>CM067841.1:90694282-100694282 GCA_034509565.1 Triticum monococcum | reverse complement strand
CAGCAATCCATCTATGGACTGGTGCAAGCATCTCGGAGTTGGAATATACGCTTTGATAAGTTGATCAAAGCATATAGTTTTATACAGACTTGCGGTGAAGCCTGTATTTACAAGAAAGTGAGTGGGAGCACTACAACATTTCTGATAAGTATATGTGTATGACATATTGTTGATCGGAAATAATGTAGAATTATTCTGGAAAGCATAAAGGAGTGTTTGAAAGATTTTTTCAAAGAAAACCTCGGTGAAGTTGCTTACATATTGAGCATCAAGATCTATAGAGATAGATCAAGACGCTTGATAAGTTTTTTTCAATGAGTACATACCTTGACAAGATTTTGAAGTAGTTCAAAATGGAACAGTCAAAGAAAGAATTCTTGCCTGTGTTACAAGGTGTGAAATTGAGTAAGACCTCAAAGCGCGACCACGGCAGAAAATAGAATGAGAATGAAAGTCATTCCCTATGCCTTGGCCATAGGTTCTATAAAGTATGCCATGCTGTGTACCAGACCTATTGTATACCCTACACTAATTTTGGCAAGGGAGTACAGTAGTGATCTAGGAGTAGATCACTAGACAGCGGTCAAAATTATCCTTAGTGGAATAAGGATATGTTTCTCGATTATGGAGGTGACAAAAGGTTCGTCGTAAAAGGGTTGAGTCGATACAAGTTTTGGCACTGACCCGGATGACTCTTAGTCTTCATCTGGATACATATTGAAAGTGGGAGCAATTAACTAAAGTAGCTCCGTGCAGAGCATTGTAGACATAGAAAATTGCAAAATACTTACGCATCTGAATATGGCAGACCCGTTGACTAAACTTCTCTCACAGGCAAAACATGATCACACCTTAGTACTCCTTGGGTCTTAATCACATAGCAGTGTGAACTAGATTACTGACTCTAGTAAACCCTTTGGGTGTTGGTCACATATCGATGTGAACTATGGGTGTTAACCACATAAAGATGTGAACTATTGATGTTAGATCACATGGCGATGTGAACTAGATTATTGACTCTAGTGCAAGTGGGAGACTAAAGGAAATATGCCCTAGAGGCAATAATAAAGTTATTATTTATTTCCTTATATCATGATAAAAGTTTATTATTCATGCTAGAATTGTATTAACCGGAAACATAATACATGTGTGAATACATAGACAAACAAAGTGTCACTAGTATGCCTCTACTTGACTAGCTCGTTAATCAAAGATGGTTATGTTTCCTAACCATGGACAAAGAGTTTCCATTTGATTAACGGGATCACATTATTAGTTGAATGATCTGATTGACATGACCCATTCCATTAGCTTAGCACCCGATCGTTTAGTATGTTGCTATTGCTTTCTTCATGACTTATACATGTTCCTATAACTATGAGATTATGTAACTCCCGTGTGCCAGAGGAACACTTTGTGTGCTACCAAACGTCACAACGTAACTGGGTGATTATAAAGGTGCTCTACAGGTGTCTCCAAAGATACATGTTGGGTTGACGTATTTTGAGATTAGGATTTGTCACTCCGATCATCGGAGAGGTACCTCTGGGCCCTCTCAGTAATGCACATCACTTAAGCCTTGCAAGCATTGCAACTAATGAGTTAGTTGCGGGATGATGTATTATGGAACGAGTAAAGAGACTTGCCGGTAACGAGATTGAACTAGGTATTGGATACCGACGATCGAATCTCTGGCAAGTAACATACCAATGACAAAGGGAACAACGTATGTTGTTATGCGGTCTGATCGATAAAGATCTTCGTAGAATATGTAGGAGCCAATATGAGCATCCAGGTTCCGCTATTGGTTATTGACCAGAGAGTTATATTATGAGTTTATGAGTTTTGATGTACCAAAGGAGTTCGGAGTCCCGGATGTGATCACGTACGTGGTGAGGAGTCTCGAAATGGTCGAGACATAAAGATTGATATATTGGAAGCCTATGTTTGGATATCGGAAGTGTTCCTGGTGAAATCGGGATTTTACCGGAGTACCGAGAGGTTACCGGAACCCCCCGGGAGATATATGGGCCTTAGTGGGCCTTAGTGGAAGAGAGGAGAGGTAGCCAGAGATGGGCCGCGCGCCCCTCCCCTCCCTTGGTCCGAATAGGACAAGGAGAGGGGGTCGGCCCCCCTTCCTCCTCTCTCTCCTCCGCGAATCCTATTCCAACTAGGAAAGGGGGGGAAGTCCTACTCCCAGAGGGAGTAGGACTCCTCGTGGCGTGCCTCTCCTGGCCGGCCGCACCCCCCCCCCCTTGAGGCAGGGGCACCCCCTAGAGACACAAGTTGATCCACGTGATCATATTCTTAGCCGTGTGCGGTGCCCCCTTCCACCATAGTCCTCGATAATATTGTAGCAGTGCTTAGGCGAAGCCCTGCGACGTTAGTACATCAAGATCGTCACCACGCCGTCATGCTGACGGAACTCTTCCCCGACACTTTGCTAGATCGGAGTCCGGGGATTGTCATCGAGCTGAACGTGTGCTAGAACTCGGAGGTGCATGTAGCGACCCGACCCGAATGGATCAAGTCTACTGTGCTCCGGTGTCATCCCTGGATCAGTAATGCTGACACCACACAGTACATCGAAGGATTTATAGCAGAGTGGCAATCACACACTTATTACATCGATGTCTCCGAAGAGAACTTATTACATAAATATGGCTTAAGGCCATCTAATAACGATAACAGCGGAAGACTTGGAAGGTAAATGGGTCCATCAACTCCAACGGCATCGCTGAGTATAGAACCACGACCTAAAAGCACCTTAATCATCGTCTGAAAAGTCTGCAACATTAACGTTGCAGCCCGAAACGGGTCAGCACATGGAATATGCTGGCAAGGTAACACATAGAGAGTAATGGAATGGAACAGCTATACTATATGCATATTTGGCTGGTGGAAAGCTCTATGGTTACAGTTTTGCGTAAAGCCAATTTTTCCCTACTGCAAAGGAATAAATTTATTTAACTATCATGGTGGTTGTTAAACATTGAGAATGGTTGACAGCATTCTCAATCCCAATTAAAAGTAATCATTAAAACCCAACAATATTAATTAGAAGTAACATGATGAGATTCACATGATATTCAAGTACTAGATACTCAAGATTGTCCATAACCGGTGACACGGCTAATCATGATTAGTTTGTTACACTCTGCAGAGGTTTGCGCACTTTTCCCCACAACACTCGATCGCCTCCATTGGATTTCTCGCACTACTGGTGTTTGAGAAACGGATGACCGAGACATAGTCTTTCAGAAGCGCTAGCACCTTATGATGGAGTAGACCGTACCACCTATATCCCCTACATCTGCTAGTCTACCCCTATAAGAGTTCGCACGACTTAGTCAACTATGCCAGAGCCCATATTGGCTTGTAGCTGCACACGTAAGTATTTATCATGAAAGATCTTATGATCCCTTTGAGCCTGGGTGGCGATCCAAAATAAAACAGGCAAGTCCTGATAGACATCAGGTGCCTCAATCCACCCAAATGTGTGTTTAAGTTGCCACCTTAGATAAACCATTAAAATTATCAATCTCACATCTGTCATGGATATCACTCACCCAATCCACGTCTACTAGCATAGCATTGTATAATAAGTAAACGTAGAAGTAACTCCCAAAGGTTTCATAGTAACAGGTAATAGGTACTACCTCATCTACTTCCCATCCCACAATTTAATTAGATCCTAATCATGCAATGTGTGAGGATGGATCTAATGCAATAAAACTGGGTTGTAGAAAAGGTATGATCAAAGTGTTACTTGCCTTGCTGATGATCCGCGAGTCCTAGAGATTTGAAGTAACAGGCGGCGCAATCCGGGTAATCTATCGCAGACAAACAACAAGCATACAATAAGTACTCATCTAATGCACAGGTAAAACTCGAACAAGAGATCGAACCAGAAAGTTCAACTTAAGAACTCCGGTTGCAAAGAGAGAAAGAACCGAACAAAAAAACCGAAAACAAACGGCGGAAAACAACTTGGTTCTAGCAAGTTGAAACTAGGTCAAATTTTACCATAGCAAAAACTGGTTTAAGTTGATTAGTCAGAACGGCGGTTTCGAAATGAAACTCCAGGCGCTTGAATCACCTGATTCCGATAAACGAGCGAGAAGATAGACTAGAAAGAAGATTGGATCTGAGATCGCGATCGCGAATAAGTCCGACGAAAGAAAAAGAAGAATGGTTGAACGAACGAACGTTCGTTAACCTAGAAGAATCCGGTGATCACGTTCGTTAGGACGAACGGTCCGGAGAACGGTCACTAGGCAACTAAATCGGAGAAGAAAACGAATCCGATCTAGGGTTTCGAGAAAAGAAAACCGAACGAAAAACCGATCTAGAAAACCGGAACGGTTTAGAGAAGAAATGAAATGATTTAGAAGAAAACCGATCCGAGGAAAAGAAAAGAGACGCGGCGCGGTACCTCGGCGAGGGGCTCCGGCGTCGGCGAGCAAGGGCGGCGGCGGCGCTAGGGCAAGGCGGCGGCGCGGGGCAAGGTGCGGCGGCGGCGCGGGGCAAGGGGCGCGGCGCGGGGTGCGGCTTGGGGAGCTTGGGTTTTGGTGTGGGTTTAGAGGGGGGGTGTGGGGGTATTTATATTGGTGAGGGGAGAATTTGCTTGGGGTAGGGGGCAAGAAAAAGAGGAGGAAAAAGAGTAGGAGAGGGAGATTGGCAAAAAAAGGCAATGGGAGTCCTAGAAGGACTCCTAGGCGGCGGCGGCCTTGGGCGCCTCCTGCGCTGGCGCGCGGCGCGCGGCTTGGGAGCCGGCCGGCTGGGCCTTTGGCCCAGGGGCGCTGCGGGGATTTTTTTAAACGGTTACGCGCGCAGAAAAACAAAAGAAAAGAGAACTAAAGGAACTCCAAAATTGCTAAAGTAAATTTTCCTCGACTCTTAAAAATGAGTCGAACAAAATGAACTTTTCTCGGGACCTAAAATGCAAATTTTGAAAACGCGCATTTTTCCCTATCCAAATAAAAGGCAAATAAACTCCGACAAAACCCAATGATCCTATCTTCAAAATTTGAGAGAACTCAAATATGAAAATGACGAAATCTCCAACTCTCTCCGAGGGTCCTTGAGTTGCGTGAAATTTCTAGGATCGGCAAAAATGCAAGAAAATATGATATGCATGATGATCTAGTGTATAACATTCCAAATTGAAAATTTGGGATGTTACAAACCTACCCCCCCTTAAGATGAATCTCGCCCTCGAGATTCGGGTTGGCTAGAAAATAGGTGAGGGTGGTCCTTGAGCAAATCTTCTTCTCTCTCCCAGGTGGCTTCATCCTCTGAGTGGTGGTTCCACTGAACTTTGCAAAACTTGATAACCTTGCTGCGGGTAAGTCTGCTGGCAAACTCGAGAATCTTGACTGGTTTCTCTTCATACGTTAGGTCGTCCTGCAACTGAATTGCTTCCAATGGCACTGTATCTCTTAGCGGTACCTCCGCCATCTCGGCGTGACATTTCTTCAGCTGAGAAACATGGAATACATCATGAACTCCTGACAGTCCCTCTGGTAATTCCAACTTATACGTGACTTCTCCCATATGTTGCAAGATCTTATATGGTCCAACGAAACACGGTGCTAATTTTCCCTTAACTCCAAATCGTTTAACTCCTCGAAGTGGGGATACTCGGAGATACACTCTGTCTCCGGTTTCGTAAACTGTCTCCTTGCGTTTAGAATCTGCGTAGCTCTTCTGCCTGGACTGGGCTACCTTGAGCCTATCGCGAATCAACTTAACTTTCCGTTCAGACTCCTTAATCAAATCTGGTCCAAAGAATTTACGGTCTCCAACTTCGTCCCATGACAACGGTGTCTTGCACCTCCTTCCGTACAAAGCTTCGAAAGGTGCCATCTTCAAACTAGTTTGGTAACTGTTGTTATAAGAAAACTCCGCATATGGCAAGTTATCGTCCCAACTAGATCCATAATCTAGTGCACAAGCTCTCAGCATATCTTCCAAAATCTGATTGACTCTCTCGGTCTGTCCATCTGTCTGCGGATGAAAAGCGGTGCTGAACTCTAACCTGGTTCCCAGAGTTTCATGCAACTAATTCCAATACTTTGAGGTAAATTGGGTTCCTCTGTCTGATACAATACTCCTTGGAACTCCATGCAAACAAATGATCCTAGTCATGTATATCTTTGCCAACTTAGCACTGGTGTAAGTGGTCTTAACTGGAATGAAATGTGCTACCTTCGTCAAACGATCAACTACTACCCATATCGAGTCATATCCTGCTTTCGTCCTGGGTAATCCTGTGATAAAATCCATGCCTATCTTATCCCACTTCCATTCGGGTATCGGCAATGGTTGCAACAATCCGGCTGGCTTCTGATGCTCTGCCTTTACTCTATGACATACGTCACAAACTGCTACATATGCTGCAATATCCTTCTTCATTCCGGTCCACCAGAATGTCTCCTTCAAATCCCAATACATCTTGGTATTTCCTGGGTGAATCGAATATGGTGTATCATGTGCCTCTTGTAGAATCAACTTCCTGATCTCCGGGTCATTTGACACATAAACATGGTCCTCAAACCATAGGGTATCGTGCTCATCCTCACGAAATCCCTTTGCTTTTCCTTTGCTTAGTTTCTCCTTTATAGAAGCGATCTCCTTGTCAGACTTCTGAGCTTCTCTGATTTTATCCATCAATGTTGACTGAATCTCCAATGCTGCCACATAGCCTTTCGGAACTATCTCTAAACTTAGTTCACGAAGGTTTTCCGCTAACTCCTTTGGTACTTCTCCCGTCATCAATGTATTGACATGGCTCTTACGGCTCAATGCGTCAGCTACTACATTAGCTTTACCGGGATGGTAATGCAATCTCATATCATAATCCTTGATGAGCTCCAACCATCTCCTTTGTGTGAGATTCAACTCCTTCTGCGTGAAAATGTACTTCAAACTCTTGTGATCCGTATACACCTCGCAATGATTTCCAATGAGGAAATGTCTCCATGTCTTCAATGCATGCACTACGACTGCTAACTCCAAGTCATGCGTGGCATAATTCAACTCATGAGGCTTCAGTTGTCGTGAAGCATACGAAACAACTCTCCCTTCCTGCATAAGCACTGCTCCAAGTCCTTGACGTGAAGCGTCGCAATACACCTCATAATCCTTGGTCTGACCTGGCAAAATCAACACTGGTGAGGTAACCAATCGTTTCTTCAACTCCTGGAAACTAGCCTCACACTCCTCAGTCCAATTGAACTTAGTATCCTCCTTCAACAACTCCGTCATAGGCTTCGCAATCTTCGAAAAGTTCTCAATAAATCTCCGGTAGTATCCTGCGAGTCCAAGAAAACTCCGGATCTCTCCAACTATCGTTGGTGCTTCCCATTTGGTTACAGTCTCTACCTTGGCGGGGTCAACTGCTATCCCTTCTGCGGATATAACGTGTCCGAGGAATCCTACTTCCTTCAACCAAAACTCACATTTGCTAAATTTGGCATATAACTGATGTTCCCTTAGTTTCTCCAAAACCAAACGCAAATGTTCCTTATGCTCTTCCTCATTCTTTGAATAAACCAGGATATCATCAATGAACACTACGACGAACTTATCCAAAAACTCCATAAACACCTTGTTCATCAGGTTCATAAAATAGGCAGGCGCGTTAGTCAATCCAAATGACATAACGGTATACTCATATAGTCCATATCTCGTGGTAAAAGCTGTCTTAGGTATGTCCTGCTCTCGAATCTTCAACTGGTGGTACCCTGATCGCAAATCGATCTTGGAAAACACTTTAGCTCCTTGCAAACGATCAAACAGATCATTTATCATTGGCAGTGGGTACTTGTTCTTGATGGTTACTTCATTCAATCCACGATAATCAACAACCATCCGTGATGATCCATCCTTCTTCTCCACTAGAAGTACGGGTGATCCCCAAGGCGAAGAACTTGGGCGTATATAACCTTTCTCCAATAACTCCTTAATCTGATTCTTAATTTCTACCAAATCCTTTGCAGGCATCCGGTACGGTCTCTTTGATATTGGTCCAGTGCCTGGCAATAACTCAATCAAAAACTCAATGTCTCTATCCGGTGGCATGCCTGGCAACTCTTCTGGAAATACATCAGGAAAATCCTTTACCACTGGTACTTCTTCCTGCACAACTCCTGTTAGGCAATTTACTTGTGTCCTATTTGGTACATGCCGGGATACATACTTGATCCTTCTTCCTTCTGGCGTTGTAAGCAAAATTGTCTTACTGGCGCAACCGATGTTTCCTCCATACATCGACAGCCAATCCATACCGAGGATTACATCCAGACCTTGGGATTCCAATACTATTAGGTCTGAGGGAAAACATAGTTACCAATCCTTAATGGTAACCCGGGGTCACATCTCGGAGGCATTTGAGGGTTTAGAAAAGACGAGAAATAAGAATAGAATGAGGTCTAAAGAGAAAACACTACCCCAATGCACATGAGCAAATTCACACAAAATCACTTCATTCAATCAAACAAGGGCATACAATCGATCTAGCTATCGCAAAAGTGCTCGAACTGTAGTGTTTACATGGGGGGAAATACTACTAATATTTGGTGGTCATCTAGAAATTTGAACCGGTGGAAGACTCCATGATGTCCGCTCCAGCTTCGTCGTCAAAGTCGGGTTCACTTGGATCCGAATCGGTGTTGTCGATGATGATGTAGTTGTCTGGACATGCGACGTACATGTCTTCCTTCCTGGATGCTAACTCCATCTTGATTTCTTCAATCTCTTGCTTAAGATCGTAGTTGTGTCTTGCTAGAGCTACGATCTCGTCCATGTAGTCCTTGTGTGTAGTCTTCAGTTCTCCTTCTAGCTCGATGATCCTTGTCTTTGCATTCTTCAACTCCATCATATCGTTGCACATCTGGTTCTCGTGGCGTCGAATGTGCTGGTTTAACTCCTGGATGAATGCTGCAATGGATCTATCCTTCTTGGTGCTGACTAACTCCCTTCATCTCGGCGTCCGCAAATCTGGTAGATAGTGTCCTTGAGGTCTTCTTGATAAACTTCTCCAATGCGTCCTATGGTGATATGGGCTGCCATGCTCTTTCCTAGACTCCAAGTTGGTGCATTGAAAACACTATCTATGAGCTTCGTGATTGGCGCAAATGTCCTTCCCAGAACGTGAGCTTGAATCTTCCAGCGCTCCTCTTCAGGCAAAGTGGCGTTGAAGGTTCCCGTGAAACTTGGTAATCCAATGTTTAGGTACTTGGTGACTTCCTTCAAGTGAAATCCAAAAGGTGTGCCTTCATCCGGTTGAGCGTACTTAATCTTCGCGTCCTTCATCCTAAAGACTAGAAAAGATGAGGAGTTAGAAAATGAGGAGAGAATAGTGATCTATGGCTTTAACTTAGTGGTCGTGTCCTATAGTCAGCGTGTGCTCTGATACCATTTCTGTAGCGACCCGACCCGAATGGATCAAGTCTACTGTGCTCCGGTGTCATCCCTGGATCAGTAATGCTGATACCACACAGTACATCGAAGGATTTATAGCAGAGTGGCAATCACACACTTATTACATCGATGTCTCCGAAGAGAACTTATTACATAAATATGCCTTAAGGCCATCTAATAACGATAACAGCGGAAGACTTGGAAGGTAAATGGGTCCATCAACTCCAACGACATCACTGAGTATAGAACCACGACCTAAAAGCACCTTAATCGTCGTCAGAAAAGTCTGCAACATTAACGTTGCAGCCCGAAATGGGTCAGCACATGGAATATGCTGGCAAGGTAACACATAGAGAGTAATGGAATGGAACAGCTATACTATATGCATATTTGGCTGGTGGAAAGCTCTATGGTTACAGTTTTGTGTAAAGCCAATTTTTCCCTACTGCAAAGGAATAAATTTATTTAACTACCATGGTGGTTGTTAAACATTGAGAATGTTTGACAGCATTCTCAATCCCAATTAAAAGTAATCATTAAAACCCAACAATATTAATTAGAAGTAACATGATGAGATTCACATGATATTCAAGTACTAGATACTCAAGATTATCCATAACCGGGGACACGGCTAATCATGATTAGTTTGTTACACTCTGCAGAGGTTTGCGCACTTTTCCCTACAAGACTCGATCGCCTCCGTTGGATTTCTCGCACTACTGGTGTTTGAGAAACGGATGACCGAGACATAGTCTTTCAGAAGCGCTAGCACCTTACGATGGAGTAGACCATACCACCTATATCCCCTACATCTGCTAGTCTACCCCTATAAGAGTTCGCACGACTTAGTCAACTATGCCAGAGCCCATATTGGCTTGTGGCTGCACACGTAAGTATTTAGCATGAAAGATCTTATGATCCCTTTGAGCCTGGGTGGCGATCCAAAATAAAACAGGCAAGTCCTGATAGACATCAGGTGCCTCAATCCACCCAGATGTGTGTTTAAGTTGCCACCTTAGATAAACCATTAAAATTATCAATCTCACATCTGTCATGGATATCACTCACCCAATCCACGTCTACTAGCATAGTATAGCATAATAAGCAAACGTAGAAGTAACTCCCAAAGGTTTCATAGTAACAGGTAATAGGTACTACCTCATCTACTTCCCATCCCACAATTTAATTAGATCCTAATCATGCAATGTGTGAGGATGGATCTAATGCAATAAAACTGGGTTGTAGAAAAGGTATGATCAAAGTGTTACTTGCCTTGCTGATGATCCACGAGTCCTAGAGATTCGAAGTAACAGGTGGCGCAATCCGGGTAATCTATCACAGACAAACAACAAGCATACAATAAGTACTCATCTAATGCACAGGTAAAACTCGAACAAGAGATCGAACCAGAAAGTTCAACTTAGGAACTCCGGTTGCAAAGAGAGAAAGAACCGAACAAAAAAACCGAAAACAAACGACGGAAAACAACTCGGTTCTAGCAAGTTGAAACTAGGTCAAATTTTACCGTAGCAAAAACTGGTTTAAGTTGATTAGTCGGAACGGCAGTTTCGAAATGAAACTCCAGGCGCTTGAATCACCTGATTCTGATGAACGAGCGAGAAGATAGACTAGAAAGAAGATCGGATCTGAGATCGCGATCGCGGAATAAGTCCGACGAAAGAAAAAGAAGAACGGTTGAACAAACGGGCATTCGTTAACCTAGAAGAATCCGGTGATCACGTTCGTTAGGACGAACGGTCCGGCGAACGGTCACTAGGCAACTAAATCGGAGAAGAAAACGAATCCGATCTAGGGTTTCGAGAAAAGAAAACCGAACAAAAAACCGATCTAGAAAACCGGAACGGTTTAGAGAAGAAACGAAACGTTTTAGAAGAAAACCGATCCGAGGAAAAGAAAAGAGACGCGGCGCGGTACCTCGGCGAGGTTTCCGGCGAGGGGCTCTGGCATCGGCGAGCAAGGGCGGCGGCGGCCCTAGGGCAAGCGGCGGCGCGGGGCAAGGTGCGGCGGCGGCGCGGGGCAAGGGGCGCGGCGCGGGGTGCGGCTTGGGGGGCTTGGGTTTTGGTGTGGGTTTAGAGGGGGGGTGTGGGGGTATTTATATTGGTGAGGGGAGAGTTTGCTTGGGGTAGGGGGCAAGAAAAAGAGGAGGAAAAAGAGTAGGAGAGGGAGATTGGCAAAAAAAGGCAATCGGAGTCCTAGAAGGACTCCTAGGCGGCGGCCTTGGGCGCCTCCTGCGCTGGCGCGCGGCGCGCGGCTTGGGAGCCGGCCGGCTGGGCCTTTGCCCCAGGGGCGTTGCGGGGATTTTTTTTAAACGGTTACGCGCGCAGAAAAACAAAAGAAAAGAGAACTAAACGTACTCCAAAACAGCTAAAGTAAATTTTCCTCGACTCCTAAAAATGAGTCGAACAAAATGAACTTTTCTCGGGACCTAAAATGCAAATTTTGAAAACGCGCATTTTTCCCTATCCAAATAAAAGGCAAATAAACTCCGACAGAACCCAATGATCCTTTCTTCAAAATTTGAGAGAACTCAAATATGAAAATGACGAAATCTCCAACTCTCTCCGAGGGTCCTTGAGTTGCGTGAAATTTCTAGGATCGGCAAAAATGCAAGAAAATATGATATGCATGATGATCTAGTGTATAACATTCCAAATTGAAAATTTGGGATGTTACAGTGCCGTAGTTTCGGTGCTTGATCGGTCGGGCCGTGAAGACATACGACTACATCAACCGCGTTTTCATAACGCTTCCGCTATCGGTCTACGAGGGTATGTAGACAACACTCTCCCCTCTCGTTGCTATGCATCACCATGATCTTGCGGGTGTGTAGGAAAATTTTGAAATTACTACGTTCCCCAACACTCGGACATCACGAGGAGTTCCGGGATAGTCCGGAGGTGAAGATTTATATATGGGAAGTCATCATACGGTCACCGGAAATATTCGGGGTCTGTCGGTATTGTATCGGGACCACCGGAGGGGTTTCGGGGGTCCACCGGGAGGGTCCACCTGCCCCGGAGGGCCTTATGGGCTGTAGGTGGAAGGGAACCAGCCCCTAGTGGGTTGGGCGCCACCCCACCCTAGGGCCCATGCGCCTAGGGTTTGGGGGGGAACCCTAAAGGGGGGCGCCACCCTTGCTTGGGGGGCAAGCCCCATCCCCCTTGGCCGCCGCCCCCCCCCCCCTATAGATCTCATCTAGAGGGGCCGATCCCCTTGTTCCTATAAATAGAGGGGCGAGGGGAGGGCTGCAGCACCACATGCAAGGCGCAGCCCCTCCCCTCCCCAACACCTCTCCTCCTCCACGTGAGCTTGGCGAAGCCCTACCGGAGAACTGCCACTCCATCACCACCACGCCGTCGTGCTGCTGTTGGAGCCTTCTTCCTCAACCTCTCCCTCCTCCTTGCTGGATCAAGGCGCGGGAGATGTCACCGGGCTGCACGTGTGTTGAACGCGGAGGCGCCGTTGTTCGGTGCTTAGATTCGGATTCGGCCGCGATCTGAATCGCTACGTGTACGACTCCTCCAACCGCATTCTTGCAACGCTTCCGACTCGCGATCTTCAAGGGTATGAAGATGCACTCCCTTCTCTCTCGTTTCTAGTTACTCCATAGATTGATCTTGGTGATGCGTAGAAATTTTTTTAATTTCTGCAACGATCCCGAACACGCCCCCCTCTGGATCTCATCTAGAGGGGCTGGCCCCCCTTCCCCCTTCTCCCTATAAATAGAGGGGCGAGGGGAGGGCTGCAGCACCACATCCAAAGCGCAGCCCCTCCCCTCCCCAACACCTCTCCTCCTCCGCATGAGCTTGGCGAAGCCCTGCCGGAGAACTGCCACTCCATCACCACCACGCCGCCGTGCTGCTGTTGGAGCCTTCTTCCTCAACCTCTCCCTCCTCCTTGCTGGATCAAGGTGCGGGAGACGTCACCAGGCTGCACGTGTGTTGAACGCGGAGGCGCCGTTGTTCGGTGCTTAGATCAGATTCGGTCGTGATCTGAATCGCTACGTGTACGACACCTCCAACCGCGTTCTTGCAACGCTTCCAACTCGCGTTCTTCAAGGGTATGAAGATGCACTCCCTTCTCTCTCGTTGCTAGTTACTCCATAGATTGATCTTGGTGATGCGTAGAAATAAATTTAATTTCTGCAACGATCCCCAACACGCCCCCCTCTAGATCTCATCTAGAGGGGCCGACCCCTCCTTGTTCCTATAAATAGAGGGGCGAGGGGAGGGCTACAGCACCACATCCAATGCGCTGCCCCTCCCCTCTCCAACACCTCTCCTCCTTCGCGTGAGCTTGGCGAAGCCCTGCGGGAGAACTGCCACTCCATCACTACAAGAAATATGTCAACTAGTGACCTTCTGTCAGTGACCCTGGAGGAATTGGTCATAGATCTATGACCATTTGAGACCAATTGGTCAAAAGCTGTTCGGGGGGCTCCAAGCCCTAAACCATTGCGACCATTTTGGTCAGAAAGGTCATAATTTCCTTACACGAAATGTTCATAAAGCAAACAGCGCTAGTCCGCTGCCTTATTTCTAGTTGTTAACGACCAATATAGATGGTCATAGCCTTGTAAATTGTGGTGCGTTGCGATGACTAGGCGCCATCTCATCAGTTTTGCCTATGTGTCATGTTCATGTGTCAATTTTTGCCCTAGGTTGTGAAGCAACCTATATTTCTGTTATTCCAAAAATTCCCAAAAAAAATCCCATAAATTGTTTGGATCATATCTTCATCAACTATGTCAAAAACCTTGCCTAGTTCAAAAATAATTCAACAATATTCATTTTCCTATTTTGTTCAGAGCAACACTTTGTGAAGGAAGTACCACTTTGGCATGTCCAAATAGTATCCATTTTCTACAGTGCTTTCCTATGCCCAAATAACCATCCTACACAAAATGCCAGCTCAATCCATTCATTATTTTGAGCCCAGCTTCAACATTCGTATTTATGTTCAGTATGGTACTTTGCAAAGCAAGTACCACCTAGGCTCCTCCTTTCGAGCTGAAAATTTGTGAAGACGGTCTTCTTAGTAACTGATCATCCTCAGCCAAAACTCACGCCCATTAGCCATGTACATTTCCTGTACCGCTAATCAAACACTTGGCTACTAATTCATGTTTGAGCATCGATCGGTCTCCTCGTTAGAATCTTATGTTGTAATTTTCTTCCTAGCATGTACCTGGGGAGTGCCCAACCCACTAGACATGCCTAGGTCGCCCAGAACACATGGCAACGCCACGGTCACGTGGTGACCACGCGGCGGGCATGCAAGTTTACGCGCTCTAGAGTTGGGCCCCTCGACCACCGCCCAAACCTCGACGTATCGCCACCAAACCATGTATTTATGATTAAATAGGTACCAATGCCATAAGATTGATCATTTGGCTTGAAAGCCATTGATCTCCATACGTTATATCTCATTTTTGAGAACACTTTTTAAAAATAATTGTCGTATTACAAGTTTGTTATTTTTCCTAGGAACTTGGCCATATATAATGACCGTTGCTAGCTAGTGGTTGAATCTTGGATTTTTCTGGTGTTTCTCTGATTAAATAGATACTTATATACCTAGAAATGATTTTTGGAAAAAATAAATAGCAAACTACAAGGCAGCTACAGTTCAAATTTTACCCGCTTCCAACTGAATCGGCGAAAATTTGTCTTTTTCACGAGAGGTGGATCAAAACTTTTTACACCCAACCATTTGGTCAATTGTGCATTAAATATGGCCTAGTATTTTATAAAAATGATTTGGTCCAATTTTGCAACAATTATTTGCGAGGTTCTTCACAAAGAAACCTCTTTTTAGGCAATCGAAAAATGGAAAATGGTTTTTTCGTCCAAAGAAAATGAAAACTGTTGTGGAACGTAGTAATTTCAAAAAAATTCCTACGCACACGCAAGATCATGGTGATGCATAGCAACGAGAGGGGAGAGTGTTGTCTACGTACCCTCGTAGACCATTCATGGAAGCGTTATATCAACGCGGTTGATGTAGTCGTACGTCTTCACGTCCGACCGATCCAAGTACCGAAAGCACGGCACCTCCGAGTTCTGCACACGTTTGGCTCGGTGACGTCCTCGCCTTCTTGATCCAGCAAGAGGGGCGAAGTAGTAGATGAGTTCCGGTAGCACGACGGCATGGTGACGGTGTTGGTGAAGAACAATCTCCGCAGGGCTTCGCCTAAGCACTACAAAAACTATGACGGAGGATAAACTAGAGGGGACGGGGTTGCCGGCACACGGCTTGGTGTTTCTTGATGTGTCTTTGGTGCTAGCCCTGCCCCTCTATTTATATGTTGAGCCCTGGGGTCGAAACTTGGAGTAAAAGCCTCCACAAAGTCGGTTTCACCCGAAAGGCAAGAGTCCTTCTCAGACTCCAGGGCCAGACGCCAGGGTTCCCGGCGTCTGGACCCAGACGCCAGGGACCCTGCCGTCTGGCCCATGGACTCCGCAAAACTTCCTTTTGCGCTTTACAAAAACCTTGTGGGCTTTCCCCTTTGGCCCAAATAAATTGTTCTCGTACCCAAACATTTCGGGAAACATCCGGAACCCCTTCCGGTGATTTCCGGAACCCTTCCGGTGACCAAACACTATTATCCCATATATCAAACTTAGTCTCCGGACCATTCCGGAGTTCCTCATCATGTCCATGATCTCATCCCTGACTCCGAACAACATTCGGTCACCAACATACATAACTCACATAGTACTATATCGTCAACGAACGTTAAGCGTGCGGACCCTACGGGTTCGATAACTATGTAGACATGACCGAGACACCTCTCTGGTCAATAACCAATAGCGGGACCTGGATGCCCATATTGGCTCCTACATATTCTACGAAGATCTTTATCGGTCAGACCGCATAACAACATACGTTGTTCCCTTTGTCATCGGTATGTTACTTGCCCGAGATTCGATTGTCGGTATCTCAATACCTAGTTCAATCTCGTTACCGGCAAGTCTCTTTACTCGTTCCGTAATACATCATCTCGCAACTAACTCATTAGTTGCAATGCTTGCAAGGCTTAAGTGATGTGCATTACCGAGAGGGCCCAGAGATACCTCTCCGACAATCGGAGTGACAAATCCTAATCTCGAAATACGCCAACCCAACATGTACCTTTGGAGACACCTGTAGAGTACCTTTATAATCACCTAGTTACGTTGTGACGTTTGGTAGCACACAAAGTGTTCCTCCGGCAAACGGGAGTTGCATAATCTCATAGTCATAGGAACATGTATAAGTCATGAAGAAAGCAATAGCAACATACTAAATGATCGGGTGCTAAGCTAATGGAATGGGTCATGTCAATCAGATCATTCAACTAATGATGTGATCCCGTTAATCAAATAACAACTCTTTGTTCATGGTTAGGAAACATAACCATCTTTGATTAACGAGCTAGTCAAGTAGAGGCATACTAGTGACACTCTGTTTGTCTATGTATTCACACATGTATTATGTTTCCGTTTAATACAATTCTAGCATGAATAATAAACATTTATCATGATATAAGGAAATAAATAATAACTTTATTATTGCCTCTAGGGCATATTTCCTTTAGTCTCCCACTTGCACTAAAGTCAATAATCTAGATTACACTGTAATGATTCTAACACCCATGGAGCCTTGGTGCTGATCATGTTTTGCTCGTGGAAGAGGCTTAGTCAAGGGGTCTGCTACATTCAGATCCATATGTATCTTGCAAATTTCTATGTCTCCCACCCGGACTAGATCCCGGATGGAATTTAAGCGTCTCTTGATGTGCTTGGTTCTCTTGTGAAATCTGGATTCCTTTGCCAAGGCAATTGCACTAGTATTGTCACAAAAGATTTTCATTGGACCCGATGCACTAGGTATGACACCTAGATCGGATATGAACTCCTTCATCCAGACTCCTTCATTTGCTGCTTCCGAAGCAGCTATGTATTCCGCCTCACACGTAGATCCCGCCACGACGCTTTGTTTAGAACTGCACCAACTGACAGCTCCACTGTTTAATGTAAACACGTATCCGGTTTGCGATTTAGAATCGTCCGGATCAGTGTCAAAGCTTGCATCAATGTAACCATTTACGATGAGCTCTTTGTCACCTCCATAAATGAGAAACATATCCTTAGTCCTTTTCAGGTATTTCAGGATGTTCTTGACCGCTGTCCAGTGATCCACTCCTGGATTACTTTGGTACCTCCCTGCTAGACTTATAGCAAGGCACACATCAGGTCTGGTACACAGCATTGCATACATGATAGAGCCTATGGCTGAAGCATAGGGAACATCTTTCATTTTCTCTCTATCTTCTGCAGTGGTCGGGCATTGAGTCTTACTCAACTTCACACCTTGTAACACAGGCAAGAACCCTTTCTTTGCTAGATCCATTTTGAACTTCTTCAAAACTTTGTCAAGGTATGTGCTTTGTGAAAGTCCAATTAAGCGTCTTGATCTATCTCTATAGATCTTAATGCCTAATATCTAAGCAACTTCACCGAGGTCTTTCATTGAAAAACTCTTATTCAAGTATCCCTTTATGCTATCCAGAAATTCTATATCATTTCCAATTAGTAATATGTCATCCACATATAATATCAGAAATGCTACAGAGCTCCCACTCACTTTCTTCTAAATACAGGCTTCTCCAAAAGTCTGTATAAAACCAAATGCTTTGATCACACTATCAAAGCGTTTATTCCAACTCCGAGAGGCTTGCACCAGTCCATAAATGGATCGCTGGAGCTTGCACACTTTGTTAGCTCCCTTTGGATCGACAAAACCTTCTGGTTGCATCATATACAACTCTTCTTCCAGAAATCCATTCAGGAATGCAGTTTTGATATCCATTTGCCAAATTTCCTAATCATAAAATGCGGCAATTGCTAACACGATTCGGACAGACTTAAGCATCGCTACGGGTGAGAAGGTCTCATCATAGTCAATCCCTTGAACTTGTCGAAAACCTTTTGCAACAAGTCGAGCTTTGTAGACAGTAACATTACCGTCAGCGTCAGTCTTCTTCTGGAAGATCCATTTATTCTCAATTGCTTGCCGATCATCGGGCAAGTCAACCAAAGTCCACACTTTGTTCTCATACATTGATCCCATCTCAGATTTCATGGCTTCAAGCCATTTCGCGGAATCTGGGCTCACCATCACTTCTTCATAGTTCATAGGTTCATCATGATCTAGTAGCATGACTTCCAGAACAGAATTACCGTACCACTCTAGTGCGGATCTTGCTCTGATTGATCTACGAGGTTCGGTAGTAACTTGATCATCGTCATTAACTTCCTCACTAATTGGTTTAGGTGTCACAGAAACCGGTTTCTGTGATGTACTACTTTCCAATAAGGGAGCAGGTACAGTTACCTCATCAAGTTCTACTTTCCTCCCACTCACTTCTTTCGAGAGAAACTCCTTCTCTAGAAAGGATCCATTTTTAGCAACGAATGTCTTGCCTTCGGATCTGTGATAGAAGGTGTACCCAAAAGTCTCCTTTGGGTATCCTATGAAGACACATTTCTCCAATTTGGGTTCGAGCTTATCAGGTTGAAGCTTTTTCACATAAGCATCACAGCCCCAAATTTTAAGAAACGACAACTTTGGTTTCTTGCCAAACCATAGTTCATAAGGCGTCGTCTCAACGGATTTTGATGGTGCCCTATTTAACGTGAATGCGACCGTCTCTAAAGCATAACCCCAAAACGATAGCGGTAAATCTGTAAGAGACATCATAGATTGCACCATATCAAGTAAAGTACGATTACGACGTTCGGACACACCATTACGTTTTGGTGTTCCGGGTGGCGTGAGCTGCGAAACTATTCCGCATTGTCTCAAATGTAGACCAAACTCGTAACTCAAATATTCTCCTCCACGATCAGATCGTAGAAACTTTATTTTCTTGTTATGATGATTTTCAACTTCACTCTGAAATTCTTTGAACTTTCAAATGTTTTAGACTTATGCTTCATTAAGTAGATATACCCATATCTGCTTAAATCATCTGTGAAGGTGAGAAAATAACGATATCCGCCACGAGCCTCAACATTCATCGGACCACATACATCTGTATGTATGATTTCCAACAAATCTATTGCTCTCTCCATAGTACCGGAGAACGGCGTTTTAGTCATCTTGCCCATGAGGCATGGTTCGCAAGTACCAAGTGATTCATAATCAAGTGGTTCCAAAAGTCCGTCAGTATGGAGTTTCTTCATGCGCTTTACACCGATATGACCTAAACGGCAGTGCCACAAATAAGTTGCACTATCATTATCAACTCTGCATCTTTTGGCTTCAACATTATTAATATGTGTATCACTACTATCGAGATTCATCAAAAATAGACCACTCTTCAAGGGTGCATGACCATAAAAGATATTACTCATATAAATAGAACAACCATTATTCTCTGATTTAAATGAATAACCGTCTCGCATCAAACAAGATCCTGATATAATGTTCATGCTCAACGCTGGCACCAAATAACAATTATTTAGGTCTAATACTAATCCCGAAGGTAGATGTAGAGGTAGCGAGCCGACTGCGATCACATCGACTTTGGAACCATTTCCCACGCGCATCGTCACCTCGTCCTTTGCCAGTGTTCGCTTAATCCGTAGTCCCTGTTTCGAGTTGCAAATATTAGCAACAGAACCAGTATCAAATACCCAGGTGCTACTGCGAGCTCTAGTAATGTACACATCAATAACATGTATATCACATATACCTTTGTTCACTTTGCCATCCTTCTTATCCGCCAAATACTTGGGGCAGTTCCGTTTCCAGTGATCAGTCTGCTTGCAGTAGAAGCACTCAGTTTCAGGCTTAGGTCCGGACTTGGGTTTCTTCTCCTGAGCAGCAACTTCTTTGATGTTCTTCTTGAAGTTTCCCTTCTTCTTCCCTTTGCCTTTTTCTTGAAACTAGTGGTCTTGTTGACCATCAACACTTGATGCTCCTTCTTGATTTCTACCTCCGCAGCCTTTAGCATTGCGAAGAGCTCGGGAATTGTCTTAACCATCCCTTGCATATTATAGTTCATCACAAAGCTCTTGTAGCTTGGTGGAAGTGATTGGAGAATTCTGTCAATGACACTATCATCCGGAAGATTAACTCCCAGTTGAATCAAGTGATTACAATACCCAGACATCTTGAGTATATGCTCACTGATAGAACTATTCTCCTCCATCTTGCAGCTATAGAATTTATTGGAGACTTCATATCTCTCAATCCGGGCATTCTGCTGGAATATTAACTTCAACTCCTGGAACATCTCATATGCCCCATGACGTTCAAAACATCGTTGAAGTCCCGGTTCTAAGCCGTAAAGCATGGCACATTGAACTATCGAGTAGTCATGAGCTTTGCTCTGCCAGACGTTCTTAACGTTGTCAGATGCATCAGCAGCAGGCCTGGCACCCAGCGGTGCTTCCAGGACGTAACTCTTCTGTGCAGCAATGAGGATAATCCTCAAGTTACGGACCCAGTTCATGTAATTGCTACCATAATCTTTCAACTTTGCTTTCTCAAGGAACGCATTAAAATTCAACGGAACAACAGCACGGGCCATCTATCTACAATCAATATTAAACAAGCAAGATACTATCACGGACTAAGTTCATGATAAATTTAAGTTCAATTAATCATATTACTTAAGAACTCCCACTTAGATAGACATCCCTCTAATCATCTAAGTGATCACGTGATCCAAATCAACTAAACCATAACCGATCATCACGTGAAATGGAGTAGTTTTCAATGGTGAACATCGCTATGTTGATCATATCTACTATATGATTCACGCTCGACCTTTCGGTCTCAGTGTTCCGAGGCCATATCTGCATATGCTAGGCACATCAAGTTTAACCTGAGTATTCTGCGTGTGCAAAACTGGCTTGCACCCGTTGTAGATGGACGTAGAACTTATCACACCCAATCATCACGTGGTGTCTGGGCACGACGAACTTTGGCAACGGTGCATACTCAGGGAGAACACTTTTATCTTGAAATTTAGTGAGAGATCATCTTATAATGCTACCGTCAATCAAAGCAAGATAAGATGCATAAAAGATAAACATCGCATGCAATCAATATAAGTGATATGATATGGCCATCATCATCTTGTGCTTGTGATCTCCATCTCTGAAGCACCGTCATGATCACCTTCGTCACCGGCGCGACACCTTGATCTCCATCGTAGCATCGTTGTTGTCTCGCTAATCTTATGCTTCTACGACTATCGCTACTGCTTAGTGATAAAGTAAAGCATTACAGGGTGATTGCATTGCATATAATAAAGCGACAACCATATGGCTCCTGCCAGTTGCCGATAACTCGGTTACAAAACATGATCATCTCATACAATAAAATTTAGCATCATGCCTTGACCATATCACATCACAACATGCCCTGCAAAAACAAGTTAGACGTCCTCTACTTTGTTTGTTGCAAGTTTTATATGGCTGCTACGGGCTTAAGCAAGAACCAATCTTACCTACGCATCAAAACCACAATGATAGTTTATCAAGTTGGTGCTGTTTTAACCTTCGCAAGGACCGGGCATAGCCACACTCGGTTCAACTAAAGTTGGAGAAACTGACACCCGCCAGCCACCTGTGTGCAAAGCACAGTGGTAGAACCAGTCTCGCGTAAGCGTGCGCGTAATGTCGGTCCGGGCCACTTCATCCAATAATACCGCCGAACCAAAGTATGACATGCTGGTAAGCAGTATGACTTATATCGCCCACAACTCACTTGTGTTCTACTCGTGCATATAACATCAAACCATAAAACCTAGGCTCGGATGCCACTGTTGGGGAACGTAGTAATTTCAAAAAAAATTCTACGCACACGCAAGATCATGGTGATGCATAGCAACGAGAGGGGAGAGTGTTGTCTACGTACCCTCGTAGACCGTTCGTGGAAGCGTTATATCAACGCGGTTGATGTAGTCGTACGTCTTCACGTCCGACCTATCCAAGTACCGAAAGCACGGCACCTCCGAGTTCTGCACACGTTTGGCTCGGTGACGTCCTCGCCTTCTCGATCCAGCAAGAGGGGCGAAGTAGTAGATGAGTTCCGGTAGCACGACGGCGTGGTGACGGTGTTGGTGAAGAACAATCTCCGCAGGGCTTCGCCTAAGCACTACGAAAACTATGACGGAGGATAAACTAGAGGGGACGGGGTTGCCGGCACACGGCTTGGTGTTTCTTGATGTGTCTTTGGTGCTAGCCCTGCCCCTCTATTTATATGTTGAGCCCTGGGGTCGAAACTTGGAGTAAAAGCCTCCACAAAGTCGGTTTCACCCGAAAGGCAAGAGTCCTTCTCGGACTCCAGGGCCAGACGCCAGGGTTCCCGGCGTCTGGACCCAGACGCCAGGGACCCTGCCGTCTGGCCCCTGGACTCCGCAAAACTTCCTTTTGTGCTTTCCAAAAACCTTCTGGGCTTTCCCCTTTGGCCCAAATAAAGTGTTCTCGTACCCAAACATTTCGGGAAACATCCGGAACCCCTTCCGGTGATTTCCGGAACCCTTCCGGTGACCAAACACTATTATCCCATATATCAAACTTTGTCTCCGGACCATTCCGGAGTTCCTCATCATGTCCATGATCTCATACCGGACTCCGAACAACATTCGGTCACCAACATACATAACTCACATAGTACTATATCGTCAACGAACGTTAAGCGTGCGGACCCTACGGGTTCGAGAACTGTGTAGACATGACCGAGACACCTCTCTGGTCAATAACCAATAGCGGGACCTGGATGCCCATATTGGCTCCTACATATTCTACGAAGTTCTTTATCGGTCAAACCGCATAACAACATACGTTGTTCCCTTTGTCATCGGTATGTTACTTGCCCGAGATTCGATCGTCGGTATCTCAATACCTAGTTCAATCTCGTTACCGGCAAGTCTCTTTACTCGTTCCGTAATACATCATCTCACAACTAACTCATTAGTTGCAATGCTTGCAAGGCTTATGTGATGTGCATTAACGAGAGGGCCCAGAGATACCTCTCCGACAATCGGAGTGACAAATCCTAATCTCGAAATATGCCAACCCAACATGTACCTTTGGAGACACCTGTAGAGCACCTTTATAATCACCCAGTTACGTTGTGACGTTTGGTAGCACACAAAGTGTTCCTCCGGCAAATGGGAGTTGCATAATCTCATAGTCATAGGAACATGTATAAGTCATGAAGAAAGCAATAGCAACATACTAAATGATCGGGTGCTAAGCTAATGGAATGGGTCATGTCAATCAGATCATTCAACTAATGATGTGATCCCGTTAATCAAATGACAACTCTTTGTCCATGGTTAGGAAACATAACCATCTGTGATCCCGTTAATTAGCATCACGAAGAGCTTGGGAATCGTTTCCGTTATCCCTTGCATATTATAGTTCATCACGAAGTTCTACTAACTTGGTGATGGTGACTAGAGAATTCTGTCAATCACTATTTTATCTGGAAGATTAGCTCCCACTTGATTCAAGCGATTGTAGTACCCAGACAATCTGAGCACATGCTCACTAGTTGAGCGATTCTCCTCCATCTTTTAGCTATAGAACTTGTTGGAGACTTCATATCTCTCAACTCGGGTATTTGCTTGAAATATTAACTTCAACTCCTGGAACATCTCATATGGTCCATGACGTTCAAAACGTCTTTGAAGTCCCGATTCTAAGCCGTTAAGTATGGTGCACTTAAACTATCAAGTAGTCATTATATTGAGCTAGCCAAACGTTCATAACGTCTGCATCTGCTCCTGCAATAGGTCTATCACCTAGCGATGCATCAAGGACATAATTCTTCTGTGCAGCAATGAGGATAAACCTCAGATCACGGATCCAATCCGCATCATTGCTACTAACATCTTTCAACACAATTTTCTCTAGGAACATATCAAAATAATCATAGGGAAGCAACAACGCGAGCTATTGATCTACAACCTAGATATGCTAATTCTACCAGGACTAAGTTCATGATAAATTTAAGTTCAATTAATCATATTACTTAAGAACTCCCACTTAGATAGACATCCCTCTAATCCTCTAAGTGATCACGTGATCCATATCAACTAAACCATGTCTGATCATCACGTGAGATGGAGTAGTTTCACTGGTGAACATCACTATGTTGATCATATCAACTATATGATTCACGCTCGACCTTTCGGTCTCCGTGTTCCGAGGCCATATCTGTATATGCTTGGCTCGTCAAGTATAACCTGAGTATTCCGCGTGTGCAACTGTTTTGCACCCATTGTATTTGAACGTAGAGCCTATCACACCCGATCATCACGTGGTGTCTCAGCACGAACAACTTTCGCAATGGTGCATACTCAGGGAGAACACTTTTACTATGATAATTTAGTGAGGGATCATCTTATAATGCTACCGTCAATCCAAGAAAGATAAGATGCATAAAAGATAAACATCACATGCAATCAATATAAGTGATATGATATGGCCATCATCATCTTGTGCTTGTGATCTCCATCTTCGAAGCACCGTCATGATCACCATCGTCACCGGCGCGATACCTTGATCACCATCGTGGCATCGTTGTCGTCTCGCCAATCTTATGCTTCTACGACTATCGCTACCGCTTAGTGATAAAGTAAAGCATTACAGGGCGATTGCATTGCATACAATAAAGCGACAACCATATGGCTCCTGCCGGTTGCCGATAACTCGGTTACAAAACATGATCATCTCATACAATAAAATTTAAGCATCATGTCTTGACCATATCACATCACAACATGCCCTGCAAAAACAAGTTAGACGTCCTCTACTTTGTTTGTTGCAAGTTTTCCGTGGCTGCTACGGGCTTAAGCAAGAACCAATCTTACCTACGCATCAAAACCACAACGATAGTTTGTCAAGTTGGTGCTGTTTTAACCTTCGCAAGGACCGGGCGTAGCCACACTTGGTTCAACTAAAGTTGGAGAAACTGACACCCGCCAGCCACCTGTGTGCAAAGCACGTCAGGAGAACCGGTCTCGCGTAAGCGTACGCGTAATGTCGGTCCGGTCCGCTTCGTCCAACAATACCGCCGAACCAAAGTATGACAGGCTGGTAAGCAGTATGACTTATATCGCCCACAACTCACTTGTGTTCTACTCATGCATATAACATCAACACATAAAACCTAGGCTCGGATGCCACTGTTGGGGAACGTAGTAATTTCAAAATTTTCCTACGCACACGCAAGATCATGGTGATGCATAGCAACGAGAGGGGAGAGTGTTGTCTACGTACCCTCGTAGACCGATAGCGGAAGCGTTATGACAACGCGGTTGGTGTAGTCGTACGTCTTCACGGCCCGACCGATCAAGCACCGAAACTACGGCACCTCCGAGTTCTAGCACACGTTCAGCTCGATGACGATCCCCAGACTCCGATCCGGCAAAGTGTCGGGGAAGAGTTCCGTCAGCACGACGGCGTGGTGACGATCTTGATGTACTAATGTCGCCGGGCTTCGCCTAAGCACTGCTACAATATTATCGAGGACTATGGTGGAAGAGGGCACCGCACACGGCTAAGAATATGATCACATGGATCAACTTGTGTCTCTAGGGGGTGCCCCTGCCTCCGTATATAAAGGCTCAAAGGGGGGGTGCGGCCGGCCTGGAGAGGCGTGCTAGGAGGAGTCCTACTCCCTCTGGGAGTAGGACTTCCCCCCTTTCCTAGTTGGAATAGGATTCGCGGAGGAGAGAGAGGAGGAAGGGGGCCGGCCCCTCTCCCTGTCCTATTCGGACCAAGGGAGGGGAGGGGCGCGCGGCCCATCTCTGGCTACCTCTCCTCTCTTCCACTAAGGCCCACTAAGGCCCATATATCTCCCGGGGGTTCCGGTAACCTCCCGGTACTCCGGTAAAATCCCGATTTCACCCGGAACACTTCTGATATCCAAACATAGGCTTCCAATATATCAATCTTTATGTCTCAACCATTTCGAGACTCCTCGTCATGTCCGTGATCACATCCGGGACTCCGAACTCCTTCGGTACATCAAAACTCATAAACTCATAATATAACTGTCATCGAAACCTTAAGCGTGCTGACCCTATGGGTTCGAGAACAATGTAGACATGAGCGAGACTCGTCTCCGGTCAATAACCAATAGCGGAACCTAGATGCTCATATTGGCTCCTACATATTCTACGAAGATCTTTATCGGTCAGACCGCATAACAACATACGTTGTTCCCTTTGTCATCGGTATGTTACTTGCCCGATTCGATCGTCGGTATCCAATACCTAGTTCAATCTCGTTACCGGCAAGTCTCTTTACTCGTTCCTAATACATCATCCCGCAACTAACTCATTAGTTGCAATGCTTGCAAGGCTTAAGTGATGTGCATTACCGAAAGGGCCCAGAGATACCTCTCCGACGATCGGAGTGACAAATCCTAATCTCAAAATACGTCAACCCAACATGTATCTTTGGAGACACCTGTAGAGCACCTTTATAATCACCCAGTTACGTTGTGACGTTTGGTAGCACACAAAGTGTTCCTCCGGCACACGGGAGTTGCATAATCTCATAGTCATAGGAACATGTATAAGTCATGAAGAAAGCAATAGCAACATACTAAACGATCGGGTGCTAAGCTAATGGAATGGGTCATGTCAATCAGATCATTCAACTAATGATGTGATCCCGTTAATCAAATAACAACTCTTTGTTCATGGTTAGGAAACATAACCATCTTTGATTAACGAGCTAGTCAAGTAGAGGCATACTAGTGACACCCTGTTTGTCTATGTATTCACACATGTATTATGTTTCCGTTTAATATAATTCTAGCATGAATAATAAACATTTATCATGATATAAGGAAATAAATAAGAACTTTATTATTGCCTCTAGGGCATATTTCCTTCAAAAACTTCCTTAGGCAATATTGTTTTCCAATCCAATATGCACCCTTGGGTACAATATGAGATCATTTTAACAAACTATGCCATGAATGTGGCCATAAGATTGATCATTTGGCTTGAAAGCCAATGATCTCCACACCTGATAGCTCGTTTCTGTGAACACTTTTTAAAAATAATTACCGTATTACAAGTTTGTTATTTTTCCTGGGAACTTGACCACATATAATGACACAATGCAAAGGTTTCCCAATTTTTTTATTTTTTTGAATTTTTTATGCCCGTTTCAAAATGCGGTCAAAATGGCGGGAATGACCGTTCCTAGCTAGTGGTTGAATCTTGGAATTTTTTTGGTGTTTCTCTGATTAAATAGATACTTATGTACCTAGAAATGATTTTTGGAAAAAATAAATAGCAAACTACAAGACAGCTACACTTCAAATTTGACCCGCTTCCAACTGAATCGGCGGAAATTTGTCTTTTTCACGAGAGGTGGATCAAAACTTTTTACACACAACCATTTGGTCAATTGTGCATTAAATATGTCCTAGTATTTTTGAAAAATGATTTGGTCCAATTTTGCAACAATTATTTGGGAGGTTTTTCACACAAAAAAACATTTTTGCCACAAGAAAATGGATTAAAAATATATAGAAAGATAAAAAATGCATGGAAATCGGTGATCATCCATAAAATGGGGTCTAACTTGAGTGAAAAATTTGGTTGTGCCATTTTGAAAAATATTTTGATAGTTGCTTCATAAAATTCCCCTAGTTTTAGTACTTACAAACTATTTTAAATCACAAAATTTCTGAACCAATCAGGGCTCTTCTCACGGATCACCCCACTATAGTCGATCTGAACCGTCCGCGTCCGAAGGATCCAACGTCTATCATTCACCTCTCAGGTCATAGAGACCCAACCCAAACCCTAGCAGCAGCGCAATCCCCCTCTCCCCCTCTCCCGCCGCCGCCTGTCTCTCCCCCTCTCCCCGATCCAGATCTCTCTGTCGCCGCCCAAACCCAATCCCCAACCCAATCTCCTGAGTGCGGTGTCGCGCCCCTGCTTTGTCCCTTTGCATCGCCTGCATCACCCGGCACCATGGCCTCCTGCATCGCCGGATCAGGGTGCCACCACCGTGCGGGCCCCGACCCCACACCCCACGGCGGCCGGAGACGATGGCGAGGAAGGGCTCGGTCCCCTGACAAATCCTCCTTCCTCCATGCCCGCACGCCTCGATCCCGTCAACCCAACGCCCAGGCCCAGCACGTGTTGCCGCCATGGACTCCACCGCGGGTTCTACCAGGCCGAGGACGGGGAGCACAACCGCCGCCTCCTCGCGCTGCTCGCCACCTCCCTCACCGTGCTTGACGCCATGCAAGGTCTGCCTCTCTCTCCTCCTCCTGGTCTCTCTCTGTTGCTTGGTTTGATTTTGCTGATGCGGTTTCCTTCCTCCCCTCCCTAATGCATGCGCGCAGGTGCACAGCCTAGTAGGACACCACGACTCCGTCTGCTTCTTCCATTGTTGTGTGGTCGACAGCGACGACGACGCAGCCGTGCGGTCGGTGCCCTCTGAAGCCGCTCGCCTGGGACGTGCCATGCCGAAGGAGGGGTCCAGATCCAGGCCTCACCAAGATCAATCGTCGCTGGAACTCGGGGGGACAAGATGGACGTGCCTCTGCTGGTCCCCGAGCTCCCTCCTCTCGATTCTTCCTCGTGCTACTCAGGCCCGCTCAGTCTAACTCTGCGGACGTAGGTGAGCCACTACCTTCCCCTCCTTCGTTTTCTCCAGTGCTCTTTCTGTCCATGCCCAGCCATCGAGCTCTGTTCTTTGTGGTCTGTCAAGCTTCTATTCGACAGAATGCCTGCAAGCTGCTGCTAATCACTTGCACTTGCTAGCTACTGCTAGTGCTCTCATGTTCCTAAAAACTAACAAGAGTGGTCTTACTGAAAACTGACAATCTCAAGTCCAAATTTGATTGGGTGCTCTACCAGCCATTGTTCCTCTTTCTAGTCTAGTACAAACACTGCAAACTTGCTATTTCTTCAGTACTACTGACGTAATAGCAGCTCTCCCTTTAAAAAAATTTCAGAGCAGAAGCATTCCCGGAGTGAAAACTTGAATATCTTGTCGTGTCTGGATCAGTAAGCATAATCACGGGCTTATATTCGTGTGTAGCTTGACTGGTCACTTTCTTGCTTCAGTCTTCTGTTCGACGGAACGCTTGCAAGCTCTGTTAATCCAGTAGTTAGAGAAGAATTTCCAAGCTTTCATCTTTGAGTGTTACTGGAAACTCGATGGTTATTACAATCTAATTACAAAATGATAATCACCAATTTTCCTCTAGTGCACTGTAAACCTTATAGTTCGTCGGTGATAAGTAGCCTTCGTTTATACAATTATTTAGAAAGCATTCCTAGAGTGAACACTTGAATAGCTTGTTGTCTCTTGTGTATGTATAACAACAAGCAGTATGGGTTGAGGGGCAATTAGTAACCCTAGACACCGAATGCTCTCTTGCAGGACGATGTACGATGCAAACGTATTTTTCTCTCTCACTATCAGCTTCCTTTCTCGCATGCATGCAACTAGTAATAAGGATTTGTCCATAAAAACTTTTGTAGAAACTTTGTGGACCGCATCTCTTTCTCTCTATTTTTAAATTAAAATCTTGTATGCGGCAGATTACCTCTTTCTCTCTATTTTTAAACGTATTTCTTTCTGTCCAAGTGATCTTCATCTTGTGTGTCATCTACAAGGCAATCAAGTTAACTAGATGTTGCTCTTTTCATGATCTACTTCATACATACATGCATATGTGATTGCTTCCTGCCTTCCTGCTTGCTACATCTCTGCTAGCATAAATCAAAGAGAAGAAAGAGATCTAGCTATTTTTTACCTGTAGCCTTTAATAAATCATATGAATCTGTAGCCTTTAATGAATTCAATGTATGACTGTGATGGGAATTATGGCACTACTTTATGTTTGCATCCTATACTTTGCTTGTGAATGATGCTATGTTGTTCTGCAGACTGTCATATATTTTTGTGTTGTTTTTGCTGAATAGATTGAATATCTTTGCTGCACGCCATAGCATGTAGCTTTGCAAACTAACCTTATCTAGTTCTCTTCCTTTTCTGCAGACCTCCCATGGCGTGGACGGCGACGACGACAGGAGGATGCCTGTTCTGGCCGTGTACATGGCCTTGTCCTGCTCGAGGAGGAGGGACGCACCTAGGCACCGGCCCTGTCCCGCAACAAGGGGTCTGCTCCTATGCTTCCAAGGCAACCAAGTTGCCCTGCCTGAGCTCGACGAGTCAAGCTCGGCCACGACCATGCACCACTCCCAGCAGGTAGCACCTCCCTCTCCCTCTGCTCACTAACCTGTTGCTAATCTACCTGCACAGGCTGCTACTATCGTAATTTTTATAATGGTTGATGTTTGTTAGCCAGTTATAAACGGCTTGCTTTCTGCTAATGGCCCATTAGGTAGACTAGCTATGCACTTGGTGGTGGTCATGGCCTTGCTGCTTCATCAGTTTTTTCCTCTGGGTCATTAGCTAGCTATGCTATGCATGTGTTCGTTAATTTGCAAGAAAGAATTTCTGTCCTTGTTTTCATTTCCTTGCTCTAGTCAAATTCATCCTTTTTTTAATACTAGCACTAGCACATGAGAGTACTAATACTTGTTCGATTTTGAGTATGCCACTACTGCTAAAACAACAACAGCAACCATCAATTACCATAGCATGCCTCTATTTTGGTAACTAGTTGTTGCACTCAATTAATTTGCCTACCGACTAATCTAGTACATGTACATTATTAATTGTTGCTCTTCGACTGCTTTGGTATCTCTTGGTTTGCAATGGTACAGCTATAAATGTCATTTTCTTGAATGGTCTGTTCATAATATATTTGCCCTAGTTTTTCTAATTCTTCTCTCATTCATGTAACAGGGTGACAGAGGAAGCCATGTTGCCGTTTTGTTCATTCCTAGCCCCGACTGGTCGTCCGACGAGTCCGTCATGTTGTCATTTTCTTGTAAAGTAGTACTGTATCATACTTGTAGAGCTCGTTACACTTGTAGAGCTTGTAAAGTACTGTATTACACACGGTCATATGTATTGGCACGGATAGAGCTTGTTACGGTTGTTGCCAATGTATCACTTGATCTGGTTGCTCTTATTTAAAGTATTATGTGTGTTTTTTGTCTGCCAATTTAAATACTGGTTGAAATATGAAGAATATGAGCCTGATAGATGGGACCTACTTACCAGAACATGACAAATGGGACCGACCCATCTGATTAGTGGACCCATTTAATAAAAAGGAAAATGAAATAATTTAGACAAAAAGGCCATGGCCCAACAATAAAAAAGTTGCAATGTTGGGCTTGGCACATGAAGCCATCCAATAATGGACAGGAAAAAAACACAAATAGGCTGAATTGTTGGGCTTGGCCCATGTAAAACACTTAACTGGACCGGGCTGATTCTTATCCACGTCAGCTTGCCACGCTGGATCCTACGTGGTTTGGGGAGGCTGCTAGTGACCAAAATTTTGGTCGAAGAACCAACGGCCTTTTACAGAAGGTCGTTAATTTCAGTTTACGACCGCCAGCTTTTGACCTTCTGTTTTTGGTCCAAAAAAGGTCGCAAATAAAAAACAATGACCTTTCAGCGGCCAATAGTGAGGGTCACAAGTTGATATATTTCTTGTAGTGCATCACCACCACGCCGTCGTGCTGCTGTTGGAGCCTTCTTCCTCAACCTCTCCCTCCTCCTTGCTGGATCAAGGCGCGGGAGACGTCACCGGGCTGCACGTATGTTGAACGCGGAGGCGCCGTTGTTCGGTGCTTAGATTAGGATTCGGCCGCGATCTGAATCGCTACGTGTATGACTCCTCCAACCGCGTTCTTGCAATGCTTCCGACTCGCGATCTTCAAGGGTATGAAGATGCACTCCCTTCTCTCTTGTTGCTAGTTACTCCATAGATTGATCTTGGTGATGCGTAGAAAAAATTTAATTTCTGCAACGATCCCCAACACGCCCCCCCTCTAGATCTCATCTAGAGGGGCCGCCCCCCTTCCCCATTCTCCCTATAAATAGAGGGGCGAGGGGAGGGCTGCAGCACCACATCCAAGGCGCAGCCCCACCCCTCCCCAACACCTCTCCTCCTCCGCGTGAGCTTGGCGAAGCCCTGCCAGAGAACTGCCACTCCATCACCACCACGCCGTCGTGCTACTGTTCGAGCCTTCTTCCTCAACCTCTCCCTCCTCCTTGCTGGATCAAGGCGCGGGAGACGTCACCGGGCTGCACGTGTGTTGAACACACAGGCGTTGTTGTTCGATGCTTAGATCGGATTCGGCCGCGATCTGAATCGCTACGTTACGACTCCTCCAACCGCGTTCTTGCAACAACTCTGACTCGCGATCTTCAAGGGTATGAAGATGCACTCCCTTCTCTCTCATTGCTAGTTACTCCATAGATTGATCTTGGTGATGCGTAGAAAAAAAATTTAATTTCTGCAACGATCCCCAACACACCCCCCTCTAGATCTCATCTAGAGGGGCCGGCCTCCCTTCCCCCTTCTCCCTATAAATAGAGGGGAGAGGGGAGGGCTGCAGCACCACATCCAAGGTGCAGCCCCTCCCCTCCCCAACACCTCTCCTCCTCCACGTGAGCTTGGCGAAGCCCTGCCGGAGAACTGCCACTCCATCACCACCACGCCGTCGTGCTGCTATTGGAGCCTTCTTACTCAACCTCTCCCTCCTCCTTGCTGGATCAAGGCATGGGAGACATCACCGGGCTGCACGTGTGTTGAACGCGAAGGCGCCATTGTTCGGTGCTTAGATCGGATTCGGCCGCGATCTGAATCGCTACGTGTACGACTCCTCCAACCACGTTCTTGCAACGCTTCCGACTCACGATCTTCAAGGGTATGAAGATGCACTCCCCTCTCTCTCGTTGTTAGTTACTCCATAGATTGATCTTGGTGATGCGTAGAAAATTTTTAATTTCTGCAACGATCCCCAACAGTGGCATCATGAGCTAGGTCTATGCGTAGTTTCAATGCATGAATAGAACACAAGTTGTTGTGGGCGTCGATTTTGTCAATTTACTTGCCGTTACTAGTCTTATCTTGATTCGGCGGCATCGTGGGATGAAGCGGCCTGGACCGACCTTACACGTACGCTTACGTGAGACTGGTTCCACCGACTGACATGCACTAGTTGCATAAGGTGGCTAGCGGGTGTCTGTCTCTCCCACTTTAGTCGGATCGGATTCGATGAGAAGGGTCCTTATGAAGGGTAAATAGAAATTGGCATATCACGTTGTGGTTTTGGCGTAGGTGTAATACCCTCGATGCGACTATATCTCCCACGTGTCGAGGCACGACTTAGAGGCATAATCGCATTGAAGGCATAAGTCGCAAGTGAGGCAATCTTCACACAACCCATGTACATATGAATATAAAGGGGAAAAATAATAATAGTTGGCTTACACTCGCCACGTCACATCAAGGTACATAAATAGCATACATCATACAAACACTCATGGCCCGACTACGGCGCCAAAATAGAAAAGACTCCCCAACATGCGACTAAACCCTGAATCGAACCCCGAGCAGGCACCACTACTGATCATCAGGAAAAGAAACATAGTATCACTGAGAGTCCTCGTCGTACTCCCACTTCAGCTCGAACGCGCCATCCGGAGGAGTAACATCGGTCCCTGCATCTGGTATAATAGTAATCTGTGAGCCACAAGGACTCAGCAATCTCGCACGCTCGCGATCAAGACTATTTAAGCTTAATAGGTAAGGAAGGGGTAATGTGAGTGGAGCTGCAGCAAGCGACTAGCGTGTATGGTGGCTAACTTATTCGCAAAAGAGAGCGAGAAGAGAAGGCAAAGCACGAGCGGTAACTAAGTAGAGCAGACTACGCAAGCATAACTCCAACGCCGTGTCCACTTCCCGGACTCCGCCGAGAAGAGGCCATCACGGCAACACACGCAGTTGATTCATTTTAATTAATTAAGTTCGAGTTATCTACAACCGGACATTAACAAATTCCCATCTGCCCATAACCGCGGGCACGGCTTTCGAAAGATCAATCCCTGCAGGGGGGTCCCAACTTAGCCCATAACAAGCTCTCACGGTCAACGAAGGAATAGACCTCCACCCAGGACCCACCGATCAGACTCGGTATCCCGGTACAACAAGATGATTCGACAGGTCAAAACTAGTCCAGCAACACCGCCCGAATGCGCCGACAAATCCCGATAGGAGCTGCACATATCTCTTTCTCAGGGCACACTCAGATGATACTAGCTACGAGTAAAACCAACCCTCAAGTTACCCCGAGGTGGCCCCGCAGGCAGCTCATTTCGGACCAACACTCAGAGGAGCACTGGCCCGTGGGGGGCTAAAATAAAGATGACCCTCGGGCTCCGGAAACCCAAGGGAAAGAAAAGGGTAGGTGGCAAATGGTAAAACCAATGTTGGGCATTGCTGGAAAAGCTTTAAACAAGGCGAACTATCAAGGGGTTCCCATTATAGCCCAACCGCGTAAGGGACGCAACAAACCGGGAACATAACACCGATATGACGGAAACTAGGGTGGCAAGAGTGGAACAAAACACTAGGCGAGAGGCCGAGCCTTCCACCCTTTACCAAGTATATAGATGAGTAAAGATAACATAGCAATATAGTGATATCCCAACAAGTAAATAAGTGTTCCAACAAGGAACGGCTCCAATCTTCACCTTCAACTAACAACGCTATAAGAAGGGCTGAGCAAAGCGGTAACATAGCCAATCAATGGTTTGCTAGGACAAAGGTGGGTTAGAGGCTCAATCATGGCAATTGGGAGGCTGACAAGCAAGTGGTAGGCATCGTAGCATTGGCAAAGCAAAAGAGCGAGCAAACTAGCATAGCAAAGATAGTAGTGATTTCAAGGGTGTGATCATCTTGCCTGCACAGTTGTCAGAATTGACTGGATCCTCAAAAGCAAACTCAACGGGCTCCTCGTTCGCGAACTCGTCTCCCGGCTCTACCCAACAACACAAACAAGCAACAAGGATACAATCAACCACGTGCAAAGGCAACCAAAACGATGCAAAGATGATATGCTATGCGGGATGCGATGCGGGATGCAAGAATGCCACATGTAACAGGAAATGCATGAACCTGGCCTCAACTTGGAAATCCAAGTGTGCCACTGGATAGAGGGGAAGAAATCCCCTGAAAACGATATAAAGATCATGGCAATCGGAGCTACGGTTAAGAAATGGCAAGCGTTTTACTAAACGAACCGATCTGCGATTTACAGCAACATGCCTCCTAAATGCAACAAAATGAACATGCTACAGCCACCCAACATGAAAACAAATTACATGGCAGTGATGTACTCATCAAGCTTAACAAATCATCATGACTGAGGCATAGGAAAATTCATTCATTAAGGGCTTCAAACAAGCATGGCAAAACTGAATAAGCAAAACAGATTTCAGACTTAGCGAAATTAACGCTAGTCTGTAATTTCAGACCACGATGCTCTCTTCGGAGCAGCAAAACAACATGAAGGAAAACCTGAACATGGAAAGTAAGAGCATGGCATGGAGCTACTCAACAAGCTTAACAAAACACCCAAAATGACCTGGGGCCAAAAGGGTTCACAAAATACTCTACCGAGCACACGAACATCAATGAAACACAATCAGTTATCAGACTTAGTGAAAACTGGGACATGCTGAAATAATAACTCACGGGGGCATATAAACGAGCTCGATGCTCTCACTACGGTGCAAGTCATGGCAATGCAAGCATATATCCATTAAGAAGGCACAAAATTCTAGCTAGACATGGCAAGAACAATGGCATAGCATGCATGGATCACTATCAATCACTCCGGCAACTTCGGGGGAGAGGGGAGATCCAAAAACGGAGGGGTGTATATATAGGCATAGAGGGAGCTAGGAGAGTCCAAATGAGGTGCGGTTTTCGCCCACACGATCGTGATCGAACGACCGAGACGATGGAGCTGAGTTTGGTGGGTTTTGGGCCAAAATGGAGGGGTGTTGGGCTGCACACACACGAGGCCTTTTCGGTCCCTCGGTTAACCGTTGGAGTATCAAACGAAGTCCAAATGACCCGAAACTTGACAGGCGGTCTACCGGCAGTAAACCAAGGCCGCATGGCAAGTCTCGGCCCAATCCGGAAATGTTTAATCCCCACAAACGAAAGAAAGCTAGGAATGGCCACCGGAGGAGAACGAAGCGCCGGAATGCAAAACGGACAACGGGGAAAATGCTCGAATGCATGAGATGAACATGTATGCAAATGCAATGCACGTAATGACATGATATGAGATGCACGAAAAACAAAACAACACATGGAGGCAAAGACCCGAACCCGAGAATTAAATATAACTTGATGCCGGAAACCGTCAAGAGTCGGAGTACAATTGGGGAAGGTTACATGTGGGGCGTTACAACACTCCACCACTACAAAAAGATCTCGTCCCGAGATCTAGGACTGAAAGAACTCCGGGTACTCAGAACGGAGGTGATCCTCGCGTTCCCAGGTAGCTTCACGGTCGGAATGGTGTGACCACTTGACTTTGAGAAACTTGATTGACTTGTTGCGAGTTTTGCGTTCAGTCTCTTCAAGGATTGCAACTGGGTGCTCACGGTAGGAGAGATCTTCTTGGAGCTCAATGTCCTCGAAGTTGACGGTGCGCTCAGGCGTCTTGAAGCACATACGGAGTTGCGAGACGTGGAACACATCATGAACATTGGCAAAGGTTGCAGGAAGCTCGAGTTGATAGGCGAGGTCGCCTCTCTTGCTGACGATCTTGAAAGGCCCGACGTATCTTGGGGCAAGCTTCCCTTTGATACCGAAGCGACGAGTCCCTTTCATAGGAGAGACGCGGAGGTAGACATGATCTCCGATCTCGAAGGCCAAATCACGGTGCTTGCTGTCGTAATAGCTCTTCTGACGAGACTGGGCTGCTTTGAGGTTATCACGAATGACCTTGCACATTTCTTCTGCTTCTGTGATCAGGTCATTACCCAGCAGCTGACGTTCACCGGTTTCAGACCAGTTGAGAGGTGTACGGCACTTCCTACCATACAGAATTTCAAACGGGGCCTTGCCGGAGCTTGCTTGGAAACTGTTGTTGTACGAGAATTCAGCATAAGGAAGGCAATCCTCCCACTTCATGCCGAAGGAGATAACACAAGCTCTGAGCATATCTTCAAGAATCTGGTTGACACGCTCGACTTGACCGCTTGTTTGAGGGTGGAAAGCAGTGCTGAAGCGAATGCTGGTGCCCATGGCCTTCTGAAAAGAATCCCAAAACTTGGAGGTAAAGATGCTGCCACGGTCTGAAGATATCACTTGAGGAATACCGTGCAGAGAGACAATGCGAGAGGTGTAGAGCTCCGCCAATTGAGCTGCAGTGATTGACTCTTTGATAGGCAAGAAATGAGCCACTTTGGTCAGCTTGTCGATGACAACGAATATAGCATCATTGCCATGCTTGGACTTAGGAAACCCAGTCACGAAGTCCATTTCAATGTGGTCAAACTTCCATTTTGGAATGGCAAGAGGTTGGAGGAGACCTGCTGGCCTTTGGTGTTCTGCTTTCACTCTTCTGCAGACATCACATTCATTCACGAATTGAGCGATCTCGCGCTTCATTCGAGTCCACCAATAAGTTTGCTTCAGGTCTTGATACATCTTCGTGCTCCCAGGGTGGATGGAGAGGAGAGAGTTATGAGCCTCATTCATGATCACTTTACGAAGTTCTCCTTTGGGCACAACAATTCGATCCTCGAAGAAGAGAGTGTCCTTGTCATCAAGCCGGTAGCACTTGTACTTGGACTGACTCTTTGCAATACCGATCTTCACCTTTTTCACCATAGCATCAAGAAGCTGGGCTTGGCGAATCTGGTCTTCCAAGGTAGGAGAAACTTGAAGGCTGGCAAGGAAACCTTGAGTAACAACTTGCAGATTAAGTTTGCGGAAGGCTTCACACAGCTCGGGTTGATAAGGCTTGAGAATCAGACTGTTGCAATATGCTTTTCTGCTCAAAGCGTCAGCAATCACATTAGCCTTGCCTGGAGTATACTCGATACTCGGATTGTACTCTTGAATCATTTCGACCCATCGAGTCTGCCTGAGGTTGAGATTAGGCTGAGTGAAGATGTACTTGAGACTTTTGTGATCAGTGAAAATGTCCACTTTCCTTCCCAAGAGAAGATGTCTCCAAGTCAACAATGCGTGCACAACTGCCGCCAACTCGAGATCATGAGTGGGGTAGTTCTTCTCATTTGGCTTCAACTGGCAAGAGGTATAAGCAACAACTTTCTTCTCTTGCATCAGTACTGCACCGAGACCTTGGAGAGAGGCATCACAAAAGACCTCGTACGGCTTGGTTTCATCAGGCGGAGTTAGAACTGGAGCAGTGATCAATTTCTCTTTCAAAGCGTTGAAAGCAACATCACACTCCGGAGACCAAACGTATTTGACGTGCTTCTGAAGAAGATTTGAGAGAGGCTTCACGATCTTAGAGAAGTTTTCAACGAATCTTCGGCAATAACTTGCAAGACCGAGGAAGCTACGGAGTTGCTTCACATTCTGAGGAGGTTCCCAATTAACAATTGCAGACACCTTCTCAGGATCCACGGAAATGCCCTTGGCAGAGATAATATGACCAAGATAAAGAACCTCATCGAGCCAAAACTCACACTTAGAGAACTTGGCATAGAATTGATGTTCCCTTAGCTTGTCGAGAACCAAACGCAAGTGTTTGGCATGATCTTCCTTGTTCTTCGAGAAAACCAGGATATCATCGAGATAGACCAAAACGAAGTCGTTGGTGTAGGGGTTGAAGATGAAGTTCATCATGCGAGAGAACGTCGGAGGAGCATTGGCGAGGCCAAAAGACATAACTGTGTATTCATATGACCCATAGCTTGTTCTGAACGCCGTCTTTGGAATATCTTGTTCACGAATGCGAATTTGATGATAACCCATACGGAGATCAAGCTTGGAGAATACTTGGGCACCCTTGAGTTGTTCGAATAGCTCATTAATGTTGGGAAGTGGATATTTGTTCTTGATGGTCTTCTTGTTCAATGGACGATAATCAACACAAAGTCGGTCCATTCCATCCTTCTTCTTCACAAAAAGAACACCACAACCCCACGGAGAAGTACTAGGCCGAATGAGACCCATCCTTTCTTGCTTATCGAGCTGTTTCTTCAACTCCTTCAACTCTTCGGGGCCGAGCTTGTAAGGCCGTTTGCACACCGGTTCCGTACCGGGCTCAAGTTCAATAACGAATTCAACAGGCCGGTTTGGAGGCATGCCTGGGAGTTCTTCAGGGAAGACATCTTGATACTCACAAACAACCGGAATCTGCGAAATAGCATCCAATTCACCCTTCTCATTGAGAGAGAATAACCGGATGGTATTATCCCGAGCAGCAAAGACAATCACTTCCTCAGACGAATGAGTCAGTTGAATCTGCTTGGCTGCACAATCCAGCTGAGCTTTATGTTTAGAGAGCCAGTCCATCCCAAGAATGAGGTCGATATCAGAATTGCCAAGAACCATAGGAGAAGCCAAGAACTTGAAATCACCCATCATGATAGAAATATCCGGAATCATCATAGTGGAACTCAGACGCTTCGCTGGAGAGACGACTTGCATAGCTCTAGGTAATGCCTTAGTGCTAAAATTGTTCTCCGATGCAAAAGGGAATGACATGAAGGAATGCGATGCACCAGAGTCAAAAAAGAACTTTTGCAGGAATATCATTGACAGGAAGGTTACCCATGATCACATCTGACGAATCCTCTGCTTGAGCTGCATTCACCATATTGACCTTGGCGTGCTTGGGATTATGCTTGACCACAGCTGTACTTGCCGCTCTGACAGGAGGAGGAGGAGGAAGACGCCTCTGGTTAAAACACTTGTTGGCGTAGTGGCCCTTCTGTTGGCACTTGTTGCACGTGACCTCTGAGAGCGGACGGTGGTACGGAGCACTCGATCTTGGAGCTTGAGACGAAGTCTTGTTCTGAAAGCCTGGGTTGGGTGGGTGGGACGAACCACTGCCACCTTTGCTCTTCTGCTGATACAGCTGACGGAACGGAGGAGGAGGAAGCCAATACTTCTGCTGCTTGGTCACTTGAGTAGAGGACGAAGACGAAGTGTCTCTGACTCGCTTCCTGGAAGCATCACACCTGAGCTGAGCAGCCTCTTGCTTCAGTGCCATGTTGTAGAACTCATCGTATCTCAGCGGCTCGAAGAGGACAAGAGCGAGCTGAATTTCTTCACGAAGACCACCCCTGAACTGATAGATCATGCTCTTCTCATCAGGAACATCCTGCTTGGCAAAACGGGCGAGCTTCTGGAACAACTTGTGGTAGTCATAGACAGACAAAGAGCCTTGCTTCAGATTGCGAAATTCTTCACGTTTGCTTTCAGTCACACTTTGAGGAATGTGATGAGCTCGAAAATCACGACGGAAATCATCCCAAGTGATCAAACGTCCACCTCTGGAATCCCGGTACTGCTGAAACCACTCTGCGGCCTGATCCTTGAGCTGGAAAGACACGAACTTGACGAAATCTTCAGGTCTGATGTTGCTACATTCAAAATGCTTGCCCAGATCGACTAACCAATCATCAGCATCGGTAGCCTCAACGCAGTTATTGAACGTCTTTGGACCATTTGCGAGGAACTGATTCAGAGTTGCAAACTGGTTCTGGTTGCTGCCTTGATTCGCTTGACTGCTTTGATTCCGCTCTTGGATGATTTGCATGATCAGCTGAGTATTTGCATTAGTAGCAGCCATCACAGCCTGCCATGCTTCCGGAGGAGGCGGAGGTGGCGGAGGATCTGGGTTCGGAGTCGTGCGCGTTGGAGGAGCCATCCTGAAGAGGTTGACCACCATTAGCACACAAATAGAGAAATATAGAAGGTGAAACCAACGGAATGAAAATTGCAACATAAGTCTTCACATCCGAACAAAATGAACGAATGCACTTCTCTTGAAGTGGTCACATATTCCTAAATTGCGAAGCCACGAAGAACCATGTAGAAGAGGTACATCAACGAGGGATGGAATCAACATATGACGTCGGAGAAGAACGAACACCACAACTCAAAATAAACCAAGGGTTGGCTTGCGGAATAAGCCGGAACAAACACATGATAGAAATTTCGTCCGAAGTGTTCGTGGTAGGACCTACACGGGCTCGACCGTACAGCACCATCATGTACAAGGCAGTGCACATGACATACGAAGCGTCCCCGAGTCAGCATAGCCAAGGACTCTTTAAGACACAACGAGGCCACTGTAAAATCGACCGTGAATAGGCGAACCACTAGACGTCGAACCCCAATTTCATATCACACATCTGTTGGAAAGATATCCTAAGGCTACTAGAATTCCCACCTATGAAATTCCCGAAATTTTCCGGTTATGCAATCAGGTGTTGAGGATACAGGGGAAGCATAATATCTCACCCAAGCTAGCAAATCCTACATCCAGCTGCATCCATCCTTCAACACATAACCAAGAAACCTTCGGAAACCAACTATCTCAACCTTCGAAAAGCATCCGTTATACAAGTTATGGCGATACTCCCGAACTCCCGCCCCAGTACTGGGTGGCGTCGAGGTTATCTCACCAACGAACTGCATAAAGGAGATTTTCGATGTCGCGCACATATCTCAAGTATACCAGAATTGCACGATAGAATTATGATGACAACACCTCAGATCTCAACTCCCCGGGACACTTCCACTAAACCCCTGACAGGAGGCACCAAGACAGTATTCTCATCATAAGCCATCGGAACAAAACTAAGATACTCGCGTGATCCTAAAAAAAAATTTAGTGAAATTTGAGAAGAGAAGAGTCAAAACTCTACGTCAGGATGCCTTACCAGAGCGATGAGGAGACTGGGAAGTAAAAAGAATTCCTAAGCTCTCCGATATATAATTCCTAAGGACTCAAAACATTTTTCTAGACACAACTCGGCTGCTAAAAACGATCAAGCAATGGGGCTCCTAAGGTCGGGGAAGGCTCTGATACCAACTTGTAATACCCTCGATGCGACTATATCTCCCACGTGTCGAGGCACGACTTAGAGGCATAATCGCATTGAAGGCATAAGTCGCAAGTGAGGCAATCTTCACACAACCCATGTACATATGAATATAAAGGGGAAAAATAATAATAGTTGGCTTACACTCGCCACGTCACATCAAGGTACATAAATAGCATACATCATACAAACACTCATGGCCCGACTACGGCGCCAAAATAGAAAAGACTCCCCAACATGCGACTAAACCCTGAATCGAACCCCGAGCAGGCACCACTACTGATCATCAGGAAAAGAAACATAGTATCGCTGAGAGTCCTCGTCGTACTCCCACTTCAGCTCGAACGCGCCATCCGGAGGAGTAACATCGGTCCCTGCATCTGGTATAATAGTAATCTGTGAGCCACAAGGACTCAGCAATCTCGCACCCTCGCGATCAAGACTATTTAAGCTTAATAGGTAAGGAAGGGGTAATGTGAGTGGAGCTGCAGCAAGCGACTAGCGTGTATGGTGGCTAACTTATTCGCAAAAGAGAGCGAGAAGAGAAGGCAAAGCACGAGCGGTAACTAAGTAGAGCAGACTACGCAAGCATAACTCCAACGCCGTGTCCACTTCCCGGACTCCGCCGAGAAGAGGCCATCACGGCAACACACGCAGTTGATTCATTTTAATTAATTAAGTTCGAGTTATCTACAACCGGACATTAACAAATTCCCATCTGCCCATAACCGCGGGCACGGCTTTCGAAAGATCAATCCCTGCAGGGGGGTCCCAACTTAGCCCATAACAAGCTCTCACGGTCAACGAAGGAATAGACCTCCACCCAGGACCCACCGATCAGACTCGGTATCCCGGTACAACAAGATGATTCGACAGGTCAAAACTAGTCCAGCAACACCGCCCTAATGCGCCGACAAATCCCGATAGGAGCTGCACATATCTCTTTCTCAGGGCACACTCAGATGATACTAGCTACGAGTAAAACCAACCCTCAAGTTACCCCGAGGTGGCCCCGCAGGCAGCTCATTTCGGACCAACACTCAGAGGAGCACTGGCCCGTGGGGGGCTAAAATAAAGATGACCCTCGGGCTCCGGAAACCCAAGGGAAAGAAAAGGGTAGGTGGCAAATGGTAAAACCAATGTTGGGCATTGCTGGAAAAGCTTTAAACAAGGCGAACTATCAAGGGGTTCCCATTATAGCCCAACCGCGTAAGGGACGCAACAAACCGGGAACATAACACCGATATGACGGAAACTAGGGTGGCAAGAGTGGAACAAAACACTAGGCGAGAGGCCGAGCCTTCCACCCTTTACCAAGTATATAGATGAGTAAAGATAACATAGCAATATAGTGATATCCCAACAAGTAAATAAGTGTTCCAACAAGGAACGGCTCCAATCTTCACCTGCAATTAACAACGCTATAAGAAGGGCTGAGCAAAGCGGTAACATAGCCAATCAATGGTTTGCTAGGACAAAGGTGGGTTAGAGGCTCAATCATGGCAATTGGGAGGCTGACAAGCAAGTGGTAGGCATCGTAGCATTGGCAAAGCAAAAGAGCGAGCAAACTAGCATAGCAAAGATAGTAGTGATTTCAAGGGTGTGATCATCTTGCCTGCACAGTTGTCAGAATTGACTGGATCCTCAAAAGCAAACTCAACGGGCTCCTCGTTCGCGAACTCGTCTCCCGGCTCTACCCAACAACACAAACAAGCAACAAGGATACAATCAACCACGTGCAAAGGCAACCAAAACGATGCAAAGATGATATGCTATGCGGGATGCGATGCGGGATGCAAGAATGCCACATGTAACAGGAAATGCATGAACCTGGCCTCAACTTGGAAATCCAAGTGTGCCACTGGATATAGGGGAAGAAATCCCCTGAAAACGATATAAAGATCATGGCAATCGGAGCTACGGTTAAGAAATGGCAAGCGTTTTACTAAACGAACCGATCTGCGATTTACAGCAACATGCCTCCTAAATGCAACAAAATGAACATGCTACAGCCACCCAACATGAAAACAAATTACATAGCAGTGATGTACTCATCAAGCTTAACAAATCATCATGACTGAGGCATAGGCAAATTCATTCATTAAGGGCTTCAAACAAGCATGGCAAAACTGAATAAGCAAAACAGATTTCAGACTTAGCGAAATTAACGCTAGTCTGTAATTTCAGACCACGATGCTCTCTTCGGAGCAGCAAAACAACATGAAGTAAAACCTGAACATGGCAAGTAAGAGCATGGCATGGAGCTACTCAACAAGCTTAACAAAACACCCAAAATGACCTGGGGCAAAAACGGTTCACAAAATACTCTACCGAGCACACGAACATCGATGAAACACAATCAGTTATCAGACTTAGTGAAAACTGGGACATGCTGAAATAATAACTCACGGGGGCATATAAACGAGCTCGATGCTCTCACTACGGTGCAAGTCATGGCAATGCAAGCATATATCCATTAAGAAGGCACAAAATTCTAGCTAGACATGGCAAGAACAATGGCATAGCATGCATGGATCACTATCAATCACTCCGGCAAAATCGCAAGAGTTAACGATCTGCCCAAAATAGCAACTATCCAAAAGTTGAGCTCGATTGAATCAACCTAGAGTGCTCCAACATAACAAGTAAAGACATGGATGGATTAAGCACAACAAGCATAACAAATCACTCTTACTGATCATCCTCAAAAGAGGCACGGATCACTAGGAAACAAGCCGAACATATAGCATCGTGAACTAAAACGGCTCAGACTCTAAGTCCCTGAAATCTGAAATCTCAGGTAGCCCTCTTCGCAAGCTTTCACAAGACAACACACATATCCTAAAAATACATGGAAGCACCCCTGGAAAGAAGACAACATGCTTAACAATTCATCCCAAAGGGGCACAGGCATATCATGCACGGATATATGGCAAAAATGACAAAAGTGCATGTTGAACTAACGGATCTGCAATTTAACTCAACATGCCTCCTTCCAACACCATTTTGGGCAACCATATGACCTCAAATGCAAATGATGCAATGGAATGAAATGATGTACTCGTCGAGACGAAGAATTTGACATATCATACGTCCAAATCGGAGCTACGGATGCAAAGTTATGGCAGGTCAAACATGAGCATATGGAGCAAAAAATCCTGAGACTTGGAAAAAAAACGCAACCCTAGGGTTTACTGTAGCTGCGCCAGATCCGATCCGGATCCACCGGGCACGCGGATCGAGGATGGCTGGCCGGCGCTGGGCGGCCGGAGCCGCGGGAGGAGGTCGCCGGACGGGGAGGGGGTCGCCGGGGCGCGGTGGCCGGGGACGGCCGGAGTGGCCGCGGGCCACCGGGGCGCGGGTACGGCGCGGGCGGCCGGCCGGGGACGCGGGCCGCCGGAGTTCGTCGCCGGTGAGCTTCGCTGGCGGGGCGGCGAGGCGCGGCCCGGCCGCGGGGAAGACGCGGCGGCGCGAGCGGCGGGGAAGAGGCCCGGGAGGCGGCGCGGGAGGGCCCGCCCCGGGCTTCGGCGGGCCGGCGGTGGGAGGAGGGCGGCGCGCCACGTGGCGTCCCCTTAGTGGCCGCGGGCGGCGGCGGCGGCGTTCGTCCGGGTCGGGACGGACATGTCCGTCTCGGCGCGGGGATTTTTTTAGGGTTTCTGGGGAGAGGGGAGATCCGAAAACGGAGGGGTGTATATATAGGCATAGAGGGAGCTAGGAGAGTCCAAATGAGGTGCGGTTTTCGCCCACACGATCGTGATCGAACGACCGAGACGATGGAGCTGAGTTTGGTGGGTTTTGGGCCAAAATGGAGGGGTGTTGGGCTGCACACACACGAGGCCTTTTCGGTCCCTCGGTTAACCGTTGGAGTATCAAACGAAGTCCAAATGACCCGAAACTTGACAGGCGGTCTACCGGCAGTAAACCAAGGCCGCATGGCAAGTCTCGGCCCAATCCAGAAATGTTTAATCCCCACACACGAAAGAAAGCTAGGAATGGCCACCGGAGGAGAACGAAGCGCCGGAATGCAAAACGGACAACGGGGAAAATGCTCGAATGCATGAGATGAACATGTATGCAAATGCAATGCACGTAATGACATGATATGAGATGCACGAAAAACAAAACAACACACGGAGGCAAAGACCCGAACCCGAGAATTAAATATAACTTGATGCCGGAAACGGCAAGAGTCGGAGTACAATTGGGGAAGGTTACATGTGGGGCGTTACAGTAGGTAAGAAACGTTCTTGCTAGAAACCTATAGCAGCCACGTAAACAAAACTTGCAACAACAATTAGAGGACGTCTAACTTGTTTTTGCAGCATATGTAGTGTGATGTGATATGGCCAAAAGGATGTGATGAATGATATATGTGATGTATGAGATTGATCATGTTCTTGTAATAGGAATCACGACTTGCATGTCGATGAGTATGACAACCGGCAGGAGCCATAGGAGTTGTCTTAATTTATTTATGACCTGTGTGTCAACATAAACATCATGTAATTACTTTACTTTATCGCTAACCGTTAGCCATAGTAGTAGAAGTAATAGTTGGCGAGACAACTTCATGAAGACACGATGATGGAGATCATGATGATGGAGGTCATAGTGTCATGCCGGTGACGATGATGATCATGGCGCCCCGAAGATGGAGATCAAAAGGAGCAAAATGATATTGGCCATATCATGTCACTATTTGATTGCATGTGATGTTTATCATGTTTTTACATCTTATTTGCTTAGAACGACGGTAGCATAAATAAGATGATCCCTCATTAAAATATCAAGAATGGTGTTCCCCCTAACTGTGCACCGTTGCTAAGGTTCGTTGTTCCGAAGCACCACGTGATGATCGGGTGTGATAGGTTCTAACGTTCGCATACAACGGGTGTAAGCCAGATTTACACACGCAATACACTTAGGTTGAGTTGACGAGCCTAGCATGTACAGACATGGCCTCGGGACACGGAAGACCGAAAGGTCGAACATGAGTCGTATAGAAGATATGATCAACATGAAGATGTTCACCGATGATGACTAGTCCATCTCACGTGATGATCGGACACGGCCTAGTTGACTCGGATCATGTATCACTTAGATGACTAGAGGGATGTCTATCTGAGTGGGAGTTCATTAAATAATTTGATTAGATGAACTTAATTATCATGAACATAGTCTAAAAAACTTTGCAATATGTCTTGTAGATCAAATGGCCAACGCTAATGTTGCCCTCAACTTCAAAGCGTTCCTAGAGAAAACAAAGTTGAAAGACGATGGCAGCAACTACATGGACTGGGTCCGTAACCTGAGGATTATCCTCATTGCTGCCAAGAAAGCATATGTCCTTGATTAACCGCTAGGTGAAGCACCTGTTTTCCCAGCAGATCAAGATGTTATGAATGCCTGGCAGACGCATAGTGATGATTACTCCCTGGTTCAGTACGGCATGCTTTACAGCTTAGAACCAGGGATCCAAAAGAGTTTTGAGCAACACGGAGCATATAAGATGTTCCAAGAGCTGAAAATGGTTTTCCAAGCTCATGCCCGGGTCGAGAGATATGAAGTCTCCGACAAGTTCTGCAGTTGTAAGATGGAGGAGAATAGTTCCGTCAGCGAGCACATACTCAAAATGTCTGGGTTGCACAACCGCTTGTCTCAACTGGGAGTTAATCTCCCGGATGATGCGGTCGTCGACAGAATCCTTCAGTCGCTCCCACCCAGCTACAAGAGCTTTGTGATGAACTTCAATATGCAGGGGGTGGAAAAGACCATTCCTGAGGTATATTCAATGCTGAAATCAGTGGAGGTGGAAATCAAAAAGGAACATCAAGTGTTGATGGTGAATAAAACCACTAAGTTCAAGAAAGGCAAGGGTAAAAAGAACTTCAAGAAGGACGGCATGGGAGTTGCCGCGCCCGGTAAGCAAGCTGCCGGGAAGAAGCCAAAGAATGGACCCAAGCCTGAAACTAAGTGCTTTTATTGCGAGGGAAATGGTCACTGGGAGCGGATAAGAAGGTTGGCAATGTCAAAGGTATATGTGATATACATGTTATTGATGTGTACCTAACCAGCGCTCGTAGTACCTCCTGGGTATTTGATACCAGTGCGGTTGCTCATATTTGTAACTCAAAATAGGAGCTGCGGAATAAACGGAGACTGGCGAAGGACGAGGTGACGATGCGCATCGGGAATGGTCCCAAGGTCGATGTATCGCCGTCGGCACGCTACCTCTACATTTACCTATGGGGTTAGTTTTAAACCTCAATAATTGTTATTTAGTACCAGCTTTGAGCATGAACATTGTATCTGGATCACGTTTAATGCGAGATGGCTACTCATTTAAATCTGAGAATAATGGTTGTTCTATTTATATGAGAGACATGTTTTATGGTCATGCCCCGCTGGTCAATGGTTTATTCTTATTTAATCTCGAACGTGATGTTACACATATTCATAGTGTGAATGCCAAAAGATGTAAGGTTGATAATGATAGTCCCACATACTTGTGGCACTGCCGCCTTGGTCATATTGATGTCAAACGCATGAAGAAACTCCATGCAGATGGACTTTTGGAGTCTCTTGATTATGAATCATTTGACACGTGCGAACCATGCCTCATGGGCAAAATGACCAAGACTCCGTTCTCCGGAACAATGGAGCGAGCAACCAACTTATTGGAAATCATACATACTGATGTGTGCGGTCCAATGAGTGTTGAGGCTCGTGGAGGCTATCGTTATGTTCTCACCCTCACTGATGACTTGAGTAGATATGGGTATGTCTACTTAATGAAACACAAGTCTGAGGCGTTTGAAAAGTTCAAGGAATTTTAGAGTGTGGTTGAGAATCAATGTGACAGGAAAATCAAGTTCTTACGATCAGATCGTGGGGGAGAATATTTGAGTCACGAATTTGGCACGCACTTAAGGAAATGCAGAATTGTTTCACAACTCACGCCGCCTGGAACACCTCAGCGTAATAGTGTGTCCGAATGTCGTAATCGCACTCTATTGGATATGATACGATCTATGATGTCTCTTACCGATCAACCGCTGTCATTTTGGGGTTACGCTATAGAGACTGCCGCATTCACTTTAAATAGGGCTCAGTCGAAATCCGTTGAGACGACACCGTACGAACTGTGGTTTGGTAAGAAACCTAAGCTGTCGTTTTTGAAAGTTTGGGGATGCGATGCTTATGTCAAGAAACTTCAACCTGAAAAGCTCAAACCCAAATCGAAAAAATGTGTCTTCATAGGATACCCTAAGGAAACTATTGGGTATACCTTCTACCTCAGATCCGAAGGCAAGATCTTTGTTGCCAAGAATGGATCCTTTCTAGAGAAAGAGTTTCTCTCGAAAGAAGTAAGTGGGTGGAAAGTAGAACTTGATGAAGTATTGCCTCTTGAACCGGAGAGTGGCGCAGCTCAAGAAAATGTTTCTGAGGTGCATGCACCGACTAGAGAGGAAGTTAATGATGATGATCATGAAACTTCAGATCAAGTTGCTACTGAACTTCGTAGGTCCACAAGGACACGTTCCGCACCAGAGTGGTATGGCAACCCTGTCTTGGAAATCATGCTGTTAGACAATGGTGAACCTTTGAACTATGAAGAAGCAATGACGGGCCCAGATTCCGACAAATGGCTGGAAGCCATGAAATCCGAGATAGGATCCATGTATGAAAACGAAGTATGGACTTTGACTGACTTGCCCGATGATCGGCGAGCCATAGAAAATAAATGGATCTTTAAGAAGAAGACATACACGGATGGTAATGTGACCATCTATAAGGCTCGGCTTGTCGCTAAGGGTTATCGACAAGTTTAAGGGGTTGACTACGATGAGACTTTCTCACCCGTAGCGAAGCTGAAGTCCGTCCGAATCATGTTAGCAATTGCCGCATTCTATGATTATGAGATATGGCAAATGGACGTCAAAACGGCATTCCTTAATGGTTTTCTTAAGAAAGAATTGTATATGATGCAGCCAGAAGGTTTTGTCGATCCTAAGAATGCTGACAAGGTGTGCAAGCTCCAACGCTCAATCTATTGGCTGGTGCAAGCATCTCGGAGTTGGAACATTCGATTTTGATGAGATGATTAAAGTGTTTGGGTTTACGCAGACTTATGGAGAAGCATGTGTTTACAAGAAAGTGAGTGGGAGCTCTGTAGCATTTCTCATATTATATGTGGATGACATACTATTGATGGGAAATGATATAGAATTCTTGGAAAGCATAAAGGCCTACTTAGACAAGTGTTTTTCAATGAAGGATCTTGGAGAAGCTGCTTATATATTAGGCATCAAGATCTATAGAGATAGATCGAGACGCCTCATTGGTCTTTCACAAAGTACGTACCTTGACAAGATATTGAAGAAGTTCAATATGGATCAGTCCAAGAAGGGGTTCTTGCCTGTATTGCAAGGTATGAGATTAAGCACGGCTCAATGCCCGACCATGGCAGAAGATAGAGAAAAGATGAGTGTCGTCCCCTATGCCTCGGCCGTAGGGTCTATTATGTATGCCATGCTGTGCACCAGACCTGATGTAAACCTTGCCGTAAGTTTGGTAGGAAGGTACCAAAGTAATCCCGGCATGGAACACTTGACAGCGGTCAAGAATATCCTGAAGTACCTGAAAAGGACTAAGAATATGTTTCTCGTTTATGGAGGTGACGAAGAGCTCGTCGTAAAGGGTTACGTCGATGCTAGCTTCAACACAGATCTGGATGACTCCAAGTCACAAACCGGATACGTGTATATTTCGACTGGTGGGGCAGTCAGCTGGTGTAGTTGCAAGCAAAGTGTCGTGGTGGGATCTACATGTGAAGCGGAGTACATGGCAGCCTCGGAGGTAGCACAAGAAGCAATCTGGATGAAGGAGTTTATTACCGACCTAGGAGTTATTCCCAATGCGTCGGGCCCGATGACTCTCTTCTGTGACAACACTGGAGCTATTGCCCTTGCCAAGGAGCCCAGGTTTCACAGGAAGACCAGGCATATCAAGCGTCGCTTCAACTTCATTCGTGAAAATGTTCAAAATGGAGACATAGATATTTGTAAAGTGCATACAGATCTGAATGTCGCAGATCCGTTGACTAAACCTCTTCCTCGAGCAAAACATGATCAACACCAGAACTCTATGGGTGTTCAATTCATCACAATGTAACTAGATTATTGACTCTAGTGCAAGTGGGAGACTGTTGGAAATATGCTCTAGAGGCAATAATAAAATGGTTATTATTATATTTCCTTGTTCATGATAATTGTCTATTGTTCATGCTATAATTGTGTTATCCGGAAATCATAATACATGTGTGAATACATAGACCACAACATGTTCCTAATGAGCCTCTAGTTAACTAGCTCGTTGATCAATAGATGGTTACAGTTTCCTGACCATGAACATTGGATGTCATTGATAACGGGATCACATCATTTAGAAACATTACAACCGAGCACTAATCCAACTATCTCAGACCACTAGCGTTTTCAACCCTCGGATCTAGTGTTTTGTATGCTCTTGGCCGTTGGATGCACCATCAGGGCTGCTGGGAGCGCTACACGGAGTGGCCAATGCTCCGGTAACAAAAATCAGCGATCGATTGTTATTTGGGCCAGCTGGGCCAATTCTAATCTCGTAGCTTCTCACGAGAATAAAAAACGGCAGGGCAAAGCGGTGGGTGCGACTGTGCGCATGCCTGGTCCGTGCGATCTTGCGGGGGCGAGCCTAAAGTGCAGCAGGTATAGCGGCAAACCGTCTCTGTCGATTGAAATCCCGTACCCGGTGATTGAGGAAGAAAATCAATGTTGTCAGACTTCAATGGTGGGTGATTGCGGGTCATTTACCATGTCCATCTGTGCTCTTTCTTAATCCATGCGTGTCCATATAGTTTTCCTCCGCCCCGTTTTTCTTTCCCTACCCTTTCGTCACTTCATCTTCTCCGCTCCTTCCTTTCCCAGTTCTTTCTCCCTCAAATTTGAAACTCATCTTTATTGATCCTGTTGTTTCTACTCTCTAGATGCAGATGCTCTGAGTTGTGACGGATTCGAGCTCAACTTCCCTGATGGATCTGTGAGAGGCAGCGACCATGGTGGGCGTGAGGTCGGAGCGGGCAGCGGCAGCGGCGGTGGCGACTTGCCCGGTGGAGTTGACGAGAGGCGACGACGAGGGTGGGGCTTAGGTGATGGCGGATGCTTCGACGCGAGGAGCTTCTTCACTACCCTTGTCGCCATCTCGCAGCAGGTCCGATCAATTTCGACCTCCATCTTGTGCAGATCCATCCATATCGAACTGCATCATCCTGCTGTTCCTGATTGCCTGTGAGGGTGTGACTGCTCATATGTTATAATTGATGGTACAAGTGTCTTGTCCAGGTTGCTGCCAATGGTTCACATTCTAGAGCAGACGCATGATGAATTAGAATTATCTACCTGCTCTTGGTATTCTAATTATATATCTATCAAGAGGCTATCATTAATTCATTATTGTTCTATCGGGGAAGAAAACTGTCATTGTTAGTGCATCCAAATGTTTGATACGTGTTCTCTGATTGCTTCAAAAAGAAAAGGAATTAACAGTGGATATAAATGACTGTTTCACATCCGAAAATTCATGGCCTGTAAATTCGAACTTACACCTTCCTCTCTACTGCTTTCAAATTAGATCTACAGGTTAATACTAATTGAGGCAATTTAGATCTGCTAGCAACAGGGTGGAATCGTTTGAGGTGCACAGGAGCTACCCTTTTGCTATTCTGTTGCATTTATTTTTGTTCCATGGTGTTACTAGATTCCAATCATGCAATCGTTTAGGTTACAAAAGGAAAATCTTAGTGTGCCAGTCAACATGAAGAAGAATTCACGTGTTGCTTTAAGGTGTTATAAATATTTTGTCCTCCAAAATAGCTTCTGAACTAACCTAGGTACACATGTAAATTCCATGAAAATGTACTAACCGATTATCGCCATTGTAATCACATACCTTCCAAGTCTGTAGCATTGCACGAAGAAGGGTTGTTGATATGAAGTAGCTTGTGACTGGTTATGTTGGATTGAAATGCATTATTATTTTTCTGTCACATTTACAATAACATAACTTCAAGTCTGTAGCATTAATGGCCTCTTTAAATTTATATAAAAGAAGTAAAAATTATATTAATTTTCTGTTTTCTCATATGATGGAATATGAAATAAAGCAGTCCAATCACAACAAATGAACGAAATAAAGCAGCACTATCACAACAAGTGACCGCCCATCACATGTATGAGGATGGACCAAATTAGCTCAAAAATTTACTAATATATATAGAGGGCATGCTGGTATTAAAACAATATATAATCTCTACATATATTTGTATCAATCCCAACATTAGAGTGCAAAAATATATGGGTGCAGCAATGCGCGCCATAAATGATCTAGTTAGGAGAATGATGTGATGGACAAGACCCAATCCTAAGCATAGCGCAAGATCGTGTAGTTCGTCTGCTAAAGCTTTTCTAATGTCAAGTATCTTTTCCTTAGACCATGAGATTGTACAACTCCCGGATACTGTAGGAATACTTTGGGTGTGCCAAGCGTCACAACGTAACTGGGTGGCTATAAAGGTGCACTACGGGTATCTCCGAAAGTGTCTGTTGGGTTGGCATGAATCGAGACTGGGATTTGTCACTTCGTATGACGGAGAGGTATCTCTGGACCCACTCGGTAAGACATCATCGTAATGAGCTCAATGTGACAAAGGGTTGGTCACGGGATGATGTGTTGCGAAACGAGTAAAGTGACTTGCCGGTAACGAGATTGAACGAGGTATTGGGATATCGACGATCGAATCTCGGGCAAGTAACGTACCGATTGACTAAGGGAATTGTATACGGGATTGCTTGAATCCTCGATATCGTGGTTCATCCGATGAGATCATTGTGGAACATGTGGGAGCCAACATAGGTATCCATATCCCGCTGTTGGTTATTGGCCAGAGAGTTGTCTCGGTCATGTTTGCATGGTTTCCGAACCTGTAGGGTCTACACACTTAAGGTTCGATGACGCTAGGGTTATTAGGAAGATTTGTATGTGATTACCGAATGTTGTTCGGAGTCAGTTCCGGAATAGTCCGGAGATGAAGATTTATATATGGGAAGTCATCATATGGTCACCGGAAATATTCGGGGGTATGCCGGTATTGTACCGGGACCACCGGAGGGGTTCCGGGGGTCCACCGGAAGGGTCCACCTGCCCCGGAGGGCCCTATGGGCTGTAGGTGGAAGGGAACCAGCCCCCAGTGCGTTGGGCGCCATCCCACCCTAGGGCCCATGCGCCTAGGGTTTGGGGGGAACCCTAAAGGGGGGCGCCACCCTTGCTTGGGGGGCAAGCCCCTTCCCCTTTGGCCGCCGCCCCCCTCTATATTTCATCTAGAGGGGTCAGCCCCCCTTCCCCCTTCTCCCTATAAATAGAGGGGCGAGGGGAGGGCTGCAGCACCACATCCATGGTGCAGCCCCTCCCTGTGACGCCCCCGATTTAATCGTACACTAATCATACACGCAAACGTGTACGATCAAGATCAGGGACTCACGGGAAGATATCACAACACAACTCTACAAATAAAATAAGTCATACAAGCATCATATTACAAGCCAGGGGCCTCGAAGGCTAGAATACAAGAGCTCGATCATAGACGAGTCAGCGGAAGTAACAATATCTGAGTACAGACATAAGTTAAACAAGTTGCCATAAGATGGCTAGCACAAACTGGGATACAGATCGAAAGAGGCGCAGGCCTCCTGCCTGGGATCCTCCTAAACTACTCCTGGTCGTCGTCAGCGGGCAGCATGTAGTAGTAGGCACCTCCGGTGTAGTAGGAGTCGTTGTCGACGGTGGCGTCTAGCTCCTGGGCTCCAACATCTGGTTGCGACAACCAGGTAGAAGGGATAGAGGGAAAAGAAGAAGAAAGCAACCGTGAGTACTCATCCAAAGTACTCGCAAGCAAGGAGCTACACTACATATGTATGCATTGGTATCAACTGGGATAAGGCTATTATAAGTGGACTGAACTGCAGAAAGCCGGAATAAGAGGGGGATAGCTAGTCCTTTCGAAGACTACGCTTCTGGCAGCCTCCGTCTTGCGGCATGTAGAAGAGAGTAGACTGAAGTCCTCCAGTAGCATCGCATAGCATAATCCTAACCGATGATCCTCCCCTCGTCGCCCTGTAAGAGAGCGATCACCGGTTGTATCTGGCACTTGGAAGGGTGTGTTTTATTAAGTATCCGGTTCTAGTTGTCATAAGGTCAAAGTACAACTCCGGGTCGTCCTTTTACCGAGGGACACGGCTATTCGAATAGATAAACTTCCCTGCAGGGGTGCACCACATACCCCAACACGCTCGATCCCATTTGGCCGGACACACTTTCCTGGGTCATGCCCGGCCTCGGAAGATCAACATGTCGCAGCCCTACCTAGGCACAACAGAGAGGTCAGCACGCCGGTCTAAATCCTATGGCGCAGGGGTCTGGGCCCATCGCCCTTTGCACACCTGCACGTTGCGTACGCGGCCGGAAGCAGACCTAGCCTAGTGGCCTTCCAGTCCAATCCGGCGCGCGCCACTCAGTCGCTGACGTCACGAAGGCTTCGGCTGATACCACGACGTTGGGATACCCATAACTGCTCCCACGTAGATGGTTAGTGCGTATAGACCAAATGGCCAGACTCAGATCAAATACCCAGATCTCGTTAAGCGTGTTAAGTGTCCGCGAACGCCGAACAGGGCCAGGCCCACCTCTCTCCTAGGTGGTCGGAACCTACCCTGTCGCTCCGCCTCAAGATCCACTCGCGGGTGCTCCTACGAGCCTACCCGTCTTTAGTCACCACATGTATCATGTATAAAGTATATAGTATATACCCATGATCACCTCCCGAGTGATCACGGCCCAATAGTATAGCATGGCAGACGGATAAGAATGTAGGGCCACTGATGATAAACTAGCATCCTATACTAAGCATTAGGTTTGCAGGTAAAGGTAACAACAGCAGTAGCAAGGACAGGCTATGCATCAGTATAGGATTAACGGGAAGCAGTAACATGCTACACTACTCTAATGCAAGCAGTATAGAGAAGAGTAGGCGATATCTGGTGATCAAAGGGGGGGCTTGCCTGGTTGCTCTGGCAAGAGAGAGTGGTCGTCAACACCGCAGTTGATCACAGGGGTACCGGCAGCGGTCTCGGGGTCTACCGGAAAAAGTAACGGAGGGGGAACATAATAAATAACAGAGCAATCAAAGCAACACAAAGTATAACATGGTGATACGCCGTGCTAGGGGTGACCTAACGCAGTAGGAGGTGATACCGGCGAAGGGGGAAAACATCCGGGAAAGTATCCCCGGTGTTTTGCGTTTTCGGGCAGAGGACCAGAGGGGGAAAGTTGCGAGGTTGCTATGCTAGGGATGCGTGACGGACGAACGGGTGGCGTATCCGGAATCGTCTCGTCGTTCTGAGCAACTTTCATGCACAAAGTTTTCGATCCGAGTTACGGTTTATTTTATATTAATTTTAAAAGATTTAAATCATTTTTAGGATTTATTTAATTAATTTAATTAAACATTATCCAGAATAGTGTCTGATGATGTCAGCATGACATCAAAGTGATGTCAGCAGGTCAACTGGTCAGTTGACCAGTCAAACAGACAGGTGGGTCCAGTGGGACCCACATGTCATTGTCTGTTAACTAATTAACCAGGTTAATTAGTTTAGTTAACAAATTAGTTATGTTAATTAACAGTAGTTAATTAGTTTAATTAGTTATTAGGTTAATCTAATTATAATTAATTAACTTAATTAATTCCTTAATTAATTAATTAATTAATTAATTAATTATTATTTTTAATTCTTTTCTTCTTTTTTTTTAATGTTCTGGGGCCGGGCCCCACATGTCTGTGGCCCTAAGGGCCATATTGGGTTCGGGTGCCGCGGGGGGGCTGCCCGTACAGGCGATGCGGGTGCGGGCGTGCATGCCCGAGGCCACCAGGGGCGGGGAGCACTCGGGCGCCCAGGAGGGCGCACGCCGGCGGCCATGGCGCGGCCGGTCGGAGCCGCGAGGACTGGGCGGCGAGCGCGGGGCCTGGTTGGCGTGGCCAGGGACGCGTGGTCCGGCGGCGTCTCGCGACGCAGGGGAAGGAGGGAGGCCGTGCGCGGGAGCTCGAGCGGCGGCAGAAGCAGATGCAGCAGAGCCGCGGGCGAGCGCGGCACGCGGGCACGGGGAGGAGGACCGGGGAGCGAGGCGCTGGGGGGGGGGGCGCCTGACGCGGCCAGCGGGCGCGGGGCCATGGTGAGCGTGGCCGCTGGGGCGCACGAGCTCGCGCGGTGGCGCGTCGAGCAGGGGAGGGGAGGAGAAGGGGGGGCTCACGGCGCGGAGTAGGGTCCGGGGGCAGTGGGGGTCGAGGAGGAGCGTCGGGGACGACGCGACGAAGAGGGGCAGGCCGGTGGGGGAGCGCCGGCGAGGTGGTGCGGTCATCGCGGCGGGGCGGGGTCGGCAGGCGAGGACGTGACGGCGACGACCTTGGGAGACCGATGGAGAGGAGTCGGGGAAGGCGAGGCGGCGAGGGAGACGTGGTGGACGAGGCGGAGGAGCTCCGGGCGACGATGACGAGCAGCGACGGCGTGCTGGTACGGCGACGGGGAGGCCTTCGGGCGGCAGCGGACGCGGGCGTCGTCGTCGGGGGCGTCGCCCCGATCCAGATCCAGCGGGGGGGAGGGCGATGTGGGGTGGGGCGAGTGGGTGCGTGGGGGTTCGGGGTCTCACCGGGTGGGGGATATGGAGAGTGGGCGAGGTGGGGTGGGCCGGTCCGGCCGGGCCGGCCTGTAGCTAGCTGGGCCGAATGGCCCAGGGGAAGGTTTTGTTTCTTTTTTTATTTGTTTTCTTTTTTTTGTTTATTTTTCCCTTTTGTGTTTTATTTTACTTTTAATTTCTTTAGTTTTGTAAAATATGACAATAGCTCCTAAATTAATGTCTCTGAATAACCCACGGCCTTAAAAAGTTTGGTGACTACATAAACTAGGTTAACAATTATTTATTAATTTAAAGGCATTCACATAATTGTTTTGCTACTGTTTTATTTAGTTAAGTGTATTTAAACACTTTTATAAAAGTGTGGATTCTCCACCATAATTACCTATGCATTATTCGGCAATCACCGAACATTTTTGTTTTAATTTTTGAAAACTGTTATTATTTACCAAACTTTGAATTTGAATTTTGGACCGGTTTTTGACCTAACGATAGATTAGCATCAGTAACCGAGGTGACGTGGCCTGATTAGCGTGGGATTACTGTAGCATGATTATCCGGGCGTCACACTCCCCTCCCCAACACCTCTCCTCCTCCGCGTGAGCTTGGCGAAGCCCTGCCGGAGAATTGCCACTCCATCATCACCACGCCGTCGTGCTACTGTTGGAGCCTTCTTCCTCAACCTCTCCCTCCTCCTTGCTGGATCAAGGCGCGGGAGACGTCACCGGGCTGCACGTGTGTTGAACGTGGAGGCACCGTTGTTCGGTGCTTAGATCGGATTCGGCCGCGATCTGAATCGCTACGTGTACGACTCCTCCAACCGCGTTCTTGCAACGCTTCCGACTCGCGATCTTCAAGGGTTTGAAGATGCACTCCCCTCTCTCTCTTGTTGCTAGTTGCTCCATAGATTGATCTTGGTGATGCGTAGAAAAATTTTAATTTCTGCAACGATCCCCAACAGTCATCATTTGGGGAAAATCCTGCAACAAAGACAGTACAACCCCAAGCCCGGCCGATGCAACATTGGTAAGTCCGAAGGTTAGACAGCAATCTCTCATGCATGACCTGAGAGACTAGGATGGTGGGTTTAGTAGAGTGGGCAAAGAGGGCATTGGTGAGCGGTTTCCTAGCAATCCAAGTATATTAATCTAGAATAGGATAGTTAGACCATTGTTTGTGAGCACAAAAGAGATTTTTTGCATGGGGTAGTTTTGTGTATATAGTTTTCCAGAGAAAGGAAGAATTGGCATGTTTGTCAGCAATGGAGTAGGAGTAGCGCCGATGATACCAGTTGATCCAAGGGAGGTTGGGGTACTGAAGAGATATGAAAGAAACCTTCACTTGTTATGCCTAGACCATCATATCATATATCCTATATATACCTAAGTAGGTGATCCTCACTAACATATTTATTTCAACATGCAATTATGCGACCTTAACATGCAATCACGCATGCAAAAAATACACAAAACTTTTAATTATATTGCGCTAACTTATTCAACAAATATTTATAATTTACAAAGATCATGTGTATTTTTAGTGTTAGTTCTTATTATAATATTAATCCAAAACATTCGTGTTCATATAATCAAATTTCACTTAAATATAGTGCAAGCAATTCCCGTGGCAATCCTCAGGGAATCATCTAGTGTTTTTGGTTTGCACACGGTTCTCCATGCAATAAACACTGCCCACATGCAAGTCTCCTCAACGTCCAAAAGAAAGATCTTCAAATCACATCTAGTTCCCTTTAAAAAACTGGGATGAAAAAACCGACGTGACATAGGTGTTGAGGGAGTCAAGAATGAAGGAGAGTAGGGTTAGCCTAGCACAACGGCAGAGTAGGGTTAGCCTAGCACAACGGCAGAGTAGGCTTACCGGCCAACCAGTGAGATATTTGAAGAGCGCAAGTTTTGCATAACAGATTGGGAGGGGGGCTAGGTAAGTTTGAGGGAAAGAGATGAGACTGCACATCTGAAAATGTTTGCGCTGTTAGTGGCTAGAGAGGGCTAAAGATGGATGGGGAGGAAGGTTGTTTTGTGGAAGTTTAGGCTAAGGCATGTGGCAACGGCGGAACCATCTAGAATGGATTTAAGATGCGTGACTGCCACAATCGAAGCATATGCGAGGATAAGTGTATCGTATGCATATTGAAATTGAAGAATGGTGGGAGGAAAGGAGACCATCAGCATGGGCAAGGAGGATTAAGGGATGTAAATGGTCTGCAACTAGGATGAGAAGGTAGGGTGATACAGGGTCACCCTAGTGCAGGTCATTTTTGCAATTGTTCCAGTTTCCCGGCATACCATTGAGGATGACGGTTTTGCCCGTGAAGCATAGAGACACGATCCAGGAGCACCATTTTGTGAGGGAACCCCTTTAAAAGAGCAGTTGAAAGAGATGTTCTCAAGCGATCAACTCAGAAGCCTTTTGGAAATCCAACTTGAAGACCATGGCGTGAGCTTTCCTTGAGTGACAAGAACCAAGAAGAACAGCAGCGTAACTTAAGCTTTTCGCAATAGACTTTCCGTTGATGAAGCTTGGATTAGATGTTTTAGCTTGTCCGTTCGGATTTTTTGCAATAGCCTTGCAGGAACAGTTCTGAAGCGAGATTGTTGTAAAGTCATTTGCGGATATAGCGGCCGAGTCTTTGGGAAGCAGGATAATAAGGGTTCAACGTTCGATGTCTAAGTTCTGGCTGTGGAAGGCATGGAAGAAAGGTAGGACGACATGTTTAATCGAGCTGTAAAATCCATGTCCAAAGCTATGAAGCAGGGTCAGAGTAAGATACCTGTTAGTGAAAAGCGTTAATTTGAAACAGAACAACTCTAAGTGATCATTCAAATGATTTACTTTTTGGAACCCAGTGTTAACAACAGGCCACCTCCTATCCTACACAGTTACATGAGAGTAACCCCGTGGGCAGATGCACAACATTCCCACTCGTCAATCAAACCATCGGCACAAAGTTGTTACGCCAGCCACCTTACCAAGTACCAACCCCCACCCCGCACAGCAAGCCCCCTTCGGTCAGTGACAGCTTGGGCATTCATGGTACCTCCAGTATACTGATATGTGGCGCCGTTTTGAGTCCACAGTTCCTACAGCAACTCGGCGTCATCCTGGTCACCATCGACATCGTCAGCTTCATTCTCGTCCTCGTCTTCAGGCGCATCCGGGTCTACTCCCTGCCCAGGGGAATCGGAGCAGTCAACGTTTCTTATCTTTCAGGGGAGCAAGTCTAATAGGGAAACCGAAACATGACAGGAGCCAGTGGATGTTAGGAGATCGCACCTTCATTTGCTTCTCCAAGCGCTCCAATCCTTTCTTGGCTGCTTCATTGTGCGGGTTTATCCTGCAAAAGAGAGTTGTTTTTTCCATGGACGAGTACGCAAGGTTACAAAAGGTAAAACAGGCATGTCGGGAAGTGTATTCGAGACCAAAATAGGCATGACGAGTTGTCAGGAAGGTTTTCGAGACCAAAATAGGCCGGTTGCCTCCCAAGATTCAAAAGACACCTAATAGAGCTTCACCGCAGCCTACAAGGAGTGACGTTTCTATCTCTAGATCGGTTAAGATGCACTCGCAAACAGCTAGTTGGAACTCAACTAATATACTCCTACGTGAATAGCTGATTTACTGGATAGCTTTCCATTGCAAGATGGATGGATATTAATGGAGTTGTTAGGCATGGCAAATCATATACATAAACAATCTATATGACACAAGTCTCAGCCTTAACTAATCACTATAACTAATTACAGTGAGCGTCAAAATATTCATAGAAGGATATTCCAAAAAAAAATCGGACATACTAATCTCTCAGTTTACCTACATTTAATCAAACAAGTTTAATCGCTTACAAACTTCCAGGCACCAATTGGCCTTGTTCGAGGTAGCAATTGACCCATTGGTGAGGGGGAAAGACAATAAGCTCTTGAAAGAGATATGCCCAGGACTGTAAACGGATGGTATTTGAGAGGGTGGGGAAATACAGGATTCAGCATGAAGCCTTCCTACAACTTAGGGCTGCTATTTCATTGTTTCACTTCAAGAGGAAGTGTGCATACCTTAGTGCAGATTGGTAGTGGGAGAGTGCATCCGAAAGCAGACTTGTTGCTGCAAATACTTGAGCCAACTTGATATGTAGAGAATCATCGGCCCATTGTCTTAGATATCTTTCAAGTAACAAAACTGCCTCCTTATTCCGTCCTTCAGCAACATGCAAATCAGCCAATGCCAATGCTGCTCCGAGAAATCCAGGTTCGAGACGAATAGCAGATTCATAGAACTTTCTTGCCTGGAAATAATTGAACAACATGAATTACTTGCCAAAGAGCACAATCACAAGAGAAAAGTATACAAAATGAAATCATAAGAAAAACAAACTTTTTGGCTTTACCTTCTCTCTCCCACTGGAACTGATAGCATGCACATCACCAACTAGCTTGAGAGCTTTTGCAGACTGATGCATAACCTTCATTGCTTCACGTGCAGTGAATAATGCATCTTTGCATTTGGAAAGTACTAGATAAGCACGCACCAAACCTGAGAATAATATCCATATTAAGCTGCCTGTAGGTTTTGGATAAGTAACCAGAAGTATCTATGTGTAACAACCTTGATAAGAGCGAAGATCAGCCCTTAGTTCTTGAGCTCCCCTGAAGTCTGTTACTGCCAAATCTGGTCGATTCAATGAAAGATGTAGATTGCCCTTAAAGAACATAAGCAAACAGTAAGCCCACCACCTGGATAACAAAAAACAAAGATAGGATCCTAGCCATATATGAATTATGAAGTATAAGCCAACAACCGCAACAGGTTTGTTGTAAACCCGCCAAACATGCTTGTATACTTCATTGCAACATTTCCAGAATATGACAATGCAGGCGGACACTGGTACCAAAACATATTTATGTTGTATGGTAAATAACGTTCTGTTTTCTTACCTTCATAATGTAGCCGGTTATATGCCTATCATCAACTCGAAGGCTCTGCAAAATGTAAAACAATGTAAGGAACATTACATGGAAGGTTCACTTCCACAAAAAATATCTATATCTATAAAATGTACATACCTTTTCAGCATATGTCAAAGCTTTTCTTTCATCTTTTCTTTCCCAAAATGCTGCAAGAGCAATACATGTTTCTGGTCTTGCAGGATCAATATGCAGCATATCATGTACCAGTTTGTTTAGCTTAGTGTAGTCCGATTTTAATTTTAGGAGGATTGCATACTCATCCATATATGTCATGATGTTTGGATCAATTAACCGAGCCTGCAAAGCACCAACCGTTTTAGAGACGTATATTTCCTTATAAGGAACTCAAAGCCTATACTTGTTCCTTTACCTTCTCAAAATTCATGATTGCTTCTTCATTCTTGCCTATGATGGTTTCAACCTAGAAATAAGAAGCAGAAAAATCAGGATAGACAATGAATAAAGATAATTAAATTCAGACAAAAAAACAAAATGTGACGATGAACTATGACTTCAGAAATTCTTTACATAACTGAGGAACATAGGAGCATCAAACTTACAGAAATCAAGACATACTGTTATGACCAGCATATTAGGGGCTTAGCCAAGTGGGTTATGGCCCAAGTATCTTAATCATTATTAGGGGTTTAGCCCAATTATCTTATCGTATTAGGATCGTTTGCTTAGGAGTCAAGTAAACCTCTCTATATAAGGAGAGGAGATGTATCAATCTAATCAAGCAAGAAGCAATCAATATTTGCTCGGCTTCCCTTAGGGAGCCGGGAGACCTAAACCCTAGCCGCCTCTTGCGTCCGCCGCTGTCGCACCAGCCGCAAGGACGGCGCCCAGCCGCCGGCCGCCGCGTAATCTCCTCCGAGCTCCTCCCTCCTTCCCTTACAGGCTACGCCCTAGACCGGGTAGAACCCTAGTTTCTACCAATTTGGTATCCAGAGACTCAGGTTCGATCATGTCGTCATCCCCACCCACGCTGCCGCTGCCCATCATCACCACCGCCCCAATGACCACGGCCGGGTCCCCAACGCCGCCGGCCCCGATCACCTCCGCGCCGCCGTCGACGATCCCCGTCTTCATGCCGGAGGAGATGTCCAGCACCTTGCGGGACCTCGTGACGGCCGTCCAGGGCATCACCTTGTAGCTGTACCTGGCCGGACCGCACGCCACCCCGCCGGCTGCGCCCCCCGCCTACAGCCATCCGGCGCTGCACTGGCCGATCCAGAACGCGTCTAGCCCGAGCGGGACGCCCCTGCTGCCGTTCCAGGCGGGACACACCAGCGGACCCCCATCGCTGCTGCACCTACAGCCGCCCTCAGCCGCGGCCCAGCTCTGGCTGTCGTGGCCGTCCCAGGGCGCGCCTGCAATTAGCGGGACACCGCTGCTGCCGTTCCAGGCAGGGCACCACAGCGGGCTGCCACCGCCGCTGCTGCACCTGCAGCCGCCCCCAGCCGCGGCTCCCCTCTGGCCGCAGTGGCCCCCTACTGCCACCGCGGCTACCGCCGCGTCCGCCCACTCTCCATAGCAGCCGCTGCAACTCCAGGCGCCACCTCTGCCCAGCTCCGGACTGCCGTCACCGGCTGGCCTGCCGATACAACAGGTCCGGTTCCCGCCCTCCCCGTCGCCACTACCAGCTTGGGCGGCTGGGTCTTCGCCATCGCCAGTCTACACCACGGCTCCGGAGCAGCCGACCCCGTTTCCGCAGTTCGGCGGGCCATCCGGCTCCGCGGGTCCCTACCCGGAGTACTCCGACCAGGCGCCACCCGCCTCGCTGCTCTGCACCTCCGAGCCAGCTCAACACGGCACTCCGACCCAGACACCGCCGCGATTCGCCAAGATCGACTTCGCCACCTATGACGGCATGAAGGACCCCCTCAACTGGCTCAACCAGTGCGACCAGTTCTTTCGCGGGCAGCGCACCTGGCTCGCCTCTTACCACCTCCGTGGCGCGGCACAGACCTGGTACTACGCCCTTGAGTAGGACGAGGGCAGCATGCCCCCTTGGGAGCGCTTCCGCGAGCTCTGCCTCCTTCGTTTTGGGCCCCCGATCCGCGGGAGCCGCCTGGTGGAGCTAGGCCGCCTTCCCTTCACCTCCACGGTTCAGGACTTCGCCGACTGTTTCTAGGCCCTGGCATGCCACGCGTCGGGCGTGACGGCGCAGCAGCGGGCCGACCTCTTTGTCAGTGGACTTCCGGATCACATTCGCGTGGACGTGGAGCTTCGGGGACCCCAGGATCTCCAGACGGCCATGTACTACGCCCGCGCGTTCGAGCGCCGCGCGGTGGCCGTCCAGCAGGAGTCACCGTCCCGGGCCACTGGGTCGCTACCCTGGTCAGATCCCGCTCAGGGTCGGCCTGCTCAGGCTTCCGCGGCACCCCTCGCCGCGACCGCGGCGCGCCCGTTCCGCCGGCTCACCTCGGTCGAGCTACTCGAGCGTCGCCGCCAAGGGTTGTGCTTCAACTGCGACGAGCCCTACACGCCCGGCCACGCCTGCCCACGACTCTTCTACCTGGAGGTTGTAGACTACATTCCAGAGGACGTCGTCGCCGCCGACCTTGCCGCCCCAGCTGTCGCGAAGGTATTTGACGCTGGTTGATCACCTCGAGGAGTTCAGCAAGCGCTTCCCCACCTTACAGCTCGAGGGCGAGCTGTTTGTGCAAGCGGGGAGAAGTGTTATGACCAGCATATTAGGGGCTTAGCCAAGTGGGTTATGGCCCAAGTATCTTAATCATTATTAGGGGCTTAGCCCAATTATCTTATCGTATTAGAATAGTTTGCTTAGGAGTCAAGTAAACCTCTCTATATAAGGAGAGGAGATGTATCAATCTAATCAAGCAAGAAGCAATCAATATTTGCTCGGCTTCCCTTAGAGCCGAGAGACCTAAACCCTAGCCGCCTCTTGCGTCCGCCGCCGTCGCACCAGCCGCAAGGACGGCGCCCAGCCGCCGGCCGCCGCGCAATCTCCTCCGACCTCCTCCCTCCTTCCCTTACAGGCTACGCCCTAGACCGGGTAGAACCCTAGTCTCTACCACATACATAGCAAAGAGGCATTACATGAGAGAGAATAACTTGATGGTTCTACTTCACTATACAACATATACAGAAGCGCAACAATGGGAAACTTGAAGAAAGAGATAAACCTTCGCAATTTCCAGCAAGATGTGCACATTATTGGGAAATCGTTGCATTAGTTCCAGGTATATATCCAGGCCACCTAGAAAAGGTAAAAAAACAGTAAGCTTATTTATTATGATGAAGAACCTGAAGTTTTGAAAGCTGCAAATTATGCCCAACAGATTACTGAAACTGAAGTTTTGAAAGGTTGATTAACAATCTATGCTACAGTACCAGAGTCCAGTACCAAATTAAGACACAGGATGGAGCTACATGGTGATATGTTATTAACAACGAATCATTTAACCAGTACTCAATATCCTTTGCAGCCATACGAAATAATTCCTTGATCAGTTCAATAAAAATCAACTAAGCACATCTTATGCTAGAATCATCAAATGGAATCTGGAAAGAGTTCATTGCAATACCTTTATAATCATGTGAAGCAATGCAACACTGAGCCTCTACGTACCGCTATTAAGAAAACAATAATTGAAGTAAATTAATTATTTGAGCCAACCCATAACAAGAACAAGATGTCTGATCAAATATTTGCTGAAAGAGAAACACGGTTTCTGGGGAACCAGTAACAAACAATCACTGCAATAAGAAATACAGTTTAGCTGCGGAAAGAATAATGTGGATCATTTGGTAAATTGTAAAAAATCCACCTAATCAGTTTGCATTAATGGTGTATCCTTATATTTCCCATTTAATCACACCTAATCAGTTTGCATTAATGGTGGTAAAGAAAGTAACAGAAGTGCAGGTGTACATTGTTGTGGCAGTTGTGGCAAATTCTTCAGAGTCGAAAGAAGGCCAAAGGTGTGTTCCAATTTAGTAAAGTTTAGCATGTAGACTGTGTCGTGCTGCTTTGGCTTTCAATCATCAATGTGCCAAGGAGATCTAACATAGGATAGCCATCACCTATTTTGTAACTTAGGGTATACACAAGATTAAACGCTGTACGCCATGCAAGCTTATCTGCTGTCAACATAGATTCATTTCAATATGTTACTTTCATTACTATTGGTGGCAATGTGACATGCCTCAAACGGTAACGTTTCAAATATGTATGAAATCCCCTGGAAACATCAGCGGCCTGCCTATATGCAACAGGAGTGCAGCATATTTCACTTACATTCCACCAACGTTGTGCATCCAAAAAATCACCTGGTGGCTTGCCTCCTCTATTTGGTGCCTACAGATGAATATAATAATCATTCCAGATTTCTAAATTTCAGCAAATAATGATTCGAAAATAAATTTTACACTGGGCAATTGGATGTTCCTTATTTCTGCATAGTTCGTATATGCAGTGCTCACAGCTCAAAGATTTATATACAGAAGATATGCACCAAAAGGGGGTAAATTTGGGTGCAATGATGGTTCTGTAACTATGTTCAACTATGCGAAGGTAAATAGTGGAAGTGTACGCAATTCAGAGATATCCTTGAGCATCCCATAAATAGAATACAACTTACTGCATACTCCACACCTAAAACAGAAGATGTGGGAAATTTATCAAGGTGATACTGTTTAGATTGAGACATTGAACAATAAAACATGATTAGAGAAAGACATCGTATTTAGGAAATTTGACAATCAATCAGCATACAGAAAACTAGCATAACAGATATTTACCTGTTCTCACTAAAATTAAACTATTCATCTACAGAGACCATGCTTCCTTTTGAGATCTTAAGCAAAAGAAATGGACACTTACTTGTACAAATAGTAAAGAGAGCTCCTTTGAAGAAAGCCCCATTTCAGCCAAAGCTGCAATAGCCTCAAATACATAAGGGCATTGCCTAGCAGAAAAGCATAAAGATGTCGAAAACAACTTGTCAAATTACATCATGAAGGAGTAACCATATGAGGCAATGCAATAGAACAGGAAATATCACTATCAATTGACCTACTCCCTCTGATTCATAATATAGTTAGTTTAGGACAATGACAGTCATCAAAGTAACACTTTGACCATAAATGATTAAAAAGACATGTCGTTACAACAGATGTAATTCAGTAATTACATGTTATAAAAAAACCATGAGAAATCTAGTAATATCAATACTATATAGAACATTTTGGTAATATTTTGTATAATGATGGTCAAGCCGAAAAAACATTTGACTGACAGAACCTCTAAAGCAGCTTATATTATGCATCAGAGGGACTATTAAGTTGCAGAATTCAGGATCATAGAAAACAAATCATTTGGTATGTTGTACCTCAAACACTCTTTATAACATATGGCAGCCGCACGATTATTTCTGGATATTCGATAAAGCTTGCCTAACATCAGATTCATTTTTAGATTTCTCATTTTAGAAGGAATCCCTTCCATCTGCAGAAAACATGTAGATCAAAAATTGCATCATTTGTCATTGTCAAAAGAAAAAACCACATCTAGATCCAAACTATCCTACATATATTTAAAGGTTTCGTATTTTCAAATATCGACCAACACTTATGAGCATAAAAAATGTTTGCTAAATTTAGCAAACATTAACACAGACTCACAAAGAAAGAAAAGCCCGAACCTCTTGGAGTGCTTCACGATACTCATGTAAAGCAGAATGGCAAATAGCTATTTTAGACTTCACCTACAACAGTAGAGCAAAATTGCACTGAGTTATTTGCTAGGGTTGTATAGAATAAAATACCAATGCAAGAAACACCAGAATGGTCTACTGAGCTGTTCACACCTCATTTTCATTGAATGGCATAACATTTGAAGAATTTGGAGAAGGTGACCGGCCGGTAGTGGAAACTGAGATTCTGGCAGTACTTGTTGCTTGTCTGGGGATACTTTTGCTACATTGCATAGCTTGCTTGTAGGCATTCTATAATGATCAAAAAGCGGAAAATAAGAAACTTAAATTTCAACAGTAAGCAGCAAACTGTCACATGTATGCTCAGCTTTCTGACACAATAAAGCTCCTCATAGCATTCTAAATTTCTAATAAACCATGGTTTCTCGGCAATATTACCAGTGCCCTCCGAAATTCTTTCTCCCCATACAACGCATCACCATGCAGGACCTGCAGTACAGCACGCAACATTTCAGGCACGAGATGTGAAAATTGCGCTATCTAGGCAATAGGAATGGGCATTCGGCAGTGCAACATTGTGTAAGAGTAGGACCGAGCTAGCATCAGCTTCCCCTACCGAGCTAAACAGGGCAACTTACCAAGCTTTCCGCCTTCATGGATATGCTGGCCTCATTACTTGCACCACCAGAAGACACAAGAAAGCATCCCTGCAAGTCATTAAGAATTATTATTACCACCTGAGAACCTTTGTACAGAAGGAAAATCTAACGAGATACAGTCCTAGCGCAGATTTTGATGTCTGCAACATTGTGTAAGAGTAGGCCCCCTTTTGCTTTCGCAACCTTTAACCTTTTGGGACGCGGGATTGTTTCTTCAATTCCTAGGCCAGCAGGCCAGCTCGCACCCTAGCTCAACTACCTAGCCACCAACGAGCAGCCCGCGCACGCGCGCCACATGCCACGGACCAGTTGATCCGGGGCAAAACCCTAGAGATTCGGAATGGGGGGGAGGCGCAGGGGTTACGTACGAGGGTCTGGGCGGAGTCGAAGATGCCGGCGTCGAGGAGGGCCGCCATCGAGTCCCGCGCCGCCTCCATCTCCGGCAGGCGGTCCGATCCGGCGCGGCGCGCTGTCCGCGAGGGTTTGCCGAGGGAATTTTGAATTGGGATTTCGCTGCTCCGTTTGATTATTATTTTTTTGATTGGAGAAGCGTCACTGCCTTTCCTCACTGCTCAGTACACCGAAGAAACGAGAGTAGAAGAAGGGGGTTCGGAATGGGCACTACCCGGGCTTGTGCGGCCCAGTTGGGCCCGCTTCGAAATTTCAGGCGAGTGGCGGGCAATATTTTCCGTTTGGAGAAAATCTAACGCGAGTCGCTTCGCTCGAATAGTACTCCAACCGCGCACTCGGGACGTGATGCCCCCCAGTCGCGGCCCCATGGATTTTTTAAAATGTTCAAATTCGGCGCAAACACAACACAAACACGTTCGAGTTCGTTCAAATTTAAACATATTTTATCAAAAAAAAGAAAAACTACCGCGGGCCTCGCCGCCCGCCCACGCGATTCTACATGTCGAGGAGGCTGTTGTCGTGGTTCTAACTCTGACAGTGATGTAGGGGGGTGTGTATGGAGAGGCTAGATCTCAGCTATTGGGAAGTTGTAAACACACCAAGATGTACGAGTTCAGGCCCTTCGCAGAGGAAGTAACGACCCTACGTCTCGGTGCCCGGAGACGGTCGATTGGATTATAGGCGTGTGAATAACAGGGGTGCGAACCGTTGATACTGAGGAGGGTGGTGGCTTATATAGAGTTCGTCGAGACCCCGGCCAGCCCACGTTACCAAGGGTTCAATGTACATTAATGCGGGGCGTTACTGGTAACGCTGGTAATGAAGTGCTATAATGACCATAAAGACTACTTAATAGTCGACCGTTTGCCTGCGGAATGACTTTAGATCTCCTGGCAGTCGAGTGGTTGGCTTCACTGTCGAGTGGTAGCTTCTTGGTCGAGTGTCTTAAACCCGTCGAGTGGGTACCTTCAAGTCGATTGAAAGGTGACTTCTTTTAGGGATGTCCTTGGGTAGGGCTCTTAGGACAGGTCCATGCCCTTACCCTAGGTACATAGCTTCGTCATTAGGCCCCGAATGGATCGAGGTTCGAGTGGGGAAGGAGTTGGGGGTCCCTCCGACTGGTTCTTAGCGTCATATGAATGTCTTGTACTGGATCAATCGCCAAGGATGACGTTGTCAACTTCTTTCGGTCGCCTTGATCCATTCTTGGTCTCCTATCGAGTGAATTTCCTTACTTGTGAAACACCGAGTGCCGGCGCGAGAGGGATCTTCTGTTTTGATGAGTTGTTCCGCAGCCCGTGGATTTCGCGGGATTTGAACATCGGGGAGCGAGCGGGACGGGCGCGGCCGCAGTAATCGGATGTGATAAGGCGGAAGCTCCTCGATTCTCGCGCCACCTTTTCCGCCACGTGCTGCGCGCGCGTCTGCTGCGGGATTTGATGGGATAGTCTGGGCCTACCAGTCAGCCACTCGGGAGCGGCCTCTTATAAGCCGCCGGCTCGGGTTTCCGAACAGTGCTCTCTTCTTTCTCTTCTTTCTCCCTTCGCGAAGCCCTCCGCCACCTCCGCTCTCACCCTGGCGCCATAGACCCGTTCGAGATTCGCCGGCGACGATGGTGAAGGGCAAGACGTCTGCTCTGGAGCGCGCAAAGAAGGCGGCGGTGCAGGGGAAAGGGAAGAAGTCCGCTCGGGGCGGATCTTCCTCAAGGACTGCTCTGCCCAGAGGCTGGATTCAGGGCGACTGGATGCCGTCTGTGATTCGGCAGGAAGACCTCGACGATATGGTTGAGGGGGGAGTCGTTCCTTACGAAGCTGCGCGTCTCCCGGGGGGAGAAGTCGAGCCCCAACCCTGTGATGGTGAGTGTGTCCTTCTCGCCACCCACATCGATCGAGGGTTTTCTCTGCCTCCTCATCCTTTTTTCCGGAGTTTTCTGAATTTCTTCGGAGCGCAGCTCCACCACTTCACTCCCAATTCTATCGTGTACCTTGCTGCCTTCATTTCCTTGTGTGAGGGTTTCCTGGGTTGCCGCCCCCATTGGGGACTCTTTAAGCACATCTTTACTTGTCGCTCCCAATCGGTTAAGAAAGCCAAGTCGAGTGATGAAAGGACGCAAGTGATCCAACTGTGCGGGGAGCTGGCGATCCAGACGAGGGGAAAGAGTTGTTTTCCATCTATCATTTTCCCCGAGTCGGTCCGCGGTTGGCAGGCGACCTGGTTTTACTGCAAAGACCAGGCGACCCCAGGACAGTCTACTGGGCTTCCCCATTTCTCTCTCGACCGAGCTCAAAAACCTGCTTCTCTGAAAGTGACGCCAAAAGAAAAGGCCCAAGTCAAAGTGCTGGTTGGTCGAGTGGTTCAGCTTGTCCGTGATGGCGTGACTGGCATGGACTTGCTGGAGGTCTTCCTTCGGAGGCGCATCCAACCGCTCCAGGCCCGCGACCACCCGATGTGGCTGTACTCGGGCCTCGAAGACACCACTCGGATCCACCCGGAGGAGGTCACTGATGAGATGTTGGAGGGGTGGCTGACGAGCATCACAGGAAACAAAGACAACCCCCGAGGTGCCAGGAGGGTTTCTCCACTCGACAACACATACGAAGTGGACCAGGTCTGACTTTATGCTCCCGACTGAGATCTTGTTTTCTTCATTGGTCTTCTTTGAATTGGTCGACTGGCTTTTGTCTTGTCTGTTGTTTTCCAGGCGACTACTGAGATGTACTCGACACCCAACGGGGCACAGGAGCCAACTGAGGAAGGGGAGGCGAGTGGAGGTGAGAGTGGAGACGACCAAGGCGAGTGGGAGTCCGATGGCGAAGGAGAGGGAGACGACGACGTCGACTCCAGCGAGGAGGAGGAGGAGGAGGTTGAACCCCCCCCCCCCCCCCCCCCGCCCGGAGAGGCGATCCAAGCTCACACACGATCCAGCGCGGGAACGTGGTAAGGCGACTGCTCCTGTTGGGCAGTCGTCGAAACGCCCTCGGACCTCTTCTCCTACGCCGACTGGAAAGCTCCCAAGCACCCACGCGCGACGCCGTCCAAGCCGCCCAAGGCTCTGCCCAAGATGAAGATGGCTGTCCCCATCATTTCTTGGTAATAACAAAACTTGTTTTCCTTTGTCGACCGTGGACAGATCCTTGGTCGATTCATTGAGCCAACTGACTGACTTTCGAGATTTGCAGTGCTGCTACTTCTGAGGTCTCCGCCAAGGACGATGACCAAGAGATGGAGGATGCTGTCACCTCCAACCCTGGTATGATTACTGATGTTCTGCCTTGAGTCGACTGGACACTTATTGCAACTCTGGTCGATTGAATTTTTTCTTGTAGCTCCTTCTCATGTTATCAACCTTCCGGATGACGACGATGACGCGCCGCTGAGAGTGAGAAGGACCAGGGGAGCGTCGGCGGGCGAGACCCCACAATCCACACCGGTGCCTGAGGCCGTAGCCCGAGACGGTGGTGAAACCACTCGGGCTTCTGTGACTTTCGCCGTTCCTCTGACGAGGGTGCGGCCTTCGACGTCGACTGCGGATCCGCCTTCGCTTTTTGCCACGTACCCCGTCCCTGAGGACCAAGCTGCTGCTGCAAAAGAGGCCATACGCCAGGCGGGGATCATGATGGAACAAGTGAAAGCGGCTCGGGAGGCCAGCCAAGCGGCTTATGACACAAGTTCGGCTCTTCAGAGTAATGTCCAGGTCAGTCGACTCAACACTTGGTCTGTTACGATATGTTGTTTGAAGAATCTTTTTTCCAAAGATCTTTATATCTGTACACCCACTGGGTGTGTCTGCCAATTCTTGGACGAGTGGGGGCACGCTAAGTGCACCCACTGGGTGTAATCCCCGAGACTACAGTGGACTGCTGGCAGTCGACTGTAGTCTTTATATTGTGTTGCTGTAGCTGTTTTTCTTCACTCGGTCTGGTCAGGCCATGTCGAATGGAACTGTATCCGGTCGACTGCGGACAGTCGGCTCTCTCTCTTTTTTTTCTTTTTTTTAACAGTGGGGGCACGCTGAGTGCACCCACTAGGTGTAGTCCCCGAGACTACTGTCGAATGTTTTTGATTTAGCTGTAGTCTTAGAAACGCCATCATTATCTCTTTGTTACTCAAAAGCAACTTGTCTTGGACATCTGTCCGCTGATTTTTCTTTTTGCAGAAATCCTGTGAACTTGTAGCTCGCTATACTGAGTTGGAGAATCAGCAGATCCAGCTCAACCTTAACTTGAAGCTCGCTCAAGAGAATTTGAAGAAGGCGCAAGAAGAAGCAAAAGGTATGGCTGGTGAGGTTCTCCATTCTTGACGAGTGATTTTTCTTGCTTGTCCATTCTTGACGTTGATTTCACTCGATGTGCCGCAGATAAATTGGAAGAAGCTCTGAAGAAGAAGGATCAAGATCTTGCAGAAGCACAGAAGGAGGTCTTGAACAAAACGAGGCTTGCTGAAGAGAAACTGGCTTCGGTCGTAACTCTTGAGCAGGAGAACTCCAGACTGAAAGCTGCTCTCGAGGTAGCCAATCAAGAGGTCACCCGACTGAAGAACGACAACGTGGCTCTGCACGATAAGGCAGGTGATCTGGTGGGGAAGAGGAACGATCTGGAGGCTTATCTCGGTGGACTCGCCAAGAAGTTGTTCGTCATGCTCGAAGGTAATTACTCTGCCTGACTGTCTTGCAGTTACCAAGCCCGTGTAGAGCCACTGTCTGACTCTTGAATCGTGTTTGCAGAATTCTATCAGAACTTCGAAGAGGAAACCAGTCGAGTGGAGCCAGGCTTGTACCCCGCCAATTCTCTCGTGAAGGATGATGCTGCCATGAACGTGCTCCGACTGGAGTCTCGTGTTACCAGCGTTGTTGACTATCTTGCTCGACTGAAGGTTGCGATGTCGCGGATCGACACATCACTCTGGCCTGGGACGACGCTTCAGAATGACCTCGAGTCTCTAATGGCTCGACTGAATGAAGTCCCGGGTCGAGTGGCGGAATGGAAGAAATCTTCTGCTAGATGTGGTGCCGATGTCGCTCTATCTCTGGTCCGCGTCCATTGCAAGGAGGCGCGAGAGGAAAAGCTGGCCGCCATCCAAGTTGCCAATACCAGGAAGCACAGCTTTCAAGACTTCATGGAGACTTTCATCACTGCTGCCACTCGTATCGCAGACGGGATCGACTTGGACGAGTTTGTCGCCCCTTCCAGTTCTCCACCTGAGGAATGAAAAACTTTTATGCTTCACTTTAAATTTGCCTTGGAATGCCGAGTGGATTTGTAACCGTTAAACTCTGCCGAGCCGAGGGCTCGAGTACTTTGATCTGAGGTCTGGGACCTTTAGGCTTTATCCGAACTTGATTTCTCGTTGGATATCTTCATGGTTTGATCTGTCGAGTGGAACTTGATCTTCACTCGGAATAACCTTATATTTGTGGCGTAACTTCTTGCGGATTGGGTTGTGTCCTGTACTTAGGTGAGCACTGGGCTGCAACTAAGCCCCCCGAGTGGGAGTCTGGCTCTCCACTCGGTAGGATTTTTAAACACTTAGGCGAGCGCTAGGCTGCATCTAAGCCCCCGAGTGGGAGGTTTGCTCTCCACTCAGTAGGATTTTTAAACACTTAGGCGAGCGCTGGGCTGCAGCTACGCCCCCGAGTGGGAGGTTTTCTCTCCACTCGGTAGGATTTTTAAACACTTAGGCAAGCACTGGGCTGCAGCTAAGCCCCCGAGTGGGAGGTTTGCTCTCCACTCGGTAGGATTTTTAAACACTTAGGCAAGCACTGGGCTGCAGCTAAGCCCCCGAGTGGGAGGTTTGCTCTCCACTCGGTAGGATTTTTAAACACTTAGGCAAGCGCTGGGCTGCAGCTAAGCCCCCGAGTGGGAGGTTTGCTCTCCACTCGGTAGGATTTTTAAACACTTAGGCAAGCACTGGGCTGCAGCTAAGCCCCCGAGTGGGAGGTTTGCTCTCCACTCGGTAGGATTTTTAAACACTTAGGCGAGCACTGGGCTGCAGCTAAGCCCCCGAGTGGGAGGTTTGTTCTCCACTCGGTAGGATTTTTAAACACTTAGGCGAGTGCCTGACTGCAGCTAAGTCTCTAAGTGGGAGAACTTAGGCGAGTACTGGACTGCAGCTAAGCCCCCGAGTGGGAGGATTGCTCTCACTCGGTAGGATTTTTGAACACTTAGGCAAGCACTGGGCTGCAGCTAAGCCCCCGAGTGGGAGGTTTGTTCTCCACTCGGTAGGATTTTTAAACACTTAGGCGAGTGCCTGACTGCAGCTAAGTCTCTAAGTGGGAGAACTTAGGCGAGTACTGGACTGCAGCTAAGCCCCCGAGTGGGAGGTTTGCTCTCCACTCGATAGGATTTTTAAACACTTAGGCGAGTGCCTTGAAGGAAATATTCCCTAGAGGCAATAATAAAATTATTATTTATTTCCTTACATCATGATAAATGTTTATTATTCATGCTAGAATTGTATTAACCGGAAACATAATACATGTGTGAATACATAGACAAACAGAATGTCACTAGTATGCCTCTACTTGAATAGCTCGTTAATCAAAGATGGTTATGTTTCCTAACCATGAACAAAGAGTTGTTATTTGATTAACGAGGTCACATCATTAGTTGAATGATCTGATTGACATGACCCATTCCATTAGCTTAGCACCCGATTGTTTAGTATGTTGCTGTTGCTTTCTTCATGACTTATACATGTTCCTATGACTATGAGATTATGCAACTCCCGTTTACCGGAGGAACACTTTGTGTGCTACCAAACGTCACAACGTAACTGGGTGATTATAAAGGTGCTCTACAGGTGTCTCCAAAGGTAGATGTTGGGTTGGCGTATTTGGAGATTAGGATTTGTCACCCCGATTGTCGGAGAGGTATCTCTGGGCCCTCTCGGTAATGCACATCACATAAGCCTTGCAAGCATTACAACTAATGAGTTAGTTGCGAGATGATGTATTACGGAACGAGTAAAGAGACTTGCCGGTAATGAGATTGAACTAGGTATTGGATACCGACGATCGAATCTCGGGCAAGTAACATACCGATGACAAAGGGAACAACATATGTTGTTATGCGGTCTGACCGATAAAGATCTTCGTAGAATATGTAGGAGCCAATATGGGCATCCAAGTCCCGCTATTGGTTATTGACCGGAGATGTGTCTCGGTCATGTCTACATTGTTCTCGAACCGTAGGGTCCGCACGCTTAACATTACGATGACAGTTATTATGAGTTTATACATTTTGATGTACCGAAGTTAGTTCGGAGTCCCGGATATGATCACGGACATGGCGAGGAGTCTCGAAATGGTCGAGACATAAAGATTGATTATTCGGACACCGGAAGTGTTCCGGGTGATTTCGGATAAAACCGGAGTGCCGGAGGGGTTACCGGAACCCCCCGGGGAAGTAATGGGCCTTATTGGGCCTGAGGGGAGAGAGAGGGCAGCAGCCCAAGAGGTGGCGCGCCCCCCCTCATGGGGAGTCCGAATTGGACTAGGAGGGTGTAACGCCCCAAGACCGGAGCTTCAGATGTCTTCCAGGGTTTCCGGATTTTTCGTCATGTGAGTTTGTTTGGTCCGTTGCATTTAATCTTTGCATCATGTGCATTGCATCATGTCATCATGCCATCATCTCATAAATCTTTTGCATCTCAACTAAATAAATCGTATGGATCTTCGATCCATTTAAATCGAGGGAAGGATGACTTTTCTTTATAATATATCCTCCCGATATTAGTGGAGCTATTATAAAATAATCCATTCTGATGGAATCACCAAAAACACACTTGCAAATTTCCCCATGCCTTTGTTATCTCGCTGCTTGACCGCGAACCCTGCCATTTATTCTTTCATCATTTTCCGGAGCTCTACCAAAATTCTCAACATTTTTGGAAACTCCTAGAACCTAGTCCTAGTTCAAACCCATTTGAATTAAATTCAAATGAGTTTGAATTTCATCTTCCAATCTTGGTTTCTTCTATTTTCTCGGAACAAGCGTATTTTTGTGAGTTCGGGAAAATTATCCCCTTGTCCAAAATCTTTTCCTAAACCTCTCTTTCTTTTCCTCTCTTTTTTTGGTCTTTTCTGCTAAAGTAATAAGAGAGAGGAGGAAGAGAGAAGCCCAGCCGCCACTTGTGTCCAGCCAGGACCATTTTGGCCCAACTAACAGCCCAGTCATCCCCATATTAACCCTAGCCTCCTCCCGATCCCCTCGTTCTCTCCCTCGATGCCCTCTCCTGCGCCGCCAGAGACACCCATCGCACGAACCCCATCTTCCTCCCATGGCGCCCGCTCCTCATCTCTCCATCCTCGCGCTGCACCCCTCGTCCCGATCCCCTTGCCTCCTTCCTCCTCGATACGGCCCGCCGCCAGCGCCCTGCAGCCGCCGCCGTCTTGCCGCTGTGCTGTGCCCCACCTTCATGGTCGCCGCGCCGCGCCTCGCCGCCTGGATGCCGCTTCACCCCGCCGCGTGACCTCGCTGGTCGAGCACGCCGACCCGCGGCCAAGTCCTCCCCACGCCACCACCGAAGGGGCCAACTCCGGTGGCCCCGGCGTCCGCACCATGCTGTCATCAGGTCTCGAGTTCCCCCGTAGCAGCACCCGACCCCGCGCTCGTCTCCTCGCCGGCGACCAGTCGCCACCAGCTACTCCGACGCCTCCCCGAACGCGCCTTCCGGCCTCCCTGCTCCCTGCTCCGGCCGCTGCTTCATGACTAGGCCGACCCTACTCCTCCGGCATCCTCCCGACTTACTTCACCTCCTGGCAGGCAACAGCAGCATCCACCTCGCCCCTCGTTGGCCTTCGAACCCGTGCTCGACGCCAAGACCGCAGCTCCTTGTCTCCGTGGATGCCAAGTTCTTTTCCATAGACCTCTCCAACACCAGCATACACCAAGAACAGTTCGTGGATTTCGTCAAGTTCGAGCACCGTTGAACAAGGTCTTTTGCCTTGCTCATTTTGGGACGCGACAAGTTTTCTCTTCGAAAGTATGCCTACATGATGACCTGACGACTACCGTCGCCCCGAAGATGGTGGAGTCATCAAGTACCTCTCCGAATGAACGTGAACGACTACCGTTGCAAGAACGGGACCGGAAAGTCCGAAGACCCCAAGTACCACGACACCGAGGACATGAACATCTACGGAATGTGTTGCGACTACGCGATGTGATGCCAAATTCGATGATGACCATGTACCACTACCGCTCCTCAAACATGAACGTCTACTTCCTCTTCGACTCGTGAACCTCTACTTCCACTACGATCCGCGAGTACCACTACTTCCACTACGAACTCAAACCGCCGCAAAATTGCACGCTTCGAAAGGTATAACCATCAAGACGACCGCCCGTGGACCAAATGCATGCGTGTTGAATGAGATGGGCCCCGTGCTTGCACCATGTCCGAGTTGTCACTTGCTCGGTCCTCCTCATTTGCCGCTAACCCATGGGACACCAGAGTCCGGGATCACCCCACCATCCTTGCATGATACGCTCCCGTCACTTTTCCTTTTGCACCGGTATCTCCATGAGCTACCGGAACCGATATGTTGTCGTGGCATCATTTTTGGATTTGTTGCCGTGGCACCCCTTTCGTTTCTGCCATGATGACAAACGCCTCATATCTTATCATGTCAACATTTTCTTAAAATTGCATAAACTTGCACATGTCATCGGCATCATGATAACAACTTCAAGATTGGTTAAAATTGTTGTTGCACCAAATTGATAATTGCATATGGGGATTTGCCGGTTTTGTTGTTTATTATATCTGGCCCCATTTAAATTGTTTAAATGGTATAGTTTTGTTATGTTTCACCTCTTGCCATGTTAACCAACATTTAACTTTGTTGAGTACCTAACCGAGAGTGAACTAAATAATTGATGTGGTGTTCCGTCAATATGCAACTCGTTGCATATTGAGCTCCACTTAAGTTGTAGGATTGCTTGTGCACTTTGCCATGCCATGCTTCATTAAACCGGACATGCATCATACTTGATTGTGCATCATGCCATGATTATGTGGTGGTTGTTTACTATGTTGTTTGCTTCTTTCCGGTGTTACTTCTTCGGGTTAGTTCCGATACGTCGCGTTTGTGAGGACCCGTTCGTCTACGTCCGTTTGTCTTATTCATGGACTCGTTCTTCTTCCTTGTGGGATTTCAGGCAAGATGATCATACCCTCGAAATCACTACTATCTTTCCTATGCTAGTTTGCTCGCTCTTTTGCTATGCCAATGCTACGATGCCTACCATTTGCTTGTCAGCCTCCCAAATTGCCATGTCAAACCCCTAACCCACCATGTCCTAGCAAACCGTTGATTGGCTATGTTACCGCTTTGCTGAGCCCCTCTTATAGTGTTGCTAGTTGCAGGTGAAGATTGGAGGCCGTTCCTTGTTGGAACATGTTTACTTGTTGGGATATCACTATATATATTATTTAATTAATGCATCTATATGCTTGGTAAAGGGTGGAAGGCTCAGCCTTATGCCTGGTGTTTTGTTCCACTCTTGCCCCCCCTAGTTTCCGTCATATCGGTGTTATGTTCCCGGATTTTGCGTTCCTTACGCGGTTGGGCTATTATGGGAACCCCTTGACAGTTCGCCTTAAGTAAAGCTTCTCCAGCAATGCCCAACATTGGTTTTACCATTTGCCACCTAGCCTTTTCTTTCCCTTGGGTTCTGCAGACTCAAGGGTCATCATTATTTTAACCCCCCCGGGCCAGTGCTCCTTTGAGTGTTGGTCCAACTTGTCAGCCGCCGGTGGCCACCAGGGGCAACTCTGGGCTGGCCTACCGGAAGTTTGGACGATCCGGTGTGCCCCGAGAAAGAGATATGTGCAACTCCTATCGGGATTTGTCGGCACATTCGGGCGGTGTTGCTGGTTTAGTTTTACCCTTTCGAAATGTCTTGTTGTACCGGGATACCGAGTCTGATCGGAACGTCTCGGGTGGAGGTCTATTCCTTCGTTGACCGTGAGAGCTTGTGATGGGCTAAGTTGGGACACCCTGCAGGGATTTGAACTTTCGAAAGCCGTGCCCGCGGTTATGGGCAGATGGGAATTTGTTAACGTCCGGTTGTAGAAAACCTGAAGTTGACCTTAATTAAAATGAATCAACTGAAGGAAATATGCCCTAGAGGCAATAATAAAGTTATTATTTATTTCCTTATATCATGATAAATGTTTATTATTCATGCTAGAATTGTATTAACCGGAAACATAATACATGTGTGAATACATAGACAAACAGAGTGTCACTAGTATGCCTCTACTTGACTAGCTCGTTAATCAAAGATGGTTATGTTTCCTAACCATGAACAAAGAGTTGTTATTTGATTAACGAGGTCACATCATTAGTTGAATGATCTGATTGACATGACCCATTCCATTAGCTTAGCACCCGATCGTTTAGTATGTTGCTATTGCTTTCTTCATGACTTATACATGTTCCTATAACTATGAGATTATGCAACTCCCGTTTACCGGAGGAACACTTTGGGTACTATCAAACGTCACAACGTAACTGGGTGATTATAAAGGAGTACTACAAGTGTCTCCAATGGTAGATGTTGGGTTGGCGTATTTCGAGATTAGGGTTTTGTCACTCCGATTGTCGGAGAGGTATCTCTGGGCCCTCTCGGTAATACACATCACATAAGCCTTGCAAGCATTATAACTAAGATGTTAGTTATGAGATGATGTATTACGGAACGAGTAAAGAGACTTGCCAGTAACGAGATTGAACTAGGTATTGGATACCGACGATCGAATCTCGGGCAAGTAACATACCGATGACAAAGGGAACAACGTATGTTGTTATGCGGTCTGACCGATAAAGATCTTCGTAGAATATGTAGGAGCCAATATGGGCATCCAGGTCCCGCTATTGGTTATTGACCGGAGACATGTCTCGGTCATGTCTACATTGTTCTCGAACCGTAGGGTCCGCACGCTTAACGTTACGATGACAGTTATTATGAGTTTATGCATTTTGATGTACCGAAGGTTGTTCGGAGTCCCGGATGTGATCACGGACATGACGAGGAGTCTTGAAATGGTCGAGACGTAAAGATTGATATATTGGAAGCCTATGTTTGGACACCGGAAGTGTTCCGGGTGAAATCGGGATTTTACCGGATTACCGGGAGGGTTACCGGAACCCCCCGGGAGCCAAATGGGCCAACATGGGCCTTAGTGGAAAGGTGAGAGGGCAGCCTGTTGGGGAACGCAGTAATTTCAAAAAATTTCCTACGCACACGCAAGATCATGGTGATGCACAACAACGAGAGGGGAGAGTGTTGTCTACGTACCAACGCAGACCGACCGCGGAAGCGATCACACAACATAGAGGAAGTAGTCGTACGTCTTCTTCCTGATCCAACCGATCCAAGCACCGTTACTCCGGCACCTCCGAGTTCTTAGCACACGTTCAGCTCGATGACGTTCCTCGGGCTCCGATCCAGCAAAGCGTCGAGGAAGAGTTCCGTCAGGACGACGGCGTGGTGACGATCTTGATGTACTACCGACGCAGGGCTTCGCCTAAGCACTGTAACGGTATGATCGAGGTGGAATTTGGTGGCAGGGGGCACCGCACACGGCTAAGGAACGATTAACTTGTGTGTCTTGTGGTGCCCCCTGCCCCCGTATATAAAGGCCAGGGGCAGGGGGTTCGGCCGGCTAGGAGGGAGGCGCAGGGAGGAGTCCTACTCCCACCGGGAGTAGGACTCCTTCCCCCCAATCCTATTCCAACTAGGATTCAAGGGGGAAAGAGAAGAGAGGGGGCCGGCCCACTTCTCCTAGTCCTACTAGGACTTGGGGAAAGGGGGGGCGCCGGCCAGCTTGTGGGCTGCCTCTTTTCTCTTTTCCACTAAGGCCCAATAGGCCCATTAGCCTCCCGGGGGGTTCCGGTAACCCTCCCGGTAATCCGGTAAAATCCCGATTTCACCCGGAACACTTCCGGTGTCCAAACATAGGCTTCCAATATATCAATCTTTACGTCTCGACCATTTCGAGACTCCTCGTCATGTCCGTGATCTCATCCGGGACTCCGAACAACCTTCGGTACATCAAAATGCATAAACTCATAATAACTGTCATCGTAACGTTAAGCGTGCGGACCCTACGGTTCGAGAACAATGTAGACATGACCGAGACACGTCTCCGGTCAATAACCAATAGCGGGACCTGGATGCCCATATTGGCTCCTACATATTCTACGAAGATCTTTATCGGTCAGACCGCATAACAACATACGTTGTTCCCTTTGTCATCGGTATGTTACTTGCCCGAGATTCGATCGTCGGTATCCAATACCTAGTTCAATCTCGTTACCGGCAAGTCTCTTTACTCGTTCCGTAATACATCATCTCACAACTAACTTATTAGTTGCATTGCTTGCAAGGCTTATGTGATGTGCATTACCGAGAGGGCCCAGAGATACCTCTCCGACAATCGGAGTGACAAACCCTAATCTCGAAATACGCCAACCCAACATCTACCATTGGAGACACCTGTAGTACTCCTTTATAATCACCCAGTTACGTTGTGACGTTTGGTAGTACCCAAAGTGTTCCTCCGGTAAACGGGAGTTGCATAATCTCATAGTTATAGGAACATGTATAAGTCATGAAGAAAGCAATAGCAACATACTAAACGATCGGGTGCTAAGCTAATGGAATGGGTCATGTCAATCAGATCATTCTACTAATGATGTGACCTCGTTAATCAAATAACAACCCCTTGTTCATGGTTAGGAAACATAACCATCTTTGATTAACGAGCTAGTCAAGTAGAGGCATACTAGTGACACTCTGTTGGTCTATGTATTCACACATGTATTATGTTTCCGGTTAATACAATTCTAGCATGAATAATAAACATTTATCATGATGTAAGGAAATAAATAATAACTTTATTATTGCCTCTAGGGCATATTTCCTTCACAGCCCACATAGGGCTGCGCCTCCCCCCCTCTCCCTAGTCCTATTAGGACTAGGAGAGGGGCCGGCCACCTCTCTCTTTCTCTTCCCACTTGGGAATCCTAGTTGGACTAGGATTGGAGGGGGGAGTCCTACTCCCGGTAGGAGTAGGACTCCTCCTGCGCCTCCCTCCTTTGGCCGGCCAGCCTCCCTCCCTCCATCCTTTATATACGGGGGCAGGGGACACCCCAAGACACACAAGTTGATCCTTGAGATCGTTCCTTAGCCGTGTGTGGTGCCCCCTGCCACCAAATTCCACCTCGATCATACCGTTGTAGTGCTTAGGCGAAGCCCTGCGTCGGTAGTACATCAAGATCGTCACCACGCCGTCGTGCTGACGGAACTCTTCCTCGACACTTTGCTGGATCGGAGCCCGAGGATCGTCATCGAGCTGAACGTGTGCTAAGAACTCGGAGGTGCCGGAGTAACGATGCTTGGATCGGTCGGATCGGGAAGAAGACGTATGACTACTTCCTCTACGTTGTGTGATCGCTTCCGCAGTCGGTCTGCGTTGGTACGTAGACAACACTCTCCCCTCTCGTTGCTATGCATCACCATGATCTTGCGTGTGTGTAGGAAAATTTTCGAAATTACTATGTTCCCCAACAGTGGCATCAGAGCCTAGGTTTTATGGTTTGATGTTATTTGCACGAGTAGAACACAAGTGAGTTGTGGGCGATACAAGTCATACTGCCTACCAGCATGTCATACTTTGGTTCGGCGGTATTGTTGGACGAGACGATCCGGACCAACCTTACGCGTACTCTTACGCGAGACCGGTTCCCTCGACGTGCTATGCACACATATGGCTTGCGGAAGACTGTCTCTCCAACTTTAGTTGAACCAAGTGTGGCTACCCCCGGTCCTTGAGAAGGTTAAAACGGAGTATATTTGACAAACTATCGTTGTGGTTTTGATGCGTAGGTGAGATGTGTTCTTACTTAAGCCCGTAGCAGCCACGTAAAACTTGCAACAACAAAGTAGAGGACGTCTAACTTGTTTTTGTAGGGCATGTTGTGATGTGATATGGTCAAGGCATGATGCTAATTTTATTGTATGAGATGATCATGTTTTGTAACCGAGTTATCGGCAACTGGCAGGAGCCATATGGTTGTCGCTTTATTGTATGCAATGCAATCGCGATGTAATGCTTTACTTTATTACTAAGCGGTAGTGATAGTCGTGGAAGCATAAGATTGGCGAGACGACAACGATGCTACGATGGAGATCAAGGTGTCGCGCCGGTGACGATGGTGATCATGACGGTGCTTCGGAGATGGAGATCACAAGCACAAGATGATGATGGCCATATCATATCACTTATATTGATTGCATGTGATGTTTATCTTTTTATGCATCTTATCTTGCTTTGATTGACGGTAGCATTATAAGATGATCTCTCACTAAATTATCAAGAAGTGTTCTCCCTGAGTATGCACCGTTGCCAAAGTTCGTCGTGCCCAGACACCACGTGATGATCGGGTGTGATAAGCTCTACGTCCATCTACAACGGGTGCAAGCCAGTTTTGCACACGCAGAATACTCGGGTTAAACTTGACGAGCCTAGCATATGCAGATATGGCCTCGGAACACGGAGACCGAAAGGTCGAGCGTGAATCATATAGTAGATATGATCAACATAACGATGTTCACCATTGAAAACTACTCCATCTCACGTGATGATCGGTTATGGTTTAGTTGATTTGGATCACGTGATCACTTAGAGGATTAGAGGGATGTCTATCTAAGTGGGAGTTCCTAAGTAATTTGATTAACTGAACTTAAACTTATCATGAACTTAGTCCTGGTAGTATTTTGCAAATTATGTTGTAGATCAATAGCTCGCGTTGTTGCTTCCCTGTGTTTATTTTGATATGTTCCTAGAGAAAATTGTGTTGAAAAATGTTAGTAGCAATGATGCGGATTGGATCCGTGATCTGAGGTTTATCCTCATTGCTGCACAGAAAAATTATGTCCTTGATGCACCGCTGGGTGACAGACCTATTGCAGGAGCAGATGTAGACGTTATGAACGTTTGGCTAGCTCAATATGATGACTACTTGATAGTTTAATGCACCATGCTTAATGGCTTAGAATCGGGACTTCAAAGACGTTTTGAACGTCATGGACCATATGAGATGTTCCAGGAGTTGAAGTTAATATTTCAAGCAAATACCCGAGTTGAGAGATATGAAGTCTCCAACAAGTTTTATAGCTAAAAGATGGAGGAGAATCGCTCAACTAGTGAGCATGTGCTCAGATTGTCTAGGTACTACAATCGCTTGAATCAAGTGGGAGTTAATCTTCCAGATAAGATAGTGATTGACAGAATTCTCTAGTCATCATCACTAAGTTAGTAGAACTTCGTGATGAACTATAATATGCAAGGGATAACGGAAACAACTCCCAAGCTCTTCGTGATGCTGAAATCAACGAAGGTAGAAATCAAGAAAAACATCAAGTGTTGATGGTTGACAAGACCACTAGTTTCAAGAAAAGGGCAAAGGGAAGAAGGGGAACTTCAAGAAGAACGGCAAGCAAGTTGCTGCTCAAGTGAAGAAGCCCAAGTCTGATCCTAAGCCTGAGACTAAGTGCTTCTACTGCAAAGGGACTGGTCACTGGAAGCGGAACTACCCCAAGTGATTGGCAGATAAGAAGGATGGCAAAGTGAACATAAGTATATTTGATATACATGTTATTGATGTGTACTTTACTAGTGTTTATAGCAAACCCTCAGTATTTGATACTAGTACAGTTGCTAAGATTAGTAACTCGAAATGGGAGTTGCAGAATAAACAGAGACTAGTTAAGGGTGAAGTGATGATGTGTGTTGGAAGTGGTTCCAAGATTGATATGATCATCATCGCACACTCCCTATACTTTCGGGATTAGTGTTGAACCTAAATAAGTGTTATTTGGTGTTTGCGTTAAGCATGAATATGATTTGATCATGTTTATTGTAATACGGTTATTCATTTAAGTAAAAGAATAAATTGTTGTTCTGTTTACATGAATAAAACCTTATATGGTTACACACCCAATGAAAATAGTTCATTGGATCTCGATCATAGTGATACACATATTCATAATATTGAAACCAAAAGATGCGAAGTTAATAATGATAGTGCAACTTATTTGTGGCACTGCCGTTTAGGTCATATTGGTGTAAAGCGCATGAAGAAACTCCATGCTGATGGGATTTTGGAATCACTTGATTATGAATCACTTGATGCTTGCGAACCATGCCTTATGGGCAAGATGACTAAAAACGCCGTTCTCCGGAACAATGAAGCAAGCAACAGATTTGTTGGAAATCATACATACTGCTGTATGTGGTCCGATGAATATTAAGGCTTGCAACAAGTATCATTATTTTCTGACCTTCACAGATGATTTGAGCAGATATGGGGATATCTACTTGATGAAACATAAGTCTGAAACATTTGAAAAGTTCAAAGAATTTCAGAGTGAAGTGAAAAATCATCGTAACAAGAAAATAAAGTTTCTATGATCTGATCGTAGAGAAGAGTATTTGAGTTACGAGTTTGGCCTTCAGTTAAAAACAATGTGAAATAGTTTCACTACTCACACCACATGGAACACCACAGTGTAATGGTGTGTCCGAACGTCATAACCGTACTTTATTGGATATAGTGCAATCTATGATGTTTCCTACCGATTTACCACTATCGTTTTTGGGGTTATGCATTAGAGACAGTTGCATTCATGTTAAATAGGGCACCATCTAAATCCATTGAGACGACACTGTATAAACTATGGTTTGGCAAGAAACCAAAGTTGTCGTTTCTTAAAGTTTGAGGTTGTGATGCTTATATGAAAAAGTTTCATCCTGATAAGCTCAAAACCAAATCGGAGAAATATGTCTTCATAGGATACCCAAAGGAGACTGTTGGGTACACCTTCTATCACAGATCCTAAGGCAAGACATTCATTGCTTATAATGGATCCTTTCTAGAGAAGGAGTTTCTCTCGAAAGAAGTGAGTGGGAGGAAAGTAGAAAACTTGATAAGGTAATTGTACCTGCTCCCTTATTGGAAAATAGTACATCACAGAAAACTGTTTCTGCGACACCTATACCAATTAGTGAGGAAGCTAATGATGATGATCATGAAGCTTCAGGACAAGATACTACTGAACCACGTAGATCAACCAGAGTGAGATCCGCACCAGAGTGGTACGGTAATCCAGTTTTGGAAGTCATGCTACTAGATCATGATGAACCTACGAACTATGAAGAAGCGATGGTGAGCCCAGATTCCGCAAAGTGGCTTGAAGCCATGAAATCTGAGATATGATCCATGTATGAGAACAAAGTATGGACTTTGGTTGACTTGCCCGATGATCGGCAAGCCATAGAAAATAAATGGATCTTCAAGAGGAAGACGGACGCTGATAGTAGTGTTACTATCTACAAAGCTAGAATTGTCGCAAAAGGTTTTCGACAAGTTCAAGGTGTTGACTACGATGAGATTTTCTCACTCGTATCTATGCTTAAAGTCTGTCTGAATCATGTTAGCAATTGCCGCATTTTATGAAATCTGGCAAATGGATAAACAAAACTGCATTCCTTAATGGATTTGCTAAAGAAGAGTTGTATACGATGCAACTAGAAGGTTTTGTCAATCCGAAAGGTGCTAACAAAATGTGCAAGCTCCAGCGATCCATTTGTGGACTGGTGCAAGCATCTCGGAGTTGGAATATACGCTTTGATAAGTTGATCAAAGCATATAGTTTTATACAGACTTGCGGTGAAGCCTGTATTTACGAGAAAGTGAGTGGGAGCACTACAGCATTTCTGATAAGTATATGTGAATGACATATTGTTGATCGGAAATAATGTAGAATTATTCTGTAAAGCATAAAGGGGTGTTTGAAAGGAGTTTTTCAAAGAAAGACTTCAGTGAAGCTGCTTACATATTGAGCTTCAAGATCTATAGAGATAGATCAAGACGCTTGATAAGTTTTTTCAATAAGTACATACCTTGACAAGATTTTTAAGTAGTTCAAAATGGAGCAGTCAAAGAAAGAGTTCTTGCCTGTATTATAAGGTGTGAAGTTGAGTAAGACTCAAAGCCCGACCACGGCAGAAGATAGAAAAGAGAATGAAAGTCATTTCCTATGCCTCATTCATAGGTTCTATAAAGTATGCCATGCTGTGTACCAGATGTATTGTATACCCTGCACTGATTTGGCAAGGGAATACAATAGTGATCTAGGAGTAGATCACTGGACAGCGGTCAGAATTATCCTTAGTGAAATAAGGATATGTTTCTCGATTATGGACATGACAAAAAGGTTCGTCGTAAAGGGTTACGTCGATGCAAGTTTTTGACACCGATCCAGATGAATCTAAAGTCTCAATCTGGATACATATTGAAAGTGGGAGCAATTAGCTAGAGTAGCTCCATGTAGAGCATTATAGACATAGAATTTTGCAAAATACTTACGGATCTGAATGTGACAGACCCGTTGACTAAAATTATCTCACAAGCAAAACATGATCACACCTTAGTACTCTTTGGGTGTTAATCACATAGATATGTGAACTAGATTACTGACTCTAGTAAACCCTTTGAGTGTTGGTCACATGACGATGTGAACTATGGGTGTTAATCACATGGTGATGTGAACTATTGATGTTAAATCACATGGCGATGTGAACAAGATTATTGACTCTAGTGCAAGTGGGAGACTGAAGGAAATATGCCCTAGAGGCAATAATAAAGTTATTATTTATTTCCTTATATCATGATAAATGTTTATTATTCATGCTAGAATTGTATTAACCGGAAACATAATACATGTGTGAATACATAGACAAACAGAGTGTCACTAGTATGCCTCTACTTGACTAGCTCGTTAATCAAAGATGGTTATGTTTCCTAACCATGAACAAAGAGTTGTTATTTGATTAACGAGGTCACATCATTAGTTGAATGATCTGATTGACATGACCCATTCCATTAGCTTAGCACCCGATCGTTTAGTATGTTGCTATTGCTTTCTTCATGACTTATACATGTTCCTATAACTATGAGATTATGCAACTCCCGTTTACCGGAGGAACACTTTGGGTACTACCAAACGTCACAACGTAACTGGGTGATTATAAAGGAGTACTACAGGTGTCTCCAATGGTAGATGTTGGGTTGGCGTATTTCGAGATTAGGGTTTTGTCACTCCGATTGTCGGAGAGGTATCTCTGGGCCCTCTCGGTAATGCACATCACATAAGCCTTGCAAGCATTATAACTAAGATGTTAGTTATGAGATGATGTATTACGGAACGAGTAAAGAGACTTGCCAGTAACGAGATTGAACTAGGTATTGGATACCGACGATCGAATCTCGGGCAAGTAACATACCGATGACAAAGGGAACAACGTATGTTGTTATGTGGTCTGACCGATAAAGATCTTCGTAGAATATGTAGGAGCCAATATGGGCATCCAGGTCCCGCTATTGGTTATTGACCAGAGACATGTCTCGGTCATGTCTACATTGTTCTCGAACCGTAGGGTCCGCACGCTTAACGTTACGATGCCAGTTATTATGAGTTAATGCATTTTGATGCACCGAAGGTTGTTCGGAGTCCCGGATGTGATCACGGACATGACGAGGAGTCTCGAAATGGTCGAGACGTAAATATTGATATATTGGAAGCCTATGTTTGGACACCGGAAGTGTTCCGGGTGAAATCGGGATTTTACCGGATTACCGGGAGGGTTACCGGAACCCCCCGGGAGCCAAATGGGCCAACATGGGCCTTAGTGGAAAGGTGAGAGGGCAGCCCACATAGGGCTGCGCCTCCCCCCCTCTCCCTAGTCCTATTAGGACTAGGAGAGGGGCCGGCCACCTCTCTCTTTCTCTTCCCACTTGGGAATCCTAGTTGGACTAGGATTGGAGGGGGGAGTCCTACTCCCGGTAGGAGTAGGACTCCTCCTGCGCCTCCCTCCTTTGGCCGGCCAGCCTCCCTCCCTCCATCCTTTATATACGGGGGCAGGGGACACCCCAAGACACACAAGTTGATCCTTGAGATCGTTCCTTAGCCGTGTGCGGTGCCCCCTGCCACCAAATTCCACCTCGATCATACCGTTGTAGTGCTTAGGCGAAGCCCTGCGTCGGTAGTACATCAAGATCGTCACCACGCCGTCGTGCTGACGGAACTCTTCCTCGACGCTTTGCTGGATCGGAGCCCGAGGATCGTCATCGAGCTGAACGTGTGCTAAGAACTCGGAGGTGCCGGAGTAACGGTGCTTGGATTGGTCGGATCGGGAAGAAGACGTACGACTACTTCCTCTACGTTGTGTGATCGCTTCCGCAGTCGGTCTGCGTTGGTACGTAGACAACACTCTCCCCTCTCGTTGCTATGCATCACCATGATCTTGCGTGTGCGTAGGAAAATTTTCGAAATTACTACGTTCCCCAACATCAACAGCGTGTGTAACCGTGATGGTCTCTTTCCGGCGGAGTCCGGGAAGTGAACACGGTTGTTGGAGTTATGCTTGACGTAGGTAGTCCAGGATCACTTCTTGATCATACTTTTATCGACCGTGCTTTGTCTTCTCTTCTCGCTCTCATTTGCGTATGTTAGCCACCATATATGCTAGTCGCTTGCTGCAGCTCCACCTCATACCTTTACCTTACCCATAAGCTTAAATAGTCTTGATCGCGAGCGTGCGAGATTGCTGAGTCCCTGTGGCTCACAGATACTTCCAAAACCAGCTTGCAGGTGCCGATGAGTCCGTGCAGATGACGCAACCAAGCTCAGGAAGAGCTCGTTGAAGATCTTGTCCCTTTGTGTTGTTTCATTCTAGTTGATCAGTAGTGGAGCCCAGTTGGGGTCGATCGGGGACCTTTGTCGCATTTGGGGTTCTTCTTTTATTTTGGTTCCGTAGCCGGACCATGAGTGTATTTGGATGATGTAATGCTTTATTCATGAATTTGTGTGAAGTGGCGATTGTAAGCCAACTATGTATCTCTTTCCCTTATGTATTACATGGGTTGTGTGAAGATTACCTCACTTGCGACATATGCCTTCAATGCGATTATATCTCTAAGTCGTGCCTCGACACGTGGGAGCTATAGTCGCATCGAGGGTGTTACAAGTTGGTATCAGAGCCTTCCCCGACCTTAGGAGCCCCCACTGATTGATCGTTTTTAGCGGCCGAGTTGTGTCTAGAAAAATGTTTTGAGTCATTTAGGAATTATATACCAGAGAGTTTAAGAATTCTTTTTACTTCCCAGTCTCCTCATCGCTCTGGTAAGGCATCCTGACGTAGAGTTTTGACTCTTCTCTTCTCAAATTTCACTAAATTTTTTTTTTAGGATCACGCGGGTATCTTGGAATTGTTCCGATGGTTTTATGATGAGAACATTGTCTTGGTGCCTCCTGTCAGGGGTTTAGTGGAAGTGTCCCGGGGAGTTGAGCTCTGAGGTGTTGTCGTCATAATTTTATCGTTGCAATTCTGGAATACCTGAGTTTAGTACGCCGACATCGAAAATCTCTTTTATGCAGTTCGTTGGTGAGATAACCTCGACGCCACCTAGTACTGGGGCAGGAGTTCGGGAGTATCGCCATAACTTGTATAACGGATGCTTTTCGAAGGTTGAGGTAGATGGTTTCCGAAGGTTCTTGGTTATGTGTTGAAGGATGGATACAGCTGGATGTAGGTATTGCTAGTTTGGGTGAGATATTATGCTTCCCCTGTATCCCCAACACCTGATTGCATAACCGGAAAGGTTCGGGAGTTTCATAGGTGGGAATTCAAGTAGCTCTTAGGATATCTTTCCGACAGATGTATGATATGAAATTGGGGTTCGACGTCTAGTGGTCCGCCTATTCATGGTCGGTTTTACAGTGGTCTCATTGTGTCTTAAAGAGTCCTTGGCTATGCCGACTCGGGGACGCTTCGTATGTCATGTGCACTGCCTTGTACATGATGGTGTTGTACGATCGAGCCCGTGTAGGCCCCACCACGAAAACTTCGGACGAAATCTCAATCATATGTTTGTTCCGGCTTATTCTGCAAGCCAATCCTTGTTTTGTTTTGAGCTGTGGTATTCGAGTTGCTTCAAAGTCAAATGTTGATTTCATACCTTTTCCAAGTGGTGTTCTCACACTTCTATGCGAATACTAATCCTTCTCGATCATCGAGTTTGTCATGTCAATCCTTTTAACCGGCGTGCTTCTCTTCAAGTGGATCCGATCAGTTCAACAACCGCAAGATCAATTATCAATTCTTCTCAACGGTGTTTGTTTCATCCATCTCCAAGTTGCCTTTGTTTTTCCCGCCCTCCCTCCCTTGTGTTTTCTTTAAGGAATCCGATGTCTTAATCAAGTATCCATCTTATTGGGGTGAAGTCTCTCCATTCTTTTCCTTCTTGTTCTTATTCGGTGATTCTCATGAAGATTCTAACGGAGCTTCAAGTTCGTCACTCTTTACTCATTTTCCTTCTCCGGTGGATTCAATTCAAGCTTTCGGTGTTGGTCATATCTTGTTCCTCGTTGCAAATACCTTCTCATGCCGGTGCACCTCATAATCTTTCACCGCTAGCTATTCTAGTGTTCCGGAGTGCTCGGGATATCTTGAAGATTCCTCTTTCCACTCTGCTTTCATTCAAGATCTTTCGAGGATGTCACCTCATTCAAGTCATTTAATTCAACCGGTGCAACCTCTCTTTTAAATCGTTCAACGGTGTTTTCTTTCGAGTGGGCCCTAACCCACAGGTCTTTTCCCAGGATCTTACCTGACTCTTCTTATTTTTCCGGAGCTTTTCAAATTCTTTTCTAAAGTTTGACGTAAGAATGAATTATCATCAGTCATATGCCTTCCTCCAAGATCTTTCAAATTCTTTCCGTAGCTGGCTCAACCTCTTCGCTTTTGATTCTCTCGGAGTATCTCAACAATTCTTGGTGGTGTTTCTCGTCGTCATTCTCAGATTTTGAAGACCGAAGAAGAGTTTCTCTTTAATCTTGCTCCATTCTCTTCAAGATTCGTGATTCTAGCTTGTTGCCATCCTCTCATAATTATTTTCGATTGTGGGAATTCTTTTCACCCATCCGGTGCAATTCAGGAGTCTTTTCAGGTTGATTATCCGGAGTCCATCAATTCAGATTTATTCATTCTCAGCTTTCAGTTATGGTTCTCCAAATCTTACCGGTGCATCGTTCAAGTGATCCCTAATCAGTTTGTGATCCCTTCGTTCTCTTGTATCTAAATTCTCTCAAGTATCTCCGTACATTTCATAATTATTCCCGGTGTTCATTTATTTTTCCTTCATTCGTTTTCAATTCTTACCGGTGGCTCGCTCAAGATTTCTATTCCTTTGTTATTGTATTGATTCAGTCTTTATTTCTATCCTACCGGTGGTTTGTTGAAGACCTTCTCAAGTTTGCGCTATATCTATCTTAATCTTTCTACGAGGATAAGTAGTATGCCAAATCCGTTGCTTGTCAGCAATTAAATTGTTGAAGGATACGCATAACATAATTCTTATTCTTGTTCCATCCAAGTGATTAATTCCTTGTTCCGGAGTGGTTCATCATATCATATTTTCAGTCGAGATGCCTTGTCTTTTTTCCTGGAGTTCCAACCTCTTTCAATTATATTATCACGGAGATCTCTATCTAAATCATTGCGAGGCTTCAATCTTATTCTTTTCATCATTCAATTATTGTGGATCATTCTTTTATTACCGGAGTTCTTCATTGAGGCTCTACATGATGGTTCATAAGGGATTTAATTCCTTCTCGAAGTGTTCACCAATATTCTGTTTAGGGGAACTCAAGCTTTCATCATCTTCCTTTCCGGAGTGCATTGCTGTCTATCGTATCTTTGGAGGTGGTTTTACATCATTCTTGATAATTTGAGTTCATGTTTCACATGTTGTTAAGAATGAGATATTTCAAATCCATCAATCTCGTCATTGGAGTTATCTTGGGTTATATTTCACCTTAAGCCTTCCCTAAGGATGGTTGTTATTATGGTGCTTATAAATGATCCAAGTTTCTTCATTTATCCTTCCGGTGATATGCGTCTCGTCTCCTTATTCATGCCAATCCAATTCTTCTTCCCGTGAGTGGCAGGTGGTCACCTCATAATGTTTGAGTTGTATTCCATAAGACCATATCAAGATTACTCTTTTCGTTGTTGTTTTTTACAACAATTCCGTTCGACCCTTCTCCTAAAGATGCCTTTCAAGCTCTTTTGTGGCAGAAGTTGGCATTTTCTCGTCAATTCTCCTATTTCAATTATCCATCTTCTATTCTTTTGTTCAGGGGTCATTGTGATGTTGCTATCTTCAACCTTTCCTTTTGTTTTTGTCAGGACCTTGTTCCTTTCTTGCTTATTCATTTAACCGGAGTGTCATGTCCTCTTTTCAAGTTCTATCACCTTATCAAGTTCTTATTCAATTATTTTCTTTTCAGTCGGAGTGCTGCCCAAATTATATCATTCTTAATCCTTCTTTATCTTGTTTTAACCGGAGTGGTTTCAATATATATCTTCCCTTCAACCTCAAGGTTTTCGCAAATGTTATTTGTCCCTCTTTTCTAACGGAGTGTTTTCGACTTTGTTCACCTTCGTTGTATCCTTTTCTCGAATTTGTTCAACCTCGCAAGGTTCTTTGGTTTCACTCGTTTGTCAAAGAAGCAACTTAGTTTTACCTCTTCTCTTTCTCTTCCGTTTTTCCCTCCGGTGCCATTCTAGATCTCGGGACGAGATCCTCTCATAGTGGTGGAGTGTTGTAACGCCCCAAGACCGGAGCTTCAGATGTCTTCCAGGGTTTCCGGGTTTTTTGTCATGTGAGTTTGTTTGGTCCGTTGCATTTAATCTTTGCATCATGTGCATTGCATCATGTCATCATGCCATCATCTCATAAATCTTTTGCATCTCAACTAAATAAATCGTATGGATCTTCGATCCATTTAAATCGAGGGAAGGATGACTTCTCTTTATAATATATCCTCCCGATATTAGTGGAGCTATTATAAAATAATCCATTCTAATGGAATCACCAAAAACACACTTGCAAATTTCCCCATGCCTTTGTTATCTCGCTGCTTAACCGCGAACCCTGCCAGTTATTCTTTCATCATTTTCCGGAGCTCTAACAAAATTCTCAACATTTTTGGAAACTCCTAGAACCTAGTCCTAGTTCAAACCCATTTGAATTAAATTCAAATGAGTTTGAATTTACATCTTCCAATCTTGGTTTCTTCTATTTTCTCGGAACAAGCGTATTTTTGTGAGTTCGGGAAAATTATCCCCTTGTCCAAAATCTTTTCCTAAACCTCTCTTTCTTTTCCTCTCTTTTTTGGTCTTTTCTGCTAAAGTAATAAGAGAGAGGAGGAAGAGAGAAGCCCAGCCGCCACTTGTGTCCAGCCAGGACCATTTTGGCCCAACTAACAGCCCAGTCATCCCCATATTAACCCTAGCCTCCTCCCGATCCCCTCGTTCTCTCCCTCGATGCCCTCTCCTGCGCCGCCAGAGACACCCATCGCATGAACCCCACATTCCTCCCATGGCGCCCGCTCCTCATCTCTCCATCCTCGCGCTGCACCCCTCGTCCCGATCCCCTCGCCTCCTTCCTCCTCGATACGGCCCGCCGCCGGCGCCCTGCAGCCGCCGCCGTCTTGCCGCTGTGCTGCGCCCCACCTTCATGGCCGCCGCACCGCGCCTCGCCGCCCGGATGCCGCTTCGCCCCGCCGCATGACCTCGCTGGTCGAGCACGCCGACCCGCGGCCAAGTCCTCCCCACGCCACCACCGGAGGGGCCAACTCCGGTGGCCCCGGCGTCCGCGCCATGCTGTCATCAGGTCTCGAGTTCGCCCGTAGCAGCACCCGACCCCGCGCTCGTCTCCTCGCCGGCGACCAGTCGCACCAGCTACTCCGACGCCTCCCCGAACGCGCCTTCCGGCCTCCCTGCTCCCTGCTCCGGCCGCTGCTTCACGACTAGGCCGACCCTACTCCACCGGCATCCTCCCGACTTGCTTCACCTCCTGGCAGGCAACAGCAGCATCCACCTCGCCCCTCGTTGGCCTTCGAACTCGTGCTCGACGCCAAGACCGCAGCTCCTTGTCTCCATGGACGCCAAGTTCTTTTCCATAGACCTCTCCAACACCAGCATACACCAAGAACAGTTCATGGATTTCGTCAAGTTCGAGCACCGTTGAACGAGGTCTTTTGCCTTGCTCATTTTGGGACGCGGCAAGTTTTCTCTTCGAAAGTACGCCTACATGATGACCTGACGACTACCGTCGCCCCGAAGATGGTGGAGTCATCAAGTACCTCTCGGAATGAACGTGAACGACTACCGTTGCAAGAACGGGACCGGAAAGTCCGAAGACCCCAAGTACCACGACACCGAGGACATGAACATCTACGGAATGTGTTGCGACTACGCGATGTGATGCCAAATTCGATGATGACCATGTACCACTACCGCTCCTCAAACATGAACGTCTACTTCCTCTTCGACTCGTGAACCTCTACTTCCACTACGATCCGCGAGTACCACTACTTCCACTACGAACTCGAACCGCCGCAAAATTGCACGCTTCGAAAGGTATAACCATCGAGACGACCGCCCGTGGACCGAATGCATGCGTGTTGAATGAGATGGGCCCCGTGCTTGCACCATGTCCGAGTTGTCACTTGCTCGGTCCTCCTCGTTTGCCGCTAACCCATGGGACACCAGAGTCCGGGATCACCCCACCATCCTTGCATGATACGCTCCCGTCACTTTTCCTTTTGCACCGGTATCTCCATGAGCTACCGGAACCAATATGTTGTCGTGGCATCATTTTTGGATTCGTTGCCGTGGCACCCCTTTCATTTCTGCCATGATGACAAACGCCTCATATCTTATCATGTCAACATTTTCTTAAAATTGCATAAACTTGCACATGTCATCCGCATCATGATAACAACTTAAAGATTGGTTAAAATTGTTGTTGCACCAAATTGATAATTGCATATGGGGATTTGCCGGTTTTGTTGTTTATTATATCCAACCCCATTTAAATTGTTTAAATGGTATAGTTTTGTTATGTTTCACCTCTTGCCATGTTAACCAACATTTAACTTTGTTGAGTACCTAACCGAGAGTGAACTAAATAATTGATGTGGTGTTCCGTCAATATGCAACTCGTTGCATATTGAGCTCCACTTAAGTTGTAGGATTGCTTGTGCACTTTGCCATGCCATGCTTCATTAAACCGGACATGCATCATACTTGATTGTGCATCATGCCATGATTATGTGGTGGTTGTTTACTATGTTGTTTGCTTTTTTCCGGTGTTGCTTCTTCGGGTTAGTTCCGATAACGTCACGTTTGTGAGGACCCGTTCGTCTACGTCCGTTTGTCTTCTTCATGGACTCGTTCTTCTTCCTTGCGGGATTTCAGGCAAGATGATCATACCCTCGAAATCACTACTATCTTTGCTATGCTAGTTTGCTCGCTCTTTTGCTATGCCAATGCTATGATGCCTACCATTTGCTTGTCAGCCTCCCAAATTGCCATGTCAAACCCCTAACCCACCATGTCCTAGCAAACCGTTGATTGGCTATGTTACCGCTTTGCTCAGCCCCTCTGATAGCTTTGCTAGTTGCAGGTGAAGATTGGAGGCCGTTCCTTGTTGGAACATGTTTACTTGTTGGGATATCACTATATATCTTATTTAATTAATGCATCTATATACTTGGTAAAGGGTGGAAGGCTCGGCCTTATGCCTGGTGTTTTGTTCCACTCTTGCCCCCCCTAGTTTCCGTCATATCGGTGTTATGTTCCCGGATTTTGCGTTCCTTACGCGGTTGGGCTATTATGGGAACACCTTGACAGTTCGCCTTAAGTAAAGCTTCTCCAGCAATGCCCAACATTGGTTTTACCATTTGCCACCTAGCCTTTTCTTTCCCTTGGGTTCTGCCGACTCAAGGGTCATCATTATTTTAACCCCCCCGGGCCAGTGCTCCTCTGAGTGTTGGTCCAACTTGTCAGCCGCCGGTGGCCACCAGGGGCAACTCTAGGCTGGCCCGGAAGTTTGGACGATCCGGTGTGCCCTGAGAAAGAGATATGTGCAGCTCCTATCGGGATTTGTCAGCACATTCGGGCGGTGTTGCTGGTTTAGTTTTACCCTGTCGAAATGTCTTGTTGTACCGGGATACCGAGTCTGATTGGAACGTCTCGAGTGGAGGTCTATTCCTTCGTTGACCGTGAGAGCTTGTGATGGGCTAAGTTGGGACACCCTGCAGGGATTTGAACTTTCGAAAGCCGTGCCCGCGGTTATGGGCAGATGGGAATTTGTTAACGTCCGGTTGTAGAAAACCTGAAGTTGACCTTAATTAAAATGAATCACAGCGTGTGTAACCGTGATGGTCTCTTTCCGGCGGAGTCCGGGAAGTGAACACGGTTGTTGGAGTTATGCTTGACGTAGGTAGTCCAGGATCACTTCTTGATCATACTTTTATCGACCGTGCTTTGCCTTCTCTTCTCGCTCTCATTTGCGTATGTTAGCCACCATATATGCTAGTCGCTTGCTGCAGCTCCACCTCATACCTTTACCTTACCCATAAGCTTAAATAGTCTTGATCGCGAGGGTGCGAGATTGCTGAGTCCTTGTGGCTCACAGATACTTCCAAAACCAGCTTGCAGGTGCCGATGAGTCCGTGCAGATGACACAACCAAGCTCAGGAGGAGCTCGTTGAAGATCTTGTTCCTTTGTGTTGTTTCGTTCTAGTTGATCAGTAGTGGAGCCCAGTTGGGGTCGATTGGGGACCTTTGTCGCATTTGGGGTTCTTCTTTTATTTTGGTTCCGTAGTCGGACCATGAGTGTATTTGGATGATGTAATGCTTTATTCATGAATTTGTGTGTAGTGGCGATTGTAAGCCAACTATGTATCTCTTTCCCTTATGTATTACATGGGTTGTGTGAAGATTACCTCACTTGCGACATATGCCTTCAATGCGATTATGTCTCTAAGTCGTGCCTCGACACGTGGGAGCTATAATCGCATCAAGGGTGTTACAGAGGGGGGGGGGCGCAGCCCCCCTTTCCCTCTCCCTCTCCCTCTCTTTCCTTCCCCCTCAAGTCTCCTAGTTGGACTAGGAAAGGGGAGTCCTACTCCCACTAGGAGGAGGACTCCCCCTCCCCTTGGTGCGCGCCATAGGGCCGGCCGGCCTCCCCCTTGCTCCTTTATATACGGGGGCAGGGGGCACCCTAGAACACACAAGTTGATCCACATGATCGTTCCTTAGCCGTGTGTGGTTCCCCCTGCCACCATATTCCACCTCGGTCATATCGTTGTAGTGCTTAGGCGAAGCCCTGCGTTGGTAGAACATCATCATCGTCACCACGCCGTTGTGCTGACGGAACTCATCCCCGAAGCTTTGCTGGATCAGAGCCCAGGGAGCGTCATCGAGTTGTACGTGTGCTAAGAACTCGTAGGTGCCAGAGTAACGGTGCTTGGATCGGTCGGATCGGGAAGACGTACGACTACTTCCTCTACGTTGTGTCAACGCTTCCGTTGCAGTCTACGAGGGTACATAGACAACACTCTCCCCTCTCGTTGCTATGCATCACCATGATCTTGCGTGTGCGTAGGAATTTTTTTGAAATTACTACGTTCCCCAACAGTGGCATCCGAGCCTAGGTTTTATGGTTTGATGTTATTTGCATGAGTAGAACACAAGTGAGTTGTGGGCGATATAAGTCATACTGCCTAGCAGCATGTCATACTTTGGTTCGGCGGTATTGTTGGATGAAGTGGCCCAGACCGACATTATGCGTACGCTTACGCGAGACCGGTTCTCTCGACGTGCTTTGCACATAGGTGGCTTGCGGGTGACAGTTTCTCCAACTTTAGTTCAACCGAGTGTGGCTACGCCCGGTCCTTGCGAAGGTTAAAATGGCATCAACTTGACAAACTATCGTTGTGGTTTTGATGTGTAGGTAAGATTGGTTCTTGCTTAAGCCCGTAGCAGCCACGTAAAACATGCAACAACAAAGTAGAGGACGTCTAACTTGTTTTTGCAGGGCATGTTGTGATGTGATATGGTCAAGACATGATGCTAAATTTTATTGTATGAGATGATCATGTTTTGTAACCAAGTTATCGGCAACTGGCAGGAGCCATATGGTTGTCGCTTTATTGTATGCAATGCAATTGCGCTGTAATGCTTTACTTTATCACTAAGCGGTAGCGATAGTCGTGGAAGCAAAAGATTGGCAAGACGACAACGATGCTACGATGGAGATCAAGGTGTCGCGCTGGTGACGATGGTGATCATGACGGTGCTTCGGAGATGGAGATCACAAGCACAAGATGATGATGGCCATATCATATCACTTATATTGATTGCATGTGATGTTTATCTTTTATGCATCTTATCCTGCTTTGATTGACGGTAGCATTATAAGATGATCTCTCACTAAATTATCAAGAAGTGTTCTCCCTGAGTATGCACCGTTGCCAAAGTTCGTCGTGCCCAGACACCACGTGATGATCGGGTGTGATAAGCTCTACGTCCATCTATAACGGGTGCAAGCCAGTTTTGCACACGCAGAATACTCAGGTTAAACTTGACGAGCCTAGCATATGCAGATATGGCCTCGGAACACGGAGACCGAAAGGTCGAGCGTGAATCATATTGTAGATATGATCAACATAATGATGTTCACCGTTGAAAACTAATCCATCTCACGTGATGATCGGTTATGGTTTAGTTGATTTGGATCACGCGATCACTTAGAAGATTAGAGGGATGTCTATCTAAGTGGGAGTTCTTTAAGTAATTTGATTAATTGAACTTAAATTTATCATGAACTTAGTACCTGATAGTATCTTGCTTATGTATGTTTGATTGTAGATAGATGGCCCGTGTTGTTGTTCCGTTGAATTTTAATGCGTTCCTTGAGAAAGCAAAGTTGAAAGATGATGGTAGCAATTACACGGACTAGGTCCGTAACTTGAGGATTATCCTCATTGCTGCACAGAAGAATTACGTCCTGGAAGCACCGCTGGGTGCCAGGCCTGCTGCTGGAGCAACACCAAATGTTATGAACGTCTGGCAGAGCAAAGCTGATGACTACTCGATAGTTCAGTGTGCCATGCTTTACGGCTTAGAATCGGGACTTCAACGACGTTTTAAACATCATGGAGCATATGAGATGTTCCAGGAGTCGAAGTTAATATTTCAAGCAAATGCCCGGATTGAGAGATATGAAGTCTCGAATAAGTTCTATAGCTGCAAGATGGAGGAGAACAGTTCTGTCAGTGAGCATATACTCAAAATGTCTGGGTATAATAATCACTTGATTCAGATGGGAGTTAATCTTCCAGATGATTGCGTCATTGACAGAATTCTCCAATCACTGCCAGCAAGCTACAAGAGCTTTGTGATGAACTATAATATGCAAGGGATGAATAAGACTATTCCCGAGCTCTTCGCAATGCTGAAAGCTGCGGAGGTAGAAATCAAGAAGGAACATCAAGTGTTGATGGTCAGCAAGACCACTAGTTTCAAGAAAAAGGGCAAAGGGAAGAAGAAGGGGAACTTCAAGAAGAACGGCAAGCAAGTTGCTGCTCAGGAGAAGAAACCCAAGTCTGGACCTAAGCCTGAAACTGAGTGCTTCTACTGCAAGCAGACTGGTCACTGGAAGCGGAACTGCCCCAAGTATTTGGCGGATAAGAAGGATGGCAAGGTGAACAAAGGTATATGTGATATACATGTTATTGATGTGTACCTTACCAGAGCTCGCAATAGCACCTGGGTATTTGATACTGGTTCTGTTGCTAATATCTGCAACTCGAAATAGGGACTACGGATTAGGCGAACACTGGCAAAGGATGAGGTGACGATGCGCGTGGGAAACGGTTCCAAAGTCGATGTGATCGCGGTCGGCACGCTACATCTACATCTACCTTCGGGATTAGTATTAGACCTAAATAATTGTTATTTGGTGCCAGCGTTAAGCATGAACATTATATCTGGATCTTGTTTGATGCGAGACGGTTATTCATTTAAATCAGAGAATAATGGTTGTTCTATTTATATGAGTAATATCTTTTATGGTCATGCACCCTTGAAGAGTGGTCTATTTCCGATGAATCTCGATAGTAGTGATACACATATTCATAATGTTGAAACCAAAAGATGCAGAGTTGATAATGATAGTGCAACTTATTTGTGGCATTACCGTTTGGGTCATATCGGTGTAAAGCGCATGAAGAAACTCCATACTGATGGACTTTTGGAACCACTTGATTATGAATCACTTGGTACTTGCGAACCGTGCCTCATGGGCAAGATGACTAAAACACCGTTCTCCGGTACTATGGAGAGAGCAACAGATTTGTTGGAAATCATACATACCGATGTATGTGGTCCGATGAATATTGAGGCTCGTGGCGGATATCGTTATTTTCTCACCTTCACAGATGATTTAAGTAGATATGGGTATATCTACTTAATGAAACACAAGTCTGAAACATTTGAAAAGTTCAAAGAATTTCAGAGTGAAGTTGAAAATCATCGTAATAAGAAAATAAAGTTTCTACGATTTGATCGTGGAGGAGAATATTTGAGTTACTAGTTTGGTGTACATTTGAAACAATACGGAATAGTTTCGCAACTCACGCCACCCGGAACACCACAGCGTAATGGTGTGTCCGAACATCGTAATCGTACTTTACTAGATATGGTGCGATCTATGAATTCTCTTACTGATTTACCGCTATCGTTTTGGGGTTATGCTTTAGAGACGGCCGCATTCACGTTAAATAGGGCACCATCAAAATCCGTTGAGACGACGCCTTATGAACTATGGTTTGGCAAGAAACCAAAGTTGTCGTTTCTTAAAGTTTGGGGCTGCGATGCTTATGTGAAAAAGCTTCAAACTGATAAGCTCGAACCCAAATCAGAGAAATATGTCTTCATAGGTTACCCAAAAGAGACTGTTGGGTACACCTTCTATCACAGATCCGAAGGCAAGACATTCGTTGCTAAGAATGGATCCTTTCTAGAGAAGAAGTTTCTCTCGAAAGAAGTGAGTGGGAGGAAAGTAGAACTTGGCGAGGTAACTGTACATGCTCCCTTATTGGAAACTAGTACATCACAGAAAACTGTTTCTGCGACAGCTACACCAACAAGTGAGGAAGCTAATGATAATGATCATGAAACTTCAGGACAAGATACTACTGAACCTCGTAGATCAACCAGAGTGAGATCCGCGCCAGAGTGGTACGGTAATCCTATTCTGGAAATCATGCTACTAGATCATGATGAACCTACGAACTATGAAGAAGCGATGGTGAGCCCAGATTCCGCAAAGTGGCTTGAAGCCATGAAATCTGAGATGGGATCCATGTATGAGAACAAAGTATGGACTTTGGTTGACTTGCCCGATGGTCGGCAAGCAATTGAGAATAAATGGATCTTCAAGAAGAAGACTGACGCTGACGGTAATGTTACTGTCTACAAAGCTTGACTTGTTGCAAAAGGTTTTCGACAAGTTCAAGGGGTTGACTACGATGAGACATTCTCACTGTTGGGGAACGTAGTAATTTCGAAAAATTTCCTACGCACACGCAAGATCATGGTGATGCACAGCAACGAGAGGGGAGAGTGTTGTCTACGTACCAACGCAGACCGACTGCGGAAGCGATCACACAACGTAGAGGAAGTAGTCGTACGTCTTCTTCCCGATCCGACCGATCCAAGCACCGTTACTCCGGCACCTCCGAGTTCTTAGCACACGTTCAGCTCGATGACGATCCTCGGGCTCCGATCCAGCAAAGCGTCGAGGAAGAGTTCCGTCAGCACGACGGCGTGGTGATGATCTTGATGTACTACCGACGCAGGGCTTCGCCTAAGCACTACAACGGTATGATCGAGGTGGAATTTGGTGGCAGGGGGCACCGCACACGGCTAAGGAACGATCTCAAGGATCAACTTGTGTGTCTTGGGGTGTCCCCTGCCCCCGTATATAAAGGTTGGAGGGAGGGGGGCTGGCCGGCCAGAGAGAGGGAGGCGCAGGGGGAGTCCTACTCCTACCGGGAGTAGGACTCCCCCCTCCAATCCTATTTCAACTAGGACTCTCAAGGGGGAAAGGAGAGAGAGGGGGGCCGGCCCCTTCTCCTAGTCCTACTAGGACTTGGGGAAGGGGGGGCGCGCGGCCAGCTGTGGGCTGCCCCTTTTCTCTTTTCCACTAAGGCCCAATAGGCCCATTAGTCTCCCGGGGGGTTCCGGTAACCCTCCCGGTATTCCGGTAAAATCCCGATTTCACCCGGAACACTTCCTATGTCCAAACATAGGCTTCCAATATATCAATCTTTACGTCTCGACCATTTCAAGACTCCTCGTCATGTCCGTGATCTCATCCGGGACTCCGAACAACCTTCGGTACATCAAAATGCATAAACTCATAATAACTGTCATCGTAACGTTAAGCGTGCGGACCCTATGGTTCGAGAACAATGTAGACATGACCGAGACACATCTCCGGTCAATAACCAATAGCGGGACCTGGATGCCCATATTGGCTCCTACATATTCTACGAAGATCTTTATCGGTCAGACCGCATAACAACATACGTTGTTCCCTTTGTCATCGGTATGTTACTTGCCCGAGATTCGATCGTCGGTATCCAATACCTAGTTCAATCTCGTTACCGGCAAGTCTCTTTACTCGTTCCGTAATACATCATCTCACAACTAACATATTAGTTGCAGTGCTTGCAAGGCTTATGTGATGTGCATTACCGAGAGGGCCCAGAGATACCTCTCCGACAATCGGAGTGACAAACCCTAATCTCGAAATACGCCAACCCAACATCTACCATTGGAGACACCTGTAGTACTCCTTTATAATCACCCAGTTAAGTTGTGACGTTTGGTAGTACCCAAAGTGTTCCTCCGGTAAACGGGAGTTGCATAATCTCATAGTTATAGGAACATGTATAAGTCATGAAGAAAGCAATAGCAACATACTAAACGATCGGGTGCTAAGCTAATGGAATGGGTCATGTCAATCAGATCATTCTACTAATGATGTGACCTCGTTAATCAAATAACAACTCTTTGTTCATGGTTAGGAAACATAACCATCTTTGATTAACGAGCTAGTCAAGTAGAGGCATACTAGTGACACTCTGTTGGTCTATGTATTCACACATGTATTATGTTTCCGGTTAATACAATTCTAGCATGAATAATAAACATTTATCATGATATAAGGAAATAAATAATAACTTTATTATTGCCTCTAGGGCATATTTCCTTCACTCACCCGTAGCGATGCTTAAGTCCGTCCGAATCATGTTAGCAATTGCCGCATTTTATGATTATGAAATTTGGCAGATGGATGTCAAAACTGCATTCCTGAATGGATTTCTGAAAGAAGAGTTGTATATGATGCAACCGGAAGGTTTTGTCGATCCAAAGGGAGCTAACAAAGTGTGCAAGCTCCAGCGATCCATTTATGGACTGGTGCAAGCCTCTCGGAGTTGGAATAAATGCTTTGATAGTGTGATCAAAGCATTTGGTTTTGTACAGACTTTCGGAGAAGCCTGTATTTACAAGAAAGTGAGTGGGAGCTCTGTAGCATTTCTGATATTATATGTGGATGACATATTACTGATTGGAAATGATATAGAAATTCTGGATAGCATAAAGGGATACTTGAATAAGAGTTTTTCAATGAAAGACCTCGGTGAAGCTGCTTACATATTAGGCATAAAGGTCTATAGAGATAGATCAAGACGCTTAATTGGACTTTCACAAAGCACATACCTTGACAAGATTTTGAAGAAGTTCAAAATGGATCAAGTAAAGAAAGGGTTCTTGCCTGTGTTACAAGGTGTGAAGTTGAGTCAGACTCAATGCCCGACCACTGCAGAAGATAGAGAGAAAATGAAAGATGTTCCCTATGGTTCAGCCATAGGCTCTATCATGTATGCAATGTTGTGTACCAGACCTGATGTGTGCCTTGCTATAAGTTTAGCAGGGAGGTACCAAAGTAATCCAGGAGTGGATCACTGGACAGCGGTCAAGAACATCCTGAAATACCTGAAAAGGACTAAGGATATGTTTCTCGTATATGGAGGTGACAAAGAGCTCATCGTAAACGGTTACATTGATGCAAGCTTTGACACTGATCCAGACGATTCTAAATCGCAAACCGGATACGTATTTACATTAAACAGTGGAGCTGTCAGTTGGTGTAGTTCTAAACAAAGCGTTGTGGCGGGATCTACATGTGAAGCGGAATACATAGCTGCTTCGGAAGCAGCAAACGAAGGAGTCTGGATGAAGGAGTTCATATCCGATCTAGGTGTCATACCTAGTGCATCGGGTCCAATGAAAATCTTTTGTGACAATACTGGTGCAATTGCCTTGGCAAAGGAATCCAGATTTCACAAGAGAACCAAGCACATCAAGAGACGCTTCAATTCCATTCAGGATCTAGTCCAGGTGGGACACATAGAGATTTGCAAGATACATACAGATCTGAATGTTGCAGACCCGTTGACTAAGCCTCTTCCACGAGCGAAACATGATCAACACCAAGGCTCCATGGGTGTTAGAATCATTACTGTGTAATCTAGATTATTGACTCTAGTGCAAGTGGGATACTGAAGGAAATATGCCCTAGAGGCAATAATAAAGTTATTATTTATTTCCTTACATCATGATAAATGTTGATTATTCATGCTAGAATTGTATTAACCGGAAACATAATACATGTGTGAATACATAGACAAACAGAGTGTCACTAGTATGCCTCTACTTGACTAGCTCGTTAATCAAAGATGGTTATGTTTCCTAACCATGAACAAAGAGTTGTTATTTGATTAACAAGGTCACATCATTAGTTGAATGATCTGATTGACATGACCCATTCCATTAGCTTAGCACCCGATCGTTTAGTATGTTGTTGTTGCTTTCTTCATGACTTATACATGTTCCTATGACTATGAGATTATGCAACTCCCGTTTACCGGAGGAACACTTTGTGTGCTACCAAACGTCACAACGTAACTGGGTGATTATAAAGGTGCTCTACAGGTGTCTCCAAAGGTAGATGTTGGGTTGGCGTATTTCGAGATTAGGATTTGTCACTCCGATTATCGGAGAGGTATCTCTGGGCCCTCTCGGTAATGCACATCACATAAGCCTTGCAAGCATTACAACTAATGAGTTAGTTGCGAGATGATGTATTACAGAACGAGTAAAGAGACTTGCCGGTAACGAGATTGAACTAGGTATTGGATACCGACGATCGAATCTCGGGCAAGTAACATACCGATGACAAAGGGAACAACGTATGTTGTTATGCGGTCTGTCCGATAAAGATCTTCATAGAATATGTAGGAGCCAATATGGGCATCCAGGTCCCGCTATTGGTTATTGACCGGAGACGTGTCTCGGTCATGTCTACATTGTTCTCGAACCGTAGGGTCCGCACGCTTAACGTTACGATGACAGTTATTATGAGTTTATACATTTTGATGTACCGAAGTTAGTTCGGAGTCCCGGATATGATCACGGACATGACGAGGAGTCTCGAAATGGTCGAGACATAAAGATTGATATATTGTACGGCTATATTCGGACACCGAAAGTGTTCCGGGTGATTTCGGATAAAACCGGAGTGCTGGAGGGGTTACCGGAACCCCCCGGGGAAGTAATGGGCCTTATTGGGCCTGAGGGGAGAGAGAGGGCAGCAGCCCAAGAGGTGGCGTGCCCCCCCTCATGGGGAGTCCGAATTGGACTAGGAGGGGGGCGCGGCCCCCCTTTCCCTCTCCCTCTCCCTCTCTTTCCTTCCCCCTCAAGTCTCCTAGTTGGACTAGGAAAGGGGAGTCCTACTCCCACTAGGAGGAGGACTCCCCCTCCCCTTGGCGCGCCCCATATGGCCGGCCGGCCTCCCCCTTGCTCCTTTATATACGGGGGCAGGGGCACCCTAGAACACACAAGTTGATCCACGTGATCGTTCCTTAGCCGTGTGCGGTGCCCCCTGCCACCATATTCCACCTCGGTCATATCATTGTAGTGCTTAGGCGAAGCCCTGCGTCGGTAGAACATCATCATCGTCACCACGCCGTTGTGCTGACGGAACTCATCCCCGAAGCTTTGCTGGATCGGAGCCCGGGGAGCATCATCGAGTTGTACGTGTGCTAAGAACTCGGAGGTGCCGGAGTAACGGTGCTTGGATCGGTCGGATCGGGAAGACGTACGACTACTTCCTCTACGTTGTGTCAACGCTTCCGTTGCAGTCTACGAGGGTACATAGACAACACTCTCCGCTCTCGTTGCTATGCATCACCATGATCTTGCGTGTGCGTAGGAATTTTTTTGAAATTACTAAGTTCCCCAACATGCCTGACTGCAGCTAAGTCTCTAAGTGGGAGAACTTAGGCGAGTACTGGACTGCAGCTAAGCCCCCGAGTGGGAGGATTGCTCTCACTCGGTAGGATTTTTGAACACTTAGGCAAGCACTGGGCTGCAGCTAAGCCCCCGAGTGGGAGGTTTTCTCTTCACCCGGTAGGATTTTTAAACACTTAGACGAGCACTGGGCTGCAGCTAAGCCCCCGAGTGGGAGTCTGGCTCTCCACTCGGTAGGATTTTTAAACACTTAGAGTGCCTGATTGCAGCTAAGTCTCTAAGTGGGAGAACTTAGGCGAGTACTGGACTGCAGCTAAGCCCCTGAGTGGGAGGTTTGCTCTGCACTCGGTAGGATTTTTAAACACTTAGGCGAGTGCCTGACTGCAGCTAAGTCTCTAAGTGGGAGAACTTAGGCGAGTACTGGACTGCAGTTAAGCCCCCGAGTGGGAGGATTGCTCTCACTCGGTAGGATTTTTGAACACTTAGGCAAGCACTGGGCTGCAGCTAAGCCCCCGAGTGGGAGGTTTGCTCTCCACTCGGTAGGATTTTTAAACACTTAGGCGAGCACTGGGCTGCAGCTAAGCCCCCGAGTGGGAGTCTGGCTCTCCACTCGGTAGGATTTTTCAAACTTAGGCGAAACGGATTCGCGGCTAAGTCACCCACTGGGGGATTTCGTATGCAAACAAAAGTGACAGCAATTATTGGAACACTCTTGCCTTTGATAAAAATGAACTGCAGAATTTTTTTCTTATTACATCTCGTCTAAGGGAGAACTCAAGTGTAAAAGGGGCAGAGTAGTTCCGCATTCCAAGCTCGCGGCTTGTCGATCTGGCGATCAACATTGTAGAGGTGATACGCTCCATTGTGGAGGACTCTGGTGACGATGAAGGGGCCTTCCCAAGTAGGATCAAGCTTGTGTGGTTTTTGTTGATCCACTTGGAGGACCAAATCTCCTTCTTGGAAGGCTCGACTCTTTACATTCCTGGCATGGAATCGACGCAAGTCTTGCTGATAGATGGTCGATCTGATCATGGCCATCTCCCTTTCTTCTTCTAGGAGGTCGACTGCGTCTTGCCGGGCTTGTTCTGCTTCATCTTCGGTATAAAGTTTGACTCGGGGTGCGTTGTGAAGAAGATCACTCGGCAGAGCTGCCTCGGCTCCATAAACCAGAAAGAATGGAGTTCTTCTAGTCGACCGGTTCGGGGTGGTCCTCAATCCCCACAGAACTAACGGAAGCTCGTCAACCCAAGCACCTGCCGCGTGCTTGAGATCACGCATCAGTCGAGGCTTTAGTCCTTTGAGAATCAGACCATTTGCCCTCTCTGCCTGTCCATTCGACTGGGGATGTGCAACCGATGCGTAGTCGACTCGTGTGCCTTGAGAGGCGCAAAAAGCTCTGAACTTGTCCGAATCAAAGTTTGACCCATTGTCAGTGATGATGCTATGCGGGACTCCATATCTGAATGTTAGCCCTCTGATGAAACTGATAGCAGTGCAAGCATCAAGATTCTTGATGGGCTTAGGTTCAATCCATTTGGTAAACTTGTCGACTGCCACAAGCACATAAGTGAAACCGCTCCTGCCCGTTCTCAGTGGATCAACCATGTCCAGTCCCCAGACAGCAAAGGGCCAGATGAGTGGAATGGTCTTCAGGGCTGATGCAGGCTTGTGTGACAGGTTGGAATAGAACTGGCACCCTCCACACTTGTCGACTATCTCTTTTGCCATCTCATTTGCTCTTGGCCAGTAAAATCCTGCTCGGTATGCTTTAGCCACAATGGTCCGAGAAGACGCATGGTGACCACAGGTCCCCGAGTGGATGTCATCAAGGATTATCTGACCCTCTTCGGGTGTTATGCACTTCTGACCGATTCCAGTCACGCTTTCTCTATACAACTGTCCCCTTATGACTGTGAAGGCTTTGGATCGGCGGACGATCTGTCGATCCTCTTCCTCGTCCTCCGGGAGTTCTTTCCTTAGGATATACGCAATGTACGGTATCGTCCAGTCGGGAGTGATTGCCAAGACTTCCATGATTAGGTCGACCACAGTAGGGACTTCAACTTCAGTCGGATCTGTGGCACTTTTCGGTTGCGGGGCTTCTTCTGTAAAAGGATCCTCCTGGACTGACGGCGAGCGGATGTGCTCCAAAAACACATTGCTGGGAATGGCTTCTCTCTTGGAGCCTATCTTTGCCAGATCATCGGCTGCTTGATTTTTCAGTCGGGGGATGTGATGAAGCTCTAACCCCTCGAATTTCTTTTCTAGCTTTCTCACTGCATTGCAATAACCAGTCATTGCCGGACTTCTGACGTCCCACTCCTTCATCACCTGATTAACCACCAAATCTGAGTCGCCATAGACCATGAGGCAACGAACGCCGAGTGAAATGGCCATGCGCAACCCATACAAAAGTGCTTTATATTCTGCTTCATTATTGGAGGAATCAAAGTGAATCTGGAGAACATATCTGAGCTTATCTCCTCGGGGGGAGACCAATACTACCCCAGCCCCGGAACCATTCAGCATCTTAGATCCGTCGAAGAACATGGTCCAGTGCTCCGAGTGAACTTGAGTCGGAAGCTGCTGTTCGATCCACTCGGCGATGAAATCTGCAATTGCTTGGGACTTGATAGCCTTCTTTGCTTCAAACTTGATATCTAGGGGAAGGAGTTCAATCGCCCACTTCGCCACTCGACCAGTTGCATCTCTATTATGCAGAATCTCTGACAGTGGGGCGTCGCTGACGACTGTAATGGAGTGGTCAGAGAAGTAATGTGCAACCTTCTTCGTGGTCATATAAATCCCGTATACAAGCTTCTGATAATGAGGATATCTTTGTTTTGAAGGTGTCAAAACTTCAGACACATAATATACTGGGCGCTGAACTCTGAAGGCCTTTCCTTCTTCTTCCCGCTCGACCGTAAGTACTGTACTGACAACTTGTCCTGTGGCTGCAATGTAAAGCAGCAAAGGCTCTTTACTGATTGGGGCAGCAAGCACCGGCTGGGTGGAGAGCAGAGCTTTGAGGTCTGCAAACGCTGCATCAGCTTCTAGAGTCCACTCGAACTTGTCAGACTTCTTCATCAGTCAGTAAAGAGGCAACGCCTTTTCACCGAGACGAGAAATGAATCGACTTAGAGCGGCCAAGCAACCTGTAAGCTTCTGGACATCATGCACACGCACAAGGCGTTTCATCCAGAGTATGGTGCCAACTTTCTCGGGATTGACGTCGATTCCTCGTTCGGAAACGAGAAAACCGAGTAACTTTCCACCCGGAACTCCAAATGTGCACTTTGATGGATTAAGCTTGATATCATACCCCCTGAGGTTGGCAAAAGTTTCAGCAAGGTCAGTCAGCAGGTCGGAACCTTTCCGTGACTTGACCACAATATCATCCATGTATGCTTCCACGTTCCGACTGATTTGAGTGAGAAAACACTTCTGAATCATCCTCATGAACGTGGCTCCAGCGTTCTTGAGGCCGAAGGGCATGGTGACATAACAGAAGCACCCGAATGGAGTGATGAAAGCTGTTTTGATCTCATCGGGTCCATACAGACGGATCTGATGGTACCCGGAATAGGCGTCTAGAAAAGACAATCGCTCACACCCCGCGGTCGAGTCAACTATTTGGTCGATGCGAGGGAGAGGAAAATGATCTTTCAGGCAGGCCTGATTGATATGTTTAAAGTCGATGCACATGCGAAGCGACTTGTCCTTCTTGGGGACCATGACAACATTGGCGAGCCACTCGGAGTGGTAAATCTCTTGGATGAACTCCGCTGCTAAGAGACAAGCCACCTCCTCGCCAATAGCTTTCCTCTTCTGGACGGCGGACCGTCGAAGATGTTCTTTCACAGGCTTGAACTTTGGGTCGACTCGTAGACGGTGCTCAGCCAGCCCCTGGGAATTCCAGGCATGTTAGAAGGCTTCCATGCGAAGATGTCCCAGTTCTGAATCTGAGCGTCAACAATCTTTGAGCCTTTCTGAAAGCACTCTTCTGCTTTCTTCCGATTGCCTGTAACAGTGATCACACCTTTGGGACCAGGCATCTTCAATTTGAGATACACATAACATGGTCGGGCCATGAAGCATGCATAAGCTGGCCTGCCCAAAATGGCATGATAAGCACTTTGGAAGTCCACAACCTCGAATGTCAACTTTTCCTTGCGGTAATTCTTTGAATCACCGAAAACCACATCAAGAGCAATCTGGCCGAGTGATTCGGCTTTCTTCCCGGGAATGACTCCGTGGAAGCTCATGTTGCTGGTACTGAGCCTAGACATCGGAATGCCCATCCCTTTCAATGTTTCAGCATACAGTATGTTCAAGCCACTGCCTCCATCCATCAGGACTTTGGTCAGTCGAGTGCCTTCGACAACTGGGTCGACTACCAAAGCTTGCCTCCCAGGGGTGGCAATGTGCATGGGGTGATCAGACTGGTCGAATGTTATGGCAGTCTGAGACCACTTCAGATAGCTGGGTGTTGCCGGAGCAACCATATTCACTTCACGATTAATGACTTTCAGTCGACTCTTGCTTTCGACATCAGCAAAAATCATCAGGGTGGAATTGACTTGGGGGTATCCATCGTCACTATCATCCTTGTCTTCAACTCTGTCTGGCTCTTTTTCCTTATCTTTGGGCTGCTTGCCCTGAAACTGCTGGATCAGGAGCGGGCACTGTCGAGTGGTATGCTTTGGGTAAATAAAATTACCCTCTTCATCTTTCTTGGTGTGGATGTGACATGGCAGATCCAAAACATCATTTCCATCTTGATCCTTGACTTTCTTGGGCTTCCAGGGGCCCTTGGCTTTTCCCTTGAAATTTCCCTGGGTTACGGCCAGGGCCTCCCCAGGGGCGGCTGGCTCAGCCTTCCGCTTCTGTTTCCGACTGGAGTTTCCTCCAGTTTCTTGGGCGACTGCCTTGTGCTTGCCACTCCGGAGGCGATCTTCGTCTTCGCCATTGGCGTATTTGCTCCATCATCCGATTCAGAGACATCTCTCCAGTTTGACCGAACTTCAGATTCAATTCTCTGTACTTAACGCCTTCTTTGAAGGCACAAACTGCTTGATGATCTGGAACATTCTCAACCGTGTGATGCAATGTGATCCACCTCTGGATGTAAACCCTTAGCGTTTCATTCGGTTTCTGCATGCAAGACCGCAACTCTGTAAGGCCTGCAGGTCGCTTGCATGTTCCCTCAAAGGTTGTGACAAACACTCGGGAGAGGTCTGAAGGAAATATGCCCTAGAGGCAATAATAAAGTTATTATTTATTTCCTTAAAATCATGATAAGTGTTTATTATTCATGCTAGAATTGTATTAACCAGAAACATAATACATGTGTGAATACATAGACAAAACAGAGTGTCACTAGTATGCCTCTACTAGACTAGCTCGTTAATCAAAGATGGTTATGTTTCCTAACCATGAACAAAGAGTTGTTATTTGATTAACGAGGTCACATCATTAGTTGAATGATCTGATTGACATGACCCATTCCATTAGCTTAGCACCCGATCGTTTAGTATGTTGCTATTGCTTTCTTCATGACTTATACATGTTCCTATAACTATGAGATTATGCAACTCCCGTTTACCGGAGGAACACTTTGGGTACTACCAAACGTCACAATGTAACTGGGTGATTATAAAGGAGTACTACAGGTGTCTCCAATGGTGGATGTTGGGTTGGCGTATTTCGAGATTAGGGTTTGTCACTCCGATTGTCGGAGAGGTATCTCTGGGCCCTCTCGGTAATACACATCACATAAGCCTTACAAGCATAATAACTAAGATGTTAGTTATGAGATGATGTATTACGGAACGAGTAAAGAGACTTGCCAGTAACGAGATTGAACTAGGTATTGGATACCGACGATCGAATCTCGGGCAAGTAACATACCGATGACAAAGGGAACAACGTATGTTGTTATACGGTCTGACCGATAAAGATCTTCGTAGAATATGTAGGAGCCAATATGGGCATCCAGGTCCCGCTATTGGTTATTGACCGGAGACGTGTCTCGGTCATGTCTACATTGTTCTCGAACCGTAGGGTCCGCACGCTTAACGTTACGATGACAGTTATTATGAGTTTATGCATTTTGATGTACCGAAGGTAGTTCGGAGTCCCGGATGTGATCACGGACATGACGAGGAGTCTCAAAATGGTCGAGACATAAAGATTGATATATTGGAAGCCTATATTTGGACATCGGAATTGTTCTGGGTGAAATCGGCATTTTACCGGAGTACCGGGGGGGTTACCGGAACCCTCCCGGGGGTTATTGGGCCAACATGGGCCTTAAGGGAGAAGAGGAGAGGAGGCAAGAGGTGGCCGCGCGCCCCTCCCCTTCCTAGTCCGAATAGGACAAGGGAAGGGGGCCGGCGCCCCCCCCCTTTCCTTCCTCTCTTCCTCCTATTCTCCCCCTTCTCTCCTAGTCCAACTAGGAGTCCTACTCCCGGTGGGAGTAGGACTCCCCTTGGCGCGCCACACCTTGGCCGGCCGCCTCCTCCCCTTGCTCCTTTATATACGGGGGCAGGGGGCACCCCATAGACACACAAGTTGATCCTTGAGATCGTTCCTTAGCCCTGTGCGGTGCCCCCTGCCACCAAATTCCACCTCGATCATACCGTTGTAGTGCTTAGGCGAAGCCCTGCGTCGGTAGTACATCAAGATCGTCACCAGGCCGTCGTGCTGACGGAACTCCTCCCCGAAGCTTTGCTGGATCGGAGCCCGAGGATCGTCATCGAGCTGTACGTGTGCTAAGAACTCGGAGGTGCCGGAGTAACGGTGCTTGGATCGGTCGGATCGGGAAGAAGACATACGACTACTTCCTCTACGTTGTGTGATTGCTTCCGCAGTCGGTCTGCGTTGGTACGTAGACAACACTCTTCCCTCTCGTTGCTATGCATCACCATGATCTTGTGTGTGCGTAGGAAAATTTTGAAATTACTACGTTCCCCAACAGTGGTATCCGAGCCTAGGTTTTATGGTTTGATGTTATTTGCACGAGTAGAACACAAGTGAGTTGTGGGTGATACAAGTCATACTGCCTACCAACATGTCATACTTTGGTTCGGCGGTATTGTTGGACGAGACGATCCGGACCAACCTTACGCGTACTCTTACGCGAGACCGGTTCCCTCGACGTGCTTTTTACATAGATGGCTTGCGGAAGACTGTCTCTCCAACTTTAGTTGAACCAAGTGTGGCTACGCCCGGTCCTTGAGAAGGTTAAAACGGAGTCTATTTGACGAACTATCGTTGTGGTTTTGATGCGTAGGTGAGATGAGTTCTTACTTAAGCCCGTAGCAGCCACGTAAAACTTGCAACAACAAAGTAGAGGACGTCTAACTTGTTTTTGCAGGGCATGTTGTGATGTGATATGGTCAAGGCATGATGCTGATTTTATTGTATGAGATGATCATGTTTTGTAACCGAGTTATCGGCAACTGGCAGGAGCCATATGGTTGTCGCTTTATTGTATGCAATGCAATCGCGATGTAATGCTTTACTTTATTACTAAGCGGTAGTGATAGTCGTGGAAGCATAAGATTGGCGAGACGACAACGATGCTACGATGGAGATCAAGGTGTCGCGCCGGTGACGATGGTGATCATGACGGTGCTTCGGAGATGGAGATCACAAGCACAAGATGATGGCCATATCATATCACTTATATTGATTGCATGTGATGTTTATCTTTTATGCATCTTATCTTGCTTTGATTGACGGTAGCATTATAAGATGATCTCTCACTAAATTATCAAGAAAGGTCGAGCGTGAATCATATAGTAGATATGATCAACATAACGATGTTCACCATTGAAAACTACTCCATCTCACGTGATGATCGGTTATGGTTTAGTTGATTTGGATCACGTGATCACTTAGAGGATTAGAGGGATGTCTATCTAAGTGGGAGTACTTAAGTAATTTGATTAACTGAACTTAAACTTACCATGAACTTAGTACCTGATAGTATCTTGCTTGTTTATGTTGATTGTAGATAGATGGCTCGTGCTGTTGTTCCATTGAATTTTAATGCGTTCCTTGAGAAAGCTAAGTTGAAAGATGATGGTAGCAATTACACGGACTGGGTCCGTAACTTGAGGATTATCCTCATTGCTGCACAGAAGAATTACGTCCTGGAAGCACCGCTGGGTGCCAGGCCTGCTGCTGGAGCAACGCCAGATGTTATGAACGTTTGGCAGAGCAAAGCTGATGACTACTCGATAGTTCAGTGTGCCATGCTTTACGGCTTAGAATCGGGACTTCAACGACGTTTTGAACGTCGTGGAGCATATGAGATGTTCCAGGAGTTGAAGTTGATATTTCAAGCAAATGCCCGAATTGAGAGATATGAAGTCTCCAATAAGTTCTACAGCTGCAAGATGGAGGAGAACAGTTCTGTCAGTGAGCATATACTCAAAATGTCTGGGTATAATCTTCAACTCCTGGGCTTCGTGATCTTCCAGATGGGAGTTAATCTTCCAGATGATTGCGTCATTGACAGAATTCTCCAATCACTGCCACCAAGCTACAAGGGCTTCGTGATGAACTATAATATGCAAGGGATGAACAAGACTATTCCCGAGCTCTTCGCAATGCTGAAAGCTGCGGAGGTAGAAATCAAGAAGGAGCATCAAGTGTTGATGGTTAACAAGACCACTAGTTTCAAGAAAAAGGGCAAAGGGAAGAAGAAGGGGAACTTCAAGAAGAACAGCAAGCAAGTTGCTGCTCAGGAGAAGAAACCCAAGTCTGGACCTAAGCCTGAAACTGAGTGCTTCTACTGCAAGCAGACTAGTCACTGGAAGCGGAACTGCCCCAAGTATTTGGCGGATAAGAAGGATGGCAAGGTGAACAAAGGTATATGTGATATACATGTCATTGATGTGTACCTTACTAGAGCTCGCAGTAGCACCCGGGTATTTGATACTGGTTCTGTTGCTAATATTTGCAACTCGAAACAGGGACTACAGAATAAGCGGACGCTAGCAAAGGACGAGGTGACGATGCGCGTGGGAAACGGTTCCAAAGTCGATGTGATCGCGGTCGGGACGCTACCTCTACATCTACCTTCGGGATTAATATTAGACCTAAATAATTGTTATTTGGTGCCAGCGTTGAGCATGAACATTATATCTGGATCCTGTTTAATGCGAGACATTTATTCATTTAAATCAGAGAATAATGGTTGTTCTATTTATATGAGTAATACCTTTTATGGTCATGCACCTTTGAAGAGTGGTCTATTCTTGTTGAATCTCGATAGTAGTAATACACATATTCATAATGTAGAAGCCAAAAGATTCAGAGTTGATAATGATAGTGCAACTTATTTGTGGCACTGCCGTTTAGGTCATATCGGTGTAAAGCGCATGAAGAAACTCCATACTGATGGGCTTTTGGAACCACTTGATTATGAATCACTTGGTACTTGCGAACCGTGCCTCATAGGCAAGATGACTAAAACACCGTTCTCCGGTACTATGGAGAGAGCAACAGATTTATTGGAAATCATACATACCGATGTATGTGGTCCGATGAATATTGAGGCTCGTGGCGGATATCGTTATTTTCTCACCTTCACAGATGATTTGAGCAGATATGGGTATATCTACTTAATGAAACATAAGTCTGAAACATTTGAAAAGTTCAAGGAATTTCAGAGTGAAGTTGAAAATCATCGTAACAAGAAAATAAAGTTTCTACAATCTGATCGTGGAGGAGAATATTTGAGTTACGAGTTTGGTGTACATTTGAAAAATTGTGGAATAGTTTCGCAACTCACGCCACCCGGAACACCACAGCGTAATGGTGTATCCGAACGTCGTAATCGTACTTTACTAGATATGGTGCGATCTATGATGTCTCTTACTGATTTACCGCTATCGTTTTGGGGTTATGCTTTAGAGACGGCCGCATTCACGTTAAATAGGGCACCATCAAAATCCGTTGAGACGACGCCTTATGAACTATGGTTTGGCAAGAAACCAAAGTTGTCGTTTCTTAAAGTTTGGGGCTGTGATGCTTATGTGAAAAAGCTTCAACCTGATAAGCTCGAACCCAAATCGGAGAAATGTGTCTTCATAGGATATCCAAAGGAAACTATTGGATACACCTTCTATCACAGATCCGAAGGCAAGACTTTTGTTGCTAAATTCGGAAACTTTCTAGAGAAGGAGTTTCTCTCGAAAAAAGTGAGTGGGAGGAGAGTAGAACTTGACGAGGTAACTGTACCTACTCCCTTATTGGAAAATAGTACATCACAGAAAACTGTTTCTGCGACACCTATACCAATTAGTGAGGAAGCTAATGATGATGATCATGAAACTTCAGGACAAGATACTACTGAACCACGTAGATCAACCAGAGTAAGATCCGCACCAGAGTGGTACGGTAATCCAATCCTGGAAGTCATGCTACTAGATCATGATGAACCTACGAACTATGAAGAAGCGATGGTGAGCCCAGATTCCGCAAAGTGGCTTGAGGCCATGAAATCTGAGATGGGATCCATGTATGAGAACAAAGTATGGACTTTGGTTGACTTGCCCGATGATCGGCAAGCAATTGAGAATAAATGGATCTTCAAGAAAAAGACTGACGCTGGCGGTAATGTTACTGTCTATAAAGCTCGACTTGTCGCAAAAGGTTTTCGACAAGTTCAAGGGGTTGACTACGATGAGACCTTCTCACCCGTAGCGATGCTTAAGTCCGTCAGAATCATGTTAGCAATTGCCGCATTTTATGATTATGAAATATGGCAGATGGATGTCAAAACTGCATTCCTGAATGGATTTCTGAAAGAAGAGTTGTATATGATGCAACCAGAAGGTTTTGTCGATCCAAAGGGAGCTAACAAAGTATGCAAACTCCAGCGATCCATTTATGGACTGGTGCAAGCATCTCGGAGTTGGAATAAACGCTTTGATAGTGTGATCAAAGCATTTGGCTTTATACAGACTTTTGGAGAAGCCTGTATTTACAAGAAAGTGAGTGGGAGCTCTGTAGCATTTCTGATATTATATGTGGATGACATATTGCTGATTGGAAATGATATAATTTCTGGATAGCATAAAGGGATACTTGAATAAAAGTTTTTCGATGAAAGACCTCGGGGAAGCTGCTTACATATTAGGCATAAAGATATATAGAGATAGATCAAGACGCTTAATTGGACTTTCACAAAGCACATACCTTGACAAAATTTTGAAGAAGTTCAAAATGGATCAAGCAAAGAAAGGGTTCTTGCCTGTGTTACAAGGTGTGAAGTTGAGTCAGACTCAATGCCCGACCACTGCAGAAGATAGAGAGAAAATGAAAGATGTTCCCTATGCTTCAGCCATAGGCTCTATCATGTATGCAATGCTGTGTTCCAGACCTGATGTGTGCCTTGCTATAAGTTTAGCAGGGAGGTACCAAAGTAATCCAGGAGTGGATCACTGGACAGCGGTCAAGAACATCCTGAAATACCTGAAAAGGACTAAGGATATGTTTCTCGTATATGGAGGTGACAAAGAGCTCACCGTAAAAGGTTACGTTGATGCAAGCTTTGACACTGATCCGGACGATTCTAAATCGCAAACCGGATACGTGTTTACTTTAAACGGTGGAGCTGTCAGTTGGTGCAGTTCTAAACAAAGCGTCGTAGCGGGATCTACATGTGAAGCGGAGTACATAGCTGCTTCGGAAGCAGCGAACGAAGGAGTCTGGATGAAGGAGTTCATATCCGATCTAGGTGTCATACCTAGTGCATCGGGTCCAATGAAAATCTTTTGTGACAATACTGGTGCAATTGCCTTGGCAAAGGAATCCAGATTTCACAAAAGGACCAAACACATCAAGAGACACTTCAACTCCATCCGGGATTTAGTCCAGGTGGGAGACATAGAGATTTGCAAGATACATACGGACCTGAATGTTGCAGACCCGTTGACTAAGCCTCTTCCACGAGCAAAATATGATCAACACCAAAGCTCCATGGGTGTTAGAATCATTACTGTGTAATCTAGATTATTGACTCTAGTGCAAGTGGGAGACTGAAGGAAATATGCCCTAGAGGCAATAATAAAGTTATTATTTATTTCCTTAAAATCATGATAAGTGTTTATTATTCATGCTAGAATTGTATTAACCGGAAACATAATACATGTGTGAATACATAGACAAACAGAGTGTCACTAGTATGCCTCTACTAGACTAGCTCGTTAATCAAAGATGGTTATGTTTCCTAACCATGAAGAAAGAGTTGTTATTTGATTAACGAGGTCACATCATTAGTTGAATGATCTGATTGACATGACCCATTCCATTAGCTTAGCACCGGATCGTTTAGTATGTTGCTATTGCTTTCTTCATGACTTATACATGTTCCTATAACTATGAGATTATGCAACTCCCGTTTACCGGAGGAACACTTTGGGTACTACCAAACGTCACAATGTAACTGGGTGATTATAAAGGAGTACTACAGGTGTCTCCAATGGTGGATGTTGGGTTGGCGTATTTCGAGATTAGGGTTTGTCACTCCGATTGTCGGAGAGGTATCTCTGGGCCCTCTCGGTAATACACATCACATAAGCCTTGCAAGCATAATAACTAAGATGTTAGTTATGAGATGATGTATTACGGAACGAGTAAAGAGACTTGCCAGTAACGAGATTGAACTAGGTATTGGATACCGACGATCGAATCTCGGGCAAGTAACATACCGATGACAAAGGGAACAACGTATGTTGTTATGCAGTCTGACCGATAAAGATCTTCGTAGAATATGTAGGAGCCAATATGGGCATCCAGGTCCCGCTATTGGTTATTGACCGGAGACGTGTCTCGATCATGTCTACATTGTTCTCGAACCGTAGGGTCCGCACGCTTAACGTTACGATGACAGTTATTATGAGTTTATGCATTTTGATCTACCGAAGGTAGTTCGGAGTCCCGGATGTGATCACGGACATGACGAGGAGTCTCGAAATGGTCGAGACATAAAGATTGATATATTGGAAGCCTATATTTGGACATCGGAATTGTTCCGGGTGAAATCGGCATTTTACCGGAGTACCGGGGGGGTTACCGGAACCCCCCGGGGGGTTATTGGGCCAACATGGGCCTTAAGGGAGAAGAGGAGAGGAGGCAAGAGGTGGCCGCGCGCCCCTCCCCTTCCTAGTCCGAATAGGACAAGGGAAGGGGGCCGGCGCCCCCCCCCCTTTCCTTCCTCTCTTCCTCCTATTCTCCCCCTTCTCTCCTAGTCCAACTAGGAGTCCTACTCCCGGTGGGAGTAGGACTCCCCTTGGCGCGCCACACCTTGGCCGGCCGCCTCCTCCCCTTGCTCCTTTATATACAGGGGCAGGGGGCACCCCATAGACACACAAGTTGATCCTTGAGATCGTTCCTTAGCCGTGTGCGGTGCCCCCTGCCACCAAATTCCACCTCGATCATACCGTTGTAGTGCTTAGGCGAAGCCCTGCGTCGGTAGTACATCAAGATCGTCACCACGCCGTCGTGCTGACGGAACTCCTCCCCGAAGCTTTGCTGGATCGGAGCCCGGGGATCGTCATCGAGCTGTACGTGTGCTAAGAACTCGGAGGTGCCGGAGTAACGGTGCTTGGATCGGTCGGATCGGGAAGAAGACATACGACTACTTCCTCTATGTTGTGTGATCGCTTCCGCAGTCGGTCTGCGTTGGTACGTAGACAACACTCTTCCCTCTCGTTGCTATGCATCACCATGATCTTGTGTGTGCGTAGGAAAATTTTGAAATTACTACGTTCCCCAACAAGGTCCTCCCAAGTGTAGATGCTGCTGGGCGCTAACTGATTTAGCCATGCTCTGGCTGAGCCCTCTAACATGAGAGGCAAATGCTTCATGGCCACCTCATCATTGCCACCGCCAATCTGTACAGCCACTCAGTAATCTTCGAGCCAAGTGTCAGGCTTAGACTCACCGGTGAACTTGCTGACTCCAGTCGCCAACCTGAAGTTGGGAGGAATCACTGCGGCTCTGATGGCCCGACTGAAACACTCTGGCCCTGAAACACGTACTCTGCTGCTGGCAGGCGCATCTCTGTCGTGGCCTTCTCGGTGAGCTCTGTTCCTGTCAACCAGACCCTGAACGAGGATGGATCTCGCATCAAAGCCTGGGTCCCTGGGGTCGACTGGAATCCTCTGCCCAACACTATGAGGGCGCCTGTCATCTCGCTGTCGAGGTGCATATGACCCACTCCTTGGGGGAGGGGTTGGCACTCGACGTCGATCCTCACGATCGAATCGGTGATCATACTGCTCATTTCTTCTGTACTGATCGTGCCGGTCTCCACGTCCCTCACGCCTCGGGGGCGATCTCGGGCTGTGAGCCGACTGGACTGTATCTGTTGCAACGGATCGACTATGGAGAAACAGCGGAATTCTGGTTCCCCGCCGCCCGGAGCAACGCTCTGATTTGCAACAAGCCCCTGCCAGCCTCTGACTGGGAGGGCTGAATTAACTCTGCTATACGGGCCGCGGCGGCCAAATTCTGAACTGGGGTTCGATATACCTGCGTCGACGGGAAGAGCTGATGTCGACTGGACTTAGGAGCTGGCTGACGCGCTTGCTCGTCGAGTATTCGCTGGAGATTCTCCAGTCGAGTGCGCTTGGCCAAGTTAGCCAAGCGCGCGTCCTCCAAGGCCCGGGCCTCGAGGGTTTCTCTGACGATAGGAGTGTGGAGTGCGTCTACGTTCCGGCGGCGAAGCTCCTCTCGCTGCGATGCCGTGAGAGGTTCGGGGAGATACTCATCGTGGGGATGCGACGGGTCGCCCCCACCCACGCCTCCATCAGCGTGAGGGAAACCGGGAGGACTGTGTGTCCCATCGACCGCCAGAACCTCAGCCGCTGGGTCGCTGCTGTCACACTCGGATGCAGTCTCCGCGAAGCCAGTCGACAGGTCGAATAGGCCGCAGAGGGATTCGTCGGGCTCGATTGCCGCGACTTGTGGGGCGGCCGACTGGCGAGCCACGGCATGCCTCACCCACCTCTGAAGTCTCGACCTACCGGAGCGCTTGCGTCGGAGGGAGACAGAGCAGGGAGACGACACGGGGGCCGACCGATACTGGGTCGACGGCTGCCGCAGGAGGACGCCACGAACGCATGCGCGGAAGTGCGTCGCACCGCGGACGGGGAGCGCGTCGATGTCGAGTGGAGCCTCCTGAAGCCAAGCGGAGTCGTCGGCGATGAATGTGAGCGCGTCGAGACGGATCTCGCGGTCCTCCACCAAAACTCCGCACGAAACCATGACCAAAGGGATCAAAAGAATCGCAACTTCTCCAATTAAGCGCTAAGATTCCTGCCCCCGGTGGGTGCCAACTGTCGTGGTTCTAACTCTGACAGTGATGTAGGGTGTGTGTATGGAGAGGCTAGATCTCAGCTATTGGGAAGTTGTAAACACACCAAGATGTACGAGTTCAGGCCCTTCGCGGAGGAAGTAACGACCCTACGTCTCGGTGCCCGGAGGCGGTCAATTGGATTATAGGCGTGTGAATAACAGGGGTGCGAACCCTTGATACTGAGGAGGGGGTGGCTTATATAGAGTTCGCCAGGACCCCGGCCAGCCCACGTTACCAAGGGTTCAATGTACATTAATGCGAGGCGTTACTGGTAACGCTGGTAATGAAGTGCTATAATGACCATAAAGACTACTTAATAGCCGACCGTTTGCCTGCGGAATGACTTTAGATCTCCTGGCAGTCGAGTGGTTGGCTTCACTGTCGAGTGGTAGCTTCTTGGTCGAGTGTCTTAAACCCGTCGAGTGGGTACCTTCAAGTCGATTGAAAGGTGACTTCTTCCAGGGATGTCCTTGGGTAGGGCTCTTAGGACAGGTCCATGCCCCTACCCTAGGTACATAGCTTCGTCAGCTGTAGAACCGCGTGTAGTCACAGCCGCCGCCGCCGTCGTCGTCGTCGCCCCCACCGACGCCTCCGCCGTCCCTGCTGCATCCCTCCCCCGGTTGGCGCGGCGGGTTGGACAGTCCGGGGGCGTCGTCGTCGTCGTCGCTGTCGAGGACCACGACGCCGTGCTTGTCCTCGCGCCCACGCTTGCGGGCGGCGATCTCCTCCAGGGCCCGGCGCTGCCGTACCATCTCGTCGCGGAGGTAGTCGTCCCGCGCCCACCGCAGGGCGTCCTTGTCGGAGAAGCCACGCCAGGCTATCTCCTCGTACTCCGTGGGGAGGCCGGGCTCCGGCTTGGGCTCGACGAGGACGAAGCGGCCGGTGGGGGAGGCGTTGTCGCCGATGCAGACGCCGGAGCTGCGGGTGCGCGCGCTGACAGGCGTGCCCTGGGGCTCCAGCTTGACGGGGCGGAGGTGGAGGCAGGGGGAGCCGCCGGACGAGGAGGAGGACCCCCCCGGTCTCCATGCGCCTCGGGGTCCAGGAGCTTCCCCGGCGGCGTGAGAAGGACGAGGGAGCGGGGTACTCGAGGCGCGGTATGTTGCTGCCCTCGATGTACTCGAGGACGGCCTCCAACGTGCGCCCGGGCACGCCCCACCACCGACGCCGGCCGGCGGCGTTGAGCCTACCGGAGGGCACGACGCCGTTGGTGGCCTCGAGCTGCTCGGCGTGACGGCGGCGGAAATAAGGCTTCCAGAGCGGGCTGTCGGGGACGTACCGTGGCCCCTCCCTCGCCGCACGCGGCAGGGACGAGCGGATGCGTGCGATCTCCGCACGCCGCGCCGCGCCGGTGGGTACCGGAGGCACCGGCACGCCGCCGGCGCTGATCCTCCACGCCCCGGACACCCGCATGTCCGGCGAGACCGGGTACTCGGCCTCGAAAAGGAGGCGAGCCTCGTCCTCGTGAAGATGGCGGCGGCCGAAGCCGTTCGCCGCCGCGCCGTCGCCTGGGAAACGCTCGGCCATGGGTGTGATGAACTGGAGACGGCGAGAGAGAGAAGAGGGAGGAACGACGACGGCGAGAGAGTGCGAGTCGCCGAGTGCGCTGGGGCGCGTCTTATATGGGCCGAGGCGCCGCCCGTGCGCGAGCCGCCGTGTGTACGCGTGGCGGGCGAGGGACGCGCGTCATCCGGTCTTCACTGCACCGCCCGTGAGGCATCAATGGCATTGATTCGTCGCGGGAAACGAGGCGATGAAGACGACGAAGGAGCGAGAAGAGAGTCGTGTCCCTGACGCGGCGGGCCCGCGGCTGTTTCGCGCCAAAACAGTTCGCCCCGGCGTCTCCGGGCGCCCCCCAGCGCGCCGGGTTCGGCTGGGTCCGCCGGCGCTGTTTTCGGCCCAGGCCAGCGAAAATCAGGCTTCTGGGGACACAACTGAACCGATTTTTCGACACCAGCGCAAAAGAAACGCTTGGGAAAGAGATGCCCTAACCAAGCACCGACATCACCGGCATATATACGTGCCGCTCGTGGTATGCGTCGGCCGGGCGTGGTGGTGCGCGCCTGTGACTCCAGCTTCGGAGGGCTAGAGTTGGCATCTGTCGGGGCCGCACACGCACAACCCACAAGGAAATTATCGCGTTCTCTGTTTTCAAAGACCGATCTTTCCCTTCCTTATTATCGCCTCTTCCTTATTATCGCCTCTAGAGAGAGCTAGAGCTTAATAATATGTCGGACAATGGTCGTCTAGTGTATACAATGTTGATCTGGCATTGTTGTGTGTGCTGCGGGGAACAATCCCAGCCGTAACCCGCCTAATTTATCGTGCACATGTTGACTAAATACGTGTTGAATTATATAGATGGGTCATTTTCTTTTTGCAAAAATGATCTATATCTATTACTTCCTCCGTTTCATAATGTAGAGCGTGTAAATAATTTAAGAAGTCAAACTTTACTAACTTTGATCAAGTTTATGAAAAAAAAACATATACATCTAGAATACCACGTGTAATTTATCGTGCACATGTTGACTAAATACGTGTTGAATTATATAGGTGGGTCATTTTCTTTTTGCAAAAATGATCCATATCTATTACTTCCTCCGTTTCATAATGTAGAGCGTGTAAATATTTTAAGAAGTCAAACTTTACTAACTTTGACCAAGTTTATGAAAAAAAACATATACATCTAGAATACCACGTGTAATTTATCGTGCACATGTTGACTAAATACGTGTTGAATTATATAGGTGGGTCATTTTCTTTTTGCAAAAATGATCCATATCTATTACTTCCTCCGTTTCATAATGTAGAGCGTGTAAATATTTTAAGAAGTCAAACTTTACTAACTTTGACCAAGTTTATGAAAAAAACATATACATCTAGAATACCAAATACTTTCATTAGATACATCACAAGATGTATTTTTATATTATTTTTGGAGGATCGTATTTTTACATTTTATTATATACATTTTGGTGTTGTAGATATAAATTTCACTGAAAGTAAAAAGTACCTCAAACATACTAAAAGATTAAATCGAGATTCCGAGCCAAACAATCACTGCTGCCTCAGAACAAGCCGTTGACGCGCCACTGTCGACGCTTCCCTACCCGAACTGGCTTGACTTTGTTGATGACAGCCGGTAAATCTTCATACACGTGCCCCTAAGGACCAGCGCAAATACACACAAAATAAGTCCAATTTGCTACATGTATTCGTCTTTTTTTTACGAGTCCAATTTGCTACATGTACCCATCTCTTCTTTTTTTTTTGCATCGGATGTATTCGTCTTTTTGTGTGCACCACATATGAAGGTTTGATGAAACTTCGGATGGAGATACTACTATTCATGTGTTTGCACATTTGTTTTAGATTTTTTTTTCTTTGATGTGGAAATAAATTTTTCGAGAAAAAGGCTACCTAGAGTTCGTCCACCAAATGTCTTTTCTAGTCGCGAATCAACCTGTGGTTGAGAAGGTTAGATGGACGGTGGTATTCCTAATCCACCAGGGTTCAAATCCTAGTGCTCGTAGTCGCGAATCAACATGCGGTTGAGATGGTTAGATGGGCGATGGTATTCTCAACCCACCAAGGTTCAAATCCTGGTGCTCGCATTATTACTGGATTTATTTTAAAATTTATGGCGATGCGCTTTCAGTGGGAAGAGACGTTCCCGTCGACGACGAGGCACCTACGGTGGCTTTGTAAATCTCAAGATGATATGCCGCCTCTGTCTTTCGAAACTGCTCATATGGATAGGATGTGTGTGTGCACGTTTATAGGGATAGGTGTATGCGCGTGTATATGAGCATTTGTGTTTGTGCTGATGCTAAAAAAATGTCTTTTGTAATTGATCTTGAATGTCGACTGATCCAAGGGTTGAGGCAACCGATCCCTGGCTAGTATCTGTCAGATGGCGCGTAACAACTATCCAGTCTTTTTTCGTGGGTAAACAAAAAAGCAGCATTAGAAAGGCGTCGAGGCTTAGTGTTCGACTGTTCGTCATGTTATTTCTCCGTTCAAGTGGACCAAATGTTCATTTTTTCTATCAAGCGTGCAGCGTAGGAACTCAGGAGGTGTTTGGCTACAGGAATGGTAACGTTAACATTAACGTAATCAGGTCACAGCGTTTTAGGTGGTGTAATGATTTTCTTCCTAGTTTGCTTGGTTCGTGCGGGGTAAAAGAATTGGATACCATTGCTCCAATGCATGAGGAATATCTCTGCCCGATGCCCTGTTGCTCGCCGGCCACCCTTCTCCCCGTCAACGACCTGCTCGGCCCGGCCGCCCTGAGCATGCGTGCCGCCGTTCTCAAGCGCCGCCGGCCGCCGCTGAGAATGTGCGCCGCCGGCCGCCCCTGTGGATGCGCACTGCCGGATGCTCCTATCACGGGCGCCGCCGGTCAGTCCCCGATCCGCGCGCCGCTGGAGCCGATCTCAGGCACTGCCAGCCAGATCCCAGTCTCCGCTCGCCGCCATGACGTGCTTTTCCAGCCCCTGAGAAAAGAATCGAACAGCAGCCAGAAAAATGCATGAGAAAGAGGGAACGGATAACGGGCAGATGTGGGCGGAATCAGATTTGTACAACCATGTAATCTGATTACACGGGATCTCTTTATGGTGAAGTTGAAACAAACAGAAACTAACGTATTCAGATCCCGTCGTCCGGCTGCTGTTGACCATGTGGCTACTGCGGTTGAGACAGATACTGTTCAGTCTACGGATCTTCCTACTCAGGCGATGGAGGTGGTAACGGCCGTGGTCAATGTTGATGCTTCGGTGCCTGGGGCTGTGAGTGAAGCGCCAGACAGGTCTGATTTCGAGAGGGCGGGCAAGTGGGCGCGCAAGAAGGAAAGGATGCTGTGTTACCGGTGTGGTGAGAAGGGTCATTCTATTGCAGAGTGCGTCGCAGAGCTGTGTGACTCGTGTGGCAAGCTCGCACATGATTCGAGAGAGTGCCCGTTACTGCGTGACCAGGCTCCATCTCTGACTATGTATGGGTTGTACTGTGCGGAGTTAATGTTCTTCGAGTCCCCAGCCGCGAGGGAGATTCCCGAGGATACGCGGTGCCTGACCACCGGGATTGTGAAAGCGACCCAGGGCGACGTGACTGAGGCTCAGATTATCCGGAGGCTTCAGGAGTTGGCACCGGGGGACTTCCAGTGGGAGCTGGTCCGCCTCGATGCTAATGTCTTTAAGGTGGATTTCCCCTCTGTGGAGTATTTACAGAGACTGCTGAGTTTTGGCTTGTGTAGAGTTCCTGGTACTAAGTGTATTTTGGAGTTTCACGAGTGGACGAAGGTGGAGCCTAAAGGAAAGCCGCTTACGCAGATCTGGTTGCGCTTTTCTGGGGCCACATTTAAGCCTCTGCAGGACGTTCGAGTTGTAGCCAATATGGGTATCATGGTTGGAAAGACGGAGAGAGTGGATATGGCTTTCACTCGGGCTCATGGAGTGGCTCGGATGTTGGTGAGTGTTCTGGATGTTGATTTTGTGCCTGATGTGGTCCATTGGACATATAGGGGAGAGGTTTTCCCGCTCGACATTGAGTTTGAGGACGTTGAGATGTTTGCTGATGAGGTTGCTGGGGATGATGTTGATATGCACGAGAGTGATGGTGGTGCAGGAGCAAAGGGGGCGCCAGACGAGTCTGCTCGAGAGGGGTCGACCGGGTCTGCCCAGATGCTCAGGTGCCTGGGGAGGGGACCGGAGTTGAGCCGACACCGTCACCTTCGGTGCCCACGACGACACTGCGTTTTGGGTCCTTTGCGCCTGCTTCTGCGCCTCCCAAGCTGTGGAGTGATAGGGTTGACACTGATGGTGTGTTTGAGCACACGCTTCCTTCCTTGGACTTTGCGGGGACTGCAGTTCGGGATGTTCAGCCGGAGGTCGCTCTTATTCCCCTTGCTTCACCGATTGATGTGACTCCGGCATTGTCATCTTCGACCGAGGTGAGCCTTGGGGGACGGGGGTCAGGGCAGGTGGCCTTGTCCTCTTCCCTCCCTATACCGACGCCGGTGACGCCGGCCACGTCGGGGCCCGCCAGCGCTAGGAGTGGGAGCCCGAGGCAGGTGGCTTCGGCTCTCCCTCCTCACGCCCTGGTTGTGGCACCCGCAGCTCCCATGACGCTGGGGGAGGAGGGGCTGGGGCAGGTGGCCCTAGATTTCCCTTCCTCGTCCGCGGTCAGGAGGACCGCACCGTCGGCGCCTTCGTCGATACGCTCTGAGCCGGTGGGCGGGGCAGGAGGAGGGAGTGGGCAGGTGGCCCCAGTTGTCCCGCCTCTTGTCCTACCCGCTGGGCACTTGTCCGAGGGCATTGGGAGCCCGCAGCTTCCTTATTCACGAGAGGAGGTTGTTGTCTTTGGCGGTATCCCAGACCCGGTCTCGACGGGGAGACGGATGAGTGCTCGCATTCTGGACCTTCCAGAGGTGGACGATATGCAGCAGCGGTGCGCTATGAGAGCAGCCAAGCTTCACGATGCTGCGATCACTGCTGGTATGTCCGTTAACATATCTAATTCTTTATTGCATTTTGCTCCTGTGGAGATTATTCATAATGCAAACCAATTAGGAGTTTCACTAGGCGCTACTGATAATGAAATCTCCAATTCGGTGAATGATATGTTAGATTTAGAGGCGGAGTGGGCCTTAGAGACTATTCGTAATCTTGCTGCGGTCAAACCTATGAATGATGAGGAAATTGATGCGTTAGGGGTTAGGGTGCTAGATAATCTATGTGCGGATCTAGCGCCTTATAATCAGGAGTCTAAGGGCGATGATGTGCCCTTAGATGATGTAGATGTCGGTTCCGTTCAATCCGGTTATGAGGACCGGGTGACGGAGCCCACTAAGCCAAAGTGTAAGTGGAAGCGAAAGATTTATCCTGACTCTGCAGTTCGTAGGAGTGCTAGGATTAGGATTGCTAAAAAATTCCATGATGAACTATGAAAGGAATCTTTTGGAATAGCAGAGGTCTGAAGGACTTGGCTAAAAGAAGGTTTCTTGCTGAAGCGTCTCTGAAACATCGGTTAGATTTCATTGCTCTATCAGAAACCGGTCGAGACAATTTTGCGCCGCAGTTTCTTTCCTCTCTTGTGGGTGGTCTTGATTATGATTGGCATTGCCTCCCGCCACGAGGTAGATCGGGAGGTATCTTACTGGGTGTGAGATGTGATTCCCTTGAAGTCCGGAGTGTAGTCATGGGTGACTTCACGGTAAAGTTTCGAGTTAGGTCTAAAGTTGATGCATTCAACTGGGCTTTGGTAGCGGTCTATGGGGCCGCTCAACCTAAACTTAAACCGGAGTTTCTGGCGGATCTTGTTCGGATTTGTGGGTCCGAACAGCTTCCGATTTTGATCGGGGGTGATTTCAATATCATTAGAAGGAGAGAGGAGAAAAATAATGATAATTTTGACGGCCGGTGATCGTTTATGTTCAATACTATTATTGAAAGCTTAGATCTAAGGGAGATAGAGCTTTCTAGTAGAAAGTTTACCTGGGCTAATGCTATGCCAAATCCGACATATGAAAAGCTTGATCGGGTTCTCGCCAGCGTGGAGTGGGCACAGAAGTTCCCTCTTGTTACGGTGCAAGCTCTTACGCGGGGAATCTCCGATCACACACCATTGTTCGTTGACTCAGGGGAGCCGAACCATGTGGAAAACAAAAACACCTTATCTTTTGAGATGGCCTAGTTCGAATGTGAGGGGTTCTTAGACATCATAGCCAAGGAGTGGGCCAAGGGTGTTGGAGGAAGGACGGCGGTTGAGCGCTGGCAGAATAAAATTAGGCATTTGAGAAGTTTCTTATAAGGTTGGGCTAAGCACCTCAGTGGGGTGTATAAGATTGAGAAGGATAGGCTCCTCTCTCTTGTACAGGCCTTGGACGTAAAAGCCGAATCCACGATGTTGCTGCCCGCCGAGCTCCAAGTTAAAAATGAGGCGGAGACGAGGCTGAAAGAACTTCTCCACGAAGAAGAATTGAAGTGGGCTTTGCGTGCCAAGGTCCGCAAAGTAGTCCAAGGAGACGCGAATACTTAATTTTTTCACCTCATTGCTAATGGTAAGCACAGAAAGAAGCGGATCTTTCAGCTCGAACAGGATGAGGGCACTATTTTAGGTCAAGATAATCTCAAAACCTATATTATTGAATACTATCGACAGTTATTTGGACCGCTGGAGGATAATTGTGTGTCCCTCGATGAGTCCAGGGTTGAGGACGTGCCTCAATTGACAGCTGCTGATAATGATATCCTGGTTGCCCCGTTCTGAGAAAAGGAGGTGTTCGATGCTATTGCACAAATGAAAAATAATAAGGCTCCCGGTCCGGATGGGTTCCCGACAGAGTTCTATAAAAAGTGCTGGCACATTATTAAGGGGGATTTCTACCTATGTTTCATGATTTATTCTCTGGACAGCTTCAATTATTTCACTTGAATTTTGGAACTATCACTTTGCTCCCGAAGAAAACGGATGCTGTGAGGATTGAGCAGTTCAGGCCGATCTGCCTCCTCAATGTTAGTTTCAAAATCTTCACCAAGGTCGGGACTAATAGGCTCACACAGATTGCGACCTCTATGGTGCAGCAATCCCAAACTGCTTTCATGCCAGACAAGAACATCCTTGAAGGGGTGGTTGTTCTTCATGAAATGCTCCATCAAATCCATTCCAAAAAATTAGATGAAGTCATTTTTAAGGTGGATTTCGAAAAAGCGTACGATAAGGTTAAGTGGCCATTCCTCCAACAGGCATTGCGTATGAAAGGTTTTGATGAAGCCTGGCGCCGACAGGTCGAATCATTTACGCAAAAAGGTAGTGTGGGAATTAAAGTGAATGACGACATAGGTCATTATTTCCAGACACATAAAGGCCTAAGACAAGGAGATCCGATGTCCCCTATCCTGTTTAACATTGTGGTGGATATGTTAGCAATTTTGATAGGAAGGGCTAAGGAGAATGGTCAAGTGGGTGGGTTGGTACCTCATCTTGTTGAGGGAGGTGTTTCCATCCTTCAGTACGCCGATGATACAATCATCTTTATGGAGCATGATTTGGCCAAGGCGAGAAATATGAAGCTGGTGTTATGCCTGTTTGAACAATTGTCCGGGTTAAAGATTAACTTCCACAAGAGCGAATTGTTCTGCTTTGGTAGAGCCAAAGACGACCAGGAGTCCTATAGGCAATTGTTTGGGTGCGAGTTGGGAAGTTTACCCTTCTCTTACCTTGGTATTCCGATTCACCATCGTAGGCTAACAAACAGAGAATGGAAGTGCATCGAGGATCGATTTGAGAAAAAACTGAGCTGTTGGAAGGGTAAGCTCATATCATACGTAGGCCGTTTGATATTGATTAATTCGGTGCTCACGAGTATGCCTATGTTTCTCTTATCTTTCTTTGAGGTCCCAGTTGGTGTTAGGAAACGACTGGACTTCTATCGGTCGCGTTTCTTTTGGCAGGGTGATGAGCTTAAAAGAAAATACCGGCTTGCTAAATGGGACATCATCTGTAGATCGAAAGACCAAGGGGGTCTTGGTATTGAAAATCTTGAAGTTAAGAACAGATGTCTTCTTAGTAAGTGGTTGTGGAAGCTGTCTTCCGGGACTGAGGCCATGTGGGCGCAGATCCTCCGCAACAAGTACCTCCAAACTAAAACATTGTCCCAGGTCGCAGTCAGGCCGACTGATTCGCCTTTCTGGAAAGGACTAATGAAAGTCAAGCAATCTCTGTTCAATAGGACGAGATTTGTTATTGGAAACGGTACAAGTACACGTTTCTGGGAGGATACTTGGATTGGTGAATCACCTTTAGCCATTCAATATCCATCGTTATATCGGATTGCTCAACGACGTGATGTGTTTGTTGCAATGGTATTCCAATCAGTCCCCCTTAATATTCAGTTTCGACGGTCGCTAGCGGGCAATCGCTGGGATGAATGGCTCCATCTAGTTAGGAGACTGATGGAGGTTCAACTTTCTCACCAACCCGATATATTGCGTTGGAAGTTGACTAGTTCTGGAATATTTACAGTTAAATCAATGTATATTGATGTTATTACTTCGACTGCTATTCCAACTTCCAAGTATGTTTGGGCTGTCAAAGTGCCTTTAAAAATTAAAGTGTTTATGTGGTTTGTCCATAAACAAGTTATTTTAACAAAGGACAACTTAATTAAACGCAATTGGACAGGACCTACTAGGTGTAGTTTCTGTGATCGGGATGAGACGATTAAGCATTTATTCTTTGCTTGCCCGTTGGCCAAAGTTCTTTGGCGGACGGTCCATATTGCTTTTAATATCACTCCGCCGACTTCGGTCAATGCTTTATTTGGGACATGGCTTCATGGGGTTAAGCCTGAATTAGCAAGACATATTCGGATTGGAGTTGGCGCTTTGTTATGGACTATTTGGAATTGCAGAAATGATTTGGTTTTTAACAGAATATCACGGATTCATTTTTTGCAGGTTCTTTTTCGAGCTACGGCATTGATCCGTTCGTGGTCGCTACTCACTCCGATGGAGGCCAGGGAGCATTTGGTTACTGGATCTATCCGTTGGGAGATGGTAGCTCGGGATATCTTCAACCGGTTTGGATGGCGGTCATGTAATAGGATAGGCAATTAGTTTCCCTATCTATCGTTAGCCAGCCGGTTGTGGCATCTTTTTCGGGCTAGTTTGTGTATCTAGCCGTCCATCGCTCTGTGTGAGCTGCATTTATCTTTTTCTTTTTTAGCTGGAGACTGTGGAACCTTGTTGGCACTTTTTGTTATTTGGTTAATAAGATGGACGTATGCATCGTTCTGATGCAGAGGCCGGGGAGACCCCCTTTTCGAAAAAAAGAAAAAGAAAATTCAGATCCCGTCGTTATCAGGTTACGTTACAGATAGCCGAACCAAACACCTCCTCACAGTGTGTTTGGTTAGAATGAGGAAAGGGAATGGGAGTTTGCAGGTGGGAGTTTAGTAGGGGATTAGGCGTGGGAAGTTGAATTTTAGTCCTAATTCCATGTTTGATGTGCAGCGGGAATTAGTAAAGGGAATTTGAGAGAAAATAACTTCCCACATGAATTAACAAGGGAGAGGCTGGGAAAAGATACGTGGGAATTAACCTTCTTAATTCCCCTTCCCCATCCCACCTGAATTCCCTTGCCCTCCAACCAAACAATGGATTATATGTCACGTACCCCTTAAATTCCCATTCCCTATCTCTAATATCCCCCAACCAAACAAGTTGTCAGTTCTATGAAATCCACTTTCCTTTCCTCCATTCCAACTAGCAAAAGAAAAGGTTTCCTACGAAACTTTAGTCACTTGAAATTTCTAAGAAAATTATGTTTTCTATGAACCAATTTGTGATTGAATAGTTAGGAAATCAGTGTTATCCTTTGCCCACTGTCGTGGAATTGTCACGGCAGATGTCCTTTTGCAAGGACTTAGTCGTGGAGCCATCGCAACTAGGAAGCTTAAAGGGGTTAATCGAGACAAGGACACGCGAGGTTTATACTAGTTCAGCCCCTTACGGTGAAGGAAGGCCTACGTCTAGTTGAGTTGGAATTGCTTGAAGTTTCGATGACCAGGGAGCGAGATACACTATGCCTGGCTCTCGATCAGTTGTTTCTTGCCCTAAGCCGCCGGCGTGTCATCCCCTTATATACACGGGTTGACGCCCTGCGGCCTACAGAGTCCTGGTCGGCTCATAAACAGTGTCCGGCTCGGTGACTAGTTACCTCTACCTTATGTTACAAGTCATGCCATTATGGCGGTTTGTCACTATGGGCCTTAAGCCCTATGAACCGCCATCCTCATGCTAGGTCTTGGGCTTCTTTCATGATGAGTCTTCTTTACGTAACCCGGCTCCTCCTGCCCGGTTTACTCAAATAGTTATATCCCCAACATTAGGCCCCAGATTGATTTGGACCGGTTCATGTCAATCTTAAAATACCTTAAACATGCATCTTCCTATCTTCTGTCAGTGCAAAGGTCATAGCCCGCAGTGATGTCATCTTCTGGATTTATGATAACCCGCCGTGACATCATCTTCCACTGACTTCATATTTTATTCCGCCATATCCTCAACGGATCCTTGCCTTTACTGACTGTCCCGAAAACCGAGGCATCGGGGCCGCTGGATATTAATGTTCAATCTCCTCGTTTCTTGCGCCGTCTTAATCGGCCCTTCCTTATAAATAGGCGCGACCTAGGTCTTTTCCCATTCTCCTTCTTCAGTCGTCTTCCTCCTCGCACCTCCTTTCTTCGCTGCTCAAGCTCCGCCGCTGCCGTCGTCGAACCCCTCGTCTTCATCGACTCAGGCTGCTGCATCACCCTGATTCGGACCAGAAAACGACGGCGACCATCCGCAGTTCGTCCGCATCTCTGAGTTCTTTTTATCCCCTTTCTCAGATCTACATTGGTACTGTCTTTTAGTTCGTCGACGTTCACCACCGCCCGATGCAAACCTCCCTTAGCTCTCTCCTCTAATCCCTTGTTTAGATCATACAAACAATATAGAGCTGCTGCGGTACTTGTTTGTGTTTATCTTTGCATGAGAACAGATCTCATTTCCCTTGTTTTGGAAGGCCTCCTCGAGTATATGAACTTCCCTGTACTATTTTAGGTTTAGAAATTTTTCCTTTCTAGAGCATCGTTTGATCCAAAATAATGATTGCAACTTGTGAAACCTGTTTGTTCCACACTTAGCCAAAACTGTGTCTGCTAACTCTGTTTTGGCCATAGTAGCTCATGTGACCGGTCTAAGATTATTCCGGCTGTCAGCGCCGCTTGCTTCTGGCGACTTAAGAAAATTTTAATTACCTTTGATACCTGCAGCTGTTTAAACATTATCGCGTAGTTACTCATATGTCATTAGGCCCCTTCTTAAGCCGCCATCTTAAATAACCCAATAATGTTTATTCTCCGGGACCGGAAAATTTCCTTTATCTTTTTGTAGGCTTCAATTTACCCAATGGCACCTAAAGCTTTTAAACCTCTGGTTACCTGCAACTGGGTCCCATCCATTGTTACAGAGAGCAAACTGTCCGAGTTTGTAAAGTCTGGCCATCTGCCCAAGAAGGATGTCATGTCTTATCGTGCTCCTAACCCGTCTGAAGAGAAACCTCAACCCAAGGAAGGGGAGGTGATCATTTTTACCGATCACATGAGCCGGGGATTTGCTCCTCCCGGTTCAAAATTCTTTAGAGACGTTTTGCACTTCTTTGACTTAAGACCTCAAGACATCGGGCCCAATTCCGTGTCAAATATCTGCAACTTCCAAGTTTTCTGTGAGGTCTACCTTGGAGAAGAACCCAGCCTACCTTTGTTCAGGGAATTGTTCTATTTGAACCGGCAGAATGAGCGGGCCAACGGGCCCAGTCTGGAGCTTGGTGGCATATCGATTCAAAGGCGGAGAGACTGCCTGTTCCCTTATGCTGAATTGCCGAGTCATCCAAAGGACTGGAACCAGACATGGTTCTACTGCCAAGATAGTTCTCCGGCTGGTGAAAACCCGCTGCCTGGCTTCCGTGCATTGCGCCTTGAACCTACTCACCCGCTGCCGGATAAGTTGACTGCTATTGAGCGTCTGCCACTCACCCCCAAGATCAAGAAGATTAAAGCTCTTTTAGGGAACCGCTTAGATGGCATTGACCTGGTTCGAGTCTGGGTTGCTTGGAGAATAATTCTGTTAAGCCGCCACCTCGGCTTAATGTGTAATTATTCAGGCGAGAAAGATGACCCTCAGCGTCATAGTCCTGATGACTTACCAGATGACGTAGTGGAAGCTACAACTCAGTCTTTGTTGAAAGAGGGCACAGTGAATAGTAACGCTTTCGGCTTACTACCTTTTTGCAAGAAGAACCCGGCCCCTGTAGTAAGTTTCCAGCCGTCGGGTTATTTTTTATCATGTTATACTGTATTCTTACGCATAACCCTTTATAACCTTTTACAGGCAAATGATAACTTCTGGAAAATCCAATATGATCATGAGGCAGCCAAGAAAGCCAGGGCGGCCAAGAGAGCTGAAAGGAAAACCGCCAAGCCCACCACTTCAAGGAAAAGGAAGCCAAGCGCTTCTGAGCTGTTTCAGCTTGATGATACTGATGATAACGAGGAAGAGGTAACTTTTTAATTTCCCTTTCTCCTTTATCACTACCTTACTGATATTAGCCTTCTTTCAGGAAGACACAGGCAACAGCCAACCCGTCGAGGAAGAGGTAATTATAATCTCCTCCGATTCTGAGCTTCAGCCGCGTCAGAAAATTCGAAGAGTAACCCGGAAAGTAAGATTTTGAAGTGACAGCAATTTGAAAACCGGAGGCAGACCCGGACTAGCAAGGATACAGAGCTATCCTCCGGCTTGCCTGACACAACCCGGAAGCGTCGGACTGAGGTTATCTCCAACTTATACCCTTTTTTACCTTTGGCGGGTCTAATCCGTCAACCTCTCAATTCCTCTGACTCCAATTACCAGGATACCTCTCCTTCATCCGATGAGTCCATGCAATCAAACATGTCGGCTTTTAAGACTGCCCCTGGGTAATATCAATTTATTCACCTTATGTTTTTCTTTCTTCATGTTTCTTTACTTATTTCTCTGCTTTGCCCACAGCGTGCAGGTTAAGCCCAGGAAGAAAACCAAGAAGGATAAACCGGCCCAAACCCCTGTGGTGACTGAACCGGAACAGGGTATAGCTGCTCCTGACTCTTCCACACATCAAACGCCGCCTGAACCAGCTCAAGACATTGCAGCACCAACTTCTGACCCGCCTGCTGAAGATATTCCTGATGATTCTGTTAACCCGGAGGCACCTAGCCCAGTCAAAACGGCTGACCCAGAAGTGGAATTTCTCAAGACTCAATTCGTTGAGCCGGCCAGGCCCACCGTCCTCGCCAAATGCCCGGCTAAAGAGGAGTTGCTAGAATGCCGTAAGGCCAAGATGGATATCACCGACTATACTCATTTGAGTATTGGAGAGATCGTCTCAGGCTACATCAACCAGGTGCAAAGCAGCCGTGACCTGGAAACAAGAGGCAAGGAACACGATGTTTTACCCAGGTTCGGGCCCTCTCGATGGAGGTAAAACCCTACGTCCTGCTTGATTAATATTGATGATATGGGTAGTACAAGAGTAGATCTACCACGAGATCGAGGAGGCTAAACCCTAGAAGCTAGCCTATGGTATGATTGTTGTATGATGATGTTGTCCTACGGACTAGAACCCTCCGGTTTATATAGACACCGAATAGGGTTAGGGTTACATAGAGTCGGTTATAATGGTAGGAGATCTTGAGTATCCGTATCGCCGAGCTTGCCTTCCATGCCAAGGAAAGTCCCATCCGGACATGGGACGAAGTCTTCAATCTTGTATCTTCATAGTCCAGGAGTCTGGCTGAAGGTATAGTCCGGCTACCCGAACACCCCCTTATCTAGGACTCCCTCAGTAGCCCCTGAACCAGGCTTCAATGACGACAAGTCCGGCGTGCAAATTGTCTTCGGCATTGCAAGGCGGGTTCCTCCTCCAAGTCCTTCATAGAAGATTGTAAACACTAAGAGTAGTGTCCGGCTCTGCAAAATAAGTTTCCACATATTGCCATAGAGAGAAGAATATTAACACAAATCAAATCTGCTGACGTATTCCGTAGTGCGTTATCACACTACGGCCAAGTCCTTTACCCGAATTGTTTTTACTTTTCCACCTCAGCACGTTTTGCGAGGCGGTTCCCTTGGCACGTCTTGTCAAAGCAAAGATCGTGTACCCCCTTTTTACGGGATTCTCATCAATACAGACGTGGGTAATCCAACCGCGCCACTTATCACGGCGCTGGGGAGGAAAGTGAGTTTTACTAGGCAGGTGGGGACGCACAACCGCATCCGCTCATATAAGGGGATAAGGATCCACCTTTTTACCTACGCCTTCTTCCTCCTCTGCCTATCCATCTCCTGCACACTCGAGCTCCAGCGCCCAAGCCCGCACTTCCCACCTCAACCTCCTCCAGCAATGTCCGGAGCGGGAGGCAAGTGGATGGTCTCCACCGTTACGGAGGGCCAAGTCAAAAAGCTAAGGAAGGCCGGATACTTGTCCAAGGACATCGCGCACCGGCTTCCCGAGGAGGGGCAGCTTCTCCCCACCCCAAGGCCCCATGAGAGGGTAGTATTCCTTCCCCACTTCCTTCGTGGACTGGGCTTTCCACTCCACCCATTTGTCCGGGGGCTCATGTTCTACTACGGCCTGGATTTCCACGATCTGGCCCTGAACTTCATCCTCAACATCTCGGCGTTTATCGTCGTGTGCGAGGCTTTTCTCCGCGTCTGCCCCCATTTTGGCCTCTGGCTCAAGACCTTCAACGTCAAGCCCAAGGTGGTGCGCGGCAGCCAGGCGGAGTGCGGAGGCACCATGGTGGGCAAGATGGCCAACGTCCTATGGTTCGAGGGCTTTTTTGTGGAGACCCTAAAGGGATGGCAAGCCGGGTGGATTTATATCGCCGAACCGCGCGATCCGAAATGGACCGCAGCCCCCGAGTTCTGATCCGGACCCCCCACGCGGCTTATGTCCTGGAAAGAGACAGGCATGTCGTGGGGTGACGAAAAAGAGGTGACCGGATTGCAAACATGCATCCAATCCCTGGTGAACAAGCCAGTCCGGCTTGTTAATGTAATCCAGGTTATGCTCGTCCGCCGGATCCTCCCGTGCCAACAACGGGATTTTAATCTGTGGGAGTTCAACCCGGCGCAGCATCAAACCCTCAGTAGGCTCTTCGACACGACGTACAAAGACGCCTGGAGGTTGCTATTTAAGGGCGCCGAGGCTCCTGCATCCGCTTCCAAGGACCGCGGATACAGCTCGCAGCGTCACGCTAATGAGGTAAGCCATCTACACCTTTTACAGGATGTTAAGCTTTTTCCATAGTTTGACTCTATGAGGGATCTAAATTCCCTTGCCTTTGACAGGCTTGGCGGGCGATATCCGGACCGATTAACTGTCCGGCTCCGCTGCCCGAAGACCCAGCCCCAGCTCTACTAGTGAAGCTGCTGGCTCCGGCGCCTTACGTGGTGCCGGAGAAGAAGGCCAAGAAGAAGAAGGCCACGGGGACTCGAAAGAGTTCCCGTAATATGGTGGTGTCGGACTCGTCATCCGACGAGTCCGAGACGCACTCCTCCCGTGAGAACGAGGAGGAGGAAGAAAAAACCTCTCCCCCTCTAGCGGGGGAAGGAAAGAAGAGGAAGGCCGCCCTAACGGGGGAGGCCGAAGGGTCCAGGAAGAGGAAGACCCCTCCGCCGGACTACTCCCCCGACGTCGAAGAGGACGAAGAGGAGTGCCCAGACAGGGCCAAACGTCCGGCGAAATCGTAAGTTCGGATATCAGAGTAACTCATGACATTCCTTTGTTGCACAACTTTCCCTAATGTCGAATATAATTATGCAGCCCGCCCCGGACTGGACTCGACGAATCGTCGGGCGGCTCCCTGGACTCATCGGACGTGAACTCAGTTCCGCCCGCTGCCTCCCCCCGCACTGCAGACGACGCCGAAGTGGCGTCGCGACAAGCTCCGGGGCAGGAGGAGGTGGTCCCGGAGGAGCCGCAAGGCAACCTCCCGGACTCCAGGAGTGAAGGGGACAAGACCCCCCCAGGGCTCCAAGTCCGGCTTTGAGCCGGACACCGCACCGGAATCTACAACAGTTCCGGGCCGCGGTAGGCGAACTCCTTCCAAGAGGGGTAAGCCTTCTGAGCCGGCAGCCTCCGTCCAACCGGAGGTGCCAGACAATCTGTTGGAGGTGCTTGACGGCGCCTCCATCGACGAGGAGCACCGTACTATTATGAGTACGGTGATCCAGAAGGTTCAGTCCGCTAAGAGCGGACTGACGCTTCAGCCTTCTGACAGGCTTCGAGGTAAGTAAAAATATAACCGCATAGACAGTAGCCCCTGATGCTATGTTAGGCGTTCGGAAAGAAAAGCCGAATAGAGGATCTATTAAATTTCGCAGGAGTCTAACAACAAAGAGTCAATATGCGTATGCAGGCTTCGCTGCTAGCCACCGCCGCACTGACTACGGAGGTGGGTGCCCTGAAACAGGGCCTCGAGCGGACCGAGCAAGAGCTCGGCCTTGCCAAACGGAAGCTCGAGGAGAAAGAAGGTAAGAAATACCTTACAGAAAAAGTGTCTATAAAAAGACGTGATTGCAAAAAATAACAGGATTGTACTGCTTATTGTAGGGGCCATGACTGAGGTGGCGACCCTCAAGCAGGCGCTGTCCGAGGCCGAAAAGAAAACAGCCGCGGAGTGCACCGAGCAAGAGAAACTTGAGGCCCAGGTCGGCGAGGTGCAGCAGGAGCTTCAGGTTCTCATGAAAAAACATGAGGGTTTGGAGCTTGAGTCCAAGACGCAAGCGTCCGAGCTCGCGGCGACCCTTGAGACTGCCAAGTCCGTCAAGGCCGAAGCGCAAAGGGCCCTCCAAGAGTTGGAGGAGATGAAGAAGATAGCGGCGGGTAGGGCATTCTTTATGCAAAGCAGAAGTATAAAAGTAAAGTACTTGTTACTTACCCGAATCCGGAGCTCTCCAGGGGCATTCGCAGATCTTCCCCACAGCGTATCCGACGCCGCCGCATTCTACTGAGCCGAAGAGGGCAGCTCGACGGAGAAGGTGTTCTGGTCTCAGTATGCTGAGGCCAGACACCCTGTGCCCTTGAGCGACCAGCTAAAACAGCTGGTCGAGCTCCACAAGGCGGTCGAACAGGCCATGGCGGGCTTCATAGTTCGGCTGTGGCCCGGAGAGGCCCTGCCTGGGAGCTACTGAAGGAAATATGCCCTAGAGGCAATAATAAAGATATTATTTATTTCCTTATATCATGATAAATGTTTATTATTCATGCTAGAATTGTATTAACCGGAAACATAATACATGTGTGAATACATAGACAAACAGAATGTCACTAGTATGCCTCTACTTGACAAGCTCGTTAATCGAAGATGGTTATGTTTCCTAGCCATAGACATGAGTTGTCATTTGATTAATGGGATCACATCATTAGGAGAATGATGTGATTGACATGACCCATTCCGTTAGCTTAGCACACGATCGTTTAGTATGTTGCTATTGCTTTCTTCATGACTTATACATGTTCCTATGACTATGAGATTATGCAACTCCCGTTTACCAGAGGAACACTTTGTGTGCTACCAAACGTCACAACATAACTGGGTGATTATAAAGGTTCTCTACAGGTGTCTCCGAAGGTACTTGTTGGGTTGGCGTATTTCGAGATTAGGATTTGTCACTCCGATTGCCGGAGAGGTATCTCTGGGCCCTCTCGGTAATGCACATCACTTAAGCCTTGCAAGCATTGCAACTAATGAGTTAGTTGCAAGATGATGTATTACGGAACGAGTAAAGAGACTTGTCGGTAATGAGATTGAACTAGGTATTGAGATACCGATGATCGAATCTCAGGCAAGTAACATACCGATGACAAAGGGAACAACGTATGTTGTTATGCTGTCTGACCGATAAAGATCTTCGTAGAATATGTAGGAGCCAATATGGGCATCCAGTTCCTGCTATTGGTTATTGACCGGAGATGTGTCTCGGTCATGTCTACATTGTTCTCGAACCCGTAGGGTCCGCACGCTTAAGGTTTCGATAACAGTTATATTATGAGTTTATGAGTTTTGATGTACCGAAGGAGTTCGGAGTCCCGGATGAGATCGGGGACATGACGAGGAGTCTCGAAATGGTCGAGACGTAAAGATCGATATATTGGACGACTATATTCGGACATCGGAAAGGTTCCGAGTGATTCGGGTATTTTTCGGAGTACCGGAGAGTTACGGGAATTCGCCGGGAGAAGTATTGGGCCTTATTGGGCCATACGAGAAAGAGAGAGGGGCTGCCTAGGGAAGCCCGCGCCCCCCCCAAGGCCTAGTCCGAATTGTACTAGGGGGAGGGGTTGCGCCCCTTCCTTGTTTCCTACTCCTACTACATGGAAGGACTCCTAGTTGGACTAGGAAAGGGGGAATCCTACTCCCGGTGGGAGTACGACTCCCCTAGGGCGCGCCATAGAGAGGGCCGGCCCTCCCCTCCTCCACTCCTTTATATACGGGGGCAGGGGGCACCCCATAGATACACAAGTTGATCCACGTGATCTTATTCTTAGCCGTGTGCGGCGCCCCCTGCCACCATAGTCCTCGATAATATTGTAGCGGTGCTTAGGCGAAGCCCTGCGACAGTAGTACATCAAGATCGTCACCACGCCGTCGTGCTGACGGAACTCTGCCCCGGCACTCTGCTGGATTGGAGTCTGGGGATCGTCATCGAGCTGAACGTGTGCTAAAACTCGGAGGTGCCGTAGTTTCGGTGCTTGATCGGTCGGGCCGTGAAGACGTATGACTACATCAACCAAATGCTTCCGTTGTCGATCTACAAAGGTACGTAGATCACACTCTCCCCTCGTTGCTATGCATCACCATGATCTTGCGTGTGCGTAGGAATTTTTTTGAAATTACTGCGTTCCCCAACAGTGGCATCCGAGCCTAGGTTTTATGGTTTGATGTTATGTGCATGAGTAGAACACAAGTGAGTTGTGCGCGATATAAGTCATACTTCCTACCAGCATGTCATACTTTGGTTCGGCGGTATTGTTGGATGAAGCGGCCCGGACCAACATTACGCATACGCTTACGCGAGACCGGTTCTCCCGACGTGCTTTGCACATAGGTGGCTTGCGGGTGACTGTTTCTCCAACTTTAGTTGAACCGAATGTGGCTACGCCCGGTCCTTGCGAAGGTTAAAACGGCATAAACTTGACAAACTATCGTTGTGGTTTTGATGCGTAGGTAAGATTGGTTCTTGCTTAAGCCCGTAGCAGCCACGTAAAACTTGCAACAAACAAAGTAGAGGACGTCTAACTTGTTTTTGCAGGGCATGTTGTGATGTGATATGGTCAAGACATGATGCTAAATTTTATTGTATGAGATGATCATGTTTTGTAACCGAGTTATCGGCAACTGGCAGGAGCCATATAGTTCTCACTTTATTGTATGCAATGCAATCGCGCTGTAATGCTTTACTTTATCACTAAGCGGTAGCGATAGTCGTGGAAGCATAAAAGTGGCGAGACGACAACGATGCTGCGATGGAGATCACGGTGTCGCACCGGTGACGATGGTGATCATGACGGTGCTTCGGAGATGGAGATCATAGGCACAAGATGATGATGGCCATATCATATCACTTATATTGATTGCATGTGATGTTTATCTTTTATGCATCTTATCTTGCTTTGATTGACGGTAGCATTATAAGATGATCTCTCACTAAATTATCAAGAAGTGTTCTCCCTGAGTATGCACCGTTGCGAAAGTTCTTCGTGCTGAGACACCACGTGATGATCGGGTGTGATAGGCTCTACGTTCAAATACAACGGGTGCAAAACAGTTGCACACGCGGAATACTTAGGTTATACTTGACGAGCCAAGCATATACAGATATGGCCTCGGAACACGGAGACCGAAAGGTCGAGCGTGAATCATATAGTAGATATGATCAACATAGTGATGTTCACCAATGAAACTACTCCATCTCACGTGATGATCGGACATGGTTTAGTTGATTTGGATCACGTGATCACTTAGAGGATTAGAGGGATGTCTATCTAAGTGGGAGTTCTTAAGTAATATGATTAAATTGAACTTAAATTTATCATGAACTTAGTCCTGGTAGTATTTTGCATATTATGTTGTAGATCAATAGCTCGCGTTGTTGCTTCCCTGTGTTTATTTTGATATGTTCCTAGAGAAAATTGTGTTGAAAGATGTTAGTAGCAATGATGCGGATTGGATCCGTGATCTGAGGTTTATCCTCATTGCTGCACAGAAGAATTATGTCCTTGATGCACCGCTAGGTGACAGACCTATTGCAGGAACAGATGCAGACGTTATGAACGTTTGGCTAGCTCAATATGATGACTACTTGATAGTTTAGTGCACCATGCTTAACGGCTTAGAATCGGGAATCCAAAGACGTTTTGAACGTCATGGACCATATGAGATGTTCCAGGAGTTGAAGTTAATATTTCAAGCAAATACCCGAGTTGAGAGATATGAAGTCTCCAACAAGTTTTATAGCTAAAAGATGGAGGAGAATCGCTCAACTAGTGAGCATGTGCTAAGATTGTCTGGGTACTACAATCGCTTGAATCAAGTGGGAGTTAATCTTCCAGATAAGATAGTGATTGACAGAAGTCTCTAGTCACCATCACCAAGTTACTAGAACTTCGTGATGAACTATAGTATGCAAGGGATGACGAAAACGACTCCCGAGCTTTTCATGATGATGAAATCGATGAAGGTATAAATCAAGAAAGAACATCAAGTGTTGATGGTTCCCAAGATCACTAGTTTCAAGAAAAGGGCAAAGGGAAGAAGGGGAACTTCAAGAAGAACTGCAAGCAAGTTGCTGCTCAAGTGAAGAAGCCCAAGTCTGATCCTAAGCCTGAGACTAAGTGCTTCTACTGCAAAGGGACTGGTCACTAGAAGTGGAACTGCCCCAAGTATTTGGCAGATAAGAAGGATGGCAAAGTGAACATAAGTATATTTGATATACATGTTATTTATGTGTACTTTACTAGTGTTTATAGCAACCCCTCAGTATTTGATGCTAGTTCAGTTGCTGATTAGTAACTCGAAACGGGAGTTGCAGAATAAACAGAGACTAGTTAAGGATGAAGTGATGATGTGTGTTGGAAGTAGTTCCAAGATTGATATGATCATCATCGCACACTCCCTATAATTTTGGGGTTAGTGTTGAACCTAAATAAGTGTTATTTGGTGTTTGCGTTGAGCATGAATATGATTTGATCATGTTTATTGTAATACGGTTATTCATTTAAGTAACAGAATAAATTGTTGTTCTGCTTACATGAATAAAACCTTATATGGTTACACACCCAATGAAAATAGTTCATTGGATCTCGATCGTAGTGATACACATATTCATAATATTGAAACCAAAAGATGCGAAGTTAATAATGATAGTGCAACTTATTTGTGGCACTGCCGTTTAGGTCATATTGGTGTAAAGCGCATGAAGAAACTCCATGCTGATGGGCTTTTGGAATCACTTGATTATGAATCTGTTGATGCTTGCGAACCATGCCTCATGGGCAAGATGACTAAGACTCTGTTCTTCGGAACAATGGAGCGAGCAACAGATTTGTTGGAAATCATACATACTGATGTATGTGGTCCGATGAATATTGAGGCTCGCAACAGGTATCATTATTTTCTGATCTTCACAGATGATTTGAGCAGATATGAGTATATCTATTTGATGAAACATAAGTCTGAAACATTTGAAAAGTTCAAAGAATTTTAGAGTGAAGTGAAAAATCATCGTAACAAGAAAATAAAGTTTCTACGATTTGATCGTAGAGAAGAGTATTTGAGTTACGAGTTTGGCCTTCCATTAAAACAATGTGAAATAGTTTCACTACTCACGCCACCTGGAACACCATAGTGTAATGGTGTGTCCGAACGTCATAACCGTACTTTATTAGATATATAGTGCGATCTATGATGTCTCTTACCGATCTACCACTATGGTTTTGGGGTTATGCATTAGAGACAACTGCATTCACGTTAAATAGGGCACCATCTAAATCCGTTGAGACGACACCGTGTGAACTATGGTTTGGCAAGAAACCTAAGCTGTCGTTTTTTAAAGTTTGGAGTTGCGATGCTTATGTGAAAAAGTTTCATCTCGATAAGCTCAAACTCAAATCGGAGAAATATGTCTTCATAGGATACCCAAAGGAGACAATTGGGTACACCTTCTATCACAGATCCAAAGGCAAGACATTCGTTGCTAAGAATGGATCCTTTCTAGAGAAGGAGTTTCTCTCGAAAAAAGTGAGTGGGAGGAAAGTAGAACTTGATAAGGTAATTGTACCTTCTTCCTTATTGGAAAGTAGTTCATCACAGAAATCTGTTCCTGTGACTACTACACCAATTAGTGAGGAAGCCAATGATGATGATCATGTAACTTCAGATCAAGTTACTACCGAATCTCGTAGGTAAACCAGAGTGAGATCCACACTAGAGTGGTATGGTAATCCTGTTCTGGAAGTCATGTTACTAGACCATGACGAATTTGCGAACTATGAGGAAGCGATGATGAGCCCAGATTCCGCGAAATGGTTTGAGACCATGAAATCTGAGATATGATCCATGTATGAGAGCAAAGTATGGACTTTGATGGATTTGCCCGATGATCGGCAAGCCATAGAAAATAAATGGATCTTCAAGAGGAAGACGGACGCTGATAGTAGTGTTACTATCTACAAAGCTAGACTTGTAGAAAATGGTTTTTGACAAAGTTCAAGGTGTTGACTACGATGAGAGTTTCTCACTCGTATCTATGCTTAAGTCTGTCCGAATCATGTTAGCAATTGCCACATTTTATGAAATCAGGCAAATGGATAAACAAAACTGCATTCCTTAATGGATTTATTAAAGAAGAGTTGTATATGATGCAACCAGAAGGTTTTGTCAATCCTAAAGGTGCTAACAAAATATGCGAGCTCCAATGATTCATCTATGGACTGGTGCAAGCATCTCGGAGTTGGAATAAATGCTTTGATAAGTTGATCAAAGCATATAGTTTTATACAGACTTGTGGTGAAGCTTGTATTTACAAGAGAGTGAGTGGGAGCACTACAGCATTTCTGATAAGTATATGTGAATGACATATTGTTGATCGGAAATAATGTAGAATTATTCTGCAAAGCATAAAGGAGTGTTTGAAAGGAGTTTTTCAAAGAAAGACCTCGGTGAAGTTGCTTACATATTGAGCATCAAGATCTATAGAGATAGATCAAGACGCTTGATAAGTTTTTTTAATAAAAACATACCTTGATAAGATTTTGAAGTAGTTCAAAATGAAATAGTCAAAGAAAGAGTTTCTTGCCTATGTTACAAGGTGTGAAATTGAGTAAGACTCAAAGCCCGACCACGGCAGAAGATAAAAAGAGAATGAAAGTCATTCCCTATGCCTCAGCCATAGGTTCTATAAAGTATGCCATGCTATGTACCAGATCTATTGTATACCCTACACTGATTTTGGCAAGGGAGTACAATAGTGATCTAGGAGTAGATCACTGGACATCGGTCAAAATCATCCTTAGTGGAATAAGGATATGTTTCTCGATTATGGAGGTGACAAAAGGTTCGTCGTAAAAGGATTACGTCGATACAAGTTTTTGGCACTGATCCGGATGACTCTAAGTCTTCATCTGGATACATATTAAAAGTGGGAGCAATTAGCTAAAGTAGCTCCGTGCAGAGCATTGTAGACATAGAAATTTGCAAAATACATACGGATTTGAATTTTGGAAGAATCGTTGACTAAGCTTCTCTCACAAGCAAAACATGATCACACCTTAGTACTCTTTGGGTGTTAATCACATATAGATGTGAACTAGATTACTGACTCTAGTAAACCCTTTGGGTGTTGGTCACATGGCGATGTGAACTATGGGTGTTAATCACATGATGATGTGAACTATCGATGTTAATCACATGGTGATGTGATCTAGATTATTGACTCTAGTGCAAGTGGGAGACTGAAGGAAATATGCCCTAGAGGCAATAATAAAGTTATTATTTATTTCCTTATATCATGATAAATGTTTATTATCCATGCTAGAATTGTATTAACCGGAAACATAATACATGTGTGAATACATAGACAAACAGAATGTCACTAGTATGCCTCTACTTGACTAGCTCGTTAATCGAAGATGGTTATGTTTCCTAGCCATAGACATGAGTTGTCATTTGATTAATGGGATCACATCATTAGGAGAATGATGTGATTGACATGACCCATTCCGTTAGCTTAGCACACGATCGTTTAGTATGTTGCTATTGCTTTCTTCATGACTTATACATGTTCCTATGACTATGAGATTATGCAACTCCTGTTTACCAGAGGAACACTTTGTGTGCTACCAAACGTCACAACGTAACTGGGTGATTATAAAGGTGCTCTACAGGTGTCTCCGAAGGTACTTGTTGGGTTGGCGTATTTCGAGATTAGGATTTTTCACCCCGATTGCCGGAGAGGTATCTCTGGGCCCTCTCGGTAATGCACATCACTTAAGCCTTGCAAGCATTGCAACTAATGAGTTAGTTGCAAGATGATGTATTAGAGAACGAGTAAAGAGACTTGCCGGTAACGAGATTGAACTAGGTATTGAGATACCGACGATCGAATCTCGGGCAAGTAACATACCGATGACAAAGGGAACAACGTATGTTGTTATGCGGTCTGATCGATAAAGATCTTCGTAGAATATGTATGAGCCAATATGGGCATCCAGGTCCCGCCATTGGTTATTGACCGGAGACGTGTCTCGGTCATGTCTACATTGTTCTCGAACCCGTAGGGTCCGCACGCTTAAGGTTTCGATGACACTTATATTATGAGTTTATGAGTTTTGATGTGCCAAAGGAGTTCGGAGTCCCGGATGAGATCGGGGACATGACGAGGAGTCTCGAAATGGTCAAGACGTAAAGATTGATATATTGGACGACTATATTCGTACATCGGAAAGGTTCCGAGTGATTCGGGTATTTTTCGGAGTACCGGAGAGTTACGGGAATTCGCCGGGAGAAGTATTGGCCCTTATTGGGCCATACGAGAAAGATAGAGGGGCTGCCTAGGGCAGGCCGCGCGCCCCCCAAGGCCTAGTCCGAATTGGACTAGGGGGAGGGGCTGCGCCCCTTCCTTGTTTCCTACTCCTACTACATGGAAGGACTCCTAGTTGGACTAGGAAAGGGGGAATCCTACTCCCGGTGGGAGTAGGACTCCCCTAGGGCGCGCCATAGAGAGGGCCGGCCCTCCCCTCCTCCACTCCTTTATATACGGGGGCAGGGGGCACCCCATAGACACACAAATTGATCCACGTGATCTTATTCTTAGCCGTGTGTGGCGCCCCCTGCCACCATAGTCCTCGATAATATTGTAGCGGTGCTTAGGCGAAGCCCTGCGACAGTAGTACATCAAGATCGTCACCACGCCGTCGTGCTGACGGAACTCTTCCCCGACACTTTGCTGGATCGGAGTCCGGGGATCGTCATCGAGCTGAACGTGTGCTAAAACTCAGAGGTGCCGTAGTTTCGGTGCTTGATCGGTCGGGCCATGAAGACGTACGACTACGTCAACCAAACGCTTCCGTTGTCGATCTACAAGGGTACGTAGATCACACTCTCCCCTCGTTGCTATGCATCACCATGATCTTGCGTGTGCGTAGGAATTTTTTTGAAATTACTACGTTCCCCAACAGCTACTTCGGACTGGTGCGGCGACTGGTGGAGGCCTGTCCAAGGCTCGAGGTGATCAAGCGCTCCGTTTGCATCGAAGGTTCTCGTAGGGCCCTAGCCCGTGCAAAGGTGCACTGGGGTAAGCTAGACGGTGAGAAGCTTGTGAGGGACGGGCCGCCGTCGGGGAAGGAGCATCGCAAGCCCGAAAACTACTATAAGGATGTTCTTGCGGGTGCCCGCCTAGTGGCAGATGAATGTACCAAGGATGTAATTTTTGAATGAACTCGTTCGTGTTTATCCTGTGCGCTGAAAACTTGTTCATGTGCGCTAAGCAATGCTTATTGAATTTAAAATGTTACTTTCTGTGCGGCTGTTTATCAAAAATTGAGAGATGGCCAGTCGTCGGCTTCTGCCCCCGTGCCACTAGTGCTGGGGTGTTGGGGATAAACCTGAGCGCTCTTTTTCCCATAGTTGGGTCCTTCGAGGGAGGCGCTCAGCACAACGAACCAGGCAATCGGACTATAATGCTTGAACACTCTCACTTAGCCATAGAACTCTATAATTTTAAATTTCGGCGAAGCCCCTAGTTCGGAAGACCGAGTTCGGGGCGCTATCCACGCCTTGGCCGGACAAAGCCAGCTCCTCGCTCGAAGCGGCATAAGCCTTTAGGGACTCGAAAAACCTCTCGAACAGCGACCGGTCTCTCGCCACATCATGACAGTCAGTTTTAGCTTTCTCCACCGAGGTGCTTAGCCCAGCTCAACCGGGGCACAATCGCAGTGGTTCTCCTAGTGCTACCTTAGCCGATATAGCGGAACGTAAGGCACCAAAACATAGGAGCCGGGCAAACCCAACTATTGACCCAAATCATGATTCGGAGCCGATGCATATAGTGCTATAAGTTCGGGGTGCCGCACTTGTGAAAGTGTACGGACTTCTCACGCCATATTAATGGGTACTAAAGCCCCTGGCGTATTTTGCCGTACCACAGTGTACGGGTGCAACACGTCATAAACATATATATGAAAAGATGATAATGCAAAAAAATAGACAGAAAGCTATGCATTGTTTATGAAGAGGCTATTTATCAAAGCCGAATGATACAAGTGGTGCGATAAGCAAAAAGATATTGGACTATTTAGTATGTCCTGACCAGGGGCAGGCCGCGGAGTTGTATTTAAAACAGGTATACCGCTCGTAACAGAGACCACCTGGGAGTTCCATAATGCGGCATGGCTTGTCTGCCTCCTGGATCTTGCATCGTTTGTGCGGCAGTCGAATTGCCGAACAGGTCGTCCGAAGTATGGAGTCCTGAAAGTAAGAAAAAGTTGAAAAAAGAATCCGGCAGCCCCTAGTATGTTTTAAGCCGTATTTTGGGCATGCCGTTATTGTGCCCCTTCCCCTGTGCCCATGGTATCTCAAGGGCGTAGTTATGTATGCGAGGTACTGGTTTCGCTATGTCGCGAGAGCTGGGGTTGGGGCCGCATTGCTACGCTTGCTCATAGTGTGCCAGGCGGTGCTGTTGTGGGTTACTCCGGGCGTGCTTGGCAGTGTCTGGCTTTTTAACAGCCGGACTGGAGAATTGCCTAAGAAGGCTACTTTGTACTTACGCTGCGAGAGCCGCCGTGTGCTCCTCCGTACGGAGGGAGCGTTCGGTGTTTCTGTTGACCGTGATTACTCCTCGAGGGCCTGGCATCTTGAGCTTGAGATATGCGTAGTGCGGCATCACATTGAACTTTGCGAATGTGGTTCGTCCGAGCAGGGCGTGATAGCCACTGCGAAACGGGACTATATCGAAGATTAACTCTTCGCTTTAGAAATTGTCCGGGGATCCGAAGACCACGTCAAGTGTTACTGAGCCTGTACAGTTGGCCTCTACACCTGGTATAACGCCTTTAAAGGTTGTTTTTGTGGGCTTAATCCTTGAGGGATCTATGCCCATTTTCTGCACTGTATCCTGATAAAGCAGGTTCAGGTTACTGCCGCCGTCCATGAGGACTCTTTTGAGATGAAATCCGTCGATGATTGGGTTGAGAACCAATGCGGCGAAGCCGCCATGACGGATGCTAGTGGGATGGTCCCTTCGATCAAAAGTGATCAGGCAGGAGGACCATGGGTTGAACTTTGGGGCGACTGGCTCTATCGCGTATACGTCCCGTAGCGCACGCTTCCGCTCCCTCTTGGGAATGTGGGTTGCGTATATCATGTTCACCGTCCGCACTTGTGGGGGAAAGCCCTTCTGTCCATTGTTGTTCGGCGGCTTGGGCTCCTCCTCGTCGTCGCTGTGCAGCCCCTTGTCTTTGTTTTCGGCTCTTAACTTGTCTGCCTGCTTGAACACCCAACAATCCTTGTTAGTGTGATTAGCTGGCCTTTCGGGGGTGCCATGTATCTGGCATAAGCGATCGAGTATTCGGTCCAAACTGGACGGGCCCTGAGTATTCTTTTTGAATGGCTTTTTCCGCTGACCGGATTTATAGCCTTTGAATCCGGCATTGACTGCCGTGTCTTCATTGCTATCACTGCTAACGCGGCGTTTTTGCTTGTGCCGACGTGTCATGCCACTTTTGTCCTTGGTATCCGAGCTACCAGGGTTCTTTGATAAGTTGTTACTGCGAGCTAGCCAGTTGTCTTCTCCCGCGCAAAAGCGGGTCATGAGTGTCGTGAGGGCTGCCATGGATTTTGGCTTTTCCTGTCCCAGGTGCCGGGCAAGCTACTCGTCGCGGATGTTATGCTTGAAGGCTGCTAGGGCCTCTGCGTCCGGACAGTCGACTATCTGGTTTTTCTTTGTTAGGAACCGTGTCCAGAATTGTCTGGCTGATTCCTCTGACTGCTGAATTATGTGGCTTAAGTCGTCGGCATCCGGTGGTTGCACGTAAGTGTCCTGGAAGTTGTCGAGGAATGCGGCTTCCAGGTCCTCCCAAGAACCGATTGAGTCTGCTGGCAAGCTGTTAAGCCAATGCCGGGCCGGTCCTTTAAGTTTGAGCGGGAGGTATTTGATGGCGTGTAGATCATCGCCACGTGCCATGTGGATGTGAAGGAGATAATCCTCGATCCATACCGCCGGATCTGTTGTGCCATCGTATGATTCGATGTTTACGGGTTTCAAACCCTCTGGGATTTTATGATCCATTACTTCATTCGTGAAGCATAGTGGGTGTGCGGCGCCTCTGTACTGGGTTATATCATGACGCAGCTTGGAAGAGCTATGTCTGTTGTGTTCGTCCCGGCCGGATTTGTTGTATCCGGAGTGAAGATCATCGTCACGTGCCGTAGGGCGCCTGCGCGATCCATAGATCGATCTTGTTTGTCTTGCCTTATCCTCCAGTACGTCTCGCAGGTCTGGCGCATTTTCCCGTGCCTTAGTTGAGCAGCGTCGGGGCATGGCTTGGGTGGAGGGCCGAGAGGCCTCTCTGTCGCGGCCGCGAGGTGGCCGGTCTGCCATGTCGTGCGCTGGTGATGTAGGTGCTTCCTCCTCTGATCGGGGTAGCGGCCTGCGCTTTGGGTAACTCTTGGAAGGGCGTTCGAGTTCATACTCTTCGGCCGCAAGGACTTCAGTCCATCTGTCAGCTAGCAAATCTTAGGCAGCTCTAAGCTGTTGCTGCTTTTTCTTGAGGCTGCTTGCCGTGGCTAAAAGCCTGCATTTGAAACGCTCTTGCTCGGCGAGGTCTGATGGTATGACGAATTCGTCATCATCAAGGCTTGCCTCTTCTTCGGAGGGAGGCATATAGTTATCATCCTCAACCTCCTCGTGTGCCGCTCTCTCATGAGGGCTGGCTTCCCCATCTTCCCGTGCCAAATCTTGCTGAGGTGGGTGTTCTTCGGCGTTGTCCGGGGTAGTATTATCTCCCATGCCGGAATCACCGTTTTTGCTTTGGCGGGATTTAGAGCAGCGCCGCTAATGCCGGCGCTTTGGCTGTTTCTTGGGGGTGTCCTCCCCCACTGTTCCATCGCCATCTCCATCTTTCAGAGTATCCACCATATATATGTCATATGACGAGGTGGCCTTCTAGCGCCCTACAGGTGTTGGTTCCTGTTCGTCTCCTACATCGTCGTCCATACCGTCGATGTCTTCGGAGCCGAAGTCAAGCATGTCGGTTAAATCGTCGACAGTGGCTACAAAGTGGGTGGTGGGTGGGCTTTGAATTTCTTCGTCGTTCGTATCCCATCCTCGCTGACCGTAATCCGGCCAGGGCTCTCCTGATAAAGAGAGAGACTTAAGAGAATTCAGGATGACGCCAAAAGGCGAGTGCTGAAAGATGTCTGCGGCGGTGAACTCCATTATCGATGCCCAATCGGATTCGATTGGCAGGGGCGGGGGGGGGGGGGGGGGGGGGTTCGGAGTCCGGGGAGGAGTCCGGATCCTCGGAGTCACGGATCATGCAGAGTGCGGGGCTAGCGTTCGGCTCGATCGCCTTTAAGATTGCAACCCCCGAGGTGGCGTCCAACCACTCATCCTCGATTGGCGCAATAGGCTCCGAGTTAGAGGTCGGAACCGATGCGTGTGCGGCCTCCAGGACACTACCCGGAGGCAGAGCTAGATCATGCCCCTCGAGATGGTGCGGCGCGCTTGGCCATGGCTCGAACCTGTCGAAGATCAAGTCTCCACGGATGTCAGCCGTGTAGTTTAAGCTTCCAAACCTGACTTGATGGCCAGGGGCATAGCTTTCGATCTACTCCAAGTGGCCAAGAGAATTGGCCCGCAGAGCGAAGCCGCCGAAGACAAAGATCTGTCCGGGGAGAAAAGTCTCACCCTGGACCGCATCGTTGTTGATGATCAAAGGAGCCATCGGGCCTAAAGGTGACGACACAGAGGAACTCTCAATGAAAGCACCAATGTCGGTGTCAAAACCGGCGGATCTCGGGTAGGGGGTCCCGAACTGTGCGTCTAGGCCGGATGGTAACAGGAGGCAGGGAACACGATGTTTTACCCAGGTTCGGGCCCTCTCGATGGAGGTAAAACCCTACGTCCTGCTTGATTAATATTGATGATATGGGTAGTACAAGAGTAGATCTACCATGAGATCGAGGAGGCTAAACCCTAGAAGCTAGCCTATGGTATGATTGTTGTATGATGATGTTGTCCTACGGACTAGAACCCTCCGGTTTATATAGACACCGGATAGGGTTAGGGTTACATAGAGTCGGTTATAATGGTAGGAGATCTTGAGTATCCGTATTGCCAAGCTTGCCTTCCATGCCAAGGAAAGTCCCATCCGGACACGGGACGAAGTCTTCAATCTTGTATCTTCATAGTCCAGGAGTCCGGCTGAAGGTATAGTCCGGCTACCCGAACACCCCCTTATCCAGGACTCCCTCACCGACTATACTCATTTGAGTATTGGAGAGATCGTCTCAGGCTATATCAACCAGGTGCAAAGCAGCCGTGACCTAGAAATTGACATGGTGAAGCAAATACAGCAAAACTCTGAGGTATGACTTATGCTTCCTTACTTTCAATCATATTTACTGTACCAGCCCCCAAGTCTATTGCTTATGAATAAATATGTTGTAGACTTAGAAAAATGGTTAGAAACTGCTTGCCCGGCTTAAAGAAAAATATTTAAACCGGATATAACACAATACCTTTAACTTGCGACACACATTAGCCCCCAAGTGCCAAGTATCTTTGCTTGCAAAGTATTTGGGACTTAATATCCAGGACCGGCTTAATAATTTAGAAAGCTTCGATATGCATTAGCCCCCAAGTGTCAAGTATCTTTGCTTGCAAAGTGCTTGGGACTTAATATTATTTACCGTAATCCTGACTACTATCCGGTGCAATGCAGGCCACCATAAGTCAATTTGAATTGGAGATTGCTGACTTAAAGAACCGCCTGGCAGCCCAGGAGATTGAACTTCAAAAGGCCAACTCCAAATTTGAATTCAACGTCTCTGAACAAGAGAAACTGAAGAAAAATTTTGAGTCGGAGAAGAAAGTTTGGACTAACAAAAAGGCCGGACTGGTGACCCGGGCCGAGACAGCAGAGGCGTCGCTGGCAAACGTAACAGCCAAACTGACCGGCTTACAACGCCAGATATCTCGGATGGTCTCAGCGATCTTTGGTAAGTTATCTTAAGCAAGCATTAAATATTGTAAATATTCCTTCAATTGTTATCTGAGGTTTACCTTATACTTACCAATACAGGCCCCAGGAGCACAAACCTCGAGCAGAACATGCTGATCAAATTGAAGGCGGTGTATACTCTAGTAGAGCAACTGTACATCGGGTCACAACGTGCCTTGGCCGTTGTAGCCTTATCAAATGATGTGCCCCACCTCTTGCAAGATGTGTTACAACGGCTTGCTGTACTTCCGCAGTGAATTCAAGAGTTGAGACGGGCCCAAGCAAGAGCCGGAGCAATAGCCGCTTTGAGTCGGGCCAAAGCCTGGTTACCAGAGCTAGACCCGGCCGATATCGCTCTTGGGTATCCAAGTTTAAAGGAGGATGGTACTCCATTTGATGAAATGGATTTCACCACCTGCGTGAGGGATATATGCCCTGTGGCCACTCAAATTGGGAACGACACTGACCTCACCAAGTGTCAGCCGGGTTATGACAAGGAGAATCGGAGAATCCCCACGCCGCATTATGACGATGTCAGCTTGATGCCTCCAATTCGTAAGCACACATTTGCCCCTGAAGTCGACCCGACCGGGTTAATAGATGATGAAGCTGAGTTTGAGGCCTTGAGTGGCATTGACTGGGCCTCATCATCCTTCCAGGACAAAGCAGCCGGCGGAGAGGCGGAGAAGGATAACCCAGAGGCTTCAAGTCAACCCCAAGAGTAGATTGCCAGGCGCCACCTGCTTATGTCAGTGTAGAAAAACAATGCCGCATCATTCAGACTCGGGGAGTCTTGTAACAGAGTAGAAAATACTTTGAGTTTTGCTATGCCTTTGCGCATGCTTATGGCCCTTAATACTTGCATAAGCCGCCATCACTATGCACTTCGTAGTTTATATGAATCTGTTATGTCCTTTGCAGAAATGTCTTGCATTGCCCTGTGATGCTTATGGCTGTTTTTCCGGCTTATATAAGCCAACCCCTGAGCGTAAGTTTAGCTCCTGAAAATTGGCACATAAAAGTTTACCTGGTACTTAACAACCTGATGTAACCAATATTAATCCTGGAGGATTGCAATGTATTCCATTGTATTTTCAAGAGGGTCGCAAGATATCCAATGTTGATACTTGTAAAATATGATGAACAAAATTCAAGGATTTCCGATTCGAATACGATCAGTGAACCGTCCCAAAGGGGTTGAGCTAAGATTCAGATACGATCTGTTAGCCCCCAGTGGCTGTGGCAATGCCGATCAAGTGGGTATCGACAATTATGTTCTCTTTGGTTCAAATACGACCTATGTTTGAACAGGAAGCCCCCAAGTGACCATAAAAGTTGTTTAGTGACGCTGATTCGAATACGATCCACGTCAGACCCAAAGGGGTTAAGCTATGATTCAGACATGATCAAGAAGCCCCCAAGTGAGTTTGGCAGTATGCCGATCAAGTGGGTATCGACAGCTATGTTCTCTTTGGTTTGAATACGACCTATGTTTGAACAGGAAGCCCCCAAGTGATCATGGCTAGATTCAGATATGATCATAAGTCAGACCAAAGGAAAGCCGGATTCAGATATGATCCGCTTCTCCTTGGTTATCTCCAACACCTGACAAAGAAAACACATAAACCTTTTTTGGGAGTGGAAAAAAGGACAGAGGTCCTGCTTTATTGCTTTATGTAATATACATAGTATAAGTATATATACATTAGAGACGATGGCTCAAGTATAATAAGGCCGAAGATGAGCGATATTCCACGGCCGACGGGTCTCCTCCTCCGACTTACGTGAGTCTTTGTGTTCCCGAACATCGATAAGGTAGTATGATCCGTTGTTTAGATTCTTGCTGACCACAAAGGGTCCTTCCCAAGGAGGGGATAGCTTGTGCATGTCAGATTGATCCTGGATGAGTCGGAGCACTAAGTCGCCTTCCTGAAAGGTTCTGGACCTAACCCGGCGGCTGTGGTAGCGGCGCAGGTCTTGCTGGTAAATCGCCGAGCGGGCTATTGCCAAGTCTCGCTCTTCATCCAACAGGTCAAGTGCGTTTTGCCGAGCTTTTTCGTTGTCTTCCTCAACATAAGCCGCCACACGGGGTGAGTCATGACGGATGTCACTTGGCAGGACCGCCTCTGCTCCATACACCATAAAGAAAGGCGTGTAACCCGTAGATCTGTTAGGTGTAGTATTGATGCTCCAAAGTACAGAAGGTAACTCCTCCACCCAACAACCCGGCGTCTGCTGCAAGGGGACCAAGAGCCGGGGCTTGATACCCCTCAAGATTTCTTGATTAGCTCATTCTGCTTGACCATTAGATTGAGGGTGAGCCACAGCTGAAACGTCAAGCCGGATATGCTCTCGTTGACATAACTCTTCCATAGCTCCTTTGGATAGGTTAGTGCCATTATCAGTTATGATGTTGTGTGGTAAACCAAAGCGAAAAATCACCTTTTTCATAAACTGGACCGTCGTGGCTGCATCACACTTACTGACTGGCTCTGCCTCCACCCACTTTGTGAACTTGTCAACCGCCACCAAGAGGTGAGTCTTTTTATCCTTAGACCTTTTGAAAGGCCCGACCATATCAAGCCCCCAGACTGCAAACAGCCAGGTGATTGGAATCATCCTCAATTCTTGAGCCGGCACATGGGCTCGTCGTGAGAATTTCTGACATCCGTCACATGTACTGACCAGGTCTTCTGCATCAGCATGAGCCGTCAGCCAATAAAACCCATGACGGAAAGCTTTGGCCACAAGAGATTTTGAGCCGGCGTGATGACCACAATCGCCTTCATGAATCTCACGAAGGATCTCCTGACCCTCTGTAGGTGACATGCAACGTTGAATCGCTCCAGTGACGCTGCAATGATGTAACTCGCCATTGACAATTGTCATGGACTTGGACTGCCGGGCGATTTGTCTTACCAAGGTCTCATCTTCAGGCAACTCTCCCCGGGTCATGTAAACCAAATAAGGCACTGTCCAATCCGGGATAATGTGGAGAGCCGCCACCAGCTGTGCCTCCGGGTCTGGTATTGCCAGACCTTCCTCTATAGGTAACTTAACAGAAGGATTATGCAAAACATAAAGAAAGGTGTTAGGCGGCACCGGCTTACGCTGAGACCCCAGCCGGCTTAAGGCATCAGCCGCCTCATTCTTCCTTCAATCAATGTGTTCCACCACATAACCCTTGAAATGTCCAGCCACAGCATCGACTTCATGACGGTAAGCCGCCATAAGGGGATCTTTAGAGTCCCACTTGCCTGACACTTGTTGAGCCACAAGGTCTGAGTCTCCCAAGCATCTTACCCGGCTCAAGTTCATCTCTTTGGCCATCCGGAGACCATGGAGTAGGGCCTCGTACTCAGCTGCATTGTTAGTATAAGGAAACATAAGCCGGAGCACATAACAAAATTTGTCACCTCGAGGGGAAGTTAATATGACTCCAGCCCCCGAGCCTTCCAACTGTCTGGACCCATCAAAGTGAATAATCTAATAAGTGTTATCGGGCTTCTCCTCAGGTGCCTGTAGCTCTGTCCAGTCGTTGATGAAATCCACCAAAGCTTGAGACTTAATGGCAGTGCGTGGTACGTACTTCAGACCATGAGGCCCGAGCTCGATGGCCCACTTGGCGACTCGTCCTGTACCCTCTCTGTTCTGAATAATGTCTCCCAAGGGGGCAGAACTTACCATAGTGATAGGGTGACCTTGGAAGTATTGCTTCAGCTTCCGGCTTGCCATGAACACCCCGTAAACAAGTTTCTACCAATGAGGATATCTTTGTTTTGACTCGATGAGTACCTCACTGACATAATAAACCGGCCATTGAACCAGATGTTCCTTACCAGCCTCCTTGCGCTCTACCACAATTGCCACACTGACGGCTCGTGAATTAGCAGCCACATATAACAGCAAAGGCTCTTTGTCAATGGGAGCCGCGAGAACCGGCGGCTCAGATAACTGCCTCTTCAAATCCTCAAAAGCGGCAATAGCAGCATCACTCCAGACAAAGGTGTCTGCCTTCTTCATCAATTGGTATAGTGGTAGGGCCTTCTCACCTAACCGGCTTATGAACCGGCTTATAGCGGCAACACGACCCGCCAATCGCTGAACATCATTGATACATGCCGGTTTAGCCAAAGAAGTGATTGCCTTCATTTTCTCCGGACTAGCCTCGATGCCCCTGTTTGAGACCAAGAATCCCAAAAGCTTGCCTGCAGGCACACCAAATACACACTTCTCCGGGTTAAGCATCATTTTGTAAACCCGGAGATTGTCAAAGGTTTCTCTGAGATCAGATATCAAGGTTTCCGCCTCTCTGGATTTCACCACTATGTCATCCACATAAGCATGAACATTGCGCCCAATCTGATTGTGGGGACAATTCTGTACACACCGTTGATAAGTCGCCTGGGCACTCTTGAGCCCAAAAGGCATAGACTCATAGCAGAAGGCTCCAAACGGAGTGATGAAAGCCGTCTTCTCCTGGTCCTTAACTGCCATCTTGATCTGATGATAACCAGAGTAAGCATCCAAAAAGCTCAAACGCGCACAACCCGCCATAGCATCAATGATTTGATCAATATGGGGGAGAGCGAAAGGATCAGCCGGACAAGCCTTATTTAAGTCCGTGTAATCCACACACATCCGCCAGGTGCCGTTTTTCTTGAGCACGAGCACCGGGTTAGCCAACCACTCCGGGTGAAAAACTTCCACAATGAACCCAGCCGCCAAGAGCCGGGCGACCTCTTCTCCTATGGCTTTTCGTCGTTCCTCATTGAATCGCCGCAGAAACTGCCTAACCGGCTTATACTTCGGATCAATATTAAGAGTGTGCTCAGCGAGTCCTCTCGGTACACCTGGCATGTCAGAAGGCTTCCATGCAAAGATGTCCCGGTTCTCACGGATGAACTCGATGAGCGCGCTTTCCTATTTAGGATCCAAGTTGGCACTGATGCTGAATTGTTTAGACGAATCACCCGGAGTAAAATCAACAAGCTTAGTCTCCACAGCCGATTTAAACTTCATGGCTGGGTCATGCTCCGTAGTCGGCTTCTTGAGGGAGGTCATATCCGCCGGGTCAATGTTATCTTGATAAAATTTGAGCTCCTCCGCTGCACAGACAGACTCGGCGTAAGCCGCATCGCCTTCTTCACACTCCAGGGCCACCTTTCGGCTTCCATGCACAGTGATGGTACCCTTGTAACCCGGCATCTTGAGTTGTAGATAAACATAACACGGCCGCGCCATGAACTTGGCATAAGTCGGCCGCCCGAACAAAGCGTGATATGGACTCTTGATTTTGACCACTTCAAAAGTTAACTTTTCCGCCCTAGAATCATGCTCGTCTCCAAAAGCCACATCTAGCTCAATCTTACCCACATGATACGCCGACTTACCAGGCACCACTCCATGGAAGACGGTGTTGGAAGTCTTTAAATTCTTGTCAGTTAAGCCCATGCGTCGAAAGGTCTCGTAATAGAGGATGTTGATGCTGCTACCTCCATCCATGAGCACCTTTATAACCACCAACCTGTGGTGCCACTACCAGGGCCAGTTGACCCGGATTATCAACCCGGGGAGGGTGATCCTCCCTGCTCCAGACAATAGGCTGTTCCGACCACCTCAAGTAACGAGGGACTGCCGGCTCAACAGAATTCACAACCCTCTTATGAACTTTCTGATCATGTTTACACAAACTTGTGGTGAACACCTGATACTGCCCACTATTTAGCTGTTTTGGATGACTCTGATAACCCGACTGCTGCTGCTGCTGCTGACCTCCTTGACCAAACTGCTATTGATTATAACCACCCCGGCTTCCCTGAAAACCGGATCCTGAACCGCCGCCCGGGCCATAAAGCCGCCAGCTCCTGAGCCGCCGCCTGGGCCTTGATTGCCATCAAACATATTAGAATTCTTGAAAGCCTTCATGATTGCGCAATCCTTCCATAAGTGAGTCGCTGGTCGTTCCCGGGTGCCGTGTTTCGGGCAGGGCTCATTGAGTAATTGCTCAAGAGACGGACCTGACCCGCCAAACCAAGGGGGTGGCTTTCCTTTGTGCTTCTGATTGTTACCCTGTGCATTGGCCACAAATTCCGGGTTGCCGTTCGCCTTACGCTTATTTCCTCCTTGACTTGCCGGGTTATGCTGCTGACCCTTTCCATTACCGTTCTTCTTTCCCTTCCCTGTCTTTTCTGTTGGGGAACGTAGCAGAAATTCAAAATTTTCCTACGTGTCACCAAGATCTATCTATGGAGAGACTAGCAACGAGGGGAAGGAGAGTGCATCTACATACCCTTGTAGATCGCTAAGCGGAAGCGTTCAAGTGAACGGGGTTGATGGAGTCGTACTTGTCGTGATTCAAATCACCAATGACCAAGTGCCGAACGCACGGCACCTCCGCGTTCAACACACGTACAGCCCGGTGACGTCTCCCACGCCTTGATCTAGCAAGGAGAGAGGGAGAGGTTGAGGAAGACTCCATCCAGCAGTAGCACAACGGCGTGGTGGTGATGGAGGAGCGTGGCAATCCTGCAGGGCTTCGCCAAGCACCACAGAAGAGGAGGAAGAGAGAGATGCAGGGCTGCACCAACGAGAGAAGAGATCGCCTGTCTTATGGGCAGCCCTAGGCCTCATATATATAGGGGAAGGGGAGGGGCTGCGCCCCCTCTAGGGTTCCCACCCCTAGGGGGGGCGGCAGCCCTAGATGGCCAAGGGGTGGCGGCCAAGAGGGGGGAGGAGAGGGAGGCGCAGGGTGTATGGGCCTTAGGGCCCATATGCCCTTAGGGTTTGTCCCCTCTCCCCTTCTAGGCGCATGGGCCTTAGTGGGGCTGGTGCCCTTGGCCCATGTAGGCCAAGGAGCACTCCCTACAGCCCATGTGCCCCCCCCCCCAGGGCAGGTGGCCCCACTTGGTGGACCCCGGGACCCTCCCGGTGGTCCCGGTATGTTACCGATAAACCCCGAAACTTTTCCGGTGACCAAAACAGGACTTACCATATATAAATCTTTACCTCCGGACCATTCCGGAACTCCTCGTGACATCCGGGATCTCATCCGGGACTCCGAACAACATTCAGTAACCACATACTAACTTCCTTTATAACCCTAGCGTCATCGAACCTTAAGTGTGTAGACCCTATGGGTTCGGGAGACAAGCAGACATGACCGAGACGTTCACCGGTCAATAACCAACAGCGGGATCTGGATACCCATGTTGGCTCCCACATGTTCCACGATGATCTCATCGGATGAACCATGATGTCAAGGACTTAATCAATCCCGCATACAATTCCCTTTGTCTATCGGTACGACACTTGCCCGAGATTCGATCGTCGGTATCCCGATACCTTGTTCAATCTCGTTACCGGCAAGTATCTTTACTCGTTCCGTAACACATCATCCCGTGATCAACTCCTTGATCACATTGTGCACATTATGATGATTTCCTACCGAGTGGGCCCAGAGATACCTCTCCGTCACACGGAGTGACAAATCCCAGTCTCGGTTCGTGCCAACCCAACAGACACTTTTAGAGATACCCGTAATGTACCTTTATAGCCACCCAGTTACGTTGTGACGTTTGGCACACCCAAAGCACTCCTACGGTATCCGGGAGTTGCACAATCTCATGGTCTAAGGAAATGATACTTGACATTAGAAAAGCTTTAGCATACGAACTATACGATCTTTGTGCTAGGCTTAGGATTGGGTCTTGTCCATCACATCATTCTCCTAATGATGTGATCCCGTTATCAACGACATCCAATGTCTATGGTCAGGAAACCGTAACCATCTATTGATCAACGAGCTAGTCAACTAGAGGCTTACTAGGGACATGGTGTTGTCTATGTATCCACACATGTATCTGAGTTTCCTATCAATACAATTATAGCATGGATAATAAACGATTATCATGAACAAGGAAATATAATAATAACTTATTTATTATTGCCTCTAGGGCATATTTCCAACAGTCTCCCACTTGCACTAGAGTCAATAATCCAGTTCACATCGCTATGTGATTAACACTCAAGGTCACATCCCCATGTGACTAACACCCAAAGAGTTCTACTAGAGTCAATAATCTAGTTCACATTTACCATGTGATCAACACTCGATGAGTTCTGGGTTTGATCATGTTATGCTTGTGAGAGAGGTTATAGTCAACGGGTCTGAACCTTTCAGATCTGTGTGTGCTTTACAAATCTCTATGTCATCTCCTAGATGTAGCTACCACGCTCTATTTGGAGCTATTCCAAATAACTGTTCTACTATACGAATCCAGTTTACTACTCAAAATAATTTGGATTAGTGTCAAAGTTTGCATCGGCGTAACCCTTTTACGACGAACTCTTTTACCACCTCCATAATCGAGAAAATTCCTTAGTCCACTAGTTACTAAGGATAACTTTGACCGCTGTCCTGTGATCCATTCTTGGATCACTCTTGTACCCCTTGACTGACTCATGGCAAGGCACACTTCAGGTGCGGTATAGAGCATAGCATACTGTAGAGCCTATGTCTTAAGCATAGCGGACGACCTTCGTCCTTTCTCTCTATTCTGCCGTGGTCGAGCTTTAAGTCTTAACTTCATACCTTACAACTCAGGCAAGAACTCCTTCTTTGACCAATCCATCTTGAACACCTTCAAGATCATGTTAAGGTATGTGCTCATTTGAAAGTACCATTAAGCGTTTTTGATCTATCCTTATAGATCTTGATGCTCAATGTTCAAGTAGCTTAATCCAGGCTTTCAATTGAAAAACACTTTTCAAATAACCCTATATGCTTTCTTAGAAATGCTACATCATTTCTGATCAACATATACTCATCAGAAATTCTATAGTGCTCCCACTCACTTCTTTGGAAATACAAGTTTCTCATAAACTTTGTATAAACCAAAATCTTTGATCATCTCATCAAAGCATACATTCCAACTCCGAGATGCTTACTCCAGTCCTTAGAAGGATTGCTGGAGCTTTGCATACTTATTAGCATATTGCAGGATTGACAAAACCTTCCGGTTGTATCACATACAACCTTTCCTCAAGAAAATCGTGAGGAAACAATGGTTTTTGACATCCTAGCTGCAAGATTTCATAAATAATGCAGTAATCGCTAATACAATTCCAACAAACTCTTAGCATCGCTACGAGTGAGAAAGTCTCATCGTAGTCAACTCCTTGAACTTGTCGGAAAACATCTTAACGACAAGTCAAGCTTTCTTAATGGTGACACTTACCATCATTGTCTGTCTTCCTTTTAAAATCCATCTATACTCAACAGCCTTACGACCATCGAGCCATTCTGCCAAAGTCTACACTTTGTTTTCATACATGGATCCTCTCTCGGATTGTATGGCCTCGAGCCATATATCGGAATCCGGGCCCACACCGCTTCTCCATAGCTCGTAGGTTCATTGTTGTCTAGCAACATGACTTCCAAGATAGGACTACGTACCACTCTGAAGTAGTATGCATCCTTGTCATCCTACGAGGTTTGGTAGTGACTTGATCTGAAGTTTCATGATCACTATCATAAGCTTCCACTTCAATTGGTGTAGGTGCCACAGGAACAACTCTTTGTGCCCTGCTATACACTAGTTGAAGTAACGGTTCAATAACCTCATCAAGTCTCCACCATCCTCCCACTCAATTCTTTCGAGAGAAACTTTTCCTCGAGAAAGGACCCGATTCTAGAAACAATCCCTTATTGCTTTTGAATCTGAGACAAGAGGCATACCCAACTGTTTTGGGTGTCCTATGAAGATGCATTTATCCGCTTTGGGTTCGAGCTTATCAGCCTGAAACTTTTCCACATAAGCGTCGCAGCCCCAAACTTTTAAGAAATGACAGCTTAGGTTTCTCTAAACCATAGTTCATACGGTGTCATCTCACTGGAATTACGTAGTGCCCCTTTTAAAGTGAATGTGGTTGTCTCTAATGCCTAACCCATAAACTATTGTGGTAATTCGATAAGAGACATCATGGTATGCATCATATCCAATAGGGTGCAGTTATGATGTTCGGACACACCATCACACTATGGTGTTCCAGGCTGTATTAGTTGTGAAACAATTTCCACAATGTATTAATTCTGTGCCAAACTCGTAATTCAGATATTCATCTCTATGATCATATCATAGATATTTTATCCTCTTGTCACGACGATCTTTCAACTTCACCCTGAAATTACTTGAACCTTTCAATAATTCAGACACGTGATTCATCAAGTAAATATACTCAACATCTACTCAAATCATCTGTGAAGTAAGAACATAACGAATCCACTACATGCCTCAGCACTCATTGGACTGCACACATCAAAATGTATTACTTCCAACAAGTTGCTTTCTAGTTCCATTTTACTGAAACCGAGGCTTTCAGTCATCTTGCCCATGTGGTATGATTTGCATGTCTCAAGTGATTCAAAATCAAGTGAGTTCAAACGGTCCATTTGCATGGAGTTTCTTCCTGCATATACACCAATAGACATGGTCCGCATGTCTCAAACTTTTCAAAAACGAGTGAGCCCAAAGATCCATCAACATGGAGCTTCTTCATGCGTTTTTATACCGATATGATTTACGTGGCAGTGCCACAAGTAGGTGGTACTATTATTACTATCTTTTGGCATGAACATGTGTATCACTACGATCGAGATTCAATAAACCATTCATTTTTGGGTGCAAGACCATTGAAGGTATTATTCAAATAAACAGAGTAACCATTATTCTCCTTAAATGAATAATCGTATTGCGATAGACATAATCCAATCATGTCTATGCTCAATGCAAACACCAATCTCGATGGTAGAGGGAGCGTGCGATGCTTGATCATATCAACATTGGAAATACTTCCAACACATATCGTTATCTCACCTTTAGCTAGTCTCCGTTTATTCCGTAGCTTTTATTTCGAGTTACTAACACTTAGCAACCGAACCGGTATCTAATACCCTAGTGCTACTAGGAGTACTAGTAAAGTACACATCAACACAATGTATATCCAATATACTTTTATCGACCTTGCCAGCCTTCTAATCTACCAAGTATCTAGGGTAATTCTGCTCTAGTGGCTATTCCCCTTATTACAGAAGCACTTAGTCTCAGGTTTGGGTTCAACCTTGGGTTTCTTTATTAGAGCAGCAGCTGAATTGCTATTTCATGAAGTATCCCTTTGTGCCCTTGCCCTTCTTGAAACTAGTGGTTTCACCAACCATCAACAATTGATGCTCCTTCTTGATTTCTACTTTTGTGGTGTCAAACATCGCGAATATATCAAGGATCATCATATATGTCCCTGATATATTATAGTTCATCACGAAGCTCTAGCAGCTTGGTGGTAATGACTTCGGAGAAACATCACTATCTCATCTGGAAGATCAACTCCCACTCGATTCAAATGATTGTTGTACTCAGACAATCTGAGCACAAGCTCAACAATTGAGCTTTTCTCCTTAGTTTGTAGGCTAAGAAAATCGTCGGAGGTCTTATACCTCTTGACGTGGGCACGAGCCTGAAATCCCAATTTCAGCCCTCAAAACATCTCATATGTTTCGCGACGTTTCAAAACTGTCTTTGGTGCCTTAACTCTAAACCGTTTAACTGAACTATCATGTAGTTATCAAAACGTGTATGTCAGATGTTCGCAACATCTACAGACGACGTTCGAGGTTCAGCACACTGAGCGGTGCATTAAGGACATAAGCCTTCTAAGAAGCAATGAGGACAATCCTCAGTTTACGAACCTAGTTCGCATAATTGCTACTATCAACTTTCAACTAATTTTTCTCTAGGAACATATCTAAATAGTAGAACTATAGCGTGAGCTACGACATAATTTGCAAAATCCTTTTGACTATGTTCAGGATAATTAAGTTCATCTTATGAACTCCCACTCAGATAGACATCCCTCTAGTCATCTAAGTGATTACATGATCCGAGTCAACTAGGCCGTGTCCGATCATCACGTGAGACGGACTAGTCAACGTCGGTGAACATCTTCATGTTGATCGTATCTTCTATACGACTCATGCTCGACCTTTCGGTCTTCTGTGTTCCGAGGCCATGTCTATACACATGCTAGGCTCGTCAAGTTAACCCTAAGTGTTTTGCATGTGTAAAACTGTCTTACACCCGTTGTATGTGAACGTAAGGATCTATCACACCCGATCATCACGTGGTGCTTCGAAACGACGAACTTTAGCAACGGTGCACAGTTAGGGGAGAACACTTCTTGAAATTTTAATGAGGGATCATCTTATTTACTACCGTCGTTCTAAGCAAATAAGATGTATAAACATGATAAACATCACATGCAATCAAATAGTGACATGATATGGCCATCATCACTTTGCTCCTTTTGATCTCCATCTTCGGGGCTCCATGATCATCATCGTCACCGGCATGACACCATGATCTCCATCATCATGATCTCCATCATCGTGTCTTCATGAAGTTGCTTCGCCAACTATTACTTCTACTACTATGGCTAACGGTTAGCAATAAAGTAAAGTAATTACATGATGTTTAAGTTGACACGCAGGTCATAAATAAATAAAGACAACTCCTATGGCTCCTGCCGGTTGTCATACTCATCGACATGCAAGTCGTGATTCCTATTACAAGAACATGATCATCTCATACATCACATATATCATTCATCACATCCTTTGGCCATATCACATCACATAGCATACCCTGCAAAAACAAGTTAGACGTCCTCTAATTGTTGTTTGCATGTTTTACGTGGCTGCTATGGGTTTCTAGCAAGAACGTTTCTTACCTACGCAAAACCACAACGTGATATGCCAATTGCTATTTACCCTTCATAAGGACCCTTTTCATCGAATCCGATCCGACTAAAGTGGGAGAGACAGACACCCACCAGCCACCTTATGCAACTAGTGCATGTTTGTCAGTGGAACCGGTCTCACGTAAGAGTACGTGTAAGGTTGGTCCGGGCCGCTTCATCCCACAATGCCGCTGAATCAAGATTGGACTAGTAACGGTAAGCATATTGAACAAGATCAACGCCCATAACTACTTTGTGTTCTACTCGTGCATAGAATCTACGCAATAGACCTAGCTCATGATGCCACTGTTGGGCAACGTAGCAGAAATTCAAAATTTTCCTACGTGTCACCAAGATCTATCTATGGAGAGACTAGCAACGAGGGGAAGGAGAGTGCATCTACATACCCTTGTAGATCGCTAAGCGGAAGCGTTCAAGTAAATGGGGTTGATGGAGTCGTACTCGTCGTGATTCAAATCACCGATGACCAAGTGCCGAACGCACGGCACCTCCGCGTTCAACACACGTACAGCCCGGTGACGTCTCCCACGCCTTGATCCAGCAAGGAGAGAGGGAGAGGTTGAGGAAGACTCCATCCAATAGCAGCACAACGGCGTGGTGGTGATGGAGGAGCGTGGCAATCCTGCAGGGCTTCGCCAAGCACCACAGAAGAGGAGGAAGAGAGAGATGCAGGGCTGCACCAACGAGAGAAGAGATCGCCTGTCTTATGGGCAGCCCTAGGCCTCATATATATAGGGGAAGGGGAGGGGCTGCGCCCCCTCTAGGGTTCCCACCCCTAGGGGGGCGGCAGCCCTAGATGGCCAAGGGGTGGCGGCCAAGAGGGGGGAGGAGAGGGAGGCGCAGGGTGTATGGGCGCAGGGTGTATGGGCCTTAGGGCCCATATGCCCTTAGGGTTTGCCCCCTCTCCCCTTCTAGGCGCATGGGCCTTAGTGGGGCTGGTGCCCTTGGCCCATGTAGGCCAAGGAGCACTCCCTACAGCCCATGTGCCCCCCCGGGGCAGGTGGCCCCACTTGGTGGACCCCGGGACCCTCCCGGTGGTCTCGGTACGTTACCGATAAACCCCGAAACTTTTCCGGTGACCAAAACAGGACTTCCCATATATAAATCTTTACCTCCGGACCATTCCGGAACTCCTCGTGACGTCCGGGATCTCATTCGGGACTCCGAACAACATTCGGTAACCACATACTAACTTCCTTTATAACCCTAGCGTCATCGAACCTTAAGTGTGTAGACCCTACGGGTTCGGGAGACATGCAGACATGACCGAGACGTTCACTGGTCAATAACCAACAGCGGGATCTGGATACCCATGTTGGCTCCCACATGTTCCACGATGATCTCATCGGATGAACCATGATGTCAAGGACTTAATCAATCCCGCATACAATTCCCTTTGTCTATCGGTACGACACTTGCCCGAGATTCGATCGTCGGTATCCCGATACCTTGTTCAATCTCATTACCGGCAAGTCTCTTTACTCGTTCCGTAACACATCATCCCGTGATCAACTCCTTGATCACATTGTGCACATTATGATGATGTCCTACCGAGTGGGCCCAGAGATACCTCTCCGTCACACGGAGTGACAAATCCCAGTCTCGATTCGTGCCAACCCAACAGACACTTTCAGAGATACCTGTAATGTACCTTTATAGCCACCCAGTTACGTTGTGATGTTTGGCACACCCAAAGCACTCCTACGGTATCCGGGAGTTGCACAATCTCATGGTCTAAGGAAATGATACTTGACATTAGAAAAGCTTTATCATACTAACTATACGATCTTTGTGCTAGGCTTAGGATTGGGTCTTGTCCATCACATCATTCTCCTAATGATGTGATCCCGTTATCAACGGCATCCAATGTCCATGGTCAGGAAACTGTAACCATCTATTGATCAACGAGCTAGTCAACTAGAGGCTTACTAGGGACATGGTGTTGTCTATGTATCCACACATGTATCTGAGTTTCCTATCAATACAATTATAGCATGGATAATAAACGATTATCATGAACAAGGAAATATAATAATAACTTATTTATTATTGCCTCTAGGGCATATTTCCAACATTTTCCTCATCAGACGCGGGGTCCTTGGTACTATCAGAATCGGCATACTTGACTAAAGCCGCCATCAGTGTCCCCATATCGTTGCAATCACGCTTAGGGCGCCCCAGTTTCTGTCTCAGAGGCTCAAAGCGGCAATTCTTCTCCAGCATGAGAACTGCTGAGCCGGCGTCCATCTTGTCAGACGAATGTATTATATCTTTGACCCGGCGCACCCAATGAGTCATAGATTCACCTTCCTCCTGCTTACAATTTGTCGGGTCCACAATCGACGTAGACTGCTTGCAAGTGTCCTTGAAGTTCTAGATGAAACGGGCCTTTAGCTCCGCCCATGAACCAATGGAATTGGGTGGCAAACCCTTTAACCAAGAACGGGTCGTTCCGTCCAACATCATGGTGAAATATTTAGCCATCGCTTCATCACTAACCTCCAGCAGCTCCATGTCCATCTCGTAACTTTCAATCCACGCCCCAGGCTGTAAATCGGCCGTATAATTCGGCACCTTTCGAGGTCCCTTGAAATCCTTGGGTAGACGTACATTACGTAGAGCCGGTACCAGACAAGGAACTCCTCCGGTTCTAGTAGCAACACCCGCCTCAACGGAAGTCGTCGGGTAAGCCGGTGAGTCCTGTTGGGCTGCTAGCTGAGCCGCCCGCTCCTCCTCCTGACGTATCCGATCCTGAACCGGGTTATACCCGCCGGGCTGGTTCCGGCGCTGAGTGCTACTTGACAAGGCCTCTGACTCCATGTGTCTACTGTAACTCGGGCTCCGGTTTTGACGAGGCGGAGCTAACCAGGGCGGAGGAGTTGAGTGAATCCTGTCCCGGCTATAGGAGTAGGTCTCTTGCTGAGCTAGGGCTGTCTGGACAAGTTCCCTGATCTTCCGGGTTTCCACTGCTGTCGGATCATCACCATCCACTGGGAGAGCCGCCAAACGTGCGGATGCTGCGATTAAGTTCTCCATGGGGTTGCAGAAGTGACCCTGTGGTATTGGTACGTAATGGGGCGGTGCCATATTGCCGTGAAGAGGCGCCGTCACCGGAGGCTGGACTGGGCCTCCCGCTCCAGATGTCATAAACTGATTTGCACTTGGCGGGTTACTTGGGCCGGCCCCGGGTGTAGCAAAGAGATTCCGAGGATCATAAATCTGAGGTAAACGGGACTGAGTTTTCTGATGTCTCCTCCTCATTACCTCATTAGAGGCGTTCAAGCTCAACGTGAGCTGCAAGGCCTCTGCCTGAAGTTGCTGCGCCCGTACGTCCAAAGCCGCCCGCTCTGTTGCTAATCTAGCATCTTCAGCTGCTAAGGTTTCCTTGGCCCGGGCGATCTCATCGCGAACCTGTGCCACCTCTACCTCATGCTCAGATTGGTTCGCAGGGACGACTATAACAGTTAACAAGGCCGTAAGCTTATCCATGAGATCCATCAGCACCTGAGCTAGTGAGCGCACAGGGCCTCCTGCCCCGGCTGCTCCTAACCCGGACGTTATCGCCGCTGAGGCCGTAGAATTTTGGCCGGGTTGAGTACCAGCCATGAAGACTCCTGCCCAGTTTGGCGATTCTGAGGGGTCCGGAATAGTGCTGCCATCGGAACAGCCCCCAAGCACACCATTTTGAACTTGATACAGCAAATCTGTTGAGCCGGCGGACGAATCTCCGTCAGAGAGGACGGTCGGCTCACCATCACCTTCAGATCCTTCAGGAAGTTCACCTCCGTGGATGCAACCCACAAAGGCACGCTTCACGACGGGTTGAGCTCGGGCGGGTTTCGCACGCTGAGCCGTCTCGACGAGGTCGGTGCAGCTGTCCGGCTCAGGGCCCGGCTGACCAATCCGGCCGATGAAGACGTGAATTCCGCTAAAGGGGACCCGGTACCCGTACTCAATTGAGCCGGCGTCGGGGCCCCAGCCTTCGTCGTCGATGTAGATCTTGTCGCGACGACTCTTGGTCATCCGGCCAACCGCGTATCCCTTGAGCCCTTCAAAGCTGCCCTTCAAGAACTCAAATCCATCGTGCGCTGGCCCCACGGTGGGCGCCAACTGTCGTGGAATTGTCACGGCAGATGTCCTTTTGCAAGGACTTAGTCATGGAGCCATCGCAACTAGGAAGCTTAAAGGGGTTAATCGGGACAAGGACACGCGAGGTTTATACTAGTTCAGCCCCTTACGGTGAAGGAAGGCCTACGTCTAGTTGGGTTGGAATTGCTTGAAGTTTTGATGACCAGGGAGCGAGATACGCTATGCCTGGCTCTCGGTCAGTTGTTTCTTGCCCTAAGCCGCCGGCGGGTCATCCCCTTATATACACGGGTTGACGCCCTGCGGCCTACAGAGTCCCGGCCGGCTCATAAACAGTGTTCGGCTCGGTGACTAATTACCTCTACCTTATGTTACAAGTCATGCCATTATGGCGGTTTGTCACTATGGGCCTTAAGCCCTATGAACCGCCATCCTCATGCTGGGTCTTGGGCTTCTTTCATGATGAGTCTTCTTTACGTAACCCGGCTCCTCCTGCCCGGTTTACTCAAATAGTTATATCCCCAACACCCACCAAAGTTCAAGTCATGGGCTTTGACATTAGTGCTCGCATTTTTCTGGATTTATTTCAGACCTTCTGATGATGTGTGTTCAGTGGGAGGAGACATTACCGTCGACTATAAAGGTGTCTATGGTAACTTTGTCAATTTTAAGATGATGTGCCGGCTTAGTCTTTCGAAGATGCACATATAAGTAGAGTGTGTGTTTATAGAAATGAGTGTATGCTCGTGTATGTGTGCAAGTTCGATCGTACCGTGTTCCACAAAAAATTGTGTTCCAAACGGCGCGTGAGTGAACAAACCACGTTTCCTTTGTATTATTATTACTGGTGACTGGTCTGTATTACTAATGCAACTTGAGACGTCATATTCAGAAATGAAATCGCTAAAGGATGTGCATCGTGTTAGAACGCTGACTCAGACGTTAACTAAAGCACATTCCCCCGGAAAAAAAACTAAAGTACATTCCTTGCAAAAAAAATATTAATCTCACAAATAAATAATATAAAATATTTCACATGCAAATGCCCCATGTAATTAAGCAAAAAAAATTGCAAATTGAGCGCATGAGAGCAGCTCAAATAGTTAGGTTCTTCATGATTTTATTTTTTTTAACACAAGAAAACTTTATTGATGATCAGGTGCATTTTACAGAAAGAAGCATGAAGGGACTCATGCTAGAACCATAAACTATGTCCTTTCCGGGACATTGACCTTGATCTGCTTGTGTACATAAGCAACGAAGAGCTAAGGACCTTGACTGAATCCGCAAAGCTAATCGAGCTTGATGATCAGCTTTTACAGTGTTGCTTCTGTTGATGTGAGTGATCTTGTTAGGACTAAAAGAGGGAGAGGCTTGGATCTCTGCAAGGAGAGGTCTGTTCTCCCAACATCCTGGAGCAGCAAATACCGTTGATGACCTTGCCACCGAAACTAACACCGAGCAGTCGGTGCAAAAGTGAGGGTTCTGAACCTGCAGAAGATCTGCTAACTTAGTAGCTAGTAGCAGCCCATAAGTCTCAGCCTGGAGGGGTGATGAAACTGGAGGTGAAAGCGCAGAGACGTGTAGTCGTTGGAGGTGCCGATTGTCTTGCATGGTGATGATTACTCCTAAGCCAGCATGGCCCAGCTCTGAATCTGTGCGTCTCTCCCAGGCTGCGTCGCAAAAGATGACATTTCCTGTAAGGTTATTACAGTCATGTGTATGCATGGTTGTTGAAGAAGCCTGCAACTGCTCCTGAGCTTTATCGCTTTCTTGTTGCTGAGCGAAGTTATTATCTTCTAAATTGGTTGCTTCAATTATTGCATTTGCTGAAGCATACACCTGGGAAGGCTTGCATAATTTGCTGCAAAATAGACAGTCGTTCCGAGCTTTCCAAAGACACCATAGAAAAGTATAGAGAGTAGTCAAGTTTATTTTTGGATGTTGAGATGTAATCAAAGCATGAATCATATCAGGAATAGAATGATAATTTTCAGCCAGAGATTCCGTTTTAGTAAACCAGGGATAGCAAAACCATGCAGCTTTAGGAAAAGGGCAGAGAAACAACATATGCATTTCATCTTCTAATAATCCACATCTAGAGCAGTTTTTATTGATATGTTTGGAGTACCTACCTGCCCTCTTACCTGTAGGAAGTGCTTTCCTAAGAAGCCTCCAAGCAAATGTCTGAACTCTTGGTGCCATTTGCTTATCCTCCCACACCTGATTAAGAAGGGAAATGACCTGCATAGGGACAATTTTGGGCCTTTGCCTTGGTGGAAGCTGAAGATTGTTGAAGTAGTGCTTGTAAGCACTTTTGGAAGAGAATTCACCTGCAGGAGTTAGTTTCCAAACCAACATATCCTTACCATTTGCCTTAATAATAGGAGTTTTTAGAATGGTATTAGCCAATTCAGGAGTGAAAAGAGAATTAATCAAGTTTGCATTCCAGTTCTTTTGACCCGGTATCCAAAGATCTTTAACTTGTGCAGGGTAAGAAAAAGATTGTTGCTGAATGATAAGATGATCATAAATAGTTTCCCATCCGGAAAACCAAGGCGAGCTCCAAATAGAACTAGCACCATCAACAATTTGGCAAATTGTGGCTGAGATTAGAAGAGGCTTTACCTTTAGAATTGCAGACCAAAAGGCAGATTTAGGTTTGTTCGGCCGGGCTCTCCAAATGGATGTATCATGATGATACTTTGCCTTGAGAATCAATGCTAGCTGACTTTGCAGCTCTTTTGCCAATCTTCATGCCATCGAGAGAACAAGTCCTTGGTTGATTGCCTGCACATTTCTAACACCAAGACCACCAATTTTCTTCTCAATACATACATCAGCCCATGCCCTAAGGCACAAGCTTCTAGTAGTCTGATCATCTTGAATACCTGTCCACCAAAAGTTCCTAATGATTGTTGTTAGTTTAGCAAGGAACTTTTTTGAAAAAAGTATGTTGGACATGTAATATACAGGAATGGAAGAGAAAACGGATTTTATGAGAGTTAATCTTGCCGCATGAGAGAGTCTGTTGGCTTTATATGTGCTAAGTTTGGACTTGAATTTATCGTAAACAAAGTTATAAGCAGCTGATCTATCTTTAGAAGGTAAAACAAGTGGATGGCCTAAATGGACGAAAGAACTGTCGATGTCTGGAGCTGGAAAGATTCTCTTAATATCTTGTTTAACCTGCATCGTAACATTATTGCTGAATAAGATACCAGATTTACTCCAGTTTGGAGTTTGCCCTGAATCACAACAAAAATGGCCTAAAAGCTGTAAAATAGTATTAGCTTCCTGCACATTAGCTTTGCCACAAACAATCAGGTCATCTGCAAACATCAAAGAGTGAATAGGAGGGCAATTTGGTCCAAGCGAAATACCTGCCAGGTGATTAGCTTGCAAGGCATCCTGTAACATAAGAGATAACTCATTTACTGCAAGGACAAAAATATATGGTGACAAAGGACATCCCTGTCTAATGCCTCTGGAACTATTGAATTTTGCAAAAGATTGACCATTAATGATCACTGAAAACGTTGGGGATGAAATGCATGCATGAACAAGTTTTATGAAATGGCCATGGAGACCTTTACGAGCAAGAGCCGAGACAATGAAGTGCCACTCAATTCTATCAAAAGCTTTGGCAAGGTCAATTTTCAGTATAAAATCAAGGCTCTTCCAAGAAGCAAGAGAGAATGAGTGGGCAATTTCTTGGGCGACAATAATATTATTGCTTATGCGCCTACCTTCAATGAAAGCTTGCTGAGAGGGGTGAATGTAATCAGGCAAATGTCCTTTCAACCTATTGGCTAAAGATTTAGCAATGATTTTGTAAACAACATTACACAAACTTGTGGGCCGAAAGTCAGAAGGCAGATGCGAAGCAAGTTTCTTTGGAATGAGGGCAATTTTAGTATCATTGAGATGAGGCGGAACATTACCCGTGGTGTAGAAATTTCTTACCAAATTGGTCACATCATTTCCTATCCAACTCCAAGCCGAAAGGTAGAAACCCACATTGAATCCATCAGGTCCAGGAGAGGCATTCTTCTTCATGCCTTTGAGAATTTCCCATATCTCATGTTTATCAGGGATCGAGTAGGTGAAGTCGTTTGTATCTTGCGGCAAAGTAGTATCCAAACTGGGCCTGTCATTATTAGTAGAAGATGAGCGAAAAGTAGTTCTAAAATAATTAACAAACTCCTTGGCAATATCACCTGGATCAAACAAATTATTACCATGAGTGTCAACTATGCGATTTCGACGCTTACGCTTTTGAACAGCATTGTGAAAGAAGGATGTGTTCCTGTCACCTTTGGTCGCCCAGTGTTTTTTTTGCACGTTGCCTATAAAATTCAATGAGCTTGGTCAAATTACCTTCATATTGGGCAACTAGGCTTGCCTGAAGGGAATAGTCTTGGAGATGCACCGGCTTCATTTGAATCTCATTGATCTGATCCTGAATACAACCAAGTTGATGCTGTAAAGGTTTTTTCTTTTTGCACCACCTTTTCAAAGTCCCTGCAAGGTTATTGGTTCTGACATGGAATGGTCTATTAACCGAGGAGTCCCAAGCATTTTTAGCAATGCCCTGGAAATCTTCCTCAAAAGTCCACCAATTTTCAAATTTAAAGTGTAGTTTAGGCCTACGAAACTGAGAATCAGTGGATATCAGAATAGGTGCATGATCACTCAGCGAATGAATGATTGGTAAATTAAAAACATTAGTATTAGGAAACATAACACACCAATCTGCATTGGCAAGACAACGATCAAGCCTTTCAAAGATAGGTCTAGAGGAGAACCGCATATTTGTCCAAGTATAAGCCGGTCCACTAAACCCCAGATCAAACAGACCACATTGCTTGACATGGTTATTGACAGCACGCATACGGTTCTTATTCACATTGAGAGAAGTAGTTTTCGTATCACACATGATATCATTCAGATCACCGAAACAAACAATTGGCTTCCCTATGTTATCATTAACAAAATTTAGAACATGATCCCAAATTAGGTTAGTGTGGCGATGATGGGGATCTCCATAAACACAAGCCAGAACAAATTCCACATTGGTAATTTTATTGACAACAAGGGCTAAAATCATATAGTGATTAGAGAACTTGACAGAGACACAAACTTCATCAGACCAAAGTATCCAAAGACCACCAGAACGACCAACAGATGGAACTACAAAGCTATCGTTATTATTAAATCGAGAGTTAAGATGAGAAGAACTGTACCTTGATGTTCTAATTTCAGATACGAAAGTTACCTGAGCACAGGTGGAATTCATCAATTTTGCGAGGTACTCCATCTTAGTAGAGTTGCTGAGGTCCTTGCCCATGCCACGGCAGTTCCAGCCAATGAGCTTCATGGCAATCACAAGTCCAGTTCAGCTTCTCCACAGACACAAATTTCAGAAAGTGTTGCTCCTATTCGAAGCAGCCGTGCTCTCTGTCCAATTCAGAAACTGGTTCCTTTAGCTGTCCTAGCCAAGCGAGAAGGACGAGGCCAAGGCGCTCCAGCAGCACTTGGCCGATAGTCTGACGGATCTGAGGGATGGGGAGGATTTCCTATTCGACGCGGGAATCCGGCAGCACCACAAGGAAATCCTGTTGAGGCAGTAGGAGTCTCGGACGGTGGTGGCAGAGGCGCGATGCCACAACAGTGGAAGGGCGCGGGCAGAGAGGCTGGTGAGCGAGAATCGATCAAGGAATCCGCTGATATAGATGAGACGGAGAGATATCGGTTGATGGGTTGGATACAAAGGATCTAGCCTCACTAGTTGGAGCAGGGGAATTGATGAGATCTGGAAGGAACAAGATAAAAGGATAAGGAAGATTAGAGAAGGGAATTGTTGAGATCTTCATGATGAAACCAGCCTGCCAGGGTTAAGTCCTAGACTTGGAGCTCGTGCTTTCGTTTTTCTGAGTTTATCTCAGACTTTTCAGTAACGTTCGTTCAGTGAAGAAGGCGTTCTCGTCGACTACGAGCTGTCTTTGTGACTCCGTCAATCTGAAAATATTGTGTTGTCTCGGTATCTCGAAGGTGTTAATAGAGATAGGATGTGTGAAGATATGTTCATAAGGATAATTGTATGTGCATGTATGTGAGCATTCGCAATGGTATCGTGTTAAAAAAGCAAGTATAAAAAAACTAAGCATGAATTTCGTTTTGTTGTAACATATTTTAAAATAAATAGCTCGTGAAAAGGACAAAAAACACCCAACCGTCCCACTGTGCTATCAAACTTTCGGTATTGCCCACAAGAAAAGGTCAAACTTAAGGATTTCCACTATTTTTGTTTGGCTTCACCTAATTGGCTGGTAGTAGCAGAGAAGAGCTACGTTGGCCACGCGCTGTAGAAGCAATCGGTGGCCAGGATAATAGTCCCACCTCGCTAGATGAATAGCATTCACACGAGCATATATACCTAGCTTTCCTCACTCACATCAGTTGGGCGTGATAGCGCGCGCTTGTTGGGTATGTTTGGTTTGAGCCTCTGTTAGCCCTGCCAAAATTTTGACATGACCAAAGCAAGGACATGACCAAAAAATTGGCAAGCTATTGGTGTTTGGATTACGACCATTGCAACTTCCAAAATATTGGCATGTTGTTGTTTGGATTGTGACCATAGCCTCCAAAAAAAGTATTGCATGCAGATTTTATTAGTTGATGCTAATCACGCAAAGGCCCATACTTTTTATTCAGTAAAAAGCGCAGCTGATTGTTTAGAAGCCAAAATATTCATCAAATCCTATTGCATGCATGCAGGGCCCACCAATCAACAACCAAAGTAACACGCCAATTTTTTGGCGAAGCATTCCGGCGCCCTCGTCTCGCCCACGTTGGCGCAAACAACACGGAGGAGAGCCTGGCAAGCTGGGCGAGCCAATTTTTTGACGTGGATCCAAACAGCAGCCAAAATACATGGGCTAGCCAACTTTTTGGTAGGGCGTGCTTTGGCATGAATCCAAACAGGCCCGTTACTCTAGCTGTTGGAGGGCTAAAGAGTTTGTATGTGAGGTTTGTGGGCTCGAGCATGTGGCCAATATAATTAAAGAGAGAGAGAGATGCTGCAGTTCAGCAGTTGGAAGTCGCTAATTGTGTGCAGCGTTGCATGCAGATTTTATTAGTTGATACCAATCACGGAAAGGCCCATACTTTTTATTCAGTAAAAAGCGCAGCTAATTGTTTAGAAGCCAAAATATTCACCAAATCCTATTGCATGCATGCAGGGCCCACCAATCAACAACCAAAGTAACCACGCCAATTTTTGCGAAGCATTCCGGCGCCCTCGTCTCGCCCATACGTTGGCGCAAACAACACGGAGGAGAGCCTGGCAAGCTGGGTGAGCCAATTTTTTGGCGTGGATCCAAACAACAGCCAAAATACATGGGCTAGCCAACTTTTTGATAAGGCGTGCTTTGGCATGAATCCAAACAGGCCCGTTACTCCAGCTGTTGGAGGGCTAAAGAGTTTGTATATGAGGTTTGTGGGCTCGAGCATGTGGCAAATGGTGGTCCTGCTGGAAACAGCAGGCTGTGCGGAGAGATGGCCAGCTGGGGCTTACTTTCGTGGTGCATAGGTTCGCTCATCTAACTCCATATACCAACTCTTTTGTAAAAAAGGATTTAAAAAATATTCCTTCTACATTAAACGATTTACAGTCAGGCGATCAATCCTGTTTAACCCATGTAACCAAGGCTTTTGCAGAAAGACTTTATTAAAATGTTCTTTAGAGTATTCTAAAATTGATTTGTATTTTGTCGTACATAGTCCTTCCTTCATCTCTTAGTATAAAGCAAAAGCTATTCCCTCTACATTGAACGATTTACAGTCAGGCGATCAATCCTGTTTAACCCCATGTAACCAAGGCTTTTGCAGAAAGACTTTATTAAAATGTTCTTTAGAGTATTCTAAACTTGATTTGTATTTTGTCGTACATAGTCCTCCCTTCATCTCTTAGTATAAAGCAAAAGATATTCCCTCTACATTGAACGATTTACAGTCAGGCGATCAATCATGTTTAACCCCATGTAACGAAGGCTTTTGCAAAAAGACTTTATTAAAATGTTCTTTATAGTATTCTAAAATTGATTTTTATTTTGTCGTACATAGTCCTCCCTTTATCTCATAATATAAAACAAAAGTTATTCCCTCTACATTGAACGATTTACAGTCAGGCGATCAATCCTGTTTAACCCCATGTAACCAAGGCTTTTGCAGCAAGACTTTATTAAAATGTTCTTTATAGTATTCTAAAATTGATTTGTATTTTGTCGTACATAGTCCTCCCTTTATCTCATAATATAAAGCAAAAGATATATAATCGGGCTGCCAATCTCGTTTAACCCCGTATACCAACTCTTTTACAAAAAGGGTAACTTTTATTTTCTCCTACATAGTACTCCCCCTCACATAATATGGGGCAAACGATTTACAATCTGGCGACCAGTTTCGTTTAGCTCCCATATACACCAACTCTTTTGCAGAAGGACTTGGTTAAAGTATTCTATAAATAATTTCTATTTTCTCATACATAGTACTCCCTCAATCACATAATATAAGGCAAACGATTCACAATCTAGTAAATCCATGCGAAAATCTAAATGTTGAGAAGAGCATTTTGGATATATTGAAAAAGTGTATGGTTTTTGGCCCTTCTAAAAGATGAGGGTTGGAACTATCCTCTTTTTAAGGTTAAACTAAATGCACATGATGGTTATGACATGATTATAACGCTCCATCAGTTCCTAACTTTTTTAGGAATGATCGGTTCCTAATTAACAATATTAATCTTGGTTTGTTACTAAGTGCAATCATATTTTTCTATTGATGACAATATACTTATAGGGCACTGATATGTTTTCTAAGTAAAACAACATGTTTTAGACCTGTGGATAATTCGTGTGTGGATCATAGACCCCCAAAAATGATTATTAATCAAGATATTTGCAACAACGGCGAGACACGTGTTTTTTTTCTTTTATTCTTGAGTTATACGGATCTCATGCTATTAAGAAGGGATCAAAGGGGTATGCGATCAATTTTCTCAATTCGTGATTATCACAACATGCCATACCTACCCAAAGTCCAATGCCAAAAAGCCTAACCAAACCCTATGCACAAAGATTTAAAAGAAACAGAATTCCAACGACAGGACTGTCCGAGCCCATTTCAATTGGGCGGTTCTGGCTAACTATCTCCAAGCATCACTAGCTAAAATATCTAGTAAGCAAACAACGGAAAGAAAGCTAAGCAAACCAAAAAATATATGAATGTTTCAAAAGTAAATTAAAACATGAAATTTCAGAATGTTCGCAAAAGATAAAAAATACTAGTAAATTCAAAAAAATGTTTGCAAATTTAGGAAATGGTACTGAATATAGACAATGTTTCATATTTCACAAAAAATGTATTTAAAGAAAGTTCATGAATTTAAAAAAATTGCATATTTCAAAAAAGTTCATGAATTCAAAAAATCATCCAGATTCGGAAAATATTCATAAATTCAAAATATGTTATAATTTTGAAAAAAAATCATAAATTCAGAAAATGTTTGTAAAATTATAAAAAATCATGTATCAAAAAAATGAGTTCAAAAAATTCACAAAGTCAAAACACATTCTGGATTTCAATAAATGTCTGCAAATTTGGAAAATATTTCAGATTTCAAAATTTTATGTGTACTTGCAAAAAAAATCAGGATTTCAAAAAAATTGTGAATTTGAAAAAGTATTTCCAGATTTCAAAGGCGCCCCGAAGTATAAAAATCTTCATAAACTTAAAATATCTTGTACCAGACATGCAATATTTACCTTGTGGTGCGGAAATTACAGGGTTTAATCGGCTAGAAAGAAATTATAAATAGGGACATGTGGCGGTTTGTGATTGGTTGGTACCGTTTCACCACTAGAACATGTCGTGGTGGTTGGATATTAATGAGATCGGTCAGTCCAGATTGAATTGTACCGGTTCACTAAGTGAAACGACGTGGAGCATAAGATGTGGATATAACGAACGAAAACACACAAGGTACTCACCGGGCGGCGCTAGGTAGTCGAAATAGTCACCGGAACACGCAAAACGACGACGACGGCTCAAGAATGGGCGAACAAGACGATGCAGGGTGTTGAGTTCAAAATGTATGGTAGTTTTGATAATTATTTTGTGCCTACGCGGTAGGCTTTGTGGAATTTTATTGCGTTCACGCTTTGCTTTTTGTCAGTTTTTTCAGGAAACGTTTTTTGGAATGAATAAAGATCTTTGGAAGGAATCTCAAAAAATTATGGTGGAATCACGTCATGCGTATGCGTATGCGTGGTCATCCATTATTTCCACCTATCAAGTCGGATCGGGAAGCGAATCAATCTGTGGTTGAGTTGGTTAGGTGGGCAGTGGTATTCCCAACCCACCAGGGTTTAAATCCTGGTGCTCGCATTATTTCTGGATTTATTTCAGGATTTCCGGCGATGCGCTTTCAGTGGGAGGAGACGTTCCCGTCGACGACGAGGCGCCTACGGTGACTTCGTAAATCTCAAGATGATATGCCGGCTCAGTCTCTCGGAGGTGCTCATAGGGGTAGAGTGTGCGTGTGTGCGTTCATAGGTATGAGTGTATGCGCGTGTATATGAGCGCTTGTGTTTGTACTGATGCTCAAAAAAAAGTCGGATCAGGAAGAGGATGAACGGAGCCGCCAGGAACACATCGAGAAGACAGAACCCTAGCATATCCGGAGGGAGAATCGTTCCAACAACTTCGTGGATGCAACACTGCACCAAGAGGGCTCCATCATCATCACCACTATTATCATCATCTAATCCCCATCCATTTGTAATATAATAGTTGGACTGTATTCAAACTTGTGTTACTTGTGTGAGATCGCCATGTTCATCACAATTCATCTCATATGTGCCCTTAATGTGCGAGTAATTTTCATAGTTCTCGGGAATATGGAGGAGCCCCAGTGTGTAATAGATCCTTTGGTATTAGGATTTGATATCATCTTTATATGTTTACTAGTTAATTGTCCGTGCGTTGCAATGGGGACATACAAATTCTTGTGGATCAACACCGATCATGGGTAACCTATATCTTTAGATAGATCCCACATGCACAACAGATGATATTGTATATTTTTATATGAAAGCACAATACATACCCATTAGTCTCTTTGTTTATCACATGCCTTCAAATGCTAGTTAACAACTAATCTCAAAATGACAACTTGCATGTTTTGCTAAAATTCTAAACTCATAGTAGTACTTTTCTGGAAACAGTGTCTTTCAAGAAGGAATAATTGGTTCGTAATTTATGTGCCGAAACGTAATCCTCATAGAATGTCATAATTTCATACTCGATCCTCATAATAAGACTATCTGACCTCCAAACAAAGGCTATCTGAAGATCTAACTAATATCAAAAATGCCAACAACACCACATTTATGCTCAACGAAAGCTTCTCTTCTCGACTTCACGTCAAGCCATTCCATGAACAGCATGGGCCAGCTCACCAACATAAATCTGACACTACAAAGTGGTGGCATCCGGTTGTATCTGATAGTCTGGATTTGTTAAATGAATAATTAGTTACCGTAATCATGAGAGGCTGGCACTTATTGTTTTCAAACAAAAGTATGTGTTCAAGTCTAAACCACAAACAAACAGGAACACACACTTAAGAGAAGTAACCATCTTGCATGAGCACCCGATCTAATAGCATGAGTATGAAATGGTAAGTTGGGTCAGTTAGAGGATATAATAGGAACAACCATAGCAATCAATAAAAAAGACCATAGGATCATATACACCAAAGTGAATCGTTCTCCCTTCTTAAGAAGAATAATCACCTTCAATTTAAACATCAGTGCTTGCATAGAATTGTAGTTGGAGAGTAACTTCACTTTTAACAAATTTAAAGATTTTAATTTTCAAATAATTCACTTCCAAAAGGCCTCTTCCCACATGTAACAGACTGACAATTTACTATTCAAATAATTCACTTGTTCCAGTAATCCACTTTCTCAAGTTCAGCATAACTAAAAAGGGATCAGAAGTATAGATGACAAATTCTTGACCTTAACATGTGTGTATTATGTGATGATGGAGTAGTGACTCCGTAAATAGATTGTTAACAAACTAAAGAGGGATACAACCTACATTTTTACTTGTTCTCTGAAGCGATCCGTAAATAGATTGTTAACAAACTAAAGAGGGATACAACCTACATTTTCACTTGTTCTCTGAAGCGATTAACAATGCAATTTTTCCAGTCAAATAATACATGGTAAATCTGAACACAGGTAGGCAATCTAAGGAACTGAACAACACGGATAAACTGGATTAAGTGGACGTGGTGATATGTCCCTGACAGTGCATGCAGAGAAATATTATGATGTATTCCACTTCATCCTGATTAACAAGCTGAAAATACATACCTCGTTCGTGCACTCCCTGTCAGCATGAGGTGCTACCGCTAATTACCCCAGTGAACCACCCCATTCCCAAAGTCATTTCACAGGAACTACTTGACCTAGCAAAACAAAAAATACATCAGCGAAGATACCAAGTGTGATGGTCACAAACTCAAAGTTATTCAAATCTGGGCAAATATGCATAGATCGAGTGTAATTATACATCTTCAGATTTTGTAAATCTTCTCTTAATATACTGAAGCAGCGCTACTGCCTGGCATCTTCCAAAAAAAGTGCAAGCACACCCAATGAAGATCATGGCGGCATTGGCGGATGGGTTGACCACTTGACCACCAAAAATCCCCAGTGCTGCAAGAATTGATAACAAAAACATGTTTCATACCCTCATGCATAAGAAAGAATATACATGCTCAGTACTTCGAAGCGATCAATTGGTGAGGCAGCTACTGCCGCCTACGAAGTGGAGACCAGCAGGTGAGCTGCTCCGCCATGAACCTGTGTTAGCTTGAGTCCATGTCCCGCGGCCGCTCGCTCTCGTCCCGCCTGTCGCACAACTCAAGGTTGCGTAGATCAATCAAACAGCGTTGCCCAGCAAATTACCTCTCAGATCAACTACTATTGGTTACCTAAACCTGACGAAGGAGTAGGACAAGACCCGCTAGCGTGAGCGCTGGAGCAGAAGCCTCCGGAGGCCTCCACTCGCTGCACCAGCCGACGTCGGACTTCCGTCGCACCGAGAATCCCGCCCTCACGGAGTCCCCGCCGGTGGCGTTCCTTGCGGCCAGCGGATCCGCCATGGCAAAGTCGTACGGGACGACCAAAATCGACCTGCACCTGCACACCACCCCTAGGCCCAGTACGTCCTCCGGCGCCGGCGTACGTTAGGCAGATTGTAGTACGATCACCCCTGGCGATGCAGGCAAAGGCGGCGTACACCAACGACAGCTGCTTAGGAACTCTCCTTTAGCGCCGCCGCCAAGCTCGCCCATGGACGGACGCGATCAAGGGTTGTGCAGATAAGAGGGAGGAGTGAAGAATTTCTTGATGGGACTCGCTCCTACCGCCGATGGCCAGGACCGCGACCACGGCGGCAGACGAGGGGAGGAGGGAGTCAGAGAAAAAAAATTGGGAGTGGGCAGAGAGATGAGATCGGGAGCAACCGAATGCGGAAGATGGGGAGGCCGCGTGTGCGTGTGCGTGGGACGTGCTTTCGTGGGTTGTGGCCTCGTGGGTCTGTTTTTTTTTCCTTTTTTCGGGCGGGGATGGGAGAAACGAGTGATGGAAGGAGAGATCGAGGAGGTCGAACCATCACGACGTTCGATCCTCCTTTAATAGTAGAGATGATAATAGTCTTTTTAATGTTGGGTGAAGTCGACATCCAACGTATGTCAATTTTGGATGAAAGATTGTTACCGTCGGCGAACCGGTTATCGCACAAGTTTCGTCCCTGATCGTTGCAGCAGGGTATAAACGGACACCGCTTATAGACTATGTTCATGAGGACCTTTTTCTCCTTAATCATCATTTGATAACCGGAGTGAGGAAAAACGGTGGTGGTGTATATGATGCGAGACTGGTCATGCAAAAGGGTCACACAAATGCTAACGGGTGCGGTGACCAAAACGAACAAGGTGGTGGCGTCAGGTGGTGGCTTACCTTGCCTAAATAAATGGCGGGGCGATGGCGAGGCTGGGGTCTCGATGAAATCTGGCATGAAGGATGTTTCTGGTGGCATGAAGGTTGTCTGAGAGGTGCGCACTGCCGCGTGGGGTGTGGCGATGGGGGACAGTGTGGCGTGTGGTCTCGTGCTCACCGAATTCGGGGGACAGTGTGGCCTGTTAAAACGCGGGCGTGCCCCATCGGGGACGTTAAGTTGGGTCGGTTGGGCTGGCTCGGTTGCAGCTGCACGTCGTGCTAGGTCGCACTATGCTTGTTGGGTCAGCTGGCTAGCTAACCTTTTTATTTTATCTTTTATTTTTATGTTTTGATTGTTCCTTTTGAATTTTAAGTTGATTCAAAAACCAAACATGCTCCAATTCAAATAGGAAAATCTACACAAGTTCAAGCCAAAATTTATGGCTTATGGAAATGACTTTTCCCGCCAAAATAAAATAAGTAGCCTTATTTCGAATAATTACCTTTTGACTTTTGAATTTATTCAAAAATCAAATTCACTCAACTCCTTTCGGGAAAAATAACAAAGGCTCAAGATATTATTTGTGACTTATGAAAAATACGTTTATGCACAAATTAAATACTTGAATTGACACCCTAATTTGGGACATCGATTCACTCCCTAAATTCTTGTATGGTTCAATTTAATTCCCAATTTCAGCTTTAGGACTTCAGTAATATTTGGGGTGTATGGAATTTATTTCCAACCGAAAATATTTAACAAAGGTCACAAGCATTTTATGAGCCCAAATTTGGTTTTATAAATAATCACTAAGTGATAATTGAAGGTTCGAAATAATTCGAAATTGTTTTGAGCCACATTTTCATTCAATTCAAACAACTCCTAGTCAAAATTAGCCAGGACCAAGGAATCATAAGAAAATTTCAAATTTTCAATTCCCTCTTATTATTTCTTTAACTTTCCAAAATGGAGGGGAAAATGAGATGTGACAATATTCCTTTTATATTTTATCAGTATGTAACAACATTCCTAAAACCGGTGGGAAAAAACAAGAGAGCCCTACTGGGCGGCCCAAACAATAGTATGCTAGGGCTTTGGAAGGGTGCGCGTTTGATCCTTATGGAAAAAAGTATAGATAACCCCCGGAACTATCCAATTTGGATCACATAACCCCCTTGTCTTTGAAACCGGGTTCTTAATCCCCTAAACTATTTTAAACGGACAAATCACCCCCAGCCTCCACTTTAGCGTTATGGGACGGCTGTTTTGCTTACTTGGCACCAGCCACGTCGGATAGGGGCTGGTGCGTTCTGTCTAACGACGCCCCGAGCCGGTTCCAACCAGACCCGTCCCCTGCCCTTGCCCCTTCGCCTCCTTTCTCTTCTCTTCCCTCTCCGACGCAATTTCTGGAGAAAAGCAGCAGTAACATGCAGAGAAACGACAGTAAAATGTATGGTGCAAAGGAGCAGCATACTACAAATGCAGAGGAGCAGCAGCAAAAGGAAGGTGAGGACGAGCATATGGAAGAACCAGAACCTTTGCAATTTTTCCAACATGTATTATCAGCCTGGTAGAGCTTCGAAACTACGAGTGAGCAGAGGAAAATCAGTTGTAGTTGAGTAACTCCTTATTATGTGACTACTTATGAGAGCTTACCTGAAAGTGCCATATCCCAAGTTTAACTCAGTGTTATGGATTGTCAGATTTACCTCAACATAATGGAATTTGCTGTCAATGTAATGTAATGTCAGATCTACAAGTGTCATTGCTGTCAAATTTAGAAACTGATGTCAATAAGTTGTAGAGTTCTGATAAAATACAGTAACATTGTTGTCAAATGAACATACATGGCATTTTCACATTGCTGTCAAATGAACATTATAGTGACCAAACACGACATTTCTTTGTAGTTCGATGCTTACACCATAAATCTGACACTTCGTACAAAGCTCACGCAACATTTTATCCAATACAAAGCTCACACCGCTCAAACACAACGAACACACTCCAATGACACTACTTTACCAACATATGTTGCAAAGCAAACTGAAATAAACCAGAGCAAGAATTTCAACCAAGCTCCTCTTCACTTGATTTCTATTGGAGCTTCCATCTTCAACGTTTAACACATATTGCTCTTTGTCCAACTGCTCTCTAAACACAAGTTTTTCATTCGCTTCTTTCTTGTCCAAACAGCATCATGTACGTCTTTAATTAACTGTTGCCAGCAATGTGTGCCTAGTTTATCCAACCACAGGAAGAACAAGCATCCACCAACGCTTCCAAGCTTGAAACAAAAAAAGCAGAGTATCCATGAAATACCCAAGCAGAAATCAAACTAGTTGCTTCAGAGAACAAAAAATTACTAATGAATGACTGCACCTGTGATAAGAACAAGCAAGGCATGTTCACATCGCACTCACACTTGAGCTCCGGCTGGTACTCGTACGGTTGGGAATCGGAGGACCCAAACAACGGCGGCCTCGCCTCGTTGAAAAAGCCCGCGACGAGCCCGTGCTTCCTGTGCTCATAGCTGCCATGGCGTGTGGAGGAGAGGAGGAGCAGAAATCCTACCGGCGGCGGCGGCGGAAGAAAGCAGAAGAAGCGGCGGCGGGTTTGGTTGGAACCGGCTCGGGGGCTCGTTTTAGACCGCATGCATCATCCCTATCCGACGTGGCCAGTTGGTGGGCTCAACCCAGGTACCAAGTAAGCAAAACAGCCGTCCCATACCGCTAAAGTGGAGGCTGGGAGTGATTTGTCCGGTTTAAGATAGTTTAGGGGATTAAGAACCTGGTTTCAATAATGAGGGGGTTATGTGATTCAAATTGAATAGTTATGGGGGTTATCTATACTTTTTTCATCCTTATGCCACCGTGTTTGTTCCCTACACCAAAGTGTTCATGCGGCCCAGCTAGGCCTGCTAGGTTCATGCTGGAGAACTGACTCAAACAATAGTACCACCTCGCTACCCGAAGCGCGCACGCACCGGCATAAATACTCGCCTCCCGACGCACACAACAGCTGAGCGCGGTGGCTCGCGCCTATCACTCCAGCTTCGGAGGGCTAAAGAGTTGGTGCTGGGGTTGCCAGGTTTGCTAGCCCGTGTCAAAGTTGTGCACTGTAGATACCGTTGTACGTATACTTTAACACTGAAAAGGCACGCTGGTATGTAAAGACTGTGCACCTACGTCGACTGTCGATTTTGGCCCAAGACGCGGCCTATGGCTGCCTAAGGCATTAAGGCTGTCGGGACGCGTTCTCCAGCCGTAGCCCACACTCACGCTTGGGTTGCCACGGTGATTCGGTCCTGCCATTAGGGCCTACACCGTGGCGCATGGGTTCGCCTACCAACCCCGGCACCAACTCTTTTTTTTCTTCACTCTACTATATTCAAGCCAGTAAGTGTAACAGCTCCTTATCCTTCAATTTCATGGTGTAAGCTGGTTCATCAGGTCTGCGATGATCAAATAAAAAAACTGCGAACTTGACCGTTTTATGCAAAGTCATGTGTTAGCTTTGCTACAAATAAAACGAGTTAGACTAATAGCGGTTGAATCAGAAAAACAAAGGGACTTCCAGACAACAAATGCAGGATCGAGGCAAAAACAATGCTATGGTCACTCACCAATTAAGCCAAACCAAATCCTCTACCACAAGCTCAAGAAGAAGGCACTCCGCCTCTCAGAATGGAGCATGGGCCTTTTCTCCAAGGCTAAAATCCACCACTAAGCCATGCTTTTGGTGATCCTTCGCCTCCACATCACCCAAGAGGATAGACTCCTCTCCACCGAGGATCTTGAGCTCTGGGACTCAAGAGAAGGGCCATCGCCTTGGCTATGCTCGAAAGATCGCGCACGAAACAATGTGCGAGAATTTCCAACTTTAAAGAAGGGGATACTAATACAAAATTCTTTCAAAGAAGGGGATACTAATACAAAATTCTTCCACCGCCGAGTCAATGCAAGGCGGAGAAAAAAATCATATCCATAGAATCAAGAACGAGCATGGCTGGGTCACCGAGCACGACGCCAAAGAAAAGTTAATCCATGACTATTTTTCCAATGTCATGAAAGAGGTCCCCGATGCCGCAAATATTTCAATTGGGAAGAGCTAAATTTAGAGCCTATTGACTTGCATGGTCTTGGCTCCCCAATGGCCTAGAGTGAGGTCTTCGATGTGATCAACGACATGACAAGTGACAAAGCGTCGGAGCCAGGTGGATTCACGGGCCCCTTTTTCAAGAAGTGTTGGCACATCATCAAGCCATACCTCATGAGGGTCATTACGCATTTTGACTCCCTGCACACCTCAAATCTCGAGTGGCTCAACTCTGCAAATGTGGTGCTCTTGCCAAGAAGGATGGGGTAGAGGGGATCGCCGACTATAGATTCATTAGCCTCATCCGCGCGATCGCAAAGATTATTGCGAAGGTGCTCTCCACGAGGCTCGGCCCACATATGGAAATCTCGTCTCTAACACCTAAAGCGCCTTCATCAAAACAAGAAGCATTCACGACAATTTTTTGTATGTCCGCAATCTTGCCCGGCGCCTTCACAAGAGGAAGACCCCATCCCTCCTCTTCAAGCTCGATATCCGCAAGGCCTTCAACTCCGTGAAGTGAGAGTACTTGCTTGATCTCCTCCAACGGCGAGGATTTTCAAGTAAATTCAGGGATTGGGTCGCGGCCCTCCTTAGCTCTTCATCCTCGAGGATCATCCTGAATGGTATTGCCGGCTGTCCAATAAAGCATAGGCAGGGACTTCGGCAGGGATCCCCGCTTCTCTTTGTCATCACCATGGACCCGCTCCAAAAAAATTTCTAGATGTGGTAACAAAGAAGGGGCTCCTCCATTATATATAGGGAAGGGGGGCATGATGAGGACCTCTCTTTAGGCGAACGACGCGATTGTCTTCCTGAACCCTGGTCAAGTAGGATGTTGATAACTTTGCAAGCATTTTGAGGGGGTTTGGGGAAGTCACGGGCCTTTGCACCAATTTCCAAGAGAGCTTGGTGGTGCCCATTTGTTGCAACCACCTTGATTTGGGTCACCTAACTCAAAGCTTGCCGGCTGCACGGGCGTCTTTCCCTTTGCTATACTTGGGAATCCCCCTCTTCGTGTGGAAGCTAAAATTGTTGGACCTTCAATTTCTTGTGGACAAAGTGGCAAGCAAGTTGCCAACGTATGATGGCCGAAAAATCACCACCATCAGGAAAACGGCCCCAAGTGGTCTACCCCACCACCCCATTGGTCATGCCGCCAACCATCCTCCACAACATCAACAAGCTCGAACGAGCTTTCCTATGGTCCGATTCGGACAAGACATCGGGGGCTAAATGCAAGGTGAATTGGGAGAAAGTTTGCCGGACACTTCCGTATGGAGGGCTCGGGGTCCTCAACACCGTCAAATACGGGGGATCTCCGGTTACGCTAGGCGTGGTATGAATGGAAAGAATCCACCAAGATGTGGGTGGGGATGGGAAACCCATGCGATGCGGAGGACCTCAACTTTTTCTATGCTTCCACCACCATCACCGTTGGTAACAGTGTGAGGACCCCCTTTTGGGATTCTCCTTGGCTTCTTGGGCGTACGCCAAAAGACATTGCCCCGCTCACTTATGAAGCTTCCAAGAGAAAATTTTGGAAGGTCGGGGAGGCCCTAAAGCACAACGTGTGGATCCTCAAGATCAAAACCCCCATCAACGTCACCGCCGAGCACATCACACAATTCTTCGCTCTTTGGATGCTACTAAATGAGGTCCACCTTAACGAGCTCACAGAGGATGAAATCATTTGGAAGCATATGAGCAGTGGGCAGTACTCGGCGGCATTCGCATACAAGGCGCAATTCCTAGGGATGGTTCTTTCGCCCATGTATAGGATGAGCACCTCCAAAAGGAAAAAAATGCTTGGCTGGCCCTTCAAGATAGAATCTGGACGGCAGACAGATTGGTAAAATGAGGATGGCCAAATTGTGATGTTTGCCCTCTTTGCAAGAGTGTGCATGGTCATTGGGAAATTCCCCATGCTCGGGCTCGACACTTCTGTGCGGCCCTTATTCAACACGGTTGAAGAGTGGTGGGCAAGCACTTGCGCCGATGGCGCGCCAAATCAACAAGCCAAGGCCTCCATCACCATGCTAGTCTCTTGGAATGCCCCCACCGCCAATCTTGCTTTCGTACATCTCCACCGAGGCAAACCTTTGGATCATTGCCGAAGCAAACCAGTCTTTTATTGCGCGCGAGTAACTGTATTCTCTTTTATTTAATGAATGAGGCAAAGCTTTTGCGTCCGTTTAAAAAAAACATCGGCAAATTCATCAGGTACAAATAGATCGCATCCACAAGGGGCGCATAGGTTCTGCAGTTACAAATCGGTGGGAGAAACAGAAAATACACGCACTGTATAATTTGCCAGAGCGTTCAAGTAAATACTTCACATACTGAGGCTTTCACCGTTCAAACAAGCCCTGAGAATGATACACAGTTAGCCTGCACCATCACGCCACACTTACAAACTCGTAATCACTCGGATTTAACCCACTCATACAAATGGCACACTTACACAAGTTATACAACAGGCCTAATACAACTACGTAAACTACAATAACGCAGGCAGGGAGCACATGCTGGCTGCACCAGTGCTGAGACAGCGGAGCACCATAGTTTGTTGCCTGGCACTCAAGCCTCTTCCACTTGCTCCTCCTCTTCCTGGAGGAGGTTCTCTCTGTTGTCGTGGGCCCAGAAGCCGCGGACGTCTATAAGCATGCTGGCGATAGTCCCGCCTTGCTTGCAGGAAAGGAGATCCGCGAGTGCGATCCTGAGAGGGTCAGCTGGTTTCACCATGTCCCAGATTTCATCCCTTACGTCTTCAATGCAAAGCTCGTAGTTCCCCCCCTCGATCCACTTCTGGTGCACATCTCTGTAAACAATTACACCATTGCATGAGACAAAATGGCTGCTCGGTTGTCATGAGGTCAATACAAAGAAACTTTCCAATGTGATTTTTGGATTAGAAAAGCAATCAAAGATTACTGAGAGATGACAACTATGATACCAAATATAAGGTGTTTATTCAACACATTCTGATTTCACAATTATTTGCCTGTAGGTATTGTGAGAGGGCCACAGCCATTAAAATTTTGGCCACATTAATATTTCCTGTGATCGCATCTCGTGTAAGACTAGTGGCAGAATATGCCTTGGATTATAACTTCAAAGATTTGACATGAAATTTATAGCATAACATCTCTCATGTATGACTGTTTCTCTCTTAATAACTGACACTGAACTGTGATTCCTAATAAAAAAAATATGCAAATGGCTGTTAGATGATTGTGCAGTTGATCAAACTATACAATGAAGGAACTGTGGGAGTCTCCTAGTAAAGTTTCCTATTCGTGCAGCTTTATCTGACACTACATTCCAGATGCTTAAGTATAGGGTGTGGATGCACCTAGGTGGTGCCCAAAACCTGCTTTAGAGTACCACGGGCCCAATCCCAAGTTTAGTTTAAGGTTCATGGATACTACTGCGAGTGACTTACTCACTTCAGGTTTCATAACTAACATAGTGCAACTGATTAGTACAAGAGATAGGGAACTTGAGAGTGTAAAAAAGGTACTCCCTCCGATCCATATTAAAAAAGTATTAAAACAATGATGTCCTGCCTGTTGAGGCCAGCAGAACAGTCCGGAAGTTCCGCAAGCACATAAACATGGCAGACTAAATCTAGGAAGATGGTATCAGGCAGGAATGCTAACTCTCACATCCTCCTTTCTTTTCTTCCAGAATATAATTTGTTTCCCAGAACATGAAGAACACTCTTTTAAGGCCCAATTTGGTGAAACGAATAACAAGTACAGAATTGTTTAAACCCCTGTTCAGAAAACAGGATTTCACGGGAAAGCCTATGCACTATAAATAGGACCAAGCATTAGACACAAGGGCGTCATTGAATACAGTTTTCCTTCCGAATAAATTACTGCCAATTATTATTTAATACACACTGTGATATAAAGTTATTGAGGAAGAGATTAACAAAAGGCTGGTCAAAATTTATCAAGGTTGTTCTCAACTTTGAAGAGAATGGTGCTATGTCTTGTGCGGACAACAGGTATACTCCTATAATGATTATGAATGACCATATGTTTCTCCTACTTCGGCTCCCTTTGCCAGGCAGATATTTTCAGCTAAATAGAATATGCATGACAAAGTAAAGTGGGGAAAGAAGGGGGTTGCATCAGTACATCCATGAACAAAATATAGGTAGGTTAACACCAAAACAATTGTAGAAAAAATAGCTACCACCACCATATAAACTACACAGTTCATATTACAAACTATCACATACATACCTAAATAGAGTATGAATATCAGCAGTTGTCAGGAATCCCCTTCCGTTGAGATCAAGGCATCTAAATAAGTATGTCAGCCCTTCAGGGGTGTCTTTGTTCTCTAGGGCCAAAACAAAGTCGAGAAAGCTCTCAAAATCCATCTCACGACTGTTGCCACCTCCAACTTTGCTTCGGCGTACATGTTCATCAAAAACTGAAAAGTAGAACTGCATTGTTATTCTGTATTCATTACTGAAGACTATAAGAAAACATCAATGATCTGTACATTGAAGATTTGGAGTAGCATACTAAGAGTTTATGTTTCCCATTTGGTTAAGGTGCTTTAGAAGAAACAATGAAAGCAGAGCAGAGAGCAGATTTTAACCTCTTTCGACGAAGATCTCTGTTAGTGTGCCATCAGCATATTCCTTCAGCTCTTGTTTGCTCAGTGTGCCATTTGTATCTTTGTCTAGTGCAAGGAACATATCTGCAGAGGGATAACAATAGCATACCAATTAAATAGAGTATATATACTGCACGGGAATGAAAAACAATGTAACTTGGTGCAAGTAAATGACCTCAATGGCAAAAGAAAAATGAGGGCAGCTAACATACCACATATGCGCTGAGCTGAAGTCAAAGAAAACCAATTTTCAGCCTGCTCGGTATCAGTTACCTCTTCCTCACTCTCCTGAAAATAGAGTTGATGAGAACCAACAGGGAAAAACAGTCCAGAATATATTGTATAGTGCAATATTACACTGTAAAGTACAAGATGACCAAATTTGCACACCAAAGCATGTGATCCATATAGCTATTACCTGATGCAATTCCATTAGCTCTTGAAGACAATTGCTCAACAATACTTTCTTTATGCATGCTTTCCCTGAAAAGCAGACAATTATGAAAGATAATTCCTCGCATAAAGAACAATTTGCATGTCAATTCCACTGTATTAAAAGTCCAGTTTTGTACCTCGTCTGTGTGGATCACAGAAGAAAAAGAACTTCCGTGCAGCTATGCGGCAGTACATTTGAACAAAGGCTGATGGCATGTCACGCAATTGTGCCAAATTGGGAATAAGTCCTCTGATGTATGCTTCCATTTCCTGCAAATAAAATTAAGGAATGTGACATACTTCTAAGGTATGAAATTTCATTAACATGTTGTTAGGAGCTAGGGTTCTGCCCAGTCTTGGCCGTAGGCAGTAGGGGAAGGAGGGGGCTGGGCGTGGCGATGAGCGGCCGCGCCGGCAGCTGGGCGCCGTCGCGGGAGAGGAGGATGGCGGCGGCAGCGCAAGAGGCAATGGGGGCGGCTAGGGTTCCGGCTCCTCTGGGAGCCGGGCAATAGAGATAATCTTCTTATTGCTTAATTCCAAAAAGAGTCTTACAGCCTATATTTATAACCTAGATAACTTGCAGAAGAATTAACCTAAGATAACTTGCATAAGAATTAACCTAAGATAACTTGTGGGCTAAGATTCCCCGGTGGGCCTAGCTAAACCGGCCATAACACTTCTCCCCGCCTGCGCAAACAGCTCGTCCTCGAGCTGTAAGGTGGGGAAGCGCTTGCGGAACTCCTGGAGGCGATCAACCAGCGTCAAACACCTTCTCGACAGCTGGCCCGGGTAGCAACCCGGCGGTCCGGGACGGTGATTCCTGCTGGATGGCCACCGCGCGGCGCTCGAACGCGCGGGCGTAGTACATGGCCGTCTGAAGGTCTTGTGGCCCCTTCATCTCGACGTCCACGCGGATGTGGTCGGGAAGGCCGCCGACGAAGAGCTCCGCCCGCTGTAAGGCCGTCACACCAGACGCGTGGCATGCTAGTGCCTGGAAGCGGTCGGTGAAATCCTGCACCGTGGAGGTGAACGGTAGGCGGCCCAACTCGGCCAAGCGGCTCCCGCGTACCGGTGGTCCGAATCGAAGAAGACATAGCTCGCGGAAGCAATCCCACGGTGGCATGCCGCCCTCGTCCTGCTCGAGGGCGTAGTACCATGTCTGGGCGGCCTCGCGGAGATGGTAGGAAGCCAGCCAAGTGCGCTCCGACATGGGCGTGCGCTGTCCACGGAAGAACTGGCCACACTGGTTGAGCCAGTTAAGCGGGTCGTCCGAACCGTCGTACGTGGCGAAGTCGATCTTTGCGAACCGGGGCGGCTGCTGGTGTGGCGCGCCCTGGCCCACTACCTCGGCGGTACGGAGGTCTGATGACGGAGCTCGGCCCAGGGTGGAAGGGCCGGCGTAGTCCCCTGTGGCTCCCGACGCCTCGGGCTGCAACTGGAACCCTGACGGCGGCCGGGCCTCCGTGGAAGCTGACGGCGGCCCGTGGAGCCAGCCAGGAAGTGGCGACGGTGACGAAGGGAAACAGACCTCCTGGATCGGAAGGCCGCTCGGCGAGGACCGGCCCAGGCTAGGGTTGGGCGGGGGCGGTGGTGGAACCTGCACCGTTGCCGCCGGGAGGGATGGCGCGGTGAGGGACGGCGCGCCGAACTGTAGCGTGGGCACCGCCGGGTCGCTGGCCTCCGTGTAGACCGGCGGTGGCGACGTTCCGGTGAGCCAAGCCGGAATCGAAGAGGGCGACGGTGGAAACCGCACCTGCTGGATCGGAAGCCCCCCGGAAGGGTCCTGACTCAGGCCGACACTAGGCGGTGGAGACGGCGTGGGGGCCGGCGCAGCCGGCGCGGAGGGGGCCGGGGCAGACCAGACCGGCCACGGGGTTGGGGCGGACGCGGCCGATGCCGCGGGTGCTGGCGCGGGCCAGTGTGGCCAGGCCGGCGCTGGAGCGGCCGGCTGCTGTAGCGCTGGGTAGCCGCCGGCGAGCGCGGCGGGCACCGAGTACCACGGGAGCGCCAGCGGCCCGGAGGGCGCAGGCGGCAGGGGCGGCTGTGGCGGTCCGTACGGGCTGGCCAGGAAGAGCCGGATACCCTGGACCGCGACGACCAAGTCATTGAGGACCCCCGCCATGGCCTCCGGGGTGTAGTGGGCCGGTAGTGTTGATGGCGACGGCGGCGTAGCGGTGATGGGGCCCGGCGGATGGCCGGTTGACGCGCCGGGGATGAGGTCCAGCGGCGCGGACGGGAGGACCAGCGACCCCGTGGCGAGGGGCGCTGACGCGGCGGTGGTGGTCACGGGCAGCGACGGCGATGGTGGTGAGGATGACATGGTCAAACCAGAGCTGGCTGATACCAAGGCGTTAGGAGCTAGGGTTTTGCTCGGTCTTGGCCGTAGGCAGTAGGGGAAGGAGGGGGCTGGGCGTGGCGATGAGCGGCCGCGCCGGCAGCTGGGCGCCGTCGCGGGAGAGGAGGATGGCGGCGGCAGCGCAAGAGGCAATGGGGGCGGCTAGGGTTCCGGCTCCTCTGGGAGCCGGGCAATAGAGATAATCTTCTTATTGCTTAATTCCAAAAAGAGTCTTACAGCCTATATTTATAACCTAGATAACTTGCAGAAGAATTAACCTAAGATAACTTGCATAAGAATTAACCTAAGTTGGGCTAAGATTCCCCGGTGGGCCTAGCTAAACCGGCCATAACACATGTGTTGGGAAGTCCATACATGAGGTTGAAGGAAACCATCAGAATCCTCATCAAGTTCACTCATATCAATTCTTGCTTGAGTAAGAGAAACCTGAAAGTAGAAACAGTTAGCAAAGTGATACATAAAAACAGCTCATTTCAACATAAGTGGCTGCTGAGAGTTCAAACTTGTGATATTATATATTCATATTACTATCTAGCGGTCCAGTCTTGCATGATTCTCAATCTGGTATAAGGTGATTGTTTTTAGCTTGTTTTGGTGCATTGTGCCATTACCTATTTCAGGTTCTTGTGTTCTGAAAATACCAGTACTATTGACAGTTGTTTCTCTATAAAGACAAGGAAATACCTCCTAATTCTTAACAAACTCAACAAAAATGGCATGGCAATGAACTACAAACAGATGGAGCAATTGTTGAGTGCCACTTACGTAGTTACATTATGCACCAAAATCTTAATCGGGTAAGAATGGAAGGAAAAATTTCAGTGTAGGCTTTTGTTGCATATAGTTCATTACAACTAAAAGCCTAAAAATGAAGCACAACATACTCATACAAATCAAACTGCTAGAGTTAACAGTTTTAGGTTTGAAAATAACTTACTGTTCGCATAACATAAAGATAGAATGGTAAGATTGCAATTCTCCCAGAATCATCCTTCTCGAACTTCATAAAGTTCGAAGGGCTAAAGAAGCGTTTGCATTTCTGGCCAATTTGCTCTGTGCACACTGTGGCAATATGGCAGAAATCTTCATAATTCATCTGCAGTGCTCCAGAAAAAAGAATTGAATGAGAAGTATAATAACATGAACATTAGAATGAACACAGATGGATGTACAATAATGTCATTGAATATATTATATATGCACAGAAATTCAAACATGCAGAAACTATAAATAATGACAGCTGTTAGACACAAAACGAGAAAAATATTTCCATTTTAGCAGTGCTCACTGTATATATCATAGTATGGATATCCAAGGAAATCAGATAACATTAGGGGAAGCAAGTCAATAGCGCAAAATTGAATATATCTGCATGCGGTATAAAATACGGACACCAAGCTATGACCTTACCTTTTCAGCACCAGTAGCATCGTCAATAACACAATTTTCTCTGAGACAAACCCACATGGCATCGAGATCATCAGCATTAAGTAGAAGTTCTGATTGTTTCTGCAATTTGTTTGCAATAGCTCTCGTAAGGCCTAAATCATAAGGTGGTTAAATGCCCAAGCAGCCAGCTCAAGCTCAATTACCTTTAGAAATCTGTACTTGGCCAACCTCTGGACTCTATTGCTAATAGATCCATCTTCAGGTTTCTGTACAAAAAAGGAAACATTAGTATCATCACATATTGACAAGTCGCGTAGTCCTGTGATGCAATGTGAAATCCGAAATGGCTGGCATTGCTACTTATTATCTCTGATAAAAGCAACTAGCACAATTACATATTTTATTTAGATAGACGGCAAGTTTTATCATGGAATATAAGAACAAGAGCTTCTGTATCCAAGTAAGTAAACCAAGTTGCTTCACCTTCTTGTAAAAACTTGGGATGGAACCAGCTTCAGCGCTCTTTCGCTGCCGCTCCTTAAAAATCTCGAGCAATATCCTTTTCGTTTCCAATTCTGCAAGTTCAAACAGATCGGTGATGCCACATGGAAAATGCAAATGTTGAACAACAGAAGTGGCCAAACTAATCAGGAGCTGCCCTGATGCCCAGTAACAACAGAGTCAGATCAACTAACGAGTAAAATAGCAACCTGCAAGAGCACACGACTAGAGTCTGTTATGGTGTTACCTTCTTAAACCATAACATATACTACCTCTGTAACTAAATTGAACTGCAAAAACGTCTTATATTTAGTTACAGAGGTAGTGCCTCCGTACCCAATGGGTCTCTTATGGAAAATGGAGCCGGAGAAGACCTCCTGATTTCTGAGGGAATTGCCTTCCCCTCTCAACCCAAATCACCGGCTGCAGGTCATGGGCGACCACTCTTTCACGTATGACGGCCGCATTACTACATCCCACAACCTGAGGCACGGTAATCTCATCTCGCTCGCGCGAACGCCAGCCTCTAACACCCGGCACCACCACCTCACCCAATCTCATAGCCATTTCGAACGAGACCCAGTAAACCCTAATCCTACCGCCATTCCCGAAGACGAACGGCGAAATTCCAACCATGCCTAGCCTAGCCTAGCACTACAACTCCGCAAGGGTGGTGGGCGGGGAGGGAAGGGGCACTGACCCATAAGGGCCTCGGATCCGAGGCCGGCGCCCGTGCCGACGAAGCGGCGGAGGTTGCGGACCCACGGCATGGACGAGGCCGGCGGGATCCGCCTGCCAGCGGGCGCTGTGGCGGCAGAGGAGGCGCCATCGCCGGCGTCCCCGACGTCGGCGGAGGCGGTGCTCATCGGGGTCGAGGCGGGAGGCCGGATCGGAGCGTGCGCGTGGGACTGTAGCTGGTTGTCGGGTTGGTGGTCTGACGCGGTCCTGTTTGGGGCTCGGGGGAGAGACGGAGAAACAAAATGGCAAAGCAGTGTGTTTATTGTACCTAGCCGTGATGCCTCATTACTTTTTGAATTCGACGAATTTGAAGCGTGTTTCAAAATTATGATTTTGCTTTGTCAGCCGTTATAAGTTTGATTTTATTTCTTCAACTCTATTAAGAATAATTAGCAAAAGGACCCGTGCGTTACAACGGGAGAAAAAAAATTGATGAATCAATTGAGGGAAAAAATTGGATGCTAGTTTGGAACATGGGATACAACACTAAATGACGGAATTTTTTTCAAGAATATAATACCATAAAATACAATAATGGTTTAGAACTATAGCAGTTGTGAAAGTACTTACCAGCTTTTGTCGCAATTAGGGCTGCAAACGAGTCGAGCTCGAGCGAGTTGAAGTTGGCTCAGCTCAATTCATATGAAAATTCAAGCGAGCTCAAACTGAGTGAAGCTCATGATCGAGCTGTAGAACATGACTCATGCTTAACTTGTAACGATCTCGAGTAAAAATGGGAGCTAGGCATCTCAGAGAATCCATCCAAAACATTAATTCTTTTCATGTTTACATTCTGTGACCGTGTGAGCGAGCTCAAACTGAGTGAAGCTCATGATTGAGCTGTAGAACATGACTCATGCTTAACTTGTAACGATCTCGAGTAAAAATGGGAGCTAGGCATCTCAGAGAATCCATCCAAAACATTAATTCTTTTCATGTTTACATTCTGTGACCGTGTGCAACATATCATAGAAAAATTCACAAATAAAAATCCATAAAGTACAGTGCACACACTTGGTGAAGAGCCCTTATAGATAGTCACAAATTATATAGCTTTAGTCCTCTCTCTCATGATCGTACATTTCTGTACTATGTACATTTTTGTACTTTTTGAATTCGACGAATTTGAAGCGTGTTTCAAAATTATGATTTTGCTTTGTCAGCCGTTATAAGTTTGATTTTGTTTCTTCAACTCTATTAAGAATAATTTAGATACTACCACAAGTGCCCAGAATATCGGGAATCGCTTGCTTGCTTTACGAAAAATACTCTCTCTCTAAACAAATATAAAGACCTTTTATAGATCACTAAAGTACAAGTATTATTTTTGATGATGGTACGATTATACTTTAGACCAGCCGACCTTGACGCTCTGAAAGTTCATATTTGCCTTTAGTTGTACTTTGATAGTGATAACATGTGAATAGAGGACTTATATTTATAAATGTATGATAAAATTTAGTCCTCATGAAAAATCTTCTGTATCTACTAAAAGCTAGCATTCTTTTTTTTGCAGGAGGTAGATATTTTTATTAAAAGCTTGGCCTTACAAGGAGACCCATGAAACAAAAGAAATTACATATATGTCCCTTTGAATCCCGACGACCATGGCTTCCAAGATTAGTCGGTGGCGCGTCGCTGCCGCTGCTCCTCCTCGACCTTGAATCTGGGGCTAGCCTATTCCGCGGACGGGAAGTCACTGGGTCAGAAGAACCAACGCCAGAATCCAAAGCCATCACCCAGTCTAGCGTATGTGCCCCTGAAAGAAAGATGGCAAGCACCCGCCGCCGTCATAGCACGCGCCACCAACTCCACCCCAAGAGCCAGCAGACATGCAACACTTCCTAGAAACCACCTCACGAGCCCCACACCTTCATTGGAAGAGGCGGCGATGCGACAAAGATAGGGCCGAAGGACAATATCCTCACCACGCACAGTCGTAAAAAGCTAGCATTCACTGGCATATTTCTCTCAACATACGCATATACCACCTTAGCATGCAAACATGCATGGGAAAAACTCACCTCGACATGCAAATATGCATGAGAAATATTCAACTCCATAATTAAATATAGTAAATCATGCTATGTATTTTATATTTTAGTTCTTGCATTATTAATTTAAAATTCCTATTTATGCATCGTTAGGATCAACATGAGCACTTTTACTAGCAACCAGTTGATACGCCTCCATCTTATCTACTTTTTCAAACACTTTTGCTCTTATTTTGAACTCTAATTTGCATGATTTAAATAAAACTAACCCTGACTGACGCTATTTTCAGCAGAATTTCCATGCTGTTGTTGTGCAGAAATCAAAGTTCTCGGGTTGACCTGAAAATTTAGGAGAATTTTATGGAATATATAAAAAATACTGGCGGAAAAATGTACCAGAGGGGGCCACTTAGGAGCCACAAGCTCAGGGGGCGTGCCCACCCCTGGGGCGCGCCCTGCGAGCTTGTGGGGCCCCTGGACCTCCGGTAACCCTAACGCCAACTCCATATATACCTATTCGCCAAGAAAAAAAATTAAAGAGAAGGATTCATTGATGGGGAACGGAGCATGAAAATACAAATATCCTATGAACACCCAAGATCTATCTAGAAGAAGCATAGCAATGAGAGGGGAGAGTGTGTCTACGTACCCTCGTAGACCGAAAGCGGAAGCGTATATACTATGGTTGATGTCATCGTACTCTTCACGATCCGACCACGATCCAACCGATCTAGTGTCGAACGGACGGCACCTCCGAGTTTAGCACATATGTGGCTCGATGACGTCTCCTCCTCCTTGATCCAGCAAGAGAAGGTAGAGAAGTAGATGGGTCACAACAACACGATGCCGTGGTGGTGATGGTGGTGGTGGAGTCAAAATAATGGCAGGGCTTCGCTAAGCGAAAAACCATTGACGAGTACTATGCCGGCAGGGAGAGACGGGCAGCAACCAAGGCTAATGTATTGGGGTGCCTTGTTGCGCCCCCTCCTCTATATTTATATGCGTGGGAGGGCTGGGAGTCCAGCCCTGCTCCTAATAGGAGTTGGCGCCAAGGGGGAGAGGACTTGGACTCCAAGTCCAATCCTATTCCTACTAGGACTCCCCCTTTTCCCTTCCCTAGCCGCATGGACTTTTGAGGACTTGATGCGCCTGGCTCAATAAGGCTAGGGAGCCTTCTCTCAGCCCATGCTAGCCCTTGGAACGTGGTGGACCACTGGCGGACTTCTGTACCCCTCAGGAATCCTCCGAAACCTTCTGGAAGCTTCCCAATACAATGCCGAAAAAACTACACCTTTTTTTGAAACCCAAAATATGACTTCCCATATATAAATCTTTACCTCTCAACAATTCCGAGACTCCTCGTGGCGTCCGGGATCTTATCCGGGACTCCGAACAACATTCGGTTGCCAATCGTCATGACTGAGACCTCTCTTCGGTCAATGACCAATAGCGGGATCTGGATGCCCATATTGGTTCCTACATATTTAAGAAGATCTTTTATCGGTTGAACCACGATGTCAAGGATTCGGTTAATCCCGTATGCAATTATCTTTGTCTGGCGATATGTTACTTGCCCGAGATTCGACCGTCGGTGTCTCCATACCTAGTTCAATCTCGTTTACGGCAAGCCTCTTTACTCGTTCTGTAATACAATATCTCGTGACTAACTCATTAGCAACATTGCTTGCAAGCTCGATGTTGTATTATCGAGAGGGCCCCGAGATATCTCTCCGTCACACAGAGTGACAAATCCCAGTCTCGATCCGTGCCAACCCAACAAACACCTTCGATGATACATGTAGGGCACCTTTATGATCACCCAGTTACAAAGTGACGTTTGGATACACACTAAGTATTCCTTGGGTGTCAGGGAGTTGCACGATCTCATGGTCTTAGGAATAGATACTTGACATGAAGAAATCTATTACAATAAACTGGTACAATCAACTGCTAAACTTACGGTTGGGTCTTGTCCATCACATCATTCTCCTAATGATGTGATCCCGTTATCAAATGACAACTCATGTCTATGGTTAGGAAACCTTAACCATCTTTGATCAACGAGCTAGCCTAGTAGAGGCTCACTAGGGATATAGTATTTGTTTATGTATTCACACATGTATTTAAGTTTTCGGTCAATACAATTCTAGCATGAATAATAAACCTTTATCATGAACAAGGAAATATGATAATAACCAGTTTATTATTGCCTCTAGGGCGTATTTCCAAGAGTCTCTCACTTGCGAGTCAATAATCTAGTGTATAGGTATGAATCTAACACCCATGGAGTCTTGGTGTTGATCATATTTTACCCGTGGAAGAGGTTTAGTCAATGGGTCTGCTACATTCAGATCCATATGTACTTTGCAAAGTTATATGTCTCCATACCTAACATAATTACGAATGAAGTTGAAGCGGCGCTTGATGTGCTTGGATCTCTTATGGAACCTGGGCTCCTTGGCAGTGGCAATAGCTCCAATGTTGTCACAAAAGATAGTCATTGGATCCGATGCACTAGGTATTACACACCCAGATCAGATATGAACTTCTTCATCTAGACTCCTTCATGCGCTGCTTCCGAAGTAGCTATATGATACGTCTTCGTCGTGTCTACTTTTTCTAACGCTTTTCCTCTTGTTTTGGACTCTAATTTGCATGATTTGAATGAAACTAACCCGGACTGATGATGTTTTCAGCAGAACTACCATGGTGTTGTTTTTGTGCAGAAATAAAAGTTATCGGATTGGAACGAAACTTTGCGAAGATTTTTTTATATAATAAAAGAGAATTTCTGGAGCCAAGAACCACCGGAGGGGGCACCTGTGTGGGCACAACCCACCAGGGCGCGCCACCCCGTCCAGCTGCGCCCAGGTGGGTTGTCCCCACCTAGTGGCCCCGCAGACCCTGAAACCGACACTATAAAATCACATTTTTCCAGGAAAAATCAGGGAGAAAAGAACTATCGCGTTTCACGAGACGGACCTGCCGTCATCTCCTATTCTTCATCGGGAGGCCAGATCAAGAGTTCGTTTCGGGCTCCGAGGAGGGGGATCTTCGATCTTCATCATCACCAACCCTTCTCGATTGCCAATTCCATGATGCTCCCCACCGGGAGTGAGTAATTCCTTCGTAGGCTCGCTGGTTAGTAAGGAGTTGTATGAGATTCATCATGTAATCGAGTTAGTTTTGTTAGGGCTTGATCCCTAGTATCCATTATGTTCTGAGATTGATGTTGCTATGACTTTGCCATGCTTAATGCTTGTCACTTTGGGCCCAGGTGCCATGATTTCAGATCTGAACCATTTATGTTATCACCATTATATCTATGTTCTAGATCTGATCTTGCAAGTTATAGTCACCGACTACGTGTTATGATCCGGCAACCCCGGAGTGAAAATAGTCGGGACACTTTCCGGTGATGACCGTAGTTTGAGGAGTACATGTATTCACCATGTGTTAATGCTTTGTCACGGTTCTCTATTAAAAGGAGGCCTTAATATCCCTTAGTTTCCAATAGGACCCCGCTGCCACGGGAGGGTAGGACAAAAGATGTCATGCAGGTTCTTTCCATAAGCACGTATGAATATTTACGAAATACATGCCCACATTATATTTATGAACTAGAGCTAGTGCCGTATCGCCCTAGGTTATAACTGTCACATGATGAATATCATCCAACGAATTATCGATCCAATGCCTACGATTTTCCTACATATTGTCCTTGCTAAGTTACTACTGCTATTGTTACTGTTGCACTTGCTACCAAACTATTGCTATCACTATTACCGTTATTATTGTTGTTGCTACTACTATCAAAACTATCATACTACTTTGCTACTGATCACTTTGCTGCAGATAATTAATCTCCATGTGTGGTTGAATTGACAACTCAGCTGCTAATACTTGCAAATATTCTTTGGCTCCCTGATACGTCCATTTTGCATCATGTTTACCTACTGTTATTTATAATGTTTTTATGCATAACAATGCTTTTTGGAGTAATTCTAATGTCTTTTCTCTCATAATATGCAAGGTATCCACAAAGAGGGAGAATCCCGGCAGCTGGAAATCCGGACCTGAAAAAGCTACGTCAGGCTAGCTATTCTGCACAACTCCAAATGAGCTGAAACTTCACAAGGAATTTTCATGGAATAAATAAGAAATACTGGAGCAAATAACTACCAAGGGGGGCCACCTGGTGAGCACAAGACACCAGGGCATGCCTGGCCCCCCAGGCACGCCCTGGTGGGTTGTGCTTAGCCCAGCCCACCTCAGGTGCCCCTCTTCTGGTATATAAGTCATTTTGACTTAGAAAAAAAGGAGGAGAGGACTTTCGGGACAAAGCGCCGCCGTCTCGAGGTGGAACTTGGGCAGGAGCACTTTTGCCCTCCGGTGGAGCGACCGCCGGGGGAACTTCCCTCCCAGAGGGGGAAATCATCGTTATCATCATCACCAACAACTCTCCCATCTCGGGGAGGGCAATCTCCATCAACATATTCAACAACACCATCTCCTCTCAAACCCTAGTTCATCTCTTGTGTTCAATCTTTGTATTGGAACCTCGGATTGGTACTTGTGGGTGACTAGTAGTGTTGATTACATCTTGTAGTTGATTACTATATGGTTTATTTGGTGGAAGATTATATGTTCAGATCCAATATGCTATTTAACACCCCTCTGATCTTGAGCATGATTATCATTTGTGAGTAGTTAATTTTGTTCTTGAGGTCACGGGAGAAATCTTGTTGCAAGTAATCATGTGAACTTGATATGTGTTCGATATTTTGATAGTATCACTATAGGAATCAGGCACTTTGCCATTTGCCATGGCTGACGGCAAGGGCATGCCTAGCAGACAGCAAAGGCCTTTGCCGTCAGCCAGCAGACGACAGCACGTCCGGCTGAACGAACTACGGCAAAGGGCACGTTGCCGTCTGCTGGTAGACGACAAAGATGCAAAGGGACGGCAAAGGGCATGGACGACACATGTTAGGGTTAGGTCCGTTAAGGGGTTAATGGCGTGCTTTGCCGTCTGCTCACAGACGACAAAGGCCTTTGCATCTTTGTCGTCTGCCAGCAGATGGCAAAGTGCCCAAATAGGCTAGCCCAGGTGCCGCCCCTAGGTAGCTGCCACGTGGCTTGCTATGCCGTCTGTTGGCAGACGACAAAGATGCAAAGGTCTTTGCCGTCTGCCAGCAGACAGCAAAGCAACCAAATAGGCCAGCCCAGTGCCCCCAGGTTGCATAGGTAGCTGCCACATGGAAGCTTTGCCGTCTGCTGGCAGACGGCAAACCTCTTTGCCGTCTGCCAGCATACCGCAAAGTGCATGTATTGCCCCTATTTTTTCTTATATTCAATCAATTTCACATTTATATATATATATGAAAATACTTTCAACAAGCATACATATCCCTGCCATATGGATATGATCATCCAACACATATACATACCAACTCAAAAGTCCATATCCAACATATATATAGACAACAACAAGCATACAATGGTTTCATCCATACATACATATATAGGTAGCAAGTTTCACATTGCTCATCCTATAAAATCAAAACAAAAAGGAAGGACAAGGAGAAGAGTAGACTCCATCAACGCAAGCTTCCGTGATCTAAAGCAAATCTACAAATTGGGAAAGAAGAAAGTTAGAAGAAGAAGAATTTCTCTTTCTTTTCTCCTCTTCTTTATCTCCTTCTTATTCTAACTAAGGTAACCTAGGTAATTATGCCATTTTTAGCTAACTAAGCATATTAAGCCATTTTGGAGGAAAAAAATGCTAAGTGTAGGTCATTTTAGAGCTAAGCTAGGTAAATAGGTCATTTTGGAGGTAACCAAGATTATTATGCCATTTTGAGGAAAATAAGCTAAGTATATGCCATTTTGGAGGTAACCAACATTATTATGCCATTTTTACCTAAGTATTTCATAAATGAACTAAATAAGCTAAGTATAGGTCATTGTTGAGCTAACCTAGGCAGTTATGCATTTTTGAGCTAACTAAGCATATTTATTCATTTTGGAGGACAAATGGTAAGTGTAGGTCATTTTAGAGCTATCGTAGTTAAAATCGGTCATTTTGGAGCTAGGTAAGGTTATTTTGTCATTTTGGAGGAAAATAAACTAATGATATGACAGTTTGGAGCTAAACCAAAGTTATTATGCCATTTTTTACCTAAATATGTCATAAATGAACTAAAGAAGCTAAGTATAGGTCATTTTGAGCTAACCTAGGTAGTTATGCCATTTGAGCTAACTAAGCATATGTATTCATTTTGGAGGACAAAATGGTAAGTGTAGGTCATTTTAGAGCTATCCTAGTTAAAATTGGTCATTTTGATATTTTGGAGGAAAATAAACTACTTATATGACAGTTTGGAGCTAAACCAAGGTTATTATGCCATTTTTACCCAAGTAAGCTAATTATGTAATAAATGAACTAGCTAAGCTAAGTATAGATCATTATTGAGCTATCCTAGGTAGTTATCCCATTTTTTAGCTAACTAAGCATATTAAGTCATTTTGGAGGAAAAAGTGCCAAGTATATGTCATTTTATAGCTATCCTAGGTAAAATATGTCATTTTGGAGCTAAGTAAGGTTATTATGTCATTTTCGAGGAAAATAAGCTAAGTATAGGCCATTTTGGAGCTATATAGGTCATTTTTAAGCTAAGTATGCATTTGTTAAGAAAAACACTTGGGAAAAGTTACCATCATCACGCAGGTGAAGGACCGGGCGGGGTTGCGCCAGTGGCAGTCGGAGAGGGATCGGTCGATGCTTGTCGGGAGGCATGCTGCACCAAAGATCATTTGCAATGTCTCATTAGCATGATGCAACTCAAATGTGAATACTAGTAACTAGTGACCATTCAAATGAAACTCACCGTGGGCGCTATACCAATCTGGGGCATCGGCGGAGGGGTCTGACTGTTGCTCTGGCACACGGACTGCACATTTGGTTTTCACGAGTCAGTCATATTAGTTAGTAATGAAATGAACATTACGTGCATGATTTGGCTAATATGCAGGAGAAACTTACCACGAGGAGCTCGTATAGGGCCCGGTGAGACGCGTCGTTCCGGTTCCTCTCCTCCTCCAACAGCCTAGCCGTCCTCTCCTCCGTGTCACTTCCCTTTCTAGGCCTGCCTGTTTGCCTCTGCCAGAAGCTCCTTGGCCCTAGCCTCGATGGCGAGCTCCATTGGCCGTGGAAGAGGCCTCATATTAGGATCGGAGCTCGTCTGGCGCTTCTTGATCTCCGGGAGAGTTCCAGGACAACGTATCAGTCCATCGCCAATGGCTACCAAGCCATGGGACCTCCCACCACCAGATATCATCACCAACTCTAGATCAAAAGGACTCTGTCTCGGGTTAAATTCCTCCCCTTTCCTCGTCTTCCCCTCGTCTCTATACCTCACGAGCTTGTGGTGGGAGGAGATGTTGGTGAAGCTCTCTGGATGATCGAGGTCAGACTCAGAGAATGCCTTGGCCTTCTTGTACGGGGCAGTATGGGCCATGTCATAGAGGTCGAACACCCTTGGCACCTCCTTCTTCTTGTGTTGCGCCTAAAAGAGATGAACAAAATATTAGTTAAGGGCTAAAGCTAGCATAAAGAATGAAAATGCATGAATCATGAAGTAAACCACATACCAAGTTAACCCCGTACTCTAACATGTTGGAGCTCCCTTGATGGTGTGGCACACCTTGCATTTGGGTATGCTTATCCTTGGCCTTGTTGTGGACAGCTAGCCATTGGGGAGAGCACCACTCATCCACCAATGCCTCCTAACAATCCATCCTATCCACCGCACACCATCTCGGGGCCACCTAAGTTAGTCAAGAGAAATGCCATGCTACGCCTACGAATGAAATCAAGAAAACTAAGTACTGATACGTCTCCAACGTATCTATAATTTTTGATTGTTCCATACTATTATATTATCCATCTTGGATGTTTTATATGCTATTTTATATGATTTTTGGGACTAACCTATTAACCTAGAGCCCAATGCCAGTTTCTGTTTTTCCTTGTTTTTGAGTTTTACAGAAGAGGAATATCAAACGGAGTCCAAATGACCTGAAAATTTACAACGATTTTTTATGGACCAGAAGAAGCCCCCGAAGCAAAAGAGTTAGGCCAGAAGAGCCACGAGGCCTCCACAAGGGTGGAGGGTGCACCACCCCCTTAGGGTGTGCCCTCCGACCTTGTGGTTGACTCATGGACCCCCTGACATGAAACCGATGCCAAAAATTCCAATAAATACATAAACCCCCAAAAAGAAACCTAGATCGGGAGTTCCGCCGCCGCAAGCCTCTGTAGCCACCAAAAACCAATCGGGACCCTATTTCGGCACCTTGCCGGAGGGGAAAACCATCACTAGTGGCCATCTTCATCATCCCGGTGCTCTCCATGATGAGGAGGGAGTAGTTCACCCTCTGGGCTGAGGGTATGTACCAGTGGCTATGTGTTTGATCTCTCTCTCTCTCTCTCTCTTGTGTTCTTGATTTGGCACGATCTTGATGTACCGCGAGCTTTGCTATTATAGTTAGATCTTATGATGTTTCTCCCTCTCTACCTTATTGTAATGGATTGAGTTTTCCCTTTGAAGTTATCTTACCGAATTGAGTCTTTAAGGATTTGAGAACACTTTATGTATGTATTGCATGCGCTTATCTATGGTGACAATGGGATATTCACATGATCTACTTGATGTATGTTTTGGTGATCAACTTGCGGGTTCTGTGACCTTGTGAACTTATGCATAGGGGTTGCCACATGTTTTCGTCTTGACTCTCCGGTAGAAACTTTGGGGCACTCTTTGAAGTTCTTTGTGTTGGTTTGAATAGATGAATCTGAGATTGTGTGATGCATATCATATAATCAAACCCGCGGATACTTTTGGCGACATTGGAGTATCTAGGTGACATTAGGGTTTTGGTTGATGTGTGTCTTAAGGTGTTATTTTAGTACGAACTCTAGGGCTGTTTGTGACACTTATAGGAATAACCCAATAGATCGATCAGAAAGAATAACTTTGAGGTGGTTTCGTACCCTACAATAATCTCTTCATTTATTCTCCGCTATTAGTGACTTTGGAGTGACTCTTTGTGGCACATTGAGGGATTTTATATGATCTAATTATGTTATCATTGTTGAGAGAATTGGCACTAGTGAAAGTATGAACCCTAGGCCTTGTTTCTAAGCATTGCAATACCGTTTTCGCTCACTTTTGTTAATAGTTACCTTGCTATTTTTATATTTCAGATTACAAAAACCTATATCTACCATCCATATTCAGTACAAAAAAAGACACATCTGTGACATTTTGGGACGAACGAATTTTTTTCTATCATGCTTATGACACTTCTATGATGATAATTGTGACAAAATCCGGTATCATCAAAGATGTGGTGGGCTCCTACTTCTATGACAAAAAATCATGACAGAAAATGGGTTTTTCATCCTGGGTGGGCCAGAGATGCAGCTACATTACATTCTTTGGGCCGTCCATGACAGAAAAAACCGTGGTAGAAGCGAGGGCGAGGAAAAATATCGGGGATTTCCCGGTTACTGTGGGTGGTCGGGGGCCGAGCGATGCGCATTTCTCTCATACACGTATGCACGTGGGTGCGAGGTGTTGGGTTCTAACTGAACCCAAGCGAGGCGTTCTCCCACTGAACCCGAGCGATTGCACTACAGGCTGATAACCCACAAGTATAGGGGATCGTAACTATTTTCGAGGGTAGAGTATTCAACCCAAATTTATAGATTCGACACAAGGGGAGACAAAGAATATTTGAAGGTATTAGGAGCTGAGTTGTCAATTCAACCACACTTGAAGATTAATTATCTGCAACAAAGTGATCAGTAGCAAAGTAGTATGATAGTTTTGATAATAGTAGCAGCAGCAATGGTAACGGTAACAGTGATAGCAATAGTTTTGTAGCAAGTGTAACAGTGATGATAGCACTAATAACTTAGCAAGAACAATATAGGATAAATTTGTAGGCATTGGATCGGTGACTTGTTGGATGATATTCATCATGAGACAGTTATAACCTAGGGCGATACGGCACTAGCTCCAGTTCATCAATATAATGTAGGCATGTATTCCGTAAATAGTCATAGGTGCTTATGGAAAGAACTTGCATGCCATCTTTTGTCCTACCCTCCCGTGGCAGCGGGGTCCATATTGGAAACTAAGGGATATTAAGGCCTCCTTTTAATAGAGAACCGGAACAAAGCATTAATACATAGTGAATGCATGAACTCCTCAAACTACTGTCATCACCGGGAGTGGTCCCGACTATTGTCACTCTGGGGTTGCCTTATCATAACACATAGTAGGTGACTATAACTTGCAAGATCGGATCTAGAACATGGATATAATGGTGATAACATAAATGGTTCAGATCTGAAATCATGGCACCCGTGCCCAAAGTGACAAGCATGGCAAAGTCATAACAACATCAATCTAAGAACATAGTGGATACTAGGGATCAAGCCCTAACAAAACTAAATCGATTACATGATGAATCTCATCCAACTCCTCACCGACCAGCGAGCCTACGAAGGAATTACTCATTCCCGGTGGGGAGCATCATGGAATTGGCGATGGAGAAGGGTTGGTGATGTCGAAGAACGAAGACCCCCCTCTCTGGAGCCCCAAACGGACTCCAGATCTGGCCTCTCGATGAAGAACAGGAGGTGACAGCGACTTCATCTCGTGGATCGCACTAATTCTTTCTCCCTGATTTTTTTGGAAAAATAGGTATTTATGGAGTTGGAATCAGGGTCTGCGGGGCCACCAGGTGGGGACAACCCATCTGGGGGCGCCCTGGTGGGTTGTGCCTGTTGGGGAACGCAGTATTTCAAAAAAAAATTCCTATGATCACGCAAGATCTATCTAGGAGATGCATAGTAATGAGACGGGAGAGTGTGTCCATGTACCCTCGTAGACCGAAAGCGGAAGCATTTAGTAACGCGGTTGATGTAGTCGAACGTCTTCATGATCTAACTGATCCAAGTACCGAACGTATGCCACCTCCGTGTTCTGCACACGTTCAACACGATGACGTCCCTCGAGCTCTTGATCCAGTTGAGGACGAGGGAGAGTTCCGTCAGCTCGACGACATGTTGATGGTGATTATGAGGTTACCGGCGCAGGGCTTCGCCTAAGCACTATGACGATATGACTGAGGTGGTAAACTTTGGAGGGGGGCACCGCACACGGGTAAGAGATTGTCTGTTGTGTGTTATAGTGGTGCCCCCACATATATATAGGTGGGAGGGGGAGGGAGCATCAGGAGGCACGCCCCAAGTAGGAGGAATCCTACTTGGGGCCTAATCCTATTCGGCCTCCCCCTTTTCCATGTTTTTCGGAGGGAGAAGAAAAGAGGAGGGGGGAGAGAAGGAAAGGGGAGGCCGAATTGCCCCCTTCCTTTCTCTCCTCTCCCTTTCCTCCCCCTATTCTACCATGTATGGGGCGCACCAGCCCACTAGGGGCTGGTCTGTCCCGTCCTAGGCCCAATAAGGCTCATATCTTGGCCAGGGGGTGCCGAGAACCCCTTTCCGATGACCCGATACGTACCCGGTACCCCCGAAACACTTCCGGCGTGGAAATACTATCGTCCTATATATGAATCTTTACCTCTCGACCATTTCGAGACTCCTCGTCATGTATGTGATCTCATCCGGGACTCCGAACAACATTCGGTCATCAAATCACATAACTCATACAATATAAAATCGCCATCGAACGTTAAGCGTGCGGACCCTACGGGTTCGAGAACTATGTAGACATGACCGAGACACCTCTCCGATCGATAACCAATAGCAGAACCTGGATGCTCATATTGGCTCCCACATATTCTACGAAGATCTTTATTGGTCAAACCACATAACAACATACGTTGTTCCCTTTGTCATCGGTATGTTACTTGCGTGAGATTAGATCGTCGGTATCATCATACCTAGTTCAATCTCGTTACCGGCAAGTCTCTTTACTCGTTCCATAATGCAACATACCACAACTAACTCATTAGTCACATTGCTTGCAAGGCTCATAGTGATGTGCATTACCGAGAGGGCCCAGAGAAACCTGTCCGATACACGGAGTGACAAATCCTAATTTTGATCTATGCCAACCCAACAAACACCTTCGGAGACACCTGTAGAACATATTTATAATCACCCAGTTACATTGTGACGTTTGATAGCACACAAGGTGTTCCTCCGGTATTCGGGAGTTGCGTAATCTCATAGTCAGAGGAACATCTATAAGTCATGAAGAAAGCAATAGCAATAAAACTAAACGATCATAATGCTAAGCTAATGGATGGGTCTTGTCCATCACATCATTCTCTAATGATGTGATCCTGTTCATCAAATGGCAACACATGTCAGGAAACATAACCATCTTTGATTAACGAGCTAGTCAAGTAGAGGCATATTAGGGACATTCTGTTTTGTCTATGTATTCACACATGTACTAAGTTTCCGGTTAATACAATTCTAGCATGAATAATAAACATTTATCATGATATAAGGAAATATAAATAACACTTTTATTATTGCCTCTAGGGCATATTTCGTTCAGTCTCCCACTTGCACTAGAGTCAATAATCTAGTTCATGTCGTCATGTGATTTAACACCAATAGTTCACATCTTTATGTGATTAGTTCACATCGCTATGTGACTAATACCCAAAGGGTACTAAGGTGTGATTATATTTTGCTTGTGAGAGAAGTTTAGTAAATGGGTCTGCCGCATTCAGATCCGTATGTATTTCGCAAATTTTATGTCTACAATGCTCTGCATGGAGCTATTCTAGCTACCTGCTCCCACTTTCAATATGTATCCAGATTGAGACTCGGAGTCATCCGGATTAGTGTAAAAGCTTGCATCGATGTAACTCTTTATGAAGAACTCTTTATTACCTCCATAACCGAGAAATATTTCCTTAGTCCTCTTAGGTAACTAAGGATAACTTTGACCGTTGTCCAGTGATTCACTCCTAGATCACTATCGTACCCCCTTGCCAAACTCATGGGAAGGTACATAATAGGTCTGGTACACAACATAGCATACTTTATAGAACCTATGGCTGAGGCATAGGGAATGACTTTCATTCTCTTTTCTATTTTTGCTGTGGTCGTGTTTTGAGTTTCACTCAACTTTACACCTTGCAAATACAGGCAAGAGCTCCTTCTTTGACTGTTCCATTTTGAACTACTTCAAAATCTTGTCAAGGTATGTACTCATTGAAAAAACTTATCAAGCGTCTTGATCTATCTCTATAAATCTTGATGCCCAATATGTAAGCAACTTCACCGAGGTCTTTCTTTGAAAAAACTCCTTACAAACACTCCTTTATGCTTTCCAGAAAATTCGACATCATTTTTGACCAACAATATGTGACTCACATATACTTATCAAAAATGTTGTAGTGCTCCCACTCACTTTCTTGTAAATACAGGCTTCTCCAAAAGTTTGTATAAAACTATATGCTTTGATCAACTCATCAAAGCGTATATTCCAACTCCGAGATGCTTGCACCAGTCCATAGATGGATCACTAGAGCTTGCACACTTTGTTAGCACATTTAGGATCGACAAAACCTTCTGGTTGCATCATATACAACTCTTCTTTAATAAATCCATTAAGGAATGCAGTTTTGACATCCATTTGCCATATTACATAAAATGCGGCAATTGCTAACATGATTCGGACAGACTTAAGCATCAATACGAGTAAGAAAATCTCATCGTATTCAACACCTTGAACTTGTCGAAAACCTTTTTTCGACAATTCAAGCTTTGTAGATAGTAACACTACCATTAGCATTCGTCTTCCTCTTGAAGATCCATTTATTCTCTAAGGCTCGCCGATCATCGGGCAAGTCCACCAAAGTCCACACTTTGTTCTTATAGATGGATCTCACCTTAGATTTCATGGAGTCTGGGCTCATCATCACTTCCTCATAGTTCGTAGGTTCGTCATGGTCTAGTAACATGACTTCCGGAATAGGATTACCATACCACTCTAGTGCGTAACATACTCTGGTTGACCTACAAGGTTTAGTAGTAACTTGATATGAAGTTTCATGATCATCATCATTAACTTCCTCACTAATTGGTGTAGGCATCACTAGAACTGATTTCTGTGATGAACCATTTTCCAATTCAGGAGAAGGTACAACTACCTCATTGATACGTCTCCAACGTATCTATAATTTTTGATTGCTTCATGCTATATTATCTTTTGTTTTGGATGTTTATGAGATTTATTATACACTTTGTAAGTGCATCTAGTGCCACCCCTAGTTGGTTTTGGAGTGTTGACGACAAACCTAGTTGAGGGACTAATGTGTTTGTGAGAATTGCAGGATAACACAGGTAGAAGTCCCTCATTGATTCGGTTTTCCTACCAGAGATGACCCCTAAAAATGTATGAAGACATTGATGTCAAAGGTGGTATGTGAATATATTCACATTGAAGAATATGACAAGAGAAGACATCGCATGAAGCCTATGGAGCTCGAAGACTTAGATCTTTTGTAGTTCTTTTTCTTCTTTGTTGAGTCATAGGAACCACCATACTGTTAAGTGGGGTCCAAGAGAACCAGTCAAAATAACTGAAGTGATGCTTAACCAAAACCTATGTCTTCGAGTGAAGACTATGAGAGCGAATCTTGTCCAGAGTCGGACAAGTCAGCTTTGCTTGTAGCCCAAGTAAAGTTGCCGTGTGTGTTTGAAATCTGAATGTTAGAACACGTGTCAGTTCCTTAGTGACCCAGGGTCATTTCGGACAAATCAGGTCGGGTTGCCTAGTGGCTATAAATAGCCCACCCCCTACAACCATAAACGGTTGGCTGCTCAGAGTTAAAGTATGGCTTTTGTCGTTTGAGAGCAACCCACCTCGAAGCCTTTGAGAGAGAATTCCTTGCGAGGATAAATCCCTAACCACCCAGAGCCAAAGAGTGTTAGGCATCACTTAAGTCTTCCTGTCTGTGTGATCTGAAGACTTATTACACTTGAGGACTGTGAATCCTCCAGCCGGTTAGGCGTCGCGTTCTGAGCATCCAAGAGTCATTGTGGATCGCCGGTGAACAAAGTCTGTGAAGGTTTGGGAGTCTACCTTGAAGACTTACTAGAGTGATTGGGCGAGGTCTGTGTGACCTTAGCTCAAGGGGAATACGGTGAGGACTGGGTGTCCTGAGCTGCGTGTTCAGGACTGGGTGTCCGGGACTGTGTGTCCTCAGGTTTAAATACCTAGCTGCCCTAACCAGACGTACAGTTGTCACAACAACTTGAACTGGTCTAACAAATAATTGTCTTCAATGAGTCACTGGTTTCATCCTTCCCTTCCCTTTACTTACTGTTGGTCCTTGTGAAGTCATTGTATGATTGCATTATCTTTTGTCTTCACTGAGTGACTGCTTGTTCTGATTGGCTTCATAATATCTTCCTACCTGATCCATACTACCTAGCTGCTATAGGTCATTGTGCTTTCACTTCATTAAAATACTTGACTATGGTTTGCCTAGTGTAGTCTACCTTCCGTTGCATGGTAATAGGTTTATTTCTATCGTTTGTCTTCGAAACTTCTATGTTTTGAAGACTTTCATAAAAATCGCCTATTCACCCCCCTCTAGTCGATATAACGCACTTTCAATTGGTATCAGAGCAAGGTACTCCCTTGTTCTGTGTGATTCGGTTTAACCACCTGGAGTTTTAGCTATGTCGACTGCAGGGATAATTAAAGTCTCCGCTGCGTGCCCCGTCTTCGATGGAGCTGAATATCCCTACTGGAAGAATAAGATGCGCATGCATCTTGAAGCCATTGACGTCGACCTATGGTATGTCGTCAAGAATGGTGTTCCCAAGGCTGGAGAAGGTGTCACTACTGCCGACGTCAAGAAGTTCGTTCAATTGGACTCTACTACCAAGAATATCATCTGTGGTCATCTGACCAAAGGACAGTATGGCCGCGTGGGTGCTTTGGAAACATCTAAGCTAGTCTGGGACTGGCTCTCCAAGGTCAACGAAGGCGTCTCAACCCAGAGAGATCAGAGAATCAGTGTCCTTCGCAACCTCTTCAACCGCTTCAAGAGAAATGACAATGAGAATGTCCAGCTCACGTTTGATTGACTCACTGACATCACAAATGAGCTTCAAGCCCTCAGCGCTACTGAGATCACCAAGCATGAAGTCGTCAAGACACTCTTGAGATCACTTGACAGTTCGTTTGACACCCTAGCCCGGATGATTCAAGAATGTCCTGATTTCAAGGCATTCGATCCGTCTGACATACTTGAGAGGCTCAACACACATGAGTTTCAGCTCTCTGAGAAAAGAGATATCTACGGTCCCAACTATGGGCAAACTCGTGCCTTGAAGGCAAAAGCTGTCTCCTCATCTGAAGAAGAATCTGACAGCAGTTCTGATGATCCTGAAGACATTGGAAAGGAGCTTGCTATGCTTGTGAAGAAGTTCCAAAAATTCACCAAGAAGAAAGGCTTCAGAAAGTCTTCACGATCAAGCTCAAGGAATGATGAAGCTTCTGCTCATGACTACAAGAAGAAAACATGCCACAAGTGCAAGAAACCTGGCCACTACATCTCTGAGTGTTCGCAGTGGGACATTGAGAACAAGAAGAAAAAGAAGAGCAAGGAGTATGATTCTGATGACAGGAAGAAGAAGAAATACTCAAAGTATTCTTCCAAGTCCTCCTCAAAGTCTTCATCACACAAGAAGAGCTCATCTGGCAAGGCACGCGCGTTTGTTGGCAAGGAAATGGATTCAGAGGAGGAGTCCGCTTCTGAGGAGGCGGAGGTGGAGTCTGAGGAGGAGTCCGATTCTGGCGTTGCGAGTCTGGCTACAGCATACGTTGCCAAGTCCATCTTCAACACTGAAGACAATGACTCCATCACCGACACCGATGCAAATGACAAGGACTACTCCGCTCCTACCTACTGCTTCATGGCACGCGGTGCCAAGGTAAACACATGCACTACTCACTATCAAACATCTAGTGACGATGACTCTGATTGTGGTTCCAAACCCAGCTACAAAACACTCGCTAAAATTGCAACTAAACAACAGAAAACCATGGAACACATTCAAAAACTGTTAGACAAAAGCGATGATCTGTTAGATGCTGAAATGACTCGATCTTAGTCCTTAATTAAAGACATAAAAAATCTTCACGTTAAGTATGAGGAACTTGAAAGTCGTCATGAAACGCTCTCAACAGCTCATGAAAGGCATTCCTATGATTATCTTCAAAGGAAGCAAGATCTTGAGAAATTGAGAGCGGCTCATGAAGATCTTCAAAAAGAAAACGAGTCGCTTCGCGCCGAACAGATCCGTTCAGCTCAGGAAGGATTTGAACCACCATGTCTTAAATGCATTGAGCGTGATAATGCTACTTCTGTTGCTGAATGTTCTACTGCTGCTACTGTTGCAATATCTTCAACTGTTGATGTGGGAACTAACCCCTCTGCTGAGGATACCACTGCTATTGCTGATGAGAATGCTAGGTTGAAGACATTGCTTGAAATAGGGATGTACAAAAGTCTCAAAGGGCATCAGACACTATGTGATGTCCTCAAAAGGCAGATCCTGAACCGAAACCCTAGGAAAGAGGGTGTTGGGTTCGTAAAAAAAATGAATGCTGATGGCTCTTACTGGAAACCTGAGCAGTACCCCAAAACCACATGGGTTGCTGCAAAGGAACCTTCAGCAGATCCATCCACTCTATCTGGCTTGACTTGTGCTAACCCCATTGTCATTGATGAATCCTTTGATGCAAACTATAAACTGTTTAAGAATCAGAATGGTGAAGTGTTTGCCAGGTATATTGGTACTAACTGCAGGAATGGACCGCCTATGAAGAAGACCTGGGTGCCGAAAAGGTGTTTGGAGAATCTTCCTATGAATGTCATCATGACACCATAGGTGAAGAAGACAAACCCCAGACCACAGACTTCATACGGTCCAAAGGCTTCATACAGACGGAGGACTCACCTGAGTCACACTAACTCAAATGTTTTGTAGGGAAGCCATACTCAGGCCTATGAATATGAGCGCGGTTCATCAAACCACCATGTTCATAAAACCAAGAACTATTTTGCTTATTCTTATGAGTACTATTGTCCACCTGCAAGACTCTTTGCTAGGGCTCCAAAGCCAAAGTTCTCAGATGCTGCACTTAGACTTATTGCTTCTAAGACACCCTTGGAGATGTGGGTGGCTAAGAAAGCTTAACTCTCTTTTGCAGGGAAGGGTCTCTAGTAGAAAACCAAAATCGTCTGACGCTATTGCTGGGGACCTTAAACATCTTGTAGGGCGCAAGATCAAATGCCCAAATGGTCTTATTATGTACTTCGTTCCTGAATCGCTTGCTACTCGCCCTATCAGTCCAAATCTCGATCTAAGCTTTCATAACCCACTGGTTTGTCAAATGTTTTTGCTTCACAATTCTCTTCGTGAAGCCTATCCCCCTAACTGCACTGTAGGGTACGACACTAGCAGCTTCAGAATGGATTATTGATAGTGGGTGTACCAATCACATGACTGGCAAGAGAAGCCTTCTTATGGACTCAACCTTACGTCCATCCGACAAGAGTCACATCACATTTGCTGACACTGGTAAAAGTAAGGTATTGGGTCTAGGTAGAGTTGCAATCTTAAAGGATCAACACATGGATAAAGTCATGCTTGTTTAATCCCTTGGTTTCAACTTAATGTCTGTCTCTATGCTTTGCGATTTAAACATGATCGTGATGTTTGGAAAATATCATTTCCTTGTTCTAATGGAATCTGACAAGTCTCTAGTGTTTGAACGGTATAGGAAAGATGATTTGTACGTGGTAGATTTCTCAGCAGGACCACAACTTGCCGTATGTCTTCTGGCAAAAGCTTCAGAATGCTGGCTCTGGCATCGGAGGCTAGGGCATGTTGGCATGAGGAACCTCCACACCCTTGCAAAGAAGAAGCATGTCATAGGCATCGAGGGCGTCAAGTTCAAGAAAGATCACTTATGCGGTGCCTGTGAAGCAGGAAAGATGACGAGGGCCAAGCATCCCTCGAAGACAATCATGACAACAACTCGACCCTTCGAACTGCTCCACATGGATCTTTTCGGTCCCACTCATTACTCAACTCTTACTACTACTGCTTGTCTCTATGGCTTTGTCATTGTTGATGATTATTCTAGATATACTTGGGTGCACATAATCCTCTACAAGACTGAAGTGCAGGATGTCTTCAGATGCTTCGCCAATCGAGCAATGAACAACTATGGCGCCAAGATAAAGCACATCAGAAGTGACAATGGCACTGAATTCAAGAACACTGGCCTTGATACATATCTTGATACTTTGGGCATCACACATGAATTCTCAGCTCCGTACACGCCACAACAGAATGGCGTCGTCGAATGCAAGAACAGAACACTCATTGAGATGGCCCGAAGGATGCTTGATGAATACAAGACTCCAAGAAAATTCTGGCCTGAAGCCATTGATACTGCATGCCATACAATCAACCATGTTTATCTTCACAAACTTCTGAACAAGACATCTTATGAGCTCCTTACTGGCAAGAAGCCAAATGTCAGTTACTTCAGAGTATTTGGTGCGAAGTGCTGGATCAAGGATCCACATCACACTTCAAAATTTGCACCAAAAGCACATGATGGTTTTATGCTTGGATATGGAAAGGATTCACACTCCTACAGAGTCTTCAATCTCTTTCATTATAAAGTGGTTGAAACAATGGATGTGCGGTTCGATGAGACTAACGGTTCACAAAGAGAGCACCTGCCAAATGTGCTAGAAGAAGTTCCATCCAGTGAATCAATCAAACTTATGGGAACTGGAGAAATCATACCCTCTGAAGCTCAACCTGAAGAGGAACTTATCATCTCCGCACCTGATCAACCTGAAGACAATGCTCAGCCTGAAGACAATCCCTCTAACAATGACAATGATCAGCAAGAGCAAAATCTTCGCCCTGTACATCCTCGTGTTGCCAATGAAGTGCAGATTGAGAGAATAATTGATAGCATCAATGCACCTGGTCCGCTCACTCGTTCAAGGGCAACACAGCTAGCAAATTTCTGTGGGCACTTCGCATTCATGTCAATAACAGAACCCAAGAAAGTTGAAGAAGCCTTCATGGAACCTGAATGGATTCAAGCTATGCAAGAAGAGCTTCAATAGTTTGAGCTGAATAATGTATGGGAACTGGTTAAGCGTCCTGATCCTCGGAAGCACAATATAATAGGCACCAAATGGATATACCGCAACAAGCAAGATGAGCATGGTCAAGTTGTCAGAAACAAAGCTCGTCTTGTTGCTCAAGGATATACTTAAGTGGAAGGGATTGACTTCGATGAAACATTTGCTCCCGTGGCTCGACTTGAAGCCATACGCATACTGCTGGCCTATGCAAATCATCATAACATACTTCTATATCAAATGGATGTGAAGAGCGCTTTTCTCAATGGCAAGATTGAAGAAGAAGTGTATGTTGCACAACCGCCTGGCTTTGAAGATCCAAAGCATCCTGACATGGTATACAAGCTCAACAAGGCACTGTATGGCCTCAAACAAGCCCCTCGGGCTTGGTATGACACACTCAAATACTTCCTGAAAAGCAAAGGCTTCACACCTGGTTCCCTCGACCCCACTCTCTTCACAAGGACATATGATGGTGAACTGTTTGTGTGCCAAATATATGTGGATGACATTATCTTCGGCTGCACCAATCAGAAATATAGTGAAGAGTTTGGATATATGATGCAAGAGCAATACCAGATGTCCATGATGGGAGAGCTGAAGTTCTTCCTTGGTCTTCAAATACGACAGCAACGCAACGGCATCTTTATATCTCAAGAGAAGTATCTCAAAGATTGCCTAAAGAAGTTCGATATGCAAGACTGCAAAGGTTTCACGACACCAATGCCAGCCAAACATCATCTGGGTCCTGACGACAATGGTAAAGAGTTCGATCAAAAGGTATACCACTCCATGATTGGTTCTTTACTTTATCTATGTGCATCTAGGCCAGATATTATGCTTAGTGTTTGCATGTGTGCTCGATTCCAAGCGGCACCAAAGGAATCGCATCACTTAGCTGTGAAGCGAATTCTTCGATATTTAGCTTACACCCCAACTCTAGGATTATGGTATCCAAAGGGCTCAGAGTTTGATCTAGTTGGATTCTCGGATGCTGATTTTGCTGGTGACAAGGTGGATCGCAAGTCTACATCAGGCACATGTCATTTTCTAGGACGATCACTTGTATGTTGGTCTTCAAAGAAGCAGAACTGTGTATCTCTCTCCACTGCTGAATCTGAATACATTGCTGCTGGATCTTGCTGCGCTCAGCTTCTGTGGATGAAGCAAACACTCAAAGACTATGGCATTCATCTGAAGCAAGTGCCACTTTACTGCGACAACGAAAGCGCCATCAAGATTGCCAACAACCCAGTTCAGCACTCGAAGACAAAGCACATTGAGATTCGTCATCACTTTCTCAGAGATCATGTTGTGAAGGAAGATATTGATATCATACACGTCAACACTGAAGAGCAATTGGCAGATATCTTCACCAAGCCCTTGGATGAGAAGAGATTTTGCAAGTTACGGTGTGAGCTAAATATCTTGGAATCCTCAAATGTCCTGTGATCAGGCACACATCCTAACACTAATGCATATTGATGACTTAGATGTGCAACACATGAAGTAAAGTATATCTTCAATCAATGACGACATGCATTCTAAGTGTGAATACATTAATGAGGAATTTGACTTCGGAGCGCCATGATAATTGTGCGCCGTGTCTGGGTCTAATACTTCCTATACGGTGGGTAACGCCACCACCAAATGTTGTGTTTGAAGTGTTTCACTCATGGCGTTACATTTGCTATGTCTTCACATTTGGTTTGGCTTCAATCTCAACATGTCTTCATGATTATCTTCACTATGTTGATTATATATATACTAGTGTTTTGTCCTCTACAACATTCACTTATAGCTATGTCTTCTTGTTGAATCTTTTGAACTAAGTGAATGTGATCGGACCCTAACCTCTCTATGATTTCTATATCAAACTCTATCTCTCCAAATCATATGCATTCTTTTGAAACTGTCAAATGTCTTCTCTGCGTCCTTGTCAGCAGAAGATACAGAGACAAACATTAAGTCTGCTTTCAATGCTAATTCCTTCACCTGAAACCCGGAGAAGCGGGAACGACCACCCAACAATCCAGGCGTGCGTGGGACGTGGAACAACCTCCAAAATGCTGTATGATAGCCACGTGTTCCTCAAATGTGAATCGCCAGGGGCACCTGTGTAATAACACTGAGCCGCCCCTGTCCCTATAAATACACGCCTCACCACAGTCATTATCTCTTCTTTCACTCTCGCACGAACCCTAGCGCCACCGCTAGCCCTCGACGACGCCGGCGATGAAGCGCTTAGCTGCCGCAACCTCTCCGACGCCGTCTTCATGCCGACCGCGGACATCGTCTTCTCCGCCGTCGCTATAGGTGTCCTCCGTCGCCAAGTTAGGGCATGGACGATCGAACTACTCGGCCTCCTCTACCACTCCATCTAGCAGTTCTACATGTGGTAAATAAAACTTCCTTTTTACGGCCCCTTTGATCCTATAGATTCGTCACTTTCTACCACAAGCAGTTTCTGTTCACACAAGTTGGATCCAGTTCACACTGCATCTCATAATATGCCCAGTATATTCACTTATGCTTCACAAAGTAGTTAGATTCCTCACTTGTACTGATCCGTGGATTCGTACAAATCTGGAACCAACTCCTTATCTATGAGTGAATGTCTTCGCACGATGAGGTCAATGTCTTCTAAACTGATTTATCTTCAAAATCTTCCGAGAATGCATATGACCTCTTCCCCTTCCCTCGCACCTTAATGCTGTCACAGGTACATGTCCGTGGGAGAATCCCTTGGTTCTCATAGTCTGCATTCATTTGCAGAATTCTTACAATATCATATAAATTCTCCCGAAGCCAGTTCCTGTTTGTCCAGCAAGTGAAAGCCTTTGAAGCCTCTGAACGTGTTGAAGCCATTCAGTTTGAAGTTCATGGCTGCAGAGAAATCAGTAAGGAAGGGTGGCAGACAGCGTCATGGGGGAACATCAAGAGATTTGCCTGATGACCTCTCAGAGCTTTATAAGACAGATCCTGAAGAGGATTACAATCAGCGCAAGACCCGAATCCAATGGATTCGAAGATATTGGGCAGGACAATGGTTCAAATACCGGTTTGTGACCCAGGAATATGCTGAGAAAAATGCCATCAAGCGACCGTGGGGAGACATCCTATACAAGAATCTTCAACCCAGGTCCAGAGAAGAAGCCATTGAACAAGGCTTCTATCCCTGCATGGTCCGTGGGCCACAGCCTGCAGATGCACACCCATCGTCACTACTATGGTGTCGTGACGACAATCTATTCAAGCGCAACTTCCAGTTTGCCAAGAACTCAGCGAAGCAGAACATGAAGTCTTTGGGCTTAGACTTCAACCCTGGTCCCTCTGCTCCTCGTGCCGATGGAACTCGCGAAGCTGAACCCAATCTTCTTGGGCCCTTCTACAACTTGGAAGGTCTCATCACTCATATCGTGGTTCAAGGGACAGCCGTGAATGAGCCTGCAGATGACGCTGAATCAGATGAAGCACCTGCAGCGCCGAAGCCAAAGAAACTGAAGCAGCCTAAAGCTTCAAAGCCTGCCTCAGCACCAAAAATCTCACGAGCGAAGCCACTGGCTACTGCACCTCCTGAAGACAGTGTGCAGTCTGAAGATTTGTCACGCATCTCCAAGCCCCAGAAAGTCAAGATGCCTCTGCCACACACCGGCCAAGAACTGACAGTTGCTGCTATTCTGCGCAACGATGACATCGATCTGTCTAGTGATGAAGATCTTGCAGATGATGCTCTTGAGCAACTGATCAAGAGCAAAGAAGAAGCAGAAATCTTCAATGATCTGCCTCTCTTTGACGTGGCAATCATCCACAACTTCATTGATGAGTGGTTTGACACGCCCAACCTCAGCTTCGAAGATCTGCAACTTCCAATTGGCCTCAGTGTCGCCTTCCATGGCGCCATTGCTTCAGAGCTAGCTCTAGCTCAGCGCATCGTTGAACTGAAGCAAAAGATTGACTTTGAAAAAGCTCAGTTCAAGAAGCATATGGCCAAGCTCAGCGTGCAAGAGGTGAAAAACTTCAAGATTATGCTGCACGAGCTCAAGGAAGCCTTTCTCAAGAAACATGCAGAAGCTCAGGGTTCTCGTGAGTGCATGAAGAGCCTGGCTGACAAGTGTGTGCAAGGCTACAACGAGGCTGAGAAGCGCAAGGCCCTTGGGCGTCCGGGCATTGATCCCAGGATGGCTGCTAAGAGGAAGAAGAAGCCCACTGTGGCCGAACCCAACGCACCAAGGCAGGAAGCAGATCCCATTGTCTTCCCAACTAGCATGACTGTCTCGAAGCCAAAGGCCAGGTCAACCGCTTCAGAACTGAAGAAGACGAGGACTGCTGAGGCTGAAGCTAGAAAGAGGAAACATCCTGAAGCCTCTGCTGCTGCTCCCTCCAAGAAGAAGCAGAAGACCAAGAAGGAACGGGCTGCTCCCACAGAGCCCTTAATTGCCGAACCCATCTCCATGGTTCGCCCTGCCACTGAACTTCAAGAGCGCCAACTGACTGTCCATGAGCTTGCTTTCACAGAGGTTCACCCAACTGAAGACTTTCCAGCATCTGATCCTACCGCTGCTGAAGACATTGGTCACCATGACAATGTTGAAGATAATGTAGTCCTTCCTCAGATCGAGCACCAACAGGTATCATCGCCTGTGCTTACGCACAACGAACTCATCAGCATTGGTCGTCCCTTGACGCCAATTGCTCAGGATACAACATGGGATGATCACCCACAAGCACAAGAAGAAGATGACTTTGAGGCCCAGCCAACTCCATCTCCACAGGCGTCGCCAGCGTTACACAGGCTTCACAAAGGACCAAGGCCTCCAGTCTCCGAGTCTGAAGCTAAAGCTGCTGAAGACATTCCGGCTGCATCAGCCGATGACACCCAAGAAGAAGAACATGTCCCCACTCCCCCAACTACTGACGAAGCTGTTCTCGCGGAGAACGTGTCTGTGCCCGACCCTCCAGCTCATCAAGTGGAGGTAGAAAATCTTGAGGCTGCCACCACCAACACCAATGAAGCCATTGACGCTGTCATGGGTGAAGCAAATGTGGAGCCTCCACCAACCCAAGAACCAGAAGTTAGTGAAGCAAATGATGCTACTGCTCCTGTTCCTGCGCCTACTGCTGGTCCTCAGTTTGACTATCATGTTGAGCATAGGCCTCAGGTACAGAAGCCAATTCCAAGGTTGCCCAGGTTTCCAGGTCCCGCATCAGCACCTGGATCCTTCAATGTCAATGGCTTCAAAGCATACAACACTTTCTTAAATAGCTCCAAGAACCCCTACTCAAGGGAAAGAATATCTTCTGATCGGTTCTGGAGCTATCCGCAGTGAAGCTATTACTCCTGCATTCTGTACAATCAAGGTCGCATCTTCCCACATAAGCGTCTTGACACCGAAGCAATAGCTGGTCTGCCCTGTCTGGAAGAAGCTCTGGATTGCTTCAAAGAGGTTGGATTGTTGCTATTTGTCACCGACCAAGAGCACTGGAATGAAGAGTTGCTGCTCCAATTCTATGCCACACTTCACATTCGTGGGTACAACAGAGATCCGAAGACTTGGGTCCTGGAGTGGATGATAGGAAATATTCATCACGAAGCCAAAGCCTTTGATATCATTGAACTCACTGGTCTGCCCACTCCTGGCGATCTCTATGAACCTGGCTGTAAGCTTCACAGTGAAGCTATGGAGAACATCTTTTAGAAGCCTGAACCGAACATGAGTCAGATGCTCAGTATGATGAAGCCCTTGCCACAAGATGCTGCATATCCTAAGGAGTTCTTTGTTGAAGATCTTGAGTATCTGCCAAGGACTATCTATCACATCATAAGGCGAACTCTCTAGCCCATCAAAGGACATTCTCCACATGCCAAGGTGGAAGGTGCAATGAAGACTTTGGTCTTCTATATTCTTCATGGTAAATGCTTCAATGCACAAGACTTCTTCATCCGCCAACTTGCTGCATCAGGCTCTGATCTTTTTGGCTTGAAGTTCTACGCTCCATGGATAATGCGGCTGATTAAACTCCACTCCACTATCTCATATCTGCCGTCTGCTCGCAATCATCGGATCTTTCTGCCTGATGTGTATATGTCCGTTGAAGCCAATTATCCTGAGCCTGCCAAGGAGCCTCTTAGTCTTCAGAATGCGGAGCATCAAAGTTTCTCTCAAAACATTGAAGGAGTTGAAGCAGTCACTCGTGTTTATCCTTTGGCTGGAACTACACGTGCACCTCATCGTGCCCTTACTGAAGCCACCGAAAGCACTATTGCCCAACGACCCAAGAAGCGATCTCGTGTTCTCAATGACCGAGAGCTTCTGGTGGCTCTTCATCAAAAATAGGATAGGCATCATGACTGGCTGAAGCGCCAAATGCAAAGCCTCTTGGTGGATGTTAACCGCATTCGCAATCTTGCCACCAAGAATGCCTTTGTTGCCCATAAAACCTCTCGACGCACATGGAAAGGGCTAACACTTATGTGCTCTGAAGATGATCTTCAAGAGGATGGCTTCTCTGAACGCTTCAAGTTTGACTCCACACCTCCCCGAAGGGCAGTGCTGCGACGAACTCCATCTCTTGAAGACTCTGAGTTCTCTTCCTCTGCGGCAACTGTGAATGCCAGAGTGATCGAGGACGAAGACGATGCTACTTCACCGCCCCCTCCTTCAGCACGCTTCGACACTGCTCCAAGTTCTTCTGCACCGCCGAACACCATCGACGACCCTGCTGCTTCACCTACTCCTCATGGGAATGAGTAGATGCTCTATGTCTTCAAACCTTTTTGGTCCTTACTGACAAAAGGGGGAGAAGCATATGAGTTTGATAGTCTTCAAGCGGGTCCATATGGGCGGTTGCTTTATATTTTGCCTAGTGTTTACAACTCTCGTTTTGATACATTTGGTTCTTTGAGTCATAACACCTAAACTCGATGGTCGTCTGCTACTTATTTGCTACCTTATGATGCGATGATAAATTCCGCATGTGCAACGATAAATTCCGCACTTAGATCATTTTGCAGACATCCATTTTCCATTATGCATGTCATTATCTTCACATACCTTCACATGCATAATGAATTGTCATCACAAGCTGAAGAGGATCTCCATGAGTACAACTAAGGATGGAAATGGATCGGGTTCGGCTCGGGTTGAACAATATTAAATCCATATCCAAATCCATGAAGACAGTATGTGCCCATCCACGAAAAAATCCATGGGCGTAAAATTATGCCCATGTCCAAACCCGATGAATATCCATCGGGTTTTCTCATCACGTATAAATAAAACATAGCACAACATTCAGATAAGCTCTCAAATTCTCACAAAATGACATAGCACAAGTGCATGACATCAAATAAGCTCTTAGATTCTCACAAAATGACATAGTACAAGTGTAGATCGCCACATAACCTCTCAAATCCTCACAAAATAACACAACATCAAATAAGCATAACTACCATTCTAAACATTGGTTGTCATGCTGAACAAAAAATTCTGAAACCCAAGTGATCAACCATAGATAGAGGGTACTCATGAACACAAATCATTAGTGGAAGCTCTTTCCTGGCAACATCTTGATCAAAAATAATATTTCCAAATTGGCGTTTCCATCATCAACCTTTCGCAACCTTAACTTTTGTTGCTTTGGGCCTATTGGTGCATGCCTAGCACCACAAGATCTCATGTGACTCTTCAAATCTAAAGTGCCACTGGTTCCATCATGAGAAGCTATTGACCTATACATGCAAAAAAAATCTCCATTTCAGTTAAGAGAGCCATGGTGCATAATGTGTGAACTATACAGATTTGGAAAGATTGTGATCTCTAAATTGTAGTGAATGGTAACTACAAACCGAAACTATTTTTTGCCATCTCTTCTTTTAGGGAATAATGTAGATCTGCCTAGATTACAAGTCAGATTCTAATGAATCTTAATGATTCGTAGCTCTCTAGATTGAAATACACTGACGTGGTAAAACCTAATTGCTAATTAACATGCATAGCTACAGATCACGCCATGTTCCAAATCTGAAAAATGCTCATTCGGTAACCAACGAAAACTACCTAATTCTATAAATCTCTTCTAATTGGTACAGTAAACTACAAGAAATACTTAATTTGTAGACATGCATGAGAATGATTCATCGAAAATTACTACCGCTCCAGTTACTACTGTAAACTTCAAGAAATACTTAATTTGCAGACATACACGAGCGGGATTCATAGAACAAAAATATTACTACTGCTCCAATTATTACTGTATAACCTGAAAAAATCAATTTGCAGACATACATGAGAGGTATTCAGGGGAATTTTTTGACTACTGCTCCATTTACTACTGTAAATTGAAACAAATAATTTGCAGACATACATGCGGATTCAGGGAACAAGCAGGAACACCACAGAGAAAAACTTACCCTGAGACTCTCGGAGGATTCGGTGATTTTGGGAACGAGTAGGACCACCACACATAGAAAAATTACTACTGCTCCAGTTGCTACATGCTCATGTTGGACACCCACGTACAGGAACACCACACATACATGAGAGGATTCAGGAAACAGCAAAACTTACCCTGAATGTCGACTATTCGGTGTGTTCATCACCTTCTTAGCAAGGTCATGATTCACTTCTTGGTATGCGCCCGTCTCCCTACACTCACGTGCTGCCATGCTCCTAGTCCGGTGCGGAGCGGTACTCGTGCGTCGCGCTGCTGCGCATCGCTGTGCTCTGCATCCCAGTTCAGAGACTTGCGCCGGCTCGCCGCCGTACCCGTGCAAGAATCCAAGACGGGGGGTCGAGGGGATATGGAGTTGGGCTCCACTGGACAGTGGCGTTGGATGCTGAAGTGCAGCACGCCTACACCATATGTAGAGGTAAAGGCTAGTGGCGCTGGCGACTGCATCTAGAGCAGCGGGAGGATAAGTCAAGGCGAGGAAGATGAAGCTTAATGACAGGTCGTTTAATGAGGAGATTGAAGAATGAGAAGAGGTGGTGGAGTAAAGTTACGGTGGGAATCAGGAGGGACTGTGCAATTTACTTCTCATTTTTTATGAATAAAAAAACATTAGATGGGATAGTGGGGATCATCATGAATTTTGCCTCACATGTCATACCATCGGGTCGGGTTCGGGTATATCCACGGATACATAATTATGTCCACGCCCTATCCAAGAGTAATCGGGTTGGGTTCGGATGCTGCCCATGGGCATACAAATGTACCCAAACCCTATCCATTCAGGTCGGATATCCACGGGTATCCATGTCCATGGATGAAATTGCCATCCTTAAGTACAACCTGCCATGTGCATTTGCATTCCAAAAGCAAATTACTTATATGCACATCTTCAGGGGGAGCCCTTGCAACTTATGAAGACAATTCCTTATCCTTTACAATTTCACATATTATATTCCCGTTGAAAACTTCAACTAGTTTGTCATCAATCACCAAAAAGGGGGAGATTGTAAGTGCATCTAGTGCCACCCCTAGTTGGTTTTGGAGTGTTGACGATAAACCTAGTTGAGGGACTAATGTGTTTGTGAGAATTGCAGGATAACACAGGTAGAAGTCCCTCATTGATTCGGTTTTCCTACCAGAGATGACCCCTAAAAATGTATGAAGACATTGATGTCAAAGGTGGTATGTGAAGATATTCACATTGAAGAATATGACAAGAGAAGACATCGCATGAAGCCTATGGAGCTCGAAGACTTAGATCTTTCGTAGTACTTTTTCTTCTTTGTTGAGTCATAGGAACCACCGTACTGTTAAGTGGGGTCCAAGAGAACCAGTCAGAATGACTGAAGTAATGCTTTACCAAAACCTATGTCTTCGAGTGAAGACTATGAGAGCGAATCTTGTCCAGAGTCGGACAAGTCAGCTTTGCTTGTAGCCCAAGTAAAGTTGCCATGTGTGTTTGAAATCTGACCGTTGGAACACATGTCAGTTCCTTAGTGACCCAGGGTCATTTCGGACAAATCAGGTCGGGTTGCCTAGTGGCTATAAATAGCCCACCCCTACAACCATAAATGGTTGGCTGCTCAGAGTTAAAGTACGGCTTTTGTTGTTTGAGAGCAACCCACCTCGAAGCCTTTGAGAGAGAATTCCTTGCGAGGATAAAGCCCTAACCACTCAGAGCCAAAGAGTGTTAGGCATCACTTAAGTCTTCCTGTCTGTGTGATCTGAAGACTTATTACACTTGAGGACTGTGAATCCTCCAGCCGGTTAGGCGTCACGTTCTGAGCATCCAAGAGTCATTGTGGATCGCCGGTGAACAAAGTCTGTGAAGGTTTGGGAGTCTACCTTGAAGACTTACTAGAGTGATTGGGCGAGGTCTGTGTGACCTTAGCTCAAGGGGAATACGGTGAGGACTGGGTGTCCTGAGCTGCGTGTTCAGGACTGGGTGTCCGGGACTGTGTGTCCTCAGGTTTAAATACCTAGCCGCCCTAACCAGACGTACAGTTGTCACAACAACTTGAACTGGTCTAACAAATCATTGTCTTCAATGAGTCACTGGTTTCATCCTTCCCTTCCCTTTACTTACTGTTGGTCCTTGTGAAGTCATTGTATGATTGCATTATCTTTTGTCTTCACTGAGTGACTGCTTGTTCTGATTGGCTTCATAATATCTTCCTACCTGATCCATACTACCTAGCTGCTATAGGTCATTGTGCTTTCACTTCATTAAAATACTTGACTATGGTTTGCCTAGTGTAGTCTACCTTCCGCTGCATGGTAATAGGTTTATTTCTATCGTTTGTCTTCGAAACTTCTACGTTTTGAAGACTTTCATAAAAATCGCCTATTCACCCCCCCTCTAGTCGATATAACGCACTTTCACACTTTTATATTATTTTTAGGACTAACCTATTAACCTAGAGCCCAGTGCCACTTTCTGTTTTTTCCTTGTTTTAGAGTATTACAGAAAAGGAAAATCAAACGGAGTCCAATTGACCTGAAACTTCACAGAACTTATTTTTGGAAGGAAAGCAACCCGGGAGACTTGGAGTCCACGTAAGGAAAGCAACGAGGAAGCCACGAGGCAGGGGGGCGCGCCCACCCCCCCTGGGCGTGCCCTCCACCCTCGTGGGCCCCTCGTGGCTCCCCTGACGTACCTCTTCCGCCTATATATATATATCCATATACCCTAAAACAATCGGGGAGCACAATCAATCGGGAGTTCCGCCGCCAGAAGCCTCCGTAGCCACCGAAAATCCATCTAGACCCGTTCCGGCACCCTACCGGAGGGGGAATCCCTCTCCGGTGGCTATCTTCATCATATCGGTGCTCTCCATGACGAGGAGGGAGTAGTTCTCCCTCGGGGCTAATGGTATGTACCAGTAGCTATGTGTTTGATCTCTCTCTCTCTCGTGTTCTTGATTTGGCACGATCTTGATGTATCGCGAGCTTTGCTATTATATTTGGATCCTATGATGTTTTCTCCCCCCTCTACTCTCTTGTAATTGATTGAGTTTCCCCTTTGAAGTTATCTTATCGGATTGAGTCTTCAAAGATTTGAGAACACATGATGTATGTCTTGCCGTGCATATCTGTGGTGACAATGTGATGTCACGTGATTCACTTGATGTATGTTTTGGTGATCAACTTGCGGGTTCCGCCCATGAACCTATGCATAGGGGTTGGCACACGTTTTCGTCGTGATTCTCCAGTAGAAACTTTGGGGCACTCTTTGATGTTCTATGTGTTGGTTGAATAGATGAATCTGAGATTGTGTGATGCATATCATATAATCATACCCACGGATACTTGAGGTGACATTGGAGTATCTAGGTGACATTAGGGTTTTGGTTGATTTGTGTCTTAAGGTGTTATTCTAGTACGAACTCTAGGGCTGTTTGTGACACTTATAGGAATAGCCCAACAGATTGATTGGAAAGAATAACTTTGAGGTAGTTTCGTACCCTACTATAATCTCTTCGTTCGTTCTCCGCTATTAGTGACTTTGGAGTGACTCTTTGTTGCATGTTGAGGGATAGTTATGTGATCCAATTATGCTATTATTGTTGAGAGGACTTGCACTAGTGAAAGTATGAACCCTAGGCCTTGTTTCAACGCATTGCAATACCGTTTACGCTCACTTTTATCATTAGTTACCTTGCTGTTTTTATATTTTCAGATTACAAAAACCTTTATCTACTATCCATATACCACTTGTATCACCATCTCTTCGCCGAACTAGTGCACCTATACAATTTACCATTGTATTGGGTGTGTTGGGGACATAAGAGACTCTTTGTTATTTGGTTGCAGGGTTTCTTAAGAGAGACCATCTTCATCCTACGCCTCCTAAGGATTGATAAACCTTAGGTCATCCACTTGAGGGAAATTTGCTACTGTCCTACAAACCTCTGCACTTGGAGGCCCAACAACGTCTACAAGAAGAAGGTTGTGTAGTACACATCAAGCTCTTTTTTGGCGCCGTTGCTGGGGAGGTGAGTGCTTGAAGGTATATCTTTAGATCTTGCAATCGAGTCTTTTAGTTTCTTGTTTTATCGCTAGTTTAGTTTATAAAAGAAAACTACAAAAAATATGGAATTGAGTTTGCCTCATACACTTCATCTTTTTAATATCTTTCGTGAGTATGATGGAAAGGAAAATTGTGCCAAAGTGTTAGAAGAAGAATGCATTAGAATGTTTGGCACTAAATATTTGAATGATGAGCATGATTGCAATGTTGTTAGTATGAATTCCTTGAATATCCATGATGCTAATGATATGCAAAGCCACAAGCTTGGGGAAGCTATGTTTGATGAAAATGATATTTTTTGTTCCCCAAGTTTTGATGAGCAAATTTATTATGATAATAGCATGCCTCCTATTTATTATGATTATGTTGATGAAAGTGGTTTCGGAGAGGTCATGGCTTTATTTAGTAATGATTCCACTATTCCGGAAGAGGTTCCAATTGATTATGAGAACAAAGTTGCTATCTATGATGATTATTGTGATGACTTGTATGCTATAAAGAATAATGATATCCATGAAACTTGTCATTATGATTTTAGTTTTCAATTGGATTATGCCTCACATGATAATTATTTTGTTGAGTTTGCTCCCACTATTATTCTGTGACGCCCGGATAACTAAGATACATTAAACCTCTGGTAATGATGCCACGTCACCTCGGTTACTTTTGATAAACTCGTGTTGATTCGAAACTGATTCAAATTCAAATTTGAAATAAAGTCAAATTATTATTTCTTCAAACGATAAAACAAAAATGTTCGGTGGCATGCAAATATTCACTAACAACTTTTCATGAAAGAATTAACATTTTTCAAAATATAAAATTTTCCCTGGATATTAAAACAGTGGACCAACAACACCTTTTGTTTTCCCCATTTAGATATAAACTCAAACTTAATAATTATTTTGAACCCAAACTTTTTGTGGCAGTGCAAAATAATACATAGTAATTATATGGAAAGGTGTTACATTTTATAAAAGTATTTTGATGCAAAAGGAAAGTACAAAACAATAGCTAAATAAATAAACAGAAAAGTAAATGAAAAATACTAGTAGTAGTAATAAAAAGAATAGAAACCTAATCTACTGGGCCCCTTGGCCCATCTATGAAAACGGCCCAGGCCAACCCCCACTTGCCTGCCACCTCTCGCTACAGGAGGCAGGGGTGCCGTGGCGGCCATCCACCAGCGATGGCCGTGCGTGGCGGCCATCCGGCGGCGCTCCCTGGCGACCACCTCGCCTATAAGACCGGCGCCCCCTTCCCACGGCGCCTGGAACCCTAATACCCATTCGCCCCTCTCCCTCTCGCATGAGCCACCGCCCGAGCTCGACCGTCACCGCGCCATCATCATCGTTGTGGCCAGAGTCGTCCGGAGCCACGCAGGGATATCCATCAACTTCCTCGCGCTCGTCTTCATCCACCACGCCCACTGGATCAAGCAGAACCGTGCCGAATCGCCGCAACCGGGTCGTCTTCCCCGCCATGGCCGCCGCCTCTTGACGACGATTGCGACGCGTCCGGCCAGCCCCGTCTTCCCTGACTACCTCCACGAGCTCGGTGGTGAGCTCCTCGTTCCATCCCCTCTCCCTCGGTTCTGATCCGTGTCGTTTTCGCCGTAGCTTCCCTTGGACAGCGCTCGGCTGGAGTTTCGGTCCGGCACCCACTAGCCGCTCTTGTTGCCTGTGCCCGCGCCTGAGGCCCCTAGACCGCGCCCCTGGCGCCTACAGTGCGCGCCCATGGCCGCCCCCGAGCCCATTTGCCGGCGCATGACCCGCGCCCCCGTCGCTGCTCATCATCGCGACCACGCCTGCATCCCGCGCGCCTTGGCCTCGTGCCACGTCGGCGCCCGCCTCTACGAGCTGCCGCACCGCCCGTCCCTGCTGCCCTGTCGCCTATCGCCTCCTCGCGTGTGTGATGCTGCTGCTCTTAGCGTGTACTGCTCTCCTACCACTGCTACTGCTTCTACTATGATGCTGCTCTACTACAGTAACATTCAGTTACTGTAGCAGTAGCTAGCTTTTGCGCTGCTATGCTGTTTATCTCTTTGGACAACCTTTAAACAACAACTGATCAAGTGCTAACATGAGTAAAAAATAATATGAGTAGAAAGTACACATGACAAACTCCATTTTATCCCACTAAACCAAATCCTTTCGATGCCTGGATTAAATCCTATGAAAATTGCAAAATGCTTTGTTGTGTTATCAGGGAACAGAAGTAACCCCTAGCTATATGTTCCGTGTGTGTGCGTATGTGTTTTCTGTGTGTGTGGCCGGCCGTGACTAATTTCCAGCCATGTCCAATTAGTTTAGGATTAATTAGTAGTTAGATTATCTACTAGTAGATGACATGTGGGACTCCCCCTTGATTAAATTAGTGAGTTGTTTTATTGACATTTGAGACAATGGCATATGGGACCAGTCTACACTATTCATCCTTTGACTATTCAATCTTTGACTAGGTCAACCCACCCCACTGGCCCCACTGGCATACTCATAGGCTAGAGTAACACTAGTAGACAAAAATAATTACTGATATAATTTCAAATTAAATTAAATCCAGTAATTTCTAGAAAATGAATTAAAACTTTAAAAATTAATATAAAATAATCCGTAGCTCGGATGAAAATACTTTATATATGAAAGTTGCTCAGAACGACGAGACGAACCCGGATACGCAACCCGCTCGTCCGCCACGCATCCCTAGCATAGCGAACACGCAACTTTTCCCCTCCGACTCCTCTGCCTGAAAACGCGAAACACCGGGGATAATTTCCCGGATGTCCCCCCCCCTTCACCGGTACCACCTCGTACCGCGTTAGGGCACACCTAGCATCACGCTTTGTCATGTCATGCATCGTCATGCTTTTGTTTGCATTATATTTATTGTTTCTTCCCCCTCTTCTCTCGCTAGACATCGAGACCGACGCCGCTGCTACCCAGTACGACTACGGTGTTGACGACCCCTCTCTCTTGCCAGAGCAACCAGGCAAGCCCCCCCTTTGATCACTAGATATCGCCTACTCTTCTCTATACTGCTTGCATTAGAGTAGTGTAGCATGTTACTGCTTTCCGTTATCCTATCCTGATGCATAGCCTGTCCTTGCTACTACTGTTGTTACCATTACCTGCTATCCTACTGCTTAGTATAGGATGCTAGTGTTCCATCAGTGGCCCTACACTCTTGTCCGTCTGCCATGCTATACTACTGGGCCGTGATCACTTCGGGAGGTGATCATGGGCATATACAATATACTTTACACAGTTACATTACCTGTGATACTGTTCGGAGATGGGGGCTGAAGGGGCAGGTGGTTCCACCCAGGTAGTGGTGGGCCTGGGTTCCCGACGGCCCCCGACTGTTACTTGGTGGCGGAGCGACAGGGCAGGTTAAGACCACCTAGGAGAGAGGTGGGCCTGGCCCTGGTCGGCATTCGCGGATACTTAACATGCTTAACGAGACCTTGGTATTTGATCTGAGTCTGGCTACTGGCCTATACGCACTAACCATCTATGCGGGGACAGTTATGGGCACTCGACGTCGTGGTATCAGCCGAAGCCTTCGTGACGTCAGCGACTGAGTGGCGCGCGCCGGGTTGGACCGCGTAACGCAACTTCCTTTGTAATGGAGGTTGCTAGGTCTGCTCTCCGGCCGCGTTCGCAACGTGCAGGTGTGCAAAGGGCGATGGGCCCAGACCCCTGCGCCATAGGGTTTAGACCGGCATGCTGACCTATCTGTTGTGCCTAGGTAGGGCTGCGACGTGTTGATCTTCCGAGGCCGGGCATGACCCAGGAAAGTGTGTCCGGCCAAATGGGATCGAGCGTGTTGGGATATGTGGTGCACCCCTGCAGGGAAGTTAATCTATTCGAATAGCCGTGATCTTCGGTAACAGGATGACTTGAAGTTGTACCTTGACCTTATGACAACTAGAACCGGATACTTAATAAAACACACCCTTCCAAGTGCCAGATACAACCGGTGATCGCTCTCTCACAGGGCGACGAGGGGAGGATCATCGGTTAGGATTATGCTATGTGATGATACTTGGAGGACTTCAGTCTTCTCTTTTCTACATGCTGCAAGATGGAGGTTACCAGAAACGTAGTCTTCAAAAGGACTAGCTATCCCCCTCTTATTCCAGCTTTCTGCAGTTCAGTCCACATATAATAGCCTTATTCCAGTTGATACCAATGCATACATATGTAGTATAGCTCCTTGCTTGCGAGTACTTTGGATGAGTACTCACGGTTGCTTTCTCCCTCTTTTCCCCCTATCCCTTCTACATGGTTGTCGCAACCAGATGTTGGAGCCCAGGAGCTAGACGCCACCTTCGACGACGACTCCTACTACACCGGAGGTGCCTACTACTACGTGATGCTCGCTGACGACGACCAGGAGTAGTTTAGGAGGATCCTAGGCAGGACGCCTGCGCCTCTTTCGATCCGTATCCCTGTTTATGCTAGCCTTCTTAAGGCATACTTGTTTATCTTATGTCTGTACTCAGATATTGTTGCTTTCGCTGACTCGTCTATGATTGAGCTCTTGTATTCGAGCCCTCGAGGCCCCTGGCTTGTAATATAAAGCTTGTATTATTTTAATTTGTGTCTAGAGTTGTGTTGTGATATCTTCCCGTGAGTTCCTGATCATGGTTGTACACATTTGCGTGCATGATTAGTGTACGGTCAAATCGGGGGCGTCACATATTCATGAGAAGAATTTTGCATATGTGGTGTAGCGACCAGACCTCAAACGGTCCAATCTCTGTGCTCCGGTGTCATCCCTAGATCAGTAATGCTGACACCACACAGTACTTGAAAGATTTATAACAGAGTAGCAACCACACACTTATTACATTGAGGGTCTCAATAGAGATCTTATTACAATAAATATGGCTTAAGGCCATCTAATAACGATAACAGCGGAAGGCTTGGAAGATAAGTGAGTCCATCAACTCCAACGGCATCACTAAGTATAGAACCACGACCTAAAACTCCTTAATCATCGTCTAAAAAGTCTGCAACATTAACGTTGCAGCCCGAAAACGGGTTAGCACATGGAATATGCTGGCAATGTAACACATAGAGAGTAATGGAATGAAACAGCTATACTATATGCATATTTGGCTGGTGGAAAGCTCTATGGTTACAATTTTGCGTAAAGCCAATTTTTCCCTACTGCAAAGGAATAAATTTGTTTAACTATCATGGTGGTTGTTAAACATTGAGAATGGTTGACAGCATTCTCAATCCCAATTAAGCATCATCATTAAACAAACCCATCAAAATTAATTTTATAGTAACATGTTGAGATTCACATGATAATCCAGGTACTAGATACTCAAGATGTCCATAACCGGGACACGGCTAACCATGATTAGTTTATACACTCTGTAGAGGTTTGCGCACTTTTCCCCACAAGACTCGATCTCCTCCGTTGGGATTCTCGCACTACATGGTGTTTGAGAAACGGATGACCGAGACATAGTCTTTCAGAAGCGCTAGCACCTTACGATGGGTAGACCGTACCACCTACATCCCCTACATCTGCTAGTCTACCACTTTAAGAGTTCGCACGACTTAGTCAACTATGCTAGAGCCCATAATAGCTTGTGGCTGCACACAGAAGTTTCTAGCATGAAAATCTCATGATCCCTTAGAGCCTGGGTGGCGGTCCAAAAGAAAACAGGCAATCCTGGAATACCCAGGTACCTCAATCCACCCAGATGTGTATTTAAGTTGCCACCTTAGATAAACCATTGATTTAAAAATATCACATCTGTCATGGATATCAATCACCCAATCCACGTCTACTAGCATAGCATAGCAATAATAAGCTAACGTAGAAGTAACTCCCAAAGGTTTGATAATAAACAGGTAATAGGTACTACCTCAAATACTTCCCAAACCCACAATTTAATTAGATCCTAATCATGCAATGTGTAAGGGATTGATCTAATGCAATAAAACTGGGTAGTAGAAGGTATGATCAAAGTGTTACTTGCCTTGCTGATGATCCGCGAAACCTAGAGATTCGAAGTAACAAGCGGCGCACTCTGGGTACTCTATCGCAAACAAACAAGTATACAATAAGTACTCAACTAATGCACAGGTAAAACTCAAATAAGAGATCTAACCAGAAAGTTCAACTTAAGAACTCCGGTTGGCAAAAAGAATCAAATCGAACGAAGCAACAAAAGACAAACGACAAAAGAAACAGGCTTCGATTACTATTCTGGATCTAGGGCAATTTTTTACAGTGGCAAAAACTTGTTTGAGTTGGTTAACCGGAAAGAGGGTTTCGAGACGAAACTCTAGGCGCTTGAATCGCCTCATTTCGATAAACGAGCGAGAAGTTATACTAGAACAAAAATCGGATCAGAAATCACGATCAGAAAAATCATGGATTAATCCGAGAAAAAGGAAAATGACGAACAGTTTAACGAACAAACGTTCGTTAACTGGATCTAAACGACGAACACGTTCGTTAAAACGAACGAACGAGCGAATGCTCGCTAATTAACCTAAACCGAAAAAACCGTTCTAAAAAACGGATCTAAAAAAAATAAACCACGGCTTTAAAAAAAACCTGGGCGGTTTTCTAAAGAAAACCACCGGCGACGGCGGCGGGTTCGGCGGGCGGCGAGGCGGCGACGCTGGCGGCGCGGGGCGGCGCGCAGCGGCGGCCTAGGGTTAGGGTTAGGGCGCGGCGCGGGGCTCGAGGCGGGCTGGGGCGCTGGTGGGCTGGCCGGCTCGGGCAGGCGCCTTATATAGGCTGCCCCGGGCGGAATCCCGCTCGGGTACGACCCGGAGTCGGTTCGCGGTTTTTTTAAAATAATAACGCACAGAAAAACAAATAAAAGAAGTACTAAACGGACTCCACAAATCCCGAAATAAATTTTCCCCGGCTTCTAAAATCAAGCCACACAGGATGAACATTTATTTGGGGCCTAAATGCAATTTTGAAAAACGCGCATTTTTCCTAAATTCAAATAAAATAGCAAATGAAACCAAATAAAATCTTATTTGATTTTTTTTATTAAATTCTCAATATTTCTTTATTTTGGGAAAGTCATTTTATTCCCTCTCTCATATTTTTGCAATTGAAATTATTGAAGATAAAATAAATAAAATCAAATGATCCTATTTTTTTCAAAATTTGAGACAACTCAAATATGAAAATAACGAAATCCCCAACTCTCTCCGAGGGTCCTTGAGTTGCGAAAATTTTCTAGGATCAACCAAAATGCAATAAATATGATATGCAATGATGGTCTAGTGTATAACATTCCAAATTGAAAATTTGGGATGTTACAAACCTACCCCCCTTAAGATGAATCTCGCCCTCGAGATTCGGGTTGGCTAGAAAATAGGTGAGGGTGGTCCTTCAGCAAATCTTCCTCTCGTTCCCAGGTGGCTTCATCCTCCGTGTGGTGGCTCCACTAAACCTTGCAAAACTTGATAAGCTTGCTGCGGGTGACTCGACTGGCATATTCTAGAATCTTAACTGGTTTCTCCTCATAGGTCAAATCACTGTCCAACTGAATTGCTTCCAGTGGTACCGTATCTCTCAGCGGTATGTCAGCCATCTCCGCGTGGAACTTCTTCAACTGGGATACATGAAATACGTCGTGAACTCCTGACAATCCTTCGGGCAATTCCAACTTGTAGGCTACTTCTCCCATATGTTCCAATACTTTGCATGGGCCTACAAAACATGGCGCTAGTTTTCCCTTAACTCTAAAGCGCTTAACTCCTCGAAGTGGTGATACTCGAAGATAAACTTGGTCTCCGACTTTGTTAACTGTCTCCTTGCGTTTAGAATCTGCATAACTCTTCTGCCTGGATTGAGCTACCTTTAGCCTGTCACGAATTAATTTCACTTTCTGTTCAGATTCCTTTATCAGATCCAGTCCAAACAACCGGCGATCTCCAACTTCATCCCAGGACAATGGGGTCCTGCACCTCCTTCCGTACAAGGCTTCGAAAGGGGCCATCTTCAAACTGGATTGGTAGCTGTTGTTATAAGAGAACCCTGCATATGGCAAATTCTCATCCCAACTAGATCCGTAATCTAGTGCACAAGCTCTTAGCATATCCTCCAAGATCTGGTTGACTCTCTCTGTCTGTCCATCTGTCTGCGGGTGGAAAGCTGTGCTAAACTCTAGTCTGGTTCCCAAAGTCTCATGCAACTGATTCCAGAACTTTGAAGTAAACTGGGTTCCTCTATCTGATACAATGCTCCTTGGAACTCCATGCAGACATATGATCCTGGTCATGTATATCTTTGCCAACTTTGCACTGGTATAGGTAGTCTTCACTGGAATGAAATGAGCTACCTTTGTCAAACGATCGACTACAACCCATATCGATTCATAGCCTGAACGTGTTCTGGGCAGTCTTGTAATAAAATCCATGCCTAGCTTATCCCACTTCCATTCGGGTATCGGCAATGGTTGTAGCAATCCTGCTGGCTTCTGATGCTCTGCCTTCACTCTCTGACATACATCACAAACTGCTACGTACTCCGCAATATCCTTCTTCATTCCAGTCCACCAGAAAATATCCTTCAAATCCAAATACATCTTGGTATTTCCTGGGTGAATCGAATATGGTGAATCATGGGCCTCTTGCAGAATTAGCTTCCTAAGCTCCGGATCATTTGGCACATAAACACGGTCTTCAAACCATAAGGTATCGTGCTCATCCTCACAAAATCCCTTAGCTTTTCCTTTGCTAATTTTCTCCTTAATAGAAGCAATCTCCTTTTCAGTCCTTTGGGCTTCTCTGATTTTATCCATCAATGTAGACTGAATATGCAATGCTGCTACATAGCCTCTCGGGACTATTTCTAAACATAAATCTCGAAGATTTTCGGCTAACTCCCTTGGAAATTCTCTCATCATTAGGGTGCTGACATGGCTCTTACGGCTTAATGCGTCAGCTACTACATTAGCCTTTCCGAGGTGATAATGCAATTTCATATCATAATCCTTGATGAGCTCCAACCATCTCCTTTGTCTGAGATTCAACTCCTTCTGTGTGAAAATATACTTCAAACTCTTATGATCCGTATACACCTCGGAATGGTTTCCAATCAGAAAATGTCTCCAAGTCTTCAGTGCATGTACTACGGCTGCTAACTCCAAATCATGTGTAGCATAATTTAACTCATGAGGCTTAAGCTGTCGTGAGGCATATGAAACAACTCTCCCTTCCTGCATAAGTACTGCTCCAAGTCCTCGACGTGAAGCGTCGCAATACACCTCATAATCCTTGGTCTGGTCTGGTAAAATCAACACTGGTGAAGTAACCAAATGTTTCTTCAACTCTTGAAAACTAGCCTCACATTCCTCCGTCCATATGAACTTGGTATCCTTCTTCAACAACTCCGTCATAGGCTTCGCAATCTTTGAGAAATTTTCAATAAACCTCCGGTAGTATCCTGCGAGTCCAAGAAAACTCCGGATCTCTCCCACGATGGTTGGTGCTTCCCACTTGGTCATGGTATCCACTTTAGTGGGGTCTATTGCTATACCTTCTCCGGATATAACGTGTCCGAGAAATCCAACTTCCTTCAACCAAAACTCACATTTGCTAAACTTGGCATATAGTTGATGTTCCCTGAGCTTTCCAAGAACCAAACGCAAATGTTCCTTATGCTCCTCTTCATTCTTTGAGTAAACCAGGATATCATCAATGAACACTATGACAAACTTATCCAAGAACTCCATAAACACCTTGTTCATCATGTTCATAAAATATGCAGGTGCGTTAGTCAGACCAAATGACATAACGGTATACTCGTACATCCCATACCTGGTGGTAAAAGCCGTCTTGGGTATATCCTGTTCCCGAATCTTCAACTGGTGGTATCCTAATCGCAGATCGATCTTGGAAAATACCTTAGCTCCTTGCAATCGATCAAACAGATCATTGAACATTGGTAGTGGGTACTTGTTCTTGATGGTTACTTCATTCAATCCTCGATAATTGACAACCATCCTTAACGATCCATCCTTCTTCTCCACTAGAAGTATTGGCGATCCCCAAGGTGAAGAACTTGGGCAAATATAACCTTTATCCAGTAACTCCTTAATTTGCTTCTTAATTTCCACCAAATCCTTTGCAGGCATCCTATATGGTCTCTTTGATATTGGCCCTGTGCCTGGCAATAGCTCAATCAAAAACTCAATATCTCTATCCGGTGGCATGCCTGGCAACTCTTCTGGAAATACTTCGGGGAAATCCTTCACTACTGGTACTTCCTCCTGCACAACTCCTGTTAAGCAATTTACTTGAGTCCTCTTTGGCACATGTCGGGATACATACTTGATCCTTCTCCCTTCTGGGGTGGTAAGCAAAATTGACTTACTAGCACATTCAATATTCCCTTCATACTTTGATAACCAATCCATGCCTAATATCACATCCAATCCTTGAGATTCCAATACTATTAGGTCTGAGGGAAAAACATAGTTACCAATCCTTAATGGTAACCGATCACACCATAGACTAGCCATATATTCTGCTCCAGGCGAGGTTACTAACATGGGTGACCTAAGGGCTTGGGTTGGCAGTTTATACTTATCCACAAATCCCCTTGATATGTATGAATGCGATGCACCAGTATCGAAAAGAACGAGTGCAGTAAATGACTTAACCAAAAACTTACCGATTACTGCATCCGGCTGCTCTTCAACCTCCTCCACACTAACATGGTTCACCTGTCCCCTGTTGAAAGGGTTCGGCTTCTTCCCAGAGCTTCCATTGCCATTTGCATTCTGTGATTCAGGACATTCATTGGCATAATGTCCGGTCTTCTGGCACTTAAAGCAAGTGACTTGACTCAGGTCTTTCTTGGCTGGGGTTGATGGGTTGGTGCGGTTCTGGCCGTTGCTTCCTCCATTCCCATTACCATTCCTGGGGCCATTGTGATTGTGCGTGCTACCTCCTCCATGGGTATGCTGGAAATGTCCTCCCAGTCTGGGGGTAAATCATGGCTTCTGCTGAGCTCCTGAATTGTACTTTCCTTATGCATACTTCCTCTTGCGATTTTCAATTTGCTGCTGCTTCCCTTCAATCATAAGAGCATGATCTACCAACTCCTGGTAGTTGTTGAAGGTTGCTACCATCAACTGCATGCTCAACTCATCATTCAGCCCTTCCAGAAACTTCTCCTGCTTAGCTGCATCCGTAGCAACGTCATCTGGGGCATAACGTGCTAGCTTACTAAAGTCCTCCACATACTAGCCAACTGTCCGTCCTCCTTGGCGCAAGTTGTGAAACTCTCGCTTCTTCATGGCCATAGCTCCTGCTGAAACATGGGCAGTTCGAAAAGCCTGCTGAAACTGGTCCCATGTGACAGTATCGACAGGGAAAGTGGCTGTGAAATTCTCCCACCATGATGCTGCGGGTCCTTCAAGCTGATGTGCGGCAAACTTCACCTTCTCCGCATCCGTGCATCCTGTTGTGGTCAACTCTCTAGCTGTCTTGCGGAACCAATCATCTGCTACTATCGGCTCGGTGCTACTGGAAAACACCGACGAATTCAGCCTAAGAAAATGGGCTAAGTGATCAACAGGTGGTGGTGGTGGTGGTGGTGGGTTGTTGTTGTTGTTCCCCTGATTCTGATTCTGGACTAGCAACTGCATCAATGTGTTCTGTTGCTGGATCAACTGGGTGAGCTCCGGTGGAAAGGTAAATCGGGGTCACGTCTCGGAGGCATCTGAGGGTTTAGAAAAGATGAGATTTAAGAATAGAGGGGGTCTAAAGAGAAAACACTACCCATATGCACATGAGGCAAAAGCAAACAATTCACTTCATTCAATCAAACAAGGGCATACAATCAATTAACTATCACAAAAGTGCTCAGACTACTATATTTACATGGTGGACTACTACTACTACTACTACTACTACTACTACTACTACTACTACTACTACTACTACTACTACTACTACTACTACTACTACTACTACTACTACTACTACTACTACTACTACTAGAAATAATCTTCGGTTGCAGACTCCATGATATCTGCTCCAGCTTCATCAACATAGTCATCATCGCTATCATCTAGATCCGAGTCGGTGTCATCGATGATGATGTAGTCTTCCGGGCGAATCTCCTTGGGTTCTTCGTCTTCATCTACTGGCGTAGGGCCTCCCATAAATATTCCAATCTTCTTGATCAGATCGTCATTCTTCCCCACCAATACTTCGATTTCCTCTTCATAATCTTCACATGTAGCTTTGAGTTCTTCCTCCAGTTCCTTGATTCTGGTCTTTGCCTTCTTCAGGTCTATCATGTCGGCGCACATCTGGTTCTCATGACGTCGAATGTGCTGGTTTAACTCCTGGATAAAAGCTGCAATTGATCTATCCTTTCTAGTGCTGACCATTTCCCACTTCTCATCTCGGCGCCCACAAATCTGGTAGACAGTATCCTTGAGATCATTGCGGTAGGCTTCTCCAATGCGTCCCATGGTGATGTGAGCTGCCATGCTCTTTCCTAGACTCCAAGTTGGTGCATCAAAAGAAAACTCTATGGGCTCAGTGACTGGCATGGACGTCCTTCCTGGAACTTGAACTTGAATCATCCAGCGCTCTTCTTCAGGTAAAGTGGCATTGTAGGTTCCGGTGAAGTTTGGTACTCCTATGTTCAGGTATCTAGTGACTTCCTTCAAGTGACGTCCAAAGGGTGTATCTTCATCCGGTTGCGTGAACTTGTTCCTTGCATCCGCCATCCTAAAGAGTAGAAAAGATGAGAGGTCAGAAGAGAAGAGAGTGAGTAGCGATCTAGGTCTTTAGCTTAGTGGCCGTATCCTACAGTCAGCGTGTGCTCTGATACCATCTTGTAGCGACCAGACCTCAAACGGTCCAATCTCTATGCTCCAGTGTCATCCCTGGATCAGTAATGCTGACACCACACAGTACTTGAAGGATTTATAACAGAGTAGCAACCACACACTTATTACATCAAGGGTCTCAATAGAGATCTTATTACAATAAATATGGCTTAAGGCCATCTAATAACGATAACAGCGGAAGGCTTGGAAGATAAGTGAGTCCATCAACTCCAACGGCATCACTGAGTATAGAACCACGACCTAAAACTCCTTAATCGTCGTCTGAAAAGTCTGCAACATTAACGTTGCAGCCCGAAAACGGGTTAGCACATGGAATATGCTGGCAATGTAACACATAGAGAGTAATGGAATGAAACAGCTATACTATATGCATATTTGGCTGGTGGAAAGCTCTATGGTTACAATTTTGCGTAAAGCCAATTTTTCCCTACTGCAAAGGAATAAATTTGTTTAACTATCATGGTGGTTGTTAAACATTGAGAATGGTTGGCAGCATTCTCAATCCCAATTAAGCATCATCATTAAACAAACCCATCAAAATTAATTTTATAGTAACATGTTGAGATTCACATGATAATCCAGGTACTAGATACTCAAGATGTCCATAATCGGGGACACGGCTAACCATGATTAGTTTATACACTCTGTAGAGGTTTGCGCACTTTTCCCCACAAGACTCGATCTCCTCCGTTGGGATTCTCGCACTACATGGTGTTTGAGAAACGGATGACCGAGACATAGTCTTTCAGAAGCGCTAGCACCTTACGATGGGTAGACCGTACCACCTACATCCCCTACATCTGCTAGTCTACCACTGTAAGAGTTCGCACGACTTAGTCAACTATGCTAGAGCCCATAATAGCTTGTGGCTGCACACGGAAGTTTCTAGCATGAAAATCTCATGATCCCTTAGAGCCTGGGTGGTGGTCCAAAAGAAAACAGGCAATCCTGGAATACCCAGGTACCTCAATCCACCCAGATGTGTATTTAAGTTGCCACCTTAGATAAACCATTGATTTAAAAATCTCACATCTGTCATGGATATCACTCACCCAATCCACGTCTACTAGCATAACATAGCAATAATAAGCAAACGTAGAAGTAACTCCCAAAGGTTTGATAATAAACAGGTAATAGGTACTACCTCAAATACTTCCCAAACCCACAATTTAATTAGATCCTAATCATGCAATGTGTAAGGGATTGATCTAATGCAATAAAACTAGGTAGTAGAAGGTATGATCAAAGTGTTACTTGCCTTGCTGATGATCCGCGAAACCTAGAGATTCGAAGTAACAAGCGGCGCACTCCGGGTACTCTATCGCAAACAAAGAAGCATACAATAAGTACTCAACTAATGCACAGGTAAAACTCAAATAAGAGATCTAACCAGAAAGTTCAACTTAAGAACTTCGGTTGGCAAAAAGAATCAAATCGAACGAAGCAACGAAAGACAAACGACAAAAGAAACAGGCTTCGATTACTATTCTGGATCTAGGGCAATTTTTTATAGTGGCAAAAACTTGTTTGAGTTGGTTAAATGAAAAGAGGGTTTCGAGACGAAACTCCACGCGCTTGAATCGCCTGATTCCGATAAACGAGCGAGAAGTTATACTAGAACGAAAATCGGATCAGAAATCATGATTAGAAAAATCGCGGATTAATCCGAGAAAAAGAAAAACGATGAACAATTTAACAAACGAACGTTCGTTAACCGGATCTAAACGACGAACACGTTCGTTAAAACGAACGAATGAGCAAACGCTCACTAATTAACCTAAACAGAAAAAACCGTTCTAAAAAAATGGATCTAAAAAAAATAAACCGCGACTTTTAAAAAAAAATCCGGGGCGGTTTTCTAAAGAAAACCGCCGGCGATGGCGGCTACCTCGGCGGCGGGGCGGCTCCGGCGGGCGGCGAGGCGGCGCGCGGCAGCGGCGTCGGCGGCCTAGGGTTAGGGTTAGGGCGTGGCGCGGGGCTCGAGGTGGGCTGGGGCGGTGGTGGGCTGGCCGGCTCGGGCGGGCGCCTTATAAAGGCTGCCCCAGGCGGAGTCCCGCTCGGGTACGGCCCGGAGTCGGTTCACGTTTTTTTATAAATAATAACGCGTAGAAAAATAGATAAAAGAAATACTAAACGGACTCTAAAAATCCCGAAATAAAATTTCCCCGACTTCTAAAATCAAGCCGCACAGGATGAACATTTATTTGGGGCTTAAATGCAATTTTGAAAAATGCGCATTTTTCCTAAATTCAAATAAAATAGCAAATAATACCAAATAAAATCTTATTTGATTTTTTATTAAATCCTCAATATTTCTTTATTTTGGGAAAGTCATTTTATTCCCTCTCTCATATTTTTGCAATGGAAATTATTGAAGATAAAATAAATAAAATCAAATGATCCTATTTTTATCAAAATTTGAGACAACTCAAATATGAAAATAACGAAATCCCCAACTTCTCCGAGGGTCCTTGAGTTGCGAAAATTTTCCAGGATCAACCAAAATGCAATGAATATGATATGCAATGATGGTCTAGTGTATAACATTCCAAATTGAAAATTTGGGATGTTACATGTGGAGAGCAATAAAGATTCTATACTTGTAGATCATGAAAAGAATGATTTAGGTGCTGGTTATATTGTCGAATTTATTCATGATGCTACTGAAAATTATTACGAGGGAGGAACATATGCTTGTAGGAATTGCAATAATATCAAGTTTCCTCTCTATGTGCTTAAAGTTTTGAAGTTATGCTTGTTTTGCCTTCCTATGCTAGTTGATTATTGTTCCCAGAAGTTGTTTGCTCACAAAATTCCTATGCATAGGAAGTGGGTTAGACTTAAATGTGCTATTCATATTCTTCATGATGCCCTCTTTATGTTACAATTCTTATCTTTTATGTGAGCATCATTGAAATCATCATGCCTAGCTAGGGGTGTTAAAATGTTAGCGCTTGTTGGGAGGCAACCCAACTTTAATTTTGTTCCTTTCTTTTCGCTCCTGTTTAGTAATAAATAATTTATATATCCTATGTTTATATGTGGTTTTATGTTTTAATTAGTGTTTGTGCCAAGTAGAACCTTTGGGAAGACTTGGGTGAAGTCTTTATGATCGTGCTGTAAAAAACAGAAACTTTAGCGCTCACGAGAATTGCTGCCATTTTTTATTGGAGAGTGCTATTTAGTTAATTAATTTTGAAGATGATTAATAGACAAATTCCTCAGGTCCACCAATTTATTTGAGAATTTTATGAGCTCCAGAAGTGGTCGAAACCTACAGATTACTACAGACTGTTCTGTTTTTGACAGATTCTGTTTTCTATGCTTTGTTTGCTTATTTTAATGAATCTATGGCTAGTAAAAGAGTTTATAAACCATAGAGAAGTTGGAATACAGTATGTTTAACACCAATATACATTTAGAATGAGTTCATGACAGTACCTAAGTGGTAATTTATTTTCTTATACTAACGGAGCTTACGAGTTTTCTGTTAAGTTTTGTGTTGTGAAGTTTTCAAGTTTTGGGTAAAGATTCGATGGATTATAGAATAAGGAGTGGCAAGAGCCTAAGCTTGGGGATGCCCAAGGCACCAAGGTAATATTCAAGGACAACCAAAAGCTTAAGCTTGGGGATGCCCCGGAAGGCATCCCCTCTTTCGTCTTCGTTCATCGGCAACTTTACTTGGAGCTATATTTTTATTCATCACATGATATGTGTTTTGCTTGGAGCGTAATTTTATTTTATTTAGTTTTTCTTGCTGTTTGAATAAAATACCAAGATCTTAAATTCTTAAATGTTAGAGAGTCTTCACATAGTTGCATAATTATTTAACCACTCATTGATCTTCACTTATATCTTTCGGAGTAGTTTGTTGTTTGCTCTAGTACTTCACTTATATCATTTAGAGCATGGCGGTAGTTTTATTTTGAAGAAATAGATGAACTCTCATGCTTCACTTAGATTATTTTGAGAGTCTTAAATAGCATGGTAATTTTCTTAAATAATCCTAATATGCTAGGTATTCAAGATTAGTAAAAACTTTCTTATGAGTGTTTTGAATACTAAGAGAAGTTTGATGCTTGATGATTGTTTTGAGATATGAAGGTAGTGATATTAAAGTCGTTCTAGTTGAGTAGTTGTGAATTTGAGAAATACTTGTGTTGAAGTTTGCAAGTCCCGTAGCATGCACGTATGGTAAACGTTATGTAACAGATTTGAAACATGAGGTGTTCTTTGATTGTCCTCCTTATGAGTGGCGGTCGGGGACGAGCGATGGTCTTTTCCGACCAATCTATCCCCCTAGGAGCATGCGCGTAGTACTTGATTTTTTGATGACTTGTAGATTTTTGCAATAAGTATGTGAATTCTTTATGACTAATGTTGAGTCCATGGATTATACGCACTCTCACCCTTCCATCATTGCTAGCCTCTTCGGTATCGTGCATTGCCCTTTATCACATTGAGAGTTGGTGCAAACTTCGCCGGTGCATCCAAACCTCATGATATGATACACTCTTTCACACATAAACCTCCTTATATCTTCCTCAAAACAGCCACCATACCTACCTATTATGGCATTTCCATAGCCATTCCGAGATATATTGCCATGCAACTTTCCACCGTTCCGTTTATTATGACACGCATCATCATTGTCATATTGCTTTGCATGATCATGTAGTTGACATCGTATTTGTGGCAAAGCCACCGTTCATAATTTTTCATACATGTCACTCTTGATTCATCGCAATCCCGGTACACCGCTGGAGGCATTCATATAGAGTCATACTTTGTTCTAGTATCGAGTTGTAATCATTGAGTTGTAAATAAATAGAAGTGTGATGATCATCATTAATAGAGCATTGTCCCAAAAAAGGCCAAATAAAAAAAGAAAGGCAAAATAAAAAAAGAAAATAAAAAGGGGCAATGCTACTATCCTTTTACCACACTTGTGCTTCAAAGTAGCACCATGATCTTCATGATAGTGAGTCTCTTATGTTGTCACTTTCATTTACTAGTGGGAATTTTTCATTATAGAACTTGGCTTGTATATTCCAACAATGGGCCTCCTCAAGTGCCCTAGGTCTTCGTGAGTAAGCAAGTTGGATGCACACCCACTTAGTTTCTTTTGTTGAGCTTTCATACATTTATAGCTCTAGTGCATCCGTTGCATGGCAATCCCTACTCCTTGCATTAACATCAATCGATGGGCATCTCCATAGCTCATTGATTAGCCTCGTTGATGTGAGACTTTCTCCTTTTTGTCTTCTCCACATAACCCCCATCATCATATTCTATTCCACCCATAGTGCTATATCCATGGCTCGCGCTCATGTATTGCGTGAAGGTTTATAAAGTTTGAGATTACTAAAGTATGAAACAATTGCTTGGCTTGTCATCGGGGTTGTGCATGATGAGAGCATTCTTGTGTGACGAAAATGGAGCATGAATAAACTATATGATTTTGTAGGGATGAACTTTCTTTGGCCATGTTATTTTGAGAGGACATAATTGCTTAGTTAGTATGCTTGAAGTATTATTATTTTTATGTCAATTTGATCTTTTATCTTGAATCTTTCGGATCTGAATATTCATACCACAATTAATAAGAATTACATTGAAATTATGCCAAGTAGCACTCCGCATCAAAAATTCTGTTTTTATCATTTACCTACTCGAGGAAGAGCAGGAATTAAGCTTGGGGATGCTGATACGTCTCCAACGTATCTATAATTTTTGATTGCTCCATGCTATATTATCTTCTGTTTTGGATGTTTATGGGCTTTATTATACACTTTTATATTATTTTTGGGACTAACCTATTAACCCAGAGCCCAGTGCCAGTTTCTCTTTTTTCCTTGTTTTAGAGTATCGCAGAAAAGGAAAATCAAACGGAGTCCAATTGACCTAAAACTTCACCGAACTTATTTTTGGAAGGAAAGCAACCCGGGAGACTTGGAGTCCATGTAAGGGAAGCAACGAGGAAGCAACGAGGCAGGGGGCGCGCCCTCCACCCTTGTGGGCCCCTCGTGGCTCCCCTGACATACCTCTTCCGCCTATATATATCCATATACCCTAAAACGATCGGGGAGCACAATAGATCAGGAGTTCCGCCGCCAGAAGCCTCCGTAGCCACCAAAAACCAATCTAGACCCTTTCCGGCACCCTGCCAGAGGGGGAATCCCTCTCCGATGGCTATCTTCATCATCCTGGTGCTCTCCATGACGAGGAGGGAGTAGTTCTCCCTCGGGGCTAATGGTATGTACAAGTAGCTATGTGTTTGATCTCTCTCTCTCTCTCTCTCTCCCGTGTTCTTGATTTGGCACGATCTTGATGTATCGCGAGCTTTGCTATTATATTTGGATCCTATGATGTTTTCTCCCCCTCTACTCTCTTGTAATGGATTGAGTTTCCCCTTTGAAGTTATCTTATCGGATTGAGTCTTTAAAGATTTGAGAACACTTGATGTATGTCTTGCCGTGCGTATCTGTGGTGACAATGGGATATCACGTGATTCACTTGATGTATGTTTTGGTGATCAACTTGCGGGTTCCGCCCATGAACCTATGCACACGTTTTCGTCGTGATTCTTCGTTAGAAACTTTGGGGCACTCTTTGAGGTTCTATGTGTTGGTTGAATAGATGAATCTGAGATTGTGTGATGCATATCGTATATCATACCGACGGATACTTGAGGTGACATTGGAGTATCTAGGTGACATTAGGGTTTTGGTTGATTTGTGTCTTAAGCTGTTATTCTAGTACGAACTCTAGGGTTGTTTGTGACACTTATAGGAATAGGCCAATGGATTGATTGGAAAGAATAACTTTGAGGTGGTTTCGTACCCTACCATAATCTCTTCGTTCGTTCTCCGCTATTAGTGACTTTGGAGTGACTCTTTGTTGCATGTTGAGGGATAGTTATGTGATCCAATTATGTTATTATTGTTGAGAGGACTTGCACTAGTGAAAGTATGAACCCTAGGCCTTGTTTCAACGCATTGCAATACCGTTTACGCTCACTTTTATCATTAGTTACCTTGCTGTTTTTATATTTTCAGATTACAAAAACCTTTATCTACTATCCATATACCACTTGTATCACCATCTCTTCGCCGAACTAGTGCACCTATACAATTTACCATTGTATTGGGTGTGTTGGGGACATAAGAGACTCTTTGTTATTTGGTTGCAGGGTTGCTTGAGAGAGACCATCTTCATCCGTATCCTACGCCTCCTACGGATTGATAAACCTTAGGTCATCCACTTGAGGGAAATTTGCTACTGTCCTACAAACCTCTGCACTTGGAGGCCCAACAACATCTACAAGAAGAATGTTGTGTAGTAGACATCACTCACCAAGTTCTACTTTCCTCCCACTCACTTCTTTCGAGAGAAACTCCTTCTCTAGAAAGTATCCATTCTTAGCAATGAATATCTTGCCTTCGGATCTATAATAGAAGGTGTACCGAACATTTTCTTGTGGGTATCCTACACATTTCTCCGATTTGGGTTCGAGCTTATCAAGTTGAAGATTTTTCACATAAGCATCGAAGCTCCAAACTTTAAGAAACAACAGCTTATGTTTCTTGCCAAACCACAGTTCATACGGTGTCATCTCAACTGATTTATATGGTGCCCTATTTAACGTGAATGCAGTTGTCTCTAATGCATAACCCCAAAACGATAATGGTAAATCGGTAAGAGACATCATAGATCGCACCATATCTAATAAAGTACGATTACGATGTTCGGACACACCATTACGCTGTGGTGTTCTAAGTGGCGTGAGTTGTGAAACTATGCCACATTGTTTTAAATGAAGGCCAAACTCGTAACTCAAATATTCGCCCCCGCGATCAGATAATAGAAACTTTATTTTCTTGTTACGATGATTCTCAACTTCACTCTGAAATTCTTTGAACTTTTCAAATGTTTCAGACTTGTGTCTCATTAGTTAGATACACCCATATCTGCTCAAATCATATGTGAAGGTCATAAAATTATGATACCCGCCGCAAGCCTCAACTCTCATCAGACCGCATACATCGGTATGTATTATTTCAAATAAGTCAGTGGCTCGCTCCATTGTTCCGGAGAACGGAGTCTTAGTCATCTTGCCCATGAGGCATGGTTCGCAAACATCAAGTGATTCATAATCAAGTGATCCAAAAGCCCATCAGCATGGAGTTTCTTCATGCGCTTTACACCAATATGATCTAAATGGTAGTGCCACAAATATGTTGCACTATCATTATCAACTTTGCATCTTTTGGCATCAATATTATGAATATGCGTATCACTACGATCGAGATTCAATAAACCATTCACATTGGGTGTATCACCATGATAACTCACAAGTATAGGGGATCGCAACAATTTTCGAGGGTAGAGTATTCAACCCAAATTTATTGATTCGACACAAGGGGAGCCAAAGAATATTCTCAAGTATTAGCAGCTGAGTTGTCAATTCAACTACACCTGGAAACTTAATATCTGCAGCAAGTGTTTAGTAGCAAAGTAATATGATAGTAGTGGTAACGGTAGCAAAAGTAATATTTTTGGTATTTTGTAGTGATGATAACAATAGCAACGGAAAAGTAAATAAGCGAAGAACAATATGTGAAAAGCTTGTAGGCATTGGATCGGTGATAGAGAATTATGACAGATGTGGTTCATCATGTAACAGTCATAACCTAGGGTGACACAGAACTAGCTCCAATTCATCAATGTAATGTAGGCATGTATTCCGAATATAGTCATACATGCTTATGGAAAAGAACTTGCATGACATCTTTTGTCCTACCCTCCCGTGGCAGCGGGGTCCTAGCGGAAACTAAGGGATATTAAGGCCTCCTTTTAATAGAGTACCGGACCAAAGCATTAACACATAGTGAATACATGAACTCCTCAAACTACGGTCATCATCGGGTGTGGTCCCGACTATTGTCACTTCGGGGTTGCCGGATCATAACACATAGTAGGTGACTACAGACTTACAAGATAGGATCAAGAACTCACATATATTCATGAAAACATAATAGGTTCAGATCTAAAATCATGGCACTCGGGCCCTAGTGACAAGCATTAAGCATACCAAAGTCATAACAACATCAATCTCAGAACATAGTGGATACTAGGGATCAAACCCTAACAAAACTAACTCGATTACATGATAAATATCATCCAACCCATCACCGTCCAGCAAGCCTACGATGGAATTACTCACACATGGCGTTGATCATCATGAAATTGGTGATGGAGGATTGTTGATGATGACGACGGCGACAGATTCCCCTCTGCGTAGCCCCGAACGGACTCCAGATCAGCCCTCCCGAGAGAATTTAGGGCTTGGCAGCGGCTCCGTATCGTAAAACGCAATGAATCCTTCTCCCTGATTTTTTTCTCCCGAACACGAATATATGGAGTTGGAGTTGAGGTCGGTGGAGCTCCAGGGGGCCCATGAGGCAGGGGGCGCACCCAGGGGGGCAGGCATGCCCCCACCCTCGTGGCTAGGGTGTGGGCCCCCTGGCCTTGATTCTTTGCCAGTATTTTTTATTATTTCCAAAAATAATCTCCGTGGAGTTTCAAGTCATTTTGAGAACTTTTGTTTCTGCAAACAAATAACACCATGGCAATTCTGCTGAAAACAGCGCCAGTCCGGATTAGTTCCATTCAAATCATGCAAGTTAGAGTCCAAAACAAGGGCAAAAGTCTTTGGAAAAGTAGATACGACGGAGACGTATCAACTCCCCCAAGCTTAAACATTTGCTTGTCCTCAAGCAATTCAGTTGACAAACTGAAAGTGATAAAGAAAAACTTTTACAAACTCTGTTTTCTCTTGTTGTTGTAAATATGTAAAGCCAGCATTCAAGTTTTCAGCAAAGATTATGAACTAACCATATTCACAATAACTCTTAGGTCTCATGTTTACTCATATCAATGGAATAATCAACTAGCGAGCAATAATAATAAATCTCGGATGACAACACTTTCTCAAAACAATCATAATATGATATAACAAGATGGTATCTCGCTAGCCCTTTCCGAAACCGCAAAACATAAATGCAGAGCACATTTAAAGATCAAGGACTGACTAGACATTGTGATTCATGGTAAAAGAGATCCAGTCAAGTCATACTCAATGTAAACTAACAGTAATGAATGCAAATGACACGGTGCTCTCCAAGTGGTGCTTTTTAATAAGAGGATGATGACTCAACATAAAAGTAAATAGATAGGCCCTTCGTAGAGGGAAGAAGGGATTTGTAGAGGTGCCAGAGCTCGATTTGAGATAGAGGTGAATAATATTTTGAGCGGTATACTTTCATTGTCAACATAACAACCAAGAGATGGCGATATCTTCCATGCTACACACATTATAGGCGGTGAACTTTATACTCCCCCTCCACCAACAAGCATCAATCCATGGCTTGCTCGAAACAATGAGTGCCTCCAACTAACAACAATCCCAGGGGAGTTTTGTTTGCAATTATTTTGATTTGATTTACATAAAGTATGGGACTGGGCATCCCGGTGACCAGCCATTTTCTCGTGAGTGAGGAGCGGAGTCCACTCCTCTTGAGAATAACCCGCCTAACATGGAAGATACGGACAACCCTAGTTGATACATGAGCTATTTGAGCATACAAAACAGAATGTTTATTTGAAGGTTTAGAGTTTGGCACATACAAATTGACTTGGAACGGCAGGTAGATACTGTATATAGGTAGGTGATGGTGGACTCATATGGAACAACTTTGGGGTTTATGGGATTGGATGCACAAGCAGTATTCCCGCTTAGTACATGTGAAGGCTAGAAAAAGACTGTGAAAAGACCAGCTAGAGAGCGACAACAGTCATGAACATGCATTAAAATTAATCAACACCGAATGCAAGCATGAGTAGGATATAATGCACCATGAACATAAATATCGTAGAGGCTATGTTGATTTTGTTTCAACTACATGCGTGAACATGTGCCAAGTCAAGCCACTCGAATCGTTCAAAAGAGGATACCACCCTATCATACCACATCACAACCATTTTAATAGCATGTTGGCACGCAAGGTAAACCATTATAAGCTCCTAGCTAATTAAGCATGGCATAAGCAACTATAATCTCTAATTGTCATTGCAAACACATTTATTCATAATAGGCTGAATCAGGAACGATGAACTAATCATATTTACAAAAACAAGAGAGGTCGAGTTCATACCAGCTTCTCCCATCTCAATCAGTCCATCATATATTGTCATAATTGCCTTTCACTTGCATGACCGAATGATGTGAATAATAATAACAGTGCACGTGCATTGGACTAAGCTGGAATCTGCAAGCATTCAATAAACAGGAGAAGACAAGGCAATATGGACTCTTGGTTAAATCAACAATAATGCATATAGGAGTCACTTCAATAATTTAATTATGGTCTTCTCCTATCGACCCCCAAAGAAAAGAAATAAAACTATTTACATGGGAAAGCGCCCAACAAGCAAAAGAAGAATAGGAAATCCTTTTGGGTTTTCTTTTTAATTACTACTACAGGCATAGAAATTAAAACTAGCTAAAAGCTACAACTAATTTTTTGGTTTTTTTCTTAAGGTTTATTAAACACACAAGAAGAAAGCATAAAAAGAGAAAATAAACTAGCATGCATGATACAATGAAAAAGTATGAGCACCGACATCTGGCAATGAGTGTGTGAACATGAATGTAATGTCGGTGAGAGATACGTACTCCCCCAAGCTTAGGCTTTTGGCCTAAGTTGGTCTATGGCCACGGATGGACTGGTGGATATCCAAAGTTGTAGTTGGGGTCGTACTGCGATGCAGCAGTCATTGCATCATGGGCTGTAGCTTGGAGGCGAGCTATCTCAGCTCTCCTCTTATACTCTTCCACCTCCTCTCTGGTTATAAAATATCTCCCTTTTTCCTGAAAGTCAAAGAAAGTAGAAGCAGGGAGAGCGACATGATAGGTGCGTCGTCTGTCAAGGATTAGTCAATACTGGAGGAACTGATCGTTCCTCTCAACAAAATGATGACAAACCATAGCCTCATAATCCAAATAAGAAGGAGGCAACTCAATATCATCCTCATGTAGGGTTATACCAAGAAAATTAGCTATACGGGTTGCATAAATTCCACCAAAGAAATCTCCATTAAATCTTTTATGATGCAACCTACGTGCAACAATGGCTCCCAAATTATAAGATTTATCTCCTAACACAGCACTCCTAAGAATACTGAGGTCAGGGACACACATGTGACATGCTTCATCCTTACCATTTATGCACCTACCTATGAAGAGAGCAAAATAATGTATAGCAGGAAAATGAAGGCTCCCTATGGTAGCTTGTGCTATATCTCTAGATTACCCCATAGTTATATTAGCAAGAAAATCTCTAAATTCAGATTTGCGAGGTTCACTAGCACTACCCCATTGTGGAAGTTTGCAAGCAGTGGTAAAAATCCTCTAAGTCCATAGTATAAGAATTTTCATAGAGATCAAACAGGACAGTTTGAGAATTGCGTGAGATAGTGGTACTGACGACACTTTTCTGCCTGAAGCTCACAAGATCAGCATTACGAAAATATGCGTTAAATTCTTCCTTAATTCCTGCTCGATCCATGAAGTCCTCTCAAGGCCATTCACAAGGCCGCACTGGGGCGTCCCTTGGTGGTTCATCATCAACATCACGCATTGCAAGCCTGGGTCCTTGCTTCCTTGAAGGACCACCTTGGTACATTTTCCTAAACATATTTCTTCTTCTAAAAAGTTTCTGAAATTTTTAGTAACTTCAAATAAAAGTGAATCAAACTCAACAAAATTGATAGCAACTACTCCTATAAGTGCCTAGAGCCTATATCATGCATTAGAACTACTTGGAACCATATAAATTTGACATGCAAGCTCAAGAACATGGTCACCTAGGCAGCACAGATTTGCAATGAATAAAGTACTAGAACAAAAACTAATTGGAGCAATGGAGGAGTCACAAACCAAGAAACAATCCTCCAAAGCAGTTTTGTGAATGGAGCTTTGAGCAAGGAGATCAAAAATGGCAGCAAGATGAGCTAGAACTCGTGCTTGAGCTGGTTAGTGATTTTTTTGGGAAGAAGAAGAAGTGTGTGGGTGCATGAATAAGTGGAGGGGAGCCACCATGGGCCCATGAGGCAGGGGGCACGCCCAGGGGGGGTGGGCGCGCCGTGTACCCTCGTGGCCAGGTGCTTGCTCCCCCTGCTGTGTTCTCAGTGCCAGATATTCTCAAATATTCCAGAAAAAAGCATATTTAATTTTCAAGGCATTTGGAGAACTTTTATTTTTGGGGTATTTTTTATTGCATGGATAATTCAGAAAACAGACAACAATTACTATTTTTGCTTTATTTAATATAAATAACAGAAAGTAAAAAGAGGGTACAGAGAGTTGTGTTTTCTAAATTCATCCATCTCATGCTCATCAAAAGGAATCCACTAACAAGGTTGATCAGGTCTTGTTAACAAACTCATTCCGAGTGACATGGAACCGGAGAATTTTCGAATAACACTAGGTTACCTCAACAGGGATATGCACATCCCCAACAATAAGAATATCATATTTCTTCTTGACAGTAGGAAGAGGAAATTCAAAACCTCCAATAGTAATTGTTGAAATTTTTCCAATAGAATTGAACTGTGAACTTGAGGTTGTTTCCTCGGAAAGTGTACCGTATGCTCATTACCATTAACTTGAAAAGTGACATTGCCTTTCTTGCAATCAATAACAACCCCTGCAGTATTAAAAAAGGGTCTTCCAAGAATAATAGACATAATATCGTCCTTGGGAATACCAAGAATAACAAAGTCCGTTAAAATAGTAACATTTGCAACCACAGCAGGAACATCCTCACAAATACCGATAGGTATAGAAGTTGATTTATCAGCCATTTGCAAAGATATTTCAGTAGGTGTCAACTTATTCATATCAAGTCTACGATATAAAGAGAGAGGCATAACACTAACACCGGCTCCGAGATCACATAAAGCAGTTTTAACATAGTTTCTTTTAATGAAGCATGGTATAGTTGGTTGTAACGCCCACGATGCGGCTATATCTCCCACGTGTCGAAGCACGACTTAGAGGCATAACCGCATTGTAAGCAATGTCGCAAGAGGGGTAATCATTACACATCCCATGTACTGAATAAGGAAAGAGGTACATAGTTGGCTTACAATCGCCATGTCACACAATAGCATAAATATCATTACAATCATCCAGATAAAATCAAGGTCCGACTACGGAACCAAAATAAAGACAACCCCAAATGCAACAAAGTCCCCGATCGCCCCAAGTGGGCTCCACTACTGATCGTCTGGGAAGGAAACGTAGTATCGTCCTGAGTCCTCATCGAACTCCCACTTGAGCTCAGTCGAATCTCCTGGAGCGGTATCATCGGTCCCTGCATCTGGTTTTGAAGTAATCTGTGAGTCACGGGGACTCAGCAATCTCACACCCTCGCGGTCAAGACTATTTAAGCTTATAGGTAGGTAAAAAGTATGAGGTGGAGCTGCAGCAAGCACTAGCATATATGGTGGATAACACACGCAAATGAGAGCGAGAAGAGAAGGCAAAGGCACGGTTGAGAATCTATGATCAAGAAGTGATCCTAGAACAACCTACGTTCAAGCATAACACGAGACCGTGTTCTCTTCCCGGACTCCGCCAAAAAGAGACCATCACGGCCACACACTCTGTTGATTCATTTTAATTAAGTTAAGTTTTAGGTTTTCTACAACCGGACATTAACAAATTCCCATCTGCCCATAACCGCGGGCACGGCTTTCGAAAGTTCAAAACCCTGCAGGGTGTCCGAACTTAGCCCATCACAAGCTCTCACGGACAACAAAGGATATTCCTTCTCCCAAGACAACCCGATCAGACTCGGAATCCCGGTTACAAGACATCTCGACAATGGTAAAACAAGTCCAGCAAAGCCGCCCGAATGTGCCGACAAATCTCGATGGGAGCTGCACATATCTCGTTCTCAGGGCACATTGGATTGTCCAAACTTCCGGTAGGCCAACCCAGAGTTGCCCCTGGTGGCCACAGGCGGCTGACAAGTTGGACCAACACTCACAGGAGCACTGGCCCGGGGGTTTAAAATAAAGATGACCCTTGAGTCCGCGAAACCCAAGGGAAAAAGGCTAGGTGGCAAATGGTAAAACCAAGGTTGGGCCTTGATGGAGGAGTTTTATTCAAGGCGAACTGTCAAGGGGTTCCCATTATAACCCAACCGTGTAAGGAACGCAAAATCAAGGAACATAACACCGGTATGACGGAAACTAGGGCGGCAAGAGTGGAACAAAACACCAGGCATAAGGCTGAGCCTTCCAGCCTTTACCAAGTGTATAGATGCATTAAGGTAAACAAGATATAATAATGATATCCCAACAATAAACATGTTCCAACAAGGAACAAACTCCAATCTTCACCTGCAACTAGGAATGCTATAAGAGGGGCTGAGCAAAGCGGTAACATAGCCAAACAACGGTTTGCTAGGACAAGGTGGGTTAGAGGTTTGACATGGCAATATGGGAGGCATGAAAAGCAAGTGGTAGGTATCGTAGCATCGGCATAGCAATAGAGCGAGCATGTAGCAAGCAAAGATAGAAGTGATTTTGAGGGTATGGTCATCTTGCCTGCAAAGTTCTCCGAGTTGACGTAAGCTTGATCCTTGTAAATGTTCTCAACAGGTTCCTCGATCACGTACTCGTCTCCCGGCTCTACCCAAATCAAGAACACAAGCAAAGGGAGACACAATCAACCACGGTGCAATGCACAAGCAACATGATGCAAAACATGGTATGACATGCGGGATGTGATATGCGATGCATATGCATGACTCGGAAAGGAAAGATTGAACCTGGCCTCGACTTGGAAAACCAAGAGTGCCACTGGAAAGGTGAGTTGATTTCGGTCAAAATCGATATAAAGATCACTGGAATCGGATGCACGGGTTGCAAATGACAAGCAAAACAAATATGGCACCGATCTGCGATTAACAGCACGAGACCATCTAAATGCATCAAGAACAACAAGCTACTGCACACTAACATAATAACAAGTCACATGGCAGTGATCCACTCAAGATGCTTGACAAAAGATGAACACTGAGCTACGGCTGAATCACCCAATAGCAGATTCAAACAAGCATGGCAAAAGTGCAAAAGATAACAGGTTACAAACTTAGTGAAAATAATAACATGTCAGGAATTTAACATCAGGAAGCAAGGTTTAGAGCAAGATAACAACATGCTACAGGAACATATCATGGCAAAGCAAGGCATGGCATGAAGCTACTCAAAGCATACAACAAAATTCCCTTACTGACCCTAAGCCAAAAGTGGTCAGAAAATACAATGGCATCCATGTAAACATAGCAACTTTCGTTAACAGATTCAGACTTAGCAGAAAACTGGAACATGGCAAAGCAGATTTTAAGTAGGCATGTTTATGAGCTCAATGCACTCACCACAAGGCATTGCATGACAAACTAAGCATACACCCAGCAAGTAGACATGTCATAGAAGCTAGACATGGCAAGAACAACTTCATAGCATGCATGTATCAACTACAACAACCTCAGCAAAATTGATAAACATGTAAACAATCTGCCAGGAACATTTTATAGCAAAAGTAGAGCTCGATTGAGTCAAGCTAGGGTGCTCCATAATTCCAAACAAAGACATGGATGGATAGAGCATAACAATATCTTCCAAACATCCTTAGTGATCATGCTCAAAAGAGGCATGGATCACTCTGTAGCAACAAGAATACATGGCATAAAAATATAGTGAGGAAAATGACTTAGAAGATTTCCAAGTCCCTGAAATCAGCAACATTACGAGAGCTACTTTGCATGCTTTTGCTAGGCACCACGGAGATCACAAAAATACATGGCATACACCCCTGTAAAGATGGCATGGCATACTTCAAAACACATGAGGGCTCAAGATCATAGGAGGCACACATTAATCATGGCAAAAATGACAAATGTCCAATCTCTGATAAGAATCTAAAACTAACATTGCATAGCACTCTTGCAACAACATTTAGGGCATCAAGATGAGATCAAATGAACATGGTGCAATGGAATGAAATGAAGTACTCATCGAAACGAACAATTTGATATGCTACACGCCCAAAATGGAGCCACGGGTGCACAGATATGACATGATGAAAAATGCTAAAAGTTACTTGGACTTAGGAGAAAAATTAGGTCAACCCTCAAATTTCCAGATCTGGATCGGGCACGTTCTTCGAGGATGACCGGAGCTTCTCACCGGAGCAGTGGCCGCGGTGGCCGGACTTGGCCGGATCCGGTCGGCGAGGTCGCCGGGGCGGCGTGAGGCGTCGAGGGACGGTGAGGGCGGCGGTGGCGCCGGGCGGTGAGGGGCGCGGCGGCCTCGGGGCGGCGCAGAAGCCGAGACGACGGGGCGGCGAGGTCGGATGCGTGCAGCGGCGGCCGGAGCGAGGGGTCGCCGGCGCGGAGGAGGAAGGCGGCGGCGAGCTTCGGGCGGCGAGGACGAGGAAGCCGGGCGGCAGAGCAATTTCGGGCCGCGGGGGCCAGCTCTGGGCCCTGCGGGCCGGCGCGGTCGGGCGGCGATGTGGGGCTCCTGCGGGACACATGGCGCGCGAGGATTCGTCGGGCGGCGGCAGGATTTTTCGTCCGGCGGCGGCGAACATGTCCGGCCGCGCGGAGGGGAGAGAGGTCTAGGGTTTGATCCGAAAATTTCGGAGGGGGGTCTATATTTATAGGTAGAGGGAGCTAGGAGGCTCCAAATTGAGCACGGTTTGCGGCCACGCGATCGTGATCGAACGACCTAGATGATGGAGGGTGTTTTGGTGGGTTTTGGGCCACTTTGGAGGGGTGTTGGGTTGCAACACACACGAGGCCTTCTCGGTTCCTCGGTTAACCGCTGGAGTATCAAACGAAGTCCAAATGGCACGAAACTGGACAGGCGGTCTACCGGTAGTAAACCAAGGCCGCTTGGCAAGTCTTGGTCCAATCCGAGAATGTTTAACACTGGCACGCGAAAAGAGGTAAAAGGGGACACCGGAGGACATAGGAGCGCCGGAATGCAAAACGGACGACGGGGAAAATGCTTGGATGCATGAGACGAACACATATGCAAATGTGATGCACATGATGACATGACATGAGATGCAATGACAAAGACAAAAGCAACACGAAGACAAAAACTCGACAACGAGGAAAAATCATAACTTAGTGCCGAAAATGGCAAGAGTTGTAATACAAATATGGCAAGTTACATACGGGGTGTTACATTGGTACTCCTGGATCTCCTAGTTTCTTAGGTATTCCACCCTTAAAAGTATAATTAGCAAGCATGGTAGAAATTTCAGCTTCCGATGTCTTTCTTTTATTGGTAACAACATCTTTCATGTACTTAGCATAAGGATTAATTTTAAGCATATCAGTCAAACGCATACGCAAAAAGATAGGTCTAATCATTTCAGTAGAGCGCTCAAAATCCTCATCATCCTTTTTCTTGGATGGCTTAGGAGGAAAAGGCATGGGTTTCTGAACCCAAGGCTCTCTTTCCTTCCCGTGTTTCCTAGCAACAAAGTCTCTTTTATCATAACGTTGATTCTTTGACTGTGGGTTATCAAGATCAATAGCAGGTTCAATCTCTACATCATTGTCATTACTAGGTTTAGCATCAACATGAACATCATTATTAACATTATCACTAGTTTCATGGTCATTACCAGATTGTGTTTCAGCATCAGGAATAGAGATATAATTGGGATTCTCAGGTGTGTGAGCAATAGGTTCACTAGAAGCATGCAAAGTCCTATCATTTTTTTCTTCCTTTTAGAAGGACTAGGTGCATCTATATTATTTCTCTGAGAATCTTGCTCAATTCTCTTAGGGTGGCCTTCAGGATACAAAGGTTCCTGAGTCATTTTACCACCTCTAGTCATAACTCTAACAACATTATCATTATTCTTACTATTTAATTCACTGAGCAAATCATTCTGAGCTTTAAGTACTTGTTCTACTTGAGTGGTAACCATAGAAGCATGTTTACTAATGAGTTTAAGTTCACCTTTAACTCTAGACATATAATCACCCAGGTGTTCAATCATATAAGCATTTTGTTTCAATTGTCTACCAAAGTAAGCATTGAAGTCTTCTTGCCTAACCATAAAGTTATCAAACTCATCCAAACATTGGCTAGCAAACTTAGTAGGAGGGATTTCAGCTTTATCATATCTATAGAGAGAATTTACCTTTACTACCTGTGTCGGGTTATCAAGACCATGTGTTTCTTCAATAGGTGATGGATTAAAACCATATATTTCTTCAACAGGCGGTAAATCAAGACCATGTATTTCTTCAATAGGAGGTAAAATTTTAACATCTTCAGCTTTAATACCCTTTTCTTTCATGGATTTCTTTGCCTCTTGCATATCTTCAGGACTGAAAAATAGAATACCCCCTTTCTTCGGAGTTGGTTTAGGAATAGGCCCAGGAGTTGGCTCAGGAGGTGTCCAATTATTTTCATTTGTCAACATATTATTCAATAGAATTTCAGCTTCATCCGGTGTTCTTTCCCTGAAAACAGAACCAACACAACTATCCAGGTGGTCTCTGGAAGCATCGGTTAGTCCATTATAAAAGATATCAAGTATTTCATTTTTCTTAAGAGGATGATCAGGCAAAGCATTAAGTAATTGGAGAAGCCTCCCCAAGCTTGTGGGAGACTATCTTCTTCAATTTGCACAAAATTATATATATCCCTTAAGGCAGCTTGTTTCTTATGAGCAGGGAATATTTAGTAGATAAGTAATAAATCATATCCTGGGGACTACGCACACAACTAGGATCAAGTGAATTAAACCATATCTTAGCATCACCCTTTTATGAGAACGGAAATATTTTAAGGATATAAAAGTAGCGAGTTCTCTCATCATTAGTGAACAGGGTGGCTATATCATTTAATTTAGTAAGATGTGCCACAGAAGTTTCAGATTCATAGCCACAACAAGGATCAGATTCAACCAAAGTAATTATATCAGGATCAATAGAGAATTCATAATCCTTATCAGTAACAAAGATAGGTGAAGTAGCATAAGCAGGATCATATTTCATTCTAGCATTCAGAGTTTTTTGTTTAAGCTTAGCTAATAATTTCTTAAGTTGTTCATCAAGAAATTCACCAAGTGGCACAGTAGTATCAAGCATAGAAGTAGTTTCATCATAAGTATCATGCATAGTAGAAGTGGCATCATCAATAATATGCGACATATCAGAATTAATAGAGAAGCAAGTTTAGGTGTCGCGAGCTTACTCAAAATGGAAGGTGAATCAAGTGCGGAGCTAGATGGCAGTTCCTTACCTCCCCTCGTAGTTGAGGGATAAATTTTTGTTTTCGCGTCTTTCAAGTTCTTCATAGTGACCAGCAGATATAAATCCCAAGTGACTCAAAGAATAGATCTATGCTCCCCCGCAACGGCGCCAGAAAATAGTCTTGATAACCCACAAGTATAGGGGATCGCAACAGTTTTTGAGGGTAGAGTATTCAACCCAAATTTATTGATTCGACACAAGGGGAGCCAAAGAATATTTTCAAGTATTAGCAGCTGAGTTGTCAATTCAACCAGACATGGAAACTTAATATCTGCAGCAAGTGTTTAGTAGCAAAGTAATATGATAGTAGTGGTAACGGTAGCAAAAGTAATATTTTTGGTATTTTGTAGTGATGATAACAATAGCAAGGGAAAAGTAAATAAGCGAAGAACAATATGTGAAAAGCTCGTAGGCATTGGATCGGTGATAGAGAATTATGCTGGATGTGGCTCATCATGTAACAGTCATAACCTAGGGTGACATAGAACTAGCTCCAATTCATCAATGTAATGTAGGCATGTATTCCGAATATGGTCATACGTGCTTATGGAAAAGAACTTGCATGCCATATTTTGTCCTACCCTCCTGTGGCAGTGGGGTCCTAGCGGAAACTTAGGGTTATTAAGGCCTCCTTTTAATAGAGTACCGGACCAAAGCATTAACACATAGTGAATACATGAACTCCTCAAACTATGGTCATCACTGGGAGTGGTCCCGACTATTGTCACTTCGGGGTTGCCGGATCATAACACATAGTAGGTGACTATAGACTTGCAAGATAGGATCAAGAACTCACATATATTCATGAAAACATAATAGGTTCAGATCTGAAATCATGGCACTCGGACCCTAGTGACAAGCATTAAGCATAGCAAAGTCATAGCAACATCAATCTTAGAACATAGTGGATACTAGGGATCAAACCCTAATAAAACTAACTCGATTACATAATAAATCTCACCCAACACATCACCGTCCAGCAAGCCTATGATGGAATTACTCACGCACGGTGGTAAGCATCATGAAATTGGTGATGGAGGATGGTTGATGATGACGACGACAATGGATTCCCCTCTCCGGAGCCCCGAACGGACTCCAGATCAGCCCTACTGAGAGAGTTTAGGGCTTGGCGGCGGCTCCGTATCGTAAAACACGATGAATCCTTCTCCATGATTTTTTCTCCCCGAACATGAATATATGGAGTTGGAGTTGAGGTCGGTGGAGCTCCAGGGAGCCCACGAGGCAGGGGGCGCACCCAGGGGGGCAGGCGCGCCCCCACCCTCATGGCTAGGGTGTGGGCCCCCTGGCCTTGATTCTTTGCTAGTATTTTTTATTATTTCCAAAAATAATCTCCGTGGAGTTTCAGGTCATTCCGAGAACTTTTGTTTCTGCACATAAATAACACCATGGCAATTCTGCTGAAAACAACGTCAGTCCAGGTTAGTTCCATTCAAATCATGCAAGTTAGAGTTCAAAACAAGGGCAAAAGTGTTTGGAAAAGTAGATACGACGGAGACGTATCACACAATAGAAGGTTTTATTTATATAAACATAACAACAATTATTCTCCGACTTAAATGAATAACCGTATTGCAATAAACATGATCTAATCATATTAATGCTCAATGCAAACACCAAATAACATTTATTTAGGTTCAATTCTAATCCCGAAGGTAGAGGGAGTGTGCGATGGTGATCGTATCAACCTTGGAATTACTTCCAACACACATCGTCACCTTGTCCTTAATTAGTCTCTCTTTATCTTGAAACTCCTTGAGGGAGTCCTGGATTAGGGGGTATCCGGCAGCCGGATTATATCCTTTGGCCGGATTGTTGGACTATGAAGATACAAGATTGAAGACTTCGTCTCGTGTCCGGATGGGACTCTACTTGGCGTGGAAGGCAAGCTAGGCAATACGAATATGCATATCTCCTCCTTTGTAACCGACCTCGTGTAACCCTAGCCCCCTCCGGTGTCTATATAAACCTGAGGGTTTTAGTCCGTAGGACAACATACAATCATACCATAGGCTAGCTTTTAGGGTTTAGCCTCCCCGATCTCGTGGTAGATCAACTCTTGTACTACTCATATCATCAAGAATAAATCAAGCAGGACGTAGGGTTTTACCTCCATCAAGAGGGCCCGAGCCTGGGTAAAACATCGTGTCCCCTGCCTCCTGTTACCATCCGCTTTAGGCGCATAGTTCGGGACCCCCTACCCGAGATCCGTCGGTTTTGACACCGACATTGGTGCTTTCATTGAGAGTACCTCTGTGTCGTCGCCATAAGGAAGGATGCCTCATCTCGTCGTTAACAACGACATTACCGCCAGGGGAGCCATGGTTGTCGGCCAAACTCTCCGGCTAGGCAGTTTCATCATGACCGCCTGTTCGGCTGCTCCACTGACGATGACTTCTCGGGTCATCGAAAACAACCTCCACGTCGGCTCCGAATTTGCCGAGCAGATGGATCCAATGGAGCTCTCTTCCCTAAACGAGCTCTTGGATCGCATCGCTGCCCTGGGAGTCGCTACGGACTATGATCGGATTGGGCTTAAACCCGATCAAAGGGAGATTAACTCTCCACCGGTCACCCATCATGTTGCGGTGGTGGAGGAACAATGTGGCGATTCTTCCTCTATCTTGAGGACTAACTATGTCCGAATTCCCGAGCTCTCTGAGCCGGATACCCGTTCACGGGAGGACATCGCCCAAACCCTGAACCTAGAGTCAGGCAGCGGGCCAGACTCATCGGGCAACATCCCGGAATCCGAACTTCCAAGATCGGAAACTCCTCGGCCCCTGGGTCTCAGATCGGGTAGGGATTCGGACTTAAAGCCACCCACCCACCCAGACATAAACGATCTTTCCCACATCAGGCAAGAGCCCCACGAAAAAGTACATCATTATTGGGCCAGATTCCTCCTTGTGATGAACAAGGTTAAGGACTGCCGCGAGGAAGATGCAGTCTCACTTTTCTGCAATAATTGCAGGGACAAGGGAATCCTTAACGCCTTAAGTCGCCGTGATATATCACGCTTCGTTGGCTTGGCGTCCATAGTATGAAAGTATTGTGCGATGGAAAGTGCCTGGAAAATCGAAACAAAATTTTGGGATAATCCGGCCAAGAATATACACCCAGTCCGAAGTAAAAGGGTGCACTATTATAAGACATCCGAGTCAATTACAAAGAAACAAAAACCCTATACAGGGCATGGAACCGTACTGGAGGGATGGCTTAACGGACCCTGCAAAATTCATAGCACATCGGATACCATACCAACACACAGCCTTAGAGCATGTTGGATACTCCAGCAGGTGGCCAAAAGCGGCGAGGATCTTCTTATCCCAAATGCCACAGAGCACCATCCCGTTGATAACAATGCGGTATTAACAGTTTTTGAAACCTTCGCATCAAATAATAGGCGCAAGCGAACACTCCGCAGCCTCGTCGAAATCTGCCACGTAGCAGCAATGAATCCATGGAGTGACACGACCATTACCTTTAATGCCAGTGACGAACCTAAATTCTGAACTGCTCGAGCACCAGCTGCACTGGTCCTCAGTACAATTGTGGACGGCTTTCGACTCACCAAAGTACGCATGGACGACGGTAGTGGATTAAACCTCATCTATGATGAAACCCTTCAAAAAATGGAAATAGACTGGAACCGCATTAAGCGAAGTAGCACAACCTTCAGAGGAATCATCCCCAGTCGGGAAGCACGCTGTGCTGGAAAAATCACACTAAATGTGGTATTTGGCACGCCGGAGAACTATTGGTCCGACGAAATTACATTCCAAGTGGCCCCGTTCAGTAGTGGATATCACGCCCTTTTAGGACGGGAGACGTTCACGATCTTCCAAGCCATACCCCATTATGGGTACGTGAAGCTCAAAATGCCCGGACCCAACGGAATCATCACTCTCGCTAGTGATCCGGACACAGCACTCCATGCCGAAAACAAGACAGCCGCATTGGCCCTTGAAGCATTATCCGAAGCCTTTTCGGCCGAGGAGTTAACTGCGCTACGCTCCACGGTGGACAGGGATGACGTAATACTTGACAAGAGATCCAAGTCCACCTCTTTTAAACCAGCGGATGAAATAGTCAAATTCCAAGTCCACCCAACGGACCCTACAAAAATAGCCTCCATCGGGGCACAGTTAAACCCTGCCGTGGATGCCGCACTACGAGAGTTCCTGCACGAGAATTGGGACATATTCGCCTGGCACCCCTCAGACTACATGCCAGGAATCCCACGCAGGCTGGCCGAGCACAGCCTCAATATCCTAAAAGGATTCAAGCCGGTCAAGCAGGCTCTTCGGCGTTTCTGTGAACCTAAGAGACATGCTATGGGAGAGGAGCTAGCCAAGTTATTGGAGGCCGGATTCATTAGAGAAATAAAACACCTGGATTGGCTAGCAAACCTGGTGATGGTACCAAAGAAGGACAAATCCTGGTGCCTGTGTGTCGATTTCAAAGACCTTAACAAGGCTTGCCCAAAGGATCCCTTCCCCCTCCCCCGCATTGATCAAATTATCGATGCCACCGTAGGACACGAGTCATTGTGTTTCCTCGACGCATACTCCGGCTACCACCAAATCAAGATGGCGGAGTCTGACCAAGCTGCAACGGCATTTATAACACCATACGGCCCCTTCTGTTTCAGCACAATGCCTTTTGGGCTCAAAAACGCCGGCGCAACATATCAGCGCATGATCCAGACATGTCTGGAGAAACAGATCGGCAAAACAGTAGAGGCATACGTAGATGATGTGGTCGTTAAAACCAAACACGTCATCTCTCTAATAGACGTCTTGAGGCTCACATTCGAGAACCTCCGAACATACGACATCAAGCTCAATCCGGAAAATGCGTTTTCGACATACCAGTAGGAAAGCTCCTGGGCTTCATTGTCTCCAGTAGAGGGATTGAAGCTAATCAGGCCAAAATCTAAGCTCTGTCATAGTTGGCTATCCCAACTGACCTCAAACAAATCCAGAAACTAACTGGATGTGTGGCGGCCCTAAGCCGTTTTATCTCCCGCTTAGGAGAAAAGGCATTACCCCTCTATCGCCTCCTTCAGCGCACCGAACACTTTGAGTGGACGGATGCTGCTACAGCCGGATTGGAAAAAATAAAAGCCATACTGGCAACCAACCCAATCCTGGCCGCACCAAACATCGGTGAACGAATGCTGTTGTACATTGCGGCAACCCATCAAGTTGTTAGCGCAGTGCTCGTCATTGAACGAGAAGTTGACGAACACAAATTCCCTCTTCAAAAGCCGGTATACTATGTATCCACTGTCCTCACTCCATGCAAATCACGGTACCCACATTATCAAAAGATAGCCTATGCGGTATGCATGGCATCCCGGAAGCTGCGACACTACTTTCAAGAGTGTTCGATTACAGTAGCCTCGGAAGTGCCACTTAATGATATTATAAACAACCGCGACGCTACGGGCCGGATTGCCAAATGGGCCATTGAGCTCCTCCCGTTCGAGATAACATACAAACCTCGGCGAGCCATTAAATCGCAAGTACTGGCCGATTTCGTAGCCGAATGGACGGAAGCCGAACTCCCTAAAGAATACGACGCATACTCCAATTGGATCATGCACTTCGACGGCTCTAAAATGCTGGATGGTCTAGGGGCTGGCGTCGTCCTGACATCCCCAACCGGAGATACTGTTCAGTACGTACTGCAAATACTGTATACAGACTCCAACAACACAGCCGAATACGAAGCTCTGTTGCATGGTCTTCGGATGGCAGTCTCCATGGGCATTCAACGCCTGGAGGTGCGTGGGGATTCAAACCTTGCAATATCCCAAAATAAATGGACACTTTGATGCCAAGGATCCGAAAATGGCCGCTTATCGAAACGCCGTCCTAAAAATGTCAGCTCGGTTCGAGGGGCTCGAATTTCACCATGTGGCTCGGGAAAACAATCAGGCGGCAGATATCCTCGCCCGCATCTGCGCAAAACGCGACGCAGTTCCCCCCAACATCCTTTTGGAGAGGTTGTTTAAGCCATCAGTGGTATGGAAAGGGGACACCGGCAACAATAGTCCAGACCCGGCCACAACACCCTATACCGAATACTCTGACATAATCGGAGGCTCTGCCACCGAAATAACACCTTCAGCCCATGTAATAATGGCCGTCATCGCCCCGTGGATAGAACCATTCCTGGCCTACTTAACTAGGCAGGAACTTCCCGAGGACCAAAATGAGGCACGCTACATAGTGCGGCGATCTAAAGCCTACAGGATCCACGAGGGAGAGCTATATAAGAAAAGCACTACCGGAGTCCTTCAAAGGTGTATCTCCGAAGAGGAGGGGCGGAAGCTATTGGCAGAAATTCACGCCGGACTCGGCGGCCACCATGCTGCAGCCCGGGCCCTTGTGAGCAAGGCCTTCCGTACATGTTTTTATTGGCCGACGACCCGGGCAGACGCACATGACTTGGTCCAACGCTGCGCTGGTTGCCAGCTTTTTGCAAACCAAAGCCACATGCCACCCACCGCCGTCCAAACAATCCCCATTACCTGGCCTTTCGCGGTTTGGGGGCTTGACATGGTTGGACCCCTTAAAGGGGGAACCCATAAGAAAAAATACTTATTGGTCATGGTGGATAAATTCACCAAATGGATAGAAGCCAAACCCGTTAAAACAGCCGAATCCGGACCGGTGATAGACTTCATATCCGGGGTCGTACACCGTTATGGCGTCCCCCACAGCATCATCACTGACAACGGCACGAATTTCACGGCCGACGAGGTAAAACTCTGGTGCAGCAACATGGGCAACAAGCTTGATTACGCTTTCGTCTATCACCCACAAACCAATGGCCAAGTTGAGCGAGCCAATGGTCTTATCATGAGCGGCATTAAACCCAGATTAGTGCGGTCCTTAATGGATCTAACACGCACTGGGTAGAGGAGCTCGACTCCGTACTCTGGGGGCTGCAGACCACGCCGAATCGTAGTACTGGATACACACCCTTCTTTATATTGTACGTCGCAGAGGCAGTTTTGCCCTGTGACATAATTCATGACTCACCTCGAGTGCGCATGTACGAAGAAAGAGAAGCCAAGCTCGATCGGCAGGGCAGTGTGGACACCCTAGAGGAGGAGCGCGACGTGGCAAAAGCCCGTTCCACATTTTATCAGCAACAGGCTCGCAGATACCAAAGCAGAGAAGTACGGGCCAAAACTTATAATGTTGGCGAGTTAGTTCTACGACCGCCGGAGAAGAAAAAGTCCAAGCTCGAGCCCAAATGGGAAGGTCCCTTCATTAATGACCAAGTTCTGACCGGTGGAGTGTACCGTCTGCGGGATGCATAGAATAATCGACTTGAGCCGAACCCATGGAACACAGCCAGGCTCCGAAGATTCTACGCCTAGCGCCGGACTATATGTTTGTCTCCTTCCCTTGTCCATTTTTTAAATATATATTATCTGTCTTTTTTCTCTTTCTTTCTTTTATTCTTTCTCAAGGCCTTCAAGGGCCACCTTGTGCCTCGCTTGCACACTATAGAGGCGCTAACCGCGCTCATTATACCTGGGGGCTTCTTACACAGAAGCTTAATTATCTCTATGGGTTTTATGCCCACCACATGTGTTATCCTTTCGCATGTACCTTTTCTTCGCCATTATATGCATTGATATGACTTAAGTTTTGGCCAAGTTGGGTTGCCTGGCTCTTGTATTTATGCCCTATGTTCCCGTTAATTCCGCTAGGGCATAAGGGGAGCACCTCTGCAATTGTTACTGCCGGGTTAGCCGGATGTGTACCTCAGACTAGGTGAAGCCGAAAGCTAGCGTTCTTAAGGGAATATTCGGTCAGTGAACAAAAGATGATTTTTATTTATTTTCCATATGTGCCCCTAGATGTTTTTTCCTGCTTTTTTCTCGCAGTCCGGACATGCACTTTAGGGCATGCATACCCAGGGAAAGGAACCCTTAATGGAACTATTCTCCCTGGGAGATGTTTCTTACTACCCATGTAATATAACATAACTAGTTGGGCACTTGTCTATTCAAGCACTAATGACCCCTACGCCTGGTCTCCACGCATACCCTGGTTCTTATATAACTGAGCAGGTATTCGGATACACTCCGGACTATCGGGTCCGGAGGTTGAAGCGAAAAGGTCCGCCATGACAAATGATCTACAATCCGGCTAGAAGGCATTACACATGTCACTTTAATTACATAGTCATGTAGACTGACTAAATTCCTCTTCTATACCATCCAACAGGCGGTCTAGTCTACAATCCTATTGGAATACTTTGCGGCTAATTCTACTGGCCCATAGACTAAGCTAACTGGGATCTCTTTCCCATCAGGCCCCACAGGTTCGACTTCGGCCATGTGATTTGGGTCAGCCTTGGTATATCGCGTCTTCACCATGGCCCAGGCCTCCCGGGCACCTTGATGGCAGGAAGATATCTTCCACAACCGGAAGCGCCGCCGTGCTCCCTTGAGCTTTTCCACAAGCTCGCCAATGCCTTCTGGCAGGGAGACGGATGGCCACAAGGCCTGGGCAATTCCTTGCATCACCTGCCGAACTTGTTCGTGCAATTGTGAGAGCTCGGATAGAAGATCACCCGCAGACTCGGGCATCTCCTCCGCGGGACGACCCGTCAGCATACCTGCAGACATAACTCTGTTAGCCAGCTTCTTCGCCGAACTCTTTTAAAGTTCATTCAAGCACTTACTGAAAATGCCGCGTCGAAGCCACTTATTCTCCTTCTCGGAGTCCGCAAGCTGGGCTCGAACATCTTTTAGTTCCACGCTCAGCTTGGTATTGGCGTCTTGGAGATTATTTTTCTCCTGCCTGACCTCAGTCAGCATGCGTTCGCCAGCCTTTAGCTGTCGTACGACATGATGGTCCTCCGGATTCTCTCTAGAGTCATCTGCAACATCTATTGTTAGACCTGCAGCCATGCCGCACACTATATGGTACCTATAGTTCTTTGAACAGAAATTTTACCAGCGGGGGACTTTTTATGTTCCTTTAATGCGGCAACAGCGGCCCGAAGTTGGGTGTTGCATTCATCTAGCTCCTGAGACAGTCGGGTATTCTTCTCTGTAAGAACCTGCACAATAAGATGATCCTTAAATCAGTTCTGCTAACTGTTTCAAGTCTCGGGGGCTACTGATATATATAATCATCAGATTTACTTACCCGTACATCCTTTACATACTGATCCGTGGCTCTGGCTAGACCATTTTGAGCGGCACGGAGGTACGCCTCTCCAGAATTGAAGGCATCAAATGCCTCTGGCGAGAAACAAGTGTCGCGGAGTACGGCCCGACGACGCCTATGATTCATGGCGCTCTCCACTTCCGAATTTGTAGCGGACAATCTATCCGCATCCTCTGTAGAGGGATTATCCGGCGTCCGCTCCGTGCCGGCTTCCGCCTCTATGTCCGGCCCTGGAGCCCGACTGGTGGAAGCATGATCGGCAGCCTCACCGGACATATTCCGGTGAGCGTTTTTTCTGTTAAAGAAACATGGACGTCATTACAATTCAAGAAAGACGACAACCACGGAGCGGGGTTTCTATCATACCTCTGCGCCGGCGTATCTGTCCCGACCGCCTTCCTTTTCGGCCTGCCCGGCCTCAGTGCCTCTTGTGGGCGAGTTGCTGTGGGTTCGGCATGGCGTCCCGAATGCCTTCCCTGTAAAACACCATGTGTATATGGTAGGTGAAGTGTCCAAAAGGGGATCCTAGTTTTTGGAGTTGGGATTTTTGGTTTTTCTTACATGCGACGCAGGAAGCAGTCGGGGATAATCGGCCGTAATGGCCACCATGGCGTCATCACAGCTTAATTGATAGAACTGCCGGTCTATCAGCTCCATGAATATGTCCGGATCCTCTTCAAGTCCGGGACCAAGGGCCCGATCAGGGTCCTCTGGCTGTGGGGATAGGCTACTGACCTCCCTTATGGCTCTTCACAATTCCTGCCGCAAAATGACAAGGTGAGTACCTACGACAAAGAATGCGGGAAGAATGGGAGTAAGGAGGTGTTACTCACCCAACTTGGAGGGTTGTACATGGAGAATCCGTCCCATGGCTTGATGTGGATGAACTCCTCCTCCTCTCCCTTGAACAATTTGGACATGATTTTTGCTAAAGCGGCAGCGTTGTCCGGACCCTTACGCCCACAACGGGTGGCGTCATCTTCCCCGTTAAAACACAACAAGGGGTTCCCTCGATATTGAAGTGGTTGCACTCCTCGCATTATGCAAATTGACATAACCTTGATTACTATCAATCCTGATTGAGCCAGCGCTTTGATCTGGTTCATCAGGTAAAGGACTTCTCCGTTGTCTTCTTCCTGGGGGCTCCGTGGGCGCCAACTTCGTCGTTTCTTTAGAGGAGCATTGCTGAACTCAGGAAGACCCCGCCGAACAGGGTCCGGAAGGGGGACGTCCTCCATATAAAACCGCCAGTCTTCGGACGTCTTCTTCGAAGTACCGGATAGGTATCTGGTTACGGCGATGCACCATATTTTGGCTCCGCCAACTTGATAAAGTGACCCCTTCTGTGTGCGAGGGACGAGGCAAAATAACCTTTTCCACAGCTCGAAGTGAGCCTCGCAGCCCAGGAACAACTCGCAGAGGGCAACATAGCCGGAGATGTGTAAAATGGAAGCAGGGGTGAAATTATAAAGTTGGTGGCCGCAGAACTCCAGGAGCCCGCAAAGGAACAGATGAATCGGAAATCCGAGTCCCTCAATAAATAAGGGACAAGGCATACCCGCTCCCCCATAGAGGGGCTAGGGAAGCTCTCCGCTTGCTCCCCGCCATTGTAGGTGGTAAGCCCGGCTCGCACGGGCACCATATACGCCGGAGGGAGAAATCCCTTTGTCTGCAGTTCGACTAATCGACTATGTGGGACTGAACACCTCCCCCAATCGCCGGGCTTAGGGCTACGGGGGCGGGAAGAGGAGCTGCGGAGGTCGACCATGCTGGAATGGATTTTTCCGAGGCGCGCTCTAATGGATTCTCGCTGGGGGAGGATGGTATGGATCGGATCTAAGAATCCCTATCCCTTTAATAGACAATTTATTTATCTAGCTAGGGGGGGAAATGTAAAAACACCCTGGCGCCTCGCATTCATTCGACGCATGGGAGATAGCCCTTATTGGGCACAGAAGCCAAGAGGTTCAACGTTTATGAGGCCAGACACTGCTTTACGAGCATTCGAAATCTGGAGAAGAACCCGCCTTGCAATGCCGAAGACAACACTGCACGCCAGACACATCGTCATTGAAGCCTGGTTCGGGGGCTACTAAGGGAGTCCTGGATTAGGGGGTATCCGGCAGCCGGATTATATCCTTTGGCCGGATTGTTGGACTATGAAGATACAAGATTGAAGACTTTGTCCCGTGTCCGAATGGGACTCTACTTGGCGTGGAAGGCAAGCTAGGCAATACGGATATGTATATCTCCTCCTTTGTAACCGACCTCGTGTAACCCTAGCCCCCTTCGGTGTCTATATAAACCGGAGGGTTTTAGTCCGTAGGACAACATACAATCATACCATAGGCTAGCTTTTAGGGTTTAGCCTCCCCGATCTCGTGGTAGATTAACTCTTGTACTACTCATATCATCAAGAATAAATCAAGCAGGACGTAGGGTTTTACCTCCATCAAGAGGGCCCGAACCTGGGTAAAACATCGTGTCCCCTGCCTCCTGTTACCATCCGCCTTAGACGCACAGTTCGGGACCCCCTACCCGAGATCCGCCGGTTTTGACACCGACACTCCTATTTCAAGTTACTACTCTTAGCAACTGAACCAGTTTCAAATACCGAGGGGTTGCTATAAACACTAGTAAAGGACACATTAATAATATGTATATCAAATATACCTTTGTTCACTTTGCCATCCTTATTATCCGCTAAGTATCTAGGGCCGTTCCACTTCTAGTGACCATTTCTTTTGTAGTAGAAGCACCCAGTTTTAGGCTTGGGTCTAGCTTTGGGCTTCTTCATGGGAGTGAAAACTTTCTTGCCATTCTTTTGAAGTTTTCCCTTTCTTTCCCGTGCCCTTTTCTTGAAAATAGTGGTCTTGTTAACCATCAACACTTGATGCTTTTTCTTGATTTCTACCTTCGCTGATTTCAGCATTGCGAAGAGCTTGGGAATCGTTTTTGTCATCCCTCGCATATTATAGTTCATCACGAAGTTCTAGTAACTTGGTGATAGTGACTAGAGAACTATGTCAATCACTATCTTATCTGGAAGGTTAACTCCCACTTGATTCAAGCGATTGTAGTACCCAGACATTCTGAGCATATGCTCACTAGCTGAGCTATTCTCATCCATCTTGTAGGCAAAGTACTTTGTCAGAGGTCTCATACCTCTTAACACGGGCATGCGTCTGAAATACCAATTTCAACTCTTGGAACATCTCATATGCTCCATGTCATTCAAAACATTTTTGAAGTCCCGGCTCTAAGCCGTAAAGCATGGCACACTAAACTATCAAGTAGTCATCATACCGAGCTTGCCAAATGTTCATAACTTCTGCATCTGCTCCTGCAAAAGGTCCGTCACCCAATGGTTCATCAAGGACATAATTCTCCTGTGCAGCAATGAGTATAATCCTCAGATCACAGATTCAGTCTGCATCATTGCTACTATCATCTTTCAACTTATATTTCTCTAGGAACATATCAAAAATAAACGGGGAACTACATCGCGAGCTATTGATCTACAACATAATTTGCAAATACTATCAGGACTAAGTTCATGATAAATTAAAGTTCAATTAATCATATTACTAAAGAACTCCCACTTAGATAGACATCCCTCTAGTCATCTAAACGATCGCGTGATCCATATAAACTAAACCATGTCCGATCATCACGTGAGATGGAGTAGTTTTCAATGGTGAACATCACTATGTTGATCATATCTACTATATGATTCATGTTTGACCTTTCGGTCTCAGTGTTCCGAGGCCATATCTGCATATGCTAGGCTCATCAAGTTTAACTCGAGTATTCTGCACGTGTAAAACTGGCTTGCACCCGTTGTATGTGAACGTAGAGCTTATCACACCCGATCATCACGTGGTGTCTTGTCACGACGAACTGTAGCAATGGTGCATACTCAGGGAGAACACTTATAACTTGAAATTTAGTGAGGGATCATCTTATAATGCTACCGCTAAGCAAAATAAGATGCATAAAAGATAAACATCACATGCAATCAAAATATGTGACATGATATGCCCATCATCATCTTGTGCCTTTGATGTCCATCTCCAAAGTACCGTCATAATCTCCTTCGTCACCGGCATGACACCATGGTCTTCATCATCTTGATCTCCATGAACGTGTCATCGCATGGTCGTCTCACCAACTATTGCTTTTGCAACTATTGCTATCGCATAGCGATAAAGTAAAGCAATTATGTAGCACTTGCATCTTATGCAATAAAGAGACAACCATAAGGTTCCCGCCAGTTGCCGATAACTTTAACAAAACATGATCATCTCATACAACAAATTATATCACACCATGTCTTGACCATATCACATCACAACTTGCCCTGCAAAAACAAGTTAAACATCCCGTACTTTGTTGTTGCAAGTTTTACGTGGCTACTATGGGCTTCTAGCAAGAACAGTTCTTACGTATGCATCAAAACCACAACGATTTTTCATCAAGTGTGTTGTTTTAACCTTCAACAAGGACCAGCCGTAGTCAAACTCGATTCAACTAAAGTTGGAGAAACAGACACCCGCCAGCCACCTGTGTGCGAAGCACGTCGGTAGAACCAGTCTCATGAACGCGGTCATGTAATGTCAGTCCGGTCTGCTTCATCCAACAATACTGCCGAATCAAAGTAAGACGTTGGTGGTAAGCAGTATGACTATTATCGCCCGCAACTCTTTGTGTTCTACTCGTGCATATAACATTTACGCATAGACCTGGCTCGGATGCCACTGTTGGGGAACACAGTATTTCAAAAAATTTCCTACGATCACGCAAGATCTATCTAGGAGATGCATAGCAACAGGACGGGAGAGTGTGTCCACGTACCCTCATAGACCGAAAGCGGAAGTGTTTAGTAATGCGGTTGATGTAGTCGAACGTCTTCACGATCCAACCGATCCAAGTACCGAACGTACGGCACCTCCGTGTTCTGCACATGTGCATCACGATGACTTCCCTCAAGCGATTGATCCAGTTGAGGGCGTGGGAGAATTCCGTTAGCACAACGGCATGTTGACGGTGATGATGAGGTTACCGACTCAGGGCTTCGCCTAAGCACTACGGTGATATGACTGAGGCGGTAAACTATGGAGGGGGGCACCACACACGGCTAATAGATTGTCTCTTGTGTGTTCTAGCGGTGCCCCCCACAAATATATAGGTGGGAGGGAGAGGGAGCAGCAGGAGGTGCGCCCCAAGTAGGAGGAATCCTACTTGCGGCCTATTCCTATTCGGCCTCCCCCCTTTCCATGTTTTCCGGAGGGAGACGAAAAGAGGAGGAGGGAGAGAAGGAAAGGGGAGGCCGAATTGACCCTTCCTTTCTCCCCCCCATTTCGAGACTCCTTGTCATGTTTGTGATCTCATCCGGGACTTCGAATAACATTCGGTCATCAAATCACATAACTCATACAATATAAAATCGTCATCAAACGTTAAGCGTGCGGACCCTACGGGTTCAAGAACTATGTAGACATGACCGAGACACCTCTCCGGTCAATAAACAATAGTGGAACCTGGATGCTCATATTGGCTCCCACATATTCTACGAAGATCTTTATCGGTCAAACCGCATAACAACATACATTGTTCCCTTTGTCATTGGTATGTTACTTGCCTGAGATTCGATCGTCGGTATCATCATACCTAGTTCAATCTCGTTACCGGCAAGTCTCTTTACTCATTACATAATGCAACATCCCGCAACTCACTCATTAGTCACATTGCATGCAAGGCTCATAGTGATGTGCATTACCGAGAGGGCCCAGAGATACCTCTCCGATACACGGAGTGACAAATCCTAATCTAGTTCTATGCCAACCGAACAAACACCTTCGGAGACACATGTAGAGCATATTTATAATCACCCAGTTATGTTGTGACGTTTGATAGCACACAAGGTGTTCCTCCGGTATTCGAGAGTTGCATAATCTCATAGTCAGAGGAACATGTATAAGTCATGAAGAAAGCAATAGCAATAAAACTAAACGATCATAATGCTAAGCTAATGGATGGGTCTTGTCCATCACATCATTCTCTAATGATGTGATCCCATTCATCAAATGACAACACATGTCTATGGTCAGGAAACATAACCATCTTTGATTAACGAGCTAGTCAAGTAGATGCATACTAGGGGCATTCTGTTTTGCCTATGTATTCACACATGTACTAAGTTTCCGGTTAATACAATTCTAGCATGAATAATAAACATTTATTATGATATAAGGAAATATAAATAACAACTTTATTATTGCCTCTATGGCATATTTCCTTCAGTGCCCACCCAGGTGCCCCTCTACGATAGATCTTGGCTCCAGAAATTCTTATATATTATATAAAAATTCCTCGCAGAGTTTCGTTCCATTCCGAGAACTTTTATTTCTGCACAAAACAACAACATGGTAGTTTGCTGAAAACAACGTTAGTCCGGGGTTAGTTTCATTCAAATCATGCAAATTACAGTCCAAAACAAGAGGAAAAGCGTTAGGAAAAGTAGATACATTGTAGACGTACCAACTCCCCCAAGCTTAAACCTTTGCTTGTCCTCAAGCAATTCAGTTGATAAACTGAAAGTGAAAAAGAAAAACTTTGACAAACTCTTTTGCTCTTGTTTGCATAAATAAGCTTAAATAGCACCCAGGTTTTCAGCCAACATTATAACTAACCATGCCGACAATAAATCTTAAAGATTATATTAACTCATATCAATGACACAATCAGCTAGCGAGCAATAATAAGATATCTGAAACATCAACACGTTGTCAAAACAACCATGATATAATATGACAATAGTGGTATCTCGCTAGCCCTTTCTGAGACTGCAAAACATAAATGCAGAGCTCCTCCAAAGTCCAAGGAGCGACTAAACATTGTAATTCATGGTAGAAAAGATCCAGTCGTGATGCACCCAACATTAGCTACACACAATCCAGATAGCTGTGCTCTCATGTTCAGCGCTTGTTTTAGAAGGTGATGACACAACATAAAAGTAAATAGATAGTCCCTTTGCAGAGGGAAGCAGTGATTTGCAGAGGTGCCAGAGCTCAAGTTTTTAAAACAGAGATAAATGATATTTTGAGATATGAACCCTTCGCATTTACTTCACGACCATCAGTTATCAATATCTCCCATGCTAAACAAGCTAGTGGCGGTTCCCAAGCGATAAAAGTAAAGGTTTACTCCCTCTCCACCAACAATCACATTCCACAGCTTGTCCGAAACAACGGGTGCCGTCCAAACCAACAACAGTCCCAGGGGAGTTTTGTTTAATTATTTGCATTTTTGAGTTCGGGACTGGGAATCCCTATTACCGCCCTTTTCTCGTGCGATGGCGAGTGAATAGACACTCGACATGAGAATAACCCGCTTAGCATGGAAGATACCGACCTCCTCCTGTCGTTCCATGAACGATCCAGGCACACAAAAAGGATATTTTTAGAAGTTTTTAGAGGTGGCACATGCAAATTTACTTAGGACGGCAGGGTAATACCGCATATAGGTAGGTATGGTGGACTCATCTGGAATAACTTTGGGTTCAACGTTTTTGATGTACAATCAGAATTCCCACTTAGTACAGGCGAAGGCAAGCAATTAGATTGAGAAGCGGCCAGCTAGAGAGTAACAACGATCATGAACATGCATTATGCATAAGTAACATTGGACACTACCATGAGTAGGATATGATCACTTATGAACATAAATATCATAGAGGCTATGTTGGTTTTGGTTCAACTACATGCATGAACATGTGCCAAGTCAAGCCACTCGAACATTCAGAGGAGGATTCCATATCATCATACTACATCACAATCATTTTAACGCAGTGTTGAAATCCAAGATAAATCATTATCCACTCCCAGCTACTTATGCATGGCATGAGAAACTATAATCTCTAATTGTCATTGCAAACATGTTTAATCATAATGGGCCGAATCATGGATACTAGGTTAAACATATTTACACAAACAAAACAAATCGAGTTCATACCAGTTTTTCTCTGCCACGACCAGTTCATCGAATATCGTCATTATTGCCTTTCACTTGCATGACCGAACAATATGAAAATAGTAATAGTGCAAGAGTACCATGGACTAAGCTGGAATCTGCAAAACATTTTATTCAACAGGAGAAGACATGGTAAAATGGGCTCTTTATTAGATCACCATTTATTCATATGAGAGCCACTCAACATTTTCATCGTGGTTGTCGGTGTCAAAACCGGCGGATCTCGGGTAGGGGGTCCCGAACTGTGCGTCTAGGCGGATGGTAACAGGAGGCAGGGGACAAAATGTTTTACCCAGGTTCGGGCCCTCTTGATGGAGGTAAAACCCTACGTCCTGCTTGATTAATATTGATGATACGGGTAGTACAAGAGAAGATCTACCGCGAGATCAGAGAGGCTAAACCCTAGAAGATAGCCTATGGTATGATTGTATGTTCGCCCTATGGACTAAAACCCTCCAATTTATATAGACACCGGAGAGGGCTAGGGTTACACAGAGTCGGTTACAATGGAAGGAGATCTACATATCCGTATCACCAAGTTTGCCTTCCACGCCATGGAAAGTCCCTTCCGGACACGGGACGAAGTCTTCAATCTTGTATCTGTCGGTGTTCTGGGAACGGGGGTCCCCAGACTAGCCTGCCTGCGGCCTGCGGCATGGCTCAAAGGGGGGCCCAGCACGGCCCATCTTCACCAACACAAACTCAAGACCCTCGCGAGGGGCCAAGCCTCGCGGGGCGGACGACGCAGAGCTTCCTCAGGCACGGCCTCGTCAGGCTGGCTTGCGAGGAGGCAGAGAGATCAAGGCGGGGTACCTCACAAGGTGCCCGTGACGCAAGCCATGACGACCAGGGGCGCCAGGCAGGCGCTAGCCCGCGCAGCGTCCTCCTTTCCTCTTTGGTGCAAAGGGGGCAAGCGCAGCCGCGGAGTACCGAGGCATCAGGCAAAGGTTGCCATTTTGGTGCAACGAGACCAAGACCAGGAGGACTACGAGACGGAGGTCACCGTGGAGCCCAAGACGGCGTCATCACCAGAGCTTTGCGCAGACTACTTTTGTCAGGACAGCTGATACTTGCTGTCCCCCTTCAAATTAGCCCGCCATTGTTGGCTCCCTTCCCGCTCAATATTTGGGAAGAGGACCAGGGCCTCTATAAATAGGACTAGCCACCCATAGAGCAAGGGGGTTGGAAGGGTTGGAAGGGTTGGAAAGTAAGAAGGAAGAGGCTCGTTAGAGAGGTGGGAAGCATAGAGAGAGAGAGAGAGAGAGAGAAAGGTGACTGAACTCCTCCCAGCAGTTCATCGCCCCAGCCAAGAACAGACCCTCGCGAGGCTGTTCTTCCTTGTACAGTTCATCATCATCAGCCCAAGAGGCAATCCACCACACCACACACTGGAGTAGGGTATTACACCACAACGGTGGCCCGAACCAGTATAAACCCCGTGTCCCTTGTGTTGTTCCTTTCATAGTTTTGATCCTAGCATGGCGGAGGGGTGCAGGTAGGTAGAAGGCAAAATCTCCGCGCGCACCCCAGTGTTCGAACCTCAAGGGTCTGCTGGAACCCGAAATCCGACATTTGGCGCGCCAGGTAGGGGGGCGCCAGAATTCGTCTTTCACCACCCCGTTCTCCTCCGACCATCACGCTCATGTCTGATGCTCGTTGGGCCCGCGCGGAGCGCCGGGCTGCCCTCGCTTCCCGCGTCGCCCAGACAGCCCCTGTCGGCGGGCGTCCTCGCCATTCCCTGTCACCTGCCGTCAACGCCGCCACCGGCCCGGCGGGGGGCGAGCAGCAAGCATCGTCTCAGCATCCATCCGTGCGCCAAGATGGCCACACCGCAACTCCCTCGCTCGCCCCAGTTGGATCTTCATCCCGCGCGCTCCACGCGCCCATGGAGGCTCGGGCTGCACTCATCGCAGCAAACGAGCTCCTGCGCTACTGTCCCGTCGACAACGTCTACGAAGAATGGCTCGACCGCGTCGCCGAGCTCGTCTGCGCCGCAGGGGGCTCTTTCGCGCCGTCCGTTCCGCTGCACCGCACCCTGCCCCACGCGGGCGACGAGGCTCCGGCGGCACCCCGGCCGCCTTCCCCTTAAGAAGACGCCATGTCTCCAAGGCGCGTGGCCCCTAGGCGGAACCCGCTCCGTCAGGTGCCAGCGCAGCAAGAACAGAGCTGCCAAGAAGTCCCTCGCCCGCCAGAAGCTGCCCGGGCGCTCCCTGCGCCAGCACGTCGCGACCATCCTCCTGCTCTAGCGTGTGGGGACATGCAAGACCAGGCTCTCCATCACCCAAGGCCTCCCGTGGCCACAGCAGGCTGCCGCGCCTACACCACCGAACTACGCAGTGTGGCCCGGCAAGTTCAAGCCAGACCTGCCTCCTCGCTACGATGACACGGCCGACCCTGCGGAGTTCCTCCAGCTCTACGAGCTGGGCATCAAAGCTGCCAACGGAGATGAGAAGGTCATGGCGAACTAGTTTCCCATGGAGCTCAAGGACGGGGCCCGCACCTGGCTCCTGAACCTGGCTCCAGGCACAATCTCCTCCTGGGAAGAGATGCGCACCCGCTTCATCGCCAACTTCCAAGGTACTCGCGACCGGCCACCCGTCGTGAGCGACATGCGCCGCATCAAGCAACAACCCGGGGAGACCCTGCAGAAGTACATCCAACACTTCAACAACGCGTGCCTCAAGATCCCCAAGGTGACTGAAGAGGCCATCATCTCAGCCTCCTCCGAAGGCGTGCGCGACGTCAAGATGAAGGAGGAGCTGGCGATGCACGAAGACCTGTGCACTTCCTTGGAGCTATTCAATTTGGCGAACAAGTGCGCCAGGGCTGAGGAAGGGGGCTCTCCCTCCTCGAGCTGCTTGCCGCAAACCCAGAAGAGAAGAAGCTCAAGGCCAAGGAAGTGAAGCGCAAGGGGGCTGCCATGCTCGCGGCAGAACCAGACACCAAGCGGGGCAGAGATCAGCCCGAACCCCCCAAGGGCAGCCGGTACTGCGTGTACCATGACCTCCACACCCACAACACCAGCGAATGCCAAGAACTCCGAGCCGTGCGAGAAGGAAGGTTCGGCCGTCGCCCTGACCGCGGTGACCGGGGCTACGGCCGAGGAGGAGGAAGGAACGCAGGGCGCTGGGAAGACCATGGCCCGCGCCAGGGGTGGCGCGACCAACCTTGCGAGGATCGCTGGCAAGACCCGCCTCGCGAGGGAGGCTGGAGGGATCAGCCTCGCGAGGATCGCCCGCAAGGCAACGCAGGCCTCCCACCGCTACCACCGCAGCCAAGGAGAAATGAGGACCGCCACCAGGACGAGGAGGCTGGGGGCTTCCAGGAGCCGCGCGTGATCGCCTGCATCCTGGGCGGAGCTCAAGCCCCAGCCTCTCAACGCATCTTGAAGCAGTTCGTCCACGAAGTGAATGCAGCCCTCCCCAGGCTCGAAGCCACGTGCCCTCTCAGGTGGTCGGCATGCGCCATCACCTTCAGCTCAACAAATCAGCTCAAGTGTGCAGCTACAGCCGGAGTCCTCCCAATGCTTTGTTCCCTAATCATCAGCAACATGGTGGTCACCAAGACCCTCATCGATGGCGGGGCAGGGCTCAACGTCCTGTCCGTAGAGACATTCAACAACCTCCAAGTGCCCTACAACTAGCTTCAGCCAACCAAGCCCTTCTCCGGTATCACCGACGGCTCCACGGTCCCGATTGGGCAGGTCCGCCTCCCTGTCACCTTCGGGGCACGCGACAACTACCACACCGAGCTCATCGACTTCGACGTCGCTCACATCCGCCTGCCGTACAACGCCATCCTTGGGTACCCAGCACTGGCCAAGTTCATGGCCATGACTCACCACGGCTACAATGTCCTCAAGATGCCAGGAAGCGGCGGAGTCATCACGGTGCCCTATGAAGAGAAGGACGCGGTGTGTTCCCTGGAGCGAGCCTTTCAGGCCGCATCGCTGGAAGACCCGGATTGCGGAAGCAGGAGGCTTCCCGAGGCCGCCCCCAAGAAGAAGAAGACGTCGTCCGACCTGGCCCCTTAGGAGGCAGGCCCCTCTGGGACCGTGCCAGCCCAGGGGGAACCTCCTTCCATCGCATAGGAAAGCGCACCTGGCGCCCTCCTTAGGCAGGGCTCGGGGGCTCTCCCCTGGAGGGCCACCGACCTAGCTAGGGTCACGAGGGAGGCGCTTGGGCACCACATGGAGACGTGTTTCGAAGCACGTTTCCCTCAAGAAGGAGCAAGGCAAGGAGATCCAGACCCACAGGAGTTCGTCAGCAAGGCCATTCAGGAGCTACAGGAGTCAAGAGTCATGAGAGGCGCCCGCCGCCTACCAGCAGTGGCTCCCCATCCAGGCGAGGATGGTGGGCTGCGCGTCTGCATCGACGTACCAGGGCTCAACCGAGTCGCCTCCTTGGGGTGCCTCTGGCCCTCGCGAGTGGCGCGCTGCAGAGGTCCACCCCACAGCTATGTTCGCATGCCTTACGGCATGCCGAGCGCGCCTGACACGCAACAACGCCTCATGAGGGGCATCACGAAGGCACAGGAGGCCAGGCGCTCCGCAACCCTGGCGGAGATGAAGATGGCCCGCGAGGAACCACCAGCACCTCCGGAGCCTCCCGAGGCCCCTGGGCCTGGGGGCTCATGAGGATCGGCTTCCGCAGCCCACCGAGCCGGCTACACCAACACCTCTTCATCTTCAGCATCATCAGGTGACATCTTTCAAGTTTTCACTTCCAGCTGGGAGCGCCCCCAGGGCTGCATTATTCCCAGGCCGCGTGGGTCCGTCCCTGCGGCGTGTATCCCTTTACATTCCATGTTGTTAGCTTACCTTGTAGGGGGCGCCCCTCGGGCTGCATCACCCCCGAATCGCTCGGGCCTGACCCAGTGATCTTCGCATTCCCAGCATCTATTTGAACGAATCCACTCCTTCGCGGCTAATGTGCTTTACCTAGTTGCCTGCTTAGCTGACGCCAACTAACGGAGCTGCTCCCAAACGGCACGGCGCTTGCGCATGGGTCCGTCCCTGCAACGCCGACAAACCTGGATGGCTGAGCTCTGGCCGCGGCAGCCCCGCATAGCGTCACCTCGTCAAGCCTTCAGTGCCTCACCACCCCTCGGAAGCAACCAACGGCTGACCGTCAATTGTTATGGCAACCCCTTGCTTTTTCTATGATGGACCTGCAGGACCTCCTGAAGGGGCTGCGTCAGGTGAGGCTCTTGCTGTGTCTCCTTTGCTCTCGTCCGCGCGAACCGCTTGCATGTTAAGGGGGGGGGGGTGCCTGAGCATCACGACTCAGGGCTCCTACTGGCTCTCCAGCCCTCACCCTCTGGCCTTGACCACGGCATAGCGACTTGGCATACCAGTGACGACTGAGACTCGCTCGAGGTCCGGGACCCGAGGACGTAGAGCAGAAAGGGGAGCAAAGGCGAGAGGGGAGAGACACACGAGGACCTCGCCGAGCAGCCTCGCGCCTGCCGATGCACGGACCTGGCCACACACCAGAGAGCGGCCCCTGATCCTCGAGATAAGTTATCGCCCGGAAGCGCCAGCTACCGTGGCACAATCCCCGCACCTAATGCTATCCCATGTTAGCGACGTCGCTCCCCTTTCTCACCGAACGACGGCTGCTTGGGCGCCAAAGGGGACCTCCTGAGCATCGCAACTCAGGGGCTCTTACCGGACTCCGGGTCGCTCCCCTCCTGGCCTTGACCACGGCATCGCGACCTGGCATACCAGCGACGGCTGAAGCCGCCTTGGGACTGGGACCTGTCGGCGTAGAGCACCAAGCCCTCGTGAGGTTCGAAAGGGAGGACCGAGCTAAGACGGGATGAGCAACTCGTGCAATTCTACGACAAGGGTTATATTAACAAAACAGGATCACAGGCACCTTACAAGCCCCCACGGGGCGCGTTTTTGGTTCCTCGCAGGGAACATATCCTAAAGAGACGCAAACTACGCGCATCGCTACAAAAGACGCCATCATCAACAGTGGGCCGTCAAGCACCAACGCCAACCCCATCCATATCAGAGTCAGCGGCGGCCTGACGAGCTCGCCCTGCTCCGGGAGCAGCGTCGGCTCGGGGGCTCATAGCTGTCGTCGCTTGTCTCCGGAGTCGCTGGAGCCTCCGACGTCTCCACCGCCTCAGGAGCCGCCAAGGGAACGGTTGGCGAGCCCAGTCCTCGTCGCAGCAGGGCCCTGGCCGCCTTCGCCGGGGCAGCACTCCACCCGGCGCCCATTCACATTGAAGACCTTGAAGAGCATCACTGAAGCACCGTCGTAGTCCAAGTGGACCGCGAAGACGCCCCTTGTCCTGCAAACCCGGGCGATCTCTCTCCAGCCCCGAGCCATGTAGACCTCGCCCGGGGCGACGACCACGACCTCTGCCTCGGTCGCGAGGGAGCTGCAGCCAGCGTGCTACAGCCAGAGCTCCAGGGGCTCCCCCTGTGGGATGATGGAGGTGAAGAAGGAAGGCAGGCGGATCCAAGATTGAAGAGGAATGGCGACGTGGAGCACGAACTCTTGGGAGGAGCCGTCGGTGTGGACCCCAGGGGGGAAGACCCACACCTTCGTGACCCGTCGGCGCCAACGGCAGCGCCGCCCGTGGCGATCAGCACCAACTCCTTCGGGGCCCTCGACGTGGGCGTACAATGGAAGCAGGAACCCCGGCGGCGCCCGCTCGCTCCAAGGCCTCGACACGACCTGGAGAGCCCCCTCGTCCGGGCCACGGTGGACAGACCGTTTCTTCGGTGGGAGTGGGTCTGGTCCCTCTTGGCGGGCCTTTCCCTTCTCTGCCGACGTGAACCGGCAGATCGGAGCCATTACGGCAAGACGGAGCAAGAATCGGGGAGAAGGAGAAGCAAGGAGAGATGAACCGGAAGGGCGCACGACATCTCATACTTATAACCGGCGGAGGCCAACCGCCGACCTCCACGATCACAGGTAATCATGACCCGTTTTGCATGCAGGGACTTGTCCAATCCGTGTAGTTGCCGAGGCGCCGTGGGGAAGTGGAGGCGCCCACGTCCAGTCAACCGCCACGCGGCACCCAAGGCCGCAGGCTGTTAGGGCCCGCGGTGCTTTGCTCTTGCGCTTCCGCCTCCCTGCACGACCAAGTCCGGGCGCGCCTTGGGCCCGGGGGCTACTGTCGGCGTTCTAGGAATGGGGGTCCCCAGACTTGCCTGCCTGCGGTCTGCGGCGTGGCTCAAAAGGGGGCCCCAGGACGGCCCATCTTCATCAACACAAATTCAAGACCCTCGCGAGGGGCCAAGCCTCGCGGGGCGGACGACGCAGAGCTTCCTTAGGCACGGCCTCGTCAGGCTGGCTCGCGAGGAGGCGGAGAGATCAAGGCGGGGTACCTCGCGAGGTGCCCATGACGCAAGCCATGACGACCAGGGGCGCCAGGCGGGCACCAGCCCGCGCAGCGTCCTCCTTTCCTCTTTGGTGCAAAGGGGGCAAGCGCAGCCGCGGAGTACCGAGGCATCAGGCAAAGGTTGCCATTTTGGTGCAACGAGACCAAGACCAGGAGGAATACGAGATGGAGGTCACCGTGGAGCCCAAGACGGCGTCATCACCAGAGCTTTGCGCAGACGAAGACTACTTTTGTCAGGACAACTGATACTTGCTGCCCCCCTTCAAATTAGCCCACCATTGTTGGCTCCCTTCCCGTTCAATATTTGGGAAGAGGACCAGGGCCTCTATAAATAGGACCAGCCACCCACAGAGCAAGGGGGTTGGAAGGGTTGGAAAGTAAGAAGGAAGAGGCTCGTTAGAGAGGTGGGAAGCATAGAGAGAGAGAGAAAGGTGACTGAACTCCTCCCAGCAGTTCATCGCCCCAGCCAAGAACAGACCCTCGCGAGGCTGTTCTTCCTTGTACAGTTCATCATCATTAGCCCAAGAGGCAATCCACCTCACCACACACTGGAGTAGGGTATTACACCACAACGGTGGCCCGAACCAGTATAAACCCCATGTCCCTTGTGTTGTTCCTTTCATAGTTTTGATCCTAGCATGGCGGAGGGGTGTAGGTAGGTAGAAGGCGAAATCTCTACGCGCACCCCAGTGTTCGAACCTCAAGGGTCTGCCGAAACCCGAAATCTGACAGTATCTTCATAGTCCAGTAGTCCGGCCGAAGGTATAGTGCGGCTATCCGAACACCCCCTAATCCAGGACTCCCTCAGTAGCCCCTGAACCAGGCTTCAATGACGACGAGTCCGGCTCGCAGATTGTCTTCGACATTGCAAGGCGGGTTCCTCCTCCAAGTACTTCATAGAAGATTTTGAACACAAAGGTAGTGTCCGGCTCTGCAAAATAAGTTTCCACATATTGCCATAGAGAGAATAATATTTACACAAATCTAATCTGCTGACGTATTCCGTAGCGTGACATCACACCACGACCAAGTCTTTATTCGAATCGTTTTACTGTTCCACCTCAGCACGTTTAGCGAGGCGGTTTCCTTGGCACGTCTCGTCAAAGTAGAGATCGTGTCCCCTTATTCCGGGATTCTCATCAATATGGGCGTGGGTAACCCAACCGCGCCATTGATTATGGCGCTTGGGAGATAAGCGAGTTTTACCAGGCTGGTGGGGACGCATAGTCGCGTCCGCCCATATAAGGGGATAAGGATCCACCTTTTCATCCATGCCTTCTTCCTCCTATCCATTTCCGCGCACTCGAGCTCCAGCGCCCAAGTCCGCACATCCCACCTCAACCTTCTCCAGCCATGTCCGGAGCGGGAGGCAAGTGGATGGTCTCCTCCGTCACGGAGGGACACATCAAAAAACTGAGGAAGGCCAGATACTTGTCTAACGACAATGCACACCGGCTTCTCGAAGAGGGGTAGCTCATCCCCACCCCTAGGCCCCATGAGAGGGTGGTGTTCCTCCCCCATTTCCTCCGCGGACTGGGCTTCCCTCTCCACCCATTTGTCCGAGGCCTCATGTTCTACTAGGGCCTGGATTTCCACGATCTAGCCCCGAACTTTGTCCTCAACATCTCGGCGTTTATCGTCGTGTGCGAGGCTTTCTTCTGCATCCACCCCCATTTCGGCCTATGGCTCAAGACTTTCAATGTCAAGCCGAAGGTGGTGCACGACACCCAGGCGGAGTGCGGAGGCGCCATGGTGGGCAAGATGCCCAACGTCCTATGGCTCGAGGGCTCCTTCATGGAGTCCCTAAAGGGGTGGCAATCGCGGTGGTTTTACATCACCAAGCCGCGCGACCCTGAATGGGTTGCAGCCCCCGAGTTCCGATCCGGACCCCCTACGCGGCTCGCTTCCTGGAAAGAGACGGGCCTGTCGTGGTGTAAAAAAGGAGAGCTGACCGGATTCCAAACATGCGTCCAAACCCTGGTGGACAAGAAGCTCAAACTTGTCAATGTAGTCCAGGTTATGCTCATCCGCCGGATCCTCCCGTGTCAACAACAGGCTTTCAACCTGTGGGAGTTTGACCCGACACGACACCGAACTTACCGCACGAGCGTGACGCTGCGTGTTGAATCCGCGATCCTCGGTAGAGGATGCGGGGGCCTCGGCGCCCTTGAAAAGTACCTTCCATGCATCTTCGTACGTCGTGTCGAACTCCATGAGGGATCTAAGCTCCCTTACCTTTGACAGGATTGGCAGGAGACGTCCGGACAGATCAACTGTCCGGCTCCTTTGCCCGAAGGCCCAGTGGACGCTCGCTTGGCGAAGCTGCTGGTTCCGGCACCCTATGTGGTGCTGGAGAAGAAGGCCAAGAAGAAGGCCACGGGGACTCAAAAGAGTGCCCGGCGCTAGGAGGTGTCGGATTCATCATCCGACGACTCCAAGGCGCACTCCTCCCATGAAGATGAGGAGGAGGAAGAAGAGACCTCTCCCCCTCCAGCGGGGGCAGGGAAGAAAAGGAAGGCCGCCCCAACTGGGGAGGCCGAAGGGTCCAAGAAGGGGAAGACCCCTCCTCCGGACTACTCCACCAATGCCGACGACGGCGAAGAGGAGTGGCCGCACAGGGCCAAGCCCCCGGCGAGATCGTAAGTATTCGGACACCAGACCAATTCATAGTGTTCCTTTCTTGCACAGCTCCTCCTTATGCCGAATATGACTATGCAGTCCGCCCAAGGCCGGACTTGACGAGTCATCGAGCGGCTCCCTGGATTCGTTGGACGTGAATTCACTTTCACCCGCTACCTCCCCCCACCCTACGGACGACGCCGAGGTGCTGTCCCAACAGGTTCCAAGCCAGGAGGAGGTGGTCCTGGAGGCGCCGCAAGGCGACCTCCCGGACTCCAGGCGCAAAGGGGATAAAACCCCCAAGGGCCCCGAGTCCGGCCTTGAGCCGGACACCACGCCGGAACCTTCAACGGTTCCGGACTCTGATAGGCAGCGTCCTTCCAAGAGGAGCAAGCCTACCGAGCCAGTGACCTCCGTCCAACCGGAGGCACCGAACAATTTGCTAGAGGTGCTTAAAGGCACCTCCATCGACGAGGAGCACTGCACTATTATGAGTGCGGTGATCCAAGAGGTTCAGTCCGCCAAGAGCGGACTGACTGAAGCCTGTGCCAGCCTTCTAACAGGCTTTGAGGTAAGTAAAGAATATGTAAAAATATTACCGCATAGACAGTAGCCCCTGATGCTTTGTTCAGCGTTCGGAAAGAAAAGCCGAATAGAGGATCTAATAACATTCGCAGGAGTCTAACATAATCAAGTCAATATGCGTATGCAGGCTTCGCTGCTGGCCTCTGCCGCACTGACTGCGGAGGTGGATACGCTGAAGCAAAACCTTGCGCGGTCCGAGAATGAGCTCGGCCATGCCAAGAGGCAACTCGAGGAGAAGGAAGGTAAGTAATACCTTGCGCAAGTATATAAAGAAGATGTGGTTGCAAAAAATGACAGGATCAACGTGCTATTATAGGGGCCACGACCGAGGTGGAAACCCTTAAGAAAGCGTTGTCCGAGGCCGAAAACAGAGCGACCGCGGAGCGGACAGAGAGAGGGAAGTAGGAGGCGTGGGTGGAGGAGTTGCAGAAAGAGCTCTAGGCTCTCGTTAAAAACACGAGAGTTTGGAGCTTGACTCAAAGATGCAAGCGTCCGAGCTTGCGGCAGCCCTCGAAAGCGCGAAGTCTGCCAAGACCGAAGCCCAGAAAGCCCTCCAAGAAATTGAAGCGATGAAGAAGATAGTGGCGGGTAAGGCATTCATTATGCAACGCAAGCACGTGAAAGTGAATTACTTGTTACTTACCCGAGTCCGGAGCTCTCCAGGAGCATTCGCAGATTTGCCCCGTAGTACGTCTGATGCCGCCTCCTACTACCGATCCGAGGAGGGGAGCTCGACGGAGAAGGTGTTCTGGTCTCAGTACGCTGAGGCCGGACGCCTAGTGCCTTTGAGCGACTAGCTAAAGAAAATGGTCGAGCTCCACAAGGTGGCCGAACATGCCATAAAGGGCCTCGTAGTTCGGCTTTGGCCTGGAGAGGCTCTGCCTGGGAGCTACTTCGGGCCGGTGAGGCGGCTGGTGGATGCCTGTCCACGGCTTGAAGTAATCAAGCGCTCCGTCTGCATCGAAGGTGCCCGTGCTAAAGTGCACTGGGACAAGATGGATGCGGAGAAGCTGGTGAAGGACAGGCCGCCGCCGGGCAAGGAGCATCGCGTCCCGGAAGCGTATTATGAGGGCGTCCTGAAGGGTGCCTGCCTTATAGCGGATGAATGCTCCAAAGATGTAATTTTTGAGTAAACTCGCATTTGTGATCCTGTACGCTGAAAACTTGTTCATATGCGCTAAGCAACGCTTTTGAATTTAAAATATTACCTTCTGTGCGGCCGTTTATCAAATTTGAGAGATGGCGAGTCATCGGCTTCTTCCCCCATGCCACGAGTGCCGGGGTGTTCGGGATAAACATGAGCGCTCTTTTTCCCATTCTTGGGTCCTTCGAGGGAGGCGCTCAACACAACGAACAAGGCAATCGGACTATAATGCTTGAACACTCTCACTTAGCCATAGAATTCTTTAATTTTAAATTTCGGCGAAGCCCCTAGTGTTCAGAAGACCGAGTTCGGGGTGCTATCCACGCCTAGGCCGAACAAAGCCGACTCCTCGCTCTAAGCGGCATAAGTCCTTAGGGACTCGAAAACCTCTCGAATAGCGACCAGCTTTTGCCTCATCATGACGGTCAGTTTTAGCTTTCTCTACTGAGGTGCTTAGCCCAGCTCAACTGGGGCACAATCGCAGTAGTTCTCCTAGTGCTACCTTAGCTGATATAACGGAACGTAAGGTACCAAAACATAGGAGCCGGGCAAACCCAACTATTGACCCAAGACATGATTCGGAGCCGATGCATATAATGCTATAAGTTCGGGGTGCCGCACTTGTGAAAGTGTTCGGACTTCTCACACTGTATTGTGGGGTACTTAAGCCCCTGGCGTATTAGCCGTACCAAAGTGTACGGGTGCAACATGTCATTAATGAACATATATTCGTAAAAAAGAGTAATGCAATAATAGACGGAAGCTATGCATTGTTTATTTAAAAAGGCTACGATCAAAGCAGAATGATACAAATAGTGCAAAAAGCAAAAGATGGGACTTTTTAACATGTCCTTTCCAGGGGCGAGCTGCGGAATGTTATGTGAAACAGGTATACTGCTCGTTATAGAGACCACCTTAGAGTTCCATAGTGCGGAGTAGCTTTCTGCTTCCCTGGTTGTATCGTTTGTGCGGCAATTGTACTGCCGGACAAGCCTTCCGAAGAATGGAGTCCTGAAAATAAGAGAAAATTAAGAAATCGGTAGCCCCTAGTGCGGTTTAAGCCGCGTTTCGGGCGTGCCATGATGGTGCCCCTCCCCCTGTACCCATGGTATTTCTAGAGTGTAGTTATGTACGCGCAACACTGGTTTCACAAGTTCGCGAGGGCTGGGGTTGGGGCCGCATTGCTACGCTTGCTCGGAACGTGCCAGGAGGTCTTGTTGTAGGTTACTCCAGGCGCGCTTGACAGTGTCCAGACGTTTAATGGCCGGACTAGAGAATTGCCTTAGAGGCTGCTTTGTACTTCTGCTGCGATAGCCGCCGTATGATCCTCCATTCGGAGAGAGCGTTCGGTGTTTCCATTGACCGTGATGACTCCTCGAGGGCCCGGCATCTTGAGCTTGAGGTATGCATAGTGCAGCACCGCATTGAACTTGGAAAATGCGGTTCGCCTGAGCAGTGCGTGATAGCCACTGCGGAACGGGACTATGTCAAAGATTAACTCCTCGCTTCAGAAATTATCCGGAGATCCGAAGACCACTTCAAGTGTAACTGAGCCTGTACAGTTGGCCTCTACACCTGGTATGACGCCTTTAAAGGTCGTTTTAGTGGGTTTGATCCTCGAGGGATCGATGCCCATTTTCCGCATTGTATCTTGGTAAAGCAGGTTTAGGCTACTGCCGCCGTCCATAAGGACTCTAGTGAGGTGAAATCCGTCAATAATTGGTTCCAGAACCAATGCGGCGAATCCGCCATGACGGATGCTAGTGGGGTGGTCCCTTCGATCAAAAGTGATCGAGCAGGAAGACCATGGGTTGAACTTTGGGGCAACTGGCTCCATCGCGTATATGTCCCTTAGCGCACGCTTCCGCTCCCTCTTGGGGACGTGGGTTGCGTATATCATCTTCACCGTCCGCACTTGTGGGGGAAAACATTTCTGTCCACTGTTGTTCGGCGGGCGGGGCTCCTCCTCGTCATCGCTATGCAGCCCCTTGTCTCTGCTTTCGGCATTTAACTTGCCTGCCTGCTTGAACACCCAACAATCCCTGTTGGTGTGATTGGCTGGTTTTTCGAGGGTGCCATGTATCTGGCATGAGCGGTCGAGTATTCGGTCCAAACTGGATGGGCCCGGAGTATTTCTTTTAAATGGCTTTTTCCGCTGACCGGGTTTAGAGCCTCTGAATCTGGCATTAACTGCCGTATCCTCAGCATTGTCACCGTTAATGCGGCGCTTTTGCTTGTTGCGACGCGACCTGCCACTGCCGTCCTTGGTATCCGAATTACCAGGGCTCTTGGTCATGTTATTGCTGCGAGCTAGCCAGCTGTCTTCTCCCGCTCAAAAGCAGGTCATAAGTGTCGTGAGGGCTGCCATAGATTTCGGCTTTTCCTGTCCTAGGTGCCGTGCAAGCCACTCGTCGCGAATGTTATGCTTGAAGGCTGCTAGGGCCTCTGCGTCCGGACAGTCGAAGATTTGATTTTTCTTGGTTAGGAACCGTGTCCAGAATTGTCTGGCTGGTTCCTCTGGCTGCTGAATTATGTGGCTAAGGTCATCGGCGTCTGGTGGTCGCACATAAGTGCCCTGGAAATTGTCGAGGAATGCGGTTTCCAGGTCCTCCCAACAACCAATTGATTCTGCTGGCAAGCTGTTAAGCCAATGCCGAGCTGGTCCTTTAAGCTTGAGTGGGAGGTATTTGATGGCGTGTAGGTCATCACCGCGGGCCATGTGGATATGAAGGAGATAGTCCTCGATCCATACCGCAGGATCTGTTGTGCCATCGTATGATTCGATGTTTACGAGTTTGAAACCCTCGGGGATTTGATGATCCATTACTTCATCTGTGAAGCATAGTGGGTGTGCGGCGCCTCTGTATTGGGTTATATCACGACGCAGCTCAAACGAGCTTTGTCTACTGTGTTCGGCCCGGCCGGATTTATTGTATTCGGAGTGACAATTACCGTCTCGTGCCGTGGGGCGCCCACGCGATCCGTAGATCAATCTTGTTTGCCTTGCCCTGTCCTCCAATATATCTCACAGGTCTGGTGCATTTTCCCGTGCCTTGGTATTTTTTGAGCGGCGCCGGGGTGCGGCTTGAGTGGAGGGCCAAGAGGCCTCTCTGTCACGGCCATGGGGTGGCCGGTCGGCCGCATCATGCGCTGGTGATGTAGGTTTAGGTGCTTCCTCCTCTAATCAGGGTAGCAACCTACGCTTTGGGTAGCTCTTGGAGGGGCGTTCGAGTTCATACTCTTCGTCCGCAAGGACTTCAGTCCATCTGTCGGCTAGCAAATCTTGATCAGCTCTAAGTTGTTGCTGTTTTTTCTTGAGGCTGCTCGCCGTGGCCATAAGCCTGCGTTTGAAACGCTCTTGTTCGACGGGATCTTCCGGAACGACAAATTCATCGTCGTCGAGGCTTGCCTCGTCTTCGGAGGGAGGCATATAATTATCGTCCTCGACCTCTCTGTCTGCCGCTCTCTCATGAGGGCTGGCTTCTCCATCCTCCTGTGCTGAATCTTGCTAGAGGTGGTTGTCTTCGGCACTGTCCGGGGTGTTATTATCTCCCGTGCCGGAATCACCATTTTTGCTTTGGCGGGATTTAGAGCGGCGCCGCTTAGGCTGCTTCTTGGAGGGGTCATCCTCCGCTGTTCCATCGCCATTGCCTTCTTTTGGGGTGTCCACCATGTATATATCATACAACAAGGTGGCTTTCCAGTGCCCTAAAGGCGCTGGTTCTTGATCGTCTCCTGCATCGGCATCCATACCGTCGATGCCTTCAGAGTCAAAGTCGAGCATGTCGGTTAAATCATCGATAGTGGCTACGAGTGGGTGGTGGGTGGGCTTTGAATTTCTTCATCATCCGCATCCCAACCTTGCTGACCATAGTCCGGCCAGGGCTCTCCCGATAAAGAGAGAGACTTTAGTGAATTCAGAATATCGCCGAAGGGCGAGTGCTGAAAGATGTCCGCGGCGGTGAACTCCATGATCGGCGCCCAATCGGGTTCGATCGGTAGGGGCGTGGAGGGCTCAGAGTCTAGAGAGGAGTCCGGCTCCTTGGAGTCACGGGCTTCGCAGAGAATAGGGCTGGTGTTCGGCTCGATCGCCGTAGAGATTGCAGCCCCCGAGGCGGTGTCCAACCACCCATCCTCGATTGGCACAGTTGGCTCCGAATTAAGGGTCGGGGCTGATGCGGGTGCGGCCTCCAGGGCACTGTTCGGCGGCAGAGCTAGATCATGCCCATCGTGACAATGCGGCACGCTCGACTGCGGCTCGAATCCGTCGAAGATCAAGTCTCCACGGAGGTCGGCCGTGTAGCTCAAACTTCCAAATCGGACCTGATGGCCAGGGGCGTAGCTTTCGATCTGCTCCAGATGGCCAAGCGAATTGGCTCGCAGTGCAAAGCCGCCAAATACGAAGATCTGTCCGGGGAGAAAGGTCTCACCCTGAATCGCATCGCTGTTAATGATCGGAGAAGCCATCGGGCCTAAAAGTGACGACATAGAGGAACTCTCAATGAAAGCACCAATGTCGGTGTCAAAATTGGCGGATCTCGGGTAGGGGGTCCCGAACTGTGCGTCTAGGCGGATGGTAACAGGAGGCAGGGGACACAATTTTTTACCCAGGTTCGGGCCCTCTTGATGGAGGCAAAACCCTACGTCCTGCTTGATTAATATTGATGATATGGGTAGTACAAGAGTAGATCTACCGTGAGATCAGAGAGGCTAAACCCTAGAAGCTAGCCTATGGTATGATTGTATGTTCACCCTACGGACTAAAACCCTCCGGTTTATATAGACACCGGAGAGGGCTAGGGTTACACAGAGTCGGTTACAATGGTAGGAGATCTACATATCTGTATCGCTAAGCTTGCCTTCCACTCCAAGGAAAGTCCCTTCCGGACACGGGACGAAGTCTTCAATCTTGTATCTTCATAGTCCAGGAGTCCGGCCGAAGGTATAGTCCGGCTATCCGGACACCCCCTAATCCAGGACTCCCTCAGTGGTCTTCTCCTTGGTGCAACTCGAATAAAAGGAAAAAAAAAATCAGAGAAACACACTAAAATATTTTTGGAGTTTTTGGTTTTCTTGAACAAGCAAATAAAAGGGAAGAGCAAAAACGAGAAAAACTATTTACATAGGAAAGCTCCCAACAAGCAAAAGAAGAACAAGGAACTCTTTTTGGGTTTTCTTTTTAATACTAATATTAAAACTAGGCATGCATAGAAAGTAAACTAACTACAACTAATAGTTTTCGGTTTTTCTAAAGTTTTTCAAACACACAATAAGAAAACAAGAAAAATAAAATTTAAGCATGGATGATACAATGAAAAAATGTGAACACCGACAAATGGAATAAATGAACATGAATGTAATGTCGGTGAGAAACACGTACTCCCCCAAGCTTAGGCTTTTGGCCTAACTTGGTAATCGATCAGTAGCCTGGATGGTAGTAGGGGTACTGAGGAGAGGGCATCCACTGATTCCACTGCTGAGGCTCTTCCCCTGCCTCTGCAGCAGCCTGAGCATTCCGGTAGGCGATGATGTTCGCAGGCATAATCCTATATCCACCCCTGGCAACTAAATAAAACAAAGCAGGAGCAGGCAGTGGAATAATATCATGAGTTTCAATGCTAAAAACCAGGTTATAAGGAATAGGAATTGTTGGGGAACGTAGTATTTCAAAAAATTTCCTATGATCATGCAAGATGTATCTAGGAGATGCATAGCAATGAGAGGGGAGAGTGTGTCCACGTACCCTCGTGGACCGAAAGCGGAAGCGTTTAGTAACACAGTTGATGTATTCGAACATCTTCGCGATCCAACCGATCCAAGTACCGAACACACGGCACCTCCACGATTTGCACACGTTCAGCTTGGTGACATCCCTTGTACTATTGATCCAGTTGAGGCCGAGGGAGAGTTTCGTCAGCATGACGGCATGATGATGGTGATGATGGAGTTACCGACGCAGGGCTTCGCCAAAGCACTACAACGGTATGACCGAGGTGGAAATCTGTGGAGGGGGCACCGCACACGGCTAAGACAACTGTCAACTTGTGTGTCTATGGGGTGCCCCCTCCCCCGTATATAAAGGAGTGGAGGAGGGGAGGGCCGATCCTCATAGGGCGTGCCCAAGGGGGGGAGTCCTACTCCTAGTAGGAGTAGGTTCCCCCTTTCCCTAGTTGGAGCAGGAGAAGAAGGACGAGGGAGAAGGAGAAAGGAAAGGGGGGCCGCCCCCACCCTAATTCAGATTGGGCTTGGGGGGCGCCCTCCACCTGGCCGCCTCCTCCTCTCTCCCACTAAGTCCCAATAAGGCCCATTGACTCCCCGGGGGGTTCCGGTAACCTCTGAGTACTCCGGAAAATGCCCGAACTCATTCGAAACAATTCTGGTGTCCAAACATAGCCTTCCAATATATCGATCTTTATGTCTCAACCATTTCAAGACTCCTCGTCATGTCCATGATCATATCCGGGACTCCAAACTACCTTTGGTACACCAGAACACATAAACTCATAATACCGATCGTCATCGAACGTTAAGCGTGTGGACCCGACGGGTTCGAGAACTATGTAGACATGACCGAGACTCACTTTCGGTCAATAACCAATAGCGGAACCTGGATGCTCATATTGGTTCCTACATATATTCTACGAAGATCTTTATTGGTCAAACCGCATAACAACATACGTTGTTCCCTTTGTCATCGGTATGTTACTTGCCCGAGATTCGATCGTCGGTATCATCATACCTAGTTCAATCTCGTTACTGGCAAGTCTCTTTACTCGTTCCGTAATGCAACATCCTGCAACTAACTCATTAGTCACATTTCTTGCAAGGCTTATAGTGATGTGCATTACCGAGAGGGCCCAGAGATACCTCTCCAACAATCGGAGTGACAAATCCTAATCTCGATCTATGCCAACTCAACAAACACCATCAGAGACACCTGTAGAGCATCTTTATGGTCACCCAGTTACGTTTTGATGTTTGATAGCACACTAAATGTTCCTTCTGTATTTGGGAGTTGCATAATCTCATAGTCATAGGAACATGTATAAGTTATGAAGAAAGCAATAGCAACAAACTAAACGATCAAAGTGCTAAGCTAACGGATGGGTTAAGTCAATCACATCATTCTCTAATGATGTGATCTCCTTCATCAAATGAGAACTCTTGTCTATGGCTAGGAAACTTAACCATCTTTGATTAACGAGCTAGTCAAGTAGAGGCATACTAGTGACACTGTGTTTGTCTATGTATCCACATATGTACTAAGTTTCCGGTTAATACAATTCTAGCATGAATAATAAATATTTATCATGATATAAGGAAATATAAATAACAACTTCATTATTGCCTCTAGGGCATATTTCCTTCAGTCTCCCACTTGCACTAGAGTCAATAATCTAGATTACATTGTAATGATTCTAACACCCATGGAGTCTTGGTGCTGATCATGTTTTGCTTGTGAGAGAGGCTTAGTCAACGGGTCTGCAACATTCAGATCCGTATGTATTTTGCAAATCTCCATGTCTCCCTCCTTGACTTGATCGCAGATGGAATTGAAGCGTCTTTTGATGTGCTTGGTTCTCTTGTGAAATCTGGATTCCTTTGCCAAGGCAATTGCACCGGTATTGTCACAAAAGATTTTCATTGGACCCGATGCACTAGGTATGACACCTAGATCGGATATGAAGTCCTTCATCCAGACTCCTTCATTTGCTCCTTCAGAAGAAGCTATGTACTCCGCTTCACATGTAGATCCCACCACGACACTCTGCTTGGAACTGCACCAACTGACAGGTCCACCATTCAATAAAAATACGTATCCGGTTTGTGACTTAGAGTCATCTGGATCAGTGTCAAAGCTTGCATCGATGTAACCATTTACGACAAGCTCTTTGTCACCTCCATAAATGAGAAACATATCCTTAGTCCTTTTCAGGTATTTCAGGATGTTCTTGATCCCTGTCCAGTGATCCACTCCTGAATTACTTTGATACCTCCCTACTAAACTAATAGCAAGGCACACATCAGGTCTGATACACAACATTGCATACATGATAGAACCTATGGCTGAAGCATAGGGAATGACTTCCATTTTCTCTCTATCTTCTGAAGTGGTCGGGCATTGAGTCTGACTCAACTTCACACCTTGTAACACATGCAAGAACCCTTTCTTTGTTTGATCCATTTTGAACTTCTTCAAAACTTTATCAAGGTATGTGCTTTGTGAAAGTCCAATTAAGCGTCTTGATCTATCTCTATAGATCTTGATGCCTAATATATAAGCAGCTTCATCGAGGTCTTTCATTGAAAAATTCTTATTCAAGTATCCTTTTATGCTATTCAGAAATTCAGTATCAATTCCGGTCAACAATATGTCATCCACATATAATATCAGAAATGCTACAGAGCTCCCACTCACTTTCTTGTAAATACAGGCTTCTGCAAAAGTCTGTATAAAACCATATGCTTTGATCACACTATCAAAACGTATATTCCAACTCCGAGAGGCTCGCACCAGTCCATAAATGGATCGCTGGAGCTTGCACACTTTGTTAGCACCTTTTGGATCGGCAAAACCTTCTGGTTGCATCATATACAACTCTTCTTTAAGATATCCATTAAGGAATGCAGTTTTGACATTCATTTGCCAAATTTCATAATCATAAAATGCGGCAATTGCTAACATGATTCGGACGGACTTAAGCATTGCTATGGGTGAGAAGGTCTCATCGTAGTCAACTCCTTGAAATTGTCGAAAACCTTTCGCAACAAGTCGAGCTTTGTAGACAGTAATATTACCGTCCACGTCAGTCTTCTTCTTGAAGATCCATTTATTCTCTATGGCTTGCCGATCATCGGGCAAGTCAACCAAAGTCCACACTCTGTTCTCATACATGGATCCCATCTCAGATTTCATGGCCTTATGCCATTTTGCGGAATTTGGGCTCATCATCTCTTCCTCATAGTTCATAGGTTCGTCATGGTCAAGTAACATGACTTCCAGAACAGGATTACCGTACCACTCTGGTGCGTATCTTACTCTGGTTGACCTACGAGGTTTGGTTGTAACTTGATCAGAAGTTTCATGATCATCATCATTAGCTTCCTCACTTACTGATGTAGGAATCACTGGAACTGATTTCTATGATGAACTACTTTCCAATAAGGGAGTAGGTACAATTACCTCATCAAGTTCTACTTTCCTCCCACTCACTTCTTTCGAGAGAAACTCCTTCTCTAGAAAGAATCCATTCTTAGCAACGAATATCTTGGCTTCGGATCTGTGATAGAAGGTGTACCCAACAGTCTCCTTTGGGTATCCTATGAAGACACATTTCTCCAATTTGTGTTCGAGCTTATCAGGTTGAAGCCTTTTCACATAAGCATCGCAGCCCCAAACTTTAAGAAATGGCAACTTGGGTTTCTTGCCAAACCACAGTTCATATGGTGTCGTCTCAACGGATTTAGATGGTGCCCTATTTAATGTGAATGCAGCCGTCTCTAAAGCATAACCCCAAAACGATAGCGGGTAAATCAGTAAGAGACATCATAGATCGTACCATATCTAATAAAGTACGATTACAACGTTCGGACACACCATTACGCTATGGTGTTCCAAGTGGCGTGAGTCAGGAAACTATCCCACATTGTTTCAAATGAAGGCCAAACTCATAACTCAAATATTCTCCTCCTATATCAGATCGTAGAAATTTTATTTTCTTGTTACGATGATTTTCCACTTCACTCTAAAATTCTTTGAACTTTTCTAATGTTTTAGACTTATGTTTCATCAAGTATATATACCCATATCTGCTCAAATCATCTGTGAAGGTTAGAAAATAACGATAACCGCCGCGAGCATCAACACACATCGGACCGCATACATCAGTATGTATTATTTCCAATAAGTCTGTTGCTCGCTCCATTGTTCCGGAGAACGGAGTCTTAGTCATCTTGCCCATGAGGCATGGCTCGCAAGCATCAAGTGATTCATAATCAAGTGATTCCAAAAGCCCATCAACATGGAGTTTCTTCATGCGCTTTACACCAATATGACCTAAACGGCAGTGCCACAAATAAGTTGCACTGTCATTATAAAACTTATATCTTTTGGCATCAATACTATGAATATGTGTATCACTACTATCGAGATTTATTAAAAATAGACCACTCATCAATGGTGCATGACTGAGGGAGTCCTGGACTAAGGGGTCCTCGGGCGTCCGACCTGTTATCCATGGGCCGGACTGATGGGCTGTGAAGATATGAAGACCGAAGACTATATCCGTGTCCGGATTGGACTCTGCTTGGCGTGGAAGGCAAGCTTGGCGACCAACTATGAAGATTCCATCTTATGTAATCGACTCTATGTAACCCTAGATCCCCCTGGTGTCTATATAAACCAGAGGGTGTAGTCCGAAAAGGGGACACTCATTACCATGGTCATATAGGCTAGGCTTCTAGGGTTTATCCATTACGATCTCGTGGTAGATCAACTCTTGTAATACTCATATTCATCAAGATCAATCAAGCAGGACGTAGGGTATTACCTCCATAGAGAGGGCCCGAACCTGGGTAAACATTGTGTCCCCTGTCTCCTACAACCATCAATCCTAGACGCACAGTTCGGGACCCCCTACCCGAGATCCGCCGGTTTTGACACCGACATTAGTGCTTTCATTGAGAGTTCCACTATGCCGTCGACAAAAGGTTCGATGGCCCCTTCGATCTTCTGTAGCGACGCTGTCCAAGGAGAAAACTTCCTCCCTAGATAGATTTTTGTATTCGACGGCTTTGTACTGCGGGCCAACTCACTTGGCCATCTGGAGCAGATCGATAGCTATGCCCCTGGCCACCAGGTCAGATTTGGAAGCTTGAACTATGTTGCGGATATCCGTGGAGACTTGATCTTCAATGGATTTGAGACCGTGTCGGTCGCTCCCCCTCGCTCCAATGAACATGACTTAAATCTGTCATCGGACCACATCGAGGAGATGGTTCCTGTAACTGCTACAGCCTTAGATCCGGAGTAGATTGCACCATCCGAAGCCACAGAGTTCGTGGTGTTGGAGCCGCACACAGACTCAACACCTGGGAATATCTACGTCAATGGAGTTTTGGACTTGTTTCTGGCTATAAATTCCGAACCGCGTACGTCTGCAGGCACCGAGCTGGATTGGTCATCGATCTTCGAGTTCAGACCGCAGACGTCTTCCAACACTCGCCCTTGGGAAATGTGCTAAATTCATTAAGAAACATGTCCTTGGCGGGGGACTCACAGCCAAACTATGTCCAGTTCGAGCTAGAGGCTGATGATGGGGAATTTCGCTTCCCACCCGCCACCCACTTCATAGCCACTTTTGAGGACTTAACCCACGTGCTTGACTATGACTCCGAAGACATCGACGATATGGACGACGAAGCCAACAAGGAGCAAGGCCAAGACCCGCCATTCACTGGATGTTGGACGGCCACGTCTTTCGTACGATGTGTACATGGTTGACACACCTAAAAAAGCTAGCGACGATGACAAAGAAGATCCAGTTGCAAATAAACCACCTGAGACACAGTCCAAGCGTCGGCGCCCTAAACGCCGCTCTAAGCCACGTCGCTCAAATGATGGCAACACTGGCACCAGAGAAAATAGTACTCCGAACGACGCCGAAAATAATGGAGACCCTGTTGGAGGAACATCCGAACAGGTGAAACAAGACAACCGGCAAGTTAACCCTGATAAACAGGCCATGCCCAGTGACCTGGATGACGATAGTTATCGTCCACGCTCCGAGGATGAGGAGAGCCTCGACAATGAGGATTTCATCCTGCCTAAGCCACCCCTCGAGTAGGAGCGCTTCAAGTGCCAGCTAATAGCTATTGCGAGAAGCGTGAAGAAAAGGCAGCAGCAGCTTCAAGCCGATCAAGACCTACTCATTGACAGATGGGATGATGTCCTGGCAGCCGAAGAATACGGCCTCAAGCGTCCAGCCAAGAGTTACCCGAAGCGCAGACTGCTACCTCAGTTTGATGAGGAGGCGCCGGAGCCCATACCTCCCTCGCACAATGCGGAACGACCACCGCGTGGTCGGGACATTGCAGCGGACCGACCTCCCCGCAGTCGGGATAAAACGGCAACTCAGGCCGAACAACAGCCCGCCCCACCGCCTTGTAAAAACAGAGACAAAACAACTTGGGACTATACATACGACCTTCGGCAGGACCTGGACAGCATAGCAGGATAGACCAGATCTATCTACGGATCGTGGGGACGCTTTCCGACTCGGGATGACGACTACCTATTCGGACGTGACAACCCTAGTTACGCCCGTGCCGATAACCATAGGCGGCCTTCATCGGAGGCGCACCGTGACGCGGCCCGATATAGAGGCGCCGCACACCCTCTTTGCTTCACAGATAAAGTACTGGATCATGAATTCCCCGAGGGGTTCAAGCCCGTCAATATTGAATCATACAAGGAACAACCGATCCCGCAATATGGATCGAAGATTTTATTCTCCACATCCATATGGCCCGAGGAGACGATCCCCACGCCATCAAATACCTCCCACTAAAACTAAAAGGGCCAGCTAGACACTGGTTAAATAGCCTTCCTGAAAATTCCATCGGCAGCTGGGAGGACTTGGAAGAAGCTTTTCTTAACAACTTCCAAGGCACTTATGTCCGGCCACCAGACGCCGATGATTTAAGTCATATAGTTCAACAACCTGGAGAATCAGCCAGAAAATTCTGGACCAGGTTCCTAAGCAAAAAGAACCAGATCGTTGAATGTCCAGATGCCGAAGCCTTAGCGGCCTTCAAACACAGCATCCGTGACGAATGGCTCGCCCGCCACCTCGTCCAAGAAAAGCCGAAATCCATGGCAGCCCTCATGGCACTCATGACCCACTTTTGCGCAGGTGAGGATAGATGGCTGGCTCGTAGCAAAACCATAGCCAGTAAGGCAGGCCCCTCCGAGGTCAAAAACAGCACCAGCAAGCTCCGACGCAATAGACACAAACGCCGAAGCAATGGCAATAACACTGATGATACCACCGTTAATGCCGGATTCATCGGCTCCAAGTCCAGCCAGCGGAAGAAGCCCTACAAAAGGAATAGTGAGGGGCCATCCAGCTTGGACCGCATACTCGATCGCCCATGCCAGATACATGGAACCCCAGACAAACGAGCCAATCATACCAATAGAGATTGTTGGGTTTTTAAATAGGCTGGCAAGTTAAATGCCGAGAACAAGGAAAAGGGATCACAAAGCGAGGACGATGACGAAGAGCCCCGGCACCCGAACACTGGGGGGGGGGGCAGAAGAAATTTCCCCCTCAAGTCAAAACGGTGAACATGATATATGCTACACACATCCCCAAAATGGAGCGCAAGCATGCACTCAGGGACGTCTATGCGGTAGAGCCAGTCGCCCCAAAATTTAACCCATGGTCGTCATTCCCAATCACCTTTGATCGTCGAGATCACCCAACTAGCATCCGTCATGGTGGTTCGGCCGCACTGGTCCTCGACCCAATCATCGACGGATTTCACCTAACACGAGCCCTAATGGACGGTGGCAGCAGCCTCAACCCGCTCTATCAAGATACAGTGCGCAAGATGGGCATTAACCCCTCACGAATCAAACCCACAAAGACTACCTTTAAAGGAGTCATACCAGGCGTAGAGGCCCATTGTATAGGCTCAATCATGCTAGAAGTGGTCTTTGGTTCTCCGAACAACTTCGGAAGCGAAGAGTTAATCTTCGATATCGCCCCCTTCTGCAGCGGCTACCACACACTGCTCGAACGAACCGCGTTCGCTAGATTCAACACGGTGCCACACTATGCTTATCTCAAGTCAAGATGCCCGGTCCATGCGATGTCATAACAGTCAATGGAAACACTGAATTCTCCCTCCGCATAGAGGAGCACACAGCCACCCTAGCAGCAGAGGTACAGAGCGGCCTTCTCAAGCAGAACTATAATCTGGCTACCGAGCCCCTAGATAACACTAAGAGGGTCCGGACCACACTGCAACAGGACTGTTCGGCTGGTCAAGAGCTCAATTAGCAATTCGGCCTCCGTCCCAGTCCCGATGAGGTAGCGGTATCAGTACCACGCATACATAATTACGCACTCAAAATCCCATGGGCATCGGCGGAGGCACAACAAGCTTGTAGTCCACAGTTCGGCTACAACGGTCCCGGATTCACTCGAATTTTCACTATTTCCCTTTTTTTCCAGGACCCTTTTATACAGGCCTCCTTCGATGGCCTAATTACCGGTCATGTCAAAGGACAAGTACACCAGATTGGCACAGAGCACAGGCATACATGGGATGCCCTAGAGGACAATCGAACGACTACTCTACCTGTTTTTCAGTACCCAAATGAAGGTCTCCTTTGGTTCTGGCACGTTAAAAATAGCCGGTCGCTTATGGCATTATTTGTATAAATGCGCTTTGACGCATTAACGCAACTATAATGGAAATAGTTTGCGGCCCAAGTCAAGGGGCCCCAGATACTACCTCTGCTCTCTTTCTGTTTTCCTTCGCCATTAATTACTTATATTCTTGCACCCGTGCACCTTAGCACGTTTAATATTCGCCAGGGGCTCCCTATCGCCCCATAATATGACAACAAAGTCCGAACACTTCTTATAGATAAGTTCGGCACCCCGAATTTAGCATTATATGCATTGGCTCCGAATCATGTCTTTGGTCAATAGTTGGGTTGCCCGGCTCCTATGCTTGCTACCCTACATTCCGCTACATCGGCTAGGGTAGTAAAGGGAGAACTACTGCGATTGTGTCCTGGTCTAAACTAGATGAGCACCTTAGTAGAGAAAGTCGAAAACTGACTGTCATGATGCGGCGAGAGCCGGTCAGCTGTTCGGAGGTCTCAAACCGTTGGAGATTTTTTTTCGCATTTCGCGAAGGATCGGTACTTCTCAATCAGACGCTGACAATACTCTGGTTCGTATACCAGGGGCTGCGCCCATGTTTTATTATAAAACTCCTATGGCTAAGTGAGGGCGTTTAAGCCGTATAGTCCGATTGCCTGGTTCGTTGTGCTAAACAACTCCTTCAAGGACCATATAATTGGATCAAGATTGTTTAGATTCCATCCCGAACACCTCAGTACTACCTACGTGAGGGCAGAAGCCGACGACTGGCCAACCCTCAGATTTCATACAACACGGCCGCACATGAGGAAACAATCAGAACATAATAAAAATTATATTACAAAGCGGATTTGTTTTCATCATACAAGGCAAAATACGAATGTATTCATTGGAAAATAATGTCCTGCCCGCACTGCGTTGCTACAAGTCGAGATCCCTCCAGGACATTCGCAAAATATTGCTCGGGTGTATGGTGCTCCTTGCCCTCCAGCGCCCCCCTGGCCACCTCGACGGCGTCCATTTTCTCCCACCACATCTTGCAATGAGCGAAGGCCATGCGGGCACCCTCAATGCAGACGGATCGCTTAACGATGTCTAGCCGCAGACAAACCTCCACCACCTGCTTCACGAGGCTAAAATAACTGCTAGGTATAGCTTCGGCTGGCCATAGTCGGATTATTAAATCCTTCATGGCCAGTTCGGCCACCCTGTGCAGCTCGACCAACTGCTTCAGTTGATCGGCAAAGGGCACCGGATGTTCTGGCATAGCATACTGCGACCAGAACAACTTCTCCATGGAATTCCCTTCCCTGGATCGGAAGAACTCCACAGCATCGGACACACTGCATGGCAAATCCGCAAAAGCCCCTGGGCAACTCCGAATCCGGGTTAGTAAAAGGTACTTCCTCTCCGCATACTTGCTTTGCATGTTAAAAGCCTTACCCGCTACGAGCTTCTTGGCCTCCAGGATCTCCTGGAGAATGTCCCGGGCTTCATTCCGTGCGGCCTCTGAGCTCTGGCGAGCCTTGGTAAGTTCAGCCTCTCGAGCCGACGCCTCGCGCTCCAAAGCTTCACACTTCTTCACCGCGTCCCGGAGCTCCTGTTGGACCTCGCCGACCCGGACCTTGAGCTTCTTACGGGTGGCTTGCTGCTGGACAGCCTTCCCCTCGGCTTCGGTCAGGGCATTTCTCAAGGCCTTGACCTCGGTCGCCGCCCCTACACATATTATGACATTCTGGTCAACACTCACTGCTTACTCTTTCCGAATACACAGCAAGTCGTTACTCACCTTGCTTCTCGTGAAGCTGAATCTTCACCTCGCCGAGCTCATTCTCGGTCTGCTCCAACCTCTGCTTCAGTTCAGAGACTTCGGCAACATGCGAGGTCGCGGCCAATAGTGATGCCTGCTTATTCATATATATATATATATATATATATATATATATATATATATATATATATCAAATTAGTTTCCTACAAAGGGTTGATCCTCTGGCCGGCCTTTCTTTCCGAACACCGGACAGTGTCTTAGGGGCTACTGTTAGCACGGGGTGTTCTCTTTCTACATGCATTACCTCAAAACCCGTCAACAGATTGTTGCAGGCCTCGTTTAGTCCGCTCTTGACGGACTGAACCTTCTCGATCACCGTACCCATAAGGATACGGTTCTCGTCCATAATGGAGGCGCCTCGTAGGGCCTCCATCAGGTTATCCGGCGCCCCTGGTTGGACAGGGGCCATCGGTGGAATTGGCGTGCCCCCTCCTTCGAAGGAAGGTGCGCACCGGATCCTGGGGCCGTATCGGTCCCCGGAATCACATTCGGCTGAGGGCCAAACTCCATGGGGATCCGCTCCCCCATGTGTCCGACAGCGGAGGTCTCGCCTTGCGGCGCCTCCTGGACAGCGTCCTGCGCCCCTCCCCGGCTCGGAGCAGTCCTCTGGGCAACAATTCGGTGTCGTCCTTGGCACCGGGGGAATAAGCGGTCGGCGTTGACATGCTGGTCATTTCCGACAAATCCAATGAACCTCCAGATGAGGATCGCTGGATGCTGTCGCGGGCCGGACTGCAATAGCGCGATTAACCACGTCAAAACAATAAAAAGGAGAGGTTGGGTATCTATGAGTCATAGTACTTATGATGCGACCCTAGGTTTAGTACGGGGGCGTCGCTCCAGACTGCTGTCAACGTCCCACGCGGTGTTGACCGCAAGGGAGCCCTTCTCCGTCTTGGGCGTTCCCGCCTCCAGATTCGTGGAAGCCCCCCTTTTCTAGTTTCCCTCCTCAAGGGGAGGATTCTTCTCCTCCTCCTCCTCCCCCTCTTCCTCATCGTCGTCCTCAGGGACGGAGGAAGGGGCTTCTTCGTCATCGGACGTCACGTCCGAAGTACCCTTGCGACGGGAGCCACTCTTGGCTTTCCCCTTGGCTTTCTTCTCTGGCGCCTTATATGGTGCCGGCTGATACGTCTCCGTCGTATCTACTTTTCCAAACACTTTTGCCCTTGTTTTGGACTCTAACTTGCATGATTTGAACGGAACTAACCCGGACTGACGCTGTTTTCAGCAGAATTGCCATGGTGTTATTTATGTGCAGAAACAAAAGTTCTCGGAATGACCTGAAACTCCACGGAGCATATTTTTGGAAATAATAAAAAATACTGGCAAAAGATCAAGACCAGGGGCCCCACACCCTAGCCACGATGGTGGGAGGCGCGCCTGCCCCCTGGGCGCGCCCCCTACCTCGTGGGCTCCCTGGAGCTCCTCCGACCTCAACTCCAACTGTATATAGTCACTTTCGGGGAGAAAACAATAAGAGAGAAGGATTCCTCGCGTTTTACGGTACGGAGCCGCCGCCAAGCCCAAAAATCTCCCGGGAGGGCTGATCCAGAGTCGTTCGGGGTTCCGAAGAGGGGAATCAGTCGCCGTCGTCATCATCAACCATCCTCCATCACCAATTTCATGATGCTCACCGCCATGCGTGAGTAATTCGATCGTAGGCTTGCTAGATGGTGATGGGTTGGATGAGATTTATCATGTAATCGAGTTAGTTTTGTTAGGGTTTGATCCCTAGTATCCACTATGTTCTGAGATTGATGTTGCTATGACTGTGCTATGCTTAATGCTTGTCACTAGGGCCTGAGTGCCATGATTTCAGATCTGAACCTATTATGTTTTCATCAATATATGAGAGTTCTTGATCCTATCTTGCAAGTCTATAGTCACCTACTATGTGTTATGATCCGGCAACCCCGAAGTGACAATAATCGGGACCACTCCCGGTGATGACCGTAGTTTGAGGAGTCCATGTATTCATTATGTATTAATGCTTTGGTCCAGTACTCTATTAAAAGGAGGCCTTAATATCCCTTAGTTTTCGCTAGGACCCCGCTGCCACGGGAGGGTAGGACAAAAGATGTCATGCAAGTTCTTTTCCATAAGCACGTATGACTATATCGGAATACATGCCTACATTACATTGATGAATCGGAGCTAGTTCTGTGTCACCCTAGGTTATGACTATTACATGATGAACCGCATCCGGCATAATTCTCTATCACCGATCAATTGCCTACGAGCTTTCCATATATTGTTCTCCGCATATTTACTTTTCCGTTGCTATTGTTACAATCACTACAAAATACCAAAAACATTACTTTTGTTATCATTACCTTTTGCTACCGTTACCACTACTATCATATTACTTTGCTACTAAATACTTTGCTACAAATATTAAGTTTCCAGGTGTGGTTGAATTGACAACTCAGCTGCTAATACTTGAGAATAATCTTTGGCTCCCCTTGTGTAAATTTGGGTTGAATACTCTACCCTCGAAAACTGTTGCAATCCCCTATACTTGTGGGTTATCAAGACTATTTTCTGGCACCATTGCCAGGGAGCATAGCTCTATTCTTTGAGTCACCTGGGATATATATATATCTGCTTATCATTATGAAGAACTTGAAAGATCCAAGAACCAAGATTTATCCCTCAACAACGAGGGGAGGTAAGGAACTGCCATCTAGCTCTGCACTTGATTCACCTTCTGTTTTGAGTAAGCTTGTGACACCTAAACCTGCTTCTGCCATTCATTCTGATATGTCACATTTTATTGATGATGCCACTTCTGCTATGCATGATACTTATGATGAAACTACTTCTATGCTTGATACTACCGTGCCACTTGGTGAATTTCTGGATGAACAACTTGCTAGGGTTAGAGAGAATGAAATTATTGAAACTTATAATATTGATGAAAGTGATGATGAAGACTCTCCCCCCTAATAAATATGAATTGCCTGTTGTTCCTGAGGGTTATGTTATGGATGAAGAAGCTACTAGAGCTATTTTAGCTTGCAATGATAGATATGATCTAAAGAGGTTATTAGCTAAATGGAAGCAGCAATCCCTTAATGCTAGACTGAAACCTGACCCTGCTTTTGCTACTTCACCTATCTGTGTTACTGATAAGGATTATGAATTCTCTATTGATCCTGATATAATTACTTTGGTTGAATCTGATCCTTTTTATGGCTATGAATTTGAAACTGTTGTGGCACATCTTACTAAATTAAATGATATAGCTACCCTGTTCACTAATGATGAGAGAACTCGTTACTTTTATATCCTTAAAATATTTCCATTCTCATTAAAGGGTGATGCTAAGATATGGTTTAATTCTCTTGATCCTGGTTTTGTGCGTAGTCCCTAGGATATGATTTATTAGGTCTTTGCTAAATATTTCCTTGCTCATAAGAAACAAGCTACCTTAAGGGATATATATATAATTTTGTGCAAATTGAAGAAGAGAGTCTCCCACAAGCTTAGGGGAGGCTTCTCCAATTATTTAATGCTTTGCCGGATCATCCTCTTAAGAAAAAATGAAATACTTGATATCTTTTATAATGGACTAACCGATGCTTCCAGAGATTACCTGGATAGTTGTGCTGGTTCTATTTTCAGGGAAAGAACACCGGATGAAGCTGAAATTCTATTAAATAATATGTTGACTAATGAAAATAATCGGACACTTCCTGAGCCTATTCCTAAACCAACTCCGAAGAAGAGAGGTGTTCTATTTCTCAGTCCTGAAGATATGCAAGAGGCAAAGAAATCCATGAAATAAAAGGGTATTAAAGCTGTAGATGTTAAGAATTTACCTCATATTGAAGAAATACATGGTATTAATTTACAGCCTGTGGAAGAAATGCATAATTTCAATCCATCTCATATTGAAGAAATACGTGGCCTTGATAACCTGACACAGGTAGTAAAGGTAAATTCTCTCTGTAGATATGATAAAGCTGAAATCCCATTTACTAAGTTTGCTAGCCCATGCTTAGATGAGTTTGATAAATTTATGGTTAAGCAAGAAGACTTCAATTCTTATTTTGGTAGAGAATTAAAACGCAGTGTTGATATGCTTGAACACTTGGGTGATTATATGGCTAATGTCAAAGGTGAACTTAAACTTATTAGTAAACATGCTTCTATGGTTACCACTCAAGTAGAACAAGTACTTAAAGCTCAAAATGATTTGCTCAATGAATTGAATAGTAAGAATAATGATTATGCTGTTAGAGTGGGTACTAGAACTGGTAAGATGACTCAGGAACCTTTGTATCCTGGAGGCCACCCTAAGAGAATTGAGCAAGATTCTCAGAGAAATAATATAGATGCACCTAGTCCTTCTAAAAGGAAGAAAAAGAAGAATGATAGGACTTTGCATGCTTCTAGTGAACCTATTACTGAAACACCTGAGAATCCAAATGATATTTCTATTTCTGATGCTGAAACACAATCTGGTAATGAACCTGAAACTAGTGATAATGTTAATGATGATGCTCAACCTAGTAATGATAATGATATAGAAATTGAACCTGCTGTTGATCTTGATAACCCACAATCAAAGAATCAATGTTATGATAAGAGAGACTTTGTTGCTAGGAGGCATGGTAAAGAAAGAGAACCATGGGTTCAGAAACCCATGCCTTTTCCTCCCAAACCATCCAAGAAAAAGGATGATGAGGATTTTGAGTGCTTTGCTGAAATAATTAGACCTATCTTTTTGCGTATGCGATTAACTGATATGCTTAAAATGAATCCTTATGCTAAGTACATGAAAGAAATTGTTACTAATAAAAGAAAGATACCGGAAGCTGAAATTTCCACCATGCTTGCTAATTATACTTTTAAGGGTGGAATACCAAAGAAACTTGGAGATCCATGAGTACCCACTATACCATGCTCCATTAAAAGAAACTATGTTAGAACTGCTTCATGTGATCTTGGAGCCAGTGTTAGTGTTATGCCTCTCTCTTTATATCATATACTTGATTTGAATAAGTTGACACCTACTGAAATATCTTTGCAAATGGCTGATAAATCAATTGCTATACCTGTCGGTATTTGTGAGGATGTGCCTGTTGTGGTTGCAAACGTTACCATTTTAACGGACTTTGTTATTCTTGATATTCCTGAGGACGATAGTATGTCTATTATTCTTGGAAGACCCTTTTTGAATACTGCAGGGGCTGTTATTGATTGCAACAAAGGCAATGTCACTTTTCATGTTAATGGTAATGAGCATACGGTACATTTTCTAAGGAAACAACCTCAACTCCACAGTATTAATTCTATTGGAAAAATTCCATCAATTATTTTTGGAGGTTTTGAATTTCCTCTTCCTATTGTCAAGAAGAAATATGATATTCTTATTGTTGGGGATGTGCATATCCCCGTTGAGGCAACCTTGTGTTATTCAAAAATTCTCCGGTTCCATGTTATTCAGAATGAGTTTGTTAACAAGACCTAATCAACCTTGTTAGTGGATTCCTTTTGATGAGCATGAGATGGATGAATTTAGGTAACACAACTCTCTGTACCCTCTTTTTTTTACTTTCTGTTATTTAAATTAAATAAAGCAAAAACAGTAATTTATGTCTATTTTCTAATTATCCGTGCAACATAAAAATATCGTGAAAATAAAAGTTCTCCAAATGCCCTGAAATTTAAATATGATTTTTCTGGAATATTTGAGAATATTTGGCACTGAGAATATAGCAGGGGGCATCCACCTGGCCACGAGGGTGGATGGCGCTCCCTACCCCCTGGGCGCGCCCCCTGCCTTGTGGGCCCATGGTGGCCCTCCTCCACTTATTCTTGCCCCCACACACTCCTTCCTCCCACAAACACCATTATCCAGCTCAAACCCGAGTCCAAGCTCATTTTGCTGCCATTTTCGATCTCCTTGCTCAAAGCACCTCTCACAAAACTGCTTGGGGGGATTGTTCCTTGGTATGTGACTCCTCCATTGGTCCAATTACTTTTTTGTTCTAGTGCTTTATTCATTGCATATTTTTGCTTCTTAGGTGACCCTGTTCTTGAGCTTGCATGTCAAATTTATATGGTTCCAAGTAGTTCTAATGCATGATATAGTCTCTAGGCACTTGTAGGAGTAGTTGCTATTAATTTTGTTGAGCTTGGCTTACTTTTATTTGAAGTTACTAAAAATTTCAAAAAATATTCAGAGGGAGAAATATGCTTAGGAAAATGTACCAAGGTGGTTCTTCAAGGAAGCAAGGACCCATGCTTGCAATGCGTGATGCTGACGATGAGCCACCAAGGAATGCCCCAGTGCGGCCTTGTGAATGGCCTTCAGAGGACTTCATGGATCGAGCAGGAATTAAGGAAGAATTTAACGCATATTTGCGTAACGCTGATCTTGTGAGCCTCGAGGAAGAAAAATGCCGTCAGTACCACTATCTCACTAGCTCCTTTGTGAGGAGGTTTGAATTTCATCTTCACGTAATTCTCAAACTATCCTGTTTGATCTTTATGAAAATTCTTACACTATGGACTTAGAGGATTTTACCACTACTTGCCAACTTCTACAATGGGGTAGTGCTAGTGAACCTCGCAAATCTGAATTAGAGATTTTCTTGGTAGTATAACTGTGGGGGAATCTAGAGATATAGCACAAGCTACCATAGGGAGCATTCACTTTCCTACTATACATTATTTTGCTCTCTTCATAGGTAGATGCATTAACAGTAAAGATGAAGCATGTCACGTGTGTGTCCCTGACCTCAGTATTCTTAGGAGTACCGTGTTAGGAGATAAATCTTATAATTTGGGAGCCATTGTTGCACGTAGGTTGCATCTTAATATATTTAATGGAGATTTCTTTGGCGGAATTTATGCAACCCACATAGCTAATTTTCTTGGTATAACCATACGTGAGGATGATATTGAGTTGCCTCCTGCTTATTTGGCTTATGAGGCTATGGTTCATCATTAGTTTCTTGAGAGGAATGATCAGTTCCTCCAGTACCGACGTACTGACTAATATTTGACAGACGACGCACCTATCACGTCGCTCTCCCTGCTTCTACTTTCTTTGACTTTCAGGCAAAAGGGAGATATTTTATAACTAGAGAGGAGGTGGAAGAGTATAAGAGGAGAGTTGAGATAGCTCGCCTCCAAGCTGCAGCCCACGATGCAATGACTGCCGCATCACAGTACGACCCCAACTACAACTTTGGATATCCGCCAGTCCATCCGTGGCCATAGACCAACTTAGGCCAAAAGCCTAAGCTTGGGGGAGTACGTATTTCTCACTGACATTACATTCATGTTCACACACTCATTGCCAGATGTCGGTGCTCATACTTTTTCATTGTATCATCCATGCTAGTTTATTTTCTCTTTTTATGCTTTCTTCTTGTGTGTTTAATAAACCTTAAGAAAAAACCAAAAAAATAGTTGTAGCTTTTAGCTAGTTTTAATTTCCACGCTTGTAGTAGTAATTAAAAAGAAAACCCAAAAAGATTTCTTGTTCTTCTTTTGCTTGTTGGGAGCTTTCCCGTGTAAATAGTTTTATTTCTTTTCTTTTCTTTTCTTTGGGGGGGGGGGGGCGATAGGAGAAGACCATAATTAAATTGTTGAAGTGGCTCTTATATGCATTATTGTTGATCTGACAAAAGAGCCCATATTGTCTTGTCTTCTCCTGTTTATTGAATGCTTACAGATTCCAGCTTAGTCCAATGCACGTGCACTATTATTATTATCCACATCGTTCGGTCATGCAAGTGAAAGGCATTTATGACGATATATGATGGACTGACTAACATGAGAAAAGCTGGTATGAACTCGACCTCTCTTGTTTTTGTAAATATGATTAGTTCATCGTTCCTGATTCGGCCTATTACGAATAAACATGTTTGCAATGACAACTAGAGATAATAGTTTCTTATGCCATGCTTAATTAGCTAGGAGCTTATAATGGTTTACCTTGCGTGCCAACATGCTATTAAAATGGTTGTGATGTGGTATGATAGGGTGGTATCCTCTTTTGAACAATTCTAGTGGCTTGACTTGGCACATGTTCACGCATGTAGTTGAAACAAAATCAACATAGCCTCTACGATATTTAAGTTCATGGTGCATTATATCCTACTCATGCTTGCATTCGGTGTTGATTAATTTTAATGCATGTTCATGACTGTTGTTGCTCTCTAGCTGGTCGCTTTCTAGTATTTTTCTAGCCTTCACCTGTACTAAGCGGGAATACTGCTTGTGCATCCAATCCCATAAACCCCAAAGTTATTCCATATGAGTCCACCATACCTACCTATATACGGTATCTACCCGCCGTTCCAAGTAAATTTGTATGTGCCAAACTCTAAACCTTCAAATAAACATTCTGTTTTGTATGCTTGAATAGCTCATGTATCAACTAGGGATGTCCGTATCTTCCATGTTAGGTGGGTTATTCTCAAGAGGAGTGGACTCCGCTCCTCACTCACGGGAAAATGGCTGGTCACCGGGATGCCTAGTCCCATGCTTTATGTAAACTAAATCAAAATAATTGCAAACAAACTCCCCCTGAGACTCTTGTTAGTTGGAGGCACTCGTTGTTTCGAGCAAGCCATGTATTGATGCTTGTTGGTGGAGGGGGGGGGGGGTATAAACTTTACCATTCTGTTTGGGAACCGCCTATAATGTGTGTAGCATGGAAGATATCGCCATCTCTTGGTTGTTATGTTGACAATAAAAGTATACCTCTCAAAATATTATTCATCTCTATTTCAAAACCAAGCTCTGGCACCTCTACAAATCCCTGCTTCCCTCTGCGAAGGGCCTATCTATTTACTTTCATGTTGAGTCATCATCCTCTTATTTAAAAGCACCAGTTGGAGAGCACCACTGTCATTTGCATTCATTACTGTTAGTTTACATTGAGTATGACTTGACTGGATCTCTTTTACCATGAATTACAATGTCTAGTCAGTCCTTGATCTTTAAAGGTGCTCTACTTTTTGTTCTGTGGTCTCAGAAAGGGCTAGCGAGATACCATCTTGTTATATCATATTATGATTGTTTTGAGAAAGTGTTGTCATCCGAGATTTATTATTATTGCTCGCTAGTTGATTATGCCATTGATATGAGTAAACTTGAGACCTAAATGTTATTGTGAATATGGTTAGTTCATAATCTTTTCTGAAAACTTGAATGCTGGCTTTACATACTTACAACAACAAGAGCAAACAGAGTTCGTAAAAGTTTTTGTTTATCACTTTCATTTTGTCAATTGAATTGCTTGAGGACGGGAAAAGGTTTAAGCTTGGGGGAATTGATACGTCTCCGTCGTATCTACTTTTCCAAACACTTTTGCCCTTGTTTTGGACTCTAACTTGCATGACTTGAATAGAACTAACCCGGACTAACGTTGTTTTCAGCAGAATTGCCATGGTGTTATTTATGTGCAGAAACAAAACTTCTCGGAATGACTTGAAACTCCACAGAGCGTATTTTTGGAAATAATAAAAAATACTGGCAAAAGATCAAGACCAGGGGGCCCACACCCTAGCCACGAGGGTGGGGGCGCGCCTGCCCCCTGGGCGCACCCCCCTACCTCGTGGCCCCCCTGGAGCTCCTCCGACCTCAACTCCAACTATATATATTCACTTTCAGGGAGAAAAAAAATAAGAGAGAAGGATTCATCGCGTTTTACGATACGGAGCCGCCGCCAAGCCCTAAAACCTCTTGGGAGGGCTGATCTGGAGTCCGTTCGGGGCTCCGGAGAGGGGAATCCATCACCGTCATCATCATCAACCATCCTCCATCACCAATTTTATAATGCTCACCGCCGTGCGTGAGTAATTCGATCGTAGGCTTGCAGGACGGTGATGGGTTGGATGAGATTTACCATGTAATCGAGTTAGTTTTGTTAGGGTTTGTTCCCTAGTATCCACTATGTTCTGAGATTGATGTTGCGATGACTTTGCTATGCTTAATGCTTGTCACTAGGGCCCGAGTGCCATGATTTCAGATCTGAACCTATTATGTTTTCATCAATATATGAGAGTTCTTGATCCTATCTTGCAAGTCTATAGTCACTTACTATGTGTTATGATCCGGCAACCCTGAAGTGACAATAATCGGGACCACTCCCGGTGATGACCGTAGTTTGAGGAGTTCATGTATTCACTATGTGTTAATGCTTTGGTCCGGTACTCTATTAAAAGGAGACCTTAATATCCCTTAGTTTCTGCTAGGACCCCGCTGCCACGGGAGGGTAGGACAAAAGATGTCATGCAAGTTCTTTTCCATAAGCACGTATGACTATATTCAGAATACATGCCTACATTACATTGATGAATCGGAGCTAATTCTGTGTCACCCTAGGTTATGACTGTGACATGATGAACCGCATCCGGCGTAATTCTCTATCACCGATCCATTGCCTATGAGCTTTCCATATATTGTTCTCCGCTTATTTACTTTTTCGTTGCTATTGTTACAATCACTACAAAATACCAAAAACATTACTTTTGTTATCATTAACTTTTGCTACCGTTACCACTACTATCATATTACTTTGCTACTAAATACTTTGCTGCAGATATTAAGTTTCTAGGTGTGGTTGAATTGACAACTCACCTGCTAATACTTGAGAATATTCTTTGGCTCCCCTTGTGCCGAATCAATAAATTTGGGTTGAATACTCTACCCTCGAAAACTGTTGCGATCCCCTATACTTGTGGGTTATCACCGGCAACAACATCTTCGCCAGACGCGGGATGACCGGCTCTTCAGGCAGCAGAGCCGGACACTGGATCTGCTTCGTCCTCTCCATCCAGTCCTGAAAAAGAAATAATAAAAGATCAGACATCATCCTCGAAACAAATAAGTGGGGGATATGTCAAAAATAACATACCTCACTGGCGAGGTGTTTAAAATCGTGCCCACGGTTTGAATCTGTGGCCGGCGGTTTCTTGTTTCCCTTAAAGAGCAACTTCCAGGCACCTTCATGAGTGGTTTCGAAGATCCTCTCCAGGGTTTGGTGCTTCTTCGGATTAAACTCCCACAGAGGGCGACTTCTGCGCTCGCACGGGAGGATCCGGTGAACTAGCATCACATGTATTACATCGACAAGCTTGGTGTCCTTGGCTATCATGCTTTGAACGCGCGTCTGCAGCGCTATCAACTCGTCAGGAAAACACCAGTCCGGACTCTTCTTGAACCATTAGGTGAGCCGCATGGGAGCAACGGAGCGGAATTAGGCAGCTGCAGCCCAGGAGGTGCCCCGGGGTTCTGTGATGTAGAACCATTGTTTCTGCCACTCCTTTACTATCTCCACAAAAGTCCCTTTCGGCCAGGATACGTTGGACAACTTACTCACCATGGCTCCTCCGCACTCCGCGTGCTGGTGATATGTCTCCAAAGTATCTATAATTTTTGATTGTTCCATGCTATTATATTATCAACCTTGGATGTTTTATATGCATTTATATGCTATTTTATATGATTTTTGGGACTAACCTATTAACCTAGAGCCCAGTGCCAGTTTGTGTTTTTCCTTGTATTAGAGTATCACAGAAAAGGAAAATCAAACAGAGTCCAATTGACCTGAAACTCCACGAAGCTTATTTTCGGACCAGAAGAAGCCCACGGAGTATCGGAGATGGACCAGAAGAGTCCCGGGCTGCCCACGAGGGTGGGGGGGCGCGCCCCCTGCCTCGTGGACAACCTGGAGATCCACCGACGTACTTCTTCCTCCTATATATATATCCATATACCCTAAAAACTTCGGGGGGCGGAATAGATCGGGAGTTCTGCCGCCAGAAGCCTCTGTAGCCACCGAAAACCAATCTAGACCCGTTCCGGCACCCTGCCGGAGGGGGGAATCCCTCTCCAGTGGCCATCTTCATCATCCCGGTGCTGTCCATGACGAGGAGGGAGTAGTCCACCCTCGGGGCTGAGGGTATGTACCAGTAGCTGTGTGTTTGATCTCTCTCTCTCTCTCTCGTGTTCTTGATGTGGTACGATCTTGATGTATCACGAGCTTTGCTATTATAGTTTGATCTTATGATGTTTCTCCCCCTCTACTCTCTTGTAATGGATTGAGTTTTCCCTTTGAAGTTATCTTATCGGACTGAGTCTTTAAGGATTTGAGAACACTTGATGTATGTCTTGCGTGGGATACCCGTGGTGACAATGGGGTATTCTATTGATCCACTTGATGTATGTTTTGGTGATCAACTTGCGGGTTCCGCCCATGAACCTATGCATAGGGGTTGGCACACGTTTTCGTCTTGACTCTCCAGTAGAATATTTGGGACACTCTTTGAAGTACTTTGTGTTGGTTTGAATAGATGAATCTGAGATTGTGTGATGGATATCGTATAATCATACCCACGGATACTTGAGGTGACATTGGAGTGTCTAGGTGACATTAGGGTTTTGGTTGATTTGTGTCTTAAGGTGTTATTCTAGTACGAACTCTGTGATAGATTGAACGGAAAGAATAGCTTCATGTTAGTTTACTATAGACTCTTGAATAGATCGATCAGAAAGGATAACTTCGAGGTGGTTTCGTACCCTACAATAATCTCTTCGTTTGTTCTCTGCTATTAGTGACTTTGGAGTGACTCTTTGTTGCATGTTGAGGGATAGTTATATGATCCAATTATGTAATTATTGTTGAGGGAACTTGCACTAGTGAAAGTATGAACCCTAGGCCTTGTTTCAACGCATTGCAATACCGTTTGTGCTCACTTTTATCATTAGTTACCTTGCTGTTTTTATATTTTCAGATTACAAAAACCTTTATCTACCATCCATATACCACTTGTATCACCATCTCTTCGCCGAACTAGTGCACCTATACAATTTACCATTGTATTGGGTGTGCTGGGGACACAAGAGACTCTTCGTTATTTGGTTGCAGGGTTGCTTGAGAGAGACCCTCTTCATCCTACGCCTCCTACGGATTGATAAACCTTAGGTCATACACTTGCGAGAAATTTGCTATTGTCCTACAAACCTCTGCACTTGGAGGCCCAACAACGTCTACAAGAAGAAGGTTGTGTAGTAGACATCAGCTGGCCGTCCACCACCTTCCGCTTCACGTTGAAGACTTTGAGCCACAGCTCGAAGTGGGGTTGGATGCGGAGGAAGGCCTCACACACGATGATAAAAGCCGAGATGTTGAGGAAGGAGTTCGGGGACATATCGTGGAAATCTATCCCGTAATAATACATCAGCCCGCGGACGAAAGGGTGGAGTGGAAACCCTAGTCCGCGGAAGAAATGAGGGATGAATACCACCCTTTCGTTAGGCTTCGGCGTGGGGACGACTTGTCCCTCGACCGGCAAACTGTGGGCGATTTCCTTCGCCAAGTATCCGGCTGCCCGAGGCTCAGTAATGTCCTCCTCCTTGATGGAGGAGACCATCCACTTGCCCTGACCTCCAGATCCGGACAGGGTTGAGCGCTAGCTCGAGTAGAAAGGAGATGAGAACTTGGGCGCTCGAGCTCGAGATTGGAAGGACCGAGATGGAGATAAGGTGTGGGAGAGGAAGAGGGAATCCTTGTCCCCTTATAATGGCAGTGAATGTTGAGCGCCTCCCCGCTCGCCTTAGAATTTGCCTATTCCCAAGGGCTGTGTAAACGACATGGTTAGATTACCCATACCCGCATTGGTGAGAATCCCACGATAAGGGGGCACGATCTCTGCTTTGGCAAAACGTGCCAACGGCAACCGCGTCTCGAAACATGAAACGGCGAACACAAAAACGATTTGGAATTATGACCGGTCAGACGTAATGGCGTGCAGCAAAAAGTCGTCAGCGGATGGGACTCGTGTAAAATTATATTCTCTCTGCGGTTGTGTATGGTGTGTGTGGCAGGTCCGAATACTTTCATCGCATCCGAAGACTATCTTGGAGTTCGGATAGAAGGGAACCCGCGTTGCAATGCCGAAGATAATCTGTGTGCTGGACTCCTCGTCATTGAAGCCAGGTTCAGGGGCTACTGAGGGAGTCCTAGACTAAAGGGTCCTTGGGCGTCCGGCCTGTTATCCATGGGCCGGACTGATGGGCTGTGAAGATATGAAGACCGAAGACTTTATCCGTGTCCGGATTGGACTCTCCTTGGCGTGGAAGGCAAGCTTGGGGACCAACTATGAAGATTCCATCTTATGTAACCAACTCTATGTAACACTAGATCCTCCCGGTGTATATATAAACCGGAGGGTGTAGTCCGAAAAGGGGACACTCATTACCATAGTCATATCACTACAAAAAAATACACTTCCGTGATGATACGTGTTTGTCACAGTAGGCCGCTTTTTTTGTCATGCATGTACATCCATGACAAATTTATGACAGAATCAAGATAGTCATACCTGTGCTGTCGTAGAAGTGTTCCATGACATTACCAAAATTATCATCACGGAAGTGTCCACTTCCATGACGATAAATCGCGCGTCACAGAAGTGCTTTCGTCAAGGGTGACCGACACGTGGCATCCATCGTAACAAAACACCATTAAGCTATCGGGTCGGGTTTTGGATCCGATAACCCGTTAACAGCCTCGACCAATGGGGATTTTCCACGTGTAAAATCATCATTGGCTAGAGGAAACACGTGTCGGCTCATCGTCGGGACAGATGTCATCCACTCACTGGACAGAAGGCGCCTATGATACGTCGACACGTGGCACGACCTAACAAGTTTAAATGGACTGGCCCAACTAGAGGCCCACAAGATTTTGCAGACCATAATGGGCCGGCCCAGCTAAAGGTCCACGAGATTTTGCGGGCCATAATGGGCTGGCCCAGCTAAAGGCCCACAAGATTTTGCAGGCCATAATGGGACGGCCCAGGTAAAGGCCCACAAGATTTTTTTGTGCCATAATGGGCCGGCCCAGGTAAAGGCCCACAAGATTCTTGCGGGTCATAATGGGCTGGCCCAGCTAAAGGCCCACGAGATTTCGCCGACATTAATGGGCCGGCCCAGCTGTAGGCCCACAAGATTTTGAGGACCCTAGTAGGCTAGCCCATTAACTGGCTGCCATGTTTTGGGCCAAATGCCGACCCATATTTGATCCGGTCCATTAATGGCCTGCCACGCTTCGGGCCTAATAGTGGCCCATAAGAGATCCAGCCCGTTAAAAGCCTACCACATTCTGGGCCAAATTACGGCCCAAATTAGGTCCGGCCCTTTAAGAGGCTTTGGGCTCAATTATGGCCCATATCAGATTCGGCCCGTCAACTGGACACTATGCTTTTGGGCCCACTTGCTAAAGGCCCACTTAGTAATTCGGCGTAATATTAGTTTTGGCCTATTAAGGGCCCGTTTAACATTTCGGCCCTATATTAATTTCAGTTTGTTAAAAGCCCATCATATAGTTGGGCCTAACTACGGCCCGGTTTGCATCCGGCCTGCTCGTAGCCGATATCTAATTGGGCCAAACAAGGACCCAGACAATTTTGGCCTATTAAAAGCCCGTGATTTGATTCGCACAATCATGGGCCGAGGTTCATTTCAGGCTGCTGCGTAACTAGTAGGAATTAAGAACAAACCTACTCTATACAATAAAGAAATTACGGCATAGTAACTAAGAATAAACCTACACTACACAATAAAGGATTTAAGGTATATTACATCCACTGGGCATCAAAGTTCGCCACCAGTGATCATAAAGCGCAACGAAGAAGCAGATTACAAAAAATGGGCACCATTGCAGTGTAACAAAATAATACTGAACCGAGACCACTTCCGAGACAGTTCAAGAAAGGTTAGCCTTGCGGGGGAACTGCTGCGCAAGCTGCTGAGCAAGGCTGTGAGACCAGCCTAGCATGTCGGTCATAGCTTCCATGTGTAGCTGTTTAGTGATGAGGTTCTCATTGGTGTTCTCTGCAATCTTTCTTAGAGATAGGACTTCAAGTCGAAGTTGAGTTGTAGAATGCCTTTCTGCTAGAACTTGGGACTGAAGAAGTCGAACTGATTCAGACAACGAATTCTGTGAGCCTGTCTGACTGTTAGTCTCAAGTAACTTGAACACTGCATCAAGACAAGACTTTGGGGTTGTCTCGCTATCTTCAAGATGTTTTGCCTTCTTTGCTGCAATATATGTCGGGTTTGTCTCACAGCCTTCAGCAAACTTGTGCATGCCATCAGGCATATCACCCTGAAACAAAGCAGAGAGATGACAGGTTTTGCACGTGTATAAACAAAGATGATAACTATTCTGTCAATTCTATCCAATTTCAAATTAGAAAATAAAGAGTATGTTCAAAATATCAATAGCATAATTTGGCATTGTTCATAATGCGGGGAGCTTCACCACACTACTGGATTACCATGTCAACATAACAAGCATAGATGAAGGGCAAAGAAAATCATTGTATCTATTTTGGATAAAGTGCATGGCATGTTGTTCATATCATCAACAACACCAGTAAGATAAAATAGGAGATGACAAGGTGCAAACGTGGGCTGCTTCACCACACACTGGATTATAGATCCACAAAAACAAGCATACATATAGGGAGTATTAAGTAATGTGCATGGTATGAATAAGGAATTTGGTTTTACAAGTAAAACATAGAACTTACGGTTCTTAAGAACATACATTTTGGTAGAAACAGCAAACTAAACAACAGTAAACTATAGGGAGTATGAGCAAATTAAACAGTAGTTGAGGATAAATGCTTTAGAAGGACCGACTTACATTAACAGTTAACACCGGCTTTATAATGCCCTTCTCCATGGAAAGGGAAGGATAACTCAAGAATTTCAGCACAGAATCTTCTTCATAAGCATTGCCTGTACTCTACATTTTGTAGAGAGTAATTATAGATATGATAATACTGGAAGGGATAGAGGATAATGAAGATAAGATGCAGATTGATGCTACATAATCAACTACCAATCCCTGGAAGTACAAGCGTTACAGGACAAAATGTACTGACAAGAGCAATGGGCTACACTTCCGCACTGGCATTGTCTGTGTATTCTACTTGTTGGTAAGATTAAATATAGATCTGATCTTTTTTAGTAAATGGTGGGCGAGGGATACAAGATGCAGAATGCTACAAAATGAACCAATCCCTCTTCCCATAATACAAGAGTGTTTTGAACACTTGTGTACTGTACAAAACGTTCTTATATTATGGGACGGAGGGAGTAGCTGTTAATGTAAGTACACTGATAGACCACGTTCAGTCCTTACAAGAGGACTCCAGAGCTAAACCTCTTCAAAAGCATTGGGTTGATTCTAAATTTATGTAAGAGTCCATATCGATCTTATAATGTCCATCAAATGGACGATTACGAGGCTAACATGTGTAGTGATGCTACATAATCAAACATCTATGAAAGTAAGTATGGTCATACAGGGCAAGAGGTACTCACAAGAGCAATGCAGTGTGCAGTATAGTTGTGAGATTCTGTGGTACCTTGAGAACGAATGTTCTTCTGCTAACAGTTTTCATACAAGTGATACATTAAGGCAAATGCAGAAATGTAGTTCAAATTGTGATGTGATATCATAGACAGTACCTTACGCTGCAGCCGAGACCAATGTGTAACAAGATTATTCCAGTCACCGTCGGATAAATGTAGCATCAGAGACTTTACAGAAACTTCGTTCAGAGGCTTGTCATTGAAGTGCGCTTGCCTCAGGTAGGAATGATACTTCATCAACGAGTGCTTGAAAAGCGCAACCAACCCTTGCTCATAATAACCATGTGTCTTCTGTCAGCAGAAACATATGCAGTAATAACCATGAATAAGATTAGTACATTACTTACGCGTAAGTTGCGGAGGAAGACTAGAAATTGTTCTGTGTCTGCGGTATAATCTTTCCATGAAGGAAAGATGCGCACAAAGTTCCTGAAAACAACATAAGCTTCGTCTTTTAAACTGGGAAGAAATGGAACATGGGTCCTATTTGCTGTTGGGGCTCTCTCTGGTTCGAAAAGGGATTTGGCAACTGGATTTGGTGTACTCTTTGCTGGAATGGGGGTTTTGCGTCGTACAGCTGGTGCTATGTCAACTGGCATAATCATACTGTTTGCTGCAGTTGGGGTCTGCTGAGTTGGGGCATCAGAAATGACCAGCGTAGTAGGGCTAGAGTCTGCTAGAGTTGGGGTATTTTGTGGGTCAGGTGATATTGCAACTACACCTAATGGGCTATTTGATTTATCAGGTGCCACTACCTTTTCCAAATACTTTGCTTGTGCTCCTCCATGATCAGCAATCACCCTCTTCCTTTTGAACATCTGATACACAAGAACAACATTTGAATGGATAAATATGGTATGATGACAGATGGAATATGTACTGAAAATGGATAGGCATGGCGTATTCACATACACGATGTGTAAACTAAGCTAATGGCAGTTCAACAAAGTAGAAGCAATGCAAAGCATCGGTTGCAAGATATGTGCGAGCAATGTAACCTTGGAAAGTTAGAGCAAGTACCTTGATGGGTGAATAAGATAGCGCATCTTCCTCTGACTCCTTCACTAGGGAGCTACATTGACTTAGGTCTCCCTCTAGCTCAGAATCACTGTTAGGATCATATTCTGAGCATGAATCTGTAGGTGGAGAGTGTTTGCATTGCATTGCATTGCATCCATAGTTGATTTCAGTCCCTTAATGCCAAGTTTGACAGCCATGGCATTGTTCCGCTTTATTCTTTTCATGCGCGCAAGCTCATAATCATTATGATGCTGTTCAGAATATGTGATTGATGAAAACATAAAAAGTAGTCAGATTATCTATGGAATGCATTGCGGTTTCAACTCGGAGAGTGTCTCCCTCTAAACCCCTACATATGCAAAGTTCACCTCCCCAACCGTGCTGACCAGACCACACACAGAGATACACACCCGAGCAGCGAACATGCATTTTCGAAACTAATTTAGGAACATTTAGTTGACCAATTAAACAACTCTATTTTAATAATATTAGATTCATATTTGAACAACTAAGCTTGTTTAGCTTGATGGACGGAGCAGTGTTATTATGACACGAAGCATGTATTCTGATCGTATAGTGATCATAAAAGGGGGGAACTCTAAGCATATATTTTTTTAGCAAAAGAGGGTTTCCCCTCTGATTTCTATTAAAGAAACCACCATGGAACCAACATGATCAATTAAACCCTAAGCATGATCAATTAAACCGTATTATGGCTGTGCCATGGCAGATTTGAAGCTGCAAACCGAAGAAATGATATTTAGCATCCATTGTTTGCTTCGAACTAAGAACTAAATTCTAAGAGCTGAAAAGAAAGTAGAGTAACCAAGTTAAGATCTATTTTCTGGTTGAGATAAAAAAGTTGAGGAGATATGAAGTACCACCTCTCTTGCGGCGCCGTGTAGGTATCGGGGGTGCGATGGCTGTCCGTGGCGTTGAAGCAGATCTGCCATGGTATACAGGTGCATCGGGGGATAAGTCCCATTGCGGTGGAAGAGAAGGTCGTGTGAGCGGCCCCGGCAAAGAGGACGACGGCGCCGATCAAGCGAGAGGACGCGATGCAAGGCTATTGGTCCGTCGCCGTGGATGAGAAACGTCCATCTCTAGCAGTGGACGACGCGGTCTTGGTAGGCGCTCCGGCATGGTGGAGGATGGTGGCGATTGATGTGGTGGAGGACGGCGGCGATGGATGGGGTGGCGGACGGAGGCTGGTGTGGGAATGGGGTGTTCTAGCACGGATGGTGTATGAACGGGAAAATGGAGGGAGAGGTACGGGGAACCATGTTTTTGGGACGCGCCTGTCTGAAATATGGGAAAGTTACAAACTTATCCCCCGTTTCAAATTTGGACGTCTTGTCGGTTGGGGATAGGACGGTAATCTCGCATCTCCCAAATATTTGCCGGTAACTATTTCGGGTGAGGAGAGGGTGTTTTGCCGCCCACGGTGTATGAACAGGGCTGACAGGTAGGGCGGTTGTGTCACGTCTGATGGAAGTTACACATCTGCCCCTATTTAAAATATTAGCCTACATCTATTTCGGACGAGGAGAGGGTGTTTTGCCGCCCATCGTGTATGAATGGGAATGGAGGGAGAAACAGAGGTCTTTCGGACGAGCTTGAATCAAATGAGTTTTGCCGCCCATGTTTGACGCCCACCGTGTCAGAATGGGCTCAGAGGCGGTCGTGTCACGTCTAATTGAAGTTACTAACCAACCCCTATTTAGAGCAGTGGAAATCGGGCCGATGGATTGTCCGTGTAATGGGTAGACAGTAATTTCCATCTCCCAAACACTTGGCTTCGGGTAGCCAATGTGGGAGTGGACATTTTGCTGTTTCTTTCGAATTTTGGGACAATAAGCATCCACGTTTACCCTGGCAACTAAATTCGAATCCATTTTGTATTCCTATATGAATCTTTATAAATCATTCTATGTGTTTTTATATATCTCCAAAAGGACGACAAAAATGTATTCCACTGTCATATATGAATATGGTTTACAAATGCCGATACTCAAATTCAGAAACTAGAATCCAGTTTAAGGTGAATTCGAATATTTGGAACACTTCATGTCCAACTCAAATGTCACACGCAGCATAATGTGTCACTACAAAAAAAACACATCCGTGACATTTTTGGCCGAACGAATTTTTTTCCTGTCATACATATGACACTTCTATGACGATAATTGTGACTGTAAGTGCATCTAGTGCCACCCCTAGTTGGTTTTGGAGTATTGACGACAAACCTAGTTGAGGGACTAATGTGTTTGTGAGAATTGCAGGATAACACAGGTAGAAGTCCCTCATTGATTCGGTTTCACTACCAGAGATGACCCCTAAAAATGTACGAAGACATTGAAGACAATGGTGGTTTATGAAGATATTCATATTGAAGACAATGACATGTGAAGACTCCCTATGAAGCTTACGAAACTCGAAGACTTAGATCCTTCATAGTTTTACTTCATTTATCTTATGTCATAGGAAGCACCGTACTGTTAAGTGGGGTCCAAGAGAACCAGTCAGGATGACTGAAGTGATGCCTAATTCAAATCCTATGTCTTCGAGCGAAGACTATGAGAGAAAATCTTGTCCAGAGTCAGACAAGTCAGCTTTACTTGTAGCCCAAGTAAAGTTGCCGTGTGAGTTCGAAAACCGACCGTTGGTACACGTGTCAGTTCCTTAGTGACCCAGGGTCATTTCGGACAAATCAGGTCGGGTTGCCAAGTGGCTATAAATAGTCCACCCCTACAACCATAAATGGTTGGCTGCTCAGATTTCAGTGCACGGCTTTTGTCGTTTGAGAGCAACCCACCTCGAAGCCTTTGAGAGAAAATTCCTAGCGAGGAGAAAAGCCCTAACCACCCAGAGCCAGAGTAAATTGGGCATCACTTAAGTCTTCTTGTCTGAGTGATCTGAAGACTTATTACACTTGAGGACTGTGCATCCTCCAGCCGGTTAGGCGTCCCGTTCTGAGCATCCAAGAGAAATTGTGGATTGCCGATGAATGAAGTCTGTGAAGGTTTGGGAGTCTACCTTGAAGACTTATCAGAGTGATTGGGCGAGGTCTGTGTGACCTTAGCTCAAGGAGAAAACGGTGAGGACTGGGTGTCCTGAGCTGCGTGTTCAGGACTAGGTGTCCGGGACTGTGTGTCCTTTGGTTTAAATACCTAGCCGCTCCAACCAGACGTACAGTTGTCACAGCAACTGGAACTGGTCCAACAAATCATTGTCTTCAACGTGTCACTGGTTTCATCTTCACCTCCTTTTTACTTACCCTTACACATTGTGAAGCCATTGCATGCTTGCTTTATCTTCTGTCTTCACAACTTAACTGTATGATTTGTTTGGCTTCATAACTTCTTCCTACCTGATCCTTATTACACTGAAGCTGTTTGTCACTGTGCTTTCACTATATTGAATACTTGACCATGGCTTGCCTTGTGTAATCTAACTTCCGCTGCATAGTGATAGGCTTGTCTATTCTGTTTGTCTTCATAGCTTCCATGTTTTGAAGACTTCCATAAAAATCGCCTATTCACCCCCCCTCTAGTCGATATAACGCACTTTCAATTGGTATCAGAGCAAGGTGCTCCCTTGTTCTGTGTGATTCGGTTTAACCACCTGGAGTTTTAGCTATGTCGACTGCAGGGATAATTAAAGTCTCCGCTGCGTGCCCCGTCTTCGATGGAACTGAATATCCCTACTGGAAGAATAAGATGCGCATGCATCTTGAAGCCATTGACGTCGACCTATGGTATGTCGTCGAAAACGGTGTTCCCAAGGCTGGAGAAGGTGTCACTGCTGCTGATGTCAAGAAGTTCACTCAACTGGACTCTACTGCCAAGAATATCATCTGTGGTCATCTGACCAAGGGACAGTACGGCCATGTGAGTGCCTTGAAGACATCCAAGCTGGTCTGGGACTGGCTGTCCAAAGTCAATGAAGGCATCTCAACCCAGAGAGATCAGAGAATCAGTGTTCTTCGCAACCTCTTCAACCGCTTCAAGCGAAATGACAACGAGAATGTCCAGCACACATTTGACCGGCTCACTAACATCACAAATGAGCTTCAAGCCCTCGGCGCCACTTAGATCACCAAACATGAAATCGTCAAGACGCTACAGAGATCACTTGACAGTTCGTTTGACATCCTAGCCCTGATGATTCAAGAACGTCCAGACTTCAAGACACTCGATCCGTCTGACATACTTGAGAGGCTCAACACACATGAGTTTCAGCTTTCTGAGAAAAGAGATATCTACGGTCCAAACTATGGGCGAACTCGTGCCTTGAAGGCAAAAGCTGTGTCCTCATCTGAAGAAGAATTTGACAGTAGTTTTGATGATCCTGAAGACAATGGAAGGGAACTTGCAATGCTAGTGAAGAAGTTCCAGAAAATCACCAAGAAGAAAGGCTTCAGAAAGTCTTCATGATCAAGCTCAAGGAATGATGAAGCTTCTGCTCATGACTACAAGAAGAAAACATGTCACAAGTGCAAGAAAACTAGACACTTCATCTCTGAGTATCCACAGTGGGACAATGAGAGCAAAAAGAAGAAGAAGAGCAAGGAATATGACTCTGACGACAAGAAGAAGAAGAAGAAATACTCAAAGTCTTCTTCCAAGTCTTCCTCAAAGTCTTCATCACACAAGAAGAGCTCAACTGGCAAGGCTCGTGCGTTTGTTGGCAAGGAAATGGATTCAGAGGAGGAGTCCGCTTCTGAGGAGGCAGAGGTGGAGTCCGAGGAGGAGTCTGATTCTGGCATTGCGAGTCTGGCTACAGCCTACGTCGCCAAGTCCATCTTCAACACTGAAGACAATGACTTCATCACCAACACCGATGCAAATGATGAGGACGACTCTACTCCTACCTACTGCTTCATGGCACGCGGTGCCAAGGTAAACACACGCACTACTCACTATCAAACATCTAGCGACGATGACTCTGATTGTGATTCAAAACCCAGCTACAAAACACTTGCTAAAATTGCCACTGGACAACAGAAAGCTATGGAACATATTCAAAAACTATTAGACATAAGCGATGATCTGTTGGGTACTGAAATGACTCGATCTGAATCCTTAATTGAAGACATAAAAAATCTTCATGTTAAGTATCACGAACTTGAAGATCGTCATGATACTCTCTCAACAACTCATGAAAAGCTTTCCTATGATTATCTTCAAAGGAAGCAAGATCTTGAGAAATTGAGAGCGGCTCATGAAGATCTTCAAAAGGAAAACGAGTCACTTCGTGCCGAACAGATCAGTTCCGCTCTGGAAGGATTTGAACCACCATGCCTTAAATGCATTGAGCGTGATAATGCTACTTCTGTTGCTGAATGTTCCACTGCTACTGCTGTTGCAATATCTTCAACTGTTGAAGTGGTAACTAACCCCTCTGCTGAGGATACCACTGCTATTGCTGATGAGAATGCTAGGTTGAAGACATTGCTTGAAACAGGGATGTACAAAAGTCTCAAAGGACACCAGACATTATGTGATGTCCTCAAGAAGCAGATTCTGAACCGAAACCCTAGGAAAGAGGGTGTTGGGTTCGTGAGGAAAATTAATGCAGATGGCTCTTACTGGAAACCTGAGCAGTACCCCAAAACCACATGGGTTGCTACAAAGGAATCCTCAGCAGATCCATCCAATCTATCTGGCTTCACTTGTGCTAATCCTATTATCATTGATGAATCCTTTGATGCAAACTATAAACTGTTTAAGAATCAGAATGGTGAAGTATTTGCCAGGTACATTGGTACTAACTGCAGGAATGGACCGCCTATGAAGAAGATCTGGGTTCCAAAAACGTGTCTGGAGAATCTTCCTGTGAATGTCCTCATGACACCTCACATGAAGAAGACAAATCTCAGACCAAAGGCTTCATATGGTCCAAAGGCTTCATACAGGCAGAGGACTCACCTGAGTCGCACTAACGCAAATGTTTTGCAGGGAAACCATGCTCAGGCATATGAGAGCGGTTCTTCAAACCGTCATGTTCATATGACCAAGAACTATTCTGCCTATTCTTATGAGTACTATTGCCCTCCTGCTAGACCGTTTGCTAGGGCTCCAAAGCCAAAATTCTCAGATGCTGCACTTAGACTTATTGCTTCTAAGCCACCCTTGAAGATGTGGGTGGTTAAGAAAGCTTAACTCTCTTTTGCAGGGAAATGTCTCCAGCAGAAAACCAAAATCTTCTGACGCTATTGCTGGGGACCTTAAAAATCTTGTGGGGCGCAAGATCAAATGCCCGAATGGCATCACTATGTATTTCGTACCTGAATCGCATGCTACTCTCCCTATTAGTCCTAACCTGGATCTAAGTTTTCATAATCCACTGGTTCGTCAAATGTTTTTGCTTCACAATACTCTTCGTGAAGCCTATCCCCCTAACTGCACTGTAGGGTACGACACCAGCGTCTTCAGAGTCTTCAGAATGGATTATTGACAGTGGGTGTACAGATCACATGACTGGAAAAAGAAGTCTTTTTATGGACTCAACCTTACGTCCATCCGACAAGAGCCACATCACATTTGCTGACACTGGTAAAAGTAAGGTATTGGGTCTGGGTAGAGTTGCAATCTCAAAGGACCAACACATGGATAAAGTCATGTTTGTTGAATCCCTTGGCTTCAACTTAGTGTCTGTCTCAATGCTTTGCGATTTGAACATGATTGTAATTTTTGGAAAATATCGTTGCCTGGTACTAATGGAATCTGACAAGTCTCTAGTGTTTGAAGGGTATCGGAAAGATGATTTGTATGTGGTAGATTTCTCAGCAGGGCCACAGCTTGCAGTATGTCTTCTGGCAAAGGCTTCAGAATGCTGGCTTTGGCATCGGAGGCTTGGGCATGCTGGCATGAGGAACCTCCACACCCTTGCGAAGAAGAAGCATGTCGTAGGCATCGAGGGCGTCAAGTTCAAGAAAGATCACTTATGCGGTGCCTGTGAAGCAGGGAAGATGACAAGGGCAAAACATCCTTCGAAGACAATCATGACCACTACTCGACCCTTCAAACTGCTTCACATGGATCTCTTTGGTCCCACTCACTACTCAACTTTTTCCACTACTGCTTGCCTCTATGGCTTTGTCATTGTTGATGATTACTCTAGATATACTTGGGTGCACATAATCCTTTACAAGACTGAAGTGCAGGATGTCTTCAGACGCTTCGCAAATCGGGCTATGAACAATTATGGCACCAAGATAAAGCACATCAGAAGTGACAATGGCACTGAATTCAAGAACACTGGCCTTGATACATATCTGGATACCTTGGGCATCACACATGAAATCTCAGCTCCGTACACGCCACAGCAGAATGGCGTCGTCGAACGCAAGAACAGAACACTCATTGAGATGGCCAGAACAATGCTAGATGAGTACAAGACTCCAAGAAAATTCTGGCCTGAAGCCATTGACACTGCATGCCATACAATCAACCGTGTTTATCTTCACAAGCTTCTGAACAAGACATCTTATGAACTTCTAACTGGCAAGAAGCCAAATGTCAGTTACTTCAGAGTATTTGGCTCAAGATGCTGGATCAAGGACCCACACCACACCTCAAAATTTGCACCAAAAGCACATGAGGGTTTTATGCTTGGATATGGAAAGGATTCGCACTCCTACAGAGTCTTCAATCTCTTTCACTACAAAGTGGTTGAAACAGTGGATGTGCGGTTCGATGAGACCAATGGTTCACAAAGAGAGCAACTGCCAGATGTGCTAGATGAAGTTCCAGCCAGTGAATCAATCAAGCTAATGGGAACTGGAGAAATTATACCTTCTGAAGCTCATCCTGAAGAAGAACTTATCATCTCAGCACCTGATCCACATGAAGACAATGCTCAGCCTGAAGACATTCCTCCCCACGACAACATAGATCAGCAAGAGCAAAGTCTTCGACCCATACATCCTCGTGTTGCCAATGAAGTGCAGATTGACAGAATAATTGACAGCATCAATGCACCTGGTCCACTGACTCGTTCAAGGGAAACTCAACTGGCAAATTTCTGCAGACACTTCGCATTCGTTTCAATCACAGAACCCAAGAAAGTTGAAGAAGCTTTTATGGAACCTGAGTGGATTCAAGCACTGCAAGAAGAGCTTCATCAGTTTGAGCTGAACAATGTATGGGAATTGGTTAAGCATCCTGATCCATGGAAGCATAACATAGTAGGCACCAAATGGATATACCGCAACAAGCAAGATGAGCATGGTCAAGTTGTCAGAAACAAAGCTCGTCTCGTTGCTCAAGGATATACTCAAGTGGAAGGCATTGACTTCGATGAAACATTTGCTCCTGTGGCCAGACTTGAAGCCATCCGTATACTGCTGGCCTATGCAAATCATCATAACATACTTTTATATCAAATGGATGTGAAGAGTGCCTTTCTCAATGGCAAGATTGAAGAAGAAGTGTATGTTGCACAACCACCTGGGTTTGAAGATCCAAAACATGCTGACATGGTTTACAAGCTCAATAAGGCACTATATGGCCTCAAACAAGCCCCTCGAGCCTGGTATAACACACTCAAATACTTCCTGAAGAGCAAAGGCTTCGTACCTGGCTCCCTAGATCACACTCTCTTCACGAAGACATATGATGGTGAACTGTTTGTGTGCCAAATATATGTGGATGACATTATCTTCGGCTGCACCAATCAGAAGTACAGTGAGGAGTTCGGATATATGATGCAAGAGCAATATCAGATGTCTATGATGGGGGAGCTGAAATTCTTCCTCGGTCTTCAGATACGGCAACAATGCAATGGCATCTTCATATCTCAAGAAAAGTATCTCAAAGATTGCCAGAAGAAGTTCGGTATGCAAGACTGCAAAGGTTTCACAACACCAATGCCAGCCAAGCATCATCTGGGTCCTGACGACAATGGTAAAGAGTTTGATCAAAAGGTATACCGCTGCATAATTGGTTCTTTGCTTTATTTATGTGCATCTAGGCCAGATATTATGCTTAGTGTTTGCATGTGTGCTCGATTCCAAGCGGCACCAAAGGAGTCGCATCACTTAGCAGTGAAGCGAATTCTTCGATATTTGGCTCACACCCCAACTCTAGGGTTATGGTATCCAAAGGGCTCAGAGTTTGATCTGGTTGGATTCTCGGATGCTGATTACGCTGGTGACAAGGTTGATCGGAAGTCCACATCAAGCACATGTCACTTTCTGGGCCGATCACTTGTATGTTGGTCTTCAAAGAAGCAGAACTGTGTATCACTCTCCACTGCTGAATCTGAATACATTGCTGCTGGATCCTGCTACGCTCAGCTTCTATGGATGAAGCAAACCCTCAAGGATTATGGCATTCATCTGAAGCAAGTGCCACTTTACTGCGACAACGAAAGCGCCATCAAGATCGCCAACAACCCAGTTCAGCACTCGAAGACAAAGCACATTGAAATTCATCATCATTTTCTCAGAGATCATGTTGCAAAGGAAGATATTGATATCATACACGTCAACACTGAAGAGCAATTGGCAGATATCTTCACCAAGCCCTTGGATGAGAAGAGATTTTGCAAGTTACGGTGTGAGCTAAATATCTTGGAATCCTCAAATGTCCTGTGATCAGGCACACATCCTAACACTTATGCATGTTGATGACTTAGATGTGCAACACACGAAGTAACGTATATCTTCAATCAATGAAGACATACACTCTAAGTGTGAATACATTAACATGGAATTTGACTTCGGAGCGCCACGATAATTGTGCGCCGTGTCTAAGTCTAATACTTCCTATACAGTGGGTAACGCCACCACCAAACGTTCTATTTGAAGTGTTTCACTCATGGCGTTACCTCGCAATGTCTTCACATTTGGTTTGGCTTCAATCAATTTGTCTTCATGATTATCTTCACTGCATTATATATATATATATGTACTGGTGTTCTGTCCTCTACAGCATTCACTTATAGCTATGTCTTCTGGTTTGAATCTTTTGAACTAAGTGAATGTGATCGGACCCTAACCTCTCCATGCTTCCTACCTCAAACTCTATCTCTCCAAATCATATGCATTCTATTGAAACTGTCGAATGTCTTCACTGCATCCTTGTCAGCTGAAGACACAGAGACAAACTTTAAAACCGTTCTCAATGCTTTTTCATCAAAAAGAAATCCGGAGAAGTAGGAACGACACCCGACAATCAAGGCGTGCGTGGGATGTGGAACTGTCCCCAAAATACCGCATGATGCCCACGTGCTGTTCAGATGCGAATCGCCAGGGGCACCTGAGTAATAGCGCAGTGCCGCCTCTATCCCTATAAATACACGATTCACTGCGGTCATTATCTCTTCTTCCACCCTCGCACGAACCCTAGCGCCACCGCTAGCTCTCGACGACGCCGGCGAAGAAGCGCTTCACTGCCGCAACCTCTCCGACGCCGTTTTCACGCCGACAGCGGACATCGCTCTCTTCGCTGTCGCCGTAGGTGTCTTCCGTCGCCAAGTTAGGGCACGGAGGATCGAACTGCTCGGCCTCAACTCCCACTTCGTCTAGCAGTTCCAAGTGGAGTAAATAAAACCTCTTTTTACAGCCTCTTTTGATCCCATAGTTCAGTCACCTACTGCCATAAGAAGTTTCTGCTCTCACAAGTTACATCTCTCTCAATCTGCATCTCATAACCTGCCTAGAATATTCACTTGTGCATCATGAAGTAGTTAGATTCCTCACTTGTACTGATCTATGGGTTCGTACAAATCGGGAACCAACTTCTTTTCTATAAGTGAATGTCTTCGCATGATGAGGTCAATATCTTCTAAACTGATTTATCTTCAAAATCTTCTGAGAATGCATATGACCTCTTCCCCTTCCCTCGCACCTTAATGCTGTCATAGGTGCATGTCCGTAGGAGAATGTTTTGGTTCTCATAGTCTGCATTCATTTGCAGAGTTCTTACAGCGTCACATCAATTCTCCTGAAGCCAGTTCCTGTTGGTCCAGCAAAAGAAAACCTTTGAAGCCTTTGAACGCTTTGAAGCCTTCCAAGTTAAGCTTCATGGCAGCAGAAAAACCAGCAAGGAAGGGAGGCAGACAGAGACGTGGTGAAACGTCTAAAGATCTGCCTGATGACTTGGCAGAAATGTACAAAACTGATCCTGAAGAGAGCTATGGTGAGCGCAAGACACGAATCCAATGGATTCGAAGATATTGGGCAGAGCAGTGGTTCCAATACCGCTTCGTCACTAAGGAATATGCAGAAAAGTGCGCCATCAAGAGACCGTGGGGAGACGTATTGTACAAAAATCTCGTACCCCGGTCCAGAGACGAAGCCATTGCTCAAGGCTTCTATCCATGCATGGTCAGAGGACCACAGCCAGCTGAAGCACATCTGTCATCACTTCTCTGGTGTCGCGATGACAATCTGTTCAAGCGCAACTTCCAATTTGCTCAGAACTCTGCGAAGCAAAATAAGAAGGAGCTGGGGTTGGACTTCAACCCTGGTCCCTCTAAACCAAGGGCGGATGGCACACGCGATGCCAATCCCAATATCATCGGGCCGTATGCCAATCTCGCAGGCCTCATCACTCGCATTCTAGTCCAAGGGACTACCGTGAACGACCCTCCAGCAGACACTGAGTCTGATGACGCTCCTGCTGCACCAAAGCCAGAGCAGACGAAGAAGCCAAAAGCTTCAAAGCCAGCTGCTTCTCCCAAAATCTCCAGAGCAAAGCCATTGGCAACTGCACCTCCTGAAGCCAGTGTGCAGTCTGAAGACTTATCACGAGTCTCCAAGCCCCAAGAAGCCAAGAAGCCTCAGCCACACACAGGCAAAGAGCTCACAGCCGCTGCCATTCTGCGCAGCGAAACCATTAATTTGTCCAGCGACGAAGATCTTGGAGATGACGCTCTTGAGCAGCTCATCAAGAGCAAGGAGGAGGCTGAAATCTTCAATAATCTGCCTCTGTTTGATGTAGCAATCATCCACAACTTCATCGATGAGTGGTTTTCTACACCAAATATCAGCTTCGATGATCTGCAGCTGCCCATTGGCCTCAGCGTCGCCTTCCAAGGCGCTATTGCTTCAGAACTTGCCATTGCCCAGCGCATTGTTGAACTGAAGCAGAAAATTGATTATGAAAAGGCTCAGTTCAAGCAGAATATGGCCAGGCTCAGCGTCCAAGAAGTCAAGGACTTCAAGATCATGCTGCACGAGTTAAAGGAAAACTTTCTGAAGAAACGTGCAGAAGCTCAGGGTTTGCGGGAGCGAATGAAGACTCTGGCTGATCGTTGTGTGCAGGCCTACAATGAGGCCGAGAAGAACAAGGCACTTGGGTGTCCCGGCATCGACCCCAGGATGGCCGCGAAGAAAAAGAAGAAGCCTGTTGTGGCTGAACCAGAGGCACCAAGGTCAGAAACTACTCCGATTGTCTTCCCCACCGCAACGAAAGGCTCGAAGCCAAAGAGTCGATCAACCGCCTCAGAGCTCAAGAAGACACGGACTGCAGAGGCTGAAGCTCGGAAGAGGAAACACCCTGAAGCCTCTCCTTCTGACCCCACCATCAAGAAGCGCAAGACCAAGAAATCTCGGGCTGCTCCCACAGAGCCCTTGATAGTCGAACCCCTCTCCGTCCGCTATCCTGACGAAGATCGTCAGTTGACAGTGCATGAGCCTGCTTTCACAGAGGCTCCGCACGCTGAAGACATTCCAGCAGCCGACCCCAACGCTGCTGAAGACATTGGTCTCCAAGACAATGTACAAGATGATACAGCCCTTCCTCAGCTTGAGACAAGCGAACTGATCAGCATTGGTCGTCCACTGACACCAATCACACAAGATGCATCATGGGCAGATCGCCCACAGGAGGAAGATAATGAGCCCCAGCCCACTGCAACTCCACTGGCGTCGCCTACATTCCGTAGGCTTCGCAAAGGGCCAAGGGCTCAGGCTGCTGACAACATTCCGGCTGCATCCGCCGAAGATATTGGAGAAGAACCTCAAGCTCCATCTCCCCCGCATCAACAAGAAGCAGTTTTCCAGGAGAACGTACCTGAATCCGTCCCTCTCACTACACGTGTTGAGGCTGAAAACGTTGAGGCTGCCACAGCCAACACTGAAGCAATTGTGGAGCCCTTCCCACCAATAGCTTCAAGAGACACTGAAGCTACTGCATCTGAACCTTCTGTGCCTGAGTCTGCTGCTGTTCCACAATTCAACTATCATGTTGCGCACAGGCCCCAGGTCCAGAAGCCAATCCCACGACTGCCAAGGTTCCCAGGTCCTGCATCAGCTCTTGGCTCCTTCAACATCAACAGCTTCAGGGCAGATAACACGTTCTTCAACAGCTCCAAGAACCCTTATTCAAGGGAACGGATTGTATCAGATAGGTTCTAGAGCTACCCACAACGCAGCTACTATTCATGCATCCTATACAACCAAGGCCGCATCTTTCCTCACCAGCGCCTTGAGGTTGAAGCTGTTGCTGGTCTGCCTGGTCTGGAAGAAGCACTGGATTGCTTCAGGCAAGTGGGTCTGCTGCCGTTTATCACCGATGAAGAGCACTGGAATGAAGAGCTTCTGCTCCAGTTCTATGCCACCCTGCATATCAAAGGCTATAACAGAGATCCGAAGACTTGGGTCCTGGAGTGGATGACCGGCAATGTCCATCATGAAGCTAATGCCTTCGATATCATTGAGCTTACCGGCCTACCCACTCCTAGCGAACTCTTCGAAGAAGGCTGCCAACTCCATGCTGAAGCAATTGCGAGCATATTCCAGCGGCCTGAGCCAAATATGAGCCAGATGCTCTCAATGATGAAGCCATTGCCTCATGATGCACCTTATCCAACTGAGTTCTTCGTTGAAGACTTAGAGTACCTACCCAGAACCATATATCACATCGTCAGGCGGACTCTATGGCCCATTAAGGAGCACTCTCCATATGCCAAGGTTGAAGGTGCAATGAAGACTCTCATCTTCTGTATCCTGCATGGCAAATGCTTCAACGCACAGGATCTCTTTATACGCCAACTTGCAGCGTCTGGCTCAGATCTCTTTGGTTTGAAGATTTATGCTCCTTGGGATATGAGGCTACTCAAGCTTCACTCTGCTATCTCCTATCAGCCCTCAGCCCGCAACCATAGAATCTTCTTACCCGATGTGGACACCTCTGCTGAAGCAATATATCCTGAGCCTGCCAAGCAACCATTAAGTCTTCAGAATGCAGAACACCAGAGCTTCACTCAGAATGATGAAGGTGTTGAAGCCATCTCAAGAGTGTATCCAATGGCTGGCACCACACGTGCCCCTGCATCAATTGAAGCCACTGACAGCACAGCTGCCCCGAGACCCAAGAAACGCGCTCGTACACTCAATGACCGAGAACTTCTTGTGGCTCTTCACCAAAAGCAAGATAGGCATCACGACTGGCTCAAGAGGCAGATGAGAAGTATCATGCAAGACGTCAATCGCATCAGAAATCTGGCCACCAAGAATGCATTCGTCACACACGAAACCTGTCGCCGCACTTGGAAAGGCCTCACCATGTTGTGCACTGAAGCTGAACTTCGAGAGGATGGCTTCAGCGAGAGATTCAAGTTTGACTCCACACCCCCCAGAAGAGTTGTGCTGCGCGGAACTCCATCCCTTGAAGATTCTGAGTTCTCTTCCTCTGCTGCCACCGTGTCTGCAAGAATCATTGAGGAAGAAGACGACGCTACTTCACCACCGCCTCCTTCAGCGCGCGTCGACCCTGCACCAAGCTCTTCCGCACCACCAAACGCCTCCACCGACCCTGCTGCGCCTGGGAACGTGTAGAAAACTCTATGTCTTCAAACCTTTTTGGTCATCACTGACAAAAGGGGGAGAAGCATATGATGTTTATAGTCTTCAAGCGGGTCATTATGGGCGGGTGCTTTATATTTTGCTATATTTTGCTTCGTGCTTACAACTCTTGTTCTGCTACATTTGGTTCTTTGAGTTGTAACACTTAAACTTGATGGTCGTCTGCTACTTGTTTGCCACTATGTTTTTGCGAAGATAAATTCCGCATGTACGACGATAATTTCCGCACTTATATCATTTCGCAGACGTCCATTTTTCATTATGCATGTCATTCTCTTCATATACTTTTACATGCATGGTGGATTGTCATCATAAGTTGAAGTGGATTTCCACAAGTACAACCTGCCATGTGCATTTGCGTTCCAGAAGCAAATTCCTTATATGCACATCTTCAGGGGGAGCCCTTGCAGCTTATGAAGGCAATTCCTTTACAATTTCACAAATTATATTCCCCGTTGAAAACTTCAACTAGTTTGTCATCAATCACCAAAAAGGGGGAGATTGTAAGTGCATCTAGTGCCACCCCTAGTTGGTTTTGGAGTATTGACGACAAACCTAGTTGAGGGACTAATGTGTTTGTGAGAATTGCAGGATAACACAGGTAGAAGTCCCTCATTGATTCGGTTTCACTACCAGAGATGACCCCTAAAAATGTATGAAGACATTGAAGACAATGGTGGTTTATGAAGATATTCATATTGAAGACAATGACATGTGAAGACTCCCTATGAAGCTTATGGAACTCGAAGACTTATATCCTTCGTAGTTTTACTTCATTTATCTTGTGTCATAGGAACCACCGTACTATTAAGTGGGGTCCAAGAGAACCAGTCAGGATGACTGAAGTGATGCCTAATTCAAATCCTATGTCTTCGAGCGAAGACTATGAGAGAAAATCTTGTCCAGAGTCAGACAAGTCAGCTTTACTTGTAGCCCAAGTAAAGTTGCCGTGTGAGTTCGAAAACCGACCGTTGGTACACGTGTCAGTTCCTTAGTGACCCAGGGTCATTTCGGACAAATCAGGTCGGGTTGCCAAGTGGCTATAAATAGTCCACCCCTACAACCATAAACGGTTGGCTGCTCAGATTTCAGTGCACGGCTTTTGTCGTTTGAGAGCAACCCACCTCGAAGCCTTTGAGAGAAAATTCCTAGCGAGGAGAAAAGCCCTAACCACCCAGAGCCAGAGTAAATTGGGCATCACTTAAGTCTTCTTGTCTGAGTGATCTGAAGACTTATTACACTTGAGGACTGTGCATCCTCCAGCCGGTTAGGCATCGCGTTCTGAGCATCCAAGAGAAATTGTGGATTGCTGGTGAACGAAGTCTGTGAAGGTTTGGGAGTCTACCTTGAAGACTTACCAGAGTGATTGGGCGAGGTCTGTGTGACCTTAGCTCAAGGAGAAAACGGTGAGGACTGGGTGTCCTGAGCTGCGTGTTCAGGACTAGGTGTCCGGGACTGTGTGTCCTTTGGTTTAAATACCTAGCCACTCCAACCAGACGTACAGTTGTCACAGCAACTAGAACTGGTCCAACAAATCATTGTCTTCAACGTGTCACTGGTTTCATCTTCACCTCCTTTTTACTTACCGTTACACATTGTGAAGCCATTGCATGCTTGCTTTATCTTCTGTCTTCACAACTTAACTGTATGATTTGTTTGGCTTCATAACTTCTTCCTACCTGATCCTTATTACACTGAAGCTGTTTGTCACTGTGCTTTCACTATATTGAATACTTGACCATGGCTTGCCTTGTGTAATCTAACTTCCGCTGCATAGTCATAGGCTTGTCTATTCTGTTTGTCTTCATAACTTCCACATTTTGAAGACTTACATAAAAATCGCATATTCACCCCTCCTCTAGTCAATATAATGCACTTTCAGTGACAAATCCGGTATCATCATAGATGTGGTGGGCTCCTACTTCTCTGACAAAAAATCATGACAGAAAATGGGCTTTTCGTACTGGGCGGGCTGGAGACGCAGCTGCATGACATTCTTTCGGCCGTCCATGACGGAAAAAACCGTGGTAGAAGTGAGGGGGAGGAAAATTTCGGGGAGTTCCCGGTTATGGTGGGAGGTCGGGGGCCGAGCGATGCACGTTTCTCTCGTACACATACGCGTGTGTGTGCGAGGCTTTGGGTCTAACTGAACCCGAGTGAGGCGTTGGGCTCTAACAGAACCCGACTGATTGCACTGCAGGCTACACGTTATTGAACCCGAGCGATCGATGGATGGTTGTTAACTGAACCCCATCGAGCGATTCCTTGGCTACTGGTGCTAACTGAAGCCGATCGATGGGATGAACAGTGAGCGTTGCAGGGGGGGTGGATGAACAGTGAGCGGTGGCATTGCCTCTGGATGAACAGGACCCCGTGGTGTGGTGGAGGGCTGGATGAACGGTAGACGGTGGAGGGGTGCCCGTGGAGGGGTGGTTGAACAGGACCCCGTGGTGTGGAGGGCTGGATGAACAGTAGACGGTGGAGGGGTGGTTGAATAGTAGCCGGTGGAGTAGCGCGTGGTGGAGGCTGGATGAACAGGAGCCCGTGGAGGCTGGAGGAGGTCCACGGTGGATGAACAGTAGCTCATGGAGGCTGGAGGGGGTCGACGGCGGAGATGAACAGTATCTCGTGGAGTCCCGTTTTGTGGTACGCCACACCCCTCCCGATGAACAGGACCCCCGTTTCGACCGTAGCGCTCCAACACACGTCTGTTTCCTCCGTTTTGCGGTACGCCACACCCCTCCCGATCAATAGGACCCCCGTTTCGACCGTAGGAGGTCCGTTTCCTCCATTTTGCGGTACGCCACACCCCTCCCGATCAACAGGACCCCCGTTTCGACCGTAGGAGGTCTGTTTCCTCCGTTTTGCAGTACGCCACACCCCTCCCGATCAACAGGACCCCCATTTCGACCGTAGGAGGTCCGTTTCCTCCGTTGTGCGGTACGCTAGGCCTCGTTTCCATCGCCTCTTCCGTCCAAGCCCTCCCGATGAACACGACCATGCATTCCGTTCCGACCCATGAACACGACGACGACACTGTTTCTCCATTCCGACCTAGCCATGTACACGAGCCCTCGCCGTACGTATGCGCGAGTAGGCGTTCAAGACCCCACCCGTATGTACACATACATGGCCGTATTTTCTTTCTTGCACCCTAGCCGCTGTACGTACGTGTACATGCTACGTGCGCGCCTCTACTACGACACGTGCGCGCCTCTACTACGACACATGCGCGCCTCTACATCGACCAGTATGTACGTACACATTCGCGACCAGAATGACAACGCTACATACGCTTCGACCAGGTGGGTCCCGACTGTCAGGCACTTCCTTGCCTGCGAAGATGTAGCTGGTGGGACCCAGCAGTCAGGGGGCGAATCATTTTCTTGCCTGGACGCACTTCCTTGCATGCAAAGATGTAGCTGGTGGGTCCCAGCAGTCGGGGGGCCGGTGCGTCCCAGCAGTCAGGGGGGCGAATCATTTTGGTTTTCTTTTTTTTGCCCGGATGCACTTCCTTGTGTGCGAAGATGTAGCTGGTGGGTCCCAACAGTCAGGGGGCGAATCGTTTTTTTGCCCGGACGCACTTCCTTGCGTGCGAAGGTGTAGCTGGTGGGTCCCAGCAGTCAGGGGGAAATGTTTTTTTCGCGAAATACGGTGGCCCGTCTGGTGGGTCCCTGCTGTCAGGTGGGTCCCTGCTGTCACTTCACTGCGAAGACTAGTTGAATAGTTCTCTTTGACTGAGATGGGGAATAAATGGATCGCGAGGACTTCCTTTCTACAGTATCCCTATGCCTCTACGCTCACTTCACTCATTTTGCTCTGTACCTAGTCACTTGTTGAAATCTGTAGAAAGACAAATACTCCGTATTTGAGAATAGAGGGAGGCTTTTACTCCGTACTACTCCCTCCGTTCCAAAATAGATGACTCATCTTTGTACTATATTTGGGAATAGAGGGAGTATCACCATATGGAGGGAACAGAGGAAGCTTGAAATATGAACATGTCAATGGGAGGGAGTAAGCCCCATGCATGCATGCATGCATGCAACATGCAACACTCACACGTACACATGGACGCACGCAACACTCACGCACCCATGCGGCACACACCACACGATGCAACACACACACTCACGCTCAAGTGCTCAACCTACTCCCTACGTCCGTGAAAGACTGTACATTTAGAGATTTACACATTGACCAGGGCATAATTAACGCCCAAAAGTAGCAGACCTATGTGTGCATGCGACCATTGAGATAAGAAGATTAAATGAAGGCCGTTGCATGCTGTAATTAAGGATAGACATGTAGCCTATAGTTACAGCACAAGTTGGTGCATTAGTCAATCAATATCGATTTAGTAGATTAAAGGCTAAATGCATTGGAAGTGTAGATGTACATAATGTAGTACACTCTTTGTTGGAAGACCGAGGGAGGACACATGCATGCACTCACATACACAGCCAGGGCGGTTCACGCGCAAGGGTTGGACTCGTGTCGCGCTTGCGTAAAGTTTTGTTTAACTGATTTCTTTGCTCTGCCAACTGACAGGTGGGACCCAAAAACCAGGTGACAATTTAACTAGTCAACAAAGTGCCACGTCGACTATGTGGCCGGTCAGTAGGGTGCAATACGGTGCTCTATGATGAGCTAGTGATCGCATAATCGCCGCAAAACTATATATAGTGACCGTAAAGAGCGTACTGTTACATACGTTGACCGCCAGTGTATTTTTCTCGTTTGAAATTAAGCCATATTAATCGGAAAGGACGCAATATGGACTACTACTACTAGTACTAGTACCGCTTTGATGTGTCCCGTCAACTCGCCGAACGAGGAGAAGCTTGCTTACCACGCCTCTCCCTCGCCCACGCGCGCGGTGGTTCGCAGGACGAGGAGAGGGTTTTGAATACAGCACCCTCTCCCTCTCCCTCGCCCTCGCGGTGGACATGTAGCAGTTCAATCGGTGTCAGATTGCCAGAAGCATATTGTACTGTAGTATCATCATTGTTGGACCTTCCGAAGAGTCGAAGAGCCAAGTGCAAGGTTCACACGAGTACAAACTGTTGAACCTCCCGAAGAGGAAAAGAGCCAAGCGCAAGGTTTTATAGGAGTTGTCATCCTAGTAGGAGTGTACTAGTACAACTATAGCGAACGATGCTACTGTATGATGCCGCCACGTCACGTATATCCAAAGCTGTGCCACCTTTTTTTCTCAAAGAGCGTGTTGGAGCCTGTGCAACAACCACACAAGTTGCACGTAGACATAACACATTTACTAGTAATAAATTCTAAAGGACAAATGCAAGTATGCCACACAAGTTCATCTCCAACTCATGTGATAAATTTGTGCACGACTAGTCTACATATATTCACAACGCTACCGTTCACAATTACCGTACTCCACTTACACGTTGTAGATGGGCTACATGTCCTCCTCCAGGTTCCAGTCCCAGGTGTTCTTCATGGATGGCACGATCCATAGCGGTGGGCAACAAGAATCATTGTCACAGCTTTCTAGTCCGGTTCCACATGATGGAGACTCATCCAAGCTGAAGCGGCATAAATCAGGGATAGCGTGTCCCAACATGTCGTTCATCTGGTGGTGCACACTGAAGACACAACCATGCTTCATGAATGGCAGGCCTTCCGTGTCGTGCATGGAAGGTGGCATCCGCTTCACAATGGGGTAGCTGTCCCCGATGAAAAGCGAGTACTCTCCAAGAGTGTTCCTTGGCACCCATGTAGCATCACGGGGGTCGAACTCGGCACCGTTCATCTGGTACACGCGGCATCCCAGATCTGGACACATGGTGACGTACATAGTCAAGGTCCATGCATAATAATGTTGTGCTCAAATGTGGTGGTCAGTAATACTGTGCAGCAAATAGTACTACTCCGGTATAGAGGAAGTAAAATAACCGGCTTATTATATATAGCCACTCTTGGCTACATGGATGAGATAGTAAGACATGGAAAAACAAAAATGGTGGCAGCTAGTGGGTTCAAGTCTTCAAGGGCCTAGCTAGCTATACGCGTCCTCCAAGGTAAAAAGTACTCCTACTAGTACTACAAAGTATACTACTAGTACAACAATGAAAGAGAAGGCGAGAGGGTTAAAATGGAATACCTGGGTAGATGGTGACAGTCCGATCGTGGTAGATTATGTGACCATGTTGCACATCAGTGGTACCATGGGTAACGACTGCTAAGATAGTTGATCCCAATATGCCAAAGTCAGCTACAAGGTTCCAGGTTAGACCAAATCGCGGATGCAAATGCACATCCAGGATTGGCGATCTTATTTTGATCGGGGGATGACTGGTCCCTGCAAAATAATGGAGTACCATTAGGGATGCAAATGATGGTTTGTGCATTCCGTTTGTAATCTCCTGTACCGTAGCATGTCAACCAGATGAAACAAGTCCCCTGGCTTGTCACCACAAAGATGCGGCCTAGATGGCGCACGGCGTCTTCGAACGTTTAGGGGTACAAATCTGTTGCCGCCAACATGCGCCAGCCCCTGCCGTTACTGCCTCCTGCATTGATGGCAATCCTTATGTCGAACACCGCGATGATATAGTAATCGCCGTAGCCGTGTCGCTTCGTCGGCGGGTCTGCAATTGCTATCTTCTTCAATCTCATGTAGGCATCATCATACGTATTCTTGCCCAGCCAGTCCGGAAGGCCGATCCCAATGGTGGAGAAGGGGTCTACCGGAACGGCCGCACTACTATGGATGTTGTGCAAAATCATGGTGGTATCCGGTCGGAGGTATGCAAGCCAATCTTCGTTGGCACCGACCAAGACCTATATATATAAGACGGTGGGCAGTGGAGAAATTACGGGATGGAAATGGAATAACTAAGTACTACATGATCAAACTCCATTACTAACCTGCTCATCGGACAAAATACGACTACCTCTCAACGTCGTCAACTCTAGCGGAGTCAACGTGCAACCATGGCCAGGGAGCGGTGGACTGTTCGAAGAATTGTCCCATAGAAGAACCTTCTCCTCGAGGACGCATGGAAGACCAACAAGCATGGCCTTTTCCCAAGCCTATTTAAGCAGCGTCTTGAAAAAGTTGGTGCAGGAAGCACCGAGTCTTGCGGCGGTGAGGACGTCAGAGCGGCGTGCGATTTCTCCCAGAGAATCGTCGTCCAAGGTCTCCCACCCCCGATGAGGAGGAGAACCACCTGGCGAATTCATGGGAGCAGCGACGAACTGCCTTCTCTTCGGAGGGAGGGGAACTGGCGAGGAGGAGATAAGAGCGTAGTAACTCCAGGGCCTCGTCCCTTCCAACTGTAGATCGTTCCTCGGCGAAGGGGTGTGGCCATTATTTACTACTCTAAATAATAGCACTAGTAAGAAATTTTTGGCACTAGGTAGTAGTTTTTGGTACCATGGAGTACTAGTACTAGCATTATGGAACGTTATGGGATTGCATTATACTGTAAATAATAGCACTAGTAAGAAATTTTTGGCACTAGGTAGTAGTTTTTGGCGTGGATTAAGAAATTTTGGGTATGTTTTTGCCATTTTTTGTACATGCCAACTAGTGTCAAAAAACGTCGTACATTATGTGACGGAGGAGTACGTACTCGTACTATAGCAGTACTAGTACTGCTTTTCTCAACTACTCCTAAAAAAGCACCCAATTAATGCTCTTGTTTTCCTCAAAAAAGTATGTTTACCAATGCATTAATTGCAATGCATGCATGCATAAATTACATTCATTGGTCAATTTTATCTTAATACTTGCATGCATTAATGCACCTTGGAATCTGAACATGTGATGGGAAGCAACCAAATTGAGCCTTATAAAATGGAAAAACTAAAATTTTGAGATGAGCCCTATAAACCGGAAAGGAGGGAGTACTGTACTTCTAGTCTAGTCTTGTATAGTGCACCAGTTTTGAACTCTTGAATCTCAGGGCCAAGGAGCTATAGTTGGAAGTGGAGGGTACTACTGTTCTCTAGAACCATCGTTGTACTATCAATGCAGGGTAGTACACCTGCGTAGTGGCCTAGTGGGTACTCTCGGTGCTCTATTCAGCCGCTCCTCTCACGTAGCTGGCCTACTCAGCCGCTCCTCTCACGCACACACTAGTAGCCTGTTTATCAGCGACGGTTACTACGGGGGCAGAACATTTGAGTTATTTGATACAGCGAGACTAGGCTTTTCGCTTCCATTTGTGGCGGTGTAATGGATCTCGTCGAACTTTGTTAGTAGTTCCTTCTTTATGAATGAGATGAAGCAAAGCTTTTGCCTCCGTTTAAAAAAAATTCAAGAGGAATTTCTTTTATAGTAGAGCCGATAATGGAGTGAAGTCCATGCATGCAACGCCACAAGCTACAGAGTAGTAGTAGAGCACTTTACGTACAGAGCCATATTGCACAGTTCCCAATCCCCCCAGGCTTTTCTGGCTCCTCGGGTTTAATTGGGAGGCGCTAGTTTAAATATGCTACTAGCTAGAAGCTGCAAGCGAGGTCCGGCTAGGGTGAGCGCGCAAGCCACGGGATGCTGGGAAGGAAAACCCGTTCACGTGGCTAGGCTGTCCAGACTCCAGTGCACCCAGATTGTGGGGCCGCACGTCCGTTTGACTTCAAAACTCAAACTACCTGTGTAAAATATTGGCTCGCAGCAAAGTGTAGTACTCCCTCTATTCCGAATTACTTGTCGCAGGTATGGATGTATCTAGATGTATTTTAGTTCTAGATACATCCATTTCTGTGATGTATCTAGATAATATACTATTTAAAAGAAGGCCTCCGTGCGTTCGGCTGGGATCGAACCCACAAAACGAGGTATACACTCCCGCGACCACTAGTAGTACTCGTTGGAGTACAACGCAACCTAGAATCGCCTTTTGTCGCTAGTAGTACGTACATTGTTCCTTACAATAAACCCCTAAGAGCATGGTTAATAGTATAGCCAGCTGCTGGCTATAAGCCAGTGCCATGTCATCTACAACCCATCTTATAGCCAACATGTAGTAGTAGTTTATTTCTTATAGCCCGCTGACTCAGCTCTATTGTACTTGCTCTAATAATGCAAGAAACCACTAAAATTCCAAGAAACTACTACCACTTGCATATGTGGCAGACTTAAGATAAGACTACCTTATCAACCATTGTACTCCTCTTACCAACAAAAATCCTTGAGTGACCTCCTACCTCGGGCCCGTACACCTAGTCATCCTCGGCCATGGGACACAGCTACCGCCGGCGGCAGAAGGCAAGGTCAAAACCGCCGGCGGTGCGGAGCCCATGTTGCGGCAGCCCGGATGCCAGCTCCGTCCGGCGCTCGTGGCCGCTAGCTAGCCAAGATAGCTCTGTCCAGCTGCTTGTCTGCAAGGTTTGCTAGCTAGGTTGGCACGGCAGCGCGGCGGCTTGCTCGCGCGCGCCGCGCTAAGGCCAGCCATCTGGCTCGAGCGAAGGCCAGCGCGGCGGCTTGCTCGCTCGTGAGTCACACTCGGGCCAGCCTGCCAACCCATGCGGAGGCCATCGCGGCGTCCGGCCCGTCCGGCAGAGCGGCGGCCAACTCGCTCATCACCAGCGCCACCGACGAACACGCATCAGTACTATTTGAAGTAATGTTCAGGAAAAATAATGATTTGAGGGGGAATAACAGGATAGAAGGTCAGATGTGGGTCCCTCGTGTCAACAGTCAAACAAAATGTGTTGGTTTAAGCTGCCTCATCAGCACGGACATGTGGGCCAACCCTGTCATAAATGGGTTAAAACGAACCTAATCGGTAGGAGTACTAGGTAGTTTTTGGCGTGGATTAAGAAATTTTGGGTATGTTTTTGCTATTTTTTGTACAATAGATTCCTCCTAGGGCTGGTTGAAAGTGGTATTTTTTTGTTAAATACTCTACATATTAATGTAAGTAGGAGTGAAAGTTAAGCTTTGGAAGCCAATAAGCAAGGCTAGTTACATAGTGCATATGTGTACATGATTGAAAGTAAATATCAACCATGAGTGACTAATATCTTGATGGAAAACTCGAAACTATGGAATACTAGGAAAAGAAATGCATGGTTGGAAATACTAGGAATGTTCATGTCTGTTGCAACGAATCACTATTAGAATAATACTTATTCACAAACTTGGTACAAAACACTCTAATTTTGATATACATATGTCACTAGAGATATATTATGTTTCAGTTAGAATATATTCCTTGGGCTGTTTTGGTGAGCTCAGGGAGGGATGTGGTTGGTTTTAAGATACTAATTATGGGTTTTTCTGCAAATTGGTAGACAAGTGGGATGTTGGTGAGAAAAGGCAACAACTTACCTCACAATCATTAGATGTAGATCTAATGGTCAGAAACAACGGATGGCAGACACACCAGCATCACCAACTTAGTCTTATGTAGGAGTACTTGCAAGATCCGTCCATTGCACGGAACATCAAGATGCATTTTTTTATAAAACACTTGTTGTGATTGACCCTTGCGGGAGTAATCCCATGTGTAAAAACTAATGATATCTCGAGAAATATGAGATAAGGTGAAGAGGAGTGGGGTGTGGTGGTGGTTGGTGGTCGCACTGAGCGGAGGCATGGGGATTGACGACGCCGGCAGCGGCCACCAGACCAGTTTGTTCCAGAGGCTTCCTTTATTAATTGCTCAACAATGAAGTTTGTTGGAGATAAAGATGAACAAGGGAAGGCCTTGTCTGCAAATGTGGAGAGGGGTGCGGGTATCTTTTAGTTTAATTTCCATCCATCAGATATAGATCGGACGGTCTATATTGTAAGATGGCACACGTACCATCATCACCAACTCAGTTTTTTATAAGAGAAGAAATATAAGTATGGAGATACAAACGTATTATCGATACTTGCTTTTGTAAACTAGCATCTACATTCTATTCAACGCCTCGACATGTTGGGCCTTAGCACAATGACTTCTCGACTGTGTAAAACGAAGATTTTCCCGTCGCCGACAAGGAGGGGGTGACGGCGGTGCACTTTTTGGCTTGCTCTAGTCCTAGTAGTCATACTAGGTGGTCTAAGCACGTGTAGATTTATTCTTTTTCACGTCTCGTGTTCGCCGTACTGCCATGACTGTTCATGAATAAACGGTAAGTTATTCATGGGGAAACCCTTGTTGAGCGTGTTTGCGAGAGAGAGAGAGAGAGAGAGAGAGAGAGAGAGAGAGCGTGTGTGATATGTTAGAGACTGAGGCAATGATAACAGATTCTTTGTGTCTATGTGTGTGGAGGATAGAGAGAGATATGTACATGGGGATTTGTGTTGTGTAACATGGAGACACATATACATAATTAGAGAGTGAGTGTGTGAGATACACATGCGGACATGAGGAGAGATGAGGATCCAGGTAAATGGGTGTTTGTGCGTGTCTGTGTGTGTTTGTGCACGCATTTGTGTGTGAGAGGCAGAGAGTGTATGTGGAGTAGAGAGACCACTGATGATGTAAACCTAGTATAAGGGAAGGGGGGACGGTGTGACATGTGTAGTAGCGAGATAGCACGGGTGCGGTCGGGGGAGCAGACTATTTGGAAGAGACATCGAGTGTGTGTGTGGGAGAGGGGTGTGAGAGCGAGAGAAAGAGAAAGCTAGCGACGGAGAGAGAGAGAGTGAGAGGAAGAGAGGGGGCGAGAGGGGCCGTTTGTGTCCAAAAATGGCGTATAGATAGGGAGACAATGTTGATGTTGTCCGAAATTGGCCTATGAACGGAGACGCAAGGGAAGCAAGTCATTGTGTGTGATAGGGACTTCATGGGAGATCTAGAATAGATGGTGTAGAGAACAATGTGCGAAATCGAGAACGATAATACATTAGGGAGCTATGCAAAGAGTCACGACATATATGTATACGGGGAAAGAGCTGGGGCGGGTCCGCATGTGGGAGAGATAGAAAGAGGAGAGTGGTGCACAAGGAGACAAAGTGTGCTAGTTTGCAGTGGGGGTGGTGTGTGAGGTGAGTGCACGAGAACCACATAACTAGGGAGATAGACGTTTGGGGTGACGTTTAGTGTGTATGGGAAATATACACTCTACATAGTGCGTGTGCTTGGGTAAGAGAGATAGCGGGAGACCTAGAGAGTGAGGGAAGAGATGTGTGCATGCCCGAGAGACAAAGTGATAGAGACCTATGTTGGGGTCCGGACTTTACAAGAGAGAGGGGTGTTAATGTGCTCGTGTGTTGGTGTTTGGGGGAGAGAACGACTTCTGTGTGTGTGTGTGTGTGTGTTTGTGTGTGTGTGTGTGTGTGTGTGGTGGGGGGAGGGGTTGACTTCAGATAAAGAGTGAGGTGTCTATATTTGAGGGACTTTAGCATATTTGAGATATTGTGCACCCATGGTTGGTCAATTTGTTTCACAGTTTGTACTATGAGATAACGATACTTTTGAACATGTGTGATATACCTTGATGTACCGGAATTAGAAACCTAATATTGGAATTTTGGAATTCGACTCCATCATTAGCTTTTGTAATTCATTTAAACGGAGGTACATTTTTTAAGATGGGATTTCGTGATTTCAAATTCATATATCAAACCTAGAGATATACACATACGGGCATGTTCAAACTTTATAATCATCCACTTTATTCATACACATACACATTTTTGCTTTTGTCGTCATATTTAGGATAAACACATCTGGAATTTCATTTGAATTGGACCGTATGATGGTATTTGCTTGTAGTAGCTCAATGATCCATATTTGAATTGAATGGACAATCTAAGTTTCGAGTTGGAGACATTGATTTTCAAAACTTGCACATTTTTTTGCGTGCAAAACAAACAAATTGTCGGCCATGATATCATAGTCGGCCGTACGAGAGCAGAATACTTATAATTTTAGGCGCCAAAAGCTTTCAAACTTCCCGCTCACATCGAAATATCACGTGCCCGAAAGTTTAGCCCTGCGATATTCCTGTTTTACCTCTGCCACATGAACGGAAAAGGGCTGCTTTGGTAACTCCATTGTTTTCCCCTCTTTGCCCCCAACATTCTCCCCCAGAGCCCCTCCCCTTCCCCCCGACCCCCCCCCTCAACCACGGCAAGCCGCCGAATCTAGTCCTCCGCCGCAGCGGTGGACCTCACACCCCGCAGGATCTACCTTCCGCACCTTGGAACCCCCAAATGCCAACTCACCACTTCACCGGAGCCGCTTCAGCGACTGGCTTGTCCACCGCTCCAGATCTCCTTGACCGCCATCATGGTCCACCGCACCGGATCTGCTTAACCGGCGCCCTCATCCACCATAGCGTAGGTCCTTCACCGACTCTCTCGTCCGCCCCTTCGCTGGCCCTTCATACAAGCCCTCGTCCGCCGCAACAGACTCGCCTCACTGAAAGCAATGTACAACGCACCTGCCGAAGCCTTCGTCAACTGCACCGGACCCGCTCCACGGACGCCATATTCAACTCCACCGGCCCTGCTTTACTGACGCTGCAGCCTCATCAGGTTATTTCGATTTGTACTCCTTTCGGTTTTTCTCTTTATCGTGCAACTGTTCACTTACCACAGATGAACTTTCTTGTATGTCGATAGGCGCCGCAACCGTAGCACCGGAGCCGCTTCAGCGACGGCGACAGCCGCCCCAAACTCAACCGCAACACGAGCACCATCGACGATCCTTAGCTATCAAGTATGATAACGATACCCATACGCCGCCGAGAATCAGGTACTATTATCCAACGGCCGGCGCCTACGTTCACTTCTCTAGCATAAATAGCGCACCTTTGAATTTCTTCAGGGCATCATTCAGTTTTTCATGAGACGCGTTATTCTGCTTGCACCTGTAGGGCCATACTTCTGGCAGTGAACATGTTACATGTGCTAAATTACATACCAGTGCACATATAGTTAATATGCTTCAGTTTTGTTCTGATGCCACCTATTGGTTCCATCAGACTACTTAATGTTCTCTATGCTTAATTACACATCAGCAAACTAGCATGTGGTTCCGCTGCTTTTTGTTTGTTTTACCCTACATTTTCTAATGCTAGCTATTACATCACTGCTCCGAGCCTCTGTTCATTACTTGTTTGTGTGTTCTTGATCTTCCCAAGTTGCATGACTAATTTGATGCTTCTATTAATTATGGAGCTGCCAACCCCATCAAGCAAAATATTTGTTCTTTTGGGGCTGGCACCTCGAACAAGCATAAAAATATAGGGAAGCAGATATACTCCCTCCGATTCTATTTACTCTGCGCATAACTCTTGACCCGCATACCAAGGAGGGCACTTGTTTAATTTTTCTGGACTAATTTTCCAATTAATTAGGGCAGAGGCGGATGGGGCGGAGCACAAAAGGAAACCAGCGCTAGGAATCGGCAACGCGTGGACTAATACGAGAAAACTGAGAAAAAGTTATACGCAAAGTAAAAAGAATCGGAGGGAGTATTGTCGTGTATGCACACACCCTTCTTTCATTAGTTTAGATGATCCATTGATGATCAATTTGGACCAGTGCATGAGATTAAAATTAATTTTACCTAAATAGATGGTGCAGAATAAACTACAACAACTAGATTTGCAACCACGGGATGCTGACGATATCTTCAAAGAACATTGCAACAGCAGCTAGGCTTCACAGCAACATATGATAAGCCAGTGTGTTTTAGTACGTGTGAAATGTAATGCGAGTGGGCTGCTTTCTTGGCTTGTGCCCTCAACGTGTAATCCTACCGAATTACAAATAGTTCAGTTGTCTGCTTTGCTGTATTGCTTGATTCAAATGCTTATTTGTTGTTACGCTATACCTGAGTTGGCCAATATGTCAGCAGTGCCTGTTGTACTATCGTAAAGAAATGCATGCCTATTTCATTTGAGTCCTTAACTTTTCCTCTCAGCTTCATCACAAGACTGTCTTCGTAGTTTATATGAGGCCACACTGTTAAGTGCTTTCTCAGATTATTTCAACTGCTTAGATGCCTTGGCAACTTAAATATAGCGGTTGTACACTCCCTTTCAACTAGGGATGTCAACTGGGTCCGGTTTAATCCTGATTAAAGTCCACTAGTGGTATGATAGTTCAAAAGAGTTTTTGTTTTTTTGAGGAAAATGAACTAGGGAGGTAGAAAAAACTAACTAGATGGGACTAGCGGATTTCGTTTATTTGCCACTTACATCCCTAGTTTCATCTTGCCATTTTAATTTCTTTTCGGCTGATGCTGCTTCGAACCATTTAAATATAGTTTGCCATGCTCGGCAATAATTCGTTTGTCGTTTACCATGTAAGCTTACTGCCTGGATCATACGATAACTATCTCTTACTGATGTCCAGCGGAAACCTTTCAGGATGCCGTTCACACTAGGACACAATGTACAACCCCAGAATCTATTTGTGGAAGCAGTGCGCCATCCATGTTACCAGATGGTAGCAGTTCAGAGGCAACACTGCCGGAGAGCAGTCTGAGCACAGATATTATAGTGCTTGAGGCTCTACTAGAGGCAGAAAGAGATGGTGTGGCTGCCATGAATGAGGTAATCTTTATCTTGAGGCTGGAAATTACAGAATTATTGGCACGCATTATGCAAGGAACCCAAGAATTGGAGGAAGTAAGAATGTTGCATTTGAAGACGGAGGAGGTCCTGCTGTTTCTGCTATCTGAAGCCCAAGATAATCCCGGTTCTTCTTTAGATACCAGTTGAAATTTTCATTAGATTATTGTACTTGCATGTTGTGTCATGTCTCTGAATGGATTATGTTGCAAGACCCCCTATGTTGTCCATGTGTTGTAATGATCCGAATTTTTTAGGCGAGGTAATCCTTGGTACTTGTATGATTGGCATAAGGTGAACTGTTTTTCGTGTGAGCATATTGTATTGAATGAAATAACTGTTTGACTCAGAGAGTATCGAACCTACTGAATTCGAAGATCACAACATTTCTAAATCATAATCATACATAAAGGTGGAATAAATCTTTGTTGTGGTTCTGAAGAAATAAATAACAAAACATATAATTATCTGTGGATATTCGTAATTGAATACAAATTGGATTTGAATTTAGTTTGCCAGGTCCCAGGGCAAACGTGAATGCTAATTCTCCCAAGTTTTGAACAAGGCGGCTAAACGCCCACTATAATTTGTGGGCTGCCCGAAGCAAGTGTTTGCGAGATGGAAATTACTGTCTACCCCTGACACTTGACATCCTTATCGACAGGATTTACACTGCTGTCGATAGGGGTAGACTAGTAACTTCAATCAGACGTGACACGACGGCCTCTGAGCCCATTCAGACACGGTGGGCGCCAAACATGGGCGGCAAAACACATTTGATTCAAGCTCGTCCGAAAGACATGTGTCTCTTCCTCCATTTCCCCATTCATACACGGTGGGCAGCAAAACAAACTCTCCTCGTCCAAAATCGATGTAGGCTTATATTTTAAATAGGAGCAGATGTGTAACTTCCATCAGACGTGACACAACCGCCCTACCTGTCAGCCCTGTTCATACACCGTGGGCGCCAACCGTGGGCGGCAAAACACCCTCTCCTCGCCCGAAATAGTTACCGGCAAATATTTGGGAGATGCGAGATTACTGTCCTATCCCCAACCGACGCGATGTCCGAAATTTTAAATGGGGGATAAGTTCGTAACTTTCCCCCATTTCAGAGAAGCGCGTCCCAAAGTTTGAGATCCCCCCTCCCCTCCATTTCCCCATTCATACACCGTCGGCGGCACGACAACCTCCGCACTGCGGCCAGCCTCCTCCGTCCGCCACCCCATCCTCCACCTTGCCGGAGCCGCTACCCCTACTCCATCATCCACTGCAAGAGATGGACGTCTCTCATCCACGGCGCTGGACCAGGATCCTTTCATCGCCTCCTCTCGCTTCATCGGCGCCGTCGTCCACCTTGCCGTTGCCGCTCCTATGACCGCCTCATCCACGGCAACAGGATATATCCCCCGACCCGGCCGTCTGCCGTCTAAAGTCTTCTTCCCTGCCGCCGACAGCCATCACACCCGCAGCACCCTCAACGTATCAGCATAGGCCTACACGGCGTCGCAAGAGAGCTGGTACTCTTCCATATGTGCTTAAGTTATTGATCTCACCCGGAAAATAGATCGTAATTTGTTTACTGTACTTTTCTTGTCCGTACCAAATCGTAGTGGCTAGTTGAAAGCAAACATTGGTTGCGAAGTAGCTTTGTCCAGTTTGCACCTTCAGATCCGCCATGGCATGGGCACTATACTCGTAATGCCTATGGTTTCCCCCCTTCATATTCACTACCATCATCGTAGGTGCTTCGTGTCGTGCTAGCACTACTCCTCAAGACCTCAACCCAAAGCTTACGTGTTGAAATACGAATCTGATATGATGCTAATATCACTAAAACAGAGAATGTTTAATTGGTCACCTAATGTTCCTATATTCGTTTCGAAAAGCATGTGCGCCACCCACTGGTCCAGCTAGTTCCACTTTCCTGATTTTTCTCTTGATGCTTAGGGTTTTCCCCTTTTATATACTCTACTATGATCTGCGTAGGTGCTTTCTGTCATACTAGCCTTACTCCACCCTTGAAGCTAAACAACACAACACTCAGAATTCGAAAGCTTAGTTGTTCAAATATGATTGTGATATGATACCGATATTAGTTAACCGACACATTTAATTGGTTAGCTAAAGGTCCCACTTGAGTTTCCAAATGCATGTCGCGACATATAGAGAGAGAGCATAATTGCATTTCTTTGTCACTTGTTGACCGTACTTTGTTGTCCATACCAAATCTTAGTTGTTATTTCAAAGCAAACATCGGTTGCTAACTACCCTTTGCGCGGTTTGCAGCTTCGGATCTGCCATACCACTGCCATGGTCAACAATGTACTCATCATGCTTATGTTTTCCCCATTTTATGATGACCACAATCAGCCTACGTGGTTCGTGTCGTAATAGCACTGCTCCACCCATCGAGCTAAACAAGCTTAGTTGTACAAGTTCATATCTGATATTATTGCTGATATTAGTAAAACTGAGAGATGTTTAATTGGTTAGCTAAATGTTCCTACTTTAGTTTCGAAATGCATGTGAGCCACAAATGGAGAGACCAGAAAGAATAGTATTTCTCTATGCGCTCTGGTTCATCATGGGTGGCCAACCGACATTGTATTAAAATACTTGTAATATCTTCAATCTGCTTGCTCTTCTGCTCTTCTTTAAGATGATACTCTTCTCTTGCGGTCGACTGGTCAGGTCGAGTTGTTCTCCCTTAGTATATTTTGAATCTGTCAGGTCAGGTCGACTTGTTCTTCTTTACTATATGTTGAAGCTATCATCTACGAAGTGTCATCACTTCTGGAGCTCTCATATTTTGAGTAGTAGGCCACATTATATTAATGCACACAACAAATTACAGCATGCATGGCATCTTTTAAAAGAATTGCAGAGATAGCACAAAGGGTTTTACAGGGAGGCGGTATTGGATTAGAATCACTTCTGCATTACAAAGAAAATCTCACTTGTTTTTATGTTTTCATGCATGTCAGATATTGAACATTATCAAAATGAATATGAGAATGGGCGCACGAGAGGAATATTGCGGAATGATCCACTGGCTATCAAACTTGGCATGGTGGAGGATGGCCTATATTATTCACCCATCAAGGTGCTTGCTCTAACTTTGCAAAGTTGTATTGGTCGCATATATTTTGCATCTGACCTCTTGCATTACTTCTACTTTGTTACACCATCTTCTTAGTTTAAGCATCACATATGAGTATATGCCATACCTATCCATTTTCTGTACCTATTCCATGTGTCGTCACGCTATGTTTTTCCAGTAAGATGTTGTTCTTTCGTAATAGGTGTCCAAAAGGAAGAGGGTGAGTGCAGGTCGTCAAGGAGTACAAACTAGGTATTTGGAAAAGGTAGTGATACCTGCTAAATCAGATAGATCAGCAGCCACGGAAAACACGGGCCCAACTGTACCACACTTTACCCCTACTCCAGTGGCCAAACCCCTATTAGAACTGCTGGGAGCCCAGCGTCAGGTACTGTCTATGATATCAATTCAAAATTTGAACTCCTAAATTTCTGCTTGTGCCTTACCTTCTCTCTTGTATGAAAACTAATTTCAGATGAATCTCCTTGCTCAAAGGATCATACGACCTCAAAATAATAATGGGCTCTGCATTGCTCTTGTCAGTACCTCTCTCCCTTTCGCCTTGTGACGCTGTACTTAATTAATTGCTATTTGATTATGTATCATCAGTCTGCACCTGAGCTTCATTATCCTCTGTTTCTTCCAATATTATTTGATCTATATTTACTCTTTGCAAAATGTAGAATAATGGCAATGCTTATAAAGAATTTTCTTTGGGGAATTTATTGAATTATCCTTCCATCAACATGGAGAAGGGCTTTGTCCAGCCCGTGTTAACATGTAATGTAAGTTCATCCTTCTCAAGCCTTCAAACTTTGTTCTAGTATAGATTAGGATAGGCATCATTTCCTCCACTGCTGTTTGCTTTGCTGTTTACATCTGATTGGATGTTTGCAACAACTACCAGTTTCAAATTGTAGTTGTAAAAACATGTTCCTTATGCAAAACAGATCCATTTATTTGCTTATATAATTGTGAAACATGTTACGTGTCTCCTTGTTTCTCTTTCAGACTCGTATCTCTTACGCCAGGCAGAACTTTAGGGAAGATAGTGAGCCAAACCATTTTGAGGACAGCGAGATGACCCCAAGGACCTGTCTTGATGAAGACAGTGAGTTGAAGCTACTCACCAGCAGGTGTGAGACAACCTCTGTGCAGTCGCCGCCTCAATCAGTTCGACTTCTTCAGTCTCAACTTAAAGAGGAAAGGCTTGCTTCAGCTCAGCTCCAACTTGAAGTCAAAGATGCAATGAAGATGTCAGAGGACTGCCGTGCACACCATCATGCCTTAAATCTAGTGTTGATGCATCTATCATTGACACAACTGAGGTCTACTCAGCTTCTTTAGCTGCTTGGGGGGGCGACCTGGCCAGGCCTAGTGCCTTCTGAAGTGCTCTCAGTTTTGTATATTCTTTTGTCGGCGCGTTTATTTGCACTGGTGGCGAACTTTGATGCCTGGTGGATGTAATATGTGTGATAGCCGTGATAGCCTAGTGTAAGTTGCTCGCTTATTTATTTCTTGTTGTCTTGTTTATTTATTTGCTTCTATTCATTGCAGTTCTTTTTCCGCGGTTTGCTAGTGGCTGCATTGACCTATTTTTTAAAAACTAGGCCACAATAACCATGGGCTAATATTTACTGTAGTGACACTGGGCCTCCTACGGGCCGTAGAAACAGTGGGCCTTCTACGGGTCGTAGAAACAATGGGCCTTCTATGGGCCGTAGAAACAATGGGCCTTCTACGAGCCGTATCATCAATGGGCCTTATACGGGCAGTATGATCGATGGCCAAACATGGGCCAATAACAGGCCGCATTATGGCCGTAAACGGGCTAGAGTTGGAATCGTCCGTTCATGGGCCGACCATAATGGGCCATCGTTAATAGGCCGTATTTGATGACGCTATGAAAATGGCACAACGTATTAACGGACCACAAACGGGCCGACTGTAACCACGGGCTGAATTTGGCCCACAAGCAGAAAATGACATTAACAGGCTGTAAGTAAACGAATGCTGGAAATGAGCCCAAGAATAAATGGGCTCTGAGAAGGCCGAAAGATAACATGGGCTGGAAACAACCCAATAGAATAATGGGTCGTTAATGGGTATAAAGTGATACACTGTTCATCACGGGCCAGTTTCACCACGGGTCGTTAATGGGTGTAAAGTGATACACTGTTCATTACGGGCCAGTTTCACCACGGGCCGTTAGTAGGCCAAGAGTTACATAGGGCCTCATATGGGCTGAAAGATGTCATGGGCCATACATGGGACAGAAGTGAAAACGGGCTGGAATCATATTGGATGGCCCAGATGATGCTACTGGGCCTAATTCGGATAGGGCATAACGGGCCTTGGGTTAGCGGGCTGTAAATGGGCTATATTCGAATAGGCCGTTAACAGGCTTTCCATGGGCCGGCCCGCCAGCTTTTGACCAAGTCAAACGGACCGGCCTTTACACAGGAATGGGCCTCTGTTGGGCCATGCCACGTGTCGACGTATCATAGGTGCCTATCTGACCCACTGACGAGCTGACACGTGTTTCATCCGGCCAATAAGAATTTTACACAAGGAAATTTCCCATTGGTCGGGGCTGTTAACTGGTTACCGGATCCAAAACCCGACCCGATAGCTTAACAGCGTTCCGTTACGGTGGATGCTACGTGTCGGTCACCCTTGACAAAAGCACTTCTGTGACGCGCGATTTATCATCATGGAAGTGGACACTTCCGTGATGATAATTTTGGTAATGTCATGGAACACTTCTACGACAGCACAGGTATGACTATCTTGATTCTGTCATAAATTTGTCATGGATGTACATGCATGACAAAAAAAGTGACCTACTGTGACAAACACGTATCATCATGGAAGTGTATTTTTTTGTAGTGTGTACTCCCATTTAGATATGTACACAAGCAATGTATCAAGATTCAAATACCGAGTCAATCAACCAAGAATGTACGAAACTAACAGACATATAAACACTTATAGAGTATATGGATCAATAATATCAACTAACATACATAAGCCAGGCCGCTGTACTTTTTTTGGCTACAACATCATCCTTTTTTTTAGCCAGCATCTTGGTCCTTTCCGATGCGTGCCACTTATGGTCCATCTATACTACTATTGCTGAATGCACGTTCAGCCCAATTGGCATATTTGTAGGTCTGGCACAACAATCCAAATAAAATGTCTCCGAGTCTTATCAATTAATACATACTTGTGCTCAAATAAAATTACAAACAAAAAAACAAAAAACAATTATTACATGATCTCTAAAACAAATGGTTTGATTGATTACATGAACATACAACACAAAGGTTATTCAACTATGGAAAGAACATTTCACCTATGATTTACCAAGTAGGAATTTAATTTCCTTTTTTCCTTCAGGATCTTAACAATCTGGTCAGTCTCAGCTTGCTTCGTTTTGAAATCCACCAAATATTTAATGGTTGTCTTGAGTACTGCTTGTGAATGTGATGTTTGCTTCCTCAACATGTCAACTTCATCTCTAAGTGCAGAAGTAGAATCTCTTTCTACCACTAGTTTAGCCTCTAGAGCATCAGCAGTTGGCAATTCATAATGCACGATTGGGCCGGTGCCACTGCTGTGGGATGATGCAACGTCCATGGGGACCTCGCTCTTTGATTTTGGGCTAAACTGTTTTGCCATTAAAGTTCTGATTGGATTCAGAAAAGTTGAAGTTAGCAAAACATCTCAACTAGGAGTTATAACAATAAACCAGTTAAAAAAACAAGGAATTAAAGAGTTTCAATTGGATGCTGAAAAGTAGTTATTAACATCATTGTAACCCGCTGTTGCAGCAGCAAAGTAGTTAAACAAACAAGTAGATATTTAAGTTAAGGCAAACAGGTAATTCTTAACAATAAGTATCAAACACATAGATAGGCGCAGTCTACAATATGATTAACAGGTTGTGCCATTATGTAATCAGTAGCAACCTAAATTAAGCCAAGCAACATAATTGAACAATTTTGCAATAAGTGGCTAACTAAAATTCCGAGAAGCAGGTAACTGAACTTATGCTAGTTCTTTGTACAGGCACACTGCAACTTCTTTTTCGCTTACAAGGTTGTACGAAGGAGTCCATGCATCAATTGCTTGGATACGCAGTCCCAATACTTCTTTCTTCCCACACTGCATGGGTAAGTTGAATGGTTAATCTGGTAAGATGGTGCATCCTTGATATGTTATATGAGGACGTGTAGTCAGACTAGTTGTAGCCAAACACATCACACTGGCTTTTACTGTATATTGCATGCGATTACTTTTGGCATATTGAGATCTAAGCAATCTACAATAGGATGAAAAGACTGGCATCCTTCACATTATTGGCGAACTCAGTTCATAGAAATAAGCAATTCAACCATTCTGTGGGTAAATCAAAAGTGCCACTGGAATATTTTTCACTGTCCAATCATACACGCAAAAAGGGGCGACGCCACCATAGGGGCTGGTATGGGCGGCCGCCCCAGGTGGCTGGAAAGTGTGCACCTAGTTTGAGTCGTCCGGGTTGGCCCACGCTAGTTTTGTTCGTCCCAACGCACGAGCAGGCAATGTAAAAAATGAAGAAAAATGTTTCAATTTGGATGGGCCAATAACATAAGTGCAAGACAGGCCCTATAGCAGGCTCGCGGCCCAAATGAGGGCCTCCCATATCGATCGACAGCAGGAAAAATCCCAATTCATTCGCTCCAGCCTCCAGTCTGGTTCGCTCCTAACCTAGCCGCCGCTGGACAGACCGACACAGCACTTCCTCACGCCCTCATTGGAGGGTGGTCGCCGGGCTTCAAGCGAACAGAAGGACAAGAAGATGAACATCCAACCCTGGGTGTAGCCTACGTGAGAGGCAGCGGCGGCAACACGGGTATGGCATCGAGCTTGCGCAAACGGACAACCGCAGCTTGCAAGAGTAGCATGCGCAACGAGCAGGTACATCACATCCCGGATTATATCTAATTCAACTTTTCAATTTCTGGCCAATAGTTAAACCTGATGGTGTTGTAAAACTGCTTGTATGTAGGGAATCTATGAGAAAATGAAACCAATTTCTACTTATTTTATAACTCCCCCAATCAATACTGAACTGGCTCAATTTGATGTATCTAATCAAGTTTCCGGTGCAAACATACAAGCTCATGTTGTTCTTGAGCCTGAAGTGTCTAATGGACAGACTGCTAATGAAGGATTTGATGCAAACATTTTACATGCTCTTGGTGATGAACATATAGTGTTTAATGAGGGATCTAATGCAAGCATTTTGCAAGCTCATTGAAGGATTTAGTGTCTAATGATGATCTACTATGTTGAGAGCAACAGAGTTTTGCAGGCATTGATGACAAGCAAATTATAGTGCATTTTCATAGCTTGAGGAAATGTCGAGGCCATCTACCAGAAAGTCCCCGTATCATGACAACATAGCATAAATACTTTTCTAATCTGTTGTTTGAAACTATTGGCATACTTGTGTAGGATAGATATATTGATATGCAGTTTGCGCACTGGCTATACGTGCAATTACACTTCGATATTTTCAGCCAGAGAATGAATAATTCAAGCAGGTACAGACCATGTTTGTAGTCCTTGTACACCATGTTGCATTTTGTGTTTTTTGGTGCTTGCATCATTTAGTGTTTATAATCTGAACTACTTTGGATCATTAGCTGGTTTTCAAAGTGCATGTAGCTTCACATTTCTCAAGTTATGTGACTTCCGGAGTGCAAGCGCCTTCGTATTTTTTAGTTAAATGTTCACCCCTGGTAACTTGAATTCGTGGATCAGCCACTCCACACAAATCATACACGAATGCCAGTACGAATTAAATGAAATGCAGGGACTTACGCTAGCTTGTTGTACAGGCTCACTGCAGCTCTGCTTGCGCTTGGGATGTTCCATGTACAAGTCCATGTTACCACTTGCTTGGATGTGCAGGCCTTGTGCTCCTTGCATCCCCGTCTGCATTTTTGACATGGCGAATGGTTGATCAAATAAGAGGAATCGACCTTGATGTTGTACCGGAGGACAGATATTTACAAGGTTATACGGGTGTGCAGGATGTGTACCAGATCCCGTAGCGCCGTCATGCTTCGCTAAAATATGGATTTGCTTGTTTCAAATGATATCTCCAGAAGAAATAAGAGTTAAGGTCAGAGTTGCATAGGCGTGTAAGCTAAGAGAGCAGTGAAAGTATATCCAAACATCGTCGGAATAGTGCACAAGGGAGTGATGTGTGGATACCTAGTTCGGGCCGGCGTTTGGGCATGCTCTCCTAGCTAGAGTGCGGGTCACTTCAGAGCCGTTGAGGGTGATGCGCTGGCGTTGGCTGGCCGTGCACGGATGCAGATCTTGAGTGGCAGCGGAGCACTACGATGCGGTGGACGAGACCGTTGGTGAAGCCCCAACGGCCTCGGGGGGCGGAGGTGCGACGATGTGCTCGGTGAAGTAGCCCCGGTGAGCTGGGAGACAGCGTCGGTGAAGCGCACCTGATGCGGTGGAACTCGGTGTCTGTGAGGCATGTCGGTTGCGGCGGCCGACGTTGTCGGTGGACCACCCGGTGTGGTGGATGAGGGCGTAGATGAGGTAGCTTCGGTGCGGTGGTGAAGCGCGACCGTCGTCTTCATCGTTGTTGTCCAGCACAGAGGTGGGGAACGATGGGGAAAGAGACGAGACGAGGGGCGATTCGAGGGTTGGCGGCGAATTAGGGATTTGAGCAATCTGGACGTGGAAGGGGACAGTGGAGAAGAGAGATTTTGCAGGGCTGGAATTGGGGCCGCCAGATATTTCAATCCGAAACATGGAAGCGCGAACTTATATTGTCGTCGTCCTTTTTTTGGGGGGGAGGGGGGTGGGTGGCTGGGTGCTATGCGTCCGTCCGACACACGCGACCAGCCCGACAGGACTATGCTTCGGTGCCTTAAGGCACCTGCCTTTGTGTCCATGACATATGGGCCCAACAGGTGGCTAGCCCACATGTCAGTGACCCAAAGGTTGTTGCCTTTAAGGCACCGAAGCAGCGTCCACCCCGACACGACCCTGGTTTGCCTGGTGCACCTACATTTGAGAATGCAAACGAATCTTCTTTCATTTGCAAACGAATCTGTATGTATTACCATGCCCGTGTTTTCCTTGCAATAATTAGTCATTCGAAATGAGATACTCCATCCGTTCACTTTTGTAAGTCGTTTCAGACAACTTAAAATGAACTGTTTTGCACAATGTCTGAAATGTCTTCAAGGTCTTATAAAAGTGAACAGAGGGAGTACTATAAATTAATTAATGAGTTATTTGAAAAAAATCGAAACGGTACCCACGCTAACGTGGATTAGAGTGTGTGTCACATAATTAGTTATTTTAATTAGAGTGTGTGTCATGTAGTTAGTTATTTGAATTAGAGTGTGTGTCATGTAGCAATCTCCAATTCTAACGTGGATTTCGCATTTCACTGTATCCATGCTACTTTTTTAATACAAATTCATATGTATATGATGAACACCATGGTAGTGAGAAACCTTTTGGATGGATTCAAACATATGACCTACAAAATAGCACAACAAACTGAGTCAATGTCAACTTTTCGAAATTTAGTATGGCATGAATTCGAAATAATTACCCGTATGCCTGGTCCTCGGTTCAAATCTTACAATGTACACCGAATTGAAACATCCATATTAAGTCTCGTACTATGTACATTCAAATGTTGTTTTTAGCCCCCCCCGGCACAAACGCTACATACTTCCTGTATCGATCAATCTTCCTCTCCTAACCACCTTAGGAAGCTATCGGTTACCAACACACGTTTACTCTTTCTCTCTATGTTTTGATCTCTAAGTCTCTCAACTACACAACCCCTTTTTACCTCACACACCCGCCATTACACCCCATGCCGAGCTCTCTCTCTCCCCTCTCCCTCTCACCCTCTCGCGCTAAATACATGCATTGCCTATCTAGCCCCCAACCTCTCGTGCATGCGCAGGCACGCATGTTGTATATATAGGTCACTCCCTCGAGACTGTCTCACTCTTTCTTCCACACGGCGGGCCACACTCGCTCAATCTCGCTCTCTTTATCTGAGTCTCGTTTAACCTCGTTTTCTTTCACACACAAATGATATATCTCCCTGTTCGGGCCTCGATCGACACACTCTATACTCTCTCACGCAGATTGTCTATCTAGGTCAGTCCATCCAAGCCGCCACCACTCTTTCAACCTCATGGTGGGCCACGCTCACTCAATCTCTCTCTCTCTGTCTCTCCGTATGTCTCGATTGACCTTGCTCTTTCTCGGACAAAAACGATATATCACCATGTTGAGCCCAATTCGACCTATTCACATTGTATACTCTCTCATGCACATCGTCTATCTAGGTCACTCTCTCCAATCCGTCTCACTCTTTCGATCGCACGGCAACCCTATGTGATCGGTTGACCTTGCTTCCTCTCACGCACAAAATATATCTACACGTCTGTGACTGGATCATCTCTCAAGCTCTATCTTACAGCCCTCATCCTTGCCAAAAAGCTCAATCAGACAATATCTCTCCAGAGCATATATATTTGTTCAATGAATGCCGGACCACACTCACTTTGTCTCTCTATCTATATGTCTCTCGATTGACCTCGCTTTCTCACACTGTATCTTCCACGCGTTGAAGCTACTACCTCTCCATCCCTCGCAAAGCCGGAGCTATTTACATTGCAAGGGGCACTCCAAGCTTGGATTAATTTTGTAGGCATTTATTCCGGTCGGTTTAGATTATATTTTCGTAGCATTCGGCCCACAACTACTCCAATCACCATAGCGGGTAATTAAGCTACGGGGAGCACCTAATATGAGCACTTGGGAGCCGTTGGATCAAAGATGCAGCGGCACACATGAGGCCTGAATGTTTTATTTGCAAAAAAACCTTTGGAGAGTTTGGAAATTGCGCATAATTACAAAGACTACTCCCAAGCCATTGGATCTCACTTCCAACGGTGTAAAAACTTGTATCACCATAGTATCTAAGCTACGGGGTGGATGTGATATTATATGCCGCTGTCATTTTTGTTCGTAAACTTGCAAAAAAACATGTAACTCGTGCCGTTACTTGTCTAACCGCGCAAAGTGTTTGTTCAAAAAAACCATCCTACACTGAAATATCGGAACAACACATGGGGGTCCCACTTTTCATTAATCAAATTTGGACCTAAAACTAACAAATCTGAAAGACAAGATTCGAACTGGCAACCTGGACTACAAAGCGTAAGTCGATAGCCTGAAAAAACGAACGGTTGTTGGCTGAGTCCCATAACTTGATTTTATACATTACTTGCGTTGATTAGAGTAGAGGGATTGCCTCATCAACACGTGCATGACCGTTATCTCACTTACTGGTGGGTCCCAGGTCTGCGATCTCAATCTCTCTTCTCTCCATCGTCTAACCTTTGCACGGGCACACACGAAGAGCGGCGCTAGCTTGCCGTGGTGTTATTACAACTAAAAAAACTTGGAAAATAGAAGAATCTCCTAGAACAAGAGACGCTGTGGCTGGTCGAGACGGAGCTAACCACGTCTATCCTCCGTGCCACATTTGCATGATGAAGCTGTGTGGCTAGTGGGGTGTTTTCAACCGACTGGCTGGGTCCCGAGGTCGAACCATAGGTACTCTACTACGTCTGATACAGTATATTTTTACATGCACATTTTTCCTCCGTGCCGAGACGTGGCATACCCTACCGCACGGTTTCGGGGTCCTCCCGGGTGGTGCATGCATATATTCGTCCTGACGTGGGACACCCTACCACGCGTTTTCTGGGTCCTCCTTGGTTGTAGCACCGAAGCAAGTAAATGAGTCGTCAAATCATGAAAGACCACCTTTCCTGCCGAGTACATCAGTGAAGCACGGTGGCTAGCTAGTTGGGCTAGTTCGACCGATTAGCTAGGCCACCGCCACATTTGTTTTTTCACCCCTTTTTTATCTACTTGCCGGCAGGTAATTTTAAGTATCCACTGCGGTGTTGCTCTGGTGTTTGGGTGCGGCAGGATTTTTAATTTTTTGATTGACGGGAGCAGGCGCGGCAGGATTTTTAATTTTTTGATTGACGGGAGCAGGCACGGCAGCAATTAGTCACGATGACTCCGCCTGTACCCACTGCTCCCTGATGTGAGAAGTCGTCGACTGGTGTTTTACCGTGGTGAAACCAAAAGATTCCCCGCTCCCTCCGCCTTCCCGTAGATTGCATTGCCTTTCAGCAGTTTCGCCCCCTTTGCTTCCTCTCCCCATTGCTTCTACTTGGTGCCATGGCGGCGCAGCAGATCACGGAGTCCGAGGTGAGGCTCCTGACATAGGAGCTCCATGCCAAGGATGCCGAGCTCAAGGCCAAGGACGTGGCGCTCCGTGAGCTCAGGGATGAGAGGAGTGCCATGCTCCTCTGTTGTGTGTGGGAGTTCACGGAGCTTCAAAACGGCAGGCATCCACCACAAAGATGCTCGAGGCGTCGGCGGCGTTGCTGCTGAAAATGGGAGATATGATAGGCCGTCAGGGGAGCCGACTGGAGCGCGAGCGGGCCGATCGTGATGAGGTCCAGGATCGCCTCAGCCACTTGGTGAACCAAGTTGCCACACACGTGTTGCAGCTACGTGATGCCTACCGTCGTGCCAGCGCGACGATGCCAGCCGTCGGGCTAAACCCGTTCGACCACCCGGTCGACTTCAATGAGCTGCGGCTTCCTGACCTGGTCTCCTTCTTCACCTATATCTCCGAGGAGCTGAGCCATCTCCGCGCGATGGTGGGGGCTGAGCTGGACAAGGAGGGGTTGCGGGCTGCCGGCACCGTTGCCGGGCGAATCCTTTCAGGGCTCCGTCACCGGAATCCATTCATGCCATTGGACGCCGTCTTTGACGAGCTAGCTCCCGTAGACTGGGAGCGGGCTCTGCGGGTGGTTGCACCCTGCATCACCAACGGCATGTGCCTCAAGAAGCAGAGGGACTTCGGTGGTGTTTAGGCGCCCTCTGCATGGGCATGTCCATGTCTCGGCGCAACACGACCGTTGGATCAAACTCAGACGGTGCAGATCAGTCACTATAGCACAAAGCGTGTGGGTGTGTTTGGTTGCATTCTCATCTCAATATAGTTGTTTCCTCTTCGTGTATTTTTGTCAACCTACTGGTGTGGACTCATGCACCCTTCATGCACTCTGCCAAACACCCAAAAATGGGTCGAGAAGGGAACTTTTGCTCCCATCCCGTGCACCCTTCATACACCCTGCCTAACACTATTCGTGCTTCATGTGGTTCATGTTTCGTGGAGTACTGTAGCACCGTACTCTCCGTGCGCTTTGGACCTAGTTCTGTTAACATTGATCTCACCATCCATTCTCGACCGGACAGTCGAAAAAGTGGTACTATGTTACATATAGGAGTAGTTGACATGCGCACAACATCATTTGTTATCATCATATCTTACTACACTAGCAACAAGATTGTGTAGTACTAACGTATGAACCACTGCACATGCCTAGTAGTAGGAGCACTGTGTATGTTCAAGTGGCTGCCGTGTTTCGCACTCCTCCATCGTAAGAGTGGAAACGCTTGCTGTAATCATTTTTTTCTTCTGAAAAATAGTGGACACGCTCTACCGTGCTGATCCTTCTCTTTCCATGCACTAAATTACTCACTTTCGCCGACGTGTGGGACAGCCAGCATCGGGGTCTACCAGTCATGCACTAAATTACTCCGTAGTAGAGTGACGGTAGACTACCCCGATCGAAGCGCCGCAGTAATGCCCAATGGGCCGTCAAATCACAAAACCCCCTCCTTTCCAGCAGTAAGTTGGATGGACGAAGCAACCATCATTTCACTCTTCTCTCTCAGCTTCCTCTCTACCCAACCCTTGTTTCTGCATCATCTTTTTCCTCATTTCTTCAAGAAAACCCCAACCCGCTTCTACCATTGTTCTTCTCTCCCAAAGAAGGAAAGGTGAGCGCATCAATGGTGTTGATTCTTGTTGGGGAACGTAGTAATTTCAAAATTTTCCTACGCACACGCAAGATCATGGTGATGCATAGCAACGAGAGGGGAGAGTGTTGTCTACGTACCAACACAGACCGACTATGGAAGCGATCACACAACGTAGAGCAAGTAGTCGTACGTCTTCTTCCCGATCCGACCGATCCAAGCACCGTTACTCCGGCACCTCCGAGTTCTTAGCACACGTACAGCTCGATGACGATCCCCGGGCTCCGATCCAGCAAAGCTTCGGGGAGGAGTTCCGTCAGCACGACGGTGTGGTGACGATCTTGATGTACTACCGACGCAGGGCTTCACCTAAGCACTACAACGGTATGATCGAGGTGGAATTTGGTGGCAGGGGGCACCGCACACGGCTAAGGAACGATCTCAAGGATCAACTTGTGTGTCTTGGGGTGTCCCCTGCCCCCATATATAAAGGATGAAGGGGGGAGGCTGGCCGGCCAAAGGAGGGAGGCGCAGGAGGAGTCCTACTCCTACCTGGAGTAGGACTCCCCCCTCCAATCCTAGTCCAACTAGGATTCCCAAGTGGGAAAGGGAGAGAGGGGGGCCGGCCACCTTCTCCTAGTCCTAATAGGACTAGAGAGAGGGGGGAGGCGCGCAGCCCTATGTGGGCAGCCCTTTCACCTTTCCACTAAGGCCCATGTTGGCCCATTTGGCTCCAGGGGGGTTCCGATAACCCTCCCGGTAATCCGGTAAAATCCCGATTTCACCCGGAACACTTCCGATGTCCAAACATAGGCTTCCAATATATCAATCTTTATGTCTCAACCATTTCGAGACTCCTCGTCATGTCCGTGATCACATCCGGGACTCCGAACTACCTTCGGTACATCAAAATGCATAAACTCATAATAACAGTCATCGTAACGTTAAGCGTGCGGACCCTACGATTCGAGAACAATGTAGACATGACCGAGACACGTCTCTGGTCAATAACCAATAGCGGGACCTGGATGCCCATATTGGCTCCTACATATTCTACGAAGATCTTTATCAGTCAGACCGCATAACAACATACGTTGTTCCCTTTGTCATTGGTATGTTACTTGCCCGAGATTCGATCGTCGGTATCCTATACCTAGTTCAATCTCGTTACTGGCAAGTGTCTTTACTCGTTCTGTAATACATCATCTCATAACTAACATCTTAGTTATTATGCTTGCAAGGCTTATGTGATGTGTATTACCGAGAGGGCCCAGAGATACCTCTCCGACAATCGGAGTGACAAACCCTAATCTCGAAATACGCCAACCCAACATCCACCATTGGAGACACCTGTAGTACTCCTTTATAATCACCCAGTTACGTTGTGACGTTTGGTAGTACCCAAAGTGTTCCTCTGGTAAACGGGAGTTGCATAATCTCATAGTTATAGGAACATGTATAAGTCATGAAGAAAGCAATAGCAACATACTAAACGATCGGGTGCTAAGCTAATGGAATGGGTCATGTCAATCAGATCATTCAACTAATGATGTGACCTCGTTAATCAAATAACAACTCTTTTGTCCATGGTTAGGAAACATAACCATCTTTGATTAACGAGCTAGTCAAGTAGAGGCATACTAGTGACACTCTGTTTGTCTATGTATTCACACATGTATTATGTTTCCGGTTAATACAATTCTAGCATGAATAATAAACATTTATCATGATATAAGGAAATAAATAATATCTTTATTATTAGCTCTAGGGCATATTTCCTTCAGTCTCCCACTTGCACTAGAGTCAATAATCTAGTTCACATCGCCATGTGATTTAACAGCAATAGTTCACATCACCATGTGATTAACACCCATAGCTCACATCGTCATGTGACCAACACTCAACGGGTTTACTAGAGTCAGTAATCTAGTTCACATATCTATGTGATTAACACCCAAAGAGTACTAAGGTGTGATCATGTTTTTGCTTGTGAGATAATTTTAGTCAACGGGTCTGTCACATTCAGATCCGTAAGTATTTTGCAAGTTCTATGTCTACAATGCTCTACACGGAGCTACTCTAGCTAATTGCTCCCACTTTCAATATGTATCCAGATTGAGACTTTAGATTCATCTGGATCAGTGTCAAAAACTTGCATCGACGTAACCCTTTACGATGAACCTTTTTGTCACGTCCATAATCGAGAAACATATCCTTATTTCACTAAGGATAATTCTGACCGCTGTCCAGTGATCTACTCCTAGATCACTATTGTACTCCCTTGCCAAATCAGTGCAGGGTATACAATAGATCTGGTACACAGCATGGCATACTTTATAGAACCTATGAATGAGGCATAGGGAATGACTTTCATTCTCTTTCTATCTTCTGCCGTGGTCGGGCTTTGAGTCTTCACTCAACTTCACACCTTGTAACACAGGCAAGAAACTTTTTCTTTGACTGTTCCATTTTGAACTACTTCAAAATCTTGTCAAGGTATGTACTTATTGAAAAACTTATCAAGCGTCTTGATCTATCTCTATAGATCTTGAAGCTCAATATGTAAGCAGCTTTACCGAAGTCTTTCTTTGAAAAACTCCTTTCAAACACTCCTTTTATGCTTTACAGAATAATTCTACATTATTTCCGATCAACAATATGTCATTCACATATACTTATCAGAAATGCTGTAGTGCTCCCACTCACTTTCTCGTAAATACAGGCTTCACCGCAAGTCTGTATAAAACTATATGCTTTGATCAACTTATCAAAGCGTATATTCCAACTCCGAGATGCTTGCACCAGTCCATAGATGGATCGCTGGAGCTTGCACATTTTGTTAGCACCTTTCGGATTGACAAAACCTTCTGGTTGCATCGTATACAACTCTTCTTTAGCAAATCCATTAAGGAATGCAGTTTTGTTTATCCATTTGCCAGATTTCATAAAATGCGGCAATTGCTAACATGATTCGGACAGACTTAAGCATAGATACGAGTGAGAAAATCTCATCGTAGTCAACACCTTGAATTTGTCGAAAACCTTTTGCGACAATTCTAGCTTTGTAGACAGTAACATTACCGTCAGCGTCAGTCTTTTTCTTGAAGATCCATTTATTCTCAATTGCTTGCCGATCATCGGGCAAGTCAACCAAAGTCCATACTTTGTTCTCATACATGGATCCCATCTCAGATTTCATGGCCTCAAGCCACTTTGCGGAATCTGGGCTCACCATCGCTTCTTCATAGTTCATAGGTTCATCATGATCTAGTAGCATGACTTCCAGAATTGGATTACCGTACCACTCTGGTGCGGATCTCACTCTGGTTGATCTACATGGTTCAGTAGTATCTTGTCCTGAAGTTTCATGATCATCATCATTAGCTTCCTCACTAATTAGCATACGTGTCGCAGAAACAGTTTTCTGTGATGTACTATTTTTCAATAAGGGAGCAGGTACAGTTACCTCGTCAAGTTCTACTTTCCTCCCACTCACTTCTTTCGAGAGAAACTCCTTCTCTAGAAAGGATCCATTATAAGCAACGAATGTCTTGCCTTAGGATCTGTGATAGAAGGTGTACCCAACAGTCTCCTTTGGGTATCCTATGAAGACATATTTCTCCGATTTGGGTTTGACCTTATTAGGATGAAACTTTTTCTCATAAGCATCACAACTTCAAGAAACGACAACTTTGGTTTCTTGCCAAACCATAGTTCATACGGTGTCGTCTCAACGGATTTAGATGGTGCCCTATTTAACGTGAATGCAGCTGTCTCTAATGCATGATCCCAAAACGATATTGGTAAATCGGTAAGAAACATCATGGATTGTACTATATCCAATAAAGTACGGTTATGACGTTCGAACACACTATTATGCTGTGGTGTTCCAGGTGGCGTGAGTAGTGAAACTATTTCACATTGTTTTAACTGAAGACCAAACTCGTAACTCAAATACTCTTTTCCACGATCAGATCGTAGAAACTTTATTTTCTTGTTACGATGATTTTCCACTTCACTCTAAAATTCTTTGAACTTTTCAAATGTTTCAGACTTATGTTTCATCAAGTAGATATACTCATATCTGCTCAAATCATCTGTGAAGATCAGAAAATAATGATACCTGTCGCGAGCCTCAATATTCATCGGACCACATACATCAGTATGTATGATTTCCAACAAATCTTTTCTCGCTCCATTGTTCCGGAGAATGGCGTTTTAGTCATCTTGCCCAAAAGGCATGGTTCGCAAGCATCAAGTGATTCATAATCAAGTGATTCCGAAAGCCCATCAGCATGGAGTTTCTTCATGCGCTTTATACCAATATGACCTAAACAGTAGTGCCACAAATAAGTTGCACTATCATTATTAACTTTGCATCTTTTGGTTTCAATATTATGAATATGTGTATTATTAAGATCGAGATCCAATGAACTATTTTCATTGGGTGTGTAACCATATAAGGTTTTTATTCATGTAAACAGAACAACAATTTATTCTTTTACTTAAATGAATAACCGTATTACAATAAACATGATCAAATCATATTCATGCTCAACACAAACACCAAATAACACTTATTTAGTTTCAACACTAATCCCGAAAGTATAGGGGAGTGTGCGATGATGATCATATCAATCTTGGAACTACTTCCAACACACACCGTTACTTCACCCTTAACTAGTCTCTGTTTATTCTGCAACTCCCGTTTCGAGTTACTAATCTTAGCAACTGAACTAGTATCAAATACTGAGGGTTTGCTATAAACACTAGTAAAGTACACATCAATAACATGTATATCAAATATACTTATGTTCACTTTGCCATCCTTCTTATCTGCCAATCACTTGGGGTAGTTCCGCTTCCAGTGATCAGTCCCTTTGCAGTATAAGCACTTAGTCTTAGGCTTAGGATCAGACTTGGGCTTCTTCACTTGAGCAGCAACTTGCTTGCCATTCTTCTTGAAGTTCCCCTTCTTCCCTTTGCCCTTTTCTTGAAACTAGTGGTCTTGTCAACCATCAACACTTGATGTTTTTCTTGATTTCTACCTTCGTTGATTTCAGCATCACAAAGAGCTTAGGAATTACTTTTGTCATCCCTTGCATATTATAGTTCATCACAAAAGTTCTACTAACTTGGTGATGGTGTCTAGAGAATTCTGTCAATCACTATCTTATCTGGAAGATTAACTCCCACTTGATTCAAGCGATTGTAGTACTCAGACAATCTGGGCACATGCTCACTAGTTGAGCGATTCTCCTCCATCTTTTAGCTATAGAACTTGTTGGAGACTTCATATCTCTCAACTCGGGTATTTGCTTGAAATATTAACTTCAACTCCTGGAACATCTCATATGGTCCATGACGTTCAAAACGTCTTTGAAGTCCCGATTCTAAGCCATTAAGCATGGTGCACTAAACTATCAAGTAGTCATCATATTGAGCCAGCCAAACGTTCATAACGTCTGCATCTGCTCCTGTAATAGGTCTGTCACCTAGCGGTGCATCAAGGACATAATTCTTCTGTGCAGCAATGAGGATAAACCTCAGATCACGGATCCAATCCGCATCATTGCTACTAACATCTTTCAACACAATTTTCTCTAGGAACATATCAAAAATAAACACAGGGAAGCAACAACGCGAGCTATTGATCTACAACATAATTTGCAAAATACTACCAGGACTAAGTTCATGACAAATTTAAGTTCAATTAATCAATTTACTTAAAGAACTCCCACTTAGATAGACATCCCTCTAATCCTCTAAGTGATCACGTGATCCAAATCAACTAAACCATAATCGATCATCACGTGAGATGGAGTAGTTTTCAATGGTGAACATCGTTATGTTGATCATATCTACTATATGATTCACGCTCGACCTTTCGGTCTCCGTGTTCCGAGGCCAGATCTGTATATGCTTGGCTCGTCAAGTATAACCTGAGTATTCTGCGTGTGCAACTGTTTTGCACCCGTTGTATTTGGACGTAGAGCTTATCACACCCGATCATCACGTGGTGTCTGGGCACGACGAACTTTGGCAACGGTGCATACTCATTGAGAACACTTCTTGATAATTTAGTGAGAGATCATCTTATAATGCTACCGTCAATCAAAGCAAGATAAGATGCATAAAAGATAAACATCACATGCAATCAATATAAGTGATATGATATGGCCATCATCATCTTGTGCTTGTGATCTCCAGCTCCGAAGCAACGTCATGATCACCATCGTCACCGGCGCGACACCTTGATCTCCATCGTAGCATCGTTGTCGTCTCGCCAATCTTATGCTTCCACGACTATCACTACCGCTTAGTAATAAAGTTAAGCATTACATCGCGATTGCATTGCATACAATAAAGCGACAACCATATGGCTCCTGCCAGTTGCCGATAACTTGGTTACAAAACATGATCATCTCATACAATAAAATCAGCATCATGCCTTGACCATATCACATCACAACATGCCCTGCAAAAACAAGTTAGACGTCCTCTACTTTGTTGTTGCAAGTTTTACGTGGCTGCTACGGGCTTTAAGCAAGAACTCATCTCACCTACGCATCAAAACCACAACGATAGTTTGTCAAATAGACTCCGTTTTAACCTTCTCAAGGACCGGGCGTAGCCGCACTTGGTTCAACTAAAGTTGGAGAGACAGTCTTCCGCAAGCCATCTATGTGCAAAGCACGTCGAGGGAACCGGTCTCGCGTAAGAGTACGCGTAAGGTTGGTCCGGATTGTCTCGTCCAACAATACCGCCGAACCAAAGTATGACATGCTGGTAGGCAGTATGACTTGTATCGCCCACAACTCACTTGTGTTCTACTCGTGCAAATAACATCAAACCATAAAACCTAGGCTCGGATGCCACTGTTGGGAACGTAGTAATTTCAAAATTTTCCTACGCACACGCAAGATCATGGTGATGCATAGCAACAAGAGGGGAGAGTGTTGTCTACGTACCAACGCAGACCGACTACGGAAGCGATCACACAACGTAGAGGAAGTAGTCGTACGTCTTCTTCCCGATCCGACCGATCCAAGCACCGTTACTCCGGCACCTCCGAGTTCTTAGCACACGTACAACTCGATGACGATCCCCGGGCTCCGATCCAGCAAAGCTTCGGGGAGGAGTTCCGTCAGCACGACGGTGTGGTGACGATCTTGATGTACTACCGACGCAGGGCTTCGCCTAAGCACTACAATGGTATGATCGAGGTGGAATTTGGTGGCAGGGGGCACCGCACACGGCTAAGGAACGATCTCAAGGATCAACTTGTGTGTCTTGGGGTGTCCCCTGCCCCCGTACATAAAGGATGAAGGGGGGAGGCTGGCCGGCCAAAGGAGGGAGGCGCAGGAGGAGTCCTACTCCTACCTGGAGTAGGACTCCCCCCTCCAATCCTAGTCCAACTAGGATTCCCAAGTGGGAAAGGGAGAGAGGGGGGCCGGCCACCTTCTCCTAGTCCTAATAGGACTAGAGAGAGGGGGGAGGCGCGCAGCCCTATGTGGGCAGCCCTTTCACCTTTCCACTAAGGCCCATGTTGCTCCATTTGGCTCCCAGGGGGTTCCGGTAACCCTCCCGGTAATCCGGTAAAATCCCGATTTCACCCGGAACACTTCCGATGTCCAAACATAGGCTTCCAATATATCAATCTTTATGTCTCGACCATTTCAAGACTCCTCATCATGTCCGTGATCACATCCGGGACTCCGAACTACCTTCGATACATCAAAATGCATAAACTCATAATAACTGTCATCGTAACGTTAAGCGTGCGGACCCTACGGTTCGAGAACAATGTAGACATGACCGAGACACGTCTCCGGTCAATAACCAATAGCGGGACCTGGATGCCCATATTGGCTCCTACATATTCTACGAAGATCTTTATCGGTCAGACCGCATAACAACATACGTTGTTCCCTTTGTCATCGGTATGTTACTTGCCCGAGATTCGATCGTCGGTATCCTATACCTAGTTCAATCTCGTTACTGGCAAGTCTCTTTACTCGTTCCGTAATACATCATCTCATAACTAACATCTTAGTTATTATGCTTGCAAGGCTTATGTGATGTGTATTACCGAGAGGGCCCAGAGATACCTCTCCAACAATCGGAGTGACAAACCCTAATCTCGAAATACGCCAACCCAACATCCACCATTGGAGACACCTGTAGTACTCCTTTATAATTACCTAGTTACGTTGTGACGTTTGGTAGTACCCAAAGTGTTCCTCTGGTAAACGGGAGTTGCATAATCTCATAGTTATAGGAACATGTATAAGTCATGAAGAAAGCAATAGCAACATACTAAACGATCGGGTGCTAAGCTAATGGAATGGGTCATGTCAATCAGATCATTCAACTAATGATGTGACCTCGTTAATAAAATAACAACTCTTTTGTCCATGGTTAGGAAACATAACCATCTTTGATTAACGAGCTAGTCAAGTAGAGGCATACTAGTGACACTCTGTTTGTCTATGTATTCACACATGTATTATGTTTCCGGTTAATACAATTCTAGCATGAATAATAAACATTTATCATGATATAAGGAAATAAATAATATCTTTATTATTGCCTCTAGGGCATATTTCCTTCAATTCTGGCCAAGGCCCGGTCTTGCAACCCCGAGACTGATCCTATAACTCCCTCTCTTTTGTTCTTTTGGGTTTGTGATTATGGTTTCTTTTCTTTTATTTCTATTTGACAGTTTCTTGATGGACGCCGGAGCACCGGCCGAAGTGATGTCTATGGCTCCGGCCAAAACCGTCGAGGCTCATGGTACGAAGAAGCGCAAGCACCCCACCGAGACTACCACAGACAAGCTCGAAGCCATCGCCCTGTCCAAGCCCCCCTCTCCGGGATCCCTCATTAAGCAAGTCCAGGTAATATCTCTTCTTGACGATCTTTTTCTCGATCTTGATCGTGTTTTTTCATCTAACACGTAGTACTAGTACTAGTACTAGTAGTTCAACTTTCTGGGTGATCTTGCATGTGATTTTTGTGTGCCAAATGACGGTTCTAAATTCCTCTTTTGACCAAAACATGCGAGAGGTTGGCACTGATTTCTTATAGATTACTTTCAACTACTCCCTCTGTCCCAAATTTCTTGTCTTAGATTTTTCTAGATACGGATGTATTTAATACTAAAATGTGACTTGATCCATCCGTATCTAGAAAAATCTAAGACAAGAATTTTGGGACGGAGGGAGTACTTTATGAACATCAATGCTACATTTTAAGAGGGTATATTTGCCTCAGTAACTTGTGTTATGGATATTGCATGTAATCCCTCTGCTCTCATGCCTTTGAAGACATGTTCTAGTGTCTTTGTTCACTCATTTCTGTGTGTTTATGTAGTCATATATGGAGTATAATATCGAAAATCATCTTATATTTCTGAATGGAGGTAGTAATAAAATATGGTTTCTGTTTGAATTAGAACCAGGTCCGCGGTGGAGATGAAGTTCTCAAAGTCATGCCGTGTGAACTGGAAGACCTGATGATGAGTTCTACTGCTAAACTATCCAGCTGTTGTGTCCTTGTCGCCATGTGTCCTGAACTAGTGTTTTCCTGTAGCATTGTTGTCTGGCGTGTTCTCGAGGCTGTACTTGACCACAACAAATTCCTGGCTGTGCCTTCGATTACGAAGGGTGTGGTTCTTGTAAAGCTTCCTGACAAATCTGATGTGGCATGTCTTCATCATCATGTTTATGAGTGTAAAGACCACTCTGTTAGGTTCTCCAAGGTTGACAAGATGGTGATGGTGCATGTAGACATCTCACACGAAGTCCATGGCCTAGGCAGTTATGCGGGGTTCATCCCGTAGGTCGGTGGCAAAAAATAGTCTGCAGAGTTTAGTTAGTGCAACTTTGCTTCTCTGTAGTAAGTACTATTGTTTAGTACTTGATTTGTGTTTGTGAACCCTGTATTGTTTATTAGTACTGCCGCTTTTGGTGTGTGGTCAGTCCTGAGAACGGTCTATGTTAATGTGTGTCCACTCAATTCAGTCTGTATATTTTGAAGTATCCATATCATATTTTTTTTGTGAGGATGGTCTATCAATTATGGTTACACTCCAATATCTGTATGCATTGCAGGGTTTATCGCACCCACCAGGATTTCCAGCCCCATGGATGTTCGGTCCATACGATTTATCACGACCTTTGGACTGTCCTGCTTGTGGGAGTAGGTGGGGCCCCTACATGGCACGCGTAGTTGAACGATCAATCTTCTGTTTAGTACTTCAACATAGTGATTTCCTGGTAAGGATTCTCTCGTGTCACATCAAGTAAATCTTATTGATTTACTTTCTAAATCTTATTAATTTAATGTCATGTTTTCTTTCTTTTCCTGCAATTTTATGATGCAGGTTTTGCCATGTGACATTCATCACAGAATAAACCGTTTGGTTTGCTCTACGATGGCTATTTTTGCAGGTTTCACTTCTTATGTCGTGTCAGTAATGAAGGCACTGTCCATCACTTATATTACTGGAAAAAATTGGATCAGTCTGTTGTCTGAGTACAAGATGAATCCCTATGATGTACTGCAGTTTGGTTTAACAAAAACGCCACAATTAGTCCTTCTCGCGTTTAAAAGAAATGAAGAAAAAAAATGGATCACGGTCACGGATCCTAGTCAAGTTAGAAAGCTGATCATAGCAGACCAGACACGATCGCTGTTGTCTCGCACAGATTGAGCACCGACAGTTGCTCTAGCACTGACAGCGGTAGCAGCTCAGTCTGATCCAGCTGAGGATTGGGCACCGACCGCGTCAGCGGATCAGTCTGATCTACCGGAGGATCGGGCATCGACACCGGCACCTGCTCCGACACCGGCACCGGGTCTACAAGGAGCACCATCTCCGGCAGCAACAGCAGCTTCGGCACCTGCACCAACACTTGCACTTGCATCTGCTCCAGCCCGTGCAGTTGCACCGGCAACAGACTGGGCTGTAGTTCGCACTTCACATACCAAATTCCTTACAAAAACCGACATGTCCACCTTCTTGGTAAGCATTGGCCGCCCAAGTGCTTCGTTCTTTTTTCTTTCCATGTTGTTTCACATGATTCACTGTGTTGATCTAACTGTTTGGGTATGTCTTCTTGTTTGCAAACAGAGAATTCCTAGAGCAACGAGGGAGTTGTTCAACAATCCGGGCGACCGCAGACAAGTTTCTCTTACCATGCGCAGCCTTGGTGTGAATGAACCTTCTCAATATATCGTAAGTACAAAGGATGGTCGCATGATGATTGATGCTAAAGGATGGTAAAGGTTCAAATCTAAATCATATCTTGCGGTAGGGGATGATGTCAAAATCAAACTTTCTCGGCAAGGAGACCTGGTCCAAATCAACTTTGAAATTCTTCAGTAGCAGCATGCAACTGCCTAACTGATCTATCCTCCGAGAGATTTTGATGTAATAATCTGGCATGGTGAAACAAGTGTCCTATGTGTATAAGTAGTACGATAGTATTATTTATCACATGGTATATCGTTGATAGAATTGCAACTCTGAGTGCTGGTTAGGAACCGTCGTTCGATTTCATTCCAACAGCTGTCGTGCTTTATTCAATTTTGTGTATTCGCCTTGCGACAACATCTAATACCAACGCCGTACCGATCGCTTGCAATATGAAAAGTGCTGAGGTAGAACACATGGGCCCCCAAACATGCAGGGTCGGCCTGCGGCCCAAAGTCCAGAACCTGGTTTCGAGAAGCACTAGCTCAGTGCAGAAGTGGCGTCCTCCTCCTGCTGTGGGTTGGGCGAAGATGAATGTTGATGCTGCATTATCTCGCAATGGTGAAAGGGGAGCCCTGACAGTTGTGAGCCGGGATCATACATGCTTCTTCCTTGGAGCATCGGCACTGGTGTGCGAAAGTGTTACTGATCCAGAGATCCTAGAGGCAATGGCATGTTGTGAGGGGCTATCTCTGGCTCTTGAATTAAACCTGCAACAAGTTTAGATTAGCACCGATTGTTCAGCAACAGTCAAGCATATCGGAGAGGCATACTTGGGGCCCAGCAAAGTTATTATGGACAAGATCAAGATGAAGAAGAATATGTTCCAAACCATGGAGATCATACATGAAAAACGCGAGTGTAATGTTGAAGCGCATGTGCTCGCAAAAGCTGCTACTTCTTTGCCCTGTGGACGCCATCTTTTGCTCATAGGAACCCCCGAAATTATTTGTATACCTACGACTGTTAATCTTCAATAAAGCAGCTTTTATCCCTAAAAAACATCTGAGTATTATATTCTCAGCTGAACCCCCATAATGCCCGTGCGTTGTAGATGGAGTATATTTCTCGGCAAGGTGAGCATGTGATATAAAAGATTTGTATATTTCTTTACAGAGGGAGTATCTCTCTATCAAAAAATATATTTATGTGTAACTAGTTACTCCTGTCTTTCTACTTCCTTTCGCTGATATGTGGGGCAACCTGCAACGGGGTCCACGTGCCATATGCACAAATTAGAGTGCACAACTTCATGGTAGACACACCCCGGTCGTAGCGCCATAGTAATGCCCAATGAGCCGTCATATCACAACCCCCCTTTCCAGCTTTAGCAGTAAGCTGGACGGACGAAGCGGCAATATTTCACTGGGCCTGAATCCCCTTCTCCCTCGTCTGCTTGTTCAGAGAAAACCCCCTCTCGGCGATTGCTTAGGGTTTTCTCATGGAGAACCAGGTATGAATTCTTCATCCATCCCCGATAAACCCAAGTCCCTTGGTCGCAGGTAATCCTAGGACGGCAGCCGCTGCCATTGATGCATTTTTCTTCCTACTGAATCTAGTGTGTTTCATTTGCAGTGCCCAAAGTGCGAGTACCCTACAAGTTTCTGCGCCCTCGGCGAGACGCCACACTTGTTCCTTCTCATCCTAACACAGCATTTTATAACACGCACAGTATGTTCCTAGAATCCTCTTTTCTATCCAGGAGGGTGGGGTTTTTTTGAACATGCTGTGTTCTCATATTATTTTTCCTGCAGTGTATTATTTGCTCTGCCAGAACACATGTACTCAAGATGCTCGGCCTTGCCATAACTGAATACACTAGTTTAATGGTCACAGTGAAGACATGCCATGGATATAAGTTCCGAGTTGGGTTCATGAACCCAAAAGATCGCTGCTTTTTTATGGCCAAACTTGGATAAACTTTCTCAAGTGTTACGGACTAAAAGTTGGCGCACGACTGTTGATGGAAATAGAAGAACCTGGTCTCATCTTCACTGCGATCTTCCACCCCGACGTCGTTCCAATTGTTCATCCATGTTAGTTTTGTATCTGGTTCTTGCTTGTTGCGTCGATTACTTCTTAATCCACCTATTCTATCTAACTAATCATAATTTAACTTTAGAAGTAGCAACGAATCTCTCACGAAGATGCTACTTCTAACTAATATTTTCTTATAATTGGTGGCATGTATAGGTTTTTTCATAGTTAAGCAGTCTGCTCGTTTGTTACTCTGTAATAACTCGGTTGTTACTAATGGCACTGAAGTTGACTGGATCGACATCCACAAGTTCCTACACTTTATTGATCGTCTTGAGGTCCTTGTGGGGCGTTTCAATGGTGGAAGGCCACGTGGGATATGTGTGCCACTGCTGCACTCGTTGAACAGGTCCAACTGTGTCGAGAAACTTATGGTACGAACTGTTTTCTGTTATATATGTTGTTCATAAACCATTGCTTATACACAGTTTTACAGTTGTGCTTCTTGAAACGGGAACTGCCGAGTTCTATTGTTCCTATACAGATGCCTGACCATGGTCGGGTCAGACTTGCGCTTGGTCACAACATGATGTTTATGTCGACCTACTCAATTCCCCCTTGGAGGTGAAAAGATACTTATTCATGGGTGGTGTCGAATAATGAAGGCCCGTCCATCTTAGAGAATAGGACAGAAGATTATGTTCATGCTTTTCCATGGCTCTAAAGCGAATATCCTGTTTATTGACCATGTTGTGAGATGAAGCCGCTTTCAGAAGGTTGTGGATGCGCGGGGTGGCGCCTGGGCCTTGTCCTGGGGCTTGGCGGCCTCACCCTTGGTTAACTGTAGGCAAAGTAGCACTGTTCGAGGCGTGCTTTGTACGGTTGAACCTGTATAAGTACTCATACTGCTTTCAGCTTTGGTTGTTAAGTGCCCCTGCTGGTTTCAGTTAAGGTTGTTAAGTACTATAGTCTGTTGTGTTTCTTCCGTCCTGTCCTCCTCCAGCTGCCAAAACCAAACCAGCGGCGGCGGGGCCGCTTGCTTCTGCCTCCCATGGCTGGCTGCGCCTTAGTGCACGCATCACCGCCCCACCATCTCCTAAATCGTTAACGTCGACGTCCTCTGCGCACTTTGGTGCACTCGCCGCGGCACCGCCCTCTCGCATTGTCAACATGGTCAACAAACAACAGGAATCGGCAGAAGTACGTGGAGAGGATGACAATAGGGGCCCACCACGTCAGCGTATGAAAAAATAAAATGCTTCCTCCTAGTGTTTTCCTGACATCTGGGACCCACGACATTGGGAGCGTATATAGTCAATAGACAAGAGAACAGCACAAGATCGGCTGACACCTGGGACGTAGCTACTCGAGCAGTATTTTTTTTGTTTGGTATTGTTGAGACAAAGCAGGGTTTGAACTGGGCTGTGGCCCGTCTAGCCCAGGCTTATATTTTATGTTCACCATGTGACCAGCCCAACTATTTTTTCTTTGTGAAAATGAGCCCAGCTTATTTTTTCTGAAGAATACCCAATCCAGGCCTACTTACTTTTCTACGCCCTGATGGGTTGCAACTCTTTCAAGACGCCTGGAAATCTTGAAAGTAATATGAAATGGGTTGTAAATATAAAAATAGATGACAAATTGGCAATTACTTTATAATTTCTGAATTTTATTACATTTTCAGATTCCTATTTCACTGGGCATTAACCTAATTTAAATATATCTTCAAAGTACTTTAAATCTAGCTGGACATCTCGGTATTAAAAATAGTTTAGAACCCACAGAAATATGCGAAATTGGCCCTGGCCAACCAAAAAAATGATTGCAATAAATTGCATAAGAAGTTGCCATGAGCTATATATATAAATTATTAAAAAAAGAGGGAGTGGTCTGACTTGTGGGCTTGTTTAGTTGACGCGTATGCAAGATTTATTTAGTTTTTATATACGTCAACAAACGATTCTAGCAGACGTAACTGTTGGATGTCAATCCAATGGCCGTCGTGTTTCTTCAATCTCTGATCTTCTTGCTCCAGCCGCCAAAGCAGCGCCGGCGGGACCGCCTACTCCCGCCTCCCGTGGTCGGCTGTGCTGCCACGCAGGCCTCAGCGCCCCATACTACTCCCACCGCTGGCCAGGGCATCCCTCTACTCACCCACACCCCCTGTTATTCTGTGCCGACGGCAGCCTCACACCGCAGCCGAACCGGTGAATGCTCGTACTCCTCTCCGCGTGGGCATCCAATGCCGCGTCTTCCCTGGCTCTGCGTCATCCCCTTCCTATGCCTCGCCGTCGTCCACTGCCGTGGTGCTCTCGGCGCGGCGTGGTCAATGTGGTCAACGACCGACTTCCATCGGAAGAGTACTGTATGTGGAGAGGCTGACAGCTGGGTCCACGGCAGCCGCAAGGAAGTGCCTCCTTTTTACGCGGAAAATAATTATTCCTCCACCTGACAGTGGGAACCCACCGGACGGGCCACCAATATTTTGTGAAAAAAATTGTTTCCCCCTGACTGCTAGGACCCACCGGACGGGCCACCGCATTTGGAAAAAAAAGTTCCCCCCGCTGTCAGCTCGGACCCACCGGAAGTGTCTCATTATTACGCACAAAAAAATGAATACTCCCCCGGCTAGCTGGGACCCACCTTGGTGGGAGGCTGACTTGTGGGCCTACTAAGTTGACGGGGATGAAGGGCTTTGTCAACTTAGTCAATATGAACGATTCTAGCTCCAGTGACCGTACGATGTCCATCCAATGGCCGTAGTGCTTCTTCAACCTCTGGTCCTCTTGCTCCAGCCGCCCAAAGAAGCGCCGGTCGTGCCGCATGCTCCTGCCTCTCGTGGCCGGCTGTGCTGCCGCGGAGGCCTCACCACCCCCTACTATTCCCACCGCTGGCCAGGCCCTGCGGCAACGGAAGCCTCACACAGCAGCCGAACCAGTGAACCCTCGTACTCCTCTCCGCGCGGGCTTCCGCTGCAGCGTCTTCCCTGGCTCCGCGTCGTCCCTTTCCTAGGCCTCGCCGTCGTCCACCGCCGTGGTGCTCTCGGCGCGGCGTGGTCAATGTGGTCAACGACCGACTTCCATCGGAAGAGTACTATGCATGGAGACACTGACAGCTGGGCCCACGACCGCAGCAAGGAAGTGCCTCCTTATTACGCGCAAAATAATTATTCCTCCACCTCACAGCGGGGACCCACGGGATGGGCCACCAGTATTTTGTGAAAAATATCATTTCCCCCTGACTGTTGGGACCCACCGGATGGGCCACCGTATTTCGCGAAAAAATGTTCCCTTGCTATCAGCTCGGACCCACCGGAAGTGCCTCCTTATTACGCACAAAAAAATGAATACTGCCCCGGCTAGCTGGGACCCACCTTGGTGGGAGGCTGGCTTGTGGGCCTACTCAGTTGACGGGGACGAAGGGCTTTGTCAACTTAGTCAATATGAACGATTCTCGCTCCAGTGACCGTACGATGTCCATCCAACGGCCGTAGTGCTTCTTCAACCTCTGGTCTTCTTGCTCCAGCCGCCCAAAGCAGCGCCGGTCGTGCCGCATGCTCCTGGCTCCCGTGGCCGGTTGTGCTGCCATGGAGGCCTCACCACCCCCTACTATTCCCACCGCTGGCCAGGCCCCGCGGCGATGCCAGCCTCACACCGCAGCCGAACCAGTGAACCCTCGTACTCCTCTCCGCGCGGGCTTCCACTGTCGCGTCTTCCCTGGCTCCGCGTCGTCCCCTTCCTAGGCCTCGCCGTCGTCCACCACCGTGGTGCTCTCGGCACGGCGTGGTCAATGTGGTCAACGACCGACCTCCACCGGTGTGCGTGGAGACGCTGACAGCTGGGTCCATGGCCGCAACAAGGAAGTGCCTCCTTATTACGCGCAGATTATTCCTCCACCTAACAGCGGGGACCCACCGGATGGGACACCGTATTTCGCAAAAAAAAACATTTGCCCCTGGCTGCTGGGACCCACCAGCTACATCTTCGCACGCAAGGAAGTGCCTGACAGTCGGGACCCACCTGGTCAAAGCGTACATAGCGTTGTCATTCTGGTCGCGAACGTGTACGTACATATATACTGGGCGATGTAGAGGCACGCATGTGTCATAGTATAGGCGCACACGTAGCATGTACACGTACATACAGCGGCCAGGGTGCAAGAAAGAAAATACGGCCATGTATGTGTACACACGGGCGGGGCCTCGAACACCTACTCGTGCATATGTACGGCCAGGGCTCGTGTACATGGTTGGGTCAGAACGGAGAAACAGCATCATCGTCATGTTCATGGGGAGGCAACGGAATGCGTCGTGTTCATGGGGAGGCAACGGAATGCATCGTGTTCATCGGGAGGGCTTGGACGGAACAGGCGATGGAAACGAGGCCTGGCATACCACAGAACGGAGGAAACGGCCTTGTGTTCGACCAGCCACATTCGAAACGGGATCCTGTTGATCGGGAGGGGTCTGGCGTACCGCAAAACGGAGGAAGTGGACCTCCTATGGTCGAAACGGGGGTCCTATTGATCGGGAGGGGTGTGGCGTACCGCAAAACGGACGAAATGGACCTCCTATGGTCGAAACGGGGGTCATGTTCATCGAGAGGGGTGTGGCGTACCGCAAAACGGGACTCCACGGGATACTGTTCATCTCCACCGTCGACCCCCTCCAGCCTCCACAAGCTACTGTTCATCCACCATCGACCTCCTCCAGCCTCCACTTGTGACTATTCATCCACGGGCTCCTGTTCATCCAGCCTCCACCGCGTGCTACTCCACCGGCTACTATTTAACCAGCCCTCTCCACGGGCTCCTGTTCAACCACCCCTCCACGGGATACTGTTCATCCTGCCCTCCACCGTCTACTGTTCATCCAGCCCTCCACGGGGTGGTCCTGTTCATCCAGCCCTCCACGGGGTCCTGTTCATCCAGCCCCAACCAGCTCGATCGATCGGGGTCCTGTTCATCCGGAGGCAACACCACGGGGTCCTGTTCATCCACCCCCACCGGGAACTGTTCATCCACACCCCCACCCCGCAACGCTCACTGTTCATCTAGAGGCAGCATCGATCGGCTTCAGTTAGCAGCAGTAGCGAAGGAATCGCTCGATCGGGTTCAGTTAACAGCCATCGATCGATCGCTCGGGTTCAGTAACGCGTAACCTGAAGTGTAATCGCTCGGGTTCAGTTAGAGCCCAACGCCTCACTCGGGTTCAGTTAGAGCCAACGCCTCGCACACACGCGCGTACGTGTACAAGAGAAACGCGCATCGCTCGGCCCCCGACCTCCCACCGTAACCGGGAACTCCCCGAAATTTTCCTCGCCCTTGCTTCTACCATGGTTTTTTCCGTCATGGACGGCCCAAAGAATGTCATCCAGCTGCGTCTCCGGCCCGTCCAGGACGAAAAGCCCATTTTCTGTCATGATTTTTTGTCATAGAAGTAGGAGCCCACCACATCTATGATGATACCGGGTTTTGTCACAATTATCGTCATAGAAGTGTCATATGTATGACAGAAAAAAACTCGTTCGGCCCAAAATGTCACGAATGTGCCTTTTTTGTAGTGTATAGGCTAGGCTTTTAGGGTTTAGCCATTATGATCTCATGGTAGATCAACTCTTGTAATACTCACATTCATCAAGATCAATCAAGCAGGACGTAGGGTATTACCTCCATAGAGAGGGCCCAAACTTGGGTAAACATTGTGTCCCCTGTCTCCTGCAACCATCGATCCTAGACGCACAGTTCGGGACCCCCTACCCGAGATCCGCCGGTTTTGACATCGACAATGACCATAAAAGATATTATTCATATAAATAGAACAACCATTATTCTTTGATTTAAATGAATAACCGTCTCACATCAAACAAGATCCAGATATAATATTCATGCTTAACGCTGGCACCTAATAACAATTATTTAGGTCTAAAACTAATCCTGAAGGTAGATGTAGAGGTAGCGTGCCGACGGCGATCACATCGACTTTGGAACCATTTCCCACGCACATCATCACCTCATCCTTAGCCAATCTTCGCTTAATCCGTAGCCTCTGTTTCGATTTGCAAATATTAGCAACAGAACCAGTTTCAAACACCCAGGCGCTTGTAACGCCCATGACGCGGCTATATCTCGCACGTGTCGAAGCACGACTTAGAGGCATAACCGCTTGGTGGTTTTTTCGCAAGAGGGGTAATCTTCACACAATCCCATGTACTGAAAGTGCGTTATATCGACTAGAGGGGGGTGAATAGGCGATTTTTATGAAATTCTTCACTGAGGAATTTGCCGGTAAGGAAATTCCTTAGTGAAGAACTACTAGCAGCGGAATAAGTACTCAAAAGTAAACATAACAGAATACAAGCATAGTCATCATGATGAAACGAAGACAGGCACAGAGTACAGGAAGCGTAATCACATGATAACATAGGATGAAGACAAACAGACTGAAGAAATTGAACTGTGGAAATTGAGAAAGTCTTCAGTCAAAGTCTTCAAACACATATATGAACAAACACACAACACAGTTATGAGGAAATGAAAGAGTTGAGGGAATAGAACCAGTAAGCTTAGTGAAGACAGTGATTTGGTAGACCAGTTCCAACTGCTGTCTTAGTTGTACGTCTGGTTGGAGCGGCTGAGTATTTAAACTCGAGGACACACAGTCCCGGACACCCAGTCCTGAACACGCAGCTCAGGACACCCAGTCATCACCGTATTCTCCTTGAACTAAGGTCACACAGACCTCGTACAATCACTCGTGGTATGTCTTCAGGTGACTTCCAAACCTTCACAAACTTGGTCACTCGGCGATCCACAATTCCTCTTGGACGCTCTAGACCATGACGCCTAACCGTCTGGAAGAAGCACAGTCTTCAAAGGTAACAAGCGTCAGATCCACGCAGGATCAATCTCTTCAGTGATGCTCAATCAGTTGGGGTTTGTAGGTGTTTGGGTTTTGGGTTTTTCCTCACTTGATGATTTTCGCTCAAAGTCGTCGGAGGATGGGTTGCTCTCAAATGACAAGTGTCAGTTTCTCTCGGAGTAGCCAACCAGCTAGTGGTTGTAGGGGGCGGCTATTTATAGCCTAGGGAGCAACCCGACATGATAAGACATAAATGCCCTTCAATGATATGACCGTTAGGTGGATAGATATTTTGGAACAACTGGCGCATAGCACAACAATGGTCGGAATTTTGAGTAGAAAAATCCTCAGGGCTATCATGTTCCTCACTGTGTAGGAAATCTGCACTAGCAAATTCCTAACTCCTCAGTCAGAACAAATTCCTTAGAGACCAGAAGAACTTCATCTCTATCACTGAAGAAATTGACTGAACTGTATGAGATTTCCAATGGCTTCACTCGAAGGGATTGGTAGGTGTAGGATTTTGAGTTGAGCATCACATGGAAATTTTTCCTTAGTATTTCCTCGACCCCCTTTAACAGTATGGTGTTTCCTATGACACAAGAAAGAGAAAATGAAACTATGAACACAAAAGTCTTCACGCTTCATGTTCCTCGAATGAATACCAAGTCTTCACGGTCACACCATTTTCTTCACTTTCAAAGTCTTCAGAAAGTCTCTAGAATACCAAAGTCTTCAGATGAAGAACTTCATTTTTAGGGGTCGACTTTCTCTGTAAATATCAAACTCCTCATAGACTTATAGACCTGTGTACACTCATAAACACATTAGTCCCTTAACCTATAAGTCTTCAATACACCAAAATCACTAAGGGGCACTAGATGCACTTACAATCTCCCCCTTTTTGGTGATTGATGACAATATAGGTTAAGTTTTCAATGGGGATAAACATATGAAGTGTAACTACTAATATTGAGGAATTTGATTGCAAGATATAGAAGAACTCCCCCTGAAGATGTGCATAGTGAGGAATTTGCTTTTGAAGCAATGCACACTTGAAGAGTTGAATCATGGAGATCTCCCCCTATATCTTGTAATTCATACACGCATTTGATATATAACAGTGAAGAATTTGAAATGCATGATGAAATATGGTGACTGATGTAATTCAGCATGCGTGCAATAATATTAACGAGGAATAAGCATGCAAAAAAACGTATCAAGATTATCAGAGCACTATCGGGTTTAAGTTTACAACTCGATCCAATAAAGTCTCGGAAAAACGAGAGTTGTAACTTAACAAAAAAATGCCCATATAGAAAGACCCGCTTGAAGACTAACTCAAAATTCTCCCCCTTTGTCATCAAATGACCAAAAGGATCGAATATGAGGACTAACGCCCCTGAAGAAATTCAAGTTGATGAAGGAGCGCCAACGTTGTTGGGGTCGTTTGTTGTAGTAGGGCCTGCCGCAGTGTCGTCCAAGTCTTCATGTTCATCAGTGTCGCGCGATGAAGAATATGAGCTGGCCACCAGAGAAGGAACCTTGACCTTCTTGAATTTCTTCGGTGGAGGTGCAGACCAGTCAAAATCTTCTTTGAGACCCATGTTCTTCAGATCTTCTTCACCATACAGATGTGAAAGGATTGCCCAGGTGCGACCGAAGACTTGATGGAGGTAGTAGTGGTTTTTCTTCACTGCATTGTGTGTGGCAGTCATGTTGTGAAGAAGTGAACCAAACTTACGCTTAACCCATTTGTGATTTCGATCCACCTTCTGGTGAAGACTAACCAGAAGTTCACGGTCAGTCATCACGCGCGGAGCAGTGGCTTGAGGAGTGGACTTGGGTGCATTGGCAGAGTCATGTGGGGCAGAGTCATCATTGGTGGAATAAGATGCGGCTTTGTGAAACTGACCATCCAATGGACGAATGCCTTCATCTATTACAGCTGGTGCCTTGCCCTTTCCATCAACTGAGGAATATGTCTGCTTGAGGACTTCAATTGGGGGCAAGTAGCTGAGGTGATTCTGGAAATCAGCTTTCTAGTTGAGTGAAGACCTTGTCCTGAGGAATCTCATAGTCCAAGGTGCATAAGGCTTTAGCTCAAATGGAGATAGTGCAACATTGGCCATAGTCCTCATGAAGAAATCGTGATAATTGAAAGGAATGCCATGAATGATGTTGAATACCAGATTCTTCATGATGCCAACAATTTCCTCATCAGATGAGTCGTGGCCTTTGATAGGACTGATTATCCTCGTAAGAATATGATAGACAGTTCTGGGCATGTACAGCAATTCCTTCATGAGGAATTTGGTTCTTGGTGCCTAACCTGGCTTCAAAGGTTTCATCAGCACCTGCATGTAATGATGTGTGAGCTCAGGTTCACTGTAGATGCAGGGAGCTTCTTCAAGGGGAGGACTGAGTGGTAGAGGACGAAGCAATTCAGAGGCTGGTGCAGTGTAGTGAGTGTTTTCAGACATCCAGTCCAACACCCAGGAATTCACATCTTCAGCATCTCCAGTGATGTGCAGCATTGCATAGAATTGAAGAATCAGTTCTTCATTCCAATCGCACATGTCAGAGCAAAAGTTTAGCAGTCCAGCGTCATGAAGAACACTGAGGACTGGTGCGAAGCACGGTAGAGATTCCATATCCACGTGAGGAATATGCTCATGGTAGAAGATCTTCTCCTTGTTGAACAACACAGAGGAATAGAAATTGGCTTGACTAGCAGTCCAGAAACGCCTCTTCCTAATGCGAGTAGAGTTATATGGGTTGTAATCTTCGAAGAATACATGCTCACCGAAGAAATCATCAGCCTTGAACTTTTTGTTGTGTGAGAATGGGTCCTTTGGCTTCGGCAGAGGAGTGTCAGTGAGTTGCATCATGACCTCAGGAATCTCAATCGCAGGTTCTTCAGGCTAAGGAATTTTTGGTTCCTCCTCAATGACAGTCTGCGTCGTTGGTTGTTCAGCAGCAGCAGCTTCTTCAGTGCTAGTGGCTGGAATTTCCTCATGGACAGATGCAGCGGGATGAGTTTCTTCAGAGCCCATATGTACAGTTTGTGTGGGGGACTGAGGAATTTGCTGTAGAGGGGTGAACATTGGTGAGTTTGGATGCTGACTTTCCCAGAATTCATCACTGATTACGGGTGTGGAGCAGCCAATGTCCACATCTTCATCTTCCATTTCTTCAACGCCAGCTTCTTCAGCTGTGAACTAAGGCATAGGTGAGGAGATGATAGGTGTTGAAGGGATCACATCCACTTCAATTTCTTCATCCAACGGTTCAGACGAAGTAGCAGAAGGAGTTTCTTCATCAGATCCGCTGGGGATCACATATTCTTCATCAAAAGGAACAAGGTCCTTTGATGGCCTGGTTGAGATGGGAACAACATCAATCGGATTCGCAAATGAACTTGTCATAGGCTTCATTTTCTTCGGAGCTGAAGAATCTGAAGCAGCTGATGCTTTCCTTTTCTTCACTGCAGCACGCTTTGCAGCCTTGGTCTTCTTCACATCCGATGCAGATGGAAGGATTGGAGTTGAAGTTGGTGCAGGAGCAGCTGAGGAATCTGGTTGATTTTCTTCAGGCACAACTGATGCAGTTGCCATGAGTTCTTCAGTTTCTTCAGGCGGACCACTAGTGGGTGCCCTGGCAATTTCTTTAGTGGCTAGAATGCAGTCATCATCCCTGGAACTCACATTTTCTTCAGTAGCCTGATTGTCATCAGCGGTGCTGGCATTTTCTTTAGTAGGCTGAGCAGATGCTTCAGCCTGAGGAATTTCCTGTTGCGTTGGGGCTGCAACATTGGAAGTGAAGTTATCCGCAAGTTTCACAAAACGAACCTTGGCTCCAAGCCAATCAACACGATATGCGTCAAAGTCATCACTGAGTTTCTTAATCTCAGTCTGAATAGTGACAAGTTCTTCAGTTGTCATAGAGACAATGTTTTTCTTCAGATAGCGCTCTTTCTTGTACTGCGCTTTCTTGATCTGTTTGGCCTTCTCAAATTTCCACTTTTCTTCTTGAATGAAGTGGGTCAGCATGTGACTCTGGCCAGGAGTCAGCTTGAAGTCAGGAAAGAGAGTGTTGGGGTCCTTGTGCCAGACATCAATGTAGTCGAGGATCAACTTGGGATCCAAAAGCAGTGGCACCTCTGATCCTTTGGCTCTAGCGGCCCTGACTTTCCTGTCTCTGATGATTTCTACAAGTTCATCATCATCAGCTTTGTCTTCTTCAGATGGTACTTGGAAAGCGACTTGTTTCTTTTGAGGACTTGGGCGAGGACCTCGTCCAGCAGTGACCTTTGTCAGTGAGGGGCCAGCTGAGGAACTTGGTGCAGCTGAGGAACTAGCTGGGACACCTGAGGCAATGGAGATGCCTGTGGTCCTTTGGCACGAGGCGAGATGCACAGGTGCTGAGGATTTAGTCGGAACAACTGAGGGCTTTGGCGGAGGAGCTGAGGACTTCGGAGGAACAGGAGCAGCATGAGGAATTGGCCGTGAGGGCTTTGAGGATTCTGGCTATGAGGGCATTGCTGAGGAACTTGGCCTTGAGGGCATTGTTGGTGAAGCACTTGGCTTGCGCACAGGCTTCTTTGACATAGCCTTCTTTGGCTTGACATCAGAGGCCTCAGCAGAGGCAGCAGCAGCAGAGTCTTCATTGAATTTCCTCACTGCTTCTCTGGCTTGCTTAGCCAACTTGGCTTGGCGCTTGGCCCATTCATCAGGATAGTCCTCACCGCGCTTGAGGCTGGTGGGATCAGCGATTTGGCCAGGTGCCAATGGAGGTCTCGGGCATATAGGATTGAGTGTGAATTTCTTCATGTACTTAGGAGTGACATATCTGTATTCCCTCCACTCTATTGCCCATCTCCTCTCTATCTTCTGAATGCGCACTTTGCGCTCATTCTTGGTTTTCTCAGTAGGTGTGCAGTACCCAGCATATATTTCATCAGGGATCTCAAACGATGTATTTACCTCAGGCCTCTTTCCTCCCTTCTGTGGCTTCTTACCGTCAGCCATGTTCTTCAGTTGAGGAATTTGAACAATTGAATTCTCTGAAGAAGTATGCAACTTTTCTTAAAGGAACGCTGCCAATGAGTTAAGTTGATGACAACCTAGTGATTCAGCAGCTGACATGTGTACCTGTGAATAGAGTATAGTTGCGAGGAATTTGGAGAGGTCATATGCATTCTCAGAAGGTTTTGTAAAAAGAACAAGTTAGAGGAATTTGACCAGATGAGTCTTGAAGAATTTCACTAAGCGTTCTTTGTCTTAGGTTCTAGAGATGTGTAGATTAAAAATCCACACATTTGAGGAATCTTGAAGAAAAACATGGCTTAGAGAAACGAATCAAGAACAGATGACTCGTGAGGTGTTTAGTGTGCGAATCTATGAAGAAAAACACTTTTGAAGATTTTGAAGATAATCATTCGAATCAACGAGGGTAGTAAAAGTAACTTTTAATTACCCTGGACGAAGAACATGACGAAGTGGAGTGAGGAGATGTGAAGTTCGTCTGTGCAGATCTTCCACGCCCTAACTTGGCGGAGGAAGACGGCTACAGCGGCGGTGGAGCGAAGATTTCCGCGGTCGGCGCGAGTACGTCGGCGATGAGGTCGAGGTAGTGAAGCTCTTCCTCACAGGCGGTGATGAAGTAGCGGCGGCGCTAGGGTTTGAGAAGCTCGAGCTGGAGAGAGATCGAGCGGAGTAAAAGAAGTGAGGAAGGGAAGGAGGGGTATTTATAGCCACGGTGAAAAACTGCTCGCCCGAAGAAATTGGACGAACGTGCCCCTGACCCTTCTCATTCACATGACATGTGTCACCCACGTAGTGAGAGGTGGAGATCGTGTTAGATCGTGGGTGAGTGGATAAGTATATCGCGGGATGCGGAAAGGTTTGAGCGGCAAAGCCGAAAATTTCGATAAGATAGGTTTTAAACTTCCGTTCGCAATTTCTTCAACTGACAAGGACATAGTGAAGATTTTGAACGAGTTTCAAATAGAACGCACATGAAGAATTTGTGAACAGACTGGGTTGAGTATAGCATAGAGGGGAAGGGTCCGATCACATTCACTTAGCAGAAAACCAACTTGAAGAAATAGCAATAAGTGAATGCTGTAGAGGACATAAACTCATATATATATATATATATATATATATATATATAGCCAATGAAGACAAATGACGGAACCAGTGAAGACTATGCAAAGTTGAAGAATATGAATAATTTGAGGAATTTCAACTTTTGGTGGTGGCGTGATCCACTGTATAAGAATGATGATTTCAGACACCGCGTACAATTATCGTAGGGTTCTGAGAATCAAATTCTTCATTAATTTCTTCACACTAAGAGTGTTATTCTTCATTGATTGAAGAAAAACGTTTCTTCATGTGTTGCACATCTAAGTCATCAATTTTGCATAAGTGTTAGGATGAGTGTCCTTTTCAAAGAACATTCGAAGATTCTAGGATATTTAGTTCACATCGCAACTTGCTAAATATCTTCTCATCCAAGGGCTTTGTGAAGATATCGGCTAGCTGTTCTTCAGTCTTCACATGCTCAATAGAAACGTCGCCCTTCAACACATGATCACGAAGAAAATGATGACGAATCTGAATGTGCTTTGTCTTCGAGTGTTGAACTGGGTTGTGAGCAATCTTGATGGCACTCTCATTGTCACAGAAGAGAGGCACATTCTTCATGTTGACGCCATAGTCCTTGAGAGTTTGCTTCATCCATAGCAATTGGGCACAACAAGAACCAGCGGCAATGTACTCAGCTTCAGCAGTAGATAGTGATACGCAGTTCTGTTTCTTCGAGGACCAACAGACCAAAGATCGTCTGAGGAAAATGACATGTACCAGATGTTGACTTGTGGTCCACACGATCACTGGCATAGTCAGAGTCAGAATATCCAATGAGATCAAAAGCCGAGCCCTTGGGGTACCATAATCCAAGTGTTGGTGTGTGAGCTAGATATCGAAGAATATGCTTCACAGCCTTATGGTGTGATTCCTTCGGTGTAGCTTGAAATCGGGCGCACATGCAAACACTAAGCATTATATCTGGCCTAGATGCACATAAGTACAATAAAGAACCTATCATGGAGCGGTATACATTATGATCGAAGTCAATACCATTTTCATCAGTGCACAGATGGCCATTTGTGGGCATAGGAATTTTGACGCCTTTGCAATCTTGCATGCCGAATTTCCTTAGTACATCCTTGAGGTATTTCTCCTGAGATATGAATATGCCATTGCGTTGTTGACGAATTTGAAGACCTAAGAAGAATTTCAACTCTCCCATCATAGACATTTGATATTCTTCACTCATCATATAGGCAAATTCATCACTATAACGTTGGTCAGTACAGCCAAAGATAATATCATCAACATATACTTGGCACACAAACAATTCACCATCATAAGATTTAGTGAAAAGGGTAGGGTCGAGTGAACCAGGTTTGAAGCCTTTTGTCATGAGGAATTCCTTCAAAGTATCGTACCAAGCCCGTGGGGCCTGCTTGAGGCCGTAGAGGGCCTTGTTGAGTCTGAAGACTTTGTCAGGATTCTTTGGATCTTCAAAACCTGGGGGTTGAGCAACATATACTTCTTCCTCAAGCTTACCATTGAGGAATGCACTTTTCACATTCATTTGATATAAAGTGATATCATGATGGTTAGCATAAGCAAGTAATATGTGAATAGCCTCAAGTCTAGCAACAGGTGCAAAAGTTTCATCGAAATCAATTCCTTCAACCTGTGTGTAGCCTTGAGCTACAAGCCGTGCCTTATTCCTCACCACAAGGCCATTTTCATCTTTCTTGTTGCGGTAGATCCACTTTGTGCCGATGATATTGTGCTTGCGAGGATCTGGACATTTGACCAGTTCCCAGACATTGTTGATCTCGAACTGATGTAATTCTTCTTGCATGGCCTGAATCCACTCAGGCTCCACAAATGCTTCATCTACCTTAGTGGGCTCTGTAATAGAGACAAAAGCATAGTGCCCACAAAAGTTAGACAAATGTGAAGCTTTTGAGCGTGTGAGAGGACCTGGCGCTTTGATGTCATTGATGATCTTTTCAACTTGCACTTCTTTTGCAATGCGAGGATGAGCTGGTTGCCGTTGAAGAATTTGATCAGCATTTTCTTCAGCACCATTTTCTTCAGCATTTTCTTCAGGTGCATTAGCTCAACGTTCTTCATGTTCTGGAATGAATTCTTCAGCAGATTCTTCAGTAGGAATGACATCCTCAGTAGCCTTGAACTTGATAGTTTCCTCAGCTGCTGGTTCATCTATCACAGTAGGTAGGTGCTCTCTTTGTGAGCCATTAGTTTCATCGAACCACACATCTACAGTTTCAACAACTTTGTGAAGAACGTTGTTGAAGACTCTGTAGGTGTGCGAGTTCTTTCCGTAACCAAGCATAAAACCTTCATGTGCTTTCGGTGCAAATTTTGAGTTGTGATGAGGATCTCTAATCCAACATTTAGCACCGAAGACTTTGAAATAACTTACATTGGGTTTCTTATCAGTGAGGAGTTCATAGGCAGTCTTTTTGAAGAATTTGTGAAGATATACTCTGTTGATGATGTGGCACGCAGTATCAATTGCCTCAGTCCAGAAACGACGAGGCGTTTTGTATTCATCAAGCATAGTGCGAGCCATCTCAGCAAGAGTCCTGTTCTTGCACTCCACGACGCCGTTCTGCTGAGGAGTATAAGGAGCAGATAACTCATGAGTAATACCAAGTTCATCAAGATAGTCATCGAGACCAGAATTCTTGAACTCAGTGCCATTGTCACTTCTGATGTGCTTGATCTTCACACCAAAGTTGGTTGAAGCCCTCGAGGAAAATCGTTTGAAGACTTCCTGCACTTCATGTTTGTAAGTAACAAGGTGTACCCATGTGTAGCGAGAATAATCATCAACAATAACAAAGCCATATTGAGATGCTTCATTTGAAATAGCAGAATAATGATTAGGACCAAAGAGATCCATGTGAAGAACTGCAAATGGGCGAGTGGTGGTCATGATAGTCTTCGCTGGATGCTTGGCCTTGGTCATCTTCCCAGCTTCACAGGCTCCGCATAGGTGATCCTTGAGGAATTTGACATTCTCGATACCAATGACATGCTTCTTCTTCGCCAGCGTGTGCAAATTCCTCATGCCTACATGACCAAGTCATCGATGCCAGAGCCAGCCTTCTGAAGCTTTTGCAAGTAAGCACACGGCTGGTTGTGGTCTTGTAGAGAAATCAACAATATACAGGTCTCCTCTCCTAAAGCCTTCGAAGACTTTGGAATTGTCAGCTTCCACAACCACAACACAACGGTACTTGCCAAAGATAACAACCATATCAAGATCACAAAGCATTGAGACAGACATAAGGTTGTATCCCAAGGACTCAACAAGCATGACTTTGTCCATGTGTCGATCCTTTGTAATCGCAACCTTACCTAGACCCAATACCTGACTTTTGCCTTTGTCAGCAAAGATGATATGCTTCAGATGCGACGGAGATAATGGAGCATCCATCAATATATTCTTGTCACCAGTCATGTGGTTTGTACATCCACTATCGAGGACCCACTCAGTGGCTTTGGGTTGATCATCCTGCAGATGAATTAGTGCAGCTTACAAACTCATATACTTCATCAGTGAAGAATATGACATCAATTCATTAGATCAATTTCATCAAGTAAAAGAACTGATAAAGCAATATGAGGACGTGAGAAATGAAAGTTCATTTCTTCATGATTAGCCTACGTCCTATCAGGCATACTCAGGTCTCTAGCAAATTCTTCAGACGATTACGTACATCTGGAGACCTGACCCTGCAGAAGAGATTAGTTATTTTTCTTCACCGCCCACATCTGAAGGGGTGGCAAAGAGTTCATCATTCTGCGAGCTCCATACGAGAAAGATGGCATAGAAGCCAGTCCATTTCGTTTCACATAAGAGGGGTTAGAGTAAGCATAAGAGTATGCAGAGAAATTCTTCGTGGACTTATGAACATAATGATTTGAAGAATAATGCACATATCCATAATCCTTAGATCTTCCCTGCGAAATAGACGGGTTAGCACGATGATGTTTATATGAGGACTTTGATCCATATGAGGAATTTGGTCCGTATGAGGACTTGAATCCATATGAAGAATTTGTTCCATATGAAGAATTTGATCTGGGGTTCCTATTCTTCACATGTGGCGTCATGATGACATTCACCTGAAGATTTTCAAGGCATCTTTTGGGAACCCAGATTTTCTTCATAGGGGAGCCGTTCATGCACTTAGTGCCAACATATCTAGCAAATACTTCACCATTCTGATTTTTGAACAGTTTATAGTTGGAGTCAATTGACTCATCATCAGAATGAGGAGATTCACATGCAAATCCAGATAAGTTAGATGGATCAACTGGAGGTCCCTTTGTAGCAACCCATGTAGTTTTGGGGTACTGCTCAGGCTTCCAATATGTACCATCAGCATTGAGTTTCCTCTCAAAGGCGATACCCTCTTTCCTAGGGTTCCTGTTGAGGATCTGCTTTTTAAGCACATAACAAAGAGCCTGATGCCCTTTGAGGCTTTTGTACATGCCCGTCGTGTACAATCCTTTCAGCCCTGCATCGTCAGTGATACTAGCAATGTCCTCAGATGAGGAATTAGTGATTGCAGAGGCATGTGAAGAATTTGGAACATTAGCAGCATTTGAACATTCAGGTGAAGAATTAGCAGATTCACGTTCAATGCACTTTAAGCATGGAGGAACAAATTCTTCCTGAGAAGCACTGATTTGTTGAGCAAGTAATGAATCGCGCTCCTTCTAAAGATCTTCATAACTCACTCTTAGCTTCTTAAGGTCTTGCTTTCTTTGAAGAAATTCATAAGAAAGCTTCTCATGATCGGATAAGAGAGTGTTATGATGACTTTAAAGATTGTCAAACCTAGTCTGAAATCTCTGAAGATTTTCAGTCAGGGCTTTAGTGCGATCCATTTCTTCACCCAACATATCATCACTTTTGTCTAGCATGTTTCGAACCTTTTCTAAAGCCCTTTGTTGTTTTACAGCAATCTTAGCAAGTTTAGAATAGCTGGGCTTAAGATTTTCATCACATTCATTCTCACTTGATTCAGATGAGGTATATTTGAGTACCTTGGCACCCTTTGCGATGAAGCAGTAGGTGGGAGCGTAGTCATCATCCCCTCCATCAGCTTTGTTGGTGAGGTTATTTTATTCAGTGTTGAAGATGGACTTGGTGACAAATGCAGTAGCGAGAACTAGGCTCGCCACTCCGGATTCGGACTCCTCAGATGACTCCTCTTCCTCATTTTCTTCAGATTCAACCTCAGAGTCCATTTCCTTGCCAATGAATGCCCTGTCCTTCTTGGAGCTGCTCTTCTTGTGATATGAAGGCTTTGAGGATTTTGATGATGAGGATTTTGAGGATTTCTTCTTTTTCTTCGCATCATCAGAACTGTAATCCTTGTATTTCTTCTTCTTTGATTCCTTTTCCCATTGAGGACAATCTTGAATGTAATGTCCAGGCTTCTTGCATTTGTGGCAGAGCCTCCTCTTGTAGTAACTTGATGAGGAATCACTGCTCCTTGAGGGTCTCCCAAAGCGACCACGTCTTGAGAACTTTTGGAACTTCTTCACAAGCAGAGCCAGATCATGGCTTAGTTCTTCAGGATCACCAAGGCTGCTACCAGTGTCTTCATCTTCGGACTCAGATACAGCCTTGGCCTTCAGTGCATGTGTTCTGCCATAGCTTGAACCATAGAGATCTCTCTTTTCAGCAAGTTGGAACTCATGAGTATTTAGCCTTTCGAGAATATCAGCGGGATCAAGTGACTTGTAATCAGCAAGTTCTTGTATCATCAATGCCAGTGTGTCAAATGAGGAATCAAGCGATCTCAGCAATTTCTTCACCACCTCATGGTCGGTGATGTCAGTGGCACCAAGTGCTTGAAGCTCATTTGAGATGTCAGTGAGGCGATCGAAGGTTTGTTGAACATTTTTATTGTCTAGTCTTTTGAAGCGGTTGAAGAGATTGCAAAGAACATCAACTCGAGAGTCACGCTGAGTTGAGACTCCTTCATTCACTTTGGACAACCTGTCCCAGATAAGCTTCGTTGTCTCCAAAGCACTCACTCTGCCATACTGTCCTTTGCTCAGATGGCCACATATGATATTCTTCGCTTGAGAGTCGAGTTTCTTGAATCTCTTCACATCAGCCGCATTCAGAGAAGGTGTGACTGAGGGAACACCATTTTCCACAACATACCAGAGATCGTTATCAATTGCTTCAAGATGCATTCGCATCTTATTCTTCCAGTAGGGGTAGTCCGTCCCATCGAAGGTAGGACACCCAGCAGAGACCTTGATCATACCTGCGGTCAACATAACTAAAACTCCAGGCGGTTAAACCAAAATCACATAGAACAAGGGAGTACCTTGCTCTGATACCAATTGAAAGTGCGTTATATCGACTAGAGGGGGGTGAATAGGCGATTTTTATGAAATTCTTCACTGAGAAATTTGCTGGTGAGGAAATTCCTTAGCGAAGAACTACTAGCAGCGGAATAAGTACTCAAAAGTAAACATAAGAGAATACAAGCATAGTCATCATGATGAAATGAAGACAGGCACAGAGTACAGGAAGCGTAATCACAGGATAACACAGGATGAAGACAAACAGACTGAAGAAATTGAACTGAGGAAATTGAGAAAGTCTCCAGTTAAAGTCTTCAAACACAGATATGAACAAACACACAACACAGTTATGAGGAAATGAAAGAGTTGGGGGAATAGAACCAGTAAGCTTGGTGAAGACAGTGATTTGGTAGACCAGTTCCAACTGTTGTCTCAGTTGTACGTCTGGTTGGAGTGGCTAAGTATTTAAACTCGAGGACACACAGTCCCGGACACCCAGTCCTCACCGTATTCTACTTGAACTAAGGTCACACAGATCTCGTCTAATCACTCGTGGTAAGTCTTCAGGTGACTTCCAAACCTTCACAAACTTGGTCACTCGGCGATCCACAATTCCTCTTGGATGCTCTAGACCATGACGCCTAACCGTCTGGAAGAAGCACAGTCTTCAAAGGTAACAAGCGTCGGATCCACGCAGGATCAATCTCTTCAGTGATGCTCAATCAGTTGGGGTTTGTAGGTGTTTGGGTTTTGGATTTTTCCTCACTTGATGATTTTCGCTCAAAGTCCTCGGAGGATGGGTTGCTCTCAAATGACAAGTGTCAGTTTCTCTCGGAGCAGCCAACCAGCTAGTGGTTGTAGGGGCGGCTATTTATAGCCTAGGGAGCAGCCCGACATGATAAGACATAAATGCCCTTCAGTGATATGATTGTTAGGTGGATAGATATTTTGGGACAACTGGCGCATAGCACAGCAACGGTCAGAATTTTGAGTAGCAAAATCCTCAGGGCTATCATGTTCCTCACTGTGTAGGAAATCCGCACTGGCGAATTCCTAACTCCTCAGTCAGAACATATTCCTAAGAGACCAGAAGAACTTTGTCTCTGTCACTGAAGAAATTGACTGAACTGTATGAGATTTCCAATGGCTTCACTCGAAGGGATTGGTAGGTGTAGGATTTTGAGTTGACCATCACACGGAAATTTTTCCTTAGTATTTCCTCGACCCCTTTAACAGTACGGTGTTTCCTATGACTCAAGAAAGAGAATATGAAACTACGAACACAAAAGTCTTCATGCTTCATGTTCCTTGAATGAATACCAAGTCTTCACGGTCACACCATTTTCTTCAATTTCAAAGTCTTCAGAATACCAAAGTCTTCAGACGAAGAACTTCATTTTTAGGGGTTGACTTTCTCTGTAAATATCAAACTCCTCATAGACTTATAGACCTGTGTACACTCATAAACACATTAGTCCCTTAACCTATAAGTCTTCAATACACCAAAATCACTAAGGGGCACTAGATGCACTTACATGTACTAAATAAGAAAGGGATAAAGAGTTGGCTTACAATCGCCACTTCACACAAATAACAAGTTAAACATACATCATCCAAAATACAATCAAGGTCCGACTACGAAACCAAAATAAAGGAAGACAACCCCAAATGCTAGATCCCCGGTCATCCCAACTGGGCTCCACTACTCATCATCAGGAAATGAAGCATAGTAACGACCAAGGTCCTCGTCGAATTCCCACTTGAGTTCGGTAGCATCACCCGCAGTGGTATCATCGGCACTTGCAATTGTTTGGAAGTATCCATGAGTCACGAGGACTCGGCAATCTCACACCCGCGAGATCAAGACTATTTAAGATTATGGGTAGGATAAGGTAATGAGGTGGAGCTGCAGCAAGTGCTAAGCAAATATGGTGGCTAACATATGCAAATAAGAGTAAGATGAGAAGCTACGCAATGGTCGAAAAGCTAAAAGTGATCAAGAAGTGATCCTGAAACTACTTACGTTCAAACATAACCCAAGATCGTGTTCACTTCCCGGACTCCGCCGAAAAGAGACCATCACGGCTACACAAGTGGTTGATTCATTTTAATTAAGTCAAGTGTCAAGTTCTCTATAACCAGATATTAACAAATTCCCATCTGCCACATAACCGCGGGCACGACTCCCGAAAGTTCATACCCTGCAGGGGTGTCCCAACTTAGCCCATCACAAGCTCTCACGATCAACAAAGGATATTCCTTCTCCCGGAACAACCCGATTAGACTTGGAATCCCGGTTACAAGACATTTCGACAATGGTAAACCAAGACCAGCAAGACCACTCGAATGTGCCGACAAATCCCGATAGGAGCTGCACATATCTCGTTCTCAGGGCACAACGGATGAACACTACGTACGGCAAGCGAAGATACCCCAAGTTGCCTAGCGGCGGCACCGCAAGTGGCTCTAGGTTGGACCAACACTCAGAGGAGCACTGGTTTGGGGGGTTAAAATAAGGATGACCCTCGAGAGGGCGATTCCAAGGGAAAAGGTATAGGTGGCAAATGTTAAAACCAAGGTTGGGCCTTGCTGGAGGCATTTTATTCAAAGCGAACTGTCAAGGGGATCCCATAACCCTGACCACGTTAGGAACGCAAAATCAAGGAACATAACACCGGTATGACGGAAACTAGGGTGGCAAGACTGGAAAAAAACACCAGGCATAAGGCCAAGGCTTACACCCTTTACCAAGTATATAGATGCATTAATTTAAATAAGAGATAATATGATATCCCAACATAAACATGTTCCAACATGGTGCAATTTTCAACTTCAGCTGCAACTAATAACACTATAAGAGGGGCTGAGAAAAAGCGGTAACATAGCCAAACAAAGGTTTGCTAGGAAGGTGGGTTAGAGGCTTGACATGGCAATATGGGAGGCATGATAAACAAGTGGTAGGTAGCGCGACATAATGATAGAGCGAACAACTAGCAAGCAAAGATAGAAGTGATATCAAGGGTATGGTCATCTTTCCTGGAATCCCGCAAAGAAGAAGAACGAGTCCATGAAGAAGACAAACAGACGTAGTCGAACAAATCCTCATAACTCCGGAACGCAACCGAAGCTAACGAGAGAAGGAAGCCAGAAAGAAGCAAGCAACATGGTAAACACACAAGCATAAACATGCCATGATGCACAACCAAGGATGATGCATGTCCGGTTTACATATGCATGGCATGGCAAAGTGCACAAACAAAACTACAAGTTAAGTGGAGCTCAATATGCAACGAGATGCATATTGACAAAACACCACATTCCATTATTTAGTTGCTCTCGTTTAAGATACTCAACAAGTTTAAATGTTCTTAACATGGCAAGAGGTGATGCATAAGTAAACTAACTATTTAGGCAAGTTTAAATGAGGCCGGAAATTTCAAACAATAATTCCGGAAAATCCCCACATGACATTAGTAATTTAAGCAAACAACAATTTCAAACATTTTAAATGTTGTTATCATGATGCGGATGCCATATGCAAGTGATATGCAATTTTTATGAATATGTTGACATGAGCATGTCAAGAAGCATTTGTCATCGTGGCGGAAACGAATGGGGTGCCACGAAAACGACAACCGAAATGGTGCCACGACGACATTCCTGTTCCGGCATCTCGATTGAGATGCCGGTGCAAAAGAAAGTGTGACGGGGGCGTGTCACGCGATGAAAGGTGGGGTGCTCCCGATTACCGGGTTTCCACGGGTCGACGGCATGGCAACCGAGGAGGAACAACAATCGTTCACGGGCGGATACAACATCTAAACATGCATCTCGTACAACACATGCATTCATCCATGGGCGGTCGTTCTCGGCGGTTATACCTTCGAAGCGTGCGTTTGAGACGGTTCGGGTTCGATGGGACATAGGGGAAGTAGACGTTCACGGGGTGTCTTTGAAGCAGTTGTACATGTTTGGGATGGAACTTGACGTTTCCATGTTCTTCGGAGTCATCGTGTAGTCGTTTGTGTCGTAGTCGGACTTGACGAAGCACACACTGGCTGTAGTGGTACACAGATCGTAGATGTTCGGGTCATCGGTAGGGGTACTTGGCGAAATGCACGTCGACGGTAGTTGTTCTCGTATCGTTGTGGAAGTAGTCATTCGCTTGACGGTCTTATCAGAACCTCGTCAATGGTAGAGATCCTCCTTGGCGATTCGAAGGGGTACTTGGCGCAATGCACGGGATGGTAGTCCAACAATTGTCGAAGAGGGACTTGACGCATCAAAGGTCTTCGGTGCCATGATCCTTGGCCATACATCATGTAGACATACTTCTGAAGAGGAACTTGGAGCATCCAAAATCTTTGGGGATCGTCCTTGGACTTGGCGGTGTCGGTCTCCTCGGTTCAAATGTGATGCGCAAGGGCTAGAGCGACCGACAGCTTGGCTGGCTCCTCAAGGCCATGGATACGACAGGAAGCAGGATGCTGCTGGTGGAGGCAGAGCCATGGCAAGGAGGTCCTACTCCGTCAGCTACAAGTGGTGGGCGAATGCAGGCAGCAGCAAGGCTTCGGTGAGAGGGAGAAGGAGACAGCGCGTGGGAAGGAGAACAGGGGAAGCAAGCGATGGAGCAAGACCGTGGTGGTGGACGAGTGCGTGTGGAGACGGGGCCGGAGCATGGCAGGAGAGGAGGAGGGCGCGATGAAGGGATGACACGACCCGAGTGGCCAAGGAGGTGGACGGCGGGCATGCTCCAATGGCCTCGGTTGCCGGCAGCAGAGGCGCGAGGCGAGCGGCGGCGCGGTTCGTTGACGGGGCGGAGCGAGGCGGCGGCCTCCTGGTGGTCGTGGACGGCGGCGTGCAGTAGGAGCGGCGCGGCTCCGTGGTAGCCGGCGAGGGCTCCGGCTGGTCGAAGGAGCTTAGGACGGGGATCGGGACCCCTCCTGGTCGCGCTATGAGGTGAGGGAGGGAGCGAGAGGATCGAGCAGGAGGCTCTGGCGGTGCGAGGGAACGAGGAGGAGGGGTGCAGGGGATCAGGCTAGGTTAGCTAGGGTTAGAGCGGGGGTAGGTGGGCTTGCGGGAATGGGCCTAGTGGCCAACTCGGCTGGGGAAGGTTGGGCTGGTGAGAGGCCCAGCTGGGCTGGACTCTCTTCTCCCTCTCCCCTATTTCCTTCTCTTTTCATTAACAGAGAGTTAAGAGAAAGGAAAAGAGAGAAGAGAAGGTTAGAGGAAGAATTTGGGCATGAGGTTAAGTTTCCCGGACTCGTAGAAATGAGTTTGAACCAGGAAAAATAGAAGTGGCCAAGACCAAAAGTTTAATTCAAACTCATTTGATTTAAATTCAAATGATTTGAATAGGAAGTGAGGTTTGGGAAGGTCCAAAAATGTTGAGACTTTTGGAGGAGCCTCAATACATGAAGAAAGAATTTTCGGCAAGGTTTGGAGGTCAACTCGAAGCATAAAAGGCATGGGATTATTTTTCCATGTGTGTTATGGTTAATTCCAAATTATTGGAATATTTAGAATAGCTCCCTAATAATATTGGGAGTGTATGTTCTAAAGATAAATCACCATTGTGAATATCCCTCAATTTGAATGGACCGAAGATCCATACGATTTATTTATTTGAGTTGCAAAGATTAATGACATGATGGCATGATGACATGATGCAATGCAAAATATGCAATGATGAATGCAACAAGCAAAACAAATCACATGACGAATCTCGGAAACCATGGAAGGCATCTGGAGCGCCGGTCTTTGGGCGTCACAACTCTCCTCCACTTACAAGAGATCTCGACCCGAGATCTAAGGATGGCACCGGGGAGAAACAGAAGAGGAAGAGGTAAAACAAGTTTCTTCTTTGACAATCGAGTGAAACCAATGAACCTTGAGAGGTTGAAAACTTGAAAGAAAGAACACAGAAGAGTTGAACGAAATTTAGAGCACTTCGGTAGAAAAGAGAAACAAGGAACACCATGTGAACCTTGGAGGTTGCAAAGCAATGATTGACGAGCACAATGGACAAGAAGGAATTGAAACCACTCTGGTTGAAAGGAGATAACAAGGAACAAGGAAGAACAAATTCGAACAGCACTCCGGTTGAAAGGAGATGCACGACTTGATAAAATGAGAAGGACTTGAGCAGAGGACACAACCTTCCTGCTAAATGGATAAGCAAGGAAAAGAACATGATATTTACAAAAAATGAGATGATGAGTGAAGAGAGCAACATCACAATGCCTCCGGAAGGAAGAATAGAAGATAGTACATCATTGCAATAACAGAATGGAGAAGAAAATGCCAACTTCTACCACAAATGAGTTTGGAAAGCACCATTCCAAGAAGGTTATAACGGAGTTGTTGGAAACCCAACAATGAAATGAATAAGCTTGTAGTGGGCTTATGGAAAACTTCTCAAAATTGAGGCGAAATTCTGCCACTACGGAAACAAATAATATCTTTGATAACTCCAACGAGATGAAAAACTTCTTCCACCAAGATGATAGAGAGATAACTTGGATCATTGATAAGCACCACAATAGCAACATTCCTTAGGGAAGACTTTAGGTGAAATATAACCCAAGATAACTCCAATGAAGAGATTGATGGGTTGCAAAGGATCTTCTGAACGAAGAGAAAATGTGGGGTTTAAAATATCTCATTCTTAACAACTTGCGAATCATGAAACATGAAAGGAAATTGTCAAGAATGACATAACACCACCTCAAAAGATAAGGTAGAAAGAATTGCACTTGAATGTAAGATGAAGAATGCTTGAACTCCTCAAAACAAAACATGTGTTGAGCACCCTGTTAAATTCTGAGTATAAATCTTGAGGAACAATTGAAGAATGAAAAGAATCCTTGATGAACCACCATGTAGAGCCTCCATGAAGAACTCCAGTAAGATAAAAAGATGGTCGCAAAGAAAGGAAGCTTGAAAATAATAAAATGAAGCCTTGCAATGATTTAGATGGAGCTTCGCGATGAGATAAAGCGGAAAAACTTGGAACTCCAGAAAAGAAAATATAAAGCATCTTGAACCGCGAAATGTGACATGATGAACACTCTGGAAAGAAGACACTAGATCACTTGGATGAAACAATAATAAGAATTACGTTATGCGTATCCTTCACCAACTTAAATTGATGACAAGCAACGGATTTGTCATACCACTTATTCTCGTAGAAAGGATTAAGAGAGATATAGCTTAAACTTGAGAAGGTCTTGATGGATCCCCCGGTGGGATTTGGAAACAACGAGTGAATTGATACGATAACGAAGGAAGAGAAATCTTGAACGAACCACCGTAAGAATTGAAAATGAATGTAGCAAAGGCACAATTCACCGGGAAGAATTAGAAAATGACGTTGATACTTGAGGGATATAGTTACAAGAGAACAAAGAGATCATGAACTGATTAGAGGATATTTGAATGATGCACCGGTAAGATTTGGAGAACGAGAGCTAAAAGCTTGAATGAATAATTCTAGGATGATGGGCTCCGGAGAATCAAACTGAAAAGACTCCTGAATTGCCCCGGATGGGTATGAAAAGAAATCCCACAATCGAAAACAATTATGAGAGGATGGCATAAAGCTAGAACCATGAATCTTTGGAAGAATGAGTAATGATTTAAGAGGAACTCTTCTTCGGTCTTCAAAGTCCGAGAATGACGATGAGAAACACCCCCATGAATTGTTGAGACACTCTAGAATAATTAAGAATATACAAGTTGAATCAACAAAGAAAATAATTTGAAAGCGATCTTGGAGAAGGCATCTGACTGAAGAAAATTCATTCTTACATCAAACTTTAAAAAGGAATTTGAGAACAACTCCGAAAAGAATTAGAAGAGTCAGGTAAGATCCTGGGTAAAGACCTGTGGGTTAGGGCTCACTCAAGAGATACACCGTTGAAATGGTTGCTTGTAAGAGAGATTGCACCGGTTGAATAAAATGGCTTGAATGATAAAACAACCTCGAAAATAGCTTGGATTGATTGAGAATAGAAGCACTAATCTTCCGAGATATCTTCAGCACAACAGAACAAATGGAAAACGAGAGGTGAATGATTAATAGGTGCACCAGCATAAGAAAACATTTGAAACGAGGAGAGGATATGCTCGACAAAGCTTGAATTGAATCCACTGGAGAAGAAAAAGAACGAAGAATAATAAACTTGAAGCTCCGTTAGTATCTTCCTGAGAATCACCGGATAAGAACATTGATTGAACAAAAATGAAGAGACTTCACATGAATAAAATGGATAGTTGATTTGAATATCTCTGAGTCTTTGAAGAAAAAGGGTGGGGGTGGGAAAATAAAGGCAATTTGGGGATGGATGAACCGAATAACGTTGGGAAAACTAAGAAGTGATCTTGCGAATGGGGAAAATGATAGGATCATCTTGACGAGAAGCGAACCAGTTGGAAAAGAATTGACATGACAATCTCGATAAGCAAGAAGGATTAGCATCCACATAGAAATATGAGAACCCTTCTTAGGGAAGGTATGGAATCAACACTTGACATTGAAGCAACTCGAATACCACAAACCAAAACAAAACAAATGATTGGCTTGCAACATAAGCCGGAACAAACATATGATAGATATTTCGTCCAAAATTTTCATGGTGGGGCCCACACAGGCTCGATCGGAGAGCACCATCATGTACAAGGCAGTGCGCATGACATACGAAGCATCCCTGAGTCAGCATAGCCAAGGACTCTTTAAGACACAACGAGATCACTGTAAAACTAACCGTGGATAGAGGGACCACTAGACGTCGAACCCCAATCTCATATCATGCATCTGTCGGAAAGATATCCTAGGAGCTACTTGAATTCCCACCTATAAACTCCCGAAACTTTCTTGTTAAGCAATCTGGTGTTGGGGATACAGGGGAAGCATAATATCTCACCCAAACTAACAATCCCTACATCCAGCTGTATCCATCTGTCAACACATAACCAAAACCTTCGGAAATCGTGTACCTCAACCTTCGAAAAGCATCCGTTATACGAGTTATGGAAATACTCCCGAACTCCCGCCCCAGTACTAGGTGGCGTTGAGGTTATCTCACCACTAACTACATAAAAGAGATTTTCGATGTCGGCGAACTCAGGTATTCCAGAACTGCAATGATAAAATTGTGACGACAACAATTCAGAGCTCAACTCCCCGGGACACTGCCAAAGCCCCTAAATGTTGGGAGGCACGAAGAACAATGTTCTCGTCACAAGAATATCAGAACGATTCCAAGATACCCACGTGATCCTAAAAAAATATCGTGAAAATTGAGGAGAGGAAAGACAAAACATCTACGTCACGAGGCCTCACCAGAGCGACGAAGGGACAGAGGAGTAAAAGAATCCTACTCTCCAATAAATATAATCCTAATACTCAAAACATTTTGTTCTAGACACAACAACGTCAATGATTCGATCAAGCAGGGGGCTCATAAGTCAGGGATGGCTCTGATTACCAACTTGTAACGCCCACGATGCAGCTACATCTCCCACGTGTCGAAGCACGACTTAGAGGCATAACCGCATGGTGGTTTTGTCGCAAGAGGGGTAATCTTCACACAATCCCATGTACTGAATAATAAAGGGATAAAGAGTTGGCTTACAATCACCACTTCACACAAATAACAAGTTAAACATACATCATCCAGAATACAATCAAGGTCCGACTACGGAACCAAAATAAAGGAAGACAACCCCAAATGATAGATCCCCGATCGTCCCAACTGGGCTCCACTACTGATCATCAGGAAATGAAACATAGTAACGACCAAGGTCCTCGTCGAACTCCCACTTGAGTTCAGTAGCATCACCTGCACTGGTATCATCAGAACCTGCAACTATTTGGAATTATCCATGAGTCACGAGGACTCAGCAATCTCACACCCGTGTGATCAAGACTATTTAAGCTTATAGGTAGGATAAGGTAATGAGGTGGAGATGCAACAAGCACTAGGCAAATATGGTGGCTAACATACACAAATAAGAGTAATATGAGAAGCTACGCAATGGTCGAAAAGCTAAAAGTGATCAAGAAGTGACCCTGAAACTACTTACGTTCAAGCATAACCCAAGACCGCGTTCACTTCCCGGACTCCGCCGAAAAGAGACCATCACGGCTACACATGCAGTTGATTCATTTTAATTAAGTCAAGTGTCAAGTTCTCTACAACCGGATATTAACAAATTCCCATCTGCCACATAACCGCGGGCACGGCTCTCGAAAGTTCATACCCTGCAAGGGTGTCCCAACTTAGCGCATCACAAGCTCTCATGATCAACGAAGGATATTCCTTCTCCCGGAACAACCTGATCAGACTCGGAATCCCGGTTACAAGACATTTTGACAATGGTAAAACAAGACCAACAAGACCGCCCGAATGTGCCGACAAATCCCAATAGGAGCTGCACATATCTCGTTCTCAGGGCACATCGGATGAACACTACGTACGACAACCGAAGATACCCCAATTTACCTAGGGGCGGCACCGCAAGTGGCTCTAGGTTATACCAACACTCAGAGGAGCACTGGCCCCGGGGGGGGTTAAAATAAAGATGACCCTCAAGAGCGCGACTCCCAAGGGAAAAGGTATAGGTGGCAAATGTTAAAACCAAGGTTGGGCCTTGCTGGAGGCATTTTATTCAAAGCGAACTGTCAAGGGGGTCCCATAACCCCGACCGCGTTAGGAACACAAAATCAAGGAACATAACACCTGTATGACGGAAACTAGGGCGGCAAGAGTGGAACAAAACACTAGGCATAAGGCCGAGCCTTCCACCATTTACCAACTATATAGATGCATTAATTTAAATAAGAGATAATATGATATCCCAACATAAACATGTTCCAACATGGAGTAATTTTCAACTTCACCTGCAACTAACAATGCTATAAGAGGGGCTGAGCAAAGGCGGTAACATAGCCAAACACTGGTTTGCTAGGAAGGTGGGTTAGAGGCTTGACATGGCAATATGGGAGGCATGATAAACAAGTGGTAGGTAGCGCGGCATGACGATCGAGCGAACAACTAGCAAGCAAAGATAGAAGTGATATCGAGGGTATGGTCATCTTGCCTGAAATCATGCAAGGAAGAAGAACGAGTCCATGAAGAAGACAAATGGACATAGTCAAACGAATCCTCACAACTCCGGAACACAACCGAAGCTAACGAGAGAAGCAAGCCGGAAAGAAGCAAGCAACATGGTAAACACACAAGCATAAACATGGCATGATGCACATCCAAGGATGATGCATGTCCGGTTTACATATGCATGGCATGGCAAAGTGCATAAACAAAACTACAAGTTAAGTGGAGCTCAATATGCAACGAGATGCATATTGACAAAACACCACATTCCATTATTTAGTTGCTCTCATTTAAGCTACTCAACAAGTTTAAATGTTCTTAACATGGCAAGAGGTGAGGCATAAGTAAACTAACTATTTAGGCAAGTTTAAATGAGGCCGAAAACTTCAAACAATAATTCCGGAAAATCCCCACATGACATTAGTAATTTAAGCAAACAACAATTTCAAACATTTTAAATGTTGTTATCATGATGCGGATGACATATGCAAGTGATATGCAATTTTTATGAATATGTTGACATGAGCATGTCAATAAGCATTTGTCATCGTGGCAGAAATGAATGGGGTGCCACGGAAACGAGAACAGAAATGGTGCCACGACGACATTCCTGTTCTGGTAAATCGATTGAGATGCCGGTGCAAAAGACAGTGTGACGGGGGCGTGTCACGCGATGAAAGGTGGGGTGCTCCCGGTTACCGGGTTCCCACGGGTCGACGGCATGGCAACCGAGGAGGAAAAACAATTGTTCACGAGCGGATACAACATCTAAACATGCATCTCGTACAACACATGCATTCATCCATGGGAGGTCGTTCTCGGCGGTTATACCTTCGAAGCGTGCGTTTGAGACAGTTCGGGTTCGATGGGACATAGGGGAAGTAGACGTTCACGGGGTGTCTTCGAAGCAGTCGTACATGTTTGGGATGGAACTTGATGTTTCCATGTTCTTCGGAGTTATCGTGTAGTCGGTTGCATCGTAGTCGGACTTGACGAAATACACACCGGCTATAGTGGTACACGGATCGTAGATGTTCAGGTCATCGGTAGGGGTACTTGGCGAAATGCACATCGACGGTAGTTGTTCTCATATCGTCGTGGAAGTAGTCTTTCGCTTGACGGTCTTATCGGAACCTCGTCAATGGTAGAGATCCTCCTTGGTGATCCGAAGGGGTACTTGGCGCAATGCACGGGATGGTAGTCAAACAATTGTCGAAGAGGTACTTGATGCATCAAAGATCTTCGGTGCCACGGTACTTGGCCGGTGTGTTGGGGAACGTAGTAATTTCAAAATTTTCCTACGCACACGCAAGATCATGGTGATGCATAGCAACGAGAGGGGAGAGTGTGATCTACGTACCCTTGTAGATCGACAGCGGAAGCGTTATGACAGCGCGGTTGATGTAGTCGTACGTCTTCACGGCCCGACCGATCAAGCACCGAAACTACGGCACCTCCGAGTTTTAGCACACGTTCAGCTCGATGACGATCCCCAGACTCCGATCCAGCAAAGTGTCGGGGAAGAGTTCCGTCAGCACGACGGCGTGGTGACGATCTTGATGTACTACTGTCACAGGGCTTCGCCTAAGCACCGCTACAATATTATCGAGGACTATGGTGGCAGGGGGCACCGCACACGGCTAAGAATAAGATCACGTGGATCAACTTGTGTGTCTATGGGGTGCCCCCTACCCCTGTATATAAAGGATGGAGGAGGAGGAGGCCGGCCAAGGCTAGGTGCGGCCAGGATGTGGAGTCCTACTAGGACTCCAAGTCCTAGTAGGAGTCCACCAAGAGGGGAGGAAGGGAGAAGGAAGTGGAGGAGAAGGAAAGGTGGCCGGCCCCCTTTTCCCTAGTCCAATTCGGACTAGAGGGGAGGGGGGGCGCAGCAGGCCCTTTCTCCTCTTCCCACTAAAGCCCATCAAGGCCCAATACTTCTCCTGGCGAATTCCCGTAACTCTCCGGTACTCCGAAAAATACCCGAATCACTCGGAACCTTTCCGATGTCCGAATATAGTCGTCCAATATATTGATCTTTACGTCTTGACCATTTCGAGACTCCTCGTCATGTCCCCGATCTCATCCGGGACTCCGAACTCCTTCGGTACATCAAAACTCATAAACTCATAATATAACTGTCATCGAAACCTTAAGCGTGCGGACCCTACGAGTTCGAGAACAATGTAGACATGACCGAGACACGTCTCCAGTCAATAACCAATAGCGGGACCTGGATGCCCATATTGGCTCCTACATATTCTACGAAGATCTTTATCGGTCAGACCGCATAACAACATACGTTGTTCCCTTTGTCATCGGTATGTTACTTGCCCGAGATTCGATCGTCGGTATCCAATACCTAGTTCAATCTCGTCACCGGCAAGTCTCTTTACTCGTTCCGTAATACATCATCCCGCAACTAACTCATTAGTTGCAATGCTTGCAAGGCTTAAGTGATGTGCATTACCGAAAGGGCCCAGAGATACCTCTCCGACGATCGGAGTGACAAATCCTAATCTCGAAATACGCCAACCCAACATGTACCTTTGGAGACACCTGTAGAGCTCCTTTATAATCACCCAGTTACGTTGTGACGTTTGGTAGCACACAAAGTGTTCCTCCGGCAAACGGGAGTTGCATAATCTCATAGTCATAGGAACATGTATAAGTCATGAAGAAAGCAATAGCAACATACTAAACGATCGGGTGCTAAGCTAATGGAATGGGTCATGTCAATCAGATCATTCAACTAATGATGTGATCCCGTTAATCAAATGACAACTCTTTGTCCATGGTTAGGAAACATAACCATCTTTGATTAACGAGCTAGTCAAGTAGAGGCATACTAGTGACACTCTGTTTGTCTATGTATTCACACATGTATTATGTTTCCGGTTAATACAATTCTAGCATGAATAATAAACTTTTATCATGATATAAGGAAATAAATAATAACTTTATTATTTCCTCTAGGGCATATTTCCTTCACGGTGATCATATACACTTACTTCCGAAGTGGAACTTGGCGCGTCCAAAATCTTCGGGGATCGTCCTTGGACTTGGCGGTGTCGGTCTCCTCGGTTCAAATGTGATGCACAAGGGCCAGAGCGACCGACAGCTTGGGTGGCTCCTCAAGGCCATGGAGATGACAGGTAGCAGGAGGCTGCTGGTGGAGGCAGAGCCACGATGAGGAGGTCCGGCTCCGTCAGCTACAAGTGGTGGGCGAATGCAGGCAACAACAAGGCTTCGGCATGAGGGAGAAGGAGCTGGCGCGTGGGAAGGAGAATAGGGGAAGCGGGTGATGGAGCAAGACGGTGGTGGTGGACGCGCGTGTGTGGAGACGGGGCTGGAGCACAGCAGAAGAAGAGGAGGGCGCGATGAAGGGACCACACGACCCGAGTGGCCGCGGAGGTCGACGACGGGCATGCTCCAGCGGCCTCGGTTGCCGGCAGCAGAGGTGCGAGGCAAGCGGCGGCGCGGTTCGTTGATGGGGCGGAGCGAGGCGGCGGCCTCCTGGTGGTCGCGGACGGCGGCGTGCAAAAGGAGCAGCGCAGCTTCGGGGTAGCCGGCGAGGGCTCCGGCTGGTCGACGGAGCTTAGGACGGGGATCGGGAGCCCCTTCTGGTCGCGCTGTGAGGTGAGGGAGGGAGCGAGAGGATCGAGCAGGAGGCTCTGGTGGTGCGAGGGAACAAGGAGGAGGGGTGCAGGGGCTCGGGCTAGGTTAGCTAGGGTTAGAGCGGGGGTAGGTGGGCTTGCAGGGATGGGCCTAGTGGCCGACTCGGCTGGGGAAGGATGGGCCGGTGAGAGGCCCAGTTGTGCTAGACTCTCTTCTCCATCTCCCCTATTTCCTTCTCTTTTCATTAATAGAGAATTAAGAGAAAGGAAAAGAGAGAAGAGAAGGTTAGAGGAAGAATTTGGGCATGCGGTTAAGTCTCCCGGTCGCCGACTACCAGCTACACCCGCGCGCGGCGCGAGAAAGAACCGGCTTCCAGCCGAAGCCGGACCCAAGTCTCCATCGAGCGAGACGCGGACGGCCGCCCCCGAGCCATGGAATGGCGGGGCACCCCGCCTCCGCCTCGAACTCGCGGAGAAAGATATCCTACCACCCGACATTTGGCGCCAGCCCGGGGACTTCAATATTCGGCTCGGGGACTGCCGCACCCGGCCCGGGGACTGCAGTAGCCGGCCCGGGGGCTGCTGTAGCCGGCCCGGGGACTTCTTCAGCACAGGAAGCGGCGGCCGACTCCAGCGCTGCACCGCCCAACCCACCCACCCTGGTGGCTCTGGCCACATTGGTGGCTGAGGAGGTCGCCGCCCCATCATGGGCCCAAGCCATCCGCAACTTTCTGGTGAACCATGACCTGCCGGCTGACAAAAACGAAGCAAGACAAGTCCAGCGCCGGGCTGGAGCATACACAATCGTCAACAGAGAGCTTGTCAAGCGCAGCGCCACCGGAGTCTTGCAGCGATGCGTCGAGCAGGAGAAAGGCATCGCGATCCTCAGGGATATACACCAAGGAGAATGCGGCCATCACGCCGCATCAAGATCACTGGTCGCCAAAGCCTTCCGCCACGGTTTCTTCTGGCCGACTGCTTTGGACGACGCCAAAGAGCTAGTCAAACACTGCAAAGGCTGCCAGCTTTTCAGCTCACAGCAACACATGCCGGCTTCGGCACTCAAGACCATTCCCATCACCTGGCCCTTTGCCGTCTGGGGGTTGGATATGGTGGGCCCATTCAAGACGGCGCGCGGCGGCATGACACATTTGCTCGTCGCCGTTGACAAATTCACCAAGTGGATCGAGGCGAAGCCGATCAAGAAGCTGAATGGGCCGACTGCAGTGACATTCATTGCAGATATAACAACCCGGTACGGCATACCGCACAGCATCATCACCGACAACGGCACGAACTTTGCCAAAGGTGCCCTGGCACGGTTCTGCGCTGCGCAAGGTATCCGGCTGGACCTTGCGTCAGTTGCCCACCCACAGCCAAACGGCCAAGTGGAGCGGGCAAATGGCCTCATTCTGTCCGGCATCAAGCCTCGACTGGTCGTACCCCTGGAGCGTTCAGCCGGCTGCTGGCTCGATGAGCTGCCGGCTGTCCTATGGAGTCTGCGCACTACTCCCAATAGATCAACCGGCTTCACTCCCTTCTTCCTTGTATATGGTGCCGAGGCGGTCATCCCAACAGACATCGAGTTCGACTTGCCTCGGGTAACCATGTACACAGAAGCAGAAGCCAAAGAAGCACAAGAAGACGGCGTCGATCTGCTGGAAGAGGCCCGGCTGTTAGCCCTCAGCCGGTCCGCTATCTACCAGCAGGGTCTGCGCCGCTACCATAGCCGGAGGGTCCGCCCAAGATCCTTCCAGGAGGGCGACCTTGTGCTCCGGCTGATCCAGCGGACAGCCGGCCAGCACAAGCTCGCAGCCCCCTGGGAAGGCCCCTTCATCATCAGCAGAGCCTTGGGCAACGACGCCTACTACCTCATCGACGCACAGAAGCCAAAGGCACGCAAGAGAGACGACTCCGGCAAGGAGTCGGAGCGACCGTGGAACGCAAATCTCCTTCGAATGTTTTACAGTTAAAGCGCAGTATGTGTCATGCCCACTTTTGTATTTAGTATGATACAGTAGGCCCCCCGAGAAAGACTCGGGGACTGCCACCCGTTGTTTTATGAATGAAAGTTATCATGCGTATGATATTATCTTCTCATTTATTTTGTCCGGTACCGGGTCCGACGAGTCGGCCCGGGGACTGGCCGACTAGAGTTATATCAAGAGCCTTACCCGCAGTCAGACAAGTAATGTGTCGACACCCAGGCTTGGCTCTTGCCGAAATCGCAGCTCGAAGAACCGACTGCCCGACTGGCAAGAGCCACCAGCCGGAAAGGGTGCGCACATGAAAAACGGCTAGGGACCAAACAGGCTCGCATATATAACAAAAGCCGGCTTGCTGCCTCCCGCCGACCGACTACCAGAGTAGCCGGCCGGCCGGCTTACATTCAGTCTACTTCAAATCCAAGAAAACTCAAGTAATTGCCTTCCCAAAGAGGGAAGGCGGCAAAGGAAAGAGCCTAAGGACAAAAAGTACACTCGGATGAACGCCAACACATGCACATATTAATATATTACACAAAAAGCCTCCAGAGAGGTCGACATTCAGAATTGTTCGATACACCCCCAGTGGGTGGAATTGCAGAAACTTAAATTTGTCCAAAAAGAAAGACAGGGACGAAACGAAAGGCAGTTCAAGCCGGCGGGGCCGCAGACGAGCTGGATTAGGCGGCGGAGGTAGTTGCGCCGACTGAAGGAGCGGCCGATTGGCGAACCTCGGCTTGATCGTCGTCTCCGGCAGGGGGCGCGCTCCTGCGTGGCTCATTGCTAGAGGCACGGTCGGCTGGGGGACGGTCGGCCGCCCCACCAGTCGGCTCGGCGTCTTCGCTGTCCTCCTCCTCGTCGTCCTCGCCCTCGTCGCTAGAGGCGATCTCCTCCGCCGAGTCCTCGCCGTCCGCTGGGTTCAGCCCGAACCATTCCTCCGGCTGGGCGGCGCCATCGTCGTTAAGCTCCGGCACGAAGACGCTGGTGTCGCTGCACTCGGCGATCGTCGAGGCGCGCTGCGCGATCGCCGGCCGCACCTCCTCCAGCTCGGCGTCGGCTTCCGACCGCCACGTCCGCAGCTGGTCCAGGCTTAGCCCTGGGTACCACGCGCGGACGAACTCCAGCGCGCGCCCGGCTCCAAGACGGGCCGCGGACGCCTTCCAGGCCTCGAAGCGGCCGACTGCGACCTCGAGCCAGTCGGCCGTCCGGCTTGGGGTCCGGGGAATTGCCTGGCCGGGCCAGAGCGCGGCCAGCATCGTCGCCCCGGCGCGCTGGAGTCAGCGGAGCAACCGGTGGGCCAGCTGCAGCCGCGCCTGGACGGCGATAAGCTGCTCCGACAATGTCTGGTTCGCATCCGGCGGAATCACGACCCCGGCTTGACGGCGCTCCTCGCGGTAGGCTTCGATGGCTTGGGCGGCAAGGACAGACTGGCCGGGGAAGTACTCTGCGCAAGATAGCAAACACAAGTCAAAACAAAACCATAGGCGGCCGGCGATTGGAAGAAGAGCAAGGAAGACAGCCTACCGTCGATAAGATCCTCGACCCGGCCGAAGCCTTCTTCCAGTGCCCGGCGCGTCTCGGCCCAGCTCGCCTCCCTGGCCCCGAACTCCGCCCTCAGGGTAGCCTCGTCGTCCTGCGCCTTTTGCAGGGCCGCCTTGTGGTTCTTCTCCTGGTCGGCCAGTTTCGTTGCCAGGCGGTCGCGCTCTTGAGCCAGATCAGCGTACTGGGCGTCCTTGGCGCGAAGAGCGGCCTGCACCACGCCGAGTTCCCTCCGCAAGTCGGCGTTGGCCTCTGCACGAGCAAGAAATAAAGAGAAAAATCAGCAAAGGGAAAGTCGTCAAGAAAGATCCGACCCGACTGCGCTGCAGTCGGCCCGGATCTCGGGGACTACACCCAGTGGGTGCGCTGTCGCGCCCCCACGAGAAGTCAACAATGACAAGACACTTACGCCGGCTGCTGGCGAGGTCTTCGGTCCTCCGGCTTAGCTCCCGAGCCTGGGAGTTGAAGGCGGCCGCACGAGAGTTGTGATAATCCTGAAGATCAGAAAAAACAGTCAACATAGTCGTCTAGTAAGATCCGACCCGACTGCGCTGCAGTCGGCCCGGATCTTGGGGACTACACCCAGTGGGTGCGCTAGCGCGCCCCCATGGAAAAAATTCAAAGGACCAGAGCAGTCAAGGAGTGAAGACTTACCCAGATTGCAGACCGCGTCGACAGAAACTCCTGAGTGAATTGCCTCAGGAGGCCGGCCTGTGCCTGCAACCGGCTCCGAACCTCTTGGGCCGCGACGTTCAGCTCGCCGCTCCCTCCGCTGGGAGTCCACCCGGACGTGGTGGAGCTGGCCGCCCCAGGGCGTCTGCCGTCCGCTCGGCTCCCGCGGCTCGGCGCGTGTCCGGCGGGGCCGTGCCCCCTCCGGCGGGCCGGCCCGCCGCCGGCTCGATCTCAAGGCCGGCTCCGGCCTCGGGTGTAGCCCGGGCCGGCTCCTCCGGCACCGCCGACGATCGGCCGCCTTCACCTGCTCCGGCTGGCGCTGCTGGCGACGTCCTCTCAGCGGATCCCTCGACGACCTCGCCCCTCTGCACCGGCGGCTGCTTGGGGATAATCTCCTCCGCCGTGGGCAGAGGGACGTCCGGATCCAAGGTCTGGAGGGGGATGGCGAGCAGCGGAGTCTGGCTGCGCGCGCCTTCCACCTCCGCCTCCACGGCCGCCCGCTCCGATGGGGCCTCGGCCGCCGCGCTCGCTCGCCCTGGCGCCGTTTGGGCGGCTTCTCGCTCCGCCGTCGCTCGCTCGGCCGCCTCCCTTTCTCGGCGCGCCTCGTGTGCGTTGCGCTGCGTGGCTGCGTCAAGTTCGGCGCGGGGGTCTACTCGGCGGGACCCTGAAGAACCGGCGCTCGGCCCGACCACGGAGCCGGCTGGGCCTCTCTCAAGGGAGAGCGGCGCCCTGCTCAAGAAATCAGAAAACATTCAAGGAAAGAAAAATTCAGAATAACAAGCATGCAGGCGGCTACTAGACTTACGCGGAAACTGACGGGGGCTTCTTCACCGCCTTCCTAAAGCGGGCCGCCTTCGCCGCCGCCTCCTCGCGCTTCGTGGCCGCGGCGGAGGCTTTCGGTTTCTTCGGCCGGTTTCCGAAGAGCGGGAGCGCGGCCCGGCGTTTTCCCTTCCCGCCACCGGCAGTCGGCGCGGCGGACGAGCTCGCGCCGCGGCAGTCGGTTGCCGGCTGGCGGCGCGGGAGTTCTCCGGCTTCAAAGTCGTCCGGCCAGTCGTCGAAGCTGGCCGAGAGCCCGGTGCCGCCGGGCTCGGCGGCACCCCCCGTGGCGGCGTCCTCCATGGTGACGGCGGAAAGATCCGGGTCGTCGGGGTCATCCACCGTGCGGTCCGGGGCGTACTCCCGGTCGACTCCGGCTGCCCCGGCTGGCAGTGGGAGGAGAGGATTCTGATAAAGGAAAAAGAGAAAAATGGTCGCCTGTTCAGAGGCCGGCTAACCCAAGCCGGCAGACGACGAGAGGAAAAGCTTACCACAGGCGGAGGCTGGGCGCGGGAGTACGGCGCCTTGCCGAACTGCCACTCGTGGTGAGCTTCAAGTTGGCGACGTAGTTCGCCATCAGAGCCACCTCGGCGTGCGGCATCTCCCAGGTACTCAGCCGGCAGGGATCGAAGCGGCCGCTCATCTGGCACATCATGTGCGGCCGGCTTTGGAGAGGCAAGATCCGGCGCTCGACGAAGGCGGTTACCAAGTCGGACGCAAGCAGACCCTCCGATTGGATCATCACCCGAAGCCGGGAGATGGAGGCGTTCCCCGCTGGAGACAGGGACTTCGACCGGTAGCCCCAGGTCCGCCGCTTCCCAGTCGGCGGGCCGGTTACGTAAGTCAGCAGATTGACGTAGTCGCCGTGTCGGGCGACGTTCTTGACGTAGAAGTAAGACTTCTGCCACAGCTTGACCGACTGGATCAGAGGAATGTGGGGGAAGGGGTTGTCGTTGCAGGCCCTCTTCATCACGATGAAGGCGCCGCAGGGAGCCGGCACGCCAGCGGAGACGGTGCCGAGCTTGTTCTGGAACAGTTCTGACCAGAGCTCCAGCGTCGGCAGCACCCCCAAGTACCCTTCGCAGAGCGTGACGAAGGCCGAGAGTTGGAGCACCGCGTTGGGCGTGACGTGGTGCGGTTGAAGATTGTAGAACTCGAGAAATGATCGCATGAAACTGCTCGCCGGGAAGCCGAAGCCCCGGAGGAAGTGCGTGCGGAAGACGACGCGCTCGCCTTCCTCCGGCGCCGGCGAGACCTCCTTCGCGGGCGCCAGGCACACTTGCACGAGGTCGGCGGAGGGCAGACGCCGGGTCTGGCGGAGGAACTCGATGTGCTCGTCGTGAACGTTGGACCCGTCCCACGAGCTCGACAAGGCTAGCGACATGGCGACGTGGGAGGGCTACGGCGCGAAGTTGCGTCGAGCAAGAAGAAGAGCAGGAAGAAGAAGAGCGGGGGGGGGGGGGTGAGGAGCAGGGGGGGTGAGGAGCGGGGGAGCGAGCAGGCCCGTGCCTCTCCCCCTCCCCTCCTACTTGTAGGCGCGTGCGCCGGAGACGAGGAGGCGCGGCGTGGGGGGTCGTGGGGATCGATCGTGCCCATCTCCCCCACGCTCGCGTTAATTACGCGCCTTGATGGCGCGGGGTAACGGCCGCGGGGAGGCGAGCAGCCCCCTCGGGCCACAGAAGATCTGCGCCCGGGCCGAGGCCAGAGAGTGGCGGGCCCGGGCCTGTGGCGGCGTCCTGTCGCGCGCGTGCGACAGCAGGATTTCCCCGCCACGTGGCTCGTCGTGGGGCCCGCGGCCGGCCCGCGGGTCAACCACGGTCGCCCTAATAAAGAAAAGCGTTCTAAAGCCGGCTGCAACGATGCAGTCGGCTCCTCACGATATGAAGCCGGCCTAGCTTCCCGTCCTTCCGTCTGCCATGAAGCTCGCCCGCCTTCGGGGACTACTGTCGGGGTAAATAGCCACGGGTAGCCCAGCCGGCTTCCCCTGGCCCCTCAGAAAAAATTGTGAGCCCGTCCGGCTCATAAGAAGACTCAAGACTGGGGCCGGCTCCCCCCTAGCTGGCTAACTTCCTAGCCGGCTTGGGGGGCGGCCCGCTCTTTCTACCCCCGCAAAGAAAACTATGGAGGGCCGGCTACTACATGGCCGAGTGCGGCAGGGCCGGCTATGACAAGGCCGGCTATGGCACGGCCGGCTATCGCAGGGCCGGCTCCGACAAAGCAGTCAACGCCGTACCCGCGATGTACGCGTCCGCTCTGCGATGATGAAGCGGGGCGTGGCTACAGTGGAGCCTGCCACCCCCAAAACCCGGAGCACGCCTGGTACAGCGCATCGTGCGGGCAACTGCGGCCCGCCCGGCGCGGCACTGTAGCCTCGGCGGCTCTGACGCCGTCCACGACGGGCCGCCAGTGTGGCCCCCGAGGCGGTGGGCCCCTCTGGGCAGAGAGATGCCGAAGGCGGCCACACCTCCTCTCAAGCCGGCAAGACAGAGGGCCGGCTTCTCGCAGCCGGCCTGCCGCCTTCCCCGAAGGAGACGCCCATTAAGAAGACAAGGTGCGGCGGGGCTACAGTAATCGCCCGCCAAGGCGGCGTTACTGTAGCCACGCTTACCCCGACCAAGCTTGCGCCAACAAACACGGAGCAACAGTAACCGGCCGCCGACAAGGCCCTGGCCGGTGGGGCCGGCCTGTCGTCCCAGGAGCCGGCAGTCGGCGGGACCCACCAGCCGGCGGGCCCCAGAAGCCGGCGGAGAAGCCGGCGAGCATAGTCACCGACAGCTGGGCCTCGCGCCCAGTCGGATTACCATTGTACCCCCGGGGGGTAGGCCTATATAAACCCCCCGGTGCACCCATGCAAAGGGTGGAACTCTTTCTCTAGACATAGACACTTACAAGGAGAGGAGGCGGGCTATGCTAAGCCCTTCTTCCTCCTTCCTCCCCAAACAGCTCGAGGAGCGTTGTGGCCACCTGTGAACTTAGTGACCATGCGGAGACCCCGCAGAGCAGCAGTAGGGGTGTTATCTCCCCGAAGAGCCCTGAAGCTGGGTAAGATTCGCCGGCGTGCATGTCTACGCCTCATCCCATTTCCAGGCACCGGCGATGTTCTTTTGGCCCCCGCAATGATAAGCCACCCGTTGGCATATGTCGATCCTACCACCCGACACCAGCCTTCTTATCCACTAAGTACTTGGGGCAGTTCCGCTTCCAGTGACCGTTTCCCTTGCAATAAAAGCACTCAGTTTCAGGCTTGGGTCCATTCTTTGGCTTCTTCCCGGCGGCTTGCTCAACGGGCGCGGCAACTCCCTTGCCGTCCTTCTTGAAGTTCTTTTTACCCTTGCCATTCTTGAACTTAGTGGTTTTATTCACCATCAACACTTGATGTTCCTTTTTGATCTCCACCTCCGCTGATTTCAGCATTGAATATACCTCAGGAATGGTCTTTTCCATCCCCTGCATATTGAAGTTCATCACAAAGCTCTTGTAGCCAGGTGGAAGCGACTGAAGGATTCTGTCAACGACCGTATCATCCGGGATATTGACTCCCAGCTGAGACTAGCGGTTGTGCAACCCAGACATTTTGAGTATGTGCTCGCTGACAGAACTGTTCTCCTCCATCTTACAACTATGGAACTTGTCAGAGACTTCATATCTCTCGACTCGGGCATGAGCTTGGAAAACCATTTTCAGCTCTTGGAACATCTCATATGCTCCGTGTTGCTCAAAACGCTTTTGGAGCGCCGGTTCTAAGCTGTAAAGCATGCCGCATTGAACCAGGGAGTAATCATCACTACGCGACTGCCAGGCGTTCATAACGTCTTGAGTTGCTGGGAAAAATAGGTGCGTCACCTAGTGGTGCTTCAAGCACATATGCTTTCTTGGCACCTATGAGGATAATCCTTAGGTTACGGACCTAGACCGTGTAGTTGCTGCCATCGTCTTTCAGCTTGGTTCTATCTAGGAACGCGTTGAAGTTGAGGGCAACATTAGCGTGGGCCATTTGATCTACAAGACATATTCCAAAGTTTTAGACTAAGTTCATGATAATTAAGTTCATCTAATCAAATTATTTAATGAACTCCCACTCAGATTGACATCCCTCTAGTCATCTAAGTGATACATGATCCGAGTCAAGTAGGCCATGTTCGATCATCACGTGAGACGGACTAGTCATCATCGGTGAACATCTTCATGTTGATCGGATCTTCTAACTCATGCTTGACCTTTCGGTCTTCCATGTTCTGAGGCCATGTCTGTACATGCTAGGCTCGTCAAGTCAACCTAAGTGTATTGCGTGTGTAAATCTGGCTTACACCCGTTGTATGCGAATGTTAGGACCTATCACACCCGATCATCATGTGGTGCTTCGGAACAACGGACCTTAGCAATGGTGCACAGTTGGGGGAACACTTTCTTGAAATTATTGTGAGGGATCATCTTATTTATGCTACCGTCGTTCTAAGCAAATAAGATGTAAAACATGATAAACATCACATGCAATCAAATAGTGACATGATATGGCCACTATCATTTTGCTCCTTTTTGATCTCCATCTTCGGGGCGCCATGATCATCATCGTCACCGGCATGACACCATGACCTCCATCATCATGATCTCCATCATCGTGTCTTCATGAAGTTGTTTCGCCAACTATTACTTCTACTACTATGGCTAACGGTTAGCGATAAAGTAAATTAATTACATGACGTTTATGTTGACACGCAGGTCATAAATAAATTAAGACAACTCCTATGGCTCCTGCCAGTTGTCATACTCATCGACATGCAAGTCGTGATTCCTATTACAAGAACATGATCAATCTCATACATCACATATATCATTCATCACATCCTTTTGGCCATATCACATCACATGGCATATGCTGCAATAACAAGTTAGACGTCCTCTAATTGTCGTTGCAAGTTTTTACGTGGCTGCTATAGGTTTCTAGCAAGAACGTTTCTTACGTATGCCAAAACCACAACGTGATATGCCAATTTCTATTTACCCTTCATAGGGACCCTTTTCATCGAATCCGATCCGACTAGAGTGGGAGAGACAGACACCCGCTAGCCACCTTATGCAACTAGTGCATGTCAGTCGGTGGAACCAGTCTCACATAAGAGTACGTTTAAGGTCGGTCCAAGCCGCTTCATCCCACGATGCCGCCGAATCAAGATAAGACTAGTAACAGCAAGTAAATTGACAAAATCGACGTCCACAACAACTTGTGTTCTACTCGTGCATAGAAACTACGCATAGACCTAGCTCATGATGCCACTGTTGGGGATCGTTGCAGAAATTTAAAATTTTCTACGCATCACCAAGATCAATCTATGGAGAAACTAGCAACGAGACTGAGAGGGGAGTGCATCTTCATACCCTTGAAGATCGCGACATGGAAGCGTTACAAGTAAGCGGATGAGGGAGTCGTACTCATGGCGATTCAGATCGCGGTTGATTCCGATCCAAGCGGCGAACAACGGCGCCTCCGCGTTCAACACACGTGCAGCCCGATGACGTCTCCCACGCCTTGATCCAGCAAGGAGAGAGGGGAAGGTTGGGGAAGACTCCGTCCAGCAGCAGCATGACGGCGTGGTGGTGTTGGAGCAGCGTGGTACTCCGGCAGGGCTTCGCCAAGCGTCACGGGAGGAGGAGGTGTTGGGGAGGGGAAGGGTTGCGCCTTGGATGTGGTGCGGCTGCCCTCCCACCTCCCCTCTATTTATAGGGGCAAGGGAGAGGGGGCCGGCCCCCTCCAGATGAATCTAGAGGGGGGGCGGCGGCCAAGGGGGGGCGCCCCCTTTAGGGTTCCCCCAAACCCTAGGCGCATGAGCCCTAGGGGGTTTGGCGCCTAGCCCACCTAGGGGCTGGTTCCCCCTCCATATTCAGCCCATAGGGCCCTCCGGGGCTGGTGGACCCCCAGAATCCTTTCGGTGGTCCCGGTACAATACCGATAAACCCCCGAACACTTCTGGTGACCGAATAAGGACTTCCCATATATAAATCTTTGTCTCCAGACCATTCCGGAACTCCTTGTTATGTCTGGGATCTCATCTGGGACTGCGAACAACATTCGGTAACCACGTACAAACCTTCCCTATAACCCTAGCGTCATCGAACCTTAAGTGTGTAGACCCTACAGGTTCGGGAATCATGCAGACATGACCGAGACATCTCTCCGGAAAATAACCAACATCGGGATCTGGATACACATGTTGGCTCCCACATGTTCCACGATGATCTCATTAGATGAACCACGATGTCAAGGATTCAATCAATCCCGTATACGATTCCCTTTGTCTACCGGTATAGCACTTGCCCGAGATTCGATCGTCGGTATACCGATACCTTGTTCAATCTCATTACGGCAAGTCTCTTTACTTGTTCCATAACACATCATCCCATGAGCAACCCCTCAGTCACATTGATATCATTACAATGATGCCTTACCGAGTGGGCCCAGAGATACCTCTCCGTCATACGGAGTGACAAATCCTAGTCTCGATTCGTGCTAACCATCAGATACTTTCGGAGATACCCGTAGTGCACCTTTATAGCCACCCAGTTATGTTGTGACGTTTGGCACACCCAAAGCATTCCTACGGTATCCAGGAGCTGCACAATCTCATGGTCTAAGGAAAAGATACTTGACATTAGAAAAGCTTTAGCAGACGAACTACACGATCTTGTGCTATGCTTAGGATTGGGTCTTGTCCATCACATCATTCTCCTAATGATGTGATCATGTTATCAATGAAATCCAATGTCCATGGTTAGGAAACCATAACCATCTATTGATCAATGAGCTAGTCAACTAGAGGCTCACTAGGGACAAGTTGTGGTCTATGTATTCACACTTGTATTACGATTTCCGAATAACACAATTATAGCATGAACAATAGATAATTATCATGAATAAGGAAATATAATAATAACCATTTTATTATTGCCTCTAGGGCATATTTCCAACATAGCAAGCATAGTGGAGATTTCAGCTTCCGATATTTTTCTCTTATTTGTGATGATGTCTTTCATATACTTTGCATAAGGAGGCATTTCAAGATGTCAGTCAAGCGAGTACGCAAAAAGACTGGCCTCGGCATTTCAGCAAAGCGTTCAAATTCTTCATCATCATTCTTTTTAGTTGACTTGGGTGGAAAAGGCATAGGTTTTTGAGCCCATGGTTCTCTTTCTTTACCGTGTTTTCTAGCAATGAAGTCTCTTTTGTCATACCTTTTATTCTTAGGTTGTGGGTTATCAAGATCAACAAGTGGTTCTATCTCAACATCATTGTCTGGTTCTTTATTATTTGGTTGAGAGTCTTCATGAACATCAGCATTATCTTTTTCATTATCACTAGGTGAGTGTTCATTATCAGATTGAGTTTCAACATCAGAGATAGAAGTTTCATTATCATTATTAGGAGGTTTCTCTATTTCAGGTTCACTAGGAGCATGCAAAGTCCTATCATTTTTCTTTTTCTTTTTAGAAGAACTAGGTGCACTAGTGTTAGCTCTTTGTGAATCTTGTTCAATTCTTTTTGGGTGTCCCTCAGGATAAAGTGGTTCCTAAGTCATCTTACCTCCTCTAGTTGCAACTCTAACAACAAAGTCATGGATATTATTATTCATTTCATCAAGAAATTCTCTTAGAGATTTAGCAACTTGTTCTAACTGAGTTTGAACCATAGAAGCATGCTTTCCAACACTTCTAACATCATTTGATATTCTAAATAACAAGTCACTCAAGCGAGCAATCATATCATAATTGTATTTCAATTGTTTCATAACATTTGCATTGAAGTGATCTTGTTTTCTAATATAATTTTCAAACTCATAAAGGCATTGTCTAGGATGCATATTGTGAGGATTGTCATTATCATTCAACTTCATAAGAGAGTTTACCTCTACCACCTTAGGCAGCAGTGGTGTGTTAAGACCATGTATTTCTTCATTAGGAGGTAAATTTTTAACATCCTCAGCTTTAATACCTTTTTCCTTTATAGATTTCTTTGCCTCTTGCATGTCTTCAGGACTGAGATATAATATACCCCTCTTCTTTAGAGTGGGTCTAGCCGGTGGTTCGGGAAGAGTCCAATCATCATAATTTTTCAATATATTATTCAATAATTCTTCAGCTTGTCCAACAGTTCGTTCCTTGAAAACACAACCAGCACAACTATCTAGGAAGTCCCTAGAAGCATCGGTTAGTCCACTATAGAAGATATCAAGTATTTCATTTACCTTAAGAGGATGATCAGGTAAAGCATTAAGTAATTGGCAAAGCCTCCCCCAAGCTTGTGGGAGACTCTCTTCTTTAATTTGAACAAAGTTAAATATTTCCTGCAAGGCAGCTTGTTTGTTATGAGCAGGGAAATATTTTTTAGAGAAGTAATATATCATATCCTGGGGACTACGCACACAACTAGGAGCAAGAGTATTGTACCAAGCTTTAGCATCACCCTTTAATGAGAAAGGAAATAATTTGAGAATAAAGTAATAGCAAGTTTTCTCATCATGAGTAAAAAGGGTGGCTATGTCATTCAACTTAGTAAGATGTGCCACAACAGTTTTAGTTTCATAACCATGAAAAGGATCATATTCAACCAAAGTAATTAACTCTAGGTCGACTGAGAATTCATAATCCTTATCATCAATAAAGATAGGTGAAGTAGCAAACTTAGGATCACATTTCATTCTAGCATTCAGAGATTTTTCTTTATACTTGCATAATAATTTCTCTAGATCATCTCTATCTCTACAAGCAAGAATATCTCTAGTTGTCTCCTCACTCATAACATAACCTTCCAGTACCTTAGGAAATTCATATGTAGGAGGTTCTAGCAGGTTTTTCGGGAGTTACAGTTTCAAGCTCATCATCAGATTCAACAACATCATGTTGTATAACTCTAGCAATTTGTTTATCAAGAAAATCATCAAGTGGCACATCGTCATTAAGCAAGGTACTAGCATCATCATAAGCATTATCCATAGCAGAAGTAGCATCATCAGTAACTTCCGACATATTCTAATTGATAGCATGAGGTGGTGTTGCAATTTTACTTATAACAGAAGGTGAATCTAAAGCAGAACTGGATGGCAGTTCCTTACCTCCCCTCGTCTTTGAGGGAAATATCTTAGTCTTAGCATCCTTCATATTCTTCATAGTGATAAATTGATAATAATCCCAAGTGACTCAACAAATATAGCTATGCTCCCCGACAACGGCGCCAGAAAAAGGTCTTGATAATCCACAAGTATAGGGGATCGCAACAGTTTTCGAGGGTAGAGTATTCAACCCAAATTTATAGATTCGACACAAGGGGGGCCAAAAAATATTTGAAGGTATTAGCAGCTGAGTTGTCAATTCAACCACACCTGGAGATTAATTATCTGCAGCAAAGTGATCAGTAGCAAAGTAGTATGATAGTTTTGATAATAGTAGCAGCAACAACGACAACAGTAACAGTGATAGCAATAGTTTTATAGCAAGTGTAATAGTGATGATAGCATCAATAACTTAGCAAGAACAACATAGGATAAATTTGTAGGCATTGGATCGGTGACTTGTTGGATGATATTCATCATGAGACAGTTATAATCTAGGGCGATACGACACTAGCTCCAGTTCATCAATATAATGTAGGCATGTATTCCGTAAATAGTCATACGTGCTTATGGAAAGAACTTGCATGACATCTTTTGTCCTACCCTCCCGTGGCAGCAGGGTCCATATTGGAAACTAAGTGATATTAAGGCCTCCTTTTAATAGAGAACCAGAACAAAGCATTAACACATGGTGAATACATGAACTCCTCAAACTACGGTCAGCACCGGGAGTGGTCCCGACTATTGTCACTTCAGGTTTCACTACAAAAAATACACTTCCGTGATGATACATGTTTGTCACAGTAGGTCACGTTTTCTGTCATGCATGTACATCCATGACGATTTTATGATAGAATCAAGATAGTCATACCTGTGTTGTCATAGAAGTGTTCCATGACATTACCAAAATTATTATCACGGAAGTGTCCACTTCCATGACGATAAATCACGCGTCATAGAAGTGCTTTTGTCAAGGGTGACCGACACGTGGCATCGACCGTACTGGGTTGTCGTTAAGCTATCGGGTCCGGTTTTGGATCTGATAACCCGTTGACAGCCCGGACCAATGGGGATTTTCCTTGTGTAAAATTCTCATTGGCCGGAGAAAACACGTGTTGGCTCATCGTTGGGACAGATGTCATCACTCAGGGACAGGAAGCGCCTATGATATGCCGACACGTGGCATGGCCCAACAAAGGCCCATCCGATGAAAAGGCCGGCCCAGCTAAAGGCCCACCATGTTTTTTCACACACTAGTGGGCTGGCCCATTAACAGCCTGCCATGTTTTGGGTTAAATTGAATCCCATACCAGATCAGGCCCGTTCATAGCCTGCTGTGTTTTGGGCCAAATTACGGCCCATATCGGATCAGGCCCGTTAACATGCCACTGTTCTTTTGGGCCCATTCTAAGAAAAGTTTGTATTTCAGCCTGTTAAATGCCCGTTTACCAGTTCGGCCCGATAATAGTTTCGGCCTGTTAGCGGCCCGTGGTGCATCTGGGATGTTGTTAGCCCGGCTTAACTTTAGGCCATTTAACGGCCCATGCAGAAATTGGGCTATTTCTTGTTCGAAGTAACTTTAGGCCTCTTAACGGTCCATAGTCTTCGTGGATAAATTTCAGCCCAACTGGCCTATCCGCCTGTTAATGGCCCATGTAACAATTAGGCCTAATTACAGCCCGCGTTGAATCCAGCCTTCTTACAGCCCACCTGATAATGGCCCGTGACACTTTTAGGCCTATGGCCCGCGTAGATACTGGCCTGCTTAAGCCCATAATTTTATTGGGCCAAACAGGCCCGAGATATATTCCGGCCTGTTAATTGCTCATCCTATTTGGGCCAAACATGGGCCTTGGGCAGTTTCGGCCTGTATTGGCCCGTGAATTTTTTGGCTCAACGCTAACCCAATCTAGGTTTGAGCCTGTTAAAAACCCATGGTATTCTCTGGCCCAGCTGGCCAGAACTTTACTCGGCCTGTTAAAGGCGGGAAACAACTATATGTTTAGACCTGCTAATGGCCCAAGATGATTATAGGCCCACATTTTGGCCCATATGAGTAACAGGTCGTCCTGAAGAACCTTCCGACCTAAATTACAGCATACCGACCAAGAATAAGCCTAGACTATACAACAAAGAAATTACAGCATATTACATCCCCTCGACATCGAAGTGAAGGAAATATGCCCTAGAGGCAATATAAAGTTGTTATTTATATTTCCTTATATCATGATAAATGTTTATTATTCATGCTAGAATTGTATTAACCGGAAACTTATAGAAGTGAATACATAGACAAACAAAGTGTCACTAATATGCCTCTACTTGACTAGCTCGTTGAATCAAAGATGGTTATGTTTCCTAGCCATAGACATGAGAATGATGTGATTGACTTGACCCATTCTGTTAGCTTTGCATTCAATCATTTAGTATATTGCTATTGCTTTCTTCATGACTTATACATGTTCCTATGACTACGAGATTATGCAACTCCTGAATACCGAAGGAACACTTTGTGTGCTACCAAACGTCACAATGTAACTGGGTAATTATAAAGGTGCTATACAGGTGTCTCCAATGGTACTTGTTGAGTTGGCACAGATCGAGATTAGGATTTGTCACTCCGATTGTCGGAGAGGTATCTCTGGGCCCTCTTGGTAATGCACATCACTTTAAGCCTTGCAAGCAATGCAACTAATGAGTTAGTTGCGGGATGATGTATTACGGAACGAGTAAAGAGACTTGCCGGGAACGAGATTGAACTAGGTATTGAGATACCGGCGATCGAATCTCGGGCAAGTAACATACTGATGACAAAGGGAACAACATATGTTGTTATGCGGTTTGACCGATAAAGATCTTCGTAGAATATGTAGGAGCCAATATGAGCATCTAGGTTCCTCTATTGGTTATTGATCGGAGACGAGTCTCGGTCATGTATACATAGTTCTCGAACCCGTATGGTCCGCACGCTTAACGTTCGATGACGTTCGGTATTATGAGTTTATGTGTTTTGATGTATCGAAGGTAGTTCGGATTCCCGGATGAGATCGGGGACATGACGAGGAGTCTCGAAATGGTCGAGACGTAAAGATCAATATATTGGACGACTATATTCGGACATCGAAAAGGTTCCGAGTGATTCGGGTATTTTTTGGAGTACCGGAGAGTTACAGGAATTCGCCGAGGAGTATATGGGCCTTATTGGGCTTTAGGGGAAAGAGAGAGGGGAAGCTGCGCGCCCCCAACGCCTAGTCCGAATTGGACTTGGGAGAGGGGCAGCGCCCCCTCCTTCCTTCTCTTCTCTTTTCCCTTTCCTTCCCTCCTACTCCTACTACATGGATGAAGGAAATATGCCCTAGAGGCAATAATAAAGTTATTATTTATTTCCTTATATCATGATAAATGTTTATTATTCATGCTAGAATTGTATTAACCGGAAACATAATACATGTGTGAATACATAGACCAACAGAGTGTCACTAGTATGCCTCTACTTGACTAGCTTGTTAATCAAAGATGGTTATGTTTCCTAACCATGAACAAGGAGTTGTTATTTGATTAACAAGGTCACATCATTAGTAGAATGATCTGATTGACATGACCCATTCCATTAGCTTAGCACCCGATCGTTTAGTATGTTGCTATTGCTTTCTTCATGACTTATACATGTTCCTATAACTATGAGATTATGCAACTCCCATTTACCGGAGGAACACTTTGGGTACTACCAAACGTCACAACGTAACTGGGTGATTATAAAGGAGTACTACAGGTGTCTCCAATGGTAGATGTTGGGTTGGCGTATTTCGAGATTAGGGTTTGTCACTCCGATTGTCGGAGAGGTATCTCTGGGCCCTCTCGGTAATGCACATCACATAAGCCTTGCAAGCACTGCAACTAATATGTTAGTTGTGAGATGATGTATTACGGAACGAGTAAAGAGACTTGCCGGTAACGAGATTGAACTAGGTATTGGATACCGACGATCGAATCTCGGGCAAGTAACATACCGATGACAAAGGGAACAACGTATGTTGTTATGCGGTCTGACCGATAAAGATCTTCGTAGAATATGTAGGAGCCAATATGGGCATCCAGGTCCCGCTATTGGTTATTGACCGGAGACGTGTCTCGGTCATGTCTACATTGTTCTCGAACCGTAGGGTCCGCACGCTTAACGTTACGATGACAGTTATTATGAGTTTATGCATTTTGATGTACCAAAGGTTGTTCGGAGTCCCGGATGAGATCACGGACATGACGAGGAGTCTCGAAATGGTCGAGACGTAAAGATTGATATATTGGAAGCCTATGTTTGGGCACCGGAAGTGTTCCGGGTAAAATCGGGATTTTACCGGATTACCGGGAGGGTTACCGGAACCCCCCGGGAGGCAAATGGGCCTATTGGGCCTTAGTGGAAAAGAGAGAAGGGGCAGCCCACAGGCTAGCCGGCCGAACCCCCCTTCCCTAGTCCTATTAGGACTAGGAGAAGGGGCCGGCCCCCCTCTCTTCTCTTTCTCCCGAAGAGTCCTATTAGGAATAGGATTTGAGGGAAGGAGTCCTACTCCCGGTAGGAGTGGGACTCCTCCCTGCGCCTCCCTCCTAGCCGGCCGACCCCCTTGCCCCTGGCCTTTATATACGGGGGCAGGGGGCACCCCATAGACACACAACTTGATCCTTGAGATCGTTCCTTAGCCGTGTGCGGTGCCCCTGCCACCAAATTCCACCTCGATCGTACCGTTGTAGTGCTTAGGCGAAGCCCTGCGTCGGTAGTACATCAAGATCGTCATCACGCCGTCGTGCTGACGGAACTCTTCCTCGACGCTTTGCTGGATCGAAGCCCGAGGAACGTCATCGAGCTGAACGTGTGCTAAGAACTCGGAGGTGCCGGAGTAACGGTGCTTGGATCGGTCGGATCGGGAAGAAGACGTACGACTACTTCCTCTACGTTGTGTGATCGCTTCCGCAGTCGGTCTGCGTTGGTACGTAGACAACACTCTCCCCTCTCGTTGCTGTGCATCACCATGATCTTGCGTGTGCGTAGGAAATTTTTTGAAATTACTGCATTCCCCAACAGTGGCATCCGAGCCTAGGTTTTATGGTTTGATGTTATATGCACGAGTAGAACACAAGTGATTTGTGGGCGATACAAGTCATACTGCCTACCAGCATGTCATACTTTGGTTCGGCGGTATTGTTGGTTGAGACGATCCGGACCAACCTTACGCGTACTCTTACGCGAGACCGGTTCCCTCGACGTGCTTTGCACATAGATGGCTTGCGGAAGACTGTCTCTCCAACTTTAGTTGAACCAAGTGTGACTACGCCCGGTCCTTGAGAAGGTTAAAACGGAGTCTATTTGACGAACTATCGTTGTGGTTTTGATGCGTAGGTGAGATGAGTTCTTACTTAAGCCCGTAGCAGCCACGTAAAACTTGCAACAACAAAGTAGAGAACGTCTAACTTGTTTTTGCAGGGTATGTTGTGATGTGATATGGTCAAGGCATGATGCTGATTTTATTGTATGAGATGATCATGTTTTGTAACTAAGTTATCGGCAACTGGCAGGAGCCATATGGTTGTCGCTTTATTGTATGCAATGCAATCGCGATGTAATGCTTTACTAGATTACTAAACGGTAGTAATAGTCGTGGAAGCATAAGATTGGCGAGACGACAACGATGCTACGATGGAGATCAAGGTGTCGCGCCGGTGACGATGGTGATCATGACGGTGCTTCGGAGATGGAGATCACAAGCACAAGATGATGATGGCCATATCATATCACTTATATTGATTGCATGTGATGTTTATCCTTTTATGCATCTTATCTTGCTTTGATTGACGGTAGCATTATAAGATGATCTCTCACTAAATTATCAAGAAGTGTTCTCCCTGAGTATGCACCGTTGCCAAAGTTCGTCGTGCCCAGACACCACGTGATGATCGGGTGTGATAAGCTCTACGTCCATCTACAACGGGTGCAAGCCAGTTTTGCACACGCAGAATACTCAGGTTAAACTTGACGAGCCTAGCATATGCAGATATGGCCTCGGAACACAGAGACCGAAAGGTCGAGCGTGAATCATATAGTAGATATGATCAACATGACGATGTTCACCATTGAAAACTACTCCATCTCACGTGATGATCGGTTATGGTTTAGTTGATTTGGATCACGTGATCACTTAGAGGATTAGAGGGATGTCTATCTAAGTGGGAGTTCCTAAGTAATTTGATTAACTGAACTTAAACTTATCATGAACTTAGTACCTGATAGTATCTTGCTTGTTTATGTTGCTTGTAGATAGATGGCTCGTGCTATTGTTCCGTTGAATTTTAATGCGTTCCTTGAGAAAGCAAAGTTGAAAGATGATGGTAGCAATTACACGGACTGGGTCCGTAACCTGAGGATTATCCTCATTGCTGCACAGAAGAATTACGTCCTGGAAGCACCGTTGGGTGATAGACCTGCTGCTGGAGCAACGCCAGATGTTATGAACGTCTGGCAGAGCAAAGCTGATGACTACTCGATAGTTCAGTGTGCCATGCTTTACGGCTTAGAATCGGGACTTCAACGACGTTTTGAACGTCATGGAGCATATGAGATGTTCCAGGAGTTGAAGTTAATATTTCAAGCAAATGCCCGAATTGAGAGATATGAAGTCTCCAATAAGTTCTATAGCTATAAGATGGAGGAGAACAGTTCTGTCAGTGAGCATATACTCAAAATGTCTGGGTATAATAATCACTTGATTCAGATGGGAGTTAATCTTCCAGATGATTGCGTCATTGACAGAATTCTCCAATCACTGCCACCAAGCTACAAGAGCTTCGTGATGAACTATAATATGCAAGGGATGAACAAGACTATTCCCGAGCTCTTCGCAATGCTAAAAGCTGCGGGGGTAGAAATCAAGAAGGAGCATCAAGTGTTGATGGTTAGCAAAACCACTAGTTTCAAGAAAAAGGGCAAAGGGAAGAAGAAGGGAAACTTCAAGAAGAACAGCAAGCAAGTTGCTGCTCAGGAGAAGAAACCCAAGTCTGGACCTAAACCTGAAACTGAGTGCTTCTACTGCAAGCAGACTGGTCACTGGAAGCGGAACTGCCCCAAGTATTTGGCGGATAAGAAGGATGGCAAAGTGAGCAAAGGTATATGTGATATACATGTTATTGATGTGTACCTTACTAGAGCTCGCAGTAGCACCTGGGTATTTGATACTGGTTCTGTTGCTAATATTTGCAACTCGAAACAGGGACTACGGAATAAGCGGACACTAGCAAAGGACGAGGTGACGATGCGCGTGGGAAACGGTTCCAAAGTCGATGTGATCGCGGTCGGCACGCTACCTCTACATCTACCTTCGGGATTAATATTAGACCTAAATAATTGTTATTTGGTGCCAGCGTTGAGCATGAACATTATATCTGGATCTTGTTTAATGCGAGACGGTTATTCATTTAAATCAGAGAATAATGGTTGTTCTATTTATATGAATAAATATCTTTTATGGTCATGCACCTTTGAAGAGTGGTCTATTCTTGTTGAATCTCGAAGATAGTGATACACATATTCATAATGTAGAAGCCAAAAGATGCAAAGTTAATAATGATAGTGCAACTTATTTGTGGCACTGCCGTTTAGGTCATATCGGTGTAAAGCGCATGAAGAAACTCCATACTGATGGGATTTTGGAACCACTTGATTATGAATCACTTGGTACTTGCGAACCGTGCCTCATAGGCAAGATGACTAAAACACCGTTCTCCGGTACTATGGAGAGAGCAACAGATTTGTTGGAAATCATACATACCGATGTATGTGGTCCGATGAATATTGAGGCTCGCGGCGGATATCGTTATTTTCTCACCTTCACAGATGATTTAAGCAGATATGGGTATATCTACTTAATGAAACATAAGTCTGAAACATTTGAAAAGTTCAAGGAATTTCAGAGTGAAGTTGAAAATCATCGTAACAAGAAAATAAAATTTCTACGATCTGATCGTGGAGGAGAATATTTGAGTTACGAGTTTGGTGTACATTTGAAAAATTGTGGAATAGTTTCGCAACTCACGCCACCCGGAACACCACAGCGTAATGGTGTGTCCGAACGTCGTAATCGTACTTTACTAGATATGGTGCGATCTATGATGTCTCTTACTGATTTACCGCTATCGTTTTGGGGTTATGCTTTAGAGACGGCCGCATTCACGTTAAATAGGGCACCATCAAAATCCGTTGAGACGACGCCTTATGAACTATGGTTTGGCAAGAAACCAAAGTTGTCGTTTCTTAAAGTTTGGGGCTGCGATGCTTATGTGAAAAAGCTTCAACCTGATAAGCTCGAACCCAAAGCGGAGAAATGTGTCTTCATAGGATACCCAAAGGAAACTGTTGGGTATACCTTCTATCACAGATCCGAAGGCAAGACATTCGTTGCTAAGAATGGATCATTTCTAGAGAAGGAGTTTCTCTCGAAAGAAGTGAGTGGGAGGAAAGTAGAACTTGACGAGGTAACTGTACCTGCTCCCTTATTGGAAAATAGTACATCACAGAAAACTGTTTCTGCGACACCTATGCCAATCAGTGAGGAAGCTAATGATGATGATCATGAAGCTTCAGATCAAGATACTACTGAACCACGTAGATCAACCAGAGTGAGATCCGCACCAGAGTGGTACGGTAATCCAGTTCTGGAAGTCATGATGCTAGATCATGATGAACCTACGAACTATGAAGAAGCGATGGTGAGCCCAGATTCCGCAAAGTGGCTTGAGGCCATGAAATCTGAGATGGGATCCATGTATGAGAACAAAGTATGGACTTTGGTTGACTTGCCCGATGATCGGCAAGCAATTGAGAATAAATGGATCTTCAAGAAAAAGACTGACGCTGACGGTAATGTTACTGTCTATAAAGCTCGACTTGTCGCAAAAGGTTTTCGACAAGTTCAAGGGGTTGACTACGATGAGACCTTCTCACCCGTAGCGATGCTTAAGTCCGTCAGAATTATGTTAGCAATTGCCGCATTTTATGATTATGAAATATGGCAAATGGATGTCAAAACTGCATTCCTGAATGGATTTCTGGAAGAAGAGTTGTATATGGTACAACCAGAAGGTTTTGTCGATCCAAAAGGAGCTAACAAAGTATGCAAACTCCAGCGATCCATTTATGGACTGGTGCAAGCATCTCGGAGTTGGAATAAACGCTTTGATAGTGTGATCAAAGCATTTGGCTTTATACAGACTTTTGGAGAAGCCTGTATTTACAAGAAAGTGAGTGGGAGCTCTGTAGCATTTCTGATATTATATGTGGATGACATATTGCTAATTGGAAATGATATAGAATTTCTGGATAGCATAAAGGGATACTTGAATAAAAGTTTTTCGATGAAAGACCTCGGGGAAGCTGCATACATATTAGGCATAAAGATCTATAGAGATAGATCAAAACGCTTAATTGGACTTTCACAATGCACATACCTTGACAAAATTTTGAAGAAGTTCAAGATGGATCAAGCAAAGAAAGGGTTCTTGCCTGTGCTACAAGGTGTGAAGTTGAGTAAGACTCAATGCCCGACCACTACAGAAGATAGAGAGAAAATGAAAGATGTTCCCTATGCTTCAGCCATAGGCTCTATCATGTATGCAATGCTGTGTACCAGACCTGATGTGTGCCTTGCTATAAGTTTAGCAGGGAGGTACCAAAGTAATCCTGGAATGGATCACTGGACAGCGGTCAAGAACATCCTGAAATACCTGAAAAGGACTAAGGATATGTTTCTCGTATATGGAGGTGACAAAGAGCTCACCGTAAGAGGTTACGTTGATGCAAGCTTTGACACTGATCCGGACGATTCTAAATCGCAAACCGGATACGTGTTTACTTTAAACGGTGGAGCTGTCAGTTGGTGCAGTTCTAAACAAAGCGTCGTAGCGGGATCTACATGTGAAGCGGAGTACATAGCTGCTTCGGAAGCAGCAAACGAAGGAGTCTGGATGAAGGAGTTCATGTCCGATCTAGGTGTCATACCTAGTGCATCGGGTCCAATGAAAATCTTCTGTGACAATACTGGTGCAATTGCCTTGGCAAAGGAATCCAGATTTCACAAAAGAACCAAACACATCAAGAGACGCTTCAACTCCATCCGGGATTTAGTCCAGGTGGGAGACATAGAGATTTGCAAGATACATACGGATCTGAATGTTGCAGACCCGTTGACTAAGCCTCTTCCACGAGCAAAACATGATCAGCACCAAGGCTCCATGGGTGTTAGAATCATTACTGTGTAATCTAGATTATTGACTCTAGTGCAAGTGGGAGACTGAAGGAAATATGCCCTAGAGGCAATAATAAAGTTATTATTTATTTCCTTATATCATGATAAATGTTTATTATTCATGCTAGAATTGTATTAACCGGAAACATAATACATGTGTGAATACATAGACCAACAGAGTGTCACTAGTATGCCTCTACTTGACTAGCTTGTTAATCAAAGATGGTTATGTTTCCTAACCATGAACAAGGAGTTGTTATTTGATTAACAAGGTCACATCATTAGTAGAATGATCTGATTTACATGACCCATTCCATTAGCTTAGCACCCGATCGTTTAGTATGTTGCTATTGCTTTCTTCATGACTTATACATGTTCCTATAACTATGAGATTATGCAACTCCCGTTTACCGGAGGAACACTTTGGGTACTACCAAACGTCACAACGTAACTGGGTGATTATAAAGGAGTACTACAGGTGTCTCCAATGGTAGATGTTGGGTTGGCGTATTTCGAGATTAGGGTTTGTCACTCCGATTGTCGGAGAGGTATCTTTGGGCCCTCTCGGTAATGCACATCACATAAGCCTTGCAAGCACTGCAACTAATAAGTTAGTTGTGAGATGATGTATTACGGAACGAGTAAAGAGACTTGCCGGTAACGAGATTGAACTAGGTATTGGATACCGACGATCGAATCTCGGGCAAGTAACATACCGATGACAAAGGGAACAACGTATGTTGTTATGCGGTCTGACCGATAAAGATCTTCGTAGAATATGTAGGAGCCAATATGGGCATCCAGGTCCCGCTATTGGTTATTGACCGGAGACGTGTCTCGGTCATGTCTACATTGTTCTCGAACCGTAGGGTCCGCACGCTTAACGTTACGATGACAGTTATTATGAGTTTATGCATTTTGATGTACCGAAGGTTGTTCGGAGTCCCGGATGAGATCACGGACATGACGAGGAGTCTCGAAATGGTCGAGACGTAAAGATTGATATATTGGAAGCCTATGTTTGGGCACCGGAAGTGTTCCGGGTAAAATCGGGATTTTACCGGATTACCGGGAGGGTTACCGGAACCCCCCGGGAGGCAAATGGGCCTATTGGGCCTTAGTGGAAAAGAGAGAAGGAGCAGCCCACAGGCTAGCCGGCCGAACCCCCCTTCCCTAGTCCTATTAGGACTAGGAGAAGGGGCCGGCCCCCCTCTCTTCTCTTTCTCCCGAAGAGTCCTATTAGGAATAGGATTTGAGGGAAGGAGTCCTACTCCCGGTAGGAGTGGGACTCCTCCCTGCGCCTCCCTCCTAGCCGGCCGACCCCCTTGCCCCTGGCCTTTATATACGGGGGCAGGGGGCACCCCATAGACACACAACTTGATCCTTGAGATCGTTCCTTAGCCGTGTGCGGTGCCCCTGCCACCAAATTCCACCTCGATCGTACCGTTGTAGTGCTTAGGCGAAGCCCTGCGTCGGTAGTACATCAAGATCGTCATCACGCCGTCGTGCTGACGGAACTCTTCCTCGACGCTTTGCTGGATCGGAGCCCGAGGAACATCATCGAGCTGAACGTGTGCTAAGAACTCGGAGGTGCCGGAGTAACGGTGCTTGGATCGGTCGGATCGGGAAGATGACGTACGACTACTTCCTCTATGTTGTGTGATCGCTTCCGCAGTCGGTCTGCGTTGGTACGTAGACGACACTCTCCCCTCTCGTTGCTGTGCATCACCATGATCTTGCGTGTGCGTAGGAAATTTTTTGAAATTACTGCGTTCCCCAACAATGGAATGGGGGAATCCTACTCTCGGTGGGAGTAGAACTCCCCAGGGCGCGCCATAGTAGAGGGCCGGCCCTCCCCCTCCTCCACTCCTTTATATATGGGGGAAGGGGGCACCCCATGGAGACACACAAGTTGATCATTGATCCCTTAGCCGTGTGCGGTGCCCCCCTCCACCATAATCCACCTCGGTCATATCGTAGCGGTTCTTAGGTGAAGCCCTGCGTTGGTAGCAACATCATCACCGTCATCACGCCGTCGTGCTGACGGAACTCTCCCGTGAAGCTCTGCTGGATCGGAGTTCGTGGGATGTCATCGAGCTGAATGTGTGCTGAACTCAGAGGTGCCGTGCGTTCGGTACTTGGATTGGTTGGATCATGAAGACGTTCGACTACATCAACCGCGCTCTCATAAAGCTTCCGCTTATGGTCTACGAGGGTACGTGGAAGATACTCTTCCCTCTCGTTGCTATGCATCACCATGATCTTGCATGTGCTTAGGGATTTTTTTGAAATTACTACGTTCCCTAACACGAAGTTCACCGCCACTGATAATAAAGGGCAACTAGACAGCAGATTACATAAACTGGGCAGGTCACCACCAGTGGAAGTTAACAGGCGGACAAAATAACAGACATCACTTCAACACAGTTCAAGAAAGGTTAGCCCGACCCAGGAGCTGCCGCGCAAAGCAGCTTAGCAACCTGATGAGACTGCGCTTCTTTGGCGCTCACATCCACCAACTTAAGCTACATAGCATCAATAAACGTCCTATACTTATAGTTAATCTTGCATAGAGCTTGGAGTTCCAGTCATATTTGAGCAGAAGCATGTATTTCTGCTTGAATTTTAGAATTAAGAAGTCAAACAGATTCAGGCGGCGACTTCATCAAGCTTGTGTCACTGAGTAAGTTTGACACTACATCAAGATGTGACTTCGTGGTTGTATCCCTACCCTCAATATGTGTTTCTTTCTCCTCTGGAATATGTGTTAGAGGGACAAATAATGGGTTCGTCTCACTATCATTGTGGCAGTTCTTCCTAGTAGCAGTGTTGTCACCCTGAAAGAGAAACAAGTAGGTAGATAATAGGTTTTGCATGTATAAGCATCAGTGCTATCAATTCATCTCATTTCTTGGTCAGAAATAAAGAGAGACAGTTTAAAATAGCATTAAAATAATAGGCATTGTTCATAGTTAAGACGGCAGGAAATGGCATTGTTGAGGAGCGGCCAGCTTCACACACCACTAGATTACAGATCAAGAACACAATCATAGATGTAGTTCTAAACAATGTATAAGCATGGATGGTGACTGTACTGTCAATTTATACCATTTTAGATTGGTAAATAAAGGGACACGATTTAAATAACATTAATATAATATGGCATTGTTCATAGTTGAGACATAATAGGATATGACATTGTGCTGTTGTTGGTAGTCTCACCACACCACTGGATTACAGATCAAGAATACAAGCATACACATAGTGCTAAAGAAGATAAATTGCTATGTTTAGTTTAATGTACATGGTACAAATAAGGAACTAGATTGTACAACTAAAGACTGAAATTGAGAAGGACAAACTTATGTTTATGTACTTCTACTTTATAAACATTGAACAAGCAATTTGGTGCTGACGACAAAAATAAACAGCATATGCACTCATAGCTATCCAAATATACACAAAAAAGTTTGAAGGGTCGAGGAGGACAAACTTACATTAGTAGTGAAGACAGGCTCTATAAAGGCCTTGTCCATATTGATGGGGGGGGGGAATTCAAGAAGTTTACCGCATACTCTTCTTCAAGAGTATTGCCTTTATTCTACATTTTGTTAAGAGTAAATATAGAAGTGAAAATATAGGAACAAATGACAATTATTTAACTTAAGATGAAGAGTACAAATGTAAATACAGCATACAGGCAGAAGGCACTAACAAGAGCAATGCGGAGCTAAACTTCTTCAGTAACATTGGTTTTATTCAATATTTTGGTAAGAGTAAATGTAGATCTGATGTGTAGAAAATGGAGGACAAGGGAAAATAAGCTGCAAAGTGTACATGAAGAACTAGCTGACAAATATAAGTACAGTGACGAAGGACAACAGATACTTACAAGAACAATGCAGAACTAAATTTCTTCATAGGCGCTGGGTTTATTCTACATTAATTTAAGCATTAATATAGATCTGATAATTTGGAGCGAACAGTGGATACTCAAGCAATAATGCACAACGATGTCACATAAGCCACCAGGTATGAATGTAAGGACAACGATAGGACAATAGGTACTCACAAGAGCAAGCAGCAACCAACATAGTTGCGATATCCTAGGTTTTGTGGCGCTGGTTCTATCGCCAATATACGCCGGGTGCTATGTGATTTCTTCGGTAGCACCACCTTTTTCAAGGACTTTGCTTGTACTCCTTCAGGTTCTGCAATCACCCTCTTCCTTTTGGATGCCTGAAACACAAGAACATCATTTGAATGGAAAAACATGGTATGACGACAAATGTAATAGGTGTTGATAATGGATGGGCATGACATATTCACATATATCATGAGTAAACTAAGCAGATGGCGGTGCAACGAAGCAAAAGAAATGCAAGACACCTTATGCAAGATACGTGCAACCAATAAAACGTTGCCAAATTAGAACATGCACCTTATTGGGTGAACAGGATAGGCCATCTGCCTTTGACTCCTTGAGCTCAGAATAGTCATTAGGATCATATTCTGAATACGAATCTATAGGTCGGGAGCATGTGGGTTTCATTGCATCGACAATGGACCTCAATCCCTTGATGCCAAGTTTGTTACCCATTGAACTGTTCCGCAATATTCTTTTGATGTGCGCATTATTATATTCATTGTGATTACGTACAATATCTGTAAAGCATGAGAACACAAATATTAGTGAGATTATCTTTGTAATGAAGAGGATATTGTAATATAATAGAGGCTCCCTGTAAACCCTTGTGTGCTATCACTGGATTCTGATGAGAGAGCCGATGTGTGCTATAATATGGTGAGTAGATTAATATAATTTGGCACAACTAAACAAAAAATAGGCTCCCTGTTGGGGGCCCCAGATGTAAGCATAGTTGGCAGATGATAGGTTCATAATATACCGTATAGAAAGTTTATGGTCAAACCATGATAACGAGAGCATAGAGCCAGTAGGCAGATTGTAGTGTAGATAATAGGGGTACGCCATAACCACCATAAATAAACCGGGAAAGCGGATCTGGCTGGAAAACATAGGGTTTTGCCGCTACTAATATGCAGCCTATCAATCACCTACATGCCAGCTCTATTCATCTGAAGGCGCACAACTGTTACTATCAGTTTAGTCTATCAAATACCGCGCGGCTCCCACCATTTCCAAGGTATTATGGTAGGCCAACTCGAAGTGTGAAATCATTTAGCAGAACCGGCCCAATAGAGGTGTCAACTGCAGATGTCCCTGCTCCCCTTCGTGACAAGGAACATAATGTGCTTACTAAAGAAGAACAGAAGAGGAACATGTTAAAGAACAGAAGAGGAAGCATATTATTGAGATTCTCCTTCTGTCGGGGATATACCCCATGGTATGACCCGGCCGGAATCATGACCCGGCCGGGCTTGGCAACTCACCAGAGACCTGGCTGGAGCTTGGCGACTCACTGGCGATCCGCCCGGACATGGCAGTTTACATGTAACCCGCCTGGACATTGTGACTCACTGCAGACCCGGCGGGCAGATCAGATGGACGACAAGGCCCAAGGTCCAGCAGGCCGGCTTATACTCTGGTGGGCCGGCTTAAGAGGAAAGGGATGATGAATATTTCCCTTACGAGGAAGCAAGACCCGGACTTGTATTCAACTTGTGAGAAAGGATAGACTAGTCCTAGTCCTACTAGGACTCCACATGTAACCCGCCCCTTCAACATATATAAGGAGGGGCAGGGCTCCTCAAAGGGGGACAAAAAATAATCTCTAAGGCTAGACACAAAGGGGGAGCCAGCTTATGCGGCGACTCTCTCATGAGCATAATGAGATCTAACCACAAACAGTATGTAGGGTTATTACCGGATGATGTTTCCTGGGGCCCGAAGCTGTCTAAACCCTTGTCTTGTGTTGCGTCTCTCGATTCCGCTCAACCCCTCTCAAGCTACCACATAGATGCGTTGGTCTCGCGACTAAGTCCTCACACTAAGGACATCTACCGTGACGATTCTACGACAGTTGGCGCCCACCGTGGGGCTCGCGCACGGTAGTGTTGAGTTCTTGGACGGAACTTTCCTAGGGTGTTGAGAAGTTCGCAATTTTCCGAGGGAAGAAAACCCGGGTTTTGGAAGGATCTGCATCGACGTTAAGTTCACTAGAAAATTTTTATTGATGGTGTTCATCCGTTCGTTTGGCAAGATCATCAGAGAAGATCTCGAAGGGTAAGAATCTTTGTTTGGTTCAACAAGGATTCGCCGGGTCGGATGGATGCAAGTCGCCAACAGGCGTAAAGCCCAGTCAGCATCAAGCGATCAAGTCAAAAAATATAAGCAAAAGCATGGTTTCATCGCATCCAAGGATTTCGAGTACTAGTGCATCGTCGGCCACGCCATCTGAGACAAAATCGGTCTTTTCCTTTGTCAACTCCGATTGGATCCATTAGGCTGGTCATAGTGGGGAGTAACATATACTAGTATCATGCATATGATACTAGTGTATGATACTATCTCCATAGTCCATAGTAACATAAAATAGTATCATAGATGGTCATATTTATTGCCATGATGACACAAAGTAACATAGCATTTAACATATATGGTATCTACCTATGTTACTCTAACGCTCTCTCTCCTCTTTAATTATGTGCCACGTAAGCATGTTTGCTAGTCCCAAGTGCATATTACTGGTTATGTTACTCCCACTATGGCCAGCCTCACGGGAAGATTACGACCGGAAGGTCTCGTTTCCGTTTCGATCTACGTTTTTGAGTCAACGGCAGGTCTCGATCTGTGGCCTCCGAGTCGCCCGCTGAGCCGTCCGAGCAGCCCGAGTCGCCCGCTGAACCGCCCTCGCCTGGTCGAACTGCGGCCACCCCGAGCAGCCGCGCCGACCTCGCGCCTGTTTTTTGAGACGCCCTGGCCTTTCCAGTTCTCCTTGCCGGGCGCGTGCCCGTCGCCGTGGCGTTGAATCGCTACCACAAATCGCCCAGACCAACAAGTTTGTTGTGGTTGATTGAACTCGTACGCCATGATGGAGATCGATTCCTGTACGGGCAGTCTGCCGAGGTGGATACAATTTTTTGCCACACCATTGCTGTGAAATCGCAAATCATCATCCGCACACATGCATTCAAATCCATCCAGCTGGTCTGAACAAATTAGCGTCGTCATATCTCTGAAGCTACAGCCCTGAGACACATCAATCTAGGCACTGCCGTCTCTGCTTTTCCACAAGAAGACAGAAATCTACGGTTGTTATTTTCTGAAGACCGAAGCCTGTTACAAATCAATTTGTCGTACAAGCAAATCCATGGCTGTCAAATTAGTACTACTGTAGAATCCCAATGCCTATGCTATGAACCGCCGGTCAGCCGGTTAGTTTAAGGGCATCTTCAATGGCTGTAAGATAGTTGTTGGTAGACTTTGCCACATATGATTTTTGATGATGTGTCATACAATAAATAAGGAAAAGGAGAAAAGTTATATGTACATGAACTAACACCCTTTGCACAAGCTCCAATGTAGAATGAGAGAGCATCCTATTTATTATCTCACATTCTATTGGGCAAACTAGATACAACCCATTAAAGTTGTTGTATGTTAAAATGTTGGTTGATGACATGGCATATTTTACCAACAAACTAACATGCAAACTATTGAAGATGCCCTAAGACGCCGCCCGAGTTTAAGTCGCCTCTTTTTCAACTATGACATGTGAACCACCGGTCAGCCGGTTACAATTTCAGCAGTGCATCTAGTGTGGTCTGTTTCCGCAAAGGCTATAGCTAGCCATAAGCAAGACCTGCACAGGATCATGGTGAACGATCGTCAGCCACAGGTGGGTCAACTTCCAAGAAGAGCAAGACTAAGTTCCCGAGAAGAAAAAGGCATCTGCTATGGCTGTGAATTTGCTTATGAAATACAACCAATGAAAGGTCGAATCAACCAAAAGGAGTACTCCCTTCTTTTCGGTTTATAGGACTTATCTCAAAATTTTAGTTTTTTTCATTTTATTAGGCTCAATTTGGTTGTTCCCCATCACATGTTCAGACTTAAGGTGCATTAAATCATTGCATGCAAGTATTAAGAGAAAACTGACCAATGCATGCACTTTATGCATGCATGCATTGCAATTAATGCATTTGTAAACATAATTTTTTTGAGGAAAACAAAAGCATTAATTGGATGCTTTTCCAAATTACAAAAAATATTCCACCACTCATCATCTACCTTGGTTGGTGAGATTTTTGAATTGAGCCTTATAAACCGGAAAAGAGGGAATAGTATTCATCACTACGTGGAAAGTTACTAGTACATACACAGATTGTGAGATGGTTTACAATTTGCTGCCAAAAGAAAAAAGATCCATGAGAGGAAGATGATAATGGGAAGTAGGACTTGGTCTCGGCCTCAGTCTTCACTTTTGAGCCGCCTGTTGTGTTCCACGTGACCCGTGGCTGAGCCACTGCCTGCCCCGGCCTCTGCTGCAGGCTAGCACCTCGGAGCCGCCACGGCTGTACTTCATTGCTACCTATGGTCAAACCGGACCCAACTTAGTCACTTAGGGACTGTTTGGATTGTGACTATCTTTGCCATATATTGCCATATGTTTTTTTCCACACTTGTCATATTTGACTTAGTTGAGTTGCTCAAATTGTTAGCCACACTTTGGCTTGCCTAAGGGAATTTTTCCATACTTTTTGTGTCTATGACATGTGGGGTTCATTGCTCATAAAAAAATGTTTGCCTTAGATGTGGCTAGAACCAAACACCTACCTAACTTGGTCAAACTTGCCTAAGGTTAGGTGTGGTAAAGTGTGGCTGGGAACCAAACAGCCCCTTATTGAGCTGCCCCTCTCCAAAGTACCGATCTACTGCCGCGGCCGCGCCGTCGAATCCGAATAAGATTAACTTTTACTGTAGTCGTTTGTCGCCAAGGCCGACGGGAATTGTGCTACAACCACTGTGCGCTGCGTCAGATCGATCAACAAGGGTCAAAAATTGAGGCCAACTCCACCGCACGACCCCAAACGGACGTCCGAATTGGCCGAATTTTGTCCCTTTGGGGTGCCGATGGGTTCGCCCGTGTCCAGCTTTGTCAGATGGGTCGTGCATGCGCGCACCGCGCGGCCGCACCCTAAATCATGTCCGAGGTGGACGTGAATAAAACAAATATAAAAACTAGAATGAAATAACTAAAAAACTAAATAAAAGCATTTTAAAAAAACATAAAACATATATAGGGGACGGCCACAAAACGGCCCAGTTTGCACGGCCACTTAAAAGGCCCAGTTTTCATAATTAACATATAAAACAAAATATAAAAATGCCTCCGCGCGCTCCTGCCGCGCCCGTCGGTGTCGTGGCCGTCGCCGTCTTCACTGGCCGCCGGTGTCGTCGTTGTCGCTGACGAGGTCGACGTAGTCCGGCGGCGTCCACAGGTGGGCCAAAGGTACGTGGTGGACGGGGGCGGGCTGGACGGCCGGAGGTGCCTGCACCACCTCCTCCCATGGCGAGGCCTCCCGCTCCGGTGACCGCGGCGGAGTGGAGCACCAGTTCACGCCCACGCCGGCGGACATCTCCGGAGCAGTGCAGGACCAGCCCCACCCCTGGCCCAGCAGCTACTGGAACGCGGCCGGCGGGTCCTCCCTCCTCTCGTCCTCCACGGCCACCATCTGGAGCTCCGGGAAGGCGACGTCCCCGGCGGCAGAGAGGGCCATGGCCTCCTCCAGGCCGTCCCACTGCTGCTCATCGTGCGTGTACATGGAGTCGTCCATGACACGCTTGAGGAGACGGGCCTCCTCCTCCGCTGACATGCGAGGAGGTGGAGGGGGCGACGGAGATAGCGATGGCGACGGCGTGGGCGTGACGCCGCCCACCCGCCTACGCCCGCGCTCCTGGGCGCGCCCCTGTCGTGGCCGCCGCGGCCCCGTCGAGGTGCCGGCGAAGAAGGACGCGCGCCTGGTGTCGTGCTCGTCACGAAACCAGTTGTCCCACAGCGCGGAGTCGGGGGCGTACCTAGGGTCGTAGAAGAGGTCGTCGGGGAGGAGGCGGCGGCGGCGCTCGATCTCCTCTTCGCGCGCATGGCCGCTCGCCGGGACCGGCGGGATCGGGACCCGGTCGGCGGACAGATGCCAGTTATTGGGGAGATAGGCGTCGCTCCAGGGGAGCGGCGTCCTCGTCTCCCAATAACGGCGGCACACCGACACACGGACGTAATGCCGGTCGCGCATGCCAGCGGGCGTGGGCGCGATGGAGAACGCGGGCGGCGCGGGGGCCCAGCGTGGTGGCGATGGCGACGGCGTCTCCTCCTTCTTCACCGAGCCGCGGCGGCGTCCCAACGAGGAGCCAGCCTCGCGGTCGTGCGTGCCTTTGCGGCCATAGTTCCATAGCCCCATGGCTGCGGGCGGCCGGCCGGCGACTTCTTGGCTAGGGTTTGGGACGTGGTCGCCGCTGTCGGGTTTCGAGGAGGCCGCGGGGTGGCGTGGGACAGTGTGGACGACGACCCATCCATTAAAGAAGGACGGCGACCGTTCGACATGCGGATGACAGGTGGGGCCGCCCGCTCGTGCGCATTGATGTGGGCGGGGTGGGAGGTAGGTGGCTGCCTGCCACACGGCCTCGACACGGACGAGCGCGCGTCCGTTTGGTGTCCGCCGCGACCCAAACCCGGCGCAAGTTTACGCTCAAAATGGATCGGCCCGGACACAAAACGAACAGGATGGGTTCGGGCCGTCGCGCGCTGGGCCGCCTTCTTTGTCTATTTTACTCCAAGCGAACGGGGCCGAACATGATAGGATCTCGCGGTGAAGTTGCCCTGAGGTGGTTTCGTAAAGTGATCTGCTACTATGGCTTGGAGTACTACTACTTTGATTATGCTACTATTATCATAAAAGCAATACTACTATACTACTACAGCAAGACTACTCCGTTGCTGCTGTTCCAATAAAATGATCCATCAAATATTACTTGAGTACTGCCCATGGTAAGATCTCAGATTTTGAGGAGACAACCGATTTAGAGGAGAAATAATATTTGTTAAGGCGATTTGTCTGAGCGTACATATTTTGGCAAAGGATTACCACACTGGATCAAACTGGCAAGTCAACAGGTTTAATCTCTAACGCACACCCGTTAGGCTCGCCTCTCCTGCTACCCTGCATGCGCGTATATGTGCACAGCCCTCCCGCTCGCCTCTGCTATTACCCGTGTAGAGCCACATTTGCTGTGTTGAGCCGCTGGGGCTGCGTAGAGTCGCTTCTATTGTGTTGAGTCGCCGGGGCCGCGTTGAGCCGCCTTTGCCGTGTTAAGTCGCTGGGGTTATATTGAGTCGCCGGTCTGCCTGAGCCGTTTCTATCGTGTTGAATGGATCATCTGTCATCCACACAAATCAGGTGAAATCTATCTAAATTTATTTTATTAACACATATTGTTTTCATCAAAGAACAATTACTTGGTCTATGGTATTTTTTCGCAGGACCATTATCCCTTACAAAAAGGTGTCGCAAAAGGGGCATGAGAAAATATTATTTTTGCACTAGCACTTGTCCTGTGCAAGTTGCCACCCCCGCTACATCAACACACATGACAGACTCATTGTCCGTGCCCATGGCCGGCTTGCCTGTGTCCGTACCATTTACAACGCCACGGACAACTCGCTCGTCCGCTCTCGCGGCCGGTTCACGCGTCCGTGCCGGCTTACAACGAGGAGGACAACTTGCTCGTCCACACCGGCTTACAACACCGCGGCCGACTCATCTGTCTGCTCCCACGGTCGACTTGCCCGTGATTAACTTCAACTTCACCATAGTGATCACCAACTCCGCGGCGGATAATTTCCGGCCTAACATATCAGGTGAAATCCATCCAGTATATTTTATATTACATATTGCTTTGTTTAAGAGGGATTACTCTGTCTGGTGAGGTTCTCCAATGCAGAACAAGTTATATCATTGAGCTGTTGAAGAATTCATACCGGTTTATATCACGGTCAAATATGGAGAGTGTCAAGCCAACTCCTCGAGTAATATTAAGACTCGGGGGCTACAATGACATGACTCGGGAACACCGGGTCATTGGAGGGAATGATAACCCGGTTCCGGAGGACACCACCATATTTATGAAAATTTAAAGACCGTCAGAAAATTGTCGGTTCAAAATAAAGATTCCGGTTTAAAATCCGGTTCAAGAGACATTACAAGGCTTTGAAGCTCTCAAAACCGGTTCAAACATCCGGCTCAAGGTAAATTTGTCTCTTATAAACCTTTTAAGCTCTCAAATCTGGTTCAAACATCCGGCTCAAGGACAATTTATCTCCCACAAAGTTTTGAAAGCTTTCAAATCCGGTTCAAAGTTCCGGTTCAAAAGAATTAATCTCTCACAAGATTCGAGTTCTTAGAAAAATTAAAGGTTGCCAAAGAGAACTTGCTGCCATGATGTGCGGTTCAAACATGAATATCATGTCTTACGGCTTACCTTATTATGGTCACTTGGGGGCTTCCTGTTCAAACATAGGTCATATTCGAACCAAAGAGAACATAGTTGTCGTAACCCTTTTGATCGGCACAAATGCCAAACTCACTAGGGGGCTTCTTGATCGTATTCGAATCATAGCTTAACCCCTTTTGGGTCCGACTTGGATCGTATTCAAATCAGGGTCGTTAAAACCCTCTCAAGGTCATTTGGGGGCTTCCTGTTCAAACATAGGTCATATTCGAACCAAAGAGAACATAGCTGTCGGTACCCTCTTGATGGGCGCAATGCCAAAGCCACTGGGGGGCTACATGATCGTCTTCGAATCCAAGCTTAGCCCCTTTGGAATGGTTTACTGATCGTATTCGAATCAGAAACCTCGATTTTTATTTGGTTTAATTTTTTGCAAACAATCTTTTGGGTTTTGAGACTTTTTTGCTCATACCTGAAGCATATAAGTGTGGTTTCATTTAAACCCAGCTTGGCTTTGGACAATAAGTCGCCAGCATGTAACAATCATCATATATTTGGAAGTATTAGCTTCTAAGGATTGGGTTATCACCCTTATTGCACAGGTCATGTAAACCGTCAATACAAATTAAATATCACAACAGTTATATGTGGGATATTATGATCCGCCTTGTGGTAAACCGCTAGGGGATCTTGTAATTTACTTATGTGCAGGATAAGACTACATTTGAGTAGTTACCCGCCCTAGCTTTTGACGTTAAGTCGCCAGGGCATATGTTGTTTAAACTCTGCAGGATTTACAGAGCTATGACTTACATAAGTGATTAAGTTCCAGCCCATCATCAAAGATTGAAATTGGTGTCTCAAAGGGGTTATCAATTCTTTATTTTCTCAAAGGCTATGAGCCGCCGGGTTATAAAAATTCCGGCTTACAATGGAGGTATATTAAATCGCCATCGGCCAAGAGCCGTCGGGTATTTAAACTCCAGATTTACTTGTCAACAGAAAAGGTATTCAAAGTCGCTTTGGCGCAATGGCTATTATATTATCAATGGATATGATTTACTGTACAATGGAAAGAATAGTCCCGAGTTGTTGCAGGCTTACAACCCGGCACTTGGGGGCTACATTATTCAGTTGAGATTATATCAAATATGCAAGTCCCATGTCACTGCCAGCATGCTGTTGGGGAACGTAGTAATTTCGAAAATTTTCCTACGCACACGCAAGATCATGGTGATGCACAGAAACGAGAGGGGAGAGTGTTGTCTACGTACCAATGCAGACCGACTGCGGAAGCGATCACACAACATAGAGGAAGTAGTCGTACGTCTTCTTCCCGATCCGACCGATCCAAGCACCGTTACTCCGGCACCTCCGAGTTCTTAGCACACGTTCAGCTCGATGACGATCCTCGGGCTCCGATCCAGCAAAGCGTCGAGGAAGAGTTCCGTTAGCACGACGGCGTGGTGACGATCTTGATGTACTACCGACGCAGGGCTTCGCCTAAGCACTACAACGGTATGATCGAGGTGGAATTTGGTGGCAGGGGGCACCGCACACGGCTAAGGAACGATCTCAAGGATCAACTTGTGTGTCTTGGGGTGTCCCCTGCCCCCGTATATAAAGGTTGGAGGGAGGGGGGCTGGCCGGCCAGAGAGAGGGAGGCGCAGGGGGAGTCCTACTCCTACCGGGAGTAGGACTCCCCCCTCCAATCCTATTCCAACTAGGACTCTCAAGGGGGAAAGGAGAGAGAGGGGGGCCGGCCCCTTCTCCTAGTCCTACTAGGACTTGGGGAAGGGGGGGGGCACGGCCAGCTGTGGGCTGCCCCTTTTCTCTTTTCCACTAAGGCCCAATAGGCCCATTAGTCTCCCGGGGGGTTCCGGTAACCCTCCCGGTATTCCGGTAAAATCCCGATTTCACCCGGAACACTTCCTATGTCCAAACATAGGCTTCCAATATATCAATCTTTACGTCTCGACCATTTCGAGACTCCTCGTCATGTCCGTGATCTCATCCGGGACTCCGAACAACCTTCGGTACATCAAAATGCATAAACTTATAATAACTGTCATCGTAACGTTAAGCGTGCGGACCCTACGGTTCGAGAACAATGTAGACATGACCGAGACACGTCTCCGGTCAATAACCAATAGCGGGACCTGGATGCCCATATTGGCTCCTACATATTCTACGAAGATCTTTATCGGTCAGACCGCATAACAACATACGTTGTTCCCTTTGTCATCGGTATGTTACTTGCCCGAGATTCGATCGTCGGTATCCAATACCTAGTTCAATCTCGTTACCGGCAAGTCTCTTTACTCGTTCCGTAATACATCATCTCACAACTAACATATTAGTTGCAGTGCTTGCAAGGCTTATGTGATGTGCATTACCGAGAGGGCCCAGAGATACCTCTTCGACAATCGGAGTGACAAACCCTAATCTCGAAATACGCCAACCCAACATCTACCATTGGAGACACCTGTAGTACTCCTTTATAATCACCCAGTTATGTTGTGACGTTTGGTAGTACCCAAAGTGTTCCTCCGGTAAACGGGAGTTGCATAATCTCATAGTTATAGGAACATGTATAAGTCATGAAGAAAGCAATAGCAACATACTAAACGATCGGGTGCTAAGCTAATGGAATGGGTCATGTCAATCAGATCATTCTACTAATGATGTGACCTCGTTAATCAAATAACAACTCTTTGTTCATGGTTAGGAAACATAACCATCTTTGATTAACGAGCTAGTCAAGTAGAGGCATACTAGTGACACTCTGTTGGTCTATGTATTCACACATGTATTATGTTTCCGGTTAATACAATTCTAGCATGAATAATAAACATTTATCATGATATAAGGAAATAAATAATAACTTTATTATTGCCTCTAGGGCATATTTCCTTCAGTCTCCCACTTGCACTAGAGTCAATAATCTAGATTACACAGTAATGATTCTAACACCCATAGAGCCTTGGTGCTGATCATGTTTTGCTCGTGGAAGAGGCTTAGTCAACGGGTCTGCAACATTCAGATCCGTATGTATCTTGCAAATCTCTATGTCTCCCACCTGGACTAAATCCCGGATGGAGTTGAAGCGTCTCTTGATGTGTTTGGTCCTTTTGTGAAATCTGGATTCCTTTGCCAAAGCAATTGCACCAGTATTGTCACAAAAGATTTTCATTGGACCCGATGCACTAGGTATGACACCTAGATCGGATATGAACTCCTTCATCCAGACTCCTTCGTTTGCTGCTTCCGAAGCAGCTATGTACTCCGCTTCACATGTAGATCCCGCTACGACGCTTTGTTTAGAACTGCACCAACTGACAGCTCCACCGTTTAAAGTAAACACGTATCCAGTTTGCGATTTAGAATCGTTCGGATCAGTGTCAAAGCTTGCATCAACGTAACCTCTTACGGTGAGCTCTTTGTCACCTCCATATGCGAGAAACATATCCTTAGTCCTTTTCAGGTATTTCAGGATGTTCTTGACCGCTTTCCAGTGATCCATTCCTGGATTACTTTGGTACCTCCCTGCTAAACTTATAGCAAGGCACACATCAGGTCTGGTACACAGCATTGCATACATGATAGAGCCTATGGCTGAAGCATAGGGAACATCTTTCATTTTCTCTCTATCTTCTGCAGTGGTCGGGCATTGAGTCTGACTCAACTTCACAACTTGTAACACAGGCAAGAACCCTTTCTTTGCTTGATCCATTTTGAACTTCTTCAAAATCTTGTCAAGGTATGTGCTCTGTGAAAGTCCAATTAAGCGTTTTGATCTATCTCTATAGATCTTTATGCCTAATATGTAAGCAGCTTCCCCGAGGTCTTTCATCGAAAAACTTTTATTCAAGTATCCCTTTATGCTATCCAGAAATTCTATATCATTTCCAATCAGCAATATGTCATCCACATATAATATCAGAAATGCTACAGAGCTCCCACTCACTTTCTTGTAAATACAGGCTTCTCCAAAAGTCTGTATAAAGCCAAATGCTTTGATCACACTATCAAAGCGTTTATTCCAACTCCGAGATGCTTGCACCAGTCCATAAATGGATCGCTGGAGTTTGCATACTTTGTTAGCTCCCTTTGGATCGACAAAACCTTTTGGTTGTATCATATACAACTCTTCTTCTAGAAATCCATTCAGGAATGCAGTTTTGACATCCATCTGCCATATTTCATAATCATAAAATGCGGTAATTGCTAACATAATTCTGACGGACTTAAGCATCGCTACGGGTGAGAAGGTCTCATCGTAGTCAACCCCTTGAACTTGTCGAAAACCTTTCGCGACAAGTCGAGCTTTATAGACAGTAATATTACCGTCAGCGTCAGTCTTTTTCTTGAAGATCCATTTATTCTCAATTGCTTGCCGATCATCGGGCAAGTCAACCAAAGTCCATACTTTGTTTTCATACATGGATCCCATCTCAGATTTCATGGCCTCAAGCCACTTTGCGGAATCTGGGCTCACCATCGCTTCTTCATAGTTCGTAGGTTCATCATGATCTAGTAGCATGACTTCCAGAACTGGATTACCGTACCACTCTGGTGCGGATCTCACTCTGGTTGATCTACGTGGTTCAGTAGTATCTTGTCCTGAAGCTTCATGATCATCATCATTAGCTTCCTCACTAATTGGTATAGGTGTCGCAGAAACAGTTTTCTGTGATGTACTATTTTCCAATAAGGAGCAGGTACAGTTACCTCGTCAAGTTCTACTTTCCTCCCACTCACTTCTTTCGAGAGAAACCCCTTCTCTAGAAAGTTTCCGAATTTAGCAACAAAAGTCTTGCCTTCGGATCTGTGATAGAAGGTGTATCCAATAGTTTCCTTTGGATATCCTATGAAGACACATTTCTCCGATTTGGGTTCGAGCTTATCAGGTTGAAGCTTTTTCACATAAGCATCGCAGCCCCAAACTTTAAGAAATGACAGGTTTGGTTTCTTGCCAAACCATAGTTCATACGGTGTCATCTCAACGGATTTTGATGGTGCCCTATTTAACGTGAATGCGGCCGTCTCTAAAGCATAACCCCAAAACGATAGCGGTAAATCAGTAAGAGACATCATAGATCGCACCATATCTAGTAAAGTACGATTATGACGTTCGGACACACCATTACGCTGTGGTGTTCCGGGTGGCGTGAGTTGTGAAACTATTCCACAATTTTTCAAATGTACACCAAACTCGTAACTCAAATATTCTCCTCCACGATCAGATCGTAGAAATTTTATTTTCTTGTTACGATGACTTTCAACCTCACTCTGAAATTCTTTGAACTTTTCAAATGTTTCAGACTTATGTTTCATTAAGTAGATATACCCATATCTGCTTAAATCATCTGTGAAGGTGAGAAAATAACGATATCTGCCACGAGCCTCAATATTCATCGGACCACATACATCGGTATGTATGATTTCCAATAAATCTGTTGCTCTCTCCATAGTACCGGAGAACGGTGTTTTAGTCATCTTGCCTATGAGGCACGGTTCGCAAGTACCAAGTGATTCATAATCAAGTGGTTCCAAAAGCCCATCAGTATGGAGTTTCTTCATGCGCTTTACACCGATATGACCTAAACGGCAGTGCCACAAATAAGTTGCACTATCATTATTAACTTTGCATCTTTTGGCTTCTACATTATGAATATGTGTATCACTATCATCGAGATTCAACAAGAATAGACCACTCTTCAAAAGTGCATGACCATAAAAGATATTACTCATATAAATAGAACAACCATTATTCTCTGATTTAAATGAATAACCGTCTCGCATCAAACAAGATCCAGATATAATGTTCATGCTCAACGCTGGCACCAAATAACAATTATTTAGATCTAATATTAATCCCGAAGGTAGATGTAGAGGTAGCGTGCCGACCGCGATCACATCGACTTTGGAACCGTTTCCCACGCGCATCGTCACCTCGTCCTTTGCTAGCGTCCGCTTATTCCGTAGTCCCTGTTTCGAGTTGCAAATATTAGCAACAGAACCAGTATCAAATACCCAGGTGCTACTGCGAGCTCTAGTAAGGTACACATCAATAACATGTATATCACATATACCTTTGTTCACTTTGCCATCCTTCTTATCCGCCAAATACTTGGGGCAGTTCCGCTTCCAGTGACCAGTCTGCTTGCAGTAGAAGCACTCAGTTTCAGGCTTAGGTCCAGTCTTGGGTTTCTTCTCCTGAGCAGCAACTTGCTTGCTGTTCTTCTTGAAGTTTCCCTTCTTCTTCCCTTTGCCCTTTTTCTTGAAACTAGTGGTTTTGCTAACCATCAACACTTGATGCTCCTTCTTGATTTCTACCTCCGCAGCTTTCAGCATTGCGAAGAGCTCGGGAATAGTCTTGTTCATCCCTTGCATATTATAGTTCATCACGAAGCTCTTGTAGCTTGGTGGCAGTGATTGGAGAATTCTGTCAATGACGTAGTCATCTGGAAGATTAACTCCCATCTGAATCAAGTGAATATTATACCCAGACATTTTGAGTATATGCTCACTGACAGAACTGTTCTCCTCCATCTTGCAGCTATAGAACTTATTGGAGACTTCATATCTCTCAATTCGGGCATTTGCTTGAAATATCAACTTCAACTCCTGGAACATCTCATATGCTCCATGACGTTCAAAACGTCGTTGAAGTCCCGATTCTAAGCCGTAAAGCATGGCACACTGAACTATCGAGTAGTCATCAGCTTTGCTTTGCCAGACGTTCATAACATCTGGCGTTGCTCCAGCAGCAGGCCTGTCACCCAGCGGTGCTTCCATGACGTAATTCTTCTGTGCAGCAATGAGGATAATCCTCAGGTTACGGACCCAGTCCGTGTAATTTCTACCATCATCTTTCAACTTTGTTTTCTCAAGGAATGCATTAAAATTTAACGGAACAACAGCACGAGCCATCTATCTACAATCAACATAAACAAGCAAGATACTATCAGGTACTAAGTTCATGATAAGTTTAAGTTCAGTTAATCAAATTACTTAAGAACTCCCACTTAGATAGACATCCCTCTAATCCTCTAAGTGATCACGTGATCCAAATCAACTAAACCATAACCGATCATCACGTGAGATGGAGTAGTTTTCAATGGTGAACATCGTTATGTTGATCATATCTACTATATGATTCACGCTCGACCTTTCGGTCTCCGTGTTCCGAGGCCATATCTATATATGCTTGGCTCGTCAAGTATAACCTGAGTATTCTGCGTGTGCAACTGTTTTGCACCCGTTGTATTTGGACGTAGAGCTTATCACACCCGATCATCACGTGGTGTCTCGGCACGACGAACTTTGGCAACGGTGCATACTCAGGGAGAACACTTCTTGATAATTTAGTGAGAGATCATCTTATAATGCTACCGTCAATCAAAGCAAGATAAGATGCATAAAAGGATAAACATCACATGCAATCAATATAAGTGATATGATATGGCCATCATCATCTTGTGCTTGTGATCTCCATCTCCGAAGCACCGTCATGATCACCATCGTCACCGGCGCGACACCTTGATCTCCATCGTAGCATCGTTGTTGTCTCACCAATCTTATGCTTCCACGACTATCACTACCGCTTAGTAATAAAGTAAAGCATTACATCGCGATTGCATTGCATACAATAAAGCGACAACCATATGGCTCCTGCCAGTTGCCGATAACTCGGTTACAAAACATGATCATCTCATACAATAAAATCAGCATCATGCCTTGACCATATCACATCACAACATACCCTGCAAAAACAAGTTAGACGTCCTCTACTTTGTTGTTGCAAGTTTTACGTGGCTGCTACGGGCTTAAGTAAGAACTCATCTCACCTACGCATCAAAACCACAACGATAGTTCGTCAAATAGACTCCGTTTTAACCTTCTCAAGGACCGGGCGTAGTCACACTTGGTTCAACTAAAGTTGGAGAGACAGTCTTCCGCAAGCCATCTATGTGCAAAGCACGTCGAGGGAACCGGTCTCGCGTAAGAGTACGCGTAAGGTTGGTCCGGATCGTCTCACCCAACAATACCGCCGAACCAAAGTATGACATGCTCGTAGGCAGTATGACTTGTATCGCCCACAACTCACTTGTGTTCTACTCGTGCAAATAACATCAAACCATAAAACCTAGGCTCTGATCCCACTGTTGGGGAACGTAGTAATTTCGAAAATTTTCCTACGCACACGCAAGATCATGGTGATGCACAGCAACGAGAGGGGAGAGTGTTGTCTACGTACCAACGCAGACCGACTGCGGAAGCGATCACACAACGTAGAGGAAGTAGTCGTACGTCTTCTTCCCGATCCGACCAATCCAAGCACCGTTACTCCGGCACCTCCGAGTTCTTAGCACACGTTCAGCTCGATGACGATCCTCGGGCTCCGATCCAGCAAAGCGTCGAGGAAGAGTTCCGTCAGCACGACGGCGTGGTGACGATCTTGATGTACTACCGACGCAGGGCTTCGCCTAAGCACTACAACGTTATGATCGAGGTGGAATTTGGTGGCAGGGGGCACCGCACACGGCTAAGGAACGATCTCAAGGATCAACTTGTGTGTCTTGGGGTGTCCCCTGCCCCCGTATATAAAGGTTGGAGGGAGGGGGGCTGGCCGGCCAGAGAGAGGGAGGCGCAGGGGGAGTCCTACTCCTACCGGGAGTACGACTCCCCCCTCTAATCCTATTCCAACTAGGACTCTCAAGGGGGAAAGGAGAGAGAGGGGGGCCGGCCCCTTCTCCTAGTCCTACTAGGACTTGGGGAAGGGGGGGGCGCGGCCAGCTGTGGGCTGCCCCTTTTCTCTTTTCCACTAAGGCCCAATAGGCCCATTAGTCTCCCGGGGGGTTCCGGTAACCCTCCCGGTATTCCGGTAAAATCCCGATTTCACCCGGAACACTTCCTATGTCCAAACATAGGCTTCCAATATATCAATCTTTATGTCTCGACCATTTCGAGACTCCTCGTCATGTCCGTGATCTCATCCGGGACTCCGAACAACCTTCGGTACATCAAAATGCATAAACTCATAATAACTGTCATCGTAACGTTAAGCGTGCGGACCCTACGGTTCGAGAACAATGTAGACATGACCGAGACACGTCTCCGGTCAATAACCAATAGCGGGACCTGGATGCCCATATTGGCTCCTACATATTCTACGAAGATCTTTATCGGTCAGACCGCATAACAACATACGTTGTTCCCTTTGTCATCGGTATGTTACTTGCCCGAGATTCGATCGTCGGTATCCAATACCTAGTTCAATCTCGTTACCGGCAAGTCTCTTTACTCGTTCCGTAATACATCATCTCACAACTAACATATTAGTTGCAGTGCTTGCAAGGCTTATGTGATGTGCATTACCGAGAGGGCCCAGAGATACCTCTCCGACAATCGGAGTGACAAACCCTAATCTCGAAATACGCCAACCCAACATCTACCATTGGAGACACCTGTAGTACTCCTTTATAATCACCCAGTTACGTTGTGACGTTTGGTAGTACCCAAAGTGTTCCTCCGGTAAACGGGAGTTGCATAATCTCATAGTTATAGGAACATGTATAAGTCATGAAGAAAGCAATAGCAACATACTAAACGATCGGGTGCTAAGCTAATGGAATGGGTCATGTCAATCAGATCATTCTACTAATGATGTGACCTCGTTAATCAAATAACAACTCTTTGTTCATGGTTAGGAAACATAACCATCTTTGATTAACGAGCTAGTCAAGTAGAGGCATACTAGTGACACTCTGTTGGTCTATGTATTCACACATGTATTATGTTTCCGGTTAATACAATTCTAGCATGAATAATAAACATTTATCATGATATAAGGAAATAAATAATAAATTATTGCCTCTAGGGCATATTTCCTTCACATGCACCATGGCACTTGGGGGATAATGTAAAAACAATTTTACTAGCCTTATTGAAGACCCGACTCATCACATCATAATGAGCCGGCCCTTGGGGGCTACCAATTGCTCCTGTCAACAATTCAAGGTACACAAGTTTTATTCCATTATATTGAAGGATCCACTGCTCAGTTGGTAAAGCACAAAGCTCTTAACCTTGTGGACGTGGGTTCAAGCCCCATGATGGGGGTTACATCATATGATGTTCTTTTCCAAAAGAAGTATATATAAAGTCCCAGCTCAATATTATCTTACTGAGCCGGCCCTTGGGGGCTACACGTTGTTGTTCAAGTCTATATGATCATATTTATAAAGTCCCTGCTCATTATTGCATAATGACCCGGCCCTTGGGGGCTACACTGATTATAGTTTTTTATGAGTATAAGGCAATTACAAGTCCCAGGTTGCTGCAAGCATGACAACCCGGCACTTGGGGGCTACATATATGGAGTATTCAGTCTTTACTAGTGACTAAGATGAACAACATGGATTTCTTCAAAGTGGTAGTATTAATATTGAAGCAAGTCTTAAGTCATCACTTTATTTCTGCTCAAGACTTGGGGGCTACAGGTAATATGGATATAAGGGAGAAAAATCTTCAAATTCTCAGTTTTGAGTAAACCAGATTGACCCGGCGTCACCAATAACTATGACCTAGCGTCGGCAACAATTATGACCCGGTGCTATCAATATTTACAAACCGGATATTTCGGCAATGATAAACTGGCAAGTTTTACAAGCCGGCTGAAAGTCAGATGAGTTTTTCAAGACCAATATTTTTTAAGCCGGCGCTTTGGAAGCCGATTCAAGTGGATTATTTATTACAATATTTCTCTATAAGATACCAATGTCTGCAAATTGGCTCTGAAGCTGGCCTATTAACCCGGATTTCTCAAAAGAAGTATCTGGATTTTTGCATTGGCAAGGTTTGGACATATCTGTTAAAAGAGGTTTGCTATAAGATCTTTGAGTATGCATCAAGGAGGAAATGACAAGGACTTAAAGATGATCAGGTGTCGGTTCAGGAAAATATTTAACCCAGAGCACAACCTATCAAGTTTGTGCTTGTGTTTATTTTACAGGAACAGTTTAACACGGATAAATCCAAATTAAACTGGGGGCTAATGTCGGGGATATACCCCGCGGTATGACCCGGCCGGAATCATGACCCGGCCGGGCTTGGCGACTCACCAGAGACCTGGCTGGAGCTTGGCGACTCACTGGCGATCCGCCCGGACATGGCAGTTTACATGTAACCCGCCTGGACATTGTGACTCACTGGAGACCCGGCGGGCGGATCAGACGGACGACAAGGCCCAAGGCCCAGCAGGCTGGCTTATACTCTAGTGGGTCGGCTTAAGAGGAAAGGGATGACGAATATTTCCTTTACGAGGAAGCAAGACCCGAACTTGTATTCAACTTGTGAGAAAGGATAGACTAGTCCTAGTCCTACTAGGACTCCACATGTAACCCGTCCCTTCAACATATATAAGGAGGGGCAGGGCTCCCCAAAGGGGGACAAAAAATAATCTCTAAGGCTAGACACAAAGGGGGAGCCGGCTTATGCGACGACTCTCCCATGAGCATAATGAGATCTAGCCACAAACAGCATGTAGGGTTACTACCGGATGATGTTTCCCGAGGCCCGATGCTGTCTAAACCCTTGTCTTGTGTTGCATCTCTCGATTCCGCTCAACCCCTCTCAAGCTACCACATAGATGTGTTGGCCTCGCGACTAAGTCCTCACACTAAGGACATATGCCGTGACGATTCTACGACACCTTCTTTCTATACAATGTTGGTTGCCCACCCATGATGAATCAGAGCGCCCAAAGAAATGCAATTCCATGATGTCTCTCTATATGTGGCCACATGCATTTGGAAACTCAATTGGGAGCATTAGCTAACCAACTAAATGTGTGTCTATTAGCTAATGTCAGTATCATATCACAATTTGTATTTGAAGAAGTAAGCTTTGGACTTATGATTGGTGTGTTGTTTAGCTTCAAGAGTGGACTGCTGCTAGTGTGACACAAAGTAGCTACACAGATCATAGTGTAGATATAACGGGAAAACCGTAAACATCAGGAGTAAAATCCGCAAAGTGGAACTTGCTGGAATATATGTGCTAGTATTGCCGGTACGGCTAGAAAGGCTTAGGATTCCAGCTCTCTTCAACTGAAGGTGTGGTACTGTTAATATCAGTGCAACTCTCAAAGGCGACACAACTCCCCGCATTTCCTTGCTAATCTTATAGGATTCAAGTGGGCAGGACACTACAAATCCTATTCCTATGTTTACAAAACCCTACGAATCAAAGAGGCCCGAAGAGTTCAAAGTGTCCATCACAACCGACCGTATAGACCTCTACACTGCAAATGTCCCTGCTCATCTTCACTACAAGGAACATATTGTACTACTATCATACTCCCTCCATTCCAAAATATACGTCTTTGTAGAGATTTCCACTATGGATCACATACAGATGTATACAGATACATTTTAGAGTGTAGATTCACTCATTTTGCTCCCTATGTAGTCCATGGTGGAATCTATACAAAGACTTGTATTTAGGAACAGAGAGAGTACTCATTAAATAAGAACGGAAGAGGAACATGCTAAAGAAGAGCAAGCAGATTTTGGATAATAAAATGTTCGTTGCGCAGTGCCCACACATGATGAACCAGAGCGCATTAAGAATGTAACTCCCTGCTGTCTCTCTATATGTGGTGCATGTGCTTTTCGAAAGTATAGTAGGAACATTAGATGACCAATTAAACATTATCTGTTTTAGTAATATCAGCATCATATCATATTCGTATTTGAGCAACAAGTTTGGAATTATGAGTGGCATGTTGTTTAGCTTGATGGATCCAGGAGCAATGCTAAGCAGGTACGATGATGGTACTGAATATAAAGGCATGTCTGCATGCAAGTCACGTGACTTTTGTCATTTGGGTCAGTAAACCATTTCAGGCGGTTGGATGAAGATCCTATGTCTCCTAACCCTTCTTCTTCCTCGTCTCTGATTCTTCCCATACAGAACATCGCATGGGCCGCCGGCCGAACCATCAGCCCCAACCCCCCGCCCTCCCCTGAACCGCCCCACCGCCTGTGTTCCTCCACCACCCCCATCCCCGCCCCCACCCGTGTCGAGTTTTCTTTGTTCGGCGAGGCCCCACCACCTCCCCCCACAACCACCGTCCCCACTTGAGCCCCTTCCTTCGCGCCGACGAACTCCTGTGAGCTCTCAAAAATCGACTAACCCAATTTTGAAATTTAGTCTACTGTCATTTAACTAGTGTGGAATATAAAAGGGGAAAACCATAAGCATTGCGAGTATAGTGTTGAGCGTGCCATGGCGGATCCGAAGGTGCAAACCGGACAAAGGCAACTTCGCAACCAATGTTTGCTTTTAACTAACAAGTAAGTGATGGACAAGAAATCAGAGTAAAGCAGTGGTGATCTATTTTCTTGCTGCGACAAATAAGTTGAGCAGATATGAAAGAGTACCACCTCTGGTGCGACACCGTGTATGCATCTATTGAGAATTTTATGGTGCTGCAGTAGGGATGGCTATCAGCGGCGTTGAAGCAGATCTAGGAGGGTAGACGGTCGCGGCGGGGCGCGGTGGACGAGACGGTCATAGGAGCGGCGCCGACAAGGTGGACGACGGCGTGGATGAAGCGAGAGGACGGGATGAAAGTGTTGGAAATATGCCCTAGAGGCAATAATAAAAGTATTATTATTATATTTCCTTGTTCATGATAATTGTCTTTATTCATGCTATAATTGTATTATCCGGAAATCATAATACATGTGTGAATAACAGACACCAACATGTCCCTAGTAAGCCTCTAGTTGACTAGCTCGTTAATCAACAGATAGTCATGGTTTCCTGGCTATGGACATAAGATGTCATTGATAACGAGATCACATCATTAGGAGAATGATGTGATGGACAAGACCCAATCCTAAACATAGCATAAAGATCGTATAGTTCGTTTGCTAGAGTTTTGCAATGTCAAGTATCTTTTCCTTAGACCATGAGATCGTGTAACTCCCGGATACCGTAGGAGTGCTTTGGGTGTACCAAACATCACAACATAACTGGGTGACTATAAAGGTATACTACGGGTATCTCCGAAAGTGTCTGTTGGGTTGACACGGATCAAGACTGGGATTTGTCACTCCGTATGACGGAGAGGTATCACTGGGCCCACTCGGTAATGCATCATCATAATGAGCTCAAAGTGACCAAGTGTCTGGTCACGGGATCATGCATTACGGTACGAGTAAAGTGACTTGCCGGTAACGAGATTGAATGAGGTATTGGGATAGCGACGATCGAATCTCGGGCAAGTAATATATCGATTGACAAAGGGAATTGCATACGGGGTTGATTGAATCCTCGACATCGTGGTTCATCCGATGAGATCATCGTGGAGCATGTGGGAGCCAACATGGGTATCCAGATCCCGCTGTTGGTTATTGACCGGAGAGTCGTCTCGGTCATGTCTACATGTCTCCCGAACCCGTAGGGTCTACACACTTAAGGTTCGATGATGCTAGGGTTGTGAAGATATGTATATGCAGTAACCCGAATATTGTTCGGAGTCCCGGATGAGATCCCGGACGTCACGAGGAGTTCCGGAATGGTCCGGAGGTAAAGAATTATATATAGGAAGTGCTGTTTCGGCCATCGGGACAAGTTTCGGGGTTACCGGTATTGTACCGGGACCACCAGAAGGGTCCCGGGGGTCCACCGGGTGGGGCCACCTATCCCGGAGGGCCCCATGGGCTGAAGTGGGAAGGAACCCAGCCCTTAGTGGGCTGGGGCGCCACCCCTAAGGGGCCCATGCGCCTAGGGTTAGGGGAAACCCTAAAGGGGGGCGCCCCCTTGCCTTGGGGGGCAAGCCCCCCACCCTTGGCCGCCGCCCCCCCTAGGAGATCCATCTCCTAGGGCCGGCGCCCTCCCCTTGGCACCCCTATATATAGTGGGGGAGAGGAGGGACTTGAGGCTACGCTTTTTGGTGCTTCCCTCTCTCCCTGTTACATCTCTCTCTTGTGTAGTATAAGCGAAGCCCTGCTATTGTGACGCCCTGCATCCACCACCACACCGTCGTGCTGTTGGATCATCATCAACCTCTCCTCCCCCCTTGCTGGATCAAGAAGGAGGAGACGTCTCCCGTCCCGTACGTGTGTTGAACGCGGAGGTGCCGTCCGTTCGGCACTCGGTCATCGGTGATTTGGATCACGTCGTGTTCGACTACATCATCCCCGTTCGTTGAACGCTTCCGCGCGCGATCTACAAAGGTATGTAGATGCATCTGATGACTCGTTGCTAGATGAACTCCTAGATGGATCTTGGTGAAACGAGTAGGAAAATTTTTGTTTTCTGCAACGTTCCCCAACAGTGGCATCATGAGCTAGGTCTATGCGTAGTTCTTCTTGCGCGAGTAGAACACAATTTGTTGTGGGCATGGATTTGTCAACTTTCTTGCCGCTACTAGTCTTTTCTTGCTTCAGCGGTATTGTGGGATGAAGCAGCCCGGACCAACCTTACACGTACGCTTACGTGAGACCAGTTCCACTGACTAACATGCACTAGTTGCATAAGGTGGCTGGCGGGTGTCTGTCTCTCCCACTTTAGTTGGAGCGGATTCGATGAACAAGGTCCTTATGAAGGGTAAATAGAAGTTGACAAATCACGTTGTGGCTTTCACGTAGGTAAGAAAACGTTCTTGCTAGAACCCTAATTCAGCCACGTAAAACTTGCAACAACAATTAGAGGACGTCTAACTTGTTTTTGCAGCAAGTGGTTTGTGATATGATATGGCCAAAGTTGTGATGAATGATGAATGATCTATATGTGATGTATGAGATGTTCATGCTATTGTAATAGGAATCACGACTTGCATGTCGATGAGTATGACAACCGGCAGGAGCCAGAGGAGTTGTCTTTATTCTTTTATATGACCTGCGTGTCATTGAGAAACGCCATGTAAATTACTTTACTTCATTGCTAAATGCGTTAGCCATAGTAGTAGAAGTAATAGTTGGCGAGCAACTTCATGGAGACACGATGATGGAGATCATGATGATGGAGATCATGGTGTCAAGCCGGTGACAAGATGATCATGGAGCCCCAAGATGGAGATCAAATGAGCTATGTGATATTGGCCATATCATGTCACGTTTATTATTTGATTGCATGTGATGTTTATCATGTTTTGCATCTTGTTTACTTAGAACGACGGTAGTAAATAAGATGATCCCTCATAACAATTTCAAGAAGTGTTCTCCCCTAACTATGCACCGTTGCTAAAGTTCGTCGTTTCGAAGCACCACGTGATGATCGGGTGTGATAGATTCTTACGTTCACATACAACGGGTGTAAGACAGTTTTACACATGCAAAACACTTAGGGTTAACTTGACGAGCCTAGCATGTGCATAGACATGGCCTCGGAACACAGAAGACCGAAAGGTCGAGCATGAGTCGTATAGAAGATGCGATCAACATGAAGATGTTCACCGACGTTGACTAGTCCGTCTCACGTGATGATCGGACACGGCCTAGTTAACTCGGATCATGTAATACTTAGATGACTAGAGGGATGTCTAATCTAAGTGGGAGTTCATTATATAATTTGATTAGATGAACTTTATTATGATGAACATTAGTCTAAAATATTTTACAATATGTCTTGTAGATCAAATGGCCCACGTAGTCCTCAACTTCAACGCGTTCCTAGAGAAAACCAAGCTGAAAGACGATGGCAGCAACTATACGGACTGGGTCCGGAACCTGAGGATCATCCTCATAGCTGCCAAGAAAGATTACGTCCTACAAGCACCGCTAGGTGAAGCTCCCGTCCCACAGAACCAAGACGTTATGAACGCTTGGCAGACACGTGTTGACGACTACTCCCTCGTTCAGTGCGGCATGCTTTACAGTTTAGAACCGGGGCTCCAAAAGCGTTTTGAGAGACATGGAGCATATGAGATGTTCGAAGAGCTGAAAATGGTTTTCCAAGCTCATGCCCGGGTCGAGAGATATGAGGTCTCCGACAAGTTCTTCAGCTGTAAGATGGAGGAAAACAGTTCTGTTAGTGAGCACATACTCACTATGTCTGGATTACATAACCGCTTGACTCAGCTGGGAGTTAATCTCCCGGATGATGCGGTCATTGACAGAATCCTCCAGTCGCTTCCACCAAGCTACAAGAGCTTTGTGATGAACTTCAACATGCAGGGGATGCAAAAGACCATTCATGAGTTGTTTTCAATGCTGAAATCAGCGGAGGTAGAAGTCAGAAAGGAACATCAAGTGTTGATGGTCAATAAAACCACCAAGTTCAAGAAAGGCAAGGGTAAAAAGAACTTCAAGAAGGACGGCAAGGAAGTTGCCGCGCCCGGCAAGCAAGCTGCCGGGAAGAAGCCAAAGAATGGACCCAAGCCCGAGACTGAGTGCTTTTATTGCAAGGGAAGCGGTCACTGGAAGCGGAGTTGCCCCAAATACTTAGCAGACAAGAAGGCCGGCAAAACAAAAGGTATATGTGATATACATGTAATCGATGTGTACCTTACCAGTAATCGTAGTAGCTCTTGGGTATTTGATACCGGTGCAGTTGCTCACATTTGTAACTCACAGCAGGAACTATGGAATAGGCGGAGGCTGGCAAAGGACGAGGTGACGATGCGCGTCGGGAATGGTTCCAAAGTCGATGTGATCGCCGTCAGCACGCTATCTCTTCATTTACCTACGGGATTAGTTTTAAACCTCAATAATTGTTATTTAGTACCAGCTTTGAGCATGAACATTGTATCGGGATCTCGTTTAATTCGAGATGGCTACTCATTTAAATCCGAGAATAATGGTTGTTCTATTTATATGAGAGATATGTTTTATGGTCATGCTCCTATGGTGAATGGTTTATTCTTTATGAATCTCGAACGTAATACTACACATGTTCATAATGTGAGTACCAAAAGATGCAAGGTTGATAATGATAGTCCCACATACTTGTGGCACTGCCGCCTTGGTCACATAGGTGTCAAACGCATGAAGAAGCTCCATGTAGATGGACTTTTAGAGTCTCTTGATTATGAATCATTTGACACATGCGAACCATGCCTTATGGGTAAAATGACCAAGACTCCGTTCTCAGGAACAATGGAGCGAGCAACCAACTTATTGGAAATTATACATACTGATGTGTGCGGTCCAATGAGTGTTGAGGCTCGCGGTGGCTATCGTTATGTTCTCACCCTCACTGATGATTTGAGTAGATATCGATATATTTACTTAATGAAGCACAAGTCTGAAACCTTTGAAAAGTTCAAGGAATTTCAGAGTGAGGTTGAGAATCAACGTGACAGGAAAATCAAGTTTCTACGATCAGATCGTGGAGGAGAATACTTGAGTCATGAATTTGGCACACACTTAAGAAAATGTGGAATAGTTTCACAACTCATGCCGCCTGGAACACCTCAGCGAAACGGTGTGTCCGAACGTCGTAATCGCACTCTATTAGATATGGTGCGGTCTATGATGTCTCTTACCGATCTACCGCTATCTTTTTGGGGCTATGCTTTAGAGACTGCCGCATTCACTTTAAATAGGGCTCCGTCGAAATCCGTTGAGACGACACCGTATGAATTATGGTTTGGGAAGAAACCTAAGCTGTCGTTTCTAAAAGTTTGGGGATGCGATGCTTATGTCAAGAAACTTCAACCTGAAAAGCTCGAACCCAAGTCGGAAAAATGCGTCTTCATAGGATACCCAAAAGAAACTATTGGGTATACCTTCTACCTCAAATCCGAAGGCAAGATCTTTGTTGCCAAGAATGGGTCCTTTCTAGAGAAGGAGTTTCTCTCAAAAGAAGTAAGTGGGAGGAAAGTAGAACTTGATGAAGTATTACCTCTTGAACCGGAAAATGGCGCAACTCAAGAAAATGTTCCTGAAGTGCCAGCACCGACTAGAGAGGAAGTTAATGAGAATGATCAATATACTTCTGATCAAGCTCCTACTGAAATTCGAAGGTCCACAAGGACACTTTCCGCACCAGAATGGTACGACAACCCTGTCTTGGAAATCATGTTGTTAGACAATGGTGAACCTTCGAACTATGAAGAAGCGATGGCGGGCCCGGATTCCGACAAATGGCTAGAAGCCATGAAATCCGAGATAGGATCCATGTATGAAAACAAAGTATGGACTTTGACTGACTTGCCCGTTGAAAGGCGGTCCATAGAGAATAAATGGATCTTTAAGAAGAAGACAGACGCGGATGGTAATGTGACCATCTATAAAGCTCGGCTTGTCGCTAAGGGTTATCGACAAGTTCAAGGGGTTGACTACGATGAGACTTTCTCACCGGTAGCGAAGCTAAAGTCTGTCCGAATCATGTTAGCAATTGCCGCGTTTTACGATTATGAAATATGGCAAATGGACGTCAAAACGGCATTCCTTAATGGTTTCCTTAAGGAAGAATTGTATATGATGCAGCCGGAAGGTTTTGTCGATCCTAAGAATGCTGACAAGGTGTGCAAGCTCCAACGCTCGATTTATGGGCTGGTGCAAGCATCTCGGAGTTGGAACATTCGCTTTGATGAGATGATCAAAGCGTTTGGGTTTACGCAGACTTATGGAGAAGCCTGCGTTTACAAGAAAGTGAGTGGGAGCTCTGTAGCATTTCTCATATTATATGTAGATGACATACTTTTGATGGGAAATGATATAGAACTCTTGGACAGCATTAACGCCTACTTGAATAAGAGTTTTTCAATGAAGGACCTTGGAGAAGCTGCTTATATATTAGGCATCAAGATCTATAGGGATAGATCGAGATGCCTCATAGGTCTTTCACAAAGCACATACCTTGATAAGATATTGAAGAAGTTCAATATGGATCAATCTAAGAAGGGGTTCTTGCCTGTGTTACAAGGTGTGAAATTGAGCTCGGCTCAAAGTCCGACCACGGCAGAAGAAATAGAAGAGATGAGTGTCATCCCCTATGCCTCAGCCATAGGTTCTATTATGTATGCCATGCTGTGTACCAGACCTGATGAAAACCTTGCCGTAAGTTTGGTAGGAAGATACCAAAGTAATCCTGGCAAGGAACACTGGACAGCGGTCAAGAATATCCTAAAGTACCTGAAAAGTACTAAGGAGATGTTTCTCGTTTATGGAGGTGACGAAGAGCTCGTCGTAAAGGGTTACGTCGACGCTAGCTTCGACACATATCTAGATGACTCAAAGTCACAAACCGGATACGTGTATATTTTGAATGGTGGGGCAGTAAGCTGGTGAAGTTGCAAGCAGAGCGTCGTGGCGGGATCTACGTGTGAAGCAGAGTACATGGCAGCCTCGGAGGCAGCACATGAAGCAATTTGGGTGAAGGAGTTCATCGCCGACCTCGGAGTCATACCCAATGCGTCGGGGCCGATCAAACTCTTCTGTGACAACACTGGAGCTATTGCACTAGCCAAGGAGCCCAGGTTTCACAAGAAGACAAGGCACATCAAGCGTCGCTTCAACTCCATTCGTGAAAATGTTCAGGATGGAGACATAGATATTTGTAAAGTACATACGGACCTGAATGTAGCAGATCCATTGACTAAACCTCTCCCTAGGGCAAAACATGATCAACACCAGAATTCCATGGGTGTTCGATTCATCACAATGTAACTAGATTATTGACTCTAGTGCAAGTGGGAGACTGTTGGAAATATGCCCTAGAGGCAATAATAAAAGCATTATTATTATATTTCCTTGTTCATGATAATTGTCTTTATTCATGCTATAATTGTATTATCCGGAAATCGTAATACATGTGTGAATAACAGACACCAACATGTCCCTAGTAAGCCTCTAGTTGACTAGCTCGTTAATCAATAGATAGTCATGGTTTCCTGGCTATGGACATAAGATGTCATTGATAACGAGATCACATCATTAGGAGAATGATGTGATGGACAAGACCCAATCCTAAACATAGCATAAAGATCGTATAGTTCGTTTGCTAGAGTTTTGCAATGTCAAGTATCTTTTCCTTAGACCATGAGATCGTGTAACTCCCGGATACCGTAGGAGTGCTTTGGGTGTACCAAACGTCACAACGTAACTGGGTGACTATAAAGGTATACTACGGGTATCTCCGAAAGTGTCTGTTGGGTTGACACGGATCAAGACTGGGATTTGTCACTCCGTATGACGGAGAGGTATCACTGGGCCCACTCAGTAATGCATCATCATAATGAGCTCAAAGTGACCAAGTGTCTGGTCACGGGATCATGCATTACGGTACGAGTAAAGTGACTTGCCGGTAACGAGATTGAACGAGGTATTGGGATACCGACGATCGAATCTCGGGCAAGTAATATATCGATTGACAAAGGGAATTGCATACGGGGTTGATTGAATCCTCGACATCGTGGTTCATCCGATGAGATCATCGTGGAGCATGTGGGAGCCAACATGGGTATCCAGATCCCGCTGTTGGTTATTGGCCGGAGAGTCGTCTCGGTCATGTCTACATGTCTCCCGAACCCGTAGGGTCTACACACTTAAGGTTCGGTGACGCTAGGGTTGTGAAGATATGTATATGCAGTAACCCGAATATTGTTCGGAGTCCCGGATGAGATCCCGGACGTCACGAGGAGTTCCGGAATGGTCCGGAGGTAAAGAATTATATATAGGAAGTGCTGTTTCGGCCATCGGGACAAGTTTCGGGGTTACCGGTATTGTACCGGGACCACCGGAAGGGTCCCGGGGGTCCACCGGGTGGGGCCACCTATCCCGGAGGGCCCCATGGGCTGAAGTGGGAAGGAACCCAGCCCTTAGTGGGCTGGGGCACCACCCCTAAGGGGCCCATGCGCCTAGGGTTAGGGGAAACCCTAAAGGGGGGGCGCCCCCTTGCCTTGGGGGCAAGCCCCCCACCCTTGGCCGCCGCCCCCCCTAGGAGATCCATCTCCTAGGGCCGGCGCCCCCCCCCTTGGCACCCCTATATATAGTGGGGGAGAGGAGGGACTTGAGGCTACGCTTTTTGGCGCTTCCCTCTCTCCCTGTTACATCTCTCTCTTGTGTAGTATAGGCGAAGCCCTGCTACTGTGACGCCCTGCATCCACCACCACGCCGTCGTGCTGCTGGATCATTATCAACCTCTCCTCCCCCTTGCTGGATCAAGAAGGAGGAGACGTCTCCCGTCCCGTACGTGTGTTGAACGCGGAGGTGTCGTCCGTTCGGCACTCGGTCATCGGTGATTTGGATCACGTCGTGTTCGACTACATCATCCCCGTTCATTGAACGCTTCCGCGCGCGATCTACAAAGGTATGTAGATGCATCTGATGACTCGTTGCTAGATGAACTCCTAGATGGATCTTGGTGAAACGAGTAGGAAAATTTTTGTTTTCTGCAACGTTCCCCAACAGCAAGGATCCCGGTCCGAAGCCGTGGATGAGAGAGGTCGATCTCTTGTAATGGACGATGGCACCGGGGTATCAGCTCCGGCATGGCGGAGGAGGACGGTGGTGGATGGGGTGGCGGACGGAGGAGGCTGGGGTGGAGAGGGTGTTTTGGCGCCCACGGAGTACGAATGGGGAAATGGAGGGAGAGAGGAAGAGGGAACCATGTCTTCAGGGTGCACTTGTCTCAGATGCGAGGAAATTTACAAACTTAGCCCCCATTTAAAATTTCCTACATCACAGCAATATTAGTCGGTTGGGGATAGGACGGTAATATCGCATACACCGAATATTTGACGATGAGAGTTTGTTTTTGGCGCCCACCATGTATGAATCGGGGAGGGGGTCGATTTTGGCCGAGGAGACAGTGTGTTTTGGCACCCACCGTGTATGAATCTGGGTGAGAGGCGGTTATGTCATGTTTGAGTGAAATTACAAACCTACCCCTATCGAAACCTATAGAAATCGAGCCGATAGGCTTTGCGTGTCAGGGATAGGCAGTGATTTCCATCTCGCAGATTTTGGTTTCAGGCGGTTACTGTGACTTTCCCCGCTTTGTTCAAATTTTTGCAGAGCAAGAGTGCATGTTTACCGTGCCAACTTAATTCGAATCCAGTTTGTATTCTATTTTTGTTCGGGCAGGATCCATTTTCGATTGGAATAAAATTCTATATACATCATTTTTTATATATACTTTAAAAGCACAACACCCTTTATACATAAATATGGTTTACAAATGGCATGATCTCAGATTTATAAGGCTGTATCCATCTTAATTTGGATTTTCAAATATTTGAAACCACTTTATGTTGAAATCCAATGTATGCTATCTGTCTCGAATTAATGTGTGTTTCATGCGGATTTTTTACTTCTCAAACATGTATAATGTGTTTCACACATGCAACATATAGTGTAATCCCGTTTTAGACATTAATTGCATATAAACCATGCATTATCTCTAATTAAAGAATCTATGGAACACTATTATTGATAAACTATATAGCATTACATGTGTCCCCAAATTCAAATGAATATGCATGTTTGATACACCAATTTGCGTTATGATATTATCGATGCCGTGATCTCTAGTTTAAATATTTGAATCCCCTTTAATCCAGATATTCGTCTCATATAGCTATCACTCATGCTTATATAGGAGTATATCTCTAGACCTATACGCGTTCATCGTCTCTCGGGTATCTCTCGTGCTACCTGTATGTTGATAATGATCTTTTATCTTCGTAATACACTGACGGTACTCTCTCCCTCGACCTCCATCACTTTATCTCTCTGTAAGTATATCTCGCTCCCTGCTATGTATCTCTAACTATGATTCTCCATGTGAAATCTCCTTCTCTCACACAAACACAAACTTCGTCTCCCGGGGTCTCATTTCTCTCTACTATTCCCCTGTGTGACACTCGCACACCCCCTCTCACACAGAGATGTCTTTCGCTCCTTAGGTATGAGAAGCTACGACTCTTCCTATTAAATATCTCTTTCTCACACACAAACACAAACTCTGTCTCCTAGGGTCTCATATCTCCACCAATTCTCTTGTATGTCGCTCACACACACTCTCTCTCCCTAGAGATATCTTGCGTTCCCTCATATGTCTCTCCAGCTATCACTCTCGTTGTGAAATATCTTTCTCTCTCACAGACACAAAACTCCGTCTCTCGGGATCTCATTTCTCTCTGATATTTGTTTGTATGTGACTCACATGCACCCTCTCTCCATCTCTCTCACATCCACACACATAGCTCAGCCTCCAGATCCACTCGACTCCTATCTCTAACGCACACTAGCTAGCATCTTTATCTTTCTATTTATCTGTTTCTCCATCAACCTTCTTTCTCGCCCTCACTCTTGCTTCCTATCACACACACTATATAGTTTCTCTCTGTACATGCAGTCATGTGCCCTCCTTTTATCTTTCTCTCACACACATATAACTTCACCCTCTGAACCACCCGACGGTCGTCTCCAACACTCAAACTAGCCGATGTCCCTCTAGCTAGCATCTCTATCTCTGTATCTATCTATAGTTTCTCCATCAACATTTCTTTCTCGCACGCACTCTTGCTTCCTATCACCCACACTATATATGTCTCTCCATACATGCATTTATAGGTTGATCTCTTTTGCACAATCGTTGTGTCTCGCTCCCTCTGCTCGCCATAGATGCATGCTCGAGCCCACACCACTATCTGTTAAAGATAAAAACACATGCTCAATTATCGGGCCTTCTTCCCTGCACTCTCATGCATGCATATTGTCATACCGAATCCTCTCTCCCATGTCGTTGATCTTATGACTTATGTCTTCTTTCTTTTATCTTGATCATGCGCGCGCACGCACACACACACATCCCACGTATACATGTATACCTCTCGCACATGCAAGTTCAAGGTCTCCTATGTCTCCATACGTAGTTAATTACCGTCAGCCCTAACGCCACATCGAATCATTCTCTTCTTGTGTGCACATAAATTCTGTCTGGATGGGTAAAACACACACTCACACTTAACAATCTCCTTCTAGCTACCCCCCTCTCTCACTCTTCCCCTATATCCCTGAAACCAATAAGACCACCCCTTCGTTTAATTCTCGCCTACATGCAACATCGATATATAGTAGTCTTCCTTGGTGTCTTTGGAACAAACACGTTCTCTCGATGTCGACTCCTCTCATGTGCACACGCCTTCTCTTCCCGCTCTACGGGCCCGTTCTCTCTCGCACCCCCTCGTTGGTGGCCTCTGCCATACACATCACCTCTCTGTGATGAAGCCGAGGACCCCACGTCACACACACACACACGCACACTCCCCCACACACACTAAGACTCCATCTCACACACACATGCTCTAGGAGGAGCATTTGTTCCTACCACCCTTCGTCCAACCTTACCTGTATGATAAACAATCACCTTAATTTACTTGTATAAGATGGACAAATTCCACTTTACTTTAGTAGTTAGCAAACTTATCATCTCTAATCATATAAAAACCCGAGTTGGTGATGATGGTGTGCTTGCCATCTTGTAATATAGACCGTCCGATCTCTATCTGACGGATAGAAAGCAAACTATGACAATTTTACAAAAGATACCCGCACCTCTCTCCCACAACCTCATTGCTGATTAATTAAAAAAGGAAGTCTCTGGAACAATCTAGCATGGTGGCCGTTGTCGCCTGCCGGCGTCGTCCATCCCCATGCCCCCGCCCAGTCCAACCACCAGTCACCACCACACTCCACTCCTCCTCACCTTACCTCTCATCTTTCTTTTTTTGATGAAATGGTCGAGATACCAGTTTTCCGATAAAATTCTTGAGATATCATTAGTTTTTACACATGGGATTACTCCTGCATGGGTCAATCACAACAGGTGTTTGTAAAAAAGGCATATTGATGTTCTATGCAATGCACGAGCATCTTGCTAGTAATTATATAACGCAAATCACAAGCAGGAAGTGACATTTTTTTTACACAACTGCATTAACATGGCCACATAAATCACTAGCTAAAGTGTAATACCATTATACTTATATCCCGATACAAAAGGTTGAGTACATGTCCGAAGAGTAGAGTCGCACACACGCACTCTGTCTCTCAGAATCTCTCACACACACTAGTTACGGGACGCCCACTTAAGCAGATATGTATGTTACAATGTGTGCACCCACGGGTACACGTGATGGTGTGCATTTATTTAAGTTGGACGACGAACCCAAACAGTAGCCGCATTCATGCCCCTCCTACCGCCTCTTCTCTGGTCGCCGTCGCCTGGTAGCCATGGCCCGGCCGAAGGTAACGACATACGCCATACTCCCGCTGGAGCGGTGCTTTAATATGGAAGTTCATGCATCTTTTTGTGCTAGCACTCCTATATAAGGGTTGACCAGTCGCTTCCCGTGGATGTGAGCGGGTGGTGGAAGAGGAAGGAGAAGGGAAGCGGGCTGTGGAGTAATGTTTTTACCACAATTTCTTAGGAAACTAAGTGTAATAATTGAGTAGTTTAGCAAACTACCAATACTACACCTAAAACGGTTCAAAACCAATACCACCACCATGCCCGCGTCTGGCTGCCCTGGCCGGCCCAACCCCCCTCCTTTGCTGGCATGCGCTTCCATGCTCCTTGATCTCGGAAAGAATACTTCTGTTCGCTGACATGTGGGATGTCGACCATCCTGATCCACTTTCCATGCACGCAGAACTCCAAGGGAGAGTCACCCTGGTCATCGCGCCGCAGTAATAATGACTAATGAGCCATCAAATCACAGGCCCAACCTTTCCCACTGTGAAGTTGCTCGGATGAAGGAACCATCATGACTTCATTGAATTCTGCTTCTTGAAGAAAATTACTGTACCAGTAGTACTGCTAGCTAAGTACACGAGTTACTCAAGCAGAAGCCTCCTTTGGTTCATATGATAGGAATTTTATAGGAATATGAAAATCATAGGAAGTGAGATGACATGCATCTCAATTCCTATAGAGAAAGAGATGCCATTTGATGCATAGGATAGGAATTTTTCCATTGAGTCTAGGCTAATGTACTGGTAATTTGCTCTAAAAACTACAGTAGTAACAAGTACTGGTACATGCTCGTAATTAATTAAACAAATGTACGGGCGACATAGACACACACACTAACTACTACTAGTACTACTACTTCTCACATGTTGGCCAGACGCCGTCATTCTCCTTCCCGGCTTTGTCGGCTACACCCCACCGTGCTTGGATCTCCGCCGACCTCTCCCTAGCAGCGCGTGCATCCTCTTCTTTCTTGCAGCGGCGGGCCTCTCTTTTCTTGAGTGCTTTCTGACTTTTCCGCTCCCTCTGTGCGGCTTTGGCCGCCTCTTGCTCTACCGCCCATTCGGCCTTGGCAGCTTCAAATTCCGCCCATGTTGGTGTGAGGTCTCGAGCGGCGATGAACTCGACACGGTGGGTTGAAATAGCTTCCCTACCATTTTGTGTGCGGTCGTGGGCGGTGAGGAACTCGGCGTGACGGGATGCCATCGCTCCCTTACCGATTAGTGTGCGGTGTGGTGGCATGAATGACGCTTGGTGACAGCTCTGGGGTGGAGTGGCCGGACAACCGTATAGTGCATTGTTTTATCAAGAGCTCAAGGATAGAAGACGAAGGAAATTTGGATTCCCCCTCAATCATGGTCATTTATTACCGAGTAAAATACATTGGTGGTCATCGAACTTGTCTTGATAGCTCACTTTGATAATTGTATACGAGATATGGTGATTATACGGTCACTGGCTCAACGTATAGCTCTGTATTTGTTTGGTTGAGCAGTCAAACAGTCCGCATGCACCTCATCAGCTCGTGTTCTTTATCTATCTATCTATGCGAGCCTACCTGTCAGTGGAGAAAGAAATAAAAACCAAAATTATGCGTATGTGAGGAATCAAACCATGGACTCGTAACTGCAACGCACACTCGACAGCTGAATGAAAATGAAATACTTTGCGTTAAATGCACAAACAGATTTTTTTATATTATACGTGATGCACACATTAGCGCACACCATCCATAGAGGCAAGTATCATGTACGCGTGCAGACACTCACGCTCACGCTATCAAACCATGCTAATGCATGCATGTCGCCCTCTCAATCAAAGTCCTGCTCATGGCACAACGCAAACGGAGAGCCCGTCACCTGCGTGCCCCGATGGTGCCTGACATTACTGTTTAGACGTTTGCTAGGGGCCGCCACGAACACCGAGCATGTATTCACCTGGATCAACACCAACGGTCATACTCATGACTCGGCACCTTGCTCATGTATATCATCCATCACAACGACAATCTATAAAACAACCTAGCTAGAGAGGGTACTATGGTACGGAGTATGTACTATTGTGAGCGACGGATCATAGTGCCACTGCACACGAGTGTGTGTCTGATCGATTCATCCATTATTCGTAAGTTATGCATGGTTGTGTGGTGTCTAATGGTGGTCGTCGAAGGCTAGCTGGCGACAAGAGCGATTTCATGGACGCCTGGTTGTCAATACGTGCCGCATACGCTTCAAAGGCTCGTCATCCATGAGTTCACATTTTACCAGCACGCCAGCATCTGACTGTCCTGGCCTACTGAAACCCCTTCCATCGCTAGCGCGCGCTTCTCGCCTGAAATGATCACTATCTCACCAGAAAGTCAATGCCGCATTCATCGGACTTAACTGCAGGTGCAGTCGGTGTGTCACTGACATCCGGGCCAGATGCCCGTTGGGCCCACATGCCAGTGACCCAATCCACCTGTAGTTAAGTCACTGAAGGAGCATCCGCATTCACGCCCAACGCGACCTCTCATTGGCGCCGGCATTGCAGCAGCGCGACGGCTGATAGAGTGCCACCTGCGCAGCATCCTGGTGCAAGCGACTGCTCCGCGTTTTAACGACACCATGACCATCCTTTCGTCCGCTGCCCACATTAATGACACACGGCTGCCGAGAACCTACTCCGGCGCCAGCCGTCCATCCGTCTGCCGCGGCTCATTGCCATTCGCCCGCTATATTAACTTGAGCCCCAGCTCCCAACCATAGCCAAAGACCCACACTCATTCTCCTTCGGTCCCTTCCTTCTGTCGACACCACTCCAACCATTGCCTCCTGGCGCTCCAATGCTCTCTTGGACGTACTGTCGCAGGAGCAGACGAAGTACATCGGCAGCTCTGCTCTGGGCGTGCTCCAAAGCTCTCTTGGACATACTATCGCAGGAGCATACGAAGGAGATCGCCGGCTCCCCCTCGGCCACCCTCCACCGGCACGACCACAAAGCCGACGCGCGTGCGCGGCGCAGCCGGCAACGAGGAAGAGTAGTACACGGTAGGTTGCTGCCGCTTTGGTCCCAAGATGGCCACCACTCCTCCACTCAGACGATGCCAAGCTTGGTGGGATAAACATCAGTGGCCGATTAGCCGCTTGACGGCGATGTGGAGGCGGAAATCTTCAGAACCTTGTGCTCCGGAGGAGGTGGTTATCGAGGCGGATGAGTAGGAGGCAAAGGCAATGGTCGACTTTCTCGGGTTCATGGCCGGACATGGTGGTCGGGTGCCCACGATCGTTTAGATTAGGTTTACAGTAGGTTTTAGTAGGTTTTTGCAAAATATGTAATGAATTTCGTCCAGTTTATAGGAAAAGTTTTCGAAATGTAATGAATTCATGTAGTTAATTTGAAATTTGCTTTGTTAGCACGAATTTCGTCTGGTTGGTTCATATAGTTGTCGAAAGGTATGCGGGCAGCATTGGATGGCATCCATCAGTGTCCTCGGACAGATGCTAGTGTAAGTTTGTGGGCCAGCGCTAGAGATGCCCTAACTATCATGCTATAATCGCTAACAGTGCTCCATTATTTCGCAGGGAATAGTTATCCCTCGATCAAAATCAGATCTGCCGTGTTTCGCACTCCTCCCACGTAAGAGTGTAGACTCTTACTTACATAAAAATGGAGCAAGTGGATGGCACTGTAACACGTCATATCACTCAAACTAGCCCGCTTAACGCGCGAGAAAGCACCGCCCTCGTCATTTTGTTTTGGATTTCTATCGATCGATCACACAAAAATGTTAGGCTTTGCAAGTTCAAAATGAAAAGGTGACACACTTACGACGCATACGCATCGTGTTCGCGTCGCACTCCCGACAGTCCGGCTCGCACGCCGCTCACCAGAGGGGACACGCGTTGTCTTGCATTTTCACTGACATGTGGGACTACAATTGAATAAACCGTCGATAGCCGAAATCTAATCGCTCGGCGGGCGTCGGCTGAGAAGAGAGAGACGGGGGAGGGAGAGATCGCCCGCCCACCGTGCACGGACTCCAATAAATATATGGTGATAATGTGAGGTGGGTCATGCAGGAGTCCGAACCGCTTCCAAGACCGCTTCTGACCGCCCTGGCCCACCAGAAACCCCCCCCCCCCACACCTCCCCGCGCGTGCTCCCGCTCAGACGCCACCTGTCGCTGCATTCATAGCAAGTAGTACCAGTAAAATACTGGGCTATAAGCCCAATTATGTGGAGGAGAGAGGGCATTGACAAAATAGTTCATTTGTCATGTTTATCATCATGCTCAAATAATTCATTTCCTATTCTGCCCTAAATGGCAAATGTGAAGCAAGTGCCACTTATCTTTTCCCAATTGACCTCAAACTCCTTGGACACCTTTTCCTGTCCATATCATTGCCACATGCCAAAGTGCAACCTCCTTTGCCTAGTAATCATTTAATTATGATTTTCCAAAGTTCCTGTCTGAGGGAACTCGTTGCGAAGGAAGCACAAGCTAGGCATATCCAAATGAGTTGCCATTTTGCATGATCTCTCATATCATCATATCATAGCCCTCCACCAAAGAATAGCTCATGTCATGCCTCCTTGTGAGCTCACCTTCAATTCTTTGATTCTGCCCAAAATTTCAGATTGTGAAGCAAGTATATTTTATCTTGTTCCATTATGGCTGCCAATTTTTCTAGGCCTTCTTCTATCCATATAACTTACATCCACCCATTTTGGGCATGTTTCATTAAGCCATTTATCCTCTAGAATTTTTGCAAGTTTCTGGTCAGTGAAAATGTTTGTGAAGGAAGTACCATTTTGGTTTATCCAATTGGTATGAAACCTTTTGAGCATCTTCATAGGACCAAATGACCCTGCCTTGCCCAATTTGAGATCAATTTGACACTCTATGTGTGTGGATCATCATAATCTTGATTCTGGACATCTTTGGTAGTTACAAAGCAACTCTGTTAAATCTTGATCCAAATCCTCTCCAAGTGACCAGGGTGAAAGTCCTTCTTAGCCTGAACTTACCAGACAACTCCATTGACCTCAATCAAGTCTCTGTGGATCAGCAGTGCTCGATCAAGTTTATTGCAGTAAACTTCAGAGCTTGACTACCATTTAACCGTGTCATTTTTAACCAAACTACCACCACGGTTGCAACCTCCCCAGGAAGGACTCCACCCCAGACATCGGTTGGCATCGCTTGTGGCACTATGTGCACTAGTGCGCGCGGTGACCACCGCTTTGGCATGCAATGCGCGCGCTCTGCTGGCGTTGGCCGCGTCCAGGGCGTCTTCTTGCTCGGGCCCCTCCTCCTCTCGTCGCCTTCGTGCTCGTGAAGCTGTCCAACAACTGGCCGCATCGTCGCCGTCCTCCTGGAGCTATCTTCCCCTCCGCCAGCCCCTCCGTCAGCGCTCGTCGCCGCGCGCCCACGGGCGTACTGTGGCCGACCGAGCATTAATGGCGCTGTGGCCATTCCCCTCTTGTCCTCGAGCTCTGCTCGTCTCCGTGACCTCTGCGGCTTGTCCGTTGCCTTCGCCGTCGCCTTCCCCGAGCTCATGCGCGAGCACACGCGTCCGCGGCGCCGGCCGCGTGTCCACGGTGATGCCAGCTCGGCCTACTCGCGCTCGCCTATATATAGGCCTCCCCTGAGTCGTTCGAGCACACCACTGGCCTCCCCGCACTCCCAGCTCTCTCCCCAGCCTCTCGTTCGAGCTCGAGGAGCTCCCTGTGCCCTCCATGGTCGCCATGGACGCCTTGGGTCTCCTCTCGAATTGGCTCGATGCCGACTCTCCCCCTCCTTTCTATAGCCACCAGAGGCCTCCCACTACCCACCTAGCCTCCCCATCCCCTCGCCTAGTCACCGGAGTAGGCGTGACCGCGCTTCCCCAGGATCGGCCGCCGCTCGGTTCTCTATTGTCGCGGCCACCTCGTGCTCTAGCCCTCCCCGGCGCTGTCCAACCATCTGGATGGATACGCCGCTCCTCCCTGAGCACGCCGGTGTGCAGAACTTCGCGAGAGGTGGCCGGAGCCGCCGGAACCATCGTCGGAGCCCCGCCTCAGTCCTCTACTGTGGCGGGTGCCACGGCCTTTCCCCTTGATCCCTGCTGGTCCCCTCGGGTGCGGTGTCCCACGACGGGCCCTCCGGTGGTCTGAGCTCCGCCGGACCTGGCCGGAGTCGCCGGAGCCAGACGCCGGCCGAGCCCAGCCCCACCTCTCCTCTGTTCTTTGTCGGGCGCGAGGAAGAAGCCAGGTGAGTAGAGAGAGAGAGAGAGGAGGAGATGGATAAGGCGGACCCCACCTGGCAGCCACTCGGGCGTTGACCCGCCCGGTCCAGCTGGATAAGTGACGGGCCCCACAGCCCGTGGGACCCGCACGTCAGTGACCCGCGTGCCTGGCCCCGCCCCTGCTGACTGGATTAAGTGGAGCCGTACTCGGTCGAGTACGTTTTCACCTTCGGGAAAGCATATTTTCCCTCTGTTTCGGCCAGAGTATGTTTTCCTTTTCAGAAAGCGTATTTCTAACTTTGCGCTTCTGCCTTATCCACTCAGGGACTTGTTTGTGATGATATTTTTGCAGAAAAGTCGCTGAACTTCAACCCATCATATCTTTTTAACCACAATTCCAAATGAGGTGATTCCAAAGCCTACTTCTTCGTTGCATCGATCCTGTTCTGTTGGTTTCATTTTCACTATGGTTTGACATTGTGAAAAATGACCTTTTTGCCCTTGCACGTAAACAACCCCTCTGAGAGAGAACTGTTTCCGGCAAATCTTTCCGCGGCTTTACCGCACTTCTTCCCGGAGTATTCTTCATCCCTAGGCAAGCCACAATACCCACTTGCATGATAGTCATGCAGTAGCCATGGTTTTCAACTTGAATATTTATTAAATGATTGCTTGTTTAAAAGATGGTTATCGTTGTTTCGGTAATGTTTCTGGGTTAGTGCTTACTTGTTTGCTATGTTGTTATGCACCTGGTTATCATGCCCTGCTAGTTGTTAGTATTACTTTCATATTGCCATGCTTGATAGTAGTACATGTTGGGTTAGTCATGCTCTTCGGTGCATGACTAACGTCGCTTACCGAGTACTGTTAATAGGCATTGTTCCGTTGCTGTTAGTTGGTTAAGTGTTACTCGGTGATGTTATTGATAAGTTCTTGCATGTTATTTATGGTTAATGCTAGTGGTCATGTTATGTTATACTATGAGTAGTGTTGCAATTGTAATATTTATGCTCGTCATTATGCCATGTTTTGTTTGAGATTATTTCATAGTTGATATGATGGACAGTTGTGTTGCATCATGTGCTTATGTTGATATCATGCTCATGCTTTGTAAATGCATCATGTTATTTTATCATGGATCAGCATATTGCATTCAAGTTTAACCGGATTTAATTGAACTTGAACAACTGTTGGCTGAGTCATGGTGCCGCCAGATCGAAACTGACCAGTGCAACCACGCTTACCGTATGGGTAAGGTCCTAACTAGGTCTATTGTCATGCATCTCGCCGGTGCCTCCAACTAGGGAAGGTTACGGGTGTGCGTACCCTGGCCCGGTAAGCAGACATAACCTTGTGTGCCCATTGTTTTTATGGATCCGGTTCCCGTGAGGGAGTTTGACCACGACGGTGGTCGGCGTGTCTTTGGTAGACACGGGGCCACCCAGGACTAACCCAGTTGGGAGTGGGTCGGAGTGGCCGGGAGAGTGTCATGACAATAGATCGGTTTTGTCGGAACGCCGTTGGTCCACCCGAATGGGAGTGCGAGGCCATGGGTTCCGTGGTGTGGGTACAATGTGCTAACCTCTGCTGAGTGTATATTAATCTATCGATAGCCGCGCCCGCGGATAAGGGCCCAGTTCATGTCGGTCCCACCGTGAGTCAACAGTATTAACAATAACTTGATTAATAACAACCCCGGTTCGAAGATGAGATAAGTTGGTTGTGATCGTTGTAAGGATCACGAGCCAAATATTGGTCGTGGTTGTGATCGCCGTAAGGATCACGAGCCAAATATTGGTCGTGGTTGTGATCGCCGTAAGGATCACGATTTGAGACCAAGTGTTGGTCGTGGTTGTGATCGCCGGAAGGATCACGGTGGTATCGAGGATACCGAGTTGTTGGATATTCGTGATGTTGTGCGAGAATCATGGATAAAGATCAAGCTCCTTGTGGTCATTTAATGATTACTACGGTACTGTTTACACCAAGCTTGATTTGATCCTGAGATGATCGTGTGGAGTCCGAGGTTGGTAAGTGCTGCGTGTGATGGTTACGAGATAACGTGAGCAGAATAATTGGTGCATGTAGTGTTATCATGTTGCATGCTAGTATCATCAGATTCATATGTTCATGCTATGCTCATATTGTTCTAGCGGTATTATGTTCATGTTGCCTTTGGATTCTTAGTGGCTATTATGATTATTTTCATGATGGTAGCTGGTATTATTTTGGGAGTACTACTTTGGATGTCATGTTGTTCATGTCATGTTATTATGAGGATCTCATGTTAATTCCTGCTTAACCTGTAATTGCCATGCTGTTGTCTGTCTTGAATGCTTCTGGTTTATTGTGAGCTTGCAAGTACATTCAATGTACTGACCTGGCGTGTCATGCTAGCTTGCAGGTCGTGCCTGGATTGCATGCTTGTTTGCCGTGGATTCTTTGTTTGCGAGCTAGGATAAGTGTTCCAGCCAGAGTCCCTCCGGATTGGAGTTCACCACCGTCGTCGTTGTTCCGCTGCCAGTAGTTTTTCCGCTGCTAGAGTTATTCCGCTGCTTCGAGTTGTTCTGCTGCTTGCATAGAGCAACTGAGGATGGCATAGTGTCGTCGTGCTGATGTTATTCATTGCAATATCGGAGACCTTGTAATCATATTCGTGTAATAATAGAAAGCTGGTTTGTTCTATGCTATGCAGTGCCGTATTCCAGAAGACTTCTTCTCGATCTCTGGGCTGGAATACGGGGCGTTCCAGTTTTCCCTGAGCCGGGGTGCCACACATTACCATGTGAATAACACTCAATGAGTTCTAGGGTTTGATCATGTTATGCTTACGAGAGAGGTTTTAGTCAACGGGTCTGCAACATTCAGATCCGTGTGTTCTTTGCAAATCTCTATTTCATATGGTAGATGTTGCTACTATGCTCCACTTGGAGCTATTCCAAATGGTTACTCCACTATACGTATCCGGTTTGCTACTCAGAGTCATCTAGATAGGTGTTAAAGCTTGCATCGACGTAACCCTTTACGTCGAACTCTTTATCACCTCCATAACCGAGAAACATTTCCTTATTCCTAAGGAAAATTTTGACTGTTGTCCAATGATCCACTCCTGGATCACTCTTGTACCCCCTTGCCACACACGTGGCAAGGCACATCGCGGTACACAACATGGCATATCGTATAGAGCCTATGGCTAAGACATAGGGGATGACTTTCGTCCTTCCTCTTTCTTCTGCTGTGGTCGAGCTTCAAGTCTTAACTTCACACCTCACAACTTAGGCAAGAACTCCTTCTTTGACTGATCCGTCTTGAACTCCTTCAAGATCATGTCAAGGTATGTGCTCTGTGAAAGTCTTATCACGCGTCTTGATCTATCTCTATAGATCTTGATACCCAACATGTAAGCAGTTTTACACAGGTCTTCCTTTGAAAAACTCCATTCAAACAACCCTTTATGCTTTCTAGAAATTCTACATCATTTCTAATCAACAATATGTCATCCATATAAATCTATTAGAAATGTTGTAGTGCTGCCACTCACTTTCTTGCAAATACAAGTTTCTTGCAAACTTTGTATAAACCCAAATGCTTTGATCCCCTCATCAAAGCGTATGTTCCAACTCCGAGATGCTTGCTCCAGTCCATAGAAGGATCGCTGGAGTTTGCATACCTTTTAGCATCCTTACGATTGATAAAAACCTTTTGGTTGTATCACATACAACCTTTCCTCACGAAAATTGTCAAGGAAACTTTGTTTTGACATCCATCTGCCTGATTTCGTAAATGAAAATGCAGCCACTACTAACATAGTTCTAACAGACTTTAGCATCGCTATGATTGAGAGAGTCTCATCATAGTCCACTCCTTGAAATTGTCGAAAACTTCTTTGAGACAAGTTGAGCTTCACAAATGGTGACATTACCATCAGCGTTTGTCTTCTTCTTAAAGATCCATTTATTCTCAATGGCTTGCCGTTCATCGGGAAAGTCCACCAAAGTCCATACTTTGTTCTCATACATGGATCCTATCTCGGATTTCATGGCTTCTAGCCATTTGTTGGAATCCGGGCCCACCATCGCTTCTTCATGGCTCATAGGTTCATAGTTGTCCAACAACATGACCTTTAAGACAGGGTTACCACTGAGAAGTTGTACACACCCTTTACAACCTACGAGGTTCGATAGTGATTTGATCTGAAGCTTCATGATCATCATCATTAGCTTTTTCTTCAACTGACGTAGTTGCCACAGAAACATCTTTCTGTGTTGTGTTACTCTCTGGTTGAAATGAAGGCTCACCAACCTCATCAAGTTCTATCTTCCTCCCATTCAATTCTTTCGACAGAAACTCTTTCTCGAGAAAGGGCCTGTTCTTAGCGACAAACACTTTGCCCTCAGATCTGAGATAGAAGGTATAACCAATCGTCTTGTTTGGGTATTCTATGAAGATACAATTTTCTGCTTTGGTTTCGAGCTTTTCTGACTGAAGCCTATTGACATAAGCATCGTAGCCCCAATCCTTAAGAAACAACAACTTTGGTTTCTTGCCAAACCATATTTCAGACGGTGTCGTCTCCACGAACTTAGATGGTGCCCTATTTTAAAGTGAATGTAATTGTCTTTAATGCATAACCCCCAAAAATAGCGGTAGATTGGTAAGAGACATCATACACCATATCCAATAAGGTTCGATTACGACGTTCGGACACACCATCATGCTATGGTGTTCCAGGCGGCGTCAACTGTGAAACGATTCCACCTTGTCTTTAGTGAATGCCAAACTCATAACTCAGATACTTTCCCTTTGATCAGATCGAAGGAACTTGATCTTTCTTGTTACGATGATTCTCAACTTCACTTTGAAATTGCTTGAACTTTTCAAACATTTCAGACTTATGCTTCATTAAGTAAATATGCCCATACCTATTCAATTCACCGGTGAAGGTGGGAAAATAACAATATCCACCGCACGCTTCAACACTCATCGGACCGCACACATCAGCATGTTTGATTTCCAACAAGTCACTTGCCCGTTCCACTATTCCAAAGAACGGGGTTTTAATCATCTTGCCAAAGAGGCATGGTTCGCATGTGTCAAGTGATTTAAAATCAAGTGACTTCAAAAGTCCATTATCATGGAGGTTCTTTCATGCTCTTTACACCAATATGACCTAATCGGTAGTGCCACATAAAAGTGGTACTATGATTATCAACTCTACATCTTTTGGCATCAATGTTATGAACATGTGTATAACTACGAGCGGGATTCAATAACCATTCACATTAGGTGCATGACCATGGAAGGCATTATTCATGTAAACAGAATAACCATTATTCTCTGACTTAAATGAATAACCGTATTGCAATAAACATGATCTAATCATGTTCATGCTCAACGCAGACACTAATGCAAACAACATTTATCTAGGTTCAACACTAATCCCGAAGGTAGAGGGAGCGTGCGATGGTGATCACATCAACCTTGGAAACACTTCCAACACACATCGTCACCTTGCCCTTAGCTAGTCTCTGTTAATTCCGTAGCTTTTGTTTCGAGGTACCAATATTAGCAACTGAACCGTATCTAATACCCAGATGCTACTAGGAGTACTAGTAAGGTACACATCAATAACACACATATATCAAATATACTTTTGTTGAAGTTGACAGCCTTCTTATCTACCAAGTATTTGAGGCAGTTCCGCTAGTAGTGATCGTTCCCCTAATAGAAGCACTTTGTCTCGGATTTGGGTTCTTGGGTTTCTTCACTAGAGCGGCAACTAGCTTGACATTCAAGAAGTTTCCCTTCTTGCCCTTGCCCGTCTTTGAAACCAGTGCTCTTGTTAGCCATCAACACTTGATGCTCCTTCTTGATTTCTACCTTTACAGCCTTAAGCACGACGAACAGCTCCGGGATTATCTTCCCTTGCATGTTATAGTTCATCACAATACTCTAGTAGCTTGGTGATGGCGACTGGAGAACTATTGTCAATCACTCTCTTATCTGGAAGATTAACTCCCACTTGATTCAGGTGATTGAAGTACCCAGACATTCTGAGCACATGCTCACTGGCTGAGCTATTCTCCTCCATCTTGTAGGCAAAGGTCTTGTCAGAGGTCTCAACCTATCAACACGGGCATGAGCCTGAAATACCAATTTCAGCTGTTCGAACATCTCATATATTCTATGGCGTTCAAAACGCTTTTGGAGCCCCGACTCTAAGCCGTAAAGCATGGCGCACGAAACTATCAGGTAGTCATCAGAACGTGTCTACCAGATGTTCCCAACATCCACAGACGATGCAAGAGGGGTTGGCACACCAAGCGGTGCATCAAGGACAGAAGCCTTCTGTGTAGCAGTGAGGACAATCCTCATACTACGGCCCTAGTCCGCATAATTGCTTACAATATCTTTCAACTTAGTCTTTCTCTAGGAACGTATTAAAACAGAGAGCTAAAGCACGAGCTATTAATCCACAACATAATTTACAAAGATAATTTAGACTATGTTCAATATAATTAAGTTCATCTAATCAAATTATTCAATGAACTCCCACTCAGATAGACATCCCTCTAGTCATCCAAGTGATACATGATCCGAATCGACTAGGCCGTGTCCGATCATCACGTGAGACGGACTAGTCATCAACGGTGAACATCTCCATGTTGATCGTATCTACTATATGACTCATGTTCGACCTTTCGGTCTCTCGTGTTCTGTCGGTGTACTAGAGTAGGGGTACCCTAGTATCCCGAACTTGTGCACGGGCAATCGCAGCATCCCGCGGCAAGGCTTGCCGGGTGACCGCCAAGGTCCTCCGTGGTTCCTTTGGAGCCATTCAAGGACAAAGTATCCAAGCCAAGGAGACAAGACCCCGGCAAGAGGAGCTTGCCGGGAAGGCCAACCAAGGCATCTCAAGGAACTTGCCGCGACACGCCACGCGTCCCGACAAGGCCCGATGAGCGACAAGCTCCCGGACGCGACAAGACAACGACCGCGGCAAGGCGCTTGCCGCGGCAAGCCACCACTCTGTACCCTCTCTCCAGCACATCCACCAACGTGTCGCTCTGGGACCCTTCCAGGCGTACGTGGCGGGAGGCTGTGCAGCCAGCGGTGCATGGTGGCAAGCGGCGCTGACAAGATTGCCATCGTGGCGAGCGGTGGCGTCCCTGACGGTCCCTTTTGTACTATTTGGGCGACGCAGACGGGCATTTAATGCCCTTGTCCCCTGCCGTCAGGGTTAGGTATGATACACTGTAGCAGGTAGCTGTACCAACCACAACACCTTTCCATTTTTACCCTTGTCTACATTGCCACCTGTCGGTGACCCCTTGAGCATATAAAAGGAGGCCCATGCGCAACGTAGAGGGGGGTTGGAGGGAGAGAACACTCACGCTCGGTCTCGTTAGCTGCTGGTGTGTACTGTAGCACTCAGCGCTCCCGAGCAAGAACTCAATACAAACCACAAAGCAGGAGTAGGGTTTTACGCATCCGTGCGGCCCGAACCTGGGTAAACTGCTCGTGTGTTTCGCCTCGATCTGCTCTTCGTGCGATCTCCGCCCCCCCCCCCCCCGCCGAACCGAAAGGGGCTCGGTCCGCCGGTCCCATAGGTGCTCGTTGATTAGTTCCCCGACATCTTTGGCGCGCCAGGTAGGGGGTGCGTCGAGGTTGTGTGAACCTGATCCGGCGTTCACACGAGCTAAATCTTCATCGTCTTCATCGACATGCCGCCGAAGAAGAAGGCTTCGGAGGCGGCTACTCTGTCTGTGCCGAACCAACCACCGTCGGAGCAAACGGCTGGTGGGGTAGACGCCGGCGGAAGAACGGGCGTCGACGAGGGAGCTCACGGTGCTGCCAGGTCCAAGGACAAGGCTGCGCTGCCCATCGGGGGCGCACTCGGCTCCCACAACGACCGGGCGCACTCCAAGACCTCGGCGTCCGTACATGCACCGCGCCCATCCCAGGAGGCGCGGGACCGGCAGCGTCATGGTACTCACGGTACCATACGTTTGCTGGACCAAGATCGAGCTGGTGGATCTCGGAGTGCTCAAGACCAGCATGCACGCCAACATGCTGGCACGAGCGGGGCACGGTCGCCTGGACAAGATACTGCTCCTTCTAACATAGTTAGAAGTCCGAGCATATCCCGCTCCTCACACCGTTCGCCGCCGCCACCCGCCACTTCAGCAGAAGCTTTGGCGCGAGCTCAACTGCTCCTAGACTACCCTCCAGCGGCAGACAAGATCGACGACTGGAGGGCCACCATTCAGAGTCTCATCGGCTTCGCCAACGACGACACTCCACGGCAGCCGAGTACATCGTAGCCGCGGCAAGTCAGCCAGGCACGAGCCGGTGGCGACAAGACCGGTGGGGGTGCAACCACCGTGCACTCTCCGCCCCGAAGGCCAAGATCTCCGACTCGCCGGATCCACCTCGACAGCGACTCCACCGCTTCATCAGATCCACAAGCTCGTCGCGATCAGCGCCAAGTTCTTCACGAACGACAGCAAGAAGACGCTCGTACTCACATCGAGCACCGAAGAGAAGCGCGGCGTCAATCAGACCAGCGCGCTGGGCCCTCAGTCGACATGCATGCGCCAGGGGAACCAGGCGACTTGCCGTACGCGGTAGGTTGCCCTGTGTTTACTCATGAGCTGCGCTAAGTCCAGTGGCCCAGCAAGAAGAATTTCAAGCCAGACGTACCAGAGAAATACGACGGCAAGTCGCATCCGTCGGAGTTCCTCAGCATCTACACCATCGCGGTGCAAGCTGCCGGGGGGCGGGAAGACAAGATCCTTGCCAACTACTTCCCGCTGGTGCTCAAGCCCAACGTCAGGTCCTGGCTCATGCATTTGCCGGACAACTCCGTATCCTCCTGGGCAGACCTATGCCATCAGTTTGTCGGCGCCTTTACAGGCGGCCACAAACCTCATGGCCAAGAGAGTGACCTTCACCTGCTCGCCCAGAAGGAAGGAGAGCCCCTGCGCAAGTACATTCAGAGATTCAGCCGTGTACAGCACAACATCCCAGATGTCCACCCTGCCACGGTCATGAGCGCGTTCCATCAGAACGTGCATAACCGCAGGATGCGGGAGGAGATGGCGATGTGCAAGATCAGAGACGTCAGTGAGCTGTATGCCCTGGCCGACAAGTGTGCACATGCCGAGGAAGGGAGGAAACTCCCCGGAGAGAATACAGGAGTAGGAGGATCTGACAGCGAGGATGCTGCCCCGGCAAAGAAAAACCAGCGGCGGAACAACAGGAAGAAGAAAGGCAAAGATGTGCTAGTCATTGAGCAGTCCGGCAACGAAGGTGGCGCCAAGAAAGCCAAAGCTGGTAGCTCCGGCAAGGAGATTGCCGCATGCACCAACTACCAGGTTGTGGCGGTCGCCGACAAGCAGGACGGCACCGACAAGCAGTACTGCAAGATCCACCGCACCAAGGGCCATGACCTCCAGAGCTGCAAGAAGGTCGAGCAGCTTGTCCAGCAGCAAAAGGCTGAATACGAGCGACGCAACAAGGAGAGGGCCCAAGGAGGCGCTGGAGAATCCGGCAAGAAGTGCGCCGGCCGGGGAGGACGCCGCGGCAAGGCCAAGCAGCGGCAAGGAGACAGACCTCCCCGCGGCCGCGACAAGGATGAAGATGACGACGATGACGAAGACATGGATGATGCCGAGACCAGTGAGCAGGAGTTCCAGAAAGCCATAGAGGTCTTGTGCATTGACGGTGGTGCTTCTCTGCATACTTCGCACCGCCAACTCAAGCAGTGGGTGCGGGAAGTCAATGCGGCGGAACCACCTGTCGAGTCACGCAAGCTTCTGAAATGGTCCAGCACGCCTATCATCTTTGATATTGAGGACCACCCTGATCGCACAACTGCGGTCGGGTGATTGCCGATGTTGGTTTCACCAACTATCCGCAACCTCAAGGTCACTAAGATGCTAGTTGACGGCGGGGCTGGCTTGAACCTGATCTCCTCCGCTGTACTCCAGAAACTCCAGATCCCTGAGAGCGAGCTTGAAGAGACCGGCACATTCCAAGGAATCAACCCGGGAAGGAGCAAGCCGAAGGGGAAGGTCACGTTGCCAGTAACATTTGGCAGCAAGTTGAACTTCAGGACTGAGAGGGTCACTTTTGATGTTGCCGATTTTCCATTGCCTTACAATGGGATACTCGGCCGTCCAGCACTCGCCAAGTTCATGGCAGCCTCTCACTACGCATACAACATGCTGAAGATGCCAGGCCCGATAAGCATCATCTCTGTCCCTGGCGACAAGAAGGATGCTCTTATCTGCGCCGACAAGATCTACCGGGAAGCGGCAGCCGCAACAGATCGCAAGTCACCTGCCGTTGAAGCTCCCGGGGGGAAGAAGAAGACCAAGTCCGGCAAGAGTTCTGATGCCCACTCCGGCAAGCGCACCTCTTCGGAGTGCTGCGCTACCGTCGAGGACGCACCATCGAGCTCCACCGGCAAGTGTAAGAGGACAATGGCAGCTCCGCCAGAGACCAAGAAGGTGTCCGCCAAGGAGGACGACACTGGTGGTACCTTCACCATCAGTGCCACTCTTGACCCTAAATAGGAAAGCGCGCTCATTGCTTTCCTGCGGGCGAACGTCGACGTGTTTGCGTGGCAACCGTCTGACATCCCCGGTGTTCCCAGGAAAGTAATTGAGCACCATCTTGCCGTTTGTCCTCATGCGCGGCCCGTCAAGCAGAAGGTCAGGAAGCAAGCAGTGGAGCGCCAACAATTCATCGCAGAAGAGATCAAGAAATTGGAAGCAGTAGGCCTTGTCAGAGGAGTGCTCCATCCTACGTGGTTGGCCAATCTTGTAGTCGTGCGCAAGGCAAACGGGAAATGGAGGCTTTGCATCGACTTTACCGATGTTAATAAAGTTTGTCCCAAAGACCCATTTCCCTTGCCGCGCATTGACCAGATTGTTGACTCCACGACCGGATGTGACTTGCTTTCATTTCTTGACGCATACTCAGGATACCATCAAATCTTCATGACAGAAGAGGATGAGGAGAAGACCGCATTCATCACTCCATGTGGCACATACTATTTCATACGGATGCCTTTCGGTTTAAAAAATGCTGGTTCAACATTTGCAAGGGTAGTCCATGTTGCTCTTGAGCCACAAATACACAGAAATGTGGAAGCCTACATGGATGACATAGTGGTCAAGAGCAAGGACAAGGCAACTCTGATTCAAGATTTAGACAAGACCTTTGCAAATCTGCGCAAGATCAGCCTCAAGCTCAACCTCGAGAAGTGTGTGTTTGGAGTCCCCTCCGGCAAGCTTCTCGGGTTCTTCGTGTCTCAGCGGGGAATTGAAGCCAATCCCGACAAGATCAAGGCCATTGAGCAGATTGAAGCACCAAAGCGCGTCAAGGATGTACGAAGACTTGCCGGTTGCATGGCTGCTCTCAGCAGGTTTATCTCTAGGTCTGCTGAGCGCGCCCTGCCGTTTTTCAAAATATTGAAAAAGGCAGGTCCAATGAAATGGACTCCGGAAGCGGAGGCTGTGCTGCAAGACTTGAAGAGATACCTGTCCTCCACTCCAACACTTGTCGCACCTAAGCCACAAGAGAAGTTGTTGCTGTATATAGCGGCAACCAATCAAGTGGTTAGTGCTGCGTTAGTAGCATAGAGGGAGGCAGATGACGAGCCAGCAACCACGGCAGGCACATCCAGCGACAAGCAGGGGGCTTCCCCGACAAGCTCTGGTCCCGACAAAGATGGATCTACGTAGGCGCGCGAGGAGATACAGAAGAGAATGGTACAACGCCCAGTTTACTTTGTCAGTTCCCTTCTGCAGGGGGCTAGGTCAAGGTACTCTGGTGTGCAGAAGTTGCTTTTCGGCCTTCTCATGGCCTCGAGAAAGCTGCACCATTACTTCCAAGCACATGAGATCATAGTTGTCACTCGTTTTCCGCTGAAGAGGATACTACAGAATCCAGAAGCAACAGGCAGGATTGTTGAGTGGGCACTGGAACTATCAAGCTTTGGCCTCAAGTTTGAGAGTACTTCAACTATCCAAAGTAGAGCATTGGCAGAATTCATAGCAGAGTGGACGCCAACACCAGATGAAGAAATTCTAGAAACGAGCATCCCTGTCGAGGGAGCAAGCAAAGAGTGGCTGATGTACTTTGATGGTGCCTTCTCACTGCAAGGCGCCGGCGCTGGCGTGCTGCTTGTCGCACCCACCGGAGAGCACCTCAAGTACGTAGTCCAGATGCACTTTCCCAAGGAGCAAGCAACGAACAATACTGCAGAGTATGAAGGCTTGCTTGTTGGTCTCAGGATCGCGGCAGACCTTGGGATCAAGAAGCTCATTGTCAGGGGTGACTCGCAGCTTGTCGTCCGCCAAGTGAACAAGAGTTATCAGAGTCCGTTGATGGAAGCCTACGTTGACGAAGTGAGAAAGCTAGAAGAGCACTTTGACGGCCTACAGATGGAGCATGTTCCAAGAGCTCAGAACGACATTGCCGATGGCCTATCAAAGTGCGCCGCACTTAAGTTACCCGTGGAACCAGAGATCTTTGTGCTCAAGCTGACTCGACCGTCCGTAACGCCATCAACTGGACAGAGCAAGAAGAGGAAGTTGATTTCTGGTGACTATTTTCTGGCAGAGCTTCCCGAAGCCGCCGCCAAGAAGGTCCCCAAGATCAACACCAAGAGTGCTGAGGAGCAGTCTGCTCCAGCAAGCCCTAGGGTTTGTTCCGTTGAAGCAGAGGCTCCCGACAAGTTTTGCTCCGGCAAGCTTGCCGAGGAACATCAAACTCCGGCTGAGCCGCAGGTTCTCGCCGTAGAAGCGGATGTTCCCGCAGCAGCAGATGTGCCTTTAGTCCTTGTTGTCGAGCCACAAGCTCCAACATGGGCACAGCAGATTGTCCGTTTCCTTCAGACAGGAGAACTTCCCGAAGAGCAAGAAGAAGCGGAAAGAGTAGCCCGACAGTCAAGTATGTACCAGTTTGTCGACAACACACTGTACAGAAGAAGACTCAATGGTGTGAAATTGAAGTGTATTCACCGGGAAGATGGACAAAAGCTGTTGGCAGAGATACATGGAGGCATATGTGGTCACCACATTGGCGCAAGGGCACTTGCCGGCAAAGCATTCAGGCAAGGTTTCTTTTGGCCGACAGCCCTCCAGGATGCAACTGCACAAGTAACCAAGTGTGAAGCGTGCCAGTTCCATTCCAAGCAGATACACCAGCCAGCTCAAGCTCTCCAGACGATCCCTTTATCCTGGCCATTTTCGGTCTGGGGGCTCGACATCCTCGGCCCCTTTCCCCGAGCAGTCGGGGGCTTTGAGTACTTGTATGTTGCAATCGACAAGTTCACAAAGTGGCCGGAAGTGGAAGCAGTGAGGAAGGTGACAGCATAGTCAGCAGTCAAGTTCTTCAGGTCGATTGTTTGCCGCTTCGGGATCCCTAACAGGATAATCACCGACAACGGTACGCAATTCACGAGCCACACCTTCATGCAGTACGTCCAAGATCTTGGCGCCAAGGTCTGCTTCGCTTCTGTTGCTCACCCGAGAAGCAACGGTCAAGCAAAGAGAGCAGATGCTGAAGTGCTACGTGGGCTCAAGACCAGGACTTTCGACAGGCTGCACACGTGCGGAAGAAACTGGATTGAGGAGCTGCCGATGGTTCTTTGGTCGATCAGGACGACGCCAAATCGAGCCACTGGCCAGACACCTTTCGCTCTAGTCTATGGAGCAGAGGCAGTTCTCCCCACGGAACTCGTATACGGGTCACCTCGAGTGCTCGCTTATGATGAGCTTGAGCAAGAGCAGCTGCGACAAGATGACGCGCTGCTCCTTGAGGAAGACCGTCTTCAGGCTGCTGTATGAGCTGCTCGCTACCAGCAAGCTTTGCGCCGCTACCATAGCCGCAAAGTTAACGCCAGAAGTCTCGAGGAAGGCGACCTTGTTCTTCGGCGTGTTCAGTCCGCCAAGAATTCCAGCAAGTTGACGCCGAAGTGGGAAGGCCCTTACCGGGTGAAACGAGTCACTAGGCCTGGCGCTGTCAGCCTTGAGACCGAAGATGGCATTCCGGTGAGCAACTCCTGGAACATTGAGCATCTTCGTAAGTTTTACCCATAAGGCGCGGTTGCCGGAACCCGTTCCGGCAACCACCTTTTGTACAAGTCTTGCCGCTGTTGCATGTAATCCTTTGTACAAAGCCGGGCGCAGACCCCGTGCATAAAGCTCATGTGCTCCGCACATCTTGTCAATTTCATGCTTTCTATTTTTTGCATGTGTTATCTGACACTTTGTGCAGCACCTACCCCCGGTAGGCAACAACGAGCCATAAGGCTCCATATCTTTATTTTCTCCTCTTTCTTTTTTCTCAAGGAAAGGAAGGTTCCCTCGCCCACAAGTTTGCCCGGGGGGGGGGGGGAGGAGAAGATAATGGTATGGACCAGGCGTCGTTCAAGAAAGTTTCGCCTTACCGGGAAGCAAACAACAGAAAAGCTAAGTTGCCAAAGTTTGAGCAATCAGATTTTTTAAAATTTTTAAGTTATCTTCCTTGAACGACCGTGCTTTGTATGGAAAACCTGTGCGCGGAGAAACCAACTCGTAGCTAGTTGCGCCCTTACTTTGTTTCGAGTCCGCTCAACAACTTAAGTGTGCTGCGACTAGTCACGACAAGGTTTCTTGTCGGTAGCGGCACCGCCAGCAGGCTACTGACGTCCCGCACTCAGTGCTCGCGGCTAAGGTGCCTGCGCCGGCAAGTTCCCTAAAAGCGTAGGGCAAAAACATACAAAGGAAGGAATCAAGTAAAGGAAATAACATTGCAATCATTACCCGGAATAGAGTTATATTACAAGGTAGCTTGTCGCGGCTCTAACAGATTGTTCTCATAACATGACCAACAGCGACAAGAAAAGAAGAAAACGGGCGGCCTAGTCTACGCGATCGCCCTCAATCCTCTTGATCCCGCTCACCTTGTCCACAATGGGTGCGACAAGGGTCTTGAGCGCCTCCAGATCAGCATCCGGCGGTAGGGTCTTGAGGACGTTGGTGAGGTTGAGGCCCGGGTTGCGGAAGGCCACCTTCACCAACACCTTTTGAAGAGCTCCCGCGCAGATCTTGCGCGACTCGTCGGCCAGCTGCTTTGGGATCCTCTCCCGGAGTCGCCGGAGGGCCGTCGCCACGCCTTTGAAGAACGAGGTGAGATTGGCGCTGGGTTGGAGGTTCTCGTCGGAGGGATACCCGAGATCCTCCATCCCCAGCTGTGCCAGCTCCCTGTCAATGTCTGCGGCAACATTCACGAGACCCTCCGTCCAGTGCTCCACATTCTCCCTAAAAGTGTTCTGGGTGGCAGCAGCACTCGCTAGCAACGCCTTGTCGGCCTTGACCTCCTCCTTCAAGGCCGCCTCCTGCTCCCTGGCGCCGTCCAGCGTCTTGGTCAAAGTAGTCAGCTTCAACTCAAGATCTGCGTTGGAGTCCTTGGCGGCGCTAAGCTCCTTGCCCTTCTCGGCGAGACGAGCTTGCAGCTCTGAGTGGCTGTAGGCGTCCTTCTCCCGCTCACGCTTGCGCACGGCAAGCCCTTCACCGCTCGCCTTGAGATTGGCCTCCAGCTGCGCCACCTTTGTCTCCAGCTCCTTCTTGGCGGCCTCGGCAGCTGCGGCACCATCCTCTGCTTGCTTGAGGGCTCCGCCGAATGTTCGCTCGCGCGCGGCAAGCTCCTCCTCGTGGCCCTCAAGGTTGACCTTCCGCTGCGCCAGCACGCCCTCCTGCGTAGACAGCTTTTCAGCGGCAAGCCGCTGTTGCTCTTCGACTTCAGCCCTCTCGAGGAGGAAGGTCTTCTGCTCCTTGGCGAGTTGCACCCGCTCCTCTGCCAGGGACTGGAGAGCTTCCTGGTTGAGACCCCGGAGCTTCTCCGCGCGCTTTTCGATGTCCACTCCCGCCTTCGCAACAAGCACCTCGCGGGATTCCATCTTGGCTTGCCGAGCACGGTAGAGCGACACCAGCTTCCGCAGCAGCCGCTCCTCCTCAGGCTCGCTGTTGCTGCTGCTCGGCCCGTCAACCAGCGTCAGCCTAGCGGAGGCGAGCACCTCTCCGTCGAAGCTCTCTCCTTCGACCGGCGCCCTGGAGCTTGACGCCCAAGGGAGGTTGATGAAGACGCTATCGCCGGCCTTCAAGTAGACGCCTGGCTGGGGCTCTTCGGAGCCTGACGCTGCGGCAGCGGCGGAGGGATCGGCGGTCGGCGTAGCGCCTGGCACTCCTGCGGCCTCAGGGCCGTCAGTGCGATCGCCAGACCCCCCGCCTGCTTCTGCGGCGGCAGCTTTGGCGGCCTCTGCGCCGGCGGGATCGTCAGTGCCGGCTGCTTCTTCGGTGGCAGCAGCGTCGTCGGCGGCAACCACGGTCTCCATCGGCTCCGCAGCAAATGGGTCTGACAGCCGAAAAAGGGAGAAGAGTCAAGCAAATATCCAAAAAAGAAGATCAAAAGAAGAAGAACCCAAGGGAAGTTTTGAAGCGAGAGGATTACCTGTACCGGGTTCTGCAGTCGTGGTCTCCGCCGCTGGGGGGCTGCTGGTGCTGTCCCTTGCCGGAGAACTCTCCCTTGCCAGAGACTTCTCCCTTGCCGGAGACTTCTCCCTTGACGGAGAACTCTCCCTTGCCGGAGACCTCTCCCTTGCCGGAGGACTCTCCCTTGGCATTTCGGGGGCGGCCTCCGGGCGCTCCTGGTGGGGCTGCTCTGCTCCTACACAAACCAACAATCAGATGTCAGCAAAGAAAGAGTATCCATGCGCGCCTAACAGCGGAAAGCGAACCATATACTTACGCTGGGGCTGCTCTGGAGAACAGTTACCGGGTCCGGCAAGGTTGTCTCGGACGCACCCCCTGCTGTCGCGGTGGGTTCGTCCTCGATGATAATCATCGGGACCTTGGCTCTCTTCGCTGCTCTCTGGGCCAGAGTCCTAAAAAGGAATAAGTTCAGAGTAAAGCAAATGAGATACAAGACAAAACAGCAAGAATTGAAGAACTACAAGTACAACAAGAGAATCTTACTCTTCTTCTTCCTCGTTGGAGCTGAACGCGGAGAAGTCGAAGTCCGGCTCACGTTCGGCGCAAGGAGGCGGAGGAGTAGGTTCCCTTGGCCGCTTGGCGGGAACAGTGGCGGTGGTCTGAGACGACCCCGCTCCGGCTGCCGCCGCGGCGTGAGAAGCGGCAGGAACGGAAGCGGTGGTCCGGGTGGACCCCGCTCCAGTTGCCGCAGTAGCGTGAGGTGCTCCCGCGGCAACAGTGCTTGCCGCGGTGGAGCGTGTCACGCGGCGCGGCGACTGTCGACTCGCCCGCTGCCCCGCTACGTCCCCGGCCTTGCGGAGACGCCTTCTTGGTGGAGCTGGGGGCTCTGCTTGCGGCGAGCTGTCTGAGGATGAGGAGGAAGAGGAGTTGATCTCCAACGAGCCGCTCGTATCCTCGGCGGGCTCGCTCGACTCGACGTCATGCCCGGCAAGCTCTTCCTCGTCGGCAAGCTCCTCTCGCTCGGTACGGCTTGCCGCCTCTGCTGCCTCTGCCTCCTCCACGGTGAATCCAAACTCGCTCGCGGCTGCGGCTGCCGCCGCCTCTTCCAGCCTGGTGGCGATGCGTTTCATCTCCGCATCGGTGGTGTCGCGAGTGAGGCTTTTCTTTTCGTCGGAACGGACCGACACTTCTACCAAGCCGTCAAAGAACTCCTGCACGACATCGTCTGCAGGCTCTTGCCAAGTTGGGACAATTCCATGCGAATCGCACAGCGGCATCATTGCATGGATGCGGTCGAGCGCGGAGTTGTTGCACAGCGGAACGACACCCTTCGGCAACCTGAACACTTCGGGATGTTGAGGGTCGTACTTGAACAGCTCCTGGAGCATCGCGTTAAGCTCCAGAACAGTGAAGTTGAAGTTGAGGCCCGGACGCAGCCTCATGATATCTGCCACATTCTTGAATTCCCAGGCAGGTCTCCTCCGTTCCTGCAGGGGGGCGATGCGGCGGCGAAGAAAATCTGCGCCAACAGCGCCTACAGTGAGCCCGGCAAGCCTGAGGCGTTGGATCCGGGTGACGGCAATCTTCAGCCTATTGTCTTCCGGGGCCACGTTGCTCCAATCGCTGCCGCGTGCTACTGGGGCTTGGCGCCGGGCGGTAAATGGCTGCGGGTTCTCCTCGACAATCCAGCACCAGTCTGCTCTCCATTCCTCCCACTTGCCGCGAAACTCTCCCTCCAGATAAGTGTCCTTCTTGCCGGCCCTCGAGATCCAGGCGATTCTGCCGGATAAAGGCTCTCCTCTCTCTACTCGGGGCATAAAGAAGTGGCGAAAAAGGGCTACATTTGGATAGACTCCGACAAAGTTTTCGCAGAGATGTACGAAAACTGCCATGGTCAGAACAACATTGGGGGTGAAGTCAAGGAGGCGGAACCCGTAGGTGTTCATAATATCGCAGAAAAACTCAGAGAAAGGCGGGCAGAGCCCGTAGTAGAAGAACAAGGCGAAGAAAGGATATCCATTTGGAGCCATTTTCCAAGCGACGGCTGGAAGTACCTTCGTGCGCGGATGCGCTCGCGTCTCCGTCGACCAGAAGAGGTAGTAATACTCCCTCAGCTCCCTCGTGGTGAGCTTGGGGGGGGGGGAGATTGCCCGCTCCTTTCGCAGCGCCGCAAGCCGCTGCGCCTCGGTCGACTTCACAACCTTCCCCTTGTCGGCTTTCGGAGCCATGGCAGAAGTGGTGGAGGAGGTCGACGGCGTTGGTGGTGCTGGTGGCGATGGGGGGCAGGGCGCTGCTCTCTTTCAGCTTTGGGAAGATGGGGGAGCGGCGGAAGTTTCCGAGATTGGAGTAGCAACCGGCGAATGGGCGAACTACCCCTATTTCCCCTGCTTATAAAGAGGGAGGGGGCAGACGTTCTGCCTTTCCGAATAAAGAAACCACCCACGATCTCTCCCACGACGCCGCATTCAACACGTGCCATTCGGGGAGGGCGTGGTGGATACGGGGAGAGATACGGCGTAACCCAGGCTGCGCGTGCCCTGTTTTGGGCCTGGCCCAACAGCGCTCGGCATCGTGTACGGCCCAGGCCCGGGGGCTCCTGTCGGTGTACTAGAGTAGGGGTACCCTAGTATCCCGAACTTGTGCACGGGCAGTCGCAGCATCCCGCGGCAAGGCTTGCCGGGTGACCGCCAAGGTCCTCCGTGGTTCCTTTGGAGCCATTCAAGGACAAAGTATCCAAGCCAAGGAGACAAGACCCCGGCAAGAGGAGCTCGCCGGGAAGGCCAACCAAGGCATCTCAAGGAACTTGCCGCGACGCGCCACGCATCCCGGCAAGGCCCGATGAGCGACAAGCTCCCGGACGCGACAAGACAACGACCGCGGCAAGGCGCTTGCCGCGGCAAGCCACCACTCTGTACCCGCGCTCCAGCACATCCACCAACGTGTCCCTCTGGGACCCTTCCAGGCGTACGTGGCGGGAGGCTGTGCAGCCAGCGGTGCGGGGTGGCAAGCGGCGCTGACAAGATTGCCATCGTGGCGAGCGGTGGCGTCCCTGACGGTCCCTTTTGTACTATTTGGGCAACGCAGACGGGCATTTAATGCCCTTGTCCCCCGCCGTCAGGGTTAGGTATGATACACTATAGCAGGTAGCTGTACCAACCGCAACACCTTTCCATTTTTACCCTTGTCTACGTTGCCACCTGTCGGTGACCCCTTGAGCATATAAAAGGAGGCCCATGCGCAACGTAGAGGGGGGTTGGAGGGAGAGAACACTCACACTCGGTCTCGTTAGCTGCTGGTGTGTACTGTAGCACTCAGCGCTCCCGAGCAAGAACTCAATACAAACCACAAAGCAGGAGTAAGGTTTTACGCATCCGTGCGGCCCGAACCTGGGTAAACTGCTCGTTTGTTTCGCCTCGATCTGCTCTTCGTGCGATCTCCCCCCCCCCCCCCCCCGCCGAACCGAAAGGGGCTCGGTCCGCCGGTCCCATAGGTGCTCGTGGATTAGTTCCCCGACATGTTCAGAGGCCATGTCTGTCCATGCTAGGCTCATCAAGTCAACCTAAGTGTTTTTCATGTGTAAATCTGGCTTACACCCGTTGTATTTGAACATTATAATCTATCACACCCAATCATCACGTGGTGCTTCGAAACAACGAACCTTCGCAATGGTGCACAGTTAGGGGGAACACTTTCTTGAAATTTTAGAGAGGGATCATCTTATTTATGCCACCGTCGTTCTAAGCAAATAAGATGTAAACATGACAAACATCACATGCAAATCATAAAGTGACATGATATGGTCAATATCATCTTGCGCCTTTGATCTCCATCTTTGAGGCGCGGCATGAACACCATCGTCACCGGCATGACACCATGATCTCCATAATCATGATCTCCATCATCGTGTCTTCATGAAGTTGCCTCACCAACTATTACTTCTACTACTATGGCTAATAGTTAGCAATAAAGTAAAGTAATTACATGGCGTTTTCATTGACACGTAGGTCAAAATGAAATTAAGACAACTCCTATGGCTCCTGCTGGTTGTCATACTCATCAACATGCAAGTTGTGATTCCTATTACAAGAACATGATCAATCTCATACATCACATATATCATTCATCACATCCTTTTGGCCATATCACATCACATAGCATACCCTGCAAAAATAAGTTAGACGTCCTCTAATTGTTGTTGCATGTTTTACGTGGCTGCTATGGGTTTCTAGCAAGAATGTTTCTTACCTACGCAAAACCGCAATAGTGATATGCCAATTGTTATTTACCCTTCATAAGGACCCTTTTCATCGAATCCGATCCGACTAAAGTCGGAGAGACAGACACCCGCCAGCCACCTTATGCATCAAGTGCATGTCAGTCGGTGGAACCAGTCTCACGTAAGCGTACGTGTAAAGTCGGTCCGGGCCGCTTCATCCCACAATGCCGTCGGATCAAGATAAGATTAGTAACGGTAAGCAAATTGAACAAATCATCGCCCACAACTGCTTTATGTTCTACTCGTGCATAGAATCTACGCATAGACCTGGCTCATGATGCCACTGTTGGGGAACGTAGCAATAATTCAAAAATTTCCTACGTGTCACCAAGATCAATCTAGGAGATACTAGACACGAGAGAGAAGGAGTACATCTTCATACCCTAGAAGATCGCTAAGCGGAAGCGTTATGAGAACGCGATTGGTGGAGTCGTACACGCAACGATTCAGATCGCAGTCGATTCCGATCTAAGCGACGAACAACAACTCCTCCGCATTCAACACACATACAGCCCGGGAATGTCTCCTCCTCCTTGATCCAGCAAGGGGAGAGGAGAAGTTGAGGGAGAACTTCGACAGCACGATGGCATGGTGGTGATGGAGCTCATGGTTCTCCGGCAGGGCTTCGCCAAGCGCTACGGAGGAGGAGGAGGTGTAGGAGAAGGGAGAGGGATTGCGCCAGGGGAAGGGTGCGGTTGCCCTCTCTCTCCCTCAATATATATAAGGGGAAGGGGGGAGGAGGAGGCGCCCTAGGGTTTCCCTAGGGTAGGGGCGGCGGCCATAGGGCAAACCCTAGATGGGTTTGGGCGCCCCCACCCCTAGGAAACTTGCCCCTCAAGCCGGGAGGGGTTGCTGCCCTAGGGGAGGCACCCCCATCTCTCCAGGTTACATGAGATGGGGTGGGAGGGGCGCTCAACCCTTAGTGGGGCTGATGTGCCCCTCCCCTTGGCCCATAAGGCCCCCCAAAGCTTGCTGGGGCCTCTGAAACCCCTTTCGGACACGCTGGTCGTCACCCGGTACCCCCGGAACAATTTTGGACTCCAATACCCTTCGTCCAATATATCGAACTTCACCTCCGGACCATTCCGGAGTTCCTCGTCACGTCCGAGATCTCACCCGGGACTCCAAACAATCTTTGGTAACCACATACTATTTCCCACTACAACTCTAGTGTCACCGAACCTTAAGTGTGTAGACCCTACGGGTTCGGGAACCATGAAGACATGACAGAGACATCTCTCTGGCCAATAACCAATAGCGGGATCTGGATACCCATATTGGCTCCCACATGTTCCACGATGATCTCGTCGGATGAACCACGATGTCGGGGATTCAATCAATCCCATATACAATTCCCTTTGTCTATCGGTATGTTACTTGCCCGAGATCCGATCGTCGGTATCCCCATACCTCGTTCAATCTCGTTACCGGCAAGTCTCTTTACTCGTTCCGTAACGCATGATCCCGTCACCAACTCCTTAGTCACATTGAGCTCATTATGATGATGCATTACCCAGTGGGCCTAGAGATACCTCTCCGTCATACGGAGTGACAAATCCTAGTCTTGATTCATGCCAACCCAATAGACACTTTCGGAGATACCTGTAGTGCACCTTTATAGCCACCCAGTTACGTTGTGACGTTTGGTACACCCAAAGCATTCCTATGGTATCCGGGAGTTGCACAATCTCATGGTCTAAGGAAATGATACTTGACATTAGAAAAGCTTTAGCAAACGAACTACACGATCTTGTGCTACGCTTAAGATTGGGTCTTGTCCATCACATCATTCTCCTAATGATATGTTACTGTTATCAATGACATCCAATGTCCATGGTCAGGAAACCATGACCATCCATTAATCAACGAGCTAGTCAACTAGAGGCTTACTAGGGACATATTACGATCTATGTATTCACACATGTATTACGGTTTTCGGTTAATACAATTATAGCATGAACAATAGACAATTATCATGAACAAGGAAATATAATAATAACCATTTTATTATTGCCTCTAGGGCATATTTCCAATAGTCTCCCACTTGCACTAGAGTCAGTAATCTAGTTCACATCTCCATGTGATCAAGACTTATAGTTCACATCGCCATGTGACTAACACCCAAAGAGTTCACTAGAGTCAATAATCTAGTTCACATCATCATGTGAATAACACTGAATGTGTTCTAGGGTTTGATCATGTTATGCTTATGAGAGAGGTTTTAGTCAATGGGTCTGCAACATTCAGATCAGTGTGTTCTTCGCAAATCTCTATTTCATATTGTAGATGTTTCTACTATGCTCCACTTGGAGCTACTCCAAATGGTTGCTCCACTATACGTATCCGGTTTGCTACTCAGAGTCATCCAGATAGGTGTTAAAGCTTGCATCGACATAACCCTTTACGCCGAACTCTTTATCACTTCCATAACCGAGAAACATTTCCTTATTCCTAAGGACAATTTTGACTGTTATCCAATGATCCACTCCTGGATCACTCTTGTACCCCTTGCCAGACACGTGGCAAGGCACATCGCGGTACACTGCATGGCATATCGTATAGAGCCTATGGCTAAGACATAGGGGATGACTTTCGTCCTTTCTCTTTCTTCTGTCGTGGTCGAGTTTCAAGTCTTAACTTCACACCTCACAACTCAGGCAAGAACTCCTTCTTTGACTGATCCATCTTGAAATCCTTCAAGATCATGTCAAGGTATGTGCTCTGTGAAAGTCTTATCCGGCGTCTTGATCTATCTCTATAGATCTTGATACCCAACATGTAAGCAGGTTTACATAGCTCTTCCTTTGAAAAACCCCATTCAAACAACCCTTTATGCTTTCTAGAAATTCTACATCATTTCCGATCAAAAATATGTCATCCATATATACCTATAAGAAATGTTGTAGTGCTCCCACTCACTTTCTTGCAAATACAAGTTTCTTGCATACTTTGTATAAACCCAAATGCTTTGATCGCCTCATCAAAGCATATGTTCCAACTTCGAGATGCTTGCTCCAGTCCATAGAAGGATCGCTGGAGTTTGCATACCTTTTAGCATCCTTAGGATTGACAAAAACCTTTTGGTTGTATCACACACAACCTTTCCTCAAGGAAACTGTCAAGGAAACTTTGTTTTGACATCCATCTGCCTGATTTCGTAAATGAAAATGTAGCAACTGCTAACATAGTTCTAATAGACTTTAGCATCGCTATGATTGAGAGAGTCTCATCATAGTTAACTCCTTGAACTTGTCGGAAACTTCTTTGAGACAAGTCGAGCTTCACAAATGGTGACATTACCATCAGTGTTTGTCTTCTTCTTAAAGATCCATTTATTCTCAATGGCTTGCCGTTCATCGGGCAAGTCCACCAAAGTCCATACTTTGTTCTCATACATGGATCCTATCTCGGATTTCATGGCTTCTAGCCATTTTTTGGAATCCGGGCCCACCATCGCTTCTTCATAGCTCATAGGTATATTGTTGTCCAACAACATGACCTTTAAGACAGGGTTACCACTGAGAAGTTGTACAGACCCTTTTCAACCTACGAGGTTCGACAGTGATTTGATCTGAAGCTTCATGATCATCATCATTAGCTTTTTCTTCAACTGACGTAGTTGCCACAGAAACATCTTTCTGTGTTGTGCTACTCTCTGGTTGAAGTGAAGGTTCAACAACCACATCAAGTTCTATCTTCCTCCCATTCAATTCTTTCGACAGAAACTCTTTCTCGAGAAAGGACATGTTCTTAGCGACAAACACTTTGCCCTCAGATCTGAGATAGAAGGTATACCAAATCGTCTTGTTTGGGTATTCTATGAAGATACAATTTTCTGCTTTGGGTTCGAGCTTTTCTGACCGAAGGCTATCGACATAAGCATCGTAGCCCCAATCCTTAAGAAACAACAACTTTGGTTTCTTGCCAAACCATAGTTCATACGGTGTTGTCTCCACGAACTTAGATGGTGCCCTATTTTAAAGTGAATGTAATTGTCTTTAATGCATAACCCCCAAAAATAGCGGTAGATTGGTAAGAGACATCATACACCATATCCAATAAGGTTCGATTACGACATTCGGACACACCATCATGCTATGGTGTTCCAGGTGGCGTCAAACTATGAAACGATTCCACCTTGTCTTTAGTGATTGCCAAACTCATAACTCAGATACTTTCCCTTTGATCAGATCGAAGGAACTTGATCTTCTTGTTACGATGATTCTCAACTTCACTCTGAAATTGCTTGAACTTTTCAAACATTTCAGACTTATGCTTCATTAAGTAAATATACCCATATCTATTCAATTCACCGGTGAAAGTGGGAAAATAATGATATCCACCGCGTGCTTCAACACTCATCGGACCGCACACATCAGCATGTTTGGTTTCCAACAAGTCACTTGCCTGTTCCACTATTCCAAAGAACGGGGTTTTAGTCATCTTGCCAAAGAGGCATGGTTCGCATGTGTCAAGTGATTCAAAATCAAGTGACTTCAAAAGTCCATTAGCATGGAGGTTCTTTCATGCTCTTTACACCAATATGACCTAAGCGGTAGTGCCACATGAAAGTGGTACTATCATTATCAATTCTACATCTTTTGGCATCAATGTTATGAACATGTGTATAACTACGACCGGGATTCAATAATCATTCACATTAGGTGCATAACCATAGAAGGCATTATTCATGTAAACAGAATAACCATTATTCTCTGACTTAAATGAATAACCGTATTGCCATAAACATGATCTAATCATGTTCATGCTCAACGCGGACACCAATGCAAACAACATTTATCTAGGTTCAACACTAACTCGAAGGTAGAGGGAGCGTGCGATGGTGATCACATCAACCTTGGAAACACTTCCAACACACATCGTCACCTCGCCCTTAGCTAGTCTCTGTTAATTCTGTAGCTTTTGTTTCGAGTTACCAATATTAGCAACTGAACCGTATCTAATACCCAGGTGCTACTAGGAGTACTAGTAAGGTACACATCAATAACACACATATATCAAATGTACTTTTGCTGAAGTTGACAGCCTTCTTATCTACCAAGTATTTCAGGGAGTTCCGCTACCAGTGACCGTTCCCCTAATAGAAGCACTTTGTCTCGGGTTTGGGTTCTTGGGTTTCTTCACTAGAGCGGCAACTGGCTTGCCATTCAAGAAGTTTCCCTTCTTGCCCTTGCCCTTCTTTGAAACCAGTGCTCTTGTTAACCATCAACACTTTGTGCTCCTTCTTGATTTCTACCTTTACAGCCTTAAGCACGACGAACAGCTCCGAGATTATCTTCCCTTTCATGTTATAGTTCATAACAATACTCTAGTAGCTTGGTGATGGTGACTAGAGAACTATTGTCAATCACTCTCTTATCTGGAAGATTAACTCCCACTTGATTCAAGTGATTGAAGTACCCAGACATTCCGAGCACATGCTCACTGGCTGAGCTATTCTCCTCCATCTTGTAGGCAAAGGTCTTGTCAAAGGTATCAACCTCTCAACACGGGCATGATCCTGAAATACCAATTTCAGCTCTTCGAACATCTCATATGTTCTATGGCGTTCAAAACGCTTTCGGAGCCCTGACTCTAAGTCGTAAAGCATCGTGCACTAAACTATCAGGTAGTCATCAAAACGTATCTACCAGATGTTCACAACATCCACAAACGATGCCAGAGGGGTTGTCGGACCGAGTGGTGCGTCAAGGACAGAAGCCTTCTGTGTAGCAGTGAGGACAATCCTCATACTACGGCCCTAGTCCGCACAATTGCTTACAATATCTTTGAACTTAGTCTTTCTCTAGGAACGTATTAAAACAAGAGCTAAAGCGCGAGCTATTAATCCACAAGATAATTTACAAAGACAATATAGACTATGTTCATGATAAATAAGTTCATCTAATCAAATTATTCAATGAACTCCCACTCAGATAGACATCCCTCTAGTCATCCTTGTGATAAATGATCCGAATCGACTAGGCCATGTCCGATTATCACATGAGACGGACTAGTCATCAACGTGAACATCTCCATGTTGATCATATCTACTATACGACTTATGTTCGACCTTTCGGTCTCTTGTGTTCCGAGGCCATGTCTGTACATGCTAGGCTCGTCAAGTCAACCTAAGTGTCTTGCATGTGTAAATCTGGCTTACACCCGTTGTATTCGAACGTTAGAATCTATCACACCCGATCATCACGTGGTGCTTCGAAACAACGAACCTTCGCAATGGTGCACAGTTAGGGAGAACTCTTTTTGAAATTTTAGAGAGGGATCATCTTATTTATGCTACCGTTGTTCTAAGCAAATAATACGTAAACATGGCAAACATCACATGCAAATCATAAAGTGACATGATATGGCCAATATCATCTTGCGCCTTTGATCTCCATCTTCGAGGCGCGGCATGAATACCATCATCACCGGAATGACACCATGATCTCCATCATCATGATCTCCATCATCGTGTCTTCATGAAGTTGCCTCGCCAACTATTACGTCTACTACTATGGCTAACGGTTAGCAATAAAGTAAAGTAATTACATGGCATTTTCATTGACACATGGGTCATAAATAAATTAAGACAGCTCCTATGGCTCCTGCCGGTTGTCATACTCATCGACATGCAAGTCGTGATTCCTATTACAAGAACATGACCAATCTCATACATCACATATATCATTCATCACATCCTTTTGGCCATATCACATCACATAGCATACCCTGGAAAAACAAGTTAGACGTCCTCTAATTGTTGTTGCATGTTTTACGTGGCTGCTATGAGTTTCTAGCAAGAACGTTTCTTACCTATGCAAAATCACAACGGTGATATGCCAATTGCTATTTAACCTTCATAAGGACCCTTTTCATCGAATCCGATCCGACTAAAGTGGGAGAGACAGACACCCGCCAGCCACCTTATGCATCAAGTGCATGTCGGTCGGTGGAACCAGTCTCACGTAAGTGTACGTGTAAAGTCGGTCCGGGCCGCTTCATCCCACAATGCCACTGGATCAAGATAAGACTAGTAACGGTAAGCAAATTGAACAAATCATCGCCCACAACTGCTTTGTGTTCTACTCGTGCATAGAATCTACACATAGACCTGGCTCATGATGCCACTGTTGGGGAACATAGCAATAATTCAAAAAATTCCTACGTGTCACCAAGATCAATCTTGGAGATACCAGCCACGACAGAGAGGGAGTGCATCTTCATACCCTTGAAGACCGCTAAGCGGAAGCGTTACAAGAACGCGGTTGGTGGAGTCATACACGCAGCGATTCAGATCGCAGTCGATTCTGATCTAAGCGCCGAACAACGGCGCCTCCGCGTTCAACACATGTACAGCCCGGGAATGTCTCCTCCTTCTTGATCTAGCAAGGGGAGAGGAGAAGTTGAGGGAGAACTCCGACAGCACGACGGCGTGGTGGTGATGGAGCTCGTGGTTCTCCGTCAGGGCTTCGCCAAGCGCTATGGAGGACGAGGAGGTGTAGGAGAAGGGAGAGGGACAGTGCCAGGGGAAGGGTGCGGCTGCCCTCTCTCTCCCTCAATATATATAGGGGGGAGGGTGGAGGAGGAGGCACCCTAGTGTTTCCCTAGGGTAGGGGCGACGGACATAGGGCAAACTCTAGATGGCTTTGGGCGCCCCCACCCCTAGGAAACTTGCCCCCAAGCCGGGAGGGGTGGCTGCCCTAGGGGAGACGCCCCCATCTCTCCAGGTTACGTGAGATGGGGTGGGAGGGGCGCTCAGCCCCTTAGTGGGCTGATGTGCCCCCTCCCCTTGGCCCATAAGGCCCCCAACGCTTGTCGGGGCCTCCGAGACCCCTTTCGGACACGTTGGTCGTCACCCGGTACACCCGGAACAATTCCGGACTCCAATACCCTTCGTCCAATATATCTACCTTCACCTCCGGACCATTCCGGAGTTCCTCGTCACGTCCGGGATCTCACTCGGGACTCCGAACAACCTTCGGTAATCACATACTATTTCTCATTACAACTCTAGCGTCACCGAACCTTAAGTGTGTAGACCCTATGGGTTCGGGAACCATGCAGACATGACCGAGACATCTCTCTAGCCAATAACCAATAGTGGGATCTGGATACCCATATTGGCTCCCACATGTTCCACGATGATCTCATGGATGAACCACGATGTCGGGGATTCAATCAATCCCGTATACAATTCCCTTTGTCTATCGGTATGTTACTTGCCCGAGATCCGATTGTCGGTATCCCCATACCTCATTCAATCTTGTTACCGGCAAGTCTCTTTACTTGTTCCGTAACGCATGATCCCGTGACCAACTCCTTAGTCACATTGATCTCATTATGATGATGCATTACCGAGTGGGCCCAGAGATTCCTCTCCATCATACGGAGTGACAAATCCCAGTCTCGATTCGTGCCAACGCAACAGACACTTTCGGAGATACCTGTAGTGCACGTTCATAGCCACCCAGTTACGTTGTGACATTTGGTACACCCAAAGCATTCCTACGGTATTCGGGAGTTGCACAATCTCATGGTCTAAAGAAATTATACTTGACATTAGAAAAGCTTTAGCAAACAAACTACACGATCTTGTGCTATGCTTAAGATTGGGTCTTGTCCATCACATCATTCTCCTAATGATGTGATCCCGTTATCAATGACATCCAATGTCCATGGTCAGGAAACCATGACCATCTATTGATCAACGAGCTAGTCAACTAGAGGCTTACTAGGGACATATTACGATATATGTATTCACACATGTATTACGATTTCCGGTTAATACAATTATAGCATGAACAATAGACAATTATCATGAACAAGGAAATATAATAATAACCATTTTATTATTGCCTCTAGGGCATATTTCCAATAGTGTCCCATTTGCACTAGAGTCAATAATCTAGTTCACATCTCCATGTGATCAACACTTATAGTTCACATCGCCATGTGACTAACACCCAAAGAGTTCACTAGAGTCAATAATCTAGTTCACATCACCATGTGAATAACACTCAGTGAGTTCTAGGGTTTGACCATGTTATGCTTACGAGAGAGGTTTTAGTCAATGGGTTTGCAACATTCAGATCCATGTGTTCTTCGCAAATCTCTATTTCATATTGTAGATGTTGCTACTATGCTCCACTTGGAGCTATTCCAAATGGTTGCTCTACTATACATATCCGGTTTGCTACTCAGACCCATCCATTAGCTTAGCACGATGATCATTTAGTTTGTTGCTATTGCTTTCTTCATAACTTATACATGTTCCTATGACTATGAGATTATGCAACTCCCGAATACCAGAGGAACACTTAGTGTGCTATCAAACGTCACAACGTAACTAGGTGACTATAAAGATGTTCTACAGGTAGTTTGGAGTCCCGGGTGAGATCATTTAGTTTATGTGTTTTGATGTACCGAAGGTAGTTCGGAGTACCGGATGTGATCACGGACATGACGAGAAGTCTCGAAATGGTCGAGACATAAAGATTGATATGTTGGACGGCTATATTCGGACACCGGAAGTGTTCCGGGTGATTTCGGATAAAACCGGAGTGCCGGAGGGTTACCGGAACCCCCCAGGGAACTAATGGGCCTAGATGGGCCTTAGTGGAGAGAGAGAGGGGTGGCTAGGCCAGGCCGCGCGCCCCTCCCCCTTGAGTACGAATTGGACTAGGAGGGGGTGGCGCCCCCCTTTTTCCTTCCCCTCTCCCACTCCTTCCTTCCCCCTCCAAGTAGGACTAGGAAAGGATGAATCCTACTCCTACTAGGAGGAGGATGCCTCCCCTCCTTGGCGCGCCCCAAGGGCCGGCCGGCCTCCCCCTTGATCCTTTATATACGGGGGCAGGGGTGCCCTAGAACACACAAGTTGACATTATTTAGCCATGTGCGGTGCCCCCCTCCACCATAATCCACCTTGGTCATATTGTTGTAGTGCTTAGGCGAAGCACTGCGCCGGTAGCTTCATCATCACCATCATCACGCCATCGTGCTGATGAAACTCTTCCTCGACACTCAGCTGGATCTAGATTTCGCGGGACGTCACCGAGTTGAACATGTGCAGATCGCGGAGGTGCCGTATCTTCGGTGCTACGATCAGTCGGACCATGAAGACGTTCGACTACGTCAACCACATTGTCATAACACTTCCGCTTACGGTCTACGAGGGTACGTGGACAGCACTCTTCCCTCTCATTGCTATGCATCACCTAGATGGATCTTGTGTGTGCGTAGGATTTTTTTTAAAATTACTACGTTTCCGAACAATTGGATCATGGAACTACAATCGATTGAAATTGGAATTTCATCAGAAGTTTTATCCTATGCATCTGGTTCATCATGATCATAATTATATATATAATTTTTGGCCTCACGAAGGAGAAAGTATCGCTCAAGCTTGGGGGAGGCTTAAGTCAATGTTATATTCATGCCCCAATCATGAGCTCTCAAGAGAAATTATCATTCAAAAATTTTATGCTCGGCTTTCTCTCAATAATCGCTCCATGCTCGATACTTCTTGTACTGGTTCTTTTATGATGAAGACTATTGAATTCTGATGGGATTTATTGGAAAGAATTAAACACAACTTTGAAGATTTGGAACTCGGTGAAGGTAAGGAGTCATGTATAACACCTAAGTTTGATTGTGTTAAATCTTTTATGGATGCCGATGCTTTTCGTGAATTTAGCACTAAATATGGACTTGACTCTGAGATAGTAGCTTCTTTCTGTGAATCATTTGCTACTCATGTTGATCTCCCTAAGGAGAGGTGGTTTAAATATCATCCTCCCATTGAAGTAAAAGTAGTTGAACCTATTAAAGTTGAAGAAAATACTATCACTTATAATGTTGATCCTATTGTTCCTACCACTTATATTGAGAACCCACCCTTCCCTGTTAGAATAAAGGATCATGCTAAAGCTTCAACTGTGGTCCGTAAGAGTAATGCTAGAACACCTACACCCTCTGAGCAAATTAAGGTTGAACCTAGTATTGCTATGGTTAAGGATCTCTTGGTCGATAATATTGATGGGCATGTTATTTACTTATGTGATGAAGTTGCAAGAATTGCTAGACCCGATACTACAAATAAACATAGACCTGTTGTTGGCATGCCTGTTATTTCTGTTAAAATAGGAGATTACTGTTATCATGGCTTATATGATATGGGTGCTAGTGTCAGTGCAATACCTTATACTTTATATAAAGAAATTATGCAAGATATTGCACCTGCTGAGATAGAAGATATTGATGTTACTATTAAGCTTGCCAATAGAGATACTATTTCACCAGTTGGGATTGTTAGAGATGTTGAAGTCTTGTGTGGGAAAATTAAATATCCTACTATTTTTCTTGTTCTTGCTTCCCCACAAGATGACTTTTGTCCCATTATATTTGGTAGACCCTTCTTGAATATTGTTAATGCTAAGATAGACTGTGAAAAGGATATTGTTACTGTTGCTTTAGGGGATATGTCTCATGATTCTAATTTTGCTAAATTTCATAGACAACCCCATGATAAAGAATTTCCTAGTAAAGATAAAACTATTGGTCTTGCTTCTATTGCCGTGCCTCCTAATGATCCTTTAGAACAATATTTGCTAAACCATGAAAATGATATGTTTATGAATGAAAGAAGGGAAATAGATGAAGTATTCTTTAAAAGGGTCCTATTTTGAAACACAACTTGCCTGTTGAAATTCTAGGGGATCCTCCTCCACCAAAGGGTGATCCCGTGTTTGAGCTTAAAACATTACCGGATACTCTTAAATATGCTTATCTTGATGAAAAAGAAGATATATCATGTTATTATTAGTGCTAAACTTTCAGATCAAGAAGAAGAGAAATTATTGAAAACTCTGAAGAAGCACCGTGCTGCTATTGGATATACTCTTGATGATCTTAAGGGCATTAGTCCGACACTATGCTAGCACAAAATAAAATTGGAGAAAGACGCTAAACCGGTCGTTGATAACCAATGACGATTAAATCCTAAGATGAAAGAAGTGGTAAGAAATGAAATACTAAAGCTTCTGGAGGCAGGTATAATTTATCTTATTGCTAATAGTCAGTGGAGATGTGAAGAAACTAATCTTGTCTTGAATTGGGAGAAGTGTCACTTTATGGTTAATGAAGGTATTGTCTTGGGGCATAAAATTTCTGAAAGAGGTATTGAAGTTGATAAAGCTAAAGTTGATGCTACTGAAAAGATGTTGTGTCCTAAGGACATTAAAGGTATAAGAAGTTTCCTTGGTCATGCCGATTTTTATAGGAGGTTCATTAAAGACTTCTCAAAAATTTCCAGGCCTCTGACTAATCTCTTACAAAAAGATGTTCCTTTTGTCTTTGATGATGATTGTGTAGAAGCATTTGAAATACTTAAGAAAGCCTTGATTGTTGCACCTATTCTCCAGCCACCTGATTTGAATTTACCCTTTGAAATTATGTGTGATGCTAGTGGTTATGCTGTAGGTGTTGTTTTAGGACAAAGAGTTGATAAGAAATTAAATGTTATCCAATATGCTAGTAAAACTCTAGACAGTGCCCAGAGAAATTATGCTACTACTGAAAAAGAATTTTTAGCAGTTGTATTTGCTTGTGATAAGTTCAGACCTTATATTGTTGATTCTAAAGTAACTATTCACACTGATCATGCTACTATTAAATATCTTATGGAAAATAAAGATGCTAAACCTAGACTTATTAGATGGGTTCTCTTGCTACAAGAATTTGATTTGCATATTATTGATAGAAAGGGAGCTGAGAACCCCGTTGCAGACAACTTATCTAGGTTAGAGAATGTTCTTGATGACCCACTACCTATTGATGATAGCTTACAATTAGCTGTCATAAATGCTTCTCGTACTACTCCATGGTATGCTGATTATGCTAATTACATTGTTGCTAAATTTATACCACCTAGTTTCACATACCAGCAAAATAAAAAGTTTTTCTATAATTTAAGACATTACTTCTGGGATGACCCACACCTTTATAAAGAAGGAGTAGATGGTGTTATTAGACGTTGTGTACCTGAGCATGAACAGGAACAGATCCTACGCAAGTGTCACTCTGAGGCTTATGGAGGACACCACGCTGGAGATAGAACTGCACATAAGGTATTGCAATCCGGTTTTTATTGGCATACTCTTTTCAAAGATGCCCGTAAGTTTGTCTTGTCTTGTGATGAATGTCAAATAATTGGTAATATTAGTAGACGTCAAGAAATGCATATGAACCATTCACTTGTTATTGAACCATTTGATGTTTGGGGCTTTGGTTATATGGGACCGTTTCCTTCCTCTAATGGGTATACACATATTTTAGTTGCTGTGGATTACGTTACTAAGTGGGTAGAAGCTATTCCAACTAGTAGTGATGATCATAACACCTCTATTAAGATGCTTAAAGAAGTTATTTTTCCGAGGTTTGGGGTCCCTAGATACTTAATGACTGATGGTGGTTCACATTTTATTCATGGTACTTTTTCGTAAAATGCTTGCTAAGTATGATGTTAATCATATAATTGCATCTCCATACCACCCATAGTCTAGTGGTCAACTAGAACTGATGAATAGAGAGATTAAATTAACTTTGCAAAAGAATGTTAATAGATCTAGAAAGAATTGGTCCAAGAAACTTGATGATGCATTATGGGCCTATAGAACTGCATATAAAAATCCTATGGGCATGTCTCTGCATAAAATGGTTTATGGAAAAGCATGTCACTTACCTCTCGAACTAGAACATAAGGCATATTGGGCCATGAAGAACTCAATTATTATTTCAAACTTGCCAGCGAGTAGAGACTATTTGACATTAGCTCACTTGATGAGTGGAGAACCCAGGCCTATGAGAATGCCAAATTGTTTAAAGAAAAAGTTAAAAGATGGCATGACAAAAGGATACACAAGCGTGAGTTTAATGTAGGTGATTATGTTTTGTTATACAACTCTCGTTTAAGATTTTTTGCAGGAAAAATCCTCTCTAAATGGGAAGGTCCTTACGTTATCGAGGAGGTCTATCGTTCCGGTGCCATAAAAATCAACAACTTCGAAGGCACAAATCCAAAGGTGGTGAACGATCAAAGAATCAAACATTATATCCTAGGTAATCCCATAAATGTTGAAACCAATGTTATTGACACCGTAACCCCGGAGGAGTACATAAGGGACACTTTCTAGAACATTTTAGACTCCGAAAAGGAATAGGTATGTGGTACGGTAAGTAAACCGACTCCAAAACAGTTCTAACAGCAATTTTTCTCTGTTCTGGAATACTTAATAAAATAGGAAAATAAGAAGTAGTTCGGAAAGGATAAGAGGCATCCACGAGGGTGGAGGGCGTGCCCCCTGCCTCATGGGCACCTTGTGTGCCCTACCGACTCCGTTTTCTTGCATGATACTTCTTTTGGTCGGCAAAAATTCATTATATAATATCCCGAAGGTTTTGACCATCGTACCATGACACAATCCTCTGTTTTTGTTTTGAGTTGTTTCTACCACGGATTAGAGCAATATGTCATTCCAGGATTCGGAGGGAGAAAGCTATGTGGCTGATTACTTTGTAGATCCTAAGGTCTACGGGGACTTGGAGCATTGTGGTTGGACCACAGAGGAAGAAGAAGACTATGAACCTAGGGGAAAGGAGGAGACGAGCTCGGATGAAGTAGAAGTCCCATTACCTTAATCTGGGGACATGCATGTGGAGTTCAAAAAGTCAAGCCTCCCTGATAGAGCAAAGAAACCTAAGATCGAGTTTATCCCTTTTCGCCTCTTGCAGGACAAGAAACAGGAACTATGCAAAAAGATATTAAGCCTTGAGCAGGAGATCGATGACCTAAGGGAGCAAAATTCTATCCTCAAGCGCAAATTAAGGAAGAAGCCTACATCATCAACAACTCCATCATCACCACCTCTGAAGAAAGAGACATAAATACATGGGTATGGGCACTCCCCTTGGCAACTGCCAAGCTTGGGGGAGGTGCCCCGGCATCGTATCACCATAACACTTCTCTCTTTACCGTTTTTCTTAGTTCGATCCTTTTGGTTATATCTTGATCTAGTAGAATAAAGTTTAGTATGATCTAGCTTTGAGTTTTTGTGTTGATCCTTATCTATGTAATCGAGTCCGTGAGCTATATATAATAAAGATTAGTCTTGAGTCGAGGGCTTGGTTATCTGGCTATGACTTGAGGGGAAAAAAGAAAAAAAATAAAGAATAAAAAGAAATAAAGAGATCATATTGATCTTATGGAGAGTAATGACTTCACATATAAAGAGTATGATGAATAAAAGTTGTTGAGAGCTGACAAACATAGTTTTGGTCATCGTTGCAATTAATAGGAAGTAATAAAGAAAGAGAGGTTTTCACATATAAATATACTATCTTGGACATCTTTTATGATTGTGAGCACTCATTAAAATATGACATGCTAAAAATTTGATGTTGGACAAGGAAGACAACGTAATGGGTTATGTTTTCTTATATCCGAAATAAATTATATTGTCATGGATCATCCAACATGTTGAGCTTTCCTTTCCCCCTTATGCTAGCCAAATTCTATGCACCAAGTAGAGATACTACTTGTGCTTCCAAATATCCTTAAAACCAGTTTTGCCATCAGAGCCCGCCATATCTACCTATGGATTGAGTAAGATCCTTCAAGTAAGTTGTCATTGTTGCAAGCAATAAAAATTACTCTCTAAATATGTATGATCTATTAGTGTGGAGAAAATAAGCTTTATACGAGCTTGTGATATGGAAGAAATAAAAGCGACGGACTGCATAATAAAGGTCCCTATCACAAGTGGCAATATAAAGTGACGTTCTTTTGCATTAAGATTTTGTGCATCCAACCATAAAAGCACATGACAACCTCTGCTTCCCTCTGCGAAGGGCCTATCTTTTATTTTTGTCTTATACCTTATACAAAAGTCATGGTGATCTTCACCTTTCCTTTTTAATAGTTTATCCTTTGGCAAGCACTATGTGTTGGAAAGATCCTGATATATATATATATATATATATATATATATATATATATATATATAATTGGATGCGGGTTTTCATAAAGCATTATTGTTGACGTTACCCTTGAGGTAAAAGGTTGGGAGGCAAAACTATAAGCCCTATCTTTCTCTGTGTCCGATTAAAACTTCATACCCATAAGTATTACGTGAGTGTTAGCAATTGTGAAAGACTAAATGATAGTTGAGTATGTGGACTTGCTAAAAAGCTCTTATATTGACTCTTTCTGATGTTAGGATAAATTAAAATTGCTTCAATGACTCAGATTATAGTTTGCTAGTTTTTCCATGAAGTTTCTGATTCATACTTGACATTGTGAATAGATTGTTACTTTAGCATAAGAAATCATATGACAATATATATATGTTGCTATTCTAAGAATGATCATGATGCCATCATGTCCGTGTTTTATTTTATCGACACCTCTATCTCTAAACATGTGGACATGTTTTTCGATATCGGCTTCCGCTTGAGGACAAGCGAGGTCTAAGCTTGGGGGAGTTGATACGTCCATCTTGCATCATGCTTTTATATTGATATTTACTGCATTGTGGTCTATTACTTCACATTATGTCACAATACTTATGCATTTTCTCTCTTATTTTACAATGTTTACATGAAGAGGGAGAATGCCGGCAGCTGGAATTCTGGGCTGGAAAAGGAGCAAATATTAGAGACCCATTCTGCACAACTCCAAAAGTCCTGAAACTCCACGAAAGTCAGTTTTGGAATATATTAAAAATATTGGGCGAAGAAAGCACCAGAGGGGGCCACCCACTGTCCACGAGGGTGGAGGGCACGCCCTACCACCCTAGGCGCGCCCCCTTGCCTCGTGGGCCACCTGGAAGCCCCCCGATGCCCATCTTCTAGTATAAGGTGTCTTTTGCCCTGGAAAAAATCAGAAGGAAGCTTTCGGGACGAAGCGCCGCCGTCTCGAGGCGGAACCTTGACGGAACCATTCTAGGGCTCCGACGGAGTTGTTCTACCAAGGAAACATCCCTCCGGGAGGGGGAAATCGTCACCATCGTCATCACCATCGATCCTCTCATCGGGAGGGGGTCAATCTCCATTAACATCTTCACCAGCACCATCTCCTCTGAAACCCTAGTTCATCTCTTGTATCCGATCTTTGTCTCAAAACCTCAGATTGGTACCTGTGGGTTGCTAGTAGTGTTGATTACTCCTTGTAGTTGATCCTAGTTGGTTTATTCGATGGAAGATTATATGTTCAGATCGTTTATGCACATTAATACCCCTATGATTATGAACATGAATATGATTTGTCACTACTAGGGAAAAGCCTATACACAGAATCTTACCAGTAGCGCGCTTTAAAATCAGGCGCTGCTGCTAAGTAGCAGTAGCGCGGGTTTTTAACCCTCGCTACTACTAAGTTGATAGCAGTAGCGCTGGTTTTTAACCCTCGCTACTACTAAGCGGTCTCTACCGTGCCCCCCGGGATCGCCTTTCCGGTTTTGTAAAAAGCAAAAGAAAATGATAAAAACTTCAAAAATTAAAATCCTTCGAGATGTAGTTATGTTACTACATCTACTAGTTAGGAAAATTTAAAAACTTAAATTTGGACATGTTTTGCAAAAAATGTAGGGAAAATGTAAAACGGCTATAACTTTTGCATACAATGTTAGAAAAAAACGTATAATATATCAAAATGTTTCAAAAATTAAAATCCTTCGAGATGTAGTTATGTTACAACATCTACTAGTTAGGAAAATTTAAAAACTTAAATTTGGACATGTTTTGCAAAAAGTGTAGGGAAAATGTAAAACGGCTATAACTTTTGCATATGATGTCAGAAAAAACGTATAATATATCAAAATGTTCAGCACAAAAATCTGCATACGATGGAGACCGCCTACGGCCTATTTGCAAATTTTTAGATTCCTCAAATTCTAAAAGGAAAAAAAGTTATGCTCAAATTTCAGTTTTTTAAATTTTGGTCAAATCTGGTCAAACTGTGGTCAAGCTACTTATTCAAGATGTATTAGTGTTACTAAATAATTATTCAAGAATATTAGTGTTACTAAATAATTATTTCAATTTTTTGGAATTTTGGTCAAATCTGGTCAAACTGTGGTCAAAATGTGGTCAAACTCCTTATTCAAGAAATATTAGTGTTACTAAATAATTATTGTTTTTTAGAACAATAGTTTCAAACTCAAACAGCGAAATGTGTGACTTCATGCTCAAGCTAAACTCCCGAGGGTTAATAGGATTGACATCTTACTATTGTCAGGAAAACAACACGTGCAGACTTGGAATCGAGGGAGAATAGAACCCGGAAGTTAAGCATGCTCAGGCTGGAGTAGTGAGAGGATGGGTGACAGTCCGGGAAGTTAGATGATTTGGAATGATGAGGGGTTATTAGAGATTAAATTGAGCAGCGATGAGGGTGATTAGGTTAAAATAATTCAGAAATTTGAAAATTCGGGCAAAAAATTTGAAAACAAATTCTGCGGGTTAGTAGTAGTGCAGGTTTTTACCCATGCTACTACTAACGGATGTAGTAGTAGCGCGGGTGGCACCCGCGCTTCTGCTATACGTTAGCTGTAGCGCCTTATTAGTAGCGCCGGCCCCCGCGCTGCTAATAGGCCCAAAACCCGCGCTGCTGCTAGGCTTTTCCCTATTAGTGTGTGAGTAGTTACGTTTGTTCCTTAGGACATGGGATAAGTCTTGTTATAAGTAGTCATGTGAATTTGGTATTCGTTCGATATTTTGATGAGATGTATGTTGTATTTCCTCTAGTGGTGTTATGTGAACGTCGACTACATGACACTTCACCATTGTTTGGTCCTAGGGGAAGGAATTGGGAAGTAATAAGTAGATGATGGGTAGCTAGAGTGAGAGAAGCTTAAACCCTAGTTTATGCGTTGCTTCGTAAGGGGCTGATTTGGATCCATATGTTTCATGATATGGTTAGGTTTACCTTAATTCTTCTTTCGTAGTTGCGGATGCTTGCGAGGGGGGTTAATCATAAGTGAGATGCTTGCCCAAGGAAGGGTAGTACCCAAGCACTGGTCCACCCACATATCAAATTATCAAAGTAACGAACGCGAATCATATGAGCATGATGAAAACTAGCTTGACGATAATTCCCATGTGTCCTCGGGAGCGATTTCCTTTATATAATAGTTTGTCCAGGCTTGTCCTTTGCTACAAAAAGGATTGGGACACCTTGCTGCACCTTGTTTTCTTTTGTTACTTGTTACCCGTTACGAATTACCTTATCATAAAACTATCTGTTACCGATAATTTCAGTGCTTGCAGAGAATACCTTACTGAAAACTGCTTGTCATTTCCTTCTGCTCCTCGTTGGGTTCGACACTCTTACTTATCGAAAGGACTACAATAGATCCCCTATACTTGTGGGTCATTAGACGCCTATATAAAGTGGGGGTGTGGCATACTCATGCGATTGATTGCTTCGGCGCTGCCACTAGGGTTTGCATGTGTTGCAAATAGCCACCTCCACTCATCGCCGACTGTGTGATCGGACCTAGCAGTCCGTCACACGGTGTTCCTCCTTCACACATGGATACCATTAGAGGCGATGCACTTGCGCCGCTCCAGCGAACCTATACGTGGGAACCGACGACCGACTGTTCGATGGAGATCGGACGAGGAGGATACGAGCCACGCGGACGCGCTGCCCCAACTCTTCTTCCGCTGCACGGCACTGCGCGTCTAGTGGTAACGATCTACAATCCATCTCCCGTAGCATGTTCTTGGTTGTTCTGCGCATAGGAAAATTTTAATTTGCAGTTGACGCACCCTACCGTCGAACCCAACATGTTATGTATTACAAATCATGTATACAGACTCCAATAACGCGGCAGAATATGAAGCGCTCCTACATGGACTCCGGATGGCCGTTTCTATGGGCATACAACGCCTTGAGGTGCATGGGGATTCGAACCTCGCGATATCTAAAATAAATGGTGAATTTGATGCAAAAGATCCAAAGATGGCGGCCTATCGCAACATCGTACTTAGAATATCAGATCGATTTGAGGGGCTCAAGTTTCATCATGTGGCTCGAGATAGTAATCAAGCGGTAGACATCCTTGCTCGAATGGGCGCTAAACGCGACCCTATCCCGCCTACACCTTTTTGGAAAGGCTTTTCAAGCCATCTATGGTATGGCAAGACGAGAGCGGAAATACCAGTCCGACGCCGATCACACCCCCGGACGCCGAACACGATTCGGATATCATCGGGGGCTTGGGCACTGAGCCAATGCCTTCCGCTCATGCAATCATGGTGGTTATTGTTCCATGGACTGAACCCTTCTTGGCCTACCTTAATAGGCAGGAGCTCCCTAATGATCAGAACAAGCCCCGTCGCATAGTTCGACGCTCCAAGGCCAACAAAGTTCACGAAGGAGAACTCTACAAGAAAAGTACAACTAGAGTTCTTCAAAGATGTATCTCCGAAGAAGAGGGGCAGCAGCTCTTGGCTAAAATACATGCTAGCCTAGGTGGCCATCACGCCGCAGCTCGGGCCCTTGTAAGCAAAGCCTTCCGTACATGCTTCTTCTGGCCCACGGCCCAAGCAGATGCATAGGCCCTTGTACAACGCTATGTAGGATGCCAGCTCTTCACCAATCAAAGCCATATGTCGCCCACTGCTCTAAGAACTGTCCCCATTACCTGGCCTTTTGTGGTCTGGGGGCTAGATATGGTCGGACCCCTTAAAGGGGGAAGCCATAATAAGAAATACTTACTGGTCATGATGGATAAGTTCACTAAGTGGATAGAGGCCAAACTAGTAAAAACAGCTGAAGCTGGACCGGTGATAGACTTTATATCCAGTGTTGTACACTATTATGGTGTCCCACACAGCATTATCACTAACAACGGTTCTAACTTCACAGTCGATGAGGTAAAAAATTGGTTTGCTAACCTGGGCATCAAGCTCGATTACGCCTCCATATATCACCCTCAAACAAACGGTCAAGTTAAGAGGGACAATGGCTTGATAATGAGCGGCATCAAACCCAGACTAGTGTGATCCCTAAAGGAGTCGAATAAACAATGGGTCGAGGAAGTCGATTCTGTACTCTAGGGGCTGCGAACCGCGCCCAACCGCACGACTAGATACACACCATTCTTCATGGTGTACGGCGCAGAGGTTGTCTTGCCATGCGAAATTATTCATGATTCACCTCGAGTGCGCATGTATGAAGAGAGAGAGGCCGAGCTCGATCGGCAGGACGACTTAGATGGCCTGGAGGAGGAGCGCGATGTCACAAAAGCCCGTTCCGCATTTTATCAACAACAAGCTCGAAGATACCAAAACAGAGAAGTGCGGGCAAAGACTTAATGTCGGTGAGCTCGTTTAACGCCTCCCAGAGAAGAAAAAGGACAAGCTCAAACCAAAAGGGGAAGGTCCCTTCACTATAGATGAAGTTCTGATGGGAGGAGCCTACCGCCTTCACAATGCATTGGATAATCGCTTAGAACCGAACCCTTGGAACGCTGCCCAGCTCCGAAGATTCTATGCATAAGTGCGGCCATGCTTCTTATTCGTTCTTTTGTCTCCTTTTCAAAAAAAAATCTTTTTTCATTTTTATACGTTTCCGATGGTGTGTTCGGAGAGGCAGAACACTTGAGGGGTACACATCCTTAAATGTATACACCCCACCACGACTGGGGGCTTCTGCAAGTAGAAGCTTATTATTATATCAAGCCTAGAGCTCACAATACATGTGTCATTTGTGGATCCTTTCTTGCCATTGTATGCACCTCTATGACTTAAGTTTTTTGCCAAGCTGGGTTGCCTCGCTCCTATGCTTATGCCCTACGTTCCCGATTGTTTGGCTAGGGCATAAATGGAGCACCTCTGCGATTGTTACAACCGGGTCATTCGGACATGTACCTCAGACGGGTGAAGCCGAAAGCTAGCGTTCTTAAGGGAATAATTTGTCGGCACTAAAACGATAGATTGTTGCTGTATTGCAATCATCTTTAAAGCATTTCAAGACTGTTTTTCCGTACTAGGGACCACATGCCCCAGCACGTGTAATCATAATATGCCGACCCAAGGAAAGGAACCTTTAACGAAACTATTTTCCTTGGAAGATGTTTCTTACATACGTAATATAACATACATCCCGAATCGAATTTTTGCCTGCTCGAGCACTATGACTGGGTTTCCTGGTTTCCGGAAGGATACTTCCTTTTGTCCTACGTATCTGGAAACACTCCACCATTATTGGTTTGGAGGTGAAAGCCAAAAGTCTGCAATGACAAAATCATTTCACATGTTTGGATCAAACCATAGGTTGATCATAAATGTACATTGATACATTAAGTTAAAAACCTATTCCTTCTCTATGTCATCTATAAGGCTGTCTAATATGTAGTCTTACTGTGAATATTTCGCAGCAATCATAACTTGATCATAGACTAAATTTAATGGGATTTCCTTCCCATCTGGTCCATGTGGTCCTACTCGGGCCATATGATTTGGATCCAGTTTCGAGAAGCATGTCTTCACCATGGCCCAGGCTTCTCGTGTGCCTTCACGGCAGGCAAACGTCTTCCATAGCTCGAACATGCTCCGAGCACCTTTGAAAAGATTTGCCAGGGCTTCCATACTTTCTGGAGGGGTATCATATGGTCATAATGCCTTCACCATACTCATCATGGCCTTCTGGACCCGAGCATGCACGGCGGACAACTCCTTTAGCACGTCGCCTTGAAACCCGGACACTTCCTCCTCTAGTCGACCAGTTAACAGACCTACCACAACAAATTCATGATATTCCGCATTATGGATTAAACGTGAAGTGCCTATGGTGGTCCTAAATATGAGGGGAAGACATACCGAACATGCCGCCCATCAGCTTCTCATTTTCCTTTCGAGCGGCTGATAGCTGAGCCTTCAAGCTCTCTATCTCATCGGACTATTTTTCCTTTTCCTCCTCAAGTTTTCTCTCCCTAGACGCGCCCATTGCGGTCTCTTTCAAATCCGCTAGTTCGGCAGTGACTGCACTCAGCTGCATCTGGTTTGTGTTCAGTTCCTGAGCCAGCATAGTGTTCTTTTCTTGCAGAACCTGCACAAATTATCAATCCTTAAATCGGTTTGCTTCACCGTTTCAAGTCTCGGGGGCTACTGGCATATGACCATGCAAATTTGTGTCAAATTTTACCTGTATATTCTTTGAGAACAGATGGATAACTCCGGCAAGGCTGTCTTGAGTGGCTCGGATATACGCATATGTCGAACTCAGTGCGGTGAATTCTTGTTCGGACAAGGCCAGAGCACGCATAGCTTCCTTTAAACGACGGTGATTCATCACGCTCTCCACTTCCAAATTTGTGACCGACACGTCATCTGAATCCTCTTGAGGAGGCGGAACGAGCATGGTGTCGGCTTGCGTCCTAGCTGACGAGTCCGGCACCGGATTAGTGGACATTTTGATAATTGGGCGTTTTCCCACCATTTGCCGCGTACTCCTCCTAAATATAAAAGAAAAAAGGGGAGACTCTTAACAATCCAGACTCATGCCTAGGCATGCATTAATTATACATACCTCTTGGAAGACTGTGAGGTCTACGCAGTACTCCCGGTCCCTTTTTGTTTTGAACGACGACCTTGCGTGGGGGCCGCCCTCGAGGAGATACGGTCCTTGGAGCACCGATCCTGTTAAAATCCAGATCGGTACAACAGGTAAGGATACAAATGAGGATCTCTTCTTAGGAAGCCTCTGGATACTCAGGATGCAGAATGGGTAAAGGAAAGGGTAGTCGGTGATGATGGCCACTTCCGAACCATCAAAGCTCGCCTGATAGAACACCCCATCATCGAATTCTATATATCTCTCTCTATATATACATATATATATATATGTATGTATGTATGTATGTATGTATGTATGTATGTGTGTATATATATATATATATATGGATCCTCGCAAAAGCCAGGATCTTCATCACAATTATGATCCTCCAGCTGGGGAGCAGGACAGTGGACGTCCTCGATCATCCTCCTCCATGACTAGTTGGTGGCAACAAAAAGTACATTCAATTAATGTCTGCAATGTAGTGAAATAAGCACAGACGATCGAGATCTTACCCATTCGATAGGGGTGTACATGGAATAGGCCTCCTGACAGTTTAACCAGATAAAATCTACTTTTTCTCCCTTATACAGATCGACCAAAATTGAAGCCAATTCGGCTGGGGTATCCGGACCCTGCAGTCTATAACGAGATGCGTCGTCTTCTCCGTTGTAACACCATAAGGGAGTTACTCTGGATTGAAGATGCTACACACATGATACGTCTCCAACGTATCTATAATTTTTGATTGTTCAATGGTATTATATTATCTGTTTTATATGTTTAATGGGCTTTAATATGCTCTTTTATATTATTTTTGGGACCAACCTATTAACCGGAGGCCCAGTGCCAGTTTCTATTTTTTTTTGCCTATTTCAGTGTTTCGTAGAAAAGGAATATCAAACGGAATCCAAACGGAATGAAACTTTCGCGAGGATCTTTCTTGGAACAAACGCAATCCAGGAAACTTGGAGTGGAAGTCAGAGACGCAACAAGGTGGCCACGAGGCAGGAGGGCGCGCTCAGGGGGTAGGCACGACCCCCACCCTCGTGGGCCCCTCGTAGCTCCACCGACGTACTTCTTTCGCCTATTTATACTCTTATACCCTAAAAACAACCAGGGAGCCACGAAACCACTTTTCCACCGCCGCAACCTTCAGTACCCGTGAGATCCCATATTGGGGCCTTTTCCGGTGATCTGCCGGAGGGGGATTTGATCACGGAGGGCTTCTACATCAACACCATAGCCTCTTCGATGATGCGTGAGTAGTTTACCTCAGACCTTCGGGTCCATAGTTATTAGCTAGATGGCTTCTTCTCTCTCTTTGGTTCTCAATACAAAGTTCTCCTCGATGTTCTTGGAGATCTATTCGATGTAATATTCTTTTGCGGTGTGTTTGCCGAGATCCGATGTATTGTAGATTTATGATCCAGATTATCAATGAACAATATTTGGTTCTTCTCTGAATTCTTATATGCATAATTTGATATCTTTGCAAGTCTCTTCGAATTATCGGTTTAGTTTGGCCCACTAGATTGATCTTTCTTGCAATGGGAGAAGTGCTTAGCTTTGGGTTCAATCTTGCGGTGTCCTTTCCCAGTGACAGTAGGGGCAGCAAGGCACGTATTGTATTGTTGCCATCGAGGATAAAATAAGATGGGGTTTATATCATATTGCTTGAGTTTATCCCTCTACATCATGTCATCTTGGCTAACGCGTTACTCTGTTCTTATGAACTTAATACTCTAGATGCATGTTGGATAGCGGTCAATGTGTGGAGTAACAGTAGTAGATGCAGAATCGTTTCGGTCTACTTAACACGGACGTGATGCCTATATTCATGATCATGCCTAGATATTCTCATAATTATGCGCTTTTCTATCAATTGCTCGACAGTAATTTGTTCACTCACCGTAATATATGCTATCATGAGAGAAGCCACTAGTGAAACCTATGGCCCCCGGGTCTACTTGACATCATATAAGTTTCTATCTATTTTATTTTGCAATCTTTACTTTTCAATCTATACAACAAAAATACCAAAAATATTTATCTTATTATCTTTATCAGATCTCACTTTTGCAAGTGGCCGTGAAGGGATTGACAACCCCTTTATCACGTTGGTTGCAAGGTTCTTGATTGTTTGTGCAGGTACTAGGTGACTTGCGTGTAGTCTCCTACTAGATTGATAGCTTGGTTCTCAAAAACTGAGGGAACTACTTATGCTACTTTGCCGCATCACCCTTTCCTCTTCAAGGGAAAACCTGTTGGGGAACGTAGCAGAAATTCAAAATTTTCCTACGTGTCACCAAGATCTATCTATGGAGAGACCAGCAACGAGGGGAAGGAGAGTGCATCTACATACCCTTGTAGATCGCTAAGCGGAAGCGTTCAAGAGAACGGGGTTGATGGAGTCGTACTCGTCGTGATCCAAATCACCGATGATCCTAGTGCCGAACGGACGGCACCTCCGCGTTCAACACACGTACAGCCCGGTGACGTCTCCCACGCCTTGATCCAGCAAGGAGAGAGGGAGAGGTTGAGGAAGACTCCATCCAGCAGCAGCACAACGGCATGGTGGTGGTGGAGGAGTGTGGCAATCCTGCAGGGCTTCGCCAAGCACTACGGGATATGAGGAGAAAGAGAGGGAGGGCTGCACCAACGAGAGAGATCAAATCGCATGTATTGGGCAGCCCCTAGGCCAAGTATATATAGGGGAAGGGGAGGGACTGCGCCCCCTTTAGGGTTTCCACCCCTAGGGGTGGCGGCCAGCCTAGATCCCATCTAAAGGGAGGCGGCCAAGGGGGAGGGGGAGAGGGAGGCGCACCAGGATGGGCCTTAGGGCCCATCTGCCCTAGGGTTTGCCCCCTTCTCCTCTCCCTTGCGCCTTGGGCCCTTGTGGGGGGGTGCACCAGCCCACTTGGGGCTGGTCCCCTTCCACACTTGGCCCATGAAGCCCTCCGGGGCTGGTGGCCCCACTTGGTGGACCCCCGGGACCCTCCCGGTGGTCCCGGTACGTTACCAATAAAACCCGAAACCTTTCCGGTGACCAAAACAGGACTTCCCATATATAAATCTTTACCTCCGGACCATTCCAGAACTCCTCGTGACGTCCGGGATCTCATCCGGGACTCCGAAAAACATTCGGTATCCACATACAAACTTCCTTTATAACCCTAGCGTCATCGAACCTTAAGTGTGTAGACCCTACGGGTTCGGGAGACATGCAGACATGACCGAGACGTTCTCCGGTCAATAACCAACAGCGGGATCTGGATACCCATGTTGGCTCCCACATGCTCCACGATGATCTCGCCGGACGAACCACGATGTCAAGGACTTAATCAATCCCGTATACAATTCCCTTTGTCTAGCGGTACGATAATTGCCCGAGATTCGATCGTCGGTATCCTGATACCTTGTTCAATCTTGTTACCGGCAAGTCTCTTTACTCGTTCCATAACACATCATCCCGTGATCAACTCCTTGATCACATTGTGCACATTATGATGATGTCCTACCGAGTGGGCCCAGAGATACCTCTCCGTCACACGGAGTGACAAATCCCAGTCTCGATTCGTGCCAACCCAACAGACACTTTCGGAGATACCCGTAGTGTACCTTTATAGCCACCCAGTTATGTTGTGACGTTTGGCACACCCAAAGCATTCCTACGGTATCCGAGAGTTGCACAATCTCATGGTCTAAGGAAATGATACTTGACATTAGAAAAGCTTTAGCATACGAACTACACGATCTAGTGCTATGCTTAGGATCGGGTCTTGTCCATCACATCATTCTCCTAATGATGTCATCCCGTTATCAACGACATCCAATGTCCATGGTCAGGAAACCATAACCATCTATTGATCAACGAGCTAGTCAACTAGAGGCTTACTAGGGACATGGTGTTGTCTATGTATCCACACATGTATCTGAGTTTCCTATCAATACAATTCTAGCATGGATAATAAACGATTATCATGAACAAGGAAATATAATAATAATCAATTTATTATTGCCTCTAGGGCATATTTCCAACAGTCTCCCACTTGCACTAGAGTCAATAATCCAGTTCACATCGAGATGTGATTAACACTCAAGGTCACATCCCCATGTGACTAACACCCAAAGAGTTCTGGGTTTGATCATGTTATGCTTGAGAGAGAGGTTATAGTCAACGGGTCTGAACCTTTCAGATCTGTGTGTGCTTTACAAATCTCTATGTCATCTCCTAGATGCAGCTACCACGCTCTATTTGGAGCTATTCCAAATAACTGTTCTACTATACGAATCCAGTTTACTACTCAGAATAATCTGGATTAGTGTCAAAGTTTGCATCGGCGTAACCCTTTACGACGAACTCTTTTACCACCTCCATAATCGAGAAAATTCCTTAGTCCACTAGTTACTAAGGATAACTTTGACCGCTGTCCTGTGATCCATTCTTGGATCACTCTTGTACCCCTTGACTGACTCATCACAAGGCACACTTCAGGTGCGGTACACAGCATAGCATACTGTAGAGCCTATGTCTTAAGCATAGGGGACGACCTTCGCCCTTTCTCTCTATTCTACCGCGGTCAGGTTTCGAGTCTTACTCAATGTTCACACCTTATAACACAGCCAAGAACTCCTTTGCCGACCCATTTTGAACTCCTTCAAAATCTTGTCAAGGTATGTGCTCATTTGAAAGTTCCATTAAGCGTTTTGATCTACCCTTATAGATCTTGATGCTCAATGCTCAAGTAGCTTAATCCAGGCTTTCCATTGAAAAACACTTTCCAAATAACCCTGTATGCTTTCCAGAAATTCTACGTCACTTCTGATCAACAATATGTCAACAACATATACTTATCAGAAATTCTATAGTGCTCCCACTCACTTCTTTCGAAATACAAGTTTCTCATAAACCTTGTATACACCCAAAATCTTTGATCATCATCAAAGTGTATATTCCAACTCTGAGATGCTTACTCCAGTCCTTAGAAGGATTGCTGGAGCTTTGCATACTTATTAGCATCTTTCAGGATTGACAAAACCTTCCAGTTGTATCACATACAACCTTTCCTCAAGAAAATCGTTGAGGAAACAATGTTTTGACATCCTATCTGCAAGATTTCATAAATAATGCAGTAATATAATTCCAACAAACTATTAGCATCGCTACGTGTGAGAAAGTCTCATCGTAGTCAACTCCTTGAACTTGTCGGGAAACATCTTAACGACAAGTCGAACTTTCTCAATGGTGACATTTACCATCATTGTCCGTCTTCCTTTTAAAATCCATATGTACCTAACAGCCTTACGACCATCAAGTAGTTCTTCCAAAGTCTACACTTTGTTTTCATATATGGATCCTCTCTCGGATTATATGGCCTCGAGCCATTAATCGGAATCCGGGCCCACCATCGCTTCTCCATAGCTCGTAGGTTCATTATTGTCTAGCAACATGACTTCCAAGACAGGATTACGTACCATTCTGAAGTAGTACGCATCCTTGTCATCCCACGAGGTTTGGTAGTGACTTGATCTGAAGTTTCATGATTAATATCATAAGCTTCCACTTTAATTGGTGTAGGTGCCACAGGAACAACTCTTTGTGCCCTTCTATACACCAGTTGAAGTGACGGTTCAATAACCTCATCAAGTCTCCACCATCCTCCCACTCAATTCTTTCGAGACAAACCTTTTCCTCGAGAAAGAACCCGATTTAAGAAACAATCTCTATTGCTTTCGGATCTGAATTAGGAGGTATACCCAACTGCTTTGGGTGTCCTATGAAGATGCATTTATCCGCTTTGGGTTCGAGCTGATCATCCTGAAACTTTTTCACATAAGCATCGCAGCCCAAACTTTTAAGAAATGATAGCTTAGGTTTCTCTAAACCACAGTTCATACGGTGTCATCTCATCGGAATTACGTGGTGCCCTATTCAAAGTGAATGCGGTTGTCTCTAATGCCTAACCCATAAACTATCCTGGTAATTCGATAAGAGACATCATGGTATGCATCATATCCAATAGGGTGCAGTTATGATGTTCGGACACACCATCACACTATGGTGTTCCAGGCTGTATCCATTGTGAAACAATTTCCACAATGTCTTAATTCTGTGCCAAACTCGTAATTCAGATATTCATCTCTATGATCATATCATAGATATTTTATCCTCTTGTCACGACGATCTTTCAACTTCACCTTGAAATTACTTGAACCTTTCAATAATTCAGACTCGTGATTCATCAAGTAAATGTACTCAACATCTACTCAAATCATCTGTGAAGTAAGACCATAACAATATCCACTACACGCCTCAGCACTCATTGGACTGCACACATCAAAATGTATTACTTCCAACAAGTTGCTTTCTAGTTCCATTTTACTGAAACCGAGGCTTTCAGTCATCTTGCCCTTGTGGTATGATTTGCATGTCTCAAGTGATTCAAAATCAAGTGAGTCCAAACGGTCCATTTGCATGGAGTTTCTTCATGCATATACACCAATAGACATGGTTCGCATGCCTCAAACTTTTCAAAAACGAATGAGCCCAAAGATCCATCAACATGGAGCTTCTTCATGCATTTTATACCGATATGACTTATCTGGTAGTGCCACAAGTAGGTGGTACTATCATTACTATCTTATATCTTTTGGCATGAACATGTGTATCACTACGATCGAGATTCAATAAACCATTCATTTTAGGTGCAAAACCATTGAAGGTATTATTCAAGTAAACAGAGTAACCATTATTCTCGTTAAATGAATAACCGTATCGCGATAGACATAATCCAATCATGTCTATGCTCAACGCAAACACCAAATAACAATTATTTAGGTTTAACACCAATCTCGATGGTAGACGGAGCGTGCGATGCTTGATCATATCAACATTGGAAACACTTCCAACACATATCGTCAGCTCACCTTTAGCTAGTCTCCGTTTATTCCGTAGCTTTTATTTCGAGTTACTAACACTTAGCAACCGAACCGGTATCTAATACCCTGGTGCTACTAGGAGTACTAGTAAAGTACACATCAACATAATGTATATCCAATATACTTTTATCGACCTTGTCAGCCTTCTAATCTACCAAGTATCTAGGGTAATTCTGCTCCAGTGGTTGTTCCCCTTATTACAGAAGCACTTAGTCTCGGGTTTGGGTTCAACTTTGGGTTTCTTCACTAGAGCAGCAGCTAAATTGCCATTTCATGAAGTATCCCTTCTTGCCCTTGCCCTTCCTGAAACTAGTGGTTTCACCAACCATCAACAATTGATGCTCCTTCTTGATTTCTACTTTCGCGGTGTCAAACATCGCGAATATTTCAAGGATCATCATATCTATCCCTGATATGTTATAGTTCATCACAAAGCTCTAGCAGCTTGGTGGCAATGACTTTGGAGAAACATCACTATCTCATTTGGAAGATCAACTCCCACTTGATTCAAATGATTGTTTGCACTCAGACAATCTGAGCACAAGCTCAACAATTGAGCTTTTCTCCTTTGTTTGCATGTTAAGAAAATCGTCGGAGGTCTTATACCTCTTGACGTGGGCACAAGCATGAAATCCCAATTCCAGCCCTTGAAACATCTCATATGTTTCGCGACGTTTCAAAACGTCTTTGGTGCCTCAACTCTAAACCGTTTAACTGAATTATCACATAGTTATCAAAACGTGTATGTCAGATGTTCGCAACATCCACAGACGACGTTCGAGGTTCAGCACACTGAGCGGTGCATTAAGGACATAAGCCTTCTATGAAGCAATGAGGACAATCCTCAGTTTACGGACCTAGTCCGCATAATTGCTACTATTAACTTTCAACTAAATTTTCTCTAGGAACATAACTAAACAGTAGAACTAAAGCGCGAGCTACGACATAATTTGCGAAGACCTTTTGACTATGTTCAGGATAATTAAGTTCATCTTATGAACTCCCACTCAGATAGACATCCCTCCAATCATCTAAGTGATTACATGATCTGAGTCAACTAGGCCGTGTCCGATCATCATGTGAGACGGACTAGTCAACGTGGGTGAACATCTTCATGTTGATCGTATCTTCTATACGACTCATGCTCGACCTTTCGGTCTTCTGTGTTCCGAGGCCATGTCTGTACACATGCTAGGCTCGTCAAGTCAACCTAAGTGTTTCGCGTGTGTAAATCTGTCTTACACCCGTTGTATGTGAACGTTAGAATCTATCACACCCGATCATCACGTGGTGCTTCGAAACAACGAACTGTCGCAACGGTGCATAGTTAGGGGGAACACTTTCTTGAAATTTTAATGAGGGATCATCTTATTTACTACCGTCGTTCTAAGTAAACAAGATGTATAAACATGATAAACATCACATGCAATCAAATAGTGACATGATATGGCCAATATCATATTGATCCTTTTGATCTCCATCTTCGGGGCTCTATGATCATCTTGTCACCGGCATGACACCATGATCTCCATCATCATGATCTCCATCATCGTGTCTTCATGAAGTTGTCTCGCCAACGATTACTTCTACTACTACAGCTAACGGTTAGCAATAAAGTAAAGTAATTACATGACGTTTATGTTGACACGCAGGTCATAAATAAATTAAGACAACTCCTATGGCTCTTGTCGGTTGTCATACTCATCGACATGCAAGTCGTGATTCCTATTACAAGAACATGATCAATCTCATACATCACATATATCATTCATCACATCCTTTTTCCATATCACATCACATAGCATACCCTACAAAAACAAGTTAGACGTCCTCTAATTGTTGTTTGCATGTTTTACGTGGCTGCTATGGGTTTCTAGCAAGAACATTTCTTACCTACGCAAAACCACAACGTGATATGCCAATTGCTATTTACCCTTCATAAGGACCCTTTTCATCGAATCCGTTCCGACTAAAGTGGGAGAGACAGACACCCGCCAGCCACCTTATGCAACTAGTGCATGTTAGTCGGTGGAACCGGTCTCACGTAAGCGTACGTGTAAGGTTGGTCCGGCCGCTTCATCCCACAATGCCGTCGAAACAAGATTGGACTAGTAACGGTAAGCATATTGAACAAGATCAATGCCCACAACTACTTTGTGTTCTACTCGTGCATAGAATCTATGCAATAGACCTAGCTCATGATGCCACTGTTGGGGAACGTAGCAGAAATTCAAAATTTTCCTACGTGTCACCAAGATCTATCTATGGAGAGACCAGCAACGAGGGGAAGGAGAGTGCATCTACATACCCTTGTAGATCGCTAAGCGGAAGCGTTCAAGAGAACGGGGTTGATGGAGTCGTACTCGTCGTGATCCAAATCACCGATGATCCTAGTGTCGAACGGACGGCACCTCCGCGTTCAACACACGTACAGCCCGGTGATGTCTCCCACGCCTTGATCCAGCAAGGAGAGAGGGAGAGGTTGAGAAAGACTCCATCTAGCAGCAGCACAACGGCATGGTGGTGGTGGAGGAGTGTGGCAATCCTGCAGGGCTTCGCCAAGCACTACGGGATATGAGGAGAAAGAGAGGGAGGGCTGCACCAATGAGAGAGATCAAATCGCATGTATTGGGCAGCCCCTAGGCCAAGTATATATAGGGGAAGGGGAGGGGCTGCGCCCCCTTTAGGGTTTCCACCCCTAGGGGTGGCGGCCAGCCTAGATCCCATCTAAAGGGAGGCGGCCAAGGGGGAGGGGGAGAGGGAGGCACACCAGGATGGGCCTTAGGGCCCATCTGCCCTAGGGTTTGCCCCCTTCTCCTCTCCCTTGCACCTTGGGCCCTTGTGGGGGGGGGGGCGCACCAGCCCACTTGGGGCTGGTCCCCTTCCACACTTGGCCCATGAAGCCCTCCGGGGCTGGTGGCCCCACTTGGTGGACCCCCGGGACCCTCCCGGTGGTCCCGGTACGTTACCGATAAAACCCGAAACCTTTCCGGTGACCAAAACAGGACTTCCCATATATAAATCTTTACCTCCGGACCATTCCGGAACTCCTCGTGATGTTCGAGATCTCATCCGGGACTCCGAACAACATTCGGTATCCACATACAAACTTCCTTTATAACCCTAGCGTCATCGAACCTTAAGTGTGTAGACCCTACGTACGGGTTCGGGAGACATGCAGACATGACCGATACGTTCTCCGATCAATAACCAACAGCGGGATCTGGATACCCATGTTGGCTCCCACATGCTCCACGATGATCTCATCGGACGAACCACGATGTCAAGGACTTAATCAACCCCGTATACAATTCCCTTTGTCTAGCGGTATGATACTTGCCCGAGATTCGATCGTCGGTATAACGATACCTTGTTCAATCTCGTTACCAGCAAGTCTCTTTACTCGTTCCGTAACACATCATCCCGTGATCAACTCCTTGATCATATTGTGCACATTATGATGATGTCCTACCGAATGGGCCCAGAGATACCTCTCCGTCACACGGAGTGACAAATCCCAGTCTCGATTCATGCCAACCCAACAGACACTTTCGGAGATACCCGTAGTGTACCTTTATAGCCACCCAGTTACGTTGTGACGTTTGGCACACCCAAAGCATTCCTACGGTATCCGGGAGTTGCACAATCTCATGGTCTAAGGAAATGATACTTGACATTAGAAAAGCTTTAGCATACGAACTACACGATCTAGTGCTATGCTTAGGATCGGGTCTTGTCCATCATATCATTCTCCTAATGATGTGATCCCGTTATCAACGACATCCAATGTCCATGGTCAGGAAACCATAACCATCTATTGATCAACGAGCTAGTCAACTAGAGGCTTACTAGGGACATGGTGTTGTCTATGTATCCACACATGTATCTGAGTTTCCTCTCAATACAATTCTAGCATGGATAATAAACGATTATCATGAACAAGGAAATATAATAATAATCAATTTATTATTGCCTCTAGGGCATATTTCCAACAAAACCAACGCATGCTCAAGAGGTAGCAAGAAGGATTTTTGGCGCCATTGCCGGGGAGATCTACGCTCAAGTCAAGACATACCAAGTACCCATTACAAACTCTTCTCCCTCGCATTACATTATTTCCCATTTGCCTCTCGTTTTCCTCTCCCCCATTTCTAAAACGATTTTCAAAAACCTTTACCTTTTCTTTGCCCCCTTTTCGTTCGTCTCTTTTCTCTTGTTTCTTGTGTGCTTGTGTGTTGGATTGATTATTTGTCACGATGGCTCAAGATAATACCAAATTATGTGACTTTTCCAATACCAACAACAATGATTTTATTAGCACTCCGATTGCTCCTATTACCAATGCTGAATCTTGTGAAATTAATGCTGCTTTGTTGAATCTTGTCATGAAATATCAATTTTCTGGCCTTCCTAGTGAAGATCTCGCTACCCATCTAAACAACTTTGTTGATTTGTGTGATATGCAAAAGAAGAAAGATGTGGATAATGATATTGTTAAATTGAAGCTATTTCCGTTTTCGCTTAGAGATCGTGCTAAAACTTGGTTCTCTTCTTTGCCTAAAAATAGTATTGATTCATGGAATAAGTGCAAAGATGCTTTTATCTCTAAGTATTTTCCTCATGCTAAGATCATCTCTCTTAGGAACAATATTATGAATTTCAAGCAACTTGATCATGAGCATGTTGCACAAGCTTGGGAGAGGATGAAATTAATGATACGTAATTGCCCTACACATGGTTTGAATTTATGGATGATTAACAAAAAATTTATGCCGGATTGAATTTTTCTTCTAGAAATCTTTTAGATTCGGCCGTGGGAGGCACTTTTATGGAAATCACTTTAGGAGAGGCTACTAAACTCCTAAATAATATTATGGTTAATTATTCTCACTGGCACACCGAAAGATCCACTAATAAAAAAGTTCATGCGATTGAGAGATTAATGTTTTGAGTGGAAAGATGGATGAACTTATGAAATTGTTTGCTAATAAGAGTGTTTCTTCTGATCCTAATGATATGCCTTTGTCCACTTTGATTGAGAATAATAATGAATCTATGGATGTGAAATTTTGTTGGTAGGTACAATTTTGGTAACAACGCGTATAGAGGAAATTTTAATTCTAGGCCGTTTCCTAATAATTCCTCTAATCATTATGGTAATTCCTACAACAACCCTTATGGAAATTTTAATAAGATGCCCTCTGATTTTGAGACTAGTGTTAAAGAATTTATGAATTCACAAAAGAATTGCAATGCCTTGATTGAAGAAAAATTGCTTAAGATTGATGAGTTGGCTAGGAACGTGGATAGAATTTCTCTTGATGATGATTCTTTGAAACTTATACCTATTCCACCTAAGCATGATATTAATGAGTCTCTCAAAGCCATGAGAATTTCCTTTGATGAGGGCAAAGAAAGAACTGCTAGGATGCGTGCTAAAAAAGATTGCTTTGTGAAAGCGTGTTCTTCTAGTTTTCATGATAATAATGATGAAGATCTAAAAGTGATTGATGTGTCTCCTATTAAATATTTGTTTTCCAATATGAATCTTGATAAAGATAGGACTGGAGATGAGCCAACTTTATTTAAAAGGCGTCCCAATGATTTGAAGTTTTTAGATCTTGATGCTAAAATTAATAAAAGTGGGATTGAAGAGGTTAAAACTTTACATAGCAATGAACCCACTATTTTGGATTTCAAGGAATTTAATTATGATAATTGCTCTTTTATAGATTGTATTTCCTTGTTGCAATCCGTGTTAAATTCTCCTCATGCTGATGATCAAAATAAGGCTTTTAATAAACATATCGTTGATGCTTTAATGAAATCTTATGAAGAAAAGCATGAATTAGAAGTTTCTATCCCTAGAAAACTTTATGATGACTGGGAACCTACTATTAAAATTAAGGTTAAAGATCATGAGTGCTATGCTTTGTGTGATTTGGGTGCTAGTGTTTCCACGATTCCAAAAACTTTGTGTGATGTGTTTGTTGGGTAACGAAGTAATTTCAAAAAAAATTCTATGCACACGCAAGATCATGGTGATGCATAGCAACGAGAGGGAAGAGTGTTGTCCACGTACTCTCGTAGACCGTAAGCGGAAGCGTTATGACAAAGCGGTTGATGTAGTTGTACTTCTTCAAGATTCGACCCATCCTAGTACCGAAAGTACGGCACCTCCGCGATCTGCACACGTTCGGCTCGGTGACGTCCCACGAACTCTCGATCCAGCTAAGTATTGAGGGAGAGCTTCATCAGCACAACAATGTGATGACGGTGATGATGAAGTTACCAGCACATGGCTTCGCCTAAGCACTATGACGATATACCCGGGGTGGATTATGGTGGAGGGGGGCACCGCACACGGCTAAGAGATCAATGATCAGCTTGTGTGTCTATGGGGTGCCCCCTCCCCCGTATATAAAGGAGCAAGGGGGAGGACGGCCGGCCCTAGGGGTGCACCAAGGGAGGAGGAATCCTCCTCTGAGTAGGAGTAGGATTCCTCCTTTCCTAGTCCTACTAGGAAGAGTAGGGGAAAGAGGGAAAGGAGAGGAAGAGGAGAAGGAAAGGGGGGCGCACCCCCCTCCCTAGTCCAATTCGGACTCCCTATAGGGAGGGGGCGCGCCTGCCCCTTGTAGGCTGCCTCCCCTCTTCCCTATGACCCATGTAGGACCAAACTTTCCCCCGGGGGGGGGGGGGTCCGGTAAACCTCTAGTACTCCAGTTTTCTCCGAAATCACCCGGAACACTTCATCCTGCAACTAACTCATTAGTCACATTTCTTGCAAGGCTTATAGTGATGTGCATTACCGAGAGGGCCCGGAGATACCTCTGATAGACGGAGTGGCAAATCCTAATCTTGATCTATGCCAACTCAACAAACACCATCGGATACACCGCAGAGCACCTTTATAATCACCTAGTTATGTTGTGATGTTTGGTAGCACACAAAGTGTTCCTCCGGTATTAGGGAGTTGCATAATCTCATAGTCATAGGAACATGTATAAGTCATGAAGAAAGCAATAGCAACATAGTAAATGATCAAGTGCTAAGCTAACGGAATGGGTCAAGTCAAGCACATCATTCTCTAATGATGTGATCCCGTTAATCAAATGACAACTCATGTCTATGTCTAGGAAACTTAACCATCTTTGATTCAATGAGCTAGTCAAGTAGAAGCATACTAGTGACACTCTGTTTGTCTATGTATTCACACATGTACTAAGTTTCCGGTTAATACAATTCTAGCATGAATAATAAACATGTATCACGATATAAGGAAATATAAATAAAAACTTTATTATTGCCTCTAGGTCATATTTCCTTCAGTCTCCCACTTGCACTAGAGTCAATAATCTAGTTCACATCGTCATGTGACTTAACACCAATAGTTCACATCTTTATGTGATTACTTCACATCTCCATGTGACTAACACCCAAAGGGTTTACTAGAATCAATAATCTAGTTCACATCGCTATGTGATTAACACCCAAAGAGTGACCATGTTTTGCTTGTGAGAGAAATTTAGTCAATGGGTCTGCAACATTCAGAGCCGTATGTATTTTGCAAATTTTCTATGTCTACAATGCTTTGCACGGAGATACTCTAGCTAATTTCTCCCACTTTCAATATGTATCTAGATCGAGACTTAGAGTCATCCAGATCGGTGTCAAAGCTTGCATAGACGTAACCTTTTACTACGAACACTTTGTCACCTTCATAACCAAGAAACATTTCCTTATTCCACTAAGGATATTTTTGACCGTTGTCCAATGATCCATTCCTGGATCACTATTGTACCCTCTTGCCAAGCTTATGGTGAGGTACACAATAGGTCTGGTACACAGCATAACATACTTTATAGAACCTATGACTGAGGCATAGGGAATGACTTTTCACTCTGTTTCTATTTTCTACCATGGTCAGGTTTTGAGTCTTTACTCAACTTCACACCTTGCAACACTGGCAAGAACTCCTTCTTTGACTGCTCCATTTTGAACTACTTCAAAATCTTGTTAAGGTATGTACTCATGGAAAATATATCAAGCGTCTTGATCTATCTCTATAGATCTTGATGCTCAATATGTAAGTAGCTTCACCGAGGTCTTTCTTTGAAAAACTCCTTTCGAACACTCCTTTATGCTTTCCAGAAAAATTCTACATTGTTTCCGATCAACAATATGTCATTCACATATACTTATCAGAAATATTGTAGTGCTCCCACTCACTTTCTTGTAAATACAGGCTTCACCGCAAGTCTGTATAAAACCATATGCTTTGATCACTCTATCAAAGCGTATATTCCAACTCCGAGAGGCTTGCACCAGTCCATAAATGGATTGCTGGAGCTTGCACACTTTGTTAGCACCCTTTGGATCGATAAAACCTTCAGGTGGCATCATATACAACTCTTCTTCCACAAATCCATTCAGAAATGCAGTCTTTACATCCATTTGCCAAATTTCATAATCGTAAAATGCGGAAATTGCTAACCTGATTCGGACGGACTTAAGCATCGCTACGGGTGAGAAATTCTCATCGTAGTCAACTCCTTGAACTTGTCAAAACCCTTTTGCAACAAGTCGAGCTTTGTAGATAGTAACATTACCGTCAGCGTCAGTTTTCTTCTTGACGATCCATTTATTCTCGATGGCTTGCCGATCATCGGGCAAGTCAACCAAAGTCCATACTTTGTTCTCATACATGGATCCCAGCTCATATTTCATGGCTTCTAGCCATTTCGCAGAATCTTGGCTCATCATCGCTTCCTCATAGTTCGTAGGTTCGTCATGGTCAAGTAACATGACTTCCAGAACAGGATTACCGTACCACTCTGGTGCGGATCTTATTCTGGTTGACCTACGAGGTTCGGTAGTAACTTGATCAGAAGTTTCATGATCATTATCATTAGCTTCCTCACTTACTAGTGTAGGAATCACTGGAACTGATTTCAGTGATGAACTACTTTCCAATAAGGGAGCAGGTATAGTTACCTCATCAAGTTCTACTTTCCTACCACTCACTTCTTTTGAGAGAAACTCCTTCTCTAGAAAGGATCCATTCTTAGCAACGAATATCTTGCCTTCGGATCTGTGATAGAAGGTGTACCCAACAGTTTCCTTTGGGTATCCTATGAAGACACATTTCTCTGTGATTCAAGCTTATCAGGTTGAAGCTTTTTCACATAAGCATCGCAGCCCCAAACTTTAAGAAATGACAGGTTTGGTTTCTTGCCAAACCATAGTTCATACGGTGTCATCTCAACGGATTTAGATGGTGCCATATTTAACGTGAATGCAGCTGTCTCTAATGCATAACCCCAAAACGATAGTGGTAAATCGGTAAGAGACATCAGAGATCACACCATATCTAATAAAATACGATTACAATGTTCGGACACACCATTATGTTGTGGTGTTCCAGGTGGCGTGAGTTGCGAAACTATTCCGCATTGTTTCAAATGAAGACCAAACTCGTAACTCAAATATTCTCCTCCACGATCAGATCATAGAAACTTTAGTTTCTTGTTACGATGATTTTCCAATTCACTCTGAAATTCTTTGAACTTTTCAAATGTTTCAGACTTATGTTTCATCAAGTAGATATACCCATATCTGCTCAAATCATCTGTGAAGGTCAGAAAATAATGATACCCACCGCGAGCATCAACACTCATCGGATCGAATACATCAGTATGTATTATTTCCAATAAGTCAGTTGCTCGCTCCATTGTTTCGAAGAACGGAGTCTTAGTCATCTTGCCCATGAGGCATGGTTCGCAAGCACCAAGTGATTCATAATCAAGTGATTCCAAAAGCCCATCAGCATGGAGTTTCTTCATGCGCTTTACAACAATATGACGTAAACGGCAGTGCCACAAATATGTTGCACTATCATTACCAACTTTGCATCTTTTGGCATCAGCATTATGAATATGTGTATCACTACGATCGAGATTCAATAAACCATTCACCTTGGGTGTATGACCTCAAAAGGTTTTATTCATGTAAACATAATAACAATTATTCTTTGACTTAAATGAATAACCGTATTGCACTAAACATGATCTAATCATATTCTGCTCAACGCAAGCACCAAATAACATTTATTTTAGGTTCAACACTATTCCCGAAGGTAAAGGGAGTGTGCAATGGTGATCTTATCAACCCTAGAATCATTTCCAACTCACATCATCACCTCGCCCTTAACTAGTCTCTATTTATTTTGCAACTCCCCTTTCAAGTTACTACTTTTAGCAACTGAACCAGTATCAAATACTGAGGGGTTGATATAAACACTAGTAAAGTACACATCAATAACATGTATATCAAATATACTTTTGTTCACTTTGCCATCCTTCTTATCTGCCAAGCATCTAGGGCAGTTCCACTTCTAGTGACCATTTCCTTTGAAGTAGTAGCACTCAGTTCCAGGCTTGGGTCTAGCTTTGGGCTTCTTCATGGGAGCAGCAAGTTGTTTTCTTTCTTCTTTGAAGTTCCTCTTTTTTTCCCTTTGTCCTTTTCTTGAAACTAGTGATCTTGTTAACCATCAACACTTGATGCTATTTCTTGATTTCTACCTTCATCGATTTCAGCATTGCGAAGAGCTTTGGGAATTACTTTCGTCATCCCTTGCATATTATAGTTCATCACTAAGTTCTAGTAACTTTGTGATAGTGACTAGAGAACTTTGTCAATTACTATCTTATCTGGAAGATTAACTCCCACTTGATTCAAGCAATTGTAGTACCCAGACAATCTGAGCACATGCTCACTGGTTGAGCTATTCTCCTCCATCTTGGAGGCAAAGTACTTGTCAGAGGTCTCATACCTCTTGACTCGGGCATGAGTCTGAAATACCAATTTTAGCTCTTGGAACATCTTATATGTTCCATGACATTTCAAAACATTTTTGAAGTCCCGGTTCTAAGCCGTAAATCATGGTGCACTAAACTATCAAGTAGTCATCATACCGAGCTTTGCCAAACGTTCTTAACGTCTACATTTGCTCCTGTAATAGGTCTGTCACCTAGCGGTGCATCAAGGACATAATTCTTCTGTGCAGCAATGAGGAAAATCCTTAGATCACGTACCTAGTCTGCATCATTGCTACTATCATCTTTCAACTTCGTTTTCTCTAGGAACTTATAAAAAATAAACAGGGAGCTACATCGCAAGCTATTGATCTGCAACAACATAGACATGCAAAATACTATCAGGTACTAAGTTCATGATAAATTAAAGTTCAATTAATCAAATTACTTAAGAACTCCCACTTAGATAGACATCTCTCTAATCATCTGAGTGATCACGTGATCCATATCAACTAAACCATGTCCGATCATCATGTGAGATGGAGTAGTTTTCAATGGTGAACATCACTATGTTGATCATATCTACTATATGATTCACGCTCGACCTTTCGGTCTCAGTGTTCCGAGGCCATATCTGCATATGCAAGGCTCGTCAAGTTTAACCCGAGTTTTTTGCGAGTGCAAAACTGGCTTGCACCCGTTGTATGTGAACGTAGAGCTTACCACACCCGATCATCACGTGGTGTCTCGGCACGATGAACTTTCGCAATGGTGCATACTCAGGGAGAACACTTGTACCTTGAAATTTAGTGAGAGATCATCTTATAATGCTACCGCCGTACCAAGAAAAATAAGATGCATAAAGGATAAACATCACATGCAATCAATATAAGTGATATGATATGGCCATCATCATCTTGTGCCTTTGATCTCCATCTCCAAAGCACCATCATGATCACCATCGTCACCGGCTTGACACCTTGATCTCCATCGAAGCATCGTTGTCATCTCGCCAACTATTGCTGCTATGACTATCGCTACCGCTTAGTGATAAAGTGAAGCAATTACATGGCGATTGCATTTCATACAATAAAAGCGACAACCATATGGCTCCTGCCAGTTGCCGATAACTATGTTACAAAACATGATCATCTCATACAATAAAATTTAGCATCATGTCTTGACCATATCACATCACAACATGACCTACAAAAACAAGTTAGACGTCCTCTACTTTGTTGTTGCAAGTTTTACGTGGCTGCTACGGGCTAAGCAAGAACCGTTCTTACCTACGCATCAAAAACCACAACACGGTATAGTGATTGCTTTTTGATCTTCGAAAAGAACCTTGTTCATTGAATCCGATTCAACTAAAATTGGAAAAACTGACACCCACCAGCCACTTGTGTGTGAAGCACGTCGGTAGAACCAGTCTCGCGTAAGCGTACGCGTAATGTCAGTCTGGGCCGCTTCATCCAATAATACCGCCGAATCAAGAATCAACTAGTGATGGCAAGCAATATGTATATACCCACGTCAAACACTCCTTTGTGTTCTACTCGTGCATATAACATCTACGCATAGACATTGCTCGGATGCCACTGTTGGGTAACGCAGTAATTTCAAAAAAAATTCCTATGCACACGCAAGATCATGGTGATGCATAGCAACGAGAGGGAAGAGTGTTGTCCACGTACCCTTGTAGACCGTAAGTGGAAGCATTATGGCAACGCAATTGATGTAGTCATATGTCTTCACGACCCGACCGATCCTAGTGCCGAAAGTACGGCACCTCCGCGATCTGCACACATTCGGCTCGGTGACGTCCCACGAACTCTCGATCTAGTTGAGTGTCGAGGGAGAGCTTCGTCAGCACGACGGCATGATGATGGTGATGATGAAGTTACCAACGTAGGGCTTCGCTTAAGCACTATGACGATATGACCGAGGTGGATTATGGTGGAGGGGGGCACCGCACACGGCTAAGAGATCAATGATCAACTTGTGTGTCTATGGGTGCCCCCCTCCCCCGTATATAACGGAAGAAGGGGGAGGCGCGCCAAGGGAGGATGAATCCTCATCCTAGTAGGAGTAGGATTCCTCCTTTCCTAGTCCTACTAGGAAGAGGAGGGGCAAGAGGGAAAGGAGAGGAAGAGGAGAAGAAAAGGGGGGCGCGCCCCCTCCCTAGTCCAATTCATACTCCCTATAGGAAGGGGGAGCAGCTTCCCCTTGTGGGCTGCCTCCCCTCTTCCCTATGGCCCATGTAGGCCCAATCTTTCCCAGGGGGGTTCCGGTAACCCTCTGGTACTCCGGTTTTCTCCGAAATCACCTGGAACACTTCCCGTGTCCGAATATAGTCGTCAATATATCAATGTTTATGTCTCGACCATTTCGAGACTCCTCATCATGTCTATGATCATATTCGGGACTCCAAACTACCTTCGGTACATCAAAACACATAAACTCATAATACCGATCGTTGCCGAACGTTAAGCGTGCGGACCCTACGGGTTCGAGAACTATGTATACATGACCGAGACTCATCTCCGGTCAATAACCAATAGCGAAACCTGGATGTTCATATTGGCTCCCACATATTCTACAAAGATCTTTATCGGTCAAACTTCATAACAAGATACGTTGTTCCCATTGTTATTGGTATGTTACTTGTCCGAGATTTGATCGTCGGTATCTCAATACCTAGTTCAATCTCATTACCGGCAAGTCTCTTTACTCGTACCGTAATGCATCATCCCGCAAATAACTTATTAGTCACATTGTTTACAAGGCTTATAGTGATGTGCATTACCGAGAGGGCCCAGAGATACCTCTCCGATAGACAGAGTGACAAATCCTAATCTTGATCTATGCCAACTCAACAAACACCATCGGATACACGTGTAGAGCACCTTTATAATCACCTGGTTACATTGTGACGTTTGCTAGCACACAAAGTGTTCCTTCGGTATTCGGGAGTTGCATAATCTCATAGTCATAGGAACATGTATAAGTCATGAAGAAAGCAATAGCAACATACTAAAAACGATCAAGTGCCAAGCTAACGGAATGGGTTAAGTCAATCACATCATTCTCTAATGATGTGGTCCTGTTAATCAAATGACAACTCATGTCTATGGCTAGGAAGCTTAACCATATTTGATTCAACGAGCTAGTCAAGTAGAAGCATACTAGTGGCACTCTGTTTGTCTATGTATTCACACATGTACTAAGTTTCCCGTTAATACAATTCTGGCATGAATAATAAACATTTATCATGATATAAGGAAATACAAATAACAACTTTATTATTGCCTCTAGGGCATATTTCCTTCAGTGTTAAGTTTCCGTGAATTTGATGATTGTTCTTTAAATTTGCACCTTGCGGATTCCACCATTAAGAAACCTATGGGAAGGATTAATGATGTTCTTATTGTTGCAAATAGGAATTATGTGCCTGTAGATTTCATTGTTCTTGATATAGATTGCAATCCTACATGCCCTATTATTCTTGATAGACCTTTCCTTAGAATGATTGGTGCAATTATTGACATGAAAGAAGGAAATATTAGATTCCAATTTCCGTTAAGGAAAGGCATGGAACACTTTCCTAGAAAGAAAATTAAATTACCTTATGAATCTATTATGAGAGCCACTTATGGATTGCATACCAAAGATGACAATACCTAGATCTATTCTTGCTTTTATGCCTAGCTAGGGGCGTTAAACAATAGCGCTTGTTGGGAGGCACTTATGGATTGCATACCAAAAATATTTATATTATTATCTTTATCAGCTCTCAGTTTTGCAAGTGGCCGTGAAGGGATTGACAACCCCTTTATCGCATTGGTTGCAAGGTTCTTGATTGTTTGTGCAGGTACTAGGTGACTTGCGTGTAGTCTCCTACTGGATTGATACCTTGGTTCTCAAAAACTGAGGGAAATACTTACACTACATTGCTGCATTATCCTTTCCTCTTCAAGGGGAAACCAACGCATGCTCAAGAGGTAGCAACACACCTCTTTATTGCAATCACCATGACTTCAACTATTGAGTGTTCGGAGTGGGCTAGTAGCCTGACCTTGCCGACCAACCTCTGTATCTCTGCACTGTCCTCTTCTTTGGGACTTCGGGGACGCCAGTTGAGGCACTTCTTTAGAGGAGCACTGGAAAATTCAGGGAGACCGCGCCTGACTGGATCCGGCAGCAGAACATAGTCCATATAGAACCACTCCGAAGACCAATGTGAGTATGCTTCTTTAGGAGTTCCTACAGGGTATCCGGATCCGGCAATACGCCATACTTCGGCACCACCCACTTCAAATATGGAACCCCCTTTGTGGCGGGGAACGAGGCAGAAGAATTTCCTCCATAATCCGAAATGGACCTCGATGCCTAGGAATAGCTCGCAGAGGGCAACAAAGCTTGAGATGTGCAGAATTGAACCTGGGGTGAGATTGTGGAGTTGGATACCATAAAATTCCAATAACCCCCGAAGGAAGGGATGGATTGGAAATCCCAGGCCCCGTAACAGAAACGGGATGAAGCACACCCTCTCCTCCTTATTGGGGTTGGGGAAGTTCTCAGCCATTGCGTCATTACCAATTGAATATAATCCCGCTCGAACGGGAACTAGATCTACGGGGGGGAGGTAGCCGTGCATTTGGAGCCGGCTTAGTTGAAGATGAGGCACGGAGCAACTCTGCCAATCGCCCTCTTGAGGGCCATGGGGACGCGAAGAGGAGCCTGGGGTGCCGGCCATGATGGAAGGCTTTGTTTTGTGGCTAGACTTGGCTGTTTTTTCTTCTGCGCGGTGTGAGATGGCATTTGGAGATCCATATCTCTTTATATAGGTGTCGCCCGAGCATGGTGAAGGGCTTATTTGTGAAAAAGCATGGACCGTTTGAATTCATCCAGCATGCGAAAATCAAAGCGCCGTCAGGGGGGAATCATAAAAGACATTGAGGTTATCACCAGATTATCATTGGTCCGGATTATAATGAAGAACCCTCCTTGCAAAGCCGAAGACATGGGCCGAATATTGCATCGTCATTTAAGGCAAGTTTGGGGGCTACTGAGGGAGTCCTGGATTATGGGGTCCTTGGGTGTCCGAGCTGTGCAGCTTGGGCCGGACTGATGGGCCATGAAGATACAAGATAGAAGACCTTCCGCCGTGTCCGGGTGGGACTCTCCTTTGCGTGGATGGCAAGGTTAACGCCCGGATGAGTAGTTTCATTTCTCTGTAAACCGACTCTGTACAACCCTAAGCCCCTCCGGTGTCTATATAAACCGAAGGGTTTAGTCCATAGAGGCTAACACAAATCATATAGGCTAGACATCTAGGGTTTAGCTATTACGATCTCGAGGTAGATCAACTCTTGTAACCCCTATACTCATCAAATCAAATCAAGAAGGACGTAGGGTTTTACCTCCACTAAGAGGGCCCGAACCTGGGTAAACATCGTGTCTCCCTTGTCTCCTATAACCTTCGATACTCAGACGCACAGTTCGGGACCCCCTACCTGAGATCAGCCGGTTTTGACACCAACAACGGCACACCATACTCGATCGATTCGTTATCATCTAGATGCTCGACCTTTGACTTGTACGCCCACCACCTGCGCCTGACTTTTGCCTCGGGCGAATCTGTCTGCCCCATCGCCCAGAGGAGATACTCGATGAACTCAAAGGACTGTGGCGTGACTATCACCGAGTAGTATGTCGCCGCCCTCATTGCTGTTGTCTCGCTCTTTCGCATACATTGCCACATGGCCCTCACCGGCCTCAAAATCTCCCACTCATTTTCAAACCAAGTAAGGATCTCCTTCAACCTGGCTAACTTTGCCTGGTTGCGGGTGGCGATCTACCCGATTCGCTGCTGCATCCTCTCCATAGATGTCCTTCTGAGAGGTCTAGTGATAGCTTAGGAAGATGGGAGGAGAGATGATGGTCTTGCAATAGAGAAGAAGGAGAGGCGAGATGGTGGTTTTGCAATGGAGAAGATGGAGAGGAGAGGGGTGGTTTTGCAATGGAGAAGAGGGAGAGGCGAGACGGTGGTTTTCGAATGGAGATGATGGAGAGGAGAGGAGATGGTTTTGCAATGGAGAAGAGGGAGAGGAGCGTGCGGAAGCGACTTAGGATTGGACGAGAGGGCCGGTGTAACACCCACGATGTGGCTATATCTCCCACTTGTCGAGGCATGACTTAGAAGCATAACCGCATGGTGGTTTTGTCGCAAGAGGGGTAATCTTCACACAATCCCATGTACTGAATAAGAAAGGGATAAGGAGTTGTCTTACAATCGCCACTTCACACGAATAACAAGTTAAACATACATCATCCAGAGTACAATCAAGGCCCGACTATGGAACCAAAATAAAAGAAGACAACCCCAAATGCAAGATCCCCGATCGTCCCAACTGGGCACCTCTACTAATCAACCGGAAAAGACACAAAACAACGACCAAGACCTTCATCGAGCTCCCACTTGAGTTGGGTTGCGTCACCTGCACTGGTATCATCGGCACCTGCAACTATTTGGAAGTATCTGTGAGTCACGAGGACTCAGCAATCTCACACCCGCGAGATCAAGATTATTTAAGCTTATAGGTAGGATGGGGTAATGAAGTGGAGCTGCAGCAAGCGCTAAGCATGTAACATCCCAAATTTTCAATTTGGAATGTTATACATAGATCATCATGCATATCATATTTTCTTGCATTTTGCCGATCCTAGAAATTTCACGCAACTCAAGGACCTTCGGAGAGAGTTGGAGATTTCGTCTTTTTCATATTTGAGTCTTCTCAAATTTTCGAAAAAGAGGATCATTGGTTTTGTCGGAGTTTCATTTGCCTTTTATTTGGATAGGGAAAAATGCGCGTTTTCAAAAATTGCATTTTAGGCCTGGAGAAAAGTTCATTTTGTTCGACTCATTTTTAGGAGTCGGGGAAAATTTACTTTATTAGTTTTGGAGTTCGTTTAGATCTCTTTCTGTTTTTTTCCGCACACGAAACCGTTTAAAAAAAAGGAGATTTCCAGCGCCTTGGGCCAAAGGCCCAAGCCACCAAGCCGCCGGCCAGGAGGCCAGGAGGCCGCGCGCGCGCCCCACGCGCAGGGAGGCCGCCGCCGCTGCTTCTTTTTGGAAGTCCTAATAGGACTTTTGTCCTACTTCCGTTTATTCCATTTATTTTCTAGATCTTTCCTTCCCTCTTTTCTTTCCTATTCCTAGTCTAATTCTTGTCCCCTACCCCAAGTAAAACCCTCCCCCTCCCCAATATAAATACTCCCACACCCCCCCTCTAAACCCATCAAACCAAAGCCCCAACACCCAAGCACCACCGCGCCCACACCCCGCGCCGCACCGCCCTAAGCCGCCGCCCGTGCCGCCCCTTGTGCCCCGCCGCCGCCGCACCACCGCCGCCGCCCCACGCTCACGCCGCAGGAGCCCCTCGCCGGAGACCTCACCGGAGGTAGCCCCGCGCCGCATCTCTTCTTTTCATCGGATTGTTTTCTTCTAGATCGTTCCGATTCTTTTCTTCTCTTCCGATTCGTTTTTCTCTCCGGTTCTTCGCGAAACCATTCCGGTTTTCTAGATCGTTTTTTCATTCGGTTTTCTTCTCGAAACCCTAGATCGGATCCGTTCTCTTTTCCGATTTAGTTGCCTAGAGACCGTTCGCCGGACCGTTCGTCCTAACGAACGTGATCACCGGATTTCTTCTAGGTTAACGAACGTCCGTTCGTTCAACCGTTCTTCTTTTTCTTCTCGTCGGATCTATTCCGCAATCGCGATCTCAGATCCGATCTTCTTTCTAGTCTATCTTCTCGCTCGTTTATCGGAATCAGGTGATTCAAGCGCCTGGAGTTTCGTCTTGAAACCGCCATTCCGTCTAATCAACTTTAACTAAGTTTTGCTACTGTAAAATTTGACCTAGTTTCAACTTGCTAGAACCGAGTTGTTTTCTGCCGTTTGTTTTTGGTTTCTTTGTTCGGTTCTTTCTCTCTTTGCAACCGGAGTTCTCAAGTTGAACTATCTGGTTCGATCTTTTGTTCGAGTTTTACCTGTGCATTAGATGAGTACTTATTGTATGCTTGTTGTTTGTCTACGGTAGATTACCCGGATTGCGCCGCTTGTTACTTCGAATCTCTAGGACTCGCGGATCATCACCAAGGCAAGTAACACTTTGATCATACCTTTTCTACAACCCAGTTTTATTGCATTAGATCCATCCTCACACATTGCATGATTAGGATCTAATTAAATTGTGGGATGGGAAGTAGATGAGGTAGTACCTATTACCTGTTTATTATGAAACCTTTGGGAGTTACTTCTATGTTTGGTTATTATGCCATGCTATGCTAGTAGACGTGGATTGGGTGAGTGATATCCATGACAGATGTGAGATTGATAATTTTAACGGTTTATCTAAGGTGGAAACTTAAACACACATCTGGGTGGATTGAGGCACCTGATGTCTATCAGGACTTGCCTGTTTTAGTTTGGACTGCCACCCAGGCTCAAAGGGATCATAAGATCTTTCATGCTAAATATTTACCTGTGCATCCACAAGCCATTATGGGCTCTGGCATAGTTGACTAAGTCATGCGAACTCTTATAGGGGTAGACTAGCAGATGTAGGGGATGTAGGTGGTACGGTCTACTCCATCGTAAGGTGCTAGCGCTTCTGAAAGACTATGTCTCGGTCATCCGTTTCTCAAACACCAGTAGTGCGAGAAATCCAACGGAGGCGATCGAGTCTTGTGGGGAAAAGTGCGCAAACCTCTGCAGAGTGTAATAAACTAATCATGATTAGCCGTGTCCCCGGTTATGGACAATCTTGAGTATCTAGTACTTGAATATCATGTGAATCTCAATATGTTACTTCTAAATTAATATTGTTGGGTTATTGATGACTACTTTTAATTGGGATTGAGAATGCTGTCAACCATTCTCAATGTTTAACAACCACCATGATAGTTAAATAAATTTATTCCTTTGCAGTAGGGAAAAATTGGCTTTACGCAAAACAGTAACCATAGAGCTTTCCACCAGCCAAATATACATATAGTATAGCTGTTTCATTCCATTACTCTCTATGTGTTACCTTGCCAGCATATTCCATGTGCTGACCCGTTTCGGGCTGCAACGTTAATGTTGCAGACTTTTCAGACGACGATTAAGGTGCTTTTAGGTCGTGGTTCTATACTCAGTGATGCCGTTGGAATTGATGGACCCATTTATCTTCCAAGTCTTCCGTTGTTATCGTTATTAGATGGCCTTAAGCCATATTATTGTAATAAGTTCTCTTTTGAGACACCGATGTAATAAGTGTGTGATTGCCACTCTGCTATAAATCCTTCGAAGTACTGTGTGGTGTCAGCATTACTGATCTAGGGATGACACCGGAGCACAGAGATGAGACTGTTTGAGGTCTGGTCGCTACAGAGATGGTATCAGAGCACACGCTGACTGTAGGACACGACCACTAAGTTAAAGCCATAGATCACTATTCTCTCCTCATTTTCTAACTCCTCATCTTTTCCACTCTTTAGGATGAAGGACGCGAAGATTAAGTACGCTCAACCGGATGAAGGCACACCTTTTGGATTCCACTTGAAGGAAGTCACCAAGTACCTAAACATTGGATTACCAAGTTTCACGGGAACCTTCAACGCCACTTTGCCTGAAGAGGAGCGCTGGAAGATTCAAGCTCACGTTCCGGGAAGGACATTCGTGCCAATCACGAAGCCCATAGATAGTGTTTTCAATGCACCAACTTGGAGTCTAGGAAAGAGCATGGCAGCCCATATCACCATAGGATGCATTGGAGAAGTTTATCAAGAAGACCTCAAGGACACTATCTACCAGATTTGCGGACGCCGATATGAACAATGGGAGTTAGTCACCACCAAGAAGGATAGATCCATTGCAGCGTTCATCCAGGAGTTAAACCAGCACATTCGACGCCATGAGAACCAGATGTGCAATGATATGATGGAGTTGAAGAATGCGAAGACAAGGATCATCGAGCTAGAAGGAGAACTGAAGGCTACACGCAAGGACTACATGGACGAGATCGTAGCTCTAGCAAGACACAACGTTGATCTTAAACAAGAGATTGAAGAACTCAAGAGAAAGTTAGCATCCAAGGAGGAAGACGAGTATGTCGCATGCCCGGATAACTACATCATCATCGACGACACCGATTCGGATCCAAGTGAACCCGACTTTGACGACGAAGCTGGAGCGGACATCATGGAGTCTTCCACCGGTTCAAATTTTTAGACGACCACCAAATATTAGTAGTATTTTCCCCCATGTAAACACTATAGTTCAAGCACTTTTGCGATAGCTAGATCGATTGTATGCCCTTGTTTGATTGAATGAAGTGATTTTGTGTGATTTGCTCATGTGCATTTGGGGTAGTGTTTTCTCTTTAGACCTCATTCTATTTTTATTTCTCTTCTTTTCTAAACCCTCAAATGCCTCCGAGACGTGACCCCGGGTTACCATTAAGGATTGGTAACTATGTTTTTCCCTCAGACCTAATAGTATTGGAATCTCAAGGATTGGATGTAATCCTCGGTATGGATTGGTTGTCGATGTATGGGGGAAACATCGACTGTGCTAGTAAGTCAATTTTGCTTACAACGCCGGAAGGAAGAAGGATCAATATGTATCCCGGCATGTGCCAAATAGGACACAAGTAAATTGCCTGACAGGAGTCGTGCAGGAGGAAGTACAAGTGGTAAAGGATTTTCCTGATGTATTTCCGGAAGAGTTGCCCGGCATGCCACCGGATAGAGACATTGAGTTTTTGATTGAGTTATTGCTAGGGACTGGACCTATATCAAAGAGACCATACCGGATGCCAGCAAAGGATTTGGTGGAAATTAAGAATCAGATTAAGGAGTTGTTGGAGAAAGGTTACATTCGCCCAAGTTCTTCGCCTTGGGGATCACCCGTACTTCTAGTGGAGAAGATGGATGGATCATTAAAGATGGTTGTTGATTATCGAGGATTGAATGAAGTAACCATCAAGAACAAGTACCCACTGCCAATGATTAATGATCTGTTTGATCGTTTGCAAGGAGCTAAAGTGTTTTCCAAGATCGATTTGCGATCAGGGTACCACCAGTTGAAGATTCGGGAACATGATATTCCTAAGACAGCATTCACCACGAGATATAGACTGTATGAGTATACCGTTATGTCATTTGGATTGTCTAACGCCCCTGCCTATTTTATGAACATGATGAACAAGGTGTTTATGGAGTTTTTGGATAAGTTCGTCGTAGTGTTCATTGATGATATCCTGGTTTATTCGAAGAATGAAGAAGAGCATAAGGAACATTTGCGTTTGGTTTTGGAGAAGCTAAGGGAACATCAGTTATATGCCAAATTTAGCAAATGTGAGTTTTGGTTGAAGGAAGTTGGATTTCTTGGACATGTTATATCCGGAGAAGGGATAGCAGTTGACCCCACCAAGGTTGAGACGGTAATCAAATGGGAAGCACCAACGACAGTTGGAGAGATCCGGAATTTTCTTGGACTCGCAGGATACTACCGGAGATTCATTGAGAACTTTTCAAAGATTGCGAAGCCTATGACGGAGTTGTTGAAAAAGGATACTAAGTTCAATTGGACTGAGGAGTGTGAGGCTAGTTTCCAGGAGTTGAAGAAATGTTTGGTTACCTCACCAGTGTTAATTTTGCCAGATCAGACCAAGGATTATGAGGTGTATTGTGACGCTTCACGTCGAGGACTTGGAGCAGTGCTTATGCAGGAAGGGAGAGTTTTTTCGTATGCTTCACGACAACTGAAACCTCATGAGTTGAATTATGCCACACATGATTTGGAGTTAGCAGCCGTAGTGCATGCATTGAAGACATGTTGACATTTCCTCATTGGAAATCATTGTGAGGTATACACGGATCACAAGAGTTTGAAGTACATTTTCACGCAGAAGGAGTTGAATCTCAGACAAAGGACATGGTTGGAGCTCATCAAGGATTACGATATGAGATTGCATTACCATCCCGGTAAAGCTAATGTAGTAGCTGACGCATTGAGCCGTAAGAGCCATGTCAATACGATAATGACGGGAAGTATACCCAAGGAGTTAGCAGAAAACCTTCGTGAACTAAGTTTAGAGATAGTTCTGAAAGGCTATGTAGCAGCATTGGAGATTTAGTCAACATTGATGGATAAAATCAGAGAGGCTCAGAAATCTGACAAGGAGATTGCTGCTATAAAGGAGAAACTAAGCAAAGGAAAAGCAAAGGGATTTCGTGAGGATGAGCACGATACCCTATGGTTTGAGGACCGTGTTTATGTGCCAAATGACCCGGAGATCAGGAAGTTGATTTTGCAAGAGGCACATGATTCACCATATTCGATTCACCCAGGAAATACCAAGATGTATTTGGATTTGAAGGAGACATTCTGGTGGACCGGAATGAAGAAGGATATTGCAGCCTATGTATCAGTTTGTGACATATGTCATAGAGTAAAGGCAGAGCATCAGAAGCTAGCCGGATTGTTGCAACCATTGCCGATACCCGAATGGAAGTGGGATAAGATAGGCATGGACTTTATCACAGGACTGCCCAGGACGAAAGCAGGATATGACTCGATATGGGTAGTAGTTGATCATTTGATGAAGGTAGCACATTTCATTCCAGTTAAGACCACTTACACCAGTGCTAAGTTGGCAAAGATATACATGACTAGGATCATTTGTTTGCATGGAGTTCCAAGGAGTATTGTATCAGACAGAGGAACCCAATTTACCTCAAAGTTTTGGAATCAGTTGCATGAAACTTTGGGAACCAGGCTAGAGTTCAGCACTGCTTTTCATCCACAGACAGATGGACAGACTGAGAGAGTCAATCAGATTTTGGAAGATATGCTGAGAGCTTGTGCACTAGATTATGGATCTAGTTGGGACGATAACTTGTCGTATGCGGAGTTTTCGTACAACAACAGTTACCAAACCAGTTTGAAGATGGCACCTTTCGAAGCTTTGTACGGAAGGAGATGCAGGACACCGTTGTCATGGGACGAACTTGGAAATCGTCAGTTCTTTGGACCAGATTTGATTAAGGAGTCTGAACAGAAGGTGAAGTTGATACACGATAGGCTCAAGGTAGCCCAGTCCAGGCAGAAGAGCTACGCAGATTCTAAACGCAAGGAGACAGTTTACGAAACCGGAGACAGGGTGTATCTCCGAGTATCCCCACTTCGAGGAGTTAAGCGCTTTGGAGTTAAGGGAAAATTAGCACCGCGTTTCGTTGGACCATATAAGATCTTGCAACGTATGGGAGAAGTCGCATATAAGTTGGAATTACCAGAGGGACTGTCAGGAGTTCATGATGTATTCCATGTTTCTCAGCTGAAGAAGTGTCACGCCGAGATGGCGGAGGTACCGTTAAGAGATACAGTGCCGCTGGAAGTGATTCAGTTGAAGGACGACTTAACGTATGAAGAGAAACCAGTCAAGATTCTCGAGTTTGCCAGCAGAGTTACTCGCAGCAAGGTTATCAAATTTTGCAAAGTTCAGTGGAACCACCACTCAGAGGATGAAGCCACCTGGGAGAGAGAAGAAGATTTTCTCAAGGACCACCCTCACCTATTTTCTAGCCAACCCGAATCTCGAGGGCGAGATTCATCTTAAGGGGGGTAGGTTTGTAACATCCCAAATTTTCAATTTGGAATGTTATACATAGATCATCATGCATATCATATTTTCTTGCATTTTGCCGATCCTAGAAATTTCACGCAACTCAAGGACCTTCGAAGAGAGTTGGAGATTTCGTCTTTTTCATATTTGAGTCTTCTCAAATTTTTGAAAAAGAGGATCATTGGTTTTGTCGGAGTTTCATTTGCCTTTTATTTGGATAGGGAAAAATGCGCGTTTTCAAAAATTGCATTTTAGGCCCGGAGAAAAGTTCATTTTGTTCGACTCATTTTTAGGAGTCGGGGAAAATTTACTTTATTAGTTTTGGAGTTCGATTAGATCTCTTTCTGTTTTTTTTTCGCGCGCGAAACCATTAAAAAAAAGGGAGATTTCCAGCGCCTTGGGCCAAAGGCCCAAGCCACCAAGCCGCCGGCCAGGAGGCCAGGAGGCCGCGCGCGCGCGCCCCAGGCGCAGGGAGGCCGCCGCCGCAGCTTCTTTTTGGAAGTCCTAGTAGGACTTTTGTCCTACTTCCGTTTATTTCGTTTATTTTCTAGATCTTTCCTTCCCTCTTTTCTTTCCTATTCCTAGTCTAATTCTTGTCCCCTACCCCAAGTAAAACCCTCCCCCTCCCCAATATAAATACTCCCACCCCCCCTCTAAACCCATCAAACCAAATCCCCAACACCCAAGCACCACCGCGCCCACACCCCGCGCCGTGCCGCCCTAAGCCGCCGCCCGCGCCGCCCCTTGTGCCCTGCCGCCGCCGCACCTTGCCGCCGCCGCCGCACCACCGCCGCCGCACCTTGTCGCTGCCGCCCCACGCCCATGCCGCCGGAGCCCCTCGCCGGAGACCTCGCCGGAGGTAGCCCCGCGTCGCATCTCTTCTTTTCATCGGATCGTTTTCTTCTAGATCGTTCCGGTTCGTTCTCTCCGGTTCTTCGCGAAACCGTTCCGGTTTTCTAGATCGGTTTTTCGTTCGGTTTTCTTCTCGAAACCCTAGATCGGATCCGTTCTCTTTTCCGATTTAGTTGCCTAGAGACCATTCGCCGGACCGTTCGTCCTAACGAACATGATCACTGGATTTCTTCTAGGTTAACGAACGTCCGTTCGTTCAACCGTTCTTCTTTTTCTTCTCGTCGGATCTATTCCGCAATCGCGATCTCAGATTCGATCTTCTTTCTAGTCTATCTTCTCGCTCGTTTATCGGAATCAGGTGATTCAAGCGCCTGGAGTTTTGTCTCGAAACCGCCGTTCCGTCTAATCAACTTTAACTAAGTTTTGCTACTTTAAATTTGACCTAGTTTCAACTTGCTAGAACCGAGTTGTTTTCTGCCGTTTGTTTTTGGTTTCTTTGTTCGGTTCTTTCTCTCTTTGCAACCGGAGTTCTCAAGTTAAACTATCTGGTTCGATCTTTTGTTCGAGTTTTACCTGTGCATTAGATGAGTACTTATTGTATGCTTGTTGTTTGTCTGTGATAGATTACCCGGATTGCGCCGCTTGTTACTTCGAATATCTAGGACTCGCGGATCATCAGCAAGGCAAGTAACACTTTGATCATACCTTTTCTACAACCCGGTTTTATTGCATTAGATCCATCCTCACACATTGCATGATTAGGATCTAATTAAATTGTGGGATGGGAAGTAGATGAGGTAGTACCTATTACCTGTTTATTATGAAACCTTTGGGAGTTACTTCTACGTTTGCTTATTATGCCATGCTATGCTAGTAGACGTGGATTGGGTGAGTGATATCCATGACAGATGTGAGATTGATAATTTTAACGGTTTATCAAAGGTGGCAACTTAAACACACATCTGGGTGGATTGAGGCACCTGATGTCTATCAGGACTTGCCTGTTTTATTTTGGACCGCCACCCAGGCTCAAAGGGATCATAAGATCTTTCATGCTAAATACTTACGTGTGCAGCCACAAGCCATTATGGGCTCTGGCATAGTTGACTAAGTCGTGCGAACTCTTATAGGGGTAGACTAGCAGATGTAGGGGATGTAGGTGGTACGGTCTACTCCATCGTAAGGTGCTAGCGCTTCTGAAAGACTATGTCTTGGTCATCCGTTTCTCAAACACTAGTAGTGCGAGAAATCCAACGGAGGCGATCGAGTCTTGTGGGGAAAAGTGCGCAAACCTCTGCAGAGTGTAATAAACTAATCATGATTAGCCGTGTCCCCGGTTATGGACAATCTTGAGTATCTAGTACTTGAATATCATGTGAATCTCAACATGTTACTTATAAATTAATATTGTTGGGTTATTGATGACTACTTTTAATTGGGATTGAGAATGCTGTCAACCATTCTCAATGTTTAACAACCACCATGATAGTTAAATAAATTTATTCCTTTGCAGTAGGGAAAAATTGGCTTTACACAAAACAGTAACCATAGAGCTTTCCACCAGCCAAATATGCATATAGTATAGCTGTTTCATTCCATTACTCTCTATGTGTTACCTTGCCAGCATATTCCATGTGCTGACCCGTTTCGGGCTGCAACGTTAATGTTGCAGACTTTTCAGACGATGATTAAGGTGCTTTTAGGTCGTGGTTCTATACTCAGTGATGCCGTTGGAGTTGATGGACCCATTTATCTTCCAAGTCTTCCACTGTTATCGTTATTAGATGGCCTTAAGCCATATTATTCTAATAAGTTCTCTTTTGAGACACCGATGTAATAAGTGTGTGATTGCCACTCTGCTATAAATCCTTTGAAGTACTGTGTGGTGTCAGCATTACTGATCCAGGGATGACACCGGAGCACAGAGATCAGACTGTTTGAGGTCTGGTCGCTACAAAGCAAATATGGTGGCTAACATACGCAAATAAGAGTGAGAAGAGAAGCAACGCAACGGTCGAGAAGCTAGAAGTGATCAAGGAGTGATACTTAAACTACTTACGTTCATACATAACACAAGACTGTGTTCACTTCCCGGACTCCGCCGAAAAGAGACCATAACGGCTACACATGCGGTTGATGCATTTTAATTAAGTCATGTGTCAAGTTCTCTACAACCGAACATTAACAAATTCCCATCTGCCACATCGGTCACGGCTCTCGAAAGTTTATACCCTATAGGGGTGTCCCAACTTAGCCCATCACAAGCTCTCACGGTCTATGAAGGATATTCCTTCTCCCGGAAACACCCAATCAGTCTCGGAATCCCGGTTACAAGACATTTCGACAATGGTAAAACAAGACCAGCAAAGCCACCCGATGTGCCGACAATCCCGATAGGAGTCGCACGTATCTCATTCTTAGGGCAACACCGGATGAGACAGGCTACAAGTAAAACTAACCCTCGAGTTTCCCCGAGGTGGCCCCGCAGGCGGCTCGGTTCGGACCAACACTTAGGGAAGCACTAGCCCGGGGGGGTTAAAATAAAGATGACCCTCGGGTTAATTACTCCCAAGGGAAAGGTATAGGTTTTTAGGCAAATGTAAAACAAAGGTTGGGCCTTGCTGGAGGAGTTTTATTCAAAGCGAACTGTCAAGGGGTTCCCATAACACCCAACCGCGTAAGGAACGCAAAATCAAGGAACATAACACCGGTATGACGTTAACTAGGGCGGCAAGAGTGGAACAAAACACCAGGCAAAAGGCTGAGCATTCCACCCTTCACCAAGTATATATAGATGCATTATTTAAAATAAGAGATAGTGTGATATCCCAACATATCCATCTTCCAACATGGAACAAACTTCAACTTCACCTTCAACTAACAACGCTATAAGAGGGGCTAAGCAAAGCGGTAACATAGCCAAACAACGGTTTGCTAGGAAGGTGGGTTAGAGGCTTGGCATGGCAATATGGGAGGCATGATACGACAAGTGGTAGGTAGCGTGACATAGCAATAGAGCGAACAACTAGCAAGCAAATATAGAAGTGATTTCGAGGGTATTGTTATCTTGCCAGAGATCCCGCAAGGAAGAAGAACGAGTCCATGAACAAGACAAACGGACGAAGTCGAACGAATCCTCACAAACGCGACGTTATCGGAACTAACCCGAAGAAGCAACACCGGAAATAAGCAAACAACATGGTAAACAACCATCACATAAACATGGCATGATGCACAATCAAGTATGATGCATGTCTGGTTTAAAGAGGCATGGCATGGCAAAGTGCAACAAACAACACTACAAGTTAAGTGGAGCTCAATATGCAACGAGTTGCATATTGACGAAACACCACATGACTTATTTAGTTCTCTCCCGTTTGTGTACTCAACAATATTAAATGTTGGTCAACATGGCAAGAGTTGAGGCATAAGTAAACTAACTATTTAGGCAAGTTTAAATGAGGCCGGAAATAACAAACAACAATTCCATAAAATCCTCATGTGCATATTTTGATTTGGTACTGTTCTGCCCTAAACCATATTTTAGAGTTGTTAAACATGCAAAGTAAGTACACCATGTTAATCTATGCATTTTTCTGCCCCATTTACATATAAAGTTTACTAAATTCGGAGCTACGGTTAAATAGTTATGAAATAAATCATTTTAACATGTCATTTAAGCAAATTTAAACAAACAACATTTGAAACATAACAAACATGGATGAAAGTGGGTTATTATGAAACTAGACAAAATTCTAAGAATTTCGCATATAAGTTTGTTTAATTATGATGCATGGTTGTGAAGTTAAAATATGCATGAAGTCTAGGGACTTTTTTGTAAAACTGCAGTCTCTGGGAAAAAGACAAAATCGCTGGAACAGGGAAAAAACCCATAACGGGCCGAAGTCTGCTGGACTGGGCCACAACAGGAGCACGGGCGCTGGAGGGGATCTGCTCACCTTGGGCCAAATCGGCCTGAGGTGGAACTGGGCTGTAGGAGGTTGGTTGCTGGTTGCTGGGCCTCGCGCAGGACGCGGCCCATGTCAGGTGGAGGCGGCGCTCGTCGTCTCCCTCAACATGAGGTCGAGCGAGGCCATGGCAGGGGTGCCAGCGGCGATCCATGGCGATGGCGGGCGGTGGAGAGGCAAGGGATCGACGGGGACGACGGATCTGGAGTGGTGGAGGTCGGATCGGGCTCCGGGGACCCATTCCCGGCGACGGCGAGGGCCGGTGAAGCTCCGGCGAGCTCTAGGCCCTCTCTAGCTAGAGCGATTGTGACGGATCTCTGCAGGGAAAAGGAGGGAGTGAGGTGAGGGGAACCAAGTGGAGGAAGGAGGAGAAGGCGCGCGGAGGCGCGCTGCTCACCGGCGGCGGGGATCTGGCATGGCGGGGTTCTAGCGAGGCGGCGGCGATGCTTGGCGAGGGAGGCGCTGCTCGGGAGCCGGGCAGCGCAAGCAGGGAGGTGACGGGAAGGGCGGAGGTGTAGGACGGGCGCATCAGGCCCAGTTGCGGCCCGGGGCAGGCCGACGATGGGCTTCGTGGCCCGGCGCGGCTGGGAGGAGCAGGAGGGTGATGTGGAGGCTTCTGGTTGGCCGAGGAGGTGCTGGTGTGTGAGGTGGCGTGCGGGATTGGCTGGAGACGTGGCGGCGGCGGCAACAAGTGCCGGCCAGAGGCTGGAGCGGCGCGGATTCTGAGGAGGGGGTGGCTAGAGGTAGGTGGGGGCTGGGGATGCCCAAATTTAGAATGGGAGGTGTATATATAGGGTAGGAGCTAGGGTTTGGGGGTTTTTGGGGGCTTTTGGAGCCCTCCGATCGCGATCGAACGGTTCTGGACGCGTGGAGGGGTTAGGTGGGCTGCATGTGGGATGTGCTAGAGAGAGATGGGCTAAGAAGTGAGGAGAGAGAGAGAGAGGCCCGACAGCAGTTTCGGAGACCGAAAACGTCCGACGTTTGACCGTCTATATTGTCGCTATAGTTATCCGTTGGGGCATCAAACGAGCTCCGAATGCGACGAAACTTGACAGGCGGTCTACCCACACTATAATAAGACCGCATGCCAACTTTCAACCCATTCCGAGAACATTTTCTATTCACTTATAAAGTAATATTTCAGACATGCCGCAGGCGCGTGCAAGTGTGTGTGGGCTCAGAACAGACAACAGCAGGAATGAGGAGACCGAGACGGATGCAAGTTTTAAAAACATGAGGATGCAATGCACATGATGAATGCGACAGACCAATAAAACACACGGCTGACACACAAAACATGGAAGGCAACTGGGAAGGCATCTGGAGCGTCGGTCTCAGGGCGTTACAACACTCCACCACTACAAGAGGATCTCGTCCCGAGATCTAAGGATGGCACCGGGGAGAACGGAAGAGGAAGGGGTAAAACAAAGTTGCTTCATGGAAAAACGAGTGAAACCACGAACCTTGAGAGGTTGAACAAATTGAAAGAAAGAATGCAACGAAGATGAACAAAGTTGAAAACACTCCGTTAGAAAATAGGAACAAGGAACATTACTAGAACCTTGTAGGTTGAAAGACATAAGAAAAGGGTTGCAATGGACAAGAAGTAAATGCAAGCACTCCGGTTAAAACGAGATGTACAAGGAACGATAAAGATCAATTACGCCAACACTTTGGTTGGAAATGGAAGGAAACAATATGAACTTGGCCAAATGAAAGCACTTGGATGAGACTCCGGTTAGAAGAGGAATGATAGACACAACACTCCGGTTAAAACAAGATAGAGAAGGAAAAAGGAATGATAAAATTTGGACAGCACTCTGACTGAAAAGCAAAGGAATTGAATAAGAGCTTGGGAATATTGGATGATACTTGACGAAATCAACAACACACTGATGTCTACTACACAACCTTCATCTTGTAGACGTTGTTGGGCCTCCAAGTGCAGAGGTTTGTAGGACAGTAGCAAATTTCCCTCAAGTGGATGACCTAAGGTTTATCAATCCTTGGGAGGTGTAGGATGAAGATGGTCTCTCTCAAGCAACCCTGCAACAAAATGACAACGGGTCTCTTGTATCCCCAACACACCGAATACAATGGTAAATTGTATAGGTGCACAAGTTCGGCGAAGAGATGGTGATACAAGTGCAATATGGATGATAGATATATATTTTTGTAATCTGAAAATATAAAAACAGCAAGGTAACTAATGATAAAAGTAAGCACAAACGGTATTGCAATGCGTTGAAACAAGTCCTAGGGTTCATACTTTCACTAGTGCAAGTTCTCTCAACAATAATAACATAATTGGATTATATAGCTATCCCTCAACATGCAACAAAGAGTCACTCCAAAGTCACTAATAGCGGAGAACAAACGAAGAGATTACTGTAGGGTACGAAACCACCTCAAAGTTATTCTTTCTAATCGATCTATTCAAGAGTTCGTACTAGAATAACACCTTAAGACACAAATCAACCAAAACCCTAATGTCACCTAGATACTCCAATGTCACGTCAAGTATCCGTGGGCATGATTATACAATATGCATCACACAATCTCATATTCATCTATTCAACCAACACAAAGAACTTCAAAGAGTGCCCCAAAGTTTCTACCGGAGAGTCAAGACAAAAACGTGTGCCAACCCCTATGCATAAGTTCACGAGGTCACGGAACTCGCAAGTTGATCACCAAAACATACATCAAGTGGATCATGTGATATCCCAATGTAACCACAGATAAGCACATGCAAGACATACATCAAGTGTTCTCAAATCCTTAAAGACTCAGTCCGATAAGATAACTTCAAAGCAAAAACTCAATTCATCACAAGAGAGTAGAGGGGAGAAACATCATAAGATCCAACTATAATAGCAAAGCTCGCGATACATCAAGATCGTACCACCTCAAGAACACGAGAGAGAGAGAGAGAGATCAAACACATAGCTACTGGTACATACCCTCAGCCCCAAGGGTGAACTACTCCCTCATCGTCATGGAGAGCGCCGGGATGATGAAGATGGCCACCGGAGAGGGATTCCCCCTCCGGCAGGGTGCCGGAACGGGTCTAGATTGGTTTTCGGTGGCTACGGAGGCTTCTGGCGGCGGAACTCCCGATCTAGGCTTCTTTCTGGAAGTTCTGGGTTATATAAGAGGTGTTGGAGTCAGGAACAAGTCAGGGGGGTCCCAGGGTTGTCCACGAGGCAGGGAGGCACGCCCCACCCTCATGGGCAGCCCGGGACTCTTCTGGCCCAACTCTTTTACTCCACGGCCTTCTTCTGGTCCAAAAATAAGCTCCATCAAGTTTTAGGTCAATTGGACTCCGTTTGGTTTTCCTTTTCTGCGATACTCAAAAACAAGGGAAAAACATAAAACTGGCACTGGGCTCTAGGTTAATAGGTTAGTCCCAAAAATCATATAAAATAGCATATAAATGCATATGAAACATCCAAGATTGGTAATATAATAGCATGGAACAATCAAAAATTATAGATACTATCGGGGGTGCTAATCCCACGAACACCTATGGGACCGGCGGACCGAGCCCCTTTCGGTTCGGCAAGGGGGCGGAGATCGCACGAAGAGCAGATCGAGGCGAAGCGCACGAGCACGCGATCAGTTTACCTAGGTTCGGGCCGCACGGATGCGTAAAACCCTACTCCTGCTTTGTGGTTTGTATTGAGTTCTTGCTCGGGAGCGCCGAGTGCTACAGTACACACCAGCAGCTAACGAGACCGAGCATGACTGTTCTGTTTTGCCGACCCTCCTCTACGTTGCGCATGGGCCTCCTTTTATATGCTCAAGGGGTCACCGACAGGTGGCAACGTAGACAAAGGGTAAAAATGGAAAAGGCGTGGCGGTTGGCACCGCCGCCTACTACAGTGCATCATACCTAACCCTGACGGTAGGGGACAAGGGCATTAAATGCCCGTCTATGTCGCCCAAATAGTGCAAAAGGGAGCGCCAGGGACGCCACCGCTTGCCACAATGGCAATCTTGTCAGCGCCACTTGCCACCGTGTACCGCTGGCTGCACAGCCTCCCGCCACGTACGCCTGGAAGGGTCCCAGAGCGACACGTTGGTGGATGTGCTGGAGCGCAGGTACAGAGAAGAGACTTGCCACGGCAAGTGCCTTGCCGCAGTCGTTGTCTTGTCGCGCCCGGGAGCTTGTCGCTCACCGGGCCTTGCCGGGACGCGTGGTGCGTTGTGGCAAGTTTCTTGGGATGCCTTGGTTGGCCTTCCCGGCAAGCTCCTCTTGCCGGGGTCTTGTCCTTCCCGGCAAGCTCCTCTTGCCGGGGTCTTGGATACTTTGTTCTTGAATGGCTCCAAAGGAACCGTGGAGGACCTTGGCGGTCACCCGGCAAGCCTTGCCGCGGGATGCTGCGACTGCCCGTGCACAAGTTCGGGATACTAGGGTACCCCTACTCTAGTACACCGACAGGAGCCCCCGGGCCTGGGCCATACATGGTGCCGAGCGTTGTTGGGCCAGGCCCAAAACAGGGCACGGGCACGCGCGGCCCGGGTCACGCCGCATCTCTCTCCGTATCCACCGCGCCCTCCCCGAACGGCATGCGTCGAATGCGGCGTCGTGGGAGAGATCGTGGGTGGTTTCTTTATTCGGAAAGGCGGAACGTCCGCCCTCTCCCTCTTTATAAGCAGGGGAAACAGGGGTAGTGCGCCCATTCGCCCCCTTTGCATTCCAATCTCGGAAGCCTCCGCCGTTCCTCCGTCTTCCCAAAGCAAAGAGAGTAGCGCCCTGCTCCCCATCGCCACCAGCACCACCAACGCCGTCGGCCTCCTCCACCACTTCCGCCATGGCTCCGAAAGCCGACAAGGGGAAGGCTGTGAAGTCGACCGAGGCGCAGCGGCTTGCGGCGCTGCGGAAGGAGCGGGCAATCTTCCCCCCCCCCCAAGCTTGTCGCGAAGGAGCTGAGGGAGTACTACTACCTCTTCTGGTCGACGGAGACGCGAGCGCATCCGAGCACGAAGGTACTTCCAGCCACCGCTCATAAAATGGCTCCGAACGGATATCCCTTCTTCGCCGTGTTCTTCTACTGCGGGCTCTGCCCGCCCTTCTCTGAGTTTTTCTACGACATCATGAACACCTACGGGCTCTACCTCCTTGATTTCACTCCCAATGCCGTTCTGACCATGGCAGTTTTCGCGCATCTCTGCGAAAAATTTGTCGGAGTCCATCCCAACGTAGCTCTTTTCCGCCACTTCTTCATGCCCCGAGTAGAGAGAGGAGAGCCTCTGTCCGGCGGAATCGCCTGGATCTCAAGGGCCGGCAAGAAAGACTCTTATCTGGAGGGGGAGTTCCGCGGAAAGTGGGAGGAATGGAGAGCAGACTAGTGCTGGATTGTCGAGGAGAACCCGCAGCCGTTTACCGCCAGGCGCCAAGCCCCAGCGACACGCGGCAGCGATTGGAGCGACGTGGCCCCGGAATACGATAGGTTGAAGATTGCCATCACCAGGATCCAATGCCTCAGGCTTGCCGGGCTCACTGTAGGTGCTGTTGGCGCAGATTTCCTTCGCCGCCGCATCGCCCCCCTGCAGGAACGGAGGAGACCTGCCTGGGAGTTCAAGAATGCGGTGGATATCATGAGGCTGCGTCCGGGCCTCAATTACAACTTCACTGTCCTGGAGCTCAACGTGATGCTCCAGGAGCTCTTCAAGTATGACCCTGAGCATCCCGAAGTGTTTAGGTTTCCGCAGGGCGTCGTTCCGTTGTGCAACAACTCCGCGCTCGACCGCATCCGGGCAATGATGCCGCTGTGCGACTCGCATGGAATTGTTCCAACTTGGCAAGAGCCTGCAGACGAGGTCGTGCAGGAATTCTTCGACGGCTTGGTAGAAGTGCCGATCTGCTCTGATGAAAAGAATGGCCTCACTCGCGACACCACCGATGCGGAGTTGAAACGCATCGCCACCAGGCTGGAAGAGGCGGCGGCAGCCGCAGCTGCGGGCGAGTTTGGATTCACCATGGAGGAGGCAGAGGCGGCAAGCCATGCCGAGCGAGAGGAGCTTGCCAGCAAGAAAGAGCTTGCCGGCAAGAAAGAATTTGCCGGGCGTGACGCCGAGCCGAGCGAGCCCGCCGAGGATACGAGCGGCTCGTTGGAGATCAACTCCTCTTCCTCCTCATCCTCAGATAGCTCGCCGCAAGCAGAGCCTCCATCTCCACCAAGAAGGCGTCTCTGCAAGGCCGGGGATGTAGCGAGGCGGCAGGTGAGTCGACAGTCGCTGCGCCGCGTGACACGCTCCACCGCGGCAAGCACTGTTGCCGCGGGAGCGCCTCACGCTATTGCGGCCACTGAAGCGGGGTCTTCCCGGACCACCGCTTCTGCTCCCGCCAAGCGGCTAAGGGATCCTACTCCTCTACCTTCTCGCGCCGGACGTGAGCCGGACTTCGACTTCTCCGCGTTCAGCTCCGACGAGGAAGAAGAAGAAGAGTAAGATTCTCTTGTTGTACTTGTAGTCCTTCAATTCTTGCCATTCTGTTTTGTCTTGTATCTCACTTGCTTTACTCTGAACTTATTCCTTCTTAGGACTCTGGCTCAGAGAGCAGCGAAGAGAGCCAAGGCCCCGGTGATTATCATCGAGGACGAACCCACCGCGTCAGCAGGGGATGCGCCCGAGACAACCTTGCCGGACCCGGCAACTGTTCTCCAGAGCAGCCCCCAACGTAAGTATATGGTTTGCTTTCCGCTGTTGGGCGCGCATGAAGATTCTTGCTTTGCTGATATCTGGTTGTTGACTTGTGCAGGAGCAGAGTAGCCCCCCAGGAGCGCCCGGAGGTCGCCCCCGAAACGCCAAGCGAGAGTCCTCCGGCAAGGGAGAGGTCCCCGGCAAGGTAGAGCTCTCTGGCAAGGGAGAAGTCTCTGGCAAGGGAGGGTTCTCCGGCAAGGGACAGCACCACCGCCCCCCCGGCGGTGGAGACCACGACTGCAGAGCCTGGCACAGGTAATCTTCTCGCTTCAAAACTTACCTTAGGTTTTTCTTCTTTTGATCTTCTTTTTTGGATATTTGCTTGACTCTTCTCCCTTTTCCGGCTGTCAGATCCATCTGCTGCGGAGCCGATGGAGACCGAAGTTGCCGCCGACGACGCTGTTGCCGCCGAGGAAGCAGTCGGTGCTGACGGTCCTGCCGGCGCAGAGACCGCCAAAGCTGCCGCTGCAGAAGTAGGCGGGGGATCTGGCGATCGCACTGACGGCCCTGAGGCCGCAGGAGCGCCAGGCGCTACGCCGACCGCCGATCCCTCCGCTGCTGCCGCAGCGCCGGGCTCTGAAGAGCCCCAGCCAGGCGTATACTTGAAGGCCGGCGACGACATCTTCATCAACCTCCCCTGGGCGTCAAGCTCCAGGGTGCCGGTCGAAGGAGAGAGCTTCGACGGAGAGGTGCTCGCCTCCGCCGGGCTGGCGCTGGTTGACGCGCCAAGCAGCAGCAGCGGCGAGCCTGAGGAGGAGCAGCTGCTGTGGAAGCTGGTGTCGCTCTACCGCGCCCGGCAAGCCAAGCTAGAATCCCGTGAAGCGCTTGTCGCGAAGGCGGGAGAGGACGTCGAGAAGCACGCAGTGGAGCTCCGGGGTCACCACCAGGAAGCTCTCCGCTCACTGGCAAAGGAGCAGGCGCGACTTGCTGAGGAGCGGCAGGCCTTCCTCCTCGAGCGGGCTGAAGTCGAAGAGCAACAAAGGCTTGCCGCTGAGAAGCTGTCTATGCAGGAGGGCGAGCTGGTGCAGCGAAAGGTCAACCTCGACAGCCACGAGGAGGAGCTTGCCGCGCGCGAGAGAACATTTGGCGGAGCCCTCAAGCAAGCAGAGGATGCTGCCGCAGCTGCCGAGGCCGCCAAGAAGGAGCTGGAGACGAAGGTGGCGCAGCTGGAGGCCGATCTCAAGGCGAGCGGTGACGAGCTTGCTGCGCTCAAGCTTGAGCGGGAGAAGGACGCCCACAGCCATTCAGAGCTGCAGGCCCGTCTCGCCGAGAAGGGCAAGGAGCTTGACGCCGCCAAGAACTCCAATGCAGGTCTTGAGTTGAAGCTGATCACTTTGACCAAGACGCTGGACGGCGCCAAGGAGCAAGAGACGGCCCTGAAGGAGGATGTCAAGGCCGGAAAGGCGCTGCTGGCGAGTGCCGCTACCGCCCAGAGCACTTTCCGGGAGAATGTGGAGCACTGGACGGAGGGTCTCGTGGATGTTGCCGCAGACATCGACAGGGAGCTGGCGCAGTTGGGAATGGAGGATCTCGGGTATCCCTCCGACGAGAACCTCCAACCCAGCGCCAAGCTCTCCTCGTTCTTCAAAGGCGTGGCGACGGCCCTCCGGTGACTCCGGGAGAGGATCCCAAAGCAGCTGGCCGACAAGTCGCGCAAGATCTGCGCGGGAGCTCTTCAAAAGGTGCTGGTGAAGGTGGACTTCCGCAACCCGGGCCTCAACCTCACCAATGTCCTCAGGACCTTGCCGCCGGATGCCGATCTGGAGGCGCTCAAGACCCTTGTCGCTCCCATTGTGGACAAGGTGAGCGGGACCAAGAGGGTTGAGGGCGATCGCGTAGACTAGGCCGCCTGTTTTCTTCTTTTCTTGTCGCTGTTGGTCATGTTATGAGAACAATCTGTTAGAGCTGCGACAAGCTATCTTGTATTATAACTCTATTTCGGGTAATGATTGCAATGCTATTTCCTCTACTTGATTCCTTCCTTTGTATGTTTTTGCCCTACGCTTTTAGGGAACTTGCCGGCGCAGGCACCTTTGCCGTGAGCGCTGAGTGCGGGATGTCAGCAGCCTGCTGGCGGTGCCGCTACTGGTAAGAAACCTTGTCGCAACTAGTCGCAGCTCACTTAAATTGTTGAGCGGACTCGAAACAAAGTAAGGGCGCAACTAGCTACGAGTTGGTTCCTCCACGCACAGGTTTTCCATACAAAGCACGGTCGTTCAAGGAAGATAACTTAAAAATTTAAAAAATCTGATTGCTCAAACTTTGGCAACTTATCTTTTTTGTTGTTTGCTTCCCGGCAAGGTGAAACTTTCTTGAACGACGCCTGGTCCATACCATTATCTTCTCCCTTCCCCCCGGCAAACTTGTGGGCGAGGGAACCTTCCTTTCCTTGAGAAAAAAGAAAGAGGAGAAAATAAAGATAGGGAGCCTTAGGGCTCGTTGTTGCTTACCGGGGGTAAGTGCTGCACAAAGTGTCAGATAACACATGCAAAAAATAAAAAGCATGAAATTGACAAGATGCGCGGAGCACATGAGCTTTATGCACGGGATCTGCGCCCGGCTTTGTACAAAGGATTACATGCAACAGCGGCAAGACTTGTGCAAAAGGTGGTTGCCGGAACGGGTTCCGGCAACCGTGCCCTACGGGTAAAACTTACGAAGATGCTCAATGTTCCAGGAGTTGCTCACTGGAATGCCATCCTCGGTCTCAAGGCGGACTGCGCCAGGCCTAGTGACTCGTTTCACCCGGTAAGGGCCTTCCCACTTCGGCGTCAACTTGTTGGAATTCTTGGCGGATTGAACACGCCGAAGAACAAGGTCGCCTTCCTCGAGACTTCTAGCGTTAACTTTGCGGCTATGGTAGCGGCGCAAAGCTTGCTGGTAGCGAGCAGCTCGTACAGCAGCCAGAAGACGGTCTTCCTCAAGGAGCAGCGCATCATCTTGTCGCAACTACTCTTGCTCAAGCTCATCATAAGCGAGCACTCGAGATGACCCGTATACGAGTTCCGTGGGGAGAACTGCCTCTGCTCCATCGACTAGAGCGAAAGCTGTCTAGCCAGTGGCTCGATTTGGCGTCGTCCTGATCGACCAAAGAACCACCGGCAGCTCCTCAATCCAGTTTCTTCCGCACTTGTGCAGCCTGTCGAAAGTTGTGGTCTTGAGCCCACGAAGCACTTCAGCATTTGCCCTCTCCGCTTGACCGTTGCTTCTCGGGTGAGCAACAGAAGTGAAGCAGACCTTGGCGCCAAGATCTTGGACGTACTGCATGAAGGTGCGGCTAGTAAATTGCGTACCGTTGTCGGTGATTATCCTGTTAGGGATCCCAAAACGGCAAACAATCGACCTGAAGAACTTGACTGCTGACTGTGCTGTCACCTTCCTCACTGCTTCCACTTCCGGCCACTTTGTGAACTTGTCGATTGCAACGTACAAGTACTCAAAGCCCCCGACTGCTCGGGGAAAGGGGCCGAGGATGTCGAGCCCGCAGACCGAAAATGGCCAGGATAAAGGGATCGTCTGGAGAGCTTGAGCTGGCTGGTGTATCTGCTTGGAATGGAACTGGCATGCTTCACACTTGGTTACTTGTGCAGTTGCATCCTGGAGGGCTGTCGGCCAGAAGAAACCTTGCCAGAATGCTTTGCCGACAAGTGCTCTTGCGCTAATGTGGTGATCACATATGCCTCCATGTATCTCTGCCAACAACTTTTGTCCATCTTTCCGGTGAATACACTTCAATTTCACACCGTTGAGTCTTCTTCTATACAGTGTGCTATCGACAAACTGGTACATACTTGACTGTCGGGCTACTCTTTCCGCTTCTTCTTGCTCTTCGGGAAGTTCTCCTGTCTGAAGGAAACGGATAATCTGCTGTGCCCACGCTGGAGCTTGCGGCTCGATAACAAGGACTAAAGGCATATCTGCTGCTGCGGGAACATCCGCTTCTACGGCGAGAACCTGCGGCTCAGCCGAAGCTTGACGTTCCCCGGCAAGCTTGCCGGAGCAAAACTTGTCGGGAGCGTCTGCTTCAATGGAACAGACCCTAGGGTTTGTCGGAGCAGACCGCTCCTCAGCACTCTTGGTGTTGATCTTGGGGACCTTCTTGGCGGCGGCTTCAGGAAGCTCTGCCGGAAAGTAGTCACCAGAAATCAACTTCCTCTTCTTGCTCTGTCCAGTTGACGGCATTACGGACGGTCGAGTCAGCTTGAGCACAAAGATCCCTGGTTCCACAGGTAACTTAAGTGCGGCGCACTTTGACAGGCCATCGGCAATGTCATTCTGAGCTCTTGGGACATGCTCCATCTGTAGGCCATCAAAGTGCTCTTCTAGCTTTCTCACTTCGTCAACGTAGGCTTCCATCAACGGACTCTGATAACTCTTGTTCACTTGGCAGACGACAAGCTGCGAGTCACCCCTGACAATGAGCTTCTTGATCCCAAGGTCTGCCGCGATCCTGAGACCGGCAAGCAAGCCTTCATACTCTGTAGTATTGTTTGTTGCTTGCTCCTTGGGAAAGTGCATCTGGACTACATACTTGAGGTGCTCTCTGGTGGGTGCGACAAGCAGCACGCCAGCGCCGGCGCCTTGCAGCGAGAAGGCACCGTCAAAGTACATGAGCCATTCTTTGCTTGTTTCCTTGACGGGGATGCTCGTTTCTGGAATTTCTTCATCTGGTGTTGGCGTCCACTCTGCTATGAATTCTGCCAACGCTCTGCTTTGGATAGTTGAGGTACTCTCAAACTTGAGGCCAAAGCTTGACAGTTCCAGTGCCCACTCAACAATCCTGCCTGTTGCTTCTGGATTTTGTAGTATCCTCTTCAGCGGAAAGCGAGTGAAAACTGTGATCTCATGTGCTTGGAAGTAATGGCGCAGCTTTTGTCGAGGCCATGAGAAGGCCGAAAAGCAATTTCTGCACACCAGAGTACCTTGACCTAGCCCCCTGCAGAAGGGAACTGACAAAGTAAACTGGGCGCTGCACCATTCTCTTCTGTATCTCCTCGCGCACCTGCGCAGATCCATCTTTGCCGGGACCAGAGCTTGTCGGGGAAGCCCCCTGCTTGTCGCTGGATGAGCCTGCCGTGGTTGCCGGCTCGTCATCTGCCTCCCTCTCCGCCACTAACGCAGCACTAACCACTTGATTGGTTGCCGCTATGTACAGCAGCAACTTCTCTTGCGGCTTAGGTGCGACAAGTGTTGGAGTGGAGGACAGGTATCTCTTCAAGTCCTGCAGCGCAGCCTCCGCTTCCAGAGTCCATTTCATTGGACCTGCCTTTTTCAAAATTTTGAAAAACGGCAGGGCGCGCTCAACAGACCAAGAGATAAACCTGCTGAGAGCAGCCACGCAACCGGCAAGTCTTTGTACATCCTTGACGCGCTTTGGTGCTTCGATCTGCTCAATGGCCTTGATCTTGTCAGGATTGGCTTCGATTCCCCGCTGAGACACAAAGAACCTGAGAAGCTTGCTGGAGGGGACTCCAAACACACACTTCTCGGGGTTGAGCTTGAGGTTGATCTTGCGCAGATTCGCAAAGGTCTCATCTAAATCTTGAATCAGAGTTGCCCTGTCCTTGCTCTTGACCACTATGTCATCCATGTAGGCTTCCACATTTCTGTGTATTTGTGGCTTAAGAGCGACATGGACTACTCTTGCAAATGTTGAACCAGCATTCTTTAAACCGAAAGGCATCCGTATGAAACAGTACGTGCCACATGCAGTAATGAATGTGGTTTTCTCCTCATCCTCTTCTACCATGAAGATTTGATGGTATCCTGAGTATGCGTCAAGGAATGAAAGCAAATCACATCCGGCCGTGGAGTCAACAATCTGGTCAATGCGCGGCAAGGGAAATGGGTCTTTGGGACAAGCTTTATTAACATCGGTAAAGTCGATACAAAGCCTCCATTTCCCGTTTGCCTTGTGCACGACTACCGGATTGGCCAACCACGTAGGATGGAGCACTCCTCTGACAAGGCCTGCTGCTTCCAATTTCTTGATCTCTTCTGCGATGAATTCTTGGCGCTCCACTGCTTGCTTCCTGACCTTCTGCTTGACGGGTCGCGCATGAGGACAAACGGCAAGATGGTGCTCAATTACATTCCTGGGAACACCGGGGATGTCAGACGGTTGCCACGCAAACACGTCGACGTTCGCCCGCAGGAAAGGAATGAGTGCGCTTTCCTATTTAGGGTCAAGAGTGGCACTGATGGTGAAGGTACCACCCATGCCGTCCTCCTTGGCGGACACTTTCTTGGTCTCTGGCGGAGCTGCCATTGCCTTCTTACACTTGCTGGTGGAGCTCGATGGTGCGTCCTCGACGGTAGCGCAGCACTTCGAAGAGGTGCGCTTGCCGGAGTGGGCATCAGAACTCTTGCCGGACTTGGTCTTCTTCTTCCCCCCTGGAGCTTCAGCGGCAAGTGACTTGCGATCTGTTGCGGCTGCTGCTTCCCGGTAGATCTTGTCGGTGCAGATAAGAGCATCCTTCTTGTCGCTAGGGACAGAGATGACGCTTATCGGGCCTGGCATCTTAAGCATGTTGTACGCATAGTGAGAGGCTGCCATGAACCTTGCGAGTGCTGGACGGCCGAGTATTCCATTGTAAGGCAATGGAAAATCGGCAACGTCAAAGGTGACCCTCTCAGTCCTGAAGTTCATCTCGCTGCCAAATGTTACCGGCAATGTGACCTTCCCTTTCGGCTTGCTCCTTCCCAGGTTGATTCCTTGGAATGTGCCGGTCTCTTCGAGCTCGCTGTCAGGGATCTGGAGTTTCTGGAGTACAGCGGAGGAGATCAGGTTCAAGCCGGCCCCGCCGTCAACTAGCATCTTAGTGACCTTGAGGTTGCGGATAGTTGGTGAAACCAACATCGGCAGGCACCCGACCGCAGTTGTGCGATCAAGGTGGTCCTCAATATCAAAGATGATAGGCGTGCTGGACCATTTCAGAAGCTTGCGGGACTCGACAGGTGCTTCCGCCGCATTGACTTCCCGCATCCACTGCTTGAGTTGGCGGTGTGAAGTATGCAGAGAAGCACCGCCGTCAACGCACAAGACCTCTGTGGCTTTCTGGAACTCCTGCTCACTGGTCTCGACATCATCCATGTCTTCGTCGTCGTCGTCGTCTTCATCCTTGTCGCGGCCGCGGGGGGGGGGGGGGGGGGGGGTCTGTCTCCTTGCCGCTGCTTGGCCTTGCCGCGGCGTCCTTCCCGGCCGGCGTGCTTCTTGCCGGATTCTCCAGTGCCTCCTTGGGCCCTCTCCTTGTCGCGTCACTCGTACTCAGCCTTTTGCTGCTGGACAAGCTGCTCGACTTTCTTGCAACTCTGGAGGTCATGGCCCTTGGTGCGATGGATCTTGCAGTACTGCTTGTCAGTGCCGTCCTGCTTGTCGGTGACCGCCACAGCCTGGCAGTTGGTGCATGCGGAAATCTCCTTGCCGGAGCTACCAGCTTTGGCTTTCTTGGTGCCACCTTCGTTGCCGGACTACTCAACGACTAGCACATCTTTGCCTTTCTTCTTCCTGTTGTTCTGCCGCCGGTTTTTCTTTGCCGGGGTAGCATCCTCACTGTCAGATCCTCCTGCTCCTGTATTCTCTCCAAGGAGTTTCCTCCCTTCCTCAGCACGTGCACACTTGTCGGCCAGGGCATACAGCTCACTGACGTCTCTGATCCTGCACATCGCCATCTCCTCCCTCATCCTGCGGTTACGCACATTCTGATGGAACACGCTGATGACCGCGGCAGGGTAGATATCTGGGATGTTGCGCTGTACACGGCTGAATCTCGGAATGTACTTGCGCAGGGGCTCTCCTTCCTTCTGGGCGAGCAGGTGAAGGTCACTCTCTTGGCCATGAGGTTTGTAGCTGCCTGTAAAGCCGCCGACAAACTGATGGCATAGGTCTGCCCAAGAGGATATGGAGTTGTCCGGCAAATGCATGAGCCAGGACCTGACGTCGGGCTTGAGCACCAGCGGGAAGTAGTTGGCAAGGACCTTGTCGTCTCGCCCCCCGGCAGCTTGCACCGCGATGGTGTAGATGCTGAGGAACTCCGACGGATGCGACTTGCCGTCATACTTCTCTGGTACGTCTGGCTTGAAATTCTTCTGGCCGGGCCACTGGACTTGCCGCAGCTCACGGGTAAACGCAGGGCAACCTACCGCGTACGGTAAGTCGCCTGGTTCCCCTGGCACATGCATGTCGACAGAGGGCCCAGCGCGGTGGTCTGATTGACGCCGCGCTTCTCTTCGGCGCTCGATGCGTGTACGAGCGTCTTCTTGCTGTCGTTCGTGAAGAACTTGGCGCTGATCGCGACGAGTTCGTGGATCTGATGACGCGGTGGAGTCGCTATCGTGGTGGATCCGGCGAGTCGGCGATCTTGGCCTTCGGGGCAGAGAGTGCACGGTGGTTGCACCCCCACCGGTCTTGTCTCCACCGGCTCGTGCCTGGCTGACTTGCCGCGGCTGCGAAGTACTCGGCTGCCGTGGACTGTCGCCTTTGGCGAAGCCGATGAGACTCTGAATGGTGGCCCTCCAGTCATCGATCTTGTCTGGCGCTGGAGGGTAGTCTAGGAGCAGTTGAGCTCGCGCCAAAGCTTCTGCTGAAGTGGCGGGCGGCAGCGGCGAATGGTGCGAGGAGCGAGATATGCTTGGACTTCTAACCATGTTAGAAGGAGCAGTATCTCGTCCAGGCAACCGTGCCCCGCTCGCGCCAGCACGTTGGCGTGCATGCTGGTCTTGAGCACTCCGAGATCCACCTGCTCGATCTCGGTCCAGCAGACGTATGGTACCGTGAGTATCATGACGCTGCCGGTCCCGCGCCTCCTGGGATGGGCGCGGTGCATGTCCGGACACCGAGGTCTTGGAGTGCGCCCGGTCGTTGTGGGAGCCGACTGCGCCGCCGATGGGTAGCGCAGCCTTGTCCTTGGACCTGGCAGCACCGTGAGCTCCCTCGTCGACGCCCGTTCTTCCGCCGACGTCCACCCACCAGCCATTTGCTCCGGCGATGGTGGGTTTGGCGCGGACGGAGCAGCCGCCTCCAAAGCCTTCTTCTTCGGCGGCATGTCGATGAAGACGATGAAGATTTAGCTCGTGCGAACGCCGGATCAGGTTCACACAACCTTGACGCACCCCCTACCCGGCACGCCAAAGATGCGGGGGTGCTAATCCCACGAACACCTATGGGACCGGCGGACCGAGCCCCTTTCGGTTCGGCAGGGGGCGGAGATCGCACGAAGAGCAGATCGAGGCGAAGCGCACGAGCACGCGATTAGTTTACCCAGGTTCGGGCCGCACGGATGCGTAAAACCCTACTCCTGCTTTGTGGTTTGTATTGAGTTCTTGCTCGGGAGTGCCGAGTGCTACAGTACACACCAGCAGCTAACGAGACCGAGCATGAGTGTTCTGTTTTGCCGACCCTCCTCTATGTTGCGCATGGGCCTCCTTTTCTATGCTCAAGGGGTCACCGACAGGTGGCAATGTAGACAAAGGGTAAAAATGGAAAAGGCGTGGCGGTTGGCACCGCCGCCTACTACAATGCATCATACCTAACCCTGACGGCAGGGGACAAGGGCATTAAATGCCCGTCTGTGTCACCCAAATAGTGCAAAAGGGACCGCCAGGGACGCCACCGCTCGCCATGATGGCAATCTTGTCAGCGCCGCTTGCCACCGTGTACCGCTGGCTGCACAGCCTCCCGCCACGTACGCCTGGAAGGGTCCCAGAGCGACACGTTGGTGGATGTGCTGGAGCGCAGGTATAGAGCGGAGACTTGCCGCGGTCGTTGTCTTGTCGCGCCCGGGAGCTTGTCGCTCACCGGGCCTTGCCGGGACGCGTGGTGCGTCGTGGCAAGTTTCTTGGGATGCCTTGGTTGGCCTTCCCGGCAAGCTCCTCTTGCCGGGGTCTTGTCCTTCCCGGCAAGCTCCTCTTGTCGGGGTCTTGGATACTTTTTTCTTGAATGGCTCCAAAGGAACCATGGAGGACCTTGGCGGTCACCCGGCAAGCCTTGCCGCAGGACGCTGCGACTGCCCGTGCACAAGTTCGGGATACTAGGGTACCCCTACTCTAGTACACCGACAGATACGTTGGAGACGTATCACACACTGCCTCCAGAACTATTGAAAGAATGGCACAATGGGTAAGAAAGATTTCAGACAGCACTCCGGTTGAGAAGGGAGGTAAAACTTGACAAAATGGGAAGAACTTAAAAAGAGGGCACGACACCCTGGTTAAATGGATAAGCACGAAAAGAACATGGTCCTCACAATCCGAGATGATGAGTGAACAGAGCAACATCACAATGCCTTCAGAAGGAAAATAGAAGATATATCATTGGAATAACAAAATGGAGAAGAAATGACAACTTTTGCCACAACTGAGCTTGGAAAGCACCCTACGAAGAAGGTTAAAACAGAGTTGCTGGAAAACCAACAATGAAACGAAGAGCTTGTAGTGGGCTTATGGAAAACAATCCAAAACTTGAGGCGAAATTCTGCCACTAATGGAATCAATTGCTTGCTTAAGAGCAACGACGAGATGAAAACTTCTTTCATCACGAGAATAGGAGGAAACTTGGATTATTGATAAGCACCACAATAGCAACATTCCTTAGGGAAAGCTTTAGGTGAAATATAACCCAAAATAACTCCAATGAAGAGATTGATGGATTGCAAAGGATCTCATGATCGAATTGAAAATGCTGGGTTTAAAATATGTCATTCCGGCCAACTTGTGAAAGATGAAACATGAAGGAAACTGTCAAAATGACATAACACCAACTCAAAAGATAAGGTAGAAAGAATTGCACTTTGGAATGCAAGATGAAGAATGTTTGAACTCCTCAAAACAAAACACGTGTTGAGCACCATGTTAAATTTTGAGTATAGCTTGGCGGATCATAACTTCAAGAGAAATCTTGAAGAACAATTGAAGAATGAAAAGAATCCTTGATGAACCACCATGTATATCCTCCATGAAGAACTCCCGTAACAAAAGGATGATAAAAATAAAGAGAAGTTGAAAACACAAGGTGAAGCCTTGCGATGATTTATATGGAGCTTCACGATGAGATAATGTGGAAAACTTGGAACTCTGGAAAAAGAAAAGATGAACATCTCGAACCGCGAAATGTGACATGATGAACACTCTAGAGAGAAGAAACTAGATCACTTGGATGGAACAATAATAAGAATTACGTTATGCGTATCCTTCGCCAATTTAAATTGATGGCAAGCAACGGATTTGGCATACTACTTATTCTCGTAGAAAGGATTAAGATAGATATAACGCAAACTTGAGAAGGTCTTCAACGGACCACCAATAGGATTTGGGAAGAACAAATGAATTAGTGTGAGAACATAGAAGGAGGAATCTTGAACAAACTGCCGTAAGAATTGACAATGAAAATAGCAAAGGCACAATTCACCGGGAAGAATTGGAAAAATTGAATGATGATACCTGAGAGAATTTGATAAAAGAGAACGAAGAGATCCCGAGATGATTAGAGAATACTTGAATGACGCCCCGGAAGAATTTGAGAACTAGAGCTAAAAGCTAGAATGAATAATTCTGAGATGATAGGCTCCGGAGAATCAAACTAAAAAGACTCTTGAATGGCTTCGGATGGGTGAAAAGAATTGTCACAATCCGGAAATAATTATGAGAGGATGGCATCAAGCTTGAACCATGAATATTTGGAAGAACGGGTAAGAATTCAAGAGGAGCGCTTCTTCGGTCTTCAAAATCCGAGAATGGCGATGAGAAACACCACCATGATTTGTTGAGGCACTCCGGAATGAAAATTAGAAAGGTTGAACCAATGATGAAAAGAATTTGAAAGATCTTCGAGAGAAAACATGTGACTGATGACAATTCATTCTTACGTCACACTTTTGAAAGGAATTTGGGAATCACTCTGAAAAAATAGAAGAGTCAGGTAAGATCCTGGGAAAAAACCTGTGGGTTAGGGCCCACTTAAAAGAAACATCGTTGAACGATTTTGAAGAGAGATTGCACCGGTTGAATAAAATGGCTTGAATGAGAAAACAACCTCAAAAAATAGCTTGGATTGATTAAGAATAGAAGCATTAATCTTCCGAGATATCTTCGGCACTTCGGATATGAATAGAGAGAGATGAACGATTAAGAGGTGCACCAGCATGAGAAAACATTTGAAACGAGAAAAGGATATGATCAACAAAGCTTGAATTGAATCCACCAGAGAAGAAAAAAATGAAGAATAATGAGCTTGAAGCTTCCTTAGCATCTTCAAGAGAAGCACCGGGTAAGAACTTTGAAGGAAAAGAACGAAGAAACTTCACATCAATACATGGATAGTTGATTAAGAAATCCAAGTCCTTGAAGAAAAAGGTGGGATGGCGGGAAAAACAAAGGCAACTTGGGATGGATGAAACAAATGACATTGAGAAGACTTTGAGTTGATCTTGTGGATGTTGAAAATGATCGGATCCACTTGAAGAGAAACACGCCAGTTGAAAAGGATTGACATGACAATATCGATTATCATGAAGGATTAGTATTCACATAGAAATATGAGAACACCACTTAGGAAAGGTATGGAATCAACACTTGACATTGAAGCAACTCGAATACCACAACAAAAACAAAACAAGGGTTTGGCTCGCAGAATAAGATGGAAACAAACATATGATAGACCCCATATCGTATCATGTGTCTGTTGGAAGGATATCCTACGTGATACTTGAATTCCCACTAATAAACTCCCGAAACTTTTTGGTTATGCAATCAGGTGTTGGGGATACATGGGAAGCATAATATCTCACCCAAACTAACAATCCCTACATCCAGCTGTATCCATCCTTCAACACATAACGAAGAAACCTTCAGAAATCATGTACCTCAACCTTCAAAAAACATCTGTTATACGAGTTATGGCAATACTCCCGAACTCCCGCCCCAGTACTGGGTGGAGTCGAGGTTATCTCACCAACAACTGCATAAAGGAGATTTTCGATGTCGGCAAACCCAGGTATTCCAGAACTGCAACGATAACATTGTGATGACAACACCTCGGAGCTCAACTCCCCGGGACACTGCCACAACCCCTAAACGTCAGGAGGCACCAAGAACAATGTTCTCATCACAAGACTATAGAAACGATTCCAAGATACCCGCGTGATCCTAAAAAAATTAGTGAAATTTGAGGAGAGGAAATTAAAAACTTCTACGTCAGGAGGCCTCACTAGAGTGACGAAGGGACTGAGGAGTAAAAAGAATCCTTCTCTTCGATATATCTAATCCTAAGACTCAAAACATTTTGTTCTAGACTCAACAACGTGAGCGATTCGATCGAGCAGGGGGCTCCTAAGTCGGGGATGGCTCTGATTACCAACTTGTAACTCCCACGTCGCGGCTCTATATCCCATGTGTCGAGGCATGACTTAGAGGCATAACCGCATGATGGTTTTGTCGCAAGAGGGGTAATCTTCACACAATCCTATGTACAGAATAAGAAAGGGATAAGGAGTTGGCTTACAATCGCCACTTCACACAAATAACGAGTTAAACATGCATCATCCAAACTACAATCAAGGTCCGACTACGGAACCAAAATAAAAGAAGACAACCCCAAATGCTACATCCCTGATTGTCCCTACTGGGCACCTCTACTGATCAACCGGAAAAGACACAAAACAACGATCAAGATCTTCATCGAGTTCCCACTTGAGCTGGGTTGCGTCACCTGCACTGGTATCATCAGCACCTGCAACTGTTTGGAAGTATCCGTGAGTCACGAGGTCTCAGCAATCTCACACCCGTGAGATCAATACTATTTAAGCTTATAGGTAGGATGGGGTAATGAGGTGGAGCTGCAGCAAGCACTAAGCAAATATGGTGGCTAACATACGCAAATAAGAGAGAGAAGAGACGCAACACAACAGTCGAGAAGCTAGAAGTGATCAAGAAGTGATCCTGAAACTACTTACATTCATACATAACACAAGACCGTGTTCACTTCCCGGACTCCGCCGAAAAGAGACCATCTCAAGTGTCAAGTTCTCTACAACCGGACATTAACAAATACCCATCTGCCACATAACCGCGGGCACGGCTCTTGAAAGTTTATACCCTGTAGGGGTGTCCCAACTTAGCCCATCACAAGCTCTCACGGCCAACGAAGGATATTCCCTCTCCTGGAAAGACCCGATCAGTCTCGGAATCCCGGTTACAAGACATTTCGACAATGGTAAAACAAGACCAGCAAAGCCACCCGATGTGCCCACAATCCCGATAGGAGTCGCACGTATCTCGTTCTCAGGGCAACACCAGATGAGACAGGCTATGAGTAAAACCAACCCTCGAGTTTCCCCGAGGTGGCGCCGCAGGCGGCTCGGTTCGGAGCAACACTTAGTGAAGCACTATCCCGGGGGGTTAAAATAAAGATGGCCCTCAGGTTAATTACTCCCAAGGGAAAGGTATAGGTTGTTAGGCAAATGTAAAACCAAGGTTGGGCCTTGCTGAAGGAGTTTTATTCAAAGCGAACTGTCAAGGGGTTCCCATAACACCCAACCGTGTAAGGAACACAAAATCAAGGAACATAACACCGGTATAACGGAAACTAGGGCGGCAAGAGTGGAACAAAACACCAGGCAAAAGGCCGAGCCTTCCACCCTGCACCAAGTATATATAGATGCATTAGTTAAAATAAGAGATATTGTGATATCCCAACATATCCATGTTCCAACATGGAACAAACTTCAACTTCACCTGCAACTAACAACGCTATAAGAGGGGCTGAGCAAAGCGGTAACGTAGCCAAACAACGGTTTGCTAGGAAGGTGGGTTAGAGGCTTGACATGGAAATATAGGAGGCATGATACAACAAGTGGTAGGTAGCGCGACATAGTGATAGAGCGAACAACTAGCAAGCAAAGATAGAACTGATTTCGAGGGTATGCTCATCTTACCTAAGATCCCGCAAGGAAGAAGAACGAGTCGACGAAGAAGACAAACGGATGAAGTCGAACGAATCCTCACAAACGGGACGTTATCAGAACTAACCCGAAGAAGCAACACCGGAAAGAAGCAAACAACATGGTAAACATGGCATGATGCACAATCAAGTATGATGCATGTCCGGTTTAAAGAGGCATGGCATGGCAAAGTGCAACAAACAACACTACAAGTTAAGTGGAGCTCAATATGCAACGAGTTGCATATTGGCGAAACACCACATGACTTATTTAGTTCTCTCCCGTTTATGTACTCAACAATATTAAATGTTGGTCAACATGGCAAGAGGTGAGGCATAAGTAAACTAACTATTTAGGCAAGTTTAAATGAGGCCGGAAATAACAAACGACAATTCCGGAAAATCCTCATGTGCATATTTTGATTTGGCACTGTTCTTCCCTAAACCATATTTTATAGTTGTTAAACATGCAAAGTAAGTACACCATGTTAATCTATGTATTTTTCTACCCCATTTGCATATAAAGTTTATTAAATTCGGAGCTACGGTTAAATAGTTATGAAATAAATCATTTTAACATGTCATTTAAGCAAATTTAAACAAACGGCATCTAAAACATAACAAACATGGATGAAAGTGGGATATTATGGAACTAGAAAAAATTCTAAGCATTTTACATATAAGTTTGTTTAATTATGATGTGTGGTTGTGAAGTTAAAATATGCATGAAGTCTAGGGACTTTTCTGCAAAACTGTAGACTTTGGGAAAAAAGACAAAATCGCTGGAATAGGGGAAAAAACCATAACGGGCCGAATTCTGCTGGACTGGGCCACAACAGGAGCACGGGCGCTGGAGGGGATCTGAAAACCTTGGGCCAAATCGGCCTGAGGTGGAGCTGGGTTGTAGGAGGCTGGTTGCTGGTTGCTAGGCCTCGTGCAGGACGCGGCCTGATGTCTACTACACAACCTTCTTCTTGTAGACGTTGTTGGGCCTCCAAGTGCAGAGGTTTGTAGGACAGTAGCAAATTTTCCTCAAGTGGATGTCCTAAGGTTTATCAATCCGTAGGAGGCATAGGATGAAGATGGTCTCTCTCAAGCAACCCTGCAACCAAATAACAAAGAGTGTCTTGTGTCCCCAACACACCCAATACAATGGTAAATTGTATAGGTGCACTAGTTCGGCGAAGAGATGGTGATACAAGTGGTATATGGATAGTAGATAAAGGTTTTTGTAATCTGAAAATATAAAAATAGCAAGGTAACTAATGATAAAAGTGAGCGTAAACGGTATTGCAATGCTAGGAAACAAGGCCTAGGGTTCATACTTTCACTAGTGCAAGTCCTCTCAACAATAATAACATAATTGGATCACATAACTATCCCTCAGCATGCAACAAAGAGTCACTCCAAAGTAACTAATAGCGGAGAACAAACGAAGAGATTATGGTAGGGTACGAAACCACCTCAAAGTTATTCTTTCCAATCAATCTGTTGGGCTATTCCTATAAATGTCACAAATAGCCCTAGAGTTCGTACTATTATAACACCTTAAGACACAAATCAACCAAAACCCTAATGTCACCTAGATACTCCAATGTCACCTCAAGTATCCGTGGGTATGATTATACGATATGCATCACACAATCTCAGATTCATCTATTCAACCAACACATAGAACTTCAAAGAGTGCCCCGAAGTTTCTATTGGGGAACGTAGTCATTTCAAAATTTTCCTACGCACACGCAAGATCATGGTGATGCATAGAAACGAGAGGGAAGAGTGTTGTCCATGTACCCTTGTAGACCGAAAGCGGAAGCGTTAGCACAACGCGGTTGATGTAGTCGTACGTCTTCGCGGCCCGACCGATCAAGCACCGAAACTACGACACCTCTGAGTTCTAGCACACGTTCAGCTCGATGACGATCCCCGGACTCCGATCCAGCAGAATGTCGGGGAAGAGTTCCGTCAGCACGACGGCGTGGTGACGATCTTGATGTTCTACTGTCGCAGGGCTTCGCCTAAGCACCACTACAATATTATCGAGAACTATGATGGAGGGGGGCACCGCACACGGCTAAGAGATCAATGATCAACTGTTGTGTCTATGGGGTGCCCCCTGCCCCTGTATATAAAGGAGCAAGGGAGGGAGGCGGCCGGCCTAGGAGGAGGGCGCGCCAAGGGGGGAGTCCTACTCCCACCGGGAGTAGGACTCCTCCTTCCCTTGTTGGAGTAGGAGAGAAGGAAAGAGGGGGAGAGGAACAAGGAAAAGTGGGCTGCACCCCTTGTCCAATTCAGACCAGAGGGGGGGCGCGCGCCTCCTTCCTTTTGGCCTCTCTCCTCTATTCCCGTATGGCCCAATAAGGCCCCTATACTCCCCGGCGAATTCCTGTAACTCTCCGGTACTCCGAAAAATACCCGAATCACTCGGAACCTTTCCAATGTCGGAATATAGTCGTCCAATATATCGATCTTTACGTCTCGACCATTTCGAGACTCCTCGTCATGTCCCCGATCTCATCTGGGACTTCGAACTCCTTCAGTACATCAAAACTCATAAACTCATAATATAACTGTCATCGAAACCTTAAGCGTGCGGACCCTACGGGTTCGAGAACAATGTAGACATGACAAAGACACGTCTCCGGTCAATAACCAATAGCGGAACCTGGATGCTCATATTGGCTCCCACATATTTTACGAAGATCTTTATCGGTCAGACCGCATAACAACATACATTGTTCCCTTTGTCATCGGTATGTTACTTGCCCGAGATTCGATCGTCGGTATCTCAATATCTAGTTCAATCTCGTTACCGGCAAGTCTCTTTACTCGTTCCGTAATACATCATCCTGCAACTAACTCATTAGTTGCAATGCTTGCAAGGCTTAAGTGATGTGCATTACCGAGAGGGCCCAGAGATACCTCTCCGACAATCAGAGTGACAAATCCTAATCTCGAAATACGCCAACCCAACAAGTACCTTCGGAGACACCTGTAGAGCACCTTTACAATCACCTAGTTACGTTGTGACGTTTGGTAGCACACAAAGTGTTCCTCCGGTAAATGGGAGTTGAATAATCTCATAGTCATAGGAACATGTATAAGTCATGAAGAAAGCAATAGCAACAAACTAAACGATCAAGTGCCATGCTAACGGAATGGGTCAAGTCAATCACATCATTCTCCTAATGATGTGATCCCGTTAATCAAATGACAACTCATGTCTATGGTTAGGAAACATAACCATCTTTGATCAACGAGCTAGTCAAGTAGAGGCATACTAGTGACACTCTGTTTGTCTATGTATTCACACATGTATTATGTTTCCGGTTAATACAATTCTAGCATGAATAATAAACATTTATCATGATATAAGGAAATAAATAATAACTTTATTATTGCCTCTAGGGCATATTTCCTTCAGTTTCTACTGGAGAATCACGACGAAAACGTGTGCCAACCAGTATGCATAGGTTCATGGGCGGAACCCGCAAGTTGATCACCAAAACATACATCAAGTGAATCACGTGGTATCCCATTGTCACCACAGATACACATGGCAAGACATACATCAAGTGTTCTCAAATCTTTAAAGACTCAATCCGATAAGATAACTTCAAAGGGAAAACTCAATCCATTACAAGAGAGTAGAGGGGGGAGAAAACATCATAAGATCCAACTATAATAGCAAAGCTCGTGATACATCAAGATCGTATCACCTCAAGAACACGAGAGAGAGAGAGAGAGAGTTCAAACACATAGCTACTGGTACATACCCTCAGCCCCGAGGGGGAACTACTCCCTCCTTGTCATGGAGAGCACCGCGATGATGAAGATGGCCACCGTAGAGGGATTTCCCCCTCCGGCAGGGTGCTAGAATGGGTCTAGATTGGTTTTCGGTGGCTACGGAGGCTTCTGGCAGCAGAACTCCCGATCTATTGTGCTCCCCGGTCGTTTTAGGGTATATGGAGATATATAGGCGGAAGAAGTACGTCAGGGGAGCCACGAGGGGCCCATGAGGGTGGAGGGCGCGCCCAGGGGGGTGGGCACGCCCCCCTACCTTGTGGCCTCCTCAAAGCTTCCTTAACGTGGACTCCAAGTCTCCCGGGTTTCTTTCCTTCCAAAAATAAGTTCCGTGAAGTTTCAGGTCAATTGGACTCCGTTTGATTTTCCTTTTCTGCGATACTCTAAAACAAGGGAAAAACAGAAACTGACACTGGGCTCTGGGTTAATAGGTTAGTCCCAAAAATAATATAAAAGTTTATAATAAAGCCCATAAAAATCCAAAAAAGAATATAATATAGCATGGAGCAATCAAAAATTATAGATACGTTGGAGACGTATCAGCATCCCCAAGCTTAATTCCTGCTCGTCCTCGAGTAGGTAAATGATAAAAACAGAATTTTTGATGTGGAATGCTACTTGGAATAATTTCAGTGTAATACTTCTTAATTGTGGTATGAATATTCAGATCCATAAGATTCAAGACAAAAGTTTAATATTGACATAGAAACAATAATACTTCAATCATACTAACTAAGCAATCATGTCTTCTCAAAATAACATGGCCAAAGAAAGTTCATCCCTACAAAATCATATAGATTAGTCATGCTCCATTTTCGTCACACAAGAATGCTCTCATCATGCACAACCCCGATGACAAGCCAAGCAATTGTTTCATACTTTAGTAATCTCAAACCTATAAACTTTCATGCAATATATGAGCGCGAACCATGGACATAGCACTATGGGTGGAATAGAATATAATGAGGGGGTTATGTGGAGAAGACAAAAAGGAGAAAGTTTCACATCGACGCGGCTAATCAATGGGCTAGGGAGATGCCCATCGATTGATGTTAATGCAAGGAGTAGGGATTTCCATGCAACGGATGCACTAGAGCTATAAATGTATGAAAGCTCAACAAAAGAAACTAAGTGGGTGTGCATCCAACTTGCTTGCTCACGAAGACCTAGGGCACTTTGAGGAGGCCCATTGTTGGAATATACAAGCCAAGTTCTATAATGAAAAATTCCCACTAGTATATGAAAGTGACAAAACAAGAGACTCTCTATCATGAAGATCATGGTGCTACTTTGAAGCACAAGTGTGGTAAAAGGATAGTAGCATTGCCCCTTTTTATTTTCTCTCTCTTTTTTGTGTTTTTTTGCCTTTCTTTTTTTATTTGGCATTTCTCCCCCCTTTTGTGGGGGACAATGCTCTATTAATGATGATCATCACACTTCTATTTATTTACAACTCAAAGCTTACAACTCGATACTAGAACAAAGTATGACTCTATATGAATGCCTCCGGCAGTGTACCGGGATATGCAATGAACCAAGAGGGACATGTATGAAAATTATGAATGGTGGCTTTGCCACAAATACTATGTCAATTACATGATCATGCTAAGCAATATGGCAATGATGAATGTGTCATGATAAACGGAATGGTGTAAAGTTGCATGGCAATATATCTCGGAATGGCTATGGAAATTCCATAATAGGTACGTATGGTGGCTGTTTTGAGGAAGATATAAGGAGGTTTATGTGTGAAAGAGCATATCATATCACAGGGTTTGGATGCATCGGCGAAGTTTGCACCAACTCTCAATGTGAGAAAGGGCAATGCACGGTACCGAAGAGGCTAGCAATGATGGAAGGGTGAGAGTGCGTATAATCCATGGACTCAACATTTGTCATAAAGAACTCACATACTTATTGCAAAAATATACAAGTCATCAAAAACCAAGCACTACGCGCATGCTCCTAGGGGGATAGATTGGTAGGAAAAGACCATCGCTCGTCCCTGACCGCCACTCATAAGGAAGACAATCAAAGAACACCTCATGTTTCAAATTTGTTACACAACGTTTCCATACGTACATGCTGCGGGACTTGCAAACTTCAACACAAGCACTTCTAAAATTCACAACTACTCAACTAGCACGACTTTGATATTATTACCTCCATATCTCAAAACAATCATCAAGCATCAAACTTCTCTTAGTATTCAAAACACTCATAGGAAAAATCTTACTAATCTTGATTACCTAGCATATTAGGATTATTTAAGCAAATTACCATGCTATTTAAGACTCTCAAAATAATCTAAGTGAAGCATGAGAGATCAATAGTTTCTATAAAACAAATCCACCACAGTGCTCTAAAAGATATAAGTGAAGCACTAGAGCAAATGCCAAACTACTCTGAAAGATATAAGTGAAGATCAATGAGTAGTCGAATGATTATGCAACTATATGAAGACTCTCTAACATTTAAGAATTTCAGATCTTGGTATTTTATTCAAACACCGAGAAAAACTAAATAAAATAAATTGACGCTCCAAGCAAAACAAATATCATGTGGTAAATAAAAGTATAGCTCCAAGTAAAGTTACCGATGAACGAAGACGAAAGAGGGGATGCCTTCCGGGGCACCCCCAAGCTTAGGCTCTTGGTTGTCCTTGAATATTACCTTGGGGTGCCTTGGGCATCCCCAAGCTTGGGCTCTTTCCACTCCTTATTCCATAGTCCATCGAATCTTTACTCAAAAGTTGAAAACTTCACAACACAAAACTTAACAGAAAACTCATAAGCTCGGTTAGTATAAGAAAATAAATCATCACTTAGGTACTGTAATGAACTCATTATTTATTTATATTGGTGTTAAACCTAATGTATTCCAACTTATATATGGTTTATAAACTATTTTACTAGCCATAGATTCATCAAAATAAGCAAACAACACACGAAAAACAGAATCTGTCAAAAACAGAACAGTCTCTAGTAATCTGGATCAAACGTATACTTCTGGAACCCCAAAAATTCTAAAATAAATTTCTGGACCTGAGGACTTTATCTATTAATCATCTTCAAAAATAATCAACTAAATATCACTCTCCAAATAAAATGGCAGCAATTCTCGTGAGCGATAAAGTTTCTGTTTTTTACAGCATGATCATAAAGACTTCACCCAAGTCTTCCCAAAGGTTCTACTTGGCACAAACACTTATTTAAAACATAAAACCACATATAAACAGAGTCTAGATGAATTATTTATTACTAAACAGGGGCAAAAATAAAGTAACAAAAATAAAGTTGGGTTGCCTCCCAACAAGCGCTATCGTTTAACGCCTCTAGCTAGGCATGAAGATTTCAATGATGCTCACATAAAAGATAAGAATTGAAACATAAAGATAGCATCATGAAGAATATGACTAGCACATTTTAGTATAACCCACTTCCTATTCATAGGGATTTTGTGAGCAAAAAACTTATGGGAAAAATAATCAACTTGCATGGGAAGGTAAAACAAGCATAACTTCAAAATTTTAAGCACATAGAGAGGAAACTTGATATTATTGCAATTCCTACAAGCATATATTCCCCCTTCATAATAATTTTAAGTAGCATCATGAATAAATTCAACAATATAACCAGCACCTAAATCATTCTTGTCATGATCTACAAGCATAGAATTTTTATTACTCTCCACACAAGCAAAATTCTTCTCATTCGGAATAGTGGGAGTATCATAAGAAACTCGAATACTATAAATTATTTCCACATTAAAAGAGTAATGTTCAGAAAAGGGGTAACCATAATCATGACAAGTTTTATAAATATAATCACTACTTTTTATAGCATAAGTATCATCACAATAATCATCATAGGTAGGAGGCATGCTATCATCATTATAAATTTGCATATCAAAACTTGGGAGACTAAAAATATCATCTTCATTAAACGTAGCATCGCCAAGCTTGGGACAAACATTAATTGCAGCAAATATATCCTCAAAAACATCATCTTCATCAAACATAGCATCCCCAAGCTTGGGCATTTTCATATCATAAGCATAATCACTCTCATCATTAATAGTATGGATAGCACCAATAGTATAGCAATTATCATATTCTTCCAAGCAAGTGCCAAAAAGATTTTGAAGATCGTAAGAAGTATCATTATCTTCCACAATTATATTTTCATGAGGCACAATAGTAATAGGAGCAGCATTATTTGGGGGAGATATCTTTTTACCTCTCTTCCTTTTTCTTTTCTTCTTCTTCACCACATCATGTGTGGGTTCAATCCTCTTTTTGGAGCTCCTTATTAATGAGATTGGTTGAATAGGAGGCTCCTCCTCGTTACCTGATTCATCATAAGAAATAATAGGAGGGTATTGGGAAGTCTCTTCCCTTTCATTAGTATTCTATTAATCTTCTATTTGTTTTATTTTCTTTATGTAGTTGGCAATATAAGGATTTTCAATACAATTCACCACACAACCTTCTTCTTGTAGACGTTGTTGGGCCTCCAAGTGCAGAGGTTTGTAGGACAGTAGAAAATTTCCCTCCAGTGGATGACCTAAGGTTTATCAATCCGTAGGAGGTGTAGGATGAAGATGGTCTCTCTCAAGCAACCCTGCAACCAAATAACAAAGAGTCTCTTGTGTTCCCAACACACCCAATACAATGGTAAATTGTATAGGTGCACTAGTTCGGCGAAGAGATGGTGATACAAGTGGTATATGGATAGTAGATAAAGGTTTTTGTAATCTGAAAATATATAAAACAGCAAGGTAACTAATGATAAAAGTGAGCGTAAACGGTATTGCAATGCTAGGAAACAAGGCCTAGGGTTCATACTTTCACTAGTGCAAGTCCTCTCAACAATAATAACATAATTGGATCACATAACTATCCCTCAACATGCAACAAAGAGTCACTCCAAAGTAACTAATAGCGGAGAACAAACGAAGAGATTATGGTAGGGTACAAAACCACCTCAAAGTTATTCTTTCCAATCAATCCATTGGGCTATTCCTATAAATGTCACAAACAGCCCTAGAGTGCGTACTAGAATAACACCTTAAGACACAAATCAACCAAAACCCTAATGTCACCTAGATACTCCAATATCACCTCATGTATCCGTGGGTATGATTATACGATATGCATCACACAATCTCAGATTCATCTATTCAACCAACACATAGAACCTCATAGAGTGCCCCGAAGTTTCTACCAGAGAATCACGACGAAAACGTGTGCCAACCCCTATGCATAGGTTCATGGGCGGAACCCGCAAGTTGATCACCAAAACATACATCAAGTGAATCACGTGGTATCCCATTGTCACCACAGATACGCACGGCAAGACATACATCAAGTGTTCTCAAATCTTTAAAGACTCGATCCGATAAGATAACTTCAAAGGGAAAACTCAATCCATTACAAGAGAGTAGAGGGGGGAGAAAACATCATAAGATCCAACTATAATAGCAAAGCTCGCAATACATCAAGATCGTATCACCTCAAAAACATAAGAGAGAGAGAGAGATCAAACACATAGCTACTGGTACATACCCTCAGCCCCAAGGGAGAACTACTCCCTCCTCGTCATGGACAGCACCAGGATGATGAAGATGGCCACCGGAGAGGGATTTCCCTCTCCGGCAGGGTGCTGGAACGGGTGTAGATTGGTTTTCAATGGCTACGGAGGCTTCTGGCGGCGAAACTCCCGATCTATTGTGCTCCCCGATCGTTTTAGGGTATATGGAGATATATAGGTGGAAGAAGTACGTCAGGGGAGCCACGAGGGGCCCACGAGAGTGGAGGGCGCGCCCAAGGGGGTGGGCGCGCCCCCTACCTCGTGGCCTCCTTGAAGCTTCCTTGACGTGGACTCCAAGTCTCCCGGGTTGCTTTCCTTCCAAGAATAAGTTCTGTGATGTTTCAGGTCAATTGGACTCCATTTGATTTTCCTTTTCTGCGATACTCTAAAACAAGGAAAAAACAGAAACTGGCACTGGGCTCTGGGTTAATAGGTTAGTCCCAAAAATAATATAAAAGTGTATAATAAAGCCCATAAACATCCAAAACAGAAGATAATATAGCATGGAGCGATCAAAAATTATAGATACGTTGGAGACGTATCACGGCCCACGTTAGGTGGAGGTGGGCGCTCACTGTCTCCCTCGACAGGAGGTCGAGCGAGGCCATGGCAGGGGCGCCGGCGGCGATCCATGGTGATGGAGGGCGGTGGAGAGGCAGGGGATCGACGGGGACGGCGGATCTGGAGTGGTGGAGGCCGGATCAGGCTCCGAGGACCCATTCCCGGCGACGACGAGGGCCGGTGAAGCTTCGGCGACCTCTAGGCCCTCTCTGGCTAGAGCGGTGGCGACGGATCTCAGCAGGGAAAAGGAGGCAACGAGGTGAGGGGGGCCGAGGGGATGAAGGAAGAGAAGGGGCATGATGGCGCGCTGCTCACCAGCGGCGGGGATCCGGCATGGCGGGGTTCTCGCGAGGCGGCAGCGATGCTCGGCGCGGGAGGCGCTGCTTGGGAGCTGGGCGACGCGAGCAGGGAGGTGACGGGACGGGCGGCGGTGCAGGACGGGCGCCTCAGGCCCGATTGCGGCCTAGGGCGGGCCGACGATGGGCTTCGCGGCCCGGCGCAGCTCGGAGGAGCAGGAGGGTGATGTGGAGGCTTCTGGTTGGCCGAGGAGGTGCCGGTGAGTGAGGTGGCGCACGGGGATTGGCTGTAGATGCGGCATCGGTGGCGACAAGTGGCGGCCAGAGGCTGGAGCGACGCGGATTCTGAGTAGGGGGGGCTAGAGGTAGGTGGAGGCTGGGGATGCCCAAATTTAGAATGGGAGGTGTATATATAGGGTAGGAGCTAGGGTTTGGGGGGGCTTGGGGGGCTTTCGGAGCCCTCCGGTCGTGATCGAACGGTTCCGGACGCGAGGAGGTTTAGGTGGGATGTGCTAGAGAGAGATGGGCTGAGAAGAGAGGAGAGAGAGAGAGGCCCGGCAGCAGTTTCGGAGACCGAAAACGACCGACGTTTGACCGACTATATTGTCGCTATAGTTATCTGTTGGGGCATCAAACGAGCTTAGAATGCAACGAAACTTGACAGGAGGTCTACCCACACTATAATAAGACCACACGCCAACTTTCAACCCATTCCGAGAACGTTTTATGGCCACTTATAAAATAATATTTCGGACGTGTCGCGGGCGCGTGTAAGTGTGTTTGGGCTCAGGACAGACAATGGAAGGAACGGGGAGACCGAGACGGATGCAAGTTTTAAAAACATGAGGATGCAATGCACATGATGACATGATGAATGCGACAAACCAATAAAACTCACGGCTGACACGCAAAACATGGAAGGCCTCTGGAGCGACGGTCTCGGGGCGTTACAGCCAGCACGCTGTGACTGGATCAAAATCAAAATCAATTTACCCTTCAATTAAGAAAGCAGCCCCACATTAACTAGTCTCCCTTTTATTCTGGGTCATAATTGACCATGATTTTCACAAATAAAATATATGTTATACATTGCAAAAATAATATAATTTGAAAGTACATTCAGATACGAACCAAATGATACAATTTTTGTGACATGCATTCACATTTTGCTTGTCAAATATAGTATGTGGTCAAATTTGACCCAAAATACGCAAAACAAAAAAATACTTCCAAGACCAGCGCCGCTCCTATCGTGTTAAACCACCGCTGCTCCTCTCCTGTTCCAATCCAAAACTAGCGCCATTCCTCTCCCGTTCTAATCCAAAACCAGCACCGCTCCTCTCCTGTTCTAATCCAAAACCAGTGCCGCTCCTCTCCTCTTCCATTCGAAAACCACCGCCGGCGACTGAAGGTGTTGTGGAGAAGTAGATCGATGGAGGAGTAAAACAGATACGTGCGGATTGCAGACGGTGACCCTGTCACGCTAGCTAGGATGTTGGAGATACAGTCTTGGTTTGACAACAAGGACCAACTAGCGGCGACGGCGACATCCATGGCCAAATATCTGCAACAGAGCAAAAAGGCAGCGATACTCCTGAAGGGAGCGCACTGGAGTACATAGAGGTGCTCCTCTGGGCCATGGAGCAAACAGATTCACCGAATTTGATTGTGAAGCAGCGGTGGTGGGAGTATCGATCCCAGATGGAGCATCCACTAGAGATTGAAGGATCGAGCATCTACAGGGTGTCGTTTGTGAGGGTGCCATGCCAGGGCGAGCCGGTGGAGTCTTCGTCGACCGAACCCAACTTCAAGAGGAGAAAAGCAGTTGGCCCGATGATGCTTCCCCTCCATCCTCTCCCTTGTCGTTCACATCGTCTCACGGGGCGGCTATCTACCGCCGAGGAATAGGAGGGGACTCCCCCCCAAGCCCAATAGTCTGGCAAGTTGTGAATTGTCAGGAGGAGCTTAGGGTTGTCAGTATTTGCATGTTGTGAATTTTGTTTTGTGTTGTGTATTTTGAGAGTACTTTTAGATATGAATCTCTTTTGAATTTCAGATTTGCATTATTGAGCATATGAAGTATTTCATGAATTCTAGAGATCTATTTTAGCACTTAAAATGTAGTTTCATAGGAGTATAAAAGTGCAGACAATGTGATTCTCAGAGAAGAAACTGCAAGTTTTGGTTTCAGATAAGAAACTGCAAGTTCAGTTTCAGATAAGAAACTGCAACTTTAAGAGGCAGAGCATTTATATTAACATGGCCTTTTCAAACAGGGATAACATCATGTTGAAAGTTTTATTCATGGTTGAAAATGGAACTACCAGCCAGCTAACATCATGTTGATCATTATTCATGCATAGCACGTCTTCATATGTTGCAAAGTCAAAAAGATATGCTATTTTGAAAATGCCCACACAATGTCGAGTGTGCGAAAAAATAGAGAAACGAGGGACGAAGTTTTGGCAAGTGTTGGATGTCATGTGCGTAGACGACAATGGGGACCCACATGTCAATAATGGTAGAGACAAAAAAATTGGAGATATTTTCTCTGCATTAGGTGGAATCGAACCCGGGCGGAACAGCGGTCAGGTAGTGTCACTTGGCCACTGGGCTAGTTCAGTAGTTTCAGTACAAATAAGGCACTGCCTCAGGTGGTTTGATCTTGTCCTACGCCTTTGTGCGCTGGCCGCGGCGTCGTTGTCTGCCGTTGTGAACATGCTGAACAAACAAGAGGAATCTGGAGAGGACTGTACATGGAGAGGCGGACTGTCGGGACCCACTAGATCTATGGCCGTACGCAAGCAAGTGCCTCATTGAAAAAATACTTCCTCCTAATGTTATACTGATGTTGGGGCCCACGGGTTTGTCAACATAGTTACATTTTTTAGGTGCTTCAACATAGTTACTAAGGAGATAAATTTACAGCAAAGCCGGGGAGCTGGCATGTATCATTTATTATCAATGGGGCAGCAAGTATCAGCTGGGTTGTGGGCTGCCCCGTCTAGGCTTTCTTTTTTAACAGCGCAGCCCACGACATGCCGATTTGTATTTTCTTGAGGGTCGTCATGTATCGACCGGCCCATGGACCTCCCATCTGAAGTTTTATTTTTCCTGAAACATTGGGAGCCCAACTTATGTTTTTTTGAAGAAAACGCAGAGGTCTGTTCTATTTTTCCATATAAGAATAGGAACGTCTGGTCCAACTTATGTTTCCCTACTAACTATATTATATACATTTAAATTATTTTATATGTTATTATATATTATTGTTATTGTCATCATATATTTAACAGATACTTGCATATGTAAGAAAACAATATCCCACATCTTATTAACTTATAAAAATAATTTCTTAACAATAAAATCTTGGATTTTTTTTGGCAACGAAAATCCTGGTGATTGTGTACAAAGCTTGGTAAGATTTAAGGAACAATGTAATAATAAATCACTTATTATTTAAATATATTTATAACAAAATGCCCAGTCCCTATTTATTTTTTGATAACATTGCTGCGCCCAACCCAACATTATAATTAGAATCAGCCCAGCAAAATCATGTATTTCGAGAAAGTGCAAATGGCGTGTAATTTTAGGAAAAAAATAAATGGGACGCATGGACGATAAATTATTTGTTCACCTAGCCCAGCAAATGGACTGTAATTCTGAAAAAAGAGATCAAATTGACTGTAAATTCTGAAAAAATGGGTTGAATATGTGCCACATTTTTGGAGGCTGAAATGTGGGCCAATAGGTCGAAGCCAATGCAAGTCGTTGTCAACTTAATCAACAAATGATTCTGACATCGTTAGCCGTTGGATTTACATCAACCGACTGGCATCCATCTTCAAGCTCTTGTCTTCTTCCTCCAGTGCCGCCGGGACCACCTACTCCCGCCTTCTGCTGCTAGCAGCTCTGCTTAGCATGCTTCGCTGTGAAGCGCTACCCCACCGCCGGCCAGGCCATCCCTCCACCCCTTCACACCTCCTGTTCTTCTCCACCGACTATCGAACCACATCGCACCAGAACCAGTTAACCCTCGTACACCTCCCCGTCTGCGACTCCACTCCCGCATCTTCCCTTCTCCGACTCGTTGTTGTCCGGGTCCTTGCCGTCGTCCACCATCTTGGATGCGCTCGGTGCGGCGTGGTCAACTAGTCAACGAATGACATCCATCGGAAGTGGACTGTACGTGGAGAGGCTGGCAGCTGGGTCCACGGTCGCACCCAAGTAAATACCTCATTATTACGTGCAAACTAATGATTCCTCCACCTGACAGCTGGGACCCACCAGAAGGGCCTCTGTATTTCACAAAAATACGTTCCCCTCACTGACAGGTCGGACCCACCAGCTATATCTTCGCACGCAAGGAAGTGCCTCCTTATTAAGCACAAAAAGATTAATACTCCCCCTACTAGCTGGGACCCACCATAGTGGGAGGCTGACTTGTGGGCCTACTAAGTTGACGCGGCCAGAGTGCTTTGTCAACTTAGTTAATATGAACGATTCTAGATCCAGGGGCCGTACGATGTCCATCCAACGGTCGTAGTGGTTCTTCAACCTCTAGTCTTCTTGCTCCAGCCGCCCAAACTAGCACCGGTCGTGCCGCCTGCCCCTGCCTCCCGTGGTCGGCTGTGCTGTCACGGAGGCCTCACCGCCCCCTACTACTCCCACAGCTGGCCAGGCCATCCCTCTACTCACCCACACCCCCTGTTATTCTGCAGTGATGGCAACCTCACACTAAAGCCAAACCAGTGAACCCTCGTACTCCTCTCCACGTGGGCATCCACTTCCGCGTCTTCCCCGGCTCCACGTCTTCCCCTTCCTAGGCCTCGCCATCGTCCACCGCCTTGGTGCTCTCGGCGCGGCATGATCAATGTGGGCAATGAACGACTTCCATTAGAAGAGTACTATACGTGGAGAGGCTGACAGCTGGTTCCACGGCCGCAGCAAGGAAGTGCCTCCTTATTATGCGGAAAATAATGATTCCTCCACCTGACAGCAGGGACCCACTGGACGGACCACCGTATTTCGCAAAAAAAACGTTTCCCCCTAACTGTTGGGACCCACCAGCTACATCTTAGCACGCAAGGAAGTGCCTGACAGTCGGGACCCAACTGGTCGAAGCATACGTAGCATTGTCATTCTGGTCGCGAACGTGTACGTACATACTGGTCGATCGGTCTGTCTGCAGGCTGCAGCGATGAAATGTGGCCGTGTAAGGAAGGGCACATGTCATAGTAGAGGCGCGCACGTGTCGTAGTATTGGGGCGCACGTAGCATGTACACGTACGTACAGCCAGGGTGCAAGAAAGTAAATACGGCCACATACGTACATACGAACGGGGTGTCAAACGCCTACTCGCGCATACATACGGCCAGGGCTCGTGTACATGGCTGGGTCGAAATGGAGAAACTGCGTCATCGTGTTCATTGGGAGCCAACCGGCTTGGACAGAACAGCCGATCGAAACGAGGTCTGGCATACCGCAGAATGGAGGAAACGGCCTTGTGTTCGACCGGCCATGGTCGAAACAGGATCCTGTTCATCGGGAAGGGTCTGGCGTACCGCAAAATGGAGAAAACAGACTTCTCTTGGACCTCCTACGATCCAAACGGGGTCCTGATGATCGGGAGGGGTGTGGCATACTGCAAAACGGAGGAAACGGACTTGTGTTGGAGCGCTACGGTCAAAACGGGGTCCTGTTCATCAGGAGGGGTGTGGCGTACCACAAAACGAGACTCCACGAGATACTGTTCACCTCCACCGTCGACCTCCTCCAGCCTCCACGGGCTATTGTTCATCCATCGTCTACCTCCTCCAGCCTCCACCTATGATTGTTCATGAAGGAAATATGCCCTAGAGGCAATAATAAAGTTATTATTTATTTCCTTAAAATCATGATAAGTGTTTATTATTCATGCTAGAATTGTATTAACCGGAAACATAATACATGTGTGAATACATAGACAAAACAGAGTGTCACTAGTATGCCTCTACTAGACTAGCTCGTTAATCAAAGATGGTTATGTTTCCTAACCATGAACAAAGAGTTGTCATTTGATTAACGAGGTCACATCATTAGTTGAATGATCTGATTGACATGACCCATTCCATTAGCTTAGCACCCGATCGTTTAGTATGTTGCTATTGCTTTCTTCATGACTTATACATGTTCCTATAACTATGAGATTATGCAACTCCCGTTTACCGGAGGAACACTTTGGGTACTACCAAACGTCACAACGTAACTGGGTGATTATAAAGGAGTACTACAGGTGTCTCCAATGGTGGATGTTGGGTTGGCGTATTTCGAGATTAGGGTTTGTCACTCCGATTGTCGGAGAGGTATCTCTGGGCCCTCTCGATAATACACATCACATAAGCCTTGCAAGCACTGCAACTAATATGTTAGTTGTTAGATGATGTATTACGGAACGAGTAAATAGACTTGCCAGTAACGAGATTGAACTAGGTATTGGATACCGACGATCGAATCTTGGGCAAGTAACATACCGATGACAAAGGGAACAACGTATGTTGTTATGCGGTCTGACCGATAAAGATCTTCGTAGAATATGTAGGAGCCAATATGGGCATCCAGGTCTCGCTATTGGTTATTGACCGGAGACGTGTCTCGGTCATGTCTGCATTGTTCTCGAACCGTAGGGTCCGCACGCTTAACGTTACGATGACAGTAATTATGAGTTTATGCATTTTGATGTACCAAAGTTAGTTCGGAGTCCCGGATGTGATCACGGACATGACGAGGAGTCTCGAAATGGTCGAGACATAAAGATTGATATATTGGAAGCCTATATTTGGACATCGGAATTGTTCCGGGTGAAATCGGCATTTTACCGGAGTACCGGGGGGGTTACCGGAACCCCCCCGGGGGGTTATTGGGCCAACATGGGCCTTAAGGGAGAAGAGGAGAGGAGGTAAGAGGTGGCCGCGCACCCCTCCCCTTCCTAGTCCGAATAGGAAAAGGGAAGGGGGCCGACGCCCCCCCTTTCCTTCCTCTCTTCCTCCTATTCTCCCCCTTCTCTCCTAGTCCAACTAGGAGTCCTACTCCCGGTGGGAGTAGGACTCCCCTTGGCGCGCCACACCTTGGCCAGCCGCCTCCTCCCCTTGCTCCTTTATATACGGGGGCAGGGGGCACCCCATAGACACACAAGTTGATCCTTGAGATCGTTCCTTATCCGTGTGCGGTGCCCCCTGCCACCAAATTCCACCTCGATCATACCGTTGTAGTGCTTAGGCGAAGCCCTGCGTCGGTAGTACATCAAGATCGTCACCACGCCGTCGTGCTGACGGAACTCCTCCCCGAAGCTTTGCTGGATCGGAGCCCGGGGATCATCATCGAGCTGTACGTGTGCTAAGAACTCGGAGGTGCCGGAGTAACGGTGCTTGGATCGGTCGGATCGGGAAGAAGACATACGACTACTTCCTCTACGTTGTGTGATCGCTTCCGCAGTCGGTCTGCGTTGGTACGTAGACAACACTCTTCCCTCTCGTTGCTATGCATCACCATGATCTTGTGTGTGCATAGGAAAATTTTGAAATTACTACGTTCCCCAACAGTGGCATCCGAGCCTAGGTTTTATGGTTTGATGTTATTTGCACGAGTAGAACACAAGTGAGTTGTGGGCGATACAAGTCATACTGCCTACCAGCATGTCATACTTTGGTTCGGCGGTATTGTTGGACGAGACGATCCAGACCAACCTTACGCGTACTCTTACGCGAGACCGGTTCCCTCGACGTGCTTTGCACATAGATGGCTTGCGGAAGACTGTCTCTCCAACTTTAGTTGAACCAAGTGTGGCTACGCCCGGTCCTTGAGAAGGTTAAAACGGAGTCTATTTGACGAACTATCGTTGTGGTTTTGATACGTAGGTGAGATGAGTTCTTACTTATGCCCGTAGCAGCCACGTAAAACTTGCAACAACAAAGTAGAGGATGTCTAACTTGTTTTTGCAGGGCATGTTGTGATGTGATATGGTCAAGGCATGATGCTGATTTTATTGTATGAGATGATCATGTTTTGTAACCGAGTTATCGGCAACTGGCAGGAGCCATATGGTTGTCGCTTTATTGTATGCAATGCAATCGCGACGTAATGCTTTACTTTATTACTAAGCGGTAGTGATAGTCGTGGAAGCATAAGATTGGCGAGACGACAACGATGCTACGATGGAGATCAAGGTGTCGCGCCGGTGACGATGGTGATCATGACGGTGCTTCGGAGATGGAGATCACAAGCACAAGATGATGGCCATATCATATCACTTATATTGATTGCATGTGATGTTTATCTTTTATGCATCTTATCTTGCTTTGATTGACGGTAGCATAATAAGATGATCTCTCACTAAATTATCAAGAAGTGTTCTCCCTGAGTATGCACCGTTGCCAAAGTTCGTCGTGCCCAGACACCACGTGATGATCGGGTGTGATAAGCTCTACGTCCAAATACAACGGGTGCAAAACAGTTGCACACGCAGAATACTCAGGTTATACTTGACGAGCCGCCCGACGGGAAAGAGATCCCCATTAGCTTAGTCTATGGGTAGGTAGAATTAGCCGCAAGGTATTCCCAACAGGATTGTAGGCTAGACCGCCTGTTGGATGGTATAGAAGAAGAATTTAGTCAGTCTACATGACTATGCAATTAAAGTGACATGTATAATGCCTTCTAGCCAGATTACAGATCATTTGTCATTGCGGACCTTTTCTCTTCAACCTCCGGACCCGATAGTCCGGAGTGTGTCTGAATACCCGCTCAGTTATATAAGAACCAGGGTATGCGTGGAGACCAGGCGTAGGGGTCATTAGTGCTTTAACATACAAGTGCCCAACTAGTTATGTTATATTACATGGGTAGTAAGAAACATCTTCCAGGGAGAATAGTTCTGTTAAGGGTTCCTTTCCCTAGGTATGCATCCCCTAAAGTGCATGTCCAGACTGCAAGAGGAAACGCAAGCAAAAAACATCTGGGGGCACATGTGGAAAATAAATAAAAATCATCTTTTATTCACCGACTGAATATTTCCTTAAGAACGCTAGCGTTCGGCTTCACCTAGTCTGAGGTACACATCCGGCTAACCCGGCAGTAACAATCGCAGAGGTGCTCCCGTTATGCCCTAGCTGATAACTGGAACGTAGGGCATAAATACAAGAGCCATGCAACCTAGTTTGGCCAAAACTTAAGTCATATTGATGCATATGATGGTGAAGAAAAGGTACATGCGGAAGAATAACACATGTGCTAGGCAAGAAACCCAGATAGATAATTAAGCTTCTGTGTAAGAAGCCCCCAGGTATAATGAGCGCAGTTAGCGCATCTGTAGTGTGCAAGCGAGGCACAAGTTGGCCCTTGAAGGCCTTGAGAAAGAATAAAATAAAGAGAGAGAAAAAATGGATAATATATAAAAAATGGACAGAGGAAGGAGACGAACATATAGTCCGGCGCTAGGCGTAGAATCTTCGGAGCCTGGCTGCGTTCCATGGATTCGGCTCAAGTCGATTATTCGATGCATCCCGCGGATGGTACACTCCACCGGTCAGAAATTGGTCAATAATGAAGGGACCTTCCCATTTGGGCTTGAGCTTGGACTTTTTCTTCTCCGGCAGGCGTAGAACTAATTCGCCAACGTTATAAGTTTTGGCTCGTACTTCTCTGCTTTGGTATCCGCGAGCCTGTTGCAGATAAAATGCGGAACGGGCTTTTGCCACATCGCGCTCCTCCTCCAGGGTGTGCAGACTGTCCTGCCGATCGAGCTCGGCTTCTCTTTCTTCGTACATGCGCACTCGAGGTGAGTCATGAATTATGTCACAGGGCAGAACTACCTCTGCGCCGTACACCATAAAGAAGGTGTATATCCGGTACTACGATTCGACGTGGTCCGCAGCCCCCAGAGTACGGAGTCGAGCTCCTCTACCCAGTGCGTGTTAGACTCTGTTAAGGACCGCACTAATCTGGGTTTAATGCCGCTCATGATAAGACCATTTGCTCGCTCAACTTGGCCGTTCGTTTGTGGGTGATAGACGGAAGCATAATCGAGCTTGATGCCCATGTTACTGCACCAGAGTTTTACCTCGTCGGTCGTGAAATTCGTGTTGTTGTCAGTGATGATGATGTGGGGGACGCCATAACGGTGTACAACCCCGGATATGAAGTCTATCACCGGTCCGGATTCGGCTGTTTTAACGGGTTTGGCTTCTATCCATTTGGTGAATTTATCCACCATGACCAGTAAGTATTTTTTCTTATGGGTTCCCCCTTTAAGGGGTCCAACCATGTCAAGCCCCCAGACCGCGAAAGGCCAGGTAATGAGGATTGTTTGGAGGGCGGTGGGTGTTATATGGCTTTGGTTTGCAAAGAGCTGGCAACCGGCGCAGCATTGGACCAAGTCTTGTGCGTCTACCCGAGCCGTCGGCCAATAAAAACCTGTACGGAAGGCCTTGCTTACAAGGGCCCGGGCTGCGGCGTGGTGGCCGCCGAGTCCGGCGTGAATTTCTGCCAAAGGCTTCTGCCCTTCCTCTTCGGAGAAGCACCTTTGAAGGACTCCAGCAATGCTTTTCTTATATAGCTCTCCCTCGTGGATCCTGTAGGCTTTAGATCGCTGCACTATGCAGCATGCCTCATTTTGGTCATTGGGGAGTTCCTGCCTAGTTAGGTAGGCCAGGAATGGTTCTGTCCATGGGGTAATGACGGCCATTATTACATGGGCTGAAGGTGTTATTTCTGTGGCAGAGCCTCCGATTATGTCAGAGTGTTCGGTATCGGGCGTTGTGGCCGGGTCCAGACTAATATTTCCGGTGTCCCCTTCCCATACCACGGATGGTTTAAACAACCTTTCTAAAAAGATGTTGGGGGGACCGCATCCCGTTTTGTGCCGATGCGGGCGAGTATATCCGCCGCCTGATTGTTTTCTCGAGCCACATGGTGAAATTCGAGCCCCTCGAACCGAGCTGGCAGTTTTAGGATGGCATTATGATATGCCGCCATCTTCGGATCCTTGGCATCAAAGTCTCCATTTATTTGGGATATTGCAAGGTTTGAATCCCCGCGCACCTCCAGGCGCTGAATGCCCATGGAAACTGCCATCCGAAGACCATGTAACAGGGCTTCGTATTCGGCTGCATTGTTGGAGTCTGTATACAGTATCTGCAGTACGTATTGCACTGTATCTCCGGTTGGGGACGTCAAAATGACGCTAGCCCCCAGTCCATCCAACATTTTGGAGCCGTCAAAGTGCATGATCCAATTGAAGTATGCACCGTACTCTTTAGGGAGTTCGGCTTCTGTCCATTCGGCGACAAAGTCGGCCAATACTTGCGATTTAATGGCTCGCCAAGGTTTGTATGTTATGTCAAACGGGAGGAGCTCAATGGCCCATTTGGCAATCAGGCCCGTGATGTCGCGGTTGTTTATAATATCATTAAGTGGTACTTCCGAGGCTACTGTAATCGAACACTCTTGAAAGTAGTGTCGCAGCTTCCGGGATGCCATGAATACGGCATAAGCTATCTTTTGATAATGTGGGTACCATGATTTGCATGGAGTAAGGACAATGGATACATAATATACCGGCTTTTGAAGAGGGAATTTGTGTCCGTCCACCTCTCGTTCGACGACGAGCACTGCCCTTACAACTTGATGAGTTGCCGCAATGTATAATAGCATTGGTTCGCCGACGTTTGGCGCGGCCAGGATTGGGTTGGTTGCCAGTATGGCTTTTATTTCTTCCAATCCGGCTGTGGCAGCATCCGTCCACTCGAAGTGTTCGGTGCGCCGAAGGAGGCGATAAAGGGGTAATGCCTTTTCTCCTAAGTGGGAAATAAAGTGGCTTAGAGCTGCTACACATCAAGTTAATTTCTAGATTTGTTTGAGGTCCGTTGGGGTAGCCAACTGTGACAGAGCTCGGATTTTGGCCGGATTGGCTTCAATTCCTCTACTGGAGACAATGAAGCCCAGGAGCTTTCCGGCTGGTACACCAAAAACGCATTTTTCCGGATTGAGCTTGATGTCTTATGTTCAGAGGTTGTCAAATGTGAGCCTCAAGTCATCTATCAGAGAGTCGACGTGTTTGGTTTTGACGACCACATCATCTACGTATGCCTCTACTGTTTTGCCGATTTGTTTCTCCAGACATGTCTGGATCATGTGCTGATATGTTGCGCCGGCGTTTTTGAGCCCAAAAGGCATTGTGTTAAAACAGAAGGGGCCGTATGGTGTGATGAATGCCGTTGCGGCTTGGTCGGACTCCGCCATCTTGATTTGGTGGTAACCGGAGTATGTGTCGAGGAAACACAAAGATTCGTGTCCTGCGGTAGCATCGATAATTTGATCAATGTGGGGGAGGGGGAAGGGATCCTTTGGGCAGGCCTTGTTGAGGTCCTTGAAATCGACACATAGGCGCCAGGATTTGTCCTTCTGTGGTACCATCACCAGGTTTGCTAGCCAGTCCGGGTGTTTTATTTCTCTGATGAATCCAGCCTCCAGTAGCTTGGCTAGTTCCTCTCCCGTGGCATGTCTCTTAGGTTCATAGAAACGCCGAAGAGCCTACTTGACCGGCTTGAGTCCCATTAGGATGTTGAGGCTATGCTCGGCCAGCCTGCGTGGGATTCCTGGCATGTCTGAGGGATGCCAGGCGAATATGTCCCAATTCTCGTGCAGGAATTCTCGTAGTGCGGCATCCACGACAGGGTTTAACTGTGCCCCGATGGAGGCTGTTTTTGTAGGGTCCGTTGGGTGGACTTGGAATTTGACTATTTCGTCCGCTGGTTTAAAAGAGGTGGACTTGGATCTCTTGTCAAGTATTACGTCATCCCTGTCCACTGTTGAGCGTAGCGCAGTTAATTCCTCGGCCGAAAGGGCTTCAGATAATGCCTCGAGGGCTAATGCGGCTGTTTTGTTTTCGGCGCGGAGCACTGTGTCCGGATCACTAGGAGAGTGATGATTCCGTTGGGCCCGGGCATTTTGAGCTTCATGTAACCATAATGGGGTATGGCTTGGAAGATTGTGAACGCCTCCCGTCCTAAAAGAGCGTGGTATCCACTACTGAACGGGGCCACTTGGAATGTAATTTCTTTGGACCTATAGTTCTCCAGCATGCCGAATACCACATCTAGTGTGATTTTCCCAGCATAGCATGCCTCCCGACTGGGGGTGATTCCTCTGAAGGTTGTGCTGCTTTGCTCAATGCGGTTCCAGTCTATTTCCATTTTGAAGAGTTTCCTCATAGATGAGGTTTAATCCGCTGTCACCGTCCATGAGTACTTTGGTGAGTCGAAAGCCGTCCACAATTGGACTGAGGACCAGTGCAGCTGGTGCTGGGGTAGTTCGGAATTTAGGCTTGTCACTGGCATTGAAGGTAATAGCCGTGTCACTCCATGGATTCATTGCTGCCATGTGGCAGATTTCGGCGAGGCTGCGGAGTGTTCGCTTGCGCCTATTGTTTGATGTGAAGGTTTCAAAAATTGTCAATACCGTATTGTTATCTACGGGATGGTGCTCTATGGCATTTGGGATAAGAAGTTCCTCACCACTTTTGGCCACCTGCCGGAGTATCCAACATGCTCTAAGGCTATGTGTTGGTATGGTATTTGTTGTACTATGAATTTTGCAGGGTCCATTAAGCCATCCCTCCAATACGGTTCCATGCCCTGTAGAGGGTTTTTGTTTCTTTGTAACTAACTCGGGTGTCTTATGATAGTGCACCCTTTTACTTCGGACTGGGTGTATATACTGAGCCGGATTATCCCAAAATTTTGTTTCGGTTTTCCAGGCGCTTTCCATCGCACAGTACTTTCGTACTATGGACGCCAAGTCAGCGAAGCGTGATATGTCACGGTGACTTAAGGCGTTAAGGATTCCCTTGTCCATGCAGTTATTGCAAAAGAATGAGACTGCGTCTTCCTTGCAGCAGTCCTTAACCTTGTTCATCACAAGGAGGAATCTGGCCCAATAGTGATGTATTGTTTCGTGGGGCTCTTGCCTGATGTTGGAAAGATCGTTTATGTCTGGGTGGGTGGGTGGCTTTGAGTCCTGACCCTTACCCGATCTGAGACCCAGGGGCCGAGGAGTTTCCGATCTTGGAAGTTCGGGTTCCGGGATATTGCCCGATGAGTCTAGCCCGCTACCTGACTCTAGGTTCAGGGTTTGGATGATGTCCTCCCGTAAACGGGCATCCGGATTGAAGAGCTCAGGAATTCATACATAGTTAGTTCTCGGGATAGAGGAAGAATTGCCGCATTGTTCCTCCACCACCGCAACATGATGGGTGACCGGTGGAGAGTTAATCTCCCTTTGATCGGGTTTAAGCCCAATCCAATCATAGTCCGCAGCGACTCCCAAGGCGGCGATGCGACCCAAGAGCTCGTTTAGAGAAGAGAGCTCCATTGGATCCATCTTCTTGGCGAATTTCGAGCCGACGTGGAGGCTATTTTCGATGACCCGAGAAGTCATCGTTGGTGCAGCAGCCGAACAGGCGGTCATGACGAAACTGCCTAGCCGGAGAGTTTGGCCGACAGCCAGGGCTCCCCCGGCGGTAATGTTGTTTTTAACAACGAGATGAGGCATCCTTCCTTACGGCGATGACACAGAGGAACTCTCAATGAAAGCACAAATGTTGGTGTCAAAACCAGCGGATCTCGGGTAGGGGGTCCCGAACTGTGCGTCTAAGGCGGATGGTAACAGGAGGCAGGGGACACGATGTTTTACCCAGGTTCGGGCCCTCTTGATGGAGGTAAAACCCTACGTCCTGCTTGATTATTCTTGATAATATGAGTAGTACAAGAGTTGATCTACCATGAGATCGGAGAAGCTAAACCCTAGAAGCTAGCCTATGGTATGATTGTGTGTTGTCCTATGGACTAAAACCCTCCGGTTTATATAGACACCGGAGGGGGCTAGGGTTACACAAGGTCGGTTACAAAGGAGGAGATATCCATATCCGTATTGCCTAGCTTGCCTTCCACGCTAAGTAGAGTCCCATCCGGGCACGGGACGAAGTCTTCAATCTTGTATCTTCATAGTCCAACAGTCCGGCCAAAGGATATAGTCCGGTTGTCCGGAGACCCCCTAATCCAGGACTCCCTCAGAGCCAAAAACCTAATTCCACTGCCGCAACTTTCTGTATCCACGAGATCCCATCTTGGGGCCTGTTCTGGAGCTCTGTCGGAGGGGGCATCGATCACGGAGGGCTTCTACATCATCATCCAAGCCCCTTCGATGAAGTGTGAGTAGTTTACTTCAGACCTACGGGTCCATAGCTAGTAGCTAGATGGCTTCTTCAATATTTTTGGATCTCAATACAATGTTCTCCCCCTCTCTTGTGGAGATCTATTCGATGTAATCTTCTTTTTGCGGTGTGTTTGTTGAGACCGATGAATTGTGGGTTTATGATCCAGTCTATCTATGAATAATATTTCAATCTTCTCTGAATTCTTTTATGTATGATTGGTTATCTTTGCAAGTCTCTTCGAATTATTAGTTTGGTTTGGCCTACTAGATTGGTTGTTCTTGCCATGGGAGAAGTGCTTAGCTGTGGGTTCAATCTTGCGGTGTCCTTTCCCAGTGACAGAAGGGGCAGCAAGGCACGTATTGTATTGTTGCCATCGAGGATAACAAGATGGTTTTTTTATCATATTGCATGAAATTATCCCTCTACATCATGTCATCTTGCTTAAGGCGTTACTCTGTTTTTAACTTAATACTCTAGATGCATGCTGGATAGCGGTCGATGAGTGGAGTAATAGTAGTAGATGCAGAATCGTTTCGGCCTACTTGTCTCAGACGTGATGCCTATATACATGATCATACCTAGATATTCTCATAACTATGCTCAGTTCTGTCAATTGCTCAACAGTAATTTGTTCACCCACCATAGAATACTTATGCTCTTGAGAGAAGCCACTAGTGAAACCTATGTCCCCCGGGTCTCTTTCTCATCATATCAATCTCCATTACTTTATTATTGCTTTGCTTTTACTTTATTTACTTTGCATCTCTATACCAAAAATATCAAAATATTATTTATCATCTCTATCAGATCTCACTTTCGTAAGTGACCGTGAAGGGATTGACAACCCCTAAGCGCGTTGGTTGCATTGAGCTATTGTTTTTGTGTAGGTACGAGGGACTCGAGCGTAGCCTCCTACTGGATTGATACCTTGGTTCTCAAAAACTGAGGGAAATACTTATGCTACGTTGCTGCATCATCCCTTCCTCTTCGGGGAAATCCAACGCAGTGCTCAAGAGGTAGCAGGCACCACTACTGATCAACTGGAAAAGATACAAAACAATGATCAAGATCTTCATCTAGCTCCCACTTGAGCTCGGTTGTGTCACCTGCACTGGTATCATCGGCACTTGCAACTGTTTGGAAGTATCCGTGAGTCACGAGGACTCAACAATCTCACACCCGCGAGATCAAGACTATTTAAGCTTATGGGAAGGGTAAGGTAATGAGGTAGAGTTGCAGCAAGCTCTAAGCAAATATGGTGGCTAACATACGAAAATAAGAGCTAGAAGAGAAGCAACAACACGGTCGAGAAGCTAGAAGTGATCAAGAAGTGATCCTGAAACTAGTTATGTTCAAGCATAACACAAGACCGTGTTCACTTCCCGGACTCCGCCGAAAAGAGACCATCACGGCTACACACGCGGTTGATGCATTTTAATTAAGTCAAGTGTCAAGTTCTCTACAACCGGATATTAAAAAATTCCCATCTGCCACATAACCGCGGGCACGGCTCTCAAAAGTTTATACCCTGTAGGGGTGTCCCAACTTAGCCCATCACAAGCTCACGCGGTCAACGAAGGATATTCCTTCTCCCGAAAAGACCTGATCAGTCTCGGAATCCCGGTTACAAGACATTTCGACAATGGTAAAACAAGACCAACAAAGCCACCTGATGTGCCAACAATCCTGATAAGAGTCGCATGTATCTCATTCTGAGGGCAACACCGAATGAGATAGGCTATGAGTAAAACCAGCCCTCGAGTTTCCCCGAGGTGGCCCCGCAGGCGGCTCGGTTTGGACCAAGACTTAGAGAAGCACTGGCCTGGGGGGGGGGGTTAAAATAAAGATGACCCTCGGGTTAATTACTCCCAAGGGAAAGGTATAGGTTGTTAGGCAAATGCAAAACCAAGGTTGGGCCTTGCTGGAGGACATTTATTCAAAGCGAACTGTCAAGGGGTTCCCATAACACCCAACCGCGTAAGGAACGCAAAATCAAGGAACATAACACCGGTATGACAGAAACTAGGGTGGCAAGAGTGGAACAAAACACCAGGCATAAGGCCGGGCCTTCCACCCTTCACCAAGTATATAGATGCATTAGTTAAAATAAGAGATATTGTGATATCCCAACATATCCATGTTCCAACATGGAACAAACTTCAACTTCACCTGCAACTAACAACACTATAAGAGGGGCTGAGCAAAGCGGTAACATAGCCAAACAACAATTTGCTAGGAAGGTGGGTTAGAGGCTTGACATGCCAATATGGGAGGCATGGTATAAAAAGTGGTAGGTAGCGCGACATAGAGATAGAACGAACAACTAGCAAGCAAAGATAGAAGTGATATCGAGGGTTTGGTCATCTTGCCTGCAATCCCGGTAGGAAGAAGAACGAGTCCATGAAGAAGACAAATGGACGTAGTCGAACGAATCCTGACAACTCCGGAATGAAACTAATGCTAACGAGAGAAGCAAACCGAAAAGAAGCAAGCAACATGGTAAACACACAAGCATAAATATGGCGTGACGCGCAATCAAGTATGATGCATGTCCGGTTTAAATATGCATGGCATGGCAAAGTGCACAAGCAAAACTACAAGTTAAGTGGAGCTCAATATGCAACGAGTTGCATATTGACGAAACACCACATTCGATTATTTAGTTCTCTCTCGGTTATGTACCCAACGATATTAAATGTTTTTTAAACATGGCGAGAGATGAAGCATAATAAAACTACCTAACTAGGCAAGTTTAAAATAGGCCGGAAACAACAACAACAATTCCAGTAAACCCTCACATGCATTAAGCAATTTAATGCAACAACAATTTAAACATTCTTGATGTTGTTATCATGATGCGGATGACATGTGCAAGTTTTATGCTATTTTGTGAAAAGTTGACATGAAGATGATATGGGGCATTTGGTCGCCATGGCGGAAAGAAAAAGGGTGCCACGGCGGTGAAACGAAAATGGTGCCACGGCAACATCCCAATTCCGGTAACTCGATTGAGATGCCGATGCAAAAGAAAGTGTGACGGGAGCGTGTCATGCGATGAAATGTGGGGTCCTCCCAGTAACCGGGTGTCCCACATGATGGTGGCAAGGAAACAAGTGATGATGTGCGACAAACAAGTCGGGCACGGTGCAAGCGCAGGCATCTCATCCAACACACATGCATTCGTTCAGGGCGTCGTCTTGATGTTTATACCTTCAAAGTGTGCGTTTCGTGGCGGTTCAAAATGTTGAGGGAAGTAGTCGTTCATGGGACGTAGTGGAAGTAGTCGTTCTCGCCATGGTAGTGGAAGTAGTGGTACACGTTTCCTAGATGTTCGGGGTCATGGCAAGGAAATTGACGTCCACGAGGTCTTTGAGGGTTGACGGTAGTGGTACACGCGAAGGTAGTCGGACTTGACGTATCCGAGGGCTCCAGGCATCGTGGTACTTGTCGAAATCCACATCGGATGTAGTTGTACATTTTGAAGAGGAACTTGGCGCGTCCAAAGGGTAATTGACGGTTCCACATCGATCATATAGGTCCATGTTTCGTAGATGTTCGGGGTCAACAGTAGTGGAACTTGGCGTTCCCTGATTTGGCTGGTCTTGACAATGATAAAAGGGCCAACGGTGGTGCACGAAGGCAGCGAGAGTTTCAGTGGCATGATACGCGTGGCTGTGATGCTCGGGGTCAATGGAGGGGCGCAGAGGCAAAGCAGGCATCGAGGCAGGGGCGACGACTGCGTACATGGCGGGACTAGTCATGGCGGCAGGGTGCTCCGGTGACGGAGGAGGGCTGGTGGCGCTCATTCCTCGCGCTTGAGGCCAAGGCAGGAGGAGCGGGACTTGGCGGCGAAGCAGCAGCTGCAAGGGCGGGGCGAGGTCGGTGCTGCGGCGCAGCTCGACAGCGGCAAGGCGAGGCGCGGCCTTGCAGGAGAGGGAGGCGCGCGGGAGGAAGGAGGTGCAGACGGGAGGAGGCATGGTCCAGGCGGCGACTCCGATGGCCGACCGGCGAGGCCATGGCCTTGGCGCAGAAGAGACAAGTGGCGAAGTCTATGCGAGCGCGGAGGCTAGATGGTGGGGACAAGGAGGTCGGGGCCATCCATGGCACAGTGGCGGGAGCTCCGGCCTGGGTGGTCGCCAGCGGCGAGGTTCAACGGGGCGGCAGGTCGCGAGGTGGAGGGGCGCTCGGGAACGAGAAGGAGAGGGAGAGGTGCTCGCGAGGGAGAGGGTATCGGGATCGGGCACTGGGTTTTCTAGCGGTGCGAGGGAAGGAGATGGGATCGAGGGGAGAGACTGAGAGATGGGAAAGGGCTCCCTGGCGGCTAGGGTTAGTGCAGCTGGGCCTAGGTGGGCTGGCCTGGGCTGGGCTTGTCTCTCCCTCTCTCTTCTTCTAAAAACAGAAGAAAACAAAGAAGAAGAAGAAGAAAACAAAGAAGAAAAAAACAAAGAAGGAAAAAAAAGGAAAAGAAAGAAGAGATAGGACAAGAATTTGCGCAAGCGGGTAATTTTCGCGGACTCGTAAAAATGAGCCTGATTCGGGAAAAATAGAAGTGGGCACGGGATTTAGAAGTGCCCAAAAATGATGAGGACTATTGGAGGAACCTAGAAAAAAGTGATAAGAATTGCAGACAAGATTTGAAGGTCAAACTCGAAGTGGAAAGGGAATGGGAATTATTTTACAAGTGTGTTCGAGTTAATTCCAAACTAATGGAATATTTATAATAGCTCCATAATTATTAGGAGGATATGTTATAAAGAGAAATCATCATGTGAATTCCCTTGATTTAAATAGATCAAAAGATCTATGCAATTTATTTAGTTGAGCTTTAAAAAAAATTAAAAGACATGCTGGCATGATGACATGATGCAATGCAAAAATAAATAGAGCAAGCACAAAAGAGACACACGGAGGTCATGAAAATATGGAAGTCTTCTGGAGTGTCGGTCTTGGGGCGTCACAACTCTCCTCGACTTACAAGAGATCTCGTCCCGAGATCTAGGATGGCACCGGAGAGAAAACGGAACAGGAAGAGGTAAACCAAAGTTGCTTCTTGGACAAACGAGTGAAACCACGAACCTTGAGAGGTTGAACAAATGGAAAGAAAGAATACAACGGAGATGAACGAAGTTGAAAATGCTCCGTTAGGAAATAGGAACAAGGAACATTGTGAAAACCTTGTGTGCTGAAAGACATGAAAGAAGAGCTCCAACGTCAAGAAAGGACATCTAATCACTCCGTTTTAAACGGAATAAGCAAGGAAAGAACATGATCTTTGATAAAATGAGATAATGGTTAGAAGGGAGTTAAATCACAATGCCTCCGGAACGAGAGAATAGAATCTAGATAGATGGAATGAATAGAACAGAGAAGAAAATGATAACTCCTCCCACAAATGAATTTGAAAGAAACATCCTTACTAAGAAGGCTTGAACGGAGTTGTTGAAAAATCAACAACAAAAACAATAAGCTGCTTGTGGGCTTATAAAAACATCTCAAAACTTGAGGTGAAATTCTACCACTAACGGAAAGAATAGATTGGATTGATATCGACAAGGAGACGAGAAACTTATTTCACCGGGAGGATAAATGAAGACCTTGGGTCATTTATAAGCACCATAAATAGCAACAATCCTTAGGGAAAACTTTAGGTGAAATATAACCCAAGGTAACTCCAATGAAGAGATTGATGGGTTGCAAAGGATCTCATGAATGAATAGAAAATGATGGGTTTACAATATGTCATTCCAGACAACTTGTGAATCATGAAACATGAAGGGAAATTGTCAAGAGCGACATAATCATGCAACGCGAAGGGAAATTGTCAAGAGTGACATAGCATCACCTCAAAAGATAAGAGAGAAAGAATTGCACTCCGAAATGCAAGATGAAGAATGCTTGAACTCCTGAAAACAAGACATGTGTTGAACACCCTGTTTATTTTGAGAATAGCTAGGCGGATCATAACTTCGAGAGAAATCTTGAAGAGCAAATCGAGAATGAAAGGAATTATTGCCGAGCCACCATATAGAGCCTCCATAAAGAACTCCGGTAAAAAAAGGATGATAGAAAGAAAGAGAAGTTGAAAACACAAGGTGAAACCTTGCAATGATTTAGATGGAGCTTCGCGACGATGTAACCGAGAAAACTTGGAACTCCAGAAAAGAAAGATGAGCAATTGAAACCAAGAATTTTGATGAACCTCCGGAATAAGGAATTGAATTTACTCAATGAAACAAGAATAAGAATTACATTATGCTTATCCTTCATCAATTAAATTAATGACCCACAATGGATTTGGCATACTACTTATTCTCATTGGAAAGGATTAAAGAGAGATATAGCGTAAACTTGAGAAAAGACTTCACCAATCCGCCGGTAGGATTGGAAAGAACGAATGGATTGATATGATAACAAGAGGAAAGGAATCTTGAACAAACTGCCGTAAGAATTGAAAATGAACGAAGGAAAAAGCACGAATCACCAGGAAGAATTGGAGAACGATCGCTACACGCTGAGAATGAAGAATTACGAAATGATGGCCATCGAAGGAAAGGAATGGAAGTAACTCATGAAATGCTCCGGATGGGTGAAAAGAATTCTCAAAATTGAAAACAATTATGAGAGGATGGCATCAAGCTTGAACTTCGCATCTTTGGAAGAATAGGTAAGAATTTAACAGGAACTCTTCTTCGGTCTTCAGATGTTGAGAATGATGATGAGAACCACCACCTTGAATTGTTGAGGCACTCCGGAATGAAAATTAGAAAGGTTGAACCAACGATGAAAAGAATTTGAAAGATCTTGGAGAAAAACATATGATTGATGACAATTCATTCTTACGTCACACTTTTGAAAAGAATTTGGGAATCACTCCGCAAAAATTAGAAGAGTCGGGTAAGATCCTGGGAAAAGACCTGTGGGTTAGGGCCCACTCAAGAGAAACACTGTTGAAATGATTTTGAAGAGAGATTGCACCGGTTGAATAAAATGGACTGAATGAGAAAACAACCTCGGAAATAGCTTGGATTGATTAAGAATAGAAGCACTAATCTTCCGAGATATCTTCAGCACAACGGAACAAATGGAAAACGAGAGGTGAATGATTAAGAGGTGCATCGGCATAAGAAAGCATTTGAAACGGGGAGAGGATATACTCGACAAAGCTTTAATTGAATCCACTAGAGAAGAAAAAGAACAAAGAATAATAGACTTGAAGCTCCGTTAGTATCTTCTTGAGAATCACCGGATAAGAACGTTGACGGGAAAGAATGGAGAGACTTCCCATCAATAAAAGCATACTTGAATAAGAAATTTGAGTCCTTGAAGAAAAAGGGTGGGAGGGTGGGAAAAGACAAAGACAACTTGGGACGGATAAACAAACACCGTTGAGAAAACTTAGAATTGATCTTGTGGATGTTGAAATGATCGGATCCACTTGAAGAGAAGCACGTCGGTTGAAAAAGAATTGACATGACAATCTTGATAAACAAGAAAGATTAGCATCCACATAGATATATTAGAACACTGCTTAGGGAAGGTATGGAATCAACACTTGACATTGAAGGAACTCAAATACCACAACTCAAAACAAAACAAAGGATTGGCTTGTAGAATAAGCTGGAAACAAACATATGATAGACCCCATATCATATCATGTGTCTGTTGGAAGGATATCCTACGTGATACTTGAATTCCCACTTATAAACTTCCGAAACTTCCTGGTTATGCAATCAGGTGTTGGGGATACATGGGAAGCATAATATCTCACCCAAACTAACAATCCCTACATCCAGCAGTATCCATCCTTCAACACATAACCAAAAAACCTTCGAAAATCGTGTACCTCAACCTTCGAAAAGCATCCGTTATAGAAGTTATGGCAATACTCCCGAACTCCCGCCCCGGTACTGGGTGGCGTCGAGGTTACCTCGCCAACAAGTGCATAAAAGAGATTTTCAATGTCGGCGAAACTCAGGTATTCCGGAACTGCAATGATAAAACTATGATGACAACACCTCGGAGCTCAACTCCCCGGGGCACTGCCACAACCCCTAAATGTCAGGAGGCACCAAGAACAATGTTCTCATCATAAGACTATCAAAACGATTCCAAGATACTCGCGTGATCCTAAAAAATTCGTGAAATTTGAGGAGAGGAAAGTCAAAACTTCTACGTCAGGAGGCCTCACCAGAGCGACGAAGGGACTAAGTGTGACGCCCAGATAATTAAGCTACAATGATTCCCCGCTAATGATGACACGTCACCTCGATTACTATTGATAAACTCACGTTGATTGGAAACTGATTCAAATTCAAATTCAAAATCAAGTCAAACGGTAAAAAAATTCAAATATTAAAACTAAAATGTTCCGGTTGTGCCAAATAATGCATAGGTATTTATGGTGGAGAAACCACACTTTTATAAAATTCTTAAATACTCTAAATTGGTTAAAACAGTAGTTCAAACAATTAAATAATTGCTCTTGATATTTTACAAAATACTAATCCATTTGTTTAAAAAGAAAACCTTTCGTGGTAGTGGGTGATCATGGGACACTAAATTAGGAATTCACTTTGTGGTAACTAGAAAATATGCCCGTGCGTTGCTACGGGTAATTTAATTTAATTGCTTTGGCCATGGATAATTTAGTCAAAGCCCAATTCATTTTGGATCATTTAGCGCATTTTTTATTGTCGTTGTCCAACCCATGGGGTACATATGTGAAGAGTCGTACTCATTCCCGGCGCTACCTCCTTGAACTCCCCATACCCCTAAGGGTTGAAGCGGTGGTGTGCATGGAAGACTATTTGAGCCGAATAAACATATGGTGGAAGGGTTGCCGTTGGAGAGGAAGGGGGACACAATGAATTTCAATCAGGTGCCTATTTCTCGACTTTGAAACATATTCTTCAATGTATTAACTACAATTTAAAGGATTTTCATGTAGTAATATTTGAAGTAAGAGCACTAGTCTCAGTATGATGTTGTAGGTCGGATCATCGATGCCTAGTTACAAAACATATCATATCAACAATTAATCATCATACTGACAATACAAATATTGTACACATAGCACCTAAATCGAGAAGCCTAAAGAGAAAAGATCAATTAAAGGTTACCCTGTTGTTGATGCATGTTGCGTGCATTAGGTGAGCTGGGAGCCGAGTGAACTCTCGCCAGCGAGTATGGCTTGCACAACATCGAGAACATATATACATATATATATATATATATATATATATATATATATATATATATCTATATATATATATATATATATATATATATATATGGATTGACTATTCGTCATCCTGGGTGAGGAATAATTATTCTTCACCCTCCTTTATTTTAATAGCAATGCATCATAATTTTACATTTCATAAATTTTGTCTTATTTTATACGTAAAAATAAATTGTAAGAAAATATATAGTCGCCGTAAAAAATATTTTATGTTACGTAAAATTACAAACATAAAACATAATGTAAAATATACATAAAATGCATTTTTTCTGATTTTATCATGTATATTTTTGTATTCTTATGCCAAATTTTATGTAGTAAATTAATATGAATGTAACTATTTGTATTTCAAATGTAATTTATTTATGATATGATCGTAAATTACCTTAAGTGAAGAATAACTTATTCTGCATCCTGAATTATGAATAGTAACACTATATATATGACAAATTTTATCTACAAGCAATGGTAGTTACCTCCTACCTCTCTGGCTGCCATGTGTCATCTCATGCAGCCAAGCCCAGCGGGTTAGCGAACAAAAAAGATCCATTAATGTCCCACCGTCTAGTTAGTTGCGTAGAGTTAGTTGAATAGCCTACTAATATCCTGGCCGCATGCACCGCATCTGATTGCATGGATAAGACTTACTTCTTAAAATTGCTGGATGAGGGCTAGCTTGCTTGATCGCATGTACTTGCAAAGGAAAACAAATCTTGGCGTACATACTCGTTTTTTTCTACTTCATACTTCCAAAATTATCATAGGACATATATTCTATTTTTCAGGAAAATTTTGGTATGCTCCAATTTTTATAGTATATATGCTATATTTCCCACATACTATATACTACAAAATCATAGAATATATACTATGTATACTACATAATCATGAAGAGTATGATGTATGTCTTGTACAGTCGATGAAGAGGCATGTTACATGGAGTATGTACTTATCGAGTATGGAGTATCAAGGGAAGGAGTATGTCAATGGAATTAATCAAGAGGGTATTTAATAGTAATAGTACTATGTGGATGACATCCATGAAATTTCTCAAGAACCTGACGTGCTTGCATGTAGTATGTAGATTAGAAGAAAGGAGTATATGACAAAAGTAGTATGGAGTATCATAAAAGAGGTAGTATGGTAGTATGGAGTATTATCTAATCAGAAGTAGTATGTCAATGGAACTAAACAAGCGTATAGGAACGGGCATAGTGTGTACATGTAATTTCACAGTCACCTAACGTACATGTAGTATATAGATTAGAAGAAAAGGAGTATATGACAAAAAGGTAGTATATTGCATGATATACTGTAGACATATGTACGTGTAAACCAATACAAACTGTTCGTCCATAATTTCTATATCTCTACATGATACTGAACTTTTGATATACACAATATAGTCTTGTTTCCATCGATGCTTGGGGTCGATGCAGGAGTAGTCAGCTCGTCGCCGACGGCTAGTTGCGCCCGTGGTACATCCAGTGTAAAACCACACACCAGTGGAGGAAGTTGCCAATCAAATCCGGAGCGGATGGATGCGCCGTCACCAGCGACAGCTCCATAGAGGTGACGCCTTGCGTACGCTCCGAGGAGACGTCGTTGGTCTTCCTCCGGTTGCCTCACCGAACGCCTTGCTCCTGTGGTCGCTTCGGCATCTTCAAAATCACGGTGCCGCTGACATGAAAGAACCGCAGCAGATGATAAGGTCAATGAGGGGGCATGAATTCTTTAGAGTTGAAAATCTGATAGACTATGCTATCGTTAATCCAACTAAGCAATAAAGAAAAAAAATTGGACGTAGATAACTGGCTTGTGTGGTACTCAGAACCTGTGGCAGAGCTACACCCCAGGCCTGGGGGGCCTAGGCCCGGGTCGTGGCATAGAATGTCTTCATCCACTGTAGTGTTTTCTTCACTGTTTTTTTTAACGGAACCTCGTCAGAGGGCGGGGAGCTCCCACATTGCATTAAGAAAAAGAGAATTGGTCCGGTTAATAAGGGAAACTGGACCTAAAAACCATACATGGCATCAGTTAATTAAGGGAAACCGACGAAGACCACACACATCGGACTCCTATCATTATAGCTCTGAAGTAGGCCCTCTGCCTCGTGCTTGCCTGGCTCCGCCCCTGCTCAGAACGACAACGGCCAGCTATTATTCACCGTCTTGCTGGCGGCAGGAGAATACTCACAGGACGCTGATCCTCCGTCTACAGCCGGCGATGAAAGTGTCGCTTCGGCAAAACGTAGATAGTTAATAAATCTGTTTGCTGTTGTTAAAGAGAAGATAGAAACAATACTATTTTTACGTAGAGAGAAATGGTAGGTTGGTTAGTAAGCGGATAAGGATGTGAGACAACTAGATAGAATTGCCATTCAAAAATTGGGATAAGCTCATGGCCAGATCGACGTGGATAACTACTAAATAAACTAATTAAAATAATTAATTTACTATTCTAAATGGATCGGGTGGAACCTCATCTAGCCCGTTAGGCATTCTCAAAAAATAGCACACTCAATCTAGGTGCGTGAGATGAACGGTGGATTCTTAGGTGGTAACTACCACTAGGTGGTAGTATCTATTTTTCCTATATATATAGGAAAAATAGATACAATATCCCAGAGATGGATATATTATGGGTGGAGCATGATCAATATGTAGTCATTGAGCAGCTAGCTCACTGATCTAATTAGCTACAAAGTGGATTCCCTACTTGCATTGGCTGATAATGGCTGATAAACCAAGTAAGCAGGAAGAAGGCACTGGGCCGTGGTGATCTCTGTCTGGATTGATCTTTTTTTATTGCAATTTTTGTTGGTAGCTTACCAAGTGGACTGCATGTTTCTGCCCAGATGGCAGCACAATGTGACACTTTTTTAGTTTTAGCTATTAACTTTAGTTAAAAATGTCGAGTTCGAATAATTCCACTCGTTTCATTCGTGATCATGAAATATGATTCAACGTGCATGTCCCTCCACTCCTTACAAATTATACATGCAGCCTTTTTTAGCCTTTTTTCATTCCTTATATTTCCTCGCTCTCTTATGCAAAATCCTCTTAATTGCCCAAAATAGCCGTTGTTTCATTCTTTAGCCTCTCTTCCCTTCCATATATTTCTTTTTATCACGATCCCGAGATTGCTTTGTGATACCTAGAAAATTTAAACGCCTATATAAATTGGGTAGATTGTATTTGGCGGAGCAACGTGGGACTATTTATTATATGAGTCAACCTGAATTGAAACACATACCATTATCTATCCTAGTTGGTTCAGATGTTGTTTATTGGACCGGAGGTTTTAAGTTCAATCCCAACGAAAGGCAAGTATTTTTGAGACGATTTGTTCGGACCGCCCAAATAGATGGGCCTGATTTGTTCGGCCAGGCTAGTTCGATTCCTGGCAGGGCGCTGTTTATTTTTTTCGTCTTGCAGTGCGGCTGTTTCTTTTCTTATTGATGGACGGAGGAACGGAACGGGCCAGAGGTCCAATGTGACCCCGATCCTTACAGTGCCCAAGTGACGTAGAAGAAAATGGTGTGGACGTATGAATTAGTACCACTTCGTGTATAAATGCATTTAACGTAGGAGCAGATGCGGGACGAAACTAAGAATATCACCTTGCTTTAATAGTAAGTATAGATAAAACAAAATTAGTTCAAAGAAATAAAAGAAAATAGTAAAAGAAAATAAACAAAATATAAAAGGAAAGCAAACAAAAATAAAGGAGAAGAATCCTCCCTGGGCCTCTTGGCCCAGTCGGCCCCATCGACCAGGCCAGCCCAGCTAGCTCCCCCCTCCTCAATCCTCCCCTACCGTGACCTAGCCACAACCCATGATCCCCCCTCCCCCACGGTCCACTCCTCCCTCTCCCCCCGATCTGAATCAGGGGTAACAAACCCAGACGCCGCCATCCGTCGCCGTCCGGAACCCCCCGCCGGAGCCGCCCCGCTACCCGCCGTCGTCGGCGCCGTCTTCCCGACTCTGCCGCTCGTCCTCCTCCCCCTCCTCAATGTATCACCGGCTCCGCCCTGCTGACGCACCTTCGTCGGATCCGCACCAACACCACCGCCGCTCGCCGTGCTTGGAACCACCTCGACGCCGCCTCTTCGCCCCTTCCCCGACGGACTCCCTCGCGCCTCGCTGGTGTTCCCCTGCAACGGGGGTGAGCGCGCCTCTCGATCCCCGTTCCCCCCTCTTTGTCCTTCGTCGCCTTCGCCCGCACTTGCCACGTCCGTCGCTGCGCGTCCACGGCCACCCGCCGATGCCCACGCGCTCTGGCCGGCACCACATCGGCCCCTACATGCCTCGTCCATGCGCGGCCTCCCGCCTCGCGCCCGCGCTCTCACCCGTCGCTCACTGCCCCGTCCCCCCTGCTTCGCTGCTGCGGCCTCACCGGCCGCGTGCCCCCGGCGCGCAACCACGCTCACCTGCTCACCCCGCGTCAGCCGTGCCCGTGGCTGCGTCCACCCGCGCCGTGGCCTCTCCGTCGTGCAGCCCCGCCCGCCGGTGCTGCTGCTCTACTGCCCGCACTCTCTGCCATCCGCAGCCTGGCTCCGCCGCCCGCCTCCTTGCCATGGTTGTGCCAGCTCGCTCGCCGTTGCCTGCCGCCGGCGAATGCCCCGCGCCCTCTCGGGCACGCGCCCATTCGGGCTACACCCGCACCCGCGCCCAAAACCGCTATGGCCCCTCTCTGGGTCACTGACATGTGGGGCCCAGCCCAGAGAACGTTAAAAATATTAATTAATTAATTAATTAATCATGTTTAATTAATCTAATTAACTAGCTAAGTTAATTAAACCCTAACTAGACTAAACAGTCAATGACAACGGGACCCACCTGTCAGGTTGACCAGGTCAACTGCTGATGTCATGATGATGTCAGCAAACACTATTTTGGATAATGTTGATTTAAATAATTAAATAAATCCTAAAAATGATTTAAATCTTTTAAAATTAATATAAAATAAACTGTAGCTCGGATGGAAAAACTTTGTACATGAAAGTTGCTCAGAGCAACGAGACGAATCCGGATACGCAGCCCGTTCATCCGGCACGCATCCCTAGCATAGAGAACACGCAACTTTCTGAAGGAAATATGCCCTAGAGGCAATAATAAAGTTATTATTTATTTCCTTATATCATGATAAATGTTTATTATTCATGCTAGAATTGTATTAACCGGAAACATAATACATGTGTGAATACATAGACAAACAGAGTGTCACTAGTATGCCTCTACTAGACTAGCTCGTTAATCAAAGATGGTTATGTTTCCTAACCATGAACAAAGAGTTGTTATTTGATTAACGAGGTCACATCATTAGTTGAATGATCTGATTGACATGACCCATTCCATTAGCTTAGCACCCGATCGTTTAGTATGTTGCTATTGCTTTCTTCATGACTTATACATGTTCCTATAACTATGAGATTATGCAACCCCCGTTTACCGGAGGAACACTTTGGGTACTACCAAACGTCACAACGTAACTGGGTGATTATAAAGGAGTACTACAGGTGTCTCCAATGGTAGATGTTGGGTTGGCGTATTTCAAGATTAGGGTTTGTCACTCCGATTGTCGGAGAGGTATCTCTGGGCCCTCTCGGTAATACACATCACATAAGCCTTGCAAGCATAATAGCTAAGATGTTAGTTATGAGATGATGTATTACGGAACGAGTAAAGAGACTTGCCAGCAACGAGATTGAACTAGGTATTGGATACCGACGATCGAATCTCGGGCAAGTAACATACCGATGACAAAGGGAACAACGTATGTTGTTATGCGGTCTGACCGATAAAGATCTTCGTAGAAAATGTAGGAGCCAATATGGGCATCCAGGTCCCGCTATTGGTTATTGACCGGAGACGTGTCTCGGTCATGTCTACATTGTTCTCGAACCGTAGGGTCCGCATGCTTAACGTTACGATGACAGTTATTATGAGTTTATGCATTTTGATGTACCGAAGATTGTTCGGAGTCCCGGATGAGATCACGGACATGACGAGGAGTCTCGAAAAGGTCGAGACGTAAAGATTGATATATTGGAAGCCTATGTTTGGGCACCGGAAGCGTTCCGGGTGAAATCGGGATTTTTCCGGATTACCGGGAGGGTTACCGGAACCCCCCGGGAGGTAAATGGGCCTATTGGGCCTTAGTGGAAAAAGAGAAGAGGCAGCCCACACCTGGCCGGCGCCCCCCCCCCCCCCTTTCCCAAGTCCTAATAGGACTAGGAAAGGTGGGCCGGCCCCCTCTTTCTCCTTCCCCCCAAGAATCCTAGTTGGAATAGGATTGGAGGGGAGGAGTCCTACTCCCGGTGGGAGTAGGACTCCCCCCTGCGCCTCCCTCCTAGCCGGCCGAACCCCCTGCCCCTGGCCTTTATATACGGGGGCAGGGGGCACCCCAAGACACACAAGTTAATCGTTCCTTAGCCGTGTGCGGTGCCCCCTGCCACCAAATTCCACCTCGATCATACCGTTACAGTGCTTAGGCGAAGCCCTGCGTCGGTAGTACATCAAGATCGTCACCACGCCGTCGTGCTGACGGAACTCTTCCTCGACGCTTTGCTGGATCGGAGCCCGAGGAACGTCATCAAGCTGAACGTGTGCTAAGAACTCGGAGGTGCCGGAGTAACGGTGCTTGGATCGGTCGGATCGGGAAGAAGACGTACGACTACTTCCTCTATGTTGTGTGATCGCTTCCGCAGTCGGTCTGCGTTGGTACGTAGACAACACTCTCCCCTCTCGTTGCTGTGCATCACCATGATCTTGCGTGTGCATACGAAATTTTTTGAAATTACTGCGTTCCCCAACAATGGTATCAGAGCCTAGGTTTTTATGGTTTGATGTTATATGCACGAGTAGAACACAAGTGAGTTGTGGGCGATACAAGTCATACTGCCTACCAGCATGTCATACTTTGGTTCAGCGGTATTGTTGGACGAGACGATCCGGACCAACCTTACGCGTACTCTTACGCGAGACCGGTTCCCTCGACGTGCTTTGCACATAGATGGCTTGCGGAAGACTGCCTCTCCAACTTTAGTTGAACCAAGTGTGACTACGCCCGGTCCTTGAGAAGGTTAAAACGGAGTCTATTTGACGAACTATCGTTGTGGTTTTGATGCGTAGGTGAGATGAGTTCTTATTTAAGCCCGTAGCAGCCACGTAAAACTTGCAACAACAAAGTAGAGGACGTCTAACTTGTTTTTGCAGGGCATGTTGTGATGTGATATGGTCAAGGCATGATGCTGATTTTATTGTATGAGATGATCATGTTTTGTAACCAAATTATCGGCAACTGGCAGGAGCCATATAGTTGTCGCTTTATTGTATGCAATGCAATCGCGATGTAATGCTTTACTTTATTACTAAGCGGTAGTGATAGTCGTAGAAGCATAAGATTGGCGAGACGACAACGATGCTACGATGGAGATCAAGGTGTCGCGCCGGTGACGATGGTGATCATGACGGTGCTTCGGAGATGGAGATCACAAAGCACAAGATGATGATGGCCATATCATATCACTTATATTGATTGCATGTGATGTTTATCCTTTTATGCATCTTATCTTGCTTTGATTGACGGTAGCATTATAAGATGATCTCTCACTAATATTTCAAGCAAATGCCCGGATTGAGAGATATGAAGTCTCCAATAAGTTCTATAGCTGCAAGATGGAGGAGAACAGTTCTGTCAGTGAGCATATACTCAAAATGTCTGGGTATAATAATCACTTGATTCAATTGGGAGTTACACTTCCGGATGATTGCGTCATTGACAGAATTCTCCAATCACTGCCACCAAGCTACAAGAGCTTTGTGATGAACTATAATATGCAAGGGATGAACAAGACTATTCCCGAGCTCTTCGCTATGCTGAAAGCTGCGGAGGTAGAAATCAAGAAGGAGCATCAAGTGTTGATGGTTAACAAAACCACTAGTTTCAAGAAAAAGGGCAAAGGGAAGAAGAAAGGGAACTTCAAGAAGAACGGCAAGCAAGTTGCTGCTCAAGAGAAGAAACCCAAGTCTGGACCTAAGCCTGAAACTGAGTGCTTCTACTGCAAGCAGACTGGTCACTGGAAGCGGAACTGCCCCAAGTATTTGGCGGATAAGAAGGATGGCAAGGTGAACAAAGGTATATGTGATATACATGTTATTGATGTGTACCTTACTAATGCTCGCAGTAGCACCTGGGTATTTGATACTGGTTCTGTTGCTAATATTTGCAACTCGAAACAGGGACTACAGAATAAGCGGACACTAGCAAAGGACGAGGTGACGATGCGCGTGGGAAACGGTTCCAAAGTCGATGTGATCGCGGTCGGCACGCTACCTCTACATCTACCTTCGGGATTAATATTAGACCTAAATAATTGTTATTTGGTGCCAGCGTTGAGCATGAACATTATATCTGGATCTTGTTTGATGCGAGACGGTTATTCATTTAAATCAGAGAATAATGGTTGTTCTATTTATATGAGTAATATCTTTTATGGTCATGCACCCTTGAAAAGTGGTCTATTCTTATTGAATCTCGATAGTAGTAATACACATATTCATAATGTTGAAGCCAAAAGATGCAGAGTTGATAATGATAGTGCAACTTATTTGTGGCACTGCCGTTTAGGTCATATCGGTGTAAAGCGCATGAAGAAACTCCATGCTGATGGGCTTTTGGAACCACTTGATTATGAATCACTTGGTACTTGCGAACCGTGCCTCATGGGCAAGATGACTAAAACACCGTTCTCCGGTACTATGGAGAGAGCAACAGATTTATTGGAAATCATACATACCGATGTATGTGGTCCGATGAATATTGAGGCTCGTGGCGGATATCGTTATTTTCTCACTTTCACAGATGATTTAAGCATATATGGGTATATCTACTTAATGAAACATAAGTCTGAAACATTTGAAAAGTTCAAGGAATTTCAGAGTGAAGTTGAAAATCATCGTAACAAGAAAATAAAGTTTCTACGATCTGATCGTGGAGGAGAATATTTGAGTTACGAGTTTGGTGTACATTTGAAAAATTGTGGAATAGTTTCGCAACTCACGCCACTCGGAACACCACAACGTAATGGTGTGTCCGAACGTCGTAATCGTACTTTACTAGATATGGTGCGATCTATGATGTCTCTTACTGATTTACCGCTATCATTTTGGGGTTATGCTTTAGAGACGGCCGCATTCACGTTAAATAGGGCACCATCTAAATCCGTTGAGACGACGCCTTATGAACTATGGTTTGGCAAGAAACCAAAGTTGTCGTTTCTTAAAGTTTGGGGCTGCGATGCTTATGTGAAAAAACTTCAACCTGATAAGCTCGAACCCAAATCGGAGAAGTGTGTCTTCATAGGATATCCAAAGGAAACTATTGGATACACCTTCTATCACAGATCCGAAGGCAAGACTTTTGTTGCTAAATTCGGAAACTTTCTTGAGAAGGAGTTTCTCTCGAAAGAAGTGAGTGGGAGGAAAGTAGAACTTGACGAGGTAACTGTACCTACTCCGTTATTGGGAAATAGTACATCACAGAAAACTGTTTCTATGAGACCTACACCAATAAGAGAGGAAGTTAATGATGATGATCATCAAACTTTAGATCAAGATACTACTGTACCTCGTAGATCAACCAGAGTAAGATCCGCACCAGAGTGGTACGGTAATCCTGTTCTGGAAGTCATGCTACTAGATCATGATGAACCTACGAACTATGAAGAAGCGATGGTGAGCCCAGATTCCGCAAAGTGGCTTGAAGCCATGAAATCTGAGATGGGATCCATGTATGAGAACAAAGTATGGACTTTGGTTGACTTGCCCGATGATCGGCAAGCAATTGAGAATAAATGGATCTTTAAGAAAAAGACTGACGCTGATGGTAATGTTACTGTCTACAAAGCTCGACTTGTCACAAAAGGTTTTCGACAAGTTCAAGGAGTTGACTACGATGAGACTTTCTCACCCGTAGCGATGCTTAAGTCTGTCAGAATCATGTTAGCAATTGCCGCATTTTATGATTATGAAATATGGCAAATGGATGTAAAAACCGCATTCCTGAATGGATTTCTGGAAGAAGAGTTGTATATGATGCAACCAGAAGGTTTTGTCGATCCAAAGGGAGCTAACAAAGTGTGCAAACTCCAGCGATCCATTTATGGACTGGTGCAAGCATCTCGGAGTTGGAATAAACGCTTTGATAGTGTGATCAAAGCATTTGGGTTTATATAGACTTTTGGAGAAGCCTGTATTTACAAGAAAGTGAGTGGGAGCTCTGTAGCATTTCTGATATTATATGTGGATGACATATTACTCATTGGAAATGATATAGAATTTCTGGATAGCATAAAGGGATACTTGAATAAAAGTTTTTCGATGAAAGACCTCGGGGAAGCTGCTTACATATTAGGCATAAAAATCTATAGAGATAGATCAAAACGCTTAATTGGACTTTCACAAAGCACATACCTTGACAAGATTTTGAAGAAGTTCAAAATGGATCAAGCAAAGAAAGGGTTCTTGCCTGTATTACAAGGTGTGAAGTTGAGTCAGACTCAATGCCCGACCACTGCAGAAGATAGAGAGAAAATGAAAGATGTTCCCTATGCTTCAGCCATAGGCTCTATCATGTATGCAATGCTGTGTACCAGACCTGATGTGTGCCTTGCTATAAGTTTAGCAGGGAGGTACCAAAGTAATCCAGGAGTGGATCACTGGACAGCGGTCAAGAACATCCTGAAATACCTGAAAAGGACTAAGGATATGTTTCTCGTATATGGAGGTGACAAAGAGCTCACCGTAAGAGGTTACGTTGATGCAAGCTTTGACACTGATCCGGACGATTCTAAATCGCAAACCGGATACGTGTTTACTTTAAACGGTGGAGCTGTCAGTTGGTGCAGTTCTAAACAAAGCGTCGTAGCGGGATCTACATGTGAAGCGGAGTAGATAGCTGCTTCGGAAGCAGCGAACGAAGGAGTCTGGATGAAGGAGTTCATATCCGATCTAGGTGTCATACCTGGTGCATCGGGTCCAATGAAAATCTTCTGTGACAATACTGGTGCAATTGCCTTGGCAAAGGAATCTAGATTTCACAAAAGAACCAAACACATCAAGAGACGCTTCAACTCCATCCGGGATTTAGTCCAGGTGGGAGACATAGAGATTTGCAAGATACATACGGATCTGAATGTTGCAGACCCGTTGACTAAGCCTCTTCCACGAGCAAAACATGATCAGCACCAAGACTCCATGGGTGTTAGAATCATTACTGTGTAATCTAGATTATTGACTCTAGTGCAAGTGGGAGACTGAAGGAAATATGCCCTAGAGGCAATAATAAAGTTATTATTTATTTCCTTATATCATGATAAATGTTTATTATTCATGCTAGAATTGTATTAACCGGAAACATAATACATGTGTGAATACATAGACAAACAGAGTGTCACTAGTATGCCTCTACTAGACTAGCTCGTTAATCAAAGATGGTTATGTTTCCTAACCATGAACAAAGAGTTGTTATTTGATTAACGAGGTCACATCATTAGTTGAATGATCTGATTGACATGACCCATTCCATTAGCTTAGCACCCGATCGTTTAGTATGTTGCTATTGCTTTCTTCATGACTTATACATGTTCCTATAACTATGAGATTATGCAACCCCCGTTTACTGGAGGAACACTTTGGGTACTACCAAACGTCACAACGTAACTGGGTGATTATAAAGGAGTACTACAGGTGTCTCCAATGGTAGATGTTGGGTTGGCGTATTTCAAGATTAGGGTTTGTCACTCCGATTGTCGGAGAGGTATCTCTGGGCCCTCTCGGTAATACACATCACATAAGCCTTGCAAGCATAATAGCTAAGATGTTAGTTATGAGATGATGTATTACGGAACGAGTAAAGAGACTTGCCAGTAACGAGATTGAACTAGGTATTGGATACCGACGATCGAATCTCGGGCAAGTAACATACCGATGACAAAGGGAACAACGTATGTTGTTATGCGGTCTGACCGATAAAGATCTTCGTAGAAAATGTAGGAGCCAATATGGGCATCCAGGTCCCGCTATTGGTTATTGACCAGAGACGTGTCTCGGTCATGTCTACATTGTTCTCGAACCGTAGGGTCCGCACGCTTAACGTTACGATGACAGTTATTATGAGTTTATGCATTTTGATGTACCGAAGATTGTTCGAAGTCCCGGATGAGATCACGGACATGACGAGGAGTCTCGAAAAGGTCGAGACGTAAAGATTGATATATTGGAAGCCTATGTTTGGGCACCGGAAGCGTTCCGGGTGAAATCGGGATTTTTCCGGATTACCGGGAGGGTTACCGGAACCCCCCGGGAGGTAAATGGGCCTATTGGGCCTTAGTGGAAAAAGAGAAGAGGCAGCCCACACCTGGCCGGCGCCCCCCCCTTTCCCAAGTCCTAATAGGACTACGAAAGGTGGGCCGGCCCCCTCTTTCTCCTTCCCCCCAAGAATCCTAGTTGGAATAGGATTGGAGGGGAGGAGTCCTACTCCCGGTGGGAGTAGGACTCCCCCCTGCGCCTCCCTCCTAGCCGGCCGAACCCCCTGCCCCTGGCCTTTATATATGGGGGCAGGGGGCACCCCAAGACACACAAGTTAATCGTTCCTTAGCCGTGTGCGGTGCCCCCTGCCACCAAATTCCACCTCGATCATACCGTTACAGTGCTTAGGCGAAGCCCTGCGTCGGTAGTACATCAAGATCGTCACCACGCCGTCGTGCTGACGGAACTCTTCCTCGACGCTTTGCTGGATCGGAGCCCGAGGAACGTCATCGAGCTGAACGTGTGCTAAGAACTCGGAGGTGCCGGAGTAACGGTGCTTGGATCGGTCGGATCGGGAAGAAGACGTACGACTACTTCCTCTACGTTGTGTGATCGCTTCCGCAGTCGGTCTGCGTTGGTACGTAGACAACACTCTCCCCTCTCGTTGCTGTGCATCACCATGATCTTGCGTGTGCGTAGGAAAATTTTTGAAATTACTGCGTTCCCCAACACTTTCCCCCTCCGGTTCATTTGCCCGAAAACGCGAAACACCGGGAATACTTTCCCGGATGTTTCCCCCCTTCGCCGGTATCGCCTATCCCTACATTAGGTCACCCCTAGCACAACGTATTGCCGCGTCTTGCTTAGTGTTACTTTTGAGTGCTCTGTTATTTATTGTGTTCCCCCTCCGTTACTCCTTTCCGGTAAACCCCGAGACCGCTGTCTGTACCCCTGTGTTCGACTACATCGACGACGACCCCTCTTTCCTGCCAGAGCAACCAGGCAAGCCCCCCCCCCCTTGATCACCAGATATCACCTACTCTCTTTTTGCTGCTTGCATTAGAGTAGTGTAGCATGTTACTGCTTTCCATTAATCCTATTATGATGCATAGCCTGTCATTGTTTCTACAACTGTTGATACCTTACCTGCAATCCTAAATGCTTAATATAGGATGCTAGATTATCATCAGTGGCGCTACATTCTTGTCAGTCGGCCATGCTATACTATCGGGTCGTGATCACGTCGGGTGTTGATCACGAGTATATGCTATACATACATACTATACAGGTGGTGACTAAAGTCGGGTCGGCTCGTTGAGTACCCGCAAGTGATTCTGATGTGGGGGCTGAAGGGGCAGGTGGCTCCATCTAGGTAGTGGTGGGCCTGAGTTTTCGACGGCCCCCGACTGTTACTTTGAGGCGGAGCGACAGGGCAGGCTGAGACCACCTAGGAGAGAGGTGTGCCTCACCCTGGTTGGCGTTCGCGGATACTTCAATTAACACGCTTAATGAGATCTTGGTATTTGATCTGAGTCTGGCCACTGGCCTATACGCACTAACCAACTACGTGGGAACAGTTATGGGCACTCGACGTCGTGGTATCAGCCGAAGCCTTCGTGACGTCAGTGACTGAGCGGCGCGCGCCGGGTTGGACTGCGTAATGCAACTTCCTTTGTAATGGAGGTTGCTAGGTCTGCTCTCCGGTTGCCCATGCAACGTGCAGGTGTGCAATGGGAGATGGGCCCAGACCCCTGCGCCATAGGATTTAGACCGGCGTGCTGACCTCTCTGTTGTGCCTAGGTAGGGCTGCGACGTGTTGATCTTCCGAGGCCGGGCATGACCCCGACAAGTGTGTCCGGACAAAGGGGGTCGAGCGTGTTGGGAAATGTGGTGCACCCCTGCAGGGAAGTTAATCTATTCAAATAGCCGTGATCTTCGGTAATAGGACGACTTGGAGTTGTACCTAGACCTTATGACAACTAGAACCAGATGCTTAATAAAATACACCCTTTCAAGTGCCAGATACAACCCGGTGATCGCTCTCTCACAGGGCGACGAGGGGAGGATCATCGGTTAGGATTATGCTATGCGATGTTACTTGGTGAACTTACCATCTACTCTCTTCTTCTGCTGCAAGATGGAGGTTACCAAAAGCGTAGTCTTCGAAAGGACTAGCTATCCCCCTCTTATTCCGGCATTCTGCAGTTCAGTCCACATATGATACCCCCTTTTCCATTTGATACCAATGCATACATATGTAGTGTAGCTCCTTGCTTGCGAGTACTTTGGATGAGTACTCATGGTTGCTTTGCTCCCCCCTTTTTTCCTTTCTATACCCGATTGCTGCGACCAGATGATGGAGCCCAGGAGCCAAACGCCAGCGTCGACGACGAATCCTACTACACTGGAGGTGCCTACTACTACGTGCAGCCCGCTGACGACGACCAGGCGTAGTTTAGGAGGATCCCAGGCAGGAGGCATGCGCCTCTTTCGATATGTATCCCAGTTTGTGCTAGTCTTTTTAAGGCAAACTTGTTTAACTTATGTTTGTACTCAGATATTGTTGGTTCCGCTGACTCGTCTATGATCGAGCTCTTGTATTCGAGCCCTCGAGGCCACTGTCTTGTAATATGATGTGTGTATGACTTATTTTATTTGTAGAGTTGTGTTGTGATATCTTCCCATGAGTCTCTGATCTGGATCATACACGTTTGCGTGTATGATTAGTGTATGTTCCAATAGGGGGTGTCACAAGTTGGTATCAGAGCCGACTGCCTGTAGGAATCCCCTTCCACACTCCTTGGCCGAAGTTGAGTCTAGAAATTGCAAAACTTTTTACTAACATGGCTGTGTGTCTTACGGGCCCACGTCGCCATTTGGTGGTATTAGAATCTTTTATTCCTGGACCTATACCCTAGGACTCTGATCTCTCTTCTATTCGGGTTAAATGATTTTGCTAATCTAACTCTAGGTTCTTGTAAATACTTTCTCCCGAAGAGCCCCTTCATTCCAAATGATGGCCTGCTTCACGAGAAGATTTCGAATATACTCTCCGTTATTCTCTAGAGACCTTATGCCCACCACTTTTGTTATTCCCGACCACCGATAAATCCTTATGGATAACTCCTTACACTTGTCGATCTTACCTTTGTTCCTAGTTGCCCCTATTATTACTTGATTACCTGGAAATTTCTTCGACAATTCGAGAATCCTTTGTGCCCACCGCTTTGCAGCTCTTTGCCGCAGACATACCCTTATGGATAATTCTTGGACTTACTTAGTATCCATTCATCCCCAATTGTTCATGTGACTCACTATATTCTTTGGAATACTATTCTATCTTTCGAAAATCCTCAGTAGCCTATTGCTCCTGTTATTCCTTATCATCTTGCATTATGGTTAATTCCATATGTCTAACAATATTCATTAAACTCCTTTGAGATTTTCATTCTTATCCTATTGATTCAACATGTGCGTGAATGCACACATTCATTAGTTGTTCCCTGGTAATTATTTATCCTGCTGGCTCAGACTCCACTCCGGATATGAGCTGGTTCTCGACAAATCAAACCTTGAATGATTGTCGGTCTATGTCTTTTCAACTTGCTCATCTTTTGATTAGAGCATCTGCTTCTGATCCCCCGAATTGGAAATCGTAATTCCTTTGCATTTAAGCTTTGGAATTATCAGATATTTCCAAAATATGATGCCTTTGCATTATTTCTTATTCTGGTTGAATATCGACACTCACATCAGCTCCATTGTGGATCGCCAGATCCATTATTGGATTATCATCCGACAATGTCCTCCATATTCAAAGAACCTCGTGAAGTTCTTTCCCAGGTACATAATGCCTTTGGTAAATTGTATCCTCTACATTTGTCAACCATGCTCTTCTTTTGAGCTTGTGTTGTTTACTTCTAAAGTTTGTGGAATAGGTTCCTAAGGTGCCCCTATGGGTTGAACCTATGCCTTCCCCAAACCATATAAACCCGAAAGTTTTCGCGGGTCATACTCTTCTCTTGTTTCGCCAGATAAAATTTCTACACTATAGTTTCATCAAGAGCATGAAGTAAAATGAAAGGTTATGCATTGAAGCAGTGGGAGTCGACCTTGAGCCTTTGCGTTCATGCCCGTGGACCCGATGTGGAACTTATCATCGAAGCTTCTTGTAATAATAATAATCCCCTTGTTATAAGTTCATCTTGTATCTATGTTTAGTCCTTTGCAACCATGGTTCCCACCATGATTGTTCTTCTTTGATCCCATTTCTCGGACAAGTTTAAGCACTTGTCTTATGCAGAGCAATAACCCCGGACCAAACTCTACTTTGATCTATCGTCGAGTATTACCCCCTGGTACCTCGAGATTATCACAGAACTGCATAACTTCTTATCAGTTCTTCTTCAAGTACAACATTCTCATAGATTCCAAATTTTTCACGGGCTCTAAGTTATTAAACACTCAAAGACACCGATAACGGAATCGAGTATGCACCGCAATTAAACAACTCTTGGTAACCTTTAGTTTGAACTCGATTGCGTCATTCCTAGCCTTCTCGGCTATATCATTATCGTGCCGATTTTAACTATGCTACCCGGTCCTTAATCCGGAGTACAACTTTCGATGATGAGCTAAGCTTACGTCGATCTTCCTCGTCATATCATTTCGCCTTGAACAACAAGCTTGATTTTGAGTTTGTGTCGTAACCGTGGTTCCAATAACCTTTCGCTTCATCCTTCCTTTGACTTGATGTCATCGCCAATCAATTACATCTTCATGAAATCTCTTGACAAATGTGTCATGCTCATCATCAACATTTTGAGCTCTTCCAAGATATCTATCGAATTCATGATGAGAGGTACCATCCTTGCCCTCAATGATTTGTGTTATCATCGACCACTTTATTGCCTTCCGTTCAACACAAACTTGTTCGTGCTATACCTTGAGATCCTTGCTACCCAGCATTTGTTCCTTACCTTGGAGTATTACCATCTTTATGTCAAGAATGTCGTGAGAATTTCACCACCTCTTAAGAGATCTTGATACAGGTGATACTTATTGCCATATCCGTTCATTCCGTGGTCCCCGTGTTGTTTCTAACCGGAAACCCGACAATTGAACTATGATATGCGACTTCAAAACTTCTAGCAACCCTATTGCTTTGAGGTCAATGGTCAATAGTTCATTCTAAGTCTATTGCTTATTGAATCATCATTCAAACATTGATCGTGCTACCTAGTCCAGATTTCCGGGTGCACCCTTCTATCATTGTTAAATTGTGTATGTTTTCCTCGAGCATACATCATTATATCATTTGATCTGACTAATGTTATCTCCTTGCTCACATAATTGTGGAAATCCATCTTTTTGAAAATCTCATTGAATTTTCGTTGAGTCAATCAGCCACCTCCTCACCTATCCTTGATTTAATGATGAACTCTTGTTTCGGAAATCACTTCCATAGTTCATTTGCTGAGAATCTTACGATGTCTTCTTGTCAATTTGTGTCGCACCTTTTTCTTCTCAGACATCCCGAGTCTAGGGTATCCTGACCCCAATCAGGTCTGAATTTCGGTCAGATATGATGGTTGGAACACATTTCCAAGAGTTATGACATCTTTACGTGACCCGGTAAGGTGATGTCATGCCTAGCACACCTCACCGGAGACCCTATTGTTATAGATTCCTTTTCAGCAAGGTTATCCATTCTTCCATGAGGAAATTGTAAGACTTATTCTCTAAGTTGTTTCCGATGGATCCTTGGTGTATCCAAAGTCTGACCTTTGCTTGAAACCATGTCAATGCTATCTCGAAGCATGTCTGTGGTAATCCGATTTCCAATAAGAACATTTGAAGCACGATACTAAATTTTCTTTATCAATTATCCAAACACCGTTGTATGGGTAATGCCATGAAATTTCTCTCCCCTTACCTAAAGAGTTTTCTACATTATATCATGTCATGGATATCATGCCCTGCTTGTCCTTGGGAAGGATATACCCTTGAAATATGCCTTTAAACACATTTTCCTTTCCATTGTTTTGTTTAAACCTGGTAATCACTTTTCCTTTCCATTGGTTGGTTTAAACCTTCTTGTGATCTATATTTTATAAGCAGTAATATTTCCCTGCTTATGTAAAAATCTCGTTCTACCACTCTGTCAGTAAGACCCTGTTGGTTTTGTTGATGACATTCCTGTAACCACCGATGGACGAGAACTTTGCCTATTAGTCTGCCTCGTTCAACGAGCAAGAAAATGGTTCTCTTCGTCCCTCGCCCTTGGTACCGATGTTGTTGCCGACACAACTGATAGGCTATCCTCTGACATGCCTTGCCTAGATGATCATGAAGGACGCCATCGCCCTTCCTACTTTTAACCCACATGGTGGGCCCATAACCCACAAGTCCCAGGATCGAAACCTGACTCTCCTGTACACCCTATTGTCAAAGTTATTCCTTGCGCTTGACCTCGTATATAATTCATGGGCCACCTGCCTAGCGATCTATTCTGGTATCAGACACAAAACTTATTCCCATTGCTCTGGACCCCTTTTACACTTTGTTTCATACATCGAACAATTGCCTACCCGCGTGAAACTTCTCATGGTACCTTCTTACTTTGCTCTTGATATTTTCTTAAGTTTCAGTTCGATAGTTACTTTCCGCCACCTTACCCGATGTTAGCTACCAAATAGTCAACCTTGTAGAGGTCCGTTTTCCCGGAAAATACCCACCCATTATTCTTTCATAAGTACGATGGAGTTCTCGAAGAAAGGATGTCGGCTTCATGGTGATGACCTGAAGCCGAGAAATGAAGACATCAGCATAATGGTTCGACCTCTTCGAGAAGAGCAACCAAGACTGAGAACACTCGCTAGGATTTTGTAACCAGAACCTCACCCCCTTACGCCTCTTAAATCTCGGGACGAGATTTCTTGTAGTGGAGGAGAATTGTGACGCCCGGATAATTAAGCTACAATGATCCCCCGCTAATGATGCCACATCACCTCAATTACTATTGATAAACTCGCGTTGATTCGAAACCGGTTTAAATTCAAATTCAAAATCAAGTAAAACGGTAAAAAAAATTCAAATATTAAAAATAAAATGTTCCAGTTGTGCCAAATAATGCATAGGTATTTATGGTGGAGAAACCACACTTTTATAAAATTCTTAAATACTCTAAATTGGTTAAAACAGTAGTTCAAACAACTAAATAATTGCTTTTGATATTTTACAAAATACTAATCCATTTGTTTAAAACGAAAACCTTTTGTGGTAGTGGGTGATCATGGGACACTAAATTTGGAATTCACTTTGTGGTAATAAAACAAAATTAGTCCAAAGAAATAAATAAAATAGTAAAAGAAAATAATCAAAGTATAAAAGGAAAGCAAACAAAAATAAAGGAGAAGAACCCTCCCTCGGCCTCTTAGCCCAGTTGGCCCCATCGACCAGGCCGGCCTAGCTGGCTTCCCCCTGCTTAATTCCCCACCCCCCACCGTGACCTAGCCCCAACCCACGATCCCCACCCCCACCCCACGGTCCACTCCTCCCTCTCCCCCCGATCTGGATCGGGGGTAACCAACCCAGACGCCGCCACCCGTCGCCCCCGTAGCTACGTCGCCACCCGGAACCACCCGCTGGAGCCGCCCTGCTACCCGCCGTCGTCGGCGCCGTCTCCCCGACTCCGCTGCTCATCCTCCTCCCCCTCCTTGATGCATCACCGGCGTCGCCCCGCTGACGCACCTTCGTCAGATCCGCACCAACACCGCCGCCGCTCGCCGTCCTTGGAACCACCTCGATGCCGCCTCTTCGCCCCTTCCCCGACGGACTCCCTCGTGCCTCGCTGGTGTTCCCCTGCAACGGGGGTGAGCGCGCCTCTCGATCCCCGTTCCCCCTTCTTTGTCGTTCGTCGCCTTCGCCCGCACTCGCCATGTCCGTCGCTGCGCGTCCATGGCCACCCACCGATGCCCACACGCTATGGCCGGCACCACATCGGCCCCTGCGTGCCTCGTCCATGCGCGGCCTCCCGCCTCGCGCCCACGCGCTGACCCGTCGCTCACCGCGCCGGCCCCCTGCTCCGCTGCTGCGGCCTCACCGGTCGCGTGCCCCCACCGCGCGACCACGCTCACCCGCTCACCCCGCCTCGGCCGCGCCCATGGCTGCGTCCACCCGCGTCGTGGCCTCTCCGTCGTGCAGCCCTATCCACCGGTGCTGCTGCTCTACTGCCCGCACTCTCCGCCGTCTGCAGCCTGGCTCCGCCGCCCGCCTCCTTGCCGTGGCTGTGCCGGCTCGCCCGCCGTTTCCTGCCACCAGCGAATGCCCCGCGCCCTCTTGGGCACGCACCCGTTCGGGCTATGCCCGCACCCGCGCCCAAAACCGCTATGGCCCCTCTCTGGGTCACAGACATGTGGGACCCAGCCCACAGAACGTTAAAAATTTAATAAATAAATAAATAAAAATTCAATTAATTAATTAATTAAATTAATCTAATTAACTAGCTAAGTTAATTAAACCCAACTAGACTAAACAGTCAATGACGAACGGGACCCATCTGTCAGGTTGACCAGGTCAACTTCTGACGTCATGCTGATGTCATGATGATCTTAGCAAACACTATTCTGGATAATGTTGATTTAAATAATTAAATAAATCCTAAAATGATTTAAATCTTTTAAAATTAATATAAAATAAACCGTAGCTCGGATGGAAAAACTTTGTACATGAAAGTTGCTCAAAACAACGAGACGAATCCGGATTCGCAGCCCGTTCGTCCGCCATGCATCCCTAGCATAGAGAACAAGCAACTTTCCCCCTTCGGTTCATTTGCCTGAAAACGAGAAACACCGGAAATAATTTCCCGGATGTTTCCCCCCTTCGCCGGTATCGCCTATCCCTACGTTAGGTCACCCCTAGCACAACATATTGTCGCGTCTTGGTTTGTGTTACTTTTAATTGCTCTGTTATTTATTGTGTCCTCCCTCCGTTACTCCTTTACGATAAACCCCGAGACCGCTGTCAGTACCCCTGTGTTCGACTACATCGATGACGATGCCTCTTTCTTGCCAGAGCAACCAGGCAAGCCCCCCCCTTGATCACCAGATATCGCCTAATCTCTTTCTGCTGCTTGCATTAGAGTAGTGTAGCATGTTACTGCTTTCCGTTAATCCTATTCTGATGCATAGCATGTCATTGTTGCTACAACTGTTGATACCTTATCTGCAATCCTAAATGCTTAGTATAGGATGCTAGATTATCATCAGTGGCCCTACATTCTTGTCAGTCTGCCATGCTATACTATCGGGCCGTGATCACGTCTGGTGTTGATCACGAGTATATGCTATACATACATACTATACAGGTGGTGACTAAAGTCGAGTCGGCTCGTTGAGTACCCGCAAGCAATTCTGATGTGGGGTCTGAAGGGGTAGGTGGCTCCATCTAGGTAGTGGTGGGCCTGAGTTCCCGACGGCCCCTGACTATTACTTTGAGGCGGAGCGATAGGGCAGGTTGAGACCACCTAGGAGAGAGGTGAGGGAGTCCTGGATTAGGGGGTCTCCAGACAGCCGGAGTATATCCTTTGGCCGGACTGTTGGACTATGAAGATACAAGATTGAAGACTTCGTCTTGTGTCCGGATGGGACTCTACTTGGCGTGGAAGGCAAGCTAGGCAATACGGATATGGATATCCCCTCCTTTGTAACCGACCTTGTGTAACCCTAGCCCTCTCCAATGTCTATATAAACTGGAGGGTTTTATTTTGTAGGACAACAGACAATCATACCATAGGCTAGCTTCTAGGGTTTAGCCTCTCTGATCTCGTGGTAGATCAACTCTTGTAATACTCATACCATCAAGAACAATCAAGCAGGACGTAGGGTATTACCTCCATCGAGAGGGCCCGAACCTGGGTAAAAGATCGTGTCCCCTGCCTCCTATTACCATCTGCCTTAGACGCACAATTCGGGACCCCCTACCCGAGATCCGCCGGTTTTGACACCGACATTGGTGCTTTCATTGAGAGTTCCACTGTGTTGTCACCATAAGGCTTGATGGCTCCTTCGATCATCGCTAGCGATGCGGTCCAGGTTGAGGCTTTCCTCCCCAGACAGATCTTCTTATTCAGCGGCTTTGCACTGCGGGCCAATTCACTTGGCCATCTGGAGCAGATTGAGAGCTACGCCCCTGACCATCAGGTCAGATTCGGAAACTTGAACTACACGGCCGATGTCTGCAAAGACTTGATCTTCGACGGATTCGAGCCCATGCCGGACGCGCCGCGCAGTCATGACGAGCAAGGCCTAACTCTACCGTCGGACAGTGTTCGGGAGATCGCATCTGCAGCTACTCCGGTTTTTAACCTAGAACAAGTCGCGCAATCAGAGAGCGGAGGGATGGACCCCGCCATGGAGGCCGAACTCTCAGCGACGATAGAGCCGGATACTAACTTCACCCCTTACGAGAGCCGTGTTGCCGAAGCACTGGATTCATCTTCGGTCACGGACTCCGAGCCGCTCGTATCCGCGCCCGTCGAGTCTAACTGGGCGCCGATCATGGAGTTCACCTCCGTGGATATCTTTCAGCACTCACCTTTTGGAGATGTGCTAAATTCATTAAGGTCTCTCTCCTTGTCAGGAGAACCTTGGCCGAACTATGTCTGGCTAGAATGGGATGCGGACGACGAAGAAATTCGCCGCCCACCCACCACCCACTTAGTAGCCACTGTCGACGACTTAACCGACATACTCGACTTTGGCTCCGAGGACTTCGACGGTACGGACGACGAAGCCGGAGACGAACCGGAACCACCGCCCACAAGGCGCTGGACCGCTACTTCATCACATGACATGTACATGGTGGACACCCCCAACGAAGCCAATGGCGACGAGAACGCGGAGGATGACCCCTCCAAGAAGCAACCCAAGCGCCGACGTCAGTGGCGCCGCCCTAAGTCCCGCCATAGCAAAAACAGCAATAACAATAGTCCATGCGACTCCGGAAAAGACGACAACTACACCACCCCGGTGGCAGAAAACGATCAAGATGCAAACAGCAAACATAGTATGGATCCGACGCCCGAACACGATGACGCCAAAGATAAGCATCATCAATCCCCATCTAGGGAAGAAAACAGTCCGGACGATGATGCACCCATCATCCCGGAAACACACTTGGAGCAAGAGAACCTCCGCAGAAGGCGTACTGCCACAGTGAGAAGCCTGAAGAAACAGAAGCAAAGGCTCAAGGTCGCACAATATACACTCAACAGCAAGTGGAACAAAGTAACAAAGTATGCTAGAAGCGACCACCCAAATAGCTATCCAAAGCGCAAGCTATTACCGGAATTCGACGACGAGGCCTTAGAGCCCATACAGTCGATAAGTGATACGGCCAACCAGCCGGATCCACCACCCTGTGAACGCGATAGAGCGGCTAACAAAGTCACGCATAAGTCAACACACGTTTTACGTGAGAACTTGCGTCAAAAATCAGGCGCGACCAGATCTATCTATGGATCTAGGAAGCGCGCTATGGTACACAACCAGCACCGAATACTACAACCGTCCGAACACTATGGCGCATCCCAATACAGGGGTGCCGCACACCCACTATGTTTCACTGATGAGGTACTGGATCACGAATTCCCAGAAGGATTCAAACCAGTGAACATAGAGGCGTACGACGGAACCACAGACCCTGGAGTCTGGATAGAGGACTTCATCCTCCATATTCATATGGCTCGTGGAGATGATCTCCATGCCATTAAATACTTCCCCCTCAAGCTTAAAGGGTCAGCTAGGCACTGGCTGAAAAGCCTCCCCGAAAACTCAATTGGAAGTTGGGAGGAGCTCGGGGACGCTTTTCGGGCCAATTTTCAAGAGACTTATGTCCGACCTCCAGATGCAGACGATTTAAGTCACATAATACAACAATCCGGAGAGTCCGCCCGAAAGCTTTGGAACAGGTTCCTCACCAAGAAGAACCAAATAGTCGACTGTCCAGACGCCGAAGCCTTAGCAGCTTTTAAACACAATGTCCGAGACGAATGGCTCGCCAGACACCTCGGTCAAGAAAAATCGAGAACAATGGCAGCCCTAACAAGCCTCATGACCCGCTTTTGTGCGGGCGAGGATAGCTGGTTGGCCCGTAGCAGCATCAGCGACCAAAGCACATCCGAAGTAAGGGATGGCAATGGTAAACCACAACGCACCAAAAACAAGTGTCGAAACAAAGAAGGTAGCCCAGATAATACGGCGGTAAACGCCGGATTCAGGGGCTCCCGACCAGGTCAGCTAAAAAAGCCTTTCAAAGGCAGCAGAGAAGGACAATCTGGCCTAAACAAAATTCTTGACAAGCTCTATCAGATTCATGGCACCCCAGACAAACCTGCAGATCATACCCACAGAGAATGTTGGGTCTTCAAGCAGGCCGGTAAGCTAAACGCCGAACACAAAGGGGAGGAGACACCAAGCGAAGACGAGGGTGAACCTCGCCAGCAAAATGCCAGAGGACAGCAAAAATTCCCACCGGAGGTTAAAACAGTAAACGTGATCAATGTGACAAGGAGGAGAAGCAATCACGCACTCCGAGGCACACGCGCCATCGAGCCCGTCACCCCTAGGTCCAACCCCGGTTTGGCCTGCCCGATCACTTTTGATCGTAGGGATCACGATACATATATCCGGCGCGAAGGACTGAAGGCCTTGGTGTTAGACCCAACAATAAATGGGTACCATTTCACAAGGGTCCTCATGGACGGTGGCAGTGATCTCAATCTGATATATCAAGACACAGTCCGCAAAATGGGGATAGACCCGACGCAAATAAGCCACAGTAATACTACCTTCAAGGGAGTAATACCAGGCCAAGAGGCCCACTGTACGGGCTCTCTACTACTAGAGGTGGTATTCGGTTCTCCCGATAACTTCCGAAGTGAAACGTTAACTTTTCACATCGCTCCATTTCAAAGTGATTTTCAAGCACTACTCGGAAGGGCGGCTTTCGCTCGTTTTAACGCAATACCGCATTATGCTTTTCTCAAGCTCAAGATGCCTGGTCCACGAGGCGTCATTACAGTTAGCGGAAATACCAACCGTTCTTCACGTATGGAAGAGGATGTGGCGGCTCTAACAGCCGCACACTAGACGGCCTCACCAACCAGAAAAATGGCAGGTCGTCAAGACCACGGACACGGTTAGACGAGTCCGGTGTTCCATCATACATGTATAAGATTGGTTTTAAAACCCTCATAAAGCGACACCAGGGGCTTCCCGCGTGTAATCATGGCTAGGCCGGCTCAACTAGGCTTCTCTGGAATTCTGATAACTCATTCTTCTTTTCGGCACGGCAACCTTCATCTAAGTTCTTTCCTTTTTGCAGGTTACAATCGTGCTACACCCGTCCAGGACACGGCACAACGGAGATACAGGCGCAGACGTGCAGCAGGGACCCGCCAAAAGGTTTCTTTTGAGATTAAGGCCCTGCGTAAACCTTTTTTACTATCTCTTGTTGCTCACATCCTCCAGATACTCCACACAACCGAGAAGGATGACGGCGTTATTGGCATGTGGCCACGCCTGGATTTTGCACGTACCTGGACACATGGGGTTTCTTATAAAGGGCATTGTTTAGCCCGGTATATGTTATAAAGACCAAACACCGTAGGGAGTGTTCGGCGTCGCGAGTTTGGCCCTATATGCATTAGCTCCGAATCATGTCTTTGGTCAAATGTTGGGTTTGCCCGGCTCCCACGTTTTGGTACCTTATGTTCCGTTATATTAGCTAAGGTAGCACTGGGAGAACTACTACGATTGTGCCCTGGGTCGTCCGGATGAGCACCTCAGTAGAGAAAGCCGAAAACTGACTGTCATGATATAGCGAGAGACTGGTCAACCACTCGATGACTAATCGGAATCTTCAGGATTCCTCCGCATTAACGAAGGGCCGTTTCCCAGTCATGTATGTACGCGCACTGTATTCGGACGAGCGCAGAAGTACCAAGGGCTATATAGTAGCCCCACTGTCAAACTCCTATCGCTAAGTGAAAGTGCTAAAGCAATATAGTCTGATTGCCTTGTTCGCTACGCTATCACCTCCTTAACGGACCAAGACGTTGGATCAAGTGTGGATATGCATCTTTTGCGAACACCCCCGCATTATATGCGTGGGGGCAGAAGCCGACGACTGCAAACTTTCAGGTTATATACATATATACATAAACGGACGCACAGGAGGCATCGTAGTACTTTCGGGCAAAAGTATAAATACAGCCTTGATTAATTCAGAAAAACATTGTTTGTACAATGGGACTACATGTCATTGGAAAATAATATTCTTCGAGCACTGAGCCTCTATCGAGCGAGCGCCTTCAAGGACTTCTTCAAAGTAGTGCTCGGTAGCCACTCGGCCTATGGCCGAACCCTGTGCCGCAACAGTGGTGGCCTCCATCTTGGCCCAGTATGTTTTGACACGGGCTAGGGCCATTCACGCACCTTGTATGCACGCTGATCTCTTTACAGCATCGATGTGTGGCACAGCTTCAAGGAATTGTTGCACTAAGCTAAAGTAGCTACTCGGCCTTGGCCCTCCCGGCCACAGGTGATCCACAACGGACCTCATGGCAAGTCCGGACAACCTATGGAGCTCGGCCCAACCAGTCAATCTCTCATTCAACAGCAGCGGATGGACTGGAGCATGAAACTGTGACTAGAACAGCTTCTCCACTTCACGACCTTTCTGATCCTTGAAGTACTCGGCTGCATCAGCAGCACTTGCAGCCAAATCCATGTACTCGCCCACAGAACTCCGTAGCCGGTCCAGAGGAGCATACTTTGGATCTCCGAACTTAGTCCGCAACAAGAAGGGCTTCCCAGACATGATATCTGCAGCTTGATTCAGCTCCTCCTTCGTCGCTCTAATTTGGAGCGGGCTTCCTTGGCAGCCACCCGGGCCTTCTCCAGGTCCGTCGCTTTCGCCCGGTCTTCTTCTTCAAGAAGCCGGTAACGGTCAGCAACATCTTTTAATTCTACAGCCATCTTGGCTATTTTTTCCTTGCTCTCGCAATGCGTGGCCTGTTCGGCCCTTAACTCTTCGACTGCTTTTAAAGCGTCCGCATTACTACTCCTCGCTTGCTCCTTGGCTCGGGCAAGCTCCGCCCGAAGGGTCTCCACAATGGCAGCTCCATTTGCAGTCACAACATATTAAAGATACTGGCATCACGCTGCTCTTACTATGTGACGATCACCAGAAAAATCACTCACCATGTGCCCCGTCAAGCCGCTTGTTGACAAGCACGATGTTGGCATCTGCCGCATCCAGCTGCCGCTTTAGTTCGGCAAACCCATCAGTCCGGCTAGCCATCAGAGCTTCAACCACCTGCACATGAAGGCGGTCTGGTTATTACCTGGGACTATGATCCTCTATTTGCCGCCATTCTCGGGGACAACCAGAGTCTCAGGTGCTACTATCCGCATGGGCATACCTAACGTATGAGGTACTGTTAAAGGCATACATTATTTCACGTACCTCGAAGCCTTTTAGCATACTCATAAAAGCTTCGTGCAAACCGCTTTCGGCGGATGAAATCCTTTCAATTACCGTACCCATTAGCGTACGATGTGCTACCAAGACGACAGCTTGCCCCAGAATATCCTTCAGCACGTCCGACCGCACATTGTACGGACCCTTGCTGTCGCTCTCCTCAGGAGCCGGATACTGGGGATGTCGGGCAGCCAAAGGGTTATCTTCCAGCGATATTGGATCTAGAGATACCCTTCGCGACGACACTTCAAGATCGCCCGCTTCTTGAGCTGGGGTGTCTGGGGGATGCGTTTCGCTCTCCATCATCTCCGGAAGAAGATCCCCCGAATATGAACTCTGTCGAGAAGAGCTGCGAGCCGGACTACAATTTACAAGGATCGGTTATTGTCTTTGGAAGCAAGGTAGGATATCTTCACTATTAGGTACCTTTTGATTACTTACAGCTCGTTAGAGGGCTGATCCCCGCGCGGACATTGTGCGGCAAGAATACCCTCTGAGGCAGGACCCTCTGGTGGAGACTTCTTCTCCCATTTGGAAACCTTAGTTTCCGGATCTTCAGAGGTAGTCCTGTTCCTTCCCCGGGGAGGATGAACATCAGATTCTTCCCCTTGGTTATCCTCCCTCGCGGAGGCCCTCATTCCTTCGATTCGAATAGGTAGCGATGGAGGCCCACTTTCACCCTCTTTATTCCCCCCTTCATCTTCCTTTGAGGGCACTAGACGAGGAGCTAGCTCGAGCATCTTTTCCAGCACCGGATGGTCCAAGCCTTCAGGAAGGGGGGCCGAACACCGGATCATCTTCGCCTTTGCTATCTAGTCCTGGTCAAAGAGCAATTCGTCAGAATGATGTCATGATAAACAAAAGGACAGTGTGTTCGGCCAGTGGATTACTTACTTGGGCAGCGGGGCGGTTGCAGCTCAGGCCCACGTCCTCGATAGTGTTCGGACACTCTATTTGGGGTCCGAAGAACGATTTGTACATCTCCTCGTGTGTCATGCCGAGGAAATTCTGAATAGTGCGCGGTCCTTCCGGGTTGAATTCCCACATGCGGAGGGGTCGGCGTTTGCAAGGCTGGACTTGACGAACCAGCATAACTAGCATTACCATAACCAGACTGAAATCTCCCTCGAAGAGATCTCGGATACGGCTTTGCAGTATTGGCATCTCCTTGGTTGGACCCCAGCTCAGCCCCCTGCAAATCCATGACATCAGTTGTGGAGGGGGCCCGAGCGAAAGGTGGGGGCAGCTACCCATTTGGCACTTCAGGGAGCTGTGACGTAAAACCACTCCCGTTGCCACAATCCGGACACCTCTGGAAAGGAACCCTTTGGCCATGGAGCGTCAGCATTTTTTCTTATTAAAGCACCTCCGCACGCTGCGTACTGCCCCTCGACCATCTTCGGCTTCACATCGAAGGTCTTAAGCCACAGGCCGAAGTGAGGGGTAATGCGGAGGAAGGCCTCACACACGACAATAAATGACGAGATGTGAAGAAGGGAATCCGGGGCTAGATCGTGAAAATCTAGCCCGTAATAGAACATAAGACCCCTAACAAAGGGATCCAGAGTGAGGCTTAGTCCTCAGAGGAAGTGGGAGACGAACACAACGCTCTCGTTGGGTTCGGGAGTAGGGACGACCTGCCCTCGGGCGGGTAGCCTATGCGAAATTTCAGTGGTCAGATATCTAGCCTCCCTCAACTTCTTGATGTCCTCCTTCGTGACGGAGGAAGGCACCCACCGGCCTTGAAGGCTGGATCCGGACATGATTGAAGGTCCGAAGCACCTGACCTGAGCTTTGGGTGTTAGAACTCGAGCCCGGGGAAGGATTTGATTGAGCACATGAGGGAAAAAGAAAAAGCCTTGTCCCTTTATAAAGGGGATGAATATCAGGCGTCCTCCTCGTGGTCGTTCGATATTTACCTAAGATCTAGGAGTCATACCAACAGACATGGTTGGGTTACCCACATTTGTATTGATGAGAATCCCGTGATAAGGGGAACACGGTCTCTGCTTTGACAAGACGTGTCAAGAAACCGCCTCGCGTTATGTGCGGGGCTGGTTAAACAAAAACGGTTCTAATAATTACAGGGTCGTGGCCTGATGTCATGCTGCCAAAACGCGTCAGCAGATTAGATTTGTGGAAATATTATCTCTCTACGGTGGTATGTGGAACTTATTTTGCAGGGCCTGACACTATCCTTGTATTCAAACTCTTCCATAATGTATTCGGAGGAGGAACACGCCTTGCAATGCCGAAGGCAACACTGCGCGCCGGACTCATCGTCATTGAAGCCTGGTTCAGGGGCTACTGAGGGAGTCCTGTATTAGGGGGTCTCCGGACAGCTGGAGTATATCCTTTGGCCGGACTGTTGGACTATGAAGATACAAGATTGAAGACTTCGTCCCATTTCTGGATGGGACTCTACTTGTCGTGGAAGGCAAGCTAGGCAATACGGATATGGATATCCCCTCCTTTGTAACCGACCTTGTGTAACCCTAGCCTCCTCTGGTGTCTATATAAACCGGAGGGTTTTAGTCCGTAGGACAACAGACAATCATACCATAGGCTAGCTTCTAGGGTTTAGCCTCTCTGGTCTCGTGGTAGATCAACTCTTGTAATACTCATACCATCAAGAACAATCAAGCAGGGCGTAGGGTATTACCTCCATCGAGAGGGTCCGAACCTGGGTAAAACATCATGTCCCCTGCCTCATGTTACCATCCGCCTTAGACGCACAGTTCGGGACCCCCTACCCGAGATCCGCCGGTTTTGACACCGACAAGAGGTGTGCCTAGCCCTGTTCGGCGTTCGCGGATACTTCAATTAACACGCTTAACGAGATCTTGGTATTTGATCTGAGTCTGGCCACTGGCCTATATGCACTAACCAACTACGTGGGAACAGTTATGGGCACTCGACATTATGGTATCAGCCGAAGCCTTTGTGACGTCAGCGAATGAGTGACGCGTGCTGGGTGGGACCGCGTAACGCAACTTCCTTTGTAATGGAGGTTGCTAGGTCTGCTCTCCGGCCGCCCACACAACGTGCAGGTGTGCAATGGGCGATGGGCCCAGACCCCTGCGCCATAGGATTTAGACTGGCGTGCTGACCTCTCAATTGTGCCTAGGTAGGGTTGCGATGTGTTGATCTTCCGAGGCCGGGCATGACCCCGACAAGTGTGTCCGGACAAAGGGGATCGAGCGTGTTGGGAAATTGGTGCACGGTGCACCCCTGCAGGGAAGTTAATCTATTCGAATAGCCATGATCTTCGGTAGCAGGACGACTTGGAGTTGTACCTTGACCTTATGACAACTAGAACCGGATGCTTAATAAAATACACCCTTTTAAGTGCCAGATACAACCCAGTGATCGTTCTCTCACAGGGCGACAAGGGGAGGATCATCGGTTAGGATTATGCTATGCAATGTTACTTGGTGAACTTACCATCTACTCTCTTCTTCTGCTGCAAGATGGAGGTTACCAGAACTGTAGTCTTCGAAAGGACTAGCTATCCCCCTCTTATTCCGGCATTCTGCAGTTCAGTCCACATATGATACCCCCTTTTCCATTTGATACCAATGCATACATATGTAGTGTAGCTCCTTGCTTGGGAGTACTTTGGATGAGTACTCACGGTTGCTTTGCTCCCCCATTTTTTACTTTCTATACCCGATTGCTGCGACCAGACGATGGAGCCCAGGAGCCAGACGCCACCGTCGACAACGACTCCTACTACACTGGAGGTGCCTACTACTACGTGCAGCCCACTAACGACGACCAGGAGTAGTTTAGGAGGATCCCAGGCAGGAGGCTTGCGCCTCTTTCGATCAGCATCCCAATTTGTGCTCGTATTCTTAAGGAAAACTTGTTTAACTTATGTCTGTACTTAGATATTGTTGCTTCCGCTAACTCGTCTATGATCGAGCTCTTATATTCGAGCCCTCGAGGCCCCTGGCTTGTAATATGATGCTTCTATGACTTATTTTATTTGTAGAGTTGTGTTGTGATATCTTCCCGTGTGTCCCTGATCTTGATCGTACATGTTTGCGTGTATGATTAGTGTACGGTCAAATCGGGGGTGTCATAAGTTCGTATGAGAGCCGACTGCCTGTAGGAATCCCCTTCCACACTCCTTGGCTGAAGTTGAGTCTAGACATTGTAAAACTTTTTACAAACATGGTTGTGTGTCTTACGAGCCCACGTCGCCATTGGGTGGTATTAGGATCTTTTATTCCTCGACCTACTCTAGGACTCTGATCTCTCTTCTCTTCGCGTTAAATGATTTTGCTAACTCTAACTCTAGGTTCTCGTAAATACTTTCTCCCGAAGAGCCCCTTCATTCCAGATGATGGCCTGCTTCACCAGAAGATTCCGAAGATACTCTCCGTTATTCACTCGAGACCTTGTGCCCACCACTTTTGCTATTCCCAACCACCGATAAATCCTTATGGATAACTGCTTACACTTGTCGTTCTTACCTTTGTTCCTAGTTTCCCCTGTTATTACTTGATACCCTGAGAATTTCTTCGACAATTCAAGAATCCTTTGTGCCCACCGCTTTGCAGCTCTTTGCCGCAGACATACCCTTACGGATAATTCTGGCACTTACTGAGTATCCATTCATCCCCAATTGTACATGTGACTCACAATATTCTTTGGAATACTATTCGATCTTTCGAAAATCCTCAGTAGCCTATTGCTCCTGGTCTTCCTTATCGTCTTGCATTATGGTTAATTCCATATGTCTAACAATATTCATTAAACTCCTTTGAGATTGGCATTCTTATCCTATTGATTCGACATGTGCGTGAATGCACACATTCATTAGTTGTTCCCTGGTAATTATTTATCCTCCTGGCTCAGACTCCACTCCGGATATGAGCTGGTTCTCAACAAATCAAACCTTGAATGATTGTTGGTCTATGTCTTTTCAACTTGCTCATCTTTTGATTAGAGCATCTGCTTCTAATCCCCCGAATTGGAAATCGTAATTCCTTTGCATTTAAGCTTTGAATTATCAGATATTTCCAAAATATGATGCCTCTGCATTATTTCTTATTCTGGTTGAATATCGATACTCACATCAGCTCCGTTGTGGATCGCCGGATCCATTATTGGATTATCATCCGACAATGTCCTCCATATTCAAAGAACCTCGTGCAGTTCTTTCCCAGGTACATAATGCCTTTGGTAAATTGTATCCTCTACATTTGTCAACCATGCTCTGCTTTCGAGCTTGTGTTATTTACTTCCAAAGTTTGTGGAATATGTCCCTAAGGTGCCCCTATGGGTTGAACCTATGCCTTCCCCAAACTGTATAAACCCGAAAGTTTTCGCGAGTCATACTCTTCTGTTGTTTCGCCAGATAAAATTTCTACACTACAGTTCCATCAAAAGCGAGAAGTAAAATGAAAGGTTATGCATTGAAGAAGTGGGATTCGACCTTGAGCCTTTGCGTTCATGCCCATGGACCCGATGTGGAACTTATCATCGAAGCTTCTTGTAATAATAATAATCACCTTGTTATAATTTCGTCTTGTATCTATGTCTAGTCCTTTGCAACCGTGGTTCCGACCATGATTGTTCTTCTTTGATCCCATTTCTCAAACAAGTTTAAACACTTGTCTTATGCAGAGCAATATCCCCAGACCAAACTCGACTTTGATCTATCATCGAGTATTACCCCCTGGTACCTCGAGATTATCACAGAACTGCATAACTTCTTATCAGTTCTTCTTCAAGTGCAACATTCTCATAGGTTCCAAATTTTTCACGGGCTCTGAGTTATTAAACACTCAAAGACACCGATAACAGAATCGAGTCTTCACCGCAATTAAACAACTCTTGGTAACCTTTAGTTTGAACTTGATTGCGTCATTCCTAGCCTGCTCGGCTATATCATTATCGTGCCGATTTTAACTATGCTACCTGGTCCTTAATCCAGAGCACAACTTTCGATGATGAGCTAAGCTTAAGTCGATCTTCCTCGTCATATCATTTAGCCTTGAACAACAAGCTTGATTTCGAGTTTGTGTTGTAACCGTGGTTCCAATAGCCTTTCGCTTCATCCTTCCTTTGACTTGATATCATCGCCAATCGATTACATCTTCATGAAATCTCTTAACAAATGTGTCATGCTCATCATCAACATTTGGAGCTCTTCCAAGATATCTATCGAATTCATGATGAGAGGTACCATCCTTTCCCCCAATGATTTGTGTTATCATCGACCACTTTATTGCCTTCCGTTCAACACAAACTTGTTCGTGTTATACCTTGAGATCCTTGCTACCCAGCATTTGCTTCTTACCTTGGAGTATTACCATCTTTATGTCAAGAATGTCGTGAGAATTTCACCACCTCTTAAGAGATCTTGATACAGGTGATACTTCTTGCCATATCCGTTCATTCCGTGGTCCCCGTGTTGTTTCTAACCGGAAAACCGACAATTGAACTATGATATGCGACTTCAAAACTTCTAGCAACCCTATTGCTTTGAGGTTAATGGTCAATAGTTCATTCTAAGTCTATTGCTTATTGAATCATCATTCAAACATTGATCATGCTACCTAGTCTAGATTTCCAGGTGCACCCTTCTATCATTGTTAAATTGTGTATGTTTTCCTCGAGCATACATCATTATATCATTTGATCTGACTAATGTTATATCCTTGCTCACATAATTGTGGAAATCCATCTTTTTGAAAATCTCAATGAATTGTCGTTGAGTCAACCAGCCACCTCCTCACCTATCCTTGATTTAATGATGAACTCTTATTTCGAAAATTGCTTCCATAGTTCATTTCCCGATAATCTTACGATGTCTTCTCTTCAATTTGTGTCGCACCTTTTTCTTCTCAGGCATCCCGAGTCTGAGGTATCCTGACCCCAATCAGGTCTGAATTTCGGTCAGATATGATGGTTGGAACATATTTCCAGGAGTTATGACATCTTTACGTGACCCGGTAAGGTGATGTCATGCCTAGCACACCTCACCGGGGGCCCTATTGTTATAGATTCCTTTTCAGCAAGGTTATCCATTCTTCCATGAGGAAATTGTAAGACTTATTCTCTAAGTTGTTTCCGATGGATCCTTGGTGTATCCAAAGTCTGACCTTTGCTTGAAACCATGCAATGCTATCTCGAAGCATGTCTGTGGTAATCCGATCTCCAATAAGAACATTTGAGGCACGATACTAAATTTTCTTTATCAATTATCCAAACACCGTTGTATGGGTAATGTCATGAAATTTCCCTCCCCTTACCTAAAGAGTTTTCTACATTATATCCTGTGATGGATATCATGCCCTGCTTGTCCTTGGGAAGGATATACCCTTGAAATATGTCTTTAAAAACATTTTCCTTTTCATTGTTTTGTTTAAACCTGGTAATCACTTTTCCTTTCCATTGGTTGGTTTAAACCTTCTTGTGATCTATATTTTAAGTAATATTTCCCTGCTTATGTAAAAACCTCGTTGTACCACTCTGTCAGTAAGACCCTGTTGCTTTTGTTGATGACATTCCAGTAACCACCGATGGATTAGAACTTTGCCTATTGGTCTGCCTCGTTCAATGAGCAGGAAAATGGTTCTCTTTGTCGCTCGCCCTTGGTACCGATGTTGTTGCCGACACAACTGATAGGCTATCCTCTGACATGCCTTGCCTACATGATCATGCAGGATGCAATCGCCCTTCCTACTTTTAACCCACATGGTGGGCCCATAACCCACAGGTCCCAGGATCGAAGCCTGACTCTCCTGTACACCCTGTTGTCAAAGTTATTCCTTGCGCTTGAACTCGTATATAATTCATGGGCCACCTGCCTAGCGATCTATTCTGGTATCAGACACAAAACTTATTCCCATTGCTCTGGACCCCTTTTACACTTTGTTTCATACATCGAACAATTGCCTACCCACTTGAAACTTCTCATGGTACATTCTTACTTTGCTCTTGATATTTTCTTAAGTTTCAGTTCGAGAGTTACTTTCCGCCACCTTACCCGATGTTAGCTACCATATAGTCAACCTTGTAGAGGTCCGTTTTCCTGGAAAATACCCACCCATTATTCTTTCGTAAGTACGATGGAGTTCCCGAAGAAAGGATGTCATCTTCATCATGATGACCTGAAGCCGAGAAATAAAGACGTCAGCGTAATGGATCGACCTCTTCGAGAAGAGCAACCAAGACTGAGAACACTCAGTAGGATTTCGTAAGAAGAACCTCACCCCCTTACGCCTCTTAAATCTCGGGACGAGATTTCTTGTAGTGGAGGAGAATTGTGACGCCCGGATAATTAAGCTACAGTGATCCCCCGCTAATGATGCCACGTCACCTTGATTACTATTGATAAACTCGCGTTGATTCGAAACCGATTCAAATTCAAATTCAAAATCAAGTCAAACGGTAATTTTTTCAAATATTAAAACTAAAATGTTCCGGTTGTGCCAAATAATGCATAGGTATTTATGGTGGAGAAACCACACTTTTATAAAATTCTTAAATACTCTAAATTGGTTAAAACAGTAGTTCAAACAATTAAGTAATTGCTTTTGATATTTTACAAAATACTAATCCATTTGTTTAAAAAGGAAACCTTTTGTGGTAGTGAGTGATCATGGGACACTAAATTAGGAATTCATTTTGTGGTAATAAAACAAAATTAGCCCAAAGAAATAAAATAAAATAGCAAAAGAAAATAAACAAAATATAAAAGGAAAGCAAACAAAAATAAAGGAGAAGAACCCTCCCTAGGCCTCTTGGCCCAGTCGGCCCATCGACCAGGCCGGCCCAGCTGGCTCCCCCTTGCTTAATCCCCCCCCCACCGTGACCTAGCCCCAACCCACGATCCCCACCCCCACCCCACGGTCCACTCCTACCTCTCCCCCCGATCTGGATCGGGGGTAACCAACCCAAACGCCGCCACCCATCGCCCCCGTAACTACGTCCCCGCCCGGAACCCCCCACCGGAGCCGCCCCGCTACCCGCCGTCGTCGGCGTCGTCTCCCCGACTCCGCCGCTCGTCCTCCTCCCCCTCCTCGATGTATCACCGGCGCCGCCCCGCTGATGCACCTTCGTCGGATCCGCACCAACACTGCAGCCGCTCGCCGTCCTTGGAACCACCTCGACGCCGCCTCTTCGCCCCTTCCTCGACGGACTCTCTCGTGCCTCGCCGGTGTTCCCCTGCAACGAAGGTGAGCGCGCCTCTTGATCCCCGTTCCCCCCCTCTTTGTCGTTCGTCGCCTTCGCCCGCACTCGCCACGTCCGTCGTTGCGCGTCCACGGCCACCCGCCGATGCCCACGCGCTCTGGCCGGCACCACATCAGCCCCTGCTTGCCTCGTCCATGCGCGGCCTCCCACCTCGCGCCCGCGCGCTGACCCGTCGCTCACCACGCCGCCCCCCTGCTCTGCTGCTATGGTCTCACCGGCCACGTGCCCCCATCGCACGACCACGCTCACCCGCTCACCCCGCCTCGGCTGCGCCCGTGGCTGCGTCCACCCGTGCCGTGGCCTCTCTGTCGTGCAGCCCCGCCCGCCGGTGCTGCTGCTCTACTGCCCGCACTCTCCGCCGTCCGCAGCCTGGCTCCGCCGCCCGCCTCCTTGCCGTGGTTGTGCTGGCTCACCCGTCGTTGCCTGCCGCCGGCAAATGCCCCGCGCCCTCTCGGACACGCGCCCGTTCGGGTTACGCCCGCACCCGTGCCCAAAACCGCTATGGCCCCTCTCTAGGTCACAGACATGTGGGGCCCAGCCCACAGAACGTTAAAAATATAATAAATAAATAAATAATAATTCAATTAATTAATTAATTAAATTAATCTAATTAACTAGCTAAGTTAATTAAACCCTAACTAGACTAAATAGTCAATGACGAACGGGACCCACCTGTCAGGTTGACCAGGTCAACTGCTGACATCATGCTGATGTCATGATGATCTCAGCAAACAATATTCTGGATAATGTTGATTTAAATAATTAAATAAATCCTAAAAATGATTTAAATCTTTTAAAATTAATATAAAATAAACCGTAGCTCGGATGGAAAAACTTTGTACGTGAAAGTTGCTCAGAACAACGAGACGAATCCGGATACGGAGCCCGTTCGTTCGCCACGCATCCCTAGCATAGAGAACACGCAACTTTCCCCCTCCGGTTCATCTGCCCGAAAACGCGAAACACCGGGAATACTTTCCCGGATGTTTCCCCCCTTCGCCGGTATCGCCTATCCCTACGTTAGGTCGCCCCTAGAAAAACGTATTGCCACGTCTTGCTTTGTGTTACTTTTGATTGCTTTGTTATTTATTGTGTTCCCCCTCCGTTACTCCTTTCCGGTAAACCCCGAGACAACTGTCGGTACCCCTGTGTTCGACTACATCGACGACGAGCCCTCTTTCTTGCCAGAGCAACTAGGCAAGTCCCCCTCCTTGATCACTAGATATCGCCTACTCTCTTTCTACTGCTTGCATTAGAGTAGTGTAGCATGTTACTGCTTTCCGTTAATCCTATTCTGATGCATAGTGTGTCATTGTTGCTATAACTATTGATACCTTACCTGCAATCCTAAATGCTTAGTATAGGATGCTCGATTATCATCAGTGGCCCTACATTCTTGTCAGTCTGCCATGCTATACTATCGGGCCGTGATCATGTCGGGTGTTGATCACGAGTATATGCTATACATACATACTATACATGTGGTGACTAAAGTCGAGTCAGCTCGTTGAGTACCCACAAGTGATTCTGATGTGAGGGCTGAAGGGGTAGGTGGCTCCATCCAGGTAGTGGTGGGCTTGAGTTCCCGACGGGCCCCGACTGTTACTTTGAGGCGGAGCGATAGGGCAGGTTGAGACCACCTAGGAGAGAGGTGTGCCTGGCCCTGGTCGGCGTTCGCGGATACTTCAATTAACATGCTTAACGGGATCTTGGTATTTGATCTGAGTCTGGCCACTGGCCTATACGCACTAACCAACTACGCGGGAACAGTTATGGGCACTCGACGTCATGGTATCAGCCGAAGCCTTCGTGACGTCAGCGACTGAGTGGCACGCGCCGGGTTGGACCGCGTAACGCAACTTCCTTTGTAATGGAGGTTGCTAGGTCTGCTCTCCGGCCGCCCACGCAACGTGCAGGTGTGCAATGGGCGATGGGCCCAGACCCCTGCGGCATAGGATTTAGAGCGGCGTGCTGACCTCTCTGTTGTGCCTAGGTAGGGCTGCGACGTGTTGATCTTCCGAGGCCGGGCATGACCCTGACAAGTGTGTTCGAACAAAGGGGATCGAGCGTGTTGGGAAATGTGGTGCACCCCTGCAGGGAAGTTAATCTATTCGAATAGTTGTGATCTTCGGTAACAGGACGACTTGGAGTTGTACCTTGACCTTATGACAACTAGAACCGGATGCTTAATAAAATACACCCTTTCAAGTGCCAGATAAAACCCGGTGATCGCTCTCTCACAAGGCGACGAGGGGAGGATCATCAGTTAGGATTATGCTATGCAATGTTACTTGGTGAACTTACCATCTACTCTCTTGTTCTGCTGCAAGATGGAGGTTACCCGAAGCGTAGTCTTCGAAAGGACTAGCTATCCCCCTCTTATTCCGGCATTCTGCAGTTCAGTCCACATATGATACCCCCTTTTCCATTTGATACCAATGCATACATATATATGTAGTATAGCTACTTGCTTGCGAGTACTTTGGATGAGTACTCACGGTTTCTTTGCTCCCCCCTTTTTTCCTTTCTATACCCGATTGCTGCGACCAGACGATGGAGCCCAGGAGCCATATGCCACCGTCGATGACGACTCCTGCTACACTGGAGGTGCCTACTACTACGTGCAGCCCGTTGACGATGACCAGGAGTAGTTTAGGAGGATCCATGGCAGGAGGCCTTCGCCTCTTTCGATCTGTATCCCAGTTTGTGCTAGTCTTCTTAAGGCAAACTTGTTTAACTTATGTCTGTACTCAGATATTGTTGCTTCCGCTGAGTTGGCTATGATCGAGCTCTTGTATTCGAGCCCTCGAGGCCCATGGCTTGTAATATGATGCTTGGATGACTTATTTTATTTGTAGAGTTGTGTTGTGATATCTTCCCGTGAGTCCCTGATCTTGATCGTACATGTTTGTGTGTATGATTAGTGTACGGTCAAATCAGCGGTGTCACACTAAGGATTAAAAAGAATCCTACTCTCCGGTATATATAATCCTAAGACTCAAAACATTTTGTTCTAGACTCAACAACGTCAGCGATTCGATCAAGCAGGGGGCCTCCGAAGTCATGGATGGCTCTGATTACCAACTTGCAACACCCATGATGCGGCTATATCTCCCACGTGTCGAGGCACGACTTAGAGGCATAAACACGTGGTGGTTTTGTCGCAAGAGGGGTAATCTTCACACAATCATATGTACTGAATAAGAAAGGGATAAAGAGTTGGCTTACAATTGCCACTTCACACAATACATAAATAATTCATACATCATCCAAATACACTCAAAGACCGACTATGATCAAATCCAAAAGAAAAGGAAGATAAACCCCAAATGCTAGATCCCCGATCCTCCCAATTGGGCACCACTACTGATCAACCAGAAAAGACACAAAACATCGATCAAGATCTTCACCGAGCTCCCACTTGAGCTCGGTTGCATCACCTGCACTAGTATCATCGGCACCTGCAACTGTTCGGAAGTATCTGTGAGTCATGAGGACTCAGCAATCTCACACTCACGAGATCAAGACTATTTAAGCTTATGGGAAGGGTAAGGTAATGAGGTGGAGCTGCAGGAAGCGCTAAGCAAATATGGTGGCTAACATACGCAAATAAATGCGAGAAGAGAAGCAAAGCAACGGTCGAGAAGCTAGAAGTGATCAAGAAGTGATCCTGAAACTACTGACGTTCAAGCATAACACAAGGCCGGGTTCACTTCCCGGACTCCGCCGAAAAGAGAACATCACGGCTACACACGCGGTTGATGCATTTTAATTAAGTCAAGTGACAAGTTCTCTATAACCGGATATTAACAAATTCCCATCTGCCACATAACCGCGGGCACGACTCTCAAAAGTTTATACCCTGCAGGGGTGTCCCAACTTAGCCCATCACAAGCTCTCATGGTCAACGAAGGATATTCCTTCTCCTGGAAAGACCCGATCAGTCTCGGAATCCCGGTTACAAGACATTTCGACAATGGTAAAACAAGACCAGCAAAGCCACCCGATGTGCCGACAATCCCGATAGGAGTCGCCCGTATCTCGTTCTCAGGGCAACACCAGATGAGAGAGGCTACGAGTAAAACCAGCCCTCGAGTTTCCCCGAGGTGGCACCGTAGGCGGCTCGGTTCGGACCAACACTTAGAGAAGCATTGGCTTGGGGGTTAGAATAAAGATGACCCTCGGGTTAATTACTCCCAAGGGAAAGGTATAGGTTGTTAGGCAAATGTAAAACCAAGGTTGGGCCTTGCTGGAGGAGTTTTATTCAAAGCGAACTGTCAAGGGGTTCCCATAACACCCAACTGTGTAAGGAACACAAAAGCAAGGAACATAACACCGGTATGACGGAAACTAGGGCGGCAAGAGTGGAACAAAACACCAGGCATAAGGCTGGGCCTTCCACCCTTCACCAAGTATATAGATGCATTAGTTAAAATAAGAGATATTGTGATATCCCAACATATCCATGTTCCAACATGGAACAAACTTCAACTTCACATGCAACTAACAACGCTATAAGAGGGGCTGAGCAAAGCGGTAACATAGCCAAACAACGGTTTGCTAGGAAGGTGGGTTAGAGGCTTGACATGGCAATATGGGAGGCATGGTATAACAAGTGGTAGGTAGCGCGACATAGCGATAGAACGAACAACTAGCAAGAAAATATAGAAGTGATATCGAGGGTATGGTCATCTTGCCTGCAATCCCGCTAGGAAGAAGAACGAGTCCATGAAGAAGACAAATGGACGTAGTCGAACAAATCCTCAGAACTCTGGAAGGAAACCGAAGCTAACGAGAGAAGCAAACCGGAAAGAAGCAAGCAACATGGTAAACACACAAGCATAAACATGGCATCATGTGCAATAAAGTATGATGCATGTCCGGTTTAAATATGCATGGCATGGAAAAGTGCAGAACCAAAACTATAAGTTAAGTGGAGCTCAATATGCACCGAGTTGCATATTGACGAAACACCACATTCAATTATTTCGTTCTCTCTCAGTTATGTACCCAACAATATTAAATGTTTTTTTAAACATGGCAAGAGATGAAGCATAATAAAACTACCTAACTAGGCAAGTTTAAAAGAGGCCAGAAACAACAACAACAATTCCGGTAAACCTCCACATGCATTAAGCAATTTAATGCAACAACAATTTAAACATTCTTGATGTTGTTATCATGATGCAGATGACATCTGCAAGTTTTATGCAATTTTGTGAAAAGTTGACATGAAGATGATATGGGGCATTTGGTCGCCATGGCAGAAAGAAAAAGGGTGCCACGGCGGTGAAACAGAAATGGCGCCATGGCAACATCCCGGTTCCGGTAACTTGATTGAGATGCCGGTGCAAAAGAAAGTGTGACGGGAGCATGTCATGCGATGAAAGGTGGGGTGCTCCCGGTAACCGGGTGTCCCACATGACGGTGGCAAGGAAACAAGTGACGACGTGCGACAAACAAGTCAGGCATGATGCAAACGCATGCATCTCATCTCCAACGTATCTATAATTTTTTATTGTTCCATGCTATATTATATTCTATTTTGGACATTATTGGGCTTTATTATACACTTTTATATTATTTTTGGGACTAACCTACTAACCGGAGGCCCAGCCCAGAATTGTTGTTTTTTTGCCTATTTCAGAGTTTCGCAGAAAAAGAATATCAAACGGAGTCCAAACGGAATGAAACCTTCGGGAACGTGATTTTCGGAATGAACGTGATCCAGAGGACTTGGACCCTACGTCAAGAAAGCAACCAGGAAGGCACGAGGTAGGGGCGCGCCTACCCCCTCCCCCCAGGCGCGCCCTCCACCCTCGTGGGGCCCATGTTGCTCCACCGATGTACTTCTTCCTCCTATATATACCTACGTACCCTCAAACTACTAGATACGGAGCCAAAAAATACTTATTCCACCGCCGCAAGCTTCTGTACCCATGAGAACCCATCTTGGGGCCTTTTCCAGAGCTCCGCCGGAGGGGGCACCGATCACGGAGGGCTTCTACATCAACACCATAGCCTCTCCGATGATGTGTGAATAGTTTACTTCAGACCTTCGGGTCCATAGTTATTAGCTAGATGGCTTCTTCTATCTTTTTGGATCTCAATACAATGTTCTCCCCCTATCTTGTGGAGATCTATTCGATGTAATCTTATTTTGCGGTGTGTTTATTGATACCGATGAATTGTGGGTTTATGATCAAGTTTATCTATGAACAATATTTGAATCTCTATGAATTCTTTTATGTATGATTGGTTATCTTTGCAAGTCTCTTCGAATTATTAGTTTGGTTTGGCCTACTAGATTGATCTTTCTTGCAATGGGAGAAGTGCTTAGCTTTGGGTTCAATCTTGCGGTGTCCTTTCCCAGTGACAGTAGGGGCAGCAAGGCACGTATTGTATTGTTGCCATTGAGGATAACAAGATGGGGTTTTCATCATATTGCATGAGTTTATCCCTCTACATCATGTCATCTTGCTTAAAGCGTTACTCTGTTCTTATGAACTTAATACTCTAGATGCATGCTGGATAGCAGTCGATGTGTGGAGTAATAGTAGTAGATGCAGGCAGGAGTTGGTCTACTTGTCTCGGACGTGATGCCTATATACATGATCATACCTAGATATTCTCATAACTATGCTCAATTCTGTCAATTGCTCAACAGTAATTTGTTTACCCACCGTAATACTTATGCTCTCGAGAGAAGCCAGTAGTGAAACCTATGGGCCCCGGGTCTATTTTCCATCATATTAATCTTTCGTCAACAAGCTATTTCTTTTGCCATTTTTATTTTGCTTTATTTACTTTGCATCTTTATCATAAAAATACCAAAAATATTATCTTATCATATCTATCAGATCTCACTTTCGAAAGTGACCGTGAAGGGATTGACAACCCCTTTATTGCGTTGGTTGCGAGTATTTTATTTGGTTGTGTAGGTGCGAGGGACTCGTGCGTGGCCTCCTACTAGATTGATACCTTGGTTCTCAAAAACTGAGGTAAATACTTACGCTACTTTGTTGCATCACCCTTTCCTCTTCAAGGGAAAACCAACACCGTGCTCAAGAGGTAGCAAGAAGGATTTCTGGCGCCGTTGCCGGGGAGTCTACGCAAAAGTCAACATACCAAGTACCCATCACAAACCCTTACCTCCCACATTACATTATTTGCCATTTGCCTCTCGTTTTCCTCTCCCCCACTTCACCCTTGCCGTTTTATTTGCCCCCTCTCTCCGTCCTCCTTCTCTTTCCCTATTTTCCTCTTTTTGCCCGTTTCTTGTTTGCTTGTGTGTTGGATTGCTTGCTTGTCATGATGGCTCTACCTAGATTTGGCGATCTTCACCTTAAAAGGTTAGAAGAGATCGAAAGCAACGTCAGGAGTTTTATGGCCTTACAATTTGAGCATAATAATTTCTTTAGAAACGAGCTTAAGGAACAAAAAATGATTTATGGGTTATATAAATAAAGAGCTCGATGATATGTCTAAAGAATTTGATGGTTTGAAATCTCAGATTGCTCATCTTGAGAATTTAATACCTGAAGTTTCGAATAAGCAGGCCACCTTAGTTAATAAGATGGCCGTTAAGCTGGATTTTTTTTGGGAAAATAAAGATGAAGATCTAAAAGTTATTGATGTGTCCCCTATTAAATCTTTGTTTTGCAATATATATCTTGATAATGATGGGACTGAATATGATCCACCTTTACCTAGAAGGCGTTCCAAAAATTCGGAGTCTTTAGATCTTGATGCTAAAATTGTTAAAAGTGGGATTGAAGAGGTCAAAACTTTAAATATCAATGAACCCGGTATTTTGGATTTCAAGGAATTTAATTATGATAATTGCTCTTTGATATATTATATTTCCTTGTTGCAATCCATGCTAAATTCTCCTCATGCTTATAGTCAAAATAAAGCTTTTACTAAACATATCGTTGATGCTTTGATGCAATCTTATGAAGAAAAACTTGAGTTGGAAGTTTCTATCCCTAGACAACTTTATGATGAGTGGGAACCTACAATAAAAGTTAAAATTAAAGATCATGAGTCCTATGCTTTGTGTGATTTGGGTGCTAGTGTTTCCATGATTCCAAAGACTTTGTGTGATTCGCTAGGTTTCCGTGATTTTGATGATTGTTCTTTAAATTTGCACCTTGCGGATTCCACTATTAAGAAACCTATGGGAAGAATTAATGATGTTCTTATTGTTGCAAATAGGAATTATGTTCCTGTAGATTTTATTGTTCTTGATATAGATTGCAATCCTTTATGTCCTATTATTCTTGGTACACCTTTCCTTAGAACGATTGGTGCAATTATTGATATGAAAGAAGGGAATACTAGATTCCAATTTCCGTTAAGGAAAGGCATGGAACACTTCCCTAGAAATAAAATTAAATTATCATATGAATCTATTATGAGAGCCACTTATGGATTGCCTACCAAAGATGGCAATACCTAGATCTATCTTCCCTTTTATGCCTACCTAGGGGCGTTAAACGATATCGCTTGTTGGGAGGCAACCCAATTTTATTTTTATTCCTTCCTTTTTGCTCCAGTTTAGTAATAAATAATTTGTCTATCCTGTGTTTTGGTTGTATTTTTTGTGTTTAATTAGTGTTTGTGTCAAGTAGAACCGTTGGGAAGACTTGGGAAAGTCTTTTTAATCTTGCTGTAAAAAAACGGAAACTTTAGCGCTTACGAGAACTGCTGCCATTTTTATTTGGAACGTGATATTTAGTTAATTCTTTGTGAAGATGATTAATAGATAAATTCCTCACGTCCAGCAATTTATTTTAGAACTTTTGGGGTTCCAGAACTTGCATTAGCTACAGATTACTACAGATTGTTCTGTTTTTGACAGATTCTGTTTTTCGTGTGTTGTTTGCTTATTTTGATGAATCTATGGCTAGTAAAATAGTTTATAAACCATAGAGAAGTTGGAATACAGTAGGTTTAACACCAATATAGATAAAGAATGAGTTCATTACAGTACCTTGAAGTGGTCTTTTGTTTTCTTTCGCTAACGGAGCTCACGAGATTTCCTACTTTAAGTTTTGTGTTGTGAAGTTTTTAAGTTTTGGGTAAAAGATTTGATGGATTATGGAACAAGGAGTTGCAAGAGCCTAAGCTTGGGGATGCCCATCGCACCCCCAAGATAATCTAAGGACACCTAAAAGCCAAAGCTTGGGGATGCCCCGGAAGGCATCCCATCCCCTCTTTCGTCTACTTCCATCGGTAACTTTACTTGGAGCTATATGTGTTTTCCTTGGAGCGTCTTGTATTATTTTAGTCATTATTTGTTACTTTACCACAATCATCCTTGATTTCCACACCTTTTGAGAGAGACTCACATGATTTGAAAATTATTAGAATACTCTATGTGCTTCACTTATATCTTTCGAGCTATATAGTTTTTGCTCTAGTGCTTCACTTATATCTTTTAGAGCACGGTGGTGGATTTGTTTTATAGAAACAATTGTTCTCTCATGCTTCACTTAGATTATTTTGAGAGTCCTACAAAACAGCGTGGTAATTTTCTTTAATCATGATAGGCATTCAAGATTAGTAAAAAAATCTTATGAAGTGTGTTGAATACTATGAGAAGTTTGATACTTGATAATTGTTTTGAGATATGGAGATGGTGATATTAGAGTCACGCTAGTTGAGTAGTTTTGAATTTGAGAAATACTTGTGTTAAAGTTTGTGATTCCCGTAGCATGCACGTATGGTGAACCGTTATGTGATGAAGTCGGAGCATGATTTATTTATTGATTGTCTTCCTTATGAGTGGCGGTCGGGGACGAGCGATGGTCTTTTCCTACCAATCTATCCCCCTAGGAGCATGCACGTAATACTTTGCTTCAATAACTTGTAGATTTTTGCAATAAGTATATGAGTTCTTTATGAGTAATGTTGAGTCCATGGATTATACGCACTTTCTTCCTTCCACCATTGCTAGCCTCTCTAATACCGCGCACTTTGCGCCGGTATCATAAACCCACCAAATAGCTTCCTCAAAACAGCCACCATACCTACCTAGCATGGCATTTCCATAGCCATTCCGAGATATATTGCCATGCAACTTACCACCATTCCATTTATTATGACATGCTCCATCATTGTCATATTGCTTTGCATGATCATGTAGTTGACATTGTATTTGTGGCAAGGCCACTATTCATAATTCTTTCATACATGTCACCCTTGATTCATTGCATATCCCGGTACACCGCCGGAGGCATTCACATAGAGTCATATTTTGTTCTAAGTATTGAGTTGTAATTGTTGAATTGTAAGTAAATAAAAGTGTGATGATCATCATTTTTAGAGCCTTGTCCCAAGTGAGGAAAGGATGATGGAGACTATGATTCCCCCACAAGTCGGGATGAGACTCCGGACTAAATAAAAAAAAGGAGGCCATAAAAAAAAGAGAGAAAAGGCCCAAAAAATGAGAGAAAAGGAGAGAAGGGATAATGCTACTATCCTTTTACCACACTTGTGCTTCAAAGTAGCACCATGATCTTCATGATAGAGAGTCTCCTATGATATCACTTTCATATACTAGTGGGAATTTTTCATTATAGAACTTGGCTTGTATATTCCAATGATGGGCTTCCTCAAAATGCCCTAGGTCTTCGTGAGCAAGCGAGTTGGATCCACACCCACTTAGTTCCTTTTGTTGAGCTTTCATATACTCATAGCTCTAGTGCATCCGTTGCATGGCAATCCCTACTCACTCACATTGAGATCTATTAATGGGCATCTCCATAGCCCATTGATACGCCTAGTTGGTGTGAGACTATCTTCTCCCTTTTTGTCTTCTCCATAACCACCATTCTATTCCACATATAATGCTATGTCCATGGCTCACGCTCATGTATTGCGTGAAGATTGAAAAAGTTTGAGAACACCAAAAGTATGAAATAATTGCTTGGCTTGTCATCGGGGTTGTGCATGATTTAAATACTTTGTGTGGTGAAGATAGAACATAGCCAGACTATATGATTTTGTAGGGATAACTTTCTTTGGCCATGTTATTTTGAGAAGACATAATTGCTTAGTTAGTATGCTTGAAGTATTATTATTTTTATGTCAATATTAAACTTTTGTCTTGAATCTTTCAGATCTGAATATTCATACCACAATTAAGAGAATTACATTGAAATTAGGCCAAGTAGCATTCCACATCAAAAATTCTGTTTTTATCATTTACCTACTCGAGGACGAGCAGGAATTAAGCTTGGGGATGCTTGATACGTCTCCAACGTATCTATAATTTTTTTATTCTTCCATCCTATATTATATTCTGTTTTGGACATTATTGGACTTTACTATACACTTTTATATTATTTTTGGGACTAACCTACTAACCGTAGGCCCGACCCAGAATTGCTGTTTTTTTTGCCTATTTCAGAGTTTCGCAGAAAAAGAATATCAAACGGAGTCCAAACGGAATGAAACCTTCGGGGTAGTGATTTTGGGAACGAACATGATCTAGAGGACTTGGACCCTACATCAAGAAAGCAACCAGGAAGGCATGAGGTAGGGGGCGTGCCTACCCCCCCAGGTGCGCCCTCCACCCTCATGGGGCCCACGTTGCTCCACCGACGTACTTCTTCCTCCTATATATACCTACGTACCCCCAGACTACTAGATACAGAGCCAAAAAACCTAATTTCACCGCCGCAAACTTCTATGCCCATGAGATCCCATCTTGGGGCCTTTTCTGGAGCTCCGCTAGAGGGGGCACCGATCGCGGAGGGCTTCTACATCAACACCATAGCCTCTCCGATGATGTGTGAGTAGTTTAGTTCAGACCTTCGGGTCCATAGTTATTAGCTAGATGGCTTCTTCTCTCTTTTTGGATCTCAATACAATGTTCTCCCCCTCTCTTGTGGAGATCTATTCGATGTAATCTTCTTTTGTGGTGTGTTTGTTGATACCGATGAATTGTGGGTTTATGATCAAGTTTATCTATGAACAATATTTGAATCTTCTATGAATTCTTTTATGTATGATTGGTTATCTTTGCAAGTCTCTTCGAATTATCAGTTTGGTTTGGCCTACTAGATTGATCTGTCTTGCAATGGGAGAAGTGCTTAGCTTTGGGTTCAATCTTGCGGTGTCCTTTCCCGGTGACAGTAGGGGCAGCAAGGCACGTATTGTATTGTTTCCATCGAGGATAACAAGATGGGGTTTATATCATATTGCATGAGTTTATCCCTCTACATCATGTCATCTTACTTAAGGCATTACTCTGTTCTTTTGAACTTAACACTCTAGATGCATGCTGGATAGCGGTCGATGTGTGGAGTAATAGTAGTAGATGCAGGCAAGAGTCGGTCTACTTGTCTCGGACGTGATGCCTATATACATGATCATACCTAGATATTCTCATAACTATGCTCAATTCTGTCAATTGCTCAACAGTAATTTGTTTACCCACCGTAATACTTATGCTCTCGAGAGAAGCCAGTAGTGAAACCTATGGCCCCGGGGTCTATTTTTCATCATAGTAATCTCCCGTCAACAATCTATTTCTTTTGCCGTTTTTATTTTGCTTTATTTAGTTTGCATCTTTATCATAAAAATACTAAAAATATTATCTTATCATATCTATCAGATCTCACTTTTGTAAGTGACCTTGAAGGGATTGACAACCCCTTGGTTGCGAGGATTTTATTTGTTTGTGTAGGTGCGAGGGACTCGTGTGTGGCCTCCTACTGGATTGATACCTTGGTTCTCAAAAACTGAGGGAAATACTTACGCTACTTTGCTGCATCACCCTTTCCTCTTCAAGGGAAAACCAACGCAGTGCTCAAGAGGTAGCAGCAGGCATCTCATCCAACACACATGCATTCATTCACGGCGTCGTCTCGATGTTTATATCTTCGAAGCGTGCGTTTCGAGGCGGTTCAAAACGTCGAGGGAAGTAGTCGTTCACGGGTCGTAGTGGAAGTAGTCGTTCTCGCGATGGTAGTGGAAGTAGTGGTACATGTTTCGTAGATGTTCGGGGTCATGGCGAGGAACTTGACGTCCACAGGGTCTTTCAGGGTCGACGGTAGTGGTACACACGAAGGTAGTCGAACTTGACGTATCCGAGGGCTCCGCGCGTCGTGGTACTTGTCGAAATCCACATCGGATGTAGTTGTACATTTTGAAGAGGAACTTGGCGTGTCCAAAGGGTACTTGACGGTTCCACATCGATCGTACAGGTCCACGTTTCGTAGATGTTCGGGGTCAACAGTAGTGGAACTTGGCGTTCCCTGATTTGGACGGTCTTGACAATGATAAAAGGGCCAGCGGTGGTGCACGAAGGCAGCGAGAGTTTCAGTGGCATACAACGGGTGGCGGTGATGCTCGGGGTCCATGGAGGGGCGTAGAGGCAAAGCAGGCATCGAGGCAGGGGTGACGGCTGCATACATGGCGGGACTAGGCGTGGCGACAGGGTGCTCCGGTGACGGAGGAGGGATGGTGGCGCTCGTTCCTCGCACTCGAGGCCGAGGCAGGAGGAGCGAGACTTGGCGGCGAAGCAGTAGCTGCAAGGGCAGGGCAAGGTCGGTGCTGCAGCACAGCTCAACGGCGGCAAGGCGAGGGACGGCCTTGTAGGAGAGGGAGGCGCACGGGAGGAAGGAGGCGCGGGCGGGAGGAGGCACGGTCCAGGCGGCGACTCCGATGGCCGGCCGGCAAGGCCGTGGCCTTGGCGCAGAGGAGACAAGCGGCAAGGTCTATGCGGGCGCAGAGGCCAAATGGTGGGGACGAGGAGGTCGGGGCCATCCATGGCGCAGCGGCGGGAGCTCTGGTCTGGGTGGTCGCCAGTGGCGAGGTTCGTCGGGGCGGCAGGTCGCGAGGTAGAGGGGCGCTCGGGAACAGGAAGGAGAAGGAGAGGTGCTCGTGAGGGAGAGGGGATCGGGATCGGGCACTGGGTTTTCTGGCTGCGCGAGGGAAGGAGATGGGATCGAGGGGAGAGACCGAGAGATGGGAACGGGCTCCCTGGGACCGGGTTAGTGCGGCTGGGCCTAGGTGGGCCGGCCTGGGCTGGGCTTCTCTCTCCCTCTCTCTTCTTCTTCTAAAAATAGAAGAAAAGAAAGAAGAGGAAAAACAAAGAAGAAGAAAAGGAGAAGAAATAAGAGATATGAGAAGAATTTGCGCAAGCGAGTAATTTTCCTGGAATCATAAAAATGAGCCTGATTCAGGAAAAATAGAAGTGGGCACGCATATGAAGTTGAATTCAAACTCATTTAAATTTAACTCAGATGGGTTTGAACTAGGACTGGGATTTAGAAGTGCCCAAAAATGATGAGGACTATTGGAGGAACCTCGATAAAAGTGATAAGAATTGCGGACAAGATTTGAAGGTCAAACTCGAAGTGGAAAAGGCATGGGAATTATTTTGCAAGTGTGTTTCGGTTAATTCCAAACTAATGGAATATTTATAATAGCTCCAAAATTATTAGGAGGATATGTTATAAAGAGAAATCATCATGTGAATTCCCTCGATTTAAATAGATCAAAAGTTCTATGCAATTTATTTAGTTGAGCTTAAAAAAAATTAAAAGACATGTTGGCCTCATGACATGATGCAATGCAAAAATAAATAGAGCAAGCACAAAAGAGACACACAGAGGTCACGAAAATCTGGAAGTCTTATGGAGCGTCGGTCTTGGGGCGTCTCCCTACCTCGTGGGCGCGCCTCCCTGCCTCGTGGAGAGCCCGGAGACCCCCCCTGACTTGTTCTCGACTCCAACACCTCTTATATAACCCAAAACTTCCAGAAAGGAACCTAGATCGGGAGTTCCGCTGCCGCAAGCCTCTGTAGCCACCGAAAACCAATCTAGACCCGTTCCAGCACCCTGCCGGAGGGGGGAATCCCTCTCCGGTGGCCATCTTCAACATCCCGATGCTCTCCATGACGAGGAGGGAGTAGTTCACCCTCGTGGCTGAGGGTATGTACCAGTAGCTATGTGTTTGATCTCTCTCTCTCTCTCGTGTTCTTGATTCGGCACGATATTTATGTATCGCGAGCTTTGCTATTATAGTTGGATCTTATGATGTTTCTCCCCCTCTACTATCTTGTGATGGATTGAGTTTTCCCTTTGAAGTTATCTTATCGGATTGAGTCTTTAAGGATTTGAGAACACTTGATGTATGTCTTGCATGTCCTTATCTGTGGTGACAATGGGATATCACGTGATCCACTTGATGTATGTTTTGGTGATCAACTTGCGAGTTCCGTGACCTCGTGAACTTATGCATAGGGGTTGGCACACGTTTTCGTCTTGACTCTCCGGTAGAAACTTTGGGGCACTCTTTGAAGCTCTTTGTGTTGGTTGAATAGATGAATCTGAGATTGTGTGATGCATATCGTATAATCATACCCACGGATACTTGAGGTGACATTGGAGTATCTAGATGACATTAGGGTTTTTGTTGATTTGTATCTTAAGGTGTTATTCTAGTACGAACTCTATGATAGATCGAACGGAAAGAATAGCTTCGTGTTATTTTAGTACGGACTCTTGAATAGATCGATCAGAAAGAATAACTTTGAGGTGGTTTCGTACCCTACAATAATCTCTTCATTTGTTCTCCGCTATTAGTGACTTTGGAGTGACTCTTTGTTGCATGTTGACGGATAGTTATATGATCCAATTATGTTATTATTGTTGAGAGAACTTGCACTAGTGAAAGTATGAACCCTAGGCCTTGTTTCCTAGCATTACAATACCGTTTACACTCACTTTTACCACTTGCTACCTTGTAGTTTTTATATTTTCAGATTACAAAAACCTATATCTACCATCCATATTGCACTTGTATCACCATCTCTTTGCCGAACTAGTGCACCTATACAATTTACCATTGTATTGGGTGTGTTGGGGACACAAGAGACTCTTTGTTATTTGGTTGCAGGGTTGTTTGAGAGAGACCATCTTCATCCTACGCCACCCATGGATTGATAAACCTTAGGTCATCCACTTGAGGGAAATTTGCTACTGTCCTACAAACCTCTGCACTTGGAGGCCCTACAACGTCTACAAGAACAAGGTTGTGTAGTACACATCAATCTCTTTTATGGCACCGTTGCCGGGGAGGTTAGCGCTTGAAGGTATGTCTTTAGATCTTGCAATCGAATCTTTTTGTTTCTTGTTTTATCACTAGTTTGGTTTATAAAAGAAAACTACAAAAAAATGGAATTGAGGGTACCTCATATGCTTCATCTTTTTAATATCTTTCATGAAAATAAGGATTCCGATAATTGTGCCAAAGTGTTAAAAGAAGAATGCACTAGAATGTTTGGCACTAAAATCTTTGAATGATGAGCATGATTGCAATGTTATTAGTATGAACTCTTTGAATATCCATAGTACTAATGATGATTGCACTAGTCATGATGAAAATGTCTCTTATAAGCATGTCAACTTTTGTGGAATACATAGAGCTTGCAAGCACACACCAAATAGGGAAGATAGATTTTGCAAGAGGCATAAGTATTTGGAAACTAAATGGTTGCAAGAAAGACTAGATGATTGTGCTGAAAGATTCAATATTTATCGCCATCCTTGTGGACTTTGCAATGAACATGGTCATTTAAAGCTTCAATGCTATTTGTTTCATGATCAAATCATGTCCAAAAATTGTGATAACTTGATTACCCTTGAGCATCATAAAGAGCTTAGTCTTCTTTTGGGGTATGAATAAATGAAATGTATAACTGAGGGTATTCCAAAATTTAATCTTGATAGATTTCTTGATTTTGATCTAGAAGATATTTTTATGTATTGTGCAGTGAATTGCATTGAAAATCCTTATATTGCCAATTACATAAAGACAAGAAAACAAATAGAAGATGAAGAGAATACTACTGAAAGGGAAGAGACTTCCCAATATTCTCCTATTATTTCTTATGATGAATCAGGTAACGAGGAGGAGCATCCTATTCAACCAATCTCATTAATAAGGAGCTCCGAAAAGAGGATTAAACCCACACATGATGCGAAGAAGAAAAAGAAAAGACAGATAAGCAAAGGTAGAAAGGTATCCCTCCCAAATGATGTTGCTCCTATTACTCATTGTGATGATGATAATTGCTATACTATTGGTGCTATCCATACTATTAATGATGACAGTGATTATGCTTATGATATGAAAGGGCCCAAGCTTGGGGATGCTATGTTTGATGAGAATGACAAGTTTGAGAATATATTTTCTGCAATTAATTTTTGTCCCAAGCTTGGGGATGTTATGTTTAATGAAGATGATATTTTTAGTCTCCCAAGTTTGTATATGCAAATTTATTATGATAATAGCATGCCTCCTACTTATGAGGATTACATTGATGAAAGTGGTTTTGGAAGAGTGCCAACTTTAGGAACTAATGATCCCACTATTTTGGAGGGTGTTGAATCTTATTGTGACAATTATGAAAGTGGATTTTGAGAGGTCATGACTTTATTTAGTAATGATTCCACTATCTTGGAAGAGGTTTCAATCGATTATGATGAGAACAAAATTGCTACTTATGATAATTATTGTGGTGACACTTATGCATTAAGAAGTAGTGATGATTATATTTATAAAACTTATCATGATTATGATTACCCTTTTTTGAACATTACTCTTTTAATCTGGAAACCATTTATAGTATTCGAGTTTCTTATGATACTCCCACTATTTCGAATGAGAATAATTTTGCTTATGTGGAGAATAGTAAATTTTCTATGCTTGTAGATCATGAAAAGAATGCTTTATGTGATGGTTATATTGTTGAATTAATTCATGATGTTACTGAAATTTATTATGAGGGAGGAATATATGCTTATAGGAATTCCAATAATATCAAGTTTCCTCTCTATGTGCTTAAAGTTTTGAAGTTATGCTTGTTTTGCCCTCCTATGCTAGTTGATTATTGTTTTCATAAGTTGTTTGCTCACAAAATCCTTATGCATAGGACGTGGGTTAGACTTAAATGTGCTAGTCATATTCTTCATGATGCTCTCGTTATGTTTCAATTCTTATCTTATATGTGAGCATCATTGAAATCATCATGCCTAGCTAGGAGCATTAAACGATAGCACTTGTTGGGAGGCAACCCAATTTTATTTTTGTTATAGTAATAAATAATTCATCTAGCCTCTGTTTAGAGGTGGTTTATGCTTTTAATTAGTGTTTGTGCCAAGTAGAACCTTTGGGAAGACTTGGGGAAAGTCTTTGAGATCTTGCTGTAAAAAACAGAAACTTTAGCGCTCACGAGATTTGCTGCCATTTTTTACTGGAGAGTGCGATTAGGTTGATTCTTTTTACAGATGATTAATAGATAAATTCCTCACGCCCAGAAATTTAGTTTAGAATTTTTGGAGTTACATAAGTATTCGAAACCTACAGATTACTACAGGCTGTTCTGTTTTTTGACAGATTCTGTTTTTCGCGTGTTGTTTGCTTATTTTTGATGAATCTATGGCTAGTATCGGAGGTTATTAACCATAGAGAAGTTGGAATACAGTAGGTTTAACACCTATATACATAAATAATGATTTCGTTACAGTACCTTAAGTGGTGATTTGTTTTCTTATACTAACGGAGCTCATGAGATTTTTCGTTTAAGTTTTGTGTTGTGAAGTTTTCAAGTTTTGGGTAAAGATTTGATGGATTATGGAATAAGGAGTGGCAAGAGCCTAAGCTTGGGGATGCCCAAGGCACCCCAAGGTAAAATTCAAGGACAACCAAAAGCCCAAGCTTGGGGATGCCCCGGAAGGCATCCCCTCTTTCGTCTTCTTCTATCGGTAACTTTACTTGAGGCTATATTTTTATTCACCACATGATATGTGTTTTGCTTGGAGCGTCTTGTATGATTTGAGTCTTTTCTTTTTAGTTTACCACAATCATCCTTGCTGTACACACCTTTTGGGAGAGGCACACGTGAATTGAAATTTATTAGAATACTCTATGTGCTTCACTTATATCTTTTGAGCTAGATAATTTTGCTCTAGTGCATCACTTGTATCTTTTAGAGCACGATGGTGGTTTTATTTTATAAAAAATATTGATCTCTCATGCTTCACTTATATTGTTTTGAGAGTATTTTAGAAAAGCATGGTAATTTTCTTTGGTTAAGAATTAGTCCTAATATGATAGGCATCCAAGATGGGTATAATAAAAACTATCATAAAAAGTGCATTGAATACTATGTGAAGTTTGATTCCTTATGATTGTTTTGTGATATGAGAATGGTAATATTAGAGTCATGCTAGTGAGTAGTTGTGAATTTGAGAGATACTTGTGTTAAAGTTCGTGGTTCCCGTAGCATGCACGTATGGTGAACCGTTATGTGACGAAGTCGGAGCATGATTTATTTATTGATTGTCTTCCTTATAAGTGGCGGTCGGGGACGAGCGATGGTCTTTTCCTACCAATCTATCCCCCTAGGAGCATGCGCATAGTACTTTATTTCGATAACTAATAGATTTTTGCAATAAGTATGTGAGTTCTTTATGACTAATGTTGAGTTATACGCACTCTCACCCTTCCACCATTGCTAGCCTCTCTAGTACCGCGCAACTTTCGCCGGTACCATAAACCCACCATTTACTTTCCTCAAAACAGCCACCATACCTAACTATTATGGCATTTCCATAGCCATTCTGAGATATATTGCCATGCAACTTTCCACCGTTCCGTTTATTATGACACGCTCCATGATTGTCATATTGCTTTTGATGATCATGTAGTTGACATCGTATTTGTGACAAAGCCACCGTTCATAATTCTTTCATACATGTCACTCATGAGTCATTGCACATCCCGGTACACAGCCGGAGGCATTCATATAGAGTCATATTTTGCTCTAAGTATCGAGTTGTAATTCTTGAGTTGTAAGTAAATAAAAGTGTGATGATCATCATTATTAGAGCATTGTCCCATGTGAGGAAAGGATGATGGAGACTATGATTCCCCCACAAGTCGGGATGAGACTTTGGAGGAAAAATAAAAAAGGAGAAAAAAGAGGCCATAAAAAGAAGGCCGAAAAAAACACAAAAAAGAAAAAAAGAAAAAATGAGGGAAAAAGAGAGAAGGGGAAATGCTACTATCCTTTTACCACACTTGTGCTTCAAAGTAGCACCATGATCTTCATGATAGAGAGTCTCCTATGTTGTCACTTTCATATACTAGTGGGAATCTTTCATTATAGAACTTGGCTTGTATATTCCAATGATGGGCTTCCTCAAAATGCCCTAGGTCTTCGTGAGCAAGCGAGTTGTATGCACACCCACTTAGTTTCATTTTGAGCTTTCATACACTTATAGCTCTAGTGCATCCGTTGCATGGCAATCCCTACTCACTCACATTGATATCTATTGATGGGCATCTCCATAGCCCCTTGATACGCCTAGTTGATGTGAGACTTTCTTCTCCTTTTTGTCTTCTCCGCAACCACCATTCTATTCCACCTATAGTGCTATGTCCATGGCTCACGCTCATGTATTGCGTGAAGATTGAAAAAGTTTGAGAACATCAAAAGTATGAAACAATTGCTTGGCTTGTTATCGGGGTTGTGCATGATTTAAATATTTTGTGTGATGAAGATAGAGCATAGCCAGACTATATGATTTTGTAGGGATGAACTTTCTTTTTCCATGTTATTTTGAGAAGACATGATTGCTTAGTTAGTACGATTGAAGTATTATTGTTTTTATGTCAATACTAAACTTTTGTCTTGAATCTTATGGATCTGAATATTCTTGCCACAATAAATAAAATTACATTGATAAATATGTTAGGTAGCATTCCACATCAAAAATTCTGTTTTTATCATTTACCTACTCGAGGACGAGCAGAAATTAAGCTTGGGGATGCTTGATACTGTTGGGGAACGTAGTAATTTCAAAAAAATTCCTACGCACACGCAAGATCATGGTGATGCATAGCACCGAGAGGGGAGAGTGTTGTCTATGTACCCTTGTAGACCGAAGCGGAAGCGTTGACGCAACATAGAGGAAGTAGTCGTACGTCTTCCCGGTCCAACCGATCGAAGCACCGTTACTCCGGCACCTCCGAGTTCTTGGCACATGTTCGGCTCGATGACGCTCCCCGGGATCCAATCCAGCAAAGCTTCAGGGAGGAGTTCCGTCAGCACGACGGCGTGGTGACGATCTTGATGTTCAACCGTCACAGGGCTTCGCCTAAGCACCGCTACAATATGACCGAGGTGTAATATCGTGGAGGGGGGCACCGCACACGGCTAAGGAATGATCACGAAGATCAACTTGTGTGTCCATGGGGTGCCCCCTGCCCCCGTATATAAAGGAGTGGAGGAGGGGAGGGCCGGCCCTCTCTATGGCGCGCCCTAGGGGAGTCCTACTGCCACTGGGAGTAGGATTCCCCCTTTTCCTAGTCCAACTAGGAGTCCTTCCAAGTATTAGGAGTAGGAGACAAGGAAAGGGAAGGGAGAAGGGAAAGAAGGAGGGGGCGCGGCCCCCCCTAGTCCAATTCGGACTAGGCCTTGGGGGGCACGCGGCCTGCCCTTGGCAACCCCTCTCTCTTTCCCGTATGGCCCAATAAGGCCCAATACTTCTCCCGGCGAATTCCCGTAACTCTCCGGTACTCCGAAAAATACCCGAATCACTCGGAACCTTTACGAAGTCCGAATATAGTCGTCCAATATATCGATCTTGACGTCTCGACCATTTTGAGACTCCTCGTCATGTCCCCGATCTCATCCGGGACTCCGAACTCCTTCGGTACATCAAAACTCATAAACTCATAATATAACTGTCATTGAAACCTTAAGCGTGCGGACCCTACGGTTCGAGAACAATGTAGACATGACCGAGACACGTCTCCGGTCATTAACCAATAGCGGAACCTGGATGCTCATATTGCTCCTACATATTCTACGAAGATCTTTATCGGTCAGACCGCATAACAACATACGTTGTTCCCTTTGTCATCGGTATGTTACTTGCCTGAGATTCGATCGTCGGTATCTCAATACCTAGTTCAATCTCGTTACCGGCAAGTCTCTTTACTCGTTCTATAATACATCATCTCGCAACTAACTCATTAGTTGCAATGCTTGCAAGGCTTAAGTGATGTGCATTACCGAGAGGGCCCAGAGATACCTCTTCGACATTCGGAGTGACAAATCCTAATCTCGAAATACGCAAACCCAACAAGTACCTTTGGAGACACCTGTAGAGCACCTTTATAATCACCCAGTTACGTTGTGACGTTTGGTAGCACACAAAGTGTTCCTCCGGTAAACGGGAGTTGCATAATCTCATAGTCATAGGAACATGTATAAGTCATGAAGAAAGCAATAGCAACAAAGTAAACCATCAAGTGCTAAGCTAACGGAATGGGTCAAGTCAATCAGATCATTCATCTAATGATGTGATCCCATTAATCAAATAACAACTCCTTGTCTATGGTTAGGAAACATAACCATCTTTGATTAATGAGCTAGTCAAGTAGAGGCATACTAGTGACACTCTGTTTGTCTATATATTCACACATGTATTATGTTTCCGGTTAATACAATTCTAGCATGAATAATAAACATTTATCATGAAATAAGGAAATAAATAATAACTTTATTATTGCCTCTAGGGCATATTTCCTTCAGTCTCCCACTTGCACTAGAGTGAATAATCTAGTTCACATCGTCATGTGATTCAACAGCAATAGTTCACATCACCATGTGATTAACACCCATAGTTCACATCGCCATGTGACCAACACCCAAAGGGTTTACTGGATTCAGTAATCTAGTTCACATCGCTATGTGATTAACACCCAAAGAGTACTAAGGTGTGATCATGTTTTGCTTGTGAGAGAATCTTAGTCAAAGGGTCTTTCACATTCAGATCCGCTATGTATTTTGCAATTTTCTATGTCTACAATGCTCTGCACGGAGCTACTCTAGCTAATTGCTCCCACTTTCAATATGTATCTAGATCGAGACTTAGAGTTATCCAGATCAGTGTCAAAACTTGCATCGACATAACCCTTTACGGCGAACCTTTTTGTCACCTCCATAATTGAGAAACATATCCTTATTCCACTAAGGATAATTTTGACAGCTGTCCAGTGATCTACTCCTAGATCATTATTGTACTCCCTTTCCAAAATCAGTGTAGGGTATACAATAGATCTGGTACATAGCATGGCATACTTTATAGAACCTATGGCTGAGGCATAGGGAATGACTTTCATTCTCTTTCTATCTTCTGCCGTGGTCGGGCTTTGAGTCTTACTCAATTTCACACCTTGTTACACAGGCAAGAACTCTTTCTTTGACTGTTCCATTTTGAACTACTTCAAAATCTTGTCAAGGTATGTACTCATTGAGAAACTTATCAAGCGTTTTGATCTATCTCTATAGATCTTGATGCTCAATATGTAAGCAGCTTCACCGAGGTCCTTCTTCGAAAAACTCCTTTCAAATACTCCTTTATGATTTGCAGAATAATTCTACATTATTTCCGATCAACAATATGTCATTTACATATACTTATCAGAAATGTTGTAGTGCTCCCACTCACTTTCTTGTAAATACAGGCTTCATCGCAAGTCTGTATAAAACTATATGCTTTGAACAACTTATCAAAGCGTATATTCCAACTCCGAGATGCTTGCACCAGTCCATAGATGGATCACTGGAGCTTGCATATTTTGTTAACACCTTTAGGATCGACAAAACCTTCTAGTCGCATCATATACAACTCTTCTTTAATAAATCCATTAAGCAATGCAGTTTTGTTTATCCATTTGCCGGATTTCATAAAATGCGGCAATTGCTAACATGATTCGGACAGACTTAAGCATAGATACGAGTGAGAAACTCTCATCGTAGTCAACACCTTGAACTTGTCGAAAACCTTTTGCGACAATTCTAGCTTTGTAGATAGTAACACTACTATCAGCGTCTGTCTTCCTCTTGAAGATCCATTTATTTTCTATGGCTTGCCGATCATCGGGCAAATCCATCAAAGTCCATACTTTGTTCTCATACATGGATCATATCTCAGATTTCATGGCCTCAAACCATTTCGCAGAATCTGGGCTCATCATCGCTTCCTCATAGTTCGTAGGTTCGTCATGGTCAAGTAACATGACCTCCAGAACAGGATTACCGTACCACTCTGGTGCGGATCTCACTCTGGTTTACCTACGAGATTCGGTAGTAACTTGATCTGAAGTTACACAATCATCATCATTAGCTTCCTCACTAATTGGTGTAGGTGTCACAGAAACTGGTTTCTGTGATGTACTACTTTCCAACAAGAGAGCAGGTACAGTTACCTCATCAAGTTCTACTTTCCTCCCACTCACTTCTTTCGAGAGAAACTCCTTCTCTAGAAAGGATCCATTCTTAGCAACGAATGTTTTTGCCTTCGGATCTGTGATAGAAGGTGTACCCAATAGTCTCCTTTGGGTATCCTATGAAGACATATTTCTCCGATTTGGGTTTGAGCTTATCAGGATGAAACTTTTTCATATAAGCATCACAGTCCCAAACTTTAAGAAACGACAACTTCGGTTTCTTGCCAAAACATAGTTCAGATTGTGTCGTCTCAACGGACTTAGATGGTGCCCTTTTTAACGTGAATGCAGTTGTCTTTAATGCATAACCCCAAAACGATAGTGGTAAATCGGTAAGAAACATCATAGATTGTACTATATCCAATAAAGTACGGTTATGACATTCGGACACACCATTATGCTGCGGTGTTCCAGGTGGCACGAATTTGTGAAACTATTCCACATTGTTTTAATTGAAGACCAAACTCGTAACTCAAATATTCTCTTCCACGATCAGATCGTAGAAACTTTATTTTCTTGTTACGACGATTTTCCACTTCACTCTGAAATTCTTTGAACTTTTCAAATGTTTCAGACTTATGTTTCATCAAGTAGATATACCCATATCTGCTCTAATCATCTGTGAAGTTCTGAAAATAACGATACTTGCCACGAGCCTTAATACTCATCGGACTGCATACATCAGTATGTATTATTTCCAATAAGTTTGTTGCTCGCTCCATTGTTCCGGAGAACGGAGTCTTAGTCATCTTGCCCATGAGGCATGGTTCGCAAGCATCAAGTGATTCCAAAATTCCATCAGCATGGAGTTTCTTCATGCGCTTTACACCAATATGACCTAAACGGTAGTGCCACAAATAAGTTGCACTATCATTGTTAACTTTGCATCTTTTGGCTTCAATATTATGAATATGTGTATCACTACGATCGAGATCCAACAAACCATTTCGTTGGTCTGTATAACCATAGAAGGTTTTATTCATGTAAACAGGACAACAATTGTTCTCTAACTTAAATGAATGACCGTATTGCAATAAACATGATCAAATCATATTCATGCTCAACGCAAACACCAAATAACACTTATTTAGGTTCAACACTAATCCCGAAAGTATAGGGAGTGTGCGATGATGATCATATCAATCTTGGAACTATTTCCAACACACATCGTCACTTCACCCTTAACTAGTCTCTGTTCATTCTGCAACTCCCGATTCAAGTTACTAATCTTAGCAATTGAACTAGTATCAAATACTGAGGGGTTACCATAAACACTAGTAAAGTACACATCAATAATCATGTATATCAAATATACTTATGTTCACTTTGCCATCCTTCTTATCCGCCAATCACTTGGGGTAGTTCCGCTTCCAGTGACCAGTCCCTTTGCAGTAGAAGCACTCAGTCTCAGGCTTAGGTCCAGACTTGGGCTTCTTCACTTGAGCAGCAACTTGCTTGCCGTTTTTCTTAAAGTTCCCCTTCTTCCCTTTGCCCTTTACTTGAAACTAGTGGTCTTGTTAACCATCAACACTTGATGTTTTTCTTGATTTCTACCTTCCTTGATTTCAGCATCACGAAGAGCTTGGGAATTACTTTTGTCATCCCTTGCATATTATAGTTCATCACGAAGTTCTACTAACTTGGTGATGGTGACTAGAGAATTTTGTCAATCACTATTTTATCTGGAAGATTAACTCCCACTTGATTCAAGCGATTGTAGTACCCAGACAATCTGAGCACATGCTCACTGCTTGAGCGATTCTCCTCCATCTTTTAGCTATAGAACCTGTTGGAGACTTCATATCTCTCAACTCGGATATTTTCTTGAAATATTAACTTCAACTTCTTGGAACATCTCATATGGTCCATGACGTTCAAAACATCTTTGAAGTCCCGATTCTAAGCCGTTAAGCATGGTGCACTAAACTATCAAGTAGTCATCATATTGAGCTAGCCAAACGTTCATAACGTCTGCATCTGCTCCTGCAATAGGTCTGTCACCTAGCGGTGCATCAAGGACATAATTCTTCTGTGCAGCAATGAGGATAAACCTCAGATCACGGATCCAATCCGCATCATTGCTACTAACATCTTTCAACACAATTTTCTCTAGGAACATATCAAAATAAACATATGAAAACAACAACGCGAGCTATTAATCTACAACATAATTTGCAAAATACTACCAGGACTAAGTTCATGATAAATTAAAGTTCAATTAATCATATTACTTAAGAACTCCCACTTAGATAGACATCCCTCTAATCATCTAAGTGATCACGTGATCCAAATCAACTAAACCACAACCGATCATCACGTGAAATGGAGTAGTTTTCAATGGTGAACATCACTATGTTGATCATATCTACTATATGATTCACGCTCGACCTTTCGGTCTCAGTGTTCCAAGGCCATATCTGCATATGCTAGGCTCGTCAAGTTTAACCTAAGTATTCTGCGTGTGCAAAACTGGCTTGCACCCGTTGTAGATGGACGTAGAGCTTATCACACCCGATCATCACATGGTGTCTGGGCACGATGAACTTTGGCAACGGTGCATACTCACGGAGAACACTTTTTTATCTTGAAATTTAGTGAGAGATCATCTTATAAAGCTACCATCGAATCAAGCAAAATATGATGTATAAAAGATAAACATCACATGCAATCAAAATATGTGACATGATATGGCCATGATCATCTTGCGCCTTTGATCTCCATCTCCAAAGCATCGTCATGATTTCTATCGTCACCGGCATGACACCATGATCTTCATCATCTTGATCTATATCAATGAGTCGTCACATGGTCGTCTCGCCAATAATTGCTCTTGCAACTATTGCTATTGCATAGCGATAAAGTAAAGCAATTATTTGGCGCTTGCATCTTATGCAATAGAGAGACAACCATAAGGCTTTTGCCAGTTGCCGATAACTTCAACAAAACATGATCATCTCATACAACAACTTATATCTCATCACGTCTTGACCATATCACATCACAACATGCCCTGCAAAAACAAGTTAGACGTCCTCTACTTTGTTGTTGCAAGTTTTACGTGGCTGCTACGGGCTTAGCAAGAACCAATCTTACCTACGCATCAAAACCACAACGATAGTTTGTCAAGTTGGTGTTGTTTTAACCTTCGCAAGGACCGGGCGTAGCCACACTCGGTTCAACTAAAGTTGGAGAAACTAACACCCGCCAGCCACCTGTGTGCAAAGCACGACGGTAGAACCAGTCTCACGTAAGCGTACGCGTAATGTCGGTCCGGGCCGCTTCATCCAACAATACCGCCGAACCAAAGTATGACATGCTGGTAAGCAATATGACTTATATCGCCCACAACTCACTTGTGTTCTACTCGTGCATATAACATCAAACCATAAAAACTTAGGCTCGGATGCCACTGTTGGGGAACGTAGTAATTTCAAAAAAAAATCCTGCGCACACGCAAGATCATGGTGATGCATAGCAACGAGAGGGGAGAGTGTTGTCTACGTACCCTCGTAGACCAAAGCGGAAGCGTTGATGCAACATAGAGGAAGTAGTCGTACGTCTTCCCGGTCCAACCGATCCAAGCACCGTTATTCCGGTACCTCCGAGTTCTTGGCACATGTTCAGCTTGATGACGCTCCCCGGGCTCCGATCCAGCAAAGCTTCGGGGAGGAGTTTTGTCAGCACGACGGCGTGGTGACGATCTTGATGTTCAACCGTCGCAGGGCTTCGCCTAAGCACCGCTACAATATGACCGAGGTGTAATATTGTGGAGGGGGGCACCGCACACGGCTAAGGAACGATCACGAAGATCAACTTGTGTGTCCATGGGGTGCCCCCTGCCCCCGTATATAAAGGAGTGGAGGAGGGGAGGGCCGGCCCTCTCTATGGCGCGCCCTAGGGGAGTCCTACTCCCACCGGGAGTAGGATTCCCCCTTTTCCTAGTCCAACTAGGAGTCCTTCCAAGTATTAGGAGTAGGAGACAAGGAAAGGGAAGGGAGAAGGGAAAGAAGGAGGGGGCGCGGCCCCTCCCCCTAGTCCAATTCGGACTAGGCCTTGGGGGGGGGGGCACGCGGCCTGCCCTAGGCAACCCCTCTATCTTTCCCGTATGGCCCAATAAGGCCCAATACTTCTCCCGGCGAATTCCCGTAACTCTCCGATACTCCGAAAAATACCCGAATCACTCGGAACCTTTCCGAAGTCCGAATATAGTCGTCCAATATATCGATCTTGACGTCTCAACCATTTCGAGACTCCTCGTCATGTCCCCAATCTCATTCGGGTCTCCGAACTCCTTCGGTACATCAAAACTCATAATATAACTGTCATCAAAACCTTAAGCGTGTGGACCCTACGGTTCGAGAACAATGTAGACATGACCGAGACACGTCTCCGGTCAATAACCAATAGCGGAACCTGGATGCTCATATTGGCTCCTACATATTCTACGAAGATCTTTATCGGTCAGACCGCATAACAACATACGTTGTTCCCTTTGTCATCGGTATGTTACTTGCCCGAGATTCGATCGTCGGTATCTCAATACCTAGTTCAATCTAGTTACCGGCAAGTCTCTTTACTCGTTCTATAATACATCATCTCGCAAATAACTCATTAGTTGCAATGCTTGCAAGGCTTAAGTGATGTGTATTACCGAGAGGGCCCAGAGATACCTCTCCGACATTCGGAGTGACAAATCCTAATCTCGAAATACGCCAACCCAACAAGTACCTTTGGAGACACCTGTAGAGCACCTTTATAATCACCCAGTTACGTTGTGACGTTTGGTAGCACACAAAGTGTTCCTCCGGTAAACGGGAGTTGCATAATCTCATAGTCATAGGAACATGTATAAGTCATGAAGAAAGCAATAGCAACAAACTAAACGATCAAGTGCTAAGCTAACGGAATGGGTCAAGTCAATCAGATCATTCATCTAATGATGTGATCCCATTAATCAAATAACAACTCCTTGTATATGGTTAGGAAACTTAACCATCTTTGATTAATGAGCTAGTCAAGTAGAGGCATACTAGTGACACTCTGTTTGTCTATATATTCACACATGTATTATGTTTCCGGTTAATACAATTCTAGCATGAATAATAAACATTTATCATGAAATAAGGAAATAAACAATAACTTTATTATTGCCTCTAGGGCATATTTCCTTCAGATACGTCTCCAAGAATATCAGGAATTAAGCGGACTGACCGAAGCCTGCACTAGCCTTCTATTAGGCTTTGAGATAAGTAATGCGTTTGTAGGAAGAATGTCACAGTATAGACAGTAGCCCCTGATGCTCTATTTGGTATTTCGGCAAGAAAAGGCCGAACAGAGGATCGAGAAGAAATATCACAGGAGTCTAACGTAAGTTGTCTTTATGAATAAGCAGGTGTGGCTGCAGGCTGCCACCGCTCATGCTACCGACATCTCCGGACTGAAGCGGAAACTAGAGCGGGCCAAGGAAGAGCTCGGCCTCGTAAAGAAGCAGCTAGAGGATAGCAAAGGTATGTGCCGACCTGCTGGTACCTTTAAAAAAAATGAATAGTCCGTCCAGACTGAGTTGTCATGAACTTTATTAGGGGCCACAACCGAGGTGGCAGTCCTTAAGAAGGCGTTGGCCGAGGCCGAGGACAAAGCGGCCAAGGAACGTGCCGCGCGCGAGAAGCACGAGGCCCAGGTCGGCGAGGCGCAGCAATAGCTCTAGGGCGCGATCAAGAGATTTGAGTCCTTGGAGCGCGATTGTAAGGCGCAGGAGTCTGAACTGGCGAAGGCCCGCCAGAGCGCACGGGATGCACGAGCCGAAGCCCAGAACGCCCTCCAAGGAATTCAGGCGGCCAAGGATATTGCGGCGGGTAATTCTTTCACCATGCAAAGCAAGTATGTAGAAGAAACATTCCTTGTACTTATCCGAATTCGGGTTTTCCAGGGGCGTTTACGGATGTGCCACGTAGTATATTGGGCATTACAGAGCCGAAGAAGGGATGTCTATGGAGAAGCTATTCTTGTCCCAGTATCTTGGACCCGAACATCTGTTGCCCTTCATCGACCAGGTAAAGCAGTTGGTCGAGCTGCACAAGTCGGTAGAGCTAGCCGTGAAGGAACTGATAGTCCGGCTGTGGCCTGCGATCCTGTACCTAGCAGCTATTTCGGACTTGTTAAGCGGCTTGTAAATGCATGTCCGCGGCTCGAAACTGTTAAGCGGTCGGTCTGCATTGAAGGTGCGCGTATGGCCTTTGCCCGCGTCAAGACGCATTGGGCAAAGCTAGATGCCAAGAAGCTGATGACCGAGGGGCCGCCGGAGGGCAAGGAGCATCGTCGACCCGAGCTCTATTTTGATGGCGTCCTGGAGGGGTCCCGCCTTATGGCGGAACAATGTTTGAAGGATATCATATTCCCATGAGAAAATTTGTATTATCATGTCCTGTCATATGGAACAATGATGTTATGTATTATAATGCTTGTGATTTACATTTTACCTCATGTGCGGCCGTTTATGAAATATGAGGGTTGACCAGTCGTTGGCTTCTGCCCCCACGTAGATAGTACGGGGGTGTTCGGGATAAATCTAAACACTCTTTACTCCACATTCTGGTCCTTAAAGGAGGTGTTTAGCGCAACGAACAAGGCAATCAGACTATGCGGCCTTTACCGCCCTCACTTAGCCATAGGAGTTTGACAATTTAAAAAGTTGGTGAAGCCCCTGGTATTCGAAAAGCCAAACTAGGGGCGTTATACATGCCTAATCGGAGGGACCGATTCTTCGCAAGAAGCAGAAAAATCCTCTAATGATTTGGAACCTCTCGAACAGCTGACCGGCTCTCGCCGCATCATGACAGTCAGTTTTCGGCTTTCTCTACTGAGGTGCTTGTCTGGAAGAACCGGGAAAAATCACAATAGTTCTCCCTTTACTACCCTAGCCAATATAGCAAAACGTAAGGTAGTCAGCACAGGAGCCAGGCAACCCTGCTATTGACCAAAGACATGATTCGGAGCCGATGCATATAATGCTATAAGTTCGGGATGCCGAACTATACTAAAAAAGTGTTCAGACTTTTATTGTCGTAATACGGGGTGTAATGAAGCCCCTGGCGCAGTAATACGTACCATAGTGTACGCGTGTAATAAGTAATATACACAAAGGTGGGGAAACAAGAAAAATTAAGTAACAAGCTGACGCCACCATTTATTCACCATTGTGATGTAATTAGTACGACGAGGCGTACTTTGTGCGAGTAATGTGATAAACAAGTAAAGCTATTTAACATGTCGCAACCAAGGGCGAGCTACATGCGGGTATGTAAAACAAGTATGGCAATCGTTTAATAGAGACCACCTAGGGATTCCCTTGTATGCCAGAGCTTCTTGCCTCCTTGGTGTGTTCTCCAAGCGGGTTATCCGCATAGACCTCGAAAAGAGAAAAGACCCATGATAATAAAAAGAAAAAATGAAGGCGTGCGAATCCCAGGGTCGGTCAAGCCGCACTATGGATCACGAGTGAGTTATGCCTCTGTCAGTACCCATGGGGTTTTGAGTGCGTAATTATGTACGCGCGGTACGGATGCCCTTTCCTCATCGGGGCTGGGACGGAGGCCGAATTTACTAATTCAGCTCTTGACGAACCGAGTTGCCCAGTTGCAGTGTCGTCCAGACCTTCTTGACGATGTCTAGGGGTTCGGCGGCCGGATTATGGTGCCGCTTGAGAAGGCCGCTCTGTACTTCTGATGCTAGGGCTGCGTTATGCTCCTCTGTGCGGAGGGAATGTTCCGTGTTTCCATTTACTGTAATGACGCCGTGTGGACCGGGCATCTTGAGCTTGAGATAAGCATAATGCGGCACCGCGTTGAATTTAGCAAACGCGGTTCGTCCGAGCAGTGCATGGTAGCCGCTGCGGAAGGGGACGATATCGAAGATTAGCTCTTTGCTTTGGAAGTTATCTGGGGAACCGAGGACCACCTCGAGTGTGATCGAGCCCGTGCAATGGGCTTCTACGCATGGTATAACTCCTTTAAAGGTAGTTATCGTGGGCTTGATTCGTGAGGGATTAATGCCCATTTTGTGTACTGTATCCTGATAGAGCAGGTTGAGGCTGCTACCACCGTCCATTAGGACTCGTGTCATGTGAAATCCGTCGATGATTGGGTCGAGTACCAATGCGGCCGAACCGCCATGGCGGATGCTAGTTGGATGATCACAATGATCAAAGGTGATCGGGAATGATGACCATGGGTTGAACTTTGGGGCGACTGGCTCTACCGCATAAACGTCCCTAAGTGCGCGCTTCCGCTCCCTTTTGGGGATGTGTGTAGCATATAGCATGTTCACCGTTTTGACTTGAGTCGGGAATTTCTTCTGCCCCCAGTGTTCGGCTGTCGGGGCTCCTTGTCTTCGTCCTCGCTCTACAATTCCCCTTCCTTGTTTCCGCTATTTACCTTGCTGGCTTGCATAAAGACCCGACAATCTCTGTTAGTATGGTTGGCCGGTTTGTCTGGGGTGCCATGTATCTGGCACGGATGATCGATTATGCGGTCCAAGATGGATGGTCCTCTGCCATTCCTTTTATAGGGCTTCTTTCGCTGGCCGGATTTGGAGCCGCTGAATCCGGCGTGAACTGTGGTGTCATCGGTGTTATCGCCATTGCTTCAGCGTTTATGTCTGTTACGCCGGAGCTTGCTGGTGCTATTTTTGGCCTCGGAGGGACCTGCTTCGTTAGTTTTTTTTGTACTGCGAGCCAGCCAACTATCCTCTCCCGTGCAAAAGCGGGTCATAAGTGTCGTGAGGGCTGCCATGGACCTTGGCTTTTCTTGGCCGAGGTGGTGGGCTAGCCATTCTTCACGGATGCTGTGTTTAAAGGCCGCTAGGGCTTCGGCATCCGGATAGTCAATGATCCGATTCTTTTTGGTTAGGAACCTAGTCCAGAATTTTCCGGCTGATTCTCCAGGTTGTTGAACTATGTGGCTTAGGTCATCGGCATCGGGTGACCGGACATATGTACCTTGGAAGTTGTCGAGGAAGGCTTCTTCCAAGTCCTCCCAGCTGCCAATGGAATTTTCAGGCAGGCTGTTTAGCCAGTGGCGAGCTAGTCCTTTGAGCTTTAATGGGAGGTATTTGATAGCGTGGAGGTCATCTCCTCGGGCCATGTGGATGTGGAGAATAAAATCTTCAATCCACACTGCGGGATCGGTTGTTCCGTCGTATGATTCAATATTGACGGGCTTGAACCCCTCGGGGAATTCGTGATCCAGCACCTCATCTATGAAGCAGAGAGGGTGTGCGGCACCTCTATATCGAGCCATGTCACGGCGCACCTCTAATGAAGTTCGTCTGCGGTTATCGGCCCGGGTGTGACTAGGTTTGTCACATCCGAATAGGTAGCCGTCACCCCGAGTCGGGAAGCGTCCTCGCGATCCGTAGATTGATCTAGTGTGCCCTGCTCTGCTGTCTAGATCCCGCTGAAGGTCGTGTGTATGGTCCCGAGCTATTCTGTCCCTGTTTTTGCAAAGCGGTGGGGCGGGCTGTTGTTCGGCCTGAGTTGTCGTTTTATCCCGACCGCAGGGTGGTTGGTCTGCCGTACTATCCTGACCACGTGGTGGTCGGTCCGCATTGCGTGAGGGAGGTATGGGATCCGGTGCTTCCTCATCGAACTGGGGTAGCAGTCTACGCTTTGGGTAACTCTTGACTAGGCGCTCGAGGCTGTATTCTTTGGCTGCCGGGACATTAGTCCACCTATCGATGAGCAGGTCTTGATCAGCCTGGAGCTGCTGCTGCTTCTTTTTCAGGCTTCTGGCAGTAGCTATTAGCTGGCGCTTGAAGCGTTCCTGCTCTAGGGGTGCCTCCGGCACGATGAAATCTTTGCTACTGAGCCTCTCCTCATCTTCGGAGATTGGACGATAACTATCATCATCCGAGTTATTGGGCGTGGCCTGTTTATCAGGGTGATCTTGCATGTTGTCTTGTTCCTCCTATTCGGACGCAGCTCCAACAGGGTCTTTATTGTTTTTGGTGTCGCCTGGAGTACCATTTTCTCCGGTGCCAGTGTTTTCATCTTTTGAGCGACGAGGCTTAAAACGGTGCTTAGGGCGCCGGCTCTTGGACTGTGTCTCAGAAGGTTTATCCGTGACTGGATCCCCTTTGTCATCGTCGCTAGCTTCTTTAGGTGTGTTGACCATGTACACATCGTATGAAGAGGTGGTTGTCCGACGTCTAGTAAATGACGGGTCTTGGTCCCTCTCCATGTCGGCATCGTCGTCCATACCGGCGATGTCTTCGGAGCTGTAATCAAGTACGTCGGTTAAGTCATCGACAATGGCTATGAAGTGGGTGGCAGTGGGAAGCAAAATTCCCTGTTATCAGCCTCTGGCTTGAACCGAACATAGTTCGGTTGTGAGTCCTTCTCCAAGGACAAATTCTTTAAAGAGTTTAGCACATCGCCCAAAGGTGAGTACTGAAAAACGTCTGCGGCGCTGAATTCGAAGATCGATAACCGATCTAGCTCGGTGTCCGCAAGAGTACGTGATCTGGAACTTATAGACGGAGATGAGTCCGGAGTTTTGTTGGCGCAAATATTGTAGGGTATCGAGTCTGCATGCGGCTCTAGCGCCGTGGCCTTTGTGGCCTCGAACGGCACGATCTGCTCTAGTTCTAAGGCCATTGCAGCAACAGGAGCCATCTCCTGAATCTGGTCCGATGACAGATTTAAGTCACGTTCATCGAGGCAAGGGGGAGCGATCGCTACGGTCTCAAATCCATTGAAGATCAAGTCTCCACGGATATCAGTGATGTAGTTCAAGCTTCCAAATCTGACCTGGTGGCCAAGGGCGTAGCTATCGATCTGCTCCAGATGGCCAAGCGAGTTGGCCCGCAGTATGAAGCCGCCGAACACGAAAATCTATCCGGGGAGGAAGGTTTCTCCTTGGACAGCGTCGCTATAGACGATTGAAGGGGCCATCCAACCTTTCATTGACGGCACAGTGGAACTCTCAATGAAAGCACCAATGTCGGTGTCAAAACCGGCGGATCTCGGGTAGGGGGTCCCGAACTGTGCGTCTAGGATCGATGGTAATAGGAGACAGGGGACACTATGTTTACCCAGGTTCGGGCCCTCTCTATGGAGGTAATACCCTACATCCTGCTTGATTGATATTGATGAATATGAGTGTTACAAGAGTTGATCTACCACGAGATCGTGATGGCTAAACCCTAGAAGCCTAGCCTATATGACTATGGTAATGAATATATCCTTTCCGGACTAACCCCTCTGATTTATATAGACACTGGGGGGATCTAGGGTTTACATAGGGTCGGTTACATAAGTAGGAATCTTCATAATTAGTTGCCAAGCTTGCCTTCCACACCAAGGAGAGTCCAATCCGGACAGAGGTACAGTCTTCGGCCTTCATATCATCACAGCCCATCAGTCCGACCCATGGATAACAGGTCGGACGCCCGAGGACCCCTTAGTCCAGGACTCCCTCAGTGGGTGTCATTATTTTCCGACCTTCACAGATGATTTGAGCAGATATGGGTATATCTACTTAATGAAACATAAGTCTGAAACAATTGAAAAGTTCAAAGAATTTCAGAGTGAAGTGGAAAATCACTGTAACAAGAAAATGAAGTTTCTACGATCTGATCATGGAGGTGAGTATTTGAGTTATGAGTTTGGTCTTCATTTGAAACAATGTGGAATAGTTTCGCAACTCACACCACCTAGAACACCACAGCCCAATGGTGTGTCCGAACGTCGTAACTGTACTTTATTAGATGTGGTGTGATCTATGATGTCTATTACCGATTTACCACTATCGTTTTGGGGTTATGCTTTAGAGATGGCTGCATTCACGTTAAATAGGGCACCATCTAAATCCGTTGAGTCGACACCATATGAACTGTGGTTTGGCAAGAAACCTAAGCCATCATTTCTTAAAGTCTGGGGTTGCAATGCTTATGTAAAAAAGCTTCAACCTGATAAGCTCGAACCCAAATTGAAGAAATGCGTATTCATAGGATACCCAAGGAAACTGTTGTGTTGGGGATATAACTATTAGGTATGACCCGCCCAGGAGGGGCCGGGTCATCCTTATGACGATCTGTCTCAGTGAAGCCCAAGATCATATGGCGGTTCATAGATAGGCTTAGTAGAGGGCCCAGACCCGAAGGCGGCTTAAGGCCCATGATTATAAACCGCCATGTATGTAAACTTGTATTATAAGGCATATGAGAAAGGTCACCGAGCCAGACACGTTGTATAAGCCGGCCGGGACTCTGAGGGACGCAGGCGGTCAACCCGTGTATATAAGGGGACGACCTGGCGGCTTAGGACAAGAACCAACCGATCGAGAGCCGGGTCAAGCGTATTCGCTCCCTGCTCATCGAAACCCTAGCAATATCACCTCCAACTGGATTAGGCTTTTACCTTCATCGTAAGGGGCCGAACCAGTATAACTCTTCGTGTCCTTTGTCATGATTAACCCCTTTAAGCTAACCTCGTCGTGATGGCTCCACGACTAAGTCCTCACACTAGGACATTTGTCGTGACAATTCCACGACAGTTGGCGCCCACCATGGGGCTATCGCACGATGGTTTCAAGTTCTTAGAGGGCAACTTTGAAGGGATCAAGGGATACGCCGTGGGCCGGATGACCAAGAGTCGCCGCGGCAAGCTCTACATCGACGACGCAGGCTGGGCCCCCGAGGCCGGCTCAATCGAGTACGGGTACCAGGTCCCCTTCGGCGGAATTCACGTCTTCATGGGAAAGATCGGCGAACCGGGCCCTGAGCTGGACATCTGCACCGACATCATCGAGACGGCTCAGCGTGCGAGACCTGCCCGAGTTCAGCCCGCCATGAATCGTGCCTTCGTAGGATTTATCCATGTAGCAGAACCTGAGGATAGATCGGCATCTGGTGGTGAGACCGTCGTTTATTCTGATGGTGAGTCATCTACTGGTGAGACCGAGTCATTGTATCAACTGCAAAAGGGCCGGCCTGGGGGATGTTCCGATGGCGACAGTATTCCGGACCCCTGTGAGCCGCCGAATCGAGTTGCAATCTTCATGGCCGATACATAGCCAGTGCAGCACTCATCAACTGCGGCAGAGCTACTTTCCGGGTCAGCAGCGATAGCGACTGTCGGGGCAGGAGGCCCTGAGCGCCCGCCGGCTTAGGCTTTGACTGACTTGCTGGATAAGCTAACAATGCTATTAAGAGCGGTGGTTAACCCGGCCAATCAGGATCAGCATAACGCGGCAGTCGCAAGATTGCGCGATGAGATAGCACGGGCTAAGGAGGAGCTAAATGCAGAAAGCGCCAAGATGGCTGAGGAACGGGTTGCTTTGGATGCCCAGGCACAGCGGATTCAGGCGGAGTCTTACTGGCTCATGTTGGATCAGAATGCTTCAAACGATGTCATGAGGAGGAGGCATCAGACTCGTCTACCATCGGTTTACGAAGCAAGAAATCTTTTTTAACACGCCAGGGGCAGGAACCAGTAACCCGGCAGTGGTAAACCAGGTCGAAGCACCTTGGACGGGTACGCCGGTTCAGCCGCGCATGATGGATCCGCCTCGTCAGAACAATAACTTGCCACAGCACGTGCCGATGCCACCTGGTCATTACTCTAACCCTTTGGATAACATGATCACTGCAGCGTCACGATTGTCGGCTATCCCGGTTGAAGGTGAATCACCAATGGCGGTCGAAACACGGAGGGCTAGAGATCTTCTTCAGACAGCGCTGGTCCAGCAGCAGGCTTATTCTTACAGTCGTGATAGAGTTCATTCCACCCCTCGCCCGAGCCGGAGTTACAGCTGGCATATCGATGAGCCGGTTGTATCAAGCAGTGGGTGGAACCGTAACCCGCCCCATGGGCATGACCCAGCGGGGGGTGGTGCAAATGCTCAGAATGTAGTGGATCAAGGTAGAGCGCGTCGAGAGGCCGAGCTGGCGGCTCAGTATGCGGCTCATCAACCAACTCCGGTTCGCCCAACCACCTCTGTGGAGCCAGGTGTAACCTTTAGAAACTTGGGCGTGCCATGCTTAGTGTCGGATCTGCGTAATGAGCGTCTGCCTAAGGATTTCAAAGGTCCTTGCAAGGTGCCTAACTATACAGCCGATTTAAGTCCTGAGGCATGGATTGAGAGTTATGAGATGGCTATGGAGTTGTTGGATGTCAGTGACGCTGCATGTGCTAAATATTTCCCCCTGATGTTGGAAGGGACGGCCCGCACTTGGTTGAAGGGGCTCCCTGCCAATTCCATCGGGTCATGGGCCGAGTTAAAGGCCCGGTTCATCGAGAACTTCAAGGATACATGTAAATAGCCCATGTCAATTGTGGATCTGGCCTCCTGTGTTCAAGAAGGTGAGTCAACAACCCATTGGGTGCGCCGGGTCTCAACAATCTTGCACTCATCAGATCGCATCAATGCCGACTCAGCGGTGTTGATGTTGGAGAACAATTGTCATTTCACGCCCTTGAAGCAGAAACTAGGGCGGCTCAAACGCCACTGCAATGACATGGGGACGCTCATGGCGGCTCTGGTTAAGTATGCTGACTCTGATAGTACCAAAGACCCCGAGTCTGATGACGAGAAAACGGGGAAGGGAAAGAGGAGCGGCAACGCCAAGGGGCAGCAGTATAACCTGGGAGGCAACGGTAAGCGCAAGGCTGATAGTTTTGACTTTGTGGCTAACACCAATGCACAGAATAATGGTCAGCATCGTAAGGGTAAACCGCCCCCACGGGCCGGGGGATCCAGTATAAATGTTGAACATATGTTAAATCAGCCCTGCCCAAGACATGGTACGAAAGAAAGACCATCCGAGCACCTATGGAAGGATTGTCACATTATGAAGGAGTACAAGAATTCCAATCTTTTTCATGACAACCATGGGCCAGGTGGCGGTTCTGGGCCCGGTTCTCACGGTCCGGGTTATGGCGGAGGCGGTTCTAACTCTGGATTCCAAGGAAATCAAGGTAATCACAGCAACCAGGGTGGTTACAACCAGCAGAGTAATCAGGGGGGTCAACAGCAGCAACAGTCTAGGTATCAGAGCAACCCGAAGAAGTTGAATAGTGGGCAATATCATGTGTTTACCACTATCTTGTGTAAGCATGACCGGAATCTTCATAGGAGGTCATTCAATGCTGTTGAGCCAGCGATTCCTCGTTATCTATGTTGGTCTGAGCAGCCCATTGTGTGGAGTCGGGAAGATCACCCGTCCCGGGTTGATAATCTGGGTCATTTGGCTTTGCTGGTTGCACTTCAGGTCGGAGGGTATAAGTTTACTAAGGTACTCATGGACGGATGGAGCAGCATCAATATCCTTTACTATGAAGGCAAGATATTCGTTGCTAAGAATGGATCATTTCTAGAGAAGGAGTTTCTCTCGAAAGAAGTGAGTGGGAGGAAAGTAGAACTTGATGAGGTAATTGTACCTTCTCCCGAATTGGAAAGTAGTTCATCAGAGAAATTAGTTCCAGTGATTCCTACACCAATGTGACGCCCCAAGACCGGATCTTCAGATGCCTTCCAGGGTTTCCGGGTTTCGTCGTGTGATTTGTTTGGTTCGTTGCATCATGTGCATTGCATCAAGTCATCATGCCTTCATCTCATAAATCTTTTGCATCTCAGCTAAATAATTTGTGTGGGTCTTCGATCCATTTAAATCGAGGGAAGAGTGACTTCTCTTTATAACATTATCCTCCTAATATCTAGGGAGCTATTATAAATATCCCATTAATTTGGATTCACCCATAAACACACTTGCAAAATATCCCAATGCCTTTGTTATCTTAATTCTTGGTCTCCAACGTTTGCCATTTATTCTTTCATCATATCCCGGAGCTCCACCAAGAATCTTAACATTTTGTTGGAAACTTCTAATTCCTAGTCCTTGATCAAATCATTTGAATTAAATCCAAATGACTTTGAATTTAATTCTTGCAAAGGTGTCCACTCCTATTTTTCTTGGACCGAGCTAATTTTTGTGAGTCCGGAAAGATTTATCTCCTTGTCAAACTCATTTGCTACTCCTCGGTTCATTTCTTTTATCTCCTATGTTTTTCTTCTTCTTCTTATGAGTAATAGAAAACGGAGGGAGAGATCCAGCTAGGCCATCCATCCCCGTAGCCCTCTTGGGCCCCTACAGCCCAGCTGACGAGCTAACCGACTGGACCTCCCTGGCCCAATCCCTCCTAAACCTAACCGCTCCCTAGCCTCGATCCCCTTTTCTCCCTCGACTCCCTCCTGCGCCGCCGCACGCATCAAGCCAGGAGGATTTGCTCGATCCCCCCTCCTCTTTCTTCGATCTCCCAGCGCTGCCAACCTCCTCTTCCCGATCTCCTTCCTCCTCTCGCTCGACCCCACACGCAGGAGACCCCACGTCGGCCTCTCCTTCCCCTGCGACCAGCACCACGCCTCTGCTGTTGATGCCCTTGCCCGGATCCTCGTCGCCTCCCCGCCATGGCGCCCGCGCCGGCGACCTCGCAGGTCGTTGCCTCGCACCATCTTCGTCTTCCCAGAGCCCCCGAGCCCGTTCCCCACCTCTGCCTTCGTCGCCGTTAGCCGGTGCAGCAGCTCCGCCCCGACCTCCGCAGCCAGGCGCCTCTGCCTCTCCTCTGCTCCCGGCCAGCAGCACCGAGCCCCTCCGCGTTGTGGCGTCCTCGTCGTCCTCAAACAGTAGCAGCTCCAACCTCCACTCGGTCCTCCTCGAGCTCCTCGGCTCCCTCCACCGGAGCCGGCCAACTCCGACTCCCTCCTTTGCCTCGCACCCAGGGACGAGCGCGTGTGGCCGTTGACCATGATCGGGTCTGCCTCTACCCGTCCAGTGCGCGTGGCCGAGCTGCCCTGCCTCGACGTACGACTACGCGATGACGCACCAAGTTCCGTTTCAAAATGTTCAATTACATTCAATAAGGATTTTGACAAGTACCATGACGCTCGGAGTCCTCGGATCCGTCTAGTTCCACTATGAGATGTACAACTACCGTCGACCTCAAAGACCTCGGATTCACCAAGTTCCCATGACGGCGAGGGTGACCCTTCGGATGCGCCAAGTTCGTCTACACAAAAATGCCAAGTACCACTCATGTCGGCAAGACCCGCAAGTCGTACCCCGACCGATCGACGTCTCGTGGACCGTGTACAACTACCATCGCTCCGAAGACGTTGGAGTCATCAAGTACCTCTCCGAATGAACGTGAACGACTTCCGTCGCAAGAACGGGACCGGATAGTCCAAAGACCCCAAGTACCACGACACCGATGACATGAACGTCTATGGAAACACGTGCAACGATAAACATGTACCACTACCATCACCGATGAATGATAGGATGACTACTTCGACTATCGTGACGTGAACCACTACTTCCCTCGACGTCTGAGAACATCTACTTCCACTACTTCCTCTATGCCGACTCGAACCGGTCCGATAATGCACGCTTCAAAGGTATAACCGCCGAGACGACCGTCCGTGAACTAATGCATGTGTGTTGTATGTAATGCTCGTGTTTGCATCGTGTCCGAGTTGTCTCTTGCTCGGTCCTCCTCGTTTGCCGCTAACCCGTGGGAACTCGGTAACCGGGAGCACCCCACCGTTTATCGCATGACCCGCATCCGCACACTTCTCCTTTGCATCGGTATCTCAATCGAGTTACCGGGAACCGGAACGTTGCCGTGGCACCGTTTCGTTATCGTCGCCGTGGCACCCCTTTTGTTTCCGCCACCTCATCTCTTATCATGTCAACTTTTAATAAAACTTGCATAAAACTTGAACATGTCATCCGCATCATGTTAACAACATTAGTATGTTTAAAATTGTTGTTGCATTAAATTGCTAATGCATATGGGGATTTACAGGATTCGTTATTTGTTATACCCGGCCCCATTTAAATTGTTTAGATGGTGTAGTTTTGTTATGCCTCACCTCTTGCCATGTTAACCAACATTTAATATTGTTGAGTACCTAACCGAGGGAGAACTAAATAATTGATGTGGTGTTCCGTCAATATGCAACTCGTTGCATATTGAGCTCCACTTAATTTGTAGGATTGTTTGTGCTTTTTGCCATGCCATGCCTCTATAAACCGGACATGCATCATACTTGGTTGTGCATCATGCCACGATTATGTGGTGGTTGTTTACTATGTTGTTTGCTCCTTTCCGGTGTTGCTTCTTCGGGTTGGTTCCGATAACGTCGCGTTTGTGAGGACCCGTTCGTCTACGTCCGTTTGTCTTCTTCATGGACTCATTCTTCTTCCTTGCGGGATCTCAGGCAAGATGATCATACCCTCGAAATCACTTCTATCTTTGCTTACTAGTTGCTCGCTCTTTTGCTATGCCTATGCTGCGATACCTACCACTTGCTTATCATGCCTCCTATATTGTTGAACCAAGCCTCTAACCCACCTTGTCCTAGCAAACCGCTGTTTGGCTATGTTACCGCTTTGCTCAGCCCCTCTTATAGCATTGTTAGTTGCAGGTGAAGATTGAAGTTTGTTCCTTGTTGGAACATGGAGATGTTGTTCCTTGTTGGAACATGGTTACTTGTTGGGATATCACGATATATCTTATTTAATTAATGCATCTATATACTTGGTAAAGGATGGAAGGCTTGGCCTTATGCCTGGTGTTTTGTTCCACTCTTGCCGCCCTAGTTTCCGTCATATCGGTGTTATGTTCCCGGATTTTGCGTTCCTTACGCGGTTGGGTAATAATGGGAACCCCTTGACAGTTCGCCTTGAATAAAACTCCTCCAGCAAGGCCCAACGTTGGTTTTACCATTTGCACTAACAACCTATAACCTTCCCTTGGGTTTTCACGAGCCCGAGGGTCATCTTTATTTTAAACCCCCCCGGGCCAGTGCTCCTCTGGGTGTTGGTTCGAAACGGGCAGCCTGCGGGGCCACCTCGGGGCAACTCGAGGGTTGGTTTTACTCGTAGATTGACCTATCCGGTGTGCCCTGAGAACAAGATATGTGCAGCTCCTATCAGGATTTGTCAGTACATCGAGCGGCTTTGCTGGTCTTGTTTTACCATTGTCGAAATGTCTTGTAACCGGGATTCCGAGTCTGATCGGGCCTTCCTGGTAGAAGGAATATCCTTCGTTGACCATGAGAGCTTGTGATGGGCTAAGTTGGGACACCCCTGCAGGGATTTGAACTTTCGAAAGTCGTGCCCGCAGTTATGGGCAGATGAGAATTTGTTAATGTCCGGTGGTAGAAAACCTGAACTTGACCTTAATTAAAATACATCAACCGCGTGTGTAACCGTGATGGTCTCTTTCCAGCGGAGTCCGGGAAGTGAACACGGTGTTGGAGTTATGCTTGACGTAGGTTGTTCTAGGATCACTTCTTGATCATAGCTTCTCGATCGTGCTTTGCCTTCTCTTCTTGCTCTCATTTGCGTATGTTAGCCACCATATATGCTAGTCGCTTGCTGTAGCTCCCTCTCTTACCTTTACCTTACCCATAAGCTTAAATAGTCTTGATCGCGAGGGTGCGAGATTGCTGAGTCCCCGTGGCTCACAGATACTTCCAAACCAGCTTGTAGGTGCCGATGAGTCCGTGCAGGTGACGCAACCAAGCTCAGGAGGAGCTCGATGAAGATCTTGTCCTTTATGTTGTTTCGTTCTAGTTGATCAGTAGTGGAGCCCAGTTGGGTTCGATCGGGGACCGTGTCGCATTTGGGGTTCTTCTTTTATTTTGGTTCCGTAGTCGGACCTTGATTGTATCTGGATGATGTAATGCTTTATTCATGTAATTGTGTGAAGTGGCGATTGTAAGCCAACTATGTATCTTTTCCCTTATGTGTTACATGGGTTGTGTGAAGATTACCTCACTTGCGACATTGCTTTCAATACGGTTATGCCTCTAAGTCGTGCTTCGACACGTGGGAGATATAGCCGCATCGAGGCATTACAAGTTGGTAATCAGAGCCTTCCCCGACCTTAGGAGCCCCCACTGATTGATCGTTTTTAGCAGTCGTTGTTGAGTCTAGAAAAATGTTTTGAGTCATTTAGGAATTATATATCAGAGAGCTTAGGAATTCTTTTTACTTGCCAGTCTCCTCATCGCTCTGGTAAGGCATCCTGACGTAGAGTTTTGACTCTTCTCTTCTCAAATTTCACTGAAATTTTTTTTAGGATCACGCGGGTATCTTGGAATCATTTCGATGGTTTTGTGACGAGAACATTGTCTTGGTGCCTCCTGTCAGGGGTTTTGTGGAAGTGTCCCGGGGAGTTGAGCTCCGAGGTGTTGTCGTCATAATTTTATCGTTGTAGTTCTGGAATACCTGAGTTTAGTTTCGCCAACATCGAAAATCTCTTTTATGCAGTTCGTTGCTGAGATAACCTCGACGCCACCCAGTACTGGGGCGGGAGTTCGGGAGTATTGCCATAACTTGTATAACGGATGCTTTTCGAAGGTTGAGGTAGATGATTTCCGAAGGTTTCTTGGTTATGTGTTGAAGGATGGATACAGCTGGATGTAGGATTTGCTAGTTTTGGGTGAGATATTATGCTTCCCCTGTATCCCCAACACCTGATTGTATAACCGGGAAAATTTCGGGAGTTTCATAGGTGGGAATTCAAGTAGCTCTTAGGATATCTTTCCGACAGATGTATGATATGAAATTGGGGTTCGACGTCTAGTGGTCCGCCTATTCACGGTCGGTTTTACAATGGTCTTGTTGTGTCTTAAAGAGTCCTTGGCTATGTCGACTCTGGGACGCTTCGTATGTCATGTGCATTGCCTTGTACATGATGGTGCTGTATGATCGAGCCCGTGTAGGCCCCACCACGAAAACTTCGGACGAAATCTCTATCATATGTTTGTTCCGGCTTATTCTGCAAGCCAACCCTTTGTTTTTGTTTTGAGTTGTGGTATTCGAGTTGCTTCGAAGTCAAATGTTCATCCCATACCTTTCCTAAGTGGTGTTCTCATACTTTGATGTGAATACCAATCCTTCATGATAATTGAGATTGTCATGTTAATTCTTTTCAACTGGTGTGTCTCTCCTCAAGTGGATCCGTTCACTTCAACATTTGCAAGATCAATTATCACTTCTTCTCAACGGTGTTTGTTTCATCCGTCTCCAAGTTGCCTTTGTTTTTCCCACCCTCCCTCCCTTTTTTTCTCCAAGGATTCAGATCTCTTAACCGAGTATCCTTCTTATTGATGTGAAGTCTCTCCTTTCTTTTCTATCAATATTCTTATCCGGTGATTCTCATGAATATTCTAATGGAGCTTCAAGTTCGTCACTCTTCAATCGTTTTCTTCTCCGGTGGATTCAATTCAAGCTTTCGGTGTTTGATCATATTCTTTTCCTTATTTCAAATACCTTCTCTTACTGGTGCACCTCATATTCAGTCATTTCTGGCTATTCAATTGTTCCGGAGTGCTCAAGATATCTCAGAAGATTCGTGTTTCCACTCTTAATCCGTTCAAGCTATTTTGAGGATGTGATCTCATTCAAGCCTTTTAATTCAACCGGTGCAATCTCTCCTTTAATCATTTCAACGGTGTTTCTTTTGATTGGGCCCTAACCCACAGGTCTTTTCCCAGGATCTTACCTGACTCTTCTTATTTTCCCGGAGTTTTTCAAATTCGTTTCAAAGTTTGACGTAAGAATGTTTTATCATCAGTCAAATGCCTTTCTCCAAGATCGGTTAAATTATTTTCATCGTTGGCTCAGTCTTTCTATTCTTCATTCTGGAGTGTCTAAATAATTTTTGTTGGTGTTTCTCGTCGTCATTCTCAGGATTTGAAGACTGAAGAAGAGTTTTTCCTCCTAATCTAATCAATTCTCTTCAAGATTCGTGATTCTAGCTTGTTGCCATCCTCCCGTAATTGTTTTGTTCGTGAAAATTCTTTTTATCCATCCGGAGAAATTCAGGAGCCTTTTCAGTTTGTTCATCCGGAGTCCATCAATTCAGGTTTATTCATTCTCAGCTTTCAGCTATCATTCTCCAAATTTTACCGATGCTTCGTTCAAGTGTTCTCTAATCATCTCGGAATCTCTTTGTTCACTTGTATCTGAATTCTCTCAAGAATCCTCGTTCATTTCATAATTCTTCCCGGTGTTCCTTTATCTTTCCTTCGGTCATTCTAATTCTTACGGTGGTTTGTTCAAGATTTCTCTTGTTACGTTATCATACTTCTATTCCTTCAAATCCTACCGGTGGATCGTCGAAGGCCTCTTCAAGTTTGCGCATTATCTATCTTAATCCTTTCTAGAGAATAAGTAGTATGCCAAATCCGTTGATTGTCATCAATTTAATTGGTGAAGGAGAGTCATAATGTAATTCTTATTCTTGTTTCATCGACTAAATTCAATTCCCTATTCCGGAGGTCCATCAAATTCTTGATCTCAATTGTTCATCTTATCTTTTTTCCCAGAGTTCCAACCTCTTTCAATTATATCACCACGGAGATCCATCTAATCATTGCAAGGCTTCACCTTGTGTTTTCAACTACCCTTTCTTTCCGTTTGATCATTCTTTTGTTTAACGGAGTTCTTCATGGAGGTTCTACATGATGGTTCTTCAAGGATTTAATTCCTTCTCGATGTTTTCATTGAGATTCCTTTTAAGGAGCTCAAGCATTCTTCATCTCGCATTCCGAAGTGCATTTTCTTTCTACTGTATCATTGGAGGTGGTATTATGTCATTCTTGATAATTTCCCTTCGTGTTTCATGATTCAATGTTTTCAAGAGTGAGGTATTTAAATCCATCATTTTCTCTTCGCTCAAGTCATCTTTCCAACCAATCAACCTCTTCTTTGGAGTTATCTTGGGTTATATTTCACCTATAGCCTTCCCTAAGGATTGTTGCTAATTTTGGTGCTTATAAATGATCCAAGTTCTTCATTTGTCCTTCTGGCGAATAGTTTCTCGTCTCCTTGTCATACAAACCCAATCAAATCTATTCCGTGAGTGGCAAGTTGTCACCTCATAATTTTGGGGGTATCTTCTATAAGTCCATATCAAGCTTATCTTTTCATTGTTGGTTTTTCCAACAACTCCGTTCGACCCTTCTCCTAAAGATGCCTTTTCAAACTCTTTTGTGGCAGAAATTGGCATTTTGTTCTCAATTCTCCTATTTCAATTATCTATCTTCTATTCTTTCGTTCCGGAGGCTTTGTGATGTTGCTCTCTTCAACCCATCCTTTCGTTTTGTGAGGATCGTGTTCTTTTCTTGGTTTATCCATTTAACGGGAGTGTTGTGTCCTTTTTCCTCAAGCTCTTTTCGCCTTATCAAATCTTGCATCCCTTCTCAACCGGAGTGCTGTTCAAATTTGTTCTTCCTTGTTCCTCTTTTCTAACGGAGTGTTTTTCAACTTCGTCATCTCCGTTGTATTCTTTTCTCGAAATGGTTTACCCTTTCAAGGTTCTTTGGTTTCACTCGTTTGTCAAAGAAGCAACTTAGCGTTACCTCTTCTCTTTCCCTTTCGTTTTCCCTCCGGTGCCATTCTAGATCTCGGGACGAGATCCTCTCGTAGTGGTGGAGTGTTGTGACTCCCCAAGACCGGATCTTCAGATGCCTTCCAGGGTTTCCGGGTTTCGTCTTGTGATTTGTTTGGTTCCTTGCATCATGTGCATTGCATCATGTCATCATGCCTTCATCTCATAAATCTTTTGCATCTCAGCTAAATAATTTGTGTGGGTCTTCGATCCATTTAAATCGAGGGAAGAGTGACTTCTCTTTATAACATTATCCTCCTAATATCTAGGGAGCTATTATAAATATCCCATTAATTTGGATTCACCCATAAACACACTTGCAAAATATCCCAATGCCTTTGTTATCTTAATTCTTGGTCTCCAACGTTTGCCATTTATTCTTTCATCGTATCCCGGAGCTCCACCAAGAATCTTAACATTTTTTGGACACTTATAATTCCTAGTCCTTGATCAAATCATTTGAATTAAATCCAAATGACTTTGAATTTAATTCTTGCAAAGGTGTCCACTCCTGTTTTTCTTGGACCGAGCTAATTTTTGTGAGTCCGGAAAGATTTATCTCCTTGTCAAACTCATTTGCCACTCCTCGGTTCATTTCTTTTATCTCCTATGTTTCTCTTCTTCTTCTTATGAGTAATAGAAAACGGAGGGAGAGATCCAGCTAGGCCATCCATCCCCGTAGCCCTCTTGGGCCCCTACAGCCCAGCTGACGAGATGACCGACTGGGCCTCCCTGGCCCAATCCCTCCTAAACCTAACCGCTCCCTAGCCTCGATCCCCTTTTCTCCCTCGACTCCCTCCTGCGCCACCGCACGCATCGAGCCAGGAGGATTTGCTCGATCCCCCCTCCTCTTTCTTCGATCTCCCAGCGCCGCCAACCTCCTCTTCCCGATCTCCTTCCTCCTCTCGCTCGACCCCACACGCAGGAGACCCCACGTCGGCCTCTCCTTCCCCTGCGACCAGCACCACGCCTCTGGTGTTGATGCCCTTGCCCGGATCCTCGTCGCCTCCCCGCCATGGCGCCCGCACCGGCGACCTCATAGGTCGTTGCCTCGCACCATCTTTGTCTTTCCAGAGCCCCCAAGCCCGTTCCCCACTTCTGCCTTCGTTGCCATTAGCCAGTGCAGCAGCTCCGCCCCGACCTCCGCAGCCAGGCGCCTCTGCCTCTCCTCTGCTCCTGGCCAGCAGCACCGAGCCCCTCCGTGTTGTGGCGTCCTCGTCTTCCTCAAACAGCAGCAGCTCCAACCTCCACTCGGTCCTCCTCGAGCTCCTCCGCTCCCTCCACCGGAGCCGGCCAACTCCGACTACCTCCTTTGCCTCGCACCCAGGGACGAGCGCGTGTGGCCGTTGACCATGCTCGGGTCTGCCTCTACCCATCTAGCGCGCGTGGCCGAGCTGCCCTACCTCGAGGTACGACTACGCGATGACGCACCAAATTCCGTTTCAAAATGTTCAATTACATTCAATGAGGATTTCGACAAGTACCACGACGCTCGGAGTCCTCGGATCCGTCTAGTTCCACTATGAGATGTACAACTACCGTCGACCTCGAAGACCTCCGATTCACCAAGTTCCCATGACAGCGAGGGTGACCCTTCAGATGCGCCAAGTTCGTCTACACAAAAATGCCAAGTACCACTCATGTCGGCAAGACCCGCAAGTCGTACCCCGACCGATCGACGTCTCATGGACCGTGTACAACTACCATCGCTCCGAAGACGTTGGAGTCATCAAGTACCTCTCCGAATGAACGTGAACGACTTCCGTCGCAAGAACGGGACCGGATAGTCCAAAGACCCCAAGTACCACGACACCGATGACATGAACGTCTACGGAAACTCGTGCCACAATAAACATGTACCACTACCATCGCCGATGAACGATAGGACGACTACTTTGACTACCGTCGCATGAACCACTACTTCCCTCGACGTCCGAGAATGTCTACTTCCAATACTTCCTCTACGCCGGCTCGAACCGCTCTGATAATGCACGCTTCAAAGGTATAACCGCCGAGACGACCGTCCGTGAACTAATGCATGTGTGTTGTATGTAATGCCCGTGTTTGCATCGTGTCCGAGTTGTCTCTTGCTCGGTCCTCCTCGTTTGCCGCTAACCCGTGGGAACCCGGTAACCGGGAGCACCCCACCGTTTATCGCATGACCCACATCCGCACACTTCTCCTTTGCATCGGTATCTCAATCGAGTTACTGGGAACCGAAACGTTGCCGTGGCACCTCGTTATCGTCGCCGTGGCACCCCTTTTGTTTCCGCCACGATGACAAGTGCCTCATCTCTTATCATGTAAACTTTTAATAAAACTTGCATAAAACTTGAACATGTCATTCGCATCATCTTAACAACATTAGTATGTTTAAAATTGTTGTTGCATTAAATTGCTAATGCATATGGGGATTTACCGGATTCGTTATTTGTTATACCCGGCCCCATTTAAATTGTTTAGATGGTGTAGTTTTGTTATGCCTCACCTCTTGCCATGTTAACCAACATTTAATATTGTTGAGTACCTAACCGAGAGAGAACTAATAATTGATGTGGTGCTCCATCAATATGCAACTCGTTGCATATTGAGCTCCACTTAATTTGTAGGATTGTTTGTGCTTTTTGCCATGCCATGCCTCTATAAACCGGACATGCATCATACTTGGTTGTGCATCATGCCACGATTATGTGGTGGTTGTTTACTATGTTGTTTGCTCCTTTCCAGTGTTGCTTCTTTGGGTTGGTTCCGATAACGTCGCGTTTGTGAGGACCCGTTCGTCTACGTCCGTTTGTCTTCTTCATGGACTCGTTCTTCTTCCTTGCGGGATCTCAGGCAAGATGATCATACCCTCGAAATCACTTCTATGTTTGCTTACTAGTTGCTCGCTCTTTTGCTATGCCTATGTTGCGATACCTACCACTTGCTTATCATGCCTCCTATATTGTTGAACCAAGCCTCTAACCCACCTTGTCCTAGCAAACCGTTGTTTGGCTATGTTACCGCTTTGCTCAGCCCCTCTTATAGCATTGTTAGTTGCAGGTGAAGATTGAAGTTTGTTCCTTGTTGGAACATGGTTACTTGTTGGGATATCACGATATATCTTATTTAATTAATGCATCTATACACTTGGTAAAGGGTGGAAGGCTCGGCCTTATGCCTGGTGTTTTCTTCCAGTCTTGCCGCCCTAGTTTCCGTTATATCGGTGTTATGTTCCCGAATTTTGCATTCCTTACGCGGTTGGGCAATAATGGGAACCCCTTGACAGTTCACCTTGAATAAAACTCCTCCAGCAAGGCCCAACATTGGTTTTACCATTTGCACTAACAACCTATAACCTACCCTTGGGTTTTCGCGAGCCCGAGGGTCATCTTTATTTTAAACCCCCGGGGTCAGTGCTCCTCTGAGTGTTGGTCCAAAACGGGCAGCCTGCGGGGCCACCTCGGGGCAACTCGAGGGTTGGTTTTACTCGTAGCTTGACCTATCCGGTGTGCCCTGAGAACGAGATATGTGCAGCTCCTATCGGGATTTGTCGGTGCATCGGGCGGCTTTGCTGGTCTTGTTTTACCATTGTGGAAATGTCTTGTAACCGGGATTCCGAGTCTGATCGGGTCTTCCTGCTAGAAGGAATATCCTTCGTTGACCGTGAGAGCTTGTGATGGGCTAAGTTGGGACACCCCTGCAGGGATTTGAACTTTCGAAAGCCGTGCCCGCGGTTATGGGCAGATGAGAATTTGTTAATGTCCGGTGGTAGAAAACCTGAACTTGACCTTAATTAAAATACATCAACCGCGTGTGTAACCGTGATGGTCTCTTTCCGGCAGAGTCTGGGAAGTGAACACGGTGTTGGAGTTATGCTTGACGTAGGTTGTTCTAGGATCACTTCTTGATCATAGCTTCTCGATCGTGCTTTGCCTTCTCTTCTTGCTCTCTTTTGCGTATGTTAGCCACCATATATGCTAGTCACTTGCTGTAGCTCCACCTCTTACCTTTACCTTACCCATAAGCTTAAATAGTCTTGATCGCGAGGGTGCGAGATTGCTGAGTCCCCGTGGCTCACAGATACTTCCAAACCAGCTTGCAGGTGCCGATGAGTCCGTGCAGGTGATGCAACCAAGCTCAGGAGGAGCTCGATGAAGATCTTGTCCTTTATGTTGTTTCGTTCTAGTTGATTAGTAGTGGAGCCCAGTTGGGTTCGATCGGGGACCGTGTCGCATTTGGGGTTCTTCTTTTATTTTGGTTCCGTAGTCGGACCTTGATTGTATCTGGATGATGTAATGCTTCATTCATGTAATTGTGTGAAGTGGCGATTGTAAGCCAACTATGTATCTTTTCCCTTATGTATTACATGGGTTATGTGAAGATTACCTCACTTGCGACATTGCTTTCAATGCGGTTATGCCTCTAAGTCGTGCTTCGACACGTGGGAGATATAGCCGCATCGAGGGCGTTACAAGTTGGTAATCAGAGCCTTCCCCGACCTGAGGAGCCCCCACTGATTGATCGTTTTTAGCAGTCGTTGTTGAGTCTAGAAAAATGTTTTGAGTCATTTAGGAATTATATATCGGAGAGCTTAGGAATTCTTTTTACTTCCCAGTCTCCTCATCGCTCTGGTAAGGCATCCTGACGTACAGTTTTGACTCTTCTCTTCTCAAATTTCACAAAAAAAATTTAGGATCACGCGGGTATCTTGGAATCATTTCGATGGTTTTGTGACGAGAACATTGTCTTGGTGCCTCCTGACAGGGGTTTTGTGGAAGTGTCCCGGGGAGTTGAGCTCCGAGGTGTTGTCGTCATAATTTTATCATTGCAGTTCTGGAATAACTAAGTTTAGTTTCGCCAACATCGAAAATCTCTTTTATGTAATTTGTTGCTGAGATAACCTCGACGCCTCCCAGTACTCGGGCGGGAGTTCGGGAGTATTGCCATAACTTGTATAACGGATGCTTTTCGAAGGTTGAGGTAGATGATTTCCGAAGGTTTCTTGGTTATGTGTTGAAGGATGGATACAGCTGGATGTAGGATTTGCTAGTTTTGGGTGAGATATTATGCTTCCCCTGTATCCCCAACACCTGATTGCATAACCGGGAAAATTTCGGGAGTTTCATAGGTGGGAATTCAAGTAGCTCTTAGGATATCTTTCCGACAGATGTATGATATGAAATTGGGGTTCGACGTCTAGTGGTCCGCCTATTCACGGTCGGTTTTACAGTGGTCTTGTTGTGTCTTAAAGAGTCCTTGGCTATGCCAACTCGAGGACGCTTCGTATGTCATGTGCATTGCCTTGTACATGATGGTGTTGTATGATCGAGCCCGTGTAGGCCCCACCACGAAAACTTCGGACGAAATCTCTATCATATGTTTGTTCCGGCTTATTCTGCAAGCCAACCCTTTGTTTTTGTTTTGAGTTGTGGTATTCGAGTTGCTTCGAAGTCAAATGTTGATCCCATACCTTTCCTAAGCGGTGTTCTCATACTTTGATGTGAATACCAATCCTTCATGATAATCGAGATTGTCATGTTAATTCTTTTCAACCGGTGTGTCTCTCCTCAAGTGGATCCGTTCACTTCAACATTTGCAAGATCAATTATCACTTCTTATCAACGGTGTTTGTTTCATCCGTCTCCAAGTTGCCTTTGTTTTTCCCAACCTCCCTCCCTTTTTTTCTCCAAGGATTCAGATCTCTTAACCGAGTATCCTTCTTATTGATGTGAAGTCTCTCCTTTCTTTTCTATCAATATTCTTATCCGGTGATTCTCATGAATATTCTAATGGAGCTTCAAGTTCGTCACTCTTCAATCGTTTTCTTCTCCGGTGGATTCAATTCAAGCTTTCGGTGTTTGATCATATTCTTTTCCTTATTTCAAAAACCTTCTCTTACTGGTGCACCTCATATTCAGTCATTTCTGGCTATTCAATTGTTCCGGAGTGCTCAAGATATCTCAGAAGATTCGTGTTTCCACTCTTAATCCGTTCAAGCTATTTGAGGATGTGATCTCATTCAAGCCTTTTAATTCAATCGGTGCAATCTCTCCTTTAATCATTTCAAAGGTGTTTCTTTTGAGTGGGCCCTAACCCACAGGTCTTTTCCCAGGATCTTACCTGACTCTTCTTATTTTCCCGGAGTTTTTCAAATTCGTTTCAAAGTTTGACGTAAGAATGTTTTATCATCAGTCAAATGCCTTTCTCCAAGATCGGTTAAATTCTTTTCATCGTTGGCTCAGTCTTTCTATTCTTCATTCTGGAGTGTCTAAATAATTTTTGTTGGTGTTTCTCGTCGTCATTCTCAGGATTTGAAGACCGAAGAAGAGTTTTTCCTCCTAATCTAATCAATTCTCTTCAAGATTCGTGATTCTAGCTTGTTGCCATCCTCCCGTAATTGTTTTGTTCATGAAAATTCTTTTTATCCATCCGGAGCAATTCAGGAGCCTTTTCAGTTTGTTCATCCGGAGTCCATCAATTCAGGTTTATTCATTCTCAGCTTTCAGCTATCATTCTCCAAATTTTACCGGTGCTTCGTTCAAGTGTTCTCTAATCATCTCGGAATCTCTTCGTTCACTTGTATCTGAATTCTCTCAAGAATCCTCGTTCATTTCATAATTCTTCCCAGTGTTCCTTTATCTTTCCTTCGGTCATTCTAATTCTTACGGTGGTTTGTTCAACATTTCTCTTCTTACATTATCATACTTCTATTCCTTCAAATCCTACCGGTGGATCATCGAAGGCCTCTTCAAGTTTGCGCATTATCTATCTTAATCCTTTCTACGAGAATAAGTACTATGCCAAATCCGTTGATTGTCATCAATTTAATTGGTGAAGGAGAGGCATAATGTAATTCTTATTCTTGTTTCATCGACTAAATTCAATTCCCTATTCCGGAGGTCCATCAAATTCTTGATCTCAATTGTTCATCTTATCTTTTTTCCCGGAGTTCCAACTTCTTTCAATTATATCACCACGGAGATCCATCTAATCATTGCAAGGCTTCACCTTGTGTTTTCAACTACCCTTTCTTTCCATTTGATCATTCTTTTGTTTAACGGAGTTCGTCATGGAGGTTCTACATGATGGTTCTTCAAGGATTTAATTCCTTCTCGAAGTTTTCATCGAGATTCCTTTTAAGGAGCTCAAGCATTCTTCATCTCGCATTCCGAAGTGCATTTTCTTTCTACCGTATCATTGGAGGTGGTATTATGTCATTCTTGATTATTTCCCTTCGTGTTTCATGATTCAATGTTTTCAAGAGTGAGGTATTTAAATCCTTCATTTTCTCTTCGCTCAAGTCATCTTTCCAACCAATCAACCTCTTCTTTGGAGTTATCTTGGGTTATATTTCACCTATAGCCTTCCCTAAGGATTGTTGCTAATTTTGGTGCTTATAAATGATCCAAGTTCTTCATTTGTCCTTCCGGCGAATAGTTTCTCGTCTCCTTGTCATACAAACCCAATCAAATCTATTCCGTGAGTGGCAAGTTGTCACCTCATAATTTTGGGGGTATCTTCTATAAGTCCATATCAAGCTTATCTTTTCATTGTTGGTTTTTCCAACAACTCCGTTCAACCCTTCTCCTAAAGATGCCTTTTCAAACTCTTTTGTGGCAGAAATTGGCATTTTCTTCTCAATTCTCCTATTTCAATTATCTATCTTCTATTCTTTCGTTCCGGAGGCTTTGTGATGTTGCTCTCTTCAACCCATCCTTTCGTTTTGTCAGGATCGTGTTCTTTTCTTTGTTTATCCATTTAACGGGAGTGTTGTGTCCTTTTTCCTCAAGCTCTTTTCGCCTTATCAAATCTTGCATCCCTTCTCAACCGGAGTGCTGTTCAAATTTGTTCTTCCTTGTTCCTCTTTTCTAACGGAGTGTTTTTCAACTTCGTCATCTCCGTTGTATTCTTTTCTCGAAATGGTTTACTCTTTCAAGGTTCTTCGGTTTCACTCATTTGTCAAAGAAGCAACTTAGCGTTACCTCTTCTCTTTCCCTTTCGTTTTCCCTCCGGTGCCATTCTAGATCTCGGGACGAGATCCTCTCGTAGTGGTGGAGTGTTGTGACTCCCCAAGACCGGATCTTCAGATGCCTTCCAGGGTTTCCGGGTTTCGTTGTGTGATTTGTTTGGTTCCTTGCATCATGTGCATTGCATCATGTCATCATGCCTTCATCTCATAAATCTTTTGCATCTCAGCTAAATAATTTGTGTGGGTCTTCGATCCATTTAAATCGAGGGAAGAGTGACTTCTCTTTATAACATTATCCTCCTAATATCTAGGGAGCTATTATAAATATCCCAATGCCTTTGTTATCTTAATTCTTGGTCTCCAATGTTTGCCATTTATTCTTTCATCATATCCCGGAGCTCCACCAAGAATCTTAACATTTTTTTGGACACTTCTAATTCCTAGTCCTTGATCAAATCATTTGAATTAAATCCAAATGACTTTGAATTTAATTCTTGCAAAGGTGTCCACTCCTGTTTTTCTTGGACCGAGCTAATTTTTGTGAGTCCGGAAAGATTTGTCTCCTTGTCAAACTCATTTGCCACTCCTCGGTTCATTTATTTTATCTCCTATGTTTTTCTTCTTCTTCTTATGAGTAATAGAAAACGGAGGGAGAGATCCAGCTAGGCCATCCATCCCCGTAGCCCTCTTGGGCCCCTACAGCCCAACTGACGAGCAGACCGACTGGGCCTCCCTCGCCCAATCCCTCCTAAACCTAACCGCTCCCTAGCCTCGATCCCCTTTTCTTCCTCGACTCCCTCCTGCGCCGCCGCATGCATCGAGCCAGGAGGATTTGCTCGATCCCCCCTCCTCTTTCTTCGATCTCCCAGCGCCGCCAACCTCCTCTTCCCGATCTCCTTCCTCCTCTCGCTCGACCCCACACGCAGGAGACCCCACGTTAGCCCCTCCTTGTAACATCCCAAATTTTCAATTTGGAATGTTATACACTAAATCATCATGCATATCATATTTTCTTGCATTTTGCCGATCCTAGAAATTTCACGCAACTCAAGGACCCTCGGAGAGAGTTGGAGATTTCGTCATTTTCATATTTGAGTTTTCTCAAATTTCGAAAAGAGGATCATTGGTTCTGTCGGAGTTTCATTTGCCTTTTATTTGGATAGGGAAAAATGCATGTTTTCAAAATTTGCATTTTAGGCCCGGAGAAAAGTTCATTTTTGTTCGACTCATTTTTAGGAGTCGGGGAAAATTTACTTTAGAAGTTTTGGAGTTCGTTTAGTTCTCTTTTCTGTTTTTTTTCGGCGCGTGAAACCGTTTAAAAAAAATCTTCGCAGCGCCTGGGCCAAGGCCCAAGCCAGCAGCCGGCCGGGCCTCTCCCTCCCCATCGCCGTGTGCGCGCCAGCGCAGGAGGCGCCCAAGCCGCCGCCGCTGCCTAGGAGTCCTATTTGGACTCCGATTGCCTTTTTTTTCAATCTCCCTCTCCTTCTCTTTTTCCTCCTCTTTATCTTGCCCCCTATCCCAAGTATCCTCTCCCCTCATCTATATAAATACCCAAGCACCCCCCCTCTAAACCCCACACCAAAACCCCAAGCCCCAAGCCACCACCGCGCCCTCACCCCGTGCCGCCGCCGCCCCTAGTGCCCCACCGCCGCCGCCTTGCCTTAGCCGCCGCCGCCCTTGCTCGCCGCTGCTGGAGCCCCTCGCCGAGGTACCACGCTGCGTCTCTCTTTCTTTTCCTTGGATCAGTTTTCTTCTAAATCGTTCCGTTTCTTTTCCAAACCGTTCTGGTTTTCTAGATCGGTTTTTCGTTCGGTTTTCTTTTCCGAAACCCTAGATCAGTTCCGTTTTCTTTTCCGATTTAGTTGCCTCGAGACCGTTCGCCGGACCGTCCGTCCTAATGAACGTGATCATCGGATTCTTCTAGGTTAACGAACGTCGTTCGTTTAACCGTTCTTCTTTTTCTTTTCGCCGGATTTATTCCGCAATCGCGATCTCAGATCCGATCTTCTTTCTAGTCTATCTTCTCGCTCGTTTATCGGAATCAGGTGATTCAAGCGCCTGGAGTTTCGTTTCGAAACCGCCATTCCGACTAATCAACTTTAACTAAGTTTTTGCTACGGTAAAATTTGACCTAGTTTCAACTTGCTAGAACCGAGTTGTTTTTCCGCCGTTTGTTTTCGGTTTCTTTGTTCGGTTCTTTCTTTCTTTGCAACCGGAGTTCTTAAGTTGAACTATCTGGTTTGATCTCTTGTTCGAGTTTTACCTGTACATTAGATGAGTACTTATTGTATGCTTGTTGTTTGTTTGCGATAGATTACCTGGATTGCTCCGCCTGTTACTTCGAATCCCTAGGACTCGCGGATCATCAGCAAGGCAAGTAACACTTTGATCATACCTTTTCTACAACCCATTTTTATTGCATTAAATCCATCCTCACACATTGCATGATTAGGATCTAATTAAATTGTGGGATGGGAAGTAGATGAGGTAGTACGTATTACCTGTTACTATGAAACCTTTGGGAGTTACTTCTACGTTTGCTTATTATGCCATGCTATGCTAGTAGGCGTGGATTGGGTGAGTGATATCCATGACAGATGTGAGATTGATAATTTTAATGGTTTATCTAAGGTGGAAACTTAAACACACATCTGGGTGGATTGAGGCACCTGATGTCCATCAGGATTTGCCTGTTTTTATTTTGGACCGCCACCCAGGCTCAAAGGGATCATAAGATCTTTCATGCTAAATACTTACGTGTGCAGCCACAAGCCATTATGGGCTCTGGCATAGTTGACTAAGTCGTGCGAACTCTTATAGGGGTAGACTAGCAGATGTAGGGGATGTAGGTGGTACGGTCTACTCCATCGTAAGGTGCTAGCGCTTCTGAAAGACTGTGTCTCGGTCATCCGTTTCTCAAACACCATGTAGTGCGAGAAATCCAACGGAGGCGATCGAGTCTTGTGGGGAAAAGTGTGCAAACCTCTGCAGAGTGTAATAAACTAATCATGATTAGCCGTGTCCCCGGTTATGGACAATCTTGAGTATCTAGTACTTGAATATCATGTGAATCTCATCATGTTACTTCTAATTAATATTGTTGGGTTTAATTGTACTTTTAATTGGGATTGAGAATGTTGTCAACCATTCTCAATGTTTAACAACCACTATGATAGTTAAATAAATTTATTCCTTTGCAGTAGGGAAAAATTGGCTTTACGCAAAACAGTAACCATAGAGCTTTCCACCAGCCAAATATGCATATAGTATAGCTGTTTCATTCCATTACTCTCTATGTGTTACCTTGCCAGCATATTCCATGTGCTGACCCGTTTCGGGCTGCAACGTTAATGTTGCAGACTTTTCAGACGACGATTAAGGTGCTTTTAGGTCATGGTTCTATACTCAGTGATGTCGTTGGAGTTGATGGACCCATTTACCTTCCCAGTCTTCCGCTGTTATCGATCTTAGATGGCCTTAAGCCATATTATTGTAATAAGTTCTCTTCGGAGACATCGATGTAATAAGTGTGTGATTGCCACTCTGCTATAAATCCTTCGAAGTACTATGTGGTGTCAGCATTACTGATCCAGGGATGACACCAGAGCACAGTAGACTTGATCCATTCGGGTCGGGTCGCTACAGAGATGGTAACAGAGCACACACTGACTGTAGGACACGACCACTAAGTTAAAGCCATAGATCACTATTCTCTCCTCATTTTCTAACTCCTCATCTTTTCTACTCTTTAGGATGAAGGACGCGAAGATTAAGTACGCTCAACCGGATGAAGGCACACCTTTTGGATTTCACTTGAAGGAAGTCACCAAGTACCTAAACATTGGATTACCAAGTTTCACGGGAACCTTCAACGCCACTTTGCCTGAAGAGGAGCGCTGGAAGATTCAAGCTCACATTCCGGGAAGGACATTCGCGCCAATCACGAAGCCCATAGATAGTCTTTTCAATGCACCAACCTGGAGTCTAGGAAGGAGCATGGCAGCCCATATCACCATAGGACGCATTGGATAAGTTTATCAAGAAGACCTCAAGGACACTATCTACCAGATTTGCGGACGCCGAGATGAACAATGGGAGTTAGTCAGCACCAAGAAGGATAGATCCATTGCAGCATTCATCCAGGAGTTAAACCAGCACATTCGACGTCACGAGAACCAGATGTGCAATGATATGATGGAGTTGAAGAATGCGAAGACAAGGATCATCGAGCTAGAAGGAGAACTGAAGGCTACACGCAAGGACTACATGGACGAGATCGTAGCTCTAGCAAGGCACAACTGCGATCTTAAGCAAGAGATTGAAGAACTCAAGAGGAAGTTAGCATCCAAGGAGGAAGACGAGTACGTCGCATGTCCGGATAATTACATCATCATCGACGACACCGATTCGGATCCAAGTGAACCCGAATTTGAAGACGAAGCTGGAGCGGACATCATGGAGTCTTCCACCGGTTCAAATTTCTAGAGGACCCCCAAATATTAGTAGTATTCCCCCCTGTAAACACTATAGTTCGAGCACTTTTGCGATAGCTAGATCGATTGTAAGCCCTTGTTTGATTGAATGAAGTGATTTTGTGTGAATTTGCTCATGTGCATTGGGGTAGTGTTTTCTCTTTAGACCTCATTCTATTCTTATTTCTCGTCTTTTCTAAACCCTCAGATGCCTCCGAGACATGACCCCGGGTTACCATTAAGGATTGGTAACTATGTTTTCCCTCAGACCTAATAGTATTGGAATCTCAAGGATTGGATGTGATATTAGACATGGATTGGTTATCAAAGTATGAAGGGAATATTGAGTGTGCTAGTAAGTCAATTTTGCTTACAACGCCAGAAGGAAGAAGGATCAAGTATGTATCCCGGCATGTGCCAAATAGGACACAAGTAAATTGCCTAACAGGAGTTGTGCAGGAGGAAGTACCAGTGGTAAAGGATTTTCCTGATGTATTTCCTAAAGAGTTGCCAGGCATGCCACCGGATAGAGACATTGAGTTTTTGATTGAGTTATTGCCAGGTACAGGCCCAATATCAAAGAGACCATACCGGATGCCAGCAAAGGATTTGGTAGAAATTAAGAATCAGATTAAGGAGTTATTGGAGAAGGGTTACACTCGCCCAAGTTCTTCGCCTTGGGGATCACCCGTACTTCTAGTGGAGAAGAAGGATGGATCATTAAGGATGGTTGTTGATTATCGTGGATTGAATGAAGTAACCATCAAGAACATGTACCCACTGCCAATGATAAATGATCTGTTTGATCGTTTGCAAGGAGCTAAAGTGTTTTCCAAGATCGATTTGCGATCAGGGTACCACCAGTTGAAGATTCGAGAGCAGGACATACCTAAGACAACATTCACCACAAGATATGGATTGTATGAGTATACCGTTATGTCATTTGGATTGACTAACGCGCCTACCTATTTTATGAACCTGATGAACAAAGTGTTTATGGAGTTTTTGGATAAGTTCGTCGTAGTGTTCATTGATGATATCCTGGTTTATTCGAAGAATGAAGAAGAACATAAGGAACATTTGCGTTTGGTTTTGGAGAAACTAAGGGAACATCAGTTATATGCCAAATTTAGCAAATGTGAGTTTTGCTTGAAGGAAGTAGGATTCCTTGGACAAGTTATATCCGGAGAAGGGATAGCAGTTGACCCTGCAAAGGTTGAGACCGTAACCGAATGGGAAGCACCAACGACAGTTGGAGAGATCCGGAGTTTTCTTGGACTCACAGGATACTACCGGAGATTCATTGAGAACTTTTCAAAGATTGCAAAGCCAATGACGGAGTTGTTGAAGAAGGATACCAAGTTCAAATGGACTGAGGAATGTGAGGCTAGTTTCTAGGAATTGAAGAAACGATTGGTTACCTCACCAGTGTTGATTTTGCCAGATCAGACCAAGGATTATGAGGTGTATTGCGACGCTTCACGTCGAGGACTTGGAGAAGTGCTTATGCAAGAAGGAAGAGTTGTTTCGTATGCTTCACGACAACTGAAGCCTCACGAATTGAATTACACCACCCATGATTTGGAGTTAGCAGCCGTAGTGCATGCATTGAAGACATGGAGACATTTCCTCATTGGAAATCATTGTGAGGTGTACACGGATCACAAGAGTTTGAAGTACATTTTCACGCAGAAGGAGTTGAACCTCAGACAAAGGAGATGGTTGGAGCTCATCAAGGATTATGATATGAGATTGCATTACCATCCCGGTAAAGCTAATGTAGTAGCTGACGCATTGAGCCGTAAGAGCCATGTCAATACGATAAAGACGGGAAGTATACCAAAGGAGTTAGCAGAAAACCTTCGTGAGCTAAGTTTGGAAATAGTTCTGAGAGGCTATGTAGCAGCATTGGAGATTCAGTCAACATTGATGGATAAAATCAGAGAAGCTCAGAAATCTGACAAGGAAATTGCTGCTATAAAGGAGAAACTAAGCAAAGGAAAGGCAAAGGGATTTCGTGAGGATGAGCACGATACCCTATGGTTTGAGGACCGTGTTTATGTGCCAAATGACCCGGAGATCAAGAAGTTGATTCTACAAGAGGCACATGATTCACCGTATTCGATTCACCCAGGAAATACCAAGATGTATTTGGATTTGAAGAAGACATTCTGGTGGACCGGAATGAAGAAGGATATTGCAGCCTATGTAGCAGTCTGTGACATATGTCATAGAGTAAAGGCAGAGCATCAGAAGCCAGCCGGATTGTTGCAACCATTGCCGATACCCGAATGGAAGTGGGATAAGATAGGCATGGATTTTATCACAGGACTACCCAGGACGAAAGCAGGATATGACTCGATATGGGTAGTAGTCAATCGTTTGACAAAGGTAGCACATTTCATTCCAGTTAAGACCACTTACACCAGTGCTAAGTTGGCAAAGATATACATGACGAGGATCATTTGTTTGCATGGAGTTCCGAGGAGTATTGTATCAGACAGAGGAACCCAATTTACCTCAAAGTTTTGGAATCAGTTGCATGAAACTTTGGGAACCAGGCTAGAGTTCAGCACCGCTTTTCATCCGCAGACAGATGGACAGACCGAGAGAGTCAATCAGATTTTGGAAGATATGCTGAGAGCTTGTGCACTAGATTATGGATCTAGTTGGGACGATAACTTGCTGTATGCGGAGTTTTCTTATAACAACAGTTACCAAACCAGTTTGAAGATGGCACCTTTCGAAGCTTTGTACGGAAGGAGGTGCAGGACACCGTTGTCATGGGACGAAGTTGGAGACCGTCAATTCTTTGGACCAGATTTGATTAAGGAGTCTGAACGGAAAGTTAAGTTGATTCGCGATAGGCTCAAGGTAGCCCAGTCCAGGCAGAAAAGCTACGCAGATTCTAAACGTAAGGAGACAGTTTACGAAACCGGAGACAGAGTGTATCTCCGAGTATCCCCACTTCGAAGAGTTAAGCGATTTGGAGTTAAGGGAAAATTAGCACCACATTTCGTTGGACCATATAAGATCTTACAACGTATGGGAGAAGTCGCTTATAAGTTGGAATTACCAGAGGGACTGTCAGGAGTTCATGACGTATTCCATGTTTCTCAGCTGAAGAAATGTCACGCCGAGATGGCGGAGGTACCGCTAAGAGATACAGTGCCATTGGAAGCGATTCAGTTGAAGGATGACTTAACGTATGAGGAGAAACCAGTCAAGATTCTCAAGTTTGCCAGCAGAGTTACCCGCAGCAAGGTTATCAAGTTTTGCAAAGTTCAGTGGAACCACCACTCATAGGATGAAGCCACCTGGGAGAGAGAAGAAGATTTACTCAAGGACCACCCTCACCTATTTTCTAGCCAACCCGAATCTCGAGGGCGAGATTCATCTTAAGGGGGGTAGGTTTGTAACATCCCAAATTTTCAATTTGGAATGTTATACACTAGATCATCATGCATATCATATTTTCTTGCATTTTGCAGATCCTAGAAATTTCACACAACTCAAGGACCCTCGGAGAGAGTTGGAGATTTCGTCATTTTCATATTTGAGTTTTCTCAAATTTCGAAAAGAGGATCATTGGTTCTGTCGGAGTTTCATTTGCCTTTTATTTGGATAGGGAAAAATGCGTGTTTTGCATTTTAGGCCCGGAGAAAAGTTCATTTTTGTTCGACTCATTTTTAGGAGTCGGGGAAAATTTACTTTAGAAGTTTTGGAGTTTGTTTAGTTCTCTTTTCTGTTTTTTTTCTGCACGCGAAACCGTTTAAAAAAAAAATCTTCGCAACGCCTGGGCCAAGGCCCAAGCCAGCAGCCGGCCGGGCCACTCCCTCCCCATCGCCGCGCGCGCGCCAGCGCAGGAGGCGCCCAAGCGGCCACCGCCTAGGAGTCCTAGTTGGACTCCGATTGCCTTTTTTTCCAATCTCCCTCTCCTTCTCTTTTTCCTCCTCTTTTTCTTGCCCCCTATCCCAAGTATCCTCTCCCCTCACCTATATAAATACCCAAGCACCCCCCCTCTAAATCCCACACCAAAACCCCAAGCCCCAAGCCACCACCGCGCCCTCACCCCGCGCCGCCGCCGCCCCTAGTGCCCCGCCGCCGCCTTGCCTTGGCCGCCGCCGCCCTTGCTTGCCGCCGCCGAAGCCCCTCGCCGGAGACCTCACCGAGGTACCGCGCCGTGTCTCTCTTTCTTTTCCTCGGATCGGTTTTCTTCTAAATCGTTCCGTTTCTTTTCCAAACCGTTCCGGTTTTCTAGATCAGTTTTTCGTTCGGTTTTCTTTTCCGAAACCCTAGATCGGTTCCGTTTTCTTTTCTGATATAGTTGCCTCAAGACCGTTCGCCGGACCGTTCGTCCTAACGGACGTGATCACCGGATTCTTCTAGGTTAACGAACGTCCGTTCGTTTAACCATTCTTCTTTTTCTTTTTGCCGGATTTATTCCGCAATCGCGATCTCAGATCCGATCTTCTTTCTAGTCTATCTTCTCGCTCGATTATCGGAATCAGGTGATTCAAGCGCCTGGAGTTTCATTTCGAAACCGCTGTAACCGACTAATCAACTTTAACTAAGTTTTTGCTACGGTAAAATTTGAACTAGTTTCAAGTTGCTAGAACCGAGTTGTTTTTCCGCCGTTTGTTTTCGGTTTCTTTGTTCGGTTCTTTCTTTCTTTGCAACCAGAGTTCTTAAGTTGAACTATCTGGTTCGATCTCTTGTTCGAGTTTTACCTGTGCATTAGATGAGTACTTATTGTATGCTTGTTGTTTGTTTGCGATAGATTACCCGGATTGCGCCGCCTATTACTTCGAATCCCTCGGACTCGCGGATCATCAGCAAGGCAAGTAACACTTTGATCATACCTTTTCTACAACCCAGTTTTATTGCATTAAATCCATCCTCACACATTGCATGATTAGGATCTAATTAAATTGTGGGATGGGAAGTAGATGAGGTAGTACCTATTACCTGTTACTATGAAACCTTTGGGAGTTACTTCTACGTTTGCTTCTTATGCCATGCTATGCTAGTAGGCGTGGATTGGGTGAGTGATATCCATGACAGATGTGAGATTGATAATTTTAACGGTTTATCTAAGGTGGCAACTTAAACACACATCTGGGTGGATTGAGGCACCTGATGTCTATCAGGACTTGCCTGTTTTTATTTTGGACCGCCACCCAGGCTCAAAGGGATCATAAGATCTTTCATGCTAAATACTTACGTGTGCAGCCACAAGCCATTATGGGCTCTGGCATAGTTGACTAAGTCGTGCGAACTCTTATAGGGGTAGACTAGCAGATGTAGGGGATGTAGGTGGTACGGTCTACTCCATCGTAAGGTGCTAGCGCTTCTGAAAGACTGTGTCTCGGTCATCCGTTTCTCAAACACCATGTAGTGCGAGAAATCCAACGGAGGCGATCGAGTCTTGTGGGAAAAGTGCGCAAACCTCTGTAGAGTGTAATAAACTAATCATGATTAGCCGTGTCCCCGGTTATGGACAATCTTGAGTATCTAGTACTTGAATATCATGTGAATCTCATCATGTTACTTCTAATTAATATTGTTGGGTTTAATTGTACTTTTAATTGGGATTGAGAATGCTGTCAACCATTCTCAATGTTTAACAACCACCATGATAGTTAAATAAATTTATTCCTTTGCAGTAGGGAAAAATTGGCTTGACGCAAAACAGTAACCATAGAGCTTTCCACCAGCCAAATATGCATATAGTATAGCTGTTTCATTCCATTACTCTCTATGTGTTACCTTGCCAGCATATTCCATGTGCTGACCAGTTTCGGGCTGCAACGTTAATGTTGCAGACTTTTCAGACGATGATTAAGGTGCTTTTAGGTCATGGTTCTATACTCAGTGATGCCGTTGGAGTTGATGGACCCATTTACCTCCCCAGTCTTCCGCTGTTATCGATCTTAGATGGCCTTAAGCCATATTTATATAATAAGTTCTCTTCGGAGACATCGATGTAATAAGTGTGTGTTTGCCACTCTGCTATAAATCCTTCGATGTACTGTGTGGTGTCAACATTACTGATCTAGGGATGACACCAGAGCATAGTAGACTTGATCCATTCGGGTCGGGTCGCTACAGAGATGGTATCAACTAAACTGACTGACTGGGCCTCCCTGGCCCAATCCCTCCTAAACCTAACCGCTCCCTAGCCTCGATCCCCTTTTCTCCCTCGACTCCCTCCTGCGCCACCGCACGCATCGAGCCAGGAGGATTTTCTCGATCCCCCCTCCTCTTTCTTGGATCTCCCAGCGCCGGCAACCTCCTCTTCCCGATCTCCTTCCTCCTCTCGCTCGACCCCACACGCAGGAGACCCCACGTCGGCCTCTCCTTCCCCTGGGACCAGCACCACGCCTCTGCTGTTGATGCCCTTGCCCAGATGCTCGTCGCCTCCCCGCCATGGCGCCCGCGCCGGCGACCTTGTAGGTCGTTGCCTCGCACCATCTTTGTCTTCCCAGAGCCCCCGAGCCCGTTCCCCACCTCTGCCTTCATCGCCATTAGCCGGTGCAGCAGCTCCGCCCCGACCTCCGCAGCCAGGCGGCTCTGCCTCTCCTCTGCTCCCGGCCAGCAGCACCGAGCCCCTCCGCGTTGTGGCGTCCTCGTCGTCCTCAAACAGCAGCAGCTCCAACCTCCACTCGGTCCTCCTCGAGCTCCTCGGCTCCCTCCACCGGAGCCGGCCAACTCCGACTACCTCCTTTGCCTCGCACCCAGGGACGAGCGCGTGTGGCTGTTGACCATGCTCGGGTCTGCCTCTACCCGTCTAGCGCGCGTGGCCGAGCTGCCCTGCCTCGACGTACGACTACGCGATGACGCACCAAATTCCGTTTAAAAATGTCCAATTACATTCAATGAGGATTTCAACAAGTACCACGACGCTCGGAGTCCTCGGATCCGTCTAGTTCCACTATGAGATGTACAACTACTGTCGACCTCGAAGACCTCGGATTCACCAAGTTCCCACGACGGCGAGGGTGACCCTTCGGATGCGCCAAGTTCGTCTACACAAAAATGCCAAGTACCACTCATGTCGGCAAGACCCTCAAGTCGTACCCCGACCGATCAATGTCTCGTGGACCATGTACAACTACCATCGCTCCAAAGACGTTGGAGTCATCAAGTACCTCTCCGAATGAACGTGAACGACTTCCGTCGCAAGAACGGGACCGGATAGTCCGAAGACCCGAAGTACCACGACACCGATGACATGAACGTCTACAGAAACTCGTGCAACAATAAACATGTACCACTACCATCACCGATGAACGATAGGACGACTACTTCGACTACCGTCGCATGAACCACAACTTCCCTCGACATCCGAGAACGTCTACTTCCACTACTTCCTCTACGCCGACTCGAACCGCTCCGATAATGCACGCTTCAAAGGTATAACCGCCGAGACGACCGTCCGTGAACTAATGCATGTGTGTTGTATGTAATGCTCGTGTTTGCATCGTGTCTGAGTTGTCTCTTGCTCGGTCCTCCTCGTTTGCCGCTAACCCGTGGGAACCCGGTAACCGGGAGCACCCCACCGTTTATCGCATGACCCGCATCCACACACTTCTCCTTTGCATCGGTATCTCAATCGAGTTACTGGGAACCGGAATGTTGTCGTGGCACCTCGTTATCGTCGCCGTGGCACCCCTTTTGTTTTTGCCATGATGACAAGTGCCTCATCTCTTATCATGTAAAATTTTTGTAAAACTTGCATAAAACTTGAACATGTCATTCGCATCATGTTAACAACATTAGTATGTTTGAAATTGTTGTTGCATTAAATTGCTAATGCATATGGGGATTTACCGGATTCGTTATTTGTTATACTCGGCCCCATTTAAATTGTTTAGATGGTGTAGTTTTTTTATGCCTCACCTCTTGCCATGTTAACCAACATTTAATATTGTTGAGTACCTAACTGAGAGAGAACTAAATAATTGATGTGGTGCTCCGTCAATATGCAACTCGTTGCATATTGAGCTCCACTTAATTTGTAGGATTGTTTGTGCTTTTTGCCATGCCATGCCTCTATAAACCGGACATGCATCATACTTGGTTGTGCATCATGCCACGATTATGTGGTGGTTGTTTACTATGTTGTTTGCTCCTTTCCAGTGTTGCTTCTTCGGGTTGGTTCCGATAACGTCGCGTTTGTGAGGACCCGTTCGTCTACGTCCGTTTGTCTTCTTCATGGACTCGTTCTTCTTCCTTGCGGGATCTCAGGCAAGATGATCATACCCTCGAAATCACTTCTATCTTTGCTTACTAGTTGCTCGCTCTTTTGCTATGCCTATGCTGCGATACCTACCACTTGCTTATCATGCCTCCTATATTGTTGAACCAAGCCTCTAACCCACCTTGTCCTAGCAAACCGTTGTTTGGCTATGTTACCGCTTTGCTCAGCCCCTCTTATAGCATTGTCAGTTGCAGGTGAAGATTGAAGTTTGTTCCTTGTTGGAACATGGAGATGTTGTTCCTTGTTGGAACATGGTTACTTGTTGGGATATCACGATATATCTTATTTAATTAATGCATCTATATACTTGGTAAAGGGTGGAAGGCTCGGCCTTATGCATGGTGTTTTGTTCCACTCTTGCCGCCCTAGTTTCCGTCATATCGGTGTTATGTTCCCGGATTTTGCGTTCCTTACACGGTTGGGTAATAATGGGAACCCCTTGACAGTTCGCCTTGAATAAAACTCCTCCAGCAAGGCCCAACATTGGTTTTACCATTTGCACTAACAACCTATAACCTTCCCTTGGGTTTTCGCGAGCCCGAGGGTCATCTTTATTTTAAACCCCCCCGGGCCAGTGCTCCTTTGAGTGTTGGTCCGAAACGGGCAGCCTGCGGGGCCACCTCGGGGCAACTCGAGGGTTGGTTTTACTCGTAGCTTGACCTATCCGGTGTGACCTGAGAACGAGATATGTGCAGCTCCTATCGGGATTTGTCTGCGCATCGGGCGGCTTTGCTGGTCTTGTTTTACCATTGTCGAAATGTCTTGTAACTGGGATTCCGAGTCTGATCAGGTCTTCCCGCTAGAAGGAATATCCTTCGTTGACCGTGAGAGCTTGTGATGGGCTAAGTTGGGACACCCCTGCAGGGATTTGAACTTTTGAAAGCCGTGCCCGCGGTTATGGGCAGATGGGAATTTGTTAATATCTGGTTGTAGAAAATTTGAACTTGACCTTAATTAAAATACATCAACCGCGTGTGTAACCGTGATGGTCTATTTCCGGCGGAGTCTGGGAAGTGAACACGGTGTTAGAGTTATGCTTGACGTAGGTTGTTCTAGGATCACTTCTTGATCATAGCTTCTCGATCATGCTTTGCCTTCTCTTCTCGCTCTCATTTGCGTATGTTAGCCACCATATATGCTAGTCGCTTGCTGCAGCTCCACCTCTTACCTTTACCTTACCCATAAGCTTAAATAGTCTTGATCGCGAGGGTGCGAGATTGCTGAGTCCCCGTGGCTCACAGATACTTCCAAACCAGCTTGCAAGTGCCGATGAGTCTGTGCAGGTGACACAACCAAGCTTAGGAGGAGCTCGATGAAGATCTTGTCCTTTATGTTGTTTCGTTCTAGTTGATCAGTAGTGGAGCCCAGTTGGGGGTCGATCGGGGACCGTGTCGCATTTGGGGTTCTTCTTTTATTTTGGTTCCGTAGTCGGACCTTGATTGTATCTGGATGATGTAATGCTTTATTCATGTAATTGTGTGAAGTGGCGATTGTAAGCCAACTATGTATCTTTTCCCTTATGTATTACATGGGTTGTGTGAAGATTACGTCACTTGCGACATTGCTTTCAATGCGGTTATGCCTCTAAGTCGTGCTTCGACACGTGGGAGATATAGCCGCATCGAGGGCGTTACAACCAATAAGTGAGAAAGCTGATGATGATGATCATGAAACTTTAGATCAAGTTACTACCGAACCTCGTAGGTCAACCAGAGTACGATCTGCACCAGAGTGGTACAGTAATCCTGTTCTAGAAGTCTTGTTACTAGACCATGACGAACCTACGAACTATGAGGAAGCGATGATGAGCCTAGATTTCGCGAAATGGCTTGAGGCCATGAAATCTGAGATGGGATCCATGTATGAGAACAAAGTGTAGACTTTGGTTAATTTGCCCGATGATCGGCAAGCCATAGAGAATAAATGGATCTTCAAGAAGAAGACTGACGCTCACGGTAATGTTATTGTCTACAATGCTCGACTTGTTACGAAAGGTTTCGACAAGTTCAAGGAGTTGACTACGATGAGACCTTCTCACCCATAGCGATGCTTAAGTCTGTCCGAATCATGTTAGCAATTGCCACATTTTATGATTATGAAATTTGGCAAATGGATGTCAAAACCGCATTCCTTAATGGATTTCTTAAAGAAGAGTTGTATATGATGTAACCAGAGGGTTTTGTCGATCCTAAAGGTGCTAACAAAGTGTGCAAGCTCTAGCGATCCATTTATGGACTGGTGCAAGCATCTCGGAGTTGGAATATACGCTTTGATAGTGTGATCAAAGCATATGGTTTTATACAGACTTTTGGAGAAGCCTGTATTTACAAGAAAGTGAGTGTGAGCTCTGTAGCATTTATGATATTATATGTGGATGACATATTGTTGATTGGAAATAATACATAATTTCTGGATAGCATAAAAGGATACTTGAATAAGAATTTTTCAATGAAAGACCTCGGTGAAGCTGCTTATATATTGGGCATCAAGATCTATAGAGATAGATCGGGACGCTTAATTGGACTTTCACAAAGCACATACCTTGATAAAGTTTTGAAGAAGTTCAAAATGGATCGGTTAAAGAAAGGGTTCTTGCCTGTGTTACAAGGTGTGAAGTGATACGTCCATTTTGCATCATGCTTTTATATCGATATTTATTGCATTATGGGCTGTTATTACACAATATGTCACAACACTTATGCCTATTCTCTCTTATTTTACAAGGTTTACATAAAGAAGGAGAATGCCGGCAGCTGGGATTCTGGGCTGGAAAAGGAGCAAATATTAGAGACCTATTCTGCACAGCTCCAAAAGTCCTGAAACTTCACGAAAGCTATTTTCAGAATATATAAAAAATACTAAGCGCAAGAAGTTCCAGAGGGGGCCCACACCCTGTCCACGAGGGTGGGGGCGCGCCCTACCCCCCCAGGCTCGCCCCCTGCCTCGTGGGCCCCCTGGTGGCCCTCCGATGCCCATCTTCTGCTATATGGAGTCTTTCGTTGAGGAAAAAATCATAAGCAAGCTTTCGGGACGAGACTCCGCCGCCATGAGGCGCAACCTTGGCGGAACCAATCTAGGGCTCCGGCGGAGCTGTTCTGCCAGGAAAATTCCCTCCGGGAGGGGGAACTCATCACCATCGTCATCACCAATGCTCCTCTCATCAGCAGGGGGTCAATCTCCATCAACATCTTCACCAGCACCATCTCCCCTCAAACCCTAGTTCATCTCTTGTATCCAATTCTTGTCTCTAAGTCTGGGATTGGTACCTGTAGGTTGCTATTAGTGTTGATTACTCCTTGTAGTTGATGCTAGTTGGTTTATTTGGTGGAAAATCATATGTTCAGATCCTATATGCATATTAATACCCCTCTGATTATGAACATGAATATGTTTTGTGAGTAGTTACGTTTGTTCCTGAGGACATGGGAGAAGTCTTGCTATTAGTAGTCATGTGAATTTGGTATTCGTTTGGTATTTTGATGAGATGTATGTTGTCTCTCCTCTAGTGGTGTTATGTGAACATGGACTACATGACACTTCACCATTATTTGGGCCTAGAGGAAGGCATTGGGAAGTAATAAGTAGATGATGGGTTGCTAGAGTGACAGAAGCTTAAACCCTAGTTTATGCGTTGCTTCGTAAGGGGCTGATTCGGATCCATATGTTTCATGCTATGGTTAGGTTTACCTTAATACTTCTATTGTAGTTGCGGATGCTTGCAATTGGGGTTAATCATAAGTGGGATGCTTGTCCAAGTAAGTACAGCACCCAAGGACCGGTCCACCCACATATCAAATTACCAAAGTACCGAACGCGAATCATATGAACGTGATGAGAACTAGCTTGACGATAATTCCCATGTGTCCTCAGGAGCGCTTTCTTCTATATAAGAGTTTGTCCAGGCTTGTCCTTTGCTACAAAAAGGATTGGGCCACCTTGCTGCACTTTATTCACTTTTGTTACTTGTTGCTCGTTACAAATTATCTTATCACAAAACTATCTATTATCTATAATTTTAGTGCTTGCAGAGAATACCTTGCTGAAAACCGCTTATCATTTCCTTCTGCTCCTCGTTGGGTTCGACACTCTTACTTATCGAAAGGACTACGATAGATCCCCTATACTTGTGGGTCATCAAGACTCTTTTATGGCGCCGTAGCCAGGGAGTGAAGCGCCTTTGGTAGGTGGAATTTGGTAAGGAAAAATTTATATAGTGTGCTGAAATTTACTGTCACTTGTTACTATGGAAAGTAATCCTCTGAGGGGCTTGTTCGGGGTATCTTCACACCGACCAGTAGAGCAAAGAGTTGCTCCTCAACCTACTGAACCTACTGAAAATGAAAATGTCTACTTTGAAATTCCTTCGGATATGATAGAAAAACTGCTAGCTAATCCTTTTGCAGGAGATGGAACATTACATCCTGATGAGCACCTAATATATGTGGATGAAGTTTGTGAATTATTTAAGCTTGCAGGTATGCCCGATGATGTTATCAAGAAGAAGGTCTTCCCTTTATCTTTGAAGGGAGATGCATTGACATGGTATAGGCTATGTGATGATATGGGATCATGGAACTACAAACGATTGAAATTGGAATTTCATCAGAAGTTTTATCCTATGCATCTTGTTCATCGTGATCGCAATTATATATATTGGCCTCGCGGAGGAGAAACCATCGCTCAAGCTTGGGGGAGGATTAAATCAATGTTATATTCATGCCCCAATCATGAGCTCTCAAGAGAAATGATTATTAAAAAAAATTATGCTCGATTTTCTGACAACAATCGCACCATGGTCGATACTTCTTGTGTTGGCTCTTTTATGATAAAGAGTATTGAATTCAAATGGGATTTATTGGAAAGAATTAAACGCAACTCTGAAGATTGGGATCTCGACGAAGGTAAGGAGTCAGGTATGACACCTAAGTTTGATTGTGTTAAATCTTTTATGGATACCGATGTTTTCCGTAAATTTAGCACTAAATATGGACTTGACTCTGAGATAGTACCTTCTTTCTGTGAATCTTTTGCTACTCATGTTGATATCCCTAAGGAGAAGTGATTTAAATATCATCCCCCGATAGAAGTAAAAGTAGTTGCACCTATTAAAGTTGAAGAAAAGACTATCACTTATAATGATCCTATTATTCCTACTACTTATGTTGAGAAACCACCTTTTCCTGTTAGGATAAAAGATCATGCTAAAGCTTCAACTGTGGTTCACAAAATCAATATTAGAACCTATACACCTCCTGAGCAAGTTAAAGTTGAACCTAATATTGCTATTGTTAAGGATCTCTTGGCTGATAATATTGATGGGCATGTTATTTATTTCTATGATGAAACTGCTAGAATTGCTAAACCTTGTGCTAAAGATAAACATAGACCTGTGGTAGGCATGCTTGTTATTTCTGTTAAAATAGGAGATCATTGTTTTCATGGCTTGTGTGATATGGGTGCTAGTGCTAGTGCAATACCTATTGACTTATACAAAGAAATTATGCATGATACTGCACCTGCTGAGTTAGAAGATATTGATGTCACAATTAAACTTGCCAATAGAGATACTATTTCACCAATTGGGATTGTTAGAGATGTTGAAGTATTGTGTGGGAAAACTAACTATCCTACTGATTTTCTTGTTCTTGGTTCCCTACAAGATAGCTTTTGTCCCATTATATTTGGTAGACCCTTCTTAAACACTGTGAATGCTAGGATAGACTGCGAAAAGGATGTTGTTACTATTGGTTTAGGTGATATGTCTCATGAGTTCAACTTTTCTAAATTTCGTAGACAACATCGTGAAGAGGAATTGCCTAGTAAAGTGTCACAGCCCTAGCTATGGCCTTTGCTTATCTTTGCATATGCATCCATGCATCATCTTAAATTCAAGGAAATTGAATTGAGGGAATTCTCAAGCCTCAGAAATCTTTTAAAAATGACCAACATCAAAATATTTTCAAATGAGCCCAACAAAATGTTCCTACTAATCTCTGAAAATATTGGCAAGAGCTAAAACTCAAACCAATATTTTTGGAATCACATAAATGATTATGTTGGGACTTTGAATCAAACCAATAATTATTTGAATTGGATTTATATTCATAATAACTAGTTTATGAATCCAATAATTCTGAAAAATGGTGAGTGGCTCCAAATATTTTATATCTAGCCACATGATAATTTTCAGAAGTTAAGAAAATGGTTTGGTTTTTGAACTAAACCAAAACAAATTGCAGAAATAGAAAACAAACAGAAAATAGAAAGGCAGAGCACTTACCTGGCCTTACCTGCGGCCCAGAAAGCCGGCCCAACCCAGCCGGCCCCTGCCAGTCATCCCTAACCTCTGCCAGTAGGTAGAGGCGGGACAGCGCACGCCTGCGCGAGGCGCCACGCCTCCTCCCTGCCTGCTTCACCCCCCGTGCCTTCTAGCGACGCCACAGAAATGCCATGGAGCCTCCTCTCCCACTCCCCACTCTCCCTAGACCCCTTCCCCCCTCCTCTGCTCTTCCCCGCAGCACCACCAAACTCCACCGTCGCCGCCGTTCGCCGTACCCAAGGCAACCGACCACCCCTCGCCTTGCCACTGAGCCTAGGAGCTCCGCCGCGTCTGCCTTGCCCTCTCCACCGAGATACGCGACACCCGAAGGCCCTGCTTCGTCGCTACCGTCGTCGTCTTCACCGACGGGCACCAAAGATCGCCGGCTCCGATTTGGCGCGCCCAGAGCTTCCCCGACTTCGTCGTCTTCCTCGCCAGCCCCCCCCCCCCGTGAGCTCTCCTACGTTTCCCCCCTCTCTCCCCGTGGTTTTCCCGCACTGTAGCCGTGCTAGCCACCGTACCGAGCGCCGCCATCCGCCATGGACATCGGGCATGGCGCTGACGTGCCGCTCCACTCAAGCCGACGAGCCTAGCGAGCTCCTAGATGTACCAGGAGGTCGGAGATCCCCTTAGCTAGCCTCGCCATACCCTGCAGCCCCGCGCCCGCATCAACCCGAGCTCCGGCCGCCACCTCGCTCATCGCTGGTGCCTCTGCAGGCCACCCCAGCTCCGACCGCCTCCACCGTTGGATGCGCCACCCTGCTGGCTCCCCATAGATGCTTCCCGCGCGCCAAACCGGCCCCCGTAGCAAAATCCCGAAGCCCTCCGCCGCGTTTTGGTCACCGCCGGCGGAACTCCGGCGAAGCCAACGTGGCGCTGTCATTAGCCACTAATGACCCCGCTAACCAACCCCTCTCTCACTGACTACTAGGCCCCATGCCCAACTAACCCTGGGATTTATTCCCTAATTAGCTTAGATTAAACCAGTCGGCCCCACCTGTCAGTTGACCATGCCACATCAGTGTTGACCTGGACCCATAGGTCAGCCTTTGTTCCTGCCATGTCTCACTGACCTGTGGACCCCACTGGTCAGGTTTGACCTGGACGGCTCCTGTTGACCTGCTGATGTCAGCATGACCCAATGCTGACGCAGTAACACATTTTCTGGATTTATTAATAATCAGTATATTCCAGAAAATATCCAAAACTTTGAAAAATTATAGAAATTAATCTATAGCTCCAAATGAAATAAATTATATATGAAAAATGATCAGAAAAATCCAAGGAATCTGAATATGGAATTTTCATGCATGTTTGAACAACTTAACCTCACTGTTTAGTCCAAAACATGATAATGCACTATTTGAATTCATAGTTTGAATTTGAATTTGAACCTAGTGTTCAAACCAACTCCATTTAACTTGTTGCTAGTTGCATTAGCTCAATCAATAGCATATTGCCATGTCATGATCATGCACCATATTGTTGCATCGCATTGATTGTGTTCTTCCTTGTTTGCCGGAAATTGTCCCCTCTCGGTAGACGCTGCTCCGACGCCGTGATCGTTGACACTGATGAAGACCCAATGATATCTTCAGAAGTGCTAGGCAAGCACAACCCCCTTGTTCATTCCAATACAAGCCCACTCTCTCGCTCCCGCTCTCTTTTACTGCATTAGGACAACAACAATTCATCTGTTACTTGTTGCAGTAGTTGAACCCCTTATCCTCTGCATGACATGTCATTGCCACAGTAAATAGATGAAACCCACTAGCATGAGTAGGAGTTGTTTGAGCCCTGATGTGCCTACTCATTCATGCTTGTTTGTCATGCCTACTATTGCATAGAGTTGTGTCAGGTCTGATTCATCGGGAATGAATCGGAGGTGTGTGAACATGTCCTATTGTGTGTGAGTTAAGTGTGTGAACACGTTTTGGTAAAGGTAGCAGTGAGAGGCCATGTAGGAGTACATGGTGGGTTGTCTCATTGAAACCGTCCTCAGGAACTGAGTTCTGTGTCTGTGGTCCATGAACAGCTACTACCACTCATTGGGATCCTTAATTGACCCTCTCGGCTTCTTAATCACCCTAGTACTCTGTCCAGGAGTTGCAACTAGTTTCTGGTGTTTGTAGGTTATGTGTTGGCGGCCGTGCGTGGCACTGACCCTAGGGGTGGGCTATGATGTGTTAGATACACTATGGCACGGTGTACCGGGCACCCGTTTGGTGTCTCAGGAACCCTGTTCACATCGTTCGGGTCCGTATGTGGAAACCTCGGCCGGACTCCCTATGGATGGAACCTGGATAGGCGATAAACCTGGACTAGAGACTTAAGTGTTTAGGTAGGCCATGGTCGACACCCTCGTTGGGCTTCCGCTTGAAGGTTGCCGAGTACATGTCGTGTAAACGACGGTAAGTGGTGGGAGCATGTGTGAAGAAGTACACCCCTGCAGGGTTATCATTATCTATTCAAATAGCCGGATTCCTCGGATATGGAAACTTGGACCCCTTGCATAGTTCATAGACAAGTGAAAGTGGATACTCTAAAACTCGCAAGATAAGCGTGAGTGCTATGGATGGCGTTCTCGCAGGGAGACGGGAGCGGATCTATAGTGGTGTATTGGTATGGTGAATTTGTGGACTCGTGTGCGCCACCTCAAAAGAGTTACTTGCAGTCGTAGTTCAGGTTAGCCACTGAGTCAAAAGCTGGCTTGCTGCAGTTAAACTCCACCACCCCCTTTGTTGATACCGATGCATATGTAGTTAGTTCTGATGTAAGTCTTGCTGGGTACATTTGTACTCACGTTTGCTTATTTTATGTTTTGCAGAGACATCAGTCTCGCTAGTAGTTCCGTGTGGACTTCAACGTTTAGCTTGATACCTCAGCTACGATCTTGTGCCCTCGGCAGGATCTGGTAGATAGTCAGGCTTCTCAGCCTTTTTCATTTACAGATGTCTGTACTCAGACATGTTAAGCTTCCGCATGTGCTCTGATTGTATGCTATGATTGTTGGGTCATGAGACCCATGTTTGTAATATCTCGCTCCTCGGAGCCTAATAAATACTCTGAGTCATAGAGTCTTGTTGTGATGCCATGTTGTATTGCACATATTGAGCATATTGTGTGTATGATTGAAATGCTTGGTATGTGTGGGATCCGACAACCTAGTTGTTTATCCTTGGTAGCCTCTCTTATGGGGAAATGTAGTCTTGTGCTTCCATGAGCCATAGTAGTCCGCTACAGCCCGGTTCACCGGAGTCCTGCTAGCCCAGCACTACTGCTCCGGAACACTTGACTGGCCGGCATGTGATTCACTTCGTTCCTGTGTCTGTACCTTCGGGGAAATGTCACGCGGTGACATCCGGAGTCCTGCCTAGCCTACTACAGACCGGTTCACCAGAGTCCTATTAGCCCAGTGCTACATCCCGGATTCACAAGCTGCTGACCGACATGCTCGATGTTGATTCATGTATGCCTGTCCCCGTAAGTTAGTGCCACTTTGGGTTCACGACTAGTCATGTCGGCCCGAGTTCTCTGTCATATGGATGCTAGCGACACTATCATATACGTGAGCCAAAAGGCGCAAACGGTCTCGGGCCATGGTAAGGCGACACCCGTGGGAATACCGTGCGTGAGGCCACAAAGTGATATGAGGTGTTACCGGCTAGATCGATGTGACTTGGAATCGGGGTCCTGACATAAAGATGAAATTATTGGTCTTGCTTCTATTGTCGTACCTCCTAGTGATCCTTTAGAACAATATTTACTAGACCATGAAAATGATATGTTTATGAATGAAAGAAGGGAAATAGATGAAGTGTTCTTTAAATAGGGACCTATTCTGAAGCACAACTTGCCTGTTGAAATCTTAGGGGATCCTCCTCCACCCAAGGGTGATCCCGTGTTTGAGCTTAAACCATTGCCTGATACTCTTAAATATGCATATCTTGATGAAAAGAAGATATATCATGTTATTATTAGTGCTAACCTTTCATAGAAGGAGGAAGAAAAATTATTGAAAACTCTAAAGAAGCACCATGCTGCTATTGGATATACTCTTGATGATCTTAAGGGCATTAGTCCCACTCTATGTCAATGCCACCTCTTGAGCGTTGCGTTGGATTTCCTTGAAGAAGAAAGGATGATGCAGCAAAGTAGCGTAAGTATTTCCCTCAGTTATTGAGAACCAAGGTATCAATCCAGTAGGAGGTTGCGTGCGCGTCCCTAGTACCTGCACAAAACAAATAACTCCTCGCAACCAACGCGATAAGGGGTTGTCAATCCCTTCACGGTCACTTACGAGAGTGAGGTCTGATAGATATGATACGATAATATTTTTGGTATTTTTGTGATAAAGATGCAAAGTAAAATAAAAGCAACGTAAAAAATCAAAGGAAATAACTAAGTATTGGAAGATTTAATATGATGAAGATAGACCCAGGGGCCATAGGTTTCACTAGTGGCTTCTCTCAAGAGCATAAGTATTTTACGGTGGGTGAACGAATTACTGTTGAGCAATTGGCAGAATTGAGCATAGTTATGAGAATATCTAGGTATGATCATGTATATAGGCATCACGTCCGAGACAAGTAGACCGACTCCTGCCTGCATCTACTACTATTACTCCACTCATCGACCGCTATCCAGCATGCATCTAGAGTATTAAGTTCATGAAAACAGAGTAACGCCTTAAGCAAGATGACATTATGTAGAGGGATAAATTCATGCAATATGATAAAAAACCATCTTGTTATCCTTGATGGCAACAATACAATACGTGCCTTGCTTCCCCTACTGTCACTGGGAAAGGACACCGCAAGATTGAACCCAAAGCTAAGCACTTCTCCCATTGCAAGAAAGATCAATCTAGTAGGCCAAACCAAACTGATAATTCAAATAGACTTGCAAAGATAACCAATCATACATAAAAGAATTCAGAGAAGATTCAAATATTGTTCATAGATAATCTTGATCATAAACCCACAATTCATCGGTCTCAACAAACACACCGCAAAAAGAAGATTACATCGAATAGATATCCACAAGAGAGGGGGAGAACTTTGTATTGAGATCCAAAAGGAGAGAAGAAGCCATCTAGCTAATAACTATGGACCCGAAGGTCTGAGGTAAACTACTCACACTTCATCGGAGAGGCTATGGTGTTGATGTCGAAGCCCTCCGTGATGGATGCCCCCTCCGGCGGAGCTCCGGAACAGGCCCCAAGATGGGATCTCGTGGATACAGAAGGTTGCGGCGGTGGAATTAGGGTTTTGGCTCCGTATCTGATCGTTTGGGGGTATGTAGGTATATATAGGAGGAAGGAGTACGTCGGTGGAGCAACAGGGGGGCCACGAGGGTGGAGGGCACACCTGGGGGGTAGGCGCGCCCCCTACCTCGTGGCCTCCTCCTTTGTTTCTTGACGTAGGGTCCAAGTCTCCTGGATCATGTTCGGTGAGAAAATCACGTTCCCGAAGGTTTCATTCCGTTTGGACTCCATTTGATATTCCTTTTCTTCGAAACCCTCAAATAGGCAAAAACAACAATTCTGGACTAGGCCTCCGGTTAATAGGTTAGTCCCAAAAATAATATAAAAGTGGATAATAAAGCCCAGTAATGTCCAAAACACTAGATAATATAGCATGGAGCAATAAAAAATTATAGATACGTTGGAGACGTATCAAGCATCCCCAAGCTTAATTCCTGCTCGTCCTCGAGTAGGTAAATGATAAAAATAGAATTTTTGATGCGGAGTGCTACTTGGCATAATTTCAATGTAATTCTTCTTAATTGTGGTATGAATATTCAGATCCGAAAGATTCAAGATAAAAGTTTAATATTGACATAAAAATAATAATACTTCAAGCATACTAACTAAGCAATTATGTCTTCTCAAAATAACATGGCCAAAGAAAGTTATCCCTACAAAATCATATAGTCTGGCTATGCTCTATCTTCACCACACAAAGTATTTAAATCATGCACAACCCCGATGACAAGCCAAGCAATTGTTTCATACTTTTGACATTCTCAAACTTTTTCAATCTTCACGCAATACATGAGCGTGAGCCATGGTTATAGCACTATAGTTGGAATAGAATGGTGGTTGTGGAGAAGACAAAAAGGGAGAAGATAGTCTCACATCAACTAGGCATATCAATGGGCTATGGAGATGCCCATCAATAGATATCAATATGAGTGAGTAGGGATTGCCATGCAACGGATGCACTAGAGCTATAAGTATATGAAAGCTTCAAAAGAAACTAAGTGGGTGTGCATCCAACTCGCTTGCTCACGAAGACCTAGGGCAATTTGAGGAAGCCCATCATTGGAATATACAAGCCAAGATCTATAATGGAAATTTCCCACTAGTATATGAAAGTGACGAAATGAGAGACTCTCTATCATGAATATCATGGTGCTACTTTGAACCACGAGTGTGGTAAAAGGATAGTAGCATTGCCCCTTCTCTCTTTTTCTCTCATTTTTTTATTTGGGCCTTTGCTCTTTTTTATGGCCTATTTTCTTTCTTTTTTTTGTCCGGAGTCTCATCCCGACTTGTGGGGGAATCATAGTCTCCATCATCCTTTCCTCACTAGGACAATGCTCTAATAATGATGATCATCACACTTTTATTTTCTTACAACTCAATAATTACAACTCGATACTTAGAACAAAATATGACTCTATATGAATGCCTCCGGCGGTGTACCGAGATATGCAATGACTCATGAGTGACACGTATGAAAGAATTATGAATGGTGGCTTTGCCACAAATACAATGTCAACTACATGATCATGCAAAGCAATATGACAATGATGGAGTGTGTCATAATAAACGGAACGGTGGAAAGTTGCATGGCAATATATCTCGGAATGGCTATGGAAATGCCATAATAGGTAGGTATGGTGGCTTTTTTGAGGAAGGTATATGGTGGGTGTATGATACCGGCGAAAGGTGCGCGGTATTAGAGAGGCTAGCAATGGTGGAAGGAAGAAAAGTGCGTATACTACATGGACTCAACATTAGTCATAAAGAACTCATATACTTATTGCAAAAATCTACAAGTTATCAAAGCAAAGTATTACGCGCATGCTCCTAGGGGGATAGATTGGTAGGAAAAGACCATCGCTCGTCCCCGACCGCCACTCATAAGGAAGACAATCAATAAATAAATCATGCTCCAACTTCATCTCATAATGGTTCACCATACATGCATGCTACGGGAATCACAAACTTTAACACAATTATTTCTCAAATTCACAACTACTCAACTAGCACCACTTTAATATCACCATCTTTATATCTCAAAACAATTATCAAGCATCAAACTTCTCATAGCATTCAACACACTCATAAGAGAATTTTATTATTAATCTTGTATACCTAGCATATAAGGATTTTAAAGCAAATTACCATGCTATTTAAGTCTCTCAAAATAATCTAAGTGAATCATGAGAGATCAATAGTTTCTATAAAACAATTCCACCACCGTGGTCCAAAATATATAAGTGAAGTACTAGAGCAAAACTATATAACTCAAATGATATAAGCGAATCACGTAGAGTATTCTAACAAATTCCAAATCATGTATGGATCTCTCAAAAGGTGTGTACATAAAAGATGATTGTGGTAAACTAAAAAATAAAGACTTAAATCATACAAGACGCTCCAAGCAAAACACATATCATGTGGTGAATAAAGATATAGCTCCAAGTAAAGTTACCGATAGAAGTAGACGAAAGAGGGGGTGCCTTCCGGGGCATCCCCAAGCTTTGGCTTTTAGGTGTCCTTATATTATCTTGGGGGTGCCATGGTAATCCCCAAGCTTAGGCTCTTGCAACTCCTTGTTCCATAATCCATCAAATCTTTACCCAAAACTTGAAAACTTCACAACACAAAACTTAAAGTAGGAAATCTCGTGAGCTTCGTTAGCGAAAGAAAACAAAAGACCACTTCAAGGTACTGTAATGAACTCATTATTTATTTATATTGGTGTTAAACCTACTGTATTCCAACTTCTCTATGGTTTATATACTATTTTACTAGCCATATATTCATCAAAATAAGCAAACAACACACGAAAAACAGAATCTATCAAAAACAGAAGAGTCTGTAGTAATCTGTATCTAGCGCAAGATCTGGAACCCCAAAAATTATAAAATAAATTTATGGACGTGAGTAATTTATATATTAATCATATGCAAAAATAATTAACTAAATATCACTTTCCAAATAAAAATGGCAGCAGTTCTTGTGAGCGTTAAAGTTTCTGTTTTTTACAGCAAGATGTCAAGACTTTCCCCAAGTCTTCCCAACGGTTCTACTTGGCACAAACACTAATTAAACACAAAAAACACAACCAAAACAGAGGCTGGGTAAATTATTTATTGAATAACAGCAAGGAAAAATATTGGGTTGCCTCCCAACAAGCGCTTTTCTTTAAAGCCTTATAGCTAGGCCTAATATTTCAATGATGCTCACATGAAAGAGAAGAATTGAAGCACAAAGAGAGCATCATAAAACACGTGACAAACACATATAATTCTAACATACTTCCTATTCATAGTCATCTTATAGTAAAACAAAGTATAAAGGCAAGCAAAAACTAGCATATGCAATGAAGCGGAAAGAAACAATAGCAATCTCAATATAACGAGAGGTAATTTAGTAACATGAAAATTTCTACCACCATATTTTCCTCTCTCATAATAATTACATGTAGGATCATAAGCAAATTTAACAAAATAGCTATCACATAACATATTTTCAACACGATCCACATGCATGCAAAGTTGACACTCTTCCAAAATAGTGAGATTAACATTAACTAAAGTCATGACCTTTCCAAACCCACTTTTATCAAAACTTTCATAAGATTGAACATTCTCCAAATATGTGGGATCTACAGTTGACACTCTTCCAAACCCAATTTCAATAATATTTCAAACACTATTATCAATCTCATATTCATCATTGGGTTTAAATAAATTTTCAATATCATAAGAAGAATCACCCCAATCATGATCATTGCAACAAGTAGAGGACATAGCAAAACTAGCATCCCCAAGCTTAGGGTTTTGCATATTATTAGCACAATTTACATAAATAGAATTTATAATAAAATCATTGCAATCATGCTTTTTATTCAAAGATCAATCGTGAATTGCTTCATAAAGTAATTCATCACACTTTTCAGATTTACGAATTTCAAGCAAAACCTCATAAAGATAATCAAGTGCACAAAACTCACTAGCAATTGGTTCATCATAATTAGATCTCTTAAAAAGATTAGCAAGCGAATGAGGATCCATAGATCTTAGGTTCTCTATTTAGCAATAAATAAATATCAATTCCAACCAAACGAGCCAAGTAAGACGTTAAAGCAGACGGAAAAAGGGCAAAAGGAAAATATAGGGTGAATAAAACGGCAAGGGTGAAGTGGGGGGAGGAAAACGAGAGGCAAATGGCAAATAATGTAATGCGGGAGATAAGGGTTTTTGATGGGTACTTGGTATGTTGACTTTTGCGTAGACCTCCCCAGCAACGGCGCCAGAAATGGCTCGTTGTCGGGAGTCAAATCTTGACTTGCGCGAACCTCCCCGGCAACGGCACCAGAAATGGCTCGTTGTCGGGAGTCAAATCTTGACTTGCACGAACCTCCCCGGCAACGGCGCCAGAAATTCTTCTTGCTACCCCTTGAGCACTGCGTTGGATTTCCTTGAACAGGAAAGGATGATGCAGCAAAGTAGCGTAAGTATTTACCTCGGTTTTTGAGAACCAAGGTATCAATCCAATGGGAGGTTGCGCGTGCATCCCTAGTACCTACACAAAACAAATAACTCCTCGCAACCAATGCGATAAGGGGTTGTCAATCCCTTCACGGTCACTTACAAGAGTGAGATCTGATAGATATGATAAGATAATATTTTTGGTATTTTTGTGATAAAGATGCAATAAAATAAAAGCAAAGGAAATAACTAAGTATTGGAAGATTTAATATGATGAAGATAGACCCAGGGGCCATAGGTTTCACTAGTGGCTTCTCTCAAGAGCATAAGTATTTTACGGTGGTTGAACGAATTACTGTTGAGCAATTGACAGAATTGAGCGTAGTTATGAGAATATCTAGGTATGATCATGTATATAGGCATCAAGTCCGAGACAAGTAGACCGACTCCTGCCTGCATCTACTACTATTACTCCACTCATCGACCGCTATCCAGCATGCATCTAGAGTATTAAGTTCATGAAAACAAAGTAACGCCTTAAGCAAGATGACATGATGTAGAGGGATAAATTCATGCAATATGATAAGAAAACATCTTTTTATCCTCGATGGCAACAATACAATACATGCCTTGCTGCCCCTACTATCACTGGGAAAGGACACCGCAAGATTGAACCCAAAGCTAAGCACTTCTCCCATTGCAAAAAAGATCAATCTAGTAGGCCAAACCAAATTGATAATTTGAAGAGACTTGTAAAGATAACCAATCATACATAAAAGAATTCAGAGAAAATTCAAATATTGTTCATAGATAATCTTGATCATAAACCCACAATTCATCGGTCTCAACAAACACACCGCAAAAAGAAGATTACATCGAATAGATCTCCACAAGGGAGGGGGATAACTTTGTATTGAGATCCAAAAAGAGAGAAGAAGCCATCTAGCTAATAACTATGGACCCGAAGGTCTGAGGTAAACTACTCACACTTCATCGGAGAGGCTATGGTGTTGATGTAGAAGCCCTCCGTGATGGATGCCCCCTCCGGTGGAGCTCCGGAACAGGCGCCAAGATGGGATCTCCTGGATACAGAAGGTTGCGGAGGTGGAATTACGGTTTTGGCTCCGTATGTGATCGTTTGGGGGTACATAGGTATATATAGGAGGAAGGAGTACGTCGGTGGAGCAACAGGGGGCCCATGAGGTTGGAGGGCGCACCTGGGGGTAGGCACGCCCCCTACCTCGTGGCATCCTCCTTTGTTTCTTGACGTAGGGTCCAAGTCTCCTGGATCATGTTCAGTGAGATAATCACGTTCCCGAAGGTTTCATTCCATTTGGACTCCGTTTGATATTCCTTTTCTTTGAAACCCTAAAACAGGCAAAAAATTAGCAAATCTGGGTTGGGCATCCGGTTAATAGGTTAGTCCCAAAAATAATATAAAAGTGGATAATAAAGCCCAATAATGTCCAAAACAGTAGATAATATAGCATGGAGCAATCAAAAATTATAGATACGTTGGAGACGTATCAGTCAACACAAAATAAATTTGGAGAAAGATGCCAAACCAGTTATTGATCATCAACGACGGCTGAATCCTAAGATGAAAGAAGTGGTAACAAAGGAAATACTGAAGCTCCTTGAGGCAGGTATAATTTATCCCGTTGCTGATAGTCAGTGGGTAAGTCATGTCCATTGTGTTCCTAAGAAGGGAGGTATTACTGTCATTCCTAATGATAAAGATGAATTTATTGTGCAAAGAATTATTACAGGTTATAGGATGGTAATTGATTTCTGCAAATTAAATAAGGCTACTAAAAAAGATCATTACCCCTTACCTTTCATTGATCAAATGCTAGAAAGATTATCCAAACATACACACTTTTGCTTTCTAGATGGTTATTCTGGTTTCTCTCAAATACCTGTGTCAGCTGATGATCAATCAAAGACCACTTTTACTTACCCTTTCGGTACTTTTGATTATAGATGTATGCCTTTTGTTTTATGTAATGCACCTGCTACCTTTCAAAGATGTATGATGGCTATATTCTCTGACTTTTGTGAAAAGATTTGTGAGGTTTTCATGGACGATTTCCCCGTTTATGGATCCTCTTTTGATGATTGCTTAAGCAACCTTGATCGAGTTTTGCAGAGATGTGAAGAAACTAACCTTGTCTTGAATTGGGAGAAGTGCCACTTTATGGTTAATGAAGGTATTCTCTTGGGGCATAAAATTTCTGAAAGGGGCATTGAAGTTGATAAAGCTAAAGTTGATGCTATTGAAAAGATGCCGTGTCCCAAGGACATCAAAGGTATAAGAAGTTTCCTTGGTCATGCCGGCTTTTATAGGAGGTTCATTAAGGACTTTTCAAAAATTTCTCGGCCTCTGACTAATTTATTACAATAATATATATCATTCGTCTTTGATGATGATTGTGTGGAAGCATTTGAAATACTTAAGAAAGCATTGATCTCTGCACCTATTGTTCAACCACCTGATTGGAATTTACCTTTTGAAATTATGTGTGATGCTAGTGATTATACTGTAGGTGTTGTTCTAGGGCAAAGAGTCGATAAGAAATTAAATATTATTCAATATGCTAGTAAAACTCTAGACAATGCCCAAAGAAGTTATGCTACTACTAAAAAGAATTCTTAGTAGTTGTATTTGTTTGTGATAAGTTCAGACCTTATATTGTTGATTCTAAAGTAACTATTCACACAGATCATGATGCTATTAAATATCTTATGGAAAAGAAAGATGCTAAACCTAGACTTATTAGATGGGTTCTCTTGCTACAAGAATTTGATTTGCATATTATTGATAGAAAGGGAGCTGAGAACCCCATTGCAGATAACTTGTCTAGGTTAGTAAATGTTCTTGATGACCCACTACCTATTGATGATAGCTTTCCTGATGAACAATTAAATGTCATAAATGCTTCTCGAACTGCTCCATGGTATGCTGATTATGTTAATTATATTGTTGCTAAATTTATACCACCTAGTTTCACATACCAGCAAAAGAAAAAGTTATTCTATGATTTGAGACAATAATTTTGGGATGACTCACATCTTTATAAAGAAGGAGTAGATGGTGTTATTATACGTTGTGTACCTGAGCATGAACAGGAACAGATCCTACGCAAGTGTCACTCCGAAGCTTATGGAGGACACCACGCTGGAGATAGAACTGCACATAAGGTATTGCAATCCGGTTTTTATTGGCCTACCCTCTTCAAGGATGCCCATAAGTTTGTCTTATCGTGTGGTGAATGTCAAAGAATTGGTAATATTAGTAGACGTCAAGAAATGCCTATGAATTATTCACTTGTTATTAAACCGTTTGATGTTTGGGGCTTTGATTATATGGGACTGTTTCCTGCCTCTAATGGATATACACATATTTTAGTTTTTATTGATTACATTACTAAGTGGGTAGAAGCTATTCCAACTAGTAGTGCTGATCATAACACCTCTATTAAGATGCTTAAAGAAGTTATTTTTCCAAGGTTTGGAGTCCCTAGATATTTAATGACTGATGGTGGTTCACATTTTATTCATGGTGCTTTCCGTAAAATGCTTGCTAAGTATGATGTTAACCATAGAATTGCATCTCCTTATCACCCACTGTCTAGTGGTCAAGTAGAATTGAGTAATAGAGAACTCAAATTAATTTTGCAAAAGACTGTTAATAGATCTAGAAAGAATTGGTCCAAGAAACTTGATGATGCATTACGGGCCTATAGAATTGCATATAAAAATCCTATGGGTATGTCTCCGTATAAAATGGTTTATGGAAAAGCATGTCACTTACCCGTCGAACTAGAACATAAGGCTTATTGGGCTATTAAAGAGCTCAATTATGATTTCAAACTTGCCGGTGATAAAAGGTTATTTGACATTAGCTCACTTGATGAATGGAGAACCCAAGCCCATGAGAATGCCAAATTGTCTAAAGAAAAGGTTAAAAGATGGCATGACAAAAGGATACAAAAGCGTGAGTTTAATGTAGGTGATTATGTACTGCTATACAACTCTTGCTTAAGAGTTTTTGCAGGAAAACTTCTCTCTAAATGGGAAGGTCCTTACATTATCGAGGAGATCTATCGTTCCGGTGCTATAAAAATCAACAACTTCGAAGGCACAAATCTGAAGGTGGTGAACGGTCAAAGAATTAAACATTATATCTCAGGTAATCCTATAAATGTTGAAACCAATGTTATTGAAACCGTAACCCCGGAGGAATACATAAGGGACACTTTCAGGAATGTTTCAGACTACGAAAAGGAATAGGTATGTGGTATAGTAAGTAAACCGACTCCAAAACAGTTCTAATGGCAATTTTCCTCCGTTTTGGAATATTTATAAAAATAGAAAAATAAGAAGCAGTCCGAGAAGGACACGGGGGCTCCACAAGGGTGGAGGGCGCGCCCTACCCCCTGGGCGCGCCATCCTGCCTCGTGGGCACCTCGTGTGCTCTTCGGACTCCGTTTTCTTGCACGTTACATATTTTGGTCGGTAAAAATTCATTATATAATCTCCCGAAGGTTTTGACTCCTGTATCACGCAATTGTCCTCTGTTCTTGTTTCGAGCTGTTTTCTGTTAGGGTTGTCAAGGTCAGGCATCATGCCGTCCCCCTCCTCCAACAATGGTGACAACGATGCTTGGTTAATGAAGATAGAGCTGAAGAGGGAAGAACCCGTGGAGATCAACAAGGATGAAAGGATCAAGAAGGCCACGGAGGACCAAGTGTTGGAAATATGCCCTAGAGGCAATAATAAAATGGTTATTATTATATTTCCTTGTTCATGATAATTGTCTATTGTTCATGCTATAATTGTATTAACCGGAAACCGTAATACATGTGTGAATACATAAATCGTAATATGTACCTAGTAAGCCTCTAGTTGACTAGATCATTGATCAATAGATGGTCATGGCTTCCTGACCATGGACATTGGATGTCATTGATAACGGGATCACATCATTAGGAGAATGATGTGATGGACAAGACCCAATCTTAAGCATAGCACAAGATCGTGTAGTTCGTTTGCTAAAGCTTTTCTAATGTCAAGTATCATTTCCTTAGGCCATGAGATTATGCAACTCCTGGATACCGTAGGAATGCTTTGGGTGTACCAAACATCACAACGTAAATGGGTGGCTATAAAGGTGCACTATAGGTATCTCCGAAAGTGTCTGTTGGGTTGGCACGAATCGAGACTGGGATTTGTCACTCCGTGTGACGGAGAGGTATCTCTGGGGCCACTCGATAAGACATCATCATAATGAGCTCAATGTGACCAAGGAGTTGATCACGGGATGATGTGTTATGGAACGAGTAAAGATACTTGCCAGTAACGAGATTGAACAAGGTATAGGGATACCGACGATCGAATCTCGGGCAAGTAACATACTGATAGACAAAGGGAATTGTATACGGGATTGATTGAATCCCCGACATCGTGGTTCATCCGATGAGATCATCGTGGAACATGTGGGAGCCAATATGGGTATCCAGATCCCGCTATTGGTTATTGGCCAGAGAGATGTCTCGGTCATGTCTGCATGGTTCCCGAACCCATAGGGTCTACACACTTAAGGTTCGGTGACGCTAGAGTTGTTATGGGAAATAGTATGTGGTTACCGAAGGTTGTTTGGAGTCCTGGATGAGATGCTGGACGTGACGAGGAGCTCCGGAATGGTCCGGAGGTGAAGATCGATATATTGGACGAAGGGTATTGGAGTCCGGAATTGTTCCGGGGGTATCAGGTGACGACCAGCGTATCCATAAGGGGTTTCGGAGGCCCCGGCAAGTGTTGGGGGCCTTATGGGCCAAGGGGAAGGGGCACACCAGCCCACTAAGGGTCTGTGCGCCCCTCCCACCCCATCTCACGTAACCAGGAAATGTGGGGGCGCCTCCCCTACGGCAGCGGCCCCTCCTGGCTTGGGGGGCAAGTCTCCTAGGGGTGGGGGCGCCTAAAACCCACCTAGGGTTCCCTCCCTGGCCGCCGCCCCTCCCCTAGATGGGATCTGAAGGGGCCGGGCCCCTCTCCCCTTCTCCTATAAATAGTGGGGGTGGGAGGGCTGCCAGACGTGACAAACCCTTCCCCTATCGCAGCCCCTCCCCCTCTCCTATACCTCCTCCTCCGTAGCGCTTGGCGAAGCCATGCCGGAGAACCACGTGCTCCATCACCACCACGCCGTCGTGCTGTCGGAGTTCTCCCTCAACTTCTCCTCTCCCCTTGCTAGATCAAGAAGGAGGAGATGTCCCCGAGGTGTACGTGTGTTGAACGCGGAGGCGCCGTTGTTCGGCGCTTAGATCGGAACCGACCGCGATCTGAATTGCTGCGTCTACGACTCCACCAACCGTGTTCTTGTAACGCTCCCACTTAGTGATTTTCAAGGGTATGAAGATGCACTCCCTCTCTCTCGTTGCTAGTATCTCCTAGATTGATCTTGGTGACACGTAGGAAAATTTTGAATTATTGCTACGTTCCCCAACACCAAGTTCCGGCAATAGAAGACATCCTTCAACTTGATCACAATCTTCTTACCCCGACTAAGATCGAAGCTTTCAAGATGATTGAGTTAGCTTGTTACAAAACAAGTATCTCACACGTGAAAATATTTTGTTGAAGGAGCATATAGTTGCACTCAAGGGCATCATCCGCAAGTTGGAGGATCTCGTACGCTCGATGTGCGACTACCCATCATCACCACCATATTCTTCACCAACAAAGGAGACTTAATCACATAGGTATGGGCACTCCCCTTGGCAACTGCCAAGCTTGGGGAAGGTGCCCCGGTATCGTATCACCATCACATCTCTATCTTTATCATTTTTCTTAGTTCGATCCTTTTAGTAATATCTTGATCTACTAGAATAAAGTTTTTGGTATGATATAGTTTTGAGTTTTGCTTTATGATCCCTCTATGTAATCGAGTCCATGAGCTATATAATAAAGATTAGTGTTGAGTCAAGGGCTTGATGATTTCGCTATGATCTTGAGGGAATAAAATAAAAGAGAAAGAAATAAAAAGAAACAAAGATATCATATGGATCTTATGGAGAGTAATGAGCTCACATATAAAGAGTATGATGAATAAAAGTTGTTGAGAGTTGACAAACATAGCTTTGGTCATCGTTGCAATTAATAGGAAGTAATAAAGAAAGAGAGGTCTTCACATATAAATACACTATCTTGGACATCTTTTATGATTGTGAGCACTCATTAAAATATGACATGCTAAAGATTTGACATTGGACAAGGAAGACAACGTAATGGGTTATGTTTTCTTACATCTGAGATAAATTATATTGGCATGGATCATCCAACATGATTGAGCTTGCCTTTCCCCTCATGCTAGCCAAATTCTTTACACCAAGTAGAGATACTACTTGTGCTTCCAAATATCCCTAAACCCAGTTTTGCCATGAGAGTCCACTATATCTACCAATGGATTGAGTAAGATCCTTCAAGTAAGTTGTCATCGGTGCAACCAATAAAAATTGCTCTCTAAATATGTATGACTTATTAGTGTGGGAGAAAATAAGCTTTATACGATCTTGTGATATGGAAGAAATAAAAGCGATGGACTGCATAATAAAGGTCCATATCACAAGTGGCAATATAAAGTGGTGTTCTTTCGCATTAAGATTTTGTGCATTCAACCATAAAAGTGCATGACAACCTCTGCTTCCCTCTGCGAAGGGCCTATCTTTTACTTTTAACTCCCACCTCACATAAGAGTCATGGTGATCTTCACCTTTCCTTTTTACATTTTATCTTTTGGCAAGAACAATATGTTGGAAAAATCCTGGTATATATGGCTAATTGGATGTGAGTTTTCATGAACTATTATTGTTGACATTACCCTTGAGGTAAAACGTTGGGAGGCAAAACTATAAGCCCCTATCTTTCTCTGTGTCCGATTAAAACTCCATACCCATAAGTATTGCGTGAGTATTAGCAATTGTGAAAGACTATATGATGGTTGAGTATGTGGACTTGCTGAAAAGCTCTTATATTGACTCTTTCCTATGTTATGATAAATTTCAATTGCCTAAATGATTGAGATTCGAGTTTGTTGGTTCTCAATGAAGTTTATGATTCATACTTGAAATTGTGATTGAATTGTTAGTTTAGCATAAGAGATCATATGACAATAATTATATAAGCTAATGTTCTAAGAGTGATCATGATGCCCTCATGTCCGTATTTTATTTTTATCGACATCTCTATCTCTAAACATGTGGACATATTTTTTGATTTTGGCTTTCGCTTGAGGACAAGCGAGGTCTAAGCTTGGGGGAGTTGATACGTCCATTTTGCATCATGCTTTTATATTGATATTTATTGCATTATGGGCTGTTATTACACATTATGTCACAACACTTATGCCTATTCTCTCTTATTTTACAAGGTTTACATAAAGAAGGAGAATGCCGGCAGCTGGGATTCTTGGCTGGAAAAGGAGCAAATATTAGAGACCTATTCTGCACAGCTCCAAAAGTCCTGAAACTTCATGGAAGCTATTTTCAAAATATATAAAAAATATTGAGCGCAAGAAGTTCCAGAGCGGGCCCACACCCTGGCCACAAGGGTGGGGGCGCGCCCCCTGCCTCGTGGGCCCCCTGGTGGCCCTCCGATGCCCATCTTCTGCTATATGGAGTCTTTCGTTGAGGATAAAATCATAAGAAAGCTTTCGGGAGGAGACTCCGTCGCCACGAGGCGGAACCAATCCAGGGCTCCGGCGGAGCTGTTCTGCCGAGGAAACTTCCCTCCGGGAAGGGGAAATCATCACCATCGTCATCACCAACGCTCCTCTCATCGGGAGGGGGGCAATCTCCATCAACATATTCACTAGCACCATCTCCCCTCAAACCCTAGTTCATCTCTTGTATCCAATTCTTGTCTCTAAGTCTGGGATTGGTACCTGTAGGTTGCTAGTAGTGTTGATTACTCCTTGTAGTTGAAGCTAGTTGGTTTATTTGGTGGAAGATCATATGTTCAGATCCTATATGCATATTAATACCCCTCTGATTATGAACATGAATATGCTTTGTGAGTAGTTACGTTTGTTCCTGAGGACATGGGAGAAGTCTTGCTATTAGTAGTCATGTGAATTTGGTATTCGTTCGATATTTTGATGAGATGTATGTTGTCTCTCCTCTAGTCACTACAAAAACATACACTTTCGTGATGATACGTGTTTGTCACAGTAGGTCGCTTTTTTTGTCATGCATGTACATCCATGACAAATTTATGACAGAATCAAGATAGTCATACCTGTGCTGTCATAGAAGTGTTCCATGACATTACCAAAATTATCATCACGGAAGTGTCCACTTCCATGACGATAAATCGCGCGTCACAGAAGTGCTTTCGTCAAGGGTGACCGACACGTGGCATCCACCGTAACGGAATGCCGTTAAGCTATCGGGTCGGGTTTTGGATCCGATAACCCGTTAACAGCCCCGACCAATGGGAAATTTCCGCATGTAAAATTCTTATTGGCTGGACGAAACATGTGTCAGCTCGTCAGCGGGTCAGATAGGCGCCTATGATACGTCGACACGTGGCACGGCCCAACAGTGGCCCATTCCTGTGAAAAGGTCGGCCCGTTTGACTTGGTCAAAAGCTGGCCGGCCGGCCCATGGAAAGCCTGTTAACGGCATGTTCGCATATAGCCCATTTATAGCCCGCTAACCCAACGCTCGTTACGCCCTATCCGAATTAGGCCCAGTAGTGTCATCTGGGCCGTCCACTATGATTCCAGCCCGTTTTCACTTCTGGCCCATGTATAGCCCATGACGTCTTTCGGCCCATATGAGGCCCTTTGTAACTCTTGGCCCATTAGCAGCCTGTGCTGAAACTGGCCCATAATGAACAGTGTATTACTTTACACCCATTAACGGCCCGTGGTGAAACTGGCCCGTAATGAACAGTGTATCACTTTATACCCATTAACGGCCCGTGGTGAAACTGGCCCGTAATGAACAGTGTATCACTTTATACCCATTAACGGCCCGTTATTCCGTTGGGCCATTTCCAGCCCAAGTTGACTTTCGGCCTTCTGAGGGCCCATTTATTCCTGGGCTCATTTGCAGCATTCAGTTACTTATGGCCCATTACTGTCATTTTCTGCTTGTGGGCCAAATTCAGCCCGTCATTACAGTCGGCCAGTTTGTGGACCGTTAGTCTGTTGGGCCATTTTCATAGCATCACCAAATACGGCCTATTAACGGCCCATTATGGTTAGCCCATAAAACGTACGATTTCTATTAATGGCCCGTCTACGGCCCATTAAAGGCCCGTACAAGACCCATAAATGTGTCGGCGGCCCATGGATCCTACAAGACGTACAAGGCCCATGGATCCTACGAGACGTAGAAGGCCCATGGATCCGACGGCCCGTGAAGGGCCATGGTCGAGCGAATTGGCTCCCGTTTGAACGATATAGCATATTCAAAGAATTATCCTACTCAATACTATCACCTCTAAAAAGACTACACTATTACAACAAAGAGATCAAGGCATAGAAAGGTAGAATAATCCTACACTATACAATAAAGAAATTACAATCAATTATACCCACTTGGCATTATGGTTCGGCGCAGGTGATAATAAAGATACACAAACAGCAAATTACATACACTGGGTAAATACAGCTCATACATCATGGACGCGCATCAACTTAACTCCATTTGAACTATAATCTCTTCAGAAAATAGGATTGGCCGGATTCAGATAGCACAAATTTCAGTCTGCAAAATCTCCAATTCCTTCATGGTTACCTCAGTGTCTTGTTTCATTTTTTTGACACATGCATCTAATACCTGCATGTCCAGTCTCAACTTGTTGATTATACGTTGACAATCATGTACATGTTGTCTTGCCACCTCTAGTTGATGCTCGAGAACATCAGCACATTCCAATTCTAATCCATAATCATTCGGTAACGGCCATGCTGCACTGCTCGCAGATCTTTGTGTTGATGCCACTTCATCCTGAAATGTTTCTGTAAGTACACATGACTAGGGCAAAAATATAGTTTCAACAGTGAAGCAAACAAGACACTATTTTGTACTACATGGCAAAATAGGACTAACAATAATGTTACATGTCACTTTAAAAAAATGTTACACGTCATGAAGCATAAGCAGGTGATATTTTAAAAATTATAAAAAAGATAGTATGTGCAACCTGCATACAGAAATCCATCTTAGCTCACCAGAGGAACATGATGTTGGGGCCCAATCGAAAACACAGACAAGTTACAAATTTAGACAGCATGTTGCATATAAGTAAGAAAGCAGTTGGCCATTCTATGCCTCAATTAAAGTCTTAGGGAGCATAATGAACAGCAGAGGGTTTCATACAAACATACTACAGCAGGCAAAACTATGCAACCATTAGCGTAGTATAAACTAGATTGTGAGCCTCATGCAATAATAGTTGGTTAATAGACTTCAAAGCTTCAGGCACACTTCGGCAGAGTAATTAAATGGTAAGGCCTTTAATTATGTCAACTAATAGTGATACAAGTACCGAACATCAGGCATGATTATTTGGGCATCTCATTAACTGAGGACAAATAAAGCAATTGAAAAGAGAAAATTAACTATGCCTGAAACAAACAAGGAATTGAACTGTTGAGTTGCATACAGTGACTTACCTTAGCAGGTTGAAGAGGCTCAGCACAGCTCCTACTTCTCTTGCAAGGCTCCTTCCTAACATCTTGTACTTGGAAATCCTCAATCTTATCTTCATTGCACCCCCTCTGCAAGGTGACACAAACTAGCTACTCATCTCCTTGGAAGATAAATATGCATACTTTCCAGTCTGTGAACACAAAAGGATGAGATTAGAACAAAACAACACCACAGAATGAAACATGCCGCATCTCTTGCACTTGCACACAATGAAATGAGCATTTACTATGTCTGCACTATGTAAAAACTAGGAATACCTTCACACTGGATCTCCAAGTACTCTTGGGGAGCCTAATGTAGTGTACAGCCAAACCTTTATGTCACGTATGAGTTAGACAAGGCCCCACTACAGCAGCCCTTAGTGTTTAAATCGTTGACAAGCTCTGTTAGAGTGTTAGGTCAAGAACAGCAAGTAATCAAAGCAAACAGTCCTAGTATGGCTGGCTGATGCAAACAAGCAATGGAACAGAAGTGTGAGCAAATCTTATGTGACGCCCCCGATTTAATTGTACACTAATCATACACGCAAACGTGTACGATCAAGATCAGGGACTCACGGGAAGATATCACAACACAACTCTACAAATAAAATAAGTCATACAAGCATCATATTACAAGCCAGGGGCCTCGAGGGCTCGAATACAAGAGCTCGATCATAGACGAGTCAGCGGAAGCAACAAATCTGAGAACAGACATAAGTTAAACAAGTCTGCCTTAAGAAGGCTAGCACAAACTGGGATACAGATCGAAAGGGGCGCAGGCCTCCTGCCTGGGATCCTCCTAAACTACTCCTGGTCGTCGTCAGCGGGCAGCACGTAGTAGTAGGCACCTCCGGTGTAGTAGGAGTCGTCGTCGACGGTGGCGTCTGGCTCCTGGGCTCCAACATCTGGTTGCGACAACCAGGTAGAAGGGATAGAGGGAAAAGAAGGGGAAAGCAACCGTGAGTACTCATCCAAAGTACTCGCAAGCAAGGAGCTATACTACATATGCATGCATTGGTATCAACTGGGATAAGGCTATTATATGTGGACTGAACTGCAGAAAGCCGGAATAAGAGGGGGATAACTAATCCTGTCGAAGACTATGCTTCAGGCAGCCTCCGTCTTGCAGCATGTAGAAGAGAGTAGACTGAAGTCCTCCAAGTAGCATCGTATAGCATAATCCTAACCGATGATCCTCCCCTCGTCGCCCTGTGAGAGAGCGATCACCGGTTGTCTCTGGCACTTGGAAGGGTGTGTTTTATTAAGTATCCGGTTCTAGTTGTCATAAGGTCAAGATACAACTTCGGGTCGTCCTTTTACCGAGGGACACGGCTATTCGAATAGATAAACTTCCCTGCAGGGGTGCACCACATACCCCAACACGCTCGATCCCATTTGGCCGGACACACTTTCCTGGGTCATGCCCGGCCTCGGAAGATCAACACGTTGTAGCCCTACCTAGGCACAACAGAGAGGTCAGCACGCCAGTCTAAACCCTATGGCGCAGGGGTCTGGGCCCATCGCCCTTTGCACACCTACACGTTGTGAACGCGGCCGAAAGCAGACCTAGCCTAGAGGCCTTCCAGTCCAATCCGGCGCGTGCCACTCAGTCGCTGACGTCACAAAGGCTTCGGCTGATACCACGACATCGGGATACCCATAACTACTCCCGCGTAGATGGTTAGTGCGTATAGACCAAATGGCCAGACTCAGATCAAATACCCAGATCTCGTTAAGCGTGTTAAGTATCCGCGAACGCCGAACAGGGCCAGGCCCACCTCTCTCCTAGGTGGTCGGAACCTGCCCTGTCGCTCCGCCACAAAGATCCACACAGAGGGCCGTCGGGACAAAGGTCCTTTCAGCCCCCAATCCGTGAATCACTCACGGGTACTCCTCGAGCCAACCCGACTTTGGTCACCACATGTATCATGTTTAAAGTATATAGTATATACCCGTGATCACCTCCCGAGGTGATCACAGCCCAGTAGTATAGCAAGGCAGACAGACAAGAGTGTAGGGCCACTGATGGAACACTAGCATCCTATACTAAGCAGTAGGATAGCAGGTAAAGGTAACAACAGTAGTAGCAAGGACAGGCTATGCAGCATTATAGGAATAACTGAAAGCAGTAACATGCTACACTACTCTAATGCAAGCAGTATAGAGAAGAGTTGGCGATATCTGGTGATCAAAGGGGGGGCTTGCCTGGTTGCTCTGGCAAGAGAGAGTGGTCGTCAACACCGTAGCCGATCACAGGGGTACCGGCAGCGGTCTCGGGGTCTACCGGAAAAAGTAACGGAGGGGGAACATAATAAATAACAGAGCAATCAAAGCAACACAAAGCATAACATGGTGATACGCCGTGCTAGGGGTGACCTAACGCAGTAGGAGGTGATACCGGCGAAGGGGGAAAACATCCGGGAAGTATCCCCGGTGTTTTGCGTTTTCGGGCAGAGGAGCCGGAGGGGAAAAGTTGCGAGTTTGCTATGCTAGGGATGCGTGACGGACGAACGGGCTGCGTATCCGGGTTCGTCTCGTCGTTCTGAGCAACTTTCATGTTGAAATTATTTTAATCCGAGTTACGGATTAAAAGATATGATTTTCTAAAGATTTTATTAATTTCTGGAATTTAATTACTTAATTAAAATAATCCGATAAACAGATTAATGATATCAGCATGATGTCATGCTGACATCATCAGTCATCAGGGTTGACTTGGTCAACTTGTCCAGTGGGTCCAGTGGGACCCACCTGTCATACACTGTTTTAAATAACTAACAATTAATTAGGTTAATTAGTGATTAGGTTAATCTAATCAGGATTAATTAATTAATTTAATTAATTAATATTCTTATTTTTATTTTTATTTTTTTAATATCTTTTTTTTATTAAACATTCTGGGGGCAAGGGCCCCACATGTCATTGGCCCAGGGGGCCTATCGGGCGACGGGTTACGGGCGCGGGCGACGAGCGCTGGGGCGCTGCAAGGCGCCCAAACTGGACGCGGTCGCGGCGAGGCACCGGCGGCCACCGCCGCGAGTGGTCGCAACCGCCAGGGAAGCGGAGCAGCGGCAGAAGGCGGGGAGAGGCCACTGCAGGCCGACGCGGCAGAGGGGGTGTGGTGGCCGGAGCAGCGCCGGAGCGAGAGGGGGGCTGCGGGCGCGTGGTCCGGCAAAGCCACCGCAACGCCGGAGAGACGAGGCCACGCGCGCGGCAAGCGACAAGCAAAACCCAGAGCGCGGAGTTAGGTGAGGCCAAGGTGAGGGGCGCGGCGGAAGGGATGTCCCTAGGTCGCGGTCCGGCGCAGGGGAGACGGGTGCGGAGCATGGCTGCAGCTGTGAGGTGGGGCGCGGGCACGCGCACGAAGGGTAGAGAGTGCGGCCTGCTAGCGCGTTCGACGCGAGCGTAGCGCGAGCAACGCGTGGGGCTTGGCCCGTGCACCCGCGCGGTTGGGCGCGACGAATGGCGTCCGATAGGGGGAGAGGGGAGTACGAGGAAAGGGGAGGTGCTCACGGCCGGGGCCGTAGGGGAATGGCAGCGGGCTCGACGGAGGCCTTCGAGGAGGAGGTCGATGATGCGAGCCGCCCGGCGAGGAGGAGGTTGACGGGGAGGGCGCAGGTCCGGCGAGGGGTTGAGGCAGAAGAGCTCCGGTGGGGTTGCCCCGACAAACGATGACGGCAGGGTGGTTCTCCTTGCGACGGCGGTTGGCGATGGTGACGGCGAAGGGTCACGGCAACGGGGGTCGGGGAGCCGTTTCCCTCGATCCAGATCGGGGGGGGGGGGGGCAGAGGAGGAGTGGGACGAGGGAGAGGGAGTGGGGACGAGTGGGTGGGGAAAGTGGGTGGCGGCTAGGGTTAGTGGGGGGGGATGGATAAGGGGAGGGGGAGGGGCCGGTTCGGCCTGCGCCCGAATGGGCCGGCCAACTAGGCCAGTAGGCCGTGGGGGGGGGGTTCCCTCTTCTTCTTCTTTTTTTGTCTATTTGATTGTTTGCTTTCTGTTTTCTTTTCTTTTGTTTATTTTCTTTTCTGTTTTTTATTTATTTATAAACACTTAGGCATTTTATAAAATTGTGAACCTTACACCATAATTATCTTTGTAATATTTGGCAACCCCCGAACATTTTTGTTTTAATTTTTGAAAACTTTTATTGTTTTCTTTTATTTAAATTTTGAACTTGTTTCGGTTCTGAACTATCGAGAGTTTACCACAGTAACCGTGGTGACGTGGCATCATTAGCGGGGAATCACTGTAGCTTAATTATCCGGGCGTTACAAATCTCCTCCACTACAAGAAATCTCGTCCCGAGATTTTAGGAGGTAGAAGGAAACAGTGCGGGGTATTCAATACGCAGGCGATCCTCGCGTTCCCAAGTGGCCTCGTCTTCAGAGTGATTCGACCACTGGACCTTGAGGAACTTGATCGCCTTCTGGCGTGTGCGGCGTTCAGCTTGGTCGAGAATGCAGACCGGATGCTCTTTATAGGAGAGGTCCTGTTGCAATTCGAGCACTTCATGAGCCACCGCTCGGATTGGATCCTTGAAGCAACGGCGGAGTTGTGACACATGGAACACATCGTGAACCTGAGAAAGGTTCGGCGGAAGCTCCAGTTGATATGCCACCTTTCCACGCCTTTCGAGAATAGTGAAGGGACCGATATAGCGAGGAGCTAGCTTTCCCTTGATCCCGAAGCGGTGAGCACCCTTCATTGGTGTAACTCGAAGATAAGCCTTTTCGCCAGGTTGATAGACCATGTCTTGGTGATGACGGTCATACTGACTTTTCTGACGTGACTGAGCAGTCTTGAGATTCTCGCGAATAATGCGAACTTGTTCTTCGGCCTGTTGGATAATATTCGGACCGAAGAGTGGACGTTCCCCAGTTTCTGACCAGTTCAGAGGGGTTCGGCACTTTCGTCCATATAACACTTCGAAGGGGGACATCTTCAGACTAGCTTGATAGCTATTATTATAAGAGAACTCGGCATATGGAAGAGATTCCTCCCATTTCTTGCCGAATGAGACTACACAAGCTCGAAGCATGTCTTCGAGAACTTGGTTGACACGTTCAACCTGCCCTTGCGACTAAGGATGAAACGCAGTACTGAACGACAGATGAGTTCCCATAGCTTCTTGGAAACTCGCCCAAAACCTTGAAGTGAATAAGCTGCCACGGTCTGAACTGATAACCAGTGGGATACCATGGAGTGAAACAATTCTGGCCATGTAGAGAGTAGCAAGCTGACTAGCAGTGATTGTCTCTTTGACCGCCAGAAAATGGGCAACTTTGGAAAGCCGGTCAATGACGACAAGAATAGCATCATTACCTTTCTGAGATTTGGGAAATCCAGTGACGAAGTCCATTTCAACATGGTCCCATTTCCATTCAGGAATAGAGATAGGTTGCAGAGTTCCAGCAGGCCTTTGATGCTCTGCTTTGATTCGGCGACAAACGTCACACTCAGCAACATAACGAGCAATGTCCTGCTTCATATTAGACCACCAGAATCTTTGACGAATATCCTGGTACATCTTTGTACTACCAGGATGGATGGACAGAGGCGTATCATGGGCTTCTTGCATAACCCCATTAGTTTTATCCAGGTTTTTCTTCGAACAAGGTACCACTAGGCGGCCTTTGAAATACAAGGCGCCATCGTCAGCAATAGTGAAGAATGAGGGCTTTCCTTTTTTGAGGTCGCGCTTAATCTTGAGGACTTCATCGTCACACTTCTGTATCCATTTGATGGTGTCCACAAGATCTGGTTTCGCAACCAGGGTATTGAGAGAACCCTTGGAAACAACAAGGAGGTTCTGTTTGGGGAAACCTTCGGGAGGGGGAGCGAGTGATCCCGAAGGAACAATATGGAGGTTCAGCCTTCTAAATTCTTCAACAAGCGATGGATGAACTTTGTGAACCTGGAGGTGGTTACAGTAATACTTGCGGCTCAAGGCATCAGCCATTACATTAGCCTTGCCGGGGGTATAGGATATACCCACGTCAAAGTCTGCAACAGTCTCCATCCATCTTTGCTGACGTAGGTTCAGATCTGGCTGAGTAAACAGATACTTCAGGCTTTGATGGTCGGTGAAGATCTCGCAACGATTACCGAGAAGGTAATGTCGCCACTGCTTCAGTGCATGAATGACAGCAGCAAGCTCGAGGTCGTGAACTGGGTAGTTTTCTTCGTGAGGGCGCAGTTGACGAGAGGCATAAGCAATCACTCTGCGCTCTTGCATTAGGACACAGCCTAATCCTTGACGGGAAGCGTCACAGTAAATGACGAAGTCCCTCTTAGTATTAGGTGGAGCAAGTACGGGGGCAGAAGTCAACTTGTCTTTGAGCGCCTGGAAACTATCCTGACACTTGTCTGTCTAGTCAAACTTGACACCCTTATGTAACAGATTAGTCAGAGGCCTGGCAATCTTGGAGAAGTTCTCGACGAATCGACGGCAATAGCTGGCGAGACCGAGAAAACTTCGGACTTGCTTGACGTTCTTCGGGGGAGTCCAATCGAGAATAGCCTGAACTCGTTCAGGGTTGACGGCAATACCATCCTTGGAGATGACATGCCCAAGATAGGTTACTTCGGGGAGCCAGAATTCACACTTGGAATACTTAGCATACAGTTGATGCTCTCGAAGTTTTTCCAGCACCAGACGAAGATGTTCAGCATGCTCCTCCTTGTTCTTGGAAAATACAAGGATATCGTCCAAATAAACCACGACGAACTTGTCGAGGTAATCCATGAAGATATAATTCATCAGACGAGAGAAGGTGGCTGGAGCATTCGTTAAGCCGAATGACATGACGGTGTACTCGTATGATCCATACCGAGTAACGAAGGCAGTTTTTGGAATGTCCTCTTCACGAACACGGATCTGGTGGTAGCCCAACCTCAAGTCGAGTTTAGAGAACACTGACGAGCCAGCCAGTTGATCATAAAGATCATTGATCCGAGGAAGGGGATACTTGTTCTGAATGGTAGCTTGGTTAATAGGACGGTAGTCTTGGACTAATCGGTTTGTCCCATCCTTTTTCTTAACAAAGAGAGAAGGTGCTCCCCAAGGAGAGCAACTTGGGCGAATGAAACCTTTGACAAGAGATTTGTCGATTTCCTCCTTAAGCTCAATAAGCTCATGCGGCGGCATCTTGTAGGGTCGTTTAGCTATAGGGGTGGTGTCGGGTTTCAAGTCGATGATGAATTCGACAGCTCTAGCAGGGGGAATCCCTGGAAGTTCTTCTGGGAAGACATCTTGGAATTCACGAACGACGGGAATGTTTTCAATGCCCTCGAGTGGTGCAGCGTTCAACGCATTCAAGGCATAAAGTCGTGCCTCGGCGTTCTGAACTAGATGAGCTTGGTAAGCTATTATTTCGTCAGAAGGGTGTAGCAGATGGACGACCTTAGTGGCGCAAACTATAGAAGCAGTATGCGCTTTCAACCAATCCATTCCCAGAATGAGGTCGATGCTACTGGATTTTAGTATGATGGGGGAGGCAAGGAATTCCAGTCCTTCAATTTCAACGGGAACGTTGTGACTAACCATAGAGGTTTGACACTGGCCCGCAGGAGTGTGTACCACAATCGAAGTGTTCATCTCTTCGTATTTAATGCCATGCATGAATGCAAACTCAGCTGATATGAATGAATGTGATGCTCCTGTATCAAATAAGACAGATGCTGGTACTGAATTTACGAGGAGTGTACCCATCACGGTAGCAGGCTGGTCTTGGGCTTCGTTCAGATCAACATGGTTGGCATGAACGCGACCATAAGACTTGGCATTGTTGTTGCGGGGCTGGTTGTTTCCACGGCCAGCTGCTGGAAGGGCCAGTTGATTCTGTTTCTGGTTGCATTCCCTAGCACGGTGCCCGGGTTGTCCACACCTGAAGCACAAACCATTCTCGGGAGTAGGAACAGGAGCTTGGGGTGGTGGAGCTGGAAGCCTTGGCTGCCTAGTTGGAGCAGTAGGCAGACGAGGTGCAGCATAGGACTGCCTTGGGGCAGGTGTATTAGGCTGGTACACGCTGTTGGGAATCCATATCTTGCGCTTCTGCGAGGACGGGCCCGAAGATGAGCCCGTGTCACGGCTGCGCCTGTGAGAGCTCTGGTATTCCTGCAGACCAGTTTCGACATTGATGGCTTTGTTCACCAGAGTGGCGAAATCAGCAAAGTCATGCACTAGAAGTGCGAGTTTGATGTCAGCTTGAAGGCCATCCCGAAACTTCTCCTGTCTGCGTGCATCAGTTGCAATGTCCTCTTCAGCATAGCGGGACAAGTCCAGAAACTCCCGTTGATAAGCTTCCACAGTTTTGTTGCCTTGGGTGAGGTTGCGGAACTCACGCTTCTTCCGGTCCATGACTCCCTGAGGAATGAAGCGAGCACGGAAGGCAGCTTGGAAGTCTGGCCAGGTGATGATTGTTCCAGCTGGCAGAGTACGCCTGTGGCTGTCCCACCATTGAGCTGCGGGTCCTTTCAGAAAGAAGGAAGCAAAGGTGACATAGCTGGCAAGGGCTACATCAGCAGACTCCATCTCATAGGTGATGTCACGGAGCCAGTCATCAGCATCCAGAGGCTGAGTTGAGCTGCGGTACACGGTTGGGTTGAGGCGCATGAAATCTTGCAGAGTCACTTGGGTTGGTTGCTGGTTCATATTGGGGCGAGGAAACTGAGCCATAATATTCTCCATGAACTGACGATTCAGCTCAAACTGTTGCATCATCCCAGCCATGTACTCAGGCGGTGGTGGGGGGTTGCCACCACGACCACGACCACCTGGTCTAACCATCCTGCTAATATTTAACAGGGGTAGTTCAGCATTTAGAAATTTGCAAAGACAAGAATCATTCATGAAGAAACATGCACAACGAAAGCAGCTCGATAGATACTACATAGTAGTCGGCATATCTTACAAAAGAGACCATGCATAGAGGTCGTTACATAGAGTTCGGCACAAAGTCTAAGACATCATAGGCGGCACGCAGGCTCGCGGCGACTGCAACTAACACTTAACAAGCAAGTCTACATCAGTCCCACACGGTACTGCGGAGGTAGCTGTAGCCTGAAAGCTGGTAGTGTGGCAGCGGGTACACCACGTCGGCAACCTGGGGTCCGCGGGGGCTCTGGTGCTGAACCCGACGCTCAGGTGGCAGAAGAGGGCCAAGTGCGGGAGAGTAGCCTCCCACCTCTGGCCAACCAACACCCTGAGGCATCACGGTCCTGGCGGGGTAGATAGCAGAACGCGGCAGCTCCCCAGATCCAACAAAGGGGTGTAACATCGTCAAAGCACGGTAGAGGTGCTGACGAGTGGTGTACAACTCGTGGCGAAGAGCTCGGTTAGCTCTATCCAGACCATCAGCATGCAGAACAAAGTTCTGATAGTGGAAGGGCTCGCGGGTGACAGTGGAGTAGGCAGCAGTGTAGTAACCCTCCGCACCAATATCAGATGCGATAGCAATGTGCCTGAAGGGGGAGGTGTCCAACTCCCGGTACTCCCTACGAAGGCGTGTCAGAGCAGCATAGGCAGCATCGTGAACTGCCATATCGATGGTCACTCCAACACCATAAGCAGTGTGCAGCACCGTAGTGGAGTCATACCCCCGGGAGTAGAGGTGGACGGTGGCACGGTACTGCTCCTGGTTAAAGTCCTGGTACTCCTCGGTGACGGTGTACTTGGGGTGCCAGCGATAACCCAGATAGGTCATCATCTCAGCTAGCACGGCAGGTGATCCCGAGGCACCAATGGCCATCGTGTGGCGTACGACCTGCCTCGTGGGTTCCATCTGAAAACAAAGATGTTTCAAAGGAGTCAATTGCCAGTGTGGGAATTGTTCAAAATACTATTCTAAGGATTAGCTATGGCTTTATCCAACTTTGGGGTGAACGTCGTAACGGGATCCTAGTGTCAGAGTTAGTAAATTTGTTTAACCCGAGTAGAAGAGAGTTAAGAGTCCCAGAGCAAAGGTCGAGGAGTAAAAGATCCTAGTACCACCCGATGGCGACGTGGGCCCGTAAGACACACAGCCAAGTTAGTAAAAGTTTTTGCAATGTCTAGACTCGACTTCGGCCAAGGAGTGTGGAAGGGGGGATTCCTACAGGCAGTCGGCTCTGATACCAACTTGTGACGCCCCCGATTTAATCGTACACTAATCATACACGCAAACGTGTACGATCAAGATCAGGGACTCACGGGAAGATATCACAACACAACTCTACAAATAAAATAAGTCATACAAGCATCATATTACAAGCCAGGGGCCTCGAGGGCTCGAATACAAGAGCTCGATCATAGACGAGTCAGCGGAAGCAACAAATCTGAGAACAGACATAAGTTAAACAAGTCTGCCTTAAGAAGGCTAGCACAAACTGGGATACATATCGAAAGGGGCGCAGGCCTCCTGCCTGGGATCCTCCTAAACTACTCCTGGTCATCGTCAGCGGGCAGCACGTAGTAGTAGGCACCTCCGGTGTAGTAGGAGTCGTCGTCGACGGTGGCGTCTGGCTCCTGGGCTCCAACATCTGGTTGCGACAACCAGGTAGAAGGGATAGAGGGAAAAGAAGGGGAAAGCAACCGTGAGTACTCATCCAAAGTACTCGCAAGCAAGGAGCTATACTACATATGCATGCATTGGTATCAACTGGGATAAGGCTATTATATGTGGACTGAACTGCAGAAAGCCGGAATAAGAGGGGGATAACTAATCCTGTCGAAGACTACGCTTTAGGCAGCCTCCGTCTTGCAGCATGTAGAAGAGAGTAGGCTGAAGTCCTCCAAGTAGCATCGTATAGCATAATCCTAACCGATGATCCTCCCCTCGTCGCCCTGTGAGAGAGCGATCACCGGTTGTCTCTGGCACTTGGAAGGGTGTGTTTTATTAAGTATCCGGTTCTAGTTGTCATAAGGTCAAGATACAACTCCGGGTCGTCCTTTTACCGAGGGACATGGCTATTCGAATAGAAAACTTCCCTGCAGGGGTGCACCACATACCCCAACACGCTCGATCCCATTTGGCCGGACACACTTTCCTGGGTCATGCCCGGCCTCGGAAGATCAACACGTCGCAGCCCTACCTAGGCACAACAGAGAGGTCAGCACGCCGGTCTAAACACTATGGCGCAGGGGTCTGGGCCCATCGCCCTTTGCACACCTGCACGTTGCGAACGCGGCCGAAAGCAGACCTAGCCTAGAGGCCTTCCAGTCCAATCCGGCGCGCGCCACTCAGTCGCTGACGTCACGAAGGCTTCGGCTGATACCACGACGTCGGGATACCCATAACTACTCCCGCGTAGATGGTTAGTGCGTATAGACCAAATGGCCAGACTCAGATCAAATACCCAGATCTCGTTAAGCGTGTTAAGTATCCGCGAACGCCGAACAGGGCCAGGCCCACCTCTCTCCTAGGTGGTCGGAACCTGCCCTGTCGCTCCGCCACAAAGATCCACATAGAGGGCCGTCGGGACAAAGGTCCTTTCAGCCCCCAATCCGTGAATCACTCGCGGGTACTCCTCGAGCCAACCCGACTTTGGTCACCACATGTATCATGTTTAAAGTATATAGTATATACCTGTGATCACCTCCCGAGGTGATCACAGCCCAGTAGTATAGCAAGGCAGACAGACAAGAGTGTAGGGCCACTGATGGAACACTAGCATCCTATACTAAGCAGTAGGATAGCAGGTAAAGGTAACAACAGTAGTAGCAAGGACAGGCTATGCAGCATTATAGGAATAACTGAAAGCAGTAACATGCTACACTACTCTAATGCAAGCAGTATAGAGAAGAGTAGGCGATATCTGGTGATCAAAGGGGGGGCTTGCCTGGTTGCTCTGGCAAGAGAGAGTGGTCGTCAACACCGTAGCCGATCATAGGGGTACCGGCAGCGGTCTCGGGGTCTACCGAAAAAAGTAACGGAGGGGGAACATAATAAATAACAGAGCAATCAAAGCAACACAAAGCATAACATGGTGATACGCTGTGCTAGGGGTGACCTAACGCAGTAGGAGGTGATACCGGCGAAGGGGGAAAACATCCGGGAAGTATCCCCGGTGTTTTGCATTTTCGGGCAGAGGAGCCGGAGGGGAAAAGTTGCGAGTTTGCTATGCTAGGGATGCGTGACGAACGAACGGGCTGCGTATCCGGGTTCATCTCGTCGTTCTGAGCAACTTTCATGTTGAAATTATTTTAATCCGAGTTACGGATTAAAAGATATGATTTTCTAAAGATTTTATTAATTTCTGGAATTTAATTAATTAATTAAAATAGTCCGATAAACAGATTAATGACATCAGCATGATGTCATGCTGACATCATCAGTCATCAGGGTTGACTTGGTCAACTTGTCCAGTGGGTCCAGTGGGACCCACCTGTCATACACTGTTTTAAATAACTAACAATTAATTAGGTTAATTAGTGATTAGGTTAATCTAATCAGGATTAATTAATTAATTTAATTAATTAATATTTTTATTTTTATTTTTATTTTTTTAATATCTTTTTTTATTAAACATTCTGGGGGCAAGGGCCCCACATGTCATTGGCCCAGGGGGCCTATCGGGCGACGGGTTACGGGCGCGGGCGACGAGCGCTGGGGCGCTGCAAGGCGCCCAAACTGGACGCGGTCGCGGCGAGGCACCGGCGGCCACCGCCGCGAGTGGTCGCAACCGCCAGGGAAGCGAAGCAGCGGCAGAAGGCGGGGAGAGGCCACTGCAGGCCGACGCGGCAGAGGGGGTGTGGTGGCCGGAGCAGCGCCGGAGCGAGAGGGGGGCTGCGGGCGCGTGGTCCGGCAAAGCCACCGCAGCGCCGGAGAGACGAGGCCACGCGCGCGGCAAGCGACAAGCAAAACCCAGAGCGCGGAGTCAGGTGAGGCCAAGGTGAGGGGCGCGGCGGAAGGGATGTCCCTAGGTCGCGGTCCGGCGCAGGGGAGACGGGTGCGGAGCATGGCTGCAGCTGTGAGGTGGGGCGCGGGCACGCGCACGAAGGGCAGAGAGTGCGGCCTGCTAGCGCGTTCGACGCGAGCGTAGCGTGATCAACGCGTGGGGCTTGGCCCGTGCACCCGCGCGGTTGGGCGCGACGCATGGCGTCCGATAGGGGGAGAGGGGAGTACGAGGAAAGGGGAGGTGCTCATGGCCGGGGCCGTAGGGGAATGGCAGCGGGCTCGACGGAGGCCTTCGGGGAGGAGGTCGATGATGCGAGCCGCCCGGCGAGGAGGAGGTTGACGGGGAGGGCGCAGTTCCGGCGAGGGGTTGAGGCAGAAGAGCTCCGGTGGGGTTGCCCCGGCGAACGATGACGGCGGGGTGGTTCTCCTTGCGACGGCGGTTGGCGATGGTGACGGCGAAGGGTCGCGGCAACGGGGGTCGGGGAGCCGTTTCCCTCGATCCAGATCGGGGGGCAGAGGAGGAGTGGGACGAGGGAGAGGGAGTGGGGACGAGTGGGTGGGGAAAGTGGGTGGCGGCTAGGGTTAGTGGGGGTATGATAAGGGGAGGGGGAGGGGCCGGTTGGGCCTGCGCCCGAATGGGCCGGCCAACTAGGCCAGTAGGCCGTGGGGGGGGGGGTTCCCTCTTCTTCTTCTTCTTTTTTTTGTCTATTTGATTGTTTGCTTTCTGTTTTCTTTTCTTTTGTTTATTTTCTTTTCTGTTTTTTATTTATTTATAAACACTTAGGCATTTTATAAAATTGTGAACCTTACACCATAATTATCTTTGTAATATTTGGCAACCCCCGAACATTTTTGTTTTAATTTTTGAAAACTTTTATTGTTTTCTTTTATTTAAATTTTGAACTTGTTTCGGTTCTGAACTATCGAGAGTTTACCACAGTAACCGTGGTGACGTGGCATCATTAGCGGGGAATCACTGTAGCTTAATTATCCGGGCGTTACATCTTACATATCAACAAAAGAAGCAAAGAAGGAGGCTTAAAGACCATCACTTGACTGACCAGATTTAAGGGGCATTTAAACATCATGTGCAACGTATGAACTAACATAAACATTGCATATTCCAGATTCTACAATGGAATGCACATGTATTAGGTTATGCCATGTATGATGATGCCTAAATGTACAAATAGCAGGCAGGAGTGATTCATCATTGCACGCACAATTGAATTGCAGGTTAAGGGCCAGTTCGATTCCGCCTTTTCAGGGCATATTGTCAAAATAAGCCATAAAAGATGTAAAGAAGTCATTTTTGAGTTATGGGCTTGGGCTTAACTAATTTCACTTTAGAGGGGGGGTGTTTCGGGTAGAACCTCACTAAAAATTGAAGGGAAGGGGAATAGTGAAATGACTCTGTTGTCTGCCTATATTACACTCAAAATGCAACTACTAACGCCCGTGTCACACCTGACCCTCAAGTAAAAACAAACACGCAAGCATTCATTGCCCTGCCCGCTTGCATCTCCTCTCCCCTTTCCCTCTACCTCGATCCCCTGCCTGCAGCACTAGGGTTCCTCCAGCGAGCCGTCGCCACTGGTCCTATCTGGCCTTGTCCTCGACGATGCTATGTCCAGCTAGGCTACATGGCCGGCGGGTAGGGGAAAATCTCCCTGGCTTCTCCTCCCTCTGGCACCGCCCCTCATTCTCATGGTCTCCAGCAGCTGCTCCACTGTGGTTCGTCCAACGCACTACTCCAGCGGGTGCTGCACAACTACGGCTGATGCCACATTGCGGTAGAAGGCACCTTATTCCCCCTCCCCTCCTCCCAGGCCATGGCCTTGAGGTGCTGATGAAGGATGAGCTCATCCAACAAGGTGAGGGTCTCCTCTGATTTTTTTTCCAAATTTTCATTCTGATCCACTATACGATGAATTGCTATGAGCTTCTTCTGCTGCTGCTATATGACGCACTGCTATGAGCTACTCCTGCTGCTGCTATATGATGAATTGCTATGAGCTGCTACTGCCGTATGATGAGTTGCTATGAGCTGCTGTTGCTATATGATGAATTGCTATGAGCTGTTGCTGCTGCTATATGATGAGTTGCTACAAGCTGCTCCTGCTGCTGCTATATGATAAGTTGCTACAAGTTGCTCCTGCTGCTATATGATGAATTGCTATGAGCTGCTCCTGCTGCTGCTATATGATGAATTGCTATGAGCTGCTCCTACTACTGCTATATGATGAATTGCTATGAGCTGCTGCTGGTATATGATGAATTGCAGACTGTTGCTGCTGTATGATGAGTTGCTATGAGCTGTTGCTGCTGCTATATGATGCTTTCAGGTAGTGCTGCTATACAATAATAACCAGCCACTTGGACCATCGAATTTCAATAAATTTTTCTTCATTTAAATGTGGGTCATGCGTTCTTCGTTTAAATTAGGCACTGGGATCTCTATGGAAAACATTGACCAAAGTAGATTGTGCCAAGTAGATGGTATCTTTGTATTTGCATTTTGAGCTAATAGTGATGGTCTGTTTTCCTATCATATTAATTACTGCACTAGGTTCAATTTGTGATGTTTGCAAGTCAAATTAATTTCCATATGGGTAGCAAAATGAAAAAAATGCAATCTAGACTTTCCACTGATCATACCAAAGATAAGCTGAAAACGCAATGAAAAGAACTGGTTGGCTTATTACATGGAACTTATATTCACAGGTGCTTATTTTCTTAGGATAACTCATAATAACTGTCCCTAAGAAACTTGGCTAATAGAACTGGCATACAAATAACATGTCAAAATGATTGCAATGGAGGAGTGACGTACCATAGCACACTGTATAGGCTCACCGTTGCCTCTCCTTTTTTTGCGATGTTCCATGAAATTGCCACATACATCTTATACTTTTTCATTGTGTAACCCTATCTGCAAGTTGACACGGCTAATTTCAGACATCTCTACATGATACTACATTGCATATCCCTTGCACATATTTAAACCACCAATTAACGATTGTGTGCGTACCATAAACTAGCCATGACTCTGTATACTGGACTAGCAGGCACTCTAAGGGAGCCTAATGTAGTGCACTGGAATTCCTACATGCCACCTACGATTTTGTGTAATGTACTGCCCCTGTTCCTAAATATATGTCTTTGTAGAGATTCCAGTATGGACCACATATAGATGTATATAGATGCATTTTCGAGTGTAGATTCACTCACTTTGCTCTATATGTAGCCTATAGTGGAATCTCTCGAAAGACTTATATTTAGGAATGGAGGTACGAGGTACATCTACATATCTAATTTAGCAGCTAGTAGTAGAAATCATTGTCTACACAAAGGGATTACTGGTCGAAAATCCTAGCAAAGCACGCTGGCAGGCACAGAACAATACAAGAGAGAGAGATGTGCTTACAAGATCATAGCAATGCCTCGGTCCAGGATCTTGGTTGGCCAAGCTGTTAGATCCAGAAGAAACATCGTCCTTGTAGTTTTTGCCAGCTGCATATCAGGTAATAGCGACCAGTTAGTATATTTGAAGTACATCGGGCAGGTGATGATGGGCGGGTTTAAAGGTGACAAGTACCTAGGCCATGGCGGGTGCTTGGCATCTCTCCAGACTGTGGGAATCAGGTTAGAAACATCGAGGGTGATGATGCTGCGCTGGCTGTCGGGGTCCGGTAAGGAGATCTAGAACTGTCGAGTAGGGTGTTTGTGGAGCGGCTCCGGTAGGGTGGACTACGGTGTGGGCGAAGCGGATCTATGGTCGTGGACAAGGGCGTAGGTGAAGGTGCTCCGGTGGTTGGGTTAAGGATGGTGTCGACGATGCGGATCTGGGGCCGTGGACCACTACAAGAAATATGTCAACTTATGACCTTCTGTCAGTGACCCTCAAAGAATTGGTCATAAATTTATGACCATTTTAGACCAATTGGTCAAAAGCTGTATGGGGGGCTCCAAACCCTAAACCATTGCGACCATTTTGGTCAGAAAGGTCATAATTTCCTTACACGAAATGGTCATAAAGCAAACAGCGCTAGTTCGCTGCCTTATTTCTAGTTGTTAACGACCAATATAGATGGTCATAGCCTTGTAAATTGTGGTGGGTTGCGATGACTAGGCGCCATCTCATCAGTTTTGCCTATGTGCCATGTCCATGTGGCAGTTTTTGCCCTAGGTTGTGATGCAACCTATATTTCTGTCATCCCCAAAATTCCCAAAAAAATCTCATAAATTCTTTGGGTCATATCTTCATCAAATATGTTAAAATCCTTCCTTGTCTAGTTCAAAACTAATTCAACAATATTCATTTTCCTATTCTGTTCACAACAACACTTTATGAAGGAAGTGCTATTTATATATTCTTGATTGCCCTCAGAATTTTTGGGCACTCTTTTCTATCCAAATTATTACCGCATGACAAAATTCAGCTCCATTTGCCTAGCAAATCTTCCTCGACAAATTTCCAAAGTTTTTGTCCACTTAGAAGCATTGTGAAGGAAGTACCTTTTTTATATCTCTAAATGACATGAAATTTATACAGTTCCTTCATATGCCCAAATTATCAACCTCCTCCAAATTGCAGCTCAGTCAAATCATCTATGTGAGCCCAGGTTCAATTTATATTTTATGGCCAAATTGGCATGTTGCAAAGCAAGTGTTATATAGACCCCTCCTATTACCCTCAAACTTTTCGGGAACTCTTCCATACCCAAATCATTGCCACATGATAATATTCAGCTCAATTTTCCTAGTAAATCTTTCTCGGGAAATTTCCAAAGTTTCTACCTCGAGAGAAGCTTTGTGAAGTAAGTACTAGCTAGGCTTACCCAAATGATCTGAAAATTTACCAGCGCATGACCATACCTAAGTAACTTACCTACATCAATTTTGAGATCATTTCATTCATCCAATCTCTCTCACTAGTTTTCCCAAGTTTCTGTCCATAGAAGAGAATTGTGAAGGAAGTACTTCTTTGGCATGTCCAAATGGTATCAATTTTCTACAATGCTTTCCTATGCCCAAATAACCATCCTCCAAAAAATTTCAGCTCACTCCATTCATTATTTTGAGCCCAGCTTCAACATTCATATTTTTGTCCAGCGTGGTACTTTGCAAACAAGTACCACCTAGGATCCTCCTTTTGAGCTAAAAATTTGTGAAGACATTCTCCTTAGTAGATGATCATCCTCAGCCAAAACTCACGCCCATTGGCCATGTGCATTTCCCGTACCGCTAATCAAACACTTGGCTGGTAATTCATGTTTGAGCATCGATCGATCTCCTCGTGAGAATCTTATGTTGTAATTTTCTTCCTAGCACCAACCTGGGGAGTGCCCAACCCACTAGACATGCCTAGGCCGCCCAAAACACATGGCAACATTACGGTCACGCGGTGACCACGCGACGGGCATGCGAGTTTACGCGCTCTAGGGTTGGGGCCCTCGGCCACCGCCCAAACCTCGACGTATCGCCACCAAACCATGTATTTATGATTAAATAGGTCCTTGTGTAACTAGAAATGATTTTTGGAAAAAATAAATAGCAAACTACAAGGCAGCTGCAGTTCAAATTTGACCCGCTTCCAGCTGAATCGGCGGAAATTTGTCTTTTTCACGAGAGGTGGATCAAAAAAATTTCCACCCAACCATTTTGTCAATTGTGCATTAAATATGGCCTAGTATTTTATAAAAATGATTCGGTCCAATTTTGCAACAATTATTTGGTAGTTCCTTCACAAAAAAAAACCTCCTTTCGGGCACTCGAAAAATGGAAAATGGTTTTTTCGTCCAACAAAAATGAAACTTCCTTAGGCAACATTGTTTGCCATCCCAATATGCACCCGTGTGCACAATATGAGATCATTTGAACAAACTATGCCATGTATGTGCCATAAGATTGATCATTTGGCTTGAAAGCCATTGATCTCCACACATGATAGCTCGTTTCTGAGAACACTTTTTAAAATAATTGCCATATTACAAGTTTGTTATTTTTCCTAGGAACTTGGCCACATATGATGACACAATGCGAAGGTTTCCCAAATTTTTGATTTTTTTGAATTTTTATGCCCGTTTCAAAATGGCGGGAATGACCGTTCCTAGCTAGTGGTTGAATATTGGAATTTTTTGGTGTTTCTCTGATTAAATAGATACTTATGTACCTAGAAATGATTTTTGGAAAAAATAAATAGCAAACTATGAGGCAGCTACAGTTCAAATTTGACCCGCTTCCAGCTGAATCGGCGGAAATTTGTCTTTTTCACGAGAGGTGGATCAAAAAAATTTCCACCCAACCATTTTGTCAATTGTGCATTAAATATGGCCTAGTATTTTATAAAAATGATTTGGTCCAATTTTGCAACAATTATTTGGTAGTTCCTTCACAAAAAAACCTCCTTTCGGGCACTCGAAAAATGGAAAATGGTTTTTTCGTCCAACGAAAATGAAAACTTCCTTAGGCAACATTGTTTGCCATTCCAATATGCACCCGTGTGCACAATATGAGATCATTTGAACAAACTATGCCATGAATGTGGCCATAAGATTGATCATTTGGCTTGAAAGCCATTGATCTCCACACATGATAGCTCGTTTCTGAGAACACTTTTTTAAAATAATTGCCATATTACAAGTTTGTTATTTTTCCTAGGAACTTGGCCACATATGATGACACGATGCGAAGGTTTCCCAATTTTTTGATTTTTTTTTTAATTTTTTATGCCTGTTTCAAAATGCGGTCAAAACGGCGGGAATGACCGTTCCTAGCTAGTGGTTGAATCTTGGAATTTTTTTGGTGTTTCTCTGATTAAATAGGTACTTATGTACCTAGAAATGATTTTTGGAAAAAATAAATAGCAAACTATGAGGCAGCTGTAGTTCAAATTTGACCCGCTTCCAGCTGAATCGGCGAAAATTTGTCTTTTTCACGAGAGGTGGATTAAAAGTTTTGACATCCAACCATTTGGTTATTTGTGCATTAAATATGGTCTAGTATTTTAAAAAAAATGATTTTATACAATTTTGCAACAAATATTTGGTATGTTCTTCACAAAAAAACTCATTTTGAGCACTCGAAAAATGAAAAATGAATTTTCGTGCAAAGAAAATGAAAAGTTCCTTATTACTATTTTGTTATTTTTTTCTTCTAAAAACTAGGTCACATTTGATGACATGATGAGAAGGTTTTTCATTTGTTTCATTTTTTCCAATGTATCAGGTCAAGTAAATAGCTAAGATGATCTAACATCTTATTTTTAAATTTATCACGACCAATTCAATTGGTCATAATATTGTATTGCGTTCTGATTGGTCCGTGGACAAGGCACACGGATCATGCACAAAACACCATTGGATCTTCCCGGATCCAACGGTAGTCGTCGCTCCTCGCCTCCCCCACCAACCCCACCTAAGGCGAAACCCTAGCTGGCATCTTCCATCCACCCCCCCCCTGCCTCCTTTCTTTCTTTCTTTCTTTCTTCCTCTCCCCTCGTCCCCCTCAGATCCCCCTCCCCCGATCCCACCAGCCGGCGGCGACCTCCCCGCATCCATGGCCTCCCCGCGCCCATCCCCGCCGCATCGCCACCCCGACCCCTCCCTTCCCCACCACATCGCCACCCCCAAGCCACCTCCCTTCCCTAACCCTACACCCGTACCTCAACCTGTGCCACAACCCGTTGGATCCCCCTTCTCCGCTGCCGCTCCCCCTCCTCTCCCCTCAACCGGCGGCCAGATCCACCCACTCCCTCTCCCCACCCACTCACCGAACTCCCTCTCTGTCGCCGCCATTTAGGCCGGCAGCCATCTCCGACGCGCAAGGCATCGGTGACCAGGAAGGAGGCATGGAGATGAGCTTCGGGGGCGGAGGTGGAGGGGAGTGCTCGTCGTCGTCCGCAGCGTCGATATAGTTCAGCGGTGCCCATCCCCCTCCCCGCCTCCCACCCCCCTCACCGCCGCCTCCTCCTTCCTCCAGCACTACGTATCCAACCTCGCCTCTCGCTTCGCCGCCCCGCGCTCGCCGCCCCGCACTCTGGTCTCAAGAGCTCGCCAGAATGGTCGCCCACAGGGCAAGCTCCTCCTCCCTCTCTCTTCCCCGCCCCGCCGTCCTCCCCCAGTCCTCTAGATCCGCCGCGCCGTCGATCTTACCCCCATCGTGGCTGACCCCTCTGTGTTTGCATGTAGTTCCACAAGTACCAGGTGGTGGGTCACGCGCTGCCGACCCCCGGCGATGAGCAGCCCAAGATCTACCGCATGAAGCTCTGGGCCACCAACGAGGTTCGCGCCAAGTCCAAGTTCTGGTCAGTCTCCTCCCCGACCTTGATCTTCCTTGCGCGCTGGTTTCGTTGGCGCTTATGTGTTTGATTGTTTGGTTGTTTGCGCACATGTACTTCCTGAGGAAGCTCAAGAAGGTGAAGAAGGCCAACGGCCAGATGCTCGCCATCAACGAGGTATATCATTTCTCTCCAGTTGCCATGATCCGTGGATGCAACTTTAACTGTGCTGGCTGGTACTAACTGCCGTGGTTGTGCAATAGATCATTTTAGGTACCATGTTGGTCTTGTGTATGGTGAAGACACTTGATTTTAGTTGCTGCATAGGGAGATGTATGCAGTGTCACAGTGTTCTAGCTTTAACCAAACGGTAGAATAATATTGTTTCTGTGGATCGTGCCGAGGTTTTGGTGGTTTCTACTGAAGGTCCTTGGTTCCTTACTAGGTCATGTATATTGGTCATGACCTCACTTGTATGTTAGGTTTAGTTTGTGTGTTCTGTGATGTTGCTGAAATAGGGTATTTGGTAGATTTATACCAGATCATGTAAGTTGGTTCTGGCCTCATTCGGTGTGAATTTAAATTGAACGAGCCGCTCTCTTAAACAACACTGGGACACTAAGTTCACTTTGCTCTTGTCTTGTTATGTAATAAGTGTTCTCAGTTGGTATCAAATGCGGTACCCTGTTCACCCTGCTTCTATTATGTTACAAGTGTTTTGAATTAAGTCCATAAATGATTGTTGTCCAGTGCACACAGTAGCACTGCAAAATGCAAGTATGCTGATTATTTTTTGAAAACTCTATATATTATTTCTAGCATCTTATACATGTAAAAAGAGAGTTAGAAAATGTGAATTAAGTGTAACCATGAGCTTTGTTTGTTCTTGTACTCTTTGTATGTTCCTGGTCGCCACCACCGACTGCAAGCGGGGGTCCTGGTCCTCTCCCTCGTCGTCCTCGGCGGTGGCATCGCGGCTTGGCGCCATCGCCGTGCCCTGCGTCAACGTCACGATCAGCTTCACGGATCGTCGTCTTCACGGTATGCACGCACACATTTCTAAAATCTACAGTCAACAGTTTGATGTACGCACTGACTACTGAATCATGAGACATGCGTGTGGTTGTGCTTGTGCAGAGGTTGGTCGAAGAGGGCTGGAGTTCATGCCGTTCCTGCTGTCCCTGTTCGTGTTCCTCTTTGGTACCTCCTAGTTCATCTTCGACCTCATCCTGGTGAGATTTCCATCCAACCCTCCCCGTCCCCATGGTGCTCTTTCTAGTTAGTACTCGTCCGAGAGAGTTGCTTGGAGTAACTATACTCAAGATGCAGTCGCAGTAGGATTAGTTGCTTGGAGTATTTAACAAGACCGAACAAGATTTAACTTGTCAAGATTTAACAATATTTCTTAGTGAAGCTGAGTAGAGTATATATTCTGAACATGAAAGCATAAATATTCTCAGCATAAGTACATGATTAGGAGTATCATGCTTCTGAATATCTCCAAGCTGGATATTTCCATTAAACATGTTTCTGAATACCTCCCATATATATTTCTGTTAGTCTGCTTAGTGCATCATTAAGATTATAAGCATCATTTTCATTGAATCCTGGTTACATATTTGTGTGTACTCAAGTTGAAAATGGGACTTGGAATAATATGCAAGTTTCATCTTTTCTATTGCAGCGAGTGGGTCGGTTATGCACTGGCAGCATCCTTGTATGAATGAGTATATCGTCTTAACTATCTGGGGACAAAAATCATTATATTAGCATTTGTGTTATCTTTCTAAAGAACTTGTCCTTTTTTTGAATGTTCTGTTCATAATATATTAGCTCCAGTGTTTTGATTCTTCTCTTCTGGTTCATGTAACAGGGCGACGGCCGAAGGCATGATGATAGTTCTATTGCTGTCCTAGTGTAGCGAAGGTAGCCTAGTCGACTATGGTCGCGTAGTTAGTCATGCATACAGTTTCATCTGACTGGAGCAGGAGTCCAGTTTGTGCTGATTGTCAATTCTCATTGTGATTGTCCCTATATCTGTGTGACTGGTTGTATTTGTATCTGTGTTGTAACTGTGTCATGACAGAAGGAGCCCAGTATATTTGTATGACTGTGATTGATTCTCGCTGTTGTTATTTGAAATATTACTTGTGTTTTCTGTTTGTTCTTATTTAAACATGGTTATTTATTTATGTCAAATTGTCAAATTGTAATCTGAATAATATGATGCTACCAAAAGGGTCCCACTTTAATAGAACCTGACAACTGGGACCCATCTGACTAGTGGACCCTTCTTTTGGGAAAAAGAAAAACTAAATTCGTTTAGACAAAAAGGCCACAACCCAACAATAAAAAGGCTGCAATATTGGACTTGGCCCATGAACCCAACCAAAAATTGACAGACAGAAAAAAAACACAAATAGGCTGAATTGTTGGGCTAGGCCCATGTAGAAAATCGAATTGGACCGGGCTGAATCTTGTGCCACGTCAGATTGCCACACTGGATGCCTACGTGGCCTGGAGAGGTTGCTAGTGACCAAAACGCCACAGTAGATGTATTTTGGTCATAAACGTCTATGACCATTCCAGAAGAAAGGTCGCTATAGCCAGTTTACGACGGCCAGCTTTTGACCTTATGTTTTTGGTCACAAAAAGGTCACAAATGGAAATTTGTGACCATTCAGTGACCAATAGTGGTGGTCACAAGTTGACATATTTCTTGTAGTGGACGGGGTGTCAGAAGCTGCTCCGGTGGTTGGGTTAAGGGTGGTGTCGACAATGCGGATCTGCGGCCGTGGATGGGGCGTCAGAAGCTGCTCCGGTAGGTTGGATGAGGGTGCGAGGAAGCGTATCTGAGGCCGTGGACTTGTGAGTTGGCAAAGCGGCCCCGGTAGGGTTGAGAATGGTATAGGTGAAGCTACTCCGGTAGGGTTGAGGAAGGTGTCGGTGAAGCGGCTCTGGTAGGGTTGAGGAAGGTGTCGTCGAAGAGGATCAGAGGCCGTCAACGGGGGCATCGGTGGGGCGGCTTCGGGGGGTGTGGACGAAGCGTGTCCGGTGGGGAGTACGAATGAGCCGCTTCAGATGCGCTGCGGTTGACGAGAGTACCGGTGAAGCAGATCTGGCGCTGTGGACAAGGCCGACACTGAATGGGTTGTGGTACAGTGGTGGATGAGCAGTCTACTTGTTTCTAGGGAAGGTGGGCGGGGTAGATGCGACCGCAGAAGCAGATCCGGCGAGGTGGACGCCGCTGGTAGTGAATGGGCTATGGTACGCCGGTGGATGAGCAGTCTAGGGTTTCGAGAGGGGAGGGGAGAAAGGGGGATGAAGTACGGACGGCGTGCCATGTAGTTAGTCGTTTTTGCGGGAGGGGGAGAGGAAATGGGGGTGCCGTGTAGTGGGGGAACCGGAAGTTACCAAAGCAGCCCCGACCTATCATGTAGATGAGGGTGGTATTGTAACTGTTGGTCTCTGTGCACCAAGGACAAAAGGGGGATTTCGCATGCTAAAGACTAAGGTGGTGGAAATTTTAGAAGGAGGCGGGAGATTTTGCCGCCCGCGGGATCGTTCGTATCTAGTTTCAACTAATTTTGGACCGTGCTAGCGGGAAGGTCATGCTAGAATGTGTACACGGGGCACGCGTCAGCAGTTAATAACTGGTGTGAAGTCCACCCCAGAAAAAAGACAATAACTCGGGATGATGCGCCGATAACTTGGACGTTCACACGGGCGCGGCCAATCGCACGGGTGTAGTGGCGCGTTCACAAAAAAAGGGATCAAACGCTCAGCCTATGTATTTCTCGTGTAAATAGATAATTTAGTGCCATTGGTTATTTACTTTAAACATAATGCATTGACGTGTTAGTGTAGAGTCGCACAAAAAGAAATGGATATTGTAGTCAGCTACTTAAAAGTGTTACCTCATATGATTACATAGCCTCCATTTCATAAATTGTGTACCCGTTGAATTCATATATGAATATTACATATATTACTTCAAAATAGAAACTTAAATCATCCAAGACTAATGAATTTGAATGCAAGAGTAACAATGGTGCATGTTCATGATAGCTACATTCGTTGTTTGAAGAAACATCACTGTAACTTTGGCATGCACAACTAAAAAGGCTTATTTAAATAGAAAAAATGTGATATGTGAGTGTCCAATCTTTATAGCGTTGAATCGATATTGTACCTTTGGCCACGATATGAAGTAGATATTGACTTATGTTCAAGCGATGCACGTCCACGATCGCTAGATAGTGATACGTCAATGAATTGTGCAATCTCTCTCACATGCATACATATCTCATTTCCCTGTGGGCATCGGAATCACACACGTGCACTTCGTGTATTTCTCTCCCTCCGTCAGGGTTAAATTCGTCTTTCTACCCCATCCTACAAGTCTCTCACACAGAAACACACACGCTCTCTATGTCTAACATGCTCACCCCTTTAATTCCGCCCACCCACAGCCACTAATGTCTCTCACACATATGCTATCTACCTATCCCTTAATATAGCTAGATATGTGTCACACAAACTCCTTCTCCCTACTAGCAAGATGCCCATGCGTTGCACGAAACATCAAGATGCATTTGTATGAGAAGTTTATCTTGTGGGAGAAAAGGATGAACGAGGGAATACCTTATTTGCAAATGCGGAGAGGGGTGTGGGTATCTTTTTGCAAAATTGCCATAGTTTCCTTCCTGCCCGTCAGATATAAATCGGATGGCCTATATTGCAGGATGGCAGGAACACCATCATCACCAACTCTGTTTTTTTATAAGAGTAGAGATATGTGAGTGTCACTCCCCCCCCCCCCACACACACACCCACACTTCCCAACACCGAAGGAGTAGGGTGACACCTCGATCTTGATACTAATCTATCGACTGGCTTCTCTCTCAAACATACACACACACACTACCCGGCACCGAAGGAGTAGGGTGGCACATCGATCTTGATAATAATCGATCTACTCCTCTTTCAAACACACACACACACTTGCTAGTTGTGCCTCTGTGTCTACCGCACACACTCTCAATACGTCTTTCTCCCTCCCCCCCCCCCAACAATGACAGCAGAAGGGTGACAACTCGATCTGATCATAATCTGTCAATTGGTTTCTCTCTCAAACATTGTGTCTCGGTGCCTCGCCCGGTAGCCCCCTCGATATGTAGACTTCTCGCGCGCACACAGCTGTAGTGACGATGACGCTGAACCCAGTGTGCCTTGTTTTTACCGGGCTCATGTGATAGTTTTCACCCTGTTTTCTGTTAATTAACAAGGCAACCTTTTCTTTGTTACTACTAGTGAATCTGAAGTCATTCGGGGCAGACATAAAATATATCACTTCAACCCAATTATCGCATCAACTATTTTAAAAGAAATTAGCTAGCTGCCCGTGCGTTGCACGGAACATTAAGATGCATTTGTATGAGTAGTTTATCTTGTGAGAGAAAAGGTTGAATGAGGGAAGGCCTTATTTGCGAATGTGGAGAGACGTGTGGGTATATTTTTGCAAAATTGCCATAGTTTCTTTCCTATCCATTAGATATAAATCCGACGGCCTATATTGCAGGATGGCACGCACACCATCATCACCAACTCTTTTTCTACTCCCTCCGTCCGAAAATACTAGTTATCAAAATGGATAAAAAGAGATGTATCTAAAACTAAAATACGTGTAGATACATTTCCTTTTATCCATTTTGATGACAAGTATTTCCGGACAGAGGGAGTATTTGTCTTTTTAGAGATTTCAACAAGTGACTATGACCGGACCTTACCAACATACTCAAAAAGTAGTCCATAATTTTGATGTTACCCTCTTTTCTTGGCGGTGCAGTGCCATCTGGATACCTCATAAATAAATCAAGGACAAATCTGACCCCTTCCTGAAAAGACATACGGAGCAAAATGAGTGAATCTACACTCTAAAATATGTCTACATACACATCCGTATGTGGTAGTCCATTTGAAATCTGAAAAAGACAAATATTTAGGAACGAATGGAGTATATATAAGAGTAGACATGGAGATATATCTCCAGCATGGTCTACAACAAAAATGTGTTGGGCTAGTTAGCGCCGGATGCTCGCAACGCGATGACATGAGTTCGTATTCTGTCTTTTAACTTTATATTTTTATATTGTATATTACTCTACTTATTTGATATATACTTCTTTCGCCACTGTACGGACAGTGGAACCCACGGAGTACTTAGAATACAAGATTAAGGATGGAGTTGTTTCTTTTTAACTTTCTGTACGAAGCTATAGCCACCCTGCAAGTCACGTGTACACTGTGCATGCAATTAACTTTTTATAGAGGGACAATCATACAGGTAATTAGTTCAAATGGATTGGATGTCACTCTATTATTTCCAGCATAAAGAGCATCTCCAACGGCAGCCGGCAAATTTCCTCCCGCTTCCTTAAGCGGAGGATGACATCAAACGCCAGCGGCATACATTTTTACAACTCTAACACACCAGATGAAATTCGTGCAAACACGGACTGATTTCATATAAGCATGAAGGATTTCGTATAAGAAAGCCGGATCTTCGTATAAACATCATGGATTTCATTACATTTACATGAACTAAGAGGTGCCAATCCGGCTCTCTTGTATAATTAATACTCCCTCCGTCCGAAAATACTTGTCCTAGAAATGGATGTATCTAGACTTATTTTAGTTGTAGATACATACAATTTATCCATTCTTAGAACAAAAATTCCCCGCCAGCTGGAGAGGGATTACATAATGTAAATGGCCGCCCGCGAATCCCTTTGTCTTCCTCATGTCCGTCAGACACTTGCGGGGTCGACGAAGGTCCTCGGAAGAGACGAAGCAGCAAAGAAACCACCTGAATCCGCGGTCGTCGCCTCGGCGGTAGCCTTCATGAAGGAAATATGCCCTAGAGGCAATAATAAAGTTATTATTTATTTCCTTATATCATGATAAATGTTTATTATTCATGCTAGAATTGTATTAACTGGAAACATAATACATGTGTGAATACATAGACAAACTTAGTGTCACTAGTATGCCTCTACTTGACTAGCTCGTTAATCAAAGATGGTTATGTTTCCTAACCATGAACAAGGTGTTGTTATTTGATTAACGAGGTCACATCATTAGTTGAATGATCTGATTGACATGACCCATTTCATTAACTTAGCACCCGATCGTTTAGTATGTTGCTATTGCTTTCTTCATGACTTATACATGTTCCTATGACTATGAGATTATGCAACTCCCGTTTCCTGGAGGAGCACTTTGTGTGCTACCAAATGTCACAATGTAACTGGGTGATTATAAAGGAGCTCTACAGGTGTCTCCAAAGGTAGATGTTGGGTTGGCGTATTTTGAGATTAGGATTTGTCACTCCGATCGTCGGAGAGGTATCTCTGGGCCCTCTCGGTAATGCACATCACTTAAGCCTTGCAAGCAATGCAACTAATGAGTTAGTTGCGAGATGATGTATTACAGAACGAGTAAAGAGACTTGCCGGTAACGAGATTGAACTTGGTATTGGATACCGATGATCGAATCTCGGGCAAGTAACATACCGATGACAAAGGGAACAACGTATGTTGTTATGCGGTCTGACCGATAAAGATCTTCGTAGAATATGTAGGAGCCAATATGGGCATCCAGGTCCCGCTATTGCTTATTGACCGGAGATGTGTCTCAATCATGTCTACATTATTCTCGAACCATAGGGTCCGCACGCTTAACGTTACGATGACAGTTATTATGAGTTTATGAATTTTGATGTACCGAAGTTAGTTCGGAGTCCCGGATGCGATCACGGACATGACGAGGAGTCTCGAAATGGTCGAGACATAAAGATTGATATATTGGAAGCCTATATTTGGACATCGGAAGTGTTCCGGGTGAAATCGGGATTTTACCGGAGTACCGGGAGGTTACCGGAACCCCCCCCCCCCCCCCGGAGCCATATGGGCCTTAATGGGCTTTAGTGGAAAGGAGAAAGGGGCAGCCCAAGGTGGTCGCGCGCCTCCCCCCTCCCCTAGTCCTATTAGGACTAGGAGAGGTGGCCGGCCCCCATCTATCTCTTTCCCCCTCGGGGAATCCTAGTCCAACTAGGATTGGGGGGGAGTCCTACTCCCGGTAGGAGTAGGACTCCTCCTGCGCCCTCCTCCTGGCCGGCGGCCCCCTCCCCCTTGGCTCCTTTATATACGGAGGCAGGGGGCACTCTAGACACACAGGTTGATCATTGAGATCGTTCCTTAGCCGTGTGCGGTGCCCCCTGCCACCATATTCCACCTCGATCATATTGTAGCAGTGCTTAGGCGAAGCCCTGCGACGGTAGAACATCAAGATCGTCACCATGCCGTCGTGCTGATGGAACTCCTCCCCGACGCTTTGCTGGATCGAAGCCCGGGGATCGTCATCGAGTTGTACGTGTGCTAAGAACTCGGAGGTGCCGGAGTAACGGTGCTTGGATCGGTCGGATCGGGAAGACGTACGACTACTTCCTCTACGTTGCGTCAACGCTTCCGCTGTTGATCTAGAAGGGTACGTAGATCACACTCTCCCCTCTCGTTGCTATGCATCACCATGATCTTGCGTGTGCGTAGGAATTTTTTTGAAATTACTACGTTCCCCAACAGTGGCATCCGAGCCTAGGTTTTATGGTTTGAGTTTATATGCACGAGTAGAACACAAGTGAGTGGTGGGCGATACAAGTCATACTACCTACCAGCATGTCATACTTTGGTTCGGCGGTATTGTTGGACGAGACGACCCGGACCAACATTACGCGTACGCTTACGCGAGACCGGTTCCCCCGACATGCTTTGCACACAGGTGGCTTGCGGGCGACTGTCTCTCCAACTTTAGTTGAACCGAGTGTGGCTACGCCCGGTCCTTGCGAAGGTTAAAACGGAGTCTATTTGACAAACTATCGTTGTGGTTTTGATGCGTAGGTGAGATTGGTTCTTGCTTAAGCCCATAGCAGCCACGTAAAACTTGCAACAACACAGTAGAGGACGTCTAACTTGTTTTTGCAGGGCATGTTGTGATGTGATATGGTCAAGACATGATGCTAAATTTTATTGTATGAGATGATCATGTTTTGTAACCGAGTTATCGGCAACTGGCAGGAGCCATATGGTTGTCGCTTTATTGTATGCAATGCAATCGCGATGTAATGCTTTAGTTTATCACTAAGCGGTAGCGATAGTCGTGGAAGCATAAGATTGGCGAGACGACAACGATGCTACGATGGAGATCAAGGTGTCGCGCCGGTGACGATGGTGATCATGACGGTGCTTCGGAGATGGAGATCACAAGCAGAAGATGATGATGGCCATATCATATCACTTATATTGATTGCATGTGATGTTTATCTTTTTATGCATCTTATCTTGCTTTGATTGATGGTAGCATTATAAGATGATCTCTCACTAAATTATCAAGGAGTGTTCTCCCTGAGTATGCACCGTTGCCAAAGTTCGTCGTGCCCAGACACCACGTGATGATCGGGTGTGATAAGCTCTACGTCCATCTACAACGGGTGCAAGCCAGTTTTTGCACACGCAGAATACTCAGGTTAAACTTGACGAGCCTAGCATATGCAGATATGGCCTCGGAACACGGAGACCGTAAGGTCGAGCATGAATCATATAGTAGATATGATCAACATAACGATGTTCACCATTGAAAACTACTCCATCTCACGTGATGATCGGTTATGGTTTAGTTGATTTGGATCACGTGATCACTTAGAGGATTAGAGGGATGTCTATCTAAGTGGGAGTTCTTAAGAAATTTGATTAACTGAACTTAAACTTATCATGAACTTAGTACCTGATAGTATCTTGCTTGTTTATGTTGATTGTAGATAGATGGCTCGTGCTGTTGTTCCGTTGAATTTTAATGCGTTCCTTGAGAAAGCTAAGTTGAAAGATGATGGTAGCAATTACACGGACTGGGTCCGTAACTTGAGGATTATCCTCATTGCTGCTCAGAAGAATTACGTCCTGGAAGCACCGCTGGGTGCCAGGCCTGCTGCTGGAGCAACACCAGAAGTTATGAACGTCTGGCAGAGCAAAGCTGATGACTACTCGATAGTTCAGTGTGCCATGCTTTATGGCTTAGAATCGGGACTTCAACGACGTTTTGAACGTCATGGAGCATATGAGATGTTCCAGGAGTTGAAGTTAATATTTCAAGCAAATGCCTGGATTGAGAGATATGAAGTCTCCAATAAGTTCTACAGCTGCAAGATGGAGGAGAATAGTTCTGTCAGTGAGCATATACTCAAAATGTCTGGGTATAATAATCACTTGATTCAGATGGGAGTTAATCTTCCAGATGATTACGTCATTGACAGAATTCTCCAATCACTGCCACCAAGCTACAAGACCTTCGTGATGAACTATAATATGCAAGGGATGAACAAGACTATTCCCGAGCTCTTCGCAACGCTGAAAGCTGCGGAGGTATAAATCAAGAAGGAGCATCAAGTGTTGATGGTTAACAAGACCACTAGTTTCAAGAAAAAGGGCAAAGGGAAGAAGAAGGGGAATTTCAAGAAGAACGGCAAGCAAGTTGCTGCTCAGGAGAAGAAACCCAAGTCTGGACCTAAGCCTGAAACTGAGTGCTTCTACTGCAAGCAGACTGGTCACTGGAAGCGGAACTGCCCCAAGTATTTGGCGGATAAGAAGGATGGCAAGGTGAACAAAGGTATATGTGATATACATGTTATAGATGTGTACCTTACTAGAGCTTGCAGTAGCACCTGGGTATTTGATACTGGTTCTATTGCTAATATTTGCAACTCGAAACAGGGACTATGGATTAAGCGAACACTAGCGAAGGACGAGGTGACGATGCGCGTGGGAAACGGTTCCAAAGTCGATGTGATCGCGGTCAGCACGCTACCTCTACATCTACCTTCGGGATTAATATTAGACCTAAATAATTGTTATTTGGTGCCAGCGTTGAGCATGAACATTATATCTGGATCTTGTTTGATGCGAGACGGTTATTCATTTAAATCAGAGAATAATGGTTGTTCTATTTATATGAGTAATATCTTTTATGGTCATGCACCTTTGAAGAGTGGTTTATTTTTGATGAATCTCGATAGTAGTAACACACATATTCATAATGTTGAAGCCAAAAGATGCAGAGTTGATAATGATAGTGCAACTTATTTGTGGCACTGCCGTTTAGGTCATATCAGTATAAAGCGCATGAAGAAACTCCATACTGATGGACTTTTGGAATCACTTGATTATGAATCACTTGGTACTTGCGAACCGTGCCTCATGGGCAAGATGACTAAAACACCGTTCTCCGGTACTATGGAGAGAGCAACAGATTTGTTGGAAAGCATACATACCGATGTATGTGGTCCGATGAATATTGAGGCTCGTGGCGGATATCGTTATTTTCTCACTTTCATAGATGATTTAAGCAGATATGGGTATATCTACTTAATGAAACATAAGTCTGAAACATTTGAAAAGTTCAAAGAATTTCAGAGTGAAGTTGAAAATCATCGTAACAAGAAAATAAAGTTTCTACGATCTGATCATGGAGGAGAATATTTGAGTTACGAGTTTGGTGTACATTTGAAAAATTGTGGAATAGTTTCGCAACTCACGCCACCCGGAACACCACAGTGTAATGGTGTGTCCGAATGTCGTAATCGTACTTTACTAGATATGGTGCGATCTATGATGTCTCTTACTGATTTACCGCTATCGTTTTGGGGTTATGCTTTAGAGACGGCCGCATTCACGTTAAATAGGGCACCATCAAAATCCGTTGAGACGACGCCTTATGAACTATGGTTTGGCAAGAAACCAAAGTTGTCGTTTCTTAAAGTTTGGGGCTGCGATGCTTATGTGAAAAAGCTTCAACCTGATAAGCTCGAACCCAAATCGGAAAAATGTGTCTTCATAGGATACCCAAAGGAGACTGTTGGGTACACCTTCTATCACAGATCCGAAGGCAAGACAGTCGTTGCTAAGAATGGATCATTTCTAGAGAAGGAGTTTCTCTCGAAAGAAGTGAGTGGGAGGAAAGTAGAACTTGACGAGGTAACTGTACCTGCTCCCTTATTGGAAAGTAGTACATCACAGAAAACTGTTTCTGCGACACCTATACCAATTAGTGAGGAAGCTAATGATGATGATCATGAAACTTCAGGACAAGATACTACTGAACCTCGTAGATCAACCAGAGTGAGATCCGCACCAGAGTGGTATGGTAATCCTGTTCTGGAAATCATGCTGCTTGATCATGATGAACCTACGAACTATGAAGAAGCGATGGTGAGCCCAGATTCCGCAAAGTGGCTTGAAGCCATGAAATCTGAGATGGGATCCATGTATGAGAACAAAGTATGGACTTTGGTTGACTTGCCCGTTGATCGACAAGCAATTGAGAATAAATGGATCTTCAAGAAGAAGACTGACGCTGATGGTAATGTTACTATCTACAAAGCTCGACTTGTCACAAAAGGTTTTCGACAAGTTCAAGGGGTTGACTATGATGAGACCTTCTCACCTGTAGCGATGCTTAATCTGTCCGAATCATGTTAGCAATTGCCGCATTTTATGATTATGAAATTTGGCAGATGGATGTCAAAACTGCATTCCTGAATGGATTTCTGGAAGAAGAGTTGTATATGATGCAACCGGAAGGTTTTGTCGATCCAAAGGGAGCTAACAAAGTGTGCAAGCTCCAACGATCCATTTATGGACTGGTGCAAGCCTCTCGGAGTTGGAATAAATGCTTTGATAGTGCGATCAAAGCATTTGGTTTTATACAGACTTTCGGTGAAGCCTGTATTTACAAGAAAGTGAGTGGGAGCTCTGTAGCATTTCTGATATTATATGTGGATGACATATTGCTGATTGGAAATGATATAGAATTTCTGGATAGCATAAAGGGATACTTGAATAAGAGTTTTTCAAAGAAAGACCTCGGTGAAGCTGCTTACATATTAGGCATAAAGATCTATAGAGATAGATCAAGATGCTTAATTGGACTTTCACAAAGCACATGCCTTGACAAGATTTTGAAGAAGTTCAAAATGGATCAAGCAAAGAAAGGGTTCTTGCCTGTGTTACAAGGTGTGAAGTTGAGTCAGACTCAATGCCCGACCACTGCAGAAGATAGAGAGAAAATGAAAGATGTTCCCTATGCTTCAGCCATAGGCTCTATCATGTATGCAATGTTGTGTACCAGACCTGATGTGTGCCTTGCTATAAGTTTAGCAGGGAGGTACCAAAGTAATCCAGGAGTGGATCACTGGACAGCGGTCAAGAACATCCTGAAATACCTGAAAAGGATGAAGTATATGTTTCTCATATATGGAGGTGACAAAGAGCTCACCGTAAGAGGTTATGTTGATGCAAGCTTTGACACTGATCCGGACAATTCTAAATCGCAAACCGGATACGTGTTTACATTAAACAGTGGAGCTGTCAGTTGGTGCAGTTCTAAACAAAGCGTTGTAGCGGGATCTACATGTGAAGCGGAGTACATAGCTGCTTCGGAAGCAGCAAACGAAGGAGTCTGGATGAAGGAGTTCATATCCGATCTAGGTGTCATACCTAGTGCATCGGGTCCAATGAAAATCTTTTGTGACAATACTGGTGCAATTGCCTTGGCAAAGGAATCCAGATTTCACAAGAGGACCAAGCACATCAAGAGACGCTTCAATTCCATCCGGGATCTAGTCCAGGTGGGAGACATAGAGATTTGCAAGATACATACGGATCTGAATGTTGCAGACCCGTTGACTAAGCCTCTTCCATGAGCAAAACATGATCAGCACCAAGGCTCCATGGGTGTTAGAATCATTACTGTGTAATCTAGATTATTGACTCTAGTGCAAGTGGGAGACTGAAGGAAATATGCCCTAGAGGCAATAATAAAGTTATTATTTATTTCCTTATATCATGATAAATGTTTATTATTCATGCTAGAATTGTATTAACCGGAAACATAATACATGTGTGAATACATAGACAAACTTAGTGTCACTAGTATGCCTCTACTTGACTAGCTCGTTAATCAAAGATGGTTATGTTTCCTAACCATGAACAAGGTGTTGTTATTGGATTAACGAGGTCACATCATTAGTTGAATGATCTGATTGACATGACCCATTTCATTAGCTTAGCACCCGATCGTTTAGTATGTTGCTATTGCTTTCTTCATGACTTATACATGTTCCTATGACTATGAGATTATGCAACTCCTGTTTCCTGGAGGAACACTTTGTGTGCTACCAAACGTCACAACGTAACTGGGTGATTATAAAGGAGCTCTACAGGTGTCTCCAAAGGTAGATGTTGGGTTGGCGTATTTCGAGATTAGGATTTGTCACTCCGATCGTCGGAGAGGTATCTCTGGGCCCTCTCGGTAATGCACATCACTTAAGCCTTGCAAGCAATGCAACTAATGTGTTAGTTGCGAGATGATGTATTACAGAACGAGTAAAGAGACTTGCTGGTAACGAGATTGAACTAGGTATTGGATACCGACGATCGAATCTCGGGCAAGTAACATACCGATGACAAAGGGAACAACGTATGTTGTTATGCGGTCTGACCGATAAAGATCTTCGTAGAATATGTAGGAGCCAATATGGGCATCCAGGTCCCGCTATTGGTTATTGACCGGAGATGTGTCTCAGTCATGTCTACATTATTCTCGAACCGCGGGGTCCGCACGCTTAACATTACGATGACAGTTATTATGAGTTTATGCATTTTGATGTACCGAAGTTAGTTCGGAGTCCCGGATGCGATCACGGACATGACGAGGAGTCTCGAAATGGTCGAGACATAAAGATTGATATATTGGAATCCTATATTTGGACATCAGAAGTATTCCTGGTGAAATCGGGATTTTAGCGGAGTACCGGGAGGTTACCAGAACCCCCCCCCCCCCCCCCGGAGCCATATGGGCCTTAATGGGCTTTAGTGTAAAGGAGAAAGGGGCAGCCCAAGGTGGCCGCGCGCCTCCCCCTCCCCTAGTCCTATTAGGACTAGGAGAGGTGGCCGGCCCCCATCTCTCTCTTTCCCCCTCGGGGAATCCTAGTCCAACTAGGATTGGGGGGGAGTCCTACTCCCGGTAGGAGTAGGACTCCTCCTGCGCCCTCCTCCTGGCCGGCGGCCCCCTCCCCCTTGGCTCCTTTATATACGGAGGCAGGGGGCACTCTAGACACACAAGTTGATCATTGAGATCGTTCCTTAGCCGTGTGCGGTGCCCCCTGCCACCATATTCCACCTTGATCATATTGTAGTAGTGCTTAGGCGAAGCCCTGCGAGGGTAGAACATCAAGATCGTCACCACGCCGTCGTGCTGACGGAACTCCTCCCCGGCGCTTTGCTGGATCGAAGCCCGGGGATCGTCATCGAGCTGTACGTGTGCTAAGAACTCGGAGGTCCCGGAGTAACGGTGCTTGGATCGGTCGGATCGGGAAGACGTATGACTACTTCCTCTATGTTGCGTCAACGCTTCCGCTGTTGATCTATAAGGGTACGTAGATCACACTCTCCCCTCTCGTTGCTATGCATCACCATGATCTTGCGTGTGCATAGGAAATTTTTTGAAATTACTATGTTCCCCAACACTTCATGGATCCCAAGTGGCGGCGGCCTCCCATGTTCTACTTCTCCTCGATGATGGCGGCGGACACGGAGAAGCTGGCCACCGACTCGTCGCTCTCCATGCACCCGGCTTCTGTCTCTGCCTACATGGCCCTGCCGCAGGCACGGGAGGCGCACCCACAGACACGGGAGGCGCGGCCACCGCAGACACTGGTGGCGCGGTACGACGCGACAGCGACGGCGCCCGTACCGGCATGCTCGCCGCTGTGCCGACGTGGAGCAACTCGCCACTCCTCATCGAGCTGAACTGGAGCGGCGAGTTGCTGAACCACGCGCCTGCTTGGGGCGGCAACTGGCTCCGTCGGGCCAAGCGAGGTTGGTGAAGCATGGAGCGGCCTCGCCCGTATTCGGAGGGCTCGGCGGGCCACCCAGCCGGGTAATATGCCGGAGAACGGCTCATCGGAAGCCATCGGAGGAGTGGAGAAAATGGTGAAGGAGGAGACGGGGGAGCGGCGGAGGGGTGCGATTCTTGCCTGCTGTTTGTTTGGCCTCGTGTAAATAGAGGGCGGATGGTAGGAGCTTGGCCGGCGCCTGGCCTCGTTTAAACTGAGGGCGAACGGGAGGAGCTCGGCTGATGTTGCGTTTAATTCTGGCCCACTCATGAACGGACATGTGGCTGGAGTAGGATTCTCGGTTTGCATGCGGGTTTAACGGAGGGGTTTAATGGAGGCATCGGGCGTGCAGCGAGCGGCGCAGTACTATTTGATTTGACAGCAGTAATGAGCCGTCAAATCACAAAGGCCCTCGCCTATCGTGAAACCGACCGAGCTAGACTGCCCCGCCCTCTAGCCTTTTAAAAAATGTATATACTCCACTTTTGTACAGTAGTAGTATCGATGGATTGCGCCATGTAGCAAAACTTGAAATTAAAAAAAAGGTGGTACATATAGAGAGCGCTCGTCGCCAAATTATGCATATAGTACTATTAAAAAGGCTTGTCACAATAATGGTGTCCAGCACAAGTGCACAACCCACCCCTCAAATAAAACTAAGCACCTTGGAATTCTTTGACAAAACTAAGCACCCTGAAATTCTTTGACAACTAAACTGCTGGCTATATGATGTTGGCCATATATATTGTACGTATATAATGTGAAGAAACGAGTGGTAGTACTGTACCAACTAAAGATGAAATGTAAGAAATACTTGTGTGTACGTACTGAAGAGTTAAAGTAACAAGAAGAGACATAACATAGTTCTGCTGGGGGCTCAGCACAACACACCCCTCAAATTAAATTAAGCACACCTGAAATTAAACTTTGCAACTATTCCGGTAGACACTGCATTAGAACCACCATGAGCAATGACACTGCCACCTTACTCGGAGTCCTCGTCCACGTCCTCGACTTCGTCCTTGTCCCTCTTCCTCTTGGCCGATACTTCTTTGCTTGAACCGCACACTTGGCTATTGCTCTTCATCCAACCCTTGTAGATATTGAAGCAAAGGTAGCCATCCATTGCAGCGTACTGGATGTGGTCTATATCTAGTACATTCCGCTGCCATGCGTGACGATGAAATGTGTATGGAGGTTTCTCTAGTTTACCGTACGAAGGATGAACCATGGCTCCTGCCAGGGTCAGCATTGAAGGCTGAAGAGAGGACACCAGCCGATTCTTCTGGAGGTCGAAGGTGTTGCCTACAACGAGGCCTACCCGACGCAGGACTTCTTTGTCGTTACCAAAGTCTACAGTAACGAATTTGACTAGGTTGCTCCCGAGGAAGTCCTTAAAATCCTGGCACTCAACGTCGGCATGGCATATGTGGTAGACCAAGCATAAGTCATGCACGCAAACCTGGATCATGGCGGGCTTCTTCCTCTCTTCATCCTTTAGATCCTTCTCTCGTCCCAGGACTGTGGTGTACTCAACATCTAGCCCAGCGACCCACTCATCATCTGAGTTTTCGAACATGCATCTAAAGCGAGAAAGGAATCCTTTCACCGTCGCGGAAGAACGGGTGTAGATGACGTTGAACTCATCGCCGGTGATGGTTCTAACCTTGTACTCACCATCGATCCTGGAGATTTGGGACGCCATGGATTTGGGAGGAGGTTAGGATTAGAGGAACTGCCGTAATGTGAATGGACGGGACGACTAGGAGCGAACCGCCATAGTATTGAAGGATGTGCGGGGACGAGTAGGAGCGAACTGCCAGCGTGCGAACGGTAGGGTAGTGGCTTTCCATTCTCCCATGATACGGGCTTCCGAGAGCCCTTGGATCTGAGATCGAACGGTTGCATGGCGTGATTCTAGACCTATGGGTGAATATCCTATCCTGGAGGGTTATTCTACAAATTTTCAGCAACTTAGCATGCGACTGTTTGATCTTGGATCCAAGGGCTGCCAGCAGCCCGTATCGTGGTCGCGCCTACCACGACCATCGCGTTGCTCGTGCGGTCGCGCCCTTGGAGATTTAACACGGTGTGTTAGGCTATCTGATGTTTGGCATGTTATACATAGTCATCACTTAGTCACTTATACTACAACAAGGTTGGCTATAAGTGTATTTTTTTACTCCTCTCTATCTCTTTCTTCTTACTCCCTCCGTCCCATAATATAAAAACATTTTTGACACTAGTGTAGTGCCAAAAACGTTCTTATATTATGGGACACATGGAGTACTAGTATTTATTGCATTTGCCAAGGAGTGACCTCTTCCAATGAAATGGTGTTGCTAAGTTTGCTTCATTTAATTAGCTATAGACTCAAAATTGTCTTTTCACCTAGGTACACGCGCTCAACACCGTTTCTTCCTTGGGTCACCAAACTAGTCTCTCTCTTCTTGAATAACTTGCCACATCAGACTTTATGCCTATGTGGCAAGCTTAAGCACCTATAGGAGCAAGTAAAAGTAAGTACAATAGTGCGCTTTACATGGAATTTTTGCATATGTGGAGGAAATAGAGGCAAGGAAAAAGTGGAGAAGTGGGCTCTCATGCAAGAGCCAACCTCTACTACATGGTGGAGCATTGGGAGAGGCACCTGTATGGAGGTAGTCAGGAATCTGGGAGACTCACGCCGATCATAGCGCCGTAGTTAAAATGATAATGGCAAGTCAAATCACGGGGCCCCACCTGTCCAGCAGTAACTCGCTGTCAAATCACACAGCCCTACGTTTGTAGCAGCCTACTCCCTCCTCTTCTCGCGTCTCTGTCGAAGCGACTAAAGCGCTATGTTACAGTAACATATTATGTTACCACAAGCACCTCTTTCCTCATTAAATAGTTGTCACATAAGCAAAATTGTCTTGGGATGTGTTAAGTTACTACCTAAGTTACTCCCACTATGGCTAGCCTAAGAAACAACGTGAGAGTTAATGCGCCATGCCTTTTTGTTTACTATTTGGTTTTCGTAAGATGAGTTAATACTCACCTAGACGGAGGGAGTATTCGATTTGAAAGCGGGCGGCACAGTTCTCGATACGGCTTTAATGCAGACGAGGGAGGGAGTAGCGGTTCCTGATATGTTGAACGGCCAATGCATCCTCCTCAATTAATGCATGAGGGAAGTAATGGGAGGAGGTCCGGGAAAAGAGGTTGCACGATGTGAATGCAACGCAGTTTGCCCTCATTGCCCTCCTATAAAGGCGCCCCTCCACTCCAATGCTTCTACCACATCGTACGCACCTAAGCATTTGCCTAAGCACCTACACTAAGCGCAAAAGAGCTCACTCCAGACCCATGGCGGCGATGCGCGTCAGCGGCCAGCGGCTGCGCCAGATGGTCCACGATGCCGGCCTGCGGCATGGCGCCGAGGATCGTCTCCAGACAGTGTTGGAGACCGGCTGGTGGATGGCCGCCGTCGATGCCAACTACGACTCTCAATTGGACCAGATGATCGTTGACACCAGCAACAAGTTCACCATCATCAAGAAGCTCGCGGACGACAACGCCGTACTCCTCCAGCCCGCGTGCCCGGGCTCCTCATTGCATGCCACCCTAATCGGCCTCCACGGCCGGAACCTCTTTCAAGCACTGGTGGCCCTGTGACTGCCCGCCGACGCCACAAAGAATGTCCACCTGGAGGTCACGCTCGCCGCGAGGCGCCTCGCCCTGCAAGAATTCGTCGACCTACACATCCACGTGTACGAGCAAATTGTGTACATAGGTATCTACAATGCCCGTGAGGACGCTATGAGGTTGGCCTTCCTCAACCGGCTGGAAGCCTTGGATGCCTTTGCTGAGAAGCACCTCGACCTCGCCACAAAAGTCGTCGCTCCTTAGCCGCCGGTCGGTGGCCCGGCGCACTAAGTTGAGGAGGAGGAGGTCATACGTTTGTGGATCCATCTTTCTTCTTGCCTTCTGTAACCACCATCGTGGCCTTAATTCTTATTGTGCTGTTGCATTCTCGTTCCTGTCAATACCGACATGTGCGATCCCTTTGCTTAATTATATGCATCACTGTAACTAGTACTCGATCCGTCAATTTATAAGTTGTGCTTACCTTTTCCATCAACTTCGTGCAACGCGCGAGCATCTTGCTAGAAACACTAGTATGTCTATATAATCCGTATGTGATAGTCCATTTGAAATCTCAAAAAAGATAAATATTTAGGTACGGAGGGAGTAATATATTAGGAGTATATCATGCACACAAAGGCAGAGGAGCGGTGGGGCCGAGAGGGATGAGGGGCACGTCGGGGGGATGAGGATCCCCTGACGCGAACAATCCTACCATTATGTCACTGACATGTGGGACCCATAAGCGTGGGTCCCACCTGTCAGCGAAGGAAAGGTAGGGCAAGGCAGTGATAGCCACGTTAGAGGATCCATGTCCACGTCGGGGGACGTCGTGCCGTGGGTTGGAGCAGCGTCGTGGGAATCGCGTGTGGGTGTGGCAGTGGTAGAAACAAGAAACGTGATGGTCGCCATGGTTCAACTTCCATGGACAAGTTGTCATGTCTGCTGAGACATGTATATCAAAACTAGAGTGTTTATATTTCAAGCACGTGAACAAGTATTATTCTACTACTTTGGATCCATTGCAACACACGGGCCAGCACATTGGTAGTAGTAGTGTCCATCTCTATCTCTAGAGGCCTTCCCTCGTTCATCCTTTTCTCTCACAAGATAAACTACTCATACAAATGCATCTTGATGTTCCATGGAACTCACGAGGATATTTCCTTGGGGGTCTCTCCAGCGCGGGGTGGCCATAGTTGCAAGTTAACGCCCCTTGAGATGCCGACGCTGAGGGGCACTCGGATTTCCTCCGATGAGTAGGTAAGATGACTTTGATCACGTAGTAAATGCATTCTAAAGACTACTTCCATGTCCATTTCCTAATTCTCCCCCTGCCCACTGTTTCACAGGTTAGGGTTGGTGCGAGTGAAGATTGGCTTGCATATGTACGGGAGGGTACCAACATCAATTTGCACAACATTTACAACGGTGACACCGTTCCCATAGAACCTTTGTCCAACATTGGGATCAGCCATGCAACGGGCCACCGCATGAATTGGTACGATGGAACCACAGTGAGATTGAATAAGAAAGCACGAACCTTGCACATGGCAGTCAAAGGCGGACCATGTTGTCTGCGGCCGATTTGTTGTCGTACGAGTAGGAAGACGATGTGCTCCTTTCTAACCGCATCTTCGCGGTGACAAACCAGGGGACTTATTTTGTATGGGACACATCTGTAGGATCGAAATTATGTCTAGAGGGGGGGTGATTAGACTACTTGACCAAATAAAAATCTAGCCTTTTCCCAATTTTAGTTCTTGGCAGATTTTAGCTATCTTAGCACAAGCCAAGCAATCTCCACACAATTCAAGCAAGCATGCAAAAGAGTATATGAGCAGCGGAAAGTAAAGCATGCAACTTGCAAGAATGTAAAGGGAAGGGTTTGGAGCATTCAAACGCAATTGGAGACACGAATGTTTTTGTCGTGGTTCCGACAGGTGGTGCTATCGTACATCCACGTTGATGGAGACTTCAACCCACAGAGGGTAATGGTTGTGCGAGTCCATGGAGGGCTCCACCCACGAAGGGTACACGAAGAAGCAACCTAGTTTATTCCATCATGGCCGTCGCCCACGAAGGACTTGCCTCACTAGTGGTAGATCTTCACGAAGTAGGCGATCTCCTTGCCCTTACAAACTCCTTGGTTCAACTCCACAATCTTGTCGGAGGCTCCCAAGTGACACCTAGACAATCTAGGAGACACCACTCTCCAAGAAGTAACAAATGGTGTGCTGATGATGAACTCCTTGCTCTTGTGCTTCAAATGATAGTCTCCCTGTCGGTGTCAAAACTGGCGGATCTCGGGTAGGGGGTCCCGAACTGTGCGTCAAGGCCGGATGGTAACAGGAGACAAGGGACACGATGTTTTTACCCAGGTTCGGGCCCTCTCGATGGAGGTAATACCCTACTCTTGCTTGATTAATATTGATGATATGGGTAGTACAAGAGTAGATCTACCACGACATCAAGGAGGCTAAACCCTAGAAGCTAGCCTATGGTATGGTTGTTGTATATGGATTTGATGTCCTATGGACTACAACCCTCCGGTTTATATAGACACCGGATAGGGTTAGGGTTACACAGAGTCGGTTACAATGGTAGGATGTCTTGAATATCTGCATCGCCAAGCTTGCCTTCCACGCCAAGGAAAGTCCCATCCGGACACGGGACGAAGTCTTCAATCTTGTATCTTCATAGTCCTGGAGTCCGGCTGAAGGTACAATCCGGCTACCCGAACACCCCCTAATCCAGGACTCCCTCAGTAGCCCCTGAACCAGGCTTCAATGACGATGAGTCCAGCGCGCAGATTGTCTTCGGCATTGCAAGGCGGGTTCCTCCTCCAAGTCCTTCATAAAAGATTGTAAACACCAAGAGTAGTGTCCGGCTCTGCAAAATAAGTTTCCACATATTGCCATAGAGAGAATAATATTAACACAAATCAAATCTACTGACGTATTTCGCAGTGCGTCATCACACTACGGCCAAGTCCTTTACTCAAATTGTTTTTACTTTTCCACCTCAGCACGTTTTGCGAGGCGGTTTCCTTGGCACGTCTTGTCAAAGCAGAGATCGTGTACCCCCTTTTACGGGATTCTTATCAATACGGACGTGGGTAACCCAACCGCGCCATTTATCACGGCACTTGGGAGGCAAGTGAGTTTTACTAGGCTGGTGGGGACGCACAACTGCATCCGCCCATATAAGGGGATAAGGATCCACCTTTTTACCTACGCCTTCTTCCTCCTTTGCCTATCCATCTCCTGCGCACTCGAGCTCCAGCGCCCAAGCCCGCACTTCCCACCTCAACCTTCTCCAGCAATGTCCGGAGTGGGAGGCAAGTGGATGGTCTCCTCCGCCACGGAGGGCCAAGTCAAGAAGGTAAGGAAGGCCGGATACCTGTCTAAGGACATCGCGCACCGGCTTCCCGAAAAGGGGCAGCTTCTCCCCACCCCAAGGCCCCATGAGAGGGTAGTATTTCTTCCCCACTTCCTCCGCGGACTGGGTTTTCCACTCCACCCATTTGTCTGGGGGCTCGTGTTCTAATATGGCCTGGATTTCCATGATCTGGCCCCGAACTTCATCCTCAACATCTCGGCGTTTATCGTCGTGTGCGAGGCTTTCCTCCACGCCCGCCCTCATTTCGGCCTCTGGCTCAAGACCTTCAACATCAAGCCCAACGTGGTTCGCGGCAGCCAGGCGGAGTGCAGAGGCGCCATGGCGAGCAAGATGGCCAACGTCCTATGGTTCGAGGGCTCTTTTGTGGAGACCCTAAAGGGGTGGCAATCCGGGTGGTTTTACATCACCGAGCCACGCGATCCGAAATGGATCGCAGCCCCCGAGTTCCGATCCGGACCCCCCACGCGGCTTATGTCCTGGAAAGAGACGGGCCTGTCATGGGGTGACGAAAAAGAGGTGACCGGACTGCAAACATGCATCCAGTCCCTAGTGAACAAGCCAATCTGGCTTGTTAATGTAATCCAGGTTATGCTCGTCCGCCGGATCCTCCCGTGCCAGCAACGGGATTTTAATCTGTGGGAGTTCGACCCGGCGCAGCACCAAACCCTTAGCAGGATCTTCGACACGACGTACGAAGATGCCTGGAAGGTGCTATTCAAGGGCGCCGAGGCTCCCGCATCCGCTTTCGAGGACCGTGGATACAGCTCGCAGCATCACGCTAGCGAGGTAAGCTATCTTCACCTTTTACACGGTGTTAAGCTTTTTTCATAGTTTGACTCTATGCGGGATCTAAACTCCCTTACCTTTGACAGGCTTGGCGGGCGATATCCGGACTAATTAACTGTCCGGCTCCGCTGCCCGAAGACCCAGCCCCAGCTCTACTAGTGAAGCTGCTGGTTCCGGCGCCTTATCTGGTGTCGGAGAAGAAGGCCAAGAAGAAGAAGACCACGGGGACTCGAAAGAGTGCCCGTAACGTGGTGGTGTCGGACTCGTGATCCGACGAGTCCGAGACGCCCTCTTCCCGTGAAAACGAGGAGGAGGAAGAAGAAAACTCTCCCCCCCCCCAGCGGAGGGAGGAGAGAAGAGGAAGGCCGCCCCAATGGGGGAGGCCGAGGGGTCTAGGAAAAGGAGGACCCCTCCGCCGGACTACTCCCCCGACGCCGAAGAGGGTGAAGAGGAGTGGCCAAACAGGGCCAAGCGTCCGGCGAAATCGTAAGTTCGGATATCAGAGTAACTCATGGTGTTCCTTTGTTGCACAGCCTTCCCTAATGTCGAACGTAATTATGCAGCCCGCCCCGGGCCGAATTCAACGAATCGTCGAGCGGCTCCCTGGACTCATCGGACGTGAACTCAATTCCGCACATTGTCTCCCCCCGCACTGCAGACGACGCCGAAGTGGCGTCGCGACAAGCTCCGGGGCAGGAGGTGGTGGTCCCGGAGGAGCCGCAAGGCAACCTCCCGGACTCCAAGAGTGAAGGGGATAAGGCCCCCCAGGGCCCCAAGTCCGGCTTTGCGCCGGACACCACGCCGGAATCTTCCACAGTTCCGGACCGCGGTAGGCGAACTCCTTCCAAGAGGAGCAAGCCTTCTGAGCCGGTGGCCTCCGTCCAACTCGAGATGCCGGACAATCTGCTGGAGGTGCTTGACGGCGCCTCCATCGACGAGGGGCACCATACTATTATGAGTACGGTGATCCAGAAGGTTCGGTCCGCCAAGAGCGGACTGACTGAAGCTTGCGCTAGCCTTCTAACAGGCTTCGAGGTAAGTAAAAATATGTAAAAATATTACCGCATAGATAGTAGCCCCTGATGCTCTATTTGGCGTTCGGAAAGAAAAGCCGAATAGAGGATCTATTAAATTTCGCAGGAGTCTAACAAAAAGGAGTCAATATGCGTATGCAGGCTTCGCTGCTATCTATCGCCGCACTGACTGCGGAGGTGGGTGTCCTGAAGCAGGACCTCGAGCGGACCGAGCAAGAGCTCGGCCTTGCCAAGCGGTGGCTCGAGGAGAAAGAAGGTAAGAAATACCTTACAGAAAAAGTGCCTATAAAAAGGCATGATTGCATAAAAAATAACAGGATTGTACTGCTTATTGTAGGGGCCACGACTGAGGTGGCGACCCTTAAGCAGGCGCTGTCTGAGGCCGAAAAGAAAATGGCCGCAGAGCGCACCGAGCGAGACAGACTTGGGGCTCAGGTCGGCGAGGTGCAGCAAGAGCTTTAGGCTCTCATGAAAAAACATGAGAGTTTGGAGCTTGAGTCAAAGGCGCAAGCATCTGAGCTCGTGACGGCCCTTGAGACTGCCAAGTCTGCCAAGGCTGAAGCCCAAAAGGCCCTCCAAGAGTTGGAGGAGATGAGGAAGATAGCAGCGGGTAAGGCATTCTTTATGCAAAGCATAAATATAAAAGTAAACTACTTGTTACTTACCCGAATCCGGAGCTCTCCAGGGGCATTCGCAGATCTTCCCCGCAGCGTATCCGACGCCACCGCATTCTACCGAGCTGAAGAGGGCAGCTCGATGGAGAAGGTGTTCTGGTCTTAGTATTCTGAGGCCGGACACCCTGTGCCCTTGAGCGACCAGCTGAAATAGCTGGTCGAGCTCCACAAGGCGGCCGAACAGGCCATGAAGGGCTTCATAGTTCGGCTGTGGCCTGGAGAGGCCCTGCCTGGGAGCTATTTCGGGCTGGTGCGGCGGCTGGTGGAGGCCTGTCCGAGGCTAGAGGTCATCAAGCGCTCCGTCTGCATTGAAGGTGCCCGTCGGGCCCTTGCCCGTGCAAAGGTGCACTGGGGTAAGCTGGACGGTGAGAAGCTTGTGAAGGACGGGCCGCCGCCGGGGAAGGAGCATCGCAAGCCCGAGAACTACTACAAGGATGTTCTTGCAGGTGCCCGCCTTGTGGCGGATGAATGTACCAAGGATGTGATTTTTGAATAAACTCGCTCGTGTTTATCCTGTGCGCTGAAAACTTGTTCATATGCGCTAAGCAATGCTTATTGAATTTAAAATATTACTTTCTGTGCGGCCGTTTATCAAAAAATTGAGAGATGGCCAGTCGTCGGCTTCTGCCCCCATGCCACTAGTGTTGGGGTGTTCGGGATACACCTGAGCGCTCTTTTTCCCATAGTTGGGTCCTTCGAGGGAGGCGCTCAGCACAACAAACCAGGCAATCGGACTATAATGCTTGAACACTCTCACTTAGCCATAGAACTCTATAATTTTAAATTTCGGCGAAGCCCCTAGTTCGGAAGACCGAGTTCGAGGCGCTATCCACGCCTTGGCCGGACAAAGCCAGCTCCTCACTCGAAGCGGCATAAGTCTTTAGGGACTCGAAAAACCTCCTGAACAGCGACCGGTCTCTCGCCTCATCATGACAGTCAGTTTTAGCTTTCTCCACTGAGGTGCTTAACCCAGCTGAACCGGAGCACAATCGCAGTGGTTCTCCTAGTGCTACCTTAGCCGATATAGCGGAACGTAAGGCACCAAAACATAGGAGCCGGGCAAACCCAACTATTGACCCAAATTATGATTCGGAGCCGATGCATATAGTGCTATAAGTTCGGGGTGCCGCACTTGTGAAAGTGTACAGACTTCTCACACCATAATGAGGGGTACTGAAGCCCCTGGCATGTTTGCCGTACCATGGTGTACGGGTGCAATCATGTCATTTAATAAACATATATGTGAAAAGAGGATAATGCAAAAAATAGACAAAAAGCTATGCATTGTTTATAGAGAGGCTATTTATCAAAGCCGAACGATACAAATAGTGCGATAAAAAAGATATTAGACTATTGAACATGTCCTGACCAGGGCCAGGCCGCGGAATTGTATTCAAAACAGGTATACTGCTCGTAACAGAGACCACCTGGGAGTTCCATAATGCGGCATGGCTTGTCTGCCTCCCTGGATCTTGCATCGTTTGTGCGGCAGTCGAATTGCCGAACAGGTCATCCGAAATATGGAGTCTTGAAAGTAAGAAAAAATTAAAAAAAGAATCCGGCAGCCCCTAGTACGTTTTAAGCCATATTTTGGGCGTGCCGTTATTGTGCCCCTTCCCCTGTGCCCATGGTATTTCAAGGGCGTAGTTATGTACGCGAGGCACTGCTTTCGCTATGTCGCGAGAGCTGGGGTTGGGGACGCATTGCTACGCTTGCTCAAAGCATGCCAGGCGGTCCTATTGTGGGTTACTCCGGGCGCGCTTGGCGGTGTCTGGCTTTTTAACAGCCGGACTGGAGAATTGCCTAAGAAGGCTACTTTGTACTTCCGCTGCGAGAGCCGCCGTGTGCTCCACCATACGGAGGGAGCATTCAGTGTTTCCGTTGACCATGATTACTCCTCGAGGGCCTAGCATCTTGAGCTTGAGATATGCGTAGTGCGGCACCGCATTGAACTTTGCGAATGCGGTTCGTCCGAGCAGGGCGTGATAGCCACTACGAAACGGGACTATATCAAAGATTAACTCTTCGCTTCGGAAATTGTCCGGGGATCCGAAGACCACGTCAAGTGTTACTGAGCCTGTACAGTTGGCTTCTACACCTGGTATAACGCCTTTAAAGGTCGTTTTTGTGGGCTTAGTCCGTGAGGGATCTATGCCCATTTTCCGCACTGTATCCTGATAAAGCAGGTTCAGGCTACTGCCGCCATCCATGAGGACTCTTGTGAGATGAAATCCGTCGATGATTGGGTCAAGAACCAATGCGGCGAAGCCGCCATGACGGATGCTAGTGGGATGGTCCCTTCGATCAAAAGTGATCGGGCAGGAGGACCATGGGTTGAACTTTGGGGCGACTGGCTCCATCGCGTATACGTCCTGTAGCGCACGCTTCCGCTCCCTCTTGGGAATGTGGGTTGCGTATATCATGTTCACCATCCGCACTTGTGGGGGAAAGCCCTTCTGTCCATTGTTGTTCGGCGGCCTGGGCTCCTCCTCGCCGTTGCTGTGCAGCCCCTTGTCTTTGTTTTCGGCTCTTAACTTGCGTGCCTGCTTGAACACCCAACAACCCCTGCTAGTGTGATTGGCTGGCCTTTCGGGGGTGCCATGTATCTGGCACAAGCGGTCGAGTCGGTCCAAACTGGACGGGCCCTGAGTATTATTTTTGAATGGCTTTTTCTGCTAACCGGATTTATAGCCTCTGAATCCGGCATTGACTGCCGTGTCTTCATTGTTGTCGCTGCTGACGCGGCGTTTTTGCTTATTCCGACATGTACTGCCACTTTTGTCCTTGGTATCCGAATTACCAAGGTTCTTTGATAAGTTGTTACTGCGGGCTAGCCAGCTGTCTTCTCCCGCGCAAAAGCGGGTCATGAGTGTCGTGAGGGCTGCCATAGATTTCGGCTTTTCCTGTCCCAGGTGCCGGGCAAGCCACTCGTCGCAGATGTTATGCTTGAAGGCTGCTAGGGCCTCTGTGTCCGGACAGTCGACTATCTGGTTTCTCTTTGTTAGGAACCGTGTCCAGAATTGCCTGGCTGATTCCTCTGGCTGCTGAATTATGTGGCTTAAGTCGTCGGCATCCGGTGGTCGCACGTAAGTGCCTTGGAAGTTGTCGAGGAATGCGGCTTCCAGGTCCTCCCAAGAACCGATTGAGTCTGCTGGCAAGCTGTTAAGACAATGTCGGGCCGGTCCTTTAAGTTTGAGCGTGAGGTATTTGATGGCGTGTAGATCATCGCCACGTGCCATGTGGATGTGAAGGAGATAATCATCGATCCATACCGCCGGATCTGTTGTGCCATCGTATGATTCGATGTTTACGGGTTTGAAACCCTCTGGGATTTTATGATCCATTACTTCATCCGTGAAGTATAGCGGGTGTGCGGCGCCTCTGTACTGGGCTATATCACGACGCAGCTCGGAAGAGCTATGTCTGTTGTGTTCGGCCTGGCCGGATTTGTTGTATCCGGAGTGAAGATCATCGTCACGTGCCATAGGGCGCCTGCGTGATCCGTAGATCGATCTTGTTTGTCTTGCCTTATCCTCCAGTACGTCTTGCAGGTCTGGCGCATTTTCCCGTGCCTTAGTTGAGCGGCGTCGGGACATGGCTTGGGTGGAGGGCCGAGAGGCCTCTCTGTCGCAGCCACGAGGTGGCCGGTCTGTCATGTCGTGCGCTGGTGATGTAGGTGCTTCCTCCTCTAATCGGCGTAGCGGCCTGCGCTTTGGGTAACTCTTGCAGGGGCATTCGAGTTCATACTCTTCGGCCGCAAGGACTTCAGTCCATCTATCAGCTAGCAAATCTTGGCCAGCTCTAAGTGGTTGCTGCTTTTTCTTGAGGCTGCTTGCCGTGGCTAAAAGCCTGCGTTTGAAATGCTCTTGTTCGGCGGGGTCTGATGGTACGACGAATTCGTCGTCATCGAGGCTTGCCTCGTCTTCGGAGGGAGGCATATAGTTATCATCCTCAACCTCTCGGTCTGCCGCTCTCTCATGAGGGCTGGCTTCTCCATCTTCCTGTGCCGAATCTTGCTGGGGTGGGTGTTCTTCGGCGCTATCTGGGGTAGTATTATCTCCCGTGCCGGAATCACCATTTTTGCTTTGGTGGGATTTAGAGCGGCGCCGCTGACGCCGGCGCTTTGGCTGTTTCTTGGAGGTGTCATCCCCCGCTGTTCCATCGCCATGTCCATCTTTTGGAGTATCCACCATATATATGTCATATGACGAGGTGGCCTTCCAGCGCCCTACAGGTGCAGGTTCCTGTTCGTCTCCTACATCGTCGTCCATACCGTCGATGTCTTCGGAGCCGAAGTCAAGCATGTCGGTTAAATCGTCGACAGTGGCTACAAAGTGGGTGGTGGGTGGGCTTTAAACTTCTTCATCGTCCGTATCCCATCCTCGCTGACCGTAATCCGGCCAGGGCTCTCCTGATAAAGAGAGAGACTTGAGAGAATTCAGGATGTCGCCAAAAGGCGAGTGCTGAAAGATGTCCGCGGTGGTGAACTCCATTATCGGCGCCCAGTCGGATTCGATTGGCAGGGGCGCAGGGGGTTCGGAGTCCGGGGAGGAGTCCGGATCCTCAGAGTCACGGGTCATGCAGAGTGCGGGGCTGGCGTTCGGCTTGATCGCCTTTGAGATTGCAGCCCCCGAGGTGACGTCCAACCGCTCATGCTCGATTGGTGCAATAGGCTCCAAGTTAGGGGTCGGAACCGGTGCGTGTACGGCCTCCAGGATACTGTCCGGAGGCAGAGCTAGATCATGCCCCTCGAGATAGTGCGGCGCGCTTGGCCGTGGCTCGAACCCATCTAAGATCAAGTCTCCGTGGATGTCAGCCGTGTAGTTTAAGCTTCCAAACCTGACTTGATGGCCAGGGGCGTAGCTTTCGATCTGCTCCAGGTGGCCAAGCGAATTGGCCCGCAGTGCGAAGCTGCCGAAGACGAAGATCTGTCCGGGGAGAAAAGTCTCACCCTGGACCTCATCGTTGTTGATGATCAAGGGAGCCATCGGGCCTAAAGGCGACGACATAGAGGAACTCTCAATGAAAGCACCAATGTCGGTGTCAAAACCGGCGGATCTCGGGTAGGGGGTCCCGAACTGTGCGTCAAGCCGGATGGTAACAGGAGACAAGGGACACGATGTTTTTACCCAGGTTCGGGCCCTCTCGATGGAGGTAATACCCTACTCCTGCTTGATTAATATTGATGATACGGGTAGTACAAGAGTAGATCTACCACGAGATCAAGGTGGCTAAACCCTAGAAGCTAGCCTATGGTATGATTGTTGTATATGGAGTTGATGTCCTACGGACTACAACCCTCCGGTTTATATAGACACCGGATAGGGTTAGGGTTACACAGAGTCGGTTACAATGGTAGGAGATCTTGAATATCCGCATCGCCAAGCTTGCCTTCCACGCCAAGGAAAGTCCCATCCGGACACGGGACGAAGTCTTCAATCTTGTATCTTCATAGTCCTGGAGTCCGGCTACCCGAACACCCCCTAATCCAGGACTCCCACACTCCCCAACACTCAACTCTCTCTCATAGGATTTGGATTTGGTGGAAAGAAGATTTGAGTGGAATGCAACTTGGGGAAGGCTAGAGATCAAGATTCATATGGTTGGAATGGAATATCTTGACCTCAACACAAGTGTAGGTGGTTCTCTCTCAGAAAATGTGTATTGGAAGTGTAGGTATGTTCTGATGGCTCTCTCCATGAATGAAGAGTGGGTGGAGGGGTATATATAGCCTCCACACAAAATCTAACCGTTACACACAATTTGCCAAACTCGGTGGGACCGAATGGTTAAACTCGGTCGGACCGATTCAGCAAACCTAGTGACCATTAGGATTTTTGGTGGGACTGAGATGCAACTCGGTAGGACCGATATGGTTAGGGTTAGGGCATAACGTAATCTCGGTGTGACTAATTACACAAACTCGGTGGGACCGATTTTGGTAATAAGCTCGACCCTGTCGGTGTGACCGAGTGGAACAACTCGGTGGCACTGAGATACATAACTGCAAGCAGTTACTGAAACTCGGTGTGACCGAAAGGTTCAAATCGGTTGCACCGAGATTGAAAACCTAGATCGACTTAGTGATCTCGGTATGACCGAAATGGAGGAATCGGTCAGACCGAAAAGCACAAAGAAGTTTTGGAAGTTTAAGTCTATGACGAATCAGGGACTCCGAGTGCTCCTCACAGAGAGTGGTTCGAATCTGACTTGATCAAATTTTGTGATGTAGCATGAATAGAGTTTGAGATGAGAAAAGCATAGATGGCTAGAGAGGGTTCTTAGGCATTCTTGTCCATCCACTTGGCAAAAGAAAAGAAAAACAATCAATCAAAACAACAAGTGGATGTCCTCGAATGAGTGAAATATGCAATCAACAAGCTCACACAATAAAATGGCAATTGAAATATGTGGCAAAGCATGCACAACCAATTCTAGCATCTATCAAACAATTTGCGATGACTAGGTCATCTATATATGAGTATATTGACTTAGGAGTCAAATGAGAACATTTGATCATAGGTCATACTCAACGTTTAAGCACAAGTGGGGTTACCACTTTTACATAAAGCATTGTTGTGTTCACACCATTAGAGTTGCTTTAGCTCAATTCTTAGAGTAAAGCTCCCCCTAGATGTGAGATCCCCCCTAAGAGGGATGAACTAACCTTGGGTTTTGTCAATGATGACTTCATGTAGATGTTGAAGATGTGGATGCTCAATGTTGATGTAGATCATTTGGAGCTATCCATTGGAGTGAGTTGCACTTTCAATACCTACACGGGTTAGTCCCACAAGGAACAAACAAGGATATCCATAGACAAAGAGTGATGCACACACAAGATGATGTCTATGAAAGCTTTTAGGTTACCTTGTCCCTTGTCTTACCAACAAGAGGGTTTGTGACTCCTTGAACTAGTGCAAGATGTGGAAGTTGATTGCACTTGTTCTTGCCAAGATGATAAGAGTGAAGTATGTTGGCGGAGTCATCCTCAAGAACTCTCTAGTTCTTCTTCGTGATCCACACCATCTTGATGGGAATCCTCGGTGTTGTAGTTGTACTTGATGAAGTGGAACTTGAAGTAGTCTTGGGAACCCACTTGACCAAGGCCTTAGGAGCTTCTTCAAATGCATCAATTTCCTCTTGAAGCTTGTCCTTGCCTTTTTGCTTGTGGTCTTGTGGTGGAAGATCATCTTGAGCTTGTGTCCCTTTGAAAGAAGTAGGATCATACTTCTCTTGTTGAGGAACAAACTTCATCTTGGGGTATTGATCTTCTTCCCACTCAACTCCATTGGCATTGAACTTTCGTTCAAAACCAACACCTTGATTCTTCCGGTGCCTTCCTTGCTTGCGTACAATTTCCTCGAATTGCTTACTTCCGGCAAGGCTCTTGTAAACACCTTTCTCTATAATTCCCTTCAATAAGCTATTTTCTTGCTCCAGTGTAACTTGGCTAAGAGAATCATTAGTGGAATCAAGAGAACTACTAGAAGCAACAATATTGGATTTAGCAGGATTATTGTTACTACTAGAGGAAGAATCTTTCTTGTTCTTGTTACTAGACTTGACTTGAGGCATGTAAGTGGATAAGAGTAAACGCTTGGCAATGTAAGAAGAACTTTTCTTGCAAAGATCATCATTGATTGCTTTTAAGAACTCATGCTCTTGCTCAAGGTTGAGCTTTTCAAAGCGTAATTTCTCATGAGTCCTTAAAAGTTCTCGATGATCTCCTAAGATAGTTTCATGAGCTAACTTAAGAGTGTTTAGTTCTTTAGTTAGAGACTCAATCTTCTCCTTATCATTGTCATTCGTTTTATCTTGATTAGCATGATTAATTTGTTGGGGAACGTAGTAATTTCAAAATTTTCCTACACACACGCAAGATCATGGTGATGCATAGCAACGAGAGGGGAGAGTGTTGTCTATGTACCCTCGTAGACCGATAGCGGAAGCGTTATGACAACGCGGTTGATGTAGTCGTACGTCTTCACGGCCCGACCGATCAAGCACCGAAACTACGGCACCTCTGAGTTCTAGCACACGTTCAGCTCGATGACGATCCCCGGACTCCGATCCAGCAAAGTGTCGGGGAAGAGTTCCGTCAGCACGATGGCGTGGTGATGATCTTGATGTTCAACCGTCGCAGGGCTTTGCCTAAGCACCGCTACAATATGACCGAGGTGGAATATGGTGGAGGGGGGCACCGCACATGGCTAAGGAACGATCACGAAGATCAACTTGTGTGTCTATGGGGTGCCCCCTGCCCCCGTATATAAAGGAGTGGAGGAGGGGAGGGCCGGCCCTCTCTATGGCGCACCCTAGGGGAGTCCTACTCCCACCGGGAGTAGGATTCCTCCTTTCCTAGTCCAACTAGGAGTCCTTCCATGTAGTAGGAGTAGGAGACAAGGAAGGGGAAGGGAGAAGGGAAGGAAGGAGGGGGCGCAGCCCCTCCCCCTAGTCCAATTCGGGCTAGGCCTTGGGGGGCGCGCGGCCTGCCCTAGGCAGCCCCTCTCTCTTTCCCGTATGGCCCAATAAGGCCCAATACTTCTTCCCCGTATTCCCGTAACTCCCCGTTACTCCGAAAAATACCCGAACCACTCGGAACCTTTCCGATGTCCGAATATAGTCGTCCAATATATCGATCTTTACGTCTCGACCATTTCGAGACTCCTCGTCATGTCCCCGATCTCATCCGGTACTCCGAACTCCTTCGGTACATCAAAACTCATAAACTCATTATATAACTGTCATCGAAACCTTAAGCGTGCGGACCCTACGGGTTCGAGAACAATGTAGACATGACCGAGACATGTCTCCGGTCAATAACCAATAGCGGGGCCTGGATGCCCATATTGGTTCCTACATATTCTATGAAGATCTTTTATCAGTCAGATCGCATAACAACATACGTTGTTCCCTTTGTCGGTATATTACTTGCCCGAGATTCGATCGTCGGTATCCAATACCTAGTTCCATCTCGTCACCGGCAAGTCTCTTTACTTGTTCCTTAATACATCATCCCACAACTAACTCATTAGTTGCAATGCTTGCAAGGCTTATGTGATGTGCATTACCGAGAGGGCCCAAAGATACCTCTCCGACAATCGGAGTGACAAATCCTAATCTCGAAATACGCCAACCCAACATGTACCTTTGGAGACACCTGTAGAGCACCTTTATAATCACCCAGTTACGTTGTGACGTTTGGTAGCACACAAAGTGTTCCTCCGGCAAACGGGAGTTGCATAATCTCATAGTCATAGGAACATGTATAAGTCATGAAGAAAGCAATAGCAACATACTAAACGATCGGGTGCTAAGCTAATGGAATGGGTCATGTCAATCAGATCATTCAACTAATGATGTGATCCTGTTAATCAAATAACAACTCTTTGTCCATGCTTAGGAAACATAACCATCTTTGATTAACGAGCTAGTCAAGTAGAGGCATACTAGTGACACTCTGTTTGTCTATGTATTCACACATGTATTATGTTTCCGGTTAATACAATTCTAGCATGAATAATAAACATTTATCATGAAATAAGGCAATAAATAATAACTTTATTATTGCCTCTAGGGCATATTTCCTTCAGTCTCCCACTTGCACTAGAGTCAATAATCTAGATCACATCACCATGTGATTAACATCGATAGTTCACATCACCATGTGATTAACACCCATAGTTCACATCATCATGTGACCAACACCCAAAGGGTTTACTAGAGTCAATAATCTAGTTCACATTGCTATGTGATTAACACCCAAAGAGTACTAAGGTGTGATCATGTTTTGCTTGTGAGAGAAGTTTAGTCAACGGGTCTGTCACATTCAGATCCGTGTGTACTTTGCAAATTTTCTATGTCTACAATGCTTTGCACGGAGCTACTCTAGCTAATTGCTCCCACTTTCCATATGTATCTAGATCGAGACTTAGAGTCATCCAGATCAGTGTCAAAACTTGCATTGGCGTAACCCTTTACGGCGAACCTTTTTGTCACCTTCATAATCGAGAAACGTATCCTTATTCCACTAAGGATAATTTTGACCGCTGTCCAGTGATCTACTCCTAGATCACTATTGTACTCCCTTGCTAAAATCAGTGTAGGGTATACAATAGATCTGGTACACAGCATGGCATACTTTATAGAACCTATGGCTGAGGCATAGGGAATGACTTTCATTCTCTTTCTATCTTCTGCCGTGGTCGGGCTTTGAGTCTTACTCAATTTCACATCTTGTAACACAGGCAAGAACTCTTTCTTTGACTGTTCCATTTTGAACTACTTCAAAATCTCGTCAAGGTATGTACTCATTGAAAAAACTTATCAAGCGTCTTGATCTATCTCTATAGATCTTGATGCTCAATATGTAAGCAGCTTCACCGAGGTCTTTCTTTGGAAAAACTCCTTTCAAACACTCCTTTATGCTTTGCAGAATAATTCTACATTATTTTCAATCAATAATATGATATTCACATATACTTATCAGAAATGTTGTAGTGCTCCCACTCACTTTCTTGTAAATACAAGCTTCACCGCAAGTCTGTATAAAACTATATGCTTTGATCAACTTATCAAAGCGTATATTCCAACTCCGAGATGCTTACACCAGTCCATAGATGGATCGTTGGAGTTTGCACATTTTGTTAACACCTTTAGGATTGACAAAAACTTCTGGTTGCATCATATGCAACTCTTCTTTAAGAAATCCATTAAGGATTGCAGTTTTGTTATCCATTTGCCAGATTTCATAAAATGCGGCAATTCCTAACATGATTCGGACAGATTTAAGCATAGATACGAGTGAGAAACTCTCATCGTAGTCAACACATTGAACTTGTCAAAAACCTTTTGCGACAATTCTAGCTTTGTAGATAGTAACACTACTATCAGCGTCCGTCTTCCTCTTGAAGATCCATTTATTTTCTATGGCTTGCCGATCATCGGGAAAGTCAACCAAAGTCCACACTTTGTTCTCATACATTGATCCCATCTCAGATTTCATGGCTTCAAGCCATTTTGCGGAATCTGGGCTCATCATCACTTCCTTATAGTTCGTAGGTTCATCATGGTCAAGTAACATGACCTCCAGAATAGGATTACCGTACCACTTTGGTGCGGATCTCACTCTGGTTAACCTACGAGATTCGGTAGTAACTTGATCTGAAGTTACATGATCATCATCATTTAGCTTCCTCACTAATTGGTGTAGGAGTCACAGGAACAGATTTCTGTGATGAAATACTTTCCAATAAGGGAGAACGTACAATTACCTTATCAAGTTCTACATTCCTCCCACTCACTTATTTCGAGAGAAACTTCTTCTCTAGAAAGTATCCATTCTCAGCAATGAATGTCTTGCCTTCGGATCTGTGATAGAAGGTGTACCCAACTATCTCCTTTGGGTATCCTATGAAGACACATTTCTCCGATTTGGGTTTGAGCTTATCATGATGAAACTTTTTCTTATAAGCATCGCAACCCCAGACTTTAAGAAACGACAGCTTAGGTTTCTTGCCAAACCATAGTCCACACGGTGTCGTCTCAACGGATTTAGATGGTGCCCTATTTAACGTGGATGCAGCTGTCTCAAATGCATAACCCCAAAACGATAGTGGTAGATCGGTAAGAGACATCATAGATCGCACTATATCTAGTAAAGTACGGTTATGACGTTCGGACACACCATTACACTATGGTGTTCCAGGTGGCATGAGTAGTGAAACTATTTCACATTGTTTTAATTGAAGGCCAAACTCGTAACTCAAATATTTTACCTCTGCGATCATATCGTAGAAACTTTTATTTTCTTGTCACGATGATTTTCCACTTCACTCTGAAATTCTTTGAACTGTTCAAATGTTTTAGACTTATGTTTCATCAAGTAGATATCCCCATATTTACTCAAATCATCTGTGAAGGTCAGAAAATAATGATTCCTGCTGCAAGCCTTAATATTCATCGGACCACATACATCAGTATGTATGATTTCCAACAAATCTGTTGCTTGCTTCATTGTTCCGGAGAATGGCATTTTAGTCATCTTTCCCATAAGGCATGGTTCACAAGCATCAAGTGATTCATAATCAAGTGATTCCAAAAGCCCATCAGCATGGAGTTTCTTCATGCGTTACACCAATATGACTTAAACGGCAGTGCCACAAATAAGTTGCACTATCATTATTAACTTTGCATCTTTTGGTTTCAATATTATGAATATGTGTATCACTACGATCGAGATCCAACGAACTTGTTTCATTGGGTGTATGACCATCGAAGGTTTTATTCATGTAAACAGAACAAAAATTATTCTCTAACTTTAATGAATAACAGTATTGCAATAAACATGATCATATTCATGCTCAACGCAAAAACCAAATAACACTTATTTAGGTTCAACACTAATCCCGAAAGTATAGGGAGTGTGCGATGATGATCATATCAATCTTGGAACCACTTCCAACACACATCGTTACTTCACCCTTAACTAGTCTCTGTTCATTCTGCAACTCCCGTTTCGAGTTACTACTCTTAGCAACTGAACTAGTATCAAATACTGAGGGGTTGCTATAAACACTAGTAAAGTACACATCAATAACATGTATATCAAATATACTTATGTTCACTTTGCCATCCTTCTTATCCGCCAATCACTTGGGGCAGTTCCGCTTCAAGTGACCAGTCCCTTTGCAGTAGAAGAACTTAGTCTCAGGCTTAGGACCAGACTTGGGCTTCTTCACTTGAGCAGCAACTTGCTTGCTTTTTTTCTTGAAGTTCCCCTTTTTTACTTTGCCCTTTTCTTGAAACTAGTGATCTTGTCATCAACACTTGATGCTCTTTCTTGATTTCTACCTTCATCGATTTCATCATCATGAAAAGCTCGGGATTCGTTTTCGTCATCCCTTGCATACTATAGTTCATCACGAAGTTCTACTAACTTGGTGATGGTGACTAGAGAATTCTGTCAATCACTATCTTATCTGGAAGATTAACTCCCACTTGATTCAAGCGATTGTAGTACCCAGACAATCTGAGCACATGCTCACTAGTTGAGCGATTCTCCTCCATCTTTTAGCTATAGAACTTGTTGGAGACTTCATATCTCTCAACTCGGGTATTTTCTTGAAATATTAACTTCAATTCCTGGAACATATCATATGGTCCATGACGTTCAAAACATCTTTGAAGTCCCGATTCTAAGCCGTTAAGCATGGTGCACTAAACTATCAAGTAGATATCATATTGAGCTAGCCAAACATTCATAACGTCTGCATCTGCTCTTGCAATAGGTCTGTCACCTAGCGGTGCATCAGGGACATAATTCTTCTGTGCAGCAATGAGGATAAACCTCAGATCACGGATCCAATCCACATCATTGCTACTAACATCTTTCAACACAATTTTCTTTAGGAACATATCAAAATAAACATATGAAAGCAACAACGCGAGCAATTGATCTACAACATAGATATGCTAATAATACTAGGACTAAGTTCATGATAAATTAAAGTTCAATTAATCATATTACTTAAGAACTCCCACTTAGATAGACATCCCTCTAATCCTCTAAGTGATCGCGTGATCCAAATCAACTAAACCATGTCCGATCATCACGTGAGATGGAGTAGTTTCAATGGTGAACATCACTATGTTGATCATATCTACTATATGATTCACGCTCGACCTTTCGGTCTCCGTGTTCTGAGGCCATATCTGCATATGCTAGGCTCGTCAAGTTTAACCTGAGTATTCTGCGTGTGCAAAACTGGCTTGCACCCGTTGTAGATGGACGTAGAGCTTATCACACCCGATCATCACGTGGTGTCTGGGCACGACGAACTTTGGCAACGGTGCATACTCAGGGAGAACACTTTTATCTTGAAATTTAGTGAGAGATCATCTTATAAAGCTATCGTCGAACTAAGCAAAATAAGATGCATAAAAGATAAACATCACATGCAATCAAAATATGTGACATGATATGGCCATGATCATCTTGCACCTTTGATCTCCATCTCCAAAGTACCATCATGATCTCTATTGTCACCGGCATGACACCATGATCTCCATCATCTTGATCTATATCAATGTGTCGTCACGTGGTCGTCTCGCCAACTATTGCTCTTGCAACTATTGCTATCGCATAGCTATAAAGTAAAGCAATTATTTGGCGCTTGCATCTTATGCGATAATGAGACAACCGTAAGGCTTCTGCCAGTTGTCGATAACTTCAACAAAACATGATCATCTCATACAACAACTTATATCTCATCACGTCTTGACCATATCACATCACAACATGCCCTGCAAAAACAAGTTAGACGTCCTCTACTTTGTTGTTGCAAGTTTTACGTGGCTTCTACGGGCTTAGCAAGAACCATTCTTACCTATGCATCAAAACCACAACGATAGTTTGTCAAGTTGGTGCTGTTTTAACCTTCGCAAGGACCGGGTGTAGCCACACTCGGTTCAACTAAAGTCGGAGAAACTGACACCCGCCAGCCACCTGTGTGCAAAGCACGGCGGTAGAACCAGTCTCGCGTAAGCGTACGCGTAATGTCGGTCCGGGCCGCTTCATCCAACAATACCGCCGAACCAAAGTATGACATACTGGTAAGCAGTATGACTTATATCGCCCACAACTCACTTGTGTTCTACTCGTGCATATAACATCAAACCATATAACCTAGGCTCGGATGCCACTGTTGGGGAACGTAGTAATTTCAAAATTTTCCTACGCACACGCAAGATCATGGTGATGCATAGCAACGAGAGGGGAGAGTGTTGTCTACGTACCCTCGTAGACCGATAGCGGAAGCGTTATGACAACGCGGTTGATGTAGTCGTACGTCTTCACGGCCCGACCGATCAAGCACCGAAACTACGGCACCTCTGAGTTCTAGCACACGTTCAGCTCGATGACGATCTCCGGACTCCGATCCAGCAAAGTGTCGGGGAAGAGTTCAATCAGCACGACGGCGTGGTGACGATCTTGATGTTCAACCATCGTAGGGCTTCGCCTAAGCACCGCTACAATATGACCGAGGTGGAATATGGTGGAGGGGGGCACCGCACATGGCTAAGGAACGATCACGAAGATCGACTTGTGTGTCTACGGGGTGCCCCCTGCCCCCGTATATAAAGGAGTGGAGGAGGGGAGGGCCGGCCCTCTCTATTGCGCGCCCTAGGGGAGTCCTACTCCCACCGGGAGTAGGATTCCTCCTTTCCTAGTCCAACTAGGAGTCCTTCCATGTAGTAGGAGTAGGAGACAAGGAAGGGGAAGGGAGAAGGGAAGGAAGGAGGGGGCGCAGCCCCTCCCCCTAGTCCAATTCGGACTAGGCCATGGGGGGGCGGCCTGCCCTAGGCAGCCCCTCTCTCTTTCCCGTATGGCCCAATAAGGCCCAATACTTCTCCCCCGTATTCCCGTAACTCCCCGGTACTCCGAAAAATACCCGAACCACTCAGAACCTTTCCGATGTCCGAATATAGTCGTCCAATATATCGATCTTTACGTCTCGACCATTTCGAGACTCCTCGTCATGTCCCCGATCTCATCCGGGACTCCAAACTCCTTCGGTACATCAAAACTCATAAACTCATTATATAACTGTCATCGAAACCTTAAGCGTGCGGACCCTACGGGTTTGAGAACAATGTAGACATGACCGAGACATGTCTCCGGTCAATAACCAATAGTGGGACCTGGATGCCCATATTGGTTCCTACATATTCTACAAAGATCTTTTATCGGTCACACCGCATAACAACATACGTTGTTCCCTTTGTCATCGGTATGTTACTTGCCCGAGATTCGATCATCGGTATCCAATACCTAGTTCAATCTCGTCACTGACAAGTCTCTTTACTCGTTCCGTAATACATCATCCCGCAACTAACTCATAAGTTGCAATGCTTGCAAGGCTTATGTGATGTGCACTACCGAGAGGGCCTAGAGATACCTCTCCGACAATCGGAGTGACAAATCCTAATCTCGAAATACGCCAACCCAACATGTACCTTTGGAGACACTTGTAGAGCACCTTTATAATCACCCAGTTACGTTGTGACATTTGGTAGCACACAAAGTGTTCCTCCGGCAAACGGGAGTTGCATAATCTCATAGTCATAGGAACATGTATAAGTCATGAAGAAAGCAATAGCAACATACTAAATGATCGGGCGTTAAGCTAATGGAATGGGTCATGGCAATCAGATCATTCAACTAATGATGTGATCCTGTTAATCAAATAACAACTCTTTGTCCATGGTTAGGAAACATAACCATCTTTGATTAACGAGCTAGTCAAGTAGAGGCATACTAGTGACACTCTGTTTGTCTATGTATTCACACATGTATTATGTTTCCGGTTAATACAATTCTAGCATGAATAATAAACATTTATCATGAAATAAGGAAATAAATAATAACTTTATTATTGCCTCTAGGGCATATTTCCTTCATAATTGACGTTTCATCACAGTATTCATCACTAGAGTTGTCAACAAGTAAATCATCATCACCTAACAAGTCATCTTCATCACTATTGAAATCAACATACTCGGGGTGTGATACCTTTCGGCCTTTAGCCATGAAGCATGTTCCAACTCCTTTATTTGGTGAGTCAAATATGTCGTAGGAGTTGGTTGTCACAAGTGCTAGACCGGCTACGCCTTCATCTTGAGTATATTTGGAGTCAGAGTGATAGCTTCTCTCGGAGTGGTTGTCGGAGTCGGAGCCGGATACCCATTCACCAACATGAGCTTGATGTCTTCGTTTTGTGTAGCTCCTTGATGACTTGTCCTTTCTTTCCGAATCCTTGCTTCTCCGTGAGGGTCTTCGTTCATAACGATCATCTCTACTCCTTCTTTCTCTAGATGGTGATTCTTCTCTTCTACCTCTTCTCTTGTAGGGGGCCGTACATGCATTGGAATAGTGTCTGGGCCTTCCACAATTGTAGCAGTTTCGCTCTCGACTAGAAGATCTTTTGTCATTGTAGGACCTTGACTTGGAGCTTCTCTCTTTGCTTCTACTCTTGTAGAACTTGTTGAAGTTCTTCACCATTAAGCTCAATTCTTCATTGAAGGTTTGTTTCTCACTCGATGATGTGGGGGCTTCACATGAGGCTTTGTAAGCACCACTTGATTTGTTGTGAAGCTCCTCTTTATCCTTGAGTGACATCTCATGAGCAACAATTCTTCCGATGACTTCCGTTGGCTTGAGATCTTTGTAATTGGGCATCATTTGGATCGATGTGCACACGGTATCATATTTTCCATCCAAGGCTCTTAGGATCTTCTTGATGATGGATCTATCGGTCATCTCTTCACTCCCTAAGCCGGCAATCTCATTTGTGATAAGAGCAAGCCTATAGTACATTTCAGCAACACCTTCACCATCCTTCATTTTGAACTTGTCAAGTTGACTTTAAAGCACATCCAATTTGGATTCCTTGACGGAGTCGGTACCTTCGTGCATATCAATCAAAGTATCCCAAATTTCCTTTGCATTCTCAAGACAGCTAATTTTGTTGAATTCTTCGGGGCACAATCCATTGAAGAGGATATCACAAGCTTGAGCATTGTATTGCAGCATTTTCAACTCTTCCGCGGTGGCTTCACGGTTCGGTGCTTTCCCGTCAAAGAATTCACCTTGCAAGCCAATACACACAATAGCCCAAACGGCGGGGTTATGTCCAAGAATATGCATTTTCATCTTATGCTTCCAACTAGCAAAATTAGTACCATCAAAGTAAGGACCTCTACGGTGATAATTTCCCTCGCTAGACGCCATACTCTCCTAGGTTGTGAAACCAAGGCTATGAATGCCAAAAGCTATGGAAATCAAAGAAAATGGAGACCAAAGCTCTGATACCACTTGTACGATCGAAAGTATGTCTAGAGGGGGGTGTGTTGGGGAACGTTGCAGAAAACAAAAAATTTCCTACGGTTTCACCAAGATCCATCTATGAGTTCATCTAGCAACGAGTGATCGGATCCATCTACATACCTTTGTAGATCACGAGCGGAAGCGTTCAAAGAACGGGGATGAGAGAGTTGTACTCGACGTGATCCAAATCACCGAAGATCCTAGCACCGCACGGACGGCACCTCCGCGTTCAACACACGTACGGTCAGCGTGACATCTCCTTCTTCTTGATCCAGCAAGGGGGAAGGAGAGGTTGAGGAAGATGGCTCCAGCAGCAGCACGACGGCGTGGTGGTGATGGAGCTGCAGTACTCCGGCAGGGCTTAGCCAAGCTCTATGGAGGAGGAGGAGGAGGTGTTGGAGAGGGAGAGGGAGGCACCAAAGGCAAAGGTGCGGCTGCCCTCCCTTCCCCCCACTATATATAGGGCCAAGGGAGAGGGGGGGGCAGCCTTGGCCCTTCCTCCAAGGAAGGGTGCGGCCAGGGAGGAGTCCATCCTCCCCAAGGCACTTAGGAGGTGCCTTCCCCCTTTAGGACTCTTCCTTTCCATTATCTCTTGGTGCATGGGCCTCTTGGGGCTGGTGCCCTTGGCCCATATAGGACAAGGCGCACACCCCTACAGCCCATGTGCCCCCCACCCCCGGGATAGGTGGACCCCCTTGGTGGACCCCCGGACCCCTTTCGGCACTCCTGGTACAATACCGATAATGCGCGAAACTTTTCTGGCGACCAAAACAAGACTTCCCATATATAAATCTTTACCTCCGAACCATTCCGGAACTCCTCATGACGTCCAGGATCTCATCTGGGACTCTGAACAACATTCGGGTTACTGCATATACATATCCCTACAACCCTAGCGTCACCGAACCTTAAGTGTGTAGACCCTACGGGTTTGGGAGACATGTAGACATGACCGAGATTGCTCTCCGGTCAATAACCAACAGCGGGATCTGGATACCCATGTTGGCTCCCACATGCTCCTTGATGATCTCATCGGATGAACCATGATGTCGAGGATTCAAGCAATCCCGTATACAATTCCCTTTGTCAATCGGTATGTTACTTGCCCGAGATTCGATTGTCGGTATCCCAATACCTTGTTCAATCTCGTTACCGGCAAGTCACTTTACTCGTACCGTAATGCATGATCCCATGACCTTACACTTGGTCACTTTGAGCTCATAATGATGATGCATTACCGAGTGGGCCCAGTGATACCTCTCCGTCATACGGAGTGACAAATCCCAGTCTTGATCCATGACAACCCAACAGACACTTTCGGAGATACCCATAGTATACCTTTATAGTCACCCAGTTACGTTGTGACGTTTGGTACACCCAAAGCACTCCTACGGTATCCGGGAGTTACACGATCTCATGGTCTAAGGAAAGGATACTTGACATTGGAAAAACTCTAGCAAACGAACTATACGATCTTATGCTATGTTTAGGATTGGGTCTTGTCCATCACATCATTCTTCTAATGATGTGATCTCGTTATCAATGACATCCAATGTCCATAGTCAGGAAACCATGACTATCTGTTGATCAATGAGCTAGTCAACAAGAGGCTTACTAGGGACATGTTGGTGTCTATTATTCACACATGTACTACGATTTCCGGATAACACAATTATAGCATGAATAAAGACAATTATCATGAACAAGGAAATATAATAATAATGCTTTTATTATTGCCTCTAGGGCATATTTCCAACAGTCTCCCACTTGCACTAGAGTCAATAATCTAGTTACATTGAGATGAATCGAACACCCATGGAATTCTGGTGTTGATCATGTTTTGCTCTAGGGAGAGGTTTAGTCAACAGATCTGCTACATTCAGGTCCATATGTACTTTACAAATATCTATGTCTCCATCTTGAACATTTTCATGAATGGAGTTGAAACCTGGGCTTCTTGGCAAGTGCAATAGCTCCAGTGTTGTCACAGAAGAGTTTGATTGGCCCCGACGCATTGGGTATGACTCCTAGGTCGGTGATGAACTCCTTCACCCAAATTGCTTCATGCGCTGCCTCCGAGGCTGCCATGTACTCCGCTTCACATGTAGATCCCGCCATGACGCTCTGCTTGCAACTGCACCAGCTTACTGCCCCACCATTCAAAATATACATGTATCCGGTTTGTGACTTGGAGTCATCCAGATCTGTGTCGAAGCTAGCATCGACGTAACCCTTTATGACGAGCTCTTCGTCACCTCCATAAACGAGAAACATTTCCTTAGTCCTTTTCAGGCACTTCAGGATATTCTTGACCGCTGTCCAGTGTTCCTTGCTGGGATTACTTTGGTACCTACCTACCAAACTTACGGCAAGGTTTACATCAGGTCTGGTACACAGCATGGCATACATAATAGAACCTATGGCTAAGGCATAGGGGATGACACTCATCTCTTCTATATCTTCTGCCGTGGTCGGACATTGAGTTGAGCTCAATTTCACACCTTGTAACATAGGCAAGAACCCCTTCTTAGATTGATCCATATTGAATTTCTTCAATATCTTATCAAGGTATGTGCTTTGTGAAAGACCTATGAGGCGTCTTGATCTATCTCTATAGATCTTGATGCCTAATATATATGCAGCTTCTCCAAGGTCCTTCATTGAAAAACTCTTATTCAAGTAGGCCTTAATGCTGTCCAAGAGTTCTATATCATTTCCCATCAAAAGTATGTCATCTACATATAATATGAGAAATGCTACAGAGCTCCCACTCACTTTCTTGTAAACGCAGGCTTCTCCATAAGTCTACGTAAACCCAAACGCTTTGATCATCTCATCAAAGCGAATGTTCCAACTCCAAGATGCTTGCACCAGCCCATAAATCAAGCGTTGGAGCTTGCACACCTTGTCAGCATTCTTAGGATCGACAAAACCTTCCGGCTGCATCATATACAATTCTTCCTTAAGGAAACCATTAAGGAATGCCGTTTTGACGTCCATTTGCCATATCTCATAATCATAGAATGCGGCAATTGCTAACATGATTCGGACGGACTTTAGCTTCGCTACCGGTGAGAAAGTCTCATCGTAGTCAACCCCTTGAACTTGTCGATAACCCTTAGCGACAAGCTGAGCTTTATAGATGGTCACATTACCATCCGCGTCTGTCTTCTTCTTAAAGATCCATTTATTTTCTATGGCTCGCCTCTCAACGGGCAAGTCAGTCAAAGTCCATACTTCATTTTCATACATGGATCCTATCTCGGATTTCATGGCTTCTAGCCATTTGTCGGAATCCGGGCCCGCCATCGCTTCTTCATAGTTCGAAGGTTCACCGTTGTCTAACAACATGATTTCCAAGACAGGGTTGCCGTACCACTCTGGTGCGGAACGTGTCCTTGTGGACCTACAAAGTTCAGTAGCAACTTGATCTGAAGTTTCATGATCATCATCATTAACTTCCTCTCTAGTCGGTGCAGGCACCTCAGGAACATTTTCTTGAGTTGCGCCATTTTCCGGTTCAAGAGGTAATACTTCATCAAGTTCTACTTTCCTCCCACTTACTTCTTTCGAGAGAAACTCTTTCTCTAGAAAGGATCCATTCTTTGCAACAAAGATCTTGCCTTCGGATCTGAGGTAGAAGGTATACCCAATAGTTTCTTTAGGGTATCCTATGAAGACGCATTTTTCCGACTTGGGTTCGAGCTTTTCAGGTTGAAGTTTCTTGACAGAAGCATCGCATCCCCAAACTTTTAGAAACGACAGCTTAGGTTTCTTCCCAAATCATAATTCATACGGTGTCGTCTCAACGGATTTCGATGGAGCCCTATTTAAAGTGAATGCGGCAGTCTCTAAAGCATAGCCCCAAAAAGATAGCGGTAAATCGGTAAGAGACATCATAGATCGCACCATATCTAATAGAGTGTGATTACGACGTTCGGACACACCATTACGCTGAGGTGTTCCAGGCGGCGTGAGTTGTGAAACTATTCCACATTTTCTTAAGTGTGTGCCAAATTCGTGACTCATGTATTCTCCTCCATGATCTGATCGCAAAAACTTGATTTTCTGTCACGTTGATTCTCAACCTCACTCTGAAATTCCTTGAACTTTTCAAAGGTTTCAGACTTGTGTTTCATTAAGTAGACATACCCATATCTACTCAAGTCATCAGTGAGGGTGAGAACATAACGATAGCCACCGCGAGCCTCAACACTCATTGGACCGCACACATCAGTATGTATGATTTCCAATAAGTTGGTTGCTCGCTCCATTGTTCCTGAGAACAGAGTCTTGGTCATTTTACCCATGAGGCATGGTTCGCACGTGTCAAATGATTCATAATCAAGAGACTCTAAAAGTCCATCTGCATGGAGCTTCTTCATGCGTTTGACACCTATGTGACCAAGGCGGCAGTGCCACAAGTATGTGGGACTATCATTATCAACCTTACATCTTTTGGTATTCACACTATGAACATGTGTAGCATTACGCTCGAGATTCATTAAGAATAAACCATTCACCATCGGAGCATGACCATAAAACATATCTCTCATATAAATAGAACAACCATTATTCTCGGATTTAAATGAGTAGCCATCTCGAATTAAACGAGATCCCGATACAATGTTCATGCTCAAAGCTGGCACTAAATAACAATTATTGAGGTTTAAAACTAATCTCGTAGGTAAATGTAGAGGTAGCGTGCCGACGACGATCACATCGACCTTGGAACCATTCCCGACGCGCATCGTCACCTTGTCCTTCGCTAGTCTCCGCTTATTCCGCAGCTCCTGCTTTGAGTTACAAATGTGAGCAACTGCACCGATATCAAATACCCAGGAGCTACTATGAGTACTGGTAAGGTACACATCAATTACATGTATATCACATATACCTTTTGTTTTGCTGGCCTTCTTGTTCGCTAAGTATTTGGGGCAGTTCCGCTTCCAGTGACCACTTCCCTTGCAATAAAAGCACTCAGTCTCGGGCTTGGGTCCATTCTTTGGCTTCTTCCCGGTAGCTTGCTTACCGGGCGCGGCAACTCCCTTGCCGTCCTTCTTGAAGTTCTTCTTGCCCTTGCCTTTCTTGAACTTAGTGGTTTTATTCACCATCAACACTTGATGTTCCTTTTTGACTTCTACCTCTACTGATTTCAGCATTGCAAATAATTCAGGAATGGTCTTTTCCATCCCCTGCATATTGAAGTTCATCACAAAGCTCTTGTAGCTTGGTGGAAGCGACTGAAGGATTCTGTCAATGACTGCATCATCTGGGAGATTAACTCCCAGCTGAGTCAAGTGGTTATGTAACCCAGACATTGTGAGTATGTGCTCACTAACAGAACTATTTTCCTCCATTTTACAGCTGAAAAACTTGTCGGAGACTTCATATCTCTCGACCCGGGCATGAGCTTGGAAAACCATTTTCAGCTCTTCGAACATCTCATATGCTCCGTGTCTCTCAAAACGTTTTTGGAGCCCCGGTTCTAAGCTGTAAAGCATGCCGCACTGAACGAGGGAGTAATCATCAGCACGTGTCTGCCAAGCGTTCATAACGTCTTGGTTCTGTGGGACGGGTGCGTCACCTAGCGGTGCTTGTAGGACATAATCTTTCTTGGCAGCTATGAGGATGATCCTCAGGTTCCGGACCCAGTCCGTATAGTTGCTGCCATCGTCTTTCAGCTTGGTTTTCTTTAGGAATGCGTTGAAGTTGAGGACAATGTTGGCCATTTGATCTACAAGACATATTGTAAAGATTTTAGACTAAGTTCATGATAATTAAGTTCATCTAATCAAATTATTCAATGAACTCCCACTCAGATAGACATCCCTCCAGTCATCTAAGTATAACATGATCCGAGTTAACTAGGCCGTGTCCGATCATCACGTGAGACGAACTAGTCAACGTCGGTGAACATCTTCATGTTGATCGTATCTTCTATACGACTCATGCTCGACCTTTCGGTCTTTTGTGTTCCAAGGCCATGTCTGTACATGCTAGGCTCGTCAAGTCAACCTAAGTGTTTGCATGTGTAAATCTGTCTTACACCCGTTGTATGTGAACGTTGGAATCTATCACACCCGATCATCACGTGGTGCTTCGAAACAACGAACTGTCGCAATGGTGCACAGTTAGGGGGAACACTTTCTTGAAATTATTATGAGGGATCATCTTATTTACTACCGTCGTTCTAAGTAAACAAGATGTACAAAACATGATAAACATCACATGCAATCAAATAATAATAGTGACATGATATGGCCAATATCACATAGCTCTTTTGATCTCCATCTTGGGGCTCCATGATCATCTTGTCACCGGCATGACACCATGATCTCCATCATCGTGTCTCCATGAAGTTGATCGCCAACTATTACTTCTACTACTATGGCTAACATATTTAGCAATAAAGTAAAGTAATTTACATGGTGTTTCTCAATGACACGCGGGTCATACAAAAATAAAGACAACTCCTATGGCTCCTGCCGGTTGTCATACTCATCGACATGCAAGTCATGATTCCTATTACAAGAACATGATCTCATACATCACATATATATCATTCATCACAACTTTGGCCATATCACATCACAGAACACTTGCTGCAAAAACAAGTTAGACATCCTCTAATTGTTGTTGCAAGTTTTACGTGGCTGCAATAGGGTTCTAGCAAGAACGTTTTCTTACCTACGTGAAAGCCACAACGTGATTTGTCAACTTGTATTTACCCTTCATAAGGACTCTTTTCATCGAATCCGCTCCAACTAAAGTGGGAGAGACATACACCCGCCAGCCACCTTATGCAACTAGTGCATGTTAGTCGGTGGAACCGGTCTCACGTAAGCGTACGTGTAAGGTTGGTCCGGGCCACTTCATCCCACAATACCGCTGAAGCAAGATAAGACTAGTAGCGGCAAGAAAGTTGACAACATCTACGCCCACAACAAATTGTGTTCTACTCGTGCAAAGAGAACTACGCATAGACCTAGCTCATGATGCCACTGTTGGGGAATGTTGCAGAAAACAAAAAATTTCCTACGGTTTCACCAAGATCCATCTATGAGTTCATCTAGCAACGAGTGATCGGATCCATCTACATACCTTTGTAGAACGCGAGCGGAAGCGTTCAAAGAACGGGGATGAGGGAGTCGTACTCGACGTGATCCAAATCACCGGAGATCCTAGCACCGAAGTGACGGCACCTCCGCGTTCAACACACGTACGGTCAGCGTGATGTCTCCTTCTTCTTGATCCAGCAAGGGGGAAGGAGAGGTTGAGGAAGATGGCTCCAGCAGCAGCACGACGGCGTGGTGGTGATGGAGGTGCAGTACTCCGGCAGGGCTTAGCCAAGCTCTATGGAGGAGGAGGAGGTGTTGGAGAGGGAGAGGGAGGCACCAAAGGCAAAGGTGCGGCTGCCCTGCCTTCCCCCCACTATATATAGGGCCAAGGGAGAGGGGGGGCGCAGCCTTGGCCCTTCCTCCAAGGAAGGGTGCGGCCAGGGAGGAGTCCATCCTCCCCAAGGCACCTAGGATGTGCCTTCCCCCTTTAGGACTCTTCCTTTCCCTTATCTCTTGGCGCATGGGCCTCTTGGGGCTGGTGACCTTGGCCCATATAGGCCAAGGCGCACACCCCTACAGCCCATGTGGCCCCCCCAGGACAGGTGGACCCCCGGACCCCTTTCGGCACTCCTGGTACAATACCGGTAATGCGCGAAACTTTTCCGGCGACCAAAACAAGACTTCCCATATATAAATCTTTACCTCTGGACCATTCCGGAACTCCTCGTGACGTCCGAGATCTCATCCGGGACTCCAAACAACATTCGGGTTACTGCATATACATATCCCTACAACCCTAGCGTCACCGAACCTTAAGTGTGTAGACCCTACGGGTTCGGGAGACATGTAGACATGACCGAGATTGCTCTCCGGTCAATAACCAATAGCGGGATCTGGATACCCATGTTGGCTCCCACATGCTCCTTGATGATCTCATAGGATGAACCACGATGTCGAGGATTCAAGCAATCCCGTATACAATTCCCTTTGTCAATCGGTACGTTACTTGCCCGAGATTCGATCGTCGGTATCCCAATACCTTGTTCAATCTCGTTACCAGCAAGTCACTTTACTCGTACCGTAATGCATGATCCCGTGACCAGACACTTGGTCACTTTGAGCTCATAATGATGATGCATTACCGAGTGGGCCCAGTGATACCTCTCTGCCATACGGAGTGACAAATCCCAGTCTTAATCTGTGTCAACCCAACAGGCACTTTCGGAGATACCCGTAGTATACCTTTATAGTCACCCAGTTATGTTGTGATGTTTGGTACACCCAAAGCACTCCTACGGTATCCGGGAGTTACACGATCTCATGGTCTAAGGAAAGGATACTTGACATTGGAAAAACTCTAGCAAACGAACTATACGATCTTATGCTATGTTTAGGATTGGGTCTTGTCCATCACATCATTCTTCTAATGATGTGATCTCGTTATCAATGACATCCAATGTCCATAGTCAGGAAACCATGACTATCTGTTGATCAACGAGCTAGTCAACTAGAGGCTTACTAGGGACATGTTGGTGTCTATTATTCACACATGTATTACGATTTTCGGATAACACAATTATAGCATGAATAAAGACAATTATCATGAACAAGGAAATATAATAATAATGCTTTTATTATTGCCTCTAGGGCATATTTCCAACAGGGTGATTAGACTACTTGACCAAATAAAAATCTAGCCTTTTCCCAATTTTAGTTCTTGGCAGATTTTAGCTATCTTAGCACAAGTCAAGCAATCTCCACACAATTCAAGCAAGCATGCAAAAGAGTATATGAGCAGCGGAAAGTAAAGCATGCAACTTGCAAGAATGTAAAGGGAAGGGTTTGGAGGATTCAAACGCAATTGAAGACACGGATGTTTTTGTCGTGGTTCCGATAGGTGGTGCTATCGTACATCCACGTTGATGGAGACTTCAACCCACGGAGGGTAACGGTTGCGTGAGTCCACGGAGGGCTCCACCCATGAAAGGTCCATGAAGAAGCAACCTTGTCTATTCCATCACGGCCGTCGCCCACGAAGGACTTGAAGGAAATATGCCCTAGAGGCAATAATAAAGTTATTATTTATTTCCTTATATCATGATAAATGTTTATCATTCATGCTAGAATTGTATTAACCGGAAACATAATACATGTGTGAATACATAGACAAACAGAGTGTCACTAGTATGCCTCTACTTGTCTAGCTCGTTAATCAAAGATGGTTATGTTTCCTAACCATGGACAAAGAGTTGTTATTTGATTAGCGGGATCACATCATTAGTTGAATGATCCGATTGACATGACCCATTCCATTAGCTTAGCACCCGATCGTTTAGTATGTTGCTATTGCTTTCTTCATGACTTATACATGTTCCTATGATTATGAGATTATGCAACTCCCGTTTACCGAAGAAACACTTTGTGTGCTACCAAACGTCACAACGTAACTGGGTGATTATAAAGGAGCTCTACAGGTGTCTCCAAAGGTAGATATTGGGTTGGCATATTTCGAGATTAGGATTTGTCACTCCGATTGTCGGAGAGGTATCTCTGGGCCCTCTCGGTAATGCACATCACATAAGCCTTGCAAGTATTGCAACTAATGAGTTAGTTGCAGGATGATGTATTACGGAACGAGTAAAGAGACTTGCCGGTAACGAGATTGAACTAGGTATTGGATACCGACGATCGAATCTCGGGCAAGTAACATACCGATGACAAAGGGAACAACATATGTTGTTATGCGGTCTGACCGATAAAGATCTTCGTAGAATATGTAGGAGCCAATATGGGCATCCAGGTCCCGCTATTGGTTATTGACCGGAGACGTGTCTCGGTCATGTCTACATTGTTCTCGAACCGTAGGGTCCGCACGCTTAACGTTACGATGACAGTTATTATGAGTTTATGCATTTTGATGTACCAAAGTTAGTTCGGAGTCCCGGATGTGATCACGGACATGACGAGGAGTCTCGAAATGGTCGAGACATAAAGATTGATATATTGGAAGCCTATATTTGGACATCGGAAGTGTTCCGGGTGAATCGGGATTTTACCGGAGTACGGGGAGGTTACCGGAACCCCCCGGGAATCATATGGGCCTTAGTGGGCTTTAGTGGAAAGGAGAAAGGGGCAGCCCAAGGTGGGCCGCGCGCCTTCCCCCTCCCCTAGTCCTATTAGGACTAGGAGAGGTGGCCGGCCCCCTCTCTCTCTCTCTTTCCCCCTCGGGGAATCCTAGTCCAACTAGTATTGGGGGGGGGGTCCTACTCCCGGTAGGAGTAGGACTCCTGCGCCCTCCACCTGGCCGGCCGCCCCCTCCCCCTTGGCTCCTTTATATAAGGAGGCAGGGGGCACTCTAGACACACAAGTTGATCATTGAGATCGTTCCTTAGCCGTGTGCGGTGCCCCCTTCCACCATATTCCACCTCGATTATATTGTAGCAGTGCTTAGGCGAAGCCCTATGACGGTAGTACATCAAGATCGTCACCACGCCGTCGTGCTGACGGAACTCCTCCCCGACGCTTTGCTGGATCGGAGCCCGGGGATCGTCATCGAGCTGTACGTGTGCTAAGAACTCGGAGGTGCCAGAGTAACGATGCTTGGATCGGTCGGATCGGGAATACGTACGACTACTTCCTCTACGTTGTGTCAACGCTTCCGATGTTGATCTACAAGGGTACGTAGATCACACTCTCCCCTCTCGTTGCTATGCATCACCATGATCTTGCGTGTGCGTAGGAATTTTTTTGAAATTACTACGTTCCCCAACAGTGGTATCAGAGCCTAGGTTTTATGGTTTGATGTTATATGCATGAGTAGAACACAAGTGAGTTGTGGGCGATATCAGTCATACTGCCTACCAGCATGTCATACTTTGGTTCGGCGGTATTGTTGGACGAGATGACCCGGACCAACATTACGCATACGCTTACGCGAGACCGGTTCCCCCGACGTGCTTTGCACATAGGTGTCTTGCGGGCGACTATCTCTCCAACTTTAGTTGAACCAAGTGTGGCTACGCCCGGTCCTTGCGAAGGTTAAAACGGAGTCTATTTGACAAACTATCGTTGTGGTTTTGATGCGTAGGTGAGATTGGTTCTTGCTTAAGCCCGTAGCAACCACGTAAAACTTGCAACAAACAAAGTAGAGGACATCTAACTTGTTTTTGCAGGGCATGTTGTGATGTGATATGGTCAAGACATGATGCTAAATTTTATTGTATGAGATGATCATGTTTTGTAACCGAGTTATCGGCAACTGGCAGGAGCCATATGGTTTTCGCTTTATTGTATGCAATGCAATCGCGATGTAATGCTTTACTTTATCACTAAGAGGTAGCGATAGTCGTGGAAGCATAAGATTGGCGAGACGACAACGATGCTACGATGGAGATCAAGGTGTCGCGCCGGTGATGATGGTGATCATGACGGTGCTTCGGAGATGGAGATCACACGCACAAGATGATGATGGCCATATCATATCACTTATATTGATTGCATGTGATGTTTATCTTTTATGCATCTTATCTTGCTTTGATTGACGGTAGCATTATAAGATGATCTCTCACTAAATTATCAAGAAGTGTTCTCCCTGAGTATGCACCGTTGCGAAAGTTCTTCGTGCTGAGACACCATGTGATGATTGGGTGTGATAGGCTCTACGTTCAAATACAACGGGTGCAAAACAGTTGCGCACGCGGAATACTCAGGTTATACTTGACAAGCCAAGCATATACAGATATGGCCTCAGAACACGGAGACCGAAAGGTCGAGCGTGAATCATATAGTAGATATGATCAACATAGTGATGTTCACCAATGAAACTACTCCATCTCACGTGATGATCGGACATGGTTAGTTGATTTGGATCACGTAATCACTTATAGGATTAGAGGGATGTCTATCTAAGTGGGAGTTCTTAAGTAATATGATTAATTGAACTTTAATTTATCATGAACTTAGTCCTGGTAGTTTTTTTTGCAAATTATGTTGTAGATCAATAGCTCGCGTTGTTGCTTCCCTGTGTTTATTTTGATATGTTCCTAGAGAAAATTGTGTTGAAAGATGTTAGTAGCAATGATGCGGATTGGATCCGTGATCTGAGGTTTATCCTCATTGCTACACAGAAAAATTATGTCCTTGATGCACCGCTAGGTGACAGACCTATTGCAGGAGCAGATACAGACGTTATGAACGTTTGGCTAGCTCAATATGATGACTACTTGATAGTTTAGTGCACCATGCTTAATGGCTTAGAATCGGGACTTCAAAGACGTTTTGAACGTCATGGACCATATGAGATGTTCCAGGAGTTGAAGTTAATATTTCAAGCAAATACCCGAGTTGAGAGATATGAAGTCTCCAACAAGTTCTATAGCTAAAAGATGGAGGAGAATCGCTCAACTAGTGAGCATGTGCTGAGATTGTCTGGGTACTACAATAGCTTGAATCAAGTGGGAGTTAATCTTCCAGATAAGATAGTGATTGACAGAATTCTCTAGTCACCATTACCAAGTTAGTAGAACTTCGTGATGAACTATAATATGCAAGGGATGACAAAAGTAATTCCCAAGCTCTTCGTGATGCTGAAATTGACGAAGGTAGAAATCAAGAAAAACATCAAGTGTTGATGGTTAACAAGACCACTAGTTTCAAGAAAAGGGCAAAGGGAAGAAGGGGAACTTCAAGAAGAATGGCAAGCAAGTTGCTGCTCAAGTGAAGAAGCCCAAGTCTGGTCCTAAGCCTGAGACTAAGTGCTTCTACTGCAAAGGGACTGGTCACTAGAAGCGGAACTACCCCAAGTGATTGGCGGATAAGAAGGATGGCAAAGTGAACATAAGTATATTTGATATACATCTTATTGATGTGTACTTTACTAGTGTTGATAGCAACCCCTCAGTATTTGATACTAGTTCAGTTGCTAAGATTAGTAACTCGAAACGGGAGTTGCAGAATAAACAGAGACTAGTTAAGGGTGAAGTAATGATGTGTGTTGGAAGTAGTTCCAAGATTGATATGATCATCATCGCACACTCCCTATAATTTCGGGATTGGTGTTGAACCTAAATAAGTGTTATTTGGTGTTTGCGTTCAGCATGAATATGATTTGATCATGTTTATTGTAATACGGTTATTCATTTAAGTAAAAGAATAAATTGTTGTTTTGTTTACATGAATAAAACCTTATATGGTTACACACCCAATGAAAATAGTTCGTTGGATCTCGATCGTAGTGATACACATAATCATAATATTGAAACCAAAAGATGCAAAGTTAATAATGATAGTGCAACTTATTTGTGGCACTACCGTTTAGGTCATATTGGTGTAAAGCGCATGAAGAAACTCCATGCTGATGGGCTTTTGGGATCACTTGATTATGAATCAGTTGATGCTTGCAAACCATGCCTCATGGGCAAGATGACTAAGACTCCGTTCTTCGGAACAATGGAGCGAGCAACAGATTTGTTGGAAATCATACATACTGATGTATGTGGTCCGATGAATATTGAGGCTCGCGACAGGTATCATTATTTTCTGATCTTCACAGATGATTTGACCAGATATGAGTATATCTACTTGATGAAACATAAGTCTGAAACATTTGAAAAGTTCAAAGAATTTCAGAGTGAAGTGAAAAATCATCGTAACAAGAAAATAAAGTTTCTACGATCTGATCGTAGAGAAGAGTATTTGAGTTACGAGTTTGGCCTTCAGTTAAAAACAATGTGAAATAGTTTCACTACTCACGCCACCTGGAACATCACAATGTAATGGTGTGTCCGAACGTCATAACCGTACTTTATTAGATATGGTGCAATCTATGATGTCTCTTACCGATCTACCACTATCGTTTTGGGGTTATGCATTAGAGACAGCTGCATTCACGTTAAATAGGGCACCATCTAAATCCGTTGAGACGACACCATATGAACTATGGTTTGGCAAGAAACCTAAGCTGTCGTTTCTTAAAGTTTGAGGTTGCAATGCTTATGTGAAAAAGTTTTCAACCTGATAAGCTCAAACCCAAATCGGATAAATGTGTCTTCATAGGATATCCAAAGGAAACTATTGGATACACCTTCTATCACAGATCCGAAGGCAAGACTTTTGTTGCTAAATTCGGAAACTTTCTAGAGAAGGAGTTTCTCTCGAAAGAACTGAGTGGGAGGAAAGTAGAAAAATTGATAAGGTAATTGTACCTTCTCCCTTATTGGAAAGTAGTTCATCACAGAAATATGTTCTTGTGACTACTACACCAATTAGTGAGGAAGCTAATGATGATGATCATATAACTTCAGATCAAGTTACTACCGAATCTCGTAGGTAAACCAGAGTAAGATCCGCGCCAGAGTGGTATGGTAATCCTGTTCTGGAAGTCATGTTACTAGACCATGACGAACTTGCGAACTATGAGGAAGCGATGATGAGCCCAGATTCCGCGAAATGGTTTGAGGCCATGAAATCTGAGATATGATCCATGTATGAGAACAAAGTATGGACTTTGATGGATTTGCCCGATGATCGGCAAGCCATAAAAAATAAATGGATCTTTAAGAGGAAGACGGACGCTGATAGTAGTGTTATTATCTACAAAGCTAGAATTCTCGCAAAAGGTTTTCGACAAGTTCAATGTGTTGACTACGATGAGAGATTCTCACTCGTATCTATGCTTAAGTCTGTTCGAATCATGTTAGCAATTGCCGCATTTGATGAAATCTGGCAAATGGATAAACAAAACTGAATTCCTTAATGGATTTATTAAAGAAGAGTTGTATAAGATGCAACTAGAAGGTTTTTTCAATCCGAAAGGTGCTAACAAAATGTGCAAGCTCCAGCGATCCATCTGTGGACTGGTGCAAGCATCTCGGAGTTGGAATATACGCTTTGATGAGTTGATCAAAGCATATAGTTTTATACAGACTTGCGGTGAAGCCTGTATTTACAAGAAAGTGAGTGGGAGCACTACGGCATTTCTGATAAGTATATGTGAATGACATATTGTTGATCGGAAATAATGTAGAATTATTCTGTAAAGCATAAAGGAGTGTTTGAAAGGAGTTCTTCAAAGAAAGACTTCAGTGAAGCTGCTTACATATTGAGCTTCAATATCTATAGAGATAGATCAAGACGCTTGATAAGTTTTTTCAATGAGTACATACCTTGACAAGATTTTGAAGTAGTTCAAAATGGAGCAGTCAAAGAAAGAGTTCTTGCCTGTATTACAAGGTGTGAAGTTGAGTAAGACTCAAAGCCCGACCACGGCAGAAGATAGAAAGAGAATGAAAGTCATTCCCTATGCCTTGGCCATAGGTTCTATAAAGTATGTCATGCTGTATACCAGATCTATTGTATACCCTGCACTGATTTGGCAAGGGAGTACAATAGTGATCTAGGAGTAGATCACTGGACAGCGGTCAGAATTATCCTTAGTGAAATAAGGATATGTTTCTCGGTTATGGACATGACAAAAGGTTCGTCGTAAAGGGTTACGCCGATGCAAGTTTTGACACTAATCTAGATGACTCTAAGTCTCGGTCTAGATACATATTGAAAGTGGGAGCAATTAGCTAGAGTATCTCCATGCAGAGCATTGTTGACATAGAAATTTGCAAAATACATGTGGATCTGAATGTGGCAGACCCGTTGACTAAGATTCTCTCACAAGCAAAACATGATCACACCTTAGTACTCTTTGGGTGTTAATCACATAGTGATGTGAACTAGATTACTAAATCTACTAAACCCTTTGGGTATTGGTCACATGGCGATGTGAACTATGGGTGTTAATCACATGATGATGTGAACTATCGATGTTAATCACATGGTGATGTGATCTGGATTATTGACTTTAGTGCAAGTGGGAGACTGAAGAAAATACACCCTAGAGGCAATAATAAAGTTATTATTTATTTCCTTATATCATGATAAATGTTTATTATTCATGCTAGAATTGTATTAACCGGAAACATAATACCTGTGTGAATACATAGACAAATAGAGTGTCACTAGTATGCCTCTACTTGACTAGCTCGTTAATCAAAGATGGTTATGTTTCCTAACCATGGACAAAGAGTTGTTATTTGATTAACGGGATCACATCATTAGTTGAATGATCTGATTGACATGACCCATTCCATTAGCTTAGCACCCGATCGTTTAGTATGTTGCTATTGCTTTCTTCATGACTTATACATGTTCCTATGACTATGAGATTATGCAACTCCCGTTTACCGGAGGAACACTTTGTGTGCTACCAAACGTCACAACGTAACTGGGTGATTATAAAGGAGCTCTACAGGTGTCTCCAAAGGTAGATGTTGGGTTGGCGTATTTCGAGATTAGGATTTGTCGCTCCGATTGTCGGAGAGGTATCTCTGGGCCCTCTCGGTAATGCACATCACATAAGCCTTGCAAGTATTGCAACTGATGAGTTAGTTGCGGGATGATGTATTACGGAACGAGTAAAGAGACTTGCCGGTAACGAGATTGAACTAGGTATTGGATACCGACGATCGAATCTCGGGCAAGTAACATACCGATGACAAAGGGAACAACGTATGTTGTTATGCGGTCTGACCGATAAAGATCTTCGTAGAATATGTAGGAGCCAATATGGGCATCCAGGTCCCGCTATTGGTTATTGACCGGAGACGTGTCTCGATCATGTCTACATTGTTCTCGAACCGTAGGGTCCGCACGCTTAACGTTACGATGACAGTTATTATGAGTTTATGCATTTTGATGTACCGAAGTTAGTTCGGAGTCCTGGATGTGATCACGAACATGAAGAGGAGTCTCAAAATGGTCGAGACATAAAGATTGATATATTGGAAGCCTATATTTGGACATCGGAAGTGTTCCGGGTGAAATCGGGATTTTACCGGAGTACCGGGAGGTTACCGGAACCCCCCGGGAACCATATGGGCCTTAGTGGGCTTTAGTGGAAAGGAGAAAGGGGCATCCCAAGGTGGGCCGCGCGCCTTCCCCCTCCCCTAGTCCTATTAGGACTAGGAGAGGTGGTCGGCCCCCTCTCTCTCTCTTTCCCCCTCGGGGAATCCTAGTCCAACTAGGATTGGGGGAGAGTCCTACTCTCGGTAGGAGTAGGACTCCTCCTGCGCCCTCCTCCTGGCCGGCCGCCCCCTCCCCCTTGGCTCCTTTATATACGGAGGCAGGGGGCACTCTAGACACACAAGTTGATCATTGAGATCGTTCCTTAGCCGTGTGCGGTGCCCCTTCCACCATATTCCACCTCGATTATATTGTAGCAGTGCTTAGGCGAAGCCCTGTGATGGTAGTACATCAAGATCGTCACCACGCCGTCGTGCTGACGGAACTCCTCCCCGATGCTTTGCTGGATCGGAGCCCGGGGATCGTCATCGAGTTGTACGTGTGCTAAGAACTCGGAGGTGCCGGAGTAACGGTGCTTGGATCGGTCGGATCGGGAAGACGTACGACTACTTCCTCTACGTTGCGTCAACGCTTCCGCTATTGATCTACAAGGGTACGTAGATCACACTCTCCCCTCTTGTTGCTATGCATCACCATGATCTTGCGTGTGCGTAGGAAATATTTTTGAAATTACTACGTTCCCCAACAGGACTTGCCTCACTAGCGGTAGATCTTCATGAAGTAGGCGATCTCCTTGCCCTTACAAACTCTTTGGTTAAACTCCACAATCTTGTTGGAGGCTCCCAAGTAACACCTAGCCAATCTAGGAGACACCACTCTCCAAGAAGTAACAAATGGTGTGTTGATGATGAACTCCTTGCTCTTGTGCTTCAAATGATAGTCTCCCCAACACTCAACTCTCTCTCACAGGATTTGGATTTGGTGGAAAGAAGATTTGAGTGGAAAGCAACTTGGGGAAGGCTAGAGATCAAGATTCATATGGTTGGAATGGAATATCTTGACCTCAACACAAGTGTAGGTGGTTCTCTCTCAGAAAATGTGTATTGGAAGTGTAGGTATATTCTGATGGCTCTCTCCACGAATGAAGAGTGGGTGGAGGGGTATATATAGCCTCCACACAAAATCTAACTGTTACACACAATTTGCCAAACTCGGTGGGACCGAATGGTTAAACTCGGTCGGACCGATTCAGCAAACCTAGTGACCGTTAGGATTTTCGGTGGGACTGAGATGCAACTCGGTAGGACCGATATGGTTATGGTTAGGGCATAACGTAATCTCGGTGTGACCGATTACACAAACTCGGTGGGACCAATTTTGGTAATAAGCTAACCAGAGAGTTGGTCAGGTAAACTCAGTGGGACCGATTCGCTCATCTCGGTGAGACCGAAATATTACAAAAGGGAAACAGAGAGTTTACATTGCAATCTCGGTGGGACCGATCGCTCATCTTGGTAAAACCGAAACGTTACGAAGGGAAACAGAGAGATTACAATCCCATCTCGGTGAGACCGAGATCCCTATCGGTGAGACCGATTTGCCTAGGGTTTGTGGTAGTGGCTATGACATTTGAAACTCGGTGGCGCCGGATAGAAAGAATCGGCGGGGCCAAGTTTGACTTTTGGTTTAGGTCATATGTGGATGTGGGAAGGTAGTTGAGGATTTTGGAGCATATCACTAAGCACTTTGAGCAAGCAAGCCATTAAGCAACACCTCATCCCTCCTTGATAGTATTGGCTTTTCCTATAGACTCAATGTGATCTTGGATCACTAAAATATAAAATGTAGAGTCTTGATCTTGAAGCCTGAGCGAAACTTTTTGTCCTTAGAATTTTGAGGGATCCACTTTCCTCATCCATGCCATGCCATTCATTGAGCTTTTCCTGAAATATTAATCTTGGAATAATGTTAGCTCAATGAGCTATATGTTGTTAGGAATTACCAAAACCACCCAGGGATAGTTGCACTTTCAATCTCCCCCTTTTTGGTAATTGATGACAACATATAGATCAAAGCTTCGACAAATCATAATAAGAGTGAAAGATATTGCCGCTTTGAGAAGTATGTGAAAATCGAGAGCTCCCCCTAAATTTGTGCATATCTTAAGATTTGCTTTGGACTGCAAATGCACAATGAGTTAGGATCATGGGTTACTCTTCCATGTCACATACATCTTGGTGGAGCGCTCAAAATGATAAGAATTAAATACATGCACTCATCACCAAGCAAAGTGAATGATCATATAAGGATAAGTAAGATAATATCATCTAACAAGCATAAGTGTAGCTTATGATCAACCACATGATCATCAATGTCTCACAGATAATAGCATAGTATCTCAAGCAATCAAAAGCAACCAAAGTTCAACCAAGAAGACAAGAGAGAACAAAAACAAACTCTCTCTCTCTCTCTCTAAGCCTATGATCTATACATTTTTCTCCCCCTTTGGCAACAAGTTACCAAAAAGTTCATAGAAAATGCATAGCACTAAAACGTCTCTCAGGCTTGGTCTTCAGGTAGTGGTGTTCGGAGAACTCCAAGAACGAAGGCTTCAGTCGAAGTAGATGGAGCTGCTGGGCTAGGTGCTGGAGCTGGTGGCACTGAAGTTGTAGCTAGTGCAGATGAAGTCGCTCTAGTGTCTGTTACTGGCACTGCAGTTGATCTTTAAGCTCTAGGCACTCTGGCAAATGCATCAGTGGTTGTTCTGCCCTTCCTCTCCTGCATGTCATCCTGTAGCTGCTCCACAACTGACTTAATCTCAGTTAATTTGACATCTAAATCATAGAATTTTGTTCCATGATTCTTTCCATGCTCTCCTGGTTTTGAGTTAGGGTGGCCAACCCCTTCTTAATCCTCAGAGTTGATGCTATCAAATAACCAAGCTGGCCCTACTTGCTTTTCAAAAAGTACTCAGATGCCTCCTCTTGAGTTGGCATCTTGGCAGCCTTCTCTTTCTTTGCTTTCTCCTTCTTCTCTTGAGCTTGTACTGATGATGGTTCATTCTCATTCATCACAACTTGATTGTTCTCGAAGTCTGGGTAGATAGGTAAGTGTTCCTTATCCAACAGGTATGTGCCTGTGCCCATCTTTGACTTTATCAACTCCTGGATTTGTGGGGCATCTCCACAACTTCTTTTCTGGTCTGCTGCAGTCCTCTTGATAGTCTCAACTATAAGGCTCATGACCTTGAACTTCTGTGGCACATCAAATATATGTAGTAAGTTAATTGCATGGCCTCTGATTATTCTGTGATCACCAGACTTGGGAAAGAGAGTGTGCCTAAGGATCCAATTGATTGTAGGCAGCCCTGACAGCAAGTGTTTTACTGACCCAAACTGGTGAGTCTCAAGATCATCTTCAGGAATCACCTTGTACATGTTTGCCATAGAGTTGTGATCCATCTTCTTCTTGGCATAGACATCCAAGTCATCTTCTTCTTCCTTAGGAGCATTGATCAGATTTGCCCATTCCTCAATAGATAAGCGGTACCTTGTACCTTTGTAAGTGCATCTAGTGCCACCCCTAGTTGGTTTTGGAGTATTGACGACAAACCTAGTTGAGGGACTAATGTGTTTGTGAGAATTGCAGGATAACACAGGTAGAAGTCCCTCATTGATTCGGTTTTACTACCAGAGATGACCCCTAAAAATGTACGAAGACATTGAAGACAATGGTGGTATATGAAGATATTCACATTGAAAACTATGACAAGAGAAGACACTATGTGAAGCCTATGGAACTCGAAGACTTAGATCCTTTGTAGTTCTATTTCATTTGTGTTGATTCATAGGAACCACCGTACTATTAAGTGGGGTCCAAGAGAACCAGTCAGAATGACTGAAGTGATGCCTAATTCAAAACCTATATCTTCGAGCGAAGACTATGAGAGCAAATCTTGTCCAGAGTTGGACAAGTCAGCTTTACTTGTAGCCCAAGTAAAGTTGTTGTGTGAGTTTGACATCTGACCATTGGTACATGTGTCAGTTCCTTAGTGACCCAGGGTCATTTCAGACAAATCAGGTCGGGTTGCCCAGTGGCTATAAATAGTCCACCCCCTACAACCATAAACGATTGGCTGCTCAGATTTCAGTGCACGGCTTTTGTCATTTGAGAGCAACCCACCTCGAAGCCTTTGAGAGAAAATTCCTAGCGAGGAGAAAAGCCCTAACCACCCAGAGCCAGAGTAAATTGGGCATCACTTAAGTCTTCGTGTCTGAGTGATCTGAAGACTTATTACACTTGAGGACTGTGCATCCTCCAGCCGGTTAGGCATCACGTTCTGAGCATCCAAGAGAAATTGTGGATTGCCAGTGAACGAAGTCTGTGAAGGTTTGGGAGTCTACCTTGAAGACTTACCAGAGTGATTGGGCGAGGTCTGTGTGACCTTAGCTCAAGGAGAAAACAGTGAGGACTGGGTGTCCTGAGCTGCGTGTTCAGAACTGGGTGTCCGGGACTGTGTGTCCTTTGGTTTAAATACCTAGCCGCTCCAACCAGACGTACAGTTGTCACAGCAACTGGAACTGGTCCAACAAATCATTGTCTTCAGTGTGTCACTGGTTTCATCTTCACTTTCGTTTACTTTCTGTTACACACTGTGAAGCCATTGCATGCTTGCTTTATCTTCTGTCTTCACAACATAACTGTATGATTTGTTTGGCTTCATAACTTCTTCCTACCTGATCCTTATTACACTGCAGCTACTTGTCTTGTGCTTTCACTCTATCGAATACTTGACCATGGCTTGCCTAGTGTAATCTAACTTCCGCTGCTTTAGTGATTGGCATATCTGTACTGTTTGTCTTCATAACCCTCACGTTGTGAAGACTTTCATAAAAATCGCCTATTCACCCCCCTCTAGTCGATATAACGCACTTTCAATTGGTATCAGAGCAAGGTGCTCCCTTGTTCTGTGTGATTCGGTTTAACCACCTGGAGTTTTAGCTATGTCGACTGCAGGGATAATTAAAGTCTCCGTTGCGTGCCCCGTCTTCGATGGAACTGAATATCCCTACTATAAGAATAAGATGCGCATGCATCTTGAAGCCATTGACGTTGACCTATGGTATGTCGTCAAAAACGGCGTTCCCAAGGCTGGAGAAGGTGTCACTGCTGCTGATGTCAAGAAGTTCACTCAACCGGACTCTACTGCCAAGAATATCATCTGTGGTCATCTGACCAAGGGACAGTACGGCCGTGTGAGTGCCTTGAAGACATCCAAGCTGGTCTGGGACTGGCTCTTCAAAGTCAATGAAGGCATCTCAACCCAGAGAGATCAGAGAATCAGTGTTCTTCGCAATCTCTTCAACCGCTTCAAGCGAAATGACAATGAGAATATCCAGCACACATTTGACCGGCTCACTGACATCACAAATGAGCTTCAAGCCCTCGGCGCCACTGAGATCACCAAACATGAAATCGTCAAGACGCTGCTGAGATCACTTGACAGTTCGTTTGACATCCTAGCCCTGATGATTCAAGAACGTCCAGACTTCAAGACACTCGGTCCGTCTGACATACTTGAGAGGCTCAACACACATGAGTTTCACCTTTCTGAGAAAAGAGATATCTACGGTCCAAACTATGCGCGAACTCGTGCCTTGAAGGCAAAAGTTGTGTCCTCATCTGAAGAAGAATCTGACAGCAGTTCTGATGATCCTGAAGACATTGGACGGGAACTTGCAATGCTAGTGAAGAAGTTCCAGAAATTCACCAAGAAGAAAGGCTTCAGAAAGTCTTCACGATCAGGCTCAAGGAATGATGAAGCTTCTGCTCATGACTACAAGAAGAAAACATGTCACAAGTGCAAGAAAACTGGACACTTCATCTCTGAGTGTCCACAGTGGGACAATGAGAGCAGAAAGAAGAAGAAGAGCAAGGAATATGACTCTGACGACAAGAAGAAGAAGAAATACTCAAAGTCTTCTTCCAAGTCTTCCTCAAAGTCTTCATCACACAAAGAAGAGCTCAACTGGCAAGGCTCGTGCGTTTGTTGGCAAGGAAATGGATTCAGAGGAGGAGTCCGCTTCTAAGGAGGCAGAGGTGGAGTCTGAGGAGGAGTCTGATTCTGGCATTGCGAGTCTGGCTACAGCATACGTCGCCAAGTCCATCTTCAACACTGAAGACAATGACTTCATCACCAACACCGATGCAAATGACAAGGACGACTCTACTCCTACCTACTGCTTCATGGCATGCGGTGCCAAGGTAAACACACGCACTACTCACTATCAAACATCCAGTGACGATGACTCTGATTGTGATTCAAAACCCAGCTACAAAACACTTGCTAAAATTGCCACTGAACAACAGAAAGCCATGGAACATATTCAAAAACTGTTAGACAGAAGCGATGATCTGTTGGGTGCTGAAATGACTCGATCTGAATCCTTAATTGAAGACATAAAAAATCTTCATGTTAAGTATCAGGAACTTGAGGATCGCCATGATACTCTCTCAACAACTCATGAAAAGCTCTCCTATGATTATCTTCAAAGGAAGCAAGATCTTGAGAAATTGAGAGCGGCTCATGAAGATCTTCAAAAGGAAAACGAGTCACTTCGCGCCGAACAGATTAGTTCCGCTCAGGAAGGATTTGAACCACCATGCCTTAAATGCATTGAGCGTGATGTCGTGGTTCTAAGTATGACAGTGAGGTAGGGGGGGTGTATGAAGAGGCTAGACCTTAGCTATTGGGAAGTTGTAAGCACGCAAGGTTTACGAGTTCAGGCCCTTCTCTGAGGAAGTAACAGCCCTACGTCTCGGTGCCCGGAGGCGGTCGATTGGATTATGCGTGAGTAAGATGACAGGGGTGCGAACCCCTCATACTGAGGAGGGGGTGGCTTATATAGAGTTCGCCAGCCCTCTCCTGCCCTCAGTAATGCAGGGTTTAAGGTACATTTAAGGTGGGCGTTACTGATAACGTCCCTAATAAAGCGTCATGATGACTATAAAGACTACTTAATAGCTGACCGTTTGCCTGGGAGTGATTTGAGGTCTCCTGGCGGTCGAGTGGTTGGCTTGTTGGTCGAGTGACAGCTTCTTGGTCGAGTGTCTTGGCCCCGTCGAGTGGGACACCTTCGAGTCGATTGAAAGGTGACTTCCTCTAAGGATGTCCTATGGTAGGGCTCTTAGGACGGGCCCGTGCCCCTACCGTAGGTGCATGCCTTCATCATTAGCCCCCGAACGGATCGAGGCTGGAGTGAGAAAAAGGGGTTTGGGACCTTTCCAACCGACCCTTCGGGTTATTATAGGTGCTTCGTTCTGGGTCGACTGTCACGGATGACGTTATTAACCTCTTTCAGTCGCCTTGATCCGTTCCAGGCCTTTCGTCGAATGGATTCTTTTACCTGCGAGGCATCGGGCGCCGGCGTGCGCGGGATTTCCGTTTCGCCAAGTTGTTCTGCTCCCGGCGGAGATCGCGGGATTCGGATTTTTTGGGAAGCGCGCGGGACGGGGGCGGCCGCAGTAATCGGGAGCGACAGTGCGAAGGCTCCTCGATCCCCGCGCCGCCTTTTTCGCCACGTACAGCGCGCGCTCCTGCCACCGGATTTGACTGGATAGCTCGGGCCTACCTGTCAGCCACTCGGGAGTGGCCCCCTTATAAATAGTTGGCCCGGAGCCGCTCTTCAGTACGCGTGCTCATCTCTTCTGCTCCTCTCTCTGTCTCTCCGTCGTCTCCTCCGCTTCCTTCGCTCTCGCCCCGCCACCACAAAAACCATCCTGAGACCTTGCCGGCGACGATGGTGAAGGGCAAGACGACCGCCCTGGAGCGCGCGAAGAAGGCGGCGGCGGCCGGGAAGGGGAAGAAGTCTGCGCGCGGGGGCTCTTCATCTCGGACGGCCCTGCCCAAGGGATGGATCCAGGGCGACTGGATGCCCTCGGTGCTTCGTCAGGAGGACCTCGACGACATGGTCGAGGGAGGAGTCATCCTCCACAAGGCGGCGCGTCTTCCGGGGAGAGAAATCGAGCCCCAGCCACGTGACGGTGAGCGCGTCCTCCTGGCGACTCACATTGACCGTGGTTTCTCCTTGCCGCCCCACCCTTTTTTCCGCAATTTCCTGAATTTCTTCGGGGCGCAGCTCCACCACTTCACTCCGAACTCCATAGTCTATCTCGCCGCTTTTATTTCTATGTGCGAGGCGTTCCTGGGGTGCCGCCCGCACTGGGGACTTTTCAAGCATATCTTCACCGTTCGCTCTCAGTCGGTGAAGAAGGCTAAGTCGAGTGACGAGAGGACACAGGTGATCCAGCTGTGCGGGGGCTTGGTGATACAGACAAGGGGGAAAAGTTGTTTTCCCTCCATCACTTTCCCGGAGTCGGTTCGAGGGTGGCAGGCGACTTGGTTCTACTGCCAGGATCAAGTGACCCCGGGGCAGTCGACTGGACTCCCACCCTTCACCCTCGACCGAGCTGAAAAGCCGGCTTCTCTGAAGGTGACGTCCGAAGAAAAGGCCCAGGTCAAGATACTGGCGGGTCAAGTGGTCGAACTTGTCCGTGAGGGCGTGACGGGGATGGACCTGCTCGAAGTCTTCCTCAGGAGGAGAATCCAACCCCTCCAGGCTCGGGATCACCCGATGTGGTTGTACTCCGGCCTCGAGGACTCCACTCGGGTCCACCCAGAGGAGGTCACCGACGAGATGTTGGAGGGGTGGCTGTCAAGCATTACAGGGAACAAAGACAACCCCCGAGGAGCCAGGAGGGTCGTTCCACTCGACAGCTCTTATGAGGTCGACCAGGTGTGTCTTTGCGCTTTCGACTGAAATCTTGCTTTCTGCACTGGTCTTCTTTTGAGCGAGTCGACTGACTTTCCATTTTGCCTGCTGTCTTTTAGGCGACCACTGAGATGTATTCGACGCCCAACGGGGCGCAGGGGTCGACTGAGGAAGGTGAGGGGAGCGGAGGCGAGAGCGGGGACGACCAGGGCGAGTGGGAGTCAGACGGCGAAGGAGAGGAAGGCGACGACATCTTCTCCAGCGAGGAGGAGGAAGAAGCCGAACCTCCCTGCCCAGAGAGACGATCCAAGCTCGTGCACGACCCGGCGCAGGGACGTGGTCAAGCGACTGCCTCCGTCGGGCCATCGTCGAAACGCCCTCGGACCTCTTCTCCGACACCGACTGGGAAGGTTCCCAAGCAACCGCGCACGACGCAGTCCAAGCCGCCCAAGACTCTGCCGAAGATGAAGATAACTATCCCCGTCATCTCCGAGTAACAAGCTTTGACTTCTTTCGTCGATTGGGGGACAGATCTTGAGTCGACTCATTATGCTGAACTGGTTGATTCTTCAAAATTTGCAGTGCTGCTACCTCCGAGGTCTTAGCCAAGGATGACGACCAAGAGATGGGGGACGCTGCAACCTCCAACCCTGGTACGATCATCGACGTTTTGTTTTTGAGTTGACTTGGTCGTTTCTTGCAATTCTTGTCGATTGAAAGTTCTTCCTGCAGCTCCTCCTCAAGTTATCGACCTCCCGGATGACGATGACAATGAGCCGCTGAGGATAGGGAGGACCAGGAGGCCGTCGACTGATAGGGCTCCCCAGCCTGCTCTGGCGCCTGAGGCCGCGGCACGGGACGGCGGTGATGCCCCTCGGGCCTCTGTGTCCTTCGCCAATCCCCTGTCGAGTGCGCAGCCTTCGGCGTCGGCTGCCAATCTGACTGCTAATCCTCCGTCGAGTGCGCAGCCCTCGGCGTCGACTGCCGATCCGACTTCACTCTTTGTCGCGTACTCTGCCCCTGAAGACAAAGTGGCCGCTGCGAAGGAGGCCATACACCAGGCAGGGGTCATGATGGAGCAGGTGAAGAGGGCTCGGGAGGCCAGCCAGGCGGCTTACGACGCGAGTTCGGCGCTTCAGAGTAACGTCCAGGTTAGTTGACTTGATGTTTGTTTGTTTGAAGAGTCTTTCTCTCTCTTTCTCTTCCTTTTTTGAAGATCTTTGTATCTGTACTTGTACACCCACTGGGTGTGTTTTCTCTTTGGTCGAACCAGTGGGGGCACGCTGAGTGCACCCACTGGGTGTAGTCCCCGAGACTACGGTGGACTGCTGGCAGTCGACTGTAGTCTGTATATTGTGTTTGTGAATCTGTACTTCTTCACTCGGTCTGATCTGCCAGGTCGAGCGGTTCGTGTCCTGTCGACTGTATGCAGTCGTTTTTTTTGGTCGAACCAGTGGGGGCACGCTGAGTGCACCCACTGGGTGTAGTCCCCGAGACTACGGTCGAATATTTTTTATTCGGCTGTGGTCTTAGAAACGTCACCATTGTTCCTTAGTTACTCGGGAGCAACTTATCTCGAACGTCTGTCGGCTGGTTTTTTCTTTTGCAGAGATCTTGCGAACTTGTCGCTCATTATGCTGAATTGGAGAAGCAGAAGATTCAGCTGGACCTTGATTTAGAGCTGGCCAGGACGGAGTTGCAGAAGGTCAGGGAGGGCGCCGCAGGTAAAGCGACTTTGTCGACTGGTTCTGTTTTCAGGCTTGGGCATTCCTTTGCTGTTTCTGATTCAATCGCCGTTTCTTTGTAGGAGAATTGGAAAGAGCGTTGGCGAGGAAGGACCAGGACCTGGCTGTTGCCCGTAAGGCGGCTGACGACAAGATGGTTCTGGCCGAACAGAAGCTGGCTTCGGTCGGCCAGTTGGAGCAAGAGAACATTAGGTTGCAGGCCGCTCTAACTGATGCCAACAAGCTGGCTGCCAGTTGGAAGAAGAAGCACCTCCTCTTGGGTGAGGAGATGGAAGGCGTCGCCCGTAGGAGGGACGACCTGGAGAGCTTCCTGAGGAGCCTCGCCAAGAGGCTGTACATCAAACTTGAAGGTGCACATCTAATTTTGACTATTTTGTACTTTTTGTGTCGACTCAATCCTGTGGTCGTTGGCTTATCTTTAGGTCTTGTATGCAGAATTCTGTCAGAACTTCGAAGAGGAGACCGGGCGGATCGAAACGGGTCTTGACCCAATCAATTCCCCGGTGAAAGACGACACTGCCATGAACTTGCTCCGACTGGAATCTCGAATCGACGGCGCCGTGGATTACCTGGCTCGACTGAAGGTTGCCGTGTCGCGGATCGACTTGACACTTTGGCCAGAATCTGCGCTCCAGAACGATCTCGAGTCTCTTATGGCTCGACTTGACAAAATCCCCGATCGAGTGCAGGAGTGGAAGAAGTCCTCTGCCCGGTGCGGCGCTGACGTGGCTCTATCCTTAGTCCGCGTTCATTGCAAGGAGGCGCGAGAAGAAAAGCTGGTCGCCATCCAAGTCGCCAATACCAAGAGGCATAGCTTCCAGGACTTCATGGAGACCTTCATCGCTGCAGCTACTCGCATTGCGGACGGGATCGACTTGGATGAGTTCGTCGCTCCTGCCAGCCCTCCTCTTGAGGAGTGAGAAAACTTTTTATGCCTTTCCTTAAATTAGCCTCGGGATGCCGAGTGGATTTGTAGTCGTTTAAACTCTGCCGAGTTGAGGGCTCGAGTACTTTGATTCGGGGCCCGGGGCCCTTTAAGCTTTATCCGAACTTTATTTTTGTTGAATGTCTCCCTGGTCTGGAACTGTCGTGAGAGGCTTGATGGCCGACCCCCACCCTGTCGTTGTACATTGTATTTGTGGCGGAGCTCTCGGGAGAAGGCGGCAATCGACCCACACTCCGTTGTTGTACATTGTATTTGTGGCGGAGCTCTCGGGAGAAGGTGGCAGTCGACCCACACTCCGTTGTTGTACATTGTATTTGTGGCGGAGCTCTCGGGAGAAGGTGGCAGTCGACCCACACTCCGTTGTTGTACATTGTATTTGTGGCGGAGCTCTCCACTCGGTAGGATTTTTCAAACTTAGGCGAGTGTCTGGCTGCAGCTAAGTCTCTTCGTGGAGAACTTAGGCGAGTGCTGAACTGCAGCTAAGCCCCGAGTGGGAGGATTGCTCTCCACTTGGTGGGATTTTTCAAACTTAGGCGAGTGTCTGACTGCAGCTAAGTTTCTTCGTGGAGAACTTAGGCGAGTGCTGAACTGCAGCTAAGCCCCCGAGTGGGAGGATTGCTCTCCACTCGGTAGGATTTTTCAAACTTAGGCGAGTGTCTGACTGCAGCTAAATCTCTTCGTGGAGAGCTTAGGCGAGTGCTGAACTGCAGCTAAGCCCCCGAGTGGGAGGATTGCTCTCCACTCGGTAGGATTTTTCAAACTTAGGCGAGCGTCTGACTGCAGCTAAGTCTCTTCGTGGAGAACTTAGGCGAGTGCTGAACTGCAGCTAAGCCCCGAGTGGGAGGATTGCTCTCCACATGGTGGGATTTTTCAAACTTAGGCGAGTGTCTGACTACAGCTAAGTTTCTTCGTGGAGAACTTAGGCGAGTGCTGAACTGCAGCTAAGCCCCCGAGTGGGAGGATTGCTCTCCACTCGGTAGGATTTTTCAAACTTAGGCGAGCGTCTGACTGCAGCTAAGTCTCTTCGTGGAGAACTTAGGCGAGTGCTGAACTGCAGCTAAGCCCCCGAGTGGGAGGATTGCTCTCCACTCGGTAGGATTTTTCAAACTTAGGCGAGCGTCTGACTGCAGCTAAGTCTCTTCGTGGAGAACTTAGGCAAGTGCTGAACCGCAGCTAAGCCCCCGAGTGGGAGGATTGCTCTCCACTCGGTAGGATTTTTCAAACTTAGGCGAGCGTCTGACTGCAGCTAAGTCTCTTCGTGGAGAACTTAGGCGAGTGCTGAACTGCAGCTAAGCTCCGAGTGGGAGGATTGCTCTCCACTTGGTGGGATTTTTCAAACTTAGGCGAGTGTCTGACTGCAGCTAAGTTTCTTCGTGGAGAACTTAGGCGAGTGCTGAACTGCAGCTAAGCCCCCGAGTGGGAGGATTGCTCTCCACTCGGTAGGATTTTTCAAACTTAGGCGAGCGTCTGACTGCAGCTAAGTCTCTTCGTGGAGAACTTAGGCGAGTGCTGAACTGCAGCTAAGCCCCCGAGTGGGAGGATTGCTCTCCACTCGGTAGGATTTTTCAAACTTAGGCGGGCGTCTGACTGCAGCTAAGTCTCTTCGTGGAGAACTTAGGCAAGTGCTGAACCGCAGCTAAGCCCCCGAGTGGGAGGATTGCTCTCCACTCGGTAGGATTTTTCAAACTTAGGCGAGCGTCTGACTGCAGCTAAGTCTCTTCGTGGAGAACTTAGGCAAGTGCTGAACTGCAGCTAAGCCCCCGAGTGGGAGGATTGCTCTCCACTCGGTAGGATTTTTCAAACTTAGGCGAGTGTCTGACTGCAGCTAAGTCTCTTCGTGGAGAACTTAGGCGAGTGCTGAACTGCAGCTAAGCCCCCGAGTGGGAGGATTGCTCTCCACTCGGTAGGATTTTTCAAACTTAGGCGAGTGTCTGACTGCAGCTAAGTCTCTTCGTGGAGAACTTAGGCGAGTGCTGACCTGCAGCTAAGCCCCCGAGTGGGAGGATTGCTCTCCACTCGGTAGGATTTTTCAAACTTAGGCGAACCGGATTCGCAGCTAAGTCACCCACTGGGGGATTTCGGATACATACAACAGTGACAACAATTATTGGAACACTCTTATTTCTGATAAAAATGAACCTTAGGAGTTTTTCTTATTACATCTGGTTTAAGAGCGGACTTAAGTGTAAAAGGGGCGGAGAAGCTCCGCGTTCCAAGCTCGAGGTTCGTCGATTTGTCGATCAACATTGTAAAGGTGATATGCTCCATTGTGGAGGACTCTGGTGATGATGAAGGGGCCTTCCCAAGTGGGAGCAAGCTTGTGAGGTTTCTGTTGATCCACTCGGAGGACCAAATCTCCTTCTTGAAAGGCTCGACTCTTCACATTCCGGGCGTGGAATCGACGCAAGTCCTGCTGGTAAATGGTCGATCTGATCATTGCCATCTCCCTTTCTTCCTCCAAGAGGTCGACTGCGTCTTGCCGGGCCTGCTCTGCTTCATCTTCGGTGTAAAGTTCAACTCGAGGCGCATTGTGAAGGAGATCGCTTGGCAGGACAGCTTCGGCTCCATAAACCAGAAAGAACGGGGTCCTTCCAATCGACCGGTTAGGGGTAGTCCTTAATCCCCACAGCACTGACGGAAGCTCGTCGACCCAAGCGCCTGCCGCGTGCTTGAGATCACGCATCAGCCGAGGTTTTAGCCCTTTGAGAATCAGACCATTTGCTCTCTCAGCCTGTCCATTCGACTGGGGATGAGCGACTGAGGCGTAGTCGACTCGTGTGCCTTAAGAAGCGCAAAATGCCCTGAAATCGTCCGAATCAAAGTTTGACCCGTTATCAGTGATGATGCTATGTGGGACTCCATATCTGAATGTCAACCCTCTGATGAAACTGATAGCGGTGCTAGCGTCAAGGCTCTTTATGGGCTTAGCTTCGATCCATTTGGTAAACTTGTTGACTGCCACAAGCACGTGAGTGAACCCACTCCTGCCCGTTCTCAAGGGGCCAACCATGTCCAATCCCCAGACAGCAAAGGGCCAGACGAGCGGAATGGTTTTCAGGGCTGACGCGGGCTTGTGTGACATGTTGGAGTAGAACTGGCAGCCCTCGCACCTGTTGACTATCTCTTTTGCCATCTCATTTGCCCTTGGCCAATAAAATCCAGCTCGGTATGCTTTAGCCACAATGGTCCGAGAGGACGCATGGTGACCGCAGGTTCCCGAGTGGATATCGTTGAGGATTATTTGACCTTCTTCTGGCGTTATGCATCTCTGGCCGACTCTGGTCGCACTTTCTCTGTACAGCTGTCCCCTTATGACTGTGAAGGCCTTAGATTGGCGGACGATCTGTCGAGCCTCCTCTTCGTCCTCCGGGAGTTCTTTCCTTAGGATATATGCAATGTATGGTATCGTCCAGTCGGGGGTGACTGCCAAGACTTCCATGATCAGGTCGACTACTGCAGGTACTTCGACTTCAGTCGGGTCCGCGGCACTTTTCGGCTGCGGGGCTTCTTCTGTGAAAGGATCTTCTTGTACTGACGGCGAGTGGATGTGTTCCAAGAACACGTTGCTTGGAATGGCTTCTCTCTTGGAGCCTATCTTTGCCAAGTCGTCAGCTGCCTGGTTTTTTAGTCGGGGGATGTGGTGGAGTTCCAACCCCTTGAACTTCTTTTCTAGCTTCCGTACTGCATTGCAGTATCCAGTCATTGCCGGACTCCTGACATCCCATTCCTTCATCACTTGATTAACCACCAGATCTGAGTCGCCATAGACCATGAGGCAACGGACGCCGAGTGAAATGGCCATGCGCAACCCATACAAAAGTGCTTCATACTCTGCTTCGTTATTGGAGGAATCGAAGTGAATCTGGAGAACGTATCTGAGCTTATCTCCTCGGGGGGAGACCAGAACTACCCCCGCACCCGAACCATTCAGCATCTTGGATCCATCGAAGAACATAGTCCAGTGTTCCGAGTGAACTTGAGTCGGAAGTTGCTGTTCAATCCACTCGGCGATAAAATCCGCGATCGCTTGAGACTTGATGGCTTTCTTTGCTTCAAACTTGATGTCTAAAGGAAGGAGTTCAATCGCCCACTTGTCCACTCGACCAGTTGCATCTCTGTTATGCAGGATCTCCGATAATGGGGCGTCGCTGACGACTGTAATGGAGTGGTCAGAGAAATAATGTGCAACTTTCTTCGTGGTCATGTAAATCCCATATACAAGCTTCTGGTAGTGGGGGTATCTTTGTTTTGAAGGGGTCAAAACTTCGGACACATAATAAACAGGGCGTTGAACTTTGAAGGCCTTCCCTTCCTCTTCTCTCTCGACCGTAAGTACTGTACTGACAACTTGTCCCGTGGCTGCAATATAAAGCAGCAGAGGCTCTTTGCTGATTGGAGCAGCTAGCACCGGCTGGGTGGAGAGCAGAGCTTTGAGCTCCGCAAACGCTGCGTCAGCTTCTGGAGTCCATTCGAACTTGTCAGACTTTTTCATCAGTCGGTAAAGAGGCAACGCTTTTTCACCGAGTCGAGAGATGAATCGACTTAAGGCGGCCAAGCAGCCTGTAAGTTTTTGGACATCATGCACACGTACGGGACGCTTCATCCGGAGTATGGTTCCAATTTTTTCAGGATTGGCGTCGATTCCCCGTTCGGAAACGAGAAAACCGAGTAGCTTGCCACCTGGAACTCCGAAAGTGCATTTTGACGGATTGAGCTTGATATCGTACCTCCTGAGGTTGGCGAAGGTTTCAGTAAGGTCAGCCCGTAGGTCGGAACCTTTCCGGGACTTGACTACGATATCATCCATATACGCCTCCACATTCCGACTGATTTGAGTGAGTAAACACTTCTGGATCATTCTCATGAATGTGGATCCGGCGTTCTTGAGGCCGAACGGCATGGTGACATAACAGAAGCATCCGAATGGAGTGATGAAAGCTGTTTTGATTTCGTCGGGCCCATACAGACGGATCTGATGGTACCCGGAGTAGGCATCTAGAAAAGACAATCTCTCACATCCCGCAGTTGAGTCGACAATTTGGTCGATGCGAGGGAGAGGAAAATGATCTTTCGGGCAGGCCCGATTGATATGCTTGAAATCAATGCACATGCGGAGTGACTTGTCCTTCTTGGGGACCATGACAACATTGGCGAGCCACTCAAAGTGGTAGATCTCTCGAATGAACTCAGCTGCTAAGAGCCGAGCCACTTCTTCGCCGATAGCTTGTTTTTTCTGGACGGCGGACCGCCGCAGATGTTCCTTCACGGGTTTGAACTTTGAGTCGACTCGTAGGCAGTGCTCAGCCAGCCCCCTGGGAACTCCGGGCATGTCAGAGGGTTTCCATGCGAAGATGTCCCAGTTCTCACGGAGGAGCTGGATGAGCGCTTCTTCCTATTTGGAGTCGAGCGTTGTTGAGATGTGAGTCAGAGCTGCGTCGGGGTCGGTCGGGTGAATGTGGACCGTCTTTGTTTCGCCGGCCGATTGAAAAGCTGATTCGGAGGCAGGCTTCTTAACCCGTAGCAATTCACTCGGATCGGCAGTCTTTTGGTACTCTTTCAGCTCGACTACTGCCATCTGAGCGTCGGTGATCTTTGATCCCTTCTGGAAACATTCTTCTGCTTTCTTCCGGTTGCCTGTAACAGTGATCACACCTTTGGGACCAGGCATCTTTAATTTAAGATACACGTAGCATGGTCGAGCCATGAAGCGTGCATAAGCTGGCCTGCCCAAGATGGCGTGATAAGCACTCTGGAAGTCCACAACTTCAAACGTTAACTTTTCCTTGCGGTAATTCTTTGAATCACCGAAAACCACATCAAGAGCAATCTGGCCGAGTGACTCGGCTTTCTTCCCAGGAATGACTCCGTGGAAGCTCATGTTACTGGTGCTGAGTCTGGACATCGGAATGCCCATTCCTTTCAAGGTTTCCGCGTACAGTATGTTCAAGCCACTGCCACCGTCCATCAGGACTTTGGTCAGTCGAGTGCCTTCGACAACTGGGTCGACCACCAAAGCTTGCCTCCCAGGGGTGGCAATGTATGTTGGATGATCGGATTGGTCGAACGTGATGGCCGTCTGGGACCACTTTAGGTAACTGGGAGTTGCAGGGGCAACCATGTTCACCTCCCGGTTTATGACTTTCAGTCGACTTTTGCTTTCGACATCGGCAAAAATCATCAGGGTGGAATTGACCTGGGGGTATCCATCGTCGCTATCATCCCTGTCCTCAATCCTGTCCGGCTCTTTCTCTTTATCCTTGGGCTGCTTGCCCTGAAACTGTCGGATCAGGAGCCGGCATTGTCGAGTGGTATGTTTGGGGTAAATAAAATTACCCTCTTCGTCTTTCTTGGTGTGGATGTGACATGGCAAATCCAAAACATCATTCCCATCCTGATCCTTGACTTTCTTGGGCTTCCAAGTGCCCTTGGGTTTCCCCTTGAAGTTTCCCTGGGCCACAGCCAGGGCCTCCCCGGGAGCGGCTGGCTCGGCCTTCCGCTTTTGCTTCCGACTGGAGTTTCCCCCGGTTTCTTGGGCGACTGACTTAAGTTTGCCGCTTCGGAGTCGGTCCTCGTCTTCTCCATTAGCGTACTTGGTGGCAATCTCCATCATCCGATTAAGGGACATCTCTCCGGTCCGGCCAAATTTCAGATTCAACTCCCTGTACTTGACCCCTTCCTTGAAAGCGCAGACTGCTTGATGGTCAGGCACGTTCTCGACCGAGTGGTGCAGTGTGATCCACCTCTGGATGTATTCCCTCAGTGTTTCATTCGGCTTCTGTACGCAAGACCGCAGCTCTGTAAGGCCTGCAGGGCGCTTGCATGTCCCTTCGAAGGTTGTAACAAACACTCGGGAGAGATCCTCCCAAGTGTAAATGCTGCTGGGCGCCAGCTGATTCAGCCACGCCCTAGCTGAGCCTTCCAACATGAGGGGTAAATGCTTCATGGCCACCTCGTCGTTGCCGCCACCGATCTGCACAGCCACTCGGTAATCTTCGAGCCACGTGTCAGGCTTGGACTCGCCGGTGAACTTGCTGATTCCAGTCGCCAGCCGGAAGTTGGGTGGGATCACCGCGGCTCTGATGGCTCGACTGAAACACTCAGGCCCCGAGGCGTGTGCCCTGCTGCCGGTGGGCATATCTCTGTTGTGGCCCTCTCGATGAGCCCTGTTCCTGTCCACCAGACCTTGAACGAGGATGGATCTCGCGTCAAAGCCTGGGTCTCTGGGGTCGACTGGGACCCTCTGCCCAGTGTGATGAGGGCGCCTGTCATCTCGATGCTGAGGTGCATATGATCCACTCCGTGGAGGAGGGGACGGCACCCGACGCCCATCATCATGGTTGAGTCTGTGATCGTATTGCTCGTTCCCCCTATACCGATCGTGCCAGTCTCCACGCCCCTCACGCCTCGGGGGCGATCTCAGGCTGTGAGCCGACTGGACGGTCTCCGTTGCGACGGATCGACTGTGGATCCTGTCCCGCGACTGAGAGACGGCAGAATTCTGATTCCCCGCTGCTCTGAGCAATGCTCTGATCTGCAGCAATCCTCTTCCGGCCTCCGACTGGGAGGGCTGGATTGACTCCGCTATGCGGGCCGCGGCAGCCAGGTTCTGAACCGGAGTTCGGTACACCTGCGGTGGCGGGAAGAGCTGCCGTCGACTGGGTTCGGGTGCCTGCTGGCGTCGACTGGACTCGGGAGCCCGCTGACGCGCCCGCTCGTCGAGAGCCCGCTGTAGGTTCTCCAGTCGAGTGCGCTCGGCTAGATTAGCCAAGCGCGCATCCTCCAAGGCCCGGGCCTCGGGGGTTTCTCCAACAATAGGTGTGTAGAGCGCGTCCATGTTCCGGCGACGAAGCTCCTCCCGTTGCAACGACGTAAGAGGCTCGGGGAGGTATTCATCGTGAGGGTGCGACGGATCGCCCCTGTCGGCACCATCGTCAGCACCAGGGAATCCGGGGGGACTGCGTGTCCCCTCGACTGCCAGGACCTCCGCCAGGGGGTCGCTGCTGTCGCACTCGGAAGCGGACTCCATGGAGCCAGTTGACAGATCGAACAGGCCGCAGAGCGATTCGTCAGGCTCGATTGCAGCGACCTGCTGGGTTGCCGACTAGCGGGCCACGGCGTGCTTCATCCACCGCTGGAGCCTCGACCGACCTGAGCGCTTGCGCTGGCGGGAGACAGGACGGGGAGATGGCACGGGAGTCGACCGATATGGGGTCGATGGCTGCCTCAGGAGGACGCCACGGACACACGCGCGGAAGTGCGTCGCACCGCGGACGGGGAGCGCGTCGACGTCAAGCGGCGCCTCCTGGAGCCAAGCGGAGTCGTCGGTGATGAAAGCAAGTCGGCCGAGACGGATCTCGCGGCCCTCCGCCAAAGCTCCGCAGGAAAACATGATCGAGTGGATCGAAAAAATCGCAACTTCTCCAATTGGTCGCTAAGACTACTGCCCCACGGTGGGCGCCAACTGTCGTGGTTCTAAGTCTGACAGTGAGGTAGGGGGGTGTGTATGAAGAGGCTAGACCTTAGCTATTGGGAAGTTGTAAGCACGCAAGGTTTACGAGTTCAGGCCCTTCTCAGAGGAAGTAACAGCCCTACGTCTCGGTGCCCGGAGGCGGTCGATTGGATTATGCGTGAGTAAGATGACAGGGGTGCGAACCCCTCATACTGAGGAGGGGGGTGGCTTATATAGAGTTCGCCAGCCCTCTCCTGCCCTCAGTAATGCAGGGTTTAAGGTACATTTAAGGTGGGCTTTACTGATAACGTCCCTAATAAAGCGTCATGATGACTATAAAGACTACTTAATAGCTGACCGTTTGCCTGGGAGTGATTTGAGGTCTCCTGGCGGTCGAGTGGTTGGCTTGTTGGTCGAGTGACAGCTTCTTGGTCGAGTGTCTTGGCCCCGTCGAGTAGGACACCTTCGAGTCGATTGAAAGGTGACTTCCTTTAAGGATGTCCTATGGTAGGGCTCTTAGGACGGGCCCGTGCCCCTACCATAGGTGCATGCCTTCATCACGTGATAATGCTACTTCTGTTGCTGAATGTTCCACTGCTACTGCTATTGCAATATCTTCAACTGTTGAAGTGGTAACTAACCCCTCTGCTGAGGATACCACTGCTATTGCTGATGAGAATGCTAGGTTGAAGACATTGCTTGAAACAGGGATGTACAAAAGTCTCAAAGGACATCAGACATTATGTGATGTCCTCAAGAAGCAGATTCTGAACCGAAACCCTAGGAAAGGGGGTGTTGGGTTCGTGAGGAAAATGAATGCTGATGGCTCTTACTGGAAACCTGAGCAGTACCCCAAAATCACATGGGTTGCTGCAAAGGAATCCTCAGCAGATCCATCCAATCTATCTGGCTTCACCTGTGCTAACCCAATTATCATTGATGAATCCTTTGATGCAAACTATAAGCTGTTTAGAAATCAGAATGGTGAAGTGTTTGCCAGGTACATTGGTACTAACTGCAGGAATGGACCGCCTATGAAGAAGATCTGGGTGCCAAAAACGTGTCTGGAGAATCTTCATGTGAATGTCCTCATGACACCTCACATGAAGAAGACAAACCTCAGACCAAAGGCTTCATATGGTCCAAAGGCTTCATATAGACAGAGGACTCAACTGAGTCGCACTAACGCAAATGTTTTGCAGGGAAACCATACTCAGGCATATGAGAGCGGTTATTCAAACCGTCATGTTCATATGACCAAGAACTATTCTGCCTATTCTTATGAGTACTATTGCCCGCCTGCTAGACTGTTTGCTAGGGCTCCAAAGCCAAAATTCTTAGATGCTGCACTTAGACTTATTGCTTCTAAGCCACCCTTGAAGATGTGGGTGGTTAAGAAAGCTTAACTCTCTTTTGCAGGGAAAGGTCTCCAGCAGAAAACCAAAATCTTCTGACGCTATTGCTGGGGACCTTAAAAATCTTGTGGGGCGCAAGATCAAATGCCCGAATGGCATCACTATGTATTTCATACCTGAAATGCATGCTACTCTTCCTATTAGTCCTAACCTGGATCTAAGTTTTCATAACCCACTGGTTCGTCAAATGTTTTTGCTTCACAATTCTCTTCGTGAAGCCTATCCCCCTAACTGCACTATAGGGTACGACACAAGCGTCTTCAGAGTCTTCAGAATGGATTATTGACAGTGGGTGTACAAATCACATGACTGGCAAAAGAAGTCTTTTTATGGACTCAACCTTACGTCCATCCAACAAGAGCCACATCATATTTGCTGACACTGGTAAAAGTAATGTATTGGGTCTAGGTAGAGTTGCAATCTCAAAGGATCAACACATGGATAAAGTCATGTTTGTTGAATCCCTTGGCTTCAACTTAATGTCTGTCTCAATGCTTTGCGATTTGAACATGATTGTAATTTTTGGAAAATATCGTTGCCTAGTACTAATGGAATCTGACAAGTCTCTAGTGTTTGAAGGGTATCGGAAAGATGATCTGTATGTGGTAGATTTCTCAGCAGGGCCACAGCTTGCAGTATATCTTCTGGCAAAGGCTTCAGAATGCTGGCTTTGGCATCGGAGGCTTGGGCATGCTGGCATGAGGAACCTCCACACCCTTGCGAAGAAGAAGCATGTCATAGGCATCGAGGGCGTCAAGTTCAAGAAAGATCACTTAGGCGGTGCCTGTGAAGCAGGGAAGATGACAAGGGCAAAACATCCTTCGAAGACAATCATGACCACTACTCGACCCTTCGAACTGCTTCACATGGATCTCTTTGGTCCCACTCACTACTCAACTTTTTCCACTACTGCTTGCCTCTATGGCTTTGTCATTGTTGATGATTACTCTATATATACTTGGGTGCACATAATCCTTTACAAGACTGAAGTGCAGGATGTCTTCAGACGCTTCGCAAATCGGGCTATGAACAATTATGGCGCCAAGATAAAGCACATCAGAAGTGACAATGGCACTGAATTCAAGAACACTGGCCTTGATACATATCTGGATACCTTGGGCATCACACATGAATTCTCAGCTCCGTACACGCCACAGCAGAATGGCGTCGTCGAACGCAAGAACAGAACACTCATTGAGATGGCCAGAACAATGCTAGATGAGTACAAGACTCCAAGAAAATTCTGGCCTGAAGCCATTGACACTGCATGCCATACAATCAACCGTGTTTATCTTCACAAGCTTCTGAACAAGACATCTTATGAACTTCTAACTGGCAAGAAGCCAAATGTTAGTTACTTCATAGTATTTGGCTCAAGATGCTGGATCAAGGACCCACACCACACCTCAAAATTTGCACCAAAAGCACATGAGGGCTTTATGCTTGGATATGGAAAGGATTCGCACTCCTACAGAGTTCAATCTCTTTCACTACAAAGTGGTTGAAACAATGGATGTGCGGTTTGATGAGACCAATGGTTCACAAAGAGAGCAACTGCCAGATGTGCTAGATGAAGTTCCAGCCAGTGAATCAATCAAGCTAATGGGAACTGGAGAAATTATACCTTTTGAAGCTCATCCTGAAGAAGAACTTATCATCTCAGCACCTGATCCAAATGAAGACAATGCTCAGCCTGAAGACATTCCTCCCCACGACAACGTAGATCAGCAAGAGCAAAGTCTTCGACCCATACATCCTCGTGTTGCCAATGAAGTGCAGATTAATAGAATAATTGAGAGCATCAATGCACCTGGTCCACTGACTCGTTCAAGGGCAACTCAACTGGCAAATTTCTGCGGACACTTCGCATTCGTTTCAATCACAGAACCCAAGAAAGTTGAAGAAGCTTTTATGGAACCTGAGTGGATTCAAGCAATGCAAGAAGAGCTTCATCAGTTTGAGCTGAACAATGTATGGGAATTGGTTAAGCGTCCTGATCCACGGAAGCATAACATAATAGGCACCAAATGGATATACCGCAACAAGCAAGATGAGCATGGTCAAGTTGTCAGAAACAAAGCTCGTCTCGTTGCTCAAGGATATACTCAAGTGGAAGGCATTGACTTCGATGAAACATTTGCTCCTGTGACCAAACTTGAAGCCATCCGTATACTGCTGGCCTATGCAAATCATCATAACATACTTTTATATCAAATGGATGTGAAGAGTGCCTTTCTCAATGGCAAGATTGAAGAAGAAGTGTATGTTGCACAACCACCTGGGTTTGAAGATCCAAAACATCCTGACATGGTTTACAAGCTCAATAAGGCACTATATGGCCTCAAACAAGCCCCTCGGGCCTGGTATGACACACTCAAATACTTCCTGAAGAGCAAAGGCTTCATACCTGGCTCCCTAGATCCCACTCTCTTCACGAAGACATATGATGGTGAACTGTTTGTGTGCCAAATATATGTGGATGACATTATCTTCGGCTGCACCAATCAGAAGTACAGTGAGGAGTTTGGATATATGATGCAAGAGCAATACCAGATGTCTATGATGGGGGAGCTGAAATTCTTCCTCGGTCTTTAGATACGGCAACAACGCAATGGCATCTTCATATCTCAAGAGAAGTATCTCAAAGATTGCCTGAAGAAGTTCGGTATGCAAGACTGCAAAGGCTTCACAACACCAATGCCAGCCAAACATCATCTGGGTCCTGACGACAATGGTAAAGAGTTCGATCAAAAGGTATACCGCTCCATGATTGGTTCTTTGCTTTATTTATGTGCATCTAGGCCAGATATTATGCTTAGTGTTTGCATGTGTGCTCGATTTCAAGCGGCACCAAAGGAGTCGCATCACTTAGCAATGAAGCGAATTCTTCGATATTTGGCTCACACCCCAACTCTAGGATTGTGGTATCCAAAGGGCTCAGAGTTTGATCTGGTTGGATTCTCGGATGCTGATTATGCTGGTGACAAGGTTGATCGAAAGTCTACATCAGGCACATGTCACTTTCTGGGACGATCACTTGTGTGTTGGTCTTCAAAGAAGCGGAACTGTGTATCCCTCTCCACTGCTGAATCTGAATACATTGCTGCTGGATCTTTCTGCGCTCAGCTTCTGTGGATGAAGCAAACCCTCAAGGACTATGGCATTCAACTGAAGCAAGTGCCTCTCTACTGCGACAACGAAAGCGCCATCAAGATCGCCAACAACCCAGTTCAGCACTCGAAGACAAAGCACATTGAAATTCGTCATCACTTTCTCAGAGATCATGTTGCAAAGGAAGATATTGATATCATACACGTCAACACTGAAGAGCAATTGGCAGATATCTTCACCAAGCCCTTGGATGAGAAGAGATTTTGCAAGTTACGGTGTGAGATAAATATCTTGGAATCCTCAAATGTCCTGTGATCAGGCACACATCCTAACACTTATGCATATTGATGACTTAGATGTGCAACACACAAAGTAACGTATATCTTCAATCAATGAAGACATACATTCTAAGTGTGAATACATTAATATGGAAATTGACTTCAGAGCGCCACGATAATTGTGCGTCGTGTCTGAGTCTAATACTTCCTATACGGTGGGTAACGCCACCACCAAACGTTCTATTTTTTGAAGTGCTTCACTCATGGCGTTACCAAGCAATGTCTTCACATTTGGTTTGGCTTCAATCTCCATATGTCTTCATGATTATCTTCACTACATGGATTATATAGATATATATATACTAGTGTTCTGTCCTCTACAGCATTCACTTATAGCTATGTCTTCTTGTTTTGAATCTTTTGAACTAAGTGAATGTGATCGGACCCTAATCTCTCCATGCTTTCTATCTCAAATTCTATCTCTCCAAGTCATATGCATCCTATTGAAACTGTCGAGTGTCTTCTCTGCATCCTTGTCAGCAGAAGACACAGAGACAAACTTTAAAACCGTTTTCAATGCTCATCCATCCACAAGAAATCCAGAGAAGTAGGAACGACCACCCGACAATCCAGGCGTGAGTGGGATGTGGAACTGCCCCCGAGACTCCGCATGATGGCCACATGCTGTTCAGATGCGAATCGCCAGGGGCACCTGTGTAATAGCGCAGTGCCGCCTCTATCCCTATAAATACACGATTCACCGTGGTCATTATCTCTTCTTCCACCCTCGAACGAACCCTAGCGCCATCGCTAGCTCTCGACGACGCCGGCGACGAAGCGCTTCACTGCCGCAACCTCTCCGATGTCGTTTTCACGCCGACCGCGGACATCACTCTCTCCGCCGTCGCCGTAGGTGTCTTCCGTCACCAAGTTAGGGCACGGAGGATCGAACTGCTCGGCCTCATCTCCCACTCCGTCTAGCAGTTCCAAGTGTGGTAAATAAAACCTCTTTTTACAGCCTCTCTTGATCCTATAGTTTGGTCACTTTCTACCATAAGAAGTTTCTGTTCACACAACTTAGATCTCTCTCAGTCTGCATCTCATAACTGCCTAGTATAGTCACTTGTGCTTCATGAAGTAGTTAGATTCCTCACTTGTACTGATCTGTGGGTTCGTACAAATCCGGAACCAACTTCTTTTCTATGAGTGAATGTCTTCGCACGCTGTGGTCAATGTCTTCTAAACCGAGTTATCTTCAAAATCTTCTAAGAATGCATATGACCTCTTCCCCTTCCCTCGCACCTTAATGCTGTCACAGGTACATGTCCGTGGGAGAATCCTTTGGTTCTCATAGTCTGCATTCATTTGTAGAGTACTTACAGCATCACATCAACTCTCCTGAAGCCAGTTCCTGTTGGTCAAGCAAACGGAAGCCTTTGAAGCCTTTGAACATCTTGAAGCCTTCCAAGTTAAGGTTTATGGCTTCAGAAACAGCAGCAAGGAAGGGGGGCAGACAGAGACGTGGGGAAACATCCAAAGATCTGCCTGATGAACTGGCAGAGATGTACAAAACAGACCCTGAAGAGAACTATGGTCAGCGCAAGACTCGAATCCAATGGATTTGAAGATATTGGGCAGAACAATGGTTCCTCTACCGCTTCGTCACTCAGGAGTATGCGGAGAAGTGCGCCATCAAGAGATCGTGGGGAGACGTACTATACAAAAATCTCGTACCCAGGTCCAGAGACGAAGCCATTGCTCAAGGCTTCTACCCATGCATGGTCCGAGGACCACAGCCAGCTAAAGCACATCCGTCATCTCTCCTCTGGTGTCGCGATGACAATCTATTCAAGCGCAACTTCCAGTTTGCCCAGAACTCTGCGAAGCAAAACAAGAAGAAGTTGGGGTTAGACTTCAACCCTGGTCCCTCCTCTCCAAGGGCGGATGGCACACGCGACGCCGAACCCAATATCATCGGTCCGTATGCCAATCTTGCAGGCCTCATCACCCGCATCCTAGTCCAAGGGACTGCCGTGAATGACCCTCCAGCAGACACTGAGTCTGATGACGCACCTGCTGCGCCGAAGCCAAAGCAGATGAAGAAGCCAAAAGCTTCAAAGCCGGCCCCTTCACCCAAAATCTCAAGAGCGAAGCCATTGGCAACTGCACCTCCTGAAGCCAGTGCGTAGTCTGAAGACTTATCTCGAGTCTCCAAGCCCCAGGAAGCAAAGAAGCCTCAGCCACACACAGGCAAAGAGCTCACAGCTGCTGCCATTCTGCGCAGCGAAACCATTGATCTGTCCAGCGACGAAGATCTTGGAGATGACGCTCTTGAGAAGCTCATCAAGAGCAAGGAGGAGGCTGACATCTTCAACAATCTGCCTCTATTTGATGTAGCAATCATCCACAACTTCATCGATGAGTGGTTTGCTACACCAAATATCAGCTTGGATGATCTGCAGCTGCTCATTGGCCTCAGCGTCGCCTTCCAAGGCGCTATTGCTTCAGAACTTGCAATTGCCCAGCATATTGTTGAACTGAAGCAGAAAATTGATTTTGAAAAGGCTTAGTTCAAGCAGAATATGGCCAGGCTCAGCGTCCAAGAAGTCAAGGACTTCAAGATCATGTTGCACGAGTTAAAGGAAAACTTTCTGAAGAAACGTGCAGAAGCTCAGGGTTCGCGGGAGCGAATGAAGACTCTGGCTGATCGCTGTGTGCAGGCCTACAATGAGGCCGAGAAGTGCAAGGCACTTGGGCGTCCCGGCATCGACCCCAGGATGGCCGCAAAGAAAAAGAAGAAGCCTGCGGTGGCTGAACCAGAGGCACCAAGGTAAGAAGCTGTTCCGATTGTCTTCCCCACTGCTACGACTGGCTCGAAGCCAAAGGGCCGGTCAACCGCTTCAGAGCTCAAGAAGACACGGACTGCAGAGGCTGAAGCGAGGAAGAGGAAACACTCTGAAGCCTCTCCTTCTGACCCCAACAAGAAGAAGCGCAAGATCAAGAAAGCTCGGGCTGCTCCCACAGAGCCCTTGATGGTTGAACCCCTCTCTGTCATCTATCCTGACGCAGAACGCCAACTCACAGTTCATGAGCCTGCTTCCACAGAGGCTCCTGAAGCTGAAGACATTCCAGCAGCCGACCCCATCGCTGCTGAAGACATTGGTCATCAGGATAATGTACAAGATGATGCAGCCCTTCCTCAGCTTGAGACAAGCGAACTCATCAGCATTGGTCGTCCTCTGACGCCAATTGCACAAGATGCATCATGGGCGGATCGCCCACAAGTGGAAGAAGAATCTGAGGTCCAGCCCACTCCAACTCCACAGGCGTCGTCTGCATTTCGCAGGCTTCGCAAAGGTCCAAGGCCTCAGGACTTTGCTGACGACATTCCGGCTGCATCAGCCGAAGAGCATGAAGAAGTACCACAAGCTCCAACTCCCCCGCTCCAACAAGAAACCATTCTCCAGGAGAACGTGCCGGAGTCCGTCCCTCCAACTAAACAAGTGGAGGCTGAAAATGTTGAGGCTGCCACAACCAACACCGAAGCCAATGTGGCGCCCTCCCCACCCAAAGCTTCTGAAGACAGTGAAGCTACTGATCCAGATACGTCTGTTCCTGAGTCTGCTGCAGGTCCTCAATTTGATTACCATGTTGAGCACAGGCCTCAGGTCCAAACGCCAATCCCTCGACTGCCAAGGTTCCCAGGTCCTGCATCAGCTCCTGGCTCCTTCAACATCACTAGCTTCAAGGCCGACAACACGTTCTTCAACAGCTCCAAGAACCCCTATTCAAGGGAAAGGATTGTATCTGATAGGTTCTGGAGCTATCCTCAGCGCAGCTACTACTCATGCATCCTCTACAACCAAGGTCGCATCTTCCCGCACAAGCGCCTTGATGTTGAAGCCATTGCTGGACTGCCCTGTTTGGAGGAAGCTTTGGATTGCTTTAAGCAAGTGGGTCTGCTGCAGTTCATAACTGATGAAGAGCACTGGAATGAAGAGCTTCTACTTCAATTCTATGCCACCCTCCACATTAAAGGATACAACAGAGATCCGAAGACTTGGATCCTGGAGTGGATGACTGGCAATGTCCATCACGAAGCCAATGCATTTGATATCATTGAGCTTACCGGCCTACCCACTCCTGGTGAATTCTTCGAGGAGGGCTGTCAACTACATGCTGAAGCTATTGAGAGCATATTCCAGAGGCCTGAACCAAATATGAGTCAGATGCTCTCAATGATGAAGCCATTACCCCATGATGCATCCTATCCAACTGAGTTCTTCGTTGAAGACCTAGAGTACCTGCCCAGAACCATATATCACATCATCCGGCGGACTCTCTGGCCCATTAAGGGACACTCTCCACATGCCAAGGTTGAGGGTGCAATGAAGACTCTCATATTCTACATCCTTCATGGCAAATGCTTCAATGCGCAGGACTTCTTCATACGCCAGCTTGCGGCATCCGGCTCAGATTTATTTGGCTTGAAGTTTTATGCTCCTTGGGTTATGCGGCTGATCAAGCTTCATTCTGTGATTTCATATCAGCCCTCAGCCCGCAACCATCGGATCTTCTTGCCAGATGTGGACACCTCTGCTAAAGCTGTATATCCTGAGCCTGCCAAGCAACCCTTAAGTCTTCAGAATGCAGAATACCAGAGCTTCACGCAGAACGTTGAAGGTGTTGAAGCCATCTCCAGGGTGTACCCGTTGGCTGGCACTACACGTGCACCTGCATCCATTGAAGCCACTGACAGCGCAACTGATCAGCGACCCAAGAAGCGCACTCGTGCCCTCAATGACCGAGAGCTTCTTGTGGCTCTTCACCAAAAGCAGGACAGGCATCACGACTGGTTGAAGAGACAGATGAAAAGCCTCTTGGTGGATGTCAATCGCATCAGAAATCTTGCCACCAAGAATGCATTCGTTGCTCATGAAACTTGTTGCCGCACCTGGAAAGGTCTCACAATGCTGTGCCCCGAAGCTGATCTTCATGAGGATGGCTTCAGAGAGAGATTCAAGTTTGACTCCACACCCCCCAGAAGAGCTGTGCTGCGCGGAACTCCATCACTTGAAGATTCTGAGTTCTCTTCCTCTGCTGCCACGGTGACTGCAAGAATCATCGAGGAAGAAGACGATGCTACATCACCACCACCTCCTTCAGCGCGCGTCGACCCTGCACCAAGCTCTTCAGCACCACCAAACAACTCCAACGACCCTGCTATGCATGGGAACGCGTAGAAAACTCTATGTCTTCAAACCTTTTTGGTCCTCACTGACAAAAGGGGGAGAATCATATGACGTTGATAGTCTTCAAGCGGGTCAATATGGGTGGGTGCTTTATATTTTGCTGCATTTTGCTTCGTGCTTACAACTCTCGTTTTGCTACACTTGGTTCTTTGAGTTGCAACACTTAAACTCGATGGTCGTCTGCTACTTGTTTGCCACTATGTTTTTGCGAAGATAAATTCCGCATGTACGACGATAATTTCCACACTTATGTCATTCCGCAGACATCCATTTTTCATTATGCATGTCATTCTCTTCATATACTTTTACATGCATGGTGGATTGTCATCATAAGTTGAAGTGGATTTCCACAAGTACAACCTGCCATGTGCATTTGCGTTCCAGAAGCAAATTACTTATATGCACATCTTCAGGGGGAGCCCTTGCAGCTTATGAAGACAATTCCTTTACAATTTCACAAATTATATTCCCCGTTGAAAACTTCAACTAGTTTGTCATCAATCACCAAAAAGGGGGAGATTGTAAGTGCATCTAGTGCCACCCCTAGTTGGTTTTGGAGTATTGACGACAAACCTAGTTGAGGGACTAATGTGTTTGTGAGAATTGCAGGATAACACAGGTAGAAGTCCCTCATTGATTCGGTTTTACTACCAGAGATGACCCCTAAAAATGTACGAAGACATTGAAGACAATGGTGGTATATGAAGATATTCACATTGAAGACTATGACAAGAGAAGACACTATGTGAAGCCTATGGAACTCGAAGACTTAGATCCTTCGTAGTTCTATTTCATTTGTGTTGAGTCATAGGAACCACTGTACTGTTAGGTGGGGTCCAAGAGAACCAGTCAGAATGACTGAAGTGATGCCTAATTCAAAACCTATATCTTCGAGCGAAGACTATGAGAGCAAATCTTGTCCAGAGTCGGACAAGTCAGCTTTACTTGTAGCCCAAGTAAAGTTACCGTGTGAGTTTGAAATCTGACCGTTGGTACACGTGTCAGTTCCTTAGTGACCCAGGGTCATTTCGGACAAATCAGGTCGGGTTGCCCGGTGGCTATAAATAGTCCACCCCCTACAACCATAAATGGTTGGCTGCTCAGATTTCAGTGCACGGCTTTTGTCGTTTGAGAGCAACCCACCTCAAAGCCTTTGAGAGAAAATTCCTAGCGAGGAGAAAAGCCCTAACCACCCAGAGCCAGAGTAAATTGGGCATCACTTAAGTCTTCATGTCTGAGTGATCTGAAGACTTATTACACTTGAGGACTGTGCATCCTCCAACCGGTTAGGCATCACGTTCTGAGCATCCAAGAGAAATTGTGGATTGCCAGTGAACGAAGTCTGTGAAGGTTTGGGAGTCTACCTTGAAGACTTACCAGAGTTATTGGGCGAGGTCTGTGTGACCTTAGCTCAAGGAGAAAACGGTGAGGACTGGGTGTCCTGAGCTGCGTGTTCAGGACCGGGTGTCCGGGACTGTGTGTCCTTTGGTTTAAATACCTAGCCGCTCCAACCAGACATACAGTTGTCACAGCAACTGGAACTGGTCCAACAAATCATTGTCTTCAGCGTGTCACTGGTTTCATCTTCACTTCCGTTTACTTTCTGTTACACACTGTGAAGCCATTGCATGCTTGCTTTATCTTCTGTCTTCACAACATAACTGTATGATTTGTTTGGCTTCATAACTTCTTCCTACCTGATCCTTATTACACTGCAGCTACTTGTCTTGTGCTTTCACTCTATCGAATACTTGACCATGGCTTGCCTAGTGTAATCTAACTTCCGCTGCTTTAGTGATTGGCATATCTGTACTGTTTGTCTTCATAACCTTCACGTTGTGAAGACTTTCATAAAAATCGCCTATTCACCCCCCTCTAGTCGATATAACGCACTTTCAACCTTCAGACATCCATACTATCCTGCCATCTGGATAGAAGTGTGCTGTGGAGTAGAATTGCATTATGAGCTCCTCATTCCACTTTGTGAGCTTCTGCCCAACAAAGTCTGCAACTCCACAAGCACTGAAGTTGTCAAACACACCAGGATAGTGTTCCTCATTTTCCTTGATATACTTCCAGTCGACCCACCTCATTTCACACACTATAGGCTTCTTGTCTAGCAGCACTGTCTCATAGAAATCTTGATGTTCCTTTGTGTGGAACCTGTAATCAACATCAGTTCTTCTTCTTGTAGCATATGGGTCTGTCTCTCTCCATTTCCTCAGTCCTGAGTCTCTCCTGATCTTCATGTTCTCAGCCACAGGATGAGCATCATTATGGACTGGAATCTTGGGTTTGAGCTTCCTCAGGACTTGTCCTTCATCATCTTCATCAGCAGCAACTTCAGGCACCGGGGCCTTGTTCTTCTCAGCAGCTGGTATACTCCTGGTATTCCTGTTAGGTGCACTCTTGGGCTTGGAGGCTGCTTTGGGTGCTTCTTTGGGCTTTGATGAAGCAGCCCCTGTCCTGATAGCATCACCCATAAGCTTCTGGGCCTTAGGTGCTGGTGCAGCAACCTCTTCTTCCTCTTCCTCTTCAGAATCTCTCATGATTGAGGATCTCCCAAGCACTCTAGCAGTGGTCTTTTGATCCTCTCCTTCCTCTTCTTCCCTTCTGCAGCAGCCTCTTTGGGTTCAGATCCCAAAGGGACTTGAGTAGATGCTCTGGCCTTAGACATTGGAATTCTCTTTGCAGGAACCTTTTGCTTCATGCCTGGCTTGGTGGCAGCAGCAGTGCTATATTCCTTCTTAACCACTTTCTTCTTGGAAGTGGCCTCATCCTCAACTGCCACATAGTCTTCATCCTCAAACTCTGAAGTTTTCTTCTTCCTTGTTCTGGTGGCAGCTTTGGGCAAGTTGCTGGGAGTGCTCCTGCTACCATCATCTGAACTGCTAGAGGGACTAGTGCCCTCACTCAGGTGAACCTGCTCCTCTGACCTGTTCTGGCTGTCACTCTGATCAGACATATTGCAAACACTGACAACAGACCCTGTGAATAGATATAGATGAGATAGAGTGGATGAGCATCAAAAAATGTAGAGGTTTTTGCAAAAGAATGAGTCAAAAACTTAGTTTTAGTTTTCCATAGAAAGCATTTCGGATCAACCGATTTGTAAACTCGGTGATACCGAAGTAGCTGTTGGAACCTAAACTAGTGAACTCGGTCAGACTGAGTCATAGTTTGGTGGCACCAAGACTGCTAGGGTTTCACAAAGTCCTGAACTCGGTCACACAGATTTGCAATTCTCGATCAGATCGAAAATTACATGTCCAATGGCCTGAGCCGAATCGGTGGTACCGAGTTCCACAACTCGGATGGTCCGAGATGGTTTCGGCGGAAACCTAACCCTAAATTTTCAATTCAACTCTAATCTACGGAGTGTTTTGACTGGATAGAAGCGTTTCAATCGTGGTAAGAATCATAATGAACACAATGTGCTAGGAATCGAACGGGGATAGCACTGTGATCGAGTCCATACCCTAGTTCGGCGATGAACTCGCTACGGCGGCAACGGCGGGGAAGAATTCCATTCACGGCGGCGGAGACCAGCGACAGGAGGCGGCTGGCGACGAGGAGGACGATCCGGAGACCCAGGAGGCAGAGCGAGCTATGCGCGGGCGAAGGGGTTTCAGAGAAATTTCCAAATTTTTGCCCGTGAGTATATATAGCCCGACCCTGTCGGTGTGACCGAGTGGAACAACTCGGTGGCACCGAGATTCATAACTGCAAGCAGTTACTGAAACTCGGTGTGATCGAAATGTTCAAATCGGTTGCACCGAGATTGAAAACCTAGATCGACTTAGTGATCTCGATATGACCGAAATGGAGGAATCGATCAGACCGAAAAGCACAAAGAAGTTTTGGAAGCTTAAGTCTATGACGAATCGGGGACTCCGAGTGCTCTCACATAGAGTGGTTCAAATCTGACTTGATCAAATTTTGTGATGTAGCATGAATAGAGTTTGAGACGAGAAAAGCATAGATAGCTAGAGAGGGTTCTTACGCATTCTTGTCCATCCACTTGGCAAAATAAAAGAAAAATAATCAATCAAAACAACAAGTGGATGTCCTCGAATGAGTGAAATATGCAATCAACATGCTCACACAATAAAATGGCAATTGAAATATGTGGCAAAGCATGCACAACCAATTCTAGCATCTATCAAACAATTTGCGATGACTAGGTCATCTATATATGAGTATATTGACTTAGGAGTCAAATGAGAACATTTGATCATAGGTCATACTCAACGTTTAAGCACAAGTGGGGTTACCACTTTTACATAAAGCATTGTTGTGTTCACACCATTAGAGTTGCTTTAGCTCAATTCTTAGAGTAAAGCTCCCCCTAGATGTGAGATCCCCCCTAAGAGGGATGAACTAACCTTGGGTTTTGTCAATGATGACTTCATGTAGATGTTGAAGATGTGGATGCTCAATGTTGATGTAGATCATTTGGAGCTATCCATTGGAGTGAGTTGCACTTTCAATACCTACACGGGTTAGTCCCACAAGTAACAAACAAGGATATCGATAGACATAGAGTGATGCACACACAAGATGATGTCTATGAAAGCTTTTAGGTTACCTTGTCCCTTGTCTTACCAACAAGAGGGTTTGTGACTCCTTGAACTAGTGCAAGATGTGGAAGTTGATTGCACTTGTTCTTGCAAAGATGATAAGAGTGAAGTATGTTGGCGGAGTCACCCTCAAGAACTCTCTAGTTCTTCTTTGGGATCCACACCATCTTGATGGGAATCCTCGGTGTTGTAGTTGTACTTGATGAAGTGGAACTTGAAGTAGTCTTGGGAACCCACTTGACCAAGGCCTTAGGAGCTTCTTCAAATGCATCAATTTCCTCTTGAAGCTTGTCCTTGCCTTTTTGCTTGTGGTCTTGTGGTGGAAGATCATCTTGAGCTTGTGTCCCTTTGAAAGAAGTAGGATCATACTTCTCTTGTTGAGGAACAAACTTCGTCTTGGGGTATTGATCTTCTTCCCACTCAACTCCATTGGCATTGAACTTTCGTTCAAAACCAACACCTTGATTCTTCCGGTGCCTTCCTTGCTTGCGTACAATTTCCTTGAATTGCTTACTTCTGGCAAGGCTCTTGTAAACACCTTTCTCTATAATTCCCTTCAATAAGCTATTTTCTTGCTCAAGTGTAACTTGGCTAAGAGAATAATTAGTGGAATCAAGAGAACTACTAGAAGCAACAATATTGGATTTAGCAGGATTATTGTTACTACTAGAGGAAGAATCTTTCTTGTTCTTGTTACTAGACTTGACTTGAGGCATGTAAGTGGATAAGAGTAAATGCTTGGCAATGTAAGAAGAACTTTTCTTGCAAAGATCATCATTGATTGCTTTTAAGAACTCATGCTCTTGCTCAAGGTTGAGCTTTTCAAAGCGTAATTTCTCATGAGTCCTTAAAGTTCTCGATGATCTCCTAAGATAGTTTCATGAGCTAACTTAAGAGTGTTTAGTTCTTTAGTTAGAGACTCAATCTTCTCCTTATCATTGTCATTAGTTTTATCTTGATTAGCATGATTAATTGACGTTTCATCACAGTATTCATCACTAGAGTTGTCAACAAGTAAATCATCATCACCTAACAAGTCATCTTCATCACTATTGAAATCAACATACTCGGGGTGTGATACCTTTGGGCCTTTAGCCATGAAGCATGTTCCAACTCCTTCATTTGGTGAGTCAAATATGTCGTAGGAGTTGGTTGTCACAAGTGCTAGACCGGCAACACCTTCATCTTGAGTATATTTGGAGTCGGAGTGATAGCTTCTCTCGGAGTGGTTGTTGGAGTCGGAGCCGGATACCCATTCACCAACATGAGCTTGATGTCTTCGTTTTGTGTAGCTCCTTGATGACTTGTCCTTTCTTTCCGAATCCTTGCTTCTCCGTGAGGGTCTTCGTTCATAACGATCATCTCTACTCCTTCTTTCTCTAGATGGTGATTCTTCTCTTCTACCTCTTCTCTTGGGAGAATCTTCTCTTCTCTTGTAGGGGGTCGAACACTCATTGGAATAGTGTCTGGGCCTTCCACAATTGTAGCAGTTTCGCTCTCGACTAGAAGATCTTTTGTCATTGTAGGACCTTGACTTGGAGCTTCTCTCTTTGCTTCTACTCTTGTAGAACTTGTTGAAGTTCTTCACCATTAAGCTCAATTCTTCATTGAAAGTTTGTTTCTCACTCGATGATGTGGGGGCTTCACATGAGGCTTTGTAAGCACCACTTGATTTGTTGTGAAGTTCCTCTTTATCCTTTAGTGACATCTCATGAGCAACAATTCTTCCGATGACTTCCGTTGGCTTGAGATCTTTGTAATTGGGCATCATTTGGATCAATGTGCACACGGTATCATATTTTCCGTCCAAGGCTCTTAGGATCTTCTTGATGATGAATCTATCGGTCATCTCTTCACTCCCTAAGCCGGCAATCTCATTTATGATAAGAGCAAGCCTAGAGTACATTTCAGCAACACCTTCACCATCCTTCATTTTGAACTTGTTAAGTTGACTTTGAAGCACATCCAATTTGGAATCCTTGACGGAGTCGGTACCTTCGTGCATATCAATCAAAGTATCCCAAATTTCCTTTGCATTCTCAAGATGGCTGATTTTGTTGAATTCTTTGGGGCACAATCCGTTGAAGAGGATATCACAAGCTTGAGCGTTGTATTGTAGCATTTTCAACTCTTCCGCAGTGGCTTCACGGTTCGGTGCTTTCCCGTCAAAGAATTCACCTTGCAAGCCAATACACACAATAGCCCAAACGGCGGGCTTATGTCCAAGAATATGCATTTTCATCTTATGCTTCCAACTAGCAAAATTAGTACCATCAAAGTAAGGACCTCTACGGTGATAATTTCCCTCGCTAGACGCCATACTCTCCTAGGTTGTGAAACCAAGGCTATGAATGCCAAAAGCTATGGAAATCAAAGCAAATGGAGACCAAAGCTCTGATACCACTTGTAGGATCGAAAGTATGTCTAGAGCGGGGTGATTAGACTACTTGACCAAATAAAAATCTAGCCTTTTCCCAATTTTAGTTCTTGGCAGATTTTAGCTATCTTAGCACAAGTCAAGCAATCTCCACACAATCCAAGCAAGCATGCAAAAGAGTATATGAGCAGCGGAAAGTAAAGCATGCAACTTGCGAGAATGTAAAGGGAAGGGTTTGGAGGATTCAAACCCAATTGAAGACACGGATGTTTTTGTCGTGGTTCCGATAGGTGGTGCAATCGTACATCCACGTTGATGGAGACTTCAACCCACGGAGGGTAACGGTTGCGCGAGTCCACGGAGGGCTCCACCCATGAAAGGTCCACGAAGAAGCAACCTTGTCTATTCCATCACGGTCGTCGCCCACGAAGGACTTGCCTCACTAGCGGTAGATCTTCACGAAGTAGGCGATCTCCTTGCCCTTACAAACTCCTTGGTTAAACTCCACAATCTTGTCGGAGGCTCCCAAGTAACACCTAGCCAATCTAGGAGACACCACTCTCCAAGAAGTAACAAATGGTGTGTTGATGATGAACTCCTTGCTCTTGTGCTTCAAATGATAGTCTCCCCAACACTCAACTCTCTCTCACAGGATTTGGATTTGGTGGAAAGAAGATTTGAGTGGAAAGCAACTTGGGGAAGGCTAGAGATCAAGATTCATATGGTTGGAATGGAATATCTTGACCTCAACACAAGTGTAGGTGGTTCTCTCTCAGAAAATGTGTATTGGAAGTGTAGGTATGTTCTGATGGCTCTCTCCACGAATGAAGAGTGGGTGGAGGGGTATATATAGCCTCCACACAAAATCTAACCATTACACACAATTTGCCAAACTCGGTGGGACCGAATGGTTAAACTCGGTCGGACCAATTCAGCAAACCTAGTGACCGTTAGGATTTTTGGTGGGACTGAGATGCAACTCGGTAGGACCGATATGGTTAGGGTTAGGGCATAACGTAATCTCGGTGTGACCGATTACACAAACTCGGTGGGACCGATTTTGGTAATAAGCTCACCAGAGAGTTGGTCAGGTAAACTCAGTGGGACCGATTCGCTCATCTTGGTGAGACTGATGTTGGAAATATGCCCTAGAGGCAATAATAAAAGCATTATTATTATATTTCCTTGTTCATGATAATTGTCTTTATTCATGCTATAATTGTGTTATCCGGAAATCGTAATACATGTGTGAATAACAGACACCAACATGTCCCTAGTAAGCCTCTAGTTGACTAGCCCGTTGATCAACAGATAGTCATGGTTTCCTGACTATGGACATTGGATGTCATTGATAACGAGATCACATCATTAGGAGAATGATGTGATGGACAAAGACCCAATCATAAACATAGCTTGAAGATCGTGTAGTTCGTTTTGCTAGAGTTTTGCAATGTCAAGTATCTTTTCCTTAGACCATGAGATCGTGTAACTCCCGAATACCGTAGGAGTGCTTTGGGTGTACCAAACGTCACAACGTAACTGGGTGACTATAAAGGTAGACTACGGGTATCTCCGAAAGTATCTGTTGGGTTGACACGGATCAAGACTGGGATTTGTCACTCCGTATGACGGAGAGATATCACTGGGCCCACTCGGTAATGCATCATCATAATGAGCTCAAAGTGACCAAGTGTCTGGTCACGGGATCATGCATTACGGTACGAGTAAAGTGACTTGCCGGTAACGAGATTGAACGAGGTATTGGGATACCGACGATCGAATCTCGGGCAAGTAATATATCGATTGACAAAGGGAATTGCATACGGGGTTGATTGAATCCTCGACATCGTGGTTCATCCGATGAAATCATCGTGGAGCATGTGGGAGCCAACATGGGTATCCAGATCCCGCTGTTGGTTATTGACCGGAGAGTCGTCTCGGTCATGTCTGCTTGTCTCCCGAACCCGTAGGGTCTACACACTTAAGGTTCGGTGACGCTAGGGTTGCGAAGATAAGTATATGCAATAACCCGAATGTTGTTCGGGGTCCCGGATGAGATCCCGGATGTCACGAGGAGTTCCGGAATGGTCCGGAGGTAAAGAATTATATATAGGATGTGCAGTTTCGGCCATCGGGACAAGTTTCGGGGTGCCCGGTATTGTACCGGGACCACCGGAAGGGTCCCGGGGGTCCACCGGGTGGGGCCACCTATCCCGGAGGGCTCCTTGGGCTGAAATAGGTGGGAACCCAGCCCATAGTGGGCTGGGGCGCCAGCCCCCCCCAAGGCCCATGCGCCTAGGGTTGGGGGGGAACCCTAAGGGGGGCGCCCCCTTGCTTGGGGGGCAAGCCCCCCACCCCTGGCCGCCGCCCCCCCTGGTAGATCCCATCTACCAGGGCCGGCGCCCCCCCCTGGCACCTCTATATATAGTGGGGGAGAGGAGGGACTTCACACCCACGCCTTTGGTGCTTCCCTCTCTCCCTGTTACATCTCTCTCCATCGTAGTACACGGCGAAGCCCTGCCGTCGTGACGCCCTGCATCCACCACCACGCCGTCGTGCTGCTGGATCTTCATCAACCTCTCCTTCCCCCTTGCTGGATCAAGAAGGAGGAGACGTCTCCCGTCCCGTACGTGTGTTGAACGCGGAGGTGCCGTCCGTTCGGCGCTGGTCATCGGTGATTTGGATCACGACGTGTTCGACAACATCAACCACGTTCTAACGAACGCTTCCGCTCGCGATCTACAAAGGTATGTAGATGCATCTCGTGACTCGTTGCTAGATGAACTCCTAGATGATCTTGGTGAAACGAGTAGAAATTTTTTTGTTTTCTGCAACGTTCCCCAACAGTGGCATCATGAGCTAGGTCTATGCGTAGTTCTTCTTGCGCGAGTAGAACACAATTCGTTGTGGGCGTGGATTTGTCAACCTTCTTGCCGCTACTAGTCTTTTCTTGCTTCAGCGGTATTGTGGGATGAAGCGGCCCGGACCAACCTTACACGTACGCTTACGTGAGACCAGTTCCACCGACTAACATGCACTAGTTGCATAAGGTGGCTGGCGGGTGTCTGTCTCTCCCACTTTAGCTGGAGCGGATTCGATGAACAGGGTCCTTATGAAGGGTAAATAGAAGTTGACAAATCACGTTGTGGCTTTCACGTAGGTAAGAAAACGTTCTTGCTAGAACCCTAATTCAGCCACGTAAAAACTTGCAACAACAATTAGAGGACGTCTAACTTGTTTTTGCAGCAAGTGGTTTATGATATGATATGGCCAAAGTTGTGATGAATGATGAATGATCTATATGTGATGTATGAGATGTTCATGCTATTGTAATAGGAATCACGACTTGCATGTCGATGAGTATGACAACCGGCAGGAGCCATAGGAGTTGTCTTTATTCTTTTATATGACCTGCGTGTCATCAAGAAACGCCATGTAAATTACTTTACTTTATTGCTAAACGCGTTAGCCGTAGTAGTAGAAGTAATAGTTGGCGAGCAACTTCATGGAGGCACAATGATGGAGATCATGATGATGGAGATCATGGTGTCATGCCGGTGACAGGATGATCATGGAGCCCCAAGATGGAGATCAAAGGAGCTATGTGATAATGGCCATATCATGTCACGTTTATTATTTGATTGCATGTGATGTTTATCATGTTTTGCATCTTGTTTACTTAGAACGACGGTAGTAAATAAGATGATCCCTCATATTAATTTCAAGAAGTGTTCCCCCTAACTGTGCACCGTTGCGACAGTTCGCTGTTTCAAACCACCACGTGATGATCGGGTGTTTTATTCAGACGTTCACATACAACGGGTGTAAGACAGATTTACACATGCAAACACTTAGGTTGACTTGACGAGCCTAGCATGTACAGACATGGCCTCGGAACACAGAAGACCGAAAGGTCAAGCATGAGTCGTATGGAAGATACGATCAACATGAAGATGTTCACCGACGTTGACTAGTCCGTCTCACGTGATGATCGGACACGGCCTAGTTAACTCGGATCTTGTAATACTTAGAGGACTAGAGGGATGTCTAATCTAAGTGGGAGTTCATTATATAATTTGATTAAGATGAACTTTATTATCATGAACATTAGTCTAAAACATTTTACAATATGTCTTGTAGATCAAATGGCCCACGTAGTCCTCAACTTCAACGCGTTCCTAGAGAAAACCAAGCTGAAAGACGATGGCAGCAACTATACGGACTGGGTCCGGAACCTGAGGATCATCCTCATAGCTGCCAAGAAAGATTACGTCCTACAAGCACCGCTAGGTGAAGCTCCCGTACCACAGAACCTAGACGTTATGAACGCCTGGCAGACACGTGTTGACGACTACTCCCTCGTTAAGTGCGGCATGCTTTACAGTTTAGAACCGGGGCTCCAAAAGCGTTTTGAGAGACATGGAGCATATGAGATGTTCGAAGAGCTGAAAATGGTTTTCCAAGCTCATGCCCGAATCGAGAGATATGAAGTCTCCGATAAGTTCTTCAGCTGTAAGATGGAGGAAAATAGTTCTGTCAGTGAGCACATACTCACTATGTCTGGATTACATAACCGCTTGTCTCAGCTGGGAGTCAATCTCCCGGACGATGCGGTCATTGACAGAATCCTCCAGTCGCTTCCACCAAGCTACAAGAGCTTTGTGATGAACTTCAACATGCAAGGGATGCAAAAGACCATTCCTAAGGTATTTGCTATGCTGAAATCAGCAGAGGTAGAAGTCAAGAAGGAACATCAAGTGTTGATGGTCAATAAAACCACTAAGTTCAAGAAGGGCAAGGGTAAGAAAGCCTTCAAGAAGGACGGCAAGGAAGTTGCCGCGCCCGGCAAGCAAGCTGCTGGGAAGAAGCCAAAGAATGGACCCAAGCCCGAGACTGAGTGCTTTTATTGCAAGGGAAGCGGTCACTGGAAGCGGAACTGCCCTAAATACTTAGCAGACAAGAAGGCCGGCAAAACAAAAGGTATATGTGATATACATGTAATTGATGTGTACCTTACTAGTGTCCGTAGTAGCTCCTGGGTATTTGATACCGGTGCAGTTGCTCACATTTGTAACTCAAAGCAGGGGCTGCGGAATAAGCGGAAACTGGCAAAGGACGAGGTGACGATGCGCGTCGGGAATGGTTCCAAGGTCAATGTGATCGCCGTCGGCACGCTACCTCTACATTTACCTTCGGGATTAGTTTTAAACCTCAATAATTGTTATTTAGTACCAGCTTTGAGCATGAACATTGTATCAGGATCTCGTTTAATTCGAGATGGCTACTCATTTAAATCCGAGAATAATGGTTGTTCCATTTATATGAGAGATATGTTTTATGGTCATGCTCCTATGGTGAATGGTTTATTCTTAATGAATCTCGAGCGTAATGCTACACATGTTCTTAGTGTGAATACCAAAAGATGTAAGGTTGATAATGATAGTCCCACATACTTGTGGCACTGCCGCCTTGGTCACATAGGTGTCAAACGCATGAAGAAGCTCCATGCTGATGGACTTTTAGAGTCTCTTGATTATGAATCATTTGACACATGCGAACCATGCCTTATGGGTAAAATGACCAAGACTCCGTTCTCAGGAACAATGGAGCGAGCAACCAACTTATTGGAAATCATACATACTGATGTGTGCGGTCCAATGAGTGTTGAGGCTCGCGGTGGCTATCGTTATGTTCTTACTCTCACTGATGATTTGAGTAGATATGGATATATTTACTTAATGAAGCACAAGTCTGAAACCTTTGAAAAGTTCAAGGAATTTCAGAGTGAGGTTGAGAATCAATGTGACAGGAAAATCAAGTTTCTACGATCAGATCGTGGAGGAGAATACTTGAGTCACGAATTTGGCACACACTTAAGAAAATGTGGAATAGTTTCACAACTAACGCCGCCTGGAACACCTCAGCGTAACGGTGTGTCCGAACGTCGTAACCGCACTCTATTAGATATGGTGCGGTCTATGATGTCTCTTACCGATTTACCGCTATCTTTTTGGGGCTATGCTTTAGAGACTGCCGCATTCACTTTAAATAGGGCTCCGTCAAAATCCGTTGAGATGACACCGTATGAATTATGGTTTGGGAAGAAACCTAAGCTGTCATTTCTAAAAGTTTGGGGATGCGATGCTTATGTCAAGAAACTTCAACCTGAAAAGCTCGAACCCAAGTCGGAAAAATGCGTCTTCATAGGATATCCTAAAGAAACTATTGGGTATACCTTCTACCTCAGATCCGAAGGCAAGGTCTTTGTTGCCAAGAATGGATCCTTTCTAGAGAAGGAGTTTCTCTCGAAAGAAGTAAGTGGGAGGAAAGTAGAACTAGATGAAGTATTGCCTCTTGTACCGGAAAATGGCGCAACTCAAGAAAATGTTCCTGAGGTGCCAGCACCGACTAGAGAGGATGTTAATGATAATGATCAAGGTACTTCTGATCTAGCTTCTACTGAAATTCGAAGGTCCACAAGGACACGTTCCGCACCAGAGTGGTACGGCAACCCTGTCTTGAAAATCATGTTGTTAGACAACGGTGAACCTTCGAACTATGAAGAAGCAATGGCGGGCCCGGATTCCGACAAATGGCTAGAAGCCATGAAATCCGAGATAGGATCCATGTATGAAAACAAAGTATGGACTTTGACTGACTTGCCCGTTGAACGGCGAGCCATAGAAAATAAATGGATCTTTAAGAAGAAGACAGACGCGGATGGTAATGTGACCATCTATAAAGCTCGGCTTGTCGCTAAGGGTTATCGACAGGTTCAAGGGGTTGACTACGATGAGACTTTCTCACCGGTAGCGAAGCTAAAGTCCGTCCGAATCATGTTAGCAATTGCCGCATTTTACGATTATGAAATATGGCAAATGGACGTCAAAACGGCTTTCCTTAATGGTTTCCTTAAGGAAGAATTGTATATGATGCAGCCGGAGGGTTTTGTCGATCCTAAGAATGCTGACAAAGTGTGCAAGCTCCAACGCTCGATTTATGGGCTGGTGCAAGCATCTCGGAGTTGGAACATTCGCTTTGATGAGATGATCAAAGCGTTTGGGTTTACGCAGACTTATGGAGAAGCCTGCGTTTACAAGAAAGTGAGTGGGAGCTCTGTAGCATTTCTCATATTATATGTGGATGACATACTTTTGATGGGAAATGATATAGAATTCTTGGACAGCATCAAGGCCTACTTGAATAAGAGTTTTTCAATGAAGGACCTTGGAGAAGCTGCTTATATATTAGGCATCAAAATCTATAGAGATAGATCGAGACGCCTCATAGGTCTTTCACAAAGTACATACCTTGATAAGATATTGAAGAAGTTCAATATGGATCAGTCTAAGAAGGGGTTCTTGCCTGTGTTACAAGGTATGAAATTGAGCTCAGCTCAAAGTCCGACCACGGCAGAAGAAATAGAAGAGATGAGTGTCATCCCCTATGCCTCAGCCATAGGTTCTATTATGTATGCCATGCTGTGTACCAGACCCGATGTAAATCTTGCCGTAAGTTTGGTAGGAAGGTACCAAAGTAATCCCGGCAAGGAACACTGGACAGCGGTCAAGAATATCCTGAAGTACCTGAAAAGGACTAAGGAAATGTTTCTCGTTTATGGAGGTGACGAAGAGCTCGTCGTAAAGGGTTACGTCGACACTAGCTTCGACACAGATCTGGATGACTCAAAGTCACAAACCGGATACGTGTATATTTTGAATGGTGGGGCAGTAAGCTGGTGCAGTTGCAAGCAAAGCGTCGTGGCGGGATCTACATGTGAAGCGGAGTACATGGCAGCCTCGGAGGCAGCACATGAAGCAATATGGGTGAAGGAGTTCATCACCGACCTCGGAGTCATACCCAATGCGTCGGGGCCGATCAAACTCTTCTGTGACAACACTGGAGCTATTGCACTTGCCAAGGAGCCCAGGTTTCACAAGAAGACAAGGCACATCAAGCGTCGCTTCAACTCCATTCGTGAAAATGTTCAAGATGGAGACATAGAAATTTGTAAAGTACATACGGACCTGAATGTAGCAGACCCGTTGACTAAACCTCTCCCTAGGGCAAAACATGATCAACACCAGAATTCCATGGGTGTTCGATTCATCACAATGTAACTAGATTATTGACTCTAGTGCAAGTGGGAGACTGTTGGAAATATGCCCTAGAGGCAATAATAAAAGCATTATTATTATATTTCCTTGTTCATGATAATTGTCTTTATTCATGCTATAATTGTGTTATCCGGAAATCGTAATACATGTGTGAATAACAGACACCAACATGTCCCTAGTAAGCCTCTAGTTGACTAGCCCGTTGATCAACAGATAGTCATGGTTTCCTGACTATGGACATTGGATGTCATTGATAACGAGATCACATCATTAGGAGAATGATGTGATGGACAAAGACCCAATCATAAACATAGCTTGAAGATCGTGTAGTTCGTTTTGCTAGAGTTTTGCAATGTCAAGTATCTTTTCCTTAGACCATGAGATCGTGTAACTCCCGGATACCGTAGGAGTGCTTTGGGTGTACCAAACGTCACAACGTAACTGGGTGACTATAAAGGTAGACTACGGGTATCTCCGAAAGTATCTGTTGGGTTGACACGGATCAAGACTGGGATTTGTCACTCCGTATGACGGAGAGATATCACTGGGCCCACTCGGTAATGCATCATCATAATGAGCTCAAAGTGACCAAGTGTCTGGTCACGGGATCATGCATTACGGTACGAGTAAACTGACTTGCCGGTAACGAGATTGAACGAGGTATTGGGATACCGACGATCGAATCTCGGGCAAGTAATATATCGATTGACAAAGGGAATTGCATACGGGGTTGATTGAATCCTCGACATCGTGGTTCATCCGATGAAATCATCGTGGAGCATGTGGGAGCCAACATGGGTATCCAGATCCCGCTGTTGGTTATTGACCGGAGAGTCGTCTCGGTCATGTCTGCTTGTCTCCCGAACCCGTAGGGTCTACACACTTAAGGTTCGGTGACGCTAGGGTTGCGAAGATAAGTATATGCAGTAACCCGAATGTTGTTCGGGGTCCCGGATGAGATCCCGGACGTCACGAGGAGTTCCGGAATGGTCCGGAGGTAAAGAATTATATATAGGATGTGCAGTTTCGGCCATCGGGACAAGTTTCGGGGTGCCCGGTATTGTACCGGGACCACCGGAAGGGTCCCGGGGGTCCACCGGGTGGGGCCACCTATCCCGGAGGGCTCCTTGGGCTGAAATAGGTGGGAACCCAGCCCATAGTGGGCTGGGGCGCCAGCCCCCCCAAGGCCCATGCGCCTAGGGTTGGGGGGAACCCTAAGGGGGGCGCCCCCTTGCTTGGGGGGCAAGCCCCCCACCCCTGGTCGCCGCCCCCCCTGGTAGATCCCATCTACCAGGGCCGGCGCCCCCCCCCTGGCACCTCTATATATAGTGGGGGAGAGGAGGGACTTCACACCCACGCCTTTGGTGCTTCCCTCTCTCCCTGTTACATCTCTCTCCATCGTAGTACACGGCGAAGCCCTGCCGTCGTGACGCCCTGCATCCACCACCACGCCGTCGTGCTGCTGGATCTTCATCAACCTCTCCTTCCCCCTTGCTGGATCAAGAAGGAGGAGACGTCTCCCGTCCCGTACGTGTGTTGAACACGGAGGTGCCGTCCGTTCGGCGCTGGTCATCGGTGATTTGGATCACGACGTGTTCGACAACATCAACCACGTTCTAACGAACGCTTCCGCTCGCGATCTACAAAGGTATGTAGATGCATCTCGTGACTCGTTGCTAGATGAACTCCTAGATGATCTTGGTGAAACGAGTAGAAAAATTTTTGTTTTCTGCAACGTTCCCCAACAACTGAAATGTTACAAAAGGGAAACAGAGAGTTTACATTGCAATCTCGGTGGGACCGATCGCTCATCTTGGTAAGACCGAAACGTTACGAAGGGAAACAGAGAGATTACAATCCCATCTCGGTGAGACCGAGATCCCTATCGGTGAGACCGATTTGCCTACGGTTTGTGGCAGTGGCTATGACATTTGAAACTCGGTGGCGCCGGATAGAAAGAATCGGTGGGCCGAGTTTGACTTTTGGTTTAGGTCATATGTGGATGTGGGAAGGTAGTTGAGGATTTTGGAGCATATCACTAAGCACTTTGAGCAAGCAAGCCATTAAGCAATAGCTCATCCCCCCTTGATAGTATTGGCTTTTCCTATAGACTCAATGTGATCTTGGATCACTAATATATAAAATGTAGAGTCTTGATCTTGAAGCTTGAGCCAAACTTTTTGTCCTTAGAATTTTAAGGGATCCACTTTCCTCATCCATGCCATGCCATTCATTGAGCTTTTCCTGAAATATTAATCTTGGAATAATGTTAGCTCATGAGCTATATGTTGTTAGGAATTACCAAAACCACCCAGGGATAGTTGCACTTTCAACATCCTATGATATACTCCCTCTCTCCCAGTTTATTTGTTTTGAATCTTTTCGTTTTGTAAGTTTCAAATTCAAATTTAGAGCTCCCCGTCACATGTTGAGATTACAATGTCCATCAAATCGTTGTGTGCATGTATAATAAAGAAACAAATCTCGAGTTTGGCATGAGTTCGTGCTGCGGGAGCACCACAAGCCCTGGCGCAGGAGTTACATTTCCCTCTCAGGGCCGTCAGGACTGAGCTTCAGCGCCTTACTACACCTACCTTTGAGTCAATAACATGTGGACCCGATAGGTGACTGGTCCACATGTAATGCTCCCGTAGGCAGAGGGGCAGTGGGGCCAAGAGGGGTGAGCCGCAGGTCGGGGGACGTGTGGTTTCATGGGTTCGAGTGGCATCGTGGGAATTGCGGGTGGCTGTGGTAGAAACTTGATGCTCACTGCATTTTAGGTGGCCCACATGTCATGCACACAAAGGCAAAGGGGCGGTGCGGCCGAGAGGGGTGAGGCGCATGTCGGGGGGCGTGGTGCCGTGGGTTGGAGAGGCGTCGTGGGAATCGCGAGATGAAACATGATGGTCGCCGTAGTTGAACTTCCATGGACAAGCTGTCATGTCTACGGACACATGCACTGCATACCGATCACTGGAAGGAGTAGCAGAGAAAGCTATATATGCGGATAAATAGTTCCTTATAGTCAAGCGGACCCACGCTACTACTCTGTTCCAAAGACATGCACACCATCAAAATAGTCCATCTATATCAATATACACCGAGAGGGAATAATTTTTTACAAGAGAGGAAATAGTTCATCCATCCATAATGCCCTCCTGCTGGTGCAGCCTTTTCTTCTTCTTCTTCTTCTTCTTCTTCTTCTTCTTTTCTTCTTCTTCTTCTTCTTCTTCTTGTTCTCATTCTCTGTGGGAGACGGCTTCGTAACAAGGTCTTTGGACCTTGCAGCTATCTCGAAACTCACACGGGCATCGAGGGCAGCATATTTTATCCGCTCGTACGTCAAGGGATAATTCTCCCATCCAGACGACCTTAATGCCACTGTCTCGTTACCCTTCTGAAGATTTGTACCGAGCACAAAATTTGCTACGTCGAATAGGGATGGTGTCTGTTTATCACAAACTTCTACAGGAATTTTGATTCTGGTTTGTAGGTCAGCGATGCTTTTCAAATCAAGGTTGTACGGCTCCAGCTTCTGTTTGTCCCCTTCGATGGCTGCCCCACAGAAGTATACGTCCTCCCGAGACAAGAAATCGTGAAGCTGACCTGGTATGGAGGGCAAGTGTATGATGTGGTACACCAAAACATCATCTTCGAGGCACAGCGGAAGGATGGCGGCGCGCTGGATCTTCCCAGGGGCACGCTCCGTGTACTCTGCGTCGAGACCGATGACCCTCGTCTCTACCTTTTCGAGGGAGTTGGATACATTGTTGATCCACTGCCGAACAACCCTTGGGTGGACGGTGACGGTGGCAACTATGCGCATTGAGCCTTCGACGAGGACATGTTGGACGCTAAAAACCTGCATCTCGATCTCTTTCGCCATTTGGAACCGCTGGAACGGAGGGCTATGGTTTGGAGAATTAGGATTAGATGGCTAGTCTAAGTGAAGTAGTAGATGATTATTTAAAGAGGTTAAAACAATGTGAACACAGTGGAGTTTGGATGCAAATGAAGACGAAGGGGAGGTGAAGAAGCCGAGGAGAATCGGTTCCCGATGGAGAAGGAGTAAATGGGAGAAGTGGCGTGCAGGCAGTTGATTAGATGGCTAGGTAGACTAAACGAAAAGGCTATGCGGGTAGACTGATGAGTCATACCTGTTCGTGTACGTGCCCATCCTTCCTGATATGTGGGACCTATGCAAACAGATAAAAATGTGTCGTAGTTTTTTTTTGAGCGCGTGACTGGGAGACACAACATTCTCTGGATAAGGAATACTCCCTCCGTTTAGGTGAGTATAAGTCACCTCATGAAAATCAGGTTTTCCCAAAACCTTTAGGCGTGGAGCATTAACTTCCTGCTTGATCCCCTCCCAGCCTCGTTAGCCAGCGTTCTCTTCCTCTGCTGCCGCGTTCTACCTTTCCATTTTTCCTCTTCTCAAGTGTGGAACAATCTGCATGCCGTCCTTGATGCACCAGAACGACCACTGCATCCATCACGGCAGAGCGTTGATTGGGCATGCACGAGAATTTGGTTCTGCTCGCAATATGGATGATACCTGAACGATGAAGTGAACAGGCATGCTAGCACGGGAGACCTATTTACGCTATACAATACTGGAGTACTCATGTACCTACTGGTAGTAGTAGTAGTAGTAGTAGTAGTAGTAGTACAACTGTGGTACACTTGATGGTCCAAATACTATTCATCCGGTCCTCACAGTGAAGTGACAACACCCTGCGCCTGACACTAGTCCAGGCGGCGTGTTCGGGTTACCAAAGTCAGCCTCACCCTGTGCACAGTGCGGTCTGTCACCGCCGCTGTACAGCACATTGGCGCCTCGCCTCGTCTCCCTCTCTGCTCCCATAGCACCACTCCATCTCCATCTCCTTCTCCGTCTCCATCTCACTGTGCCCCTGTGTACCGTTGACTCACTCGCCTCCCCAGTACCACTATTCCCTCGCTAGCCGCTCCAGCACCGACATCCTTCTCCCCCGTAAATCAAGCCCCCTTCCAAACTCCACCATGGCCGAACGCGAACCGCGCAGCATCCATATGAGCCGTGATTGGAGCAATCTCCCCAGTGACATCCTCGACCTCTGTTGTTCGTGTGTGGATATGTTGAGCGCCCTGCGGCTGGCTGCATGCTCGAGGGACATGCACACGGCCATCGTCGAAGCAAGGCCTAAGCTTTTCAAGACACCCTGCTTGCTGCTATCTGGTCTTGCGAGATTTGCTCACCATGATACGGAGGCGTGCATGATGCCCCTCGACTTCAATCCGATCTCCATTAGCCGAAACTTCTTTGCAAGTATGTAGTGGGTCGCCGTACATCATTTCCCTCGACATCGATCCGATCACCATCACCCGAAACTTCTTGGCAGGTATATACTGGGTCGGCATGAACTCCCACTGGATGGCTGCCTTCAAAGAAGACGGTAAAAAGTTGGTGCTCGTGAACTTCCAGACCTCCCATGAGATTATCCTTGCTCCGTTGGATTATATAGAGTATTACCATCACGGTCCAAGTCATCTAGATTACTACGTCTGTTGGACGGACCTTGTTTTGCAGAAGATTGTAATCTGCCAAGTGCCCGCACGACATGCGAATTACACAGACTTCAGGCTAATTACCTTGTTCGACCGCGGACTCGCCTATCTTTACGTCGGTGCCTTCTTTAGCTGGAGACAACTCGGCTCGCAGTGGATCATCGTCAAAGCTGATACACACTTCTGTGATGCTATTGAACACAATGGCATCATCTACGTGATCGACAAAGCAGATGGCACCACGTATTGCTGGGACGGCGCGTGTAAGTTGTTTCCTCTCATGTTAGTTTCCTCATTTTCATGATGTAGAAACATACACCACACTGTTGGTTTCATCTAACCATACATTAGGGAAGTAATTGTGCATACGGAGAACTCTATATTTGGAAGTAGTGAAATCCTGCAATGCTTACCATGTGTGCATACCTATATTCGCCCTTCAGCAATCAATGGCTAGAATAATATCCTCACAAAAAATTTGCCCATAGAACACGAGTATATAACAATGCATGGTCTGTTAGTTACCTTGAAGAATTTGTTTGTGAGGACATAACATGATTACATAACATGCATGACATGGTAGTTTCCTATGAAGAATCGATTGCGAGATAACATGAGTATAACCATGCATGGCACTTCTATATTTTCGAACCCAGTATACATTTCCCTGTATTTTCCTCCCAGTTCCAACAGGGACATATCAATGTTGTTTCTTGCATTATCCTACTCATACTCTGAACAATGTTGATCTTACATTAACAATGCCTGTCCTTTTTGATATGATGTCGTGTCCCTACAGTTACTGCCCTTTGTAATCACACCACCTTTGCCAAAAACAGGAAAGCACAACTGGTTCCTCGCTCGATCAGACGACGGCAAAAGACTGATGATCATTCGGACACATGAGCCAGAAAAGTTATATTGCAAAAACCCCACTATATACAAGCACCGTGTAATACGTGAGTATCTGGACAGTGGTTGTTACGTCTATGAGCAGGATACCATCTTGTTGGGGCCTTTAGGATTTTTTTAGTTGGAGGCAGGTAAACAGCCTTGGTTCACACTCTCTGTTTCTCGGACTCAATTATCTGATTAACCAGGAGATCACCATTGGCAAGGACCTTGATGGAAGAGAGGCTCTGTTTGCTATGGAAAACTGTGTCTACACGGCGAGCCCTAGGAGTTCGGGAGCAAACTCCCCTGATTGTCAACGATACAGCCTGCAGCCAAAAGAAGGTGAGAATGACAAAGGCATCCGGATTAACTTTGATCCTTGGATGTCTCAATTGCGACAGGCAGTGATGTGGTTCAAGCCTTCAGGTTGATAGGTAATTGGGCTGTTGCATCGAAAGGGTGGAGTACTAGTGTCTCCGGATCACTGGTCTCTGAAGCGGGGCTGCAAATTATGATGGTGTTGGATCATCTCTTCGAATGACTTTGTTGTCTTTGCTGTTGGTTCTGGATGGGTAGTTCTTTCTTTTGTTATGCATATTCCTTGTCACTTGGTCATCCTCGTCTATGTCACTCTTACTATGTAATAGTTGCTTCTGTTTAGAATGTCATTCTCGTCTGGATCACGAGAGTTTGAGCGCTGCAGATGGGTGCGTTTTGGTGGTGTAGCAAGACTTCTTATGAACTATCATGTCTTGATGTTTATGTCAGTAGTAGTCACTAGTCAGTGTTTGAATGTTGTATATATCGTTGTTTCGAACTGTTTATTGTCTCGAACTACTGGTGGGCTAAATGAGGGCATCACCATTCTCCAGTGTTCAGAGTATATCTCCTTTTTTTCAAGTTATATAATTTGAGCTCAGTGTCTTTTCGATGATGTACACTTGTTTGGGCCAGTGAGGTGTCGTTGAATATGGGCCGAGTAGTAACGCAATGCCAAACAGGTCAATTATGACTCTCAGGCCGGGCTCTCAAAAGATCCTGGAAAAAAAAGGCCGGGCTCTCCAAAAAATAAAGAATAAGGACTCTTAGGCCGACATGTGGGCGCCACCGGTGTTTTTGCGCGCTTGTGCGCCGAGAGCATATTGGCGCGTGCTCGAAATTCATGCTACCTTTTCATCCCCAGTCTCCCACCCCTCCCCCACCTCTGGAATCTCGATTCCTACTCCAGTTCCCCCAAATCCCCCTCTTGTACTCCCTGTACTCAAGCGCACTATCATGTCGCCGGTCAACGCGGATCTCCGAGCCGGAGATCCTGATGTCCGTCCTGCCTTCGATCGCTGCGTGCTGTCGCTCAACAGTGGCATGGCGGCGCTTGACGACCAGTTTGCCGGCAAAGTGCTGATGGTAACCATCAACGGCGACCGGCCTCCCGTCTCGCCGGATGACCTTGTCAAAGCTCTTGGCATTGCGCACGGCATCCAAATAAGTGACTTGCTCGTCGAAGTCTGTCCGCCACCGGTTGATTTCTTCGTCAGGTTCCGGACAACTTTCGACTGCAGTCATGTGTTCGAATCTTCCCGGCGTTTGTTCTGCGATGGCGCTGGTGAGCTTTGATCGGTGGCACTCAAGATGGGGCTCGGTGCCCTCTGAGCTTGAGTTTTTAACAAAGCTTACCTTCCACGACATGCCTCGACGTGCTTGGAACAACGAGTCCATAAACGAGCTTATCAACAACCTCAGAGGTGAGCTCGTAAGTATGTTTGTTCCTCCAGACAGCTGGGCTCTGACGGTTATGGCATGGATGAAGAAGCCGTCCACCATACCGAAGGTGATTGGTGTTGAGATACCGGTGCAGGAACCGGGGTTGTACTATTCGTCGCCACCAAGGCCGCCACGGACCGCGCTAGGGATGTACCTGTATCGAGTGTTCATGCATGTCGAAGAAGTGGTCAATCCATCAATCGAAGTCCTGCCGCCGCTGCTGGTGCCAGGGTCCGTCGACGACGTCCATTACAGGAGTCAACGTCAGACTTTCCCCGTGTTGCTCGGAACGATGGATGGCACAGGGCCTACTCCATCGCACAGCGGAGGCCATTGCTTCTTTGGGAGAAGAGGCAGGGTTGGCTGCCTGGATGTGCTCTAATTTGAGGTAACAACTGAATCTTGTCAAATACTAGTTAAATCCGAGCTATGGGTGTGAAGCACTGATATGCCAGTACATTTGATTGTGACCTGTTCTAATTTTGTACCTGAACTCTTTTTAGAAAGGGTTGTACGTCAACTTAATGTGCTAGCAGAACTTATTGTGTTGTTTGTCTATTTTCTTTGCACAACATTCAAGATATTTCTCCGTCATTGATAAAGACGATGAAGCGTTATGTACGACTTCGTTGGTTTCAACATAGCCCTTCCCGTAGAGATCCACTGCTTCCATCCTGATTGTGCCGTCTGCGTGAAATTTTTGTATGCAAGTTCATTGTGCTATGATGATCTATATGATTGTGTCAACTATATAAGTTTTTACTGAGCATCAGCAATGCATATGGCTGAAAGATGTATTTACGAGCATCGGTCGATGGGTCTCTCTCTTTCTCTCTCTCTCTCTCTCTCTCTCTCTCACACACACACACACACGCACACCCACAAGAGGGACCCATTGAATTATTTATTTGCTCGTGACAACTTTTAATTAGGTTATACTGTAATCTAACTTTTTTCTTAAAGTCCATAATATTCCAAAAGTTTGCAACCCAGCAGGGCGGAGAATAACAAGTTGACCCGGATATTATATTACATCCCATAATTAGTAATTATTATTCTTAAATGGGATGTAGTTATACATAATCTCTCTTTCTCTCTCTTTCTCTCTCTCTCTCTCTCTCACACACACACACTTTAAGAATAATAAATGGGATGTAATTATTATTTTTGGAATTTGAAAATTTTAATTTCATTACTTGTTGTGCGCATAATATTTCGTTGGATTTTAACGTAATACAACTTTATTTTAAAATTATATTTAACCTGACTAGAAATTTCGGATAAAAATATTTTGGATCCCATCAAAATGTGGGAATTTTTTTAAATTCTGTTTTGAGCGCTTGTTTGAAATTATTAATCCTTGTCCTAGCTAGAAGTTCGGCTGTACTTTTAACAAACTGTAAATGGGTTGTAGTAAATTTCATTAGAATTAAAAAATGGGATGTACATTCTTACAAATCGAAAATGGGCTATATGTTCTCTGCCAAATCCGAGCTATGGGCCTACTAAGTTGACGCGTACCAAGGGCTTTATCAACTTAGTCAATATAAATGATTCTAGCTGCAGTGATTGTACGATGTCCATCCAGCAGCCGTAGTGCTTCTTCAACCTCTGGTCTTCTTGCTCCAGCCGCCCAAAGCAGCATCGGTCGTGTCGCGTGCTCCTGCCTCCCGTGGCCGGCTGTGATGCCGCGGAGGCCTCACCGCCCCGTACTACTCCCACCACTGGCTAGGCCATCCCTCTACTCACCCACACCCCCTGTTATTCTGCGGCGACAGCAGTCTCACACCGCAGTCGAACCAGTGAACCCTCGTACTCCTCTCCGTGCGGGCTTCCACTCTCGCGTCTTCCCCGGCTCCGTGTCGTTCCCTTCCTAGGCCTCGCCGTCGTCCACTGCCCTGGTGCTCTCGGCGCGGCGTGGTCAACGTGGTCAAGGAACGAGTTCCATCGGACATGGACTGTATGTAGAGAGGCTGACAGCTAGGTCCACGGCCGCAGCAAGGAAGTGCCTCCTTATTATGCGGAAAATAATGTTTCCTCCACCTGACAGCAGGGACCCACCGGACGGGCCACCGTATTTCGCGAAAAAAACGTTTCCCCCCTAACTGCTGGGACCCACCAGCTACACCTTCGCACGCAAGGAAGTGCGTCCGGGCAAAAAACGATTCGCCCCCCTGACTGCTGGGACCCACCAGCTACATTTTCGCACGCAAGGAAGTGCGTCCTGACAAAAAAAACCAAAATGATTCGCCCCCCTGACTGCTGGGACCCACCAGCCCCCCGACTGCTGGGACCCACCAGCTACATCTTCGCACGCAAGGAAGTGCATACGGGCAAAAAAACAATTCGCCCCCTGACTGCTGGGACCCACCAGCTACATCTTCGCAGGCAAGGAAGTGCCTGACAGTCGGGACCCACCTGGTCGAAGCATACGTAGCGTTGTCATTCTGGTCGCGAACGTGTACGTACATATATACTGGTGGATGTAGAGGCGCGCACGTGTCGTAGTAGAGGCACGCACGTGTCGTAGTAGAGGCGCGCACGTAGCATGTACACGTACGTACAACGGCTAGGGTGCAAGAAAGAAAATACGGCCACGTATGTGTACATACGGGCGGGGTCTCGAACGCCTACTCGCGCATACATACGGCGAGGGCTCGTGTACATGGCTGGGTTAGAACGGAGAAACAGCATCGTCGTCGTGTTCATGGGTCGGAACAGAATGTGTGGTCGTGTTCATCGGAAGGGCTTGGACGGAAGAGGCGATGGAAACGAGGCCTGGCGTACCGCACAACAGAGGAAATGGACCTCCTACGGTCAAAACGGGGGTCCTGTTGATCGGGGGGGTGTGGCGTACCGCAAAACGGAGGAAACGGACCTCCTACGGTCGAAACGGGGGTCCTGTTGATCGGGAGGGGTGTGGCTACCGCAAAACGGAGGAAACGGACTTGTGTTGGAGTGCTACGGTTGAAACGGGGGTCCTGTTCATCGGGAGGGGTGTGGCGTACCGCAAAACGGAACTCCACGGGATACTGTTCATCTCCACCGTCGACCCCCTCCAGCCTCCACGAGCTACTGTTCATCCACTGTCGACCTCCTCCAGCCTCCACAGGCTCCTGTTCATCCAGGATCCACTGCGCGCTACTCCACCTGCTACTGTTCAACCACCCCTCCACTATCTACTGTTCATCCAGCCCTCCACACCACGGGGTCCTGTTCAACCACCCCTCCACGGGCACCCCTCCACCATCTACTGTTTATCCTGCCCTCCACACCATGGGGTCCTGTTCATCCACCCCTCCACGGGCACCCCTCCACCGTCTACTATTCATCCAGCCCTCCACCACACCACGGGGTCCTGTTCATCCATAGGCAACACCACTGCTCACTGTTCATCCAACCCCCCCCCCCCCCCGCAACGCTCACTGTTCATCCCATCGATCGGCTTCAGTTAGCAGCGGTAGCCAAGGAATCGCTCGATCGGGTTCAGTTAACAGCCATCGATCGATCGCTCGGGTTCAGTAACGCGTAGCCTTCAGTGCAATCGCTCGGGTTCAGTTAGAGCCCAATGCCTCGCTCGGGTTTAGTTAGAGCCAACACCTCGCACACACGCGCGTACGTGTATGAGAGAAACACGCATCGCTCGGCCCCCGACCTCCCACCGTAACCGGGAACTCCCCGAAATTTTCCTCCCCCTCGCTTCTACCACGGTTTTTTCCGTCATGGACGGCCCAAAGAATGTCATGCAACTGCGTCTCCGGCCCGCCCAGGACGAAAAGCCCATTTTCTGTCATGATTTTTTGTCATATAAGTAGGAGCCCACCACATCTATGATGGTACCGGGTTTTGTCACAATTATCGTCATAGAAGTGTCATATGTATGACAGAAAAAAAATTCGTTCGGCCCAAAATGTCACGGATGTGTCTTTTTTTTGTAGTGAGTGGTGTTATGTGAACGTCGACTACATGACACTTCACCATTATTTGGGCCTAGAGGAAGGCATTGGGAAGTAATAAGTAGATGATGGGTTGCTAGAGTGACAGAAGCTTAAACCCTAGTTTATGCGTTGCTTCGTAAGGGGCTGATTTGGATCCATATGTTTCATGCTATGGTTAGGTTTACCTTAATACTTTTGTTGTAGTTGTGGATGCTTGCAATGGGGGTTAATCATAGGGAAATGTTTCCACCCGGTGCGCCGGCGGAAACATTGGGCCGGTCCTGTCGCTTGCGTTCGATCGCACAAATCCAGCCTACGAGGGTGGCCCCGCGCGCCTCGCGCACCCTTCCATATGCGCTCCATCCCCCACCTCCAGCCATATGTGCGCGCATCTCTCCTCCCTCCCCCTCCCCTCGGGCTACGACTGGGCCACCACGAGCTCCATCGCCGGCGGCCAGGCGCTCCATCGTCGACCGCCATGGGCTGCCTGCTGTCATGGCCAGATCCATCCCCTACCCTATAGCCTTCACGTGCGCGCATCCCCTCCCCCTCCTCCCGGGTTGTGACTGGACCACCACAAGCTCCATCGCCGACGGCCATGGCGCTCCCTCGCCGGCCGCCATAGCTGCCTGCCGCCATGTCCGAATCCACCCGCGTATACAAGTGTTGCAACCGTCACCTAGAAAGCTTCAACAACTGTTGAGAAAAGCTTCAACCATAGACATAGAAAGCTTCAATGGCACTGCACAACAAAGGGAAGCTGCAACCGTAGTTAGAGTTTGCTACTACCGGCGAAGCTTTTTGCTACATCTATTAGGCGGAGCTACGACCTCGCGATGACGACAAACGTCGTTTTTGCTGCAAGCCTGCAACCGCAGCGCGATTTTTGTTACTACTGTTTGGAGTTTTTTGCTACATCCATGTAAGGCGGAGCTACAACCGGTGTCAACATTTGCTACAACCTTTTGTCGATTTTTGCTGCAACCGTAATAGATTTTTGCTACTACCACGGAAGTTTTTTTCTACATCCATGTAAGGCGGAGTTGCGACCTCGCGAAGACAGCGACGGTGTTTGATTTTTGCTGCAACCGTAGTTTGTTTTGCTACTCCGGGGGAATTTTTTTGCTACATCCATTCAAAAAGGCGTTGATTGACTGACGGCCGCCATCGACATAATTTCCTGCAGCGAGCATCAATGGCGAGGGGCGGCGGCCGAGCTACAACCGCCGCCGTCAAGAGCTGCAACGCAGGTGGAGTTGTTGCATGGGGACCGGCGACGAGGACGGCCGGCGACGGTGGGGACCGACGACGAGGACGGCCGGCGAGGGCGGGTCCGGCAGCGACGAGGAAGACCAGCGAGGATGGGGACCGACGACCACCGGAGGAGACAAGAGGCGCGGCGCTGCACTCCCCCGAATGGGACTGCCCGAGGAAGAAGAAAGAGATCTGAGGGTGATTCGTTTTTTTTTGCTTGGATCCAATCGAATGGGTGTGCGCACATGCATCGGGCGGTTACGGTGTGACCGGCCGAAACTTTCGGCCGGCGCACCGGCGCAGAGTGTTGCCCTTAATCATAAGTGGGATGCTTGTCCAAGTAAGGACATCACCCAAGCACCGGTCCACCCACATATCAAATTACCAAAGTACCAAACGTGAATCATATGAACGTGATGAAAACTAGCTTGACGATAATTCTCATGTGTCCTCGGGAGCGCTTTCTTCTATATAAGAGTTTGTCCAAGCTTGTCCTTTGCTACGAAAAAGATTGGGCCACCTTGCTGCACTTTATTTACTTTTGTTACTTGTTGCTCGTTACAAATTATCTTATCACAAAACTATCTGTTATTTATAATTTCAGTGCTTGCAGAGAATACCTTGCTAAAAACCGCTTATCATTTCCTTCCGCTCCTCGTTGGGTTCGACACTCTTACTTATCGAAAGGACTATGATAGATCCCCTATACTTGTGGGTCGTCATGAAGTTGAGTCAGACTCAATGCCCGACCATTGCAGAAGATAGAGAGAATGAAAGTCATTTCCTATGCCTCAGCCATAGGTTCTATCATGTATGCAATGATGTGTACCAGACCTGATGTGTGCCTTGTTATAAGTTTAGCAGGGAGGTACCAAAGTAATCCAGGAGTGGATCACTGGACATCGGTCAAGAACTTCCTGAAATACCAGAAAAGGACTAAGGATATGTTTCTCATTTATGGAGGTGACAAAGAGCTTGTCGTAAATGGTTACGTCGATGCAAGCTTTGACACTGATCCGGATGACTCTAAGTCACAAACCGGATACACATTTATATTGAATGGTGGAGCTGTAAGTTGGTGCAGTTCCAAGCAGAGCGTCGTGGCGGAATCTACGTGTGAAGCGGAGTACATAGCTGCTTCGGAAGCAGCAAATGAAGGAGTCTGGATGAAGGAGTTCATATCCGATCTAGGTGTAATACCTAGTGCATCAGGTCCAATAAAAATCTTTTGTGACAATACTGGAACAATTGCCTTAGCTAAGGAATCCAGATTTCACAAGAGAACCAAACACATCAAGAGATGCTTCAATTCCATCCGCGATCAAGTCAAGGAGGGAGACATAGAGATTTGCAAAATACATACGAATCTGAATGTTGCAGACCCGTTGACTAAGCCTCTTCCACGAGCAAAACATAATCAGCACCAAGACTCCATGGGTGTTAGAATCATTACTATGTAATATAGATTATTGACTCTAGTGCAAGTGGGAGACTGAAGGAAATATGCCCTAGAGGCAATAATAAAGTTGTTGTTTATATTTCCTTATATCATGATAAATGTTTATTATTCATGCTAGAATTGTATTAACTGGAAACTTAGTACATGTGTGAATACACAAACAAAACAGAGTGTCCCTAGTATGCCTCTACTTGACTAGCTCATTAATCAAAGATGGTTAAGTTTCCTTACCATAGACATGTCTTGTCATTTGATGAACGGGATCACATCATTAGAGAATGATGTGATGGACAAGACCCATCTATTAGCTTAGCATAATGATCGTTAAGTTTTATTGTATTGCTTTCTTCATGACTTATACATATTCCTATGACTATGAGATTATGCAACCTCTGAATACCGGAGGAACACCTTGTGTGCTATCAAACGTCACAATGTAAATGGGTCATTATAAAGATGCTCTACAGGTGTCTCCAAAGGTGTTTGTTGGGTTGGCATAGATCTCTACTCCTAATGGACGAGTTGGTGAATCGTCTCCGCGGTTTATTTTCGCTGGTTTTTTTCGTCTCTCCTCCCACCACCCCCTCCCACCCTGGTCCGCGGTTTATTTTCACTGGGTTTTTTTCGTCTCTCCTCCCACCACCCCCTGCCACCCTGGTCCTTCGGTTTATTTTTCTCTCCACTCTTTATTACAACCAGAACTTTCCTAACGTATAACAAATCATGGATCTAACTTCCTTAAAATATGCAAATCAATCGATTCCTTTTATTGGTTCAATTTGTCTTAGGAAACAAATAACAGATTTTCAGGAAACAAATAATACATTTTAATATAACTTCCTTAAATTATGCAAATCAATCGATTCCTTTTATTGGTTCAATTTGTCTTAGGAAACAAATAACAGATTTTCAGGAAACAAATAATACATTTTAATCTAACTTCCTTAAATTGTGCAAATCAATCAATTCCTTTTATTGGTTCAATTTGTCTTAGGAAACAAATAACAGACTTTTAGGAAACAAATAATACATTTTAATCTAACTTTCCTAACTTATCTAAATCAATCAATTTCTCTTATTAGTGAAATTTGTTTTAGGATACAAATAACAGTCATGTCACAACTTTCCTCTCAATAAATAGTTTCTTAACATTTGCAAACTTTCCTAATCAGACACGTCACAAATGGGCAGGTACTGATATCACGTTACCAAACAATAAAACCCCATTTGCACAGAAATCAGTTCAAAAATCCTAATTTTCCTAATTTTTTACCTTTCCTTGACAACAACCAATATTTCCTATGTTTTCCACCTATTGAAGGAAATCACCCCTCCATCAATATTAGCATTTTTTTGAACTGAGATCTTCGGGTTATGATTTTTTTTTTGCGATCTTTCCAATTGTGACCTCTCCTTCCACTCCGGCTCCTTCTCGCATAAACACCTCCACCACAGCCAGGTGACACCGCCCTAGACCTCCTGCCTCTCCACACCTTCTCCGCCACCTCCTTCTCGTACTCCATTAACAATCCCTCCGCCACATTTGTCCACGGCGGTGTCGAGGGCATGGCGCAGCAGCGTACCAGCGGTAGAGCAGCGCATAGCAGCAGGAAGCAACACGCAGCAGGCGAGGCGAGCGGCTGATGGTGGAGGGCAGAGATGCGGCCGGCGTGGCTGAGGGGGCGGCCGGCAGAAGATGGCCATGACTGGAGGTGGCGCGAGGCAGGGGCGCGACAGCGGGGCGAGCGAAGGGATAGGCGGCAGCAGACGAGGCGAGCGCAGCCAGCGAGAGTGTGGCGCGCGGCCAGGGTGTGTGTCACGCGGGGCACAGTGGTGCGATGGCTGTGGCGAGCGCGACCGACGCGGTGTAGCACGGGCATGGGCATGGAGAGGGAGTGGCCCCGCGGGCGCGGAAGAAGAGCGGCAGGCTCGGGCATGGGCGTGCATAGGAGCGGGCATGTGCCATGGGGTCAATCTGAGGAGCTCGGTGGCTACCCCTGCAATGGCCATGGCGGACGGCATTTCAAGGCCACGGCGAAATACCTAACGAGAGAAAACGAGAGGAGAAACAGGGGAAAGGCAAGAGGAAATCATGGCGGTGTCAATGGCGCCCTAGGGGAAGACATGGGAGCTCGGGGCGGCGCGGATCGAATGGCAATGCCGCGGTGTCCCAAGGTTGAGGAAGACGGCAGCGACGTCGATGCGGGGGTGCTGGACTTGATATCGTTGGCGCGGACGAAGTAGCGAAGGCGTTCGGAGCTCCTCGACAAGCTCCTAGCCTGCAGGGAGGGAAGTGGCCATGTGGACGGGGTCGGTCATGGTGGCCGTGGCGTCTGACTTCGTCCAGATCGATGGGATCGAGCGAGCGAGGAGGAGAAGTGGATTTGGGAGGGGGCGTCGAGGAGGAGTAAGGCCATGGGGGCAGGGAAGGAAGGGCGTCACCCTTATCCATTCCCCTTCGATGCCAGCGAGGTGGTCGGGCGGGAGCCCAGCTTTGTCGCGACACGGCTCGGGGAACAGGAGAAGACGACCGCGCGCGGAATGGACCACTGAGCCGGTTCGGTGGCAAGGCCCGGGGGACAGGGCGAATCCCCTTTTACATCGTCCTTTTGGTTTTTCAATATATTCTAATCTGTTTCTCTTTTTTAACACCGTTTTCTATTTATTCTTATTAACTAAATGATCTCTACTCCTAATGTCTCAGTTGGTAGTCTCCGTTTCGGGTTTATTTTCGTCCACCTCCCGAGTGAGGGAGAGGGGGAGAGAGAGTGAGGAAAAGGGAGGGAGAGGGTGTGTGTGAGAATTTGATGTAAAAAAGGTCATCAATGTCACTTAATATGTATGAGAATATTAAATGTAATATTAACATAATTGATATTGAACTTTTAAATTTAATGTGGCTCCGTTGCAACGCACGGGCGTTCTTCTAGTCAAGATTAGGATTTGTCACTCCGAGTATCGCACAGGTATCTCCGGGCCCTCTCGGTAATGCACATCACTATAAGCCTTGCAAGCAATGTGAATAATGAGTTAGTTGTGGGATGATGCATTATGGAACGAGTAAAGAGACTTGTCGGTAACGAGATTGAACTAGGTATGATGATACCGACGATCGAATCTCGGGCAAGTAACATACCGATGACAAAGGGAATAACGTATGTTGTTATTGCGGTTTGACCAATAAAGATCTTCGTAGAATACGTAGGAACCAATATGAGCATCCAGGTTCCACTATTGGTTATTTACCGGAGATGTGTCTTGGTCATTTCTACATAGTTCTCGAACCCGTAGGGTCCGCACGCTTAACGTTTGATGACGATTTGTATTATGAGTTATGTGTTTTGGTGACCGAAGTTTGTTCGGAGTCCCGGATGAGATCACGGACATGATGAGGAGTCTCGAAATGGTCGAGAAATAAAGATTCATATATTGGAAGGTAGTATTCGGATATCGAAATGGTTTCGAGTGGTTCGGATATTTTACCGGAGTACCGAGGGGTTACTGGTACCCCCCGGGGAATTGTTGGGCCTACATGGGCCTTGGTGGAGAGAGAGAGGAGGCCAAGGGGTAGCCACCCCCATGGAGTCCGAATTGGACCAGGGGAGGGGGCGGCGCCCCCCTTTCCCTCTCCCTCTCCTTCCTTTTTCCCTCTGGTAAGTAAGAAAGGAAAGGGGGGGCGAATCCTACTAGGAGTGGAGTCCTAGTAGGACTCCCCCCATGGCGCGCCCCTCCTGGCTGGCCACCTCCTCCTCTCCTCCTTTATATACGGGGGCAGGGGAGCCCCATTGCACATCAATTGTTCTCTTAGCCGTGTGCGGTGCCCCCCTCCACAGTTTACTACTCCGGTCATAGCGTCGTAGTGCTTAGGCGAAGCCCTACGCGGATCACATCACCATCACCGTCACCACGTCGTCATGCTGACGGAACTCTCCCTCGACCCTCTACTGGATCAAGAGTTTGAGGGACGTCATCGAGCTGAACGTGTGCTGAACTCGGAGGTGCCATATGTTCGGTACTAGATCGGTTGGATCATGAAGACGTTCGACTACATCAACCACGTTAAACTAACGCTTCCGCTTTCGGTCTACAAGGGTATGCGGACACACTCTCCCCCTCTCATTGCTATGCATCTCCTAGATAGATCTTGCATGATTGTAGGAAATTTTTTGAAATTGCATGCTACGTTCCCCAACAAAAAACATCACCTCGGGGTTACATGCACGTTGGACATCCAGTAGGGCACGGACTACCGCTGTGTTCCCGAGTCCATTGCAATTCCAGCTTAAGATTTTCATGATGACCGGTCAGCCGCCGATGAGGAGACTGTACACCCGGTAATCGACGACGAAAAACTCTTGGTCGGCGTAGCCACCAGAGGATAGTGAGGGGAACTCACGGAAGCGAAGCCGCTGGAGGACAACGAAACCCTAGCTTTTCTCTTTGCCAGGGGACAGAAAGCTGATGAGGGAGCACCTCGTCAGGACATTGTAACATCCCAAATTTTCAATTTGGAATGTTATACACATAGATCATCATGCATATCATATTTTCTTGCATTTTGCCGATCCTAGAAATTTCACACAACTCAAGGACCCTCGGAGAGAGTTGGAGATTTCGTCATTTTCATATTTGAGCTTTCTCAAATTGTGAAAAGAGAATCATTGGTTTTTGTCGGAGTTATTTGCCTTTTATTTCGATAGGGAAAAATGCGCGTTTTCAAAAATTGCATTTTAGGCCCGGAGAAAAGTTCATTTTGTTCGACTCATTTTTAGGAGATGGGGAAAATTTACTTTATTGGTTTTGGAGTCCGGTAGAATTGTTTTTCTGTGTTTTTCCGAGCGCAGACCGTTTAAAAAAAAGTCCCGCGCGCCACTGGGCCAAAGGCCCAACCGGCCGGCCAGGAGGCCAGCGCCTCGCCGCGCGCCGCGCCTGGCGCCAGGAGGGAGCCGCCGCCGCTGTCCTTTAGGAGTCCATCTAGGATACCGTTTGCTCGTTTTTTTCTCTAGATCTTTCCTATTCCTACTCTTATTCCTTGATCCCTCCTCCAAGCAAAACCCTCCCCCTCCCCAATATAAATACCCAAGCACCCCCCCTCTAAATCATCAAACCAAAGCCCCAAGCCTAGAGCCGCGCCACACCCCACGCCCTTGCCCACGCCGCTCCGCCGCCCTGTGCCCGCGTCGCCGCCGCACCTTGCCACCGCCGCCGCCGCCCCACGCCCCCGCCGCCGGAGCCCCTCACTAGAGACCTCGCTGGAGGTAGCCCCGCGCCTCGTCTCTCTTTTCCTCGGATCGGTTTTCTTCTAAATCGTTCCGGTTCTTTTTCTCTTCTTTCCGAATTCTTTTATTCGCAAAACCGTTCCGGTTTTCTAGATTGGTTTTCGTTCGGTTTTCTTTTCTCGAAACCCTAGATCGGTTCCGATCTCTTTTCCGATTTAGTTGTCTTATGACCGTTCGCCGGACCGTTCGTCCTAACGAATGTGATCACCGGATTCTTCTAGGTTAACGAACATCCGTTCGTTTAACCGTTCTTCTTTTTCTTCTCGTCGGATTTATTCCGCGATCGCGATCTCAGATCCGATCTTCTTTCTAGTCTATCTTCTCGCTCGTTTATCGGAATCAGGTGACTCAAGCGCCTGGAGTTTCGTTTCGAAACTGCCGTTCCAACTAATCAACTTTAACTAAGTTTTTGCTACGGTAAAATTTGACCTAGTTTCAACTTGCTAGAACCGAGTTGTTTTCTTCCGCCATTTGTTTTTGGTTTCTTTGTTCGGTTCTTTCTTTCTCTCTTTGCAACCGGAGTTCTTAAGTTGAACTTTCTGGTTCGATCTCTTATTCGAGTTTTACCTGTGCATTAGATGAGTACTTATTGTATGCTTGTTGTTTGTCTGCGATAGATTACCCGGATTGCGCCGCTTGTTACTTCGAATCCCTAGGACTCGCGGATCATCAGCAAGGCAAGTAACACTTTGATCATACCTTTTTCTACAACCCAGTTTTATTGCATTAGATCCATCCTCACACATTGCATGATTAGGATCTAATTAAATTGTGGGATGGGAAGTAGATGAGGTAGTACCTATTACCTGTTACTATGAAACCTTTGGGAGTTACTTCTACGTTTGCTTATTATGCCATGCTATGCTAGTAGACGTGGATTGGGTGAGTGATATCCATGACAGATGTGAGATTGATAATTTTAATGGTTTATCTAAGGTGGCAACTTAAACACACATCTGGGTGGATTGAGGCACCTGATGTCTATCAGGACTTGCCTATTTTATTTTGGACCGCCACCCAGGCTCAAAGGGATCATAAGATCTTTCATGCTAAATACTTACGTGTGCAGCCACAAGCCAATATGGGCTCTGGCATAGTTGACTAAGTCGTGCGAACTCTTATAGGGGTAGACTAGCAGATGTAGGGGATGTAGGTTGTACGGTCTACTCCATCATAAGGTGCTAGCGCTTCTGAAAGACTGTGTCTCGGTCATCCGTTTCTCAAACACCAGTAGTGCGAGAAATCCAACGGAGGCGATCGAGTCTTGTGGGGAAAAGTGCGCAAACCTCTGCAGAGTGTAATAAACTAATCATGATTAGCCATGTCCCCGGTTATGGACAATCTTGAGTATCTAGTACTTGAATATCATGTGAATCTCAACATGTTACTTCTAATTAATATTGTTGGGTTTTAATTGTTCACTTTTAATTGGGATTGAGGATGCTGTCAACCATTCTCAATGTTTAACAACCACCATGATAGTTAAATAAATTTTATTCCTTTGTAGTAGGGAAAAATTGGCTTTACGCAAAGCAGTAACCATAGAGCTTTCCACCAGCCAAATATGCATATAGTATAGCTGTTTCATTCCATTACTCTCTATGTGTTACTTTGCCAGCATATTCCATGTGCTGACCCGTTTCGGGCTGCAACGTTAATGTTGCAGACTTTTCAGACGATGATTAAGGTGCTTTTAGGTCATGGTTCTATACTCAGTGATGCCGTTGGAGTTGATGGACCCATTTATCTTCCAAGTCTTCCGCTGTTATCGTCACTAGATGGCCTTAAGCCATATTTATGTAATAAGTTCTCTTTTGAGACATCGTTGTAATAAGTGTGTGATTGCCACTCTGCTATAAATCCTTCGATGTACTGTGTGGTGTCAGCATTACTGATCCAGGGATGACACCGGAGCACAGTAGACTTGATCCATTCGGGTCGGGTCGCTACAGAGATGGTATCAGAGCACACGCTGACTATAGGACACGACCACTAAGTTAAAGCCATAGATCACCATTCTCTCCTCATTTTCTAACTCCTCATCTTTTCTACTCTTTAGGATGAAGGACGTGAAGATTAAGTACGCTCAACCGGATGAAGGCACACCTTTTGGATTTCACTTGAAGGAAGTCACCAAGTACCTAAACATTGGATTACCAAGCTTCACAGGAACCTTCAACGCCACTTTGCCTGAAGAGGAGCGCTGGAAGATTCAAGCTCACGTTGGACATTCGCGCCAATCACGAAGCCCATAGATAGCGTTTTCAATGCACCAACTTGGAGTCTAGGAAGGAGCATGGCAGCCCATATCACCATAGGACGCATTGGAGAAGTTTATCAAGAAGACCTCAAAGACACTATCTACCAGATTTGCGGACGCCGAGATGAACAATGGGAGTTAGTTGAAGGAAATATGCCCTAGAGGCAATAATAAAGTTATTATTTATTTCCTTATATCATGATAAATGTTTATTATTCATGCTAGAATTGTATTAACCGGAAACATAATACATGTGTGAATACATAGACAAACAGAGTGTCACTAGTATGCCTCTACTTGACTAGCTCGTTAATCAAAGATGGTTAAGTTTCCTAACCATGAACAATGTGTTGTTATTTGATTAACGAGGTCACATCATTAGTTGAATGATCTGATTGACATGACCCATTTCATTAGCTTAGCACCCGATCGTTTAGTATGTTGCTATTGCTTTCTTCATGACTTATACATGTTCCTATGACTATGAGATTATGCAACTCCCGTTTGCCAGAGGAACACTTTGGGTGCTACCAAACATCACAATGTAACTGGGTGATTATAAAGGAGTACTACAGGTGTCTCCAATGGTAGATGTTGGGTTGGCATATTTCGAGATTAGGATTTGTCACTCCGATTGTCGGAGAGGTATCTCTGGGCCCTCTCGGTAATACACATTATATAAGCCTTGCAAGCATTGCAACTAATGAGTTAGTTGCGGGATGGTGTATTACGGAACGAGTAAAGAGACTTGCCGGTAACGAGATTGAACTAGGTATTGGATACCGACAATCGAATCTCGGGCAAGTAACATACCGGTGACAAAGGGAACGACGTATGTTGTTATGCGGTCTGACCGATAAAGATCTTCGTAGAATATGTAGGAGCCAATATGGGCATCCAGGTCCCGCTATTGGTTATTGACCGGAGACGTGTCTCGGTCATGTCTACATTGTTCTCGAACTGTAGGGTCCGCACGCTTAACGTTACGATGACAGTTATTATGAGTTTATGCATTTTGATGTACCGAAGGTTGTTCGGAGTCCCGGATGTGATCACGGACATGACGAGGAGTCTCAAAATGGTCGAGACATAAAGATTGATATATTGGAAGCCTATGTTTGGACATCGGAAGTGTTCCGAGTGAAATCGGGATTTTACCGGAGTACCGGGAGGTTACCGGAACCCCCCGGGAACCATATGGGCCTTATTGGGCCTTAGTGGAAAGGTGAAAGGGGCAGCCCAAGGTGGGCTGCGCGCCTCCCCCCTCCCCTAGTCCTATTAGGACTAGGAGAGGTGGCCGGCCACCTCTCTCCCTCTCTTTCTCCTTGGGAGTCCTATTAGGAATAGGATTGGGGGGAGTCCTACTCCCGGTAGGAGTAGGACTCCTCCTGCGCCTCCATAGTTGGCCGGCCAGCCCTCCCCCTGGCAACCTTTATATACGGGGGCAGGGGGCACCTCTAGACACACAAGTTGATCATTGAGATCGTTCCTTAGCCGTGTGCGGTGCCCCCTGCCACCAAATTCCACCTCGATCATATCGTTGTAGTGCTTAGGCGAAGCCCTGCGTCGGTAGTACATCAAGATCGTCACCACGCCGTCGTGCTGACGGAACTCCTCCCCGAAGCTTTGCTGGATTGGAGCGCGGGGATCATCATCGAGCTGAACGTGTGCCAAGAACTCGGAGGTGCCGGAGTAACGGTGCTTGGATCGGTCGAATCGGGAAGAAGGCGTACGACTACTTCCTCTATGTTGTGCCAACGCTTCCGTTGCGATCTACAAGGGTACGTAGATTAGACTCTCCCCCTCGTTGCTATGCATCACCATGATCTTGTGTGTGCGTAGGAAATTTTTTGAAATTACTACGTTCCCCAACAGTGGCATCCGAGCCTAGGTTTTATGGTTTGATGTTATTTGCACGAGTAGAACACAAGTGAGTTGTGGGCGATACAAGTCATACTGCCTACCAGCATGTCATACTTTGGTTCGGCGGTATTGTTGGACGAGACGACCCGGACCAACCTTACGTGTACGCTTACGCGAGACCGGTTCCCTCGACGTGCTTTGCACATAGATGGCTTGCGGGCGACTGTCTCTCCAACTTTAGTTGAACCGAGTATGGCTACGCCCGGTCCTTGAGAAGGTTAAAACGGAGTCTATTTGACAAACTATCGTTGTGGTTTTAATGCGTAGGTGAGATGAGTTCTTGCTTAAGCCTGTAGCAGCCACGTAAAACTTGCAACAACAAAGTAGACGACGTCTAACTTGTTTTTGCAGGGCATGTTGTGATGTGATATGGTCAAGGCATGATGCTGATTTTATTGTATGAGATGATCATGTTTTGTAACCAAGTTATCGGCAACTGGCAGGAGCCATATGGTTGTTGCTTTATTGTATGCAATGCAATCGCGATGTAATGCTTTACTTTATTGCTAAGCGGTAGTGATAGTCGTGGAAGCATAAGATTGGCGAGACGACAACGATGCTACGATGGAGATCAAGGTGTCGCGCCGGTGACGATGGTGATCATGACGGTGCTTCGGAGATGGAGATCACAAGCACAAGATGATGATGGCCATATCATATCACTTATATTGATTGCATGTGATGTTTATCTTTTATGCATCTTATCTTGCTTTGATTGACGGTAGCATTATAAGATGATCTCTCACTAAATTATCAAGAAGTGTTCTCCCTGAGTATGCACCGTTGCGAAAGTTCTTCGTGCTGAGACACCACGTGATGATCGGGTGTGATAGGCTCTACGTTCAAATACAATGGGTGAAAAACAGTTGCACACGCGGAATACTCAGGTTATACTTGACGAGCCAAGCATATACAGATATGGCCTCGGAACACGGAGACCGAAAGGTCGAGCGTGAATCATATAGTAGATATGATCAACATAATGATGTTCACCGATGAAACTACTCCATCTCACGTGATGATCGGACATGGTTTAGTTGATTTGGATCACGTGATCACTTAGAGGATTAGAGGGATGTCTATCTAAGTGGGAGTTCTTAAGTAATATGATTAATTGAACTTAAATTTATCATGAACTTAGTACCTGATAGTATCTTGCTTGTTTATGTTGATTGTAGATAGATGGCTCGTGCTGTTGTTCCGTTGAATTTTAATGCGTTCCTTGAGAAAGCAAAGTTGAAAGATGATGGTAGCAATTACACGGACTGGGTCCGTAACTTGAGGATTATCCTCATTGCTGCACAGAAGAATTATGTCCTGGAAGCACCACTGGGTGCCAGGCCTGCTGCTGGAGCAACACCAGATGTTATGAACGTCTGGCAGAGCAAAGCTGATGACTACTCGATAGTTCAGTGTGCCATGCTTTACGGCTTAGAATCGGAACTTCAACGACGTTTTGAATGTCATGGAGCATATGAGATGTTCCAGGAGTTGAAGTTAATATTTCAAGCAAATGCCCGGATTGAGAGATACGAAGTCTCCAATAAGTTCTATAGCTGCAAGATGGAGGAGAACAATTCTGTCAGTGAGCATATACTCAAAATGTCTGGGTATAACAATCACTTGATTCAGATGGGAGTTAATCTTCCAGATGATTGCGTCATTGATAGAATTCTCCAATCACTGCCACCAAGCTACAAGAGCTTCGTGATGAACTATAATATGCAAGGGATGAACAAGACTATTCCCAAGCTCTCGCAATGCTGAAAGCTGCGGAGGTAGAAATCAAGAAGGAGCATCAAGTGTTGATGGTTAACAAAACCACTAGTTTCAAGAAAAAGGGCAAAGGGAAGAAGAAGGGGAACTTCAAGAAGAACGGCAAGCAAGTTGCTGCTCAGGAGAAGAAACCCAAGTCTGGACCTAAGCCTGAAACTGAGTGCTTCTACTGCAAGCAGACTGGTCACTGGAAGCGGAACTGCCCCAAGTATTTGGCGGATAAGAAGGATGGCAAGGTGAACAAAGGTATATGTGATATACATGTTATTGATGCGTACCTTACTAATGCACGCAGTAGCACCTGGGTATTTGATACTGGTTCTGTTGCTAATATTTGCAACTCGAAACAGGGACTATGGATTAAGTGAAGATTAGCTAAGGACGAGGTGACGATGCGCGTGGGAAACGGTTCCAAAGTCGATGTGATCGCGGTCAGCACGCTACCTCTACATCTACCTTCGGGATTAATATTAGACCTAAATAATTGTTATTTGGTGCCAGCGTTGAGCATGAACATTATATCTGGATCTTGTTTAATGCGAGACGGTTATTCATTTAAATCGGAGAATAATTGTTGTTTTATTTATATGAGCAATATCTTTTATGGTCATGCACCCTTGAAGAGTGGTCTATTCTTGTTAAATCTCGATAGTAGTGATACACATATTCATAATGTAGAAGCCAAAAGATGCAGAGTTGATAATGATAGTGCAACTTATTTGTGGCACTGCCGTTTAGGTCATATCGGTGTAAAGCGCATGAAGAAACTCCATACTGATGGACTTTTGGAACCACTTGATTATGAATCACTTGGTACTTGCGAACCGTGCCTCATGGGCAAGATGACTAAAACACCGTTCTCCGGTACTATGGAGAGAGCAACAGATTTATTGGTAATCATACATACCGATGTATGTGGTCCGATGAATATTGAGGCTCGTGGCGGATATCGTTATTTTCTCACCTTCACAGATGATTTAAGCAGATATGGGTATATCTACTTAATGAAACACAAGTCTGAAACATTTGAAAAGTTCAAGGAATTTCAGAGTGAAGTTGAAAATCATCGTAACAAGAAAATAAAGTTTCTACGATCTGATCGTGGAGGAGAATATTTGAGTTACGAGTTTGGTATACATTTGAAAAATTGTGGAATAGTTTCGCAACTCACGCCACCCGGAACACCACAGCGTAATGGTGTGTCCGAACGTCGTAATCGTACTTTACTAGATATGGTACGATCCATGATGTCTCTTACCGATTTACCGCTATCATTTTGGGGATACGCTTTAGAGACGGCCGCATTCATGTTAAATAGGGCACCATCAAAATCCGTTGAGACGACGCCTTATGAACTGTGGTTTGGCAAGAAACCAAAGTTGTCGTTTCTTAAAGTTTAGGGTTGCGATACTTATGTGAAAAAGCTTCAACCTGATAAGCTCGAACCCAAATCGGAGAAATGTGTCTTCATAGGATATCCAAAGGAAACTATTGGATACACCTTCTATCACAGATCCGAAGGCAAGACTTTTGTTGCTAAATTCGGAAACTTTCTTGAGAAAGAGTTTCTCTCGAAAGAAGTGAGTGGGAGGAAAGTAGAACTTGACGAGGTAACTGTACCCGCTCCCTTATTAGAAAGTAGTACATCACAGAAAACTGTTTCTGCGACACCTACACCAATAAGTGAGGAAGTTAATGATAATGATCATGAAACTTCAGAACAAGATACTACTGAACCTCGTAGATCAACCAGAGGAAGATCCGCGCCAGAGTGGTACGGTAATCCAGTTCTGGAGGTCATGCTACTAGATCATGATGAACCTACGAACTATGAAGAAGCGATGGTGAGCCCAGATTCCGCAAAGTGGCTTGAGGCCATGAAATCTGAGATGGGATCCATGTATGAGAACAAAGTATGGACTTTGGTTGACTTACCCGATGATCGGCAAGCAATTGAGAATAAATGGATCTTCAAGAAAAAGACTGACGCTGATGGTAATGTTACTGTCTATAAAGCTCGACTTGTTGCAAAAGGTTTTCGACAAGTTCAAGGGGTTGACTACGATGAGACCTTCTCACCCGTAGCGATGCTTAAGTCTGTCAGAATCATGTAAGCAATTGCCGCATTTTATGATTATGAAATTTGGCAAATGGATGTCAAAACTGCATTCCTGAATGGATTTCTGGAAGAAGAGTTGTATATGATGCAACCGGAAGGTTTTGTCGATCCAAAGGGAGCTAACAAAGTGTGCAAACTCCAGCGATCCATTTATGGACTGGTGCAAGCATCTCGGAGTTGGAATAAACGCTTTGATAGTGTGATCAAAGCATTTGGCTTTATACAAACTTTTGGAGAAGCCTGTATTTACAAGAAAGTGAGTGGGAGCTCTGTAGCATTTCTGATATTATATGTGGATGACATATTGCTGATTGGAAATGATATAGAATTTCTGGATAGCATAAAGCAATACTTGAATAAGAGTTTTTCAATGAAAGACCTCGGTGAAGCTGCTTACATATTGGGCATTAAGATCTATAGAGATAGATCAAGACGCTTAATTGGACTTTCACAAAGCACATACCTTGACAAGATTTTGAAGAAGTTCAAAATGGATCAAGCAAAGAAAGGGTTCTTGCCTGTGTTACAAGGTGTGAAGTTGAGTCAGACTCAATGCCCGACCACTGCAGAAGATAGAGAGAAAATGAAAGATGTTCCCTATGCTTCAGCCATAGGCTCTATCATGTATGCAATGCTGTGTACCAGACCTGATGTGTGCCTTGCTATAAGTTTAGCAGGGAGGTACCAAAGTAATCCAGGAGTGGATCACTGGACAGCGGTCAAGAACATCCTGAAATACCTGAAAAGGACTAAGGATATGTTTCTCGTATATGGAGGTGACAAAGAGCTCACCGTAAGAGGTTACGTTGATGCAAGCTTTGACACTGATCCGGACGATTCTAAATCGCAAACCGGATACGTGTTTACTTTAAACGGTGGAGCTGTCAGTTGGTGCAGTTCTAAACAAAGCGTCGTAGCGGGATCTACATGTGAAGCGGAGTACATAGCTGCTTCGGAAGCAGCGAACGAAGGAGTCTGGATGAAGGAGTTCATATCCGATCTAGGTGTCATACCTAGTGCATCGGGTCCAATGAAAATCTTTTGTGACAATACTAGTGCAATTGCTTTGGCAAAGGAATCCAGATTTCACAAAAGGACCAAACACATCAAGAGACGCTTCAATTCCATCCGGGATCTAGTCCAGGTGGGAGACATAGAGATTTGCAAGATACATACGTATCTGAATGTTGCAGACTCGTTGACTAAGCCTCTTCCACGAGCAAAACATGATCAGCACCAAGGCTCCATGGGTGTTAGAATCATTACTGTGTAATCTAGATTATTGACTCTAGTGCAAGTGGGAGACTGAAGAAAATATGCCCTAGAGGCAATAATAAAGTTATTATTTATTTCCTTATATCATGATAAATGTTTATTATTCATGCTAGAATTGTATTAACCGGAAACATAATACATGTGTGAATACATAGACAAACAGAGTGTCACTAGTATGCCTCTACTTGACTAGCTCGTTAATCAAAGATGGTTAAGTTTCCTAACCATGAACAATGTGTTGTTATTTGATTAACGAGGTCACATCATTAGTTGAATGATCTGATTGACATGACCCTTTTCATTAGCTTAGCACCCGATCGTTTAGTATGTTGCTATTGCTTTCTTCATGACTTATACATTTTCCTATGACTATGAGATTATGCAACTCCCGTTTGCCGGAGGAACACTTTGGATGCTACCAAACGTCACAACGTAACTGGGTGATTATAAAGGAGTACTACAGGTGTCTCCAATGGTAGATGTTGGGTTGGCATATTTTGAGATTAGGATTTGTCACTCCGATTGTCGGAGAGGTATCTCTGGGCCCTCTCGGTAATACACATTATACAAGCCTTGCAAGCATTGCAACTAATGAGTTAGTTGCGGGATGATGTATTACGGAACGAGTAAAGAGACTTGCCGGTAACGAGATTGAACTAGGTATTGGATACCGACGATCGAATCTCGGGCAAGTAACATACCGATGACAAAGGGAACGACGTATGTTGTTATGCGGTCTGACCGATAAAGATCTTCGTAGAATATGTAGGAGCCAATATGGGCATCCAGGTCCCACTATTGGTTATTGACCAGAGACGTGTCTCGGTCATGTCTACATTGTTCTCGAACCGTAGGGTCCGCACGCTTAACGTTACGATGACAGTTATTATGAGTTTATGCATTTTGATGTACCGAAGGTTGTTCGGAGTCCCGGATGTGATCACGGACATGACGAGGAGTCTCGAAATGGTCGAGACATAAAGATTGATATATTGGAAGCCTATGTTTGGACATCGGAAGTGTTCCGGGTGAAATCGGGATTTTACCGGAGTACCGGGAGGTTACCGGAACCCCCCGGGAACCATATGGGCCTTATTGGGCCTTAGTGGAAAGGTGAAAGGGGCAGCCCAAGGTGGGCTGCGCGCCTCCCCCCCTCCCCTAGTCCTATTAGGACTAGGAGAGGTGGCCGGCCACCTCTCTCCCTCTCTTTCTCCTTGGGAGTCCTATTAGGAATAGGATTGGGGGGGGTCCTACTCCCGGTAGGAGTAGGACTACTCCTGCGCCTCCATAGTTGGCCGGCCAGCCCTCCCCCTGCCAACCTTTATATACGGGGGCAGGGGGCACCTCTAGACACACAAGTTGATCATTGAGATCGTTCCTTAGCCGTGTGCGGTGCCCCCTGCCACCAAATTCCACCTCGATCATATCGTTGTAGTGCTTAGGCGAAGCCCTGTGTCGGTAGTACATCAAGATCATCACCACGCCGTCGTGCTGACGGAACTCCTCCCCGAAGCTTTGCTGGATCGGAGCCCGGGGATCGTCATCGAGCTGAACGTGTGCCAAGAACTCGGAGGTGCTGGAGTAACGGTGCTTGGATCGGTCGAATCGGGAAGAAGACATACGACTACTTCCTCTATGTTGTGTCAACGCTTCCGTTGCGATCTACAAGGGTACGTAGATCAGACTCTCCCCCTCGTTGCTATGCATCACCATGATCTTGCGTGTGCATAGGAAATTTTTTGAAATTACTACGTTCCCCAACATTAGTCACCACCAAGAAGGATAGATCCATTGCAGCATTCATCCAGGAGTTAAACCAGCACATTCGACGCCACGAGAACCAGATGTGCAATGATATGATAGAGTTGAAGAATGCGAAGACAAGGATCGAGCTAGAAGGAGAACTGAAGGCTACACGCAAGGACTACATGGACGAGATCGTAGCTCTAGCAAGACACAACTGCGATCTTAAGCAAGAGATTGAAGAACTCAAGAAGGAGTTAGCATCCAGGAAGGAAGACATGTACGTCGCATGTCCGGACAATTACATCATCATCGACGACACCGATTCGGATCCAAGTGAACCCGACTTTGACGACGAAGCTGGAGCGGACATCATGGAGTCTTCCGTCGGTTCAAATTTCTAGATGACCACCAAATATTAGTAGTATTTCCCCCATGTAAACACTATAGTTCGAGCACTTTTCTGATAGCTAGATCGATTGTATGCCCTTGTTTGATTGAATGAAGTGATTTTGTGTGATATTTGCTCATGTGCATTGGGGTAGTGTTTTCTCTTTAGACCTCACTCTATTCTTATCTCTTGTCTTTTCTAAACCCTCAGATGCCTCCGAGACGTGACAATGGATTTCCACCGGAGCTCACTCAGTTGATCCAACAGCAAAATTAGTTGATGCAGATGTTAGTCCAGAACCAGCAGAACAACAACAACAACCCACCACCACCACCACCCCCTGTTGACCACTTAGCCCGTTTCCTTAGGCTAAATCCGCCGGTGTTTTCCAGTAGCACCGAGCCGATAGTAGTAGACGATTGGCTCCGCAAGATAGGAAGGGAGTTGGCCACTGCAGGATGCACAGATGGTGAGAAAGTGAAGTTTGCCGCACATCAGTTAGAAGGACCCGCGGCAGCATGGTGGGAGAATTTCACAGCCACTTTCCCAGTTGACATTGTCACATAGGATCAGTTCCAGCAAGCTTTCCGCACTGCACATGTTTCAGCAGGAGCTATGGCCATGAAGAAGCATGAGTTTCGCAACTTGCACCAAGGAGGAAGGACAGTTGGCCAGTATGTTGACGACTTCAGCAAGTTAGCACGTTATGCCCCAGATGACGTTGCTACAGATGCAACCAAGCAGGAGAAGTTTCTGGAAGGACTGAATGATGAGTTAAGCATGCAGTTGATGGTAGGAAGTTTCAGAAACTACCAGGAGTTGGTAGATCGTGCCATCATGATCGAAGGGAAGCAACAGCAGATTGAGAACCGCAAGAGGAAGTATGGACAGGGGAAGTATAACTCTGGAGCCCAGCAGAAGCCCCGTTTTACCCCTAAATTGGGATTTCAGTTTCAGCATACCCATGGAGGAAGTACTTCGCACAACCACAATGGCCACAAGAATGGTAATGGGAATGGAGGAAGCAACGGCCAGAACCGGACCACCCCATCAACCCCATCCAAGAGAGACCTGAGCCAAGTCACCTGTTTCAAGTGTTCCAAGACCGTACATTATGCCAATGAATGTCCTGAAGGCCAGAATGGAAATGGCAATGGAAGCTCAGGGAAGAAGCCGAACCCTTTCAATAGGGGACACGTGAACCACGTTAGCGTGGAGGAGGTTGAAGATCAGCCTGATGCAGTGATCGGTAAGTTTTTGGTTAAGTCATTTACCGCACTCGTTCTTTTCGATACTGGGGCATCGCATTCATACATATCAAGGGGATTTGTGGATAAATATAACCTGCCAACCCAAGCCCTTAGGTCACCCATGTTAGTAAGCTCACCGGGAGCGGAGTTTATGGCTAGACGATGGTGTGATCGGTTACCATTAAGGATTGGTAACTATGTTTTTCCCTCAGACCTGATAGTATTGGAATCTCAAGGATTGGATGTAATCCTCGGTATGGATTGGTTGTCGATGTATGGAGGAAACATCGATTGTGCTAGTAAGTCAATTTTGCTTACAACACCAAAAGGAAGAAGGATCAAGTATGTATCCCGGCATGTGCCAAACAGGACCCAAGTAAATTGCCTAACAGGAGTAGTGCAGGAGGAAGTACCAGTGGTAAAGGATTTTCCTGATGTATTTCCGAAAGAGTTGCCAGGCATGCCACCGGATAGAGACATTGAGTTTTTGATTGAGTTATTGCCAGGCACTGGACCAATATCAAAGAGACCATACAGGATGCCAGCAAAGGATTTGGTAGAAATTAAGAATCAGATTAAGGAGTTATTGGAGAAAGGTTACATTCGCCCAAGTTCTTCACCTTGGGGATCACCCGTACTTCTAGTGGAGAAGAAGGATGGATCATTACGGATGGTTGTTGATTACCGTGGATTGAATGAAGTAACCATCAAGAACAAGTACCCACTGCCAATGATAAAAGATCTGTTTGATCGTTTGCAAGGAGCTAAAATGTTTTCCAAGATCGATTTGCGATCAGGGTACCACCAGTTGAAGATTCGAGAGCAGGACATACCTAAGACAGCATTCACCACAAGATATGGACTGTATGAGTATACCGTTATGTCATTTGGATTGACTAACGCGCCTACCTATTTTATGAACATGATGAACAAAGTGTTTATGGAGTTTTTGGATAAGTTCGTCGTAGTGTTCATTGATGATATCCTGGTTTATTCAAAGAATGAAGAAGAGCATAAGGAACATTTGCGTTTGGTTTTGGAGAAGCTAAGGGAACATCAGTTATATGCCAAATTTAGCAAATGTGAGTTTTGGTTGAAGGAAGTAGGATTCCTCGGACACGTTATATCCGGAGAAGGGATAGCAGTTGACCCCGCAAAGGTTGAGACCGTAACCAAATGGGAAGCACCAACGGCAGTTGGAGAGATCTGGAGTTTTCTTGGACTCGCAGGATACTACCAGAGATTCATTGAGAACTTTTCAAAGATTGTGAAGCCTATGACGGAGTTGTTGAAGAAGGATACTAAGTTCAATTGGACTGAGGAGTGTGAGGCTAGTTTCCAGGAGTTGAAGAAACGATTGGTTACCTCACCGGTGTTGATTTTGCCAGATCAGACCAAGGATTTTGAGGTGTATTGCGACGCTTCACGTCGAGGACTTGGAGCAGTGCTTATGCAGGAAGGAAGAGTTGTTTCGTATGCTTCACGACAACTGAAACCTCATGAGTTGAATTATGCCACGCATGATTTGGAGTTAGCAGCCGTAGTGCATGCATTGAAGACATGGAGACATTTCCTCATTGGAAATCATTGTGAGGTGTACACGGATCACAAGAGTTTGAAGTACATTTTCACGCAGAAGGAGTTGAATCTCAGACAAAGGAGATGGTTGGAGCTCATCAAGGATTATGATATGAGATTGCATTACCATCCCGGTAAAGCTAATGTAGTAGCTGACGCATTGAGCCGTAAGAGCCATGTCAATACGATAATGACGGGAGAAATACCCAAGGAGTTAGCAGAAAACCTTCGTGAACTAAGTTTAGAGATAGTTCCGAAAGGCTATGTGGCAGCATTGGAGATTCAGTCAACATTGATGGATAAAATCAGAGAGGCTCAGAAATCTGACAAGGAGATTGCTTCTATAAAGGAGAAACTAAGCAAAGGAAAAGCAAAGGGATTTCGTGAGGACGAGCATGATACCCTATGGTTTGAGGACCGTGTTTATGTGCCAAATGACCCGGAGATCAGGAAGTTGATTTTGCAAGAGGCGCATGATTCACCATACTCGATTCACCCAGGAAATACCAAGATGTATTTGGATTTGAAGGAGACATTCTGGTGGACTGGAATGAAGAAGGATATTGCAGCATATGTAGCAGTTTGTGACATATGTCATAGAGTAAAGGCAGAGCATCAGAAGCCAGCTGGATTGTTACAGCCATTGCCGATACCCGAATGGAAGTGGGATAAGATAGGCATGGATTTTATCACCGGACTGCCCAGGACGAAAGCAGGATATGACTCGATATGGGTAGTAGTTGATCGTTTGATGAAGGTAGCACATTTCATTCCAGTTAAGACCACTTACACCAGTGCTAAGTTGGCAAAGATATACATGACTAGGATCATTTGTTTGCATGGAGTTCCAAGGAGTATTGTATCAGACAGAGGAACCCAATTTACCTCAAAGTTTTGGAATCAGTTGCATGAAACTTTGGGAACCAGGCTAGAGTTCAGCACTGCTTTTCATCCGCAGACAGATGGACAGACCGAGAGAGTCAATCAGATTTTGGAAGATATGCTGAGAGCTTGTGCACTAGATTATGGATCTAGTTGGGACGATAACTTGCCGTATGCGGAGTTTTCGTATAACAACAGTTACCAAACCAGTTTGAAGATGGCACCTTTCGAAGCTTTATACGGAAGGAGGTGTAGGACACCATTGTCATGGGACGAAGTTGGAGATCGTCGGTTCTTTGGACCGGATTTGATTAAGGAGTCTGAACGGAAAGTTAAGTTGATTCGCGATAGGCTCAAGGTAGCCCAGTCCAGGCAGAAGAGCTACGCAGATTCTAAACGCAAGGAGACAGTTTACGAAACCGGAGACAGAGTTTATCTCCGAGTATCCCCACTTCGAGGAGTTAAGCGATTTGGAGTTAAGGGAAAATTAGCACTGCGTTTCATTGGACCATATAATATCTTGCAACGTATGGGAGAAGTCGCGTATAAGTTGGAATTACCAGAGGGACTGTCAGGAGTTCATGATGTATTCCATGTTTCTCAGCAGAAGAAATGTCACGCCGAGATGGCGGAGGTACCGCTAAGAGATACCGTGCCGCTAGAAGCGATTCAGTTGAAGGACGACCTAATGTATGAGGAGAAACCAGTCAAGATTCTCGAGTTTGCCAGTAGAGTTACCCGCAGCAAGGTTATCAAGTTTTGCAAAGTTCAGTGGAACCACCACTCAGAGGACGAAGCCACCCGGGAGAGAGAAGAAGATTTGCTCAAGGACCACCCTCACCTATTTTCTAGCCAACCCGAATCTCGAGGGCGAGATTCATCTTAAGGGGGGTAGGTTTGTAACATCCCAAATTTTCAATTTGGAATGTTATACACATAGATCAACATGCATATCATATTTTCTTGCATTTTGCCGATCCTAGAAATTTCACGCAATTCAAGGACCCTCGGAGAGAGTTGGAGATTTCGTCATTTTCATATTTGAGCTTTCTCAAATTGCGAAAAGAGGATCATTGGTTTTTGTCGGAGTTATTTGCCTTTTATTTGGATAGGGGGAAATGCGCGTTTTCAAAAATTGCATTTTAGGCCCGGAGAAAAGTTCATTTTGTTCGACTCATTTTTAGGAGTCGGGGAAAATTTACTTTATTGGTTTTGGAGTCCGGTAGAATTGTTTTTCTGTGTTTTTCCGAGCGCAGACCGTTTAAAAAAAAGTCCCGCGCGCCCCTGGGCCAAAGGCCCAGCCGGCCGGCCAGGAGGCCAACGCCTCGCCGCGTGCCACGCCAGGCGCCAGGAGGGAGCCGCCGCCGCTGTCCTTTAGGAGTCCATCTAGGATTCCGTTTGCTCGTTTTTTTCTCTAGATCTTTCCTATTCCTACTCTTATTTCTTGATCCCTCCTCCAAGCAAAACCCTCCCTCTCCCCAATATAAATACCCAAGCACCCCCCCCCCTCTAAATCATCAAACCAAAGCCCCAAGCCCCAAGCCTAGAGCCGCGCCACACCCCATGCCCTTGCCCACGCCGCACCCCCGCCCTGTGCCCGCGCCGCCGCCGCACCTTGCCACCGCCGCCGCCGCCCCACGCCCCCGCCGCCGGAGCCCCTCGCCGGAGACCTCGCCGGAGGTAGCCCCGCGCCTCGTCTCTCTTTTCCTCGGATCGATTTTCTTCTAAATCGTTCCGGTTCTTTTTCTCTTCTTTCCGAATTCTTTTATTCGCAAAACCGTTCCGGTTTTCTAGATCGGTTTTCGTTCGGTTTTATTTTCTCGAAACCCTAGATCGGTTCCGATCTCTTTTCCGATTTAGTTGTCTTATGACCGTTCGCCGGACCGTTCGTCCTAACGAACGTGATCACTGGATTCTTCTAGGTTAACGAACGTCCGTTTGTTTAACCGTTCTTCTTTTTCTTCTCGTCGGATTTATTCCGCGATCGCGATCTCAGATCCGATCTTCTTTCTAGTCTATCTTCTCGCTCGTTTATCGGAATCAGGTGACTCAAGCGCCTGGAGTTTCGTTTCGAAACCGCCTGTAACACCCTCGATGCGACTATATCTCCCACATGTCGAGGCACGACTTAGAGGCATAATCGCATTGAAGGCATATGTCGCAAGTGAGGTAATCTTCACACAACCCATGTAATAATAATAAGGAAAGAGATACATAGTTGACTTACAGTCGCCACTTCACACAATTACATGAATAAAGCATTACATCATCCAAATACACTCATGGTCCGACTACGGAACCAAAATAAAAGAAGAACCCCAAATGCGACAAAGGTCCCCGATCGACCCCAACTGGGCCCCACTACTGATCAACTAGGACGAAACAACACAAATGAACAAGGTCTTCAACGAGCTCCTCCTGAGTTGGGTTGCGTCATCTACACGGACTCAACGGCACCTGCAAGCTGGTTTTGGAAGTATCTGTGAGCCACGGGGACTCAGCAATCTCGCACCCTCGCGATCAAGACTATTTAAGCTTATGGGTAAGGTAAAGGTAGGAGGTGGAGCTGCAGCAAGCGACTAGCATATATGGTGGCTAACATACGCAAATGAGAGCGAGAAGAGAAGGCAAAGCGCGGTCGATAAAAGTATGATCAAGAAGTGATCCTGGACTACCTACGTCAAGCATAACTCCAACAACCATGTTCACTTCCCGGACCCCGCCGGAAAGAGACCATCACGGTTACACACGCTGTCGATTCATTTTAATTAAGGTCAGGTTTAGGTTTTCTACAACCGGACGTTAACAAATTCCCATCTGCCCATAACCGCGGGCACAGCTTTCGAAAGTTCAAATCCCTGCAGGGGTGTCCCAACTTAGCCCATGACAAGCTCTCACGGTCAACGAAGGAATAGACCTCCACCCGAGACGTTCCGATCAGACTCGGTATCCCAGTACAACAAGACATTTCGACAGGGTAAAACTAAACCAGCAACACCGCCCGAATGTGCCGACAAATCCTGATAGGAGCTGCACATATCTCTTTCTCAGGGCACACTCAGATGAGCGCTCCATACAACTAAAACCAAACCTCGAGTTTCCCCGAGGGGGCGCTGCACAGGACTCTAGTTCGGACCAACACTCAGAGGAGCACTGGCCCGGGGGGTAAAATAATGATGACCCTCAGGAGCGCGACTCCCAAGGGAAAGTAAAGGCTAGGTGGCAAATGGTAAAACCAATGTTGGGCATTGCTGGAAAAGCTTTACTTAAGGCGAACTGTCAAGGGGTTCCCATTATAGCCCAACCGCGTAAGGGACGCAAAATCCGGGAACATAACACCGATATGACGGAAACTAGGGCGGCAAGAGTGGAACAAAACACCAGGCATAAGGCCGAGCCTTCCACCCTTTACCAAGTATATAGATGCATTAAATAAATACGATATATTGTGATATCCCAACAAGTAAACGTGTTCCAAAAAGGAACGATCTCCATGCTCCAACAAGGAACAAACTTCAATCTTCACCTACAACTAACAACACTATAAGAGGGGCTGAGCAAAGCGGTAACATAGCCAATCAACGGTTTGCTAGGACATTGGTGGGTTAGAGGCTAAACATGGCAATTTGGGAGGCTGACAAGCAAGTGGTAGGCATCGTAGCAATGGCATAGAAAAAGAGCGAGCATCTAGCAAAGCAAAGATAGAAGTGATTTTGAGGGTATGATCATCTTGCCTGAAATCCCACAAGGAAGAAGAACGAGTCCATGAAGAAGACAAGCGGACGTAGTCGAACGGATCCTCACAAACTCGACGTTACCGGAACCAACCCGAAGAAGCAACCACCGGAAAAGAAGCACACAACATAGTAAATAACCAACACATCAACATGGCATGATGCACAAACGAGTATGATGCATGTCCGGTTTAAAGAGGCATGGCATGGCAAAATGCACAAACAATCTTACAAATTAAGTGGAGCTCAATATGCAATGAGTTGCATATTAACGGAGCACCACATGACTTATTTAGTTCGATCTCGTTTATGTACCCCAACAATATTAAATGTTATTAAGCATGGCAAGAGGTGAAGCACAACAAAACTACCTATCTAGGCAAGTTTAAATGAGGCCGGAAGCAACGAACAATAATTCCGATAAATCCCCATAACATATTTTAGATTAGGTCATGTTCTGTCCTAAAACATATTTTAGAGTTTTTAGGCATGCAAAACAATGTCACCATGATAAACTAGGCAAAATTCTACCCCATTTACATATAAAGTTTATTTAAATCGGAGCTACGGTTATTTAGTTATGAATTAATTCATTTTAGCATGGCATAGGGGCAAATTAATGCAAAGAACATTTTAAACATGGATGAAAATGACATATTATGAAACTAGACACAATTTTAAGCAAGTTTCATATTAAGTTTGTTTAGATCCGATGCACGGTTTAGAAGTTGTTAAATGCATGATGTTCAAGGGTTTTTCTGTAAAACAGCAGTTTTCCGGAAATTAGCTAAAACCGCAGAGCCTCAAAAAAAATACTGGGCCGGATCTGTTGGCCCAACAACAAAAAAAAGGGGGGTGGGGCACCAGGGGTGTTCTCACCATGGGCTTGGCCCATTCGGGTGAGAGGGCAGGTTTGAGCTGGGCCTGGGAGAGGCTGCTTGGGATGCGGTCAACGCGCGGTGGCGCTCGCTACTGCTGCTCGAAGCAGGAAAACAAAGCACGCAGCGGCAATGGCCTCGGCCATGGGCGGCGCGATGGAGGGAAGGTGGAGGACGGAGGGGAGCGGGGCTCGGTGCTGGCCTAGCTTGGTGGCCGGAGCGCGGATCCGGGCCAGTTTGCGTCGGCAAGGTGAGGTAGCAGGCCGACATGGAAGATCTCAGGCGGTCATGGCGTCCGTTGGCGACGAACCTTGCGGGAGTTCCCTGTTTCAACAAGCCAGCGAGAGAGGATGAAACACAGGAGAGAGATGGGGAAGAAAGGGAAGGAAAGCAGGAGAGAGGGCGAGGGAGTCTGGCCTGGCGATTTGGGATCGAGATCATCTCGATCTGGAGGTCGGGCGCCATGGGGTTGTGCGAGCTCGAGGATGGGGCTCGGTAGATGGAGGACTAGCGAGCGAGGGGATTGGAGATGGTTGCTGGTGGTTGGTTCGATCGGATCTGGGAGGATCCCAAGGTGGGAGGCGACCGGTGGATGTCTGGCGGCGGGGACGATACTGATGGGACAAACCTCCTAAAGATTAGGGTTGGACTAGTTTATATACGCCTGCGGGTTAGGTTAGGGGCTATCCCGTCCCTCGGATCGAAATTGGACGGCCGCGAATAAAATAGCTAGGAAGCCCAAATAAGAAAACGATGACTTTTTGTAGATGTTTGGGGATGATCCGGATCCAACGGTGACGACTGCCCAGGTCGGGTCCGGGACAGCTTTCGGGCGCGCGCGCGAGGAGGGTCGCGGGCTGACGAGAGAGGTTAGGTAGGGCCTGGCGGTAGGTAGTGAGTTGTGTAGACGGTCTCGAGCTGAGAGAAGAGAAGAGAGGGCGGCCCGGCAACTGTTTCCGGAGACTGAAAACGTTCGACGTTAGACCGGCTACTATTGCCGCTATATTTTAATGGTTGGGCTATCAAATGAGCTCCGAACGCGATGAAACTTGGCGGGTGGTCTACTGACAACAAAACAACACCACACGCCAACTTTCATCCCATTCCGAGAACATTTTCCGGCCACTTATAAAATACTATTTCGGACATGCCGTGGGCGCGTGCAAGTGTGTCTGGGCTCAGATCGAACAGTAGAGAGAACGGGGAACCCGGACGAATGCAAGTTTTGAAAACATGATGATGCAATGCACATGATGACATGATAAGATGCAACACGCAAGCACATGACATGGCAACGACGGCGAATAACTGGACGACAACTGACACATCGGTCTCGGGGCGTTACAACACTCCACCACTACGAGAGGATCTCGTCCCGAGATCTAGAATGGCACCGGAGGGAAAAACGGACGAGAAAAGAGGAGAGGTGAAACTAAGTTTCTTCTTTGACAAACGAGTGAAACCAAAGAACCTTGCGAGGTTGAACAAATTCGAGAAAAGAATACCACGAAGGTGAACTAGGTCAAAAACACTCCGTTAGCAACGGGGGACAAAGAGCATTGCGAAACCTTGAGGTTGAAGGGAAGATATATATAGAAAAAAACACTCCGGTTAAGGAAAGGGATCAAGGAAGACTAAAATTCGGGCAGCACTCCGGTTGAAAAGAAAAGGAATTGAATAATAACTTGACAAGATGAGAAGATACTTGATAAAATCACAACACACTGCCTCCGGAACTATTGAATGGATGGAACGAAGGGTAAGAAATATCTCGGACAGCACTCCGGTAGAGAAGGGAGTCAAAATTTGATAATATGAGAGAGCTCAAATGAAAAAAAACACGACACTCCGGTTGAGAAAGGGATGCAAGACTTGATAAGGTGAAAAGAACTTGAACAAAGGGGCACAATACTCCGGTTAAGCAAGATAGGGAAGGAATAAGAGTGATATAATTTGGACAACACTTTGACTATAATTGGAAGAAATTGAACATGATCTTGACAAACCAAGATGAGGAGTCAAAAGAGCAACATCATAATGCCTCCAGAACAAAAGAATAGAGGATAGATAATTGAAATAGGAGAATGGAGAAGAAAATGCCAACTTCTGCCACAAAAGAGCTTGAGAAGGCATTCTTAGGAGAAGGGTCGAACGGAATTTTTGGAAATCCAACAACGAAAAGAGTAGCTTGATATGGGCTTAAGGAATACATCTCAAATTATGAGGTGACAACCTGCCACTCGCGGGAAAAGAATTGGGTTAGAATGAACAAGGAGACGAGAACTTAATTCACCGGGAGGATAGAAGAAGAGCTTGGATCAATTATAAGCACCATAATTAACAACAATCCTTAGGGAAAGTTTTTAGGTGGAAAATAACCCAAGATAACTCCAAAGAAGAGATTGGTGGATTTAAAATACCTCATTTCTTAATAACATGTGAATCATGAACTCAAATTATCAAGAATGATGTAAAACCACCTCCAAAGATACGGTAGAAAGAAATTGTACTCCGGATAGCAAGATGAAGAAAGCTTGAGCTCCTTTGAAAAGAATCTCGATGAACACTTCGAGAAGGAATTAAATCCCTTATGAACCATCATGTAGAGCCTCCATGAAGAACTCCGGTAATAAAAAGAATGATCCAAAATAATTGAATGATGAAAAGAATAAGATTGAAGCCTCGTAATGATTTAAATAGAGAACTCCGTGATAATATAATTGAAAGAGGTTGGAACTCCGAGAAAGAAAGATGAGCACTTGAACCCAAGAATTTAATCATCGAGAACAACTCCGGTAAACAAAAGGATGAACAAACGGAAGGAAAAAGAAGTTGAAAACACAAGGTGAATCCTTGCAATGATTAGATGGATCTCCGTGGCAATTAGAGCTTGGAACTCCGGAAAAAGAAAAGATGAGATGAACAATTGAGATCAAGAATTTTGACGAACCTCCATAATAAGGAATTAATCACTTGAATGAACAAGAATAAGAATTATGTTATGCTTATCCTTCACCAATTTAAATTGATGACAATCAACGGATTTGGCATATTACTTATTCTCGTATCAAGGATTAAGAGAGATATACATAAACTTGAGAACGTCTTCAACGAAACACCGGTAGGATAGAAATAACGACTGAATCAATACAATAACAAAGGAATAGAAATCTTGAGCGAGCCACCGGTAAGAATTGAAAACGAACGAAGGAAAAATGAAGGAACACCGGGAATAATTATGAAATGTACGGAGATACTTGAGAGGATTTATACATGAGAACAAAGAGATCACGAGCCGATTAGAGATCACTTGAACGAAGCACCGGTAAAATTGGAGAATGATAGCTGAAAGTTGAGAAAGAATAAGTCTTCTTAAATGATGGGCTTCGGGGAAAAGGAAAGAAAAACAACTCATGAAAAGCTCCGGATGGGTGAAAAGAATATCTCACAATCGCAAATAATTATGAGAGGATGGCAACAAGCTAGAATCACGAATCTTGAAGAGAATGGAGCAAGATTGAGAGAAAAATCTTCTTCGGTCTTCAAATGATGAGAATGACAACGAGAAACACCACCAAGAATTATTGAGGCACACCGGAATAATCAAAACGAAGAGGTTGAGCCAACGATGAAAAGAATTCGACAGATCTTTGATAAAATACATATGACTGATGATAACTCATACTTACGTCAAACTTGGAAAAGAATTTGAGAGTAACACCGGGAAAATAAGAAGAGTCAGGTAAGATCCTGGGAAAAGACCTGTGGGTTAGGGCCCACTCAAAAGAAAACACTGTTGAATGATTTAAAAGGGGGAATGCACCGGTTGAATTAAATGCCTTGAATGAGATACCAATCTCGAAAGAGCTAGAACGAATGCGGTGTGGAAAACACGAATCTTGAGATATCTTGAGCACTCTGGAATAATAAATAGCGAGAAGTAGAATGATAAAGAATTGCACCGGCATGAGAAAGCATTGAAACGAGGAAAGGATATGATCAAACACCAAAAGCTTGATTTGAATCCATCGGAGAAGAAAAGAATGGAGAAAGAAGAACGAGTAGAGCCTCTTCATGAGAAACATCGGGTAAAAACATGAAGGAAAAATAATGGAGAGACTTCCATCAATAAAATGATAGTGATTAAGAAATCTGAATCCTTGAAGAAAAACAAAGGGAGGGAGGGAGGGAAAAACAAAGGCAACTTGAAGATGGATGAAACAAACACCGTTGAGAAGAAACTGATATTTGATCTGCGGATGTTGAAATGATCGGATCCACTTGAAGAGAAACACGCCGGTGAAAAGGATTGACAACACAATCTCGATGATCAAGAAGGATTAGTATTCACATCGGAGTATGAGAACACCATTTGGGGAACGTATGGAATCAACTCTTGACTTCGAAGCAACTCGAATACCACTACTCAAAACAAAACAAAGGATTGGCTTGCGAAATAAGCCGGAACAAACATATGATAGAGATTTCGTCTGAAGTTTTCGTGGTGGGACCTACACGGGCTCGATCGTACAGCACCATCATGTACAAGGCAGTGCACATGACATACGAAGCGTCCCCGAGTCAGCATAGCCAAGGACTCTTTAAGACACAACGAGACCACTGTAAAATCGACCGTGAATAGGCGAACCACTAGACGTCGAACCCCAATTTCATATCATACATCTGTCGGAAGGATATCCTAAGAGCTACTTGAATTCCCACCTATGAAACTCCCGAAACTTTCCGGTTATGCAATCAGGTGTTGGGGATACAGGGGAAGCATAATATCTCACCCAAACTAGCAATACCTACATCCAGCTGTATCCATCCTTCAACACATAACCAAGAAACCTTCGGAAACCATCTACCTCAACCTTCGAAAAGCATCCGTTATACAAGTTATGGCGATACTCCCGAACTCCCGCCCCAGTACTGGGTGGCGTCGAGGTTATCTCACCAACGAACTACATAAAGGAGATTTTCGATATCGCGCACATATCTCAAGTATACTAGAATTGCAACGATAGAATTATGATGACAACACCTCAGAGCTCAACTCCCCGGGACACTTCCACTAAACCCCTGACCGGAGGCACCAAGACAGTATTCTCATCATAAGCCATCGGAACAAAACCAAGATACTCGCGTGATCCTAAAATTTTTTTTTAGTGAAATTTGAGAAGAGAAGAGTCAAAACTCTACATCAGGATGCCTTACCAGAGCGATGAGGAGACTGGGAAGTAAAAAGAATTCCTAAGCTCTCCGATATATAATTCCTAAGGACTCAAAACATTTTTCTAGACACAACTCGGCTGCTAAAAACGATCAAGCAATGGGGGCTCCTAAGGTCGGGGAAGGCTCTGATTACCAACTTGTAACACCCTCGATGCGACTATATCTCCCACGTGTCGAGGCACGACTTAGAGGCATAATCGCATTGAAGGCATATGTCGCAAGTGAGGTAATCTTCACACAACCCATGTAATAATAATAAGGAAAGAGATACATAGTTGGCTTACAATCGCCACTTCACACAATTACATGAATAAAGCATTACATCATCCAAATACACTCATGGTCCGACTACGGAACCAAAATAAAAGAAGAACCCCAAATGCGACAAAGGTCCCCGATCGACCCCAACTGGGCCCCACTACTGATCAACTAGGACGAAACAACACAAATGAACAAGGTCTTCAACGAGCTCCTCCTGAGTTGGGTTGCGTCATCTACACGGACTCAACGGCACCTGCAAGCTGGTTTTGGAAGTATCTGTGAGCCACGGGGACTCAGCAATCTCGCACCCTCGCGATCAAGACTATTTAAGCTTATGGGTAAGGTAAAGGTAGGAGGTGGAGCTGCAGCAAGCGACTAGCATATATGGTGGCTAACATACGCAAATGAGAGCGAGAAGAGAAGGCAAAGCGCGGTCGATAAAAGTATGATCAAGAAGTGATCCTGGACTACCTACGTCAAGCATAACTCCAACAACCATGTTCACTTCCCGGACCCCGCCGGAAAGAGACCATCACGGTTACACACGCTGTCGATTCATTTTAATTAAGGTCAAGTTTAGGTTTTCTACAACCGGACGTTAACAAATTCCCATCTGCCCATAACCGCGGGCACGGCTTTCGAAAGTTCAAATCCCTGCAGGGGTGTCCCAACTTAGCCCATGACAAGCTCTCACGGTCAACGAAGGAATAGACCTCCACCCGAGACGTTCCGATCAGACTCGTATCCCAGTACAACAAGACATTTCGACGGGGTAAAACTAAACCAGCAACACCGCCCGAATGTGCCGACAAATCCCGATAGGAGCTGCACATATCTCTTTCTCAGGGCACACTCAGATGAGCGCTCCATACAACTAAAACCAAACCTCGAGTTTCCCCGAGGGGGCGCTGCACAGGACTCTAGTTCGGACCAACACTCAGAAGAGCACTGGCCCGGGGGGTAAAATAATGATGACCCTCAGGAGCGCGACTCCAAAGGGAAAGTAAAGGCTAGGTGGCAAATGGTAAAACCAATGTTGGGCATTGCTGGAAAAGCTTTACTTAAGGCGAACTGTCAAGGGGTTCCCATTATAGCCCAACCGCGTAAGGGACGCAAAATCCGGGAACATAACACCGATATGACGGAAACTAGGGCGGCAAGAGTGGAACAAAACACCAGGCATAAGGCCGAGCCTTCCACCCTTTACCAAGTATATAGATGCATTAAATAAATACGATATATTGTGATATCCCAACAAGTAAACGTGTTCCAAAAAGGAACGATCTCCATGCTCCAACAAGGAACAAACTTCAATCTTCACCTGCAACTAACAACGCTATAAGAGGGGCTGAGCAAAGCGGTAACATAGCCAATCAACGGTTTGCTAGGACATTGGTGGGTTAGAGGCTGAACATGGCAATTTGGGAGGCTGACAAGCAAGTGGTAGGCATCGTAGCAATGGCATAGCAAAAGAGCGAGCATCTAGCAAAGCAAAGATAGAAGTGATTTCGAGGGTATGATCATCTTGCCTGAAATCCCGCAAGGAAGAAGAGCGAGTCCATGAAGAAGACAAGCGGACGTAGTCGAACGGATCCTCACAAACTCGACGTTACCGGAACCAACCCGAAGAAGCAATCACCGGAAAAGAAGCACACAACATAGTAAATAACCGACACATCAACATGGCATGATGCACAAACGAGTATGATGCATGTCCGGTTTAAAGAGGCATGGCATGGCAAAATGCACAAACAATCTTACAAATTAAGTGGAGCTCAATATGCAACGAGTTGCATATTAACGGAGCACCACATGACTTATTTAGTTCGATCTCGTTTATGTACCCAATAATATTAAATGTTATTAAGCATGGCAAGAGGTGAAGCACAACAAAACTACCTATCTAGGCAAGTTTAAATGAGGTCGGAAGCAACGAACAATAATTCCGGTAAATCCCCATAACATATTTTAGATTAGGTCTTGTTCTGTCCTAAAACATATTTTAGAGTTTTTAGGCATGCAAAACAATGTCACCATGATAAACTAGGCAAAATTCTACCCCATTTACATATAAAGTTTATTTAAATCGGAGCTACGGTTATTTAGTTATGAATTAATTCATTTTAGCATGGCATAGGGGCAAATTAATGCAAACAACATTTTAAACATTTTAAACATGGATGAAATGACATATTATGAAACTAGACACAATTTTAAGCAAGTTTCATATTAAGTTTGTTTAGATCCGATGCACGGTTTAGAAGTTGTTAAATGCATGATGTTCAAGGGTTTTTCTGTAAAACAGAAGTTTTCCGGAAATTAGCTAAAACCGCAGAGCCTCAAAAAAAATACTGGGCCGGATCTGCTGGCCCAACAGAAAAAAAGGGGGGTGGGGCACCAGGGGTGTTCTCACCATGGGCTTGGCCCATTCGGGTGAGAGGGCAGGTTTGAGCTGGGCCTGGGAGAGGCTGCTTGGGATGCGGTCAACGTGCGGTGGCGCTCGCTACTGCTGCTCGAAGCAGGAAAACAAAGCACGCAGCGGCAATGGCCTCGGCCACGGGCGGCGCGATGGAGGGAAGGTGGAGGACGGAGGGGAGCGGGGCTTGGTGCTGGCCTAGCTTGGTGGCCGGAGCGCGGAGCCGGGACAGTTTGGGTCGGCAAGGTGAGGTAGCAGGCCGACGTGGAAGATCTCAGGCGGTCATGGCGTCCGTTGGCGACGAACCTTGCGGGAGTTCCCTGTTTCAACAAGCCAGCAAGAGAGGATGAAACACAGGAAAGAGATGGGGAAGAAAGGGAAGGAAAGCAGGAGAGAGGGCGAGGGAGTCTGGCCTGGCGATTTGGGATCGAGATCATCTCGATCTGGAGGTCGGGCGCCATGGGGTTGTGCGAGCTCGAGGATGGGGCTCGGGAGATGGAGGACTAGCGAGCGAGGGGATTGGAGATGGTTGCTGGTGGTTGGTTCGATCGGATCTGGGAGGATCCCAAGGTGGGAGGCAACCGATGGATGTCTGGCGACGGGGACGATACTGATGGGACAAACCTCCTAAAGATTAGGGTTGGACTAGTTTATATACGCCTGCGGGTTAGGTTAGGGGCTATCCCGTCCCTCGGATCGAAATCGGACGGCCGCGAATAAAATAGCTAGGAAGCCAAATAAGAAAACGATGACGTTTTGTAGATGTTTGGGGATGATCCGGATCCAACGGTGACGACTGCCCGGGTCGGGTCCGGGACAGCTTTCGGGCGCGCGCGCGAGGAGGGTCGCGGGCTGATGAGAGAGGTTACGTAGGGCCTGGCGGTAGGTAGTGAGCTGTGCAGACGGTCTCGAGCTGAGAGAAGAGAAGAGAGGGCGGCCCGGCGACTGTTTCCGGAGACCGAAAACGTCCGACGTTAGACCGGCTACTATTGCCGCTATATTTTAACGGTTGGGCTATCAAACGAGCTCCGAACGCGATGAAACTTGGCGGGCGGTCTACTGACAACAAAACAACACCACACGCCAACTTTCATCCCATTCCGAGAACATTTTTCGGCCACTTATAAAATACTATTTCGGACATGCCGCGGGCGCGTGCAAGTGTGTCTGGGCTCAGATCGAACAGCGGAGAGAACGGGGAACCCGGACGAATGCAAGTTTTGAAAACATGATGATGCAATGCACATGATGACATGATAAGATGCAACACGCAAGCACATGACATGGCAACGACGGCGAATAACTGGACGACAACTGGCACATCGGTCTCGAGGCGTTACACCGCTGTTCCGACTAATCAACTTTAACTAAGTTTTTGCTACGGTAAAATTTGACCTAGTTTCAACTTGCTAGAACCGAGTTGTTTTCTTCCGCCGTTTGTTTTTGGTTTCTTTGCTCGGTTCTTTCTTTCTCTCTTTGCAACCGGAGTTCTTAAGTTGAACTTTCTGGTTCGATCTCTTGTTCGAGTTTTACCTGTGCATTAGATGAGTACTTATTGTATGCTTGTTGTTTGTCTGCGATAGATTACCCGGATTGCGCCGCTTGTTACTTCGAATCCCTAGGACTCGCGAATCATCAGCAAGGCAAGTAACACTTTGATCATACCTTTTTCTACAACCCAGATTTATTGCATTAGATCCATCCTCACACATTGCATGATTAGGATCTAATTAAATTGTGGGATGGGAAGTAGATGAGGTAGTACCTATTACCTGTTACTATGAAACCTTTGGGAGTTACTTCTACGTTTGCTTATTATGCCATACTATGCTAGTAGACGTGGATTGGGTGAGTGATATCCATGACAGATGTGAGATTGATAATTTTAATGGTTTATCTAAGGTGGCAACTTAAACACACATCTGGGTGGATTGAGGCACCTGATGTCTATCAGGACTTGCCTGTTTTATTTTGGACCGCCACCCAGGTTCAAAGGGATCATAAGATCTTTCATGCTAAATACTTATGTGTGCAGCCACAAGCCAATATGGGCTCTGGCATAGTTGACTAAGTCGTGCGAACTCTTACAGGGGTAGACTAGCAGATGTAGGGGATGTAGGTGGTACGGTCTACTCCATCGTAAGGTGCTAGCGCTTCTGAAAGACTGTGTCTCGGTTATCCGTTTCTCAAACATCAGTAGTGCGAGAAATCCAACGGAGGCGATCGAGTCTTGTGGGGAAAAGTGCGCAAACCTCTGAAGAGTGTAATAAACTAATCATGATTAGCCGTGTCCCCGGTTATGGACAATCTTGAGTATCCGATACTTGAATATCATGTGAATCTCAACATGTTACTTCTAATTAATATTGTTGGGTTTTAATTGTTCACTTTTAATTGGGGTTGAGGATGCTGTCAACCATTCTCAATGTTTAACAACCACCATGATAGTTAAATAAATTTTATTCCTTTGCAGTAGGGAAAATTGGCTTTACGCAAAACAGTAACCATAGAGCTTTCCACCAGTCAAATGTGCATATAGTATAGCTGTTTCATTTCATTACTCTCTATGTGTTACTTTGCCAGCATATTCCATGTGCTGACCCGTTTCGGGCTGCAACGTTAATGTTGCAGACTTTTCAGACGACGATTAAGGTGCTTTTAGGTCGTGGTTCTATACTCAGTGATGCCGTTGGAGTTGATGGACCCATTTATCTTCCAAGTCTTCCGCTGTTATCGTCACTAGATGGCCTTAAGCCATATTTATGTAATAAGTTCTTTTTTAAGACATCGTTGTAATAAGCGTGTGATTGCCACTCTGCTATAAATCCTTCGATGTACTGTGTGGTGTCAGTATTACTGATCCAGGGATGACACCGGAGCACAGTAGATTTGATCCATTCGGATCGGGTCGCTACAGACATCAAGCCAGCCTCACGGGGAGGCTACAGGGCCAGCGGCCGCCGGCGGTGGCGACGACGCACCAACCCTAGGGAACATATGAGAAATCCCCTTCCGTTAGCACACGTAATACACTACACACACGGTTTATTTATTTGCTTTTGTAGCTTCTGCTAGCAGTGTATGGGCTTGATGCTTAGTATTACTGTCGCTTTTATATTATAGGACAGAAGGGATAGAACCGAATGAGCGACTGTATTAGTTTAAAGATACCGCCTATCAGATAATCTCCTGTCACGTCATTTTTTTCGCCATTAACCTGCACCCGCGAGATTTAAATCAAAGACGTTGGTTTGTCCCAAGGCAAAACCAATGCCACACATCCAACCAAAGTCACGTTTTACTCGCTTTGGTGGTCATAATTTACGAATCACGTTGGTTGTTGGCATATACACCCTGTAAGTTTCTGACTTTTTAGTTATCTTAAGCCTAGCTGTGAAGTGGACACGCCATCAGCACGGCAGCCATGTGCCAAAGTAACGGAGAGAGCTGGCAGTGGCGGCGACCATCCATCCCCCCTCCCCTCCCTCCCTGTTTCGGCATTCCGCCACGCTAGATCGGACCCTCTTTCCCCTTTCTCCTCGTCCTCCCATTTCCCGTTCCCACGCAGGAGAGGGGCGACGAGACGACGCGAGCTAGGGTTCCGGCGAGCCCCCCCGCCCCGATCTGACGGCCGCGGCGGCGGCGATGACGACGCACGAGCGGAAGACCGTCGATCTGGAGGAAGGCTGGGCCTTCATGCAGAAGGGCATCACCAAGCTCAAGAACATCCTCGAGGGCAAGCCGGAGCCGCAGTTCAGCTCCGAGGACTACATGATGCTCTACACGTACGGTACCCCCTGCCCCCGAATTCCGCCTCGCCTCCGCGGCCTGATCTGATTTTCGCCGCTGCTGCTCTGCTCCGCGCAGGACGATATACAACATGTGCACGCAGAAGCCTCCGCACGACTACTCGCAGCAGCTCTACGACAAGTACCGCGAGTCCTTCGAGGAGTACATCTCCTCCATGGTGAGCAGCAGGGTCTTCCGTGTGCTGATTGTGGCCGGTGCCCCGTTAATTTTAGCTGTCGGATTGGACGAGCCGCGTGGGGTGGGTGGGCATTTAAGTTTTGACGTGCACACGGTTGCTATAGCTGGTAGGGGTGTAGGGCTGGTGCGCGTGATGATGATTCTCTTCACTTCTGTGCGGTTATTTGAATACCATAAACGGAGTGGTTTTGTTATATGCAGTATGCGGCCACTAGACTTGTTTCGTTTGCTCTCTGTCTTTGTTTGGATGCAGGTTGTGGGTGTACCAAAGTAGTATAGTGTATAACGTTTGTACCCTGCAACTTACATTCGAATCAGAAATAGTATGCAGTAGGGGTGCATCATCGGAGAAAGAGTGTATTAGGGTGCATCATTGGAACATTTCTATGGGGTACACTGTCGAATTACCATGTTCCGAATAGGACCTAAGGAGCTTTAGACCAATATAATGGCACATGGAAATGTCTCTAATTTTCCTGCTATCAATGTCTTGGGAGCAAGAGAATGACTAGCTGAAATGGGTGCTCATAAATGCAAGGGAGAGAGGGAATGCCAAATGAGGCCAGAATCAGGAGATGCCTATGAAATTAGAATGTCCATATATGCTATGGAAATTCAACGATAGTGTTCTCTTTTGGGTCTCATTTAACTTGCCCTCTCTATTCGTCATTTATTAACGCTTACACTAACATTCTCTCACTTGTTTGTGATATATATAGGCACATAGCATAGCAGGGGCATTAAAGTCATAGCCTCTTTCTATTCTCTTTGTCAGATAACATCTTTAATGTCATGACGCACCAAATACCCGTTATAGATTGAAATAGTGGGACCAGGAGCTATGTGTGATGTTTTTACGCTAACTGGTAGGGGATTTTAACATCATCACAAAGTACAACCTGGAAATTATCTTGAATCTCATGCATGATACATACTTCTGTGCGAATGAAGAAACATGATACATAGGAGTTCCACATTACACTAGCTGTGTGCTATATTTTAATATTTACCATGCATATTACAGAGAAAAGGGATATCTGGAACTGATATTACTTGCAACAATCATTAGAAGGCGTTTCAGGTTAATATCTGATAAAAACATAGCCAGAAACAGTCAGCAGAGAACTGACCATTGGGATTCACATGTAATGTCTCTTCTCCTAATCCAGAGCAATTGATAGAGTAGTTATCATGGGTTGTGACTACTAACCGTTGCCTAGGGTGTGATCCGCAAAAATGAGAGAGGGGAGTGCCCATGAGGGGGTTGTTAATGATCATTTGAAGGCCGAGGGCACCTAGTTGGCAAGTTTTTGCAAACTAGACCGTTGGTGGCTTCTTCAAGCGGTTTCTACCTTTATTAATCAGTACACTTTTGATGCATTGCCTCTATGGAAAAAGGACATCTTTCATTGCGAATCTTAGATAACGGCACATTGGCTAATCTGCCATGGTCTTAGGTGTATGGTCCATTATTTGCTGTAAAAAACAGGAGACTGAGTAGGTTTGAGGACTGAAGCCTAGACTAGATGGCTCTGGGCCAGGTGCCATCTCGCCATGTAATGTTCTTTTTTTTAAGCAAACCGCTTTTGCTTGGTTTCAAGGAATTGATAATTGGGAGCCTCTTTATCTCACACGATCATTATTATACATTACTTTTAATGCTAAAATGCATCGTGCTTATAGTCTCATCTAAAACTGTATCTTATTGTTAATAGCACATCTTCTTAGAGATATCCCCATTCACGCCTTTAAATCTTCAATTCTAATGTTGGTTATAACTTATAACCAACAGCTTAATAACAGAGTTGCCCTTGTTTTATGGTAGCATAGGTATTTAGTTACTTACATTTGATCATTCCTATGTTGTCTTAGCTACGTTTTGTGTGTTTGCTTGTTGGCTTTACACTTTATTTTGACTCCATGTAGGTCTTACCTTCATTGAGAGAGAAGCATGACGAGTTTATGTTGAGGGAGCTAGTAAAGAGGTGGTCTAACCACAAAGTGATGGTTCGGTGGCTATCACGGTTCTTCCATTACCTTGATCGATATTTCATTTCACGTAGATCGCTTCCAGCATTGAGAGAAGTTGGGCTCAGTTGCTTTCGAGATTTGGTAAATGAATGTGTTCTGGCAGTGAAGTTATTTATATGTAGTTGTTTTGCCTTCTTTGTTCTAACCCTTTTCTAATGGTAAAGGTATATCAAGAAATCAAAGGGAAAGTAAAAAGTGCAGTCATTTCCTTGGTGAGTCTTTGCATCACATAGTAGTCCGAACAGATAATTTTCCTATATGTGGTTGTGACATCCTCCTTCAACAGATAGACCAAGAACGTGAGGGTGAACAAATTGACAGGGCTCTGTTAAAGAATGTCTTGGATATATTTGTTGAGATTGGCTTAGGCAGTATGGAATGTTACGAGAATGATTTTGAAGATTTCTTGCTGAAGGATACTGCAGATTACTACTCTATCAAGGCCCAAACCTGGATCGTGGAAGACTCTTGTCCTGACTATATGTTAAAGGTAGTTTCAGGAGCTTTTTCCTTATTGTTTACATAGTTAAGGACGATAATATATGTGCATTGGATGTCCTTTTCACTAGGCCGAGGAGTGCTTGAAGAGGGAGAAGGAACGAGTTGCTCATTATTTGCATTCTAGTAGTGAACCGAAGTTATTGGAGGTTTGTGAAAAGATCTCTGCTGCAATCCCCCCCCCCACCCCCACCCCACCCACACACACACACGGACGCTCGCCCGCTGTTTTTGGTGATTTGAAAATGCTACACAAATTAGTATCTAGTTGGTCTTCCTGAGAGAACATTTGTCATGATTTCCCTCTCTTTAGCATATCAGTTAACTTAACATTAACATAATTCGTGGATTGTTTCAGAAAGTGCAACATGAGTTGTTAACGCAGTATGCAAGCCAACTTTTGGAGAAGGAGCATTCTGGATGCCATGCATTACTTCGTGATGACAAGGTATGACCAGAGAGTCATATCCCTGGAGAGTAATAATAATCGGGAACATCAAGTACATTGACTGTTTGCATCTGTTGCTGTAGGTTGAGGATCTCTCAAGGATGTACAGGCTCTTTTCTAGAATAACCCGTGGCCTAGAACCTGTTTCTCAAATTTTTAAGCAGGTATCTGCTTATGCAAAGCATGCTTTAGTTATTCCATAGAACAATTTGGAGTTTTGGACATTGTATTTAAGTGATGTTATTCTGCAGCATGTTACCAATGAGGGGACAGCATTGGTGAAACAAGCAGAAGATGCTGCTAGTAATAAGAAGGTGTGCATTTATTGTCACTATAACTTCACAGTTTCTGTGGATCTCAATGTATTTTTATACTTAAGGCCGCTTGTACCACGTGCAACACCCAGTCCATTAATTTAGCCTTGCATGCTAGAGCCCGTTATTTATCTGGGCTGGGTTGAACTCATTTCATTTTTCCTCTTGTACCTCCCCTCTTCCCTGATTGTACCTGCCTCATGCGGCCCCTGCTTGTACAAGTGATTGTTGGAGGAAAGGACCAGTTGGGTTCCTTGTCAGATAGTGCCTAGAAATGGGTTGTTGCAGTATGTCCCGTCTTGGTTTCTTGTCGATGCTTTATTTTGCTCTGTCTAGTAGTTGTCTCTGTGCTTCAGACTCGGCTTTTCAAGTAATTTCTTTATTCGTCATCTTGAAGTGAACATCTAATAATTGATTATTCTTACAGCCAGAGAAGAAGGACATTGTTGGTTTGCAGGAACAGGTGTGTACATTCAGACTATAGTGCTGTCAACCCAACTTTTGTAATTTTAGTTGCGACATTTATCACCATCTGAGAATTTCTGGTTTTAGGTTTTTGTCCGGAAAATCATTGAGCTCCATGACAAGTATGTAGCATATGTCACTGACTGTTTCCAGGGGCATACTCTCTTCCATAAGGTTTGTCAGATTATATGTTTATTTGTTTCTCCATGATTCATCTTTTGCAATAAAATAAACAGGAACACTCTCTGATCTTTGTTTCCTATTCCTTTGCACAGGCGCTTAAAGAGGCTTTTGAAGTGTTCTGCAACAAAGGTGTCTCTGGCAGTTCAAGTGCTGAATTGCTTGCCACCTTCTGTGATAATATTTTAAAGAAAGGCGGCAGTGAAAAACTCAGTGATGAAGCTATTGAGGATACCCTGGAGAAGGTACATGCGTCAATCTGTTATGTGTTCTCTTTTACTTGCAGACATTAGTGCATTTTTATCTTTCGGGTGTTAATCTGGAACTGGCCATTCATCAGGTAGTGAGATTACTCGCCTACATCAGTGATAAGGACCTTTTTGCTGAGTTTTACAGGTAATAGTTTTTAACATTGTACAATAACTTTAATGCCTTGTAAGCTCAAGAAGATAAGGAATTTCATTGATTTCACTCTGGGCCTGATGTTTCATGGTGATGATGGCAGGAAGAAGCTGGCTAGGAGATTGCTATTTGACAAGAGTGCTAATGATGAGCACGAAAGAAGCATTCTGACCAAGCTAAAACAACAGTGTGGTGGCCAATTTACTTCAAAAATGGAGGGCATGGTCACCGACCTTACTGTTGCAAGGGATCATCAAACTAAGTTTGAAGAGTTCATAAGCACACACCCTGAATTGAATCCTGGGATAGACTTGGCGGTCACTGTTCTGACAACAGGATTTTGGCCAACTTATAAATCATTCGATATAAACCTTCCTGCTGAGATGGTAAATTTACTGTTTTCTTGTGCTCTCCACTTCTGCAAACTGAGGTCTTAACTATTTTATGGCCTTACTCTCTGTAAGATTATTAACATTGACAACTCCCAAAAAAAATAGGTGAGATGTGTCGAGGTTTTCAAAGAGTTTTATCAAACAAGAACTAAGCATAGAAAACTTACATGGATATATTCCTTGGGAATCTGCCATATCACCGCAAAGTTTGAGGCCAAGACTATCGAGCTCATTGTTACAACTTACCAGGTAAGCATAAACACGTGCATGGTCTTGCTTTTATTTCAGGTGCCACAGACTAATGGTTTCTTTCGGACTCTTTGTCAGGCTGCATTGTTGCTACTGTTCAATGGAGCTGATAAACTTAGTTATTCTGAGATAGTAACGCAACTGAACCTGTCAGATGACGATGTAGTGAGGTTGCTCCATTCTCTCTCTTGTGCGAAATACAAGATTCTTACTAAAGAACCAAGTAACAGATCTATTTCTCCTAATGATGTATTTGAATTTAATTCAAAATTTACTGACAAGATGAGGAGAATTAAGGTATTTTTGGTTGTATGTTTTTTTCTTGCTTCCTCTATTTCGTTACGGCTGGATGTAATCCTTGCTTATTATTTTTGTCTGTAGATACCTCTGCCTCCAGTTGATGAGAAAAAGAAGGTAGTTGAAGATGTTGACAAGGATCGAAGATACGCAATTGATGCATCCATTGTTCGTATTATGAAGAGCCGGAAAGTCTTGGGTCACCAGACACTAGTAATGGAGTGTGTGGAGCAACTTGGTCGCATGTTCAAGGTATGAAACATTCTTCTAGTGCTGTTAGCTGTGCTAATGGTAAATGTTGTTGTGTCCATTTGATCTTGCCTTTGTAGGACCAGTGACAGATGTGTTTACATGGCTAGTATGTCAAATTCAAGCCATATTTTTTTTGTCATGTAGCTTGTTGAGTCCTCAGGCCTGCATCCTCACATTGGTGCAAATGAGAAATATATAGCTATATTTACTAATTAATTTTAAATCATACAGTATACTTTAAACCATACACAATGCATCCAGATGTTGCCCAATATCTTAATTTCTTTCTTGGGAACTATGGATAATCCAGACTGAAATATTTACCATCCGTTGAAGCTAGTACATTGTATGTAGAAATTTCCTTCGATTCCTTGACCTGATCATGAATGCTGGTTTTATCCCTTCAGCCCGACTTCAAAGCAATAAAGAAGCGCATTGAGGATCTTATAACCAGGGATTACCTGGAGAGGGACAAGGAGAACCCGAACGTCTACCGATACTTGGCTTGATCATCTGTTCTCCATGCTGGGTTCGGTAACATCTGGCATGTATGCCTACCAAGCTACTGCTATTTAAGGATGCTATATTTTGTGCCATGGCACACCGCATTGGCTTGTCCAGATGGATAACCTGGTGGCGGCACCGACGTCTGTCATTTGTACATGAAGGTCGTCAGATCCAGTTCCTTGGCCCTACCTGTATGATAGAACTGCCCTGGTAACAGAGAAGGTGGTTTGTCGGGGCAGGCCTTGGTAAATGTTGTACACTCCTACTGGTTGTTGTGTTCAGTTTTTTTTATTGTATTATCAATATAGTTTTCCTGTAACATATCCTTGCGACACAAAGATAATTCAAAGAATGTATCTCTTGCTGGACCACCTTCGGCTGTGTAATTTCTGTAGCAGCGGCAAGAGACTGTATTGTGACTTCACAAGGATTTCATATAAAGAGATGATGATAGATGTCAAAACTGGGATCATGTGAAATTTGCTCGAGGCCCATTTGAACCTGACGGTTACGGTGTGGCATTTCAACAGGGGAAACTACAACGCCTTCTGGAACAATGGGATTTGGGGTTCTTTTCGCATTGACGAGTTTAGATGGAAAAAGAGGGTTCTTGTTGCACTGATGTATTTCAAAGGCTTTCCTGTTGAGTGGACTCTATTTTTGTTGTGAACTATACATATCCATGTTCTTAGCTGTTCATTTGGGTTTGTTTCCTGCAAGTAAATGATTTCATATGTTTTTGAAGGAATCCGTATGCATTTAAGTGGACCTCGTTAACGGTGGCTAGGGGTCATTTTTTCCCCTTCGGACTCTGCCGATGAGCCTATGGATTCAAGCTCGTCTTCCGTGCTCTGATCCTTTCCGAGTTTGTTTGTCTGGACGGATTCAATTAAGCTCCGCTGTAGATTCCCGTTGTCTCTTGGGGCAGTGAGGTTCTGGGCGATGGTGGTATGATGCTAGGCGCTTCATACCGATTCAAGGGTTCAAGATGGTGGTATGATGTTAGGCGCGTCATATCGATTCAAGGGTTCAAGATGGTGGTATGATGTTAGGCGCTTCATATCGATTCAAGGGTTCAATAACAACGATTACAACTCTATGATGTTGGTCCTTAGTTACACGTGCATGACGATTTCTTGGCCATGATCGATAAGGCTAGTCTAGCTCCGATAGGGGGCAGCGATTGCGACGCATCGGCGACTCATTCTGATGGTGGTAGTGATCGTTCCATGGTCCAAAAGCCTTGAGGTGTTTTTTTATTATGCATTTGGGTGTTTTGTACTTACGGTGAAATTTCATAATAAACTTGGATCTTGTTTCAAATAAATGGAAATAATGCATGTGAGAGGGCGTTTGGATTTTAGTACTGGATCCGTGACATCGGGAATTAAGCTGATGAGCCATACAATGAAGCTATGGGAGAGAGTCATTGAGCGCCACTTAAGAAGAATGACAAGCGTGACCAAAAATCAGTTTGGTTTCATGCCTGGGAGGTCGATCATGGAAGCCATTTTCTTGGTACGACAACTTATGGAGAGATATAGGGAGCAAAAGAAGGACTTGCATATGGTGTTCATTGACTTGGAGAAGGCCTATTATAAGATACCGCGGAATGCCATGTGGTGGGCCTTGGAGAAACACAAAGTCCCAGCAAAGTACATTACCCTCACCAAGGACATGTACAATAATGTTGTGACAAGTGTTCGAACAAGTGATGTCGACACTGATGACTTCCCGATTAAGATAGGACTGCATCAGGGGTCAGTTTTGAGCCCTTATCTTTTTGCTTTGGTGATGGATGAGGTCACAAGGGATATACAAGGAGATATCCCATGGTGTATGCTCTTTGCGGATGATGTGGTGCTAGTTGACGATAGTCGGACGGGGGTAAATAGGAAGTTAGAGTTATGGAGACAAACCTTGAAATCGAAAGGGTTTAGGCTTAGTAGAACTAAAACCGAGTACATGATGTGCGGTTTCAGTACTACTAGGTGTGAGGAGGAGGTTAGCCTTGATGGCCAGGTGGTACCTCAGAAGGACACCTTTCGGTATTTGGGGTCAATGCTGCAGGAGGATGGGGGTATTGATGAAGATGTGAACCATCGAATCAAAGCCGGATGGATAAAGTGGCGCCAAGCTTCTGGCATTCTCTGTGACAAGAGAGTGCCACAAAAGCTAAAAGGCAAGTTCTACAGGACGGCGGTTCGACCCGCAATGTTGTATGGCGCTGAGTGTTGGCCGACTAAAAGGCGACATGTTCAACAGTTAGGTGTGGCGGAGATGCGTATGTTGAGATGGATGTGTGGCCACACGAGGAAGGGTCGAGTCCGGAATGATGATATACGAGATAGAGTTGGGGTAGCACCAATTGAAGAGAAGCTTGTCCAACATCGTCTGAAATGGTTTGGGCATATTCAGCGCAGGCCTCCAGAAAGCTCCGGTGCATAGTGGACGGCTAAAGCGTGCGGAGAATGTCAAGAGAGGGCGGGGTAGACCGAATTTGACATGGGAGGAGTCTGTTAAGAGAGAACTGAAGGATTGAAGTATCACCAAAGAGCTAGCTATAGACAGGGGTGCGTGGAAGCTTGCTATCCATGTGCCAGAGCCATAAGTTGGTTGCGAGATCTTATGGGTTTCATCTCTAGCCTACCCCAATTTGTTTGGGACTAAAAGCTTTGTTGTTGTTGTATCCGTGACATCGGGTCAGCACAAGGACGACCAGCGGTAAAAGACTTAGTGCTCCAAGATGACAACATTTTATTTTTTCCTTAGCTCAACACGTCATGTTTTTGTCGTTGTGCATATAGTTATGAAGACAGAGAGGATGAAAGCCGTCCCTTTTATTAAATACTACTTCCTCCAATTCATATTAGTTGTAGTACTTTTAGTTTTAAGTTGCGATAATTATTCTGAATCAAAGGGTGTACCTTCTTTTCATATCGCTCAACACAAAGGGTAATTAAATACTATACTCATAATTTAGATGGACTTATATAATTGTTGGAAATATGCCCTAGAGGCAATAATAAAAGCATTATTATTATATTTCCTTGTTCATGATAATTGTCTTTATTCATGCTATAATTGTGTTATCCGGAAATCGTAATACATGTGTGAATAATAGACACCAACATGTCTCTAGTAAGCCTCTAGTTGACTAGCTCGTTGATCAACAGATAGTCATGTTTTCCTGACTATGGACATTGGATGTCATTGATAACGAGATCACATCATTAGGAGAATGATGTGATGGACAAGACCCAATCCTAAACATAGCACAAGGTCGTATAGTTCGTTTGCTAGAGTTTTTCTAATGTCAAGTATCCTTTCCTTAGACCATGAGATCGTGTAACTTCCGGATACCGTAGAAGTGCTTTGGGTGTACCAAACGTCACAACGTAACTGGGTGACTATAAAGGTAGACTACGGGTATCTCCGAAAGTATCTGTTGGGTTGACACGGATCAAGACTGGGATCTGTCACTCCGTATGACGGAGAGGTATCACTGGGCCCACTCGGTAATGCATCATCATTATGAGCTCAAAGTGACCAAGTGTCTGGTCACGGGTGTTGGGGAACGTAGTAATTTCAAAAAAATTCCTATGCACACGCAAGATCATGGTGATGCATAGCAACAAGAGGGGAGAGTGTTGTCTACGTACCAACGCAGACCGACTGCGGAAGCGATCACACAACGTAGAGGAAGTAGTCGTACGTCTTCCCGATCCGACCGATCCAAGCACCGTTACTCCGGCACCTCCGAGTTCTTAGCACACGTTCAGCTCGATGACGATCCTCGGGCTCCGATCCAGCAAAGCGTCGAGGAAGAGTTCCGTCGGTACGACGGCGTGGTGACGATCTTGATGTATTACCGACGCAGGGCTTCGCCTAAGCACTGCAACAATATGATCGAGGTGGAATTTGGTGGCAGGGGGCACCGCACACGGCTAAGGAACGATCACCAAGGATCAACTTGTGTGTCTATGGGGTGCCCCCTGCCCCCGTATATAAAGGAGCAAGGGAGGAGGGGCGGCCGGCCTAGGAGTTGGCGCGTCAAGGGGAGTCCTACTCCCGGTGGGAGTAGGACTCCTTCTTTCCTAGTCCAACTAGGAGAAGGGGGGAAAGGAGGGAAGTGGAGAAGGAAGGGAGAGGTGGGCCGCGCCCCAAATCCCTTGTCCAATTCGGACTGGACTTGGGAGGGGCGCGCGCCACCTCCTGGCTCCTTCCCACTAAAGCCCATTAAGGCCCAATACTCTTCCCCGTATTCCCGTAACTCCCCGGTACCTCCGAAAATACCCGAATCACTCGGAACCTTTTCGATGTCCGAATATAGTCGTCCAATATATCGATCTTTATGTCTCGACCATTTCAAGACTCCTCGTCATGTCCCCGATCTCATCCGGGACTCCGAACTCCTTCGGTACATCAAAACTCATAAACTCATAATATAACTGTCATCGAAACCTTAAGCGTGCGGACCCTACGGTTCGAGAACAATGTAGACATGACCGAGAAACGTCTCCGGTCAATAACCAATAGCGGGACCTGGATGCCCATATTGGCTCCTACATATTCTACGAAGATCTTTATCGGTCAGACCGCATAACAACATACGTTGTTCCCTTTGTCATCGGTATGTTACTTGCCCGAGATTCGATCGTCGGTATCCAATACCTAGTTCAATCTCGTTACCGGCAAGTCTCTTTACTCGTTCCGTAATACATCATCCTGCAACTAACTTATTAGTTGCAATGCTTGCAAGGCTTAAGTGATGTGCATTACCGAGAGGGCCCAGAGATACCTCTCCGACAATCGGAGTGACAAATCCTATTCTCGAAATACGCCAACCCAACATCTACCTTTGGAGACACCTGTAATGCTCCTTTATAATCACCCAGTTACGTTGTGACGTTTGGTAGCACCCAAAGTGTTCCTCTGGCAAACGGGAGTTGCATAATCTCATAGTCATAGAAAAATGTATAAGTCATGAATAAAGCAATAGCAACATACTAAATGATCGGGTGCTAAGCTAATGGAATGGGTCATGTCAATCAGATCATTCAACTAATGATGTGACCTCGTTAATCAAATAACAACTCTTTTGTCCATGGTTAGGAAACATAACCATCTTTGATTAACGAGCTAGTCAAGTAGAGGCATACTAGTGACACTCTGTTTGTCTATGTATTCACACATGTATTATGTTTCCGGTTAATACAATTCTAGCATGAATAATAAACATTTATCATGATATAAGGAAATAAATAATAAATTTATTATTGCCTCTAGGGCATATTTCCTTCAACGGGATCATGCATTACGGTACGAGTAAAGTGACTTGCCGGTAATGAGATTGAACAAGGTATTGGGATACCGACGATCGAATCTCGGGCGAGTAACATACCGACTGGCAAAGGGAATTGTATACGGGGTTGCTTCAATCCTCGACATCGTGGTTCATCAGATGAGATCATCGAGGAGCATGTGGGAGCCAACACGGGTATCCAGATCCCGCTGTTGGTTATTGACCGGAGAGTCATCTCGGTCATGTCTACATGTCTCCCGAACCCGTAGGGTCTACACACTTAAGGTTCGGTGACGCTAGGGTTGTAGGGATATGTATATGCAGTAACCCGGATGTTGTCCGGAGTCCCGGATGAGATCCCGCACGTCACAAGGAGTTCCAGAATGGTCCGGAGGTAAAGAATTATATATAGGAAGTGCTATTTCGGCCATCGGGACAAGTTTCGGGGTCACCGGTATTGTACCGGGACCACCGGAAGGGTCCCGGGGGTCCACCGGGTGGGGCCACCTACCCCGGGGGCCACATGGGCTGTAGGGGGTGCGCCTTGGCCTACATGGGCCAAGGGCATCCGCCCCAAGAGGCCCATGCGCCTAGGGTTTAAGATGGGAAGAGTCCCAAAGGGGAAAGGCACCCCCTAGGTGCCTTGGGGGGGAGGGACTCCTCCCTTGGCCGCCGCCCCCCTAGGAGATTGGATCTCCTAGGGCCGGCGCCCCCCCCTTAGGCCCCCCTATATATAGTGAGGGAAGGAGGGCCTCTCATACCATGCCTTTGGTGCCTCCCTCTCTCTCTCCAACACCTCCTCCTCCTCCATAGAGCTTGGCAAAGCCCTGCCGGAGTACTGCAGCCCCATCACCACCACGCCGTCGTGCTGCTGCTGGAGCCATCTTCCTCAACCTCTCCTCTCCCCTTGCTGGTCAAGAAGGAGGAGACGTCATCCGCTCCGTACGTGTGTTGAACGCGGAGGTGCCGTCCGTTCGACGCTTGGTCATCGGTGATTTGGATCACGTCGTGTACGACTACCTCATCCCCGTTCTTTGAACGCTTCCGCTCGTGATCTACAAAGGTATGTAGATGCATCCGATCACTCGTTGCTAGATGAACTCATAGATGGATCTTCGTGAAACCGTAGGAAATTTTTTGTTTTCTGCAACGTTCCCCAACAATAATTGCCCCCCGATTCACTTTGAACTATATATATAAAAAGGAAAGAGATAGTTGCTACTCCATCCATGCAGAAATACTATAAGAAGTTTTAACTTTTTGTGAATATGATGTGTATAGACACATTTTAGTGCGTTTGTTTACTTATTTCAATCCGTATGTAGTCCGTATGAAATATCGAAAACATCTTAGCATCAAAACCAAAACAACTCACACATTTTCTCTCACAAAATACATTAAAATGAGAGATTGCTTAGACACAACAATAAGATAGTGCAATTAATTGGAGGAGCTATATCTAAATACTCCCTTTGCTTTGTTTTTCGTGTCAAAGTTTGACTTGTAATTTTAGTCAACAAATTATGGGTTATATACAAAACTATATCATCAAAAAGTTAATTGAAATGTGCATCGAGTGACATACTTCTATGACATATAACTCATATTTTTTCTGTTAAAATTAATGGTCAACGTTAGACATAAGAATATGAAGTGACCTCGTATAAAAAATGAAGAAAGAGTACATATGATGTACCTTATAAAGATATAGTAATCCATTAAAAGTGCCCTAATCTTATGAAAATGAGATGCACTTATTAAATACTTGGTCTATATAATTATTATACTTTGAGACTATAAGCATATGACTGACAAGATTGCATACGACTAATACTAAACTATCACTAGGATTGGCCTAAGTGTGACACGCCTGGACAATGCAATAATGTGAAGACCAACGGGGGCAAAGTCTCAACCATCAGTTCTCATTCTCACATATGGCACAATAACATGATCCAATATTCGGGAAAAAGAATCACATGACATAACATAATTGCTTATTCACTCATGAGAGATTAACTTGAAATTATCCAAAGAACTAAATTTAGTTTTATGGCCACGTGTATTTGGATTACACAGACTGCAAAACACAAATATAGGAATAACACATGATGATTGAGATGCCACGTACTGCAAATTTGCTTTGATTTGAAGATATAATTGTTTGGTGGTGTACATTAAGTACAACAACAATTTTTGGGATAGAGAGAGAGAGATGTAGTCAGTTTATAAATAAATATAATAAATTGAATAAGGTTTGATCGAGATTTGAGTTATTCACATCCGCTAATATTTCTATAATAAACCCTCGGAAACAAGGTATTTCCATAATAAAAAACACAATGGAGGTAGATTACGGTTCTGAGCATGTCCCACCGGCCAGTCAGACGTGAGCTAATCTGAGAAGCATGTGTTCAACTCAACGCAGTCGCAATCATGTGCCGAACCGACCTACACGCGTGGCTAGATAACAGGGGCGACACGATCCCCTCGCACACGCCTCATCCCAGCCGTTATCCACCGATCGGACGGCCCACACGGCCCGCAGGAGCGGAAGCGAACCTTCCTCCAATCAGAACGTCTTTGGTTGCGACGGGATTCCCCTCCTCATAAGCCGTCCGCCCCGTCTCTCACCCCCCATCTTTCTCCCCCCCAAACCCCACGCGGCGACGGGCGCAACAGAACCCAGCCTCCTCCTCTAGGGTTTGCGGCCGCCGTCGGGGGCGGAAAACCGGCGGCTACGGCGGTGATGGCGGGCCACGGGCAGGACCGCAAGACGATCGATCTGGAGGATGGGTGGGCGTTCATGCAGCGGGGCATCACCAAGCTCATCAACATCCTCGAGGGCAAGCCCGAGCCGCAGTTCAGCTCCGAGGACTACATGATGCTCTACACGTAAGTCGCCTCCGCCCTCGCCTCCCTCCGGCCGTGCATGGGCAAGGCCCGATTCGATCTGATCCGGTGCTGATCTAGGGTTTCCCCGGCCCCTTGCTTGTCTCTGTCCTTTGTCGCGCAGGACGATATACAACATGTGCACGCAGAAGCCCCCGCACGACTACTCGCAGCAGCTCTATGACAAGTACCGCGAGGCCTTCGAGGAGTACATCCGGGCCACGGTGAGCTGATTCTCCTGCTCCCGCTTATGCTTACATGCCGTGTCGTGTGTTCAGATTGTTCCCTGTTTCGTGTGTGTGTGCCTGTGCTGTTGGTTCCCCGGTCCAATGAATAAGACGAATCTGATTGTGTGTTGGTTTCGAACATGCGCGACCCATGGATTTGCACGCGTGTTTTTTTTTGGGTTGAGGTGTAGTGGGAGGGTGTTGTCTTACTGGCTGCAAATACTAGTAGTATTTACTAACACACATGATAAGATACTGTTAAAATATTTTGTGCTTGCAACAATCCTTCCTATTAGAATTCCAGTATCCCAATCAAACAGCCTTTCACATAAATGCATCAGTGAGTTTGCTTTTACTTTACAATGTGTGTTTAGGTCAGTTTATTTGTGCTCCATCTTTCTGGGGCCAAAGCTGCTATACAAACAAATGTCATCACTGAGCTGGAAAAGTGAACCTGCATTTTAGAACTGTTCTCAGTGTTTTCTGTGGTTATTCTTGAGATGAAGAGTACTTTTATCATGTTTGCACTGTATATCTGGTTAAAAATTATTGCTCCTCTAATCCGATGAAACATTTGTCTAGCTATCTTGTCTATCACTAAGATTGTCTTGTCAAATAACTCATTCTGTTAGGATCACCATTCTGGGCTGGTTATATGAACGTTGAGTCCATTTATTTCTAGTAAATTGTTATCCTGTAGAGACTCTTTTGTGTGACTGAATGATTTTATTCCGCTGAATTTAGATGTACTGTTAATAGTATTTCCTTGTATTATTTTTTGAATATTTAATGTCATTGTCATTGAGTGTATATTTTCTCCACCATATTAGTCTAGTTATTTAACCTTTTATCTTTCTTTGTCTAATTGGATATCCCTCCTAGTAATCCCTTTTGTAATATGTGATGTGACGGGACAAAGGGGAACTAGGAATCCAGTGTGATAGTTATGTTCTGAGTTTGTGACATGAGTCACACAACACACATCTTACAGTTTGTTCTGTAATCATCCTCTGGTTTATTTGTTTGCTCGCCTTTTACTTTTACTCAAATTACTGTAGGTCTTGCCATCAGTAAAAGAGAAGCATGATGAGTTTATGCTCAGAGAGCTGGTACAAAGGTGGTCAAACCATAAAGTTATGGTTAGGTGGCTTTCACGCTTTTTCCATTATCTTGACCGGTACTTCATCACACGGAGGTCGCTTACTGCACTTAGAGATGTTGGGCTTATTTGCTTCCGAGACCTGGTAAATTGTCATTTTGTAGTTCCTGTTCTTGATATATGCATATTTTTAGTGTTTCCTTTTTCTGTTCTAATCAGTCAACTCATGGTAACAGATATTTCAAGAGATCAAAGGGAAGGTAAAAGATGCGGTGATAGCTCTGGTGAGTCTTTGCATCTCTCTATGAACTTATATCCAATGATTTGTGTACATATATAACTGAGTGTGGCAGCACCTTCCTTAAACAGATCGATCAAGAGCGTGAAGGTGAACAGATTGACAGGGCCTTGCTGAAGAACGTCTTGGATATTTTCGTTGAAATTGGGTTAGGTAATATGGATTGTTACGAGAATGACTTCGAAGATTTCTTGCTCAAGGATACTACAGATTACTACTCTGTCAAAGCTCAAAGCTGGATTGTCGAGGATTCTTGTCCTGATTACATGATAAAGGTACCATTGATACAAGGCCTTTGTGACTGCCTACATATTTACCATTGCCTGGTATTGTTGTTCTATGTAATGGATTGCTGATGCCTCTTTCATTAGGCTGAAGAATGCCTGAAAAGAGAGAAGGAGCGAGTTGGTCACTACTTGCATATTAATAGTGAGCCGAAGTTGCTGGAGGTATGTTGAAAGTTTGTGAACCTGTTTGAAACTCTCTTGACTGTTTTTTGTTGTAATGATTGTATTTTGGATATGCATTCACAATTTAGTAACCAGAATATTTTGATGATCAATCTTTGAGGAATGATATAAAATAATTCAGTCTGTGATATATATGTATTTAATTTGTGTTTCCTAATTTTACAGAAAGTGCAAAATGAATTGCTTGCCAGTTATGCAACACAACTTTTGGAGAAGGAGCATTCTGGATGTTTTGCATTGCTTCGGGATGACAAGGTTTGATTAGAAGGAGGCACATTTCTTAACAGTGTATGCTATTCATCAACAGATTTGGCCACTCATTCATCGTTTCCTACAGGTTGAGGATCTTTCAAGGATGTATAGACTCTTCTCGAAAATCGCCCGTGGTCTGGAACCTATTTCTAACATGTTTAAAACGGTATTGTCTATAGTCCTCAATTCTCTTGGCTCTCCTTTCTACTCCTCGCAGTTTGTCCTAAATTGTGATTTAACCGTACATCTTTGCAGCATGTTACGAATGAGGGTACAGCTTTGGTCAAGCAAGCAGAAGATTCTGCTAATAACAAGAAGGTGCAGCCTTTAACTTCAGCCATCACATCATTTGTGCACTTGTTTGTGGTTCAATTTGATTAGACAGTTGAATTAGCGTAGTATTCCCTCCGTCACATATCATATGGTTCAAGAAGACACTTAATTTGGGACGGAGGGAGTATCATTCAAGTGTCAATGACGCCATTCCACATTAATATTCTTTTGATTAGACAGTTGAATTAGCCTAGTATTCCCTCCGTCTCATATCATATGGTTCAAGAAGACACTTATTTTGGGACGGAGGGAGTATCATTCAATCGTCAATGACGCCATTCCACATTAATATTCTTTTTTTTCCGTGAATACACATTCTGAAATTATTGTTTGTACAGCCAGAGAAGAAGGAGATGGTTGGCATGCAGGAACAGGTGTGTAACTTTATTTTATACTACACTTATAATTAACATATGTTACCTAATGCTTGTTATTTGCCTTTCAGGTTTTTGTCTGGAAAATCATTGAGCTGCATGACAAGTATGTAGCATATGTGACAGATTGTTTTCAGGGCCATACACTCTTTCACAAGGTCTGCTGGTAGATACATTTGTATTCCATGTTGCTTTCATCATAAATTGAAATGGCTGCCTTATTCTCAAATTTCTACTTGTGTCCAGGCACTTAAAGAAGCCTTTGAGGTCTTCTGCAATAAGGGTGTCTCTGGCAGTTCCAGTGCTGAATTACTTGCCACCTTCTGTGACAACATTTTGAAGAAAGGCTGTAGTGAGAAGCTCAGTGATGAGGCCATTGAGGATGCCCTTGAGAAGGTACAACATCCTTCACATTTGCTGATGTCATAAATTTAGAGTAAGGAACTCAAGTTTGTCAGTGAATGACTTTCAGGTGGTGCGGTTGCTCGCGTACATTAGTGATAAGGATCTCTTTGCCGAGTTCTACAGGTAACTACTTGTTAACCTTGCTTGGGATTTTTTGCCTATTTAACCTCCACATCTGAATAGTTGGTCATCATTTGGAGCTTTGTATTTATGTTGAAATGCTCAATCAATTTTACAGGAAGAAACTTGCAAGGAGATTGCTTTTTGACAAGAGTGCCAATGATGAACATGAAAGAAGCATCCTGACAAAGCTCAAGCAGCAGTGTGGCGGGCAGTTTACTTCAAAAATGGAAGGCATGGTTACTGACCTTACTGTTGCAAGAGATCATCAAACTAAGTTTGAAGAGTTTGTAGCTGATCATCCGGAGTCGAATCCTGGGGTAGACTTGGCTGTTACTGTCTTGACAACTGGATTCTGGCCAACCTACAAAACTTTTGACATAAATCTTCCCTCTGAGATGGTAAAATAACCTTTTCTTGTGAAATAAGGAGCATGAGTTTTGATTTAAGTATTTCTTTTTTTTTGAGTTTTTTGAAATGGAAATTTATCTACACTTCTCAATTTCACTTCTCAATTTTTATCAGGTGAAATGTGTAGAGGTTTTTAAGGAGTTCTACGCAACAAGAACAAAGCACAGGAAGCTTACCTGGATATACTCCTTGGGAACCTGCAATATCAGTGCAAAATTTGATGTTAAAACTATAGAGCTCATTGTTACAACATATCAGGTAACTTAGATTAATCTGTATACATTCACTTTGACAAATGTGTACTTGTAATCTGTCAGCTGTCATCTGTTATTTATTTGGACATGCTTATTGTTTTGGCAGGCTGCGTTGCTGTTGTTATTCAATGGATCTACTAAGCTTAGTTACTCTGAGATTGTAACACAGCTGAACCTGTCAGATGATGATGTTGTCCGTTTGCTCCATTCTCTCTCTTGCGCGAAATACAAGATTCTTAGCAAAGAACCAGCTGGTAGAACTATTTCGCCTAATGATTCTTTTGAGTTCAATTCAAAATTTACTGACAGGATGAGAAGGATCAAGGTATTTTCTGGTTTTCTCTTCTTTGGTTTGTATAGGCTATATCTATGTGATGCTTTCTGATTGCATATTCGCATAACTTGCAGATACCCCTACCTCCTGTTGATGAGAAGAAAAAGGTTGTTGAGGACGTTGACAAGGACCGGAGGTACGCAATTGATGCATCAATTGTGCGTATCATGAAGAGTCGCAAAGTTATGGCCCATACACAGCTAGTTGCGGAGTGTGTGGAGCAGCTCAGCCGCATGTTCAAGGTACTGTTTTTCGCTACATATTTGGCCATTGGGAATTTGGCATATCTTGCTACTATGCGCATTTAACATCATCGATTTTAATATACATAACTTGCTACTATCAAACATTACCAAATCCATTGGCACAGCACACACTAACATTATCATTTTTGTTGCACTTGCCTTTTGTTCTGGCTTAATATTTCCTATTCTTTTTTATAACACAATGTGGCTGAAGCCTGATGTTTGCACTGAAGTTGCTAATGCCATGTTTTGGGGTAGTTGTAGGCAAATGACTTAGCTAGCTGTTTATGCTTTGTGTTTATATTTGTTTTGACACATGGGCTGGTTTAGTAACTAACAGATGTTTAGCTTGAATTCAAAAGACCTAGCTAGCTGTTTATGCTTGTCTACACTGTTCATATTTGTTTTGACACATGGGTTGGTTTAGCAACTGACACATTTTTTGCTTGAATTCTGTTCTGTAACCTGAATTTTTTCTGCCTTCCGCAGCCTGACTTCAAAGCAATCAAGAAGAGGATTGAAGATCTCATCACGAGGGATTACCTGGAGCGGGACAAGGACAACGCCAACACATACAGATATCTGGCTTGATTAGTATTGGTGGTAGGTTGCAAGCTTGCTGATGGTGGCAGCTGCCGTGTCGCGTTCATGATACGCTCCAACGACTTGCTGCGTTGTTGCAGCTTATTTTGGGGATTTCGGTTGCTATCTTCCTGGGCTGGTCTCATTTTGTACATGGGTCGTCAGAAACACAGTAGGCAACTCTGAATTAGAGGAGGCACCTCGGTACCGCTGAATTATCCTTCTCTTGCAGTGCTTTTTAAATACTGACTTAGAAATTCCTCGCCATTCGTATTTCTCCAACTTATCTGTTCGAAAGTGGGAGCTGCCTACTGTAGTAGGAATCTACTCCTTCTGTTCCTAAATATAAGTCTTTTTAGAGATTCCACTATAAACTACATACAGATGTATATGGACATATTTTAGAGTGTAGATTCACTCATTTTATTTTGTATGTAGTCCACAGTGAAATCTCTAAAAAGACTTATATTTATGAATGGAGGGAGTACACGGCTGTGAGGTATGATTGCGTATCTCACGGTAGCCTTCTTTGCCAATAGATAGCGTTATCATGGCTAGGATTTTGGCCTGTTCCTGAATTTTATGGCACGGTTAAAATGCTTTGACACTCGTTTGAAACCTTTCCACGTGAATAGAGTAGAGAGCAGTAAGATTCTGTACTCCCTAAATTCCCATCCTGTTTAGGCCTATTTTGGTTCATAGGATAAGATTATTTATTATAGGAATATGAATTTTGTAGGAAATGAGGTGACATGTATCTCAAATCCTATGAGTAGGAAAAGGAAATAAGATGTCATTTGGTTGACATCAAAAGATTTTTTACATTGAGTTTAGGCTTTTTTTTATTTTCCTATAAAATGTGGAGGATAAGAATCAATTCTACGTAGGAATAAGAATCTATTTCTATAAACTAAAGGGCTTTAAAGGAAAAAATCCTATAAGAATCCTATTCTCTAGAATTCAATTCCTATGAAATTCCTCTAAACCAAAAGAGGCCATGGATTGCCCCGTCCGGCCAGTTATTTTCACTTTTCACTCGATTATGAAGAATTATGGTTTAGATAATCACAAGCTGTAAAGAGCTCTGTATATGCACGGCCGCATCCAGGCGCCCCCGCCAGGAGACGCAGCTAGGCCCTGTGCAGCTGGAACTTGCCTGAGCTCGCCCACCACCTACGGCGAGCGAGCCCATCTTCCTCCTAATCTCCGTCTGTTCTTGCTACACATCTGCTGCTGGATAGATGTTGAATGATTATTGTTGCTGCATATGAGTGATGTTGTTAGTTGCTATTGATTTGGTAGATCTACTCCTAGTTGTGGATGAATGATGCATATCTATAGTTTTTTTGCTAGATGATTTTCTCCTCAGTTTTTGCTACAGATTTGCTGCTGGATAGATGATAATGATTATTGCTGTTGGATATGAATGATGGTGTTAGTTGCTTGAGATTTGGTAGATGACTCCTAGTTACTTGCTTGATGGATGGATGAATGGTGCATATTTAGTTTTTTGCTAGATCTCTTGCTTTAGTTGCTAGATGATTTGCTACCGTCAATGAGATGTCATTCTATTCGTATTTGTAGTTGACTCTCTTTTGTAGTGTAGCAAAGAAAACATGAAAACCTTCTTTATTGTACTCCCCCTGTCCGGAAATACTTGTCATTGAAATGGATGTATCTAGATGTATTTTAGGTGTAAGTACATCCATTTTCATTCATTTTGATGACATGTAATTCCGGACGGAGGGAGTAATATTTAGCAGTCAAAACAATTAAGTGTTAGAAATTCAACACACATTTTTAGTTCAGAGACTTTACAGACATTTCAACACACATTCCACAATCTTAAAAAAGAACTCGATGGCTGATTCTGGAGGAAGTTTTCCAAAATCGGATCCTGGAGAATCAAAGGTGAAAAAACCCGGGCCTTCACTATTGCAGGGATGCTTAGCAGTGTGGCGGGTGCAAGCCTAATAGTGGTGGGCAAAGCTGCCTGCCACTGCTATCATGGCATCAGTGGCGGGCGCCCACCCGTCATTGATGGCAGTGCTGTAGTGGTGGGCTTGCGTTATCGCCTATTGCCCGCCACAACTATAATAGTTTTTTTTTGAGCAAACACAATAGGGGAAAACCCCTGCCGTAACTTCTTTTTTTGCATTAATCTTGGGGGGGGGGGGGGAGGGGGGGATGTTACATGGTACTGTACATTATGTGATAGAAAATGGGAAATTGCAGAAAAGTAGTTCACAATGTGTCTACCCATGATTGCATCCCATCCTTTAGGCTAGGCTTAAGCTCTTTTGATGATGGTGCTGTAATGTTCTTTGAAATAGTCAATGCAATGTGATAAGCAGTGACGGAGGTAGAGGGTGGCCAGCAGGGGCCAAGGCCCTCCTCATGATCACACTTTCCTTTGTATTATGCATGTGAACAGTGAATATTTTTCTAATTTTTCTTTAAACCGGCCCTCTCTAAGATAAAATTATAGGCAATCCTGCCTCCGCCACCGGTGATAACTCTCTATCATTGTTATAAGAAAATGATGTTGTTCCTATGCTTCCATATGCTCCAGCATCCTGCTATCAAACTCTCCTTGAATCCCTTGTTATGGTATCTGGTCTTACCTTCTGTAAGCATCTCAATAGTATTCAAATCTGTGTTCCATTCAATTCTTATTTTGCTATCTAGAATTTTTTTGCTGAAATCACATTCAAAGAAGAGGTGTTACAGATATTCATTGGGCTTTTCTTCACATAGCACACATTTTTTGTTATCTATGTGGAAATTCTTCCTGGTCAGCAGGTCTCTGGTGTTAAGTCTGTCTAGCACAAGGAGCCAAAAAAAGAACTTTTGTTTGGGTAGGCTGCATGATTTCCATATTCGCTGGAAAGGTTTTGCTGCATCTGGTGGATTACTAATAAGGTGAAGGTATATTCTATTATTGGAATATTTGTTGCCTTTCCACAGAAACTACCAACAGACTTTACTAGAACTGTCATGATGCATGCTGTTAATTAGGTCCAACATTGCTTGGCTCTATCGTACATCAACAGAGGACATAGGGAGGTGAAACATACCATAAAAATCTGTGTTTGCTTGAGTTATGTTGGTGTCAATTGTATAGTTAACATCTTTGGCAAATGAATATAGTTGAGGGAATATGTTCTGCAGAGTGTCATCATTCCATCTATCATGCCATAATTTCACAATGTTTCCAGCTGATGGTTTTCATGCTGTCATGCTTTTGAAACCATCTAACAAGGAGCAACAATCTCTCCACCAAACAGATCCAACTTTGGTGGGATAGTTTGGTACAGTTCCATCATTGTAGTATGTGTCCCATATCAATTCCACCCATGGGATATCATGTTTATTGAAAAATTTGTATAGGAATTTTGTCAGTAGAGCCCTATTTTGCATTCTTTGCCAAGACCACCTGCTTTCTTTTGTAAACATACTATTTCCCATTTGACTAGGCAGCTACCTTGTTTGTTAATCTTATTGCCATACCATATGAAGCCTCCACCATATTTTTCAAAGTGGTCCAGTATGGTAAATGGTACTCTAATGCAGCACATGGCATATATTGGGAGAGCAGATACCACTGCTTTCCAATGTGTTAATCTGCCAGAATATGTCATAAGATTAGCAATTCAAGATAGCCTTTTGTCCAGTCTAGATACCATTGACATAAGGTCATCTACCTTAGGCCTTGTAGATCCCATTGGGAGGCCTAGGTATGTGAATGTCATGCTTTCCTTTTTACATCCTAGAATATTGGCCAGTTCCAGTGCTCTTTCTTCAATAATGTTGATTGGTACTAGAGAGGATTTGCTATAGTTGACCTTTAGTCCAGTAAATTCTGTGAATATTTTCAAAATATTGATTATCTTGGTTAACTGCATAGGATCAGCTGGCAATATGATGAGAGTGTCATCAACATACTGTATGATGGGATATCTCCTGTTATTTGTGTTCTGTACTGGAAGTGATAGTTCTCCATATTGCCATGCTTCATTTTCTATTTTTTGCAGCAGTTCAGCTACCATTACATACAGTAGTGCAGAAAAAGGATCTCCCTGTCTCACTCCTCTTTTACACTTGATGCTCTTACCAGGTACTCCATTCATGATAACAGATGCAGAGTTTGTAGATATGATCTTTTTAACCCATCTAATCCATTTAGGGGTGAAACCCAGGTGTTCCATCATATAGTATATAACATTGTGATCCACCTTGTCAAATGCTTTTTCAAAGTCTATCTTGAAAATGACAATAGGGTTTTTTGATTTATGACACATGTGTATGTATTCAAAACTCAATGCCAAACAGTCCTGGATGTTTCTAGTTTTGATGAAGCCATATTGGTTCTTGTTGATCCTGTTCACTACCTCTTTTTGTCTCTGCTGGCAAGAAGTTTGGTAGTGATTTTGATGGGCATGCTGACGAGAGAAATGGGCCTGTAATCATTAGGGGATTCATGATTGTCCCTTTTTGGTATCAATGTTATGAATGCAGAGTTTAAAGGTTCCAAAAAGATCCTCTCATTGAAGAAACCATCAATGAATTTGTATATATATATATTCTTTAATAATGTGTGCCAGCATCTTTTCATGAATAGACCATTGAAACCAGCAGGCCCTGGTGATTTGTCATTTGACATAGATTTGATGATATCATTAATTTCTTCTGTTGAGAAATTTCTGTCTAGAGTCTCATCAATTTGTTCCAGTGCTAGGTAGTCTATGTCAAAGTGTTTGCTAGTGATCTCAGTCATACAAATCCTTTCTTTAAAAGACTGCCATAAAATAGCTGCCTTTTGATCATGATCATATACATCCATGTTGTTAGTGTTCTTTAGGAATAATATATAATTATGTCTGAACACCTGAGTAGCAATAGCACGGAATAATTTTGTGTTTTCATCTCCTAATTTGGCCCACCTGATGTTTGCTCTAATCCTCCAGTATTTCCTTTTTGCTTCCAGCAAATTATTCGTATGTTTGGTGAGAGCCTTTCTAAAATTTCTCTCAATTCTTGTCAAAGATCTCTGGTCTTCTATACCATCCAACACTTTGACAAAGTAGCAACAGTTTTTTATGGTTTTATTTAATTGAGAGAAATTTTTGCTCCATGCTTTATGTTATTTTCTTTAAATTTAGCCACCAGGGTTTTTGCAGTCTCTTAAAAAAAGTGCTATTATGCCAGCTCCTTTCCACAGTCTCAATAAAGCCCTCAAAATCAGTCCAAAATTCCTCAAACCTGAAAATTTTACTTTTGGGAATATTGCTGTCAATTTGTACCTTAATAGTTACATGGTCTGATGTAATTTTTGCCACAGGGAAAGTCATGGTGTTGGGATTATCATTAGTCCAGTCTGAGCTAGTGAAAATCCAATCAAGTTTTTCACGAAGTGGACAATCCTGCATATTACTCCAAGTAAATGACCTACATTTGAGAGGTATTTCCATCAAGTCAAGGTTGATGATAATATTATTGAATAGCATCATAGTGTTGTGGTCACCTCCACTTCTGTTTCTATTTTCTGGTCCTTTAATGAAATTAAAATCACCAAGAAACATCCAATATTTGCTAGCTGCCATATTAAGACCTGTCAGCCAATTGGTGAACTCTTGTTTTCCTTCCTCCGAATTTGGGCTATAGATGTTTGTGAGATACTAGGTGGTGTTATCCATGGTGGATGTGAACTCAATGTTGATTTGGAAATAATCCTTTGAAACCAGTCTTCCTGTGAAATGGTTACTGTTCCATATAGTAATTACTCCACCTGAAGGACTATGGATATATTGGTTGAACCTCTTGGGACAGAAATTTCTTATGTATGCCACATCAAAAGTTTCTCGTTTGGTCACCCGAAGTGCAATAATACTACATGAACTTTCATCGATTTTCAGTCTTAGATCACCCCATCTTTTTTTGGAATTTATGCCTCTAACATTCCAACATAGTATATTCCAGTTCCTATTCATGTGGAAATGTTGTGGGTAGCTTTGATATCATACCAGGTCTAGCATGGCATGAATGAGAACATACGATCACAAGTATGAATAGTGGTTTTCTGCTGGCAGTGTTATGATCATTAGTGTACCAGATAGCAGAGACTGTAATGGAATGATGATCAGTTGCAATATAACAGTAGAAAAGCTTGCTGAGATAGCTGAGAAAGTTGTACCAAGAGTGCCATAGGTACCAATTATTACAGACCAAATATAGTAGTGATGCACGCAGGCATCTCAGGAACAGATAACTAGAAACAAAGTACTTATAGGTGATAACTGGAAAGCAAAAGATAGTTCCATCTAGTGCCCAACTCAGACATGAGAATTTAATCATCAGAACTATCATAGTTGAGGACATTGCTGGACACATCCTTATGTGCCATCTTGCAAGGTCCAGTGCCAATAGCTTGTAGGGTGTTATTGGCAGTTCTAGTGGAGGTGGGGCCTGCTTGTCAATCACAATAGCATCAAATTTGGCCCCCAGGTTGATAGCTACATCCTTCTTCTTGCTGTTATTGGGACAATTGTTGCTTTCTGGCTTGTCATCTTGGCGAAAGTTTGCAACCCATGGTGATCTTTGCAAGCCTGTTGCTCCTCCTGCATAGTGTTTCATCAACAATGACATTCTTCTTCCTTTTGTTTGTGGCTTTGGATGGTCCCATGGTGATCTTTGCAAGCCTGTTGCTCCTCCTGCATAGTGTTTCATCAACAATGACATTCTTCTTCCTTTTGTTTGTGGCTTTGGATGGTTTGTTGGTGGTGGCAAATGTGTCTTCAGTGATCTCAACAACACTTCCAGAGCTAGACTGTTGTGCAAATTGCTGTGCTGGATTGGATGTTTGAAATTGAAGAAAGCATCTTTTCCTAGAGCCATTAGAGCCCAGAACATAAACTACCTAACATGAAGTATTAATAATGTTGGCTTCTCCAAGTTTGGGGATGATTTTTTTAGCATCGGATGCTAAATTTCCAATCAGGCCTTAAAGTGAAGAGAGATGTTCATTCATCCCCTCTAAAGTGATCTGTTGGTTCGTGGTTCAGATACCTGGCTGGATGATGGGATGTCATTGTAATTCATACTAGCATTCTATGTAATAAACTCAGGGCTACTGTGTGCCATAGGAACCTGGATAAAATCCTCAACAAGGGGTTCAAAATTCTGCATACTAACAACCTGATTGATAGTGTCATTCAGTGCATCAGGTATAACCATAGTTTGAGCTGCAGGGGCTGCATTAGAATTGTTGTGGTCCATAGCAGCATGAAATTGGTCCTGCATAGCTGAAGCATTGTTATGTTTCCCATCTACAACATGAACATCTTCATAAGGAGCACCCAGATTCTCATTATGAGGGTTGATCACAACCTGTTCCATAGGGATGTTTGCCATCACATCGTCATGCCAGAAACCACCATGAACATGGGGCAGATGGTCCGGATTACCATCGTCAGGTGGCAGACGATCTTCGCCTCCTCCTTGCTGACCAATAATCTCTCTGGACAGGATGTATGTGGGACATGTCCATGAATCACCAAAACCTACGTCATCCATAATGCGAAGAACAACAATGCTCAAAGGTAGAGTATCGGGATTCATCACTCTGACTTTCACAATAATTATGGTTTTGTCTCTAGGATCTTTGTTTCATATGAGGAATCTACCATAAGGAGCAACAGTGTGGCTAATCACATTCACAATCCAGCATTCAAGAGGGTAATTCATCAACATTATCCATACATCATGAGTGAAAGTAATGCTACGGTATTTCAAACCATGATCATGCCTAGTGATTCTCATAATAGAGTCCCCAATCTAATGGTCTATTGGTTATTGCAATGTCACGAGAGCATGCAGTAGTAAACTGAATAAGAATAGATCCCATACCATAGCGTGATGAGTAGTTGATTCTCCAACCTCTGTTCTCCAAGAAGTTGGTAATCATGGCATTGGCGCCATGGAACTTCCCCGGGGAAATGCTAGGTAGCAACATAGCTATTGTCCATTCATCACATACCATAGGAAGTTCACTGTCGGTGACCATGCACCCACACTGCCCGTGGAGAGGACCAGGGGCAACGATGGTGGTGCCAGGTGGGAGGTTGATACATCTCCAATGCATCTATAATTTATGAAGTATTCATGCCATGTTTACAACAATTTTATATGGTTTTGGTATGATTTGTTTAGAACTAATCGGGACTGACGCTGTTTTCAGCAGATCTACCGTGGCGTCGTTTTTTGTGCAGAAATAAAAGTTATCGAAATGGGCTGAAAATTTACGGTGATTTTTTATGGACCAAAAGAGACCCCCGAAGCACCGGAGCTAGGCCAGGAAGTAACCAAGGAGTCCACAAGCCTGCTAGCCTTGCACTACCCCCATGGCGCTAGCTCCAGGCTTGTGGGCCCCTCGGGCACCCCCTTGACATGAGACCGACGCCAAAAATTCTTATAAACACCCAAACCTCCGAAAAGAACCCTAGATCGTAAGTTCCGCTGCAGCAAGCTTCTATAGCCACGGAAAACCAATCGGGATCCCATTCCGGCACCCTGCCGGAGGGGAAAATCATCACCAGAGGCCATCTTCATCATCCCGGTGGTCTCCATGACGAGGAGGGAGTAGTTCACCCTCGGGGCTGAGGGTATGTACCAGTAGCTATGTGTTTGATCTCTCTCTCTCTCTCTCGTGTTCTTGATTTGGCACGATCTTGATATTCTGCAAGCTCTGTTACTATAGTTGGATTATATGGTGTTGCTACCTCTCTACCTTCTTGTGATGAATTCAGTTTTACCTTTGAGGTTTTACTATTATCAGATTGAATACTTTTATGGATTTGAGAACACTTGATGTATGTCTTGCGTGAGATACCCGTGGTGACAATGGGGTGTTCTATTGATTCACTTGATGTATGTTTTTGAAGGAAATATGCCCTAGAGGCAATAATAAAGTTATTATTTATTTCCTTATATCATGATAAATGTTTATTATTCATGCTAGAATTGTATTAACCGGAAACATGATACATGTGTGAATACATAGACAAACAGAGTGTCACTAGTATGCCTCTACTTGACTAGCTCGTTGATCAAAGATGGTTATGTTTCCTAGCCATAGACATGAGTTTTCATTTGATTAACAGGATCACATCATTAGAAGAATGATGTGATTGACTTGACCCAATCCGTTAGCTTAGCACTTGATCATTCAGTATGTTGCTATTGCTTTCTTCATGACTTATACATGTTCCTATGACTATGAGATTATGCAACTCCCGTTTACCGGAGGAACACTTTGTGTGCTACCAAATGTCACAACATAATTGGGTGATTATAAATGTGCTCTATAGGTGTCTCCGAAGGTACTTGTTGAGTTGGCATATTTCGAGATTAGGATTTGTCACTCCGATTGTCGGAGAGGTATCTCTGGGCCCACTCAGTAATGCACATCACTATAAGCCTTGCAATCATTGTAACTAATGAGTTAGTTGCGGGATGATGTATTATAGAACGAGTAAAGAGACTTGCCAGTAACGAGATTGAACTAGATATTGAGATACCGACGATCGAATCTCGGGCAAGTAACATACCGATGACAAAGGGAACAACGTATGTTGTTATGCGGTTTGATCGATAAAGATCTTCATAGAATATGTGGGAGCCAATATGAGCATCCATGTTCTTCTATTGGTTATTGACCGGAGACGTGTCTCGGTCATGTCTATATAGTTCTCGAACCCGTAGGGTCTGCACGCTTAAAGTTCGGTGACGATCGGTATGATGAGTTTTTGTGTTTTGATGTACCGAAGGTAGTTCGGAGTCCCGTATATGATCACTGACATGATGAGGAGTCTCGAAATGGTCGAGACGTAAATATCGATATATTGGACGACTATGTTCGGACACTAGAAAGGTTTCGGAAGGTTTCAGACATATACCGGAGTACGGGGGGGGGGGGAGGGGTTACCGGAACCCCCGGGGGGCTTAATGGGCCTTACTGGAAATAGAGGGCAGCAAGGGGAGTGTGGGGCGCCCCCAAGGCCCAAACTGAATTAGTTTAGGGCAAAGGGGGCCGGCCCCCTCTTTCCTTCCCCCTCTCCTACTCCTACTAGGAAAAGGAGGAGTCCTACTCCTAGTGGGAGTAGGACTCCCCCTCTTGGCGCGCCTCTCCCTGGCCGTCCGCCTCCTCCCCTTGCTCCTTTATATACGGGGGCAGGAGGCTCCCCATAGACACAACAATTGATCATTGATCTCTTAGCCGTGTGCGGTGCCCCCCACCATAATCCACCTTGATCATATCGTAGCGGTGCTTAGGCGAAGCCCTGCATCGGTAGCATCATCATCACTGTCACCACGCCGCCGTGCTGACGAAACTCTCCTGTGAAGCTTTGCTGGATCGGAGCTCGCGGGACGTCATCGAGTTGAACATGTGCAGAACTCGGAGGTGCCGTGCGTTCAGTACTTGGATCGGTCGGATCATGAGGACGTACGACTACATCAACCGCGTTGTGCTAACACTTCCGCATTCGGTCTATGAGGGTACATGGACACACTCTCGCCTCTCGTTGCTATGCATCACCATGATCCTGTGTGTGCGTAGGATTTTTTTTGAAATTACTACGTTCCCCAACAGTGGCATCCGAGCCAGGTTATTGCGTAGATGTTATATGCACGAGTAGAACACAAGTGAGTTGTGTGCGATACAAGTCATACTGCTTACCAGCATGTCATACTTTGGTTCGGCGGTATTGTTGGATGAAGCGGCCCGGACTGACATTACTCGTACGCTTACGCAAGACTGGTCCTACCGACATGCTTTGCACACAAGTGGCTGGCGGGTGTCAGTTTCTCCAACTTTAGTTAAACCAAGTGTGGCTACGCCCGGTCCCTGCGAAGGTTTAAACATCACTAACTTGACGAACTATCGTTGTGGTTTTGATGAGTAGGTAAGAATGGTTCTTGCTCAGCCCGTAGCAGCCACGTAAAACTTGCAACAACAAAGTAGAGGACGTCTAACTTGTTTTTGCAGGGCATGTTGTGATGTGATATGGTCAAGACATGATGCTATATATATTGTATGAGATGATCATGTTTTGTAACAGAGTTATCGGCAACTAGCAGGAGCCATATGGTTGTCACTTTATTGTATGCAATACAATCGCCCTGTAATTGCTTTACTTTATCACTAAGTGGCAGCGATAGTCGTAGAAGCAATAGTTGGCGAGACGACAACGATGCTACGATGGAGATCAATGTGTCGCACCGGTGACGATGGTGATCATGACGGTGCTTTGGAGATGGAGATCAAAGGCACACGATGATGATGGCCATATCATATCACTTATATTGATTGCATGTGATGTTTATCCTTTATGCATCTTATTCTGCTTTGTTTGACGGTAGCATTATAAGATGATCTCTCACTAAATTTCAAGGTAAAAGTGTTCTCCCTGAGTATGCACCGTTGCCAAAGTTTGTCGTGCCGAGACACCACGTGATGATCGGGTGTGATAAGCTCAACGTTCATCTACAACGGGTGTAAGACAGTTTTACACACGCAGAATACTCGGGTTAAACTTGACGAGCCTAGCATATGCAGATAGGGCCTCGGAACACTGAGACCGAAAGGTCGAGCATGAATCATATAGTAGATATGATCAACATAGTGATGTTCACCATTGAAAACTACTCCATTTCACGTGATGATCGGTTATGGTTTAGTTGATATGGATCACGTGATCACTTAGATGATTAGAGAGTTGTCTATCTAAGTGGGAGTTCTTAAGTAATATGATTAATTGAACTTAAATTTATCATGAACTTAGTACCTGATAGTATTTTGCTTGTCTATGTTATTGTAGATAGATGGCCCGTGCTGTTGTTCCGTTTAATTTTAATGCGTTCCTTGAGAAAGCAAAGTTGAAAGATGATGGTAGCAATTACACAGACTGGGTCCGTAACTTGAGGATTATTGCACAGAAGAATTACATCCTGGAAGCACCGCTAGGTGTACCACCCGCGCCGGCAACTGCAGACATTGTGAATGCCTGGCAGTCGCGTGTTGATGACTACTCGATAGTTCAATATGCCATGCTTTACGGCTTAGAACCGAGACTTCAACGACGTTTTGAACGTCATGGAGCATATGAGATGTTCCAGGAGTTGAAGTTAATATTTCAAGAAAATGCCCGGATTGAGAGATATGGAGTCTCCAATAAATTCTATAGCTGCAAGATGGAGGAGAATAGTTCTGTCAGTGAACATATACTCAAAATGTCTGGGTATCATAATCACTTGACTCAACTGGGAGTTAATCTTCCTATTGATAGTGTCATTGACAGAGTTCTTCAATCACTGCCACCAAGCTACAAAAGCTTCATGATGAACTATAATATGCAAAGGATGAATAAGACAATTCCCGAGCTCTTCGCAATGCTAAAGGCAGCGGAGGTAGAAATCAAGAAGGAGCATCAAGTGTTGATGGTCAACAAGACCACTAGTTTCAAGAAAAAGGGTAAAGGGAAGAAGAAAGGGAACTTCAAGAAGAACGGCAAACAAGTTGCTGATCAAGAGAAGAAACCCAAGTCTGGACCTAGGCCTGAGACTGAGTGCTTATACTGCAAACAGACTGGTCACTGGAAGCGGAACTGCCCCAAGTATTTGGCGGATAAGAAGGATGGCAAGGTGAACAAAGGTATATGTGATATACATGTTATTGATGTGTACCTTACTAGAGCTTGCAGTAGCACCTGGGTATTTGATACTGGTTATGTTGCTAATATTTGCAACTCGGAACAGGGACTACGGATTAAGCGAAGACTGGCTAAGGACGAGGTGACGATGCGCGTGGGAAATGGTTCCAAAGTCGATGTGATCACCGTCGACACGCTACCTCTACATCTACCTTCGGGATTAGTTTTAGACCTGAATAATTGTTATTTGGTGCCAGCGTTGAGCATGAACATTATATCTGGATCTTGTTTGATGCGAGACGGTTATTCATTTAAATCTGAGAATAATGGTTGTTCTATTTATATGAGTAATATCTTTTATGGTCATGCACCCTTGAAGAGTGGTCTATTTGTGTTAAGTCTCGATAGTAGTGACACACATATTCATAATGTTGAAGCTAAAAGATGCAGAGGTGATAATGATAGTGCAACTTATTTGTGGCACTGCCGTTTGGGTCATATTGGTGTAAAGCACATGAAGAAACTCCATACTGATGGAATTTTGGAATCACTTGATTATGAATCACTTGGTGCTTGCGAACCATGCCTCATGGGCAAGATGACTAAAACACCGTTCTCCGGAACAGTGGAGCGAGCAACAGATTTGTTGGAAATCATACATACTGATGTATGTGGTCCAATGAATATTGAGGCTTGCGGCGGGCATCGTTATTTTCTCGCCTTCACAGATGATTTGAGAAGATATGGGTATATCTACTTAATGAAACATAAGTCTGAAACATTTGAAAACTTCAAAGAATTTCAGAGTGAAGTGGAAAATCATTGTAACAAGAAAATAAAGTTTCTACGATCTAATCGTGGAGGATAATATTTGAGTACGAGTTTGGTCTACATTTGAAACGATGTGGAATAGTTTCGCAACTCACGCCACCTGGAACACCACAGCGTAATGGTGTGTCCGAACATCGTAATCGTACTTTACTAGATATGGTGCGATCTATGATGTCTCTTACTGATTTACCACTATCGTTTTGGGGTTATGCTTTAGAGATGGCTGCATTCACGTTAACTAGGGCACCATCGAAATCCGTTGAGACGACGCCTTATGAACTGTGGTTTGGCAAGAAACCAAAGTTGTTGTTTCTTAAAGTTTGGGGCTGCGATGCTTATGTGAAAAAGCTTCAACCTGATAAGCTCGAACCCAAATCGGAGAAATGTGTCTTCATAGGATACCCAAAGGAAACTGTTGGGTACACCTTCTATCATAGATCTGAAGGCAAGACTTTTATTGCTAAGAATGGATCCTTTCTAGAGAAGGAGTTTCTCTCGAAAGAAGTGAGTGGGAGGAAAGTAGAACTTGATGAGGTAACTGTACATGCTCCCTTATTGGAAAGTAGTTCATCACAGAAACCGGTTCCTGTGACACCTACACCAATTAGTGAGGAAGCTAATGATGACGATCATGAAACTTCAGATCAAGTTACTACCGAACCTCATAGGTCAACCAGAGTAAGATCCGCACCAGAGTGGTACGGTAATCCTGTTCTGGAGGTCATGTTGCTAGACCATGACGAACCTACGAACTATGAGGAAGCGATGATGATCCTAGATTCCACAAAATGGCTTGAGGCCATGAAATCTGAGATGGGATCCATGTATGAGAACAAAGTGTGGACTTTGGTTGACTTGCCCGATGATCGGCAAGCCATCGGGAATAAATGGATCTTCAAGAAGAAGACATACGCTGATGGTAATGTTACTGTCTACAAAGCTCGACTTGGTGCGAAAGGTTTTTGACAAGTTCAAGGAGTTGACTACGCTGAGACCTTCTCACCCGCAGCAATGCTTAAGTCCGTCCGAATCATGTTAGCTATTGCCGCATTTTATGATTATGAAATTTGGCAAATGGATATAAAGACTGCATTCCTGAATGGATTTCTGGAAGAAGAGTTGTATATGATCCAACCTGAAGGTTTTATCGATCCAAAAGGTACTAACAAAGTATGCAACCTCCAGCGATCCATTTATGGACTTGTGCAAGCTTCTCGGAGTTGGAATAAACGCTTTGATAGTGTGATCAAGCATATGGTTTTATACAGACTTTTGAAGAAGCCTGTATTTACAAGAAAGTGAGTGGGAGTTCTGTAGCATTTCTAATATTATATATGGATGACATATTTTTGATTGGAAATGATATAGAATTTCTGGATAACATAAAAGGATACTTGAATAAGAGTTTTTCAATGAAGGACCTCGGTGAAGCTGCTTACATATTGGGCATCAAGATCTATAGAGATAGATCAAGACGCTTAATTGGACTTTCACAAAGCACATACCTTGACAAAGTTTTGAAGAAGTTCAAAATGGATCAGGCAAAGAAAGGGTTCTTGCCTGTATTACAAGGTGTGAAGTTGAGTAAGACTCAATGCCCGACCACTGCAGAAGATAGAGAGAAAATGAAAGATGTTCCCTATGCTTCAGCCATAGGCTCTATCATGTATGCAATGCTGTGTACCAGACCTGATGTGTGCCTTGCTATTAATTAGCTGGCAGGTACCAAAGTAATCCAGGAGTGGATCACTGGACAGCGGTCAAGAACATCCTGAAGTACCTGAAAAGGACTAAGGATATGTTTCTCATTTATGGAGGTGACAAAGAGCTCATCATAAATGGTTATGTTGATGCAAGCTTTGACACTGATCCAGACGATTCTAAATCGCAAACCGGATACGTGTTTATATTGAATGGTGGAGTTGTCAGTTGGAGCAGTTCTAAACAGAGCGTCGTGGCGGGATATACATGTGAAGCGGAGTACATTGCTGCTTCGGAAGCAACAAATGAAGGAGTCTGGATGAAGGAGTTCATATTCGATCTAGGTGTCATACCTAGTGCATCGGGTCCAATGAAAATCTTTTGTGACAATACTGGTGCAATTGCCTTGGCAAAGGAATCCAGATTTCACAAGAGAATCAAGCACATCAAGAGACGCTTCAACTCCATCCTGGATCAAGTTCAGGTGGGAGACATAGAGATTTGCAAGATACATACGGATCTGAATGTTGCAGACCCGTTGACTAAGCCTCTTCCACGAGCAAAACATGATTAGCACCAAGGCTCCATGGGTGTTAGAATCATTACTATGTAATCTAGATTATTGACTCTAGTGCAAGTGGGAGACTAAAGGAAATATGCCCTAGAGGCAATAATTAAGTTATTATTTATTTCCTTATATCATGATAAATGTTTATTGTTCATGCTATAATTGTATTAACCGGAAACATGATACATGTGTGAATACATAGACAAACAGAGTGTCACTAGTATGCCTCTACTTGACTAGCTCATTGATCAAAGATGGTTATGTTTCCTAGCCATAGACATGAGTTGTCATTTGATTAACAGGATCACATCATTAGAAGAATGATGTGATTGACTTGACCCATTCCGTTAGCTTAGCACTTGATCATTTAGTATGTTGCTATTGCTTTCTTCATGACTTATACATGTTCCTATGATAGATTATGCAACTCCCGTTTACCGGAGGAACACTTTGTGTGCTACCAAACGTCACAATGTAACTAGGTGATTATAAAGGTGCTCTACAGGTGTCTCCGAAGGTACTTGTTGAGTTGGCATATTTCGAGATTAGGATTTGTCACCCCGATTGTCGGAGAGGTATCTCTGGGCCCACTCAGTAATGCACATCACTATAAGCCTTGCAAGCATTGTAACTAATGAGTTAGTTGTGGGATGATGTATTACGGAACGAGTAAAGAGACTTGCCGGTAATGAGATTGAACTAGGTATTGACCGATAAAGATCTTCGTAGAATATGTGGGAGCCAATATGAGCATCCAGGTTCCGCTATTGGTTATTGATCGGAGACGTGTCTCTGTTATGTCTACATAGTTCTCGAACCCGTAGGGTCCGCACGCTTAAGTTCGGTGACAATCGATATTATGAGTTTTTGTGTTTTGATGTACCGAAGGTAGTTCGGTGTCCCGGATATGATCACGGACATGACGAGGAGTTTCGAAATGGTCGAGACATAAATATTGATATATTGGACGACTATGTTCGGACACCGGAAAGGTTCCGGAAGGTTTCAGACATATACCGGAGTAGGGGGGGGGGTTACCGAAACCCCCTGGGGGGCTTAATGGGCCTACATGGGCCTTAGTGGAAATAGAGGGCAGCAAGGGGAGTGTGGGGCACCCCCAAGGCCCAAACCGAATTGGTTTAGGGCAAAGGGGGCCGGCCCCCTCTTTCCTTCTCCTCCTCTCCCTTTCCTCCCCCCTCTCCTACTCCTACTAGGAAAAGGAGGAGTCGTACTCCTAGTGGGAGTAGGACTCCCCCTCTTGGCGTGCCTCTCCCTGGCCGGCTGCCTCCTCCCCTTGATCCTTTATATACGGGGGCAAGGGGCCACCCCATAGACACAACAATTGATCATTGATCTCTTAGCCGTGTGCGGTGCCCCCCCCCACCATAATTCACCTCGATCATATCGTAGCGGTGCTTAGGCAAAGCCCTGCGTCGGTAGCATCATCATCACCGTCACCACGCCGTCGTGCTGACGAAACTCTCCTGTGAAGCTTTGCTGGATCGGAGCTCACGGGACGTCATCGAGTTGAACGTGTGCAGAACTCGGAGGTGCGTGTGTTCGGTACTTGGATCGGTCGGATCATGAAGACGTACGACTACATCAACCACGTTGTGCTAACGCTTCCGCATTCAGTCTACAAGGGTACATGGACACACTCTTCCCTCTCGTTGCTATGCATCACCATGATCGTGTGTATGAGTAGGATTTTTTTTGAAATTACTACGTTCTCCAACAGTTTTGGCACTCAACTCACGGATTCCTGAGGTGACATTGGGGTAATCTATGCATAGGGGTTGATGCATGTTTTCGCCCTATGTTGTCCAATAGAACTTTGGAGTGATTCTTTGTTGCAAATTGAGGGATTGCCATATGATTCAATTATGTTATCATTGTTGAGAGAATTTGCACTAGTGAAAGTATGAACCCTAGGCCTTGTTTTCAAGCATTGCAATACCGTTTTTGCTCACTTTTACTACTAGTTACCTTGCTGTTTTTATATTTTAGATTACAAAAACCTATATCTACTATCCATATTACACTTGTATCACCATCTCTTCGCCGAACTAGTGCACCTATACAATTTACCATTGTATTGGGTGTGTTAGGGACACAAGAGACTCTTTGTTATTTGGTTGCAGGGTTGTTTGAGAGAGACCATCTTCATCTGACGCCTCCCATGGATTGATAAACCATAGGTCAACCACTTGAGGGAAAATTGCTACTGTGCTACAAAACTCTGCGTTTGGAGGCCCAACATGAGTCTACAAGAGGAAGCTTGCGTATTGGACATCAGAGGTGGGGTTTGGGTTGCACGGGTAGCATGCCATAGGAGCCAAGCTCGAGGTGAGCGAAGTGGTGTTGCGCAGAGCAGAGAGGGGAGCAGAAGGCAAGGAGGCTAGGGCATTTTCAGGAGGGTTATGTACTTGAGCAACAACTCATTGTTTGTCTCGATATATCTTGGTACCGCTTTGCTTGAAGAAACAAAATTTGGCTATATGGTTATATCTATAACAAACTCGACACCTAATTTTATTGGTGCAGTTATAGCGATAATGATCAGGGCCAAGGCATTGATAACAGAATTGAGTGCTGTAGTCAGATGGTGCCAAAAAAAAGCTCTGGCGCTACGAATTCTGGTGGGTTCGGCTGCCTGTCTACCTGGATATGCGTGGTTGATACGTCTCCATCGTATCTATAATTTTTGGTTGTTCGCCAATATTATACAACTTTTATATACTTTTGGCAACATTTTATATTATTTTTTGGGACTAACATATTGACCCAGTGCCAGTGCCAGTTCCTGTTTGTTGCATGTTTTCTGTTTTGTGGAATATCCATATCAAACGAAGTCCAAATGTGATAAATATTTACGAAGATTTATTTGGAATATATGTGATTTTTGGGAGGTGAAATCAACGCAAACGGAGGCCCACAACCTCCACTAACCACCAGGACGCGCCAACACCCCCAGCATGCGGTGGTGCCTAGTGGGCACCCCGTAAGTCAGTTGGGGATCTTCTTCGGGTGCAAGGAAGCTTATATCCGAAAAAGTTGTGTTAAAATTTCAGCGCAATCGGAGTTACGCATCTCCGGGAATTTAAGAAACGGTGAAGGGCCAGAAAACAGGAACACGAAATAGAAGAGAACATAGAGAGAGATCCAATCTCGAAGGGGCTCTCTTCCCTCTACCGCCATGGAGGCCGTGGACCAGAGGGGAAACCCTCCTCCCATCTAGGGGGGAGTCCAAGGAAGAAGAAGAAGGAGAGGGGACTCTCTCCCCTCTCTCTCGGTGGCAACGGGGCAAGGATCGTGACGACGATCTACACCAACAACTTCGTCGCCGTCAACACCAACTCTCTCCCCCTCTATGCAGCGGTGTAACCTCTCTATTCCCGCTATAATTCTCTACCAAAACATGGTGCTCAACACTATATATTATTATCCAATGATGTTTGAGTAGATCTATTTTGTCATATGGGTTGATTGATGATCATGATTGGTTTGAGTTGTATATTTTATTTTGGTGTTGTCCTATGGTGCCCTCCGTGTCACACAAACATGAGGGATACCCGCTATAGGGTGTTGCAATATGTTCATGATTCGCTTATGGTAGGTGGCTAGAGTGACAGAAGCTTACGCCCGAGTAAGGGGGTTGTTGCATATGGGATAAAGAGGACTTGATACTTAATGCTATGGTTGGGTTTTACCTTAATGGTCTTTGGTAGTTGCAGAAGCTTGCTAGAGTTCCAATCATAAGTGTATATGATCCAAGTACGGAAAGTATGTTAGCTCATGCCTCTCCCTCATATAAAATTGTTACCGGTCTAGTTATCAATTGCCTAGGGACAAATAACTTTCTTGTGTGACAAAAACTTTTCTACTAAACAACTAACTTTTATTATCTCGCAAAGTACTCATAGTTTGTTCTTGCAAAGAGTTCTAGCATCACACCTACAAAATAGTTTCATACTTCTTCTAGGTAAATCAAACGTTAAAGTGTGCATAGAGTTGTATCGGTGGTCGATAGAATCGGGGGAATATTTGTTCAACCTTTAGCTCCTCGTTGGGTTCGACACTCTTATTTATCGAAAAAGGCTACAAACGATCCCCTATACTTGTGGGTTATCAATACCTTTTTCTGTCGCCATTCCCGGGGAGCAATAGCATGGGGTGAATATTCTCGTGTGTGCTTGTTTGCTTTATCACTAAATAGTTTTTTTATTTTCTGTCCTAAGTTGTCCTCTATCTTTAGTTATGGATATGGAACACGAAATACCAAAAAATTAGTTGTACTTGCTACTCATGGATATGGGTAACCTCCTAAAACCCTCGATGCTCGTTATGTAAAAAATATTAAACACTACTTTGACAATCCTGAGAAAACCCCATTCAATATAATAATGGGAGACATGTTGGATCAACGTGAATACTTTTGGGACTACCGCTTGACTCAAAAAGGGAAACTATTGTGGGATCAAATTGAAATGTTGCATTGGTATGCTTGGAATTTATGATTGAGATATGATAATACTTGTTGCTCTAGGGTGAAGGCTCCACACCTTCCCTTTTGATGTGAATTTAATGATAATGAAACCTTGGCTTCTTATGCTAATGGTAGATATGATTACTATGATGTGGAACGAATAGAATAATTTGTTGCCTTCAAGGGTGCTTATGAAATTGAATCTTTGTTTGAAAAGTATGAAGATTACGATGATGTTGTTTATAGACCAGAAATTTTTGTTATACTTAAATATTGCTATGAGAATTATAATTACAATTCCTATATTGATGTATTTATTGAGAAAGTCTCTACTGTCCAAGAAGAGACTAATATTTTGCAGGAAACTATGGAAGAAGAAATTGATGACACTTGAGCTCATTAGATGAAAAATATGATGAGTTGAGCGAAGATCAAAAGGAGGAAGAGCGGATTAGCTACCCGTGCCCACCTTCTAATGAGAGTAAACCTTCAACTCATACATTGTTTAATGTCCCTTCGTTCTTACCGAAGGATGAATGCTATGATAATTGGCATGATCGCGTTGATTCTTTTGAAATATCCCTTTTTGATGAACTTAATGCTTGCTATGCTTGTGGCCAATATGCCAATATGAATTATTCTTATGGAGATGAACTTGCTATAGTTCCTTATGTTAAGAATGAAATTTTTGCTATTGCACCCACACATGATAGTCCTATTATCTTTTTGAATTCTCCCAACTACACTATATCAGAGAAGTTTGCATTTATTAAGGATTGCATTGATGGGTTGCCTTTTACCATTGCACATGATGATTTTGATGAATATAATGCATCTTCTTGCTGCTCCTGCTTGCAATTATTATGAGAGAGGAACTATATCATCACCTCTCTACGTTTCCAATACGATAAAATTGAAAGAAACTCTTTATGCTATGTATTGGCCTTTACTTGATGTGCATGAATTGTTCTTTTATGACATGCCAATGCATATGAAGAGAGATAGACTTTGTTGTTGCATGATATATATTACTTTGTGCTCACTACTAAATTACAAATCATTTTTAATTAAAATTGGCTTTGATATACCTTGGGATTTGGGTGGATCAATTACTCGAGCATTTTATGCCCAGCTTAATGGCTTTAAAGAAAGCGCTGCCAAGGAGACAACCCGACTGTTGTGTGCTTTTATGAAATTTAAAAACAAAAAAAATATAGATGGGAACCTAAAACTTTTTCAAAAAGAAAAGTGAAAGTGAGAGAGACGAGCATTGTTAAAGTGGGAGCTAGCCTTGAACTTTGTTCATGCCCATGGCAACTTTGTGAATCTTAATTACAGAAAGTTTTCAACAAAAATAATTATCCCCTTGTACAAATCCATTGTATTATAAAAATAATGTGCCAAGATTTTCCTATAGGATGATTAAATTGCTTGTTTGGTGTGTGGGCACAAAAACAGAACCTTTGGCTGTAGTGCGTGGATTTACATTTTTTACTGGAACGTCAAAAGTTTCTGAAATTTTTACAAAGTACTACTATGATTTTTTTTAATTTGTCCTAATGTTTCAGAATTTTTAGAGCTACATAAGTATGGTCAAAGTTTAGATTGCTACAGACTGTCCTGTTTTTGACAGATTCTATTTTTGATGCATTGCTTTGCTTGTTTTGATGGAACTATGGATCTTAGCGAGTGGTATAAGCCAGGGAGAAGTTATAATACATTAGGGACAATGCAAAAATAAAATATGAATGGGTTTGCAACTATACTTAAAGTACTGATTTGGTTTATTATACTAACGAATCTCACGAGGTTTTTTTAAGTTTTGTGTGGATGAAGTGTTCAACGATCGAGAAGGTCTCGATATGAGGAGAAGGAGGGGAGGCAAGAGTTCAAGCTTGGGGATGCCCAAGGCACCCCAAGTAAATATTCAAGGAGACTCAAGCGTCTAAGCTTGGGGATGCCCCGGAAGGCATCCCATCTTTCTTCAACAAGCATCAGTATGTCTTGGTTTTTCATTTGTTCACGTGATATGCGTAAATCTTGGAGCATCGTGTGCCTTTTGTTTTTCTTTTAATAACACACCATGCTGGTATGAGATAGTCCTTGATTGATTTATAGAATGCTCATTGCACTTCACTTATATCTTTTGTAGGAACGGAGTATGTCTACCAGAGGGGGGGGGGTGAATGGGAGTTTTAATTTTTCTTTGGAAAACTTAAATCTCCGGAAAGAGTGCAAAGCAAACTACAGTGAACTAGAACAGAGTTTCAAAAGAGAACTAAGACATGTATCAAGTAAATCATACGACTGAAAATGCATCGGAGGTAGACATGAGTCACAGAGATAACCGATGATGCTCGATGGCGACAAGGAATTTGTTCGACTAGTTCGTCCTTCTGCATAAGGACTACGTCCGGTTGGAGGGGCTGTGACTTAACACGGAAGATGAACTCTCTTCACCCTATTCTCCTCGAAAATCGATTCGTCAACTGATGCCGATCACTCGTGGTAGATACTTGAAGGTGATCTCTGAACCTTTACAAACTTCTTCTTCGAGAACCACAATCACTCTGGGTCTCTGAAGAAATGGGCACCTAACCATCTAGAGAGTTTGCATCTCTCAAGAGTAATAGGCGGAGCGTACTAAACTTAGATTTTAGTGATGTTGAACCACTGTCTAATTCTTCGGCTCTATGGTTTTTCTCTCGGTGGATTTTAAACTCAAATCGCTCGAAGAGTGGGTTGCCCAACAATCTTCTCAGAATCAAATGGAGCAGCCACCAAACAAAGCCGACGCGGGGTGGCTATTTATAGCCGCAACCTTCTCAGACGGGAGATGACCATTTTGGACATGAGGTCTAATCAATGGCTTCATCCCACAATGCCGCCGAATCAAGATTGGACTAGTAACGGTAAGCATATTGAACAAAATCAACACCCACAACTACTTTGTGTTCTACTCGTGCATAGAATCTACGCAATAGACCTAGCTCATGATGCCACTGTTGGGGAACGTAGCAGAAATTCAAAATTTTCCTACGTGTCACCAAGATCTATCTATGGAGAAACCAGCAACGAGGGGAAGGAGAGTGCATCTACATACCCTTGTAGATCGCTAAGCGGAAGCGTTCAAGAGAACGGGGTTGAAGGAGTCGTACTCGTCGTGATCCAAATCACCGGAGATCCTAGTGCCGAACGGACGGCACCTCCGCGTTCAACACACGTATAGCCCGGTGACGTCTCCCATGCCTTGATCCAGCAAGGGGAGAGGGAGAGGTTGAGGAAGACTCCATCCAGCAGCAGCACGACGGCGTGGTGGTGGTGGAGGAGCGTGGTGATCCAGCAGGGCTTCGCCAAGCACCGCGAGATATGAGGAGAAAGAGAGGTAGGGCTGCGCTAGGGAGAGGTCAAGAACTCATCTGTTGGCAGCCCCCAAGTGCTCAAGTATATATAGGGGAGAGGGAGGGGGTGCGCCCCACCTAGGGTTCCACCCTAGGGGTGGCGGCCAGCCCAGATCCCATCTGGTGGGGCGGCCAAGGGGAGGGGAGAGGGAGGCGCACCAGGCATGGGCCCTAAGGCCCATCTGCCCTTAGGGTTTGCCCCCTTCCTCCCCTTAGGCGCCTTGGGCCCTTGTGTGTGTGTGTGGGGGGGGGGGGGCACCAGCCCACCTGGGGCTGGTCCCCTCCCACACTTGGCCCATGCAGCCCTCCGGGGCCGGTGGCCCCACTTGGTGGACCACCGGGACCCTCCTGGTGGTCCCGGTACGTTACCGATAAAACCCGAAACTTTTCCGGTGACCAAAACAGGACTTCCCATATATAAATCTTTACCTCCAGACCATTTAGGAACTCCTCGTGACGTCTGGGATCTCATTCGGGACTCCGAACAACATTCGGTAACCACATACAAACTTCCTTTATAACCCTAGCGTCATCGAACCTTAAGTGTGTAGACCCTACGGGTTCGGGAATCATGCAGACATGACCGAGACGTTCTCCGGTCAATAACCAACAACGGGATCTGGATACCCATGTTGGCTCCCACATGCTCCATGATGATCTCATCGGATGAACCACGATGTCAAGGACTTAATCAATCCTGTATACAATTCCCTTTGTCTATCGGTATGATACTTGCCCGAGATTCGATCGTCGGTATCCCGATACCTTGTTCAATCTCGTTACCGGCAAGTCTCTTTACTTGTTCCGTAACACATCATCCCGTGATCAACTCCTTGATCACATTGTGCACATTATGATGATGTCCTACCGAGTGGGCCCAGAGATACCTTTCCGTTTATACGGAGTGACAAATCCCAGTCTCGATTCGTGCCAACCCAACAGACACTTTCGGAGATACCTGTAGTGTACCTTTATAGCCACCCAGTTACGTTGTGACGTTTGGCACACCCAAAGCATTCCTACGGTATCCGGGAGTTGCACAATCTCATGGTCTAAGGAAATGATACTTGACATTAGAAAAGCTTTAGCATACGAACTACATGATCTTGTGCTAGGCTTAGGATTGGGTCTTGTCCATCACATCATTCTCCTAATGATGTGATCCCATTATCAACGACATCTAATGTCCATGGTCAGGAAGCCGTAACCATCTATTGATCAACGAGCTAGTCAACTAGAGGCTTACTAGGGACATGGTGTTGTCTATGTATCCACACATGTATCTGAGTTTCCTATCAATACAATTCTAGCATGGATAATAAACGATTATCATGAACAAGGAAATATAATAATAACCAATTTATTATTGCCCCTAGGGCATATTTCCAACAGTCTCCCACTTGCACTAGAGTCAATAATCCAGTTCACATCGATATGTGATTAACACTCAAGGTCACATCCCCATGTGACTAACACCCAATGAATTCTGGGTTTGATCATGTTATGCTTGTGAGAGAGGTCTCAGTCAACGGGTTTGCAACATTCAGATCCGTATGTACTTTGCAAATTTCGATGTCATCTTGTAGATGCAACTACTACGCTACATTTGGAGCCAATTCAAATAACTGTTCTACTTGGAGCTATTCTAAATCGTTGCTCCATTATACGTATCCGGTATCTCTACTTAGAGCAATCCAGATAGGTGTTAAGCTTGCATCGACGTAACTCTTTACGTCGAACTCTTTATCACCTCCATAAACGAGAAACATATCCTTATTCCTCTAAGGATAATTTAGACCGCTATCTGGTGATCTACTCCTAGATTACCTTTGTACCCTCTTGCCAGATATGTGGCAAGGCACACATCAGGTGCGGTACTCAACATGGCATACCGTATAGAGCCTATGACAAAAGCATAGGGGACGACCTTCGTCCTTCCTCTTTCTTCTGCCGTGGTCGAGCTTTAAGTCTTAACTTCATACCTTACAACTCAGGCAAGAATTCCTTCTTTGACTGATCCATCTTGAACACCTTCAAGATCATGTCAAGGTATGTGCTCATTTCAAAGTACCATTAAGCGTCTTGATCTATCCTTATAGATCTTGATGCTCAATGTTCAAGTAGCTTAATCCAGGCTTTCCATTGAAAAACACTTTCCAAATAACCCTATATGCTTTCTAGAAATTCTACGTCATTTCTGATCAACAATATGTCAACAACATATATTCATCAGAAATTTTATAGTGCTCCCACTCACTTCTTTGGAAGTACAAGTTTATCATAAACTTTGTATACACCCAAAATCTTTGATCATCTCATCAAAGCATACATTCCAACTCCGAGATGCTTACTCCAGTCCTTAGAAGGATTGCTGGAGCTTTGCATACTTGTTAGCATTTTTCAGGATTGACAAAACCTTCCGGTTGTATCACATACAGCCTTTCCTCAAGAAAATCGTCGAGGAAACAATGTTTTGAAATCCTATCTGCAAGATTTCATAAATAATGCAGTAATTGCTAATATAATTCCAACAGACTCTTAGCATCGCTACGAGTGAGAAAGTCTCATCGTAGTCAACTCCTTGAACTTGTCGGAAAACATCTTAACGACAAGTCGAGCTTTCTTAATGGTGATACTTGCCATCATTGTCCGTCTTCCTTTTAAAAATCCATCTGTACTCAACAGCCTTACGACCATCGAGCCGTTCCGCCAAAGTCTACACTTTGTTTTCATATATGGATCCTCTCTCGGATTATATGGCCTCGAGCCATTTTGGAATCCAGGCCCACCATCGCTTCTCCATAGCTCGTAGGTTCATTGTTGTCTAGCAACATGACTTCCAAGACAGGATTACGTACCACTCTGAAGTAGTACGCATCCTTGTCATCCTACGAGGTTTGGCAGTGACTTGATCTGAAGTTTCATGATCACTATCATAAGCTTCCACTTCAATTGGTGTAGGTGCCACAGGAACAACTCCCTGTGCCCTGCCACACACTAGTTGAAGAGACGGTCCAATAACCTCATCAAGTCTCCACCATCCTCCCACTCAATTCTTTCGAGAGAAACTTTCCTCGAGAAAGGACCCGAAACAATCCCTTATTGCTTTCGGATCTATGACAGGAGGTATACCCAACTGTTTTGGGTGTCCTACGAAGATGCATTTATCCGCTTTGGGTTCGAGCTTATCAGCCTGAAACTTTTTCACATAAGCGTCGCAGCCCCAAACTTTTAAGGAATGACAGCTTAGGTTTCTCTAAACCATAGTTCATACGGTGTCATCTCATCGGAATTACGTGGTGCCCTATTTAAAGTGAATGTGGTTGTCTCTAATGCCTAACCCATAAACTATCGTGGTAATTTGATAAGAGACATCATGGTATGCATCATATCCAATAGGGTGCAGTTATGATGTTCGGACACACCATCACACTATGGTGTTCCAGGCTGTATTAGTTGTGAAACAATTTCCACAATGTCTTAATTCTGTGCCAAACTCGTAATTCAGATATTCATCTCTATGATCATATCATAGATCTTTTATCCTCTTGTCACGACGATCTTTCAACTTCACCCTGAAATTACTTGAACCTTTCAATAATTCAGACTCGTGATTCATCAAGTAAATATACTCAACATCTACTCAAATCATCTGTGAAGTAAGAACATAACGATATCCACTACACGCCTCAGCACTCATTGGACTACACACATCAAAATGTATTACTTCCAACAAGTTGCTTTCTAGTTCCATTTTACTGAAAATGAGGCTTTCAGTCATCTTGCCCATGTGGTATGATTTGCATGTCTCAAGTGATTCAAAATCAAGTGAGTCCAAACAATCCATCTGTATAGAGTTTCTTCATGCATATCTACCAACAAACATGGTTCGCATGTCTCAATCCTTTAAAAAATGAGTGAGTCCAAAGATCCATCAACATGGAGCTTCTTCATGCGTTTTATACCGATATGACTTAAGTGGCAGTGCCACAAGTAGGTGGTACTATCATTACTATCTTATATCTTTTGGCATGAACATGTGTATCACTACGATCGAGATTTCAATAAACCATTCATTTTAGGTGTAAGACCATTGAAGGTATTATTCAAATAAACAGAGTAACCATTATTCTCCTTAAATGAATAACCGTATTGCGATAGACATAATCCAATCATGTCTATGCTCAACGCAAACACCAAATAACAATTATTTAGGTTTTAATACCAATCTCGATGGTAGAGGGAGCGTACGATATTTGATCAACCTTGGAAATACTTCCAACACATATCGTCATCTCACCTTTTAGCTAGTCTCCGTTTATTCCGTAGCCTTTTGTTTTGAGTTACTAACACTTAGCAACCGAACTGGTATCTAATACCCTGGTGCTACCAGGAGTACTAGTAAAGTACACATTATAATGCATATCCAATATACTTCTGTCGACCTTGCCAGCCTTCTCATCTACCAAGTATCTAGGGTAATTCTGCTCCAGTGGCCGTTCCTCTTATTACAGAAGCACTTAGTCTCGGGTTTGGGTTCAGCCTTGGGTTTCTTCACTAGAGCAGCAGCTGGTTTGCCATTTCATGAAGTATCCCTTCTTTCCCTTGCCCTTCTTGAAACTAGTGGTTTCACCAACCATCAACAATTGATGCTCCTTCTTGATTTCTACTTTTGTGATGTCAAACATCACGAATATCTCAAGGATCATCATATATATCCCTGATATATTATAGTTCATCACGAAGCTCTAGTAGCTTGGTGGTAATGACTTCGGAGAAACATCACTATTTCATCTGGAAGATCAACTCCCACTTGATTCAAGCGATTGTTGTACTCAGACAATCTGAGCACAAGCTCAACAATTGAGCTTTTCTCCCTTAGTTTGCAGGCTAAGAAAATCGTCGGAGGTCTTATACCTCTTGATGTGGGCACGAGCCTGAAATCCCAATTTCAGCCCTCGAAACATCTCATATGTTTCACGACGTTTTAAAACGTCTTCGGTGCCTCAACTCTAAACCGTTTAACTGAACTATCACGTAGTTATCAAAATGTGTATGTCAGATGTTCGCAACATCCACAGACGACGTTCGAGGTTTAGCACACTGAGCGGTGCATTAAGGACATAAGCCTTTTACTGTCTGCATAATTGCTACTATCAACTTTCAACTAAATTTTCTCTAGGAACATATCTAAACAGTAGAATTGAAGCGCGAGCTACGACATAATTTGCACAATCCTTTTGACTATGTTCAGGATAAACAAGTTCATCTTATGAACTCCCACTCAGATATACATCCCTCTAGTCATCTAAGTGATTACATGATTCGAGTCAACTAGGCCGTGTCCGATCATCACATGAGACGGACTAGTCAACATCGGTGAACATCTTCATGTTGATCGTATCTACCATACGACTCATGCTCGACCTTTCGGTCTTCTGTGTTCCGAGGCCATGTCTGTACATGCTAGGCTCGTCAAGTCAACCTAAGTGTGTTGCATGTGTTCCGAGGCCATGTCTGTACATGCTAGGCTCGTCAACACCCATTGTATTCGAACGTAAGAATCTATCACACCCGATCATCACGTGGTGCTTCAAAACGACGAACTTTCGCAACGGTGCACAGTTAGGGGGAACACTTTCTTGAAATTTTAATGAGGGATCATCTTATTTACTACCGTCGTTCTAAGCAAATAAGATGCAAAACATGATAAACATCACATGCAATCAAAAGGTGACATGATATGGCCATCATCACTTTGCTCCTTTTGATCTCCATCTTCGGGGCTCCATGATCATCTTGTCACCGGCATGACACCATGATCTCCATCATCGTGTCTCCATGAAGTTGCTCGCCAACTATTACTTCTACTACTATGGCTACCGGTTAGCAATAAAGTAAAGTAATTACATGGCGTTGTTCAATGACACGCAGGTCATACAATAAATAAAGACAACTCCTATGGCTCCTGCCGGTTGTCATACTCATCGACATGCAAGTCGTGATTCCTATTACAGAACATGATCAATCTCATACATCACATATATCATTCATCACATCCTTTTGGCCATATCACATCACATAGCATACCCTGCAAAAACAAGTTAGACGTCCTCTAATTGTTGTTTGCATGTTTTACGTGGCTGCTATGGGTTTCTAGCAAGAACGTTTCTTACCTACGCAAAACCACAACGTGATATGCCAATTGCTATTTACCCTTCATAAGGACCCTTTTCATCGAATCCGATCCAACTAAAGTGGGAGAGACAGACACCCGCCAGCCACCTTATGCAACTAGTGCATGTTAGTCAGTGGAACCGGTCTCACGTAAGCGTACGTGTAAGGTTGGTCCGGGCCGCTTCATCCCACAATGCCGCCGAATCAAGATTGGACTAGTAACGGTAAGCATATTGAACAAAATCAACACCCACAACTACTTTGTGTTCTACTCGTGCATAGAATCTACGCAATAGACCTAGCTCATGATGCCACTGTTGGGGAACGTAGCAGAAATTCAAAATTTTCCTACGTGTCACCAAGATCTATCTATGGAGAAACCAGCAACGAGGGGAAGGAGAGTGCATCTACATACCCTTGTAGATCGCTAAGCGGAAGCGTTCAAGAGAACGGGGTTGAAGGAGTCGTACTCGTCGTGATCCAAATCACCGGAGATCCTAGTGCCGAACGGACGGCACCTCCGCGTTCAACACACGTACAGCCTGGTGACGTCTCCCATGCCTTGATCCAGCAAGGGGAGAGGGAGAGGTTGAGGAAGACTCCATCCAGCAGCAGCACGACGGCGTGGTGGTGGTGGAGGAGCGTGGTGATCCAGCAGGGCTTCGCCAAGCACCGCGAGATATGAGGAGAAAGAGAGGTAGGGCTGCGCCAGGGAGAGGTCAAGAACTCATCTGTTGGCAGCCCCCAAGTGCTCAAGTATATATAGGGGAGTGGGAGGGGGTGCGCCCCACCTAGGGTTCCACCCTAGGGGCGGCGGCCAGCCCAGATCCCATCTGGTGGGGCGGCCAAGGGGAGGGGAGAGGGAGGCGCACCAGGCATGGGCCCTAAGGCCCATCTGCCCTTAGGGTTTGCCCCTTCCTCCCCTTAGGCGCCTTGGGCCCTTGTGTGTGTGTGTGTGGGGGGGGGGGGGCGCACCATCCCACCTGGGGCTGGTCCCCTCCCACACTTGGCCCATGCAGCCCTCCGGGGCCGGTGGCCCCACTTGGTGGACCACCGGGACCCTCCTGGTGGTCCCGGTACGTTACCGATAAAACCCGAAACTTTTCCGGTGACCAAAACAGGACTTCCCATATATAAATCTTTACCTCCAGACCATTTCGGAACTCCTCGTGACGTCCGGGATCTCATTTGGGACTCCGAACAACATTCGGTAACCACATACAAACTTCCTTTATAACCCTAGCGTCATCAAACCTTAAGTGTGTAGACCCTACGGGTTCGGGAATCATGCAGACATGACCGAGACGTTCTCCGGTCAATAACCAACAGCGGGATCTGGATACCCATGTTGGCTCCCACATGCTCCATGATGATCTCATCGGATGAACCACGATGTCAAGGACTTAATCAATCCCGTATACAATTCCCTTTGCCTATCGGTATGATACTTGCCCGAGATTCGATCGTCGGTATCCCGATACCTTGTTCAATCTCGTTACCGGCAAGTCTCTTTACTCGTTCCATAACACATCATCCCGTGATCAACTCCTTGATCACATTGTGCACATTATGATGATGTCCTACCGAGTGGGCCCAGAGATACCTTTCCGTTTATACGGAGTGACAAATCCCAGTCTCGATTCGTGCCAACCCAACAGACACTTTCGGAGATACCTGTAGTGTACCTTTATAGCCACCCAGTTACGTTGTGACGTTTGGCACACCCAAAGCACTCCTACGGTATCCGGGAATTGCACAATCTCATGGTCTAAGGAAATGATACTTGACATTAGAAAAGCTTTAGCATACGAACTACATGATCTTGTGCTAGGCTTAGGATTGGGTCTTGTCCATCACATCATTCTCCTAATGATGTGATCCCGTTATCAACGACATCTAATGTCCATGGTCAGGAAGCCGTAACCATCTATTGATCAACGAGCTAGTCAACTAGAGGCTTACTAGGGACATGGTGTTGTCTATGTATCCACACATGTATCTGAGTTTCCTATCAATACAATTCTAGCATGGATAATAAACGATTATCATGAACAAGGAAATATAATAATAACCAATTTATTATTTCCTCTAGGGCATATTTCCAACAGTACAGTGGTCCTATGACTCAATGAGGGAAGAAGAATAACGAAACAAATGCTACGTATTCACTTCGTCTTCATTCTTCCTCGACCGCAGTCATATTCTTCGAACAGACACCGAACCAATTGCTTGCACTTTAGCAATTTTTAGGGGTCACTCTTGTTAGCTTTATCTTTGGTGATAACCTTCGCTGACATGCAGGAAGATTATCTTCGTCGTTTGCATCAAACTCCTCGATACTTCAGGGACCTGTTACTCTGTGTGCACTAGCAAACACGTAAGTACCATACTGTTTATGTCAACAGACTCCGAAAACATAAGGGGCCTATTATTGCACCAATAATCTCCCCCCTTTTGGACGGTTGTGGACAAAAACAGATAATCATCAAAGTGAAGATAGATAAGTGAAATGTAAATTGAATAAGAGTGAACTTGCGTTACTTGACCCGATGATGAAATATACCCACCCTAGATGTATGCAGGGTCAATTGATATATAATGAGATTCCTTGCAATTCATTTATGTATAAGGAGATTTTTCAATAAAGCAAGGTAGTGATTTGCACGGATGATAGATAATCCAACGAGAATATAGTGCAATCGTTCATGACTTCTGACAATAATTCGACCTGCAAAATAAATGCCTCAAGAGAATATAGTGCAGCAGGCGGGGTTATTAATATTACATCTCATATCAAAAGTTTTACACCGGAGCACATAAAGTGGCATAGTTATAGCAGCATATAACACACAAACCTCAAACCAGGGCAAATAAACATGGAGACCAAAACCAACAGAGTAAATCTATCAAAACTCTCGATGTAATTCTCCCCCCTTTTGTCAACTAGTGTAAAAAAGGTGATGAAAAACATGAGTGCGAAAAGAGGTGAGTCTGATTTTCTCTAAGGCATCGCCCAAAGAACTTCCTAAAGAAGTTTCTAATTCAGAGGTGGCTAGAATATCTTAAACGTCATCATGAGCAACAAATCCTTCAATACTGGCTTTGGGCTAAGATGTCGAAGGCACATTGGGATCATCCTGTTGAGTCTGGCAAGACAAAGTATTTCCTTCAGTGGGTTTCTTAGTGGGCGATGTTGCTTCTGACTCATCGAGCAATTTGCGCAGCTGAATCTGGAGTAAATTGGTTGTTGGTTCACGAGCTGGCAGAGGCGGCGTAATCCGATCTTGGTAATCTTCAGCTGAAAACCCTTGATCAATATACTCATAGAGTTCTTTGACATGAGAGTTGCTCAATTGCTTCTTGGAGAAGAACTTCCGAAGCCATTTCTAGAGACGCTTCTTATTTTCAGCTGTGATCATGTGCAAAACTTTTGTTCGGTTGTTGATGGCATTGAGTTCAGCAGCGAGATGCTCTTTCTCTTGCTGATCTTCAACCATATGCTTCAGTAGTAGCTGTTGAGTATGCATGCTCACTTCAAGATGTGAAGGAGGTTGAGTGTTCGGTTGACGATCACGCTTAGGGAGCTTTGGTCCATTGAAGGTGTTATGATAATCAGGAGGGCTTGACACTGGTGTTTTCCCCGAGGAAAAATCTTCCATTACCTTTAGAGTATCACACACAGGTGGAATGAAGCTCTTGTGACCGACTTTTGCTAGATATTCGGTCTTCATTGCATAGTCAACCATTTTCTGAATCCAAGGCACATATACCTTGATTGTTTTCGAGCACTGAGCTGAATCCATCAGTATGAGTAGGAACATATCTTCGACATCAAAGATAAATCCTTGAGAGATAGCATGGATGGTGTTTCGAAGAACATCAGAAATAGCGTTGTCTGTATTCATCCCAGCTAGCGGACAGAGGGTGTAAGTGAGAATATGATATAAAGTTTGATTGTCAAATGTCAAATGCTTAGGTAGGGGAGGACCATTGTAGTCTTGAATTTTATCTTCACCCATTGTGCATTGGAAATTTTCATTAGAGATCACATCAACATTATGAACTCGAATCTCAGTCTTGCCATGTTCGAACTGAGGGAAATGAAAATGAGATACAAAGTCCATTGCAGAGCATTTTATTCTCTTTCCTTCAGCCATCCATTCCCTGATCCACTTTGTGCTGTCAGATTCATCACCAGAGATATATAGTGTGGCATAAAATTGAAGAATAATCTCCCTGTTCTATGGATGCTGATATGCAAAGACATGCATGAGGCCACAGTCTTCAATGTCTTGCAATACTTGGTTGAAACAACCGATATTCTTCATCACAACAATATCTGGGAACTCATGAGGGAAAATCTTGAGGCTGTCATAAAGAATCCTTGAATAGTATGTTGCCTGTTCCTGAGTCCAGAACCGAGGAGATTCAGAAGTACGGGGCTTGTTGTATGGACTCTCTTGAAAGAAATTCGTATGAGTGTTCCGATTGAAAAGAGGCCCTTTTGCGCCAAAGTCGATGGAAAACAATGGCAGTCGCTTACGAGGATAAGGGTAGTTCAGTTCATCTTCAACGAAAAATCACTTCATTACCATAGATAACTGAGTTTGAGTGATGAGCAGAGGCTGATTTTGCTGCAGAAGGATTGCCATCTGAGGTTCTTCGTGCATTATTAAGTGAGATTCACAGAGGAGAGGGATCTGACACTTTTGCAGTTGAAACTGTAGTTGGGTCAAGCACTGGCGACAGAATATGTTGTTCTTTAGGAGCTGTTTGAGGGGCATAGGGAGGAACTGAATCATTTGGTACGACATGGGCTAGAGAAGCTTGGCGTTCAGAATGAGGAATTTCACCTTCTTCTGACACTTCGTGCTGAGAAGGATTTTCTGCATGAGTTGGGGAGGCCACATACACTGTTTCAGTTGGCCTTGGCGACGTAGATGCATCTGCAGCTGGTTCAAGAGTCGGCGAGGGAATTGCTCATTCCGGAGACTTTCCTTTTTGTGTCTCAGCAGCTGGTGCAGGAGGAGGAACATTTTTTTGCTTCTTCTTCTTCTTCTTCTTCTTCTTCTTCTTCTTCTTCTTCTTCTTCTTCTTCTTCTTCTTCTTCTTCTTCTTCTTCTTCTTCTTCTTGGGCTTGATGATCGAGGCAAATTTTGCGAACGATTTGATCCAAATCTGAGTGAAATCCCAATCTTCTGTGCCGAAGGATATTTAACACCTTATTGACATCCATATAAGATTCTTCAAGTTGCTTGATGACAAATTGGGATTTTGCATCTTTCATGAGGTTGTCGAGCTCCTTGAGTTGGGCAGTGAGGTCATTGATCTCAACAGAATCATTTCTCATATCGTTGATCAGATCGGCAGCTTGAGAAATTACTTCAGGAGGAATGGGCAAAGAGGCTACTTCTCCAGAAAATAGGTTCTCCACAAATCTGTCAAGCTGTTCCATGATGCACACTTGATTGAAATAGTGCCGTGCATTAGAGTCATCTTGAGGCTGTGCAGCAGGAGCATCTTGTGCTACATTTTGTTCGGTCGAAGGCATAGAAGCCAATGGTTGTGTCAGTTTGGGAGCAAACCGCGCAACCTTTTCCTTCACAACATCAACACTTGGAACATTTTGCTTGGTGATATGTATCCAACGTATCTATAATTTTTGATTGTTCCATGCTGTTATATTATCATTATTGGATATTTTACAATCATTTTACAATCATTTTATAGCAACTTTATATCATTTTTTGGGACTAACCTATTGACATAGTGCCCAGTGCCAGTTGCTGTTTTTTTGCTTGTTTTTAGTTCGTAGAAAATCAATACCAAATATAGTCCAAACACAGTGAAACTTTTTGGAGAATTTTTCTGGGCCAAAAGATAGAGGATGGGCTAAAGAAGCACCAGAGGGGTGCCCTGAGGGGGGCACAACCCACTAGGGCGCGCCCTGGTGGGTTGTGCCCACCTCGTGGCCTCCCACACCGCCTCTTTGCTCTATAAATACCCCAATATTCTAGAAACCCTAGGGGTGTTGACGAAAATCAATTCCAGCCGCCGCAAGTTCCAGAACCACCAGATCCAATCTAGACACCATCACAGAGGGGGTCATCATCTTCAATGGTGCCTCTCCAATGATGCGTGATTAGTTCATTGTAGACCTACGGGCCCGTAGTTAGTAGCTAGATGTCTTCCTCTCTCTCTCTTTTGATTCTCAAAACAATGGTTTCTTGGAGATCTATTTGGTGTAAGTCTTTTTTGTGGTGTGTTTGTTGGGATCTGATGAACTTTGAGTTTATGATTAGATCTATGTTTTTATCCATGAAAGTTATTTGAGTCCTTTGATCTCTTATATGCATGATTACTTATAGCCTCGTATTTCTTCTTCGAATCTTTGGTTTAGTTAGACCGACTAGATTTATTTTTCTTGCCATGGGAAGAGGTGCTTTGTGATGGGTTCGATCTTACGGTGCTTGATCCTAGTGACAGAAGGGGAAATGGCACGTATGTATCGTTGCCATTAAGGATAACAAGATGGGATCTAATTCCTACATGAATAGATCTTGTCTGCATCATGTCATCGTTCTTATTGCATTACTCCGTTTCTCCATGAACTTAATACACTAGATGCATGCTGGATAGCGGTCGATGTGTGGAGTAATAATAGTAGATGCACGCAGGAGTCGGTCTACTAATCTTGGACGTGATGCCTATATAATGATCATTGCCTGGATATTTTCATAATTATTTGAAGTTCTATCAATTGCCCAACAGTAATTTGTTTAGCCACCGTATGTTATTTTCCTGAGAGAAGCCTCTAGTGAAATCTACGGCCCCCGGGTCTCTTCTTTATCATATTTTCTTTCGAGATCTATTTTTATTTGCTTTTATTTTCATATCTATATTTCCAAAAACCCAAAATACCTTGCTGCACTTTATTTTATTTTGCATTTATTCGAGATCTATTTATCCAATATATCATATTCTTATCCCGTCAACTCGTCAATTTCTGGCACCGTTACCCGGAAGGGATTGACAACCCCTTTACACGTCGGGTTGCAAGTATTTATTCTTTGTGTGCAGGTACCTTTTACGTAGTGTTGCGTGATTCTCCTACTGGTTTGATAACCTTGGTCTCCACTGAGGGAAATACCTACCGTCGCTATGCTGTATCATCCCTTCCTCTTTGGGGAAATACCGACGTAGTTTAAGCCGCATCAAAAGGAATTTTTGGCGCCGTTGCCGGGGAGACATCACCAACATCTACCAGGTTCCTAATCACAAATCTCATCTCCTTGAAATTTACATTATTTTCCATTTGCCTCTCATTTTCATCTCCCCCACTTCACAAAAATTTGCCATTTTATTCACCCTCTTTTTTCGTTCGCTGTTTTCTCATCAGATCTGTTTTTGTGTGCACTTTCGTTTATCACTTTTTGCCGTTATGGATAGTTCTTCTCCTATTGCGTGCACCCCCGAGAACGAGGTTCTTAACTTTAAGCAAAGGGGAGGGGATGACTTAAAGGATGCTTGGTGTAGGATTTGCAATGCTCATAATAGATCTATCCGTAAGCAATCCACCGCTGTTCTTCTTCACTGTTTTTATGTGGGCATCACCACTTGGTATAGATTTGTTCTTGATAAGATTACCGATGGAAATTTCTTGTTGTGCCCCTCTCTTGATGCCTTTAATTCTATGGGAAATTTAGTGGGATCACCACCTCTTATGGTTAATGAAACAACTTTGACTCTCGAGCATGTTATGGAAAGGCTAGATGTTATTGAAAAGAAAATGCTTACTGAAGAACATCTTGAGAACTTGGATAAAAAGATGCATAATTTTGCTCATAAAATGGATCAAAAGCCGGAGAGATTTTTAAGTTGTTAAAGGAAAAGGGAACCGTAATTCACGAAAGAATTGAAGAAAGCCCTTCTCGGATCGATAAGTTGGAAGAATTTTTTAGCAATTTAAGCTCGGCATTTGCATACACTAAAACTATTGAAATAACTCCCATTAAAATTAGCAAGATTACTCAAATCACTAAGAACAAGGGTGCAACTTCTAGTAATAATAATAAAGAAGATCTTAAGATGATTAGTATTCACCTCGATTCTATTGAAGTGATAAGAAATCCTACTTGCAAGAATGGATTTTTAAATCTCGTTCCTAGAAATATTGTTATTGAAAATTTGTATGCTAAATCCTTGAAGAATTCCAAGCGTTTGATTGAAGAGTTGGAAACCAAAGATGACAATACTCAGATCTTTGCATTATGACTAGCTAGGGGCCTAAAATGATAGCGCTTGTTGGGAGGCAACCCAATGAATAAAATAATTTTTTGCCTTTTTCTTTCTGTTCTTGAGTGTTTGCAAAATTATGCTACTGTTATGATTGTGTTTTTATGTTTTAATTAGTGTTTGTGCCAAGCAAAGCCTTTGGGATCATGTTGGGTGATTGTTAAATTTGATCTTGCTGAAAAACTAAAACTTTTGCGCCCAGGAATATAATTCTCATTTTTAACAGAAGCGCGATAAAATATTGATTATTTTTGCATATGATTAATATAAAAATTGCCCATGTTGTCCTAATTTTTCAGATTTTTTTGGAGTTACAGAAGTATTAGATGTATGCCTTGGCCTTGCCAGAGTCGGAATCCTCATCAGATTCTTCTTCTTCTTCAGAACCTAACGATTCTTCATCGAATCCATTTCCTTGCCGATGTATGCCTTGGCCTTGCGAGAGGTATTCTTGCGGTTGGAGGAGGACTTGGAAGTATTTCTTGACGAAGATCTTGATGAAAATTTTGACGTGGAGTTGTCCTTCTTATTGAATAATTTCTTTGTCTTCTTCTCATCACCGGAGTCATAGTTCTTACTCTTGATTTTGCCTCGATGGTTGCCCGAATCATATCTCCCACTAGCATGAATTTCAGCTTCCCAGAGAGGGCAGTACGAAATGAAGTGTCCAGGCTTTTTGCACTTGAAACAGGTGTATTCTCCAGCAGGTTTTGATGAAGATTTTGAACCCCTAGAGTTGGTAGAACTTCTTTTCTGGAACCGGCTCTTCTTGTGAAAGCATTGGAATCTTTTCGTGATCAGTGCGAGATCTTTGCTGAGTCTTTCCGGATCACCAGAATCTTCTTCGTCATTTCCATCAGAGGAGGAACCATCCACTGCCTTGAGAGCATGATTCTTGCGTAAGCTTGAGCCATACAGATCTCTTTTCTCTTCTTTCTGTTCCCCGTGAGTGTTCAGTCTCTCCATGATATCAGAAGAGTCAAGGTTCTTGTAGTCAGGTTGTTCACGTATCATCAGAACTAATGTGTCGAAGGAACTATCAAGAGATCGAAGCAGTTTCTTAACGACTTCATGGTCAGTGATGTATTTGGCACTGAGACCTTGAAGTTCATTCGCGATATCACTCAGGCGATTGAAGGTTTGCTGGCAGCTTTCATTTCCAATGCGCTTGAAGCGATTGAACTTGGCTCGAAGAGTATCAGTTCTGGCTTCTTTCTGGGTTGAAACTCCTTCATTGATCTTTTCGAGGACGTCCCACAATTCCTTCGCAGTTTCACATTGGCGATAGCGAAGAAATTATGCCCGATTGAGATGGCCATCTATTTCATCTTTGGCCTGAGCATCCAGCTGAATGAGCTTCTTTTCTTTGCCGGAAGGGGCTTGAGGTACAACAACGTTGAGCCCGAATTGCACCACATTCCACATATCATCATCCATTGCTCGGAGACGGACCTTCATATTCTCCTTCCAGAAGGGGTAGTCCGTCCCATCAAATATGGGAATCTTGAGATGCGACTTGTAGTTCACTAAAGACATACTTAAACTCCAAAGTCGTTAGACTAAAATGAGCAGAGTCAAGGAGTACCTTGATCTGATACCAATTGTAGGAACGAAGTATGTCTACCAGAGGAGGGGGGGGGCTAGATGGGAGTTTTAAATTTTCTTTAAAAAACTTAAACTTAAAACTCTCAGAACCCAGCAGCAGAAAAAGTGAAAAGCAAACTACAGTGAACTAGAACAAAGTACCAAAAGAGAACTAAGACATGCATCGAAGTAAATTGTACGACTGAAAATGCATCGAAGGTAAACATGAGTGACAAATATAACTGATGATGCTCGATGGCGACAAGGAATTTGTTCGACCAGTTCGTCCTTATGCACAAGGACTACATCCGGTTGGAGGGGTTGTGACTTAACACAGAAGATAAACTCTCTTCACCCTATTCTCCTCGACTATCGATTCGTCAACCGATGCCGATCACTTGTGGTAGATACTTGAAGGCGATCTCTGAACCTTTACAAACTTCTTCTTCGAGAACCACAATCACTCTGGGTCTCTGAAGAAATGGGCACCTAACCATCTAGAGAGTTTGCATCTCTCAAGAGTAATAGGCGGAGCGTACTAAACTTAGATTTTAGTGATGTTGAACCACTGTCTAATTCTTCGGCTCTAGGGTTTTTCTCTCGGTGGATTTTAAACTCAAATTGCTCGAAGAGTGGGTTGCCCAACAATCTTCTCAGAATCAAATGGAGCAGCCACCAGACAAAGCCGACGCGGGGTGGCTATTTATAGCCGCAACCTTCTCAGACGGGAGATGACCATTTTGGACATGAGGTCTAATCAATGGCCAACCGACATGTTCACAACGGTCAGATTTGGGAGCAACGATAACATTACTTGAGGAACAAGTAATGCTAACTCCTCGGTCCGAGTCAAATCTGTCGCAACGAAGAAGATCACAGTCTCTTGCTTGTAAGTATTTGCTCGGAGCACAAAGATATTTCTTTCACAACTTCCATAGGATTTGGGTTTAGCATAAGAGAATCAAAGCTTCGAGCGCTACACCCCTCTTAATAGTACGGTGGTCCTATGACTCAATGAAAGAAGAAGAATAACGAAACAAATGCTACGTCTTCACTTCGTCTTCATTCTTCCTCAAACGCAGTCATATTCTTCGAACATACACCGAACCAATCTTTTGAGTATGGCTTTATAGAATGCTTCATGTGGTTCACTTATATAATTTGAAGTTTGGATTGCCTGTTTCTCTTCATATAGAAAACCATTATTCATAGAATGCTCTTTTGGTTCACTTATATTTATTAGAGCATGAGCATGGTATTTTGTAGAAACAATTAAACTCTCATGCTTCACTTATATCTATTTAGAGAGTCAATAGGAATTGGTCATCCACATGGTTAGTCATAAAATCCTACATAAAACTTGTGGATCACTGAATATGATATCACTAAAAAAATACACTTCCGTGATGATACATGTTTGTCACAGTAGGTCACGTTTTCTGCCATGCATGTACATCCATGATGATTTTATGACATAATCAAGATAGTCATACCTGTGTTGTCGTAGAAGTGTTCCATGACATTAACCAAATTATCATCATGGAAGTGTCCACTTCCATGACGATAAATGGCGCATCATGTAAGTGCTTTCATCAAGGGTAACTAACACATGGCATCCACTGTAACGGGTCGCCATTAAGCTATCAGGTTCCGGTTTGGATCCGATAACCCATTAATAGTCCGGACCAATGGCGATTTTCCACGTGTAAAATTCTCATTCACCGGCAGATCCATGTGTCGGCCCAGCGTTCGGACAGTTGTCATCCAGCGAATGGACGGGACGCGCCTATGATATGTCAACACATGTCTCGGCCCAACAGTGGCCCATTTAGGTGAAAATGATGGCCCGTTTGACCTAGTCGAAAGGTAACGACACACCCACTTAAAGCTTGCTAGCGACCTATTCGCATATAGGCCATTTACAACACGCTAACTGATGACCCATTATGGCCTATCCAAATTAGGCCTAGTAGTGTCATCTGGGCCGTCCAATATGATTCCATCTTGTTGTAACTTTTGGCCCATGTAGGGCCCATGACGTCTTTTGGCCCATATGAGGCCCTTTGTAGCTCTTGGCCCATTAATGGCGCATGGTGAAACTGGCCTGTAATGAACAATGTATCGCTTTATACCCATTAATGGCCCATTATTCCATTGGGCCGTTTCCAGCCCGTGTTATATTTCGGCCTTCTCAGGGCCCATTTATTCTTGGGCTGATTTGCAGCATTCGATTACTTATGGTCCGTTACTAGCCTATTCCGGTTGTGGGCCAAATTCAGCCCGTGGTTAGAGTCGGCCCATTTGTGGCCCGTTAATACACTGGGCTGTTTTCATAGCGTCATCAAATACGGCTGATTAACGCCAGCCCATTATAGCCGGCCCATGAACGCATGATTCAAACTCTAGCCCGTTTATGGCCCATAATGCGGTCCGTTATTGGCCCATGTTTGGCCAATCGATCATACGACCCATAGAAGGCCCATTGTTTCTATGGCCCGTAGAAGGCCTATTGTTTCTACGGCCCGTAGGAGGTCCATGGTCACTACAGTAAATATGTAGCCCATGGTTATTGTGGCCTAGTTTTAAAAAATAGGTTATTGTGGCCACTAGCAAACCGCGGAAAAAGAACTGCACTGACTACAAGCAAAAAGAAGACAACAAGGAAATAAATAAGCAAGCAACTTACGCTAAGCTATCACGGCTATTACACATATTACATCCACTGGGCATCAAAGTTCGCCACCAGTGCAAATATGGGGAACAAAGCAGCATATTACATACATTGGTTGTCAAAGTTGGCGACTAGTGCAAATAAATACCGCAGCAAAACAAGTCCAGCACTGAAACCACTTCACAGGAGCTCAAGAAACAATATCCTGGGTATCCATCATGCTGGCAAAACAGTTAGCAAGCTTATTAGCTTTCTCTTGTTTGGTGTTTAAATTCTCCAGCACTTGGTGTTGTACCAGAAAGTATGCATCTGAATTCTGCAGGGACTTCCCCAATCCTTCGGCTTCCTGTCGCAGCACATCTGATCGATGTCTTTCAACTTGAAGTTGAGACTCAAGAAGCCGAACTGATTCAGGTAGCGAGTTCGAAGAGCTGGTGCCACCAGTAGTGGCCAGTAACTCGAACACTACATCAAGACATGACTTTGGGGTTGTCTCAGTGTCTTCAATATAGTTTTTATCAGCTTTCTTGGAGACCAACAGGGATGTCTCACTATCTTGAACCTTATCTACATTACTTCCTTTACCATTGCATAGCAGGGTACTCTTCTCCAATATTTTGTCCGCATTCTAAAAGAGAAACAAGCAGACAGATCACAGGTTTACCATGTTGTATATGAAACACATCTTAGTAAACCAGTACAGTAGTAAGGTGGACAGGATAACAACATGAAACAAACATATATCTATGTAGTATGGTCACTGTATGGTCTATATCATTCTAGTTTATGTTGCCAAATCAAGATAGAGACAGTTCAAATGATATCTGTTTAAGACAAAACAGCATAGACAGAATATAAGCGTGGGAAACTACACAACAATAACAACACTTGTAATGTGAATGGCGTGAGAACATAACTGTTTATTCAATTGAAATTGAAATCAACATAGAGCAAGTTACAACAGCAAACACATTAAAGAAACAGGTTTAATACATACCTGTTGCGCCATTGGAGTTTCAATTGCATCCTTCAAATTTGAAATTAGTTGGTATGAGTAAATACAGTGATGCAAGAGCAAAGGGGTATGAACCATAGCTACGGAACCTGACTTGGGAACAATTCTTTTTCTGCTTTAAGCATTGATTTGGGGTTCGGAGTGGTGGTCCTCGTGCTTTGGGCACTGCAGTTGCCTTACTAACTGCTCGTGTTTGGGTGCTATGTGGTGGAGACGGTGCCGTGTCAACTGGAACTGGGTTACTATCTGCTGGGGTTGGGGTTATAAAGGGTGTTGCTGGTTCTCTGTCCAACTGGGCAGGGGTACAATCTGCGTGAGTCGGGGTTATCTGTGGTGGGGATGGTTCTTGGGCTAGTACAACGTGGTTCTATCTGCATCAACGGGTAGACCATCTTTTCTGAAGACCGTGTTTTTACTCCCATAGATACTGCCATCACTCCCTCCAATTCAAATGGCCGATAAACAAGAAAAGAAATTGAATGTACAGACACTATAAGATAGATAGGTGCAATGGATTGTAGGGAAGAAAACAGTGCATGAAATAATTCACATTTATGTTGTCTAACCAAACAGGATAGCATGACATAATTTCACATATATGATGGCTAATTAAACAAGATAGCATGACACAATTTCACATATATGATGGCTAACTAAACAGGATAGAATGATATATTTCAAAATATGATGACTATGTAAATAGGCTGACATGATATAACTATATGATGTGTCTATTAAAGTGGTTGACATACCATAATTCACAAACATGACGTCGATGGAAACATGATGGCATGATATAATTCAAGGATAGAATGACATAATTCAAAATATGATGGCTATGTAAACATGATGAGATGATATAACTATATTATGTCCTTAGAAAATGGGTTGGCATGCCATAATTCAGATACATGTTGTCTATGTAAACATCATGGCATGATATAATTCAAATATATGATTTAGAAAGGGTTCGCATGCTATAATTCATATACATGCCCTCCGAGGTCTGGGCAATGGGAAGATCGCGCGGCGGGCTGTGTCGTGAAGCACATGCACTCAATCAGTAATAGACTAATAAAACAAGTACCTAAAGAAGTCTTCGGATTCATACCTATCCGCGTGAGGCTTGACCCTGGGCTTCTTCCGCGGAAGCTCTTCAGATGCTATGGATTCCTCATCGGAATCTGAGCTGTCTGCAGGCAGGACCAACTTGGGCCTGCACTGCTTTTTCGAGGCATGAGGAGGTTGCTCGTCCTCGACGTCATCCGACACCACCCTCTTCCTAATGTGGGAGGAGTCGATCTCCTCCTTGTCCTCTTCCTGTTCCCCCTCATGGGCGGAAGGGGCTTAGGTCTCACCGGACTTGGTGTCTAGATAAACTCTTGGGCAGAGGCCTTCCCTGGCCTCCCTTGCCTCGTGCTTTCTCCTCTTATCCTTATTCTCCGGCACCTTGTATGGCGCGATGGGTGAGGGAGTCCTGGATTAGGGGTCCTCTGGTGTCCGGGCTATGTGATATGGGCTAGACTGATGGGCCGTGAAGATACAAGGCAAAAGACCTTCCCCTGTGTCCGGGTAGGACTCTCTTATGCGTGGATGGCAAGATTGGTGTCTGGATATGTAATTTCCTTCCTCTACAAACCGACTCTGTACAACCCTAGGCCCCTCCGATGTGTATATAAACTGGAGGGTTTAATCCGTAGAGGCTATCCGAATTCATAGAGGCTAGACAACTAGGGTTTAGCCATTACGATCTCAAGGTAGATCAACTCTTGTAACCCCTATACTTATCAAATACAATCAAGCATGACGTAGGGTTTTACCTCCATTAAGAGGGCCCAAACCTGGGTAAACATCGTGTTCCCCTGTCCCTTGTTACCTTCGATCCTCAGACGCACAGTTTGGTACCCCTACCTGAGATCAACTGGTTTTGACAGTGACATTGGTGCTTTCATTGAGAGGTCCACTGTGTCGTCGGCAAAAGGTTCGATGGCTCATTCAATCATCGACAACGATAGTGCTTCCAGGGAAACTTTCCCTCTGGTCAACTTTTTGTGTTCGGCGGCTTCGCTCTGCGTGCCAATTCAGCTGGTCACCTTGAACAGATCGATAGCTACGCCCCTGGTCATCAGATCAGTTTTGGAAGCCTGAATTACATCGCTGATATTTGAGGAGACTTGATCTTTGAAGGACTCTCGGCCCCGACCACTGTTCCTTATCTACAAGGGGGAAACCTGTCGGATCCACCATCAGGCTCCGTTCAAGAATCAACTATCATTCCTGCCCTGGCCTCGGATCCAGAGCGGACCACCCTGTCCGAAGATGGGAGCATGAGCCCCGCCGGACCCTCTCCAACTACGGAGCTCCCTGCCGGAGACCTAAAGGTGACTATATTACCAGTAGGCATGGAATCGAACAGGACTCCCCTTGTCATCGGGAAGCCGGACTCACCCCTGGATGCTAACTCCGAACTCTCGAGGTCTGCGTCTATTGAGAACATCAGGTGGCGTTTACCATGCGCAGCTCCGCAGGTCCCCGATCACCTGTCCAACCTTCGCTCCTAAACGAGGCTCTGGACTTAATTCAATCTCTCGCCATTGCGGAATTATCACCTCTGAACTACGCCCATCCCGAACTAGGGGCCGGGTATGGGGAACTTTGCGTCCCACCCACCACCCACTTGGTAGCCACTGTCGAGGACTTAACAGACATGCTAGACTACACCTCCGAAAACATCGATGGTATGGACGATGATGCCGGAGTTGACCCAGGCCAATACCCACCTATCACTGGGCGTTGGATGACCACCTCTACATACGACGTATATATGGTGGATACAACCAAAAGGACGACGACGACGACACACAAGATCTGATTGAGGACAAGCCTGTCGAAGCACCACGAAAGCACCGACGTCAGGGGCGCCTCTCACGATCGCGTCGGGAAAAAGACAACAGTATCGGCACCGGAGACAATAGCACCCCGTACAACACTAAAGACTCGAACGCCCCGTCGAGCCTGCCCTCGAGTAGGATGAGTGGGAGGAAGGACAAATCAACCCAGACGAACCTGTCGAGCATGAGGATTCGGAAGACAGTAACTATCTACCGGTCTCTAAGGAGGATGTCATCCTCGGCAACGAAGATTTCATCGTGCTAGAGGAGCCCCTCGATCAAGAGCGCTTCAAGTGACAGCTAATCGCCACTACGAGGAGCCTGAAAAAGAAACAGTAGCAGCTTCAAGCCGAACATGATACGCTTAACGACAGATGGACCAAGGTCCTGGCTATCAAAGAATACGGTCTCGAGCTCCCAACAAAGAGTTATCCAAAACATAGGCTACTACCACAATTTGATGACGAGGCCCTTGAGCCAATACCGTCAAGATATAATCACACTGACAAACCAGATCGACCACCACGTGGACGAAACTGTTGGGGAACGTAGTAATTTAAAAAAATTTCCTACAGACACGCAAGATCATGGTGATGCATAGCAACGAGTGGGAAGAGTGTTGTCCACGTACCCTCATAGACCGAAAGCGGAAGCGTTAGAAAAACGCGGTTAATGTAGTCGCACGTCTTCACGATCCGACCAATGAAGTACCGAACACACGGCACCTCCGAGTTCTGCACACATTCAACTCAATGACGTCCCTCGAACTCCGATCCAGCCGAGTGTTGAGGGAGAGTTTCGTCAGCATGACGGTGTGGTGACGATGATGATGTTCTACCGATGCAGGGCTTCGCCTAAGCACCGCTACGATATGATCGAGGTGGATTATGGTGGAGGGGGGCACCGCACACGACTAAGAGATCAAGAGATCAATTGTTGTGTCTATGGGGTGCCCCTGGCCACGTATATAAAGGAGTGGAGGAGAGGAGGGGCCGACCCTCTCTATGGCCCGCCCTAGGGGAGTCCTACTCCCACCGGGAGTAGGATTCCCCCTTTCCTAGTAGAACTAGGAGCCCTTCCAAGTAGTAGGAGTAGGAGAGAAGGAAAGGGAAAAGAGAAGAGAAGGAAGGTGGGGGCGCAGCCATTCCCCCTAGCCCAATTAGGACTAGGCCTTGGGGGGGCGCGTGGCCTGCCTCTCTCTCTTTCCCCTAAAGCCTAATGAGGCCCATACACTCCTCGGTGAATTCCCGTAACTCCCCGGTACTCCGATAAATACCCGAATCACTCGGAACCTTTCCGATGTCCGAATATAGTCGTCCAATATATCGATCTTTACGTCTCGACCATTTTGAGACTCCTCGTCATGTCCCCGATCACATCCGGGACTCCGAACTACCTTCGGTACATCAAAACACATAAACTCATAATATAGCCGTCATCGAACTTTAAGCATGCGGACCCTACGGGTTCGAGAACTATGTAGACATGACCGAGACACGTCTCCGGTCAATAACCAATAGCGGAACCTGGATGCTCATATTGGCTCCCACATATCCTACGAAGATCTTTATCGGTCAAACCGCATAACAACATACGTTGTTCCCTTTGTCATCGGTATGTTACTTGCCCGAGAGTCGATCGTCGGTATCGCAATACCTAGTTCAATCTCGTTACTGGCAAGTCTCTTTACTCGTTCTGTAATACATCATCCCGCAACTAACTCATTAGTTGCAATGCTTGCAAGGCTTATAGTGATGTGCATTACCGAGTGGGCCCAGAGATACCTCTCCGACAATCGGAGTGACAAATCCTAATCTCGAAATAAGCCAACCCAACAAGTACCTTCGGAGACACCTATAGAGCACCTTTATAATCACCCAGTTACGTTGTGACGTTTGGTGGCACACAAAGTGTTCCTCTAGTAAACGGGAGTTGCATAATCTCATAGTCATAGGAACATGTATAAGTCATGAAGAAAGCAATAACAACAAACTAAACGATCAAGTGCTAAGCTAACGGAATGGGTCAAGTCAATCACATCATTCTCCTAATGATGTGATCCCGTTAATCAAATGACAACTCATGTCTATGATTAGGAAACATAACCATCTTTGATCAACGAGCTAGTCAAGTAGAGGCATACTAGCAACACTGTGTTTGTCTATGTATTCACACATGTATTAAGTTTCCGATTAATACAATTCTAGCACGAATAATAAACATTTATCATGATATAAGGAAATAAATGATAACTTTATTATTGCCTCTAGGGCATATTTTCTTCAGTCCCCCACTTGCACTAGATTCAATAATCTAGTTCACATCGCCATGTGATTTAATACCAATAGTTCACACCACCATGTGATTAACACCCATAGTTCACATCGGCATGTGATCAACACCCAAAGGGTTTACTAGAGTCAATAATCTAGTTCACATCGCTATGTGATTAACACCCAAAGAGTACTAAGGTGTGATCATGTTTTGCTTGTGAGAGAAGTTTAGTCAACGGGTCTGCCACATTCAGATCCGTAAGTATTTTGCAAATTTCTATGTCAACAATGCTCTGCACGGAGCTACTCTAGCTAATTGCTCCCACTTTCAATATGTATCCAGATTGAGATTTAGAGTCATCTGGATCAGTGTCAAAATTTGCATCGACGTAACCCTTTACGACGAACCTTTTTGTCACCTCCATAATCGAGAAACATATCCTTATTCCACTAAGGATAATTTTGACCGCCGTCCAGTGATCTACTCCTACATCACTATTGTACTCCCTTGCCAAAATCAGTGTAGGGTATACAATAGATCTAGTACACAACATGGCATATTTTATAGAACCTATGGACAAGGCATATGAAATGACTTTCATTCTCTTTCTATCTTCTGCCGTGGTCGGGCTTTGAGTCTTACCCAGTTTCACACCTTGTAACACAGGCAAGAACTCCTTCTTTGACTGTTCCATTTTGAACTACTTCAAAATCTTGTCAAGGTATGTACTCATTGAAAAGCTTATCAAGCGTCTTGATCTATCTCTATAGATCTTGATGCTCAATATGTAAGTAGCTTCACCGAGGTATTTCTTTGAAAAACTCCTTTCAAACACTCCTTTATGCTTTGCAGAATAATTCTACGTTATCTCCGATAAACAATACGTCATTCACATATACTTATCAGAAATGCTGTAGTGCTCCTACTCACTTTCTTGTAAATACAGGCTTCACCGCAAGTCTGTATAAAACTATATGCTTTGATCAACTTATCAAAGCGTATATTCCAACTCCGAGATGCTTGCACCAGTCCATAGATGGATCGCTGGAGCTTGCATATTTTGTTAGCACCTTTAGGATTGAAAAAACTTTCTGGTTGCATCATATACAACTCTTCTTTAATAAATCCATTAAGGAATGCTGTTTTTGTTTATCGATTTTCCAGATTTCATTAAATGCAGCAATTGCTAACATGATTCGGACATACTTAAGCATAGATACGAGTGAGAAACTCTCATCATAGTCAATACCTTGAACTTGTCGAAAACCTTTTGCGACAATTCTAGCTTTGTAGATAGTAACACTACTATCAGCGTCTGTCTTCCTCTTGAAGATCCATTTAATCTCAATGGCTCGCCGATCATTGGGCAAGTCAATCAAAGTCCATACTTTGTTCTCATACATGGATATCATCTTAGATTTCATGGCCTCAAGCCATTTCGCGGAATCTGGGCTCATCATCACTTCCTCATAGTTCATAGGTTCGTCATGGTCAAGTAACATGACCTCCAGAATAGGATTACCATACCACTCTGGTGCGGATCTCACTCTGTTTTACCTACGAGGCTCGGTAGTAAGTTGATCTGAAGTTACATGATCATCATCATTAGCTTCCTCACTAATTGGTGTAGTAGTCACAGGAATAGATTTCTGTGATGAACTACTTTCCAATAAGGGAGCAGGTATAGTTACCTCATCAAGTTCTACTTTCCTCCCACTCACTTCTTTCGAGAGAAACTCCTTCTCTAGAAAGGATCCATTCTCAGCAATGAATATCTTGCCTTCGGATCTGTGATAGGTGTACCCAACATTTTCTTTTTGGGTATCCTATGAAGACACAGTTCTTGGGTTTGAGCTTATCAGGTTGAAACCTTTTCACATAAGCGTTGCAACCTCAAACTTTAAGAAACGACAGCTTAGGTTTCTTGCCAAACCATAGTTCATACGGTGTCATCTCAACGGATTTAGATGGTTCCCTATTTAACGTGAATGTAGCTGTCTCTAATGCATAACCCAAAACAATAGTGGTAAATCGGTAAGAGACATCATAGATCGCACCATATCTAGTAAAGTACGGTTACGACGCTCGGACACACCATTACACTGTGGTGTTCCAGGTGGCGCGAGTAGTGAAACTATTTCACATTGTTTTAACTGAAGGCCAAACTCGTAACTCAATTTTTTTTACTTCTGCGATCATATCGTAGAAACTTTTATTTTTGTTACGATGATTCTCCACTTCACTCTGAAATTCTTTGAACTTTTCAAATGTTTCAGATTTGTGTTTCATCAAGTAGATATACTCATATATGCTCAAATCATCTGTGAAGATCAGAAAATAATGATACCTGCAGCGAGCCTCAATATTCATCGGACCACATACATCAGTGTGAATGATTCCCAACAAATCTATTGCTCGCCCCATTGTTCCGGAGAACGGAGTCTTAGTCATATTGCCATGAGGCATGGTTTGCAAGCATCAACTGATTCATAATCAAGTGATTCCAAAAGCCCATTAGCATGGATTTTCTTCATGCGCTTTACACCAATATGACCTAAACGGCAGAGCCACAAATAAGTTGCACTATCATTATTAACTTTGCATCTTTTGGCTTCAATATTACGAAAATGTGTATCACCACGATCGAGATCCAACAAACCATTTTCATTGGGTGTATGACCATCGAAGGTTTTATTCATGTAAACAGAACAACAATTATTCTCTAACTTACATGAATAACCGTATTGCAATAAACATGATCCAATCATATTCATGCTCAACGCAAACACTAAATAACATTAATTTTAGGTTTAACACTAATCCTGAAAGTATAGGGAGTGTGCGATGATGATCATATCAATCTTGGAACCATTTCCAATACACATCGTCACTTCACCCTTAACTAGTCTTTGTTCATTCTGCAACTCCCGTTTCGAGTTACTATTCTTAGCAACTGAACTAGTATCAAATACTGAGGGGTTGCTATAAACACTAGTAAAGTACACATCAATAACATGTATATCAAATATACCTATGTTCACTTTGCCATCCTTCTTATCCGCTAATTACTTGGGGTAGTTCCGCTTCCAGTGACCAGTCCCTTTGTAGTAGAAGCACTCAGTTTCAGGCTTAGGTCCAGACTTGGGTTTTTTCACTTGAGCAGCAACTTGCTTGCCGTTCTTCTTGAAGTTCCCCTTTCTTCCCTTTGTCCCTTTACTTGAAACTAGTGGTTTTGTTTACCATCAACACTTGATGCTTTTCTTGATTTCTACCTTCGTCGATTTCAGCATCACGAAGAGCTTGGGAATCGTTTCCGTTATCCCTTGCATATTATAGTTCATCACGAAGTTCTACTAACTTGGTGATGGTGACTAGAGAATTCTGTCAATCACTATTTTATCTGAAAGATTAACTCCCACTTGATTCAAGCGATTGTAGTACCCAGACAATCTGAGCACAAGCTCACCGCTTGAGCTATTCTCCTCTATCTTTTAGCTATAGAACTTGTTGGAGACTTCATATTTCTCAACTCGGGTATTTGCTTGAAATATTAACTTCAACTCCTGGAACATCTCATATGGTCCATGATGTTCAAAACGTCTTTGAAGTCCCGATTCTAAGCCGTTTAAGCATGGTGCACTGAACTATCAAGTAGTCATCATATTGAGCTAGCCAAATGTTCATAGCATCGGCATCTGCTCCTGCAATAGGTTTGTCACCTAGAGGTGCATCAAGGACATAATTCTTCTGTGCAGCAATGAGGATAAACCCCAGATCATAGATCCAATCCGCATCATTGCTACTAACATCTTTCAACTTAGTTTTCTCTAGGAACATATCAAAAATAAAACAGGGGCGTTGTCGGTGTCAAAACCGGCGGATCTCGGGTAGGGGGTCCCGAACTGTGCGTCTAGGCCGGATGGTAACAGGAGGTAGGGAACACGATGTTTTACCCAAGTTCGGGCCCTCTCGATGGAGGTTAAACCCTACGTCCTGCTTGATTAATATTGATGATATGGGTAGTACAAGAGTAGATCTACCACAAGATCAAGGAGGCTAAACCCTAGAAGCTAGCCTATGGTATGATTGTTGTATATGGAGTTGATTGCCTACGGACTACAACCCTCCAGTTTATATAGACACTGGATAGGGTTAGGGTTACATAGAGTCGGTTACAATGGTAGGAGATCTTGAATATCCGCACCGCCAAGCTTGCCTTCCACGCCAAGGAAAGTCCCATCCGGACACGGGACGAAGTCTTCAATCTTGTATCTTCATAGTCCAGGAGTCCAGCTGAAGGTATAGTCCGGCTACCCGAACACCCCCTAATCCAGGACTCCCTCAGTAGCCCCCGAACCAGGCTTCAATGACGATAAGTCCGGCGCGCAGATTGTTCGGCATTGCCAGGCGGGTTCTTCTCCCAATCCTGTGCACCTGTAGGAATAATGTCCGATTTTTGTAATGTAATGCTCCTTGGCTTCCACGCCCAATAATGGCCGTCTTCCACGTGTCAAACGAATGCGAAAAGCCGGGGCGTTTTTACATCCACACCCCTAGCCATATAAATGAGCCGCCTATTTAACGGGATGGCTATTCAGGTTCAAACCACATCTTCTCCTCTCCGCGAGTCATCATCAGAGCGCTTCCAGCAAAGGTCCATTCCAACATGTCCAGCCGTTGCAGCTCCTCCCCTCACCCCTCCGGTCCCAAACCCGGGGATTGGGAGAGTTGCACCATCCCGCATAGTGAGTTAGTGTCGCTTCAGGCCAAGGGATTTCTCCCCCAGGCATACATGGTCCCGGTCCGAGCCGGTCTCGCCACCTACAACGACGGAAAACAAGCGGAGAGCACCCCCAATCCTTCTAAAGGAGAGCGGGTGTGCCTCGTCCCCTATCTAATAAGGGGACTGGGATTTCCAATTCATCCATTTCTCCGCGGGCTTCTGGAGTTTTACGGTCTCCAGCTGCACAATCTCACACCCGCCTCCGTATTACATATCGCGGGTTTCGTCGCCCTTTGCGAGCTATTTTTAGGCATTGAGGCTCATTTCGCGCTGTGGAAGAGGTTATTCTGTCTGGTGCCCCGTTCTCAAGAGGGGTCTATCTACCAAGTGGGCGGAGCCGAAGTATGGCGCATCGCCGGGACCAGATACCTATCCAGAACCCCGAAGAAGGCGTCCGAGGATTGGCCTTCGGAATGGTTTTACATAGATGACGTCCCGCTACCGGACCCTATCCGGGTCGGTCTCCCTGAGTTCAACAATGCCCCATTGAAGAAACGCTTGAGCTGGCGTCCACAGAGCTCTCAGAGAGAAAGCGACAGAGACGTCCTTTACCTGATGGGCCGGATAAGACCGCTGGCTCATTCCGGACTAACCATGATTGGAGTCATGGCCGCATGCATTATGCGGGGGGTGTAGCCGCTTCAATATAGAGGCCACCCCATGTGGGATTTCAACGGGGAGGATGACGCCACCCGTTGCGGTCGTAAGGGGCCGGCCTCAGCCGCCGCCTTAGTAAAGATCTTATCCTCTTTGTACAAGGGAGAAAAGGAGGAATTCCTCCGCGTCAACCCGCAGGCCAGATTCAGTATGTACGATCCTCCAAGTTGGGTAAGTGAACAATTGCGCTTGCCCGTTTGTTTTATACTCCCACGGTTAGATAGGTAGTCTAACGACTTCAATGCAGGAACTGCGACAGGAGGTAAAGGATATAAACAACCGTCCTCCACAGCCCGAGGACCCAGAACGGTCCCTCAATCCGGACTCCGAAGAGGATCCGGACATATCGGTGGAGCTTACCGACGGGGTGTTCCATCAGCTAAGTAAGGACAATACCTTGGTGGCCATTACGGCGGATTACCCAGGGTTAATCCCGGCCTCCCAGGTGACGGAAACCGGAGTCCCATTCCCTTGAAAGAGATTCTACTCTCACGTATTCCGGTGTTTCTGACGACAACCGTGTTTTGCAGGGGAGATTTCTGAGGCAGGAGGCCGAACCTGCGGCGGCTAGCCAACGAGGGGCCGTAGGGCCCCGTGGGGCAAAAAGGAATGTCGTCCGGGCTGAGATGCCGGCGCAGAGGTATAGCGCTCCCTCTGTTTCCCTGGAGTTATTCTGTCAGGGCATATTAACGTTCGTGCCATCTTTAGAATGAAGAGACCTCGCCGGACTACATCCGGAGAGGTTGCCAATCACGCCTCCACCAGCCAGGCTCCAACGTCTGGCCAGGAAGCGGAGGCGAGCACAAGGCACGCACCGGACGCTCCTCCGACAGAGGATGCGGACAGGCTGTCTGCCACAAATTCTGAAGTGGAGAGTGCCATGAACCACAGGCGTCGCCAGACAGTTCTACGCGACGCTTGTTTCTCCCAAGAGGCTTTAGATGCCTTTAATTCGGGAGATGCGTACCTCCGTGCCGCTCAAAATGGTTTAGCCAGAGCCACGGAGCAGTATGTAAAAGACATACGGGTAAGAAAATTTTGGTTAAATATATATATATATGCCAGTAGCCCCCGAGACTTGAAGCAGTTAGAGCAACTGATTTAAGGATCATTTAATATGCAGGTTCTTACAAAGAAGAATACCATACTGTCCCAGGAGCTGGAAAGGTGCAAGGCCCAACTAGAGGCCGCACTAGCCGCAGCAGGGGAACCCAAAGAGACCCCCTCAGGTAAGATACACTTCGAAAGATTAGTATTTGTGCGGTGTGGGTGCAAATCTGACAGATCATATTGCAGATGGCGCCGGACTCGATCCGTACAAGCAACAACTCTTACGCCGGCTAAAGGCCGGTGAGAGTACGTTGACAAAGGTGAGGCGGGAGAAGAATGATCTTCAGGATGCCAACACCAAGCTGGACGTCGAACTTAAAGATGTTCGTGGCCAGCTGTCAGACTCCACGAAGGAGAATCAGCGGCTTCGACGCGGCATATTTAGTAAGTGCTTGAACGAACTTTGAAAAAAAAGTTTGGCGAGGAAGTCGACTAATAGAGTAATGTCTATAGGTATGCTCACAGGTCGTCCTGCAGAGGAGATGCCCGGTTCTACGGGTGACCTTCTTCCCGAACTCTTGCAACTGCACGAGCGAATTCGGCAGGCGATGCGAGGTATTGCCCAAGCCTTATGGCCTGCCCACTCCGTGCCTGAGGGCCTTGGAGAGCTTGCGGAGAAGCTGAAGGGAGCTCGGCGGCGCTTCCGGTTGTGGAAGATATCGGCCTGCCGACAAGGCGCTAGGGAGGCCTGGGCCATGGTGAAGACCCGTTTTATGAAGTCTGACCCAAACCACATGGCTGAGGTTGGACCAGTGGGGCCTGACGGGAAGGAGATCCCTGTAAGCTTAGTATACGGCCAAGTAGAGTTGACCGCGAAGTATTCCCAGCAGGACTGTAAATTAGACAGCCTGTTAGATGGTATAGAAGAGGAATACAATCAGTCAGAATGATTGTGTAATTTTGAATTGACATGTGTAATGCCTTCTAGCCGGATTGTAGATCGTTTGTCGTTGCCGACCTTTTCGCTTCAACCTCGGGACCTGACGGTCCGGAGTGTGTCCGAATACCCTAGCAGTTATATAAGAACCGGGGTATGCGTGGAGACCAGGCGTAGGGGTCATCAGTGCTTTATCAGACAAGTGCCCAACTAGTTATGTTATATTACATGGTTAGTAAGAAACATCTTCCAGAGAGAATAGTTCCGTTAAGGGTTCCTTTCGCTGGGAGGCATGCTATAAGGTGCATGTCCGGACTGCGTGAAAAGACGCAGAAAAAAAAGCATCTGGGGGCGCATAAAATGAGTAAAAAGATCATCTTTTATTTCACCGACCGAATATTCCCTTAAGAACGCTAGCTTTCGGCTTCACCCAGTCTGAGGTACACATCCGGCTGACCCGGCAGTAACAATCGCAGAGGTGCTCCCTTTACCGCCTAGCCGAACAATCGGGAACGTAGGGGTAAGCACAGGAGCCAGGCAACCCAGCTTGGCCAAAACTTAAGTCATATCGATGCATATAATGGTGAAGAAAAAGGTACATGCGGAAGTTTGACGCATGTGTTGGGCGTGAAGCCCGTGTAAATAAGCTTCTGTTAAAGAAGCCCCCAGGTTTAATGAGCGCGAGTGGCGCGTCACTAGATGAGCCTTTAAGGGCTATAAAAGAAAAAATGGGAAGGAGAGAAACGTAAGACAGAAAAATGCAAAAAAGAATGGACAGAGGAAGGAGATGAACACAGAGTCCGGCGCTAGGCATAGAATCTTCGGAGACGGGTGGCATTCCACGGGTTCGGCTCGAGTCGGTTATTCGACGCATCTCGCAGGTGGTACGCCCCACCAGTCAGGACTTGGTCGATTATGAATGGACCTTCCCACTTGGGCTTGAGTTTGTCCTTTTTCTTATTCGGCAGGCATAGAACTAGTTCGCCAACATTGTAATTTTTGGCCCGTACTTCTCTGCTTTGATATCTTCGGGCCTGCTGTTGATAAAATGCGGAACGGGCTTTTGCCATGTCACGCTCCTCCTCCAAGGCGTCCAAGTTGTCCTGCCGATCGAGCTCGGCTTCTCTTTCTTCGTACATGCGCACTCTAGGTGAGTCATGAATTATGTCGCAGGGCAGAACTGCTTCTGCGCCGTACACCATAAAAAATGGTGTGTATCCGGTGGTGCGATTTGGCATGGTCCGCAGCCCCCATAGCACGGAGTCGAGCTCCTCTACCCAGTGCGTGTTAGATTCCTTGAGGGACCGCACCAGTCTGGGTTTAATGCCGCTCATGATAAGACCATTTGCACGTTCGACATGGCCATTGGTTTGTGGGTGATAGACGGAAGCATAATCGAGCTTGATTCCCATGTTTTTGCACCAGAGTTTTACCTCGTCGGCGGTAAAGTTTGTACCGTTGTCGGTTATGATGCTGTGGGGGACGCCATAACGGTGTACAACCCCGGATATGAAGTCTATCACAGGTCCAGATTCCGCCGTTTTAACAGGCTTGGCTTCTATCCATTTGGTGAACTTATCCACCATGACCAGTAAGTATTTTTTCTTATGGGTCCCACCTTTAAGGGGTCCGACCATGTCAAGCCCCCAGACCGCAAAAGGCCAGGTGATGGGTATAGTTTGGAGTGCGGTGGGTGGCATATGGATTTGGTTGGCAAAAGTTGGCAACCAACGCATCGTTGGACTAGGTCCTGAGCGTCTGCCCGGGCCGTCGGCCAATAAAAACCAGTACGGAAAGCCTTGCTAACAAGGGACCGAGCAGCAGCGTGGTGACCACCAAGTTCGGCATGAATTTCAGCCAGAAGGTTCCGCCCTTCCTCTTCGGAGATGCACCTTTGAAGGACTCCGGTAGTGCTTTTCTTATAAAGCTCTCCCTCATGGACTCTATAGGCTTTAGATCGCCGCACTATGCAGCGGGCCTCGTTTTGGTCCTCCGGGAGTTCCTGCCTAGTAAGGTAGGCTAGGAATGGTTCTGTCCACGGGGCGATAACCGCCATTATTACGTGGGTTGAAGGTATAATTTCATTGGCAGAGCCTCCAATTGTGTCAGATTGTTCGGCGTCGAGTGGTGTGGCTGGGTTCGGGCTGTTATTTGCGGGTTCCCCCTCCCATGCTACGGATGGCTTGAACAATCTTTCCAAAAAGATGTTGGGGGGGGGGACTGCATCGCGTTTTGCTCAGATGCGTGCTAGGACGTCCGCCGCTTGATTGTTTTCTCGGGCTATATGGTGAAACTCCAGCCCTTTGAACTGAGCTGACATTTTTAGGACGGCATTGCGGCAAGCTGCCATTTTTGGGTCCTTGGCGTCGAAGTCTCCGTTTATTTGGGATATCGCGAGGTTTGAATCCCCGCGTACCTCTAGGCGCTGGATACCCATGGATACTGCTATCGGGAGGCCATGTAGGAGGGCCTCATATTCGGCTGCATTGTTGGAATCCGTGTACATGATCTGGAGCACATATTGGACTGTGTCTCCTGTGGGGGACGTCAGGACGACGCCGGCCCCCAGTCCGACCAACATTTTGGAGCCGTCGAAATGCATAATCCAGTTTGAATATGTGCCGTACTCTTTAGGGAGCTCGGCCTCCGTCCATTCTGCGACGAAGTCGGCCAAAACTTGCGATTTAATAGCACGCCGTGGCTTATAGGTTATATCGAACGGGAGAAGCTCGATGGCCCATTTTGCAATCCGGCCCGTTGCATCGCAGTTGTTGATAATATCGTTTAGTGGCACTTCCGAGGCTACTATTATGGAACACTCTTGAAAGTAGTGTCGTAGCTTCCGGGATGCCATGAATACCGCGTATGCAATCTTTTGATAATGCGGGTACCATGATTTGCATGGAGTGAGGACAGTGGACATGTAAAAGACCGGCCTTTGAAGGGGGAATTTGTGTCCGTCCGTTTCCCGCTCGACAACGAGCACTGCGCCGACAACTTGGTGTGTTGCTGCAATGTACAATAACATTGGTTCGCCGGTGTTTGGCGTGGCCAGGACTGGGTTTGTTGCCAATATGGCTTTTATTCCATCAAGTCCGGCCGTGGCGGCATCCGTCCACTCGAAGTGTTCGGTGCGCCGAAGGAGGCGATAAAGGGGTAGTGCCTTTTGTCCCAAGCGGGAGATGAAGCGGCTTAAAGCCGCCACGCATCCGGTTAATTTTTGTATTTGTTTAAGGTCCTTTGGGACATCCAATTGTGACAAAGCTCGGATCTTGGCTGGATTTGCTTCAATTCCTCTACCGGATACAATGAAGCCCAAGAGCTTTCCGGCTGGAACACCGAAGACGCATTTTTCCGGGTTGAGCTTGATGTCATATTTTCGGAGGTTATCGAATGTAAGCCTCAAGTCGTCTACTGGAGATTCGACATGTCTTGATTTGACAACCACATCATCCACGTACGCCTCCACTATTTTGCCGATCTGGTTTGCTAGACATGTCTGGATCATGCGCTGATATGTTGCGACGGTGTTTTTCAGCCCGAAGGGCATTGTGTTGAAGCAGAATGGGCCGTATGGTGTGATGAATGATGTTGCGGCTTGGTTTGATTCTGCCATTTTGATTTGATGGTAACCAGAGTATGCGTCGAGGAAACACAACGAATCGTGTCCTGCGGTGGCATCGATAATTTGATCGATACGGGGGAGGGGGAAGGGATCCTTTGGGCAAGCCTTGTTAAGGTCTTTAAAATCGACACACAGGCACCAGGATTTGTCCTTCTTTGGTACCATCACCAGGTTTGCTAGCCAGTCCAGATGTTTTATGTCTCTGATGAATCTGGCCTCCAATAGCTTGGCTAGCTCCTCTCCCATAGCCTGTCTCTTGGGTTCGGAAAAACGCCGAAGGGCTTGTTTGATAGGTTTAAATCCTTTTAGGATATTTAAGTTGTGTTCGGCCAGCCTGCGTGGGATCCCTGGCATGTCTGAAGGGTGCCACGCGAAGATGTCCCAGTTCTCTTGTAGGAACTCTCGCAGTGCGGCGTCTACATCAGGGTTCAGTCGTGCCCCGATGGAAGCTATTTTACTGGGGTCCATTGGATGGACCTGGAATTTACTATTTCATCAGCTGGCTTGAAGGACGTGGATTTGGATCTCTTGTTGAGTATCACATCATCCATGTTAACCGTGGAGCGCAGCGTAGTCAGTTCCTCGGCCGCTAAGGCTTCGGATAGTGCCTCAAGGGCTAATGCGGCCGTCTTGTTTTCGGCGCGGAGTGCTATGTCCGGATCACTAGCTAGAGTGATAATTCCGTTCGGCCCGGGCATCTTAAGCTTCATGTACCCGTAATGGGGTATTGCTTGGAAGATTGTGAATGCTTCCCGCCCTAGTAAAGCGTGATATCCGCTCTTAAACGGGGCCACCTGAAACGTGACTTCTTCGGACCTGTAATTATCCGGCGTGCTGAACACCACATCTAGTGTGATTTTTCGTGTGCAGCACGCTTCCCGACTAGGGATTATTCCTATAAAGGATGTGCTGCTTCGCTCGACGCGGTTCCAGTCTATTTCCATTTTTTGAAGGGTTTCCTCATAAATGAGGTTCAGTCCGCTGCCTCCATCCATGAGCACCTTGGTGAGGCGAAAGCCGTCCACTATGGGACTGAGGACCAATGCAGCTGGTGCTCGGGCTGTTCGGAATCTAGGTTCATCACTTGCGTTGAAGGTAATGGCAGTGTTGCTCCATGGATTTATTGTTGCAACTTGATAGACTTCGGCGAGGCTGCGGAGTGTTCTTTTTCGCACATTGTTTGATGCGAAAGTCTCGAAGACTGTGAGAACGGTGCTAGTGTCCTTGGGCTGGCTTTCTGCGGCCTCCGGAATTAAGAGGTCCTCGCCGATTTTGGCCACCTGCCGGAGTATCCAACATGCTCTAAGGCTGTGAGTTGGTGTGGCGTCCTCTGTACTGTGAATTCTACAGGGTCCATCAAGCCATCTTTCCAGTACGGTTCCATGCCCTGTAGATGGTTTTGGCTTTTTGGTGTTTATCCCGGGTGTCCTATGATGATGCACCCTCTTAGTTCGGACGGGATTACTATTCAAGGCCGGATTATCCCAAAATTTTATTTCTGTTTTCAAGGCGCTTTCCATCGCACAGTATTTTTGTACTATGGACGCCAAGTCAGCGAAGCGTGTAATATCACGATGACTTACGGCGTTGAGGATTCCCTTGTCCGTGCAATTACTGCAGAAAATTGAGATTGCATCTCCCTCGCGGCAATCCTTTATCCTGTTCATAACCAGGAGGAATCTGGCCCAGTAATGATGTACTGTTTCCTCGGGCCTCTGCCTGATTTGGGAGAGATCGCTTATGATCGGGTGGGCGGGTGTCATTGAATCTGAAACCTCACCCAATCCAAGATTCGGAGGCCGAAGAGTTTCCGAACTCTGAAGTTCGGATTCTTGGGTGTTGTCCAATGAATCTGGCCCGTTGCCTGATCCTAAGCTTAGGTCTTGAGTTACATCCTCCCCTCCACGGGTATCCGGCTTGGAGGGGTCGGGAATTCGGATGTAGCTAGTCCTTAAAATAGATGAAGGGTCGCCGCACTGCGCCTCTACCACGGCAACATGGTGGGTGACTTGGGGAGAGTTAATTTCTCTTAGATCGGGTTTAAGCCCAACCTGGTCGTAATCCGTAGCGACCCCCAGGGCGGCGATGCGATCCAAGAGCTTGTTTACGGAAGAGATCTCCATTGGATCTAACTGCTCGACGGGCTCCGAGCTGACGTGTAGGTTTCTTTTGATGACCCGAGAGGTCACCATCGGCGCAACAGCCGAACAGGCGGTCATGAGGAAACCACCTAACCGGAGAGTTTGGCTGACAGCCAAGGCTCCCTTAGCAACGGCGCTGTCTTTAAAGACGGGAGGAGGCATCCTTCCTGATTGCGACGGCACAGAGGAACTCTCAATGAAAGCACCAAGTCGGTGTCAAAACCGGCGGATCTCGGGTAGGGGGTCCCGAACTGTGCGTCTAGGCCGGATGGTAATAGGAGGCAGGGAACACGATGTTTTACCCAGGTTCGGGCCCTCTCGATGGAGGTAAAACCCGACGTCCTGCTTGATTAATATTGATGATATGGGTAGTACAAGAGTAGATCTACCACGAGATCAAGGAGGCTAAACCCTAGAAGCTAGCCTATGGTATGATTGTTGTATATGCAGTTGATTGCCTACGGACTACAACCCTCCGGTTTATAAAGACACCGGATAGGGTTAGGGTTACATAGAGTCGGTTACAATGGTAGGAGATCTTGAATATCCGCACCGCCAAGCTTGCCTTCCACACCAAGGAAAGTCCCATCCGGACACGGGACGAAGTCTTCAATCTTGTATCTTCATAGTCCAGGAGTCCGGCTGAAGGTATAGTCCGGCTACCCGAACACCCCCTAATCCAGGACTCCCTCAGGGGCTAAATGCGAGCTATTGATCTACACCATAGATATGCTAATACTACCAGGACTAAGTTCATGATAAATTTAAGTTCAATTAATCATATTACTTAAGAACTCCCACTTAGATAGACATCCCTCTAATCCTCTAAGTGATCACGTGATCCATATCAACTAAACCATGTCCGATCATCACGTGAGATGGAGTAGTTTCAATGGTGAACATCACTATGTTGATCATATCTACTATATGATTCATGCTCGACCTTTCGGTCTCAGTGTTCCGAGGCCATATCTGTTATATGCTAGGCTCGTCAAGTTTAACTTGAGTATTTCGCGTGTGCAACTGTTTTGCACCCGTTGTATTTGAACGTAGAGCCTATCACACCCGATCATCACGTGGTGTCTCAGCACGAAGAACTTTCGCAATGGTGCATACTCAGGGAGAACACTTATACTTTGATAATTTAGCGAGGGATCATCTTATAATGCTACCATCAATCAAAGCAAGATAAGATGCATAAAAGATAAACATCACATGCAATCAATATAAGTGATATGATATGGCCATCATCATCTTGTGCTTGTGATCTCCATCTCCGAAGCACCGTCATGATCACCATCGTCACCGGTGCGACACCTTGATCTCCATCGTAGCATTGTTGTCCTCTTGCCAATCTTATGCTTCCACGACTATCGCTACCGCTTAGTGATAAAGTAAAGCATTACAGGGCGATTGCATTGCATACAATAAAGCGACAACCATATGGCTCCTGCCAGTTGCCGATAACTCGGTTACAAAACTTGATCATCTCATACAGTAAAATTTAGCATCATGTCTTGACCATATCACATCACAACATGCCCTACAAAAACAAGTTAGACGTCCTCTACTTTGTTGTTGCAAATTTATACGTGGCTGCTACGGGCTTAGCAAGAACCATTCTTACCTACGCATCAAAACCACAACGATAGTTTGTCAAGTTGGTGCTGTTTTAACCTTCGCAAGGACCAGGCGTAGTCACACTCAGTTCAACTAAAGTTGGAGAAACTGACACCCGCCAGCCACCTGTGTGCAAAGCACGTCTGTAGAACCAGTCTCGCGTAAGCGTACGCGTAATGTCGGTCCGGGCCGCTTCATCAAACAATATTGCCGAACCAAAGTATGACATGCTGGTAAGCAGTAGGACTTATATCGCCCACAACTCACTTGGGTTCTACTCGTGCATATGACATCTATGCATAAAACCAGGCCCTGATACCACCGTTGGGGAACTTAGTAATTTCAAAAATTTTCCTACGCACACGCAAGATCATGGTGATGCATAGCAATGAGAGGGGAGAGTGTTTTCCACGTACCCTCGTAGAACGAAAGCGGAAGCGTTAGCACAACACGGTTGATGTGGTCGTACGTCTTCACGATCCGACCGATCAAGTACCGAACGCACGGCACCTCCGAGTTCTGCACACGTTCAACTCGATGACGTCCCTCGAACTCCGATTCAGCCGAGTGTTGAGGGAGAGTTTCGTCAGCACGATGATGTGGTGACGATGATGATGTTCTACCGACGCAGGGCTTCGCCTAAGCACCGCTACGATATGATCGAGGTGGATTATGGTGGAGGGGGGCACCGCACACGGCTAAGAGATCAAGAGATCAATTATTGTGTCTATCGGGTGCCCCCTGGCCACGTATATAAAGGAGTGGAGGATGGGAGGGGCCGGCCCTCTCTATGGCGCGCCCTAGGGGAGTCCTACTCCCACCGGGAGTAGGATTCCCCCTTTCCTAGTAGAACTAGGAGCCCTTCCAAGTAGTAGGAGTAGGAGAGAAGGAAAGGGAAAAGAGAAGAGAAGGATTGAGGGGGCGCAACCCTTCCCCCTAGTCCAATTCGGACTAGGCCTTGGGGGGGGGGGCTGCCTCTCTCTCTTTCCCCTAAAGCCCAATGAGGCCCATACACTCCCCGGTGAATTCTCGTAACTCCCCGGTACTCCGATAAATACCCGAATCACTTGAAACCTTTCCGATGTCCGAATATAGTCGTCAAATATATCGATCTTTATGTCTCGACCATTTTAAGACTCCTCGTCATGTCCCCGATCTCATCTGGGACTCCTAACTACCTTCGGTACATCAAAACACATAAACTCATAATATAACCATCATCGAACTTTAAGCGTGCGGACCCTACAGGTTCGAGAACTATGTAGACATGACCGAGACACATCTCCGGTCAATAACCAATAGCGGAACCTGGATGATCATATTGGATCCCACATATCCTACGAAGATCTTTATCGGTCAAACCGCATAACAACATACGTTGTTCCCTTTGTCATCGGTATGTTACTTGCCCGAGATTCGATCGTTGGTATCTCAATACCTAGTTCAATCTCGTTACTGGCATGTCTCTTTACTCGCTCTGTAATACATCATCCCGCAGCTAACTCATTAGTTGCAATGCTTGCAAGGCTTATAGTGATGTGCATTACCGAGTGGGCCGAGAGATACCTCTCCGACAATCGGAGTGACAAATCATAATCTCAAAATACGCCAACCCAACAATTACCTTCGGAGACACCTGTAGAGCACCTTTATAATCACACAGTTATGTTGTGACGTTTGGTGGCACACAAAGTGTTCCTCCGGTAAATGGGAGTTGCATAATCTCATAGTCATAGGAACATGTATAAGTCATGAAGAAAGCAATAGCAACAAACTAAATGATCAAGTGCTAAGCTAACGGAATGGGTCAAGTCAATCACATCATTCTCCTAATGATGTGATCCCATTAATCAAATGACAACTCATGTCTATGGTTAGGAAACATAACCATCTTTGATCAACAAGCTAGTCAAGTAGAGGCATACTAGTGACACTCTGTTTGTCTATGTATTCACACATGTATTAAGTTTCCGGTTAATATAATTCTAGCACGAATAATAAACATTTATCATGATATAAGGAAATAAATAATAACTTTATTATTGCCTCTAGGGCATATTTCCTTCAGAAACAAAACGGCTTCTTATGGCGGACACCAGCCCGCACCACCTCGCCGTCAAGGCAAAGAGGTAGCGGCTCCGGGATACACCTACGACTTATGTCAGGACCTGGACAATAGAGTCGATCAGACAAGATCAATCTATGGATCAAGGGGACGTCCTCCAAGATGAGATGACAGCCATCAAGCTTGGTGCGATAAGCATAACCAACCTCCGGCCAAAAACTGAACACATATGTCATCCGAACTCTGTCGTGACGTTGCCCGATACAGAGGTGCCACACACCCCATGTGCTTCATTGGCGAGGTAATGCAGCACCTGTTTCCAGAAGGTTTTAAACCCGCAAACCTTGAAGCATACGATGGAATGGCAGATCCCGCCGTATGGATTGAAGATTTTCATCTCCATATTCACATGGCTCGCGCTGACGATCTCCACGCCATTAAATGCCCCGTCTAAAGCTAAAGGGACCAACACGACATTGGTTGAATAGCCTCCTAGAGAAATCTATTGGCAGCTAGGAAGACTTGGAGGATGCTTTTCGAGACAACTTCCAAAGTACTTATGTCCGGCCACTGGGCGCAGATGACCTTAGTCACATAGTACAGCAACCCGGAGGGTCAGCTTGCAAACTCTGTACTCGGTTCTTAATAAAAAAGAACCAAATCATCGACTGTCCGGACGCCGAAGCCTTAGCGTCCTTTAAGCACAGCGTCCGTGACAAACGGCTCGCCCGACACCTCGGTCAGTAAAAGCCGAAGACGATGGCAGCTCTTACTACACTCATGAGCCGCTTCTGCGCGGGTGAAGATAGCTGGTTGGCTCATAGAAGCAATAGTACCAGTGACCCTGGCACTTCGGAGGCCAAGGATGCCAACGAAAGGCCACAACGTAACAAAAACAAGCATCAGAACAACAATGACGAAACTGAAGATACAACGGTCAGCGCCGGATTTAGTGGCTCTAAACCCGGTTAGCGGAAGAAGCCATTCAAAGGAAATAGGGACGGACCATCCAATTTGGACAAGATACTCGACAGGCCTTGCCAGATTCATGGCACCCCCGACAAGCCTGCCAACCATTCCAATAGAAACTGCTGGGTTTTTAAACATGCCGGTAAGTTAATACCGAACACAAAGGGAAAAGGCCTCAAAGCGGGGACGATGATGAGCCCCGCCCACCGAACATAGGGGGACAGAAGAAATTCCCCCCTGAGGTAAAAATAGTGAACATGATATACATCACACATATCCCCAAAAGAGAGCGCAAGTGCACACTAAGGGACATCTACGCCGTAGAGCCTGTCGCCCCAAAATTCAATCCATGGTCGGCCTGTCCGATCACCTTAGATCGCAGGGACCACCCAACCAGTATCCGTCACGGAGGTTCGGCGGCCCTAGTAATCGACCCAATCATTGATGGATACCATCTCACTCGAGTCCTTATGGACGGCGGCAACAGTCTTAACTTGATTTATCAAGACACTGTTTGTAAAATGGGTATTGACCCTTCAAGAATTAAGCCTAGCACACCACCTTTAAAGGAGTGATACCTGGCGTAGAGGACCGCTGCACGGGCTCATTAACATTGGAAGTCATCTTCGGTTCACCGGATAACATCCAAAGTGAGGACTTGATCTTCGACATCATCCCCTTTCGCAGTGGCTATCACACACTGCTCGGACGGACTGCCTTCGCCCGTTTCAACGCAGTCCCAGACTATGCTTATTTAAAGCTCAAAATGCCTAGACCGCGCGGCGTTATCACAGTCAATAGAAACACGGAGCGCTCCCTCCGTACTGAGGAGCACACCGCGGCCCTTGCGGCCGAGGTAAAGAGCGGTCTCATCAAGCTGAACACTTCATCGGTCGTCAAGACCCCGGACACTGCTAAGCGAGTCCGGCCTACTCTGCAGAACGACAGCTCGGTGGATCCAAAGTTGGCCTAGCAGTTTCGCCTCCGTCGGTCACCTAGTAAATCCGCAACATGTGTACCGCGCATGTATAATTACACACTTAAAATACCCTGGGCAACGACGAAGGCACACTACGGACAAGGTCCATAAAACGGCTTGACCCCATTTTGACCTTAACCATTTTCCCTCTTATACCACATGTTCATTAAAACCTAGCCACCATACGGTCGGGCAAGGGCTCTTTTCTAGGCTCCTTTTGTATAAACGGCCATCGACTGCTCCTTTCAAAGGATTTTCGGAAATGTTGCTGACGTGCGGCAGGGCATCAATGGGATCTTCAAGACTACCTTCTCTTCTTTAGGCCCTGTATACAGCTTCCGCTGTGTGCAAATTCTTGGCATGTAAAATAGCCTTGATGTCTATGGCATTATCTGTAATAGCACATTTTGCTGTATTAACTAGAGTATATAGGAAACAGTTTATCGCCAACCCCTGTTCGGTATTGGCTTATTTTACCATCTGCATTCCCTCCTTACTTCAGATCGCAACATATACTTTGGTTCGGCCTAAATGTCGGGGGCTCTATTCGGCCACGTATATTTTCAAAAGTCAGAACCCTTCTGGGGTATACTTCGGCGTCCCGAATATTCAAATCATGTCTTTGGTCTATAGTTGGGTTGCCCGGCTCCTATGGTTACCACCTTACATTCCGCTAGTTCGGCTAAGGTAGTAAAGGGAGAACTACTGCGATTGTGTTTCTGGTTCGTCCGGTCAAACACCTCAGTAGAGAAAGCCGAAAACCGACTGTCATGATATGGCGAGAGCTGGTCAGCGATTCTGTGACTTACTACAAATCATTTGTGATTTACTCCATGTTATACGAAGGGTTGATCTTCACCCAGTCATGCCACAAAGGCATCCTAGTCCGGACGGCCGCTTACGCACCAGGGGCTAGTACTTAGCCCCATTGTCAAACTCCTATGGATAAGTGAAAGTAATAAAGCCGCATAGTCTGATTGTCTGGTTCACTGTGCAGACACCTCCTTTATGGACGAAGACTTTGGGTCAAGTGTGATCATGCTCTATACCGAACACCCCCGTAGCATCTACGTGGGGTCTGAAGCCGACGACTAGCAAACTTTTAGAGTTAAAACGCCAGCATAGGAGGAAAATAACTTTAGATAAAGGCATACAATATATTACAAGCTTTGGTCCACAAAACAAAGTTTTAACAACCCTCATACATTCACTCAAACATAACATCCTTTGAGCATTGGCCCTCTACCATTTGGGTACCAGCTAGGACATATTCAAAGTACCTCTTCGGCTTGCGATGGTCCTTGCCTTCGGGCGGGCCGGCGGCTGTGACATCGGTGGCCTTCATGTTCGCCTAGTGCATCTTGACATGGGCAAAGGCCATCCACGCACCCTCTATGCATGCCGAGCGCTTCACAGCTTCAACTCGGGGCGGCGCATCAACGAGTCACCTCACCAAGCCGAAGTAGCTGCTAGGAATGGGTTCGGCTGGCCAGAGCCGGACTATGAGATCCTTCATGGCCAAGACGGACATCCTATGCAGCTCCGACAGTTGCTTCATCTGGTTGCTCAACAGCGTCGGGTGCTCCAGCGCAAGGAACAGAGACCAGAACAGCTTCTCTGTCGAGTTCCCCTCCTAGGCTCAGAAGAACTGCGTGGCATCGGTGGCACTCCTCGGCAGATCCGCAAAGGCATTTGGAGAACTCCACAGACGAGTGAGTAAGGCATATCCTTTACCCGCAAATATACTCTGCAAAAGAAAGGGCTTACCAGCCGCTATTTGTTCGGCCCACCGGATCTCTTCACGGGCACTCTGGGCCTCGGTCCATGCCTCTTTTGACTCTTGGAGTGCATTGGCGAGTTCGGCTGCTTGGGCCATCGTATTCTCCTCCAAGGCCTCGCACTTGCCGATGGCGTCCTTCAGTTCTTGCTCCACTTTGACCACCCTCTCCTAGTGCTAGCGGCGGGCGACCTATTCGGTCTTCAATTCTGCAGCCGCTTTGTCAGCGGCTGCTCTATTCGCCTTCACCTCTTCCTTGGCTTGGGCAAGGGCGCTCTTGAGGGTCTCGACCTCGGCCGCGCCAACTGCACTCACAATCACATCAGTAAATGTGTTAAACTTCCAATTTGCATATTACTTAAGATACATGATCAAACTCTTTAAAAATACACGCATACCTTGCGTCTCATCGAACCGCTTGTTAATGCGGTCAGTCTCATCATCAGCCAACTTCAGTTTCCGATTAATCTCGGAAACCTCGATGGCCTAGGCGGTTGCCGCCAACAGGGAAGCCTGTTATAAATAGAAAATACGTCACCTCTTCTGAATACTATGTGATCCTCTGTCCGACTTTTTCAGCATCAGACAAAGTCTCAGGGGCTACTGTCTATATACAGGTATATTTCCTTCATATAAAAAAGCGTCTAGAGCATTACATCCCATACCTCGAAGCCTATTAGCAGGCCGGTGAAAGCTTTGTTCAGCCCGCTCTTGACAGACTAAACCTTCTCTACCACTGCACCCATCAGGGTGCGGTGCTCCTCGACAATGGAAGCATGTGTCGCAGTGCTTCCACCCGAGTATTCAGCGCCTCCAGATTAGTGGAGGCCGCCGCCGGAGCTGATGCTCCCCCTCCTCCAAAGGGGGTTGCTCTTCCAATTCCAGAGTCACGTTGGTCTTCAGAATAATGTCCGGCTGGGGGCCGGCCTGGTCAGGGCCCCCGCCGTCGGTCACCATGGGGGTCGCACCCCCCATGTCTTCGGTAGCTGAGGTATTACCCTCGGACACCGTCTCGCCAGCCTCGCCCACCTCTCCGCGGCCTAGAGAGGTCCTTCGGGACAACACCTCGGTGTCATCCGCGATGATTGACAAAGGGGCTCGCGGGGGCGTCTCGCTCTTTGCCATCTCTGGTGACAGAGAACTCCCCTCAGATATTGAAGGGTTGGGGAGGTCACAAGCAGGGTTGAAAGATACACAGTATGATATTTTATATTATAAAAATAGTGGACCGAAGACATATAATAGATCTTCGGGTACTTACGATTCGGCCAGGGGCTTCACCCTGGGAAGCCTCTTTAGGATGGGTTCGGTCTCCGAATCCGAACCATCCGAGGGGGCCATCTTCCCCCTCTTGGGCGCCTCCTCCTCTGGGTCTGTGGAGGCTGCCCTCTTCTTCTTCTTCCCCTTAAGAGGGGAGTCACTTCCTGCCTCCTCCTCCTCTTCATCTTCATCTCCCTCGTGGGAGGAGGGGAGTTCGGTCTCTCCAGACACTACGTCCGAAGGACCCTTGTGGCGGAGGCCACCCTTGGCCGCCTTGCACTTCTTCTTCTTGGCCTTATTCTCCGGCACTTGATAGGGTGCCGGGACCAACATCTTCGTCAACTGGGGTTTGGCCGGGTCTTCAGGCAGCGGGGTCGGACACTTAATCCACCCTGCCATTGTTATCCAGCCCTGTACAAGAGACAAAAACTCATTATGTTTGAGGAACTTATGACCGAATATATATTTGGGAAAATCATACTCACCGGTGTGGCCGAATTCTCACTGCCGAGACCGATGTCTTCGGTCTCCTTCGGCCACGCTTTTTGGGCCTTGAACATCAGCTTCCAGATGTCTTCGTGCCTTGTGCCGAAGAAGTGCTTCAAGGTCTGAGGATCTTCTGGATTGAACTCCCACATGTGAGAGGGCAGGAGTTGACAGGGAAGAATCCAGCGGAAGAGCATCACCTGAATCATGTTAGTGAGACTGGTGTTCTTACTTATCATGTTTGTGATGAGGTTTTGCAGCATCAACATTTCTGCTGTGGATCCCCAGTCCAGACCCTTAGCGGTCCATGAGGTGAGCCGCATAGGGGGCCCGGATCTGAACTCTGGAGTGGCCGCCCATTTGGCATCGCGGGGTTCGGTGATGTAGAACCACTCCTACTGCCACACCTTGACAGTCTCCACAAAGGCCCCCTTAGGCCAAACAGACAGGTACTCTGCCTCTTGGAGCTCCTTAACGTCCTTCTCGGTGACGGAGGAGGCCTCCCACTTGCCCTTTGAACTGGATCCATACATGGCTGGAGAGGCTGGTGGCAGTGGGAAAGATTGAAGTTTGGGCGCTGGAGCTCGAAGATGGGAAAACAGGAGAAAGAAGAAGGCGTGGGGAAACTAAGGGAATCTTTATCCTCTTATATAGGCTGTGAATATCAAACGCCCCCCTCAAAGCCTTAAAACTCACTTGTTCCCAAGAGGTCGTGTGAATGACACGGTTGGATTACCCAAAACCGTATTGATGAGGATCCCGTAAAGGGCGAACATGATCTCTGTTTTGACAAGACGTGTCAATGGAGGCTGTGCCTCAAAACGTGAAGCAGGAGGTGTAAAAGCGGTTTGAAATGTTAAGAGTCCAGACGTGACTTTCAAAGTTGTTAGTGAAATGACACTGTTTTATTTGGTATATTAACTTCGTGACCAAGGGTTGCTACAATTATACAGAGCCAGATACAGTTCTTTTATTCAGAAGATTTCTTTGAAGTACTCAGGAGTAGGAACCCGCCTTGCAATGTCGAGGACAATCTGCGTGTCGAACATATTGTCATTGAAGACTGGTTCATGGGCTACTGAGGGAGTCCTGGATTAGGGGGTCCTTGGGTGTCCGGGCTATGTGATATGGGCCGGACTGATGGGCCGTGAAGATACAAGGCAGAAGACCTTCCCCCGTGTCCAGGTAGGACTCTCTTATGCGTGGATGGCAAGATTGGTGCCCGGATATGTAATTTCCTTCCTCTACAAACCGACTCTGTATAACCCTAGGCCCCTCCGGTGTGTATATAAACTAGAGGGTTTAGTTCGTAGAGGCTATCAGAATTCATAGAGGCTAGACAGATAGGGTTTAGTCATTACGATCTCGAGGTAGATCAACTCTTGTAACCCCTATACTTATCAAATACAATCAAGCAGGATGTAGGGTTTTATCTCCATTAAGAGGGCCCGAACCTGGGTAAACATCATGTCCCCCCTGTCCCTTGTTACCTTCGATCCTCAAACACACAGTTCGGTACCCCCTACCCGAGATCGGCCGATTTTGGCACCGACAATGGGCAACATCTCCTCTAGCTGAGCCGACCTGGGATCTTCGGGAAGCGGGTCCGGACTGTCAATCCACGTGGCCTTTTTGAGCCAACCCTATGAATGGAGGGAAGTAAGAGTCAGATCTCTTGTTAAAATAGGAATATCCGACCATAAAGGGATGAACCCCATTACATTTGTAGGAGGGTGCGCGGTGTCAAGACCGATGTCCTCCTCCTTTGCCAGCCACTCCTTCTAGGGCTCGAACAACACCTTCCATAGCTTGTCGTGGGTGGTTCCATAGAAGCGCTATATAGTGATGGGGTCTTCGGGCTTGAAAGCCCACATTGGGGTGTCCCGTCGCTGACATAGGAGGAGGATGCGGTAGAGTATCACTTGGACCACATTGGTCAGCTTGGCACCTACCCTCTTCATGCTGACAATGCGCTTTTGTAGCAGCTCTACCTCTGCGGGCAACCCCCAGTCAAGACCCTTCTTGGTCCACGAGGTTAGCCTCACTGGGGGCCCGAATATGAATTTGAGAGCCGCCACCCAAGCCACATCATGTGGCTCGGTGATATAGAACCATTCCTTCTGCCACACCTTGACGGTGTCTGTGAATGTGCCCTCCGGCCACTCGACCCGGATGAGCTTGCTGACCATTGCTCCCCCGTAGTCCGCCCGCTGGCCGTCGACGATCTTCGGCTTAACGTTGAAGACTTTCAGCCACATGCCGAAGTCTGGCTAGATCCGAAGAAAGGCCTCACAAACAATCATGAAGGCCAAGATGTGAAGAAAGGAATTCGGGGATAGATCATGAAAGTCTATCTCGTAGAAAAACATCAATCCCCACATGAAGGGTGGAGCGGGAAGCCCAGTCTCCGAACAAAGTGGGGGACGAATACTACCCTCTCGTCAGGACACGGTGTAGGGATGACTTGGCCTTCCTCTAGAGCCCGATGGGAGACGTCGGCCGAGAGGTATCCGGCCATGATCGGGCTAGGGGGGATTGGGAAGAAGTGCTTGAGAGGTGGTTTGTGGCGCTGGAGCTCTATAGATTGGGAAAGTTATGGTGAGAGGAAGAAGAAGGTGTACATTGCGGTGGCCATTCCCCTTTTATAAGCTACTGTAATACCGAAAGTCCTTTTACTATGCTGCAGACCTCGCCACTTCCTGATATACTCATGGTGTTATGCACGAGTGGGTTGATCGAAATCATTGATCATATCACCTAAAAGATGGGGCACAATAACCACCTTGATGAGACGTGCCAATGAAAGAACTACCTTGAAATGTGCATCAAGTACTTACAATAGTTCGGCATCTCAGGCTGGCCGTGACCCTTCACCCTTGTTCCCCATTGATCCAAGATCCACAGCTCAGGCCCCCTCCCAAGATCCGCTGGTTTTACCACTGACAACACCTTCTTCAGGGGGATGTGGCAATGGCCAAGATTCGAAGCCCGTCACTACCTTATACACCTGCACTCTTGTCATGTTAAGTGGTAGGACGACCCCATGTATCATTCTTCTACCATCGGTAAATGGGATGATTTGACCCTTGGCAACCCTTGTCTTCACGACGTCCATGTTGGCTTGCAGCGGTTATGGAATAAAGTGGGATGCTCGTGGCTGTTGGGTGATGCTAGGTGTATGCTGATGTCTACCACACAACCTTCTTCTTGTAGATGTTGTTGGGCCTCCAAGTGCAGAGGTTTATAGGACAATAGCAAATTTCCCTCAAGTGGATGACCTAAGGTTTATCAATCCGTGGGAGGCGTAGGATGAAGATGGTCTCTCTCAAACAACCCTGCAACCAAATAACAAAGAGTCTCTTGTGTCCCCAACACACCCAATACAATGGTAAATTCTATAGGTGCACTAGTTCGGCGAAGAGATGGTGATACAAGTGCAACATGGATGGTAGATAAAGGTTTTTGTAATCTGAAAATATAAAAACAGCAAGGTAACTAATGATAAAAGTGAGCGTAAACGTGTCGGATTTCGGGTTCCGGCAGACCCTTAAGGTTCAAACACTAGGGTGCGCGCGGAAATCACGTCCTCAACCTCCCCGTCTCGCAAAGATCTAGACTACTAAAATAACTGCACAAGAGACACGAGATTTATACTGGTTCGGGCCACCGATGTGGTGTAATACCCTACTCCAGTGTGTGGTGGATGGATTGCCCCCTGGGGCTGGTGAGGATGAACAATACAAGGAAGAACAGCCTCGCGAGGGTCTGTTCTTGGCTGGGGTGATGAACTGCTATGGGGAGTTCAGCCACCTCTCTCTATCTCTCTCTTTCTCTCTTCCTCTCTTCCAGATCCCAACTGACCAACCGAACCCCTTGCTATGTGGGTGGCTAGTCCTATTTATAGAGGCCCTGGTCCTCTTCCCAAATATTGAGCGGGAAGGGATCCAACAATGGCGGGCTAATTTGAAGGGGGATAGCGAGTACGTCTATCCTGACAAAAGCAGTCTTCGCCTGCCAAAGGCTCTGGTGGTGACGCCGTGCTGGGCTCCATGGTGACCTCCGTCTCGTAGTCCTCCTGGTCTTAGTCTCATTGCACCGAAGTGGCAACCTTTGCCTGATGCCTCGATACTCCGCGGATATGCTTGTCCCCTTTGCACCAAAGAGGAAAGAAGGACGCTGCGCGCGCTGGCACCCGCCTAGTGCCTCGAGTCGTCATGGCTTGCGTCATGGGCACCTAGCGAGGTACCCCGCCTTGAACTCTCCGCCTCCTTGCGAGCCAGCCTGAGGAGGCTGTGCCTGAGGATGCGCCGTGTCGTCCGCCTCGCGAGGCTTGGCCCCTCGCGAGGGTCTTGAGCCTCGTGTTGATGAAGATGGGCCGCGCTGGGCCCCCACTTGAGCCACGCCGCAGGCCGCAGGCAGGCAAGTCTGGGGACCCCCGTTCCCAGAACGCCGACAGCAGCCCCCGGGCCCAAGGCGCGCATGGACTTGGCTGTGCCGAGAGGCGAAAGGGCAAGGGCGAAGCGCCGCGGGCCCTAACAGCCTACGGCCTTGGGCGCCGCGTGGCGGTTGATTGGATGTGGGCGGCACCGTTCGCCCACGCTTCCTTATTGTGCGCCCTCCTAGGCGGACTAGTAGTTGTACACAGCCGCTCCCCTTCCTATTGCTCGGGCATCCCCTGTTCTTCCTTCCATCGAATGCCTGCTCCTGCCTTTAATCCAATCTCGAATCCTCCCCCCCTTCTTGTCGCCATGACTCCGACGGGGAAGGAGAGAGTGGAGGAACCCATGCCTTCATCTTGTGCGCCGCCGGCGGTGGCCCCCGCCGCCGGCCAGTCGACCATACTCAACCAAGAGTGCCTGGGGAGGGACAGCTTGGCTCTGGCCACCGTCTTCAACGAGTGCGGGAGGACGACTGCCTGGCCCGCGTCCCTCTTCTCCATTGACAGGACAGCAACCGAGGTCCCATGTTTTACCGATGCCTTGTGGGCGGGTCTGGTTCCCCCCTTCTCCGATTTCTTCAATGCCGTGCTTTCCCACTATCAGATCCACTTGATGCATCTAAGTCCTGAGTCCATCACCCTCATTTCAGTCTTCGCCTTCGTTTGCGAGGCCATGGTGGGCATCCCTCCTTCGGTTGCCTTGCTGCGCCACTTCTTCTCGCTGCGTCTTGTCGATCCCTCCCAGCGCTGGGCATGCGCGAGCTTTGCTGCCGAGCCTGAGACCGAGGCATCTGGAATTAACTTCAAACTCCCCCAGCCCGCGGCTGGGTTCCGCGAGCGGTGGTTGTACGTGGACGCAGGGGTGCCCAGCCCCCTGCTATCGAAGCCGACCTCGCCTGCTGTCCCCAATTCGGGTTGGGGCCAGGAGACGCTGAAGAACCCCCGGCTTGTCTTCGTCTGGCCCCGCTTCACGCTCCTGAGGAAACTCGGCGTGACGATGCCCAAAGTGGTGAAGGAGTTTTTGCTGTGCCGCGTCGCTCCCCTGCAGCGCCACTCTCGCCGAATGTGGGCCTTCCGGGGGCGCGAGGACGACATGAGGCTCCAGGAAGAAGACCTGGCTCCTGCGGCGCTGAAGTCGACGCTCTTGACCTTGGCCGGGGACCCCAATCCTGGCAACACCCGGCAGGGAGGGGCCTTGCTGTATCTCTGCCAGAGCAGGGCTGACTTCGTGAAGCAGATGCCCGTCTTCGATGAGTGGGGGCTGCGCCCCGCCGGCCTCCAAGGACCTCGCGAGAACCCTGTAGTGGTGACTCCCCTCCCAATCGGCCAAGGCGACTCCTCCTCAAGCGGCGGAGCAGGGAGGCAGGAGGCACCTGAGGCCGAGGGGGCTCCTGAGGAAGTGGCAGCGCTGGGTGCCGCTCGCGAGGGGGCAGCTCCTGAGGCTCGTACTACTGCGGCTGAAGGTGGTAGGCAGCCGCCTCCAGCACCCGGGGCTGAGGCCTTGGAGGCCCTAGTCCCGCCTTCTGACGAGGTGATGGGTGGCACGCGCCAGGCGGGCGATCCCGACGCGGACCGTCCTGATGCTTCGTCCTCGCGGCAGGTTGATCCTTGCACTCTTCTCTTGGGCCGCTTCCGCGTGGACTTCGAGGCCCTCCGGAGGAAGAGGGAGGCTCTGGGTGATGACTCCCCTTGTCGCGTGCTGAAGCGCAGGAAGTACTTCGCCACCGACGAGTAAGTATTTTTCCTCTCTGACTCCTGATCCTTTTGTTGCTTTCGCTGATCCTTGCTCTGCAGGCCCCTTCCGGCGGAGGTCACGGAAGTCGCCGAGGTACCACCTCCTTTGGCTTCGCCTCCTCCGCCATCCTCAAGTGCTCCGAGCAGCTCTACCCTCGTGGTGAGGGCGTCTGATGGGGCAGATCATCCCGAGGTGCGCTGCGGCCCTTCATCCCCCGCGCTTCTCCTTCGCGGGCCTTCTCAGGGGATAGCCAGTCTGTCGGGTGCCTCCCGTCTGGTCTTGGGCTGCGACAGGTTGAGGCGCCTCCTACGCCCCTCATCTGGAGGCGGGCTGGCCCTTGGTCGGGCTTCTAGTGTGGCGCGTCCGGCCACCACGGGGGTGCCAGCCCCAAGCCCCCTGCCCGGAGGAGGGACGATGACTCGCAGCCCCCGGCGCTTGCTTGGGGCGGACGATGGCGTGGAAGATGTGCTCGAGCGCGCCCGGGAGCGCCGCACTCGCCGCCAAGGGTTCCTTCGACGAGCGGCCGACGCGGTGGACCTGCTTGGGGAAGAGCTTGCCACTGAAGATGCTCGCCTGGAGGCCGAGGGCCTGCGCCTGGCTGCAGGGAGGCGCGAGATGGAGGCCGCCGTCGCCCTTGCGCGCCGCCAACATGACCTTGATGATGAAGAGGCGAAGGCGTCGCTGGAGGCCTCCCGAGTGGCCCGCTCCCAGGCCATCGAGGAGGCCTAGAGAGCTGACGGGTGGCGAGAGGCGGTGGAGGAGCGAGCTCACGAGCTCCTGGCCCGATGCCACTCGTTGGAGGAGCAAGCGGAGCTGCACGAGGCAGCCCTCGCGTCGATGGAGGTGGCTTCCGGCGACCCAGCTGAGCTTCTGAAGCGCGAGGAAGCGTTGGTGCTGGAGGCCGCCGAACGCTCCCGCGAGTACGAGAGGCTGGAAAGGAGGGAGCGCCTAGTGACGCAGGTGGAGGACGATGTCGCAGCGCGGGAAGCGCGTGTCCTGGAGGAGGTTCGTCGTCGGGTGGCGACGGCGCGCCAAGGCCTCGAGCGTGAGTTCGAGGGGAAGCCGGGGATGATCCGGGTCGAAGCCGAAGGCAGAACGGCGGCCCTGAAGACCCAACGGGACGAGGCGATGCGGCTGGCCGACGCCTCCCGGGCCGCCCTTGAGGCAGCGCAAAAGGAGCTGGCCACCTCTCAAGTCGAGGTGCTCCGTCTTCGCCAGCGGATGGAAGAGGCCGAGGCCGTTGAGCGCCAGAACGCCGACGAAATATGCCAGCGGCGACTCCTGGAGCACGCGCATTGCCCCATGTTCACCACGCTCAGGGAGAGGGCTAACATGGCCTTGGGCAACATCTGCGAGGTGTCCGTCGGCGAACCACACACGATCAATTATGCCGGTAACTTGCAGTTCTTCACCGCCATGGTGACGCAGCTGGAGGCGCGGTCGGTCAGGGCCGACAGGTTGGTGGAGGAGAGGAGCCACGCCTTGCTCAAGCGCGCCTTTTCCCGTGTCTTCAGCCATCTCCAGAACATGAATCCCCGCTTCGATTTTGACGCTGTCATCGCCCCAGTCTCCCAGGCCGTCCGAGACGACTTGGCGCGCTGGGTGGAGGATAATGTGGACGCCCTTGTCAGGGCCTTCGCTTCGGATGACAGCGACGTGGTCGTGGGTGCTGACAAGGACGGTGCGGCGAGCGGCCCTGACGCCGCCGGCAGCGATGCAGGCGTCGATGGCGAGCTCGGCGACTCCGGCGAAGGCTCAGGAGGTGCTTCCGGGGACGCATTGGGGGATTGGTCCGACTGAGCGCGTATCGCTCCTGTCTTTTTCACTCTGCATGAATAGAACTCAGGCTTTTGACCTGGTGGCGTGTGAGAGCATTTTGGGAGGGGAAGCCCCTCATGTAAAAACCTGTGTCCATCATATCAGTAGTAATCAAACTGCGTTCGTGCCTGACGGTGGGCTGGTTTACCTTTGTCCCGCGCTGGTTCCGAGGCGGCCTGCAGGAGGGCGCGACGCCTTGGGCGCTTTCTAGTTGGGTCCTCAGGATGTGAGGTTGTCGCTGATGAGAAACTCCTCATGCGTTGGCCTTCTCCACAGGCTCTGGGCCTTCTCCCGAGCGTGATGACTTTACAGGCACTCGCCTTGCTTCGCAGGCTCTGGGCCTTTTCCTCGAGCGCGAGAGCTTCACAGGCACTCGCCTTGCTTCACAGGCTCCAGGCCTTTTCCTTGAGCGCGAGAGCTTCACAGGCACTCGCCTTGCTTCACAGGCTCTGGGCCTTTTCCTCGAGCTCGTGAGCTTCACAGGCACTCGCCTTGCTTCACAGGCTCTGGGCCTTTTCCTCGTGCGCGGGAGCTTCACAGGCACTCGCCTTGCTTCACAGGCTCCGGGCCTTTTCCTTGAGCGCGAGAGCTTCACAGGCACTCGCCTTGCTTCACAGGCTCCTGGCCTTTTCCTTGAGCGCGAGAGCTTCACAGGCACTCGCCTTGCTTCAGAGGCTCTGGGCCTTTTCCTCGAGCTCATGAGCTTCACAGGCACTCGCCTTGCTTCACAGGCTCTGGGCCTTTTCCTCGTGCACGAGAGCTTCATAGGCACTCGCCTTGCTTCACAGGCTCTGGGCCTTTTCCGAATAGGGCAACCTCCGCAGTCTCCCGAAAATCCTCCCGAGAGGGAGCAACAGTGGCAGCCTGGGCTACGCACGAGCCTGGCCTGACCCGACTCGCGAGGGGCTCGCGAGGGGAGGCAGCTGTGACGAAGCGGCAACCAGAACGAGAGAAATAGCTCGAGCGAGAACAAGCACCCCTCCCCGAACACACGCAAATCTCAAATTCGAATCCAACTTAAATCCAGCGAGAGAAAAAGCTACAACCAAAGGGAAGGGCAGCAAAAGGCAGACAAAAGGCCGCGTCCGGTACCTAATCTAATCTTGGGCGTCTTCTCACCAGCGCGGAGCTAAGTGCTGTCCACTGGGCGTGGGAGGGAACCCCAGGGCCTGAGGCCGGCACCCCTGAGACTCTGGGCGTGTACAACCCCACTCATTATTACGTGAGAGTGTCACGGGGCGGCGAGCTTCACAGGCACTGGGCCTTCTTCACAGGTACTGGCCTTGCTTCATATCGCCATACGAGGGCCTCGCCTTGCGCCACACTCTAGTGCCGTCAGCAACGACCGGAACCCAGGACGCCGCCTGATGGGGTAGAGCGGTCACCAACGGTTCCCCCGACGACCACGGGTCCTCTGCCAGGGGCAGGCCCTGAGCCACCTCCCCAGCAGAGGGCCTACCTCATGAGAACGCCTTGCTCCAAACGCCGCGGTGGTGATGTCGGATCCCGGCCCCTCCCCTGCAGCCCCCTGCACCCTCCTCCCGAGGGGTGGGAGACTGTAGGAGCGGGGCAGCCGCTTGCCGCAGCGACCTGCACCTCCTGCGATCCATGGTTAGCGTATACCTGCCCCTGAAGAGTTAGCGGCGCCTGGTGATCGCTGCCTCCAGCGTGGCCAGCGGGCTCATCCCGGAGCTCCTAGAAGGGCTCAGCCTCCATCATCTCGTCCCCCCAGCTGGGGCCGAGGAGTGAGCCTTGCCCGTCCTCGTGAGGGTGTCCTTGGTCCATCATGAGGGGCACGTACTCTTCCGTCGCCGTCATCCCGTATGCCATGCCGTGGCGCCCCGCATGCCATGCGGCCCCACCTGTCATGCCTACCACGGGGTGGCAACGCGGCCGCCCTCCGGGGCCACGGGTCGCGTCGAGTCCTTCTCCTTCGCGGGCCGGGGGCGGGGGCAGCGCCGCCACCGGTCCGGTGCTGACAGCTTCACTGGCGTCGGAGTAGCCTTGAAGCCCGCGGGCGCGCGCGGAGCCCCCGTGCGGGTCGCTCTGGGCTTGAGATGGGAGCTGGGTGGAGAAGGGGTGAGCCCCCGAGGCGGCGAAGCCCAGGAGCTCCGCCACTCGCTCCAGCAGCACGTCGTGGCCGCCCTCCAGTAGCCTGCACCGCAGCAGCTCCCGGGCCACTGTGAGCGCGGCCCTCGAGTTTGCCTGCTCCCGGCGGGTGTATGGTGTCGTTGTCGCAGCGTGATTGGAGGCCCTTGCTGCTGACCGAGTCTGCCGCGGCGTAAGAGTTGCCGAAGTCTGTCCGCGTCGCCCGCGGGCCGCAGCGCCCTGCGGACCGCGAGCTTCCTGGGGCGCGGGGTCGCCCGAGGCGAGCGGTTCCGCGCGTTTGGGCCATGCAGCCCACGGGTCGGGGTTGCCCTCCTGGTCGCCGGGCATGGTGATGAAGACGCGATGGGGCACGGAGTGGTGGAAGACGAACTCCGGCGCACCCCTACCTGGCGTGCCAAATGTCGGATTTCGGGTTCTGGCAGACCCTTAAGGTTCGAACACTGGGGTGCGCGCGGAAATCACGTCGTCAACCTCCCCGTCTCGCAAAGATCTAGACTACTAAAAGAACTGCACAAGAGACACGAGATTTATACTGGTTCGGGCCACCGATGTGGTGTAATACCCTACTCTAGTGTGTGGTGGATGGATTGCCCCCTGGGGCTGGTGAGGATGAACAATACAAGGAAGAACAGCCTCGCGAGGGTCTGTTCTTGGCTGGGGTGATGAACTGCTATGGGGAGTTCAGCCACCTCTCTCTATCTCTCTCTTTCTCTCTTCCTCTCTTCCAGATCCCAACTGACCAACCGAACCCCTTGCTATGTGGGTGGCTAGTCCTATTTATAGAGGCCCTGGTCCTCTTCCCAAATATTGAGCGGGAAGGGATCCAACAATGGCGGGCTAATTTGAAGGGGGACAATGAGTACGTCTATCCTGACAAAAGCAGTCTTTGCCTGCCAAAGGCTCTGGTGGTGACGCCGGGCTGGGCTCCAGGGTGACCTCCGTCTCATAGTCCTCCTGGTCTTGGTCTCGTTGCACCGAAGTGGAAACTTTTGCCTGATGCCTCGGTACTCCGCGGATATGCTTGTCCCCTTTGCACCAAAGAGGAAAGAAGGACGCTGCGCGCGCTGGCACCCGCCTGGTGCCTCGAGTCGTCATGGCTTGCGTCATGGGCACCTCGCGAGGTACCCCACCTTGAACTCTCCGCCTCCTTGCGAGCCAGCCTGAGGAGGCTGTGCCTGAGGATGCGGCGTGTCGTCCGCCTCACAAGGCTTGGCCCCTCGCGAGGGTCTTGAGCCTCATGTTGATGAAGATGGGCCGCGCTGGGCCCCCACTTGAGCCACGCCACAGGCAGGCAAGTCTGGGGACCCCCGTTCCCAGAACGCCGACAAAACGGTATTGCAATGCGTTGAAACAAGGCCTAGGGTTCATAATTTCACTAGTGCAAGTTCTCTCAACAATAATAACATAATTGGATCACATAACTATCCCTCAACATGCAACGAAGAGTCATTCCAAAGTCACTAATAGAGGAGAACAAACGAAGAGATTATGGTAGGGTACGAAACCACCTCAAAGTTATTCTTTCCAATCAATCCGTTGGGCTATTCCTATAAGTGTCACAAACAGCCCTAGAGTTCGTACTAGAATAACACCTTAAGACAAAAATCAACCAAAACCCTAATGTCACCTAGATACTCCAATGTCACCTCAAGTATCCGTGGGTATGATTATACGATATGCATCACATAATCTCAAATTCATCTATTCAACCAACACAAAGAACTTCAAAGAGTGCCCCAAAGTTTCTACCGGAGAGTCAAGACGAAAACGTGTGCCAACCCTATGCATAAGTTCACGAGGTCATGGAACTAGCAAGTTGATCACCAAAACATACATCAAGTGGATCATGTGATATCCCATTGTCACCACAGATAAGCACATGCAAGACATACATCAAGTGTTCTCAAATCCTTAAAGACTCAATCCGATAAGATAATTTCAAAGGGAAACCTCAATTCATCACAAGAGAGTAGAGGGGGAGAAACATCATAAGATCCAAATATAATAGCAAAGCTCGCGATACATCAAGATCATACCACCTCAAGATCACGAGAGAGAGATCAAACACATAGCTACTGGTACATACCCTCAGCCCCGAGGGAGAACTACTCCCTCCTTGTCATGGAGAGCACCGGGATGATGAAGATGGCCACTGGAGAGGGATTCCCCCCTCCGGAAGGGTGCCGGAACGGGTCTAGATTGGTTTTCGGTGGCTACGGAGGCTTCTGGCGACGGAAATCCTGATCTATTCTGCTCCCTGATGTTTTTAGGGTATATGGATATATATAGGCGAAAGAAGTCGGTCAGGGGAGCCACGAGGGGCCCACGAGGGTGGGGGGCGCGCCCAGGGGGGCAGGCGCGCCTCCCTGCCTCGTGGCCACCTCGAAGCTTCCTTGACTTCAACTACAAGTCTCCTGGAACACATTCGTTCCAAAAATCACGCTCCCGAAGGTTTCATTCCGTTTGGACTCCGTTTGATATTCCTTTTCTGCGAAACACCGCAACAAGGGAAAAAACAGAAACTGGCACAGGGCTCTGGGTTAATAGGTTAGTCCCAAAAATAATATAAAAGTGCATAATAAAGCCCATAAACATTCAAAACAGATAATATAATAGCATGGAACAATCAAAAATTATAGATACATTGCAGACGTATCAGCATCCCCAAGCTTAATTCCTGCTCGTCCTTGAGTAGGTAAATGATAAAAACAGAATTTTTGATGTGGAATGCTACCTAACATATTTATCCAAGTAATTCTCTTTATTGTGGCGAGAATATTCAGATCCATAAGATTCAGGACACAAGTTTAATATTAACATAAAAATAATAATACTTCAAGCATACTAACAAAGTAATCATGCCTTCTCAAAATAACATGTCCAAAGAAAGCTATCCCTACAAAATCATATAGTCTGGCTATGCTCTATCTTCATCACACAAAATATTTAAATCATGCACAACCCCGATGGCAAGCCAAGCAATTGTTTCATACTTTTTGTGTTCTCAAACTTTTTCAATCTTCTCGCAATACATGAGCGTGAGCCATGGACATAGCACTATAGGTGGAATAGAATGGTGGTTGTGGAGAAGACAAAAAGGGGAAAGATAGTCTCACATCAACTAGGCGTATCAATGGGCTATGGAGATGCCCATTAATAGATATCAATGTGAGTGAGTAGGGATTGCCATGCAATGGATGCACTAGAGCTATAAGTGTATGAAAGCTCAACAAACGAAACTAGTGGGTGTGCATCCAACTCGCTTGGTCACGAACACCTAGGGCATTTTGAGGAAGTCCATCATTGGAATATATGAGCCAAGTTCTATAATGAAAGATTCCCACTAGTATATGAAAGTGACAACATAGGAGACTCTCTATCATGAAGATCATGGTGCTACTTTGAAGCACAAGTGTGGTAAAAGGATAGTAGCATTGTCCCTTCTCTCCTTTTCTCTCATTTTTTTGGGCCTTCTCCTTTTTATGGTCTTTTTTTATTTTTTTCGTCCGGAGTCTCATCCCGACTTGTGGGGGAATCATGGTCTCCATCATCCTTTCCTCACTTGGGACAATGCTCTAATAATGATGATCATCACACTTTATTTACTTACAACTCAAGAATTACAACTCGATACTTAGAACAAAATATGACTCTATGTTAATGCCTCCGGCGGTGTATCGAGATATGCAATGAATCAAGAGTGGCATGTATAAAAAATTATGAACGGTGGCTTTGCCACGAATACGATGTCAACTACATGATCACGCAAAGAAATTATGACGATGATGAAGCGTGTCATGGTAAACGAAATGGTGGTAAGTTGCATGGCAATATATCTCGGAATGGCTATGGAAATGCCATGGTAGGTAGGTATGGTGGCTGTTTTGAGGAAGGTATATGGTGGGTGTATGATACCGGCGAAAAGTGTGCGGTATTAGAGAGGCTAGCAATGGTGGAAGGATGAGAGTGCGCATTGTCGGATGTGGGGTTCCGGCAAACCCTTAAGGTTCGAACACTGGGGTGCGCACAAAGTCTTTTCCTCCCACCGATCTACGCCCTAGCTCGCTAAGATCTCGCGAATGAACTCGACGAACTCGCAACATAGAAAGACACAAGATTTATATTGGTTCGGTCCACCGTTGTGGTGTAATACCCTACTCCAGTGTGGTGGTGGTGGATTGCCTCTTGGGCTGATGATGAACAATACAAGGGGAAGAATAGCCTCCTCAGGTTGAGGTGTTCTTGTGCTTGGCTAACTTGTGTGGGTGAGAGTGGTCTCTCTCCGTCCTTCTGCTCTCGTCCCTTGTTCTCATCCGTCCCCCCTGCGTGGCGGTGGCTAGCTCTACTTGTATAGGCCCTGGTCCTCTTCCCAAATATTGAGCGGGAAGGGAGTCAACAACGGCGGGCAAATTTTAAGGGGAACAGCTAGTACAAGCCATCCTGACAAAGGTGGTCTCCGCCTGCAAAAGGCTCTGGTGGTGATGCCGTCTTGGGCTCCATGATGACCTCCGTCCTGCCGTCCTTCTGGTCTTGGTCTTGTTGCACCGATATGGCAACCTTTCCCTGATGCCTCGGTACTCCTCGCCTGCGCTAGCCTCCTTAGCACCAAAGAGGAAACAAGGACGCTGCGCGCGCTGGCGCCCGCCTGGTGTCGACCGTCATGGCTCATGTCACGAGAGCCTCGTGAGGTTCGCCTCGCCTTGATATCTCCGCTCCTCGTGAGCCTACCCGACTAGGACACTCTAGAGGGGGTCTCGTGTCGTCCGCCTCGCGAGGCTTGGCCCCTCGCGAGGGTCTTGGATGCCTTGTTGATGAAGATGGGCCGTGCAGCCTGCTGGCGTAGCCGCGCCATGGGCCGCAGGTAGGCAGATCTGGGGACCCCCATTCCCAGGACGCTGACAGTAGCCCGCGGGCCCAAGGTACGCTCGGGCTTGGCTTCGCGGTGAAGCCAAGGGCCAAGTACGGAGCACCGTGAGCCCCAAAAGCATGCGGCCTCGGTTGACGCGTGGCGGTTGATTGGACGTGGGCGTCTCCACTTCCCCACGCTGCCCTTGAATCCGCCTGGCTATGCGGCCCCCGCCTCTTGCACAGTTATTCTTCCTTCACCACGCCTGGCTCTTCCAATCTCCCTGCTTCCTCGAGGCCCTGCTCTGCCCTCCCATTCTGACTTGAGCTTCGCATGCTTCACCGCCATGGCGCCGAAGCAAGCCGAAAAGGGAAGAAACCTCTGTCTTTGCCAACCGCACCTCCATCCTTCGAGCCGGCGCTCGGCCGGCCTCGGGTGCTAAACGACGAGGCCATGGACAAGGTGCGCCCCATGCTTGCTTCCAGTTTCAATGAGTGGGGAGAGACGATGGCTTGGCCCGCGTCTCGCGCTCGCATGGCTCGGGCAGTCACCGAGGTTCCAATCTTCATAGAGGCCCTCTGGGCTGGCCTGATTCCCCCCTTGTCCGCCTTCTTCAACGCGGTGCTCGATCATTATCAGATCCACATGCTCCATCTCGACCCTCAATCTGTGACCCTTCTTGCTGTCTTCGCCTTCTTGTGCGAGGCCATGGTGGGCATCGCTCCTTTCGTGGCACTCCTCCGCCACTTCTTATCATTGCATCTCTCCGGTCCTCGGCAGAGCTCGGGGTGCGTGGGCTTCCAGGCCGTGGCCGCGACGGCGGGCGCGGGGATCAACATTGAGCTTGCTTCATCCACGAGCGAGTTCCGTATATGATGGGTGTTTGTTGATGTCGGCGTGCTCAACCCTCTGCTCTAAGTTCCGGCGGGGCCCGCCGTTCCAAACTCTGGCTGGGGCAATCAGAAGCTCACGAGCCCCCGCCTTGCCCCCGTCTGGGCCAGGCTGAGGTGGTTGAAGGACCTCGGCATGACTGCGCCCATGGTGGTGAAGGAGTTCATCAGGCGTCGAGTGGCTCCACTTCAGCGCCACTCCCGCCCGATGTGGGACTTGCTCCGCAGCCAGGACAACATGAGGTTTTAGGAGAAGGGACTTCCTCTTGCGGCGCGACAAACAATGCTCACGGTCCTATCGGGTGTCCCTTTGCCGGATGAGATGCCCAAGAACAGCTGCCTGTTGTACCGCTACGAGAACAAAGCCGCATTTTCCGCAAGCATGCCTTCCTTTGATGAGTGGGGGTTGCGCCCAATCGGCTTGGTGGGGCCCCGCGAGAACCCCGTCGTTGTGGTTCCCTTCCTCGCCGTCGGTGCCGAGCTCGCCCCAGGTGACGGTGCGGGAGAGCGAGCTCTGACGGGGGCTGGCGGCTCGAGTGCTGAGGAGCACATGCCGAGTGGTGATCCGGGGGTGTCGTCCTCGGGGGCCTGCGACCCCCCTCCTAAGGCATCGGTTGCTGAGGAGCCGCAGTGTGCGGCTCCCGAGGTTGAGGCTCTAGGAGCCTCGGGAGGTTGCAGCGAGAGGGCGCTGGGCTGTTCGCCTCGACCGGGCTCCCCTGAAGCCATCCCTCTCAGTTCTTCTTTGGCTCTGCCATGCACCGCCTGTCACGTCCAACGCTTCAGTCGTTTGTGTGTGGACTTCGAGGAGCTCCACAAGAGGAAGGGATCCCCCAGCGGCAGCAATATCTTCGGGCCGTTGAAGCGGCGAAAGTACATCGCCATTGACGCGTAAGCATCTTATTGCCGTGGCTTCTTGCGTGTGGTCTTCTTATCCCGACGTCCGTCCTGCAGGGCTCCCTCTGTTAAAGCTGTTGCATCTTCCGAGAGGCGTCCTCCTCCTTCATCAACTCCCACATCGGCCTTGAGCGTTCCAGGCCTGCCTGCTGCCTCTGGAGCGGGGTCGGTCAGGGGAGCGTCCCCGCCTTCGTGGCGCGCTGATTCCGTGGTTTGGCCGCCCCTCCCCCACCGTCTGGCGTGGAGCTGGGCGGGCGGGCCCAAGACTCCTCCTTTGCTCATGAACAACCGCTGGTTGACTTCAATCTTCGGTTCCTCTTCAAGCGGCAAGCCCCCATCAGCTTGGTCTCCTCGCGAGGACGGGCTGGCGTCAGGCGTGGTGTCAACCCCCAGCCCCCTGCCGGGAGGTAGTGCGCCACTTGGCGCTCCACCCGCAGCCCCGAGGTGGAGGATGAGGCGGGTCGAGCATTCGAGCTCGAGCGCGGGCGGAGCGTAGTTCGCCATGAGCTCTTTGTGACGCCCCGAGACCTATGCGCCAGGTGTCTTCCAGTTATTCGATGTCTTTGCCATGTCATTTGCTTGCGTGTTGCATCTTGCCATGTCATCATGTGCATTGCATCATCATGTTTTCAAAACTTGCATCCATCCGGGTCCCCCCGTTCTCTCCGCTATCCATTCTGAGTCCAACCACACTCGCACGCGCCTGCGGCATGTCCGAAATTTTATTTTATAAGTGGCCGGAAAATGTTCTCGGAATGGGTTGAAAGTTGGCGTGTGGTCTTATTTTAGTGTAGGTAGACCGCCTGTCAAATCTCATCGCGTTCAGAGTCCATTTGATGCCCCAATGGATAACTATAGCGACAATATAGTCGGTCAAACGTCGGACATTTTCGGTCTCCGGAAATAGACACCGGGCCTCTCTCTCTTCTCTCCTCTCATCCCGAGGCCTTCTGCACACCCCACAAGCTCCAACCTACCCCTCCTCGCGTCTGGAGCCGTCGGATCGCGATCGGAGGCTCCGAAAACCCCCTAATCCCCCAAACCCTAAACCTGCCTATAAAAGGAGACCCCCCTTCCATTTCTGGACATTCCTTCCTCCCCTTCGTGTTTTCCGTGTCCCCAACACGCAGCCGCCACCTCCACCTTCCAGCCGCCGCACCCACCTCCATTTTCGTGCCCGGCCAACCTCCTCGCCGCCACTTGGCGCGTTGCCAATGGCTAGCCGCCGCCAGCGCCGGCGCCCCGACCAACCGAGCGCCTCCACGTCTCCTTGCCTCCCTCCACCTCCCGCGGCCCTCAGGGCGCATCTGGAGCCCGCACCGAGCCCATCTGGGCCTGAGCTCCTCCCGAGCGTCCCTGCCTGCTAGCGCCTCGCGCCGCCGCATGCTTGCCTCCGCTACGCCGCCGCCTACCTCTGCCTGCGCCAGCAACGCCACCTGCCGGCAACCTTCCTCACCGGAGTCCTCCGGGTCTGACCACATCGCCGCACTACTCTCTTTAGCTATCTGTGTCGCTCTCTCTCATGGCCTCTCCCTCTTCCGACCTTGCAGGATCCGCCATGGCGTCCGAGCTCGCCGTCGTCGGACCTCCACCACCGCCGCCGGAGACGGACGGATCAGACGGATCCCGTACGGATCCGCACCTCCAGGGCCGCCTCCGCTCCTCCCTATCGTCGTTCGCCGCGCAAGCCATGCCGCCGGCCCCTCTGCTCGTGCGGGAGCGAGAGGAGGACGACGCCCATGCCGCCCATTGTCCTGGTGGGCCCGCTCGGCCTCCAAGGCCCGGCCACGCAACCGCCGCCCTGTTGGCCCATGGTGAGCTGCCCCCTCCGAGCGCCTGTTCCTGTTAGGCCCGCGACTGGTTTCGGCCCACATATGTTTTTTCACAGATATGCGATTTTCCTAATTATCCAGAGACGCCAGTTTTGCAGAAAAGTCCCCCTAGATCATGCATTTAATAACTCACAAATGGTGCATCGGATTAAAATGTTTTATATATGAAAAATGACTAGAATTTCATATAGTTTCATAATATCCAACTTTCATGCATGTTTAAAATGTTTAAACTGCTGTTTGCATTAAATTGCTTAAATAACATGCAAAAATGATTTATTTCAAAACTTAATAACCGTTGCTCCGTTTTAAATAAACTTGATATGTAAATGGGGTAGAAAAATGCCTAGTTTAACATGGTGCACTCATCTAGCATGTTTAACAACTCGAAAATTAAGTTTAGGTCAGAACAGTACCAAATCTAATATATGCTCATGAGGATTTTCCGAAATCGTTGTTTGATGTTTCCGGCCTCTTTTAAACTTGCCTACATAGGCAGTTTTCATTTGCTCCACCCCTTGCCATGTTTAAGAACATTTAATATTGATGGGTAACTAAACAAGAGAGAACTAAATAAGTCACATGGTGTTTCGTCAATATGCAACAAAGTTGCATATTGAGCTCCACTTAATTTGTAGTTTTGTTTGTGCACTTTGCCATGCCATGCCTCATTAATCCGGACATGCATCATACTTGGTTGTGCATCATGGCATGATTATGTGATGGTTGTTTACAATGTTGTTTTCTTATTTCTGGTGTTGCTTCTTCGGGTTAGTTCCGATAACGTCGCGTTTGTGAGGATCCGTTCGACTTTGTCCGTTTGTCTTCTTCATGGACTCATTCTTCTTCCTTGCGGGATCTCAAGCAAGATGACCAAACCCTCGAAATCACTTCTATCTTTGCTTGTGTTACGCCCTCGATGCGGCTATATCTCCCATGTGTCGAAGCACAACTTAGAGGCATAACCGCATTGAAAGCAATGTCGCAAGTGAGGTAATCTTCGCACAACCCATGTAATACATAAGGGAAAGAGATACATAGTTGGCTTACAATCGCCACTTCACACAATTACATGAATAAAGCATTACAACATCCAAATACAATCAAGGTCCGACTACGGAACCAAAATAAAAGAAGAACCCCAAAAGCGACAAGGTCCCCCGATCGACCCCAACTGGGCTCCACTACTGATCAACTAGAACGGAACAACACAAAGGACAAGATCTTCAACGAGCTCCTCCTTGAGCTTGGTTGCGTCATCTGCACGGACTCATCAGCACCTGCAAGCTGGTTTTGGAAGTATCTGTGAGTCACGGGTACTCAGCAATCTCTCACCCTCGCGATTAAGACTATTTAAGCTTATGGGTAAGGTAAAGGTATGAGGTGGAGCCGCAGCAAGCGACTAGCATATATGGTGGCTACGAGAAGAGGAGGCAAAGCACGATCGAGAAACTGTTATGAAGAAGTGATCCTTGAAAAACCTACGTCAAACATAACTCCAACATCGTGTTCACTTCCCGGACTCCACCGGAAAGAGACCATCACGATTACACACGCGGTTGATGCATTTTAATTAAGGTCAACCTCAGGTTTTCTACAACCGGACGCTAACAAATTCCCATCTGCCCATAACCGCGGGCACAACTTTCAAAAGTTCAAATCCCTGCAGGGGAGTCCCAACTTAGCCCATGACAAGCTCTCACGGTCAACGAAGGATATTCCTTCTCCCAAGACATTCCGATCACACTCGGTATCCCGGTTCTACAAGACAACTTCGACAAGTTAAAACAAATCCAGCAACACTGCCCGAATGTGCCGACAAATCCCGATAGGAGCTGCACATATCTCGTTCTCAGGGCACACTCAGATGAGCACTCCATACAACTAAAACCAAACCTCGAGTTTCCCCGAGGGGGAGCTGCACAGGACTCTAGTTTGGACCAACACTCAGAGGAGCACTGACCCTGGGGGTTTAAATAAAGATGACCCTTGAGTCCGCGGAACCCAAGGGAAAAAAGGCTAGGTGGCAAATGGTAAAACCAAAGTTGGGCATTGCTGGAAGAGTTTTATTCAAGGCGAACTATCAAGGGGTTCCCATTATCACCCAACCGCGTAAGGAACGAAAAATCCGGGAACATAACACCGATATGACGGAAACTAGGGCGGCAAGAGTGGAACAAAACACTAGGCAAAAGGCCAAGCCTTCCATCCTTTACCAAGTATATAGATGCATTAATTAAATAAGAGATATTGTGATATCCCAACAAGTAAACATGTTCCAACAAGGAACAATATCTCCATGTTCCAACAAGGAACAAACTTCAATCTTCACCTGCAACTAACAACACTATAAGAGGGGCTGAGCAAAGCGGTAACATAGCCAAACAACGGTTTGCTAGGACAAGGTGGGTTAGAGGCTTGGCTTAACAATATGGGAGGCATGATAAGCAAGTGGTAGGTATCGCAGCATAGGCATAGCAAAAGAGCGAGCATCTAGCAAGCAAAGGTAGAAGTGATTTCGAGGGTATGGTCATCTTGCCTGAGATCCCGCAAGGAAGAAGAACGAGTCCATGAAGAAGACAAACAGACGTAGTCGAACGGTTCCTCACAAACGCGACGTTATCAGAACCAACCCGAAGAAGCAACACCGGAAAAGAGCAAACAACCTAGTAAACAACCACCACATAGACATGGCATGATGCGCAAACAAGTATGATGCATGTCCGGTTTAAAGAGGGCATGGCATGGCAAAGTGCACAAGCAATCCTACAAATTAAGTGGAGCTCAATATGCAATGGAGTTGCATATTGAAGAAAACAGCACATGACTTATTTAGTTCTCTCTCGTTTATGTACCCAACAAGATTAAATGTTGATTAACATGGCAAGAGGGTGAAGCATAATAAAACTACCTAACTAGGCAAGTTTAAAAGAGGCCGGAACAACAAACAACAAGTCCGAAAACTCCTCATGTGCATAATGATAGGTTTGGTACTGTTCTGCCCTAAACCATATTTTATAGTTGTTAAACATGCAAAGCAATGTCACCTTGTTAAACTAGGCAAAATTCTACCCCATTAACATATAAGAATTAATTAAAACCGAGCTACGGTTAAATAGTTTTGAATTAAAACATTTTAACATGGCATAGGAGCAAAATAATGCAAACATCATTTTAAACATTTTAACATGGCAAGAAATTGGCATATTATTAATCTACACATAATTTTAAGCAAGTTTCATATATAAATTATTTTAAACCGATGCACGGTTTGAGAGTTATTATATGCATGAAGTTTAGGGTCTAAACTGTAAAACAGTAATTCTCTGGTTATTTGTCAAATTTGCAGTAGCAGCAAAAAACACTATGGGCTGAAACTGAACTGAGCTTGGCTAGGGGAGCTGCTCACATCGGGCCTTGGCCCAGGTCGGTGGAGGCAGCAGGCCGCGGGGGAAGATGGTCCGGCTCCAGAACGAGGCGAGGTAGGGAATCGAGCGGGCGAGGTCAACGCAGACTCGAGCGCGCTGACCTCCACCATTGATGCGGACCGAGTGGCTTGAAGCAGAAGAGGTGATGGAACGGGAGGAGCTCGCCGGCGACTCGGGCAGCAGGAACGGCGCGAAGGAAGCCGGCGGCTTGGCGCGGAACTCTGGACGGCACGTGGGGTGGCAGCAACGCTTGATGGTCGATTTGGAGCAGGGAAGCAGAGGGACTTTGCACCGCTGGCGAGGACGACGCTGATGTGCTCCACGGCCATGGCGGACGCGGAACTTGAGGAGCTCGGCGCGGGATGCGAAATAGGGGACGTGCAGCGAGCGGCGCAGCGCAGGCGAGCTCTAAGCGGCTGTCAGGGCCGTCCATGGCGCGGAGGCGGAGCAGCTTGGGGTGGTGTCGGGCTGGCCTCGACCTATCGCTCGAAGCAGAGGAACGAGTGGTGAACTTGACGACGGGGAGGGCGATGCTGGGCCTGGCAATGCGGGAGCAACGACGCGGTCAACGGACGCCGCTGGTGCGCTCGTTCACCTCGCGTGGACGGAGCAGAAGGGGGCCGGGACGACGCGAGCGAAGCAGCGCAGCGCGGCAGAAATCAACGGGCAAGGCGGCGGAGTGCCAGTCGGATCTGGGTCGCGGGACGGCGGGCGAGGGTGATGCCAGCGAGGATCCACGGCGGTGGCACTCCATCCAGTGGCCATGGTGAGGTCCCTGTTCGTCCTGAAGAACGAGAGGCCGCGAGGTGAGGTGCTGAAGAGCGAGAGAGCAACGGTAGAGAGAGAAAGGGAGGCGAGGTCGGCCTGTTCGGCGGTGCTCCGGCAGGATCCGGTCGCCGGAGACGGACGGTGGCGAAGCAGCGAGGTTGAAGGAGATAGTGCCTCGGGTGACTGGCCATGGGCACGAGGCACAACAACTCGCTTGGGCTCGGGAGGTTTGTGCGCGAGGCTGCTCGGGGAGGCCGGGGCTTGTATCGAGGAGGAACAGTGGAGAGCGATGGCTGGCTGGTGGCTGGTTCGATGGATCTGGGAGGATCCCGAGGAAGGAGGGAGTTGGTCGGCTGGCGGCGGAGAGGGGATGGATGGACTAGGGTTTGATCCGGATATATATACCGAATGGATTTGGGTAGGGTCGTTTGAATCCCTCTGATCGTAATCGGGCAGTCGAGAAAATATAGGTTAGGAAGCCCAATTAACAAAACAGAGATGTTTTGTAGATGTTTGGGGATGTTCCGGATCCAACGGTGACGACTGCCCGGGTCGGGTCCGGGACAGCTTTCGGGCACGCGCGCAAAGAGGGCCGCGGGCTGATGAGAGAGTTTAGGTAGGGCCTGACGGTGAGTGGTAGTGGGCTGTGCAGAAGGCCTCGGGCTGAGAGGAGAGAAGAGAGAGAGACCCGATGGCAGTTTTCGGTGACCGAAAACGTCTGACGTTTGACCGACTATACTGCCGCTATAGTTATCCGTTGAGGCATCAAACGGACTCCGAATGCGATGAAACTTGGCAGGCGGCCTACCTACACTATAATAAGACCGCATGCCAACTCTCATCCCATTCCAAGAACATTTTCCGGCCACTTATAAAACACTATTTCAGACATGCTGCAGGCGCGTGCAAGTGTGGTTGGACTCAGAGCAGACAATGGAAGGAACAGGGAGACCGGGATGGATGCAAGTTTTGAAAACATGATGATGCAATGCGGATGATGACATGGCAAGATGCAACACGCAAGCAAAGATATGGCAACTACAACGAATAACTGGGAGACACCTGGCACATCGGTCTCGGGGCGTCACAACACTCCACCACTACGAGAGGATCTCGTCCCGAGATCTAGAATGGCACCGGAGGGAAAACGGAAGAGATAAAGAAGAGGTAAAACTAAGTTTCTCCTTAGACAAACGAGTGAGACCAAAGAACCTTGAAAAGGTTAAGCCATTTCGAGAAAAGAATACAACAGAGATAAATGAAGTTGAAAACACTCTGTTAGGAAAGAGGACCAAGGAAGAACAAATTCGGGCATCACTCTGATTGAAAAGAAAAGGAATTGAATATGAACTTGGTAAGATGAGAAGATACTTGATGAAATCACAACACACTGCCTCCGGAACGAAAGAATAGAAGATAGATAATTGAAATAGGAGAATTGAGAAGAAAATGCCAATTTCTGCCACAAAAGAGTTTGAAAAGGCATCTTTAGGAGAAGGGTCGGATGGTGTTGTTGGAAAAACCAACAACGAAAAGATAAGCTTGATATGGACTTATAGAAGATACCCCAAAATTATGAGGTGACAACTTGCCACTCACAGAATAGATTTGATTGGAAAGAACAAGGAGATGAGAAACTTCTTTCACCGGGAGGGTAGATGACTAACTTGGGTCATTTATAAACACCATAGATAGCAACAATCCTTAGGGAAGGCTTTAGGTGAAATATAACCCAAGATAACTTCAAAGAAGAGATTTATGGATTTAAAATACCTCATTCCTAACAACATGTGAATCATGAAACATGAACCCAAATTATCAAGAATGACATAATACCACCTCCAATGATACAGTAGAAAGAATTGCACTCCGGATTGCAAAATGAAGAATGATTGAGCTCCTTAGAAAAGAATGTTGATGAACGCTTCAAGAAGGAAATAAAACCTCGATGAACCATCATGTAGAACATCCATGAGGAACTCCGGTAAACAAAATGATGATAAAAGCAAGAGAAGTTGAAAACACAAGGTGAAACCTTGTAATGATTTAGAAGGAGCTTCGCGACGAGATAATGCGGAAAAGCTAGGAACTCGGGAAAAGAAAGATGAAGCAAATGAACCCGAGAATTTGATGAGCCTCCGGAATACGGAATTCATCACTTGGATGGAACAAGAATAAGAATTACATTATGCGTATCCTTCACCAATTTAAATTGATGACAAGCAGCGGATTTGACATACTACTTATTCTCATAGAGAGCATTAAGATGGATATAGCGCCAACTTGAGAAGGTCTTCAACGAGTCACCGGTCGGGATTGGAAAGAACGAATGAATTGATACAAAGAGAGATCTTGAATGAACCACCGTAAGAATTGAACAACAAATGAAGTAAAAGGATGAAACACCGATAAGAATTGGAAAAGAACGAATAAAACATGAAGAAACACCGGGAAGGATTAGCAAATGAATGAAGATGCTTGAGAGAATTTAGATACAAGTGAACGAATAGATCACAGACTGATTAGAGATCACTTGAGCGATGCACCGATAAGATGGGAGAATGATAAATGCCAGCTGAGAATGAATAAACCTGAATTGAAGGACTCCGGAAAAACAAACTAAGAAGACTCTTGAATTGCTCCGGAAGGGTGAAAAGAATTCTCACAACCGAAAAAATAATTATGAGATAATGGCATAAAGCTAGCGCCATGAATCTTGGAGAGAATGGAGCAAGATATGGAGGAAAATTCTTCTTCGGTCTTCAAATGTAGAGAATGACGATGAGAAACACCACCATGAATCGTTTAGGCACTCTGGAAGAATCAAAAGCGAAGAGGTTGAGCCAACGATGAAAAGAATTTGACAGATCTTGGAGAAAGGCATTTGACTGATGATAATTCATTCTTATGTCAAACTTTGAAAAGAATTTGAGAAGCTCCGGGAAAATTGGAAGAGTCAGGTAAGATCCTGGGAAAAGACCTGTGGGTTAGGGCCCACTCAAAAGAAACACCGTTGATGATTTAAAAGATAGATTACGCCGGTTGAATTAAATGGCTTGAATGAGATAACATCCTCGAAAGATCTTGAACGACTGCAAAGTGGAAACACGAATCTTCGAGATATCTTGAGCACTCCGAAACAATTAAATAGCGAGAAGTGAATGAATATTAGGTGCACCGGCATGAGAAGGTATTTGAAACAAGGAAAAAGGGATATGAGATCAACACTGAAAGCTTGATTTGAAACCACCGGAGATGAAAAGAATGAAGAATGACAAACTTGAAGCTCCATTAGAATCTTCATGAGAATCGCCGGATAAGAACATTGACGGAAAATGAATGGAGAGACTTCATAACCAATAAGATGGATACTTGATTAAGAATTCTGAGTCCTCGAAGAAAAAGGGAGGGTGGGCGGGAAAACAAAGGCAACTTGGAGATGAATGAAACAAACACCATTGAGAAGAACTGATAATTGATCTTGCTGATGTTGAAATGATCAGAACCACTTGAAGAGAAAACACGCCGGTTGAAAAGGATTTACATGACAATCTCGATTATCATGAGGGATTAGTATTCACATAGGAGTATGAAAACACCGTTAGGAAAAGGTATGGAATCAACATTTGACTTCGAAGCAACTCGAATACCACAACTGAAAACAAAAACAAAGGATTGGCTTGCGGAATAAGCCGGAACAAACATATGATAGAGATTTCGTCCGAAGTTTTCGTGGTGGGGCCTACACGGGCTCGATCGTACAGCACCATCATGTACAAGGCAGTGCACATGACATACGAAGCGTCCCCGAGTCGACATAGCCAAGGACTCTTTAAGACACAACGAGACCACTGTAAAACCGACCATGAATAGGCGGACCACTAGACGTCGAACCCCAATTTCATATCATACATCTGTCGGAAATATATCCTAAGAGCTACTTGATTTCCCACTTATAAACTCCCGAAATTTTCCGGTTATGCAATCAGGTGTTGGGGATACACGGGAAGCATAATATCTCACCCAAAACTAGCAAATCCTACGTCCAGCTGTATCCATCCTTCAACACATAACCAAGAAACCTTCGGAAATTGTCTACCTCAACCTTCGAAAAGCATACGTTATACAAGTTATGGCAATACTCCCAAACTCCCGCCCCAGTACTAGGTGGCGTTGAGGTTATCTCACCAACAATTGCATAAAATAGATTTTCGATGTCGGCGAAACTAAACTCAGGTATTCCAGAATCTGCAACGATAAAATTGTGACGACAACACTTCAGAGCTCAACTCCCCGGGACACTTCCACAACCCCTAAATGACAGGAGGCACCAAGAACAATGTTCTCGTCACAAAACCATCGGAACGATTCCAAGATACCCGCGTGATCCTAAATTTTTTTATTGAAATTTGAGAAGAGAATAGTCAAAACTCTACGTCAGGATGCCTTACCTGAGCGATGAAGGGACTGGGGAGTAAAAAGAATTCATGAACTCTCCGATATATAACTCCTGAATGACTCAAAACATTTTTCTAGACTCAACAACGTCAGCTAATTCGATCAAGCAGTGGGGGCTCCTAAGGTCAGGGAAGGCTCTGATACCAACTTGTTACGCCCTCGATGCGGCTATATCTCCCATGTGTCGAAGCATGGCTTAGAGGCATAACCGCATTGAAAGCAATGTCGCAAGTGAGGTAATCTTCGCACAACCCATGTAATACATAAGGGAAAGAGATACATAGTTGGCTTACAATCGCCACTTCACACAATTACATGAAAAAAGCATTAAAACATCCAAATACAATCAAGGTCCGACTACGGAACCAAAATAAAAGAAGAACCCCAAAAGTGACAAGGTCCCCCGATCAACCCCAACTAGGCTCCACTACTGATCAACTAGAACGGAACAACACAAAGGACAAGATCTTCAACGAGCTCCTCCTTGAGCTTGGTTGCATCATCTGCACGGACTCATCAGCACCTGCAAGCTGGTTTTGGAAGTATCTGTGAGTCACGGGGACTCAACAATCTCGCACCCTCGCGATCAAGACTATTTAAGCTTATGGGTAAGGTAAAGGTATGAGGTGGAGCTGCAGGAAGCGACTAGCATATATGGTGGCTGTGAGAAGAGGAGGCAAAGCACGATCGAGAAACTATGATCAAGAAGTGATCCTAGAACAACCTACGTCAAACATAACTCCAACACCGTGTTCACTTCCCGGACTCCGCCAGAAAGAGACCATCACGATTACACACACGGTTGATGCATTTTAATTAAGGTCAACTTCAGGTTTTCTACAACCGGACGTTAACAAATTCCCATCTGCCCATAACCGCGGGCACGGCTTTCGAGAGTTCAAATCCCTGCAGGGGAGTCCCAACTTAGCCCATGACAAGCTCTCACGGTCAACGGAGGATATACCTTCTCCTAAGACATTCCGATCAGACTCGGTATCCCGGTTCTACAAGACAACTTCGACAAGTTAAAACAAATCCAGCAACACCACCCGAATGTGCCGACAAATCCCGATAGGACCTGCACATATCTCGTTCTCAGGGCACACTCAGATGAGCGCTCCATACAACTAAAACCAAACCTCGAGTTTCCCCGAGGGGGCGCTGCACAGGACTCTAGTTTGGACCAACACTCAGAGGAGCACTGGCCCGGGGGGTTTAAATAAAGATGACCCTTGAGTCCGCGGAACCCAAGGGAAAAAAAGGCTAGGTGGCGAATGGTAAAACCAAAGTTGGGCATTGCTGGAAGAGTTTTATTCAAGGCGAACTGTCAAGGGGTTCCCATTATCACCCAACCGCGTAAGGAACACAAAATCCGGGAACATAACACCGATATGACGGAAACTAGGGTGGCAAGAGTGGAACAAAACACTAGGCAAAAGGCCGAGCCTTCCACCCTTTACCAAGTATATAGATGCATTAATTAAATAAGAGATATTGTGATATCCCAACAAGTAAACATGTTCCAACAAGGAACAATATCTCCATGTTCCAACAAGGAACAAACTTCAATGTTCACCTGCAACTAGCAACGCTATAAGAGGGGCTGAGCAAAGCGGTAACATAGCCAAACAACGGTTTGCTAGGACAAGGTGGGTTAGAGGCTTGGCTTAACAATATGGGAGGCATGATAAGCAAGTGGTAGGTATCGCAGCATAGGCATAGCAAAAGAGCGAGCATCTAGCAAGCAAAGGTAGAAGTGATTTCGAGGGTATGGTCATCTTGCCTGAGATCCCGCAAGGAAGAAGAACGAGTCCATGAAGAAGACAAACAGACGTAGTCGAACGGTTCCTCACAAACGCGACGTTATCAGAACCAACCCGAAGAAGCAACACCGGAAAAGAGCAAACAACCTAGTAAACAACCACCACATAGACATGGCATGATGCGCAAACAAGTATGATGCATGTCCGGTTTAAAGAGGGCATGGCATGGCAAAGTGCACAAGCAATCCTACAAATTAAGTGGAGCTCAATATGCAATGGAGTTGCATATTGAAGAAAACAGCACATGACTTATTTAGTTCTCTCTCGTTTATGTACCCAACAAGATTAAATGTTGATTAACATGGCAAGAGGGTGAAGCATAATAAAACTACCTAACTAGGCAAGTTTAAAAGAGGCCGGAACAACAAACAACAAGTCCGAAAACTCCTCATGTGCATAATGATAGGTTTGGTACTGTTCTGCCCTAAACCATATTTTATAGTTGTTAAACATGCAAAGCAATGTCACCTTGTTAAACTAGGCAAAATTCTACCCCATTAACATATAAGAATTAATTAAAACCGAGCTACGGTTAAATAGTTTTGAATTAAAACATTTTAACATGGCATAGGAGCAAAATAATGCAAACATCATTTTAAACATTTTAACATGGCAAGAAATTGGCATATTATTAATCTACACATAATTTTAAGCAAGTTTCATATATAAATTATTTTAAACCGATGCACGGTTTGAGAGTTATTATATGCATGAAGTTTAGGGTCTAAACTGTAAAACAGTAATTCTCTGGTTATTTGTCAAATTTGCAGTAGCAGCAAAAAAACACTATGGGCCGAAACCGAACTGAGCTTGGCTAGGGGAGCTGCTCACATCGGGCCTTGGCCCAGGTCGGTGGAGGCAGCAGGCCGCGGGGGAAGATGGGCCGGCTCCAGAACGAGGCGAGGTAGGGAATCGAGCGGGTGAGGTCAACGCAGACTCGAGCGCGCTGACCTCCACCATCGATGCAGACCGAGTGGCTTGACGCAGAAGAGGCGACGAAACGGGAGGAGCTCGCCGGTGACTCGAGTGGCAGGAACGATGCGAAGGAAGCCGGCGGCTTGGCGCGGAACTCCGGGACGACACGTGGGGTGGCAGCGACGCTTGACGGTCGATTTGGAGCAGGGAAGCTGAGGGACTTTGTGCCGCTGGCGAGGGCGACGCCGATGTGCTCCACGGCCATGGCAGACGCGGAACTTGAGGAGCTCGGCGCGGGATGCGAAATAGGGGACGTGCAGCGAGGGGCATAGCGCAGGCGAGCTCCAAGCGGCTGTCGGGGCCCTCCATGGCACAGAGGCAGAGCAGCTTGGGGTGGTGTCGCGCTTGGAGTTGGTCGGCTGGCGGCAGAGAGGGGATGGATGGACTAGGGTTTGATCCGGATATATATACCGAATGGATTTGGGTAGGGTCGTTTGAATCCCTCCGATCATAATCGGACGGTCGAGGAAATATAGGTTAGGAAGCCCAATTAACTAAACGGAGATGTTTTGTAGATGTTTGGGGATGTTCCGGATCCAACGGTGACGACTGCCCGGGTCGGGTCCGGGACAGCTTTCGGGCGCGCGCGCAAGGAGGGCCGCGGGCTAACGAGAGAGTTTAGGTAGGGCCTGATGGTGAGTGGTAGTGGGCTGTGCAGAAGGCCTCGGGCTGAGAGGAGAGAAGAAAGAGAGACCCGACGGCAGTTTTCGGAGACCGAAAACGTCTCACGTTTGACCGGCTATACTGCAGCTATAGTTATCCGTTGGGGCGTCAAACGGACTCCGAATGCGATGAAACTTGGCAGGCTTGCCTACCTACACTATAATAAGACCGCACGCCAACTCTCATCCCATTCCAAGAACATTTTCCGGCCACTTATAAAACACTATTTCAGTCGTGCCGTGGGCGCGTGCAAGTGTGGTTGGACTCGGAGCAAACAACGGAAGGAACGGTGAGACCGGGACGGATGCAAGTTTTGAAAACATGACGATGAAATGCGGATGATGACATGGCAAGATGCAACACGCAAGCAAAGATATGGCAACGACAGTGAATAACTGGGAGACACCTGGCACATCGGTCTCGGGGCGTCACAGCTTGCTAGTTGTTCGCTCTATTGCCATGCCGCGATACCTACCACTTGCTTTATCATGCCTCCCATATTGCCATGTCAAGCCTCTAACCCACCTTTCCTAGCAAACCGTTGTTTGTCTATGTTACCGCTTTGCTCAGCCCCTTTTATAGCGTTGCTAGTTGCAGGTGAAGATGAAGTTTGTTTCATGTTGGAACATGGATATTGTTGGGATATCATTATTATATCTTATTTACTTTAATGCATCTATACACTTGGTAAAGGGTGGAAGGCTCGGCCATATGCCTAGTGTTTTGTTCCACTCTTGCTGCCCTAGTTTCCGTCATACCGGTGTTATGTTCCTGGATTTTGCGTTCCTTACATGGTTGGGTGTTATGGGGACCCCTTGACAGTTCGCTTTGAATAAAACTCCTCCAGCAAGGCCCAACCTTGGTTTTACCATTTGCCTCACCACCACCTACCTTTTCCCTTGGGAGTCGCACTCCCGAGGGTCATCTTTATTTTTAACCCCCCGGGCCAGTGCTTGTCTAAGTGTTGGTCCGAACCGGGCAACCTGCGGGGCCACCTCGGGGCAACTTGAGGGCTGGTTTTACTCGTAGCTTGACCTATCCGGTGTGTCCCGAGAACGAGATACATGCGACTTCTATCGGGATGTCGACACATTGGGCGGCTTTGCTGGTCATGTTTTACCATTATCGAAATGTCTTGTAACCGGGATTCTGAGTCTGACCGGGTCTTCCTGGGAGAAGGAATATCCTTCGTTGACCATGAGAGCTTGTGATGGGCTGAGTTGGGACACTCCTGAAGGTTTGAACTTTTGAAAGCCGTGCCCGTGGTTATGGGCAGATGGGAATTTGTTAATATCAGGTTAGAAAACTTGACACTTAACTTAATTAAAATGAATCAACCGCGTGTGTACCCGTGATGGTCTCTTTTCGGCAGAGTCCGGGAAGAGAACACAGTTCTTGTGTTATGCTTGAACGTAAGTAGTTTCAGGATCACTTCTTGATCACTACTAGCTTCTCGACCATTGCGTTGCTTCTCTTCTCGCTCTTATTTGTGTATGTTAGCCACCATATATGCTTAGTGCTTGCCGCAGCTCCACCTCACCACCCTTTCCTACCCATAAGCTTAAATAGTCTTGATCTCTCGGGTATGAGATTGCTGAGTCCTCATGGCTCACAGATACTTTCAAACAGTTGCAGGTGCCGATGATGCCAGTACAGGTGACGCAAACCAAGCTCAAGTGGGAGCTCGATGAAGATCTTGTTCGTTGTGTTGTTTTGTTTCTTATTGATCAGTAGTGGAGCCCACTTGGGATGATCGGGGATCTAGCATTTGGGGTTGTCTTCCTTTTATTTTGGTTCCTTAGTCGGACCTTGATTGTATTCTGGATGATGTATTGTTTAACTTGTATTTGTGTGAAGTGGCGATTGTAAGCCAATTATTTATCCCTTTCTTATTCAGTACATGGGATGTGTGAAGATTACCCCTCTTGCGACAAGCCTACCATGCGGCTATGCCTCTAAGTCGTGCCCCGACACGTGGGAGATATAGCCGCATTGTGGGTGTGACAAGTTGGTAATCAGAGCCATCCCCGACTTAGGAGCCCCCTGCTTGATCGAATCGCTGACGTTGTTGAGTCTAGAACAAAATGTATTGAGTCTTAGGATTATATATATCAGAGAGTATGATTCTTTTACTCCTCAATCCCTTCGCCGTTCTGGTGAGGCCTGCTGACGTCGAAGTTTTGACTCATCTCTCCTAAAATTTCATGATTTTTTTTAGGATCACGCGGGTATCTTGGAATCGTTCCGATAGTCTTGTGACGAGAACATTGTTCTTGGTGCCTCCTGACATTTAGGGGTTGTGGCTGTGTCCCGGGGAGTTAAGCTCCGAGGTGTTGTCATCACAATTTTATTGTTGCAGTTCTGGAATACCTGAGTTTCGCCGACATCGAAAATCTCTTTTATGCAGTTGTTGGTGAGGTAACCTCGACGCCACCCAGTACTGGGGCGGGAGTTCGGGAGTATTGCCATAACTCGTATAATGGATGCTTTTCGAAGGTTGAGGTAAACGATTTCCGAAGGTTTCTTGGTTATGTGTTGAAGGATGGATACAGCTGGATGTAGGATTTGTTAGTTTTGGGTGAGATATTATGCTTCCCCTGTATCCCCAACACCTGATTGCATAACCAGAAAGTTTCGGGAGTTTATAAGTGGGAAATCAAGTATCACGTAGGAATTCTTTCCAACAGACATATGATATGATATGGGGTCTATCATATGTTTGTTTCCAGCTTATTCTGCAAGCCAATCCTTTGTTTTGTTTTGGTTTGTGGTATTCGAGTTGCTTCAATGGCAAGTGTTGATTCCATACCTTCCCTAAGTGGTGTTCTCACACTTCTATCTGAATATTAATCCTTCTTGATCATCGAGATGGTCATGCCAATTCTTTTCCAACCAACGTGTTTCTCTTCAAGTGGGTCCGATCATTTCAACATTTGCAAGATCCAATCTCAGTTTTCTCAATGTTATTTGTTTCATCCGTCCCAAGTTTCCTTTGTTTTCCCGTCCTCCCACCCTTTTTCTTCAAGGACTCATATTTCTCAATCAAGTATCCATCTTATGGATGTGAAGTCTCTTCTTTCTTTTCTTTCAATGTTCTTATCTAAAGGAAGCTTCAAGTTTATCATTCTTTGTTCTCTTATCTTCTCTGGTGAATTCAATTCAAGCTTTCGGTGTTGATCATGTTCTTTTCCTTATTTCAAATGTTTTCTCATGCCAGTGCACTTCTTAACCATCCACCTCTTATTATTCATGTTTATCTGGAGTGCTGAAGATATCTCAGAAGATTCAAGTTTTCATTCTCAATTCCTCCAAGTTCTTTTGAGGATGTTATCTCATTCAAGCCATTTAAATCGACCGGTGCAATATCCCTTTTAAGTAATCGTTCAAAGGTGTTTCTTTTCAGTGGGCCCTAACCCACAGATCTTTTCCCAGGATCTTACCCGACTCTTCTAATTTTCCCGGAGCTATTCTAAAATTCATTTCAAAGTTTGACGTAAGAATGAATTGTCATCAGTCAAATGTCTTCTCCAAGATCTTTCAAATTCATTTCATTGTTGATTCAACCTTTATATTCTTCTTTATTCCGGAGTGATCAACAATTCATGGTGTTGTTTCTCGTCGTCATTCTCGGATTTTGAAGACCGAAGAAGAGTTCCTCTTAATTCCTTATCTGTTCTTCCAAAGATTCATGGTTCTACCGTTATGCCATCCTCTCATAATTGTTTTCGATTGTGAGAATTCTTTTCACGCATTCGGAGAAATTCAGGAGTCTTTTCAGTTTGATTTTCCAGAGCCCATCATCTCAGAATTATTCTTTCCAGCTTTCGGCTCCCATTCTCCAAATCTTACCGGTGCATCATTCAAATATTCTCTAATCAGCTTGTGATCTATTCGTTCTCATGTATCTAAATTCTCTCAAGTATCTTCTTTCGTTTTCCAATTCTTCCTGGTGAATTGTGTCTTTGCTACTTTCTTGTTCAATTCTTATGGTGGTTCGTTCAAGAGTTCTCTTCATTCGTTATCATATCAATTCATTCGTTCTTTCCAAGCCTACCGGTGGATCCATCAAGACCTTCCCAAGTTTACGTTATATCTCTCCTTTATCATTTCCAATCATAATGAGTAGTATGCCAAATCCGTTGCTTGTCATCAATTTAATTGATGAAGGATAAGCATAATGTAATTCTTATTCTTGTTTCATCCAAGTGATTTATTCCTTATTCTGAAGGTTCATCAAAACTCTTGATTTATTTTGTTCATCTTTCTTTTCCGGATTTCCAAGTTTTTCCGCATTATATCGTCAAGAAGCTCCATCTAAATCATCGCAAGGCTTTCACCTTGTGTTTTAAACTTCTCTTTATTTTATCATCCTTATTACCGGAGTTCTTCATGGAGGATCTACATGGTGGTTCGTCAAGGATTCTGTTCATTCTTCAATTGTTCTTCAAGATTTCTCTCGGAGTTAAGATCTGCCAAGCTATACTCAAAATTAAACATGGTGTTCAACACATGTTTTGTTTTGAGGAGATCAAGTATTCCTCTTCTTGCATTCCGAAGTGCAATTCTTTCACATCTCATCTTTTGAGGTGGTGCTATGTCACTCTTGACAATTTCTCTTCGTTTGTCGTGATTCAACAGTTGTCAGGAATGAGATAATTAAATCCATCAATCTCTTCATTGGAATTAAATTGGGTTATTTTCACCTAAAGCCTTCCCTAAGAAATGTTGCTAATTGTGGTGTCTATTGATAATCCAAGTTTCCTCCTATTCTCGCGGTGAAAGAAGTTTTTCATCTCTTTGGTGCTATCACTCAAATCAATAGCTTCCTTTAGTGGCCGTTTGTCACCTCATAATGTTGAGATGTTTCCATAAGCCCACTACAAGCTTATTCTTTTCGTTGTTGATAATCCAACAATTCCGTTCAACATTTTCTTCATAAGCATGCTCTTTCAATTTTATTTGTGAGAGTTGTCATTCTTCTTCTCCGTTCTTTTCTTTCCAACCATCTAGTTTCATATTCATTTGTTCCGGAGGTATGGTGATGTTGTTCTCTTTGTCCTATCATCTCGTTTTGCCAAGATCATGCTCTTTCCTTTGTCTATCCATTCAACCGGAGTGTTGTGTCCTTCATTCAAGTTCTCTCATCTTATCTAGTTTTGCCTCCCTTCTCAACCAGAGTGCTGTCTGAAATCTTTCTTACCCATTGTGCCTTTCTTTCAATAATTCCGGAGGCAGTGTGTTGTTGAATTCATCAAGTATCCTCTCATCTTGGCAAGTTCTTGTTAATTCCTTCCATTTATAGTCGGAGTGTTGTCCAAATTATATCATTCTTTTCCCTTCTCTATCTTGTTTTAACCGGAGTGTTATGTCTATCATTCCTCTTCTAACCGGAGTCTCATCCAACTGCTTTCGTTTTGCTAAGTTTATATTCTTTACCATCCTTTTCCAACCGGAGTGTATCCGTAATTGATCCTTATCGTTCCTTGTACATCTCGTTTCTACCGGAGTGCTTGCATGTACTTCTTGTCCATTGTAACCCTTTTTCTTATGTCTTTCAACCTACAAGGTTCTAGTAATGTCCCTTGTTCCTCTTTTCTAATGGAGTGTTTTCAACTTCGTTCATCTTCGTTGCATTCTTTCTTTCAATTTGTTAAACCTCGCAAGGTTCTTTGGTTTCACTCATTTCTCAAAGAAGCAACTTTGTTTTATCTCTTCTCTTCCTCTCCCGTTTCCCTCCGGTGCCATCCTAGATATCGGGACAAGATCCTCTTGTAGTGGTGGAGTGTTGTGACGCCCCGAGACCGATGCGCTAGGTGTCCTCCAGTTATTCACTGTCTTTGCCATGTCATTTGCTTGCGTGTTTCATCTTGCCATGTCATCATGTGCATTGCATCATCATGTTTTCAAAACTTGCATCCGTCCGGGTCCCCCAGTTCTCTCCGCTGTCCGTTCTGAGTCCAACCACACTCGCACGCGCCTGCGGCATGTCCGAAATTTTATTTTATAAGTGGCCGGAAAATGTTCTCGGAATGAGTTGAAAGTTGGCGTGCGGTCTTATTTTAGTGTAGGTAGACTGCCTGTCAAATTTCACCATGTTCGGAGTCCATTTGATGCCCAACGGATAACTATAGCAACAATATAGTCGGTCAAACGTCGGACGCTTTCGGTCTCCGGAAACAGACGCCGGGCCTCTCTCTCTCTTCTCTCCTCTTAGCCCGAGGCCTTCTGCACAGCCCACAAGCTCCAACCTACCCCTCCTCGCGTCCGGAGCCGTCGGATCGCGATCGGAGGCTCCGAAAACCCCCTAACCCCCCCAAACCCTAACCCTGCCTATAAAAGGAGACCCCCTTCCATTTTTGGACAATCCTTCCTACCCTCCTTGTTTTCCGTGCCCCCAACCCGCAGCCGCCACCTTCACCTTCTAGCCGCCGAACCCACCTCCATTTTCGTGCCCGGCCAACCTCCTCGCCACCACTTGGCGCGCCGCCAATGGCCAGCCGCCGCCAGCGCGGGCTCCTCGACCAACCGGGCGCCTCCACGTCTCCCTCCCTCCCTCCACCTCCCACGGCCCTCAGGGCCCATATGGAGCCCGCCCCGAGCCCATCTGGGCCCGAGCCCCTCCCGAGCATCCCTGCCTGCTAGCGCCTCATGCCGCCGCATGCTTGCCTCTGCTACGCCGCCGGCTGCCTCTGCCTGCGCCAGCAGCGCCGCCCGCCGGCAACCTTCCTCACCGAAGTCCTCCGACTCCGAGCACATCACCTCCCTACTCTCTTTCCCTATCTGTCTCGCTCTCTCTCATGGCCTCTCCCTCTTCCGACCTTGCAGGATCCGCCATGGCGTCCGAGCTCGCCGTCGCCGGACCTCCACCACCGCCGCCGGAGACGGACGGATCAGGCGGATCCCGTCCAGATCCGCACCTCTAGGGCCGCCTCCGCTCCTCCCTGTCGTCGTTCGCCGCGCAAGCCATGCCGCCGGCCCCTCTGCTCGTGCGGGAGCGAGAGGAGGACGACGCCCATGCCGCCCATCGTCCTGGTGGGCCCGCTCGGCCTCCAAGGCCCAGCCACGCAACCGCCGGCCTGTTGGCCCATGGTGAGCTGCCCCCTCCCAGCGCCTGTTCCTGTTAGGCCCACGACTGGTTTCGGCCCACCTATGTTTTTTTACAGATCTGCGATTTTCCTAATTATCCAGAGACGCCAGTTTTGCAGAAAAGTCCCCCTAGATCATGCATTGAATAACTCACAAATGGTGCATCGGATTAAAATGTTTTATATATGAAAAATGACTAGAATTTCATCTAGTTTCATAATATCCAACTTTCATGCATGCTTAAAATATTTAAACTACTGTTTGCATTAATTTGCTTAAATAACATGCTAAAATGATTTATTTCATAACTTAGTAACCGTAGCTCCATTTTAAATAAACTTGATATGTAAATGGGGTAGAAAAATGCCTAGTTTAACATGGTGCACTCATCTAGCTTGTTTAACACCTCCAAAATTATGTTTAGGGCAGAACAGTACCAAATCTAATATATGCTCATGAGGATTTTCCGGAATCGTTGTTTGATGTTTTCGGCCTCTTTTAAACTTGCCTAGATAGGTAGTTTTCATTTGCTCCACCCCTTGCCATGTTTAAGAACATTTAATACTGATTGGTACCTAAACGAGAGAGAACTAAATAAGTCACGTGGTGTTTCGTCAATATGCAAAGGAGTTGCATATTGAGCTCCACTTAATTTGTAGTTTTGTTTGTGCACTTTGCCATGCCATGCCTCATTAATCCGGACATGCATCATACTTGGTTGTGCATCATGCCATGATTATGTGATGGTTGTTTACTATGTTGTTTGCTTCTTTCCGGTGTTGCTTCTTCGGGTTAGTTCTCATAACGTCGCGTTTGTGAGGATCCATTCGACTTCGTCCCTTTGTCTTCTTCATGGACTCGTTCTTCTTCCTTGCGGGATCTCAGGCAAGATGACCAAACCCTCGAAATCACTTCTATCTTTGCTTGCTAGTTGTTCACTCTATTGCCATGCCGCGATACCTACCACTTGCTTTATCATGCCTCCATATTGCCATGTCAAGCCTCTAACCCACCTTTCCTAGCAAATCGTTGTTTGGATATGTTACCGCTTTGCTCAGCCCCTTTTATAGAGTTGCTAGTTGCAGGTGAAGATGAAGTTTGTTCCATGTTGGAACATGGATATTGTTGGGATATCATTATTATATCTTATTTACTTTAATGCATCTATATACTTGGTAAAGGGTGGAAGGCTCGGCCTTATGCCTGGTGTTTTGTTCCACTCTTGCCGCCTTAGTTTCCGTCATACCGGTGTTATGTTCCTTGATTTTGCATTCCTTACATGGTTGGGTGTTATGGGGATCCCTTGACAGTTCGCTTTGAATAAAACTCCTCCAGCAAGGCCCAACCTTGGTTTTACCATTTGCCTCACCACCACCTACCTTTTCCCTTGGGAGTCGCGCTCCCAAGGGTCATCTTTATTTTTAACCCCTCCGGGCCAGTGCTTGTCTAAGTGTTGGTCCGAACTAGGCTACCTGCGGGGCCACCTCGGGGCAACTTGAGGGCTGGTTTTACTCGTAGTTTGTCCTATCCGGTGTGTCCTGAGAACGAGATACGTGCGACTCCTATCGGGATGTCGACACATCGGGCGGCTTTGCTGGTCTTGTTTTACCATTGTCGAAATGTCTTGTAACCGGGATTCCGAGTCTGATCGGGTCTTCCTGGGAGAAGGAATATCCTTCGTTGACCGTGAGAGCTTGCGATGGGCTAAGTTGGGACACCCCTGCAGGGTTTGAACTTTTGAAAGCCGTGCCCACGGTTATGAGCAGATGGGAATTTGTTAATATCCGGTTGTAGAAAACCTGACACGTAACTTAATTAAAATGAATCAACCGCGTGTGTAGCCGTGATGGTCTCTTTTAGGCGGAGTCCGGGAAGAGAACATGGTTCTTGTGTTATGCTTGAACGTAAGTAGTTTCAGGATCACTTCTTGTTCACTTCTAGCTTCTCGACCGTTGCATTGCTTCTCTTGTCGCTCTTGTTTGCGTATGCTAGCCACCATATATGCTTAGTGCTTGCTGCAGCTCCACCTTACTACCCTTTCCTACCCATAAGCTTAAATAGTCTTGATCTCGCGGGTGTGAGATTGCTGAGTCCTCGTGGCTCACAGATACTTTCAAACAGTTGCAGGTGCCGATGATGCCAGTACAGGTGATGCAAACCGAGCTCAAGTGGGAGCTCGATGAATATCTTGTTCATTGTGTTGTTTTGTTTCGTGTTGATAAGTAGTGGAGCCCAGTTGGCACGATCGGGGATCTAGCATTTGGGGTTGTCTTCCTTTTATTTTGGTTCCATAGTCGGACCTTGATTGTATTCTGGATGATTTATTGTTTAACTTGTATTTGTGTGAAGTGGCGATTGTAAGCCAACTCTTTATCCCTTTCTTATTCAGTACATGGGATGTGTGAAGATTTCCCCTCTTGCGACAAGCCTACCATGCGGCTATGCCTCTAAGTCGTGCCCCGACACGTGGGAGATATAGCCGCATTGTGGGTGTGACACTCTTCCAGGAGGCGATGGGCGCGATGAGCCGCCTCGGTGAAGAGCTCGTTGGTGTCGACTCGCGTCTTGAGGCTGAAGGTCTCCGGCTGGTGGAGGAGCGGCGCAAGCTGAGGGTGGCCATCAACCTCGGTCGCTATCAGCGTGACCTCGAGAATTCGAAGGCCGAGGCGTCCCTCAAGATCGCCCATGAAGCCCGCTCGCTAGCCTTGGAAGAGGCTCGCGAGGCTGACTGCCGTCGCGAGGCTGTGGAGGAGCGCGCGCGGGGGCTCCAGGCCTGGAGCGCGTCCATTGAGCAGCAGGTGGAGGCACGCGGGGCCGATCTTGCATCGCCGAGGGGGGTGCCCGCGGAGGAAGAGGAGGCCCAGAAGCGTGAGGAGGCGCTGGCCCTGGAAGCCGTGGAGCGCAGCCTCGAGCTCGAGCAACTGGAGACGAGGGAGCGTCAAGTTGCTCAAGCAGAAGATGCCGTCGGGGCCCGCGAGGCCGGAGTCGAGGAGGAGATCAATCATCGGGTGGCCGAGGTTCGCGCAAATCTGGAGGGTAGGTACGACTTGAAGCTGAAGCTTGCGGGTGTGGAGGATGCGGGCAGGGCCGCCGCCCTCAGGCCCAGGTTGGATGAGGCCGAGAGGCGCGCGGAGGCCACGGCCGCCGCCCTGGTTACGGTGCAGGCGGACTTGGCCTCCGCCCGCGCCGAGCTGCTTTCTCTCCGGAACCGAGTTGATGATGCCGAGGCCGTCACACGATGAAACAGGGAGGAAGTGCTCCAGCGCCGGATGCTGGAGCACGAGCATGCTCCTATGCTTCAAGACCTCCGGAACAGGGCCAACACCGCCCTGGGTTACATCTGCGACGAGAATGCTCCGGCCCCTCACTCGAATGACTATGCCAGCCACCTGACCTTCTTTATCGAGGTGGTGGTGGCGCGCCTGGAGACTCGATCTGCCTAAGCTCGCCAGCTTGTGGAGGAAAGGGGTCATGGCCTGCTTGAGCGCGCTTTCTCCCGTGCCTTTAGCCACCTTCTGAATGTCGACCCCAACTTCAATTTCGCCGCCGCCATTGCCTCCGTACCCACGGCCATCCGGGGCGACCTAGTGCGTTGGGTAGAGGACAATGTGGACATGTTGGTCAGGGCCTTCCCCTCGGAGGATGATGCAGTGGTGGTCGTCATAGACGAAGGTGACGTGGTCGACGACGATGATGGGGGCGTCGTCGACGGCGGCGACGATACCGATGAAGACGATGACGACGTGAGTGACGCGTCCGTGGGTGATGTAGCGAGTGATATTTCTGGCTGATCCCATGTTCTCCTGTCGTTTCACCCTGCATGCAAAACTCGGGCATGTCCCTTGGAAGACTTGTAAGAGCATTTTGAGAGGGGGAGCCCATCATGTAAGAAAATTGTAGTTTTTACTTTCCTATGGGATGTGGGTATGTGCCCTCGTGAACTCGTGGAGCCAGGGGCGAGCTTTCCGTCGTGGTTTACCTCAGTCAGCGCTAGCTTCGGGCTGGGTCGTGAAGCGATGAGTTTCTGAGAATCTTGCGGAGCTTATTGCCCCGTTTGAGGGGGCCCCACAAGAGGCGAGCACCCCGCAGTGCTGGCGCATGCTTGACGAGCGTGCGCTTCACGCGGTCCAGCTCGCGAGGAGCTTGCGAGGGAAACACGATGGACATGAGTCCCAAACCAAACGAGATCCAGAAGGCAAGAAATGGCTCGAACGAGAAAAGGCACCCCCCACGCGCGTCGATAAAAATTCGTCTTCAACTTAAATCCAGATCCAGAAAGCAAAGCCACAGAAAGAGAGATCCAAAGCAAAAGGCCGCGTCCGGCACCTAGTCTAGTCTTCCGGTCTTCAAGTCTTCTCACCAGCGCGGAGCTAAGTGCTGCCACTAGGCGTGGGAGGGAGCCCCAGGGCCTGAGGCCGGCCCTCCTAAGACTCCTGGGCGTGTACAGCCCCAACTCATTATTATGTGAGAGTGTCACGGGCGGCGAGCTTCATAGGCATTGGGCCTTCTTCACAGGTACTGGACTTGCTTCATATTGCCAGACGAGGGCCCCGCCTTGCGCCACCCTTGACCTCCTTTGAGCCAACCGGTCACCAGGACGACACAAAAGAGGGAAAGGGGACTCCAGCGGTTCCGTCGGCGACCATAGGTCCTCTGCCGGGGGAAGGGTCATCGAAGCCTCCCCGGCAGAGGGCCTACCTCCGGGTGTCCCCTGGCTTCGCGCGCCTTGGGGAGGGGCCTAGCTCCCGACCCCTCTCCTGCTGCCCCAGCGCGATCCTCCCGCCTTCAGGGAGGCCATCGAGCTAGGGCCGCCGGCCGTTGCGGTGATCTGTTCCTCCTGCGACTCATGGTTAGCGTAAGCTTGCTCCTGAGGGATTAGGGGTACCCTGTAGTGGTCGTCGCACACGCGGTCATGGTGGTTCCCCGACAGCTCCTAGAAGGCTTCGACTCCTAACGTCCCTTCTTCCCAATCTTCTCCAACGAAAGAGCCGGGGTCATCCTCCGGCGTGTACTCCTGGTCCGTCATGCGGGGCACGTAGGCTTCTGGGGCTGTTACCCCGAACACCTCGCCATGATTCCCCACACTGCATGTCGCCCGGCCCAGCGTGACGTCCTGAGGGTGATAGCGCGGCGTCCCACTTGGGCCATGGAAGGCGACGCTTGTGCTCATGCTTGTTGCGGGCGGTATGGGGGCGGCAGAGCCCCAGGTGCCGCCGGCCATGCTGGTGTTGACGAAGCCCCTTGGCGCACCTGATGGCGCATGGTCGCGACGTGGTCCGCCGTGAATCCCCGCAGCGGCCTGAGGAGGGAGCTGATGGCAGATGGGCGGGCTCTCGAGGCCGCCGCGTCCAGCAGCTCGGAACGTGTTCCAGCAGTGCGCCCCGGCCGCTTTCCATCAGCCGGCACCGCAGCAGCTCCCTTGCCATGGTGAGTGCTGCCCGCGTGTTTGCCTATTCCCGCCGTGAGTGCGGCGCCATCGCTGCGGCGTGGCTTGCTACTCTGGCAGCGACTCGCACCTGCCGTGGAATGAGGGTACACGACGCCTGGCCGCGTCGCCCGCGCCCCGCAGGATTGGACGACGCTCGTGCCGCCTGGAGCGCGGGGTTGAGGTCTTCATAGGCGAGCGGTGCCGACCGGGCTGGCCAAGCTGCCCAACGGTCGGAGTCAAGTCTTGGGTCGTCGTACATCATGGCCGCGGAGCATCTGCAAGTCGATTGGCGGAGAAGAAACTCCGGCGCGCCCCTACCTGGCGCGCCAAATGTCGGATGTGGGGTTCCGGCAAACCCTTAAGGTTCGAACACTAGGGTGCGTGCAAAGTCTTTTCCTCCCACCGATCTATGCCCTAGCTCGCTAAGATCTCGCAGACGAACTCGACGGACTCGCAACACAGAAAGACACAAGATTTATACTGGTTTGGGCCACCGTTGTGGTGTAATACCCTACTTCAGTGTGGTGGTGGTGGATTGCCTCTTGGGCTGATGATGAACAATACAAGGGGAAGAACAACCTCCTCAGGTTGAGGTGTTCTTGTGCTTGGCTAACTTTTGTGGGTGAGAGTGGTCTCTCTCCGTCCTTCGGCTTTCGTCCCTTGTTCTCATCCGCCCCCCTGCACGGCGATGGCTAGCTCTACTTGTATAGGCCCTGGTCCTCTTCCCAAATATTGAGTGGGAAGGGAGCCAACAATGGTGGGTAAATTTTAAGGGGGACAACTAGTACAAGCCATCCTGACAAAGGTGGTCTCCTCCTGCGAAAGGCTCTGGTGGTGACGCCGTCTTGGGCTCCACGATGACCTTCGTCCTGCCGTCCTTCTGGTCTTGGTCTTGTTGCACCGATATGGCAACCGTTGCCTGCTGCCTCGGTACTCCTCGCCTGCACTGGTCTCCTTAGCACCAAAGAGGAAACAAGGACGCTGCGCACGCTGGCGCCCGCCTGGTGTCGATCGTCATGACTCATGTCACGAGAGCCTCATGAGGTTCGCCTCGCCTTGATATCTCCGCTCCTCGCGAGCCTGCCCGACTAGTCCACTCCAAAGGGGGTCTCGTGTCGTCTACCTCGCGAGGCTTGGCCCCTCGCGAGGGTCTGGGATGCCTTGTTGATGAAGACGGGCTGTGCAGCCTACTGGCGTAGCCGCGCCATGGGCCGCAGGCAGGTAGATCTGAGGACCCCCATTCCTAGGACGCTGACACGTATAATCCATGGACTCAACATTAGTCATATAGAACTCATATACTTGTTGCAAAAATCTACAAGTTATCAAAGCAAAGTATTACGCGCATGCTCCTAGGGGGATAGATTGGTAGGAAAAGACCATCGCTCGTCCCCGACCGCCACTCATAAGGAAGACAATCAATAAATAAATCATGCTCCGACTTCATCACATAATGGTTCACCATACATGCATGCTACGGGAATCACAAACTTTAACACAAGTATTTCTAAAATTCATAACCACTCAACTAGCATGACTCTAATATCACCATCTCCATATCTCAAAACAATTATCAAGTATCAAACTTCTCATAGTATTCAATGCACTTCTATGAAAGTTTTTATATTATTCCTAAAAGCAAATTTCCATGTTGTTCTAAAGGACTCTCAAAATAATATAAGTGAAGCATGGGAGATCAATTATTTCTATAAAATAAAACCACCACCGTGCTCTAAAAGGTATAAGTGAAGCACTAGAGCAAAAACTATATGGCTCAAAAGATATAAGTGAAGCACATAGAGTATTCTAATAAATTCCAATTCATGTGTGTCTCTCTCAAAAGGTGTGTACAGCAAGGATGATTGTGGCAAACTAAAAATCAAAGACTCAAATCATACAAGACGCTCCAAGAAAAACACATATCATGTGGCGAATAAAAATATAGCTCCAAGTAAAGTTACCGATAGATGAAGACGAAAGAGGGGATGCCTTCCGGGGCATACCCAAGCTTAGGATTTTTGGTGTCCTTGGATTTTACCTTGGTGTGCCTTGGGCATCCCCAAGCTTAGGTTCTTGCCACTCCTTGTTCCATAATCCATCAAATCTTTACCCAAAACTTGAAAACTTCACAAGACAAAACTTAACAGAAAAATATTGTGAGCTCCGTTAGTATAAGAAAATAAATCACCACTTCAAGTTACTGTAATGAACTCATTCTTTATTTATATTGGTGTTAAACCTACTGTATTCTAACCTTTCTATGGTTCATAAACTCTATTACTAGCCATAGATTCATCAAAATAAGAAAACAACACACGAAAAACAGAATCTGTCAAAAACAGAACAATCGGTAGTAATCTGTAGGTTTCAAATACTTCTGGAACCCCAAAAATTCTAAAATAAATTCGTGGACGTGAGGAATTTATCTATTAATCATCTTCAAAAAGAATTAACTAAATATCACTCCCAGTAAAATATAGCAGCAAATCTCGTGAGCGCTAAAGTTTCTGTTTTTTACAGCAAGATTGCAAAGACTTTCCCCAAGTCTTCCCAAAGGTTCTACTTGGCACAAATACTAATTAAAAGCATAAAACCACATCTAAACAGAGGCTAGATGAATTATTTATTACTGAACATAAACAAAAAGCAAGGAACAAAAATAAGATTGGGTTGCCTCCCAACAAGCGCTAACGTTTAACGCCCCTAGCTAGGCATGATGATTTCAATGATGCTCACATAAAAGATAGGAATTGAAACATAAAGAGAGCATCATGAAGAATGTGACTAGCAAATTTAAGTCTAACCCACTTCCTATGCATAGGGATTTTGTGAGTAAACAACTTATGGGAACAAGAATCAACTTGCATAGGAAGGTAAAACAAGGATAACTTAAAGATTTTCAACATGTAGAGAGGAAACCTGATATTATTGCAACTCCTACAAGCATATATTTCTCCCTCATAATAATTTTCAGTAGCACCATGAATGAATTCAACAATATAACCATCACATAAATCATTCTTTTCTTGATCTACAAGCATAGAATTTTTATTACTCTCCACATAAGCAAATTTCTTCTCATGAATAGTGGGAGCAAACTCAACAAAATATCTATCATGTGAGGCATAATCCAATTGGGAATTAAAATCATGATGAAAAGTTTCATGGTTGTCCTTGTTCTTTGTAGCATATATGTCATCAAAATAATCATCATAGATAGCAACCTTGTTCTCATAATCAATTGGAACCTCTTCCGGAATAGTGGATTCATCACTAAATAAAGTCATGACCTCTCCAAATCCACTTTCATCAATATAATCATCATAAATAGGAGGCATGCTTTCATCATAATAAATTTTCTCATCAAAACTTGGGGGACAAAAAGTATCATCTTCATCAACCATAGCATCCCCAAGCTTGTGGCTTTTCCTATCATTAGCATCATGGATATTCAAGGAATTCATACTAACAACATTGCAATCGTGCTCATCATTCAAATATTTAGTGCAAAACATTCTAATGCATTCTTCTTCTAGAACTTGAGCACAATTATCGGAATCCTTATTTTCATGATAGATATTAAAAAGATGAAGCATATGAGGTACCCTTAATTCCATAATTTTTTTGTAATTTTTCTTTTACAGACTAAACTAGTGATAAAACAAGAAACTAAAAGATTCGATTGCAATATCTAAAGATATACTTTCAAGCACTAACCTCCCCGGCAACGGCGCCATAAAAGAGCTTGATGTCTACTACACAACCTTCTTCTTGTAGACGTTGTTGGGCCTCCAAGTGCAGAGGTTTGTAGGACAGTAGCAAATTTCCCTCAACTGGATGACCTAAGGTTTATCAATCCGTGGGCGGCGTAGGATGAAGATGGTCTCTCTCAAAGAACCCTGCAACCAAATAACAAAGAGTCTCTTGTGTCCCCAACACATCCAATACAATGGTAAATTGTATAGGTACACTAGTTCGGTGAAGATATGGTGATACAAGTGCAATACGGATGGTAGATAAAGGTTTTTGTAATTTGAAAATATAAAAACAGCAAGGTAACTAATGATAAAAGTGAGCACAAACGGTATTGCAATGCGTTGAAACAAGGCCTAGGGTTCATACTTTCACTAGTGCAAGTTATCTCAACAATAATAACATAATTGGATCATATAGTCCCTCAACATGCAACAAAGAGTCACTCCAAAGTCACTAACAGCGGAGAACAAACGAATATATTATGCTAGGGTACGAAACCACCTCAAAGTTATCCTTTCTGATTGATCTATTCAAGTGTCCGTAGTGAAATAACATGAAGCTATTCTTTCCGTTCGATCTGTCATAGAGTTCGTACTAGAATAACACCTTAAGACACAAATCAACCAAAACCCAAATGTCACCTAGATACTCCAATGTCACCTCAAGTATCCGTGGGTATGATTATACGATATGCATCACACAATCTCATATTCATCTATTCAACCAACACAAAGAACTTCAAAGAGTGCCCCAAAGTTTCTACCGGAGAGTGAAGACGAAAACGTGTGCCAACCCCTATGCATAAGTTCACGAGGTCACGAAACTCGCAAGTTGATCACCAAAACATACATCAAGTGGATCACGTGATATCCCATTGTCACCACACATAAGCACATGCAAGACATACATCAAGTGTTCTCAAATCCTTAAAGACTCAATCCGATAAGATAACTCCATAGGGAAAACTCAATTCATCACAAGAGAGTAGAGGGGGAGAAACATCATAAGATCCAAATATAATAGCAAAGCTCGCGATACATCAAGATCGTACCACCTCAAGATCATGAGAGAGAGATCAAACACATAGCTACTGGTACATACCCTCAACCCCGAGGGAGAACTACTCCCTCCTCGTCATGGAGAGCACCGGGATGATGAAGATGGCCACCGGAGAGGGATTCCCCTCTAAGGAAGGGTGCCGGAACGGGTCTAGATTGGTTTTCGGTGGCTACGGAGGCTTCTGGCAGTGGAACTCCCGATCTATTCTGCTCCCTGATGTTTTTAGGGTATATGGATATATATAGGCGAAAGAAGTCGGTCAGGGGAGCCACGAGGGGCCCACGAGGGTGGGGGGCGTGCCCAGGGGGGCAAGCGCGCCTCCCTACCTCATGGCCACCTCGAAGCTTCCTTGACTTCAACTCCAAGTCTCCTAGATCACGTTCGTTCCAAAAATCACCCTCCCAAAGGTTTCATTCCATTTGGACTCTGTTTGATATTCCTTTTCTGCGAAACACTGAAACAAGGAAAAAAAATAGAAACTTGCACTGGGCTCTGGGTTAATAGGTTAGTCCCAAAAATAATATAAAAGTGCATAATAAAGCCCATAAACATTCAAAACAGATAATATAATAGCATGGAACAATCAAAAATTATAGATACGTTGGAGACGTATCATATGTTGCTGGGCAGGACTTGACGCGCCATGTAGAAACATTTTTGCTAACCTCTTCTCGACTTCGACATCTACTACTGCTTCTAACTTAGTTTTTCTTATGTACTTCCTTCTGTATTTTTAGTTCTTTGGTTGTGGGGTAGGCATCGTCCCACAACATCTTACCCCCTCCCAACACTTGCCCAAACTTGGGCTTCCTATTAACCCCAAAACCCTTGCTCACTGCCCGGGTTAGAGGGTCAGCATACCTATAGCCGTGGGGAGATTCATAAGGACCTGATCCAAATTATTGATTTTTTCTTTACAAAAAATACATGTGTTTTGGTAAATGATTAGTAAGGTACGTAATAAACAAATTGTGGGGATTAAATTATTAGTGGTGATTGACGTTACCAAGTTATCCTTCGTCGAGAGGACCAACTCCTTACTGTCTAGGTCTTGCACTACACGGGCCCTGAGAAAACGGATGTCACGAGCACGATCTCAATGTTCCGAGAATGAAGGAGGTTTACTCGTGGCTATAAAGTCCGCAACCTCCTTCTCCCACTTGGGTTCTACAACTTTGTAACCGCCAAGGCCTAAACGGTGGTTACATGGCAGATTTTTCCATGAATTACGGAATAGACTGCTGATCTCCTTGCTTGACTCGCTAATAGAGGATTCACAAAACTTCATCCATTCTTCGGGATCCATAGTTGTATTGAGCCACTTAACGGTCTCAAAGTCCTTGCCCACTAGATTGCAATGGGCACTGCTCTTCCAGTCCCTGAACATCTTTGGTCATTTTGACATGGTATAATCTTTAGCTAACTTCTTGACGTCAGACGGAAATTCAGAACTATAGTTTAATGCTAGTAGTAGATTCTCCTTGTGTCCAACCAAATTCATGCATGTCACCATGACCTACCATAAGATAGACCGGTGAATCTATCGCTTGGTCAAACGACCACTGTTGTTGTCGATAAAAAATGGATAGAATATATACACCGCTTGAGCCAATAGATTGGACCATCATAAAAAATCGCACGAGAGGGGCCACAAACCAGCACTGCCTGCATGCAACCCAAAATGATGTACATTGGAAGTGTTTTCAATATCAAATAATGTACAATTTAGACATGGCGCCTGCCTCTCGATACACACAACCACCATGAAAGCCAGGTGATTAAGGATGAGATATGTAGGGTATGGTGTCGGTCCAACCCACCAATCCGAGCGTGTTGGAGGGAATCCTGAGAACGCATGAGCTCGAACTTTACTCAAACATGTCATGGTGACCCGCCCTAACAGGAACTAGGAGGAATCCATTCATGGCCAAACCCCCCTCATTATCAGTCAAAGGGATGATATATATGGACCCCCGAGTAGCCCATGGATATGCATGTTGTAAAAAAACCGCACAAGGGATACGTGGTCGATTAGAAGACCCCCTATACGCTGCATGCATACCGAAAATATGTATGGGTGGTGTCTGATGTGTTCAAATCCCCAATGCAGAACTTCAATGGGGCACCAACTACATTACAAACTGAACACCGTACCCCAAAGCCAGGTTCAACACGTATGATGCCGCTTCCCCAACTTCATCGCGGCAGGGAGGGGGGGGGGTATCGTCCAACGCATGTGCTCAAATTTGATTTGGTCTAACATGGCACATAGAGCACGACGAAGCCACCATGGTCAAACCCTTATCGTACATTGGGTCAAAGAGATAGATTGTGTGGGCCCCCTTGTTATCAGTCAAAGGGATGATATATATATAGACCCCGGGGAGCCCACAACTATGCATGTCGTCCAAAAACCACACAAGGGAGACATGCTCGATTAGAAGACTGAGGGAGTCCAGGACTAAGGGGTCCTCGAGCGTCCGGCCTATTGGACATGGGCCGGATTATTGGGCCATGAAGATACAAGATGGAGGACTTTTTCCCATGTCCGGATAGGACTCTCCTTTGCGTGGATGGCAAGTCAGGCGGCCGGATATACTGTTTCCTTTCTATGTAACCGACTTTGTATAACCCTAGTCCCCTCCAATGTCTATATAAACTGGAGGGTTTAGTCCATAGAGACAGTCATAATCAGATAGGCTAGACTTCTAGGGTTTTAGCCATTATCTCATGGTAGATCAACTCTTGTAGCCCCTATACTCATCAATATTAATCTAGCAGGACATAGGGTTTTACCTCCATCGAGAGGGCCCGAACCTGGGTAAACATTGTGTTCCGTGTCTCCTGTTACCATCAACCTCAGACGCACTGTTCGGGACCTCCTACCCGAGATCCGCCGTGTTGATAGCGACATTGGTGCTTTCATTGAGAGTTCCATAGTGATGTTGAAGTCAGGGTTGATGGATCGCCTTGTGATCAAGGACAACATCACCGCCGATGGAGCCCTGGCTTCAGGACAAACCCTCTGGTTGGGTGGCTTTATCATGACCACCCGTTCGGCCAGTGAACTGATGATGACTTCTCCAGTCATCAAAAATCGCCTCTGGATTGACTCCAAATACTCCAAACAAATGGATCCGACGGAATTATCGTCCCTGAACGAACTCCTGGATGCCATCGCCGCCCTGGGGGTCGCCACAGACTACGGTCGGATTGGGCTCAAACCCGTTCAGAGAGAAATCAAATCTCCATCGATCACCCACCAGATAGCGGTAGTGGAGGAGCAAAACAACAATTCTCCCCCTATACTAAGGAGGAACTATGTTCGGATACCCAAGCTCGTAGAGCCGGACACCTGTCCACGGAACGACATGCTTTGTCCTCCGAACTAGGAATCAGACGGTAGACCTAAAAAATCGGTCGATATCCTGGAATCCGAACTATTAAGCTCGGAAATTTCTCAAACTCCAGATCCCAAATTGGGTCAGGGTTCGGATTTAAATCCACCCACCCACCCAGATATACGCGATCTCACCTACCTAGGGCAGCAGTCTCAGGAAACAGTCCATCACTTTTGGCCCAGATTCCTCCTTGTCAAGAACAAGATCAAAGATTGCCGCGACGAAGACGAGATCTCAATATTCCACAGTAATTGTACGGACGAAGGAATCCTCGACGCTATCAACCGCCATCACGTATTACACTTCGCCGATTTGATAGCCATAGTATAGAAGTACTGCGCAATGGAAAGCGCCTGGAAAACTCAGGCAGCTCGTTGGGAGCCGCCAGCTCCCACTCAACCTTTCGTCCGGACAAAAAGGATGCACCCTCGAGAGGCGCCCAACACAGCAGTAAAGAAATCCAAACCCATTACAGGGCGCGTAACCGTTCTGGAAGGATGGCTCGATAGGCCGTGCAAAATACACACCACACCGGATACTCCGGCAAGTGGCCAAGAGTGGCGAGGATAGCCTTAGAGCATGTTGGATACTCTGGCAAGTGGCCAAGTGTGGCGAGGATATCCTCACCAAACATACCTCGGAACAACACCCCCGGAACATGACGACTGCAGAGTATTGACAGTCTTCGAGACTTTTGCGTCAAACAATTGGCGCAAGAGGGCACTCCGTGACCTCACCAAAGTCTGTCAAATCGCAACAATAAATCCTTGGAACGACCCGGCCATAACTTTCAATGCCAGTGACGAACCAAAGCCCGGTCAGTCCGAGCACCAGCGGCCTTGGTCCTTAATCAGATTGTGGATGGTTTTCGACTTACCAAAGTGCTCATGGACGACGGCAGCGGGTTAAACCTCATCTACGAGGATACACTCAGTAAAATGGACATAGATAGGAGTTGTATTGAGAAAAGTAGCACGGCCTTCTAAGGAATTATTCCCAGCCAGGAGGCATGATGCGCGGGAAAAACACACTTGATGTGGTATTCGGCACGCCGGATAACTACCGGTCCGAAGAAATAACTTTCCAAGTGGCCCCTTTCAACAGTGGATACCACGCCCTGTTGGGGCGAGACGCATTCACACGCTTTCAAGCCATACCTCATTACGGGTATATCAAGCTCAAAATTCTCGGGCCCAACGGTATTATCACTCTCACAAGTGATCCGGATATAGCCCTCCGTACCGAAAACAAAACATCCTCCCTGGCCCTCGAGGCACTCTCTAAGGCCCTTGTGGCCGAAGAGTTAAATGCGCTGCGCTCAACGGTGGATAGGGACGGCATAATCCTCAACAAGCGATCTAAATCCACGTCCTTCAAACCAGCAGATGAAATAGTCAAATTTCAAGTCCACCCGACGGACCCAAAGAAAACAACCTCCATCGGTGCACAGCTGGACTCAACGGTGGACGCCGCACTACGAGCGTTCCTACGCGAGAATTGGGACATTTTCACCTAGCACCCTTCTGATATGCCAGGAATCCCACGCAGGTTGGCTGAGCACAACCTTAATATATTGAAGGGATACAAGCTAGTTAAGCAAACACTGCGGCGCTTTTCCGAACCCAAACGACAAGCCATGGGGGAGGAGCTAGCCAAGCTAATTGAGGCCAGATTCATTAGAGAAATAAAACATCCGGACTGGCTAGCAAACCTTGTGATGGTGCCAAAGAAGGATAAATCCTGGCGCTTGTGTGTCGATTTCAAAGACCTCAATAAAGCTTGCCCTAAGGATCCATTCCCGCTCCCCGCATCAATCAAATTATTGACGCCACTGTAGGACACGATTCACTGTGTTTCCTTGACGCATATTCCGGATACCATCAAATTAAAATGAAGGAATCCGACCAAGCCGCAACGGCATTTATTACCCCATACGGGCCTTTCTGCTTCAACACCATGCCCTTTGGGCTCAAAAATGCCGATGCCACCTACCAGTGCATGATTCAAACATGCCTGGAGAAACAAATCGGTAAAACAGTTCAAGCATATGAGGACGACATCATCATCAAGACTAAGTGCGTTGAATCATTAATAGACGACTTACGCCTCACATTCGACAATCTACGGACATATGACATTAAGCTCAATCTAGAAAAATGGGTATTCGGCATCCCCTCGGGAAAACTACTGGGCTTCATTGTTTCCAGTAGAGGAATCGAGGCAAATCTAGCCAAAATCCGAGCTTTATCACAATTGGCTACAGCAACAGACCTTAAACAGGTCCAAAAGCTAGCTGGATGCGTGGCAGCTTTAAGACGCTTTATCTCCAGACTAGGAGAAAAAGCATTGCCACTTTATTGGCTCCTTCGACGCACCGATCACTTTGAGTGGACAGATGCAGCAACGGTCGGATTGGAAGAAATAAAGGCTCTTTTATCAAGCAACCCAATCCTAGCCGCACCAAGCGCCAGCAAACCAATGCTTTTATACATATCTACAACACACCAGGTGGTGAGCGTAGTACTCATCGTCGAACGAGAAGAGGACGGACACAAATTCCCGCTCCAGAAGCCGGTATACTACGTATCCACCGTCCTAACTCCATGCAAATCCTTGTATCCTCATTATCAAAAGATAGCATAAGCGGTCTTCATGGCATCCCGGAAGCTACAACAATATTTCCAAGAGTGCTCGATCACAGTGGCTTCCGAAGTTCCACTGAACGACATAATAAACAATCGCGACGCAACGGGCTGGATTGCCAAGTGGGCCATTGAGCTCCTCCCATCCGATATAACATATAAGCCACGCCGGGCCATCAAATCCCAAGTACTGGCAGACTTCATCGCCGAATGGACAGAAGCCGAACTCCCTAAAGAGTACAACACATGTTCCAACTAGGTCATGTATTTCGATGGTTCCAAAATGCTGTCGGGCTTAGGGGCAGGAGTTGTCCTAACATCCCCCATAAGAGATACAGCTCAGTACATACTCCAAATATTATACACAGACTCTAATAATGCAGCCGAATATGAGGCTTTATCGCGTGGTCTTCGGATGGCTGTCTCCATGGGCATACAATGCCTGGAAGTGCGCGGGGACTTGAACCTCGTGATATCTGAAATAAATGGAGATTTTGATGCCAAGGATTCAAAGATGGCGGCTAACCATATTGCCATTTTCAAAATGTCGGCTTGGTTCGAGGGGCTCAAGTTTCACCATGTGGCTCGAGAGAGTAATCAAGCGCTAGACGTCCTTGCTCGCATTGGCGCCAAGCGCGACCCCGTCCCACCTAACATCTTCTTGGAAAGGCTTTTCAAGCCATCTGTGGTGTGGCAAGGGGAGAGTGGCATCGCCAGTCCGGACCCAATCATAACCCCAGATGCCGAACATACCGACATCATAGGAGGCTTAGCCACCGAAACAACACCATCGACCCATCTTGTAATGGAAGTCATTGCCCCATGGACCGAACCATTCTTGGCCTACATCAATAGGCGAGAGCTCCCTGAGGATCAGAATGAGGCCCGCCGCATTGTTCGGTGTTCGAAAGCCTATAAGGTCCATGAAGGAGAACTCTACAAGAAAAGCACTATCGAAGTGCTTCAAAGATGTATCTTCGAGGAGGAGGGGCGGCAGCTTTTGGCTGAAATTCATCCCGGTCTCGGTGGTCACCACGCCGCAGCTCGGGCCCTTGTAAGCAAGGCCTTTCGTACAGGTTTCTACTGGCCGACGGCCCGAGCAGATGCACAAGACCTTGTCCAACGTTGCGTTGGATGCCAGCTTTTCGCCAACCAAAGCCATATGCCACCCACTGCTCTACAAACAATCCCCATCACTTGGCCTTTCGCGGTCTGGGGGCTTGACATGGTTGGAACCCTTAAAGGAGGCAGCCATAAGAAAAAATATCTGCTAGTTATGGTAGATAAGTTCACTAAGTGGATAGAGGCCAAACCAGTTAAAACGGCCGAAGCCGGACCAGTGGTAGACTTTATATCCGGTGTTGTGCACTGTTACGGTGTTCCACACAGCATCATCACCGACAATGGCTCTAACTTTACAACTGATGAGGTGAAAAACTGGTGTGCTAATCTCGGCATTAAGCTCAATTACACCTCCGTATATCATCCGCAAACAAACAGTCAAGTCGAACGAGCCAATGGTCTTATTATGAGCGGCATCAAACCCAGACTAGTGCGGTCTTTAAAAGAATCAGACAAGCACTGGGTTGAGGAGCTCGACTCTGTACTCTAGGGGCTGTGGACCACGCCCAATCGCACCACCGGATACACACCTTTCTTTATGGTGTGCGGCGCAAAGGATGTGTTACCCTGTGACATTATTCATGACTCACCTAGAGTGCACATGCACGAAGAGAGAGAGGCCGAGCTCGATCGGAAGGACAACTTAGATGCCTTGGAGGAGCGCGATGTCGCAAAATCCCGTTCCACATTTTATCAACAGCAGGCCCACAGATATCAAAGCAGAGAAGTACGGGCCAAGACTTACAATGTTGGTGAACTTGTTCTACGCCTCCCGGAGAAGAAAAAGGACAAACTCAAGCCAAAGTGGGAGGGTCCCTTCATCATTGACGAAGTTCTCACTGGGGGAGCGTACCGCCTGCATGATGCATCTGACAATCGCCTAGAGCCGAACCCCTGGAATGCGGCTAGACTCCAAAGATTCTATGCCTAGTGCCGAACTCTTTGTTCGTTTCCTTCTACCTAATGTTTCCAATAATTTTTTACTCTCTTTTCACTTTTTTTTGTTTTTAGCTTTAAAGCTCTTCGCGCGGCTCAACCGTGCACCTGCGACATACACATACTCAAATATGGACATCCATTATACCTGGGGGCTTCTTGGAAAGAAGCTTATTATTGTTATTTTCCAAGCATCAAGCTTGTCACATATGTGTGTTCTCCTCATATGTACCTTTGCTTCGCCATTATATGCATCGATATGACTTAAGTTTTCGCCAAGATGGGTTGCCTGGCTCCTGTGCTTATGCCCTACATTCCCGTTAGTTCGGCTAGGGCATAAAGGGAGCACCTCTGCGATTGTTACTGCCGGGTCATCCAGATGTGTACATTAGACTGGGTGAAGCCGAAACTAGCGTTCTTAAGGGAATATTCAATCGGCGGACTAAAGATATTTTTTCATTCACCCCATGGTGAGCATCCCAGGTGTTATGAACACTACGATTTCTGCAAATCATAGTTCAGACATGCACATTAACGCATGACTACCCAGGGAAAGGAACCCTTAATGGATCTATTCTCTCTGGAAGATGTTTCTTACAATCACAATGTAATATAACATAGCTAGCCAGATACAACTTGCCTGTTCAAGCAACTATGACCCCTATGCCTAGTTTCCACGCATACCACGGTCTATTTTTGCCGCTTAGGTATTCAGAAACACTCCGCACCTTCGGGTCTAGAGGTCGAAGCGAAAAGTTCTGCCATGACAATCATTTTACAATTCCGGCTAGGGACAAATATGTCAAGGAAAGTACATAGTCAATTAGACTCAAAAACTTCCTCCTCTATACCGTCTAACAGGCTGTCTAACTTGCAATCCTGTTGGGAATATCGGACGGCTACTTCGACTTGGTCATATACCAAACTAACGGGAATTTCTTTTCCATATGACCCTAGAGGTCCGACCCGAGCCATGTGATTCGGATCAAGCTTGGTATACCGTGTTTTCACCATGGCCCAGGCTTCTCATGCACCTTCCCGGCAGGCCGATTTCTTCCATAACCGAAAACGCTGACGTGCTCCCCTGAATAGCTGTATAAGCTCCTCCATTCTTCCTGGAGGGGAGGCGGATGGCCATAAAGCCTTGGCAACACTTAGCATCGCCTGCCGAGCTTGCCCGTGCACTTGCGACAGCTCTTCTAGCAGACCAGCCAAGAATCTGGACACCTCCTGCTCAGGACGGCCAGTCTGCATACCTACATGCATAAATCTGTTAGTCCCTTTCATTTCCGAATTACACAAAGGTAAGTTTGACCACATACTAAATATGCCGCCTCGAAGCCTCTTATTTTCCTTCACGGAGTCAGCCAGCTGGGCCCGTACATCTTTCAGTTCCTCGCCTAGTTGGGTATTGGAATCCTGGAGCTTGTTTTTATCCTCCACGACTCGTGTTAGCACACGCTCGCCTGTGGCTAGTAGTCTTTTGGCTTGTTGTTCCCCCCTTGAGCGGTTTTCAGTTGCTCTTGCAGTTGATCTGATGATCCTATTAAGAGGTGAGAACCCGTGTTAGCATTATTAGTATACCATTATGTTTTCCCGATGGAGGGGAACATTACCAAGTGACGCCTTCTTGGATTTCTCCAGTTCGGTATTGGCAGTAGTTAGCTGGGTCTAATACTTTTCTAGTTCTTGAGATAACAGGCTATTCTTCTCCATAAGTACCTAGTTATGCAATGATCCTTCAATCAGTTGGATCAACTGCTTCATTTGTCGGGGGCTACTGGTATATAACTATTAGATTAGTACAATATAAACTTACCCGCATATCTTTTAGATGCTGGTCCGTGGCTCTTACAAGCCCATCCCGAGCAGCTCAGATGTACGCATCGACCGAGCCGAAGGCATCAAATGCCTCCTTTGAAAAGCCGGTGTCATGGAGAGCGGCCCTCTGACGACGATGATTCATGGCGCTCTCCACTTCAGAGTTCGTGACGGACATATTGTCTGAATCCTCTGCGGAAGGACAGTTCAGCGCCACTCCTGTTTCAGCCCCCGTCCTTAGGGTAGGGTCCGGAACCTGACTAGTGGAGGCACGACCGGCAGGATCCCCAGACATAGTCCGGTAGACACTTTTCCTGATAGAATACGGTGAATGGCATCACGATTTGATGTGGCGATCAAAAGATAGATTCTTCAAAAGAAAGCCTTACCTCTTTGACGAGGGTTCTGCCGTATTATCATTTGCCTTTCTCTTCGAAGATGTGCTCGGTGCGGGCGCCGGTCTCCTCAGAGACACTTCTGGTGCACGTTGTGACGATGAGCGCCTCCCCTTTGGAACACGAAATGGTGCGGTGGGTAAGGCATAGTAAGGGAACTCTTTCGAAGAAGATGTCTTTTAAATTACTTGCATGCGAAGCAGGAAGGAGGCCGGGGTAATCAGCGATGATGGGTACTTCCGTACCATCGTAGCTCGTCTGATAGAATACTCCATCCTCGAGCTATACAAATATGTCTGGATCTTCTTCGAATCCGGGGTCAAGGTCCCGGTTGTGACCCTCTGGCTGGGGGCGGGTCTATGGATCCCCTCGATAGCCTTCCGCCATTCCTGTTGTGAGTGGATAGGTTACTGTCCATCAAAAATGATTCAGGGAGATGAGTAAAATGGTGGGATCGGAGCTTACCCAGCTAGGAGGATTATACATGGAAAATCCATCTCGATATTGGAGACGAGTGAACTCCTCCTTCTCCCCTTTGTACAGTTCAGCCAATATTTTGGCCAAAGCGCGCGTGTGGGGGGGGGGGGGGGTTCAGACCCTTTCGACCGCAGCGTGAGGCATCATCTTCCCCATTATAGTGCCACATGGGAAGCCCTCTGTATTGGAGTGGTTGGACTCCTCGCACTATGGAGATCGCCATTACCTTGATTATTGACAATCTGGACTGGGCGAGCGTCTTAATCTTGCCCATCAACTGAGTGACTTCTGCGCTATCCTCCTCCTCGAGGCTCCGAGGACGCCAGCTGTGGCGTTTCATCCACGGAGCGGTTGAAAATTCGGGGAGGACCATTCGGACTGGGTCAGGAAGAGTGACTTCATCAATATAGAACCATTCAGAAGGCCACTCTTTGGAATCCTTCTTCGGCGGACAGGTATCCGGTCCCAGCGATACGCCACACTTCGGCTCCTCCCACTTTGAATACTGCCCCCCTTGATTACGAGGGACAAGGCAGAACAATTTTCTCCATAATTCAAAATGGGCGTCACAGCCTAGGAATAGCTCGCATAGAGCAACATATCCCGCGATGTGCAGGCTGGAGGCGGGGGTGAAACTATGCAGTTGGAGGCCATAATACTCCAGAAGTCCTCGGAGGAAGAGATGGATTGGAAATCCGACGCCTCTTAGCAAGAAGGGAACGAAGCATACTCGTTCCCCTGGACGGATTGGGGAAGTTCTCCGCCTGAGCCCCGCCATTGAAGGGCGTCAATCCTGCTCAGACGGGGACTAGATCCGCGGGAGGAAGAAAGCCCTGTTTCTGTAGCTTCGTCAGCTCACCATGAGATATGGAACATCTCTCCCAATCACCCTTTTCGGAGCCGTGGGGACGAGAGGAAGAGCTAGGAGCACTAGCCATGTCGGGGTGGTTCCGCTTAGCGAGCTCTGAGGATTTTTTCGCAAGGTGTGGAATGGATATGTGTGACAGTCTGGTTTTTGCCCTTTTCTCTTTGCCTGATTTTCAGTTGGTTTGGTTTTGAAATTTGAAGTTTTGAATCTTTTCAGATGGACTTAAACACTTGGGTACCCCTTGACTTTTACCCAACATCTCATTTCCCTCTCTAACTATCATTTCCTCTCTGGTTCACCTCAAAATAATATTTTTGAATATTTTTCTTAAAGGAAAATATTCATTTCTCTCTCCAAAACCCTAGCTAGCTCAATGTGCTCCAAAGCAACCCCAATTTTTCTTGCCCACAAAAATCTGAGAAAATTCCCAAATATTCTTTGAACCGTAGGGCATCTTCCTAAGCAAAAATATTTCATCACTTTTTGGAATATTTTTGGTACGGAAAATATTTTCTGTTCTGCACAGAAATGGGGGTTTCTACAACAACTACCATTTTACTTGCTCTATTGTGGCTGATTTTTCTTGTGCATCATCACCTTAGTAGATGATTGCTAACCTCCAAAGCCTAGCTCACAACTCTCAGTAGTTTGACTACAGTAAGCTCTCAAAGTTACTGACCAGAAACTTACCAGGAAGTTGAAATCCATTCTACTGCGTCTGAGCTCAAACCAAAGCGTGGTAACCTCTCAATCTACCATGAACTACACGCCAGACATGAAGTTTGGGCTTAGGTCGGCCTGAGGTCAGAGTTCACGCGGTGACCACGCATGTGCACGATGCCAACCTGCATATCGCCGCGCTCTGAGTGCCGCCGAGCGCTTTGTTGCGCGCGTGCTCACTTCCCCGACTGCCAAACCTTGCCAAACTTCGCCACGATCATCATCCCGACCCTCGTAACTCCCTCCTGGCGCTCACCGACGCCGGAGCTCTCCGCAGCGAGCATGGGCGCGGTCCGGCCAATGCAACAGTGCGCTGCGCACTGTGTTCGTCGCCACCCTGTCGCCCCTGTGCTCGTCTTCGCTCACCCATAGTGCCCACGTGAGCTGCGTCGCCTTCCCCCTCGCTCACTGACACTGTTCGTTGCCGGGTGCCGTGTCCAGGTGTCCTCCGGCAGAGCCCGAACCCCCCTCGCCGCTCGTCCATAAACAGAGCCCTCCCCAGCCTCCTCGAGCATCATCCACTCCTCACACACACTCCATGATCTCGTAGAAAGCCATAGCCCGGCAGGGCAGGCCGCGGGCCGCCGTCCCCGAGCTCGAGCTCGCCGGCGATCCCCTCGGGTCATCTCCGCAGCTCTAGCCCCTCCTAGGCTCGGGCCAACCTTCTAGGGCCTCCGCCATGCCTCGGTGGTGCCGTTCCGCCCGGTTGGAGCCCTGGTGTCGCCTCTAGTCGCTGTCGTCTTCAACTCCGGCGACCTCAGCTTCCTGTCGGCGCTAGTGAGGTCATTTCCGACACCATCTGACCACCCTAGCTAACCCACGGGTACGGGCAGGTGCGCCTCCGTCTCCTCTTTTGATCCCTCCCTCTAGTTTGGGCCAAGAAGCCCTCCTCGCCGGCGTGTGCTCTGGCGAAGCCGCGCCGTCCTCTATTTCCCTCTCCTCCTCCCTCTCACCTGACTAGCGGGGCCCGCTAGTCAGCCACTCTGTACGCACGCGAAGCGGTATGAGTGGTGGCGCCCGCGAGGTTTACGCCTTTGACCTCACCCCACCTCAGTTCTATTTTATTTAAATTCAAATTTAATTCTATCTAGAGAGCTTCAAACAGCCAAAACTTTTTAACCATAAGTCCAAATGAATTAATTCTTTTTGTATTGTGTTCTTTGTGAAGAAATCTAGTAGCTCACCAAAAATGAGATTTTTCTCTACTGTCTAGATTTTCTGGTGAATTTCAGAAGGGTTCTTGATGTTTTCTTTTGGTGTTTATAATTATTTTCAGAAAGTGAAGCTTGTCTTGAGGATCGCTAGGAGGATTGTGAACCTCATCTGCACTAAGGCAAGCCACATCAACATTTTCATGGTGCCATTACAATATTTGTGATTTTTAACTTGAATTAATGATTTAATCCATGCATCTAAATCACTAGTATATTATTTATATTCTGATTGGTTGCTTCTTTAAGTTGATATGCTTTGTTTACAGAAAGTTTGAAGCTAACTAAGTTGGTTAGGTAACTAGAAGTAATAATTGTTATGAAGAAGTAATATGATTATGGATATAAGTAAATATTTTGAGTTATTTTTTTGAGGAGAAAAATGATAAATTTGAAGTAAAGATTCTGTTTAAAGTGATGATTAATCATAACCAGGGAAGTGTTATGAGTTGTTGATGTCTATGCTTAGTGTGGATATAGTTGACCCAGTTATTTCCGATGATATCTGATGCATATATTTGTCTAGCACTTGCATGTCATGTTATGACACCGGTTACTTTCACGTTAAGTTGAACCTGCTAATAACTCAGCTTGAATATATCATTGACCGAGTCATGGTGCCAATGAATCGAGTTTTCCCAGTGCAACCACATTTTCCTTTATGGGAAGGCCTTTATTCGGTCCATTGTCATGCGTCTGGTCGGTGCCTCCAACGAGGGAAGGTTATGGGCATGCGGTACCCTGGCCTGGTAAGCAGACATAACCTTGTGTGCCCGTTGTATGTTATGGTACCTTGTCCTCGTTTGGGACCATTTATGTTTTGCCACGATGGTGGTCGTTGGTGTCTTTGGTAGACACGAGGCCACCCAGGACTAGCCCAGTGGGGAGTGAGTCGGAGTGGCCGAGAGAGTGTCATGGCAATGGAGGGGTTTTGTCGGAATGCCGTTGGTGCACCCGAATGGGAGTGCGAGGCCATGGGTTCCATGGTGTGGGTACAGTGCGCTACCTCTGCAGAGTGTATTAAATCCATCGATAGCCGAGTCCAGGGTTACGGACACGCCCGAAAGTAGGTCACACCATGGGTCAACGTTTAAATAAATTTTGCACACTAAGTTATGAACGTCGCACTGTTGAGAAGATGATGGTGGGTAAACCATCTTGATGTTGGAGGCCAAGTGTTGGTCATGGTTGTGATCGCTGGAAAGATCACTGTTTGAGACCAAGTGTTGGTCATGGCTGTGATCGTCGGAAAGATCACCGTTTGAGACCAAGTATTGGTCATGGTTGTGATCACCGGAAAGATCACCGTTTGGTTACAAGCTTACCCGATCCAAGACCACGAGGTTGGTCCGTTTGTGATCCGAGAGTGATCACCGTTGGTAAGCAAGTCCGAGGGAATTTTATCACGAGATCATGATCACAACATGTATGATATGTTGTTGCATTGCTACTTGGTTAAGTATCATGATACTGTTTGTCATCATGTTTATGTTTGTTGTGAGCTTGCAAGTACATTCAATGTACCGACCTGGCGTGTCATGCCAGCTTTGAGGAAAGTTTCATTGGAAAGGAGTGCTGTCCGAGTCTAGATCGTGTCCACATCGGTGTCCCTGTGCTATGGAGTTCCGCTACAACGTTGTTCCGTTGCCATGTAGTTGTTCTGATCGAGGTCCCTTTATGTTCACTAAATAATGTACATATTGTTCAGCCGCACCGTGTGTGCCGCTTGGCCTCGCCACCTGTTGTAATATAAACTATGATCCGCTAGCATCAATAAAGCGGATGTTTTCTGTACCAAGATGTTGTGTGTTGCCAAAAGACATGGTCTCTGGGCTGGCAATGCATGGCAAACTGGTTGCTCTGAGCTGGGGTGCCATAACGCTTGGTATCAGAGCCGTGCTGACTGTAGGCCACGCTAGACTATGATGTGTTAACCAGATGTTTGTTACGAGTTTAAGTTGAGTGTCGGTAGTGTTTGTAGCTGGTTGTTGCATTGTATGCACTCATTGGATTTTTATGCTAACCTGCTAATGGTTGTGAGTGTAGATGGCTCCAGTGCTGTATCCATGCCAGTAGCAGCTGATGCCGTACACGTCACCTCATCTCCTTCGTAACGTGTGGCGTTGGTTGTACCCCCTCGGTGTCGACCCAGTCTATCGTGTGTACTGGGAGCATCCAGCAGACTTAGTGTATGAGTATCACATAGTGGTTACTCTGCGCTCCAGTTGCGATTCCAGCACTTACACTCGTACCTCCCGGGGCAGTTTTGCTTCTATCGCTTCTCAAGCTGTCCAGTTTGCTGCATTCAACGTCCTTGTCGAGCTTCGTTATAACGAGGTCCGGATGCAGAACCACCTAGGTTTTTACTACTATCCCTCTCTGCACGACAATGGTCGTGTCCGTTTCCCTATCATTGATCCGGAGTCTGATAGTGTTTCTAGCCACCTTTCCCGTTATATCACTGCTAGCTATCTTATGATCCACGAGCTGGCTTGAGAGCTGACTCGTGCTCGTACTGCTTTAGCCTCTACTAGATCTGTCACTGCTCCATCCTCTATGGGATTTACTCCCTATATTCCAACCAGTTCTAGTTCCCCTATTTCACCAGTTACTCCTCTGAATAGCTTGGGCACCTCGACCGTGAATCCTCTCAGTGCTCCTGCTGAGTGGGTTTCACTTCTCACTACTCATGTAGCCCCGATGCTTCACCCTGCACCTGCCCCGGAGGGAGAGCCCTCGAGGCAGCGTCGTCGTGTTACCTTTAACCCGGAGGTTTCAGCTAACCTCGTTAGTTCAGGATCCGAGTCCGCTTCAGGAGAGGAGCCCGCAACACCAGCAGAGCAGTAGAGCTTTTGACTATCCGCAGTTGTCAGGATGATGTACGGATGTAGTCATGGTGTTCCATGTCCTGTATGAGAGTAGTTGAACCTGGCATGATGTTTATCTTTCATGTATGAGTCAATGTATAATTATGTTGGAACTCTATTTTATTCGTCGTATTTTTCTTTGTTATTTCGTTTTCTCTCGGGATTTGTTGCTGGCTTTCCCCAATTTATTTTTGGATGTTTCTCATCTCGGTTGCGTTGTCTTGGAAAAAATCCACAATAGGATGACGCGGGGAGGCAGCAATAGCGACGCTCATGAGGATACTCCTATTCGTCGTTCCGCATGACATGCAGGACACTCCCCCGAGCCGTACGTTCCACCACCGCCTCCACCGCCAAATCTGCCCTCCACCGAGCAAATTCTGTGTATGTTTGAGGAAAGAAGGAATAATGATCTGATTGAAATATTAAGGAGTGTGCAAGCTGTGGTTGGACAAAATGCAAATCATAACGGTCATCACTCCAAGCTGTCAGATTTTCAGAGAACCAAGCCTCCCAGTTTCAGTCAGGTTATTGATCCCTTGGATGCAAATGATTGGTTGCGAACCATTGAGAGGAAGCTCGAGATTTCTCATACTGAAGAAGACGATAAAGTTCCATTTGCAACCCATTATCTTGAAGGCGCTGCTGCCATATGGTGGGAAAACGCAAAAGCCATGTGGCCTGCTGATGAAGAAATCACCTGGGAAAAATTTGAGGATCGGTTCTGGAAATATCATATTCCTACTGGAATTATGAAGGTTAAGCAACGTGAATTTCTCGCGCTCCTTCAAGGAAATCAGTCTATGGGTGAATATTTGCAAAAGTTAAATCATTTGGCCCGTTACTCCCTTTATGATGTGGCCACCGAAGAGAGAAAGGTTGATAGATTTCTTGGGGGATTAAACCCGCAACTCCGATGTACCCTCATATGTTTGATTTCCCAGATTTCCAAACTCTGGTAAACAAGGCTTTCATTACTGAAAGGGAGCACAAGCTCGTATCAGACAATAGGCCTGCCAATAACGATCACAAGCGCAAGTTTGAGCCAAGGAAGGAAGGGCAGCCAGTGCAAAAGACTCATACCTGGCAGCATACTCAGGTGGAAAACAAGCCCAATTGGCAACAAAATGTTAACAAGACCACCACACAAGTCAAGAATGTCGTGACCAACCCGGTGCGAGTGGAGTGCCAACACAACAATTCTTGCTTCAGTTGTGGGCAAACCAGACATTATGCCAGACAGTGTCCCAAGAACAGCAAGGCAAGTGCCCTAGTCAGGCCACAAGTCAACTTTATGGAGTCATGACCTACCCAGCAAAACATCACTGGGCACGTTCATCACCTCTCCGCAGATGAAGCCCAAGAGAACCCCGAAGTCGTCATTGGTATGTTTTCTGTTAATAACATACCTGTCGTAATTTTATTTGACTCTGGGGCTTCCCACTCTTTTATTTCGCGGATTTTTGTTGCCCAAAACAAATTTCCTTGTTCGCTGTTGGGCAAGAATATGCTGGCACAAACCCCGGGATCCTTAATCAGGAGCAATCTGGTCTGCCGTAATCTGGAAATCAGTATCAACGAAGCCAGTTTTCCATCTTCCTTGATAATCATTGAGTCTATAAAGTTGGATGTTATCTTGGGTATGAATTGCTTGACCCAATATCAAGTATGCATAAACTACGAGACCCGAGAATTCACTTTGACTAGTCAAGAGGGAGAGACTACCAAATTCTCTATGCTCGCAGAAGCATACCCAAGAGAGAAATGGTTTTCACTGCTATGGCTGGTGAGTTGGAATTAATTCCTGTGGTCAGTGAATTTCCTGATGTGTTTCCAGAAGAACTGCCAGGCATGCCACCCGATCGAGAGCTTGAGTTTGCAATAGATCTTGTGCCTGGAACGGCACCGTTATACAAGAAGTATTAACGGATGCCCTCATCAGAATTAGTGGAGCTAAAGAAACAACTTGATGAAATGCTCCAGAAAGGATATATCCGTCCCAGCTCTTCACCATGGGGATCACCTGCTATCTTCGTGGATAAGAAGGATGGCAGCCTCCGCATGTGTGTGGATTACCGTCAGCTGAATGATGTCACCATCAAAAAGGAAGATATTCCTAAGACCGCATTCACTACTCGGTACGGTCTTTATGAATATACAGTTATGTCCTTTGGTCTCACCAATGCCCCTGCCTTCTTCATGCATATGATGAACAAAGTATTCATGAACTTCCTCGATAAATTCGTGGTAGTGTTTATTGATGACATACTTATATACTCAAAAAGTGAAGAAGAGCACAGAGAACACCTCCGAGCAGTGCTACGACAACTCCACGACCATCAGCTATACGCCAAATTCAGCAAATGCGAGTTTTGGCTCAAGCAAGTTGGATTTCTCGGACATGTGCTATCCACCGAAGGTATAGCCGTGGACCTAAGAAAAGTAAAGGATGTGCTCAATTGGTTGCCACCCACAACCGTATCACAGATCCGGAGTTTTCTTGGATTAGTCGAATATTACCGTCATTTCATTGAAGGGTTTTCCAAGATTGCCAAACCCATGATGGAGCTGCTCAAGAAGGATAAGAAGTTTGAATGGACCGAGGACTGTGAGAAAAGTTTCAATGAGCTAAAGAGATGGCTGACGACCGCACCTGTGTTGACTCTTCCAGATATCTACCGCAGCTTTGATGTGTACTGCGACGCCTCCAGACAAGGACTGGGATGCGTACTTATGCAAGACAATAAGGTGGTAGCATATGCATTGCGACAGCTACGACCCCATGAGGGAAATTATCCTACTCATGATCTGGAATTGGCCGCGATGGTTCATGCTCTAAAAATTTGGAGACACTACCTCATCGGGAAGAGGTGCCAAATTTTTACCGACCACAAAAGTCTCAAGTATATATTTACTCAGCCAGATTTAAATCACCGTCAACGAAGCTGGCTTGAGTTAGTCAAGGATTATGATCTTGGAATAAATTACCACCTGGGTAAGGCCAACGTGGTTGCCGATGCACTCAGTCTAAAGCCTGTCAGCCTGAATGTCATACTAAAATCCTTGCCTCCCGAACTTCAAGAGGAGATTACTCAGCTCAACCTGGTCATAGTTGATGCTGGTCTTGCTAATATTTTGGAAATTGCACCTACACTTGAGGAAGAGATCCGCAAGGCCCAGCCAGCTGACACCGTCCTGCAGAAATGTGCCAAGCATATGATAGCAGGACAGACTTCAGATTTTTCTAAGGATCAACTTGGTACCCTCCGATTCCGTGGAAGGATTTGTGTACCTAGTCAGGCGGATTTAAAGAGGAAAATCCTGTCGGAAGCACACGAATCTTCGTATTCTATTCACCTTGGAGGTACTAAAATGTATGAAGACCTTCGACAAATATTCTGGTGGGATGGAATGAAGAAAGACATTGCCTTTTTTGTGGCATGTTGTGACATATGCAACAAGGTGAAGGCAGAGCATCAGAAGCCAGCCGGACTTCTCCAACCGATGCCAGTTTCACAATGGAAATGGGATGATGTGTACATGGATTTTGTCACAGGGCTACCTAAGAGTCAGTGAGCCAATGATGCAATCGGGGTCATAGTGGACACCTTAACCAAGGTAGCTCACTTTATCCCAATCAGAACCAAATATCGAGAAGATCAACTTGCACAACTGTATGTATCCAGGATAGTCAGTCTGCACGGAGTACCCTGAACAATTACTTCTGACCGGGGGTCACTTTTTACCTCCGCTTTCTGGTCACATCTCCATCAAGCCTTGGGGAAAACACTAAAATATAGTACCACTTATCATCCTTAGACTGACGAACAGACTAAGCGGGTAAACCAAATACTCAAAGATATGCTACGAGCCTATGCTTTGTCCCAAGGATCTAAATGGGAAGACCGCCTGCCGTATGTCGAGTTCTCATACAACAATAGCTTCCAGACCAGTCTAAAGATGTCACCATATGAGGCTTTGTATGGCCGTAAGTGCCGCACTCCTTTGAATTGGTCTCAAACTAGAGATAGCCTTATTTTCGGAACGGATCTCATGATGGAAGCTGAGAAGCAAGTCAAGGAAATCCGAGACAAATTGCAATTGGCCAAATCATGACAAAAGAGTTATTATGATGCAAAGCACTGACAGATCAGTTTTGAACCCGGAGAACAAGTATACCTCTGAGTCACTCCTATGAAAGGAGTCAAGAGATTCCAGACTCGTGGAAAGTTGGCACCCAGATTTATTGGTCCATTTCTAGTTATATCCAAAGTGGGTACTGTTGCATATCAATTGGAACTACCCCCCGAATTGTCGGAAGTGCACAATGTGTTTCATGTTTCATAGTTGAGGCGATGCATATCGCTGCCTGAGAAAAAGACTGCTATGACTGAAATAGAGTTGGCAAAGGATTTAACATATGAAGAGAGACCGGTCAGAATTTTGGATCAGATGGAAAGGGTCACTCGTAGTAAAGCAAGGAAGTTTTACAAAGTTCAGTGGGAGCATCACACAGAGGAAGAATCGACTTGGGAACGAGAAGAATTTCTAAAGGCACAATATCCAGAATGGTTTTCCCAAGTAACCGAATCTCGAGGACGAGATTCATCCTATGTGGGGGAGGTTTGTGACAGTCTGGTTTTTGCCCTTTTCTCTTTGCCTGATTTACAGTTGGTTTGGTTTTGAAATTTGAAGTTTTGAATCTTTTCAGATGGACCTAAACACTTGGGTACCCCTTGACTTTCACCCAAGTGTCTCATCTCCCTCTCTAACTATCATTTCCTCTCTGGTTCACCTCAAAATAATTTTTTTAATATTTTTCTTAGAGGAAAATATTCATTTCCCTCTCTAAAACCCTAGCTAGCTCAATGTGCTCCAAAGCAACCCCAATTTTTCTTGCCCACGAAAATCTAAGAAAATTCCCAAATATTCTTTGAACCCTAGGGCACCTTCCTGAGCAAAAATATTTCATCACTTTTTGGAATATTTTTGCTATAGAAAATATTTTCTGTTCTGGACAGAAATGGGGGTTTCTATAGCAACTACCATTTACTTGCTCTATTGTGGCTGATTTTTCTTGTGCATCATCACCTTAGTAGATGATTGCTAACCTCCAAAGCCCAGCTCCCAACTCTCAGTAGTTTGACCATAGTAAGCTCTCAAAGTTACTGACCAGAAACTCACCAGGAAGTTGAAATCCATTCTACCGCGTCTGAGCTCAAACCAAAGTGTGGTAACCTCTCAATCTACCACGAACTATACGCCAGACATGAAGTTTGGGCTTAGGTCGGCCTGAGGTCAGAGTTCACGCAGTGACCACGCGTGTGCATGATGCCAACCTGCATGTCGCCGCGCTCCGAGTGCTGCCGAGCGCTCTGTTGCGCACGTGATCGCTTCCTTGATTGCCAAACCTTGCCAAACTTTGCCACGATCATCGTCCCGACCCTCTTAACTCCCTCCTGGCGCTCGCCGACGCTGGAGCTCGCCACAGCGAGCACGGGCGCGGTCCGGCCAACACAACAGTGCGCTACACACTATGTTCATTGCCACCCTCTCGCCCCTATGCTCATCTTCGCTCGCCCACAGTGCCCGCGTGAGCTGCGTCGCCTCCCCCCTCGATCACTGATGCCGTTCGTCACCGGGCGCCGTGTCCTGGTGTCCTCCGATGGAGCCCGAACCCCCCTTGTTGCTCGGCTATAAATAGAGCCCTCCCAGCCTCCTCAAGCATCATCCACTCCTCACCACACACTCCACGATCTCGTAGAAAGCCGTAGCCCGGCCGGGCAGGCCGCGGGCCGCCGTCCCCGAGCTCGAGCTCGCCGGCGATCCCCTCGGGTCGTCTCCGCAGCTCCAGCCCCTCCCAGGCTCGGGCCACCCTTCCAGGGCCTCCACCATGCTTCGATGGTGCCATTCCGCCCGGTTGGAGCCCTGGTGTCGCCTCTAGTCGTCGTCGTCTTCAACTCCGGCGACCTCTGCTTCCTATCACCGCTAGAGAGGTCGTTTCCGATGCCGTGTGACCACCCCTAGCTAACCTACGGGTACGGACAAGTGCGCCTCCGTCTCCTCTTTCGATCACTCCCTCTAGTTCGGGCCAAGAAGCCCTCCTCGCCGGCGTGTGCTCCGGCGAAGCTGCGCCGTCCTCTGTTTCCCTCTCCCCCTCCCTCTCACCTGACTACCGGGGCCCGCTAGTTAGCCACTCTGTACGTGCATGAAACGGTACGAGTGGTGGCGCCCGCGAGGTTTACGCCTTCGACGTCACCCCCCTCAGTTCTGTTTTATTTAAATTCAAATTTAATTGTATCCAGAGAGCTTCAAACAACCAAAACTTTTTAACCATAAGTCCGATTGAATGAATTCTTTTTGCATTGTGTTCTTTATGAAGAAATCTAGCAGCTCACCTAAAATGAGATTTTTCTCTGCTGTCTAGATTTTCTGGTGAATTTTAGAAGGGCTCTTGATGTTTTCTTTTGGTGTTTATAATTGTTTTTAGAAAGTGAAGCTTGTCTTGAGGATCACTAGGAGGATTGTGAACCTCATCTGCACTAAGGCAAGCCACAACAACATTTTCATGGTGCCATTACAATATTTGTGATTTTCAACTTGAATTAATGATTTAATCCATGCATCTAAATCACTAGTATATTATTTATATTTTGATTGGTTGCTTGTTTAAGTTGATATGCTTAGTTTACGGAAAGTTTGAAGCTAGCTAAGTTGGTTAAGTAACTAGAAGTAATAACTGTTATGAAGACGTAATATGATTATGGATATAGGTAAATATTTTGAGTTATTTTTTGAGGAGAAAAATGATAAATTATCTAAGTAAAGATTCTGTTTAAAGTGATGATTAATCATAACCAGGGAAGTGTTATGAGTTGTTGATGTCTATGCTTAGTGTGGATATAGTTGACCCAGTTATTTCCGATGATATCTGATGCATATATTTGTGTAGCACTTGCATGTCATGTTATGACACCGGTTACTTTCACGTTAAGTTGAACCTATGAAAGTGCAACTATCCCTAGGTGGTTTTGGTAATTCATAACAACATATAGCTCATTGAGCTAATGCTATTTCAAGATGATTATTTCAGGAAAGCTTAATGATTGGCATGGCATGGATGTGAAAGTGGAACCCTCAAAATGCTAAGGACAAAGAATTGGCTCAAGCTCAAAAGTTCAAGACTCTTCATTTTATATTTTAGTGATCCAAGATCACATTGAGTCTTTAGGAAAAGCCAATACTATCAAGGAGGGCTGAGGTGTTGCTTAATGAGCCTCTTGCTTTATGTGCTTGGTGATATGCTCCAAAATCCTCAACCACTTTTCCATAGCCACAAATGACCTAAACACTAAGCCAAACTCAGTCATACCGATTCTTTCAATCCGGCGCCACCGAGTTTCACTTGTCATTTGCCACTGCCAAACCCTAGCAATTCGGTCTCACCGATGGGATCTCGGTCTCACCGAGATGGGCTTGCAAACTCTCTGTTACCTGTTGCAATATCTTTGGTCCAACCGAGATATGCAATCGGTCCCACCGAGTTTGCTTGGCCAACTCTCTGTTTCGCTTATTACCCAAATCGGTCCCACCGAGTTTGAGTAATCGGTCAAACCAAGTTTTGGATTTTCCCTAACCCTAGCACATCGGTCCCACCGAGTTGGTCCAATCGGTCCCACCGAAATCCCTAACGGTCACTAGGTTTACTATTTCGGTCCGACCGAGTTTTCTGATTCGGTCCCACCGAGATTGGTAAATTGTGTGTAACGGTTGGATTTTGTGTGGAGGCTATAAATACCCCTCCACCTCCTCTTCACTCGTGGAGAGAGCCATCAGAACACATACACCATTCCAACTCATATGTTCTGAGAGAGAACCACCTACTCATGTGTTGAGACCAAGATATTCCATTCCAACCATATGAATATTGATCTCTAGCCTTCCCCAAGTCGCTTTCCACTCAAATCTTCTTTCCACCAGATCCAAATCCTATGAGAGAGAGTTGAGTGTTGGGGAGACTATCATTTGAAGCACAAGAGCAAGGAGTTCATCATCAACACACCATTTGTTACTTCTTGGAGAGTGGTGTCTCCTAGATTGGCTTGGTGTCACTTGGGAGCCTCCGACAAGATTGTGGAGTTGAACCAAGGAGTTTGTAAGGGCAAGGAGATCGCCTACTTCGTGAAGATCTACCGCTAGTGAGGCAAGTCCTTCATGGGCGATGGCCATGGTGGAATAGACAAGGTTGCTTCTTCGTGGACCCTTCGTGGGTGGAGCCCTCCGTGGACTCGCGCAACCGTTACCCTTCGTGGGTTGAAGTCTCCATCAACGTGGATGTAGGATAGCACCACCTATCCGAACCACGGGAAAAACATCCGTGTCTCCAATTGCGTTTGAATCCTCAAAACCCTTCCCTTTATATTCTTGCAAGTTGCATGCTTTACTTTCCGCTACCAATATACTCTTTGCATGCTTTCTTGAATTGTGTGATGATTGCTTGACTTGTCCTAAGATAGCTAAAATCTGCCAAGAACTAAAATTGGGAAAAGGTTAAGTTTTTATTTGGTCAAGTAGTCTAATCACCCCCCCCTTTAGACATACTTTCGATCCTACAACCTGCTAATAACTCAACTTGAATATATCGTTGACTGGGTCATGGTGCCACTGAATCGAGTTTTGCCTAGTGCAACCGCATTTGCCTTTATGGGAAGGCCTTTATTCGGTCCATTGTCATGCCTCTGGTCAGTGCCTCCAACGAGGGAAGGTTATGGGTGTGCGGTACCCTGGCCCGGTAAGCAGACATAACCTTGTGTGCCCGTTGTTGATGTTATGGTACCTTGTCCCTGTTTGGGACCTTTTATGTTTTGACACGACGGTGGCCGTTGGTGTCTTTGGTAGACACGGGGCCACCCAAGACTAGCCCAGTGGGGAGTGAGTCGGAGTGGCCGAGAGGGTGTCATGGCAATGGAGCGGTTTCATCGGAATGCCGTTGGTCCACCCGAATGGGAGTGCGAGGCTAGGGGTTCCGTGGTGTGGGTAAAGTGCGCTACCTCTGCAGAGTGTATTAAATCTATCGATAGCCGAGTCCACGGTTACGGACACGCTCGAAAGTAGGTCACACCATGGGTCAACATTTAAATAAATTTTGCACACTAAGTTATGAACGTCGCACTGTTGAGAAGATGATGGTGGGTAAACTGTAACGCCCGAAGGCCGGAGCTTCAAATGCCTTCCAGGGTTTCCGGGTTTTCGTTGTGTGATTTGTTTCCGCTTATTGAAGTCATCTTTGCATCATGTGCATTGCATCATGCCATCATCTCATAATTCTTTTGCATCTCAACTAAATAAATTGTGTGGATCTTCGATCCATTTAAATCGAGGGAAGAGTGACTTCTCTTTATAACATATCCTCTCAATATTAGGGAGCTATAATAAATATTCCATTCTTTTGGAATTCACCATAACACGCTTGCAAATTATCCCAATGCCTTTGTTATCTTAATTCTTGGTCTTCAATCTTGCCATATATTCTTTCATCATATTCCGGAGCTCCACCAAAAACCTCAACATTTTTGGACCTCCCTATCACCTACTTCCTATGCAAAACCATTTGAATTAAATTCAAATGAGTTCGTTTCAAACTTCACCCACGTGATCATTTCCATTTTTCGTGGATCAAGCTCATTTTTGTGACTCTGAGAAAATTTACTTCATGTCCAAACTCCACTGCAATCCCTCTCGGCTTTTCTTCCAAGTTTCTTTTCTTTTATATAGTTAAAAAAAGAGTTGGAGAGGGGATAGAGAGCCCAACATCCAGGCCTTTTCCCTTTCCACAGGCCCAGCCGCAGCCCACTTGGGCCACCCCACTCTAGCCGGTCAGGCCCAACCCGCACCGGACCTAACCCTAGAAGCCACTAGGCCCGACCAAGACCACCATCTCCTTCGATCCCTAGCGCACCTCTCCCTCTCGTACCCCTTCCACCCAGCGCCGCTAGGGAGAGCGCTCCCGATCTCATCTCCCTCGATCCCACTCCTCTCACTCTCATTCTCCCGTGCCCGATCCCATCTTCCTCTCTCCCCTCATCCAGTTCTCACGAGCGCTGCCCAGGCCTCGCCCGACCCCCCTGTCGCGGTCTCTTCGGGCGACCATGGCGCCCCGTCGGCCGGTGAGCCGCCGCTGCTGTTGGCACCCGCTGCCCTGCCGCGCCGGAGTCTCCTCATGCGCCGCCCTGCTTCGTCCGGCCACCGCGCCGCCAAGCTCCTCCACCGCGCCTCGCCTTCGACCTCGGATTTCACGTCCCATGGCCACGAGCGCCACCAGCAACAGTTTCAAGCCGTCCCCATTGCCGAGTCCCTCTCCGCCCTTCTGCACCTCGTCTCCGGCCTTGCCCGTCGGAGCCACGCCTCCCGGTGACCGCAGCTGCATCGCCGGTCATCCTCCTTGACGTGGTCGCCTCGAGCCTCCCCATGCCTCGCGAGACCAACGTGCCAAGTTCCCGCCGCTGCCGCTGCTGCTGCAAGTTCCGCGGCCGTTGCTCCTGCATCGCGCCAAGTCCCTGCATCACGCCCTGTTGCAGTGGACGCCAAGTCCCTGCATCGCGCCAAGTTCCAACGGTCACCGAGCGTGGAACTCGCCAAGTACCACAAGTTCCTGATGGATGCGCCAAGTCCCCAGCAAGACCCATTTTCGTCAAGTTCGACTACACGGCTAAGACCTCGGAGTTGGACCGCAAGCGCCAAGTACCCCACCGGCAAGACCACACGGATGCCCGAACGAGTACCAAACGATTCGCAAAGACCGACGAGAACGACTTCGTGGACCGATGAGTACCACGGCGACCGTTGTACGCCAAGTACCTCTCCGAAAAACGAACATGTACCACTACGTCCGGAGGTATCGGATCCGTCAAGTCCAACCACGAATGGGTACAACTATCGGCGACCCCGAACGACTACGAAACGTGAACCTCTACCGTCGACCCTAGAGCATGCGAGATCGACTACTTCCACTACCGCCGTCGCGAGAATGCCTACTTCCCTCTATGAACGAGAACCGTCCCCTTTGCACGCTACAAAGGTATAACCACCGAGATCAGCGTCCGAGAACGAATGCTTGTGTTGTATGAGACGCACCCTTTGTCTGCACTGTGTCCGTTTTGCCACTCGTTTCCATGCCCCTAACCCGTGGGAACCCGGTTACCGGGATCACCCCACCATCTTTTGCACGCTCCCGTCACATTTTCTTTTGCACCGACGTCTCAATGAGTTGTCGAAACCGGAACATTGCCGTGGCACCGTTTCATTATCATCACTGTGGCACCCATTTCGTTTCTGCCACGATGACAAATGCTTCTTAATGCTCATGTCAACTTTTAATAAAAATTGCATAAACTTGTTCATGTCATCCGGATCATGATAACAACAATTAAAATGTTTAAAATTGTTGTTTGCTTTAAATTGCTATATACATGTGGGGATTTACTGGAATTGTTGTTGTTGTTGTTTCTGGCCTCATTTAAACTTGACTAGATAGGTAGTTTTACTTTGCTTCACCCTCTTGCCATGTTTAACAACATTTAATATTGTTGGGTACATAAACAAGATCGAACTAAATAAGTCACATGGTGTTTCGTCAATATGCAACGGAGTTGCATATTGAGCTCCACTTAATTTGTAGGGTTGTTTGTGCACTTTGCCATGCCATGTATCTTTAAACCGGACATGCATCATACTTGGTTGTGCATCATGCCATGTCCATGTGTTGTTTGTTTACTATGTTGTTTGCTTTCTTTCCGGTGTTGCTTCTTCGGGTTGGTTCCGTTAACGTCGTGTTGTGAGGATTCGTTCAACTACGTCCGTTTGTCTTCTTCATGGACTCGTTCCTCTTCCTTGCGGGATTTCAGGCAAGATGACCATACCCTCGAAATCACTTCTATCTTTGCTTGCTAGTTGCTCGCTCTTTTGCTATGCCTATGCTACGATACCTACCACTTGCTTATCATGCCTCCCATATTGTTGAACCAAGCCGCTAACCCACCCTGTCCTAGCAAACCGTTGTTTGGCTATGTTACCGCTTTGCTCAGCCCCTCCTATAGGGTTGTTAGTTGCAGGTGAAGATTGAAGTTTGTTCCTTGTTGGAACATGGAGATGTTGTTCCTTGTTGGAACATGTTTACTTGTTTGGATATCACAATACCTCTTATTTAATTAATGCATCTATATACTTGGTAAAGGGTGGAAGGCTCGGCCTTATGCCTGGTGTTTTGTTCCACTCTTGCCGCCTTAGTTTCCGTCATATCGGTGTTATGTTCCCGGATTTTGCGTTCCTTACGCGGTTGGGTTATAATGGGAACCCCTTGACAGTTTGCCTTGAATAAAACTCCTCCAGCAAGGCCCAACATTGGTTTTACCATTTGCCACCTAGCCTTTTTCTTTCCCTTGAGTCGGCCGGCTCAAGGGTCATCTTATTTTAACCCCCCGGGCCAGTGCTTCTCTAAGTGTTGGTCCAACTAAGCGATGTCCGAGGCTACCAGGGGCAACTCAGTGATGGCTTACCCGACGTCTTGCTCATTCGGTGTGCCCTGACAACGAGATATGTGCAGCTCCTATTGGGATTTGTCGGCACATCTGGGTGGCTTTGCTGGTCTTGTTTTACCATTGTCGAAAAGTCTTGTAACCGGGATTCCGAGCCTGATCGGGTCTTCCCGCTAGAAGGAATATCCTTCGTTGACCGTGAGAGCTTGTGATGGGCTAAGTTGGGACACCCCTGCAGGGATTTGAACTTTCGAAAGCCGTGCCCGCGGTTATGGGCAGATGGGAATTTGTTAACGTCTGGTTGTAGACAACCTAAAATTGACCTTAATTAAAATACATCAACCGTGTGTGTAACTGTGATGGTCTCTTCTCGGTGGAGTCCGGGAAGTGAACATGGTGTTGGAGTTTTGTTTGACGTAGGTTGTTCTAGGATCACTTCTTGATCATAGTTGTTCGACCATGCTTTTTCCTTCTCTTCTCGCTCTCATTTGCGTATGCTAGCCACCATATATGCTAGTCGCTTGCTGCAGCTCCACCTCATACCTTTCACCTTACCTATAAGCTTAAATAGTCTTGATCGCGAGGGTGTGATATTGCTGAGTCCCTGTGACTCACAGATACTTCCAAAACCAGCTTGCAAGTGCCGAGGATACCGTGCAGATGACTCAACCGAGCTCAAGGAGGAGCTCGAGGAAGATCTTGTCTTTTATGTTGTTTCGTTCTAGTTGATCAGTAGTGGAGCCCAGTTGGGGTCGATCGGGGATCTGTGTAGCATTTGGGGTAGTCTTCTTTTATTTTGGTTCCGTAGTTGGACCTTGTGTGTATTTGGATGATGTAATGCTTTATTCTTGTATTTGTGTGAAGTGGCAATTATAAGCCAACTATGTATCTCTTTCCCTTATGTATTACATGGGTTGTGTGAAGATTACCTCACTTGCGACATTGCTTTCAATGCGGTTATGCCTCTAAGTCGTGCTTCGACACGTGGGAGATATAGCCGCATCGAGGGCGTTACATAAACCATCTTGATGTTGGAGGCCAAGTGTTGGTCATGCTTGTGATCGCCGGAAATATCACCGTTTGAGACCAAGTATTGGTCATGGTTGTGATTGCTGGAAAGATCACCGTTTGAGACCAAGTGTTGGTCATGGTTGTGATCACCGAAATTATCACCGTTTGGTTACAAGGTAACCCGATCCAAGACCACGAGGTTGGTCCGTTCGTGATCCGAGAGCGATCACCGTTGGTAAGCAAGGTCGAGGGAATTTTATCACGAGATCATGATCACACCATGTATGATATGTTGTTGCATTGCTAATTGGTTAAGTATCATGATATTGTTTGTCATTATGTTTATGTTTGTTGTGAGCTTGTAAGTACATTCAATGTACTGACCTGGCGTGTCATTCCAGCTTTCAGGAAAGTCTCGTTGGAAAGGAGTGATGTCCGAGTCTAGATCATGTCCACATCGGTGTCCCTGTGCTTTGGAGTTCCGCTACGACATTGTTCCACTGCCACATAGTTGTTCTAATCGAGGCCCCTTTATGTTCACTAAATAATGTACATATTGTTCAGCCACACCATGTGTGCCGCTTGGCCTCGCCACCTGTTGTAATATAAACTATGATCCATTAGCATCAATTAAGCGGCTGTTTTCTGTACCCAGATGTTGTGTGTTGCCAGAAGACATGGTCTCTGGGCTGGTAATGCATGGTAAACCGGTTGCTCTGAGCCGGGGTGCCACAATCTGAGATCTATTCTCTTTAAATAGGCACCTCTCTGGTATGGTCAGGGTGGTATGTGCAAAAATACCCCGACCTCTCATATTCACTCGCCACGTGGAAGCTAAAGTCAGGATGGCATGGAAGCTAATGGGTGCGACATTAAATGGAAAAGCCGAATCCCGCTCTTTAAGTCAGGGACTTTGAAGTAATCGAAGGGGGGACCCGCCTTGCAATGCCGAAGACAATCTGCACACTGGACACCTCGTCATTGAAGTCTGGTTCAGGGGATACTGAGGGAGTCTTGGATTAAGGGGTCCTCGGGCGTCTGACCTGTTGGACATGGGCTAGATTATTGGGCCCTGAAGATACAAGATGGAAGACTTTTCCCGTGTCCGGATAGGACTCTCCTTTGCATGGATGGCAAGTCAGGCGGCCGGATATACTATTTCCTTTCTATGTAACCGACTTTGTATAACCCTAGTCCCCTCCAGGGTCTATATAAACTAGAGGGTTTAGTCCGTAGAGACAATCATAATCAGATAGGCTAGACTTCTAGGGTTTTAGCCATTATGATCTCGTGGTAGATCAACTCTTGTAACCCCCTGTACTCATCAATATTAATCTAGCAGGACGTAGGGTTTTACCTCCATTGAGAAGGCCCGAACCTGGATAAACATTATGTTCCCTGTCTCATGTTACCATCAACCTCAGACGCACAGTTCCGGACCCCCTACCGGAGATCGCCGGTTTTGACACCGACAAAGACCCCCTATACCCTGCATGCGGCCCGAAAAAAAATGTACGGGTGGTGTGTGATTTGTGTTGGAGATATGCCCTAGAGGCAACCATGTGATGATGACATTTCCATATGTATTCATGAGTCCTTTGTATTGTCCTTGAACATCATCAATGATATGTATCAATAAGTATGTGACTTGTTTGTGGAACTATGTATTGTATGATGATTGTTCTAATGGTCCCTAGTTGTCGGTGCAACAAACCTTGGGTCTGTTGCCCAGACTGTGCACACGCACGGGAACATGATCAAGGTGCCAACCCAAGTCAAATTACAAGAGACCAAGAGCTTTGAAGAACCAACATGTAGATCAAGAGGACCAAAGTCAAGCCAGAGAAGCCAGATGCCACCAGGAGAAAAGCCTCCCCTGGCGGGCAGGCGAGCTCGGCAGGGATGGGGTCACCTCTGGAAGAAGATATCCAAGACATCTTGGCAGGGCCTGCTAGGGCTCACGGAGGCAAAACTAGCTCACCAACTACTCCACCACAACCCACGTCGTCAATCAATGCGGTGTCAAGCCGCAAGGTGGCTAAGTGGCAGCCATTCTCCACATGGCGACCTCTTTCTACAGGAAATGCCTACAGATGACACCCGTCTTGCGACGTGTCAAGCGAGCAGTCGTGGAGCTGGCAAGAATGTCTGAGTAATTGACCACGAGTAGGCTCACCGGGACCCCATGACATTTCAAGACATCGGGGTCGGCTGCGCCCCTCACACCTCGCGGACGAAAGACCGATTCTTCGGGCCATTTGGTCCGATGGCCGACTGCCAGAAGACACCCCCAACAGACGGCCCCCATGGGGCCGACATCTAGCAGGCGGCCCTATGCCACCTCAAAGTTTCCACCCATTCACTACGATGGGATGGGGCATGGCTACAGTGCAACCTGCCACCCCTGAATCTAGGGCGGAGCATGGCCACAGTGCGGGTGTTCCAAGCGGACACCCCACACCCGGTGGGGCACTATTGCCATGCAGCCCGTGACATCACCTACGACATAGGGAGCCATGCTCCCATGATGGGCGGTCGGTAGGGCCCGCAAGCGGCCGGCCCTACCTGTCCGTGAGCCACCAGAAGGTGGTGAACCCCTAGCAGGCGGCGTCAAGGGCGGGTCGACTCCTAATAGGAGGTCCTCCCTCCCCTTAAAGTCTGTGCGCCATTAACCAGATGAGACGGGGTGTGGCTATAGTGAGCGCCCGCTAGGCGGCGGGACTATAGCCACGCTCCATCCGACAAAGCCTCCATCATCAGCAGCAAGGCTACAGTATAAAGCCGCCAACATGGCCCGTAGATGGCGGGCCCTACCTGTCGGCCGAGTTCACGACAGCTGGCAGGACCCACCAAGCGATAGGCCCCAGCAGCCAGCGAAGAAGCCGGTGCCCAGAGATACTGACAGCCGTGTCGTGGACTTGACAAGACAGATGTCCTAGCAGAAGGACTTAGTCGTGGAGCCATCACAACTAGGTTAGCTTGAAGGGGTTAAACGGGACAAAGGACACAAAGAGTTTACCCAGGTTCAGCCCTCTCAAGGAGGTAAAAGCCTACTCCTACTTTATGTTGTATTGCTAGGGTTTCAAATACCAGGGAGCGAATATGCTTGACCTAGCTCTCGATCGTTTGTCACTTGCCCCTAACTCGCCGCTGGGTCGTCCCTTTATATGCACAGGTTGACGCCCGACGGCTTACAGAGTCCCGGCCAGCTCATATACAACATGTCCGGCTCGGTGACTAACTAAACTTGCCTTACAATACAAGTCATTCATATGGCAGTTCATCCTCTTGGGCCTTAAGTTGCCTCTGGGTCTTGGGCCGTCAATGGGCTTGCTATGACCCTCCACCTTCATTGATAAGTCATCAGTGGTATAACCCGGCCCCTCCTGGGCAGTTCATACCTAGTAGTTATATCCCCAACATTAGGCCCCGGGCTGATTTGAACTTGTTTATATCAATCTTCTATACCTGACTTGTCAAAATCCGCATCACTTGTTTGATAAACCTTGTTGTAACCCGCCATGATGTCATCTCTTAAAATCTTCTTAAATTGCCATGATGTCATCTCGCATTAACTTCGCATGAGGCCCAGATCATTTTAACTGATCATTATCTTAATAAGCATCCCGAAAACCGAGGCATCCATATAGCCATAGGATGATTTTGGCCTCTTCGATTCCCGTGCTTGCCTTGTATCCACCCCCTTATAAATAGGGATAGTGGTCTTTATCATTTCCACATCGCTTCCTCCTTCGTCTTCCTCCTTCGCACAGTCGCGCCAGTGCTCGAGCTCCGCCGTCGCGACCTCCAACTGCTGCATCAACTCAGGCCGCTACATCGACCTGATCGGACCAGAGAACTTCGGCGCGCCACCGCTGCTCCTCATCACCTGTAAGTGCTCATCCCCCTTTTATCTCGGATCTGTATTAGGGTTCGAGCCGCTCATCGTTGTTCTTGCCGTTCTTCAATGTTTTCTTCAACTCTGATACATTTTGATCTGGATAGGCCATAAATCTTGTGCAGTAGTAGTTTTAACATCATTTTCATTATTAGAATAGCATCTCTCCATAGAAGATCACATCCGAACATCAAAGCTTTCCACTGCCTCCACCTTAGGTTTAATTTCACTATCTTTTCTGAATTGCCATAGATCCGAAATTATAGCTTTAGCTTGTGAAATCTGTTTGTCCACCACTTAGCAAAATTTTCAATTGATAGATTTGAAGCACCAAAACTGCCATGGCGGCTTATGACATTAACCGTGACCCATCATATGACATTAGGCACCGTTTAAGACGCCATCATCCACCTAACTCAATAATCCAACAATATCCTTCCGGTTTAATCAGGCCGGCTTATTCATCCTCATAATTCAATCCTCCGGTTCAACAACCTGCACACTCCAAACTGTATCTTCAAAGCCATTAACCTTGTACATCGGTTTAAAGAATAACTTGTAACTCGCCAAACATTTGCCGGTTTAATAACATCCTGAATCACCTTATTTAGGTCGTGCACTCAATCATGACTAAGAGCGTCACATCATGCGACTGGATCCCGTCCATTGTTAACGAGATAATGCTCAAAGAGTATGTCAAGATTGGCTTTCTGCTGACAAAAAACATCATTCACTGGCGTGCTCCGAAACCAGACGAAGTCAGACCTCAGCCACAGGACGATGAAGTTATCGTTTTCACTGACCACATGAACCGGGGCTTCTCACCACCCGGGTCAAAATTCTTCCGTGACGTTCTACATTTTCTACAACTTCATCCCCAAGACATCGGACCCAATTCCGTTTCCAATATCTGCAATTTCCAAGTCTTCTGTGAAGTATACCTTCAAGAAGAACCCAGTGTTGACCTCTTTAGAGAGTATTTTTTACTTAAACCACCAAAATGAATTCACCGACGGGCCCAACCAAGAACTTGGAGGGATCTCAATTCAGCGACGCAAAGACGCCATTTTCCCTTATGCCTAGCTTCCAAGCCATCCCAAGGATTGGAATGAAACTTGGTTCTACTCAGGGGCGGGGCCAGGAATTTTATGGAGCCTAGGCAAGTTTGGGCCGAAGTGTCCATTGCAAAAATTAAAATCGAATTTTTGGAGCAAGTCTTTTTTTCCTTAATACATTTTTTCGGTAGACACCAGAAGAACCGGATTTTGAAAGATCTCGCAAATTTTAGCTTTTTTGCTAGAAAGTACTTAAATTAATTTTGAATCAAACAAAATATACATTATTTAAACCTTTTTAGACACAAATCTTTGAATTCTAGTGGTCAACACACGCCAATCCTTTTCCTAATGAGCGGATTTGAGTCTAACCCACCATGGCCATAAATAACATTAAAAATCAAGCTAGCAAGATAGGTAATCGATCCCGTGAGCTTGAAAGCACTGCCACTAGAGTAGGGCTTAGGTTGTGTTAAAATGTGCATATAGGTTCTATTAAACAATAATGAGCGTGTAGAAAAAAGGGGGGGGCTGACAAAATTGCAGGCAACAGGTAGGTTTCATAAAAAACTCGACCAGTTAGAACAACCATGATTCAGATACAGAACATATAAATAGCACCATAATCCTAAACCACAAATTTGCATTAATAATGAAGTGAAACTATAAACATTGTAAATAGACATTTAATTTTAATGTGAAGTAATATATAACCTCAATGACCAAGAGCCCACTTTCAAACCTCAAAAATTAAAACCTGAAAATTTTACAAAAAAACTATATACTTTGAGATAAAACAATAACCGTCCAGGGGAAAGGGAGGGAATAATTGACAGCTAATTGAACCAGTGCATACCTAGTAACATATGAATAAGGCACAACTTCACTCCTCCTCCTCCAAGAAAGAAAGCTATGGCCGGTGCCACCGCAGGTCCGCCTCGTCTCTGGTGGCCCTATGGCCATGAGGGCGCGGTGGATCCTGCCAAGGGCCGGCGGGAGGGCTCCGTTTTTAGTCATTTTCCCTATCTTGTTAGGGTTTGTGTCCTGCTCAGGAAGGCGAGACGACGACGGCTCCCTGAAGATGGAATAAAGGTCTCACCGCCTAGCCCCTGTTCCGGTGGTGCATCTAGCATCGTTGGTGGGCGTGTGGAGGTGTGTCTCCGGCGGATCTATCTTTGGTGGATTTGCTCGGATCTCGTCGTTGTTCGTCTACGTTCGTGTGTCTTCGGGTTGAATCTTTCCAACCTACGTTATTCTTCATCGGCTGCGGTTGCTGTTCTGGTGCGCTGGTCCTATGGGGCCTTAGCACGACGACTTCCCGACTGTCTACTACAACAAGTTGTGCCCGACTCCGGCGATGGAGGGGTGATGACGGCGGCGCGCCTTCGGCTCGCTTCAGTGCTTGTAGTCGTCGCTAGGTGATCTATGGATCTAGATGTAATTTTTATTTCTGGTGTTCGTTGTACTACCATGATTGAAGATGAATAGATCGGAAGTTTTTCCGAAAAAAATTTAACGCATGAATAGCATAGATTTTTTTATATAAAAGATCGTGTTCCTTCTGGTCTGCTTGTAGGCCAGTAGGCCTTGTTCCATCTGAGTACGTAGGGCTCGTGAGGCATGTCTCACCTAACCATTATTAAATGAAGAAAGAAGCCCATTAGCCATTAGCCAACCACAATCAGCCTAGCTGCCTGGGTAAGGCACGATGCGTTGACCATTTTTCCTCTCGTAACGAGGCCATCGTAACTAGAACGTACCTAGCGAGCCTGAGCAAGTGCCCAGGGTCGCTGGGCGCCGGCTCCGCCACTGGTTCTACTGCAAAGATACCTCTCCTACGGATGAAAACCCTTTGCCAGGCTTCCGTGATCAGTGGCTCAACCCGAAGCACCCTCTTCCCGATCGGCTTACCACTGTTGAACGGGCCAAACTTGCACCTACCTTCTCAAAGGTTAGGGCATTATTGGGCAATGGATTAACCGGGGTTGACCTGGTTCAGTGCTGGGTAGCTTGGAGGATCATACCTTTAAGTCGCCGGTCCGGTTTAATGTGTACATATACCGGCGACACCAAAGATCCACTGCGTTATACTTCAACGCGTTTGTCTGATAAGGCCATCAATGAAATGACCGAGACTCTTCTCAATGAAAGCTTTGAGAGCTGCAAAAAAGTGGGTCTGAATCCCTTCTGCAAACTTAACCTAGCACTGGATGTAAGTCTGTCCGATTTATGTACTTTACTTTATTATTCACTAGCACATATGCCCGTGCGTTGTAACGGAAGACATAATTGGTGTGTCCAACAAAAGGCGTCCTCAACAGTGGACGACAGAGCGAGTAGCCACGGTCTTCTTGCAAGACATGTGTGGCCGACAAGTTCTTGATGGTTGTGGGAATGGTCAGCTTGTCAGCGAACACCAAACTTGTGCCCGCCTTTTTTCCTATGAGCCCGCCTCCATCTCGGCGGTGTTCCCTATGTTGCTGCTCAGGGATCTGGGAGGTTGTGTAGTGGTGATCCGGCCGGTTGTGGTTGCCTCCTCATTTGGTGATAGCACCAGCGACCTTCCGGGCACGGTGGTTCGAGCTAGGTTTTGTGGAAGATGGTGAGCAGGTCTGACTCTCTTCTCCGACGGTGTTGGGTGAAGACTTCCAATTTGTCGTCCGCCGAGCATGGGGATGATCCTGGGCCGACGATTCATAGAATTTGGCCTCGCCAATCTGCGACGAGCCACTCAATCAGCTCACAACGCTGCTCCAACTATGGTGGTACGTCGGACATGGTGTGTCGGGTTGATTGTCTTCCCTATATTCAATGTCGACCTTCGAAGAAGATGTGTGCAGGGCGTTCAAAGAATTTATTACTTATTATTTTGTTTTTCTGTAGGTCTTTTGCACATAGTTTCTAACACACCTGTGTTTCCGGATACTTTTGTCTGAGTTTTGTGTGTATGCGCTAAATTTGCTCTATGCAATTAATATGCCTTTTTTAAATCCATCCATCCATGAACCCAGAGTCCTGTTGTGTGCCTAAGATAGTTTTGGTATGATTTTTGTACCACAATTATGATCAATCCATCCATACATCCATCTATGAACACGCAGTCCCGTTAATTGTTGGACACCCGAATGAATTGATTGCAGCATATAATCCAGCATATTCCGTTTTTAAGAGTTAATTAACCTGCCTTGCACCATCCCGCATCATAGAGAGCCAATCTTACATTCTTAAGAAGTTGTTCCCCATTACAAGGTATTCTCTTAACTTGCAAATGGTCCAACTCAACATGCCATGTCATCAGATACCAGCCAATCATAAGTCAGTGATTACAGGAGGGACCCACCATAGGTAGACAACAAATCATGTGATTAAATTTTAGTTTGCATGTAGTCATTCCCTGGTCACCGAAGAGACCATCGTTTCTTCTTAAATTCAGTTACAACTACAGAATGCACCTACCACAAGATAATCAGTACAACACGACCTTCTCTATCCTTGGTATTTTCCGCTGGCTACAATAGGGTGCGGCGTCTGGGATCCCATCTATGTGTGAGGAAGCTCCTCCGGTCCGGATCGCCTCGCCTCTACGGCCCTTCCTAATTCGCTGAGATATGTCCCCCTTCGTTGTGGCGATTGTATCGTCAAGATGGTGTCCGTGGTGCGCTGGTCCTCTCCATTATATCTCTCCGTTCTAGCCAAGATACCTCGGACGCCTCTGGGGATGTTCGATCCGTTCAGTTTGACTGGATCAGATCGAACTCTGGGGTTCTAGAGTTGGCTTTCTTTCCAGTCTGGTGGTGATGCCGACCTGTGCCATGTAGCGGAGGGCTTTCTTTTTGGCCTTGAGGGGTCGGGCTGGTGGCGACGCAGGACATGACCTCCTTTTCCAGCAAGAAGTTGCAAGAGCCCTGGATCCAACTCCTTCCGCGGGTGTCGTCCCGGCTGATGCATAGACGAGCTTCTACTATGGCAATGGTAGCTTTATTTTTTGGCAAGCCGACCTGCCGTCTTATCTCTAATCTCTAATTTTGTATTCAGTACTCACAGTCCCCGCTTATGCATGTTGGTTAAACAAAATTTGTTTTCTGAACATGCATATACTCCGTATATCACAATAAAATCTCTCTCCCCTTATGGTAGGATGTATACTACAAGATGTGAGGTGCCTCTTCTTATTCAGCCACAATTCTTTCATGAATACAATACAGACCATATACAATAAGTTTCAGTTTTACAAGCAAAATCCCATACTTCACATGCCATTGTTTTTCTTAGGCAACTACAATGGACATTCACGTGTCTTTTCTTTTACTTAATTTCCTACCTTTCATATTTGTAATTGCTTTGATTTAGAATGATGATTGAAAGACTCTTGCCTGTACCTGGCTTACTCAAGCATCTTTGACAGGGAAAAGAAGATGTTGAAGAAATGCTTAAATATTTTTGCATGGTGTTGTCTGTACTATAGTCTTATATTTTTCCAAATGGCCCAAATTTGCGATGGATTTATGTTGCGTGGCCGATCAGGGAAGATGAAGAGGCATACATTATGCCCTTATATCTATTGCCTACTACACATACATGTAAGCTTCCTTCATTTATTTTCAGTCTCTTCTTTGACCAAGTCTAGATTTCAAAGTAGAGACCACTAATATTTTCTTTCCTTGCAGATTTACTACATAAAACTGGTTGGATGCCACTTGAGTATTAATTCATCGAGGTGACATCCTCTATGATTTCACATTACTTTCTAATTCCAATCCAAAAATGCAGCTAATGTTTGTCCGTCCTTTAATTGCTTTGTATCATTTCAGGCTGTTCACCTTTGGTTACTCCAGAATTATTTTTGTTCTACATCTTTAGTTTAGCAATAATGTTTAGTTTTCCAAAACTGGTAATTCTCATTTCTATGTATCTATCTTCATCATCAAGGCTATGAAAGGAGAAACATGCGATTTACTTTATTTGGAACATATTATATATTCTAACCATTCAATTATTATTTCGAGGAAAGAGCTATTCAATTCATGAGCTGAAGTAATGGTCTCTGATTTCCCGAGTTCTTAGTTTCAAGAGTCATGTACAAGGAGACTGATTCACATTTTTTGTGAGTGTTTTCACTGTCTAATATTAACCATTTAATTTTGCTTGCCCAATATTAATTGATTAAGTTTTTTCCTTTTCCTGATATTGATTAGTCACTATGTTATTCAGGATTTTCGTACAATCAAAGTATTCTGATAGGCATTTGATTGCTCATTTCCCAAATAATTTGCAGGTGGAATATCTCCATGTTTCACTTCGGACTATGACCCCCTGCACTGATGTTGTTCATATATTGTACTCATACCATCTTAAACCACATACTATTTCTATAACTTTTTGCCTTCTGAACGCTTCAATGCACTTCTACGATATGCGTTAAACACGTTTTATCACTCTTCATTACTTTTTGTTGTGTGCATCTTTTTTGTCCTCTGTGCGTTAACTGATTTATAATAATTTATGATAGACAATGTGTTTCTCTACATGAATACTTGGCCATCTTTATTTGAATTGATTGATTTTCCAAGAGGGCAAGATGCACTTTTATTTGAGGCATGAAGAAAGTACAAAACTTATCTATCATCTTGACAAGATGAAATTAGTTTTGTATCTTCCTTCGGACTTTTCTAAACTACCTTCTATGAAATGTCTTTTTAGTTAGATATCATTGAATTAAGATTTCAAAGTTTTGACACATATATTGATAGATCAAATGATACCAATTCAGACTATTGTTAAAACCGTGTGTGCACCCTTTATATAGGTGTAAAGGGGCATAACCTATTTTAGGTTTTTGGGTCTATGACCCAAACGCTAAATATTGCTCCGTTTCAAACTACTATTCAAATTTTCAATTAGCGGTCACAATACTTAATACATTTTTTTTCTTATTTTGCTAATCCAGATTATTACTTTGTGGTGTAAGCAACCATTCTTATTTATAGTTCCCGCCACAACGCGCGGGGTATCATCTAGTTAGCCAAATTAATGCCGCATGCAAAGCCCTCTCTTTGAAGGCTCTGTTTCCTTTAGAGAATCCCGCAATTTTCTCTACCAAGAGTATTCCTCTCTTTCTAAGGCTCTCTTTTCTTTATACAAGCCCACATTTTCTTTTATTTTAGCCAAGATATCCTTTTTATTTTGGCACGTACGTGCTCACATATATCATTTGAACCGAGGTGGGACAATTGCTATCGCAACTGCTAACTAGATCATTTGGATTTGTCTTTCCACATAAGAACTGCAGGTCCCAGGTTCGATCCCTCTTGTATCTTAATAATTAATTTTGTTGCTGCTTGCCCATCCCATAAAAATGGTAGGCCCATCAAATGTAGCACGGCCCAAGGCCCAGGCAGCCGATCTAAGCGTGCTTTTTTAAGTCAGGAAGGAACATACATGCACTTTTAAATCTCGTTCATCATTCTTTATGATTAACAAAATCAATGGATGAAAACAGGTGACCTATGAAGATCTATGAAAGGTTCCTTCCTTTAATATTAGGTAAAGATAGGACTTAAAAATTCCCAACCATTATTGCAATCTCTTGCAGGCTAGTTCCACTTTTTAGGATAAGAAATATGATGAAAAAGCCACCAAGAAGGCCAGGGCTAAGACCAAAGCCGTGAATAAGAACAAAAAGAAATCCACTGCTTCTGATATGTTTAACTTTGACGATGATGATGAGTCAAAGGTATACCTTGATTCCCTTGGCTCTTTTTTCATCCATCTTATTGACACTGATTGCTATCAGGATGACGTGGAAACTAGCCAGGCGGGTAATGACGAGGAAACTATCATTTCCTTCGACTCAGAGCCCTTGCCAAGACAAAAAATTCGATGAGTGATCCGTAAAGTAGAGTTTTCAAACCGTTTAGCTCACTTGTATCCCAACTTTATTTTGAAGCAACAATAGCATGAGAACTGGCGCAGAACCCGGACCAGTGGAGGCGGAGAACTTTCCTCCGGCTTACCTAACACGCCACTCTCACGCAAACGCCGGAATGAGGTACTTCAAAATTCCAACTCTATTTATTGTAAAGCAGGTATTATTCATCAAGCCCTTAATCCTTCTCACTCAAATTACCAGGGGGCCTCTCACTCTTCTTCTGGTGATTCATCTTAGACTCCGCTTCCGGCTTTCAAGACTGCCCCTAGGTACCAACTTTATATTTGTTTTTCAACATCACTAAACTCATACTGAATTTTTGAATCTTCTTGCAATGGGAAAGCAAAGCTTAGCAAAAAGGCCAAAATGAACAATGTCGGCGTTCTGGGAACGGGGGTCCCCAGAATTGCCTGCCTGCGGCCTGCGGCGTGGCTCAAAGGGGGCCCAGCACGGCCCATCTTCATTAACACAAGACTCAAGACCCTCGTGAGGGGCCAAGCCTCGCGGGGCGGATGGCACGGACCTTCCTCAGGCACGGCCTCGTCAGGCTGGCTCGCGAGGAGGCGGAGAGATCAAGGCGGGGTACCTCGCGAGGTGCCTGTGATGCAAGCCATGACGACTCAGGGCGCCAGGCGGGTGCCAACCCGCGCAGCGTCTTCCTTTCCTCTTTGGTGCAAAGGGGGCAAGCGCAGCCGTGAAGTACCGAGGCATCAGGCAAAGGTTGTCATTTCGGTGCAATGAGACCAAGAGCAGGAGGACTACGAGACGGAGGTCACCGTGGAACCCAAGACGACGTCATCACCAGAGCTTTGCGCAGGTAAAGACTGCTTTTGTCAGGATAGTTGATACTTGCTGTCCCCCTTTCAAATCAGCCTGCCATTGTTGGCTCCCTTCCCGCTCGATATTTGGGAAGAGGACCAGGGCCTCTATAAATAGGACCAGCCACCCACATAGCAAGGTGTGGAAAAGGCCGGCGAGTAAGAGTAAGGCAGCTAGAGAGAGAGAGAGAGAGAGAGAGAGAGAAAGAGAAGGGTGGCTGAACTCCTCCCAGCAGTTCATCACCCCAGCCAAGAACAGACCCTCGCGAGGCTGTTCTTCTTTGTATCGTTCATCATCATCAGCCCCAAGAGGCAATCCACCCACCACACACTGGAGTAGGGTATTACACCACAATGGTGGCCCGAACCAGTATAAACCTTGTGTCTCTTGTGCAGTTCTTTCAGTATTCTAGATATTTGCAAGACGGAGAGGTAGAAGGCGTAATCTCTGCGCGCACCCCACTGTTCGAACCTTAAGGGTCTGCCGGAACCCGAAATCCGACATTTGGCGCGCCAGGTAGGGGTGCGCCGGAATTCGTCTTCCACCGCCCCGTTCTCCTCCGACCGACGCATCCATGTCCGACGCTCGTCGGGCCCGCGCCGAGCGCCAGGCCGCCATCGCTTCCCGCGTCGCCCAGACGGCGCCCGTCGGCGGACGTCCTCGTCGTTCCCCGTTGCCCGCCATCAACGCTGCCACCGGCCCGGCGGGGGGCGAGCAGCAAGCGTCGTCTCAGCATCCATCCGTGCGGCAAGACGGCCGCATCGCTACTCCATCGCTCGCACCAGCTGGTTCTTCGTCCCACGCGCTCCGCGCCCCCTTGAAGGCTCGAGCTGCGCTCCTCGCGGCAAACGAGCTCATGCGCTACCGTCCCATCGACGGTGTCTATGAAGAGTGGCTCAATCGCGTCGCCGAGCTTGTCCGCGCCGCAGGAGGCTCTCCCGCGCCGTCCGTTCCGCTGCGCCACACCCCGCCCCGCGCAGGCAACGAAGCTCCGGAGGCGTACCAGCCGCCTCCTCTCCAAGAAGACGCCATGGCTCCAAGGCGCGTGGCCCCTGGGCGGAACCCGCTCCATTAGGTGCCAGCGCAGTAAGAACGGAGCTGCCAAGAAGTCCCTCGCCCGCAAGGAGCTGCCCGGGCGCTCCCTGCTCCGGCACGCCGCGACCCTGCTCCAGCTCCGGCACGCCAAGACCCCGCGCTGCTCCTAGCTATAGTGCGTGCGGACCCTCAAGACCGAGCTCTCCACCAGCCGAAGACTTTCGTGGCCACCGCAGGCTGCCGTGCCTACACCACCGAGCTGCGTAGCGTCGCGTGGCCCGGCAAGTTCAAGCCAGACCTGCCTCGTTATGATGGCACGACTGACCCTGCAGAGTTCCTCCAGCCCTATGAGCTGGGCATCGAAACTGCCAGCGGGGACGAAAAGGTCATGGCGAACTGGTTCCCCATGGCGCTCAAGGAAGGAGCTCGCACCTGGCTCCTGAATCTGGCTCCAGGCACGATCTCTTCCTAGGACCAGATGCGCACCCACTTCATCACCAACTTCCAAGGTACTCGTGACCGGCCACCCGCCGTGAGCGACATGCGCCGCATCAAGCAACAACCCGGAGAGACCCTGCAAAAGTACATCCAGCGCTTCAACAGCGCGCGCCTCAAGATCCCCAAGGTGTCCGAGGAGGCCATCATCTCGGCCTTCTTCGATGGTGTGCACGACGTCAAGATGAAGGAGGAGCTGGCGATGCATGAAGACCTGTGCACCTCCCTGGAGCTGTTCAACTTGGTGACCAAGTGTGCCAGGGCTGAGGAGGGACGCCTCTACCTCCTCGAGCTGCCTACCGCAGACCCAGAGGAGAAGAAGCCCAAGGCCAAGGACGTGAAGCGCAAGGGGGCTGCCGTGCTCGCGGCAGAACCAGACACCAAGCGGGGCAAAGATCTGCTTGAGTCCTCCAGGGGTAGCCGGTACTGTGTGTACCACGACCTCCACACCCACAACACCAACGAATGCCAAGAACTCCGTGCCGTGCGAGAAGGAAGGATCGGCCGTTGTCCCAACCGCGCTGATCGGGGGTACGGCCGAGGAGGAGGAAGAAATGCAGGACGCTGCGAAGACTACAGCCCGCGCCAAGGGTGGCGCGATCAACCTCACGAGGATCGCTGGCGAGACCTACCTCGCGAGGGGGACTGGAGGGATCAGCCTCGTGAGGATCGCCCACAGGGCAACGCAGGCCTCCCTCCACTGCCGCCTCAGCCAAGGAGGAACGAGGACCGCCATCAAGACGAAGGGGCTGGGGGCTTCCAGGAGCTAAGCGCAATCGCCTGCATCCTGGGCGGAGCTCAAGCCCCAGCCTCCCAACGCATCTTCAAGCAGTTTGCCCGCGAAGTGAATGCAGTCCTCCCCAGGCTTGAAGCAACGCGCCCTCTCAGGTGGTCGGCATGCGCCATCACATTCAGCTCAGCGGATCAACTCAAGTGTGCGGCCACAGCCGGAGTCCTCCCGATGCTTTGCTCCCCAGTCATCAGCAATGTACTGGTCACCAGGACCCTCATCGATCGTGGGGCAGGGCTCAACGCCCTGTCCGTGGAAATGTTCAACAATCTCCAAGTACCCTACGACCAGCTTCAGCCAACCAAGCCCTTCTCCGGAGTCACCGACGGATCCACGGTCCCGATTGGGCAGGTCCGCTTCCCTGTCACCTTCGGGGCACGCGACAACTACCGCACCGAGCTCATCGACTTCGACGTCGCCCACATCCGCCTGCCGTACAACACCATCCTCGGGTACCCAGCGGTGGCCAAGTTCATGGACGTGACTCACCATGGCTACAACATCCTCAAGATGCCAGGAAGTGGCGGAGTCATCACGGTGCCCTGTGAAGAGAAGGATGCAGTGTGTTCCCTAGAGTGAGCCTTTCAGGCCGCGTCAATGGAAGACCCGGATCGCGGAAGTAGAAGGCTTCCCGAGACCACCCCCAAGAAGAAGAAGACATCGTCCGGACCGGCCCCTCGGGAGGCGGGCCCCTCAGGGCCCGCTTCTGCCTAGGGGAGCCTCCTTCCATCGCATAGGAAAGCGCGCCCGACGCCCTCCTCAGGCAGGGCTCGGGGGCTCTCCCCTAGAGGGCCACCGACCTGGCCAGGGTCACGAGGGAGGCGCTTGGGCACCACATGGAGGCGTGTTTCGAAGAACGTTTCCCTCAAGAAGGAGCAAGGCAAGGTCAGACCCGCAGGAGTTCGTGGACAAGGCCATTCAAGCACTACAGGAATCAAGAATCATGAGAGGTTGTCGCCATCTACCGGCTGTGGCTCCCCATCCAGGCAAGGATGGTGGGCTGCGCATCTGCATCGACGTACCAGGGCTCAACCAAGTCGCTATGATGGAGCACCTCTGGCCCTCGTGAGTGGGGCGCTGCGGGGGTCCGCCCCATAGCTACGTTCGCATGCCTTATGGCTTGCCGAGCGCGGTTGCTACGTGCTAGCGCCTCATGAGGGGCATCATGGAGGCTCAAGAAGACAGGCGTTCCGCAGCCTTGGCGGAGATGGAGATGATTTGCGAAGAGCTACCAGTGCCTCCGGAGCCTCCCGAGGCCCCTGGGCCTGGGGGCTCGTGAGGATCGGCTTCCGCAGCCTACCTAGTCTGCTGCACCAACACCCCTTCGCCCTCGACACCCTCAGGTGACATCTTACAAGTTTCATTTCCAGCTGGGAGCGCCCTCCCAGGGCTGCATCATTCCCAGGCCGCGTGGGTCCGTCCCTGCGGTATGTATCCCTTTTATTTCATGTCATTAGCTTGCCTTGTTGGGGGCGCCCCTCGGGCTGCATCATCCCCAAGTCGCTCGGGCCAGGCCCAGCGGCATGTATCTCCCTTGCGTTTATTTCCGGCTATTCATTCGCCCATCATGCTTGATTACTTGATGCCTGTCCACGGAACCTCTTCTTCTCCATGTCGACCACTTGCACGTTAAAGGGGGGGGTACCTGAGCATCGCGACTCAGGGCTCTTACTGGCTCTCCAGCCCTCACCCTCTGGCCATGTCCACGGCATCGCGACCTAGCATACCAGGACAGCTGAGACAAGCTCGAGGGCCGGGACCCGAGGACATAGAGTGCCGACATCTAACCAAATTTGCAGGAACACAGCACAAGATAAGGCCCAGTGCCAGGCGCAACCCGCCTAGAGGTAGGGCCCCGTGAGTCCCGCGCTGGCTCACGGGTGCCCAGATACACCTCACCTAGCCCTACCGTGCCGGCCACGTGTCAGGGCGGGGCTGTACACGCCCCGGGGGCTCCTCCCGGAGGGGAGCCCCCTCCCACGTACTAGTGGAAGCACCATGCACCGCGCTGGCTGACGACACTGCCGAGGAGCGGCTATGCCCGTACACATGCGGAAGCGCTATGCTCTGCGCTGGTGATAAACAACTAAGGGTGGCCCCCGGGCCGCATCAACCTCAGGGAGCCTAGAGCTCAGTGTCTAGCCTCATCGCAACGCCTCCCCTCGGGAGCGCCGCGTGAGGGGGATGGGCACGGGGGCTGCGCCTGGGCCACGCCCGGACGTACGCCACCCAGCCAGGCCCCTCGGGCCTGGTTCATCACGCGTCTCTCCCCGAGCGGAGCCAAGGTATGAAGGTCGTTTGAGCATCAAGGGCGACCCCTGGGCATCGCGACTCAGGGGCCTAACTGGTCCCGTAGCCCCTCACTCCTTAGTTCTGAAAGGCTAATGCTGGGTGAGGCACGCGCGGGGCCGGGCTCTGTAGACGTAGAACGGTGGTCCCACTCGCATCTCACCTCATCACTTGCTGTTTGCGCGTCAAGGGGGACTCCTGAGCATCGCGACTCAGGAGCCTAACTGGCTCCGTAGCCCCTCACTCCTTTGGTCCCGTCCTGGTTTCCGGTCGGGGCTAATGCTGGGTGAGGTACGCGCGGAGTCAGGCTCTACAGACGTAAAACGGAAGATCCACCTACATCACACCTCCCTACTTGTTGTTCGTGCACCAAGGGGGACTCCTGAGCATCGCGACTCAGGAGCCTAACTGGCTCCGTAACCCCTCACTCCTTTGGTCCCGTCCTGGTTTCCAGTCGGGGCTAATGCTGGGTGAGGTACGCGCGGGGCCGGGCTCTGCCGGCGTAGAACACAAGCAAGCAGGGAAGAAAAGCATAAAATTCAAGGAACTTAAAAGAAAATATTACAGTCCATACTGTCGTCTCAATACCAAACGCGAGTTTGAACGCCTCCCCGAGGCATGATGCATGTGCAGGAATTAAAATCAGGGCAGGAGCAGTAGCAGAGTCACATGGCGGCGGTGGAGCAGCGCGGGTGGCCCCTCCTCATGGAGCAGCAGGACCGGAAGCATCCTGCTCCGACTTGGTACTGAAGGCCCAGAACTTCCCCAGCAGAGCCTGCGCGCAACCCTTCACGGCCTCGGCAGCGGCGGCAGCACCCTCGCCGCTTACTGGCTCCAACAGGCTGTCGAGGTCGGCGCTGGGGTCGCGAAGGTAGATGTGGGTGAAGACCCGCGTCAGCGCAGCAGAAGACAGGACACGCGCCTCGGCCTCGGCCGTGGGGCCAAGGCCAAGGTGACATCCTCAAGAGCACGAACCAGGAAGGGAAGCAGCTTGGCGGGGCCGTCCTCAGCGCCGGCCAGCAGGCTCTCCAGGCCAGTGGCGTAGAGCATCTTTAGTGAAGCACGAGCCTTCTTCTCCATGTCTGCAAAGGCCACGCGATCCTCGGCAAGAACCTTGGCCTTGCTGTCCAACTCGTGCGATCACCGAGGCGTTGTGGGGAAGCGGAGATGCCCACGTCCCATCAACCGCCACGCGGCGCCCAAGGCCACAGGCTGTTAGGGCCCGCGGCGCTTTGCCCTTGCCCTTTCGCCTCTCGGCACGGCCAAGTCCGGGCGCGCCTTGGGCCCTGGGGCTACTGTTGGCGTCCTGGGAACGGGGGTCCCCAGACTTGCCTGCCTGCGGCCTGCGGCGTGGCACAAAGGGGGCCCAGCACGGCCCATCTTCATCAACACAAGACTCAAGACCCTCGCGAGGGGCCAAGCCTCGCGGGGCGGACGACACAGACCTTCCTCAGGCACGGCCTCTTCAGGCTGGCTCGCGAGTAGGCGGAGAGATCAAGGCGGGGTACCTCGCGAGGTGCCCGTGATGCAAGCCATGATGACTTAGGGCGCCAGGCGGGTGCCAGCCCGCGCAGCGTCCTCCTTTCCACTTTGGTGCAAAGGGGGCAAGCGCAGCCGCGGAGTACCGAGGCATCAGGCAAAGGTTGCCATTTTCGGTGCAACGAGACCAAGACCAGGAGGACTACGAGACGGAGGTCACTGTGGAGCCCAAGACGACGTCATCACCAGAGCTTTGCGCAGGCTGCTTTTGTCAGGATAGTTGATACTTGCTGTCCCCCTTCAAATTAGCCCGCCATTGTTGGCTCCCTTCCCGCTCGATATTTGGGAAGAGGACCAGGGCCTCTATAAATAGGACCAGCCACCCACATAGCAAGGTGTGGAAAAGGCCGGCGAGTAAGAGTAAGGCAGCTAGAGAGAGAGAGAAAGAGAAGGGTGGCTGAACTCCTCCCAGCAGTTCATCGCCCCAGCCAAGAACAGACCCTCGCGAGGCTATTCTTCCTTGTATCGTTCATCATCATCAGGCCCAAGAGGCAATCCACCCACCACACACTGGAGTAGGGTATTACACCACAACGGTGGCCCGAACCAGTATAAACCTTGTGTGTCTTGTGTAGTTCTTTAAGTAGTCTAGATCTTTGCGAGACGGAGAGGTAGAAGGCGTAATCTCCACGCGCACCCCAGTGTTCGAACCTTAAGGGTCTGCCGGAACCCGAAATCCGACAAACAAGCCCATAGAAAACCCCAAGTCTCATGAATCGGAAAAACAAGCTCCAATATCTAAGGCCTCCGTGCAACAGCCAGAGGAACCTGTTGATGACCCGCCACCAGAAAGTCATGGTGCCTTTGCTAATCATACAGTTGTCAATCCCTTGGGTGCTGAAATGCCAAGCCCAATCAAGCCTTCAAAACCAAACACTGAGGAAGTTCTGATCACTGGCACTGGTTTTCAAGAACTGGGGAATCCTATTGCTCTAGCAAAGCACTCTGCCAAGGAAGAATTGATCGAGAGGCGCAAGGTCAAATTTGACATGGCCAATTATTCTCATCTGAGTATTAGTGAAATCCTCTCCGGTTATCTGAATCAAGTACACATCAGCCGTGATCTGGAGATTGACATGGTCAAGCACATGCATCAGAAACATGAGGTATCAATCCTTGCTCTCATATGAGATATATTCCTTTAGCCCCCAAGTCTACTAATATGATAGAATAAAATATACTGTAGACTTGTTAGATAACCTTTTTAGCTATGCATTTGAGTCAAAACCTGTAGCCCCCAAGGGCCAGCTTAAACTCATAAAGATAAGCCGGGGCTTTCAAAAATCATCTTTGCGCCTGTAACCCCTAGGGACAGCTTAAACTATTAAGTTGAGCTGGGTATTCAGCTAATAGTGATCAATCTTGCAGCTATTGTCCCTAAGGGTCGGTTGAATCCATCTGAATAAACCAGGACTTATCACTGATAAAAAATCTCATCTAGTCATCCTTGGAAACCAGGTAAATTTTGACAAATGATGAACCAGGATCATCTGCCATTGCATCCATTAGCCCCCAAGTGCCAAGTACTTTTTCTTGCAAAGGGCTTGGGACTTATCAATATATACTACTTCATAAAGAAACTTTCTGCACCCATTAGCCCCCAAGTGCCAAGTGCTATTGCTTGCGAAGGGCTTGTGACTTTATCAATATATATTGTTCATAACTGTGCATATTTGTTTTGAACTTTCCTTTCAGGAAGTATCCAGTCAATTTCAATCTCAGCTGACTGATTTGAAAACCCGGTGTGAAGCACAAGAAGCTGAAACCCGGAAGGCTGACTCCAAGTTCAAATTTAGCTTGAATGAAAGTGAAAAACTCAAAACTAAGTTTAATACTGAGAAAGCCGCCTGGGCTGAAGAGAAGGCTGCCCTGGTCCAAAGGGCTGAAAAAGCTGAGGCCTCATTGGAGGAGGTCACCACTGAACTTACTGGCTTGAAGAATCATATCAATCAGATGACCTTTGCTATTTTTGGTAAGATCTTTTTTAGTGCAATGACTGTTCCACCCTCCATGTGGTAAACCGTCAGGTGGCTTAAGCATAATATGCCATGTAGGTCTGAGAAGCAATAATCTTGGGAAGGAAATGTTGATAAAGCTCTGGGCGCTTTACACACTAGTTGAACAACTATACACTGAAGCTCAGCGCACAATAGCCACCATCTCCCCAAGCAAGAAAGCACCATCTGAGTCAGACAGTTTCTTCGACGGTTCAATGAAGAAAGGCGCAAGGCCATCGGAGAAGAGGTGGCCCGGCTCTTGGCGGCTGGGTTCATTATGGAGGTCTTTCACCCAGAATGGCCAGCTAACCCGGTGCTCGTGCTAAAAAAGAATGGCACCTGGCGTATGTGTGTGGATTACACAGATAAACAAGGCTTGTCCGGCCGATCCTTTTGCTCTTCCCCGTATTGATCAGATCATTGATGCTACGGCGGGTTGCGCATGGTTGAGTTTCTTAGATGCTTACTCTGGTTATCATCAAATTAAGATGGCAGTCAAGGATCAAGAGAAGACAACATTTATAACTCCTTTTGGGGCTTTCTGCTATGTGTCTATGCCTTTTGGGCTTAAGAGTGCCCAGGCGACTTACCAGCGGTGTGTGCAGAATTGTCTTCACAATCAAATTGGGCACAATGTTCATGCCTATGTGGATGATATAGTGGTGAAATCCAGGGAAGAGGAAACCTTGGTCACAGATCTGAAAGAGACTTTTGATAATCTTTGGGTTTACAAGATGATGCTTAACTCGGCCAAGTGTGTTTTTGGAGTGCCAGCCGGCAAGCTCTTGGGTTTTCTGGTGTCTAACCGAGGTATTAAAGCTAACCCGGAGAAAATCAAGGCAATCACATCTCTAGCCAAGCCAACCCGCGTCAATGATGTTCAACGACCGGCGGGTCGGGGTGGCTGCTTTGAGCCAGTTCATAAGCCGGTTAGGGGAAAAGGCTATGCCTCTGTATCAATTGATGAAGAAAACAGATATTTTTGTTTGGAGTGATGCTATGAACGCCGCTTTTGATGATCTAAAGGCACAATTGGCTGAGCCGCCAGTTCTAGCTGCTCCAATTGAGAAAGAGCCGCTATTGTTATATGTGGCTACCAACTCATGGGCTGTTAGTGTGGCTATGGTGGTAGAACGCAAGGAGGCTGGCAGAGAGCATCCGGTTCAGCGACCGGTTTATTATGTCAGTGAAGTGCTAATTGAGTCTAAGCAATGATATCCACATTGACAGAAGCTTGTTTATGGGGTGTTCATGGCAAGCCGGAAGCTTAAGCATAACTTTAAGGGACATCCAATCACTGTGGTTAGCTCTGCTCCTTTGGGAGACATTATTAAAAACAGAGAAGCTACAGGGCGAGTTGCCAAGTGGGCAATTGAGCTTGGGTCTCATGGGCTGAAAATGTTCCATGCACTGCGATTAAGTCTCAAGCCCTGGTTGACTTCATCGATGAGTGGACAGAGATGCAGATGCCAGAAGAAAAGCCAGACAACACATATTGGACTATTCATTTTGATGGGTCCAGGCAATTGGAAGGCTCGGGGGCTGGAGTTGTATTAACTTCCCCACAAGGCGATAAATTTTGTTATGTGTTACGATTGATGTTTCCATGCACTAACAACGCAGTAGAGTATGAAGCATTGCTCCATGGTCTTCGAGTGGCAAAGGAGATGAGCTTGAGCCAGGTCAGATGTCTTGGTGATTCAGATCTAGTGGCTCAGCAGGTGTCTGGCAAGTGGGATTCCAAAGACCCTCTCATGGCGGCTTATCACCGAGAGGCCGATGCTGTTGCATGATACTTTAAAAGTTATCAGGTGGAACACATTGACCGTCGAAAAAACGAAGCAGCTGATGCTTTGAGCCGGCTGGGGTCTCAACGTAAGCCGGTACCACCCAACACCTTTTTAGATGTTTTGCGTAACCCCTCTGTCAAGTTGCCCACAGAAGAAGACTTAGCTATTCCTGACCCGGAGGCCCAGTTGGTGGCGGCTCTTCATGTCATCCCAGATTGGACGGTGCTGTTCTTGGCTTACATGACCCGGGGAGAATTGCCAGCGAATGAGACCCTGGATCGACAGATAACCCGGCGGTCTAAGTCCATGACGATTTCGGATGGAGAGTTATTTCATCTCAGTGTTTCCGGAGCATTTCAGCGGTGTGTTTCCCCCGAAGAAGGTCAAGAAATCCTTCATGAAATCCATGAAGGCGATTGTGGTCATCACACCGGGTCAAAATCTTTAGTGGCCAAGGTGTCTCGTCACGGTTTTTACTGGTTGACGGCTCACGCTAATGCAGAAGATCTGGTCAGTAGATGTGATGGATGTCAGAAATTTGCACGACGAGCGCATGTGCTGGCTCAAGAGCTCCGGATGATTCCAATCACTTGGCCGTTTGCAGTCTGGGGGCTCGACATGGTGGTACCTTTCAAAAGGTCTAAGGATAAAAAGACGCATCTCTTGGTGGCTGTTGATAAGTTCACCAAATGGGTTGAGGCGGAGCCTGTGAGTAAGTGTGATGCAACCACGACGGTTAAGTTCATGAAAAAAGTAATCTTCCGTTTCGGTTTTCCACACAGTATTATCACAGACAATGGAACAAATCTATCCCAAGGGGCTATGGAAGAATTTTGTCGGCGAGAGCACATCCGGCTTGATGTTTCTTCCGTAGCTCATCCTAAATCCAATGGTCAAGCGGAGAGAGCCAATCAGGAAATTCTTAAAGGGCTAAAACCCCGGCTTATGGTTCCTTTACAGCAAACGCCGGGTTGTTGGGTAGAGGAATTGCCTTCAGTGTTATGGAGTATCAATACTACACCCAACAGATCGATGGGTTACACACCCTTCTTCATGGTTTACGGAAGAGAAGCAGTATTACCCAGTGACATCCGTCATGACTCGCCCCGTGTGGCGGCTTATGTTGAGGCTAACAATGAAAAAGCCAGACATGATGCGCTTGACTTGTTGGATGAAGAAAGAGACTTAGCAGCAGCGCGGTCAGCAATTTATCAACAGGACCTGCGTCGTTATCACAGCCACCGGGTTAAGTCCAGGACTTTTCAGGAAGGCGACTTGGTGCTCTGGCTCGTCCAAGATCTTTCAGATGCACACAAGTTATCCCCACCTTGGGAAGGACCTTTTGTGGTCAGTAAAAATTTAAACAATGGGTCCTACTACCTCATTGACATTCGAGAGCATGCAGACTCACGTAAGTCAGAAGAGGAGACCCGCCGGCCATGGAACATTGCTCAACTTCGGCCATATTACACCCGAGTCACCGGCTCTCAACATGTACATACGTTCACATTGTATATACGATGATAAGTAATAAAGTAAGACCATCGGTCTCTTTTCTTTTCAAAGACTATGCATCTTTGTTATTTTTTATTCACAAATGACTATTAAGGAGCTGATCATATTTGAATCAAGTTTAACCTTTTTAGTCTAGCTCATGATCGTATCCGAATCTACCTGTAAATCTTATGGTCACCTGGGGCTTCCTGTTCAAACATAGGTCGTATTCGAACCAAAGAGAACATAGCTGTCCTAACCCTCTTGATCGGCTCAAGGCCAAACTCATTTGGGGGCTTCTTGATCGTATCTGAATCATAGCTTAACCCCTTTTGAGTCCGACTTGGATCGTATTCGAATCAGGGTCGTTCAAAACCGCTCAAGGTCATTTGGGGGCTTCCTGTTCAAACATAGGTCGTATTCGAACCAAAGAGAACATAGCTGTCGGTACCCTCTTGATCGGCACAATGCCAAAGCCACGGGCGGCTATATGGTCGTATTCGAACCTTAGCTTAACCCCTTTGGTCCGGTTTACTAATCGTATTCGAATCAGGAACCCCCAACCTTTTGCATACAAAGTTCATATTATGTTTATTATCTGTTTCTTGCCTTTGAGTTTTTGTTGTTTCCAATATTACAAATGAGATAGTCTGGTTTTCTTCGCCGGCTCAATTATTGGACAACACAGCCACCCAGGTTATTCAAGCCGGTGGTGCAAGGATCCAAAGGTATGATCTACTAAGATATGATGATCATTGAGTGTTCAAGGAATAATAACTTTTCATACATATTGAATTATCAATTCATCACCCGGGTTATTTAAAACGGCAATCTAAAGATCAACAAGGATAAGGTATGGTTTTTACTTATCCGCGCTTACCTGCTGCGTCAACTCAAGAGTTAGTATTAAACCTTTACCCTTTGTTTACATTTGTCTCTGTTTTTCTTATTGAGGTAAATTTATGGGTTGTACGTTAGGTGTTTAAGCCTAGTTGGTTCTAAACCGCCTTGATAGTCCTTTCCTTATATTCACAGGAATGGAGTTCAACCATTGCAGAGACAAACACTAAATAATGCATGCATTGACATCTGAAACACAGATTCACATAGGAAGTATTTTATGCACGACGGCATAAGCAAACATGCAATGTTTTAACTAAAGTTATTATAAGGCTTTCTCAGCCTAGGAAGATGATCACTGTCCCTCCCTCGCCGGTTCACCACCTTCTGTTTGCTGGAAATTGGATTTTGACCAATCAAAGCCGTTCATGGCGACAAATTTGGCTTCATCGTCAATCAGGCCGACCGGGTCAATTTCCGGAGCAAAGGTATCTTCTCTCACAGGTAGGATCAGGTCTGCTACTTTGTATGAAGGAGTGGCCATCTTCTTATTTTGATTGTCAAAACCCGGCTGGTGATACGTCTCCAACATATCTATAATTTTTGATTGCTCCATGCTATATTATCTACTGTTTTGGACTATATTGGGCTTTATTTTCCACTTTTATATTATTTTTGGGACTAACCTATTAACCGGAGGCCTAGCCCAGAATTACTGTTTTTTTGCCTATTTCAGTGTTTCGGATAAACAGAATATCAAACGGAGTCCAAACGGAATAAAATCTTCGGAAACGTGATTTTCTCACCGAACATGATCCAGGAGACTTGGACCCTACTGCAAGGGATCAAAGAGGTGATCACGAGGGTGGGGGGCGCCCCCCTAGGGCGCGCCCCCTGCCTCATGGGCCCCTCGGTGCTCCACCGACATACTCCTTCCTCCTATATATACACACGTACCCCCAAACGATCAAAACAGGAGCCAAAACCCTAATTCCACCGCTGCAACTTTCTGTATCCACGAGATCCCATCTTGGGGCTTGTTCCGGAGCTCCGCTAGAAGAGGGCCGTCATCACGGAGGGCTTCTACATCATCCTAGCCCCTTCGATGAAGTGTGAGTAGTTTACCTCAGACCTTCGGGTCCATAGTTAGTAGCTAGATGGCTTCTTCTATCTCTTTGAATCTCAATACAAAGTTCTCCCCTCTCTTGTGGAGATCTATTCGACGTAATCTTATTTTTGCGGTGTGTTTGTTGAGACCGATGAATTGTGGGTTTATGATCAAGTCTATCTATGAATAATGTTTGAATCTTCTCTGAATTCTTTTATGCATGATTGGTTATCTTTGCAAGTCTCTTCGAATTATCCGTTTGGTTTGGCCAACTAGATTGGTAGTTCTTGCCATGGGAGAAGTGCTTAGCTTTGGGTTCGATCTTGCGGTGTCCTTACCCAGTGACAGAAGGGGCAGCAAGGCACGTATTGTATCGTTGCCATTGAGGATAACAAGATGGGGTTTATTTCATATTGCATGAATTTATCTCTCTACATCATGTCATCTTGCTTAAGGCGTTACTCTATTTTTAACTTAATACTCTAGATGCATGCTGGATAGCGGTCGATGAGTGGAGTACTAGTAGTAGATGCGGAATCATTTCGATCTACTTGTCACGGACGTGATGCCTATATACATGATCATGCCTAGTGAGGGAGTCCTGGATTAGGGGTCTTCGGACAGCCGGACTATCTCCACTGGCCGGACTGTTAGACTATGAAGCTACAAGATTGAAGACTTCGTCTCGTGTCCGGATGGGACTCTACTTGGCGTGGAAGGCAAGCTAGGCAATACGTATATGGATATCTCCTCCTTTGTAACCAACCTTGTGTAACCCTAACCCTCTTTGGTGTCTATATAAACCGAAGGGTTTTTAGTACGTAGGACAACAATCACAACATAGAATCATACCATATGCTAGCTTCTAGGGTTTAGCCTCTCTGATCTCGTGGTAGATCTACTCTTGTACTACCCATATCATCAATATTAATCAAGCAGGACGTAGGGTTTTACCTCCATCAAGAGGGCCCGAACCTGGGTAAAACATTGTGTCCCCTGCCTCCTGTTACCATCCGGCCTAGACGCATAGTTCGGGACCCCTACCCGAGATCCGCTGGTTTTGACACCGACATTGGTGATTTCATTGAGAGTTCCGCTGTGCCGTCGCCACCAGGAAGGATGTCTCATCCCGTCTTTAAAAACGACACTATTGCTAAGGGAGCTTTGGCTATCGGCCAAACTCTCCGGCTAGGTGGTTTTCTTATAAACGCCTATTCGGCCACTGCGCCGACGATGACTTCTCGGGTCATCGAAAGGAATCTTCACGTCAACTTGGAACTCGCCGAGCAGTTACATCCAATGGAGCTCTCCTCCCTGAACGAGCTCTTGGATCGCTTCGCTGCCCTGGGAGTCGCTACAGACTACTATCAGATTGAGCCTAAACCCGATGTAAGAGAGATCAACTCTCCCCAGGTCACCCATCACGTTGCAGTGGTGGAGGAACAATGCGGCAACCCTTCATCTATCTTAAGGACTAGCTATGTCCGGATTCCCGATCCCTCCAAGCCGGATACCCGCGGAGGGGTGGACATCACTCAAGGCCTGAACCTAGAATCTGGCAGTGGGCTAGATTTATCGGAAAACATCCAAGAATCCAAACTTTTGAGTTCGGAAACTCCTTGGCCCCTGAGTCTCAGATTGGGTAAGGATTCGGATTCAATTCCACCCACCCACCCAAACATATGCGATCTATCCCAAATTAGGCAAGAGCCCGAAGAAACAGTACACCATTACTGGGCTAGATTCCTCCTGGTCATGAACAGGGTAAAGGACTGCCGCGAGGAAGATGCAATTTCATTCTTCTGCAATAATTGCACGGACAAGGGAATCCTCAACGCCATAAGTCACCGCGAAATTACACGCTTTGCCGACTTGGTGTCCATTGTACGAAAGTACTGTGTGATGGAAAGCGCCTGGAAAACCGAAATAAAATTTTGGGATGATCCAACCCTGAATACAAACCCAGTCCGAAATAAAAGGGTGCATTATCACAATACACCTGGATGAACTACCAAAAAGCAAAAGCCCTCTATGGGGCAAGGAACCGTACTGGAGGGATGGCTCAATGGACCCTGCAAAATTCATAGTACAGCAGATGCAATACCAACGCACAGCCTTAGAGCATGTTGGATACTCCGGCAGGTGGCCAAAAGTGGTGAGGATCTACTCCTCCCAAAAACCATAGAGCAGCATCCCGTTGACAACAATACGGTGTTAACGGTCTTTGAGACCTTCGCGTCAAATAATAGACGCAAGCGAACACTTTGCAGCATGGCTGAAATCTGCCACACAGCAGAAATAAATCCTTGGAGTGACACGGCTATTACCTTCAATGCCAGTGACGAACCCAAATTCCGAACAGCCCGAGCACCAGCCGCACTGGTCCTCAGTCCAATTGTGGACGGCTTTCGACTCACCAAGGTACTCATGGACGGCGGCAACGGATTAAACCTCATCTACGAGGAAACTCTTCAAATGATGGAAATAGACTGGAGCCGCATTGAGCAAAGTAGCACAATCTTTAGAGGAATCATCCCGAGTCGGGAGGCACGCTGCGCTGGGAAAATCACACTAGATGTGGTATTCGGCACGCTGGATAATTACAGGTTCGAAGAAATTACATTCCAAGTGGCCCCGTTTAGCAGCGGATACCACACTCTACTAGGGCGGGAGGCGTTTACAATCTTCCAAGCCATACCCCATTATGGGTACATGAAGCTCGAAATGCCCGGGCCCAACGGAATCATCACTCTTGCTAGTGATCCGGACATAGCACTCCGCACCGAAAATAAGACAGCCGCACTGGCCCTCGAGGCACTATCTGAAGCCCTAGCGGCCGAGGAACTAACTGCGCTGCGCTCCACGGTGAATAGGGACGATGTGATACTCGATAAAAGAGCCAAGTCCACCTCCTTTAAACCGGCGGACGAAATATTCAAATTCCAAGTCCATCCAACGGACCCTACAAAAACAGCTTCCATCGGGGCACAATTAAACCCTGATGTCGACGCTGCACTGCGAGAGTTCCTATGCGAGAACTGGGACATTTTTGCCTGGCACCCTTCAGACATGCTAGGAATCCCACGCAGGCTGGCTGAGCACAGCCTAAATATCCTAAAAGGATTCAAGCCAGTCAAGCAGGCTCTTCGACGTTTCTCCAAGCCTAAGAGACAAGCCATGGGAGAGGAACTAGCCAAGCTATTGGAGGCCGGATTCATCAGAGACATAAAACATCCGGACTGTCTAGCAAACCTGGTGATGGTACCAAAGAAGGACAAATCCTGGCGCTTGTGCGTCAATTTTAAGGACCTTAACAAGGCCTGCCCAAAGGATCCCTTTCCCCTCCCCCCGCATCGGTCAAATCATCGATGCTACCGCAGGACACGATTCATTGTGTTTCCTCGACGCATACTCCGACTACCATCAAATTAAAATGGCGGAGCCAGGCCAAGCTGCAACAACATTCATCACACCATACGGCCCATTCTGCTTCAACACAATGCCCTTCGGGCTCAAAAACGCCGGCGCAACATATCAGCGCATGATTCAGACATGTCTGGCAAACCAGATCGGCAAAAAAGTGGAGGCATACGTGGATGACGTGGTCGTTAAAACCAAGCATGTTGAAACTCTAGTAGACGACTTGAGGCTCACATTCGACAACCTCCGAACATATGACATAAGCTCAATCAGGAAAAATGCATTTTCGGCGTACTAGCCGGAAAGCTCATGGGATTCATTGTCTCCACTAGAGGTATTGAAGCTAATCCGGCCAAAATCCGAGCGTTGTCACAGTTGGCTACCCCAACGGACCTCAAACAAATACAAAAATTGACTGGATGCGTGGTGGCTCTAAGCCGCTTTATCTCCCGCTTGGGAGAAAAGGCATTACCCCTTTATCGCCTCCTCCGGCGCACCGAACACTTTGAGTGGACGGATGCCGCCTCGGCTGGACTCAATGAAATAAAAGCCATATTGGCAACAAACCCAGTCCTGGCCGCGCTAAACATTGGCGAACCAATGCTATTATACATTGCGGCAACTCATCAAGTAGTAAGCGCAGTGCTCGTCGTCGAGCGAGAAGCGGACGGACACAAATTCCCCCTTCAAAAGCCGGTTTACTATGTGTCCACTGTCCTTACTCCATGCAAATCACGGTACCCGCATTATCAAAAGATAGCATACACGATATTTATGGCATCCCGGAAGCTGCGACACTACTTTCAAGAGTGTTCGATCACGGTAGCCTCGGAAGTACCACTTAACGATATTATAAGCAACCGCAACGCGATGGGACGGATTGCCAAATGGGCCATTGAGCTCCTCCCGTTCTACATAACCTACAACGGCGAGCTATTAAGTCGCAAGTCTTGGCTGACTTCGTCGCTGAGTGGACGGAAGCCGAACTCCCTAAAGAGTACGACACATATTCAAACTGGATCATGCACTTCGACGGCTCCAAAATGTTGGCTGGTCTGGGGGCTGGCGTCATTATGACGTCCCCAATAGGAGATACCATTCAATACGTGCTACAGATAATGTATACGGACTCCAACAACGCAGCCGAATATGAGGCCCTTCTACATGGTCTCCGGATGGCAGTATCCATGGGCATTCAACGCCTAGAGGTGCGCGGGGATTTGAACCTCGCGATATCCCAAATAAATGGAGACTTCGATGCCAAGGATCTGGAAATGGCAGCTTATCGCAATGCCGTCCTAAAAATGTCAGCTCGGTTCGAGGGGCTCGAATTTCACCATGTGGCTCGGGAAAACAATTAGGCGGTAGATATCCTCGCCCGCATCGGCGCAAAATGCAACACGGTCCCTCCCAACATATTTCTAGAACGGCTCTTCAAGCCATCCGTAGCATGGGAAGGGGACACCGGTAACAACAGTCCGGACCCGACCAAAATACCCGATACCAAACTCTCTGACACAATCGGAGGCTCCGCCACCGAAATAACACAATCAGCCCACGAAATAATGGCCATTATTGCCCCGTGGATAGAACCATTCCTGGCCTACCTAACTAGACAGGAACTTATGGAGGACCAAAATGAGGCACGCTGCATAGTGCGGCGATCCAAGGCCTACAGGGTCCACGAGGGAGAATTGTACAAAAAAAGTGCTACCGGAGTCCTTCAAAGGTGCATCTCCGAAGAGGAAGGGCGGAACATTTTGGTGGAAATTCACGCCGGACTCGGTGGTCATCACGCCGCAGCCCGGGCTCTTGTAAGCAAGGCCTTCCGTACAGGATTCTATTGGCCAACAGCCCGGGCAGATGCACAGGACTTGGTCCAATGTTGTGCCAGTTGCCAGCTCTTTGCAAATCAAAGCCACATGCCACCCACCGCCCTCCAAACAATCCCCATTACATGGCCCTTCGCGGTCTGGGGGCTTGACATGGTTGGGCCCCTTAAAGGGGGAACCCACAAGAAAAAATACTTATTGGTCATGGTGGATAAATTCACCAAATGGATAGAGGCTAAACCTATTAAAATAGCCGAATCCGGACCAGTGATAGATTTCATATCCGGGGTTGTACATCGTTATGGTGTCCCCCACAGCATCATCACTGATAACGGCACGAACTTCATGGCCGACGAGGTAAAACTATGGTGTAGCAAAATGGGCATCAAGCTCGATATTCTATCACCCACAAACCAATGGTCAAGTCGAACGAGCAAATGGTCTTATAATGAGCGGCATTAAACCCAGATTAGTGCGCTCCTTAACGGAGGCTGACACGCACTGGGTAGAGGAGCTCGGCTCCATACTCTGGGGGCTGCGGACCACGCCGAATCGTAGTACCGGATATACACCGTTTTTATGGTGTATGGCGCAGAGGCAGTCCTGCCCTATGACATAATTCATGACTCACCTCGAGTGCGCATGTACGAATAAACAGAAGCTGAGCTCGATCGGCAGGACAGTCTGGACACCTAGGCGGAAGAGCGCGATGTAGCCAAAGCCTGTTCCACATTTTACCAGCAACAGGCTCGCAGATACCAAAGCAGAGAAGTACGGGCCAAAACTTATAACATTGGCGAACTAGTTCTACGGCTGCCGGATAAGAAAAAGAACAAACTCGAGCCCAAACGGGAAGGTCCCTTCATTATCGACCAAGCTCTGACCGGTGGATCGTACCGACTGCAGGATGCATCGACTAGTCGACTCGAGCCGAACCCATGGAACGCAGCAAGGCTCCAAAGATTCTACGCCTAGCAGCGGACTTTATGTTAGTCCCCTCCCTTTGTCCATTTTCTGCATATGCATCATCTGTCTTGTTTCCCTTTCTTTCTTTTATTTCTTTAGGCCTTCAAGGGTCACCTTGTGCCTCACTCGCACATTACAGATGTGCTAGTCGCACTCTTCATACCTGGGGGCTTCTTTCACAGAATCTTAAGTTATTTACCTGGGCCTCATGCCCAACACATGTGTTATACTTCCGCATGTACTTTTTTCACCATTATATGCATCGATATGACTTAAGTTTTGGCCAAGCTGGGTTGCTTGGCTCTTGTATTTATGTCCTACATTCCCGTTAATTCGGCTAGGGCATAAGGGGAGCACCTCTGCGATTGTTACCACCGGATCAGCCGGACGTGTACCTCAGACTGGGTGAAGCCGAAAGCTAGCGTTCTTAAGGGAATATTCGGTCGGTGAACAAAAGATGACTTTTATTATTCATATCTGCCCCCAGATGATTTTTCTGTGCTTCTTATCGCAGTCCGGACATGCACTTTAGGGCATGCTTACCCAGGGAAAGGAACCCTTAACGGAACTATTCTCCCTGGAAGATGTTTCTTACTACCCATGTAATATAACATAACTAGTTGGGCACTTGTCTGATAAAGCACTAATGACCCCTACGCTTGGTCTCCACGCATGCCCCAGTTCTTACATAACCGAGAGGGTATTCGGATACACTCCGGACTGTCGGGTCCCGAGGTTGAAGCGAAAAGGTCCGCCACGACAAACGATCTACAATCCGGCTAGAAGGCATTATACATGTCAATTTAAAATTACATAGTTAATTTGACTGGTTCAATTCCTTTTCAATACCATCTAATAGGCTGTCTAGTCTACAGTCCTGTTGGGAATACTTTGCGGCCAATTCTACTTGGCCGTACACTAAGCTCACAGGGATCTCCTTCCCATCAGGCCCCATAGGTCCGACTTCGGCCATGTGTTCGGGTCAGCCTTCGTGTATCGTGTCTTCACCATTGCCCCCTGGCGCCCTGACGGCAGGCCGATATCTTCCATAATTGGAAGCACCGCCGTGCTCCCTTCAGATTTTCTGCAAGCTCTCCAAGGCCTTCGGGTATGGAGACGGATGGCCACAAGGCCTGGGCGACGCCTTGCATCACCTGCCGAACTCGTTCGTGCAGTTGAGAGAGCTCGAGAAGAAGATCACCCATTGAACCGAGCATCTCCTCGGCAGGACGACCTGTTAGCATACCTACAGACATAACTTTATCAGCCAGCTTCCTCGCCGAACTCTTTTTCAAAGTTCGTTGAAGCACTTACTAAATATGCCGCGTCGAAGCCGCCGATTCTCCTTAACAGAGTCCGCCAGCTGGGCCCGAACATCTTTTAGTTCCATGCCCAGCTTGGTGTTGGCATCTAGGAGATCATTCTTCTCCTGCCTCACCCTCGTAAGCACGCTCTCACCAGCCTTCAGCTGGCGTATGAGCTATTGCTTATCCGGATTCACTCTAGCGTCATCTGCAATTTTATCGTCAGATCTGCATATACGCCGCATTCTAATATGATACTTATCATTCGAAGGATATGTTACCAGAGGGGGTCTCTTTGGGCTCCCCTGCAGCGGCCAGTGCGGCCTGAAGTTGGGCTTTGCACTCTTCCAGCTCCTGGGACAGTTGAGTATTCTTTTCTATAAGAACCAGCATAACAAATGATCCTTAAATCAGTTATCCTAACTGTTTCAAGTCTCAGGGGCTACTAATATATACAATCATCAAATTTTCTCACCCGTATGTCTTTTACATACTGCTCCGTGGCTCTGGCTAGACCATTTTGAGCGGCATTGAGGTGCGCGTCTCCCAAATTGAAGGCATCTAATGCCTCTTGGGAGAAACAAGCGTCACAAAGAATGGTCGGTGACGCCTGTGGTTCATGGCACTTTCCACCTCGGAATGGGTGGCGGACAGTTTATCCGCATCCTTTGTCGGAGGAGCACCCGACGCACACCTTGTATTCGTTCCCGCCTTCGAATCCGGCCTTGGAGCCTGGCTTGTGGAGGCGCGATTGGTAGCCTCTCCGGGTATAGTCTAGCGAGCGCTCTTTTTCCTGAAAAGAAGGCATGGGCATTAATATGCCTCTAAGAATAATGTCTTGCAATAAAGACGGCGCGCCGTACCGCTGCGCCGGTGTCTCAATCCGGACTGCAGATCTTTTCAGCCTACCTGGCCTCGCGGCCCCTTGTTGGCTAGCTGCCACAGGCTCGGCCTTCTGCCCCGAGGACCTCCCCTGCAAAACATGGCTGTTATACGGTAATCAAGAAAGCGCAAGGACGGATCCCTTTTTAAGTGCTGGGACTTCGGTCTCAGTCACCTATGAGGCTGGAACTAGCCCAGGGTAATCGGCCGTAATGGCCACCAAAGCATTGTCATTACTCGATTGGTAAAATACCCCATCGATCAGCTCCACAGATATGTCCGGATCCTCCTGGGAGGCCTGATCAAGGGACCGTCCAGGGTCCTCGGGTTGTGGAGGAGGGTTGTTTATCTCCTTTACAGCTTGGCGCAGCTCCTGTGATGAAATCGCTAGAATGAATACTTAACTACGGGAATACGAAATGGATGAGCGATAAAAAAGTCTCCGCTTACCCAGCTCGGAGGGTTGTACATAGAAAAACCGCCCTACGGTTTGACACGAAGGAATTCCTCCTCTTGTCCCTTGTACAAAGTGGATAAGATCTTTATTAGATCAGCAGCCGATCCCGGCCCTTTGCGGCCGTGGCGGGTGGCGTCATCCTCCCCGTTGAAATCCCACATGGGGTGGCCTCTATACTGAAGCGGATGCACCCCCCGCATGATACATGTGGCCATGACCTCGATCATGGTCAATCCGGATCGAGCTAAAAAACTTATCCGGCTCATCAGGTAAAGAATGTCCCTGTCATCTTCCTCCAGGGGGCTCCGTGGACGCCAGCTCCGACGCATCTTCAAAGGGGCGTTGTCGAACTCAGGAAGGCCGATCCGAATAGGATCCGGGAGGGGGGCGTCTTCTATATAAAACCATTCTGAAGGCCAGTCTTCGGACGTCTTCTTTGGGGTTCCAGACAGGTACCCAGTCCCAGCGACACACCACACTTCGGCTCCGCCCACTTGATATATTGACCCCTTCTGCGAATGGGGCACAAGGCAGAACAACTTCTTCCACAGAGCGAAATGAGCTTCACAGCCCAAAAACAACTCGCAAAGGGCTACGAATCCCGCGATATGCAGCAGGGAGGCAAGCGTAAGATTGTGCAACTGGAGGCCGTAGAACTCCAGTAGCCCCCGGAGAAACAGATGAATTGGAAATCCAAGCCCTCTTACCAAATAAGGGACAAGGCAAACCCGCTCTCCCTTAGAGGGATTGGGAAGGCCCTCCGCTTGCTCTCCGCCATTATAGGTGGCAAGCCCGGCTCGAACCGGGACCAGGTATGCTGGGGGAAGAAATCCCTTGGACTGAAGCATCACTAATTTGCTGTGTAGGATGGAACATTTCTCCCAATCTCCAGGCTTGGAGCTAGGGGTGCGAGAGGAGGAGCTGCGTCGACCGGCCATGATGGAATCGATCTCTGTCGGGTGCGCTCCGATGAAGGCTCGCCAAGGGAGGATGGTGTGATTTGGATCTGAATCCTCGTCTTTATAAATAGGCGGCTCATTCACACAGCTAGGGGGGTAAATGTGAAAACACCCTGGCTCTTCACATTCGCTCGACACGTGGAAAGTGGCCATTATTGGGCGTAGAAGCCAAGGAGTACAAACCATCACAAGAAACCGGACATTATTTCGACAGGTACACAGAATTTGGAGAGGAACCCGCCTTGCAATGCCGAAGACAATACTGCGCGCCGGACTCATCGTCATTGAAGCCTGGTTCGGGGGCTACTGAGGGAGTCCTGGATTAGGGGTTCTCCGGACAGCCGGACTATCTCCACTGGCCGCACTGTTAGACTATGAAGATACAAGATTGAAGACTTCCTCTCATGTCTGGATGGGACTCTACTTGGTGTGGAAGGCAAGCTAGGCAATACGTATATGGATATCTCCTCCTTTGTAACCGACCTTGTGTAACCCTAACTCTCTTCGGTGTCTATATAAACCGAAGGGTTTTTAGTCCGCAGGACAACAATCACAACATACAATCATACCATAGGCTAGCTTCTAGGGTTTAGCCTCTCTGATCTCGTGGTAGATCTACTCTTGTACTACCCATATCATCAATATTAATCAAGCAGGACGTAGGGTTTTACCTCCATCAAGAGGGCCCGAACCTGGGTAAAACATCGTGTCCCCTGCCTCCTGTTACCATCCGGCCTAGACGCACAGTTCGGGACCCCCTACCCGAGATCCGCTGGTTTTGACACCGACACCTAGATATTCTCATAATTATGCACAATTCTATCAATTGCTCAACAGTAATTTGTTCACCCACCATAGAATACTTATGCTCTTGAGAGAAGCCACTAGTGAAACCTATGGCCCCCGGGTCTATTCTCATCATATCAATCTCCATCACTTTTATATTGCTTTGCTATTTACTTTGCCTTTACTTTGCCTTTACTTTTTACTTTGCATCTTTATATCAAAAATACCAAAAATATTCTATCTACCAGATCTCACTCTCATAAGTGACCGTGAAGGGCTTGACAAACCCTAATTGCGTTGGTTGCGAGTAGCTATCGCTTTGTGCAGGTACGAGGGACTTGAGCGTGGGCTCCTACTGGATTGATACCTTGGTTCTCAAAAACTGAGGGGAATACTTACGCTACTCTGCCGCATCATCCCTTCCTCTTCGGGGAAAACCAACGCAAGCTCAAGACGTAGCAGCTGGTACTTGTCAACATTGATGTCTTCTCCGAGGCTGGTACTTGCCTGAGGCCGGACTTCGCGTACACACGCTATGAAATCATCCTGATCAAATGGAGACCCATCCTCCTTCGCAGCAGGATAACCTCTTGCCACGTCCGCCGGGTCTAGGTCCGACACCCAAGCCTTGGAGCGGCTTAGGGCAGTCAAAGCTCTGGCTCGCGCGCAGGAGCATTTTACTTCTTGGAAGCTCGCCGGAAGGATGGACAGCTTCTTCAGGACATCGCTAAGTCGGTTGGGTCCTTGATTTGCAGGAGAGATGGCGGCCAGAGCCCGTTGTGCACCAATATACAGTTGTTCAACTAAGGTGTATACAGCCTTCAGTTTAATCAACGGGTCTTGGCTCGGATTTTTACTTCGCGGACCTGCATATATTTAACAGAGTAAGTTGGCGGATCACATTCCGGTTTGACATAAAATACATGAAAGGTCAAAACAAGGCAGCTTACCAAAGATAGCAGCGACCATCTGAGACACCCGACCCTTTAAACCGTTCATCTCGGTTGATATTTCCTTTAGAGGTGTTTCGGCTGTCTCAGCTCGCCGGGTCAGAAGTGTTTTCTCATCCTCCCAAGTTTTCTCTTTGAAAGCAAAGCTGGCTTTCAAATTCTCCATTTCAGAAAGGCTTATTTGCAGTTGGGAGGTGGAAGACTTGATTTCTGACTCCTGGCTCGCTAACCGGGTCTTTGCGTCAGTCAGTTGAGAGTTTAGTTCAGATAAGGCATTCTATGAAACATTCAGATAAGTCAAGACTTGGTTTTAAATTCCAGTATGCAAACTCAAGATTCAAGTCCCAAGTACTTTGCGAATAAACCACTTGGCACTTGGGGGCTAATGTATGCCAAATCAAAAAAAAATTATGACTCTACCACCATATTTGAAGTCCCAAGTCCTTTACAAAGTAACAACACTTGGCACTTGGGGGCTTATGTATGCAATTCAGCAAGTTTATCAAGGATAAACCGGAATGTTAAGTACTTTACAGATGGTTTTAAATTCTGAAGTACCGATTCATTAATGATCAAAATAAACCGGTCCTTGGGGACTATGGGTGAAGTCTTGTTCTATCAATATCAGGCAAAGATTCAGAAGTAAAGGTCTCGACCTATATTTTAAGTCTACAAGTTATTCCGTTTCTCTCATAATCTACAGACTTGGGGGCTGAAGGAATATTGATAAACCGGAAACTACGTACCTCATACTTCAATTGAAGCTGCTTGACCATCTCAATATCAGAATCACGACTGGAGTGTACATGACTGAGATAGCCGGATAAGATATCACTGGCGTTAAGACGGTCATAGTTGGCAACATCAAGACGAACCTTCCGCCTCTCCAAAGCTTCTTGCTTAGCTGTGCACCATGCCAATACTATCGGGTTCCCTGGCTCAACAAAGCGGCTCCCAGTAATTTGAACATCTTGAACACGGGGAGACGGTGGGTCGGTTGAGCTTGATGGACCAGCCGCAGAAGGGTTAATAGTGGTTTGGACAAGGGATGGCTCCGGACGATTTGCTTCATGGACAATAGGCGGGTCTTCTGGGGCGACAATTAATGGAGAAGGTGGCCTAGCCTGCTCAGATGCTAGTACTGGGGGGTCTTCCGCTGGTTTTGTTGCCTTCGCCTTTTTGGACTTAGCCTGACCAATAAAGAAAAATATTGCAGGATAGTCAGCATTAAGATAACAGTTGATCAAACTCGGAAGAAAAGAGGATTTTTAATTACCCAGGAGCAGTCTTGAAAGCCGGAAATTGTGTTTGTGATGAGTCTCCTGAGGAACGAGACACTTCCTGAAAAGGTAAAAGAAAGAATTTAAAAGAAATGCAAAGAGCCGGATTCATTAAAACAAGTTAAGGACAGTAATAAGTAAACCTCGTTCGGACGTTTCCGAGGGGTCTGTTCAAGAACAACAGCTGGCTCATCTTCAATCTCAACTTCACGGTGGCTTTCATGCTGCTGCTTTTTCAAATGAAAGTTGGGATCCAAGTGAGCTAAGGGGTTAGAAAACCTTACTTTATGGATCACTCATCGAACTTTGTGTCTTGGTAAGGGCTCTGAGTCGGAGGAAATGATAGTTACCTCTGCTTCCCCAGCTTGACTAGCCCAGTGTCATCCTGGTAAGGATCAGTGTCAATAAGATTGTTAAAAAGTTGGCCAAGGGAATCAAGGGCTACCTCCGAGTCAGACGAGTCATCAAGTTTCACCAAATCTTCAACGGTGGTCTTCTTTTTCTTCTTCGTTCTCCGGGTCGATTTCTTGGCGTTCATGGCGGCAAGCTTCGCCTTCTTGGCAGCTTCATGGTCGTATTTCACTTTCCAAAAGTCAGAGTTGGCCTACAAAGACAAGAGGAAGGATCAATGATAAACAATACGGCTGGAAAAAATACAAAGGAAAAAGATCAGAATGCCCTTACTTCTGGTACCGGGTTAAATTTACAGTAGGGACTTAACCCAACAACACTGCAATCTTCGTATTTCGCATTCACCAGAAGATTTGACATTGCGACAACATCTTCTTCGGTTAATTGAGCCGGAGTATGACGGAGAGAGTCATCCGGATCTCCACCATACTCATACATCAATTTTGAACGACGACTTAATGGAATAATCCGCCATGAGATCCAGCAGCGGGTTAGATCGACTCCGGTTAAACCGTTCCCCAACAAACCATTGATTCTTCTGATAGATGGAATCAGCTTCTTATGTTCAGCAACAGTAAGTTTATCTGGTAGGGCGAACTTGGTGTCAAGACGATCAGGGCAGTAACCCGGCAGTGGCTTTTCATTGGCGGGTGAGACGTCCTGATAGTAAAACCAAGTTTGGTTCCAGTCCTTTGGGTGACTTGGTAAAACTATGAGAGGGAAAACTACACCCTGCCGGCGTTGAATTGAGATGCCTCCAAGTTCTAAGCTCAGGCCATTGGTGCACTCGTTTTGCCGGTTCAGATAAAAGTACTCTCTAAATAGTTCCATAGTCGGCTCTTGCTGAAGATATACCTCACAGAGCACCTGGAAGTTACAAATATTGGATATGGAATTGGGCCCAATATCCTGAGGATGGAGTTTGAAAAAGTGAAGAAATTCTCTGAATTTTTTTGAGCCGGGCAGTGAGAAGCCCCGGATCATGTGATCAGTAAGAACGGTCACTTCACCGTCTTTTGGATTGGGTCTTTCTTCTTCCGGGTCAGGAGCATGATAAGACATGATGTTTCTTCAAGGTAGAATTCCAATGAGGAAGAACTCTTTCAGACGCTCGTCACTTATGGTCGAGGGTACCCAATTGCAGATGGTGGGTTTCTTTGACGGCATAATGTATAAGGGACTGGAAAAGGAGAAACAAAGTGCTGGGTCAATTAATAGTTAAAGGTTGGAATTGTAAAACAAATAATGACGGCTTAACTAAGGGCTAATGACATATAGGGAAAAGAAAGCCGGAGTGGTAAGCCGCCATGACTACAGATTTTTTCAAAAAGCAGATTCAGTTAAGTGTTGGCATAAACAAGTTTCACCAAGTTATCATTATCATTTTGGATCAAAAGGTTGTTTCAAAAAGGAAAATATTTTAGACCTAAAAACCTAGTACAGATGAGTTCGTCGACTATAAAGAAGCATCTACAGGTAAAAGGGATCTACCGATATCAAAAATGAATGCCAAACAGCTACCGCGTGAGTTATATCTCCTCTTTGGATCAAAAGAAGTTGCGGAGAAGATCTACAAGATGATCCATGGCGAACATGTGAAGAACACTGAAGAACTCGCAAACCTAGAACAGATCTAGGTGCGTGAGAGAGAAGAAAACTTACAAGATGCAGGCCTGCCGTGAAGAGTTGCCACGTTCTCTGGACGGACTCAGGGGGATGCAGCGGCCAAGCTTGACGATGACGATGAGAGTTGCGGCAGCGGCGGAGCTCGAGCAGTGACGGAGGTTGCGAGAGGAAGAAGATGAGGAAGAAAGGAGAATGAGAAGGACCGGCCACGTGCCTATTTATAAGGGCAGATGCGAACAGACGGGTGCAAAAATCAAGGGGGAACCAAATAATGGTTATCCAGCTATATAGACGCCTCGATTTTCGGGAAGCATTAAAAATCAAAGATCCGTTGGAAGATGACGTCATGAAAGTTTTTGTGTTTTCAAAAGATGATGTCACGGCGGGTTACAAAGTTTTTTCAGGCAGAAGAGGGATTTCGTCTAAGTATTGAAGATTGACAAAGAACAAGGTTCAAAGTCAACCTGGGCCTAATTTTGGGGATATTACTACCAGTATGACCCGCCCAGGAGGGGCCGAGTCAGCCCTAATGGCGGGTTACCTAAGAAGCCCAATATGCAGTCAAGATGATAGTTTATTAAATGTATAAAAAGCCCAAGGGCCTCGGGCCGTATTAAGGCCCGTTATTGTAAACCACCATATGGACGACAAATACTTGTACAAAAAGGCATGTAAAAGAAGTCACCGAGCCAGACACGATTATGAGCCGGTCGGGACTCTGTAGGCCACCCGGTGTCAACCCGTGTATATAAGGGGACGACCCGGTGGCAGTTTAGGGCAAGAAACAACGAAGTCGATAACCAAGCCGGCGAGTTGAGCCTCTTGGACATCGAAACCTCAGCAATACCAATCACAACTAGACATAGGATTTTACCTTCATCGTAAGGGGGCGAACTAGTATAAAACTCTCTCGTGTCCTTTGTCCCGATTAACCCCTTTAAGCTTCCTAGTGCGATGGCCCCACGACTAAGTCCTTGCTCAAGGACATCTGCCGTGTCAACTCCACGACAGTACCCCTGACTAAATTTTTTTAGTCTCAAGATTGTTTTAGCCCCTCTTTAGTTAGGGGTGCTTGGAACTTTAGCCTCTTAAAGAGACTATTTTTAGTGAGACTAAATTAAGTCCCTTGGATCCAAGCACCCTCTAAGCATCGTGGAATTCTTTGACAAAACTAAGCACCCTAAAATTCTTTGACAACTAAACTGCTGGCTATATGATGTTGGCCATATATATTGTACGTATATAATGTGAAGAAACGAGTGGTAGTACTATACCAACTAAAAGATGAAATGTAAGAAATACTAGTATGTACGTACTGAAGAGTTAAAGTAACGAGAAGAAACATAACATAGTTCTGCTAGGGGCTTAGCACAACACACCCCTCAAATTAAATTAAGCACACCCGAAATTAAACTTTGCAACTATTCCGGTAGACACTGCATTAGAACCACCATGAGCAACGACACTGCCACCTTACTCGGAGTCCTCGTCCATGTCCTCGACTTCGTCCTTGTCCCTCTTCCTCTTGGACGATACTTCTTGTCTTGAACCACACACTTGGCTGTTGCTCTTCATCCAACCCTTGTAGATATTGAAGCAAAGGTAGCCATCCATTGCAGCGTAGTGGATGTGGTCTATATCTAGTACATTCCGCTGCCATGCATGATGATGAAACGTGTAATGAGGTTTCTCCAGTTTACCATACGAAGGATGAACCATGGCTCCTGCCAGGGTTAACATTGAAGGCTGATGAGAGGACACCATCCGATTCTTCTGGAGGTCGAAGGTGTTGCCTACAACGAGGCCTATCCGACGCAGGACTTCTTTGTCGTTACCAAAGTCTACAGTAACGAATTTGACTAGGTTGCTCTCGAGGAAGTTCTTAAAATCCTGACACTCAACGTCGGCATGGCATATGTGGTAGACCAAGCAAACGTTATGTACGCAAACCTGGATCACGGCGGGCTTCTTTCTCTCTTCGTCCTTTAGATCCTTCTCTCGTCCTAGGACTGTGGTGTACTCAACATCTAGCCCAGCGACCCACTCATCATCTGAGTTTTCGAACATGCGTCTGAAGCGAGAAAGGCATCCTTTCACCGTCGCGGAAGAACGGGTGTAGATGACGTTGAACTCATCGCCGGTGATGGTTCTAACCTTGTACTCACCGTCGATCGTGGAGATTTGGGATGCCATGGATTTGGGAGGAGGGTTAGGATTAGTGGAACTGCCATAATGTGAATGGACGGGGCGACTAGGAGCGAACCACCGTAGTATTGAAGGACGTGCGGCGACGAGTAGGAGCAAACTGCCAGCGTGCGAACGGCAGGGTAGTGGCTTTCCATTCTCCCATGATACGGGCTTCTGAGAGCCCTTGGATCTAAGATCGAACGGTTGCATGGCGTGATTCTAGACCTATGGGTGAATATCCTATCCTAGAGGGTTATTCTGCAAATTTTCAGCAACTTAGCATGCTACCGTTTGATCTCAGATCCAAGGGCTGCCAGCAGCCCGTATCATGGTCGCGCCTACCACGACCATCGTGTCGCTCGCGCGGTCGCCCCCTTGGAGATTTAACACGGTGCGTTAGGCTATCTGATGTTGGCATGTCATACATAGTCATCACTTAGTCACTCATACTACAACAAGGTTAGCTATAAGTGTATTTTTTACTCCTCTCTATCTCTTTCTTCATACTCAAGGAAGAAACGATGCTAAGCGCGTGTATTTATTGCATTTGCCAAGGAGTGACCTCTTCCAATGAAATGGTGTTGCTAAGTTTGCTTCATTTAATTAGCTATAGACTCAAAATTGTCTTCTCACCTAGGTACACGCGCTTAGCACCGTTTCTTCCTTGGGTCACCAAACTAGTCTCTCTCTTCTTGATTAACTTGCCACATCAGACTTTATGCCTATGTGGCAAGCTTAAGCACCCGTAGGAGCAAGTAAAAGTAAGTACAATAGTGCGCTTTACATGGCGTTTTTGCATATGTGGAGGAAAGAGAGGCAAGGAAAAAGTGGAGAAGTGGGCTCTCATGCAAGAGCCAGCCTCTACTACATGGTGGAGCATTGGGAGAGGCACCTGTATGGAGGTGGTCAGGAATCTGGGAGACTCACGCCGGTCGTAGCGCCGCAGTTAAAATGATAATGGGAAGTCAAATCACGGGGCCCCACCTGTCCAGCAGTAACTCGCTGTCAAATCACACAACCCTATGTTTGCAGCAGCCTACTCTCTCGTCTTCTCGCGTCTTTGTCGAACCGACTAGGCGGAGCTGCCCTGCCGCCTACCGTGCAGGAAAAGCCCCGCCCTCGAATTTTAAATAGTATACAGTATACTAATTTTGTATCCATGGATTGCACCCACGCCATGGGGCAAAGCGTCTAGAAAGCGGAGGAGAGATGGTGGTCTTGCAATAGAGCAGAGGGAGAGGTGAGACAGTGGTTTTGGAATGGAGATGATGGAGAGGAGAGGAGGTGGTTTTGCAATGGAGAAGAGGGAGAGGAGCGTGCGGCAGCGATTTAGGATTGGACGAGAGGGCCGGCGCACTCTGACTGGATCAAAATCAATTTACCCTTCAATTAAGAAAGCGACCCCACATTAACTAGTCTCCCTTTTATTCTGGGTCATAATTGACCATGATTTTCGCACATAAAATATATGTTATACGTTTTATACAAGGCCACTATCAAAATTACAATTTGCAACTATACAAGGCCACTAACATTAATCGAGGCAAAATTGATGGCGTTTGCCTCATACTAGCACCCGAGGACATTAATATCCCTTGTGTGCATGCGGGAGTGAGAAGGTTAGCTTGCATTCCCAACATTAATCAACTAATGAGGAGTAAGAGGGTTGGCTTGTTGTGCTTGGGAGAGAAAAACCACATTAATTAACACCACAATCAAGGTGACAAGCTAGCTTGCAACATTGACTTAAACATAGCATTGATTTTTACCTTGGTACCTGTAATATGAGTTTGTGGCCTTGTATATAAAAATGGAGGGAGTATAATTTGAAAGTACATTCAGATACGAACCAAACGATACAATTTTTGGTGACATGCATTCACATTTTGCTTGTCAAATACATGGTCAAACTTTGACCCAAAATACGCAAAACAATAAAAAACACTTCCAAGACCAGCGCCGCTCTTCCGCTCTTCTCCTCTTAAACCACCGCCGCTCCTCTCCTGTTCCAATCTAAATGCAGCGCCGCGCCTCTCCTCTTCCATTTCAAAACCACCGCCCCTCCTCTCCTGTTCCAGTCCAAAACCAGCGTCGCTCCTCTCCCGTTCTAGTCCAAAACCAGCGCTGCTCCTCTCCTCTTCCATTCAAAAACCACCGCCGGCGAGTGAAGGTGCTGTGGAGAAGTAGATCGATGGAGGAGTACAACCGATACGCGAGGATCACAGACGGCGACCCTGTGAAGCTAGCTAGGATGTTGGAGATATAGTCTTGGTTTGACAACAAGGACCAACTAGCGGCGACGGCGACATCCATGGCCAAATATCTGCAATAGAGCGAAAAGGCAACGATACTCCTAGAGGGAGTCGCGCCGGAGTACATAGAGCTGCTCCTCTGGGCCATGGGGCAAACAGATTCACCAAATCCGATCGTGAGGGAGCGGTGGTGGGAGTATCGATCCCAGATGGAGCATCCACCAGAGATTGAAGGATCGAGCATCTATAGGGTGCCGTTTGTGAGGGTGTCTTGCCAGAGCGAGCCGGTGGAGTCTTCATCGACCGAACCCAACTGCAAGAGGAGAAAAGCAGTTGGCCAGACGGCGCTTCCCCGCCATCGTCTCCCTCGCCGTTCACATTGTCTCACGGGGCGGCTGTCTGCCGCTGAGGAATAGGAGGGGGCTGCCCCCCTAGCCCAATAGTCGGGCAGGTTGTGAATTATCAGGAGGAGCTTAGGGTTGTCAGTATTTGCAGGTTGTGAATTGTGTTGTGTATTTTGAGAGTACTTTCAGATATGAATGTCTTTTGAATTTCAGATTTGCAGTATTGAGCATATAAAGTATTTTATGAATTTAAGAGATCTATTTTTAGCACTTAAAAAATGTAGTTTCATAGGAGTATAAAAGTGCAGACAATGTGATTCTCAAAGAAGAAACTGCAAGTTCAGTTTCAGATAAGAAACTGCAACTTTTAGAGGTAGCGCATTTATATTAACATGGCCTTTTCAAACAGGGTTAACATCATGTTGGAAGTTTTATTTATGGTCAAAAATGGAACTACCAGCCAGTAGCATCATGCTGATCAACATTCATGCAGAGCACATCTTCATCTGATGCACAGTCAAAATGCCCACACAATGTCGAGTGTGCGAAACACAGCACGAGGGACGAAGTTTTGGCAAGTGTTGGACGTGGTTTTGGGCTGCCCCGTCTAGGCTTTCGTTTTTAACATGCGCAGCCGACGACCTTGGATGGGAGGTCCATAGGCTTGTTTGTATTTTCTTAGGGCCATCATGTATCGACCGGCCTATGGACCTCCCATCCGAGGTTTTATTTTTGGCAGCCCAATTTATGTATTTTTTTGAATAAAACGCGGAGGTCTGTTCTATTTTTCTATATAAGAATAGGAACGCCAAGTCCAACTTATGTTTCCCTTCTAACTATATTATATATATTTAAATTATTTTATATGTTGATTGTTTAGTTCACATACTCCCTCCTTTTCGATTTATAGGGCTTATCTCAGAATTTTAGTTTTTCCATTTTATAAGGCTCTATTTGGTTGTTTTCCATCACATGTTCAGATTCCAAGGTGCATTAAATCATTGCATGCAAGTATTAAGAGAAAATTGACCAATGGATGTACTTTATGCATGCATGCATTGTAATTTATGCATTGATAAACATAATTTTTGAGGAAAACAAGTGCATTAATTAGGTGCTTTTGCAAACTACAAAAAGTATTCCACCATTCATCATCTACCTTGGTTGGTGAGATTTTTGAATTGAGCCCTATAAACCAAAAAGGAGGGAGTAATTGGCAAATAGATCTCGCCGCCACCCCCCGCCTCCTAACTCCGGGCGCGCCTGCCCCCCTCAGCAAGTCCGCTCGTGCGCCCCATGGAGTCGCCGGCCATATCCATGGGGGAATGGCTGGAAGACAGGCAGATGTACAAGATGCATCTCCCACATGTCTACAAAGCCTTCCCGCGGATGCTCCAGCCGCTCGACTCCGTCGCGCCGGCGGTGCTGCGGAAGACTCGAGGGAGGATATGAAGGGAGCGGGCAATGCGGATCCGCGATGACGCTCTCTCCTGGACCCAGTGCATGCACGAATGGAGGGAAGCAGAGGAGGAAGCTGCAAGGGAGGAAGCCAAGGAGGGACCGAATATGTTCTCTCACTCGCGCAGGTATGCTCGGATGTGCAAGGATCATGTGGATTGGGAGCTGCTGAATCTAGCCCCGCGGATCTACTTCGAAGGAGATTTCTCGGAGAAGCACATGATGCCCCACCACAGTGAGCCGCCGATTGCATTCGTTCGATGGGCGAAAGGAGAAGTGAATTCAGGAGATCCACGTCGTGCTGCGAGATGGGAATGCTTGACTCGACTCCTGCCCACCAGCACGCCACCGGAGCCAGAGCAGGTGGATCCCCTACCTTACCTCTCCCCCAAACCTGCAGAAGATTGAAATTAGGCTTGCAATCTGCTTGCAATTGGTCTGGTGGTTATTTATGCTTCCTGAGAGACAACATCTGGCTGGAGGATGAGAAGGAACCAGGAACTTCGATGAATTTCCCCTATCACAATGGGGGGAGCGTCGGTTGGGTAGTGGTACGGCCCACCTCTGCCCCAAATGGGGGCACAATCTGGGCAGGCTCCTGTAATTGCCCAAGATCAATCTGCTGGTGGTTCTGACTCTCAGATCAGTGGGAAATCTCAAGGCAAGAATAAGCAAAAGAAGATATAGGACATCCGGAAAACTGCTCCTGCCCTCGCTTCGGGCCTTATGGCATACTCTGAGGTGATCTTCTACAACTGTGGGGAACCAGGGCATCATTTGGATAAATGTGTCAAGCCCAAGAGTTGTTTTATCTGCAAAATGGTTACCCATAAAGTTGAGAATTGCCCTGTCAGAAGGAAAACCCACAGTTCTGCTAGATATGTTGGAAGTGCTGCTCCAGGATTATGTCCACCATTGACAGAATTTTATGTGACACAGAACTAGATAGTTTCTTTCCCCTTTCTAGTTGTAGAGCTCTGCCCAGATGTGGTAGTGACCACACTCCTTTGCTCTGGGACTCTGGTCTTAACCAAACTGCAAAGAGAAATAGTTTTAAATTCGAAAAGTGGTGGTTGCTTAGAGAAGATTTTACTGAGCTAGTCAGGAAAATCTAGAATGAGCCTACTGGGAGCAGCTGCCCCCTAGAAAATTGGTAGATCAAAATCAGGAGATTTACAAGAACTACCAAAGGGTGGAACTCCAATGAGGAAGCTAATCTTAGAAGATACAAAAGGCTTCTCCTTCTTGAGTTTGATTATCTAGATATTAAGGCAGAAACCACTGACCTCTCTGAGGCTGAGACTAATATATTAAACTTTGTCCATGGAGAGCTCAAGAAAATTTGGCTTCAAGAAGAAATCAAAGCCAAACAAAGGTCTAGAGATAGGAACATTAAGGAGGGTGATAGAAATACTGCTTACTTCCATGCAGTAGCTAACCAGAGGAGGTGGAAAAGCCTCATTCGCTCCCTTGATGGCCCTAATGGCCCTGTTACTGAGGTAGATGAGATGATGAAAGTGGCTAGTGACTTCTACAAAGACCTGTTTAAGAAAGAAAACCCTTCTGGGTTCTCTCTACAAAACAATTTTTTCTCTGCTTCTGAAAAAGTCTTTCCTGGTGAAAATGAGCTGCTAGAAGCCCCTTTTTCAGAGACAGAGGTGAAGCAAGCCATTTTAGCTCTTATCCTGATGGGGCTCCTGGTCCTGATGGGATTCCCTTCTTGTTTTACCAGCATTTTTGGGACTTGGTGAAAAATGATCTCTTAGATCTTTCCCAAGCCTTTCATAGAGGAGAGTTGGATCCAGCAACTTACTCATGGGGGGTTTGTTGGGGTCAAGTTAAATAACTGTGAACGTGATTTTTTCCTTGCTGGTAAAGGCCTTAGGCAAGGTGACCCCATCTCCCCGCTTTTGTTTAATTTAGTAGTGGACGTTCTTACTAAAATGCTGAGCAAAGCTGCTGATCATAGTTTGATTGCAGGGCTCTGTCCTAAGGTGTGCCCTGGTGGCATTATCTGCCTTCAATATGCAGATGATACCATCCTTTTGTTAGACAATGACTCCACACATGCTAGCAATCTGAAAACTATTCTAACCTGGTTTGAATAAGTCTCAGGCATGAGAATCAACTACTCTAAAAGTGAACTCATCCCTATCAACATGGTTGATCAGGAGTTAGCTGACTTCCTCTCTATTCTAGTCTGTAATAAAGGTAACTTCCCCATTAAGTACCTAGGTATCCCTATCCACTATGATAAACTGAGGAGAGAGGATATCCAACCCCTTCTAGATAAAATCATTAAAAGGATTGCTGGGTGGAGGGGCAAACTTCTCTCTTACAGAGGTAGATTGATCCTCATACAAGCTTGTTTGGCTAGCATTCCAGTGTATCTCCTCTCCTTCTTCAAGTTCCCTAAATGGGCAGTGAACCTCATCAATTCTCAGATGTCTCATTGCTTGTGGAATGATTTTGAGGGAAATAGGAAGCTACACCTTGCTAATTGGGCCCTAGTCTCTATGAAAAAAGATTTTGGAGGCCTAGGCATACCTAACCTCCAAGAAATTAACATCTGTCTTCTAGGGTCTTGGATTAAAAGATTCTATGAGGAAGACCTGAAACCCTGGAAGCTTCTTATTGCCCATAAATACCTAGGAAATAAACCTAATATTTTTGTCCCTTCCTCCATCCCTAAGACCTCTAGATTTTGGAAAGGATTAAAATCTATTATGCATGCTGTGGAATTTGGCTACAGATGGAATATAGGGGATGGGAGCAGAACTAGGTTCTGGGAAGATACTTGGTTTGGCACATCCCCCCTAGCAGTCCAATTTTGGCCTATTTACTCTGTCCACAATGAGCTTAACAAAAGTGTCAATGAAGTTTGGGACGGTCAATGCCTAAAACACTCTTTTAGAAGGAACTATAGTGATAGTCTCATGGAACAATGGTTCCAGTTGGAGGAAATTGCCAAAAGCATTACCTTTACTGCCGAGCCGGATGCCCTGATTTGGCAGCTGGAAAATAAGGGGAAGTATTCCTCCAGGGTCCTCTATCATGTTATCAACTTTAGAGGGGTTCAACCCGTGTTTATGCCTGCTGTCTCGAAATTGAGAGTTCCCCCTAAAATTCATGTATTTCTCTGGCTTCTCTCTAAAAACAAATTGATGACTAGGGATAACCTTAGGAAGAGACACATCATCAAACCCCTTGATTGTGTTTACTGCTTGGAACAAGAGTCTTGTTCTCACCTATTTTTTGAATGTATAGTTGCTAAACATCTCTGGGCCCACATTGAGGAATATTTCTCTAGTCAGATTGGCTCATCCTTCGAATCTGTCGCCAGATTCTGGATTGCTATCAAAAAGTGCTCAGTTTTAAGCACTGTTAGCTCAGCTGTCCTTTGGTGCCTCTAGAAATATATAAATGCTATGATTTTCAGTAACACCTCCTGGATTTCCATTCCGTAGGTCTTGAGGTTGATCAGGAACATGGTGAGGAACTGGGCGATTCTCTCCTCCGGATCGGACAAGGACAAGTTGATGAGCTTTGTGGAGACCCTAACAAGATCCCTCCAGAAACCGTTGGCGATCACTTGTGGCTGAACAAGGCTCGACCTGCTCTGGGGCTGGACCCGTGGGATCGTATCAAGATCTCTGATGAAGATGATGGGCACCTAGCGCCAAAAAAGAGGGACATCCACCATGCTACGCCTTCCAGCCCGGTGTCTCCGCTTGCTTACTGGTCGCCGCAGGCTGACACGGCCCCTCAGCTGAGGACCATGAAGGCTTCGCTGGACCCTCCTTGTGTTATTTGAGTGCTCTATCCGCTCTGCCTTTGGCACCGCTCGGGCGATTTGTGTTATTCAGAGAACTTGTTCATCCACCCCCTAGTTTGTAGCTTTTCTACCTTTGCTTTCGAACTGCTCTTTGAGCTGCTGTATCAGAATATGTTGTGGTTTCGTTCTCAGCAATGGAACCGGGGAGATGCTCCTTGTTTTTATAAAAAAAATTATTTTATATGTTATTATATATTATTTTTATTGTCATCATATATTTAACAGATACTTAAATATGTAAGAAAACAATATCCCACATCTTATTAACTTATAAAAATAATTTCTTAACAAATAAAATCCTGGATTGTTCTGGCATGAAAATCCTAGTGATTGTGTACAAAAGCTTGGTAAGATTTAAGGACGAATGTAATAATATCACTTATTATTTGAATATATTTATAACAAAATGCTCAGCCCCTTTTTATTTTTTGATAACATTGCTGGCCCAACCCAACATTATAATTAGAATCAGCCCAGCAAAATCGTGTATTTCGAGAAAGTGCAAATGGCCTGTAATTTTTAGGAAATAAAATAAACGGGCCGCATGGACGCTACATTATTTGTTCACCCAGCCCAGCTAATGGCTGTAATTCAAGAAAAAAGATCAAATTGACTGTAAATTCTACTGTGCAAAAGAAAGACTGTAAATTCTGAAAAAATGGGTTGAATACGTGCCACATTTTTGGAGGCTGGAATGTGGGCCAATAGGTCGAAGCCAATGCAAGTCGTTGTCAATTTAGTCAACAAATGATCCTGACATGTTAGCCGTTGGATTTACATCCAATGACCGACATCCATCTTCAATCTCTCGTCTTCTTCCTCCAGCGCCGCCGGGACCACCTCCCGCCTCCTGCTGCTAGCAGCTCTGCTTAGCACACTTCGCTATGAAGTGCTACTCCACCGTTGGCCAGGCCATCCCTCCACCCGTCCACACCTCATGTTCTTCTCCACCGACTGCCGAACCACACCACACTAGAACCAGTTAACCCTCGTACACCTCTCTGTCTGCGACTCTACTCCCGCGTCTTCCCATCTCCGGCTCGTTGCTGTCCGGGGCCTCGCCATCGTCCACCACCTTGGATGCGCTCGGCGCGACGTGGTCAACGTGGTCAACGAACGACACCATCGGAAGTAGACTGTGCGTGGAGAGGCTGACAGCTGGGTCCACGGCCGCACACAAGGAAATGCCTCCTTATTACGCGCAAAATAATGATTCCTCCACCTGACATCTGGGACCCACCAAAAGGGCCTCTGTATTTCGCGAAATAAAGTGCCCCCCGCTGACATGTCGGACCAACCAGCTATCTTCGCATGCAAGGAAGTGCCTCCTTATTACGCACAAAAAATGAATATTCCCCCTGCCACCTGGAATCCAGCATAGTGGGAGGATGACTTGTGGGCCTACCAAGTTGACGAGGACGGAGGGCTTTGTCAACTTAGTCAATATGAATGATTCTAGCTACTGTTACCCTACGATGTTCATCCAACGGTCGTAGTGCTTCTTCAACTTCTGGTCTTCTTGCTCCAGCCGCCCAAACCAGCGCCGGTCGTGCCGCGTGCTCTCGCCTCCCGTGGCCGGTTGTGATGCCGCGGAGGCCTCACTGCCCCCTAGTACTCCCACCGCTGGCCAAGCCATCCCTCTACTCACCCACACCCCTGTTATTCTGCGGCGACAGCAGCCTCACACCGCAGCCGAACCAGTGAACCCTCGTACTCCTCTTCGCGTGGGCATCCACTACTGCGTCTTCCCCGGCTCCGAGTCGTCCCCTTCCTAGTCCTCGCCGTCGTCCACCGTCCTGGTGCTCTCTGCGCGGCGTGGTCAACATGGTCAACGACCGACTTCCATCGGAAGAGTACTGTACGTGGAGAGGCTGACAGCTGGGTCCACGGCAGCCGCAAGGAAGTGCCCCCTTATTACGCGGAAAATAATTAGTCCTCCACCTGACAGCGGGGACCCACCGGATAGGCCACCAGTATTTTGCGAAAAAAATCATTTCCCCCTGACTGCTGGGACCCACCGGACGGGCCACCGTATTTCGCGAAAAAAACGTTCCCCTGCTGTCAGCTCGGACCCACCAGAAGTGCCTCCTTATTACGCACAAAAAAATGAATACTCCCCCGGCTAGCTGGGACCCACCTTGCTGGGAGGCTGACTTGTGGGCCTACTAAGTTGACGGGGACGAAGGTCTTTGTCAACTTAGTCAATATGAACGATTCTAGCTCCAGTGACCGTATGATGTCCATCCAACGGCCGTAGTGCTTCTTCAACCTCTAGTCTTCTTGCTCCAGCCGCCCAAAGCAGCGCCGGTCGTGTCGCATGCTCCTTCCTCCCGTGGCCGGCTGTGCTGTCGCAGAGGCCTCACCGCCCCCTACTATTCCCACCGCTGGCCAGGCCCTGCGGCGATGGCAGCCTCACACCGCAGCCGAACCAGTGAACCCTCATAGTCCTCTCCGCGCGGGCTTCCACTGCCGCGTCGTCCCCTTCCTAGGCCTCGCTGTCGTCCACAGCCATGGTGCTCTCCGCGCGACGTGGTCAACGTGGTCAAGAAATGACTTCCATCGGAAGAGTACTGTACATGGAGAGGCTGACAGCTGGGTCCACGACCATAGCCTAGTTTTTTTGTGATTTGCTAAGTAAGTCGCTTTGTCAGGCCTGTTGGGCTACAAATCTTTCAAGACGAGGAGAGCTTTCATTCGGCTGGCCGAGAAAATGGCCCATCAGTAATGAGAAATGGGTTGTACATTTTTAAAACACATCAAACCGGCAATTAGTTTCAAATATCTTTTTTTCATTTCAAGATTTTAAATTACATTAATTTTTATGCGCGGAGAATTTTTGGATTTTATATTGATATACATTTATTTTTAAAATCAGTTTGAAGGTGAGTCGAAATTTCGGGATTAAAAGCAGTTCGGACCGCACCGAAATATGCAAAATTTCGTATAATTTTTTAACCGTTGCCACAATATGGGCTGTAATGCTAACAAAAAGAATATGGGCTCCAAAAAAACCTTAAGAATTAGCAAATGGGCTGTAAATTATTAGAAATAATGGCAGATGGGATGCATGCTGTTTTCCACAGATTTGAGGCTTTCCTAAAAAAAGGTTGACGCACAAGCACTGACTGTTGGATGTCCATCCAACGGCCGTCGTGCTTCTTCAATCTCTGCTCTTCCTGCTCCAGCCGCTCAAACAAGCGCCGGCGGGACTGCCTGCTCCCTTCTCCTCGTGGCCGGCTGTGCTGCCGCGCAGGCCTCACTGCCCGACCGTACTCCCATCACTGGCCTAGCCATCCCTCTACTCACCCACACCTGCTGTTATTCTCCAGAGACAGTAGACGAACCAGTAAACCCTCGTATAGTCATACTCCCCTCCGTGTGGGAAACAACTGCCGAGTCTTCCCTGCCTCCGTGTCGTCCCCTTCCTAGGCCTCATCGTCGTCCATTGTCCTGGTGCTCTCGGCGCGGCGTGGTCAACATGGTCAATGAACGACTTCCACCGGATGTGGACTGTAGGTGGAGAGGCTGACAACTGGGTCCACGGCCGCAGGAAGGAAGTTCCTGCTTATTACGCGGAAAATAATGATTCCTCCACCCGAGAGCTGGGACCCACTGGACGGGCTACTATATTTCGCAAAAAAACATTTCCCCCTGACTGCTGGGACCCACCAGCTACATCTTCGCACGCAAGGAAGTGCGTCCGGGCAAAAAAAAACGATTCGCCCCCTGACTCCTGGGACCGACCAGCTACATCTTCGCAGGCAAGGATGTGTCTGACAGTCGGGACCCACCTGGTCGAAGCGTATGTAGCGTTGTCATTCTGGTCGCGAACGTGTACGTACATACTGGTCGATGTAGAGGCGCACACATGTCGTAGTAGAGGCGCACACGTAGCATTTACACGTATGTACAACGGCCAGGGTGCAAGAAAGAAAATACGGCCATGTATGTGTACATACGGGCGGGGTCTCGAACGCCTACTCGCGCATACATACGGCCAGGGCTCGTGTACATGGCTGGGTCGAAACGGAGAAACAACATCGTCATCGTGTTCACGGGGAGGCAGCGGAATGCGTCGTGTTCATGGGGAGGCAGCGGAATGCGTCATGTTCATCGAGAGGGCTTGGACGGAATAGGTGATGGAAACGAGGCCTAGCGTACCGCAGAATGGAGGAAACAGCCTTGTGTTCGACCGGCCATGTTCGAAACGGGAACCTATTCATCGGGAGGGGTCTGGCGTACCGCAAAATAGAGGAAACATACCTCCTATAGTTGAAACGGGGGTCCTGTTGATTGGGAGGGGTGTGGCGTACCGCAAAACGGACGAAACGGACTTGTGTTGGAGCGCTACGGTCGAAACGGGGGTCCTGTTCATCGGGAGGGGTGTGGCGTACCGGAAAACGGGACTTCGCGGGATATTGTTCATCTCCACCGTCGACCTCCTCCAGCCTCCACGGGCTCTTGGTCATCCAGCCTCCACGGGCTCCTGTTCATCCAGCCTCCACCGCGCGCTACTTCACCAGCTACTATTCAACCACCCCTCCACCATCTACTATTCATCCAGCCCTCGACACCACGGGGTCCTGTTCAACCACCCCTCCACGGGCACCCCTCCACCGTCTACTGTTCATCCAGCCCTCCACACCACGGGGTCCTATTCAACCACCCCTCCACCGTCTACTGTTCATCCAGCCCTCCACACCACGGGGTCCTGTTCATCCACCCCTCCACGGGCACCCCTCCACCGTCTACTATTTATCCAGCCCTCCACCACCCCACGGGGTCCTGTTCATCCAGAGGCAACGCCACCGCTCACTGTTCATCCAACCCCCTCCCCCCCCCCCCGCACAACGCTCACTGTTCATCCCATCGATCGACTTCAGTTAGCAGCAGTAATGAAGGAATCACTCTATCGGGTTCAGTTAACAGCCATCGATCGATCGCTCGGGTTCAGTAATGCGTAGCCTGCAGTGCAATCGCTCGGGTTCAGTTAGAGCCAACGCCTCGCACACACGCACGTACGTGTACGAGAGAAACGCGCATCGCTCGTCCCCCGACCTACCACCGTAACCGGGAACTCCCCGAAATTTTCCTCCCCCTCGCTTCTACCACGGTTTTTTCCGTCATGGACGGCCCAAAGAATGTCATGCAGCTGCGTCTCCGGCCAGCCCAGGACGAAAAGCCCATTTTCTGTCATGATTTTTTGTCATAGAAGTAGGAGCCCACCACATCTATGATGATACCGGATTTTGTCACAATTATCGTCATAGAAGTGTCATATGTATGACAGAAAAAAATTTGTTCGGCCCAAAATGTCACGGATGTGTCTTTTTTTGGTAGTGGTGTCTATAATTTTTGATTGCTCCATGCTATATTATCTTCTGTTTTGGACATTATTGGGCTTTATTATCCACTTTTATATTATTTTTGGGACTAACCTATTAACCGGAGGCCCAGCCCAGAATTGCTGTTTTTTTTGCCTATTTTAGGGTTTCGAAGAAAAGGAATATCAAACGGAGTTCAAATAGAATGAAACCTTCGGGAACGTGATTTTTGGAAGGAACAAGATCCAGGAGACTTGGACCATACGTCAAGCAACCAACAGGGAGGCCACGAGGTAGGGGGGCGTGCCTACCCCCCCAGGCGCGCCCTCCACCCTTGTGAGCCTCCTGTTGCTCGACCGACATACTTCTTCCTCCTATATATACCTACGTACCCCCAAATGATCAGATACAGAGCCAAAACCCTAATTCCACCGCCACAACTTTCTGTAACCACGAGATCCCATCCTGGGGCCAGTTCCAGAGCTCCGCCGGAGGGGGCATCGATCACGGAGGGCTTCTACATCAACACCATAGCCTCTTAGATGAAGTGTGAGTAGTTTACCTCAGACCTTCGGGTCCATAGTTATTAGCTAGATGGCTTCTTCTCTCTTTTTGGATCTCAATACAAAGTTCTCCCCCTCTCTTGTGGAGATCTATTCGATGTAATCTTCTTTTGCGGTGTGTTTGTTGAGACCGATGAATTGTGGGTTTATGATCAAGTTTATCTATGAAAAATATTTGAATCTTCTCTGAATTCTTTTGTGTATGATTGGTTATCTTTGCAAGTCTCTTTGAATTATCAGTTTGGTTTGGCCTACTAGATTGATCTTTCTTGCAATGGGAGAAGTGCTTAGCTTTGGGTTCAATCTTGCGGTGTCCTTTCCAAGTGACAGTAGGGGCAGCAAGGCACGTATTGTATTGTTGCCATCAAGGATAACAAGATGGGGTTTTCACCATATTGCATGAGTTTATACCTCTACATCATGTGATCTTGCTTAAGGCGTTATTCTTATGAACTTACTACTCTAGATGCATGCTGGAGAGCGGTCGATGTGTGGAGTAATAGTAGTAGATGCAGGCAGGAGTCGGTCTACTTTTCTCGGACGTGATGCCTATAAACATGATCATACCTAGATATTCTCATAACTATGCTCAATTCTGTCAATTGCTCAACAGTAATTTGTTCACCCACCGTAAAATACTTATGCTCTTGAGAGAAGCCACTAGTGAAACCTATGGCCCCGGGTCTATCTTCTATCATATTAATCTTCCAATACTTAGTTATTTTCATTGCCTTTTATTTTAATTTGCATCTTTATCATAAAAATACCAAAAATATTATCTTATCATATCTATCAGATCTTACTCTCGTAAGTGACAGTGTAGGGATTGACAACCCCTTATCGCGTTGGTTGCGAGGATTTATTTGTTTTGTGTAGGTGCGAGGGACTAGCGCGTAGCCTCCTACTGGATTGATACCTTGGTTCTCAAAAACTGAGGGAAATACTTACGCTACTTTGCTGCAGCACCCTTTCCTCTTCAAGGGAAAACCAACGCAAGTGCTCAAGAGGTAGCAGCGCCGCACACGACTAAGACAAATCTTGTAGTGTCTTTGGGGTGCCCCCTGCCCACGTATATAAAGGAGGGAGGGAGAGAGGCCGGCCCCCATAGGGGGCGCGCCAAGAGTATGGAGTCCTACTTGGACTTCCAAGTCCTAGTAGGAATCCCTTTCCTTTTCGGAGTAGGAGAGAAGGAAAGAGGAAAAGAGAGAGGGAGTAGGAAAAGGCAAGAGCGGCGCCACCCACCTTCCCCTAGTCCAATTCGGACCCATGGGGGGAGGCGCCACCTCCCCTTGGACTGCCTCCTCTTTTCCTGTATGGCCCAGTAAGGCCCATTACTTCTCCCAGTGAATTTCCGTAACTCCCCGGTACTCTGAAAAATACCCGAATCACTCGAAACCTTTTCGATGTCCGAATATAGCCTTCCAATATATCGATATTTACCTCTCGACCATTTCGAGACTTCTCGTCATCTCCGTGATCTCATCCGGGACTCCGAACAACTTCTGTATTGAAATCACATAACTCATAATACAAATCGCCATCGGACGTTAAGCGTGCGGACCCTACGGGTTTGAGAACTATGTAGACATGACCGAGACACATCTCCGCTCAATAACCAATAGCAGAACCTAGATGCTCATATTGGCTCCTACATATTCTACGAAGATCTGTATCGGTCAAACCGCATAACAACATACGTTGTTCCCTTTGTCATCGGTATGTTACTTGCCCGAGATTTGATCGTCGGTATCATCATACCTAGTTCAATCTCGGTACCGGCAAGTCTCTTTACTCGTTCAGTAATTCATCATCCCGCAACTAACTCATTAGTCACATTGCTTTCAAGGCTTATAGTGATGAGCATTACCGAGAGGGCCCAGAGATACCTCTCCGATACATGGAGTGACAAATCCTAATCTTGATCTATGCCAACTCAACAAACACCATCGGAGACACCTGTAGAGCATCTTTATAATCACCCAGTTACGTTGTGACGTTTGATAGCACACAAGGTGTTCCTCCGTGTAACGCCCCGTATGCAACTTGCCATATTTGTATTCCAACTCTTTCCATTTTCGGCTCTAAGTTATGATCTTCCCTCATGGTTGGGTTTTGTCTTTGTTTTGCATTTTTTCCATGTCATGCATTTCTTATCATGTCATCATGTGCATCGCATTTGCATACGTGTTTGTCTCATGCATCCGAGCATTTTCCACGTTGTCCGTTTTGCATTCCGGCACTCCTATGCCCTCCGGCGTCCCCTTTTGCCTCCTTTTGTGTGTGCATGCTAAACGTTATTGGATTGGACCGAGACTTGCCAAGCGGCCTTGGTACACCACCGGTAGACCGCCTGTCAAGTTTCGTGCCATTTGGAGTTCGTTTGATACTCCAACGGTTAACCGAGGAACCGTAAAGGCCTCGTGTGTGTTGCAGCCCAACACCCCCCCAAAGTGGCCCAAAACCCATCCAAACCCCCTCCATCCTCTCGTTCATTCGATCATGATCGCGTGGCCGAAAACCGCACCTCATTTGGACACTCCAAACTCCCTCTAGCTATAAATATGTGCACCCCTCCTTCATTTTTGGGTCCCAAACCCTAAAATTCTCCACCCGCATCTGCCGGACACGTCCGAGACGGCCGGACGTGTCCGCGCCGCCGCAGCAGCCAACCTCGCGCCACCACGTGGCGCACCCGCGCCCACATCGCCGCCGCTGCCCGGGACCCAGATCCGGCCCGCCCCGAGCCGAACCGGGCCTCGCCAGGCCCCGCGCCGCCGCCTCCCGCCTCCGCCTCTTCCAGCTCGCCAGCACCCATGCGCCGCCGCCTCGCTGACCGCCCGGCCGCCGCAATCCCCGCCGGTGCCACCACGCCGCCCTTCGCCGGCCTCCGCCCGTGCCGCCCCGGCAAGCGCGCCCGGCCGCCGCCGCCTCGCTGACCGCAGGCGCTGCCCTTCGTCCCCGACCCCAGCTACGCCTCCCCCGACCGGCCTTCTTCCCTAAGCTCCTCCGGCGAGGCACTCCAGCGATCTTCGGGAAGCGTCCCAGATCCAGATCCAGATAGGGTTGACCCCTGTTTTTCCCTCTAAGTTACTTTTCTGTTATTTTTTTAGCTATGTTCATCAGGCCATATCTCATCATCCGTAGCTCCATTTTGCGCGTGTGGCATATCAAATTGTTCATCTGGTTGTGCTCTTCATTTCATTGCATTGCACCATGCTTGTTTGAGTCCATCTTGATGCCCTCAATGCTATTGCAAGAGTGCTATAAAATGTTACTTTATTTTTCTTATCATATTATGGACATTTGTCATTTTTGCCATGATTATTGTGTGCCTCCTATGAACTTGAGCCCTACATGTGTTTTGGACTATGCCATGCCATCTTTAGAGGGGTGTATGTCATGTATTTTTGTGATCATTGTGGTGACTAGCACATGCATGCAAAGTAGCTCTCGTGATGTTGCTGTTTTCACGGACTTAGAATTCTTCTAAGTCATTTCCCTGATGTTATTTTTATGCCATGTATTCTTGTTGCTATAGAGTGATCAGTGACTCTTTTGAGCATGTTCAGTAAGGATGATTTTGAGATATTATTATGTTCTATCCATCCATGTCTTTGTTTGAAATTATGGAGTACCATAACATGACTAAATCTTGCTCTACTTTTGCTATAAAATGTTCCTGGCAGATTATTTACGTGTTAATCAATTTTGCCAAGGTTGTTATAGTTGATCCATGCATGCTATGAGATTGTTCTTGCCATGGATAGCTTCTTGATCATGTCTTCTTGCTGGTTTTATGCTTAGTTTGTAATGCACTGCCTTGTGATGAGTGAATCGAGCTTGCAAACATGCCTACGTAACTCTGTTTTTGCCATGTCCAGTTTTCTGCTAAGTCTGAATCTGTTAACGAAACTTTCTATGTTTACATGGGTTCCATCATATTTTCTGATCCTTTTTGGCTTATGGTTAGTAAGGGACTTTTGTACATGCTTTGAGTAGTTTCATGCCATGCCTTGCTTTTCCATGATATATTCTTGTAGCATGTTGTTATCTTGCTCTAAACATTGCTTCCTGATGTTAAATCCTGACATGTTATTTTCACCAAGTCTGTGAACCTGTTATCTTTTGCAGTTTTGCCATGCTTATTTGAACCTGCTATTGTGTGATTTAGCCGTAGCTCAGTGTTCATATTTTGTCAAGCATCTTGAGTGGATCTCTGCCATGTGCTTTGTTGCTATGTTAGAGTGCAGTAGCTTATTTTCTTGATGCATTTTAGATGGCATCATGCTGTTAATCGCAGATTTCTGACATTATTGTTTTGCTTGCCATTTGCAAACCGTGCATCCGATTACGGTGATCTTTATATCAATTTCGACCGAAATCAACTCATCTTTCTAGTGGCACACTTGGTTTTCCAAGTTGAGGGCTGGTTCAATCTTTCCTTTCCAAAGCACGCATATGCATTGCATATTACAGCCCGCATATCATGCCATGTTTTGCATCATGTTGCTTGCGCATTGCATCGTGGTTGATTGTGTTTTTCCCTTGCTTGTGTTCTTTCCTTGGGTAGAGCCGGGAGACGAGTACGTGATCGACAAACCCGTTGAGTACGCTTACGAGGATCAAGCTTACGTCAACTCGGAGAACTTTGCAGGTAAGACAATCATACCATCGAAATCACTTCTATCTTTGCTTGCTAGTTGCTCCATCTATTGCCATGCCTATGCTGCGATACCTACCACATGCTTTATCATGCCTCCTGTCGGTGTCAAACCCGGTGGATCTCGGTTAGGGGGTCCCAAACTATGCGTCTAAGGCGGATGGTAACAGGAGGCAGGGCACACGATGTTTTACCCAGGTTTGGGCCCTCTTGATGGAGGTAAAACCCTACGTCCTGCTTGATTATACTTGATAATATGGGTATTACAAGAGTTGATCTACCACGAGATCGGAGAGGCTAAACCCTAGAAGCTAGTCGATGGTATGATTGTATGTTGTCCTACGGACTAAAACCTTCCGGTTTATATAGACACCAGAGGGGGATAGGGTTACCCAAGGTCAGTTACAAAGGAGGAAATATACGTATCCGTATTGCCTAGCTTGCCTTCCACGCCAAGTAGAGTCCCATCCGGACACGGGACGAAGTCCTCAATCTTGTATCTTCATAGTCCAACAGTCCGGCCAAAGGATATAGTCCGGCTGTCCGGAGACCCCCTAATCCAGGACTCCCTCAGTAGCCCCTGAACCAGGCTTCAATGCCGATGAGTCCGGCGCACAGTGTTGTCTTCGGCATTGCAAGGCGGGTTCCTCCTCCGAATACACCATGGAAGAATTTGAATACAAGGATAGTGTCTGACCCTGCAAAATAAGTTCCACATACCACCGCAGAGAGAATAATATTACCACAAATCTAATCTGCTGACACATTTTGGCAGCATGACATCACGCCACAGCTCGGTAATTATTTGAACCGCTTTTCTTCAACCAGCCCCGCACATAACACGAGGCAGTTTCTTGACACGTCTTGTCAAAGCAGAGATCATGTTCCCCTTATTACGAGATTCTCATCAATACGGACATGAGTAACCCAACCGTGCCTAGGACTCCTAGATTTTAGGCAAGTCCCAAACGGCCACGAGGAGGACGCTTGATATTCACCCTCTCTATAAAGGGACAAGGCTGTTACTTTTTTCCCTCCCGTGCTCAATCGGATCCCTCCCCTGCCACCAGTTCTAACACCCAAAGCCAAGGTCAGGTGCTTTGGACCTTCAATCATGTCCGGATCCAGCCTTCAAGGCCGGTGGATGTCTTCCTCTATCACGGAGGAGGACATCAAGAAGTTGAGGGAGGCCAGGTATCTGACCGCCGAAATTTCGCATAGGCTGCCCGCCCGAGGGCAGGTCGTCCCTACTCCCGAACCCAACGAGAGCGTTGTGTTCGTCTCCAACTTCCTCCGAGGGCTAGGCCTCGCTCTGGATCCCTTTGTCAGGGGTCTTATGTTCTATTACGGGCTGGATTTTCACGATCTGGCCCCGGACTCCCTTCTTCACATCTCGTCATTTATTGTTGTCTGTGAGGCCTTCCTCCGCATTACCCCTCACTTTGGCTTGTGGCTCAAGACCTTCGATGTGAAGCCGAAGATGGTTGAGGGACAGTATGCAGCGTGCGGAGGTGCTTTAATAAGCAAAATTGCTGATGCTCCATGGCCAAAGGGTTCCTTTCTAGAGGTGACCGGATTGTGGCAACGGGAGTGGTTTTACGTCATAGCTCCCCAAAGTGCCAAGTTGGTAGCTGCCCCCACCTTTCGCTCAGGCCCTCCACCACAATTGATGTCATGGATCAGTAGGGGACTGAGCTGGGGTCCAGCCAAGGACGTGCCAATACTGCAGAGCCATATCCGAGATCTCTTCGAGGGAGATTTCAGTCTGGTTATGGTAATGCAAGTCATGCTGGTTCGCCGAGTCCAGCCTTGCAAACGCCGGCCCCTCCGTATGTGGGAATTCAACCCAGAAGGAGTGCGCACTATTCAAAATTTCCTTGGCATGACGCATGAGGAGATGTACAAATCGTTCTTCGGACCCCAAATAGAGTGTCCGGACACTACCGAGGACGTGGGCGTGAGCAGCAACCGCACCACTGCCCAAGTAAGTAATCCCATGGCCGAACACACCGTCCTTTTATTTATCATGACATCATTCTGAAGAATCGCTCTTTGACCAGGACTGGATAACAAAGGCGAAGATGATCCGGTGTTCGACCCCCCTTCCTGAAGGCTTGGACAATCCGGTGTTGGAGAAGATGCTCGAGCCAGCACCTTGTCCGGTGCCCTCAAAGGAAGACATGGGGGGAATAAAGAGGGAGAAAGCGGGCCTCCGTCACTACCTATTCCAAACGAGGGAATGAGCGCCTCCACGTGGGAGGATAACCGAGGGGAAGAATCTGACATTCTCTCTCCCCGGGGAAAGAAGAGGACTACCTCCGAAGATCCGGAAATCAAGGTTTCCTAATGGGAGAAGAAATCTCCGCCAGAGGGTCCTGCCTCGGAGGGTGTTCTTGCCGCACAATGTCCGCACGGGGATCAGCCCTCTAACGAGCTGTAAGTAATCAAAATGTGTTTAATAGTGAAGACATCCTACCTTACTTCTGAGGAAAATAACCGAAGTATTTATCTTGTAGTTCAGATCTTAGCCCTTCTCAGCTGAGCTCATCTTCGGGGGATCTTCTTCCAGAGATGATGGATCGCGAAACGCCTCCCCTTGCCACACCGCATTATGAAGCAGGCGACCCCGAGGTGTCGTTGCGGAGGGCTTCTCCTGATCTGGCAAGGCCAGAAGGTAATCCTATGGCCACCCGAAGTCCTCAGTATTCGGCTCTTGACGAGAGCAATCAAAAGAGTCCGGCATCGTCTGGTGCGCGGTCGGATGTACGGAGGGATCTGCTGGAGAAGGCGGCTATCTCAGAAGAGCACCGCACATTGATGGGTATGATGATTGAAAGGATTTCGTCTGCCGAAAGTGGGCTGCATGAAGCCTTTATGAGTCTACGGACGGGTTCTGAGGTACATGAAATGATGCACATTTTTGACAGTACCGCACATTTTTAGATGTTCCCTGTGTAGATAGTAGCCCCTGAGACTCTGGTTGTTGTCGAAAACGGTGAAAAACAGAGGATCATAGTCCCAGGTAATAATCGGACTGCCTTTTGTGCAGGTGATGGAGGCTCCGGTGGCTAGCCGGACTGATGGGTATGCCAAACTAAAGCGGCAGCTGGATGCGGCAGATGCCGACATCGTGCTTGTCAACGAGCAGCTTGACGAGGCACAGGGTGAGTGGCCTTTCTGGTGATCGTCACATAATAAGAGCAGCATGATGCCAGTATCTTTAATATGTTGTGACTGCAGATGGAGCGGCCACCGTGGAGACCCTTCGGGCGTAGCTTGCCCGAGCCAAGAATCAAGCAAGGAGTAGCAATGCGGCTGCTTTGCAAGCGGTCGAAGAGTTAAGGGCCGAAAAGACTGCACATTGCGAGAGCAAAGAGAAAATGGCCAAGATGGCTGTAAAGTTAAAAGATACTGCCGACCGTTGCCAGCTTCTTGAAGAAGAAAACTGGGCGAAGGCGACAGACCTGGAAAAGGCGACGATGGCGACCAAAGATACCCGCTCTGCGATGAGAGCGAAAAAGGAGGAGCTGCGTCAAGCCAGGGATATCGCGGCTGGGAAACCCTTTATGCTGCGGAGGAAGTTCGGAGATCCTCAGTATGCCCCTCTGGACCGGCTGTGGAGTTTGGCGGACGCATATCTGGACTTGGCGGCGAGTGCTGTCGATGCGGCCGAATACTTCTGAGATCAAACAGATCATGAAGTGGACAAGCTATTCTGGTCACAATTTAACGTTCCAGAGCGTCCGCTTCCATTGACTGATCGGCTTGCCGAATGGGCCGAGCTGAATAGGTTGTCCGGACTCGCCATGAGGTCTGTTGTGGATCATCTGTGGCCGGAAAGGCCAAAGCCGAACATCTATTTTAGTTTGGTGCAGCAGTTGCTTGGTGCGGTGCCGCATATTAATGTGATGAAGAGGTCGGCCTGCATAGAAGGCTCGCGGATGGCCCTTGCCCGTGTCAAAACATACTGGGTGGAGATGGATGCCACCACTGTTGCGGCGTAGGGTTCGGCCATAGGCCAAGTGGCTGTCGAGCACTATTTTGAAGAAGTTCTTGAAGGCGCTCGTTCGATAGAGGCCCAGTGCTCGAAGAATATTATGTTTGAGTGACATGTATTCCCATTGTAAAAACAATGTTTTATTAAGTTTATCAAGGCTGTATTTATACTTTTGCCCGAAAGTATTATGATGCATCCTGTGCGGCCGTTTATGTATATATGTATATAACCTGAAAGATTGCAGTCGTCGGCTTCAGCCCCCACGCATATAATGCGGGGGTGTTCGCAGAAGACGCATGTTCACACTTGATCCAACATCTTGGTCCATTAAGGAGGTGATAGCACAGCGAACTAGGCAACCGGACTATAATGCTTTAACACTTTCACTTAGCCAGAGGAGTTTGACAGTGGGGCTACTATATAGCCCCTGGTGGCTCCGCACTCATCCGAATTCGGGGGGCGTACATACCTGGCCGAGAAATGGCCCTTTGTTAAGGCGGAGGAATCCTGAAGATTCCGATGGGTCATCGAGTGGTTGACCAGTTTCACGCTAATCATGACAGTCAGTTTTCGGCTTTCTCTACTGAGGTGCTCGTCCGGATGAACCAGGGCGCAATCGCAGTAGTCCTCCTGGTGCCGCCTTAGCCGATAGAGTGGAACGTAAGGCAGCAAAACACAGGAGCCGGGCAAACCCAACATTTGACCAAAGACATGAATCAGAGCTAATGCATATAAGGAAAAACTCGCGACGCCAAACACTCCCTAAGGTATTCGGTCTTTATGGTGTAAACCGGGCCTAAACAGTGCCCTTTGTAATAAGCCCCTGGTGTCCAGGTACGTGCAATATTCTGACGTGGCCACATGCACTACAAAAAAAAGACACATGCGTGACATTTTGGGCCGAACGAAATTTTTTTCTGTCATACATATGACACTTCTATGACGATAATTGTGACAAAACCCGGTATCATTATAGATGTGGTGGGCTCCTACTTCTATGACAAAAAAGCATGAGAGAAAATGGGCTTTTCGTCCTGGGTGGGCCGGAGACGCAGCTGCATGACATTCTTTGGGCCATCCATGACGGAAAAAAACCGTGGTAGAAGCGAGGGGGAAAAAAATTTCAAGGAGTTCCCAGTTACGGTGGGAGGTCGGGGGCCGAGCGATGCGCGTTTCTCTTGTACACGTACGCGCGTGTGTGCGAGGCGTTGTCTCTAACTGAACCCGAGCGAGGCGTTGGGCTCTAACTGAACCCGAGCGATTGCACTGCAGGCTACACGTTACTGAACCCGAGCGATGATCGATGGCTGTTAACTGAACCCGATCGAGCGATTCCTTCGCTACTGCTACTAACTGAAGCCGGTCGATGGGATGAATAGTGAGCGTTGCGGGGGGGGGGGGGGGGTGGATGAACAGTGAGCGGTGGCATTGCCTCTGGATGGACAGGACCCCATGGTGTGGTGGAGGGCTGGATGAACAGTAGACGGTGGAGGGGTGCCCGTCGAGGGGTGGATGAATAGGATCCCGTGGTGTGGAGGGCTGGATGAATAGTAGATGGTGGAGGGGTGCCCGTGGAGGGGTGGTTGAACAGGACCCCGTGGTGTGGAGGGCTGGATGAACAGTAGACGGTGGAGGGGTGGTTGAACAGTAGCCGGTGGAGAAGCGCGCGGTGGAGGCTGGATGAACAGGAGCCCGTGGAGGTTGGAGGATGTCGATGGTGGAGATGAACAGTATCCCGTGGAGTCCTGTTTTGCGGTACGACACACCCCTCCCGATGAACAGGACCCCTGTTTCGACCGTAGCGCTCCAACACAAGTCCGTTTCCTCCATTTTGCGGTACGCCACACCCCTCCCGATCAACAAGACCCCCGTTTCGACCGTAGGAGGTCCGTTTCCTCCATTTTGTGGTACGCCACCCCCTCCCGATGAACAGGATCCCGTTTCGAATGTGGCCGGTCGAACACAAGGCCGTTTCCTCCGTTCTGCGGTACGCCAGGCCTCGTTTCCATCGCATGTTCCGTCCAAGCCCTCCCGATGAACACGACGCATTCCGTTGCCTCCCCATGAACACGACGCATTCCGTTGCCTCCCCATGAACACGACGCATTCCGTTGCCTCCCCATGAACACGACGACGACGCTATTTCTCCGTTCGGACCCAGCCATGTACACGAGCCCTCGCCGTACGTATGCGCGAGTAGGCGTTCAAGACCCCGCCCGTACGTACACATACGTGGCCGTATTTTCTTTCTTGCACCCTGACCGCTGTACGTACGTGTACATGCTACGTGCGCGCCTCTACTACGACACATGCGCGCCTCTACATCGACCAGTATATATGCATGTACACGTTCGTGACCAGAATGACAACGCTATGTACGCTTCGACCAGGTGGGTCCTGACTGTCAGGCACTTCCTTGCGTGCAAAGATGTAGCTGGTGGGTCCCAGCAGTCAGGGGGGCGAATCGTTTTATTTTTTTTGCCCGGACACACTTCCTTGCATGGGAATGTGTAGCTGGTGGGTCCCAACAGTCAGGGGGAAACATTTTTTTCATGAAATACGGTGGCCCGTCCGGTGGGTCCCCGCTGTCAAGTGGAGGAATAATTATTTTGCACGTAATAAGGAGGCACTTCCTTGCCATGGTCGTGGACCCAGCTGTCAGCCTCTCCACGTACAGTCCACGTCCGATGGAAGTCGTTCCTTAACCACGTTGACCACGCCGCGCCAAGAGCACCCGGGCGATGGACGACGGCGAGGCCTAGGAAGGGGACGACAGGGAGCCGGGGAAGACACGGCAATGGAAGCCCGCGCAGAGAGGAGTACGAGGGTTCACTAGTTTGGCTACGGTGTGAGGTTGCCGTTGCCGCAGGGCCTGGCTAGCGGTGGGAATAGTAGGGGGTGGTGAGGCCTCCGCGGTAGCACAGCCGACCACGGGAGGCAGGAGCATGCGGCACGACCGGCGCTACTATGGGCGGCTGGAGCAAGAAGACCAGAGGTTGAGGAAGCACTACGGCCGTTGGATGGACATCGTACGGTCACTAGATCTAGAATCGTTCATATTGACTAAAGTTGACAAAGGCCCCCATCCCAGTCAACTTAGTAGGCCCACAAGTCAGCCTCCCACCATGGTGGGTCCCAGCTAGCAGGGGAGTATTCATTTTTTTGTGCGTAATAAGGAGGCACTTCCGATGGGGCTGAGCTGACAGCGGGGCAAACGTTTTTTCGTGAAATACGCTGGCCCGTCCGGTGGGTCCGAGCAGTCAGGGGGGAAACATTTTTTTCACGAAATAAGGTGGCCCGTCCGGTGGGTCCCTGCTGTAAGGTGGAGGAATAATTATTTTGCACGTAATAAGGAGGCACTTCCTTGCGGCCTCCTGGACCTAGCTGTCAGCCTCTCCACGTTCAGTACTCTTCCGATGGAAGTCGGTCGTTGACCACGTTGACCATGCCGCGCCGAGAGCACCAGGGCGGTGGTCTGGACGATGGTGTGAGTCCTAGGAAGGGGATGACGCAGAGCCGGGGAAGACGCAGCAGTGGAATCCCGCGAGGAGAGGAGTACGAGGGTTCACTGGTTCGGCTGCGGTGTGAGGCTGCCGTCGCCGCAGAATAACAGGGGGTGTGGGTGAGTGGAGGGATGGCCTGGCCAGCGGTGGGAGTAGTATGGGGGCGGTGAGGCCTCCGCGGCAGCACAGCCAGCCACGGGAGTCACGAGCAGGCTGCACGACCGGCGCTGCTTTGGGCGGCTGGACTAAGAAGACCAGAGGTTGAAGAAGCACTACGGTCGTTGGATGGACATCGTACGGTCACTGAAGCTAGAAACATTTATTATTGACTAAGTTGACAAAGCCCTTGGTACGCTCCAACTTAGTAGGCCCACAGGTCAGCCTCCGAAACCGTGCGCCCCAGATGTCAGGGGGAGGAATAATTTTTTGGGCGGCCGAAGCTAAGAATATCCAAGATTGAAGAAGAAGCACGACATCCATTGGATAGAGATCCAACGGCCACTGCTGCTAGAACCGTGTGTTGACTATAATAAGTTGGCAAAGCCTTGCATACGTGTCAACTTATTTTTTTAGGGGACGCATCACTTAGTAGGCCCACAAGTGTGTGGCAGAGAACTTATAGCCCATTTGCGTTTTGTAAGAATGTACAACCCATTTTGGAATTCTAATGGAATTTACAATAGCCCATTTACAGTTTGTTAAAAGTACAACCCATTTTCTAGCTAGGACAATGTTTAATAATTTCAACCAACCGTTCAAAACAGAATTCAATAAAATTTCCCACATTTTGATGCGCTCCGAAATATTTTTATCCCAAAATTTCTAGTTAGATTAAATATAAATTTGTATTACGTAAAAATCCAACAAAACATTGCGCGCGCAACAATGAAAATTTAAGATTTTCAAAATCCATAAATAATATTTTATAAACTAATTTCATGTTTGGTGCATTTTTTATAGTTACTGCCCAGTTTTTATAATTACATCCCATTTATCATTTTAAAGCCCATTTTCCTGTTAAGCCTAATGCATCCCTCATAGGAAAGATTTGCAGCCCAGCGGGGCGAAGAATAACAAGTTGACCTTGCTTGGGTATTCCTCAAAAGACATATAGCTGGGCTAGCCATTTTCATCTTGAAAAAAATTAGTATCTGGGCTGGATATCTGGCCTGGGCTAGACGGGCCACAGCCCGCCCAGTTAATACCCTACTCTCCTCTGAACAACAACGAAATCATCGCCAAGAAAAACTCTGCAGTGCTCACACCTCAAAAACACAAATACTGTTCGAGCTGCTTGGTCCCAGATGTCAGCCGCACCTTGTGCAATTCTCTTGTTTATATTGACTACATAGGTTGACAATGGTGTGGGACCGTGATGTCCGGAAACCAGGAGAAAGCAAAAAAAATATAGTTGTACATAATAAGGAGGCACTTGCGTATGTACGGCTATGGCCCTAGTGGGTCCCTAGTGTCATCCAGTCAAAATAAAGTCATCTCCTGAATCGTCATGTTCGTTGACAATGTTAACAATGCTCGGCACCACGGCAAGCGCAACAACTCGAAGGACAACGGAGAGGGCCTCGCGGGCCCTACGGATGGTCTGATACAACGCCAGCTACTCATTCAGGAAGCCAGGATCATCGGACACCTATGAGCACCTTCGAGAAACTAAGACGGCATGAAACGGTAAGGCCGCGCTTGGGAGCTCTGGTTTATTTCAAACATGTATTAACATACAAGTGTAATTTACTCGTCATTGAAAACAACGCGTAAAATACAGGCGTAATGAAATTGAGGGCCCGAGGTCTGTAAGTAAAACCGGTGGGTTACACGTGTAATTTGAGAGACCAGTGTATATTTTACGAGCACTGCTATATGGACGACATTACCAGACGACACATGCACGATGTGCGTCTCATGCCATCCATGGGCAAGGCTGAAACAGTAGCTAACGGCTGGATTAGCAAACATCCGAGTGTCGTTCAGCGTTTTTATCGTGTGTTAAGTACTTACGATATTTTACTAGTCGAAATCGACCAACCAAGCGCCTTTGCCTAAGACCATCTGCTTTAATTTACAAGCGTCAATTTTACAAGCAGTTTTGGTTGGAAAACGATGATCCAATCACGGCCTAATATCATGAGTTGGTCGGAAGATCATATGGTTTCACGTCTAACCTACCCGACTTGTCGTATAGGCTATGAATGAAACATCAGACGATGAACTTCTTAAGCACAGAAACAACAGAAGAGGATGATCTTCTTAACAAGAAAATCACTGGCATTAGATCGACATGCAAAACAATACAAAGCATTATTCTCAGGAGGCACGGTGAACAACTCGTGATGCCGCATGCCACAACATTCCAAGATCAACTTTGCAATCAAACACAAGGCCTGGCATTACATAGACAATATTCAGAACAAACTCTTAACACAGGAATATCTCGGTAGAGTAACTATTTACTTCTAAACTGAACACAGGAATAGGAAAAAACACTCAACGCTGCTCACAGCAAGGGCGTCCCACTCAAAAATATCAAATGCATGTCTTCTGGCTAACATCAATGAGCAAATTTTGACATGGTTTTCCAACTCCAATATATTAAACTAACGTCTTCTTGCTAACATCAATGATTAAACTTTGACAAGCTTTTCCCATTCAAAATATGTAATGCCTATGATCGTGGAGTCCTGTCATAGCTTTTATACTTGTTTGGGCACTTTTTGCCCAGGGCACTCCACGTATTGTTAAATTGCCAATGGTCTTTGCAGACTAGTCATGTCATCGGTGTCTAATAATACTCTGTAAAGCTTCTCGGTCATTCCTTCTGTAATGTAGCGCAAACAGTGACTGCTTCTTTAAGTAAAGTGGAACGACCAACTAGACCCAGTAATTCAGCAGTTTGCCTTACACATTGGCTCCTTTTGTGCAGTTCAACTAAAATCGGAGTCGGAATAAAACCGAGCTTTAATTTTGATATCCCTGTAAGCAACAATAGGTATAAGGGAAACAATTACTAAGAAATAATGGTTGATGACTTGTACTCCCAGAAGAAAAGCATCTACTGATCTACTTTATCTTAATGGGAAACAAAGCAGGAGAGTCGCAATTCTCCATCAGTGTGATTCATTCATATTGACTGAGACATTATCTTAACAATGCCTTGTTTCAACATGTATAAAGAACGACAAAGCTTATAAAGGGGGTGATGCTAAATTTGTTGTAACAAAGCAACAAGCATCATGTCTGGGTTGGTCCCATTTTTGTTCACTACTTAATGGGAAAAGACAGCAATACAATTGCTAAAATTCATCATTTATTTAAAACAGTACCAATACAAGTAGCATAGCATCTCAAAACACACTGCATGATCATGTGGATGAAGGCAAGTACCAACCTGTCATGACGCACACAAGATCACGTACGAATCTGCCAACACGAATAGGAAATCCAATCTCGTTTTGTGCAGTTGAAATCAAGCAAAGTGTTTCGCGTAGCGAAGCCAAATGTCACAATAGCAACAAGTTGAATAGATATCCCTGTATAAACAGAGGCGAAAAAGGAATCAATTACTGGCTAATAAAGGAGGATGAAACATGCGGCCACAAAAATGATAATCCCGCCAATTACTGGCTTATAAAGGGGGTGATGCTGAATTTGTTGTAACAAAGCAACAAGCATCATGTCTGGGTTGGTCCCGTTTTTGTTCACTACTTAATGGGAAAAGACAGCAATACAATAGCTTCAATTCATCATTTATTTAAAACAGTACCAATACAAGTAGCACAACATCTCAAAGCACACTTCACAATCATGTGGAGGAAGGCCTGTACTGACCTTTCATGAGATGACCAACATAAAATATGAATCTACCAACACGAATAGGAAATCCAATCAAGTTTTGTGCAGTTGCATTGAAACCAAGCAAAGTTGCCGGTGTGACATTTAAGTTCTATATAGAAACAAGTTGAATAGATATCCCTGTTTTAAGAGGCAAAAAAGAAAACAATTACTGGCCAATAAATGAGGATGAAACATGCGGCCACAAAAAGAAGCATCTACCTTATCTTGATGGAAAACAAAGTATAGGACTGTAGCATTTCTAAAACGGTTTCATTGATTCATATTAACAGAGAAATTCTTTTAAAACAGATCAGTAGTTAATTCTGAGATTAACAATAGCAAAATAGCTGCATGGGACATGCCAGCACCATGTGCGTCCACACATATAAATGGGTGATGCAGAGTATGTAGCCAAGCAACATATATGCGCTGGTCCCATATTTGTTCTCTTTGAACCTTCTTCCTATGTGAGGGCAGCTAATCTAGTCGTGCACAAACTACCCGACCCCCAGTTTCTTTCCCTTTTCAACAAAGAGTTCGGTTCCTTACAGATGTGTGTACTGGGTTACCCCCTTTTTCCCTTTTCGACCTACAAAGCGCTGGATAGCTAGTCTATACTACTTTCCGCCCCTCCTTTCCTCATTGAACCATGTCCTAGATTCTTGCTCCAGCCCACCACACCCTTCTTTCCTCTTTGAACCAAGACCTAGATTCAACTACAGATCGAAAAAGATCCACATGCAGCTAGAGCAACAACGATTTCAAAGAAACTTATACCTTAGGGTCGTCGAGATGTGGCAAGGCGTGCGGCGGGAGGCCGGATCTTCCCACACTAAGTATGGCAGCGAGGAAGAAGGGGTCGGTGGCCCTCCCGCACAGGCGCTGGGTGAAAGAGAACAGCGTAGCCGGCAGTGGATTGCCTCCCTCGCCGAAGGCGATAGAGTGAACGCTGCACCTCCTCCCCTTCCCGGTGCGACAGGATACAGACGCCTCCTTCACCAGCTGTGAGGGGAGAGAGAGAGAGACAAGAGGCCAACGCAGTCTTGTTTAGATCTGGTGAAGAGAGGGTGAGAGACTATGAATATAGCAAACCCTAGCAAATGTATCTAGACTCATTTTAGTGCTAGATACCTCCGTATCTAGACAAATCTAAGACAAGTAATTTGGAACGGAGGGAGTAACATATATGTAGTGCGGCGAGCGTGTGGAGAGTGCAAACCCTAGCGAACAAGCGCCGAGGCTCCCGCTTATATATATATATATATATATAATATATATATATATATATATATATATACTACTGTAGTATGGACTGAGCTCCGGTGCCTTCACTGCACCTGCTTTTGGCTGTATGACAGGTGAGCCAGCCACATTTTGGGCCCACCTATCGTAAAACCCTAGCAAAAATTGCACCAACGTGAAAGACGACTGTGTCTCCAACACAACCAAGGTGAACTAACGAAGGATATCATCATTGTGCATAACAAGCAAAGAGCACTGATGGAAGATAACTTGTTTTTCGTCAAAAATCGATCAGCTTCACCAGCCGACGCAACCATGAGGCACAACCATGAGCATCGATAGGTCATCGTAGTGATGCATCATCCATTTGGCATCAAGTTTGCGTGAGGCACCTAAGAAGTTCGACAAATCCTCATTGTGGTCTGTTTCTTCTCAGTAATCAAGCTCGAGGAAGGAAGAACCACGTGGCAGAGGACAGTGAGGCGGAACAACAATGGTCATCCAATTTTGTGCACTTCCACTAAAATTGAGGAAGACATGCCCGGGTATGGAGACACGCATCACTGTTTCCAAAAATATAAAAACGGGTTAGCAACGACATCTCAATTGTCAATAAGAATTAATGAAAAGTACACCAACAAACAGAAGCATCATAATTATCTTGATGGGAACTAAACCAGGATACCCAAGAAAAAAAGCATTTCTTCATTTAACCAGTGATAGTACTACCACCATATGGACAATGACCGCACAACCACCATGTACTTTTTTTAGAAACAACATGTATACCTCCACCGAGGCATAAATCAGGACAACTTTTTGAGTGGCATTTCCTCTATAATAGTACTAGTAGGTGATGTTGGACCAGCCGACGAACCCTAGCTACTATGCATGGGGAGCTGGGGAGTAGTCGCATAGAAGAAAACCCGCACGCAGCGACCTGGGGAGTTAGACCAGTACAAGAAGTTATACCTCAGGTGGGCGAGATGTCATTTAGGTGGGCGGGTGGGATCTGCCCACACGACGGCAGCGAACAAGGGCGCGGAGGATCTTCGTCCGCGCCTTCATCGGCTCCGAGAGGACGGTGCGCATCGGCTTCCTCCGTCACCGACGGCGACAACGTCAACGCTGCACCTCCTCACCTCTCATAGCGGACGGGATTCAGCCGGATCTGTGACCACCGGTGAGGAGAGAGATAGAGTGCACATTGTCATCTTGTTTTGATATGGAGAGGGTGAGAGAGTGAGATGCGAGAAACTCTATCAAACAAGAGGCTATAATGGAGTAAAAAAATCTCTCCATAGTAGTGGTTTTAAATAGAATACGCGCGTTCCTGGAAAAAAGAAGCGAAAACTCGCGGACAATTTTTTAAGGATCTGTCTAGGACATATCTAGATGTGACATAGTTATGTCACATATAAGTTGATGTCCACTCTGTTTGTGGTCTTTTCCTAGTTTTTTTTGTTTCTTGTTGCTACATTATATACTTGTGGGAGCTTAGATGTGATATCCTTAAATAACATCTAGATGTGAATTAGACAAATTGATTTTCTAATGTACCAAGAAAGAAAACTCGATCAAAAACACGCCCCCCCTTCCAGGTCGTGAGAGTCGTCGCGCGCACACACATAGACATAGACATGCATATCCGTGTTTACGTAAAATTCCATTTCCATCTCCATCTCCAATCATATTTGTCCAACTGGCACATTATTTACGTTGTTAATTATATATGCAGCAATATTAACGTACAACATCTCTAGTTTTCGCACGTCCGGACCGCTGCCACGGCCGGTCCTGACCAACCCAAACTCTCTTCATCACCCGTGCGTGCTTCCCGCCCGAAACGGTCAGTGCCGCATTCATGCCCGGCCTGAGCAGACGTGACCTCTCACTGGTGCCGGCATTGATTGCGGCGCGCCGGCCGAGAGAGCATCGCCCGCGCCGCTTCCAGGTGCACGCGGCTGCTCCTCGTTCAAAGGTCGCAATAGCCGGCTACAACATGCGCGATCTCTTCCAGTAGTAAGTTCTTGGGAGTCCGTGCTACAGCTAGCTGTCCTCCCCCAACTCATCAATCTCTTCCAGTAGTGCTAGTACTCCATGGCACGATCCATCGACAAGCAGGCGGGAAAGTTATGGTATACTACTCGGTTTGCGGTGAGTGGCATGCCGAGCGACCATGTGGGGTCGAGCCATGGAGGAAGGTGAGACACGAACACGATAGACGTGATTTAAACGTTGGTTTTGCTCGATGGCGCGATCCAACAAAACGAAACATTGGTTTCTCTCCATTTCCATTTTTTCTCCTTAAAAACTGAAACTTTTCCACTCCATTTTCATTCCTATTCCACAAAAAAACGAATCCTTTTGTAGCTCATCATTTATTGGCAAAGATAGAAAAGGTCAATATGAAGGAGGAGAAAGAAACAATAGTAACGTGGTCACGGGCATCTAGCATTCTACCCACAATGGTTGGCCATACAATCGCGATTCATAATGGAAAGGAACATATACCTATTTACATAACAAATCCTATGGTATGTCGCAAATTGGGGGAATTCGTGCCTACTCGGCATTTCACGAGTTATGAAAATGCAAGAAAGGATACTAAATCTCGTCGTTAACTGAGTTCCCATTTACAACATTCCATCAAATAGAAAGGAAAACTAACACACATGCTGATGCATCTCAATGATTCACAGATCATAGCCAATATTTACTTCACAACTAAAGAAAATAGTTGTGAGAGAGTGTACAATAGAAAAACTACTGATGGGGTCACTACGACTTAAACCCTAAATGTAACACCCTCGATGCGACTATAGCTCCCACGTGTCGACGCACGACTTAGAGACATAATCGCATTGAAGGCATATGTCGCAAGTCAGGTAATCATCACAAACATCCCATGTAATATAAATAATGAAGAGGGATAACATAGTTGGCTTACACTCGCCATGTCACATCAAAGTACATAAATAACATACATCATCCAAACACTCATGGCCCGACTACGGCGCCAAAATAGAAGAAAACCCAACATGCGACACGGTCCCAATCACCCCCAACTGGGCACCACTACTGATCATCAGAAAAAGACACATAGTAACGCTGAGATTCCTCGTCGAACTCCCACTTGAGCTCGTACTTGTCACCTGGAGCGGAATCACCTGGACCCGCATCTGGTATAGTAGGAATCTATGAGCCACAGGGACTCAGCAATCTCGCACCCTCGCGATCAGGACTATTTAAGCTTATAGGAAGGGGTAAGGCAAAATATATGTGGAGCTGCAGCAAGCGACTAACATATATGGTGGCTAACATATTCGCAAAAGAGAGCGAGAAGAGGAGGCAAAGCGCGAGCGGGAAACTAGAGGAACAACCTGCGCAAGCATTACTCCAACACCGTGTCCACCTCCCGGACCCCGCCGAGAAGGGGCCATCACGGTAACACACACGGTTGATTCATTTTAATTAAGTTTATGTTCAAGTTATCTACAACCGGACATTAACAAATTCCCATCTGCCCATAACCGCGGGCACGACTTTCGAAGGTTCAATCCCTGCAGGGGAGTCCCAACTTAGCCCATTACAAGCTCTCACGGTCAACGAAGGAATAGACCTCCACCCGAGACATTCCGATCAGGCTCGGCATCCCGGTACAACAAGACAACTCCGACAATGGTAAAACAAGTCCAGCAACACCACCTGCTGTGCCGATAAATCCCGATAGGAGCTGCACATATCTCGTTCTCAGGGCACACCGGATAAGCTACGCGTACGGGAGCCAACATAACCCAAGTTGCCAAGGGACGGCCCCGCACGGTGCTCTAGGTTGGACCAACACTCAGAGGAGCACTGGCCCGGGGGGGTTTAAAATAAGATGACCCTTGAGTCCGCGAAACCCAAGGGAAAAAGTGGCTAGGTGGCAAATGGTAAAACCAAGGTTGGGCATTGCTGGAGGAGTTTTATTCAAGGCGGACTGTCAAGGGGTTCCCATTATAACCCAACCGCGTAAGGAACGCAAAAATCCGGGAACATAACACCGATATGACGGAAAACTAGGGCGGCAAGAGTGGAACAAAACACTAGGCGAGAGGCCGAGCCTTCCACCCTTTACCAAGTATATAGATGCATTAAGATAACATAGCAATATAATGATATCCCAACAAGTAAATAAATGTTCCAACAAGGAACGGCTCCAATCTTCACCTGCAACTAGCAACGCTATAAGAGGGGCTGAGCAAAGCGGTAACATAGCCAAACAACGGTTTGCTAGGACATGGTGGTTAGAGGTTTGACATGGCATTGGGTGGCTGACAAGCAAAAGGTAGGCATCGTAGCATTGGCATAGCAAAAGAGCGAGCAAACTAGCATAGCAAAGATAGTAGTGATTTCGAGGGTATGATCATCTTGCCTGCAAAGCTGTCAGAGTTGACTGGATCCTCAAAAGCAAACTCAATGGGCTCCTCGTTAGTGAACTCATCTACCGGCTCTACCCAAACAAGACAAACAAGCAACAATGACACAATCAACCATGTGCAAGCTCAAACAATAAGATGCAAAGATGGTATGCTATGCGGGATGCGACGCGGGATGCAAAATGCAAGATATGACAGGAAATGCATGAACCTGGCCTCAACTTGGAAAACCAAGTGCGCCACTGGAAAGATGGGATGAAATCGCTTGAAAACGATATAAAGATCATTGGAATCGGAGTTACGGTTTGGAAATGGCAAGCGATTTAAGAATGACACCGGTCTGCGATTTACAGCAAGTAGGCATCTAAATGCAATGAAATGAACATGCTATAGCACCCAAACATGACAACAAAATACATGGCAGGGAAGCATTCAATATGCTTAACAAAAGACTAGCACTGAGCTACGGCCAATTCATCCATTATGAGGTTCAAACAAGCATGGCGAAAACGCAAATGGTAAACAGATTTCAGACTTAGTGAAATTAACACTTGTCTGGAATTTCAGATCATGAAGCCCTCTTCGGAGCAGCAAAACAACATGCTACAGGACCTGATTAGGACAAATAAGAACATGGCATGGAGCTACTCAACAAGCTTAACAAAATACCCTAAGTGACCTGGGGCCAAAAGGGATCACAAAATATACTAACAAGCACACGAACATAGCTAAAACATAATCAATTTTCAGACTTAGTGAAAACTGAGACATGCTGAAATATAACTCACGAAGGCATGTAAACGAGCTCGATGCACTTACTACGGTGCAAGTCATGGCAAGGCAAGCATACATCCATTAAGAAGGCACAAAATGCTAGCTAGACATGGCAAGAACAATGGCATAGCATGCACGGATCAACCACAATAACATCGGCAAAATCGCAAACAAGTTGACTATCTGCCCAGATTCACAACGAAGTAAAAGTAGAGCTCGATTGCCTCAAGCTAGGGTGCTCCATAATTGCAAGCAAAGGCATCGATGGATAGAGCATAACAAGATTAACAAAACTCCTTTACTGATCATCCTCAAAAGAGGCACGGATCACTAGGAAACAGCATGAGCATATGGCATCATGAACTAAACAATCCCAGACTTAGTGAAAACTACTAAGTCCCTGAAAATAGATTTACTGGGTGCCTCACTTTGCAAGCTTGCACAAGTCACCACACACATCCTAAAAATGCATGGGTTGCACCTCTGGAAAGATAACAAGATGCTTAACAAAACATATGAAGGACTCACAGGCATATCATGCACACAATAATCATGGCAAAAATGACAAAAATCTAAGATGAACTAGCAGATCTGACAATTAACTCACGAAGCCTCCTTCTAACAGCATTTCGGGCATCAAGATAAACTCAAATGAAAATGATGCAATGGAATGAAATGATGTACTCGTCGAGACGAACATTTTGATATACTATATGTCCAAAACGGAGCTACGGATGCGGAGACATGGCCGGTCAAACTATGCACAAAAATTAGGGTTCGGAGGAGAAAGTCAACCGAGATATTTTTCAGATCCAGTTCTGCACGGATTACGAGGTCGCCGGAAACACTGTTCACACCGGAGTTCGTCGCCGGAGTTGGAAGGGCCGGTCGGAGGAGGTGCGGCCCGGGGTGGCGGAGGCCGGCGCGCGCGGCGGGCGAGGCGGAGGGCGGTGGCGCGTGGGGCGGCGCGTTCCTGCGGCGGCGGCTGACGGCGGACGGGGCGGCGGAGGTGTGGCGGCTCGGGTAGTCGGCGCCGAAGGAGAAGAGCCCGCACCTCTTCGGGCCCGGATGGCGTCGGGAGTGGGACCGCCTTGGGCCCGGGCGAGCCAGCGGCGCTGGCGTGGCGAAGTGGGGCTCGGGCCACGTGGCGGGCGCGGAGTGGACGAGGCGGGCGACGGACATGTCCGGCGCCGTCCGGACGTGTCCGGTGGCGTCGAATCTGAGATTTTAGGGTTAGGGGGAAGAATGAACCGCGAATTTTTGGAGGGGGGTGTATATATAGGCATAAGTGGAGCTTGGAGAGTCCAAATGAGGTGTGGTTTTCGGCCACGCGATCGTGATCGAACGCTCTAGATGATGGAGCAGACTTTGGTGGGTTTTGGGCCAAATTGGAGGGATGTTGGGCTGCAACACACACGAGGCCTTTTCGGTCCCTCGGTTAACCGTTGGAGTATCAAACGAAGTCCAAATGATACGAAACTTGACAGGCGGTCTACCGGTAGTAAACCAAGGCCGCTTGGCAAGTCTCAGTCCAATCCAGAAATGATTAATCCCCACACATGAAAGAAAGCTAGAAATGACCATCGGAGGAGAACGAAGCGCCGGAATGCAAAACGGACAACGGGGAAAATGCTCGAATGCATGAGACGAACACGTATGCAAATGCAATGCACATGATGACATGATATGAGATGCATGACAACGAAAACAACACACGGAGACAAAGACCCGAACCCGAGAAATAAATATAACTAAACGCCGGAAACGGCAAGAGTCGGAGTACAAATTGGGAAAGTTATATCTGGGGCATTACAACACTCCACCACTACGAAAAGATCTCGTCCCGAGATCTAGGACTGAAAGAACGCCGGGTACTTAGAACGGAGGTGATCCTCGCGTTCCCAGGTAGCTTCACGGTCGGAATGGTGTGACCACTTGACTTTGAGAAATTTGATTGACTTGTTGCGAGTCTTGCGTTCAGTCTCTTCAAGAATAGCAACTGGATGCTCACGATAGGAGAGATATTCTTGGAGCTCAATGTCCTCGAAGTTGACGGTGCGGTCAGGTGTCTTAAAGCACTTTTGAAGCTGAGAGACATGGAACACATCATGAACATTTGCAAAGTTTGAAGGGAGCTCGAGTTGATAGGCGAGGTCGCCTCTCTTGCTGACAATCTTGAAAGGTCCCACGTATCTAGGGGCAAGCTTCCCTTTGATACCGAAGCGACGAGTCCCTTTCATAGGAGAGACGCGGAGGTAAACATGATCTCCGATCTCGAAAGCCAAATCACGGTGCTTACTATCATAGTAGCTCTTTTGGCGGGATTGGGCTGCTTTGAGGTTATCACGAATGACTTTGCACATTTCTTCTGCCTCTCTGATTAAGTCATTACCCAGCAGCTGACGTTCACTGGTTTCAGACCAGTTGAGAGGGGTACGACACTTCCTGCCATACAGAATTTCGAACGGGGCCTTGCCCGAACTTGCTTGAAAATTGTTGTTGTATGAGAATTCAGCATAAGGAAGACAATCCTCCCATTTCATGCCGAAGGAGATCACACAAGCCCTGAGCATATCTTCAAGAATCTGGTTGACACGCTCGCCTTGACCGCTTGTTTGAGGATGGAAAGCAGTGCTGAAGCGGATGTTCGTGAAAAGAATCCCAAAACTTGGAGGTAAAGATGCTGCCATGGTCTGAAGATATCACTTGAGGAATACCGTGCAGAGAGACAATTTGAGAGGTATAGAGTTCCGCCAATTGAGCTGCAGTGATCGACTCTTTGATAGGCAGAAAGTGAGCCACTTTGGTGAGCTTGTCGATGACAACGAATATAGCATCATTGCCATGCTTGGACTTTGGAAACCCAGTCACGAAGTCCATTTCAATGTGGTCAAACTTCCATTCTGGAATGGCAAGAGGTTGGAGGAGACCTGCTAGCCTTTGGTGTTCTGCCTTCACTCTTCTGCAGACATCACATTCATTTACGAATTGAGCGATCTCGCGCTTCATTCGAGTCCACCAATAAGCTTGCTTGAGATCCTGATACATCTTCGTGCTCCCAGGGTGGATGGAGAGGAGAGAATTGTGAGCCTCGTTCATTATCACTTTACGAAGTTCACCTTTGGGTACAACAATTCGATCCTCGAAGAAGAGAGTATCCTTGTCAACAAGGCGGTAGCACTTGTACTTGGGCTGACTCTTAGCAATCCCAATCTTCACCTTTTTCACCATAGCATCAAGAAGCTGGGCTTGGCGAATCTGGTCTTCTAAGGTAGGAGAGACTTGAAGGTTGGCGAGGAAACCTTGAGGAACAACTTGCAGATTCAGTTTGTGGAAAGCTTCACAAAGCTCGGGTTGATAAGGCTTAAGAATCAGACTGTTGCAATACACTTTCCTGCTCAAAGCGTCAGCAATCACGTTGGCCTTACCTAGAGTATACTCGATACTCGGATTATACTCTTGAATCATTTCGACCCATCGAGTTTTCCTGAGGTTGAGATTAGGTTGAGTGAAGATGTACTTGAGACTCTTGTGATCAGTGAAAATGTCCACTTTTCTTCCCAATAGAAGATGTCTCCAAGTCAAAAGAGCATGCACAACTGCCGCCAACTCAAGATCATGAGTGGGGTAGTTTTTCTCATTAGGCTTCAACTGGCGAGAGGTATAAGCAACAACTTTCTTCTCTTGCATCAAAACTGCGCCAAGACCTTGGAGAGAGGCATCACAAAAGACCTCGTACGGTTTGGATTCATCAGGCGGAGTCAAAACTGGAGCAGTGATCAACTTCTCTTTCAAAGTGCTGAAAGCAATATCACACTCTGGAGACCAAATGTACTTGACGTGCTTCTGAAGAAGATTTGAGAGAGGCTTCGCGATCTTAGAAAAGTTTTCAACGAATCTTCGGCAATAGCTTGCGAGACCGAGGAAGCTACGGAGTTGCTTCACTTTCTGAGGACGTTCCCAATTCACAATTGCAGACACCTTCTCAGGATTCACGGCAATGCCCTTGGCAGAGATGATATGCCCAAGATAAAGAACCTCATCGAGCCAAAATTCACACTTGGAGAACTTGGCGTAGAACTGATGTTCCCTGAGCTTATCAAGAACCAAACGCAAGTGTTTGGCATGATCTTCTTTGTTCTTGGAGAAAACCAGAATGTTGTCGAGATAGACCAAAGCGAAGTCATTGGTGTAGGCGTTGAAGATGAAGTTCATCATGCGAGAGAACGTCGGAGGGGCGTTGACGAGGCCAAAAGACATGACAGTGTATTCATATGACCCATAGCTTGTCCTGAAAGCCGTCTTGGGAATATCTTGCTCATGGATTCGAATCTGATGATAACCCATACGGAGATCAAGCTTGGAGAATACTTGAGCACCTTTGAGTTGTTCGAACAGCTCATTGATGTTGGGAAGTGGGTATTTGTTCTTGATGGTCTTCTTGTTCATTGGACGGTAATCAACACAAAGTCGGTCCGTTCCATCCTTCTTCTTCACAAAAAGAACACCACAACCCCACGGAGAAGAACTAGGCCGGATGAGACCCATTCTTTCTTGAATATCGAGTTGTTTCTTCAACTCCTTCAACTCTTCAGGTCCGAGCTTGTAAGGATGTTTGCACACAGGTTCCGTACCGGGCTCAAGATCAGTAACAAATTCAACGGGCCGGTGCGGAGGCATTCCTGGAAGCTCTTCTGGGAAGACGTCTTGATATTCGCAAACGACTGGAATCTGCGAGATAGCATCCAGTTCACCCTTCTCATTGAGAGAAAACAACCGGATTGTATCATCACGAGCGGCAAAGACAATTACATCCTCAGACGAATGAGTCAATTGAATCTGCCTGGCTGCACAATCAAGCTGAGCCTTGTGCTTAGAAGGCCAGTCCATTCCGAGAATAAGGTCAATATCCGAGTTACCAAGAACCATTGGAGAAGCCAGAAACTTGAAATCACCCATCATGATAGAAATATCCGGGACAATTGAAGTAGCCCTCATAGACTTAGCCGGAGAAACCACTCCCATAGGTTTACCCAACATTTGTGAAACAAAGTCGTGCTTGGAAACAAATGATCTTGCCATGAAACAATGCGATGCACCAGTGTCAAAAAGAACTCTTGCAGGAAAAGAGTTAACTGGAAAGTTACCCATGATGACATCTGACGAATCCTTTGCCTGAGCTGCGTTCATCAAGTTGACCTTGGCATGCTTGGGGTTATGCTTGACCACAGCTGTACTTGCCGATCTCACAGGAGGAGGAGGAGGAAGACGCCTTTGGTTGAAACACTTGTTGGCATAGTGACCCTTTTCTTGGCACTTGTTGCACGTGACCTCTGAGAGCAGACGGTGGTACGGAGCACTCGACTTGGAGGTTGAGACGAAGTCTTGTTCTCAAAGCCAGGGTTGGGTGGGTGGGAAGAACCACTGCCACCTTTGCTCTTCTGCTGATGCGGCTGCCAGAACGGAGGAGGAGGAAGCCAATACTTCTGCTGCTTGGCCACTTGAGTAGAGGAAGAAGGAGTAGCATCTCTGGCTCGCTTCTTGGAAGCATCACACCTCAACTGAGCAGCCTCTTGCTTGAGTGCCATGTTGTAGAACTCATCGCATCTCAACGGCTCAAAGAGGACAAGAGCGAGCTGAATTTCTTCTCTGAGACCACCCCTGAACGGGTATATCATGCTCTTCTCATCAGGGACGTCTTGTTTGGCAAAGCGCACGAGCTTCTGAAACAACTTGTTGTAGTCATAGACAGACAAAGAGCCTTGCTTCAGATTGCGGAATTCTCGACGCTTACTCTCAACCACACTTTGAGGGATGTGATGAGCTCGGAAATCTCGACGGAAATCATCCCAAGTGATCAGACGTCCACCTCTGGAATCCTTCTACTGCTGGAACCATTCTGCAGCCTGATCTTTGAGTTGGAAGGAAGCGAACTTGACGAAATCTTCAGGCCTGACGTTGCTGCACTCAAAATGCTTACCCAGGTCCACTAGCCAATCATCAGCATCGGAAGCCTCAACACAATTGCTGAACGTCTTTGGACAATTAGCAAGGAACTGGTTTAGTGTAGCAAAATGATTATGATTGCTGCCTTGATTCCCTTGGCTGCCTTGATTGCGCTCTTGGAGGATTTGCATGATAAACTGTGTGTTTGCATTGGTTGCGGCCATCACAGCTTGCCATGCCTCCGGAGGAGGTGGAGGTGGTGGCGGATCTTGATTCTAGTTCTGACTGGTGCTCTTAGCGGGAGCCATCCTGAAGAGGTTGACCACCGTTAGCACATAGACAGATAAATGAAGCTGAAACCAACGGAATGAAAATTGCAACATAAAGTCTTCACATCCGAACAAAATGAACGAATGCATTTCTCTTGAAGTGGTCACATATCCCTAAATTGTGAAGTCATGGAGAATGAAGGTAGAAGAAGTAAATCAACAAGGTATGGAATCAACATTTCACTTCGAAGCAACTCGAATACCACAACTCAAAACAAAACAAAGGATTGGCTTGTGGAAAAGCCGGAACAAACATATGATAGAGATTTCGTCCGAAGTTTTCGTGGTGGGACCTACACGGGCTCGATCGTACAGCACCATCATGTACAAGGCAGTGCACATGACATACGAAGCGTCCCCGAGTCGGCATAGCCAAGGACTCGTTAAGACACAACGAGACCACTGTAAAATCGACCGTGAATAGGCCAACCACTAGACGTCGAACCCCAATTTCATATCATACATCTGTCGGAAAGATATCCTAAGAGCTACTTGAATTCCTACCTATGAAACTCCCGAAAATTTCTGGTTATGCAATCAGGTGTTGGGGATACAGGGGAAGCATAATATCTCACCCAAACTAGAAATTCCTACATCCAGCTGTATCCATCCTTCAACACATAACCAAGAAACCTTCGGAAACCATCTACCTCAACCTTCGAAAAGCATCCGTTATACAATTTATGGCGATACTCCCGAACTCCCGCCCAGTACTGGATGGCGTCGAGGTTATCTCACCAACGAACTGCATAAAAGAGATTTTCGATGTCGGCGAAAATATCTCAAGTATTCTAGAATTGCAACGATAAAATTACGATGACAACACCTCAGAGCTCAACTCCCCGGGACACTTCCACTAAACCCCTGACAGGAGGCACCAAGATAATGTTCTCATCATAAGCCCATCGGAACGATTCCAAGATACTCGCGTGATCCTAAAAAAAATTTTAGTGAAATTTTGAGAAGAGAAGAGTCAAAACTCTATGTCAGGAAGCCTTACCAGAGCGATGAGGAGACTGGGAAGTAAAAAGCATTCCTAAACTCTTCGATATATAATTCCTAAATGACTCAAAACATTTTTCTAGACACAACTCGGCCGCTAAAAACGATCAAGCAATGGGGCTCCTAAGGTCGGGGAAGGCTCTGATTACCAACTTGTAACACCCTCGATGCGACTATAGCTCCCACGTGTCGAGGCACGACTTAGAGGCATAATCGCATTGAAGGCATATGTCGCAAGTCAGGTAATCATCACAAACATCCCATGTAATATAAATAATGAAGAGGGACAACATAGTTGGCTTACATTCGCCACGTCACATCAAAGTACATAAATAACATACATCATCCAAACACTCATGGCCCGAGTACGGCGCCAAAATAGAAGAAAACCCAACATGCGACACGGTCCCAATCACCCCCAACTGGGCACCACTACTGATCATCAGGAAAAGACACATAGTAACGCTGAGAGTCCTCATCGAACTCCCACTTGAGCTCGTACTCGTCACCTGGAGCGGAATCACCTGGACCAGCATCTGGTATAGTAGGAATCTGTGAGCCACAGGGACTCAGCAATCTCGCACCCTAGCGATCAAGACTATTTAAGCTTATAGGAAGGGGTAAGGAAAAATATATGTGGAGCTGCAGCAAGCGACTAGCATATATGGTGGCTAACATATTCGCAAAAGAGAGCGAGAAGAGGAGGCAAAGCGTGAGTGGGAAACTAGAGGAACAACCTGCGCAAGCATTACTCCAACACCGTGTCCACCTCCCGGACCCCGCCGAGAAGGCGCCATCACGGTAACACACACGGTTGATTCATTTTAATTAAGTTTATGTTCAAGCTAGACATGGCAAGAACAATGGCATAGCATGCACGGATCAACCACAAGAGCATCGGCAAAATCGCAAACAAGTTGACGATCTGCCCAGATTCACAACGAAGCAAAAGTAGAGCTCGATTGCCTCAAGCTAGGTTGCTCCATAATTGCAAGCAAAGGCATGGATGGATAGAGCATAACAAGATTAACAAAATGCCTTTACTGATCATCCTCAAAAGAGGCACGGATCACTAGGAAACAGCATGAGCATATGGCATCATGAACTAAACAATCCCAGACTTAGTGAAAACTACGAAGTCTCTGAAAACAGATTTACTGGGTGCCTCACTTTGCTAGCTTGCACAAGTCACCACACACATCCTAAAAATGCATGGGTTGCACCTCTGAAAAGATAACAAGATGCTTAACAAAACATATGAAGGACTCACAAGCATATCATGCAGACAATAATCATGGCAAAAATGACAAAAGTTTAAGATGAACTAGCAGATCTGACAATTAACTCACGAAGCCTCCTTCTAACAGCATTTCGGGCATGAAGATGAACTCAAATGAAAATGATGCAATGTAATGAAATGATGTACTTGTTGAGGCGAACATTTTGATATACTATATGTCCAAAACGGAGCTACGGATGCGGAGATATGGCCGGTCAAAGTATGCACAAAAATTAGAGTTCGGAGGAGAAAGTCAACCGAGATATTTTTCAGATCCAGATCTACACGGATTACACGGTCGCCGGAAACACTGTTCACGCCGCAGTTCGTCGCCAGAGTTGGAAGGTCCGGTCGGAGGAGGTGCGGCCCGGGGTGGCGGAGGCCGGCGCGCGCGGCGGACGAGGCGGAGGGCGGCGGCGCGTGGGGCGGCGCGCTCCCCGCGGCGGCGGCTGACAGCGGACGGGGCGGCGGCAGCGGACGGCGGACGGGGTGGCGGAGGCGTGGCGGCTCGGGTAGTCGGCGCCGAAGGAGAAGAGCCCGCGCCTCTTCGGGCCCGGATGGCGTCGGGAGGGGGCCTGCCTTGGGCCCGGGCGGGCCGGCAGTGCTGGCACAGCGAAGTGGGGCTCGGGCCACGTGGCGGGCGCGTAGTGGACGAGGCGGGCGGCGGACGTGTCCGGCACCGTCCGGACGTGTCCGGCGGCGTCGGATCTGAGATTTTAGGGTTAGGGGGAAGAATGAACCGTGAATTTTTGGAGGGGGGTGTATATATAGGCATAAGTGGAGCTAGGAGAGTCCAAATGAGGTGCAGTTTTCGGCCACGCAATCGTGATCGAACGCTCTAGATGATGGAGCAGAGTTTGGTGGGTTTTGGGCCAAATTGGAGGGATGTTGGGCTGCAACACACACGAGGCCTTTTCGGTCCCTCGGTTAACCGTTGGAGTATCAAACGAAGTCCAAATGATACGAAACTTGACAGGCGGTCTACCGGTAGTAAACCAAGGCCGCTTGGCAAATCTCGGTCCAATCCGGAAATGATTAATCCCCACACATGAAAGAAAGCTAGAAATGAGCAGCGGAGGAGAACGAAGCGCCGGAATGCAAAACGGACAACGGGGAAAATGCTCGAATGCATGAGACGAACACGTATGCAAATGCAATGCACATGATGACATGATATGAGATGCATGACAACGAAAACAACACACGGAGACAAAGACCCGAACCCGAGAAATAAATATAACTTAACGCCGGAAACGGCAAGAGTCGGAGTACAAATTGGGAAAGTTATATCTAGGGCGTTACACTAAACCCTAAACATGATTTAATTTCCTGGCCAGGTAGAACCTGTCGAAGGAATGTGGTAGAGGGAGATTCTTTAGTGAGAATGTCAGCAACAATAGAAGCAGCACTCTTTGGTTCTCCACCTTCTGGTACCTCTTGTTCCATAGCACTTTCCATGTCGGGAAGGAAAGACGGCTGGCACCCTCGGATCATACGATGCTTTTGTGCAGTTCCACTAAAATCGACCTAAGCATCCCTGATGGCAAAGATATTGAAGAAGTGTGATTAGAATAATAGTACTCGCACTAGTTCATGAGACATAAACTCATCACAAATAGAAGCCGGTAGAAGTAGAGAAAGATCGACATGGAGATGGAACTACGGCAGTGGAGCAAGCTGGCTCCAAAAGGAAGATGGACTACCTGGGACGTCGGGCTGTAGCAAGAAGAGCGGTTGGGACGCGGCATCGGCCCATACCGCGGTGACCCCCGATTGGGACGCACCGACTGTGGGTTTTCTCCCTCGCCGATGTCGACCGTGTCTACGCAGAACATTGTTCCCTTCCCCCAGCTGCGAGATCAGGCCCGTCGATCTATGCTTGTGAAGAGAGCAACCTAAGCAAGCAGGCTTGTAGCTTAGGCTCCTACTAGTGTATATATAGTGGTTTTCTTTTTCTCTCCATATCAACCATTTTATATTGCATACGTGTCATTCAAGAGTGAAATGATGGTTGCTTCTTCCGACTAACTTACTGTGTGATTTGACTGCTCCTTAGTGGCCCCTACACGTACTCCCCCTATGTGTATGCAACAGTCACACATACACATGGACGCAAAAACGCGCGCGACGCCCTAATGCATGCATGTCCGAGCACACGAAGGAACACACACGGTCATGCTCAAGTGCTCAACCTACACGTGCATGCACACACATACTCAGTCAGGGTGAGCTAGTGACTGTATGAACACCGGAAAATATATATATTGAGCACAATGAGCGTATTATGAAGTCCACTGACCGTATTTTTACAAATATAGAGTGACAGACAGTGTATTTATCTTGTTTGAAATTAAGCCATATTAACCGGAGAGGAGGCAACATGGACTAGCATTACTTTGTTGTGTCTCGTCAACTTGCCGAACGAGGAGAAGGTTGCAGGGCGGGAGAAGCTTGCGCGCGGTGGCTCGCGGGACAAGGAGAAACTTTTGAGTAATGCAAGCTCTCCCTCGCTCAGGCAGTGGACGTGCAACAGTTAATTCAGTGTCAGATTGCCAGAAGCGTACACTATACTACTAGTGCTATTATTGTTCGACTTCCCGAACAGCCAAGCGCAAAGTTTACTAGTACTACTATTATAGTCCATAAAGGTACGTACTATACTAGTACTAGGAACCGGATGGAGGAGCGTCTGCACTCTTATTATAATTTTAAAATGTGATAAAGCAATCTTCAACACATTTGGTTCTCTTCGAGGGTTCTCGCATGTGATAATGGAAGTTGAATGCATGGAACACTCGCCACAATTCTCGCTTAATTCTGGCTCATATCCTGTTACAAATAGTAGCGCTCAGTAATAATTCCTCTTTTTTTGTTATTCAGCATGTAAACAGGTCAGCAAACCTTGCGGCGCATCTTCGTGCGAACCGTGCTTGCTGCACTTTGAATGTGGCCGAGACCTGGCTTGATGAAACACCTCGCTTCCTACTTATTTTTATGCGGGGTACCTCGCTTCCTAGTGACCAGTGTCTTGGCTGATCGTCCTAAGAATGCTTATATATGAATAAAGCTCTCTCATTTACCCGCAAAAAAGATTAAGCCATATTAACCGGAAAGGAGGGAGTATGGACTAGCACTACCTTTTGGTGTGTCCCGTCAACTCACAGAACGAGGAGAAGCTTGCAAGACAAGGTGAACCTCTCTTATGCCTTTTGACTAATGCAACCTACCCTCAGTGGACATGCATCAGTCCATTTGGTGTCAGATTGTCAGAGGCATACACTGTAGTACCCAACATGCGGAATACCATCATTGTTCGACTTCATGAAGGTGCGAAGAGCCAAGCGCAGTAGGACGCGTACTTAGTTTTGCACCTTCATACTACTCCACCCTCCGTCACAGTTTACAGGGGCGCTTCATTATGATGCATTTCTCTCAATGCATTTCCACCACCAAAGAGACTTTAGACGCGTTTGGTATAATGCTCAATTAATTAGGGCGTTGAGGGAGTCCTGGATTAGGGGGTGTTCGGGTAGCCGGACTATACCTTCAGCCGGACTCCAGGACTATGAAGATACAAGATTGAAGACTTCGTCCCGTGTCCGGATGGGACTTTCCTTGGCGTGGAAGGCAAGCTTGGCGATGCGGATATTCAAGATCTCCTACCATTGTAACCGACTCTGTGTAACCCTAACCCTATCCGGTGTCTATATAAACCGGAGGGTTGTAGTCCGTAGGACATCAACTCCATATACAACAATCATACCATAGGCTAGCCTCTAGGGTTTAGCCTCCTTGATCTCGTGGTAGATCTACTCTTGTACTACCCATATCATCAATATTAATCAAGCAGGAGTAGGGTATTACCTCCATCGAGAGGGCCCGAACCTGGGTAAAAACATCGTGTCCCTTGTCTCCTGTTACCATCCGGCCTTGACGCACAGTTCGGGACCCCCTACCCAAGATCCGCCGGTTTTGACACCGACATTGGTGCTTTCATTGAGAGTTCCTCTGTGTCGTCGCCTTTAGGCCCGATGGCTCCTTTGATCATCAACAACGATGCGGTCCAGGGTGAGACTTTTCTCCTCGAACAGATCTTCGTCTTCGGCGGCTTTGCACTGCGGGCCAATTCGCTTGGCCACCTGGAGCAGATCGAAAGCTACGCCCCTGGCCATCAAGTCAGGTTTGGAAGCCTAAACTACATGGCAGACATCCGCGGAGATTTGATCTTCGACGGATTCGAGCCACAACCAAGCACGCCGCACTGTCTCGCGGGGCATGATCTAGCTCTATCACTGAACAGTATCTCGGAGGCCGCAAATGCACCAGCTCTGACCCTTAATTCGGAGCCAGTTGTGTCAATCGAGGATGAGCGGTTGCACGTCACCTCGGGGGCTGCGATCTCAAAGGCGATCGAGCCGAACGCCGGCCCACACTTCGCGTGACTCACGACTCCGAGGATCCGGACTCCTATCCGGACTCCGAACCCCCCAAGCCCCTGCCGATCGAATCCGATTGGGCGCCAATAATGGAGTTCACCGCCGTCGACATATTTCAGCACTCGCCTTTTGGCGATATCCTGAATTCTCTCAAGTCTCTCTCTTTATCAGGAGAGCCCTGGCCGAACTGCGGTCAGCGAGGATGGGATACGGACAATGAAGAAATTCAAAGCCCACCCACCACCCACTTGGTAGCCACTGTCGACAATTTAAACGACGTGCTCAACTTCGACTCCGGAGACATCGACAGCATGGATGACGATGCAGGAGATACCGATGAACCAATGCCCATAGGGCATTGGACAGCCACCTCATCTCACGATGTGTACATGGTGGATACCCCTAAAGGAAGCGACAACGAGGAAAAAGGGGATGGACCAGGAGATCGACCCCCCGAAAAGCAATCAAAGCGTCGGCATAAACACCGACCCAAGCCCCGCCTCGATAAAAACCCAGCCATAGAGCAGGACGAGCCGATAGACGACGAGCAGGCCTTAGAGCAACCGTCCGAACAGGGAAACACGGATAGAGAAACCGAACATCCCTCCTTTGGCAAAAACGGCATTCCGGACAACCTCACGCTGGATAAACCCATGGAGCAGAAGAATCTCCACAAGAGGCTCGTTCAACTGCACGCAGCCTGAAAAAGCAGAAGCGGAAGCTAAAAACAGCGGAAGATGCACTCCGGATTAGATGGAGCAAAGTAATCAATACCACAGATAAATACGGCGACGGTCGCCGCACTAAAAGCTATCCGAAAAGAAAGCTACTGCCTGAATTCGACGAAGAGGCCCTAGAGCCCTCACATTCAAAAAATAAGAAAGCCACACGGTCAGATAGACGACCCCATAAAGCGGCAAGTGGCGCCGCACTTAAATCGGCATGCGACCCACCTAAGGATTCGCATCATGGCCCAGTTAGGTCCATTTATGGGCCAAGAAAGCAAGCTACCGTAAGCAATGCAATAAAGCCATCATCAGAATCCGGCACACCCAAATACAGGGGCGCCGCACACCCCCTATGTTTCACCGATGAGGTCTTGGACTATGAATTTCCAGAGGGATTCAGACCCGTAAACATAGAGGCATATGATGGAACAACAGACCCTGGAGTCTGGATCGAGGATTATATCCTCCACATACACATGGCTAGAGGAGATGATCTCCACTCCATAAAATATTTACCCCTTAAGCTTAAAGGGCCAGCCCGGCATTGGCTCAAAAGCCTTCCTGAAAACACAATTGGAAGTTGGGAAGAGCTCGAGGATGCTTTCCGAGCAAATTTTCAAGGGACCTATGTCCGCCCTCCGGATGGAGACGATCTTAGTCACATAACTCAGCAGCCCAAAGAATCAGCTCGGCAGTTCTGGAATAGATTCCTCACTAAAAAGAATCAGATAGTCGACTGTCCGGACGCCGAAGCCTTAGCAGCTTTCAGGCATAACGTCCGAGACGAATGGCTCGCCAGACACCTCGGCCAAGAAAAGCCAAGAACAATGGCCGCACTAACAAGCCTCATGACCCGCTTTTGTGCAGGAGAGGACAGCTGGTTGGCAAGGTGCAGCCCCAGCGACCCAAGTACATCCGAAACTAGGGATGGAAACGGAAAACCGCGACGCAACAAGGACCGTCGCTGGACTAAGGAAAAAAGTCCGAAGAGCACGGCAGTCAATGCCGGATTCAAAGGCTCACGACAAAATCAGACAAAACCGCCCCTCCAGGATAACAGGGACGATCCATCCAACTTAAATAAAATCCTGGACAGGATATGTCAGATACACAGTACTCCCGGGAAGCCTGCTAACCATACCCACAGAGATTGTTGGGTTTTCAAACAATCCGGCAGACTCAATGCCGAACACAAGGCGCTCGACACACCAAGCGAAGACGAGGACGAACCCCAAAAGCAGAGCACCAGGAAACAAAAGAACTTCCCACAAGAAGTAAAAACAGTGAACTTACTTCACATAACAAAACATGCGGCGTCCATAAAGGTACGCACCACACGACCTATCGCCAAAGGGTCCCGCCACTGGTTGTCAAAACCAATCATCTTCGATCAGCTAGATTATTCTAGAAATATCAAGAATGCAGGCTGGACTGCCTTGATACTCGATCCAATAATTGATGGACTCCAGTTTTCAAATGTCCCTATGGACGGCGGCAGTGGACTAAACCTGATATATCAGGATACAATCCATCACATGGGGATAAACCCAGCAAGAATCCGCCGCAGCAATACCTCCTTTCAAGGGGTAACACCTGGTCTGGACACCCATTGTATGGGTTTTCTCCAACTCAAAGTTATATTCAGCTCTGCCGATAACTTCCGCCGCGAAAAGCTAACCTTCCATATCGCCCCGTTCTCAAGTCGCTATCAAGCACTACTGGGACGTGAAGCTTTCGCTCGCTTTAACACAATACCGCATTATGCATCTCTCACGCTTAAGATGCCCGGTCCACGAGGCATCATCTCTTTGAAGGGGAAGCACTAAAGTGCGCCTCCCCAAGCGGAGGACTGTGTAGCCGCTTTGACAGCCCCACAGTAAAATGGCCTCACCGGCCAAAAAACTTCGAAATAGGTCATTAAAGACCACAAACGCGGATAGACGAGTTCAGTACAAAATCATCATTGATGCAGGCTTAGTGGCCATATACCCCCGCACTAGGGGCTCCATGCATATACAATAAGAGACAATAAAGCTTAATTTTATATATTTTACTTTATACTTTGTTTATTTTAAACTTTTTCAGCACGACCCGTTTTCAACTCAGTTCCTCTCTTTTACAGATGAACGTCGTGCGGTGCCTGTCCAGGATATGGCACAACGGAGACACAGGCGCAGACGTGCAGTAGGGACCCGTCCTAAAGGATTCTTTTTAGATTAAGACCCTGCGTAAACCTTTTTTACTGTCTCTTGTTTCTACACATCCCCTGGTTTTTTCTGATATAACCAAGGAGGAGGCTGGCGTCTTGGCATGTGGCCACGTCAAAATGTTTGCACGTACCTGGACACTAGGGGCTTTTTTAATAAAGAGTGTTGTTTCGCCCGCACTCATAAAGACCGAACACCTTAGGGAGTGTTCGACGTCGCGAGTTTTGGCATTATATGCATCAGCTCCGAATCATGTCTTTGGTCAAATGTTGGGTTGCCCGGCTCCTGAGTTCGGCTACCTTATGTTCCGCTCTATCGGCTAAGGTAGCACCAGGAGAACTACTACGATTGTGCCCCGGTTCGACCGGGCGAGCACCTCAGTAGAGAAAGCCGAAAACTGACTGTCATGATGTAGCGTGAGACTGGTCAGCCACTCGATGACCTATCGGAATCTATCGGATTCTCCGCTTTAACGAAGGGCCGCTTCCCGGTCAGGCACATATGCGCCCCAAACTCGGGCGTGCGCAGTCACCACCAAGGGGCTACCTAAATAGTCTCACTATCAAGCTCATATGGCTAAGTGAAAGTGTTAAAGCATTATAGTCCGGTTGCCTGGCCCACTGCGCTATCATCTCCTTTGCAGGACCAAACATTGGGTTAAGTGTGAAAATGCGTCTTCTGCGAGCACCCCCACACTATGTGCGTGGGGGCTGAAGCCAATGACTGCCATCTTTCAGATTTTGTATATATATATATATATCTTAAAACGGCCGCACAGGAGGTGTTCCCAATACTTGAAGGCACAAGTATAAAAAGGCCACTATAGTTTATCAAAATATTACTTTATAATTACATATGCTATCATAACATAGCATCTTTCGAGCACTGCGTCTCTATTACACGAGCGCCTTCAAGGACTTCCTGAAAATAGTGCTTGGAGGGTACTCGGCTTTTGTTTGAATCTCGGGACGCAACAACGGTGGTCTCCATCTCTGCCCAGTATATCTTGACACAGGCAAGAGCCATCCTTGCACCCTCTATGCATGCTGACCTCTTCATTGCATTAATACGCGGCACCGCGTCAAGGAATTGCTGCACCAAGCTGAAATAACTCTTCGGCTCCGATCTCCACGGCCACTGATGACCCATGACGTACTTCATGGCGAGTCCGGACAACCTATTCAGTTTGGCCCATTGAACCAAACGATCGTCCACTGCTAGTGGATGCTCTGGATTGTGAAACTGCGACCAGAAAAGCTTTTCCACTTCACGATCTTTCTGATCTCGAAAGTGTTCGGTCGCATCAGCAGCACTCGCTGCCAAATCCAAATAGGTATCCTGCACACTCCACATCCGGTCCAACAGAGCAAACTTCGGATCGCAAAATTTCCTTCACAGCATAAAGGGCTTTCCAGCCGCAATCTGTTCGGCCTGACGCAGCTCCTCCTTTGCAGCTCTCGTCGCAGAGCGCGCGTCCTTGGCATTGGCAACGGCCTTCTCTAAGTCCGTCTGTTTCGCCTGGTCTTCTTTCTCAAAAAGTCTGCAACGGTCTGCAACGCTCTTTAACTTTTCGGCCATCTTGGCCATCTCTTCCTTGCTTCGGCAATGAGCAGCATGTTTGGCTCTCAGCACTTCAAGGGCTTTCTTGGCAGCCGCATCACTTTCTCTGGCTTGTTCTTTAGCTCGGGCAAGTTCTGCCCTATGACTCTCCACGGCGGCCGCACCATCTACGTCAAGCACACACATCGTAAGACACTGGCATAAAACACTTCTTACCTGATGCCGCCCGAGGAATTACATACCTTGAGCCTCATCAAGCCGCTTGTTGACAAGTTCGATGTCGACATCTGCCACGTCCAGTTGCCGCTTTAGTTCGGCAAAATCATCAGTTCGGCTCGATTCCGAACACCCTGCCGCCTACATTCAAAGGCGACATCTTAGACCTGGGATTATGATCCTTCGCATGCCGTCATTTCTTGATGACGCGTAGAGTCTCAGGGGCTACTATCTACACAGGGCGCATCTTGTTCATGCGCAACTGACAAAAGTGTACATTATCTAATGTACCTCAAAACCCGTCAGTAAACTTTTGACGGCCTCATGAAATCCGCTCTCTGCGGATGAGATCCTTTCAATCACCGTGCCCATCAATGCACGGTGCTCCTCCGAGATAGAAGCTCGCCCCAGCAGAATCTTTAGCTCCTCCAGCTGAGCACCAGACGGTGCCGGACTTGTCCCATGACCTCTTTCAAAGGCCAGTCGCGGAGAACCTCGGGGGGCCACATAGCTATCTTCCGCCCCTGCTGGATTCGGAGAAACCCTCCACGACGACACCTCAGGGTCGCCCGCCTCGCTAGGCAGCACAGCAGGGGGAAGCGTCCCGCTCTCCATCATCTCCGGAAGGAGATCCCCTGAAGACGAGCTCTGGTGAGAAGGGCTGAGGTCCGAGCTACAAGGTAAAATTTTGGTTAATCTTCTCAGATATAAATCAAGGATTTCCCTCATCCCTCAAAAGAAAAATCTTTCTCTACTTACGGCTCGCTGGAGGGCTGATCCCCTTGAGGGTGTAGTCCGGCCGAGGAACTCCCCGGTGTCGCACCCTCTGATGAGGATTTTTCCCCCGCTTTGAGGCCATGGTTTCCGGGTCGTCAGAGGCGGCTCTCTTCTTCCCCTTAGGAGAAGAATTGTTGGTTCCTCCCTTCGGAGCAACCTCCTTCGAGGAGGCCATAGTTTCCTTGTCCCCCCCCCCTTGCTTCCCTCCAAAGGCATTATCTCCAGCATCCTGACCAGCACGGGATCCGGCCTGGTTTCGGGAAGGGGAGCCGGACACCTGATCAGCTTTGCCTTCGCTATCCACTCCTGTTTAAAAGGACGACTCTTTTAGGGGCAAGTTTATGACAATTATACGGATAGAAGGTCCGGGCACAAGGTTGCTTACTTGAGTATCCGGGTGATTGCAGCTTAGGCCTGCGTCCTTGGTTAAATCCGGACACATCTCTTGTGATCCGAAGAACAGTTTATACATCTCCGCGGGCGTTGCGCCCATGAAATTCTGGAGAGCTCGCGGTCCCTCTGGATTAAACTCCCACAGGTGAAGGGAGCGACGTTTGCCGGGCAATATTTGGCGAATCGGCATGACCTGCGTCACCTTGACCAGGCTGAGGTCTCCTTCCAAGAGATCCTTAATGCGGCCCTGTAACAAGGGCACATCTTTGGGCAAACCCCAATCTAACCCTCTGTTGACCCATGACGCTAGCCATGGTGGGGGAACCGAGCGAAAGGCAGGAGGTGCCACCCACTTGGTGCTTCGGGAAGTGGTGATATAAAACCACTCTCGTTGCCACAAGCCTAGCTCCTCTTGAAAAGAGCCCTCGGGCCATGGAGCATCAGCATTTTTGCTTATAACAGCGCCTCCGCACTCTGCGTGCCGTCCCTTGATCATCTTCGGCTCCACTTTGAAGGTCTTGAGCCATAATCCAAAGTGAGGGGTAACACGGAGGAACACTTCACACATGACAATAAACGAGGAGATATGGAGGATGGACTCCGGAGCTAAGTCATGGAATTCCAGCCCGTAATAAAATAGCAGTCCCCTCACAAAGGGATCCATTGGGAAGCCCAACCCCTGAAGGAAGTGAGACATGAACACCACGCTCTCACCGGGCTGGGGACTGAGAATGACCTGCCCTTGAGCAGGCAACCTATGCAAAATTTCGCTGGTCAGGAACTTAGCCTCCCTCAACTTTAGTACATCCTCCTCCATGACGGAGGAGGGCGTCCATCGGCCTTGAAGGTCAGAACCGGACATTGTCGAAGGTCCGAAGCACCTGGAATCTGGAGCCTAGGGTGTTGGAACTCGAGGTGACGGGCGAACTTGCTTGAGATTGAAAAAAGGAGTAAGGCCTTGGTCTCTTTATAAGAGGTTGAATACCAAGAGCCCTCCCCGTAACTGTTCGAGACTCGTCTTTAATCAAGGAAACGTGCTAACAGGCGCGGTTGGGTCACCCATGTCCGTATTGATGAGAATCCCGTAAAAGGGGGGGTACACGATCTCTGCTTTGACAAGACGTGCCAAGGAAACCGCCTCGCAAAACGTGCTGAGGTGGAAAAGTAAAAACGATTCGCGTAAAGGACTTGGCCGTAGTGTGATGACGCACTGCGGAATACGTCAACAGATTTGATTTGTGTTAATATTATTCTCTCTATGGCAATATGTGGAACTTATTTTGCAGAGCCGGACACTACTCTTGGTGTTTATAATCTTCTATGAAGGACTTGGAGGAGGAACCCGCCTTGCAATGCCGAAGACAATCTGCACGCCGGACTCGTCGTCATTGAAGCCTGGTTCAGGGGCTACTGAGGGAGTCCTGGATTAGGGGGTGTTCGGGTAGCCGGACTATACCTTCAGCCGGACTCCAGGACTATGAAGATACAAGATTGAAGACTTCGTCCCGTGTCCGGATGGGACTTTCCTTGGCGTGGAAGGCAAGCTTGGCGATGCGGATATTCAATATCTCCTACCATTGTAACCGACTCTGTGTAACCCTAACCCTATCCGGTGTCTATATAAACCGGAGGGTTGTAGTCCGTAGGACATCAACTCCATATACAACAATCATACCATAGGCTAGCTTCTAGGGTTTAGCCTCCTTGATCTCGTGGTAGATCTACTCTTGTACTGCCCATATCATCAAAATTAATCAAGCAGGAGTAGGGTATTATCTCCATTGAGAGGGCCCAAACCTGGGTAAAAACATCGTGTCCCTTGTCTCCTGTTACCATTCGGCCTTGACGCACAGTTCGGGACCCCCTACCCGAGATCCGCCTGTTTTGACACCGACAGGCGTCGTAACCGCAATCAAGTCCACAATTTTCTCTCCATGTACTGTACTACTACGGAGTGCATGCATGTGTGTACCCGGGGTGGAAGCACTGCATGCATGTGTGTACGAATTATTCTCTCTAGTAATAGACGCCGTGCTATAACTACCAATGCTATTTTTTAGGCCGATCGCTAGTCGCCTTGGTCCCACAGATTTTTTTTCTTTTTTCTGAAGTGCGCTGTATAAACAGTGATGGATGGAGTAGTATGAGCGAATTCAAAGAAGAGCGTATTGATGGTTGCTTCTTCAGAGCAACTTGCAGTGGGAAAGGTGGGGCTTATGATTTGACTACTCATTACTCACTATTAATGCGGCACAACGACCAGGCTGAGTCTCCCGTGCGGTTGTGCACTACCCCCTCGGTTCTTAAATATACTCCGGAGTATTTGTCTTTCTAGAGATTTCAACGAGTGACTACTCAAATATTTATCTTTTTAGAGATTTCAAATGAACCGGCACATACGGATGTATATAGACATATTTTAGAGTGTAGATTCACTCATTTTGCTCCGTATGTAGTCACTTGTTGAAATCTCTGTTAAGACGAATAGAATATTTAGGCACGGAGGGAGTACACATACGAAGCAAAATGAGTGAATCTACACTCTAAAATATGCCCGTTTGAAATTTGTAAAAAGACAAATATTTAGGAACGAAGGAGTATAATTTTGTGCATGGCACATGGACCCGGATGATGAAGAGGCTTCTGGCGATGCTATCAAGCTTCCATCATTTGTTTACATAATTGACGTACTATACAAATAATTTTCCAGCGACATGAAATTATACAATGGTGCGAGCTTTCAGCTTTTGTTTCGCGTGTCTTGCCATCGATGCTCTTTCGGAAACAATAAAAAACTAACTTCCTTGCTAATGCATGTTAATTATTAGCATATTAGAGCTAATAATTACATCACAACTAAAGACAAAGTTGTGAGAAGGTGTTAAATTAAAATTGATCCATGCTTTCATTGGCAGCAACGTCCCCCCAGCTCTGTCTAAATCAACAAGGCATGTTGGGAAAAAAGTAGCTGTCTGGAGCATGCAACATTCCGATCATTTTGTGCAGTTCCACTAAAATAGAGATGAGCGTCCCTGTTCCAAAGATATCAAGTGTGATTACAATAATAGAGGACTGTTGATGAAACAATAAACACACAAATAGAAGCCGGTCACCTTTGAAGTCTCTCTTAAGACTAACTAGTTGGAGAAGATTAGGCTCGGAGTTGGATGAGGAGGATAGAGCAAAACCAATCTCCCTTTGTGCAGTTGCACTGAAATGTAGAGACGTTGCCCGTGTGACATTTTAGTACAACTGCACAAAACACTCTTAAGAAAAAAAGTGATTTGTGCAGTTCACCAAAAGGTCGCAATAGCAACGACGTGAAATGGATAGCCCTGTTTGCAAAAAAGAGGTAGAAAGGAAACAATTACTGGCCAATAATAGTTGATGACACATGCGACGACAAAAAAGAAGCATATTCCTTGTCCTAAGGGAAGATAACAACACGGTTGTGTTTGTCTAAAACGGTGTGAGGACGAGAATGCAATATGGAAAGTACGCCGGACGAGCTATGTTTTGGGCAAAGAACTATGGAAGATCCACATGCAGCGTCGTGGGAAAACGGGCAGTGTAGCAAGGCCGAAGGGGATACCTGGAGGTCGTCGGGATGTAACTAGGTGAGCGGCGACGGGCGGAATCTGCGAGCAGGTGGCGTAGGCCCTGCCGCTCCAGAGCTTGGTCAGAGAGAATGGTGTGTACCGTGGATCGGGATGTGTTGCCTCGGCGCCGTCGAACGGAGAAATGATGCACCTCCTCCCTTTCCCCGGCGGACGGGATGCGGCCGGATCAATGACCAACGGTGAGAGAGAGAGAGAGAGAGAGAGGCCACCGCACTCCCTTTCCCCCAGCGGACGGGATGCGGCCGGATCAGTGACCAACGGTGAGAGAGAGAGAGAGGCCACCGCAATCCCTTTCCCCCGGCGGACGGGATGCGGCCGGATCAGTGACCAATGGTGAGAGAGAGAGAGAGAAGCCACCGGAGCCTTGTGTGAGATACTCTGAAGAGCGGACTACCTTTTCCTCCATAAAAATCATTTTATATTCTATGTACGTGCCATTGAGCGCTATAACTTTATTTAAAAATAACGCGGCAATGCGTCAAGTTGAACTTTGTTTCATGCACGCGTGGTACACGACCTCCCTAGGTAAACAACCGCTACAGGCACTCAAATTAGCACGTGGGCTGCCATTTCGTAAAGAAATGAGCTCCACCGTGTACCCGCGCGGGTGTGGCTGGGCACGAAGCGTGAGTACGTGCACGGTGCACCTATTCTCTTCTTGTATACGTACACCACCTGCGTGGGGTTGTGTGAGAGCGATAGAAACCTAGAGAGATATAGTGTGTGGGTTCTTGAGAGTGTTTTTTTGTGGGGGGGGTCAATCAAAAAATTTAACATATGCAATGTGTGTGAAATAGAGACCTGGATATAACATATATATAGAGGGGGCGATCCACAAGAAGAGAGTGGAGGTATCATCGGCTTGAGGTGTCCATAGAATCGAAGAGAGGGATGATGATGTGTGTGTGTGTGTGCGCGCGCGATCGGTAAAGAGTGCCATCGAATTTGTGTGTGCCCACGTCAAAGATATAGAGTGGTTGGCCTACTGGAACGTGAGATGGGACATGTGCAGTTTGTCTCTGTGGCATGGATACCTACTTGCAACGCTCGACTATCGGTGTGTGGTGAGGGAAGAGGGAGGCCCAATTAACTATAGAGGTACAATGGCTGGTATATGTGTGGAGGAGAGAGGCCTACCTCATGTATTAAGGAGATCGATCTGCCTCATGTATTAAGGGAGATCGATCGGCATCCATGCATATGTGCAGGAGATGAATAAGATTGGGAGAGAGACAGAGCTAGAGTGTTGGAGGGTGTGGTAGTGGAGTTGCTTCTAACAAATGGTGGGATAGGCTTGCGAAACAAATGGAAGGCACGCCCGCAATATCAATAAGAGAGGAGATGGCTGCTTGTTGTCTGTGCACGTGCGTGTGAGAGACGGGTCAGGAGGCATGCACAAATGATGAGGGGGGATGATGTGGATGTGGTAAGCAGACGTAACTACATAGGAAGATCAATTGCCCTTTGTAAGAGAAAGGAGAGACATAACTTATGAGGTACGTCGATCGATGGGGGGTAGTTAAAGTCGATCTCGGTATATGTTGGCAGATCGATCGGTATACATGCATGTGTGTGTTAGAAGCAAATGAGGCATGAGGAGAAGGATAGAGAGAGAGGGATGCATGTAGGAGGTGGTACGAGAGGCATACTATATCGAGGGGGAGGAGTGTGCGAGTACGAGAACAACGAAAAGAGTGGTGGGAGTGAGGCATGGACGGTGACAAGAGAAGAGGGGAAGCTTGTGTTTTTGCTAGGCACACCTGGCTAGAGAGGCATATCGATCGATGTGTGCCGTAAAGAAGGAGCTGGGTGGCCTACACACACCGTGGGTGAACGACCTAAAGTGAAAAGACGAATTTGCGCGATGGAGCTAGAGAATGCTGAGGGAGGGTGAGAGGGATGCGGGCGTGTGCATGCACAAGAGAAAGTTAGCGCTATCTACAAAGATAAGAGGGTTATGTGGATCTAAAAGACGAATAGAGATCATATATACTTCATTGTAAAAAGTGAATTCGGATATTTGAAGAATTTATCATAGTTTTTCAAACCAACGGATGTGTGAATATATATAACGGTGATACACATGGTGTGGTTATGAACATGGTGTACTACATTTAATATATTTTATCTCTACTCTTATAAAAAATGGAGTTGTTGATGATGGTGTGCCTGCCATCCTACATTATAGGTCGTCTGATTTATATCTGGCGGATAGCAAGGAAACTATGATGGTTGAAGTTGGCAACAATCATGATTGTAGATTCTTATTGAAATAGAGAAACGAATTCAAATTTAGTTCGAATTGCAGCGGTAGTATAGACATTTGGAATGCACTAAAATGTTGGTATGAGTAGGTTACATGCATTATACAGCAAGCGAAAAAATTTAATCACACATAACATGGATTCATACTCCCTCCTTCCATCTATATAGGGCGTAATGAGATTTTTAAGACCGCCTTTGACTATTGACAAGATTAATAGTACATGACATGCACAATGTGAAAATTATATCATTGAAAGAACCTTTCACAGATGAATTTAATGGTGTGCTTTGTGTAAGTTGCATGTCATATATCATTGCTCTAATATTTGGTCAAAGTTAGGATCGAAAAAAGCATTAGGCCCTATATAAATGGAAGGAGGGAGTAGCTTTGAATAGCATTTGTATAGTAAAACGGGGCAAGACTCTCTCTTTGTGTGGTGTGAATAGTTTTATTTTTTTCATTTTCTTTTTGGTTGAGGGAAGTGCGAATTGATTTGGTACATACAAGTACAATATTACTACATGTTAGGCTTGTCCCTAAAATTCAACCCGCGTATTGTTATATCCCGAAAATTCAGATATCGTGCTCCCAAAACTGGCGCCTTCACAACCCGCGCCTTGCTATCCCGAAATTACAACGCGGGCGAAAACTCCCTCCAGATGCCAAATCCTGACACGCGAAATCCCCCTTCTAACCCCGAGCCAAAAGGGCCGCTAGTTCAAATCGGTGGGGAGGGGTACTTTTGTAACACACCCTACATTTTGGACAAGCGTGTTCCTAAGTCATGCTTCACCCCCTCCCATCACCCCCTTTTCGCCATTTGAAATCCCAGGCCGCCATAACCTCTCCGCTCCAGCCGCGAAACCCAACCCTCCTCCGTCCGCCACGTCACCGCAGCCCAGCCGGAGCCTCTTCCGTGATGACGTCGTCCACCGCAACAGCTCGACGTCCCTCGTCCACCTCCCCGGATGAGGATCTGTCGTCCATCTCGTCGTTCTGCCGGTTTAGCCGCCCCGTCCTCCACCTCCAAGGAGCTGCTCTGACGATCGCCTCGTCTATCGCGGCTGCTCCATCCCCACAGCGTCGCCTTAACCTGCTCCACCGGAACCGCAACATCCTCACCGACTCCTCGGACGAAGCCGAGGCCTACTCGGCGCCACCAAAGAGGTTGTACACTCATCGCATCGCACCTTCTCCTTAACTCGACCTCCCGGCGTCGACGGTGCTCCATCCCGCACCCCCATGGACTGGCTACCTTGAAGCCGGCGCCGCGAGCGACATCTCCACGGCAGCTCTCCCTAGTGCGAGGCCCCTTCGGTGGCGGCGTACATACCAGCCGGATCTACTGCTACTGCTCCGGCTCTCGCTCGATCGCTCGCTCACCCAGCTGCTGCTGCTTCTCTCCCCCTCGCTCATGCTGCTGCTCTGCTCCGATTAAGCCACACTTCAGTCGACTGAATCGACTTTTGGGTCAGTCGATTTTCAGGGGTTGGGGGGCTCACCGGAGTTATGGAAGAACCACCCGCAGCGGGGACGGGGGCTCGCCGAAGAGGTACCCCACTATCTATCTTAGGGTTCAAGGTGGGGCGGGGGGCCTAGAGGGCTGGCCGGGGCGGCGGTGGCGAGTTGTTTCAGGGCGGCGAGGCGGCGCTGGGGATGGCGGTTCGGCCGGTGGTGGCTGGCGGCTCAAGGGGGTGCAGGTTGAAGATGAACTACAGGCCCTCCCTAAACTACATGTCAAGCGCCTCTTTGCTACCATTGCGTTCAGTTTCGATAGTAGCATTCAGATTCCACAATAAATTTCAGTTTCGACAGTTAAGTTCAGAGTCAACAGTTTTTACCTCATCTATTGTAGTCAGGTGGTTTTTGGTGATGTTAATTTTACATCCATTTTACATCATCTATTGGAGGTGCTATTAGAATCCCACTTGAGATTGAGGATGTCTATCTTGTGCTGCTTCGGCCTTGACGTCTTACGGCTCACCGGAGCTGCTCCAACAACAGAACGATCCATCACAACAGAGCAATTCTCTGGAAGCCATCTACATCGCCCTCAGATCTTCATCCACACCTCTGACAGCCACCTCTGCCTCAACTGCTTCAGCGACCAACCCAATGATGCTGAGGTCGACACGGCTACGGCAAAGAGGTTGTACACTTGTTGTATCACTTATTACTATACATTCACATCGATCCATTAGGGCTATTTTGGTTCAACGGAAAAACATCGATCCACTGGTTGTTACCATCACTCTAAATTTCTGCATGCTCTCCTTACATAATCTCACCATATTTTTTCGTATGCATGTCAGATATTGTACACAGTCATGCTGAACATGTGGAGAAAAAGATAAGAGTTTTGTGCGGCAATACAATGTCATGCAGACATCGCTCCATGGTGGGTTCAATGGCAAACCCTCCCCACCCCTCTCCAGATTGTAATCCAGAGGAAGATATCTATTCTGAGGCGGATTCGGACGCCGCTGACCACTCCTATTTACCCCCAAGGTGTTTGCTCTACCTTGGCATGATGATGTTAGTCATATCATGCATAGGTTACCTTGCAGTGCCTACTTTTGACATCATATATGTCATCTGCTTAGTTTAGACATGTTCTGTAATGCCACATGTTTAGTTTCTATATCATATATGGGAATTATGTAGTCTCATGTCTTTTAGACAACCATAATATATGTGAAATGTGCAATGCCATCCTGTTTAACCAGGCATCATATATTTGAATGATATATTGCCCATCCTTTTCTTCATTACATTTCCATTTGTCGACAATGTTTGTACATTAAACTACTCTTCCTGTGAATCAGCCATTTGGGTGGGAGATGGAAAAATCTGGAGTGAAAACAAGGCCTTCAGAGCAGACAGTGCTACCTGTCGAAGCAGATCTCTTGTTGGGTCCCGATAGCTCCTCAGAGATGGATTCAGAGACAGATGACCAGTCCTATTCCCCCACCGAGGTGTATGCTCTAAATTGGCACAGTTATACTGCTCATATCATGCATATGGTGTCTTGCATTGCATAGTTTAGACATCATATACACAATATTCAACACCATGTTCTTAGTTCAGACATCATATCGAATGCCCTCTGTTTAGCATATAAATCACATATGTGAATTAAATGATGCGATCCTGATTACTTAGATAACATGTAGGTGAATTATGTCATGCGATCATGTTTAGTTATTCATCATATCTTTGTATTATGTTATGCTATGCTATCCAGTTTAGATAGACATCATATATGTGAAATTATGTCATGCTATTCGTTTTAGTTAAACAATATACATGTCAACTATTTCATGCCCTCTTTTTTCCACACTATCTATTACATATGTCTCTCATACAATGTTTGTACATTCAACTATGTTTCCTGTTTATGAGTCATTTGAATTGGAGCGGGTGATGCCAGTATCTAGCGGACTAAAAACACGGTCTTCAAATAAAACAGTGCTACCTCTTAGTGGAGATAGCACCCCGGTTGTACATGCACAAGAACCAACCCTACCACACATAACCCAAACTCTCGCAGGTTGTACCCCTACTACGATGGACAGAGAACCAGCTTCACCCAATCTAACCCCAACCCCAGCCGATAGTAACCCAGCTCATGTTGACACAGCACCATCTCCACCACAGAGCTCCCAAACAAGAGCAGTTAGTAAGGCAGCTCCAGTGCCCAAAGGGCCAGTACTATCACGGCGAACCCCAACTCCACCAGTTAGTACGCCTATTCCTGTGGAGGAAGCACAACCAGCTAGTCGTAGTTTAGCATCTATCGCATTTGATGTTGTTAAATCATATGTGTGTATCTTCCCATCTTGGAAATATTATACTGAAGATGAAGGAAAATGCCAGTTTCAGGTGTTTGTCCAGGAGTTATGTGTAAGTAATGTTATTCATGGCAATTACTTTGCTTCGTCCCATACATCCTACTTCCATGATGGTTATAATACAGCAAATTTTCCCATTTTTCTCTATAGAGAAGGACCGATTTGGAAACTCAGGATGAGGTAACCTGTGCTAATACCTCTGCTATCTTCAAGAATGCTTGGTGGCAGTATCGGAATTACCTGAAGAAAACGTACTTCACTGGCAAAGAAACTCATCAAATTCCCTTACGTTCTCCTGAGACACATTTACTGGACGATGACTGGGAACGCCTTGTTCTGTACTGGTCCCGAACCAAGAATGTGGTAAGGTCTATGAGCTCATTTTCTATTTTAAGTATTATATTCTTGCGTCTTACTGTACTCTGTTCATGTAGAACAAGTGCCTAAACCTGAAGAACAACTGTTCTAATTTAAGATTCCATTGCTACCATAGGACATAGATATATGTTTGTTTGATGCTTTTATTATGTACTAGTACTTGGCAATAGAAGACTTGGTAGTTTAATCTTGTCCACCTTACTAATGAACTGGTTCACCGATATGAGTTTCATATACTAGTACATGCTAAACTTGTTATGTGTCTGCTTGTTTCTTCTTTTAGAATGCTGACAGAATATTGGGGAAGAGTGCCTTATTAAGCAACGGTAAAGGAAGTAATGCAGATAAGGTTCAGGATAGTGACACATCATGTCTTGGTTTAGTGTTGGAGTTACTGGCCACTACCGCTTGCACAAGCTATTCAAACTCACTCTCTGAATCAGTTCGGTTTCTTGAGTCTCAACTACAAGCTGAAAGACATCGATCAGCCATGCTACGGCAAGAAGCGGAATGACTGCGGAAGTCCCTGGAGCATTCAGATGCATACTTTCTGGTGCAACAGCAAGCGTTGGAGGATTTTAGCGCCAAACAGGACAAAGCTAATCAGCTTGCTAAGCTTATTGCCAGCATGGTGGATACCCAGGATAACATTTCTTGAGCTCTTCTGAGGTTGTTTAAGTTATGCTCTTGTTTTGCTACTGCATTTATTTGCACTGGTGGCCAATTTTGACGGCCAGTGTATATGATATGCTGCTTTGTTCCCTATATTTGCACTGGTGGCGAACTTTGATGCCCAGTGGATGTAATATGTGTAATAGGCGTGATAGCCTAGTGTTAGTTGCTTGCTTATTTATTTCCTTGTTGTCTTGTTTATTTGTTTGCTTATAGTCATTGCAGTTCTTTTTCCGCGGTTAAGTAGTGGCTGCAATAACCTATTTTTTAAAACTAGGCCACAATAATCATGGGCTAATATTTACTGTAGTGACACTGGGCCTCCTACGGGCCATATAACCAGTGGGCCTTCTACGGGCCGTAGAAACGGTAGGCCTTCTACGGGCCATAGAAACGGTAGGCCCTCTACGGGCTGTAGAAACAATGGGCCTTCTATGGGTCGTATCATCAATGGGCCTTATACGGGCCGTATGATCGATTGGCCAAACATGGGCCAATAACAGGCCGCATTATGGCCGTAAACGGGCTAGAGTTGGAATCGTCCGTTCATGGGCCGACCGTAATGGGCCATCGTTAATACGCCGTATTTGATGATGCTATGAAACGGCCCAATGTATTAACGGACCACAAACGGGCCGACTGTAACCACGGGCTGAATTTGGCCCACAAGCAGAAAATGACAGTAACTGGCCGTAAGTAAATGAATGCTGGAAATGAGCCCAAGAATAAATGGGCACTGAGAAGGCCGAAAGATAACATGGGTTGGAAATGGCCCAACGGAACAATGGGCCGTTAATGGGTATAAAGTGATACATTGTTCATTACGGGCCAGTTTCACCACGAGCCGTTAATGGGTGTAAAGTGATACACTGTTCATTACGGGCCAGTTTCACCACGGGCCGTTAATAGGACAAGAGTTACATAGGGCCTCATATGGGCCGAAAGACGTCATGGGCCATACGTGGGCCAGAAGTGAAAACGGGCTGGAATCATATTGGATGGCCCAGATGACGCTACTGGGCCTAATTCGGATAGTGTGTAACAGGCCTTGGGTTAGCGGGCTGTAAATGGGCTATATGCGAATAGGTCGTCAACAGGCTTTCCATGGGCCAGCCCGCCACCTTTTGACCAAGTCAAACGGGCCGGCCTTTTCACAGGAATGGGCCTCTGTTGGGCCGTGCCATGTGTCGACGTATCATAGGCACCTTCCGTCCAATGAGTGGTTGACATCTGTCCCAATGATGAGCCGACACGTGTTTCCTCCAGCCAATGATGATTTTACACATGGAAAATCCCCACTGGTCGGGGATGTTAACGGGTTATCGGATCCAAAACCCGACCCGATAGCTTAACGGCGTTCCGTTACGGTGGATGCCACGTGTCGGTCACCCTTGACGAAAGCACTTCTGTGACGCGCAATTTATCATTATGGAAGTGGACACTTTCGTGATGATAATTTTGGTAATGTCATGGACCACTTCTACGACAGCACTGGTATGACTATCTTGATTCTGTCATAAATTTGTCATGGATGTACATGCATGACAAAAAAACAACCTACTGTGACAAACACTTATCATCACGGAAGTGTATTTTTTTGTAGTGATGCCAATATGTCAGCATCCTTCTCAATTGTACTCAGAATCTGAGGGATGTGTATCAACAAGAGATCGTAAAAAAGGTTTATGCAGGGTCTTAATCTAAAAAGAATCCTTGGAACGGGTCCCTGCTGCACGTCTACGCCTGTGTCTTTGTTGTGCCGTATTCTGGACGGGTGTAGCACGATGGTCATCTGAAAAAGAGAGGAACTTAATCGAAAAGTTGCCGTGCAAAAGGTAAGTTATACTAAATAAACAATATCAGTAAAGTTGAGCCTGATTGTCACTTGTGCGCGCGCGTTGAGCCCCTTGTATTGTAATAGGGGTATAGCCATCAAACCTATATCAATTACATATAGCAGTACCAGACTCGTCCAACCGTGTCCGTGGTCTTAACGACCTGTCGGATGCTTTAGTTGGTGAGGCCGTTTAGTGTGCGGCTGCCAAGGCGGCCGCACGGTCTTCCGCGCGCAAGGAGTGCTCAATATTTCCATTTACTGTAATGATGCCACGTGGACTGGGCACCATAAGCATGAGGGAAGCGAAATGTGGTATTGTGTTAAAGCGAGCGAAAGCTTTGCATCCGAGTAGTGCTTGATAGCCACTTTGGAACGGAGCAATGTGGAACGTTAAATTTTCTCTACGGAAGTTATCAGGAAAGCCGAATATAACCTCTAGTAGCAGGGAGCCCGTGCAATGGGCCTCTGGGCCTGGCATTATTCCTTTAAAGGTAGTATTGCTACGGCTAATTTTTGTTGGGTCTATCCCCATTTTGTGGACTGTGTCCTGATATATCAGGTTTAGACTGCTGCCACCGTCCATCAGGACTTGTGTGAAGTGGTATCCGTCAATTATTGGGTCTAATACCAAGGCAGCTCATCCTGCACTCCGGATACTTGCCGAGTAATTTCGATGGTAGAAGGTGACCGGTTGGGACGACCAGTGGCAGGACCCCGTGGTGATAGGCCCTGGGGCGTGTGTCTCTAGGAGTGCTACTTTTTTTCTCCCCTTTATTACGTGTAATACGTTTACTGTTTTGACTTCTGGTGGGAACTTCTTCTGTTCCCCAGTGCTTTGCTTGTGAGGCTCGTCCTCGTCTTCGCTTTGTGTATCCTGCCCCTTGTGTTCGGCATTGAGCTTGCCGGACTGCTTGAAGACCCAACATTCTCTATGGGTATGATTTGCAGGTTTATCGGGGGTGCTATGGATCTGAAATATTTGGTCCAGAATCTTGTTTAGGCTGGACAGTTCATCTCTGTTGCCTTTGGGGGGGGCAGCTTTTGCTGACCTGGCCGAGAGCTTTTGAATCCGGCGTTTACTGCTGTGCTCTTTGGGCTGTCTTCTTTATTCCGGCGCTTGTTTTTGCTGCATCGTGATTTCCCGTTTCCATCCCTGACTTCGGATGTACTTGGGTCGCTGGTGCTGCATCGGGCTAACCAGCTGTCCTCGCCCGCGCAAAAGCGGGTCATGAGGCTTGTTAATGCTGCCATTGTTCTCAGCTTTTCTTGGCCGAGGTGTCTGGCAAGCCATTCATCTCGAACGCTGTGCTTGAAAGCTGCTAAGGCTTCGGCGTCCAGACAGTCGACTATTTGGTTCTTTTTAGTGAGGAACCTGTTCCAAAGCTTTCGGGCTGACTCTCCGGGTTGTTGACTTATATGACTTAAATCATCTGCATCCGGTGGCCGGACATATGTCCCTTGAAAATTTGCCCAAAAGGCGTCTTCGAGCTCTTCCCAGCTTCCAATGGAGTTTTCAGGGAGGCTTTTAAGCCAGTGCCGAGCTGGCCCTTTGAGCTTGAGGGGTAAGTACTTGATGGCGTGGAGATCGTCTCCTCGAGCCATATGGATATGGAGGATGTAGTCCTCAATCCAGACCCCAGGGTATGTCGTTCCATCGTATGCCTCTATGTTTACGGGTTTGAATCCCTCTGGAAATTCATGGTCCAACACCTCATCGGTGAAACATAGGGGGTGTGCAGCACCCCTGTATTTGGGTGTACCATGGTATTCGGATGTTTGTTGTGTTGCATTGCGTGCTGGAGCGTGCTTGTGTGACCCATAGATGGATCTGGTTGTGCCGTACTTTTGATGCGAGTCCTCACGTCGATCGCGTACCGGCTCATGTGCGGCCTCGTTTGCCGTTCTATGTTGGCCACGATGTCGGTCTATTCGACTGGATGGTCGTTTTGTTTTTTGATTGCGGGGGATCTAAGGCCTCCTCATCGAATTCAGGTAGCAGCTTTCGCTTCGGGTAGCTCTTGGTGTGGCGATTACCACCGTACTTCGCTGCAGTGTTGAGTACTTCGCTCCATCTGATTCTGAGTGTGTCTTGTGCAGCCCTGAGCCTTTGCTTCTGCTTTTTCAGACTCCTCGCAGTGGCAACCAGCCTTTGATGGGCATTCTATTGCTCCGGGTGCCTATCTGGTGTGACATCCTCCGGACTGTTGTCTTCGACGGGGTCGGGTTGTTTGGTTTGATTCTCCGTGTTTCCCTGGTCGGGCAATGGCTCACCCTACTCTATCGCTAGGTCTATATGACCGTTGTTTCTGCCGAGGCGGGATTTGGAGCGGCGCTTACGCCACCGCTTTGACTGCTTCTCGAGGAACAACCATTTGCTGCATCCTTCCATTCCTCGTCGTCGTTTTCTTTGGGTGTGTCCACCATGTATACATCATATGATGAAGTGGGCGTCCAGTGCCCTGTGGGCAGTGGTTCCTGTTCGTCTCCTGCATCGTCGTCCATACCGTCGATGTCTTTGGAGTCAAAGTCGAGCATGTCGGTCAAATCGTCGATAGTAGCTACTAAGTGGGTGGTGGGTGGGCCGCGAATTTCTTCGTCATTCGCATCCCAATCCTGCTGAACATAGTTCGGCCCGGACTCTCCTGACAAGGAGAGAGACCTTAATGAATTCAGTATGTCGCCGAAGGGCGAGTGCTGAAAAATATCCGCGGAGCTAAACTCCATGATCGGTGCCCAGTCGGATTCGATGGCACGGGCGCAGGCGGTATGAAGTCCGTGGCCGGGGAAGAATCCGGTAGTTCGGCGTCACGGCTCCCGTGAAGGGTAAGGTTGATATTCGGCTCGATTGCCGATAAGAGTGCGGCCTCCGTGGCGGGGTCTATCCACCTATCCATGGATGGCGCACTTGGCTCCGAATTGGGGGTCGGAGCGGTTGCCCGAACACTGTCCGATGGTAGAGCTAAATCATGCTCATCGTGACCGTGCGGCGCTCTTGGCAAGGGCTCGAATCTGTCGAAGATCGAGTCTCCGCGAATGTCGGCCGTGTGGTTTAAGCTTCTGAACCTGACCTGATGGCCAGGGGCGTAACTCTCGGTCTGCTCCAGATGGCCGAGCGAGTTGGCCCGCAGTACGAAGCCGCCGAATACAAGGATCTGTCTGGGGAGAAAAGTCTCACCCTGAACTGCATCGCTATTGATGATTGAAGAAGCCATCCTGCCTAATGACGACGACATAGAGGAACTCTCAATGAAAGCACCAATGTCGGTGTCTAAACCGGCGGATCTCAGGTAGGGGGTCCCGAACTGTGCGTCTAAGGCGGATGGTAACAGGAGACAGGGGACACGATGTTTTACCCAGGTTCGGGCCCTCTTGATGGAGGTAAAACCCTACGTACTGCTTGATTATACTTGATAATATGGGTATTACAAGAGTTGATCTACCACGAGATCGGAGAGGCTAAACCCTAGAAGCTAGCCTATGGTATGATTGTATGTTGTCCTACGCACTAAAACCTTCCGGTTTATATAGACACCGGAGGAGGCTAGGGTTACGCAAGGTCGGTTATAAAGGAAGAAATATACATATCTGTATTGCCTAGCTTGCCTTCCACGCCAAGTAGAGTCCCATCCGGACATGGGACGAAGTCTTCAATCTTGTATCTTCATAGTCCAACAGTCCGGCCAAAGGATATAGTCCGGCTGTCCGGAGATCCCCTAATCTAGGACTCTCTCACCTCCCATATTGCCATGTCAAAGCTCTAACCCACCTTGTCCTAGCAAACCGTTGTTTGGCTATGTTACCGCTTTGCTCAGTCCCTCATATAGCGTTGCTAGTTGCAGGTGAAGATTGGAGTTTGTTCCTTGTTGCGACATGTTTATTGTTGGGATATCATTACTATATCTTGTTTACGTTAATGCACCTATATACTTGGTAAAGGGTGGAAGGCTCGGCCTTATGCCTGGTGTTTTGTTCCACTCTTGCCGCCCTAGTTTCCGTCATACCGGTGTTATGTTCCTTGATTTTTGCGTTCCTTACGCGGTTGGGTTATAATGGGAACCCCTTGACCAACGACCAGCAAGGTCTTGGTGTTGTGTTAATGCAAGATAAGAGTGAAAGCTTTTTGCGTTCCCTGCAAGGTCTTGGTGTTGTGTTAATGCAAGATAAGAGTGAAAGCAGAACACCAACGACCAGCTGGTCTCCTCCAACCTCTTGCTATTCTAGAATGGAAGTTTGACCATATTGAGATGGACTTCGTGACTGGATTTCCCAAGTCCAAGAGTGGCAATGATGCTATCTTCGTTGTCATCGACAAGATCACTAAAATGGCTCATTTTCTTCCTATCAAAGAATCTATCACAGCAGCTCAGTTGGCAGAGCTATATACCTCCAGGATTGTCTCTTTGCACGGCATTCCACAGTTGATATCTTCAGATCGTGGAAGCATCTTTACCTCTAAGTTCTAGGATTCCTTCCAGAAGGCCATTGGCACCAACATTCGCTTCAGCACAGCCTTTCATCCTCAAACTAGTGGACAAGTCGAGCGAGTAAATCAAATTCTTGAAGATATGCTCAGGGCTTGTGTCATTTCTTTCGGTATGAAGTGGGAAGATTGTCTTCCATATGCCGAGTTCTCCTACAACAACAGCTTCCAAGCGAGTTCGGGCAAGGCCCCATTCGAGATTCTCTATGGCAGAAAGTGTCGTACTCCTCTTAATTGGTCAGAGACTGGTGAATGCCAACTTCTTGGCAATGACTTAATCACAGAGGCAGAAGAAATGTGCAAAGTCATTCGTGAAAATCTAAAAGCCGCGCAATCGCACCAGAAGAGTCACTATGATAGCAAGCATCGTGACCTAGCTTTCGAGATCGGAGACCATGTCTACCTCCGCGTCTCTCAAATGAAAGGTACTCGTCGCTTCGGTATCAAAGGGAAGCTTGCCCCTAGATATGTGGGTCCTTTCAAGATCATTGGCAAAAGAGGCGATCTCGCCTATCAACTTGAGCTTCCATCCAACTTTGCAAACGTGCACGACGTGTTTCACGTGCCTCAGCTTCGCAAGTGTTTCAAGACTCCTGACCGCACCATCAACTTCGAAGAGATTTATCTCCAAGAAGACATGTCTTATCATGAGCATCCCGTTGCTATTCTTGAAGAAACTGAGCGCAAGACTCGCAACAAGTCTATCAAATTCCTGAAAGTGAAGTGGTCACACCATTCTGATCGAGAGGCCACCTAGGAACATGAGGACCACCTCCATTCTGAATATCCGGAGTTTTTCCAGTCCTAGATCTTGGGACGAGATCCTTTCATAGTGGTGGAGTCTTGTAACGCCCCGTATGCAACTTGCCATATTTGTATTCCAACTCTTGCCATTTTTGGCTCTAAGTTATGATTTTCCCTTGTGGTTGGGTTTTGTCTTTGTTTAACATTTTGTCCATGTCATGCATCTCTTATCATGTCATCATGTGCATCGCATTTGCATATGTGTTCGTCTCATGCATCCGAGCATTTTCCCCGTTGTCCGTTTTGCATTCCGGCACTCCTATGCCCTCCAGCGTCCCCTTTTGCCTCCTTTCGTGTGCGGGTGCTAAACGTTATCGGATTGGACCGAGACTTGCCAAGCAGCCTTGATACACCATAGGTAGACCGCCTGTCAAGTCTCATGCCATTTGGAGTTCGTTTGATACTCCAACGGTTAACCGAGGAACCGTAAAGGCCTCGTGTGTGTTGCAGCCCAACACCCCTCCAAAGTGGCCCAAAACCCATCCAAACCCCCTCCATCCTCTCGGTCGTTCGATCATGATCGCGTGGCCAAAAAGCGCACCTCATTTGGACACTCCAAACTCCCTCTAGCTATAAATATGTGCACCCCTCCTTCATTTTCGGGTCCCAAACCCTTAAATTCTCCACCCGCCGCCGCCGGCACGTCCGAGACGGTCGGACGTGTCCGTGCCGCCGCCGTAGCCAACCCCGCGCCGCCACGTGGCGCACCCGCGCCCACATTGCCGGCGCCGCCCGGGGCCCAGATCCGGCCCGCCCCGAGCCGAACCAGGCCTCGCCGGTCCTCGCGCCGCCGCCTCCCGCCTCCGCCTCTTCCCGCACACCGGCGCCCGTGCGCCGCCGCCTCATTGACCGCCCGGCCGCCGCAATCCCCGCCGGCGGCGCCACACCGCCCTTCACCGGCCTCCGCCCGCGCCGCCCCGGCAAGCGCGCTCGGCCGCCGTCGCCTCGCTGACCGCCGGCGCCGCCCTTCATCCCCGACCCCAGCTCCGCCTCCCCCGACCGGCCTTCTTCCCCGAGCTCCTCCGGCGAGGCCCTCCGGCGATCTTCGGGAAGCGTGCCCAGATCTGGATCCAGAGAGGGTTGACCCCTGTTTTTCCCTCTAAGTCACTTTTCTGTTATTTTTAGCTATGTTCATCAGGCCATATCTCATCATCCGTACCTCCGTTTTGCGTGTGTGGCATATCAAATTGTTCATCTGGCTGTGCTCTTCATTTTATTACATTGCACCATGCTTGTTTGAGTCTATATTGATGCCCTAAATGCTGTTGCAAAAGTGCTATAAAATGTTAGTTTCTGTTTCTTATCAGATTATGGACATTTGTCATTTTTGCCATGATTATTGTGTGCCTCCTATGAACTTGAGCCCTACATGTGTTGTGGGCTATGCCATGCCATCTTTACAGGGGTGTATGCCATGTATTTTTGTGATCATTGTGGTGACTAGAACATGCATGCAAAGTAGCTCTCGTGATGTTGCTGTTTTCAGGGACTTAAAATTCTTCTAAGTCATTTCCCTGATGTTATTTGTATGCCATGTATTCTTGTTGCTACAGAGTGATCCGTGCCTCTTTTGAGCATGCTCAATAAGGATGATTTTGAGATATTATTATGTTCTATCCATCCATGTCTTTATTTGAAATTATGGAGTACCATAGCATGACTCAATCTTGCTCTACTTTTGCTATAAAATGTTCCTGGCAGATTGTTTATGTGTTAATCAATTTTGCCAAGGTTGTTATAGTTGATCCATGCATGCTATGAGATTGTTCTTGCCATGGATAGCTTCTTGATCATGTCTTCTTGCTGGGTGTATGCTTAGTTTGTCATGCAATGCCTTGTGATGAGTGCATCGAGCTCGCAAACATGCATACGTAACTCTGTTTTGCCATGTCCAGTTTCCTGCTAAGTCTGAATCTGTTAACGAAACTTGCTATGTTTACATGGGTTCCATCATATTTTCTAATCCTTTTTGGCTTATGGTCAGTAAGGGACTTTTGTTACATGCTTTGAGTAGTTTCATGCCATGCCTTGCTTTGCCAGGATATGTTCTTGTAGCATGTTATTATCTTGCTCTAAACATTGCTTCCTGATGTTAAATCCTAACGTGTTATTTTCACCAAGTCTGTGAACCTGTTATCTTTTGCACTTTTGCCATGCTTATTTGAACCTGCTATTATGTGATTTAGCCGTAGCTCAGTGTTCATATTTTGTCAAGCATCTTGAGTGGATCACTGCCATGTGATTTGTTGCTATGTTAGAGTGCAGTTGCTTATTTTCTTGATGCATTTTAGATGGCATCGTGCTGTTAATCGCAGATTTGTGCCATTATTGTTTTGCTTGCCATTTGCAAACCGTGCATCTGATTCCGGCGATCTTTATATCGATTTCGACCGAAATCAACTCATCTTTCCAGCGGCACACTTGGTTTGCCAAGTTGAGGCCTGGTTCAATCTTTCCTTTCCGAAGCACGCATATGCATTGCATATTACATCCCGCATATCAATGCCATGTTTTGCATCATGTTGCTTGCGCATTGCACTGTGGTTGATTGTGTTTTCCCTTGCTTGTGTTCTTGCCTTGGGTAGAGCCGGGAGACGAGTACGTGATCGAGGAACCCGTTGACTACGCTTACGAGAATTAAGCTTACGTCAACTCAGAGAACTTTGCAGGCAAGATGACCATACCCTCGAAATCACTTCTATCTTTGCTTGCTAGTTGCTCGCTCTATTGCTATGCCTATGCCGCGATACCTACCACATGCTTTATCATGCCTCCCGTATTGCCATGTCAGACCTCTAACCCACCTTGTCCTAGCAAACCGTTGTTTGGCTATGTTACCGCTTTGCTCAGCCCCTCTTATAGCGTTGCTAGTTGCAGGTGAAGATTGGAGTTTGTTCCTTGTTGGGACATGTTTATTGTTGGGATATCGTTACTATATCTTGTTTACGTTACTGCACCTATATACTTGGTAAAGGGTGGAAGGCTTGGCCTTATGCCTGGTGTTTTGTTCCACTCTTGCCGCCCTAGTTTCCGTCATACCGGTGTTATGTTCCTTGATTTTTGCGTTCCTTACGCGGTTGGGTTATAATGGGAACCCCTTGACAGTTCGTGTCGGTGATATACCCCGTGGTATGACCCGGCCGGAATCATGACCCGGCCTAACTTGGCGACTCACCGGAGACCTGACTGGAGCTTGGCGATTCACTGACGATCCGCCCGGACATGGCGGTTTACATGTAACCCGCCTGGACATTATGACTCACTAGAGACCCAGCGGGCGGATCAGTCGGACGACAAGGCACAAGGCTCAGCAGGCCGGCTTATACTCTGGTGGGCCGGCTTAAGAGGAAAGGGATGACGAATATTTTCTTTACGAGGAAGCAAGACCCGGACTTGTTATTCAACTTGTGAGAAAGGATAGACTGGTCCTAGTCCTACTAGGACTCCACATGTAACCCGCCCCTTCAACATATATAAGGAGGGGCGGGGCTCCCCAAAGAGGGAGAGAAAATAATCTTTAGGGATAGACACAAAGAGCCGGCCTACCGGCGACTCCCTCATGATCATAATGAGACCTAGCCACAAACAGCATGTAGGGTTATTACCGGATGATGTTTCCCGGGGTTCGAAGCTGTCTAAACCCTTGTCTTGTGTTGCGTCTCTCGATTCCGCTCAACCCCTCTTAAGCTACCACATAGATGCGTTGGCTTCGCGACTAAGTCCTGACACTAAGGACATCTGCCGTGGCAATTCCACGATAGTTGGCGCCCACCGTGGGGCCTGCGCACGATGGTGTTGAGTTCTTGGAGGGATTTCTCTCAAGGATCGAGAAAACCGTGATTAGCCAGATAAAGAAGATCCGGCGCGGAAGAATCGGGCAGGTTAACCTGGCACTGGACATGTCTTAGGTAGAAGATCGCGATCAAGAGATTATGGATCCGTGCGCGCCGCCGCACATGACCCGTAAGGCAGATTGGTTCTGGTGCGCTGCTGTAAAATTATGCGTGATTGAGCTGTCTAAAGATCCACAGGAGTTCTGGTTTTCCATTGGATCACTGATTCGGATAGCCGCCGCAAATTATAGAATATTTGACTGGTTGGTGTACTACTCGTTACCGGAATCAAAAACGGTCCGGATTGGACTAGAGTAAAGAGGGAGAAATCAATCTGTAGCAAAGATTCCCCATGGGAAAGGTCTCTGGGCCCAAGGAAAAGAAAAGCAAAAATGTTAACGCCCACACGTGTGGGCGTTAGCCAACTCGTCCACACACCTTCATCACCGTCCAGTAACTTCTGCACGAATCTTGGCACGAATTAGCTCATTTTGTATGCCACGTAGGACAACTCGCGTGTGTGGTGTGTGAGAGAGGTCGCCCACACATCCGTTTTACCACACGGAGGGGCCGGTGTGTGGGCGTTTAGCAGTTCGCCCAGACACCAGTTTTTCAGTCACGCACAAGGGCTGGTGTGTGGGCGTTTGCCATCTCGCCCACACACCCGCCTCCTCTCCCACACCCAAGCTGCCAGTTGCCATGCGTTTTGTAGTGTACATGGCAACTGCCCTAGTATGATTGCAAGCAGATGGCAACTCTCTTTTTTTTACTCGAACATGTCAGTTGCCATATGTTTTGCATGGTACATGGCAAACTGCCCTAGCGTGCACGTAAGCAAATGGCAACTCTTTCTTTTTAAATGGCAACTTCCCTAGCGTGCTTGTGAGCACATGGCAACTCTCTCTTTTACCCAAACATGTTTTTGCCATGCCTTTTTTTGTAGCGCTACATGGCAACTGCCTAGTGTTAGTAGGTGGCAACTCCTAAAGTTTTGAAATCATGGCAACTGCAGTAGACCAGACCACACATGGCAACAGCTGTAGTTGTCTAAAAAATGGCAATCTGGAACTTTGACCTGAGATGGCAACTGCAGTTGAGCAAACATGCCAACTGTAGTTGTCCGACATGGCAACCGTAGTTCAGCGACATAGCAACTGCACTTAAACGAACATGGACGAGGGTCCGGCCCATGGCAACTGCGGGGCGCATGGTAAAGTGTCACGTGGGGCGTGCGGGACCACGAGGTACGAGGCCTGACGTACCGGGCGTGTGAGCGTTATCTATTTCGCCCACACGCACGCGTGTAAGAGGGACCGGGAGGGAAAAAAGAGGCATGTGGGCACTAATTGTTTTGCCCACACACAGACGTGTAGGCTGGTCCTCTTAAGCACCACACAGAACGTGTGGGCAGATTTTTTAACACCCACACGTGTGGCAGTTATCAGCGTCCAAGAAAAAAGACGTTGCCATGAGCTAGTAGTGCTACCACCTGATATATGGATTAGGCACGCAGACTCCCAATGCATGGATATTTGGATGTCGTACAGTGCAAATTTACTGTCTGGTCACAAGCACACGCATCAACCATCCCGTCCAAATGATCGCACCCGAACAGAACAAAAGCAAGGACGTCTGCCTTCAGCCGCCGCTGCGGTTTTTTCCCCTCGTCAGTGTCACTTCTGACTTCACCAACCTGTCGCTTGCATGATGACTGCTGCCGGTCTCTGTCCCATCGCCTCGGCCTCACCTTCCGCCGGCTCGCCTCTGCTGCGCGTGGCCGCCGTAACGGCTTTGTCAAAATCGCTACCGTGGCTTCGCTTCCAGCGCGAGTGACCTGAGTCGCTACTGCCTCAAGAGTCAAGACGCCGCCTGTGTCGTCATAAGCCATCATTTCCTTTGAACCCCTGCCGCTGTAATTTCGCCTTGCCATGGCGACTCTCTGCGCCGTTTTAAGCCGCCACCGCCTTGTCCCTGCTGCCAGCAGCTACCGGCGCCGTAGGTTCACCCTGTCATGGCCTGCCTTGAGCAGCCACCGGAAAGCCGCCCCGCACCTTTTGGTCTTCCGACGCTGGAGTTGCCAGAGAGCCGGACTGATGCCATCTTCGTGTGACTCGCCACTCCGCCTCGTTTTGCCACGGATGAAGCCGCTCACTTTGGAGCTACTGCATTGACCCGTCGGCATGGCCCTGAGTCACCTATATCTGCTATTTTTGCTCCTCTGCCGGCTCACCACGGATACGAGTCGCCGCCTCCGAGCTGTCTCATTTTCACGGTTAAAAGGGACTGGGGTGAAAAGTTATCTACGGATGCCCCGTATAGATCATCGATCATCCGAACAAATCAGGTGATATTCATCTAAGGTCCATTTTATTAGTATATATTATTTTTATCAAAAAACAATTAATTTGCCATGTAATATTTTTATACAGGATAAATGTTTTATGTCATTATACCGCGGATACGGAGTGCATGCGCTAGCATTCGTTCATGTCACGCGGCTCAACAGACATTCGTGCAAGTCACCGTTCCCACGGTCCAGTTTGCGTCAACTCGTCAGGACCGCGTGAATTGCCCAATAAACGAGCACATGCAACCGTCCCCCGCAATCCGGTTTACATCAACATACGCCCGATTCGCCCGTCCATGCCGACTTACAATGCGGGTGCCATCTCTCCCTGTCCGCATCGGCGTACAATGCCACGGTCGACTCATCTGTTGTCCGGGCGAATCAGGTGTTATCCCTCCTGTGCATTTTATCAGCACATACTTTGTTTGAGAACAATTACTTTCATCTGTGGTATTTCTTCACAGGATCATTAGTTATTACAAAGGTGTCGCAAAGGGCGTACACCAAGTTATTTTTGCACTAAGCTTCTATGTATTGTGCTGTTCGACGGATACGTGCGCAAGTCGCGGCCTCTACTACATCAGCACACGCGGATAACTCCTGTCCGCGCCGGCTTACACACTGCTGCCGACTCTTCCCGTCCACACCGACTTACAACGCTGCGGCCGATTCATCTGTCTGCTCGCATGGCCGACTTGCTCATGATTGATTTCAGCTTCAGCGTGGTGATCATCAACTCCGCGGTGGATATTTTCTGGCCTAACGTATCAGGTGAAATCCATCCATTATATTTTTATATTATATATTTTTTAAAGAGCAATTACTCTGGCTTGCAAGTTTTTCAATGCAGGACAAATTGTGTACTGCAAAAAGGGATTATTATATCACTGAGCTAATGGATAACCCATGTCGGTTTATATCACGGTTAATATGGAGAATCTCAAGCCAACTTCTTGAGTCGTCTTGAGACTCGGGGCTACAATAACATGACTCGGGAACTCTGGGATATTGGAGAGAATGATAACCCGGTTCCGGAGGCTACCGCCATATTGATGATAATTTAAAGGCCGTCAGAAAATTGCCGGTTCAAAATAAATATTCCGGTTTAAAATTCGGTTCAAGAGACATCTCTCTCCCGCAAAACTTTGATGCTCTCAAATCCGGTTCAAACATCCAGCTCAAGGTAAATTTGTCTCTTACAAAACTTTGAAGCTCTCAATATCCGGTTTAAGAATTTCCAGTTCAAAAAGAATTAATCTCTCGCAAGTTCGAGTTTTCAGAAAAAATTACAGGGACCAAAGAGAGTTTGTTGCATAGCACACCTCAAACATAGGCACCCGGCAAGCACAGCTCGGAAGTATATCACTTGGGGGCTTCCGGCTTATTGAGCTAAGCTATGATTACCCTTTGAACCGGCTCATAGCCACAGTTACAGGTCATTTGGGGGCTTCCTGTTCAAACATAGGTCGTATTCGAACCAAAAAGAACATAGTCGTCGTAACCCTTTCGATCGGCGCAAAGCCAAACTCGCTAGGGGGCTTCTTGATCGTATCCGAATCATAGCTTAACCCCTTTTGGGTATGACTTGGATCGTATTCGAATCAGGGTCGTTAAAAACCACTCAAGATCATTTGGGGGCTTCCTGTTCAAACATAGGTCGTATTCGAACCAAAGAGAACATAGCTGTCGGTACCCTCTTGATCGGTGCAACGCCAAATCCACTGGGGGCTACATGATCGTATTCGAATCCTAGCTTAACCCCTTTGGAACGGTTTATTGGTCGTATTCGAATCAGAAACTTCGATTTTTATTTGGTTTAAGTTTTTGCAAACAATCTTTTGGGTTTTGATCCTTTTTGCTCATATCTGAAGCATATGAGTGTGGTTTCGTTTAAACCCGGCTTGGCTTTGGATGATAAGTCGCCGGCATGTGACAATCATCATATATTTGGAAGTATTGGCTTCTAAGGATTGCTTTATCACCCTTACTGCACAGGTCATGTAAACCGGCAGTACAAATTAAATATCACAATGGTTATATGTGGGATATTATGATCCGCCCTGTGGTAAACCGCCAGGGGATCTTGTGTTTTACTTATGTGCAGGATAAGACTACATTTGAGTAGTTACCCGTCCTGGCTTTTGACGTTAAGTCGCCAGGGCATATGTTGTTTAAACTTTGTGCAGGATTTACAGAGCTATGACTTACATAAATGATTAAGTTCCAGCCCATCATCAAAGATTGAAATTGGTGTTTCAAAAGGGTTATAAATTCTTGATTTTCTCAAAGGCTATAAGCCGTCGGGTTATAAAAATTCCGGCTTACAATGGAGGCATATTAAATCACCATCGGCCAAGAGCCGCCGGGTATTTAAACTCCAGATTTACTTGTCAACAGATAAGGTATTCAAAGTCGCTTTGGCGCAAAGGCTATTATTTTACCAATGGATATGATTTATTCTACAATGAAAGGAATAGTCCCAAGTCACTGCATGCTTACAACCCGGCACTTGGGGGCTACATTATTCAGTTTGAGATCACATCAAATATGCAAGTCCCATGTCACTGCCAGCATGCACCATGGCACTTGGGGGCTAATGCAAACACAATTATACTGGCCTTATTGAAGACCCGACTCATCACATCATAATAAGCTGGCCCTTGGGGGCTACCAATTGCTCTTGTCAACAATTCAAGGTACACAAGTTTTATTCCATTATATTTAAGGGTCCACTGCTCAGTTGGTAAAGCATAAAGCTCTTAACCTTGTGGACGTGGGTTCAAGCCCCATGATGGGGGTTACATCACATGATGTTCTTTTCAAAAGAAGTATATATAAAGTCCCAGCTCAATATTATCTTACTGAGCCGGCCCTTGGGGGCTACACGTTGTTGTTCAAGTCTATATGATCATATTTATAAAGTCCCTGCTCATTATTGCATAATGGCCCGGCCCTTGGGGGCTACACTGGTTGTAGTCTTTTATGAGTATAAGGCAATTACAAGTCACAGGTTGCTGCAAGCATGACAACCCAGCACTTGGGGGCTACATATATGGAGTATTCAGTCTTTACTAGTGACTAAGATGAACAACATGGATTTCTTCAAAGTGGCAGTATTTATATTGAAGCAAGTCTTAAGTCATCACTTTGTTTCTGCTCAAGACTTGGGGGCTACAGGTAATATGGATATAAGGGAGAAAAATCTTCAAATTCTCAGTTTTGAGTAAACCAGATTGACCCGGCATCACCAATAACTATGACCCGGCGTCGGCAACAATTATGACCCGGTGCTATCAATATTTACAAACCGGATATTTTGGCAATGATAAACCGGCAAGTTCTACAAGCCGACTGAAAGTCAAATGAGTTTTTTCAAGACCAATATTTTTAAGCCGGCGCTTTGGAAGCCGATTCAAGTGGATTATTTATTACAATATTTCTCTATAAGATACCAATGTCTGCAAATTGGATCTGAAGCTGGCCTATTGACCCGGATTTCTCAAAAGAAGTATCTGGATTTTTGCATTGGCAAGGTTTGGACATATCTATTAAAAGAGATTTTCTATAAGATCTTTGAGTATGCATCCAGGAGGAAATGACAAGGAGTTAAAGATGATCAGCTACCGGTTCTGGAAAATATTTTACCCAAAGTACAACCTATCAAGTTTGTTCTTGTGTTTATTTTACAAGATCAGTTTAGCATGGATAAATCCAAATTAAACTGGGGGCTAATGTCGGTGATATACCCCACGGTATGACCCGGCCAGAATCATGACCCGGCCGAACTTGGCGACTCACCAGAGACCTGGCTGGAGCTTGGTGATTCACTGGCGATCCGCCCGGACATGGCGGTTTACATGTAACCCGCCTGGACATTATGACTCACTGGAGACCCGGCGGGCGAATCAGACGGACGACAAGGCCCAAGGCCCAGTAGGCCGGCTTATACTTTGGTTGGCCAGCTTAAGAGGAAATGGATGACGAATATTTCCTTTACGAGGAAGCAAGACCCGGACTTGTATTCAACTTGTGAGAAAGGATAGACTAGTCCTAGTCCTACTAGGACTCCACATGTAACCCGCCCCTTCAACATATATAAGGAGGGGCAGGGCTCCCCAAAGAGGGAGAGAAAAATAATCTTTAGGGCTAGACACAAAGAGCCGGCCTACGGGCGACTCCCTCATGATCATAATGAGACCTAGCCACAAACAACATGTAGGGTTATTACCGGATGATGTTTCCCGAGGCTCGAAGCTGTCTAAACCCTTGTCTTGTGTTGCGTCTCTCGATTCCGCTCAACCCCTCTCAAGCTACCACATAGATGCATTGGCCTCGCGACTAAGTCCTGACACTAAGGACATCTGCCGTGACAATTCCACGACAGTTCGCCTTGTATAAAACTCCTCCAGCAAGGCCCAACCTTGGTTTTACCATTTGCCACCTAGCCTTTTTCCCTTGGGTTTCGCGGACTCAAGGGTCATCTTTATTTTAACCCCCCGGGCCAGTGCTTCTCTAAGTGTTGGTCCAAACTAGGCGATGTCCAGCGCCCCCTGGGTAACCAGGGTCTATGCCAACCCGACGTCTTGCCCATCTGGTGTGCCCTGAGAACGAGATATGTGCAGCTCCTATCGGGATTTGTCGGCACATTCGGGTGGCTTTGCTGGTCTTGTTTTACCATTGTCGAAATGTCTTGTAATCGGGATTCCGAGTCTGATCGGATCGTCCTGGGAGAAGGAATATCCTTCGTTGACCGTGAGAGCTTGTGATGGGCTAAGTTGGGACACCCCTGCAGGGATTTGAACTTTCGAAAGCCGTGCCCGCAGTTATGGGCAGACGGGAATTTGTTAATATCCAGTTGTAGAAAACTTGACACTAAACTTAATTAAAATGAATCAACAATGTGGGTAGCCGTGATGGTCTCTTTTCGGCGGAGTCCGGGAAGAGAACACGGTCTCGTGTTATGCTTGAACGTAAGTAGTTCTAGGATCACTTCTTGATCGTTGTAGCTTCTCGACCGCGCTTTGTCGGCTCTTCTCGCTCTCATTTGCATAAGTTAGCCACCATATATGCTAGTGCTTGCTGCAGCTCCACCTCACTACTTTTCCCTACCCATAAGCTTAAATAGTCTTGATCACGAGGGTGTGAGATTGCTGAGTCCCCGTGACTCACAGATTACTTCCAAACCCAGATGCAGGTGTCGATGATGCCATTCCAGGAGATGCAACTGAACTCAAGTGGGAGTTCGATGAGGACTTGGGACGTTACTATGTTTCCTTTCCAGACGATCAGTAGTGGAGCCCAGTTGGGGCGATTGGGGATCTTATGCATTTGGGGTTGTCTTTATTTTGGTTCCGTAGTCGGACCTTGATTGTATCTGGATGATGTAATGCTATATTTATGTATTGTGTGAAGTGGCGATTGTAAGCCAACTATGTACCTTTTTCTTATTCAGTACATGGGATGTGTAAAGATTACCCCTCTTGCGAAATGCCTACAATGCGGTTATGCCTCTAAGTCGTGCTCCGACACGTGGGAGATATAGCCGCATCATGGGTGTTACACTCCCGTATTCGGGAGTTGCATAATCTCATGGTCAGAGGAACATGTATAAGTCATGATGAAAGCAATAACAATAAAACTAAACGATCATTTATGATAAGGTAACGGATGGGTGATGTCCATCACATCATTCTTTAATGATGTGATCCCGTTCATCAAATGACAACACATGTCTATGGTTAGAAAACTTAACCATCTTTGATTAACGAGCTAGGGACACTCTGTTTGTCTATGTATTCACACATGTACTAAGTTTCCGGTTAATACAATTCTAGGATGAATAATAAACATTACCATGATATAAGGAAATATAAATAACAACTTTATTATTGCCTCTAGGGCATATTTCCTTCAGATGGTCAAAGGCCGTAAGATCCCATCATCGTGTAAAAGTACATGTAGGATAAACAGTATATGCCATAGTAGTACTATTTCGTTTGCCAGCAACTTGCGTTTGCTGTATATCGTTCCAATCAGTCATATAACAATAAATGCAACAATAAATGTAGGAAATCTGTATGAAACCAAACAAACGCACACGTGACACGAAATTTGCGAGAAATCCAATCCCAGCCAGCCGTACTAACCGAACGCCCCCTACTTGATGGGGAAAATAACCGGACCATGAACTGATTCCACACCCCACGGACTGCAATTAATAAAGTGATTAAGGCCCATGATTAAAATAAGTGGGTTTTGTGCCGAGGCCCATGAGAAAAGGGGCGCGGGGAGAGAGGGGGTTGGCACCTGAAAAGGATCCAGCTCCCCTCAAGTTAGGGTTCTCCATCCTCTCGGCGGCGAAGGCGATCTCTCGCCTCTCGACATCGTAGAGAGCCAGACTCCCCTCCCCTCCTCTCCCCCAGTCGTACGAGGAGGGACGGAGGATTGATAGGGTTTTACCGCCCGCGAACAAGGTTTTTCTCGGGCAAGAGTACGATGCAAGATTCTACTTCGGGATTGGGGACAGATATGCCCGTATATGATCTAGAGGCGATGATGGAAGAATTATGTTTGAAAGAAGATGAACTTGAAGATGTGGTAATGGAAGATGAGGAGCTGCTAGAGGCGGCGACCCGGTGGATGATCATTGCTAGGGTTCACACTGAAAAACCCTATAGTTAATTCTGGTTTTATAGAACCATGCGGGTGGCTTGGGACCTGGCGAAGGAAGTCAAGATCAAGCCGCTGGAGGAGAACTTGTACACAATGCAGTTCGGTTGCCTTGGAGATTGGAAGCGCGTAATAGAAGAAGGACCGTGGGCTTACAAAGGGAAAGCGGTGGTGCTGGCGCCGTATGATGGCTTCACAAAGCCGTCGATGATCGAGCTCAACAGAATTGAGATGTGGATCCAGATCCACGACTTTCCAGAAGGCTACTTTTCCAAGATCAAGGCTTTGTCTACGACGGTCGGAGAGTTTATTTATGCCGAGCCAAGTTCCCATGATTTTGAGGGGAATTTTGTCAGAGTGAGGCTCAAGATTGACATCAATAAACCACTCAAAAACGTTGTATCCCTGGTGATCAAGAAGAAGGACACCGTTCACCGACTCATATTTAGGGTGAAATACGAAAGACTCCCTGATTTGTGTGCTGTGTGTGGCCTATTGGGTCATCTTTTCAAGGAGTGTGGCAATGGAGTCCATCCTCCAAAGGTCCTGGTGTTTAAAGATTTGAAAGCAGCATGGTTCAGAGGGCTCGGTAGAGGTCCTAGAGAAGGAAGAGGACAAGGAGGGAACAACACTAGAGGTGGAAGAGGAAGAGGCAATGAGGGCAGAGGCAGGAGCCGTGGTTTTGAACAGAATACCCAGCAGAACCAAGACATGGACATGGATGAAGTTGATGGTAACAGAAAGAGGAGTGCTGCGGCGAATGGTCTAGCGGCATCAGGCATGAAACCAGCTTTAGTGGTAGACGGGGCAAATAAACTTCTGCTGCTACCTCCCCCAGAAGACCCATTCAGCCCATCGGCTAAGCAGGAGCCAAAATGGAATAAGCTATCATCCTCAACATCGGACAGGTATAATGGGAAGAACACAGTCACAAACAAAAATGATGCGCATATGGCGAGCCTCCAAGGGGGGTCTCGCCAAGCGCAATGAGTCTCCTATGTTGGAACTGCCGCGGTGCTGGCAACCCCGCGACAGTTCGTGAGCTCCGTGAGATGACGGAGCAGTTTGCCCCCTCTGTACTTTGTATTCTTGAAAATCAAATAGAGGGTACGAGAGTTGAGAATTTAGCTCGTTCATTAGGGTTCAATAAAAGTTTTGCTGTAAGTAGTTCGGGTCATGGCGGTGGTTTGGGAGTTTTTTGGAATGAAGAAATAAATCTTGAGATTATTGGTTATTCACAGTATCACATCGATGCAATGATTAATGATCTTGTCCATGTCGGGACGAGGGTTACTTTTGTGTACGGAGAAGCTCAGGTGAATGAAAGGTATACGACATGGGATATGATGAGGGGCATTGTAGGCGAAAACGATGTACCCTGGTTAGTACTTGGTGATTTTAACGAGGTGGTGCATGCGCATGAGCACGATGGTATTGGGCAGAGGAGTCAGGCCCAAATGGACGCCTTTAGAGACGCACTTGAGACATGCAGACTCTCGGACATTGGATACATAGGCAACCCCTGGACTTTTGAGAAAAAAGTAGTCAGAGGGACATATACAAGACTGAGGCTTGACCGGGGCGCTGCTAATCCGGCATGGACTTTTGCCTTCCCTTCAGCTACCTTGGAGCACAAAATAGCAGAGACTAGCGATCATATCCCGCTGTTCGTCTGCTATGTGCATGAGAATGCATGCAGACGGGCCCCACGCCGATTTAAGTATGAAGTCGCCTAGGAGAGGGACTCAGGCCTGGCGCCGGTAGTGGAGGGTTCATGGCACGGTGCTGTAGGAGATTCCGTGCAGGCAATAAAGGACATGCTGGCGTCGCTGTCGGATGACCTGATCAACTGGGATCGCATCCACTTTGGGAACATCAGACAAGAGATCCAACGATTGAAACGACAGCTACAGGAGTTGCGGTCGGACCCTGTCCGGCTAGGGCCAACACATGCAGGAATAAAAATAGTTGACAGATTAACATAGCTATATCGCCGTGAGGAGATTCTTTGGCGCCAATGAGCCAGGGTGGAACTAACCCATGGGGACAAAAATATGTATTTTTTTCCATCTCAGAGCGAGTAGGAGGAGGCGAAAAAACCAAATTAAAGCACTACAAAAGCAAGACGGTGTGATGACAGAAAACGTTCAGGAGATGGAACAAATGGCCAATGAGTTCTACCAACAGCTTTATTTGTCTGAGGGCGTGCAAGATATGGAACATGTTCTAGATACAGTTCCAACCAAGGTAACACATGAGATGAATGAGCTTCTTAATGCCCCCTATAGCCAGAAAGAAGTGAAAACAAATCTATTTCAAGTGTTCCCTACAAAGGCTCCTGGCCCGGATGGCTACCTAGCTCATTTTTTCAGCACCATTGGGAGGTATGCGCTGAGGAAGTCACCCAGGCTGTTCTCAAAATAGTGGAAGGTACCGAATCTGCAAGGTGCATTAATGAAACTATGTTGGTGCTTATCCTGAAGGTAAAAAACCCAACACTCCTATCTCAGTTTCGCCCAATCAGCTTATGCAATGTCTTATACAAAATTGCATCAAAGGTAATTTCCAATAGATTAAAATGGTTCTTCCAGATATCATCTCAGAAGAACAATCGGCCTTTGTGCCAGGAAGGTTGATAACTGACAATATTATAATGGCCTATGAGTGTTTGCATTTTACGAAGAGAAATAAAGCAAAGAAAAATCAATATTGTGCTCTAAAGCTGGATATGATGAAGGCATATGATAGAGTCGAATGGCCTTACCTACAGGCCATCATGCTCAAGTTGGGGTTCACAGCCAAGTGGGTTGATATTGTAATGGGACTGGTTACAACAGTTGAATTATCTGTCCTGTTTAATGGAAAGAAGCTTCACCAGTTCACTCCTTCATGAGGAATCAGACAAGGAGACCCGATTTCTCCATATTTGTTCTTGCTAGCAGCAGAGGGCCTTTCGTGCCTTTTAAAATCCAAAAATGAGTCATCCAATTTGCATGGTATACAGGTAGCACCTACGGCGCCACCGTTGAACCATCTCCTATTCGCTGATGACATCATGTTGTTCTTTAAGGCAAATGATATGGGGGCTACCGAGGTGTACCAGGTTCTGGATACATATTGTCAGGCTAATGGGCAATGGATTAATTACTCAAAATCATCAATTTTCTTTAGCAAGGGAGTTCCACACTCTGTGAGGCAGGGTATAAAGGATATATTGAATGTACCCAATGAAACTCTTAATGAGAAGTACTTGGGGATGCCGTCTGATATTGGGAGCTCGAAGAACGGTGCCTTTAAATATCTCAAGGACCGGCTTTGGAGCAAGGTCCAGGGGTGGATAGAGAGCACCATGTCGTCTGCTGATAAGGAAGTGCTAGTAAAATCAGTGGCCCAAGCAGTGTCGGTTTCTCTATGTCATGTTTTAAGCTACCAAGAGGATTGTGCAAGCATCTAAATATGCTCATCCGAAAATTCTGGTGGGGAAGCAAGGAAGGAAAACGAAAGCCTCACTGGGTCTCTTGGAAGGCTATGACACAACCTAAAGATATGGGGGGCTAGGGTTTAAGGATTTTGAGCTTTTTAACCTCGCCATGCTGGCAAGGCAGGCATGGAGGTTGCTGCAGAACCCAAACACACTTTGTGCTCGTATACTCAAAAGCATCTATTATCCAACTACAGATATTTTGGAGGCTAAGCTAGGGGGGCGACCTAGCCAGATATACCGAGCAGTTTTGGAAGGGAGGAATGTTCTCAAGCAGGGGCTAATCAAACGCATTGGTAATGGAGCGTCGACCAAAATTTGGGAACACAATTGGCTCCCAAGGGACAGGATGCTCAGGCCATATGGCTGCTTAACACAAAACCCCCCAACAATGGTTTCAGAGCTCATATCTAATGCTACGGCATCTTGGGACAGACAACTTGTGCAAGCAACCTTTATGCTGATGGATGCTGATATGATATTGGGAATCCCTCTATGCACTTGGAATATGGAAGATTATTGGGCTTGGCACTACGAAAAACATGGCATCTTTTCGGTCAGGTCAGCTTATAATATGATCATTGCAACTAGACAATGCAGAGAGGCGTGGCTTGACAGATCGGCAGGACCGTCCAGTGCCAGGGCTGATTCTGGCGCATGGAAATCATTATGGAGTACCTCAGTTCCGGGGAAGGTCAAAATGTTTTTGTGGACATTATCGAAACAGTCGCTGCCTACAAATGATGTACGAGCACACCGGCATATGGCAGATTCTAGTCTATGCGGGTTGTGTGGAGTACAAGATTCATGGCGGCATTTGTTATTGGAGTGCACCGCATAGCGGAGTGTATGGGCGTTGGGAGATGAGGAAGTGCTGCATAAAATCATGGCAACTACAGAACCTAATGCAAAAAACTGGCTGTTCACTTTGATCGAGACACTACAAAAAAATACACTTCTGTGATGATATGTGTTTGTCATAGTAGGTCGCTTTTTTGTCATGCATGTACATCCATGACAAATTTATGACAGAATCAAGATAGTCATACCTGTGCTGTCCTAGAAGTGTTCCATGACATTACCAAAATTATCATCACAGAAGTGTCCACTTCCATGACGATAAATCGCGCGTCACAGAAGTGCTTTCGTCAAAGGTGACCGACACGTGGCATCCACCGTAACGGAATGCCGTTAAGCTATCGGGTCGGGTTTTGGATCCGATAACCCGTTAACAGCCTCGACCAATGGGGATTTTCCACGTGTAAAATCATCATTGGCTAGAGGAAACACATGTCGGCTCATCGTCGGGACAGATGTCATCCACTCACTGGACAGAAGGCGCCTGTGATACGTCAACACGTGGCACCGCCCAATAAGTTTAAATGGGCTGGCCCAACTAAAGGCCCACAAGATTTTGCGGACCATAATGGGCCGGCCCAGCTAAAGGCCCACGAGATTTTGTGGACCATAATGGGCTGGCCCAGCTAAAGGCCCACAAGATTTTGTGGGCCATAATGGGCCAGCCTAGGTAAAGGCCCACAAGATTTTCGTGTGCCATAATAGGCCGGCCCAGGTAAAGGCCCACGATGACTCTAGCCCATAATGAATAGTAATTTTCTTTATACCCGTTAACGGCCGGTGATTTACATGGGCCGTTTCCAGCCAATGTTAGCTTTCGCCCTATTGACGGCCCATACGTTCTTGGGCTCCTTTTCCGCCCTCGATTACTTCCGGCCCGTTACTGGCCTGTTCCCCTAATGGTCCAAATTCGGCCCATGGCAAGAGTCGGCCCGTTACTGGCCTGTTCCACTAATGGGCCAAAATCGGCCCATGGCAAGAGTCGGCCCGTTACTGTCCTGTTACCCTAATGGGCCAAATTCGACCCATGGCAAGAGTCGGCCCGTTTTTGGCCTGTTAATTTGTTGCGCCGTTTCCAGCCCATCCTATATTCTGGCCCATTAACGACCCGTTATGCCTGTGACAGAATTAAGCCTTTGCTGTCCTATGGCCTGTTAACGGCCTGTTACCATGCTGGGCCGATACCAATTACGCCCGATTATGGCCCATGTAGACCCATTTATCCGACGGCCCGAGGCGCACCGATTACAGGCCCATTTATGGATGGCCCGTAGGAGACCCATGGATCCTACGGCCCGTATATGGCCCATGGTCGTTGTGGCCACTAGCAAACCAGGGAAAAAGAAGACTAGGAAATAAATAAGGCCGAAACTAACGCTAGGCTATTAAGGCGATTGCATAGATTACATCCACTCGGCATCAAAGATCACCACCAGTGCAAATATAGGGAACACCCTACACTATACAAAAATGGCTTGCTGTTTTCTTCAGGCGGTGGCTGCACGTTAAGAATAAATTTTGTATCGCACCAAAACAAATTACAACTATATAACAAAAGGAAGGTTGGCATAAAACTTAACAGTCTAGCAGATAAATGCACCACCAGAAGTTCAGAAGCTCAGTTCATTTGACCTAACTGTTACGTTTTCATGTTGTATTGTCCGATGGAGCACCATAACCCTCGCCTTCATTTCCCCTAGGCTCCTGAACAACATAGCAAATGTCTGATAGTCTGGTTTCAAAACCATGCATATCCTGACGACATTGAGCAATGTTTCTCCTTGTTTCACAAAGGGTCTCTATTAGGGAATGGATTTGTGTCTGGAGCGCAGATACAACATTGCTTTGAGCTTGCATATCTTGATCATGAGGCAGTTTGGACGATATTGCCTTAACAACCAACCCAGTATTACGCAGGAACGTGCTTTTGGCACTGTTAGTGGACAGGTACTAACCCACTGCAGCAAGAGCTGACATTGCGGTTATAGTTGCCTCACCACCTTCAGAAGGTGGCGGTTCCACCATTTTTTCCATAGCTCGCTGAAAAGTTGAGGTTTTACATTAGTAGTACCAGAACTGAAGGTATTAAGGAGGCAGCAAAACCAAACAAAATAGCTTTGGTCTATATACAGAACTTATTTTGGTGAACCCATGTAAAATATTAGTTGTATTTTATTGCAAAGTACATAATAAAACCAGGTTCCAAACATATGACCATGTACCATCGCTAATGTATTGTCTATTTCTTCACATTGTATAGAGGGCTAAGGATAAAGAGACGAAGTTTATAATACGGTAAGCATAGTATGACGTCATTCATATCACAAAACAACTAAGAACAGACAAACAGGCAATTGTAACATTGTGTGGGCAAGTCCAGCACGGAACTAGATTACGGGTCAAGATCAAAGGAACATCACTCCTCTCTTTTAAACCTTGTAAGGTGCAATGATAAGCTAAGAAAATTGTGTATAAAATTGAAAAGAGTAATAGACATTGGCTGCAAACCATGCAGTTCAGGACACAAGTCAGAGTAAGCAGTAGTTAAAAGCCATGAGGATGAAGGACTTACAACAGCGGCTTTGACTGGTGTAGTCATGCCCTTCTTCTTGCTGGTGTGACAGTCCTTGCAGATTTCCACATCATTTGGTTCAGGTACTTTTTGGTCCTTGCGGGCTTTCCTCTGCATTTGGAACAAGTCAATATAGATCTAATAATATGGTACAGCGAAAAGAGTGAAACAGCAGCTAATTACAAGAGCCTCGCAGTGTGCAATATAGCTACGAGATCCTGTCGTTTGTTGGAATTTCACTTTCGTATGGTTGGCCTTATTCTTTGAATAGTTCACCTACAAGAAGATAGATTTGTGTGGCACATGCGTAAATAGGACTTCAACATGTGATCTGATGACATATATATAATGTACCTGATACTTCGGATGGGACCAGTGTTTAACGAGGCCTCTCTAGTCTTCATCAGATATATTTTCCACTGGAGATGTTTGGGCAAGTTCACTGTTAGCCTTGCATTCAAAGTGAGTTTTCCTCAAGTTATACCGACAGACTTGAAAACATGGGTGCAATCTTGTCTGCTTGCATCATCTTGGCTATCCAACTTGAACCTCATCTGTTGAAAATTATGGGAGTCTCATTATTAGCAACCTAGAAAGTATTGGACAGAGCAAGACGATATTACTAGTTCCATACATAACCATACTTACAGATAAATGGTCGAGGAAGATGTTGAACTGGGTTTCGTCTTTGTCATTCCTGTACTGAATCCATGTTGGGAGGATACGTACATGACACCTAACAGCAACCGCTACCTCTGATACTAACTTGGCTGGCTCTGTAGCATCACGTGGCCTTTTTAAACCTGCCTCAAAATTGATCTCCATTCTTCCTCCTCTAGATTTAGTTAACCTATCGAGCATTATCCCTGATGTTTGTTTCCTCTTGCGCCTAGGTGCTAGTCCAACAACAAACATAGGAAGTGTTAGTGTACATCAAACTGTGAGACTACTTATGAAGAAGCATGCAACTATAACTTGACTCCAGTAACTACCTTCTTGTTGTTGAAGCTCACAAGGTTCATCTGATATTGCCAACTCGTCTTGTGTCAAGAGTGCTTGGGAAGTAGTGTCAAGTGGCAAGGGAGCTTGGGAACGTGCTGCTAGCTCAGTTGACGCACGAGTACATCGTGCAGCTGGTAGTACTGTGGTACGTGTTGCAAGAACTAGGGTTCTCTCTGCTTGTTTGGTGGCAGCTATTTGTTTCTGTTTGTCTTTTTTGCAACTCGTGTAGCATGGGATGCCGTGTTTGTAGAATTTTCTGCTGGACTTTGACCTTCTATTGCACCATCAGTACCAGCAGAATCTGCAGGATTCATCCGCTTCTCATTCCCTGTCATTCTGTGTTTCTTCCTTTTTCTCTGTGCCATGTTAAGTCAAGCCGACAAGAAAAACGAATAACAATTTAGTTCTTCAGAACAAATTGATGCGTACTATAGATGAACTGAACTTTGATGTTAGACAACCACATGATAGGAGGATGTAATATGTATGAAAAATAGGACGGAAGAGATAACCAGAACTATGATGTGTAAACTAAGAAGAAGACATTTCACCAAATTAGAAGCAATGCAATGGAAGGTAGACACCATATGAAAGATGCTACAAATATCGCTCTGCCAAGTTAACAGTGTCTCATCATAAAGGGTGTTTAAACAAATGTGAAGCAGTACAAGAAATAAATCATATGCAAGATGCAAACAACATCACACTACCATGTTAGAGGTCTCTCGTCATTAGTGCCATTGCATATTCACAGCATTGCATATTCACAGCTTATGATGTGTAAACTAAGGAGAAGACATTTCAACAAATTAGAATCAATGAAAGATAGAAACCATATGAAAGATGCAACGAATATCACTCTACCAAGTTAAAATTGTCTCGTCATCAGTGCCATTTCAACAAATTAGTAATACAAGCTAGAAAAGAATGTGAGATGTAACCTATATCACACTCCGAAGTCAAACGTGTCTTATGATAAGTGATTGTTGCAGGTTACACAACAGTAGTAATTTGATGTAAGAACATGGTGTGATAGATAGATATTGTATGTTCTAGAAATAGGAACACATGTCTTATTCAAGTATAATGTGTAAAGTAAGCAGATGGAATTTAACAAAATTTGAAGCACTACAAGCTAGACATCACACATAACATGCAACCGCATATAACAGTGCCAAGTTAGAGGGAGCACCGGTGATGCTCCACTAGGGGAGACGTGCTCATCTTAAACACAGCTTTGTTGAGTGTCTATGCATGTGTTGTCCTGGAAATCATCTTGGGGTTTGGAGGAGTAGAAACTGTAGAGGCCCTCCGTTCGGAAGGAGCACCTTTATCCGTTGCCTTGCTAACTTCCTTCCGCTTTATTGATTTTGAATTGTCAAGTAAAACCGACAAGAAAAAACAATAAAATTCCCTCTTCAGAACTCATTCATGCATGATACTGACAATCACTACTTTGATGTAAGGCAAACACATGATACCAGGATGGAATATGTACGAAAAACAGGACGGCATGGCATGTTCACAACTGTTTGTGTAAACTAAGCAGAAACCATTCCAGCAAATAAGAAGCAATGCAAGCTAGACACCACATGAAAGATGCAACCAATATGACTCTGCCAAGTTAAAAGCGTCCCATCATAAATGGAATTTCAACAAATTAGAAGCAGCGCATGCTATAAACCATATGAAAGATGCAACTAATATCGCACTGCATATACTAAAGGTGTCTCGTCATGCCGATTGATGCGGGATACAAAAAAACAACAGTTTTATGTAAGGACATGCTTAATAGACAGATGTACTATGTACTAAATACAGGAAGGCATGTCACATTAATAGGTATAATGTATAAGCTAAGCAGACTAGCACATGCAGTTTAACCAGATTGGAAGAATTACAATCTAGACACCATATGCAACATGCAACCACATATCACGCTGCCAAGTTAGAGCAAGCACCTGTGATGCTAGTGTAGGGGAAATGTTGTAATCAACTACAGAGCTACGTTCACTATCTTCATCTAGCATTTCTGTTTCTTGAGAATCATGTCGGGAGGCTGATGCTGCATTCTTTAAATGAGGAGTAGTCCCCTTGCCTACCTGCCTCATCATAAGTGATTGATGAGGGATACATAAGAACATTAGTTTGATGTAAGAACATGGTTAATACACAGATGTACTAGTATGTACCAAAAACAGAAAGGCATGTCATATTCAAAGGTATAATGTGTAAACTAAGTAGATGCAATTTAACCAAATTGGAAGCAATGCAAGCTAGACATCCGGCTGGAGTGGTGAGCATGATCATCTAGGACTTGAGAGCCTAGTGGGAGGCAGGCTGCTTCGCCACCATCGCAGCTTTTTAGTTGGCTGCCAGGTGATGCCTATCTTTGCTGGGCTTGTCACTGGCTCGGCCAGTGCCCTGACTAGCTATTTGTCTTCTGGTGCTCACGGGATGGTGGTTCATGTAAAACAATATCTTTCCTTATCTTACCGACTTCGGCCTTTCGAATACAAACTAGACACCATATGGAACATGCAACCACATATGACACCGTGAAGTTAAAGCAAGCACCTGGGATGGTGGTTCATTGCGAGCGAGGTCATCAACTCCAGAGCTACGTTTATCGTCTCCATCTGCTGACACTGCACCCATTATAGCGCTGAAACGTGTCTTGCCTACCCGCACACCAAACTGGAGCGACTTCTCTCTTTTCTTTTTGGCTTCTCTCATGGCAGCAGAGTCTGAAATACCCTTGCATAAAAACACAACAGTGAGAGTAAGGGTGAAGTGTGTGCAGAACTAGTGCACTGTAAAAGTAGCAGATAGCAGCTGGCTGAAAAATAAATGACAGGAGACATATGATAGCTCTACAACATTGCATGGCAAACAAAATTAGATTCTACTATGTATGATTTTGTAATATATGAGCATAGGAAATGCAGGTACTCCTCCAGCACACCACCACATGTGGTCATATCTAAGATAACAGTCGACTTAAAATAAATAGGTCAGTTGATTTTTTTTAATGAACCGTCCGATCTATATGGAATGGGCAGATGGCATTCGTCTACCTCCTGCCAGTCACTGTTGGCGATCTTTCTCGAACCGCCAGCAACCACCGGCCCAGACCGCTGCCTCCGCCGCCCCGCCCTCCCATCGACCTCACACCACCGTCGTGCTTGGCAGCGCCCCCAGGCCATCCCTTTAATCCCGGCCGACCTCCAGATCGGGCGCCAGTAGCTCTAGGCCGCACACGCCCCTAAGATAAACACCAAGGTACTGCTTCCCCGGCGTAATAGGTGTACTAGTGCCTATTACGCCGGGGAATGCTTCCGTTAATTGGGAATCAAGTGGCCAGAAATTGAAATTCAGGGGGGTGACGGACCTCTAGCTAAGGTGAAATAGTATATGAGGAGAAACCTTGTGCATCGCGAGTTACTAAGAACATCTAGTATCAAGAAGAAGCGGTCAACTAGTGTCTTCTGTGGGATGAATACCGTGCAAGCAGAGACGTAAGATTTGCACGAATAAGGGAAGAGGAATACCTTTTTCGATTGCCGGTGTGGTCACCTCCACAAGTCGCGCCGATTTTCTTCTTTTTACCAGGGAAACCAATGTTCTGGAGGGTGCAGGCTTGGACGAACCCATGGCCAAATTGTTGACTGTGCTGCCATGGCCGTATGTCGGCGGAGGGGAAGTAGATCCGAGGCGGCGAAGGACGGTGTAGTAGGAACAGCTCCGGTGCGGTGGAGGGTGGCGAAGTTGGAGCGGCATCGATGAGGCGCAGGATGGCGTGGTTGAACTGGCTCGGGTACGGACGGCTCGGCCTTGGCTTCAACTACTAGCCGTGGAGGGCGTTGCGGTTGAGGTTGCGGTGGACGACGACGTCGGGGTATCGGCTCCGGCGTGATGGAGGAGGCCGGCGATTGATGGGTGGGATGGGGTGGCGGACGGAGGATGTCGGGGTTTCACGGCTGGTGGAGAGGTAGTTTTGGCGCCCACGGAGTACGAATGGGGAATCAGACGGGTGGGGGGAACCATGTTTCGGTCTGGGACGCGCTTGTTTTTTGCTTTTTTGAACAGAAGTGGGACGCGCTTGTTTGAAATTTGGGGAAAGTACAAACTTTGCCCCCCTCTTAAATTTCGGACCTACTGTGGGTCAGGGGTAGGATGGTAATCCCAGGTGTCCCAAATAGTGGGCGGGAGTGATTTCGGCCGCGCGCATGTGTGCTTAGGCGGCCATTGTGTATGAATGTTTTTTGGATGTGGTTGCGTGGCGTCTAGATGAAGCTACAAACCTACCCCGGTTTCGACCTTTGGACGTCGGGCCGGTAGGTTTTACGGGTCGGAGTTATTAGAAAAGTAATTTCCTTATAGTACCAAACATTGGTTTCACGCGGTTTCGGGTGAGTAGAGGCTCTTTTGGCGCTTCGTTCGAAATTTTGAAACACAAGCATTCACGTTTAGAGTACTCTTGAACTATGAGGATTGACCTAAATATACAACGTTATATTTGACCTTGTATGTTTGAAAACCTCATTAAATTATCCGCTTCTTTTTGAAATTTTGACACTTGAAAATCCTATAACTACGATTATTTTTGAATGGAGGAGCTAAATTTGAATCTATTTTGTACATGACTACATATGCTATTATGTACAAAATCAGAGCAAAGATTGGTGCCCCCATAATTTAGGTATGATTTACAAATGCCATGATATCAAATTCAAATAATTGAATGGACTTCATGTTGAATTCGATTTTTTAAACCACCTTAAGTTGAATTCAAATGTATGCTAGTTCATAGGTTGTAGCTATTTATAATGTCCATTGTGTAACTTTCGTATGTATAATGTGCTTTACACACACAACATGAACTATACTCACGTTTATATTCGATTGCTAAAGCGATGCATTGTCTGGAGTTCAAAATACTAACTATGTGGATCAATTGTGTCGAATAATAACATAGACATGCTCAAATTCGATAGAATCTAGATGTCTGATGGATCAATGACCGCTCCTTATGCGAATTGCAAATATCATGATCCCATCCTAATATTTGGATACAATTTATATCTTTAATTAATGTGTAGAGCAGTCTTTTACGTGTAGTTTCACTCTCCATCGGTGGTCTCTCACACATGCTCACCCACTGACTCCCGAGGTGTCTTTCTCGCACACATGCTCTAGATATAACCCTCCCTCCCTCTCGTAACCATTTATAACTGTTTTCACTAACCTTTATCACAAGCACTCTTCCTCTCGCAAACATACACACGCACAATCCTCATCGACCCTTTCTATATACATGGACCCGCCTACGTGTCTCATGTACGCACATTATCTTTACGCCTATCTCTCACGCATGGTCTCACACCTCTCTTCCTAATCGACGAGTATGATTCTAGCAGAGGATTCTGTAGGATGCCCCTTAAAGTTAGGTTGGATGAATAGTAATATCAGAGATAAATGGGTTACCTTAGTCCGAGAACCTAGGGTTACAAATCCTAGCCGGCTTTGTCAGTGGACACAGAGTCCTTCACAATTCTTCTATCTTTGTCTTGTACGACTAGTCATCCATGGGTCTTCCTAAATGCATCACGGACCGTCCAATGTGGCGCAGGACGGAACAGAACGAAGGGCCTCACCTCGACCCACCGGACCTCACGCGGTGACACACCCTCTGCCCCCACGTCTCATTATCTTGTCACACCCACACATACCAACACAAACACTATACACACAGAAAATTTCTCCTGGTGCCTCTATTCCCTCCCCCCCTTGCATATACACACTCAAGGGAATGGAATCTCTTGTCGTGATGTCATATTCGTCTCTCTCTCTAGACCACTCTCATTTCTCGTGCTATCCAGGCCTCTCTCGAATATGTAATACACACACATACCTCTCTAGGCCCCGCCAAATGCATCAACTACACATTCACACATGTTACATCACGTACCCCATTGATCTAAAAAGCCCTCTCTTCACGTTTATTTCGCATACAACATTCCTTTTGAATAAAGTGTGGCCAAAAAATTATTTTAGAGTTTCTACATATATACAACATTACAAAGTTATATGGAGGAGTACGAACGCTAATTTGCATTGCATGGTGCCCACAATGATATTTATTCAGCACAGTGAATTTGTATATTTTTATACTATATACAAAGTTAGTCATAATAAAGAGAAACGAAGAGCATCTCTCTATCCATCGCATACCCCCCTGTACGCCCCTTTCACATATGCACACAAAACTATCTCCGGGTCCTCTAAAAGTAAGCCCCCAGAAAATTCACGCATGTTTCATCTTTCTCTCGCGATATATGCAATGACGATCATTGTATTTGAAGCAAAAGCACGATACATACATTAGACTTCAGAATCCACTCATTACAGTCACCATTTATGTTTAGTGGTTATTATGCAGTCACGGGCTCACCGTACAACTCTGTATTTGCTCATGACATGCCTAGTTGACCAGTTAAACGCTCCACGTGGCACCTCTAGTGTTGCATCACATTATCTCACTACCATCATGCCCACCTGTCGACTTGTATCTACTCTACATCTACACTCTTATAAAATACATAAAATACACTCTTATAAAAAACAGAGTTGGTGATGATGGTGTGCTTGCCATCCTGCAATATAGGCCGTCCGATTTATATCTGACGGATAGGAAAGAAACTATGGCAATTTTGCAAAAAGGTACCCACACACCTCTCAACATTTGCGAATAAGGCCTTCCCTCGTTCATCCTTTTCTCTCACAAGATAAACAAGTCATACAAATGCACCTTGATGTTACATGCAACGCACGGGCATCTTGCTAGTAAGAATGAAAACAAACGACAAAAAATATATTTGGACGGTGGTTCGAAGTCATGATCGTGAGCACAGCGGACAAGGTGGCCTTGTATTGGTATGTTGAGCCGTCTGTTTTAACACACAGGAGCTGGTGTGGTGATTATACACACACGCATGCATGCACACAAACTGCATCCACGCAACACTCACACAAACACATGCACCCACGCACGCACGCAACACTCACACGTACACACACGGCCACGCACGCACGCAACACTCACACGCACACACGCACGCATGCATGCTCACACCAGTACACCACACGACCTTTTGCCTATGCGAACTGACAGGTGGGACCCACAACGAACGTGGTCAATTTAACTAGTCAACATGGCGCCACGTAGACTATTTGGCCGGTCAACAGAGTGCAATCCGATGCCGAGCTGTGAGCAAGTGACTGTATAATCACCGCAAAACGTATATAGTGACCGTAATTAGCTTATTCTGAAGTTCGGTGACCGTACTACCCTTTTCTCTCTGTAGGCCCTCCAAAACTACATCTCTACACATTCTCGCATGTTACATCTAACAACTATGCAATACAGCACTACTACTACACTCTAACACAATAAATCATATGTCTTTTTAGTTTTACTAGTTATCATATTGTTACTTATAATTATTCAGTTTGCATACATTAAAATTGCCTTTGATATGTATGGCCAGTATCATCTACCGCGCGGGAAAAATCCCGCCCTTTCCTATTTAATCGGGTTTGTATCGATGGATCGTGCAAAACAGCAAAACTATAGTACTATACAGTACAAGTGACAGTTCACTGGGCTGTCGTGTCGTCTACTCCTCCGTCGTAAGAGTGGAGCGCTCGCTTTCATAAATCTTCTAGTCCCTTTTGCCGACATGTGGGACATCAAGCTACCGGGTCCACGTGCCATACCGGAATACAATGCAGAGCAGCCGGGGTGAAGCACCCCAGTCATGGCGCTGGCGTAGTAATGAGCAATGAGGCGTCAAATCACAAAGTTGCATCTTTCCCGCAGTTAAGTTGGAGGGACGAAGCAACCATCATTTTCACTCGTTGCTGAATCTACTTCTCCCTCATCTTCTTCAAATTAACCACGTGTTGCTTCTGCCGTTGTTCTGCCTCATGTGGTGTAACGCCCTCGATGCGGCTATATCTCCTACATGTCGAAGCACGACTTAGAGGCATAACCGCATTGAAAGGAATGTCGCAAGTAAGGCAATCTTCACAACATCCCATGTAATACATAATAAGGGGAAAGGTAACATAGTTGGCTTACACTCGCCACGTCAATCAAAGTACATAAATAGCATTACATCATCCAATCACTCATGGCCCGACTATGGTGCCAAAATAAAAGACCAACCCAACATGCGACACGGTCCCGATCGCCCCAACTGGGCACCACTACTGATCATCATGGAAAGACACATAGTAACGGCGTGAGTCTTCGTCGAACTCCCACTTGAGCTCAAGCGCGTCATCTGGAACCGAATCATCTGGCCCTGCATCTGGTTTGGAAGTAAACTGTGAGCCACAGGGACTCAGCAATCTCGCACCCTCCCAATCAAGACTATTTAAGCTTATAGGTAAGGCAAGGTAATATGTGGAGCTGCAGCAAGCGGCTAGCATATATGGTGGCTAACCTGTTCGCAAAAGAGAGCGAGAAGAGAAAGAAAAGCGTGAACGAATAACTAGAGAGCAACCTACGGCAAGCATTACTCCAACACCATGTTCACTTCCCGGACTCCGCCGAGAAGAGACCATCACGGTAACTCACACAGTTGATTCATTTTAATTGAGTTGAGGTTAAAGTTATCTACAACCAGACATTAACAAATTCCCATCTACCCATAACCGCGGGCACGGCTTTCGAAAGTTCAAAACCCTGCAGGGGAGTCCCAACTGAGCCCATGACAAGCTCTTACGGTCAACGAAGGAATATACCTTCTCCCGAGACATTTCGATCAGCCTCGGTATCCCGGTTCTACAAGACACTTCGACAAGTTAAAACCAATCTAGCAACACCGCCCGAATGTGCCGACAAATCTCGTTCTCAGGGCACAGTCAGATGACCAGACGTCGGGTAGGCCAGCCCAGGGTTGCCCCTGGTAGCCCCGGACATCGCTCGGTTGGACCAACACTCAGAGGAGCACTGGCCCGGGGGGGGGGGGTGGGTTTAAAATAAGATGCCCCTCGGGCTCCGGAAACCCAAGGGAAAAAGAGGCTAGGTGGAAAAAGGTAAAACCAAGTTTAGGCATTGCTAGAAAAGCTTTATTCAAGGCGAACTGTCAAGGGGTTCCCATTATCACCCTACCGCGTAAGGAACGCAAAATCCGGGAACATAACACCGATATGACAGAAACTAGGACGGCAAGAGTGGAACAAAATACTAGGCGAGAGGCCGAGCCTTCCACCCTTTACCAAGTATATAGATGCATTAAGATAACAAGATAATATAATGATATCCCAACAGGAAAAATAATGTTCCAACAAGGAACGGTCTCCAATCTTCACCTACAACTAGCAACGTTATAACAGGGGCTGAGCAAAGCAGTAACATAGCCAATCAACGGTTTGCTAGGACATGGTGGGTTAGAGGATTGACATGGCAATTTGGGAGGCATGATGAGCAAGTGGTAGGCATCGTAGCATAGGCATAGCAAAAGAGCGAGCATCTAGCAAAGCAAAGATAGAAGTGATTTCGAGGGTATGATCATCTTGCCTGCAAAGTTGTCAGAGTTGACTGGATCCTCGAAAGCAAACTCAACGGGCTCCTCGTTAGCGAACTCGTCTCTCGGCTCTACCCAAACAAGACAAACAAGCAAAAGGAACACAATCAACCACGTGCAATGCTCCAACAACATGATGCAAACATGGTATGCTATGCGGGATGCGATATGGGATGCATATGCAAGATTTGACAAGGAATGATTGAACCTGGCCTCAACATTGATACCCAAGTGTGCCACTGGAAAGGTGAGATGATTTCTCTTGAAAACGATATAAAGAACGCCGGAATCGGAGACACGGTTTGGAAATGGCAAGCAAAACAAATATGGCACCGGTCTGCGATATACAGCAAGTAGCCATCTAAATGCAACAAGACAAACATACTACAGCACCCAAACATGGCAACAAAATACATGGCAGGGATCCATTCAAGATGCTTAACAAAAGAGGAACACTAAGCTACGGCCAATTCATCCATTAACAGGTTCAAACAAGCATGGCAAAAGAGCAATTGGTAAACAGATTTCAGACTTAGTGAAATTAACACTAGTCTGGAATTTCAGATCAGATAGCACACTTTGGAGGATGAAAACTATATGATACAGGAGCTTAACATGGCAAATCAAGACATTGCATGGAGCTACTCAAAGAGCTTAACAAAAGTCCCTTAGTGACCTTGAGCCAAAAGGGATCAGAAAATACAATTGCAAGCATGTGAACATGGCAAAACATAAACAGATCACAGACTTAGTGAAAAAATGGAGCGTGCAAAACAGATATCAAGTAGGCATGTTTACGAGCTCGATGCACTCACTACAGAGCATGTCATGACAATATAAGCATACACCCAATAAGAATACACATAATACAATCTAGACATGGCAAGAACAATAATATAGCATGCCCGGATCAACGACAACATCCTTGGCAAAATCGCTAACAAGTAGACAATCTGCCCAGATTCACGAAATAGCAAAAGTAGAGCTCGATTGACTCAAGCTAGGGTGCTCCATAATTGCAAACAAAGACATGGATGGATAGAGCACTACAAGATTAACAAATCATCCTTACTGGTCATACTCAAAAGAGGCACGGATCACTAGGAAACAACATGAACATATGGCATATTGATAAAAATAGATCAAGGACTTAGTGGAATTGCTAAGTCCCTGAAATCAGCATTAACGAATGCACCACTTTGCAATCTTGTGCTAGTCACCACACACATCACAAAAATACATGGTTGGCACCTCTGGAAATATGACAAAGCATATAACAAAACATATGTAGAGCTTAGGGGCATATCATGCACAGAATAATCATGACAAAAATGACCAAATAGCTAATTGGAGCAGCAGATCTGGCAATTAACTCAAATAGCATTCTACCAATAGCATTTCGGGCGTCAAGATGAAGTCAAATGAAAATGATGCAATGAGATGAAATGATGTGTTGTCTGAGTCGAACATTTTAATATGCTATATGCCCAAAACGGATCTACGGATGCAAAGTTATAGCATGATGAACATGGCACTTTGAACTGCAGACTTAGGAAAAAAGGGTCAACCCTAGGGTTTCCCGATCTGGATCTGGGTCGCCGGCACGGTTTTCGAAGCAGCTCGCCGGAGCTCTTGCGCGGGGTCGCCGGAGTAGAGGTTCCTGACCCGGATCTCACCGGATCCGTCCGGAGCTAGCCGCGGGGCGGCGGAGGAGGGTGCGGCCGAGCAGCGGAGCCGGACTTGAGCCGAGGGGCCGCGAGGAGGTCCGGCGGCCGGAGCTCGGGCGGCGACCTGCGCGCGGTGGCAGGGCGCGCCGGCGTTGAGGAAGGCGGCGGTGGGGCGAAGGCGCGGGGCGGCGCCGCGGATATGGGCCGCGGGGGCCTCGCCTGGGCCCGGGCTGGCTTCAGCGGAAGGAGGCCAACGATGTGGGCGCGCTAGCCACGTGGCAAGCCCCGGTTGGACCGGGCGGAGCGTACACTGTCCGGCGCGGGCCGGACACGTCCGGTTCACGGCGGATCTGGTTTCTAGGGTTTCGGGGGGAAGAATAAATGTGGATTTCGGAGGGGGGGGGGTATATATAGGCATAGGAGGAGCTAGGAGAGTCCAAATGAGGTGCGGTTTTTGGCCACGCGATCGTGATCAAACGCTCTAGATGATGGAGAGGGTTTTGATGGGTTTTGAGCCAAATTGGAAGGATGTTGGGCTGAAACACACACGAGGCCTTTTCGGTCCCTCGGTTAACCGTTGGAGCATCAAACGAAGTCCAAATGGTACGAAACTTGACAGGCGGTCTACCGGTAGTAAACCAAGGCCGCTTGGCAAGTCTCGGTCCAATCCGAAAATGTTTAACCCCCACACATGAAAAGAAGGTATAAATGACCACCGGAGGAGATAGGAGCGCCGGAATGCAAAATGGACAACGGGGAAAATGCTCGGATGCATGAGACGAACACGTATGCAAATGCAATGCACATGATGACATGATATGAGATGCATGACAACAACAACAACAACAACAACAACAACAACAACAACAACAACAGCAACAACAACACACGGAGACAAAAACCCGAACCCAAGGAAATAAAATAACCTAACGCCGGAAACGGCAAGAGTTGGATTACATATTAGGTAAATCATATCCGAGGTGTTACAACACTCCACCACTACGAAAGGATCTCGTCCCGAGATCTAGGACTAGAAGAATGCCGGGTACTCAGAACGGAGGTGATCCTCGCGTTCCCAGGTGGCTTCACAGTCGGAATGGTGTGACCACTTGACTTTGAGGAATTTGATTGACTTACTGCGAGTCTTGCGTTCAGTCTCTTCAAGAATAGCAACTGGGTGCTCACGATAAGAGAGATCTTCTTGGAGCTCAATGTCTTCGAAGTTGACGGTGCATTGAGGAGTCTTGAAGCACTTGCGGAGCTGAGAGACATGGAACACGTCATGGACATTGGCAAAGTTTGAAGGAAGCTCGAGTTGATAGGCGAGATCGCCTCTCTTGCTGACGATCTTGAAAGGTCCCACGTATCTAGGGGCAACCTTCCCTTTGATACCGAAGCGACAAGTACCTTTCATTGGAGAGACGCGGAGGTAAACATGATCTCCGATCTCGAAAGCCAAATCACGGTGCTTACTATCATAGTAGCTCTTCTGGCACGATTGGGCTGCTTTCAGGTTATCATGAATGACTTTGCACATTTCCTCTGCCTCTGTGATTAATTCATTTCCAAGAAGTTGACGTTCACCGGTTTCTGACCAGTTGAGAGGGGTACCGCACTTCCTACCATACAGAATTTCGAATGGGGCCTTGCCCGAACTTGCTTGAAAACTGTTGTTGTAGGAGAATTCAGCGTATGGAAGGCAATCCTCCCACTTCATGCCGAAGGAGATCACACAAGCCCTGAGCATATCTTCAAGAATCTGATTGACACGCTCGACTTGCCCGCTAGTTTGAGGGTGGAAAGCAGTGCTGAAGCGGATGTTGGTGCCCATGGCCTTCTGAAAAGACTCCCAAAACTTGGAGGTAAAGATGCTGCCACGGTCTGAAGGTATCACCTGAGGAATACCGTGGAGCGAGACAATTCGAGAGGTATACAACTCCGCCAATTGAGCTGCAGTGATACACTCTTTGATAGGTAGAAAGTGAGCCACTTTAGTGAGTTTGTCGATGACAACGAATATAGCATCATTGCCACACTTGGACTTTGGAAACCCAGTCACGAAGTCCATCTCAATGTGGTCAAACTTCCATTCTGGAATGGCAAGAGGTTGGAGGAGACCAGCTGGCGTTTGGTGTTCTGCCTTCACTCTTCTGCAGACATCACATTCATTCACGAACTGAGTAATCTCGCGCTTCATTCGAGTCCACCAATAAGCCTGTTTGAGGTCCTGATACATCTTCGTGCTCCCAGGGTGGATGGAGAGGAGTGAATTGTGAGCCTTGTTCATGATCACTTTACGAAGGTCACCTTTGGGCACAACAATACGATCCTCGAAGAAGAGAGTATCCTTGTCATCAAGGCGGTAGCACTTGTACTTGGGTTGACTCTTGGCAATCCCAATCTTCACCTTCTTCACCATCGCATCACGAAGCTGAGCTTGGCGAATCTGGTCTTCCAAGGTAGGAGAGACTTGAAGGTTGGCGAGGAAACCTTGAGGAACAACTTGCAGATTGAGTTTGCAGAAAGCTTCACAAAGCTCGGGTTGATAAGGCTTGAGAATCAGACTGTTGCAATAAGCCTTCCTGCTCAAAGCGTCAGCAATCACATTGGCCTTGCCTGGAGTATACTCGATACTCGGATTATACTCTTGAATCATTTCGACCCATCGAGTCTTCCTGAGGTTGAGATTAGGCTGAGTGAAGATGTACTTGAGACTCTTGTGGTCAGTGAAGATGTCCACTTTTCTTCCCAATAAGAGATGTCTCCAAGTCAAAAGAGCATGCACAACTGCCGCCAACTCGAGGTAATGAGTGGGGTAGTTCTTCTCATTGGGCTTCAACTGGCGAGAGGTATAAGCAACAACTTTCTTCTCTTGCATCAACACTGCACCAAGACCTTGGAGAGAGGCATCGCAGAAGACCTCGAACGGTTTGGATTCATCAGGAGGAGTCAGAACTGGAGCAGTGACCAATTTCTCTTTCAAAGTGTTGAAAGCAATATCACATTCCAGAGACCAAACGTACTTGATGTGCTTCTGGAGAAGATTTGAGAGAGGCTTCGCAATCTTAGAAAAGTTCTCAATGAACCTTCGACAGTAGCTTGCGAGACCGAGGAAGCTACGAAGTTGCTTCACATTCTGAGGTGGTTCCCAATTCACAATTGCAGACACCTTCTCAAGATTCACCGCAATGCCCTTGGCAGAGATGATATGCCCAACCTAAAGAACCTCATCGAGCCAAAATTCGCACTTTGAGAACTTGGCGTAGAACTGGTGTTCCCTGAGCTTATCGAGCACCAAACGCAAGTGTTTGGCATGATCTTCCTTGTTCTTCGAAAAGACCAGAATGTCGTCGAGATAGACCAAAACAAAGTCATTGGTGTAGGCGTTGGAGATGAAGTTCATCATGCGAGAGAAAGTCGGAGGAGCGTTGACGAGGCCAAAAGACATGACAGTGTATTCATATGACCCATAGCTTGTCCTGAAAGCCGTCTTGGGAATATCTTGCTCACGGATTCGAATCTGGTGATAACCCATACGGAGATCAAGCTTGGAGAATACTTGGGCACCTTTGAGTTGTTCGAACAACTCGTTGATGTTGGGAAGTGGGTACTTGTTCTTGATAGTCTTCTTATTCAATGGACGGTAATCAACACAAAGTCGGTTCGTTCCATCCTTCTTCTTCACAAAAAGAACTCCACAACCCCACGGAGAGGAACTAGGTCGGATGAGACCCATTTGCTCTTGAATATCGAGTTGCCTCTTCAGCTCCTTCAACTCTTCAGGTCCGAGCTTGTAAGGACGTTTGCAAATAGGTTCCGTGCCAGGCTCGAGATCGATGACGAATTCAACTGGCCGGTGCAGAGGCATTCCTGGAAGCTCTTCTGGAAAGACGTCTTGATATTCGCAAACGACTGGAATTTGAGAGATGGCATCCAGTTCACCCTTCTCGTTGAGAGAAAACAGATGGATGGTATCATCACGAGCGGCAAATACAATTACATCCTCAGACGAATGAGTCAATTGAATCTGCCTGGCTGCACAATCAAGATGCGCCTTGTGCTTAGAAAGCCAATCCATTCCGAGAATAAGATCAATATCCGAATTACCAAGAACCACCAGAGAAGAAAGAAACTTGTAGTCGCCCAATGTGATAGTAACATCCGGGGCCATAGCGCTTGCATTCATGAATTTACCGGAAGAAACAACAGATAACTGACTTGGCAAATCTTGTAAAGGCAACTCATGCTTAGAAACAAATGGTCTCGAGATGAAACAATGCGATGCACCAGTGTCAAAAAGAACTTTTGCAGGAATATCGTTAACAGGAAGGTTACCCATGATGACATCTGACGAGTCCTCTACCTGAGCTGCATTCATCAAGTTGACCTTTGCAGACTTGGGGTTATGCTTGACCACAACTGTACTTGCCGATCTCACAGGAGGAGGAGGAGGGAGGCGCCTCTGATTGAAGCACTTCTTGGCATAGTGACCCTTCTGTTGGCCCTTGTTGCACATGACCTCTGAAAGCGGACGGTGGTACAGAGCACTTGATCTTGGAGCTTGAGACGAAGTCTTGTTCTGAAAGCCAGGGTTGGGTGGGTGGGAAGATCCACTACCACCTTTGCTCTTGTGATACGGCTGACGAAACGGAGGAGGAGGAAGCCAATACTTCTGCTACTTGGCCACTTGAGTAGAGGAAGAAGGAGTAACATCTCTGACTCGCTTCTTGGAAGCATCACACCTCAGTTGAGCAGCCTCTTGCTTCAATGCCATGTTGTAGAACTCATCGTACCTCAAGGGCTCAAAGAGAACAAGAGCTAGCTGGATTTCTTCTCTGAGACCACCCCTGAACTGGTATATCATGCTCTTCTCATCAGGGACGTCCTGCTTAGCAAAGCGGGCGAGCTTATGAAATAACTTGTTGTAGTCATAGATAGACAAAGAGCCTTGCTTCAGGTTGCGGAATTCCTCACGCTTGCTTTCAACCACGATCTGAGGAATATGATGAGCTTTGAAGTCTTGACGGAATTCATCCCAGGTAATCACACGGCCACCTCTGGAATCCTTGCACTACTGGAACCATTCTGCAGCTTGGTCTTTGAGTTGGAAGGAAGCGAACTTGACAAAGTCCTCAGGCCTGACGTTACTGCACTCGAAATGCTTGCATAAGTCCACAAGCTAATCGTCAGCATCAGTTGCCTCAACACAATTGCTGAAGGTCTTTGGCTGGTTAGCAAGGAACTGGTTGAGTGTAGCAAAGTGATTCTGATTGTTGCCTTGGTTGCCTTGGTTTGCTTGATTGCGTTCTTGAAGAATTTGCATGATCAACTGCGTGTTTGCATTGGTTGCGGCCATCACAGCTTGCCATGCCTCCGGAGGAGGGGGAGGTGGTGGCGGATCAGGATTCGGAGTCGTGCGCGTTGGAGGAGCCATCCTGAAGAGGTTGACATCCATTAGCACATTGATAGACAAATATTGAAGCTGAATCCAACGGAATGAAATTGCAATAAATTGTCTTCACATCCGAACAAAATGAACGAATGCATTCCACTTGAAATGGTCACATATCCATAAATTGAGAAGCCACTTAGAATTTCTGTAGAGGAATAAATCAACAAGGTACGGAACAAGAACGAATACTCGGTAAGAAATCCCAATCTCAAACCAAATATCCGTGGAAGAAGAACTAGAGCTACAAGAATTCCCACCTATGAAACTCCCGAACCTTTCCGGTTATGCAATCAGGTGTTGGGGATACAGGGGAAGCATAATATCTCACCCAAATCTAGCAAATCCTACATCCAGCTGTATCCATCCATCAACACATAACCGAGAAAAACTTCGGAAACCATCTACCTCAACCTTCGAAAAGCATCCGTTATACAAGTTATGGAAATACTCCCGAACTCCCACCCCAGTACTGGGTGGCGTCGAGGTTATCTCACCAACAACTGCATAAAAGAGATTTTCGATGTCGGCGTACTAAACTCAGGTATTCCAGAACTGCAACAATAAAATTGTGACGACAACACCTCGGAGCTCAACTCCCCGGGACACTGCCACAACCCCTAAATGACAGGAGGCACCAAGAACAATGTTCTCGTCACGAAACCATCGGAACGATTCCAAGATACCCGTGTGATCCTAAAAAAAATCAGTGAAATTTGAGAAGAGAAGAGTCAAAACTCTACGTCAAGATTCCTTACCAGAGCAATGAAGGGACTGGGGAATAAAAAGAATTCCTAAACTCTCCGATATATAATTCCTAAATGACTCAAAACATTTTTCTAGACCCAACTCGGCCGCTTAAATGATCAAGCAGTGGGGGCTCCTAAGCTCGGGGAAGGCTCTGATACCAACTTGTAACGCCCTCGATGCGGCTATATCTCCTATGTGTCGAAGCACGACTTAGAGGCATACCCGCATTGAAAGCAATGTCGCAAGTAAGGCAATCTTCACAACATCCCATGTAATACAAAATAAGGGGAAAGGTAACATAGTTGGCTTACACTCGCCACGTCAATCAAAGTACATAAATAGCATTACATCATCCAATCACTCATGGCCCGACTACGGTGCCAAAATAAAAGACCAACCCAACATGCGACACGATCCCGATCGCCCCAACTGGGCACCACTACTGATCATCAGGGAAAGACACATAGTAACGGCGTGAGTCTTCGTCGAACTCCCACTTGAGCTCAAGTGCGTCATCTGGAACCGAATCATCAGGCCCTGCATCTAGTTTGGAAGTAAACTGTGAGCCACAGGGACTCAGCAATCTCGCACCCTCGCGATCAAGACTATTTAAGCTTATAGGTAAGGCAAGGTAATATGTGGAGCTGCAGCAAGCGACTAGCATATATGGTGGCTAACCTGTTCGCAAAAGAGAGTGAGAAGAGAAAGCAAAGCGCGAACGAATAACTAGAGAGCAACCTGCGGCAAGCATTACTCCAACACCGTGTTCACTTCCCGGACTCCGCCAAGAAGAGACCATCACGGTAACTCACACAGTTGACTCATTTTAATTGAGTTAAGGTTCAAGTTATCTACAACCGGACATTAACAAATTCCCATCTGCCCATAACCGCGGGCACGGATTTTGAAAGTTCAAAACCCTGTAGGGGAGTCCCAACTTAGCCCATGACAAGCTCTCACGGTCATCGAAGGAATATACCTTCTCCCGAGACATTCCAATCAGCCTCGGTATCCCGGTTCTACAAGACACTTCGACAAGTTAAAACCAATCCTGCAACACCGCTCGAATGTGCCGACAAATCCCGATAGGAGCTGCACATATCTCGTTCTCAGGGCACACTCAGATGAACCAGACGTCGGGTAGGCCAGCCAGGGTTGCCCCTGGTAGCCCCGGACATCGCTCGGTTGGACCAACACTCAGAGGAGCACTGGCCCCGGGGGGGTGGGTTTAAAATAAGATGCCCTTCGGGCTCCGGAAACCCAAGGGAAAAAGAGGCTAGGTGGCAAAAGGTAAAACCAAGTTTGGGCATTGCTAGAAAGCTTTATTCAAGGCGAACTGTCAAGGGGTTTCCATTATCACCCAACCGCGTAAGGAACGCAAAATCCGGGAACATAACACCGATATGACAGAAACTAGGGCGGCAAGAGTGGAACAAAACACTAGGCGAGAGGCCGAGCCTTCCACCCTTTACCAAGTATATAGATGCATTAAGATAACAAGATAATATAATGATATCCCAACAGGAAAAATAATGTTCCAACAAGGAACGGTCTCCAATCTTCACCTGCAACTAGCAACGTTATAAGAGGGGCTGAGCAAAGCAGTAACATAGCCAATCAACGGTTTGCTAGGACATGGTGGGTTAGAGGTTTGACATGGCAATTTGGGAGGCATGATGAGCAAGTGGTAGGCATCATAGCATAGGCATAGCAAAAGAGCGAGCATCTAGCAAAGCAAAGATAGAAGTGATTTCGAGGGTATGATCATCTTGCCTGCAAAGTTGTCAGAGTTGACTGGATCCTCGAAAGCAAACTCAACGGGCTCCTCGTTAGCAAACTTGTCTCCCGGCTCTACCCAAACAAGACAAACAAGTAAAAGGAACACAATCAACCATGTGCAATGCTCCAACAACATGATGCAAACATGGTATGCTATGCGGGATGCGATATGGGATGCATATGCAAGATTTGACAGGGAATGATTGAACCTGGCCTCAACATGGAAATCCAAGTGTGCCACTGAAAAGGTGAGATGATTTCGCTTGAAAATGATATAAAGAACGCCGGAATTGGAGACACGGTTTGGAAATGGCAAGCAAAACAAATATGGCACTGGTCTGCGATATACAGCAAGTAGCCATCTAAATGCAACAAGACAAACATGCAACAACACCCAAACATGGCAACAAAATACATGGCAGGGATCCATTCAAGATGCTTAACAAAAGAGGAACACTGAGCTATGGCCAATTCATCCATTAACAGGTTCAAACAAGCATGGCAAAAGAGCAATTGGTAAACAGATTTCAGACTTTGTGAAATTAACACTTGTCTGGAATTTCAGATCAGATAGCACACTTTGGAGGAAGAAAACTATATGATATAGGAGCTTAACATGGCAAAGCAAGACATTGCATGGAGCTACTCAAATAGCTTAACAAAAGTCCCTTAGTGACCTTGAGCCAAAAGGGATCAGAAAATACAATTGCAAGCATGTGAACATGGCAAAAACATAAACAGATCACAGACTGTGAAAAACTGGAGCATGCAAAACAGATATCAAGTAGGCATGTTTACGAGCTCGATGCACTCACTACAGAGCATGTCATGACAATCTAAGCATACACCCAATAAGAATGCACACAATACAAGCTAGACATGGCAAAACTAATAATATAGCATGCCCGGATCAACAACAACATCCTCGGCAAAATCGCTAACAAGTAGACAATCTGCCCAGATTCACGAAATAGCAAACGTAGAGCTCGATTGACTCAAGCTAGGATGCTCCATAATTGCAAACAAAGACATGGATGTATAGAGCACTACAAGATTAACAAATCATCCTTACTGATCATCCTCAAAAGAGGCACGGATCCCTAGGAAACAACATGAACATATGGCATATTGATAAAAACAGATCAAGGACTTAGTGGAATTGCTAAGTCCTTGAAACCAGCATTAACGAATGCACCACTTTGCAAGCTTGTGCTAGTCACCACACACATCACAAAAATACATGGATGGCACCTCTGGAAAGATGACAAAGCATATAACAAAACATATGTAGAGCTCAGGGGCATATCATGCACACAATAATCATGACAAAATGACAAATAGCTAATTGGAGCAACAGATCTGGCAATTAACTCAAATAACATTCTACCAACAGCATTTCGGGCATCAAGATGAATTCAAATGAAAATGATGCAATGAGATGAAATGATGTGCTCTCTGAGACGAACATTTTGATATGCTATATGCCCAAAACATATCTACGGATGCAAAGTTATAGCACGATGAATATGGCACTTTGAACTGCAGACTTAGGAAAAAAAGGGTCAACCCTAGGGTTTCCCGATCTGGATCTGGGTCGCCGGCATGGTTTTCGAAGCAGCTCGCCGGAGCTCTTGCCCGGGGTCGCCGGGGTAGAGGTTCCCAGGCCGGATCTCACCGGATCCGGCCGGAGCTAGCCGCGGGGCGGCGGAGGAGGGCGCGGCCGAGCGGCGAAGCCGTACTTGAGGCAAGGACGGCGAGGAGGTCCGGCCGCCAGAGCTCGGGAGGTGACCTGCGTGCGGCGGCGGGGCGCGCTGGCGTTGAGGAACGCGGCGGCGGGGCGAAGGCGCAGGGCGGCGCCGCGGATATGGGCCGTGGGGGCCTCTCCTGGGCCCGGGCGGGCTTCGGCGGAAGGAGGCCGGCGATGTGGACGCGCTGCCCACGTGGCAAGCCCTGGTTGGACCGGGCGGAGCGGACACTATCCGGCACGGGCCGGACACATCCGGTTCGTGGTGGACTTGGTTTCTATGGTTTTGGGGGAAGAAGAAATGTGGATTTCAGAGGGGGGGGGTATATATAGGCATAGGAGGAGTTAGGAGAGTCCAAATGAGGTGCGGTTTTCGGCCACGCGATCGTGATCGAACGCTCTAGATGATGGAGAGGGTTTTGGTGGGTTTTGGGCCAAATTGGAAGGATGTTGGGCTGCAACACACACGAGGCCTTTTCGGTCCCTCGGTTAACCGTTGGAGCATCAAACGAAGTCCAAATGGTACGAAACTTGACAAGCGGTCTACCGGTAGTAAACCAAGGCCGCTTGGCAAGTCTCCGTCCAATCTGGAAATGTTTAACCCCCACACACGAAAAGAAGGTATAAATGACCACATGAGGAGATAGGAGCGCCGGAATGCAAAAAGGACAATGGGGAAAATGCTCGGATGCATGAGACAAACACGTATGCGAATGCAATGCACATGATGACATGATATGAGATGCATGACAACAACAACAACAACACATGGAGACAAAAACCCGAACCCGAGGAAATAAAATAACTTAACGCCGGAAACGGCAAGAGTTGGATTACATATTAGGTAAATCATTTCCGGGGTGTTACATGTGGGACGCAGATCGGCTTGGTAAAGCACTGACACGTGGGACCGCATGTTAGCAAACCGCCAGGACAACGTCCTCCGAAAATAAGAAACCTCCCCCGCCATCCGCACGGCAAAATCACCTCCTTTTTACTAATCTCGATTCTATAATTTTTTAGATCAATATAATTGAGATTTGTATAGATAGCACACAGGAGAAAAACCAAGTGGTACGGTTAAGGGCATCCACAATGTGTAGCCAAATGTGAAAATAGCTTTTGGCATCGTGGGAACCATTGTGGACGGTGTTGCCAAAGCCAAAAAGATGGAACCGAAGCTCGCTAATTGATTGATTGATTGATTGAAGGAATAGAAAAATGCAACGTCTCTCCTCTTTCTCCCATGCTTGGACGCATGTAGTACAGTATAGAGCACAGAGTCTACTCCCCTGTGCCTTCTATCACAAATCACAAAGCGATGAGGCGTCAAATCACAAAAGCACGGACAAAGCAACCATCATTTCACTCTTCGCTGACTCCGCTTCTCGATCGTCTTCTTCGAGAAGCCATCTCACCGCATTAGTTATAGTAGTACTAGTAAAGGACTTCCTAGATGCAAATAAGGCGGTTGTCTCGGCTTGCAGGCGGCACTTGCGAACGACTTACCATGGTCTCCCTCAATGGTGTTCTCCATTGAACGCACTTCGCCAAACCGCCAAAAAAATATTGTCGACGTCACCGCAATGGGGAAGGAAGTCAAATATAGTTATTACTCCCTCCTTCCATCTATATAGGGCCTAATGCATTTTTCAAGGCTGCCTTTGACTATTGGTAAGATTAATAATACATGAGATATATAATGTGAAAATTATATCATTGGAAGCTTCTTTCATGTACGAATTTGATGGTATGCTTTGTGTAACTTGCATGTCATATATTATTGCTCCAAAACTTGGTCAAAGTTAGTCTCAAAAAACATATTAGGCCCTATATAGGTGGAAGGAGGGAGTACCTCCATTTTTTGTACACAAGGCCAGTATATCAAAATTACAATTTGCAAAGGGCCACTAACACTAATCGAGGCAAAATAGATGGGGTTAGCAACCAAGGACATTAATATCCCCTGCATGCATGCGGAAGTGAGAAGGTTGGTTTGCATGGCGCTGCATTAATCAAGCGATGAGGAGTGAGATGCTTAGCTCTTTTGTATTTGGAGAAAAAATATGCATTAATTGACACGTGAAACGAGGATTTGTATCGATTAAATCCCACGAAGGAAAACCCAGCCTTTCTTTTTTAACACCAGTACTCCTAGTACGTACATACTTATCCTGTTTGGCTCTAGGCCTTGCATTGCCAAACTTCGCCACACTTTTTTTGCAAGCTTGCCTAAAGTTTTCAAAATGATAAGGAGGTACACTTGCACACGGCTATCGCGGTCGCACCGCACCCTCACACGGTCGCTCCTGCACGCCGCGGTCGCACCGCACCGTCACATAGTCGCTCCTGCACGCCGCAAACCCAACCAAGGGAACGCACCCTCACTGACACGTGTTGTCGCATGGGAACACACCAAACTCAGCCATCCTATCGCTGACACATAATTTTCGTTCATAGAGTATGTTTATCCAACCGCATGTTGGGGAGTATCCGTACGGCCTATGCGGTGGTCTGTTGGGGAAGAAGAATAGGTGAGGAAGAAGGAAAGAAGGGTTAGGAGACGTAGGATATTCATCCAACCGCCTGAAATGGTAGACTGACCCAAGTCAGGCGACTTTCATAACAAATATATGTTTTTACATAGCAAAAAATCCATAAAAACAACAACATAAAGAAAAACTATCACTGCTCGCGGAAAGAGACGACCTCGTCGTCTTTGGCTGTCGGCGCGAACCAGCCGACGTGTGTCTCCGCACCGTGGTTGTCCTCGGCCTCCAGCTACTTGTTCAAGCGGAGCGAGCGGGCGCTCTGCACGGACAAGAGCACAGCCCGGTTCAAGTCGGGGACGTCCGGTTTCGCCTGCAGGAGGGCCGCGATGGCAGTGGCATCCGCGCGCTCTGCGTCGAGTCGAGCCTCCACCGCCCAGTTCAAGTCCAGGACGTCCGGTTCTGCCTGCAGGAAGGCGTCGATGAGAGCGGCATCCGCGCGCTCTGCGTCGAGTTGAGCCTCTGCCACCCGGTTCAAGTCCAGGACGTCCGGTTCTACCTGTAGGAGGGCCTCGATGGCAGTGGCATCCACGCGCTCCGCCTCAAGTTGAGCCTCCGCCGCCCGGTTCACATCCACGACATCCGGTTCCGCCTGCAGGAGAGCCTCGATGGCAGCGACATGTGCGCGCTCCGCGTCGAGTTGAGCCTCTGCCTCCCGGTCGTCCTTTAGTATCGCCATGTTGAACCGCTGGTCCGCCTGCACCATGGGGGACTCGGACGCCGGCACGAAGTCGACGTCCATTGTCTCATACCCATCGGGGGCCTTCTGCGCCGCAACCTCCGCCATGAACATTGGATCAGCTTCCTCCTCCTCGTAGCTTGGCTCCAGAGAACTTGGGGATTGGCCCATCGCAAAGCGAGCTTGGGAAGGGAGGTCTGTGGCGCCGACCGCCGCCGTGATTTCTGTGTGGCGCTCCAGCGTCAGCATCTTGTAGTAAGTGATCTTGCGGCGCACCATGGCTTTCCGGCGAACTAGGGGATGCTTGATGCGGGCTAGGGGATCGAAAGGTGGGGGAATGGGCTGGAGATTTGGTGTGGTTTTAGGGCAGTGGCTAGCGTAGGCCGAGCAGCGAAGGTTCTGGTGTGAATAGTGGTTCCGGTGACGACCGGTCAATCGGTTTTGACTGTACATCACTCTTGTCGCGTTCGCGTTGCAGCCCGGCACGCTGTACCATCCATGTCGCTCACCGAATGGAACGCGCTTCGTCTTGCGTTTTCGCTCGCTTGTGGGACCGCAGTTAAGAGCAAACCGACGTCCCTCCCCCTCCCCCGCCCACATCATTTATTATACCACCACTCCCTCCGTTTTATGTGGAGTAAATAAAAACAGAGGGAGTATACTACGGATGAGGATCCCCTGACGTGGCCGAACCCATTGAGTAACTGACATGCGGGGCCTAGCAAGCATGTGGTCCGCCAGTAAGTGACCGAAAGGGAGGGTAAGGCAGGGATACCTACGTCAGAGGATCCACTTCCACTATACTACTTTGACCAAATGTTAGAGTAATAATATATGACATGCAACTTACTCAAATGTTAGAGTAATAATATATGACATGCAACTTACACAAAGCATACATGGTCTAATGCGTTTTTCGAGGCTAACTTTGACCAAATGTTAGAGTAATAATATATGGCATGCAACTTACACAAAGCATACGGTCAAATTCGTATGTGAAAGGAGTTTCCAATGATATAATTTTCACATTATACATCTCATGTACTATTAATCTTGTCAATAGTCAAATTGGAAACCATCTCGAGTACAAATCTAGGAGTACGTATGAATCTAACAATATTGATTGGTGTTGTTGAATGTTGATACCTTTTTGATCAAAGTAGATATACTTTGACTACACATAAAACTTATATGTAAACTAGAAAGGATAGGAGGGAGTATATTGTACGTTCAAAAACAAAACGAACCTTGAATACCCTTTATATATTGTCGGTGTTCTGGGAACGGGGGTCCCTAGTCTTGCCTGCCTGCGGCCTGCGCCGTGGCTCAGAGGGGGGTCCAGTGCGGCCCATCTTCACCAACACAGACCCAAGACCCTCGCGAGGGGCCAAGCCTCGCGGGGCGGACGACACGGAGCTTCCTCAGGCATGGCCTCATCAGGCTGGCTCGCGAGGAGGCGGAGAGATCAAGGCGGGGTACCTCACGAGGTGCCCGTGGCGCAAGCCATGACGACCCAGGGCGCCAGGCGGGTGCCAGCCCGCGTAGTGTCGTCCTTTCCTCTTTGGTGCAAAGGGGGCAAGCGCAGCCGCGGAGTACCAAGGCATCAGGTAAAGGTTGCCATTTCGGTGCAACAAGACCAAGACCAGGAGGACTACAAGACGGAGGTCACCGTGGAGCCCAAGACGGCGTCACCACCAGAGCTTTGTGCAGGCGAAGACTACTTTTGTCAGGATAGCTGGTACTAGCTGTCCCCTTTCAAATTAGCCCGCCATTGTTGGCGCCCTTCCCGCTCGATATTTGGGAAGAGGACCAGGGCCTCTATAAATAGGACCAGCCACCCACGAGAGGTTAGAGGGGGGACAATCGAGAAGAGAGAGAGAGAGAGAGAGAGAGAGAGAGAGAGAGAGAAGGGTGACTGAACTCCTCCCAGCAGTTCATCCCCCCAGCCAAGAACAGACCCTCGCAAGGTTGTTCTTCCTTGTATTGTTCATCATCATCAGCCCAAGAGGCAATCCACCACACCACACACTGGAGTAGGGTATTACACCACAATGGTGGCCCGAACCAGTATAAACCCTGTGTCTCTTGCGTTGTTCTTCCCGTAGCTTAGATCTTAGCGAGGTTGAGGGGTGCAGGTTGGTAGGAGGCGAAAGCTCCACATGCACCCCAGTGTTCGAACCTCAAGGGTCTGCCGGAACCCAAAATCCGACATATATGATTTGCGGATGCTATGATCACCGGTTCAAAATTTTGAATCCGCCTTAGGTATAACGTGCCCCCACTCGTTCCCTCTTGATTTCATCTCGGGGTCCGGAGATCTATTGAAAGAGGACTAGGGTGGGTACATGCGAATGATACTCGGCGGAATGTTCAAATGAGGCATGCGGGAGGATGGACTCGACTGGAGGGCGACATAATCGATGGAGAAGAGGGTTGGAGAGGAATGAGAAATAAGCAACTGCCACATGATTATACTTGAACGGCTCAAATAAACAATAAGTTGTCTCACTTGGCCTACATAGTGAAAGGCCTAATGCGCAACGCGGAGCACTGACGCTCGAATATGGCCGGGAAAATAGGGAAACAGACATGTGGGGCATACCCGTCGGGATGAGTAGCGCAGACTAGTCCAATGGAGGAGCTGGCCGACGACCTCCTCGCCACTGACAACCGTTCATGTGGGTCGTTGGGGCCAACAACGGGGCACAGATCCAGCACCGCCTCTGGACACGGCGACCGCGGTGAGCAACACGCTCATATCGTCGCTAGACGCGGTCAGTTTCGGTTTGCCGAGGGTGGCGTTAGTGCTGTGGCACGACCAACGGTATGTTTGGTTTGTGCCCAAGGTTGCCCCATCAAAGCATTGGGTAGCCAAAATTTTGGTTGAGGTATTGGTTGCCCATGATTTGGCCGACATTGGCAAGAAAAATGAACTTGAGTTGGCTAGAGTTCATTGGCATGCCAAAGAAATGGCAACCGTCCAAACAAAGACCAATCTTTGGGTCATGACCAAAATTTTGGTTGAGGTATTGGTTGCCCATGATTTTGCCGACATTGGCAAGAAAAATGAACTAGAGTTGGCTAGAGTTCATTGGCATGCCAAAAAAATGGCAACCATCCAAACAAAGACCAATCTTTTGGTCATGACCAAAATTTTGGCAAGGTGCACTTTGGCCACAATCCAAACACACCCCAAAACCCGGCTCGTCAAGGATGCCCGGGCACTGCGACGCGTCCGCGGAGTGGTGTAGCGCGGCCAACTGCATCCTCTGGACCTGAGACCATGCCGGGTCGTCTTGCTTTTCCAATGACATGCGGGGATCGCATGTGAGCAAAGGGCATCTCCAACGTTGCCACGACCACAGCTGACTACCCTGGCACACCAAAACCCTCGTCCCTCGCGCCGTCACGCGGTGCGTTCCTAGCCAGCACCAGTTGCCCATAGTCATGCCGTCCATTTGTATGTTGTCATTAATAGGCTCGGTGCCCGTGGAACCAACTCCGGTGACTTAATGACACACCCGGACGCTTGGCCTCACCGGAATGCGCTACTTGCGGCAACGCCCAACTAACCTCCACACCATAGCGCATCGTCCTCCTACCTAGAACCACATCCACCATGACCGCAAGCGCAAACTCTCTACAGGAGAGCTTGTCTTCGGGGATGGAGCTCGAGGTCGGCGCCCTCGCTCAAGTCGCCGCACAAGCGGTGGCCATGCTGGCGGCCAACGATGGGAGCACCGTCAGCCACGCGTCCTACTTGCCATCGTCCAACATCCGGCACCGCCGAGGTCGGGGACTCCAATGAGGATGAGTAGGGCATGGGAGGCGGCAGGGCATGGTGTGCCAACTGGCCGGTCCATCTCCCGTGTTCTACTTTTCCTCGCCGGAGACCGCACCTTCACTTCACGGTTCTTGAACCCCGCCCCTGTACATGGAGATCACAGATGGAGGACGTCGGTCGCCACCGTAGAATAGGTTTAGGGTCGGGTTTCTTTTATTTTTTTGTCCTATAAAAGTTCGAAATGTAATGAAAATCTGTCATGTTTGCATTAATCTCGGCCAGTGTATATGAACTTTCACAATAATATACATATTGTAGTAGTACTAGCAAGATGCTCGTGCGTTCCATGGAAGATCAAGATCTTGTGGGAGAAAAGGATGAACGAGGGAAAGCCTTATCTGCAAATGTGGAGAGGAGTGCAGGTAAATTGTCATAGTTTCCTTCCTATCCGTTAGATATAGATCGGACGGCCTATATTGCAGGATCGGACACATCTTTCTACATCTACGGGAACCTACGAAAGGGTTAACGTAAATTGCCTCTCTCTCTCCTCCCCTGATTTTCATGGTGGTGGGCCCCTCCGTCCCCCCAATCTACAATCAACAGCTCACACGTTTCACATTGCGTTAATTACGTAACTGGGATTACGTCGGTGTAGCATTACTCGTCCTAAAAAACCCAACTAAGCCAACCTCCCAGCATATCGCGTGGGAAAAGACCCGGGCGCGCCGTTTTAGTCGGGATTACCGGATTACTAGTAACAGTATCGATGGATCGCGCGAAGCAACAAATTTTTTTTTGAGGTGGTGAAGCACCTAGTTTAAAAGGAAAAAATGCAGTACACTCACAACACTCCTGTCGCGGTCATATTGCACCCCCACACATGTTCGGTCCTGCACACGGCTCACGCAAATGGAACGCGCTTCGGCTTGCCTCTTCACTGACACGTGGGACTGCACTTGGAGAAACCGACCATGCGCTAAACTCCCCCAGCCCACCGCGCAAAAATCCTCCCCCCCCCACACCCAAAAATTCCCCCCAAATCCGATTCAATCACCCTTCGGCCAACTAGCCAATAATATTCCCCAAACCCTCCTCCCCCTGCCCCCCTCCACTCCATTCGCTCCGCCAAAGACGCCCTCCCCGCCGCGCCGATACGTCAGCGCCGCGGTTCGGTGATCCTCTCACTCCCACAGTACGCTCTCATAGACTGCCGTCCTCTAGCCGTGTTGCCACCTTTGGCTACATTCTTGTGGAGGCGCACGGCGGTCAGCGCTGCCACCGCTGGCGACCTTCGTGTGGAGATGCCCGGCGGTTAGCTTCTCCCACGGTACGCGCATTCTAGACTGAGGCCCCATTCATGTCAATGTAGCGCTGAATGTTAGCTAATAGACGATGTTAATCTCACTGTTTGCCGAAGTAGTTTACTGGCAATATACTCTGCTTAAGAAGCTTCCTTGCCCTGTTCTGCACTCAATCTGCTTAGCTGAGATGGCATGCCAAGGCCGATTAGTTGCTAAAATATCCTGCCATATATTTATTGTGACGTAGATTTCCATGGTCTAGTAGCCAATCTGTTAGCTGAAATAGCTCTACACCATTTTATACTCGATCTTTGTTGCTGCGATGGCCTTCGATAGTTTGATGGTTGTGTGCTCGGCCTCATTGACTGCTGAAACAGCCTGCCATAATTTGGCACTCAAATCTGTTTGCTGAATTAGCTTTACATATATTTCATTACTTAGATCTGCTCGTCCAAATATCTTGCCATAGCTTTAGACATCGACCTAGGTATTTTTTTTCTGGACTTCATAAAAAAGCATATATGTTTTTCCTATAATATCTAGGAGAAGAACTAATTTGTATGTCTAACAGATGGATAGGACTTGGATAACTTCTGCTCGAAGATTCTCCGCTGCATATGTCGAGTGTCACACCCTAGCTGGTTCATGCATTAGAGTGTTGCATCATGTCTACTTTTACAGTAACTTGAAATGGGGAAGACAGATCCCCGAGCACCCCCCTAGAAACAACTAGGGTTTACTAAAATTATTTTAATGAACCCAAAATGCCCTTCACAAAATGTTCATCATTTCTGGATTGGGTTAAAACCCCTGGCAAAAATGGTGCACTCTTTTCTAGGACATTCTGGATTTTTTGAATTAAATCATAAGCATTTGAATTTGGGCATTTAAATGATATAAAATATTTTAAATGCTCAAATAATTCTGGAAATAAGTGTGGGCTGTTGGAAATAATCTAAAGAGAGCCTATGATTATTTTCAGGATTTTTGTAAGTGCCTAAGTATTTTTAATAAAGACACAAACTTACAGAAAAATAGAAAAAACAGAAATAAAAGAGGAGCAGGAAACTTACCTAGCCGCAGCCCACCTGGCAGCCCACCTGGCCGGCCCAGCACTGTGCTGGCCTGTGCCAGCCAGCTGCTTCTCCCTCGCCAGGCAGGCACAGAGGTGACGCCGGCGAGCATGAGCTCGCCACGGTGTCAGCTGCTTGCCGCCCGCAAGGCCAAGATACCTGGGCGAGCTACACGTCGCCGCCCCGACCCCGTGGACATCTCATTCGCCCCCCTGCCTCTCTTCCTCGCTCCCCCGAAGCCATGGCCGACGCAGCCGCTGTCGTCTTGCCGTTGTAGCCGCAGCCACCATCGTCCCCGTGTCACCCCACCATGCCCACGAGCTCCGCAACATCTCCCTCGACCCCCTCGTCAAGCCACGAGGCCTCGGACGCGCTGCAACACCGCCACTGCTGCCGTTCCCCTCGTCGGTCACCGGAGATCGTCGCCGACGATTCGCCGCCTCCCAAGCTTCCCCGAGCCCGCTTCGACGCCCGCTGCACTCACCATGAGCTTCTCTCTCTTCTCCCCCTAGCCACGTCGCTCGAGCTGCCCTCTAACCACGTTGGCCATCACGACCGAGAGCTCGACTCCGCCGGCCATGTCGCCGTCGTGGCCACAGGCGCGTAAGCTCGATTCCGACCGCGTCACCACACTCACCACGTTCCCAGGAGCCTAACGCACCACTCCCCGCGCCTTGCCGTGCCTCGTAGCTTTGGGTTCATCCTTGCCCGAACTCCGGCGACTGCCAAGGTCGTCGCCGGCGTCGTTCCCGGCCTCCCCGAGCTCCACTTTCTCAACCAAACAACGCGGCTCGCTCCTTGCGTCACGTAGCTGCTCTCCGCCATCGATTTCGTCGCCGGAGACGCAAACCCGAGCCCCTCCGCCGCGTCTGTCATCGCCGGCATCAAGCCGCCGGCGAGTTGACCACGTCTGACCCGTGTGGGCCCAAGTTGACTCCCCCACTGAGCCTATGACAGGTGGGGCCGGCCTGTTAATTAGTTTAGGATTAGTGCTAACTAATTATAGTTAGTTCAGGTCACTCACATGTGGCCCAGGCCCCACTGACAGTTTGTTAGTATTAACTTAATCATGTTAGTTAGGTGAGACACTGACAGACAGGGCCCACCAGTCAGGTTTAACTGGCCCTGGCACCTTTTACTCGCTGACGTCACAGTGACGAAGTGCTAATGCAATTATTTATTTTCTGGATTTATTTTTATATAGGAAATTCCAGAAAATAGCCAAAACTTCTAAAAATCATAGAAAATCAACCATGGCTCCAAATCAAACAAATTATATATGAAAAATGATCAGAAAAATTCAATCTATCCATTTGTAATTGTTTCATGCATGACAAACCACTTTAACCTTGCTGTTTAGGTGAAACAAGATAATACACTTATTATGCATAAGAACTTTAACCTTCATTTGAATCTTTGATTCAAATGGACCCATTTCAACTTGTTTCACATTGCATTAGGCAGGACACATCATTTTTCCATGTCATAGCATGCATCATATTGTTGCATATTGTCATGTGTTGATTATGTTTTGTGTGTCCTTCGTGGTAGGTTCTGCCTCCGAGGATATCTCCGATTATCCAATTGAAGGGCAGTACCCTACTACCACTCCATCAGACAAGTAGCCCCATTGATCATATCGATACAATCCCATGTTCTCGCCTCTGCTCTCATTTACTGCATTAAGGCAACAACATTTCAAACCGCTGTGTGCTGCGGTAGTTGAACCCTTATCCTCTGCATGACCTGTCATTGCCACAGTAACTAGATGAAACCCACTAGCATGTGTAGGAGTTTATTGAGCCATGTATGTGTTCCTACCTTGCTATGCCTGCTATGCTTAGAGTTGTGTCAGGTCTGGTTCATTTGGGTGATGGGCTAGAGTGAAATGATTATGTCGGTAATGTGAGGGATGTGTTGAACATGATTTGGTAAAGGTATTGATGAGAGGCCATGTAGGAGTATATGGTGGGTTGTTTCATTGAGGCCGTCCATAAGAACTGAGATTTGTATGTGTGATTTAAGATTCAGTTACTACCATACATTGGGCCCGAAACCAATGGAACCTCTCGGCTTCTTAATCACCCTAGTACTCTGTCCAGGAGTTGCAATTAGTTTCTGGTGTTTGTAGGTTACGTGTTGGCGGCCGTGCGTAGCGCTGACCCTAGGGGTGGGCTATGTTGCGGTAGATACACCGTGGCATGGTGTACCGAGTCACCCGTTTGGTGTCTCGGAACCCTGTTCACATTGTTCGGGGCCGTATGTGGAAACCTCGGCCGGACTCCGTGCGGATGGAACCTGGATAGGTGATAAACCTAGACTAAAGACTTGAGTGTTTAGGTAGGCCGTGGCCGACACCCTCATTGGGCTTCCGCGTGAAGGTTGCCGAGTACATGTCGTGTAAACGGCGGTAAGTGGTGAGAGCGTGTATGAAGTACACCCCTGCAGGGTTAATATCATCTATTCGAATAGCCGCGTCCGCGGTAAAGGACTACTTGGTTGCCTATACAGTTCATAGAAAAGTTAATGGTTACTACTAAAAGACTCAAGATAAGTGTGAGTACCGAGGATGGCTCTCTCGTAGGATGACGAGGGAGGATCCCCGATGGAGTATTGTGTTGGTGATTAGTGGACTCGTGTGCGAAAACTATTTTACCAGTGGTGTCCTGTAGGATAGCTTAGCCAAGAATCAAAGCTGGCTTGCTGCAATAACTCCACCACCTTCTTGAGAATGAGCATGTATAGTAGGTTCTGATGTAAGACTTGCTGAGTACCTTTGTACTCATGTTTGCTTAATTACTGTTTTCAGACGACAACACCGCCCCCTCTGATGGGTTTTATGTAGATCTCGACGTCGATGAGTGACTTGCCACCCAGGTGGTGATCCTGGCCATGGAGGGCCCTATGTAGATAGACAGGCTTCGAGAAGCCTTCTTGCTTTCTAGTGTCTGTACTCAGACTTTTTGCTTCCGCATGTGCTTGTATGCTTGTATGACTTGAGTCTCGGGTCATGTGACCCCAACCTATATGAACATGTTATGTATGGCTCTCTGGAGCCTTTAAATAAAGTACTTGAGTTGTAGAGTTTTGTTGTGATGCCATGTTGTATTTGCACATATCGAGCATATTGTGTGTATGATTGAAATGCTTGGTATGTGTGGGATCCGACAATCTAGTTGTTTATCCTTGGCAGCCTCTCTTATGGGGAAATGTAGTCTAGTGCTCCTTGAGCCATAGTAGTCCGCTACAGCTCGGTTCACCGGAGTCCTACTAGCCCAGCACTACTGCTCAGCACACTTGACTGGTCGGCATGTGTTTCACTTCATTCCTATGTCTGTCCCTTCACGGAAATATCACGCGGTGATTTCCGGAGTCCTGCCTAGCCTGCTACAGCCCAGGTTCCCCGGAGTCCTGTTAGCCCAGTGCTACAGCCCGGATTCACACGCTGATGACCGACATGCTCGATGTGATTCATGTATGCCTGTCCCCATAGGTCTGTGCCGCTTTGGGTTCATGACTAGCCATGTCGACCCGGGTTCTCTGTCATATGGATGCTAGCGACACTATCATATACGTGAGCCAAAAGGCGCAAACGGTCCCGGGCCATGGTAAGGCGACACCCGTGGGGATACCGTGCGTGAGGCCGCAATGTGATATGAGGTGTTACCGGCTAGATCAATGTGACTTGGAATCGGGGTCCTGGCATCGAGGGGGTTAAAAACTTCATGAACTTTATCAGAGCTGAGTACGGTGGTCCGAAATCAGATGTGCTCTGCTCGTGTAGCAGTTGTATGAATTTAGTTACAAGACCCCAGTCAACTGTGCAAAATCATCTACACTTGTATGGGATGTCGGTCACATATACTAGGTGGGTTCATCATGGTGAAGCTGTGAACGTCAATGTTATTGACTACGTGGAAGCAGCAGATCACCATCTTGATCTACCTGATGCTCAGGTGGAAGAGGAGGAGGAGGTGGTGGTGGCGGAGCCAGTGAGTTTGACCAACATTGAAACAATGTTATGAAATGCTCGTGCATTCCGTGAACTTTCACCTGCAGAAGAAAAATGGTGGGCCCACATGTTGGAACAATGCAACGTTGCTGTCACCCCAGGAAATAAGCTGATAGTACTCTCAGCTATGGTCACCTTTCTTCAGGTGAAGACATCTGAGCAGATGACCAACAAATCATTTGATGCGATGTTGGCTGCTTTCCGCGAATCTTTCCCAGATGCGTCTATGAAAGTGCGTTATATCGACTAGAGGGGGGTGAATAGGCGATTTTTATGAAATTCTTCACTGAGGAATTTGCCCGTGAGGAAATTCCTTAGTGAAGAACTACTAGCAGCGGAATAAGTACTCAAAAGTAAACATAACAGAATACGAGCATAGTCATCATGATGAAATGAAGCCAGGCACAGAGTATAGGAAGCGTAATCATAGGATAACAAAGGATGAAGACAAACAGACTGAAGAAATTGAACTGAGGAAATTGAGAAAGTCTTCAGTCAAACTCTTCAAACACAGATATGAACAAACACACAACACAGTTATGAGGAAATGAAAGAGTTCAGGAAATAGAACCAGTAAGCTTGGTGAAGACAATGATTTGGTAGACCAGATCCAACTGCTGTCTCAGTTGTATGTCTGGTTGGAGCAGCTGAGTATTTAAACTCGAGGATACATAGTCCCGGAAACCCAGTCAAGGACACTTAGTCCAAGACACCCAGTCCTCACCGTATTCTCCTTGAACTAAGGTCACACAGACCTCGTCCAATCACTCATTGTAAGTTTTCAGGCGACTTCCAAACCTTCACAAACTTGGTCACTCGGCGATCCACAATTCCTCTTGGATGCTCTAGACCATGACGCCTAACCGTCTGGAAGAAGCACAGTCTTCAAAGGTAACAAGCGTCGGATCCACTCAGGATCAATCTGTTTAGTGATGCTCAATCACTTGACGTTTGTAGGTGTTTGGGTTTTGGGTTTTTGGTTTTTCCTCACTTGATGATTTTCGCTCAAAGTCCTCAGAGGATGGGTTGCTCTCAAATGACAAGTGTCAATTTCTCTCGGAGCAGCCAACCAGCTAGTGGTTGTAGGGGGCGGCTATTTATAGCCTAGGGAGCAGCCCGACATGATAAGATATAAATGCCCTTAATGATATGACCGTTTGGTGGATAGATATTTTGGGATAGCTGGCGCATAGCATAGCAACGGTCGGAATTTTGAGTAGTAAAATCCTCAGGGCTAGCATGTTCCTCACTGTGTAGGCAATCCGCACTGGCGAATTCCTAACTCCTCAATCAGGACAAATTCCTCAGAGACCAGAAGAACTTCGTCTCTGTCACTGAAGAAATTGACTGAACTGTATGAGATTTCCAATGGCTTCACTCGGAGGGATTGGTAGATGTAGGATTTTGAGTTGAGCATCACATGGAAATTTTTCCTTAGTATTTCCTCGACCCCCTTTAACAGTACAGTGTTTCCTATGAATCAAGAAAGAGAAAAAACTATGAAAACGAAAGTCTTCAAGCTTCATATTCCTCGCATGAATATCAAGTCTTCACGGACACACCAATTTCTTCACTTTCAAAATCTTCATGAAGGTCTTCAGAAATACCAAAATCTTCAGTCGAAGATGTTCATTTTTAGGGGTCGACTTTTCCTATAAATATCAAACTCCTCATAGACTTATAGACCTGTGTACACTCACAAATGCATTAGTCCCTTAACCTATAAGTCTTCAATACACCAAAATCAATAAGGGGCACTAGATGCACTTACAATCTCCCCCTTTTTGGTGATTGATGACTATATAGGTTAAGTTTTCAACGGGGATAAATATATGAAGTGTAACTACTGATATTGAGGAATTTGATTGCAAGATATAGAAGAACTCCCCCTGAAGATGTGCATAGTGAGGAATTTGCTTTTGAAGCAATGCACACTTGAAGAGTTGAATCATGGAGATCTCCCCCTATATCTTGTAATTCATACACGCATTTAACTTATAATATGATGAATTTCAAATGCATGATGAAATATGGTTCCTGATGAAATTCAGCATGCGTGCACTAATATTTAACGAGGAATAAGCATGCAGAATAGTGCATCAAAAGTATCAGAGCACAGTGCATCAAAAGTATCAGGGCACCATCGGGTTTAAGATTACAACTCGATCCAATAAAGTTTCAGAAGAACGAGAGTTGTAACTTAGCAAAAAAACGCCCATATAGTAGACCCGCTTGAAGACTAACTCATATTTCTCCCCCTTTGTCATCGAATGACCAAAAGGATCAAAAATGAGGACTAACGCCCCTGAAGATAATCATGTTGATGAAGGAGCGCCAGCGTTGTTGGGGTCGTTTGTTGATGTAGGGCCTGCCGCAGTGTCATCCAAATCTTCATGTTCATCAGTGTCGCGTGATGAAGAAAATGAGCTGGCCACCAGAGAAGGAACTTGTCTCTTCTTGAATTTCTTCGGTGGAGGTGCAGACCAGTCAAAATCTTCTTTGAGACCCATGTTCTTCAGATCTTCTTAACCATATATATGTGACAGGATTACCCAGGTGCGACCGGAGACTTGATGGAGGTAGTAGTGGTTTTTCTTCACTACATTGTGTGTGGTAGTCATGTTGTGAAGAACTGAACCAAACTGATGCTAAATCCATTTGTGATTTCGATCCACCTTCTGGTGAAGACTAAGCAGAAGTTCACGGTCAGTCATCACGTGCGGAGCAGTGGCTTGAGGAGTGGACTTGGGTGTATTGGCAAAGTCATGTGTGGCAGAGTCATCATTGGTGGAATAAGATGCAGCTTTGCGAAACTGACCATCCAATGGACGAATGCCTTCATCTATTACAGTTGGTGCCTTGCCCTTTCCATCAACTGAGGAATATGTCTGCTTGAGGACTTCAATTGGGGGCAAGTAGCTGAGGTGATTCGGGAAATCAGCTTTGTAGTTGAGTGAAGACCTTGTTCTGAGGAATCTCATAATCCAAGGTGCATAAGGCTTCAGCTCAAACGGAGACAGTGCAACATTGGCCATAGTCCTCATGAAGAAATCGTGATAATTGTCAGGAATGCCATGAACGATGTTGAAAACCAGATTCTTCATGATGCCAATGATTTCCTCATCAGATGAGTCATGGCCTTTGATAGGACTGATTGTCCTCATAAGAATACGATAGACAGTTCTGGGCACGTACAGCAATTCCTTCACGAGGAATTTGGTTCTTGGTGCTTGACCTGGCTTCAAACGTTTCATCAACACCTGCGTGTAATGATGTGTGAGCTCAGGTTCACTGTAGATGCAGCGAGCTTCTTCAAGGGGAGGACTGAGTGGTAGAGCACGAAGCAATTTAGAGGATGGTGTAGTGTAGTGAGTGTTTTCAGACATCCAGTCCAGCACCCATGAATTCACATCTTCAGCATCTCCAGTGATGTGCAGCGTTGAATGAAATTGAAGAATCAGTTCTTCATTCCAATCGCAGATGTCAGAGCAAAAGTTTAGCAGTCCAGCGTCATGAAGAACACTCAGGACTAGTGCGAAGCACGATAGAGATTCCATATCCACGTGAGGAATATGCTCATGGTAGAAGATCTTCTCCTTGTTGAACAACACTGAGGAATGGAAATTGGCTTGATTGGCAGTCCAGAAACGCCTCTTCCTAATGCGAGCAGAGTCATATGGGTTGTAATCTTCGAAGAAGACGTGCTCACCGAAGAAATCATCAGCCTTGAACTTTTGCTTGCCTGAGAATGGATCTTTTGGCTTCGGCAGAGGAGTGTCAGTTAGTTGCATCACGACCTCAGGAATCTCAATCGCAGGTTCTTCAGGCTGAGGAATTTCTGGTTCCTCCTTAGTGGTAGTCTGCGTAGTTGGTTTTTCAGCAGCAGCAGTTTCTTCAGCGCTAGTGGCTGGAATTTCCTCATGGACAGATGCAGTGGGATGAGTTTCTTCAGAGCCCAGGTGAACAGTTTGTGTGGGGGACTGAGGAATTTGCTGTAGAGGGGTGAACATTGGAGAGTTTGGATGCTGACTTTCCCAGAATTCATCACTGATTACAGGTGTGGAGCAGCCAATGTCCACATCTTCATCTTCCATTTCTTCAATGCCAGCCTCTTCAGCTGTGAACTGAGGCACGAGCGAGGAGATGATAGGTGTTGAAGGGATCGCATCTACTTCAATTTCTTCATCCAATGGTTCGGACGAAGCAGCAGAAGGAGTTTCTTCATCAGATCTGCTGGGGACCACATATTCTTCATCAAAAGGAACAAGGTCCTTTGATGGCCTGGTTGAGATGGGAACAGCATCAATCGGTTTTGCAAATGAGCTTGTCATAGGCTTCATTTTGTTCAGAGCTGAAGAATCTAAAGCAGCTGATGCTTTCCTTTTCTTCACTGCAGCATGCTCTGCAGCCTTGGTCTTCTTCACATCTGATGCAGATGGAAGGATTGGAGGTGAAGTTGGTGCAGAAGCAGCTGAGGAATTTGGTTGATTTTCTTCAGGCACAACTGATGCAGTTGCCCTGAGTTCTTCAGTTTCTTCAGGCACACCACTAGTGGGTGCCCTGGCAATTTCTTCAGCGGCTGGAATGCAGTCATTAGCCCTGGAACTCACATTAACTTCAGCAGCCTGATTGTCATCAGCGGTGCTGGCATTTTCTTCAGTAGGCTGAGCAGATGCTTCAGCCTGAGGAATTTCTTGTTGCATTGGGGCTGCAACATTGGAAGTGAATTTATCCGCAAGTTTCACAAAACGAACCTTGGCTCCAAGACAATCAGCGCGATATGCGTCAAAGTCATCATTGAGTTTCTTAATCTCAGTCTGAGTAGTGACAAGTTCTTCAGTTGTCATAGAGACAACGTTTTTCTTCAGATAGCGCTCTTTCTTGTACTGCGCTTTCTTGATCTGCCTGGCATTCTCAAATTTCCACTTTTCTTCTTGAATGAAGTGGGTCAGCATGTGACTCTGGCCAGGAGTCAGCTTGAAGTCAGGCAAGGGAGTGTTGGGGTCCTTGTGCCAATCATCAATGTAGTCGAGGATCAGCTTGTGATCCAAAAGTAGTGGCACCTCTGATCCTTTGGCTCTAGCGGCCCTGACTTGCCTGTCTCTGATGATTTCTGCAAGTTCATCATCATCAGCTTCGTCTTCATCAGACGGCACTTGGAAAGCGACTTGCTTCTTTTGAGGACTTGGGCGTGGACCTTGTCCAGCAGTGGCCTTTGTTTTCAGCAGTGAGGGGCCAGCTGAGGAACTTGGTGCAGCTGAGGAACTAGCCGAAACACCTAAGGCAATGGAGATGCCGGTAGTCCATTGGCATGAAGTGAGATGCACAGATGCTGAGGATTTGGTCGGAACAGCTAAAGGCTTTGGCGGAGGAGCTGAGGACTTTGGAGGAACAGGAGCAGCATGAGGAATTGGCTGTGAGGGCTTTGATGATTCTGGACGTGAGGGCATTGCTAAGGAAGCACTTGGCTTGCACGCAGGCTTCTTTGACATAGCCTTCTTTGGCTTGATAGCAAGGACCTCAGCAGAGGCAGCAGCAGAGTCTTCATTGAATTTCCTCACTGCTTCTTTGGCTTGCTTAGCCAACTTGCCTTGGCGCTTGGCCCATTCATCAGGATAGTCCTCACCGTGCTTGAGGCTGGTGGGATCTGCTATTTGGCCAGGTGTCAATGGAGATCTTGGGCATGGAGGATTGAGTGTGAATTGCTTCATGTACTTAGGAGTGACATATCTGTACTCCCTCCATTCTCTTGCCCATCTCCTCTCTATCTTCTGAATGCGCACATTGTGCTCATTCTTGGTTTCCTCGGTAGGTGTGCAGTACCCAACATATATGTCATCAGGGATCTCAAACGCTGTATTTACCTCAGGCCTCTTTCCTCCCTTCTGTGGCCTTTTACCATCAGCCAATTTCTTCAGTTGAGGAATTTGAACAATCGAATTCTCTGAAGAAGTATGCAACTTTTCTTCGACGAACGCTGCAAATGAGTTAAGTTGATGAGAACCTAGTGATTCAGCAACTGACATGTGTACCTGTGAACAGATTATAGTTGCGAGGAATTTGGAGAGGTCATATGCATTCTCAGAAGGTTTTTCAAAATGACCAAGTTTGAGGATTTGACCAGATGAGTCTTGAAGATTTTCACTAAGCGTTCTTTGTCTTAGGTTCCAGAGTTGTATAGATCGAAGATCCACACAATTGAAGAATCTTGAAGAAAATGATGCTTAGAGAAACAAATCAAGAACGGATGACTTGTGAGGTGTTCAGTGTGTGAAGATATGGAGAAAAACACTTTTGAAGATTTTGTAGATAATCATTCGAATCAACAAGGGCAGTAAAAGTAACTTTTAATTACCCTGGACGAAGAACACGACGAACTGGAGTGAGGAGATGTGAAGTTCGTCTGTGCAGATCTTCCACGTCCTAACTTGGCGGAGGAAGACTACTACGGCGGCGGTGGAGTGAAGATGTCCGCGGTCAGCGCGAGTACGTCGGCAACAAGGTCGAGGCCGTGAAGATCTTCCTCACCGGCGGCGATGAAGTAGCGACGGTGCTAGGGTTTGAGAAGCTCGAGCGGGAGAGAGAGAGGTCGAGCGGAGTAAAAGAAGTGAAGGAGGGAAGGAGGGGTATTTATAGCCACGGTGAAAAACTGCTCGCCCGAAAAAATTGGACGAACGTGCCCCTGACCCTTCTCATTTGCATGACATGTGTCACCCACGTAGTGAGAGGTGGAGATCGTGTTAGATTGTGGGTGAGTGGATAAGTGTATCGAGGGATGCGGAACGGTTTGAGCGGCAAGACCAAAAATTTCGATAAGATAGGTTTTAAAGTTCCGTTCGCAATTTCTTCGGCTGACAAGGACACAGTGAAGATTTTGAACGAGTTTCAAATAGAACGCACATGAAGAATTTGTGAACATATTGGGTTGAGTATAGCATAGAGGGGAAGGGTCCGATCACATTCACTTAGCAGAAAACCAACTTGAAGAATTAGCAATAAGTGAATGATGTAGAGGACATAAACTCACATATATAGCCAGTGAAGAAAATTGACGGAACTAGTGAAGACTATGCAAGGTTGAAGAATATGAATAATTTGAGGAATTTCAACTTTTGGTGGTGGCGTGACCCACCGTATAAGATGGGCAATAGTGAAGACTATGCAACGTTTCTTCATGTGTTGCACATCTAAGTCATCAATTTTGCATAAGTGTTAGGATGAGTGTCCTTTTCACAGAACATTCGAAGATTCTAGGATATTTAGCTCACACCGCAACTTGCTAAATTTCTTCTCATCCAAGGGCTTTGTGAAGATATCGGCTAGCTGTTCTTCAGTCTTCACATGCTCAATAGAAATGTCGCCCTTCAACACATGATCACGAAGAAAATGATGTCGAATCTGAATGTTCTTTGTCTTCAAGTGCTGAACTGGGTTGTGAGCAATCTTGATGGCACTCTCATTGTCACAGAAGAGAGGCACATTCTTCATGTTGATGTCGTAGTCCTTGAGAGTTTGCTTCATCCATAGCAATTGGGCACAGCAAGTACCAGCGACAATGTACTCAGCTTCAGCAGTAGATAGTAATACGCAGTTCTGTTTCTTCGAGGACCAATACACCAAAGATCGTCCAAGAAAATGACATGTACCAGATGTTGACTTGCGATCCACACGATCACCAGCATAGTCAGAGTCAGAATATCCAACAAGATCAAAAGCCGAGCCCTTGGGGTACCATAATCCTAGTGTTGGTGTGTGAGCTAGATATCGAAGTATATGCTTCACAGCCTTATGGTGTGATTCCTTCAGTGCAGCTTGAAATCGGGCACACATGCAAACACTAAGCATTATATCTGGCCTAGATGCACATAAGTATAATAAGGAACCTATCATGGAGCGGTATACCTTATGATCGAAGTCAATACCATTTTCATCAGTGCATAGATGGCCATTTGTGGGCATAGGAATTTTGACACCTTTGCAATCTTGCATGCCGAATTTCCTCAGTACATCCTTGAGGTATTTATCCTGAGATATGAATATGCCATTGTGTTGTTAACGAATTTGAAGACCTAAGAAGAATTTCAACTCTCCCATCCTAGACATTTGATATTCTTCACTCATCATATAGGCAAATTCATCACTATAACGTTGGTCAGTACAGCCAAAGATAATATCATCAACATATACTTGGCACACAAACAATTCACCATCATAAGATTTAGTGAAAAGAGTAGGGTCGAATGAACCGGGTTTGAAGCCTTTCTTCATGAAGAGTTCCTTCAAGGTATCATACCAAGCCCGTGGGGCCTGCTTGAGGCCATAGAGGGCCTTGTTGAGTCGGAAGACTTTGTCAGGATTCTTTGGATCTTCAAAACCTGGGGGTTGAGAAACATATACTTCTTCCTCAAGCTTACCATTAAGGAGTGCACTTTTCACATCCATTTGATACAAAGTGATATCATGATGGTTAGCATAAGCAAGTAATATGTGAATAGCCTCAAGTCTAGCAACTTGTGCAAAAGTTTCATCAAAATCAATTCCTTCAACCTATGTGTAGCCTTGAGCTACAAGTCGTGCCTTATTCCTCACCACAAGGCCATTTTCATCTTGCTTGTTGCGGTAGATCCACTTTGTGCCGATGATATTGTGCTTGCGAGGATCTGGACATTTGACCAGTTCCCAGACATTGTTAAGCTCGAACTGATGTAATTCCTCTTGCATGGCCTGAATCCACTCAGGCTCCAGAAATGCTTCATCTACCTTAGTGGGCTCTGTAATAGAGACAAAAGCATATTGCCCACAAAAGTTAGACAAATGTGAAGCTTTTGAGCGTGTGAGAGGACTTGGCGCTTTGATGTCATTGATGATCTTTTCAACTTGCACTTCTTTTGCAATGCGAGGATGAGCTGGTTGCCGTTGAAGAATTTGATCAGCGTTTTCTTCAGCACCATTTTCTTCAGCATTTTCTTCAGGTGCATTAGCTCGACGTTCTTCATGTTCTGGAATGAATTGTTCAGCAGATTCTTCAGTAGGAATGACATCCTCAGTAGCCTTGAACTTGATAGTTTCCACAGGTGTTGGTTCATCTATCACAGTAGGTAGGTGCTCTCTTTGCGAGCCGTTAGTTTCATCGAACCGCACATCTACAGTTTCAACAACTTTGTGAAGAACATTGTTAAAGACTTTGTAGGTGTGCGAGTCCTTTCTGTAACCAAGCATAAAACCTTCATGTGCTTTCGGTCCAAATTTTGAGTTGTGATGAGGATCTCTAATCCAACATTTAGCACCGAAGACTTTGAAATAACTTACATTGGGTTTCTTGTTAGTGAGTTCATAGGCAGTTGAAATGATCGATATGGTTGACTAGATGGGGGGTGAATAGGCAACTACCAATTTTTAACTTAACTTTAACAAATTAAACTTTGTATCAAAGTAGGTTGTCTAGATGTAAAACTAGGTGAGCAACCTATATGATGCAATACCAACAAGCAAACAAGCAAGCAAGAGAAGTAACACTAAAGAGCTTGCACAAGTAAAGATAAGAGATAACCAAGAGTGGAGCCGGTGAAGACGAGGATGTGTTACCGAAGTTCCTTCCCTTTGAAGGGAAGTACGTCTCCGTTAGAGCGGTGTGGAGGCACAATGCTCCCCAAGAAGCCACTAGGGCCACCGTATTCTCCTCACGCCCTCACACAATGCGAGATGCCGTGATTCCACTATTGGTGCCCTTGAAGGCGGCGACTAAACCTTTACAAACAAGGTTGGGGCAATCTCCACAACTTAATCGGAGGCTCCCAACACAACCACGAAGCTTCACCACAATGGACTATGGCTCCGTGGTGACCTCAACCGTCTAGGGTGCTCAAACACCCAAGAGTAACAAGATCCACTAGGGATGAGTGGGGAATCAAAAATCCCTTGGTAGAAGTGTAGATCGGGGCCTTCTCAATCACTTCCGAGCAAATCAACAAGTTTGATTGGCTAGAGAGATAGATCGGGCGAAAATGGAGCTTGGAGCATTTAATGGAGCTTGAGCAATAAATGGAGCTTGAGGGGGAAGAGGTAGGTCAAAGGGAAGAAGGGGACCCCTTTTTATAGTGGGGGAACAATCCAGCCGTTGCCCCTCACCAACCAGCCCCGCACAGGGCGGTACTACCGCTAAGAGGGGGCGGTACTACCACTAGGTCAGCGGTACTTCCGCACCAGCTAGCGGCACTGCCGCGCAGAGGAGACTAGTAGGGAATTGGACCCAACGTGGTACTACCGCGGTGGTAGGGGTGGTACTACCGCTCCTGAAACGGTACTACCGCCTCTACAACCGCAACTAGTGCCGCAAAACCTGACACGAGAAAAAGACCCCTCGAGTCGAGGCGGTAGGATCTAGACAGCCCAGCGGTACTACGACAGCGGGGTCACGGGTGGTACTACCGCTGTGGAGCGGAACTACCGCTTGTGACCCTTCGGCCGTACTACCGCTGGTAGTGCGGTACAACTGCTGGGACGCAGAAGAGAGAGAGAGAGAGAGAGAGAGAGAGAGAGAGAGAGAGAGAGAGAGAGAGAGAGAGGATCTCCCCCAAAGAGGCTGAGGACGAGGCGGTGGTGTCAGGCACCCCAGTGGTACTACTGCTGTGGAGTCACGGGCGGTACTACCGCTGTGGAGTGGTACTGCCGCTTGTGGCTCCTCAGCGGTACTACGGTTGGGTTGCGCGATACTACCGCCGAGACCCAGACAGGACAAAGAAAAGTGGAGAGATCTCTTCAATGGAATGGAAAAGTTCGGAGGGTGAGAAGCTGATGTGTACGTGTTGATTCCACCCATGCAATACCCCAGTGGACCCCCTCTTGATAGTACGGTGCCCTCTACGCAACTAGTTCACCGGGAAAGAAACGAAAGAGCTACACCGTCTTGAAAGACACTCCGAAGGGAAGAAAACGTCTCGTGCCAGGGGTGAATCTGTGAACTATTCAAAGCACATGATTAGTCCGCAAACATGTTGTCATCAATCACCAAAACTACCTTGAGAGAGATATGCCGTAACAATCTCCCCCTTTTTGGTGGATTGATGACAACTAGGGATTTGCGCAAGGAAAAGAAATAAATGTAAGGAAACTAAGAACTACAAAATATAGATGGGATCCCCCAGTATGTGTGCACCTAGTTGGAGGAGCATTCAGAAAGCAAGACACACACATCCACATCAACACTCCCCCTTTATTTTATAGTCCAACAATACTAAGCACAAGTTATATGAGAGAAGAGTATAAAACAGGACAAGGATGCAACTCATAATAAACTACAGTACTGAATAGACATAAGTAATAAGGTAGTGATAGGGAGCATATGTCTCACACCATATGTCTAGAACTTAGGTCTCACAGGCACCAAACCAAACCAAGCAAAGACACCAAGAAAACACACAAGAAAACACCAGACGACACACACACACTCAAAGCACGGCAACAACACAAATCCCTACACTCTCTCCCCCTTTGGCAGCGAGACACCAAAAAGGGCAAAGAGTGACGCTACGACTCCAGGTGATGGGAAGCTGAGGATCTCGAACATCACATCTCAGCATGATCGCCTGCATCGTCGTCATGGGTCGAAAACTGCTCGGCATCGGAGTCGGTCCAAGGGCAATGCTGATGAATCCATTCCTCATCTTCAGTGATCTGACCCTCAGACCCACTGGCAACTGTCGCTCCCATCTGATGCATGAGCTCCTTGTGGCGCATCCTGGCATGCTTCTCCACCACATGAGTCATGTACTAACCATGAGACTCCATGCAGAAAAGCTTCTTCATCTTGCGTTTAAGCTCTTGTGCCCACGACGGTTCTGTACTAGAGGGCCCAAAGTCCTCCTCGTGATCATCAGTGGCAGCCCCACCCTCGGTCCCCATGGCAGCAGCAGACGGACCCCCTGTTTGAGGTGCTGGGGTGACCCAATTGTCCTTCTTCCTCAGACGCTTGATCTCATGAGAAACCAAGTCTCCAGTTTCTAGCAACACTCTAGGATAGATCTGTGCCCAGGCCCTCTCAATGAGCCTCATGATGAATGGACCATATATCAGGCACTTGCGCTTAGACACGATAGAGAGAAGTTCAGACCACATGACATGATAAATATCCAGGATCTCTTCAGTGTTTGCTTCCTTCTCATGCTGACAGAACAGAAGCATGTCCACGAGATAAGAGTGGACCATATCAAGATTCCCGATGCAAGGAAAGAGAGTCTCACGGAAGATATGATGAAGAATGTCCAGATACGGAGACAACTCATAGGCTTTCTTCTCAGTCACTGGGTGAACTTTCACAGTGCAGTAGGGCCAAGGGGCTTGCTTGTGGGTGGACATATCATTGCGGTGAGGGCGGAAACCGACTGGAGTCTCAAGCCCGTGATCCACCACATCAAGTAACTCCATGAAAGCCTTCCACTTGACGGAAAGCAACTTGCCATTAGTCATCCATGTCAGAGTTCTGTCGACATCTGTCCCAAGATGAACGGTGGCAAAGAATTGAGCCACCAAATCTGCATCGAAATCCTTGTTGAATTGCATGATCCTGAGAATGTTTAGCTGAGTGCACATCTGAAGGGCTTCGCCAAAGTACTCCGGGTCCTTCTCCATAGCATCAGTGTCAATGGAGCGAACATCAACAAAGAGATTCTTCTTGGCCTTGATCACATCAAAATAGATGGCAAACTGAAATCGGTTCCAGAACGGGCGGTTGACCAAAGTGGGTTCTTGGTCCAGCTCATAGGGATTGCGGCGACGCTTTTCCCAAAACTCCTTGTTAGTCATCTCAGTCACAGTCTTCCCCTTTGGCTTGTTGGCGGATCTCTTCGATTGCTGAGGAGGAGGAGGAGGAACACTTGCTGATGCACTTGCTGGAGGCGGTTGGGTGCTAGAGGAACCACCGGCTGGCTCAGAGGTGCGGTAGCATTTTGATGTTGCACGCCCGGGATTGATACGCGACCTTGATGCTCAGAATGGTCATCACCTGGAGCCAAACACAAGAACACGCAAAACAACCAGAAAGAACGAGCATAAGCCAACAAACACAACAAAAAGGATCAAGGTAAGGCAGGAAAATTATGGAATTTGGCAGGCAGTGGTAGTATCATGACATGCCCGCGGTAGTACCACCCAAGCGGTAGTACCACACCAAAGAGAGCGGTAGTACCGCTCGAGGTCAAGCGGTAGTACCACTCCAACGAGAGCGGTAGTACTGCTCGAGGCGGAGAAACAGCGGTTTCCTACATCATGAGGCGGAGAAACAACAGTTTCCTACTACCGTGGTCAGATCCGGCACCACCGGCCTGCCAAATTCAAAAATATTCCTACCAAACTCTAATCGAGATAGTCTAGTTGCCTTCTCCAACCAACTCAAGCCTAGATTTAGCCAAAAATTTAGAGATGCAACCACCATTGCCCCTAAGAAACAAGATCTGAAAACGAGACAAAAGGAGAAAAGGAACGGGGGCAATACCGGCATCCATGGCAAGAGAACGGGGTGGGATCGACTCCACCAAAGGAAATGGAGAGGGACGCCCCGGAGACGGAGATCCGCCGGAGCCCTCCCGCGGCGAGTTGAGGCTGGAGAGAGGAAGAGGAAAGAGGGGGCGAAGCGAATGGGTATGCGGGAGAAGAAACCTCCCCCTGCCCTGATATATAACCCCCTGGTCCCGTCCCTCAGCGGTAGTACCGTGCTGGGGGGCAGTAGTACCGGTTATGAGCGGTAGTACCGCGCACCACCAGCGGTAGTACCGCCCGGCACGCCACGGCAACCAAACAACATGGCTTTTGCTCAAAGGAAAGACAAAAACGGCAAGAAAAGGGAGCACACCAGCAAACGACCAAGACACACCTCTTCAAAAGAGGGCGGTGGCCGAGGCCACCTATGTTTGAGTCAAGAGGTATGGCGCCGCGAAGATTTTAACCTTGGGCCCATGACCAAAACTCGTCTTTGAAACACAAGTACCATCAAGAATGGCTAAAGTGAAAGACTTGAGCAATTTATGCATAATGGGGGGAGGGAGAGTTCATTGAGAGAACAACACTCCCCCTATGTCCATGCCTACACCTAAACTAGACAGCAAATTGAGCGAGGTGGGGTGTGCAAGGGTTCAAGCCACATCGCTTGAATCAATGATATTTAGCTCATGCCTTAACTCGCGAAATCTTGCTTCATCCAAGGGCTTCGTGAAAATATCTGCAAGGTTGTCATGAGTGTTGACATAGTTGAGCTCGATCTCTCCTCGCCTAATGTGATCCCGGATGGAGTGATACCGAATCTCAATATGCTTCATCTTGAAGTGTTGCACCGGATTGAGAGAGATCTTGATGGCACTTTCATTGTCACACCAAAGAGGCACTTTGTCACAAGTGACACCATAATCCTTTAAAGTTTGCCTCATCCATAGGAGTTGAGCACAACAACTATCGGCGGCAACATACTCCGCCTCAGTGGACGAGAGAGACACACAACTTTGCTTTTTGGAAGACCAACTTACCAAAGAGCGACCAAGGAATTTGCACCCTCCGGAAGTGGACTTCCTATCCACTTTGTCTCCCGCCCAATCGGAATCCGAGTACCCTACAAGCTTGAAGTTTGTTCCTCTTGGGTACCATAAGCCAAAGTTTGGGGTATGAGCCAAATATCGAAAGATTCGTTTGACCGCCACATAGTGACTTTCCTTAGGTGCGGCTTAAAATCGTGCATAAATTCCCACACTCAACATGATGTCCGGTCTAGATGCAGAAAGGTAAAGCAAGGATCCAATCATGGAACGATATACCTTTTGATCCACCACTTTACCATTGGGATCTAAGTCAAGTTGGCACTTGGTGGGCATTGGAGTGGAAGCCGGCTTGACGTCACTTAGCCTGAATCTCTTGAGCATGTCTTGAGTGTATTTGGATTGATTGATGAAGGTTCCTTCTCTTCTTTGCTTCTCTTCGAACCCTAGAAAGAACTTCAACTCTCCCATGGAGGACATCTCGAGCTTTGAGGTCATGAGAGCGGCAAATTCCTCATTGAAAGCTTTGTTAGGAGAACCAAAGATAATATCATCAACGTACAATTGGCACACAAACAACTCCCCTTTGACCTTCTTAGTAAAAAGAGTGGGGTCGATTAGCCCAACTTCAAAACCACGGTCTTGTAACAACTCAGTAAGGTGGTCATACCACGCACGTGGGGCTTGTTTAAGGCCATAGAGTGCCTTATCGAGTTGATACACATGATCGGGAAAGTAGGGATCCTCGAACCCGGGGGGTTGCTTGACGTAAACCAACTCATTAATAGGACCATTAAGAAAAGCACTCTTCACATCCATTTGTTGTAACTTAAAGTTATGATGAGAAGCATATGCAATCAACATGCGAATGGATTCAAGACGAGCAACGGGAGCAAAGGTTTCACCGTAGTCGATACCCTCAACTTGGGAGTAGCCTTGTGCTACCAAACGAGCCTTGTTGCGAATGATAATCCCATGGGCATCTTGCTTGTTCTTAAATATCCACTTGGTTCCTATGACAATATGATTCCCGGTCGGTCTTGGCACCAATCTCCACACTTTGTTGCGCTCGAAGTTGTTGAGTTCTTCATGCATGGCATTGAGCCAATCCGGATCTTCGAGTGCTTCATAGACCTTGCGGGGTTCCACACAAGAGACAAACGCGTGATGCTCACAATAATTTGCTAATTGTCTATGAGTGCTTACCCCCTTTCTTAAGCTTCCAAGCACATTCGTCATGAGATGATCCTTGGTGGAGAGCTTGGAAGCAACCTTGGCGGCACGATGCTCTAATTCCTCCTCGGGGGTGAGACGAGGAGTGGTCACTTGATCATCTTGAGTAGCGTCTTGGGCTTGTTCTTGTTCTTGAACTTTCTCGGAGGAGAGAACTTGACCTTGGGCATCACTTGATGTGTCAACACTGTCTTGAGGGTGATCTTGCCCTTGGTCATGTTCTTGAGGATGAGGGCCTTCATGTCGTTCTTCGGAAGCGTGTGGGCCTTGGGTTGGTGATGGCTCCACTTGAGTGGAGCTTTGTCCTTCTCCTTCGGCCACAAGGGGTTCCTCAATGGGTAGGATAAAGCCAACACCCATTCTTCTTATGGCTTGGGGAGGAATTTCATCACCTACATCACAAGTGCCACTTTGCTCCACTTGGGAGTCGTTATTCTCATCAAACTCCACGTTACACGTCTCCTCAATAAGTCCTGTGGATTTATTGAGGACACAGTAAGCATGAGAGTTTGTAGCATAACCAACAAATATGCCCTCATAAGCTCTAGCCTCAAATTTAGACAGCCGAACACCTTTCTTAAGAATGAAACACTTACACCCAAATACTCGGAAGTACATGAGATTGGGCTTGTTACCGGTGAGTATCTCATATGGAGTCCTGTTCAAGCCCTTGCGGAGGTAGAGCCGATTGGATGCATGACACGCGGTGTTGATGGCTTCGGCCTAAAAGTTGTACGGAGACTTGAACTCCGCCATCATGGTCCTTGCTGCATCCATCAACGTCCGGTTCTTCCTCTCCGCAACACCGTTTTGTTGAGGGGTGTAGGGTGCGTAATATTGGTGCTTGATTCCCTCATCACTAAGAAATTCATCCAAGGTGTAGTTCTTGAACTCGGTGCCATTGTCACTTCTTATTGTCAAGATCTTTGGATTGTGTTGACGTTGTGCTTCATTTGCAAAGTCAATGACGGTTTGTTGGGTCTCCCTCTTCCTCTTAAAGAAATACACCCACGTGTACCTTGAGTAGTCATCCACAATCACCAAGCAATACTTCCTACCTCCAAGACTATCGAAGGAAGGAGGCCCAAAGAGATCCATGTGAAGGAGATCCAAAGGCCTCTTCGAATAAATGATAGTCATGGGAGGGTGAGCCTTCTCATGTAGCTTTCCTTCGATACAAGCACTGCAAGCATGATCTTTAGCAAAACTAACATTCGTTAGTCCACGGACATGGTCCCCCTTGAGGAGACTTTGCAAAGATCTCATATTGACATGGGCTAAATGGCGATGCCAAAGCCATCCCACATCAACTTTAGCCATTAGGCATGTCGCGGTTTTAGTGGGTCGCTCTGAAAAGTTAATCACGTATAGACCGTTCTCGACATGCCCAACAAAGGCTACTTTAAGAGTCTTGCTCCACAAGAGGGCCACGATATCGATATCAAAGAAAGTGGCAAAGCCCATGATTGCAAGTTGACGAACCGAAAGTAAATTGTATGCAAGGGACCCAACAAGCATGACCTTCTCGATCGTGAGATCATGAGAGATGAACACCTTGCCAAGTACCAATACCTTAGAAGATGAGGCATCACCCCACTCGACATTGGTGGGCATAGATGGAACCTTGTGCACATCCACCACCAAGTCCTTGCTTCCGGTCATATGATTTGTAGCTCCGCTATCGAGCAACCATGATCCCCCACCAGAAGAAAACACCTACACGAGATCAATGCTTGGATTTAGGTACCCATTTTGTAATGGGTCCTTTGATGTTAGTAACAAGGGTCGTTGGAACCCAAATAGACCATTCAATGTACTCACGAAGAGAACCAACAAATTTGGCATAAACATGCCCATCACTAGCACGGCATAACACATAAGAAGGGTTAAAATCGCCGGCTTTGTTGGGAGGGGTGGCATTGCCCTTCTTGACATTGCCGCCCCTTGCAGTGTTCTTTTTCTTCTCCTCGGAGGCACTCTCTCCCTCCTTCACAAAGGTTTGCATGAGAGGAGGAGGTCTTTTGGTCTTGTCATTCTTCTTCTTGTTCTTGGAGTCGGGCACGTACCCAACCCCTTCCTTGGCCACAACTCCCTTTTGGTTGATCAAGAGATCGTTGAGGTTCTTCTTGCCTTGTATGCAAGTCGCAAGACCTCTCTCAAGTTGCTCCTTCAACTTAGCATTTTCCTCAACAAGATGTATATGCTCACAACACGGGTTAGTAGCATTTGCATTGTCAATTAAAACCATATGAGGAAATGTTGCTTTCTCCTTAGTTAGCTTCACTTGGAGTTGATCGTGAGACTCCTTGAGACTAGCGTGAATACCCTTCAAGGCCTTGTGGGCCTTGTCAAGTATATCAAACTCCTCTTTGAGTCTAGAAAGATCAACCATGAGTTTGGCCTTCTTGGAATTTAGCACACGAGAAACAATGAGGGCATGATCATAATCTTTCTTTAACTTAGCATGATCAACGTTGTGTTACTCCTCAAGAGCCAAACGAAGACCACGCTCTTCCTCAAGAGCATTGGAAAGATCCGAAATCTCATCGGCATAGTCACGACTATGGCCTTCCATCTTAGTGATGGTGTTTTCGTGAGCCTCGATCATGTCATTGGCTTCACCAAGTTGTTCCAAGAGAGCAACAAAGTGCTTCTTGGATTTTCCCTTGAGTTTGCCCATAAAGGCCTCGAACTCATTAGCCTCCACTTTATCTTCATCAAGTTCATTAATGCTATCTGCCGGAGAAGGATGATTAATGATGGTAGTTTTGATGTTGGAGGTTACCTTGTTGGTGGCTTTAGCCATGAGGCACTTGGCGGTGATGCTCTCATTGGGTGAGTCGAAGAGAGATACCCGTGGAGTCGTCGCAATGGCAACGGAGGCCATGGCAACCGACTCATCACTTTCATCATCATCATCCTCCTCATTGTACTCTTCTTGAACCACCAATGGCTTGGGAGGAGTCTTCTTGGTGAAGTTGCTCTTGTTGGGGAACAACTTGGCCTTGTCCTTTCGGATGAGCTTGCCACCATTGTCTTCCCTCTTCTCATATGGGCATTCCGCAACAAAATGACTCACGTTGCCGCAATTGTAGCAAGTCCGTACATGTTGCTTGCTTTTCGTGCCACTTGAGTTGTTTTTGCTAAAGTTTGGCCTCGAGTTTTTCTTGCTCCAAAATTGCCTTCAAGCAAGTGCCATGTGTTCATGATATGCATACTTCGTATCTTCGGGGTTGCTCTCCTCTTCTTCCTCTTCTTCTTCTTCAACGGTGAGCTTGGCCTTCAATGCAAGGTTAGGCCTCTTTGCCCTTTGAGAACGAAGCACCGCATTGTCGGCGGTCTTGTCCAAAATGTTCATGGCCACAAACTCATCCAACACTTCGCTTGAGGTCAAAGTGTGGAAATCCGGTCTTTGACGAATGACGGAGGACATGGCCTTGTGATAGGGCATCATTGCCTTGAGGAATTTTCGCTTGATCCAATTTTCATCCGTGTCCTTGCTCCCGTGATCTCATAGTGAGACCGCGAGTTTGGTGTCGGAGTAAATAGCCATGGGTAGCCTAGTCGGCTTCCCCTGGCCCATCAGAAAAAATTACGAGCCTGTCCGGCTCTCAAGAAGACTCAAGACCTGGGGCCGCCTCCCCCCTCTGCCGGCTACCTCCTAGGCCGGCTTCGGGGGCGGCCCGCCCTTCACCCTCATGAAGAAAGCTGTGGAGGGCCGACTACAAGAAACCGGCTACAGCAAGGCCGACTACAATAGATCGGCTCCCATAAAGTAGTCAAAGCCGTACCCACAGCGTACGCGTCCACCCCGCGATGATGAAGCAGGGCGTGGCTACAGTAGAGCCTGCCACCCCCAAAACCCGGAGCACGCGTGGTACGGTGCGCCGTACGGGTGGCTACGACCCGTCCGGCGCGGCACTGTTGCCACGGCGGCCCCGACGCCGTGCACGACGGGCCACCAGCGTGGCCCCCGAGGCGGTGGGCCCCTTCGGGCAGAGAGATACCGAAGGCGGCCGCACCTCCTCCCAAGTCGGCCTGATGGAGAGCCGGCCCCCTATGGCCGGCTCACCATCCTCCTCGAGGGAGACGCCCATTAAGGAGACAAGATACGGCGGGGCTACAGTAATCGCCCGCCAGGGCGGCGGCACTGTAGCCATGCTTACCCCGACCAAGCCTATGTCAACCGCACGGAGCAACAGTAACCAGCCACCGACCAGGCCCTGGATAGTGGGGCCTGCCTGTCGACCAGGGAGCCGGCAGTTGGCGGGACCCACCAGTCGGTGGGCCCCAGCCGCCGGTGCAGAAGCCAGCGAGCATAGTCACAGGCAGCTGGGCCTTGCGCTCGGCTGGATTATCATTGTACCCCCGGGGGGTAGGCCTATATAAACCCCCCGGTGCACCCATGCAAAGGGTTGGACTCTCAAGCTAGACTTAGACACCACACAAGGAGAAGAAGCAAGCTAGTTGTGCCCTTCTTCCTCCTTCCACCCAAACAGCTCGAGGAGCGTTGTGTAGCTACTTGTTCATTTAGTAACCATGCGGAGACCCCGTAGAGCAGCAGTAGGGGTGTTATCTCCTCGGAGAGCCCTGAAGCTGGGTAAGATTCGCCGGCGTGCATGTCTTCACCTTGTCCCGTTTCCAGGCACCGGCGATGTTTTATTGGCTCCCACAATGATAAGGCACCCGTTGGCATATGTCGCACCTACCACCCGACATTTGGCGCCCACCATGGGGCCAGGTGCACCGTCGTCCGGAGACCTGTTCTGGACGGGAACCCTTTTCCTCCCCCGCGAGCGTAGCCAGCCCGGCTCGCCCGATGGCGCTTGCCACGACAGGCTGCATGGCGTCACCACCATCTGCGCGGCGAGTAGCCTCGCCGACCTCTTCGACAAGGCCCGCATCTCTGACGAGCTTGCCTCCGATGCGGGCACCGACCACCTCGCCAACCTCCTCGGCCAGCTCCACGTCTCCAGCGAGCCCGCTGCGGATTTGGAGTCGGTTGGCTCCACCGACCCGATGCCTGTCGACTCCGACATGGCATCCTACGACACCTTCCCCACCAACGTCACGATCTACAATGACCCGCTCCCTCCGGCCAGCGATCGCGATACTGTCACTGATGAGGTGATGGTTATCGGCCTCGACGGCCCAACTGACAAAGGCGCCCGCAACGCCCCGCGCGCGGCGGCCCACGACTTGTCCGCCCCCCTTCCGGCTGAGGCCAACGACGAAGTACTGGAGGCGCGTCGCCTCGCCCTCCTCGCGGAGGGCCGGCGGCTGGCCTCCGTAAGATGCCTCACCGAGGCCTACCAGCGCGAAGCTGACCGCGCCGCCTTCGGCACGCCGGCTCCGGCTGGCCCAAGCCGGGCTGGTGCTGTCAGGCAATGCGGCGCCATCATCGCCGACACGCTTGGAGTCGATCGCCCGGTCTACGCCACTCCGCTCGAGAACCTGCGCGCCGCCCAGGCGGCCGTAGACGAGCTGGACGGCTTGGAAGCCGAAGACCTCCCCCACATGACGCGGCGTATACAGCAACTAATTGACGCGGCCGCTCGGCGGCACGAACCGATGCCTGCGCAGGGAGCCCTCCCCCGCGCCGCGACCACGGCACGACTTCCCGATCGCCGACTACGAGTAACACCCAACAGCGGCGCGAGAAAGAGCCGGCTTCCAGCCGAAGCCGGACCCAAATCTCCATCGAGCGAGACGCGGACGGCCGCCCCCGGGCCATGGAATGGCGGGGCACCCCGCCTCCGCCTCGAGCTCGTGGAGAGAGATACCCCACCCCACCTCCAGTGGCGCACCCGACTCTCAGCGGCCGGCTTGGTCGCCACGAAGGAGTCGGCGAAAACGACGCCCGCCACCGGATCGACTGCCTGGCCAGATCCCTGGCGCTGGAAGAAGAAGACGATGTCGGCCCACCTTGCTTTGGCCCCCGCATCCGCGACGAGCCCTTCCCCAAAGGGTTCTCGCTCCCAAGAGACACGCCCAAGTACAACGGCTCGGTGAAGCCGGAAGACTGGCTGACCGACTACTCCACAGCCGTCAGCATCGCCAATGGCAACCGGCGCGTTGCCGTGAAGTACGTGCCCCTCATGCTGCAAGGCACGGCACGGACTTGGCTTAACAGCCTCAAGCCTCTCAGCATCAACAGCTGGGTAGATTTCACTAAAGCCTTCGTTCGCAACTTCACCAGCACCTACAAGCGGGCTCCCAAGCCCAGACAGCTCTCCCTGTGCATACAGGGCCCAGCCGAGTCCACTCGCGACTACCTCACGCGTTGGGCCGAGCTCCGCAACTCCTGCGAAGGGGTGCATGAGGTACAAGCCATCGAATACTTCACTGCCGGGTGCCGAGACGGCACCCTCCTCAAGCACAAGCTTCTTTGCGACGAGCTGACTACCCTCGACGAGCTCCTGAACATCGCCGACAAGTACGCCACCGCCGACTCCTCGATGAAGACCGAGCTCCGGGTGGACGCGACCGGGAAAGTGCTCAATCCGGCGCCCCAAGCACCGGCTGGAGATTCCGGCCGATGCCAACACCAGAATGATCAGAAGCGCAAAGGCCCTGCACCGCCTCCCGCTAGCCGGCAGGTGGCCACGGTCGAAGATGCGCCGCCCGAGGGGCGGCCCGCGCCCAAGAAACCCAAGGGCGGCCGGCCGACTTGGCAGCCGGCCTTCTCCTACGAACAAACCCTTGACGCCTCATGCAAGTTCCGTAGCGGCGCGAAGCCGTCCAACCATACGACCCGAAAGTGTAACTGGCTCGCCCGAATCTCCAAGGGCGAAGGGCTCATGCCGACTCCGCCTGCCGGCCCGCCGCCTCCGGCTCCGCCGCCCAAGGCCGCTCGGCCCGCGGTCGACGCCATGCAGGACGAGTTCCCCGATGAGCAAGCATCTTACATTGTCTTTACGAGCCAGCCCGAAGACCGGCGCAGCAAGCGCCGAGAGCAACAAGAAGTCAATGTGGCCGCCGCCAACCCAGCCGGCCACATGCATTGGTCAGAGAAATCCATCAACTGGAGCCGGGCCGACCACCCAGAGGTGATGCCGTCCCCCGGCTCCTACGCTTTGGTCCTGGAGGCCACCCTTGCGACGGACACGCGTGCCGCGCGCTTCTCCCGCGTGCTGATCGATGGTGGAAGCAGCATCAACATCCTGTACCGCGACACCATGGAGAAGTTGGGTGTCAGGGCGAAACAGCTTGTGCCGACTCGAACGGTGTTTCACGGCATCGTACCCGGTTTGTCCTGCGCCCCCATCGGCAAGATCAAGATCGATGTACTCTTTGGGGGCAAGGATCATTTCCGCCGGGAAGCAATCTGGTTCAAGGTGGTGGACCTGGAGAGCCCTTACCACGCCTTGCTTGGCCAACCCGCCTTGGCCAAGTTCATGGCGGTCCCCCACTACGCATACCTCAAGATGAAGATACCAAGCTCCAAGGGCATCATCACCATCACCGGCGACTACAAGAAGTCCGCCGACTGCGCCGAGGCCAGCAGCCGGCTGGCCGAATCCCTCGTGATTGCCGAAGAAAAGAAGACGCTGGACAGGGTCGTGGCCATGGCCAGCAAGCAGCTAAACCAGCCCGCCGACTCCAAGGAGTATGATGCCCAAGGATCTTTCCAGCCGGCCAAGGAGACCAAGAAAATAATGCTCGACCCCGAGCACCCCGAGAGGTTTGCCGTCATTGGGGCGAGCCTAAACAGCAAATAGGAAGGCGAGCTCGTCGATTTCCTCCATGAGAATCGGGATATCTTTGCATGGGCCCCCAAGGACATGCCGGGTGTTCCGAAGGATTTCGCCGAGCACAAATTACATGTGCGGGAGGACGCCAAACCAGTCAAGCAGCCTCTCCGCCGACTGTCAGAGGAGAAGAGAAGGATCGTAGGGGAGGAGATAGCCCGGCTTCTTGCAGCCGGCTTCATCATGGAAGTTCTCTTCCCCGAGTGGCTCGCGAACCCGGTTCTCGTGCTGAAAAAGAATAACAAGTGGCGCATTTGTATAGATTACACAAGCCTCAACAAAGCCTGCCCAAAAGATTCCTTCGCCCTGCCCAGAATTGACCAAGTGATAGACTCCACAGCCGGATGCGAGCTGTTGAGCTTTTTGGATGCTTATTCGGGATACCACCAGATAAAACTGAACCTGGATGACCGACTGAAGACCGCCTTCATCACGCCGTTTGGAGCCTTCTGCTACCTGACCATGACGTTCCGCTTGAGGAATGCCGGCGCCACTTTTCAGCGTTGCATGCAGAAGTGCCTCCTCATGCAGCTCGGCAAAAACGCCCACGTCTACGTGGATGATATCGTGGTGAAGACGGAGAAGCGCGACACTCTGCTGGAAGACCTGAAGGAGACATTCGAGAACCTGCGTCGGTTCCGAATCAAGCTCAACCCCGAGAAATGCGTGTTCGGAGTGCCAGCCGGCCAGCTCCTAGGCTTTCTGGTCTCCGAACGCGGCATCGAGTGCAACCCTGTGAAGATCAAGGCCATCGAGAGGATGGCGGTCCCAACCAAGCTTCGAGAGATCCAGAAGTTCACCGGGTGCCTGGCCTCTCTGAACCGCTCCATCAGCCCGCTTGGAGAGAAAGCTCTCCCTCTCTACCGCCTCATGAAGAAGAGCACCCACTTCGAGTGGAATGACCAGGCCGACCAAGCTTTCCACGAGCTAAAGAAAATGCTGGCCACGCCGCCTGTCTTGGCGGCGCTGACTGAGAAAGAGCCCATGCTCCTTTATATTGCCGCCACTAACCGGGTGGTCAGCACCGTCATTGTAGTCCAACGCCCCAAAGAAGGTCGAGCCCAGCCGGTCCAGAGGCCGGTTTATTACCTGAGTGAGGTGTTGTCCGCCTCAAAACAGAACTACCCGCACTACCAGAAGATGTGCTACGGCGTGTACTTCACCGCCAAGAAGCTGAAGCCGTACTTTCAAGAACATCCTATCACGGTCGTATGCACTGCCCCGCTGGCCGAGATCATAGGCAGCCGGGATGCATCCGGCCGGGAGGCTAAGTGGGCCATCGAGCTGGCCCCTTACACGATCTTCTACCAACCCCGCACCGCCATCAAGTCGCAAGCACTGGCCGACTTCCTCGTCGACTGGGCCGAGACCCAGTACTTACCGCCAGCTCCCGACACCATCCATTGGCGCATGCACTTTGACGGATCCAAGATGCGCACCGGCTTGGGAGCCGGCGTCGTCCTTACCTCTCCTAAGGGCGACAAGCTCAGATACACGCCGCAGATCCACTTCGCCGCCTCCAACAATGTAGCCGAGTACGAAGCGCTCATACACGGGCTCCGGCTTGCCATGGAACTCGGCATCCGCCGGATCCTGTGCTATGGCGACTCGGATTTGGTGGTTCAGCAATCATCTGGCGACTGGGACGCCAAGGACGCAAACATGGCAAGCTACCGCTTCCTAGTGTAGCAAATCAGTGGATACTTCGATGGATGCGAATTCCTCCATGTACCGCGAGCCGACAACGAGCCAGCAGATGCCCTGGCCCGAATAGGCTCCACGCGGCAAGCAATACCAACCGGCGTCGCCCTACAACGCCTCCTCAAGCCGTCCATCAAGCCGTCTCCGGAATCCGACTCCATCTTCGTGCCGCCTAACCCCGATGGGGCCGGGTCCGGCTCGAAGATTCAAGCAGTCGGCCCGGGGACTTCAATACTCGGCTCGGGGACTGCAGTAGCCGGCTCGGGGACTGCCGCACCCGGCTCGGGGACTGTGGTACCCGGCTCGAGGACTGCGGTAGCCGGCCCGGGGACTTCTTCAGCACAGCAAGCGGCGGCCGATTCCAGCACTTCATTACCCAGCCCGCCCACCCTAGTGGCTATAGCCACATTGGCGGCAGGGGAAGTCGCAGCTCCATCATGGGCCCAAACCATCCTCAACTTTTTGGTGAACCAAGATCTGCCGGCTGACGAAACCGAAGCGAGACAAGTCCAACGTCGAGCCGGAGCATACACAATCGTCAATAGAGAACTTGTCAAGCGCAGTGTCACCGGAGTCTTACAGCGATGCATCGAGCAGGAGAAAGGCATTGCAATCCTCAGAGATATACACCAAGGAGAGTGCGGCCACCACGCCGCATCAAGATCACTTGTCGCCAAAGCCTTCCGCCACGGTTTCTTCTGGCCGACTGCTTTGGACGATGCCAAAGAGCTAGTCAAACACTGCAAAGGCTGCCCGCTTTTCAGCTCCAAGCAACACATGCCGGCTTCGGCACTCAAGACTATTCCCCTCACCTGGCCCTTTGCCGTCTGGGGACTGGATATGGTGGGCCCATTCAAGATGGCGCGCGGCGGCATGACGCATTTGCTCGTCGCCGTGGACAAATTCACCAAGTGGATTGAGGCGAAGCCGATCAAGAAGCTGAATGGGCCGACTGCGGTGACTTTCAATGCAGATATAACAACCCGGTACGGTGTACCGCACAGCATCATCACCGACAACGGCACAAATTTTGCCAAAGGTGCCTTGGCACAGTTCTGCGCCGCACAAGTTATCCGGCTGGACCTTGCGTCCGTCGCCCACCCGCAGTCAAACGGCCAAGTGGAGCGAGCAAATGGCCTCATCCTGTCCGGCATCAAGCCCCGACTAGTCGTACCTCTGGAGCGTTCAGCCGGCTGTTGGCTCTATGAGCTGCCGGCTGTCCTATGGAGTCTGCGTACTACCCCAAACAGATCAACCGGCTTCACTCCTTTCTTCCTTGTATATGGTGCCGAGGCAGTCATCCCAATAGATATCGAGTTCGACGCGCCTCGGGTAACCATGTACACGGAAGCGGAAGCCAAAGAAGCAAGAGAAGACGGCGTCGACCTGCTGGAAGAAGGCCGGCTGTTAGCCCTCAGCCGGTCTGCCATCTACCAGCAGGGTTTGCGCCGCTACCACAGCCGGAAGGTCAGACCAAGATCCTTGCAGGAGGGCGACCTTGTGCTCCGGCTGATCCAGCGAACAGCCGGCCAGCACAAGCTTGCAGCCCCCTAGGAAGGTCCCTTCATCGTCAGCAGAGCTCTAGGCAACGATTCCTACTACCTCATCAATGCGCAGAAGCCGAAGGCACGCAAGAGAGACGACTCCGGCAAGGAGTCGGAACGACCATGGAATGCCAATCTCCTTCGGAAATTTTACAGTTAAAATACAGTATGTATCACGTCCACTTTTGTATTAAGTACGAAACAATAGGCTCCCCGAGGAGGACTCGGGGACTGCCATCTTTTATTTTATGAATGAAAGTTATCATGCGTATGGTATCGCTTGTTCATTTATTTTGTCCGGCACCGGGTTCGATGAGTCGGCCCGGGGACTAGCCGACTGGAGTTATATTAGGAGCCCTACCCGCGGTCAGACAAGTAATGTGCTGACACCCAGGCTTGGCTCTTGCCAAAATCGCAGTTTGAAGAACCGACTGCCCGGCTGGCAAGAGTCATAAGCCGGAAAGGGTGCGCACACGAAAAATGGCTAGGGACTAACGGGCTTATATAACAAAAGCCGGCTTGCCGCCTCCCGCCGACCGACTACCAGAGTAGCCGGTTGGCCGGCTTACATTCAGTCTGCTTCAAATCCAAGAAAGCTCGAGTACTTGCCTTCCCAAAGAGGGAAGGCGGCAAAGGAAAAAGCCTAAGGATAAAAAAGTGCACTTGAATGGAAGCCAACACATGCATAAAATAATATTTACACAAAGGACCTCCAGAGTGGTCAGCATCCAACATTGTTCGATACACCCCCAGTGGGTGGAATTGCGGAAACTTAAAATTGTTCGAAAAGGCAAAAGCAGGAACAACAGGGACGGCAGATCAAGCCGGCGGGGCCGCTGACGAGCCGGGCTGGGCGGTGGAGACGGTCGTGCCGGCTGAAGGAGCGGCCGGCTGGCCAACTTCAGCCTGATCACCACCTCCGGCAGAGGGCGCGCTCTCGCGCGGCTCGTTGCTGGAGGCACAGTCGGCTTGAGGGCGGTCGGTCGTCTCACCAGCCGGCTCGGCGTCTCCGTCGTCTTCTTCCTCGTCATCCTCGCCCTCGTCGCTGGAGGCAATCTCCTCGGCCGAGTCCTCGCCGCCGCCGGGTTCAGCCCGAACCACTCCTCCGGCTAGGCGATGCCGTCATCACTGAGTTCCGACGCGAAGACGCTGGTGTCGGTGCACTCGGCGATCGTCGAGGCGCGCTGTGCGATCGCCGGCCGCACCTCCTCCAGCTCCGCGTCGGCCTCCAACCGCCAAGTCCGCAGCTGGTCCAGGCTTAGCCCTGGGTACCATGTGCGGACGAACTCCAACGCACGCCCGGCTCCGAGACGAGCTGCTGACGCCTTCCAAGCCTCGAAGCGGCTGACTGCGACTTCTAGCCAGTCGGCGGTCCGACTTGGGGTGCGGGGAATCATCTGGCCAGGCCAGAGCGCGGCCAGCACCTGCGCCCCGGCACGTTGGAGCCGGCGGAGCATCCGATGGGCCAGCTGCAGTCGCGCTTGGATGGCAATGAGCTGCTCCAACAGCGTTCGATTTGCACCCGGCGAAATGACAACTCCAGCCTGACGACACGCCTCGCGATGGGCCTCGATGGCTTGGGTGGCGAGGACGGAGTGGCCGGGAAAGTAATCTGCGCAAAGTAACAAGCACAAGTCAGAATAAAAACCCAGGCGGCCGGCAGATGGAGGAAGGGTAAGAAAGGCGGCTTACCATCGATCAGATCTTCGCTTCGGCCGAAACCTTCCTCCAGCGCCTGGCGCGTCTCGGCCCAGCTCGTCGCCTTGATCTCGAACTCCGCCTTCAGGGCAGCCTCGCCATCCTGCGCCTTCTGTAGGGCCACCTTATGGCTTTCCTCCTAGTCGGCCAGTTTCTTGACCAGGCGGTCGCGCTCCTGAACCAAGTCGGCATACTCGGCGTCCCTGGCACGAAGAGCGGTCTGCACTTCGCCGAGCTCCCTTCGCAAGTCGGCATTGGCCCCTACACGAGCAAGAGACAAAGAGAAAAGGTCAATAAGGGAAAGGTCATCAAGAAAGATCCGACCCGACTGCGCTGCAGTCGGCCCGGATCTCGGGGACTACACCCAGTGGGTGCGCTGTCGCGCCCCCACGAGAGACAGATAAAAGCAATATACTTACGTCGGCTGCTGGCCAGGTCTTCGGTCCTCCGGCTCAGCTCCCGAGCCTGGGAGTTGAAGGCGGCGGAATGAGAGTTGTGATAATCCTAAAGATCAGACAGAAAACAGAGTTAAGATAGTCGTCGGGAAAGATCCGACCCGACTGCGCTGCAGTCGGCTCGGATCTCGGGGACTACACCCAGTGGGTGCGCTAGCGCGCCCCCACGGAAAAAATCAGAGGACCAGAGCGGTCGACAAGTAAAAAACTTACCCGGATTGCGGACCGCGTCGACAGAAACTCCTGAGTAAATTGCTACAGGAGGGCGGCCTGAGCCTCCAGCCGGCTCCGAACCCCTTGGGCCGCCACGTTCAGCTCGCCACTCTCTCCACTGGGAGTCCACCCGGACGTGGCGGAACTGGCCGCCTCCAAGGCTTCTGCCGTCTGGTTGGCACCCGCGGCTTGGCGCGTGTCCGGCGGGGCCGTGCTCCCTCCGGCGCGCCGGCTCGCCGCCAGCTGAATTTCAAGACCGGCTCCGACCTCGGGTGCGCCCCGGGCCGGCTCCTCCGGCACCGCCGACAACTGGCCGCCTTCGCCCGCACCGGCTGGCGCTGCCGGCGGCGTCCTCTCCACGAAGACTTCGAAGAGCTCATCCCTCTGCGCCGGCGGCTGATCGGGGGTGATCTCCTCCGCCGTGGGCAGCGGGATGTCCGGGCCCACGGTCCGGAGGGGGATGGCGAGCAGCGGAGGCTGGCTTTGCATGCCCTCCGCCTCCATCTCCGCGGTCGCCCGCTCCAATGTAGTCTCGGCTGCCGCATCCGCTCGCTCCGTCGCCGCCCGGGCGGCCTCCCGCTCCGCCGCCTCCCTCTCTTCTTGCGCCTCGCGGGCGTTCCGCTCCGTGGCTTCCGCGAGATCGGCGCGTGGGTCCACGCGGCGGGGCCCTGCAGATCCAGCACCCGGCCCGACCACAGAGCCGCCTGGGCCTCGCTCAAGGGAAAGCGGCGCCCTGCTCAGAAATCGGAGAAGGGTTAGAACAAAAGAAGACAACAAAAAACAAGCACGCAAGTGGCCAAAGGGCTTACGAGGAAACCGCTGGAGGTTGCTTCACCGCCTTCCGGAAACGGGCCGCCTTCGTCGCCGCTTCGTCTCGCTTCGTTGCCGCGGCGGAGGCCCTCGTCTTTTTTGGCCGGTTGCCGAAGAGAGGAAGCGCGGCCCGGCGCTTCGACGTTCCACCACCGGCAGCCGGCGCGGCGGACGAGCCCGCGCTGTGACGATCGGTTGCCAGCTGGTGGCGCAGGATTTCTTCAGCGTCGGCGTCGTCCGGCCAGTCGTCAAAACTGGCCGAGAGCCCCGTGCCTTCGGGCTCGGCGACGTCCCCCGTGGCGGCGTCCTCCATTGCGGCCGCCCCCAAATCCGGGTCGTCGATGTCGTCTACCGTACGGTCCGGGGCATACTGGCGTTCGACTCCTGCCGCCCCGGCTGGCGGCGGAAGAAGAGGGTTCTGATAAAAAAAGGGGGGAGAAGAGCCGCCTGGTCAGAAGCCGGCTGGCATAAGCCGGTTGATGACAGAAAGAAGGACTTACCACGGGCGGAGGATGGGCGCGGGAGTACGGCGCCTTGCCGAATTGCCAGTCGTCGGCGAGCTTGAGGTTGGCGATGTAGTTCACCATGAGCGCTACCTCGGCATGGGGCATGTCCCATGTGCTCAGCCGGCAAGGGTCGAAGCGGCCGCTCATCTGGCATAACATGTGGGGCCGGCTCTGAAGGGGAAGGATCCGGAGCTCGACAAAGGCAGCCACCAAGTCGGCTCCGCGCAGGCCTTCCGATTGGATCATTACCCGAAGCCGGGCGATGGCGGCGTTCCCGGCCGAAGATAGGGACTTGGACCGGAAGCCCCAAGACGGCTACCTCCCAGCCGGCGGGCCGGCTACGTAAGCCGGCAGATTAACGTAGTCTCCTTGCGGGGCGACGTTCTTGACGTAGAAATATGATTTTTGCCAGAGTTTGACCGATTGGATTAAAGGGATGTGCGGGAAGGGGTTGTTCTCGCCTGACCTCTTCATCGTGATGAAGGCCCTGCAGGGGGCGGGCACGCCGGCCGTGACAGTGCCGAGCTTGTTTTGGAAGAGCTCCGCCCAAAGCTCCAGCGTGGGCAGCACTCCCAAGAAGCCTTCGCAGAGAGAGACGAAGGCCGACAGCAGCATCACCGTGTTGGGCGTGAGGTGATGCAGCTGGAGACGGTAGAAGTCGAGGAAGGAGCGCATGAACCCACTCGCCGGGAAGCCGAAGCCACACAAGAAATGCGTGCGGAAGACGATGCGCTCGCCTTCCTTTGGCGCCGGCGAAATTTCCGCCTCCAGCGCCAGACGAGCCTGCACGAGGTTGGCGGCGGGCAGGCGCCGGGTCCGGTGGAGAAACTCTATGTGATCTTCATGGACGTTGGACCCGTCCCACGAGCTCGACAGCGCCATGGACATGGCGGCGTGGGCAGGCTGCGACGGGAGGCTGCGTCGGGCGCGGAGGAAGAAGAAAGGAAAGGAGAAAAAGGAGGGACGGGGAGCGGGGGACCGAGCAAGCCTTTGTCTCTCCCCCTCCCCCTCCTACTTATAGGCTCGTGCGCCGGAGCCGAGAAGGCGCGGCGTGGGGGATCGTGGGGATCGATCGTGCCCATCTCCCCCACGCTCCGTGTTAATTGCGCGCATTGAAGACACGAAGAAACGGCCGCGGGGAGGCGAACAGTCCTCTCGGGCCACAGAAGATCTGCGCCCGGGCGGAGGCCGGGGAGTGGCGGGCCCGGGCCTGCGGCGGCGTCCCGTCGCGCGCGTGCGACGGCAGGACTTCACCGCCACGTGGCCTGTTGTGGGGCCCGCGGACCGCCCGCGGGTCAACCATGGTCATATTAATAAACGAATAAGTTCTCCAAAGTCGGCCTGCGACGGCAGGGTCGGCTCCTCAGGGTATGAAGCTGGCCGGGCTTCTCGTCCCTCCGTCCGCCGTGAAGCTCGCCCAGCTTCGGGGACTACTGTCGGAGTAAATAGCCATGGGTAGCCTAGCCGGCTTCCCCTGGCCCATCAGAAAAAATTACGAGCCTGTCCGGCTCTCAAGAAGACTCAAGACCTGGGGCCGCCTCCCCCCTCTGCCGGCTACCTCCTAGGCCGGCTTCGGAGGGCCGACTATGAGAAACCGGCTATAGCAAGGCCGACTACAAGAGATCGGCTCCCATAAAGTAGTCAAAGCCGTACCCGTAGCATAGGCGTCCACCCCGCGATGATGAAGCAGGGCATCACTACAGTAGAGCCTGCCACCCCCAAAACCCGGAGCACGCCTGGTACAGTGCGCCGTATGGGTGGCCACGACCCGTTCGGCGCGGCACTGTTGCCACGGCGGCCCCGACGCCGTGCACGACGGGCCACCAGCGTGGCCCCCGAGGTGGTGGGCCCCTTCGGGCAGAGAGATACCGAAGGCGGCCGCACCTCCTCCCAAGTCGGCCTGATGGAGAGCCGGCCCCCTGTGGCCGGCTCACCATCCTCCTCGAGGGAGACGCCCATTAAGGAGACAAGATACGGTGGGGCTACAGTAATCGCCCGCCAGGGCGGCGGCACTGTAGCCACGCTTACCCCGACCAAGCCTGTGTCAACCGCACGGAGCAACAGTAACCAGCCACCGACCAGGCCCTGGATAGTGGGGCCTGCCTGTCGACCAGGGAGCCGGCAGTCGCCGGGACCCACCAGTCGGCGGGCCCCAGCCGCCGGCGCAGAAGCCGGCGAGCACAGCCACAGGCAGCTGGGCCCCGCGCCCGGCTGGATTACCATTGTACCCCCGGGGGGTAGGCCTATATAAACCCCCCGGTGCACCCATGCAAAGGGTTGGACTCTCAAGCTAGACTTAGACACCACACAAGGAGAAGAAGCAAGCTAGTTGTGCCCTTCTTCCTCCTTCCACCCAAACAGCTCGAGGAGCGTTGTGTAGCTACTTGTTCATTTAGTAACCATGCGGAGACCCCGTAGAGCAGCAGTAGGGGTGTTATCTCCTCGGAGAGACCTGAAGCTGGGTAAGATTCGTCGGCGTGCATGTCTTCGCCTTATCCCGTTTCCAGGCACCGGCGATGTTTTATTGGCTCCCACAATGATAAGCCACCCGTTGGCATATGTCGCACCTACCACCCGACATTTGGTTACTCTCCGATAAAGCTCACGAGGTTCTTCATCTTCTTTCATTGCAAACTCATCGGCCTCATCTTGTACCACTTCATAGTTGGAGCGTTGAATGCTTGCGCTTCCCCGATAGAGAGAGACAACACAATGCCATGCATCTTTCGCCAAGGCGAAGGGACGAAGATGAGGTAGGTCTTCGGGTGGAATTGCATCTTGAATGATGAAGAGAGCATTCTCATTGAATTGATTGCCCGCGGCTTCTCGAGGAGTGAAGTTGCTTGGATCGTGTGGATAGAAACCTTCTGCAATGATTCTCCAAAGGTTAGTGTTCACATGATTTAAATGACGTTTAAAGCGGTAAACCCAAGAATCAAAGTCCTCATTTTTCACAATCTTAGGGGGAGGACCGGCATGATTCAAATGAGTGGAAGGAACTGGTCCACCATAAACAAGTGGTGGTTCCACATGGGCAAAGATGCCGGTGCCATTCTTACCACTAGAAGAAGGAGCCTTTTCACTACTAGCTTCCCCCCTTGTCGGAGATAGCATCCGTCACCTTGTTGGTGGGGTCACCCACTTTCAACGGTGCGGTGGATAGTTTAAGCCCCTCAAGAAATTTAGTAAACATGCTTTCAACTTCGGTCGTCATGGAGGTTTTCAATGTCTCCAAGGACACATTGAACTCCTCATGAGAGTCCGAGGTTCCCCCATCGCCCGTAGACGAGATCGGATTCACACCGGAGTGTTCCTCCACACCGTCTACGGTATCAACCATACTCTTTGGACGGTAAAGTCCTTAATGAAGAGACGAGGCTCTAATACCAATTGAAAGGATCGATATGGTTGACTAGAGGGGTTGAATAGGCAACTACCAATTTTTAACTTAACTTTAACAAATTAAACTTTGCATCAAAGTAGGTTGTCTAGATGTGCAACTAGGTGAGCAACCTATATGATGCAATACCAACAAGCAAACAAGCAAGCAAGAGAAGTAACACTAAAGAGCTTGCACAAGTAAAGATAAGAGATAACCAAGAGTGGATCCGGTGAAGACGAGGATGTATTACCGAAGTTCCTTCCCTTTGAAGGGAAGTACGTCTCCGTTAGAGCGGTGTGGAGGCACAATGCTCCCCAAGAAGCCACTAGGGCCACCGTATTCTCCTCACGCCCTCACACAATGCGAGATGCCGTGATTCCACTATTGGTGCCCTTGAAGGCGGCGACTGAACCTTTACAAACAAGGTTGGGGCAATCTCCACAACTTAATCGGAGGCTCCCAACACAACCACGAAGCTTCACCACAATGGACTATGGCTCCGTGGTGACCTCAACCGTCTAGGGTGCTCAAACACCCAAGAGTAACAAGATCCGCTAGGGATGAGTGGGGAATCAAAAATCCCTTGGTGGAAGTGTAGATCGGGGCCTTCTCAACCACTCCCGAGCAAATCAACAAGTTTGATTGGCTAGAGAGATAGATCGGGCGAAAATGGAGCTTGGAGCATTTAATGGAGCTTGAGCAATAAATGGAGCTTGAGGGGGAAGAGGTAGGTCAAAGGGAAGAAGGGGACCCCTTTTTATAGTCGGGGAACAATCCAGCCATTGCCCCTCACCAACCAGCCCCGCACAGGGCGGTACTACCGCTAAGAGGGGGCAGTACTACCGCTAGGTCAGCGGTACTGCCGCACCAGCTAGCGGCACTGCCGTGCAGAGGAGACTAGTAGGGAATAGGACCCCATGCGGTACCACCGCGGTGGTAGGGGCGGTACTACCGCTCCTGAAACGGTACTACCACCTCTACAACCGCAACTAGTGCCGCAAAACCCGACACGAGAAAAAGACCCCTCGAGTCGAGGCGGTAGGAGCCAGACAGCCCAGCGGTACTATAGCAGCGGGGTCACGGGCGGTACTACCGCTGTGGAGCAGAACTACCGCTTGTGACCCTTCGGCCGTACTACCGCTGGTAGTGCGGTACTACCGCTGGGGTGCAGAAGAGAGAGAGAGAGAGAGAGAGAGAGAGAGAGAGAGAGAGAGAGAGAGAGACGATCTCCCCAAAGAGGCTGAGGACGAGGCGGTGGTGCCAGGCACCCCAGCGGTACTACTGTTGTGGAGTCACGGGCGGTACTACCGCTGTGGAGCGGTACTGCCGCTTGTGGCTCCTCAGCAGTACTACGGTTGGGTTGCGTGGTACTACCACTGGGACCCAGACAGGACAAAGAAAAGTGGAGAGATCTCTTCAATGGAATGGAAAAGCTTGGAGGGTGAGAAGCTGATGTGTACATGTTGATTCCACCCATGCAATACCCCAACGGACCCCCTCTTGATAGTACGGTGCCCTCTACGCAACTAGTTCACCGAGAAAGAAACGAAAGAGCTACACCGTCTTGAAAGACACTCCGAAGGGAAGAAAACATCTCATGCCAGGGGTGAATCTGTGAACTATTCAAAGCACATGATTAGTCCGCAAACATGTTTTCATCAATCACCAAAACTACCTTGAGAGAGATATGACGTAACAGCAGTCTTTTTGAAGAGTTTGTGAAGATATACTCTGTTGATGATGTGGCACGCAGTATCAATTGCCTCAGTCCAGAAACGACGAGGCTTGTATTCATCAAGCATAGTGCGAGCCATCTCAGCAAGAGTCCTATTCTTGCGCTCCATGACGCCATTCTGCTGAGGAGTGTAAAGAGTAGATACCTCATGAGTAATACCAAGTTCATCAAGATAGTCATCGAGACCAGAATTCTTGAACTCAGTGCCATTGTAACTTCTGATGTGCTTGATCTTCACACCAAAGTTGGTTGAAGCCCTCGAGGAAAATCGTTTGAAGACTTCCTGCACTTCATGTTTGTAAGTAACAAGGTGTACCCATGTGTAGCGAGAATAATCATCAACAATAACAAAACCATATTGAGGTGCTTCATTTGAAATAGCAGAATAATGATTAGGACCAAAGAGATCCATGTGAAGCAATTCAAATGGGCGAGTGGTGGTCATGATAGTCTTCGCTGGATGCTCAGCCTTGGTCATCTTCCCATCTTCACAGGCTCCGCATAGGTGATCCTTAAGGAATTTGACATTCTCGATGCCAATGACATGCTTCTTCTTCGCAAGCGTGTGCAAATTCCTCATGCCTGCATGACCAAGTCGTTGATGCCAGAGCCAGCCTTCTGAAGCTTTTGCAAGTAAGCACACGGCTGGGTGTGGTCCTGTAGAGAAATCAACAATATACAGGTCTCCTCTCCTAAAGCCTTCGAAGACTTTGGAATTGTCAGCTTCCATAACCACAACACAACGGTACTTGCCAAAGACAACAACCATATCAAGATCACAAAGCATTGAGACAGACATAAGGTTGTATCCTAAGGACTCGACAAACATGACTTTGTCCATGTGTCGATCCTTTGTAATCGCAACCTTACCTAGACCCAATACCTGAATTTTGCCTTTGTCAGCAAAGATGATGTGATTCAAATGCGACGGAGATAATGGAGCATCCATCAATAGATTCTTGTCACCAGTCATGTGGTTTGTACATCCACTATCGAGGACCCACTCAGTGGCTTTGGGTTGATCATCCTGCAGATGAATTAGTGCAGCTTACAAACTCATATACTTCATCAGTGAAGAATATGACATCAATTCATCAGATCAATTTCATCAAGTAAAATATCTAATAACGCAATGTGAGGACATGAGAAATGAAAGTTCATTTCTTCATGATTAGCCTGCGTCCTATCAGGCATGCTTAGGTCTCCAGCAAATTCTTCAGACGATTATGTGCGTCTGGAGACCTGAACCTGCAGAAGAGATTAGTTCTTTTTCTTCACCACCCATATCTGAAGGGGTGGCAAAGAGTTCATCATTCTGCGAGCTCCATATGAGAAGGATGGCAGAGAAGCCAGTCCATTTCGTTTCACATAAGAGGGGTTAGAGTAAGCATAAGAGTATGCAGAGAAATTCTTCGAGGACTTATGGACATAATGATTTGAAGAATAATGCATATATCCATAATCCTTAGATCTTCCCTGCGAAACAGACGGGTTAGCACGATGATGTTCATATGAGGACTCTGCTCCATATGAGGAATTTGGTCCATATGAAGAATTTGATCTGGGGTTCCTATTCTTCACAGGTGGCATCATGACGACATTCACCTGAAGATTTTCAAGACATCTTTTGGGAACCCAAATTTTCTTCATAGGGGAGCCGTTCCTGCAGTTAGTGCCAACATATCTAGCAAATACTTCACCATTCTGATTTTTGAATAGCTTATAGTTGGAGTCAATTGACTCATCATTAGAATGAGGAGATTCACATGCAAATCCAGATAAGTTAGATGGATCAACTGGAAGTCCCTTTGCAGCAACCCATGTAGTTTTGGGGTACTGCTCAGGCTTCCAATATGTACCATCAGCATTGAGTTTTCTCTCAAAGGTGATACCCTCTTTCCTAGGGTTCCTGTTTAGGATCTGCTTTTTAAGCACATCACAAATAGCCTGATGCCCTTTGAGGCTTTTGTACATGCCTGTCGTGTACAATTCCTTCAGCCCTGCATCGTCAGTGATACTAGCAATGTCCTCAGATGAGGAATTAGTGATAGCAGAGGCATGTGAAGAATTTGAAACATTAGCAGCATTTGAACATTCAGGTGAAGAATTAGCAGATTCACATTCAATGCACTTCAAGCATGGTGGAACAAATTCTCCCTGAGAAGTGCTGATTTGTTGAGCAAGTAATGAATCGCGCTCCTTCTGAAGATCTTCATAACTCACTCTTAGCTTCTCAAGGTCTTGCTTTCTTTGAAGAAATTCATAAGAAAGCTTCTCATGATCCGATAAGAGAGTGTTATGATGACTTTGAAGTTTGTCAAGCTTGGACTGAAGTCTCTGAAGATTTTCAGTCAAAGTTTCAATGCGATCCATTTCTTCACCCAACATATCATCACTTTTATTTAGCATGTTTTGAACCTTTTCTAAAGCCCTTTGTTGTTTTATAGCAATCTTAGCAAGTTTAGAATAGCTGGGTTTAAGGTTTTTATTAGATTCAATCTCACTTGATTCAGAGGAGGTATATTTGAGTACCTTGGCACCCTTTGCCATGAAGCAATAGGTGGGAGCGTAGTCATCATCGCCTTCATCAGCCTTGTTGGTGAGGTCATTTTCTTCAGTGTCGAAGATAGACTTGTTGACGAATGCAGTAGCGAGAGCAAGGCTCGCCACTCCGGATTCGGACTCCTCAGATGACTCCTCTTCCTCATTTTCTTCAGATTCAGCCTCAGAGTCCATTTCCTTGCCAATGAATGCCCTGGCCTTCTTGGAGATGCTCTTCTTGTGATATGAAGGCTTGGAGGATTTTGATGATGTAGATTTTGTGGATTTCTTCTTTTTCTTCGTATCATCAGAACTGTAATCCTTGTATTTCTTCTTCTTTGATTCCTTTTCCCACTAAGGACAATCTTGAATGAAATGTCCAGGTTTCTTGCATTTGTGACAGAGCCTCTTCTTGTAGTCACTAGATGAGGAATCATAGCTCCTTCAGGATCTTCCAAGGCGACCACGTCTTGAGAACTTTTGGAACTTCTTCACGAGCAGAGCCAGATCATGGCTCAGTTCTTCAGGATCACCAAGGCTGCTACCAGAGTCTTCATCTTCGGACTCGGATACTGCCTTGGCCTTCAGTGCACGGGTTCTGCCATAGCTTGACCCATAGAGATCTCTCTTTTCAGCAAGTTGGAACTCATGAGTATTTAGCCTCTCGAGAATATCAGCGGGATCAAGTGACTTGTAATCATCACGTTCTTGTATCATCAATGCCAGAGTGTCAAATGAGGAATCAAGCGATCTCAGCAATTTCTTCACCACCTCATGGTCAGTGATGTCAGTGGCACCAAGTGCTTGAAGCTCATTTGAGATGTCAGTGAGGCGATCGAAGGTTTGTTGAACATTTTCATTGTCAAGTCTTTTGAAGCGGTTGAAGAGATTGCGAAAAACATCAACTCGAGAGTCACGCTGAGTTGAGACTCCTTCATTCACTTTGGACAACCTGACCCAAATAAGCTTCGTTGTTTCCAAAGTACTCACTCTGACATATTGTCCTTTGCTCAGATGGCCACATATGATATTCTTCGCTTGAGAGTCGAGTTGCTTGAATCTCTTCACATCGGCAGCATTCAGAGAAGGTGTGACTGAGGGAACACCATTTTCCACAGCATACCAGAGATCGTTATCAATTGCTTCAAGATGCATTCGCATCTTATTCTTCCAGTAGGGGTAGTCCGTCCCATTGAAGGTAGGACACCTAGTAGAGACATTGATCATACCTGTGGTCGACATAACTAAAACTCCAGGCGGTTAAACCAAAATCACACAGAACAAGGGAGTACCTTGCTCTGATACCAATTGAAAGTGCGTTATATCGACTAGAGGGGGTGAATAGGCAATTTTTATGAAATTCTTCACTGAGGAATTTGCCGGTGAGGAAATTCCTTAGCGAAGAACTACTAGTAGCGGAATAAGTACTCAAAAGTAAACATAACAGAATACAAGAATAGTCGTCATGATGAAATGAAGACAGGCACAGAGTACAGGAAGCGTAATCACAGGATAACACAGGATGAAGACAAACAGACTGAAGAAATTGAACTGAGGAAATCGACAAAGTCTTCAGTCAAAGTCTTCAAACACAAATATGAACAAACACACAACACAGTTATGAGGAAATGAAAGAGTTGAGGAAATAGAACCAGTAAGCTTGGTGAAGACAATGATTTGGTAGACCAGTTCCGACTGTTGTCTTAGTTGTACGTCTGGTTGGAGCGGCTGAGTATTTGAACTCGAGGACACACAGTCCCAGACACCCAGTCAAGGACACTTAGTCCAAGACACCCAGTCCTCACCATATTCTCCTTGAACTAAGGTCACACAGACCTCATCCAATCACTCGTGGTAAGTCTTCAGGCGACTTCCAAACCTTCACAAACTTGGTCACTCGATGATCCACAATTCCTCTTGGATGCTCTAGACCATGACGCCTAACCGTCTGGAAGAAGCACAGTCTTCAAAGGTAACAAGCGTCGTATCCACTCAGGATCAATCTCTTCAGTGATGCTCAATCACTTGGGGTTTGTAGGTGTTTGGGTTTTGGGTTTTTGGTTTTTCCTCACTTGATGATTTTCGCTCAAAGTCCTCGGAGGATGGGTTGCTCTCAAATGACAAGTGTCAGTTTCTCTCGGAGCAGCCAACCAGCTAGTGGTTGTAGGGGGCGGCTATTTATAGCCTAGGGAGCAGCCCGACATGATAAGACATAAATGCCCTTAATGATATGACCGTTTGGTGGATAGATATTTTGGGACAGCTGGCGCATAGCACAACAATGGCCGGAATTTTGAGTAGTAAAATCCTCAGGGCTAGCATGTTCCTCACTGTGTAGGCAATCCGCACTGGTGAATTCCTAACTCCTCAGTCAAGACAAATTCCTCAGAGACCAGAAGAACTTCGTCTCTGTCACTGAAGAAATTGACTGAACTGTATGAGATTTCCAATGGCTTCACTCGAAGGGATTGGTAGATGTAGGATTTTGAGTTGAGCAGCACATGGAAAGTTTTCCTTAGTATTTCCTCGACCCCCTTTAACAGTACGGTGTTTCCTATGACTCAAGAAAGAGAAAAACAAAACTATGAAAATGGAAGTCTTCAAGCTTCATATTCCTCGCATGAATATCAAGTCTTCATGGACACACCAATTTCTTCACTTTCAAAGTCTTCATGAAGGTCTTCAGAAATACCAAAATCTTCAGTCGAAGATGTTCATTTTTAGGGGTCGACTTTTCCTGTAAATATCAAACTCCTCATAGACTTATAGACCTGTGTACACTCACAAACGCATTAGTCCCTTAACCTATAAGTCTTCAATACACCAAAATCACTAAGGGGCACTAGATGCACTTACAGTCTGAGCTGCCACACACCTACAGTAAAATGAAGAATTTCCTTCGTGTAGTTGGAATTGGATATGATATGATCCATGTTTGTAAGAATAATTGTGTTCTGTTCCGGAAAGATTATGCCAACTTAAGTGAATGCCCGAAATGCAAATCATCAAGATGGAAAGATGGCGATGCTATGAAGATGATTCCTCATAATGTTCTGAGACATTTTCCAATTACACCAAGGTTGCAGAGGTTGTTTCATGATGCTGAAACAAGAGAGGATGTACTGTGGCATTCTAGGAACCAGGAGTACAGAGATCAGAATGTAATGAGCCATCCATCTCATGGTAGTGAGTGGAAAAGCTTCAATGATAAACACAAAGAGTTTGCTGCTGACCCGAGAAACATTAGACTTGGCTTAGCTTCAGATGGATTTAACCCATTTGGCCACCAGAGCGCCACATATAGCATGTGGCCAGTGCTTGTTATCCCTTACAACATGCCTCCAAATGTCTGCACCGAAGAATCAAACTACATGATGGCCTTGCTCATCCCAGGTCCAAAAAGTCCTGGAACGGATTTTCATTTGTTCATGGAGCCTCTTGTGGAGGAACTTCAACAGCTATGGAAGGGTGTTCTCACTCGAGACCTATATAGCAGCCCACCAGCTGATTTCTTTCTGTGTGCTGTTATAATTTGGTGCATCCATGATTATCCGGCTTTGGGCACTATGTCAGGGCGAACAACACATGGTTACAATGCATGTGTTCGTTGTGACAGGAATCCGCTGTCATACGCAATACTTAGCAAGATCTGTTACATTGGACACCGCCGTTTCCTTGCCAAGGACAAGCCGCATCCTAGAAAATACCGAAGACATGTGTTCAATGCAAAGCATGAAAATCATGATGTGCCAAAGAGGCTCACCACCGATGAGTTGCAAGTGGAATTAGAGAAGGTCAGGCATATTACACCAGGAAACCATCCTGGTAATGGTAGCGGGAAAAGGAAGTGTGGCAGGGTAGAAGAGAGATTATTGTTTACCCGCAGGTCCACTTTGTGGGACTTGGAGTATTGGGAAGATTTGGATCTAAGGCATAATCTTGATGTGATGCACATCGAGAAAAATATATGTGACAGCATTATCGGCACACTTCTTAATATTGAAGGCAAGACAAAAGATACCTTAAAATCTAGGATTGATTTGACACACCTGGGTATCAGAAAGGATTTGCAGGTGCAATATGAAGGTAAACAACGGGATATGGCACCAGCTGTGTACGTCTTGGACAAGGTAAAAAGAAAAGAATTTTGCGAGGTCCTGTCACGTGTGAGATTCCCACATGGATTTGCTTCCAACCCTAAAAGGAGAGTCAGTGCAGATGGAAACAAGGTACAAGGGTTGAAAACTCATGACTGCCACGTCCAACTTCAAAGGGTTTTACCTGTTATCCTTAGAGGATTGGGCCGCCCTGACTTATACAGAGCAGTTGCAGAGTTGGGACAATTCTTCAGGGAACTCTGTAGTAGGAATATCAGGATAGATGCTTTGGAGCGTCTTAGAGACAAGATACCAACTATCCTATGCAATATTGAGAAGATATATCCTCCAGCCTTCTTTGATGTGATGGTGCATTTGGCTGTTCATCTACCTGATGAGGCACTACTTAGAGGTCCAGTATAGTATGGCTGGATGTACCCTATTGAAAGGCGGCTAGGCACTTTCAAGGGCTATGTTAGGAACAGATCTAGACCCGAGGGTTCCATTGCAGAGGCCTACATTGCTACAGAAGCGTTGACATTCTGCTCAAAATACATTGAAACAGCTGATCAGCTTAGCAAAGAGGTGGGTGAAGACAATCCCGGGCTCAATGTTTTCGATTATTCTGTTCGAGTTACAGGGAAGAGTCGACAAAAGGACAAACCTAATGATTTGGACAAAATGGTTTGGTATGTGTTGAATAACTGTCCTGAGATACTACCTTATATCAAGTAAGTGCAGTACTGCAGCTTATACATCGTAATCTACTAAACTTGCAGCACATTCTTATATATTTAGATGTTTGATGCGATCACTATGTTGTGCAGCATCTACAAAGAGGAGATACTGCCGCAAAATCCAAGAAACATTGACAAACTGGTTATGGCAGGATTTGCGAAATGGTTCAAGAACCATGTAAGCTTTTGAAGTGCACTGTCAGTTTTTTTAATATATTGAGTACATAAGATGATCAGCTTGTCTATTTTCTAACCATAGGTTAAGAAGATGCGGGAGGATGGGCAGGCAGTTGATGATGCCCTTTACTCACTAGCAATGGGTCCTAATACTTGGGTAAGACATTATGGATCTTGCATTGTTGGAGATGTGCGCTACAACACTCTTGCATGAGATGAAGGCAGGAAGACACAAACAGTGCCATCATGAGCACGGATATGTATGACAAAGAGACAACTGAAATGTATGCTAACATAACAGACATTATTCAGTTGCAGTATATCTCCAGTTTCGAGGATCATCGGTGTGTGGTTCTATTGTGTTGTCGTTGGTATAACCTGTTTTCCAAGATCGCAAAACCCAGAGCTGATGATTATTTCAAATCCATCAATGTCAAGGCGGCGTACCAGACCAACAAGCCTTTTATTTTGGCAAATCAAGCAACACATATATTTTTCTTGGAAGACACATTTGCACGTAGGAATGACTGAAAGAGTATTGCAAAGATTGAGCAGAGGAATTCGTTTAATGAAGTTGCACAACAAGACGATGCTTACACTGCTCCTGATGTACAAGATAACACAGATGTTCCTAATATCTTTGAGAACCGTCACGTCAATGACGCCGGCGAAAAGATTGTTTGTCGTGCTGTGGACATACAAGAGTTGATCAAGAAGAAGCCAACGTTCCAGGACGTTGAGGACGAAGAATAAGATGACACCATGGGGAATTACGATTCAGACTCTTACACATGGCGAAGATGTTGACGCTGCTGCTGCAGATGATGATTACATTGCTTTTGTCGTATTTGCCTGTCAGAAGACGTTTTTTATCTACTATGTGAAATTGTGTTTGCTATGACAACTGAAACCTGATGAACATGTTGTTTAGTATTTTGCTGTGAGAACATCACTTGTTATGTATGTTGATTTGTGTTTGGTGATTGTATGACAACTAAAACATGATGACATTGTTGTTTAGTTGTACTCATATTTGGCTGTGAAACTTGAATTTGATGACATAGTTTGTTGTTGGACTGCAATTTGCTCAACGTCTTCGAATGAGAACAAAGCTGACCTGACAGGGCCTCTGCTATTTATTTATTTTTATGAGGAAAAGGGGATACCCCCTGATTTCCGTTAATAGAAATCATTAGATGTTCACAACACTACGCCCAGCCTGCTACACAGGTTTCATTCATTACTAGTTTCAGCAAAGTGCTCATGTCGTAGCCACTGAATACATCACGAGTGCTACATACACTGCAAATAAAGAGACAATCATCCTACAAAGCACATCGATTTTGCCCATTATCTTCACAAGCTCTTTCATCTCCTCATTGCTGTCAAGGCCGTTCAGCGGCTGTTGCTTGGCCATGATCAGAGGAACTGCATCTTTAAGCTTCTGCTCTACATCTTCCTCTTCTGCCATTCCTTCAGTTACTTGTCCAACACCCCAACCTGCTGGTATTGGGATTCCTCGGCTAACCAAATAATCAGCATAGTTGCATTCCCCCACATCAGCAACTTCCTAGAAATACAAATCACACGCATCTTCCCTTTTCTGCACGAATCAAATTGGTAGATCATCAACCAAACTATTAAAAAATCAGCAACTGAAAGCAGCAGAACAACACTTAAACATATTATTACCCCATGATTCGGGCATTTGTAGAAGACTCGGCCATGGTTGCGGATTGTGGTTGAGACGCGACGGATGACTCTGCGTGATTTGCAGCAGTGGCACCACACCAACGGCAGCGGGTTGCGATGAGCAATCGGCTGCGGTGCGTGTGCCAGCGAGGGTATGATGAGACCCATAGGCGATGGTATGGGTTGCGACTTGACGCATATCTGGTTGTTGCCTGCTGAAGAGCAGGTGAACGAGCAGCCAGCGGACATGGTTGCTGCGGCCAGAGCTTCTGATGCTAGGCAGAGTAGGTAGAGAAGAGGAGAAGCGAACGTTGGATATGTCAGTTTCATTACTTGCAGAGTAGCATAGCACCATATATAGTCATAGTCTAGGTTTGGATTCGATCCAGCTACAGGAGCACGTCTTTCTTTTTTCTAAAACTTGGCAACGTCTCATTACTGGTACACTAGCTTGTTTTGTACGCCTTCCCAAGTCTTTCATTTTCTTTCCCTTTTGTGAGGAAGGAAGGAGGACAAAATTGAGAGTTCCTGGGACTCAAACCCAAGACCTCTCAGTTGAAAACCAAGGGTGCTAGTCACTTATGTGGCGAACGTTCCCTGTGAGGAGGACGGCAGAAGAATGCATTTTCCTCGCAGTTTTCTTCCTATATATAAAAAAGTATGCTACTTGGTGTTCGCTTAGTCAACAAAACGATTGTGCCAACCTTGATCGTTGGATTGACATTCAACGTCTGTCGCGTTTCTTCGGTCTCTTCTTCCTCGAGCCACCAAAGCCAAACCAGCGCCGGCGGGACCGCCTACTCCCGCCTCCCACGGCTGGCTGTGATCTGCCCCGGCAATTGTTCATTCCCGTCCAAGGCCTCACCATCGTCCTCCACCTTGGTTCGCTCGCCGCGGCGCCGCCCTCCGGTGTTGTCAACATGGTCAACAACCGAGAGGAATAAGCAGATGACTGTACATGGTGAGGATGACAGTAGGAACCCAGCAGCGCGCAGTAATTTTGTTTTTTTGGGGCGGAGAAGGGTATCAACTGGGTTGTGCGGGACCCGTGGCCCGTCTAGCCCAGGCTTTTATTTCATATGTTTAGCACATGGCCAACCTAGTTTGTTTTTTCCTTTCTGAAAATTGCTAGCCAGCTATTTTTTTTTTTGCAGAATAACCAACGTAGGCCTACTTGCTTTTCTACGCCCTGCTGGGCCGGAAATCTTTCAAGACGAGGAGGGATGCATTTTGCCTAGAAAATGGGCTATAAGTAAGAAGAAATGGGCTATAAGTAATAATAAATGGGCTGTAAAATGAAAAAATACAACAAACAGACAATTAGTTCCAAAATACTGTTTTCTTTCGAATTTTGATATCTTAAATTTCATTGTTTTTGTGCGCGTAAAATTTCATTGAATTTAAATTAAGGTATATTTGGATTTAAAATTAATTTGAAACTGGCTAGAAATTTCAGGCTGTATGCTGTTTGGGACAGATTTGGAGGCTGACTTGTGGGTCTACTAGGTTGACGTGTACTTTGGCTTTGTCAACTTAGTCAACAAACGATTCTAGCAGCAGTGACCGTTGGATGTTAATACAACGGCCGTGCTGCTTCTTCAATATCTGATCTTCTTGCTCCAGCCGCCCAAACTAGCTCCGGTGGGACTGCCTACTCCCGCCTCCCGTGGCCGGCTGTGCTGCCGCACAGGCCGCACTGCCCCACCCTACTTCATTGCTGGCCAGGCCATTCCTCTACTCACCCACACCTCCTGTTATTTTCCGGCGACGACAGCTGGACCAGTAAGCCCTCGTACTCCCCACCGTGTGGGCAACCATTGCCGAGTCTTCCCCGGCTCCGTGTCGTTCCCTTCCTAGGCCTCGCCGTCGTCCACCGCCATGGTGCTCTCAGCGCGGCCTGGTCAACTTGGTCAACGAATGACATCCATCGGCCATGGACTGTACGCGCAAAATAATGATTCCTCCACCTGACAACTAGGACCCACCGGAAGGGCCTCCGTATTTCGCGAAAAAAGCGTTCCCCCCGCTGACATGTCGGACCCACCAGCTATATCTTCGCATGCAAGGAAGTTCCTCCTTATTACGCACAAAAAAATGAATACCCCCTGCTAGCTGGGACCCACCATAGTGGGAGGATGACTTGTGGGCCAACAAAGTTGATGGGGACGGAGGGCTTTGTCAACTTAGTCAATATGAACGATTCTAGCTCCAGTGACCGTACGATGTCCATCCAATGGCCGTAGTGCTTCTTCAACCTCTGGTCTTCTTGCTCCAGCCGCCCAAAGCAGCACCGGTCGTGCCGCATGCTCCTGCCTCCCGTGGCCGGTTGTGCTGCCGCGGAGACCTCATCGCCCCTACTATTCCCACCGCTGGCCAGGCCCTGCGGCGACAGCAGCCTCACACCGCAGCCGAACCAGTGAACCCTCGTACTCCTCTCCGCGCGGGCTTCCACTGCCGTGTCTTCCCTGGCTCCGCATCGTCCCCTTCCTAGGCCTCGCCGTCGTCCAACGCTGTGGTGCTCTCCGCGCAGCGTGGTCAACGTGGTCAAGGAATGACTTCCATCGGAAGAGTACTGTACGTGGAGAGGCTGACAGCTGGGTCCACAGCCACAGCCCAGTTTTTTTGTGATTTGCAAAGTAAGTTGCTTTGTCAGGCCTGTTGGGATGCAAATTTTTCAAGACGAGGAGAGCTTTCATTCGGCTAGCCGAGAAAATGGTCCATCAGTAATGACAAATGGGATGTACATTTTTAAAACACATCAAACCGGTAATTTGTTTCAAATATCTTTTTTTCATTTCAAGATTTTAAATTACATTTTATGCGTGGCGAATTTGTTGGATTTTATATTGATATACATTTATTTTTAAAATCAGTTTGAATGTGAGTCGAAATTTCGGGATTAAAAACAGTTCGGACCGAACCGAAATATGCAAAATTTCATATAATTTTTTTACCGTGGCCACAATTTGGGTTGTAATGCTAACAAAAAGAATATGGGCTCCAAAAAACCTTAAGAATTAGCAAATGGGCTAAAAATTATTTGAAATAATGGCAGATGGTCTGTATGCTGTTTTCCACAGATTTGAGGCTTTCAGAAAAAAAGGTTGACGCACAAGCAGTGACTGTTGGATGTCCATCCAACGGCCGCCGTGCTTCTTCAATCTCTGCTCTTCCTGCTCCAGCCACTCAAACAAGCACCGACGGGACTGCCTGCTCCCTCCTCCCCGCGGCCGGCTATGCTGCCGCGCAGGCCTCACCACCCCACCGTACTCCCATCGCTGGCCTAGCCATCCCTCTACTCACCCACACCTGCTGTTATTCTCCGGCGACGGCAAACGAACCAGTAAACCCTCGTACAGTCGTACTCCCCTCCGCGTGAGAAACAACTACCGAGTCTTCCCTGCCTTCGTGTCGTTCCCTTCCTAGGCCTCGCCGTCATCCACCGCCCTGGTGCTCTCGGCGCGGCCTGGTCAACGTGGTCAACGACCGACAAGCATCTGAAGTGGACTGTACGCGGAGAGGCCGACAGCTGGGTCCACGGCCGCACGCAAGGAAATGCCTCCTTATTACGCGCAAAATAATGATTCCTCCACCTGACATCAGGAACCCACCGAAAGGGCCTCTATATTTCGCGAAAATAAACGTTACCGCCGCTGACAGCTCGGACCCACCAGCTATATCTTGGAAGTGCCTCCTTATTACGCACAAAAAAATGAATACTCCCCCTGTTAGCTGGGACCCAGTATAGTGGCATGCTGACTTGTGGGCCTACTAAGTTGACGGGGATGGAGGGCTTTGTCAACTTAGTCAATATGCACGATTCTAGCTCCAGTGACTATACGATGTCCATCCAACGGCCGTAGTGCTTCTTCAACCTCTGGTCCTCTTGCTCCAGCCGCCCAAACCAGCGCCGGTCGTGCCTCGTGCTCCTGGCTCCCGTGGCCGGCTGCAATGCGGCGGAGGCCTCACTGCACCCTACTACTCCCACCGCTGGCCAGGCCATCCCTCTACTCACCCACACCCCCTGTTACTCTGCGGCGACGGCAGCCTCACACCGCAGCGAACCAGTGCTCTCGTACTCCTCTACGAGTGGGCATCCACTCCCGCGTCTTCCCCGGCTCTGCGTCGTCCCTTCCTAGGCCTCGCCGTCATCCACCGCCCTGGTGCTCTCGGCGCGGCATGGTCAACATGGTCAAGGAACGGCTTCCATCGGACGTGGACTGTACGTGGAGAGGCTGACAGCTGGGTCCACGGCCGCAGCAAGGAAGTGCCTCCTTATTACGTGCAAAATAATTATTCCTCCACCTGACAGCGGGGACCCACCGGACGGGCCACCATATTTTGCCCCCCTGACTGCTGGGACCCACCAGCTACATCTTCGCAGGCAAGGAAGTGCCTGACAGTCAGGACCCACCTGGTCGAAGCGTACGTAGCGTTGTCATTCTGGTCGCGAACGTGTATGTACATACTGGTCAACATACAGGCGCGCACATGTCGTAGTAGAGGCGCGCACGTAGCATGTACACGTACGTACAGCGGCCAGGGTGCAAGAAAGAAAATACGGCCATGTATGTGTACATACGGGCGGGGTCTCGAATGCCTACTCGCGCATACGTACGGCGAGGGCTTGTGTACATGGCTGGGTCGGAACGGAGAAACAGCGTCGTCATCGTGTTCATGGGGAGGCAACGGAATGCGTCGTGTTCATGGGGAGGCAATGGAATGCGTCATGTTCATGGGGAGGCAACGGAATGCGTCGTGTTCATCAGGAGGCAACGGAACGCGTGGGAGCCAACCGGTTGGGTTGGAACGGAATGTGTGGTCGTGTTCAATGGGAGGGCTTGGACAGAACATGCGATGGAAACAAGGCCTGTCGTACCGCACAACGGAGGAAACGGACCTCCTACGTTCAAAACAGGGTCCTGTTGATCGGGAGGGGTCTGGCGTACCGCAAAACGAAGGAAACGGACCTCCTACGGTCGAAACGGGGGTCCTGTTGATCGGTAGGGGTGTGGCGTACCGCAAAACGGACGAAACGGACTTGTTTTGGAGCACTACAGTCGAAACGGGGGTCTTGTTCATCGGGAGGGGTGTGGCGTACCGCAAAACGGGACTCCACGGGATATTGTTCATCTCCACCATCGACCCCCTCCAGCCTTCACGAGCTACTGTACATCCACCGTCAACCTCCTCCAGCCTCCACATGTGACTGTTCATCCACGGGCTCTTGTTCATCCAGCCTCCACTGTGCGCTACTCCACTGGCTACTGTTCAACCAGCCCTCTCCATGGGCTCCTGTTCAACCACCCCTCCACGGGCTACTGTTCATCCTGCCCTCCACCGTCTACTGTTCATCCTGCCCTCCATGGGGTGGTCCTGTTCATCCAGCCCTCCACGGGGTCCTATTCATCCAGCCCCAACTGGCTCGATCGAGCGGGGTCCCTTTCATACAGAGGCAACCCCACGGGGTCCTATTCATCCACCCCCACCGGGAATTGTTCATCCAACCCCCCCCCCCCCCCCCGGAAACACTCACTGTTCATCCAGAGGCAGCATCAATCGGCTTCAGTTAGCAGCAGTAGCGAAGGAATCGCTTGATTGGGTTCAGTTAAAAGCCATCGATCGATCGCTCGGGTTCAGTAATGCGTAGCCTGTAGTGCAATCGCTCGGGTTCAATTAGAGCCAACGCCTCGCACACACACGTGTACGTGTACGAGAGAAACGCGCATCGCTCGGCCCCCGACCTCCCACCGTAACCGGGAACTCCCCGAAATTTTCCTCCCCCTCGCTTCTACCACGGTTTTTTCCGTCATGGACGGCCCAAAGAATGTCATGCAGCTGCGTCTCCAGCCCGCCCAGGACGAAAAGCCCATTTTCTATCATGATTTTTTGTCATAGAAGTAGGAGCCCACCACATCTATGATGATACCGGGTTTTGTCACAATTATCGTCATAGAAGTGTCATATGTATGACAGAAAAAAAATCGTTCGGCCCAAAATGTCACGGATGTGTCTTTTTTTTGTAGTGAGAGCTTGCCACAGGAGAGCTTTGCTTTGCTTGCGGTCATGGCATGGGCGATTTGGCATGCTCGACGTAAAGCTATTCATGAGGCAATCTTCCAAAGTCCCCATCAGACACACTCCATCACAATTTTCATGGCATAGCTCGGTGTGATTAATGATTCAAACCGATGCCCCCAACAAGGAGTGAGCCAACCGCGGCAACAAAGATAGAATCCCAAGAAACCACCTCCCGGAGCATACAAGATACATGTGGATGCATCTGTTCATGCCAAAAGAGGAGGAGCGGTAGCTGCAGTTTGAAGAGATGAAGTGGGGAATTATATTGGGGTTTCGGCCTTGGTCCTGGAGGGTGTCACTGATCCTGCATCTTTGGAGGCGATAGCATGCCGGGAGGCGTTTTGCTTGGCGGAGGACCTCAACATCCACAATTTTGTCATCGCATCTGATTGCAAATAGGTTGTGTCGGATATTGGCAACAACACAGGAGGAAGATATGGAGCAATTATCAGTGAGATTCGCCTTAGAACTATTAATGTCCAATGTAAATTTACCTTTGAGTGTCGTGCTGCGAACTATGAAGCACACAGTTTAGCTAAATTTTCCCTTTCTGGAGGTCCCGGTCGCCACGTCTGGTTTGGCGTTCCGTACAACCATATCTGTATCCCACTTCAGGTGGATTTTGATGAATAAAGTTATTTATCACCCCTCAAAAAAACCTGAAAAGGATCCATGGCGCCAATGCAGGACCGCCGATCGTCGAACCTCACCAGATCGTACCAGATTCAGCTAGGGTTTTTCTAGAGGAGCGAGGTTTTTCTGGACGATAACGATTTTTTTGAGAGAACGTCGGCCTTTATTGATCAAGCAACAAATTTACAAATACACTCCGGAGCAAATGAAAAATACAAAGACTAGAAGAGTTCAAACTTGATCTAGCTAAAACATGAGCTAAGATATTGAAGTGCCAACGAACATGCAAGAAAGAGGCATCAGGAAGATCACTTGCCACCACCTTGATATCATTCACAATGGAGCCAACAGCAGAACGGTCCCTGGCCGAAGAAGCCAACCATTGCACCACGGAGAGGCAGTCCGTTTTGAAGAGCAGATCAGCAAAGCTTTCATCTCGCGTAAACTTGACCGCGCGGCGAAGCGCCAAGGCTTCAGCCACTGCAGGATTCAGAATTCCATTAAGAGGTTCAGAGCAAGCAGCCACACACCGACCTAAATGGTCCAGGATCACAACACCCACTCCAGCTTTATTCAGATCTTCAGAAACAACAGCATCAGAGAACACAACCAGCTTACCAACCGGCGGCGGGGACCAGAGAGGATTCGACAAAGAGGTCTCATGCCTGTGATCAGGTACAGGTTTGTACAAGTGTTGGAAGATCAACTCAATATAGGTGTGGGTCCTAGCAGCAGTGCGCTTTGGGTGTGGGGCTTCCGGTTCATTTCTCGCAGTGTTGCGAGCCTCCCAAATATGCCAAATTGTCATCGTCATGACTGTTGCTTCTCGATCAGAGCATCGGGATAGATAATCGAATAGCCACTGCTTAGGTGATGCGAAGGACGATCGGCATAGTTTGATTTCAAAAGTCTCCTTGACCGACTCCCAAACTGCACAAGCGTGAGGACAGAATAGTAGAGCGTGTTCCACACTCACCGGCCTCCCACAGAAGAAGAAATCAGTCCGAGTCGGGACATGGCGATGGCGCAGCTGCTCGCCCGAGGGAAGACAGTCATGAGCCAAACGCCATAGCACAATTTTCATTTTTTGGAGCCTTGACTCTCCACAGTGCTTTCCATAACTTTTCCTCCTCCGGCCAATTCAGGCTCTGGCCCAGACCGTTGCTACTGTGAGCCATTGAGAAACGTCTTGTTCTTGCCAGGTTGTAAGCAGACCGGACAGAATACACACCATATCAAGTGAATGGCCATCAGGCATAATCTGGACTCCCTATCCCGTGAATTGGAATATGCAGGATCTCATCAGCCACTCTTTCAGAGAAGAAAGCCCTCACTGTTCCTTCATCCCAGCATTAGTTCTCTTCATCGACAAGACAATGGACCGTGGTCGTCGCCGGAATGGGTGAAATAGTGTGCAGCATTATCGGCGGAGTAGACGGTATCCAATGATCAGATAGAATACAAATGCTTCTTCCATTACCAACACCCCATTGTACCCCTTGTTTCAACAGCGCTCGGCCATGAAGGATAGCACGCCAAGTCGCCGATGCGGTCCTAGGTGCTGAGGCACTCCAGAAGTTCCCAGTCGGAAAATACCTTCCTTTCAAGGCACGGGCGCATAAAGAATCCGGTTCAGTTAAAAGTCTCCAGCCCTACTTATCGAGCATCGCTTGATTAAACAGCGACATATCCCGGAAACCCATACCACCAAGTGACTTTGGGGTTGAAAGCCATGCCCAAGACCTCCAGTGAAGTTTCTTCTTTCCATCCTCTCGACCCCACCATTGATCAGCCACGCGCCGGTGCGTGTGTGTGTTGAGGGAAGGCAACATTTTTCGTTGTCTTGTCCTTGGTTGGGGGTGAGCGTGAGGGCCACTATGGACCAGAATGGCCCAACGAGTCCAACACGATGATGAGTGGTCGGATGGATGGGGCATTCCTATTCGGCGCTTCAGGCGCCCGTTAACGTGCATTCCGCAAATGGGTGCCTGAAGTGCTCCCGCGCTGGGTCGGCCCATCTACGTTGTTTCAAACAGCAAAAAGGGCCCCCCAACCAGGGATCGAACCAGCGATCTCAGCATCGGGCAAAGCTGCGGTAACCACTTCGCCTACTTCTCTGATCTTTCAACTTACATACTTTTCCTATTTTTGTTTATAACTTCTTTCCTTTTCCTTTTTTCCTTTTTCCTTTTTCCCTTTTCGTTTCTGCTTTTTCTTTTTCGATTTTTTCCTTCTTCTTCCTGGTTTGATGTTTTTGTTTCAAATTGATGAACTTTTTTCTTGAAAATCGATGAACTTTTTTTCAAATTCAACGAACTTTTTCCTAATTTGAAAATGCATTAACTTTTTTCAATTTGTATTAACGTTTTTTCTAAATTGATGAACGTTTTCTTTCAATTGATGAACTATTTTTGAAAATCATGAACTTTTTTTTCTAATTTGATGAACTTTTTTTCAAACTTGATGATTTTTTTTTCAATTTGGATGAGATTTTTCCAAATTTGATGAACTTTTTAAATGGATGAAGTTGTCTCCAATTCGATGAACTTTTTTCAAATTTCATGAACTTTTTTTTCAAAGTTAATGAACATTTTTTTCAAACTCACAATCTTTTACCTATGTTGTCTTATTTTCAAATTCATAAACTCTTTTTGAGTTTGCAAATTTTGTCAAAATATATTGAACGTTTTTGTAAGTAATGGACTTCTTTTGAATTCATGAATTTTTTTTATTACATGAACATTTTTTATTTTTGGTGAACTTTTTTCCAATACGCGAACTATTTTTGCATGTTCGTGAACGTCATTTTTGAAATTTGTGAACATGTTTTCAAATAATTGAAAAATCTAAACGTTATAGTGTACCACGCAATAAATAGTGCGTCTACCTTTCTGTTTTCAAAGGGTTCGCACTGTAAATATACACTTGCAGTTCAGTTGGTCGATTGGTGATGGCGCGAGTTCGAATCCTGGTGCGTAGGCATTTTTTGCGGGGGTTTTCTTGGCGCTGCGCGCTCGTGGGCCGGCCCACAGAGACGCTGCTGCGAGGCGCCCGTTAACGAGCTGGCGCCTGCAGCGTCGCTGGCATGGGCCGGCCCAACGTGGGCTTGCACTCGTTCGCTGTTGAAGTAAAAAAGAAATAAAAATTGAGGATCACGAGGATTTGAACTGTGGATTGATTTGTTGCGAGTGTACCACACTAACCACTAGAACAAACTAACTTTGTTGCATGGAAAACAGTTCCAGTTATCCTTTTCGTGCTGTCAAACATTAATATATACTCAATATAAATTATCTCAAAAAAGAAAACGTAAATTCGAAAAAAAAAGTTCATCAAACTTTATGAAAAGTTTAAAAAATGAAAAAGGTTCGATTTTACAAAAGAAAGTTCATTGAATCCGAAAAAAGTTCACCGAATTCAAAGAAAAGTTCATCCGATTCAAAAAAAGTTCATCGAATTCAAAAAAAAATCATCGGATTCGAAAAAAGTTCATCGAATTCAAAAAAGTTCATCGGTTTTGAAAAAAGTTCATTGAATTCAAAAAAATCATCAAATTTGAAAAAAGTTCATTCGATTTGGCCAAAATGAATAGAAAACCGAACAAAATAGTTCCAAATAAAAAGAAAATGGAAAAAGAGAAAAAGAGGGAAGGACATAGAAGAAAAACGTGAAGAAGGATAACTGTGCACATGATATGCTTGCAGACTAGTGGTTAGTGCAGTCTCCCCTCGAGCAGGAGGTCGCTGGTTCGATCCATCCTAGCGTTTCCTTTTTTTAAGAAAACAGATAAGGTAGCAAGATGGGCCGAGCCCAATTTGATGTGCCGGTTGGCGAACCGGATGGATTTTTTATTTTTTTGAGTCTAAACACATTTTATTTATTACTCAAAGATGTTCAAAGGGATACAAGAGATGTTTGGAGGGTTTAACAGCCACACATGACGTCCAAAATCCAAATAAAAGCATGCTTAGCGAGGCTATGTGCCTCAACATTCGTTGCCCTACCCTCAAACATGAAGGTGCAACAATCAAAGTTATTCTTTGATTCCACTATCTCTCTAATAGTACTAGCATAGACACCACCTGTGCAGTTTTTTATATCATTCACAACTTCTTGACAGTCGCTTGCTATGAGGATTCTAGCAAGGCCAAGATCCATAGCAAGAGCAAGCGCTTCACGATAGGCCAAAGCTTCCAAAGTCGCCGGATCCGAAATTCCTTCGATCTTGATGGCCGAGGCTCGCAAATAAGCTCCAGAAGAACTTTTGCATACAACACTAAACGAACCAAAGTTACCATCTCTGGAGACAGCCCCATCGACTCGGAATTTTGCTATCCCTTCCGACGGAGCGACCCATCTTGGCAGTATCAGTTCAACCGCTTCGGCCACCCTTGGATTCTTCTTCGTCTTGCAATCCTCCAGTTCTCCAATATATTTCAGAATGAAATTGTATGTCGAAAGAGGACTCTGAAAAATATGTTCGTGGAGTGCCTGTCGCCTCGCATACCAAATGGCCCACGGTGTTGTGACAACGAGGATGAAATCATGAGAAGATAGCATATCCTGAGTCGTAAACAGCCACCGCTTCGCATCTGGTTCTGTAGTGCTGCTCAAAGCCTGGACAAGATCCTGATCATGGAGAGCCCAAACGCATCTTGCAACCGTGTAATGAAGCAAGGAGTGTTGCCACGAGTCTTCCGCTCCATATAAACCACAAAAGTTGTCGTTGACATGTTTCGATGGTGCATAACATCCGCTGTCGGGATCGATTGCTGGGCCAATCTCCATAGAAAATTTTTAAGTTTTGGGGGGACATCTACACTCCACATTGCCTTCCATGATAGCTTCTCTCGGTCCCTGTTTGAGGAGTCCGCTCGCCCCTCCAACCAAGCCTCTCTTCTCATCTTTGTTTCCACCAACATGCGGTATGAAGATCTGACCGAGAAAACGCCTCGCCTTTCATGATCCCAAGACTAGAAGTCATCTACCTTCCGCATACACAGAGGGATAGAGTATATTGCTGCGGCATCCGTTGGCAGAAAAACTTCATTGATCAACGTTCGATTCCACTCGGCTCCAGGTAAAATTAAGTCGCTCACCTTTTGAGGAGGATGCGCCACCCTTCTCATGATCGGCCTCATTCGAGGGTCTCGGCAGCCAATTGTGTTGCCAGATATTGGTGCTATGACCATCTCCAATCCGTCGGATCAATCCCTGAGTAAGAACCTCCCTACCATCAATGATAGCTCGCCAAATCTATGACGGAGCCGCTCCCAGATCAACTCGCAGAAAATCCAATGTAGGGTAATACTTGGCCTTCAAGACGCGAGCACTGAGTGAGCCAGGATCCGCCATGCCTGTCTTGCCAAGAGGGTGAGATTAAAAAGCTCTATATCTCGAAAACCCAAGCCTCCACAATACTTTGGTTGTGTCATTGTGCTCCACGAGACATAGCTTGGCTTCCGTTTTCCCTCCTTACTGCCCCACCAGAACTTTTTGATCAAAGTGTTGATATGTTCACATAGTCCCCGGGCAACCTAAAGCATGACATAGAATAAACTGGGATAGACTGAGCAACATACTTTATAAGGATTTCCTTTCCTCCCACTAACAAGAGCTTTTCCATCCATCCCTTGACCTTGTTCCACACTCTGTGCTTTAGGAATTTAAAGGCTCCATTCTTACAATTTCCCACATCAGATGGCATACCCAAATATTTATCAGAGAGAGACTCATTTGCAATATTCAAAGCATTCTTTACCTCAGCTTTTAGAGTCGCAGGACACCCCTTGCTAAAAAAGATTGAGGATTTTGCTAGATTTATCCTTTGTCCTGACGCATTGCAATAGTCCTCCATCAAGACCGACAGCTCATTTGCTCCAAGAGAACTGGCTTTGACAAACAGCAGACTATCATCCGCAAATAACAAGTGGCTTACCGGCGGAGACGTCGGTGCAACTCGAATTCCAGCGAGGTGCGATGATTCATTTTGGGTTTTAAAGAGGCACGAAGGGCCCTCCGCTGCTAGCAAAAACATGTATGGAGAAATAGGGTCTCCTTGACGGATTCCTATAAATGGTGAAAATTGCTCAAGCTTACCACCATTAAACATAACAGAGAATTTCACCGATGTTACCATCCTCATGACCAAAGCCACCCACGATGGAGCAAATCCCATCTTGGTCATGATAGCTTCTAGATAATTCCATTCGACGCGGTCATATGCCTTCATCATATCCAACTTAACAGCACAAAATCTGTTTCGTTTAGCTTTGTTCCTCTTCATAAAATGTAAAGATTCATAAGCAATAATGATGTTGTCTGTGATCAGCCGCCCGGGAACGAAAGCAGACTGCTCTTCAGAGATGATGTCAGGGAGTATCTTTTTCAGTCTGTTAGATAAGACCTCCGAAGCAATTTTATAAAGTACATTGCACAAACTTATCGGTCTGAATTGAGCAAGATTAGTGGGGTCCTTTACCTTTGGAATCAAAACAAGGAAGATCTCGTTAATCACCTCAGGACTCTCCTCCCCACGAAGGATGCGTAGAACAACATTGGTCACTTCCGTACCACACAATTCCCAGTGCCTTTGGAAAAAATGCGCTGGATATCCGTCAGGCCCCAAGGCCTTAGTGGGATACATCTGAAAAAGGGCATTTTTCACCTCTTCGCCCGTATAAGGAGTCGTGAGCCCCGCATTCATCGCATGCATAACTTTGACTGGGACCGTGTTTAACACTGTATTCATACCACTGGTGCCCTCTGATCTGAACAAGTTTTTATAAAACTCTGTAGTGATTGAAGCCATCTCCGCTTGGTCGGTTGTTACTGATCCGGCCGGACGTTCAAGTGACTTTATGGTATTCTTACGGCGACGCATGCTAGCTCGCCTCTGGAAGAATTTGGTGTTCTTATCCCCATCCCTAAGCCAATCCACCCGAGATCACAGCCGCTGACGAAGCTATGTACCTAGGGTACGGTCATGGATCTGTCCAAGATACCCTCCCCAAGGACACCTCTAAAAGAACCAGAAGCAGTCGAAGAAAAATCATCATCCACTCGACCATAAAGCTATGTTCCACTCGACAATCTTGAAGACACTCGACGATACAAGAAACCACTCGGAGTGTAGAAGGCCTGACGTCACTCAGGATGGCAACGGTCGACCATTCACTCTGTAACCTTAAAGATCATTTATACCTCTTTATTACTAGCGTTACTGATACGTCTCCAACGTATCTATAATTTTTGATTGCTCCATGCTATATTATCTACTGTTTTGGACTATATTGGGCTTTATTTTTCATTTTTATATTATTTTTGGGACTAACCTATTAACCGGAGGCCCAGCCCAGAATTGCTGTTTTTTTGCCAATTTCAGTTTTTCGGATAAACGGAATATCAAACGAAGTCCAAACGGAATAAAATCTTCGGAAACGTGATTTTCTCACCGAACGTGATCCAGGAGACTTGGACCCTACTGCAAGGGATCAAAGAGGTGGTCATGAGGGTGGGGGGCGCCCCCCCCTAGGGCGCGCCCCCCTGCCTCATGGGCCCCTCGGTGCTCCACCGACGTACTCCTTCCTCCTATATATACACACGTACCCCCAAACGATCAGAATAGGAGCCAAAAACCTAATTCCACCACCGCAACTTTCTGTATCCATGAGATCCCATCTTGGGGCATGTTCCGGAGCTCCGCCGGAAGAGGGCCGTCATCACGGTGGGCTTCTACATCATCCTAGCTCCTCTGATGAAGTGTGAGTAGTTTACCTCAGACCTTCGGGTCCGTAGTTAGTAGCTAGATGGCTTCTTCTCTCTCTTTGAATCTCAATACAAAGTTCTCCCCCTCTCTCGTTGCGATCTATTCGATGTAATCTTCTTTTTGCGGTGTGTTTGTTGAGACCGATGAATTGTGGGTTTATGATCAAGTCTATCTATGAATAATATTTGAATCTTCTCTGAATTCTTTTATGCATGATTGGTTATCTTTGCAAGTCTCTTCAAATTATCCATTTGGTTTGGCCAACTAGATTGGTAGTTCTTGCCATGGGAGAAGTGCTTAGCTTTGGGTTCGATCTTGCGATGTCCTTACCTAGTGACAGAAGGGGCAGCAAGGCACGTATTGTATCGTTGCCATCGAGGATAACAAGATCGGGTTTATTTCATATTGCATGAATTTATCTCTCTACATCATGTCATCTTGCTTAAGGTGTTACTCTGTTTTTAACTTAATACTCTAGATGCATGCTGGATAGCGGTCGATGAGTGGAGTAATAGTAGTAGATGCAGAATCGTTTCAATCTACTTGTCACGGACGTGATGCCTATATACATGATCATGCCTAGATATTCTCATAATTATGCTCAATTCTATCAATTGCTCAACAGTAATTTGTTCACCCACCGTAGAATACTTATGCTCTTGAGAGAAGCCACTAGTGAAACCTATGGCCCCTGGGTCTATTCTCATCATATCAATCTCCATCACTTTTATATTGTTTTGCTATTTACTTTGCTTTTACTTTTTTACTTTGCATCTTTATATCAAAAGTACCAAAAATATTCTATCTATCAGATCTCACTCTCGTAAGTGACCGTGAAGGGCTTGACAACCCCTAATCATGTTGGTTGCGAGTAGCTATCGCTTTGTGCAGGTACGAGGGACTTGAGCGTGGGCTCCTACTGGATTGATACCTTGGTTCTCAAAAACTGAGGGAAATACTTATGCTACTCTGCTGCATCATCCCTTCCTCTTCAGGGAAAACCAACGCAAGCTCAAGACGTAGCAGTTACCAGTAACGCCCTGTCTTAATGTACATTGAACCCTTTGTAACGTGGGCTGGATGGGGTCCTGGCGCACTCTATATAAGCCACCCCTCCTCTGGGACAAGGGTTCGCACCCCTTGTAACACACACGCGCATAATCCAGTCGACCACCGCAGGGCTCCGAGACGTAGGGCTATTACTTCCTCTGAGAAGGGCCTGAACTCGTAAAACTCGCGTGTACAACTACTCCATATCTAGGATCTTGCCTCTACATTCCTACCCCCATTCTACTGTCATACTTAGAACCACGACAGTTGGCGCCCACCATGGGGCAGGTGTCTTAGCAACTTTTTAGAGAAGTTGCAATTTTTCTGATCCCCTTAATCATGGTTTCAGGCAGAGGTTTGGCCGAGGGCCGCGAGATCCGTCTCGGCGCGCTTGTGTTTGTTGCCAACGACTCCGCTTGGCTTCAGGAGCCTCCACTCGACGTTGACGCACTCCCCGTCCGCGGGGCAACGCACTTCCACGCGTGTGTCCACGATGTCCTCCTACGGCAGCCGTCGACCCAGTATCGGTCGACTCCCACGGCTTCCCCCTCCCTGCAACCCGCCAGAGAAAACGTTCCGGTCGATCGAGGCTTCAGCGGTGGGTGAAGCATGCGGTGGCTCGCCACTCAGCCACCACTCAAGTCGCGGCAATCGAGCCCGACGAAACCCTCTACGGCATGTTTGATCTGTCGACTGGCTCCATAGAGATTGCATCCGAGTGCGATAGCAGCGACCCCGCGGCAGAAGTTTTGATGGTCAATGGACCGCGCAGTCCTCCTGGCTTCACCCGTGAACATGGAGGCAATGGGGCCGGCGATCCGTCGCGTATTCATGAAGAGTACCGCCCCGAACCCCTCTCCTCGCAGCAGAGAGAAGAACTTCGCCGCCGGAACATGGATGCACTTCACACTCCTATCATTGGAGAAACCCCTGAGGCCCAGGCCTTGGAGGAGGCGCGCCTGGCCAACTTGGATGAGCGCACTCGACTGGAGAATCTCCAGCACGCACTCGACGAGCGTGCTTGACAGCGTGTCCCTGAATTCAGTAGATGTCAACTCTTTCCTCCTCCGACTCAGGTATACCGAACTCCGATCCAGAATCTCGCAGTTGCAGCCCGGATAGCGGAGTTGATCCAACCTTCCCAGTCAGAAGCTGGTCGAGGTCTGGTGCAGATCCGAGCTTTGCTCCGTGTGGCAGGAGAGCAGAATACAACAGTATCTCAGTCGCGGAATAGGATCCATAACAGGTCCGTGGTTGCAGACACAGTTCAGTCAGCTCACAGCCCAAGATCGCCCCCGAGGCGTGAGGGACGTGGAGACCGACGAGATCAGTACAAAAACCGTGGGCAGTATGACCACCGAGTCGATCGCGATGATCGTCGTCAAGTGCCCACACCTCCCCCAAGGAGTGGGTCATACGTGCCTCGGCAACATGATGACAGGCGCCCTCACAGTATGGGGCGAGGGATTCTAGTCGACCCCAGAGAGCCGGGCTTTGTTGCGAGATCTATTCTCGTTCAGGGCTTGGTCGACAGAAACAGAGCTCACCGAGAGGGTCATGACAGAGATCTACCAACCAGCAGCAGAGTGCATGTCTCAGGTCCGAAGTGCTTCAGCAGAGCCATCAGGGCTGCAGTGATTCCCCCCAACTTCAGGTTGGTGACTGGAGTCAGTAAGTTCACTTGTGAGTCCAAGCCTAATACTTGGCTTGAAGACTACCGAGTGGCTGTCCAGATTGGTGGCGGCAATGATGAAGTGGCCATGAAACACCTTCCTTTGATGCTGGAGGGCTCGGCTAGAGCATGGCTGAATCAGTTAGCACCAAGCAGTATTTATACTTGGGAAGATCTTGCCCAAGTATTTGTCAGAACATTTGAAGGTACTTGCAAACGGCCGGCAGGGCTGACCGAATTACAGTGTTGCGTGCAGAAACCGAATGAATCTTTGAGGGATTATATCCAGAGATGGATCACATTGCATCACACGGTGGAGAATGTGTCTGATCATCAGGCAATTTGTGCCTTTAAAGAAGGCGTCAAGTATCGGGAGTTGAATATGAAATTCGGTCGGACAGGAGATATGACTCTGACTCAGATGATGGAAATTGCCACCAAATATGCCAACGGTGAAGAAGAAGACCGACTCCGGAGTGGCAAGCACAACACAGTCGCCCATGAAACCGAAGGAGGAAACTCCAGTCGGAAACAGAAGCGTAAGGCCGAGCCAGCCGCTCCTGGTGAAGCCTTAGCTGTGACTCAAGGAAAGTTCAAGGGGAAGCCCAAGGGGCCGTGGAACCCCAAGAAAGTAAAAGATCAAGATGGAAATGATGTGCTGGATTTGCCATGCCACATCCACACCAAAAAAGATGAAGAGGGTAATTTCATTTACCCGAAGCATACCACTCGACAGTGTCGACTCCTAATCCAACAATTCTGAGAGAAACAACCCAAGGAAAAGGAGAAGGAAGCAGACAAGGTTGAAGATGAGGAAGATGATGATGATGGTTATCCCCATGTGAATTCCACCTTGATGATTTTCGCTGACGTTGAGAGTAAAAGTCGATTGAAAGTCATCAACAGAGAAGTGAACATGGTCACTCCGGTGACACCCAGTTATTTGAAGTGGTCCTAGACTGCCATTACATTCGACCAGTCCGATCACCCAACGCACATAGCCACCCCTGGGAGGCAAGCGTTGGTGGTCGACCCAGTAGTCGAAGGCACCCGACTGACAAAGGTTCTGATGGATGGTGGCAGTGGCCTGAATATACTGTATGCAGAGACGTTAAAAGGAATGGGCACTCCGATGTCCAGACTCAGTGGGAGTAATATGAGTTTCCATGGGGTCATTCCAGGCAAGAAGGCTGCATCACTCGGCTAGATTGTTCTCGACGTGGTTTTCGGTGATTCCAAGAATTACCGCAAAGAAAAGTTGACATTGAAGGAAATATGCCCTAGAGGCAATAATAAAGTTATTATTTATTTCCTTATATCATGATAAATGTTTATTATTCATGCTAGAATTGTATTAACCGGAAACATAATGCATGTGTGAATATATAGACAAATAGAGTGTCACTAGTATGCCTCTACTTGACTAGCTCGTTGATCAAAGATGGTTATGTTTCCTAACCATAAACATGAGTTGTCATTTGATTAACGGGATCACGTCATTAGGAGAATGATGTGATTGACTTGACCCATTCCATTAGCATAACACTTGATTGTTTAGTTTGTTGCTATTGCTTTCTTCATGACTTATACATGTTCCTATGACTATGAGATTATGCAACTCCCGTTTACCAGAGGAACACTTTGTGTGCTACCAAACGTCACAACGTAACTGGGTGATTATAAAGGTGCTCTACAGGTGTCTCCGAAGGTACTTGTTGGGTTGGCGTATTTTGAGATTAGGATTTGTCACTCCGATTGTCGGAGAGGTATCTCTGGGGCCTCTCGGTAATGCACATCACTTAAGCCTTGCAAGAATTGCAACTAATGAGTTAGTTGCGGGATGATGTATTACGGAACGAGTAAAGAGACTTGCCGGTAACAAGATTGAACTAGGTATTGAGATACCGACGATCGAATCTCGGGCAAGTAACATACCGATGACAAAGGGAACAACGTATGTTGTTATGCGGTCTGACCGATCAAGATCTTCGTAGAATATGTGGGCGCCAATATGAGCATCCAGGTTTCGCTATTGGTTATTGACCGGAGACATGTCTCGGTCATGTCTACATGGTTCTCGAACCCGTAGGGTCCGCACGCTTAAAGTTTCAGTGACGATTGTATTATGAGTTTATGTGATTTGATGTACCGAAGGTAGTTCGGAGTCCTGGATGAGATCGGGGACATGACGAGGAGTCTCGAAATGGTCGAGACGTAAAGATCGATATATTGGACGACTATATTCGGACATCGAAAAGGTTCCGAGTGATTCGGGTATTTTCGGGGGTACCAGAGAGTTACGGGAATACTAGGAAGAAGTAATGGGCCTCATGGGCCAAGTGGTGGAAGAGAGGAGGCAGGGCGCCCCCCCCCCCCCCTAGCCCAAACCGAATTGGACTAGGGGGGCGGCCCCCCTTTCCTCTTTTTCCTCCTTCTCCTTCCTTCTCCTTCTCCTCCTTCCTTTCCTCCTCCTAGTAGGAGTAGGAAAGGGGAGCCCTACTCCTACTAGGAGGACGACTCCTCCTCCTGGCGCACCCATAGAGGGCCGGCTGGCCTCCCCCCTTGCTCCTTTATATACAGGGGCAGGGGGGCACCTCTAGACACACAAGTTGATCAGTTGATCTCTCCCAGCCGTGTGTGGCGCCTCCGTCCACCATATTCCACCTCGGTCATATCGTAGCGGTGCTTAGGCGAAGCCCTGTGTCGGTAGCAACATCATCACCGTCACCACGCCGTCGTGCTGACGGAACTCTCCCGTGAAGCTCTGCTGGATCGGAGTTCGCGGGACGTCATAGAGCTGAACGTGTGCTGAACTCGGAGGTGCCGTGCGTACGGAACTTGGATCGGTCGGATCTTGAAGACGTATGACTACATCAACCACGTTGTGCTAACGCTTCAGCTTTCGGTCTATGAGGGTACGTGGACAACACTCTCCCCTCTCGTTGCTATGCATCACCATGATCTAGCGTGTGCGTAGGAAAATTTTGAAAATACTACGTTCACCAACAGACATTTGAAGTCGTGGATTTCCAGAGTGCTTATCATGCTATTCTAGGCAGGCCAGCTTATGCACGTTTTATGGCTCGACCATATTACATGTACCTCAAATTGAAGATGCCTGGTCCCAAAGGGGTGATCACTATCACTGGTAATCGGAAGAAGGCGGAAGAGTGCTTCCAGAAGGGTTCAAAGATCGTCGATGCGCAGATGGCCGTACTAGAATTACAAGAATATCAGAAAAAATGCAGATCCGAGTGATTTGTTGCGAGCCAAGAAGCCCGCCACAAATTCAGCATTCCAGTCGTCTGGCGAAACAAAGTCGATTCACATTCAACCGACAGACCCCAATGCTGCTCCGACTCACATTTCAACCACACTCGACTCCAAATAGGAAGAAGCGCTCATCCAGTTCCTCCGTGAGAACTGAGAAATCTTTGCATGGAAACCTTCAGACATGCCAGGTGTTCCGAGGGGACTGGCTGAGCATCGTTTGCGAGTCGACCCAAAAGTGAAATCAGTCAAAGAACATCTTCGACGGTTCCCCGTATAGAAGAGGAAGGCAATCGGTGAAGAGGTGGCTCGACTTTTGGCAGCTGAGTTTATCCGTGAGATTTACCACTCCGAGTAGTTAGCTAATGTTGTCATGGCCCCAAAGAAGGACGACTCACTTCGCATGTGCATTGACTTCAAGCATATCAATCGGGCCTGCCCGAAGGACCACTTTCCTCTCCCTCGCATCGACCAAATAGTCGACTCGACTGCGGGGTGCGAGCGTTTGTCCTTTCTGGACGCCTACTCCGGGTACCACCAGATCCGTCTGTACGGACCCGACGAGATAAAAACAGCTTTCATCACCCCATTTGGATGCTTCTGTTATGTCACTATGCCGTTCGGCTTGAACAATGCTGGTGCCACATTCATGCGGATGATTCAGAAGTGCCTGCTCACTCAGATCAGTCGGAATGTGGAAGCATACATGGATGACATTGTGGTCAAGTCACGTAAAGGTTCCGACCTACTGGCTGACCTTGCTGAAACCTTTGCCAACCTCAGAAGGTATGATATCAAGCTTAATCCATCAAAGTGCACGTTTGGAGTTCTAGGCGGGAAATTACTCGGTTTTCTCGTTTCCGAATGAGGGATCGATGCTAACCCAGAGAAAGTGGGTGCCATACTCCGGATGAAACGCCATGTGCGTGTGCACGATGTCCAGAAGCTTACTGGTTGTTTGGCCGCCCTAAGTCAATTCATTTCTCGCCTCGGTGAAAAGGCATTGCCTCTTTACCGACTGATGAAGAAATCAGATAAGTTCGAGTGGACTCCTGAAGCTGATGCAACATTTGCAGAGCTAAAAGCCCTGCTTTCCACCCAGCCGGTGCTTGCTGCCCCAATTAGCAAAGAGCCTCTACTGCTTTATATAGCAGCCACTGGACAAGTCGTTAGTACAGTACTTACGGTCGAGCGGGAAGAAGAGGGAAAAGCCTATAAAGTTCAGTGCCTAGTTTATTATATTTCTGAAGTTCTGACTCCGTCAAAGCAGAGATATCCGCACTATCAGAAGCTCGTTTATGGGATTTACATGACCACGAAGAAGGTTGCACACTATTTCTCTGATCACTCTGTTACAGTCGTCAGCGACGCTCCATTGTCAAAGATTCTGCACAACAGAGATGCAACTGGTCGAGTGGCAAAATGGGCGATTGAACTCCTTCCCTTAGATATCAAGTTTGAGGCAAAGAAAGCTATTAAGTCCCAAGCAATAGCAGATTTCCTCGCTGAGTGGATTGAACAACAACTGCCGACTCAAGTTCACTCGGAGCACTAGACCATGTTCTTTGATGGATCCAAAATGCTGAATGGTTCCGGTGCTGGGGTGGTTCTGGTATGCCCCCGAGGAGACAAGCTCAGATATGTCCTCCAGATTCACTTTGATTCCTCCAATAATGAAGCTGAATATGAAGCACTCCTGTATGGGTTGCGTATGGCCATCTCACTCGGCGTCCGTCGCCTCATGGTTTACGGCGACTCAGATTTGGTAGTCAATCAAGTGATGAAGGAGTGGGACGTCAGAAGCCCAACCATGACTGGTTACTGCAACGCGGTGAGGAAGTTGGAAAAGAAGTTTGAGGGGTTAGAGCTCCATCACATACCCCGACTGAAAAATCAAGCAGCCGATGACTTGGCAAAGATAGGTTCCAAGAGAGAAGCCATTCCCAGCAATGTGTTTTTGGAGCATATTCACACACCAATAGTTCAGGAAGATCCTTTTATTGAAGAGCCCCCGCAGCCTAAGAGCGCCACAGATCCGATTGAAGTTGAGGTCCCAGCCGTGGTCGACCTGGTCATGGAGGTTCTAGTCATTACTCCCGACTGGACAGTGCCGTACATTGCGTACATCCTCAGGAAGGAACTCCCATAGGACGAAGAAGAGGCTCGACAGATCGTCCGTCGATCCAAGGCCTTTACTATGATAAGAGGACAACTGTTCAGGGAAAGTGTGACTGGAGTCGGTCAGAAATGCATAACGCTAGAAGAAGGTCGAATGATCCTCAATGACATCCACTCGGGGACCTGTGGTCACCATGTGTCCTCTTGGGCCATCGTGGCTAAAGCATACCGAGCCGGATTCTATTGGCCACGAGCAAATGAAATGGCGAAAGATATAGTCGACAAATGTGAAGGCTGCTAGTTTTACTCCGACATGTCTCACAAGCCAGCGTCCGCCCTGAAGACCATTCCCCTCGTCTGGCCCTTTGCTGTTTGGGGATTGGATACGGTGGGACCACTGAGAACCGGTAGGAGCGGCTTCACTCATGTGCTCGTAGCAGTCGACAAGTTTACCAAATAGATCGAAGCTAAACCTATCAAGAATCTCGAAGCCAGCACCACTGTCAGTTTTATCAGAGAGTTGACATTCAGATATGGAGTTCCACACAGCATCATCACCGACAACGGGTCGAACTTCGATTCTGATGAGTTTAGAGCTTTCTGCGCTTCTCAAGGCACACGAGTCGACTATGCTTCAGTCGCTCACCCGCAGTCGAACGGACAAGCAGAAAGGGCGAACGGACTAATTCTCAAAGGATTGAAACCCAGATTGATGCGTGATCTCAAACACGCAGCAGGAGCTTGGGTCGACGAACTTCCTTCAGTTCTTTGGGGTTTGAGGACAACTCCCAATTGGTCGACTGGACGAAATATATAAGATGCCACTTCATAAATTTCGTCCAAAGGCTATTTTAGGTGCCGCGTCACCTTATTATTGGGCCAGGCCCATGTATTTTAGAAATACTTAAGTATAGGCTGTTTTTAGAGTCCGTATGTGTGGGGAAACAAGAGTTAGGGTTGGTTTCGGACCCCTCCTCCAAGGGCCACGAAATCCCCCACTCTTCCTCCATCTATACAGCCCTTAGGGCGTCGTTTAGACTTCGGGTTTTGTTTAGATTAAAAGTTCGCCATAGCTGCAACTTCGCGTACTTCTTTTGTGTCCAACGACCAGACCAAGACGTCACAAAACCCCACCTTGATCAATAAAGCTTTCATCTTATATTCGCAATATCCAGATTGCAATCTCAGTTTCTTGCTTGTTCTTCGTTTGCTCACAGGAAACAGACCCTCGTGGTCAGGTTGATCGTGCTCCGGCGTGGTCAATAACCCCTCGGAAGTTGGTTTAGCGATTGCTAAGCCACGACGTCCTTGCACGTTCGTAGTCGGATCGTCAAAGTCGACTTCCTCTAAAACGATAGCCACCATCTCATCGAAAGATGGGACACCTTTGCCTCTATCAAGTGGTATCAGATTTCCAGGTTGCTCGGTGAGATTTTATAGTTTTTCATAGTTTAGATCGAGTCTGTTCTTCGTACCTATAGTCCATGAAAAAGCCAAAAAAATTAGGGTTAGTTCATCCTATCCGAACCAATCTGAGCCTTTGCATAATATTTTCTATATTTGCTTTGTTGAATTTGCGGTTGCATCGTCGTGTCAAGTTGCTGGTCTTAGCGTCTAGTCCTTTAGAGTTTCGTGTTCTGTTCACAGGTTGTCACGTCGCCACTGCCATATATCACCACCGCATCATCATCATCGATGCTGCCATATACCACCACCACACCAACTTCATCGTCACTGCCATATTCACCACCAATCCGAGTCCATATATGCCACCACATATCCGCCGCCATCACGCCAATCCGAGTACACCTGCAAAATATATCCGCCACCAGTCCGATTTCCACCAGATTCATTGCCGCCACCAGTCCGAGATTCCACCAGATTCATCTCCGCCACCAGTCCTAATCCGAGTCTAGTAATTGTTGCATTGTTTTCGATTTTTGGATCACGCGATACTTTGAGTCGTGACAGAATAGGACTCCTGAGATTCCGTGCTACCCGCAGAAGAAAAATAGTTCCAAACTAAAAAAAACTAAGTCTGGAAAATTCTGGCTAGGCAGTTTTTAGACCATTTGTAGACTTTTTTGAAAAAAAATTGTTGCGGAGCAAAAAAAAAGAGGAAAAAAGTGCAAAAAAAGTGAAAAAAAATTCAGAGCGTGCTCCTCCCTTGTTTGCGTGCAGCGCCGTGATTTTGTTAGTGTTCTAGGCTCGCGTCTCTAGCACGGTCTAGCCTAGGACCAGCACAGTACCGTCATTGAGCGTTTATTCAACTTTGCATCTCTGAATTGATTATTGCTGACCCTTTTTGCTACCATATTATAAGCCTTCCCAGCTCCACATACATCTACGTCGTGCGTTCGACTCTCCCTGGTAATCGCTCTATCCAAGCTTTGAGAGTTTTGACTACGACGGTTGCCGATCACCGCCTGCTGCTGGGTAAGAACTGGTAAGAATTTGAGATTTGCTTAACGGATTTGTGACATCCACCACCACCTCTTGTTAGTAGTATGTAGGATCATACTCTTGTGTGTTTCTATTGCTGCTAACCATGGCAGGATCACAAGCCGACGAGACTGGTTGGGAGAACATGACGAATAAGGAGTTGCATGATAAATTTCAGCAAATGATGAGTGGACAGGTGCAAGATGTGCTAAACAGATTTGAAGAGGCCATGAGACAATAGATGGCATGGAGAAGACGTTCAAAACAAAGCTCGATAACAAGTTTAATGAATTGCTCGCGCGTCTTCCACCACCCCCACCGGCTGCCCCTAACGCACCTCTACAACAACAACAACAACAACAACAACAACAACAACAACAACAACAACAACAACAACAACAACAACAACAACAACAACAACAACAACAACAACAACAACAACAACAACAACAACAACAACAACAACAACAACAACAACAACAACAACAACGTCATTTTCCAAATCAAGTGGGCAAGCACAGCGCGTTCCCATTGACCCTGGGCAAAATTCTGGTGCCGCTGTTGATGCTTCTGCCGCTCCTGCTGCTACTACAGAGGTGGAGGACCATTACGAGGATGAGGTTGACCAAAATCAGAACTACGTGCAACCACCACCACCAGGTCGTCCTCATGCATATCATCGCAATGGTAGGGCTGCACCACCACCTGAGGTACATGACCATCTTCCTAAACTAAAATTGAATATTCCACCATATTATCAACGTGAATTACTTCAAAAATTGCAGCGTTTAAGACAAGGAAAAAATTCCGTAGAAGAATATTATCAGGAATTACAAACTTGCATGATTAGATGTGGTATTGTTGAGGAAAATGAAGCTATGCTTGCATGTTTTATGGGTGGATTGAATAGAGAGATTCAGACCATTCTAGAGTACAAGGAGTATACTAATATCACTTGTTTATTCCATCTTGCTTGTAAAGCTGAACGTGAAGTACAGGATCGACAGGCATTGGCGCGAACTAACTTTTCTGCAGGTCGATCTTCATCATGGACACCACGTGCATCCTCTACATCCACTCCACCAGCACCTCCATCAGGTGCCACCTCCAGCCGTGATACAAGAAAGCAGACACAACCACCACTATCTGCCAAGAGCACATCTGCCGGACCTGCGCATAGCTCTTCTTCTTCCATGGCATCAACAGGGCACACAAGTGATATTATTTGTCGTCATTGTAAGGGAAGAGGACATTTTGCGAGAGAATGCCAATCTCAGCGTGTGATGATTGCTACTGAGGATGGTGGGTATGAGTCCGCTAGTGACTATGATGAGGAGACTTTGGCTCTTATTACACATGAAGAACACGGTGGAAACGAAAGTGCCTGATAATTCAATTGGCGTGCGCGAGCTCTAGTAATTGATCCAGTATGTATAGCAGTAGGGGCTGTGGGTGTAACAATGGTATTGATGTCCTCATCACTGGATGAACTCCTTTCTTTTTGGTCTATGGAGCCGAAGCTGTTCTGCCAAGTGACCTGCTCCACAACGCACCCCGAGTCGAGCTCTTCTCCGAAGAGGAAGTAGAGCAGGCCCGGCAAGATTTAGTCGATCTCTTAGAGGACGAAAGAGAGATGGCCTTGATCCGTTCGACCATTTATCAACAAGACTTGTGTCGATTCCATGCCAAAAATGTGAAGGGTCGAACATTTCAAGAGGGAGACCTGGTTCTTCGAGTGGATCAACAGAAACCGCACAAGCTCGCCCCGGCTTGGGAAGGCCCCTTCATCATCACCAAAGTTCTCCACAATGGAGCATACCATCTCTATAGTGTTGAGCATCAGAGGGACAAGCCACGGGCCTGGAACGCGGAGCTGCTTCGCCCCTTTTATACTTAAGCACTCATTCGAATAAAAGTAATAAGAAGTACCTTTGTAATTTGTTCGTCAAAGACAAGAGATTTTTAGTCTCCTCGCACGATTGTTATTGCTTTTATTTACCTCTGAAATCCCCCAGTGGGTGGGCTTAGCCGCGAATCCGTTTCGCCTAAGTTCGAAAGAAAATCCTATCAAGTGATGGGCAAGCCTCTCACTCGGGAGGCTTAGTCGTGAATCCGTTTCGCCTAAGTTTGTAAAATCCAACCGAGTGGAGAGCAATCCTCTCACTCGGGGTCTTAGCTGCAGTCTACTACTCGCCTAAGTTCTCCCACTCGAAGGCTTAGCTGTAGTCCAGTACTCGCCTAAGTTTGTAAAATCCTACCGAGTGGAGAGAAATCCTCCCACTCGGGGGCTTAGCTGCAGTCTAGTACTCGCCTAAGTTCTCCCACTCAGAGGCTTAGCTGCAGTCCAGTACTCGCCTAAGTTTGTAAAATCCTACCGAGTGGAGAGCAATCCTCCCACTCGGGGGCTTAGCTGCAGTCTAGTACTCGCCTAAGTTCTCCCACTCGGAGGCTTAGCTGCAGTCCAGTACTCGCCTAAGTTTGTAAAATCCTACCGAGTGGAGAGCAATCCTCCCACTCGGGGGCTTAGCTGCAGTCCAGTACTCGCCTAAGTTCTCCCACTCAGAGGCTTAGCTGCAGTCCAGTACTCGCCTAAGTTTGTAAAATCCTACCGAGTGGAGAGCAATCCTCCCACTCGGGGGCTTAGCTGCAGTCCAGTACTCGCCTAAGTTCTCCCACTCGGAGGCTTAGCTGCAGTCCAGTACTCGCCTAAGTTTGTAAAATCCTACCAAGTGGAGAGCAATCCTCCCACTCGGGGGCTTAGCTGCAGTCTAGTACTCGCCTAAGTTCTCCCACTCGGAGGCTTAGCTGCAGTCCAGTACTTGCCTAAGTTTGTAAAATCCTACCGAGTGGAGAGCAACCCTCCCACTCGGGGGCTTAGCTGCAGTCCAGTACTCGCCTAAGTTCAAAAACTCCTACTGAGTGGAGAGCAACCCTCCCACTCGGAGGCTTAGCTGCAGTCTATTACTCGCCTAAGTTCGAAACACATCCCTATCCGCAAGGATGACGAGGTGCAGGTCGACTACAACCTTCTCCTTCGGAGCTACGCCACAAGTACAATGTGCGCTCCATCCCTATCTGCAAGGACGCCGAGGTACAGGTCGACTACAACCTTCTCCTTCGGAGCTACGCCACAAGTACAATGTGCGCTCCATCCCTATCCGCAAGGACGACGAGGTGCAGGTCGACTGCAACCTTCTCCTTCAGAGCTACGCCAGAAGTACAATGTGCACTCCAGCCATATCCACAAGGACGATGAGGCGTAGGTCGGCTGCAACCCTCTCTTTCGGAGCTACGCCACAAGTACAATGTGCACTCCATCCCTATCCGCAAGGACGACGAAGTGCAGTTCGACTAGAGTTACCACCTCAGAGCTACGTCTCCAGCACTGTCGGCGTTCTGGGAACGGGGGTCCCCAGACTTGCCTGCCTGCGGCCTGCGGCGTGGCTCAAAGGGGGCCCAGCACGGCCCATCTTCGCCAACACAAACCCAAGACCCTCGCGAGGGGCCAAGCCTCGCGGGGCGGATGATGTGGAACTTCCTCAGGCACGGCCTCATCAGGCTGGCTCACGAGGAGGCGGAGAGATCAAGGCGGGGTACCTCACGAGGTGCCCGTGATGCAAGCCATGACGACTCAGGGCGCCAGGCGGGTGCAAGCCCACTCAGTGTCCTCCTTTCCTCTTTGGTGCAAAGGGGGCAAGCGCAGCCGCGGAGTACCGAGGCATCAGGCAAAGGTTTCCATTTCGGTGCAACGAGACCAAGACCATGAGGACTACGAGATGGAGGTCATCGTGGAGCCCGAGACGGCGTCATCACCGGGGCTTTGCGCAGGCGAAGACTACTTTTGTCAGGATAGCTGATACTAGCTGTCCCCCTTCAAATTAGCCCGCCATTGTTGGCTCCCTTCCCGCTCGATATTTGGGAAGAGGACCAGGGCCACTATAAATAGGACCAACCACCCACAGAGCAAGGGGTTCTGGGGGGAGAGAAGGAGGAGGCTCTTTAGAGAGGGTTTCGATCAGAAAGAGAGAGAGAGAGAGAGAGAGAGAGAGAGAGAGAGAGAGAGAGAGAGAGAGAGAGAAAGGTGACTGAACTCCTCCCAGCAGTTCATCGCCCCAGCCAAGAACAGACCCTCGTGAGGCTGTTCTTCCTTGTATTGTTCATCATCATCAGCCCAAGAGGCAATCCACCACACCACACACTGGAGTAGGGTATTACACCACAACGGTGGCCCGAACCAGTATAAACCCTGCGTCTCTTGTGTTGTTCTTTCGATAGTTTAGATCCTAGCAAGGCGGAGGGGTGCAGGTAGGTAGGAGGCGAAATCTCCGCGCGCACCCCAGTGTTCGAATCTCAAGGGTCTGCCGGAACCCGAAATCTGACATTTGGCGCGCCAGGTAGGGGTGCGCCGGGATTCGTCTTCCATCGCCCCGTTCTCCTCCGACCATCACGCCCATGTCTGACGCTCGTCGGGTCCGCGCCGAGCGCCGGGCCGCGCTCGCTTCCCGCGTTGCCTAGATGGCCCCTGTTGGCGGGCGTCCTCGCCGTTCCCCGTCACCTGCTGTCAACGCTGCCACCGGCCCGGCGGGGGACGAGCAAGCATCGTCCCAGCATCCATCCGTGCGGCAAGACGGCCGCACCGCAACTCCCTCGCTCACCCCAGCTGGATCTTCGTCCCGCGCGCTCCGCGCGCCCATGGAGGCTCAGGCTGCACTCATCACGGCAAACGAGCTCCTGCGCTAGCGTCCTGTCAACGACGTCTACGAAGAATGGCTCGACCACGTCGCCGAGCTCGTCCGCGCCGCAGGGGGCTCTCCTGCGTCGTCCGTTCCGCTGCACCGCACCCCGCCCCGCGCGGGCGACGAGGCTCCGGTGGCGCCCCGGCCGCCTCCTCCTCAAGAAGGCGCCATGGCTCCAAGGCGCGTGGCCCCTGGGCGGAACCCGCTCCGTCAGGTGCCAGCGCGGCAAGAACAGAGCTGCCAAGAAGTCCCTCGCCCGCCAGAAGCCGCCCGGGCGCTCCCTGCTCCAGCACGTCGCGACCATGCTCCTGCTCCCGCGCGTCAAGACCCCGCGCTACTCTCAGCTGCAGCGCATGGGGACATGCAAGACCAAGCTTTCCGTCACCCAAGGCCTCCCGTGGCCACAGCCGGCTGCCGCGCCTTCACCACCGAACTACGCAGCATCGCGTGGCCCGGCATGTTCAAGCCAGACCTGCCTCCTCGCTACGACGGCACGGCCGACCCTACGGAGTTCCTCCAGCTCTATGAGATGGGCATCGAAGCTGCCAACGGAGACGAGAAGGTCGTGGCAAACTGGTTTCCATGGCGCTCAAGGACGGGGCCCGCACCTGGCTCCTGAACCTGGCTCCAGGCACAATCTCCTCCTGGGAAGAGATGCGCACCCGCTTCATCGCCCACTTCCAAGGAACTCGCGACCGGCCACCCGCCGTGAGCGACATGCGCCGCATCAAGCAACAGCCCGGGGAGACCCTGCAGAAGTACATCCAGTGCTTCAATAATGCACGCCTCAAGATTCCCAAGGTGACTGAAGAGGCCATCATCTCGGCCTTCTCTGACGGCGTGCGCGATGTCAAGATGAAGGAGGAGCTGGCGATGCATGAAGACCTGTGCACTTCCTTGGAGCTGTTCAACTTGGCAAACAAGTGTGCCAGGGCTGAGGAAGGGCATCTCTCCCTCCTCGAGCTGCCTGCCGCAGACCCAGAAGAGAAGAGGCCCAACGCCAAGGATGTGAAGCGCAAGGGGGCTGCCGTGCTCGCGGCAGAACCAGACACCAAGCGGGGCAGAGATCAGCCCGAACCTTCCAAGGGCAGCCGGTACTGTGTGTACCACGACCTCCACACCCACAACACCAACGAATGTCAAGAGCTCTGAGCCGTGCAAGAAGGAAGGATCGGCCGTCGCCCTGACCGCGGTGACCGGGGCTACGATCGAGGAGGAGGAAGGAACGCAGGACGCTGGGAAGACCGTGGCCCGCGCCAAGGGTGGCGTGATCAACCTCGCGAGGATCGCTGGCAAGACCCGCCTCGCGAGGGAAATTGGAGGGACCAGCCTCGCGAGGATCGCCCGCAAGGCAACGCAGGCCTCCCACCGCTGCCGCCGCAGCCAAGGAGAAACGAGGACCACCACCAGGATGAGGGGGCTGGGGGCTTCCAGGAGCCACACGCAATCGCCTGCATCCTGGGCGGGGCACAAGCCCCAGCCTCTCAGCGCATCTTCAAGCAGTTCGCCCGTGAAGTGAACGCAGTCCTCCCCAGGCTCGAAGCCACGTGCCCTCTCAGGTGGTCGGCGTGCGCCATCACGTTCAGCTCAGCAGATCAGCTCAAGTGTGCGGCTACAGTCGGAGTCCTCCCGATGCTTTGTTCCCCAATCGTCAGCAACATGGTGGTCACCAAGACCCTCATCGATGGCGGGGCAGGGCTCAACGTCCTGTCCGTGGAGACATTCAACAACCTCCAAGTGCCCTACAGCCAACTTCAGCCAACCAAGCCTTTCTCCGGAATCACCGACGGCTCCACGGTCCCGATTGGGCAGGTCCGCCTCCCTGTCACCTTCGGGGCACGCGACAACTACCGCACCGAGCTCATCGACTTCGACGTCGCTCACATTCGCTTGCCGTACAACGCCATCCTTGGGTACCTAGCACTGGCCAAGTTCATGGCCGTAACTCACCACGGCTACAACGTCCTCAAGATGCCAGGAAGCGGCGGAGTCATCACGGTGCCCTGTGAAGAGGAGGACGCGGTGTGTTCCCTGGAACGAGCCTTTCAGGCCGCATCACTAGAAGACCTGGATCGCGGAAGCAGGAGGCTTCCCGAGACCGCCCCCAAGAAGAAGAAGACATCGTCCAGCCCGGCCCCTCAGGAGGCAGGCCCCTCTGGGCCCGTGCTTGCCCAGGGGGAACCTCCTTCCATCGCATAGGAAAGCACGCCCGGCGCCCTCCTCAGGCAGGGCTCGGGGGCTCTCCCCTGGAGGGCCACCGACCTAGCTAGGGTCATGAGGGAGGCGCTTGGGCACCACATGGAGGCATGTTTCGAAGCACGTTTCCCTCAAGAAGGAGCAAGGCAAGGAGATCCAGACCCTCAGGAGTTCGTCAGCAAGGCCATTCAGGAGCTACAGGAGTCAAGAGTCATGAAAGGCGGCCGCCGCCTACCAGCAGTGGCTCCCCATCTAGGCGAGGATGGTGGGCTGCGCGTGTGCATCGACATACCAGGGCTCAACCGAGTCGCCTCCCTGGAGCGCCTCTGGCCCTCGCGAGTGGGTCGCTGCGGAGGCCCACCCCACAGCTACGTTCGCATGCCTTACGGCTTGCCGAGCGCGGCAGCCACGTACCAGCACCTCATGAGTGGCACCACAGAGGCACAAGAGGCCAAGCGTTCCGCAGCCCTGGCGGAGATGGAGATGGTCCGCGAGGAGCCGCCGGTGCCTTCGGAGCCTCCCGAGGCCCCTGGGCCTGGGGGCTCATGAGGATCAGCTTCCACAGCCCACCGAGCCTGCTACACCAACGCTCCTTCGTCCGCAACATCATCAGGTGACATCTTTCGAGTTTTATTTCCAGTTGGGAGCGCCCCCCAGGGCTGCATTATTCCCAGGCCGCGTGGGTCTGTCCCTGCGGCGTGTATCCCTTTTTTATTCCATGTTGTTAGCTTACCTTGTTGGGGGCGCCCCTCGGGCTGCATGACCCCCCAAGTCGCTCGGGCCTGATCCAGTGATGTCCGCATTCCCAGCATCTATTTGAACGAATCCACTCCTTCGCGGCTAATGTGTTTTACCTAGTTGCCTGCTCAGCTGACACCAACTAATGGAGCTGCTCCCAAACGGCACGACACTTGCGCATGGGTCCGTCCCTGCAACACCGACAAACCTGGATGGCTGAGCTTTGGCCGCGGCTGCCCCGCATAGCGTCACCTCGTCAAGCCTTCAGTGCCTCACTACCCCTCGGAAGCAACCAACGGCTGACTGTCAATTGTCATGGCAACCCCTTGTTTTTTCTATGATGGACCTGCAGGACCTCCTGAAGGAGCTGCGTCAAGCGAGGCTCTTGCGGTGTCTCCTTCGCTCTCGTCCACGTGAACCGCTTGCACGTTAAAGGGGGGTGCCTAAGCATCGCGACTCAGGGCTCCTGCTGGCTCTCCAGCCCTCACCCTCTGGGCTTGACCACGGCATCGCGACCTGGCATACCAGCGACGGCTGAGACTCGCTCGAGGGCCGGGACCCGAGGACGTAGAGCAGAAAGGGGAGCAAAGGCGAGAGGGGAGAGACACACGAGGACCTCGCCGAGCAACCTTGCGCCTGCCGATGCACGGACCCGGCGACACACCAGAGAGTGGCCCCTGATCCTCGAGATAAGTCATCACCCGGAAGCGCCAGCTACCGTGGCACCATCCCCGCACCTAATGCTATCCCTTGTTAGCGACGCCGCTCCCCTTTCTCACCAAACGACAGCTGCTTGGGCGCCAAAGGGGACCTCCTGAGCATCGCGACTCAAGGGCTCTTACCGGACTCCGGATCGCTCACCTCCTGGCCTTGACCACGACATCGTGACCTGGCATACCAGCGACGGCTGAAGCCGCCTTGGGACTGGGACCTATCGGCGCAGAGCACCAAGCTCTCGTGAGGTTCGAAAGGGAGGACTGAGCGAAGACAGAATGAGCAACTCGTGCAATTCTACGACAAGGGTTATATTAACAAAACAGGATCACAGGCACCTTACAAGCCCCCACGGCAAGGTTGTCAGAATCGCGATTCTATTATACGATTCTACAACTTTACGATCCAAATTAACCCTATGATTCTACGATTTTAGTTCATAGAATCTACGTTTCTACGATCCTGATAGTGAAGATTCTATGATTTGCGATCCTACCGCCGGAGCTCCGATCTGATTCAAGATCGCGATTCTGACAACCTTGCCCCACGGGGCGCGTCTTTGATTCCTTGCAGGGAACAGATCCTAAAAGGGACGCAAACTACGCGCATCCCTACAAAAGACGCCATCATCAACAGTGGGCCGTCAAGCATCGACGCCAACCCCATCCAGATCAGAGTCGGCGGCGGCCTGACGAGCCCTCCCTGCTCCAGGAGCGGCGCCGGCTCGGGGGCTCATAGTTGTCGTCACTCGTCTCCGGAGTCGCGAAGGGCTCGCCGGAGTCGCTGGAACCTCCGACGTCTCGACCGCCTGAGGAGCCGCCAAGGGAGCGGTTGGCGAGCCCAGTCCTCGTCGCAGCAGGGTCCTGGCCACCTTCCCCGGGGCAGCACTCCAGCCGGCGCTCGCTCGCATCGAAGACCTTGAAGAGCATCACCGAAGCACCATCGTAGTCCAAGTGGATCGCGAAGACGCCCCTTGTCCTACAAACCCGGGCGATCTCTCTCCAGCCCCGAGTCATGAAGACCTCGCCCGGGGCACCGACCGCGACCTCTGCCTCAGTCGCGAGGGTGTTGCAGCCGGCGTGATGCAGCCAGAGCTCCAGGGGCTCCCCCTGCGGGATGATGGAGGCGAAGAAGGGAGGAAGGCGGATCCAAGACTGAAGAGGAATGGCGACATGGAGCACGAACTCTTGGGAGGAGCCCTCGGTGTGGACCCCAGGAGGGACGACCCACACCTTCGTGACCCGTCGGCGCCGACGGCGGCGCCGCCCGTGGCGGTCAGCACCAGCTCCTTTGGGGCCCTCGATGTGGGCGTACAATGGAAGCGGGAACCCCGGCGGTGCTCGCTCGCACCAAGGCCTTGACACCACCTGAAGGGCCCCCTCGTCCGGGCCACGGGGGACGAGCCGTTTCTTCGGCGGGAGTGGGTTTGGTTCCTCTCGGGGAGCCTTTCCCTTCTCTGCCGTCGAGAACCGGTGGATTGGAGCCATCGCGGCAAGACGGAGCAAGGATCGGGAAGAAGGAGAAGCAAGGAGGTATGGACTGGAAGGGCGCGCGCCGTTCCGTACTTATGGCCGGCGAAGGCCAACCGCCGACCTCCACGATCGTAGGTAATCATGACCCGTTTTTGCATGCAGGGACTTGTCCAATCCGTGCAGTTGCCGAGGCGCCATGGGGAAGTGGAGGCGCCCACATTCAATCAACCTCCACACGGCGCCCAAGGCCGCAGGCTGTTAGGGCCCGCGGCGCTTCGCTCTTGCCCTTCCGCCTCCCTGCACGGCCAAGCCCGAGCGCGCCTTGGGCCCGGGGGCTACTGTCGGCGTTCTGGGAACGGGGGTCCCCGGACTTGCCTGCCTGCGGCCTGTGGCGTGGCTCAAAGGGGGGCCCAGCACGGCCCATCTTCGCCAACACAAACCCAAGACCCTCGCGAGGGGCCAAGCCTCGCGGGGCGGACGACGCGGAACTTCCTCAGGCACGGCCTCATCAGGCTGGCTCACGAGGAGGCGGAGAGATCAAGGTGGGGTACCTCACGAGGTGCCCGTGACGCAAGCCATGACGACTTAGGGCGCCAGGCGGGTGCCAGCCCGCGCAGTGTCCTCCTTTCCTCTTTGGTGCAAAGGGGGCAAGCGCAGCCACGGAGTACCGAGGCATCAGGCAAAGGTTGCCATTTCGGTGCAACGAGACCAAGACCAGGAGGACTACGAGACGGAGGTCATCGTGGAGCCCGAGACAGCATCATCACCAGATCTTTGCGCAAGCGAAGACTACTTTTGTCAGGATAGCTGATACTAGCTGTCCCCCTTCAAATTAGCCCGCCATTGTTGGCTCCCTTTCCGCTCGATATTTGGGAAGAGGACCAGGGCCACTATAAATAGGACCATCCACCCACATAGCAAGGGGTTCCGGGGGGAGAGAAGGAGGAGGCTCTTTAGAGAGGGTTTCGATCAGAAAGAGAGAGAGAGAAAGGTGACTGAACTCCTCCCAGCAGTTCATCGCCCCAGCCAAGAACAGACCCCCGCGAGGTTGTTCTTCCTTGTATTGTTCATCATCATCAGCCCAAGAGGCAATCCACCACACCACACACTGGAGTAGGGTATTACACCACAACGGTGGCCCGAACCAGTATAAACCCTGCGTCTCTTGTGTTGTTCTTTCGATAGTTTAGATCCTAGCACGGCGGAGGGGTGCAGGTAGGTAGAAGGCGAAATCTCCACGCGCACCCCAGTGTTCGAACCTCAAGGTTCTGCCGGAACCCGAAATCCGACAAGCACACAGATTATTCTGAGCAAAGAACAAAGTCCACTTGAAGGCAAAGCGCAAGCATATTCGGAAATAAACCAAATTCGGATAAATCTTAAAGTTCCAAGTAGCAAATCAAAAGTATTCGAGCATCAAGCCCAAAGAAGTTTAACGGTTACAGCAATCACTCGGCATTCCGAGGCAAATTTAAGGCAGATTCAAGTCTCATAAGTTTGTTCACTCGGCAGGAGGAGGGCTGGCAGGCTCGACGAATTCGTCCAAGTCGATCCCATCCGCGATCCGAGTGGCAGCAGCAATGAAAGTCTCCATGAAGGACTGGAAGTCATTCCTTTTGGTGTTAGCGACCTTGATCGCCGCCAGCTTGTCTTCACGAGCTTCCTTGTGGTGGACTCGCACCAAGGACAGTGCCACATCAGCACCACACCGGGCGGAGGACTTCTTCCATTCTTGCACTCGGTCAGGGATCTTGTTGAGTCGAGCCATTAGGGATTCCAGGTCATTTTGAAGTGTCTCCCTTGGCCAGAGCAATGAGTTGACTCGTGAGACTGCCTCCTTCAGACACCCGAGGTAGCTTGTGACGCCGGCGACGCGAGACTCCAGTCGAAGCACGTTCATTGCAGTTTCGTCGCAAACTGGAGAAGCGATAGGGTCCAGACCCATCTCGACCTTTCCAGTTTCCTCATCAAAGTCTTGGAAGAATTCTGCAGTCAAAAAATTAGTGAGTCGACTGGACAGGATTCATTTGCAAGCATCAGCACAGTCGGTTTGAAAGGAGTACCTTCCAGCACCAGATAGAGCTTCATGGCAAGAGTTCTCAGATAAGCTTCCGTGTCATTCCTCTTGTGGACCGCAGACTCCAGCTTTTCATTCAGGACAATTTTATCCTTCTTCAGACGACTCACTTCTCGGTTGGACTCATTGAGGCAGGACTTTAGTTTGTTCACCTCCCCTTCCAATGCTCCGACTGAAGCCAGCTTATGGTCTGCAAGGGCAGTTTTATCTTGGGATTCCTTTTGCGCAGCGGCAAGGTCCGAGTCCTTCTTCTCCAGAGCCAACTTCATTTTCTCTGCAAAAGAAGCAATCGGATCAGACAAGAGTTCGAAGAAATGTTTTAAAAAGATAGTCGACAGGCAGTTACCTTCCATACCAGCAGCTTCATCTTGAGCCTTCTTCAGATTCTGCTGGGCCAACTCCAAGTCGAGGTTGAGTTGCCTCTGCTTCTCCTCAAGTCCAGCAAACTTGGAAATGAGAGTACAAGATTTCTGCAGAAGGCAAAAGACGTGTCAATCGGCAAGATCAAAGGTTGTTTACTTCCGAGTGGATAAAACATAAAGAGTTCACTTAGACCCCAGCCGACTACACGTAGTCAACTGCGGTCTCGGGGACTACACCCAGTAGGTGCACTTGGCATGCCCCCGCTGATTAAGACCCAACTCGACCGGTCCGCCCGAATCAAGTAAAAAAACTATTCAAACCTCGGCCAACTGACAGCAGTCGACCGCGGTCTCGGGGACTACACCCAGTGGGTGCACTTGATGTGCCCCCACTGGTTCAGATCCCATTCGACTGGTCCGCCCGGGTCGAGTGGAAGAAAAAGAAAGGAAAAAAGAACTTAGACCCCAGTCAACTGTCAGCAGTCGACTACAGTCTCGGGGACTACACCCAGTGGGTGCACTTAGCGTGCCCCCACAGGTTCAGATCCTACTCGCCCAGACCGAGTGGAAGAGAGCAAATACCAAAGACAACAAAACACCCAGTGGGTGTACAGATTTGACGCAAACAACAGGAGATTGTATGGAAGAGAATATTTCAGATAGCATATCCTGACAGAACAAGGTCAGTCGAAAGTTTACGTACCTGGACATTGGCCCGGAGAGCAGCGTTGGCGTCGTAAGCAGCCTGGCTATTCTCGTGCACCGTCTTCATCCACTCCATCATCACGTTAGCCTGACGGATGGCTTCCGCAGCCGCATCCGACTGGTTTTCCGGGACAGGGTAGCTGGTGAAGAAGAGGGCAGACGACCCAGGTGCAGCAGCTTGGACCTCCGGGGCGTGAGATGGGACGACGAAATGAATCACCGGTACAGTCGACGGTGCGAGGCGCTCACTCGACAAGGGTACAGCGAAAGTTACAGAGGCCCCGCCCGCGTCTTCAGATTGACGGACGGTTGGTGTTGTCATTGGTCCCTGCTGAGATGCCTTGCCAGCTGCTATCTTTTTGCTCTTTCTGGGCTTAGGAGCCACATCTTCATTGTCGTCTGGGAGATCGATGATGTTGGGTGGAGCTGCAGGGAAGATCAGTCGACCCCAAATAAACCACTCGAATTCAATTGACCAAGTAATCAAGAACAAGATCATAAGAGTTTTTACCTAGGTTGGAGGTAACCGCGTCTTCCATCTCCTCGTCTCGGTACTGGTAAGAAGAGGTTCCTAATGTAGCAGCACTGCAAACGTCCGCACTCAGTCGGTCACGTTCTGTTGCCCGAGTCGACAAAAAGAACAGGTCAGATGATTACCCGGAGATGGTGGGTACGGTCACTTTGATCCTGGGTAAAGCCTTTGGCGGTTTGGAGGAGGTGGCCTTCGATGCTTTTGGCGCTGGAGGCGGCACGACCTTAAGCTGCTTCGGGGCCTTCTCAATCGATGCTGAGGAAGACTTCCGGGGGCGCTTCGAAGATTGCCCAGTTGGCGCGGTCACCAGGTCTGGGGTGCTCTTCGGGCCGTGAGCGTGCTTGGATCTCCTCTCTCTGCGAGGAGGCGAGTCGACCTCTTCGTCATCAGTCGAGTCGTCACTCTCCTCGTCCTCCTCGGCATCCGAGTGCCACTCGCCGCTCTCGCCCCCGCTCGCTCCTTCCTCGATGTCTTTCCCCTGCACTCCATTGGGCATTGAGTACATATCAATGAGAGCCTGAAAAGACAACAAGCAAAAGAAATACAGTCGACCATCAACAAGGTGTCACACAGTGAATTGGGAAGGTACTTGGCAAAGTAGAATTATACCTGTTTCGGCTGGCGCGAGTGGTCGAATGGAATCACCCTCCTAGACCCGCGGGGATTGTCTTTGTTGCTAGTGATTCCTCTCAGCCACTTCTCCAAGGTGTCTTCACTAACGTCCTCCGGGTGGATCCGAGTGGAGTCCTTGAGTCCCGAGTACATCCACATCGGATGGTCACGGGCCTAAAAGCGGTTGGATGCGTCGACTGAGAAAGACCTCCAGCAGGTCCATCCCAGTCACCCCATCGCGGACAAGTTGGACAACCCGCTTGACCAACACCTTGACCTGCGCCTTCTCTTCTGGGACCACCCTCAAGGAGGAGGGCTTCTCCACTCGGGCTAGGGAAAAGGGAGGAAGTCCAGTCGACTGGCCCGGGGTCGGCTGGTCCTTACAGTAAAACGAAGTCGACTGCCAGCCCCGGACCGAGTCGGGAAGGATCATCGCTGGGAAGGTACTCTTGTTCCTCATCTGGATACCAAGGCCCCCGCACATCTAGATCATGTGCGTCCTCTCGTCACTCGGGTTGGCCTTGTTGACCGACTGGGAGCGACATGTGAAGATGTGTCTGAAGAGGCCCCAGTGCGGTCGAGAACCCAAGAAATTTTCACATCGACACAAAAGCAGCCAGATAGACTATGGTGTTTGGAGTGAAGTGGTGGAGTTGAGTCCCGAAGGAGTTTAGAAAGCCATGAAATAAAGGATGGGGAGGCAAAGAAAACCCGCGGTTGACATGGGTGGCGAGGAGAACACGCTCACCTTCCCGCGGCTGCGGCTCGGTCTCGTTGCCCGGGAGCCGCGCCGATTTGTGGGGGATCAGTCCCCCCTCCACCAGATCGTCGAGGTCGTCCTGGCGGATCGTCGAGCGGATCCAGTCGCCCTGGATCCAGCCCGGCGGCAGGCCGGATCTTGACGACGATCTGCCCCGGCAGGTCCTCTTGCCCTTCGCCTTCGCGGTCGCCTTCTTTGCGTGCTCCAACGCCACCGTATTCTCTTTCCCCATGGCGGTGGATCGAGTCCGAACGAGGTTGCGACGCCGAGAGCGGAAGCAAGCGTGGCGGAGAAGTCTGAGGAAGAAGGAAGAAAATGGGAGCGCAATGTGCAAAGACCCGGTCCGGTGCCTTTTATAAGGTCATTCCCCGAGTGACTGACTGGTAGGCCGAGACGATCTAAACAAATCCCGCAACAGTCGCACGCACAATACGTGGTGAAAAAGGTGGCATGAGGATCGAGGTGACCTGCCTAATCCGCCCAGATTACCACGGCCCCACCCGTCTGGCACGCTTCCCAAAATTCGAATCCTGCGATATCCGCAGAGAGCAGAGCAACTTGTTAGACTAAAAACATCCTCCACATATCATTCAGAACTCTACCATGAAAGTTCACTCGACAAAAACTAAGAGTGGACCAAGGCGACTGAAAAAGAAGTTGATGTTATCTCCTCAGTTCATTAATCCAGAGCAAGATATACTCATAGCACGAAGAATGAGTCAGAAGTGTTCTCAACTCCTTCCTCACTCAAACCCTGATCCATTCAGGGGCTAATGACGAAGCTATGTACCTAGGGTAGGGTCATGGATCTGTTCAAGATACCCTCCCCAAGGACACCTCTAAAAGAACCAGAAGCAGTCGAAGAAAACCATCGTCCACTCGACCATAAAGCTATGTTCCACTCGACAATCTTGAAGACACCCGACGATACAAGAAACCACTCGGAGTGTAGAAGGCCTAACGTCACTCAAGATGGCAACGGTCGACCATTCACTCTGTAACCTTAAAGATCATTTATACCTCTTTATTACTAGAATTACCAGTAACACCCTGCCTTAAGGTACATTGACCCTTTGTAACGTGGGCTAGCTGGGGTCCTGGCGCACTCTATATAAGCCACCCCCCTCCTCCGGGACAAGGGTTCGCACCCCCTGTAACACACACGCGCATAATCCAATCAACCGCCGCAGGGCTCCGAGATGTAGCTAGGGTTGTTACTTCCTCTGAGAAGGGTCTGAACTCGTAAAACTCGTGTGTACAACTACTCCATAGCTAGGATCTTGCCTCTACATTCCTACCCCCCATTCTACTGTCATACTTAGAACCACGACAGCCGTTGTTTGATCTCTTCCATGTGATACAACTCGACGAGGCGGTCATTAATTTTTATCTCTGCATGTGATGGCGCTACTCTTTGGGGGGTCATTTTGCAAAACCACCAACTCTTTCTTCAACTTCTTTATCTTCTTCGGCACGCAACCAATCGTTGCTCCACTCCACTATTTCAATGACGCCGACAGATTGCTGAGTTTGCTGCTAATCTGCTCAACAGTCATACTATCGGGTGAACCTTTCCACATTGCCTCGAGAGAAGAGCCAAAATCTTCTTGCCTCTCCCAGAATACCTCATAATGAAACAGTCTTGAAACCGTCTGCTGTGGGGTGGATGGCTCTAGTTGCAGCATAATCGGGCAATGATCCGACGTCGCCCCTGTTTCATGGCTCAACATTGCATGTGGGAAGATTGTAGACCACTCCGTATTTGCTAGGGCACGATCCAGACGTACCCTACAGTATCCGCCACCCGCAGTTTTCTTTTCAAAGGTCCATCGTTTTCCATTGTATCCTATCTCAGTAAGAGCACAGATATCAACCGCATCCCGGAAGCCTTGGATTTGCGATCGCCTCCATTGTCCCGCTCCTATATGCTCGTGAGTGTGAAGGACTTTATTGAAGTCTCCTATACACAACCATGGTAGAGAACTCGCTGACACGATCGACTTGAGAAGATCCCAAGAAGTCTTGTATCTCTCCGTGACTTGTGCTTCGCCATACACACATGTCAGGCGCCATTCCTCATGACTCAGAGCGGAAACAGTTGCATCAATATGGTACTCAGAATAACCAAAAACATCAACCTTTATTCCATCATTCCAAAACAAAACTCATGCCTCCACTACGGCCAACACTACTGGCCGCATAAGCATAATTAAAACCTAAAGTACCAGCAAGGTTTTCGACACATGCTTTTGAGATTTGCGTTTCCACTATGCATAGCACTGTCGGGGCAAATTTCTTCGCGATCTCGCGAAGCTCGTGAATTGTCGAGGCTTTGCCCGCACCCCGACAATTCCAACAGATGATACTCATTGCTTCCGGCGGTACTCCACAGGGGAGCCCGCCGATCCATCTTTATTTGCCCCGGATGGATGCCCACTGTGTTGGACGACACACAGTGAATGGGCCTAGGCCTCTGACCGTCTGGCACGCGCCTAAAAGGGCCCAAGTTGTGATATGATATGGCTCCTCTTTCTATTTCGAGATCCCCGACTGGTCCATCTTTCTCAACTGAAAAAAAAAACTCTTGGATCGAGAGAGAGATAGTCCTCTTCCATGGCCGGCGGCGATTCTTCTCCCGTGGCGGCTGCTGCTGCAGCGAGGAAGTGGGAGTGGGACCAAGAAGAGTATCGGTGCGAGCCAGCGGAGTATTCCGTGGACCCGCGATACAGCGAGTACGACTAAGGATGGCAATGGATCGGGTTCGGCTCGGGTTGAACAATATTAAATCCATATCCAAATCCATGAAGACAGTATGTGCCCATCCACGAAAAAATCCATGGGCGTAAAATTATGCCCATGTCCAAACCCGATGAATATCCATCGGGTTTTCTCATCACGTATACATAAAACATAGCACAACATTCAGATAAGCTCTCAAATTCTCACAAAATGACATAGCACAAGTGCATGACATCAAATAAGCTCTTAGATTCTCACAAAATGACATAGTACAAGTATAGATCGCCACATAACCTCTCAAATTCTCACAAAATAACACAACATCAAATAAGCATAACTACCATTCTAAACATTGGTTGTCATGCTGAACAAAAATTCTGAAACCCAAGTGATCAACCATAGATAAAGGGTACTCATGAACACAAATCATTAGTGGAAGCTCTTTCCTGGCAACATCTTGATCAAAAATAATATTCTCCAAATTGGCGTTTCCATCATCAACCTTTCGCAACCTTTAACTTTTGTTGCTTTGGGCCTATTGGTGCATGCCTAGCACCACAAGATCTCATGTGACTCTTCAAATCTAAAGTGCCACTGGTTCCATCATGAGAAGCTATTGACCTATACATGCAAAAAAAAAATCTCCATTTCAGTTAAGAGAGCCATGGTGCATAATGTCTGAACTATACAGATTTGGAAAGATTGTGATCTCTAAATTGTAGTGAATGGTAACTACAAACCGAAACTATTTTTTGCCATCTCTTCTTTTAGGGAATAATGTAGATCTGCCTAGATTACAAGTCAGATTCTAATGAACCTTAATGATTCGTAGCTCTCTAGATTGAAATACACTGACGTGGTAAAACCTAATTGCTAATTAACATGCATAGCTACAGATCACGCCATGTTCCAAATCTGAAAAATGCTCATTCGGTAACCAACGAAAACTACCTAATTCTATAAATCTCTTCTAATTGGTACAGTAAACTACAAGAAATACTTAATTTGTAGACATGCATGAGAATGATTCATCGAAAATTACTACCGCTCCAGTTACTACTGTAAACTTCAAGAAATACTTAATTTGCAGACATACACGAGCGGGATTCATAGAACAAAAATATTACTACTGCTCCAATTATTACTGTATAACCTGAAAAAAATCAATTTGCAGACATACATGAGAGGTATTCAGGGGAATTTTTTGACTACTGCTCCATTTACTACTGTAAATTGAAACAAATAATTTGCAGACATACATGCGGATTCAGGGAACAAGCAGGAACACCACACAGAAAAACTTACCCTGAGACTCTCAGAGGATTCGGTGATTTTGGGAACGAGTAGGACCACCACACATAGAAAAATTACTACTGCTCCAGTTGCTACATGCTCATGTTGGACACCCACGTACAGGAACACCACACATACATGAGAGGATTCAGGAAACAGCAAAACTTACCCTGAATGTCGACTATTCGGTGTGTTCATCACCTTCTCAGCAAGGTCATGATTCACTTCTTGGTATGCGCCCGTCTCCCTACACTCACGTGCTGCCATGCTCCTAGTCCGGCGCGGAGCGGTACTCGTGCGTCGCGCTGCTGCGCATCGCTGTGCTCTGCATCCCAGTTCAGAGACTTGCGCCGGCTCGCCGCCGTACCCGTGCAAGAATCCAAGACGGGGGGTCGAGGGGATATGGAGTTGGGCTCCACTGGACAGTGGCGTTGGATGCTGAAGTGCGGCACGCCTACACCATATGTAGAGGTAAAGGCTAGTGGCGCTGGCGACTGCATCTAGAGCAGCGGGAGGATAAGTCAAGGCGAGGAAGATGAAGCTTAATGACAGGTCGTTTAACGAGGAGATTGAAGAATGAGAAGAGGTGGTGGAGTAAAGTTACGGTGGGAATCGGGAGGGACTGTGCAATTTACTGCTCATTTTTTATAAATAAAAAAATCATTAGATGGGATAGTGGGGATCATCATAAATTTTGCCTCACATGTCATACCATGGGGTCGGGTTCGGATATATCTATGGATACATAATTATGTCCACGCCCTATCCAAAAGTAATCGGGTCAGATTCGGATGCTGCCCATGGGCATACAAATGCACCCAAACCCTATCCATTCGGGTCGGATATCCACGGGTATCCATGTCCAAGGATGAAATTGACATCCTTAAGTACGACCCCAAGCAGGGCTGTTTCATATGCGTCCGCTACTTCTTCGACGGCAAACTCGACCTGGACCAGGAGTGTATGTTCCAATCCAATCCAATCCAATCCCCCTTAATATGCATCTCGTTATGTTCGGTTAAACATCTTTAGGAGGTGGATTTTGATTCATAGCAGATTTAATCCTCCCCAATCCACTCAAATCCCCTTCATACCACTCCCCTTGCAACAGAACAAGCCTATCGAACCTTGTTGCTTCGTTATGCATGTCTAATTCATTTCAATTCAAACACCAGTTAGTTAGTATCATTCATTCATCAAATTCAGTCTGAAGGTTACTTTCACTTTCTGCTAGATTTATTCGGAAGCAAAGGCTGCCACTTTCAAATTCATTCCTCAATTAGGCTCGGTTTACACCTACATACATACATACTCTTTTGTTACTCTCTTTGATTGATTTATATGCGTTTTCTTCTCATTTGACAGCACCTGTTGGTCCCATGCGACATACTGGTAAAATCTTCAAAGAGGGATTCCGGCTCAAAAACTCAGTCAATGTTGTCTCCATCAAGATTGTTTCCTCTGACTATGGCTACCCACTCTATGTCTACGGTACCATCATAGCCAGGGACAGTCTGGATCGAAAATGTGTCTATATATTCCGGCGCGACCAGGATGATTGCCAGCTCATCACCTCAAAGGTATTACTGCCACAGACACATACAATATATCAATGTGTGTTTTCTTGTACTGGTACCTCATATCAGTCGGTTGATTTCCTGACGGAGAAATTTTGAGTTAAGTTGTGCGCAACTTCTATAAATGATTACTTATGAATGTTGTATCTCAGTAATCCATATTTGGGTTTTGTATGTTATACTTGAATAACGGATCTAGTTTTGTATCTGTTCCATACTCGGATGTACAGATACTTGAGCCAGCCAGCGAATCCGTATTGGATACCGTATCAGATACCGATTAGCCTCCGATACTTCCCCAATGCGTATCCATGGAGTATCCTTGAATAAATGATTTAAAACAAGTACAATATTCCTCCGATAATTGCCAATACGTTTTGAATATGGCCCAGCCCAATTAAGAGCCCTCTCAACCCAGTAAAGAAGCAACCAGCAACCCTAGTACCCCGATGGCCCCCCATCTGTTCCCTCCAAGTTTCTTTCCTCCTTCTCAAGCTCACACCAGGTGGCGGCTGCTCCCCCAGTGCCAGCGGCTAGCCGGCGACGAGCTGCCTCTCCTCCTCACTAACGTCCTTGCTCAGTCGAGGCTAGTAGCTGCATGCTCAGGAGAGCAAACATGAAAGTAATATGCTGTTCCTAACTTCTACACTTTATTTTTGAATTAAAAAATAGTACTCCCTCCGTAAACTAATATAAGAGTATCTAGATTACTAAACTAATATAAGAGTGTCTAGATTACTATTTAGTGATCTAAACACTCTTATATTAGTTTACAGAGGGAGTAAAATGTATCCCCGTATTGGCACTTTTTCAAAATGGTGAATTTACGTATCCATATTGGCCCGATACCGATACTCGTATCCGTATCGGTGCTTCATAGGTTCCATATGATGTTGATTTTAACGATACTGCAATTAGTTGTCTTATTATAGCGAATAGTGTTAGGAGCCAGGGGTTTATCATTTGCATGCGTGAGTTTATGGCACTACAACAATCTGCACAATAAGAAAAGGAGAAAAAAAAAACATGGGCACAGATGTAGCACAATTTTTCTGAGTCTAATTACCTTGTTTCGCCATTCAAAACATAGCTAAAAATGAACCCCAAATCAAGGGTAAATTCAATCAATTCCAGAAACAAGCATCTGGAATTTATCTATTTGAATTGGTCTTGCAGGATGATTCATTGATTTTGACTGGACCCAAGAGAGGATTCATGGTATGCGATGATATATTCTTCGAAATCAATCTGAAGGTGAAGAATGTGCATGGGAGGACTGTCGATGATGATATACTCAGTAAAGGCCTGATAGAGGTGGATGCTATCCGCAGGCTGGAATATAGTCCCAGATATGTGGTTGATACGGAAACACTTGTCAGCATGCACAGCATATTGGATTTCAACTATACATTCATTAGGAGGTCGGTGGAGGGCACTGTTGAGATCAAGATCCTTGAGGGACCTGATGAATTCCATGGGAAGATTGTTGCTTCCACTACCAGCATTCCATGCAACATTGTGCTACATGATAGCAAAGTGAGTGGTGCGCTAACGGCAGGTGACAATGGAGTCTCTGTGGATGAGATGCTGGTGTTGACTGTTGTTGCTGCTGTCGGTGATGATGAGTTATCTGCCTGCACTGTTCAGTTTACTCCAAGGCGCAATGGTTACGATGATGAGAGTATCACTTGCGGGGAGTACAAGATGCTTCTGAAGGTCACTTGGTCGATTGTGTATTTCTGATGTACTGTAACTCTTAGTTATTCAGTCGTAGTCTGCCAGATTCTCTAGATCCTTTTAATATAAGGAAGCTTCATTATGTGAACCAGTCATGATACATGCTCAAACAGTATATGTTCCAGCGGGTATTGTATCTATTCTGATTCTTCTGTCTGATGTAAGCTAGTTTTACTGGAATTGCTTGTGGTGCATGCATGAAATTTAAGAGTTATACCCCCTCCGTCACATAATATAAGATGTTATTGTGGGTATATTAATTGTCATAACATCTTAAATTATTGGATGGAGGGAGTAGTATTTACTGCCATCCTAAAAGTAATGTCTACGAAGTTTTTCGCCTTGTTGAATTGCAAGATGTAGTAACAAGAATATATATGTCTATGCCTTGTTGAATTACAAGATGCAGTAGCAAGATCTTGAGACCCGTTTGTTAGAATCGAATTGCCTGTGTTGCAAGTTCAATGTCTATGAAGACTATCCGGCTGTAATATATTTTCTAGTGAACTAATCACCTTTTTATTTCTATTTTTCGTCAGAATCAAGAGCTCAGTAGTAGCATTCAATTCTTTGAATTCCTCCTCTTTGTATCCAACTTGGCTGTGCATTATTGTGCCAAGGAAGTGGTTCTGAATAGTATCCGATTCAAACTTATAGCAGAAGTTATCCCTTTTTAAATTTCTTAAAACAGGTTCTTTTTCAGAATTTTTGGAACTTTCGAATGCGTTTTTTGGTGGCACTAGCACACCCAATATGCCCCCCTGGAGCATCACTGACAAGCGCCCATCAAAAGAACTGCTACACTGGATGAACATCATTCCCAGTAATTGCAAAGCCTGATTAAGCACTTTTCATACACTCCACATCAATTAGAAGAAGAAAATTCTGGTTGAGCAAATATTTGAACAATGTATTTTATCATATGTTTTCATCTGCAGAGTTTGGATATCTCCGGAAAAAATGTAATATTCTACAAAATGCTTTGTTTGATCAATGGAGAAAGCAATATGCACTTCAGAGCAACAAGACTTGCTATCTTTAGGAGGTGTTTCAGGCTTTCAGCCAATAAGAACATAACACGTATGGATCTCTTCAACAGCTAGCATTGGGTCTCTAGTCTTTTATCCATCTCCGTTTCCTAGGACGCCCCTGCCTCGCCATATAAACCCGGCCATAAACCCAGCTTCTTCTACGTCCAGGCAGAGATCTTTGCGAAGCAATGTCGAAAGATGAAGATATGATGTGCCTTGTTTTACAGTGTCACAAAATCTACATGTAGAGTAGAACTGCAAAAATTCACGAAAACTTGCAAATCTGAATTTAGACTCCTTTACTATTTTGAATTTTTCACAAGCGCCTTTGCTGCAATATGTATTGATTTTGGGTGTCAAATATGGCGTAGGGGAAGGGCCTGAAAGTGCACCTCTACCACTCTATCAGTGAAGAAAGTGCACAGAAGGGCTGTCGAGTTCGCCACAATGCAACAACTTGATGCTTGCTTGGTGTCTTACACTATCAAGTTGATAATCAACGCTTAACAATTTTCAAATAAATATCCGAAATTTCGCATATTTTAGTGGGGACCGAAATATTTTTAACCCTGAAATTTCGGTGCAAATTTAAACTGATTTCAAAATAAATTTAAATTGTGTTAAAATTCATTAAAATTAAGTGAAATTTCATATATCAAAATCCGAAATAATTTCCAAAATATGCGAAATTTCCGAAATTTCGCATATTTCAGTGAGCTCCGAAATTATTTTGTTTCCGAAATTAAAAACCTTGGCAACGCATGTGAAACACTGCAGCACTTGTAAGCATAAGTCAGATTATGAAACACTGTCAAGTTACAATTGCTAATCATAATTGACTACAACCATTACATTACTCATCATAAGTGACTACAAGTCTACAATCTTAGAAGCTGTTGTATCAACTTTGACAAACAAGACGGCCGAGGTCTTCCGCTTCTCGATCCACCATGGCAACGCCAGACTCCAGCCATGCGACCACGCGTTCGTCGTCGAGCAGCTCCGGGGCGAAGAGGTTCTTCCAGCCGGCGCACCACGCCGCGGCCTCCCCCAACGACGGCCTCGCGGACTGCAGCCAGTGGCGCAGCGCGCTCTCCCATTTGCCGAAAAACTCCTGCTCCAGGATCGACACCACGTCCTCGGTGCGCACGAGAGGCGTCCACGACATGACCTCGCGGAACTTAGTGTCGCGCTGCTTCGGGGGTGTGATCTTGAGCTGTTGCAGCCATCGTGTGAGCCTGGGCAGGACGTGATGCCGGCAGAAGATCTCCCAATGCGTCGGGTCCAGGTAGTCTTTCCATGGGGAGATGACGTCGTAGCAGCCGCCGCTGATCTTGCTCTCCACGGTGCCGTAGAGGCTCTCCGGCAAGTGTCCGATCAAGGGGATCCACGGGCGTAGCCAGTGGTCGCAACCCGGGCTCCACAACGGCTCCCACTCTCGCGCTTTCACGGCGATCCTCGGCGTGAGAACCTGCTCCACGATGTGCTGGACGGTCGGAGCAGGCAACGCGGCCCTCCACGCTCCCAGTGCACGCTTCTTCCCCCGGAGCGCCTGCTCGGACTTGACGACCGCCGCCAGCGCCTCCGCCGTCTCCGCGCTGTCGTCGCCTTGAAGCTTCACGTCGCGCAGCAGCGCGAGGGTCCTCTTGCAGCAGTCCCGTTCGAGGCGCAGGGCTCGTGAGACGGCCGCCGACTCGTGCCACTCGTCCTGGGCCGGCGGCGACGGCGCCGGCGCGCCATGCAGGCCGTTCTTGTACGTCGTTTCGGAGTGGCCGATGCCAGCGGTGGAGCAATGCCGGATGGCCTTTATAGGGGCGACGATGCCCTGGCCGTGCGCGCCGAGGCCCGAGCCTTGCTTGTAGTTCCACAGCCGCATCATCTTGGCCACCGGCGCGGTGGTGCGCGCGAGGCTGCCCGGCATCTTGAACGGGTACGACGAGTCGTCGTCCTCGTCGAGCAGCGCTGCGGTGAAGCTGCGCTTCAGTAGCGCCATGCCGCCGATCGACGTTGCCAGGCGATCGAGGATCAAACAGGGAACGTCGCTGCTGCTTGGAACCGGCCGGCGTGCTGCTCCTTCTGCTGATTCGATGCGTATGAGTTGCATATCATAGGAAGTACGTACGCATCATTATATAGCTGCTATAGGTCGGCTGTTCGACGCTAATAAACCGATTCCGTATTGGAGACGAGCCTTTGAACACGTTTTCGACTCCAGCAAGCATCCTTATTTACTGAGGAGATAACTACTTCGCATAAATGCATATGTGCACGAACATTTCGGTAAATATGCGCGAGCACTTTTCATAGCAAAACGGTGGAATCCGAACTAGACAATAGTTTCATCACATAGAAAAGAACTCAACTTCGTAGAACCGTTTAGCTTGAAAGCTACCCGCATTTTATACAGCCAAATTTTGGAGTCTTCAAATAGATCTCATGTGTGTGATTTAGGGAGGTTTTTTTTGGGGAGGGGGGGGGGGGGGGGGGGGGGCGCACTCGTCACTTAGCCAACATGATCTATACTAACTGAGGGCCCGTTGTCAGTGAATGACTAGCCAACTAACATTTTTCAAACTTTGAGTTTGATGACTACATTTTTCATACACATTGTACATTTTCGGAATATATCAGGAACATCTTTTCACTTAGCCAACATGATCTATACTAACTGAGGGCCCGTTGTCAGTGGATGACTAGCCAACTAACATTTTTCAAACTTTGAGTTTGATGACTACATTTTTCATACACATTGTACATTTTCGGAATATATCAGGAACATCTTTTAAATACATGTATAATATATTTTTTAAATATATGATTAACATGATTTTATACACAATCAACATTTTTTTAATTTATTTTTTATGTTAATTTTTTTAATATATGTTCTTCATTTTTCGCATACATGAGGACATTTTTTTGTACATGTTTAACATTTTATAAAAAGATGATTAACATTTTTTAATATATTTGTGTTTGATGACTACTTTTTCATAAATTTTGCACATTTCTGGTATATATCAGGAACATTTTTAGTATATTTTTAACATTTTTTAAATATATGATTAACATTATTTTATACACAATCAACATTTTTTAAATTTATGTTCTTTGCGCATTTCTGGTTTCTTTCAAAAAACTTTCAATATTTTCATTCTCAATTATGGCAGTACAAAGAGCACCAGAGGTAATAAAAATTGTAACCAGGTCCATGGACCACCTAGCGACGACTACAAGCACTAGAGTGAGCGTTGCCGTCATCGCCCCTCTCTCACTGGAGCCAGGCAAACTTTGTTGTAGTAGATCATGCTAACGTCTCATATGACCAGCGCACCAGAGAAGCAACCAGCGCCGATGAAGTAAGACGTAGATTGGAAGAGGCAAACCAGTAAACACCCAAAATAAGATGAATGAAGATCAGATCCAAACAGATCCGTCGAAGACCAGCGCCTGCCTAATCCTGCGAGATCCGACAGAGACACATCCTCGACATGCCCTCCGACCGAATCCGTAGGACGGGATAATGGGAGACATTATTCCTACTAAGAGACATGGCTGCCGCAACACAGTCCCAATCAAGACGATGAACCTAACAAGAATGAGAACTGGGTCCCTCCCGCCGGCGAGAGGGGGGGGGGGGGGGGCGAGGTCCTTTGCACCTCAATGGCCCAAAGCCCATCGAAGGTGAGGTGGATCGGCAGCGGTGCCAATGGGAGGAGGAGGAAAGCCTTTTCTTGTGAGGAAGAAAAGAGAAGCCGTTGTAGTCGTAAACAAATGATATGGTTTCTAACTCTAAAAGTTCATCTCTTATGCAGGTTATCTATGGGTCTATGCACTGGCTCAGTTCATGATCTTCTCTACGACGTGTGAAACATTAACCATTGTTTTCTCTTGTGTGTATGGGTATGGAGGAGGTATGTACACCTAAGTGGGCTAGTGGCCTGGGAATTCCCGACTTGAGATGGCTCAACAAAGCACTGCAGGCTCGCTGGCCTTGGCTCCAGAGGGCAGACAAGAAGAGATCATGGGCAGAGTTCGCCATTTCAGTGCCCCGGAATCGGTGGCCTTGGCTCAGGCATCGATACGTACGACGGCGGGAGATGGCAGTACCACTAGGTTCTGGGAGGACCGTTGGGTGGACAGAGCAAGGATAAGTGAAACCGCACCGGCCTTGTACAACAGAATACTGAAACGGATCACGAAGCGAGGATGGTCTCGGATGCGCTCATCAATGGTGCTTGGGCTAGTGATATTGGCCCCAACCTCACGCTACCGGAGCTGGAGGAATACTTGCGGCTTTGGACGATCCTGGCGGAGTTTGGGTTGATGGAGGGTGTGGAGGACAAGGTTCAGTGGTCCTGGGAGGGTAATGTCAGGTACTCAGCAAGATCTGCATATGCGGCCAAATTCATGGGCCGACAACTCTCCCCGACAGCGACGTTTAGTTGGAAGTCGAGGGCTCCGTTGAGATGCCGCTTCTTTTCCTGGCTTGCTCTCAGGAACCGATGTTGGACCTCGGACAGGCTGGCACGCAGAGGGTTGCCACATCAGGACACTTTCCCTTTCTGCAACCAACACGACGAGACCATACAACACTTACTCATCGGCTGCGTCTTCGCAAGGCAGGTATGGCAATGGTGCACCATGTTGGCTAGAAGGAAGGAATACCTACCCCTGCCAGATGAGACTTTGGGTGAATGGTGCGCTAGGCAAGATGTTAGCATGGAGCACCGGAAGTCCACACGGGCATTGTGCTTATTGGTAATGTGGACGATATGGAAGCATAGGAATGATATAGTGTTCAAGGGCGCCACACCATCTCTGTCAGGTGTGTTGAAAAAGCTACAAGCGGAGGGAGCTATCTGGGTGAAGGCAGGGCTGCTGAATGGGGAGGTCTTAGGAGAGGAGCCAGCTAGGGTGGAGCGTATAGGGCAGGAGTAGCTTGCCACAAGTGAGTGGTGGGTAGGTCGGGTAAAATCTGCATGTAAATAAGCAACTTGTTAATAACGGTGGTTTGGGGCTCCCCACCCCCTCTTCTTCTTTAATGAATGATACGCACACTCGTGCGTATTCGAGAAGTGTATGGATATGGAGCAGATGAACATGGATGTTTTACCCATTGTGGGTGGCGGCATAGTGTACATATGGGCCCTCCACCTTCCCCGGCTCTCCGCCTTCGTCTTGTTTCTCTTACAAGTTTTTTTCAAAACGGTGGTAAAAGATTTGCCTTATTGATCTTACAATTTTTTTTAAACTATGGTAAAAGATTTGCATCATTGATTAATTAAGAAGATGAGAATTATGTAGTTAATTAATGAAAAACCGGGGCAAAACTAAGTTTTGGTCTATTATGACTTTGTTGTGACCGGTGTTTAACTTTTCTTTCTCACATGCATGATTGATGTTGCTTGTGTGCTTCTTAATCATGCAGAGGCCAGATGTATGCTCATGATGAGTTGTATATCCTTGATGCTACAATTTAATTTGTAATACACCTTGTATCGAAAAATGTGGTTTGTCATTGAGGTAATATCACCAGAAGTCATAGAACTTGCGCTCAATGTTCAGTTTGGTGCTAGAACTTTAAAAATACGGATTTGTGGTCATCTAACTTGACATCGCATGCAAATACGGTCACAAAATACGCATGCGGACATATCAGGGTGTATGGGCCTACTTGTCGGTGAGTGATGGCCTTTGGCCAACTGATTTTTGCACAAAACAACCTTACTATTTTTTATTTGCGGGAAAGGCCAACCACTGTACAGCAGCATATTGATACGAAAATTAACGGAAAGGACCGACCTCTGTGCAGCATATAGGTACGATAATTAACTAAAATATCAGCGAGGCGGGACTCGAACACACGACACAAATTAAGGACACAAGATCCTCAAAAAAAAAATTGAGGACACGAGCCACTCTAGCCAACCAACCAACCCTTGACGTTCATATTTCAAGTATGGATAACAAACTAAGATGTATTGAACGTGGAGCCTAATGACATTAATTTTTTCATACCTATGAGCAGTGGGTCCTACCTGTCATTGCACATTGAAAATTAATAGGAAAAAGTGTGGCCCCTAGCTCTCGAACAAACAACCAAAGAGTGGCATACATGACATTCTAGCCACTACAACCTACACATATTACACATCTACGGTGAATAACTAGTCTTAATGTACTAGAAATATGTAAATACTACGTAAACGATAATTACAATAATAAAAATAACGTCTAAATATGTGTTATAAATATTGTACATACAAACATTATAACCTACTTTTAAATTTGTTCATGTATTTTAAAAATATTCATATATTTAATTTATGAATTATAAATTTTGTATCCTTTAAAATAAATATTTCCAAAATTAAAATTACAAATATCATTCTAACTTTACAAACATTTCAATAATTGTTCCCGCATTTGTAGAGTTCAACTTTTGCGTAACTTAAAATGTAAACATTGATATGAATATTCAATCATGTATAATATTGAAATTATATAATTTTTTGAATATAAGTCATGAGTAAAGTTTATACACAAGTGAACAATTTCGAAATTTTAGTAAATGTTTGAACTCATCATTTTGCATGATTTAAATATAAGCCTCGAGTGTGTTATTTTTCTTGGATTCATTAAACATATTTATTTAATAAAAAATTCAATGTCAGTTTAACTAAATATTTTTATATAAATATGCATGTGTATATTTAAATGTTTTTATTTACTAATAATGATGGCTTGTATGTATAATATTCTTGAAACATAAATTTGTTAATTATGTTTTACAAATATCTTTAAAAAATAGCAAGTGCAAAATGGGCCGCAGTATCCGCAGAAATAAGCCGGCAATGGCAACCCCATTCCGAAAGACTCTGTTTTACAGCTCTGTTAAACCGTCTTGATGTGCAATTAGCCAATCAGTATCACTCTCATTGTTTTACTGCTCCACTTGTAAGTACTATGTTGATGGCATTATATTTTATCTTAATGTATCAACCTACCGAATATGACTTCTGGTCCTGCTTCACGGAATCAACTGTAGCAGTACGTGCCTCTACATATTTTAGGTTAAAAAAAAGGACCGGTAAAATAGCTTAAATGGGCTGCAGATGTACACCAATTCCTCATAGATGCGGAAAAAAATGTCATTTAAGTTCCACGTTCAATAAATCTAAGTTTGCTATCCATACATGAGATGCGAACGTGAAGGGTGGGTTGGCTGGAGTGACTTGTGTCGTAAACATTGACCGCAGGTTAAGCATCTGCTCACCCATTTTTTGTGTTAATTTTTGTACCTATATGCAGCACAACAGTCAGCTTTTTCTACAAATAAAAAAATGTGAGGATGTTTTGTGCAAAAGTTACTCAAACGAGCAACATCACTCATTGACAGATGGAGTCATATACCATGATACGTCCGTATGCGTATTTTGTGACCATATTTGCATGGAATGTCAAGTTAGGTGACCAAGGATCCGTATTTTTAAAGTTCTAGCACCAAACTGAACATTAAATGCAAGTTCTATGACTTCCGATGATATTACCTCTTTGTCATTCACGTTGGAACAGTACAGCAGCCTCATATGAAGGTGAAGTTGCATCATGATTCGGGACAGTCCACAGACAAATTTTTGTTAGATCTTTTGTGAGATCTTCTCGACTGTTCGTGAAGATCTTCTGTTTCTTGTCAAGAACTACAAGACTTCCTTTTATAGAGAAACTTTTCTTGATCTGAGTTGTGGAACGATGTACTGATCAGAGGATAAATCACAATCAAACAATGTAAAGAAAGCAAACAATGTAAAGAAAGTAGATGTATCTCAGCCCACTAGGATTCAAGTCCTAGTACTCGCATTATTCCTAAATTTATTTAAGGGTTTCGGGCGATGTGTTTTCAGTGGGAGGGGATGTTCTGGTTGACGATGAAGCGCCTACGATGACTTTGTAAATCTCAAGATAATATGACAACTCAGTCTCTCGAAGATGCTCACACGGATAGGATGTGCGTGTGTGTTGAGTGTAAGTGTATGCATGTATGTATGAGCGCTTGCGTCTGTACCGTGTTAAAAAAAGCAGATACCTTCAAATAACCCCTAGAAAAAATCAGATACTTTTTCAATGAAAAATCCATACTTCATTTCCTAATTATTTGACACCGAATCAATCACAATACACTCCAAAATTACTTTTTTTTCTTCATTGTAAAACAAAAGCCAGCTAATAGGTAAATATTTTTCTTTTAATCTCCTTGATTAATCTTAAGCTGCCTTTGGCGCCTTGACGGCCTCGAACCTTGGCTCCTTGGCATCGAACTTCTGCTTGTTGTACACATCCATGTAATCCCCAAACACGTAGTCCGGGTACGCGGCGGCGGCGCCTTCGCCCACCGCCGGCGAGATGGCCGCCTCGAACGCAGGGTTGTAGAAGGACGCGATGGAGCGGCGGTTGCCGTTGCGCATGGGCAGGACGCGGTGCCACGCGCTGCGGTAGCGGCCGTTGCTAAGCACCTCCACCTGGTCGCCGGTGTTGACGACGATGGCGTCAGGGAGCGGCTGCACGTCGAGCCACTCGCCGTCCTTGAGCACCTCGAGGCCGCCGACCTTGTCGTCCTGGAACAGCAGGATGACGCCGCCGGCGTCGGTGTGCGCGCGGAGCCCGGTGATGAGGTCCGGGCGCGGGCACGGCGGGTAGTGGCTGACCTTGGTGCCGAAGAACGGCGCGAGGAGGCCGTCGCCGGTGAAGGCGGCCTTCATGCGGCCCTTGTCCAGGCCGAGGTTCTCGTCCATGGCCTCCATGACCCGCTCCGCGAGTTTCTTGAGCTCGGCGCGGTACTCCCGCATGGTCTCCTTGAAGGCCGGCGGGTCGGAGGGCCACTGGTTGTCGTCGTGGAGGTAGAAGATGTCCTCCCAGTCCATGTCGTCCACCGGCGCCACCGCCTCGCCGCGCCGCTCCGCCTCCACGAGCCTCTCCAGCGTCTGCACCGGCTCCGATGACCAGAACGCGGCCTCCCGGAGGCGGTAGCTCTCGGAGCACACCTTCTTGACGCGGTCAAGAAGCTCCAGCGGGATGCCGTGGTTCACCAGTTGGAAGAAGCCCCAGTTCTCGCAGCCGTCGGCGATCTGCGCCATGGTCTCCGCCCTCTCGGCGCCGTCGAGCTTGGAGAAGTCGATCACCGGGACAACCATGGTGAAGTTCTTGAAGAAGCTGAGTGAGTAGCTAGGTAGGCTCGGATCTGGTCTCTCTACAATGAGATGAGATGGTTGTTATCTGCAGGTGCTGGTTGAGATGGAGTGAGTGAGTGAGAGCCACTGGCCTTTTTATAGGGCTCGGGATGCTCCTCGAGACATTCTCTGCATAAAAAATAAATGCAAGAGAAAATTCTGTGCATGTGCCGGAAAGAAAGAAGTTTCTGCGAGGTAGCTGGCTAGATTGCGATGTTGTTGGATGCTCATGCTCAGTCGGATTGGATCCGGCAAATGAACAGAGCGGACCGCCAGATTGATTGGTCATATCACTGTCAAGGACTTCGCTCAACAGGAACAAACCTGTCGCCGTCCATATGGCTTTCTATGAAGAACCGTAAAGTAGCCCACTATGGGGTCTGGTCTCTGAAGAAACATACTACTAAACTATCAGAGGGGATTCGAAAAATAAGACAAACTATCAGAGGATGTTAGAACAAGTTGATCGGGAGGCTTGACCGAGGATATGTTGTTCTTCTGGCAGAAAAAAAATGTCTTAGATGCATTTTTTCTTTGGGGCATGCTACGAGTGTCGGCGGGCTGATCTTTTCCAAAGATTGGCCGGGTCGTACCCATGTGTTCGTCTTTCTGTTTTGTTCATTGCAATAAGACATTTACATTGCAACAAGGCCCTTGTTGCAAAAAGCATCTCCAACTTGCGGTCGTTGATGTTGCAATTGTAACGAGGCTCTTATTGCAAAAAGCATCTCCGGCCGTGTCTGAGTCTGCCCCTGTGTTGTGGTTGCAACACCGACAACGTCACTGGAATAGCGTGTTGGTTGCTACTGCCGTTGCTGGTTGCTTGCTGTTGACAAGGGAGAGAGATGGATAGGAGACGAGGGAAGGGGATGGAGGATTGAAGGTGCCGCCACCACCGTGTGGAGACTTCTTTGGCTAGGTCAGGTCGATGTGCTTGAGAGGCGGCGATTCCATGGCCGGAATTTCTAGGCCCCAACGTCCTTTATGCCTCTTCGGCATGCTGTTGTTGCATGCTCCTCGCGTGAGTTTGGATGGATAAAGGAAAAGGGGAAAGAAAAGAGATAAGGAGTGGATGGTGTGATATAGAGAGAGACGGGGGGGGGGGGGGGGGGGGGGGGGGCAGGGGGGCAGGCAAAGGAGGAGGGAGGTTGAAGCGAACATGGATCCATTGGGTGATCCCATGCATTTTCGCTTTTCTTTTCGTAGAAGGATTTTCCAGTTGCAGGGATACCATTTTTATTGAAGGGTGGGGGGTACCTTTTAAAAATGGCAGTGTACCTTATTTTATCATTACTTATATATTTATATTCTTACAACCCATATTGTTAAATGATAGTATCCCCAAAAAGTATAAAGAAATATGACGGCATTTGCCAAGCTAGGATCTTTTTTTCGTTTGCTGCATCCACTTACAATACACCTCTTTTTGAGAAACCAAAATATAATGTAACTAGGTACAACATCTACTAAAGATTGGAATCACATGGCTTCAAGTTTGTGGATAAGAAAAACCATTTTCACATCTTTTCCTTCCCCTCAGCGGCACAGCTAGGGTAGAGACCTCGTCCCTTCCAGGCTCCACTAGCCAGCTGCTGGATTCACCTCCCCTTGGTCTGCTAGTGGACGAAAGAGGAATCTCACTGCCTCAGCTCCGGTTAGTATTTTAGGTTAGGGGTTCTAGCCCACGCAAGGGTGGCGCTCAGGCGGATGTCGGTGTTTCATCTCCGAGTTGGTCTTTTGGGTTTTGATCCTTCTTGAGTTTGTCTCTCATAATAGAGTCGACGGAGTCCAAATGTAGATTTGTGTGGTCTCCTTGGGACAAAGAGGTTAGGATTTGTTGTCGATGGTATTTCACTCGCGCCTACTGTGACGTACCATTGGTAGCAACTGAACATCATAGCCTATTTCTCCGATTCATATGTTGGCCAAGAGAATTTCCAAAATTATGGCGTGTCGACCGTCCCCATTCATGAGTGATCTCAAGCATTCATGACAACTTGAACTTGGCATGGATGCTGCACCGTGCTCGAACCCCGACACTTTTATTCAGACCTAACATCAGAGTGGCTTCGACTTAGTGAGATGGGGATATTTGTTGTAGCTTCTTCAGAGAAGAGGATTTCCACCTCGGTTTAGGGATTGGATTGCCTCCCTCGTGTGCACTTCGTCCTCTAGGGTGTTGCTCAACGGAGTGCTCGAACCGACAATTAGGCATGAGAGGGGCTTGAGGCAGGGTTACCCGTTGTCACCTCTTCTCTTCATGTTGGAAACCAATTTTCTTCAGCAACAACTGAAGAAGGAAACTTACAATAATGATCTTAGTCGCATAAGTGGTCGAAGACCTTGCCTCCGCACCTTAGTTGATGCCAATGACACAATAAACTTTTGGTGCCCATTTAGAGGGATATTGAAAACCTTGTAAGAATCCTTTGGAGCTTTGGGGAGGGCACCGGGATTGTGTTCCGTCATTCCCATTAGGTGTGAAAATATTGTCCTCACGTTGATTCTTCAGGGTTTCCCAGCCATTCGTGCAACCGTCCTGCCGACTTACCTGGGCCTCCCTCTGTCGTTGCATCAGTTTCAGGGACTCGACTTTCAACTCCTAATTGATAAGATTTCCGCCAAACTCATTTCCTGGCATGTGAAGCATATCACGAAGGTGGTAAGATGCACTCTGATCAAGTATGTCCTAACCTCTTAGGTTATTTATGACCTAACCTTCATTATCCCGCCGCAAGGTACAACCAATGTCATCATCAAGTTACTTCGAGCTTTTCTTTGGGTTAGTACGGATAAACTGTTAAGTGGCCAATGAAAAAATAAGGGCGTCTCTAACGCCGACCCTCAAACTGTCCGTAACCATCCAGACCGCGTGGTTCGGACGTGTTGTGCCATCCAACGTGAGCCTGTATCGGTCCACTCGACGGGCCAGGCGCACTTTCTCCTGCAAATCGGAGAAAAAATAGGGGGCTTTGCGGACGTCCGAACAGTACCCACGCCCACTTCTGGCCATCCTAGCCCCCCAAAACCCTCATATCTCCCCCATGCGTGTTCCCGCCTAGCGCCAGCTGCCCGCATTCATACCGTTGTAGAGCGGCTGCTCCACCTTGAAGCCAGCCCAGAGAGGACGCGACCTCTCACTGGCTCTGCTATTGAAGCGGCCCGCCGGCCATGGGCTCCACCGCTGCATGTTCGGATGAACACACCTCTCCTCGCCGCACTCAAACGCCTCCATTTACCCCGCACGTGTGCGGAGAAATCTACTCCAGCCACACGTCTGTTCAAGAGCGGGTCGACATTAAACACAATGTTGGGCAAGCTCCTCCGGTCAGCCCGCTATTTAAACGAGGCCAGACGCCGGGCAAGAATCGTACCACAACTCCGCTCCCCCATCTCCTTGTTGTACCGTTTTCTCTACACTGTCCATGTCATCCGTGCATGAAGAGCAGTTCTCCAGCATAAAAGCCATCTGGGTGGCCCGTCGAACTAGCCAGATACAAGCCAGGCAACTCGCCGCTCCACCTCCCTGGCCTAGCCAGGCGGAACAAGTTGTTGGGGAACGTAGCATGCAATTTCAAAAAAATTCCTACAATCACGCAAGATCTATCTAGGAGATGCATAGCAACGAGAGGGGGGAGTGTGTCCACGTACCCTCGTAGACCGAAAGCGGAAGCATTAGCTTAACGCGGTTGATGCAGTCAAACGTCTTCGCGATCCAACCGATCAAGCACTGAACGTACGGCACCTACGAGTTCAGCATATGTTCAGCTCAATGACGTCCCTCGAACTCTTGATCCAGCAAAGTGTCGAGGGAGAGTTTCTTCAGCACAACGGCGTGGTGACGGTGATGGTGATGTGATTCGCGCAGGGCTTCGCCTAAGCACTACGACAATATGACCGGAGGAGTAAACTGTGGAGGGGGGCACCACACACGGCTAAGAGAACAATTGATATCCTTTGGGGTGCCCCTGCCCCAGTATATAAAGGAGGAGAGGGGAGGAGGCTGGCCCTAGGGGGGCGCCAAGTGGGGGGGGGGCGACTTGGACTCTTAGTCCTAGTCTCCCACATCCCCTTCCTTCTTTCGTAGGGGGGGGGGGAAGGGGGAATGAGAGGGAGAGGGAGAAGGAAAGGGGGGCCGCGCCCCCTCCCCTTGTCCAATTCGGACTACCCATGAGGGGGGGCACCCCTTGTGGGCTGCCCTCTCTCTCCCCTATGGCCACCCCTTGTGGGCCGCCCTCTCTCTCTCTCCCCTATGGCCCATGTTGGCCCATTACTGTCCCGGGGGATTCTGATAACCCACAAGTATAGGGGATCGCAACAATTTTCGAGGGTAGAGTATTCAACCCAAATTTATTGATTCGACACAAGGGGAGCCAAAGAATATTCTCAAGTATTAACAGTTGAGTTGTCAATTCAACCGCACCTGAAAGACTTAATATCTGCAGCAAAGTATTTAGTAGCAAAGTAATATGGAAGTAACGGTAACGGTGGCAAAAGTAACAATATTGGTTTTTGTAGTGATTGTAACAGTGGCAACGGAAAAGTAACTAAGCAAAGATCAATATGTGAAAAGCTCGTAGGCAATGGATCAATGATGGATAATTATGTCACATGCGATTCCTCATGTAATAGTTATAACATAGGGTGACACAGAACTAGCTCCAGTTCATCAATGCAATGTAGGCATGTATTCCGAATATAGTCATACGTGCTTATGGAAAAGAACTTGCATGACATCTTTTGTCCTACCCTCCCGTTGTCCTACCCTCCCATGGCAGCGGGGTCCTATTGGAAACTAAGGGATATTAAGTCCTCCTTTTAATAGAGTACCGAAAGAAAGCATTAGCACTTAGTGAATACATGGACTCCTCAAACTATAGTCATCACCGGTATCCCGATTATTGTCACTTCGGGGTTAACGGATCATAATGCATAGTAGGTTACTATTGACTTGCAAAATAGGATCAAGAACTCACATACATTCATGAAAACATAATAGGTTCAGATCTGAAATCATGGCACTCGGGTCCCTAGTGACAATCGTTAAGCATAGCAAAGTCATAGCAACATCAATCTCAGAACATAATGGATACAAGGGATCAAACCCTAACAAAACTAACTCGATTACATGATAAATCTCATCCAACCCATCACCGTCCAGCAAGCCTACGATGGAATTACTCACGCACGGCGGTGAGCATCATGAAATTGGTGATGGAGGAAGGTTGATGATGACGATGGCGACGGATTCCCCTCTCCGGAGCCCCGAACGGACTCCAGATCAGCCCTCCCGAGAGAGATTAGGGCTTGGTGATACGTCTCCAATGTATCTATAATTTTTTATTGTTCCATGCTATTATATTATCTGTTTTGGATGTTAATGGGCTTATTTATACACTTTTATATTATTTTTGGGACTAACCTACTAACCCAAGGCCAAGTGCAAATTGCTGTTTTTTTGCCTATTTCAGTGTTTCGCGAAAAAGGAATATCAAACGGAATCCAAACGGAATGAAACCTTTGGGAGAGTTATTTTTGGAACAAACGTGGTCCATGCTACTTGGAGTAGACGTCAAGAAAGAAACGAGGTGGCCACAAGGCAGGAGGGCGCGCCTGCCCCCTGGGTGCGCCCCCTCCCTCGTGGGCCCTTCGCAGCTCCACCGACCTACTTCTTCCTTGTATATATATCCATATACCTCGAAAACATCCAGGAGCACCATGAAACCCTATTTCCACCGCCGCAACCTTCTGTACCCATGAGATCCCATCTTGGGGCCTTTTCCGGAGCTCCGCCGGAGGGGGAATCGATCACGGAGGGCTTCTACATCAACACCATAGCCTCTCCGATGATGTGTGAGTAGTTTACCACAGACCTTCGGGTCCATAGTTATTAGCTAGATGGCTTCTTCTCTCTCTTTGGATCTCAATACAATGTTCTCCTCGATCTTCTTGGAGATCTATTTGATGTAACTCTTTTTGCGGTGTGTTTGTTGAGATCCGATGAATTGTGGGTTTATGATCAAGTGTATCTATGAAAAATATTTGATTCTTCTCTGAAATCTTTTATGTATGATTGGTTATCTTTGCAAGTCTCTTCGAATTATCAGTTTGGTTTGGACTACTAGATTGATCTTTCTTGCAATGGGAGAAGTGCTTAGCTTTGGGTTCAATCTTGCGGTGTCCTTTCCCAGTGACAACAGGGGCTGCAAGGCACATATTGTATTGTTGCCATCGAGGATAAAAAGATGGGGTTTATATCATATTGCTTGAGTTTATCCCTCTACATCATGTCATCTTGCCTAATGCGTTACTCTTTCTTATGAATTTAATACTCTAGATGCATGCTGGATAGCGGTCGATGTGCGGAGTAATAGTAGTAGATGCAGAATTGTTTCGGTCTACTTGTCATGGACGTGATGCCTATATACATGATCATGCCTAGATATTCTCATAATTATGCACTTTTCTATCAATTGTTCGACAGTAATTTGTTCACCCACCGTAATAGTTATGCTATCTTGAGAGAAGCCACTAGTAAAACCTATGGCCCCCGGGTCTATCTTTTATCATATAAGTTTTCCATCTATTTTATTTTGCAATCTTTACTTTCAATCTATATCATAAAAATACCAAAAATATTTATCTTGTTATTATTATCTCTATTAGATCTCACTCTCGTAAGTGACAGTGAAGGGATTGACAACCCCTTTATCGCGTTGGTTGCGAGGTTCTTATTTTTTTGTGTAGGTACGAGGGACTTGCGTGTAGTCTCCTACTAGATTGATACCTTGGTTCTCAAAAACTGAGGGAAATACTTACACTACCTTGCTGCATCACACTTTCCTCTTCAAGGGAAAACCAACGCAGTGCTCAAGAGGTACAAGAAGGATTTCTGGCGCCGTTGCCGGGGAGATCTACTCACAAGTCAAGACATACCAAGTACCTATCACAAACTCTTATCCCTCGCATTACATTATTTGCCATTTTCCTCTCGTTTTCCTCTCCCCCACTTCATCCTTAGCATTTTATTCGCCCTCTTTTTCCGCTCGTCTCTTTTTCGTTCGCCTCTTTTTCGTTCGCTTCTTGTGTGCTTGTGTGTTGAATTGCTTGCCGCGATGGCTTTACCAAAAAGTGATCCTCATCTTAGAAGGTTGGAAGAAATTGAAAACAACGTTAGAAGTTTTATGTCCTTGCAGTTTGAGCATAATAATTTCTTCAGAAACGAGCTTAAAGAACAAAAAAGTTTTATGGGGTACATGAATAAAGAGCTCGATGATATGTCTAAAGAATTTTATGGTCTGAAATCTCAGTCCGCTCATCTTGAAAACTTAATAGCCCAAATTTCGGATATGCAGGCCACCTTAGTTAATAAGATGGCTGCCAAACTGTAGCGACCAGACCTCAAACAGTCTGATCTCTGTGCATTAGTGTCATCCCTGGATCGGTAATGCTGACATGCACAGTACTTGAAGGATTTTTAATAGAGTGGCAATCACACACTTATTACATCGAATGTCTCAAAATAGAACTTATTACAATAAACATGGCTTAACGCCATCTATTACGATAACAGCGGAAGGCTTGGAAGATAAAGTGAGTCCATCAACTCCAACGGCATCACTGCGTGAAAGACCACGACCTAAGGCTCCTTACTCGTCGTCTGAAAAGTCTGCAACATGATATGTTGCGGCCCGAAAACGGGTCAACACATGGAATATGCTGGCATGTAACACAAGAGAGCAATGAACAAAATAAAGCTATCACTACATGCATATATGGTTGGTGGAGGCTGTATGGTTAATAGGTTTTGTGAAAAGCCAATTTTTCCCTACTACAAAGGAATATATTTTATTTAACTACAAAGTTGGTTGAAAACATTGAGAATGGTAAACCCCATCTCAATCCCAATTAAAAGTAATTAATAACCCAATCAAATTATATAATTAAGAGTGCTGAGATCCATATGATAATCCAAGAACTAGCTACTCAAGATGTCCATAACCGGGGACACGACTAACCATGATTAGTTTGTACTCTGCAGAGGTTTGTGCGTGATTCCCCACAAGACTCGATCTCCTCCGTTGGATTTCTCGCACTATAAGGTGTTTGAGAAACGGATGACCGAGACACAGTCTTTTAGAAGCATTAGCACCTTACGATGGGTAGACAGTACCACCTACATCCCCTACATCTGCTAGTATACCACTATAAGAGTTCACACGACTTAATCAACTATGCCAGAGCCCATAATGGCATGTGGCTGCACACGGAAGTTTCTAGTATGAATAATCTCATGATCCCTTTGAGCCTGGGTAGCGGTCCATAGGAGAATCACACGGTACCCCAGGATTTCCAAAAATACAGGCAATCACTGGATACCCCAGGTGCCTCAATCCACCCAGATGTGTATTTAAGTTGCCACCTTAAGTTGATCCATTAATTAACAATCTCACATTTGTCATGGATACACTCAAACCCAATCCATGTCTACGAGCATATCATGGCAATATAAGCATAACGTAGAAGTAAGTCCCACGGTTTTATAATAAACAGGTGAATAGGTACTACCTCATCTACTTCCCATCCCACAATTTAATTCAGATCCTAACCATGCAATTGTTTGAGGATTGATCTAATGCAATAAAATTGGGTAGTGAAGAGGTATGATCAAAGTGTTACTTGCCTTGCTGATGATCCGTGAAACCTAGAGACTCATAGAAGCACGCTTCACACTCCGGGTACTCTATCACAAACAAACAAGCGTACAATAAGCAATCAAGAAAGAGCACGGGTAAAACTCAAATAAGAGATCTAACCAGAATGTTCAACTTAAGAACTCCGGTTGGTAAAAAGAATCAAATCAAACGAAGCAACAAAACTCAAACTGCGAAAGAAAACAAGTTTCGATTACTAATCTGTACTATAGTCAAATTTTATAGTAGAAAAATCTTGTTCAAGTTGATTAAACAGAAAGAGGGTTTCGAGACGAAACTCTAGGCGCTTGAATCACCTGATTCTGATAAACAAGCGAAACTTATACTAGAACAAAAATCGGATCAGAAATCGCGATCGAAAATAATCGCGGAAAATCCGAGAAAAATAAAAACTGACGAACAGGCTAATGAATGAACGTTCGCTGTCTACGGCTAAATGGTGAAAATTGTTCGTTAAAACGAACATACGGACGGGCGTTCGCTAAATAACTAAACCTAGAAAAAAATAAACCGAACCGGATCTAAAAAACAGATCTAGGGTTTCAGAAAAAATGATTGGTTTTCTCATGAAAACCGAGGCGACTACCTCGGGTCCGGCAAGACGACGGCGGCGGCGGGGCGGCTCCGGTGCGGCGGCGCGACGCGGGAGCAGCAGGCGGCGGCTTGCGACGGCGGCGGCGCGGATATGGTGGCGGCTGGTCGGGCGGCGCGGGACTGGCGGCTAGGGTTTGGCATGGGCGGGCTGTTGGGCTCGGGGCTTTGGCGGCGCGGCTTAAAAAGCCCCCCCCCCCCTGGGTGGAGTCCCGCTTGGGTATGGCCCGGAGTCGGTTCACTTTTTTTTAGATAATTCCGATGTGCAAAAAAAGAAAGAAAAGAAATACTAAACGGACTCCAAAAATCCCGAAATAAATTTTCCCCGTCCTCTAAAAATAGGCCGGACATGGTGAACATTTATTTGGGCCTAAAATGTAATTTTGAAAAAAGCATTTTTTTTCCGAATTCAAATAAAATAGCAATAAAACTCCGAATAAAAAAAATCTTATTTGATTTTAATATTAAATCTCCAATATTTCTTTATTTTGAGAAAGTCATTTTATCCTCTCTCTTTTATTTTTATAGAATAAATATTTGAAGATAAAATAATTAAAATCAAATGATCCTCTTTCAAAATTTGAGAAAAACTCAAATATGAAAATAACGAAATTCCCAACTCTCTCCGTGGGTCCTTGAGTTGCGTAAAATTTCTAGGATCTAGCCAAAATGCAATAAAATATGATATGCAATGATGATCTAATGTATAACATTCCAAATTGAAAATTCGGGATGTTACAAACCTACCCCCTTAAGATGAATCTCGCCCTCGAGATTCGGGTTGGCTAGAAAATAGGTGTGGGTGATCGTTCCGTAGGTCTTCCTCTCGTTCCCAGGTGGCTTCATCTTCGGTATGGTGACTCCATTGAACCTTGCAAAACTTGATAACTTTGTTGCATGTGACTCGGCTAGCAAACTCGAGTATCTTGACTGGTTTCTCCTCATATGTCAAATCACTATCCAACTGTATCGCTTTCAGTGGCACTGTATCTCTCAGAGGAATATCAACCATCTCTGCGTGGCACTTCTTCAACTGAGAAACATGGAACACATCGTGAACTCCTGACAATCCTTCGGGTAATTCCAACTTGTAAGCAACTTCTCCCATACGTTCCAATACTTTGTATGGCCCCACAAAATGTGGCGCTAACTTTCCCTTAACTCCAAAGCGCTTTACTCCTCGAAGTGGAGATACACGAAGATACACTATGTCTCCAACTTCGTAAATTGTCTCCTTGCATTTAGAATCCGCATAGCTCTTCTGCCTAGACTGGGCTACCTTGAGTCTATCGTGAATCAGACTAACCTTCTCTCCAGACTATTTAATCAAATTTGGTCCAAATAATTGTTGGTCTCCAACTTCATCCCACAACAATGGTGTTCTGCACCTCCTTCCGTACATTTCTTCGAAAGGGGCAATCTTCAAACTGGCTTGATAACTGTTGTTGTAAGAGAACTCTGCATACGGCAAATTTTCGTCCCAACTAGATCCATAGTCTAGTGCACAAGCTCTCAACATGTCCTTCAGTGTGTCCATCTGTCTGCGGGTGGAAAGCTGTACAGAACTCTAGCCTGGTTCCCAAAGTTTGTAGCGCCCCAACCTCAAATGGTCAAGTCTCTGTGCTTCAGTGTCATCCCTGGATTGGTAATGCTGACTCACACACAGTACTCGGGGATTTATAACAGAGTAGCAATCACACACTTATTACATCGAATGTCTCAAAAGGAACTTATTACAATAAATATGGCTTAAGGCCATCTAATACGATAACAGCGGAGGGCTTCGAAGATAAAGTGAGTCCATCAACTCCAACGGCATAGCTGAGCTGCACGACAACAACCTAATAAACCTTACTCCTCGTCTGAAAAGTCTACAACATAACACGTTGCAGCCCGAAAACGGGTCAGCACATGGAATATGCTGGCAAAGTAACACAGTAGAGCAAGAATAGAAAATACTATCACTACATGCATATTTGGCTGGTGGAAAGCTCTATGGTTACAGTTTTTGCGAAAAGCCAATTTTTCCCTACAACAAAGGAATAGATTTTATTTAACTATCATGGTAGTTGAAACATCATTGAGAAGGTTCCTCCAACTCAATTCCAATTAAAGTAATTAGCAACCCAACAATATTATTTTAGAGTGATGAGATACTTATGATACTCCAAGTTCTAGATACTTAAGATGTCCATAACCAGGGACACAACTAACCATGATTAGTTTATACACTCTACAGAGGTTTGCGCACTTTTCCCCACCAGACCTGATCTCCTCCATTGGATTTCTCGCACTACATGGTGTTTGAGAAATGGATGACCGAGACACAGTCTTTCAGAAGCATTAACCCCTTACTCCGGGCAGACCATATGAACCTACATCCCTCTACCTGCTGATCCACCTCTTCGGGAGCTTCACGCAACTTACTCAACTATGGTAGATCCCATAATAGCTTTTGGCTACACACGGAAGTTTCTAGCATGAAAATATCTCAGTTCCCTTTGAGCTTGGGTGGCGGACCATAGGATTATCTCACGGGTACTCCGGGATATCCTAGGACAACACTGGATTCCCCAGGTGCCCAACAAACAATCCACCCAGATGTGTATTCAAGTTGCCACCTTAAGTTGAACCATTAATTAACAATCTCACATCTGTCATGGATTTCACTCACCTAAACCACGTCTACGAGCATAGAATAGCAATATAAGCAATTTGTAGAAGTAACTCCCAAGGGTTTGAATATAACAGGGCAATAGGTTCTACCTCATCAACTACTTCCCAACCCACATGTTAATCACATCCTAACCATGCAATGTTTGAGGATTGGAACTACTGCATAAAAACTAGGTGATAAAGGGGTATGATCAAAGTGTTACTTGCCTTGCTAATGATCCGTAAAATCTAGGGACTCATAGTAGCACGCTTGGCACTCCGGGTGTTCTATCGCAATCAAACAATAGCATACATAAGCAATCAAGCAAAGAAACACGGATAAATCTCAAATAAGAAGATCCAACTAGAAAGTTCAACTTAAGAACTCCGGTTTGCGAAAAGAATCAAATCAAACGGAGCAACGAAACTTAAACTGCGAAAGAAACAAGATCCGTTTACTAATCTGGACTATGGTCAAATTTTACAGTAGCAAAAGCTTGTTCAAGTTGGTTAAACGGAAAGAGGGTTTCGAGAAGAAGATCTAGGCGCTTGAATCGCCTGATTCCGACAAACGAGCGAAAATATAAACTAAAATGAAAATCGGATCAGAAATCGCGATTGAAAATAATCCTGGAAAATCCGAGAAAAATAAGACTGACGAACAGGCTAATGAACGATCATTCGTTGTCTGTGGCTAACGAGAGAACTCCTCGTTAAAACGAACGTATGGACGAACATACGCAAAGTAACTAAACCGCGAAAAACCGGCGAACCGATCTATCTTAAAAAACTAGGGTTTCTAACAAAAACCGAACCGGGTTTTTTTATAAAAAAACTGAACGATGCTATACCTCCGACGAGGTTCCGGTGCGGCGGGGCAGCTCCGGCGAGTGGGGCAGGGCAGCGCGGGGCGGCGGCGGGGTGGCTCGGGGCTCTAGGCGGGGTGCGGCGGATTATAAGGGAGGGGGGTGCGGCGGCTTGGGGAAGGGGGCGGGCGGCGCGTGTCCGGGTCGGACACGGCGACGGCGGCGGCGGAGCCGCTCGGGACTACTCTCCCGAGCCGGTGCGGGGAGGCGGCGCGGCTGGGCCTCGGCCCAGTGCGGTCCGGCGGGAGGTCTCTTTTTTGAAATAATTTCGCGAGAATAAAATAAATCCTAGAAAATAAAATAAAAATATAAAAATGCCAAAACAAATTTTCACCGTCAAAATAAAATATTTAGAACAAGATGAACATTTTCTTGGCCCTAAAATGCAACTTTGAAAAACGTGCAATTTTTCTAATTTAAATAAAATAGCAATAAACTCCGGATAAAATCAAATATTTGATTTTAATCTTTTTCCTCCAATATTTCATTTATTTTGGAGAAGTAATATTATCTCCTCGCATATATTGTAATATGAAATATTTTTGGAGAGAAAAATAATTAAAACCAAAAATCCTCGTTTCAATATTTGGTAAAACCCAAATATGAAAACAGGGAAATCCCCAACTCTCTCTGAGGGTCCTTGAGTTTCTTATGATTTCCGAGGATCGCAAAATGAAATGCAACAAAATATGATATGCATGAATGGTCTATGTATAACATTCCAAATTGAAAATTTGGGATGTTACAAACCTACCCCCCTTACGATGAATCTCGCCCTCGAGATTCAGGTTGGCTAGAGAATAGGTGTGGGTGGGCTTTGCGAAGATCATCCTCTCGTTCCAAGGTGGCTTCATCCTCGATATGGTGGCTCCACTGAACTTTGCAAAACTTAATAACCTTGCTGCGGGTGACTCGGCTGGCAAATTTGAGAATCCTGACTGGCTTCTCCTCATAGGTCAAATCACTGTCCAACTGAATCGCCTCCAAGGGTACTGTATCTATTAACGGTATGTCGGCCATCTCAGCATGACACTTCTTCAGCTGTGAAACATGAAATACATCATGAACTCCTGATAGTCCTTCAGGTAACTCCAACTTGTAGGCAACTTCTCCCATACGTTCCAAAAATCGATACGGTCCTACAAATCTTGTGGCTAACTTTCCTTTAACTCCAAAATGTTTCACTCCTCGTAGGGATGACACTCACATATATGCTCTGTCTCCAATTTCATAGGTTATTTCCTTGTGTTTCGAATCTGCATAACTCTTCTGCCTGTACTGAGCTATCTTCAGTTTATCTCTGATCAACTTAACTTTCTCTTCAGACTCTTTGATCAAATTTGGTCCAAACAACTGTCGGTCTCCGACTTCATCCCACATCAACGGTGTTCTGCACCTTTGTCCATACAGGGCTTCGAACGGTGCCATTTTCAAATTGGCTTGGTAGCTATTGTTGTATGAGAACTCCGCGTAGGGCAAATTGTCATCCCAACTAGATCCATAATCTAGCGCACAGGCCCTCAACATATCCTCCAGAATCTGGTTGACTCTCTCGGTCTGTCCATATGTCTGCGGGTGGAATGCTGTACTGAACTCCAACCTTGTCCCCAAAGTTTGGTGCTGCTGATGCCAAAACTTTGAAGTATACTGTGTCCCTCTATCTGATACGATGGTCCTCGGAACTCCATGCAGACATACGATCCTGGTCATATATATCTTGGCCAACTTTGCACTTGTATAGGTGGTTTTCATTGGGATAAAGTGAGCCACTTTGGTCAAGCGATCAACTACTACCCATATAGAATCATATCCTGATTTGATCCTGGGTAATCCGGTGATAAAATCCATGCCAAGTTTATCCCACTTCCATTCGGGTATCGGCATAGGGTGTAACAATCCTGCTGGCTTTTGATGCTCAGCCTTCACTCTCTGACATACATCACATACGGCTACATACTCGGCAATATCCTTCTTCATACCAGTCCACCAGAAACGCTCCTTCAAATCCAAATACATCTTGGTGTTTCCGGGGTGTATCGAGTATGGTGAGTCATGAGCCTCCTGAAGTATTAACTTCCTGATCTCTGTGTTATTGGGCACATAAACACGGTCCTCGAACCATAAGGTGTCGTGCTCATCCTCACAAAAACCTTTGGCCTTTCCTTCACTCATTCTCTCTTTTATCTCGGCAACCTCCTTGTCATCCTTCTGAGCTTCTCGAATCTTTCCTAACAATGTCGACTGAACCTCCATTGTTGTAACAAAACCTCTAGGAACAATCTCCAATCGAAGTTCCCTGAGATCCTCTGCTAACTCCTTTGGTAATCCCGTGCTCACTAGGGTATTAGCATAACTCTTCTGGCTCAAGGCATCTGCTACGACATTAGCCTTGCCTGGATGATAGTGAAGCTTCATGTCATAATCCTTTATAAGCTCCAACCATCTCCTCTGCCTAAGGTTCAGCCCCTTCTGTGTGAAAATGTACTTCAAACTCTTATGATCCGTGTACACATCACAACGATTTCCAATAAGGTAATGCCTCCAGGTCTTCAACACATGCACTACGGCAGCCAACTCCAAATCATGCGTGGCATAATTCAACTCATGTGGGTTCAGTTGTCGCGAGGCATACGAAACAACCCTTCCATCCTGCATAAGCACACTTCCAAGTCCCAGGCGAGAGGCATCGCAATACACTTGAAACTCCTTGCGTATATCCGGCAGAATCAGCACTTGGGCTGTAGTCAAACGTTTCTTTAACTCTTGAAAATTTGCTTCACATTCTTCTGTGCATTTAAATTTGGTATCCTTCTTCAATAACTCTGTCATTTGCTTCGCAATTTTGGAAAAATTCTCAATGAATATTCGATAGTATCCTGCGAGTCCAAGAAAACTGCGGATCTCGCTAACTGAAGTGGGTGCCAACCATTCAGTGACTGACTGAACCTTGGTAGGATCTACTGCTACACCTTCTCCTGATATAACATGTCCAAGGAATCCAACTTCCTTCAGCCAAAACTCGCATTTGCTGAACTTGGCATACAACTGATGTTCCCTGAGTTTCTCGAGAACTAAACGCAAATGCTCTTCGTGCTCCTCCTCGTTCTTCGAATATACCATTATATCATCAATGAACACCACAATGAACTTATCCAAATATTCCATGAACACTTTGTTCATCATGCTCATGAAGTAGGCGGGGGCGTTAGTCAGTCTAAACGACATGACCGTATATTCGTATAACCCGTATTGTGTGGTGAATGCTGTCTTTGGTATGTCCTTCTCTCGTATCTTCAGCTGGTGGTATCCAGATCGCAGATTGATCTTTGAAAACACCTTGGCTCCTTGCAACTGGTCGAATAAATCATTGATCATCGGCAGTGGGTATTGTTCTTGATCGTCACCTTATTTAACGCACGATAATCAACAACCATCCTTAGAGACTTATCCTTCTTCTCCACCAAAAGCACTGGGCTCCCCATGTTGATGAGCTTCGTCGAATGTAACCTTTCTCCAATAACTCCTTGATTTGTTTCTTAATCTCCTCCAGATCTTTTGCGGGCATCCGATATGGTCTCTTCGATATAGGCCCGGTGCCTGGCAATAACTCTATCAAAAACTCGATGTCTCGATCCGGTGGCATGCCTGGTAACTCCTCTGGAAAAACATCCGGGTAATCCTTGACTACAGGCACTTCCTCTTGAACAACTCCCGTGAGGGTATTTAATTGGCTACTCCTTAGCGCATGCCTAGATACATACTTGATCCTTTTTCCCTCCAGGGTGGTGAGACAAATTGACTTACTAACACATTTAATGCTTCCTCCATACTTTGACATCCAGTCCATTCCTAATATCACATCCAATCCTTGTGACTCCAAGATTATTAGGTCGGACGGAAAAACATGGCTACCAATGGTTAAGGGTATCTGGTCGCACCATCGACTAGCCATATACTCTGCTCCAGGTGAACTTACTAACAGATGGGTCCTAAGGGTTTGGGTTGGTAGTTTAAACTTATCCATGAATTCCCTTGATATGTATGAATGCGGTGCACCAGTATCAAAAAGAACAAGGGCAGTAAAAGACTTAACCAAAAACTTACGAATAACCGTGCCTGGCTGCTCTTCAACCTCCTCCACGTTGACGTGGTTCACTTGTCCTTTGTTGAATGGATTGGGCTTCTTTCTAGCGCTCCCGTTGTCGTTTCCATTCTTCGCTTCAGGGCACTCCGTGGCATAGTGTCCAGTCTTCCCACACTTGAAACAAGTAACGTGGCTTAGGTCTCTCTTCGCGGGTGTGGCTGGATTGGAGCGGTTCTGATTGTTGATTGCTCCATTCCCATTCCCATTCCTTGGGCCAGTATGATTATGGTTACTTCCTCCATTATGGGTGTGGCCTCCATGATTATGAACAAGTCCTCCCAAGTTCGGGGTTAGGCGAGGCTTCTGCTGAGCTCCAGAAATATACCTTCCTTGTCCATACTTCCTCTTACGGCTCTTAATCTGCTGTTGCTTCCCTTCAATCATAAGAGCCTTATCTACCAACTCCTGGTAGTTTTTGAATGTTGCCACCATCAACTGCATGCTCATCTCATCATTCAACCCTTCCATAAACTTCTCCTGCTTTGCGGCATCTGTGGCCACATCATCAGGGGCATTGCGAGATAACTTGCTAAACTCATACGCGTACTGAGCCACAGTACGGTTCCCCTGGCGTAAGTTGCGAAACTCACGCTTCTTCATACTCATAGCTCCAGTTGAGACATGGGCTGTGCGGAAAGCTTGCTGAAACTGATCCCATGTAACAGTGGCTATAGGATAGGTGACAGTGTAATTCTCCCACCATGAGGCTGCTGGTCCATCCAACTGATGTGCGCCAAAATGCACCTTCTCAGCATCTGTACATCCTGCAGTGGTTAACTCCATTCCAATCCAGCGGAGCCAATCATCTACTACTATGGGCTCGGTGCTACTGGAAAACACCGGCGGCTGCAACCTCAGAAAACGGGCGAAGTTATCAACTGGTGGTGTTGGCGGTGGATTGTTGTTGTTGTTATTGTTGCCTTGGTTCTGAACTAGCAACTGCATCAGGGTATTCTGCTGCTGGATCAACTGAGTGAGCTCCGGTGGGAAAGTAAATCTGGGGTCACGTCTCGGAGGCATCTGATGGGTTTAGAGGGGAGAGATTAGAGTAGAATGAGGTCTAATGAGAAAACACTACCCATATGCACATGAGACAAACACAATCATTTCACTCAATCAATCAAACAAGGGCATACAATCGATCTAACTATCATTACAAAAGTGCTCGGACTATACTATTTACATTGTGGAATACTACTACTGATGTGGTGGTCTACTAAAAATATTCTTCGGTTGAAGACTCCATGATGTTTGCTCCAGCTTCATCTTCATAGTCAGCATCGCTATTGTCGGGGTCCGAGTCAGTGTCGTCGATGATAATGTAGTCCTCCGGGCGAATCTCCTTGGGTTCTTCGTCTTCTCCTCCTGGTGCGGGGTCTCCCAGGAATACGCCTAGCTTCCTTTCCAGATCGTCATTCTTCTCCACTAGTACGACGATTTCCTCCTCATAATCTTCACGAGTAGCCTTGAGTTCTTCCTCCAGTTCCGTGATCCTAGTCATTGTCTTCTTCAGATCTATCATTCCTGCGCACATCTGGTTCTCCTGGCGACGAATATGTTGGTTTAACTCCGGGATGAAAGGTGCAATTGATCTATCCTTCCTGGTGCTGATCATCTCCCATTGCTCGTCTTGGCGTCCACAAATCTGATAGATAGTATCCTTAAGCTCCTTGTGATAAACTTCTCCAATGCGTCCCATGGTGATGTGAGCTGCCATACTCTTTCCTAGACTCCAGGTTGGTGCATCGAACGAAAACTCTATGGGCTTAGTGATTGGCGTGAGTGTCCTTCCTAGAACTTGAACTTGAATCATCCATCGCTCCTCTTCTGGTAAAGTGGTGTTGTAAGTCCCGGTGAAGCTTGGTATTCCAATGTTCAGGTACCTAGCGACTTCCATCAAGTGCCGTCCAAAAGGTGCTTCTTCATCCGGTTGTGCAAACTTGTTCCTTGCGTCCGCCATCCTAAAGAGTAGAAAATGGAGAGGAGTCAGAAATGAGAAGAGAATAGTGATCTAGGTCTTTAGCTTAGTGGTCGTGTCCTACACTCAGCGTGTGCTCTGATACCATCTTGTAGCGACCCGACCTCAAACAGTCAAGTCTCTGTGCTTTAGTGTCATCCCTGGATCGGTAATGCTGACACACACAATACTTGAGGATTTACAACAGAGTAGCAATCACACACTTATTACATCAAATGTCTCAAAAGAGAACTTATTACAATAAATATGGCTTAAGGCCATCTAATACGATAACAGCGGAAGGCTTGGAAGATAAAGTGAGTCCATCAACTCCAACTGCATAGCTGGGCTGCACGGCAACGACCTAACAAACCTTACTCCTCGTCTGAAAAGTCTGCAACATAATACGTTGCAGCCCAAAAATGGGTCAGCACATGGAATATGCTGGCAAAGTAACATAGTAGAGCAAGAATAGAAAATACTATCACTACATGCATATTTGGCTGGTGGAAAGCTCTATGGTTACAGTTTTTGTGAAAAGCCAAATTTCCCCTACAACAAAGGAATAGATTTTATTTAACTATCATGGTAGTTGAAACATAATTGAGAAGGTTCCTCCAACTCAATCCCAATTAAAGTAATTAGCAACTCAACAATATTATTTTAGAGTGATGAGATACTTATGATACTCCAAGTTCTAGATACTCAAGATGTCCATAACCGGGGACACTGCTAACCATGATTAGTTTACACACTCTACAGAGGTTTGCACACTTTTCCCCACAATACCCGATCTCCTCCGTTGGATTTCTTGCACTACATGGTGTTTGAAAAACGGATGACCGAGACACAGTCTTTCAGAAGCATTAACCCCTTACTCCGGGTAGACCATACCAACCTACATCCCTCTACCTGCTGATCCACCTCTTCAGGAGCTTCACGCAACTTACTCAACTATGCTATAGCCCATAATAGCTTGTGGCTGCACACGGAAGTTTCTAGCATTAAAATATCTCAGTTCCCTTTGAGCCTGGGTGGCGGACCATAGGATTATCTCACGGGTACTCCGGGATATCGTAGGACAACACTGGATTGCCCAGGTGCCCAACAAACAATCCACCTAGATGTGTATTCAAGTTGCCACCTTAAGTTGAACTATTAATTAACAATCTCACATCTGTCATGGATTTCACTCACCCAAACCACGTCTACGAGCATAGCATAGCAATATAAGCAATTCGTAGAAGTAACTCCCAAGGGTTTGAATATAACAGGGCAATAGGTTCTACCTCATCAACTACTTCCCAACCCACATGTTAATCACATCCTAACCATGCAATGTTTGAGGATTGGAACTAGTGCATAAAAACTGGGTGATAAAGGGTATGATCAAAGTGTTACTTGCCTTGCTGATGATCCGTAAAACCTAGGGACTCGTAGTAGCACGCTTCGCACTCCGGGTGTTCTATCGCAATCAAACAATAGCATACATAAGCAATCAAACAAAGAAACACAGGTAAATCTCAAATAAGAAGATCTAACCAAAAAGTTTAACTTAAGAACTCCTGTCAGCGAAAAGAATCAAATCAAACGGAGCAACGAAACTCAAACTGCGAAAGAAACAAGATCTGTTTACTAATCTGGACTAAGGTCAAATTTACAGTAGCAAAAGCTTGTTCAAGTTGCTTTAACGGAAATAGGGTTTCAAGACGAAGATCTAGGCGCTTGAATCGCCTGATTCCGACAAACAAGCGAAAAGATAAACTAAAACGAAAATCGGATCAGAAATCGCGATTGAAAATAATCGCGGAAAATCCGAGAAAACGAAAACTGACGAACAGGCTAACGAGTGAACTCCATTCATTAAAACGAACGTACGGACGAACGCCCGCAAAGTAACTAAACAGTGAAAAACCGGTGAACCGATCTATTTAAAAATAGTAGGGTTTCTAACAAAAACCGAACCGGGTTTTTTATATTAAAAAACCGAACGGCGCTATACCTCCGGCGAGGTTCCGTTGCGGCGGGGCGGCTCCGACGAGTTGGGCGGGGCAGCGCGGGGCGGCGGCGGTGTGGCTTGCGGCGGCGGGGTTGGCAGCTTGCGGCGGTGGGGTGGCTCGGGGCTCTAGGGGGGGGGGTGCGGCGGCTTATAAGGGAGGGGGGGTGCGGCGGCTTGGGGAAGGGGGCGAGCGGCGCGTGTCTGGGTCAGACACAGCGGCGGCGGCGGAGCCACTCAGGACTTCTCTCCCAAGCCGGTGCGGGGAGGCGGCGCGGGTGGGCCTCGGCCCAGTGCGGTCCGGCGGGAGGTCTCTTTTTTTTTAATAATTTCGCCGGACTAAAATATATCCTAGAGAATAAAATAAAAATCTAAAATGCCAAAACAAATTTACACCATCTAAATAAAATATTTAGAACAAGATGAACATTTTCTTGGCCCTAAAATGCAACTTTGAAAAACATGCAATTTCTCTAATTCAAATATAATAGCAATAAACTCCGGATAAAATCAAGTATTTGATTTTAATCTTTTGCCTCCAATATTTCATTTATTTTGGAGAAGTCATATTATCTCCTCTCATATATTTTAATATGAAATATTTTCACAGAGAAAAATAATTAAAACAAAAAATCCTCGTTTCGATATTTGGTAAAACCCAAATATGAAAACAGGGAAATCCCCAACTCTCTCCGAGGGTCCTTGAGTTGCTTAGGATTTTCGAGGATCGCAAAACGAAATGCAACAAAGTATGATATGCATGAATGATCTATGTATAACATTCCAAATTGAAAATTTGGGATGTTACAAAGTTTCATGCAACTGATTCCAAAACTTTGAAGTAAACTGGGTTCCTCTATCTGATACAGTGGTCCTCGGAACTCCATGCAGACATACGATCCTGGTCATGTATATCTTTGCCAACTTAGCACTGGTGTAAGTGGTCTTCACTGGGATGAAATGCGCTACTTTCGTCAAACGATCGACTACAACCCATATCGAGTCATAGCCTGAACGAGTCCCGGGTAATCCCGTGATAAAGTCCATGCCTAGTTTATCCCACTTCCACTCGGGTATTGGCAATGGCTGTAACAATCCTGCTGGCTTTTGATGTTGTGCCTTCACTCTCTGACATACATCACATACAGCTACATACTCTGCAATATCCTTCTTCATTCCGGTCCACTAGAAATTATCCTTCAAATCCAGATACATCTTGCTATTTCCTGGGTGAATCGAATATGGCGAATCATGGGCCTCTTGCAGAATCAACTTCCTGATCTCCTGATCATTTGGCACATATACGCGGTCCTCAAACCATAAGGTATCGTGCTAATCCTCACGAAATCCTTCAGCCTTTCCTTCACTCATTCTTTCCTTTATTTCGGCTATCTCCTTGTCCGTCTTCTGAGCTTCTCTGATCTTATCCATCAAGGTAGATTGAATCTCCAATGGTGCTACATAGCCACTCGGAACTATCTCCAAACATAACTCGCGAAGGTCCTCTGCTAACTCCTTGGGTAATTCTCCAGTCATGAGGGTATTGACATGACTTTTGCAGCTCAACGCATCGGCTACTACGTTAGCCTTTCCAGGATGATAATGCAATCTCATATCATAATCCTTAATGAGTTCTAACCATCTCCTCCACCTGAGGTTCAACTCCTTCTGTGTGAAGATATACTTCAAACTCTTGTGATCCGTGCATACCTCACAATGGTTTCTGATGAGAAAATGTCTGCATGTCTTTAACGCATGCACTATGGCTGCTAACTCCAAATCATGTGTAGCATAATTTAACTCATGGGGTTTAAGCTGTCGTGAGGCATATGAAACAACTCTTCCTTCCTGCATAAGCATGGCTCCAAGTCCTCGATGAGAAGCGTCGCAATATACTTCATACTCCTTGTGTTGATCTGGCAGAATCAACACCGGTGAGGTAACCAAGCGTCTCTTCAACTCCTGAAAGCTGGCCTCACATTCCTCAGTCCAATTGAATTTGGTGTCCTTCTTTAACAACTCCATCATAGGCTTTGCTATCTTTGAGAAATTCTCAATGAACCTCCAGTAGTATCCTGTGAGTCCAAGAAAACTCCGGATCTCTCCAACTGTCGTGGGTGACTCCCAATTTGTCATAGTGACAACTTTGATGGGGTCTATGGCTATTCCTTCTTCGGATATAACATGTCCAAGAAATCCAACTTCCTTTAGCCAAAACTCACACTTGCTGAACTTGGCGTATAACTGATGTTCTCTGAGCTTCCCAAGTACTAAACGCAAGTGCTCCTTATGTTCTTCTTTCATTCTTCGAGTAGACCAAAATATCATCAATGAACACCACGACGAACTTATCCAAAAACTCCATAAACACCTTGTTCATCATGTTCATAAAATAGGCAGGTGCATTAGTCAGGCCAAATGACATAACGGTATACTCATATAGCCCATACCTCGTGGTAAAAGCTATCTCAGGTATATCCTGCTCTCGAATCTTCAGCTGGTGTGGTACCTTGATCGCAGATCGATCTTGGAAAACACCTTAGCTCCTTGCAGCGGGTCAAACAAATCATTGATCATCGGTAGTGGGTACTTGTTCTTGATCGTCACCTCATTCAATCCTCGATAGTCAACAACTATCCTTAACGATCCATCCTTCTTCTCCACTAGAAGTATCGGTGATCCCCAAGGTGACGAACTTGGGCGAATATAACCTTTTTCCAGTAACTCCTCGATCTTCTTCTTAATTTCCTCCAAATCCTTTGCGGGCATTCTGTACGATCTCTTAGATATTGGCCCTGTGCCTGGCAAAAGCTCAATCAAAAACTCGATGTCTCTATCCGGTGGCATGCTTGACAACTCTTCGGGAAATACATCCGGGAAATCCTTCACCACTGGTACTTCCTCCTGTACAACTCCTGATAAGGAATTTACTTGAGTCCTATTCGGCACATGCCGGGATACATACCTGATCCTTCTTCCTTCTGGGGTGGTGAGTAAGGTCGACTTACTGGCACAGTCAATGTTCCTTCCATACTTTCATAACCAATCCATGCCTAATATCACATCCAATCCTTGTGACTCCAATACTATTAGGTCTGAGGGGAACAAGTAGTTACCAATCCTTAATGGTAACCGATCACACCATAGGCTAGCCATATACTCTGCCCTGGCGAGGTTACTAACATGGGTGACCTAAGGTCTTATGTTGGCAGTTTAAACTTATCCACAAATCCCCTTGATATGTATGAATGTGATGCACCAGTATCAAAAAGTATGATTGCAGTAAATGACTTAACCAAAAACTTACCTATTACTGCGTCGGGCTGGGCTTCAACCTCCTCCACGTTAACGTGGTTCACTTGTCCCCTAGTGAAAGGGTTGGGATTCTTCCCAGAGCTTCCATTGACATTTCCATTTTTGGCTTCAAGACATTCATTGGTGTAATGTCTGGTCTTCTGGCACTTGTAGCAAGTAACGTGGCTTAGATCTTTCTTGGCGGGCGTTGCCGGGTTGGAACGGTTCTATCCGCTGCTTCCTCCATTACTATTCCCATTCCTGGGGCCACTATGGTTGTGCGAACTTCCTCCATTATGAGTGTGGCCTCCATGGTTATGAACAAGTCCTCCCGAGTTCGAGGTGAAACAGGGTCTCTGCTGAGCTCCAGAATTATACTTCCCTTGTCCATACTTCCTCTTGCAGCTGTCAATCTGTTGCTGCTTCCCTTCAAGCATGATAGCTCTATCCACCAACTCCTGGTAGTTATTAAAATTTGCCACCATCAACTACATGCTCAACTCATCATTCAGTCCTTCCAGAAACTTCTCCTTCTTGGCTGCGTCTGTAGCGACGTCATCTGGGGCATAACGTGCTAGCTTACTAAATTCATCCACATACTAGCCAACGGTGCACCCTCCTTGGCGTAAGTTGTGAAACTCACGCTTCTTCATGGCCATAGCTCCTGCTGAAACATGGGCAGTGCGAAAAACCTGCTGGAACTGGTCCCATGTAACAATGGCTATAGGATATGTGACAGTGTAATTCTCCCACCATGAGGCTGCTGGTCCATCCAATTGGTGTGTGGCAAAATGCACCTTCACAGCATATGTACATCCTGCAGTGGTTAACTCCCTTCCAATCCTGCGGAGCCAATCATTTGCAACTATCGGCTCGGTGCTACTGGAAAACACCGGCAGCTGCAACATCAGAAAATGGGCTAAGTTGTCAACTAGGGGTGGTGGTGGTGGGTTGTTGTTGTTGTTGTTGTTGTTGCCTTGGTTCTGAACTAACAACTGCATCAAAGTATTCTGCTGCTGGATCAACTGAGTGAGCTCCGGTGGAAACGTAAATCTGGGGTCATGTCTCGGAGGCATATGAGGGTTTTAGAGGGAAGAGAAATAGAATAGAATGAGGTCTAGTGAGAAGACACTACCCGTATGCACATGAGACAAACACAATCATATCACTCAATCAATCAAAGGCATACAATCATTCTAGAGCTATCGTTTACAAAAGTGCTTGGACTATACTATATACATGGTAGACTACTACTGCTGTTTTGGTGGTCGACTAGAAAATTTGATCGGTCAAAGACTCCATGATATCTGCTCCAGCTTCATCAACATAGTCATCATCACTATCATCGGGGTCCGAGTCGGTGTCGTCGATGATGATGTAGTCCTCAGGACGAATCTCCTTGGGTTCGTTGTCTTCTCCTCCTGGCGCGGGGTGTCCCATGAATACTCCTAGCTTCCTTTCCAGGTCATCATTCTTCTCCACTAGTACAACGATTTCCACCTCATAATCTTCGCGTGTAGCTTTGAGTTCTTATTCAAGCTCCGTGGTCCTTGTCATCACGTTCTTCAGATCTATCATGCCCGCGCACATCTGGTTCTCCTGGCGACGAATGTGCTGGTTTAACTCCTGGATGAAAGCGGCAATTGATCTATCCTTCCTGGTGCTGATCATCTCCCATTGCTCATCTCGGCGCCCACAAATCTGGTAGATAGTATCCGTGAGATCATTGCGGTAAACTTCTCCAATGCATCCCATGGTACTGTGAGCCGCCATACTCTTTCATAGACTCCAGGTTGGTGCATCAAAGGAAAACCCTATTGGCTTAGTGACTGGCGTGAATGTCCTTCTTGGAACTTGAACTTGGATCATCCAGCGCTCCTCTTCTAGTAAAGTGGCGTTGTAAGTCCCGGTGAAGCTTGGTATTCCAATGTTCAGGTACTTAGTGACTTCCTTCAAGTGGCGTCCAAAATGGGTGTCTTCATTCGGTTGCGTGAACTTGATCCTTGCATCCGCCATCCTAAAGAGTAGAAAATGGAGAGGAGTCAGAAATGAGAAGAGAGTAGTGATCTAGGGCTTTAGCTTAGTGGTCGTCTCCTACAGTCAGCGTGTGCTCTGATACCATCTTGTAGCGACCAGACCTCAAACAGCCTGATCTCTATGCATTAGTGTCATCCCTGGATCGGTAATGCTGACACGCACAGTACTTGAAGGATTTATAACAGAGTGTGATACGTCTCCGTCGTATCTACTTTTCCAAACACTTTTGCCCTTGTTTTGGACTCTAACTTGTATGATTTGAATGGAACTAACCCGGACTGACGCTGTTTTCAGCAGAATTGCCATGGTGTTGTTTTATGTGCAGAAAACAAATATTCTCGGAATGACCTGAAACTCCACAGAACATCTTAGAAAAAAATAAAAAATCCTCGCCAAAGATGAAGACCAGGGGGCCCACACCCTGTCCACGAGGGTGGGGGCGCCCCCCCTCTAGGGCGTGCCCCCCTACCTCGTGGGCCCCCTGGATGCCCTCCGACGCCAACTCCAACTCTATATATTTGCTTTCGGAGAGAGAAAAATCAGAGAGAAGAAATCATCGCATTTTACGATACGGAGCCGCCGCCAAGCCCTAAAACCTCTCGGGAGGGCTGATTTGGAGTCCGTTCGGGGCTCTGGAGAGGGGGATTCATCGTCGTCGTCATCATCAACCATCCTCCATCACCAATTTCATGATGCTCACCGCCGTGCGTGAGTAATTCCATCGTAGCCTTGCTGGACGGTGATGGGTTGGATGATATTTACCATGTAATCGAGTTAGTTTTGTTAGGGTTTGATCCCTAGTATCCACTATGTTCTGAGATTGATGTTGCTATGACTTTGCTATGCTTAATGCTTGTCACTAGGGCTCGAGTGCCATGATTTCAGATATGAACCTATTATGTTTTCATGAATATATGTGAGTTCTTGATCCTATCTTGCAAGTCTATAGTCACCTACTATGTGTTATGATCCGGCAACCCCGAAGTGACAATAATCGGGACCACTCCCGGTGAAGACCATAGTTTGAGAAGTTCATGTATTCACTATGTGCTAATGCTTTGTTCCGGTTGTCTATTAAAAGGAGGCCTTAATATCCCTTAGTTTCCAATAGGACCCCGCTGCGACGGGAGGGTAGGACAAAAGATGTCATGCAAGTTCTTTTCTATAAGCACGTATGACTATATACGGAATACATGCCTACATTACATTGATGAATTGGAGCTAGTTCTGTCTCACCCTATGTTATGACTGTTACATGATGAACCGCATCCGACATAATTATCCATCACTGATCCGGTGCCTACGAGTTTTCCATATACTGGTTCTAGCATATTTACTTTCCCGCTACTACTGTTACAATCACTACAAAATACCAAAAACATTACTTTTACTGTCTTTACTTTTGTTGCTGCTACCACCACTATCATATTACTGTGCTACTAAACACTTTGATGCAGATACTAAGTTTCCAGGTGTGGTTGAATTGACAACTCAGCTGCTAATACTTGAGAATATTCTTTGGCTCCCCTTGTGTCGAATCAATAAATTTGGGTTGAATACTCTACCCTCGAAAGCTGTTGTGATCCCCTATACTTGTGGGTTATCAAGACTAATTTCTGGCGCCGTTGTCGGGGAGCATAGCTCTATTCTTTGAGTCACTTGGGATTTATATCTGCTGGACACTATGAAGAACTTGAAAGATGCTAAGACAACAATTTTGAAGGAAATATGCCCTAGAGGCAATAATAAAGTTAATATTTATTTCCTTACATCATGATAAATGTTTATTATTCATGCTAGAATTGTATTAACCGGAAACATAATACATGTGTGAATACATAGACCAACAGAGTGTCACTAGTATGCCTCTACTTGACTAGCTCGTTAATCAAAGATGGTTATGTTTCCTAACCATGAACAAGGAGTTGTTATTTGATTAACGAGGTCACATCATTAGTAGAATGATCTGATTGACATGACCCATTCCATTAGCATAGCACCCGATCGTTTAGTATGTTGCTATTGTTTTCTTCATAACTTATACATGTTCCTATAACTATGAGATTATGCAACTCCCATTTACCGGAGGAACACTTTGGGTACTACCAAACGTCACAACGTAACTGGGTGATTATAAAGGAGTACTACAGGTGTCTCCAATGGTAGATGTTGGGTTGGCGTATTTCGAGATTAGGGTTTGTCACTCCGATTGTCGGAGAGGTATCTCTGGGCCCTTTCGGTAATACACATCACATAAGCCTTGCAAGCACTGCAACTAATATGTTAGTTGTGAGATGATGTATTACGGAACGAGTAAAGAGACTTGCCGGTAACGAGATTGAACTAGGTATTGGATACCGACGATCGAATCTCGGGCAAGTAACATACCGATGACAAAGGGAACAACATATGTTGTTATGCGGTCTGACCGATAAAGATCTTCGTAGAATATGTAGGAGCCAATATGGGCATCCAGGTCCCGCTATTGGTTATTGACCGGAGACGTGTCTCGGTCATGTCTACATTGTTCTCGAACCGTAGGGTCCGCACGCTTAACGTTACGATGACAGTTATTATGAGTTTATGCATTTTGATGTACCGAAGGTTGTTCGCAGTCCCGGATGAGATCACGGACATGACGAGGAGTCTCGAAATGGTTGAGACGTAAAGATTGATATATTGGAAGCCTATGTTTGGACATCGGAAGTGTTCCGGGTGAAATCGGGATTTTACCGGAATACCGGGAGGGTTACCGGAACCCCCCGGGAGACTAATGGGCCTATTGGGCCTTAGTGGAAAAGAGAAAAGGGAAGCCCACTAGCTGGCCGGTGCCCCCCCCCCCAAGTCCTATTAGGAATAGGATAAGGGGCCGGCCCCCCTTCTCTCTCTTTCCCCCCCGGGAGTCCTAATTGGATTAGGATTGGGGGGAGGAGTCCTACTCCCGGTGGGAGTAGGACTCCCCTGCGCCTCCCCTCCCTTGGCCGGCCGGCCCCCCTCCTCCAACCTTTATATACGGGGGCAGGGGGCACCCCAAGACACACAACTTGATCCTTGAGATCGCTCCTTAGCCGTGTGCGGTGCCCCCTGCCACCAAATTCCACCTCGATCGTATCGTTGTAGTGCTTAGGCGAAGCCCTGCGTCGGTAGTACATCAAGATCGTCATCACGCCGTCGTGCTGACGGAACTCTTCCTCGAAGCTTTGCTGGATCGGAACCCGGGGATCGTCATCGAGCTGAACGTGTGCTAAGAACTCGGAGGTGCCGGAGTAACGGTGCTTGGATCGGTCGGATCGGGAAGAAGACGTACGACTACTTCCTCTACGTTGTGTGATCGCTTCCGCAGTCGGTCTGCGTTGGTACGTAGACAACACTCTCCCCTCTCATTGCTGTGCATCACCATGATCTTGCGTGTGCGTAGGAAATTTTTTGAAATTACTATGTTCCCCAACAGTGGCATCCGAGCCTAGGTTTTATGGTTTGATGTTATATGCACGAGTAGAACACAAGTGAGTTGTGGGCGATACAAGTCATACTGCCTACCAGCATGTCATACTTTGGTTCGGCGGTATTGTTGGTTGAGACGATCCGGACCAACCTTACGCGTACTCTTACGCGAGACCGGTTCCCTCGACGTGCTTTGCACATAGATGGCTTGCGGAAGACTGTCTCTCCAACTTTAGTTGAACCAAGTGTGACTACGCCCGGTCCTTGAGAAGGTTAAAACGGAGTCTATTTGACGAACTATCGTTGTGGTTTTGATGCGTAGGTGAGATGAGTTCTTACTTAAGCCCGTAGCAGCCACGTAAAACTTGCAACAACAAAGTAGAGGACGTCTAACTTGTTTTTGCAGGGTATGTTGTGATGTGATATGGTCAAGGCATGATGCTGATTTTATTGTATGAGATGATCATGTTTTGTAACTAAGTTATCGGCAACTGGCAGGAGCCATATGGTTGTCGCTTTATTGTATGCAATGCAATCGCGATGTAATGCTTTACTAGATTACTAAACGGTAGTAATAGTCGTGGAAGCATAAGATTGGCGAGACGACAACGATGCTACGATGGAGATCAAGGTGTCGCGCCGGTGACGATGGTGATCATGACGGTGCTTCGGAGATGGAGATCACAAGCACAAGATGATGATGGCCATATCATATCACTTATATTGATTGCATGTGATGTTTATCCTTTTATGCATCTTATCTTGCTTTGATTGACGGTAGCATTATAAGATGATCTCTCACTAAATTATCAAGAAGTGTTCTCCCTGAGTATGCACCGTTGCCAAAGTTCGTCGTGCCCAGACACCACGTGATGATCGGGTGTGATAAGCTCTACGTCCATCTACAACGGGTGCAAGCCAGTTTTGCACACGCAGAATACTCAGGTTATACTTGACGAGCCTAGCATATGCAGATATGGCCTCGGAACACAGAGACCGAAAGGTCGAGCGTGAATCATATAGTAGATATGATCAACATGACGATGTTCACCATTGAAAACTACTCCATCTCACGTGATGATCGGTTATGGTTTAGTTGATTTGGATCACGTGATCACTTAGAGGATTAGAGGGATGTCTATCTAAGTGGGAGTTCCTAAGTAATTTGATTAACTGAACTTAAACTTATCATGAACTTAGTACCTGATAGTATCTTGCTTGTTTATGTTGCTTGTAGATAGATGGCTCGTGCTATTGTTCCGTTGAATTTTAATGCATTCCTTGAGAAAGCAAAGTTGAAAGATGATGGTAGCAATTACACGGACTGGGTCCGTAACCTGAGGATTATCCTCATTGCTGCACAGAAGAATTACGTCCTGAAAGCACCGCTGGGTGACAGGCCTGCTGCTGGAGCAACACCAGATGTTATGAACGTCTGGCAAAGCAAAGCTGATGACTACTCGATAGTTCAGTGTGCCATGCTTTACGGCTTAGAATCGGGACTTCAACGACGTTTTGAACGTCATGGAGCATATGAGATGTTCTAGGAGTTGAAGTTAATATTTCAAGCAAATGCCCGAATTGAGAGATATGAAGTCTCCAATAAGTTCTATAGCTGCAAGATGGAGGAGAACAGTTCTGTCAGTGAGCATATACTCAAAATGTCTGGGTATAATAATCACTTGATTCATATGGGAGTTAATCTTCCAGATGATTGCGTCATTGACAGAATTCTCCAATCACTGCCACCAAGCTACAAGAGCTTCGTGATGAACTATAATATGCAAGGGATGAACAAGACTATTCCCGAGCTCTTCGCAATGCTGAAAGCTGCGGAGGTAGAAATCAAGAAGGAACATCAAGTGTTGATGGTTAGCAAAACCACTAGTTTCAAGAAAAAGGGCAAAGGGAAGAAGAAGGGAAACTTCAAGAAGAACAGCAAGCAAGTTGCTGCTCAGGAGAAGAAACCGAAGTCTGGACCTAAGCCTGAAACTGAGTGCTTCTACTGCAAGCAGACTGGTCACTGGAAGCGGAACTGCCCCAAGTATTTGGCGGATAAGAAGGATGGCAAAGTGAGCAAAGGTATATGTGATATACATGTTATTGATGTGTACCTTACTAGAGCTCGCAGTAGCACCTGGGTATTTGATACTGGTTCTGTTGCTAATATTTGCAACTCGAAACAGGGACTACGGAATAAGCGGACACTAGCAAAGGACGAGGTGACGATGCGCATGGGAAACGGTTCCAAAGTCGATGTGATCGCGGTCGGCACGCTACCTCTACATCTACCTTCGGGATTAATATTAGACCTAAATAATTGTTATTTGGTGCCAGCGTTGAGCATGAACATTATATCTGGATCTTGTTTAATGCGAGACGGTTATTCATTTAAATCAGAGAATAATGGTTGTTCTATTTATATGAATAATATCTTTTATGGTCATGCACCTTTGAAGAGTGGTCTATTCTTGTTGAATCTCGAAGATAGTGATACACATATTCATAATGTAGAAGCCAAAAGATGCAAAGTTAATAATGATAGTGCAACTTATTTGTGGCACTGCCGTTTAGGTCATATCGGTGTAAAGCGCATGAAGAAACTCCATACTGATGGGCTTTTGGAATCACTTGATTATGAATCACTTGGTACTTGCGAACCGTGCCTCATAGGCAAGATGACTAAAACACCGTTCTCCGGTACTATGGAGAGAGCAACAGATTTATTGGAAATCATACATACCGATGTATGTGGTCCGATGAATATTGAGGCTCGTGGCGGATATCGTTATTTTCTCACCTTCACAGATGATTTAAGCAGATATGGGTATATCTACTTAATGAAACATAAATCTGAAACATTTGAAAGGTTCAAAGAATTTCAGAGTGAAGTTGAAAATCATCGTAACAAGAAAATAAAGTTTCTACGATCTGATCATGGAGGAGAATATTTGAGTTACGAGTTTGGTATACATTTGAAAAATTGTGGAATAGTTTCGCAACTCACGCCACCCGGAACACCACAGCGTAATGGTGTGTCCGAACGTCGTAATCGCACTTTACTAGATATGGTGCGATCCATGATGTCTCTTACTGATTTACCGCTATCGTTTTGGGGTTATGCTTTAGAGACGGCCGCATTCACGTTAAATAGGGCACCATCAAAATCCGTTGAGACGATGCCTTATGAACTATGGTTTGGCAAGAAACCAAAGTTGTCGTTTCTTAAAGTTTGGGGCTACGATGCTTATGTGAAAAAGCTTCAACCTGATAAGCTCGAACCCAAAGCGGAGAAATGTGTCTTCATAGGATACCCAAAGGAAACTGTTGGGTATACCTTCTATCACAGATCCAAAGGCAAGACATTCGTTGCTAAGAATGGATCATTTCTAGAGAAGGAGTTTCTCTCGAAATAAGTGAGTGGGAGGAAAGTAGAACTTGACGAGGTAACTGTACCTGCTCCCTTATTGGAAAATAGTACATCACAGAAAACTGTTTCTGTGACACCTATGCCAATCAGTGAGGAAGCTAATGATGATGATCATGAAGCTTCAGAACAAGATACTACTGAACCACGTAGATCAACCAGAGTGAGATCTGCACCAGAGTGGTACGGTAATCCAGTTTTGGAAGTCATGATGCTAGATCATGATGAACCTACGAACTATGAAGAAGCGATGGTGAGCCCAGATTCCGCAAAGTGGCTTGAGGCCATGAAATCTGAGATGGGATCCATGTATGAGAACAAAGTATGGACTTTGGTTGACTTGCCCGATGATCGGCAAGCAATTGAGAATAAATGGATCTTCAAGAAAAAGACTGACGCTGACGGTAATGTTACTGTCTATAAAGCTCGACTTGTCGCAAAAGGTTTTCGACAAGTTCAAGGGGTTGACTACGATGAGACTTTCTCACCCGTAGCGATGCTTAAGTCTGTCAGAATTATGTTAGCAATTGCCGCATTTTATGATTATGAAATATGGCAGATGGATGTCAAAACTGCATTCCTGAATGGATTTCTGGAAGAAGAGTTGTATATGGTACAACCAGAAGGTTTTGTCGATCCAAAAGGAGCTAACAAAGTATGCAAACTCCAGCGATCCATTTATGGACTGGTGCAAGCATCTTGGAGTTGGAATAAACGCTTTGATAGTGTGATCAAAGCATTTGGCTTTATACAGACTTTTGGAGAAGCCTGTATTTACAAGAAAGTGAGTGGGAGCTCTGTAGCATTTCTGATATTATATGTGGATGACATATTGCTAATTGGAAATGATATAGAATTTCTGGATAGCATAAAGGGATACTTGAATAAAAGTTTTTCGATGAAAGACCTCGGGGAAGCTGCATACATATTAGGCATAATGATCTATAGAGATAGATCAAGACGCTTAATTGGACTTTCACAAAGCACATACCTGGACAAGATTTTGAAGAAATTCAAAATGGATCAAGCAAAGAAAGGGTTCTTGCCTGTGTTACAAGGTATGAAATTGAGTAAGACTCAATGCCCGACCACTGCAGAAGATAGAGAGAAAATGAAAGATGTTCCCTATGCTTCAGCCATAGGCTCTATCATGTATGCAATGCTGTGTACCAGACCTGATGTGTGCCTTGCTATAAGTTTAGCAGGGAGGTACCAAAGTAATCCTGGAATGGATCACTGGACAGCGGTCAAGAACATCCTGAAATACCTGAAAAGGACTAAGGATATGTTTCTCGTATATGGAGGTGACAAAGAGCTCACCGTAAGAGGTTACGTTGATGCAAGCTTTGACACTGATCCGGACGATTCTAAATCGCAAACCGGATACGTGTTTACTTTAAACGGTGGAGCTGTCAGTTGGTGCAGTTCTAAACAAAGCGTCGTAGCGGGATCTACATGTGAAGCGGAGTACATAGCTGCTTTGGAAGCAGCAAACGAAGGAGTCTGGATGAAGGAGTTCATATCCGATCTAGGTGTCATACCTAGTGCATCGGGTCCAATGAAAATCTTCTGTGACAATACTGGTGCAATTGCCTTGGCAAAGGAATCCAGATTTCACAAGAGGACCAAACACATCAAGAGACGCTTCAACTCCATCCGGGATTTAGTCCAGGTGGGAGACATAGAGATTTGCAAGATACATACGGATCTGAATGTTGCAGACCCGTTGACTAAGCCTCTTCCACGAGCAAAACATGATCAGCACCAAGGCTCCAAGGGTGTTAGAATCATTACTGTGTAATCTAGATTATTGACTCTAGTGCAAGTGGGAGACTGAAGGAAATATGCCCTAGAGGCAATAATAAAGTTAATATTTATTTCCTTACATCATGATAAATGTTTATTATTCATGCTAGAATTGTATTAACCGGAAACATAATACATGTGTGAATACATAGACCAACAGAGTGTCACTAGTATGCCTCTACTTGACTAGCTCGTTAATCAAAGATGGTTATGTTTCCTAACCATGAACAAGGAGTTGTTATTTGATTAACGAGGTCACATCATTAGTAGAATGATCTGATTGACATGACCCATTCCATTAGCATAGCACCCGATCGTTTAGTATGTTGCTATTGTTTTCTTCATAACTTATACATGTTCCTATAACTATGAGATTATGCAACTCCCGTTTACCGGAGGAACACTTTGGGTACTACCAAACGTCACAACGTAACTGGGTGATTATAAAGGAGTACTACAGGTGTCTCCAATGGTAGATGTTGGGTTGGCGTATTTCGAGATTAGGGTTTGTCACTCTGATTGTCGGAGAGGTATCTCTGGGCCCTCTCGGTAATACACATCACATAAGCCTTGCAAGCACTGCAACTAATATGTTAGTTGTGAGATGATGTATTACGGAACGAGTAAAGAGACTTGCCGGTAACGAGATTGAACTAGGTATTGGATACCGACGATCGAATCTCGGGCAAGTAACATACCGATGACAAAGGGAACAACGTATGTTGTTATGCGGTCTGACCGATAAAGATCTTCGTAGAATATGTAGGAGCCAATATGGGCATCCAGGTGCCGCTATTGGTTATTGACCGGAGACGTGTCTCGGTCATGTCTACATTGTTCTCGAACCATAGGGTCCGCACGCTTAACGTTGCGATGACAGTTATTATGAGTTTATGCATTTTGATGTACCGAAGGTTGTTCGGAGTCCCGGATGAGATCACGGACATGGCGAGGAGTCTCGAAATGGTCGAGACGTAAAGATTGATATATTGGAAGCCTATGTTTGGACATCGGAAGTGTTCCGGGTGAAATCGGGATTTTACCGGAATACCGGGAGGGTTATCGGAACCCCCCGGGAGACTAATGGGCCTATTGGGCCTTAGTGGAAAAGAGAAAAGGGAAGCCCACTAGCTGGCCGGCGCCCCCCCCCAATTCCTATTAGGAATAGGATAAGGGGCCGGCCCCCCTTCTCTCTCTTCCCCCCCGGGAGTCCTAATTGGATTAGGATTGGGGGGAGGAGTCCTACTCCCGGTGGGAGTAGGACTCCCCTGCGCCTCCCCTCCCTTGGCCGGACGGCCCCCCTCCTCCAACCTTTATATACGGGGGCAGGGGGCACCCCAAGACACACAACTTGATCCTTGAGATCGCTCCTTAGCCGTGTGCGGTGCCCCCTGCCACCAAATTCCACCTCGATCGTACCGTTGTAGTGCTTAGGCGAAGCCCTGCGTCGGTAGTACATCAAGATCGTCATCACGCCGTCGTGCTGACGGAACTCTTCCTCGAAGCTTTGCTGGATCGGAACCCGGGGATCGTCATCGAGCTGAACGTGTGCTAAGAACTCGGAGGTGCCGGAGTAACGGTGCTTGGATCGGTCGGATCGGGAAGAAGACGTACGACTACTTCCTCTATGTTGTGTGATCGCTTCCGCAGTCGGTCTGCGTTGGTACGTAGACAACACTCTCCCCTCTCGTTGCTGTGCATCACCATGATCTTGCGTGTGCGTAGGAAAATTTTCGAAATTACTACGTTCCCCAACAAATTTATCCCTCAACTATGAGGGGAGGTAAGGAACTGCCATCTAGCTCTGCACTTGATTCACCTTCTGTTATGAGTAAGCTAGCGACACCTAAACCTGCTTCTGCTATTCATTCCGATATGTCGCATGTTATTGATGATGCCACTTCTGCTATGCATGACACTTATGATGAAACTGCTTCTATGCCTGATACTACTGTGCCCCTTAGTGAATTTCTTGATGAACAAATTGCTAGGGCTAGAGAAAAGGAAACTATTGAATCTGAATATGATGATGAAAGTGATGATGAAAATATGCCTGTTATTCCTGAGGGCTATCTTTTTGATATGGAATCTTCTGTCGCTATTTTAGCTTGCAAAGATAGATATGAGCTCAAGAGGTTATTAGTTTAATGGAACAAAGAATCGCTTAGAGATAAAATGGAACCCGACCCTGCTTTTTCTACTTCACCTATTTGTGTTCCTGATAAGGATTATAATTCTCTGTTGATCCTGATATAATTACTTTGGTTGAATCTGATCAGTTTTATGGCTATGAATCTGAAACTGTTGTGGCACATCTTACTAAGTTAAATGATATAGCTGCCCTGTTCACTAATGATGAGAGATCGCGTTACTTCTATATACTCAAAATATTTCCGTTCTCATTAAAGGGTGATGCTAAGATATGGTTTAACTCTCTTGATCCTGGTTTTGTGCGTAGTCCCTAGGATATGATTTATTACTTCTCTGCTAAATATTTCCCTGCTCATAAGAAACAAGCTGCTTTGAGGGAAATATACAACTTCGTGCAAATTAAAGAAGCGAGTCTCCCACAAGCTCGGGGCAGGTTTCTCAAGTTACTTAATGCTTTGCCTGATCATCCTCTTAAGAAACCTGAAATACTTGATATCTTTTATAATGGACTAACCGATGCTTCCAGAGATTACCTGGATAGTTGTGCTGGTTCTCTTTTCAGGGAAAGAACACCGGATGAAGCTGAAATTATATTGAATAATATGTTGACAAATGAAAATAATTGGGCACCTCCTGAGCCAGCTCCTGCTCCAATTACTGAGTCTATTCCTAAACCAACTCCGAAGAAGCGAGGTGTTCTATTCCTCAGTCCCGAAGATATGCAAGAGGCAAATAAATCTATGAAAGAAAAAGGTATTAAAGCTGAAGACGTTAAGAATTTACCTCCTATTGAAGAAATACATGGTCTTAATATACCGCCGTTTGAAGAAACATATGATCTCAATTCTTTATTTATTGAAGAACCTCCTGATCCCGATATCCCAACACAGGTAGTAAAGGTAAATTCTCTCTATAGATATGATAAAGCTGAAGTCCCTGCTACTAAAATTGCTAGTCAGTGCTTGGATGAGTTTGATAGCTTTATGTTTAAGCAAGACGACTTGAATGCTTATTTTGGTAGACAATTAAAAGAAAATGCTTATATGATTAGACGCTTGGGTGATTATATGGCTAATATTAAAGGTGAACTTAAACTTGTTAGCAAACATGCTTCAATGGTTACCACGCAAGTAGAACAAGTGCTTAAAGCTCAAAAAGAAGTGCTTGATGAAATGAATAGTAAGAAAAATGATTATGCTGTTAGAGTGGCTACTAGAACTGGTAGAATGACTCAAGAACCTTTGTATCCTAAAGGCCACCCTAAGAGAATCAAGCAAGATTCTCAAAGAAATAATATTGATGTTCCTAGTTCTTCTAAAAAGAAGAAGAAGAAAAATGATAGAATTGTGCAAACTTCTAGTGAACCTATTGCTGAACCACCTGATAATCCAAATTGTATCTCTATGTATGATGCTGAAACACAATCTGGTAATGAACATGAACCTAATGAAAATATTAATGATGATGTTCATGATGATGCTCAACCTAGTAATTATAATGATGTAGAAATTGAACTTGCTGTTGATCTTGATAACCCACAACCAAAGAATCAACGTTATGATAAAAGAGACTTTGTTGCTAGGAAACATGGTAAAGAAAGGGAACCTTGGGTTCAGAAACCCATGCCTTTTCCTCCAGAACCATCCAAGAAAAAGGATGATGAGGATTTTGAGCGCTTTGCTGAAATGATTAGGCCTATCTTTTTGCGTATGCGATTAACTGATGTGCTCAAAACAAATCCTTATGCTAAATATATGAAGGATATCATTACTAATAAAAGAAAGATATCAGAAGCTAAAATTTCCACCATGCTTGCTAATTATACTTTTAAGGGTGGAATACCAAAGAAACTTGGAGACCCCGGATTACCTACTATACCTTGCTCCATTAAAAGAAATTATATTAAAACTACTTTATGTGATCTTGGAGCCGGTGTTAGTGTTATGCCTCTCTCTTTATATCGTAGACTTGACTTGAATAAGCTGACACCCACCGAAATATCTTTGCAAATGACTGATAAATCAACTGCTATACGTGTCGGTATTTGTGAGGATGTGCCTGTTGTGGTTGCAAACGTTACTATTTTAACGGACTTTGTTATACATGATATTCCCGAGGATGATAGTATGTCTATTATTCTTGGAAGACCTTTTCTTAATACTGCAGGGGCTGTTATTGATTGCAACAAAGGCAATGTCAGTTTTCATGTTAATGGTAATGAGCATATGGCACACTTTCCAAGGAAACAACCTCAAGTTCATAGTATCAACTCCATTGGAAAAATTCCATCGATTATAATTGGAGGTTTTGAATTTCCTCTTCCTACTGTCAAAAAGAAATATGATATACTTATTATAGGGGATGTGCATATCCCCGTTGTGGTAACTTAGTGTTATTCAAAATTTCTCCAGTTTCATGATTATCGGAATGAGTTTGTTAACAAGACTTGATCAACCTTGTTAGTGGATTCTTTTTGATGAGCATGAGATGGATGAAACTAGAAGCACAACCTTCTGTACCCTCTCTATATTTTCTGTTAATTAGTAGAACTAAAGTGAAAATAGTATTTTTTTTGTCTGTTTCCTGACTTACCCGTGCAATATAAAAATATCCCAAAAATAAAAGTCCTCAGAATGACATGCCAATTTAATATGATTTTTTTTGGGAATATTTGAGGATTTACTGTGCAAAAATTACCGCTGGAGGAGCTGCCACCTGGCCACGAGGGTGGTGGGCGCGCCCCACCCTCTAGGGCGCGCCCCCTGCCTCGTGGGCCCATGGTGGCCCTCCTCCACTTATCCCAGCACCCATCTTCTTCCTCTATCTCACACAAACCCGAAAAACCAACTCAAGCACGAGTTCCAGCCACTTTTTCTGTGGTTTTTCGATCTCCTTGCTCAAAGCACCTCTCGCAAAACTGCTTGAGGAGATTGTTCCTTGGCATGTGATGTCTACTACACAACATTCTTCTCGTAGACGTTGTTGGGCCTCCAAGTGCAGAGGTTTGTAGGACAGTAGCAAATTTCCCTCAAGTGGATGACCTAAGGTTTATCAATCCGTAGGAGGCGTAGGATGAAGATGGTCTCTCTCAAGCAACCCTGCAACCAAATAACAAAGAGTCTCTTGTGTCCCCAACACACCCAATACAATGGTAAATTGTATAGGTGCACTAGTTCGGCGAAGAGATGGTGATACAAGTGGTATATGGATAGTAGATAAAGGTATTTGTAATCTGAAAATATAAAAACAGCAAGGTAACTAATGATAAAAGTGAGCATAAACGGTATTGCAATGCTAGGAAACAAGGCCTAGGGTTCATACTTTCGCTAGTGTAAGTTCCCTCAACAATACTAACATAATTGGATCACATAACTATCCCTCAACATGCAACAAAGAGTCACTCCAAAGTCACTAATAGCGGAGAAAAAACGAAGAGATTATGGTAGGGTACGAAACCACCTCAAAGTTATTCTTTCCAATCAATCCGTTGGGCTATTCCTATAAGTGTCACAAACAGCCCTAGAGTTCGTACTAGAATAACACCTTAAGTCACAAATCAATCAAAACCCTAATGTCACCTAGATACTCCAATGTCACCTCAAGTATCCGTGGGTATGATTATACGATATGTATCACACAATCTCAGATTCATCTATTCAACCAACACAAAGGACCTCAAAGAGTGCCCCAAAGTTTCTACCGGAGAATCACGACGAAAACGTGTGCCAACCCCTATGCATAGGTTCATGGGCGGAACCCGCAAGTTGATCACCAAAACATACATCAAGTGAATCACGTGATATCCCATTGTCACCACAGATATCCACGGCAAGACATACATCAAGTGTTCTCAAATCTTTAAAGACTCAATCCGATAAGATTACTTCAAAGGGGAAACTCGATTCATTACAAGAGAGAAGAGGGGGAGGAGAAACATAAGATCCAACTATAATAGCAAAGCTCGCGATACATCAAGATCGTGCCAAATCAAGAACACGAGAGAGAGAGAGATGAAACACATAGCTACTAGTACATACCCTCAGCCCCGAGGGAGAACAATTATCAAGCATCAAACTTATCTTAGTATTCAACCCACTAAAAAGAAAGTTTCACATATCTTGAATACCAAGTATATTAACATTAAGCAAATTACCATGCTATTAACGACTCTCAAAATAATCTAAGTGAAGCGTGAGAGATCAAGTTTCTTTAAAACAAACCACCACCGTGCTCTAAAAGATCTAAGTGAAGCACTAGAGCAAAAATTATCACGCTCAAAAAGATATAAGTGAAGCACATAGAGTAAACTATCAAGCTCAAAAGATATAAGTGAAGCACATAGAGTATTCTAAAAAATTTCAATTCATACATGGATCTCTCAAAAGGTGTGTACAACAAGGATTATTGTGGTAGACTAACAAGCAAAGACACAAATAATACAAGACGCTCCAAGCAAAACACATATCATGTGGTGAATAAAAATATAGCCGCAAGTAAATTACCGATGGAAGTGGACGAAAGAGGGGATGCCTTCCGGGGCATCCCCAAGCTTTGACTTTTTGGTGTCCTTGGATTATCTTGGGGGTGCCATGGGAATCCCCAAGCTTAGGCTCTTGCCACTCCTTGTTCCATAATCCATCAAAAGAATTCACCCAAAACTTGAAAACTTCACAACACAAAACTCAATAGAAATCTCGTGAGCTCCGTTAGAGAAAGAAAACAAAAGACTACTTTAAGGTACTGTAGTGAATTTGTTATTTATTTGTATTGGTGTTAAACCTACTGTATTCCAACTTCTCTATGGTTTATAAACTATTTTACTAGCCATAGATTCATCAAAATAAGCAAACAACACACGCAAAACAGAATCTGTCAAAAACAGAACAGTCTGTAGTAATCTGTTACTAACGCAAACTTCTGGAACCCAAACAATTCTACCAAAATTATACGAGCTGGGAAATTTGTTTATTGATCAGAAGCAATTGGAATCACTATTTTATCACGTTCTGGTGATTTTTGACAATTCGGGCACGGAGCGCAAAGATTCTGGAAATTACAGCAAGATCAAATAACTATCTTCCAAGAAGATCTAGTAGGTTTAACTTGGCACAAACACTAATTAAAAGATAAAACCACATCTAAACAGAATCTAGATGGATTATTTATTACTAAATAGAACCAAAAAGTAAGAAACTAAAATAAAATGGGGTTGCCTCCCAACAAGCGCTATCGTTTAACGCCCCTAGCTAGGCATGATGATTTCAATGATGCTCACATAAAAGATAAGAATTGAAACAAAAAGAGAGCATCACGAAGAATATGACTAGCACATTTAAGTCTAACCCACTTCCTATGCATAGGGATTTCGTGAACAAACAACTTATGGGAACAAGAATCATCTTGCATAGGAAGGTAAAACAAGCATAACTTCAAAACTTTAAGCACATAGAGAGGAAACTTGATATTATTGCAATTCCTACAAGCATATATTCCTCCCGCATAATAATTTTCAGTAGCATCATGAATGAATTCAACAATATAACCAGCACCTAAAGCATTCCTTTCATGATCTATAAGCATAGAAATTTTATTACTCTCCACATAAGAAAAATTCTTCTCATGAATAGTAGTGGGAGCAAACTCAACAAAATAACTATCATGTGATTGAAAATTAAGACCAAGATGACAAGTTTCATGGTTATCATTATTCTTTAAAGCATACATGTCATCAAAATAATCATCATAGATAGGAGGCATGCTTTCATCATAATAAATTTGCTCATCAAAGCTTGGGGGACAAAAAATATCATCTTCATCAAACATAGCTTCCCCAAGCTTGTGGCTTTGCATATCATTAGCATCATAGATATTCAAGGAATTCATACTAACAACATTGCAATCATGCTCATCATTCAAGTATTTAGTGCCAAACATTTTATAGATTTCTTCTTCTAGCACTTGAGCACAATTATCCTTTCCATCATACTCACGAAAGATATTAAAAAGGTGAAGCGTATGAGACAAACTCAATTCCATTTTTTGTAATTTTCTTTTATAAACTAAACTAGTGATAAAACAAGAAACTAAAAGAATCGATTGCAAGATCTAAAGATATACCTTCAAGCACTCACCTCCCCGGCAACGGCGCCAGAAAAGAGCTTAGTTGACGGGGTGTGTTAGTGCCACTTTCCTTGCCTCCCTGGCAACGGCGCCAGAAAAGAGCTTGATGTCTACTACACAACCTTCTTCTTGTAGACGTTGTTGGGCCTCCAAGTGCAGAGGTTTGTAGGACAGTAGCAAATTTCCCTCAAGTGGATGACCTAAGGTTTATCAATCCGTAGGAGGCGTAGGATGAAGATGGTCTCTCTCAAGCAACCCTGCAACCAAATAACAAAGAGTCTCTTGTGTCCCCAACACACCCAATACAATGGTAAATTGTATAGGTGCACTAGTTCGGCAAAGAGATGGTGATACAAGTGGTATATGGATAGTAGATAAAGGTATTTGTAATCTGAAAATATAAAAACAGCAAGGTAACTAATGATAAAAGTGAGCGTAAATGGTATTGCAATGCTGGGAAACAAGGCCTAGGGTTCATACTTTCGCTAGTGTAAGTTCCCTCAACAATACTAACATAATTGGATCACATAACTATCCCTCAACATGCAACAAAGAGTCACTCCAAAGTCACTAATTGCGGAGAACGAACGAAGATATTATGGTAGGGTACGAAACCACCTCAAAGTTATTCTTTCCAATCAATCCGTTGGGCTATTCCTATAAGTGTCACAAACAGCCCTAGAGTTTGTACTAGAATAACACCTTAAGACACAAATCAATCAAAACCCTAATGTCACCTAGATACTCCAATGTCACCTCAAGTATCCGTGGGTATGATTATACGATATGTATCACACAATCTCAGATTCATCTATTCAACCAACACAAAGGACCTCAAAGAGTGCCCCAAAGTTTCTATCGGAGAATCACGACGAAAACGTGTGCCAACCCCTATGCATAGGTTCATGGGCGGAACCCGCAAGTTGATCACCAAAACATACATCAAGTGAATCACGTGATATCCCATTGTCACCACAGATATCCACGGCAAGACATACATCAAGTGTTCTCAAATCTTTAAAGACTCAATCCGATAAGATTACTTCAAAGGGGAAACTCGATTCATTACAAGAGAGAAGAGGGGGAGGAGAAACATAAGATCCAACTATAATAGCAAAGCTCGCGATACATCAAGATCGTGCCAAATCAAGAACACGAGAGAGAGAGAGAGAGATCAAACACATAGCTACTGGTACATACCCTCAGCCCCGAGGGAGAATTACTCCCTCCTCGTCATGGAGAGCACCGGGGTGATGAAGATGGCCACTCGAGAAGGATTCCCCCTCCGGCAGGGTGCCGAAATGGGTCTAGATTGGTTTTTGGTGGCTACGGAGGCTTCTGGCGGCGGAACTCCCGATCTAATCTCCGTTCTGGAAGTTTTACAATACGTAGGTATATATGGGTGAAAGGAGTACGTCGGTGGAGCTCCGAGGGGCCCACAAGGCAGGGGGGCGCGCCCAGGGGGGGCGCCCTCCACCCTCGTGACTTCCCCGGAAACTTCTTGGAGTAGGGTCCAAGTCTCCTAGATCATGTTCGGTGCGAAGATCACGTTCCCGAAGGTTTCATTCCATTTGGACTCCGTTTGATATTCTATTTCCTCGAAATACTGAAATAGGCAAAAACAACAATTCTGGGCTGGGCCTCCGGTTAATAGGTTAGTCCCAAAAATAATATAAAAGTGGAAAATAAAGCCCAATATAGTCCAAAACAGTAGATAAAGTAGCATGGAGCAATCAAAAATTATAGATACGTTGGAGACGTATCAGTATGTGACTCCTCCATTGGTCCAATTAGTTTTTGTTCTAGTGCTTTATTCTTTGCAAATTTGTGCTGCATAGGTGACCATGTTCTTGAGCTTGCATGTCAAATTTATATGGTTCCAAGTAGTTCTAATGCTTGATATAGGCTCTATGCACTTGTAGGAGTAGTTGCTACCAGTTTTATTGAAGTTGGTTCACTTTTGTTTGAAGTTACTAAAAATTTCAGAATTTTTCAGAGAAAAACAATATGCTTAGGATGATGTTCCAAGGTGGTTCTTCTAAGAAGCAAGGATCCAGGATTGCTATGCGCGATGCTGACGAGGATCCACCAAGAGACGCTCCTGTACGGCCTTGCGAATGGCCGTCGGAAAATTTTATGGACCGTGCGCGAATTAAAGAAGAATTCAAAGCATATTTGCGCAATGCTGGTCTTGAGGATTTTGAGGCTAAGAAATGCCCCCTAGTATCATGATCTCACAAGTTCATTTTTGAGGAGGTTTGAGTATTCATCTTCGCGTAATTCTCCTTCAGTCATGTTTGATCTCTATGACAAATCTTATACCATGGACTTAGAGGATTTCACTTCTGCTTGCAAACTTCCATCATGGGGTAGTGTTAGGGATCCCCCTAAATCTGAATTTAGAAACTTTCTTGCTAGTATAACTGTGGGGGAATCTAGAGATATAACACAGGCTACCATAGGGAGCATTCACTTTCCTGCTATACATTATTTTGCTCTCTTCATCGGTAGATGCATAAATGCTAAGGACGAAGCATGTCACATGTGTGTCCCTGATCTTAGCATTCTTAGGAGTGCTGTGTTAGGAGACCAATCTTATCATATGGGAGCCATTGTAGCTCGTAGGTTGCATCATAATAAACATAATGGAGATTTCATTGGAGGAATTTATGCAACCCGCTTAGCTCATTTTCTTGAGATAGACATTCGTGAGGGTGATACGGAGTTGCCTCCTGCATATTTAGATTATAACTCTATGGCTTCGCACCAGTTTGTCGAGAGGCCTGAATCACCTCTCTTATATCGTTTAATTTTTGATAAACGGCGTGTTTTCCATATTACTCTCCCTGCTCCTGCCTTCTTCGATTCACATACAAAAAGAAGATATGTTATTACCAGAGAGGAGGCAGAAGAGTACGAGAGGAGAGCGGAGGCAGCTCGACTCCACGCTGCAGCTCAGCAGGCGATAACCGCTGCACATCAGTATGATCCCAACTATTCTTCGTCGCAGTACGACCTTAGCTACACCTACAGGTTCCCACCAGGCTATCCCTGGCAATAGACCAACTTAGGCCAAAAGCCTAAGCTTGGGGGAGTACGTATTTCTCACCGACATTATATTTATGTTCACACACACTCATTGCTAGATGTCGGTGCTCATACTCTTTCACTGTAATACCATGCTAGTTTATTTTCTTTTTCCTGCTTTCTTCTTGTGTGTTTGTTAAACCTTAAGAAAAACCAAAAAAATAGTAGTAGTTTATTTTTCTGCTGTAGTAGTAATAATTAAGAAGAAAACCCAAAAATATTTCCCGTTCTTCTTTTGCTTGTTGGGAGCTTTCCCGTGTAAATAGTTTTATTTCTTTTCTTTTCTTTGGGGGTCAGTAGGAGAAGACCATAATTAAATTGTTGAAGTGGCTCTTATATGCATTATTGTTGATTTAACCCAGAGCCCATATTGCCTTGTCTTCTCCTGTTTATGGAATGCTCGTAGATTCCAGCTTAGTCCAATGCACGTACACTCTTATTATTATTCACACCGTTCGGTCATGCAAGTGAAAGGAAATTATGATGATATATGATGGACTGACTGAGATGAGAAAAGCTGGTATGAACTCGACCTCTTTTGTTTTTGAAAATATGATGAGCCCCTCGTTCTTGATTTAGCTTATTATGAATAAACATGTTTGCAATGACAATTAGAGATCATAGTTGCTTGTGCCATGCTTGATTAGCTATGAGTTATAATGATTTACCTTGTGTGCCAACATGCTATTGAGATGATTATGATGGGGTGGTATCCTCCTTTGAATGATTTAAGTGACTTGACTTGGCACATGTTCACGCATGTAGTTGAAACAAATCAACATAGCCTTCACGATATTTATGTTCATGGTGGATTATATCCTACTCATGCTTGCATCCAATGTTTATTAATTTTAATGCATGTACATGGCTGTTGTCGCTCTCTAGTTGGTCGAATCCCAGTCTTTTGCTAGCCTTCACTTGTAATAAGCGGGAATACCAGGGGGCCCACACAGAACATCTTAGGAAAAAAAATCCTCGCCAAAGGTGAAGACCAGGGGGCCCACACCCTATCCACGAGGGTGGGGGGCGCCCCCCCTCTAGGGCGTGCCCCCCTACCTCGTGGGCCCCCTGGATGCCCTCCGACGCCAACTCCAACTCTATATATTTGCTTTTGGAGAGAAAAAAATCAGAGAGAAGAAATCATCACATTTTACGATACGGAGCCGCCGCCAAGCCCTAAAACCTCTTGGGGAGGGCTGATTTGGAGTCCGTTCGGGGCTCCGGAGAGGGGGATCCATCGTCGTCGTCATCATCAACCATCCTCCATCACCAATTTCATGATGCTCACCGCCGTGCGTGAGTAATTCCATTGTAGGCTTGCTGGACGGTGATGGGTTGGATGATATTTACCATGTAATCGAGTTAGTTTTGTTAGGGTTTGATCCCTAGTATCCACTATGTTCTGAGATTGATGTTGCTATGACTTTGCTATGCTTAATGCTTGTCACTAGGGCCCGAGTGCCATGATTTCAGATCTGAACCTATTATGTTTTCATGAATATATGTGAGTTCTTGATCCTATCTTGCAAGTCTATAGTCACCTAGTATGTGTTATGATCCGGCAACCCCGAAGTGACAATAATCGGGACCACTCCCGGTGATGACCATAGTTTGAGGAGTTCATGTATTCACTATGTGCTAATGCTTTGTTCCGGTTCTCTATTAAAAGGAGGCCTTAATATCCCTTAGTTTCCAATAGGACCCCGCTGCCATGGGAGGGTAGGACAAAAGATGCCATGCAAGTTCTTTTCCATAAGCACGTATGACTATAAACGGAATACATGCCTACATTACATTGATGAATTGGAGCTAGTTCTGTGTCACCCTATGTTATGACTCTTACATGATGAACCGCATCCGGCATAATTATCCATCACTAATCCGGTGCCTACGAGTTTTCTATATACTAGTTCTCGCTTATTTACTTTCCCGCTGCTACTGTTACAATCACTAAAAAATACCAAAAACATTACTTTTGTTGTCTTTACTTTTGTTGCTGCTACCACCACTATCATATTACTGTGCTACTAAACACTTTGCTACAGATACTAAGTTTCCAGGTGTGGTTGAATTGACAACTCAACTACTAATACTTGAGAATATTCTTTGGCTCCCCTTGTGCCGAATCAATAAATTTGGGTTGAATACTCTACCCTTGAAAGCTATTGTGATCCCCTATACTTGTGGGTTATCAGAGTGGCAATCACACACTTATTACATCGAATGTCTCAAAAGAGAACTTATTACAATAAATATGGCTTAAGGCCATCTAATACGATAATAGCGGAAGCCTTGGAAGATAAAGTGAGTCCATCAACTCCAACGGCATCACTAAGTGAAAGACCATGACCTAAGGTTCCTTACTCATCGTTTGAAAAGTCTGCAACATGGTACATTGCAGCCCGAAAACGGGTCAGCACATGGAATATGCTGGCATGTAACACAAGAGAGTACTGAACAAAATAAAGCTATCACTACATGCATATATGGCTGGTGGATGCTGTATGGTTAATAGGTTTTGCGAAAAGCCAATTTTTCCCTACTACAAAGGAATATATTTTATTTAACTACAAAGTTGGTTGAAAACATTGAGAATGGTAAACCCCATCTCAATCCCAATTAAAAGTTATTAATAACCCAATAAAATTATATAATTAAGAGTGATGAGATCCATATGATAATCCAAGAACTAGATACTCAAGATGTCCATAACTGGAGACACGGCGAACCATGATTAGTTTGTACACTCTGCAGAGGTTTGTGCACGATTCCCCACAAGACTCGATCTCCTCCGTTGGATTTCTCGCACTACATGGTGTTTGAGAAACATATGACCGAGACATAGTCCTTCAGAAGTGTTAGAACCTTATGATGGGTAGACAGTACCACCTACATCCCCTACATCTGCTAGTCTACCACTATAAGAGTTCACACGACTTAATCAACTATGCCAGAGCCCATAATGGCATGTGGCTGCACAAGGAAGTTTTTAGTATGAATAATCTCCCTTTAAGCCTCGGTGGCGGTCCATAGGAGAATCACACGGTACCCTGGGATTTCTAAAAATGCAGGCAATCAATCGATACCCCAGGTGCCTCAATCCATCCAGATGTGTATTTAAGTTGCCACCTTAAGTTGATCCATTAATTATTGATCTCACATCTGTCATGGATACACTCAAACCCAATCCACGTCTACGAGCATAGCATGGCAATATAAGCATAACGTAGAAGTAACTCCCAGGGTTTGATAATAAACAGGTGAATAGGTACTACCTCATCTACTTCCCATCCCACAATTTAATTCAGATCCTAACCATGCAATTGTTTGAGGATTGATCTAATGCAATAAAACTGGGTAGTAAAGAGGTATGATCAAAGTGTTACTTGCCTTGCTGATGATCCGTGAAACCTAGAGACTCGTAGAAGCACGCTTCGCACTCCGGGTACTCTATTGCAAACAAACAAGCACACAATAAGCAATCAAGCAAGAGCACGGGTAAAACTCAAATAAGAGATCTAACCAGAAAGTTCAACTTAAGAACTCCGGTTGGCAAAAAGAATCAAATCAGACGATGCAACAAAACTCAAACTACGAAAGAAAACAAGCTCCGATTACTAATCTGGACTAAAGTCAAATTTTACAGTAGCAAAATCTTCTTAAAGTTGATTAAACAAAAAGAGGGTTTCGAGACGAAACTCTAGGCGCTTGAATCGCCTAATTCCGATAAACGAGCGAAAAGTTATACTAGAACGAAAATCGGATCACAAATCGCGATCGAAAATAATCGCGGAAAATCCGAGAAAAAGAAAAACTGATGAACAAGCTAACGAACGAATGTTCGCTGTCTGCGGCTAAACGGTGAAAACCGTTCGTTAAAACGAACGTATGGACGGGCGTTCGCTAAATAACTAAACAGTGAAAAAAAATAAACCGAACCGGATCTAAAAATGGATCTAGGGTTTCAGAAAAAAACCGATCGGTTTTCTCGCGAAAACTGAGGAGACTACCTCGGGTTCGGCGGGGGTCCGGCGAGACGACGGCGGCGGCGGGGTGGCTCCGGTGCGGCGGCACGGGTCGGCGGCGGCGCGGCGCGGCACGACGGCGCGGGCGGTGGGCGGCGGCGGCAGCGGCTTGCGGTGGCGGCGGCGCGGATCGGGCGGCGCATGGCTGGCGGCTTGGGTTTGGCGCGAGCGGGTTGTTGGGCTCGGGGCTTCGGCGGCGCGGGCGGAGTCCCGCTCGGGTACTGCCCAGAGTCGGTCCACTTTTTTTAAATAATTCCGACATGCAGAAAAACAAAGAAAAGAAATACTAAACTGACTCCAAAAATCCCAAAATATATTTTCCCCGGCCTCTAAAAATAGGCCGGACAAGATGAACATTTATTTGGGTGTAAAATGCAATTTCGGAAAAAACTCATTTTTTCCTAATTCAAATAAAATAGTGCTAAAACTTCGAATAAAGAAATCTTATTTGATTTTAATACTAAATCTCCAACATTTCTTTATTTTGAGGAAGTTACTTTATCCTCTCTCTTCTATTTTTATAGAAGAAATATTTGAAGATAAAATAATTAAAAGCAAATGATCCTCTTTTCAAAATTTGAGAAAAACTCAAATATGAAAACAACGAAATTCTCAACTCTCTCCGTGGGTCCTTGAGTTGCGTAGAATTTCTAGGATCTAGCCAAAATGCAATAAAATATGATATGCAATGATGATCTAATGTATAACATTCCAAATTGAAAATTTGGGATGTTACACAAACCGGAAGAATTTGATGATAATAAGGATGAAGATCTAAAAGTGATTGATGTGTCTCCTATTAAATCTTTGTTTTGCAATATGAATCTTGATAGTGATGGGTGAAGGAAATATGCCCTAGAGGCAATAATAAAGTTATTATATATTTCCTTATATCATGATAAATGTTTATTATTCATGCTAGAATTGTATTAACCGGAAACATAATACATGTGTGAATACATAGACCAACAAAGTGTCACTAGTATGCCTCTACTTGACTAGCTCGTTAATCAAAGATGGTTATGTTTCCTAACCATGAACAAAGAGTTGTTATTTGATTAACGAGGTCACATCATTAGTAGAATGATCTGATTGACATGACCCATTCCATTAGCATAGCACCCGATCGTTTAGTATGTTGCTATTGCTTTCTTCATGACTTATACATGTTCCTATAACTATGAGATTATGCAACTCCCATTTACCGGAGGAACACTTTGGGTACTACCAAACGTCACAACGTAACTGGGTGATTATAAAGGAGTACTATAGGTGTCTCCAATGGTAGATGTTGGGTTGGCGTATTTCAAGATTAGGGTTTGTCACTCCGATCGTCGGAGAGGTATCTCTGGGCCCTCTCGGTAATGCACATCACATAAGCCTTGCAAGCACTGCAACTAATATGTTAGTTGTGAGATGATGTATTACGGAACGAGTAAAGAGACTTGCTGGTAACGAGATTGAACTAGGTATTGGATACCGACGATCGAATCTCGGGCAAGTAACATACCGATGACAAAGGGAACAACGTATGTTGTTATGCGGTCTGACCGATAAAGATCTTCGTAGAATATGTAGGAGCCAATATGGGCATCCAGGTCCCGCTATTGGTTATTGACCGGAGACGTGTCTCGGTCATGTCTACATTGTTCTCGAACCGTAGGGTCCGCACGCTTAACGTTACGATGATAGTTATTATGAGTTTATGCATTTTGATGTACCGAAGGTTGTTCGGAGTCCCGGATGAGATCACGGACATGACGAGGAGTCTCGAAATGGTCGAGACGTAAAGATTGATATATTGGAAGCCTATGTTTGGACATAGAAAGTGTTCCGGGTGAAATCGGGATTTTACCGGAATACCGGGAGGGTTACCGGAACCCCCCGGGAGACTAATGGGCCTATTGGGCCTTAGTGGAAAAGAGAAAAGGGAAGCCCACAAGCTGGCCGGCGCCCCCCCTTTCCCCAAGTCCTAGTAGGACTAGGATAGGGGGCCGGCGCCCCTTCTCTCTCCTTTTCCCCCCGGGAGTCCTAATAGGATTAGGATTGGAGGGAGGAGTCCTACTCCCGGTGGGAGTAGGACTGCCCTGCGCCTCCTCTCCCTGGCCGGCTGGCTCCCCCTCCTCCAACCTTTATATACGGGGGCAGGGGGCACCCCAAGACACACAAGTTGATCCTTGAGATCGTTCCTTGGCCGTGTGCGGTGCCCCCTGCCACCAAATTCCACCTCGATCGTACCGTTACAGTGCTTAGGCGAAGCCCTGCGTCGGTAGTACATCAAGATCGTCATCACGCCGTCATGCTGACGGAACTCTTCCTCGACGCTTTGCTGGATCGGAGACCGAGGAACGTCATCGAGCTGAACGTGTGCTAAGAACTCGGAGGTGCCGGAGTAACGGTGCTTGGATCGGTCGGATCGGGAAGAAGACGTACGACTACTTCCTCTACGTTGTGTGATCGCTTCCACAGTCGGTCTGCGTTGGTACGTAGACAACACTCTCCCCTCTCGTTGCTGTGCATCACCATGATCTTGCGTGTGCGTAGGAAAATTTTCAAAATTACTGCGTTCCCCAACAGTGGCATCCGAGCCTAGGTTTTATGGTTTGATGTTATATGCACGAGTAGAACACAAGTGAGTTGTGGGCGATACAAGTCATACTGCCTACCAGCATGTCATACTTTGGTTCGGCGTATTGTTGGGTGAGACGATCCGGACCAACCTTACGCGTACTCTCACTAAATTATCAAGAAGTGTTCTCCCTGAGTATGCACCGTTGCCAAAGTTCGTCGTGCCCAGACACCACGTGATGATCGGGTGTGATAAGCTCTACGTCCATCTACAACGGGTGCAAGCCAGTTTTGCACACGCAGAATACTCAGGTTATACTTGACGAGCCTAGCATATGCAGATATGGCCTCGGAACACAGAGACCGAAAGGTCGAGCGTGAATCATATAGTAGATATGATCAACATAACGATGTTCACCATTGAAAACTACTCCATCTCATGTGATGATCGGTTATGGTTTAGTTGATTTGGATCACGTGATCACTTAGAGGATTAGAGGGATGTCTATCTAAGTGGGAGTTCCTAAGTAATTTGATTAATTGAACTTAAACTTATCATGAACTTAGTACCTGATAGTATCTTGCTTGTTTATGTTGATTGTAGATAGATGGCTCGTGCTATTGTTCCGTTGAATTTTAATGCGTTCCTTGAGAAAGCAAAGTTGAAAGATGATGGTAGCAATTACACGGACTGGGTCCGTAACCTGAGGATTATCCTCATTGCTGCACAGAAGAATTACGTCCTGGAAGCACCGCTGGGTGACAGGCCTGCTGCTGGAGCAACGCCAGATGTTATGAACGTCTGGCAGAGCAAAGCTGATGACTACTCGATAGATCAGTGTGCCATGCTTTACGGCTTAGAATCGGGACTTAAACGACGTTTTGAATGTCATGGAGCATATGAGATGTTCCAGGAGTTGAAGTTAATATTTCAAGCAAATGCCCGAACTGAGAGATATGAAGTCTCCAATAAGTTCTATAGCTGCAAGATGGAGGAGAATAGTTCTGTCAGTGAGCATATACTCAAAATGTCTGGGTATAATAATCACTTGATTCAGATGGGAGTTAATCTTCCAGATGACTGCGTCATTGACAGAATTCTCCAATCACTGCCACCAAGCTACAAGAGCTTCGTGATGAACTATAATATGCAAGGGATGAACAAGACTATTCCCGAGCTCTTCGCAATGCTGAAAGCTGCGGAGGTAGAAATCAAGAAGGAGCATCAAGTGTTGATGGTTAGCAAAACCACTAGTTTCAAGAAAAAGGGCAAAGGGAAGAAGAAGGGAAACTTCAAGAAGAACAGCAAGCAAGTTGCTGCTCAGGAGAAGAAACCCAAGTCTGGACCTAAGCCTGAAACTGAGTGCTTCTACTGCAAGCAGACTGGTCACTGGAAGCGGAACTGCCCCAAGTATTTTGGCGGATAAGAAGGATGGCAAAGTGAGCAAAGGTATATGTGATATACATGTTATTGATGTGTACCTTACTAGAGCTCGCAGTAGCACCTGGGTATTTGATACTGGTTCTGTTGCTAATATTTGCAACTCGAAACAGGGACTACAGAATAAGCGGACGCTAGCAAAGGACGAGGTGACGATGCGCGTGGGAAACGGTTCCAAAGTCGATGTGATCGCGGTCGGCACGCTACCTCTACATCTACCTTCGGGATTAATATTAGACCTAAATAATTGTTATTTGGTGCCAGCGTTGAGCATGAACATTATATCTGGATCTTGTTTAATGCGAGACGGTTATTCATTTAAATCAGAGAATAATGGTTGTTCTATTTATATGAATAATATCTTTTATGGTCATGCACCCTTGAAGAGTGGTCTATTCTTGTTGAATCTCGAAGATAGTGATACACATATTCATAATGTAGAAGCCAAAAGATGCAAAGTTAATAATGATAGTGCAACTTATTTGTGGCACTGCCGTTTAGGTCATATCGGTATAAAGCACATGAAGAAACTCCATACTGATGGGCTTTTGGAACCACTTGATTATGAATCACTTGGTACTTGCGAACCGTGCCTCATAGGCAAGATGACTAAAACACCGTTCTCCGGTACTATGGAGAGAGCAACAGATTTATTGGAAATCATACATACCGATGTATGTGGTCCGATGAATATTGAGGCTCGTGGCGGATATCGTTATTTTCTCACCTTCACAGATGATTTAAGCAGATAGGGGTATATCTACTTAATGAAACATAAGTCTGAAACATTTGAAAAGTTCAAAGAATTTCAGAGTGAAGTTGAAAATCATCGTAACAAGAAAATAAAGTTTCTACGATCTGATCGTGGAGGAGAATATTTGAGTTACGAGTTTGGTGTACATTTGAAAAATTGTGGAATAGTTTCGCAACTCACGCCACCCGGAACACCACAGCGTAACGGTGTGTCCGAACGTCGTAATCGTACTTTACTAGATATGGTGCGATCTATGATGTCTCTTACTGATTTACCGCTATCGTTTTGGGGTTATGCTTTAGAGACGGCCGCATTCACGTTAAATAGGGCACCATCAAAATCCGTTGAGACGACACCTTATGAACTATGGTTTGGCAAGAAACCAAAGTTGTCGTTTCTTAAAGTTTGGGGCTGCGATGCTTATGTGAAAAAGCTTCAACCTGATAAGCTCGAACCCAAATCGGAGAAATGTGTCTTCATAGGATATCCAAAGGAAACTATTGGATACACCTTCTATCACAGATCCGAAGGCAAGACTTTTGTTGCTAAATTCGGAAACTTTCTAGAGAAGGAGTTTCTCTCGAAAGAAGTGAGTGGGAGGAAAGTAGAACTTGACGAGGTAATTGTACTTGCTCCCTTATTGGAAAATAGTACATCACAGAAAACTGTTTCTGCGACACCTATACCAATCAGTGAGGAAGCTAATGATGATGATCATGAAGCTTCAGAACAAGATACTACTGAACCACGTAGATCAACCAGAGTGAGATCCGCACCAGAGTGGTACGGTAATCCAGTTCTGGAAGTCATGATGCTAGATCATGATGAACCTACGAACTATGAAGAAGCGATGGTGAGCCCAGATTCCGCAAAGTGGCTTGAGGCCATGAAATCTGAGATGGGATCCATGTATGAAAACAAAGTATGGACTTTGGTTGACTTGCCCGATGATCGGCAAGCAATTGAGAATAAATGGATCTTCAAGAAAAAGACTGACGCTGACGGTAATATTACTGTCTATAAAGCTCGACTTGTCGCAAAAGGTTTTCGACAAGTTCAAGGAGTTGACTACGATGAGACCTTCTCACCCGTAGCGATGCTTAAATCCGTCAGAATTATGTTAGCGATTGCCGCATTTTATGATTATGAAATATGGCAGATGGATGTCAAAACTGCATTCCTGAATGGATTTCTGGAAGAAGAATTGTATATGATACAACCAGAAGGTTTTGTCGATCCAAAGGGAGCTAACAAAGTATGCAAACTCCAGCGATCCATTTATGGACTGGTGGAAGCATCTCGGAGTTGGAATAAACGCTTTGATAGTGTGATCAAAGCATTTGGATTTATACAGACTTTTGGAGAAGCCTGTATTTACAAGAAAGTGAGTGGGAGCTCTGTAGCATTTCTAATATTATATGTGGATGACATATTGCTGATTGGAAATGATATAAAATTTCTGGATAGCATAAAGGGATACTTGAATAAAAGTTTTTCGATGAAAGACCTCGGGGAAGCTGCTTACATATTAGGCATAAAGATCTATAGAGATAGATCAAAACGCTTAATTGGACTTTCACAAAGCACATACCTTGACAAGATTTTGAAGAAGTTAAAAATGGATCAAGCAAAGAAGGGGTTCTTGCCTGTGTTACAAGGTATGAAGTTGAGTAAGACTCAATGCCCGACCACTGCAGAAGATAGAGAGAAAATGAAAGATGTTCCCTATGCTTCAGCCATAGGCTCTATCATGTATGCGATGCTGTGTACCAGACCTGATGTGTGCCTTGCTATAAGGGAGGTACCAAAGTAATCCAGGAATGGATCACTGGACAGCGGTCAAGAACATCCTGAAATACCTGAAAAGGACTAAGGATATGTTTCTCGTATATGGAGGTGACAAAGAGCTCACCGTAAGAGGTTACGTTGATGCAAGCTTTGACACTGATCCGGACGATTCTAAATCGCAAACCGGATACGTGTTTACTTTAAACGGTGGAGCTGTCAGTTGGTGCAGTTCTAAACAAAGCGTCGTAGCGGGATCTACATGTGAAGCGGAGTACATAGCTGCTTCGGAAGCAGCAAACGAAGGAGTCTGGATGAAGGAGTTCATATCCGATCTAGGTGTCATACCTAGTGCATCGGGTCCAATGAAAATCTTCTGTGACAATACTGGTGCAATTGCCTTGGCAAAGGAATCCAGATTTCAGAAAAGAACCAAACACATCAAGAGACGCTTCAACTCCATCCTGGATTTAGTCCAGGTGGGAGACATAGAGATTTGCAAGATACATACGGATCTGAATGTTGCAGACCCGTTGACTAAGCCTCTTCCACGAGCAAAACATGATCAGCACCAAGGCTCCATGGGTGTTAGAATCATTACTGTGTAATCTAGATTATTGACTCTAGTGCAAGTGGGAGACTGAAGGAAATATGCCCTAGAGGCAATAATAAAGTTATTATATATTTCCTTATATCATGATAAATGTTTATTATTCATGCTAGAATTGTATTAACCGGAAACATAATACATGTGTGAATACATAGACCAACAAAGTGTCACTAGTATGCCTCTACTTGACTAGCTCGTTAATCAATGATGGTTATGTTTCCTAACCATGAACAAAGAGTTGTTATTTGATTAACGAGGTCACATCATTAGTATAATGCTCTGATTGACATGACCCATTCCATTAGCATAGCACCCGATCATTTAGTATGTTGCTATTGCTTTCTTCATGACTTATACATGTTCCTATAACTATGAGATTATGCAACTCCCGTTTACCGGAGGAACACTTTGGGTACTACCAAACGTCACAACGTAACTGGGTGATTATAAAGGAGTACTACAGGTGTCTCCAATGGTAGATGTTGGGTTGGCGTATTTCGAGATTAGGGTTTGTCACTCCAATCGTCGGAGAGGTATCTCTGGGCCCTCTCGGTAATGCACATCACATAAGCCTTGCAAGCACTGCAACTAATATGTTAGTTGTGAGATGATGTATTACGGAACGAGTAAAGAGACTTGCCAGTAACGAGATTGAACTAGGTATTGGATACCGACGATCGAATCTCAGGCAAGTAACATACCGATGACAAAGGGAACAACGTATGTTGTTATGCGGTCTGACCGATAAAGATCTTCGTAGAATATGTAGGAGCCAATATGGGCATCCAGGTCCCGCTATTGGTTATTGACCGGAGACGTGTCTCGGTCATGTCTACATTGTTCTCGAACCGTAGGGTCCGCACGCTTAACATTACGTTGACAGTTATTATGAGTTTATGCATTTTGATGTACCGAAGGTTGTTCGGAGTCCCGGATTAGATCACGGACATGACGAGGAGTCTCGAAATGGTCGAGATGTAAAGATTGATATATTGGAAGCCTATGTTTGGACATAGAAAGTGTTCCGGGTGAAATCGGGATTTTACCGGAATACCGGGAGGGTTACCGGAACCCCCCGGGAGACTAATGGGCCTATTGGGCCTTAGTGGAAAAGAGAAACGGGAAGCCCACAAGCTGGCCGGCGCCCCCCCTTTCCCCAAGTCCTAGTAGGACTAGGATAGGGGGCCGGCCCCCCTTCTCTCTCCTTTTCCCCCCGGGAGTCCTAATAGGATTAGGATTGGAGGGAGGAGTCCTACTCCCGGTGGGAGTAGGACTCCCCTGCGCCTCCTCTCCCTGGCCGGCCGGCTCCCCCTCCTCCAACCTTTATATACGGGGGCAGGGGGCACCCCAAGACACACAAGTTGATCCTTGAGATCGTTCCTTAGCCGTGTGCGGTGCCCCCTGCCACCAAATTCCACCTCGATCGTACCGTTACAGTGCTTAGGCGAAGCCCTGCGTCGGTAGTACATCAAGATCGTCATCACGCCGTCGTGCTGACGGAACTCTTCCTCGACGCTTTGCTGGATCGGAGCCCGAGGAACGTCATCGAGCTGAACGTGTGCTAAGAACTCGGAGGTGCCGGAGTAACGGTGCTTGGATCGGTCGGATCGGGAAGAAGACATACGACTACTTCCTCTACGTTGTGTGATCGCTTCCGCAGTCGGTCTGCGTTGGTACGTAGACAACACTCTCCCCTCTCGTTGCTGTGCATCACCATGATCTTGCGTGTGCGTAGGAAAATTTTCGAAATTACTGCGTTCCCCAACAATGGGACTGGAGATGAGTCAACTTTAGTTAAAAGGCGTCTCAATAATTCGGAGTTTTTAGATCTTGATGCAAAAATTGGTAAAAGTGGGATTTGGAGAGGTCAAAACTTTACATAGCAATGAACCCACTATTTTGGATTTCAAGGAATTTAATTATGATAATTGCTCTTTGATAGATTGTATTTCCTTGTTGCAATCCGTGCTAAATTATCCGCATGCTTATAGTCAAAATAAAGCTTTTACCAAACATATCGTTGATGCTTTAATGCAACCTTATGAAGAAAAGCTTGAATTAGAAGTTTCTATCCCTAGAAAACTTCATGATGAGTGGGAACCTACTATTAAAATTAAAATTAAAGATCATGAATGCTATGCTTTATGTGATTTGGGTGCTAGCGTTTCCACGATTCCAAAAACTTTTTGTGATGTGTTAGGTTTCCGTGAATTTGATGATTGTTCTTTAAATTTGCATCTTGCGGATTCCACTATTAAGAAACCTATGGGAAGGATTAATGATGTTCTTATTGTTGGAAATAGGAACTATGTGCCCATAGATTTCATTGTTCTTTATATTGATTGTAATCCTTCATGTCCCATTATTATTGGTAGACCTTTCCTTAGAACAATTGGTGCAATTATATTGATATGAAAGAATGGAATATTAGATTCCAATTTCCGTTAAGGAAAGGCATGGAACACTTTTATAGAAAGAAAAATTAAATTACCTTATGAATCTATTACATGAGCCACTTATGGATTGCATACCAAAGATGATAATACCTAGATCTATTCTTGTTTTTTATGCCTAGCTAGGGGCGTTAAACAATAGCGCTTGTTGGGAGGCAACCCAATTTTATTTTTGTTTCCTGCTTTTTGGTTCTATTTAGTAATAAATAATTCATCTAGCCTCTGTTTAGATGTGGTTTTATGCTTTTAATTAGTGTTTGTGCCAAGTAGAACCATCGGGAAAACTTGGGGGAAGTTTTAGTGATCTTGCTTTAAAAAACAGAAACTTTAGCGCTCACGAGATATAGTAGTTTTTATCAAAAATCAATCTATACTAAAGCACCTTCTTCTTATCCTTAACAATAAAATCATGTGCTACCATACTCTTATGATCTAGAAAAATAGGGGGCATGAACTTTTCCTCTTTCTCATAATGCCTAATAGGTATCCTAAAGTGTGCAGCAAGGCGTGAAGCAAAGATGCATCAAGAGATAGAGCCCTTTGTACGGTTCATATTTAACCGTTTAGCAACAATAGCATCTAGACTGAAAGTTGTATCACGAAACAAAGCATGGCGCAAAATAAAAATATTAGGGGCACTGAGATTTCCACTGTTCCCGCGACCAATTAATCATCTACAAGCAAATATTACAAAATAACGCAGAACATGAAAATGTATGCTAGTAATTCTTGCATCAAAAACTTTCCTCGTTTCCCCTACAACAATTGTATCAATAAACTCCTCCACATCATTACGATGTGGTTCCTCTATGCTGCCCTCAAAGGGTATCTTACAGACCCGACAGATGTCATAAAGTGACATCTCCTTAAACTCATCATATAAATGAAATTCCACTGAAGGTGGTGATTTCTTAGCATGAAAGTAAAAAATTTGAACGAACATATTAGTGAGGAGGAGATACTATTCGCGCTGGTCGCGGAGGAATTTGATGAGGCCTGCATTCTCAGCCAATTAATAAAAGTCATCATAAATCCCGGCTGCTCTCAAGAACTCATCACAAGGCCATTCGCATGGCCGAACCTCCGCAGTGCGAGCGAGATTATATTTGAGCTTCTTATTCTCTTTACTTTGCTTATCCTTCGAGCTTCGACTCGAAGAGCCCCTCAACAATCTCTTCATCATTTTCTTTCTCTGAAAAATTTCTGAAATTTTTAGTGACTCAAAATAAAAGTGAATCAAACTCAACAAGATTGATAGCAACTACTCCCACAAGTGCCTAGAGACCATATCATGCATTAAAACTACTTTTGACCACACAAATTTGATATGCAAGCTCAAGAACAAGGTCACCTAAGTAGCAAAGATTTGCAATAAATAAAGCACTATAACAAAAACTAATTGGACCATTGGAGGAGTCACATACCGAAGAACAATCCCCCAAAGTAGTTTTGTGAATGGAGCTTTTAACAAGGAGATCGAAAATGCCAGCAAAATGAGCTAGAACTCGGGTTTGAGCTGGGGAGGATTTTTTCTGGAGGAAGACGAAGTGTGTGGGTGTAAGAATAAGTGGAGGGGCCCCACGTGGGGTCCATGAGGCAGGGGGCGCCCCCTAGGGGGGTGGGCGTGCCCTAGACCCTCGTGGCTAGGTGATGGGTCCCCCAGGTGTGTTCTCAGTGCCAAATATTCTTAAATATTCTAGAAAAAATCATATAAAATTTTCAGGGCATTTGGAGAACTTTTATTTTTGGGGTATTTTTTTATAGCAAGGATAATTCAGAAAACAGACAACAAAACTATTTTTGCTTTATTTAATCTAAATAACAGAAAGTAAAAGGAGGGTATAGAGAGATGTGATTTCTAACTTCATCCATCTCATGCTCATCAAAAGGAATCCAGTAACAAGGTTGATCAAGTCCTGTTAACAAACTCTTTCCGAATCACATGAAACCGGAGAATTTTCGAATAACACTAGGTTACCTCAACAGGGATATGCATGTCCCCAACAATAAGAATATCATATTTCTTCTTGATAGTAGGAAGACGAAATTCAAAACCTCCAACAATAATCATTGAAGTTTTCCAATAGAATTAATACTGTGGACTTGAGGTTGTTTCCTCGAAAAGTGTATCGTATGCTCATTACCATTAACATGAAAAGTGACATTGCCTTTGTTGCAATCAATAACAGCCCCTACAGTATTCAAAAAGGGTCTACCTGTAACATCCCAAATTTTCAATTTGGAATGTTATACATTAGAACATCATGGCATACCATATTTTATTTTGCATTTTGGTTGATCTTAGAAATTCTACGCAACTCAATGACCCATGGAGAGAGTTGGGGATTTCGTTATTTTCATATTTGAGTTTTCTCAAATTTTGAGAATAGGATCATTTGATTTTAATTATTTTATCATCAATTATTTCTACTACAAAAATATGAGAGAGGGAATAAAATGACTTTCCCAAAATAAAGAAATATTGAGGATTTAATAATAGAATCAAATAATATTTTATTTCGGAGTTTTTCGGTGTTTTATTTGAATTTAGGAAAAATGTGCGTTTTTCAAAATTGCATTTAGGCCCCAAATAAATGTTCACCTTGTGAGGCTTGATTTTAAAAGCCCGTGAAAATTTATTTCGGAATTTTTGGAGTCCGTTTAGTATTTCTTTTTATTTTTCTTCTGCGCGTAAATAAATAAAAAAAAGCGAACTGACCTACGGGCCGTGTCCGACTAGGACTCCGGCCCGGCTAGGCTTTAAAAGCCGGGGGACAGGCCCAGCCGAAGCCAGCGCCCCAGCCCCCGAAAACCCTAGCCCCAGCGCCGCCAGCGCCGCCGCCCAAGGTTCGCTGCCTCGATTTCTGTGCCGGTTTTTTTTTTATTTTTTTTCGAAAAACCGTTCGGTTTTTCCGTCGGTTTTTTAGATTCATTTTTTAAATAGATCAGTTTTTCCGGTTTATTTAAATAGCGAGCATTCGTCTTTTCGTTCGATCTAGCGAACGTTCGTCATTTTTCTTTTTCTTGGATTTAATCCGCGATTTTTCTGATCGCAATTCCTGATCCGATTTTTGTTTTAGTATAAATTTTCGCTCGTTTATCGGAATCAGGCGATTCAAGCGCTTGGAGTTTCGTCTCGAAACCCTCTATCCGTTTAACCAACTTCAACAAGATTTTGCTACTGTAAAAATTGCCCTAGATCCAGATTTGTAGAACGAAGTTGTTTTCTTTCGCCGTTTGACTTTCGTTGTTTCGTTCGATTTGATTCTTTTTGCAAACCGAAGTTCTTAAGTTGAACCTTCTGGTTAGATCTGTTATTTGAGTTTTACCCGTGCATTAGATGAGTACTTATTGCATGCTTATTTGTTTGTCTGCGATAGAATACCCGGAGTGCGCCGCTTGTTACTTCGAATCTCTAGGTTCCGCGGATCATCAGCAAGGCAAGTAACACTTTGATCATACCTTTTCTACTACCCAGTTTTATTGCATTAGATCAAATCCTCACACATTGCATGATTAGGATCTAATTAAATTGTGGGATGGGAAGTAGTTGGGGTAGTACCTATTACCTGTTTATTTTCAAACCTTTGGGAGTTACTTCCGCGTTTGCTTATTATGCCATGCTATGCTAGTAGACGTGGATTGGGAGAGTGATATCCATGACAAATGTGAGTTTTGTTAATTAATGGTTTATCTAAGGTGGCAACCTAAACACATATCTGGGTGGATTGAGGCACCTGGGTATTCCAGGACTTGCCTGTTTTCTTTTGGACCGCCACCCAGGCTCAAAGGGATCATGAGACTATTCATACTAGAAACTTCCGTGTGCAGCCACAAGCTATTATGCGCTCTAGCATAGTTGATTAAGTCATGCGAACTCTTATAGTGGTAGACTAGCAGATGTAGGGGATGTAGGTGGTACGGTCTACCCGATCGTAAGGTGCTAGCGCTTCTGAAAGACTATGTCTCGGTCATCCGTCTTCTCAAACACCTTGTAGTGCGAGAAACCAAACAGAGGCGATCGAGTCTTGTGGGGAATAGTGCGCAAACCTCTGCAGGAGTGTAATAAGCTAATCATGGTTAGCCGTGTCCCCAGTTATGGACATCTTAAGTATCTAGTACCTGGATTATCATGTGAATCTCAACATGTTACTCTAAATTAATTTTGTTGGGTTTTGTTTAATGATGATGCTTAATTGGGATTGAGGATGCTGTCAACCATTCTCAATGTTTAACAACTACCATGATAGTTAAATAAATTTATTCCTTTGTAGTAGGGAAAAATTGGCTTTACGCAAAACTGTAACCATAGAGCTTTCTACCAGCCAAATATGCATATAGTGTAGCTGTTTCATTCCATTACTCTCTATGTGTTACCTTGCCAGCATATTCCATGTGTTGACCCGTTTCGGGCTGCAACGTTAATGTTGCAGACTTTTCAGACGATGATTAAGGAGTTTTTAGGTCGTGGTTCTATACTCAGTGATGCCGTTGGAGTTGATGGACTCACTTATCTTCCAAGCCTTCCGCTGTTATCGTTTTTAGATGGCCTTAAGCCATATTTATTGTAATAAGTTCTCGTTTGAGACACTCGATGTAATAAGTGTGTGATTGCTACTCTGTTATAAATCCTCCGAGTACTGTGTGGTGTCAGCATTACTGATCCAGGGATGACACCGTAGCACAGAGATCAGACTGGTTGAGGTCTGGTCGCTACAGAGATGGTATCAGAGCACACGCTGACTGTAGGACACGACCACTAAGCTATAGACCTAGATCACTCTCTTCTCTTCTGACCTCTCATCTTTTCTACTCTTTAGGATGGCGGATGCAAGGAACAAGTTCACGCAACCAGATGAAGATACACCCTTTGGACGTCACTTGAAGGAAGTCACAAGATACCTAAACATAGGAATACCAAGCTTCACCGGAACCTACAACGCTGCTTTACCTAAAGAAGAGCGCTAGATGATTCAAGTTCAAGTTCCAGGAAGGACGTTCATGCCAGTCATTGAGCCCATAGAGTTTTCTTTTGATGCACCAACTTGGAGTCTGGGAATGAGCATGGCAGCTCACATCGCCATGGGACGCATTGGATAAGTCTACCGCAATGACCTCAAGGATACAATCTACCAGATTTGTGGGTGCCGAGATGAGCACTGGGAGATGATCAGCACCAGGAAGGATAGATCAATTGTAGCTTTTATCCAGGAGCTAAACCAGCACATTCGACGACAGGAGAACCAGATGTGTGCCGACATGATAGATCTGAAGAAGGCTAAGACTAGAATCGAGGAACTGGAGGAAGAACTCAAGGCTACACGTGAAGATTATGAAGAAGAAATTGAAGTATTGGTGGAGAAGAATGACGACCTGATCAAGAAGATTGGAATATTTATGGGAGGCCCTACACCAGTAGAGGAAGATGAAGAACCCAAGGAGATTAGCTCGGAAGACTACATCATCATCGACAACACAGATTCGAATCCAGACGAAAGCGATGATGACTATGTTGATGACGCTGGAGCAGATATCATGGAGTCTGCAACCGAAGAATATTTCCAGTAGACCACCTCATCAGTAGTAGTAGTCCACCATGTAAATACAATAGTCCGAGCACTTTTGCGATAGTTAGATCGATTGTATGCCCTTGTTTGATTGAATGAAGTGAATTGTTCGATTTTGCCTCATGTGCATATGGGTAGTGTTTTCTCTTTAGAGCCCCTCTATTCTTACATCTCATCTTTTCTAAACCCTCAGATGCCTCCGAGACGTGACCCCGGATTTACCTTTCCACCGGAGCTCACTCAGTTGATCCAGCAGCAGAACACATTGATGCAGTTGCTAGTACAGAATCAGAATCAGGGGAACAACAACAACAACCCACCACCACCACCACCTGTTGATCACTTAGCCCATTTTCTTAGACTGAATCCGCCGGTGTTTTCCAGCAGCACCGAGCCGATAGTAGCAGATGATTGGCTCCGCAAGACAGATAGAGAGTTGACCACAGCAGGATGCACAGATGCGGAGAAGGTGCAGTTTGCCGCACATCAACTTGAAGGACCAGCATCATCATGGTGGGGGAATTTCACAGCCACTTTTCCTATCGACACTGTCACATGGGACCAGTTTCAGCAGGCTTTTCGTACTGCACATGTTTCAGCAGGAGCTATGGCCATGAAGAAGCGTGAGTTTCACAACTTACGCCAAGGAGGACGGACAGTTGGCCAGTATGTGGAGGATTTTAGTAAGTTAGCACGTTATGCCCCAGATGATGTCGCTACGGATGCAGCTAAGCAGGAGAAGTTTCTGGAAGGACTGAATGATGAGTTGAGCATGTAGTTGATGGTAGCAACCTTCAACAACTACCAGGAGTTGGTAGATCGTGCTCTTATGATTGAAGGGAAGCAGCAGCAAATTGAGAATCGCAAGAGGAAGTATGGACAAGGAAAGTTCACTTCAGGAGCTCAGCAGAAGCCACGTTTTACCCCTAGACCGGGAGGACATTTTCAGCATACCCATGGAGGAGGTAGCACACACAATCACAATAGCACCAGGAATGGTAATGGGAATGGAGGAAGCAATGGCCAGAATCGCACCAACCCCTCAACCCCAGCCAAGAAGGACCTGAGCCAAGTCACTTCCTTTAAGTGCCAGAAGACCAGACTTTATGCTAATGAATGCCCTGAGATACAAAATGGAAATGGCAATGGAAGCTCTGGGAAGAAGCCGAACCCTTTCAACAGGGGACAGGTGAACCACGTTAGCGTGGAGGAGGTTGAAGAGCAGCCGGATGCAGTAATCGGTAAGTTTTTGGTTAAGTCATTTACTGCACTCGTTCTTTTTGATACTGGTGCATCGCATTCCTACATCTCAAGGGGATTTGTGGATAAGTATAACCTACCAACCCAAGCCCTTAGGTCACCCATGTTAATTAGTAACCTCGCTTGGAGCAGAGTATGTGGCTAGTCTATGGTGTGATCGGTTACCATTAAGGATTGGTAACTATGTTTTTCCCTCAGACCTAATAGTATTGGAATCTCAAGGATTGGACGTGATATTAGGCATGGATTGGTTATCAAAGTATGAAGGAAATATTGAATGCGCTAGTAAGTCAATTTTGTTTACCACCCCAGAAGGGAGAAGGATCAAGTATGTATCCCGACATGTGCCAGAGAGGACTCAAGTAAATTGCTTAACGGGAGTTGTGCAGGAGGAAGTACTAGTGGTAAGGGATTTCCCTGAGGTATTTCTAGAGGAGTTGCCAGGCATGCCACTGAATAGAGATATTGAGTTTTTGATTGAGCTATTGCCAAGCACCGGGCCAATATCAAAGAGACCATATAGGATGCCAGCAAAGGATTTGGTAGAAATTAAGAAGCAGATTAAGGAGTTACTAGATAAGGGATATAGTCGCCCAAGTTCTTCGCCTTGGGGATCGCCAGTACTTCTAGTGGAGAAGAAGGATGGATGGTTAAGGATGGTTGTTGATTATCGAGGATTGAACGAAGTAACGATTAAGAACAAGTACCCACTACCAATGATCAATGATCTGTTTGATCGATTGCAAGGAGCTAAGGTATTTTCCAAGATCGATCTGCGATCAGGATACCACCAGTTGAAGATTCGAGAACAGGATATTCCTAAGACAGCTTTTACCACCAGGTATGGGCTGTACGAGTATACCGTTATGTCATTTGGCCTGACTAACGCACCTGCCTATTTTATGAACATGATGAACCAAGTATTTATGGAGTTTTTGGATAAGTTCGTCGTAGTGTTCATTTATGATATCCTGGTTTATTCGAATAATGAAGAGGAGCATAAGGAGCATTTGCATTTGGTACTTGGAAAGCTCAGAGAACATCAATTATATGCCAAGTTCAGCAAATGTGAGTTTTGGTTAAAGGAAGCAGGATTCCTCGGACACGCTATATCTGGAGAAGGTATAGCGGTAGATCCTACCAAAGTAGATACCGTGACCAAGTGGGAAGCACCAACTACCATCGGAGAGATCCAGAGTTTTCTTGGACTCGCCGGATACTACCAGAGATTCATTGAGAATTTCTCAAAGATTGCGAAGCCTATGACGGAGTTATTAAAGAAAGATACCGACTTCATATGGACGGAGGAATGCGAGGCTAGTTTCCAAGAGTTGAAGAAACGCTTGGTTACTTCACCAGCGTTGATTTTGCCAGATCAGACCAAGGATTATGAGGTGTATTGCGACGCTTGACGTCGAGGACTTGGAGCAGTGCTTATGCAGGAAGGGAGAGTTGTTTCATATGCCTCAAGACAACTGAAGCCTCATGAGTTGAATTATGCTACGGATGATTTGGAGTTAGCAGCAGTAGTGCATGCTTTGAAAACATGGAGGCATTTCCTCATTGGAAACCATTGTGAGGTGTACACGGATCATAAGAGTTTGAAGTACATTTTCACACAGAAGGAGTTGAATCTCAGACAAAGGAGATGGTTGGAACTCATCAAGGATTATGATATGAGATTGCAATACCATCCCGGAAAGGCTAATGTAGTAGCTGACGCATTAAGCCGTAAGAGCCCAATCAATATGTTAATGACGGGAGAAATGCCCAAGGAGTTAGCAGAAAATCTTCGTGAACTATGTTTGGGAATAGTTTCGACAGGCTATGTAGCAGCATTGGAGATTCAGTCAACCTTGATGGATAAAATAAGAGAAGCTCAGAAGACTGACAAGGAGATTGCCGCTATAAAGGAGAAACTGAGCAAAGGAAAAGCTAAAGGATTTCGTGAGGATGAGCACGACACCCTATGGTTTGAAGACCATGTTTATGTGCCCAATGACCCGGAGATCAGGAAGTTGATTCTACAAGAGGCACACGATTCACCATATTCGATTCACCCAGGAAATACCAAGATGTATTAGGATTTGAAGGATATTTTCTGGTGGACCGGAATGAAGAAGGATATTGCGGAGTATGTAGCAGTTTGTGATGTGTGCCAGAGAGTAAAGGCAGAGCATCAGAAGCCAGCAGGATTGTTACAACCATTGCCGATACCCGAATGGAAGTGGGATAAGTTAGGCATAGATTTTATCACGGGATTACCCAGGACTCGTTTAGGCTATGACTCGATTTGGGTTGTAGTTGATCGGTTGACGAAGGTAGCTCATTTCATCCCAGTAAAGACCACTTACACTAGTGCTAAGTTGGCAAAGATATACATGACCAGGATCGTATGTTTGCATGGAGTTCCGAGGAGTATCGTATCAGATAGAGGAACCCAGTTTACCTCAAGGTTCTGGAAGCAGTTGCACGAAACTTTGGGAAGTAGGCTAGAATCCAGTACAACTTTTCATCCACAGACAGATGGACAGACCGAGAGAGTCAATAAGATTTTGGAGGATATGCTGAGAGCTTGTGCGCTAGATTACGGATCTAGTTGGGACGACAATTTGCCATATGCAGAGTTCTCTTACAACAACAGTTACCAAACCAGTTTAAAGATGGCCCCTTTCGAAGCCTTGTACGGAAGGAGGTGCAGGACACCGTTGTCATGGGACGAAGTGGGAGACCGCCAGTTGTTTGGACCTGACTTGATTAAAGAGTCTAAACAGAAGGTGAAATTGATTCGCGATAGGCTCAAAGTAGCCCAGTCCAGACAGAAGAGTTATGCAGATTCAAAATGCAAGGAGACAGTTTACGAAGTCGGAGATAGAGCTTATCTTTGAGTATCTCCACTTCGGGGAACAAAGCGTTTTGGAGTTAAAGGGAAGTTAGGGCCACGATTTGTAGGACCATATCGAGTTTTGGAGCGTATGGGAGAAGTGGCCTACAAGTTGGAATTACCTGAAGGATTGTCAGGAGTTCATGATGTGTTCCATGTTTCCTAGTTGAAGAAGTGTCACGCGAAGATGGCTGACATACCGTTGAGAGACACAGTGCCTTTGGAAACTATTCAGTTGGATAACGATTTGACCTACGAGGAGAGACCCGTTAAGATTCTCGAGTTTGCCAATCGAGTCACTCGCAGCAAGGTTATCAAGTTTTGCAAAGTTCAGTAGAGCCACCACACAGAGGATGAAGCCACCTGGGAATGAGAGGAAGATTTGCTCAAGGACCACCCTCACCTATTTTCTAGCCAACCCGAATCTCGAGGGCGAGATTCATCTTAAGGGGGTAGGTTTGTAACATCCCAAATTTTCAATTTGGAATGTTATACATTAGAACATCATGGCATACCATATTTTATTTTGCATTTTGGTTGATCCTAGAAATTCTACGCAACTCAATGACCCACGGAGAGAGTTGGGGGATTTCGTTATTTTCATATTTGAGTTTTCTCAAATTTTGAGAATAGGATAATTTGATTTTAATTATTTTATCATCAATTATTTCTATTACAAAAATATGAGAGAGGGAATAAAATGACTTCCCAAAATAAAGAAATATTGAGGATTTAATAATAGAATCAAATAAGATTTTATTTCAGAGTTTTATTTGAATTTAGGAAAAATGTGCGTTTTTCAAAATTGCATTTAGGCCCCAAATAAATGTTCACCTTGTGAGGCTTCATTTTAGAAGCCCGTGAAAATTTATTTCAGAATTTTTGAAGTCCATTTAGTATTTATTTTTATTTTTCTTCTGCGCGTAAAAAAACGAACCCACCTAAGGGCCGTGTCCGACTAGGACTCCGGCCCGGCTAGGCTTTAAAAGCCGGGGGAGAGGCCCAACCGAAGCCAGCGCCCCAGCCTCCGAAAACCCTAGCCCCAGCGCTGCCCCGCCGCCGCCAGAGCCGCCGCCGCCCCACCGCCGCACGCCGCACGCCGCCCGAGGTTCGCCGCCTCGATTTCCCCACCGTTTTTTATTTTTTTTTTCAAAAAACCGTTCGATTTTTCCGTTGGTTTTTTTAGATTCGGTTTTTTTAAATAGATCGGTTTTTTGGTTTATTTAAATAGCGAGCGTTCGCCCGTTCGTTCGATCAAGAGAACGTTCGTCGTTTTTCTTTTTTTCGGATTTAATCCACGATTTTTCTGATCGCGATTCCTAATCCGATTTTTGTTTTAGTATAACTTTTCGCTCGTTTATCGGAATCAGGCGATTCAAGCGCCTGGAGTTTCGTCTCGAAACCCTCTATCCGTTTAACCAACTTCAACAAGATTTTGCTACTGTAAAAATTTCCCTAGCTCCAGATTTGTAGAACGAAGTTGTTTTCTTTCGCCGTTTGACTTTCGTTGTTTCATTTGATTTGATTCTTTTTGCAAACCGGAGTTCTTAAGTTGAACCTTCTGGTTAGATCTCTTATTTGAGTTTTACCCGTGCATTAGATGAGTACTTATTGTATGCTTGTTTGTTTGTCTGCGATAGAATACCCGGAGTGCGCCGCTTGTTACTTCGAATCTCTAGGTTTCGCGGATCATCAACAAGGCAAGTAACAGTTTGATCATACCTTTTCTACTACCCAGTTTTATTGCATAGGTCAAATCCTCACACATTGCATGATTAGGATCTTATTAAATTGTGGGATGGGAAGTAGTTGAGGTAGTACCTATTACCTGTTTATTTTCAAACCTTTGGGAGTTACTTCCGCGTTTTCTTATTATGCCATGCTATGCTAGTAGACGTGGATTGGGAGAGTGATATCCGTGACAGATGTGAGTTTTTTTAATTAATAGTTTATCTAAGGTGGCAACCTAAACACACATCTGGGTGGATCGAGGCACCTGGGTATTCCAGGACTTGCCTGTTTTCTTTTGGACCGCCACCCAGGCTCAAAGGGATCATGAGACTATTCATACTAGAAACTTCCGTGTGAAGCCACAAGCTATTATGGGCTCTAGCATAGTTGGTTAAGTCGTGCGAACTCTTACAATGGTAGACTAGCAGATGTAGGGGATGTAGGTGGTACGGTCTACCCGATCGTAAGGTGCTAGCGCTTCTGAAAGACTATGTCTCGGTCATCCGTCTTCTCAAACACCTTGTAGTGCGAGAAACCAAACGGAGGCGATCGAGTCTTGTGGGGAAAAGTGCGCAAACCTCTGCAGAGTGTAATAAACTAATCATGGTTAGCCGTGTCCCCGGTTATGGACATCTTGAGTATCTAGTACCTGGATTATCATGTGAATCTCAACATGTTACTCTAAATTAATTTTGTTGGGATTTGTTTAATGATGATGTTTCATTGGGATTGAGGATGCTATCAACCATTCTCAGTGTTTAACAACTACCATGATAGTTAAATAAATTTATTCCTTTGTAGTAGGGAAAAATTGGCTTTACGCAAAACTGTAGCCATAGAGCTTTCTACCAGCCAAATATGCATATAGTGTAGCTGTTTCATTCCATTACTCTCTACGTGTTACCTTGCCAGCATATTCCATGTGCTGGCCCGTTTCGGGCTGCAACGTTAATGTTGCGGACTTTTCAGACGACGATTAAGGAGTTTTTAGGTCGTGGTTCTATACTTAGTGATGCCGTTGGAGTTGATGGACTCACTTATCTTCCAAGCCTTCCGCTGTTATCGTTATTAGATGGCCTTAAGCCATATTTATTGTAATAAGTTCTCATTTGAGATACTCGATGTAATAACTGTGTGATTGCTACTCTGTTATAAATCCTCCGAGTACTGTGTGGTGTCAGCATTACTGATACAGGGATGACACCGGAGCTCAGAGATCAGACTGGTTGAGGTCTGGTCGCTACACTACTAAGAATAATAGATGTACTATCATCCTCGGGAATATCAAGAATAACAGTCAGTTAAAATAGCAATGTTTGCAACCACAATAGGCACATCCTCACAAATACCGACGGGTATAGCAGTTGATTTATCAGCCATTTGCAAAGATATTTCAGTAGTTGTCAACTTATTCAAATCAAGTATACGATATAAAGAGAGAGGCATAACACTAACACCGGCTCCAAGTTCAAATAAAGCGGTTTTAACATAGTTTCTCTTAATGGAGCATGGTATAGTTGGTACTCCTGGATCTCCTAGTTTCCTAGGTATTCCACCCTCAAAAGTATAATTAGCAAGCATGGTGGAAATTTCAGCTTCCAGTATCTTTCTTTTATTTGTAACAATATCTTTCATGTACTTAGCATATGGATTCATTTTAAGCATATCAGTCAAACGCATACGCAAAATATTGGTCTAATCATTTCAGCAAAGCGCTCAGAATCCTCATCATCCTTTTTATTGGATGGTTTAGGAGGAAAAGGCATGGGTTTTTGAACCCATGGTTCTCTTTCTTTACTGTGCTTCCTAGCAACAAAGTCTCTCTTATCATAACGTTGATTCTTCGATTGTGGGTTATCAAGATCAACAATAGGTTCAATCTCTACATCATTGTCATTGCCATGTATTTCTTCAATAGGTGGTAAATTCTTAACATCTTTAGCTTTAATACTCTTTTCTTTGATAGATTTCCTTGCCTCTTGCATATCTTCAGGACTGAAAAATAGAATACACCTTTTCTTCGGAGTTGGCTTAGGAGTTAGTTCAGAAGTGTCCAATCATTATCATTACTCAACATATTATTCAATAGAAATTCAGGTTGGTCAACAGCTCTTTCCCTAAAAACACAACTAGGACAACTATCCAGGTGGTCTCTGGAAGCATCGGTTAGTCCATTACAAAAGATATCAAGTATTTCATTTTTCTTGAGAGGATGGTCAAGCAAAGCATTAAGTAATCGGAGAAGCCTCCCCCTAGCTTGTGGGAGACTCTCCTCTTCAATTTGCACAAAATTATATATTTCCCTTAATGTGGCTTGTTTCTTATGAGCGGGGAAATATTTAGTAGAGAAGTATAAATCATATCCCGGGGACTACGCACACAACCAGGTTCAAGAGAATTAAACCATGTTTTAGCATAACACTTTAATGAGAACGGAAACAACTTAAGGATAAAGTAATAGCGAGTTTTCTCATCATTAGTGAATAGGGTGGCTATATCATTTAACTTAGTAAGATGTGCAACAACAGTTTTAGATTCATAGACATAAAAAGGATCAGATTCAACGAAAGTAATTAACCCAGGATCGACAGACAAATCAAAATCCTTATCGGAATTACATATAGGTGAAGTAGCAAAAGGAGGGTCATATTTCATTCTAGCATTCAAAGACTTTACTTTCAGCTTAGCTAACAGTTTCTTAAGATCATATCTATCATTGCAAGCTAAAAAGTCTCTAGCAGTTTCTACATCCATAACATAACCCTCAGGCACAACATGCAATTCATATCTAGGGGGAGAATCTTCATCATCACTTTCATCAATATTATCAGTTTCAATAATTTCATTGTCTCTAACCCTAGCAAGTTGTTCGTCAAGAAATTCACCTAATGGCACACTATTATCAAGCATAGAAGTAGTTTCATCATAAGCATCATGCATAGCAGAAGTGGCATAATCAATAACATGCGACATATCAGAATGAATAGCAGGAGTAGGTGTCGCAAGTTTACTCAAAACAGAAGGTGAATCAAGTGCAGCGCTAGATGGAAGTTCCTTACCTCCCCTCATAGTTGAGGGAAAAATCTTGATTCTTTCATCTTTCAAGTTCCACATAGTGATCAGCAGATATAAATCCCAAGTGACTCAAAGAATAGAGCTATGCTTCCCGGCAATGGCGCCAGAAAATAGTCTTGATAACCCACAAGTATAGGGGATTGCAACATTTTTCGAGGGTAGAGTATTAACCCAAATTTATTGATTTGACAGAAGGGGAGCCAAAGAATATTCTCAACTATTAATAGTTGAGTTGTCAATAGCACCTGTTGGGAGGCAAACCCAATTTTATTTTTGTTTCCTGCTTTTTGGTTCTGTTTAGTAATAAATAATTCACCTAGCCTCTGTTTAGATGTGGTTTTATGCTTTTAATTAGTGTTTGTGCCAAGTAGAACCATTGGGAAAACTTGGGCGAAGTTTTAGTGATCTTGCTTTAAAAAACAGAAAAACTTTAGCGCTCACGAGATTTGCTGCCATTTTTTTACTGGAGAGTGAGATTAGGTTGGTTCTTTTTGCAGATGATTAATAGACAAATTCCTCACGTTCACCAATTTATTTCAGAATTTTTGGGGTTACAGAAGTATTCGAAATCTACAGATTACTACAGATTGTTCTGTTTTTGGCAGATTCTGTTTTTCGTGTGTTGTTTGCTTATTTTGATGCATCTATGGCTAGTATCGGAGTGTATGAACCATAGAGAAGTTGGAATACAGTAGGTTTAACACCAATATAAATAAAGAATGAGTTTATTACAGTACCTTAAGTGGTGGTTTGTTTTCTTATACTAACGGAGCTCATGACATTTTCTGTTGAGTTTTGTGTTGTGAAGTTTTCAAGTTTTGGGTAAAGATTTGATAGATTTTGGAATAAGGAGTGGCAAGAGCCTAAGATTATGGATGCCCAAGGCACCCCAAGGTAAAATTCAAGGACAACCAAAAGCCTAAGCTTGGGGATGCCCCGGAAGGCATCCCCTCTTTCGTCTTCTTCCATCGGTAACTTTACTTGAGGCTATATTTTTATTCACCACATGATATGTGTTTTTCTTAGAGCGTATTGTATGATTTGAGTCTTTGATTTTTAGTTTACCACAATCATCCTTGCTGTGCACACCTTTTGTGAGAGACACACATGAGCCGGAATTTATTAGAATACTCTATGTGCTTCACTTATATCTTTTGAGCTAGATAATTTTTCTCTAGTGCTTCACTTATATCTTTTAGAGCACGGTGGTGGTTTTATTTTATAGAAATTATTGATCTCTAAAGCTTCACTTATATTATTATGAGAGTCCTTTAGAACAGCATGGTAATTTTCTTTGGTTATAAAATTAGTCCTAATATGATAGGCATCCAAGATGGGTATAATAAAAACTATCATAAAAAGTGCATTGAATACTATGAGAAGTTTGATACTTGATGATTGTTTTGAGATATAAAGATGGTGATATTAGAGTAATGCTAGTTGAGTAGTTATGAATTTTAGAAATACTTGTGTTAAAGTTTGTTATTCCCGTAGCATGCACGTATGGTGAACCGTTATGTGATGAAGTCGGAACATGATTTATTTATTGATTGTCTTCCTTATGAGTGGCGGTCGGGGATGAGCGATGGTCTTTTCCTACCAATCTATCCCCTAGGAGCATGCGCGTAGTACTTTGTTTTGATAACTAAAAGATTTTTGCAATAAGTATATGAGTTCTTTATGACTAATGTTGAGTCCATGGATTATACGCACTCTCACCCTTCCACCATTGCTAGCCTCTCTAGTATCATGCAACTTTCGCCGGTACCATAAACCCACCATATACTTTCCTCAAAACAGCCACCATACCTACCTATTATGTCATTTCCATAGCCATTCCAAGATATATTGCCATGCAACTTACCACCATTCCGTTATTTATGACACGCTTCATAATTGACATATTGCTTTGCATGATCATGTAGTTGACATCGTATTTGTGGCAAAGACACATTCATAATTATTTCATACATGTCAGTCTTGATTCATTGCACATCCCGGTACACCGCCGGAGGCATTCACATAGAGTCATATTTCGTTTTAGTATCAAGTTGCAATTTTTGAGTTATAAGTAAATAAAAGTGTGATAATCATCATTATTAGAGCATTGTCCCAAGTGAGGAAAGGATGATGGAGACTATGATTCCCCCACAAGTCGGGATGAGACTCCGGACAAAAAAAGATTAAAAAAGAGGCCATAAAAAAGAGAAGGCCCAAATAGAAAAAAGGAGAAATGAGAGAAAAAGAGAGAAAGGACAATGCTACTATCCTTTTACAACCTTGTGCTTCAAAGTAGCACCATGATCTTCATGATAGAGAGTCTCCTATTTTGTCACCTTCATATACTAGTGGGAATTTTACATTATAGAACTTGGATTGTATATTCCAATGATGGGCTTCCTCAAATGGCCCTAGGTCTTCGTGAGCAAGCAAGTTGGATGCACACCCACTTAGTTTCTTTTTGAGCTTTCATAGACTTATAGCTCTAGTGCATCCGTTGCATGGCAATGCCTACTCACTCACATTGATATCTATTGATGGGCATCTCCATAGCCCGTTGATACGCCTAGTTGATGTGAGACTATCTTCTCCCTTGTGTCTTCTCCACCACCTCCACTCTATTCCACATATAGTGCTATGTCCATGACTCACTCTCATATATTGCGTGAAGATTGAAAAAGTTTGAGAACGTCAAAAGTATGAGACAATTGCTTGGCTTGTCATCGGGGTTGTGCATGATTTAAATACTTTGTGTGATGAAGATAGAGCATAGCCAGACTATATGATTTAAATACTTTGGCCATGGTATTTTGAGAAGACATGATTGCTTTGTTAGTATGCTTGAAGTATTATTATTTTTATGTCAATATTAAAATTTTGTCTTGAATCTTTCGGATCTGAACATTCATGCCACAATAAAGAAAATTACATTGAGAATTATGCTAGGTAGCATTCCACATCAAAAATTCTGTTTTATCATTTACCTACTCGAGGACGAGCAGGAATTAAGCTTGGGGATGCTTGATACGTCTCCAATGTATCTATAATGTTTTATTGTTCCATGCTATTATATTATCTGTTTTGGATGTTAATGGTCTTATTTATAAACTTTTATATTAGTTTTGGGACTAACCTACTAACCCAAGGCCCAGTGCAAATTGCTGTTTTTTGTCTATTTCAGTGTTTCGCGGAAAAGAAATATCAAACGGAATCCAAACGGAATGAAACCTTCGGGAGAGTTATTTTTGGAACAAACGTGATCCAGGGGACTTGGAGTAGACGTCAAGAAAAAAACGAGGTGGCCACGAGGCAGGAGGACGCCCCCCACCCTCGTGGGCCCCTTGCAGCTCCACCGACCTACTTCTTCCTTCTATATATATCCATATACCCCGGAAACATCCAGGAGCACCACGAAACCCTATTTCCACTGCCGCAACCTTCTATACCCGTGATATCCCATCTTGGGGCATTTTCTGGAGCTCCGCCGGAGGGGGAATCTATCACGGAGGGCTTCTACATCAACACCATAGCCTCTCCGATGATGCGTGAGTAGTTTACCACAGACCTTTGGGTCCATAGTTATTAGCTAGATGGCTTCTTCTCTCTCTTTGGATCTCAATACAATGTTCTCCTCGATCTTCTTGGAGATCTATTCGATGTAACTCTTTTTGTGGTGTGTTTGTTGAGATCCGATGAATTGTGGGTTTATGATCAAGTTTATCTATGAACAATATTTGATTCTTCTCTGAAATCTTTTATGTATGATTGGTTATCTTTGCAAGTCTCTTCGAATTATTAGTTTGGTTTGGCCTACTAGATTGATCTTTCTTGCAATGGGAGAAGTGCTTAGCTTTGGGTTCAATCTTGCGGTGTCCTTTCCCAGTGACAGCAGGGGTTGCAAGGCACGTATTGTATTGTTGCCATCGAGGATAAAAAGATGGGGTTTATATCATATTGCTTGAGTTTATCCCTCTACATCATGTCATCTTGCCTAATGCGTTACTATGTTCTTATGAATTTAATACTCTTGATGCATGCTGGATAGCGGTCGATGTGTGGAGTAATAGTAGTAGATGCAGAATCATTTCGGTCTACTTGTCGCAGACGTGATGCCTATATACATGATCATGCATAGATATTCTCCTAATTATGCCCTTTTTTATCAATTGCATGACAGTAATTTGTTCACCCACTATAATAGTTATGCTATCTTGAGAGAAACCACTAGTAAAACCTATGCCCCCCAGGTCTATCATTTATCATATAAGTTTCCCATCTATTTTATTTTGCAATCTTTACGCTCAATCTGTATCATAAAAATATCAAAATTTTATCTTTTTATTATTATCTCTACCAGATCTCACTCTCGTAAGTGATCGTGAAGGGATTGACAGCCCCTTTATCGTGTTGGTTGTGAGGTTCTTATTTTTTTGTGTAGGTACGAGGGACTTGCGTGTAGTCTCCTACTGGATTGATACCTTGGTTCAAAAAAACTAAGGGAAATACTTACGCTACTTTGCTGCATCACACTTTCCTCTTCAAGGGAAAACCAACGCAGTGCTCAAGAGGTAGCACTTGGCGGTGGCTCCATATCGTAAAACGCGATGAATCCTTCTCTCTTTTTCTCCCCGAATGTGAATATATAGAGTTGGAGTTGAGTTCGGTGGAGCCTCAGGGGGCCCACGAGACAGGGGGCGCGCCCCCACCCTCGTGGACAGGGTGTGGGCCCCCTGGTGTTGATTCTTTCGCCAGTACTTTTTATAAATTCCAAAAATATTCTCCGTGAAGTTTCAGGTCATTCTGAGAATTTTTATTTCTGCACAAAAATAACACCATGGCAATTCTGCTGAAAATTGCGTCAGTCCGGGTTAGTTCCATTCAAATCATGCAAGTTACAGTCCAAAACAAGGTCAAAAGTGTTTGGAAAAGTAGATACGATGGAGACGTATCAACTCCCCAAGCTTAAACCTTTGCTTGTCCTCAAACAATTCAGTTGACAAACAGAAAGTGATAAAGAAAAACTTTTACAAACTCTGTTTGATCTTGTTGTTGTAAATATGTAAAGCCAGCATTCAAGTTTTCAGCAAAGATTATGAACTAACCATATTCACAATAACATTTATGTCTCATGTTTACTCATATCAATGGCATAATCAACTAGCGAGCAATAATAGTAAATCTCGGATGACAACACTTTCCCAAAAGAATCATAATATGATATAACAAGATGGTATCTCGCTAGCCCTTTCTGAGAACGCAAAACATAAATGCAGAGCACCTTTGAAGTTCAAGGACTGACTCAACATTATAATTCATGCTAAAAGAGATCCAGTCACAATCATACTCAATGAGAACTAACACAGAACAGGAAATATTGCAAAATAACGCAGAACAGGAAAATGTATGCTAGTAATTCTTGCATCGGAAACTTTCCTCGTTTCTCCTACAACAATTGTATCAATAAACCCCTCCACATCATTACGACGTGGTTCCTCTATGCTGCCCTCAAAGGGTATCTTACAGACCCGACAAAAATCATAAAGTGACATCTCCTTAACCTCATCATATAAATGAAATTCCACGGAAGGTGGTGATTTCATAGCATGAAAGTAAAAATTTTGCACGAAAATATTAGTGAGGAGGAGATACTGTTCATGCTGGTCGCGGAGGAAATTGTTGAGGCCTGCATTCTCAGCCAAATAATAAAAGTCATCATAAATCCCGACGGCGCTCAACAACTCATCACAAGGCCATTCGCATGGCCGAACCTCCGCAGTGCGAGGGAGGTTATATTTGGGCTTCTTATTCTCTTCACTTTGCTTATCCTTCGAGCTTCGGCTCGAAGAGCCCCTCAACAATCTCTTCATCATTTTCTTACTCTAGAAACTTTCTGAAATTTTTAGTGACTCAAAATAAAAGTGAATCAAAGTCAACAAGATTGATAGCAAATACTCCCACAAGTGCCTAGAGACCATATCATGCATTAAATCTACTTTTGACCACACAAATTTGACATGCAAGCTCCAGAACAGGGTCACATAAGCAGCAAAAATTTGCAATAAATAAAGCACTAGAACAAAAACTAATTGGACCATTGGAGGTGTCACATATCGAAGAACAATCCCCCAAAGCAGTTTTGTGAATGGAGCTTTGAGCAAGGAGATCGAAAATGGCAGCAAGATGAGCTAGAACTCGGGTTTGTGCTGGTGGAGTATTTTTTCTAGAGGAAGAAGAAGTGTGTGGGTGCAAGAATAAGTGGAGGGGGCCCACGTGGGGTCCACGAGGTAGGGGGTCCCCCAGGTGTGTTCTCAGTGCCAAATATTCTAGAAAAAATCATATAAAATTTTTAGGGCATTTGGAGAACTTTTATTTTCGGGGTATTTTTTTATTGCAAGGATAATTCAGAAAATAGACAGGAAATACTATTTTGGCTTTATTTAATCTAAATAATAGAAATTAAAAGGAGGGTACAGAGAGTTGTGCTTTCTAACTTCATCCATCTCATGCTCATCAAAAGGAATCCACTAACAAGGTTGATCAAGTCTTGTTAACAAACTCTTTCCGAATCACATGAAACTGGAGAATTTTCGAATAACACTAGGTTAGCTCAACGGGGATATGCATGTCCCCAACAATAATAATATCATATTTCTTCTTGACAACAGGAAGAGGAAATTCAAAACCTCCAATAATAATCGTTGAAGTTTTTCCAATAGAATTAATACTATGGACTTGAGGTTGTTTCCTCGGAAAGTGTACTGTATGCTCATTACCATTAACATGAAAAGTGACATTGCCTTTGTTGCAATCAATAACAGCACCTACAGTATTCAAAAAGGGTCTACCAAGAATATTAGACATACTATCGTCCTCGGGAATATCAAGAATGACAAAGTCCGTTAAAATAGTAACGTTTGCAACCACAACAGGCACATCCTCACAAATACCGACAGGTATAGGAGTTGATTTATCAGCCATTTGCAAAGATATTTCAGTAGGTGTCACCTTATTCAAATGAAGTCTGCGATATAAAGAGAGAGGCATAACACTAACACCAGCTCCAAGATCACATAAAGCAATTTTAACATAGTTTCTCTTAATGGAGCATGGTATAGTTGGTACTCCTGGATCTCCTAGTTTCTTAGGTATTCTACCCTTAAATGTATAATTAACAAGCATGGTGGAAATTTCAGCTTCTGTTATCTTTCCTTTATTTGTAGCAATATCTTTCATGTACTTAGCATAAGGATTCATTTTAAGCATATCAGTTAAACGCATACGCAAAAAGATAGCTTTAATCATTTCAGCAAAGCGTTCAAAATCATCATCATCCTTTTTCTTGGATGGTTTAGGAGGAAAGGCATGGGTTTCTGAATCCATGGTTCTCTTTCTTTACCGTGCTTCCTAACAACAAAGCCTCTCTTATAATAACGTTGATTCTTTGATTGTGGGTTATCAAGATCAACAGCAGGTTCAATCTCTACATCATTGTCATTGCTAGGTTGAGCATAAATATGAACATCATCAGTAATATTATCACTAGGTTCATGTTCCTTACCAGATTGTGTTTCAGCGTTAGAAATAGAAATATCATTGGGATTCTCAGGTGTGTCAACAACTGTTTCACTAGAAGCATGCAAAGTCCTATCATTTTTCTTCTTCTTTTTCTTCTTCTTAGAAGAACTAGGTGAATCAACATTAGTTTTCTGAGAATCTTGTCAATTCTCTAAGGGTGGCCCTCGGGATACAAAGGTTCCTGAGTCATTTTCCCCCTCTAGTCACAACTCTAATAGCATTATCATTTTTCTTATTATTTAATTCATTGAGCAAATCATTCTGAGCTTTAAGTACTTGTTCTACTTGAGTGGTAACCATAGAAGCATGTTTACTAATAAGTTTAAGCTCACCTTTAACTCTAGGCATATAATTACTCAAGTGTTCAATCATATAAGCATTACGTTTCAATTGTATACCAACATAAGCATTGAAGTTTTCTTGTTTAACAATAAAATTATCAAACTCATCTAAGCATTGGCTAGCAGACTTATTACAAGGAATATCACCTTCATCAAATCTATAGAGAGAATATACCTTTACTACCTGTGTCGGGTTATCAAGACCATGTATTTCTTCAATAGGTGGTAAATTCTTAACATATTCAACTTTAATACCCTTTTCTTTCATAGATTTCCTTGCCTCTTGCATATCTTCAGGACTGAGAAATAGAATACCCCTTTTCTTCGGAGTTGGCTTAGGAGTTGGTTCAGGAAGTGTCCAATCATTATCATTACTCAACATATTATTCAATAGCAATTTAGCTTGGTCAACAGTTCTTTCCCTGAAAACACAACCAGCACAACTATCCAGGTGGTCTCTGGAAGCATCGGTTAGTCCATTATAAAAGATATCAAGTATTTCATTTTTCTTGAGAGGATGATCCGGCAAAGCATTAAATAATTAGAGAAGCCTCCCCTAAGCTTGTGGGAGACTCTCTTATTCAATTTACACAAAATTATATATTTCCCTTAAGGCAGCTTGTTTCTTATGAGCGGGGAAATATTTAGCAGAGAAGTAATAAATCATATCCTGGGGACTACGCGCACAACCAGGATCAAGAGAATTAAACCATGTTTTAGCATCACCCTTTAATGAGAACGGAAACAATTGAAGGATAAAGTAATAGCAAGTTTTCTCATCATTAGTGAACATGGTGGCTATATCATTTAATTTAGTAAGATGTGCCACAACAGTTTTAGATTCATAGCCATAAAAAGGATCAGATTCAACCAAAGTAATTAACTCAGGATCGACAGAGATATCATAATCCTTATCGGAAATACATATAGGTGAAGTAGCAAATGCAGGGTCATATTTCATTCTAGCATTCAAAGACTTTACTTTCAGCTTAGCTAACAGTTTCTTAAGATCATATCAATCATTGCAAGCTAAAAAGTCTCTAGTAGTTTCTTCATGTATAACATAACCCTCAGGCACAACAGGCAATTCATATCTAAGGGGGTATCTTCATCATCACTTTCATCAATATTATCAGTTTCAATAATTTCATTCTCTCTAACCCTAGCAAGTTGTTCATCAAGAAATTCACCTAATGGCACAGTATTATCAAGCATAGAAGTAGTTTCATCGTAAGAATCATGCATAGCAGAAGTGGCATCATCAATAACATGCGACATATCAGAATGAATAGCAAGAGTAGGTGTCGCAAGTTTACTCAAAACAGAAGGTGAATCAAGTGCAGCGCTAGATGGCAGTTCTTTACCTCCCCTCATAGTTGAGGGGAAAATCTTGGTTCTTTCATCTTTCAAGTTCCACATAGTGATCAGCAGATATAAATCCCAAGTGACTCAAAGAATAGAGCTATGCTCCCGGCAATGGCGCCAGAAAATAGTCTTGATAACCCACAAGTATAGGGGATTGCAACATTTTTCGAGGGTAGAGTATTAACCCAAATTTATTGATTCGACACAAGGGGAGCCAAAGAATATTCTCAAGTATTAATAGTTGAGTTGTCAATTCAACCACACCTGAAAGACTTAATATCTGCAACAAAGTATTTAGTAGAAAAGTAATATGGAAATAACAGTAACGGTGGCAAATGTAACAATATTGGTTTTTGTAGTGATTGTAACAGTGGCAACGGAAAAGTAACTAAGCAAAGATCGATATGTGAAAAGCTCGTAGGCAATGGATCGGTGATGGATAATTATGTCGGATGTGATTCCTCATGTAACGGTTATAACATAGGGTGACATAGAACTAGCTCCAGTTCATCAATGTATTGTAGGCATGTATTCTGAATATAGTCATACGTGCTTATGGAAAAGAACTTGCATGACATCTTTTGTCCCACCCTCCCGTGGCAGCTGGGTCCTATGGGAAACTAAGGGATATTAAGGCCTCCTTTTAATAGAGTACCGGAACAAAGCATTAGCACTTAGTGAATACATGGACTCCTCAAACTATAGTCATCACCGGTAATTGTCCCGATTATTGTCACTTCAGGGTTAACGAATCATAACACATAGTAGGTGACTATTGACTTGCAAAATAGGATCAAGAACTCACATATATTCATGAAAATACAATAGGTTCAGATCTGAAATCATGGCACTCGGGCCCTAGTGACAAGCATTAAGCATAGCAAAGTCATAACAACATCAATCTTAGAACATAATGGATACTAGGGACCAAACCCTAACAAAACTAACTCGATTACATGATAAATCTCATCCAACCCATCACCGTCCAGCCAGCCTACAATAGAATTACTCACGTACGGCGGTGAGCATCATGAAATTGGTGATGGAGGAAGGCTGATGATGACGATGGCAACGGATTCCCCTCTCCAGAGCCCCGAACGGACTCCAGAGATCAGCCCTCTTGAGAGAGATTAGGGCTTGGCGGCGGCTCCGTATCGTAAAACATGATGAATCCTTCTCCCTCATTTTTTTCTCCCCGAACGTGAATATATAGAGTTGGAGTTGAGGTCAGTGGAGCCTCAGGGGGCCCACGAGACAGGGGGCGTGCCCCAGGGGGGTGGGCGCGCCCCCACCCTCGTGGACAGGGTGTGGGCCCCTATTGTTGATTCTTTCGCCAGCATTTTTCATAAATTCCAAAAATATTCTTCATGAAGTTTCAGGTCATTCTGAGAACTTTTATTTTTGCACAAAAATAACGCCATGGGAATTCTGCGGAAAACAACGGTAGTCCGGGTTAGTTACATTCAAATCATGCAAGTTAGTGTCCAAAACATGGTCAAAAGTGTTTGGAAAAGTAGATACGATGGAGACGTATCAGGTTCCGGTAACCCCTTGGTACTATGATAAATATCCGAAACACTCCGAAACCATTCCGGTGTCCGAATACTATCGTCCAATATATCAATCTTTACCTATCGACCATTTCGAGTCTCCTTGTCATGTCCGTGATCTCATCTGGGACTCCGAACAATCTTCAGTCACCAAAACACATAACTCATAATACAAATCGTCGTCTAACATTAAACGTGTGGACCCTACGGGTTCGAGAACTAGGTAGACATGACCGAGACAGAACTCCGATCAATAACCAACAGCGGAACCTGGATACTCATATTGGTTCCTACATATTCTACGAAGATCTTTATCGGTCAAACTGCAATGACAACATACGTCATTCCCTTTGTCATCGGTATGTTACTTGCCCGAGATTCGATCGTTGGTATCTTCATACCTAGTTCCATCTCGTTATCGGCAAGTCTCTTTACTCGTTCCGTAATGCATCATCCCGCAACTAACTCATTAGTTGAAGGAAATATGCCCTAGAGGCAATAATAAAGTTATTATTTAGTTCCTTATATCATGATAAATGTTTATTATTCATGCTAGAATTGTATTAACCGGAAACATGATACATGTGTCAATACATAGACAAACAGAGTGTCACTAGTATGCCTCTACTTGACTAGCTCATTGATCAAAGATGGTTATGTTTCCTAGCCATAGACAAAGAGTTGTCATTTGATTAACGGGATCACATCATTAGGAGAATGATGTGATTTACTTGACCCATTCCGTTAGCTTAGCACTTGATCGTTTAGTTTGTTGCTATTGCTTTCTTCATGACTTATACATGTTCCTATGACTATGAGATTATGCAACTCCCGTTTACCGGAGGAACACTTTGTGTGCTACCAAACGTCACAACGTAACTGGGTGATTATAAAGGTGCTCTACAGGTGTCTCTGAAGGTACTTGTTGGGTTGGCGTATTTCAAGATTAAGATTTGTCACTCCGATTGTCGGAGAGGTATCTCTGGGCCCACCCGGTAATACACATCACTTAAGCCTTGCAAGCATTGCAACTAATGAGTTAGTTGTGGGATGATGTATTACGGAACGAGTAAAGAGACTTGCCGGTAACGAGATTGAACTAGGTATTGAGATACCGACGATCGAATCTCGGGCAAGTAAAATACCGATGACAAAGGGAACAATGTATGTTGTTATGCGGTTTGATCGATAAAGATCTTCGTAGAATATGTAGGAGCCAATATGAGCATCCAGGTTATGCTATTGGTTATTGACCAGAGACGTGTCTCGGTCATGTCGACATAGTTCTCGAACCCATAGGGTCCGCACGTTTAAAGTTAGATGACGATTATATTACGAGTTTATATGTTTTGATGTACCGAAGGTAGATCGGAGTCCCGGATGTGATCACGGACATGACGAGGAGTCTCGAAATGGTCGAGATGTAAAGATCGATATATTGGACGACTATGTTTGGACACCGGAAAGGTTTCGAACATTTATCGGAGTACTGGGGCTTACCGGAACCCCCCCCCCCCCCCCCCGGGAACTAATGGGCCTTGTTGGGCCTCAGTAGAGAGAGAGGGGCCGGCCAGGGCAAGAGGCGCGCCCCCTCCCCTTGAGTCCGAATAGGACAAGGAAAGGGGGGCGGCGCCCCCCTTGCCTTTCCCCTCTCCCACTCCTTCCTTCCCCCTCCTTCTTGGATTAGGAAAGGGAGGGGCAAACCTACTTGGAGTAGATTTCCCCCTCCTTGGGCGCGCCACCCCCTTGGCCGACCCTCTCCTCCTCCCCCCCCCCTTTATATACGGAGGAGGGGGCACCCCATAGACACAACAATTGACCTCTTGATCTCTTAGCCATGTGCGGTGTCCCCTCCACCATAATCCACCTCGATCATATCGTAGCGGTGCTTAGGCGAAGCCCTGCGTCGGTAGAACATCATCGTGGTCACCACCCCATCGTGCTGACGAAACTCTCCCTCAACACTCAGCTGGATCGGAGTTCGAGGGACATCGTTGAGTTGAACATGTGCAGAACTCGGAGGTGCCATGCGTTCGGTACTTGATCGGTCGGATCGTGAAGACGTACGACTACATCAACTGCGTTGTGCGATGCATCCCCATGGACACACTCTCCCCTCTCGTTGCTATGCATCACCATGATCTTGCGTGTGCGTAGGAATTTTTTTTGAAAGTACTACATTCCCCAACAGTGGTATCAGAGCCAGGTTTTATGCGTAGATGTCATATGCACGAGTAAAATACAAGAGAGTTGTGGGAGATACAAGTCATACTGCTTACCAACATGTCATACTTTGGTTCGGCGGTATTGTTGGATGAAGCGGCCCGGACCGACATTACACGTACTCTTACGCGAGACTGGTTCTACCGACGTGCTTTGCACACAGGTGGCTGGCGGGTGTCAGTTTCTCCAACTTTAGTTGAACCAAGTGTGGCTACGCCCGGTCCTTGAGAAGGTTAAAACAACACTTACTTGACAAACTATCGTTGTGGTTTTGATGTGTAGGTAAGAACGGTTCTTGCTCAGCCCGTAGCAGCCACGTAAAACTTTGCAACAACAAAGTAGAGGACGTCTGACTTGTTTTTGCAGGGCATGTTGTGATGTGATATGGTCAAGGCATGATGCTATATTTTATTGTATGAGATGATCATGTTTTGTAACCGAGTTATCGGCAACTGGGCAGGAGCCCTATGGTTGTCACTTTATTGTATGCAATGCAATCGCCCTGTAACACTTTACTTTATCACTAAGCGGTAGTGATAGTCGTAGAAGCATAAGTTGGCGAGACGACAACGATGCTACGATGGAGATCAAGGTGTCGCGCCGGTGACGATGGTGATCATGACGGTGCTTCAGACATGGAGATCACAAGCACAAGATGATGATGGCCATATCATATCACTTATATTGATTCCATGTGATGTTTATCTTTTATGCATCTTATCTTGCTTTGATTGACGGTAGCATTATAAGATGATCTCTCACTAATTATCAAGATATAAGTGTTCTCCCTGAGTATGCACCATTGCGAAAGTTCTTCGTGCTGAGACACCACGTGATGATCGGGTGTGATAGCTCTACGTTCAAATACAACAGGTGCAAAACAGTTGCACACGTGGAATACTCAGGTTAAACTTGACGAGCCTAGCATATAACAGGTATGGCCTCGGAACACTGAAACCGAAAGGTCGAGCATGAATCATATAGTAGATATGATCAACATAGTGATGTTCACCATTGAAACTACTCCATCTCACGTGATGATCGGACATGGTTTAGTTCATTTGGATCGCGTGATCACTTAGAGGATTAGAGGGATGTCTATCTAAGTGGGAGTTCTTAAGTAATATAATTAATTGAACTTGAATTTATCATGAACTTAGTCCTGGTAGTATTAGCAAATCTATGTTGTAGATCAATAGCTCGTGATGTTTCTCCCCGTTTATTGTGTTCCTAGAGAAAAACTATGTTGAAAAATGTTAGTAGCAATGATGAGGATTGGATCCGTGATCTGAAGATTATCCTCATTGCTGCACAGAAGAATTATGTCCTTGATGCACCGCTAGGTGACAGACCTATTGCAGGAGCAGATGCAGACGTTATGAATGTTTGGCTAGCTCAATATGATGACTACTTGATAGTTTAGTTCACCATGCTTAACGGCTTAGAATCGGGGCTTCAAAGATGTTTTGAACGCCATGGAGCATATAAGATGTTCCAAGAGTTAAAATTGGTATTTCATACTCATGCCAGTGTCGAGAGGTATGAGACCTCTGACAGTACTTTGCCTACAAGATGGAGGAGAATAGCTCAACCAGTGAGCATGTGCTCAGATTTTCTGAGTACTACAATTGCTTGAATCAAGTGGGACTTAATCTTCCAGATAAGAGAGCAATTGACAAAGTTATCTAGTCACTATCACCGAGTTACTAGAACTTAGTGATGAACTATAATATGCAAAGGATGACAAAAGTAATTCCCAAGCTCTTCGTGATGCTGAAATCGACGAAGGTAGAAATCAAGAAAAGCATCAAGTGTTGATGGTTGACAAAGACCACTAGTTTCAAAAAAAGGGCAAAGGGAGGAAGGGGAACTTCAAGAAGAATGGCAAGCAAGTTGCTGCTCAAGTGAAGAAGCCCAAGTCTGGACCTAAGCCTGAGACTGAGTGCTTCTACTGCAAAGGGACTGGTCACTAGAAGCGGAACTACCCCAAGTATTTGGCGGATAAAAAGGATGGAAAGGTGAATAAAGGTATATTGGATATACATGTTATTGATGTGTACTTTACTAGTGTTTATAGCAACCCCTCGGTATTTGATACTAGTTCTGTAGCTAAGAGTAGTAACTTGAAACAGGAGTTACAGAATGAACAGAGACTAGTTAAGGGTGAAGTGACGATGTGTGTTGGAAGTAGTTCAAAGATTGATATGATCATCATTGCACACTCCCGATACTTTTGGGACTAGTGTTGAACCTAAATAAATGTTATTTGGTGTTTGCGTTGAGCAAGAATATGATTTGATCATGTTTATTGCAATACGGTTATTCATTTAAGTTAGAGAATAATTGTTATTCTGCTTACATGAATAAAACCTTCTATGGTTATACACCCAATAAAATGGTTTGTTGGATCTCGATCGTAGTGATACACATATTCATAATATTGAAGCCAAAAGATGCAAAGTTAATAATGATAGTGCAACTTATCTGTGGCACTGCCGTTTAGGTCATATTGGTGTAAAGCGCATGAGAAACTCCATACTGATGGAATTTTGGAACCACTTGATTATGAATCACTTGGTACTTGCGAACCGTGCCTCATGGGCACGATGACTAAAACGCTGTTCTCCAGAACTATGGAGCGAGCAACAGATTTGTTGGAAATCATACATACAGATGTGTGTGGTCCGATGAATATTGAGGCTCCTGGCGGGTATCGTTATTTTCTCACCTTCACAGATGATTTAAGCAGATATGGGTATATCTACTTAATGAAACATAAGTGTGAAACATTTGAAAAGTTCAAAGAATTTAAGAGTGAAGTTGAAAATCACCGTAACAAGAAAATAAAGTTTCTACGATCTGATCGTGGAGGAGAATATTTGAGTTACGAGTTTTGTCTTCATTTAAAACAATGTGGAATAGTTTTGCAACTCACGCCACCCGGAACACCACAGCGTAATGGTGCGTCCGAACGTCGTAATCATACTTTACTAGATATGGTGCGATCTATGATGTCTCTTACTGATTTACCGCTATCATTTTGTGGTTATGCTTTAGAGACGGCTGCATTCACGTTAAATAGGGCACCAGCGAAATCCTTTGAAACGACGCCTTATGAACTGTGGTTTGGCAAGAAACCAAAGTTGTCATTTCTTAAAGTCTGGGGCTGCGATGCTTATGTGAAAAAGCTTCAACCTGATAAGCTCGAACCCAAATCGGAGAAATGTGTCTTCATAGGATACCCAAAAAAGACTGTTGGGTACACCTTCTATCACAGATCGAAAGGCAAGACTTTTGTTGCTAAATTTGGAATCTTTCTAGAGAAGGAGTTTCTCTCGAAAGAAGTGAGTGGGAGGAAAGTAGAACTTGATGAGGTAACTGTACCTGCTCCCTTATTGGAAAGTAGTTCATCACAGAAACCGGTTCATATGACACCTACACCAATTAGTGAGGAAGTTAATGATGATGATCATGAAACTTCAGATCAAGTTGTTACTGAACCTCGTAGGTCAACCAGAGTAAGATCCGCACCAGAGTGGTACGGTAATCCTATTCTGGAGGTTATGTTGCTAGACCATGACGAACCTACGAACTATGAAGAAGCGATGGTGAGCCCAGATTCCGCAAAATGGCTTGAGGCCATGAAATCTGAGATGGGATCCATGTATGAGAACAAAGTGTGGACTTTGGTTGACTTGCCCGATGATCGGCAAACCATTGAAAATAAATGGATCTTCAAGAGGAAGATGGACGCTGATAGTAGTGTTACTATATACAAAGCTCGAATTGTCGCAAAGTTTTTTCGACAAGTTCAAGGTGTTGACTACGATGAGATTTTCTCACTCGTATCGATGCTTAAAAGTCTGTCCGAATCATGTCAGCAGTTGCCACATTTTATGAAATCTGGCAAATGGATGTCAAAACTATATTCCTTCATGGATTTCTTAAAAAGAAGAGTTGTATATGACGCAACCAGAAGATTTTGTCGACCCTAAAGATGCTCACAAAGTGAGCAAGCTCCAACGATCCATCTATGGGGTTGTGCAAGCATCTCAGAGTTGGAATATATGCTTTGATAAAGTGATCAAACTATATGGTTTTTTTACAGAGTTGCGGTGAAGCCTGTATTTACAAGAAAGTGAGTGGGAGCACTACAACATTTCTAATAAGTATAGGTGAATGACATACTGTTGATCGGAAAGAATGTAGAATTTTCTGGAAAGCATAAAGGAGTATTTGAAAGGAGGATTTTCAAAGAAAGACCTCGATGAAGCTGCTTACACATTGAGCATCAAGGTCTATAGAGATAGATCAAGACGCTTGATAAGTTATTTCAATAAGTACATACCTTGACAAGATTTGGAAGTAGTTCAAAATGGAACAGTTAAAGAAGGAGTTCTTGCCTGTGTTGCAAGGTGTGAAGTTGAGTAAAGACTCAAAACCCGACCACAGCAGAAAATAGAAAGAGAATGATAAGTCATTCCCTATGCCTTGGTCATAGGTTCTATAAAGTATGATATGATCTTTACCAGTCCTATTGTATACCTTAGCATCTTTCTGGCAAGGGTGTACAATAGTGATCTAGGAGTAGATCACTGGACAACGGTCAAAATTATCCTTAGAGGACTAAGGAAATATTTCTCGGTTATGGAGGTGATAAAAGAGTTCGTCGTAAAGAGTTGCGTCGATGCAAGCGTTTACATCGATCTAGATAACTCTAAGTCTCAATCTGGATACATATTGAAAGTGGGAGCAATTAGCTAGAGTAGCTCTGTGCAGAGCATTGTAGACATAGAAATTTGTGAAATACATACGGATCTGAATGTTGCAGACCCGTAGACTAAAATTCTCTCACAAGCAAAACATGATCACTCTTTGGGTGTTAATCACATAGCGATGTGAACTAGATTATAGACTCTAGTAAACCCTTTGGGTATTAGTCACATGGAGATGTGAACTAATCACATAAATATGTGAACTAGATTATTGACTCTAGTGCAAGTGGGAGACTGAAGGAAATATGCCCTAGAGGCAATAATAAAGTTATTATTTATTTCCTTATATCATGATAAATGTTTATTATTCATGCTAGAATTGTATTAACCGTAAACATGATACATGTGTGAATACATAGACAAACAGAGTGTCAATAGTATGCCTCTACTTGACTAGCTCGTTGATCAAAGATGGTTATGTTTCCTAGCTGTAGTGACCCGACCCGAATGGATCAAGTCTCCGTGCTTAAATGTCATCCCTGGATCGGTATGCTGACACACACAGTACTCGAGGATTTATAACAGAGGTAAATCACATGTATAAAGTAACGTAAATACCATTACCTCAATCCAAATAGCGGAAGTAACAAGGTTGTGGATTCCCATCAACACCAACGGCAAAGTTGAGTGTAGAAATCGTAACCCTAACGTATCACTTACTCCTCGTAAGAAAATCCTGCAACATGAGACGTTGCAGCCACAAAGGGTCAGTACATTGAATGTATTGGCAATTCACACTGTAGAGCAATGATGAATAATGGCTATCACTATATGCATATATGGCTAGTGGAAAAGCTCTACGGTTAAACTTCTTGATGTACTACTCCAGATCCTGGCGATACACCAGCTAAAGTTAAAATTTCGTCTTGCTGATAGGTGTTTTATTAGCCTTGTACCATCAAATCCTTCCATGCATATGCATGCTTTAACTCAGCACGATGACAATAGCATAAGCGGGCGATAACCTCATGGATAGCCGTGTTTCTGCTCTTGTCATTTCCATGAGCTATCTCTCCATAGTTGATATCTCCTACCTTAGGGTGTTCCTTGATAGAACTTTGAGTTTTTAACTCTCCATGTTCCGGTCTTTCTCCGATACACCTTGATCTTGGGTATTGACAATTTCCATGGTCTACCAAGTTCCATAAGGGTAGCCTTGCTAGGTCATAAAATCTGGGAATTTCTTCAGAGCCTTCAAAATCTCCTAGTCTTCGGTCTTCAACCGTTGTAGTTTCCATTATTCAGATGCACGGAAATTACTCTTCAGTCCGAAGTGGTCTTAGTTGTCCAATATCTGGTGCTTCTTGGAGTGGTCTCATCAGTCGAATTCTTCGTGTGGTCAAAAGGGGAAAGGTGTATGGTCTCACTAAAGGGAATTTTTGAATAAGCTCAGAAGAGAAGAGATGTAAAAGATCTTTTGAAAGGGAAAGTTGTAGAGAAAATCTTTGCTATGGGCTTGCCAGTTTCTAGGGTCGCGTCCTACAGTCAACATGTGCTCTGATACCATCTTGTAGCGACCCGACCCAAATGGATCAAGTCTTTGTGCTTAAGTGTAGCGACCCGACCCGAATGGATCAAGTCTACTATGCTCCGGTATCATCCCTGGATCAGTAATGCTGACACCACACAGTACATCGAAGGATTTATAGCAGAGTGGCAATCACACACTTATTACATCGATGTCTCTGAAGAGAACTTATTACATAAATATGGCTTAAGGCCATCTAATAATGATAACAGCGGAAGACTTGGAAGGTAAATGGGTCCATCAACTCCAACAACATCACTGAGTATAGAACCATGGCCTAAAAGCACCTTAATCGTCGTCTGAAAAGTCTGCAACATTAACATTGCAGCCTGAAACGGGTCAGCACATGGAATATGCTGGCAAGGTAACACATAGAGAATGATGGAATGAAACAACTATACTATATGCATATTTGGCTGGTGGAAAAGCTCTATGGTTACTGTTTTGCGTAAAGCCAGTTTTTCCCTACTGCAAAGGAATAAATTTATTTAACTATCATGGTGGTTGTTAAACATTGAGAATGGTTGACAGCATTCTCAATCCCAATTAAAAGTACAATTAAAAACCCAACAGTATTAATTAGAAGTAACATGTTGAGATTCACATGATATTCAAGTACTAGATACTCAAGATTGTCCATAACCGGGGACACGGCTAATCATGATTAGTTTGTTACACTCTGCAGAGATTTGCGCACTTTACCCCACAAGACTCGATCGCCTCCGTTGGATTTCTCGCACTACATGGTGTTTGAGAAACGGATGACCGAGACATAGTCTTTCAGAAGCGCTAGCACCTTACGATGGAGTAGACCGTACCACCTACATCCCCTACATCTGCTAGTCTACCCCTATAAGAGTTCGCACGACTTAGTCAACTATGCCAGAGCCCATAATGGCTTGTGGCTGCACACGTAAGTATTTAGCATGAAAGATCTTATGATCCCTTTGAGCCTGGGTGGCGGTCCATAAAAAAAACAGGCAAGTCCTGATAGACATCAGGTGCCTCAATCCACCCAGATGTGTGTTTAAGTTGCCACCTTAGATAAACCATTAAAATTATCAATCTCGCATCTGTCATGGATATCACTCACCCAATCCACGTCTACTAGCATAGCATGGCATAATAAGCAAACGTAGAAGTAACTCCCAAAGGTTTCATAATAAACAGGTAATAGGTACTACCTCATCTACTTCCCATCCCACAATTTAATTAGATCCAAATCATGCAATGTGTGAGGATGGATCTAATGCAATAGAACTGGGTTGTAGAAAAGGTATGATCAAAGTGTTACTTGCCTTGCTGATGATCCGCGAGTTCTAGAGATTCGAAGTAACAAGCGGCGCAATCCGGGTAATCTATCGCAGACAAACAACAAGCATACAATAAGTACTCATCTAATGCACAGGTAAAACTCGAACAAAAGATCAAACCAGATAGTTCAACTTAAGAACTCCGGTCGCAAAGAAAGAACGAATCGAACAAAGAAACCGAAAACAAACGGCGGAAAACAACTCGATTCTAGCAAATTGAAACTAGGTCAAATTTTACCGTAGCAAAAACTTAGTTAAAGTTCATTAGACGGAACGGCGGTTTTGAAACGAAACTCCAGGCGCTTGAATCACCTAATTCTGATAAACGAGCGAGAAGATAGACTAGAACGAAGATCGGATCTGAGATCGCGATCGCGGAATAAATCCGACGAGAAGAAAAAGAAAAACGTTGAACAAACGGACGTTCGTTTACCTAGAAGAAATCCGGTGATCACGTTCGTTAGGACGAACGGTCCGGCGAACGGTCTTGAGGCAACTAAATCGGAAAAGAAAACGGATCCGATCTAGGGTTTCGGAGAAGAAAACCGATTGAAAAACCGATCTAGAAAACCGGAACGGTTTCTCGAAGAAAACGAATCGGAGAAGAAGAATCGGAACGATTTGAAGAAAACGATCCGATGAAAAGAAGAGATGTGGCGCGGGGCTACCTCCGGCGAGGTCTCCGGCGAGGAACCTCGGCGGTGTGGGCGTGGGGCGGCGGTGGCAAGGTGCGGCGGCGGCGGTGGGGCACTAGGGCGGCGGCTTAGGGCGGCGCGCGGGTGTGGGGTGGCGCGGCGCGGGGTTTGGTGAAGCTCTAGGCTTTGGGTTTGATGAGGATTTAGAGGGGGGGTGTGGGAGTATTTATATTGGGGAGGGGAGGAGAAAACTTGGGGTAGGGGTCAAGGAATTAGACTAGGACTAGGAAAGAAAAGAGGAAAGGAAAAGATCTAGAAAAGAAAAAGGAATAACGGAAGTAGGACTAAAGTCCTACTAGGACTCAAAAAGGAAACGGCGGCGGCCTCCTCCTGCACCTGGGCGCCTGGCGCGCGGCTCCCTGGCCCCTGGGGCGCTCGCGCGGCCTCCTGGCCTCTGGCCGGCCGGCTCGGTGGCTTGGGCCTTTGGCCCAAGTCGCTGGAGCATTTTTTTAAATGGTTCTGCGCTCGGAAAAAAAACCAGAACGAGATCTAAACGAACTCCAAATCTAATAAAGTAAATTTTCCCCGACTCCTAAAAATGAGTCGCACAAAATGAACTTTTCTCCGGGCCTAAAATGCAAATTTTTAAAACGCGCATTTTTCCCTATCCAAATAAAAGGCAAATAAAACTCCGACAAATCCAATGATCCTTTTTCCGAAATTTGGGAGGACTCAAATATGAAAATAACGAAATCTCCAACTCTCTCCGAGGGTCCTTGAGTTGCGTGAAATTTCTAGGATCGACAAAATGCAAGAAAATATGATATGCATGATGATCTATATGTATAACATTCCAAATTGAAAATTTGGGATGTTACAAACTAACCCCCCTTAAGATGAATCTCGCCCTTGAGATTCGGGTTGGCTAGAAAATAGGTGAGGGTGGTCCTTGAGCAAATCTTCTTCTCTCTCCCAGGTGGCTTCATCCTCTGAGTGGTGGTTCCACTGAACTTTGCAAAACTTGATAACCTTGCTGCGAGTAACTCTGCTAGCAAACTCGAGAATCTTGACTGGTTTGTCTTCATACGTTAAGTCGTCCTTCAACTGAATTGCTTCAAGCGGCACTGTATCTCTTAACGGTACCTCCGCCATCTCGGCGTGACATTTCTTCAGCTGAGAAACATGGAATACGTCATGAACTCCTGACAGTCCCTCTGGTAATTCCAACTTATACGCGACTTCTCCCATACGTTGCAAGATCTTATATGGTCCAACGAAACGCGGTGCTAACTTTCCCTTAACTCCAAAGCACTTAACTCCTTGAAGTGGGGATACTCGGAGATACACTCTGTCTCCGGTTTCGTAAACTGTCTTCTTGCATTTTGAATCGGCGTAGCTCTTCTATCTGGACTGGGCTACCTTGAGCCTATCGCGAATCAACTTAACTTTCTGTTCAGACTCCTTAATCAAATCTGGTCCAAACAACTGACGGTCTCCAACTTCGTCCCATGACAACGGTGACCTGCACCTCCTTCCATACAAAGCTTTGAAAGGTGCCATCTTCAAACTGGTTTGGTAACTGTTGTTATACGAAAACTCCGCATACGGCAAGTTATCGTCCCAACTAGATCCATAATCTAGTGCACAAGCTCTCAGCATATCTTCCAAAATCTGATTGACTCTCTCGGTCTGTCCATCTGTCTGCGGATGAAAAGCGGTGTTGAACTCTAGCCTGGTTCCCAAAGTTTCATGCAACTGATTCCAAAACTTTGAGGTAAATTGGGTTCGTCTATCTGATACAATACTCCTTGGAACTCCATGCAAACAACTGATCCTAGTCATGTATATCTTTGCCAACTTAGCACTGGTGTAAGTGGTCTTGACTGGGATGAAATATGCTACCTTCGTCAAACGATCAACTACTACCCATATCGAGTCATATCCTGCTTTCGTCCGGGGCAGTCCTGTGATAAAATCCATGCCTATCTTATCCCACTTCCATTCGGGTATCGGCAATGGCTGTAACAATCCGGCTGGCTTCTGATGCTCTGCCTTCACTCTATGACATACGTCACAAACTGATACACATGCTGCAATATCCTTCTTCATTCCGGTCCACCAGAATGTTTCCTTCAAATCCAAATACATCTTTGTACTTCCTGGGTGAATCGAATATGATGAATCATGTGCCTCTTGTAGAATCAACTTCCTGATCTCCGGGTCATTGGGCACATAAACACGGTCCTCAAACCATAGGGTATCATGCTCATCCTCACGAAATCCCTTTGCTTTTCCTTTGCTTACTTTCTCCTTTATAGCAGCAATCTCCTTGTCAGATTTCTGAGCTTCTCTGATTTTATCCATCAATGTTGACTGAATCTCCAATGCTGTTACATAGCCTTTCGGAACTATCTCTAAACTTAGTTCATGAAGGTTTTCTGCTAACTCCTTAGGTATTTCTCCCGTTATTAACGTATTGACATGGCTCTTACGGCTCAATGCGTCAGCTACTACATTAGCTTTACCGAGATGGTAATGCAATCTCATATCATAATCCTTGATGAGCTCCAACCATCTCCTTTGTCTGAGATTCAACTCCTTCTGCGTGAAAATGTACTTCAAACTCTTGTGATCCGTGTACACCTCACAATAATTTCCAATGAGGAAATGTCTCCATGTCTTCGATGCATGCACTACGGCTGCTAACTCCAAATCATGCATGGCACAATTCAACTCATGAGGCTTCAGTTGTCGTGAAGCATACGAAACAACTCTTCCTTCCTGCATAAGCACTGCTCCAAGTCCTCGACGTGAAGCATCGCAATACACCTCATAATCCTTGGTCTGATCTGGCAAAATTAATACCGGTGAGGTGGCCAAACGTTTCTTCAACTCCTGGAAACTAGCCTCACACTCCTCAGTCCATTTGAACTTGGTATCCTTCTTCAACAACTCCGTCATTGGCTTCGCAATCTTTGAAAAATTCTCAATGAATCTCCGGTAGTATCCTGTGAGTCCAAGAAAACTCCGGATCTCTCCAACTGTCGTTGGTGCTTCCCATTCGGTTACGGTCTCAACCTTTGCGGGGTCAACTGCTATCCCTTCTCCGGATATAACGTGTCCGAGGAATCCTACTTCCTTCAACCAAAACTCACATTTGCTAAACTTGGCATATAACTGATGTTCCCTTAGCTTCTCCAATACCAAACGCAAATGTTCCTTATGCTCTTCTTCATTCTTCGAATAAACCAGGATATCATCAATGAACACTACGACGAACTTATCCAAAAACTCCATAAACACCTTGTTCATCATGTTCATAAAATAGGCAGGCGCGTTAGTCAATCCAAATGACATAACGGTATACTCATACAGTCCATATCTCGTGGTGAATGCTGTCTTAGGAATATCCTGTTCCCGAATCTTCAACTGGTGGTACCCTGATCACAAATCAATCTTGGAAAACACTTTGGCTCCTTGCAAACGACCAAACAGATCATTTATCATAGGCAACGGGTACTTGTTCTTGATGGTTACTTCGTTCAATCCTCGATAATCAACAACCATCCTTAATGATCCATCCTTCTTCTCCACTAGAAGTACGGGTGATCCCCAAGGCGAAGAACTTGGGTGAATGTAACCTTTCTCCAATAACTCCTTAATCTGATTCTTAATTTCTACCAAATCCTTTGCTGGCATCCGGTATGGTCTCTTTGATATAGGTCCAGTCCCTGGCAATAACTCAATCAAAAACTCAATGTCTCTATCCGGTGGCATGCCTGGCAACTCTTTCGGAAATACATCAGGAAAATCCTTTACCACTGGTACTTCCTCCTGCACAACTCCTGTTAGGCAATTTACTTGGGTCCTATTTGGCACATGCCGGGATACATACTTGATCCTTCTTCCTTCCGACGTTGTAAGCAAAATTGACTTACTAGCACAGTCGATGTTTCCTCCATACATCGACAACCAATCCATACCGAGGATTACGTCCAATCCTTGAGATTCCAATACTATTAGGTCTGAGGGAAAAACATAGTTACCAATCCTTAAGGGTAACCCGGGGTCACGTCTCGGAGGCATCTGAGGGTTTTTAGAAAAGAAGAGATATAAGAATAGAATGAGGTCTAAAGAGAAAACACTACCCCAATGCACATGAGCAAATTCACACAAAATCACTTCATTCAAACAAACAAGGGCATACAATCGATCTAGCTATCGCAAAAGTGCTCGAACTATAGTGTTTACATGGGGGAAAATACTACTAATATTTGGTGGTCATCTAGAAATTTGAACCGACGGAGGACTCCATGATGTCCGCTCCAGCTTCTTCGTCAAAGTCGGGTTCACTTGGATCTGAATCGGTGTCGTCGACGATGATGTAGTTATCCGGGCATGCGACGTACTCGTCTTCATCCTTGGATGCTAACTTCCTCTTGAGTTCTTCAATCTCTTGCTTAAGATCGCAGTTGTGTCTTGCTAGAGCTACGATCTCGTCCATGTAGTCCTTGCGTGTAGCCTTCAGTTCCCCTTCTAGCTCGATGATCCTTGTCTTCGCATTCTTCAACTCCATCATATCATTGCACATTTGGTTCTCGTGGCATCAAATGTGCTGGTTTAACTCCTAGATAAAAGCTGCAATGGATTTATCCTTCTTGGTGCTGACTAACTCCCATTGTTCATCTCGACGTCCGCAAATCTGGTAGATAGTATCCTTGAGGTCTTCTTGATAAACTTCTCCAATGCGTCCTATGGTGATATGGGCTGCCATGCTCCTTCCTAGACTCCAAGTTGGTGCATTGAAAACACTATCTATGGGCTTCGTGATTGGTGCGAATGTCCTTCCCGGAACGTGTGCTTGAATCTTCCAGCGCTCCTCTTCAGGCAAGGTGGCGTTGAAGGTTCCCGTGAAACTTGGTAATCCAATGTTTAGGTACTTGGTGACTTCTTTCAAGTGAAATCCAAAAGGTGTGCCTTCGTCCGGTTGAGCGTACTTAATCTTCGCGTCCTTCATCCTAAAGAGTAGAAAAGATGAGGAGTTAGAAAATGAGGAGTGACTAGTGATCTATGGCTTTAACTTAGTGGTCGTGTCCTACAGTCAGCGTGTGCTCTGATACCATCTCTATAGCGACCCGACCCGAATGGATCAAGTCTACTGTGCTCCGGTGTCATCCCTGGATCAGTAATGCTGACACCACACAGTACATCGAAGGATTTATAGCAGAGTGGCAATCACACACTTATTACATCGATGTCTCCGAAGAGAACTTATTACATAAATATGGCTTAAGGCCATCTAATAACGATAACAGCGGAAGACTTGGAAGGTAAATGGGTCCATCAACTCCAACGGCATCACTGAGTATAGAACCACGACCTAAAAGCACCTTAATCGTCATCTGAAAAGTCTGCAACATTAACGTTGCAGCCCGAAACGGGTCAGCACATGGAATATGCTGGCAAGGTAACACATAGAGAATGATGGAATGAAACAACTATACTATATGCATATTTGGCTGGTGGAAAAGCTCTATGGTTACTGTTTTGCGTAAAGCCAGTTTTTCCCTACTACAAAGGAATAAATTTATTTAACTATCATGGTGGTTGTTAAACATTGAGAATGGTTGACAGCATTCTCAATCCCAATTAAAAGTACAATTAAAAACCCAACAGTATTAATTAGAAGTAACGTGTTGAGATTCACATGATATTCAAGTACTAGATACTCAAGATTGTCCATAATCGGGGACACGGCTAATCATGATTAGTTTGTTACACTCTGCAGAGGTTTGCGCACTTTTCCCCACAAGACTCAATCGCCTCCGTTGGATTTCTCGCACTACATGGTGTTTGAGAAACGGATGACCGAGACATAGTCTTTCAGAAGCGCTAGCACCTTACGATGGAGTAGACCGTACCACCTACATCCCCTACATCTGCTAGTCTACCCCTATAAGAGTTCGCACGAATTACTCAACTATGCCAGAGCCCATAATGGCTTGTGGCTGCACACGTAAGTATTTAGCATGAAAGATCTTATGATCCCTTTGAGCCTGGGTGGCGTTCCATAAAAAAACAGGCAAGTCCTGATAGACATCAGGTGCCTCAATCCACCCAGATGTGTGTTTAAGTTGCCACCTTAGATAAACCATTAAAATTATCAATCTCACATATGTCATGGATATCACTCACCCAATCCACGTCTACTAGCATAGCATGGCATAAAAAGCAAACGTAGAAGTAACTCCCAAAGGTTTCATAATAAACAGGTAATAGGTACTACCTCATCTACTTCCCATCACACAATTTAATTAGATCCTAATCATGCAATGTGTGAGGATGGATCTAATGCAATAGAACTGGGTTGTAGAAAAGGTATGATAAAAGTGTTACTTGCCTTGCTGATGATCCGCGAGTCCTAGAGATTCGAAGTAACAAGCGGCGCAATCCGGGTAATCTATCGTAGACAAACAACAAGCATACAATAAGTACTCATCTAATGCACAGGTAAAACTCGAACAAAAGATCGAACCAGATAGTTCAACTTAAGAACTCCGGTCGCGAAGAAAGAACGAATCGAACAAAGAAACCAAAAACAAACGGCGGAAAACAACTCGGTTCTAGCAAGTTGAAACTAGGTAAAATTTTACCGTAGCAAAAACTTAGTTAAAGTTGATTAGACAGAACGGCGGTTTCGAAACAAAACTCCAAGCACTTGAATCACCTGATTCCGATAAACGAGCGAGAAGATAGACTAGAACGAAGATCGGATCTGAGATCGCGATCGCGGAATAAATCCGACGAGAAGAAAAAGAAAAACGGTTGAACGAACGGACGTTCGTTGACCTAGAAGAAATCCGGTGATCACGTTCGCTAGGACGAACGGTCCGGCGAACGGTCTTGAGGCAACTAAATCGGAAAAGAAAACGGATCCGATCTAGGGTTTCGGAGAAGAAAACCGATCTAGAAAACCGGAACGGTTTCTCGAAGAAAACGAATCGGAGAAGAAGAATCGGAACGATTTGAAGAAAACGATCCGATGAAAAGAAGAGATGTGGCGCGGGGCTACCTCCGGCGAGGTCTCCAGCGAGGAACTGCAGCGGCGTGGGCGTGGGGCGGCGGTGGCAAGGTGCGGCGGCGGCGGTGGTGGTGATGGGCGGCGGCGGTGGGGCACTAGGGCAGCGGCTTAGGGCGGCGCGCGGGTGTGGGGTGGCGCGGCGCGGGGTGTGGTGAAGCTCTAGGCTTTGGGTTTGATGAGGATTTAGAGGGGGGTGTGGGAGTATTTATATTGGGGAGGGGAGGAGAAAACTTGGGGTAGGGGTCAAGGAATTAGACTAGGACTAGGAAAGAAAAGAGGAAAGGAAAAGATCTAGAAAAGAAAAAGGAATAACAGAAGTAGGACTAAAGTCCTACTAGGACTCTAAAAGGAAACGGTGGCGGCCTCCTCCTGCGCCTGGGCGCCTGGCACGCGGCTCCCTGGCGCCTGGGGCGCTCGCGCGGCCTCCTGGCCTCTGGCCGGCCGGCTCGGTGGCTTGGGCCTTTGGCCCAAGTCGCTGGAGCATTTTTTTTAAACGGTTCCACGCTCGGAAAAAAAACAGAACAAGATCTAAACGAACTCCAAATCTAATAAAGTAAATTTTCCCCGACTCCTAAAAATGAGTCGAACAAAATGAACTTTTCTCCGGGCCTAAAATGCAAATTTTTAAAACGCGCATTTTTCCCTATCCAAATAAAAGGCAAATAAAACTCTGACAAATCCAATGATCCTTTTTCCAAAATTTGAGAGGACTCAAATATGAAAATAACGAAATCTCCAACTCTCTCCGAGGGTCCTTGAGTTGCGTGAAATTTCTAGGATCGACAAAATGCAAGAAAATATGATATGCATGATGATCTATATGTATAACATTCCAAATTGAAAATTTGGGATGTTACATTAAGTGTCATCCCTGGATTGGTATGCTGACACACACAGTACTCTAGGATTTATAAAAGAGGTAAATCACATGTATAAAGTAACGTAAATACCATTACCTCAATCCAAATAGCGGAAGTAAGAAGGTTGTGGATTCCCATCAATACCAATGGCAAAGTTGAGTGTAGAAAATGTAACCCTAACGTATCACTTACTCGTCGTAAGATAATCCTGCAACATGAGACGTTGCAGCCACAAAGGGTCAGTACATTGAATGTACTGGCAAATTAACACTGTAGAGCAATGATGAATAATGGCTATCACTATATGCATATATGGCTGGTAGAAAAGCTCTACGGTTATAAGGTTTTTGCGAAAAGCCAAGTTTTCCCTACTACAAAGGAATAAATTTTATTTAATTATCATGGTGGTTGTTGAACATTGAGAATGGTTGACAGCATTCTCAATCCCAATTAAGTAACATCATTAAACCCAACAAAATTAATTTAAAGTAACATGATGAGATTCACATGATAATCCAAGTACTGGATACTCAAGATGTCCATAACCGGGGACACGGCTAATCATGATTAGTTTATACACTCTACAGAGGTTTGCGCACTTTTCCCCACAAGACTCGATCGCCTCCGTTTGGTTTCTTGCACTACATGGTGTTTGAGAAGACGGATGACCGAGACACAGTCTTTCAGAAGCGCTAGCACCTTACGATGGATAGACCGTTACACCTACTTTCCCCTACATCTGCTAGTCTACCCTATAAGAGTTCGCACGACTTAATCAACTATGCTAGAGCCCATAATAGCTTGTGGCTGCACACGGAAGTTTCTAGTATGAAAAATCTCATGATCCCTTTGAGCCTGGGTGGCGGTCCATAAAAAAACAGGCAATCCTGGTCTACCTAGGTGCCTAGACAGGCAATCCTAGAATACCCAGGTACCTCAATCCACACAGATGTGTGTTTAAGTTGCCACCTTAAGTAAACCATTAATTAACAATCTCACATCTGTCATGAATACTCTCAAAACCCAATCCACGTCTACGAGCATAGCATGGCAATCTAAGCATAACATAATACTAACCCCCAAGGTTTGAATGCATGGCAATAGGTTCCTACCTCATCAACTACTTCCCAATACCCACATGTTATCAATCCTACTCATGCAATGTTTGAGGGTGAAATTAATGCATAAAAACTGGGTATGAAAGGGATATGATCAAAGTGTGAACTTGCCTACAATGTTGATGAAGATGATTTGCACTCATAACTCTTGATAGCTCGTCTCATCACACTCCAGTCAATCTATCATAATCAAGTAATAGTAACCACACATACGCAATCACTCAAAAGACCAGAAAAATCGAAGAAGTCGATTCGGACAGCATCAAAACCAAGCAAATAACTCTTGCAACATAAAACAATTTCTAACAGTACCAAAATTATATGAATTTGGCCTTATTAGAAAGTTTAGGTCAAGAGCTTCGATTTGCAAAAAGAATCAACTCAAACAGAGCTACGAAACTCAAGTTATGATCAAACGAAGTTTGAATTCAAATCTGATCTAATTAAAATTTTAAACTTTTCAAAAACATGTTTAAGTGGTTTATCTAGATAGAGGAGATCATAACGAAGATGTGAGCGTTGGTCTCATTGGATTTAGACAAACGAGCGAAAAGATGTGGCCGTTTGAAGAACAGGGACTAAACTGTAAAGAAAATCATCACAGATAAGTCCCTGGCCGGAATCTAAAATAAAAAGAAAAAAGAGAAACGCTACTGAACAAACGTTCGCTACTGAACGCTTAAAGGACGAAAACTTTTCGCTACAGATCTAAATGGGTGAACGCTCGCTATATAACAAAACCAAAAGAATTAAACCGTACAAAAAGAAAAACCGAACTATATAAAAAACCGACGGGTTTTTTTCTCGGTTTATACCGGCCGGGTGATATGAACCGGTGGCGGCGGCAGTTTTTCTCCGGCGAGGCGGGGCAGCGGCGACGACGAGCTCCGGCGTGGCGCGACTTCGCGTCGAGGGGCGAGGACAGCGCGGGGCGAGGGCGGCGCGGGGAGCGGCAGGGTGGCGCAGGCGAGCGGCGAGGGGAGGCGGCGAGGGACGGAAAGTGCGGCAGCGGCGCAGCGGCGATCTGCAGCAGTGGCGGCGGCGAGATGCGGGGAGGCGCGGCTTGAGGGAGAAAGGGCGGCGGCGGGGTGCAAGGGTACTTATAGGGGGGAGGCGTGGAGGAGGGGCAAACGGAGGAGGCGGCGGAGTCCGGCCGGACTCCAGCTGGCGGCGGTGATGCTCGGGACTCCGTCCCGAGCTTGGGGGCGGTGCAGCGCGGCTGGGCGGCGGCCTGGCCCGGTTGGCTAGGCCGGCCTAGTCGGAAAGTTTTTTTTTAAAAAAAATATTTTTCACAAACAACAAAAATAACAAAAAACAAAAATAAACTAAAATATTATATAGCCATATAATATATCAAAATTTTCAGAAAAAGATTTTCTACGACATGAACATTTTCAATATGCCAAATAAAATCCACACAAAATCAGATAAAACAAAGAGTGCTACTGGTCTAATAAAATCCAACAAAAATCATTTTAAAAATACCAAAATGATTTCAAGTTAATTTTTCTCCAATTTTCTAATGTAGGGAATCATGTTACCCTATTTTCCATATATTTTATTTTTGGGAGAAAATGATTTGAATAAAATCCAAATAACTCCAAATAGAAAAATAATTCCAAAAGACTTTGAATTTGATCCTTTGAAACTCGGGATAATTAGATTTATGCCCCTAGTTGTGTCCTACTCGTTTGTTTTACCCTAATTCTCAAAAGTCACCGGTTCTGTCCAAGTCACTTTGATCCTCTTATGCTTTTTCCCTTTGACCGTTTGACCGTCAGTTTGAAAACTTCATAACTAATTCATACAAAATAAAAAATGCAAATAAGATACCAAAATGTTCAGGAAAACATCACTCATTTGCATTCATGAAAAAAGTGTTGGAAAGTGCACATCCGAGTTTTAGCTCTTTTGATACCACCATGAATAGTAAACTCTAAAAAAATTCAAAAAAATATGGTGGCAAAGAACGACAAGTGTTGTAAGTGCTTGTCAAGTTTCATTAGGGAACGACATTCGTGGAAGTTGTGGCAAAAAAATAATCTATTTTGGAGTGCTGATTGCTTTTTTTGTTGCAGCACCCACGAATATTATTCCCTGATGAAACTTGGCAGACACTTAAAACACTTGTCATTCTTTGCCACCAAATTATTTTTGATTTTTTTTGAACTTTTTTAGATTTTACTATTCATGGTGGTAGCATAAGAGCTAAAACTCAGATGGGCACTTTCCAACACTTTTTTCATGGATGCAAATGACACTGACATATAGGTGATGTTTTTCTGAACATTTTGGTATCTTATTTGCATTTTTCTGATTTAGTATGAATTAGTTAGGAAGTTTTCAAACTGACCGTCAAACGGTAAAAGGGCAAAAGCATAAGAGGAGCAAAGTGATTTGGACATAACTTGTGACTTTTGGGAATTAGGGGTAAAACAGACGAGTGGGACACAACTAGGGGCATAAATCTAATTATCCCTTGAAACTCCCAACTCATATTTCATATAATTTGAAGAAGTCATTTTATCTCCTCTCGTGAAAATCATTGAGTTGCATAAAGTTTTAGAATTGGAATTATTTTCCAAATGACATTCAAGTATTTTCAACACCCCTTGTCATTTAAATAAATGGAAGAAGTCATGTCATCTTCTCTCCAGGGTTTCGTGGTGAAAAGAATTTGAATTAACGGAGATCACGAATGCAAAAATGAAAGTTTGGGAAAGTCCTTTTATTCCCTCTCATTTAACTTTCAAAAAGGTTTCGAATTTCACTCAATTTCACACAACAATCAAACAATCAATCTATCTATCTATTTATTATAACATTCCAAAAATTTAGAATTTTGGCATGTTACAAACCTACCACCCTTAAAAGGAATATCGTCCTCGAGATTCGGAGAGGCTAGAAAGGAATAGGTTAGGTTCGGGGGTCTCCTCAAAATCCATTAATCATAACCGGGGTCTGGGGTGCTACCACCCTTAGAAACATCGTTACGGTCCCATCAATACTCATATACTCCATCCTTATTCTTGACAGGGCCGGTCTTCTCAGATCGTAAGGATAATTCCTTCTCTGTCTCTTCCGGCAGCGGCATAACCTTTTCCTCAATTCTTGTGTACTTTCATCCTAGTAAGGTCATTCCGAGACTGGGTCTTCTTAGCTAACGGGTCTGGCGCCAAAACTAAACAACTATCGATATCTCATGGTGGTCAACAATTTAGGGTTTCTCCTGCATGAAATGGGTCTGGGTTGATCCTCACCGTATAACCTATGGTTGGCAAAGCTGCCTTGTACAAGGGAAAATACTTATACCATTCTAGGGTTTAAACAAGGTTTGATCGTCGTCTCTCTACTATAGGTAAGTCACTCAGATTTACCATCCCATATAGCAAGGCGAACAATAAGAGTAAGTCGGTATGGTGATCAATCCATCTCGCACCCAAATCATTACCATGTATACGGTTTAGCGAATCTCGCATTCTAACACTCGGTCATCCTCACAAGCGTTGCAGAATTTCTCTTGTCCAGGAACTGCGTTCGGAATAATCCATTGATTCTGCAAGCCAAACAAACATCTATCGTTCCTTCACAACTCTCAGGTTTTGCGTTACTCCTATAAAATCGTTTTTCGATAAACGTCGTATCTTCCTCCAGGGTTTTTTCCCTTCAGCAAGAATGTGCTTGCTTCTTGGCAGGTCCTGGGGCCTGTGGGTTATGGCCCATCTCATCACTTGTAGTCCTTGAACTTATCATCGGGCAACTAATCATTGTTCCAACTTCCAACTTCCTAGTATTCTTAAATCCATCCAATTGTATTGTCTTCCTTCCTTCTATTGGCACCAAACTAGGACATGATTACTCAGACTCATCATGGAGTTTCCATTGATCCATATTTCCAACATCATACCTCCTTTATATCCAATAGTAATTTACCTCTTCATCCTCATGGGATATCCCTCATACCGAAATGAAAACTTATACTTATGAAATCCATATTCCCCTTCATGGAACATCATTATCCTTTCGAGGGTCAAGCGTCCTTACAGGGGAGTATTGGCCATCTCTGCATGGCACTTCTTCAACTGGGAAACATGAAACACATCTTGAACTCCTGATAGTCCTTCAGGTGACTCCAACTTGTTGGCCACTTCTCCCATACGCTCCAAAACTCGGTATGGTCCTACAAATCTCGGGGCTAACTTTCCCTTAACTACAAATCATTTAACTCCTCGCAGAGGGGTCACACGAAGACATGCTCTGTCTCCAATTTCATAGACTACCTCCTTGCGTTTTTTAGTCTGCATAACTCTTCTGCCTAGACAGAGCTACCTTCAGTCTATCTCGAATCAACTTAACATTCTCTTCTGACTCCCTGATCACATTTGGTCCAACAACTGACGGTCTCCAACTTCATCCCACATACTCTTGTGGCATCACACATATCGAGACAAAACTCGTATTCATTTTGTCCGAAATCCACTTAGTGGAGTATCCTTATCTTTTCCAGGGGTCAACAGTTCTTACAGGGTACTACCACCCTTAAAATGCACAAATCTTCCATAGACCATATTTCTCATATCCTCAGAATGGTCAAAATCCTTCTTCACAGAGTAACAACTCATAAAATCCCTATCATTACCAACGATGCTAACTTTATTTATTCCCTAATGATTACAATATCTCGCTCTTCCATTACATGTCTCAACTCAATCACCTTGATACCAAAGAGTTGTTCTCCCTTCTACTACTATACTTCTCACAGACTCAACTATTTATCACAAGTCTCCTTCTCCTTGGGGCATTCTCTGGCAAAGTTCCCTGCTCCATTACAACTAAAACATATTCCTTCTAACAAGTATCAAGGTTACCTTTTTGGGCAACTGTTGAGGTAGTGCCCTGACTCCTTGCACCTGTAACAGGTGATATGACTCAGGTCCTTCCTGGAATCCAATCTGCTTCTCTTCCTGCACCTTTCCATGCCAATCATGGCTTCTATTTCCTGTGGGTCATATTCTACTTCCTCTGTCAGGAATTCTACTAGATCCCCATTCAAACAATTTTGGGAGATGTGTCCTTCTTCTCCACATGAATAGCAAGACTTAGTGAAGGGTTTACTCGAGTCTTCTTTAGGTGTGTCCTCCATCTCTTCCATCATCACGGGTTCTTCTAAAATTTCCATAAGGGCTCCTTTCATTACTTCTTTCTTCTGTTGGATGGTTCGTTGTACCATGGGGTAAATGTGACACTGAGCAGGATAATGGGTAGTCCCTTCACACAAGAAACAAGTAATCTGCCTAATTGGGCATTCTTCAACTAGGTGACTTCCTTCACAATTAGGGCATTCATCCTTGTGTTCTTTATGGGTGTGTCCTATTTCTCCACGAATCTTGCATGCACAAGGTTTCTTCATATCCTTTCCATAAGGCTTCAACTTCTGGAACACAAGCCGAGACTTTGGCAGAGTCAACTTAAATTATTTCCATGTGGTTACTCCTTGCCATCCATTCATGGTTTGGTATATCCTCCACCAAGTAGCAGCACCTCTTTCAAAGCACTGAAGAGCATGTTGGGTCATATCATTTCCAACTATAGGGTTATTCTCCATGTGATCCTCCATGTTCTGAATCCATCAGTCCGTCTCCAATTGACTTATCGGTCCACGAAAACATGAGTTCATCTCCATTCGTCCTCTATTGGGTCCATGGGTTTGGGGTGAGATAAGAGAGATAGAGAGGGATACACACAATACAAACAATGGTTTTAAAAAGACAGATTTTATTTGTGGCTGTCGGGAAAAACATCAAACAAATGATAGGTCACAAATGTCGCATCTAACGTAGGTATATAACAGGGGTTTGGTCTTCTAAAGGTCAATAAATCTTCAACTCTCCAAACTCTTCAAGCCTTGTTCATGCCTCCAATGGATTCTTACGATCATGCCTGTCTTTCTCAAGTTCTTTTGCCAGATCAACTCTGTTGACGCGAAGTCTCTCGTGACGTCCTTTAATATTCTGGAGTTGCATTCCAAACTTCTGGGTTTCATCAAACTCGACCTGAACCATGATCTACTGTCCTTCAGTTCTTAACGAATCTCCGGTATCTCGAGGTTGTAGCTCCTCCAGCTTGGCTACTTTCAGCGTTTGGTTCCTGAGTTCCTCATGAAATGCTTCCTTGTCTAATACGGCTTCATGGAGCTCCACCTTAAACTTCTTGATGTACTACTCCAGATCCTGGTGATACACCAGCTAAAGTTAAAACTTCGTCTTGCTGATAGGTGTTTTATCAGCCTTGTACCATCCAATCCTTCCATGCATATGCATTCTTTAACTCAGCACGGTGACAATAGCATAAGCGGGCGATAACCTCATGGATAGCCGTGTTTCTGCTCTTGTCATTTCCATGAGCTATCTCTCCATAGTTGATATCTCCTACCTTAGGGTGTTCCTTAACAGAACTATGAGTTTTTAACTCTCCATGTTCCGGTCTTTCTCCGATACACCTTGATCTTGGGTATTGACAATTTTCTTGCTCTGCCAAGTTCCATAAGGGTAGCCTTTCTAGGTCATAAAATCTGGGAATTTCTTCAGAGCCTTCAAAATCTCCTAGTCTTCGGTCTTCAACCGTTGTAGTTTCCATTATTCAGATGCACGGAAATTACTCTTCATTCTGAAGTGGTCTTAGTTGTCCAATATCTAGTACTTCTTGGAGTGGTCTCATCAGTCGAATTCTTCGTGTGGTCAAAAGGGGAAAAGGGTATGGTCTCACTAAAGGGAATTCTTGAATAAGCTCAGAAGAGAAGAGATGTAAAAGATCTTTTGAAAGGGAGAGTTGTAGAGAAAATCTTTGCTATGGGCTTGCCAGTTTCTAGGGTCGCGTCCTACAGTGAACATGTGCTCTGATACCATCTCGTAGCGACCCGACCCGAATGGATCAAGTCTCTGTGCTTAAGTGTCATCCCTGGATCGGTATGCTTACACACACAGTACTTGAGGATTTATAACAGAGGTAAATCACATGTATAAAGTAACATAAATACCATTACCTCAATCCAAATAGCAGAAGTAACAAGATTGTGGATTCCCATCAACACCAACGGCAAAGTTGAGTGTAGAAATCGTAACCCTAATGTATCACTTACTCGTCGTAAGATAATCCTGCAACATGAGACATTGCAGCCACAAATGGTCAGTACATTGAATGTACTGGCAAATTCACACTATAGAGCAATGATGAATAATGGCTATCACTATATGCATATATGGCTGGTGGAAAAGCTCTACGGTTATAAGGTTTTTGCGAAAAGCCAATTTTTCCCTACTACAAAGGAATAAATTTTATTTAACTATCATGGTGGTTGTTGAACATTGAGAATGGTTGACAGCATTCTCAATCCCAATTAAGTAGCATCATTAAACCCAACAAAATTAATTTAAAGTAACATGATGAGATTCACATGATAATCCAAGTACTGGATACTCAAGATGTCCATAACCGGGGACACGGCTAATCATGATTAGTTTATACATCTACAGAGGTTTGCGCACTTTTCCCCACAAGACTCGATCGCCTCTGTTTGGTTTCTCGCACTACATGGTGTTTGAGAAGACGGATGACCGAGACATAGTCTTTCAGAAGCGCTAGCACCTTACGATGGATAGACCGTTACACTTACTTTCCCCTACATCTGCTAGTCTACCCTGTAAGAGTTAGCATGACTTAATCAACTATGCTAGAGCCCATCATAGCTTGTGGCTGCACATGGAAGTTTCTAGTATGAAAAATCTCATGATCCCTTTGAGCCTGGGTGGCGGTCCATAAAAAAACAGGCAATCCTGGTCTACCCAGGTGCCTAGACAGGCAATCCTGGAATACCCAGGTACCTCAATCCACCCAGAGATGTGTTTAAGTTGCCACCTTAAGTAAACCATTAATTAATAATCTCACATCTGTCATGAATACTCTCAAAACCCAATCCACGTCTACGTGCATAGCATGGCAATCTAAGCATAACGTGATAGTAACTTCCAAGGTTTGAATGCAGGGCAATAGGTTCCTACCTCGTCAACTACTTCCCAATACCCACATGTTATCAATCCTACTCATGCAATGTTTGAGGGTGAAACTAATGCATAAAAACTGGGTATGAAAGGGATATGATCAAAGTGTGAACTTGCTTGCAATGTTGATGAAGATGATTTGCACTCATAACTCTTGATAGCTCTACTCGTCACACTCCGGTCAATCTATCGTACTCAAACAATAGTAACCACACATAAGCAATCACTCAAAAGACCAGAAAAATCGAAGAAGTCGATTCGGAAAACATCAAAACCAAGCAAATAACTCTTGCAACATAAAACAATTTCTAACATTATCAAAATTATATGAATTTGGCCTTATCAGAAAGTTTAGGTCAAGAGGTTCGATTTGCAAAAAGAATCAACTCAAACGGAGCTACGAAACTCAAGTTATGATCAAACAAAGTTTGAATTCAAATCTGATCTAATTAAAATTTTAAACTTTCCAAAAACATGTTTAAGTGGTTTATCTGGATAGAGGAGATCATAATGAAGATGTGAGCGTTGGTTTCATTGGATTTGGACAAACGAGCAAAAAGATGTGGTCGTTTGAAGAAGAGGGACTAAACTATAAAGAAAATCATCACAGATGAGTCCCTGGCCGGAATCTAAAATAAAAAGAAAAAAGAGAAACGCTATCGAACGAACGTTCGCTCCAGAACGCTTAAAGGATGAAAACTGTTCGCTGCAGATCTAAACGGGTGAACGCTCGCTGTATAACAAAACCAAAAGAATTAAACCGTACTAAAAGAAAAACCGAACTATATAAAAAAACCGGTGGGTTTATTCTCAGTCTATACCGGTCGGGTGAGATGAACCGGTGGTGGTGGCGGTTTTTCTCCAGCGAGGCGGGGCAGCGGCGACGACGAGCTCCGGCGTGGCGCGGCTTCGCGTCGAGGGGCAAGGGCAGCGCGAGGCGAGGGTGGCGCGGGGAGCGGCGCGGTGGCGCAGGCGAGCGGCGAGGGGAGGCGGCGAGCGGCGGAAAGTGCGGCAGCGGCGCGGCGGCGATCTGCAGTAGTGGCGGCGGCGAGATGCGGGGCGGCGTGGCTTGAGGGAGAAAGGGCGGCGACGGGGTGCAAGGGTACTTATCGGGGGGGAGGCGTGGAGGAGGGGCAAACGGAGGAGGTGGCGAAGTCCGGCCGGACTCCGGCTGGCGGCGGTGATGCTCGGGACTCCGTCCCGAGCTTGGGGGCCGTGCAGCGCGGCTGGGCTGCGGCCTGGCCCCGTTGGCTGGGCCGGCCCAGTCGGAAAGTTAAAAAAAAACATTTTTCACAGACAACAAAAATAACAAAAACAAAAATAAACTAAAATATTATATAGGCATATAATATATCAAAATTTTCAAAAAAAGATTTTCTACGACATGAACATTTTCAATATGCCAAATAAAATCCACACAAAATTAGATAAAACAAAGAGTGCTACTGGTCTAATAAAATCCAACAAAAATCATTTTAAAAATACCAAAATGATTTCAAATTAATTTTTCTCCAATTTTCTAATGTAGGGAATCATGTTACCCTATTTTCCATATATTTTATTTTTGGGAGAAAATGATTTGAATCAAATCCAAATAACTCCAAATTGAAAAATAATTCCAAAAGACTTTGAATTTGATCCTTTGAAACTCCCAACTCATATTTCATATAATTTGAAGAAGTCATTTTATCTCCTCTCGTGAAAATCATTGAGTTGCATAAAGTTTCAGAATTTGAAATATTTTCCAAATGAAATTCAAATATTTTCAACACCCCTTGTCATTTAAATAAATGGAAGAGGTCATGTCATCTTCTCTCCAGGGTTTCGTGGTGAAAAGAATTTGAATTCACGGAGATCACGAATGCAAAAATGAAAGTTTGGGAAAGTCCTTTTATTCCCTCTCATTTAGCTTTCAAAAAGGTTTTGAATTTCACTCAATTTCACACAACAATCAAACAATCAATCAATCTATCTATTTATTATAACATTCCAAAATTTTAGAATTTTGGGATGTTACACTAGCCATAGACAAAGAGTTGTCATTTGATTAACGGGATCACATCATTAGGAGATTATGCAATGCTATTGATTTCTTCATGACTTATACATGTTCCTATGACTATGAGATTATGCAACTCCCTTTTACCGGAGGAACACTTTGTGTGCTACCAAACGTCACAACGTAACTGGGTGATTATAAAGGTGCTCTACAGGTGTCTCCGAAGGTACTTGTTGGGTTGGCGTATTTCGAGATTAGAATTTGTCACTCCGATTGTCGGAGAGGTATCTCTGGGCCCACTCAGTAATACACATCACTTAAGCCTTGCAAGCATTGCAACTAATGAGTTAGTTGTGGGATGATGTATTACGGAACGAGTAAAGAGACTTGCCGGTAACTAGATTGAACTAGGTATTGAGATGCCGACGATCGAATCTCAGGAAAGTAACATACCGATGACAAAGGGAACAACTTATGTTGCTATGCGGTTTGATCGATAAAGATCTTCTTAGAATATGTAGGTGCCAATATGAGCATCCAGGTTCCGCTATTGGTTATTGACCGGAGACGTGTCTCGGTCATGTCTACATAGTTCTTGAACCCGTAGGGTCCGCACGCTTAAAGTTAGATGACGGTTATATTACGAGTTTATATGTTTTGATGTACCAAAGGTAGTTCGGAGTCCCGGATGTGATCACGGACATGACGAGGAGTCTCGAAATGGTCGAGACGTAAAGATCGATATATTGGATGACTATGTTTGGACACCGGAAAGGTTCCGGAAGGTTTCAGACATTTATCGGAGTACCGGGGGTTCCCGGACCCCCCCCCCCCTCGGGGGGGGGACTAATGGGCCTTAGTGGAGAGAGAGAGGGGCCGGCCAGGGAAAGAGGCACGCCCCCTCCCCTTGAGTCCGAATAGGACAAGGGAAGGGGGGCGGCGCCCCCTGCCTTTCCCCTCTCCCACTCCTTCCTCCCCCGTCCTTCTTGGATTAGGAAAGGGAGGGGCAAACCTACTTGGAGTAGATTTCCCCCTCCTAGGGCGCGCCACCCCCTTGGCCGGCCCTCTCCTTCTCCCCCTTTATATACGGAGGAGGGGGCACCCCATAGACACAACAATTGATCTCTTGATCTCTTAGCCATGTGCGGTGCCTCCTCCACCATAATCTACCTCGATCATATCGTAGCGGTGCTTAGGCGAAGCCCTGCGTCGGTAGAACATCATCATCACCACCACGCCGTCGTGCTGATGATGTCTACTACACAACCTTCTTCTTGTAGACGTTGTTGGGCCTCCAAGTGCAGAGGTTTGTAGGACAGTAGCAAATTTCCCTCAAGTGGATGACCTAAGGTTTATCAATCCATGGGAGGCATAGGATGAAGATGGTTTCTCTCAAGCAACCCTGCAACCAAATAACAAAGAGTCTCTTGTGTCCCCAACACACCCAATACAATGGTAAATTGTATAGGTGCACTTGTTCGGCGAAGAGATGGTAATACAAGTGCAATATGGATAGTGGGTAAAGGTATTTGTAATCTGAAATTAGAAAAACAGCAAGGTAATTAATGATAAAAGTGAGCGTAAACGGTATTGCAATGCGTGGAAATAAGGCCTAGGGTTCATACTTTCGCTAGTGTAAGTTCCCTCAACAATACTAACATAATTGGATCACATAACTATCCCTCAACATGCAACAAAGAGTCACTCCAAAGTCACTAATAGCGGAGAACGAACGAAGAGATTATGGTAGGGTACGAAACCACCTCAAAGTTATTCTTTCCAATCAATCCGTTGGGCTATTCCTATAAGTGTCACAAATAGCCCTAGAGTTCATACTAGAATAACACCTTCAGACACAAATCAACCAAAACCCTAATGTCACCTAGATACTCCAATGTCACCTCAAGTATCCGTGGGTATGATTATACGATATGCATCACACAATCTCAGATTCATCTATTCAACCAACACAAAGGACCTCAAGGAGTACCCCAAAGTTCTACCGGAGAATCATGACGAAAACGTGTGTCAACTGAAGGAAATATGCCCTAGAGGCAATAATAAAGTTATTATTTATTTCCTTACATCATGATAAATGTTTATTATTCATGCTAGAATTGTATTAACCGGAAACATAATACATGTGTGAATACATAGACCAACAGAGTGTCACTAGTATGCCTCTACTTGACTAGCTCGTTAATCAAAGATGGTTATGTTTACTAACCATGAACAAGGGGTTGTTATTTGATTAACGAGGTCACATCATTAGTAGAATGATCTGATTGACATGACCCATTCCATTAGCTTAGCACCCGATCGTTTAGTATGTTGCTATTGCTTTCTTCATGACTTATACATGTTCCTATAACTATGAGATTATGCAACTCCCGTTTACCGGAGGAACACTTTGGGTACTACCAAACGTCACAACGTAACTGGGTGATTATAAAGGAGTACTACAGGTGTCTCCAATGGTAGATGTTGGGTTGGCGTATTTTGAGATTAGGGTTTGTCACTCCGATTGTCGGAGAGGTATCTCTGGGCCCTCTCGGTAATGCACATCACATAAGCCTTGCAAGCACTGCAACTAATAAGTTAGTTGTGAGATGATGTATTACGGAACGAGTAAAGAGACTTGCCGGTAACGAGATTGAACTAGGTATTGGATACCGACGATCGAATCTCGGGCAAGTAACATACCGATGACAAAGGGAACAACGTATGTTGTTATGCGGTCTGACCGATAAAGATCTTCGTAGAATATGTAGGAGCCAATATGGGCATCCAGGTCCCGCTATTGGTTATTGACCGGAGACGTGTCTCGGTCATGTCTACATTGTTCTCGAACCGTAGGGTCCGCACGCTTAACGTTACGATGACAGTTATTATGAGTTTATGCATTTTGATGTACCGAAGGTTGTTCGGAGTCCCGGATGAGATCACGGACATGACGAGGAGTCTCGAAATGGTCGAGACGTAAAGATTGATATATTGGAAGCCTATGTTTGGACACCGGAAGTGTTCCGGGTGAAATCAGGATTTTACCGGATTACCGGGAGGGTTACCGGAACCCCCCGGGAGGCTAATGGGCCTATTGGGCCTTAGTGGAAAAGAGAAAAGAGGCAGCCCACAAGCTGGCCGGCGCCCCCCCTTTCCCCAAGTCCTAGTAGGACTAGGAGAAGTGGGCCGGCCCCCTCTCTTCTCTTTCCCCCTTGAGTCCTAGTTGGAATAGGATTGGGGGGAAGGAGTCCTACTCCCGGTGGGAGTAGGACTCCTCCCTGCGCCTCCCTCCTAGCCGGCCGAACCCCCTGCCCCTGGCCTTTATATACGGGGGCAGGGGGCACCACAAGACACACAAGTTAATCGTTCCTTAGCCGTGTGCGGTGCCCCCTGCCACCAAATTCCACCTCGATCATACCGTTACAGTGCTTAGGCGAAGCCCTGCGTCGGTAGTACATCAAGATCGTCACCACGCCGTCGTGCTGACGGAACTCTTCCTCGACGCTTTGCTGGATCGGAGCCCGAGGAACGTCATCGAGCTGAACGTGTGCTAAGAACTCGGAGGTGCCGGAGTAACGGTGCTTGGATCGGTTGGATCAGGAAGAAGACGTACGACTACTTCCTCTACGTTGTGTGATCGCTTCCGCAGTCGGTCTGCGTTGGTACGTAGACAACACTCTCCCCTCTCGCTGCTGTGCATCACCATGATCTTGCGTGTGCGTAGGAAATTTTTTGAAATTACTGTGTTCCCCAACAGTTGCATCCGAGCCTAGGTTTTATGGTTTGATGTTATATGCACGAGTAGAACACAAGTGAGTTGTGGGCGATACAAGTCATACTGCCTACCAGCATGTCATACTTTGGTTCGGCGGTATTGTTGGTTGAGACGATCCGGACCAACCTTACGCGTACTCTTACGCGAGACCGGTTCCCTCGACGTGCTTTGCACATAGATGGCTTGCGGAAGACTGTCTCTCCAACTTTAGTTGAACCAAGTGTGACTACGCCCGGTCCTTGAGAAGGTTAAAACGGAGTCTATTTGACGAACTATCGTTGTGGTTTTGATGCGTAGGTGAGATGAGTTCTTACTTAAGCCCGTAGCAGCCACGTAAAACTTGCAACAACAAAGTAGAGGACGTCTAACTTGTTTTTGCAGGGTATGTTGTGATATGATATGGTCAAGGCATGATACTAATTTTATTGTATGAGATGATCATGTTTTGTAACTAAGTTATCGGCAACTGGCAGGAACCATATGGTTGTCGCTTTATTGTATGCAATGCAATCGCGATGTAATGCTTTACTAGATTACTAAAACGGTAGTAATAGTCGTGGAAGCATAAGATTGGCGAGACGACAACGATGCTACGATGGAGATCAAGGTGTCGCGCCGGTGACGATGGTGATCATGACGGTGCTTCAGAGATGGAGATCACAAGCACAAGATGATGATGGCCATATCATATCACTTATATTGATTGCATGTGATGTTTATCCTTTTATGCATCTTATCTTGCTTTGATTGACGGTAGCATTATAAGATGATCTCTCACTAAATTATCAAGAAGTGTTCTCCCTGAGTATGCACCATTGCCAAAGTTCGTCGTGCCCAGACACCACGTGATGATCGGGTGTGATAAGCTCTACGTCCATCTACAACGGGTGCAAGCCAGTTTTGCACACGCAGAATACTCAGGTTATACTTGACGAGCCTAGCATATGCAGATATGGCCTCGGAACACAGAGACCGAAAGGTCGAGCGTGAATCATATAGTAGATATGATCAACATGACGATGTTCACCATTGAAAACTACTCCATCTCACGTGATGATCGGTTATGGTTTAGTTGATTTGGATCACGTGATCACTTAGAGGATTAGAGGGATGTCTATCTAAGTGGGAGTTCCTAAGAAATTTGATTAACTGAACTTAAACTTATCATGAACTTAGTACCTGATAGTATCTTGCTTGTTTATGTTGCTTGTAGATAGATGGCTCGTGCTATTGTTCCGTTGAATTTTAATGCGTTCCTTGAGAAAGCAAAGTTGAAAGATGATGGTAGCAATTACACGGACTGGGTCCGTAACCTGAGGATTATCCTCATTGCTGCACAGAAGAATTACGTCCTGGAAGCACCGCTGGGTGACAGGCCTGCTGCTGGAGCAATGCCAGATGTTATGAACGTCTGGCAGAGCAAAGCTGATGACTACTCGATAGTTCAGTGTGCCATGCTTTACGGCTTAGAATCGGGACTTCAACAACGTTTTGAACGTCATGGAGCATATGAGATGTTCCAGGAGTTGAAGTTAATATTTCAAGCAAATGCCCGAATTGAGAGATATGAAGTCTCCAGTAAGTTCTATAGCTGTAAGATGGAGGAGAACAGTTCTGTCAGTGAGCATATACTCAAGATGTCTGGGTATAATAATCACTTGATTCAGATGGGAGTTAATCTTCTAGATGACTGCGTCATTGACAGAATTCTCCAATCACTGCCACCAAGCTACAAGAGCTTCGTGATGAACTATAATATGCAAGGGATGAACAAGACTATTCCCGAGCTCTTCGCAATGCTGAAAGCTGCGGAGGTAGAAATCAAGAAGGAGCATCAAGTGTTGATGGTTAACAAAACCACTAGTTTCAAGAAAAAGGGCAAAGGGAAAAAGAAGGGAAACTTCAAGAAGAACAGCAAGCAAGTTGCTGCTCAGGAGAAGAAACCCAAGTCTGGACCTAAGCCTGAAACTGAGTGCTTCTACTGCAAGCAGACTGGTCACTGGAAGCGGAACTGCCCCAAGTATTTGGCGGATAAGAAGGATGGCAAAGTGAGCAAAGGTATATGTGATATACATGTTATTGATGTGTACCTTACTAGAGCTCGCAGTAGCACCTGGGTATTTGATACTGGTTCTGTTGCTAATATTTGCAACTCGAAACAGGGACTACGGAATAAGCGGACACTAGCAAAGGACGAGGTGACGATGCGCGTGGGAAACGGTTCCAAAGTCGATGTGATCGCGGTCGGCACGCTACCTCTACATCTGCCTTCGGGATTAATATTAGACCTAAATAATTGTTATTTAGTGCCAGCGTTGAGCATGAACATTATATCTGGATCTTGTTTAATGCGAGACGGTTATTCATTTAAATCAGAGAATAATGGTTGTTCTATTTATATGAATAATATCTTTTATGGTCATGCACCTTTAAAGAGTGGTCTATTTTTGTTGAATCTCGAAGATAATGATACACATATTCATAATGTAGAAGCCAAAAGATGCAAAGTTAATAATGAAAGTGCAACTTATTTGTGGCACTGCCGTTTAGGTCATATCGGTGTAAAGCGCATGAAGAAACTCCATACTGATGGGCTTTTGGAATCACTTGATTATGAATCACTTGGTACTTGCGAACCGTGCCTCATAGGCAAGATGACTAAAACACCGTTCTCCAGTACTATGGAGAGAGCAACAGATTTGTTGGAAATCATACATACCGATGTATGTGGTCCGATGAATATTGAGGCTCGCGGCGGATATCGTTATTTTCTCACCTTCACAGATGATTTAAGCAGATATGGGTATATCTACTTAATGAAACATAAGTCTGAAACATTTGAAAAGTTCAAGGAATTTCAGAGTGAAGTCGAAAATCATCGTAACAAGAAAATAAAATTTCTACGATCTGATCGTGGAGGAGAATATTTGAGTTACGAGTTTGGTGTACATTTGAAAAATTGTGGAATAGTTTCGCAACTCACGCCACCCGGAACACCACAACGTAATGGTGTGTCCGAATGTCGTAATCGTACTTTACTAGATATGGTGCGATCTATGATGTCTCTTACTGATTTACCGCTATCATTTTGGGGATATGCTTTAGAGACGGCCGCATTCACGTTAAATAGGGCACCATCAAAATCCGTTGAGACGACGCCTTATGAACTATGGTTTGGCAAGAAACCAAAGTTGTCGTTTCTTAAAGTTTGGGGCTGCGATGCTTATGTGAAAAAGCTTCAACCTGATAAGCTCGAACCCAAAGCGGAGAAATGTGTCTTCATAGGATACCCAAAGGAAACTGTTGGGTATACCTTCTATCACAGATCCGAAGGCAAGACATTCGTTGCTAAGAATGGATCATTTCTAGAGAAGGAGCTTCTCTCGAAAGAAGTGAGTGGGAGGAAAGTAGAACTTGACGAGGTAACTGTACCTGCTCCCTTATTGGAAAATAGTACATCACAGAAAACTATTTCTGCGACACCTATACCAATCAGTGAGGAAGCTAATGATGATGATCACGAAGCTTCAGATCAAGATACTACTGAACCACGTAGATCAACCAGAGTGAGATCCGCACCAGAGTGGTACGGTAATCCAGTTCTGGAAGTCATGATGCTAGATCATGATGAACCTACGAACTATGAAGAAGCGATGGTGAGCCCAGATTCCGCAAAGTGGCTTGAGGCCATGAAATCCGAGATGGGATCCATGTATGAAAACAAAGTATGGACTTTGGTTGACTTGCCTGATGATCGGCAAGCAATTGAGAATAAATGGATCTTCAAGAAAAAGACTGACGCTGACGGTAATGTTACTGTCTATAAAGCTCGACTTGTCGCGAAAGGTTTTCGTCAAGTTCAAGGGGTTGACTACGATGAGACCTTCTCACCCATAGCGATGCTTAAGTCCGTCAGAATTATGTTAGCAATTGCAGCATTTTACGATTATGAAATATGGCAAATGGATGTCAAAACTGCATTCCTGAATGGATTTCTGGAAGAAGAGTTGTATATGGTACAACCAGAAGGTTTTGTCGATCCAAAAGGAGCTAACAAAGTATGCAAACTCCAGCGATCCATTTATGGACTGGTGCAAGCATCTCGGAGTTGGAATAAACGCTTTGATAGTGTGATCAAAGCATTTGGCTTTATACAGACTTTTGGAGAAGCCTGTATTTACAAGAAAGTGAGTGGGAGCTCTGTAGCATTTCTGATATTATATGTGGATGACATATTGCTGATTGGAAATGATATAGAATTTCTGGATAGCATAAAGGGATACTTGAATAAAAGTTTTTCGATGAAAGACCTCAGGGAAGCTGCATACATATTAGGCATAAAGATCTATAGAGATAGATCAAAACGCTTAATTGGACTTTCACAATGCACATACCTTGACAAAATTTTGAAGAAGTTCAAGATGGATCAAGCAAAGAAAGGGTTCTTGCCTGTGCTACAAGGTGTGAAGTTGAGTAAGACTCAATGCCCGACCACTGCAGAAGATAGAGAGAAAATGAAAGATGTTCCCTATGCTTCAGCCATAGGCTCTATCATGTATGCAATGCTGTGTACCAGACCTGATGTGTGCCTTGCTATAAGTTTAGCAGGGAGGTACCAAAGTAATCCTGGAATGGATCACTGGACAGCGGTCAAGAACATCCTGAAATACCTGAAAAGGACTAAGGATATGTTTCTCATATATGGAGGTGACAAAGAGCTCACCGTAAGAGGTTACGTTGATGCAAGCTTTGACACTGATCCGGACGATTCTAAATCGCAAACCGGATACGTGTTTACTTTAAACGATGGAGCTGTCAGTTGGTGCAGTTCTAAACAAAGCGTCGTAGCGGGATCTACATGTGAAGCGGAGTACATAGCTGCTTCGGAAGCAGCAAACGAAGGAGTCTGGATGAAGGAGTTCATATCCGATCTAGGTGTCATACCTAGTGCATCGGGTCCAATGAAAATCTTCTGTGACAATACTGGTGCAATTGCCTTGGCAAAGGAATCCAGATTTCACAAAAGAACCAAACACATCAAGAGACGCTTCAACTCCATCCGGGATTTAGTCCAGGTTGGAGACATAGAGATTTGCAAGATACATACGGATCTGAATGTTGCAGACCCGTTGACTAAGCCTCTTCCACGAGCAAAACATGATCAGCACCAAGGCTCCATGGGTGTTAGAATCATTACAGTGTAATCTAGATTATTGACTCTAGTGCAAGTGGGAGACTGAAGGAAATATGCCCTAGAGGCAATAATAAAGTTATTATTTATTTCCTTACATCATGATAAATGTTTATTATTCATGCTAGAATTGTATTAACCGGAAACATAATACATGTGTGAATACATAGACCAACAGAGTGTCACTAGTATGCCTCTACTTGACTAGCTCGTTAATCAAAGATGGTTATGTTTCCTAACCATGAACAAGGGGTTGTTATTTGATTAACGAGGTCACATCATTAGTAGAATGATCTGATTGACATGACCCATTCCATTAGCTTAGCACCCGATCGTTTAGTATGTTGCTATTGCTTTCTTCATGACTTATACATGTTCCTATAACTATGAGATTATGCAACTCCCGTTTACCGGAGGAACACTTTGGGTACTACCAAACGTCACAACGTAACTGGGTGATTATAAAGGAGTACTACAGGTGTCTCCAATGGTAGATGTTGGGTTGGCGTATTTCGAGATTAGGGTTTGTCACTCCGATTGTCGGAGAGGTATCTCTGGGCCCTCTCGGTAATGCACATCACATAAGCCTTGCAAGCACTGCAACTAATAAGTTAGTTGTGAGATGATGTATTACGGAACGAGTAAAGAGACTTGCCGGTAACGAGATTGAACTAGGTATTGGATACCGACGATCGAATCTCGGGCAAGTAACATACCGATGACAAAGGGAACAACGTATGTTGTTATGCGGTCTGACCGATAAAGATCTTCGTAGAATATGTAGGAGCCAATATGGGCATCCAGGTCCCGCTATTGGTTATTGACCGGAGACGTGTCTCGGTCATGTCTACATTGTTCTCGAACCGTAGGGTCCGCACGCTTAACGTTACGATGACAGTTATTATGAGTTTATGCATTTTGATGTACCGAAGGTTGTTCGGAGTCCCGGATGAGATCACGGACATGACGAGGAGTCTCGAAATGGTCGAGACGTAAAGATTGATATATTGGAAGCCTATGTTTGGACACCGGAAGTGTTCCGGGTGAAATCAGGATTTTACCGGATTACCGGGAGGGTTACCGGAACCCCCCGGGAGGCTAATGGGCCTATTGGGCCTTAGTGGAAAAGAGAAAAGAGGCAGCCCACAAGCTGGCCGGCGCCCCCCCTTTCCCCAAGTCCTAGTAGGACTAGGAGAAGTGGGCCGGCCCCCTCTCTTCTCTTTCCCCCTTGAGTCCTAGTTGGAATAGGATTGGGGGGAAGGAGTCCTACTCCCGGTGGGAGTAGGACTCCTCCCTGCGCCTCCCTCCTAGCCGGCCGAACCCCCTGCCCCTGGCCTTTATATACGGGGGCAGGGGGCACCACAAGACACACAAGTTAATCGTTCCTTAGCCGTGTGCGGTGCCCCCTGCCACCAAATTCCACCTCGATCATACCGTTACAGTGCTTAGGCGAAGCCCTGCGTCGGTAGTACATCAAGATCGTCACCACGCCGTCGTGCTAACGGAACTCTTCCTCGACGCTTTGCTGGATCGGAGCCCGAGGAACGTCATCGAGCTGAACGTGTGCTAAGAACTCGGAGGTGCCGGAGTAACGGTGCTTGGATCGGTTGGATCAGGAAGAAGACGTACGACTACTTCCTCTACGTTGTGTGATCGCTTCCGCAGTCGGTCTGCGTTGGTACGTAGACAACACTCTCCCCTCTCGCTGCTGTGCATCACCATGATCTTGCGTGTGCGTAGGAAATTTTTTGAAATTACTGCGTTCCCCAACATCAACCCCTATGCATAGGTTCATGGGCGGAACCCGCAAGTTGATCACCAAAACATACATCAAGTGAATCACGTCGTATCCCACTGTCACCACAGATACGCACGGCAAGACATACATCAAGTGTTCTCAAATCTTTAAAGACTCAATCCGATAAGATAACTTCAAAGGGGAAACTCAATTCATTACAAGAGAGTAGAGGGGGGAAGAAACATCATAGGATCCAAATATAATAGCAAAGCTCGCGATACATCAAGATCATATCATCTCAAGAACACGAGAGAGAGGGAGAGATCAAACACATAGCTACTGGTACATACCCTCAGCCCCGAGGGAGAACTACTCCCTCCTCGTCATGGAGAGCACCGGATGATGAAGATGGACACCGGAGAAGGATTGCCCCCTCCGGCACAGTGCCGGAACGGGTCTAGATTGGTTTTCGGTGCCTACGGAGGCTTCTGGCGGCGGAACTCTGATCTATTGTGCTCACGGATGTTTTTAGGGTATATGGAGATATATAGGCGGAAGAAGTACTTCAGGGGGGGCACGAGGGGCTCACAAGGGTGGAGGGCACGCCCAGGGGGGTGGGAGCGCCCCCTGCCTTGTGACCTCCTCGCGGATCCCCCGACGTGCACTCCAAGTCTTCTGGGCTTCTTTCCTTCCAAAAATGAGTTCCATGAAGTTTCAGGTCAATTGGACTCCGTTTGATTTTCCTTTTCTTCGAAACCCTAAAACAGGGTAAATACAGAAATTGGCACTGGGCTCTGGGTTAATAGGTTAGTCCCAAAAATGATATAAAAGTGTATAATAAAGCCCATAAACATTCAAAACAGTAGATAATATAGCATGGAGCAATCAAAAATTATAGATACGTTGGAGACGTATCAGCATCCCCAAGCTTGATTCCTGCTCGTCCTCGAGTAGGTAAATGATAAAAACAAAATTTTTGATGCGGAGTGCTACTTGGCATAATTTTAATGTAATTCTTGTTAACTGTGGTATGAATATTCAGCTCCATAACATTCAAGACAAAAGTTCATATTGACATAAAAATGATAATACTTCAAGCATACTAACTAAGCAATTATGTCTTTTGAAAATAACATGGCCAAAGAAAGTTCATCCCTACAAAATCACATAGTTTAGTCATGCTCCATTTTCGTCACACAAGAATGCTCTCATCCTGCACAACCCCGATGACAAACCAAGCAATTGTTTCATACTTGAGTAATCTCAAACCTATAAACTTTCACGCAATACATGAGCGCGAGCCATGGATATAGCACTATGGGTGGAATAGAATATAATGAGGGGGGGGGGGTTATGTGGAGAAGACAAAAAGGAGAAAGTCTCACATCAACGAGGTTAATCAATGGGCTATGGAGATGCCCACCGATTGATGTTAATGCAAGGAGTAGGGATTGCCATGCAACGGATGCACTAGAGCTATAAATGTATGAAAGCTCAACAAAAGAAACTAAGTGGGTGTGCATCCAACTTGCTTGCTCACGAAGACCTAGGGCACTTGAGGAGGCCCATTGTTGGAATATACAAGCCAGGTTCTATAATGAAAGATTCCCACTAGTATATGAAAGTGACAAAACAAGAGAATCTCTACTATGAAGATCATGGTGCTACTTTGAAGCACAAGTGTGGTAAAAGTATAGTAGCATTGTCCCTTTTCTCTTTTTCTCTCATTTTTTTATTTGGCCTTTCTTTTTTTATGGACTTTCTCTTTTTTGGGGGCATTCTCTTTTTATGGCCTTTTTTTATTCCTCACTTGGGACAATGCTCTAATAATTATGATCATCACACTTCTATTTATTCACAACTCAATGATTACAACTCGATACTAGAACAAAGATGACTCTATATGAATGCCTCCGGCGGTGTGCCGGGATATGCACTGAACCAAGAGTGACATGTATGAAAGAATCATGAACGGTGGCTTTGCCACTAATACTATGTCAACTACATGATCATGCTAAGCAATATGACAATGATGAATGTGTCATGATGAACAGGATGATGGAAAGTTGCATGGCAATATATCTCGGAATGGCTATGGAAATGCCATAATAGGTAGGTATGGTGGCTGTTTTGAGGAAGATATAAGGAGGTTTATGTGTGAAAGAGTGTATCATATCACGGGGTTTAGATGCACCCGCGAAGTTTGCACCAACTCTCAATGTGAGAAAGGGCAATGCACGGTACCGAAGAGGCTAGCAAGGATGGAAGGGTGAGAGTGCGTATAATCCATGGACTCAACATTAGTCATAAATAATTCACATACTTATTGCAAAAATCTACAGGTCATCAAAAACCTCGGCACTACGCGCATTCTCCTAGGGGGATAGATTGGTGGGGAAAGACCATCGCTCGTCCCCGACCGCCACTCATAAGGAGGACAATCAAATAACACCTCATGTTTCAAATTTGTTACACAACATTTACCATACGTGCATGCTATGGGACTTGCACACTTCAACACAAGCATTTCTCAATTTCACAACTACTCAACTAGCATGACTTTGATATTATTATCTCCATATCTCAAAACAATCATCAAGCATCAAACTTCTCTTAGTATTCAATACTCTATATGAAAGTTTTTACTAATCTTGAATACCTAGCATATTAGGATTTTAAGCAAATTACCATGATATTTAATACTCTCAAAATAATATAAGTGAAGTATGAGAGTTCATCTATTTCTTCAAAATAAGACTACCACCATGCTCTAAAAGATATAAGTGAAGTACTAGAGCAACGACAAACTACTCTGAAAGATATAAGTGAAGATAAATGAGTAGTCGAATAATTATGCAACTATGTGAAGACTCTCTAACATTTAATAATTTAATATCTTGGTATTTTATTCAAACAGCAAGCAAAACTAAATAAAATAAAATGACGCTCCAAGCAAAACACATATCATGTGGCGAATAAAAATATAGCTCCAAGTAAAGTTACCGATGAACGAAGACGAAAGAGGGGATGCCTTCCGGGGCATCCCCAAGCTTAGACTCTTGGCTATCCTTGAATATTACCTTCGGGTGCCTTGGGAATCCCCAAGCTTAGGCTCTTTCCACTCCTTATTCCATAGTCCATCGAATCCTTACCCAAAACTTGAAAACTTCACAACACAAAATTTAACAGAAAACTCGTAAGCTCCGTTAGTATAAGAAAATAAATCACCACTTCAAGGTACTGTAATGAATTCATTCTTTATTTATATTGGTGTTAAAACTACTGTATTCCAACTTCTATATGGTTTATAAACTATTTTACTAGCCATAGATTCATCAAAATAAGTAAACAACACATGAAAAACAGAATCTGTCAAAAACAGAACAGTCTGTAGTAATCTGGATCAAACGTATACTTCTGGAACTCATAAAATCATCATGCCTATCATTTAACGCCCCTAGCTAGGCATGATGATTTCAATGATGCTCACATAAAAGATAAGAATAGAAATATAAAGAGAGCATCATGAATAATATGACTAGCACATTTAAGTCTAACACACTTCCTATGCCTAGGGATTTTGTGAGCAAATAACTTGTGGGAACAATAATCAAGTAGCATAGGAGGCCAAAACAAGCATAACTTCAAAACTTTAAGCACATAGAGAGGAAACTTGATATTATTGCAATTCCTACAAGCATATGTTCCTCCCTCATAATAATTTTCATTAACATCATGAATGAATTCAACAATATAACCAGCACCTAAAGCATTCTTTTCATGATCTACAAGCATAGAAAATTTACTACTCTCCACCTAAGCAAATTGCTTCTTAATCGGAATAGTGGGAGTATCATAAGAGACTTGAATACTATAAATTGTTTCCACATTAAAAGAGTAATGTTCAGAAAAGGGGTAACCATAATCATGACAAGTTTTATAAATATAATCCTCACTACTTTTTATAGCATATGTATCATCACAATAATTATCATAAGTAGGAGGCATGTTATTATCATTATAAATTTGCATATCAAAACTTGGGATACTAAAAATATCATCTTCATTAAGCGTAGCATCCCCAAGCTTCGGACAAACATTAATTGCAACAAAAACAGTCTCAAAAACATCATCTTCATTAAAAATAGCATCCCCAAGATTGGGCCTTTTCATATTATAAGCATAATCTATGACGCCCGGATAATTAAGCAACGGTAACTCCACGCTAATGATGCCAAGTCATCATCATTATGCCAAAAAATCAATCAAGAAATATTTCAAACTCAATTCAAATTCAAATTTCAAGATAAGTTTTCATTTCTTAAAACTGTCAAACAGAAATGTTCGTTGGGTTGCAAATATTCACTATTTAGTTTTCATGCATAAACATACATTATTTGAGTTAATAAATCACCTCCAACCTATTTAAAATAGGAGCAAAACAATCCCATTTAACCTATTTACTTTTAAGCAAAATTCAAGTGAGTTCAACTAAGCTCCAAACTTTTTATGGCAAGGCCAAATATTGCATTGCATTTATTGGCCAAGTTCCATTATCTGCAAAAGTCATTTGATGGTTTATTTAAATATAAAAAACTGTTTCTGTAAAAGAAAAGGTAGAAAAACAAGAAAATAGAAGAAGGCCTGAAACTACTTTGCCGCTGGGCCTAGCCCAACAGGCCGATCCAGCCAGCCCAAACCCCCACCCCAGTTGATCGCCCTGTTCCCCCGACTAGTCGCTACAGGGGCGAGCCCCGCCGGACCAGCTCGTCGGCATGGGCGAGGGGATAAGGACTGCCCCGTCTCCTCGGTCCTCTCCCCCTGCTCCACTCCCCCACTTCCCCCAGATCCGCCTTCCGTTCTCGTTCCTCACTCCTCCTTCCTCCCTTCCGCTCGGGACTCACCTTGCCGGGCGTGTCCGTCACCGGCCACCTCTCCCGGTCGTGCCCACCAAGGTCCCCAGCGCTTGAGGATGTGTCGAGCAGCTGCGTCGTCGTCGACTACGTCGGCTACATGGACGGGATCCACCCCGGAGCGCCTGCATCGCCGCCACGCCTCGTCTTCTTCTTCCTCGGCTTCGACACACTCCGCAACGGTTCCGAAGCCAGTGAGCCTTCCCCGAGCTTCCTTTTGCACACCTACAGGCTCCTGGTGAGCCGCGCGTCCCCTCCTCCCGTTCTCCTCTACTCCCGTTGACGAACACCCCCCGTAGCCACCGTCCCCGAGCACACCCGAGCTCTCCCGTACGTGTACGCGTACGCATACGTGTGTGGCGCGCTGCTGCTCCTTGATGATGCTGCTTTGCACCTACTGCCGTCTCCAGCTACTGTCGCGCTATGCCGCCCCTGCCCATGCTCGGCTCGCCCCGCATGCGCGCCCACTGGTCGTTGCCTGCCGCTCCCCTTGCGCCCACGCGCGCACCGGCTCCGCCTGCTATAGTCGCGCTCACCATAACTGCAGCCATGTCGCGCGCGCTCCGTCACTGCGTGCACCACGCCGGCCATGCCCGCCTTTGCCTGAACGCGCCTGCCTCCGCACGGCCTTGCCGGGTCCGTGCGTCGCCCGCTGCGCTACAGCCGCCACCGCCTACTGCGCTCGCTAGCGCCGCGCAGCACCACTGCTTGCCCGAAGCTGCAGCTGCTCATGCCCGTCCCTGGCCACACGCGCGGTAGACTGCGCCATGGCTGGGCCGGCTTCGCCGGTAGCTACTCTGTTGCCGCTGCCTGCTGCTATGCAACACTGCTACAGTAACATTCAGTTACTGTAGCAGTAGCTAGCTTTACTGACTTTACGCCGACTAGCTCTCTAAACACCCCCTAAACAACATTAAGACAAGTCCTAAGATGGGTAAAAATTATATGAACGGAAAGTAGATGTAACAAGCTTCTTTTTGTTCCATTGTACATGCTTCAGATAATGCGTGGAATAATTCCTACGAAAATCACAAAGTTCAATGTTATGTTAACAGAAAAACCAAAAAATAGCTTTATTTTCATAGCTACTTTAGAGTTGTTGATGATCAAGCAAATGAACTCTAATATGGATGTAATTGGTACTAACATGTAGATCACAGAAAAATGCTCAAAATTGATATAAGACACAGTATCGTAGGAGGTACAGATCCATAGTTGTAGCCTTTTGAAAGCAGCAAAGAAATGTTTAAAATTGACGAATCCTCAGACTTAGCAAAATTTCAAGGTTTTTTTTTAAATATTGTTTAAACTTTGAAAAATCGTATAAAATAAACCGTAACTCGGATTGAAAAACTTTGTACATGAAAGTTGCTCAGAATGACGAGATGAATCCGGATACGCAGCCCATTCGTCCGCCACACATCCCTAGTATAGCGAACAGACAACTTTCCCCATCCAGTTCGTCTGTCCGAAAACGCAAAACACCGGGGATATTTTCCCGGATGTTTCCCCATTCGCCGGTACCACCTCATACCACATTAGGGCACACCTAGCAGCACACTTTGTCTTTTCATGCATCGTCATGCATCTGTTTGCTTAATATTTATTGTTTCTTCCCCCTCTTCTCTCGCTAGACACCGAGACCGACGCCGCTACTACCCAGTACGACTACGCTGTTGATGACCCCTCTCTCTTGCCAGAGCAACCAGGCAAGCCTCTCCCCTTGATCACCAGATATCGCCTACTCTCCTCTATACTGCTTGCATTAGAGTAGTGTAGCATGTTACTGCTTTCCGTTAATCCTATTCTGATGCATAGCCTGTCATTGTTGCTACAACTGTTGATACCTTACCTGCAATCCTAAATGCTTAGTATAGGATGTTAGATTATCATCAGTGGCCCTACACTCTTGTCCGTTTGCCATGCTATACTACTGAGCCGTGATCACTTCAGGAGTTGATCACGGGCATATGCTATATACTTTATACTATTACATTACTCATGATACTGTTCAGAGATGGGGACTGAACGGGCAGGTGGCTCCATCCCGGTAGAGGTGGGCCTGGGTTCCCGACGGCCCCCGACTGTTACTTTGTGGCGGAGCGACAGGGTAGGTTGAGACCACCTAGGAGAGAGGTGGGCCTGGCCCTAGTCGGTGTCCGTGGATACTTAACACGCTTAACGAGATCTTGATATTTGATCTAAGTCTGGCCACTGACCTATACGCACTAACCATCTACGCGGGGACAGTTATGGGCACTCGACGTCGTGGTATCAGCCGAAGCCTTCGTGATGTCAACGACTGAGCGGCGCACGCCGGGTTGGACTGGAACGCCTACTCTTGTATAAGGGAGGCTAGGTCTGCTCACTGGCCGCGTTCGCAACGTGCAGGTGTGCAAAGGGCGATGGGCCCAGACCCCAGCGCCATAGGATTTAGACCGGCGTGCTGACCTCTCTGTTGTGCCTAGGTAGGGCTGTGACGTGTTGATCTTCCGAGGCCGGGCATGACCCAGGAAAGTGTGTCCGGCCAAATGGGATCGAGCATGTTGGGAAATGTGGTGCACCCCTACAAGGAAGTTGATCTATTCGAATAGACGTGTCCCTCGGTAAATGGACGACCTGGAGTTGTACCTTGACCTTATGACAACTAGAACCGGATACTTAATAAAACACACCCTTCCAAGTGCCAGATACAACCGGTGATCGCTCTCTCACAGGGGCGACGAGGGGAGGATCATCGGTTAGGTTTATGCTATGCGTTGCTACTTGGTGAACTTATCATCTACTCTCTTCTACATTGTGCAAGATGGAGGTTACCAAAAGCGTAGTCTTCAAAAGGACTAGCTATCCCCCTTTTATTCCAGCATTCTCCAGTTCAGTCCACATATGATACCCTTATTCCATTTGATACCAATGCATACATATGTAGTGTAGCTCCTTGCTTGCGAGTACTTTGGATGAGTACTCACGGTTGCTTTGCTCCCTCTTTTCCCCCTTTCTATACTCGATTGCTGCGACCAGACATTGGAGCCCAGGAGCCAGATGCCACCGTCGACAACGACTACTACTACTCGGGAGGTGCCTACTACTACGTGCAGCCCGCTGGCGACGACCAGGAGTAGTTTAGGAGGATCCCAGGCAGGAGGTCTGCGCCTCTTTCGATCTGTATCCCAGTTTGTGCTAGCCTTCTTAAGGCAAACTTGTTTAACTTATGTCTGTACTCGGATATTGTTGCTTCCGCTGACTCGTCTATGATCGAGCTCTTGTATTCGAGCCTTCGAGGCCCCTGGCTTGTAATATGATGCTTGTATGACTTATTTTAATTGAAGAGTTGTGTTGTGATATCTTCACGTGAGTCCCTGATCTTGATCGTACATGTTTGCATGTATGATTAGTGTACGGTCAAATCGGGGGCATCACAAGTTGGTATCAGAGCCGACTGCCTAGAGGAATCCCCCTTCCAACTCCTTGGCCGAAGTTGAGTCTAGTCGATGAAAACTGTTTTACTAACATGGTTGTGCGGCCCATGGGCCCACGTCGCCATTGGGTGGTATTAGGATCTTTTACTCCTCGATCTTTACTCTGGGATTCTGAACTCTCTTCTATTCAGGTTAAATGATTTTCTAAAAACCTAACTTTAGGTTCTCGAAAACACTTTCTCCCGGAGAGCCCCTTCAGTCCAGATGATCGCCGGCTGCACCAGAAGATTTCGAAGTTACTCTCCGATGTCCTCTCGAGACTTTGTGTCTGTTGCTTTTGCAATTACCTACCACCGGAATATCCCTATGGATAAATACCTACACTTGCCGTTCTTACTTTTATTCCCAGTTGATCTTGTTATTACAAGATACACCGAAATTCTCTCTATTGTTCCAAGAATACTTTGTGCCTACTGCCTTGCAGTTCTTTGCCACCTGAATACCCCTACAGATAATTACTCGCACTTATCGAGTATCCGCTTATCCCCAGATGATTCATGTATTTCACAAAAGTCTTCGAAATACCATTCGGTCGTCCAAAAATCCTGAGCAGCTAATTGCTCTTGAAATTCTTACTTGCTTGCATTATGGTTAATTCCATATTTCTAGTAATCTCCGTTGACATCTTCTATCACTTATAATTTTGAGTCCTTTGATTCAATATGTTGCGAATGCTCGCAAACCTCAATCAGATCCTAGAATTCATCCTTCCGGCTCAGACGTCATTTTAAACATGTGCTGAATCTCGACCAATCAAATTGTTGTCGATTTTACCCCTAAGCTTACTCAGCTTATCCATCCTTAATCGGAGCGTTTGCTTCTGATCCTTTGAATTGGAAATCATAATTCCTTTACATGTGAGCTTTGAATTACCCAGTTGCTTCTATAATCCAATGCATTTGCATTATTTCTTCCTCTGGTTGTGTGCCGATACTCACATCAGCTTCGCTATGGACCGTCAGATCCTTTGTCGAAATATCATCCGACAGTGTCCTTCGTATACAAAAACCTCGAGAAGTTCCTTCCCTAATACATAATACCTTTGGTAAATGGTATCCTCTGTTTTGGCCAACCATGCTCTGCTCTCGAGTTGGTCATGTTTACTATGAACTTTGTGGTATATGTTCCTAAGATGCCCCGATGGGTTGAACCAACGCCTTCCCTAATCTGTGTGAACCCGAAAGATTTCACGGGTCATACTTATCTGGTATTGCACCAGGTAAAACTTTCAACAACTAATGTCATTTTCGAAATACGAGAGGTGAATGGAAGGTTATACATTGAAGAAGTGGGAGTCGACCTTGAACTTGTGTTCATGCCCATGGAAACGATGTAGATCTTATCATTGAAGCTTCTCTTACATTAATTATCCCCTTGGTATAAGTTCATCTCATATCTGGGATCTGGCCTTTTGCAATCGTGGTTCCAGCCATGTTCTCCTTTAAATACCATTTCGTGTGCAAGTTTAAGCGCTTGTATTCTGTAGAGCAATACCCCAGTCCAACCTCTACTTTGATCTATCATCGAGTATTACCCCCTCTCGTATCTCGAGATTATCACGGAACTACATAACTTCTTATGAGTCCTTCTTCAAGTATTATTTCACTTTCGCTACACCATCATTTGACTTGATGTCATCACCGACCGATTACATCTTCATGAAATCTCTTGAAAAATGTGTCGTGATCATCATCAACCTAATGAGATCTTCCAGGATATCAATCGAATTCATAATGAGAAATATCATCCTTCCCCTTGATGATTTGTGTTATCATTGACAACATTATTGCTTTCCCTTCAACACAAACTTGTTCATGTTTGGTGTTATACCTTGAGTTCCCTGCCATCCAGCAACTGTTCTTCTTTACTCGGAACATTACCATCTCTTATGTCATCATTGTTGTAAGAATTACACCACCTCTTAAGAATTTGTGATACAGTGATGCTTCTCACCATCACCATCTTTTCTTGGTCCCCGTGTTGAGTGAACTCTGTTGTGCAAATTAATATCTATAGCAACCCTATTGCTTCAGAGTTATTGGACAATAATTCCAATTTAGTGTGTTGGTTGCTCAATCGCCATTCCGACGTTGGGCGTGCAACCCAACCCATATTTCGAGTGCACCTTTCAACCCATGTTTAATTGTGTATGTTTTCCTCCAGCATACATCATTAAGTCATTTGATCTGGCTAATGTTATCTCCTTGTTCACATAGTTGTGGAAATTCATCCTTTTTGGAAATGTCAATGGATTGTCGCTGAGTCAATCAGTCACCTCCTCACCTCTCCTTGATTTAATGATGAACTCTTGTTTCGGAACTCGCCTCCATGGTTTAATTCCCGAGAATCATACAATGTCACCTCGACAATTTGTGTTGCACCTTTCTTCTTAGGCATCCTGAGTCTAAGGTATCTTGACACCAATCAGATCTGAATCTCGGTCAGATATGATGGTTGGAACATATTTTCAAGAGTTATAACATTGGTCTCTATATGCCCCGGTAAGGTGATGTCATGCCTAGAACGCCTGACCAAAGGACCTAGTGTTATAGTTTCCTTTTTAACAAGGTTAATCATTTTTCCATGAGGAAATTGAATGCCTTGTTTAATAAGTTTATCCTGATGGATCCTTTGTGTATCCAAAGTCCGATTTTTGCTTGAAGACCATGTCGATGCTATCCCGAAGCATGTATGTGGTACTCCGATTTTCAATAAGAGCATTTAAAGCACAATGCTAAATTTTCCTTATGAATTATCCAAACACCGTTGTATGGGTAATGTCAGGAAAGTTCTCTCCCCTTTCCTAAATGGTTTTCTACCTTCTATCCTGTCATGGATATCATCTGCTTGTCCTTGGGAAGGATATACCCTTGAAATATGTGTTTAAACACATGTTCTTTTCCATTGTTCTGTTAATCTGATGATCACATTTTCCTTTCCATTGTTTTGTTTAACCTTTCTGGTGATCTATATGATCTAAGCAGTAATGTTCTTCTGCTTATGTAAACACCTTGGTGTACAACCGTGTCAGTAAGACCCTGTTGCTTTTGTTGATAGCATTCTGGTAACCACCGATGGATGAGAACTTTGCCTATTGGTCCGCCTCGTTCAACGAGTAGGAAAATGGTTCTATTCATCCCTCGCCCTTGGTACCGATGTTATTGTTGACATAAATGACAGGCTATCCTCTGACATGCCTTGTTATCATGACTATGCAAAATATCACCGCCCTTTCTACTTTTAACCCACATGGTGGGCCCATAACCCACAGTTCCACATGATCGAAACCTGACTCTCCTGTACACCCCTTGTTCCCAAGGTTGTTCCTCCTGCGTGGCCTCGTATGTAATTCATGAGCCACCTTCCGAGAGATCATCAATTCTGGCATTAGACGCAATACTTATTCCCATTGCTCTGAACCCCTTTAACACTTCGTTTTGGGCAACGAACGATTGCCTATGTGCTTGAAACTTCTATTTTGCCCCTTCTTATTTTGCTCTCGAAAATTTCTTAAATTTCAATTCCAGAGTTACTTTCCCCCACTTTCCCTGATGTCATCTACCAGATAAGCAACCTTGTAGAGGTCGGTCCTTTCGAAGCTACCCCTTATAATTTTCATACATACGATGAAGATCCCGAAGAAAGGATGCCTACTTCATCATGATGACCTAAAGGAGAGAAATGAAGACATCAACATAGAGGATCAACTACTTCGAGAAGAGCAACCAAGACCGAGAAGATCCATTAGAATTTTGTAACCAATTCCTTCCCTTTTACTCCACCTCTTAAATCTCGGGACGAGATTTCTTGTAGTGGAGGAGAATCGTGACGCCCGGATAATTAAGCTACAGTAACTCCACGCTAATGATGCCAAGTCATCATCATTATGCCAAAAAAATCAATCAAGAAATATTTCAAACTCAATTCAAATTCAAATTTCAAGATAAGTTTTCATTTCTTAAAACTGACAAACAGAAATGTTTGTTGGGTTGCAAATACTCACTATTTAGTTTTCATGCATAAACATACATTATTTGAGTTAATAAATTGCCTCCAACCTATTTAAAATAGGAGCAAAACAATCCCATTTAACCTATTTACTTTTAAGCAAAATTCAAGTGAGTTCAACTAAGCTCCAAACTTTTTATGGCAAGGCCAAATATTGCATTGCATTTATTGGCCAAGTTCCATTATCTACAAAAGTCATTTGATGGTTTATTTAAATACAAAAACTGTTTCTGTAAAAGAAAAGGTAGAAAAACAAGAAAATAGAAGAAGGCCTAAGACTACTTTGCCGCTGGGCCTACCCAACAGGCCGATCCAGCCAGCCCAACCCCCACCCCAGTTGATCGCCCTGTTCCCCCGACTAGTCGCTACAGGGGCGAGCCCCGCCGGACCATCTCGTCGGCATGGGCGAGGGGATAAGGATTGCCCCACCTCCTCGGTCCTCTCCCCCTGCTCCACTCCCCCACTTCCCCCAGATCCGCCTTCCCTTCTCGTTCCTCACTCCTCCTTCCTCCCTTCCGCTCGGGACTCACCTTGCCGGGTGTGTCCGTCACCGGCCACCTCGCCCGGTCGCCCCCATCAAGGTCCCCAACACTTGAGGATGTGTCGAGCAGCCGCGTCGTCGTCGACTACGTCGGCGACATGGACGGGATCCACCCCGGAGCGCCTGCATCGCCGCCACGCCTCGTCTTCTTCTTCCTCGGCTCCGACGCACTCCGCGACGGTTCTGGAGCCAGCGAGCCTTCCCCGAGCTTCCTTTTGCACACCTATAGGCTCCCGGTGAGCCGCGCGTCCCCTCCTCTCGTTCTCCTCTACTCCCGTTGACAAACACCCCCCGTAGCCACCGGCCCCGAGCACACCCAAGCTCTCCCGTACGTGTACGCGTATGCATACGTGTGTGCCGCGTTGCTGCTCCTTGCTGATGCTGCTTTGCACCTGCTGCCGTCTCCAGCTACTGTCGCGCTATGCCGCCCCTGCCCATGCTCGGCTCGCCCCACACGCGCGCCCACTGGTCGTTGCCTGCCGCTCCCCTTGCGCCCACGCGTGCACCGGCTCCGCCTGCTATAGTCGCGCTCACCATAACTGCAGCCATGTCGCGCGCGCTCCGTCACTGCGTGCACCACGCCGGCCGTGCCCGCCTTCGCCTGAACGCGCCTGCATCCGCACGTCCTTGCCGGGTCCGTGCGTCGCCCGCTGCGCTGTAGCCGCCGCCGCCTACTGCGCTCGCTAGCGCCGCGCGGCACCACTGCTTGCCCGAAGCTGCAGCTGCTCATGCCCGTCCCTGGCCGCACGCGCGGTTGACTGCGCCATGGCCGGGCCGGCTTCGCCGGTAGCTACTCTGTTGCCGCTGCCTGCTGCTATGCAACACTGCCACAGTAACATTCAGTTACTGTAGCAGTAGCTAGCTTTACTAACTTTACGCCGACTAGCTCTCTAAACACCCCCTAAACAACATTAAGACAAGTCCTAAGATGAGTAAAAATTATATGAATGGAAAGTAGACGTAACACGCTTCTTTTTGTTCCATTGTACCTGTCAGATAATGCGTGGAATAATTCCTACAAAAATCACAAATTCAATGTTATGTTAACAGAAAAACCGAAAAATAGCTTTATTTTCATAGCTACTTTAGAGTTGTTGATGATCAAGCAAATGAACTCTAATATGGATGTAATTGGTACTAACATGTAGATCATAGAAAAATGCTCAAAATTGATATAAGACACAAAATCATAGGAGGTACAGATCCATAGTTGTAGCCTTTTGAAAACAGCAAAGAAATGTTTAAAACTGACGAATCCTCAGACTTAGCAAAATTTGAGAGTTTTTTTTAATATTGTTTAAACTTTGAAAAATCGTATAAAATAAACCGTAACTCAGATTGAAAAACTTTGTACATGAAAGTTGCTTAAAACGACGAGATGAATCCGGATACGCAGCCCGTTCGTCCGCCACACATCCCTAGTATAGCGAACACGCAACTTTCCCCATCCAGTTCGTCTATCCGAAAACGCGAAACACCGGGGATATTTTCCCGGATGTTTCCCCATTCACCGGTACCACCTCATACCACGTTAGGGCACACCTAGCATCACACTTTGTCTTTTCATGCATCGTCATGCATCTGTTTGCTTAATATTTATTGTTTCTTCCCCCTCTTCTCTCGCTAGACACCGAGACCGACGCCGCTACTACCCAGTACGACTACGGTGTTGACGACCCCTCTCTCTTGCCAGAGCAACCAGGCAAGCCCCTCCCCTTGATCACCAGATATCGCCTACTCTCCTCTATACTGCTTGCATTAGAGTAGTGTAGCATGTTACTGCTTTCCGTTAATCCTATTCTGATGCATAGTCTGTCATTGTTGCTACAACTATTGATACCTTACCTGCAATCCTAAATGCTTAGTATAGGATGCTATATTATCATCAGTGGCCCTACACTCTTGTCCGTCTGCCATGCTATACTACTGGGCCGTGATCACTTCAGGAGTTGATCACGGGCATATGCTATATACTTTATACTGTTACATTACTCATGATACTGTTCAGAGATGGGGGCTGAAGGGGCAGGTGGCTCCATCTCGGTAGAGGTGGGCCTGCGTTCCCGACGGCCCCCGACTGTTACTTTGTGGCGGAGCGACAGGGCAGGCCGAGACCACCTAGGAGAGAGGTGGGCCTGGCCCTAGTCGGCGTCCGTGGATACTTAACACGCTTAACGAGATCTTGATATTTGATCTAAGTCTGGCCACTGGCCTATACGCACTAACCATCTACGCGGGGACAGTTATGGGCACTCGACGTCGTGGTATCAGCCGAAGCCTTCGTGATGTCAGTGACTGAGCGGCACGTGCCGGGTTGGACTGGAACGCCTACTCTTGTATAAGGTAGGCTAGGTCTGCTCACCGGCCGCGTTCGCAACGTGCAGGTGTGCAAAGGGCGATGGGCCCAAACCCCTGCGCCATAGGATTTAGACCAGCGTGCTGACCTCTCTATTGTGCCTAGGTAGGGTTGCGACGTGTTGATCTTCCGACGCCGGGCACGACCCAGGAAAGTGTGTCCGGCCAAATGGGATCGAGCGTGTTGGGAAATGTGGTGCACCCCTGCAGGGAAGTTGATCTATTTGAATAGCCGTGTCCCTCGGTAAAAGGACGACCCGGAGTTGTACCTTGATCTATTAGGATTTGATACTTAACAAATCCTAATCTCAATCTATGCCAACCCAACAAACACCTTCGGAGACGCCTATAGAGCATCTTTATAATCACCCAGTTACGTTGTGACGTTTGATAGCACACAAGGTGTTCCTCCGGAATTCAGGAGTTGCATAATCTCATAGTCAGAGGAATATGTATAAGTCAGGAAGAAAGCAATATCAATAAACTTAATTATCATTAAGCTAAGCTAATGGATGGGTCTTGTCCATCACATCATTCTCCTAATGAGGTGACCCCTTTCATCAAATGACAACACATGTCTATGGTCAGGAAACTTAACCATCTTTGATTAACGAGCCAGTCAAGTAGAGGCATACTAGGGACACTTTGTTTTGTCTATGTATTCACACATGTATCAAGTTTCCGGTTAATACAATTCTAGCATGAATATTAAATATTTATCATGATATAAGGAAATATAAATAAAAACTTTATTATTTCCTCTAGGGCATATTTCCTTCACTCTCCCACTTGCACTAGAGTCAATAATCTAGATTACATTGTAATGATTCTAACACCCATGGGGTCTTGGTGCTGATCATGTTTTGCTCATGGAAGAGGATTAGTCAACGCGTCTGCAACATTCAGATCCATATGTATTTTGCAAATCTCTATGTCTCCCTCCTTGACTTGATCGCGGATGGAGTTGAAGCGTCTCTTGATGTGTTTGGTTCTCTTGTGAAATCTGGATTCCTTCGCTAAGGAAATTGCTCCAGTATTGTCACAAAAGATTTTCGTTGGACCCAATGCACTAGGTATTACACCTAGATCGGATATGAACTCCTTCATCCAGACTCCTTAATTTTCTACTTCCGAAGTAGCTATGTACTCCGCTTCACATGTAGATCCCGCCACGACGCTCTTCTTGGAATTGCACCAACTGCCAGCTCCACCATTCAATATAAATACATATCCGGTATGCGACTTAGAGTCATCCGGGTCAGTGTCATAGCTAGCATCGACGTAACCATTTACGACATGCTCTTTGTCACCTCCATAAACTAGAAACAAATCCTTAGTCCTTTTTAGGTATTTCAGGATGTCCTTGACCGCTGTCCAGTGATCCACTCCTGGATTACTTTGCAACCTCCCTGCTAAACTTATAGCAAGGCACACATCATGTCTGGTACAGAACATTGCATACATGATAGGACCTATGACTGAGGCATAGGGAATGACTTTCATTTTCTCTTTATCTTCTGTAGTGGTCGGGCATTGAGTCTGACTCTACTTCACACCTTGTAACACAGGCAAGAACCCTTTATTTGACTGATCCATTTTGAACTTCTTCAAAACTTTATCAAGGTATGTGCTTTGTGAGAGTCCAGTTAAGCGTCTTGATCTGTCTCTATAGATCTTGATGCCCAATATATAAGCAGCTTCACCGAGGTCTTTCATTGAAAAATTCTTATTCAAGTATCCTTTTATGCTATCCATAAATTCTATATCATTCCCAATCAATAATATGTCATCCACATATAATATTAGAAATGCTACAGAGCTCCCACTCACTCTCTTGTTAATACAGGCTCCTCCGGAAGTCTGTATAAAACCATATGCTTTGATCACACTATCAAAATGTATATTTCAACTCCGAGATGCTTCCACCAGTCCATAAATGGATCACTAGAGCTTGCACACTTTGTTAGCACTTTTAGGATCAACAAAACCTTCTGGTTGCATCATATACAACTCTTCTTTAAGAAATCCATTAAGGAATGCAGTTTTGACGTCCATTTGCCAAATTTCATAATCATAAAATGCGGCAATTTCTAACATGATTCGGATAGACTTAAGCATCACTACGGGTGAGAAGGTCTCATCGTAGTCAACTCCTTGAACTTGTCGAAATCCTTTCGCAACAAGCCGAGCTTTGTAGACAGTAACATTACCATCAATGCCAGTCTTCTTCTTGAAGATCCATTTATTCTCTAGGGCTTGCCGATCATCGGGCAAGTCAACCAAAGTCCATACTTTGTTCTCATACATGGATCCCATCTCAGATTTCATGGCCTCAAGCCATTTCACGGAATCTGGGCTCATCATCGCTTCCTCATAGTTCGTAGGTTCATCATGGTCTAGTAACATGACTTCCAGAACAGGATTACCGTAACACTTTGGTGTGAAACGTACTCTGGTTGACCTACGAGGTTTGGTAGTAATTGATCTGAAGTTTCATGATCATCATCATTAACTTCCTCACTAATTTGTGTAGGCATCACTGGAACTGATTTCTATGATGAACTACTTTCCAATTCGAGAGAAGGTACTACCTCATAAAGTTCTACTTTCCTCCCACTCACTTCTTTCGAGATAAACTCCTTCTCTAGAAAGGATCCATTCTTAGCAACAAATATCTTGCCTTCGGATCTGTGATAGAAGGTGCACCCAACAGTTTCTTTTTGGTATCCTATGAAGACGCACTTCTCTGATTTGGGTTTGAGCTTATCAAGTTGAAGCTTTTTCACATAAGCATCGCAACCCCAAACTTTAAGAAATGATAGCTTCGGTTTCTTGCCAAACCAAAGTTCATATGGTGTCATCTCAACGGATTTAGATGTGCCCTATTTAACGTGAATGCAATTGTCTCTAATGCATAACCCCAATATGATAGTGGTAAATAGGTAAGAGACATCATAGATTGCACCATATCTAATAAAGCATGGTTATGATGTTCGGACGCACCATTACTCTGTGGTGTTCCAGGTGGCGTGAGTTGCGAAACTATTCCACATTGTTTTGAATGAAGACCAAACTCGTAACTCAAATATTCGCCTCCGCGATCATATCGTAGAAACTTTATTTTCTTGTTACGATGATTTTCCACTTCACTCTGAAATTCTTTGAACTTTCCAAATGTTTCAGACTTATGTTTCATTAAGTAGATATACCCATATCTTCTCAAATCATCTGTGAAGGTCAGAAAATAGCGACACCCGCCACGAGCCTCAACACTCATCGGACCGCATACATCAGTATGTATTATTTCCAATAAGTCAATGGCTCTCTCCATTGTTCCAGAGAACGGACTCTTAGTCATCTTGCCCACGAGGCACGGTTCGCAAGCATCAAGTGGTTCATAATCAAGTGATTCCAAAAGCCCATCAGCATGGAGTTTCTTCATGCGCTTTACACCAATATGACCTAAATGGCAGTGCCACAAATAAGTTGCACTATCATTATTAACTTTGCATCTTTTGGCATCAATATTATGAATATGTGTATCACCACGATCGAGATTCAACAAAAATAGACCACTCATCAAGGGTGCATGACCATAAAAGATATTACTCATATAAATAGAACAAGCATTATTCTCTGATTTAAATGAATAACTGTCTCGCATTAAACAAGATCCAAATATAATGTTCATGCTAAACACTAGCACCAAATAACAATTATTCAAGTCTAAAACTAATCCCGAAGGTAGATGTAGAGGTAGCGTGCCGATGGTGATCACATCGACCTTGGAACCATTTCCGATGCGCATCGTCACCTTGTCCTTAGCCAATCTTCGTTTAATCTGTAGCCCATGTTTCGAGTTGCAAATATGAGCAACAGAACCAGTATCAAATACCCAGGCGCTACTACGAGCATTAGTAAGGTACACGTCAACAATATGTATATCAAATATACCTTTCACTTTGCCATCCTTCTTATTCGCCAAATACTTGGGGCAGTTCCGCTTCCAGTGACCAGTCCCTTTGCAGTAGAAGCACTCAGTTTCAGGCTTAGGTCCAGACTTGAGCTTCTTCCCGGGAGCAGCAACTTGCTTGTTATTCTTGTTGAAGTACCCCTTCTTTCCTTTGCCATTTTTCTTGAAACTAGTGGTCTTGTTAACCATCAAAACATGATGCTCCTTCTTGATTTCTACCTCCGTAGCCTTGTGCATTGCGAAGAGCACGGGAATCATCTTGATCATCCCTTGCGTATTATAGTTCATCACGAAGCCTTTATAGCTTGGTAGCAGTTATTGAAGAACTTTGTCATTGACACTATCATCCGGAAGATTAACTTCCAGCTGAGTCAAGTGGTTATTGTACCCAGACATTCTGAGTATGTGTTCACTGACAGAACTGTTCTCCTCCATCTTGTAGCTATAGAACTTGTTGGAGACTTCATATCTCTCAACTCGGGCATTTGCTTGTAATATTAACTTCAACTACTGGAACATCTCATATGCTCCATGATGTTCAAAATATCTTTGAAGTACTGATTCTAAGCCGTAAAGCATGGCACACTGAAGTATCGAGTAGTCATCAGATTTAGCTTGCCAGACATTCATAACGTCCTGAGTTGCTCCTGCAGCAGGCCTTGCACCTAGCAGTGGATCAATGACGTAATTCTTTTATGCAGCAATAAGGATAATCCTCAAATTACGGATCCAGTCCGTGTAGTTGCTACCATCATCTTTCAACTTAGCTTTCTCTAGGAACGCATTAAAATTCAAGGGAACGGTAGCACCGGCCATTGATCTACAACATAGATATGCAAAAACTATTAGGACTAAGTTCATGATAAATTTAAGTTCAGTTAATCATATTACTTAAGAACTCCCACTTAGATAGACATCCCTCGATTCATCTAAATGATCACGTGATCCATATCAAGTAAACCATATCCGATCATCATGTGAGATGGAGTAGTTTTCAATGGTGAACATCTCTATGTTGATCATATCTACTATATGACTCACGTTCGACCTTTCGGTCTCAGTGTTCTGAGGCTATGTCTATACATGCTAGGCTCGTCAAGTTTAACCCGAGTATTCTGCACGTGCAAAACTGTCTTGCACCCGTTGTATGTGAACGTAGAGCTTATCACACCCGATCATCACGTGGTGTCTTAGCACGACGAACTGTCACAACGGTGCATACTCAGGGATAACACTTATACCTTGAAATTTAGTGAGGGGTCATCTTATAATGCTACCGCCATACTAAGAAAAATAAGATGTATAAAAGATAAACATCACATGCAATCAAAATATGTGACATGATATGGCCATCATCATCTTGTGCCTTTGATCTCCATCTCCAAAGCACCGTCATGATCTCCATCGTAGCGTCATTGTCGTCTCGCCAACTATTGCTTGTACAATTATCGCTGACGCATAGTAATAAAGTAAAGCAATTACATGGCGATTGCATTTCATACAATAAAGCGACAACTATAAGGCTCCTGCCAGTTGCCGATAACTTTTACAAAACATGATCATCTCATACAATAACATATATCACATCATGTCTTGACCATATCACATCACAACATGCCCTGGAAAAACAAGTTAGATGTCCTCTACTTTGTTGTTGCAAGTTTTACGTGGCTGCTATGGGCTTCTAGTAAGAACCGTTCTTACCTACGCATCAAAACCACAACGATTTTTCGTCAATTGTGTCGTTTTAACCTTCAACAAGGACCGGCCATAGTCAAATTCGATTCAACTAAAATTGGAGAAACAGACACCCGCCAGCAACCTTTATGCAAAACAAGTTGCATGTCTGTCGGTGGAACCAGTCTCATGAACGCTGTCACGTAAGGTTGGTCCGGGCCACTTCATCCAACAATACCACCGAATCAAAATAAGACGTTGGTGGTAAGCAGTATGATGATGATCGCCCACAACTCTTTGTGTTCTACTCGTGCATATCATCTACGCATAGACCTGGCTGATGCCACTATTGGGGAACGTAGCATGCAATTTCAAAAAAAATCTACGATCACGCAAGATCTATCTAGGAGATGCATAGCAACGAGAGGGGGAGAGTGTGTCCATGTACCCTCGTAGACCGAAAGTGGAAGCGTTAGCTTAACGCGGTTGATGTAGTTGAACGTCTTCGCGATCCAACCGATCAAGCACCGAAGGTACGGCACCTTCGAGTTCAGCACACGTTCAGCTCGATGACGTCCCTCGAACTCTTGATCCAGCAAAGTGTCGAGGGAGAGTTCCGTTAGCACGATGGCGTGGTGATGGTAATGGTGATGTGATCTGCGCAGGGCTTCGCCTAAGCACTACAACAATATGACCGAAGGAGCAAACTGTGGAAGGGGGGCACCGCACACGGCTAAGAGAACAATTGATATCCTTTGGGATGCCCCCCTGCCGCCCGTATATAAAGGAGGAGAGGGGAGGAGGCTGGCCTTAGGGGCGCGCCAAGTGGGGGCGACTTGGACTCCTAGTCCTAGTCGCCCCTTCCTTCTTTTGGAGGGGGGGAAGGGGGAAGGAGAGGGAGAGGGAAAAGGAAAGAGGGTCGCGCCCCTCCCCTTGTCCAATTCGGACTGCCCATGGGGGGGCGCCACCCCTTGTGGGCTGCCGTCTCTCTCCCCTGTGGCCCATGTTGGCCCATTAATTTCCCCGGGGGGTTCCGGTAACCCCTCGGTACTCCGATATATATCTGAAACACTCCGAAACCATTCCGGTGTCCGAATACTATCGTCCAATATATCAATCTTTACCTCTCAACCATTTCGATACTTCTCGTCATGACCGTGATCTCACCCGGGACTCCAAACAATTTTCGGTCAACAAAACACATAACTCATCTCATCATCGAACGTTAAGCGTGCGGACCCTACGGGTTCGAGAACTATGTAGACATGACTGAGATACATCTCCGATCAATAACCAACAGCGGAACCTGGATGCTCATATTGGTTCCTACATATTCTACGAAGATCTTTATCGGTCAAACTGTAATGACAACATACGTCATTCCCTTTGTCATCGGTATGTTACTTGCCCGAGATTCGATCGTCGGTATCTTCATACCTAGTTCAATCTCGTTACCAGTAAGTCTCTTTACTCGTTCCATAATGCATCTTCCCACAACTAACTCATTAGCCACATTGCTTGCAAGGCTTATCATGATGTGCATTACCGAGAGGGCCCAGAGATACCTCTCCAATACCCGGAGTGACAAATCATAATCTCGATCTATGCCAACCTAACAAACACCTTCAGAGACACCTGTAGAGCATCTTTATAATCACCCAATTATGTTGTGACGTTTGATAGCACACGAGGTATTCCTCCGGCATTCCGGAGTTGCACAATCTCATAATCAAAGGAATATGTATAAGTCACAAAGAAAGCAATAGCAATACAACTTAACGATCATTATGCTAAGCTAACGGATGGGTCTTGTCCATCACATCATTCTCCTAATGATGTGATCCCATTCATCAAATGACAACACATGCCTATGGTCAGAAAACTTAACCATCTTTGATTAACGAGCTAGTCAAGTAGAGACATACTAGGGACACTTTGTTTTGTCTATGTAGTCACACATGTATCAAGTTTCCGGTTAATACAATTCTAGAATGAATAATAAACATTTATAATGATATAAGGAATTATAAATAACAACTTTATTATTGCCTCTAGGGCATATTTCCTTCACAAGTTGCCTCCCCAAGCCGGTGCGTGGTTCAGCAACTCACCACTCCAAGTCAGCTCGCATGGGAGCACGGTGCAACGAGCATTGTGGCTACCATGGACGAGGTCATCCGCCATCAATGTTGGCGGAACCACACTCGGTCGGTGGGGAAAGAAGTCGGCTACACAGAGATCGATGAGTCGGTGGCCAGCGCGTCCGCCTCCGACGCCAACATCGAGGGAGAGTAGAATTTGGGAGCCTGCCACCGCTTGGGTCCTAAGAAGACCACCGCCAGTGCGTCGCCACCTTGCACAGTCGGTGACTTGCCCAGTTCAGCGTTACCCATCGTCCACCCCCACCCCGGCCTCATGGAAGCGGATGAGCCTTCCCCTTCGACTGAAGCACCCTCTTTGCCACTCTGATGAGCGACACAACTGGACATAGGGAAGATATGGGGAAGAATATACCTCTGAAGCTCCCGGTAGGCCGCTCAGGCTGCCAGACACGGGGAAAACAAAGGGATCCACCACAGTCGGTCGTAGACTAGTGTAGTGTATACGCATCATGTGAATGGAGCTCCACGTGGCTTGACGTGCACATAGTTTTACGATTTTTAGTTAAAATATGTCCAAAATGTAAATGTTTACGCCGGTTTGTATGAAATTCGTTGTGTTTGCGTGAATTTCATTTGGTTTGTTGAAAAGTGTTTGAAATGTATGTGGGTAGCGTTGTATGGCCGGCTCCGTCATCCATGTCCGCGGACAGATGCCGGAGCAAATTTACGGATTAGTGTTGGAGATGCCCTAAGTGGGATATTGTTCGTTGGCCAACCAACTATGGAGGGTTCAGTATCCTGGATCTAGATAAATTTGCAACTGCCCCTCATTTGAGATGGCCATAGTACAAGTGGATTGACCTTACGAGATCTTGGGTCAGTCATGGAAGCCCATGCACCGAGGAGGACATGGACCTTTTCTATGCGCTGACATCGATAAATCTTGGTGATGGGAGAATGACAAAACTTTGGCACACGCCATGGCTTGGGAGCCGCAAGACAAAGGATGTCTCCCCAACCATCTTCGTAATCTCAAAGTCCATTGATGGGAGTGTTAAGAGTGCCATATCAGGCAAGGCTTGGATAATAAATGTAATGACCGCTGCTTTTTTGCGGGAAAACTTGTATTACTCACTTCATAGGATTACAATCAATGGAATTGAGCTCAATGGACTCCGAAGGTCCCGACCCAAGCCAGGGTATAGTTCTTCCCTCCACACAAGCAAAGTTTGCCAAAGAGTTACTAACTTCATTTTGAGTTCTACTAGCGCGAGTATTACTAGTTCTACGAAGACAGTGAGGTGCTTGATCTCCTTTACCAAAGACGAATAGATCGATCTATCTGCATAGCTGGATTTAATCATCTTCACTTCAACTGAAGAATCCATCTCGGTTGCCACCAGCAGTTTTGATCGCATCAAAGCTAGTGATGCCCGTTCCATACATGCTCCTAATTTCGCTTCGAAGGCTCCCGGCAAGAGAACAGTTCCCCGCTTGAAGGAAAGATAATGGAGCCATGTTCATCATGCAACACCATGCATGTAAACACCTCTGTTGGTATGAATGTAACTCAATTGCAAGAGTTTTCCTCTCATTTGAACGACGCTATAGGAAGTCAAGCTCATCGATTAGGTTCCGACACTATAATTGGAAGCTCCACCTTGAGTGGCAACTATACCACCGCCTTGGCATATCATGCTCAGTTTGAAGGTACGGAGGTATGGTGACGATGTCCATGAGACCGGTCATTTGGAAAAATCAACTTTGTAGGAGGGATTTGGAGACTGCTGGCTAGCTGCCTCAGGAGAAGAGATTGGCCAAATTGTGTGGGCTTTGTCAACTTTATAGGAGGGAGCCGAAGACTGCCACCCACATTATGTTTAAGTATCTTCCCTCCATTCGTGTGCAGAAGATGGTTCTGGATTGGCTTGGCCTAAACTTCTTGAATTAATGTTGATCACTGGGTCAACTTGAACTCTGTCTCGAAGTGGTGGCTTGCGGCGACTCGCCCACTGGGTAGCCGAGGTAAAGCCATGACCACACTTGTCATGCTCATTGCTTGGAGGCTATGGAATGAAAGAAATGTGTGCATCTTCCGTAACCATTCTTCAATGCCGCCAATCATTTTTGCTAAGATTCGAAGAGAGGTTGCAGATTGGTGGATAGCGGGGGGTAAACACGTGAGTTTCATCATTGCACGAGAGTAATCTTGTAGGCGTACTATTCAAAATGAGAAACGTGGGTAGGTTCTAATGGTAATCCTATTTGACATGTCTAATGCTTCGAATTTCAAATTCTCCTCCTTCATTTTCAACATCGGTGATTAGGCTAGTACTCCCCCTGTAAAGAAATATAAAAGCATTCTCTTATACGTACGTATTTCTTTATGGAGTAATTAGCATGAAGACCTTTCCTTTTCCATCATGTGTTCGCCGTCTCCACGTGCCACATGATCTACCGGTGGCTCCTGAAATTCCTAGTCATGACGAGCAATACCGGCACCCATCAGTTAGCTCATCAGTTAGCTGTTGGGTATTTTTTTTTATTTTTTATTCTTTCTTTCTTTTTCTCTTTTCATGTTCATCAATCATATACATATGAACTGGACAAACTGAAGACACAGTGTGAGATATGACTACGTTCATGCACAAATTAAGGTTTCAAACGGACATATCCGGATGCGTCCCCGGGCGTTTGATAAGCCAAATTTGAAGAGAACAACTGTGAGTGCCCATGTTAAGGCTATCCTGAAGAATGTACTTTGGTATGTGTAAAGGCTAGAATAGAATTTTCATCCATCACTGTGATGCCCCGGATTTCAGATTTTGCTCCTTGATTTTTCTCATCCTAATCCATCAGTTGTTAAACTAGTACTAATTAGCATGGAGACCTTTCATTTTCCATCATGTGTTCGCCGTCTCCATGTGCCACGTGATTTACCGGTGGCTCCTGAAATTCCTTGTCATGACAAGCAATACCAGCACCCATGCATGCGTCATTACCTCATCAGTTAATTGTTAGATGTTTCTGCCCGCAAGAAAACACTAGTTGTTGTTAACTTGTTAGGTACTAAACAGTTCATTTAAAACTACTCATTTGTCCTTGATCAAAATCAAACGGACGACCTGTTCAAAGCACATGAGAAGAAGAAAGATTCAAATGTCTGCTCAAGGGAGATAGATAAACTATGCAGAAACGGAGACTGGTCGTCAAGTGATCAATTAAGAAACACGTGCATGTGGCAAAGATTTGGTTGCTAGATTAGTTAATGCCTTGTGGCCCTGTCGATGTGATGCTCGATGGTTTCTCTTCTGGATTCGTTAACGAAATCGAGCAAAAAAGATTACAGCTAATCAGTTTGTTGAGCGTGGCCGCCTCCTGTTCGGGTAAAGGTGATGGGGACATTTGCCCGACTGCCTGCCTGGCCTTGTGTGGCCCTGCCTCGATGTCTCTCTCTCCCGTGGTTCTGCCACGCGCGCCGAGATGATAGAGCACAAGTAATGCGAGGGCGTGGCGCGCGCAGCCGTGCGAGACGTGTTCGACCCCCTGGGCCGAGCGTGGCATCTGGTTCGTGCTGATCAGATTTTATGGATGTTTATTTATTTTTAGCATCAGTACAGACACAAGCGCTCATATACACGCGCATACACTCACCCCCTGAACGCACACACGCATATCCATATCATCTTGAGATTTACGAAGTCACCGTAGGCGCCTCGTCGTCGACGGGAACGTCTCCTCCCACTGAAAGCGTATCGCCGGAAATCCCGAAATAAATTTAGAAATAATGCGAGCACCAAGATTTGAACCCTGGTGGGTTGGGGATACCCCTGTCCACCTAACCAACTCAACCACAGGTTGATTCGTATGGATGTTTTATTTATTGATGGGTGGTTAAGTTTATCAGTATATTTAAACTAAAATTAAATCAACTCGTGCTTTTAGTAAAAGACTCTAGACAATTATGGATAAAGATGTAGAAATCTTGATGTTCCAAGGGATAGGACTCTTGTTCCGCGATTATGGGGGAGCAGTGGCTCCGGCGAGTCCTCTTGTCATGCTTATCTGAAAACAGTAACCAAACGGAAATCGGTGAGAGATTCAGGTGGCCACACAGTCACATGGCAAATTTATTCTTTGGTCCCCGGTTGCAGACCAAGTCACTGCGACGTGCTTGGAGAAAAACATCAAACAAAATATGACTTGCATTTTACATTTGGTGATTAAAATAGGTCTGGCCGATGATTTAGATTATTAGCATTTCCTCTGTTTCAAAATAAACGTCTTAACTTTAATACATGAAACGAAGGGAGTGCCTCATAATAATAAGAAACTCATGCTTTCATCAGTAAAAAAACATTATTGCCAAGAACCATAGATAAGGACATTCGTTATACTCTACAAGGTGACCAACCAGCACCAATGCAAATAAAACCTTGATGCTCGGTGTGATGGGACTGGTGTTCCGCGATTATGGGGAAGCAATGGCTTGTGTGAATCCCCTTGGCTCTGTCCATGTCTAAAATAGTAGTGTTTATCCGAAACAGAATTGAAATCGATGTCAAATAAATTCAGATAGTCACACAATTACATGGCAAATTGATTTTTTGGTCCTGGATGTTAGAATAAATCCGGGACATATCATTGATCATCCGAGGACCAAGCAATCACACGAGCATGACACCGAGATTTGTTAACGAGGTTCATCGATATGGCTACATCCCGGGGCTTAACTACGGGCGCTCCTTCCCGTGACACCGTCACAATACCGCACCTCGGCCATCCGGGCGCCGACACGCGCCGCCGGCTCCCCCTTGCACGCCTGTGCTATTATGTTGGCATAGGTTATATCGTGTGTCTATCCCTACTATATATGAGAGGCCTAGGATACAAGTGTCCTATTTAAACACGACTCCATATCCTATCTAAACACAATACAACTACAAGTCCAACCATAACCTATCTTATACACTATATTCAACACAACTCCAACATTAGATCGTAGACGGAGTTGTGAATGAGGTCCTGCCACATCTCATCCTCGGTAGTTCCGCGATTGTGGGGAAGCTATGGCTCCGGCGAGTCCCTGTGTCTAAATCCATGTATGAAAATAGTCGTGTTTATCTGAAACCTAAATGAAACGGGATCGATCAAGCAAAACCTATTATTATTCGGATGGCCATATACAGTGCATCACAATGCGAATTAATTCCTTGGTCCCCAACCCCACATGGAGTTTTTTGGCACACTCGCAGGAAAAAAACACCAAGCCAAATAGGACTTATGTTTGTCCAGTACAAATATCTTTTTTTTTAATGTTTATCCAGTACAAATATCAACAAAACCAAATAATTCCGGTAGCCGTGCAACCACGTGGCCAGCCAGTCCCTCTGGCCTGGCCCCCAATCACAGACGGAGTTTTTCACACTTTTCATACCTGCAGAGAGCACACAAGAAAGGGACCTCTAGTCCAGTGCCCGGCTTGAACTTTCCTCAGGCGAGAGGCGAGGTGAGAGGTCAAATCTGAACTCCGAAGAATCCAACCCTGGCCTCGCGAGCTCCAGCTATTTTCTCCACATTTTCCTTGAGCAAATTGAAGGTGACAAGAACATAATTCAGCCAGGACCGCTAATCGGTCTTTGGCGAGATGCAGCGGGTTATTTTCACGCCAGGTTTCGCTTGTACCTTCCAAGAACCAAGATGCCTTTGGAAGATGCCGAGTTCGAGGCCACATTTTCCTGCTGGGAATTGAGCAAAGGCCCGTGGAAATGCGTGTGGGCATGAGGTTCAGTGGCTCGGGAATTTGTAGTCTTTGGCTGGTTTCGGTTTCGGAGGTTGTGGACGTGGATGCGGTTGAGCCTCTGCCTACTGTGGAGTAGTGGATGATGTTTTTGGTTGGACTGAAGAATGTTGTGCTCCAGTGCAACCTGTGCCAGTCTACTGTGTACGTGAGCTGAGTCTGAGCTTAGTTCAGTGGGGAGGTGGATGTTTTTTCAGAGCAACGGGGATCGGCTCCCTGGTTTGTTTCATGCTCTACACACGAAACCAATGCTCAAACACATGGTGTATGCCAGCCGACGGCCATGCCATGAAAAAGTAAAGCAAGATGTAATCAAAATCATTAGAGCATCTCTAACAGACGCGCTAGATATCGCGTGAGGGCCGATTTGACGCGCTCCAGCCAGCACGGGAAAAAAAACTGCACGCGCGAAAAAGCAGCAACACGCGCGGCAGTTTTGACCTACGGCGTCAGGCCCCACCGCTCCTTTCTTCCTCGCCGCCGCCGCGCCCTTCTTCCTCACCTCCAGCGCCACGCCGCCGCCGCCGCGCCCTTCTCCCCACGCCGCCGCGCCTTTTTCCCCGTTGCCGACATGCCGTCGCGTGCCCGGAGCAGCTCCGGCTACCGCGACGTCCGCGCCCGCCCCTCCGGCGTGTATTATGCGGAGATCCGCTCCGGTGATACACATCTCGGTCTCGGGACGTTCGTGACCGCCCACGAGGCATCCCGCGTGTACGACACGGCGGCGTGGCGCCTCAACCGGCCACATTCGCATATGAATTTCTCGGACGCATGGATGCGCCAGCAGGCGCAGGACATCGCGCCTCCACCACGTCTAATCACCAACGAGGACCACCGCATCCATCGTAGGTGGGAGCGTCGCCTCCTCATCGCCGAGGCGGACGAGTACGCCACCGCGGAGTGGCGCCAATGCTTCCAAAAGGATGTCGCCGCCGAGAACGACTTCTGGGCACAGAGGAGGGCGCAGCGAGCCGTGGATCGGGCGGACGGGCATGCGCGGAAGGCACTAGCAATAGCGCAGTGCGAACTAGGATCTGCATTGACCTTTGACGACAATGATCCTCGGTGGAATGACGCGTTTCTTTCGTCGGACTACATCACCGAGTAGTTTCTAGTATATTTGCATCGTAGTATCATTTTTATCTATTTTTAGTTGTATCCTATGGACTAGTGTGTGGCGTTGGGCTATATGAATTTTTTTTTCGCGAATACGCAAAGCTTGCGTATATTTTCATTGATAGATAGAAGGAGAATGAGTACAACTGAGGATACAACATATGACACGAACGCAAGGAGGCATGCACATGGTACTCGGAGCAGAGAGAAGGGGTGCTCAGCACGAAGAGGGAGAAACACACAGCTAAACCCACCGAGCCTAAAACTAGAGTAGCAGACCAAAAGAGCACAACATCGAACATCTTCAATTCCAACACTGGGGACTCCACGAGCGAGCAAGATAGCGCCTTCAAGAAGGGGAACGACGTCGTGACGCCGTCGCCATTTGATCCGAAAAGCCGGACCTAGGGTTTCCCCTGATGCTCGAAGAGGTGCTCGGATAAAGGCCATGACAGCGCCTCCAGGAAGGGAAACGACATCCACGGGTGTCGTCGCTGCCAGCATCGAGCATGGCTTTCGCCTGGCCTTGAGTCCGAGCAATCCCATATCCGCCAGATCAGGACCGGAAGATGCAAGAGTAAACATGCATGTCGACCGCTACCTCAGAAGGAGGGTGGGGCTGCACCTGCCATCGGCAAAAATGTGAGCTTTGCAACTGGTGGCGTGTAGGTGGACGGGATTGAAGAGGCAGCATGGCAGAGAGTCGACACGGATGGTAGGTTGGCGACCAGCGCCACCTGCAAACTGGAGCCGGAAGGAAACGCAGCTCCGTGTTGCTGGAGGCGTAGCCACCAGGACGCCAGCAAACCGAAGATGCTGGAAGGGGCACAGCAACCGGTCAGTCGGGGCCGAGACCGCGCCAGTGGGGACGCCGTCAGACCATGGACACTGGAGAACGTAGGTCCATGGACGCCGGGACTGGAGCAGTGCCGACAAAGAACCACCATGAAACTTCAGCCGCCTGCCAAAGGACGCCACGACCGCACAGACACAAGTCGTTGCCGCAGCTCGGAGGAGGCGCCGTCAGGGATTGAGGGTGACCTGCACTGAGGCAGGACCGAGCCCCGGCCTGCCCGGCCAGCACACCCAAGTGTCACATCCGCCCCAATCAGTAGCAGCAAGAAGAGCTGCGCCCATGGGAGACAGGAGACGGGCGGGGGAAGGTCACCGCAAGCAGGCCGCGCCACCACACCGGAGCGGCAGGAGGGGGCCGCAACAGCTGGACGGGAGGGAGAGCCCATGGCACGCCAGATCCGATCTGGGGACGTGGGAGGAAGGAGGGCTCCAGCGCGAGGTGGTGGTGGTGGTGGGGAGCTCCAGCGCGAGGTGGTGGTGGTGGTGTGGGGGGGGGGGGGGGCGACCATCCTCAGGCCCGGCGCGGCCACGCCGGCCGGCCATCCGGCGGCGGCGTTGCGGAAAGGCGGCGGCGATGCAGGGGTCCGACGCAGGAAAGGGGTGGGGGGAAAACGAATATCCCCGCCGCCGCCATCCCTGGGCGCGGCCAGGCTTCGCCGGCCGGCCCTCCGGCAATGGCGATAGTTGTGGCTGAGACGGGAGAGCCCCTGGCGGCGGCGAGGGTTTCCCCGTGTCACCAGACGCGGGCGACGCGGGGGTGGGGAATCTGTGCTAATAGATTCTGACGGCTATTTGAATTTTATCTGTATATTATTTCATATTGTTCGTATGTGTTGCATCATACTCCCTCCATCTTTTGAAAAGTGTACTTCCAACTTTGTTGGAAAGTCAAAAGTTTTTATGTTTAACTGTAATTATACAATAATGCACCAACATTTATATCATCAAATTAGTAGCATTAGATTCATGATAAAATATATTTTCATCATATATCTATTTGGTTTCACAAATATTGATGTATTTTTGCATAAACTCGGTCAAACATTGAGATAGTTTGACCTTTCAACAAAGTTGGAAGTATACTCTTTAAAGGACTGAGGGAGTAGTATCGATTGCTCGCGCACGGCGGATTTTGCAGCGCCTGCTGGAGCTATGGTGCCGCGCATTATTTTGCAGCGCCTGCCGTAGCAAGCGCCCTGCTGCGTGCAAAAAAAAGACTATTTCGGCGCTGTAAAAATTATTTAACGCGCCGTGTGTTGCGCGTCTGTTGGAGATGCTCTTACAAAACATTAAAGCCTCCATCCCAGAAGAAGAAATGAAGCTGCAGCCACATTCTTCGGGCTTTTTTCTCTGCAGCCGGCATTGATTTTTTTAAATGGGAAAAACCAAAAATCGTATACTCCCTCCATAGACAAATATAAGATGTCTTAGATATTTTATTAATATGGATTACATATTGACTGAAATATATTATATTCATCTGATTCAGAAATATCTTCATCTGAAGACCATAAAGGCCATGAGTTTTGATTCGTTTATATACATCCAACTAGAATAGTTGGGCACGCTTTGCTGTGCCGTTGATATTATTGGGTTTTCATAAAAAAAAGTTTACTCCATCTATTTCAAAATATAAGGTATATTAGTTTTTTGAAATGCCAAACCTCTTTAATTTTGACCACATTTGTGTGGAAATATACCAAGATCAAATCAGATTTTTAGATTCATCATGAAATGAATTTTCATAAGTCATTTACTTAGTATTGCGGATGTCGATATTTTTGTCTCTAAACTTGGTCAAACTTAAAAGAATTTGACCTTTCAATAAACTAATACACCATATATTTTGGAACAGAGGGAGTATTTGGTTTGGTTAGTGGCAAAGACGATGGAGTGTGTGCCTTTTTATTCATATGATGCGGTGTTTTGATGGGCTTTTTGTGGTGTGATTTTGTATTGTCTGCTAATTAACTCATATATGTGGAGAAATTTTTTGTGTCAGTGGCTGCATATACTATATTGGTGCTACAATATCACATGTTGACGTTTCTTTTTTCCCAGTGATGAGGGTGCGCAAGATTGATATGTTTTTATAGACCGGTTGCTTTCGGTTAATTTAAAAATTGTTGACCCAGTCAAAATTATGAACCAAGTTCAATATTGGATTTCTCATTTGAAGGAGAGAGCACCAAAATTATAGAGCATTCTCAACTAAAAGAATTGAGTTGACTTGGTCAAAATCGGTGACCCAACTCTAAATTAATGACCTCAATTGAATGAGAGGCCTCCAATCCCAGGGAGCTTAGTGATATAGTAGATTTATAAAATAGTTGAAACATCTTATATTTGTGAATGAAGTGAGTATTAAATGGCATAGATCCTTATGAAAACCTCTCTTACAGAAATTGAAACCTACATCCGACTCCTTAGGATGCTGGACTTTTCTTCCCGCTGCATGCACCGACGACGCGCCGTGAGTAAAACTCATTGCACCCTCTGGGCCTTAGGCATAATGGAACAAACTTATTGAAACTCAAGAGTTTGTAAATGTAGCGGCCGAGAAGTCATTGATCAGAATAAGTAAACGTTGTAGATGGAGTCGAGGTAGATTGGCGGCGCCTGTCTCTTAGGTCACGGGAGCAAGGAAGGAAAACAACGAATTGAATCTTGCAACTGGCACTGATTTGTGGACAAAGTTTTACACTTTGGCTTGCATACTTCGAATTGATGTTCCATTCTGAAAGTAATGGAGCTCGGATTCCCTTTGGAGGCGTACGAGGAAAAACACTCGGCATTGACTTGTCTAAGAAGAGCCCCCATAGCAGCTCTGAATCATACGGATCGCACGGTCTTCAGAAGGATTCAGGAGCAGATACTCTGGCGATGTGTATCCATCATGATCAGCATCTTGAGTTGTGTGGAAGTGGATGTTGATCCCACCACCCAGTATCTTTGTATGGTCGCAATGCTCAAGAGTCAAGATCATCGTAAGTTCGTAAGCATCGGACACAAAGGTGGCTCATAACATGGCTTGAAGCTTCAGTGTGTGTTCATGAGCTACTTTTGCTCGATTGTTGGCATATTTTTTTTAGAACGAAGGCTCGCGAAGAGCCCGGCTTTGAATTAACAAAGCCATCAACCGACTAGGAAATACAAACACACAAACCCTCACAACCAAACGATATAAGGGAACACTCTAGGAGGTTTACAATTACAACTCAACGGATCGCACAAGCTCAAAAAGAATACAGGAAAACAAAGCTCGAAGCTTGTCCTAGCCGAAGACTACAGCCAAACAACCATCTAGGAATGGGGCACACACGAGCACGACGAAGACTTGCTTGCAACAGAGTGTGGTAAGTGAGCCCGACCAACGCCCAAGTAGAAAGACAACACACATCCGCCGTCTCTCGCGCCGCAGAGGGACCCTTCCCTCTCGCCATGGCTCGCAAGGCGCCGTACCGGCGGACTTGAGAGACGCTCACCCTAGAGCAGGGGTCGTGCCAGCTTCGGGACCTGGAGCAGCCGCAACACATCACCACTTGAACATTGGAGCACTCCGCGACTGCCGCATCGCCACAACCTAGAACGCCTGAGAGCTGCAGGAACACCACCAGGTGCAGCTACTGAAGAAAGTAGCAGATGCATCAAGTAGCCGACAGGCCACCGAGGAGCATGCGGACCTCGTGACACCGCCGTCACCGGACCACCCAAGCCACCCAAGCTCCGACCTTTGGACCCCTCACCTGAACGCAACCCTCCCCAGGCGGCGCCCCCAAGGAAGACACGACGCACAGCGCGCCGTCGACGCCCAATCCAAGCCGGATTTTGGGCTTTCACCCGGGAGGAGGAACTGTTGGAAATATGCCCTAGAGGCAATAATGAAATGGTTATTATTATATTTCCTTGTTCATGATAATTGTCTATTGTTCATGCTATAATTGTGTTATCCAGAAATCGTAATACATGTGTGAATACATAGACCACAACATGTCCCTAGTGAGCCTCTAGTTGACTAGCTCGTTGATCAATAGATGGTTACGATTTCTTGACCATGGACATTGGATGTCATTGATAATGGGATCACATCATTAGGAGAATGATGTGATGGACAAGACCCAATCCTAAGCATAGCGCAAGATCGTGTAGTTCGTCTGCTAAAGCTTTTCTAATGTCAAGTATCTTTTCCTTAGACCATGAGATTGTGCAACTCCCGGATACTGTAGGAATACTTTGGGTGTGCCAAACGTCACAATGTAACTGGGTGACTATAAAGGTGCACTACGGGTATCTCCGAAAGTGTCTGTTGGGTTGGCACGAATCGAGACTGGGATTTGTCACTCCGTATGACGGAGAGGTATCTCTGGGCCCACTCAGTAAGACATCATTGTAATGAGCTCAATGTGACTAAGGGTTGGTCACAGGATGATGTGTTACGGAACAAGTAAAGAGACTTGCCGGTAACGAGATTGAACGAGGTATTGAGATACAGACGATCGAATCTCAGGCAAGTAACGTGCCGATTGACAAAGGGAATTGTATACGGGATTACTTGAATCCTCGACATCATGGTTCATCCGATGAGATCATCGTGGAACATGTAGGAGCCAACATGGGTATCCAGATCCCGCTGTTGGTTATTGGCCGGAAAGTTGTCTCGGTCATGTCTGCATGGTTCCCGAACCCATAGGGTCTACACACTTAAGGATCGATGACGCTAGGGTTATTAGGAAGACTTGTATGTGATTACCGAATGTTGTTCGGAGTCCCGGATGAGATCCCGGACGTCACAAGGAGTTCCGGAATGGTCCGAAGGTGAAGATTTATATATAGGAAGTTGTCATACGGTCACCGGAAAGGTTCGGGGGCATATCAGTATTATACTGGGGCCACCGGAGGGGTTCCGGGGGTCCACCGGGAGGGGCCACCTCTCTCGGAGGGCCTCATGGGCCGTAGAGGAAAGGGAACCAGCCCCAAGTGGGCTGGGCGCATACCCCCCCTTGGGCCCATGCGCCTAGGGTTGGGGGGAAACCCTAGAGGGGGCGCCCCCCTTGCTTGGGGGGCAAGCCACCCCCTTGGCCGCCGTCCCCCTCTAGATCTCATCTAGAGGGGGCCGGGCCCCTTCCTCCTTCCCCTATAAATAGAGGGGCAAGGGGAGGGTTGCACACCACATCAAAGGCGCAACCCCTTCCCTCCCCAACACCTCTCCTCCTTCGTTAAGAGCTTGGTGAAGCCCTGACGGAGTACTGCTGCTCCACCACCACCACGTCGTCGTGCTTCTGTTGGAGCTCTCTTCCTCAACCTCTCCCTCCTCCTTGCTGGATCAAGGCGCGGGAGACGTCTCCGCTGCGTACGTGTGTTGAACGCGGAGGTGCTGTCCGTTCGGGGCTAGGATCATCGGTGATTTGGATCACGACGAGTACGACTCCATCAACCCCGTTCTCTTGAACGCTTCCGCTCGCGATCTACAAGGGTATGTTGATGCACTCCTCTCCCTCTCGTTGCTAGATGACTTCATAGGTTGATCTTGGTGATGCGTAGAAAATTTTAAATTTCTGCTACGATCCCCAATAGTGGCATCATGAGCTAGGTCTATGCGTAGTTTCTATGCACGAGTAGAACACAAGTTGTTGTGGGCATCAATTTTGTCAATTTACTTGCCGTTACTAGTCTTATCTTGATTCGGCGGTATCGTGGAATGAAGCGGCCCGGACCGACCTTACACGTACGCTTACGTGAGACTGGTTCCACCGACTGACATGCACTAGTTGCATAAGGTGACTAGCGGGTGTCTGTCTCTCCCACTTTAGTTGGATCGGATTCGATGAAAAGGGTCCTTATGAAGGGTAAATAGAAAATTGGCATATCACGTTGTGGTTTTGGCGTAGGTAAGAAACGTTCTTGCTAGAAACCTATAGCAGCCACGTAAAAACTTGCAACAACAATTAGAGGACGTCTAACTTGTTTTTGCAGCATATGCCATGGGATGTGATATGGCCAAAAGGATGTGATGAATGATATATGTGATGTATGAGATTGATCATGTTCTTGTAATAGGAATGACGACTTGCATGTCGATGAGTATGAAAACCGGTAGGATCCATAGGAGTTGTCTTAATTTATTTATGACCTGCGTGTCAACATAAACGTCATGTAATTACTTTACTTTATTGCTAACCGTTAGCCATAGTAGTAGAAGTAATAGTTGGCGAGACAACTTCATGAAGACACGATGATGGAGATCATGATGATGGAGGTCATGGTGTCATGCCAGCGACGATGATGATCATGGCGCCCCGAAGATGAAGATCAAAAGAAGCAAAAATGATATTGGCCATATCATGTCACTATTTGATTGCATGTGATATTTATCATGTTTTACATCTTATTTGCTTAGAACGACGATAGTATAAATAAGATGATCCCTCGCAATAATTTTAAGAAAGTGTTCCCCCTAACTATGCACCGTTGCTAAGGTCCGTTGTTCCCAAGCACCACGTGATGATCGGATGTGATAGGTTCTAACGTTCGCATACAACGGGTGTAAGCCAGATTTACACACACAATACACTTAGGTTGACTTGACGAGCCTAGCATGTACAGACATGGCCTCGGAACACGAAAGACCGAAAGGTCAAACATTAGTCATATAGAAGATACGATCAACCTGAAAATGTTCACCGATGATGACTAGTCCGTCTCACGTGATGATCGGACACGGCCTAGTTGACTCGGATCATGTATCACTTAGATGACTAGAAGGATGTCTATCTGAGTGGGAGTTCATTAAATAATTTGATTAGATGAACTTAATTATCATGAACATAGTCTAAAAATCTTTGCAATATGTCTTGTAGATCAAACGGCCCACACTAATGTTCCCCTCAACTTCAACGCGTTCCTACAGAAAACCAAGCTAAAAGACGATGGCAGCAACTACGCGGACTGGGTTCGTAACCTGAGGATTATCCTCATAGCTGCCAGGAAAGCATATGTGCTTGATGCACCGCTAGGTGAAGCACCTGTTTTCCCAGCAGAGCAAGACGATATGAACGCTTGGCAGACGCGTAGTGATGATTACTCCCTGGTTCAGTGCGGCATGCTTTACAGCTTAGAACCGGGGCTCCAAAAGCGTTTTGAGCAACACGGAGCATATGAGATGTTCCAAGAGCTGAAAATAGTTTCCCAAGCTCATGCCTGGGTCGAGAGATATGAAGTCTCCGACAAGTTCTACAGTTGTAAGATGGAGGAGAATAGCTCCGTCAGCAAGCACATACTCAAAATGTCTGGGTTGCACAACCGCTTGTCTCAGCTGGGAGTTAATCTCCCGGATGATGCGGTCATTGACAGAATCCTTCAGTTGCTCCCACCTAGCTACAAGAGCTTTGTGATGAACTTAAATATGCAGGGGATGGAAAAGACCATTCCTGAGGTATATTCAATGCTGAATCAGCGAAGGTGGAAATCAAAAAGGAACATCAAGTGTTGATGGTGAATAAAACCACTAAATTCCAGAAAGGCAAGGGTAAAAAGAACTTCAAGAAGGACGGCAAGGGAGTTGCCGCGCCCGGTAAGCAAGCTGCCGGGAAGAAGCCAAAGAATGGACCCAAGCCTGAGACTGAGTGCTTTTATTGCAAGGGAAACAGTCACTGGAAGCGGAATTGCCCCAAGTACTTAGTGGATAAGAAGGACGACAATGCCAAAGGTATATGTGATATACATGTTATTGATGTGTACCTAACCAGCGCTCATAGTAGCTCCTGGGTATTTGATACCGGTGCAGTTGCTCATATTTGTAACTCAAAACAGGAACTGCGGAATAAACGGAGACTGGTGAAGGACGAGGTGACGATGCGCGTTGGGAATGGTTCCAAGGTCGATGTGATCGCCGTCGGCACGCTACCTCTACATTTACCTACGTGGTTAGTTTTAAACCTCAATAATTGTTATTTAGTACCATCTTTGAGCATGAACATTGTATCTGGATCTTGTTTAATGCGAGATGGCTACTCATTTAAATCCGAGAATAATGGTTGTTCTATTTATATGAGAGACATGTTTTATGGGCATGCCCCGCTGGTCAATGGTTTATTCTTATTTAATCGCGAATGTGATGTTACACATATTCATAGTGTGAATGCCAAAAGATGTAAGGTTGATAATGATACCCTTGGTCACATTGGTGTCAAACGCATGAAGAAAGTCCATGCATATGGACTTTTGGAGTCTCTTGATTATGAATCATTTGACACGTGCGAACCATGCCTCATGGGCAAAATGACCAAGACTCCGTTCTCCGGAACAATGGAGCGAGCAACCAACTTATTGGAAATCATACATACTGATGTGTGCGGTCCAATGAGTGTTGAGGCTCGCGGTGGCTATCGTTATGTTCTCACCCTCACTGATGACTTGAGTAGATATGGGTATGTCTACTTAATGAAACACAAGTCTGAGACCTTTGAAAATTTCAAGGAATTTCAGAGTGAGGTTGAGAATCAACGTGGCAGGAAAATCAAGTTGTTACGATCAGATCGTGGGGGAGAATATTTGAGTCACGAATTTGGCATGCACTTAAGGAAATGTGGAATAGTTTCACAACTCACACCGCCTGGAACACCTCAGCGTAATGGCGTGTCCGAACGTCGTAATCGCACTCTGTTAGATATGGTGCGATCTATGATGTCTCTTACCGATCTACCGCTATCATTTTGGGGATGCTATAGAGACTGCCGCATTCACTTTAAATAGGGCTTCGTCGAAATCCGTTGAGATGACACCGTATGAATTGTGGTTTGGTAAGAAACCTAAGCTGTCATTTCTGAAAGTTTGGGGATGCGATGCTTATGTCAAGAAACTTCAACCTGTAAAGCTCGAACCCAAATCAGAAAAATGCGTCTTCATAGGGTACCCTAAAGAAACCATTGGGTATACCTTCTACCTCAGATCCGAAGGCAAGATCTTTGTTGCCAAGAATGGATCCTTTCTAGAGAAAGAGTTTCTCTCGAAAGAAGTAAGTGGGAGGAAAGTAGAACTTGATGAAGTATTGCCTCTTGAACTGGAGAGTGGCGCAGCTCAAGAAAATGCTCCTGAGGTGCCTGCACCGACTAGAGAGGAAGTTAATGATGATGATCATGAAACTTCAGATCAAGTCGCTACTGAACTTCGAAGGTTCACGAGGACACGTTCCGCACCAGAGTGGTACGGTAACCCTGTCCTAGAAATCATGTTGTTAGACAATGGTGAACCTTCGAACTATGAAGAAGCGATGGCGGGCCCAGATTCCGACAAATGGCTGGAAGCCATGAAATCCGAGATAGGATCCATGTATGAAAATGAAGTATGGACTTTGACTAACTTGCCCGATGATCAGTGAGCCATAGAAAATAAATGGATCTTTAAGAAGAATACAGACGCGGATGGTAATGTGACCATCTATAAGGCTCGGCTTGTCGCTAAGGGTTATCGACAAGTTCAAGGGGTTGACTATGATGAGACTTTCTCACCCGTATCGAAGCTGAAGTCCGTCCGAATCATGTTAGCAATTGCCGCATTCTATGATTATGAGATATGGCAAATGGACGTCAAAACGGCATTCCTTAATGGTTTCCTTAAGGAAGAATTGTATATGATGCAGCCGGAAGGTTTTATCGATCCTAAGAATGCTGACAAGGTGTGCAAGCTCCAACGCTCAATCTATGGGCTGGTGCAAGCCTCTCGGAGTTGGAACATTCGATTTGATGAGATGATCAAAGCGTTCCGGTTTACGCAGACTTATGGAGAAGCCTGTGTTTACAAGAAAGTGAGTGGGAGCTCTGTAGCATTTCTCATATTATATGTGGATGACATACTATTGATGGGAAATGATATAGAATTCTTGGAAAGCATAAAGACCTACTTGAACAAGTGTTTTTCAATGAAGGACCTTGGAGAAGCTTCTTATATATTAGGCATCAAGATCTATAGAGATAGATCGAGACGCCTCATTGGTCTTTCACAAAGTACGTACCTTGACAAGATATTGAAGAAGTTCAATATGGATCAGTCCAAGAAGGGGTTATTGCCTGTATTGCAAGGTATGAGATTGAGCACGGCTCAATGCCCGACCACGGCAGAAGATAGAGAAAAGATGAGTGTCATCCCCTATGCCTCGGCCATAGGGTCTATTATGTATGCCATGCTGTGTACCAGACCTAATGTAAACCTTGCCGTAAGTTTGGTAGGAAGGTACCAAAGTAATCCCGGCATGGAACACTGGACAGCGGTCAAGAATATCCTGAAGTACCTGAAAAGGACTAAGGATATGTTTCTCGTCTATGGAGGTGACGAAGAGCTCGTCGTAAAGGGTTACGTCGATGGTAGCTTCGACACAGATCTGGATGACTCTAAGTCACAAACCGGATACGTGTATATTTTGAATGGTGGGGCAGTCAGCTGGTGCAGTTGCAAGGAAAGCGTCGTGGCGGGATCTACATGTGAAGCGGAGTACATGGTAGCCTCGGAGGCAGCACAAGAAGCAATCTGGGTGAAGGAGTTCATTACCGACCTAGGAGTTATTCCCAATGCATCGGGCCCGATGACTCTCTTCTGTGACAACACTGGAGCTATTGCCCTTGCCAAGGAGCCCAGGTTTCACAGGAAGACCAGGCATATCAAGCGTCGCTTCAACTCCATTCGTGAAAATGTTCAAAATGAATACATAGATATTTGTAAAGTGCACACGGACCTGAATGTCACAGATCCATTGACTAAACCTCTTCCTCGAGCAAAACATGATCAACACCAGAACTCTATGGGTGTTCGATTCATCACAATGTAACTAGATTATTGACTCTAGTGCAAGTGGGACACTGTTGCAAATATGCCCTAGAGGCAATAATAAAATGGTTATTATTATATTTCCTTGTTCATGATAATTGTCTATTGTTCATGCTATAATTGTGTTATCCGGAAATCATAATACATGTGTGAATACATAGACCACAACATGTCCCTAGTGAGCCTCTAGTTGACTAGCTCGTTGATCAATAGATGGTTATGGTTTCCTGAACATGGATATTGGATGTCATTGATAACAGGATCACATCATTAGGAGAATGATGTGATGGACAAGACCCAATCCTAAGCATAGCGCAAGATCATGTAGTTCGTCTGCTAAAGCTTTTCTAATCTCAAGTATCTTTTCCTTAGACCATGAGATTGTGCAACTCCCGAATACTGTAGGAATACTTTGGGTGTGCCAAAGTCACAACGTAATTGGGTGACTATAAAAGTGCACTACGGGTATCTCCGAAAGTGTCTGTTGGGTTGGCACGAATCTAGACTGGGATTTGTCACTCTGGATGACGGAGAGGTATCTCTGGGCCCACTAGGTAGGACATCAACGTAATCAGCTCAATGTGACTAAGGTGTAACACCCTCGATGCGACTATATCTCCCACGTGTCGAGGCACGACTTAGAGGCATAATCGCATTGAAGGCATATGTCGCAAGTCGGGTAATCATCACAAACATCCCATGTAATGTAGATAAAGAAAAAGGACAACATAGTTGGCTTACACTCGCCACGTCAATCAAGTACATAAATAACATACATCATCCAAACACTCATGGCCCGACTACGGCGCCAAAATAAAAGACAACCCAACAAGCGACATGGTCCCGATCACCCCAACTGGGCACCACTACTGATCATCAGAAAAAGAAACATAGTAACGCTGAGAATCCTCGTCGTACTCCCACTTGAGCTCAAGCGCGCCATCTGGAGCTGTATCATCGGGTCCTGCATCTGGTGTAATAGTAATCTGTGAGCCACAGGGACTCAGCAATCTCGCACCCTCACGATCAAGACTATTTAAGCTTATAGGAAGTGTAAGGTAAAATATATATGGAGCTGCAGCAAGCGACTAGCATATATGGTGGCTAAATTATTCGCAAAAGAGAGCGAGAAGAGGAGGCAAAGCGCGAGCGAGAAACTAGAGACCAACCTGCGCAAACATAACTCCAACACCGTGTCCACTTCCCGGATTCCGCCGAGAAGAGGCCATCACGGTAACACACACGGTTGATTCATTTTAATTAAATTAAGGTTCAAGTTATCTACAACCGGACATTAACAAATTCCCATCTGCCCATAACCGTGGGCACGGCTTTCAAAAGTTCAATCCCTGCAGGGGAGTCCCAACTTAGCCCATGACAAGCTCTCACGGTCAACGAAGGAATAGACCTCCACCCGAGACATTCCGATCAGACTCGGTATCCCGGTACAACAAGGCATTTCGACAGGTTAAAATAAGACCAGCAACACCCCCGAATGTGCCGACAAATCCCGATAGGAGCTGCACATATCTCGTTCTCAGGGCACACTCAGATGAGCTCTCCATACAACTAAAACCAAACCTCAAGTTTCCCCGAGGGGGCATTGCACAGGACTCTAGTTCAGACCAACACTCAGAGGAGCACTGGCCCGGGGGGGGGGGGGAGGGGGGGTTTAAAATAAGATGACCCTTGGGCTCCGGAAACCCAAGGGAAAAAGAGGCTAGGTGGCAAATGGTAAAACCAAGGTTGGGCATTGCTGGAAAAGCTTTAATCAAGGCGAACTATCAAGGGGTTCCCATTATAACCCAACCGCGTAAGGAACGCAAAATCCGGGAACATAACACCGATATGACGGAAACTAGGGTGGCAAGAGTGGAACAAAACACTAGGCGAGAGGCCGAGCCTTCTACCCTTTACCATGTATACAGATGCATTAAGATAACATGGCAATATAATGGTATCCCAACAAGTAAATAAATTTTCCAACAAGGAACGGCTCCAATATTCACCTGCAACTAACAACGCTATAAGAGGGGCTGAGCAAAGCGGTAACATAGCCAATCAACGGTTTGCTAGGACAATGGTGGGTTAGAGGCTGAACATGGCAATTTGGGAGGCTGACAAGCAAATGGTAGGCATCGTAGCAATGGCATAGCAAAGAGCGAGCAAACTAGCATAGCAAAGATAGTAGTGATTTCGAGGGTATGATCATCTTGCCTGCAAAGTTGTCAGAGTTGACTGGATCCTCGAAAGCAAACTCAACGGACTCCTCGTTAGCGAACTCGTCTCCCAGCTCTACCCAAACAAGACAAACAAGCAACAAGAACACAATCAACCACGTGCATACTCAAACAACACGATGCAAAGATGATATGCTATGGGGGATGCAATGCGGGATGCATATGCAAGATATGACAGGAAATGCATGAACCTGGCCTCAACTAAGAAAACCAAGTGTGCCACTGGAAATATGGGATGAAATCGCTTGAAAACGATATAAAGAACGCTGGAATCGAGTTACGGTTTGGAAATGGCAAGCGATTCAAAAAATGACACCGGTCTGCGATTTACAGCAAGTAGGCATCTAAATGCAATGAGATGAACATGCTACAACACTCAAACATGGCATCAAAATACATGACAGGGAAGCATTCAAGATGCTTAACAAAAGTCTAGCACTGAGCTACGGCCAATTCATCCATTAAGAGGTTCAAACAAGCATGGCAAAAACGCAAATGGTAAAACAGATCTTAGACTTAGTGAAATTAACACTTGTCTGGAATTTCAGATCATGAAGCCCTCTTCGGAGCAACAAAACAACATGCTACAGGACCTGAACATGACAAAGAAAGACATGGCATGGAGCTACTCAACAAGCTTAACAAAAGTCCCTTAGTGACCTTGAGCCAAAAGGGATCACAAAATATACTAACAAGCACACAAACATAGCTAAAACATAATCAGTTTTCAGACTTAGTGAAAACTGGGACGTGCTGAAACTTAACTCACGAAGGCATGTTAACGAGCTCGATGCACTCACTACGGAGCAAGTCATGGCAAGACAAGCATACATACATTTAGAAGGCACAAAATGCTAGCTAGACATGGTAAGAACAATGGCATAGCATGCACAGATCAACTACAATAACATCGGCAAAATCGCAAACAAGTTGACGATCTGCCCAGATTCACAACGAAGCAAAAGTAGAGCTCGATTGACTCAAGCTAGGGTGCTCGATATAAGCAAACAAAGATATGGATGGATAGAGCACTACCATATTAACAAAACTCCTTTACTGATCATCCTCAAAAGAGGCACGGATCACTAGGAAACAACATGAACATATGGCATCATGAACTAAACAATCCCAGGACAGTGAAATTACTAAGTCACTGAAAATAGATTTACCGGGTGCCCCACTTTGCAAGCTTGCACTAAGAACCACACACATCACGAAAATACATGGGTTGCACCTCTGGAAAGATAACAAAACCCTTAACAAAACATATGAAGGGCTCATGGGCATAGCTGTTGGGGAACGCAGTAATTTCGAAAAAATTTCCTACGCACACGCAAGATCATGGTGATGCACAGCAACGAGAGGGGAGAGTGTTGTCTACGTACCAACGCAGACCGACTGCGGAAGCGATCACACAACGTAGTGGAAGTAGTCGTACGTCTTCTTCCCGATCCGACCGATCCAAGCACCGTTACTCCGGCACCTCCGAGTTCTTAGCACACGTTCAGCTCGATGACGTTCCTCGGGCTCCGATCCAGCAAAGCATCGAGGAAGAGTTCCGTCAGCACGACGGCGTGATGACGATCTTGATGTACCACCGACGCAGGGCTTCGCCTAAGCACTACAACGGTACAATCGAGGTGGAATTTGGTGGCAGGGGGCACCGCACACGGCTAAGGAACGATCTCAAGGATCAACTTGTGTGTCTTGGGGTGTCCCCTGCCCTCGTATATAAAGGTTGGAGGGAGGGGGGCTGGCCGGCCAAAGAGAGGGAGGCGCAGGAGGAGTCCTACTCCTACCGGGAGTAGGACTCCCCCCTCCAATCCTAGTCCAACTAGGAATCCTTTAAAGGGGAGAGAGAGAGAGAGGTGGCCGGCCCCTCTCCTAGTCCTAATAGGACTAGGGAGAGGGGGGGAGGCGCAGCCCTATGTGGGCTGCCCTCTCACCTTTCCACTAAGGCCCATGTTGGCCCATTTGGCTCCCGGGGGGTTCCGGTAACCCTCCCGGTAATCCGGTAAAATCCCGATTTCACCCGGAACACTTCCGATGTCCAAACATAGGCTTCCAATATATCAATCTTTACGTCTCAACCATTTCGAGACTCCTCGTCATGTCCGTGATCTCATCCGGGACTCCGAACAACCTTCGGTACATCAAAATGCATAAACTCATAATAACTGTCATCGTAACGTTAAGCGTGCGGACCCTACGGTTCGAGAACAATGTAGACATGACCGAGACACGTCTCCGGTCAATAACCAATAGCGGGACCTGGATGCCCATATTGGCTCCTACATATTCTATGAAGATCTTTATCGGTCAGACCGCATAACAACATACATTGTTCCCTTTGTCATCGGTATGTTACTTGCCCGAGATTCGATCGTCGGTATCCAATACCTAGTTCAATCTCGTTACCGGCAAGTCTCTTTACTCGTTCCGTAATACATCATCTCACAACTAACATATTAGTTGCAGTGCTTGCAAGGCTTATGTGATGTGTATTACCGAGAGGGCCCAGAGATACCTCTCCGACAATCGGAGTGACAAACCCTAATCACGAAATACGCCAACCCAACATCTACCATTGGAGACACCTGTAGTACTCCTTTATAATCACCCAGTTACGTTGTGACGTTTGGTAGTACCCAAAGTGTTCCTCCGGTAAACGGGAGTTGCATAATCTCATAGTTATAGGAACATGTATAAGTCATGAAGAAAGCAATAGCAACATACTAAACGATCGGGTGCTAAGCTAATGGAATGGGTCATGTCAATCAGATCATTCAACTAATGATGTGACCTCGTTAATCAAATAACAACTCTTTGTTCATGGTCAGGAAACATAACCATCTTTGATTAACGAGCTAGTCAAGTAGAGGCATACTAGTGACACTCTGTTGGTCTATGTATTCACACATGTATTATGTTTCCGGTTAATACAATTCTAGCATGAATAATAAACATTTATCATGATATAAGGAAATAAATAATAACTTTATTATTGCCTCTAGGGCATATTTCCTTCAGTCTCCCACTTGCACTAGAGTCAATAATCTAGTTCACATCACCATGTGATTTAACAGCAATAGTTCACATCACCATGTGATTAACTCCCATAGTTCACATCGTCATGTGACCAACACTCAAAGGGTTTACTAGAGTCAGTAATCTAGTTCACATATCTATGTGATTAACACCCAAAGAGTACTAAGGTGTGATCATGTTTTGCTTGTGAGATAATTTTAGTCAACGGGTCTGTCACATTCAGATCCGTAAGTATTTTGCAAGTTCTATGTCTACAATGCTCTACACGGAGCTACTCTAGCTAATTGCTCCCACTTTCAATATGTATCTAGATTGAGACTTTAGATTCATCTGGATCAGTGTCAAAAACTTGCATCGACGTAACCCTTTACGACGAACCTTTTTATCACGTCCATAATCGAGAAACATATCCTTATTTCACTAAGGATAATTCTGACTGCTGTCCAGTGATCTACTCCTAGATCACTATTGTACTCCCTTGCCAAATCAGTGCAGGGTATACAATAGATCTGGTATACAGCATGACATACTTTATAGAACCTATGGCCAAGGCATAGGGAATGACTTTCATTCTCTTTCTATCTTCTGCCGTGGTCGGGCTTTGAGTCTTACTCAACTTCACACCTTATAATACAGGCAAGAACTCTTTCTTTGACTGCTCCATTTTGAACTACTTCAAAATCTTTGTCAAGGTATGTACTCATTGAAAGAACTTATCAAGCGTCTTGATCTATCTCTATAGATCTTGAAGCTCAATATGTAAGCAGCTTCACCGAAGTCTTTCTTTGAAAAACTCCTTTCAAACACTCCTTTATGCTTTACAGAATAATTCTACATTATTTCCGATCAACAATATGTCATTCACATATACTTATCAGAAATGTTGTAGTGCTCCCACTCACTTTCTTGTAAATACAGGCTTCACCGCAAGTCTGTATAAATCTATATGCTTTGATCAACTTATCAAAGCGTATATTCCAACTCCGAGATGCTTGCACCAGTCCACAGATGGATCGCTGGTGCTTGCACATTTTGTTAGCACCTTTTGGATTGACAAAACCTTCTAGTTGCATCACATACAACTCTTCTTTAATAAATCCATTAAGGAATGCAGTTTTGTTTATCCATTTGCCAGATTTCATAAAATGCGGCAATTGCTAACATGATTCGGACAGACTTAAGCATAGATACGAGTGAGAAAAACTCATCGTAGTCAACACCTTGAACTTGTCGAAAACTTTTGCGACAATTCTAGCTTTGTAGATAGTAACACTACTATCAGCGTCCGTCTTCCTCTTGAAAATCCATTTATTTTCTATGGCTTGCCGATCATCGGGCAAATCCATCAAAGTCCATACTTTGTTCTCATACATGGATCATATCTCAGATTTCATGGCCTCAAACCATTTCGCGGAATCTAGACTCATCATCGCTTCCTCATAGTTCATAGGTTCATCATGATCTAGTAGCATGACTTCCAGAGAAGGATTACCGTACCACTCTGGCGTGGATCTTACTCTGGTTTACCTACAAGGTTCGGTAGTAACTTGATCTGAAGTTACATGATCATCATCATTAGCTTCCTCACTAATTGGTGTAGGTGTCACAGAAACAGTTTTCTGTGATGTACTACTTTCCAATAAGGGAGCAGGTACAGTTACCTCATCAAGTTCTACTTTCCTCCCACTCACTTCTTTCGAGAGAAATTCCTTCTCCAGAAAGTTTCTGAATTTTAGCAACAAAAGTCTTGCCTTCGGATCTGTGATAGAAGGTGTATCCAATAGTTTCCTTTGGATATCCTATGAAGACGTACTTCTCCGATTTGAGTTTGAGCTTATCAGGATGAAATTTTTTCATATAAGCATCGCAACCCCAAATTTTTAAGAAACGACAGCTTAGGTTTCTTGCCAAACCATAGTTCACACGGTGTCGTCTCAACGGATTTAGATGGTGCCCTATTTAACGTGAATGCAGCTGTCTCTAATGCATAACCCCAAAACGATAGTGGTAGATCGGTAAGATACATCATAGATTGCACTATATCCAATAAAGTACGGTTATGACGTTAGGACACACCATTATGCTGTGGTGTTCCATGTGGCATGATTTTGTGAAACTATTCCACATTGTTTTAATTGAAGACCAAACTCGTAACTCAAATATTTTACCTCTGCGATCATATCGTAGAAACTTTTATTTTCTTGTCACGATGATTTTCCACTTCACTCTGAAATTCTTTGAACTTTTCAAATGTTTCAGACTTATGTTTCATCAAGTAGATATACTCATATCTGCTCAAATCATCTGTGAAGATCAGAAAATAATGATACCTGTCGCGAGCCTCAATATTCATCGGACCACATACATCAGTATGTATGATTTCCAATAAATCTTTTCTCACTCCATTGTTCCGGAGAACGGCGTTTTAGTCATCTTGCCCAAAAGGCATGGTTCGCAAGCATCAAGTGATTCATAGTCAAGTGATTCCAAAAGCCCATCAGCATGGAGTTTCTTCATGCGCTTTATACCAATATGACCTAAACAGCAGTGCCACAAATAAGTTGCACTATCATTATTAACTTTGCATCTTTTGGTTTCAATATTATGAATATGTGTATTATTAAGATCGAGATCCAATGAACTATTTTCATTTGGGTGTGTAACCATATAAGGTTTTATTCATGTAAACAGAACAACAATTTATTCTTTTACTTAAATGAATAACCGTATTACAATAAACATGATCAAATCATATTCATGCTCAACGCAAAAACCAAATAACACTTATTTAAGTTCAACACTAATCTCGAAAGTATAGGGGAGTGTGCGATGATGATCATATCAATCTTGGAACTACTTCCAACACACATCGTCACTTCACCCTTAACTAGTCTCTGTTTATTCTGCAACTCCCGTTTCGAGTTACTAATCTTAGCAACTGAACTAGTATCAAATACTGAGGGTTTGCTATAAACACCAGTAAAGTACACATCAATAACATGTATATCAAATATACTTATGTTCATTTTGCCATCCTACTTATCCGCCAATCACTTGGGGTAGTTCCGCTTCCAGTGACCAGTCCCTTTGCAGTAGAATCACTTAGTCTCAGGCTTAGGATCAGACTTGGGCTTCTTCACTTGAGCAGCAACTTGCTTGCCGTTCTTCTTGAAGTTCCCCTTCTTCCCTTTGCCCTTTTCTTGAAACTAGTGGTCTTGTCAACCATCAACAATTGATGTTTTTCTTGATTTCTACCTTCATTGATTTCAGCATCACGAAGAGCTTGGGAGTTGTTTCCGTTATCCCTTGCATATTATAGTTCATCACGAAGTTCTACTAACTTAGTGATGATGACTAGAGAATTCTGTCAATCACTATCTTATCTGGAAGATTAACTCCCACTTGATTCAAGCGATTGTAGTACCCAGACAATCTGAGCACATGCTCACTAGTTGAGCGATTCTCCTCCATCTTTTAGCTATAGAACTTGCTGGAGACTTCATGTCTCTCAACTCGGGTATTTGCTTGAAATATTAACTTCAACTCCTGGAACATCTCATATGGTCCATGACGTTCAAAACGTCTTTGAAGTCCCGATTCTAAGCCATTAAGTATGGTGCACTAAACTATCAAGTAGTCATCATATTGAGCTAGCCAAACGTTCATAACGTCTGCATCTGCTCCTGCAATAGATCTGTCACCTAGCGGTGCATCAAGGACATAATTCTTCTGTGCAGCAATGAGGATAAACCTCAGATCACGGATCCAATCCGCATCATTGCTACTAACATCTTTCAACACAATTTTCTCTAGGAACATATCAAAATAAACACAGGGAAGCAACAACGCGAGCTATTGATCTACAACATGATTTGCAAAATACTACCAGGACTAAGTTCATGATAAATTTAAGTTCAATTTAATCATATTACTTAAGAACTCCCACTTAGATAGACATCCCTCTAATCCTCTAAGTGATCACGTGATCCAAATCAACTAAACCATAACCGATCATCACGTGAGATGGAGTAGTTTTCAATGGTGAACATCGTTATGTTGATCATATCTACTATACGATTCACGCTCGACCTTTCGGTCTCCGTGTTCCGAGGCCATATCTGTATATGCTTGGCTCGTCAAGTATAACCTGAGTATTCTGCGTGTGCAACTGTTTTGCACCCGTTGTATTTGAACGTAGAGCTTATCACACCCGATCATCACGTGGTGTCTGGGCACGAAGAACTTTGGCAACGGTGCATACTCAGGGAGAACACTTCTTGATAATTTAGTGAGAGATCATCTTATAATGCTACCGTCAATCAAAGCAAGATAAGATGCATAAAAGGATAAACATCACATGCAATCAATATAAGTGATATGATATGGCCATCATCATCTTGTGCTTTGTGATCTCCATCTCTGAAGCACCGTCATGATCACCATCATCACCGGCGCGACACCTTGATCTCCATCGTAGCATCGTTGTCGTCTCGCCAATCTTATGCTTCCACGACTATCACTACCGCTTAGTAATAAAGTAAAGCATTACATCGCGATTGCATTGCATACAATAAAGCGACAACCATATGGCTCCTGCCAGTTGCCGATAACTCGGTTACAAAACATGATCATCTCATACAATAAAATCAGCATCATGCCTTGACCATATCACATCACAACATGCCCTGCAAAAACAAGTTAGACGTCCTCTACTTTGTTGTTGCAAGTTTTACGTGGCTGCTACGGGCTTAAGTAAGAACTCATCTTACCTACGCATCAAAACCACAACGATAGTTCGTCAAATAGACTCCGTTTTAACCTTCTCAAGGACCGGGCGTAGCCACACTTGGTTCAACTAAAGTTGGAGAGACAGTCTTCCGCAAGCCATCTGTGTGCAAAGCACGTCGAGGGAACCGGTCTCGCGTAAGAGTACGCGTAAGGTTGGTCCGGATCGTCTCACCCAACAATACCGCCGAACCAAAGTATGACATGCTGGTAGGCAGTATGACTTGTATCGCCCACAACTCACTTGTGTTCTACTCGTGCATATAACATCAAACCATAAAACCTAGGCTCGGATGCCACTGTTGGGGAACGCAGTAATTTCGAAAATTTTTCCTACGCACACACAAGATCATGGTGATGCACAGCAACGAGAGGGGAGAGTGTTGTCTACGTACCAACGCAGACCGACTGCGGAAGCGATCACACAACGTAGTGGAAGTAGTCGTACGTCTTCTTCCCGATCCGACCGATCCAAGCACCGTTACTCCGGCACCTCCGAGTTCTTAGCACACGTTCAGCTCGATGACGTTCCTCGGGCTCCGATCCAGCAAAGCGTCGAGGAAGAGTTCCGTCAGCACGACGGCGTGATGACGATCTTGATGTACCACCGACGCAGGGCTTCGCCTAAGCACTACAACGGTACGATCGAGGTGGAATTTGGTGGCAGGGGGCACCGCACACGGCTAAGGAACGATCTCAAGGATCAACTTGTGTGTCTTGGGGTGTCCCCTGCCCCCGTATATAAAGGTTGGAGGGAGGGGGGCTGGCCGGCCAAAGAGAGGGAGGCGCAGGAGGAGTCCTACTCCTACCGGGAGTAGGACTCCCCCCTCCAATCCTAGTCCAACTAGGAATCCTTTAAAGGGGAGAGAGAGAGAGGTGGCCGGCCCCTCTCCTAGTCCTAATAGGACTAGGGAGAGGGGGGGAGGCGCAGCCCTATGTGGGCCGCCCTCTCACCTTTCCACTAAGGCCCATGTTGGCCCATTTGGCTCCCGGGGGGTTCCGGTAACCCTCCCGGTAATCCGGTAAAATCCTGATTTCACCCGGAACACTTCCGATGTCCAAACATAGGCGTCCAATATATCAATCTTTACGTCTCGACCATTTCGAGACTCCTCGTCATGTCCGTGATCTCATCCGGGACTCCGAACAACCTTCGGTACATCAAAATGCATAAACTCATAATAACTGTCATCGTAACGTTAAGCGTGCGGACCCTACGGTTCGAGAACAATGTAGACATGACCGAGACACGTCTCCGGTCAATAACCAATAGCGGGACCTAGATGCCCATATTGGCTCCTACATATTCTACGAAGATCTTTATCGGTCAGACCGCATAACAACATACGTTGTTCCCTTTGTCATCGGTATGTTACTTGCCCGAGATTCGATCGTCGGTATCCAATACCTAGTTCAATCTCGTTACCGGCAAGTCTCTTTACTCGTTCCGTAATACATCATCTCACAACTAACATATTAGTTGCAGTGCTTGCAAGGCTTATGTGATGTGTATTACCGAGAGGGCCCAGAGATACCTCTCCGACAATCGGAGTGACAAACCCTAATCACGAAATACGCCAACCCAACATCTACCATTGGAGACACCTGTAGTACTCCTTTATAATCACCCAGTTACGTTGTGACGTTTGGTAGTACCCAAAGTGTTCCTCCGGTAAACGGGAGTTGCATAATCTCATAGTTATAGGAACATGTATAAGTCATGAAGAAAGCAATAGCAACATACTAAACGATCGGGTGCTAAGCTAATGGAATGGGTCATGTCAATCAGATCATTCAACTAATGATGTGACCTCGTTAATCAAATAACAACTCTTTGTTCATGGTCAGGAAACATAACCATCTTTGATTAACGAGCTAGTCAAGTAGAGGCATACTAGTGACACTCTGTTGGTCTATGTATTCACACATGTATTATGTTTCCGGTTAATACAATTCTAGCATGAATAATAAACATTTATCATGATATAAGGAAATAAATAATAACTTTATTATTGCCTCTAGGGCATATTTCCTTCAGTCTCCCACTTGCACTAGAGTCAATAATCTAGTTCACATCGCCATGTGATTTAACAGCAATAGTTCACATCACCATGTGATTAAGTCCCATAGTTCACATCGTCATGTGACCAACACTCAAAGGGTTTACTAGAGTCAGTAATCTAGTTCACATATCTATGTGATTAACACCCAAAGAGTACTAAGGTGTGATCATGTTTTGCTTGTGAGATAATTTTAGTCAACGGGTCTGTCACATTCAGATCCGTAAGTATTTTGCAAGTTCTATGTCTACAATGCTCTACACGGAGCTACTCTAGCTAATTGCTCCCACTTTCAATATGTATCCAGATTGAGACTTTAGATTCATCTGGATCAGTGTCAAAAACTTGCATCGACGTAACCCTTTACGACGAACCTTTTTATCACGTCCATAATCGAGAAACATATCCTTATTTCACTAAGGATAATTCTGACCGCTATCCAGTGATCTACTCCTAGATCACTATTGTACTCCCTTGCCAAATCAGTGCAGGGTATACAATAGATCTGGTATACAGCATGACATACTTTATAGAACCTATGGCCAAGGCATAGGGAATGACTTTCATTCTCTTTCTATCTTCTGCCGTGGTCGGGCTTTGAGTCTTACTCAACTTCACACCTTATAATACAGGCAAGAACTCTTTCTTTGACTGCTCCATTTTGAACTACTTCAAAATCTTTGTCAAGGTATGTACTCATTGAAAGAACTTATCAAGCGTCTTGATCTATCTCTATAGATCTTGAAGCTCAATATGTAAGCAGCTTCACCGAAGTCTTTCTTTGAAAAACTCCTTTCAAACACTCCTTTATGCTTTACAGAATAATTCTACATTATTTCCGATCAACAATATGTCATTCACATATACTTATCAGAAATGCTGTAGTGCTCCCACTCACTTTCTTGTAAATACAGGCTTCACCGCAAGTCTGTATAAATCTATATGCTTTGATCAACTTATCAAAGCGTATATTCCAACTCCGAGATGCTTGCACCAGTCCACAGATGGATCGCTGGTGCTTGCACATTTTGTTAGCACCTTTTGGATTGACAAAACCTTCTAGTTGCATCACATACAACTCTTCTTTAATAAATCCATTAAGGAATGCAGTTTTGTTTATCCATTTGCCAGATTTCATAAAATGCGGCAATTGCTAACATGATTCGGACAGACTTAAGCATAGATACGAGTGAGAAAAACTCATCGTAGTCAACACCTTGAACTTGTCGAAAACTTTTGCGACAATTCTAGCTTTGTAGATAGTAACACTACTATCAGCGTCCGTCTTCCTCTTGAAAATCCATTTATTTTCTATGGCTTGCCGATCATCGGGCAAATCCATCAAAGTCCATACTTTGTTCTCATACATGGATCATATCTTAGATTTCATGGCCTCAAACCATTTCGCGGAATCTGGGCTCATCATCGCTTCCTCATAGTTCGTAGGTTCATCATGATCTAGTAGCATGACTTCCAGAGAAGGATTACCGTACCACTCTGGCGTGGATCTTACTCTGGTTTACCTACAAGGTTCGGTAGTAACTTGATCTGAAGTTACATGATCATCATCATTAGCTTCCTCACTAATTGGTGTAGGTGTCACAGAAACAGTTTTCTGTGATGTACTACTTTCCAATAAGGGAGCAGGTACAGTTACCTCATCAAGTTCTACTTTCCTCCCACTCACTTCTTTCGAGAGAAACTCCTTCTCCAGAAAGTTTCTGAATTTTAGCAACAAAAGTCTTGCCTTCAGATCTGTGATAGAAGGTGTATCCAATTGTTTCCTTTGGATATCCTATGAAGACGTACTTCTCCGATTTGAGTTTGAGCTTATCAGGATGAAACTTTTTCATATAAGCATCGCAACCCCAAATTTTTAAGAAACGACAGCTTAGGTTTCTTGCCAAACCATAGTTCACACGGTGTCGTCTCAACGGATTTAGATGGTGCCCTATTTAACGTGAATGCAGCTGTCTCTAATGCATAACCCCAAAACGATAGTGGTAGATCGGTAAGATACATCATAGATTGCACTATATCCAATAAAGTACGGTTATGACGTTAGGACACACCATTATGCTGTGGTGTTCCATGTGGCATGATTTTGTGAAACTATTCCACATTGTTTTAATCGAAGACCAAACTCATAACTCAAATATTTTACCTCTGCGATCATATCGTAGAAACTTTTATTTTCTTGTCACGATGATTTTCCACTTCACTCTGAAATTCTTTGAACTTTTCAAATGTTTCAGACTTATGTTTCATCAAGTAGATATACTCATATCTGCTCAAATCATCTGTGAAGATCAGAAAATAATGATACCTGTCGCGAGCCTCAATATTCATCGGACCACATACATCAGTATGTATGATTTCCAATAAATCTTTTCTCGCTCCATTGTTCCGGAGAACGGCGTTTTAGTCATCTTGCCCAAAAGGCATGGTTCGCAAGCATCAAGTGATTCATAATCAAGTGATTCCGAAAGCCCATCAGCATGGAGTTTCTTCATGCGCTTTATACCAATATGACCTAAACAGCAGTGCCACAAATAAGTTGCACTATCATTATTAACTTTGCATCTTTTGGTTTCAATATTATGAATATGTGTATTATTAAGATCGAGATCCAATGAACTATTTTCATTTGGGTGTGTAACCATATAAGGTTTTATTCATGTAAACAGAACAACAATTTATTCTTTTACTTAAATGAATAACCGTATTACAATAAACATGATCAAATCATATTCATGCTCAACGCAAAAACCAAATAACACTTATTTAAGTTCAACACTAATCTCGAAAGTATAGGGGAGTGTGCGATGATGATCATATCAATCTTGGAACTACTTCCAACACACATCGTCACTTCACCCTTAACTAGTCTCTGTTTATTCTGCAACTCCCGTTTCGAGTTACTAATCTTAGCAACTGAACTAGTATCAAATACTGAGGGTTTGCTATAAACACCAGTAAAGTACACATCAATAACATGTATATCAAATATACTTATGTTCATTTTGCCATCCTACTTATCCGCCAATCACTTGGGGTAGTTCCGCTTCCAGTGACCAGTCCCTTTGCAGTAGAATCACTTAGTCTCAGGCTTAGGATCAGACTTGGGCTTCTTCACTTGAGCAGCAACTTGCTTGCCGTTCTTCTTGAAGTTCCCCTTCTTCCCTTTGCCCTTTTCTTGAAACTAGTGGTCTTGTCAACCATCAACAATTGATGTTTTTCTTGATTTCTACCTTCATTGATTTCAGCATCACGAAGAGCTTGGGAGTTGTTTCCGTTATCCCTTGCATATTATAGTTCATCACGAAGTTCTACTAACTTAGTGATGATGACTAGAGAATTCTGTCAATCACTATCTTATCTGGAAGATTAACTCCCACTTGATTCAAGCGATTGTAGTACCCAGACAATCTGAGCACATGCTCACTAGTTGAGCGATTCTCCTCCATCTTTTAGCTATAGAACTTGCTGGAGACTTCATGTCTCTCAACTCGGGTATTTGCTTGAAATATTAACTTCAACTCCTGGAACATCTCATATGGTCCATGACGTTCAAAACGTCTTTGAAGTCCCGATTCTAAGCCATTAAGTATGGTGCACTAAACTATCAAGTAGTCATCATATTGAGCTAGCCAAACGTTCATAACGTCTGCATCTGCTCCTGCAATAGATCTGTCACCTAGCGGTGCATCAAGGACATAATTCTTCTGTGCAGCAATGAGGATAAACCTCAGATCACGGATCCAATCCGCATCATTGCTACTAACATCTTTCAACACAATTTTCTCTAGGAACATATCAAAATAAACACAGGGAAGCAACAACGCGAGCTATTGATCTACAACATGATTTGCAAAATACTACCAGGACTAAGTTCATGATAAATTTAAGTTCAATTTAATCATATTACTTAAGAACTCCCACTTAGATAGACATCCCTCTAATCCTCTAAGTGATCACGTGATCCAAATCAACTAAACCATAACCGATCATCACGTGAGATGGAGTAGTTTTCAATGGTGAACATCGTTATGTTGATCATATCTACTATACGATTCATGCTCGACCTTTCGGTCTCCGTGTTCCGAGGCCATATCTGTATATGCTTGGCTCGTCAAGTATAACCTGAGTATTCTGCGTGTGCAACTGTTTTGCACCCGTTGTATTTGAACGTAGAGCTTATCACACCCGATCATCACGTGGTGTCTGGGCACGAAGAACTTTGGCAACGGTGCATACTCAGGGAGAACACTTCTTGATAATTTAGTGAGAGATCATCTTATAATGCTACCGTCAATCAAAGCAAGATAAGATGCATAAAAGGATAAACATCACATGCAATCAATATAAGTGATATGATATGGCCATCATCATCTTGTGCTTTGTGATCTCCATCTCTGAAGCACCGTCATGATCACCATCGTCACCGGCGCGACACCTTGATCTCCATCGTAGCATCGTTGTCGTCTCGCCAATCTTATGCTTCCACGACTATCACTACCGCTTAGTAATAAAGTAAAGCATTACATCGTGATTGCATTGCATACAATAAAGCGACAACCATATGGCTCCTGCCAGTTGCCGATAACTCGGTTACAAAACATGATCATCTCATACAATAAAATCAGCATCATGCCTTGACCATATCACATCACAACATGCCCTGCAAAAACAAGTTAGACGTCCTCTACTTTGTTGTTGCAAGTTTTACGTGGATGCTACGGGCTTAAGTAAGAACTCATCTTACCTACGCATCAAAACCACAACGATAGTTCATCAAATAGACTCCGTTTTAACCTTCTCAAGGACCGGGCGTAGCCACACTTGGTTCAACTAAAGTTGGAGAGACAGTCTTCCGCAAGCCATCTGTGTGCAAAGCACGTCGAGGGAACCGGTCTCGCGTAAGAGTACGCGTAAGGTTGGTCCGGATCGTCTCACCCAACAATACCGCCGAACCAAAGTATGACATGCTGGTAGGCAGTATGACTTGTATCGCCCACAACTCACTTGTGTTCTACTCGTGCATATAACATCAAACCATAAAACCTAGGCTCGGATGCCACTGTTGGGGAACGCAGTAATTTCGAAAAATTTTCCTACGCACACACAAGATCATGGTGATGCACAACAACGAGAGGGGAGAGTGTTGTCTACGTACCAACGCAGACCGACTGCGGAAGCGATCACACAACGTAGTGGAAGTAGTCGTATGTCTTCTTCCCGATCCGACCGATCCAAGCACCGTTACTCCGGCACCTCCGAGTTCTTAGCACACGTTCAGCTCGATGACGTTCCTCGGGCTCCGATCCAGCAAAGCGTCGAGGAAGAGTTCCGTCAGCACGACGGCGTGATGACGATCTTGATGTACCACCGACGCAGGGCTTTGCCTAAGCACTACAACGGTACGATCGAGGTGGAATTTGGTGGCAGGGGGCACCGCACACGGCTAAGGAACGATCTCAAGGATCAACTTGTGTGTCTTGGGGTGTCCCCTGCCCCTGTATATAAAGGTTGGAGGGAGGGGGGCTGGCCGGCCAAAGAGAGGGAGGCGCAGGAGGAGTCCTACTCCTACCGGGAGTAGGACTCCCCCCTCCAATCCTAGTCCAACTAGGAATCCTTTAAAGGGGAGAGAGAGAGAGGTGGCCGGCCCCTCTCCTAGTCCTAATAGGACTAGGGAGAGGGGGGGAGGCGCAGCCCTATGTGGGCCGCCCTCTCACCTTTCCACTAAGGCCCATGTTGGCCCATTTGGCTCCCGGGGGGTTCCGGTAACCCTCCCGGTAATCCGGTAAAATCCCGATTTCACCCGGAACACTTCCGATGTCCAAACATAGGCTTCCAATATATCAATCTTTACGTCTCGACCATTTCGAGACTCCTCGTCATGTCCGTGATCTCATCCGGGACTCCGAACAACCTTCGGTACATCAAAATGCATAAACTCATAATAACTGTCATCGTAACGTTAAGCGTGCGGACCCTACGGTTCGAGAACAATGTAGACATGACCGAGACACGTCTCCGGTCAATAACCAATAGCGGGACCTGGATGCCCATATTGGCTCCTACATATTCTACGAAGATCTTTATCGGTCAGACCGCATAACAACATACGTTGTTCCCTTTGTCATCGGTATGTTACTTGCCCGAGATTCGATCGTCGGTATCCAATACCTAGTTCAATCTCGTTACCGGCAAGTCTCTTTACTCGTTCCGTAATACATCATCTCACAACTAACATATTAGTTGCAGTGCTTGCAAGGCTTATGTGATGTGTATTACCGAGAGGGCCCATAGATACCTCTCCGACAATCGGAGTGACAAACCCTAATCACGAAATACGCCAACCCAACATCTACCATTGGAGACACCTGTAGTACTCCTTTATAATCACCCAGTTACGTTGTGACGTTTGGTAGTACCCAAAGTGTTCCTCCGGTAAACGGGAGTTGCATAATCTCATAGTTATAGGAACATGTATAAGTCATGAAGAAAGCAATAGCAACATACTAAACGATCGGGTGCTAAGCTAATGGAATGGGTCATGTCAATCAGATCACTCAACTAATGATGTGACCTCGTTAATCAAATAACAACTCTTTGTTCATGGTCAGGAAACATAACCATCTTTGATTAACGAGCTAGTCAAGTAGAGGCATACTAGTGACACTCTGTTGGTCTATGTATTCACACATGTATTATGTTTCCGGTTAATACAATTCTAGCATGAATAATAAACATTTATCATGATATAAGGAAATAAATAATAACTTTATTATTGCCTCTAGGGCATATTTCCTTCAGTCTCCCACTTGCACTAGAGTCAATAATCTAGTTCACATCGCCATGTGATTTAACAGCAATAGTTCACATCACCATGTGATTAAGTCCCATAGTTCACATCGTCATGTGACCAACACTCAAAGGGTTTACTAGAGTCAGTAATCTAGTTCACATATCTATGTGATTAACACCCAAAGAGTACTAAGGTGTGATCATGTTTTGCTTGTGAGATAATTTTAGTCAACGGGTCTGTCACATTCAGATCCGTAAGTATTTTGCAAGTTCTATGTCTACAATGCTCTACACGGAGCTACTCTAGCTAATTGCTCCCACTTTCAATATGTATCCAGATTGAGACTTTAGATTCATCTGGATCAGTGTCAAAAACTTGCATCGACGTAACCCTTTACGACGAACCTTTTTATCACGTCCATAATCGAGAAACATATCCTTATTTCACTAAGGATAATTCTGACCGCTGTCCAGTGATCTACTCCTAGATCACTATTGTACTCCCTTGCCAAATCAGTGCAGGGTATACAATAGATCTGGTATACAGCATGACATACTTTATAGAACCTATGGCCAAGGCATAGGGAATGACTTTCATTCTCTTTCTATCTTCTGCCGTGGTCGGGCTTTGAGTCTTACTCAACTTCACACCTTATAATACAGGCAAGAACTCTTTCTTTGACTGCTCCATTTTGAACTACTTCAAAATCTTTGTCAAGGTATGTACTCATTGAAAGAACTTATCAAGCGTCTTGATCTATCTCTATAGATCTTGAAGCTCAATATGTAAGCAGCTTCACCGAAGTCTTTCTTTGAAAAACTCCTTTCAAACACTCCTTTATGCTTTACAGAATAATTCTACATTATTTCCGATCAACAATATGTCATTCACATATACTTATTAGAAATGCTGTAGTGCTCCCACTCACTTTCTTGTAAATACAGGCTTCACCGCAAGTCTGTATAAATCTATATGCTTTGATCAACTTATCAAAGCGTATATTCCAACTCCGAGATGCTTGCACCAGTCCACAGATGGATCGCTGGTGCTTGCACATTTTGTTAGCACCTTTTGGATTGACAAAACCTTCTAGTTGCATCACATACAACTCTTCTTTAATAAATCCATTAAGGAATGCAGTTTTGTTTATCCATTTGCCAGATTTCATAAAATGCGGCAATTGCTAACATGATTCGGACAGACTTAAGCATAGATACGAGTGAGAAAAACTCATCGTAGTCAACACCTTGAACTTGTCGAAAACTTTTGCGACAATTCTAGCTTTGTAGATAGTAACACTACTATCAGCGTCCGTCTTCCTCTTGAAAATCCATTTATTTTCTATGGCTTGCCGATCATCGGGCAAATCCATCAAAGTCCATACTTTGTTCTCATACATGGATCATATCTTAGATTTCATGGCCTCAAACCATTTCGCGGAATCTGGGCTCATCATCTCTTCCTCATAGTTCGTAGGTTCATCATGATCTAGTAGCATGACTTCCAGAGAAGGATTACCGTACCACTCTGGCGTGGATCTTACTCTGGTTTACCTACAAGGTTCGGTAGTAACTTGATCTGAAGTTACATGATCATCATCATTAGCTTCCTCACTAATTGGTGTAGGTGTCACAGAAACAGTTTTCTGTGATGTACTACTTTCCAATAAGGGAGCAGGTACAGTTACCTCATCAAGTTCTACTTTCCTCCCACTCACTTCTTTCGAGAGAAACTCCTTCTCCAGAAAGTTTCTGAATTTTAGCAACAAAAGTCTTGCCTTCGGATCTGTGATAGAAGGTGTATCCAATTGTTTCCTTTGGATATCCTATGAAGACGTACTTCTCCGATTTGAGTTTGAGCTTATCAGGATGAAACTTTTTCATATAAGCATCGCAACCCCAAATTTTTAAGAAACGACAGCTTAGGTTTCTTGCCAAACCATAGTTCACACGGTGTCGTCTCAACGGATTTAGATGGTGCCCTATTTAACGTGAATGCAGCTGTCTCTAATGCATAACCCCAAAACGATAGTGGTAGATCGGTAAGATACATCATAGATTGCACTATATCCAATAAAGTACGGTTATGACGTTAGGACACACCATTATGCTGTGGTGTTCCATGTGGCATGATTTTGTGAAACTATTCCACATTGTTTTAATTGAAGACCAAACTCATAACTCAAATATTTTACCTCTGCGATCATATCGTAGAAACTTTTATTTTCTTGTCACGATGATTTTCCACTTCACTCTGAAATTCTTTGAACTTTTCAAATGTTTCAGACTTATGTTTCATCAAGTAGATATACTCATATCTGCTCAAATCATCTGTGAAGATCAGAAAATAATGATACCTGTCGCGAGCCTCAATATTCATCGGACCACATACATCAGTATGTATGATTTCCAATAAATCTTTTCTCGCTCCATTGTTCCGGAGAACGGCGTTTTAGTCATCTTGCCCAAAAGGCATGGTTCGCAAGCATCAAGTGATTCATAATCAAGTGATTCCGAAAGCCCATCAGCATGGAGTTTCTTCATGCGCTTTATACCAATATGACCTAAACAGCAGTGCCACAAATAAGTTGAACTATCATTATTAACTTTGCATCTTTTGGTTTCAATATTATGAATATGTGTATTATTAAGATCGAGATCCAATGAACTATTTTCATTTGGGTGTGTAACCATATAAGGTTTTATTCATGTAAACAGAACAACAATTTATTCTTTTACTTAAATGAATAACCGTATTACAATAAACATGATCAAATCATATTCATGCTCAACGCAAAAACCAAATAACACTTATTTAAGTTCAACACTAATCTCGAAAGTATAGGGGAGTGTGCGATGATGATCATATCAATCTTGGAACTACTTCCAACACACATCGTCACTTCACCCTTAACTAGTCTCTGTTTATTCTGCAACTCCCGTTTCGAGTTACTAATCTTAGCAACTGAACTAGTATCAAATACTGAGGGTTTGCTATAAACACCAGTAAAGTACACATCAATAACATGTATATCAAATATACTTATGTTCATTTTGCCATCCTACTTATCCGCCAATCACTTGGGGTAGTTCCGCTTCCAGTGACCAGTCCCTTTGCAGTAGAATCACTTAGTCTCAGGCTTAGGATCAGACTTGGGCTTCTTCACTTGAGCAGCAACTTGCTTGCCGTTCTTCTTGAAGTTCCCCTTCTTCCCTTTGCCCTTTTCTTGAAACTAGTGGTCTTGTCAACCATCAACAATTGATGTTTTTCTTGATTTCTACCTTCATTGATTTCAGCATCACGAAGAGCTTGGGAGTTGTTTCCGTTATCCCTTGCATATTATAGTTCATCACGAAGTTCTACTAACTTAGTGATGATGACTAGAGAATTCTGTCAATCACTATCTTATCTGGAAGATTAACTCCCACTTGATTCAAGCGATTGTAGTACCCAGACAATCTGAGCACATGCTCACTAGTTGAGCGATTCTCCTCCATCTTTTAGCTATAGAACTTGCTGGAGACTTCATGTCTCTCAACTCGGGTATTTGCTTGAAATATTAACTTCAACTCCTGGAACATCTCATATGGTCCATGACGTTCAAAACGTCTTTGAAGTCCCGATTCTAAGCCATTAAGTATGGTGCACTAAACTATCAAGTAGTCATCATATTGAGCTAGCCAAACGTTCATAACGTCTGCATCTGCTCCTGCAATAGATCTGTCACCTAGCGGTGCATCAAGGACATAATTCTTCTGTGCAGCAATGAGGATAAACCTCAGATCACGGATCCAATCCGCATCATTGCTACTAACATCTTTCAACACAATTTTCTCTAGGAACATATCAAAATAAACACAGGGAAGCAACAACGTGAGCTATTGATCTACAACATGATTTGCAAAATACTACCAGGACTAAGTTCATGATAAATTTAAGTTCAATTTAATCATATTACTTAAGAACTCCCACTTAGATAGACATCCCTCTAATCCTCTAAGTGATCACGTGATCCAAATCAACTAAACCATAACCGATCATCACGTGAGATGGAGTAGTTTTCAATGGTGAACATCGTTATGTTGATCATATCTACTATACGATTCACGCTCGACCTTTCGGTCTCCGTTTTCCGAGGCCATATCTGTATATGCTTGGCTCGTCAAGTATAACCTGAGTATTCTGCGTGTGCAACTGTTTTGCACCCGTTGTATTTGAACGTAGAGCTTATCACACCCGATCATCACGTGGTGTCTGGGCACGAAGAACTTTGGCAACGGTGCATACTCAGGGAGAACACTTCTTGATAATTTAGTGAGAGATCATCTTATAATGCTACCGTCAATCAAAGCAAGATAAGATGCATAAAAGGATAAACATCACATGCAATCAATATAAGTGATATGATATGGCCATCATCATCTTGTGCTTTGTGATCTCCATCTCTGAAGCACCGTCATGATCACCATCGTCACCGCCGCGACACCTTGATCTCCATCTTGGGCATATTTCCTTCAGTAGCATACACACAACAATCATGACAAAAATGACAAAAGTCTAAGATGAACTAGCAGATCTGACAATTAACTCACGAAGCACTCTTCTAACAGCATTTCGGGCATCAAGATGAACTCAAATGAAAATGATGCAATGGAATGAAATGATGTACTCATTGAGACGAACATTTTGATATGCTATATGTCCAAATCGGAGCTACGGATGCGGAGATATGGCAGGTCAAAGTATGCATAAAAAATGAGGGGAGAGGGGGAAAGTCAACCCTAGGGTTTTTCAGATCTCAGATCTGAGAGGTTACTGTAGCAGGCACGCGTCCCGAGGTTCGACGGCCGAAAATGGCCGCGGTGGTGGCCGGAGTAGGAGGGAGCTCGCCGGGGGGAGGAGAGGCCGGGGTGGCCGGGGACTTGGCCGGCGTGGAGGAGGCGGCGGCGGCCGGCGGGACCTCGGGCGGCATGGGCGTGCGGGCGCCGGCGAGGTGCGCGGCCCGGGGCGGCGATGGCCGAGTGCGGCGGCGGGGCGTCAGCGACGTGGAAGAAGGGCGGCGCGGCGAGGTCGTCCTCGGGCGCGGGCGGCGCGGGAGGAAGGAGGAGGCGGCCCGGGCGTGGGAGGAGAGGGCCGGCCTTGGGCCCTCGCGGGCCGACGGCGGTGGGAGGTGGCGCTGCCATGTGGCGGGCGGTGGTAGGATGAGGCGAGCGGCGGACGTGTCCGGCGCCGTCCGGACGTGTCTGGCGGCGTCGGATCTGAGATTTTAGGGTTAGGGGGGAGAATGAACCGCGAATTTCGGAGGGGGTGTATATATAGGCATAGGGGGAGCTAGGAGAGTCCAAATGAGGTGCGATTTTTGGCCACGCGATCGTGATCGGACGCTCTAGGTGATGGAGCAGAGTTTGGTGGGTTTTGGGCCAAATTGGAGGGGTGTTGGGCTGCAACACACACGAGGCTTTTTCGGTCCCTCGGTTAACCGTTGGAGCATCAAACGAAGTCCAAACGGTACAAAACTTGACAGGCGGTCTACCGGTAGTAAACCAAGGCCGCATGGCAAGTCTCGGTCCAATCCGGAAATGTTTAATCCCCACACACGAAAGAAAGCTAGAAATGACCACCGGAGGAGAACGAAGTGCCGGAATGCAAAACGGACAACGGGAAAATGCTCGAATGCATGAGATGAACACGTATGCAAATGCAATGCACATGATGACGTGATATGAGATGCATGATAACGATAACAACACACGGAGACAAAAAACCGAACCCGAGAAAATAAATAACTTAAAGCCAGAAACGGCAAGAGTTGGATTACAAATTGGGAAAGTTATATCCGGGGTGATACAACACTCCACCACTACGAAAAGATCTCGTCCCAAGATCTAGGACTGAAAGAACGCCGGGTACTCAGATCGGAGGTGATCCTCGCGTTCCCAGGTAGCTTCATGGTCGGAATGGTGTGACCACGTGACTTTGAGAAATTTGATTGACTTGTTGCGAGTCCTGCGTTCAGTCTCTTCAAGGATTGCAACGGGGTGCTCACGATAGGAGAGATCTTATTGGAGCTCAATGTCCTCGAAGTTGACGGTGCGGTCAGGCGTCTTGAAGCACTTTCGGAGCTGAGAGACATGGAACACATCATGAACATTTGCAAAATTTGACGGAAGCTCGAGTTGATAGGCGAGGTCGCCTCTCTTGCTGACAATCTTGAAAGGTCCCACGTACCTAGGGGCAAGCTTCCCTTTGATACCAAAGCGACGAGTCCCTTTCATAGGAGAGACGCGGAGGTAAACATGATCTCCGATCTCGAAAGCCAAATCACGGTGCTTACTATCATAGTAGCTCTTCTGGCGGGATTGGGCTGCTTTGAGGTTATCACGACTGACTTTGCACATTTCTTCTGCCTCTGTGATTAAGTCATTACCCAGCAGCTGACGTTCACCGGTTTCAGACCAGTTGAGAGGGGTACGGCACTTCCTACCATACAGAATTTCAAATGGGGCCTTGCCCGAACTTGCTTGAAAACTGTTGTTATATGAGAATTCAGCATAAGGAAGACAATCCTCCCACTTCATGCCAAAGGAGATCACACAAACCCTGAGCATATCTTCAAGAATCTGGTTGACATGCTCGACTTGACCGCTTGTTTGCGGATGGAAAGCAGTGCTGAAGCGGATGTTGGTGCCCATGGCCTTCTGAAAAGAATCCCAAAACTTGGAGGTAAAGATGCTGCCATGGTCTGAAGAGATCACCTGAGGAATACCGTGCAGAGAGACAATTCGAGAGGTATAGAGTTCCGCCAATTGAGCTGCAGTGATCGACTCTTTGATAGGAAGAAAATGAGCCACTTTGGTGAGTTTTTCAATGACAACGAATATAGCATCATTGCCACGCTTGTACTTTGGAAACCCAGTCACGAAGTCCATTTCAATGTGGTCAAACTTCCATTCTGGAATGGCAAGAGGTTGGAGGAGACCAGCTGGCCTTTGGTGTTCTGCCTTCACTCTTCTGCAGACATCACATTCGTTCACGAATTGAGCGATCTCGCGCTTCATTCGAGTCCACCAATAAGCTTGCTTAAGGTCCTGATACATCTTCGTGCTCCCCGGGTGGATGGAGAGGATAGAATTGTGAGCCTCATTCAAGATCACTATCCAAAGTTCACCTTTGGGTACAACAATTCGATCCTCGAAGAAGAGAGTGTCCTTGTCATCAAGGCAGTAGCACTTGTACTTGGACTGACTCTTGGCAATCCCAATATTCACCTTTTTCACCATAGCATCAAGAAGCTGGGCTTGGCGAATCTGGTCTTCCAAGGTAGGAGGGACTTGAAGGTTGGCGAGGAAACCTTGAGGAACAATTTGCAGATTAAGTTTGCGGAAAGCTTCACAAAGCTCGAGTTGGTAAGGCTTGAGAATCAGACTGTTGCAATACGCTTTTCTGCTCAAAGCGTCAGCAATCACATTGGCCTTGCTTGGAGTATACTCGATACTCGGATTATACTCTTGAATCATTTCGACCCATCGAGTTTGCCTGAGGTTGAGATTAGGCTGAGTGAAGATGTACTTGAGACTCTTGTGATTAGTGAAAATGTCCACTTTTCTTCCCAAAAGAAGATGTCTCCAAGTCAAAAGAGCATGCACAACCGCCGCCAACTCGAGATCATGAGTGAGATAGTTCTTCTCATTAGGCTTCAACTGGCGAGATGTATAAGCAACAACTTTCTTCTCTTGCATCAACACTATGCCAAGACCTTGGAGAGAGGCATCACAAAAGACCTCGTATGGCTTGGATTCATCAGGTGGAGTCAGAACTGGAGTAGTGATCAACTTCTCTTTCAAAGTGTTGAAAGCAATATCACACTTCGGAGACCAAACATACTTGACGTGCTTCTGGAGAAGATTTGAGAGAGGCTTCGTGATCTTAGAAAAGTTTTCAATGAATCTTCGGCAGTAGCTTGCGAGACCGAGGAAGCTATGGAGTTGCTTCACGTTCTGAGGAGGTTCCCAATTAACAATTGCAGACACCTTCTCAGGATTCACGGCAATGCCCTTGGCAGAGATGATATGACCAAGATAAAGAACCTCATCGAGCCAAAATTCACACTTGGAGAACTTGGCATAGAACCGATGTTCCCTAAGCTTATCAAGAACCAAACGCAAGTGCTTGGCACGATCTTCCTTGTTCTTGGAGAAAACCAGAATGTCGTCGAGATAGACCAACACGAAATCATTGGTGTAGGGGTTGAAGATGAAGTTCATCATGCGAGAGAACGTCGGAGGAGCGTTGACGAGGCCAAAAGACATGACAGTGTATTCGTATGACCCATAGCTTGTCCTGAAGGCCGTCTTGGGAATATCTTGCTCACGGATTCGAATCTGATGATAACCCATATGGAGATCAAGCTTGGAGAATACTTGGGCACCCTTGAGTTGTTCGAATAGCTCATTGATGTTGGGAAGTGGGTATTTGTTCTTGTTGGTCTTCTTGTTCAATGGATGATAATCAACACAAAGTCGGTCCGTTCCATCCTTCTTCTTCACAAAAAGAACACCACAACCCCATGGAGAAGAACTAGGCCGGATGAGACCCATTCTTTCTTGAATATCGAGTTGTTTCTTTAGCTCCTTCAACTCTTCAGGTCCGAGCTTGTAAGGACGCTTGCACACAGGTTCCTACCGGGCTCAAGATCAATAACGAATTCAACTGGCCGGTGCGGAGGCATTCCTGGGAGATCTTCTGGAAAGACGTCTTGATATTCGCAACTGACTGGAATCTGCGAGATAGCATCGAGTTCACCCTTCTCATTGAGAGAAAACAACCGGATAGTGTTATCCCGAGCGGCAAAGACAATTACATCCTCAGACGAATGAGTCAATTGAATCTGCCTGGCTGCACAATCGAGAAGCGCCTTGTGCTTAGAGAGCCAATCCATCCCGAGAATAAGATCAATGTCCGAATTGCCAAGAACAATTGGGGAAGAAAGGAACTTGTAGTCGCCCAAGGTGATAGTAATATCCGGGACGCAGAAATTAGCTGTGATTTGCTTGCCCGGTGACAAAATTTGCAAAGAATTTTGCAGATGCTGATAATCGCACTCATACTTAGATGCAAAAGGTTTGGAAAAGAAGCAATGCGATGCACCAGTGTCAAAAAGAACTTTTGCAGGAATATCATTAACAGGAAGGTTACCCATGATCACATCTGACGAATCCTCTGCCTGAGCTGCGTTCATCAAATTGACCTTGGCAGACTTGGGGTTATGCTTGACCACAGCTGTACTTGCCGATCTGACAGGAGGAGGAGGAGGAAGACGCCTCTGGTTGAAACACTTGTTGGCATAGTGACCCTTCTGTTGGCACTTGTTGCACATGACCTCTGAAAGCGGACAGTGGTACTCGATCTTGGAGCTTGAGACGAAGTCTTGTTCTGAAAGCCTGGGTTGGGTGGGTGGGAAGAACCACTGCCACCTTTGCTCTTCTGCTGATACGGCTGACGGAACGGAGGAGGAGGACGCCAAAACTTCTGCTGCTTGGCCACTTGAGTAGAGGAAGAAGGAGTAGCGTCTCTGACTCGCTTCTTGGAAGCATCACACCTCAATTGAGTGACTTCTTGCTTCAGTGCCATGTTGTAGAACTCATCGTACCTCAACGGCTCAAAGAGGACAAGAGCAAGCTGAATTTCTTCTCTGAGACCACACCTGAACTGGTATATCATGCTCTTCTCATCAGGTACGTCCTGCTTGGCAAAGCGGGCGAGCTTCTGGAACAACTTGTTGTAGTCATAGACAGACAAAGAGCCTTGCTTCAGGATGCGGAATTCCTCACGTTTGCTTTTAGTCACACTCTGAGGGATGTGATGAGCTCGTAAATCTCGACGAAAATCATCCCAAGTGATCAGACATCCACCTCTGGAATCCTTGTACTGCTGGAACCATCCTGCAGCTTGATCTTTGAGTTGGAAGGAAGCGAACTTGACGAAATCTTCAGGCCTGACGTTGCTGCATTCAAAATGCTTACACAGATCCACCAGCCAATCGTCAGCATCGGTTGCCTCACCACAATTGCTGAGCGTCTTCGGCCCATTAGCAAGGAACTGGTTCAGTGTAGCAAAATGGTTCTGATTGTTGCCTTGATTCCCTTGACTGCCTTGATTGTGCTCTTGGAGGATTTGCATGATCAACTATGTGTTTGCATTGGTTGCGGCCATCACAGCTTGCCAAGCCTCCGGAGGAGGTGGAGGTGGTGGCGGATCTTGATTCTGGTTCTGACTGGTACTCTTAGCGGGAGCCATCCTGAAGAGGTTGACCACCTGTAACGCCCCGAGACCGATGTGCCAGGTGTCGTTCAGTTATTCGCTGTTGTTGCCTTGTCATTCGCTTGCGTGTTGCATTTCATCATGTCATCATGTGCATTGCATCATCATGTTTTCAAAACTTGCATCCGTCCCAGCCAGCCATCCCACCACCGCGGCCTGCGGAGCTCGCACGAGGCCCGCCCAGACCCCGATCTGGGCTCGGAGGCCTGGATCTGCGCCGCCGCCCCACGCCCGTAGGACCTCACCGCCGGTCAGATCGGCCCTCCTCACCAGAGTCCCTCAAGCCGCCGCCAGACCCGCTGCTGCGGCCTCTTACATCGCCGGAGTCTCTGCATCGAAGCAGATGCAGAGGAGGACGAGTGCCCTGAACCGCATCGCTGTGCGTTGACCGCGCCCCGGCCCAGCTGCTCCCCTCTAGTGCCGTGCAGGCCCAGCTACCTTCACCCGCGAGGCCCAGCTCCACGCGCCCCTGCAGGCCCAATGTGAGCACCCAGATCCAGTGCCCCTCCTGTACACAGTTGGGCCTGCCAGATTCGGCCCATAGATGTTTTTTTAGTTCTGCGATTTCACTAATTTTCCTTCACATGCATAATTTCAGAATATGCCATCATTGTAATATGATCACACCTAAATAACCGTGCATCGGATTAAAACAAACTTTATATGTAACATGTTTAGAATTTTGTCTAGTTTAATAATTTGCCACTTTCATGCATGTTTAAAATATTTAAGATGCTGTTTGTTTATATTTGCTCCTATGCCATGTTAAAATGAATTAATTCATAACTAAATAACTGTAACTCCGATTTTAATAAACTTTATATGTAAATGGGGTAGAATTTTGCCTAGTTTATCATGGTGGCCTCACTTTGCATGTCTAACAACTCTAAAATTATGTTTAGGGCAGAACAGTACCAAACCTTAAATTTATGCTCATGAGGAGTTTCCGGAATTGTTGTTCGTTGCTTCCGGCCTCATTTAAACTTGCCTAGATAGGTAGTTTTGTTGTGCTTCACCTCTTGCCATGTTAATCAACATTTAATATTGTTGGGTACGTAAACGAGAGGGAACTAAATAAGCCATGTGGTGTTTCGTCAATATGCAACTCGTTGCATATTGATCTCCACTTAATTTGTAGGATTGTTTGTGCTCTTTGCCATGCCATGCATATTTAAACCGGACATGCATCAAACTCGATTGTGCATCATGCCATGTTGATGTCGTTGTTGTTTACTATGTTGTGTGCTTCTTTTCCGGTGATTGCTTCTTCGGGTTGGTTCCGATAACGTCGAGTTTGTGAGGACCCGTTCATCTTCGTCCGTTTGTCTTCTTCATGGGCTCGATTCTTCTTCCTTGTGGGATTTCAGGCAAGATGATCATACCCTCGAAATCACTACTATCTTTGCTATGCTAGTTTGCTCGCGCTTTGCTATGCCAATGCTACGATGCCTACCACTTGCTTGTCAGCCTCCCAAATTGCCATGTTCAGCCTCTAAACCACCATTGTCCTAGCAAACCGTTGATTGGCTATGTTACCGCTTTGCTCAGCCCCTCTTATAGCGTTGCTAGTTGCAGGTGAAGATTGGAGCCGTTCCTTGTTGGAACATTTACTTACTTGTTGGGATATCACCATATATCTTATTTAATTAATGCATCTATATACTTGGTAAAGGGTGGAAGGCTCGGCCTTATGCCTGGTGTTTTGTTCCACTCTTGCCGCCCTAGTTTCTGTCATATCGGTGTTATGTTCCCGGATTTTGCGTCCCTTACGCGGTTGGGCTATAATGGGAACCCCTTGACAGTTCGCCTTAAGTAAAGCTTTTCCAGCAATGCCCAACGTTGGTTTTACCATTTGCCACCTAGCCTTTTTCCCTTGGGAGTCGCGCATCCCGAGGGTCATCTTTATTCTAACCCCCCCGGGCCAGTGCTTGTCTAAGTGTTGGTCCGAACTGAGTAGACTGCGGGGCCACCTCGGGGAAACTTGAGGGCTGGTTTTACTCGTAGGATGTCTCATCCGGTGTTGCCCTGAGAACGAGATATGTGCAGCTCCCATCAGGATGTCGGCGCATCGGGCGGTGTTGCTGGTTTAGTTTTACCCTGTCGAAATGTCTTGTTGTACCGGGATACCGAGTCTGATCGGAATGTCTCGGGTGGAGGTCTATTCCTTCGTTGACCGTGAGAGGTTGTCATGGGCTAAGTTGGGACACCCCTGCAGGGATTTGAACTTTCGAAAGCCGTGCCCGCGGTTATGGGCAGATGGGAATTTGTTAACGTCCGGTTGTAGAAAACCTGAAGTTAACCTTAATTAAAATGAATCAACCGCGTGTGTAACCGTGATGGTCTATTTTCGGCGGAGTCCGGGAAGTGAACATGGTTGTTGGAGTTATGGTTGACGTAGGTAGTCCAGGATCACTTCTTGATCATACTTTTATCGACTGTGCGTTGCCTTCTCTTCTCGCTCTCATTTGCGTATGTTAGCCACCATATATGCTAGTCGCTTGCTGCAGCTCCACCTCATACCTTTACCTTACCCATAAGCTTAAATAGTCTTGATCGCGAGGGTGCGAGATTGTTGAGTCCCTGTGGCTCACAGATACTTCCAAAACCAGTTTGCAGGTGCCGATGAGTCCATGCAGATGATGCAACCAAGCTCAGGAGGAGCTCGATGAAGATCCTGCCCTTTATATTGTTTTGTTCTAGTCGATCAATAGTGGAGCCCAGTTGGGGTCGATCGGGGAACTTTGTCGCATTTGGGGTTCTTCTTTTATTTTGGTTCCGTAGTCGGACCATGAGTGTATTTGATTGATGTAATGATTTAGTCATGCAATTGTGTGAAGTGGCGATTGTAAGCCAACTATGTATCCTTTTCCTTATTATATTACATGGGTTGTGTAAAGATTACCTCACTTGCGACATATGCCTTCAATGCGATTATGCCTCTAAGTCGTGCCTCGACACGTGGGAGATATAGTCGCATCGAGGGTGTTACAAGTTGGTAATCAGAGCCTTCCCCGACCTTAGGAGCCCCCATTGCTTGATCGTTTTTAGTGGCCGAGTTGTGTCTAGAAAAATGTTTTGAGTCCTTTAGGAATTATATATCGGAGAGTTTAGGAATTCTTTTTACTTCCCAGTCCCTTCGTCGCTCTGGTAAGGCATCATGACATAGAGTTTTGACTCTTCTCTTCTCAAATTTCACTAAAAAAAATTTTAGGATCACGCAGGTATCTTGGAATCGTTCCGATGGTTTTATGATGAGAACATTGTCTTGGTGCCTCCTGTCAGGTGTTTAGTGGAAGTGTCCCGGGGAGTTGAGCTCTGAGGTGTTGTCGTCATAATTTTATCGTTGCAATTCTGGAATACCTGAGATTAGTACGCCGACATCGAAAATCTCTTTTATGAAGTTCGTTGGTGAGATAACCTCGACGCCACCCAGTACTGGGCGGGAGTTCGGGAGTATCGCCATAACTTGTATAACGGATGCTTTTCGAAGGTTGAGGTAGATGGTTTCCGAAGGTTTCTTGGTTATGTGTTGAAGGATGGATACAGCTGGATGTAGGAATTGCTAGTTTGGGTGAGATATTATGCTTCCCATGTATCCCGAACACCTGATTGCATAACCGGAAAATTTCGGGAGTTTCATAGGTGGGAATTCAAGTAGCTCTTAGGATACCCTTCCGACAGATGTATGATATGAAATTGGGGTTCGACGTCTAGTGGTTCGCCTATTCACGGTCGATTTTACAGTGGTCTCGTTGTGTCTTAAAGAGTCCTTGGCTATGCTGACTCGGGGACGCTTCGTATGTCATGTGCACTGCCTTGTACATGATGGTGCTGTACGATCGAGCCCGTGTAGATCCCACCACGAAAACTTCGGACGAAATCTCTATCATATGTTTGTTCCGGCTTATTCCGCAAGCCAATCCTTAGTTATTTTGAGTTGTGGTATTCGAGTTGCTTTGAAGTCAAGAGCTGATCCCATACCTTTCCTAAATGGTGTTCTCATACTCCGATGTGAATACTAATCCTTCTCGATCATCGAGTTTGTCTTTTCAATTTCTATTCAACCGGCATGTTTTCTCTTCATGTGGCTACAATCATTTCAACTTCCGCAAGATTAATTATCACTTCTTCTCAACGGTGTTTGTTTCATCCGTCTCCAGGTTGCCTTTGTTTTTTTCCCACCCTCCCTCCCTTTGTTTTTCTTCAAGGAATCCGATGTCTTAATCAAGTATCCATTTTATTGATGTGAAGTCTCTCCATTATTTTTCTCCGTCAATGTTCTTATCCGGTGATTCTCATGAAGATTCTAACGGAGCCTCAAGTTCATCATTGTTTGTTCTCTTTCTTCTCCGGTGGAACCAAATCAAGTTTTGTTGATCATACCTTTTTCCTCGTTTCAATGCTTTCTCATGCCAGTGCAATTCTTTATCATTCTACTTCTCGCTATTTATTATTCCGGAGTGCTCAAGCTATCTCGAAGATTCGTGTATCCACTCTTCTTTCGTTCAAGCTATTTCGAGGTTGTTATCTCATTCTAGCCATTTAATTCAACTGGTGCATTCCCTCTTTTAAATCATTTCAACGGTGTTTTCTTTCGAGTGGGTCCTAACCCACAGGTCTTTTCCCAGGATCTTACCTGACTCTTCTTATTTCCGGAGTTATAATCAAATTCTTTTCGAAGTTTGACGTAAGAATGATTATCATCTGTCAAATGTATTTCTCCAAGATCTTTCAAATTCTTTTCATCATTGGATCAACCTCTTCGTTTCGATTCTTCCGGATTGTATAAATAATTCTTGGTGGCGTTTCTCGTCGTCATTCTCATATTTTGAAGACCGAAGAAGAGTTTCTCTTTAATCTTGCTCCATTCTCTTCAAGATTCGTGATTCTAGCTTGTTGCCATCCTCTCATAATTATTTGCGATTGTGAGATATTCTTTTCAACCATCCGGAGCAATTCAGGAGTCTTTTCAGTTTGATTCTCCGAAGGCAATCATTTCGGGATTATTCATTCTCAGCTTTCAGCTATCATTCTCCAATTTTACCGGTGCTTCGTTCAAGTGATCTTTAATTAGCTGGTGATTTCTTTGTTCTCTTGTAACTAAATTTTCTCAAGCATCTTTGTTCATTTTATAATTCTTCCCGGTGTTTCTTTATCTTCTCTTCGTTTTCCTTTTCAATTCTCACGGTGGTTCGTTCAAGAGTTCTCGTCATTCGTTGTCATATTAATTCATTCGTTGTTTCGATTCCGCCGGTGTTTCGTTGAAGACGTTCTCAAGTTTATGTATATCTCTCTTAATCCTTGATACGAGGATAAGTAGTATGCCAAATCCGTTGATTCTCATCAATTTAATTGGTGAAGGATAAGCATAACACAATTCTTATTCTTGTTTCATCCTAATGATTAATTCTTATTCCGGAGGCCCTTCAACTCTCGGTTTCATTTGTTTCATCTTCTCTTTTTCCCGGAGTCCAACCTCTTTCAATTATATTATCACGGAGATCTCTATCTAAATCATTACGAGGCTTCAATCTTATTCTTTTCATCATTCAATTATTTTGGATCATTCTTTTATTACCGGAGTTCTTCATGGAGGCTCTACATGATGGTTCATAAGGGATTTAATTCCTTCTTGAAGTGTTCATTGAGATTCTTCTCAAAGGAGCTCAAGCCTTCTTCATCTTGCTATCCGGAGTACAATTCTTTCTACCATATTATTGGAGGTGGTATTATGTCATTCTTGATAATTTGGGTTCATGTTTCATGATTCACATGTTGTTATGAATGAGGTATTTTAAATCCATCAATCTCGTCGTTGGAGTTATTTTGGGTTATATTTCACCTTAAGCCTTCCCTAAGGATGGTTGTTATTATGGTGCTTATATATGATCCAAGTTTCTTCATTTATCCTCCCGGTGATATAAGTTCTCGTCTCCTTGTTCATTCTAACCCAATTCTTTTCCCGCGAGTGGCAGGTTGTCACCTCATAATTTGAGATGTATTCCTTAAGCCCATATCAAGCTTATTCTTTTAGTTGTTGGTTTTCCAACAACTCCGTTCAACCCTTCTCCTAGAGATGCCTTTTCAGGCTCTTTTGTAGCAGAAGTTGGCATTGTCTTCTACATTCGTTTGTCTCAATTATCTTTACTCTACTCTTTCGTTCCGGAGGCATTATGATGTTGCTCTCTGCAACCCATCTTCTTGTTTTGTCAGGATCGTGTTCTTTTCGTCCTTATCCTTCCTTAACCGGAGTGTCGTGCCTGCTTTTCGAATTTTTCCCATTCTGCCAAGTTTTGCCTCCCTTCTCAGACGGAGTGCTGCTCAAATTATATCAGTCTTTTTCCTTCTCTATTTTGTTTAACCGGAGTGTGGTGCCATTTTGCTCAAGTTCTTTTCGCCTTATCAAGTCTTGCATCCCTTTCTCAACTAGAGTGTCGTGTTTTCATTTGAGCTCTCTCATCTTATCAAATTTTGACTCCCTTCTCAACCGGAGTGCGGTCTGAGATCTTTCTTATCCCTTGTTCCATTCATTCAATAGTTCCGGTGGCAGTGTGTTGTGATTTCATGAAGTATCTTCTCATCTTATCAAGTTCTTATTCAATTCTTTTCTTTTCAACCGGAGTGCTGCCCGAATTTGGTTTTTCCTTGATCCCCTTCCTTAACCGGAGTGTTTTCAATACATATCTTCCCTTCAATCTCAAGATTGTCGCAATGTTCTTTGTCCCTCTTTTCTAACGGAGTGTTTTCAACTTCGTTCATCTCCGTTGTATTCTTTTTCTCGAAATGGTTTAACCTTTTCAAGGTTCTTTGGTTTCACTCGTTTGTCAAAGGAGAAACTTAGTTTTACCTCTTCTCTTTCTCTTCCGTTTTTCCCTCCGGTGCAATCCTAGATCTCGGGACGAGATCCTCTCGTAGTGGTGGAGTGTTGTAACGCCCCGAGACCGATGTTCCAGGTGTCGTTCAGTTATTCGCTGTTGTTGCCTTGTCATTCGCTTGCGTGTTGCATTTCATCATGTCATCATGTGCATGGCATCATCATGTTTTCAAAACTTGCATCCGTCCCAGCCAGCCATCCCACCACCGCGGCCCGCGGAGCTTGCACGAGGCCCGCCCAGACCCCGATCTGGGCTCGGAGGCCCGGATCTGCGCCGCCGCCCCACGCCCGTAGGACCTCACCGCCGGTCAGATCGGCCCTCCTCACCAGAGTCCCTCAAGCCGCCGCCAGACCCGCTGCTGCGGCCTCCTGCATCGCCGGAGTCTCTGCATCGAAGCAGATGCAGAGGAGGACGAGCGCCCAAAACCGCATCGCTGTGCGTTGACCGCGCCCCGGCCCAGCTGCTCCCCTCCAGTGCCGCGCAGGCCCAGCTCCCTTCACCCGCGAGGCCCAGCTCCACGCGCCCCTGCAGGCCCAATGTGAGCACCCAGATCCAGTGCCCCTCCTGTACACAGTTGGGCCTGCCAGATTCGGCCCATAGATGTTTTTTTTTAGTTCTGCGATTTCACTAATTTTCCTTCACATGCATAATTTCAGAATATGCCATCATTGTAATATGATCACACCTAAATAACCGTGCATCGGATTAAAACAAACTTTATATGTAACATGTTTAGAATTTTGCCTAGTTTAATAATTTGCCACTTTCATGCATGTTTAAAATATTTAAGATGCTGTTTGTTTATATTTGCTCCTATGCCATGTTAAAATGAATTAATTCATAACTAAATAACCGTAACTCCGATTTTAATAAACTTTATATGTAAATGGGGTAGAATTTTGCCTAGTTTATCATGGTGGCCTCACTTTGCATGTTTAACAACTCTAAAATTATGTTTAGGGCAGAACAGTACCAAACCTTAAATTTATGCTCATGAGGAGTTTTCGGAATTGTTGTTCGTTGCTTCCGGCCTCATTTAAACTTGCCTAGATAGGTAGTTTTGTTGTGCTTCACCTCTTGCCATGTGAATCAACATTTAATATTGTTGGGTACGTAAACGAGAGGGAACTAAATAAGCCATGTGGTGTTTCGTCAATATGCAACTTGTTGCATATTGATCTCCACTTAATTTGTAGGATTGTTTGTGCTCTTTGCCATGCCATGCATATTTAAACCGGACATGCATCATACTCGATTGTGCATCATGCCATGTTGATGTCGTGGTTGTTTACTATGTTGTGTTCTTCTTTTCCGGTGATTGCTTCTTCGGGTTGGTTTCGATAACGTCGAGTTTGTGAGGACCCGTTCATCTTCGTCCGTTTGTCTTCTTCATGGGCTCGATTCTTCTTCCTTGCGGGATTTCAGGCAAGATGATCATACCCTCGAAATCACTACTATCTTTGCTATGCTAGTTTGCTCTCTCTTTGCTATGCCAATGCTATGATGCCTACCACTTGCTTGTCAGCCTCCCAAATTGCCATGTTCAGCCTCTAACCCACCATTGTCCTAGCAAACCGTTGATTGGCTATGTTACCACTTTGCTCAGCCCCTCTTATAGCGTTGCTAGTTGCAGGTGAAGATTGGAGCCGTTCCTTGTTGGAACATTTATTTACTTGTTGGGATATCACCATATATCTTATTTAATTAATGCATCTATATACTTGGTAAAGGGTGGAAGGCTCGGCCTTATGCCTGGTGTTTTATTCCACTCTTGCCGCCCTAGTTTCCGTCATATCGGTGTTATGTTCCCGGATTTTGCGTCCCTTATGCGGTTGGGCTATAATGGGAACCCCTTGACAGTTCGCCTTAAGTAAAGCTTTTCCAGCAATGCCCAATGTTGGTTTTACCATTTGCCACCTAGCCTTTTTCCCTTGGGAGTCGCGCATCCCGAGGGTCATCTTTATTCTAACCCCCCGGGCCAGTGCTTGTCTAAGTGTTGGTCCGAACTGAGTAGACTGCGGGGCCACCTCGGGGAAACTTGAGGGCTGGTTTTACTCGTAGGATGTCTCATCCGGTGTTGCCCTGAGAACGAGATATGTGCAGCTCCCATCAGGATGTCGGCGCATCGGGCGGTGTTGCTGGTTTAGTTTTACCCTGTCGAAATGTCTTGTTGTACCGGGATACCGAGTCTGATCGGAATGTCTCAGGTGGAGGTCTATTCCTTCGTTGATCGTGAGAGCTTGTCATGGGCTAAGTTGGGACACCCCTGCAGGGATTTGAACTTTCGAAAGCCGTGCCCGCGGTTATGGGCAGATGGGAATTTGTTAACGTCCGGTTGTAGAAAACCTGAAGTTAACCTTAATTAAAATGAATCAACCGCGTGTGTAACCGTGATGGTCTCTTTCCGGCGGAGTCCGGGAAGTGAACACAGTTGTTGGAGTTATGGTTGACGTAGGTAGTCCAGGATCACTTCTTAATCATACTTTTATCGACCGTGCTTTGCCTTCTCTTCTCGCTCTCATTTGCGTATGTTAGCCACCATATATGCTAGTCGCTTGCTGCAGCTCCACCTCATACCTTTACCTTACCCATAAGCTTAAATAGTCTTGATCGCGAGGGTGCGAGATTGCTGAGTCCCTGTAGCTCACAGATACTTCCAAAACCAGTTTGCAGGTGCCGATGAGTCCGTGCAGATGACGCAACCAAGCTCAGGAGGAGCTCGATGAAGATCCTGCCCTTTATATTGTTTCGTTCTAGTCGATCAATAGTGGAGCCCAGTTGGGGTCGATCGGGGACCTTTGTCGCATTTGGGGTTCTTCTTTTATTTTGGTTCCGTAGTCGGACCATGAGTGTATTTATTGATGTAATGCTTTATTCATGCAATTGTGTGAAGTGGCGATTGTAAGCCAACTATGTATCCTTTTCCTTATTATATTACATGGGTTGTGTAAAGATTACCTCACTTGCGACATATGCCTTCAATGCGACTATGCCTCTAAGTCGTGCCTCGACACGTGGGAGATATAGTCGCATCGAGGGTGTTACACCACTGTTAGCACATAGATAGACAAATGAAGCTGAATCCAATGGAATGAAAATTGCAACATAAAGTCTTCACATCCGAACAAAACGAACGAATGCATTCCTCTTGAAAAGGTCACATATCCATAAATTGCGAAGCCACGTAGAATTAAGTAGAAGTTAAACAACAAGGTACGGATCAAGAACGAATAATCGGTAAGAAACCCCAATCTCAAACCAATATCCATGGAAGAAGAGCTAGAGCTACAAGAATTCCCGCCTATGAAACTCCCGAACCTTTCCGGTTATGCAATCAGGTGTTGGGGATACAGGGGAAGCATAATATCTCACCCAAACAAGCAAATCCTACATCCAGCTGTATCCATCCTTCAACACATAACCGAGAAAAACTTCGGAAACCATCTACCTCAACCTTCGAAAAGCATCCGTTATACAAGTTATGGCGATACTCCCGAACTCCCGCCCCAGTACTGGGTGGCGTCGAGGTTATCTCACCAACGAACTGCATAAAAGAGATTTTCGATGTCGGCGTACTAAACTCAGGTATTCCAGAACTGCAACGATAAAATTATGATGACAACACCTCAGAGCTCAACTCCCCGGGACAATTCCACTAAACCCCTGACAGGAGGCACCAAGACAATGTTCTCATCATAAAACCATCGGAACGATTCCAAGATACCCGCGTGATCCTAAATTTTTTTTTGTGAAATTTGAGAATAGAAGAGTCAAAACTCTACGTCAGGATGCCTTACCAGAGCGATGAGGAGACTGGGAAGTAAAAAGAATTCCTAAACTCTCCGATATATAATTCCTAATTGACTCAAAACATTTTTCTAGACACAACTCGGCCGCTAAAAACGATCAATCAGTTGGGGCTCCTAAGGTCGGGGAAGGCTCTGATTACCAACTTGTAACACCCTCGATGCGATTATATCTCCCACGTGTCGAGGCACGACTTAGAGGCATAATCGCATTGGAGGCATGTGTCGCAAGTCGGGTAATCATCACAAACATCCCATGTAATATAGATAAAGAAAAAGGACAACATAGTTGGCTTACACTCGCCACGTCAATCAAGTACATAAATAACATACATCATCCAAACACTCATGGCCCGACTACGGCGCCAAAATAAAAGACAACCCAACAAGCGACATGGTCCCGATCACCCCAACTGGGCACCACTACTGATCATCAGAAAAAGAAACATAGTAACGCTGAGAATCCTCGTCGTACTCCCACTTGAGCTCAAGCGCGCCATCTGGAGCTGTATCATCAGGTCCTACATCTGGTGTAATAGTAATCTGTGAGCCACAGGGACTCAGCAATCTCGCACCCTCACGATCAAGACTATTTAAGCTTATAGGAAGGGTAAGGTAAAATATATGTGGAGCTGCAGCAAGCAACTAGCATATATGGTGGCTAAATTATTTGCAAAAGAGAGCGAGAAGAGGAGGCAAAGCGCGAGCGAGAAACTAGAGAGCAACCTGCGCAAACATAACTCCAACACCGTGTCCACTTCCCGGATTCCGCCGAGAAGAGGCCATCACGGTAACACACACGATTGATTCATTTTAATTAAATTAAGGTTCAAGTTATCTACAACCGGACATTAACAAATTCCCATATGCCCATAACCGCGGGCACAGCTTTCAAAAGTTCAATCCCTGCAGGGGAGTCCCAACTTAGCCCATGACAAGCTCTCACGGTCAACGAAGGAATAGACCTCCACCCGAGACATTCCGATCAGACTCGGTATCCCGGTACAACAAGACATTTCGACAGGTTAAAACAAGACCAGCAACACCGCTCGAATGTGCCAACAAATCCCGATAGGAGCTGCACATATCTCGTTCTCAGGGCACACTCAGATGAGCTCTCCATACAACTAAAACCAAACCTCGAGTTTCCCCGAGGGGGCGCTGCACAGGACTCTAGTTCGGACCAACACTCAGAGGAGCACTGGCCCGGGGGGGGGGGGGTTTAAAATAAGATGACCCTCGGGCTCCGGAAACCCAAGGGAAAAAGAGGCTAGGTGGCAAATGGTAAAACCAAGGTTGGGCATTGCTGGAAAAGCTTTAATCAAGGCGAACTATCAAGGGGTTCCCATTATAACCCAACCGCGTAAGGAACGCAAAATCCGGGAACATAACACTGATATGACGGAAACTAGGGCGGCAAGAGTGGAACAAAACACTAGGCGAGAGGCCGAGCCTTCCACCCTTTACCAAGTATATAGATGCACTAAGATAACATGGCAATATAATGGTATCCCAACAAGTAAATAAATGTTCCAACAAGGAACGGCTCCATCTTCACCTGCAACTAACAACGCTTTAAGAGGGGCTGAGCAAAGCGGTAACATAGCCAATCAACGGTTTGCTAGGACAATGGTGGGTTAGAGGCTGAACATGGCAATTTGGGAGGCTGACAAGCAAATGGTAGGCATCGTAGCAATGGCATAGCAAAGAGCGAGCAAACTAGCATAGCAAAGATAGTAGTGATTTCGAGGGTATGATCATCTTGCCTGCAAAGTTGTCAGAGTTGACTGGATCCTCAAAAGAAAACTCAACGGGCTCCTCGTTAGCTAACTCGTCTCCCGGCTCTACCCAAACAAGACAAACAAGCAACAAGAACACAATCAACCACGTGCATACTCAAACAACACGATGCAAAGATGATATGCTATGCGGGATGCATATGCAAGATATGACAGGAAATACATGAACCTGGCCTCAACTAGGAAAACCAAGTGTGCCACTGGAAAGATGGGATGAAATCGCTTGAAAACGATATAAAGAACGCCAGAATCGGAGTTACGGTTTGGAAATGGCATGCGATTCAAAAAATGACACCGGTCTGCGGTTTACAGCAAGTAGGCATCTAAATGCAATGAGATGAACATGCTACAACACTCAAACATGGCATCAAAATACATGACAGGGAAGCATTCAAGATGCTTAACAAAAGTCTAGCACTGAGCTACGGCCAATTCATCCATTAAGAGGTTCAAACAAGCATGGCAAAAACGCAAATGGTAAAACAGATCTCAGACTTAGTGAAATTAACACTTGTCTGGAATTTCAGATCATGAAGCCCTCTTCGGAGCAACAAAACAACATGCTACAGGACCTGAACATGACAAAGAAAGACATGGCATGGAGCTACTCAACAAGCTTAACAAAAGTCCCTTAGTGACCTTGAGCCAAAAGGGATCACAAAATATACTAACAAGCACACGAACATAGCTAAAACATAATCAATTTTTAGACTTAGTGAAAACTGGGACGTGCTGAAACATAACTCACGAAGGCATGTTAACGAGCTCGATGCACTCACTACGGAGCAAGTCATGGCAAGACAAGCATACATACATTTAGAAGACACAAAATTCTAGTTAGACATGGCAAGAACAATGGCATAGCATGCACAGATCAACTACAATAACATCGGCAAAATCGCAAACAAGTTGACGATCTGCCCAGATTCACAACGAAGCAAAAGTAGAGCTCGATTGACTCAAGCTAGGGTGCTCGATATATGCAAACAAAGACATGGATTGATAGAGCACTACCCTATTAACAAAAGTCCTTTACTGATCATTCTCAAAAGAGGCACGGATCACTAGGAAACAACATGAACATATGGCATCATGAACTAAACAATCCCAAGACTTAGTGAAATTACTAAGTCACTGAAAACAGATTTACCGGGTGCCCCACTTTGCAAGCTTGCACTAAGCACCACACACATCACGAAAATTCATGGGTTGCACCTCTGGAAAGATAACAAAACCCTTAACAAAATATATGAAGGGCTCATGGGCATAGCATGCACACAACAATCATGGCAAAAATGACAAAAGTCTAAGATGAACTAGCAGATGTGACAATTAACTCACGAAGCACTCTTCTAACAGCATTTCGGGCATCAAGACGAACCCAAATTAAAATGATGCAATGGAATGAAATGATGTACTCATTGAGACGAACATTTTGATACGCTATATGTCCAAATCGGAGATACGGATGCGGAGATATGGCAGGTCAAAGTATGCATAAAAAAATGAGGGGAGAGGGGGAAAGTCAACCCTAGGGTTTTTCAGATCTCAGATCTGAGAGGTTACTGTAGCAGGCACGCGTCCCGAGGTTCGACGGCCGGAAATGGCCGCGGTGGTGGCCGGAGTAGGAGGGAGCTCGCCGGGGGGAGGAGAGGCCGGGGTGGCCGAGGACTTGGCCGGCGTGGAGGAGGCGGCGGCGGCCGACGGGACCTCGGGCGGCGCGGGCGTGCGGGCGCCGGCGAGGTGCGCGGCCCGGGGCGGCGATGGCCGAGTGCGGCGGCGGGGCGTCGGCGACGTGGAAGAAGGGCGGCGCGGCGAGGTCGTCCTCGGGCGCGGGCGGCGCGGGAGGAAGGAGGAGGCGGCCCGGGCGTGGGAGGAGAGGGCCGGCCTTGGGCCCTCGCGGGCCGGCGGCGGTGGAAGGTGGCGCTGCCACGTGGCGGGCGGTGGTGGGCTGAGGCGAGCGGCGGACGTGTCCGGCGGCGTCGGATCTGAGATTTTAGGGTTAGGGGGAGAATGAACCGCGAATTTCGGAGGGGGTGTATATATAGGCATAGGGGGAGTTAGGAGAGTCCAAATGAGGTGCGGTTTTTGGCCACGTGATCGTGATCGAACGCTCTAGGTGATGGAGCAGAGTTTGGTGGGTTTTGGGTCAAATTGGAGGGGTGTTGGGCTGCAACACACACGAGGCTTTTTCGGTCCCTCGGTTAACCGTTGGAGCATCAAACAAAGTCCAAATGGTACGAAACTTGACAGGCGGTCTACCGGTAGTAAACCAAGGCCGCATGGCAAGTCTCGGTCCAATCCGGAAATGTTTAATCCCCACACACGAAAGAAAGCTAGAAATGACCACCGGAGGAGAACGAAGCGCCGGAATGCAAAACGGACAACGGGGAAAATGCTCGAATGCATGAGATGAACACGTATGCAAATGCAATGCACATGATGACATGATATGAGATGCATGACAACGGTAACAACACACGGAGACAAAAACCCGAACCCGAGAAAATAAATAACTTAAAGCCGGAAACAGCAAGAGTTGGATTACAAATTAGGAAAGTTATATCCGGGGTGTTACATAAGGGTTGATCACGGGATGATGTGTTACGGAATGAGTAAAGAGACTTGCCGGTAACGAGATTGAACGAGGTATTGAGATACCGACGATCGAATCTCGGGCAAGTAATGTACCGTTTGACAAAGGGAATTGTATACAGGATTGCTTGAATCCTCGACATCGTGGTTCATCCGATGAGATCATCGTGGAACATGTAGGAGCCAACATGGGTATCCAGATCCCGCTGTTGGTTACTCGCAGGAAAGTTGTCTCGGTCATGTCCGCATGGTTCCTGAACCCGTAGGGTCTACACACTTAAGGATCGATGACGCTAGGATTATTAGGAAGACTTGTATGTGATTACCGAATATTGTTCGGAGTCCCGGATGAGATCCCGGACGTCACGAGGAGTTCCGGAATGGTCCGGAGGTGAAGATTTATATATAGGAAGTTGTCATACGGTCACCGGAAAGGTTCGGGGGCATATCGGTATTATACTGGGGCCACCGGAGGGGTTCCAGGGGTCCACCGGGAGGGGCCACCTCTCTCGGAGGTCCTCATGGGCCGTAGAGGATAGGGAACCAACCCCAAGTGTGGCTGGGCGCATCCCTCCTGGGCCCATGCGCCTAGGGTTGGGGGGAAACCCTAGAGGGGGCGTCCCCCCTTGCTCAGGGGGCAAGCCACCCCCTTGCTTGGGGGGCAAGCCACCCCCTTGGCCGCCCCCCTCTAGATCTCATCTAGAGGGGGCCGGCCCCCTTCCTTCTTCCCCTATAAATAGAGGGGCAAGGGGAGGGCTGCACACCACATCAAAGGCGCAGCTCCTCCCCTCCCCAACACCTCTCCTCATCCGTTAAGAACTTGGCGAAGCCGTGCCGGAGTACTGCTGCTCCACCACCACCACGTCGTCATGCTGCTGTTGGAGCTCTCTTCCTCAACCTCTCCCTCCTCCTTGCTGGATCAAGGCATGGGAGATGTCTCCGCTGCGTACGTGTGTTGAACGCGGAGGTGCCGTCCGTTCGGCGCTAGGATCATCGGTGATTTGGATCACGACGAGTACGACTCCATCAACCCCGTTCTCTTGAACGCTTCCGCTCACGATCTACAAGGGTATGTAGATGCACTTCTCTCCCTCTCGTTGCTAGATGACTCCATAGATTGATCTTGGTGATGCGTAGAAAATTTTAAATTTATGCTACGATCCCCAACAGGAACAGAGGTGGAAAGGGGGAGGGCCTCTGCAGCACCTCCAAGGAGGAGACGACGTCGGGGACGTCGCTGCTGCCAGGCCGGCCAACGGTTTCCCGCGGCCCAAAACCAGACCACCGGTCACCCACCCACATCATACCGGCGCTCGAAGGGAGGCTGGCGAGAAGCGGCGGGGACGAGGGAGACAGGGGAAAGGAGTCAACCTCAGATCTGACGAGGAGGGGAAGACCTCCGGGCCGCCGCCGCCACCCGCCGTCGTCTCACCACCCGCGTGGTTGAGGCCGCCAGCTAGAGCACACCCGCGAACGACGCCGGCCGAGAAGGCGTCGCTGCCTCGCCAAGAAGGGCCGCCGCCCCAGATCCGAGGTCCTCCTTTAGGAAAGGAGCAACCGAGGCCTCGGCGCCACCATCACGGGCGGCCGCGCGAGCGGATCCGGCGGCTTTCTCAGGCGGCGGAGAGGGAGGGAGGGTGAGGGAGCGGCGGCGCGACGGGGAAACCCTAGTCGCGGCCCGAGTCGCCCGAAGCGGACGACGCGGGGGGCGCAGGGGGGGGGGGGGGGCATTGTTGGCATATCATTACGTAATCAATAAAGCTCCCTCGTTCTCCAAGAGAAAATAGCACTGGATTGGATAAACTTGAGATCAACCGGTTACCCGTCAAATCGGCTGAAAAATCTTGATTCAGAGTGGCGGGCCTGAGCCTAACAGTTGTATTCTAAATTTTAATAGTCGTTGAAACTTTCGACCTGCAGGTCTAGTTCAACACATCATTTTCCATATAACCATTGGCCTAACAGTTTCCCTTTTTCAGTACTTCTCACCTTACAGAGTAGTACGTTTTATTCAGAAGAGGTCTAGATATATTTATGTTTTGCCTTCCAGATCAATTACCCCTTCACAAAATATGAAAATATTCACAAATTTTACAACTTTTCGTCCGTGCGACAATGAATTCGTTCATGTCCGACGCCCGGCCGCATCCTAAATCATATCCGAAGTGGATGTGATTAAAAAACACAAAAACTGGAATGAAATGCCGAAAAAATTAAATAAACGCAAACATAAAAATATAAAATATAAATTAACCATCACGGCCACGAAAAACGACCCAGTTCCACGGTTCATAGACATAATTAACGTAAAAAAACAAAATAAAACTACCGTTCACGCACTCCTGCCGTGCCCGTCAATGCCGTGGCCGTCACTGTCTTCTCAGTGGCCGCCGTTATTGTCGTCTCGCGGTTTATGTAGTCCGGCAGCGTCCAGAAGTACGATGGCGGTGCGTGGTACACGGGGGCGGGCTAGAAGGCGGGAGGTGCCTGCACCACCTCCTCCCGTGGCGACGCCTCCCGCTTTGGTGACGGCGGCGGCATGGGGCACCAGTTCACGCCCCTCACGATGTCGGCCATCTCCGGAGCCGTGCACGACTAGCCCACTGTGAGCCCACCAGTCCCGGGTGGAACGTGGCCACGGGCTGCCACGCGGCCCCGAAGTGGACGAGCGAAGCGTCCGTTTGCTGTCCGCCGCGACCCAAACACGGCGCATGTTTGCGTTCGAAATGAGTCAGCCCGGACACAGAACGGACCAGATGGGTCCAGGCCATCGCGCGCTGGGCCGTGGGGTCTGTCCGTTTTACCCTAAACGAACGGGGCCGGACAGGATGGGGTCACGCGCTGGAGTTGGCCTAGAAACATGTGAATTCTGAATGTGCGGTGAAGAACAACCCAAAGGGAAGGTCATTTTAGAGCATTGTAATCGTGAATCTAATATGATAGCTTATGTGCGAGTGCAAAATGGATGTGTACATCCACCGAACTTGTGGTTGGACTCACCTTCGGCATTTATTTTGAAACTCTTAATGGACGATGTAAGCGTTGGTTAAATTATAAATAAAGCTAGCCATGATAATCTTTCTTTCAAAAAAATAACAACCCAGAAGGATAGAGGTCATTCCTGCCTCTGCCTCAGTCAAGGCTCCTCTACCATTATGGTGTCAGTTAACAAGTCATTGACAGGGATATGGACTGAGATGGAGATGCCGGTACCAATTTGCCACAAGCATCCAACGGTTGCTGCTGCGCAGAAGCTTCACATGAACATCTTCCAGGCCAGCTCCAGTCGCTCATCTTGACCGGATTTTTGTCCCAAAATATATTTGTTGACCAGATTATCCCACCTGGTGCACTATAAGTACCACGGCAACCCACATCTCTCCACCTCATCCCATCACCTGCACTTGCATCCACAAGACTGCACACAACACCACACCCGAGTCTGAAACTCTGAAAAAGCTCACCGTCACCAATTCACCATGGTTGTTCCGGTGATCGACTTCTCCAAGCTCGACGGCGCCGAGAGGGCGGAGACCATGGCGCAGATCGCCGACGGCTGCGAGAACTGGGGCTTCTTCCAGCTGGTGAACCACGGCATCCCGCTGGAGCTCCTTGATCGCGTCAAGAAGGTGTGCTCCGAGAGCTACCGCCTCCGGGAGGCGGCGTTCCGGTCGTCGGAGCCCGTGCAGACGTTGGAGAGGCTCGTGGAGGCGGAGCGGCGCGGCGAGGCGGTGGCGCCGGTGGACGACATGGACTGGGAGGACATCTTCTACCTCCACGACGACAACCAGTGGCCCTCCGACCCGCCGGCCTTCAAGGAGACCATGCGGGAGTACCGCGCCGAGCTCAAGAAGCTCGCGGAGCGGGTCATGGAGGCCATGGACGAGAACCTCGGCCTCGACAAGGGACGCATGAAGGCGGCCTTCACCGGCGAGGGCCTCCACGCGCCGTTCTTCGGCACCAAGGTGAGCCACTACCCGCCGTGCCCGCGCCCGGACCTCATCACCGGGCTCCGCGCGCACACCGACGCCGGCGGCGTCATCCTGCTGTTCCAGGACGACAAGGTGGGCGGCCTCGAGGTGCTCAAGGACGGCGAGTGGCTGGACGTGCAGCCGCTCCCCGACGCCATCGTCGTCAACACCGGCGACCAGGTGGAGGTGCTCAGCAACGGCCGCTACCGCAGCGCGTGGCACCGCGTCCTGCCCATGCGCAACGGCAACCGCCGCTCCATCGCGTCCTTCTACAACCCGGCGTTCGAGGCGGCCATCTCGCCGGCGGTGGGTGAAGGCGGCGCCGCCGCGTACCCGGACTACGTGTTCGGGGATTACATGGACGTGTACAACAAACAGAAGTTCGATGCCAAGGAGCCAAGATTCGAGGCCGTCAAGGCGCCAAAGGCAGCTTAAGCTTAATATCATGGCGATTAAACGAAAATTATTTACCTATTAGCTGGCTTTTGTTTTACAATGAAGACAAAAAAAAGTGTTTTTGGAGTTTACTCAGACGCGTAGCAAATATGATGTGGGGATAATTGTGATTGGTTTGGTGTCAAATAGAGCAACTAGGAAATGAAGTAGTATGGATTTTTCATTAGAAGTATCTGCTTTCTTTACATTGTTTGATTGTGGTTTTTCCTCTGGTCAGTAACATCGTTCCACCAAATCAGATCAACGAAGGGTCCCTATAAAAGGAAATTTTGTGGTTCTTGACAAGAATCAGAACATCTCCACAAACAGTCATGAAGATCTCACAGTAAATCTAACAAAGTTCAAGTCTGTGGACTGTCCCGAATCATGATGCCACTTCACCTTCGTACAAGGCTGCAGGACGGTCTCGATGTGAATGATTAAGAATACTCTCTGATACAAGGTGCTTTATAAATTAAACTGTAGCATGAAGGATATACAACGCATCATTAGCATACATCCAGTTGGTGCATGATTAAGAAACATACAAGCAACACCAATAACGCACATGAGAAAGAATAAGAAAAACACCGGCCACAACAAAGCCATAGTAAAACGAAAGTAGGCGAAGGTGAGTAGTGTGGAAGGCCCATCCGTACACTATGCCACCACTCATAAGGGGTAAAAACATCCCTGGCCATCCGCTCGAAACCCATACACATGACCGAAAACAAATGGTTGATGTTTCAATCGTTGTAAAGAAGATCATGAATGGAGCCAGTGTATAGACCAGTTGATAGCATGCATAAGTGATGAAGTTTTAGAGTTAAAGAACATGTCATTTCTATGTAGCCACATCAATCAAATCAAGGCAGCTCTCACCCTTATAAACACACTAAAAACTACGAGATGGATATAAGTCAGATCAACGAATGTTTCCCTATAAAAGAATTTGTTTTTTGTTAGTTGTTCACAAGAAATAGAAGATCTCCAGAATAATTCACTCTCTTTGTAGCTCCGTGATCCATGTTGGTGCCCAGATTGGCTGGTGATGCCCATTTTATGAGGATTGGATTGTCTTGGTTTTAGCCTAGTTTTCTTTGAATTAAACTGACAATTCTCACTCTATTCTTAATCAATGAAATGGCAAGTCTTTTGACTCGTTTCGAAAAGAAAAAATATTAAACACTATAGTGTAATTTTTGTCTAATGGTATCACTGTCGTGTTGGAACCGGATAGCCTGAAGGTGATGACATTAGTTGTTCTAGATGGTTAAACTTCGTCAATCAAGACCCAGCAAATTAACCGCTATGTGTTGTTCCACTGGGATCTATAACTGATGTATGCGACGTATTATTTTTGTTTATCGTTGGTATGTAATAGTACAAGTATGGATAATGTTGGCTAAGTGATGTGTTCCCAAACCAGAATTCCCCCCTCACGTGCAAAAAAAGAAAGAAAAACTCCCTAAATCTAAATCGCAGACACATGAGATCTATTTGGACAGTCCAAAATTTGGTTGTCTAAAATGGGGAAGGGCTACAAGGCAGTCAACTGAAATTTCATTTGGGTTAGTCAAATCAACATGAAACGTTAGATAAAAAACGAACGGACCAGATTATCTCTTCTACCTCGAACCGTTTCTTCCTGAAAACATATCGTCTTCCCCGCCGCCCTACTGCCACCGGCCGGGCAGCCTGCTGCCGCCGCCTCGCCGCCCCACCCTCCCCGGAACCACCCCACCTCCAGTCTCCCACTGCCCCGACCATCCCTCTAGGCCCTGCCACACCGAGTTTTTTCTCCGGCGAATCCCCACACCACCGCCCCATCCTGAACCCTAAGATAGCTACCGGGGTAGCCTGCCTAACTAGCTTCTTCCTCCCCTCTGGTGAGTTTCTTCCTCCCTTGAGGCTATTTCTCCCTTCGACCAAAATCGACTGACCCAATTGTAAAAACTCAATCGACTAAAATGCAACTATTTCGTCTAAAATGAGGATAGCTTTCAAGCTAAACAGTTGTGCAAAGTTGATTTCTTTTATATGTGAAACTAGTTTCTTGTTCGGACTCATATTTCTTGGATGCCAAGTTTACAAAGATCAAAAGTTAGTTGTGAGGCCCCGTTCCACCGTCTATGAAAAGTGCTCTCCGCGTATGTACCGAACACTTCTTCTTCGGTACAACCCCCCTGGACACATCAACTGTCCAGATTAAAAGATACCCTTTCGTGAGAACAAGTGAGTAGGGGTAGGATGGGAAATCAAGGTGGGGGAGGCGTACCGCGGCGTAGCGAGGCGCGTGTCCGTACGACCCGCTCTACGCCCGTACGTGGGTGGTGTACGCCGCATGAGGAGGAGGGCGGGCCCACGCGTACTAAAACCTAATCTATTAATTCGCCGCGGAATAGGCGAACCATTAACGCCGGCGCAGTGAGCCGTCCCGTCGTCGGCGTCGGTCCGCGGGCGGCGCGGATTCACACGCCACCGCCTGTCGCGCGCCTGCGCACGCCACCGCTTGACCGCCCGCGAACGCCGCCCGCTCGTACTCAGGCATTAATCGCCAGCGCCGATTCACACGCCGCCGCCTGCCCTTCTGCGCCCTTTGACCGCTCGGCTGCCCACCGGCATTGATCGCCGGCGCCGATTCACACGCCGCCACCTGCCCTTCTGCGCCCTTTGACCGCTCGGCTGCCCACCGGCATTGATCGCCGGCACCCCCCGCCCCACCCACCACTACGCCCTATAAAAAGCACCTCGCCCCTCCGTCGGCTCGCACACCGCCCTTGCCTCGCCTCTCCTTCTCCCCCTTGTCGCCGGCGTCCTCCTCTTGCGCCCTTCACCACCTCGCGCGCCCTGCCTCTCCCTCTCGCCGACGATGACCCGCCCCAACTTGACGATGGAGGAGGCGGAGGAGCTCGCCCACTTCGGCATCCCCGCCGCGCCCGACATGCGCCTGCCGGCGAGGTGGCGCCTGAGCATCGACGGCGTCCTCGTTGCGCCGGTGCCCGAGGTCGGCACCCACCTCTTCGCCCGCGCCGTCGGCCTATACAGGGCGCGCCTGTCGCCGGAGGAGCTCGCCGACCCCCAGTACGCCCCCAACAACCCCGGCTGGGCGGACCGCCTCGCCGACGATCAGCTGCGGCGTCTCCACGCCTACGCCGGCCCGCGCCCCCACGAAGCACAACCGCGCGCGGCGGCATCAGCTCTGGGACGGCCGCACCTTCGACGAGGTGGTCGCGTCGTACCGCGCGCAGGCGATCGCCGGCGTCGTGCCTGCTCCGCCGGGGGACGGCTTTCAGCTGTACCGCCGCGGCGAGGCGCGCTCGACCCGCGCCCGCCTCGACTTCGGCGCCATGCACCCGCCCCCGCCCCGCGGAGGCCGACGCGGTGACCGCGGCGCTGTCCGCCTCAGCCCCGGCGATCGCCGTACGGCGGGCAGGAACGGCGCAGGGTCCAGCCGTGCCCCTCTGCCCGAGTCGCAGCAGCAGCCAGAGCCGGCATTGGTAGCGGAGTACAGGCGGCTGGCGGCGGAGGCCGGCGACCCGGACGACATCCCGGGCTACCTGACGGCGCTCCGTGAGTCGGAGAACATGCCGCAGCCGCCGCCGCTCGTTCAGGAGTACCTTTAGGTCGCCCCGGGCACCGTCCACCCGGAGGACCCGGAGGACTTTCCCGGGTACGTCGCCGCGCTCGAGGACTCGATGGCTGCGCCGGCCGTGGCCGTGGTGCCCCTCGATGACAGCAACAGCAGCAGCGACGACAGCGATAACGGCGATGGCCTGTATGACGAGGCAGACTTCGGCGGCGTGGAGGACGAGTAGTTTAGGGTTTATTTGAAAATGTCATTTAGTAATGTTTAATTATTTTTGTAATGTTCTTTAGTTAAGTTTTATTTCTAGTACTATGTAAAATATCTATGAAAACTCTAATGAAATATCGAGTGTTTGAATGGATAGTTTTTAAATGTTGTTGAACAATCAAGTGTTGAAATCGATACTGTTATTTTTAGTTTTAAAAAGAGTTGTATCGTAAAAAAAATGAGAAAAGAATTAAACTAGAAAAGTAAATATAAAACCAAACAATAAAAAATTGACATAATATTTACAAAACAAGTTAGAAGATTAAAAAAAAACTATTGTATTGCAAAAAATAAAATTCAGAAAAAAAGTAAACTTGAACTGAAAAAAACCTATGTAAACTAGAAAAGTAAATATAAAACCAAACAATAAAAAATTGACATAATACTCGCAAAACAAATTAGAAGATATATTTTTAAAAAAATTGTATTGTAAAAATAAAATATAAAATAAAAATTAAACTTGAATTGAAAAAAACTTATGAAAAAAACATATTTAAACTGGTGCAGGCGAGCTCCGGCAGGCGAGGTGCGAGCGGCCTGCCGCGGTGCTGCGCGTTGACTGGCGAGGTGGGCCGCTGTAAGGCGCAGTGCGAGCGGCCTGCCGCGGCGCTGCGCGTCGACCGACGAGGTGGGCTGATTTCAGTAGGCCTAGTGGGCCGCTGGAAGGCGCGCCTGCGAGCGGTCGAGGGCGCAGGGGCGGGGTGGATGGTTTCGTTTAGTCCCACCTCGCCCGCCGAAGGACGCCCAGACCGGCTTATATAGGCGGATTCATGCACCTTATCAGATAAGATAGATAGTAATAATGTGAGTTGACTTTGCATTGCCCGGGCAGCTCTGCCGCAGCTGCCCGGACAGTGTATACTGTCCGGGCAGCTGCGGTAGTGCTGCTAGTGCATTGTAAATTCAGATCACATCATTATTATGAATCTTAGTTTTAATAGTTTAGCATTTTATGCAAAGTTTGTTTTATTAATACATAAAGTTTTGTAATATTTTTGTCTGGTCAGCGTTTTAGTTGTTTCAAATTCATGCATCCTATTAAGAAGGTCAATTTTTTGACATCTTCAGAATGGCCTGAAATTTTGCATGTGAGTTAGTATGCCCATTCCCACACATAATTCAAAAATTTATGGTATTTCGATACGAAGAGCATGTTGCGTTACGTCTAGCCAGCATTTAAAGTGTTTCGACCGAAAAAATTATAGAAAATTCATAAAATGGCAAAAAGCCACGAAACTTGTCATGCATCCTATTCATGATGGTACAAGACTTTGGAAAAAATTGGGTTCATTTGAAGGATGTCGAAAAATAACTCGTTTTCGGACAGGGCCTTTGCTCCTACCCGAACGGTCTACGGAGAAGAAGGTCAATTTTTTCACATCTTCAGAATGGCCTAAAATTTTGCATGTGAGTTAGTATGCCCACTCCCACACATAATCCAAAAATTTATGGTATTTCAATACGAAGAGCACGTTGCGTCACGTCCGGTCAGCATTTAAAGTGTTTTGACCGAAAAAATTATAGAAAATTCATAAAATGGCAAAAAGCCACGAAACTTGTCATGCATCCTATTCATGATGGTACAAGACTGTGCAAAAAATTGGGTTCATTTGAAGGATGTCGAAAAATAACTCGTTTTCGGACAGGGCCTTTGCTCCCTACCCGAACGGTCTACGGAGAAGAAGGTCAATTTTTTGACATCTTCAGAATGGCCTGAAATTTTGCATGTGAGTTAGTATGCCCACTCCCACACATAATCCAGAAATTTATGGTATTTCGATACGAAGAGCACGTTGCGTCACGTCCGGTCAGCATTTAGAGTGTTTCGACCGAAAAAATTGTAGAAAATTCATAAAATGGCAAAAAGCCACGAAACTTGTCATGCATCCTATTCATGATGGTACAAGACTGTGGAAGAAAATTGGGTTCATTTGAAGGATGTCAAAAAATAACTCGTTTTCGGACAGGGCCTTTGCTCCTACCCGAACGGTCTACGAAGAAGAAGGTCAATTTTTTGACATCTTTAGAATGGCCTGAAATTTTTCATGTCAGTTAGTATGCCCACTCCCACACATAATCCAAAAATTTATGGTATTTCGATACGAAGAGCACGTTGAGTCACGTCCGGTCAGCATTTAAAGTGTTTCGACCGAAAAAATTATAGAAAATTCATAAAATGGCAAAAAGCCACGAAACTTGTCATGCATCCTATTCATGATGGTACAAGACTTTGGAAAAAATTGGGTTCAATTGAAGGATGTCGAAAAATAACTCGTTTTCGGACAGGGCCTTTGCTCCTACCCGAACGGTCTACGGAGAAGAAGGTCAATTTTTTCACATCTTCAGAATGGCCTAAAATTTTGCATGTGAGTTAGTATGCCCACTCCCACACATAATCCAAAAATTTATGGTATTTCAATACGAAGAGCACGTTGCGTCACGTCCGGTCAGCATTTAAAGTGTTTCGACCGAAAAAATTATAGAAAATTCATAAAATGGCAAAAAGCCACGAAACTTGTCATGCATCCTATTCATGATGGTACAAGACTGTGCAAAAAATTGGGTTCATTTGAAGGATGTCGAAAAATAACTCGTTTTCGGACAGGGCCTTTGCTCCCTACCCGAATGGTCTACGGAGAAGAAGGTCAATTTTTTGACATCTTCAGAATGGCCTGAAATTTTGCATGTGAGTTAGTATGCCCACTCCCACACATAATCCAGAAATTTATGGTATTTCGATACGAAGAGCACGTTGCGTCACGTTCGGTCAGCATTTAGAGTGTTTCGACTGAAAAAATTGTAGAAAATTCATAAAATGGCAAAAAGCCACGAAACTTGTCATGCATCCTATTCATGATGGTACAAGACTGTGGAAGAAAATTGGTTTCATTTGAAGGATGTCAAAAAATAACTCGTTTTCGGACAGGGCCTTTGCTCCTACCCGAACGGTCTACGGAGAAGAAGGTCAATTTTTTGACATCTTTAGAATGGCCTGAAATTTTTCATGTCAGTTAGTATGCCCACTCCCACACATAATCCAAAAATTTATGGTATTTCGATACGAAGAGCACGTTGAGTCACGTCCGGTCAGCATTTAAAGTGTTTCGACCGAAAAAATTATAGAAAATTCATAAAATGGCAAAAAGCCACGAAACTTGTCATGCATCCTATTCATGATGGTACAAGACTGTGGAAAAAATTGGGTTCATTTGAAGGATATCGAAAAATAACTCGTTTTCGGATAGGGCCTTTGCTCCTACCCGAACGGTCTACGGAGAAGAAGGTCAATTTTTTGACATCTATAGAATGGCCTGAAATTTTGCATGTGAGTTAGTATGCCCACTCCCACACATAATCCAAAAATTTATGGTATTTCGATACGAAGAGCACGTTGCGTCACGTCCGGTCAGCATTTAAAGTGTTTCGACCGAAAAAATTATAGAAAATTCATAAAATGGCAAAAAGACACGAAACTTGTCATGCATCCTATTCATGATGGTATAAGACTGTGGAAAAAAATTGGGTTCATTTGAAGGATGTCGAAAAATTAGTCGTTTTCGGACAGGGCCTCCTACCCGAACGGTCTACGGAGAAGAAGGTCAATTTTTTGACATCTTCAGAATGGCCTGAAATTTTGCATGTGAGTTAGTATGCCCACTCCCACACATAATCCAAAAATTTATGGTATTTTGATACAAAGAGCATGTTGCGTCACGTCCAGTCAGCATTTAAAGTGTTTCGACCGAAAAAATTATAGAAAATTCATAAAATGGCAAAAAGCCACGAAACTTGTCATGCATCCTATTCATGATGGTACAAGACTGTGGAAAAAAATTGGGTTCATTTGAAGGATGTCGAAAAATACCTGTAGTGTTGACGGATTTACCACATAAGATTTAGTAATTATATTAAAAAGAGTACTTCATACAGAAGTTGTTGGGGAACGTTGCAGAAAACAAAAAAATTTCCTACGGTTTCACCAAGATCCATCTATGAGTTCATCTAGCAACGAGTGATTGGATGCATCTACGTAGCTCATAGATCGCGAGCGGAAGCGTTCAAAGAACGGGGATGAGGGAGTCGTACTCGACGTGATCCGAATCACCGGAGATCCTAGCGCTGAACGGACCGCACCTCCGCGTTCAACACACGTACGATCAGCGTAACGTCTCCTCCTTCTTGATCCAGCAAGGGCGAAGGAGAGGTTGAGGAAGATGGCTCCAGCAGCAGCACGACGGCGTGGTGGTGATGGAGCTGCAGTACTCCGGCAGGGCTTCACCAAGCTCTATGTAGGAGGAGGAGGTGTTGGAGAGGGAGAGGGAGGCACCAATGGCGTAGGGGAGAGGCCCTCCCTCCCTCCCATTATTTATAGGGAGCCTAGGGGGGGCGGCAGCCCTAGGAGATGCAATGTCCTAGGGGGGCGGCGGCCAAGGGGTGGGGGGCTTGCCCCCCAAGCAAGGGGGCGCCCCCTTTAGGGTTTCCCCCCCCCACCCTAGGCGCATGGGCCCTTGGGGAAGTGGCGCCCCAGCCCACTTTGGGCTGGATCCCTTCCCACTTCAGCCCATGGGGCCCTCCGGGATAGGTGGCCCCACCCGGTGGACCCCCGGGACCCTTCCGGTGGTCCCGGTACAATACTGGTGACCCCGAAACTTGTCCCGATGGCCGAAATAGCACTCCCTATATATAATTCTTTACCTCCGGACCATTCTGAAACTCCTCGTGACGTCCGGGGTCTCATCCGGGACTCCGAACAACATTCGGGTTACTGCATATACATATCCCTACAACCCTAGCGTCACCGAACCTTAAGTGTGTAGACCCTACGGGTTCGGGAGACATGTAGACATGACCGAAATTGCTCTCCGGTCAATAACCAACAGCGGGATCTGGATACCCATGTTGGCTCCCACATGCTCCTCGATGATCTCATCGGATGAACCATGATGTCAAGGATTCAAGCAACCCCGTATACAATTCCCTTTGTCAATCGGTATGTTATTTGCCCGAGATTCGATCGTCGGTATCCCAATACCTCGTTCAATCTCGTTACCGGCAAGTCACTTTACTCGTACCGTAATGCATGATCCCGTGACCAGACACTTGGTCACTTTGAGCTGATAATGATGATGCATTACCGAGTGGGCCCAGTGATATCTCTCTGTCATACAGAGTGACAAATCCCAGTCTTGATCCGTGTCAACCCAACAGACACTTTCGGAGATACCCGTAGTATACCTTTATGGTCACCTAGTTACGTTGTGACGTTTGGTACACCCAAAGCACTCCTACGGTATCCGGGAGTTACATGATCTCATGATCTAAGGAAAGGATACTTGACATTGGAAAACTCTAGCAAACGAACTATACGATCTTGTGCTATGTTTAGGATTGGGTCTTGTCCATCACATCATTCTCCTAATGATGTGATCTCGTTATCAATGACATCTAATGTCCATAGTCAGGAAACCATGACTATCTGTCGATCAACGAGCTAGTCAACTAGAGGCTTACTAGGGACTTGTTGGTGTCTATTATTCACACATGTATTACGATTTCCGGATAACACAATTATAGCATGAATAAAAGACAATTATCATGAACAAGGAAATATAATAATAATGCTTTTATTATTGCCTCTAGGGCATATTTCCAACAGTCTCCCACTTGCACTAGAGTCAATAATCTAGTTACATTGTGATGAATCGAACACCCATGGAATTCTGGTGTTGATCATGTTTTGCTCTAGGGAGAGGTTTAGTCAACGGATCTGCTACATTCAGGTCCATATGTACTTTACAAATATCTATGTCTCCATCTTGAACATTTTCACGAATGGAGTTGAAGCGACGCTTGATGTGCCTGGTCTTCTTGTGAAACCTGGGCTCCTTGGCAAGTGCAATAGCTCCAGTGTTGTCACAGAAGAGTTTGATTGGCCCCGACGCATTGGGTATGACTCCTAGGTCGGTGATGAACTCCTTCACCCATATTGCTTCATGTGCTGCCTCCGAGGCTGTCATGTACTCCGCTTCACATGTAGATCCCGCCACGACGCTCTGCTTGCAACTGCACCAGCTTACTGCCCCACCATTCAAAATATACACGTATCCGGTTTGTGACTTAGAGTCATCTAGATCTGTGTCGAAGCTAGCGTCGACGTAACCCTTTACGACAAGCTCTTTGTCACCTCCATAAATGAGAAACATTTACTTAGTCCTTTTCAGGTACTTCAGGATATTCTTGACCGATGTCCAGTGTTCCTTGCCGGGATTACTTTGGTACCTACCTACCAAACTTACGGCAAGGTTTACATCAGGTCTGGTACACAGCATGGCATACATAATAGAACCTATGGCTGAGGCATAGGGGATGACGCTCATCTCTTCTATATCTTCTGCCGTGGTCGGAAATTGAGCTGAGCTCAATTTCACACCTTGCAACACAGGCAAGAACCCCTTCTTAGACTGATCCATATTGAACTTCTTCAATATCTTATCAAGGTATGTGCTTTGTGAAAGACCTATGAGGCATCTAGATCTATCTCTATAGATCTTGATGCCTAATATATATGTAGCTTCTCCAAGGTCCTTCATTGAAAAACTCTTATTCAAGTAGGCCTTAATGCTGTCCAAGAGTTCTATATCATTTCCCATCAAAAGTATGTCATCTACATATAATATGAGAAATGCTACAGAGCTCCCACTCACTTTCTTGTAAACGCAGGCTTCTCCATAAGTCTGTGTAAACCCAAACGCTTTGATCATCTCATCAAAGCGAATGTTCCAACTCCGAGATGCTTGCACCAACCCATAAATCGAGCGTTGGAGCTTGCACACTTTGTCGGCATTCTTAGGATCGACAAAACCTTCCGGTTGTATCATATACAATTCTTCCTTAAGGAAACCATTAAGGAATGCCGTTTTGACGTCCATTTGCCATATCTCATAATCATAGAATGCGGCAATTGCTAACATGATTCAGACGGACTTTAGCTTCGCTACCAGTGAGAAAGTCTCATCGTAGTCAACCCCTTGAACTTGTCGATAACCCTTAGCGACAAGCCGAGCTTTATAGATGGTCACATTACCATCCGCGTCTGTCTTCTTCTTAAAGATCCATTTATTTTCTATGGCTCACCGCTCAACGGGCAAGTCAGTCAAAGTCCATACTTCGTTTTCATACATGGATCCTATCTCGGATTTCATGGCTTCCAGCCATTTGTCGGAATCCGGGCCTGCCATCGCTTCTTCATAGTTCGAAGGTTCACCGTTGTCTAACAACATGATTTCCAAGACAGGGTTGTCGTACCACTCTGGTGCGGAACGTGTCCTTGTGGACCTACAAATTTCAGTACGAGCTTGATTAGAAGTATCTTGATCATCATCATTAACTTCCTCTCTAGTCGGTGCAGGCACCTCAGGAACATTTTCTTGAGTTGCGCCCTTTTCCGGTTCAAGAGGTAATACTTCATCAAGTTCTACTTTCCTCCCACTTACTTCTTTCGAGAGAAACTCTTTCTCTAGAAAGGATCCATTCTTGGCAACAAAGATCTTGCCTTCGGATCTTAGGTAGAAGGTATACCCAATAGTTTCTTTAGGGTATCCTATGAAGACGCATTTTTCCGACTTGAGTTCGAGCTTTTCAGGTTGAAGTTTCTTGACATAAGCATCGCTTCCCCAAACTTTTAGAAACGACAGCTTAGGTTTCTTACCAAACCATAATTCATACGGTGTCGTCTCAACGGATTTCGACGGAGCCCTATTTAAAGTGAATGCGGGAGCCTCTAAAGCATAGCCCCAAAAAGATAGCGGTAAATCGGTAAGAGACATCATAGATCGCACCATATCTAATAGAGTGCAATTACGACGTTCGGACACACCATTACACTGAGGTGTTCCAGGCGGCGTGAGTTGTGAAACTATTCCATATTTTCTTAAGTGTGTGCCAAATTCGTGACTCAAGTATTCTCCTCCACGATCTGATCGTAGGAACTTGATTTTCCTGTCACGTTGATTTTCAACCTCACTCTGAAATTCCTTGAACTTTTCAAAGGTCTCAGACTTGTGTTTCATTAAATAGATATACCCATATCTACTCAAGTCACCAGTGAGGGTGAGAACATAACGATAGCCACCGCGAGCCTCAACACTCATTGGACCGCACACATCAGTATGTATGATTTCCAATAAGTTGGTTGCTCGCTCCATTGTTCCTGAGAACGGAGTCTTGGTCATTTTACCCATGAGGCATGGTTCGTACGTGTCAAATGATTCGTAATCAAGAGACTCTAAAAGTCCATCTGCATGGAGCTTCTTCATGCATTTGACACCTATGTGACCAAGGCGGCAGTGCCACAAGTATGTGGGACTATCATTATCAACCTCACATCTTTTGGTACTCACACTATGAATATCTGTAGCATTACGCTCGAGATTCATTAAGAATAAACCATTCACCATCGGAGCATGACCATAAAACATATCTCTCATATAAATAGAACAACCATTATTCTCGGATTTAAATGAGTAGCCATCTCGTATCAAACGAGATCCTGATACAATGTTCATGCTCAAACTTGGCACTAAATAACAATTATTAAGGTTCAAAACTAATCCCGTAGGTAAATGAAGAGGCAGCGTGCTGACGGCGATCACATCGACCTTGGAACCATTTGTAACGCCCTCGATGCGGCTATGTCTCCCACGTGTCGAGGCACGACTTAGAGACATAGGCGCATTGAAAGCAATGTCGGAAGTCGGGAATCATTACACAACCCAAGTACATATATAATATAGAAGGGGAGAAAATAATAATAGTTGGCTTACACTCGCCACATCACGTCAAAGTACATAAATAACATCCATCATACAATCACTCATGGCCCGACTACGGCGCCAAAATAGAAAAGACCCCCAACAAGCGACTAATCCCTGAATCGAACCCCGAATAGGCACCACTACTGATCATCCGGAAAAGAAACATAGTATCGCTGAGAGTCCTCGTCGTACTCCCACTTCAGCTCGAACGCGCCATCCGGAGGAGTATCATCGGTCCCTGCATCTGGTGTAATAGTAATCTGTGAGCCACAAAGGACTCAGCAATCTCGCACCCTCGCGATCAAGACTATTTAAGCTTAATAGGTAGGAAAGGGGTAATGTGAGTGGAGCTGCAGCAAGCGACTAGCATATACGGTGGCTAACTTATTCGCAAAGTAGAGCGAGAAGAGAAGGCAAAGCTCGAGCGGAAACTACGTAGAGCAAACTACGCAAAACATAACTCCAACGCCGTGTCCACTTCCCGGACTCCGCCGAGAAGAGGCCATCACGGCAACACACGCAGTTGATTCATTTTAATTAATTAAGTTCAAGTTATCTACAACCGGACATTAACAAATTCCCATCTGCCCATAACCGCGGGCACGGCTTTCGAAAGATCAATCCCTGCAGGGGGGTCCCAACTTAGCCCATAACAAGCTCTCACGGTCAACGAAGGAATAGACCTCCACCCAGGACCCACCGATCAGACTCGGTATCCCGGTACAACAAGATGATTCGACAGGTCAAAACTAGTCCAGCAACACCGCCCGAATGTGCCGACAAATCCCGATAGGAGCTGCACATATCTCTTTCTCAGGGCACACTCAGATTGTCCAAACTTCCGGTAGGCCAGCCCAGAGTTGCCCCTGGTGGCCACCGGCGGCTGACGTTCCGGACCAACACTCAGAGGAGCACTGGCCTGTGGGGGGGCTAAAATAAAGATGACCCTCGGGCTCCGGAAACCCAAGGGAAAGAAAAGGGTAGGTGCAAATGGTAAAACCAATGTTGGGCATTGCTGGAAAAGCTTTAAACAAGGCGAACTATCGAGGGGTTCCCATTATAGCCCAACCGCGTAAGGGATGCAACAATCCGGGAACATAACACCGATATGACGGAAACTAGGGCGGCAAGAGTGGAACAAAACACTAGGCGAGAGGCCGAGCCTTCCACCCTTTACCAAGTATATAGATGAGTAAAGATAACATAGCAATATAATGATATCCCAACAAGTAAATAAATGTTCCAACACGGAACGGCTCCAATCTTCACCTGCAACTAGCAAAGCTATAAGAAGGGGCTTGAGCAAAGCGGTAACATAGCCAATCAATGGTTTGCTAGGACAAAGGTGGGTTAGAGGCTCAATCATGGCAATTGGGAGGCTGACAAGCAAGTGGTAGGCATCGTAGCATTGGCAAAGCAAAAGAGCGAGCAAACTAGCATAGCAAAGATAGTAGTGATTTCAAGGGTGTGATCATCTTGCCTGCACAATTGTCAGAATTGACTGGATCCTCAAAAGCAAACTCAACGGGCTCCTCGTTAGCGAACTCATCTCCCGGTTCTACCCAACAACACAAACAAGCAACAAGGATACAATCAACCACGTGCAAAGGCAACCAATACGATGCAAAGATGATATGCTATGCGGGATGCGATGCGGGATGCAAAATGCAAGATGTAACAGGAAATGCATGAACCTGGCCTCAACTTGGAAAACCAAGTGTGCCACTGGATAGAGGGGAAGAAATCCCCTGAAAACGATATAAAGATCATGGCAATCGGAGCTACGGTTTAGAAATGGCAAGCGTTTTACTAAACGAACTGATCTGCGATTTACAGCAAGTAGGCTCCTAAATGCAACAAAATGAACATGCTACAGCCACCCAACATGAAAACAAATTGCACGGCAGTGATGTACTCATCAAGCTTAACAAATCATCAGGACTGAGGCATAGGCAAATTCATCCATTAAGGGCTTCAAACAAGCATGGCAAAACTGAATAAGCAAAACAGATTTCAGACTTAGCGAAATTAATGCTAGTCCGAAATTTCAGACCACGATGCTCCCTTCGGAGCAGCAAAACAACATGAAGAAAAACCTGAACATGGCAAGAAAGAGCATGGCATGGAGCTACTCAACAAGCTTAACAAAACACCCAAAATGACCTGGGGCCAAAAGGGTTCACAAAATACTCTACCGAGCACACGAACATCGATGAAACACAATCAGTTTTCAGACTTAGTGAAAACTGGGACATGCTGAAATAATAACTCACGGAGGCATGTAAACGAGCTCGATGCTCTCACTACGGTGCAAGTCATGGCAAGGCAAGCATATATCCATCAAGAAGGCACAAAATGCTAGCTAGAAATGGCAAGAACATTGGCATAACATGCATGGATCACTAGCAATCACTCCGGCAAAATCGCAAAAGAGTTCATGATCTGCCCAAAACAGCAACTATCCAAAAGTTGAGCTCAATTGAGTCAACCTAGGATGCTCCAACATAACAAGTAAAGACATGGATGGATTAAGCACAACAAGCATAACAAATCACTCTTACTGATCATCCTCAAAAGAGGCACGGATCACTAGGAAACAAGCCGGACATATAGCATCGTGAACTAAAACGGCCCAGACTTAGTGATTTTCACTAAGTCCCTGAAATCAGTAATCTCAGGTAGCCCTCTTCGCAAGCTTGCACAAGACAACACACACATCCTAAAAATACATGGAAGGCACCTCTGAAAAGAAGACAACATGCTTAACAATTCATCCCAAAGGGGCACAGGCATATCATGCACGGATTAAATATGACAAAAATGACAAAAGTGCATGTTGAACTAACGGATCTGCAATTTAACTCAACATGCCTCTTTCCAACAGCATTTTGGGCAACAAGATGACCTCAAATGCAAATGATGCAATGGAATGAAATGATGCACTCGTCGAGACGAAGATTTGACATATCATACGCCCAAATCGGAGTTACGGATGCAAAGTTATGGCAGGTCAAAGTAGCAAGAAAATCTGTAAAAAAAAGAGGAGAAAGTCAACCGGGGGGGGGGGGGGGTTAGGGTTTCAGATCCAGATCCGATCTGAGCCGATACTGTAGCTCGGGGCACTGTAGCTCGGGACTCCGGCGAGGAGAGGTGGCCGCCGGCGAGGGGAGGCGGCCGGAGTGCGGGGACGCGGTGGTGGCCGGCGAGGGGCGCGGAAGCCGAGGTCGGGGCGGCGCGGAGTCCGGTGAGGCGCGGACGTCGAGGCAGGCCGGCGAGCTCCGGCGGGGCAGTCCGGTCGGCGGGCGGCGAGCTCCGGCCGGCGACGGCGAGGATCCGGCGCGGGGAGACGATGCGGGGCGGCGGCGCGCGAGGAGATGGGCTCGGGGGCCCAACGCGGGCCTCGGCGGGCCTCGGGTGGCGCGGCGAACTGGGGACCCGCCCGGGACACGTGGCGCGCCCTGGTTCGTCGCGGGCGGCGGCGGCGACTTGTCCGGCCGACACGGACATGTCTGGCGCGACGTGGTGGGAGAGGAGCTAGGTTAGGGTTGATTTGGATCCGAGAATTTTGAGGGAGATGCTATTTTATAGGTAGAGGCAGCTAGGAAGCTCCAAATGAGGTGCAGTTTTCGCCCACACGATCGTGATCGAACGACCGAGATGATGGAGTAGAGTTTGGTTGGTTTTGGGCCAAAATGGAGGGGTGTTGGGCTGCACACACACGAGGCCTTTTCGGTCCCTCGGTTAACCGTTGGAGTATCAAACGAAGTCCAAATGACCCGAAACTTGACAGGCGGTCTACCGGTAGTAAACCAAGGCCGCATGGCAAGTCTCGGCCCAATCCGGAAATGTTTAATCCCCACACACGAAAGAAAGCTAGAAATGGCCGCCGGAGGAGAACAAAGCGCCGGAATGCAAAACGGACAACGGGGAAAATGCTCGAATGCATGAGATGAACATGTATGCAAATGCAATGCACGTGATGACATGATATGAGATGCACGAAAAAAAACAACACACGGAGACAAAGACCCGAACCCGAGAATTAAATATAACTTAATGCCGGAAACGGCATGAGTCGGAGTACAATTGGGGAAGGTTACATATGGGGCGTTACAACACTCCACCACTACGAAAAGATCTCGTCCCGAGATCTAGGACTGAAAGAACTCCGGGTACTCCGAACGGAGGTGATCCTCGCGTTCCCAGGTAGCTTCACGGTCGGAATGGTGTGACCACTTGACTTTGAGAAACTTGATTGACTTGTTGCGAGTTTTGCGTTCAGTCTCTTCAAGGATTGCAACTGGGTGCTCACGGTAGGAGAGATCTTCTTGGAGCTCAATGTCCTCGAAGTTGACGGTGCGCTCAGGCGTCTTGAAGCACTTCCGGAGTTGCGAGACGTGGAACACATCATGAACATTGGCAAAGGTTGCCGGAAGCTCGAGTTGATAGGCGAGGTCGCCTCTCTTGCTGACGATCTTGAAAGGCCCGACGTATCCGGGGGCAAGCTTCCCTTTGATGCCGAAGCGACGAGTCCCTTTCATAGGAGAGACGCGGAGGTAGACATGATCTCCGATCTCGAAGGCCAAATCACGGTGCTTGCTGTCGTAATAGCTCTTCTGACGAGATTGGGCTGCTTTGAGGTTATCATGAATGACCTTGCACATATCTTCTGCCTCTGTGATCAGGTCATTACCCAGCAGCTGACGTTCACCGGTTTCAGACCAGTTGAGAGGTGTACGGCACTTCCTACCATACAGAATTTCAAACGGGGCCTTGCCAGAACTTGCTTGGAAACTGTTGTTGTACGAGAATTCAGCATAAGGAAGGCAATCCTCCCACTTCATGCCGAAGGAGATAACACAAGCCCTGAGCATATCTTCAAGAATCTGGTTGACACGCTCGACTTGACTGCTTGTTTGAGGATGGAAAGCAGTGCTGAAGCGAATGCTGGTGCCCATGGCCTTCTGAAAAGAATCCCAGAACTTGGAGGTAAAGATGCTGCCACGGTCTGAAGATATCACTTGAGGAATACCGTGCAGAGAGACAATGCGAGAGGTGTAGAGCTCCGCCAATTGAGCTGCAGTGATTGACTCTTTGATAGGCAAGAAATGAGCCACTTTGGTCAGCTTGTCGATGACAACGAATATAGCATCATTGCCACGCTTGGACTTAGGAAACCCAGTCACAAAGTCCATTTCAATGCGGTCAAACTTCCATTCTGGAATGGCAAGAGGTTGGAGGAGACCTGCTGGCCTTTGGTGTTCTGCTTTCACTCTTCTGCAGACATCACATTCATTCACGAATTGAGCGATCTTGCGCTTCATTCGAGTCCACCAATAAGTTTGCTTCAGGTCTTGATACATCTTCGTGCTCCCAGGGAGGATGGAGAGGAGAGAGTTGTGAGCCTCATTCATGATCACTTTACGAAGTTCACCTTTGGGCACAACAATTCGATCCTCGAAGAAGAGAGTGTCCTTGTCATCAAGTCGGTAGCACTTGTACTTGGACTGACTCTTTGCAATACCAATCTTCACCTTTTTCACCATAGCATCAAGAAGCTGGGCTTGGCGAATCTGGTCTTCCAAGGTAGGAGAAACTTGAAGGTTGGCAAGGAAACCTTGAGGAACAACTTGCAGATTAAGTTTGCGGAAGGCTTCACAAAGCTCGGGTTGATAAGGCTTGAGAATCAGACTGTTGCAATATGCTTTTCTGCTCAAAGTGTCAACAATCACATTAGCCTTGCCTGGAGTATACTCGATACTCGGATTGTACTCTTGAATCATTTCGACCCATCGAGTCTGCCTGAGGTTGAGATTAGGCTGAGTGAAGATGTACTTGAGACTCTTGTGATCAGTGAAAATGTCCACTTTCCTTCCCAAGAGAAGATGTCTCCAAGTCAACAATGCATGCACAACTGCCGCCAACTCAAGATCATGAGTGGGGTAGTTCTTCTCATTAGGCTTCAACTGGCGAGAGGTATAAGCAACAACTTTCTTCTCTTGCATCAGTACTGCACCGAGACCTTGGAGAGAGGCATCACAAAAGACCTCGCACGGCTTGGTTTCATCAGGCGGAGTTAGAACTGGAGCAGTGACCAATTTCTCTTTCAAAGCATTGAAAGCAACATCACACTCCGGAGACCAAACGTACTTGACGTGCTTCTGAAGAAGATTTGAGAGAGGCTTCGCGATCTTGGAGAAGTTTTCAACGAATCTTCGGCAATAACTTGCAAGACCGAGGAAGCTTCGGAGTTGCTTCACATTCTGAGGAGGTTCCCAATTAACGATTGCAGACACCTTCTCAGGATCCACGGAAATGCCCTTGGCAGAGATAATATGCCCAAGATAAAGAACTTCATCGAGCCAAAACTCACACTTGGAGAACTTGGCATAGAATTGATGTTCCCTTAGCTTGTCAAGAACCAAACGCAAGTGTTTGGCATGATCTTCCTTGTTCTTCGAGAAAACCAGGATATCATCGAGATAGACCAAAACAAAGTCGTTGGTGTAGGGGTTGAAGATGAAGTTCATCATGCGTGAGAACGTCGGAGGAGCATTGGCGAGGCCAAAAGACATAACTGTGTATTCATATGACCCATAGCTTGTTCTGAACGCCGTCTTTGGAATATCTTGTTCACGAATGCGAATTTGATGATAACCCATACAGAGATCAAGCTTGGAGAATACTTGGGCACCCTTGAGTTGTTCGAATAGCTCATTAATGTTGGGAAGTGGATATTTGTTCTTGATGGTCTTCTTGTTCAATGGACGATAATCAACACAAAGTCGGTCCGTTCCATCCTTCTTCTTCACAAAAAGAACACCACAACCCCACGGAGAAGTACTAGGCCGAATGAGACCCATTCTTTCTTGCACATCGAGCTGTTTCTTCAACTCCTTCAACTCTTCGGGGCCGAGCTTGTAAGGCCGTTTGCACACCGGTTCCGTACCGGGCTCAAGTTCAATAACGAATTCAACCGGCCGGTTTGGAGGCATGCCTGGGAGTTCTTCAGGGAAGACATCTTGATACTCACAAACAACCGGAATCTGTGAAATAGCATCCAATTCACCCTTCTCATTGAGAGAGAATAACCGGATGGTATTATCCCAAGCAGCAAAAACAATTACTTCCTCAGACGAATGAGTCAGTTGAATCTGCTTGGCTGCGCAATCGAGGTGAGCTTTGTGTTTAGAGAGCCAGTCCATCCCAAGAATGAGGTCGATATCAGAATTGCCAAGAACCATTGGAGAAGCCAAGAACTTGAATTCACCCAACATGATGGAAATATCCGGAATCTCCTGATTGGTGAGCAAACATTTACCCGGAGATACCACTGCTAACGGACTATGCATCGCTTGGGAAAAGAACTCATGCTTAGATGCAAAAGGCTTCGAGATGAAACAATGCGATGCACCTGTGTCAAAAAGAACTTTTGCAGGAATATCATTAACAGGAAGGTTACCCATGATCACATCTGACGAATCCTCTGCTTGAGCTGCATTCACCATATTGACCTTGGCGTGCTTGGGATTATGCTTGACCACAGCTGTACTTGCCGATCTGACAGGAGGAGGAGGAGGAAGACGCCTCTGGTTGAAACACTTGTTGGCGTAGTGACCCTTCTATTGGCACTTGTTGCACGTGACCTCTGAGAGCGGACGGTGGTATGGAGCACTCGATCTTGGAGCTTGAGACGAAGTCTTGTTCTGAAAGCCTGGGTTGGGTGGGTGGGATGAACCACTGCCACCTTTGCTCTTCTGCTGATACGGCTGACGGAACGGAGGAGGAGGGAGCCAATACTTCTGCTGCTTGGCCACTTGAGTAGAGGACGAAGACGTAGTGTCTCTGACTCGCTTCCTGGAAGCATCACACCTGAGCTGAGCAGCCTCTTGCTTCAGTGCCATGTTGTAGAACTCATCGTATCTCAGCGGCTCGAAGAGGACAAGAGCGAGCTGAATTTCTTCACGAAGACCACCCCTGAACTGATAGATCATGCTCTTCTCATCAGGAACATCCTGCTTGGCAAAACGGGCGAGCTTCTGGAACAACTTGTTGTAGTCATAGACAGACAAAGAGCCTTGCTTCAGATTGCGGAATTCTTCACGTTTGCTTTCAGTCACACTTTGAGGAATGTGATGAGCTCGAAAATCACGACGGAAATCATCCCAAGTGATCAAACGTCCACCTCTGGAATCCCGGTACTGCTGAAACCACTCTGCGGCCTGATCCTTGAGCTGGAAAGACGCGAACTTGACGAAATCTTCAGGTCTGACGTTGCTACATTCAAAATGCTTGCCCAGATCGACTAACCAATCATCAGCATCGGTAGCCTCAATGCAGTTGCTGAACATCTTTGGACCATTTGCGAGGAACTGATTCAGAGTTGCAAACTGGTTCTGGTTGTTGCCTTGATTCGCTTGACTGCTTTGATTCCGCTCTTGGATGATTTGCATGATCAGCTGAGTATTTGCATTAGTAGCAGCCATCACAGTCTGCCATGCTTCCGGAGGAGGCGGAGGTGGTGGAGGATCTTGATTCTGGTTCTGACTGGTGCTCTTAGCGGGAGCCATCCTGAAGAGGTTGACCACCATTAGCACACAAATATAGAAATATTGAAGGTGAATCCAACGGAATGAAAATTGCAACATAAAGTCTTCACATCCGAACAAAATGAACGAATGCACTTCTCTTGAAGTGGTCACATATTCCTAAATTGCGAAGCCACGAAGAATCAGGTAGAAGAGGTACATCAACGAGGGATGGAATCAACATATGACGTCGAAGAAGAACGGATACCACAACTCGAAATAAAACCAAGGGTTGGCTTGCGGAATAAGCCGGAACAAACACATGATAGAACTTTCGTCCGAAGTGTTCGTGGTAGGACCTACACGGGCTCGACCGTACAGCACCATCATGTACAAGGCAGTGCACATGACATACGAAGCGTCCCCGAGTCAGCATAGCCAAGGACTCTTTAAGACACAACGAGGCCACTGTAAAATCGACCGTGAATAGGCGAACCACTAGACGTCGAACCCCAATTTCATATCACACGTCTGTTGGAAAGATATCCTAAGGCTACTTGAATTCCCACCTACGAAATTCCCGAAACTTTCCGGTTATGCAATCAGGTGTTGAGGATACAGGGGAAGCATAATATCTCACCCAAGCTAGCAAATCCAACATCCAGCTGCATCCATCCTTCAACACATAACCAAGAAACCTTCGGAAACCATCTATCTCAACCTTCGAAAAGCATCCGTTATACAAGTTATGGCGATACTCCCGAACTCCCCCCTAGTACTGGGTGGCGTCGAGGTTATCTCACCAACGAACTGCATAAAGGAGATTTTCGATGTCACGCACATATCTCAAGTATGCCAGAATTGCAACGATAGAATTATGATGACAACACCTCAGAGCTCAACTTCCCGGGACACTTCCACTAAACCCCTGACAGGAGGCACCAAGACAGTATTCTCATCATAAGCCATCGGGACAAAACTAAGATACTCGCGTGATCCTAAATTTTTTTTTGTGAAATTTGAGAAGAGAAGAGTCAAAACTCTACGTCAGGATGCCTTACCAGAGCGATGAGGAGACTGGGAAGTAAAAAGAATTCCTAAGCTCTCCGATATATAATTCCTAAGGACTCAAAACATTTTTCTAGACACAACTCGGCTGCTAAAAACGATCAAGCAATGGGGCTCCTAAGGTCGGGGAAGGCTCTGATTACCAACTTGTAACGCCCTCGATGCGGCTATGTCTCCCACGTGTCGAGGCACGACTTAGAGACATAGGCGCATTGAAAGCAATGTCGCAAGTCGGGAATCATTACACAACCCAAGTACATATATAATATAGAAGGGGAGAAAATAATAATAGTTGGCTTACACTCGCCACGTCACCTCAAAGTACATAAATAACATCCATCATACAATCACTCATGGCCCGACTACGGCGCCAAAATAGAAAAGACCACCAACAAGCGACTAATCCCTGAATCGAACCCCGAATAGGCACCACTACTGATCATCCGGAAAAGAAACATAGTATCGCTGAGAGTCCTCGTCGTACTCCCACTTCAGCTCGAACGCGCCATCCGGAGGAGTATCATCGGTCCCTGCATCTGGTGTAATAGTAATCTGTGAGCCACAAAGGACTCAGCAATCTCGCACCCTCGCGATCAAGACTATTTAAGCTTAATAGGTAGGAAAGGGGTAATGTGAGTGGAGCTGCAGCAAGCGACTAGCATATATGGTGGCTAACTTATTCGCAAAGTAGAGCGAGAAGAGAAGGCAAAGCTCGAGCGGAAACTACGTAGAGCAAACTACGCAAAACATAACTCCAACGCCGTGTCCACTTCCTGGACTCCGCCGAGAAGAGGCCATCACGGCAACACACGCAGTTGATTCATTTTAATTAATTAAGTTCAAGTTATCTACAACCGGACATTAACAAATTCCCATCTGCCCATAACCGCGGGCACGACTTTCGAAAGATCAATCCCTGCAGGGGGGTCCCAACTTAGCCCATAACAAGCTCTCACGGTCAACAAAGAAATAGACCTCCACCCAGGACCCACCGATCAGACTCGGTATCCCGGTACAACAAGATGATTCGACAGGTCAAAACTAGTCCAGCAACACCGCCCGAATGTGCCGACAAATCCCGATAGGAGCTGCACATATCTCTTTCTCAGGGCACACTCAGATTGTCCAAACTTCCGGTAGGCCAGCCCAGAGTTGCCCCTGGTGGCCACCGGCGGCTGATGTTCCGGACCAACACTCAGAGGAGCACTGGCCCGTGGGGGGGCTAAAATAAAGATGACCCTCGGGCTCCGGAAACCCAAGGGAAAGAAAAGGGTAGGTGGAAAATGGTAAAACCAATGTTGGGCATTGCTGGAAAAGCTTTAAACAAGGCGAACTATCTAGGGGTTCCCATTATAGCCCAACCGCGTAAGGGACGCAACAATCCGGGAACATAACACCGATATGACGGAAACTAGGGCGGCAAGAGTGGAACAAAACACTAGGCGAGAGGCCGAGCCTTCCACCCTTTACCAAGTATATAGATGAGTAAAGATAACATAGCAATATAATGATATCCCAACAAGTAAATAAATGTTCCAACACGGAACGACTCCAATCTTCACCTGCAACTAGCAACGCTATAAGAAGGGGCTTGAGCAAAGCGGTAACATAGCCAATCAATGGTTTGCTAGGACAAAGGTGGGTTAGAGGCTCAATGATGGCAATTGGGAGGCTGACAAGCAAGTGGTAGGCATCGTAGCAGTGGCAAAGCAAAAGAGCGAGCAAACTAGCATAGCAAAGATAGTAGTGATTTCAAGGGTGTGATCATCTTGCCTGCACAGTTGTCAGAATTGACTGGATCCTCAAAAGCAAACTCAACGGGCTCCTCGTTAGCGAACTCGTCTCCCGGTTCTACCCAACAACAGAAACAAGCAACAAGGATACAATCAACCACGTGCAAAGGCAACCAATACGATGCAAAGATGATATGCTATGCGGGATGCGATGCGGGATGCAAAATGCAAGATGTAACAGGAAATGCATGAACCTGGCCTCAACTTGGAAAACCAAGTGTGCCACTGGATAGAGGGGAAGAAATCCCCTGAAAACGATATAAAGATCATGGCAATCGGAGCTACGGTTTAGAAATGGCAAGCGTTTTACTAAACGAACTGATCTGCGATTTACAGCAAGTAGGCTCCTAAATGCAACAAAATGAACATGCTACAGCCACCCAACATGAAAACAAATTGCATGGCAGTGATGTACTCATCAAGCTTAACAAATCATCGGGACTGTGGCATAGGCAAATTATCCATTAAGGGCTTCAAACAAGCATGGCAAAACTGAATAAGCAAAACAGATTTCAGACTTAGCGAAATTAACGCTAGTCTGAAATTTCAGACCACGATGCTCCCTTCGGAGCAGCAAAACAACATGAAGGAAAACCTGAACATGGCAAGAAAGAGCATGGCATGGAGCTACTCAACAAGCTTAACAAAACACCCAAAATGACCTGGGGCCAAAAGGGTTCACAAAATACTCTACCGAGCACACGAACATCGATGAAACACAATCAGTTTTCAGACTTAGTGAAAACTGGGACATGCTGAAATAATAACTCACGGAGGCATGTAAACGAGCTCGATGCTCTCACTACGGTGCAAGTCATGGCAAGGCAAGCATATATCCATCAAGAAGGCACAAAATGCTAGCTAGACATGGCAAGAACAATGGCATAGCATGCATGGATCACTAGCAATCACTCCGGCAAAATCGCAAAAGAGTTCACGATCTGCCCAAAACAGCAACTATCCAAAAGTTGAGCTCGATTGAGTCAACCTAGGCTGCTCCAACATAACAAGTAAAGACATGGATGGATTAAGCACAACAAGCATAACAAATCACTCTTACTGATCATCCTCAAAAGAGGCACGGATCACTAGGAAACAAGCCGGACATATAGCATCGTGAACTAAAACGGCCCAGACTTAGTGATTTTCACCAAGTCCCTGAAATCAGTAATCTCAGGTAGCCCTCTTCGCAAGCTTGCACAAGACAACACACACATCCTAAAAATACATGGAAGGCACCTCTGGAAAGAAGACAACATGCGTAACTATTCATCCCAAAGGGGCACAGGCATATCATGCATGGATTAAATATGACAAAAATGACAAAAGTGCATGTTGAACTAACGGATCTGCAATTTAACTCAACATGCCTCCTTCCAACAGCATTTTGGGCAACAAGCTTACCTCAAATGCAAATGATGCAATGGAATGAAATGATGTACTCGTCGAGACGGAGAATTTGACATATCATACGCCCAAATCGGAGCTACGGATGCAAAGTTATGGCAGGTCAAAGTAGCAAGAAAATCTGTAAAAAAAGAGAGGAGAAAGTCAATCGGGGGGGGGGGGGGTTAGGGTTTCAGATCCAGATCCGATCTAAGCCGATACTGTAGCTCGGGGCACTGTAGCTCGGGACTCCGGCGAGGCGAGGTGGCCGCCGGCGAGGGGAGGCGGCCGGAGTGCGGGGACGCAGTGGTGGCCGGCGAGGGGCGCGGAAGCCGAGGTCGGGGCGGCGCGGAGTCCGGCGAGGCGCGGGCGTCGAGGCAGGCCGGTGAGCTCCGGCGGGGCAGTCTGGTCGGCGGGCGGCGAGCTCCGGCCGGCGACGGCGAGGATCCGGCGCAGGGAGACGATGCGGGGCGGCGGCGCGCGAGGAGATGGGCTCGGGGGCCCAACGCGGGCCTCGGCGGCCTCGGGTGGCGCGACGAACTGGGGACCCGCCCGGGACACGTGGCGCGCCCTGGTTCGTCGCGGGCGGCGGCGGCGACTTGTCCGGCCGACACGGACGTGTCCGGCGCGGCGCGGTGGGAGAGGAGCTAGGTTAGGGTTGATTTGGATCCGAGAATTTTGAGGGAGATGCTATTTTATAGGTAGAGGGAGCTAGGAAGCTCCAAATGAGGTGCGGTTTTCGCCCACACGATCGTGATCGAACGACCGAGACGATGGAGCAGAGTTTGGTGGGTTTTGGGCCAAAATGTAGGGGTGTTGGGCTGCACACACACGAGGCCTTTTCGGTCCCTCGGTTAACCGTTGGAGTATCAAACGAAGTCCAAATGACCCGAAACTTGACAGGCGGTCTACCGGTAGTAAACCAAGGCCGCATGGCAAGTCTCGGCCCAATCCGGAAATGTTTAATCCCCACACACGAAACAAAGCTAGAAATGGCCGCCGGAGGAGAACGAAGCACCGGAATGCAAAACGGACAACGGGGAAAATGCTCGAATGCATGAGATGAACATGTATGCAAATGCAATGCACGTGATGACATGATATGAGATGCACGAAAACAAAAACAACACACGGAGACAAAGACCCGAACCCGAGAATTAAATATAACTTAATGCCGGAAACGGCATGAGTCGGAGTACAATTGGGGAAGGTTACATATGGGGCGTTACACCATTCCAGACGCGCATCGTCACCTTGTCCTTCGCCAGTCTCCGCTTATTCCGCAGCTCCTGTTTTGAGTGACAAATGTGAGCAACTGCACCGGTATCCAATACCAAAGAGCTACCACGAGTACTGGTAAGGTACACATCAATTACATGTATATCACATATACTTTTTGTGATGCCGGCCTTCTTGTCCGCTAAGTATTTGGGGCAGTTCCGCTTCCAGTGACCACTTCCCTTGCAATAAAAACACCCAGTCTCGGGCTTGGGTCCATTCTTTGGCTTCTTCCCGGCAGCTTGCTTGCCGGGCGCGGCAACTCCCTTGCCGTCCTTCTTGAAGTTCTTCTTACCCTTGCCCTTTTTGAACTTAGTGGTTTTATTCACCATCAACACTTGATGTTCCTTTTTGACTTCTACCTCTGCTGATTTCAGCATTGCAAACACTTCAGGAATGGTCTTTTCCATCCCCTGCATGTTGAAGTTCATCACAAAGCTCTTGTAGCTCGGTGGAAGCGACTGAAGGATTCTGTCAATGACCGCGTCATCCGGGAGATAAACTCCCAGCTGAGTCAAGCGGTTATCCAACCCAGACATAGTGAGTATGTGCTCACTGACAGAACTGTTTTCCTCTATCTTACAGCTGAAGAACTTGTCGGAGACTTGATATCTCTCGACCCGGACATGAGCTTGGAAAACCATTTTCAGCTCTTCGAACATCTCATATGCTCCGTGTCTCTCAAAACGTTTTTGGAGTCCCGGCTCTAAGCTGTAAAGCATGCCGCACTGAACGAGGGAGTAGTCATCGGTACGTGCCTGCCAAGCGTTCATAACATCTTGTTCTGCAGGGAGAATAGGTGCGTCACCTAGCGGTGCTTGTAGGACATAATCTTTCTTGGCAGCTATGAGGATGATCCTCAGGTTCCGGACCCAGTCCGTGTAGTTGCTGCCATCGTCTTTCACCTTGGTTTTCTCTAGGAACACGTTGAAGTTGAGGACTACGTTGGCCATTTGATCTACAAGACATATTGTAAATATTTTAGACTAAGTTCATGATAATTAAGTTCATCTAATCAAATTATTCAATGAACTCCCACTCAGATAGACATCCCTCCAGTCATCTAAGTATAACATGATCCGAGTTAACTAGGCCGTGTCCGATCATCACGTGAGACGGACTAGTCAACATCGGTGAACATCTTCATGTTGATCGTATCTACTATACGACTCATGCTCGACGTTTCGGTCTTCTGTGTCCCGAGGCCATGTGCACGTTAGAATCTATCACACCCGATCATCACGTGGTGCTTCGAAACAACGAATTGTCGCAACGGTGCACAGTTAGGGGGAACACTTTCTTGAAATTATTATGAGGGATCATCTTATTTACTACCTTCGTTCTAAGTAAACAAGATGAAAAAACATGATAAACATCACATGCAATCAAATAATAATAGTGACATGATATGGCCAATATCACATAGCTCCTTTGATCTCCATCTTGGGGCTCCATGATCATCTTGTCACCGGCATGACACCATGATCTCCATCATCATGATCTCCATCATCGTGTCTCCATGAAGTTGCTCGCCAACTATTACTTCTACTACTATGGCTAACGCGTTTAGCAATAAAGTAAAGTAATTTACCTGGCGTTTCTCAATGACACGCAGGTCATACAAAAAATAAAGACAACTCCTATGGCTCCTGCCGGTTGTCATACTCATCGACATGCAAGTCGTGATTCCTATTACAATAGCATGAACATCTCATACATCACATATATATCATTCATCATTCGTCACAACTTTGGCCATATCACATCACAAAACACTTGCTGCAAAAACAAGTTAGACGTCCTCTAATTGTTGTTGCAAGTTATACGTGGCTGCAATAGGGTTCTAGCAAGAACGTTTTCTTACCTACGTGAAAGCCACAACGTGATTTGTCAACTTCTATTTACCCTTCATAAGGACCCTTTTCATCGAATCCGCTCCAACTAAAGTGGGAGAGACAGACATCCACCGGCCACCTTATGCAACTAGTGCATGTTAGTCGGTGGAACCGGTCTCACGTAAGCATACGTTTAAGGTTGGTCCGGGCCGCTTCATCCCACAATACCGCTGAAGCAACATAAGACTAGTAGCGGCAAGAAAGTTGACGACATCTACGCCCACAACAAATTGTGTTCTACTCGTGCAAAGAGAACTACGCATAGACCTAGCTCATGATGCCACTGTTGGGGAACGTTGCAGAAAACAAAAAAATTTCCTACGGTTTCACCAAGATCCATCTATGAGTTCATCTAGCAACGAGTGATTGGATGCATCTACGTACCTCGTAGATCGCGAGCGGAAGCGTTCAAAGAACGGGGATGAGGGAATCGTACTCGACGTGATCCGAATCACCGGAGATCCTAGCGCCGAATGGACCGCACCTCCGCGTTCAACACACGTACGGTCAGCGTAACGTCTCCTCCTTCTTGATCCAGCAAGGGGGAAGGAGAGGTTGAGGAAGATGGCTCCAGCAGCAGCACGACGGCGTGGTGGTGATGGAGCTGCAGTACTCCGGCAGGGCTTCGCCAAGCTCTATGGAGGAGGAGGAGGTGTTGGAGAGGGAGAGGGAGGCACCAATGGCGTAGGGGAGAGGCCCTCCCTCCCCCCACTATATATAGGGAGCCTAGGGGGGGGCACCGGCCCTAGGAGATGCAATCTCCTAGGAGGCGGCGGCCAAGGGGTGGCGGGCTTGCCCCCCAAGCAAGGGGGCACCCCCTTTAGGGTTCCCCCCCCCCACCCTAGGCGCACGGGCCCTTGGGGAATTGGCGCCCCAGCCCACTTTGGGCTGGATCCCTTCCCACTTCAGCCCATGGGGCCCTCCGGGATAGGTGGCCCCACCCGATGGACCTCCGGGACCCTTCCGGTGGTCCCGGTACAATACCGGTGACCCCGAAACTTGTCCCGATGGCCGAAATAGCACTCCCTATATATAATTCTTTACCTCCGGACCATTCCGAAACTCCTCGTGACGTCCGGGGTCTCATCCGGGACTCCGAACAACATTTGGGTTACTGCATATACAAATCCCTACAACCCTAGCGTCACCGAACCTTAAGTGTGTAGACCCTATGCGCATGTGAGTGACCCCCACGGTCTCGCATGTCAGATTACGACGGAATCAGAGTACGAACAGAATTCGCGTCACGTCGGGAGACATTTTCTGGGTATTTTCACGGAGAAAATCATAGTAAATGCATCGAGTGTCGAAACACACCCAAATTTTGCAGGCGTGCTTATGTGCCACACTATAGCGTGTGGAAAAAAAATCCTGATATTTCATGGCTTTGCGAAAGGGAACACATACTGAATGCATGTCACACCCCAGATCGACACCTCAGGTTTGTACTGTGAGTACATGTCAACATGCACGAAACGCACCCAACTTTTGCATGCGCGTGTGAGTGACCCCACGGTCTCGCACGTCAGATTACGACGGAATCGGAGTACGAACGGAAGTCGCGTCACGCCGGGAGACGTTTTCTGGGTATTTTCATGGAGAAAATCGTAGTAAATGCATCGAGTTTCGAAACACACCCAAATTTTGCAAGCGTGCTTGTGTGCCACACTGTAGCGTGTGGAAAAAAATCGCGACGTTTCATGGCTTTGCAAAAGGGAACACATACTGAATGCATGCCACACCCCAGGCCGACACCTTAGGTTTGTACTGTGAGTACATGTCAACATGCACTAAACACACCCAACTTTTGCAAGCGCGTGTCAGTGACCCTCACGGTCTCGCACGTCAGATTACGACGGAATCGGAGTACAAACGGAAGTCGCGTCACGTCGGGAGACGTTCTCTGGTTATTTTCACGGAGAAAATTGTAGTAAATGCATCGAGTGTCGAAACACACCCAAATTTTGCAGGCGTGTCAAAAAAACATTGCAGCGTTTCATGAAAAAATAATACAAAATAAACAAAAAAAAATAAAAAGTCCCATATTGCGGACGGACTCACTTAAGAAGATTAAAGTGAATTATTGCTATGACACTCCATGATTATGGAGTGCCAGAGCATAATTTACGTTAACCTCCTTAAGTGATACCGCCACACTAGAGGACTTGACATTGTAAGCAGACTACGGTATTTAAACAGGTGAATTAGCACGACGAGAAGCAATGTGAGACTAAACATTAGCATGTTCGGCGGTGGCCGCCGTCGCTATAGGTTGGGCGCTATAGGTTCGGCGGTATCGGGCTTGGCCCAGACGGCGAACGAATAATTTTTTTCCCTTTCCATCGCCGTATACCGCCACGCACGGCGGAACCCTATCCACACCATTCGCCCCCCGTACGCCGCCCCGTGCCCCAGTCGCCCTGCCACGATCGCCCTACCACGATCGCCCTACCACGATTGCCCTCAGGCGCGCAAAGATCTCGCCGCACGTGCCGCGCCGTCCATCGCCGTCCACAGTCAATGGCGCTCGTTGGCACAGACTGCCCCACGCCCCACAGGCACAGATCGCCGACGCTGGGCAGCTTGCTTTCGACTCCGCCACAGTCTTTATTCGGCGGCTGTCGCTCGGATTAAGGTCATGTTTCTCACCTCGAACAATTTCTGTCGATGCTATTGCGTAATTATATGTATTAATACACTAGTGCAGAACCGGGCAATAGCACCGGTTCGTAAGGCCCTTTAGTGCCGGTTAGGTAACCGGCACTAAAATTTCGGCACTAAAGGCCCCCCCCCTTTAGTACCGGTTCAGCACGAACCGGTGCTAAAGGGCAACCACGTGGCACGAGCCAGCTCCGGGGGCCGGGAGCCCTTTAGTACCGGTTGGTAACACCAATCGGTACTAAAATGTTTGGGGTTTTTTTGATTTTATGATTTCTTTTTCATTTAATTTTGTGTTTTTCATTTTAATTCTTTTTCGTTTGCTGGTATTTTACGGTACTACACATTGTACACGTTATGCATATATATATATATATAAATAGAATTTCTAGTAGAACCAATCATATATATATATATCATCAATCATGTCTCACAAACCACCATATTAATTCACACATACACACATGTATAGCTATATACAATTTCTCCTACATATGCATGTTGCCTTCGGAGCCAGTGGCATTAGCCTGATTGGTGCCTTCGGAGCACGATGACAATTGGAAGTGGTTCATGACCTGGTCCATGGGGGCGGTAGCGGGTAATAGTATTCTCCCTTCGGATTTATGACCTGGTCGAGCAAAAATCCCGCTATTTCCTATTGAAGTGCTTCTACGCGCTCCGTTTCTAGAAGCTTGTCCCGCACCTCTTTGAACTGTTAAGAAGGAGATCAATATGAATGTGTATTAGTTGTGTGACTAGATATCGATAATGGTGTCAAAATTGTGAATAGTGTTCTGACAAGCGTACCCATTCCTGTCTTTGAGATCTGCTCCTTTCGGACGCCATCATGCGAATGTTCTCGCAAACGCAGAATGCACACAGATCAGTCCCCTGCGCCTGCTTTAGGGCCTTTATTACGAGAATGGAATTTAATTTGATCAGATAATAATTAATCAAGCATGATAATTAAAGAGATGGCAGCTAGCTAGCTAGCTAATACTACTTAATTACTTACCTTGGCTCGAAACCATTTCAGCTGTGGTTTCCATTCGCCTTCCGTGACGCTGATGAACCTTGCCCAAGCCCTGCCCGCCGACAAAGAAAATGAATATAGGGGTTATTAAATAGTTCATATCATGAAATGACAAACTAAATAAGCCGAGATATATAGTTAGTAATGATTGAAATTACGTGTTGACTATCCCAAACAAGATGTTATAGTCACTATTTTCTTTGAGTAGCAAGTCCAGTATTTCAACTATTCCGGCGTCAACTTTAATGATACACAAGATCCAGTGAAATCTCCATGCACACACATTTGCATGTCTTAATTAAGCGGTCGTATGTAAGCAAAAACATGTAGCTAGCTAGTAGGCAAAAACAGAGAATTTGTAGTACAAGAAAGTGTGACTCACTGGAAGTTGTAAGGAAGTAGTATATCTTCATTGTATTTGAGGCGCTTCAAGAACTCGAACATGCTGTCCTCTACCTCTTTTTCATGATGCTTGTTTATTTTCCATGTGTATTCATTAACGGTGTTTGGGTCAATGAACCCAATGCCATAGCGTCCACCTTTTCTCATTTCATACATCTTCATCCTACATAATACCACAGAAAAAAATATAGTGAGGATAATTACACGTAATGATTGATCAAAAGGATCACTACAGCTAGCTTGAGACTTAAATTACAGAAAGAAATCACTTACAGACAATAGCAACTGACGATAGATTTGTCGAGTGCGGCTTGATTGTATAACTGAAACAGTTCAGAATACTCAACGGCCACAGCTTTCTCATGGTAGTAATCATCCTTCTTGACATACACCATGAGGGACTCTCGATCGGATCTCTTGGTAATGTCCATGTACCATTGATGCAATTCATACATTCTCGTTGGGAGCTTCTTGACATCTTCTGGCTCGACCAAAGGTTGGCCCCGGACATATTTCCGTTTTATTTCCTCCTCTGTAAGTAGAGGCATGTCCTCGATCTCGAGGAGTTGTCCAACAGTGATCTTGAGTTCTTCAGCCTGCATTATATGCTCCTGGGTTATTACCACATCGCCCACCTCGGGAACGTAAACTGTTTGGCCACAATAATATTGGGCGCGCGTACTGTCACGTGTTGTTGGCGGCACAACAAGCGGGGGGATCGATTGCGCCGCCTGTTTTCCCAGCTGGGCAACGGTTTTCGCGCATTTTTTGACATCCGCTTGTTGTTTTCTCGAGCTCGAGCTCGCCTCCTTCTGTAGACGTTGTCGATGTAACTTCCTGATGTGGCGCTCATAGTCTGTGTCAACAGGCTTAGGAGCTGGTGGTTGAGCCATACGAATGAAGTGGTCAACTACTTCCACAGGCACTTTCTCCCTTGGCGGCGGTGGCGGTTTCGGTCCAAAATGGGCGTCGACTTCTGCCCGCACTATGGCATTGGTTTGCTCCTCGGTCCTGTCGTAAGCCCTCACAGGAAGAGGAGTACCGAGGTTTGGACCATATTTATATCGCTTGCCTCCGCCTGTACTTCCTGTACTATCACCTCGACTCGTACCGCTACGCACCATAGCTGCGGGGTGTCTCTTCTGTGATTGCTGAGGCGGCGGAGACGGCTGACGGGGCTGAGTTGGACGAGGAGGAGTGGCCTGAAGCTGTGCCGAACTTGGAGGATGAGTGGCCTGAGGTTGTGCCGGACTTGGAGGAGGAGTGGACGTCTGACGCTGTGTCGGACTTGGAGGAGGAGTGGCCTGACACTTTGCCGGACTTGGAGGAGGAGGAGTGGCCTCACGCGTTGGTGGACTTGGAGCGGGAGTCTGCTAACTCGGTGGCGGACTTCGACGAGGAGTCGGGTGACGCGGTGTCGGTGGCCTTCGAAAGATGACGCAATCCTTTCTCCATAGTATGACATGATGTATGGCCTCTCCCAATGTGTGCTCGTCGTCACCTCCAGGAATGTCAAGCTGTAGCTCCGAATATGGGTCCACCACCTCATCAACCAAGACACGAGCATAGCCCGCTGGAATCGGGTCGCAATGGAAGGTTGCCTCGGGGGAATTTGAAAAAGCAACGGCGTCCGCCACCTTCATGGATATGTTCTTCATTTTGAAGTGTAGCTCGCAGTTAGTGTTCTCCGTGATGTCATCCACGGGGTATCTATCCAGCACTGCGTCGCCCGGGGTGGAACCCATGCTGCTTCTCGGCATGGATGGGGCGGTGGTATCCAATGCTGGATCATCCGCTAGCTGCTGCAGCTGCTGAGACCCCCTTTGCTGGCTAAGTGAGTCGATCTGCTCCTGCTGCCGCTGGAATTTAGCTTCCAATTCCGCTTGACTTGCTTCTAGGCCTTGAAGGCGTTCATAGTCCCGCTTCCTCTGCTCCTCCTCCATCTTCCTCTTCTTCTCCTCCGCAATCTTCTTTCTTGCACGGGTTCTGTAGTCGGCGTTCCAGTCCGGAAACCCCTCATACCACGGAATAGCGCCCTTGCCTCGTGTTCTTCCCGGGTGTTCAGGATTTCCCAGGGCACGCGTAAGCTCGTCGTTCTCTCTGTTGGGCTGGAACACCCCCGATCGAGCCTCTTCTATTGCAACAAGTAGCGCATCGTCGGCTCCGTTCAGACATGCCTTCATCGAAACATTGCCTGTCTTCGGGTCCAACTCCCCCCCATGCGCATAGAACCAAGTCCTGCACCTGGGGGGCCAGCTCTTAGTAACCGGAGTGACACTTGCATCCTCCATCTCTTTCTCAGACTTATCCCACTTAGGCATTGCCACCGCGTAGCCACCTAGCCCCAGCTTATGGAACTTATCCTTTTTTTCGGCATTCTTCTTGTTTATTCTCGACCGTTCCTTAGCTAATTCTGAATCCTTGAAGTTCACGAAATCGTCCCAATGAGCACTTTGATTCTCTAGTATCCCCTTGAATACTGGAGTCTTCCTTCCTCCCTTGACGTACTTCTCCCACGTCGTTCTCTTGTGGTTCTTGAATGCAACCGCCATCTTCCTAAAAGCAGCGTCCTTGACTTTCCGCACATCTACTTCTGTGAAATGATCTGGTAGGGTCAAATGTTCCATGAGAGTATCCCAAAGCAGTTTTTTGATTCTCGTCGAGAAAAGTAACATTTGGACGTGGCTTTGCTGGCTTTCTCCATTCTTGAAGGGAGATCGGGAGTTGGTCCTTCACAAGAACTCCGCACTGATGAACGAACTTGTCCGCAATCTTCTTAGGCGCTAATGGTTCGCCATAAGGTTTGAATGCCTCGATATTGTACTTTACGCCCTCCTTCAACTTTTTGTTCAGGCCTCGTTTCGTCCTTTTGCCTGAAGATTTGCTCGATCCGGATGGCTGAAAGAAGAAAGATCGATTCGTTAATATATCTTCAACTCATTTAAAACATGCGATGATCACCAGATTCTTGCTTATATAAATATATATACCTTGCCGGTGTTTGTTGTTTCAGGATCAACATGTTCTTCGTCGTAGTTCATGACTTCATCTTCTCGGTCGTCGCGATCGAATATCATATCACCCTCTCCGGTGTTGTTTAGAAATTCGGAGCCGTCAAAATCTTCTTCATTCTGATCATCATCTGGCCCGCGTATGATATCGAACATGGTCTGTTCTCTCTCTCTGTCGGTATTGTCCGCCATAGCTTTTATTTAACTATGCCAAAAGAAATATAAAACAATTTAGTATAATCTCGAATAATAGATATAATCTCGAATACATCATCTCGAATAATAGATATAATCTCGAATACATCGTCTCGAATAATAGATTTAATCTCGAATACATCATCTCGAATAATAGATATAATCTCGAATACATCGTCTCGAATAATAGATTTAATCTCGAATACATCGTCTCGAATAATAGATTTAATCTCGAATACATCGTCTCGAATAATATATAATATTGAATAGTACATCACTGGCTAGGCGGTGGACACCCAAAGAGAAGGAACCCTCACAGGATCATAGCTGAAGTGAGATCCCTGAAGAAACTGCCAGGTATTGGAGAACCTTCCGCCCTCTAACGCAACCATGTAGCGATGGACTCGTCCTCCTCCCTGACACGATGACGTACCACCTCCGGCGGGGCCGGCTCCCTCCGCACCGGAACTGGCCCACACGAACGCCACCAAACGAGATCAGGGTCGACGATGTGACCCGGGGCTGGGTTCCTCATCAAGCGGCACGCCCCTCCAGGCAGCACCTCCCAGTGCCAGCCCGGCGGAGCCCAGTCTCGGACATGGGTCAGCTGGACGTTGTCGCGGACGTGTCGACGGCGAGGATGCGGGCCGGGCATCATCGACAACAAAATACTATATGCTGCAAAAGTAAAGTAACATTTTTTTAGATGATGGATTGTGATGATTTCATATATGCAAATTCTAAATTTTATAACTAAAAATATAAGAAACTAAAAAAACATCGATCATTGTCTAACAATTTGAAATTAATCTAATTCATCTAGCTAGCCAAAACTAACATTTCCAAAATTTCTAACATTTCTATATAACTAACATTTCTATAACATTTGACATTATATATATTATAACTAACATTTCTATATACTATTTGACATTAATCTAATCTAATTAATTAATTCATCTAAAACTTGTATGAAAAATAGAAAAACAGAAAAAACTAAAAGCTAAAAACAGAAAAATTGTGTGTGTGTGTGCATGTCTAGTGTGTGTGTGTGTGTGTGCATGTAGTGTGTGTGTGCGCGCGCGCGTGTGTGTGCGCTACGGTCGGCGCCGGCGCCGGTGTGGATTTGATCGATTGGAGGGAGGAGAGGGGGCGGGGGAGGGGCTCACAGCGCGCGCGGGCAAGGTCGAGGCGACGGCGACGTCGAGGCGAGGTCGATCCAAAGGCGACGGCGACGGCGAAGTGTTGGGGAACGCAGTAATTTCAAAAATTTTCCTACGCACACGCAAGATCATGGTGATGCACAGCAACGAGAGGGGAGAGTGTTGTCTACGTACCAACGCAGACCGACTGCGGAAGCGATCACACAACGTAGAGGAAGTAGTCGTACGTCTTCTTCCTGATCCAACCGATCCAAGCACCGTTACTTCGGCACCTCCGAGTTCTTAGCACACGTTCAGCTCGATGACGTTCCTCGGGCTCCGATCCAGCAAAGCGTCGAGGAAGAGTTCTGTCAGCACGACGGCGTGGTGACGATCTTGATGTACTACCGACGCAGGGCTTCGCCTAAGCACTGTAACGGTATGATCGAGGTGGAATTTGGTGGCAGGGGGCACCGCACACGGCTAAGGAACGATTAACTTGTGTGTCTTGTGGTGCCCCCTGCCCCCGTATATAAAGGCCAGGGGCAGGGGGTTCGGCCGGCTAGGAGGGAGGCGCAGGGAGGAGTCCTACTCCCACCGGGAGTAGGACTCCTTCCCCCCAATCCTATTCCAACTAGGACTCAAGGGGGAAAGAGAAGAGAGGGGGCCGGCCCACTTCTCCTAGTCCTACTAGGACTTGGGGAAAGGGGGGGCGCCGGCCAGCTTGTGGGCTGCCTCTTTTCTCTTTTCCACTAAGGCCCAATAGGCCCATTAGCCTCCCGGGAGGTTCCGGTAACCCTCCCGGTAATCCGGTAAAATCCCGATTTCACCCGGAACACTTCCGGTGTCCAAACGTAGGCTTCCAATATATCAATCTTTACGTCTCAACCATTTAGAGACTCCTCGTCATGTCCGTGATCTCATCCGGGACTCCGAACAACCTTCGGTACATCAAAATGCATAAACTCATAATAATTGTCATCGTAACGTTAAGCGTGCGGACCCTACGGTTCGAGAACAATGTAGACATGACCGAGACACGTCTCCGGTCAATAACCAATAGCGGGACCTGGATGCCCATATTGGCTCCTACATATTCTACGAAGATCTTTATCGGTCAGACCGCATAACAACATACGTTGTTCCCTTTGTCATCGGTATGTTACTTGCCCGAGATTCGATCGTCGGTATCCAATACCTAGTTCAATCTCGTTATCGGCAAGTCTCTTTACTCGTTCCGTAATACATCATCTCACAACTAACTTATTAGTTGCATTGCTTGCAAGGCTTATGTGATGTGCATTACCGAGAGGGCCCAGAGATACCTCTCCGACAATCGGAGTGACAAACCCTAATCTCGAAATACGCCAACCCAACATCTACCATTGGAGACACCTGTAGTACTCCTTTATAATCACCCAGTTATGTTGTGACGTTTGGTAGTACCCAAAGTGTTCCTCCGGTAAACGGGAGTTGCATAATCTCATAGTTATAGGAACATGTATAAGTCATGAAGAAAGCAATAGCAACATACTAAACGATCGGGTGCTAAGCTAATGGAATGGGTCATGTCAATCAGATCATTCTACTAATGATGTGACCTCGTTAATCAAATAACAACCCCTTGTTCATGGTTAGGAAACATAACCATCTTTGATTAACGAGCTAGTCAAGTAGAGGCATACTAGTGACACTCTGTTGGTCTATGTATTCACACATGTATTATGTTTCCGGTTAATACAATTCTAGCATGAATAATAAACATTTATCATGATGTAAGGAAATAAATAATAACTTTATTATTGCCTCTAGGGCATATTTCCTTCAGTCTCCCACTTGCACTAGAGTCAATAATCTAGATTACACTGTAATGATTCTAACACCCATGGAGCCTTGGTGCTGATCATGTTTTGCTCGTGGAAGAGGCTTAGTCAACGGGTCTGCAACATTCAGATCCGTATGTATCTTGCAAATCTCTATGTCTCCCACCTGGACTAAATCCCGGATGGAGTTGAAGCGTCTCTTGATGTGTTTGGTTCTTTTGTGAAATCTGGATTCCTTTGCCAAGGCAATTGCACCAGTATTGTCACAGGAGATTTTCGTTGGACCCGATGCACTAGGTATGACACCTAGATCGGATATGAACTCCTTCATCCAGACTCCTTCGTTTGCTGCTTCCGAAGCAGCTATGTACTCCGCTTCACATGTAGATCCCGCTACGACGCTTTGTTTAGAACTGCACCAACTGACAGCTCCACCGTTTAAAGTAAACACGTATCCGGTTTGCGATTTAGAATCATCCGGATCAGTGTCAAAGCTTGCATCAACGTAACCTCTTACGGTGAGCTCTTTGTCACCTCCATATATGAGAAACATATCCTTAGTCCTTTTCAGGTATTTCAGGATGTCCTTGACCGCTGTCCAGTGATCCATTCCAGGATTACTTTGGTACCTCCCTGCTAAACTTATAGCAAGGCACACATCAGGTCTGGTACACAGCATTGCATACATGATAGAGCCCATGGCTGAAGCATAGGGAACATCTTTCATTTTCTCTCTATCTTCTGCAGTGGTCGGGCATTGAGTCTTACTCAACTTCACACCTTGTAGCACAGGCAAGAACCCTTTCTTTGCTTGATCCATCTTGAACTTCTTCAAAATTTTGTCAAGGTATGTGCATTATGAAAGTCCAATTAAGCGTTTTGATCTATCTCTATAGATCTTTATGCCTAATATGTATGCAGCTTCCCCGAGGTCTTTCATCGAAAAACTTTTATTCAAGTATCCCTTTATGCTATCCAGAAATTCTATATCATTTCCAATTAGCAATATGTCATCCACATATAATATCAGAAATGCTACAGAGCTCCCACTCACTTTCTTGTAAATACAGGCTTCTCCAAAAGTCTGTATAAAGCCAAATGCTTTGATCACACTATCAAAGCGTTTATTCCAACTCCGAGATGCTTGCACCAGTCCATAAATGGATCGCTGGAGTTTGCATACTTTGTTAGCTCCTTTTGGATCGACAAAACCTTCTGGTTGTACCATATACAACTCTTCTTCCAGAAATCCATTCAGGAATGCAGTTTTGACATCCATTTGCCATATTTCATAATCGTAAAATGCGGCAATTGCTAACATAATTCTGACGGACTTAAGCATCGCTACGGGTGAGAAGGTCTCATCGTAGTCAACCCCTTGAACTTGCCGAAAACCTTTCGCGACAAGTCGAGCTTTATAGACAGTAACATTACCGTCAGCGTCAGTCTTTTTCTTGAAGATCCATTTATTCTCAATTGCTTGCCGATCATCAGGCAAGTCAACCAAAGTCCATACTTTGTTTTCATACATGGATCCCATCTCGGATTTCATGGCCTCAAGCCACTTTGCGGAATCTGGGCTCACCATCGCTTCTTCATAGTTCATAGGTTCATCATGATCTAGCATCATGACTTCCAGAACTGGATTACCGTACCACTCTGGTGCGGATCTCACTCTGGTTGATCTACGTGGTTCAGTAGTATCTTGATCTGAAGCTTCGTGATCATCATCATTAGCTTCCTCACTGATTGGTATAGGTGTCGCAGAAAGAGTTTTCTGTGATGTACTATTTTCCAATAAGGGAGCAGGTACAGTTACCTCGTCAAGTTCTACTTTCCTCCCACTCACTTCTTTTGAGAGAAACTCCTTCTCTAGAAATGATCCATTCTTAGCAACGAATGTCTTGCCTTCGGATCTGTGATAGAAGGTATACCCAATAGTTTCCTTTGGGTATCCTATGAAGACACATTTCTCCGCTTTGGGTTCGAGCTTATCAGGTTGAAGCTTTTTCACATAAGCATCGCAGCCCCAAACTTTAAGAAACGACAACTTTGGTTTCTTGCCAAACCATAGTTCATAAGGCGTCGTCTCAACGGATTTTGATGGTGCCCTATTTAACGTGAATGCGGCCGTCTCTAAAGCATATCCCCAAAATGATAGCGGTAAATCAGTAAGAGACATCATAGATCGCACCATATCTAGTAAAGTACGATTACGACGTTCGGACAGACCATTACGTTGTGGTGTTCCGGGTGGCATGAGTTGCGAAACTATTCCACAATTTTTCAAATGTACACCAAACTCGTAACTCAAATATTCTCCTCCACGATCAGATCGTAGAAATTTTGTTACGATGATTTTCGACTTCACTCTGAAATTCCTTGAACTTTTCAAATGTTTCAGACTTATGTTTCATTAAGTAGATATACCCATATCTGCTTAAATCATCTGTGAAGGTGAGAAAATAACGATATCCGCCGCGAGCTTCAATATTCATCGGACCACATACATCGGTATGTATGATTTCCAACAAATCTGTTGCTCTCTCCATAGTACCGGAGAACGGTGTTTTAGTCATCTTGCCTATGAGGCACGGTTCGCAAGTACCAAGTGATTCATAATCAAGTGATTCCAAAAGCCCATCAGTATGGAGTTTCTTCATGCGCTTTACACCGATATGACCTAAACGGCAGTGCCACAAATAAGTTGCACTTTCATTATTAACTTTGCATCTTTTGGCTTCTACATTATGAATATGTGTATCATTATCTTCGAGATTCAACAAAAATAGACCACTCTTTAAAGGTGCATGACCATAAAAGATATTATTCATATAAATAGAACAACCATTATTCTCTGATTTAAATGAATAACCGTCTCGCATTAAACAAGATCCAGATATAATGTTCATGCTCAACGCTGGCACCAAATAACAATTATTTAGGTCTAATATTAATCCCGAAGGCAGATGTAGAGGTAGCGTGCCGACCGCGATCACATCGACTTTGGAACCGTTTCCCACGCGCATCGTCACCTCGTCCTTTGCTAGTGTCCGCTTATTCCGTAGTCCCTGTTTCGAGTTGCAAATATTAGCAACAGAACCAGTATCAAATACCCAGGTGCTACTGCGAGCTCTAGTAAGGTACACATCAATAACATGTATATCACATATACCTTTGCTCACTTTGCCATCCTTCTTATCCGCCAAATACTTGGGGCAGTTCCGCTTCCAGTGACCAGTCTGCTTGCAGTAGAAGCACTCAGTTTCAGGCTTAGGTCCAGACTTGGGTTTCTTCTCCTGAGCAGCAACTTGCTTGCTGTTCTTCTTGAAGTTTCCCTTCTTTTTCCCTTTGCCCTTTTTCTTGAAACTAGTGGTTTTGTTAACAATCAACACTTGATGCTCCTTCTTGATTTCTACCTCCGCAGCTTTCAGCATTGCGAAGAGCTCGGGAATAGTCTTGTTCATCCCTTGCATATTATAGTTCATCACGAAGCTCTTGTAGCTTGGTGGCAGTGATTGGAGAATTCTGTCAATGACGCAGTCATCTGGAAGATTAACTCCCATCTGAATCAAGTGATTATTATACCCAGACATCTTGAGTATATGCTCACTGACAGAACTGTTCTCCTCCATCTTACAGCTATAGAACTTATTGGAGACTTCATATCTCTCAATTCGGGCATTTGCTTGAAATATTAACTTCAACTCCTGGAACATCTCATATGCTCCATGACGTTCAAAACGTCGTTGAAGTCCCGATTCTAAGCCGTAAAGCATGGCACACTGAACTATCGAGTAGTCATCAGCTTTGCTCTGCCAGACGTTCATAACATCTGGCGTTGCTCCAGCAGCAGGCCTGTCACCCAGCGGTGCTTCCAGGACGTAATTCTTCTGTGCAGCAATGAGGATAATCCTCAGGTTACGGACCCAGTCCGTGTAATTGCTACCATCATCTTTCAACTTTGCTTTCTCAAGGAACGCATTAAAATTCAACGGAACAATAGCACGAGCCATCTATCTACAAGCAACATAAACAAGCAAGATACTATCAGGTACTAAGTTCATGATAAGTTTAAGTTCAGTTAATCAAGTTTCGTAGGAACTCCCACTTAGATAGACATCCCTCTAATCCTCTAAGTGATCACGTGATCCAAATCAACTAAACCATAACTGATCATCACGTGAGATGGAGTAGTTTTCAATGGTGAACATCGTCATGTTGATCATATCTACTATATGATTCACGCTCGACCTTTCGGTCTCTGTGTTCCGAGGCCATATCTGCATATGCTAGGCTCGTCAAGTATAACCTGAGTATTCTGCGTGTGCAAAACTGGCTTGCACCCGTTGTAGATGGACGTAGAGCTTATCACACCCGATCATCACGTGGTGTCTGGGCACGACGAACTTTGGCAACGGTGCATACTCAGGGAGAACACTTCTTGATAATTTAGTGAGAGATCATCTTATAATGCTACCGTCAATCAAAGCAAGATAAGATGCATAAAAAGGATAAACATCACATGCAATCAATATAAGTGATATGATATGGCCATCATCATCTTGTGCTTGTGATCTCCATCTCTGAAGCACCGTCATGATCACCATCGTCACCGGCGCGACACCTTGATCTCCATCGTAGCATCGTTGTCGTCTCGCCAATCTTATGCTTCCATGACTATTACTACCGTTTTAGTAATCTAGTTAAGCATTACATCGCGATTGCATTGCATACAATAAAGCGACAACCATATGGCTCCTGCCAGTTGCCGATAACTTAGTTACAAAACATGATCATCTCATACAATAAAATCAATATCATGCCTTGACCATATCATATCACAACATACCCTGCAAAAACAAGTTAGACGTCCTCTACTTTGTTGTTGCAAGTTTTACGTGGCTGCTACGGGCTTAAGTAAGAACTCATCTCACCTATGCATCAAAACCACAACGATAGTTCGTCAAATAGACTCCGTTTTAACCTTCTCAAGGACCGGGCGTAGTCACACTTGGTTCAACTAAAGTTGGAGAGACAGTCTTCCGCAAGCCATCTATGTGCAAAGCACGTCGAGGGAACCGGTCTCGCGTAAGAGTACGCGTAAGGTTGGTCCGGATCGTCTCAACCAACAATACCGCCGAACCAAAGTATGACATGCTGGTAGGCAGTATGACTTGTATCGCCCACAACTCACTTGTGTTCTACTCGTGCATATAACATCAAACCATAAAACCTAGGCTCGGATGCCACTGTTGGGGAACGCAGTAATTTCAAAAAATTTCCTACGCACACGCAAGATCATGGTGATGCACAGCAACGAGAGGGGAGAGTGTTGTCTACGTACCAACGCAGACCGACTGCGGAAGCGATCACACAACGTAGAGGAAGTAGTCGTACGTCTTCTTCCTGATCCAACCGATCCAAGCACCGTTACTCCGGCACCTCCGAGTTCTTAGCACACGTTCAGCTCGATGACGTTCCTCGGGCTCCGATCCAGCAAAGCGTCGAGGAAGAGTTCCGTCAGCACGACGGCGTGGTGACGATCTTGATGTACTACCGACACAGGGCTTCGCCTAAGCACTGTAACGGTATGATCGAGGTGGAATTTGGTGGCAGGGGGCACCGCACACGGCTAAGGAACGATTAACTTGTGTGTCTTGTGGTGCCCCCTGCCCCCGTATATAAAGGCCAGGGGCAGGGGGTTCGGCCGGCTAGGAGGGAGGCGCAGGGAGGAGTCCTACTCCCACCGGGAGTAGGACTCCTTCCCCCCAATCCTATTCCAACTAGGACTCAAGGGGGAAAGAGAAGAGAGGGGGCTGGCCCACTTCTCCTAGTCCTACTAGGACTTGGGGAAAGGGGGGGCGCCGGCCAGCTTGTGGGCTGCCTCTTTTCTCTTTTCCACTAAGGCCCAATAGGCCCATTAGCCTCCCGGGAGGTTCCGGTAACCCTCCCGGTAATCCGGTAAAATCCCGATTTCACCCGGAACACTTCCGGTGTCCAAACATAGGCTTCCAATATATCAATCTTTACATCTCGACCATTTCGAGACTCCTCGTCATGTCCGTGATCTCATCCGGGACTCCGAACAACCTTCGGTACATCAAAATGCATAAACTCATAATAACTGTCATCGTAACGTTAAGCGTGCGGACCCTACGGTTCGAGAACAATGTAGACATGACCGAGACACGTCTCCGGTCAATAACCAATAGCGGGACCTGGATGCCCATATTGGCTCCTACATATTCTACGAAGATCTTTATCGGTCAGACCGCATAACAACATACGTTGTTCCCTTTGTCATCGGTATGTTACTTGCCCGAGATTCGATCGTCGGTATCCAATACCTAGTTCAATCTCGTTACCGGCAAGTCTCTTTACTCGTTCCGTAATACATCATCTCACAACTAACTTATTAGTTGCATTGCTTGCAAGGCTTATGTGATGTGCATTACCGAGAGGGCCCAGAGATACCTCTCCGACAATCGGAGTGACAAACCCTAATCTCGAAATACGCCAACCCAACATCTACCATTGGAGACACCTGTAGTACTACTTTATAATCACCCAGTTACGTTGTGACGTTTGGTAGTACCCAAAGTGTTCCTCCGGTAAACGGGAGTTGCATAATCTCATAGTTATAGGAACATGTATAAGTCATGAAGAAAGCAATAGCAACATACTAAACGATCGGGTGCTAAGCTAATGGAATGGGTCATGTCAATCAGATCATTCTACTAATGATGTGACCTCGTTAATCAAATAACAACCCCTTGTTCATGGTTAGGAAACATAACCATCTTTGATTAACGAGCTAGTCAAGTAGAGGCATACTAGTGACACTCTGTTGGTCTATGTATTCACACATGTATTATGTTTCCGGTTAATACAATTCTAGCATGAATAATAAACATTTATCATGATGTAAGGAAATAAATAATAACTTTATTATTGCCTCTAGGGCATATTTCCTTCACGAAGCGAGGGGATCGGCGACGGGCCGGTGCGGCGACCGGGATGGCGACGGGCCGGTGCGGCGACAGGCCGGCGACGGGGGTGCCGCGGAGTCGACGGGGACGACGCGACGAGGACGGGGGCGTCGCGGAGTCGACGGGGACGGCGCGACAGGGGCGGCGACGGCACGGGACGGCGCGGCGGCAGAGAGAAGTGGGAGATGAGAAACTGAAAATTTTCGAAGTGTTTCTTATATAGGGGACACCTTTAGTACCGGTTGGAGCAACCAACCGGTACTAAAAGCCTGTTTTGGCCAGGCCAAGCGGCGGGAAGCGACCCCCTTTAGTACCGGTTGGTGGCTCCAACCGGTACTAAAGGCCCCCCCTTTAGTACCGGTTGGTGCCACGACCCGGTACTAAAGGGTGTGCGCTGCCAGGCGAGGGGCACAAAAGTTTAGTCCCAGCTCGCTAGCCGAGTGGCACTCGCACCTGCTTATAAGCCCCGCCGTCGCTGCTGTCTCGAGCTCCTCTCTTAAGCAGGCCTTCTGGGCCTACCTCTTCTGCGATGCCCAATTGGGCCTACTGGGCTAGCAGGCCTGCATCCTGGCCCAACTTGAATTTGGGTTTCTATTCGTATGCAGGCCGCTGTGGCCCAGTAGGTGGGCTTTTTTTCTTATTTTTTGCTTTATTTATTTTTGTGTATAACTTAACTTTGAAAATAGATTTTTCAGTGATTCTTTTTTCTTATGTTTAATATTAGTGTGTTTTATCATTATATTCAATTTGGTAATGCTTAGGTTATTTAAAAAATGAAATGCCTTTGTAACGGATGAGTTTTCGTCCGAAACCCTAATACTTCGAAACAGATTGTCCATTTTGTACATGAAGTGCATCCAGTTTTTGCGGTAACCCTCTCTACTTTTTTGCACATGCTATGTGGGTGAAATTATGATACCGTGCCAACTTTCATCCTTTTCTGAGTTCATTTGAAATGCTTTTCAATTTCAGGGTCATTTAGCTGAAAAAATCAGTAAATGCATGAAAGAATTTGCTTGCACATAAAATTTCTTCGCGTTTCGAATGCCAAAACACATAACTAGCTACCCTAACTATTACAGAGATTCCCTCCTGGGTGTGAAACACAGAAGAAAGTGATGATAGTTAAGCCGATCACATCCCAGATCTTTGAGTGTGAAACTTTTTCTTCGCGTGTGTCCCTTTGCGTCGTAGCCATGGAAAATCTTCATCATTTAATGGGATGCTCGGGTCAATATTCACTGTGAATGGAGCAATTTCATCAAACTTTTCATAATCTTCTGACTTGTCTGTCTTGTCATCCACTCCCACGATGTTTCTATTTCCAGAAAGAACTATGTGCCGCTTTGGCTCATCGTACGATGCATTCGCTTCCTTATCTTTTCTTTTTCTTGGCTTGGTAGACATGTCCTTCACATAGAAAACCTGTGCCACATCATTGGCTAGGACGAATGGTTCGTCTGCATACGCAAGATTGTTGAGATCCACTGTTGTCATTCCGTACTGCGGGTCTTCCGTTACCCCGCCTCGTGTCATATTGACCCATTTGCACCGGAACAAAGGGACCTTCAAACCACGTCGATAGTCAAGTTCCCATATGTCCTGTATATAACCATAATATGTTTCCTTTCCTGTCTTGGTTTCTGCATCAAAGTGGACACCACTGTTTTGGTTGGTGCTCTTCTTATCTTGGGCGATCGTGTAAAATGTATTATCATTTATCTCGTACCCTTTGAAAGTCATTATATTCGAAGATGGTAACTGGGACAGCAAGTACAGGTCATCTTCAATAGAGGTGTCATGCATGGTACGTGCTTGCAACCAGCTGGCGAAACTCCTGGTTTGTTCACGTGTAATCCAGTCATCAGACCGCTCCGGGTGTTTGGAGCGTAGCAAATTCTTGTGTTCATCCATATACGGAGCCACCAAGGCGGAATTCTGTAGAACTGTGTAGTGTGCTTCAGTGAGAGAATGTCCGTCCATACATATTATTTGTTCCCCTCCTAGCATGCCTTTTCCATCCAGTCTGCCCTTATGCCGCGATTCAGGAACACCAATCGGCTTAAGGTCAGGAATAAAGTCAATACAAAACTCAATGACCTCCTCATTTTGACTGCCCTTGGAGATGCTTCCTTCTGGCCTAGCACGGTTATGAACATATTTCTTTAAGACTCCCATGAACCTCTCAAAGGGGAACATATTGTGTAGAAATACAGGACCCAAAACGTTAATCTCTTCGCATAGGTGAACTAGGACATGCGTCATGATGTTGAAGAAGGATGGTGGGAACACCAACTCGAAACTGACAAGACATTGCACCAAATCATTCAGTAACCTTGGTATGATTTCTGGATCGATTACCTTCTGAGAGATTGCATTGAGAAATGCACATAGATTCACAATGGCTAATCGAACGTTTTCCGATAGAAGCCCCCTCAATGCAACCGGAAGCAGTTGCGTCATAATCACGTGGTAGTCATGAGACTTTAGGTTCTGGAACTTTTTCTCTGCCATGTTTATTATTCCCTTTATATTCGACGAGAAGCCAGACGGTACCTTAATACTGAGCAGGCATTCAAAGAAGATTTCCTTCTCTTCTTTGGTAAGAGCGTAGCTTGCATGACCCTGATGTATGCCGTCTTTTCCGTGCATACGTTGCTGGTCCTCCCGTGCCTCAGGTGTATCTTTTGTCTTCCCATACATGCCCAAGAAGCCAAGCAGGGTCACACAAAGATTCTTCATCACATGCATCACGTCGATTGCGGAGCGTACCTCGAGGCCTTTCCAATAGGGCAGGTCCCAAAATATAGATTTCTTCTTCCACATGGGTGCGCGTCCGTCAGCGTTATTCGGACCAAGTTGTCCACCAGGACCCTTTCCAAAGACCACCTTCAAATCCTTGACCATATCATGTACATCAGCACCAGTACGGTGGCGAGGCTTCGTCCGGTGATCCGCCTCACCTTTGAAATGCTTGCCTTTCTTTCTTACGGGATGCCTGCTCAGAAGAAATCGACGATGTCCCAGGTACACATTCTTATTAGCCAAATATATACTGTCGATATCGTCCAAACAGTGCGTGCATGCGCGGTATCCCTTGTTTGTCTGTCCTAAAAGGTTACTGAGAGCAGGCCAATCATTGATGGTCACGAACAGCAACGCCTTTAGGTCAAATTCTTCCCCCATGTGCTCATCCCACGCACGTACACCTGTTCCATTCCACAGTTGTAAGAGTTCTTCAACTAATGGCCTTAGGTACACATCAATGTCGTTGCCGGGTTGCTTAGGGCCTTAGATGAGCACTGGCATCATAATGAACTTCCGCTTCATGCACAACCAAGGAGGAAGGTTATACAAATATAGAGTCACAGGCCAGGTGCTATGGTTGATGCTCTGCTCCCCAAAAGGATTAATGACATCTACGCTTAGACCAAACCATACGCTCCTTGCGTCATCTGCAAACTCCTTCCCGTACTTTCTTTCGATTTTTCTCCACTGCGACCCGTCAGCGGGTACTCTCAACTTTCCGTCTTTCTTACGGTCTTCTCTGTGCCATCGCATCGCCTTGGCATGCTCTTTGTTTTGGAACAAACGTTTCAGCCGTGGTATTATAGGAGCATACCACATCACCTTTGCAGGAATTTTCTTCCTGGGGCGCCGGCCCTCGACATCACCAGGGTCATCGTGGCTGATCTTATAGCGCAATGCACCACATACCGGGCAAGCATTCAAATCCTCGTACTCACCGCGGTAGAGGATGCAATCATTACGGCATGCATGTATCTTCTGCACCTCTAACCCTAGAGGGCCGACAGCCTTCTTTGCTTCGTACGTACTCTCGGGCAATTCGTTGTCCTTTGGAAGCATATCCTTTATCATTACCAGCAACTTTCCAAATCCCTTGTCAGATACACCATTCTCTGCCTTCCATTGCAGCAATTCCAGTGTGGTGCCCAACTTTTTCTTGTCACCTACGCAATACGGGTACAACAATTTTTTGTGATCCTCTAACATGCGCTGCAACTTCTTCTTCTCCAAATCACTTGCGCAGTTTCTCTTTGCATCGGCAATGGCCCGACCTAGATCATCGACGGGCTCATCTGATGCCTCTTCTTCAGCTTCTTCCCGCATTGCCAGCTCAGCTTCTTCCCTCATTACCGGCTCAGCTTCTTCCCCCATTGTTGTATCATCGTATTCAGGGAACCCATGGCCAGGATAGCTGTCATCGTCCTCTTCTTCTTCATTGTCTTCCATCATAACCCCTCTTTCTCCCTGCTTGGTCCAAACATTATAATGGGGCATGAAACCAGACTTAAACAGGTGGACGTGAATGGTTCTTGACGTAGAGTAATTGTGACCATTCTTACAGCGAGCACATGGACAAGGCATAAAACCATCCGCCCGCTTGTTTGCCTCAGCCGCAAGCAGAAAAGTATGCACGCCCTCAACGAACTGGGGAGAGCATCGGTCATCGTACATCCATTGCCGACTTATATTCATTACACAACACCGAATAGACCAAATTAATACAAGTTCATACATAAAGTTCGTACAACACTTAAATGCAACAAACAAATAACTCTCTAGCTAAAGGATTTAAATGCAACAACAAATACGATCAGGATCGCAACTAAGGTAACAATGGATCCAACAGCATAATGATACCAAGCCTCACTATCGATGGCATATTTTCTAATCTTTCTAATCTTCAAGCGCATTTTCTCCATCTTAATCTTGTGATCATCGACGACATCGGCAACATGCAACTCCAATTCCATCTTCTCCCCCTCAATTCTTTTCAATTTTTCTTTCAAGTACTTGTTCTCTCTTTCAACTAAATTTAACCTCTCGGCAATAGGGTCGGTTAGAATTTCCGGTTCACATACCTCCTAGAAAAAATTTCTATGTCAACTTGATGGGCATAATTTGTCATAAACACGAAATACAACTAGTTGTAAAAGAGAATATACATACCACATCCGAATCATAACAAGGACTAGGGCCGACGGGGACGGATATCAAAACCATGGCACTATATGTATAACAAACAATGTACGGGTAAGATAATTATACGAGTAACTATATATCCAAATCACACAAACATCAATTTTTATATAAAATTTCATGAACAAGAGGCTCACCACAAGGTGGTGCCGGCGACGGGACGGTGCGGGCGATCGACGGTGGCTACGATGGAGATTTAGAAGGCACTAAGTAAACCACACCTACATATGCAAACTAAGTGTTATTTTTGACCTCAAATTGCATATAAATCAAATACTAGCACATATATATATATATCCTCCCAAATTACTAAACTCACAAATTAATCACTATATAAAGCATTGCAAGAGCTAATCTAGCAATGAGAGATGAAAGGACAAAGTTGCTAACCTTTGTGATCATTTGAATGGGTGGGGGCCTTCAAATCTTGATAAATTTTGGGTAAAATGTGTGATGAGCTCGAGAGGAAGAGGGGAAGAACAGAGAGGAGAGGGGAAAGGGGAAGAACAGAGCGAGCTCGGATGGACGAAGGGTTTATGTAGGACGACCTTTAGTACCGGTTTGTGCCAAGAACCGGTACTAAAGGGGCTGGAGGGGCCCCATTCTGACAACATCCTCCCACCACTCTCATTAGTACCGCTTCGTGGCACGAACCGGTGCTAAAGGTTCGCCACGAACCGGTACTAATGAAAGCGGCCCGGCTAGCCATTGGAACCGGCACTAATGTATACATTAGTGCCGGCTCAAATACAAACCGGCACTAATGTGCTTCACGTTTGACCCTTTTTCTACTAGTGATAGGAAAAAATTAACATGCAGTATGGACATCGATGGTGTGATTCCATGTTCCATAGAGAAGTGGATAAATCTCGTTGAAAGATTTACCACCGCTCAGCGATTTAGGTTCTACGAAACAGGCTTGGAAGAGATGTTGATCATTCCGTCAGTACAAATGAGAGATTTTTGCTGCATTTTATGTTGTTAGGTTATAACCCAAACAGCAAAAAATTCATGATATAAGAAAATAGTGGCAGTAAAGGCCTAATTTCACTTAGACCGGACGATGTGTGTTCAATATTTGGGTTTAAGAATGAAGGTGAGGATGTTTTTGGCATTCTTGCGACGGAAGGAAAAGAGTTAATAAAGAAAATTCCTATTCAGTACGTTCACAAAAAAAAATGGTCACATATTGATAGATGACTTGATTCAAAAAATTGTGAGGAATAAATCCGCCGACGATGAATTTCTTCGGATGGCTGTTCTTGTTTTGCTGGGGACCATTATTGCACCCATGTCGGCTGTCTCCATACCAAAGGAGTACTATGCGTTGGTGCATGACGTGAAGCGGATAAGCACGTTGAATTTTAACATGTTTACTCTGCGAACTTGTTTGACGGAGATTGATAAACTCAAGCAGGACGGCCGTGTGAGGGAATGGCCATGTGGCAACCTAGCCCTACTCCAGGTATGCTATTAATTAATGCTATTTCATATTCCTTTAATTTATGTGTTCGTAACTTATTTTGTCTTTTGTTTTGTAGTACTTATATTGGGAGAAGGTGCAGCCAACCACCGGCCCAAAAAATGACCCGTTGTCGTTGCAAGTTCCCCTAATGAAAAATTGGACTGAATCTAAAGCGGAGAAACGAGACAAGTACGACCTGGAAAATGGTCCTCGACATGGATTGGTAATATTATAATGCTTATTTACTTGTACATTGATTATGCATTGAGAATGTTATGTACTCATGTTGTCATTGCATACTCACTTTGCAGATTGATGACTACATTACGAAGGAGTATAGAATGAAAAAACTTGCAGATGAACAAGCTGAAAGCAGTAAGAAACATAGTAGCCGAAAGTCATCTGTTACGGGAAAAAAAAGTGGAGAACGTGTTCGAGGTCCCTGCTAATCTAATGCCTTTTATGGACCGGGTTATGAATGATATGAAGGAAATTCGTAAGGAATTTTTTCGTATGCCGGAGTTATGCGCACATGTAAAAATGTAATAACTCTGGTATGCACTTTATTAAACTCCATAAATTAATAAAAAGATATAACATGTGAATGAGCTTACTTTTGCAGAGAGTGTTAGACAAAATGAATAAAACAGGTGTACGGTACAAACCGGGCACAATGGCAGAGGAGGAAGAAAATTTGTATGGACAGAATAGTGAGTCCAGGTATGAAAACAAGTATCCTCAAAAAGAATTTGTGTATGATGACAAACAACCACACCTAATGGCCGAAATGGCAGTGGGCATTATGATTTGGATTCTGAAGAAAAGGATTCGTTCAAATTCAGTACTGGTCACTTGATTAGCTTTAAAGATGAGAAGGAGGATCCTATAGATGTCCCGGAACAGTCAGAAAAAAAGAAGCATCATCTCTAAAAACCGATGAATTAGAAGCTACAAGATGGCAAGTCCCTCAAAATGAGGAAGAAGTGTCACAGGCCTTGTCAGATGGTAATAGCGAGGTAGAAGAGAAGAAGGTGGTGATTCCAGCAAAGCGAAAGCGGTGTCGGTCAAAGTACACGAAATCTCCTTATGTTAAAAAGACTCCGAGAAAACGTGCGAAACGTTCTGCAAAAACGAGTAAGTTAAACATGCTATGAATATATTATTGGAAATTGTGTAGTATAAATTTGTACTTTAATTTTATTGCCTTGTGTTGTAGAACTATTTAATGAAACAACCCCTCAATTTGATCATTCTGTGGATGATATGGTGCGTGCCGCTGTGCAGTACGTGAAAGCGTACGAGCACTCACCAAAACATAAGAACCATGAAATATTCAACAACGGTAAAGATGAAGGACTTTCTGCAGACCGAGTTTGCCAGATACTTAACCATGCATGGATATCCGGTGATGTATGTATTTTTATTGTCATGCTTATGTCATGCGTTAAGTATGTTGCATCCATCTTAAATTTACTCATTTATTTCAGGTAATTGACGCTTATGCGACGTACATATTGGATTCAAGTCTCGTCAAAGACTGGTATATTGTACCCACATATAGATCTTACTGGTTATTGAACACTCGGTCAAAGTCAGTAAGACGAGGGAAGTCGGTAGACGATCCAGAAGGTTTAGAACATGCAAATGAACCTCTCAACAGATGCATGACAGAATATTTTGCAAAACCGAAGATACCGTTTGTATTGCAGAATTGTATTTTCATTACTATCTTATGTGAAAGCCGAGCTTACTAACAATATTTAAGTTATGAAATAGGCTTATTTTGCGTTAAATAAGGATAAAAACCATTGGATTACATGTGTTTTGCACACTAGAAAGAAAGAGTTCCAAATTCTTCATTCTTTGAGGGGGGAAGTAAATATCTCTGAAGCATCCAGGAAATTCGTTGAAAATTTTGTAAGTTGCATATTCATGTGTGTACAATTAACCATATAATTTGTTTACCGTATGTAGTCAACGTGCTCATATTTTTTTGTCAGAGAGAGCAACTTGCAGGAGATATTCAAGATGCAAATGACAGTGCTATTATGTCGTTCCCGGATGTGTCCGCATGGCCTATAGTCCCCTATGACATGCCTCAAGAAGAAGATGGGTGAGTTACATGTGCCATGTGCTTTTGAAATACGTTGATTGATCAAGTGCTATATTACTTAACGTGCTTTCAAAATTGCACTTATGTTTTTTTTAACACAGAAACTCATGTGGACTGTTCGTCCTTTGCTGTTTTCAATACTGGGACGGAGAAAAATTTATTACAGCTATTTCTCAGGTCAGTACATTTTAAGTATGAAAAATTAGTACATTATATCATATATAAGTGATGAAAATAATATTATTTTTATTACTTTTCAGAAATCTATTGATAGTTCGAGAGAAAGAATGATAGCTGGAATTATTATGTTCCCCGAAAATAAGCTTACAGAAGTAAAGAACAAAGTAATTCGACTTGCGAAGAGGAAACAAAAATAAAAATATCATACGACAATTCTACGTGATTGTCGAAATATTATTTGTTCATGACTGAGAATTGTGTGTGGATGCTTTATTTTTTTTATGTGAGTTTCAAATATTTTTAGCATGTCAAGTTTATATTACCTGGCAAATTTATTAAAAATACATTTTATCATTTTTTTATTTTACTATTTAATTTATAATTTATGTTCAATGAGTGTTCTCGCGAATATACGAGTTGTGGTTTTAAAATACTCCGATGATATATGATGACGATATCTCAGAGGCGAGCGCCGCCCGCACCGTACATTTGCCACTACATGGCGCACGTGGGCCGCGTCATCTGCCAGCGGGCGCGCGCCGCGCGTCGCCCCAGGGTTGGCCGTTGCCGACGCCGATGCTGATTCTACCTTGTCCCGCGTGCGCCTCTCTGCGCCCGAGGGCGGCGTCAGCCTCGGGATCGCCCCCGCGGCGCCTACTGGCGGCTGTGCAGCGCCTCGGGATCGCCGTCCGCGGCGCCTAGTGGCGCCTGTTAACATTATTATTTTTAAATTAAAGCAACCGGCGGCTGTGTAGCGCCTCTGATCGCCCAACATGCATGATTTATTAACAAAGTCATATATTTGTACGAATATATATATAATACATATCATGTTATATTTGTATACGCATATCATATTATAACGTAAAATTTGTATGTCGCATATCATATTAAGAACAACGAGTATAGTGCCAACAAATATGACATAAGTAAACACCGATTACAAGTCTCCCGTATCAATGTAACGAAACAAATATGTAAATACTATTCTTTAAGACAACCAAATAATCGTCAATTGTAATCAGAAGTTGTTCTTTTTATTCAAACATTTCTTTGCTATGATCATCATGCCATGTTCCTGCGTAGAAAGATTGTAATATACGTCAAAATTTTGTAAAGTATTAACTAAACAAGAAAAGAACGTTAATGAAATGGTGTGCACATACTTTGGATTCTCAGGACAATTGTTTTTGAAATGACCTTTTCCTCTGCATAAACCGCATAGACGTACAGGTTTCTCATCAAAACCTTTGGGTCTACCATTTGTAGTCACACTAGGTTCCTTACCACGGCCTTTGTTATTCTGCCCTTTTGGTGCTTCTTTCGTATTGATTTTTTCTGGATCACCAACAAAAACATGATTTTGATTCGGCACAAAAGCATCATCATGTGCAACTGTATGCTGTCTCACATAATCTTCCTCCTAAATGTCCTTATTTGCTATCACATCCTCCAGAGCAGCCTTCAGTTTATCAAATAGAAATGGTTTATGACATGCCACATGATTTGCTTCCGCAGACAAAATAGTCAACTCACTGTACTTAGTTCTCTCCTCAGTACCTGCCCATCCCCATGCGAACAGATTGCTAGTGCATTTCACGAGCAGTCCACCTCTAGCATTCTTGCTGAATCTTCGCAGCACTAAGCACCTAGGTAAGTCCTGCACGTTCAACCTGTCTAAAACATAAAGAACATGCTTGCATGGAAGACCTTTACGTTTCATACTATCACAACTGCACTTCACTGTTTCTTCTGAATTACTAGGTGTATATTCCACTTTGAATCTCGGTTTCCTATTATTTTTCCATGCCACTATGAATCTCCTACTGACGGCTCCACTCAGTCTATCTATGATCTCAAGATCCGCTGCCTTCTTCATTTCTTTCTGCAAGAGGTAAAAGTTCACCGCATTGAACTCACGGGCAGCGGCTTTTTCAATGCATTTGAAGTCGTCGAGTACTGCTACAGGGAGTGTCTATGTGGACAGGCAATCGTCGTGTGACTCGTTCTCACGGAGCCGAACAATGCAGTTCTCATAATGCACAACCATATCAACAATTGTCATGCCAGAGTCAAGATGCATATGAAGGCAAGAGTTCAGACTCTCACTCCTCTGGTTACTCCGCATATCAAGGAAGAACCCACCGGTGAGATATGACGCAGCCCAAAGCCTTTTCTTCTGGTACATCCTACGCAACCATGTTTCAGTTTTCTCCGACTCCCATTCAGCTCTAAAAGCTGCCCATCTCGCCTCAAACTCATCATGTGTAGTGGCATAATAAATAAGAGACCTGAACTCCTTAAGGGACTTGTGGTGGAGCTGTTTCTGCATGTTTTTCTCAATATGCCATGAACAAAGTCGATGCCACACGTCAGTAAGGACCTTCCTTACGGCCCTTATCATGGCTGCGTCTCCGTCAGTAATTACAGACCTCGGCTTCTTCTGACAATGAGCTCTTAAGAAGGTATGCAACAACCAAATGTATGTATCCTCCGTCTCATCTGACACAACTGCACAACCGAACACAGTGGTGCAACGATGATTGTTTAGACCAACAAAAGGTATGAATGGCACTCCGTACCTATTCATCTTATAAGTGCTGTCGAAGATGATTACATCACCAAAGTCAAGGTAATCCCGATGTGACTGAGAATCACACCAGAACATGTTTTTCAGCTTTCCTTCTGCGTCAACAGTGTGCTCAAAGTAAAAGTCTAGATCCCTTGACTTTCTTGTCATCATGATACCAATTGCAGTGCCCGCATCACCCTTTGCTAGCAACTTCATTTTCTCCCTATAACACATGTTATAAAGCTTCCTCCTCCCGAAACCAGCCAGTGCATATGATCCATACCTACTAACAAAGTTGTCATAAATCCAATGTTTTTTGAGCCCAGCACCTGCCATTGCTAAGATCTCGAGCTTCTGGTATTCCTTTATATGATTATGAGATCGAAGATATATAACTTCATCTGGTCTAGCAAGAGTGTGACTATGACCATCGCTGAAACTGCTGACATACCAAATGGAGCGCTCTCTGTCAACCTTCACAGTTAGATGGGCCTCACAATAGCACCGAGTCTCCGCTCTCAGCCTGCGCTTCTTCCCTTCCATGGTACAAAACTTGGCCTGTCGTTTCCTAGATCTTGAACAGAGAAACCTCCTTAACCGCCTACGTGCGTCGATACCCTTACTATATTTCAAGTTGTCCCTCCTAATGCTGAAGCCTCGCTTTTTCGCATAGTCGTTATAGAAATCATATGCCTCCTCGTCTGTCCTGAACGTCGTGGACATTATCGTCCAATGCCTGTCCAGTGATTCTTGCTGGTATTCATCGTACCCAGTATCAAAATTGCACTCATCACCATCGGCATCATCATCGTTTTCGCACGCGTCACCATCCTCTTCCTGAAAAAAATACAATCAACGGTATATGTCAGTAAGTAGTTGTAACACCCTTGATGCGACTATATCTCCCACGTGTCGAGGCACGACTTAGAGGCATAATCGCATTGAAGGCATATGTCGCAAGTGAGGTAATCTTCACACAACCCATGTAATATAATAAGGGAAAGAGATACATAGTTGGCTTACAATCGCCACTTCACACAAATACATGAATAAAGCATTACATCAACCAAATACACTCATGGTCCGACTACAGAACCAAAACAAAAGAAGAACCCCAAATGCGACAAAGGTCCCCGATCGACCCCAACTGGGCTCCACTACTGATCAACTAGAAAACGGAACAACACAAAAGACAAGATCTTCATCGAGCTCCTCCAGACCTTGGTAGCATCATCTGCACGGTCTCATCGGCACCTGCAAGCTGGTTTTGGAAATATCTGTGAGCCACAGGGACTCAGCAATCTCGCACCCTCGCAATCAAGACTATTTAAGCTTATGGGTAAGGTAAAGGTATGAGGTGGAGCTGCAGCAAGCGACTAGCATATATGGTGGCTAACATACGCAAATGAGAGCGAGAAGAGAAGGCAAAGCACGGTCGATAAAATATGATCAAGAAGTGATCCTGGACTACCTACGTCAAGCATAACTCCAACAACCGTGTTCACTTCCCGGACTCCGCCGGAAAGAGACCATCATGGTTACACACGCGGTTGATTCATTTTAATTAAGGTCAAGTTCAGGTTTTCTACAACCGGACATTAACAAATTCCCATCTGCCCATAACCGCGGGCACGGCTTTCGAAAGTTCAAATCCCAGCAGGGGTGTCCCAACTTAGCCCATAACAAGCTCTCACGGTCAACGAAGGAATAGACCTCCACCCGAGACGTTCCGATCAGACTCGGTATCCCAGTACAACAAGACATTTCGACACGGTAAAACTAAACTAGCAACACCGCCCGATGCGCCGACATCCTGATGGGAGCTGCACATATCTCGTTCTCAGGGCAACACCGGATAAGCAGTCCGTACAACTAAAACCAGCCCTCAAGTTTCCCCGAGGTGGCGCCGCAAGGGGCTCTAGTTCGGACCAACGCTTAGACAAGCACTGCCCCCCCCCCCGGGGGGGGGGGGGTTAAAATAAAGATGACCCTCGGGATGCGCGACTCCCAAGGGAAAAAAAGGCTAGGTGGCAAATGGTAAAACCAATGTTGGGCATTGCTGGCAAAGCTTTACTTAAGGCGAACTGTCAAGGGGTTCCCATTATAGCCCAACCGCGTAAGGGACGCAAAATCCGGGAACATAACACCGATATGACGGAAACTAGGGCGGCAAGAGTGGAACAAAACACCAGGCATAAGGCCGAGCCTTCCACCCTTTACCAAGTATATAGATGCATTAATTAAATAAGATATATAGTGATATCCCAACAAGTAAATAAATGTTCCAACAAGGAACGATCTCCATGTTCCAACAAGGAACAAACTTCAATCTTCACCTGCAACTAACAACGCTATAAGAGGGGCTGAGCAAAGCGGTAACATAGCCATTCAACGGTTTGCTAGGACATTGGTGGGTTAGAGGCTGAACATGGCAATTTGGGAGGCTGACAAGCAAGTGGTAGGCATCGTAGCAATGGCATAGCAAAAGAGCGAGCAAACTAGCATAGCAAAGATAGTAGTGATTTTGAGGGTATGATCATCTTGCCTGAAATCCCGCAAGGAAGAAGAACGAGTCCATGAAGAAGACAAACGGACGTAGATGAACGGATCCTCACAACACGACGTTACCGGAACCAACCCGAGGAAGCAATCACCGGAAAAGAAGCACACAACATAGTAAACAACCACGGCATAAACATGGCATGATGCACAATCAAGTATGATGCATGTCCGGTTTAAATATGCATGGCATGGCAAAGTGCACAAGCAATCCTACAAATTAAGTGGAGCTCAATATGCAACGGGTTGCATATTGACGGAACACCACATCAATTATTTAGTTCTCTCTCATTTATGTACCCAACAATATTAAATGTTGTTAAACATGGCAAGAAGTGAAGCACAACAAAACTAACTATCTAGGCAAGTTTAAATGAGGCCGGAAGCAACGAAGAACAATTCCGGTAAATCCTCATAGCATATTTTAGGTTAGGTCCTGTTCTGTCCTAAACCATATTTTAGAGTTGTTAGGCATGCAAAACAATGTCACCATGTTAAACTAGGCAAAATTCTACCCCATTTACATATAAAGTTTATTAAAATTGGAGTTACGGTTATTTAGTTATGAATTACAACATTTTGACATGGCATAGGAGCAAATTAATGCAAACAACATTTTAAATATTTTAACATGGCAAGAAAATGGCATATTATTAAACTAGATGAAATTCTAGTCAAGTTTCATATATAAATTATTTACATCCGATGCACGGTTTGTGAGATATTAAATGCATGAAGAACAAGGACTTTTCTGTAAAACAGTCATCTCCTGGATAATTAGCTAAAATCGCAGACGCTGAAAAAAAACACTACTGGGCTAAAACTGGAACAAGCCCACTCGGTAAAGGAAAAAAAACAACAGGCGGGGCGCTAGGGGCGGCTCACCCCTGGGCTGCGGCCCGACTGGAGGAGAGGGAGGCAGGCTGAGGACGGCGCGCTGGCTAGAGCTGGGGCTAGGTCGGCCCACAGACGCAGGAGGAGGCAGGCCTTGGGCGCCGCTGGGCCTTGGCGAAGGCTGGAGAGGAGGCAGCCCATGCGGGGATCGCAGGGGAGCCGGCTGGGCTACGGCCTGGGTGGATCTGCACGAGAGAAGTCAACGCAGGCGCGGTTTCCTGGCCTCGCTCGATGCAGAGGAGCAGGCAGAGGAGGCGAGACGCGGGGCGGTTTCAGGCGTTGCAGGGCGCGGCGGCGGATGGGGCTCGATGGACTCCGGCGAAGCGGGACTTGACGCGAAACTGGAGAGGAGGCCGGCTGGATCCGGGGCAGAGGGGCTTGTACCCGGCAACAGCGGCGGCGGACGGAGCTCAGGCGCGGGACACAGCCACCCATGGCGTACTGTCCATGGAGCATAGAGGGAGAGCTTAGAGCGGCCAGAGAGAGAGAGAGAGAGGGAAACGAGGCGCGCAGCGGCGAGGTCTCACCGGCGAGGGGTGCCGGGCGCCTAGCGCGCAAGGCCACAGGCAGTAGTTGGAGAGGACGGTGGCGATGGGATCTTGAGGCCGAGCCCAGGCCATGGCGGCTTCCTCCTGTTCCCTGACTGCTGGTGGTCGCAGGTAGGACTGCTCGCCGGGGACGATGGCAGGCGAACTGGAGGAGAGGCGCGGGGCTCGGTGGAAGGAGCACGGGAGGCAGCGCAGGGGAGGCTTGGGCGCAGAGGTGGCTGGGGATCAAGTCTCCTGCTCGATCTGTAGACGGGCACGATGACAAAACGAAAGGAGGAGGTGGAGGCTTCAGAGTTGACTGGTGGATTTGGAATCAGGAGGGATCCTGAGGAAGAATTTTTGGAACGGCGGCGGCAGGGAGGAATGATGGGACAGACTCCCTAGGATCTAGGGTTAGGCAGTATATATATAGCAAGGATTTTAGGTAGGGGCTAATCGGACCCTCCGATCTTAAACGGACGGTCGCGAAATAAAAGCTTAGGGAGACCAAAAGAGAAAACGGTGACGTTTTGTAGATGTTTGGAGATGTTCCGGACACAGCGGTAGCGACAGCCTGAGTCGGGTCCAGGATAGTTTCGGACGCGCACGTGAGGGGTATCGATGCACTGCGCAAGGAGGGGTAGTCCGGGGGCTAGGTGGACTATGGAGAGTGGGTCTGTCCGAGAGAAGAGGGGAGAGATGCAGCCCGGCACGGTTTCCGGATACTAAAAACGTCCGACGTTTTGACCGGCTACTTTTGCCGCTATATTTATCCGTTGGGGCGTCAAACGAACTCCGATTGTGATGAAACTTGACAGGCGGTCTGTCTACACTATAATAAGACCGCACACCAAATTTCAACCCAATCTGAGAACATTTTCCGGCCACTTATAAAATAATATTTCGGACGTGCCGCGGGCGCGTGCAAGTGTGTCTGGGCTCAGAACGGACAACGGAGAGAACGAGGAGGCCGGGACGGATGCAAGTTTTGAAAACATGATGATGCAATGCACATGATGATATGACAAGACGCAACACACAAGCGAATGACAAGGCAACAACAGCGAATAACTGCACGACACGTGGCACATCGGTCTCGGGGCGTTACAACACTCCACCACTACGAGAGGATCTCGTCCCGAGATCTAGAATGGCACCGGGGAAACAACGGAAGGGAAAAGAAGAGGTAAAAGTAAGTTGCTTCTTTGACAAACGAGTGAAACCACAACCTTGAGAGGTTGAACAAATTCGAGAAAAGGATACAACGAAGGTGAACAAGGTCAAAAACACTCCGTTAGAAACGAGGGACAAAGAGCATTGCGAAACCTTGAGGTTGAAGGGAAGATATATATTGAACAAAACACTCCGGTTACGGAAGGGGATCAAGGAAGACCAAATTCGGGCAGCACTCCGGTTGGAAAGAAAAAGAATTGAATAAGGTCTGGATAAGATGAGAAGATATTTGATGAAATCACAACACACTGCCACCGGAACTATTGAATGAATGGAACAAGGGGTAAGAAAGATCTCAGACCGCACTCCGGTTGAGAAGGGAGTCAAAATTTGATGAGATGAGAGAGCTCAAATGAAAACACGACACTCCGGTTGAGAAAGGGAAGGAATAAGAGTGATATAATTTGGACAGCACTCCGCCTGTAAATGGAAGGAATTGAACTTGACAAGATGAGAGGATACTTGAAAGAGGACACAACACTCCAATTAAAAGGATAGGCACGACAAGAACACGATCCTGATAAAAGAAGAAGATGTGTTGAAGAGAGCAACATCACCATGCCTCCGGAACAAAAGAGTAGAGTAAAGATAATTGAGACAAGCGAATGTAGAAGACAATGCCAGCTTCTGCTACAAGAGAGCTTGAAGAGGTATCTTTAGGAGAAGGGTCGAACGGAGTTGTTGGAGAAAAAACCAACAACGAAAATAATAAGCTTGATATGGTCTTATGGAAAACATCTCAAAACTGAGGTGAAATTCTGCCACTAACGGGAAAAAAATTGGGTTGATAAGAACAAGGAGACGAGAAACGTATTTCACCGGGAGGATAAAAGAAGAGCTTGGATCAATTATAAGCACCATAATTAACAACAATCCTTAGGGAAAGTTTTTAGGTGAAAAATAACCCAAGATAACTCCAAAGAAGAGATTGGTGGATTTAAAATACCTCATTTCTTAATAACATGTGAATCATGAACTCAAATTATCAAGAATGATGTAAAACCACTTCCAAAGATACGGTAGAAAGAAATTGTACTCCGGATAGCAAGATGAAGAAAGCTTGAGCTCCTTTGAAAAGAATCTCGATGATCAGTTCGAGAAGGAATTAAATCCTTGATGAACCATCATGTAGAGCCTTCATGAAGAACTCCGGTAATAAAAAGAATGATCCAAAATAATTGAATGATGAAAAGAATAAGATTGAAGCCTCGTAATGATTTAGATAGAGAACTCCATGATAATATAATTGAAAGAGGTTGGAACTCCGGGAAAGAAAAAAATGATGTGAAACCTATAATTGATGAGCCTCCGGAGTAAAGAATTAATCACTCGGATGAAACAAGAATAAGAGTTACATTATGAATATCCTTCACCAATTGAAATTGATGACAAACAACGGATTTGGCATACTACTTATTCTTGAAGAAAGGATTAAGATAGATATCGCGCCAACTTGAGAAGGTCTTCACGAAACACCGGTGGAATCGAAACAACGAATGAATTAATATGACAACGAATGATGAGAACTCTTGAACGAACCACCGTGAGAATTGAAAAGGAACGAAGAGAAGATAAAGAAACTCCGGAAAGAATTAACACATGAATGAAGATGCTTGAGAGAATTTAGATACATGAGACCGAGGAGATTAAGAACTGATTAGAGGATAATTTATCGATGCACCGGTAAGATTAGGAGAACGATAACTGAAAGCTGGGAAAGAATAATTATGAGATGATGGGCTCCGGAGAATCAAACTGAAAATACTATGAATTACTCCGGATGGTTGAAAAGAATATCTCACAATCGCAAATAATTATGAGAGGATGGCAACAAGCTAGAATCACGAATCTCAGAGAGAACAGATAGATATGGAGAAAAAGTCTTCTTCGGTCTTCAAATGATGAGAATGGCAACAAGAAGCACCACCAAGAATTATTTAGACTCTCCGGAATGAAGAATGGGAAGGTTGAGCCAACGATGAAAAGAATTTGAAAAATTTGGAGAAAGGCATTTGAGTGATGATAACTCATTCTTACGTCAAACTTCAAAAAGAAATTTGAAGATAGCTCCGGGAAAATAAGAAGAGTCAGGTAAGATCCTGGAAAAAGACCTGTGGGTTAGGGCCCACTGAAAAGGTACACCGTAGAACGATTTCAAAGAGAAATTGCACCGGTTGAATTTAAATGGCTTGAATGAGATAAAATCCTCGAAATAGCTTGAATGAACGAAGAGTGGATACACGAATCTTCGAGATATCTTGAGCACTCCGGAATAATAAATAGCGAGAAGTAGAATGATAAAGAATTGCACCGGCATAAGAAAGCATTGAAATGAGGAAAAGACATGATCAACAAAGCTTGACTTGAAACCACCAGAGAAGAAAAAGAACGAAGAACAATGAACTAGAAGCTCCGTTAGTATCTTCATGAGAATCACCGGATAAGAACATAGAAGGAAAAGAATGGAGAGGCTTCCCATCAATAAGATTTATACTCGATTAAGAAATCCGAATCCTTGGAGAAAAAAACAAAGGGAGGGAGGGAGGGAAAAACAAAGGCAACTTGGAGACGGATGAAACAAACACCGTTGAGAAGAAGTGATAATTGATCTTGCGGAAGTTGAAATGATCAGATCCACTTGAAGAGAAGCACACCGGTTAAAAGGATTGACAAAAACAATCTTGATGATCAAGAAGGATTGGTATTCACATCGGAGTATGAGAACACCATTTCGGAAAGGTATGGAATCAACACTTGACACTGAAGCAACTCGAATACCACAACTCAAAACAAAAACAAAGGATTGGCTTGCAAAATAAGCCGAAACAAATATATGATAGAGATTTCTTCCGAATTTTTCGTGGTGGGACCTACACGGGCTCGATCGTACAGCACCATCATGTACAAGGCAGTGCACATGACATACGAAGCGTCCCCGAGTTGGCATAGCCAAGGACTCTTTAAGACACAATGAGACCACTGTAAAATCGACCGTGAATAGGCGAACCACTAGACGTCGAACCCCAATTTCATATCATACATCTGTCGGAAAGATATCCTAAGAGCTACTTGAATTCCCACCTATGAAACTCCCGAAACTTTCCGGTTATGCAATCAGGTGTTGGGGATACAGGGGAAGCATAATATCTCACCCAAGCTAGCAAATCCTACATCCAGCTGCATCCATCCTTCAACACATAACCAAGAAACCTTCGGAAACCATCTATCTCAACCTTCGAAAAGCATCCGTTATACAAGTTATGGCGATACTCCCGAACTCCCGCCCCAGTACTGGGTGGCGTCGAGGTTATCTCACCAACGAACTGCATAAAGGAGATTTTCGATGTCGCGCACATATCTCAAGTATACCAGAATTGCAACGATAAAATTATGATGACAACACCTCAGAGCTCAACTCCCCGAGACACTTCCACTAAACCCCTGACAGGAGGCACCAAGACAGTATTCTCATCATAAGCCATCGGAACAAAACCAAGATACTCGCGTGATCCTAAAATTTTTTTTAGTGAAATTTGAGAAGAGAAGAGTCAAAACTCTACGTCAGGATGCCTCACCAGAGCGACGAAGGGACTGGGGAGTAAAAAGAATTCCTAAACTCTCCGATATATAATTCCTAGATGACTCAAAAAATTTTTCTAGACACAACTCGGCCGCTAAAAACGATCAATCAGTGGGGGCTCCTAAGGTCGGGGATATCTCCCACGTGTCGAGGCACGACTTAGAGGCATAATCGCATTAAAGGCATATGTCGCAAGTGAGGTAATCTTCACACAACCCATGTAATATAATAAGGGAAAGAGATACATAGTTGGCTTACAATCGCCACTTCACACAAATACATGAATAAAGCATTACATCAACCAAATACACTCATCGTCTGACTACGGAACCAAAACAAAAGAAGAACCCCAAATGCGACAAAGGTCCCCGATCGACCCCAACTGGGCTCCACTACTGATCAACTAGAAAACGGAACAACACAAAAGACAAGATCTTCATCGAGCTCCTCCTGAGCTTGGTAGCGTCATCTGCACGGTCTCATCGGCACTTGCAAGCTGGTTTTGGAAATATCTGTGAGCCACAGGGACTCAGCAATCTCGCACCCTCGCGATCAAGACTATTTAAGCTTATGGGTATGGTAAAGGTATGAGGTGGAGCTGCAGCAAGCGACTAGCATATATGGTGGCTAACATACGCAAATGAAAGCGAGAAGATTAGGCAAAGCACGGTCGATAAAATATGATCAAGAAGTGATCCTGGACTACCTACGTCAAGCATAACTCCAACAACCGTGTTCACTTCCCGGACTCCGCCGGAAAGAGACCATCACGGTTACACACGCGGTTGATTCATTTTAATTAAGGTCAAGTTCAGGTTTTCTACAACCGGACGTTAACAAATTCCCATCTGCCCATAACCGCGGGCACGGCTTTCGAAAGTTCAAATCCCTGCAGGGGTGTCCCAACTTAGCCCATAACAAGCTCTCACGGTCAACGAAGGAATAGACCTCCACCCGAGACGTTCCGATTAGACTCGGTATCCCAGTACAACAAGACATTTCGACAGGGTAAAACTAAACCAGCAACACCGCCCGATGCGCCGACATCCTGATGGGAGCTGCACATATCTCGTTCTCAGGGCAACACCGGATAAGCAGTCTGTACAACTAAAACCAGCCCTCAAGTTTCCCCGAGGTGGCGCTGCAAGGGGCTCTAGTTTGGACCAACGCTTAGACAAGCACTGGCCCGGGGGGGGGTTAAAATAAAGATGACCCTCAGGATGCGCGACTCCCAAGGGAAAAAAAGGCTAGGTGGCAAATGGTAAAACCAATGTTGGGCATTGCTGGCAAAGCTTTACTTAAGGCGAACTGTCAAGGGGTTCCCATTATAGCCCAACTGCGTAAGGGACGCAAAATCCGGGAGCATAACAACGATATGACGGAAACTAGGGCGGCAAGAGTGGAACAAAACACCAGGCATAAGGCCGAGCCTTCCACCCTTTACCAAGTATATAGATGCATTAATTAAATAAGATATATAGTGATATCCCAACAAGTAAATAAATGTTCCAACAAGGAACGATCTCCATGTTCCAACAAGGAACAAACTTCAATCTTCACCTGCAACTAACAACGCTATAAGAGGGGCTGAGCAAAGCGGTAACATGGCCATTCAACGGTTTGCTAGGACATTGGTGGGTTAGAGGCTGAATATGGCAATTTGGGAGGCTGACAAGCAAGTGGTAGGCATCGTAGCAATGGCATAGCAAAAGAGCAAGCAAACTAGCATAGCAAAGATAGTAGTGATTTCGAGGGTATGATCATCTTGCCTGAAATCCCGCAAGGAAGAAGAACGAGTCCATGAAGAAGACAAACGGACGTAGATGAACGGATCCTCACAACACGACGTTACCGGAACCAACCCGAAGAAGCAATCACCGGAAAAGAAGCACACAACATAGTAAACAACCACGGCATAAACGTGGCATGATGCACAATCAAGTATGATGCATGTCCGGTTTAAATATGCATGGCATGGCAAAGTGCACAAGCAATCCTACAAATTAAGTGGAGCTCAATATGCAACGGGTTGCATATTGACGGAACACCACATCAATTATTTAGTTCTCTCTCGTTTATGTACCCAACAATATTAAATGTTGTTAAACATGGCAAGAAGTGAAGCACAACAAAACTAACTATCTAGGCAAGTTTAAATGAGGCCAGAAGCAGCGAACAACAATTCCGGTAAATCCTCATAGCATATTTTAGGTTAGGTCCTGTTCTATCCTAAACCATATTTTAGAGTTGTTAGGCATGCAAAACAATGTCACCATGTTAAACTAGGCAAAATTCTACCCCATTTACATATAAAGTTTGTTAAAATCGGAGTTACGGTTATTTAGTTATGAATTAAAACATTTTGACATGGCATAGGAGCAAATTAATGCAAACAACATTTTAAATATTTTAACATGGCAAGAAAATGGCATATTATTAAACTAGATGAAATTCTAGTCAAGTTTCATATATAAATTATTTACATCCGATGCACGGTTTGTGAGATATTAAATGCATGAAGAACAGGGACTTTTCTGTAAAACAGTCATCTCCTGGATAATTAGCTAAAATCGCAGACGCTGAAAAAAAAACACTACTGGGCTGAAACTGGAACAAGCCCACTCGGTAAAGGAAAAAAAACAACAGGCGGGGCGCTGGGGGTGGCTCACCCCTGGGCTGCGGCCCGGCTGGAGGAGAGGGAGGCAAGCTGAGGACGGCGCGCTGGCTAGAGCTGGGGCTGGGCCGGCCCACAGACGCAGGAGGAGGCAGGCCTTGGGCGCCGCTGGGCCTTTGCGAAGGCTGGAGAGGAGGCAGCCTATGCGGGGATGGCAGGGGAGCCGGCTGGGCTACGGCCTGGGTGGATCTGCACGAGAGAAGTCAACGCGGGCGCGGTTTCCTGGCCTCGCTCGATGCAGAGGAGCAGGCAGAGGAGGCGAGACGTGGGGCGGTTTCAGGCGTTGCAGGGCGCAGCGGCGGATGGGGCTCGATGGACTCCGGCGAAGCGGGAATTGACGCGAAACTGGAGAGGAGGCCGGCTGGATCCGGGGCAGAGGGGCTTGTTCCCGGCAACAGCGGCGGCGGACGGAGCTCAGGCGCGGGACGCAGCCACCCATGGCGTACTGTCCATGGAGCACAGAGGGAGAGGTTAGAGCGGCCAGAGAGAGAGAGAGAGAGGGAAACGAGGCGCGCAGCGGCGAGGTCTCACCGGCGAGGGGTGCCGGGCGCCTAGCGCGCAAGGCCACAGGTAGTACCGGGAGAGGACGGTGGCGATGGGATCTTGAGGCCGAGCCCAGGCCATGGAGGCTTCCTTCCGTTCCCTAACTGTTGGTGGTCGCAGGTAGGACTGCTCGCCGGGGACAATGGCAGGCGAACTGGAGGAGAGGCGCGGGGCTCGGTGGAAGGAGCACGGGAGGCAGCGCAGGGGAGGCTTGGGCGCAGAGGTGGCTGGGGATCGAGCCTCCTGCTCGATCTGTAGACGGGCACGACGACGAAACGAAAGGAGGAGGTGGAGGCTTCGGAGTTGACTGGTGGATTTGGAATCGGGAGGGATCCCGAGGAAGAATTTTTGGAACGGCGGCGGCAGGGAGGAATGATGGGACAGACTCCCTAGGATCTAGGGTTAGGCAGTATATATATAGCAAGGATTTTAGGTAGGGGCTAATCGGACCCTCCGATCTTAAACGGACGGTCGCGAAATAAAAGCTTAGGGAGACCAAAAGAGAAAACGGTGACGTTTTGTAGATGTTTGGAGATGTTCCGGACACAGCGGTAGCGACAGCCTGAGTCGGGTCCGGGACAGTTTCGGACGCGCACGTGAGGGGTATCGATGCACTGCGCAAGGAGGGGTAGTCCGGGGGCTAGGTGGACTGTGGAGAGTGGGTTGGTCCGAGAGAAGAGGGGAGAGATGCAGCCCGGCACGGTTTCCGGATACCGAAAACGTCCGACGTTTTGACCGGCTACTATTGCCGCTATATTTATCCGTTGGGGCGTCAAACGAACTCCGATTGCGATGAAACTTGACAGGCGGTCTGTCTACACTATAATAAGACCGCACACCAAATTTCAACCCAATCCGAGAACATTTTCCGGCCACTTATAAAATAATATTTCGGATGTGCCGCGGGCGCGTGCACGTGTGTCTGGGCTTAGAACGGACAACGGAGAGAATGAGGAGGCCGGGACGGATGCAAGTTTTGAAAACATGATGATGCAATGCACATGATGATATGACAAGACGCAACACACAAGCGAATGACAAGGCAACAACAGCGAATAACTGCACGACACGTGGCACATCGGTCTCGGGGCGTTACAGTAGTTTTATAAGGAGTATCATATGTATTCACTTTCCACTACTTACTTCGCTCGAGCTGTCATTATAAGATGCATCGATATCGTTTTCGTCATTGGTATCATCGATAAAATTCCACTGATAGTACCCTTCCACTTCCATCTGCGCAAATTGTAAATATGATATGTAAGACTTGATGCGTATTTAATTTCACTTTAAAATAACCTACATGGCTTCCGCTTTCAGCATATGAATCATCTACATCCATATCCTCATTGTCATCATCCCCTCCTATCTGTTCACAGTCGAACATGTTATTGTCATCGCGGATGCTTGTATTTAATATGGTTGAGAACATGCAGACCACTTACATTGCCACTGTAAGACTCATCCAAACTCATATAATTTTCGCCGTCATGTTCGTCTTCATCCAATGACAATGATCCGTCCTCGCTACCGCCATCATCACCGTCATATCCTATTTCAACCTCAATCTATACACGTTCATATATAATCAAATATCCATTCAAACATCACATAACATCTTTTCAATTAAAATCCGTTCTTAAATTACTATGCCAGCGCCTCGCGTACCTCGTTGCCTTCGTCAGACATGAGGCGGTTGTCGCCGGATACGAGCTGCCGGCGGCGGAGGCGTCTGCCCGACCGAGGCGGTTGTCGGCGTAGCACATAGCGCATGCGTTTTTTTCCCGTCGGCCAGGTACTGCCGGAGATGGCGGCGGTGGCGGCGCGAGAGGAGGCGGGGTGAGGCGTCTTGAAGATAAGGTTCGCCGATCGTTTTTTTTTAATCACTCGGGCGTACGCAGCGGACGCGGACGGGCGTGCATGCGGGACGTGGGCGCCTACGGACGCCCGTGCATGCGGACGTGGGCGCGTACAGGCAGCCGTACGCGACAGCGCCGTACGGCGACGCGGGCGCGCCTACAGCGGGCGGGTATTTTTATACGGCGTGCAAAAATGACCGCCCCTATCCTTTATACGTTTTAGGGGGTCGTACCGAAGGCCACCTCTGTACCGAAATGTTGGTGTATTATGCAAAGTAGTTATCTCAATAAATAAAGTAAATAAGTTGCTTTGTCGGAATCGGAAACGCGTTCAAAGGCTCGTCTCCAAAACGGCCTGCCTAGTACAGTAGTATATAATGACCTCATAGCATACGCATCGATCAGCACAAGGAACATCGCCGGTTCCAAGCAGCAGCGACCTGTTTGGTCCTCGATCGCCTGCCAACGTCGGCGGCATGGCGCTACTGAAGCGCAGCTTCACCGCAGCGCTGCTCGACGAGGGCGACGACCCGTCGTACCCGTTCAAGATGCCGGGCAGCCTCGCGCGCACCACCGCGCCGGTGGCCAAGATGATGCGGCTGTGGAACTACAAGCAAGGCTCTGGCCTCGGCGCGCACGGCCAGGGAATCATCGCCCCTATAAAGGCCATCCAGCATTGCTCAACCGCCGGCATCGGCCACTCCGAAAAGACGTACAAGAACGGCCTGCATGGCGCGCCGGCGCCGTCGCCGCCAGCCCAGGATGACTGGCACGAGTCGGCGGCCGTCTCACGAGCCCTGCGCCTCGAGCGGGGGTGCTGCGAGAAGACCCTGGCGCTGCTGCGCGACGTGAAGCTTCAAGGCGACGACAGCGCGGAGACGGCGGAGGCGCTGGCGGCTATCGTCGAGTCCGAGGAGGTGCTGCTCCGGGGGAAGAAACGCGCGCTGGGAGCCTGGAGGGCCGCGTTGCCTCCTTCTGCCGTGCGGCACATCGTGGAGCAGGTTCTCACGCCGAGGATCGCCGTGAAAGCGCGAGAGTGGGAGCCTCTGTGGAGCCCGGGCTGCGACCACTGGCTACGCCCGTGGATCCCCTTGATCGGGCACTTGCCGGAGAGCCTCTACGGCACCGTGGAGAGCAAGATCAGCGGCTGCTGCCTCGACATCATCTCGCCATGGAAAGACTACTTCGGCCCGACGCACTGGGAGATCTTCTGCCGGCGTCACATCTTGCCTAAGCTCACACGATGGCTGCAACAGCTGAAGATCACTCCACCAAAGCAGCGCGACACCAAGTTCTGCGAGGTGATGTCGTGGACGCCTCTCGTGCACACCCAAGACGTGGTGTCGATCCTAGAGCAGGAGTTTTTCGGCAAATGGGAGAGCGCGCTGCGCCACTGGCTGCAGTCCGCGAGGCCGTCATCGGGCGAGGCCGCGGCGTGGTGCGCCGGCTGGAAGAACCTCTTCGCCCCGGAGCTGCTCCACAACGAACGCGTGCTGGCATGGCTGGAGTCTGGCGTTGCCATGGTGGATCGAGAAACAGAAGACCTCAACCGCCTTGTTTGTCATAGTCGATACAATGATACCAATGTAATGGTTGCTACAAGCCTACAACAGCTTGTGAGGTTGTAGTCAGTTATGATCAGCAGTATAATGGTTGCAGTCACTTATGATTACCAATGTAATGGTTGTAGTCACTTATGCCATATTTGACACTCAAAAGCAATGCACTATTGCAGCACAGATGCTTGAATGAAAATTACTCCCTCAGACCCATAATATAAGAGCGTTTTTACACTAACGAAAATTACTCCCTCTGTCCCATAACGAAAAGTACTACAGTAGTGTCAAAAACACTCTTATATTATGGGACGGAGGAGTACAAAATAATAAAGGAGTCCAAATCCAAATTTGCAAGTTTTCATGAATTTTTGCAGTTCTACATGTAGATTTTGTGACAGTGTAAAACAAGACACAACATATCTTCAGCTTTCCACATTGCTTTGCAGAGATCTCTGCTTGAACGTACAAGAAGCTGGGTTTATGACATCCTAGGAAACGGAGATGGATAAAAGACTATAAAAGCTGTTAGGAGATCGATATGTTTTATGTTCTTATTGACTGAAAGCCGGAAGCCCGATAGCAAGTTTTGTTGCTCTGAAGTGCATGTTGCCTTTGTCAATTGATCAAAATAAGCATTTTTTTCCTGAGATATCCAAAGATTGGAGGCCGTCAAGGCGCCAAAGGCAGCTTAGGCTTAATATCATGGCGATTAAAGAAACATGTTTATTTATTGTTTGGATATATACTACCCTTATAATTGATCTAAATATGGACCATCCCACTAGAAAAATTCAAATGTTTAGTGAGATTTGGGTTCATCATATTCGTAGGTGCATTTTTGTGATAAATAGTGACAGAGTGCGGCGTTTGTGCTCCCGAGCTCATCAGCACCCCCCTCACAACCCCCCCCCCCCCACCCCCCGGCGAAAAAAATCAATACAAATACTAACAAAATTCCAAATTCTAATTTTTTTGTGTGGTAGATAAGTTTATGCGTCAGGTGCGCTCCAAGTTTTAACTCATTTGGACATCTGAGCAACTCTCGGCAAAAAAGACAAATTCAGCGTTTGTAAAAAAAGTTTACCGTTCACACACTGTTCTGACCCGATTTGGTTTTTTTTTTGCTGTGAGTTGCTCAGATGTCCAAATAAATTGAAATTTGGAGCGAACCTCACGCACAAAATGTTCTATCACACAAAAAATTTGGATTTTTTGAATTATTTTAATATTTGTTTTGATTTTTTTCTAACCAGGTGTAGATAAGCCTGGGCATCGAATTGGGCTTTCGGCAAGATTTGTACTACTCACTACTTTCTGTGTATGCTAAATGCAGTCCTTTGCGCGTGAGAATACTTCCTTTTTGTTTGGATTATGGAGCTAGTGGCCACATTTAGGGCATCTCCAATGGAGACCGCAAAATTCCTCCCGCATCTATCCGCAGACACCTAGTCGCATACATTTTCACAACAACTCGAACCAACCGAACGAAATTTGTTCAAACAAGTCCGGAATTCATATAAATATGGCCGGATTTCATATAAACATACCGAATTTCATATAAACATGACGGATTTCATTACAAATATATCAAAGTGGTCCTAAGCGGGCTCTAGAGTATAATTAATACCTAATATAAATGATCGCCGGTGTTCGGTCCTCGTCTCCGATCATCAGCCCCAAGAACTGAAACTTCATGGTCTCTAGTTCTACCTCTGCGCTCTCCAGCTCCGCCTTCATGACCTTCGCCTCCGGAGCCCCGGGAACTGAGGTTGTCACTAGTAGAAAAAGAGCCTGTTGTCCCGGTTTGTAAGGGCCTTTTGTCCCGGTTCCTGAACCGGGACTAAAGGGTCGGTACTAATGCCCTGTCCCTTTAGTCCCGGTTCAATCCAGAACCGGGACAGATGGGCCTCCACGTGGCCTATGCGCGGAGCCCAGGCAGGAGGGCCTTTGGTCCCGGTTGGTGGCCCCAACCGGGACCAATAGGCATCCACGCGTCAGCATTTCTGTGGCTGGGGTTTTTGTTTTTTTGAAAGGGGGGGGGGGGGGGGGTTGGGGGTTTTGGGGGGTTAATTTATGTGTTTCATATATTGTGTTAGCTAGCTATAATTAATAGAGAGAAGTGTTCTCTCTTATGTCCGTGCTTGGTCGACGCTATGTACTATACATACATATAGAGAGGACTAGACACGCTAGCTAGCTAGTAAGCAAACGAAGTAAACAGAAGATCATCAAGAACATATATGCATATAGAGAGAAGTGATATCGACCACCTCTCCTTCTCCGAGAGATTGGTCGAATAACAAGTTCTCGTATATCTATCCGACACTACCGGCTACATACAATAATTATCTCTTACAAATATAATCTCCTAACATACGGACTCATGGTCCACATAGTATTCTCCGTCTTGAGCGATCACGTGGTCAAGAAAGAATGACGCCAATTCCTCTTGAATTGCTCGCATGCGAGCTGGTGCTAGGAGTTCATCCCGCTTCCGAAACATCTAATTTGAAGGAGCGGGTCAATACATACATACATACATATATATATATATATATATATATATATATATATATATATATATATATATATATATATATATATATAGTGTTACTATTCATCACCCAGGGTGCAGAATAAGTTATTCTTCACCCGAGGTAATCTTACGATCATTTCATAATTAAATTTCGTTTCGAATTCAAATAGTTACATTTTTATTGATTCACTACGTAAAATTTGACATAAGAAAATAAAAATATAAGTCATAAGACAAGAAAAATTTATAGTTTATGTGTATTTTAGACTATGTTTTTACGTTTGTAATTTTACATAATATAAAATATTTTTTACGTTGATTATATATTTTCTTACACTCTTTTTTTGCGTCGAAAATAAGACAAAACTTACGGAACGTAAAATTACGGTGCATTGATGGTAAAATAAAGGGGGTGAAGAATAACTATTCCTCACCTAGGGTGACGAATAGCGCGTATATATTATCAAAATATATACAACCAGTCTATTCTGATAATATTATCAAAATAGTTATTCTGATAACACTTCCGCACTGCACTCTTAACGCAAGTGCACGTCCTTGTTTGAACCAAGTGTGCTGCAATACTGAGGCGAGTAAACTTTCCGTGGCAAAAAACTGAACGTAGTGTTTTTCTGGTACTATTTTTTCTCTAGTTTTTTAACCGTTTATTGGAACGAGGTGTGTAATATATCGTTGAAAAGCTATGTGTTAGGCGCAAATTCGCCATGTTGAATACTTTTCGAGATTCCTCACAGTTTAAGAGCAGTTTTGAAAATGGTGCGGCCCACAACGAGTGGCAGCGAGCGTTTTTTCGCATTTTTTTCTAAACCGCTCGTCAGAATGAAGCAAATGATACACCATTGGATAGATATCATCGAGACGCATCTTATTCATATGTATTTCTTTCTCTAATTCGTTATGATTTAAGAGCAGTTTCAAATTTACTAAATCGCGGAATTCTGTTTTTAAAATTTTTCAAATTTTTGGTACTGTTTTCGCTCTAGTTTTTAACCGTTTGTCGAAACAAGGCGTGTAATATGTCGTTGGAAAGCTATAGACAAGGCACAACTTTCATATGTAGAAATGGTTTTGAGATTCCTTACAGTTTTAAGTTAATTTTGAAAATCGTGTGGCAGACGACAAGTGACAGCGGCCGTTTTTTTGCAAAATTTTTACAAACCAGTCGTCGAAATGATTCAAATGATATGCCGTTGGAAATATATCGACGACACGCAACTTTTTCATGTAGAACACTCTCTCTAATCCTTACGGTTTAAGAGCAGTTTTAAATTTACCGAAATGCGGACACTCTGTTTTTCGCGACACCCAAATCGACGTGGGTACTTCATCCGACTGAAAACCGCACTACATCGGATGAATACCCGCACTACATCAGATGTGTTAGAGAACTGCATGGTTTATTTTATTCAAATGTAATTTCTTTAAGGACGACAAATTGGAGTGCACTTCACATTGGGTGTAAATGAACCACAACACTATCAAGAAGTGAACCACATTTCTTTTTTTGCTCCCGTAACATTTTTTTTGCACTTACAGGATGAACTACGTCATACGGCCGACCGCACTGCTTCAGAATGAAAACCGCACTGCATCGGATAGGCAAGCGAGCTGCATAATTTCTTTTGTCGGACGTAAATTTTTCTCAGACAAAGAAGTGAAGTGCGCTTCACATCAGGCACAAGTGAACCACATCAAGCGAAAAATGGACCGAGACACAAGTTTAAGTGTACCGTATGATTTTTCTTTGTCTTTTTCTAACTTGTTTCACAGGGTTAAGTGGACCATATTTGTCAATGTTAGTGTGCTGCATCATGCGGGAAAACGCACTGCAATGTCATCACAAAGGATTGCACGCGATCCTTTTTGTTATTATTTTAAAATGAAAAGAAATGCATAGTACAGCGGAGCGAACCTCAGTCAAAAAAGTGCATGGTATAGTGAAGTGAACCTCTCCAAGTGCATGGTATAGTCTCGACACATTTTTTTGCATGTCCAATCTATTTTGAGGAACTGAAACTTGGATACAACAGCAGTGCACTTCATTTTCATGCTATTTTGCATTGTACAGGAACATAGCCCCCGGATCGGCTACCACGCCAAACACACACATATAAACAAAACCATCATGAGCACACTGTACTGCAGTGGGGATGGCATCGACAACAACCAAAACAAACTTCGTTGCAGGAACCTACCCAGGCAAACTGCAAAACCACACGAGGCTGCAACCCAACTGCGGTGCACAAAAAGGAACATGTAATCTTTTATAGATGACTCCTTTACAAAGAGAAATCCAAATCAATCGGGAGGGGGGGGGTCCCTGTTGACCCGAGTGTACCATCGTCATCTGAATGCCTGCACTGCCCCCGCTACTCTCATCCTCCACGAGAGTACTGCAATGTTCCTCGCTGAGGAACTGCAAGACCTGAAACACAAGAATAGAGAATAGCAAAACTGCACTGAAAATTTGTTTCACAAACAAGAAATTGAGCATGCGTCGAATTGCAGAGTAGTCGTTTTGGTGACCAAAATTGAGGCACGCATGGGTTGTACTGACCAACAAAGTCAGCAAGATGCTCACACTAGCCCTCATCGAAGAAGGGGAGGGAGGTGGGTACGGGGAAGGAAGAAAGGACTGGTTGGGCGGCGCGGTGTACCCAGGAGGTCGTGCTTTTCGATACTGTTTGCTTGCTCCTTCGATGGCATGTTTGCCTGCTCCTTTGGCGGGCACTGCACGCCGCATGCATAGGTGGACTGCAACAACCGCTCTGCGAGCTGCACAAACATCAGTAGGAGAGCTACACGCAACAAGCCAATGGACTGCACTGGGTCATCCTGAACCCGTCGCCGGTCATGCTCTCCGTGGGCGGAGGAGGCCATACTGTCGACTGCTAGGAGCTCAGCGCCTCCCCTTTTTTGCATATCCAGATTCGGCCACTACCAGCTCCCCTGACCTCCCGACGTGTCGGTGTGCAGTGCAATGGCCGTCGACGTGCAGTGCAGCGGCCATTAAGGTGCAGTGCGGCTGCAAACCCTGTGCGCCAGTGCTGAAGGAGATAGATGGAGAGGGAAGTTGGGGTGGCCGGGGTTGTCTCGCAGATTTGGACAGTGAATGTGGCGCGCTGGCCGGCGGGGGGCCGGGCCGACAAATCTTGGAGGTGGGGGAGAGGCTGGGAAAGATTCTCCGTCGCCGCTCCACCTTGATCCAGGCCACGGACGGCCGGATTCGTTCCCGGGGCGCCCGCGGAGACAGGGGCGGACGGGAAGTGGTGGCGCTCGTCGGTCCTCCCACCCGGTCACCACGCGTCGGAGGGAGCGGTGCGACGGTGGGGCGCGGCGCGGGGAGGGAAGTGGTGCGGGGAGGAAGGCGGTGCGGCGGCGGGGAAGGGAGGTGGCGCGGAGCGGGAGGAGGGAGGCGGCGAGGCAGCGCAGAGCGGGAGGGAGGTGGTGCAGCGGCGCGTTGGCAGGAGGAGGTCGTGGGGAGCACGCGGAGGAACCTCGCTGACGTCAAATCGGAAGCCCTGCACTGGGACCGGCGCTCCTGGAGCCCGCTTGTGTGAGTTGGACTGAGGAGGAGCGACGGATCTGGCGCGAATCCGGCAACCACCAAGGTGGGATCCGTCCTTTGGGTTGGGGGAAGGCAGGGTGAGGGAGAAAGAAGGTGGGGAGGCAGGTGGTGGTGGAGTAGGCCGCTGCAGTGGTGGTGGTGGTCGGCGGGGCTGGGGAAGGGTGGGTGGGAAGGGGAGGGGCGGCGGCGCTCTAGGCCGCTCCCGTGGTAGAAGGCAGGGAGGGGAGGGCCGGCGGCACTCTAGGCCGCTCCCGCGGTAGAAGGTGGGGAGGGGAGGGGCGGTGACGTTCGGGTGCGGTGTTATCAGAATAAGAAGTTTTGGTGTGCAGAATAAGGTCTTAAGGGGTGTTATTAGAATAAACCCATATATATATATATATATATATATATATATATATATATATGAATGAAACTCAACACAAATGATGGTAATAAAATAAAATTGTGAATGTTGTTATTTACGCACTTCATATTGTTCGTCAGAGTCGCCCCGCTCACAGGTTGTGTGGCAGATGGACTCGCAAACGTAGTATCCACAGAAATCATTCCCTTGTTCCTGCCACAACACTTTACAAGAAATAGAGGTCAATCAAACTGATAAGCAAGAATGCCAAATGGTATTGATGAAACTAGCGCTTGAATCAATAGGAGATGCGCGGAACATGCTACTATAGTACTTACTTTCGGGTGTCTAAATTGCAGCTCCTTCGGGAGTCCCGGAGCTTTTTTGGTGAATTTTTTCCAAACCCTGCCAGACAAAGAAAACAATTACTTGATATATCAGGAAATGAACAAAGTTGCTGATATGGTGGATAATGATCGATTTAACTTACTTCTCGAGCATTTGAGTCATGTCCGCATAGTCCTGGGGATCTTTTCGTCTTGAGTCTAAGACGGTTACTAGTCCCTGCTCAAGCTTAATCTCTAGAGAATATAGTGGAAACTGCACACGCATGCATAACTCATCAATTACATTACTATAACCTTGACTAATATATAAGGGAAACCGAATACGCACAAGACAGTAACACTCACTTGAAGTTGTAAGGAAAGAGTATTATATCTTTGTTTTCATTTATTACCAACGATCGTAGCAAGTTGGCCTCGGTATTTGCGGCATGAAATTTAACCTGGGTTGCATCTATGATATTTGTGTTAATGAACCCAATATCACCGATTTGTCGTTTCTTCAATTCGACGATCTTCAATCTGCATAATATAGTGAGGATAATTATAAATACATGCAATGAAAGAGCTGAGCTATATAGAGAGACTTAATGACAGAAGTAGTACTACTTACAGACAGTAGCAGGTGACCGTTGCTTTATCGAGGGCCAATTGATTGAAAAACTGAAAGAACTCCTCAAATGGAACATGCAACAGATCAATTCCAATGAGGTCATGCTCCTTTTTAACTCTCACATACAAAGTACTCCCCCCCCCCCAGACTCTGTGCAGATTTTCAAGTACCAATCATGCAATCTTTGCATCATCGTTGATATAGATCTTTCTTCTTTGACGAGAGGCTTCCCGTACTCGTATCTTTGTATCTGCACCTCCATGAAATCATAATGTACATCGTCGGGCAGGTAATCTCCAAGATTGCTATAACCGGGCACCATCCTCGGATCATTAGCGACGATGTCGCTAGGCACCTTGAGCGGGGGGCACGGTTGCTTCGCTGGTTCGCCGAGCTGTGCAATTTGTTTCCCAGCTCGTCGTTCTTTCGGCCTTTGATCACTGACAGTACTTCCCGACCACTCCGCTTCGGCAAATTCCTTTCCAATAATGCGCTCATAGTTTCCTTTCGGCGGAGACCTGGGTGGTTTTGTCAGGGCAGCCAGAATGCGCTTCGCTTTCACCGGATCTACCTTCTCCTCCGGAGGTGGATGTTTCTTTGCTTTCACCCCTTCAAAGAAGTTCCTCACTTCTTCTCGCGCCATCTCGGTGTTCTCCTCCGAGGTCCTCTCGTATGGTAACTTCTCTGGAGTCTTCGGAGAAGGACCGAATCTGTATGTCCTCCCGCCTCTGGCTGTACTGCTAGACGCCGGCAGAGCAGACGGAGCGGTTGTCTTCTTTACTTGCTTACGAGGCGGAGGAGAAGGACTACGACGTGCCGGAGCAGCCCGAGCGGCGGCAGGTCTCTTCCGCCCTTGCTGACGAGGCGGAGAAGGAGGAAGCTGGCTGCTCGGGCGCGCCGGTGCGGGAGGAGAAGGAGGCGGAGTGCCGCCACGCGTCAGAGAAGGAGCCGGCCGAATGCCCTGATCGTCACTCGCCGGAGGAGGAGGCGGTGGAGGAGGCGGAGTGCCCTGACTCGCCGGAGGAGGAGGAGGAGGCGGAGGCGTCCAGTTTGGAAGGTTGATGAGCTCCTTCCGCCATGGCATGGAGTCTTCAGAGCAGAACCCAGCCGAGTCTCCCCTTCACCGGTAGGGTGGTCAAGCTGGAGGTCCTCAAATCCCTCTGTTATTTCATCCACCATCACCCTAGCATATCCTTCTTGAATCGGCCGGCAGTGAAAAGTTGCGCCAGGTTTAGTAGGAAAAACAGAGCCAATAGCCGCCTTGACCTTCATATTAACCCATTGCGTCATAAGGTGGCAATTTTGAGACTCCATGATAGCATCCACGGGATAGCTGGTAGGAGCCGTCAAGACATGCTCCGGCTGAAGCAGCTCGGTGGAAGCCACGCTGCTTCTCCGTTGAGATGGCGGGGTAAATTCGGGGGAAGCTTCGGCAGTTCGTTTGCTGCGATTTGCTTCTTGTTCCTCTATCGCTTGTACCCTTGCTTGCAGCGCCTGCATTTGGGTCTGCTGCACTTTTTTCCTCCTCTCTTAGCATTTGTAACCGCCTGCGTCCGGAAACCCAACCTTCCACGAAATGGAGCCTGGCGTGCCTCATGTCCGTCCATGGTGCTCAGGATTCCCGAGGGCCATTGTGAGCTCGTCGTTCTCTCTGTCTGGAATGAACGTCCCTTGCTGCGCTACTTCGATATACTGCTGAAGCTTCTTGACTGGTATGTCCATTTGATCGTTCGTCCAAATGCACTTCCCTGATACAGGGTCCAAGGTTCCGCCAGCCCCGAAGAACCAAGTCCGGCAACGGTCTGGCCAGTTAATTGTCTCTGGTTTGATCCCTTTATCAGCCAGATCATTCTCAGTCTTGGCCCACTTAGGCCGGGCTACGAGGTAGCCACCTGACCCCGTGCGATGGTGATGCTTCTTCTTCGCAGCATTTTTCTTGTTTGTCGCCGACATCTTCTTACTCTTTTCCGATGTCTTGTGGGCCACAAATGCGGGCCAGTGATCTCTGATCTTCTCATATCCGCCCTTGAATTCTGGTGTCTCTTTATTTTCGACAAACTTATTCAGCTCTTTCTTCCACCTCCTGAATAGTTCTGTCATCCTCTTAAGAGCAAAAGACTTGATTAATTGCTCTTTAACTGGCTTCTCCGAATCATCCTCTTGTGGTAGGGTGAAATTTGACTTCAGCTCAGTCCAAAGATCATTTTTCTGCATATCATTAACATAAGACACCTCAGGGTCTTCTGTAGCCGGCTTTAACCATTGCTGGATGCTGATCGGGATCTTGTCCCTAACCAAAACCCCGCACTGAGCAACAAATGCGCTCTTTGTCCGGAGGGGTTCAATCGGTTGGCCATCGGACGCGATTGCTATGATCTCAAACTTTTCATCTGAGCTCAACTTTTTCTTCGGGCCTCGTCTCTTTACCGAAGTTGTGCTCAATCCGGAGGGCTAGAAAAAAGAACAAAGACTTAATTAATATGTGTACATACCAAAACAATGAATGCATCAATTAGCTAGTCAGCAGAAGCTTAACTAATATATATACCTGGCCGGACTCGGTTCGGTCACCAGAGATGTCATCACGGTCTCCTTCTTGCACCGGCATTGGGTCACCGGAGCCATCCTCACGGTCTCCTTCTTGCACCGGCATTAGGTCACCAGAGCCATCATAATCATAGCCAGTTGCTTCCAGACCATCGGTGTCGTTGAGAAACAACGAGCAGACGGCATCACTTCCTCGTGCGATTATGTCCCCCAACAACTCTTCTTGTACTTCGTCTTGGGCGGTGTCCATAGTTTCTACAAATATTTACAACATGGAAATTATTATTCAAACATGACAGATGGATATATTAGTGGCAAACGTAGAACTAATATTAATTAGTGGCCTCGACGCTGCTTCTCTAGGGTTTGGAGTGGCCTCGACGCTGCTTCTCTAGGGTTTGGGGTGGCCTCGACAACGCTACAAGGATAAAAAAAGAAGAGGAAGAAGAAAAAAAAGAGGAGAAGAAAGAATAGAGGAGTTCTTACTCCTCTATTCTTTCTTCTCCTCTTTTTTTTCTTCTTCTAACTCTTTTTTTATCGGGAACGAGGGTCGTCGAGGGTCACCGATCGGTAGAGGAAACCCTAAGTAGCAAGTATCGTGGGTGTGAGATACATGTGGCCGTCGGTGTCTGAAACTACATGCACGTCCCACAAGTGACGTGGGCGTCGAAGCTCGCGTCACTTGTGGGACGTGGATGTAGTGTCCGACACCGACGGCCGCATGTATCTCACATCGACGATACTTGCTATTTAGGGTTTCCTCTACCGCTCAGCGACCCTGACCCTCGACGACCCTCGTTCCTGATAAAATAAAGAGGAAGAAGAAAAAAAAGAGAGAAGACCATCGTTCCCGATAAAATAAAGAGGAAGAAGAAGAAAAAAAGAGAGAAGAAGAAATCTTTGTTCTCCTCTTTTTTTTTACTTCTTCTTCCTCTTTTTTTATCGGGAACAAGGGTCGTCGAGGGTCGCCGAGCAGTAGAGGAAACCCTAAATAGCAAGTATCGTCAGTGTAAGATACATGTGGCCATCGGTGTCGGACAGTACATCCACGTCCCACAAGTGACGCGGGCTTCGTGACCCTAGACCCCCTCTCGACCCTCGACCCCTCAGTGACCATCGACCCCCTCTCGACCCTCGACCCCTCGGCGACCCTAGACGACCCTCGTTCCCGATAAAAAAAAGAGGAAGAAGAAGAAAAAAAGAGGAGAAGAAAGAATAGGGGAGAAGAACTCCTCTATTCTTTCTTCTCCTCTTTTTTTCTTCTCCTCTATTCTTTCTTCTCCTCTTTTTTTTTCTTCTTCCTCTTCTTTTTTATCCTTTTCTTCCTCTCATGTTCGACGACCCCCTCTCGACCCCCTCTCGACCGTCGACCCCCTCTCGACCCTCATATATAAAACATTTTCTTCCTTCTTCTTCCTTCTATTCCTTCTTCCTAAATATATAGAACTTTTTTTAAAATGAAACTAACCTAAAATGTACTAAATCAGAGAACATATATAGATAAAACTTTTCTAATAAAAAAATCTAACTTTTGCATATATGTATTTTTAAAACATCATTACAATTGAAAAAAAATACATACATATATACCTATATGAACATACATAAAAAACATATATGAACATACATACAAAAACATAATATATATGAAAATCTAAAAACATGTAAAAAACATGTATAATTAAAAAAATGCACGGCGACGGCAGGGGCGGCAGACGCGCGGTGCTCATAGAGGCGGCGACGCGTCGGGGCAGGGGACGGCCGGCGAGGGCGCGGGCGACGAGGGCACTGGCGAGGGCGCGGGCGACGAGGGCACTGGCGAGGGCGCGGGCGACAGCGATGAGGGCGCGGGCGACGGCGATGACGGGCGCGGGCGACGGCCGGCGAGGGTGCGGGCGACGGCGACGACGGGCGCGGGCGATGGCGACGGCAGGGGCGGCGTGCGGCATTGGGGCAGCCTGGCGGCGTCGAGGAGGTCGGCGTCGTCGGGGGCAACTGGCGAGGGAAATCTGAAAATTTCACAAGTCCTGGTTATATACCAAAGGCATTGGTCATGGTTCGTGGCACAAACCATGACCAATGCGCCCCTTTAGTCCCGGTTGGTGCCACCAACCAGGACCAAAGGCCTCTTTTCAGTAGCCCAAAGGGCGGGAAGCGGCGGCCTTTGGTCCCGGTTGGTAGCACCAACCGGGACTAAAGGGGAGCATTGGTCACGGTTTGTGCCACGAACCGTGACCAATGCCCCCTTTAGTCCCAGTTGCTGGCACCAACCGGGACCAAAGGCCTTGTGCTGCCCCGCGCCAAAACTTTAGTCCCACCTCGCTAGCTGAGAGAGCTCGAGAGTCGTTTATAAGCGCTACTGCGCCTTCCCTCTCGAGCTCCTCTCCAATGCAGGCTTTCGGGCCTAACCCTGCGATGTGTGCCTGTGGGCCTACTGGCCTCCTGCGGGCCTGAATCCTGGCCCATGGTAGGGTTTCTAGTCGTATTCAGGCCGTGGGGGCCCGGTAGGTGGAACTTTTTTTCTTTGTTGCTTTATTTATTTTATTTTGTTTCTACTTACAACAAAATACTTATTGTTGCTATTTTTCTAGTTTTTTTGTTTTGTTTTCTGCATTTTTTTGTTCTTTGCTTTATATTTTAATTCTTTTTTGCTTTTAGTTTTAGAAAAATTATGAAGTTTCTGTTAGTGCCATTAGTTTTCAAATTTCAAAACACTTTTTTAGTTTTTTTTGTTTTCTTTGTTGCTTTATTTATTTTATTTTGTTTCTACTTACAACAAAATACTTATTGTTGCTATTTTTTTTCTAGTTTTTTTGTTTTGTTTTCTACATTATTTATTTTCTTTTGTTTTTTGCTTTATTTTTTATTCTTTTTGCTTTTAGTTTTAGAAAAATTATAAACTTTCTGTTAGTGCCATTAGTTTTCAAATTTGAAAACACTTTTTTAGTTTTTTTTGTTTTCTTTGTTGCTTTATTTATTTTATTTTGTTTCTATTCACAAAAAAATACTAATTGTTGCTATTTTTTTTGTTTTCCATATTTTTTGTTTTGTTTTCTACATTATTTATTTTCTTTTGTTTTTTGCTTTATTTTTTATTTCTTTTTGCTTTTAGGTGAGCAAAATTATAAACTTTCTGTTAGTGCCATTAGTTTTAGAAAAATTATAAACTTTCTATTAGTGCCATTAATTTTCAAATTTGAATAGTTAAAATTTGAATTCTTTGAAATTTGTGTGAATCACAAGTTTGTGATTAACTTTACTAAAAAAATGAACATAGATGCACCTATAGAGAAAATTCGACCTAAATTCATAGTTTTCAAATGAACTCTGAAAAAGTTGGCATAGCATACTCGTGTGTTATAAAGTTGGCATGGTATCATCATAATAGTTGCGGGAGAAAGTCTTCACTTTTTCTTCGCTTGTGTCATTTTCTTATTGCGCCGTAATCATGGATAATCTTCATCGTTTATCAGGATGCTTGGGTCAGCCTTGACATTGAAGGGAGGAATTTCATGAAACTTTTCATAATCTTCAGACATGTCTATCTTGCCGTCCACTCCCAGGATGTCCCTTTTTCCTGAAAGAACTATGTGGCGCTTTGGCTCAGCGTATGATGTATTCGCTTCCTTATCTTTTATTTTTCTCGGTTTGGTAGACATGTCCTTCACATAGATAACCTGTGCCACATCATTGGCTAGGACGAACGGTTCGTCAGTGTACCCAAGATTTTCCAGATCCACTGTTGTCATTCCGTACTGTGGGTCTACCTGTACCCCGCCGCCTGACAGATTGACCCATTTGCACTTAAACAAAGGGACCTTAAAATCATGTCCGTAGTCAAGTTCCCATATGTCCACTATGTAACCATAATATGTGTCCTTTCCGCTCTCGGTTGCTGCATCAAAGCGAACACCGCTGTTTTGGTTGGTGCTCTTTTGATCTTGGGCGATCGTGTAAAATGTATTCCCATTTATCTCGTATCCTTTGTAAGTCAATACAGTCAAAGATGATCCCCTGGACAGCAAGTACAACTCATCACAAATAGTGTTGTCACCTCTGAGACGTGTTTCCAACCAACTGCTGAAAGTCCTGATGTGTTCACATATAATCCAGTCGTTGCACTGCTCCGGGTGTTTGGAGCACAGACTGTTCTTGTGTTCATCGACATACGGGGTCACCAAGGTAGAGTTCTGTAGAACTGTGTAGTGTGCTTGAGACCAAGAATATCCGTCCCTGCATATTATTGAGTCACTTCCAAGAGTGCCTTTTCCAGTCAGTCTTCCCTCATACCGCGATTTAGGGAGACCTATCTTCTTAAGGCCAGGAATGAAGTCAACACAAAACCCGATAACATCCTCTGTTTGATGGCCCATGGAGATGCTTCCTTCTGGCCTAGCGCGGTTACGGACATATTTCTTTAGGACTCCCATGAACCTCTCAAAGGGGAACATATTGTGTAGAAATATGGGCCCAGGATGACAATCTCGTCGACTAGATGAACTAGGATGTGCGTCATGATATTGAAGAAGGATGGTGGGAACACCAGCTCGAAACTGATAAGACATTGCGCCACATCACTCCTTAGCCTTGGTACGATTTCTGGATCGATCACCTTCTGAGAGATTGCATTGAGGAATGCACATAGCTTCACAATGGCTAATCGGACGTTTTCCGGTAGAAGCCCCCTCAATGCAAGCGGAAGCAGTTGCGTCATAATCACGTGGCAGTCATGATACTTTAGGTTCTGAAAAATTTTCTCTGGCATATTTATTATTCCCTTTATATTCGACGAGACGCTAGTCATTACCTTCATACTGAGCAGGCATTCAAAGAAGATTTCTTTCTCTTCTTTCGTAAGAGCGTAGCTGGTAGGACCTTTATACTGCTTCGGAGGCATGCCGTCTTTTTCGTGCAAACGTTGCAGGTCCTCTCGTGCCTCAGGTGTATCTTTTGTCTTCCCATACACGCCCAAGAAGCCTAGCAGGTTCACGCAAAGGTTCTTCGTCACGTGCATCACGTCGATTGAAGAGCGGACCTCTAGGTCTTTCCAGTAGGGTAGGTCCCAAAATATAGATTTCTTCTTCCACATGGGTGCGTGTCCCTCAGCGTCATTCGGAACAGCTAGTCCGTCGGGACCCTTTCCAAATATTACGTGCAAATCATTGACCATAGCAAGTACGTGATCACCGGTACGCATGGCGGGCTTCTTCCGGTGATCTGCCTCGCCATTGAAATGCTTGCCTTTCTTTCGACATTGATGGTTGGTCGGAAGAAATCGACGATGGCCCAGGTACACATTCTTCATGCATTTGTCCAGGTATATACTTTTAGTGTCATCTAAACAGTGCGTGCATGCGTGGTATCCTTTGTTTGTCTGTCCTGAAAGGTTACTAAGAGCGGGCCAATCGTTGATGGTCACGAACAGCAACGCCTTTAGGTTAAATTCCTCCTGTCTATGCTCATCCCGCGTACGTACACCGTTTCCATTCCACAGCTGTAAAAGTTCTTCAACTAATGGCCTTAGGTACACATCAATGTCGTTCCCGGTTGCTTATGGCCTTGGATGAGAACTGGCATCATAATGAACTTCCGCTTCATGCACATCCAAGGAGGAAGGTTATACATACATAGAGTCACGGGCTAGGTGTTGTGATCGCTGCTCTGCTCCCCGAAAGGATTAATGCCATCCGTGCTTAAAGCAAACCATACATTCCTTGGGTCCTTTGCAAACTCATCCCAGTACTTTCTCTTGATTTTTCTCCACTGCGACCCGTCAGCGGGTGCTCTCAACTTCCCATCTTTCTTCCGGTTCTCACTGTGCCATCGCATCAACTTGGCATGCTCTTCGTTTCTGAACAGATGTTTCAACCATGGTATTATAGGAGCATAACACATCACCTTCGCAGGAACCCTCTTCCTGGGGGGCTCGCTATCAACATCACCAGGGTCATCTCGTCTGATCTTATACCGCAATGCACCGCATACCGAGCATGCATTCAGATCCTTGTATGCACCGCGGTTAACGATGCAGTCATTAGGGCATGCATGTCTCTTCTCCACCTCCAATCCTAGAGGGCATACGACCTTCTTTGCTGCATATGTACTGTTGGGCAATTCGTTATCCTTTGGAAGCTTCTTCTTCAATATTTTCAGTAGCTTCTCAAATCCTTTGTCGGCCACAACATTCTCTGCCTTCCACTGCAGCAATTCCAGTACGGTACCGAGCTTTGTGTTGCCATCTTCGCAATTGGGGTACAACCCTTTTTTGTGATCCTCTAACATGCGATCGAACTTCAGCTTCTCCTTTTGACTTTCGCATTGCGTCCTTGCATCGACAATGACCTGGCGGAGATCATCATCATCGGGCACATCGTCTGGTTCCTCTTGATCTTCAGCAGCTTCACCAGTTGCAGCATCATTGGGCACATCATCTGGTTCCTCTTGATCTTCACCAGCTCCCCCGTTGCAGCATCACCGTATTCAGGGGGCACATAGTTGTCATCGTACTCTTCTTCTTCGCCGTCTTCCATCATAGCCCCTATTTCTCCGTGCCTCGTCCAAACATTATAGTGTGGCATGAAACCCTTGTAAAGCAGGTGGGAGTGAAGGATTTTCCGGTTAGAGTAAGACCTCGTATTCCCACATTCGGTGCATGGACAACACATAAAACCTTTCTTCTTGTTTGCCTGAGCCGCATCAAGAAACTCATGCACGCCCTTAATGTACTCTGAGGTGTGTCTGTCATCATACATCCATTGCCGGTTCATCTGCGTGCATTATATATAATTAAGTGTCCAAATTAATAGAAGTTCATCATCACATTAAAACCAAAGTGCATACATAGTTCTCATCTAAGAACATATAGCTCTCCAGAGCATCTAATTAATTAAACCATACATTGAAACTATGTAAAACATTTCAATGCGAAAACAAATGCGATCATAATCGCAACCAAGGTAACAATTGATCCAATGACATAATGATACCAAGCCTCGGTATGAATGGCATATTTTCTAATCTTTCTAATCTTCAAGCGCATTGCATCCATCTTGATCTTGTGATCATCGACGACATACGCAACATGCAACTCTAATATCATCTTCTCCTCCTCAATTTTTTTATTTTTTCCTTTAACAAATTGTTTCTTCTTCAACTAAATTTAACCTCTCGACAATAGGGTCAGTTGGCATTTTCAATTCACATACATCCTACATAATTAAAATCTATGTCACATTGGTCAGCATAATTTTCATAAACAATAAATGAACCAATAGTTATAAAGACAAATGAACCACATCCGAATCATAGACAGGACGAGGGCCAACGGGGGCGGATACCAAAACCATTGCACTATATAAGATGCAATAATAAAAGTAAGAAAATAATACAAGTATCTATGTAAACATACAAGTAAGAATACTTTTCCTTTCAGAAAGAAGATAAGAACAAGAGGCTCACCACGGTGGTGCCAGCGATGAGCGCGGTGTAGGTGATCGACGGCGGTGAAGACGGGGACGGGGCTTGACAGACCGCTAAATCTAGACAAATATTGAGGAAAATGGAGCTTGGAGGTCGAGCTTGGAGAGGAGAAAGCTTAATTAGTGTGGCCTGGGCATTCCATAGAACACCTTGTGTGCATAGGAGGTGAGCTAGAGCACTACCACGCCCTCTCCCCCTCGGCTAGAAAAAATAGAGCAGTGTGCTCTGCTCTTACGCGAGGGGGGTATATATAGGCACCTCGTTGGTCCCGGTTGGTGGCATGAACTGGGACTAAAGGGGAGCCTTTGGTCCCGGTTCACGCCACCAACCGGGACCAATGGTGGTGGGCCAGGAGCGAGGCCCATTGGTCCCGGTTCATCCCACCAACCGGGTCCAAAAGGTCCAGATGAACCGGGACCAATGGCCCACGTGGCCCGGCCGGCCCCCTGGGCTCACGAACCGGATCCAATTCCCCCATTGGTCCCGGTTCTGGACTGAACCGGGACTAATGGGCTGACCCGGCCTGAACCAAAGCCCTGTTTTCTACTAGTGTGTCTGCCTTGACGTCTCCGCCAAGCGACTAATCGATCGAAGATGCTCAGCCCATCAAGCTTGGCGTCGACGGGAGGGAAGGAGCGGTGGCCTTTCTGGGACACGAGCGGCGGCAACCTACCGTGCACTACTCTTCCTTGCTATCGGCGGCGCTTGCGGATGTGTCGACTTCTTCGTGGTCCTGGCATCAAGGCGCGGCCTCGGTGATGTCGTCCTCGTCGGTGTTGACGAACAACGCCTCGCCTGCGTCATCGCCACACCCCTTGCCGGCAGCCACCAACCGCTGTCGGTACCACCAGCGCGCGAGGCGGATCTCGCCAGCGGAGTGGTAGGACTCGAGCACCGCCTCCTGCCCCGCCAGGTCCGCATACGGTGCGACCGACCTGCTCCTCCGCCTGCAAATGCTCCTGGAGGAGGTTGTCGTTGTAGTTGGCGTCGGCCGGTGCCTCCCGGAACTGCTCCTCCTGCACCATGTCCATGTAATGGGCACGAGCCTCCCCAATGGTCATGCTTGAATGCACTGGAAATGGTGTAGCGGAGGAGAAGGGTGTCGTGGAGGAAGAGGAGGGTGGCGCTGGCTCGTCGGAGGAGGCATCCTCCATTTGCATGTCATCCGGCTGCTTGCCAACCTGCCAGTCGGCGACAATGGAGGCCATGGCCTTCTTCTGCTCCGACGCCAGTCCGTCTCAGAGAGTTATGGCGGTGGAGGGATCCACAACTTAAGATCTCGGGGTAGAGCAACTATGTACTTCGATAATTTCATAATATAAACAAGACCAGGATGTAGGGTTTTACCTCCATAGAGAGGGCATGAACCTGGGTAAATCCCCTGTGTGTTCTTCTCCTATTATCCATCGATCCGATCTGACAGCTCAGCCCCCCCCCCCTACCCGAGATCTTCCTATTTTGACACCGACGGGGAGTATGTATGGGAGGGCATGATCCGTTGACGAAAAACTTGTTGGACATCCGATTAATGTAGTCTGATTTGAGACATTATTGTACTAGACTTAATTTGCATGCTATGTATGGATGATTTGTACTTTTTCCTATCTGGACTTTGATGAATATCGGGCGGTTTGCATGAATTTTGTCCAGTTAGTTCAAATGCGGGTTGAAACGTATGCGGGCAGCGTTGGAAGTGGCCTCCCGCATCTGTGTCTGGGGATAGGATCCCACTTTTCACGGACGGATGCGGGAGAAAATTTGCGGGTCGCCGTTGGAGATGTGGTATCCATTGCAAAGGTCATTCCCACATCGCCTAATGATGACAACTGACGCATAGCATGTGTGACACTTGTTGCAATTTGAGAGTTTCGATGGATTTCTTCCCACACGCAGAGAGAGTTGGGTGGGTTTGTTTATGCTATTTTCATAGTTTTGATTTTTTTAACGATTTATTTCTTGAACCATGTGTCCAAATCATGAAACCATTTTCACTATTGCGTTTCTTATGATGAGATTTCAAATTAGATCACATGTTGATAGACTTCTATAAACTTTTTTCACGTGAAATCTGTGTTCCAAAAATGTACTAACATGTGCTTTAAAATGTAATAATTGTGCTTTACTTGTTGGGGGAATCATAGTTGTGCTCCACGCGAACAACTGTACTTCACGTAGAAGCACACGTGTGTTTCACTTTTGAGAAAAAAAATGTGCTTTAGCGCGAGAAGCACAACTATGCTTTCACATGAAAGCACAACCGTGCTCCACGCTTCTGACAGGCAAAAAAAATTAGAACAACCAAAAAACAAACAACTGAGATGGCTTACCACGCTCGGTGAATTGACAATAGGTCTAGCAGGATAAGATGGAAAAGAAACAATACTGGGTTTAGCAATTGGAGAAAAACACCCTTCAAGGTAAAATGAGGTTTCTCTAAAGAAAAAGTTAAAACGAGGTAGCTGATGCTTTCTTGTAGAAAATAAAAATAAAAACAACATTGCCATTGTTTTTATTATTTATTTTTGGTCCATCTAGAACTCGTCTAGATGAGAACTAACTATTGCAAATCTAAAACTAACATCAATTTTTCTATTCCCCGTCTCCCTAGCGTTTTCCTATGTTCTTGCGTTTTTGCATCTGAGCTATATCTTACTTATCACTTTGCTTGCTTGAAGAAACTCTTCAACACTTCGTTTTTGGGCTGGCCGTCTAGAAGTTTGCTCTTTTCGTCCCTCAACTTTTGACGAAGTCTAGATTTGACCCCTCAACTTAAAAACCGGATAACTTGTACCCCCAATTCTTAAAACCAGACAAGTTTCATCCCTCAACCCAACCAAAGCTGTTTTTGTGCTGACTCAGCGTGGCTTTGAATGGTTATAGTCCCCGTGTCAATCTATTTCTCCCATTTGATTTATCTCTAATGTGGGTATTCTATCAAGCACTTAATGTGCCAGGTCTGGAGCTGTTGGCAACGGTGAGCTCTCGAAGGAAGGGGACCACGAGCGAGCTGATGTTGCCGTCCATGTGTTGGGGAACGCAGTAATTTCAAAAAAAAAATCCTACACACACGCAAGATCATGGTGATGCATAGGAACGAGAGGGGAGATATCATCTACGTACCCTCGTAGACCGTAAGCGGAAGCGTTATGACAACACGGTTGATTTAGTCGTACGTCTTCACGAATGACCAATCTAGTAACAAAGATACGGCACCTCCTTGATCTGCACATGTTCAGCTCGGTGACGTCCCGTGAACTCACGATCCAAGTAGAGCTTCGAGGGAGAGCTTCTTCAGCATGACGGCATGATGACGGTGATGATGTTGCTACCGGAACAGGGCTTCGCCTAAGCACCGCTACGATATTACCGAGGTGGATTATGGTGGAGGGAGGCACCACCCACGGCTAAAGATCAGTGATCAACTTGTGTCTCTATGGGGTGCCCCCCTCGCCCGTATATAAAGGAGTGGAGGAGGGGGAGGGCCGGCCCTCCTATGGCGCGCCCCATGGGGAGTCCTACTCCCACCGGGAGTAGGATCCCCAATTTCCAAGTAGTAGGAGTAGGAGAAGGAAGGAGGAAAGAGGGAGAAGGAAAGGGGGCGCCCCCCTAGTCCAATTTGGACTAGAGGGGGAGGGGGCGCACCGCCTGCCCTGGCAGCCCCTCCTCTCTTTCCACTAAGGCCCATAAGGCCCATTAAACTCCTCGGGGGTTCCGGTAACCTGTTGGGGAACGTAGTAATTTCAAAAAAATTCCTACGCACATGCAAGATCATGGTGATGCACAACAACGAGAGGGGAGAGTGTTGTCTACGTACCCTCGTAGACCGGAAGCGGAAGCGTTATAACAAGGCGGTTGATGTAGTCGTACGTCTTCATGGCCTGACCGATCAAGCACCGAAACTAAAGCACCTCCGAGTTTTTGCACAAGTTCAGCTAGATGACGATTCCCGGACTCCGATCCAGCAAAGTGTCGGGGATGAGTTCCGTCAGCACGACGGCGTGGTGACGATCTTGATGTTCTACCGTCGCAGGGCTTCGCCTAAGCACCGCTACAATATTATCGAGGATTATGGTGGAGGGGGGCACCGCACATGGCTAAGAGATCAATGATCAATTTTTGTGTCTCTAGGGTGCCCCCTGCCCCCGTATATAAAGGAGTGGAGGAGGGGGCCGTCCAAGGAGGGTGGCGCGCCCAAGGGGGGGAGTCCAACTCCCACCGGGAGTAGGACTCCCCTTTTTCCTATTAGGAGTAGGAGAGGGAAGGAAGAGGAAGGAGGGAGGAAGGAAAGGGGGGCCGACCCCCTTCCCAATTCGTATTAGGCTTGGGGGGCGCGCCCCCTCCCTTGCTCCTTTCCCCTCCTTTCCACTAAGGCCCAATAAGGCCCATATACCTCCCGGGGGGTTCCGATAACCTCTCGGTGATCCGGTATTGTCCCAATCTTACCCAGAACCTTTCCGGTGTCCAAATATAGTCATCCAATATATCGATCTTTATGTCTCGACCATTTCGAGACTCCTCATCAAGTCCGTGATCACATCCAGGACTCCGAACAACCTTCGGTACATCAAAATATATAAACTCCTAATGAAATTGTCATCGTAATGTTAAGCCTACGGACCCTACGGGTTCGAGAACAATGGAGACATGACCGAGACACGTCTCCGGTCAATAACCAATAGCAGAACCTGGATGCTCATATTGGCTCCTACATATTCTACGAAGATCTTTATCGGTCAGACCGCATAACAACATACATTGTTCCCTTTGTCATCGGTATGTTACTTGCCCGAGATTCGATCGTCGGTATCTCAATACCTAGTTCAATCTCGTTACTGGCAAGTATCTTTACTCATTCCGTAATACATCATCTTGCAACTAACTTATTAGTTGCATTGCTTGCAAGGCTTAAGTGATGTGTATTACCGAGAGGGCCCAGAGATACCTCTCCGACAATCGGAGCGACAAATCCTAATCTCGAAATACGCCAACCCAACATGTACCTTTGGAGACACCTGTAGAGCACCTTTATAATCACCTAGTTACGTTGTGACGTTTGGTAGCACACAAAGTGTTCCTCCGGTAAACGGGAGTTGCATAATCTCATAGTCATAGGAACATGTATAAGTCATGAAGAAAGCAATAGCAACATACTAAACGATCGGGTGCTAAGCAAACGGAATGGGTCAAGTCAATCACATCATTCTCCTAATGATGTGATCCCGTTAATCAAATGACAACTCATGTCTATGGTTAGGAAATATAACCATCTTTGATCAACGAGCTAGTCAAGTAGAGGCATACTAGTGACACTCTGTTTGTCTATGTATTCACACATGTATTATGTTTCCGGTTAATACAATTCTAGCATGAATAATAAACATTTATCATGATATAAGGAAATAAATAATAACTTTATTATTGCCTCTAGTGCATATTTCCTTCAGGTTCCCACTTGCACTAGAGTCAATAATCTAGTTCACATCGCCATGTGATTTAATACCAATGGTTCACATCACCACGTGATTAACACCCATAGTTCACATCAACTTGTGACCAACACCTAAAGGGTTTACTAGAGTCAATAATCTAGTTCACATCGCTATGTGATTAACACCCAAAGAGTACTAAGGTGTGATCATGTTTTGCTTGTGAGAGAAGTTTAGTCAACGGGTCTGCCACATTCAGATCCGTAAGTATTTTGCAAATTTCTATGTCAACAATGCTCTGCATGGAGCTGCTCTAGCTAATTGCTCCCACTTTCAATATGTATCAAAATTGAGATTTAGAGTCATCTATTTCAGTGTCAAAATTTGCATCGACATAACCCTTTACGACCAACCTTTTTGTCACCTCCATAATCGAGAAACATATCCTTATTCCATTAAGGATAATTTTGACCGCTGTCTAGTGATCTACTCCTAGATCACTATTGTACTCCCTTGCCAAACTCAGGGCAGGGTATACAATAGGTCTGGTACACAGCATGGCATACTTTATAGAACCTATGGCTGAGGCATAGGGAATGACTTTCATTCTCTCTCTATCTTCTACCGTGGTCGGGTTTTGAGTCTTACTCAACTTCACACCTTGTAACACAGGCAAGAACTCCTTTGATTGTTCCATTTTGAACTACTTCAAAATCTTGTCAAGGTATGTACTCATTGAAAAACTTATCAAGCGTCTTGATCTATCTCTATAGATCTTGATGCTCAATATGTAAGTAGCTTCACCGAGGTCTTTCTTTGAAAAACTCCTTTCAAAACTTCCTTTATGCTTTGCAGAATAATTCTACATTATCTACGATCAACAATATGTCATTCACATATACTTATCAGAAATGTTGTAGTGCTCCCACTCACTTTCTTGTAAATACAGGCTTCACCGCAAGTCTGTATAAAACTATATGCTTTGATCAACTTATCAAAGCGTATATTCCAACTCCGAGATGCTTGCACTAGTCCATAGATAGATCGCTGGAGCTTGCATATTTTGTTAGTACCTTTAGGATTGACAAAACCTTCTGGTTGCATCATATACAACTCTTCTTTAATAAATCCATTAAGGAATGCAGTTTTGTTTATCCATTTGCCAGATTTCATAAAATGCGGCAATTGCTAACATGATTCGTACAGACTTAAGCATAGATACGAGTGAGAAACTCTCATCGTAGTCAACACCTTGAACTTGTCGAAAACCTTTTTGCGACAATTCTAGCTTTGTAGATAGTAACACTAATATCAGCATCCGTCTTCCTCTTGAAGATCCATTTAATCTCAATGGCTCGCCGATCAATGGGCAAGTCAATCAAAGTCCATACTTTGTCCTCATACATGGATCTCATCTCAGATTTCATGGCCTCAAGCCATTTCGCGGAATCTGGGCTCATCATCGCTTCCTCATAGTTCGCAGGCTCGTCATGGTCAAGTAACATGACCTCCAGAACAGGATTACCGTACCACTCTGGTGCGGATTTCACTCTGGTTTACCTACGAAGTTCGGTAGTAACTTGATCTGAAGTTACATGATCATCATCATTAGCTTCCCCACTAATTGGTGTAGTAGTCACTGGAACAGATTTCTGTGATGAACTACTTTCCAATAAGGGAGCTGGTACAGTTACCTCATCAAGTTCTACTTTCCTCCCAATCACTTCTTTCGAGAGAAACTCCTTCTCTAGAAAGGATCCATTCTCAGCAATGAATAACTTGCCTTCAGATCTGTGATAGAAGGTGTACCCAACAGTTTCTTTTGGGTATCCTATGAAGATTTACTTCTCCGATTTGGGTTCGAGCTTATTAGTTTGAAACTTTTTCACATAAGCATCGCAATCCCAAACTTTAAGAAACGACAGCTTAGGTTTCTCGCCAAACCACAGTTCATATGGTGTCATCTCCACGGATTTAGATGGTGCCCTATTTAACGTGAATGTAGCTGTCTCTAATGCATAACCCCAAAACGATAGCGGTAAATCAATCAGAGACGTCATAGATCGAACCATATCTAATAAAGTACGTTTACGACGTTCGGACACACCATTACACTATGGTGTTCCAGGTGGCGTGAGTAGTGAAACTATTTCACATTGTTTTAACTGAAGGCCAAACTCGTAACTCAAATATTTTACTTCTGCGATCATATCGTAGAAACTTTTATTTTGTTACGATGATTCTCCACTTCACTCTGAAATTCTTTGAACTTTTCAAATGTTTCAGACTTGTGTTTCATCAAGTAGATATACACATATTTGCTCAAATCATCTGTGAAGATCAGAAAATAATGATACCTGCCGCGAGATTCAATATTCATCGGACCACATACATCAGTATGCATGATTTCCAACAAATATGTTGCTTGCTGCATTGTTCCGGAGAACAGAGTGTTAGTCATCTTGCCCATGAGGCATGGTTCGCAAGCATCAACTGATTCATAATCAAGTGATTCCAAAAGTCCATCAGCATGGAGTTTCTTCATGCGATTTACACCAATATGACCTAAACAGCAGTGCCACAAATAAGTTGCACTATCATTATTAACTTTGCATCTTTTGGTTTCAATATTATGAATATGTGTATCACTACGATCGAGATCCAACGAACCATTTTCATTGGGTGTATGACCATAGAAGGTTTTATTCATGTAAACAGAACAACAATTTATTCTCTTACTTAAATGAATAACTGTATTGCAATAAATAGGATCAAATCACATTCATCCTCAACGCAAACACCAAATAACACTTATTTAGGTTCAACACTAATCCCGAAAGTATAGGGAGTGTGCGATGATGATCATATCAATCTTGGAACCACTTCCAGCACACATCGTCACTTCACCCTTAACTAGTCTCTGTTCATTCTGCAACTCCCGTTTCGAGTTACTACTCTTAGCAACTGAACTAGTATGAAATACTGAGGGGTTGCTATAAACACTAGTAAAGTACACATCAATAACATGTATATCAAATATACCTATGTTCACTTTGCCATCCTTCTTATCCGCCAATTACTTGGGGTAGTTCCGCTTCCAGTGACCAGTCCCTTTGCAGTAGAAGCACTCAGTCTCAGGCTTAGGTCCAGACGGGCTTCTTCACTTGAGCAGCAACTTGCTTGCCGTTCTTCTTGAAGTTCCCTTTCTTCCCTTTGCCCGTTTTGAAACTAGTGGTCTTTGTCAACCATCAACACTTGGTGCTTTTCTTGATTTCTACCTTCGTCGATTTCAGCATCACGAAGAGCTTGGGAATTACTTTTCTCATCCCTTGCATATTATAGTTCATCACTAAGTTCTAGTAACTCGGTGATAGTGACTAGACAACTTTGTCAATTACTCTCTTATCTGGAAGATTAACTCCCACTTGATTCAAGCAATTGTAGTACTCAGACAATCTGAGCACATGCTCACTGCTTGTGCTATTCTCCTCCATCTTTTAGCTATAGAACTTGTTGGAGACTTCATATCTCTCAACTCGGGTATTTGCTTGAAATATTAACTTCAACTCCTGGAACATCTCATATGTTTCCATGACGTTCAAAACATCTTTGAAGTCCCGATTCTAAGCAGTTAAGCATGGTGCACTAAACTATCAAGTAGTCATCATATTGAGCTAGCCAAACGTTCAGAACGTCTGCGTCTGCTCTTGCAATAGGTCTGTCACCTAGCGGTGCATCAAGGACATAATTCTTCTGTGCAGCAATGAGGATAATCCTCAAATCACGGATCTAATCCGCATCATTGCTACTAACATTTTTCAACTTAGTTTTCTCTAGGAACATATAAAAAATAAAACAGGGGAGCTAAACGCGAGCTATTGATCTACAACATAGATATGCTAATACTACTAGGACTAAGTTCATGATAAATTAAAGTTCAATTAATCATATTACTTAAGAACTCCCACTTAGAAAGACATCCCTCTAATCTTCTAAGTGATCACGTGATCCAAATCAACTAAACCATAACCGATCATCACGTGAAATGGAGTAGTTTTCAATGGTGAACATCACTATGTTGATCATATCTACTATATGATTCACGCTCGACCTTTCGGTCTCAGTGTTCCGAGGCCATATCTGCATATGCTTGGCTCGTCAAGTTTAACCTGAGTATTCTGCGTGTGCAAAAATGGCTTGCACCCGTTGTAGATGGACGTAGAGCTTATCACACCCGATCATCACGTGGTGTCTGGGCACGACGAACTTTGGCAACGGTGCATACTCAGGGAGAACACTTTTATCTTGAAATTTGGTGAGAGATCATCTTATAATGCTACCATCAATCAAAGCAAGATAAGATGCATAAAAGATAAACATCACATGCAAACAATATAAGTGATATGATATGGCCATCATCATCTTGTGCTTGTGATCTCCATCTCCGAAGCATCGTCACGATCACCATCGTCACCGGCGCGACACCTTGATCTCCATCGTAGCATCATTGTCGTCTCGCCAATCTTATGCTTCTACGACCATCACTACCGCTTAGTGATAAAGTAAAGCATTACAGGGCGATTGCATTGCATAGAATAAAGCGACAACCATATGGCTCCTGCCAGTTGCCGATAACTTGGTTACAAAACATGATCATCTCATACAATAAAATTTAGCATCATGCCTTGACCATATCACATCACAACATGCCCTGCAAAAACAAGTTAGACGTCCTCTACTTTGTTTGTTACAAGTTTTACGTGGCTGCTACGGGCTTAGCAAGAACCAATCTTACCTACGCATCAAAAACCACAACGATAGTTTGTCAAGTTGGTGTTGTTTTAACCTTCGCAAGGACCGGGCGTAGCCACACTCGGTTTAACTAAAGTTGGAGAAACTGACACCCGCCAGCCACCTGTGTGCAAAGCACGTCGGTAGAACCAGTCTCGCGTAAGCGTACGCGTAATGTCGGTCCGGGCCGCTTCACCCAACAATATCGCCGAACCAAAGTATGACATGCTGGTAAGTAGTATGACTTATATCGCCCACAACTCACTTGTGTTCTACTCGTGCATATAACATCAACACATAAAACCTAGGCTCGGATGCCACTGTTGGGGAATGTAGTAATTTCTAAAAAATTCCTACGCACACGCAAGATCATGGTGATGCACAACAACGAGAGGGGAGAGTGTTGTCTACGTACCCTCGTAGACCGGAAGCGGAAGCGTTATAACAACGCGGTTGATGTAGTCGTACGTCTTCACGGCCTGACCGATCAAGCACCGAAACTACGACACCTCTGAGTTTTTGCACACGTTCACCTCGATGACGATCCCCAGACTCCGATCCAGCAAAGTGTCGGGGATGAGTTCCGTCAGCACGACGGTGTGGTGATGATCTTAATGTTCTACCGTCACAGGGCTTCGCCTAAGCACCGCTACAATATTATCGAGGATTATGGTGGAGGGGGGCACCACACACGGCTAAGAGATCAATGATCAATTGTTGTGTCTCTGGGGTGCCCCCCTGCCCCCGTATATAAAGGAGTGGAGGAGGGGGCCAGCCAAGGAGGGTGGCGTGCCCAAGGGGGGGAGTCCAACTCCCACCGGGAGTAGGACTCCCCTTTTTCCTATTAGGAGTAGGAGAGGGAAGGAAGAGGAAGGAGGGAGGAAGGAAAGAGGGGCCGGCCCCCTTCCTAATTCGGATTGGGCTTGGGGGGGGGCGCCCCCTCCCTTGCTCCTTTCCCCTCCTTTCCACTAAGGCCCAATAAGGCCCATATACCTCCCGGGGGGTTCCGATAACCTCTCGGTGATCCGGTATTGTCCCAATCTTACCCGGAACCTTTCCGGTGTCCAAATATAGTCGTCCAATATATCGATATTTATGTCTCGACCATTTTGAGACTCCTCGTCAAGTCCGTGATCACATCCGGGACTCCGAACAACCTTTGGTACATCAAAATATATAAACTCATAATGAAACTGTCATCGTAATGTTAAGCGTGCGGACCCTACGGGTTCGAGAACAATGTAGACATGACCGAGACACGTCTCTGGTCAATAACCAATAGCGGAACCTGGATGCTCTTATTGGCTCCTACATATTCTACGAAGATCTTTATCGGTCAGACCGCATAACAACATACGTTGTTCCCTTTGTCATCGGTATGTTACTTGCCCGAGATTCGATCGTCGGTATCTCAATACCTAGTTCAATCTCGTTACCGGCAAGTCTCTTTACTCGCTTCGTAATACATCATCTTGCAACTAACTTATTAGTTGCATTGCTTGCAAGGCTTAAGTGATGTGTATTACCGAGAGGGCCCAGAGATACCTCTCCGACAATCGGAGCGACAAATCCTAATCTTGAAATACGCCAACCCAACATGTACCTTTGGAGACACCTGTAGAGCACCTTTATAATCACCCAATTACGTTGTGACGTTTTGTAGCACACAAAGTGTTCCTCCGGTAAACGGGAGTTGCATAATCTCATAGTCATAGGAACATGTATAAGTCATGAAGAAAGCAATAGCAACATACTAAACGATCGGATGCTAAGCTAATGGAATGGGTCAAGTCAATCACATCATTCTCCTAATGATGTGATCCCGTTAATCAAATGACAACTCATGTCTATGGTTAGGAAACATAACCATCTTTGATCAACGAGCTAGTTAAGTAGAGGCATACTAGTGACACTCTGTTTGTCTGTCTTCACACATGTATTATGTTTCCGGTTAATACAATTCTAGCATGAATAATAAACATTTATCATGATATAAGGAAATAAATAATAACTTTATTATTGCCTCTAGGGCATATTTCCTTCATAACCCCCCGGTACTCCGGTATATGCCCGAACTTCACTCAGAACCCTTCCGATGTCCAAACATAGTCGTCCAATATATCAATCTTTATGCCTCGACCATTACGAGACTCCTCGTCCATGATCAAATCTGGGACTCCGAACTACCTTCGGTACATCAAAACACATAAACTCATAATATCGATCGTCACCGAACGTTAAGCGTGCGGACCCTACAGGTTCGAGAACTATGTAGACATGACCGAGACATGTCTCCGGTCAATAACCAATAGGGGAACCTATATGCTCATATTGGTTCCTACATATTCTACGAAGATCTTTATCGGTCAAACCGCATAACGATATACATTGTTCCCTTTGTCATTGGTATGTAACTTGCTCGAGATTTGATCGTCGGTATCTCAATACCTAGTTCAATCTCATTACCGGCAAGTCTCTTTACTCGTTCCGTAATGCTACATCCCGTAACTAACTCATTAGATACATTGCTTGCAAGGCTTATAGTGATGTACATTGCCGAGAGGGCCCAGAGATACCTCTCCGACAATCGGAGTGACAAATCCCAATCTTGATCAATGCCAACTCAACTAACACCATTGGAGACACCTGTAGAGCACCTTTATAATCACCCAGTTACGTTGTGACGTTTGGTAGCACACCAAGTGTTCCTCCGGTATTTGGGAGTTTCATGATCTCATAATCATAGGAACATGTATAGTTATGGAGAAGGCAATAGTAATAAACTAAACGATCATCGTGCTAAGCTAACGGATGGGTCAAGTCAATCACATCATTCTCTAATGATGTGATCCCATTAATCAAATGACAACTCATGTATATGGTTAGGAAACATAACCATCATTGATTCAACGAGCTAGTCAAGTAGAGGCAAACTAGTGACACTCTGTTTGTCTATGTATTCACACATGTACTAAGTTTCCGGTTAATACAATTCTAGCATGAATAATAAACATTTATCATGATATAAGGAAATATAAACAACAACTTTATCATTGCCTCTAGGGCATATTTCCTTCAGTCTCCCACTTGCACTAGAGTCAACAATCTAGATTACATTGTAATGATTCTAACACCCGTGGAGTCTTGGTGCTGATCATGTTTTGCTCATGAGAGAGGCTTAGTTAACAGTTCTGCAACATTCAGATCCGTATGTATCTTGCAAATCTCTATGTCTCCCTCCTACTTGATCGCGGATGGAATTGAAGCGTCTCTTGATGTGCTTGGTTCTCTTGTGAAATCTGGATTCATTTGCCAAGGCAATTGCTCCAGTATTGTCATAGAAGATTTTCATTGGAACCGATGCACTAGGTATGACACCTAGATCGGATATGAACTCCTTCATCTAGATCCTTCATTTGCTGCTTTCGAAGTAGCTATGTATTCCACTTCACACATAGATCCTGCCACGACGCTCTGCTTGGAACTGCAGCAATTGACAGCTCCACCATTTAATAAAAACACGTATCCGGTTTGTGACTTAGAGTCATCCGGATCAGTGTCAAAGCTTGGATCGACGTAACTGTTCACGATGAGCTCTTTGTCACCTCCATATACGAGAAACATATCCTTAGTCCTTTTCAGGTATTTCAGGATGTTCTTGACCGTTGTCCAATGATCCACTCCTAGATTACTTTGGTACCTCCTTGCTAAACTTGTAGCAAGGCACACATTAGGTCTGGTACATAGCATTGCATACATGATAGAGCCTATGGCTGAAGCATAGGGAACACCTTTCATTTTCTCTCTATCTTCTGCAGTGGTCGGGCATTGAGTCTGACTCAACTTCACAACTTGTAATACAGGCAAGAAGCCTTTCTTTGCCTGATCCATTTTGAACTTCTTCAAAACTTTATCAAGGTATGTGCTTTGTGAAAGTCCAATCAAGTGTCTTGATCTATCTCTATAGATCTTGATGCCCAATATATAAGCAGCTTCACCGAGGTCTTTCATTGAAAAAAATCTTATTCAAGTATCCTTTTATGCTATTCAGAAATTCAGTATCATTTCTGATCAACAATATGTCATCTACATATAATATCAGAAATGCTACGGAGCTCCCACTCACTTTCTTGTAAATACAGGCTTCTCCAAAAGTATGTACAAAACCATATGCTTTGATCACACTACCAGTCCATAAATGGATCGCTGGAGCTTGCACACTTTGTTAGCACCTTTTGGATCGACAAGACCTTCTGGTTGCATCATATACAACTATTCTTTAAGGTATCCATTAGGGAATGCAGTTTTGACATCCATTTGCCAAATTTCATAATCATAAAATGTGACAATTGCTAACATGATTCAGACAGACTTAAGCATCACTACGGGTGAGAGGGTCTCGTCGTAGTCAACTCCTAGAACTTGTCGAAAACCTTTTGCAACAAGTCGAGCTTTGTAGATAGTAACATTACCGTCAGCGTCAGTCTTCTTCTTGAAGATCCATTTATTCTCAATGCCTACCGATCATCGGGCAAGTCAACCAAAGTCCATACTTTGTTCTCATACATGGATCCCATCTCAGATTTTATGGCCTCAAGACATTTTTCGGAATCTGGGCTCATCATCGCTTCCTCATAGTTCGTAGGTTCGTCATGGTCAAGTAACATGACTTCCAGAATAGGATTACCATACCACTCTGGTGCGGATCTTACTCTGGTTGACCTACGAGGTTCGGTAGTAACTTGATCAGAAGTTTCATGATCATCATCATTAGCTTCCTCACTTACTGGTGTAGGAATCACTGGAACTGATTTTAGTGATGAACTACTTTCCAATAAGGAAGAAGGTACAATTACCTCGTCAAGTTCTACTTTCCTCTCACTCACTTCTTTCGAGAGAAACTTCTTCTCTAGAAAGGATCCATTCTTAGCAACAAATATCTTGCCTTCGGATCTGTGATAGAAGGTGTACCCAACAGTCTTCTTTGGGTATCCTATGAAGACACATTTCTCCAATTTGGGTTTGAGCTTATCAGGTCGAAGCTTTTTCACATAAGCATCGCAGCCCCAAACTTTAAGAAATGACAACTTGGGTTTCTTGCCAAACCACAGTTCATAAGGTGTCATCTCGACGGATTTAGATGGTGCCCTATTTAACGTGAATGCAGCTGTGTCTAAAGCGTAACCCCAAAACGACAGCGTCAAATTAGTGAGAGACATCATAGATCGCACCATATCTAGTAAAGTACTATTACGACGTTCGGACACACCATTACGCTGTGGTGTTCTAGGTGGCGTGAGTTGTGAAACTATTCCACATTGTTTCAAATGAAGTCCAAACTCATAACTTAAATATTCACCTCCACGATCAAATCGTAGAAACTTGATTTTCTTGTTACGATGATTTTCCACTTCACTCTGAAATTCTTTGAACTTTTCAAATGTTTCAGACTTATGATTCATCAAGTAGATATACCCATATCTGCTCAAATCATCTGTGAAGGTGGGAAAATAACGATATCCGCCGCGAGCTTCAATGTTCATTGGACCACATACGTCAGTATGTATGATTTCCAATAACTCTGTTGCTCGCTCAATTGTTCCGGAGAACGGAGTTTTAGTCATCTTGCCCATGAGGCATGGTTCGCATGTACCTAGTGATTCCAGAAGTCCATCAGAATGGAGTTTCTTCATGCGCTTTACACCAATATGACCTAAACGGCAGTGCCACAAATAAGTTGCACTATCATTATCAACTCTGCATCTTTTGGCTTCAATACTATGAACATGTGTATCACTACTATCAAGATTTAGTAAAAATAGGCCACTCATCAAGGGTGCATGACCATAAAAGATATTACTCATATAAATAAAATAACCATTATTCTCTGATTTAAATGAATAACCGTCTCACATTAAACAAGATCCAGATATAATGTTCACGCTCAACGCTGGCACCAAATAAAAATTATTCAGGTCTAAAACTAATCATGAAGGTAGATGTAGAGGTAGCGTGCCGATGGCGATCACATCGACTTTGGAACCATTTCCCACGCGCATCTTCACCTCGTCCTTAGCCAATCTTCGCTTAATCCGTGGCCCCTGTTTCGAGTTACAAATGTTAGCAACTGAACCAGTATCAAATACACAGGCACTACTACGAGCATTAGTAAGGTACACATCAATAACATGTATATCAAATATACCTTTCACTTTCCCATGCTTCTTCTCTGCCAAATACTTGGGGCAGTTCCGCTTCCAGTGACTAGTTCCTTTGCAGTAGAAGCACTCGGCCTCAGGCTTAGGTCCAGACTTGGGCTTCTTCACTTGAGCAGCAACTGGCTTGCTGTTCTTTTTGAAGTTCCCCTTCTTCCCTTTACCCTTTTTCTTGAAACTGGTGGTCTTGTTGACCATCAACACTTGATGCTCTTTCTTGATTTCTACCTCCGCAGCCTTTAGCATTGCGAAGAGCTCAGGAATCGTCTTATCCATCCCTTGCATAGTATAGTTCATCACGAAGCTCTTGTAGCTTAGTGGTAGTGATTGAAGAACTCTGTCAATGACACTATCATCAGGAAGATGAACTCCCAGTTGAGTCAAGTGGTTGTGGTACCCAGACATTCTGAGTATATGTTCATTGACAAAACTCTTCTCCTCCATCTTGGAGTTGTAGAACTTATTGGAGACTTCATATCTCTCAATCCGGGCATTTTCTTGAAATATTAACTTCAACTCCTGGAACATCTCATATGCTCCATGACGTTCAAAACATCGTTGAAGTCCTGGTTCTAAGCTGTAAAGCATCGCACACTAAACTATCGAGTAGTCACCATCTTTGCTCTGCCAGGTGTTCATAACATCTGGTGTTGCTCCTGCAGGGGGTTTGTCACCTGGCGGTGCTTCTAGGACGTAATTCTTCTCTGCAGCAATGAGGATAATCCTCAAGTTATGGACCTAGTCCGTGTAGTTGCTACCATCATCTTTCAACTTAGCTTTCTCTAGGAACACATTAAAATTCCACGGAACAACAGCATGGGCCATCTATCTACAACAACACAGACATGCAAAATACTATCAGGTACTAAGTTCATGATAGTTCAATTAATCAAATTACTTAAGAACTCCCACTTAGATAGACATCTCTCAAATCATCTAAGTGATCACGTGATCCATATCAACTAAACCATGTCCGATCATCATGTGAGATGGAGTAGTTTTCAATGGTGAACGTCACTATGTTGATCATATCTACTATATGATTCACGCTCGACCTTTCGGTCTCTAGTGTTTCGAGGCCATATCTGCATATGCTAGGCTCGTCAATTTTAACCCGAGTATTCCGCGTGTGCAAAACTGGCTTGCACCCGTTGTATGTGAACGTAGAGCTTATCACACCTGATCATCATGTGGTGTCTCGGCACGACGAAATGTAGCAACGGGGCATACCGAGGGAGAAGACATATACCTTGAAATTTAGTGAGAGATCATTGAGGGAGTCCTGGACTAAGGGGTCCTCGGGCGTCCGGCCAGTTAACCATGGGCCGGACTGGTAGGCTGTGAAGATACGAAGACCGAAGACGGAACCCGTGTCCGGATGGGACTCTCCTTGGCATGGAAGGCAAGCTTGGCGACTAAATGTGTAGATTCCTTTCTTTGTAACCGACCTTGTGTAACCCTAGATCCTCCCGGTGTCTATATAAACTGGAGGACTTAGTCCGGAGGGGGAGACATTATCATAACCATACAAACTAGACCTCTAGGGTTTAGCCATTACGATCTCGTGGTAGATCAACTCTTGTAATACTCATATTCGTCAAGATCAATCAAGCAGGACGTAGGGTATTACCTCCATAGAGAGGGCCCGAACCTTGGTAAAACATTGTGTCCCCTGTCTCCTGTTACCATCGACCTTAGACGCACAGTTCGGGACCCCCTACCCGAGATTCGCCGGTTTTGACACCGACATTGGTGCTTTCACTGAGAGTTCCACTGTGGCATCGATGATAGGATCGATGACTTGCCTTGTTCTCAAGGATAATATCACCACCGGAGGAACGCTGGCTCCAAGCCAAACCCTCCGGCTGGGTGGCTTTACCATGACCGCCCGTTCGGTCGTTAAGCCGACGATGACCTCTAGGGTCATCGAAAACCCCCTTTGTATCGACTCCGAACACACCAAGTATATGGATCCAGTGGAGCTTTCATCCTTAAACGAGCTCCTAGATCGCATCACTGCCCTGGGGGTCGCTACATACTATGATCGAATTGGGCTTATGTAACACCCTCGATGCGACTATATCTCCCACGTATCGAGGCACGACTTAGAGGCATAATCGCATTGAAGGCATATGTCGCAAGTGAGGTAATCTTCACACAACCCATGTAATATAATAAGGGAAAGAGATACATAGTTGGCTTACAATCGCCACTTCACACAAATACATGAATAAAGCATTACATCAACCAAATACACTCATGGTCCGACTACGGAACCAAAACAAAAGAAGAACCCCAAATGCGACAAAGGTCCCCGATCGACCCCAACTGGGCTCCACTACTGATCAACTAGAAAACGGAACAACACAAAAGACAGGATCTTCATCGAGCTCCTCCTGAGCTTGGTAGCGTCATCTGCACGGTCTCATCGGCACCTGCAAGCTCGTTTTGGAAATATCTGTGAGCCATAGGGCTCAGCAATCTCGCACCCTCACGATCAAGACTATTTAAGCTTATGGGTAAGGTAAAGGTATGAGGTGGAGCTGCAGCAAGCGACTAGCATATATGGTGGCTAACATACGCAAATGAGAGCGAGAAGAGAAGGCAAAGCACGGTCGATAAAATATGATCAAGAAGTGATCCTGGACTACCTACGTCAAGCATAACTCCAGCAACCATGTTCACTTCCCGGACTCCGCCGGAAAGAGACCATCATGGTTACACACGCGGTTGATTCATTTTAATTATGGTCAAGTTCAGGTTTTCTACAACCGGACGTTAACAAATTCCCATCGGCCCATAACCGTGGGCACGGCTTTCGAAAGTTCAAATCCCTGCAGGGTGTCCCAACTTAGCCCATAACAAGCTCTCACGGTCAACGAAGGAATAGACCTCCACCCGAGACGTTCCGATCAGACTTGGTATCCCAGTACAACAAGACATTTCGACAGGGTAAAACTAAACCAGCAACACCGCCCGATGCGCCGACATCCTGATGGGAGCTGCACATATCTCGTTCTCAGGGCAACACCGGATAAGCAGTCCGTACAACTAAAACCAGCCCTCAAGTTTCCCCGAGGTGGCGCTGCAAGGGGCTCTAGTTTGGACCAACACTTAGACAAGCACTGGCCCGGGGGCGGGGTTAAAATAAAGATGACCCTCGGGATGCGCGACTCCCAAGGGAAAAAAGGCTAGGTGGCAAATGGTAAAACCAATGTTGGCCATTGTTGGCAAAGCTTTACTTAAGGCGAACTGTCAAGGGGTTCCCATTATAGCCCAACCGCGTAAGGGACGCAAAATCCAGGAGCATAACACCGATATGATGGAAACTAGGGCGGCAAGAGTGGAACAAAACACCAGGCATAAGGCCGAGCCTTCCACCCTTTACCAAGTATATAGATGCATTAATTAAATAAGATATATAGTGATATCCCAACAAGTAAATAAATGTTCCAACAAGGAACGATCTCCATGTTCCAACAAGGAACAAACTTCAATCTTCACCTGCAACTAACAACGCTATAAGAGGGGCTGAGCAAAGCGGTAACATAGCCATTCAACGGTTTGCTAGGACATTGGTGGGTTAGAGGCTGGACATGGCAATTTGGGAGGCTGACAAGCAAGTGGTAGGCATCGTAGCAATGGCATAGCAAAAGAGCGAGCAAACTAGCATAGCAAAGATAGTAGTGATTTCGAGGGTATGATCATCTTGCCTGAAATCCCGCAAGGAAGAAGAACGAGTCCATGAAGAAGACAAACGGACGTAGACGAACGGATCCTCACAACACGACGTTACCGGAACCAACCCGAGGAAACAATCACCGGAAAAGAAGCACACAACATAGTAAACAACCACGACATAAACATGGCATGATGCACAATCAAGTATGATGCATGTCCGGTTTAAATATGCATGGCATGGAAAAGTGCACAAGCAATCCTACAAATTAAGTGGAGCTCAATATGCAACGGGTTGCATATTGACGGAACACCACATCAATTATTTAGTTCTCTCTCGTTTATGTACCCAACAATATTAAATGTTGTTAAACATGGCAAGAAGTGAAGCACAACAAAACTAACTATCTAGGCAAGTTTAAATGAGGCCGGAAGCAACGAACAACAATTCCGGTAAATCCTCATAGCATATTTTAGGTTAGGTCCTGTTCTGTCCTAAACCATATTTTAGAGTTGTTAGGCATGCAAAACAATGTCACCATGTTAAACTAGGCAAAATTCTACCCCATTTACATATAAAGTTTATTAAAATCGGAGTTACGGTTATTTAGTTATGAATTAAAACATTTTGACATGGCATAGGAGCAAATTAATGCAAACAACATTTTAAATATTTTAACATGGCAAGAAAATGGCATATTATTAAACTAGATGAAATTCTAGTCAAGTTTCATATATAAATTATTTACATCCGATGCACGGTTTGTGAGATATTAAATGCATGAAGAACAGGGACTTTTCTGTAAAACAGTCATCTCCTGGATAATTAGCTAAATTCGCAGAGGCTGAAAAAAAACACTACTGGGCTGAAACTGGAACAAGCCCACTCGGTAAAGGAAAAAAACAACAGGCGGGGCGCTGGGGGCGGCTCACCCCTGGGCTGCGGCCCGGCTGGAGGAGAGGGAGGCAGGCTGAGGACGGCGCGCTGGCTAGAGCTGGGGCTGGGCCGGCCCACAGACGCAGGAGGAGGCAGGCCTTGGGTGCCGCTGGGCCTTGGCGAAGGCTGGAGAGGAGGCAGCCCATGCGGGGATCGCAGGGGAGCCGGCTGGGCTACGGCCTGGGTGGATCTGCACGAGAGAAGTCAACGCGGGCGCGGTTTCCTGGCCTCGCTCGATGCAGAGGAGCAGGCAGAGGAGGCGAGACGCGGGGCGGTTTCAGGCGTTGCAGGGCGCGGCGGCGGATGGGGCTCGATGGACTCCGGCGAAGCGGGACTTGACGCGAAACTGGAGAGGAGGCCGGCTGGATCCGGGGCAGAGGGGCTTGTTCCCGGCAACAGCGGCGGCGGACGGAGCTCAGGCGCGGGACGCAGCCACCCATGGCGTACTGTCCATGGAGCACAGAGGGAGAGGTTAGAGCAGCCAGAGAGAGAGAGGGAAATGAGGCGCGCAGCGGCGAGGTCTCACCGGCGAGGGGTGCCGGGTGCCTAGCACGCAAGGCCACAGGCAGTAGCTGGAGAGGACGGTGGCGATGGGATCTTGAGGCCGAGCCCAGGCCATGGCGGCTTCCTTCCGTTCCCTGACTGCTGGTGGTCGCAGGTAGGACTGCTCGCCGGGGACGATGGCAGGCGAACTGGAGGAGAGGCGCGGGGCTCGGTGGAAGGAGCACGGGAGGCAGCGTAGGGGAGGCTTGGGCGCAGAGGTGGCTGGGGATCGAGCCTCCTGCTCGATCTGTAGACGGGCACGACGACGAAACGAAAGGAGGAGGTGGAGGCTTCAGAGTTGACTGGTGGATTTGGAATCGGGAGGGATCCCGAGGAAGAATTTTTGGAACGGCGGCGGCAGGGAGGAATGATGGGACAGACTCCCTAGGATCTAGGGTTAGGCAGTATATATATAGCAAGGATTTTAGGTAGGGGCTAATCGGACCCTCCGATCTTAAACGGACGGTCGCGAAATAAAAGCTTAGGGAGACCAAAAGAGAAAACGGTGACGTTTTGTAGATGTTTGGAGATGTTCCGGACACAGCGGTAGCGACAGCCTGAGTCGGGTCCGGGACAGTTTGGGACACGCACGTGAGGGGTATCGATGTACTGCGCAAGGAGGGGTAGTCCGGGGGCTAGGTGGACTGTGGAGAGTGGGTTGTTCCGAGAGAAGAGGGGAGAGATGCAGCCCGGCACGGTTTCCGGATACCGAAAACGTCCGACGTTTTGACCGGCTACTATTGCCGCTATATTTATCCGTTGGGGCGTCAAACGAACTCCGATTGCGATGAAACTTGACAGGCGGTCTGTCTACACTATAATAAGACCGCACACCAAATTTCAACCCAATCCGAGAACATTTTCTAGCCACTTATAAAATAATATTTCGGACGTGCCGCGGGCGCGTGCAAGTGTGTCTGGGCTCAGAACGGACAACGGAGAGAACGGGGAGGCCGGGACGGATGCAAGTTTTGAAAACATGATGATGCAATGCACATGATGATATGACAAGACGCAACGCACAAGCGAATGACAAGGCAACAACAGCGAATAACTGCACGACATGTGGCACATCGGTCTCGGGGCGTTACAACACTCCACCACTACGAGAGGATCTCGTCCCGAGATCTAGAATGGCACCGGGGAAACAACGGAAGGGAAAAGAAGAGGTAAAACTAAGTTGCTTCTTTGACAAACGAGTGAAACCACAACCTTGAGAGGTTGAACAAATTCGAGAAAAGGATACAACGAAGGTGAACAAGGTCGAAAACACTCCGTTAGAAACGAGGGACAAAGAGCATTGCGAAACCTTGAGGTTGAAGGGAAGATATATATTGAACAAAACACTCCGGTTACGGAAGGGGATCAAGGAAGACCAAATTCGGGCAGCACTCCGGTTGGAAAGAAAAAGAATTGAATAAGGTCTAGATAAGATGAGAAGATATTTGATGAAATCACAACACGCTGCCACCGGAACTATTGAATGAATGGAACAAGGGGTAAGAAAGAACTCAGACCGCACTCCAGTTGAGAAGGGAGTCAAAATTTGATGAGATGAGAGAGCTCAAATGAAAACACGACACTCCGGTTGAGAAAGGGAAGGAATAAGAGTGATATAATTTGGACAGCACTCCGCCTGTAAATGGAAGGAATTGAACTTGACAAGATGAGAGGATACTTGAAAGAGGACACAACACTCCAATTAAAAGGATAGGCACGACAAGAACACGATCCTGATAAAAGAAGAAGATGTGTTGAAGAGATCAACATCACCATGCCTCCGGAACAAAAGAGTAGAGTAAAGATAATTGAGACAAGCGAATGTAGAAGACAATGCCAGCTTCTGCAACAAGAGAGCTTGAAGAGGTATCTTTAGGAGAAGGGTCGAACGGAGTTGTTGGAAAAAAACCAACAACGAAAATAATAAGTTTGATATGGTCTTATGGAAAACATCTCAAAACTGAGGTGAAATTCTGCCACTAACGGGAAAAAAATTGGGTTGATAAGAACAAGGAGACGAGAAACTTATTTCACCGGGAGGATAAAAGAAGAGCTTGGATCAATTATAAGCACCATAATTAACAACAATCCTTAGGGAAAGTTTTTAGGTGAAAAATAACCCAAGATAACTCCAAAGAAGAGATTGGTGGATTTAAAATGCCTCATTTCTTAATAACATGTGAATCATGAACTCAAATTATCAAGAATGATGTAAAACCACCTCCAAAGATACGGTAGAAAGAAATTGTACCCAGGATAGCAAGATAAAGAAAGCTTGAGCTCCTTTGAAAAGAATCTCGATGAACACTTCGAGAAGGAATTAAATCCTTGATGAACCATCATGTAGAGCCTTCATGAAGAACTCCGGTAATAAAAAGAATGATCCAAAATAATTGAATGATGAAAAGAATAAGATTGAAGCCTCGTAATGATTTAGAGAGAGAACTCCATGATAATATAATTGAAAGAGGTTGGAACTCTGGGAAAGAAAAAAATGATGTGAAACCTATAATTGATGAGCCTCCGGAGTAAAGAATTAATCACTCAGATGAAACAAGAATAAGAGTTACATTATGCATATCCTTCACCAATTGAAATTGATGACAAACAACGGATTTGGCATACTACTTATTCTTGAAGAAAGGATTAAGATAGATATCGTGCCAACTTGAGAAGGTCTTCACGAAACACCGGTGGAATCAAAACAACGAATGAATTAATATGACAACGAATGACGAGAACTCTTGAACGAACCACCGTGAGAATTGAAAAGGAACGAAGAGAAGATAAAGAAACTCCGGAAAGAATTAACACATGAATGAAGATGCTTGAGAGAATTTAGATACATGAGACCGAGGAGATTAAGAACTGATTAGAGGATAATTGATCGATGCACCGGTAAGATTAGGAGAACGATAACTGAAAGCTGGGAAAGAATAATTATGAGATGATGGGCTTCAGAGAATCAACTGAAAATACTATGAATTACTCCGGATGGTTGAAAAGAATATCTCACAATCGCAAATAATTATGAGAGGATGGCAACAAGCTAGAATCACAAATCTCAGAGAGAACAGATAGATATGGAGGAAAAGTCTTCTTCGGTCTTCAAATGATGAGAATGGCAACAAGAAGCACCACCAAGAATTATTTAGACTCTCCGGAATGAAGAATGGGAAGGTTGAGCCAACGATGAAAAGAATTTGAAAAATTTGGAGAAAGGCATTTGAGTGATGATAACTCATTCTTATGTCAAACTTCGAAAAGAAATTTGAAGATAGCTCCGGGAAAATGAGAAGAGTCAGGTAAGATCCTAGAAAAAGACCTGTGGGTTAGGGCCCACTGAAAAGGTACACCGTAGAACGATTTCCAAGAGAGATTGCACCAGTTGAATTTAAATGGCTTGAATGAGATAACATCCTCGAAATAGCTTGAATGAAAGAAGAGTGGATACACGAATCTTCGAGATATCTTGAGCACTCCGGAATAATAAATAGCGAGAAGTAGAATGATAAAGAATTGCACCGGCATAAGAAAGCATTGAAATGAGGAAAAGACATGATCAACAAAGCTTGACTTGAAACCACCGGAGAAGAAAAAGAACGAAGAACGATGAACTAGAAGCTCCGTTAGTATCTTCATGAGAATCACCGGATAAGAACATAGAAGGAAAAGAATGGAGAGGCTTCCCATCAATAAGATTTATACTCGATTAAGAAATCCGAATCCTTGGAGAAAAAAACAAAGGGAGGGAGGGAGGGAAAAACAAAGGCAACTTGGAGACGGACGAAACAAACACCATTGAGAAGAAGTGATAATTGATCTTGCAGAAGTTGAAATGATCAGATCCACTTGAAGAGAAGCACACCGGTTAAAAGGATTGAAAAAACAATCTTGATGATCAAGAAGGATTGGCATTCACATTGGAGTATGAGAACACCATTTCGGAAAGGTATGGAATCAACACTTGACATTGAAGCAACTCGAATACCACAACTCCAAACAAAAACAAAGGATTGGCTTGCAAAATAAGCTGAAACAAATATATGATAGAGATTTCGTCCGAAGTTTTCGTGGTGGGACCTACACGGGCTCGATCGTACAGCACCATCATGTACAAGGCAGTGCATATGACATACGAAGCGTCCCCGAGTCGGCATAGCCAAGGACTCTTTAAGACACAACGAGACCACGGTAAAATCGACCGTGAATAGGCGAACCACTAGATGTCGAACCCCAATTTCATATCATACATCTGTCGGAAAGATATCCTAAGAGCTACTTGAATTCCCACCTCTAAAACTCCCGAAACTTTCCGGTTATGCAATTAGGTGTTGGGGATACAGGGGAAGCATAATATCTCACCCAAGCTAGCAAATCCTACATCCAGCTGCATCCATCCTTCAACACATAACCAAGAAACCTTCGGAAACCATCTATCTCAACCTTCGAAAAGCATCCGTTATACAAGTTATGGCGATACTCCCGAACTCCCGCCCCAGTACTGGGTGGCATCGAGGTTATCTCACCAACGAACTGCATAAAGGAGATTTTCGATGTCGCGCACATATCTCAAGTATACCAGAATTGCAACGATAAAATTATGATGACAACACCTCAGAGCTCAACTCCCCGGGACACTTCCACTAAACCCTTGACAGGAGGCACCAAGACAGTATTCTCATCATAAGCCATCGGAACAAAACCAAGATACTCGCGTGGTCCTAAAACTTTTTTTAGTGAAATTTGAGAAGAGGAGAGTCAAAACTCTACGTAAGGATGCCTCACCAGAGCGACGAAGGGACTGGGGAGTAAAAAGAATTCCTAAACTCTCCGATATATAATTCCTAGATGACTCAAAACATTTTTCTAGACACAACTCGGTCGCTAAAAACGATCAATCAGTGGGGGCTCCTAAGGTCGGGGAAGGCTCTGATTACCAACTTGTAACACCCTCGATGCGACTATATCTCCCACGTGTCGAGGCATGACTTAGAGGCATAATCGCATTGAAGGCATATGCCGCAAGTGAGGTAATCTTCACACAACCCATGTAATATAATAAGGGAAAGAGATACATAGTTGGCTTACAATCGCCACTTCACACAAATACATGAATAAAGCATTACATCAACCAAATACACTCATGGTCCGACTACGGAACCAAAACAAAAGAAGAACCCCAAATGCGACAAAGGTCCCCGATCGACCCCAACTGGGCTCCACTACTAATCAACTAGAAAACGGAACAACACAAAAGACAAGATCTTCATCGAGCTCCTCCTGAGCTTGGTAGCGTCATCTGCACGGTCTCATCGGCACCTGCAAGCTGGTTTTGGAAATATCTGTGAGCCACAGGGACTCAGCAATCTCGCACCCTCGCGATCAAGACTATTTAAGCTTATGGGTAAGGTAAAGGTATGAGGTGGAGCTGCAGCAAGCGACTAGCATATATGGTGGCTAACATACGCAAATGAGAGCGAGAAGAGAAGGCAAAGCACGGTCGATAAAATATGATCAAGAAGTGATCCTGGACTACCTACATCAAGCATAACTCGAACAACCGTGTTCACTTCCCGGACTCCGCCGGAAAGAGACCATCACGGTTACACACGCGGTTGATTCATTTTAATTAAGGTCAAGTTCAGGTTTTCTACAACCGGACGTTAACAAATTCCCATCTGCCCATAACCGCGGGCACGGCTTTGAAAAGTTCAAATCCCTGCAGGGGTGTCCCAACTTAGCCCATAACAAGCTCTCACGGTCAACGAAGGAATAGACCTCCACCCGAGACGTTCCGATCAGACTCGGTATCCCAGTACAACAAGACATTTCGACAGGGTAAAACTAAACCAGCAACACCGCCCGATGCGCCGACATCCTGATGGGAGATGCACATATCTCATTCTCAGGGCAACACCGGATAAGCAGTCCGTACAACTAAAACCAGCCCTCAAGTTTCCCCGAGGTGGCGCTGCAAGGGGCTCTAGTTTGGACCAACGCTTAGACAAGCACTGGCCCGGGGGGGTTAAAATAAAGATGACCCTCGGGATGCGCGACTCCCAAGGAAAAAAAAGGCTAGGCGGCAAATGGTAAAACCAATGTTGGGCATTGCTGGCAAAGCTTTACATAAGGTGAACTATCAAGGGGTTCCCATTATAGCCCAACCGCGTAAGGGACGCAAAATCCGGGAACATAACACCGATATGACGGAAACTAGGGCGACAAGAGTGGAACAAAACACCAGGCATAAGGCCGAGCCTTCCACCCTTTACCAAGTATATAGATGCATTAATTAAATAAGATATATAGTGATATCCCAACAAGTAAATAAATGTTCCAACAAGGAACGATCTCCATGTTCCAACAAGGAACAAACTGCAATCTTCACCTGCAACTAACAACGCTATAAGAGGGGTTGAGCAAAGCGGTAACATAGCCATTCAACGGTTTGCTAGGACATTGGTGGGTTAGAGGCTGGACATGGCAATTTGGGAGGCTGACAAGCAAGTGGTAGGCATCGTAGCAATGGCATAGCAAAAGAGCGAGCAAACTAGCATAGCAAAGATAGTAGTGATTTCGAGGGTATGATCATCTTGCCTGAAATCCCGCAAGGAAGAAGAACGAGTCCATGAAGAAGACAAACGGACGTAGACGAACGGATCCTCACAACACGACGTTACCGGAACCAACCCGAGGAAGCAATCACCGGAAAAGAAGCACAAAACATAGTAAACAACCACGGCATAAACATGGCATGATGCACAATCAAGTATGATGCATGTCCGGTTTAAATATGCATGGCATGGCAAAGTGCACAAGCAAACCTACAAATTAAGTGGAGCTCAATATGCAACGGGTTGCATATTGACGGAACACCACATCAATTATTTAGTTCTCTCTCGTTTATGTACCCAACAATATTAAATGTTGTTAAACATGGCAAGAAGTGAAGCACAACAAAACTAACTATCTAGGCAAGTTTAAATGAGGCCGGAAGCAACGAACAACAATTCCGGTAAATCCTCATAGCATATTTTAGGTTAGGTCCTGTTCTGTCCTAAACCATATTTTAGAGTTGTTAGGCATGCAAAACAATGTTACCATGTTAAACTAGGCAAAATTCTACCCCATTTACATATAAAGTTTATTAAAATCGGAGTTACGGTTATTTAGTTATGAATTAAAACATTTTGACATGGCATAGGAGCAAATTAATGCAAACAACATTTTAAATATTTTAACATGGCAAGAAAATTGCATATTATTAAACTAGATGAAATTCTAGTCAAGTTTCATATATAAATTATTTACATCCGATGCATGGTTTGTGAGATATTAAATGCATGAAGAATAGGGACTTTTCTGTAAAACAGTCATCTCCTGGATAATTAGCTAAAATCGCAGACGCTGGAAAAAAACACTACTAGGCTGAAACTGGAACAAGCCCACTCGGTAAAGGAAAAAATCAACAGGCGGGGCGCTGGGGGCGGCTCACCCCTGGGCTGCGGCCCGGCTGGAGGAGAGGGAGGCAGGCTGAGGACGGCGCGCTGGCTAGAGCTGGGGCTGGGCCGGCCCACAGACGCAGGAGGAGGCAGGCCTTGGGCGCCGCTGGGCCTTGGCGAAGGCTGGAGAGGAGGCAGCCCATGCGGGGATCGCAGGGGAGCCGGCTGGGCTACGGCCTGGGTGGATCTGCACGAGAGAAGTCAACGCGGGCGCGGTTTCCTGGCCTCGCTCGATGCAGAGGAGCAGGCAGAGGAGGCGAGACGCGGGGCGGTTTCAGGCGTTGCAGGGCGCGGCGGCGGATGGGGCTCGATGGACTCCGGCGAAGCGGGACTTGACGCGAAACTGGAGAGGAGGCCGGCTGGATCCGGGGCAGAGGGGCTTGTTCCCGGCAACAGCGGCGGCGGACGGAGCTCAGGCGCGGGACGCAGCCACCCATGGCGTACTGTCCATGGAGCACAGAGGGAGAGGTTAGAACGGCCAGAGAGAGAGAGGGAAACGAGGCGCGCAGCGGCGAGGTCTCACCGGCGAGGGGTGCCGGGCGCCTAGCACGCAAGGCCACGGGCAGTAGCTGGAGAGGACGGTGGCGATGGGATCTTGAGGCCAAGCCCAGGCCATGGCAACTTCCTTCCATTCCCTGACTGCTGGTGGTCACAGGTAGGACTGCTCGCCGGGGACGATGGCAGGCGAACTGGAGGAGAGGCGCGGGGCTCGGTGGAAGGAGCACGGGAGGCAGTGCAGGGGAGGCTTGGGCGCAGAGGTGGCTGGGGATCGAGCCTCCTGCTCGATCTGTAGACGGGCACGACGACGAAACGAAAGGAGGAGGTGGAGGCTTCAGAGTTGACTGGTGGATTTGGAATCGGGAGGGATCCCGAGGAAGAATTTTTGGAACGGCGGCGGCAGGGAGGAATAATGGGACAGACTCCCTAGGATCTAGGGTTAGGCAGTATATATATAGCAAGGATTTTACGTAGGGGCTAATCGGACACTCCGATCTTAAACGGACGGTCGCGAAATAAAAGCTTAGGGAGACCAAAAGAGAAAACGGTGACGTTTTGTAGATGTTTGGAGATGTTCCGGACACAGCGGTAGCGACAGCCTGAGTCGGGTCCGGGACAGTTTGGGACGCGCACGTGAGGGGTATCGATGCACTGCGCAAGGAGGGGTAGTCCGGGGGCTAGGTGGACTGTGGAGAGTGGGTTGGTCCGAGAGAAGAGGGGAGAGATGCAGCCCGGCACGGTTTCCGGATACCGAAAACGTCCGACGTTTTGACCGGCTACTATTGCCGCTATATTTATGCGTTGGGGCGTCAAACGAACTCCGATTGCGATGAAACTTGACAGGCGGTCTTTCTACACTATAATAAGACCGCACACCAAATTTCAACCCAATCCGAGAACATTTTCCGGCCACTTATAAAATAATATTTCGGACGTGCCGCGGGCGCGTGCAAGTGTGTCTGGGCTCAGAACGGACAACGGAGAGAATGAGGAGGCCGGGACGGATGCAAGTTTTGAAAACATGATGATGCAATGCACATGATGATATGACAAGACGCAACACACAAGCGAATGACAAGGCAACAACAGCGAATAACTGCACGACACGTGGCACATCGGTCTCGGGGCGTTACAGCTTAAACCCGATCAAAGAGAAATCCAATCTCCACCGATCACCCACCAGATAGCGGTAGTCGAGGAGCGAGTCGACAACTCTTCCTCCATACTAAGGACGGACTATGTCCGGATCTCCGATCTCGAAGAGCCGGACACCTACCCGTGAGGAGATGCATACTGCCCTCCGAACATAGAATCGGACGATGGGCCTAAGAAATTAGTGGACATCCCGGAGCCCGATCTGCTAAGTTCGGAAGACCTTCAGACTCCGGATCCAAAACTGGGTCAGGGTTCAGATTTAAATCCACCCACCCACCCGAATACAAGCACTCTCATGAGCATACGATAGCGGTCTCGGGAAACGGTCCACCACTTCTGGGCCAGATTCCTTCTTATCAAAAACAAGATTAAAGATTGCCGCGAAGAGGAAGCGATCTCAGTGTTTCGCAACAATTGCAGGGACGAAGGAATCCTCAACGGCATCAACCGCCGTTGCATCCTACACTTTGCTGACTTAGCAACTATCGTACAGAAGTACAGCGCAATGGAAAGTGCCTGGAAATCTCAAGCAGCCCATTGGGAATCATCGGTCCCCACTCAACCCCTCATTCACGCGAAAAGGGCGCACCCTTGCAACACGCCCGGTTCAATAGTAAAGAAATACAAGTCCAGTACGGGGCGCGGGACCATTCTGGAAGGATGGCTCGATGGGCCATGCAAAATACAAGCAACATCGGATAACATACCAACACATAGCCTTAGAGCATGTTGGATACTCCGGCAAGTGGCCAAGAGCGGCGAGGATATCCTCACCAAGAATAACCCAGAACAACACCCAGAGGACAACGACCCCAAAGTACTGACGGTCTTCGAGACATTCGCCTCAAAAAATAGGCACAAAAGAGCACTACGCGGACTCGCCGAAGTCTGTTAAATAGCAGCATTAAACCCTTGGAACGACACGGCTATAACTTCTAATGCCGGTGACGAACCAAAATATAGGACAGTCCGAGCACCAGCCGCCTTGGTCCTCAGTCCAATCATGGACGGCTTTCGGCTCACCAAGGTCCTCATGGACGGCGGCAGCGGACTAAACCTCATCTATGAGGATACAATACGAAAAATGGAAATAGACAGGAGCCGCATCGAGCAAAGCAACACGACCTTCCGATGAATCATTCCTAGTCGGGAGGCACGGTGTGCGGGAAAAATCACACTCGATGTGGTATTTGGCACACCGGAGAACTATCGATCCGAAGAAATAACCTTCCAAGTGGCCCCTTTCAACAGCGGATATCACGCCCTCTTAGGGCGAGATGCATTTACGCGCTTCCAAGCGATACCCCATTATGGATACATGAAGCTTAAGATGCCTGGGGCCAACGGTATAACCACTCTAGCTAGTGATCCGGACATAGCACTCCGCGCCGAGAATAAAACCACATCCTTGGCCCTCGAGGCATTATCTGAAGCCCTCGTGGCCGAAGAATTAACCGCGTTGCGCTCCACGGTGGACAGGGATGATGTGGTGCTAGACAAACGACCCAAATCCACCTCCTTCAAACCAGCATAAGAAATAGTCAAATTCCAAGTCCATCCAACTGTAACGCCCCGAGACCGATGTGCCAGGTGTTGTCCAGTTATTCGCTGTTGTGGCCTTGTCATTTGCTTGCGTGTTGCATTTCATCATGTCATCATGTGCATTGCATCATCATGTTTTCAAAACTTGCATCCGTCCGGGTTTCCCCTTCCTTCCGTGGTCCGTTCTGAGCCCAGACACACTTGCACGCGCCCGCGGCATGTCCGAAGTATTATTTTATAAGTGGCCGGAAAATTTTCTCGGAATGTGTTGAAAGTTGGCGTGCGGTCTTATTATAGTGTAGGTAGGCCGCCTGCCAAGTTTCATCACATTCGGAGTCCGTTTGACGCCCCAACGAATAACTATAGCGGCAATAGTAGCCGGTCTATCGTCGGACGTTTTCGGTCTCCAAAAACTGCTGCCGGGCTCTCTCTCTCTCTCTCTCTCTCTCTCTCTCTCTCTCTCTCTCTTCTCTCCTCTCAGCCTCGCCACAGCCCACCTAGTCCATCCACCTACCCCTCTTCGCATCCGGAGCCGTCCGATGCGATCGCACGGTCCGAAACCCTCTCTTCTCAGTGCATCAACCCCCCTCACGTGCGCGTCTGAAACTTCCCCGGACCTGACCCGGGCAGTCATCATCGTTGTGTCCGGATCATGCCCAAACATCTACAAAACGTCACCATTTTCTTATTTGGACGCCCTAGCTATTTTATTCGCGATCGTCCGATTTTGATCGGAGGGACAAGATAGCCCCAACCTAATCCGCAGGCCTATATATAAACTAGTCCAACCCTAATTTTGTGGCAGCTTGTCCCATCCTCCTCATTCCGCCGCCGCCACTCCTCTTGTCTCCCCTTCCTCGGGATCCCCTCCTGATCCAAAAATCCTCCCACTCTCGTTTTCCCCAGTGAGCCAACCACCACAGCCCCGCCTGACCAACCCCGCGCCCCCGTTCGCCGTCCTCCTCGTGCCCGATCTGGACGCCCGCAGCTCCCGTGTGCTCCCCTGCCCGAGCCGCCTCCACGCCGACCCCATCGCCCTCCTCCCGTGCTTCCGCACGCTACCGCAAGCAACAGCAACCAGGAGCCCGAGCTCCATCTTCCTCGCCCTCGTCCACGAGCGCTTGAGGTTCCTGCCTCCTCGTTGCCTCGCCCGTCGTCAAGCCCCTGCCCGGAGCACCCCACAAGTAGCAGTACCAGGCCAGGACTCCCTCGCCCTCTCCCTTGTCCTTCTTCCCTCTGTTTTTCCTCCCCATCTTCTCATCTCGCTCTTCCTCTGCTTCTTCTCGCAGGGACCGAAAGGAGCCAGCCTTGGCCTCGACCCTGCGCCACCACAAATGACCTCTACCGCCATGGCACCGCCCGTTCGTCACCACAGCTGCTGGATCCGGCCAAACTCCAGCCTGTCTCTGTCAGGTCCGCTTCATAGCATGCCTCTGCTTCGCTTGAACCGCGCCCATGCGTCGCCTCGAGCAGTTGCAGTGCCGCTCGCCGCCTGTACGCTCCAGCGCCGCCCCTGGCTCGCTTGATCCAGGCGGGATCGAGGAGCGGTACGAGCCCAGCCACCGCGTGGGCCTCCGGGGCCCATACCCTCCGCGCGTGGCCCAGATCCAGTAGGCCCAGCCTGCCTCCACAGCTGCGCCCAGCCTCTCCACAAGCCGGCCCATGAGGCCTGGTGAGGCAGCCCCTGTCCCTGTGCACATTTGGGCCGGCCAAATTCGGCCCGGGACATATTTTTTTTCGCAGAACGTTTTTTTCTATTAATCCTGAGACTGTAGATTTGCAGAAAGGTCCCTAAACTTCATGCATATAATAACTTAATAACCGTGCATTGGTTTAAAATGATTTATATATGAAACTTGCTTAGAATTTCATCTAGTTTAATAATATGCAACTTCCATCTATTTTTAAAATGTTTAAAATGGTGTTTGCTTAAATTTGCTCCAATGTCATGATAAAATGATTTAATTCATAACTAAATAACCGTAACTTGGAATTTAATAAACTTTATATGTAAATGGGGTAGAAAATGCCTAGTTTAACATGGTGGCATCACTTTGCATGTTGAACAACTCTAAAATTGTGTTTAGGGCAGAACAGTACCAAACCTAATATATGCATATGAGGATTTACCGGAATTGTTGTTCGTTGCTTCCAGCCTCATTTAACCTTGACTAGATAGGTAGTTTTACTTTGCTTCACCCCCTTTCCATGTTTAACAACATTTAATATTGTTGGGTACATAAACGAGATCGAACTAAATAACTTGCCGTGGTGTTTCGTCAATATGCAACTCTTTGCATATTGAGCTCCACTTAATATGTAGGATTGTTTGTGCATTTTGCCATGCCATGCTTCATTAAACCTGACATGCATCATAATTGTTTGTGCATCATGCCATGCTTATGTGGTGGTTGTTTACTATGTTGTTTGCTTCTTTCCGGTGTGCTTCTTTGGGTTGTATCCGGTAACGTCATGTTGTGAGGATTCATTCGACTACGTCCGTTTGTCTTCTTCATGGACTCGTTCTTCTTCCTTGCGGGATCTCAGGCAAGATGATCATACCCTCGAAATCACTTCTATCTTTGCTTGCTAGTTGCTCACTCTTTTGCTATGCCTATGCTGTGATACCTACCACTTGCTTATCATGCCTCCCATATTGCTGAACCAAGCCTCTAACCCACCTTGTCCTAGCAAACCATTGTTTGGCTATGTTACCGCTTTGCTCCGCCCCTCTTATAGCGTTGTTAGTTGCAGGTGAAGATTGAAGTTTGTTCCTTGTTGGAACATTAAGATCGTTCCTTGTTGGAACATTGCTTACTTGTTGGGATATCACAATATCTCTTATTTAATTAATGCATCTATATACCTGGTAAAGGGTGGAAGGCTCGGCCTTATGCCTGGTGTTTTGTTCCACTCTTGCCGCCCTAGTTTCCGTCATATCGGTGTTATGTTCCCGGATTTTGCGTTCCTTACGCGGTTGGGTAATAATGGGAACCCCTTGACAGTTCGCCTTGAATAAAACTCCTCCGGCATGGCCCAACATTGGTTTTACCATTCGCCACCTGGCCTTTTCTTTCCCTTGGGTTCTGCAGACTCAAGGGTCATCTTTATTTAAACCCCCAGGCCAGTGCTCCTCTGAGTGTTGGTCCAACCCAGAGCACCGTGCAGGGCCATCCCTTGGCAACTTGGGTTACGTCGGCTCCTGTACTCTTAGCTTATCCAGTGTGCCCTGAGAACGAGATATGTGCTGCTCCTATCGGGATTTGTCGGCACAGCGGGTGGTCTTGCTGGACTTGTTTTACCATTGTCGAAATGTCTTGTAACCGGGATTCCGAGTCTGATCGGGTCTTCCCGCTAGAAGGAATATCCTTCGTTGACCGTGAGAGCTTGTCATGGGCTAAGTTAGGACACCCCCTGCAGGGATTTGAACTTTTGAAAGCCGTGCCCGCGGTTATGGGCAGATGAGAATTTGTTAACGTCCGGTTGTAGAAAACCTGAAGTTGATCTTAACTAAAATACATCAACCGCGTGTGTAACCGTGATGGTCTCTTTCCGGCGGAGTCCGGGAAGTGAACACGGTGTTGGAGTTATGCTTGACGTAGGTTGCTCTAGGATCACTTCTTGATCATAGTTTCTCGATCGTGCTTTGCCTTCACTTCTCGCTCTCTTTTGCGTATATGTTAGCCACCATATATGCTAGTTGCTTGTTGCAGCTCCACCTCATACCTTTACCTTACCCATAAGCTTAAATAGTCTTGATCGCGAGAGTGCGAGATTGCTGAGTCCCCGTGGCTCACAGATACTTCCAAACCAGCTTGCAGGTGACGATGAGTCCGTGCAGATGACGCAACTAAGCTCAGGAGGAACTCGATGAATATCTTGTCCTTTGTGTTGTTTTGTTCTAGTTGATCAGTAGTGGAGCCCAGTCGGGACGATCGGGGATCTGTGTAGCATTTGGGGTAGTCTTCTTTTATTTTGGCTCCATAGTCGGGCCTTGTTTGTAACTGTTTGATGTAATGCTTTATTCATGTATTTGTGTGAAGTGGCGATTGTAAACCAACTATGTATCTCTTTCCCCTATGTATTACATGGGTTGCATGAAGATTACCTTACTTGCGACATTGCTTTCAGTGCGGTTATGCCTCTAAGTCGTGCTTCGACACGTGGGAGATATAGCCGCATCGAGGGCGTTACACCAACGGACCCCAAGAAGACAACATCCATTGGAGCACAACTAGACCCAACGGTTGATGCCGCGCTACGAGAGTTCCCGCGCGAGAATTGGGATATATTCGCCTAGCACCCTTCTGATATGCCAAGAATCCCACGTGAGTTGGCCGAACACATCCTCAATATATTGAAGGGATATAAACCGGTCAAGCAAACACTTCGGCGCTTTTCCAAACCCAAACGTCAAGCTATGGGGGAGGAGCTAGCCAAGCTAATCGAGGCATGATTCATTAGAGAAATAAAACATCCGGACTGGCTGGCAAACCTGGTAATGGTTCCGAAGAAAGACAAGTACTAGCGCCTGTGCGTCGATTTCAAAGACCTCAACAAGGCTTTCGCTAAGGATCCCTTCCCCCTCCCCCGCATTGACCAGACCATTGATGCTACCGCAGGACACGACTCATTATGCTTCCTTGATGCATATTCCGAATACCATCAAATTAAAATGAAGGAGTCTGATCAAGCTGCTAAAGCATTCATCACCCCATATGGGCCATTCTGCTTCAACACCATGCCCTTTGGACTCAAGAACGTCGGCGCCACTTATCAATGCATGATCCAAACATGCCTGGAGAAACAGATCGGGAACACAGTTGAAGCCTATGTGGATGACATCGTAATCAAGACAAGGCACGTCGAAACACTAATAGACGACCTATGCCTCACATTTGAAAACCTCCGCGCATATGACATTAAGCTCAATCCGGAAAAGTGTGTTTTGGCGTCCCCGCAGGAAAGCTGCTGGGCTTCATCATTTCCAATAGAGGAATTGAAGCAAATCCAGCCAAAATCTGGGCTCTGTCACAATTGGCTAGGCCAACAGACCTTAAACAAGTCCAAAAACTCGCGGGTTGTGTGGCAGCTCTAAGCCGCTTTATCTCCAGATTGGGAGAAAAGGCACTGCCACTCTATCGTCTTCTACGGCGAACCGATCACTTCGATTGGACGGACGCGGCAATAGCCGGACTGGAAGAAATAAAAACCCTTCTAGCGAGCAACCCAATCCTGGCCGAACCAAACGTCGGCGAACCCATGTTGCTATACATATCGGCAACACATCAGGTGGTGAGCGTCGTACTCGTCGTTGAACGAGAACAGGACGGACACAAATTCCCGCTTCAGAAGCCAGTATACTACCTATCCACTGTCCTTACTCCATGAAAATCCCGGTACCCCCATTATCAAAAGATTTCATACGCGGTCTTCATGGCATCCCGAAAGCTACGACACTACTTCCAGGAGTGTTCGATCACGGTGGCTTCCAAAGTACCACTCAATGACATAATAAACAACCGCGATGTCACGGGCCGGATTGCCAAATGGGCCATTGAGCTCCTCCCATTTGACATTACATATAAACCACGTCAAGCTATTAAATCCCAAGTACTGGCTGACTTCGTCGCCGAATGGATAGAGACCGAACTCCCTAAAGAGTACGACACATATTCCAATTGGGTTATGTATTTCGATGGCTCCAAAATGCTGGCAGGACTAGGAGCGGGCGTCGTTTTAACGTCCCCTATTGGAGATGTCGTTAAGTACGTTCTCCAAATACTATACACAGACTCCAATAATGCAGCCGAATACGAGGCCTTATTGCATGGTCTCTGGATGGCTGTCTCCATGGGCATACAACGCCTGGAAGTGCGCGGGGACTCAAACCTCGCAATATCTCAAATAAATGGAGACTTCGATGCCAAAGACCCGAAGATGGCAGCTTATCGTAATGCCGTCCTAAAAATGTCAGCTCGGTTCGAGGGACTCGAGTTCCATCATGTGGCCCGAGAAAGTAATCAAGCGGCGGACGTTCTTGCTCGCATAGGCACTAAGCGCGACCCCGTCCCACCCAACATTTTTCTGTAAAGGATTTTTAAGCCATCCGTGGTGTGGTAGGGGGAGGGCGGCAACACTAGTCCGGATCGGAACACAACCCCAGATTCCGAACACACCGATATCGTCGGAGACTCAACCACCGAAATAAGCAAAATAAGATGCATAAAGGATAAATATCACATGCAATCAATATAAGTGATATGATATGGCCATCATCATCCGGTGCCTGTGATCTCCATCTCCAAAGCACCATCATGATCACCATCGTCACCGGCTTGACACCTTGATCTCCATCGAAGCATCGTTGTCGTCTCGCCAACTATTGCTTCTACGACTATTGCTACCGCTTAGTGATGAAGTAAAGCAATTACATGGCGATTGCATTTCATACAATAAAACGACAACCATATGGCTCCTGCCAGTTGCCGATAACTGTGTTACAAAACATGATCATCTCATATAATAAAATTTAGCATCATGTCTTGACCATATCACATCACAACATGCCTTGCAAAACAAGTTAGGCATCCTCTACTTTGTTGTTGCATGTTTTACGTGGCTGCTACGGGCTGAGTAAGAACCGTTCTTACCTACGCATCAAAAACCACAACGCGGTATAGTGATTGCTTTTTGATCTTCAGAAAGGACCATGTTCATTGAATCCGATAGCAACAAGAGGGGAGAGTATTGTCTACATACCATTGTAGAACATAAGCGGAAGCGTTATGACAACGCAGTTGATGTAGTCGTACGTCTTCACGATCGACCGATCTAGTTCTGAAGATACAGCACCTCCGCGATCTGCACACGTTCAGCTTGGTGACGTCCCGCAAACTCACGATCTAGGTAGAGCTTAGAGGGAGAGCTTCGTCAGCACGACGGCGTGATGACAGTGATGATGTTGCTACCGGAACAGGGCTTCGCCTAAGCACCGCTACGATATTACCGAGGTGGATTATGGTGGAGGGGGCACTGCACACGGCTAAAGATCAATGATCTACTTGTGTCTCTATGGGGTGCCCCCCTCCCCCATATATAAAGGAGTGGAGGAGGGGGAGAGCCGGCCCTCCTATGGCGCGCCCATGGGGAGTACTACTCCCATCGGGAGTAGGATCCCCCCTTCCATGTAGTAGGAGTAGGAGAAGGAAGGAGGAAAGAGGGAGAAGGAAAGGGGGCGCCGCCCCCCCCTTCCTAGTCCAATTCAGACCAGAGGGGGAGGGGCACGTGGCCTGCCCTGGCAGCCCCTCCTATCTTTCTACTAAGGCCCATAAGGCCCATTAAACTCACCGGGGGGTTCCAGTAACCCCCCGGTACTCCGGTATATGCCCAAACTTCACTCGGAACCCTTCCGATGTCCAAATATAGTCGTCCAATATATCGATCTTTATGTCTCGACCATTTCGAGACACCTCGTCATGTCTGTGATCAAATCCAGGACTTCGAACTACCTTCGGTACATCAAAACACATAAACTCATAATACCGATCGTCACCGAATGTTAAGCGTGTGGACCCTACGGGTTCGAGAACTATGTAGACATGACCGAGACATGTCTCCAGTCAATAACCGATAGCGGAACCTGGATGCTCATATTGATTCCTAGATATTCTACAAAGATCTTTATCGTTCAAACCGCATAACGATACACATTGTTCCCTTTGTCATCGGTATGTTACTTGCCCGAGATTCGATCGTCGGTATCTCAATACCTAGTTCAATCTCGTTACCGGCAAGTCTCTTTACTCGTTCCATAATACATCATCTTGCAACTGACTTATTAGTTGCATTGCTTGCAAGGCTTAAGTGATGTGTATTACCGAGAGGGCCCAGAGATACCTCTCCGACAATCGGAGCGACAAATCCTAATATCGAAATACGCCAACCCAACATGTACCTTTGGAGACACCTGTAGAGCACCTTTATAATCACCCAGTTACGTTGTGACGTTTGGTAGCACACAAAGTGTTCCTCCGGTATTCGGGAGTTGCATGATCTCATAGTCATAGGAACATGTATAGTTATGGAGAAAGCAATAGCAACAAACTAAACGATCATCGTGCTAAGCTACCGGATGGGTCAAGCCAATCACATCATTCTCTAATGATGTGATCCCGTTAATCAAATGACAACTCATGTCTATGGTTTGGAAACATAACCATCATTGATTCAATGAGCTAGTCAAGTAGAGGCAAACTAGTGACACTCTGTTTGTCTATGTATTCACACATGTACTAAGTTTCCGGTTAATACAATTCTAGCATGAATAATAAACATTTATCATGATATAAGGAGATATAAATAAGAACTTTATTATTGCCTCTAGGGCATATTTCCTTCACCATGGCCACGGTGACCGGTGACACCATCACCGCCGCACCAGATACCTTGTCGGAGAACTCCATGGGGAAGAGTGCAGCGCGGGCGCATTCGAGGAGCTAGGTTGTCCGGCTACAGGGATCGAGCGGCCGCGGCGGTCGCGGCGCTCGTACTAGAGCCAGAGGACAATGAGACACGGTGGTGCAGGTCGCCAGTGTTGAAGCGCGTTGAAACCCGCCCCATGCTGGCCGCAAATCACGGAGGGTGCACGTCTAGGCTGAGTGTCCTCATGCAACAAGTTCATTTGCGTATGCACGCTCGTGGAGCGGGGGACAGTGCCTTGGTTGTGTAGGCTCGGGGCGCTCGGTTCGAGGCGACGTAGTGGCATCAACAACGCCATCCCTGGCATCTATAGAAGTAAACGGTGCGCACGAGAACAGTGAGGGGGACCTATACGCGGTGGCCAGACAAGGGGGTGTGGCCGTGCGGGGCGATAGCTAGGTGGTGGTCTCCTGTGTGTCCGGTGTACTAGCGCACGGCTCAACCCGGAGCAGTACACACACGCATGCAGCTATGCATCATGCCCATGCCATGCACATGCACAACAACACAAGGAAAAATAAGCCTGCAGCTAAACTAGCGCAGGTGTGCCAGCACAGCTCGAACACTTCCTCCTGGTGTACTTCATCCTTGTCTACCAGCCTACGCGCATCTGAACCCGGACACGTGCTCTACAAGGTTCGGCATCCCCGACGTTGCGCTGCAAAGCCACCGCGACCAAGGGGATGACATGGCTTAACACTCCACTATCGCCAGGTTGCCGCAGCGAGCACTGCTCTGCCAGTGAGAACAGTAGCATCTGAGCTGCGCTGCTCCCTCGACGAGCCCGGCAACCCGTCCACATCGCATGACTTGAACGCAAAGGGCAAGCCGTGCACAGAGCCAAGAGAGGGTGGCGAGTCTGATGCGGGCACCAGAAGCACCGGACGCACGCTGATAACCCACAAGTGTAGGGAATCACAACAGTTTTCGAGGGTAGAGTATTCAACCCAAATTTATTGATTCGACACAAGGGGAGACAAAGAATATTCTCAAGTATTAACAGTTGAGTTGTCCATTCAACCGCACCTGAAAGACTTAATATCTGCAACAAAGTATTTAGTAGCAAAGTAATATGGAAGTAACGATAATGGTGGCAAAAGTAATAGTATTGGTTTTGTAGTGATTGTAACAGTGGCAATGGAAAAGTAACTAAGCAAAGATCAATATGTGAAAAGCTCGTAGGCAATGGATTAGTGATGGATAATTATGTCGGATGCGATTCCTCATGCAACAGTTATAACATAGGGTGACACAGAACTAGCTCCAGTTCATCAATGTAATGTAGGCATGTATTCCGAATATAGTCATACGTGCTTATGGAAAAGAACTTGCATGACATATTTTGTCCTACCCTCCCGTGGCAGCGGGGTCCTATTGGAAACTAAGGGATATTAAGGCCTCCTTTTAATAGAGTACCAGACCAAAGCATTAATAGTTAGTGAATACATGAACTCCTCAAACTACTGTCATCACCGGGAGTGGTCCCGCCGGATCATAACACATAGTAGGTGACTATTGACATGCAAAATAGGATCGAGAACTCACATATATTCATGAAAACATAATAGGTTCAGATCTGAAATCAGGGCACTCGGGCCCTAGTGACAAGCATTAAGCATAGCAAAGGCATAGCAACACCAATCTGAGAACATAATGGATACTAGGGATCAAACCCTAACAAAACTAACTCGATTACATGATAAATCTCATCCAACCCATCACCGTCCAGCAAGCCTACGATGGAATTACTCACGCACGGCCGTGAGCATCATGAAATTGGTGATGGGGGAAGGTTGATGATGGCGATTGTGATGGATTCCCCTCTCCGGAGCCCCGAGCGGACTCGAGATCAGCCCTCCCGAGAGAGATTAGGTCTTGACGGCGGCTCCGTATCGTAAAACGCAATGAATCCTTCTCCCTGTTTTTTTCTCCTTGAATGTGAATATATAGAGTTGGAGTTGACGTCAATGGAGCCTCAGGGGGGCCACGAGACAGGGGGGCGTGCCCCCACCCTCATCGACAGGGTGTGGGCCCCCTGGTGTTGATTCTTTCGCCAATACTTTTTATAAATTCCAAAAATATTCTCCGTGAAGTTTCAGGTCATTCCGAGAACTTTCATTTCCTGCAGAAAAATAACACCATGGCAATTCTACTGAAAACAGCGTCAGTCCGAGTTACTTCCATTCAAATCATGCAAGTTAGAGTCCAAAACAAGGTCAAAGGTGTTTGGAAAAGTAGATACGATGGAGACGTATCAACTCCCCCAAGCTTAAACCTTTGCTTGTCCTCAAGCAATTCAGTTGACAAACTGAAAGTGATAAAGAAAAACTTTTACATACTCTGTTTGATCTTGTTGTTGTAAATATGTAGAGCCAACATTCAAGTTTTCAGCAAAGATTATGAACTAACCATATTCACAATAACATTTAGGTCTCATGTTTAGTCATATCAATGGCATAATCAACTAGCGAGCAATAATAGTAAATCTCGGATGACAACACTTTCTCAAAACAATCATAATATGATATAACAAGATGGTATCTCGCTAGCCCTTTCTGAGACCGCAGAACATAAATGTAGAGCACCTCTGAAGATCAAGGACTGACCAAACATTGTAATTCATGGTAAAAGAGATCCCGTCACAGTCATACTCAATGTAAACTAATAGTAATGCATGCACATGAATGCGGTGCTCTCCAACTGGTGCTTTTTAATAAGAGGATGATGACTCAATATAAAAGTAAATAGATGGGCCCTTCGCAGAGGGAAGCATGGATTTGTAGAGGTGCCAGAGCTCGATTTTTGAAATAGAGATAAATAATATTTTGAGTAGTATACTTTCATTGTCAACATAACAACCAAGAGATCTCGATATCTTCCATGCTACACACATTATAGGCGGTTCCCAAATAGAATGGTAAAGTTTATACTCCCCCACCACCAACAAACATCAATCCATGGCTTGTCCGAAACAACGGGTGCCTCCAACTAACAACAATCCTGGGGGAGTTTTGTTTGCAATTATTTTAATTTAAGCATGGGACTGGGCATCCCGGTGACCAGCCATTTTCTCGTGAATGAGGAGCGGAGTTCACTCCTCGTGAGAATAACCCACCTAGCATGGAAGATATAGACGGCCCTAGTTGATACATGAGCTATTCGAGCATACAAAGCAGAATTTCATTTGAAGGTTTAGAGTTTGGCACATACAAATTTATTAGGAACGGCAGGTAGATACCGCATATAGGAAGGTATGGTGGACTCATATGGAATAACTTTTGGGGTATGGAAGTGGATGCACAAGCAGTATTCCCGCTTAGTACAAGTGAAGGCTAGAAAGAGACTGGGAAGCGACCAGCTAGAGAGCGACAACAGTCATGAACATGCATTAAAATTAGTCAACACTGAGTGCAAGCATGAGTAGGATATAATTCACCATGAACATAAATATCGTGGAGGCTATGTTGATTTTGTTTCAACTACATGCACGAACATGTGCCAGGTCGAGCCAGTCGAATCATTGAAAGGAGGATACCACCCTATCATACCACGTCACAACCATTTTAATAGCATGTTGGCATGCAAGGTAAACCATTATAAACTCCTAGAAAATTAAGCATGTCATGAGCAACTATAATCTCTAATTTTCATTGCAAACATGTTTCATTCATAATAGGCTGAATCAGGAACGATGAACTAATCATATTTACAAAAACAAGATAGGTCGAGTTCACACCAGCTTCTCTCATCTCAATCAGTCCATCATATATCATCATTATTGCCTTTCACCTGCACAACCGAATCTGCAAGCATTTAATACACAGGAGAAGACAAGGTAATATGGGCTCTTTGTTAGATCAACAATAATGCACATAAGAGCCATCAACATTTTCATCATGGTCTTCTCCTCTCGACCCCCAAAGAAAAGAAATATAACTAAAACTATTTACACGGGAAAGCTCCCAACAAGCAAAAGAAGAACGAGAAATCTTTTTGGGTTTTCTTTTAATTACTACTACTACAAGCATGGAAAGTAAACTAGCTAAAAGCTACAACTAATTTTTTTGGTTTTTCTTAAGGTTTTTCAAACACACAAGAAGAATGCTGGAAAAGAAAATAAACTAGCATGGATGGTACAATGAAAAAGTATGAGCACCGACAACTGGCATGAGTGTGGGAACATGAATGTAATGTTGGTGAGAAATACGTACTCCCCCAAGCTTAGGCTTTTGGCCTAAGTTGGTCTAGGGCCATGGCTCAAAGCTTCCCTCTCCAGTGTACAGAGGAGTGTCCTTTGGGTGCCACTATTTAGCGATCTCCTCCGGATCCCACTGATAAACAGACTATCGATAAGGGTCAAGGGATGGCTCCGGCTCAGGCTCTAGAGCCGGTGTCAGGCTCCAGTATGCATAAACGGCCTCCGGCAAAATGAGGTACGTGACTGAAAATATCTTAAACAAAGAGGGCGCAAGCAAGGTAATAATCTCACAGTAATTTTTATCAAATATCAATTTATACTTAAGCATCTTCTTCTTATCTTTAACAATGAAATCATGTGCTACCATACTCTTATAATCTAGAAAAATAGGGGGCAACAACTTTTCCTCTTTCTCATAATGCCTAATAGGTATCCTAAAGTGTGCAGCAAGGCACGAAGCAAAGATGCCTCCGAAGATGGGGGCCCTTTGTAAGGTTCAGATTTAATCATTTAGCAACAATAGCGCCTAAACTGAAAGTGGTATCATGAAACAAAGCATGGCGCAAAATAACAATATCAGGAGCACTGAGATTTCCACTATTCCCGCAACCAATTAAGAATCTACTAGCAAATATTGCAAAGTAACGTAGAACAGGAAAATGTATGATAGTAATTCTTGCATCGGAAACTTTCCTCGTTTCCCCCACAGCAATCGTATCAATAAACCCCTCCACATCATTATGATGTGGTTCCTTTATGCTGCCCGCAAAGGGTATCCTGTAGACCCGACAAGAATCATATAGTGACATATCCTTAACCTCATCATATAAGTGAAACTCCATTGAAGGTTGTAATTTCTTAGCATGAAAGTAATTTTTTTGCATGAAATTATTGGTGAGGAGGAGATACTGTTCACGATGGCCGCGGAGGAAGTCGGTGAGGCCTGCATTCTCAGCCAAATAATAAAAGTCCTCATAAATCCCGGCTTCTCTCAAGAACTCATCACAAGTCCATTCGCATGGCCGAACCTCTGTAGTGCGAGGGAGATTGTATTTGGGCTTCTTATTCTCTTCACTTTGCTTATCCTTCGAGCTTCGGCTCGAAGAGCCCCTCAATAACCTCTTCATCATTTTCTTTCTGTGAAAATTTTCTAAAAATTTTAGTGACTCAAAATAAAAGTGAACCAAACTCAACAAGATTGATAGCAACTACTCCCACAAGTGCCTAGAGGCCATATCATGCATTAAAACTACTTTTGACCACATAAATTTGACATGCAAGCTCAAGAATAGGGTCACCTAAGCATCAAAAATTTGCAATAAATAAAGCACTAGAACAAAAACTAATTGGACCATTGGAGGAGTCACATACCGAAGAATAATCCCCCCAAACAGTTTTGTGAATGGAGCTTTGAGCAATGAGATCAAAAATCGCAGCAAGATGAGCTAGAACACGGGTTTGAGCTGTGGGAGGATTTTTTTCGAGGAAGACGAAGTGTGTGGATGCTGGAATAAGTGGAGGGGCCCCATGTGGGGTCCACGAGGCAGGGGCGCGCCTCAGGGGGAGGGCGCGCCCTGGACCCTTGTGGCCAGGTGGTGTGGCCCCCTGGTGTGTTCTCAGTGCCAATAATTCTTGAATATTATACAAAAAATCATCTAAAATTTTCAGGACATTTGAAGAACTTTTATTTTCGGGGTATTTTTTATTGCAAAAATAATTCAGAACACAGATTGAAAATACTATTTTTGCTTTATTTAATCTAAATAACAGAAAGTAAAAAGAGGGTATAGAGAGTTGTGCTTTCTAACTTCATCCATCTCATGCTCATCAAAAGGAATCCATTAACAAGGTTGATCAAGTCTTGTTAACAAACTCTTTCTGAATAGCATGAAACCGGAGAATTTTCGAATAACACTAAGTTACCTCAACGGGGATATGCACATCCCCAACAATAAGAATATCATATTTCTTCTTGATAGTAGGAAGAGGAATTCAAAACCTCCAATAGTAATTGTTGGAATTTTTCCAACAGAATTGATATTGTGGACTTGAGGTTGTTTCCTCGGAAAGTGTACCGTATGCTCATTACCATTAACATGAAAAGTGACATTGCCTTTGTTGCAATCAATAACAGCCCCTGCAGTATTCAAAAAGGGTCTACCAAGGATAATCGACATACTATCGTCCTCGGGAATATCAAGAATAACAAAGTCCGTTAAAATCGTAACGTTTGCAACCACAACATGCACATCCTCACAAATACTAATAGGTATAGCAGTTGATTTATCAGCCATTTGCAAAGATATTTCAGTAGGTGTCAACTTATTCAAATCAAGTCTATGGTATAAAGAGAGAGGCATAACACTAACACCGGCTCCAAGATCACATAAAGCAGTTTAACATAGTTTCTTTTAATGTTGCATGGTATAGTTGGTACTCCTGGATCTCCTAGTTTCTTGGGTATTCCACCTTTAAAAGTATAATTAGCAAGCTTGGTGGAAATTTCAGCTTCTGGTATCTTTCTTTTATTTGTAACAATAGCTTTCATATACTTAGCATAAGGATTCATTTTAAGCATATCGGTCAAACGCATACGCAAAAAGATAGGTCTAATCATTTCAGCAAAGCAATCAAAATCCTCCTCATCCTTTTTCTTGGATGGTTTAGGAGGAAAAGGCATGGGTTTTTGAACCCATGGTTCTCTTTCTTTACCGTGCTTTCTAGCAACAAAGTCTCTCTTATCATAACGTTGATTCTCTGATTGTGGGTTATCAAGATCAACAACAGGTTCAATCTCTACAACATTGTTATTGCTAGGTTGAGCATCAACATGAACATCATCATTAATATTATCACTAGGTTCATGTTCATTACCAGATTGTGTTTCAGCATCAGAAATAGAAATATCATTTGGATTCTCAGGTGTGTCAATGACAGATTCCCTAGAAGCATGTAGAGTCCTATCATTTTTCTTTCTCTTCTTCTTAGAAGAACCAGGTTCCTCAACATTAGTTCTCTGAGAATCTTGCTCAATTCTCTTAGGGTGGCCCTCAGGATACAAAGGTTCCTGAGTCATTTTACCCCCTCTAGTCACAACTCTAACAACATTATCATTTTTCTTATTATTTAATTCATTGAGAAAATCATTCTAAGCTTTAAGCACTTGTTCTACGTGGGTGGTAACCATAGAAGCATGTTTACCAATAAGTTTCAGTTCACCTTTAACTCTAGACATATAATCACTCAAGTGTTCAATCATATAAGCATTACGTTTCAATTGTGTGCCAACATAAGCATTGAAGTTTTCTTGTTTAACAATAAAATTATCAAACTCATCCAAGCATTGGCTAGCAGACTTATTACGAGGAATATCACCTTCATCAAATCTATAGAGAGAATTTACCTTTACTACCTGTGTCGGGTTATCAAGACCCTGTATTTCTTCAATAGGTGGTAAATTCTTAACATCTTCAGCTTTAATACCCTTTTCTTTCATAGATTTCTTTGTCTCTTGCATATCTTCAGGACTAAGAAATAGAATACCCCTTTTCTTTGGAGTTGACTTAGGAGTTGGTTCAGGAAGTGTCCAATCATTATCATTACTCAACATATTATTCAATAGCAATTCAGCTTGATCAACAGTTCTTCCCGTGAAAACACAACCAGCACAACTATCCAGGTGATCTCTGGAAGAATCGGTTAGTCCATTATAAAAGATATCAAGTATTTCATTTTTCTTGAGAGGATGATCAGGCAAAGCATTAAGTAATCGGAGAAGCCTCCCCCAAGCTTGTGGGAGACTCTCTTCTTCAATTTGCACAAAATTATATATTTCCCTTAAGACAGCTTGTTTCTTATGAGCGGGGAAATATTTAGCAGAGAAGTAATAAATCATATCCTGGGGACTATGCACACAACCAGGAGCAAGAGAATTAAACCATATTTTAGCATCACACTTTAATGAGAATGAAAATAACTTAAGGATATAGTAGTAACGAATCTTCTCCTCATTAGTGAACAGGGTGGCTATATCATTTAATTTAGTAAGATGTGCCACAACAGTTTCAGATTCATAGCCATAAAATGGATCAGATTCAACCAAAGTAATTATCTCAGGATCGACACAGAAATCATAATCCTTATCAGAAATACAGATAGGTGAAGTAGCAAAAGCAGGGTTGTTGGGGATATTACTACTGGGTGTAAACCGGCCTATCTAGGCCGGATCAACTTCATCAGTAGCTCCAGAAGTGATAAAGCCCAAGAAGGCAGATGAGGGCCTAAGGCCCGTAGCCGGTTCAAGACTTGTAGCTGTAAACCGGAATTTGTATATAAACTTGTATTGTAAGCTAGGAATAAGAAGAGACCAACCCGGATACGAATATCGACCGGTGTTGGTACTCTGTGAACCGACAGGTGTCACCCATGTATATAAGGGGACGGCCCGGTGACGGTTCAAGGACAACAGACAACAACTCGAGACATAGGCAAAGCTTGTTTGCTCCCTAGTCATCGAAACCCCATCAATTCCATCACAACTAGACGTAGGCTTTTACCTTCATTGAAGGGGCCGAACTAGTATAAACTCTCTTGCGTCCATGTGTCCGCTTTAACCCCTTCAAGCTAACCCGTCGCGATGGCTCCACGACTAAGTCCTTTCTCTAGGACATCTGCCGTGCCAAAACCACGACAGTTGACGCCCACCGTGGGGCCTGCGCAAAGTGGTGATGAGTCCATGGAGGGATTTTTCTAGGGTTCGAGAAGTTCGCAATTTTTCGAGATGAAGAAGAATCATCGACGAAGGAGTTATATTGTTTCAATATCAAGCAGTCAGAGCAACAAAATACAAGATTTATCCAAAATCAAAAGCAGTTTGGGGTACGGTCTGTTCGTTGCTACCGTCCGGTGGTTCATCTAATCACTTTGATCCGCCGAGATTGATTGAAGTTTTTTCCTCTGGAGTCGGCAGACTACAAAATCCATCGAGCTCGTAGGAATTTGCAGAATCAGCGGCCGGGTCCAATTACGACAAGCATCCGAGTTGGAGCAGGGAAAGTAATCAAGGAAAAGGAAAAGAATAGAAAAAGGAGGGGGAGAAGACAATGACCCGGAGGAAAACTCGGTTTTGTCTTGCTACGTGAGCCGCTGCCACTGGGATATTCTCTGCCCCGCGTTTTCGAGCCACCACAGCCGTGGTCTCGCCTCCGACGGCCGGCCGCCTCGTCGACCGCCGACCATCGGGCTGAGTCGCCTCCACAGCGAGCCGCCGAGATCCACCGGTGACCCCGCGCCTCAACTACAGCAGCAGAACCGGCGCCTCATCAACGGCGTGTCACTGTCGCTGCGAGTCGCCGGTGCACCTCGTCTGTAGCCACGGCCAAGTGTTTCCATGGCGCTCGCTTCGCTTCTATCGCAGATCGCTCCGCCTCGCCGGTTTACCTCCGCCGTCCAGCCTTGCATGCAGCCGCTACCGTGGCTCGCCTCAAGCTGGCTCTGCCTTCGCTGCCACTGATGCCACCAACATTGTCCTAGGTGGAACTGACCGCGTGATGCTCAATGGCGAGACTGCAGCAGGGTTTTCAAGCATTATGGTAGCAGCACGAGCCTCCAAATCAATTGATTTTTCAAGCATCCCATATGAAAAAAGATCAAAGCACTAAAAGTACTACTTCACAAAGGCGGACAAGACAATGGATTAACATTAGTACTAGTATATGTACTCATTCTCTAAGATCCAACTACCTGTCAGCTGATGTGGAGCCTGTGCACTACTTCGTCTGGAGAAAACCAAGAGCAGCCGTCCAAGGGCCGCCACCGGCTTGTTCACCGTGTAGTTCCGCTGCTGCTATGGATTCAGTGTTCAATAATGGCCAAATTGCCGCTCCCAGCGCGCCCTCACAGCAGAGCTTAATCAACATCAACCAAGCTGACTTGCACTGCGCCATCTCCTGTTCGGCAGTTTTTCGGTTACAGGTCTTCAAAAATTCCAGCTTTCGCCGCCGGCTCGAACCGTCAGCTGGGTTACCGATTTGTGACTCCTACGCGAGATCGTCATACTGCCTTGCTGCGATCGACCCCAATGGTCCGCTAGCTTATGCCACATCATAAAAACAAGCTAAGTCGCTTTTATATTAAAATTTCATTTTTCTCCCAGTCAATTAAATATATCCGGCACCTTTGAGTTAATCTCGGGGGCTATCGTTTCTTCTCATAAGGTTGAGTCGTAAGGTTACCAAAGAGGACTATTTGCCAGGATGCACAGTTCAAACATGGGTTCCTTACATATCAGCGAAATAATTTTACGTTCGTTCTTTACTAAGTCAGATGCAACTCGTAACCGACCAAGTAGTGGGTATGGTATTGTCAATCGACTCTGATGCCTATCATGGACTTTGTCGACCCTGAACATATCATATTCCATGAAAAAAGTCCACGCGGAAGCCTACTTAGTCGAGTCGAATGATTAACAACTTGAACACAAGTTGAAAAATTCATGGAAATTATTATTTAATTTTGTTTTATACATCACGAACGATGTAATGCATTCATGTGTTTTATTTCAGGAACAAAGAGCCTCAGGACAACTCCTCGTGTCGCCTCGAGCCTCGCGGGCTATCAAGCCAGAATTTATGAAAAAACGGACTTTGTTCGTTACCAAAACACAAGTTCACATACCACCGGATTGTTAAAGGCCTAAACAAACCCGGCGCTCGGGGGCTACAGAGTTGGAAAAAATTCGGAAAGACCTGGCTAGGGAAGATCTAGCTTGGAGACAGAATCCGGCCTGGGAGGACAACCCGACAACATCAACGTCGACGCTTCCTGACCCGGCAATCTCTTCATCCACATTTCGGCATCCATTACGTCAACGACCCGGAAAAAAGCTCCACGTTCAAGGAAGACAAAAGCATCAACATAATCAAGACCTTCCGCCCGAATCTTCGAGTCACCCGAAAGCTCGGGGGCTACTGTCAACCTCTGCACCAACCTTGGCCGCTGCATCAACCTGAACGCACCTTCAAGCATCATGGTGAAGTATTTCGCACACGCCGCGTCATCCACATCAAGCATCTCCATGGCCATCTCATAGCTCTCCACCCATGTCTCTGGAGGTTGATCCGCCGTGTAATTTGGTACCTTGCGCGGGCCTTTGAAATCCTTGGGCAGGCGCACGTTGCGTAAAGCGGGGATAAGGCAAGGCACCCCCAAAGAACTAGAAGTAACACCAGGTAACACCATCTGATCAGCTCAAATAAACCTTTTTTGCAACGGTTTTGTCTTTGCATTTTCTTTATACTTTTCTTTGAAGGGGGGTTTTTGCTTTTTCTTACGTTTTTTTAAAACCGACAAAGTTTTTTAACCAATCAATTGATGGAACACAGTTCACGTCAATCCGGAGACTATTTGCCCGGTTTGATCCTTGTTGTTAACATCCTCTTATGGAGTAACACGGTGTTTATTATAACCCGGCACGGTTTACCTGGTAAACCAGCGTCATATATATACAGGAGCTGTTATCTCCTCCAACAGTGTGGGTTTGCAAAACTCCGCTTCAAGATTGGCCAAGCCAACTTCATGCTCAACGATGGCAAGTATTATGTATCGCAGAAATTTGGTCATATACTTAAGAATTTTTTGGATGTTTTGACTTCATATATGCAGACATCATATTCTGCCAAACGGTACAACCGCGGTGGCACTTGAAGAGTTTTTTATTGCACAAAGCACTTTGGAAAGTTCATCACCACAGGAAGAACAAATTATGCACGAAGGCATATCAACATCAAAATTATCAGCTAGTCTATTACAAGGCAACACGGTGCCCATAATAATATCATTGTTTTTCGCAAAGGAGAGGCAATTTTAAAACCGGCTTCCGGTTCAAGCCTGGTCACCAGCCTGGCCTGATGGTTGTGGGTCATCCTGCGCCGCTTCAGCCTCTGTTTCTCTACCCAGTGGCTAGAAATCAACAGTTGTCCAGTCGATTCCCATTAATGCTTGAAAAACAGCTTCATCATGGATCAGCAATGACGGGTCAATATCGGGAGCGTAAGTGTGCTTACGGATTGGAGGGATAAGATTTTCCAACTCGTGAATTGGGGCAGCTATTCGCTTGTTCTGATTATCATATTGAGCTTGATAACGAGACAAGTCTGCTTCTTCAGCCAGCTGACAAGCTAGCGGACGCACCTCCCGGTTTATGGCTCGCTGATCCACTTCACTAAATTCTGACCCATCTTCTTTCAAGCTGGGATAGCCCTGAGCCGCTTCAATAGGATCAAAATCCGGTACCCAGGCTATTGCCCGCATTAAGGCATTGATCGCACCGGTTCGAGCAACGGATTTCTTCAGCTCTTGAACCCGGGCGGGAAGCACCGACAGTTTCATCAGGGTATCTTGAATCAAAGTGGGCGCCGGTTTGTTGTGAGATGCGGTACAGATGATCCGCTGTGCGCCAGTATATAGCTGTTCGACCAACGTGTAGACGGCTTTCAATTTTTTCCGCACATCTAAACCCAAGTGACCAGTGCGGGTCCCTGAAATATCATAAGGGTTAAACCGGCAGCTCTGTAAGAAGGTCGAGTCAATTCAGAAGTCAAACTGGCTTACCAAAGATAGCAGTGGTCATAGTATGCACGTGCCGCTTTATACTGGTCAGTTCATCCGCCACCGGTTTTAGTGCAGCCTCGGTATCCTCTACTCGTTTGATTAAAGTGGACTTTTCAGTGGCCCAATCCGCCTGCTTCTTCTTGAAGCTCTCCTTAAGCTGCTCCATGGTGCTTAAAGCGCTGGCAAATTCCTCTTTTGCTTTGGAGGTTTCAGCTTGTTGGGTTTTCAGGTTTTCTTGGAGGTCGGCGATTTGGTTTTCTTTCGTCTTCAGCTCAGCCTGCATGCAGACAGTTATATGCTTCAACAAAACGGTACAAGGATTGAAGTACCAACCACATAACAAGTTATGCACTTGGCACTTGGGGGCTAATGCATATTCGATCTTCATCTTTCAATTGCTTACAAAGTCCCAAGATCAATACAAGTATTCAACTTGGCACTTGGGGGCTAAAGGCTATTTGCTCGTATATATTCTGATGCGGCAATTTCAATTACTTAAAGTACCGGTTTAACTATGCTAAGTTGAACCGGCCCTTGGGGGCTACATCAGCGAATTTCAAAGCATTAAGGTTTACATTAGTAAGTCTCGGTTTGAAAGAAGATTACAAACCGGCCCTTGGGGGCTAGGAGAATCAGCAAGGATTGAAGCATACAAGCAGGAAGGGGCATATGGAAGTTACCTCATATTTATCTTTCATCATATTAACCAGACCGGCTTCATAGTCGCGACTGGTATACAACCGGTTCAGGTAGCCGGAATGGATATCTTGGGCATTCAGAGCAGCGTAAGTCGTCAGATCAGCGTTCCACTTGCCTTTGCCAAAGGCAGCAAATTCTTCCTTGGCAGAATGTTTGGACAAAGCGACAGGATTGCTTGGCTCAGTATGTCTAGTGCCAGTAATAACAACCTCATCATCCTGGGTACCGCCGGTTTGCACTGGGGCTGTTGGCTTGTCAGTAGGTTTTGCTGGACCGGTGGAGCTTTCAATCTGGATGGAACCTGTGGGCTGATTGACAGGAGCTGAGGCATCCGTAGGTCTCTCTTCAGCAATCAGATCGTCGTCTTGCTGCGGTGGATCGTTGGGTATATCCTCAGGAATAGCCGCTTCAAGATTGGGTGTCTTGCCTATCTCAAGAACGACATCTCCTTCGGCCGCTTTGTCCAGGCGGGCCTTCTTGCTTGGCCTAGGTTTGGCCTTGAGAAGAATAACAAAATCAAATACAGCATATGTTCTAAGGTGATGTACTGTAACTATCACAATAAGTATAGCTTACCCGAGCACCGTTTTGAGCGGTGGGAGCTGAGTAGCCGATGACTCGCCAGAAGATGAGTGGGAAGTAACCTAGTAATCAGAGTCGGACGGATTAAGAGGTTGACGAAAGCAGCCCGCTTCAGGACAAGCACTGACAAGCAAATTAGAAATCTCTGAATGGCGTTTCCGAACCGGACTGTTCGGTAAACCGGCAGAGGTAACTACCTGGCCGCTGTGCCGGGTTGTGCGACGAGCTTTGTGTTGTTGGGTCTTCATAAGAAATTTAGGATCCAAATAAGCAAGAGGATGAGAAAATTTAACTTTCCGGTTTGCCTGACGGATTTTTTGTGAAGGAAAAGTTTCTGAATCGGAAGAGAGAATAATTACCTCTACAACATCCGCGTGGCTGGCTTCGGCATCATCCTGACAAGTATCATCATCAATAAGACGTATGAAAAATAAACCAAGTGAGTCAAGTTCTACCTCAAAGTCCGGATTATCCACATCATCATCAGGGGCCGGATTAGAAGATGCAATGGTTCTTTTCCTGTGGGCAGTCTTCTTCATAGCTTTAGTCTTTTGCCGAGTTGCTCTCTCTGGTTTGTCTGGTTTGTCTGGTTTCTCCTGCGGCAGTTTCTTGCTCCAAAACGGATCATCGCCCTGATTGCACAGACACTGATATTAAACAATGACCAGACATATCAACAACAGGTTCAGCAAAGAGAAAAATCAAAGTCTTACAGTTGGCGGTTTGTTGGTGGCACGGAAGGGAAGTAGGCCGGTTCTAGCGCAGACGTGTTCCGGTTCATTCAGCATCTTATTCACAGCCTCTGTGATTTCTTCATCGGAAAGCTGGATTTTGGAATGTCGCAGTGGGTCATCAACACTGTTAGTATACTAGCACATCAAACCGGAGCGCCGACTAAGGGGCAGTATACTCCATGATATCTAACAGCGAGCGAGATCAACCCCTGTTAAACCGTTGGCCATAAAGGCTCTGAGCTTTGACAGTTGAGGAGCATATTTGCTTCTCTCCTGGGCAGTCAATATTTGAGGAAAAGGGTGTGTATTGTTGAGCCGCTCCGGACGAAAGCCATGCAAGGGATTCTCACCAGCAGGGGAGGTGTCTTTGCAGTAGAACCATGTCTGACTCCACTCTTTGGGGTGGCTGTGCAGTTTGGCATGAGGGTATGTGACCTCTTTCCTTTTCTGAATCGCCACGCCACCCAACTCCGTATTAGAGCCATCAGTAAACTCAGTACGGCGGTTTAGATGGAAAAGGTCTATGAACAATTCCACTGTGGGCTCCTCTTGAAAGAACACCTCACAGAGCACTTGGAAGTGACACATATTTGTAACAGAGTTGGGGCCAGTGTCTTGTGGATGGAGTTGGAAATCGGCTAAAACATCCCGGTAAAATTTAGAACCGGGTGGCTTAAAGCCCCGGGCTAGGTGATCTACGAAAACAACGACCTCTCCTTCTTGAGGTGTGGGAGGGCATTCTTTGCCACGAGCCCTCCAATGGATGGTATCTTTGCGGCCTAAAGTGCCAATCAGGACTAGATCGTCAAGTTGAGCCTCTGTGACGCGAGAAGGAACCCAATTGCACTCATATACTTGCTTGGCCATGAGGAAGTCTACAAGGTAGAAGATCCCGGTTCAAAAATGCATTGATCAAGGTACATTGGTATGCGTAATGTTAAACCGGGGACATATCTATCTAAAACGGAGTTTATGAAGCAACAACATCTGGCGGTTCAACTAGGGACTAATGGTATATACCGGGTTGGTAAATTTTTTCTACAAGGTTAAACCGCCTGATCTACGCATGGAGACAACTGAGATGGCGGATGGATAAGTGTGCGGAAACAGATTTCACACGATTTCTTTACAGCGTTGGATGTGAAGCAAGTTCAGAAATAAGAAAAATATTCAAAAGCTCAAGGCAGAACAGCATTGAATCAATGGGCAGAAATATATGTGAGATCTATGGTCTAGGGCATGAAACTAAAAGCGGATACTAACAGCTGCCGTTATACAGAGCAGAGGTTCGCAGATGCATCCAGGGTTAGTGTATGAACACGAACAGGTGATGAACACTGCAAGAACATGAAACCCTAGAACAGATCTGAGTTGAGAAGAGCAGAAGGTTTACCAGAGTTAAGGAAGACGCGGAAGGTTGCCGCGGCGCTCTGGTGCGTTCAGGTTGATGCAGCGGCCAAGGTTGGCGCAGAGGTTGACGGCGGCGGCGGAGCTCCGAGACTGGCGACGCGATGAAGACGAAGCAGAAGGGGAAGAAGGGAAAGAGAAAGGAAATGACCCTTCGGTCCTATTTATAAGGCAAAAAAACATGAGTCAGGCGCGACAATCAAGGGGCCATGAAACGGAGTTGTCGCCTCGATTTCTGCAGATATATTACACAAAGAAGCATAATGGATATCTTCGTTATGACAGGTAACATCACTCCGGTTTACAATAATCAGAAAGATGACATCATGGCGGTCTACCAATTTAAGAGAAGACGTTGAAGATGAAGTTTTGTTAAAGGATTGACATGAACCTGTTCAAATCAATCTGGGGCCTAATGTTGGGGATATTACTACTGGGTGTAAACCAGCCTATCTGGGCCGGATCAACTTCATCAGTAGCTCCAGAAGTGATAAAGCCCAAGAAGGCAGATGAGGGCCTAAGGCCTGTAGCCGGTTCAAGACTTGTAGCTGTAAACCGGAATTTGTATATAAACTTGTATTGTAAGCTAGGAATAAGGAGAGACCAACCCGGATACGAATATCGACCGGTGTTGGGACTCTGTGAACCGACGAGTGTCACCCGTGTATATAAGGGGACGACCCGGTGACGCTTCAAGGACAACAGACAACAACTCGAGACATAGGCGAAGCTTGTTTGCTCCCTAGTCATCGAAACCCCATCAATTCCATCACAACTTGACGTAGGCTTTTACCTTCATTAAAGGGGCCGAACTAGTATAAACTCTCTTGTGTCCCTGTGTCCGCTTTAACCCCTTCAAGCTAACCCGTCGTGATGGCTCCACGACTAAGTCCTTTCTCTAGGACATCTGCCGTGACAAAACCACGACAAGGGTCATATTTCATTCTAGCATTCAAAGATTTTTATTTTAGTTTAGCTAACAGTTTCTTAAGATCATATCTATCTTTGCAAGTTAAAAAGTCTCTAGCAGTTTCTTCATCCATAACATAACCCTCAAGTACATCAGGAAATTCATATCTAGGGGGAGAATCTTCATCATCACTTTCATCAATATTATCAGTTTCAATAATTTCATTCTCTCTAACCCTAGCAAGTTGTTCATCAAGAAATTCACCTAATGGCACAGTATTATCAAGCATAGAAGTAGTTTCATCATAAGTATCATGCAAAGCAGAAGTGACATCATCAACATGCAACATATCAGAATCAGTAGCAGGAGTAGGTTTAGGCAACGCAAGTTTACTCAAAACAGAAGGTGAATCAAGTGCAGAGCTAGATAGCAGTTCCTTACCTCCCCTCGTAGTTGAGGGATAAATCTTGGTTTTTTCATCTTTCAAGTTCCTCATAGTGATCAACAGATACAAATCCCGAGTGACTCAAAGAATAGAGCTATGCTCCCCGACAACAGCGCTAGAAAATAGTCTTGATAACCCACAAGTATAGGGGTTCACAATAGTTTTTGAGGGTAGAGTATTCAACCCAAATTTATTGATTCGACACAAGGGGAGCCAAAGAATATTCTCAAGTACTAAAAGTTGAGTTGTCAATTCAACCGCACCTGAAAGACTTAATATCTGCAGCAAAGTATTTAGTAGCAAAGTAATATGGAAGTAACGGTAATGGTGGCAAAAGTAACAGTATTGGTTTTGTGGTGATTGTAACAGTGGCAACGGAAAAGTAACTAAGCAAAGATCAATATGTGAAAAGCTCGTAGGCAATGGATCAGTGATGGATAATTATGTCGGATGCGATTCCTCATGCAACAGTTATGACATAGGGTGACACAGAACTAGCTCCAGCTCATCAATGTAATGTAGGCATGTATTCCGAATATAGTCATACGTGCTTATGGGAAAGAACTTGCATGACATCTTTTGTCCTACCCTCATGTGGCAGCGGGGTCCTATTGGAAATTAAGGGATATTAAGGCCTCCTTTTAATAGAGTATCGAACCAAAGCATTAACACTTAGTGAATGCATGAACTCCTCAAACTACGGTCATCACCGGGAGTGGTCCCGATTATTGTCACTTCGGGGTTGCTGGATCATAACACATAGTAGGTGCCTATTGACTTGCAAAATAGGATCAAGAACTCACATATATTCATGAAAACATAATAGGTTCGGATCTGAAATCATGGCACTCGGGCCCTAGTGACAAGCATTAAGCATAGCAAAGTCATAGCAACATCAATCTGAGAACATAATGGATACTAGGGATCAAATCCTAACAAAACTAACTCGATTACATGATAAATCTCATTCAACCCATCACCGTCCAGCAAGCCTACAATGGAATTACTCACGCAGGGCGGTGAGCATCATGAAATTGGTGATGGAGGAAGGTTGATGATGACGATGGCAATGAATTCCCCTCTCCGGAGCCCCGTGCGGACTCCAGATCAGCCCTCCCGAAAGATATTAGGGCTTGTCGGCGGCTCCGTATCGTAAAACGCAATGAATCCTTCTCCCTGATTTTTTCTCCCCGAACGTGAATATATAGAGTTGGAGTTGACGTCGGTGGAGACTCAGGGGGCCCATGAGATAGGGGGCGCGCCCTAGGGGGGTGGGCGCGCCCCCCACCCTCGTGGACAGGGTGTGGGCCCCCTGGTGTTGATTCTTTCGCTAGTATTTTTTGTAAATTCCAAAAATATTCTCCGTGAAGTTTCAGGTCATTCCGAGAACTTTTATTTCTGCACGAAAATAACACCATGGAAATTCTGCTGAAAACAGCGTCAGTCCGGGTTAGTTCCATTCAAATCATGCAAGTTAGAGTCCAAAACAAGGTCAAAAGTGTTTGGAAAAGTAGATACGATGGAGACGTATCACACACCGCGGCCGCGCAAGTTTCTGTCGGTGGTGGTGTTGAACATGGTGCGGCGGAGGCGGGCAGCGGCAGACATTTGTAACGCCCTCGATGCGGCTATATCTCCCACGTGTCGAAGCACGACTTAGAGGCATAACCGCATTGAAAGCAATGTCGCAAGTGAGGCAATCTTCACACAACCCATGTAATACATAAGGGAAAGAGATACATAGTTGGCTTACAATCGCCACTTCACACAATTACATGAATAAAGCATTACATCATCTAGATACAATCAAGGTCCGACTACGGAACCAAAATAAAAGAAGACTATCCCAAATACTACACAGATCCCCGATCGACCCCAACTGGGCTCCACTACTGATCAACTAGAATGAAACAACATAAAGGACAAGATCTCCCTCGAGCTCCTCCTTGAGCTTGGTTGAGTCACCTGCACGGATCAACGGCACCTGCAAGCTAGTTTTGGAAGTATTTGTGAGTCACGGGGACTCAGCAATCTCACACCCTCGTGATCAAGACTATTTAAGCTTATGGGTAAGGTAAAAGGTATGAGGTGGAGCTGCAGCAAGCGACTAGCATATATGGTGGCTAACTTATTCGCAAAAGAGAGCGAGAAGAGAAGGCAAAAGCACGGTCGAACAACTATGATCAAGAAGTGATCCTAGAACAACCTACGTCAAGCATAACTCCAACACCGTGTTCACTTCCCGAACCCCGCCGAGAAGAGACCATCATGGTAACACACCAGGTTGGTGCATTTTAATTAAGGTAAACTTCAGGTTTTCTACAACCGGACATTAACAAATTCCCATCTGCCCATAACCGCGGGCACGGCTTTCGAAAGTTCAATACCCTGCAGGGGTGTCCCAACTTAGCCCATCACAAGCTCTCACGGTCAACAAAGGATATTCCTTCTAGCGGGAAGACCCGATCAGACTCAGAATCCCAGTTACAAGACATTTTGACAATGGTAAAACAAGACCAGCAAAGCCGCCCGATGCACCGACAAATCCCGATAGGAGCTGCACATATCTCGTTCTCAGGGCACACCGGATAGGTCAAGATACGAGTAAAATCAACCCTCGAGTTGCCCCGAGGTGGCCCCGCAGGCTTCCCATTTCGGACCAACACTCAGAGGAGCACTGGTCCGGGGGGGTTTAAAATAAAGGTGACCCTTGAGTCTGCAGAACCCAAGGGAAAAAGAGGCTAGGTGGCGAATGGTAAAACTAATGTTGGGCATTGCTGGAGGAGTTTTATTCAAGGCAAACTGTTAAGGGGTTCCCATTATAACCCAACCGCGTAAGGAACGCAAAATCCGGGAACATAACACCGGTATGACGGAAACTAGGGCGGCAAGAGTGGAACAAAACACCAAGCATAAGGCCGAGCCTTCCACCCTTTACCAAGTATATAGATGCATTAATTAAATAAGATATATTGTGATATCCCAACAAGTAAACATGTTCCAACAAGGAATAACATCTCCATGTTCCAACAAGGAACAAACTTCAATCTTCACCTGCAACTAACAACGCTATAAGAGGGGCTGAGCAAAGCGGTAACATAGCCAATCAAAGGTTTGCTAGGACAAGGTGGGCTAGAGGCTTGCTTTAACAATATGGGAGGCATGATAAGCAAGTGGTAGGTATCGCAGCATAGGCATAGCAAAAGAGCGAGCATCTAGCAAGCAAAGATAGAAGTGATTTCGAGGGTATGGTCATCTTGCCTGAAATCCCGCAAGGAAAAAGAACAAGTCCATGAAGAAGACAAACGGACATATTCAAACGGGTCCTCACAAACGTGACGTTAACGGAACCAACCTGAAGAAGCAACACCAGAAAAAAGCACACAACATAGTAAACAACCAACACATGAACATGGTATGATATGCGGGATGCGGTATGCGATGCATATGCATGATTTGCAAAGGAATGATTGAAACTTGCCTCAACTTTGAAATCCAAGAGTGCCACTGGAAAGGTGAGATGATTTCGGTTGAAATCGATATAAAGATCACCGGAATCGGAGACACGGTTTGGAAATGGCAAGCAAAACAAATATGGCACCGGTCTGCGGTAAACAGCAAGTAGCCATTTAAATGCAACAAGTTAAATATGCTACAACACTCAAACATGGCAACAAAATACATGGCAGGGATCCACTCAAGAAGCTTGACAAAAGATGAACACTGAGCTACGGATGATTCATCCATTAGCAGGTTTTAACAAGCATGGAAAAAGTGCAAATGATAACAGGTTTCAAACTTAGTGAAATTAACACAAGTCTAGAATTTATCATCAGGAAGCACACTTTAGAGCATGAAAACTACATGCTACAGGATTATATCATGGCAAAGCAAGGCATGGCATGAAGCTACTCAAAGCACCTAACAAAAGTCCCTTAGTGACCTTGAGCCAAAAGGGATCAGAAAATACAACTGCAAGCATGTGAACATGGCAAAAAAACATAAACAGATTTCAGACTTAGTGAAAAACTGGAGCATGCAAATCAATTAACGAGTAGGCATGTTTACGAGCTCGACGCACTCACTACAAAGCATGGCATGACAATATAATCATACACCCATCAAGAAGACATGGCATAGAAGCTATACATGGCAAGAACAACAACATAGCATGCACGGATCAATAGCAACATCCTCGGCAAAATCGCTAAACATGTCAACAATCTGCCAGGATTCGCTTTATAGCAAAAGTAGAGCTCGATTGACTCAAGCTAGGGTGCTCCATAATTGCAAACAAAGACATGGATGGATAGAGCACCACAATGTTCCCAAAACATCCTTACTTATCATCCTCAAAAGAGGCACGGATCACTAGGAAACAACATGAACATATGGCATAACGACAAAAACAGGACAAGGACTTAGTGAAATTCTAAGTCCCTGAAATCAGCATTACCGATTACGCTACTTTGCAAGCTTGTTCTAGTCACCACAAATATCACAAAAATACATGGCAAGCACCTTTGTAAATATGGCATGGCATATTACAAAAAACATGTAGAGCTCAACATCATATCATGAACACAATAATCATGGAAAAAAATAACAAAATGCCATTTGCTGAAACAGATCTGACAAATTCCTCAAATAGCCCTCTTCCAACAACATTTCGGGCATCCAGATGAGCTCAAATGAAAATGATGCAATGAGATGATATGATGTACTCGTCGAGGCGAACATTTTGATATGCTACACGCGTAAAATGGAGCTACTGATGCAAAGTTATAGCATGCCAAAGTTTGCAAAAAATATGAGGGAAAAGACTTAGTGAAGTCTCACCCTCCAAAAAATAGATCTAGGGTTCGCACAGATCTCGAGGCTCGCTGGGATTGCTCGCCGGAGAAGTGACCGGAGAGGAGGGAAACGTCGGCCGGAGGGTCGCCAGAGGTGGCGGCACGCGGTGGAGGGTGGCCCGGGGCCGGCGCGGGTCGGGGCGCGCAAGGCGGCGCCGGCGATGGTGGCCCGCGGCGGCGAGGTAGAGAGGCGGCGGGCGGCGGCGCAGATCCGTCCGAAGTCGCCGGCGGGAGGAGGCGCGGCGGCCGGCGCAAGTGCGGCGAAGGGCGGCGGCCGGCTCGGAGCGAGGAGGCGCGCGGGGAGGCGAGGGCCTCGGGCGGCGGCGGCGCACCGGGCCGGGGGCGGATCTGGGCCTCCCGGGCCCATGCGGAAGAGGCGGCGAGGCAGGGCCAGGTGGCGACACCTGAGTGGAGGAGGGAGGCGGCGGTGACGATGTGGCGCCTCACGATTGGCTGCAGTGATGTGGCCGGCGAGATGGACGTCTCCGCCGGCGAGCGGACATGTCCGGCGGCGCAGATGGAGTTGGATCTAGGGTTTGTACTGCGCGAAATTTCGGGGGAGGCCACATATTTATAGGTAGAGGGAGCTAGGAGAGTCCAAATAAGGTGCGGTTTTCAGCCACGCGATCGTGATCGAACGACCGAGATGATGGAGGAGGTTTAGGTGGGTTTTGTGCCACTTTGGAAGGGTGTTGGGCTGCAACACACACGAGGCCTTTTCGGTCCCTCGGTTAACCGTTGGAGTATCAAACGAAGTCCAAATGGCACGAAACTTGACAGGCGGTCTACCGGTAGTAAACCAAGGCCGCATGACAAGTCTCGGTCCAATCCGAAAACTTTTTAACACCCACACACGAAAAGAGGTAGAAAGGGGCACCGGGTGACATAGGAGCGCCGGATTGCAAAACGGACAACGGGGAAATGCTCGGATGCATGAGACGAACATGTATGCAAAAGAAATGCACCTGATGACATGATATGAGATGCATGACACGCAAGCAATGATAAGGCAACAACAACAAATAACTGGACGACACCTGGCACATCGGTCTCAGGGCGTTACAACACTCCACCACTATGAAAGGATCTCGTCCCGAGATCTAGAATGGCACCGGAGGGACAACGGAAGAGAAATAGAAGAGGTAAAACTAAGTTGCTTCTTTGACAAACGAGTGAAACCAAAGAACCTTGAGAGGTTAAGCCATTTCGAGAAAAGAGTACAATGAAGATGAACGAAGTTGAAAACACTCCGTTAGAAAAGAGGAACAAGGAAGAACAACTTCGGGCAGCACTCTGATTGAAAAGAAATGGAATTGAATAAGAACTTGATAAGATGAGAAGATACTTGATGAAATCACAAAACACTGCCTCCGGAATTGTTGAAAGAATGGCACAAAGGGTAAGAACGATTTCAGACGGCACTTCGGTTGAGAAGGGAGCCAAAACTTGACAGAATGGGAAGAACTTGAAAAGAGGGCATGGCACTCCGGTTAAATGGGATAAGCAAGGAAAGAACATGATCTTCACAATCCAAGACGATGAGTGAAGAGAGCAACATCACAAAGCTTCTGGAACAAAAGAATAGAAGCTAGATTGTTGGGATAAAGGGACGGAGAAGAAAATGGCAATTTCTTCCACAAATGAGCTTGAAGAAACATCTTTAGGAGAAGGGTCGAACGGAGTTGTTGGAAAACCCACAACAAAAGATATGATTTCCAATGGTCTTAAGGAAAACGTCCCCAAATTATGAGTTGAAGAGCAGCCACTAACAAAATCAATCAGTTGGATTGGGAAGAACAAGGAGATGAAAACTCCTTCATCAAGATGAGAAGCGTAAATTGGATCATAGATAAGCACCGTAATGGCAACATTCCCAATGGAAGGCTTTAGGTGAAATCTATTGAAGATAACTCTAATGAAGAGATTGATGGATTTAAGATACCTCATCCTTAACAGCATGTGAATCATGAAACATGAACTCAGGTTATGAAGAATGACATAGCACCACCTCAAATGATACGGTAGAAAGAAATTGCACTCCGGATTGCAAGATGAAGAATGCTTGAACTCCTCTGAAAAGAATGTCGATGAAGACTTCGAGAAGGAATTAAATCCTTGATGAACCATCATGTATAACCTTCATGAAGAACTCCGGTAACAAAAGGATGATCAAACAAAAGGAAAAGGAAGTTGAAAACACAAGGTGAAACCTTGTAATGATTTAGATGGATCTCTGTGGTGATATAATTGCGAGAGCTTGGAACTCCGGAAAAGAAAAGATGAAATAATTGAAAACGAGAATTTGATGAGCCTCTAGAATAAGGAAATAATTGAATTTACTCGATGACAAGAATAAGAATTGCATTATGCTTATCCTTCACCAATTTAGATTGATGAAAAGCAATGGATTTGGCAGACTACTTATTCTCGTAGAAAGGATTAAGAGGGATATTGCGCAAACTTGAGGAAGGTCTTCAATGAACCACCGGTAGGATTTGGGAACAGTGTATGAATCTGTATGATAATGAAGGAGAAGAACTCTTGAACGAACCACCGTAAGAATTGAAAAAGAACGAAGAAAAGATAAAGAAACACCGGGAAGAATTAGCAAATGAACGAAAATGCTTGCTAGGATTTAGATACATGAGAACGAAGAGGTCTGATAAGAGAATACTTGAATGATGCACCGGTAAGATTGGAGAATGATAACTGACAGCTGAGAATGAATAAACTTGAATTGATGGACTCCGGATAACAAACTGAGAAGACTCTTGAATAGCTCCGGATGGGTGAAAAGAATTCTCACAATCGAATACAATTATGAGAGGATGGCAACAAGCTAGAATCATGAATCTTGAAAAGAATGAAGCAAGATTGAGAGAAAAATCTTCTTCGGTCTTCAAATGCAGAGAATGACAACGAGAAACACCACCAAGAATTGTTTAGACGCTTCGGAAGAATCAAAAGAGAAAAGATTGAGCCAACGATGAAAAGAATTAAACCGATCTTGGAGACAGGCATTTGACTGATGATAATTCATTCTTACGTCAAACTTTGAAAAAGAATTTGAGGATATCTCCGGGAAAATAAGAAGAGTCAGGTAAGATCCTGGGAAAAGACCTGTGGGTTAGGGCCCACTCAAAATAAAACACCGTTGAATGATTTGAAAGAGAGGTTGCACCGGTTGAATTAAATGACCTGAATGAGATAACAACCTCGAAGGATCTTGAACGAATGCAGAGTGGAAAACACGAATCTTCGAGATATCTTGAGCACTCCGGAACAAATGAATAGCGAGAGGTGAATGATAAAGAGGTGCACCGGTAAGAAAAGGTATTTGAAACGAGAAAAAAGGATATGATCCACAAAGCTTGACTTGGTTCCACCGGAGAAGAAAAAGAATGAATAACGGTGAACTAGAAACTCCGCTAAAATCTTCATGAGCATCACCGGGTAAGAACATTGATTGATAAGAAAGAAGAGGCTTCACATGAATAAGATGGATAGTTTTTAAGAATTCTTAGTCCTTGAAGAAAAAGGGTGGGTGGGCGGGAAAAACAAAGGCAACTTGGAGACGGATGAAACAAACACCGTTGAGAAAACCGAGAGGTGATCTTGCGATGTTAAAATGATCGGATCCACTTGAAGAGGAGCACACCAGTCGAAAAGGATTAACATGAAAATCTCGATTGTCATGAAGGATTGGTATTCACATCGGAGTATGAGAACACCATTTGGGGAAGGTATGGAATCAACACTTGACATTGAAGCAACTCGACTACCACATCTCAAAACAAAACAAAGGATTGGCTTGCGGAATAAGCCGGAACAAACATATGATAGAGATTTCATCCGAAGTTTTCGTGGTGGGGCCTACACGGGCTCGATCGTACAGCACCATCATGTACAAGGCAGTGCACATGACATACGAAGCGTCCCCGAGTCAGCATAGCCAAGGACTCTTTAAGACACAACGAGACCACTATAAAACCAACCGTGAATAGGCGGACCACTAGACGTCGAACCCCAATTTCATATCATACCTCTATCAGAAAGATATCCTAAGAGCTACTTTAATTCCCACTTATAAACTCCCAAAAAATTTCCAGTTATGCAATCAGGTGTTGGGGATACAGGGGAAGCATAATATCTCACCCAAACTAACAAATCCTACGTCCAGCTGTATCCATCCTTCAACACATAACCAAGAAACCTTCGGAAATCATCTGCCTCAACCATCGAAAAGCATCCGTTATACGAGTTGTGGCAATACTCCCGAACTCCCACCCCAGTACTGGGTGGCGTCGAGGTTATCTCACCAACAACTGCATAAAAGAGATTTTCGATGTCAGTGAAACTAATCTCAGGTATTCCAGAACTGCAACGATAAAATTGTGACGACAACACCTCGGAGCTCAACTCCCCGGGACACTACCACAACCCCTAAATGACAGGAGACACCAAGAACAATATTCTCTTCACAAAACCATCGGAACGATTCCAAGATACCCGCGTGATCCTAAAAAAATTAGTGAAATTTGAGAAGAGAAGAGTCAAAACTCTACATCAGGATGCCTTACCAGAGCGATGAAGGGACTGGGGAGTAAAAAGAAGTCCTAATTCTCCGATATATATAATTCCTAAATGACTCAAAACATTTCTAGACTCAATAACGCCAGTGATTCGATCAAGCAGGGGGCTCCTAAGGTCGGGGAAGGCTCTGATACCAACTTGTAACGCCCTCGATGCGGCTATATCTCCCACGTGTCGAAGCATGACTTAGAGGCATAACCGCATTGAAAGCAATGTCGCAAGTGAGGTAATCTTCACACAACCCATGTAATACATAAGGGAAAGAGATACATAGTTGGCTTACAATCACCACTTCACACAATTACATGAACAAAGCATTAAATCATCTAGATACAATCAAGGTCCGACTACGGAACCAAAATAAAAGAAGACTACCCCAAATGCTACATAGATCCCCGATCGACCCCAACTGGGCTCCACTACTGATCAACTAGAACGAAACAACATAAAGGACAAGATCTCCCTCGAGCTCCTCCTTGAGCTTGGTTGAGTCACCTGCACGGCACCTGCAAGCTGGTATTTGTGAGTCACGGGGACTCAGCAATCTCACACCCTCGCGATCAAGACTATTTAAGCTTATGGGTAAGGTAAAAGGTATGAGGTGGAGCTGCAGCAAGCGACTAGCATATATGGTGGCTAACTTATTCGCAAAAGAGAGCGAGAAGAGAAGGCAAAAGCATGGTCGAACAACTATGATCAAGAAGTGATCCTAGAACAACCTACGTCAAGCATAACTCCAACACCATGTTCACTTCCCGGACCCCGCCGAGAAGAGACCATCACGGTAACACACGCGGTTGGTGCATTTTAATTAAGGTAAACTTTAGGTTTTATACAACCGGACATTAACAAATTCCCATCTGCCCATAACCACGGGCACGGCTTTCGAAAGTTCAATACTCTGCAGGGGTGTCCCAACTTAGCCCATCACAAGCTCTCACGGTCAACAAAGGATATTCCTTTTAGCTGGAAGACCCGATCAGACTCGGAATCCCGGTTGCAAGACATTTCGACAATGGTAAAACAAGACCAGCAAAGCCGCCCGATGCGCCGACAAATCCCGATAGGAGCTGCACATATCTCGTTCTCAGGGCACACCGGATAGGTCAAGCTACGAGTAAAACCAACCCTCGAGTTGCCCCGAGGTGGCCCCGCAGGCTTCCCATTTCGGACCAACACTCAGAGGAGCACTGGCCCGGGGGGGTTTAAAATAAAGGTGACCCTTGAGTCTGGAGAACCCAAGGGAAAAAGAGGCTAGGTGGCGAATGGTAAAACCAATGTTGGGCATTGCTGGAGGAGTTTTATTCAAGGCAAACTGTCAAGGGGTTCCCATTATAACCCAACTGCGTAAGGAACGCAAAATCCGGGAACATAACACCGGTATGACGGAAACTAGGGCGGCAAGAGTGGAACAAAACACCAAGCATAAGGCCGAGCCTTCCACCCTTTACCAAGTATATAGATGCATTAATTAAATAAGATATATTGTGATATCCCAACAAGTAAACATGTTCCAACAAGGAATAACATCTCCATGTTCCAACAAGGAACAAACTTCAATCTTCACCTGCAACTAACAACGCTATAAGAGGGGCTGAGCAAAGCGGTAACATAGCCAATCAAAGGTTTGCTAGGACAAGGTGGGTTAGAGGCTTGCTTTAACAATATGGGAGGCATGATAAGCAAGTGGTAGGTATCGCAGCATAGGCATAGCAAAAGAGCGAGCATCTAGCAAGCAAAGATAGAAGTGATTTTGAGGGTATGGTCATCTTGCCTGAAATCCCGCAACGAAGAAGAACAAGTCGATGAAGAAGACAAACGGACGTATTCAAATGGGTCCTCACAAACGCGACGTTAACGGAACCAACCTGAAGAAGGAACACCAGAAAGAAGCACACAACATAGTAAACAACCAACACATGAACATGGTATGATATGCGGGACGCGGTATGCGATGCATATGCATGATTTGCAAAGGAATGATTGAACCTGGCCTCAACTTGGAAATCCAAGAGTGCCACTGGAAAGGTGAGATGATTTCGGTTGAAATCGATATAAAGATCACCGGAATCGGAGGCACGGTTTGGAAATGGCAAGCAAAACAAATATGGCACCGGTCTGCGATAAACAGCAAGTAGCCATCTAAATGCAACAAGTTAAATATGCTACAGCACTCAAACATGGCAACAAAATACATGGCAGGGATCCACTCAAGAAGCTTGACAAAAGATGAAGACTGAGCTATGGCTAATTCATCCATTAACAGGTTCAAACAAGCATGGCAAAAGTGCAAATGATAACAGGTTTCAGACTTAGTGAAATTAACACAATTCTGGAATTTATCATCAGCAAGCACACTTTAGAGCATGAAAACTACATGCTACAGGATCAGATCATGGCAAAGCAAGGCATGGCATGAAGCTACTCAAAGCACTTAACAAAAGTCCCTTAGTGACCTTGAGCCAAAAGGGATCAGAAAATACAAGTGCAAGCATGTGAACATGGCAAAAAAACATAAACAGATTTCAGACTTGGTGAAAAACTGGAGCATGCAAATCAATTAACGAGTAGGCATGTTTACGAGCTCGACACACTCACTAAAAAGCATGGCATGACAATCTAATCATACACTCATCAAGAAGACATGGCATAGAAGCTATACATGGCAAGAACAACAACATAGCATGCACGGATCAATAGCAACATCCTCGGCAAAATCGCTAAACATGTCAACAATCTGCCAGGATTCGCTTTATAGCAAAAGTAGAGCTCGATTGGCTCAAGCTAGGGTGCTCCATAATTGCAAACAAAGACATGGATGGATAGACCACCACAATGTTCCTAAAACATCCTTACTGATCATCCTCAAAAGAGGCACGGATCACTAGGAAACAACATGAACATATGGCATAACGACAAAAACAGGACAAGGACTTAGTGAAATTCTAAGTCCCTGAAATCAGCATTACCGATTACGCTACTTTGCAAGCTTGTGCTAGTCACCACAAATATCACAAAAATACATGACAAGCACCTCTATAAAGATGGCATGGCATATTACAAAACACATGTAGAGTTCAACATCATATCATGCACACAATAATCATGGCCAAAATGACAAAATGCCATTTGCTGAAACAGATCTGACAAATTCCTCAAATAGCCCTCTTCCAACAAAATTTCGGGCATCCAGATGAGCTCAAATGAAAATGATGCAATGAGATTAAATGATGTACTCGTCGAGACAAACATTCTGATATGCTACACGCGCAAAACGGAGCTACGGATGCAAACTTATAGCATGCCAAAGTTTGCAAAAAAATATGAGGGAAAAGACTTAGTGAAATCTCACCCTCCGAAAAACAGATCTAGGGTTCGCACAGATCTCGAGGTTCGCCGGGATTGCTCGCCGGAGAAGTGACCGGAGAGGAGACGTCGTCCGGAGGGTCGCCGGAGGCGGGCGGCACGCGGTGGAGGGTGGCCCGGGGCCGGCGTGGGTCGAGGCGCGCAAGGCAGCGCCGGCGATGGTGGCCCGCGACGGCGAGGTAGAGAGGCGTCGGGCGGCGGCGCAGATCCGTCGGAAGTCACCCTCGGGAGGAGGCGCGGCGGCCGGTGCAAGTGCGGCGAAGGGCGGCGGCCGGCGAGGAGCGAGGAGGCGCGCGGGGAGGCGAGGGCCTCGGGCGGCGGTGCGCCGGACCGGGGGGGCGGATCTGGGCCTCCCGGGCCCGTGCGGAAGAGGCGGCGAGGCAGGGCCAGGTGGCGCCGCCTGAGTGGAGGAGGGAGGCGGCGGTGACGACGTGGCGCCTCACGATTGGCTGCAGTGATGTGCCGGCGAGATGGACGTCTCTGCCGGCGAGCGGACATGTCCGGCGGCGCGGAGGGAGTTGGATCTAGGGTTTGTACTGCGCGAAATTTCGGGGGAGGCCACATATTTATAGGTAGAGGGAGCTAGGAGAGTCCAAATGAGGTGCAGTTTTCGACCACGCGATCGTGATCGAACGACCAAGATGATGGAGGAGGTTTAGGTGGGTTTTGTGCCACTTCGGAAGGGTGTTGGGCTGCAACACACACGAGGCCTTTTCGGTCCCTCGGTTAACCATTGGAGTATCAAACAAAGTCCAAATGGCACGAAACTTGACAGGGGGTCTACCGGTAGTAAACCAAGTTCGCATGACAAGTCTCGGTCCAATCCGAAAACGTTTAACACCCGCACACGAAAAGAGGTAGAAAGGGGCACCGGGTGACATAGGAGCGCCGGATTGCAAAAAGGACAACGGGGAAAATGCTCGGATGCATAAGACGAACATGTATGCAAAAGAAATGCACCTGATGACATGATATGAGATGCATGACACGCAAGAAATGACAAGGCAACAACAACGAATAATTGGACGACACCTGGCACATCGGTCTCGGGGCGTTACAACATTGCACGCCAAATGTTTATCAAAATGTTCATACCAGAGTAGATGGAAGGAAAGAGATACCTTGCCACATGGGCATAGTGTGTTAGGCAAAAGCATCTTACCTCATCATGAGGGGACACAGTGCATGTTTATAGGCAGGGGCGCACCTCCCTGGATAGCGCACATAGTTGGGAGATTACAACTTGAGGGAGAAGAAAGATAGAGATAAGGGTTTATGGTTACATAGTTGAGTTACACATCTAACTACCTAAATATGATGCATATGATTGCAACCTCTCCTATAGGCTGTCACGCTACACAAGATATTGTGTTTAACACTTCCCCCTAATCACAACTTCATCAAGTTGAGATTATGCTTGAAATCTTCAAAGCTTTTGGTGGGTAATGCCTTAGTGAATCCATCTGCAACCTGATCCCTGGAATGCACAAACTGAATCTCAAGTTGCTTTTGAGTCACTCGCTCTCTCACAGAGTGGAAATCAATTTCAATGTGTTTTGTTCTGGCATGAAAAACTGGATTAACAGATAAATAAGTGCCACCCAAGTTATCACACCAAAGACAGGGGGCTTGAGCACTTTTTATACCCAGCTATGTCAGAATAGACTGCACCCATACAATTTCAGCAGTAGCATTTGCCAATGCTTTGTACTCAGCCTTTGTACTGGACCGGGAAACAGTAGCCTGCTTCCTTGCACACCATGAAATCAGATTAGGACCAAAAAACACTGCAAAGCCACCAATGGACCTCCTGTCATCTAGGCATCCTACCCAATCCGAATCTGAGAAGGCACTGACTAGTGTGGATGATGACTTGCTGAAATTAAGACCAATGCTAAGGGTGTTCTTGATATATCTGACTATGCGTTTAGCAGTTGTCCAGTGAACAGTGGTGCGTGCATGAAGAAACTGGTAGACTTTGTTAACAGCAAGGGAAATATCAGGTCTTGTAAGTGTAAGATATTGAAGTGCACCTACAAGACTCCTGTATTTAGTGTTGTCTTCTTGACTAAAGGATTGCCATTATGTGAGAGACAGTTTTTTTGAGTTGGATAATGGAGTAGGTGAGGGTTTATACCCTTCTAAGCCAGCTTTCTTCACTAGATCCACGGCATATTTTTCCTGAGATAGGTGAAGTCCGTCCTCATGTTTCTTCACTTCTATCCCTACAAAATAGTGCAGTCTCCAAGATCCTTAAGAGAAAACTCTGTGCTGAGATCCTTCAAAAGTCGTGTGATGGCTTCATCAAAGGAACTTGTAACAATGATATCATCAACACAGATGAGGACAAATATACATGTGTTGCACTTGTTGTAAATAAACAATGAAGTGTCAAACTTAGAAGGAATAAAGCCAAGTGTTTGCATTTTATGACTGAGTCATGAGTACCATGATCGTGGAGCTTGCTTCAACCCATATAGTGCCTTATCAAGCTTGCACACATAAGAAGGTGCATGTTGGTTTTCAAACCCGGGAGGTTGTTTCATGTACACTTCATCTTCCAAAATGCCATGAAGGAACACATTCTGTATGTATAGCTGTCTGGGACTCCAGCCCCTGGACACAGTAATGGACAAAACAAGACGGATGGTGGCAGCTTTGACAACATGACTGAATGTGTCATCGTAGTCTATACCATACCGTTGTTTGAACCCCTTGGCCACAAGTCTTGCCTTGTAGCGATCAATGGTGCCATCGGACTTTCTCTTAATCCTGAACACCCACTTGCAATCTATGAGATTTTTACCTTGCTATGGAGGGACCAAATGCCATGTTTTGTCTCTTTTCAAGGCCATATACTCCTCATGCATGGCCTTCTTCCAGTTTTCATCATCAAGTGCTTCATCAAGTGTGTATGGTTCACCTGGTTCACCTGTAGAACAGACAAGTCCATATCTCATGACATGTGTATAATTCAGTGGTTGTATTACCCCTTGTTGCAACCGTGTACGACGTGTTGTTGAAGGGGCTTGTACGTGCGCGACAGAAGATCCTGAGCCAGCAACAGGAGTTTCAGGCGCTGCAGAAACCGATCCTGAGGCAGATCCCGAGCCAGCGACCTCCGTGTCAGGGGCTGGATCCGTAGCCGGATCCTTTGTGGTTGTGGGCGGAGGCGTACAACGCTGCGCTGTCGCAGAAGATCCCGCGCGGTAGGTCTTATCATGACGCCCCGCATCCTCCATACCAGGGGTGGGTCCAGCGCCTGTCGGCCGGCGCTGCTCGCGCCGCGTGTAGCATAGCGGTTGGTCCGAGAACTAGACGCTCGTGGGTCCACTGGGAGGCGAATAGGTGGCGTGCACCAACTCGCTTGCAGGGGCGCGGTCGGCCCCGCCGGGCGTAGCTAAGGGTGCGGAGCCCCAAACCAATTCTGCTGCGTTGGCTGTTGCAGATCCCGAAGCAGATCTGGCTGGCAGATCTACCGCTGCGGATCCTGAGGCGGATTTGCTCCCCAGGGTAGGACACATGAAATATGGCCTGTTTAGGCTATTTTCTTCACCAATTTCTGCTCCATTTTCTCCTGCATCACCGCACAACTCATGCACAATGGTTTGAGAGTTAGTCAACATATGATCATCACGGTTATGTTCCCCTTCATCAAAACCAGTGAGAGATGGTGGAAGGAGGAGGGTTTCTTTGCGGAGTAGGGCACCGGCATTAGGGTGGATATCGGCAAAGGGGAATTTGGTCTCATCAAAGACAACATCTCGCGAGATATAGACACGTCCAGTAAAGACATCTAGACACTTCACCCCCTTGTGTTGAGCATTATAGCCTAGAAAAACACATTGTTTTGATCGGAACATGAGTTTGCGGGAGTTGTAAGGATGGAGATTAGGCCAACATGCACAACCAAAAACACGTAGAGAATTGTAGTTAGGTTTGACGTGAAGGAGTCTCTCGGTGGGTGTTTCATTATTTATGACCCGACTTGGGAGCATATTAATAATGTGGACAACAGTGAGAAACGCTTCATCCCAGAATTTGAAGGGCATGGAGGCTCCTGCAAGAAGTGCAAGGCCAACTTCGATGATATGCCTATGCTTACGTTCGGTAGAACCGCTTTTTTTGTGAGCATGAGGGCAAGACACAAGATGTGATATGCCAAGTGTTTGGAAAAAGGAGTTTAATTTCTCGTACTCCCCTCCCCGGTCTGATTGGACCGCAATGATCATGTGGTGGAACTTGCGTTCAATGAGTGCCTGGAAATTTTTAAAGACTTGGAAAACATTGGACCTCTTCTTGAGAAGGTATATCCAAGAAAATTTACTAAAGTCATCAATGAAACTGACGTAGTATGTGTGTCTACCAACAGAACTAGGGGCAGGACCCCAGACATCAGAAAATATTAATTGCAATGGAACAGTAGAAACACTTGTGGAAATAGGATAGGGTAACTGATGACTTTTTTCTCTTTGGCAAGAATCACAAATGGTCTCAATATTACGCTCACCAACAAACGGGAGCTTATTTTTCTTAAGCAAACATTCAACAAGTGAAAAGGTAGCATGCCCTAAACGATCATGCCAACGTGTTGAAGAAAGTTTGACAACACCATAGGCTTCTTTATTGAATCTTCTAAGCTCCGGAATCAACGGGTAAAGACCTCGAATGCATCTACCTCGATACAGTACCTTCCTCGTGGCCTGATCCTTAATCAAAAAGAAAAAAGGATGAAACTCAATGAACACATGATTATCAATGGTGATGCGATGAACGGAGAGAAGATTTTTGTTGGCACTAGGGAAATGCAGAATTTTGCGAAGATGAATTTTACGAGAAGGAGTACATATAAATGAATGACCAACGTGACATATACTCATACCTGCACCACTGGCGGTGTGAATCTGGTCCTTCCCGTGATACTTCTCACGTAGGGTTACCTTCTCAAGCTCCCCTGTGAGGTGATTGGTTGCACCACTGTCGAGGTACCAGTTGGTGTCAACGCCGTATGACCCATCGGCGGCAGCGGCGACCTTGTCATCATCTTCGGACGAATGTTCGTCCTCATCGAACCTATACTAGTACTCCCTGGACGTGTGACCAGGTTTCCTGTAGATCTGGCAGCAGACCGCATCGGGACGAGATTTGCCCGAGCCGCTGCCACGACCCCTGATGTTGGTAGAGGAGGGGCGGTCGCCGTGAGAACTGGAGTTGCCGCCGCCTTGCTTTCCCTTGGAACGAGGAGGACCCCGATAACGAGAAGAGGAGCCGCCGCGCCCACGGGTCGCCGCTTTCGCCGATGACTTGAAGCCACTGCCGGTGTTGTGGAACTGAGCAACACGCTGATCAAAATTGCTCAGCATGGCGTATAGCTCGTCGAGGGAGACCGGCGTGACACAAGCGTCGAGGGCGGAGACAAGGGGCTGGTAGTCCATGTCCAGCCCATGCAGCAAGTAGGAGATCAGCTCATCGTCTTGGATGGGCTTCCCGGCTGCGGCAAGCTCGTCGGCGAGGCCCCGCATGGAGGCGAAGTAGGTGGCCATGAACTGGGTGCCCTTCTGCGCATTGATCAGGGCAGTGCAGATGTTGTTGACGCGGCTCAAGGACTGCGAGGAGAACATACCTGCCAGCGTCGTCCAGAGAGCATGGGCGGTGGTGACCGCGGCCACCGTGATTAGCACCTCTTTGGAGAGGTTCTTGAGCAGGTAGCCTAGCACCTGCCGGTCCTCCCTGACCCAGATTGGGTGGAGAGGGTTGGGCTCTGAAGTTTCATTCCCATCCTTGTCCTTGGAGGCGAGGAGGCGCGTCGGCTCTGGCATGGTGCCATCGACGTAGCCGAAGATCCCAGCCCCCCTTAGTTGCGGCGTAATCTGGGTTCGCCACAAGACGTAGTTCGTCCGGGAGAGCTTCTCCGTGACCTGACCACTTAGGTTCGACTGGACGACACTGGAGGAAGACATGGCTAGCACTAATGGAGATCGAAAGCTAGGGTTTAGGAAGAGGAGGCTCTGATTACCATGTGCGTTAGGAGAAAGCGTCTTACCTCATCGTGAGGGGACACGGTACATGTTTATAGGCAGGGGCGCACCTCCCTGGATAGCGCATACAGTTGGGAGATTACAACTTGAGGGAGAAAGCGAATCAACATGTGGTTGAGTTGGTTAGGTGGACAGTGGTATCCCCAACCCACCAGGGTTCAAATCCTGGTGCTCGCATTATTCCTGGATTTATTTCAGGATTTCCGGCGATGCGCTTTCAGTGGGAGGAGACGTTCCCGTCGACGACGAGGCGCCTACGGTGACTTCGTAAATCTCAAGATGATATGCCGGCTCAATCTCTCGGAGGTGCTCATAGGGGTAGGGTGTGCGTGTGTGCGTTCATAGGGATGAGTGTATGCGCGTGTATATGAGCGCTTGTGTCTGTACTGATGCTAAAAAAAACTTGAGGGAGAAAAAAAGATAGAGATAAGGGTTTATGGTTACATAGTTGAGTTATCCATCTAACTATCTAACTATGCCGCACAAGATTGCAACCTCTCCTAGGCTGTCACGCTACACAAGATATTGTGTTTAATCGGCATGGTGATGGGTCAAAACCAGAGTGAGTCAGCATTGAAATCCAGTCTACCGGGTTGAGGGACGAAACTTGTACGGTTTTAAGAATTGAAGGTGTAAATTGTCCGGTTTTAAAATTGAGGGACCAAATCTAAACTTTCCTAAGAGTTGAGGGATGAAAAAAAAATATGTTTCTCTTTCTTCTACTCGCTTGCTCAAGAAGATCATTGTACTAGTTTTTGGTCCGGTTTTCTGTGGTATTCTTTTCTTTTGGTTTCTTTGTTTCTTCATGGTTTTCTTCATTATTTTCCTTTTTCATTATTATTTTCACCGATTTTCTTACTTTCCTTTCCCAGTTTTCACTGTTTTGTTTATGTCGTTTTTCTACAATTTATTTCAGTTTTCTTTGTTTTTTCACGGTTTCCACTAGCGTTTTCCTCTTTTTGCATTAGTTTTTATTTATTTATTAATTTTCTTCAATTCCTTGTTTGTTTGTTTTCTCATTTTTCGTTGTTTTCATTCATTTTCATTGACTTCCTTCAGTTTTTTTGTTTTCTTTAGTTTTCTTTGTTTCTTTGTCGGTTTTTCATCAGTTATTTTTTTTTCAATGCATGCATACTTTTATTATACATAATATACTTTTTAGTGTACAGACAGAACATTTTGTTGATACACATTGGAATTCAAAAAAATAAATGATGTATATTTTTTCTAGATACAAGTTTTGAATACATGGTTGACATTTTTAAAATACACATGAACATCTTTTATGGCAATAAATATTTTTTAGACATAATCTACATTTTTTGTATACATCATGATCATTTTTAAATACATGTTTAAAAAAATTCTAAGACAAAATAAAAAAGTAAGAAAAACAGAAGGAAAAAAAAGGAGGTTTTGGTCTGTGGCCTCACGCGCACAGTGAGGAAGGTTGCATGTGAAGAATGGATATGCAACTAGGTAGGACGAGTGGAAGTCGATGGTGGATTTGCTACATGAGGGGCAGGTTAGCATGTGAAGAATGAATATGTAACTAGGCGGGGTGAGTGGAAGTCGAGGGTGGATTTGCTAGATGAGAATTAGCAAATTCGAAAAATGAAAACACCCCACCCTCCCTGATAAAGCTGCACGTATATTTCCTTTGCACTTGTATGATAGGTGGGACACGTACAGTTGCATGCAGATTGTGACACGTGCAGTTGTGTATCACATCTACACATGTAACTGGTTGTAAAAAAAACTGCGAAAAATCCTACAGAAAAAGAACATCCCTACACTTACTAAATCTACATGAAGTATGCCTACACTTACTAGAAAGGAAAACAAAAAGTGACTTGAATCCCATTTAAAAAGTAGTCTACATGGGCCTAAAAAGGCTTGACCCTTCTCTTGAAAAAAAATGTAAATTTGTAGCCAACATAAAAACACAACATTGGGCCCATATAGAACCCAAACACACAGATGACGAAACAAAAACAGATCATGCGCAATACAAAACGGTCTGACAAGAAAAACAAAATGCACAGACGTGGGAGACAGCAAAAACCAAGTGTGTGATCAACAGTTTTGCACGAAAAATTGAATTACCTGATCGTGTGGTGGAGAACTTAGATGTGACACTGCTAATTTTCATCTAGACGTGAATTAGCAAATTTGTTCCTTTTTTTCCTTTTAAATTTCCATAAGTAGGGTGTTTGAGGCTAAGGCTGAACTTGCATTCTGAATCATCTTTACCTGATAACAGTAGTGATGTTTGTTCTGTTTTCTAACAAATGGATTTTTAATTTTTAATTTTTTTGAGAAGAAATGGATCTTATTTTTGGCGAAAACTAACAAATAGATAGTCAACTGAAAATGAAGGAACAATTTGTAAATCTGCAATAACCTAAAGCTTCAATTTTTATTTTATTTTTTGAAAAAAAAACACATTTAGAATGTTGCCAGGCAGTAGTGAACTTTTGCTCTCGTGACATGGTGAGCTCCACGGCGACGCTGTCTGGACCATCATTTGTGCGCATCCAAATCATTCCAGGCGGCGACGGCGACACTGCCTTTGCAACTTGCAGCGACAAGAGAACAAGGTGCTCCCTGGTCCACGAGAGAACAAGATGCTTGGCTAATCAATGTAGCAAGATACTATCCGCATTGATCCACAAATACATCGGGTGCTTGTGGAGAGGGTCTTTTTGGTGCTCGGGCTCAGCTGCACCTGATATCTGAGCCACTGGCAGGTGCATAGGGATGGACGAAAGTGTGTCAGATGCGTCAGGGTTGGAGCGGCGAAAGATGAGGATACGCTCGATATACGGCTTTGCACAGTGCGTGCAGGTGGGCCAGTTTCGTAGCTGGCGGTGTCCGTCCGTGAGTCGTTGGGGTCCTGAGCCATGGCCCATGCCGTAAGCCCAAGTAGTCCAGCTCGATGGTCGAAGCTGAGCCGTCCTGTCTACTCCGTGGGCTTCGCAAGGGAAAGAAAAAAGTAGTGAGACCGAGAAGTGGGTGATGTTAGCTCGCGAGCATGGCGTCATCGTCGTCGGCGGCGGCGGCGGCGGCTGCGACCCCTTCCAGCGGAGCTGCGATGGAAGCTGACGGGCTCGAGTTGTTGCTGGATCCAGTAGACCGGTCAGTTTTTTCACACCATTAACTCGTCTGAAGATCTGCTTCTGTGGATTGCCGTCGTCCCCGTCGCGACCGCTTTTTCCAGCGTCGGTTTCAGGTTCCTGCCTAGTGAAGAATTCGCGGAAAGGTTTGAGCACCCATATCATGTGCCACTGGCGTTACTGTCGCCACGCGAGGAGGCGCCTGCTTTGCCGGCGGATTCCAATTTGCGGCTCCGGCTGTGCGCAGCGGGTAGGGAGCTGCAGCCCTGGGCGGTCTGCAGGCGAGTGCTGCCGGAGGAAGAATGCCTCGCCGACCCAATCTGCGAAATCCACTGGGAAGGTGAATCCCGAAGCCCCCTGATGGACGAAGAGAGGTAATCCAGTCAACTTTTGTTTGTTCGAATCCTGCTGTGCGTGGCCATCCTATAGATGCTGGAAATCCTCAAAGTTAGTTTGTATAGTTGATTTTAGGGATTTTATGGTTGGTCCCATGTGTTTGGCTGGTTTGTGCCGTCTGTTCAACATGCTCAAATATGGGTGTTAGTTGATTTTTTTTCTTTCAGAATTTTGGAAAACTGTTAGTTGATACTAGAACTTTCTAGGTAATTCAGGTTGTGCTTCAGTAGTGCACTACCAGACCAGATGCCGCGTACCTCGCGGATGAGTGCGCTTGAACAATCTATCCACAAATTTGCAGAAGAACCTACAAAAAGTGCGGTGAAACCAGATCTTGGGTTGAGTTTTTACTCGTTGGGTGACGCGTATGACTTACAATTTGTATTCTTGGGACGTTGGCTTCGGCATACAGTATGGGGAGAGCAGGATGAACCACAAGCGGACAAAGCCAATGCATGAGATAATTTGTGGCTTAGTGGCTGTTCGGTGAGAGCTTTTCTTTCTAGACTGATTTTTTTTGAACGATGGCATTTGTCTATTGCAAGGATGCGAGAAAACATGTGTTAAATTGTCTGCATGTTGTTGTGCAGGGGAAGCCTGAGACAGAGAACGGCCGGTCGTGTAGGTGTGAATGCCCTGTGTTGATTAGGCTGTTGAGGGCATCCGACAACAAGTTGTACATAACCGAGTACAGCGAGAATCACAACCGCTCTTTGTCATTGACAATGGTCGAGAAGGCATTTTCAAAAAAAAAGGCAATGGTCGAGAAGGTTCACTGGCCGTCACACAACACACATAGATGTTTATGCAAAGGATCCTATAAAACAGTTGCAGGAAAATATTGTGAACCTTGGGAAAGTGTATAGCATCATCGGAAGTTTCTTCAGGTCGTGAGCTGGCAGACGATGACGTGTGGAAAACTTTGGAGGTTTTCGCCGACTTTGTGGCTGGAGACCCTGATTTCACGTAGTTCTTGTGGATAGCGGGAGCAGGAGTGAGAATTTGATGTGGATAAACGGTAGCAGCCTGATGCAGTACAAGTTCTTTAGGAATGGCATCACTTTTGATACGACGTATAGGATGAATCTATATGACATGCCGTTTGGTCTTTTTGTTGGGGGTTAACAACCACTTCTTGAGCATTATATTGGCTGGTGTGTTGGTGAGGGACGATCAAGCAGAAAGTTTTGAGTGGGTTTTTGCGGAATTTTTGACAATGATGGGTGGACCTACAGATTGTGCACTTTACATGCCACTGCAGCGGTGGTGTTTACTGTTTCATTGGTTTGAATCCGTCATGCTGACTGAGTGTGTTGGTAATCTTTGTAGATCAGAACAGAGCTGTGGAGGTGGCAATTAGTTAAGTGTACCTTGACAGCGTTCACCAATGGTGCAAGTTGCACATTTCGAAGTAACCGAAGGAGAGTCTAGGGCCATAAACTAGTATGTTAGTTGGAAAAAATGTGATATGAGTATTCTTTGGTGTGTTGTGTGATCTGTGCTGGACGCTTATCCATCCATGTATTAAGTGTTTTTTTTTGAAAGTGGCCATTGCTGGCTTTCATTCAAAGTAGGGGAGAGCGGAAAAAAAATACATGGTCTGATCAAGCGATCAAATGGGTGAAGGAGAGATTACATAGCCGGCCTAACAGGAAAGTAAGCTGGCTAGAGGGCCTCATGTTGGTATTTTCACGGAACGTCCCCGAAGGGTGCGCAATGCATTTAGCTCTGGCGATCCTCCACTGTTCCATGTCGCGGCGGCATGCCGCGATGATGCTGCTGGTGCATGGCCTTTTCCCTCTGAAGGTGCAAGCGTTCCGCTCTAGCCAGATTTGCCAGATCATCAAAGTGAGCAGCGATTTGATGCCCTTCCTCGTGCCAGGGTTGGCTCCATCAATGATCAGGCGGACCCTTTGGGCCATGGACCTTCCGGCGCTCCAGACGGAGGGACTGAAAGAGTGACAGCCGAGCCAGGTTGCCATCTCATTCCAGCACTGGATGGACACGGTGCACTCCCAGAACATGTGCGTCGAGGACTCGAGGTTACGAAGGCAGAGCTGGCAGAAGTAGTTGTTGATCCATCCGCGTCGCTGCAGCCTGTCGTTGCACCAAAGTCGGTCTAAGTGCAGCAACCAGAGGATGGCTTTCATCTTATCAGGAGCCCAGGCCTTCCAGATGGTGGTGGTGAAGTCAAGTGCCGGGCGCTCCTCAAATTGGGCATCATAGGCGGAGCGCGTGGAGTAGTTGCCGGAGTTGCCACGGGTCCAGGTGATGGTGTCGGCCCTACCAGCTTGAAGCATGATGCCGGCGCTACGGATCTCCCTGGCGAGCTGCAGCACCATGTGCATGATGTCGCCATGGTCGCCGTTGCGGAGGTCGAGCACCCATCGGTCTTGATGCAGGGCTTCTTTAACGGAGCTGTTTTTGCGAGCAGAGTAAGCAAACACTGCGGGGTATGCCTGACATAGCTGCCTGCCGTTGAGCCAGGACGAGTGCCAGAAGGAAGCCGAGGAGCCGTCCCCGATGGTGACCGCCGTGCAGGTGGCAAACAGGGCACGATCGGCGTCGTCACATGGGGAGTCGATGCCCACCCAGGGGCGGGAGGGCTGCGTCCATGCAAGCCATAGCCATCGCAGCCGCAGGGCCCGGGCGAACTTCGCCAGGTCATGGATGCCCAGACCACCTGCGCGCGCTGGCGCGGTCACCGCCTGCCATCGCACCTTGCACTTTCCACCAGTGGCTACTTCGTCTTGCGCCCAGAGGAACCTTCGTCTTGCCTTGTCTACTTCCTTGTAGAACTTTTTGGGCGCCCGCAGCACAGTGAGGGCGAAAGTGGGCATTGACGAGAGGACGCAGCGAACCAGGACGCGCCTGCCGGCGAAGGGCATGAGCCTCCCTTTCCAGCTTGCAAGGCGTGCGCGGATCCTATCCAGGATGAACTGCAGGTGCACTAATCTGAGCCTACCCGTAGTGATTGGCAGGCCAAGGTAGCGAATTGGCAGGGACGCAATCGTGCCCCCGAAATTTTGCTGAACCGTGGCCAGGTCGATACCGTCGCACGCGATAGGGGTGGCTGATGACTTTCCTAAGTTGACACGCAGCCCGGTTACCTCTCCAAAGAGGCTTAGGATGTGCAGCAGCTCGTCGATTGTAACGCCCCATATGTAACCTTTCCGAATTGTACTCCAACTCATGCCGTTTCCGGCATTAAGTTATATTTAATTCTCGGGTTCAAATCTTTGTCTCCGTGTGTTGTTTTTGTTTTCGTGCATCTCATATCATGTCATCACGTGCATTGCATTTGCATACATGTTCATCTCATGCATTCGAGCATTTTCCCCGTTGTCCGTTTTGCATTCCGGCGCTTCGTTCTCCTCCGGTGGCCATTTCTAGCTTTCTTTCGTGTGTGGGGATTAAACATTTCCGGATTGGACCGAGACTTGCCATGCGGCCTTGGTTTACTACCGGTAGACCGCCTATCAAGTTTCGGGTCATTTGGACTTCGTTTGATACTCCAACGGTTAACCGAGGGACCGAAAAGGCCTCGTGTGTGTGCAGCCCAACACCCCTCCATTTTAGCCCAAAACCCACCAAACTCTGCTCCATCGTCTCGGATGTTCGATCATGATCGTGTGGGCGAAAACCGCACCTCATTTGGACTCTCCTAGCTCCCTTTAGGTCTATAAATAGACCCCCTCCTCCAAATCCCGGATCCCCTCTCGAAACCCTAAAAAAACAAATCTCCCTCCTCCGCCGCCGACGGACGTGTCCGGCCCGCGCCGGACAGCGTCCGCTCTGCCCCGCCGCCTCTCGTGTCGTGCCACGTGGCACCCGGCCGCCGTCCCCGCCGCTGGCCCGAGAAGCCCATCCGGGGCCCCCGCGGCCCGATCCGCCGCCCGCCGCCAGCCGCGCGCCCCGCGCCCTTCCCCTCTGAAGCCGGCCGCCGCTCCGCCGCGGCAGCTCGTCGCCGGCGCTGGTCGTCGTCGTCGCCGGTCGCCCCGGCCGCCCCCGGAGCCGGATCCCTCGTCGCCCTGCTGGCCGGCCCGCGCCGCCGCCGCGCGCGCCCGGCCCCGCCATCTCCTTCCTCCCGGCCGGCGAGCCGCCTCCGCGCCAAGTTCCTCGCCGGCGAGCTCAAGATCCGGCGTGAACAGTGATTCCGGCGACCTCGGGAACCGCGCTGGATTTGGATCTGAAATTCTCCTCGGTTGACTTTTGACCTAATATTCTAGTTTTTCGTGCTATGTTTGACCTGCCATATCTTTGCATCCGTAGCTCCGATTTGGGCATATGATATGTCAAAATCTTCGTCTCGACGAGTACATCATTTCATTCCATTGCATCATTTGCATTTGAGGTCATCTTGGTGCCCAAAATGCTGTTGGAAGGAGGCATCATGAGTTAAATTGCAGATCCATTAGTTCAACATGCACTTTTGTCATTTTTGCCATGTTTAATCCGTACATGATATGCCTGTGCCCCTTTGGGATGAATTGTTAAGCATGTTGTCTTCTTTCCAGAGGTGCCTCCCATGCATTTTTAGGATGTGTATGTTGTCTTGTGCAAGCTTGCGAATTAGGGTACCTGAGTTTACTGATTTCAGGGACTTAGTGAAAATCACTAAGTCTGGGATGTTTTAGTTCACGATGCTATATGTCCGGCTTGTTTCCTAGTGATCCGTGCCTCTTTTGAGGATGATCAGTAAGAGTGATTTGTTATGCTTGTTGTGCTTAATCCATCCATGTCTTTATTTGTTATGTTGGAGCACCCTAGGTTGACTCAATCGAGCTCAACTTTTGCATGGTTGCTGTTTTGGGCAGATCGTGAACTCTTTTGCGATTTTGCCGGAGCGATTGCTAGTGATCCATGCATGCTATGCCATTGTTCTTGCCATGTCTAACTAGCATTTTGTGCCTTCTTAATGGATACTTGCTTGCCTTGCCATGACTTGCACCGTAGTGAGTGCATCGAGCTCGTTTACATGCCTCCGTGAGTTATTATTTCAGCATGTATCAGTTTTCACTAAGTCTGAAAACTGATTATGTTTCATCGATGTTCGTGTGCTCGGTAGAGTATTTTGTGAACCCTTTTGGCCCCAGGTCATTTTGGGTGTTTTGTTAAGATTGTTGAGTAGCTCCATGCCATTCTCTTACTTGTCATGTTCAGGTTTTGCTTCATGTTGTTTTGCTGCTCCGAAGAGAGCATCGTGGTCTGAAATTTTAGACTAGCGTTAATTTCGCTGTCTGAAATCTGTTTTGCTTATTCAGTTTTGCCATGCTTGTTTTAAGCCCTTAATGGATGAATTTGCCTATGCCACAGTCCTGGTGATTTGATAAGCTTCTTGGGTACATCACTGCCATGCAATTTGTTTTCATGTTTGGTGGCTGTAGCATGTTCATTTTGTTGCATTTAGGAGCCTACTTGCTGTAAATCGCAGATCGGTTCGTTTAGGAAATCGCTTGCCATTTCTAAACCGTAGCTCCGATTGCCATGATCTTTATATCGTTTTCAGGGGATTTCTTCCCCTCTATCCAGTGGCACACTTGGTTTTCCAAGTTGAGGCCAGGTTCATGCATTTCCTGTCACATCTTGCATTTTGCATCCCGCATCGCATCCCGCATAGCATATCCTCTTTGCATATTATTGGTTGCCCTTGCACGTGGTTGATTGTCTCCTTGTTGCTTGTTTGTGTTGTTGGGTAGAGCTGGGAGACGAGTTCGCTAACGAGGAGCCCGTTGAGTTTGCTTTTGAGGATCCAGTCAATTCTGACAACTGTGCAGGCAAGATGATCACACCCTTGAAATCACTACTATCTTTGCTATGCTAGTTTGCTCGCTCTTTTGCTTTGCCAATGCTACGATGCCTACCACTTGCTTGTCAGCCTCCCAATTGCCATGATTGAGCCTCTAACCCACCTTTGTCCCAGCAAACCATTGATTGGCTATGTTACCGCTTTGCTCAAGCCCCTTCTTATAGCGTTGCTAGTTGCAGGTGAAGATTGGAGCTGTTCCTTGTTGGAACATTTATTTAATTGTTGGGATATCATTATATTGCTATGTTATCTTTACTCGCCTATATACTTGGTAAAGGGTGGAAGGCTCGGCCTCTCGCCTAGTGTTTTGTTCCACTCTTGCCGCCCTAGTTTCCGTCATATCGGTGTTATGTTCCCGGATTGTTGCGTCCCTTACGCGGTTGGGCTATAATGGGAACCCCTTGATAGTTCGCCTTGATTAAAGCTTTTCCAGCAATGCCCAACATTGGTTTTACCATTTGCCACCTACCCCTTTTTCCCTTGGGTTTCCGGAGCCCGAGGGTCATCTTTATTTTAGCCCCCCACGGGCCAGTGCTCCTCTGAGTGTTGGTCCGAACTAGAGCCCCTTGCAGCGACACCTCGGGGGAACCCGAGGGCTGGTTTTAGTTGTACGGATTGCTTATCTGAGTGTGCCCTGAGAAAGAGATATGTGCAGCTCCTATCGGGATTTGTCGGCGCATTCGGGCGGTGTTGCTGGACTAGTTTTGACCTGTCGAATCATCTTGTTGTACCGGGATACCGAGTCTGATCGGTGGGTCCTGGGTGGAGGTCTATTCCTTCATTGACCGTGAGAGCTTGTTATGGCCTAAGTTGGGACCCCCCTGCAGGGATTGATCTTTCGAAAGCCGTGCCCGTGGTTATGGGCAGATGGGAATTTGATAATGTCCGGTTGTAGATAACTTGAACCTTAAATAATTAAAATGAATCAACTGAGTGTATTGCCGTGATGGCCTCTTCTCGGCGGAGTCCGGGAAGTGGACACGGCGTTGGAGTTATGCTTGTGTAGGCTGCTCTATATAGTTTTCCGCTCGTGCTTTGCCTCCTCTTCTCGCTCTCCTTTGCGTATAAGTTAGCCACCATATATGCTAGTCGCTTGCTGCAGCTCCACTTACATTACCCCCTTTCCTACCTATTAAGCTTAAATAGTCTTGATCGCGAGGGTGCGAGATTGCTGAGTCCTTGTGGCTCACAGATTACTATTACACCAGATGCAGGGACCGATGATACCTCTCCGGATGGCGCGCTCGAGCTGAAGTGGGAGTACGACGAGGACTCTCAGCGTTACTATGTTTCTTTTCCGGATGATCAGTAGGGATGCCTATTCGGGGTTAGATCCAGGCCTAGTCGCTTGTTGGGGGTCTTTTCTATTTTGGCGCCGTAGCCGGGCCATGAGTGATTGTATGATGGATGTTATTTATGTACTTTGATGTGACGTGGCGAGTGTAAGCCAACTATGATATTATTCTCCTTTATATTATATATGTACATGGGTTGTGTAATGATTCCCGACTTGCGACATTGCTTTCAATGCGCCTATGTCTCTAAGTCGTGCCTCGACACGTGGGAGACATAGCCGCATCGAGGGCGTTATAAGTTGGTAATCAGAGCCTTCCCCGACCTTAGGAGCCCCATTGCTTGATCATTTTTAGCAACCGAGTTGTGTCTAGAAAAATGTTTTGAGTCCTTAGGAATTATATATCGGAGAGCTTAGGAATTCTTTTTACTTCCCAGTCTCCTCATCGCTCTGGTAAGGCATCCTGACGTAGAGTTTTGACTCTTCTCTTCTCAAATTTCACAAAAAAAATTTAGGATCACGCGAGTATCTTAGTTTTGTTCCGATGGCTTATGATGAGAATACTGTCTTGGTGCCTCCTGTCAGGGGTTTAGTGGAAGTGTCCCGGGGAGTTGAGCTCTGAGGTGTTGTCATCATAATTCTATCGTTGCAATTCTGGCATACTTGAGATATGTGCGCGACATCGAAAATCTCCTTTATGCAGTTCGTTGGTGAGATAACCTCGACGCCACCCAGTACTGGGGCGGGAGTTTGGGAGTATCGCCATAACTTGTATAACGGATGCTTTTCGAAGGTTGAGATAGATGGTTTCCGAAGGTTTCTTGGTTATGTGTTGAAGGATGGATGCAGCTGGATGTAGGAATTGCTAGCTTGGGTGAGATATTATGCTTCCCCTGTATCCCCAACACCTGATTGCATAACCGGAAAGTTTCGGGAGTTTCATAGGTGGGAATTCAAGTAGCCTTAGGATATCTTTCCAACAGATGTGTGATATGAAATTGGGGTTCGACGTCTAGTGGTTCGACTATTCACGGTCGATTTTACAGTGGTCTCGTTGTGTCTTAAAGAGTCCTTGGCTATGCTGACTCGGGGACGCTTCGTATGTCATGTGCACTGCCTTGTACATGATGGTGCTGTACGGTCGAGCCCGTGTAGGTCCTACCACGAACACTTCGGACGAAATTTCTATCATGTGTTTGTTCCGGCTTATTCCGCAAGCCAACCCTTGGTTTTATTTCGTGTTGTGGTATTCGTTCTGCTTCGACGTCATATGTTGATTCCATCCCTCGTTGATGTACCTCTTCTACCTGATTCTTCGTGGCTTCGCAATTTAGGAATATGTGACCACTTCAAGAGAAGTGCATTCGTTCATTTTGTTCGGATGTGAAGACTTTATGTTGCAATTTTCATTCCGTTGGATTCACCTTCAATATTTCTCTATTTGTGTGCTAATGGTGGTCAACCTCTTCAGGATGGCTCCCGCTAAGAGCACCAGTCAGAACCAGAATCAAGATCCTCCACCACCTCCGCCTCCTCCGGAAGCATGGCAAGCTGTGATGGCTGCTACTAATGCAAATACTCAGCTGATCATGCAAATCATCCAAGAGCGGAATCAAAGCAGTCAAGGAAATCAAGGCAACAACCAGAACCAATTTGCAAATCTGAATCAGTTCCTCGCAAATGGTCCAAAGACGTTCAGTAACTGCGTTGAGGCTACCGATGCTGATGATTGGTTAGTCGATCTGGGCAAGCATTTTGAATGTAGCAACGTCAGACCTGAAGATTTCGTCAAGTTCGCGTCTTTCCAGCTCAAGGATCAGGCCGCAGAGTGGTTTCAGCAGTACCAGGATTCCAGAGGTGGACGTTTGATCACTTGGGATGATTTCCGTCGTGATTTTCGAGCTCATCACATTCCTCAAAGTGTGACTGAAAGCAAACGTGAAGAATTCCGCAATCTGAAGCAAGGCTCTTTGTCTGTCTATGACTACAACAAGTTGTTCCAGAAGCTCGCCCGTTTTGCCAAGCAGGATGTTCCTGATGAGAAGAGCATGATCTATCAGTTCAGGGGTGGTCTTCGTGAAGAAATTCAGCTCGCTCTTGTCCTCTTCGAGCCGCTGAGATACGATGAGTTCTACAACATGGCACTGAAGCAAGAGGCTGCTCAGCTAAGGTGTGATGCTTCCAGGAAGCGAGTCAGAGACACTACGTCTTCTTCCTCTACTCAAGTGGCCAAGCAGCAGAAGTATTGGCTTCCTCCTCCTCCGTTCCATCAGCCGTATCAGCAGAAGAGCAAAGGTGGCAGTGGTTCGTCCCACCCACCCAACCCAGGCTTTCAGAACAAGACTTCGTCTCAAGCTCCAAGATCGAGTGCTCCGTACCACCGTCCGCTCTCTGAGGTCACGTGCAACAAGTGCCAACAGAAGGGTCACTATGCCAACAAGTGTTTCAACCAGAGGCGTCTTCCTCCTCCTCCTCCTGTCAGATCGGCAAGTACAGCTGTGGTCAAGCATAACTCCAAGCACGCCAAGGTCAACTTGCTGAATGCAGCTCAGGCAGAGGATTCGTCAGATGTGATCATGGGTAACCTTCCTGTTAATGATATTCCTGCAAAAGTTCTTTTTGACACTGGTGCATCGCATTGTTTTATGGCGAGACCTTTTGCATCTAAGCATGATTTTGTTACTCAAGTGTTGCCGAAACCGTTGGCTATTGTTTCTCCGGCCCATCAAATGACATCTCGAGTATGTGTTCCGGATGTCACTATCACTTTGGGCGATCATAAGTTCTTGGCTTCTCCAAATGTTCTTGGCGATTCTGATATCGATCTTATTCTTGGGATGGACTGGCTCTCTAAACACAAGGCTCACCTCGATTGTGTAGCCAGGGAGATTCAACTGACTCATTCATCTGAAGATGTCATTGTCTTTGCTGCTCGGGATAATACCATCCGGTTGTTCTCTCTTAATGAAAAGGGTGAATTGGATGCTATTTCGTAGATTCCGGTTGTTTGTGAGTATCAAGATGTCTTCCCTGAAGAACTCCCAGGCATGCCTCCAAACCGGCCGGTTGAATTTGTTATTGAACTTGAGCCCGGTACGGAACCTGTGTGCAAACGTCCCTACAAGCTCGGCCCCGAAGAGTTGAAGGAGTTGAAGAAACAACTCGATGTTCAAGAAAGAATGGGTCTCATTCGGCCTAGTACTTCTCCGTGGCGTTGTGGTGTTCTTTTTGTGAAGAAGAAGGATGGAACGGACCGACTTTGTGTTGATTACCGTCCATTGAACAAGAAGACCATCAAGAACAAATACCCACTTCCCAACATTAATGAGCTGTTTGAACAACTCAAGGGTGCCCAAGTATTCTCCAAGCTTGACCTCCGTATGGGTTATCATCAAATTCGCATTCGTGAGCAAGATATTCCAAAGACGGCGTTCAGAACAAGCTATGGGTCATATGAATACACTGTTATGTCTTTTGGCCTTGCCAATGCTCCTCCGACGTTCTCTCGCATGATGAACTTCATCTTCAACCCCTGCACCAACGACTTTGTTTTGGTCTATCTCGACGACATCCTGGTTTTCTCGAAGAACAAGGAAGATCATGCCAAGCACTTGCGTTTGGTTCTTGACAAGCTCAGGGAACATCAATTCTACGCCAAGTTCTCCAAGTGTGAGTTTTGGCTCGATGAGGTTCTTTATCTTGGCCATATCATCTCTGCCAAGGGCATTTCCGTGGATCCTGAGAAGGTGTCTGCAATTGTTAATTGGGAACCTCCTCAGAACATGAAGCAACTCCATAGCTTCCTCGGTCTTGCAAGTTACTACCGAAGATTCGTTGAAAACTTCTCCAAGATCGTGAAGCCTCTCTCAAATCTTCTTCGGAAGCACGTCAAGTACGTTTGGTCTCCGGAGTGTGATATCGCTTTCAACGCTTTGAAAGAGAAATTGATCACTGCTCCAGTTCTAACTCCGCCTGATGAAACCAAGTCGTACGAGGTCTTTTGTGATGCCTCTCTCCAAGGTCTAGGTGCTGTACTGATGCAAGAGAAGAAAGTTGTTGCTTATACCTCTCGCCAGTTGAAGCCTAATGAGAAGAACTACCCCACTCATGATCTCGAGTTGGCAGCAGTTGTGCACGCATTGTTGACTTGGAGACATCTTCTCTTGGGAAGGAAAGTGGACATTTTCACTGATCACAAGAGTCTCAAGTACATCTTCACTCAGCCTAATCTCAACCTCAGGCAGACTCGATGGGTCAAAATGATTCAAGAGTACAATCCGAGTATCGAGTATACTCCAGGCAAGGCTAATGTGATTGCTGACGCGTTGAGCAGAAAAGCATATTGCAACAGTCTGATTCTCAAGCCTTATCAACCCGAGCTCTGTGAAGCTTTCCGCAAACTTAATCTGCAAGTTGTTCCTCAAGGTTTCCTCGCCAACCTTCAAGTTTCTCCTACCTTGGAAGACCAGATTCGCCAAGCCCAGCTTCTTGATGCTATGGTGAAAAAGGTGAAGATTGGTATTGCAAAGAGTCAGTCCAAGTACAAGTGCTACCGACTTGATGACAAGGACACTCTCTTCTTCGAGGATCGAATTGTTGTGCCCAAAGGTGAACTTCGTAAAGTGATCATGAATGAGGCTCACAACTCTCTCCTCTCCATCCACCCTGGGAGCACGAAGATGTATCAAGATCTCAAGCAAACTTATTGGTGGACTCGAATGAAGCGCGAGATCGCTTAATTCGTGAATGAATGTGATGTCTGTAGAAGAGTGAAAGCAGAACACCAAAGGCCAGCAGGTCTCCTCCAACCTCTTGCCATTCCAGAATGGAAGTTTGACCACATTGAAATGGACTTCGTGACTGGGTTTCCTAAGTCCAAGCGTGGCAATGATGCTATATTCGTTGTCATCGACAAGCTCACCAAAGTGGCTCATTTCCTGCCTATCAAAGAGTCAATCACTGCAGCTCAATTGGCGGAGCTCTACACCTCTCAAATTGTCTCTCTGCACGGTATTCCTCAAGTGATATCTTCAGACCGTGGCAGCATCTTTACCTCCAAGTTTTGGGATTCTTTTCAGAAGGCCATGGGCACCAACATTCGCTTCAGTACTGCTTTCCATCCTCAAACAAGCGGTCAAGTCGAGCGTGTCAACCAGATTCTTGAAGATATGCTCAGAGCGTGTGTTATCTCCTCCGGCATGAAGTGGGAGGATTGCCTTCCCTATGCTGAATTCTCGTACAACAACAGTTTCCAAGCAAGTTCTGGCAAGGCCCCTTTTGAAATTCTGTATGGTAGGAAGTGCCGTACACCTCTCAACTGGTCTGAAACCGGTGAACGTCAGCTGCTGGGTAATGACCTGATCACAGAGGCAGAAGAAATGTGCAAGGTCATTCGTGATAACCTCAAAGCAGCCCAATCCCGCCAGAAGAGCTACTATGATAGTAAGCACCGTGATTTGGCTTTCGAGATCGGAGATCATGTCTACCTCCGCGTCTCTCCTATGAAAGGGACTCGTCGCTTCGGTATCAAAGGGAAGCTTTCCCCCAGATACGTCGGGCCTTTCAAGATCGTCAGCAAGAGAGGCGACCTCGCCTATCAACTCGAGCTTCCTGCAAATTTTGCCAATGTTCATGATGTGTTCCACGTCTCGCAACTCCGTAAGTGCTTCAAGATGCCTGAGCGCACCGTCAACTTCGAGGACATTGAGCTCCAAGAAGATCTCTCCTACCGTGAGCACCCAGTTGCAATCCTTGAAGAGACTGAATGCAAAACTCGCAACAAGTCAATCAAATTTCTCAAAATCAAGTGGTCACACCATTCCGACTGTGAAGCTACCTGGGAACGCGAGGATCACCTCCGTTTTGAGTACCCGGAGTTCTTTCAGTCCTAGATCTCGGGACGAGATCTTTTCGTAGTGGTGGAGTGTTGTAACGCCCCATATGTAACCTTTCCGAATTGTACTCCAACTCATGCCGTTTCCGGCATTAAGTTATATTTAATTCTCGGGTTCAAATCTTTGTCTCCGTGTGTTGCTTTTGTTTTCGTGCATCTCATATCATGTCATCACGTGCATTGCATTTGCATACATGTTCATCTCATGCATTCGAGCATTTTCCCCGTTGTCCGTTTTGCATTCCGGCGCTTCGTTCTCCTCCGGTGGCCATTTCTAGCTTTCTTTCGTGTGTGGGGATTAAACATTTCCGGATTGGACCGAGACTTGCCATGCGGCCTTGGTTTACTACCGGTAGACCGCATGTCAAGTTTCGGGTCATTTGGACTTCGTTTGATACTCCAACGGTTAACCGAGGGACCGAAAAGGCCTCGTGTGTGTGCAGCCCAACACCCCTCCATTTTGGCCCAAAACCCACCAAACTCTGCTCCATCGTCTCGGTCGTTCGATCACGATCGTGTGGGTGAAAACCGCACCTCATTTGGACTCTCCTAGCTCCCTCTAGGTCTATAAATAGACCCCCTCCTCCAAATCCCGGATCCCCTCTCCAAACCCTAAAAAAAACCAAATCTCCCTCCTCCGCCGCCGACGGACGTGTCCGGCCCGCGCCGGACAGCGTCCGCTCCGCCCCGCCGCCTCTCACGTCGTGCCACGTGGCACCCGGCCGCCGTCCCCGCCGCCGGCCCGGGAAGCACATCCGGGGCCCCCGCGGCCCGATCCGCAGCCCGCCGCCAGCCGCGCGCCCCGCGCCCTTCCCCTCCGAAGCCGGCCGCCGCTCCGCCGCGGCAGCTCGTCGCTGGCGCCGGTCGTCGTCGTCGCCGGTCGCCCCGGCCGCCCGCGGAGCCGGATCCCTCGTCGCCCTGCCGCCCGGCCCGCGCCGCCGCCGCGCGCGCCCGGCCCCGCCATCTCCTTCCTCCCGGCCGGCGAGCCGCCTCCGCGCCAAGTTCCTCGCCGGCGAGCTCAAGATCCGGCGTGAACAGTGATTCCGGCGACCTCGGGAACCGCGCTGGATCTGGATCTAAAATTCTCCTCGGTTGACTTTTGACCTAATATTCTAGTTTTTCGTGCTATGTTTGACCTGCCATATCTTTGCATCCGTAGCTCCGATTTGGGCATATGATATGTCAAAATCTTCGTCTCGACGAGTACATCATTTCATTCCATTGCATCATTTGCATTTGAGGTCATCTTGGTGCCCAAAATGATGTTGGAAGGAGGCATCATGAGTTAAATTGCAGATCCGTTAGTTCAACATGCACTTTTGTCATTTTTGCCATGTTTAATCCGTACATGATATGCCTGTGCCCCTTTGGGATGAATTGTTAAGCATGTTGTCTTCTTTCCAGAGGTGCCTCCCATGCATTTTTAGGATGTGTATGTTGTCTTGTGCAAGCTTGCGAATTAGGGTACCTGAGTTTACTGATTTCAGGGACTTAGTGAAAATCACTAAGTCTGGGATGTTTTAGTTCACGATGCTATATGTCCGGCTTGTTTCCTAGTGATCCGTGCCTCTTTTGAGGATGATCAGTAAGAGTGGTTTGTTATGCTTGTTGTGCTTAATCCATCCATGTCTTTACTTGTTATGTTGGAGCACCCTAGGTTGACTCAATCGAGCTCAACTTTTGCATGGTTGCTGTTTTGGGCAGATCATGAACTCTTTTGCGATTTTGCCGGAGCGATTGCTAGTGATCCATGCATGCTATGCCATTGTTCTTGCCATGTCTAACTAGCATTTTGTGCCTTCTTAATGGATACTTGCTTGCCTTGCCATGACTTGCACCGTAGTGAGTGCATCGAGCTCGTTTACATGCCTCCGTGAGTTATTATTTCAGCATGTCTCAGTTTTCACTAAGTCTGAAAACTGATTATGTTTCATCGATGTTCGTGTGCTCGGTAGAGTATTTTGTGAACCCTTTTGGCCCCAGGTCATTTTGGGTGTTTTGTTAAGATTGTTGAGTAGCTCCATGCCATGCTCTTACTTGTCATGTTCAGGTTTTGCTTCATGTTGTTTTGCTGCTCCGAAGAGAGCATCGTGGTCTGAAATTTCAGACTAGCGTTAATTTCGCTAAGTATGAAATCTGTTTTGCTTATTCAGTTTTGCCATGCTTGTTTTAAGCCCTTAATGGATGAATTTGCCTATGCCACAGTCCTGGTGATTTGATAAGCTTCTTGGGTACATCACTTCCATGCAATTTGTTTTCATGTTTGGTGGCTGTAGCATGTTCATTTTGTTGCATTTAGGAGCCTACTTGCTGTAAATCGCAGATCGGTTCGTTTAGGAAATCGCTTGCCATTTCTAAACCGTAGCTCCGATTGCCATGATCTTTATATCGTTTTCAGGGGATTTCTTCCCCTCTATCCAGTGGCACACTTGGTTTTCCAAGTTGAGGCCAGGTTCATGCATTTCCTGTCACATCTTGCATTTTGCATCCCGCATCGCATCCCGCATAGCATATCCTCTTTGCATATTATTGGTTGCCCTTGCACGTGGTTGATTGTCTCCTTGTTGCTTGTTTGTGTTGTTGGGTAGAGCCGGGAGACGAGTTCGCTAACGAGGATGTTGGGGAACGCAGTAATTTCAAAAAATTTCCTACGACACGCAAGATCATGGTGATGCACAGCAACGAGAGGGGAGAGTGTTGTCTACGTACCAACGCAGACCGACTGCGGAAGCGATCACACAACGTAGAGGAAGTAGTCGTACGTCTTCTTCCTGATCCAACCGATCCAAGCACCGTTACTCCGGCACCTCCGAGTTCTTAGCACACGTTCAGCTCGATGACGTTCCTCGGGCTCCGATCCAGCAAAGCGTCGAGGAAGAGTTCCGTCAGCACGACGGCGTGGTGACGATCTTGATGTACTACCGACGCAGGGCTTCGCCTAAGCACTGTAACGGTATGATCGAGGTGGAATTTGGTGGCAGGGGGCACCGCACACAGCTAAGGAACGATTAACTTGTGTGTCTTGTGGTGCCCCCTGCCCCCGTATATAAAGGCCAGGGGCAGGGGGTTCGGCCGGCTAGGAGGGAGGCGCAGGGAGGAGTCCTACTCCCACCGGGAGTAGGACTCCTTCCCCCCAATCCTATTCCAACTAGGACTCAAGGGGGAAAGAGAAGAGAGGGGGCCGGCCCACTTCTCCTAGTCCTACTAGGACTTGGGGAAAGGGGGGGCGCCGGCCAGCTTGTGGGCTGCCTCTTTTCTCTTTTCCACTAAGGCCCAATAGGCCCATTAGCCTCCCGGGGGGTTCCGGTAACCCTCCCGGTAATCCGGTAAAATCCCGATTTCACCCGGAACACTTCCGGTGTCCAAACATAGGCTTCCAATATATCAATCTTTACGTCTCGACCATTTCGAGACTCCTCATCATGTCCGTGATCTCATCCGGGACTCCGAACAACCTTCGGTACATCAAAATGCATAAACTCATAATAACTGTCATCGTAACGTTAAGCGTGCGGACCCTACGGTTCGAGAACAATGTAGACATGACCGAGACACGTCTCCGGTCAATAACCAATAGCGGGACCTGGATGCCCATATTGGCTCCTACATATTCTACGAAGATCTTTATCGGTCAGACCGCATAACAACATACGTTGTTCCCTTTGTCATCGGTATGTTACTTGCCCGAGATTCGATCGTCGGTATCCAATACCTAGTTCAATCTCGTTACCGGCAAGTCTCTTTACTCGTTCCGTAATACATCATCTCACAACTAACTTATTAGTTGCATTGCTTGCAAGGCTTATGTGATGTGCATTACCGAGAGGGCCCAGAGATACCTCTCCGACAATCGGAGTGACAAACCCTAATCTCGAAATACGCCAACCCAACATCTACCATTGGAGACACCTGTAGTACTCCTTTATAATCACCCAGTTACGTTGTGACGTTTGGTAGTACCCAAAGTGTTCCTCCGGTAAACGGGAGTTGCATAATCTCATAGTTATAGGAACATGTATAAGTCATGAAGAAAGCAATAGCAACATACTAAACGATCGGGTGCTAAGCTAATGGAATGGGTCATGTCAATCAGATCATTCTACTAATGATGTGACCTCGTTAATCAAATAACAACCCCTTGTTCATGGTTAGGAAACATAACCATCTTTGATTAACGAGCTAGTCAAGTAGAGGCATACTAGTGACACTCTGTTGGTCTATGTATTCACACATGTATTATGTTTCCGGTTAATACAATTCTAGCATGAATAATAAACATTTATCATGATGTAAGGAAATAAATAATAACGTTATTATTGCCTCTAGGGCATATTTCCTTCAGTCTCCCACTTGCACTAGAGTCAATAATCTAGATTACACTGTAATGATTCTAACACCCATGGAGCCTTGGTGCTGATCATGTTTTGCTCGTGGAAGAGGCTTAGTCAACGGGTCTGCAACATTCAGATCCGTATGTATCTTGTAAATCTCTATGTCTCCCACCTGGACTAAATCCCGGATGGAGTTGAAGCGTCTCTTGATGTGTTTGGTTCTTTTGTGAAATCTGGATTCCTTTGCCAAGGCAATTGCACCAGTATTGTCACAGAAGATTTTCATTGGACCCGATGCACTAGGTATGACACCTAGATCGGATATGAACTCCTTCATCCAGACTCCTTCGTTTGCTGCTTCCGAAGCAGCTATGTACTCCGCTTCACATGTAGATCCCGCTACGACGCTTTGTTTAGAACTGCACCAACTGACAGCTCCACCGTTTAAAGTAAACACGTATCCGGTTTGCGATTTAGAATCGTCCGGATCAGTGTCAAAGCTTGCATCAACGTAACCTCTTACGGTGAGCTCTTTGTCACCTCCATATATGAGAAACATATCCTTAGTCCTTTTCAGGTATTTCAGGATGTCCTTGACCGCTGTCCAGTGATCCATTCCAGGATTACTTTGGTACCTCCCTGCTAAACTTATAGCAAGGCACACATCAGGTCTGGTACACAGCATTGCATACATGATAGAGCCTATGGCTGAAGCATAGGGAACATCTTTCATTTTCTCTCTATCTTCTGCAGTGGTCGGGCATTGAGTCTTACTCAACTTCACACCTTGTAGCACAGGCAAGAACCCTTTCTTTGCTTGATCCATCTTGAACTTCTTCAAAATTTTGTCAAGGTATGTGCATTGTGAAAGTCCAATTAAGCGTTTTGATCTATCTCTATAGATCTTTATGCCTAATATGTATGCAGCTTCCCCGAGGTCTTTCATCGAAAAACTTTTATTCAAGTATCCCTTTATGCTATCCAGAAATTCTATATCATTTCCAATTAGCAATATGTCATCCACATATAATATCAGAAATGCTACAGAGCTCCCACTCACTTTCTTGTAAATACAGGCTTCTCCAAAAGTCTGTATAAAGCCAAATGCTTTGATCACACTATCAAAGCGTTTATTCCAACTCCGAGATGCTTGCACCAATCCATAAATGGATCGCTGGAGTTTGCATACTTTGTTAGCTCCTTTTGGATCGACAAAACCTTCTGGTTGTACCATATACAACTCTTCTTCCAGAAATCCATTCAGGAATGCAGTTTTGACATCCATTTGCCATATTTCATAATCGTAAAATGCGGCAATTGCTAACATAATTCTGACGGACTTAAGCATCGCTACGGGTGAGAAGGTCTCATCGTAGTCAACCCCATGAACTTGCCGAAAACCTTTCGCGACAAGTCGAGCTTTATAGACAGTAACATTACCGTCAGCGTCAGTCTTTTTCTTGAAGATCCATTTATTCTCAATTGCTTGCCGATCATCAGGCAAGTCAACCAAAGTCCATACTTTGTTTTCATACATGGATCCCATCTCGGATTTCATGGCCTCAAGCCACTTTGCGGAATCTGGGCTCACCATCGCTTCTTCATAGTTCGTAGGTTCATCATGATCTAGCATCATGACTTCCAGAACTGGATTACCGTACCACTCTGGTGCGGATATCACTCTGGTTGATCTACGTGGTTCAGTAGTATCTTGATCTGAAGCTTCGTGATCATCATCATTAGCTTCCTCACTGATTGGCATAGGTGTCGCAGAAACAGTTTTCTGTGATGTACTATTTTCCAATAAGGGAGCAGGTACAGTTACCTCGTCAAGTTCTACTTTCCTCCCACTCACTTCTTTCGAGAGAAACTCCTTCTCTAGAAATGATCCATTCTTAGCAACGAATGTCTTGCCTTCGGATCTGTGATAGAAGGTATACCCAATAGTTTCCTTTGGGTATCCTATGAAGACACATTTCTCCGCTTTGGGTTCGAGCTTATCAGGTTGAAGCTTTTTCACATAAGCTTCGCAGCCCCAAACTTTAAGAAACGACAACTTTGGTTTCTTGCCAAACCATAGGTCATAAGGCGTCGTCTCAACGGATTTTGATGGTGCCCTATTTAACGTGAATGCGGCCGTCTCTAAAGCATATCCCCAAAATGATAGCGGTAAATCAGTAAGAGACATCATAGATCGCACCATATCTAGTAAAGTACGATTACGACGTTCGGACACACCATTACGTTGTGGTGTTCCGGGTGGCGTGAGTTGCGAAACTATTCCACAATTTTTCAAATGTACACCAAACTCGTAACTCAAATATTCTCCTCCACGATCAGATCGTAGAAATTTTATTTTCTTGTTACGATGATTTTCGACTTCACTCTGAAATTCCTTGAACTTTTCAAATGTTTCAGACTTATGTTTCATTAAGTAGATATACCCACATCTGCTTAAATCATCTGTGAAGGTGAGAAAATAACGATATCCGCCACGAGCCTCAATATTCATCGGACCACATACATCGGTATGTATGATTTCCAACAAATCTGTTGCTCTCTCCATAGTACCGGAGAACGGTGTTTTAGTCATCTTGCCTATGAGGCACGGTTCGCAAGTACCAAGTGATTCATAATCAAGTGATTCCAAAAGCCCATCAGTATGGAGTTTCTTCATGCGCTTTACACCGATATGACCTAAACGGCAGTGCCACAAATAAGTTGCACTTTCATTATTAACTTTGCATCTTTTGGCTTCTACATTATGAATATGTGTATCATTATCTTCGAGATTCAACAAAAATAGACCACTCTTTAAAGGTGCATGACCATAAAAGATATTATTCATATAAATAGAACAACCATTATTCTCTGATTTAAATGAATAACCGTCTCGCATTAAACAAGATCCAGATATAATGTTCATGCTCAACGCTGGCACCAAATAACAATTATTTAGGTCTAATATTAATCCCGAAGGCAGATGTAGAGGTAGCGTGCCGACCGCGATCACATCGACTTTGGAACCGTTTCCTGTAGGGGAACGCAGTAATTTCAAAAAATTTCCTACGCACACGCAAGATCATGGTGATGCACAGCAACGAGAGGGGAGAGTGTTGTCTACGTACCAACGCAGACCGACTGCGGAAGCGATCACACAACGTAGAGGAAGTAGTCGTACGTCTTCTTCCTGATCCAACCGATCCAAGCACCGTTACTCCGGCACCTCCGAGTTCTTAGCACACGTTCAGCTCGATGACGTTCCTCGGGCTCCGATCCAGCAAAGCGTCGAGGAAGAGTTCCGTCAGCACGACGGCGTGGTGACGATCTTGATGTACTACCGACGCAGGGCTTCGCCTAAGCACTGTAACGGTATGATCGAGGTGGAATTTGGTGGCAGGGGGCACCGCACACGGCTAAGGAACGATTAACTTGTGTGTCTTGTGGTGCCCCCTGCCCCCGTATATAAAGGCCAGGGGCAGGGGGTTCGACCGGCTAGGAGGGAGGCGCAGGGAGGAGTCCTACTCCCACCGGGAGTAGGACTCCTTCCCCCCAATCCTATTCCAACTAGGACTCAAGGGGGAAAGAGAAGAGAGGGGGCCGGCCCACTTCTCCTAGTCCTACTAGGACTTGGGGAAAGGGGGGGCGCCGGCCAGCTTGTGGGCTGCCTCTTTTCTCTTTTCCACTAAGGCCCAATAGGCCCATTAGCCTCCCGGGGGGTTCCGGTAACCCTCCCGGTAATCCGGTAAAATCCCGATTTCACCCGGAACACTTCCGGTGTCCAAACATAGGCTTCCAATATATCAATCTTTACGTCTCGACCATTTCGAGACTCCTCGTCATGTCCGTGATCTCATCCGGGACTCCGAACAACCTTCGGTACATCAAAATGCATAAACTCATAATAACTGTCATCGTAACGTTAAGCGTGCGGACCCTACGGTTCGAGAACAATGTAGACATGACCGAGACACGTCTCCGGTCAATAACCAATAGCGGGACCTGGATGCCCATATTGGCTCCTACATATTCTACGAAGATCTTTATCGGTCAGACCGCATAACAACATATGTTGTTCCCTTTGTCATCGGTATGTTACTTGCCCGAGATTCGATCGTCGGTATCCAATACCTAGTTCAATCTCGTTACCGGCAAGTCTCTTTACTCGTTCCGTAATACATCATCTCACAACTAACTTATTAGTTGCATTGCTTGCAAGGCTTATGTGATGTGCATTACCGAGAGGGCCCAGAGATACCTCTCCGACAATCGGAGTGACAAACCCTAATCTCGAAATACGCCAACCCAACATCTACCATTGGAGACACCTGTAGTACTCCTTTATAATCACCCAGTTACGTTGTGACGTTTGGTAGTACCCAAAGTGTTCCTCCGGTAAACGGGAGTTGCATAATCTCATAGTTATAGGAACATGTATAAGTCATGAAGAAAGCAATAGCAACATACTAAACGATCGGGTGCTAAGCTAATGGAATGGGTCATGTCAATCAGATCATTCTACTAATGATGTGACCTCGTTAATCAAATAACAACCCCTTGTTCATGGTTAGGAAACATAACCATCTTTGATTAACGAGCTAGTCAAGTAGAGGCATACTAGTGACACTCTGTTGGTCTATGTATTCACACATGTATTATGTTTCCGGTTAATACAATTCTAGCATGAATAATAAACATTTATCATGATGTAAGGAAATAAATAATAACTTTATTATTGACTCTAGGGCATATTTCCTTCAGTCTCCCACTTGCACTAGAGTCAATAATCTAGATTACACTGTAATGATTCTAACACCCATGGAGCCTTGGTGCTGATCATGTTTTGCTCGTGGAAGAGGCTTAGTCAACGGGTCTGCAACATTCAGATCCGTATGTATCTTGCAAATCTCTATGTCTCCCACCTGGACTAAATCCCGGATGGAGTTGAAGCGTCTCTTGATGTGTTTGGTTCTTTTGTGAAATCTGGATTCCTTTGCCAAGGCAATTGCACCAGTATTGTCACAGAAGATTTTCATTGGACCCGATGCACTAGGTATGACACCTAGATCGGATATGAACTCCTTCATCCAGACTCCTTCGTTTGCTGCTTCCGAAGCAGCTATGTACTCCGCTTCACATGTAGATCCCGCTATGACGCTTTGTTTAGAACTGCACCAACTGACAGCTCCACCGTTTAAAGTAAACACGTATCCGGTTTGCGATTTAGAATCGTCCGGATCAGTGTCAAAGCTTGCATCAACGTAACCTCTTACGGTGAGCTCTTTGTCACCTCCATATATGAGAAACATATCCTTAGTCCTTTTCAGGTATTTCAGGATGTCCTTGACCGCTGTCCAGTGATCCATTCTAGGATTACTTTGGTACCTCCCTGCTAAACTTATAGCAAGGCACACATCAGGTCTGGTACACAGCATTGCATACATGATAGAGCCTATGGCTGAAGCATAGGGAACATCTTTCATTTTCTCTCTATCTTCTGCAGTGGTCGGGCATTGAGTCTTACTCAACTTCACACCTTGTAGCACAGGCAAGAACCCTTTCTTTGCTTGATCCATCTTGAACTTCTTCAAAATTTTGTCAAGGTATGTGCATTGTGAAAGTCCAATTAAGCGTTTTGATCTATCTCTATAGATCTTTATGCCTAATATGTATGCAGCTTCCCCGAGGTCTTTCATCGAAAAACTTTTATTCAAGTATCCCTTTATGCTATCCAGAAATTCTATATCATTTCCAATTAGCAATATGTCATCCACATATAATATCAGAAATGCTACAGAGCTCCCACTCACTTTCTTGTAAATACAGGCTTCTCCAAAAGTCTGTATAAAGCCAAATGCTTTGATCACACTATCAAAGCGTTTATTCCAACTCCGAGATGCTTGCACCAATCCATAAATGGATCGCTGGAGTTTGCATACTTTGTTAGCTCCTTTTGGATCGACAAAACCTTCTGGTTGTACCATATACAACTCTTCTTCCAGAAATCCATTCAGGAATGCAGTTTTGACATCCATTTGCCATATTTCATAATCGTAAAATGCGGCAATTGCTAACATAATTCTGACGGACTTAAGCATCGCTACGGGTGAGAAGGTCTCATCGTAGTCAACCCCATGAACTTGCCGAAAACCTTTCGCGACAAGTCGAGCTTTATAGACAGTAACATTACCGTCAGCGTCAGTCTTTTTCTTGAAGATCCATTTATTCTCAATTGCTTGCCGATCATCAGGCAAGTCAACCAAAGTCCATACTTTGTTTTCATACATGGATCCCATCTCGGATTTCATGGCCTCAAGCCACTTTGCGGAATCTGGGCTCACCATCGCTTCTTCATAGTTCGTAGGTTCATCATGATCTAGCATCATGACTTCCAGAACTGGATTACCGTACCACTCTGGTGCGGATATCACTCTGGTTGATCTACGTGGTTCAGTAGTATCTTGATCTGAAGCTTCGTGATCATCATCATTAGCTTCCTCACTGATTGGCATAGGTGTCGCAGAAACAGTTTTCTGTGATGTACTATTTTCCAATAAGGGAGCAGGTACAGTTACCTCGTCAAGTTCTACTTTCCTCCCACTCACTTCTTTCGAGAGAAACTCCTTCTCTAGAAATGATCCATTCTTAGCAACGAATGTCTTGCCTTCGGATCTGTGATAGAAGGTATACCCAATAGTTTCCTTTGGGTATCCTATGAAGACACATTTCTCCGCTTTGGGTTCGAGCTTATCAGGTTGAAGCTTTTTCACATAAGCTTCGCAGCCCCAAACTTTAAGAAACGACAACTTTGGTTTCTTGCCAAACCATAGTTCATAAGGCGTCGTCTCAACGGATTTTGATGGTGCCCTATTTAACGTGAATGCGGCCGTCTCTAAAGCATATCCCCAAAATGATAGCGGTAAATCAGTAAGAGACATCATAGATCGCACCATATCTAGTAAAGTACGATTACGACGTTCGGACACACCATTACGTTGTGGTGTTCCGGGTGGCGTGAGTTGCGAAACTATTCCACAATTTTTCAAATGTACACCAAACTCGTAACTCAAATATTCTCCTCCACGATCAGATCGTAGAAATTTTATTTTCTTGTTACGATGATTTTCGACTTCACTCTGAAATTCCTTGAACTTTTCAAATGTTTCAGACTTATGTTTCATTAAGTAGATATACCCACATCTGCTTAAATCATCTGTGAAGGTGAGAAAATAACGATATCCGCCACGAGCCTCAATATTCATCGGACCACATACATCGGTATGTATGATTTCCAACAAATCTGTTGCTCTCTCCATAGTACCGGAGAACGGTGTTTTAGTCATCTTGCCTATGAGGCACGGTTCGCAAGTACCAAGTGATTCATAATCAAGTGATTCCAAAAGCCCATCAGTATGGAGTTTCTTCATGCGCTTTACACCGATATGACCTAAACGGCAGTGCCACAAATAAGTTGCACTTTCATTATTAACTTTGCATCTTTTGGCTTCTACATTATGAATATGTGTATCATTATCTTCGAGATTCAACAAAAATAGACCACTCTTTAAAGGTGCATGACCATAAAAGATATTATTCATATAAATAGAACAACCATTATTCTCTGATTTAAATGAATAACCGTCTCGCATTAAACAAGATCCAGATATAATGTTCATGCTCAACGCTGGCACCAAATAACAATTATTTAGGTCTAATATTAATCCCGAAGGCAGATGTAGAGGTAGCGTGCCGACCGCGATCACATCGACTTTGGAACCGTTTCCTGTAGGGGAACGCAGTAATTTCAAAAAATTTCCTACGCACACGCAAGATCATGGTGATGCACAGCAACGAGAGGGGAGAGTGTTGTCTACGTACCAACGCAGACCGACTGCGGAAGCGATCACACAACGTAGAGGAAGTAGTCGTACGTCTTCTTCCTGATCCAACCGATCCAAGCACCGTTACTCCGGCACCTCCGAGTTCTTAGCACACGTTCAGCTCGATGACGTTCCTCGGGCTCCGATCCAGCAAAGCGTCGAGGAAGAGTTCCGTCAGCACGACGGCGTGGTGACGATCTTGATGTACTACCGACGCAGGGCTTCGCCTAAGCACTGTAACGGTATGATCGAGGTGGAATTTGGTGGCAGGGGGCACCGCACACGGCTAAGGAACGATTAACTTGTGTGTCTTGTGGTGCCCCCTGCCCCCGTATATAAAGGCCAGGGGCAGGGGGTTCGACCGGCTAGGAGGGAGGCGCAGGGAGGAGTCCTACTCCCACCGGGAGTAGGACTCCTTCCCCCCAATCCTATTCCAACTAGGACTCAAGGGGGAAAGAGAAGAGAGGGGGCCGGCCCACTTCTCCTAGTCCTACTAGGACTTGGGGAAAGGGGGGGCGCCGGCCAGCTTGTGGGCTGCCTCTTTTCTCTTTTCCACTAAGGCCCAATAGGCCCATTAGCCTCCCGGGGGGTTCCGGTAACCCTCCCGGTAATCCGGTAAAATCCCGATTTCACCCGGAACACTTCCGGTGTCCAAACATAGGCTTCCAATATATCAATCTTTACGTCTCGACCATTTCGAGACTCCTCGTCATGTCCGTGATCTCATCCGGGACTCCGAACAACCTTCGGTACATCAAAATGCATAAACTCATAATAATTGTCATCGTAACGTTAAGCGTGCGGACCCTACGGTTCGAGAACAATGTAGACATGACCGAGACACGTCTCCGGTCAATAACCAATAGCGGGACCTGGATGCCCATATTGGCTCCTACATATTCTACGAAGATCTTTATCGGTCAGACCGCATAACAACATATGTTGTTCCCTTTGTCATCGGTATGTTACTTGCCCGAGATTCGATCGTCGGTATCCAATACCTAGTTCAATCTCGTTACCGGCAAGTCTCTTTACTCGTTCCGTAATACATCATCTCACAACTAACTTATTAGTTGCATTGCTTGCAAGGCTTATGTGATGTGCATTACCGAGAGGGCCCAGAGATACCTCTCCGACAATCGGAGTGACAAACCCTAATCTCGAAATACGCCAACCCAACATCTACCATTGGAGACACCTGTAGTACTCCTTTATAATCACCCAGTTACGTTGTGACGTTTGGTAGTACCCAAAGTGTTCCTCCGGTAAACGGGAGTTGCATAATCTCATAGTTATAGGAACATGTATAAGTCATGAAGAAAGCAATAGCAACATACTAAACGATCGGGTGCTAAGCTAATGGAATGGGTCATGTCAATCAGATCATTCTACTAATGATGTGACCTCGTTAATCAAATAACAACCCCTTGTTCATGGTTAGGAAACATAACCATCTTTGATTAACGAGCTAGTCAAGTAGAGGCATACTAGTGACACTCTGTTGGTCTATGTATTCACACATGTATTATGTTTCCGGTTAATACAATTCTAGCATGAATAATAAACATTTATCATGATGTAAGGAAATAAATAATAACTTTATTATTGACTCTAGGGCATATTTCCTTCAGTCTCCCACTTGCACTAGAGTCAATAATCTAGATTACACTGTAATGATTCTAACACCCATGGAGCCTTGGTGCTGATCATGTTTTGCTCGTGGAAGAGGCTTAGTCAACGGGTCTGCAACATTCAGATCCGTATGTATCTTGCAAATCTCTATGTCTCCCACCTGGACTAAATCCCGGATGGAGTTGAAGCGTCTCTTGATGTGTTTGGTTCTTTTGTGAAATCTGGATTCCTTTGCCAAGGCAATTGCACCAGTATTGTCACAGAAGATTTTCATTGGACCCGATGCACTAGGTATGACACCTAGATCGGATATGAACTCCTTCATCCAGACTCCTTCGTTTGCTGCTTCCGAAGCAGCTATGTACTCCGCTTCACATGTAGATCCCGCTACGACGCTTTGTTTAGAACTGCACCAACTGACAGCTCCACCGTTTAAAGTAAACACGTATCCGGTTTGCGATTTAGAATCGTCCGGATCAGTGTCAAAGCTTGCATCAACGTAACCTCTTACGGTGAGCTCTTTGTCACCTCCATATATGAGAAACATATCCTTAGTCCTTTTCAGGTATTTCAGGATGTTCTTGACCGCTGTCCAGTGATCCATTCCAGGATTACTTTGGTACCTCCCTGCTAAACTTATAGCAAGGCACACATCAGGTCTGGTACACAGCATTGCATACATGATAGAGCCCATGGCTGAAGCATAGGGAACATCTTTCATTTTCTCTCTATCTTCTGCAGTGGTCGGGCATTGAGTCTTACTCAACTTCACACCTTGTAGCACAGGCAAGAACCCTTTCTTTGCTTGATCCATCTTGAACTTCTTCAAAATTTTGTCAAGGTATGTGCATTGTGAAAGTCCAATTAAGCGTTTTGATCTATCTCTATAGATCTTTATGCCTAATATGTATGCAGCTTCCCCGAGGTCTTTCATCGAAAAACTTTTATTCAAGTATCCCTTTATGCTATCCAGAAATTCTATATCATTTCCAATTAGCAATATGTCATTCACATATAATATCAGAAATGCTACAGAGCTCCCACTCACTTTCTTGTAAATACAGGCTTCTCCAAAAGTCTGTATAAAGCCAAATGCTTTGATCACACTATCAAAGCGTTTATTCCAACTCCGAGAAGCTTGCACCAGTCCATAAATGGATCGCTGGAGTTTGCATACTTTGTTAGCTCCTTTTGGATCGACAAAACCTTCTGGTTGTACCATATACAACTCTTCTTCCAGAAATCCATTCAGGAATGCAGTTTTGACATCCATTTGCCATATTTCATAATCGTAAAATGCGGCAATTGCTAACATAATTCTGACGGACTTAAGCATCGCTACGGGTGAGAAGGTCTCATCGTAGTCAACCCCTTGAACTTGCCGAAAACCTTTCGCGACAAGTCGAGCTTTATAGACAGTAACATTACCGTCAGCGTCAGTCTTTTTCTTGAAGATCCATTTATTCTCAATTGCTTGCCGATCATCAGGCAAGTCAACCAAAGTCCATACTTTGTTTTCATACATGGATCCCATCTCGGATTTCATGGCCTCAAGCCACTTTGCGGAATCTGGGCTCACCATCGCTTCTTCATAGTTCGTAGGTTCATTATGATCTAGCATCATGACTTCCAGAACTGGATTACCGTACCACTCTGGTGCGGATCTCACTCTGGTTGATCTACGTGGTTCAGTAGTATCTTGATCTGAAGCTTCGTGATCATCATCATTAGCTTCCTCACTGATTGGTATAGGTGTCGCAGAAACAGTTTTCTGTGATGTACTATTTTCCAATAAGGGAGCAGGTACAGTTACCTCGTCAAGTTCTACTTTCCTCCCACTCACTTCTTTCGAGAGAAACTCCTTCTCTAGAAATGATCCATTCTTAGCAACGAATGTCTTGCCTTCGGATCTGTGATAGAAGGTATACCCAATAGTTTCCTTTGGGTATCCTATGAAGACACATTTCTCCGCTTTGGGTTCGAGCTTATCAGGTTGAAGCTTTTTCACATAAGCTTCGCAGCCCCAAACTTTAAGAAACGACAACTTTGGTTTCTTGCCAAACCATAGTTCATAAGGCGTCGTCTCAACGGATTTTGATGGTGCCCTATTTAACGTGAATGCGGCCGTCTCTAAAGCATATCCCCAAAATGATAGCGGTAAATCAGTAAGAGACATCATAGATCGCACCATATCTAGTAAAGTACGATTACGACGTTCGGACACACCATTACGTTGTGGTGTTCCGGGTGGCGTGAGTTGCGAAACTATTCCACAATTTTTCAAATGTACACCAAACTCGTAACTCAAATATTCTCCTCCACGATCAGATCGTAGAAATTTTATTTTCTTGTTACGATGATTTTCGACTTCACTCTGAAATTCCTTGAACTTTTCAAATGTTTCAGACTTATGTTTCATTAAGTAGATATACCCATATCTGCTTAAATCATCTGTGAAGGTGAGAAAATAACGATATCCGCCGCGAGCCTCAATATTCATCGGACCACATACATCGGTATGTATGATTTCCAACAAATCTGTTGCTCTCTCCATAGTACCGGAGAACGGTGTTTTAGTCATCTTGCCTATGAGGCACGGTTCGCAAGTACCAAGTGATTCATAATCAAGTGATTCCAAAAGCCCATCAGTATGGAGTTTCTTCATGCGCTTTACACCGATATGACCTAAACGGCAGTGCCACAAATAAGTTGCACTTTCATTATTAACTTTGCATCTTTTGGCTTCTACATTATGAATATGTGTATCATTATCTTCGAGATTCAACAAAAATAGACCACTCTTTAAAGGTGCATGACCATAAAAGATATTATTCATATAAATAGAACAACCATTATTCTCTGATTTAAATGAATAACCGTCTCGCATTAAACAAGATCCAGATATAATGTTCATGCTCAACGCTGGCGCCAAATAACAATTATTTAGGTCTAATATTAATCCCGAAGGCAGATGTAGAGGTAGCGTGCCGACCGCGATCACATCGACTTTGGAACCGTTTCCCACGCGCATCGTCACCTCGTCCTTTGCTAGTGTCCGCTTATTCCGTAGTCCCTGTTTCGAGTTGCAATTATTAGCAACAGAACCAGTATCAAATACCCAGGTGCTACTGCGAGCTCTAGTAAGGTACACATCAATAACATGTATATCACATATACCTTTGCTCACTTTGCCATCCTTCTTATCCGCCAAATACTTGGGGCAGTTCCGCTTCCAGTGACCAGTCTGCTTGCAGTAGAAGCACTCAGTTTCAGGCTTAGGTCCAGACTTGGGTTTCTTCTCCTGAGCAGCAACTTGCTTGCTGTTCTTCTTGAAGTTTCCCTTCTTTTTCCCTTTGCCCTTTTTCTTGAAACTAGTGGTTTTGTTAACCATCAACACTTGATGCTCCTTCTTGATTTCTACCTCCGCAGCTTTCAGCATTGCGAAGAGCTCGGGAATAGTCTTGTTCATCCCTTGCATATTATAGTTCATCACGAAGCTCTTGTAGCTTGGTGGCAGTGATTGGAGAATTCTGTCAATGACGCAGTCATCTGGAAGATTAACTCCCATCTGAATCAAGTGATTATTATACCCAGACATCTTGAGTATATGCTCACTGACAGAACTGTTCTCCTCCATCTTACAGCTATAGAACTTATTGGAGACTTCATATCTCTCAATTCGGGCATTTGCTTGAAATATTAACTTCAACTCCTGGAACATCTCATATGCTCCATGACGTTCAAAACGTCGTTGAAGTCCCGATTCTAAGCCGTAAAGCATGGCACACTGAACTATCGAGTAGTCATCAGCTTTGCTCTGCCAGACGTTCACAACATCTGGCGTTGCTCCAGCAGCAGGCCTGTCACCCAGCGGTGCTTCCAGGACGTAATTCTTCTGTGCAGCAATGAGGATAATCCTCAGGTTACGGACCCAGTCCGTGTAATTGCTACCATCATCTTTCAACTTTGCTTTCTCAAGGAACGCATTAAAATTCAACGGAACAATAGCACGAGCCATCTATCTACAAGCAACATAAACAAGCAAGATACTATCAGGTACTAAGTTCATGATAAGTTTAAGTTCAGTTAATCAAATTTCTTAGGAACTCCCACTTAGATAGACATCCCTCTAATCCTCTAAGTGATCACGTGATCCAAATCAACTAAACCATAACCGATCATCACGTGAGATGGAGTAGTTTTCAATGGTGAACATCGTCATGTTGATCATATCTACTATATGATTCACGCTCGACCTTTCGGTCTCTGTGTTCCGAGGCCATATCTGCATATGCTAGGCTCGTCAAGTATAACCTGAGTATTCTGCGTGTGCAAAACTGGCTTGCACCCGTTGTAGATGGACGTAGAGCTTATCACACCCGATCATCACGTGGTGTCTGGGCACGACGAACTTTGGCAACGGTGCATACTCAGGGAGAACACTTCTTGATAATTTAGTGAGAGATCATCTTATAATGCTACCGTCAATCAAAGCAAGATAAGATGCATAAAAGGATAAACATCACATGCAATCAATATAAGTGATATGATATGGCCATCATCATCTTGTGCTTGTGATCTCCATCTCTGAAGCACCGTCATGATCACCATCGTCACCGGCGCGACACCTTGATCTCCATCGTAGCATCGTTGTCGTCTCGCCAATCTTATGCTTCCACGACTATTACTACCGTTTTAGTAATCTAGTAAAGCATTACATCGCGATTGCATTGCATACAATAAAGCGACAACCATATGGCTCCTGCCAGTTGCCGATAACTTAGTTACAAAACATGATCATCTCATACAATAAAATCAGTATCATGCCTTGACCATATCATATCACAACATACCCTGCAAAAACAAGTTAGACGTCCTCTACTTTGTTGTTGCAAGTTTTACGTGGCTGCTACGGGCTTAAGTAAGAACTCATCTCACCTACGCATCAAAACCACAACGATAGTTCGTCAAATAGACTCCGTTTTAACCTTCTCAAGGACCGGGCGTAGTCACACTTGGTTCAACTAAAGTTGGAGAGACAGTCTTCCGCAAGCCATCTATGTGCAAAGCACGTCGAGGGAACCGGTCTCGCGTAAGAGTACGCGTAAGGTTGGTCCGGATCGTCTCAACCAACAATACCGCCGAACCAAAGTATGACATGCTGGTAGGCAGTATGACTTGTATCGCCCACAACTCACTTGTGTTCTACTCGTGCATATAACATCAAACCATAAAACCTAGGCTCTGATACCACTGTAGGGGAACGCAGTAATTTCAAAAAATTTCCTACGCACACGCAAGATCATGGTGATGCACAGCAACGAGAGGGGAGAGTGTTGTCTACGTACCAACGCAGACCGACTGCGGAAGCGATCACACAACGTAGAGGAAGTAGTCGTACGTCTTCTTCCTGATCCAACCGATCCAAGCACCGTTTCTCCGGCACCTCCGAGTTCTTAGCACACGTTCAGCTCGATGACGTTCCTCGGGCTCCGATCCAGCAAAGCGTCGAGGAAGAGTTCCGTCAGCACGACGGCGTGGTGACGATCTTGATGTACTACCGACGCAGGGCTTCGCCTAAGCACTGTAACGGTATGATCGAGGTGGAATTTGGTGGCAGGGGGCACCGCACACGGCTAAGGAACGATTAACTTGTGTGTCTTGTGGTGCCCCCTGCCCCCGTATATAAAGGCCAGGGGCAGGGGGTTCGGCCGGCTAGGAGGGAGGCGCAGGGAGGAGTCCTACTCCCACCGGGAGTAGGACTCCTTCCCCCCAATCCTATTCCAACTAGGACTCAAGGGGGAAAGAGAAGAGAGGGGGCCGGCCCACTTCTCCTAGTCCTACTAGGACTTGGGGAAAGGGGGGGCGCCGGCCAGCTTGTGGGCTGCCTCTTTTCTCTTTTCCACTAAGGCCCAATAGGCCCATTAGCCTCCCGGGGGGTTCCGGTAACCCTCCCGGTAATCCGGTAAAATCCCGATTTCACCCGGAACACTTCCGGTGTCCAAACATAGGCTTCCAATATATCAATCTTTATGTCTCGACCATTTCGAGACTCCTCGTCATGTCCGTGATCTCATCCGGGACTCCGAACAACCTTCGGTACATCAAAATGCATAAACTCATAATAACTGTCATCGTAACGTTAAGCGTGCGGACCCTACGGTTCGAGAACAATGTAGACATGACCGAGACACGTCTCCGGTCAATAACCAATAGCGGGACCTGGATGCCCATATTGGCTCCTACATATTCTACGAAGATCTTTATCGGTCAAACCGCATAACAACATACGTTGTTCCCTTTGTCATCGGTATGTTACTTGCCCGAGATTCGATCGTCGGTATCCAATACCTAGTTCAATCTCGTTACCGGCAAGTCTCTTTACTCGTTCCGTAATACATCATCTCACAACTAACTTATTAGTTGCATTGCTTGCAAGGCTTATGTGATGTGCATTACCGAGAGGGCCCAGAGATACCTCTCCGACAATCGGAGTGACAAACCCTAATCTCGAAATACGCCAACCCAACATCTACCATTGGAGACACCTGTAGTACTCCTTTATAATCACCCAGTTACGTTGTGACGTTTGGTAGTACCCAAAGTGTTCCTCCGGTAAACGGGAGTTGCATAATCTCATAGTTATAGGAACATGTATAAGTCATGAAGAAAGCAATAGCAACATACTAAACGATCGGGTGCTAAGCTAATGGAATGGGTCATGTCAATCAGATCATTCTACTAATGATGTGACCTCGTTAATCAAATAACAACCCCTTGTTCATGGTTAGGAAACATAACCATCTTTGATTAACGAGCTAGTCAAGTAGAGGCATACTAGTGACACTCTGTTGGTCTATGTATTCACACATGTATTATGTTTCCGGTTAATACAATTCTAGCATGAATAATAAACATTTATCATGATGTAAGGAAATAAATAATAACTTTATTATTGCCTCTAGGGCATATTTCCTTCATTTCCCACGCGCATCGTCACCTCGTCCTTTGCTAGTGTCCGCTTATTCCGTAGTCCCTGTTTCGAGTTGCAATTATTAGCAACAGAACCAGTATCAAATACCCAGGTGCTACTGCGAGCTCTAGTAAGGTACACATCAATAACATGTATATCACATATACCTTTGCTCACTTTGCCATCCTTCTTATCCGCCAAATACTTGGGGCAGTTCCGCTTCCAGTGACCAGTCTGCTTGCAGTAGAAGCACTCAGTTTCAGGCTTAGGTCCAGACTTGGGTTTCTTCTCCTGAGCAGCAACTTGCTTGCTGTTCTTCTTGAAGTTTCCCTTCTTTTTCCCTTTGCCCTTTTTCTTGAAACTAGTGGTTTTGTTAACCATCAACACTTGATGCTCCTTCTTGATTTCTACCTCCGCAGCTTTCAGCATTGCGAAGAGCTCGGGAATAGTCTTGTTCATCCCTTGCATATTATAGTTCATCACGAAGCTCTTGTAGCTTGGTGGCAGTGATTGGAGAATTCTGTCAATGACGCAGTCATCTGGAAGATTAACTCCCATCTGAATCAAGTGATTATTATACCCAGACATCTTGAGTATATGCTCACTGACAGAACTGTTCTCCTCCATCTTACAGCTATAGAACTTATTGGAGACTTCATATCTCTCAATTCGGGCATTTGCTTGAAATATTAACTTCAACTCCTGGAACATCTCATATGCTCCATGACGTTCAAAACGTCGTTGAAGTCCCGATTCTAAGCCGTAAAGCATGGCACACTGAACTATCGAGTAGTCATCAGCTTTGCTCTACCAGACGTTCACAACATCTGGCGTTGCTCCAGCAGCAGGCCTGTCACCCAGCGGTGCTTCCAGGACGTAATTCTTCTGTGCAGCAATGAGGATAATCCTCAGGTTACGGACCCAGTCCGTGTAATTGCTACCATCATCTTTCAACTTTGCTTTCTCAAGGAACGCATTAAAATTCAACGGAACAATAGCACGAGCCATCTATCTACAAGCAACATAAACAAGCAAGATACAATCAGGTACTAAGTTCATGATAAGTTTAAGTTCAGTTAATCAAATTTCTTAGGAACTCCCACTTAGATAGACATCCCTCTAATCCTCTAAGTGATCACGTGATCCAAATCAACTAAACCATAACCGATCATCACGTGAGATGGAGTAGTTTTCAATGGTGAACATCGTCATGTTGATCATATCTACTATATGATTCACGCTCGACCTTTCGGTCTCTGTGTTCCGAGGCCATATCTGCATATGCTAGGCTCGTCAAGTATAACCTGAGTATTCTGCGTGTGCAAAACTGGCTTGCACCCGTTGTAGATGGACGTAGAGCTTATCACACCCGATCATCACGTGGTGTCTGGGCACGACGAACTTTGGCAACGGTGCATACTCAGGGAGAACACTTCTTGATAATTTAGTGAGAGATCATCTTATAATGCTACCGTCAATCAAAGCAAGATAAGATGCATAAAAGGATAAACATCACATGCAATCAATATAAGTGATATGATATGGCCATCATCATCTTGTGCTTGTGATCTCCATCTCTGAAGCACCATCATGATCACCATCGTCACCGGCGCGACACCTTGATCTCCATCGTAGCATCGTTGTCGTCTCGCCAATCTTATGCTTCCACGACTATTACTACCGTTTTAGTAATCTAGTAAAGCATTACATCGCGATTGCATTGCATACAATAAAGCGACAACCATATGGCTCCTGCCAGTTGCCGATAACTTAGTTACAAAACATGATCATCTCATACAATAAAATCAGTATCATGCCTTGACCATATCATATCACAACATACCCTCCAAAAACAAGTTAGACGTCCTCTACTTTGTTGTTGCAAGTTTTACGTGGCTGCTACGGGCTTAAGTAAGAACTCATCTCACCTACGCATCAAAACCACAACGATAGTTCGTCAAATAGACTCCGTTTTAACCTTCTCAAGGACCGGGCGTAGTCACACTTGGTTCAACTAAAGTTGGAGAGACAGTCTTCCGCAAGCCATCTATGTGCAAAGCACGTCGAGGGAACCGGTCTCGCGTAAGAGTACGCGTAAGGTTGGTCCGGATCGTCTCAACCAACAATACCGCCGAACCAAAGTATGACATGCTGGTAGGCAGTATGACTTGTATCGCCCACAACTCACTTGTGTTCTACTCGTGCATATAACATCAAACCATAAAACCTAGGCTCGGATGCCACTGTTGGGGAACGCAGTAATTTCAAAAAATTTCCTACGCACACGCAAGATCATGGTGATGCACAGCAACGAGAGGGGAGAGTGTTGTCTACGTACCAACGCAGACCGACTGCGGAAGCGATCACACAACATAGAGGAAGTAGTCGTACGTCTTCTTCCTGATCCAACCGATCCAAGCACCGTTACTCCGGCACCTCCGAGTTCTTAGCACACGTTCAGCTCGATGACGTTCCTCGGGCTCCGATCCAGCAAAGCGTCGAGGAAGAGTTCCGTCAGCACGACGGCGTGGTGACGATCTTGATGTACTACCGACGCAGGGCTTCGCCTAAGCACTGTAACGGTATGATCGAGGTGGAATTTGGTGGCAGGGGGCACTGCACACGGCTAAGGAACGATTAACTTGTGTGTCTTGTGGTGCCCCCTGCCCCCGTATATAAAGGCCAGGGGCAGGGGGTTCGGCCGGCTAGGAGGGAGGCGCAGGGAGGAGTCCTACTCCCACCGGGAGTAGGACTCCTTCCCCCCAATCCTATTCCAACTAGGACTCAAGGGGGAAAGAGAAGAGAGGGGGCCGGCCCACTTCTCCTAGTCCTACTAGGACTTGGGGAAAGGGGGGCGCCGGCCAGCTTGTGGGCTGCCTCTTTTCTCTTTTCCACTAAGGCCCAATAGGCCCATTAGCCTCCCGGGGGGTCCCGGTAACCCTCCCGGTAATCCGGTAAAATCCCGATTTCACCCGGAACACTTCCGGTGTCCAAACATAGGCTTCCAATATATCAATCTTTACGTCTCGACCATTTCGAGACTCCTCATCATGTCCGTGATCTCATCCGGGACTCCGAACAACCTTTGGTACATCAAAATGCATAAACTCATAATAACTGTCATCGTAACGTTAAGCGTGCGGACCCTACGGTTCGAGAACAATGTAGACATGACCGAGACACGTCTCCGGTCAATAACCAATAGCGGGACCTGGATGCCCATATTGGCTCCTACATATTCTACGAAGATCTTTATCGGTCAGACCGCATAACAACATACGTTGTTCCCTTTGTCATCGGTATGTTACTTGCCCGAGATTCGATCGTCGGTATCCAATACCTAGTTCAATCTCGTTACCGGCAAGTCTCTTTACTCGTTCCATAATACATCATCTCACAACTAACTTATTAGTTGCATTGTTTGCAAGGCTTATGTGATGTGCATTACCGAGAGGGCCCAGAGATACCTCTCCGACAATCGGAGTGACAAACCCTAATCTCGAAATACGCCAACCCAACATCTACCATTGGAGACACCTGTAGTACTCCTTTATAATCACCCAGTTACGTTGTGACGTTTGGTAGTACCCAAAGTGTTCCTCCGGTAAACGGGAGTTGCATAATCTCATAGTTATAGGAACATGTATAAGTCATGAAGAAAGCAATAGCAACATACTAAACGATCGGGTGCTAAGCTAATGGAATGGGTCATGTCAATCAGATCATTCTACTAATTATGTGACCTCGTTAATCAAATAACAACCCCTTGTTCATGGTTAGGAAACATAACCATCTTTGATTAACGAGCTAGTCAAGTAGAGGCATACTATTGACACTCTGTTGGTCTATGTATTCACACATGTATTATGTTTCCGGTTAATACAATTCTAGCATGAATAATAAACATTTATCATGATGTAAGGAAATAAATAATAACTTTATTATTGCCTCTAGGGCATATTTCCTTCAGAGGAGCCCGTTGAGTTTGCTTTTGAGGATCCAGTCAATTCTGACAACTGTGCAGGCAAGATGATCACACCCTTGAAATCAGTACTATCTTTGCTATGCTAGTTTGCTCGCTCTTTTGCTTTGCCAATGCTACGATGCCTACCACTTGCTTGTCAGCCTCCCAATTGCCATGATTGAGCCTCTAACCCACCTTTGTCCCAGCAAACCATTGATTGGCTATGTTACCGCTTTGCTCAAGCCCCTTCTTATAGCGTTGCTAGTTGCAGGTGAAGATTGGAGCCATTCCTTGTTGGAACATTTATTTAATTGTTGGGATATCATTATATTGCTATGTTATCTTTACTCGCCTATATACTTGGTAAAGGGTGGAAGGCTCGGCCTCTCGCCTAGTGTTTTGTTCCACTCTTGCCGCCCTAGTTTCCGTCATATCGGTGTTATGTTCCCGGATTGTTGCGTCCCTTACGCGGTTGGGCTATAATGGGAACCCCTTGATAGTTCGCCTTGATTAAAGCTTTTCCAGCAATGCCCAACATTGGTTTTACCATTTGCCACCTACCCCTTTTTCCCTTGGGTTTCCGGAGCCCGAGGGTCATCTTTATTTTAGCCCCCCACGGGCCAGTGCTCCTCTGAGTGTTGGTCCGAACTAGAGCCCCTTGCAGCGACACCTCGGGGGAACCCGAGGGCTGGTTTTAGTTGTACGGATTGCTTATCTGAGTGTGCCCTGAGAAAGAGATATGTGCAGCTCCTATCGGGATTTGTCGGCGCATTCGGGCGGTGTTGCTGGACTAGTTTTGACCTGTCGAATCATCTTGTTGTACCGGGATACCGAGTCTGATCGGTGGGTCCTGGGTGGAGGTCTATTCCTTCATTGACCGTGAGAGCTTGTTATGGGCTAAGTTGGGACCCCCCTGCAGGGATTGATCTTTCGAAAGCTGTGCCCGCGGTTATGGGCAGATGGGAATTTGATAATGTCCGGTTGTAGATAACTTGAACCTTAAATAATTAAAATGAATCAACTGAGTGTGTTGCCGTGATGGCCTCTTCTCGGCGGAGTCCGGGAAGTGGACACGGCGTTGGAGTTATGCTTGTGTAGGCTACTCTATATAGTTTTCCGCCCGTGCTTTGCCTCCTCTTCTCGCTCTCCTTTGCGTATAAGTTAGCCACCATATATGCTAGTCGCTTGCTGCAGCTCCACTTACATTACCCCCTTTCCTACCTATTAAGCTTAAATAGTCTTGATCGCGAGGGTGCGAGATTGCTGAGTCCTTGTGGCTCACAGATTACTATTACACCAGATGCAGGGACCGATGATACCTCTCCGGATGGCGCGCTCGAGCTGAAGTGGGAGTACGATGAGGACTCTCAGCGTTACTATGTTTCTTTTCCGGATGATCAGTAGGGATGCCTATTCGGGGTTAGATCCAGGCCTAGTCGCTTGTTGGGGGTCTTTTCTATTTTGGCGCCGTAGCCGGGCCATGAGTGATTGTATGATGGATGTTATTTATGTACTTTGATGTGACGTGGCGAGTGTAAGCCAACTATGATATTATTCTCCTTTATATTATATATGTACATGGGTTGTGTAATGATTCCCGACTTGCGACATTGCTTTCAATGCGTCTATGTCTCTAAGTCGTGCCTCGACACGTGGGAGACATAGCCGCATCGAGGGCGTTATATCGATCTCCTGACGCACGGGGTTGATGAAGATGGCTGCATCGTCGGCGTACAGGCTGGTGCGCATGCGCGCTGTTCTACCGGGGATAGGATGAAGGAGGCCGTCTCTAGTTGTAGCTTCTAACAGTCTATGAAGCGGATCGATGCAGAGGATGAACAGGAGGGGGGAGAGCGGGTCTCCCTGCCACAAGCCACGTCGATGCTCAATGGGGCGGCCAGGAACGCCATTGAGGAGGCAGGCCGATGACGAGGTCGAGAGGAGCAGTGCCACCCAGTCCCTCCAACGCGTCGGGAAGCCCATTTTTTCTAGCAGTTCTAAGATGTACTCCCATGACACACTGTCGAAAGCCTTTGCAATGTCTAATTTTAGAAGCAAGGCGGGGGTTTTGCGGCGATGCAGAGCGCGAACACTATTCTGGATGAAGAGGAAGCTGTCGTGGATGCACTTGGCTTTCTGAAATGCAGATTGCGCACGGGAGATGATCGTGTCAATGACAGCAGCCAGCCTCATCGAGAGCACCTTGGCGATGATCTTGGCGATGGAGTGGATGAGGCTTATAGGCCTGAAGTCGCCCATACTCGTCGCACCGTCCTTCTTTGGCAGTAAGGCAATCATGGCCGAGTTGAGGTCAGAGAAATTTCCCCCTGCCAGCCTGTAGAAATGATCGAAAACGGCCATCACATCGTGCTTGATTGTGCTCCAGCATGTTCTGAAGAAGGCACCTGAGAAGCCATCTGGCCCTGGCGCTTTGTCAACTGGGGAGGCGAGGATGGCAGCCCACACTTCAGGCTCAGTGAAAGGGTTATCCAGCCCGGAATTTTGCACGCGAGGAAGGTCGATCGCATCCCAGTTTATAGAGCTGCTCCTAGTTTGCTTGGTGCCTAAAAGGGAGGTGAAGTGGTTGTATGCCACCTCAGCCTTGTCTTCATGCAGGATGGCCGCAGTTGAGTCAGTTTGCAGGGAGTGAATGAAGTTCTTCCATCTTCGGTTGTTGATCTTTGCCTGAAAAAATGCAGTTTTTGCATCGCCTGCCTTTAACCAAGTGATCCTGGATGCCTGCCTTTTGCGTGCGCGCTCAATGGCTGCAAGGCCGACCACTCTTTGCTTCAGCAGCTTACGAAGATGAAATTCAGCAGGCGTGAGCTGATGCTTCTCTTGTGCAATATCCAGGCGGAGGATGATTTCTGCAGCCAGGTGTAACTGAATCTTGGCGTTGCTAAATAAGGATCTGGCCCAGATTCGGAGGTCAAACGCAGTTCGCTTGAGCTTGAGCTTGATCCTGGCGATGGGGCAGGAGCTGGCCACAGGGCGCTGCCAGGCTCGTTCCACAGTTTCTTGAAAGCGCGGGAAGCGCGTCCAGAAGGATTCAAACTTGAACGGTGGCCGGTGCGCAGGGGGAGCCACGTTGGCGAGCATCAGGGGGCAATGGTCTGAGCAGGCCGTGGATGCAGCCATCACCATGTGGTTAGGGAAAAGATCGTCCCATTCGGGGTTGCAGAAGATTTTGTCGATGCTGACGAGGGTCGGGTTCTCTCTCTCGTTTGACCATGTAAAACGCCTGTTCTTGCATTTTATCTCCTTCAGGCAAGCGGCGTCGATGGCGCGTCTGAATTGACCCATGATTCTTCTCTTCAGGTTGAGGTTGTTCTTATCTCTGGCTTCGTAGATGATGTTAAAGTCGCCAGTGATCAGCCACGGTTCTCCACTGGGCGGGGCTGCATGGACTAGCTCAGCCAGAAAAGCCTCCTTGCGGGCGTCGTCGGCCGGCCCGTAGACTGTCGTCAACCAGAACGAAGAACCGCATTGAACTGCCGAGACCTTCGCTGTGATTGAGAAGCAGCCAACTGAGTGCGTGGCAATGTCGACTGTCCTTGTGTTCCAAAAGATTGTCGCGCCTCCCCTTGTGCCCACAGCAGGCAGGACAGCGCACCCCTCTATTGCTGAGCCACCAATCTCACGAGGAGCCTCCGCAGACCAAGTTTCCAGCTTCGTCTCCTGGAGACAAAGGATGGTAGGCCTGTGAGCAGCCGCGAGCTCCTGCACAGCGAAGCGCCTGGCCGGAGAGTTCAATCCCCTGACATTCCAGCTCAAAACAGATAGATTGGTGTTAATCATTGGACACAAAAGAACTCCTCCGGCAACTGATGATTTCTATTGATTGAAGAGGGAAACTGGTACACAATCCACGTAGCAAGGGGACGCCAGAGACCACCAACAGGCCCCTGAATTCTCTGGCGCGCGGCGAGCATCTAAGCCTATGACTACAACTAAACATTGATCCTAACTTGAATTGGCTTAAGGCCAATCACTGCCGAAGACTAATACTAATAGATGGATGGCCTAACATAACTAAACTTGGTTGTCAGCGACAGCGTCAGGGCCGGCCATGGCGCCTGCGATGCGAAGCGCCTCCGGGTCGAGACGGGTGAGCTTGGCGATGATGGCGATGTCTTCGTCTGAGAGGGGCTCGTCGAAGCGCTTGATTAGGGCCTCAGCAGCTTTTGCGGTCATGGCATCCTTGGGGCCGAGCAGGCCGAGCTGCTTGACCAGGAGCAGGGAGGCGCGTTGCGCCACCGGCGCCTTGTGGCCCGCGGCCGCCTGCCGTGCGCTCTGCCTAGTCGGTGTAGCGCCGGTGCGGGTCTTGGGTGGAGCTGTGGAGCGGCGGGCAGTCAGAGCAGGGGTGAGTGGTGCTGCAGGCTTGGAGAACAGGCCGCTACTTTGCCCCACGTGCCCGTCCCCACTGCCAAGTTGGAGCTGCATGACCTGCTGCGTCATAGCCCCAACATGGACAGCAGTGGAGACGGACGAGGTAGGAGCGCGGCAGGCCGCCGCGGCAGGCTCGGAGGATAACTCCAGCGGGGCGGCGAGCGCATCGGCGATGACCTGATCTATCTCTTGCTGGTTGTTAGCCGTGTCGATGTCGAACTGTGGCGGCGGGGGGGGGGGGGGACGGAGTCCGCTGTGGCGAAGCAGGCGGACACCGGCGAAGCAGGGCCGGTGGGTGGTGGTGGAGGGGCGACGATCTCCGTGCCAGGGCAGGCCAGCCCCGCGAGCAGCGGGAGCGGCGGCGTGGCCTTGAGGGTGCTGTTGTAGGAGCGATGCTCGCGGTGCCCGCCCATGTGCTGACGCCTGCCAGCGGGCGTTCTGCTTCTCTGCCTGGGTGGGGCCGTGGAGCTGCTCCCGGACCTGTGCTCCTTCTTGCTGTGCGCGCGCCCCAGGAGAGCGTCCTTCCAAGACCGACGACCGTGCGCGCCGTCTTGGTCGTCGTGGTCGCGACGTGGCCCAAGCTGCAGCCCGCCACAGCCTGCCGGCGAGACCACAGAAGGGTGGCGCCTGGGCTGGCCCTGACCGTCCTCCACGTGCATCGCCCACGTGCCAGTCCAGATCGTCGGGCATGGGCGGTCGTCGTCGGAGCCGGAGGAGGAGAGACCGCTCTGGACGGAGTGGGAGGAGCGAGGTGACGGTGACGACCAGTCTTCAACACGATCGACGTGGATGAGCATCTGGTGCTGCCTGACGCGGGGTGGTGGAGCAACCTCGCGGCTTGGGGGAGAGGCGCCCAGCATGGTCTCGACGCGGCCAGCGCCGCGCGCAGCCCGCCAGATGGTGTGCGTGGTGGCGATGAAGGCGACATCCCACACCCACACCCAGCACGCAAACGTCTTGGTGTGGGCGCGCTCGTGCGTGCGTGTGTCGAGGCGGTCGATGATGCAGTTGCCGCCCAGCACCTCTGCCGCGCCCTCCAGCGACCACATCTGGAGCGGCATCTTCTCGATGACCACGCGCACATGCAGCATGAAGTCCTGGTGCACGACGTGGTCATCCTCGTGCCATGGCTTGATGGTGAAGTTGACGCCGTCGACGAAGAGGGAGCCAAGGCGGATGGCGTTGTCGTGGTGGGCGGGTAGCTCGAACAGCACGAGGAAATCCTCCGGGTCGTGGCTGGTGACGCGAAGCAGGTGCGCCGGCGTGCGGAGCACCACGTCGAACGCACGCCCCACTGACATGGGGTTCGCGGCGCGCCGCTCCCCCTGAGCGGTCAGGAGAACGGCATGGCGGCGGAGAAAGGCGGTCTGGTGCTCCATAGCCGGCGACTCGATGACGACCTTGTAGCTATTCCTCGGGTGCCTGGAGGGGTCGGTGTGGCGGCTGCCGCCCATGGCCGACATAGGCGACGGAGGCGAAGGGAAGCGGAGGCGGGTGTGGACTGGACCACGGGCGGCGACCACGCGCACGGCTGCGGGCGAGCAGTCACCCTGGGAGTTGCGTGGATTTTGTGGGCAGTCGCGGGCGATGTGGCCGGGGAGCTTGCACCTGATGAAGTGGATGGGATCACGGCAATCTACACGGCGATGCGCAGAGCTGAGGCACCGGAAACAAAGCCCCCGGAAGCGCCTTAAGAAGGCCTCGCGCCCGGAGGCAGCAGCAGCATTGAAGGCGGACCGGTGGCATTGACGCCAGCGCGGCCGTCCACCGGCTTGGGCGCGCGCGCTAGCCCGGCGCGCGTTGCGGGACTGGACCTGTGTCCAGCCATCAGCTTGTCTCGAAGGGGGAGGGGGGCGGCCTAACGACAATGGATTTGAGGCGAGGCTGCCCGAAATGGCGATCCGCCTCGTTATCCAGAGGGTCGGAGGCGGCCGCGACGTAGGAGCTCTCACCCCGCAGCAGGATTCGCGGCGGGGCGACGTGGGCAGGCGCGAGGGAGCCGGGGGGCGCCGGAGCGACCGGATCTGTTGTCGGACCACTGGGCAAGACGAGATCTGGGATGGCTGCGGGGCGGCCCCATCCCGCGCTGTCCCGCGAGCAGGAGCAGAAGCTGGTTGAGGAGGGGGGGCGCGGGGAGCGGGCACGACCCATGCCGCAGGGAGGTGGCGCCGCTGACTGGGCGGTCAGGCGACGGGGGCTGGTGGCCGCCGCGGCCGGAGCGGCCGACGGCGCATGCGGGAGGCGTAGCTTAGTTCAAAACGGCTACTTGAACATTTTGTAATGATCCCAGATTGGGATATATCATATATATCTAGTTAGTAGTGACCTGAATAAAAACATAGACTAAGGGCCTGTTCAGTACTCGGCTAGCTTCCAGATCCTCCTAAATCTGTGCTGGAGCTGAGCCGAACGGTTCCGCTCCGGGAAGCTAGCTTCCTGGATCGAAGAGCAGCCCACGTACAAAAAACTGGAGCGGCGTTTCTGGCGATGCAGGAAAAGGGGAAGCGGGAGTTGGCCTAAATTACGAGTAGTGCCACCGCCAAGTGACTCGATGGCTGCGTACCGGTTCGCTACCTTCGTTATATTCTCCTGATGAGCTACGTGGAGGCATCGCTGCCTTTCCCTCTGAACTAGGCAAAGCCCAGCTACTGTCCTCCTGTGTCTGACTGGGCCTAAGGCCACATTAACTGTTGAGCTAGCTGGGCTCCAGTCCGTCTGAGCAGGTTGGCCTGCTGGCACGTACGAGAAGCTGGAGCGAGCGTGCCGAACGGTTTTCATCGATCGCGATCCAAGGAAGAAGCCAGCATCGGGAAATAGAAGCCAGATTTGTGGATTTGGTGAAGCTGGAGGACATCCGAACAGGCCCTAAGTTTTCAGGTGAACTGGTTGTGAATTTTGCTTGGGAGCTGTGCTCTATGAGTTTTGTTGGCGATTTTGCAGCTGGTGAACTGGTTTGTGTATTTTGCTGGCCTGCGTGTGGTTGGCCACATGGAGTGGGAGAACATGTGGTGCATCTACTAGTTAGTAAGCCTACAGTCTCGGCTAGTGTGATGTAATTCAAAATTGGAACAGCTAGCTGCTCCGGTTTGAACAGGCTTGTTGGTTGCAGAGCGGTTGTGCGTGTCCATGGCTCCGGCGGCTATTGTTGGCGAAGCAAGTGGCATGACCGTGACGATGCAGTGAAAAGGTCATCGCCGCAGAAGGGGCACTGGATCATGGGAAGTAGTGCATCATTTGGCACTGGGGCGAGGAAGATGAGCATGCAACCATGGTGGGTTTGAGTACGAGCACTCTGCGGCTAAAGGAGGTGGGGCGAGGGGACGAGTCAACAGGGTTTGTTTCTGGGCTTGAGCAAGATGGGTAAGATAAGTACGCTGTGTGTGTCCGTCAGGCCACGCAGATGGCTCAGGACAGCGCAGGAAAAATGGAGGGTCGTGCGGGGCGGCCTGTTCCGGCCGAGCGGTGAGGTCGCACAAGTAATAAATAAGGCGATGGCCCATTTTTTTTCCATATCACGTACGCTATGAATACCGGGTGGAATACTACTTACAGCGGGAATCCACATGTGACTAGATGGCCAAGATATCAGGTGCACTTGAGCCCGGGCTCAGAAACGAATTTTCAGGTGCTTGTGCTGCTTCTTTTCCACAGGCAACTACACCACCCCCAAACGAATTGATTATACTATACTACGTATATGATGTCTTAATTTCGCACAAATATGTTTTTACATGATTGCGCGCAAATATGATGTTACCCTATTAATGTGTATTGCCGTAGCTTTTTTATGAAAGGGTGCCGCTCTGGCACATTTTTGTGGAGACTTCAAATTTCAAGTTTTATAGTGCCTCTTCGCAATGTATATATATATATATATATATATATATATATATATATATATATATATATATATATATATAAGTTTTTCGACACCTGTAACGGAAATAGCAAAAAATGAGACGGACATGTACTTGGAAGTTGGAACACATATTGTTTACAACTATTATGTATCGTGCGATAGCGAAATGAGATAAGAAAGAAGAGCATGCATGCATGTGACTTGTGCACAATGTACACACGATACCGCCGACTTTTACAAAAAGTAGTCATATGATTGCATTGTAGGTTTTACTGTACATACCCACTAGACCTCAAAGGAGGGTCGAGTTCAGGCTTGTTAAGAGCATCTCCAACCAGACTTGGCTAATTTGGCCCCTTATACATCCGCGGACGCATTCAAACATCGGTTGGGTATCTTCACTTTAACCCCCATTTGTCTGTATAGGCAATTGTGTGATCACATGCATATGATTAGTGCGGATGAAGAAAGAAATAGAAAAAAAATAAAGAAAAAGATAATGTAACCAAGTATGGGCCGTGTCTGACGTGACGGACTGCCCAGACGCCTGCATTTATATTCTCCCCATATATGAGCTGAGTTTGAAGGTTTAAGGACGGACCAAACATATGAGAAGGATTTGAAGGTCGTGTTAGGTTATATTTTTCTATTCTCTCCAGTTAGGGCCATGTCTGGATTATCCACCCAGACATGTGATGATTGTTTGAGGGGTCTGGTTAAAGATGCTCTAACAAGACGATTTTTAATATATACAAAAACAAGTCAATTTTAGAGAAGGAAAATAACATACACAATTTTAGGCAATTGATAAGGTAGAATTTGCTTAATTCACAACCTAATTAATAACTATATATTTCAACAAATCCAATGAAAAACTCATATTCAATACTTATTCTAGTGTCTATGAAGTATCTGAGAGTTTCTGGTTTACGTAATACTTATATTTTAAAATTGTCTCTCTCTATCTCCAATATATCTTCACTCCTCTCTTATATATGTCTATAATAGAAAATCACATTTAAGTAAATGAATACTCTGGAACTTCTTGAGCTTCTTTGTCTAGGGGCTCTTGTTATGACTCTAGACAAAGAAGCTCAAGATGATGGTCTATAGCGGAACAGTATTTGAGGCGCCATCCGGTTCATCGGTGTGTCTGCGTGTTGTTGTCGGGCACAACAAGATGATGGTCTATAGCATACTCCTGCAGGTCGGATGCGGGTTTTCCGAACCAAAAATTCATGGTGTGTGTATGTCAAATTTTGTGGACTTGCGCTAGCAGCGTCTTCTTCCCTAATCATATATGTTCTTGATTGGATGTTGGTGGGGCAATGTTTACTTGAAGTCTTCCCTTAGACATTTTCTCGAGAAGGAGGATCAACCTTAACGCAGATCACATGCATGTTATGTGTTTGCTATCTAGTTAGTTGGTGCGAGTTAATTGCAAAAAACCATCACATTTGGGGCATCGATTGCAGAAAACCACCTAGTCCCTAATTATGTACACCTTTTGCAGAAAACACTGATGGGGTGTTTTGGCCCGTTTGATTACTTTATGACAAGTAGGGCCAGACTGTAAGGAGATGACTGGGCAAACAAAATTACAAACACCCCCCTAAATCTGAAAATAAAAAGCAATCAACCCCTTGGTCCAGGAGGCAACCGCACCCACCCGACCACGCCCATGCCGGCCCCACCGGCTCCCGTCGCCGCCGCCGGGCGGACGTGGAGACGAGGAGGAGATGGATAGGAGTGAGACGGCGAGCGCGGCGTGCGAGTCGCGATGGCCGACGGTGACCGCGAGCAGGTCGGCGCATCCCCGGCACAGCACCATGGCCTCCTGCTCGGCACACCCATGACACGGCGCCACGGCCATTCCCAGCGAGGGTGGAGCGAGGAGGAGATGGACAGGAGTGAGCTGGCGAGCGCGGCGTGCGTGTCCCCGAGCGCGTCTCGGTCGTGGACGGCGACCGCGAGACAGGTCGGCGCGCCCGTGGCACAGTGGCACGACCTTATGTCGTCCTTCTGGTGGGCGCGCCCGCGACATAACACCATGGCTTCCTGCTTAGTGTGCCCGCGATACAACACCACGGCCATTCCCGGGGAGGGTGGAGACGGCTACGGCCTGGACCTGCCGTCCCGGCGGGGCAGAGATGGCTATGGCTGCGGCGGAGAACTAGGAGGAGGTGGTGGTCGACAGCTGCAGAGCCCTGGCGTTCCTACGGGGATGGCCGTGACCGCGGCGCCGCCGGTGCGCAACGTCCACTCACGGCCAGATCCGGCTACCCCGACCTCTGCGTCTAGTCCATGGCGCGGACACCGTCGCTCCTAGTCGTCCGACGGGGCTGCAAGGCAGGTAGGGGGAAGGCGCTGGTGGCTGGGGCATTGTAGGTCGGGTGGGAGGCGGCAGACTCCGGTGAGCAGAGGAGAAACAGAGTGGTCCTCCCTCATCTGCCTCCTCCTGCGGGAGCACACGCCCATGCCCTCCGGCGAGGCGGCGTACCTCCTTCCCGCGACCACGTGCCCTGAGCTCCAGCGAGCACGCATAGGAGGGATCCTCTCCCCACGCGTCGCAACTCGGCCCTAGCAGGACGACGTGGGAGAGAGAGGCGGGGCGAGGAGATCACGACGGCGATGTGCTTGTCGGCGGCGGCGACATCGCCGGAGTGGCGCCGGGGGTCGGCGATGGGATCGAGGCAGCGGGCTCTACCGGGCATGGTTCAGGGGGCTGATTGCTTTTTTTTAAAATCTATTAGGGGTCTCTGTGTGATTATTTTGCCAAGTCAGCTTCTTACAGTCCGGTCCCATGTGTTAGAATTTGATTAAATGGACTAAATCACCTTATCAGTGCATTTTGCAAAAAGTTTACTGGAAACACAGTGATTTTTGCATAAAATTAAAGACTAGGTGGTTTTTTGCAATCGATGCTTTAAATGTGATAGTTTTTTGCAATTAACTTTAGTTGGTGTCTCTGCCCTTAACATTAGCCTGCCATATTAGGTTCCACAGTTTCCCCCCACCATCAGGAGCTCCACTATGTAGACCTGTATCTGCAACATGATTGCACTCGTGGAATGTCATTCCATATGCACCCCTAACCAAGAAAACTCTATTCTTCTCATTGTGTCAAGCAATGAGATCATCCCATGCCAATAATGGAATATACCACAAAGAGAAAGTGTACCCCATAAAAAAGTAGTTCTTGTGATTGGAATGTATTTTCTTAAACCGCCCATAAGAACCATATTTTGACTTTTATCTGGTGAATATCCAACAAGAGGTTCCATTGAATGAATAACGGATCCGGATCCCAAGAACAATAAAGCTTTTGAATAAGCATGAGTGATCAAATGCCAAGCACGGCATGGGCGCCATGAGGATTGAAGTTCGTTGCCCATTTGATCCTCGATCTGATCCTTTTTCCGGATATGATATAATAGTAAGTTGTATCATCGTGATGATGCATTAATAATGATATATAGGACCCATTAAATTAAAGTAGAAAAACGTTCTTGCATTGATAATGATAAAGAAGGCGGGTACACCATCCCAAAAAAGAAACTACTGATAAAAGAAGGCGGGCATACCCTTTGGGTACCCGAGACTCCATCTCTCCCTTTTTGTAGCAACTACTCAAGATTTATCTCTAAAAGAAATACTGAAGATTTTCTATGGTAAGTGATGTGGTTGGAGCTAGGACCAGGTAACCCTCGTAGTAACAAATTTTCAAAAGAAAACCAGAGAGAAACGTTGGATGGTTGTGGCATGCAGCAGATAGCAGTCGATCGATCGATCGGCTTTCTGTTGCACAATTTGAGGGGAGGAGGCCAAGAATGGCGCGGGATCTTATCAGTCCACACCTGCACTCGTCACCTCCCACTTCCTCCTCCACTTGCACTCGCGCTACGTCCGCTCGTTCCGCCGTCTGCGTGCTCCATGGGCGGCTACACGCCGGAGGGCGGCGGCGGCGGCGGCGTCCGTGCCGCCCGCCCCGTTCGGCACCCTCCCCTCGCCTCGCTCGTCGTCTCCACCATCGCCGCCTTCTCCGCCGTCATCGTCATCGCCGTCCTCCACTCGGTTCGTACCCGCCGTTGGTTCTTGCGTTTCTTGGACTCTCGTCCGGTTCTCTGCGGATCGGGTTGAATTGCAGAGTTTTCTCGGGATTGATCACGACGAACAATGCGAATCTCTCTCGTGCGCTTCGTCGTTTCATTCATGTCGATTGACTTCTTTCGTGTATGCATCCACGTCGATGGTGACCATGGTTTCTTGGCGCGGTGATTGATGTCGCAGGCGTACGACGACGCGCTGTCCCGGACGCGGACGCTGCTGGGGCACAACCTGGAGCCGACGCCGTGGCACCCGTTCCCGCACGACAAGGGCCGCCCGCCGCCGCGCGCCGCGCTCCGGTGCGCCTCCTACCTCTCCTGCCTGCCTCCGCTCTCGCAGCCGAAGCCGCCGGCGGCGGCGGCCAACGCGTCGAGGCCGCGGCAGTGCCCGTCCTACTTCGCCGCCATCCGCCGCGACCTCGCGCCCTGGCGGCGCCGCGATGGCGGCGGCGGCGGCATCACGCGGGCGCTCGTCGAGTCGGGCCGCCACCGCGCGTCCATGCGCGTCACCATCACGGGCGGCGGGACGCGGCTGCACGTGGACCTCTACTACGCCTGCGTCCAGAGCCGCGCGCTCTTGACCGTGTGGAGCCTGCTGCAGCTCATGCGGCGGTACCCCGGCCGCGTCCCGGACGTGGACCTCATGTTCGACTGCATGGACCGGCCGGCCATCAACCGCACCGAGCACACCGGCGAGGGCGCGCCGCCGCCGCCTCCCCTGTTCCGGTACTGCACCACCCGCGACCACTTCGACATCCCGTTCCCGGACTGGTCCTTCTGGGGCTGGCCGGAGACGCACATCGAGCCGTGGACCCGGGAGTTCAGGAGCATCAAGCAGGGCTCCAGGCGGGTGCGCTGGCCGGACAGGGTGCCCACGGCGTACTGGAAGGGCAACCCCGACGTGGCGTCGCCCCTCCGCCTCGCGCTGCTCGCCTGCAACGACACCAACCTGTGGCGAGCCGAGATCATGCGCCAAGTAATCTATCGTCCATCGTCACCCAAACTTCATTTCCATGTGCCGTGCTTGTGCTGAACAATCGCATTTGAATGCAGAACTGGGAGGAGGAGGCCAAGTCCGGGTACCAGAACTCCAAGCTCTCCAGCCAGTGCACGCACCGGTAAACCGCCTTCGTCTTCTATCTCCGTCCATCCATGGCGGCAACGGCGTGCCGATTCTCGTGCGCTAACGTCTTGATCATATATTCATGGGGTGCCGGTGCAGGTACAAGATCTATGCGGAGGGGTTCGCGTGGTCGGTGAGCCTCAAGTACATCCTGTCGTGCGGGTCCATGGCGCTGCTGATCGACCCGCTGTACCAGGACTTCTTCAGCCGGGGGCTGGAGCCGCGGGTGAACCACTGGCCGGTGAGCACGGTGGGGATGTGTGAGTCCATCCGGGACGCCGTGGAGTGGGGCAACGCGCACCCGGAGGAGGCGGAGCGCGTCGGGAAGCGCGGCCAGCGCCTCATGCAGGAGCTGGGCATGGACACCGTCTACGACTACATGCTGCACCTGCTCACCGAGTACGCCGCGCTGCTCGACTTCCGGCCGGCGCCGCCGCACTCGTCCCAAGAGGCCTGCGCCGGCTCCGTGCTCTGCCTAGCCGATGACCACCAGAGGAGGTTCCTGGAGGCGTCCGCCGCGTACCCCGCCACCGCCGGGCCGTGCTCCATGCCGCCGTCCGACGGCTAATGATCAAAGCAAATTAAGCCGCACGTAAGGAGATCCGGATTGATGCGGAGTGAAGGTTGAGCATCCGTGCGTCCAGGGTGAAGGTGCATGCGATGCGCAATGGATTGACTTGTAGTCGTAGCCATTATCAGGGATGATGATACGCTCGTGGGCGCGGCTGATTTGGAAGCCTTCATTGTCTAAGAGTGAGAGGGGATGGGCCAGAATGGGGCCGGGTAGCGGTAGAGGGATGGATACTAGTGTAGTTCTAATCTGGGCACGTCACAGTTTTGATGCGGATTAGTCTCTAATAAAAGTGTGAATGCTTTGTGTTTTCTGAACAAGGTGATTTGATTTATTTTGATTCTTTTTGAAGCAAAACTGAACAAAGGTGATTCGTAGGGCCGTTTCGCCTGTAATGATTCACCCCGTGCGTTCGGTTTATTCGGTTTACATGGTTCGATTTATACCGTTTTTCAATTTATACGGTATTAATACTTCGGTAATATGGTATAAATATGGTATGAAATTAAAATACGATTCGATTTTGGTATATACCAAATTATTTCGATATGGTTTCGGTATATACCATAAAAACCAAAGTTGACGTGAATTTGAAAATGACTTAATAATAAGGACGTGTCTAGCCAGTGCACAGCCGCCTGGGACGCTTAACGAGCGGCTTGTCATTTTAGGTAATTTTTTGCCTCCTTTTTTAATTAGAATAGTCATTTAGTAGTCTCTTTTCCTGCTATGTATTAAATGTTAGCATATACATCTCCTCGTGTGCATGCATATGCATGTGCAAGTTTTTGTTCGCATTTATTTTGTGATTTTGAAATTTTAAAAAGGCATAACTTTCAATCCGTGTGTCGAAATTCAGATCATTTTCACCGTTGATACTCTCACGACATGCTCTTTAAAAGTAGATCCCACATGGGGATGTTTCGACGAACTATTCTTCCTGCTAACTAAACATCAATATGTGTGCAACTATACTACATGCCGCGCCAACTGAGCATACGTGTGTGCCAATAGTCCTTCTGTCAACTAAATATCAATGTGTGTGCAACTAGACTACGTTGCCGCGCCAACTGAGTACATGTGTGTGTGCCAATAGTCATGCCAACTAAACATCAATGAAAACGGATCTGAATTCCGACGTGTGATTTAAAAGATATGATTTTTTTAAAATTGAAGAGACCAAAATAAATGTACGTGAATCTGTTTTCTAGACTAGTCTGTACGCAATTAATGCTAACAAAAACATCCACTTGCTGACAAAAAAAGACACACATGTGAGTAACAAACCGGCTGCATTTTAGTGCGGCTGCTGGAGCCAGCGCTGCCCACCGCGCTAAATCAGGCGATGGGCGCGCGACAAAGTAGTTTTTAGCGCGCGGCGCGTTCGGCGGCTGTTGAAGATGCTCTTACTAGGCAGATGGCCAGAGATGGCTTTCGTGGAGAGTTGTCATTTTGTTGCGCCTTTCATGGTCTAGTGCATCATCTTCCTTTTGTGCATTTGTTGGTGTTGTAATGAGTTTTTATAGCTGTGGTCACCTATTTCGGTTGTTGGGCTATGTGGAGTAGCCCGTAAATGAATGAAAAAATTCCTTTCAAGACAAAAATCGACTTTTCGAAGTCGAAGCCCTGCCATTCTTCAAAGGGATACGGCTTGAATCAGCCTGCCGATTTCAGCAAAGCTTCCATTGCCTCCATCACACGTCACATGTCCAGTGGTCCTACACACGAAACCGGTGGTGCTCAACAATTGCCCGCAACCACGCTCGCCTCCACATCCATGCCCACGTTCTCCTTTCCGTTGCAGGGAAAGACAACAAAACTCTTTTTGCAGAAGGCTCTATGCAACAAAACTCCTGTTACAGAAATCGAACGAAAAAAGGTCTAAAAAGGTTCCGGAACAAGGGTGTTGTTGCACAAGATTGAGTGCAACAAACTCATGTTGCAGATATCGAAGGAAAAAATGTCTGAAAAGGTTTTGCAACAACTTCCTTGTTGCAGAAGCCTTAGCGCAATAAGGCTCCTATTACAAAAATCAAAGAGAGAAAAAGACGGTACCAGAAAGATTGCAACAAGCCCGTTGTTGCAGAGAGATGAGCGCGCGTCGAAATTTTTTTGCAACAACGTCCTTGTTTCAGAAGCTTGGGCGCAACAAGGCTCCAGTTGAAGAAATCAAAGTCAAAAAAGGTCCGAGAAAGATTGCAACAAGACCGTTGTTGCAGAGAGATGAGAGCGACATTGAGCTTGTTGCAGAGATTGACGACTACTTGACACGCTATCCAATAGCTATTAAGGCGGCGGAAGTTTTCAGATTATCCGCCGGCCGATGCGTAGCGCTGCCCATTTTAAACTGCTAAGCACGTTCTTTTGCCAAGCAAATCGTTCACCTTTCAATCTCTTTGGTTTGTATCAGAGTAGTAACACTCATGAGTTGGAATCATTGATATGAGAAGGAAATTAGGTGCACATGTTCAAAATTGTGCAAACTTTGGTAAAAAATGACTTCAGGAACTCAGAAACATGCCTCACCTTCCCTAGTCGTCTCCTCTCCTAACCCTAGCGAGAGGCGAACTTGGACACGTCGCGCCGCCACTTCTCCTTTGTCGGTAGGTCACCGCCCCTTCCTCGGCCAGCCCTATGGGTGTGGGTGTGTGAAGGTCCTGATCTACTAAATGGAGATGTAGTATTCCAAATTTTGGGTCTTTAGGTAGAGGCCTTGGGCCTCTGAACAAAGTGGTTTTCTTATATTTCTCTTCTGAGAAACAAAACCGGTCAAGGTATATGTAAGGTTGTTTCATTGATCCTGCAATGGAAAGCAATATCGGCGGTGTTGGATATGATTCAAACCATAGTCGATGTGACTTACTAGGCAAATTTGTAGAAATGGTGTGGGCGAGGAGTTTTTATTCTATTTGCTGCTTCCATTGTATAGGGACTCATCTTACTTTTGAGAATTTGTGAATGTTGCAATGAGTTTCATTTTGTAGTTCTAGTTAGTTATCGCGGTTCACGAACTACGGGGAGTAGCTAGTAATTAATGAAATATCTCCTTTAAATAAAAAATAATTCGGACACTTCTTCGCTATCCGTTGCTTCGGCCCTTCTGGCGACGGCGATGGTGTACAACAAAGTCGCCTCTAGCCATGTGTCATCGATGGGGGTGGCGGCGTCTGCCTAACGAATAAGTATTTCTTGAGCCTTTCGATCTCGATGGTGTTGTCCATGGCAGCATCTTGATTCGCATGTAAATTCCTATCGTTTGTTCTAGACGGTGAGGTTAGGGTTCGTGGGGTTAGTTGGTGTAGAAGAGCCATCTCCCCTTTGTGACCGTAACCTCTGACCTCACCCATGCATTAGTGTTCCCTCCAGTGCCGGTGTGAGGCATGCGGGATTAAATGGGGGTTGGATTCTTAGAACTATGATTCTTTTGGTTGTGACAACTTTTCCACTGTCTCACTTGCCCTCCGTGGTCGACGATGTAAGGCTAGCTCCAGCGTTGGAGCAGCTTGTGACGGCGCGACATTGGCCCATTTGAGATGAAGAAGGCAATTGGTCCAAGGTTTTCACTGTAATTTCTTTATTTTCATAGAGTTGTTCTATTTAGTCACTTGATAATGAATGCTTTTTAACTTTGCCTGTGTTGTATCAACATAGCCGATCCCAAGATGGGGTAAAGGAGTATGATTGTGATAGGCTTAGCGAGCCAACATAAAAACTCAGACACTCTTATGGAGATGAAATCCATCACAACATCATCGAGGTGTAACCCTCAGCGATGTGGCATATCAGAACCTGGGTGTGGTGTTAAATGGGCAAGGGTTAGGTCATCACCCCCTTGGTGTGCGTCATATCTTGATCTGCATACGGTGATAAGTGATCAAGGATCCGATCGTCGCATCTTTAGTGGTGTGCTACATCGGCGCTCCGGTGTAGTTAAAAATGAGCAATGGTCTTTGCATCTGACTCAACAAGCGCAGAAGGTAAGGAAGCGAGCCGATCTTAGCAGGATCTGTACACTAGAAAAAAAGACACATCCGTGACATTTTGGTCTGAATGAATTTTTTCTGTCATGCTTATGACACTTCTATGACGATAATTGTGACAAAACCCGGTATCATCATAGATGTGGTGGGCTCCTACTTCCATGACAAAAAGTCATGACAGAAAATGGGCTTTTCATCCTGGGTGGGCCGGAGACGCAGCTGCATGATATTCTTGTTGGGGAACGCAGTAATTTCAAAATTTTCTACGCACACACAAGATCTAGCATGGTGATGCATAGCAAAGAGAGGGGAAGAGTGTTGTCCATGTACCCTCGTAGACCGTAAGCGGAAGCGTTATGACAACGCGGTTGATGTAGTCGTACGTCTTCACGATCCGATCGATCCTAGTACCGAAAGTACGACACCTCCATGATCTGGACACGTTTAGCTCGGTGACGTCCCATGAACTCTTGATCCAGCTGAGTGTCAAGGGAGAGCTTCGTCAGCATGATAGTGTGATGATGGTGATGATGATGCTACCGTCACTTGGCTTCACCTAAGCACTACGATGATATGACCGAGGTGGATTATGGTGGAGGGGGGCACCGCACACGGCTAAGGGATCAATGATCAACTTGTGTGTCTATGGGGTGTCCCCTGGACACATATATAAAGGATGGAGGGAGTAGGAGGCCGGTCCTCATAGGGCGCGCCCAAAGTGTGGAGTCCTACTAGGACTCCCTAGGCCTAGTAGGATTCCACCTCCCACATGGAATAGGAAAAAGGGAAGGGAGAAGGAGAAGGAAGGAAGGGGGCGCCCCCTTAGTCCAATTCGGACCAGTCCATGGGGAAGGGGTGTGGCCACCCTTGCGGCCTTTCTCTCCTTTCCCGTATGGCCCATTAAGGTCCAATACTAATTCTAGTAACTCTCCGGTACTTCGAAAAATACCCGAATCACTCGGAACCTTTCCGATGTCCGAATATAGCCTTCCAATATATTGATCTTTACGTCTCGACCATTTCGAGACTCCTCGTCATGTCTCCGATCTCATCCGGGACTTCGAACAAACTTCGGTCATCAAATCACATAACTCATAATACAAATCGTCACAAAACGTTAAGCATGCAGACACTATGTGTTCGAGAACTATGTAGACATGACTGAGACTCATCTCCAGTCAATAACTAATAGCAGAACTGGATGCTCATATTGGTTCCTACATATTCTATGAAGATCTTTATCGGTCAAACCGCATAACGTTATATGTTGTTCCCTTTGTCATCGGTATGTTACTTGCCCGAGTTTCGATCGTCGGTATCTCAATACCTAGTTCAATCTCGTTACCGTCAAGTCTCTTTACTCGTTCCATAATGCATCATCCCGTAACTAACTCATTAGTCACATTGCTTGCAAGGCTTATATTGATGTGCATTACCGAGAGGGCCCAGAGATACCTCTTTGACAATCGGAGTGACAAATCCTAATCTCGATCTATGCCAACTCAACAAGCACCATCAGAGACACCTACAAAGCACATTTATAATCACCCAGTTACGCTGTGATGTTTGGTAGCACACAAGGTGTTCCTCCAGTATTCGGGAGTTGCATAATCTCATAGTCAGAGGAACATGTATAAGTCATGATGAAAGCAATAGCAATAAAACTAAACGATAATTTATGCTAAGCTAATGGATGGGTCTTGTCCATCACATCATTCTCTAATGATGTGATCCAGTTCATCAAATGACAACACATGTCTATGGTCAGGAAACTTAACCATCTTTGATTAACGAGGTAGTCAAGTAGAGGCATACTAGGGACACTCTGTTTTGTCTATGTATACACACATGTACTAAGTTTCCGGTTAATACAATTCTAGCATGAATAATACTCATTTATCATGATATAAGGAAATATAAATAGCAACTTTATTATTGCCTCGAGGGCATATTTCCTTCAGTTTCCCACTTGCACGAGAGTCACTAATCTAGTTCACATCGTCATGTGATTTAACACCAATAGTTCACATCTTTATGTGATTAGTTCACATCTCCATGTGACTAACACCCAAAGGGTTTACTAGAGTCGATAATCTAGTTCACATCGCTATGTGATTAACACCCAAAGAGGGATCATGTTTTTCTTGTGAGAGAAATTTAGTCAATGGGTCTGCCACATTCAGAGCCGTATGTATTTTGCAAATTTTCTATGTCTACAATGCTTTGCACGGAGCTACTCTAGATAATTGCTCCCACTTTTAATATGTATCTAGATCGAGACTTAGAGTCATTCAGATCGGTGTTAAAGCTTGCATCGACGTAACTCTTTACAACGAGCTCTTTGTCACCTCCATAACCGAGAAACATTTCCTTATTCCACTAAGGATATTTTTGACCATTGTCCAGTGATCCACTCCTAGATCACTATTGTACCTTCTTGCCAAACTCATGGTGAGGTACACTGTAACACCCTCGATGCGACTATATCTCCCACGTGTCGAGGCACGACTTAGAGGCATAATCGCATTGAAGGCATAAGTCGCAAGTGAGGCAATCTTCACACAACCCATGTACATATAAATATAAAGGGGGAATAAATATAATAGTTGGCTTACACTCGCCACGTCACATCAAGGTACATAAATAGCAACCATCATACAAACACTCATGGCCCGACTATGGCGCCAAAATAGAAAAGACTCCCCCACATGCGACTAAACCCTGAATCGAACCCCGAGCAGGCACCACTACTGATCATCAGGAAAAGAAACATAGTATCGCTGAGAGTCCTCGTCGTACTCCCACTTCAGCTCGAACGCGCCATCCGGAGGAGTATCATCGGTCCCTGCATCTGGTATAATAGTAATCTGTGAGCCACAAGGACTCAGCAATCTCGCACCCTCGCGTTCAAGACTATTTAAGCTAAATAGGTAAGGAAGGGGTAATGTGAGTGGAGCTGCAGCAAGCGACTAGCATATATGGTGGCTAACTTATTCGCAAAAGAGAGCGAGAAGAGAAGGCAAAGCACGAGCGGTAACGAAGTAGAGCAGACTACGCAAGCATAACTCCAACGCCGTGTCCACTTCCCGGACTCCGCCGAGAAGAGGCCATCACGGCAACACACACCGTTGATTCATTTTAATTAATTAAGTTCAAGTTATCTACAACCGGACATTAACAAATTCCCATCTGCCCATAACCGCGGGCACGGCTTTCGAAAGATCAATCCCTGCAGGGGGGTCCCAACTTAGCCCATAACAAGCTCTCACGGTCAACGAAGGAATAGACCTCCACCCAGGACCCACCGATCAGACTCGGTATCCCGGTACAACAAGATGATTCGACAGGTCAAAACTAGTCCAGCAACACCGCCCGAATGCGCCGACAAATCCCGATAGGAGCTGCACAAATCTCTTTCTTAGGGCACACTCAGATGAGCCTAGCTACGAGTAAAACCAACCCTCAAGTTACCCCGAGGTGGCCCCGCAGGCAGCTCATTTCGGACCAACACTCAGAGGAGCACTGGCCCGTGGGGGGCTAAAATAAAGATGACCCTTGGGCTCCGGAAACCCAAGGGAAAGAAAAGGGTAGGTGGCAAATGGTAAAACCAATGTTGGGCATTGCTGGAAAAGCTTTAATCAAGGCGAACTATCAAGGGGTTCCCATTATAGCCCAACCGCGTAAGGGACGCAACAAACCGGGAACATAACACCGATAAGACGGAAACTAGGGCGGCAAGAGTGGAACAAAACACTAGGTGAGAGGCCGAGCCTTCCACCCTTTACCAAGTATATAGATGAGTAAAGATAACATAGCAATGTAGTGATATCCCAACAAGTAAAATAAGTGTTCCAACAAGGAACGGCTCCAATCTTCACCTGCAACTAACAACGCTATAAGAAGGGCTGAGCAAAGCGGTAACATAGCCAATCAATGGTTTGCTAGGACAAAGGTGGGTTAGAGGCTCAATCATGGCAATTGGGAGGCTGACAAGCAAGTGGTAGGCATCGTAGCATTGGCAAAGCAAAAGAGCGAGCAAACTAGCATAGCAAAGATAGTAGTGATTTCAAGGGTGTGATCATCTTGCCTGCACAGTTGTCAGAATTGACTGGATCCTCAAAAGCAAACTCAACGGGCTCCTCGTTAGCGGACTCGTCTCCCGGCTCTACCCAACAACACAAACAAGCAACAAGGATACAATCAACCACGTGCAAAGGCAACAAATAAGATGCAAAGATGATATGCTATGCGGGATGCGATGCGGGATGCAAGAATGCAACATGTAACAGGAAATGCATGAACCTGGCCTCAACTTGGAAATCCAAGGGTACCACTGGATAGAGGGGAAGAAATCCCCTGAAAACGATATAAAGATCATGGCAATCGGAGCTACGGTTAAGAAATGGCAAGCGTTTTACTAAACGAACCGATCTGCAATTTACAGCAACATGCCTCCTAAATGCAACAAAATGAACATGCTACAGCCACCCAACATGAAAACAAATTACATGGCAGTGATGTACTAATCAAGCTTAACAAATCATCATGACTGAGGCATAGGCAAATTCATTCATTAAGGGCTTCAAACAAGCATGGCAAAACTGAATAAGCAAAACAGATTTCAGACTTAGCGAAATAAACGCTAGTCTGAAATTTCAGACCACGATGCTCTCTTCGGAGCAGCAAAACAACATGAAGGAAAACCTGAACATGGCAAGTAAGAGCATGGCATGGAGCTACTCAACAAGCTTGGCAAAACACCCAAAATGACCTGGGGCCAAAAGGGTTCACAAAATACTCTACCGAGCACACGAACATCGATGAAACACAATCAGTTTTCAGACTTAGTGAAAACTGGGACATGCTGAAATAATAACTCACGGGGGCATATAAACGAGCTCGATGCTCTCACTATGGTGCAAGTCATGGCAAGGCAAGCATATATCCATTAAGAAGGCACAAAATTCTAGCTATACATGGCAAGAACAATGGCATAGCATGCATGGATCACTAGCAATCACTCCGGCAAAATCGCAAAAGAGTTAACGATCTGCCCAAAACAGCAACTATCCAAAAGTTGAGCTCGATTGAGTCAACCTAGGGTGCTCCAACACAACAAGTCAAGACATGGATGGATTAAGCACAACAAGCTTAACAAACCACTCTTACTGATCATCCTCAAAAGAGGCACGGATCACTAGGAAACAAGCCGGACATATAGCATCGTGAACTAAAACGGCTCAGACTTAGTGAAAATCACTAAGTCCCTGAAATCTGAAATCTCAGGTAGCCCTCGCAAGCTTGCACAAGACAACACACATATCCTAAAAATACATGGAAGGCACCTCTGGAAAGAAGACAACGTGCTTAACAATTCATCCCAAAGTGGCACAGGCATATCATGCACGGATTAAATATGGCAAAAATGACAAAAGTGCATGTTGGATTAACGGATCTGCAATTTAACTCAATATGCCTCCTTCCAACACCATTTCGGGCAACAAGATGACCTCAAATGCAAATGATGCAATGGAATGAAATGATGTACTCGTCGAGACGAAGAATTTGACCTATCATACGCCCAAATCGGAGCTACGGTTGAGGAGATACAAGCAGTCAAAGTAGCAAGAAAAATTAGGGTTTTCGGGAGGAGAAAGTCAACCGGATCTAGATCCAGATCCAGAACACTGTTCACGCGCGCGAACCGAGGATGGCCGGGATCTCGCCGGAGCTCTTGCCAGAGTGGAGGGAGGAAGAGGCCGGGGTGGCCGGGCGTTGGGGAAGCACGGCGGAGGGCGGCGGCGCCGTCCGCGGCGAGGGGCGGCGGGGCCGGCTCGGCGTCGTGGTGGCCGTGGCGGCCCGCGGCGGCGGCGGCGGTGCCGGCCGGCGAGGGGAGCGGCGTCGGCCGTGGGTAAGAATGGCGCGGGGGCGCGCGCGGCGGCTGGGCCCGGGAGGGCCGCACGCGGGCTCTCCGGGCCGGCACGGTGGTGGCGGCGGCGGCGACACGTGTCGCGACGGGAGTGGCTGCGGGCGTCGGCGGACGTCGTCCGGCCGGGGGCGGACACGTCCGTCGGCGCAGATCTCGTTTTTTTTCAAATTAGGGTTTCGAGGGGGAGAAGAAGAGATCCGAGATGGAGGGGTATAAATAGGCATAGAGGGAGCTAGGAGTGTCCAAATGAGGTGCGGTTTTCGCCCACACGATCGTGATCGAACGACCGAGACGATGGAGCTGAGTTTGGTGGGTTTTGGGCCAAAATGGAGGGGTGTTGGGTGCACACACACGAGGCCTTTTCGGTCCCTCGGTTAACCGTTGGAGTATCAAACGAAGTCCAAATGACCCGAAACTTGACAGGCGGTCTACCGGCAGTAAACCAAGGCCGCATGGCAAGTCTCGGCCCAATCCGGAAATGTTTAATCCCCACACACGAAAGAAAGCGAGAAATGGCCACCGGAGGAGAACGAAGCGCCGGAATGCAAAACGGACAACGGGAAAAATGCTCGAATGCATGAGATGAACATGTATGCGAATGCAATGCACGAGATGACATGATATGAGATGCACGAAAAACAAAACAACACACGGAGACAAAGACCCGAACCCGAGAATTAAATATAACTTAATGCCGGAAACGGCATGAGTCGGAGTACATTTGGGAAAGGTTACATATGGGGCGTTACAACACTCCACCACTACGAAAAGATCTCGTCCCGAGATCTAGGACTGAAAGAACTCCGGGTACTCAGAACGGAGGTGATCCTCGCGTTCCCAGGTAGCTTCACGGTCGGAATGGTGTGACCACTTGACTTTGAGAAACTTGATTGACTTGTTGCGAGTTTTGCGTTCAATCTCTTCAAGGATTGCAACTGGGTGCTCACGGTAGGAGAGATCTTCTTGGAGCTCAATGTCCTCGAAGTTGACGGTGCGCTCAGGCGTCTTGAAGCACTTACGGAGTTGCGAGACGTGGAACACATCATGAACATTGGCAAAGGTTGCAGGAAGCTCGAGTTGATAGGCGAGGTCGCCTCTCTTGCTGACGATCTTGAAAGGCCCGACGTATCTTGGGGCAAGCTTCCCTTTGATACCGAAGCAACGAGTCCCTTTCATAGGAGAGACGCGGAGGTAGACATGATCTCCGATCTCGAAGGCCAAATCACGGTGCTTGCTGTCGTAATAGCTCTTCTGACGAGACTAGGCTGCTTTGAGGTTATCACAAATGACCTTGCACATTTCTTCTGCTTCTGTGATCAGGTCATTACCCAGCAGCTGACGTTCACCAGTTTCGGACCAGTTGAGAGGTGTACGGCACTTCCTACCATACAGAATTTCAAACGGGGCCTTGCCGGAACTTGCTTGGAAACTGTTGTTGTACGAGAATTCAGCATAAGGAAGACAATCCTCCCACTTCATGCCGAAGGAGATAACAAAAGCTCTGAGCATATCTTCAAGAATCTGGTTGACACGCTCGACTTGACCGCTTGTTTGAGGGTGGAAAGCAGTGCTGAAGCGAATGTTGGTGCCCATGGCCTTCTGAAAAGAATCCCAGAACTTGGAGGTAAAGATGCTGCCACGGTCTGAAGATATCACTTGAGGAATACCGTGCAGAGAGACAATGCGGGAGGTGTAGAGCTCCGCCAATTGAGCTGCAGTGATTGACTCTTTGATAGGCAAGAAATGAGCCACTTTGGTCAGCTTGTCGATGACAACGAATATAGCATCATTGCCACGCTTGGACTTAGGAAACCCAGTCACGAAGTCCATTTCAATGTGGTCAAACTTCCATTCTAGAATGGCGAGAGGTTGGAGGAGACCTGCTGGCCTTTGGTGTTCTGCTTTCACTCTTCTGCAGACATCACATTCATTCACGAATTGAGCGATCTCGCGCTTCATTCGAGTCCACCAATAAGTTTGCTTCAGGTCTTGATACATCTTCGTGCTCCCAGGGTGGATGGAGAGGAGAGAGTTATGAGCCTCATTCATGATCACTTTACGAAGTTCACCTTTGGGCACAACAATTCGATCCTCGAAGAAGAGAGTGTCCTTGTCATCAAGTCGGTAGCACTTGTACTTGGACTGACTCTTTGCAATACCAATCTTCACCTTTTTCACCATAGCATCAAGAAGCTGGGCTTGGCGAATCTGGTCTTCCAAGGTAGGAGAAACTTGAAGGCTGGCAAGGAAACCTTGAGGAACAACTTGCAGATTAAGTTTGCGGAAGACTTCACAAAGCTCGGGTTGATAAGGCTTGAGAATCAGACTGTTGCAATATGCTTTTCTGCTCAAAGCGTCAGCAATCACATTAGCCTTGCCTGGAGTATACTCTATACTCGGATTGTACTCTTGAATCATTTCGACCCATCGAGTCTGCCTGAGGTTGAGATTAGGCTGAGTGAAGATGTACTTGAGACTTTTGTGATCAGTGAAAATGTCCACTTTCCTTCCCAAGAGAAGATGTCTCCAAGTCAACAATGCGTGCACAACTGCCGCCAACTCGAGATCATGAGTGGGGTAGTTTTTCTCATTTGGCTTCAACTGGCGAGAGGTATAAGCAACAACTTTCTTCTCTTGCATCAGTACTGCATCGAGACCTTGGAGAGAGGCATCACAAAAGACCTCGTACGGCTTGGTTTCATCAGGCGGAGTTAGAACTGGAGCAGTGATCAATTTCTCTTTCAAAGCGTTGAAAGCAACATCACACTCCGGAGACCAAACGTACTTGACGTGCTTCTGAAGAAGATTTGAGAGAGGCTTCGCGATCTTGGAGAAGTTTTCAACGAATCTTCGGCAATAACTTGCAAGACCGAGGAAGCTACGGAGTTGCTTCACATTCTGAGGAGGTTCCCAATTAACAATTGCAGACACCTTCTCAGGATCCACGGAAATGCCCTTGGCAGAGATAATATGACCAAGATAAAGAACCTCATCGAGCCAAAACTCACACTTGGAGAACTTGGCATAGAATTGATGTTCCCTTAGCTTGTCAAGAACCAAACGCAAGTGTTTGGCATGATCTTCCTTGTTCTTCGAGAAAACCAGGATATCATCGAGATAGACCAAAACGAAGTCGTTGGTGTAGGGGTTGAAGATGAAGTTCATCATTCGAGAGAACGTCGGAGGAGCATTGGCGAGGCCAAAAGACATAACTGTGTATTCATATGACCCATAGCTTGTTCTGAACGCCGTCTTTGGAATATCTTGTTCACGAATGCGAATTTGATGATAACCCATACGGAGATCAAGCTTGGAGAATACTTGGGCACCCTTGAGTTGTTCGAATAGCTCATTAATGTTGGGAAGTGGATATTTGTTCTTGATGGTCTTCTTGTTCAATGGACGATAATCAACACAAAGTCGGTCCGTTCCATCCTTCTTCTTCACAAAAAGAACACCACAACCCCACGGAGAAGTACTAGGCCGAATGAGACCCATACTTTCTTGCTTATCGAGCTGTTTCTTCAACTCCTTCAACTCTTTGGGGCCGAGCTTGTAAGGCCGCTTGCACACCGGTTCCGTACCGGGCTCAAGTTCAATAACGAATTCAATAGGCCGGTTTGGAGGCATGCCTGGGAGTTCTTCAGGGAAGACATCTTGATACTCACAAACAACCGGAATCTGCGAAATAGCATCCAATTCACCCTTCTCATTGAGAGAGAATAACCGGATGGTATTATCCCGAGCAGCAAAGACAATCACTTCCTCAGACGAATGAGTCAGTTGAATCTGCTTGGCTGCACAATCCAGCTGAGCTTTATGTTTAGAGAGCCAGTCCATCCCAAGAATGAGGTCGATATCAGAATTGCCAAGAACCATAGGAGAAGCCAAGAACTTGAAATCACCCATCATGATAGAAATATCCGGAATCATCATAGTGGAACTCAGACGCTTTGCTGGAGAGACGACTTGCATAGCTCTAGGTAATGCCTTAGTGCTAAAATTGTTCTCCGATGCAAAAGGGAATGACATGAAGGAATGCGATGCACCAGAGTCAAAAAGAACTTTTGCAGGAATATCGTTGACAGGAAGGTTACCCATGATCACATCTGACGAATCCTCTGCTTGAGCTGCATTCACCATATTGACCTTGGCGTGCTTGGGATTATGCTTGACCACAGCTGTACTTGCCGCTCTGACAGGAGGAGGAGGAGGAAGACGCCTCTGGTTGAAACACTTGTTAGCGTAGTGACCCTTCTGTTGGCACTTGTTGCACGTGACCTCTGAGAGCGGACGGTGATACGGAGCACTCGATCTTGGAGCTTGAGACGAAGTCTTGTTCTGGAAGCCTGGGTTGGGTGGGTGGGAAGAACCACTGCCACCTTTGCTCTTCTGCTGATACGGCTGACGGAACGGAGGAGGAGGAAGCCAATACTTCTGCTGCTTGGTCACTTGAGTAGAGGACGAAGACGAAGTGTCTCTGACTCGCTTCCTGGAAGCATCACACCTGAGCTGAGCAGCCTCTTGCTTCAGTGCCATGTTGTAGAACTCATCGTATCTCAGCGGCTCGAAGAGGACAAGAGCGAGCTGAATTTCTTCACGAAGACCACCCCTGAACTGATAGATCATGCTCTTCTCATCAGGAACATCCTGCTTGGCAAAACGGGCGAGCTTCTGGAACAACTTGTTGTAGTCATAGACAGACAAAGAGCCTTGCTTCAGATTGCGGAATTCTTCACGTTTGCTTTCAGTCACACTTTGAGGAATGTGATGAGCGCGGAAATCACGACGGAAATCATCCCAAGTGATCAAACGTCCACCTCTGGAATCCCGGTACTGCTGAAACCACTCTGCGGCCTGATCCTTGAGCTGGAAAGACGCGAACTTGACGAAATCTTCAGGTCTGACGTTGCTACATTCAAAATGCTTGCCCAGATCGACTAACCAATCATCAGCATCGGTAGCCTCAACGCAGTTACTGAACGTCTTTGGACCATTTGCGAGGAACTGATTCAGAGTTGCAAACTGGTTCTGGTTGCTGCCTTGATTCGCTTGACTGCTTTGATTCCGCTCTTGGATGATTTGCATGATCAGCTGAGTATTTGCATTAGTAGCAGCCATCACAGCCTGCCATGCTTCCGGAGGAGGCGGAGGTGGTGGAGGATCTGGGTTCGGAGTCGTGCGCGTTGGAGGAGCCATCCTGAAGAGGTTGACCACCATTAGCACACAAATAGAGAAATATAGAAGGTGAATCCAACGGAATGAAAATTGCAACATAAGTCTTCACATCCGAACAAAATGAACGAATGCACTTCTCTTGAAGTGGTCACATATTCCTAAATTGCGAATCCACGAAGAATCAGGTAGAAGAGGTACATCAACGAGGGATGGAATCAATATATGACGTCGGAGAAGAACGAACACCACAACTCGAAATAAAACCAAGGGTTGGCTTGCGGAATAAGCCGGAACAAACACATGATAGAAATTTCGTCCGAAGTGTTCGTGGTAGGACCTACACGGGCTCGACCGTACAACACCATCATGTACAAGGCAGTGCACATGACATACGAAGCGTCCCCGAGTCAGCATAGCCAAGGACTCTTTAAGACACAACGAGGCCACTGTAAAATCGACCGTGAATAGGCGAACCACTAGACGTCGAACCCCAATTTCATATCACACATCTGTTAGAAAGATATCCTAAGGCTACTTGAATTCCCACCTATGAAATTCCCGAAACTTTCCAGTTATGCAATCAGGTGTTGAGGATACAGGGGAAGCATAATATCTCACCCAAGCTAACAAATCCTACATCCAGCTGCATCCATCCTTCAACACATAACCAAGAAACCTTCGGAAACCATCTATCTCAACCTTCGAAAAGCATCCGTTATACAAGTTATGGCGATACTCCCGAACTCCCGCCCCAGTACTGGGTGGCGTCGAGGTTATCTCATCAACGAACTGCATAAAGGAGATTTTCGATGTCGCGCACATATCTCAAGTATACCAGAATTGCAACGATAGAATTATGATGACAACACCTCAGAGCTCAACTCCCCGGGACACTTCCACTAAACCCCTGACAGGAGGCACCAAGACAGTATTCTCATCATAAGCCATCGGAACAAAACTAAGATACTCGCGTGATCCTAAAATTTTTTTTTAGTGAAATTTGAGAAGAGAAGAGTCAAAACTCTACGTCAGGATGCCTTACCAGAGCGATGAGGAGACTGGGAAGTAAAAAGAATTCCTAAGCTCTCCGATATATAATTCCTAAGGACTCAAAACATTTTTCTAGACACAACTCGGCTGCTAAAAACGATCAAGCAATGGGGCTCCTAAGGTCGGGGAAGGCTCTGATTACCAACTTGTAACACCCTCGATGCGACTATATCTCCCACGTGTCGAGGCACGACTTAGAGGCATAATCGCATTGAAGGCATAAGTCGCAAGTGAGGCAATCTTCACACAACCCATGTACATATAAATATAAAGGGGGAATAAATATAATAGTTGGCTTACACTCGCCACGTCACATCAAGGTACATAAATAGCAACCATCATACAAACACTCATGGCCCGACTATGGCGCCAAAATAGAAAAGACTCCCCCACATGCGACTAAACCCTGAATCGAACCCCGAGCAGGCACCACTACTGATCATCAGGAAAAGAAACATAGTATCGCTGAGAGTCCTCGTCGTACTCCCACTTCAGCTCGAACGCGCCATCCGGAGGAGTATCATCGGTCCCTGCATCTGGTATAATAGTAATCTGTGAGCCACAAGGACTCAGCAATCTCGCACCCTCGCGATCAAGACTATTTAAGCTAAATAGGTAAGGAAGGGGTAATGTGAGTGGAGCTGCAGCAAGCGACTAGCATATATGGTGGCTAACTTATTCGCAAAAGAGAGCGAGAAGAGAAGGCAAAGCACGAGCGGTAACGAAGTAGAGCAGACTACGCAAGCATAACTCCAACGCCGTGTCCACTTCCCGGACTCCGCTGAGAAGAGGCCATCACGGCAACACACACCGTTGATTCATTTTAATTAATTAAGTTCAAGTTATCTACAACCGGACATTAACAAATTCCCATCTGCCCATAACCGCGGGCACGGCTTTCGAAAGATCAATCCCTGCAGGGGGGTCCCAACTTAGCCCATAACAAGCTCTCACGGTCAACGAAGGAATAGACCTCCACCCAGGACCCACCGATCAGACTCGGTATCCCGGTACAACAAGATGATTCGACAGGTCAAAACTAGTCCAGCAACACCGCCCGAATGCGCCGACAAATCCCGATAGGAGCTGCACATATCTCTTTCTCAGGGCACACTCAGATGAGACTAGCTACGAGTAAAACCAACCCTCAAGTTACCCCGAGGTGGCCCCGCAGGCAGCTCATTTCGGACCAACACTCAGAGGAGCACTGGCCCGTGGGGGGCTAAAATAAAGATGACCCTCGGGCTCCGGAAACCCAAGGGAAAGAAAAGGGTAGGTGGCAAATGGTAAAACCAATGTTGGGCATTGCTGGAAAAGCTTTAATCAAGGCGAACTATCAAGGGGTTCCCATTATAGCCCAACCGCGTAAGGGACGCAACAAACCGGGAACATAACACCGATAAGACGAAAACTAGGGCGGCAAGAGTGGAACAAAACACTAGGCGAGAGGCCGAGCCTTCCACCCTTTACCAAGTATATAGATGAGTAAAGATAACATAGCAATGTAGTGATATCCCAACAAGTAAAATAAGTGTTCCAACAAGGAACGGCTCCAATCTTCACCTGCAACTAACAACGCTATAAGAAGGGCTGAGCAAAGCGGTAACATAGCCAATCAATGGTTTGCTAGGACAAAGGTGGGTTAGAGGCTCAATCATGGCAATTGGGAGGCTGACAAGCAAGTGGTAGGCATCGTAGCATTGGCAAAGCAAAAGAGCGAGCAAACTAGCATAACAAAGATAGTAGTGATTTCAAGGGTGTGATCATCTTGCCTGCACAGTTGTCAGAATTGACTGGATCCTCAAAAGCAAACTCAACGGGCTCCTCGTTAGCGGACTCGTCTCCCGGCTCTACCCAACAACACAAACAAGCAACAAGGATACAATTAACCACGTGCAAAGGCAACCAATAAGATGCAAAGATGATATGCTATGCGGGATGCGATGCGGGATGCAAGAATGCAACATGTAACAGGAAATGCATGAACCTGGCCTCAACTTGGAAATCCAAGTGTGCCACTGGATAGAGGGGAAGAAATCCCCTGAAAACGATATAAAGATCATGGCAATCGGAGCTATGGTTAAGAAATGGCAAGCGTTTTACTAAACGAACCGATCTGCAATTTACAGCAACATGCCTCCTAAATGCAACAAAATGAACATGCTACAGCCACCCAACATGAAAACAAATTACATGGCAGTGATTTACTCATCAAGCTTAACAAATCATCATGACTGAGGCATAGGCAAATTCATTCATTAAGGGCTTCAAACAAGCATGGCAAAACTGAATAAGCAAAACAGATTTCAGACTTAGCGAAATAAACGCTAGTCTGAAATTTCAGACCACGATGCTCTCTTCGGAGCAGCAAAACAATATGAAGGAAAACCTGAACATGGCAAGTAAGAGCATGGCATGGAGCTACTCAACAACCTTGGCAAAACACCCAAAATGACCTGGGGCCAAAAGGGTTCACAAAATACTCTACCGAGCACACGAACATCGATGAAACACAATCAGTTTTCAGACTTAGTGAAAACTGGGACATGCTGAAATAATAACTCACGGGGGCATATAAACGAGCTCGATGCTCTCACTATGGTGCAAGTCATGGCAAGGCAAGCATATATACATTAAGAAGGCACAAAATGCTAGCTATACATGGCAAGAACAATGGCATAGCATGCATGGATCACTAGCAATCACTCCGGCAAAATCGCGCAAGAGTTAACGATCTGCCCAAAACAGCAACTATCCAAAAGTTGAGCTCGATTGAGTCAACCTAGGGTGCTCCAACACAACAAGTCAAGACATGGATGGATTAATCACAACAAGCTTAACAAATCACTCTTACTGATCATCCTCAAAAGAGGCACGGATCACTAGGAAACAAGCCGGACATATAGCATCGTGAACTAAAACGGCTCAGACTTAGTGAAAATCACTAAGTCCCTGAAATCTGAAATCTCAGGTAGCCCTCTTCGCAATCTTGCACAAGACAACACACATATCCTAAAAATACATGGAAGGCACCTCTGGAAAGAAGACAACGTGCTTAACAATTCATCCCAAAGTGGCACAGGCATATCATGCACGGATTAAATATGGCAAAAATGAAAAAAGTATATGTTGGATTAACGGATCTGCAATTTAACTCAACATGCCTCCTTCCAACACCATTTTGGGCAACAATATGACCTCAAATGCAAATGATGCAATGGAATGAAATGATGTACTCGTCGAGACGAAGAATTTGACATATCATACGCCCAAATCGGAGCTACGGTTGAGGAGATACAAGCAGTCAAAGTAGCAAGAAAAATTAGGGTTTTCGGGAGGAGAAAGTCAACCGGATCTAGATCCAGATCCAGAACACTGTTCACGCGCGCGAACCGAGGATGGCCGGGATCTCGCCGGAGCTCTTGCCGGAGTGGAGGGAGGAAGAGGCCGGGGTGGCCGGGCGTTGGGGAAGCACGGCGGAGGGCGGCGGCGCCGTCCGCGGCGAGGGGCGGCGGGGCCGGCTCGGCGTCGTGGTGGCCGTGGCGGCGGCGGCGGTGCCGGCCGGCGAGGGGAGCGGCGTCGGCCGTGGGTAAGAAGGGCGCGGGGGCGCGCGCGGCGGCTGGGCCCGGGAGGGCCGCACGCGGGCTCTCCGGGCCGGCACGGTGGTGGCGGCGGCGGCGACACGTGTCGCGACGGGAGTGGCTGCGGGCGTCGGCGGACGTCGTCCGGCCGGGGGCGGACACGTCCGTCGGCGCAGATCTCATTTTTTTTTCAAATTAGGGTTTCGAGGGGGAGAAGAAGAGATCCGAGATGGAGGGGTATAAATAGGCATAGAGGGAGCTAGGAGTGTCCAAATGAGGTGCGGTTTTCGCCCACACGATCGTGATCGAACGACCGAGACGATGGAGCTGAGTTTGGTGGGTTTTGGGCCAAAATGGAGGGGTGTTGGGCTGCACACACACGAGGCCTTTTCGGTCCCTCGTTTAACCGTTGGAGTATCAAACGAAGTCCAAATGACCCGAAACTTGACAGGCGGTCTACCGGCAGTAAACCAAGGCCGCATGGAAAGTCTCGGCCCAATCCGGAAATGTTTAATCCCCACACACGAAAGAAAGCTAGAAATGGCCACCGGAGGAGAACGAAGCGCCGGAATGCAAAACGGACAACAGGAAAAATGCTCGAATGCATGAGATGAACATGTATGCGAATGCAATGCACGAGATGACATGATATGAGATGCACGAAAAACAAAACAACACACGGAGACAAAGACCCGAACCCGAGAATTAAATATAACTTAATGCCGGAAACGGCATGAGTCGGAGTACATTTGGGAAAGGTTACATATGGGGCGTTACATACACAATAGGTCTGGTACACAACATAGCATATTTTATAGAACCTATGATTGAGGCATAGGGAATGACTTTTGATTATCTTTACATTTTCTGCGGTGGTCGGGTTTTGAGTCTTTACTCAAATTCACACCTTGCAACACAGGCAAGAACTTCTTCTTTGACTGTTCTATTTTGAACTACTTCAAAATCTTTTCAAGGTATGTACTCATTGAAAATATATCAAGCGTATTGATCTATCTCTATATATCTTGATGCTCATTATATAAGTAGCTTCACCGAGGTCTTTCTTTGAAAAACTCATTTCAAACACTCCTTTATGCTTTCCAGAAAATTCTATATTATTTTTGCTCAAAAATATGTCATTCACATATACTTATCAGAAATGTTGTAGTGCTCCCACTCACTTTCTTGTAAATACAGGCTTCACCGCAAGCCTGTATAAAACCATATGCTTTGATCACTTTATCAAAGCATATATTCAAACTCCGAGATGCTTACACCAGTCCATAGATGGATCGCTGGAGCTTGCTCACTTTGTTAGCACCTTTAGGATTGACAAAACCTTCTGGTTGCATCATATACAACTCTTCTTTAAGAAATCCATTAAGGAATGCGGTTTTGACATCCATTTGCCAGATTTCATAAAATGCGACAACTGCTAACATGATTCGGACAAACTTTTAAGCATTGATACGAGTGAGAAAATCTCATCATAGTCAACACCTTGATCTTGTCAAAAATGTTTTGCGACAATTCAAGCTTTGTAGATAGTAACACTACTATCATCGTCCGTCTTCCTCTTGAAGATCCATTTATTCTCAGTGACTCACCGATCATCGGGCAAGTCAATCAAAGTCCATACTTTGTTCTCATACATGGATCCCATCTCAGATTTCATGGCCTCAAGCCATTTTACGGAATCTGGGCTCATCATCGCTTCCTCATAGTTCGTAGGTTCATCATGGTCTAGTAACATGACTTCTAGAACAGGATTACCGTACCACTCTGGTGCGGACCGTACTCTGGTTGACCTACGAGGTTTGGTAGTAACTTGATGATCATCATCATTAGCTTCCTCACTAATTGGTGTAGGAATCACTGGAACTGATTTCTGTGATGAACAACTTTCCAATTCGGGAGAAGGTACAATTACCTCACCAAGTTCTACTTTCCTCCCACTCATTTCTTTCGAGAGAAGCTCCTTCTCTAGAAAGGATCCATTCTAAGCAACAAAATATCTTGCCTTTGGATCTGTGATAGAAGGTGTACCAAACACTTTCTTTTGGGTATCCTATGAAGGCACACTACTCCGATTTGGTTTCGAGCTTATTAGTTTGAAACTTTTTCACAAAAGCATCGCAACCCCAAACTTTAAGAAACGACAGCTTTGATTCTTGACAAACCATAGTTCATACGGTGTCATATCAACGGATTTAGATGGTGCCCTATTTAACGTGAATGCAGCTGTCTCTAATGCATAACCCCAAAACGATAGCGGTAAATCAGTGAGAGACATCATAGATCGCACCATATCTAATAAAGTGCGGTTACGACGTTCGGACACACCATTACGTTGTGGTGTTCCAGGTAGTGTGAGTTGCGAAACTATTCCGCATTGTTTCAAATGAAGTCCAAACTCATAACTCAAATATTCACCTTCACAATCAGATCATAGAAACCTGCTTTTCTTGTTACGATGATTTTCCACTTCACTCTGAAATTCTTTGAACTTTTCAAATGCTTCAGACTTATGTTTCATTAAGTAGATATACCCATATCTGCTCAAATCATCTGTGAAGGTGAGAAAATAACGATATCCGCCGCGAGCTTCAATGTTCATTGGACCACATACATCAGTATGTATGATTTCCAATAACTCTGTTGCTCGCTCCATTGTTCCGGAGAACGGAGTTTTAGTCATCTTGCCCATGAAGCATGGTTCGCAAGTACCAAGTGATTCATATTCAAGTGATTCCAAAAGTCCATCAGAATGGAGTTTCCATGCTCTTTACACCAATATGACCTAAACGGCAGTGCCACAAATAAGTTGCACTATCCTTATCAACTTTGCATCTTTTGGCTTCAATACTATGAACATGTGTATCACTACGATCGAGATTCAATAAACCATTCGCCTTGGGTGTATGACCACATAAGGTTTTATTCATGTAAACAGAACACAACTATTCTTTGACTTAAATGAATAACTGTATTGCAATAAACACGATCCAATCATATTATGCTCAACGCAAACACCAAATAACATTTATTTTAGGTTCAACACTAACCCCGAAGGTAAAGGGAGTGTGCGATGGTGATGTTTTCAACCTTGGAATCATTTCCTACACACATCATCACCTCGTCCTCAACTAGTCTTTGTTTATTTTGCAACTCCCGTTTCGAGTTACTACTCTTAGCAAATGAACTAGTATCAAATACCGAGGGGTTTGCTATAAACACTATGAAATTACACATCAATAACATGTATATCAAATATACCTTTGTTCACTTTGCCATCCTTCTTATCCGCTAAGTATCTAGTGTTGGGGAACGTAGTAATTTCGAAAATTTTCCTACGCACACACAAGATCATGGTGATGCACAGCAACGAGAGGGGAGAGTGTTGTCTACGTACCAACGCAGACCGACTGCGGAAGCGATCACACAACGTAGAGGAAGTAGTCGTACGTCTTCTTCCCGATCTGACCGATCCAAGCACCGTTACTCCGGCACCTCCGAGTTCTTAGCACACGTTCAGCTCGATGACGATCCCCGGGCTCCGATCCAGCAAAGCTTCGGGGAGGAGTTCCGTCAGCACGACGGCGTGGTGACGATCTTGATGTACTACTGACGCAGGGCTTCGCCTAAGCACTACAACGGTACGATCGAGGTGGAATTTGGTGGCAGGGGGCACCGCACACGGCTAAGGAGCGATCTCAAGGATCAAGTTGTGTGTCTTGGGGTGCCCCCTGCCCCCGTATATAAAGGTTGGAGGAGGGGGGCCGGCCGGCCAAGGGAGGGGAGGCGCAGGGGAGTCCTAGACTCCTCCCCCCAATCCTAATCCAATTAGGACTCCCGGGGGGGGGGGGGGGGGGGAAGAGAGAGAAGGGGGGCCGGCCCCTTATCCTATTCCTAATAGGACTTGGGGAAGGGGGGCGCCGGCCAGCTTGGGCCTTTTCCCTTTCTCTCTTTTTTCCACTAAGGCCCAATAGGCCCATTAGTCTCCCGGGGGGTTCCGGTAACCCTCCCGGTATTCCGGTAAAATCCCGATTTCACCCGGAACACTTCCGATGTCCAAACATAGGCTTCCAATATATCAATCTTTACATCTCGACCATTTCGAGACTCCTCGTCATGTCCGTGATCTCATCCGGGACTCCGAACAACCTTCGGTACATCAAAATGCATAAACTCATAATAACTGTCATCGTAACGTTAAGCGTGCGGACCCTACGGTTCGAGAACAATGTAGACATGACCGAGACACGTCTCCGGTCAATAACCAATAGCGGGACCTGGATGCCCATATTGGCTCCTACATATTCTACGAAGATCTTTATCGGTCAGACCGCATAACAACATACGTTGTTCCCTTTGTCATCGGTATGTTACTTGCCTGAGATTCGATCGTCGGTATCCAATACCTAGTTCAATCTCGTTACCGGCAAGTCTCTTTACTCGTTCCGTAATACATCATCTCACAACTAACTTATTAGTTGCAGTGCTTGCAAGGCTTATGTGATGTGCATTACCGAGAGGGCCCAGAGATACCTCTCCGCCAATCGGAGTGACAAACCCTAATCTCGAAATACGCCAACCCAACATCTACCATTGGAGACACCTGTAGTACTCCTTTATAATCACCCAGTTACGTTGTGACGTTTGGTAGTACCCAAAGTGTTCCTCCGGTAAACGGGAGTTGCATAATCTCATAGTTATAGGAACATGTATAAGTCATGAAGAAAGCAATAGCAACATACTAAATGATCGGGTGCTAAGCTAATGGAATGGGTCATGTCAATCAGATCATTCTACTAATGATGTGACCTCGTTAATCAAATAACAACTCCTTGTTCATGGTTAGGAAACATAACCATCTTTGATTAACGAGCTAGTCAAGTAGAGGCATACTAGTGACACTCTGTTGGTCTATGTATTCACACATGTATTATGTTTCCGGCTAATACAATTCTAGCATGAATAATAAACATTTATCATGATGTAAGGAAATAAATAATAACTTTATTATTCCCTATAGGGCATATTTCCTTCAGTCTCCCACTTGCACTAGAGTCAATAATCTAGATTACACAGTAATGATTCTAACACCCATGGAGCCTTGGTGCTGATCATGTTTTGCTCGTGGAAGAGGCTTAGTCAACGGGTCTGCAACACTCAGATCCGTATGTATCTTGCAAATCTCTATGTCTCCCACCTGGACTAAATCCCGGATGGAGTTGAAGCGTCTCTTGATGTGTTTGGTCCTCTTGTGAAATCTGGATTCCTTTGCCAAGGCAATTGCACCAGTATTGTCACAGAAGATTTTCATTGGACCCGATGCACTAGGTATGACACCTAGATCGGATATGAACTCCTTCATCCAGACTCCTTCGTTTGCTGCTTCCGAAGCAGCTATGTACTCCGCTTCACATGTAGATCCCGCTACGACGCTTTGTTTAGAACTGCACCAACTGACAGCTCCACCGTTTAAAGTAAACACGTATCCGGTTTGCGATTTAGAATCATCCGGATCAGTGTCAAAGCTTGCATCAACGTAACCTCTTACGGTGAGCTCTTTGTCACCTCCATATATGAGAAACATATCCTTAGTCCTTTTCAGGTATTTCAGGATGTTCTTGACCGCTGTCCAGTGATCCATTCCAGGATTACTTTGGTACCTCCCTGCTAAACTTATAGCAAGGCACACATCAGGTCCGGTACATAGCATTGCATACATGATAGAGCCTATGGCTGAAGCATAGGGAACATCTTTCATTTTCTCTCTATCTTCTGCAGTGGTCGGGCATTGAGTCTTACTCAATTTCATACCTTGTAACACAGGCAAGAACCCTTTCTTTGCTTGATCCATTTTGAATTTCTTCAAAATCTTGTCCAGGTATGTGCTTTGTGAAAGTCCAATTAAGCGTCTTGATCTATCTCTATAGATCTTTATGCCTAATATGTATGCAGCTTCCCCGAGGTCTTTCATCGAAAAACTTTTATTCAAGTATCCCTTTATGCTATCCAGAAATTCTATATCATTTCCAATTAGCAATATGTCATCCACATATAATATCAGAAATGCTACAGAGCTCCCACTCACTTTCTTGTAAATACAGGCTTCTCCAAAAGTCTGTATAAAGCCAAATGCTTTGATCACACCGTCAAAGCGTTTATTCCAACTCCGAGATGCTTGCACCAGTCCATAAATGGATCGCTGGAGTTTGCATACTTTGTTAGCTCCTTTTGGATCGACAAAACCTTCTGGTTGTACCATATACAACTCTTCTTCCAGAAATCCATTCAGGAATGCAGTTTTGACATCCATCTGCCATATTTCATAATCATAAAATGTGGCAATTGCTAACATAATTCTGACGGACTTAAGCATCGCTACGGGTGAGAAAGTCTCATCGTAGTCAACCCCTTGAACTTGTCGAAAACCTTTTGCGACAAGTCGAGCTTTATAGACAATAACATTACCGTCAGCGTCAGTCTTTTTCTTGAAGATCCATTTATTCTCAATTGCTTGCCGATCATCGGGCAAGTCAACCAAAGTCCATACTTTGTTCTCATACATGGATTCCATCTCAGATTTCATGGCCTCAAGCCACTTTGCGGAATCTGGGCTCACCATCGCTTCTTCATAGTTCATAGGTTCATCATGATCTAGCATCATGACTTCCAGAACTGGATTACTGTACCACTCTGGTACGGATCTCACTCTGGTTGATCTACGTGGTTCAGTAGTATCTTGTTCTGAAGCTTCATGATCATCATCATTAGCTTCCTCACTGATTGGCATAGGTGTCGCAGAAACAGTTTTCTGTGATGTACTATTTTCCAATAAGGGAGCAGGTACAGTTACCTCGTCAAGTTCTACTTTCCTCCCACTCACTTCTTTCGAGAGAAACTCCTTCTCTAGAAATGATCCATTCTTAGCAAGGAATGTCTTGCCTTCGGATCTGTGATAGAAGGTATACCCAACAGTTTCCTTTGGGTATCCTATGAAGACACATTTCTCCGCTTTGGGTTCGAGCTTATCAGGTTGAAGCTTTTTCACATAAGCATCGCAGCCCCAAACTTTAAGAAACGACAACTTTGGTTTCTTGCCAAACCATAGTTCATAAGGCGTCGTCTCAACGGATTTTGATGGTGCCCTATTTAACGTGAATGCGGCCATCTCTAAAGCATAACCCCAAAACGATAGCGGTAAATTAGTAAGAGACATCATGGATCGCACCATATCTAGTAAAGTACGATTACGACGTTCGGACACACCATTACGCTGTGGTGTTCCGGGTGGCGTGAGTTGCGAAACTATTCCACAATTTTTCAAATGTATACCAAACTCGTAACTCAAATATTCTCCTCCACGATCAGATCGTAGAAACTTTATTTTCTTGTTACGATGATTTTCAACTTCACTCTGAAATTCTTTGAACCTTTCAAATGTTTCAGATTTATGTTTCATTAAGTAGATATACCCATATCTGCTTAAATCATCTGTGAAGGTGAGAAAATAACGATATCCGCCACGAGCCTCAATATTCATCGGACCACATACATCGGTATGTATGATTTCCAATAAATCTGTTGCTCTCTCCATAGTACCAGAGAACGGTGTTTTAGTCATCTTGCCTATGAGGCACGGTTCGCAAGTACCAAGTGATTCCAAAAGCCCATCAGTATGGAGTTTCTTCATGCGCTTTACACCGATATGACCTAAACGGCAGTGCCACAAATAAGTTGCACTATCATTATTAACTTTGCATCTTTTGGCTTCTACATTATGAATATGTGTATCACTATCTTCGAGATTCAACAAGAATAGACCACTCTTCAAAGGTGCATGACCATAAAAGATATTATTCATATAAATAGAACAACCATTATTCTCTGATTTAAATGAATAACCGTCTCGCATTAAACAAGATCTAGATATAATGTTCATGCTCAACGCTGGCACCAAATAACAATTATTTAGGTCTAATATTAATCCCGAAGGTAGATGTAGAGGTAGCGTGCCGACCGCGATCACATCGACTTTGGAACCGTTTCCCACGCGCATCGTCACCTCGTCCTTTGCTAGTGTCCGCTTATTCCGTAGTCCCTGTTTCGAGTTGCAAATATTAGCAACAGAACCAGTATCAAATACCCAGGTGCTACTGCGAGCTCTAGTAAGGTACACATCAATAACATGTATATCACATATACCTTTGCTCACTTTGCCATCCTTCTTATCCGCCAAATACTTGGGGCAGTTCCGCTTCCAGTGACTAGTCTGCTTGCAGTAGAAGCACTCAGTTTCAGGCTTAGGTCCAGACTTGGGTTTCTTCTCCTGAGCAGCAACTTGCTTGCTGTTCTTCTTGAAGTTTCCCTTCTTCTTCCCTTTGCCCTTTTTCTTGAAACTAGTGGTTTTGCTAACCATCAACACTTGATGTTCCTTCTTGATTTCTACCTCCGCAGCTTTCAGCATTGCGAAGAGCTCGGGAATAGTCTTGTTCATCCCTTGCATATTATAGTTCATCACGAAGCTCTTGTAGTTTGGTGGCAGTGATTGGAGAATTCTGTCAATGACGCAATCATCTAGAAGATTAACTCCCATCTGAATCAAGTGATTATTATACCCAGACATTTTGAGTATATGCTCACTGACAGAACTGTTCTCCTCCATCTTGCAGCTATAGAACTTATTGGAGACTTCATATCTCTCAATTCGGGCATTTGCTTGAAATATTAACTTCAACTCCTGGAACATCTCATATGCTCCATGACATTCAAAATGTCGTTGAAGTCCCGATTCTAAGCCGTAAAGCATGGCACACTGAACTATCGAGTAGTCATCAGCTTTGCTCTGCCAGACGTTCATAACATCTGGTGTTGCTCCAGCAGCAGGCCTGTCACCCAGCGGTGCTTCCAGGACGTAATTCTTCTGTGCAGCAATGAGGATAATCCTCAGGTTACGGACCCAGTCCGTGTAATTGCTACCATCATCTTTCAACTTTGCTTTCTCAAGGAACGCATTAAAATTCAACGGAACAATAGCACGAGCCATCTATCTACAAGCAACATAAACAAGCAAGATACTATCAGGTACTAAGTTCATGATAAGTTTAAGTTCAGTTAATCAAATTACTTAGGAACTCCCACTTAGATAGACATCCCTCTAATCCTCTAAGTGATCACGTGATCCAAATCAACTAAACCATAACCGATCATCACGTGAGATGGAGTAGTTTTCAATGGTGAACATCGTCATGTTGATCATATCTACTATATGATTCACGCTCGACCTTTCGGTCTCTGTGTTCCGAGGCCATATCTGCATATGCTAGGCTCGTCAAGTATAACCTGAGTATTCTGCGTGTGCAAAACTGGCTTGCACCCGTTGTAGATGGACGTAGAGCTTATCACACCCGATCATCACGTGGTGTCTGGGCACGACGAACTTTGGCAACGGTGCATACTCAGGGAGAACACTTCTTGATAATTTAGTGAGAGATCATCTTATAATGCTACCATCAATCAAAGCAAGATAAGATGCATAAAAGGATAAACATCACATGCAATCAATATAAGTGATATGATATGGCCATCATCATCTTGTGCTTGTGATCTCCATCTCCGAAGCACCGTCATGATCACCATCGTCACCGGCGCGACACCTTGATCTCCATCGTAGCATCGTTGTCGTCTCGCCAATCTTATGCTTCCACGACTATTACTACCGTTTAGTAATCTAGTAAAGCATTACATCGCGATTGCATTGCATACAATAAAGCGACAACCATATGGCTCCTGCCAGTTGCCGATAACTTAGTTACAAAACATGATCATCTCATACAATAAAATCAGCATCATGCCTTAACCATATCACATCACAACATACCCTGCAAAAACAAGTTAGACGTCCTCTACTTTGTTGTTGCAAGTTTTACGTGGCTGCTACGGGCTTAAGTAAGAACTCATCTCACCTACGCATCAAAACCACAACGATAGTTCGTCAAATAGACTCCGTTTTAACCTTCTCAAGGACCGGGCGTAGTCACACTTGGTTCAACTAAAGTTGGAGAGACAGTCTTCCGCAAGCCATCTATGTGCAAAGCACGTCGAGGGAACCGGTCTCGCGTAAGAGTACGCGTAAGGTTGGTCCGGATCGTCTCAACCAACAATACCGTCGAACCAAAGTATGACATGCTGGTAGGCAGTATGACTTGTATCGCCCACAACTCACTTGTGTTCTACTCGTGCATATAACATCAAACCATAAAACCTAGGCTCGGATGCCACTGTTGGGGAACGTAGTAATTTCGAAAATTTTCCTACGCACACGCAAGATCATGGTGATGCACAGCAACGAGAGGGGAGAGTGTTGTCTACGTACCAACGCAGACCGACTGCGGAAGCGATCACACAACGTAGAGGAAGTAGTCGTACGTCTTCTTCCCGATCCGACCGATCCAAGCACCGTTACTCCGGCACCTCCGAGTTCTTAGCACACGTTCAGCTCGATGACGATCCCCGGGCTCCGATCCAGCAAAGCTTCGGGGAGGAGTTCCGTCAGCACAACGGCGTGGTGACGATCTTGATGTACTACTGACGCAGGGCTTCGCCTAAGCACTACAACGATACGATCGAGGTGGAATTTGGTGGCAGGGGGCACCGCACACGGCTAAGGAGCGATCTCAAGGATCAAGTTGTGTGTCTTGGGGTGCCCCCTGCCCCCGGATATAAAGGTTGGAGGAGGGGGTCCGGCCGGCCAAGGGAGGGGAGGCGCAGGGGAGTCCTATTCCCACCGGGAGTAGGACTCCTCCCCCCAATCCTAATCCAATTAGGACTCCCGAGGGGGAAAAGAGAGAGAAGGGGGGCCGGCCCCTTATCCTATTCCTAATAGGACTTGGGGAAGGGGGGCGCCGGCCAGCTTGGGCCTTTTCCCTTTTTCTCTTTTTTCCACTAAGGCCCAATAGGCCCATTAGTCTCCCGGGGGGTTCCGGTAACCCTCCCGGTATTCCGGTAAAATCCCGATTTCACCCGGAACACTTCCGATGTCCAAACATAGGCTTCCAATATATCAATCTTTACGTCTCGACCATTTCGAGACTCCTCGTCATGTCCGTGATCTCATCCGGGACTCCGAACAACCTTCGGTACATCAAAATGCATAAACTCGTAATAACTGTCATCGTAACGTTAAGCGTGCGGACCCTACGGTTCGAGAACAATGTAGACATGACCGAGACATGTCTCCGGTCAATAACCAATAGCGGGACCTGGATGCCCATATTGGCTCCTACATATTCTACGAAGATCTTTATCGGTCAGACCGCATAACAACATACGTTGTTCCCTTTGTCATCGGTATGTTACTTGCCCGAGATTCGATCGTCGGTATCCAATACCTAGTTCAATCTCGTTACCGGCAAGTCTCTTTACTCGTTCCGTAATACATCATCTCACAACTAACTTATTAGTTGCAGTGCTTGCAAGGCTTATGTGATGTGCATTACCGAGAGGGCCCAGAGATACCTCTCCGCCAATCGGAGTGACAAACCCTAATCTCGAAATACGCCAACCCAACATCTACCATTGGAGACACCTGTAGTACTCCTTTATAATCACCCAGTTACGTTGTGACGTTTGGTAGTACCCAAAGTGTTCCTCCGGTAAACGGGAGTTGCATAATCTCATAGTTATAGGAACATGTGTAAGTCATGAAGAAAGCAATAGCAACATACTAAACGATCGGGTGCTAAGCTAATGGAATGGGTCATGTCAATCAGATCATTCTACTAATGATGTGACCTCGTTAATCAAATAACAACTCCTTGTTCATGGTTAGGAAACATAACCATCTTTGATTAACGAGCTAGTCAAGTAGAGGCATACTAGTGACACTCTGTTGGTCTATGTATTCACACATGTATTATGTTTCCGGCTAATACAATTCTAGCATGAATAATAAACATTTATCATGATGTAAGGAAATAAATAATAACTTTATTATTGCCTCTAGGGCATATTTCCTTCATCTAGGGCAGTTCCACTTCGAGTGAACATTTCCTTTGCAGTAGAAGCACTCAGTTTTAGGCTTGGGTCTAGCTTTGGGCTTCTTCATGGGAGTGGCAATTTGCTTGCCATTCTTCTTGAAGTTCCCTTTCTTTCCCTTGCCCATTTGCTTGAAGCTAGTGGTCTTGTCAACCATCAACACTTTATTCTTTTTCTTGATTTCTACCTTCGCCGATTTCAGCATTGTGAAGAGCTTTGTGAATCGTTTCCGTTATCCCTTGCATATTATAGTTCATCACGAAGTTCTACTAACTTGGTGATAGTGACTAGAGAACTCTGTCAATCACTATCTTATCGGGAAGATTAACTCCCGCTTGATTCAAGTGATTGTAGTACTCAGACATTCTGAGCACATGCTCACTCGTTGAGCTATTCTCCTCCATCTTGTAGGCAAAGTAATGTCAGAGGTCTCATACCTCTTGACACGGGTGCTACCTCTTGAGCACTGCGTTAGTTTTCCTCGAAGAGGAAGGGATGATGCAGCAAAGTAGCATAAGTATTTCCCTCAGTTTTTAAGAACCAAGGTATCAATCCAGTAGGAGGCTATGCGCGAGTCCCTCGTACCTTCACAAAACAAATAAATCCTCGCAACCAACATGAATAGGGGTTGTCAATCCCTACACGGCCACTTACGAGAGTGAGATCTGATAGATATGATAAGATAATATTTTTGTATTTTTGTGATAAATATGCAAAGTAAAATAAAGGAAAAGTAAAAAAGCGAATGAAATAACTAAGTAGTAGGAGATTAATATGATGAAGATAGACCCGGGGGCCATAGGTTTCACTAGTGGCTTCTCTCGAGAGCATAAGTATTCTACGGTGGGTGAACAAATTACTGTTGAGCAATTGACAGAATTGAGCATAGTTATGAGAATATCTAGGTATGATCATGTATATAGGCATCACGTCCGAGACAAGTAGACCGACTCCTGCCTGCATCTACTACTATTACTCCACTCATCGACCGCTATCGAGCATGCATCTAGAGTATTAAGTTAAAAATAGAGCAACGCCTTAAGCAAGATGACATGATGTAGCGGGATTGACTCATGCAAAATGATGAAAACCCCATCTTGTTATCCTCAATGGCAACAATACAATACGTGCCTTGCTTCCCCTACTATCATCGGGAAAGGGCACCGCAAGATTGAACCCCAAGCTAAGCACTTCTCCCATTGCAAGAAAGATCAATCTAGTAGGCCAAACCAAACTGATAATTCGAAGAGACTTGCAAAGATAACCAATCATACATAAAAGAATTTAGAGAAGATTCAAATATTATTCATAGATAGACTTGATCATAAACCCACAATTCATCGGTCTCAACAAACACACCGCAAAAAGAAGATTACATCGAATAGTTCTCCACAAGAGAGGGGGGGAACATTGTATTGAGATCCAAAAAGAGAGAAGAAGCCATCTAGCTGATAACTATGGACCCGTAGGTCTGAGGTAAACTACTCACACCTCATCGGAGGGGCTATGGTGTTGATGTAGGAGCCCTTCGTGATCGATGCCCCCTCCGGCGAAGCTTCGGAACAGGCCCCAAGATGGGATCTCGTGGATACAGAAAGTTGCGGCAGTGGAATTAGGTTTTTGGCTCCGTCTGATCGTTTGGGGGTACGTAGGTATATATAGGAGGAAGGAGTACGTCGGTGGAGCAACAGGGGGCCCATGAGGGTGGAGGGCGCACCTAGTGGGGGTGGGCGCGCCCCCCTACCTCGTGGCCTCCTCTTTTGTGTCTTAACGTAGGGTCCAAGTCTCCCGAGTCTTGTTCGTTGAGAAAATAACATTCCCGAAGGTTTCATTCCGTTTGGACTCTGTTTGATATTCCTTTTCTTCGAAACCCTAAAACAGGCAAAAAACAACAATTCTGGGCTGGGCCTCCGGTTAATAGGTTAGTCCCAAAAATTGTAGCGACCCGACCTCGGTAATGCTGACACACACAGTACTCGAAGGATTTATAACAGAGTAGCAATCACACACTTATTACATCGAATGTCTCAAGAGAGAACTTATTACAATAATATGGCATAAGGACATCTAATACGATAACAGCGGAAGGCTTGGAAGGTAAAGTGAGTCCCTCAACTCCAACGGCATAGCTGAGCTGCACGGCAACGACCTAACGAACCTTACTCCTCGTCTGAAAAGTCTGCAACATAATACATTGCAGCCCAAAAACGGGTCAACACATGGAATATGCGGGCAACATAACACAGTAGAGCAAGAACAGAATAATGAAAGCTCTATGGCTTATAGTTTTTGCGAAAAGCCAATTTTCCCTACAAAAAGGAATAGATTTTAATTTTGCTATCATGGTAGTTGAAACATCATTGAGAAGGTTCCTCCAACTCAATCCCAATTAAAGTGATTAACAACCCAACAATATTAATTAAACATGAAGAGATACATGTGATAACCCAAGTACTAGATACTCAAGAATTGTCCATAACCGGGGACACGGCTAACCATGATTAGATTGTACACTATGCAGAGGTTTGCGCACTTTTCCCCACAAGACTCGAAATCCTCCGTTGGATTTCTCGCACTACAGGGTGTTTGAGAAACGGATGACCGAGACACAGTCTTTCAGAAACATTAACTCTCTACTCCGGACAGACCATACCAAACCTACAACCCACTACCTGCTGATCTGCCTCTTCGAGAGCATCACGTAACTTACTCAACTATGCTAGAGCCCATAATAGCTTGTGGCTGCACACGGAAGTTTCTAGCATGAATCATCTCGGTTCCCTTTTGAGCCTGGGTGGCGGTCCATAGGAAGATCACACGGGTACTCCGGGATTTCCAAAAAATAAAGGCAACACTGGGTACTCCAGGTGCCTCAATCCACCCAGTTGTTTGGTTAAGTTCCCACCTTAAGTTGAACCATTAATTTAACAATCTCACATCTGTCATGGATTTCACTCAAACCCAAACCACGTCTACGAGCATAGCATAGCATAGTAATATAAGCAACACGTAGAGTAACTCCCAAGGGTTTGAATGTAATAGGGCAATAGGTTCTACCTCATCAACTACTTCCCAACCCACAAGTTAATGACATCCTAATCATGCAATGTTTGAGGATTGGAACTAATGCATAAAAACTGGGTGATAAAGGGGTATGATCAAACTGTTACTTGCCTTGCTGACGATCTGCGAAATCTAGGGACTCGTAGTAGCACGCTTCGCACTCCGGGTGTTCTATCGCAAGCAAACAATATCATACATAAGTAACAAGCAACGATGCACAAGCAAAACTCAAATAAAAGAGGTTGACCAGAAAGTTCAAATTAAGAACTCCGGTTCGCAAAAAGAAACAAATCAAACGGAGCAACGAAACTCAAACGGCGAAAGAGAGAACCTTCATTTACTAATCTAAAACTAGGTCAAATTTTACAGTAGAGAAAACTTGTTTGAGTTGGTTAAATGGAAAGATGGTTTCGAGATGAAACTCTAGGCGCTTGAATCGCCTGATTCCGACGAACGAGCGAAAAGATAAACGGAAACTAAGATTGTATCAGAAATCGCGATCAGAGAAAACGCGGAATATATCCGATAAAAGAAAACTGACAAATAGACTAACGAACGAGCGTTCGTTAGCTGTAACTAACGGGTAAAGAACCGTTCGTTAAAACGAACGTTCGGACGAACGTCCGCTAACTAGAAGAACCAAGAAAAACCGGCGAATCCGAAAAAAACGGATCTAGGGTTTCTATAAAAACCGAATGGTTTATATATATATATATATATATATATATATATATATATATATATATATATATATATATAAACAGGCGGCGGAGTCCGGCGGCTACCTCCGGCGAGGCGAGGTGGCGGGATGGCGGCGTGCAGGGCGGCGGCGGTGTTCAGCGGCGGCGGCAAGCTGCGGCGGCGGCGGCTTAGCGCGGGCGGCGGGGTTGGCGCGGGGCGGCGGTGGCTGTGGGGGTGGGGGGCTCGGGCGGCACGTATATAAAGGGGGCGGGGCGGGGCGGCTTGGAGGAGGGGCCAAGGCGGCGGCGTTGGAGTCCGGCTCGGACTCCTTGTCCGAGTTGGCGGCGGCGGCACGCGCGCGGGGAAGGCGGCGGCGGCCTGGCTCGGCTGGGCCTTAGGCCCAGTCGGGCGCGGGAACTTTTTTTTAATAATTTCGCCGACCGAAAAAAATCCTCGAAAAATAAGTAAAAATCTAAAAAATGCCAAAATAAATTGTCACCGTCTAAATAAAATATTTAGAATGAGATGAACATTTTCTTGGCCCTAAAATGGAATTTTGAAAACATGCAATTTTTCTAATGCAAACAAAATTGCAATAAAGTCCAAATAAAACAAATATTTGATTTTAATATTTTCCTCCAATATTTCATTTATTTTGGAGAAGTCATATTATCTCCTCTCTTGTATTTTGATATGAAATATTTTCGGAGAGAAAAATAATTAAAACCAAAATCCTCGTTTCAAAATTTGATAAAAGAATCAAATATGAAAACCGGGAAATCCACAACTCTCTCCGAGGGTCCTTGAGTTGCTTAGGATTTCGAGGATTACGGAATAGAAAAGCAATAAAACATGATATGCAATGATGATCTAATGTATAACATTCCAAATTGAAAATTTGGGATGTTACAAACCTACCACCCTTAAGATGAATCTCGCCCTCGAGATTCGGGTTGGCTAGAAAATAGGTGCAGGTGGTCTTTGCGGAGGTCATCCTCTTGTTTCTAGGTGGCTTCATCCTTGGTATGATGGCTCCACTAAACTTTGCAAAACTTGATAACCTTACTGCGGGTGACTCTGCTGGCAAACTCAAGAATCTTAACTGGTTTCTCCTCATAAGTCAAATCACTGTCCAACTGAATCGCCTCCAGGGGTACTGTATCTCTTAGCGGTATATCTGCCATCTCAGCATGACACTTCTTCAGCTGTGAAACGTGAAACACGTCATGAACTCCTGACAATCCCTCGGGTAACTCCAACTTGTAGGAAACTTCTCCCATCCATTCCAAAATACGATATGGTCCTACAAATCTCGGGGCTAACTTTCCCTTAACTCCAAATGTTTCATAGGTTACTTCCTTGCGTTTTGAGTCTGCATAACTCTTCTGCCTGGACTGAGAAATCTTCAGTCTGCCACGAATCAATTTAACCTTCTCCTCAGACTCCTTGATCAAGTCTGGTCCAAACAACTGTCGGTCTCCTACCTTGTCCCACATCAACGGTGTTCTGCACCTTCGTCCATACAGGGCTTCAAACGGTGCCATCTTCAAACTAGCTTGATAGCTATTGTTGTATGAAAACTCTGCGTATGGAAAATTGTCATCCCAACTAGATCCATAATCTAGCGCACAGGCTCTCAACATGTCCTCCAAAATTTGGTTGACTCTCTCTGTTTGTCCATCCGTCTGCGGGTGAAATGCTGTACTAAACTCCAATCTCGTTCCCCGGGTCTGGTGCAACTAGTGCCGAAACTTTGAGGTAAACTGTGTTCCTCAATCTGATACGATGGTCCTCGGAACTCCATCAGACATACGATCCTGGACATATATATCTTGGCCAACTTTGCACTTGTATAGGTGGTTTTCACTGGGATGAAGTGAGCTACTTTGGTCAAGCGATCAACTACTACCCATATGGAATCATATCCTGCTTTGGTCCTGGGCAATCCAGTGATAAAGTCCATGCCCAGTTTATCCCACTTCCATTCGGGTATCGGCATAGGCTGTAATAGTCCTGCTGGCTTCTGATGCTCTGCCTTCACGCGCTGACATACATCACATACGGCTACATACTCGGCAATATCCTTCTTCATACCGGTCCACCATAAACATTCCTTCAAATCCAAATACATCTTGGTGTTTCCGGGGTGTATCAAGTATGGTGAGTCATGGGCCTCTTTAAGTATTAACTTCCCGATCTCCTGGTTATTAGGCACATAGATTCGGTCCTCAAACCATAAGGTATCATGCTCATCCTCACGAAAACCTTTGGCCTTTCCTTTGCCCATCTTCTCCTTTATCTCGGCAATCTCCTTGTCCTCCTTCTGAGCTTCCCGAATCTTGTCCAGCAGTGTTGACTGGACCTCCATTATTGCAACGGATCCTCTAGGAACAATCTCCAATCGAAGTTCCATGATATTCTCTGCTAACTCCTTCGACAGTCCCTTACTTTCAAGGATATTAGCATAACTCTTCCGGCTCAAAGCGTCTGCTACGACATTGGCCTTTCCTGGATGATAGTGTAGCTTCATATCATAATCCTTTATAAGTTCCAATCATCTCCTTTGTCTAAGGTTCAGTTCCTTCTGGGTGAAAATGTACTTCAAACTCTTATGGTCCGTGTAACGATCACAACGGTTTCCAATAAGGTAATGTCTCCAGGTCTTCAATGCATGTACTACGGCTGCTAACTCCAAATCATGCGTGGCATAGTTCAACTCATGAGGTTTTAGTTGTCGTGAGGCATATGAAACAACTCTCCCGTCCTGCATAAGCACACATCCAAGTCCTAAGCGTGAGGCATCGCAGTACACTTGGAACTCCTTATGTATATCTGGCAGTGTTAGCACTGGCGCTGTAGTCAAACGTTTCTTCAATTCCTGGAAACTTGCCTCGCAATCTTCTGTCCATTTAAACTTAGTATCCTTCTTCAACAGTTCAGTCATTGGCTTTGCAATCTTGGAAAAATTCTCGATGAATCTCCGGTAGTATCCTACGAGTCCAAGAAAACTGCGGATCTCGCTAACTGAAGTGGGTGCCAACCATTCAGTGACTGACTGAATTTTGCTAGGGTCTATTGATATACCTTCTCCCGATATAACATGTCCAAGGAACCCAACTTCCTTCAACCAAAATTTGCATTTGCTAAACTTAGCATACAACTTGTGTTCCCTGAGTTTCTCGAGAACTAAGAGCAAATGCTCCTTGTGGTCCTCCTCGTTCTTCGGGTATACCATAATATCATCAATAAACACCACAACAAACTTGTCCAAATACTCCATGAACACCTTGTTCATCATGCTCATGAAATAGGCAGGGGCATTAGTCAGTCCAAATGACATGACCGTGTACTCATATAATCCATATCGTGTTGTGAACGCTGTCTTCGGTATGTCCTTCTCTCGTATCTTCAACTGTTGATACCCCGATCGCAAATCGATCTTCAAAAACACTTTAGCTCCTTGCAACTGATCAAACAAATCGTTGATCATCGGCAGTGGGTACTTGTTCTTAATCGTCACTTCATTTAATGCTCGATAATCAACAACCATCCTCAGGGATTTATCCTTCTTCTCAACCAAAAGTACTGGGGCTCCCCAAGGTGATGAACTTCTTCGGATGTATCCTTTCTCCAATAACTCCTTGATCTGTTTCTTAATTTTCTTCCAGATCATTTACGGGCATCCGATAGGGTCTCTTGGATATTGGTCTTGTACCTGGCAACAACTCTATCAAAAACTCAATGTCTCTATCCTATGGCATGCCTGGTAACTCCTCTGGAAAAACATCCGGGTAATCCTTCACTATAGGCACTTCCTCCTGAACAACTCCCGTAAGGGCATTCACTTGACTCCTCCTAGGCACATGCCTAGATACATACTTAATCGTTTTTCCTTCCGGGGTGGTGAGATAAATCGACTTACTAGCATAGTCAATGCTTCCTCCAAACTTTGACATCCAGTCCATACCCAATATCACATCCAGTCCTTGTGACTCCAAGATAATTAGGTCGGACGGAAAAACATGTGTACCAATGGTTAAGGGTATCTGGTCACACCATCGGCTGGCCATATACTCTGCTCCAGGTGAACTTACTGAAAGAGGGGTCCTAAGGGTTTGGGTTGGTAGTTTAAACTTATCCACGAATCCCCTTGATATGTATGAATGCGATGCACCAGTATCGAAAAGAACAAGAGCGGTAAATGACTTAACCAAGAACTAACCTATTACCGCGTCCGGCTGCTCTTGAACCTCCTCCACATTAACGTGGTTCACTTGTCCTTTGTTGAATGGATTTGGCTTCTTCCCAGCGCTCCCATTTCCATTTCCATTCTTTCCTTCAGGGCACTCCATGGCGTAGTGTCCAGTCTTCCTGCACTTGAAACAAGTAACATGACTTAAGTCCCTTTTGGCGGGGGTGGCTGGGTTGGGGCGGTTATGATTATTGTTGGTTCCGTTCCCATTCCCATTCTTAGAACCATTGTGGTTATGCGATCCTCCTCCTGTGTGTTTGTGACCTCCATGGTTATGAACAAGTCCTCCTGAGTTCGGGGTTAGGCGAGGTTTCTACTGAGCTCCTGAGTTATACTTCCCCTGTCCATACTTCCTCTTGCGGCTCTCAATCTGCTGCTGCTTCCCTTCAATCATAAGAGCCTTATCTACCCACTCCTGGTAGTTGTTGAAGGTTGCTACCATCAACTGCATACTCATCTCATCATTCAGCCCTTCCATAAACTTCTCCTGCTTCGCGGCATCTGTGGCCACATCATCAGGGGCGTAGCGAGATAACTTGCTAAACTCATTCACGTACTGAGCCACAGTACGGTTCCCCTGGCGTAAGTTGCGGAACTCCCGCTTCTTCATTTGCATAGCTCCAGTGGAGACATGGGCTGTGCGGAAAGCTTGCTGAAACAGGTCCCAAGTGACATTGGCTATAGGAAAAGTGGCTGTGTAATTCTCCCACCATGAGGCTGCTGGTCCATCCAATTGATGTGCGGCAAAGCGCACTCTCTCTGCATCTGTGCAACCTGCGGTGGTCAACTCCCTTCCAATACGGTGTAGCCAATCGTCCGCAACTATGGGCTTGGTGCTACTAGAAAACACCGGTGGCTGTAACCTTAGAAAACAGGCTAGGTTGTCCACGGGCGGCGGGTTGTTGTTGCCCTGATTCTGAACTAGCAATTGCATCAACGTATTCTGCTGTTGGATCAACTGGGTGAGCTCCGGTGGGAAGGCAAAACCGGTGTCACGTCTCGGAGGCATCTGAGGGTTTAGATGGAAGAGATTAGAATAGAGAAGGGGTCTAATGAGAAAACACTACCCATATGCACATGAGACAAACACAATCATTTCACTCAATCAATCAAGCAAGGGCATACAAACGATCTAGAACTATCGCACAAGTGCTCAACTACTACTAAATACATGGGGGAATACTAGTGATATATGGCAGTCATCTAGAAATTTTGATCAGTGGAAGACTCCATGATGTCTGCTCCAGCTTCGTCTTCATAGTCATCATCACTAGGATCGGAATCGGTGTCATCGATGATGATGTAGTAGTCCAGGCAAGTGGGATCTTCGTCTTCGTCTCCCGATGCTGGTCCTCCCATGAATACTCCGATTTTCTTGACTAGGTCATCATTCTTCTCCAGTAGTGTCTTGATTTCCTCCTCATATCCATCGCGTACAAACTTGACTTCTTCCTCCAACTCGATGATTCTAGTCTTCGCCTTCTTTAAGTACATCATGTCCGCGCACATTTGGTTTTCCTAATGTCAGACGTGCTGGTTTAACTCCTGGATGAAAGCTGCAATGGATCTATCCTTCCTAGTGCTGATTACTTCCCATTGCACATCTCGGCGCCCACATATTTGGTAAATAGTGTCCTTAAGCTCCCTGTTGTAAACTTCTCCAATGCATCCAATGGTAATGTGGGCTGCCATGCTCTTGCCTAGACTCCAGGTGGGTGCTTCGAAAGAAAACTCTATGGGTTTAGAAGTTGGCGAGAACGTCCTTCCTGGAACTTGTACTTGAATCATCCAGCGCTCCTCTTCAGGTAAAGTGGCGTTGTACGTCCCGGTGAAGCTTGGTATTCCAATGTTTAAGTACCTAGTGACATCCTTTAAGTGGCATCCAAAAGGTGTGTCTTCATCCGGTTGTGCAAACTTGTTCTTCATCTCCGTCATCCTAAAGAGTAGAAAATGGAGAGGAGTCAGAAATGAGAAGAGATGTGTGACCTAGGGTTTATCTTAGTGGTCGTGTCCTACACTCAGCATGGGCTTTGATACCATTTTGTAGCGACCCGACCTCAGATGGTCAAGTCTCTGTGCTTCAGTGTCATCCCTGGATCGGTAATGCTGACACACACAATACTCGAAGGATTTATAACAGAGTAGCAATCACACACTTATTACATCGAATGTCTCAAGAGAGAACTTATTACAATAATATGGCGTAAGGCCATCTAATATGATAACAGCGGAAGGCTTGGAAGATAAAGTGAGTCCATCAACTCCAACGACATAGCTGAGCTGCACGACAACGACCTAACGAACCTTACTCCTCGTCTGAAAAGTCTGCAACATAATATGTTGCAGCCCGAAAACGGGTCAGCACATGGAATATGCTGGCAACATAACACAGTAGAGCAAGAACAGAATAATGCTATCACTATATGCATATATGGTGGTGGAAAGCTCTAGGGTTTATAGTTTTTGCGAAAAGCCAATTTTGTTCCTACAACAAAGGAATAGATTTTAATTTTACTATCATGGTAGTTGAAACATCATTGAGAAGGTTCCTCCAACTCAATCCCAATTAAAGTGATTAACAACCCAACAATATTAATTAAACATGATGAGATACATGTGATAACCCAAGTACTAGATACTCAAGAATTGTCCATAACCGGGGACACGGCTAACCATGCTTAGATTGTACACTCTGCAGAGTTTTGCGCACTTTTCCCCACAAGACTCGATCTCCTCTGTTGGATTTCTCGCACTACAGGGTGTTTGAGAAACGGATGACCGAGACACAGTCTTTCAGAAACATTAACTCTCTACTCCGGACAGACCATACCAAACCTACATCCCACTACCTGCTGATCTGCCTCTTCGAGAGCTTCACCTAACTTACTCAACTATGCTAGAGCCCATAATAGCTTGTGGCTGCACACGGAGGTTTCTAGCAAGAATCATCTCAGTTCCCTTTTGAGCCTGGGTGGCGGTCCATAGGAAGATCACACGGGTACTCCGGGATTTCCAAAAAATACAGGCAACACTAGGTACTCCAGGTGCCTCAATCCACCCAGTTGTTTGATTAAGTTGCCACCTTAAGTTGAACCGTTAATTTAACAATCTCACATCTGTCATGGATTTCACTCAAACCCAAACCACGTCTACGAGCATAGCATAGCATAGTAATATGAGCAACACGTAGAGTAACTCCCAAGGGTTTGAATGTAACAGTGCAATAGGTTCTACCTCATCAACTACTTCCCAACCCACAAGTTAATGACATCCTAATCATGCCATGTTTGAGGATTGGAACTAATGCATAAAAACTGGGTGATAAAGGGGTATGATCAAAGTGTTACTTGCCTTGCTGACGATCTGCGAAACCTAGGGACTCGTAGTAGCACGCTTCGCACTCCGGGTGTTTTATCGCAAGCAAACAATAGCATACATAAGTAACAAGCAACGATGCACAAGCAAAACTCAAATAGAAGAGGTTGACCAAAACGTTCAAATTAAGAACTCCGGTTCGCAAAAAGAAACAAATAACACGGAGCAACGAAACTCAAACGGCGAAAGAAAGAAGCTTCGTTTACTAATCTGAAACTAGGTCAAATTTTACAGTAGAGAAAACTTGTTTGAGTTGGTTAAACGGAAAGAGGGTTTCGAGATGAAACTCCAGGAGCTTGAATCGCCTGATTCCGACTAATGAGTGAAAAGATAAACGGAAACTAAGATCGGATCAGAAATCACGATGAGAGAAAATCGCGGAATAAATCCGATAAAAGAAAACTGACAAACAGATTAACAAACAAGCGTTCGTTAGCTGTAACTAACGGGCGAAGAACCGTTCGTTAAAACGAACGTTCGGACCAACGTCCGCTAACTAGAAGAACCAAGAAAAACCGGCGAATCCGAAAAAAACGGATCTAGGGTTTCTAAAAAAACCGAACAGTTTTTATATAAAAAAACGGCGGCGGAGTCCGGCGGCTACCTCCGGTGAGGGGCTCCAGCGAGGCGAGGTGGCGGGGCGGCGGCGTGCAGGGCGGCGGCGGCGGCTTAGCGCGGGCGGCGGGGTTGGCGCGGGGCGGTGGTGGCTGTGGGGGTGGGGGGGCTCGGGCGGCGCGTATATAAATTGGGCGGGGCGGCTTGGAGGAGGGGCCAAGGCGGCGGCGTTGGAGTCCGGCTCGGACTCCTCGTCCGAGTCGGCGGCGGCGGCGCGCGTGCGGGGAAGGCGGCGGCGGCGGCCTGGCTCGGCTGGGCCTTAGGCCCAGTCGGGCGTGGGAACTTTTTTTTAAATAATTTCGCCGACCGAAATAAAATCCTAGAAAAATAAATAAAAATCTAAAAATGCCAAAATAAATTTTCACCATCTAAATAAAATATTTAGAACGAGATGAACATTTTCTTGGCCCTAAAATGCAATTTTGAAAACGTGCAATTTTTCTAATGCAAACAAAATTGCTATAAAATCCAAATAAAACAAATATTTGATTTTAATATTTTTCCTCCAATATGTCATTTATTTTGGAGAAGTCATATTATCTCCTCTCTTGTATTTTGATATGAAATATTTTTAGAGAGAAAAATAATTAAAACGAAAATCGTCGTTTCAAAATTTGATAAAAGAATCAAATATGAAAACCGGGAAATCCCAACTCTCTTCGAGGGTCCTTGAGTTGCTTAGGATTTCGAGTATTACGGAACGGAAAAGCAATAAAACATGATATGCAATGATTATCTAATGTATAACATTCCAAATTGAAAATTTGGGATGTTACAAAAATAATATAAAAGTGGATAATAAAACCCAATAATGTCCAAAACAGTAGATAATATAGCATGGAGCAATCAAAAATTATAGATATGTTGGAGACGTATCAAGCATCCCCAAGCTTAATTCCTGCTCGTCCTCGAGTAGGTAAATGATAAAAACAGAATTTTTGATGTGGAGTGCTACTTGGCATAATTTTAATGTAATTCTTATTAATTGTGGTATGAATATTCAGATCTGAAAGATTCAAGACAAAAGTTCATATTGACATAAAAATAATAATACTTCAAGCATACTAAGTAAGCAATTATGTCTTCTCAAAATAACATGGCCAAAGAAAGTTCATCCCTACAAAATCATATAGTTTAGTCATGCTCCATTTTCATCACACAAGAATGCTCTCATCATGCACAACCCCGATGACAAGCCAAGCAATTGTTTCATACTTTAGTAATCACAAACCTATAAACTTTCACGCAATATATGAGCGCGAGCCATGGACATAGCACTATGGGTGGAATAGAATATAATGAGGGGGGTTATGTGGAGAATACAAAAAAGGAGAAAGTCTCACATCAACGAGGCTAATCAATGGGCTATGGAGATGCCCACCTATTGATGTTAATGCAAGGAGTAGGGATTGCCATGCAACAGATGCACTAGAGCTATAAATGTATGAAAGCTCAACAAAAGAAACTAAGTGGGTGTGCATCCAACTTGCTTGCTCACGAAGACCTAGGGCACTTGAGGACGCCTATTTTTAGAATATACAAGCCAAGTTCTATAATGAAAATTCCCACTAGTATATGAAAGTGACAAAACAAGAGACTCTCTATCATGAAGATTGTGGTGCTACTTTGAAGCACAAGTGTGGCAAAGGATAGTAACATTGTCCCTTCTCTCTTTTTCTCTCTTTTTTTGGGCCTTCTCTTTTATTTATTTATGGCCTTTCTCTTTTTTTGGGCCTTCTCTTTTTATGGCCTTTCTCTTTTTTTATACAATTCCTCACTTGGGACAATGCTCTAGAAAATGATGATCATCACACTTCTATTTATTTACAACTCAATGATTACAACTCGATACTAGAACAAAAGATGACTCTATATGAATGCCTCAGGCGGTGTACCGGGATATGCAATGGACCAAGAGTGACATGTATTAAAGATTTATGAACGGTGGCTTTGCCACAAATACTATGTCAACTACATGATCATGCTAAGCAATATGACAATAATGAATGTGTCATGATAAATGGAATGGTGGAAAGTTTCATGGCAATATATCTCGGAATGGCTATGGAAATGCCATAATAGGTAGGTATGGTGGCTGTTTTGAGGAAGATATAAGGAGGTTTATGTGTGAAAGAGCGTATCATATCACGGGGTTTGGATGTACCGGCGAAGTTTGCGCCAACTCTCAATGTGAGAAAGGGCAATGCACGGCACCAAAGAGGCTAGCAAGGATGGAAGGGTGAGAGTGCGTATAATCCATGAACTCAACATTAGTCATAAAGAACTCACACACTTATTGCAAAAATCTACAAGTCATCAAAAACCACGGCACTACGCGCATGCTCCTAGGGGGATAGATTGGTAGGAAAAGACCATCGCTCGTCCCCGACCACCACTCATAAGGAGGACAATCAAATAAACCTCATGTTTCAAATTTGTTACATAATGTTTACCATACGTGCATGCTACGGGACTTGCAAACTTCAACACAAGCATTTCTCAATTTCACAACTACTCAACTAGCATGACTTTGATATTATTACCTCCATATCTCAAAACAATCATCAATCATTAAACTTCTCTTAGTATTCAAAACACTCATAAGAAAATTTTACTAATCTTGAATACGTAGCATATTAGGATTTTAAGCAAATTACCATGCTATTTAAGACTCTCAAAATAATCTAAGTGAAGCATGAGAGATCAATACTTTCTATAAAACAAATCCACCACCGTGCTCTAAAAGATATAAGTGAAGTACTAGAGCAAAACTATATAACTCAAAAGATATAAGCGAAGCACATAGAGTATTCTAACAAATTCCAAATCATGTATGGCTCTCTCAAAAGGTGTGTACAGCAAGGATGATTGTTGTATACTAAAAAGTAAAGACTCAAATCATACAAGACGCTCCAAGCAAAACACATATCATGTGGCGAATAAAAATATAGCTCCAAGTAAAGTTACCGATAGAAGTAGACGAAAGAGGGGGTAGACGAAAGAGGGGATGCCTTCTGGGGCATCCCCAAGCTTTGGCTTTTAGGTGTCCTTAGATTATCTTGGGGGTTCCATGGGCATCCCCAGGCTTAGTCTCTTGCCACTCCTTGTTCCATAATCCATCAAATCTTTACCCAAAATTTAAAAACTTCACAACACAAAACTCAATGTAGAAAATCTTGTGAGCTCCGTTAGCGAAAGAAAACAAAAGACCACTTCAAGGTACTGTAATGAACTAATTCTTCATTTATATTGGTGTTATACCTACTGTATTCCAACTTGTCTATGGTTTATAAACTATTTTACTAGCCATAGATTCATCAAAATAAGCAAACAACACACGAAAAACAAAATCTGTCAAAAAACAGAACAGTCTGTAGTAATCTGTAGCTAGTGCAAGATTTGGAACCCCAAAAATTCGAAAATAAATTTCTGGACGTGAGTAATTTATCTATTAATCATCTGCAAAAATAATTAACTAAATATCACTTTCCAACTAAAAATTACAGCAGTTCTCGTGAGCGCTAAAGTTTCTATTTTCTACAGCAAGTGTAACAAGACTTTCCCCAAGTCTTCCCCACGGTTCTACTTGGCACAAACACTAATTTAACACAAAAAACACAACCAAAACAGAGGCTAGATAAATTATTTATTACTAAACAGGAGCAAAAAGCAAGTAATAAAAATAAAATTGGGTTGCCTCCCAACAAGCGCTATCGTTTAGCGCCCCTAGCTAGGCATAACAAGCAAGGATAGATCTAGGTATTGCCATCTTTGGTAGGCAATCCATAAGTGGATCTCATAATAGATTCATAAGGTAATTTAATTTTATTTCTAGGAAAGTTTTCCATGCCTTTCCTTAATGTAAATTGGAGTCTAATATTTCCTTCCTTCATATCAATAATTGCACCAATCGTTCTAAGGAAAGGTCTACCAAGAATAATAGGACATGAAGGATTGCAATCTATGTCAAGAATAATAAAATCTACGGGCACATAATTTCTATTTGCAACAATAAGAACATCATTAATTCTTCCCATAGGTTTCTTAATAGTGGAATCCGCAAGATGCATTTTTAAAGAGCAATCATCAAAATCACGGAAACCTAACAAATCACACAAAGTCTTTGGAATCGTGGAAACACTAGCACCCAAATCATATAAAGCATAGCATTCATGATCTTTAATTTTAATTTTAATAGTTGGTTCCCACTCATCATAAAGCTTTCTAGGGATAGAAACTTCCAATTCAAGTTTTTCTTCATAAGATTGCATCAAGGCATCAACGATAAGTTTAGTAAACGCTTTATTTTGACTATAAGCATGAGGAGAATTTAGCACAGATTGCAACAAGGAGATACAATCAATCAAAGAGCAATTTTCATAGTTAAATTCCTTGAAATCCATAATAGTGGGTTTAGCAACATCTAGGGTTTTAATTTCTTCAATCCCACTTCTATCAATTTTAGCATCAAGATCAACAAATTCCGAATTCTTGGAATGCCTTCTAGGTAAAGGTGGATCATATTCAGTCCCATCATTATCAAGATTCATATTGCAAAACAAAGATTTATTAGGGTTGAAGGAAATATGCCCTAGAGGCAATAATAAAGTTATTATTTATTTCCTTATTTCATGATAAATGTTTATTATTCATGCTATAATTGTATTAACCGGAAACATAATACATGTGTGAATACATAGACAAACAGAGTGTCACTAGTATGCCTCTACTTGACTAGCTCGTTAATCAAAGATGGTTATGTTTCCTAACCATAGACAAAGAGTTGTTATTTGATTGACGGGACCACATCATTAGGTGAATGATCTGATTGACATGACCCATTCCATTAGCTTAGCACCCGATCGTTTAGTATGTTGCTATTGCTTTCTTCAAGACTTATACATGTTCCTATGACTATGAGATTATGCAACTCCCGTTTGTCGGAGGAACACTTTGTGTGCTACCAAATGTCACAACGTAACTGGGTGATTATAAAGGTGCTCTATAGGTGTCTCCAAAGGTACATGTTGGGTTGGCGTATTTCGAGATTAGGATTTGTCACTCCGATTGTTGGATAGGTATCTCTGGGCCCTCTCGGTAATGCACATCACATAAGCCTTGCAAGCATTGCAACTAATGAGTTAGTTGCGAGATGATGTATTACGGAACGAGTAAAGAGACTTGCCGGTAACGAGATTGAAGTAGGTATTGAGATACCGACGATCGAATCTCGGGCAAGTAACATACCGATGACAAAGGGAACAACGTATGTTGTTATGTGGTCTGACCGATAAAGATCTTCGTAGAATATGTAGGAGCCAATATGAGCATCCAGGTCCCGCTATTGGTTATTGACCGGAGACGTGTCTCGGTCATGTCTGCCTTATTCTCAAACCGTATGGTCCGCACGCTTAACGTTACGATGACAGTTATTATGAGTTTATGCATTTTGATGTACCGAAGTTAGTTCGGAGTCCCGGATGTGATCACGGACATGACGAGGAGTCTCGAAATGGTCGAGACATAAAGATTGATATATTGAAGCCTATGTTGGAATATCGGAAGTGTTCCGGGTGAAATCGGTATTTTACCAGAGTACCAGGAGGTTACCGGAACCCCCCGGGAGCTGTATGGGCCTTAGTGGGCTTTAGTGGAAAGGAGAAGGGGCAGCCCAAGATGGGCCGTGCGCCTCCCCCCTCCCCTAGTCCTATTAGGACAAGGAGAGGTGGCCGGCCCCCCTCTCTCTCTTTCCCCCTCAGCGAATCCTATTCCAATTAGGATTGGGGGAGGAATCCTACTCCCAGAGGGAGTAGGACTCCCTTGGCGCGCCCTCCTTGGCCGGCCGGCCCCCTCCCCTTGGCTCCTTTATATACGGAGGCAGGGGGCAACCCTAGACACACAAGTTGATCATTGAGATCGTTCCTTAGCCGTGTGCGGTGCCCCCTGCCACCATATTCCACCTCGATCATATTGTAGCGGTGCTTAGGCGAAGCCCTGCGACGGTAGAACATCAAGATCGTCACCACGCCGTCGTGCTGACGGAACTCCTCCCCGACGCTTTGCTGGATCGGAGCCCGGGGATCGTCATCGAGCTGTACGTGTGCTAAGAACTCGGAGGTGCCGGAGTAACGGTGCTTGGATCGGGAAGACGTACGACTACTTCCTCTACGTTGTGTCAACGCTTCCGCAGTCGGTCTGCGTGGGTATGTAGACAACACTCTCCCCTCTCGTTGCTGTGCATCACCATGATCTTGCGTGTGCGTAGGAATTTTTTTTGAAATTACTACGTTCCCCAACAGTGGCATCCGAGCCTAGGTTTTATGGTTTGATGTTATATGCACGAGTAGAACACAAGTGAGTTGTGGCGATATAAGTCATACTGCCTACCAGCATGTCATACTTTGGTTTGGCGGTATTGTTGGATGAAGCGGCCCGGACCGACATTACGCGTACGCTTACGCGAGACCGGTTCTCCCGATGTGCTTTGCACAAAGGTGGCTTGCGGGTGACTGTTTCTCCAACTTTAGTTGAACCAAGTGTGGCTACGCCCGGTCCTTGCGAAGGTTAAAACAGAGTCAAATTGACAAACTATCGTTGTGGTTTTGATGCATAGGTGAGATTGGTTCTTACTTAAGCCCGTAGCAGCCACGTAAAACTTGCAACAACAAAGTAGAGGACGTCTAACTTGTTTTTGCAGGGCATGTTGTGATGTGATATGGCCAAGACATGATGCTAAATTTTATTGTATGAGATGATCATGTTTTGTAACCGAGTTATCGCCAACTGGCAGGAGCCATATGGTTGTCGCTTTATTGTATGCAATGCAATCACGATGTAATGCTTTACTTTATCACTAAGCGGTAGCGATAGTCGTGGAAGCATAATATTGGCGAGACGACAATGATGCTACGATGGAGATCAAGGTGTCGCGCTGGTGACGATGGTGATCATGACGGTGCTTCGGAGATGGAGATCACAGGCACAAGATGATGATGGCCATATCATATCACTTATATTGATTGCATGTGATGTTTATCTTTTATGCATCTTATTTTGCTTAGTTTGACGGTAGCATTTTAAGATGATCTCTCACTAATTATCAAGAAGTGTTCTCCCTGAGTATGCACCGTTGCGAAAGTTCTTCGTGCTGAGACACCACGTGATGATCGGGTGTGATAGGCTCTACGTTCAAATAGAACGGGTGCAAAACAGTTGCATACGTGGAATACTCAGGTTATACTTGACGAGCCAAGCATATACAGATATGGCCTCGGAACACGGAGACTGAAAGGTCGAGCGTGAATCATATAGTAGATATTATCAACATAGTGATGTTCACCAATGAAACTGCTCCATCTCACGTGATGATCAGACATGGTTTAGTTGATTTGGATCACGTGATCACTTAGAGGATTAGAGGGATGTCTATCTAAGTGGGAGTTCTTAAGTAATATGATTAATTGAACTTAAATTTAACATGAACTTAGTCCTGGTAGTATTTTGCATATTATGTTGTAGATCAATAGCTCGCGTTGTTGCTTCCCTATGTTTATTTTGATATGTTCCTAGAGAAAATTGTGTTGAAAGATGTTAGTAGCAATGATGCGGGTTGGATCCGTGATCTGAGGTTTATCCTCATTGCTGCACAGAAAAATTATGTCCTTGATGCACCGCTAGGTGACAGACCTATTGCAGGAGCTACTTGATAGTTTAGTGCACCATGCTTAACGGCTTAGAATCGGGACTTCAAAGACGTTTTGAACGTCATGGACCATATGAGATGTTCCAGGAGTTGAAGTTAATATTTCAAGCAAATACCCGAGTTGAGAGATATGAAGTCTCCAACAAGTTCTATAGCTAAAATATGGAGGAGAATCGCTCAACTAGTGAGCATGTGCTCAGATTGTCTGGGTACTACAATCGCTTGAATCAAGTGGGAGTTAATCTTCCAGATAAGATAGTGATTGACAGAATTCTCTAGTCACCATGACCAAGTTAGTAGAACTTCGTGATGAACTATAGTATGCAAGGGATGACGAAAACGACTCCCGAGCTTTTCATGATGATGAAATCGATGAAGGTAGAAATCAAGAAAAACATCAAGTGTTGATGGTAGACAAGACCACTAGTTTCAAGAAAAGGGCAGAGGGAAGAAGGGGAACTTCAAGAAGAACAACAAGCAAGTTGCTGCTCAAGAGAAGAAACCCAAGTCTGGAACCAAGCCGGAGACTGAGTGCTTCTACTGCAAAGGGACTGGTCACTAGAAGCGGAACTACCCCAAGTGATTGGCAGATAAGAAGGATGGCAAGGTGAACATAAGTATATTTGATATACATGTTATTGATGTGTACTTTACTAGTGTTTATAGAAACCCCTCAGTATTTGATACTAGTTCAGTTGCTAAAGATTAGTAACTCCAAACGGGAGTTGCAGAATAAACAGAGACTAGTTAAGGGTGAAGTGACGATGTGTGTTGGAAGTGGTTCCAAGATTGATATGATCATCATCGCACACTCCCTATAAATTCGGGATTAGTGTTGAACCTAAATAAGTGTTATTTGGTGTTTACGTTGAGCATGAATATGATTTGATCATGTTTATTGTAATACAATTATTCATTTAAGTAAGAGAATAAATTGCTATTCTGTTTGCATGAATAAAACCTTATATGGTCACACACCCAATGAAAATAGTTCATTGGATCTCGATCATAGTGATACACATAATCATAATATTGAAACCAAAAGATGCAAAGTTAATAATGATAGTGCAACTTATTTGTAGCACTGCCGTTTAGGTCATATTGGTGTAAAGCACATGAAGAAACTCCATGCTGATGGGCTTTTGAAATCACTTGATTATGAATCAGTTGATGCTTGCGAACCATGCCTCATGGGCAAGATGACTAAGACTCTGTTCTTCGGAACAATGGAGCGAGCAACAGATTTGTTGGAAATCATACATACTGATGTATCTGGTCCGATGAATATTGAGGCTCACGATAGGTATCATTATTTTCTGATCTTCACAGATGATTTGAGCAGATATGAGTATATCTACTTGATGAAACATAAGTCTGAAACATTTGAAAAGTTCAAAGAATTTCAGAGTGAAGTGGAGAATCATCGTAACAAGAAAATAAGGCTTCTACGATCTGATCGCGGAGACAAATATTTGAGTTACGAGTTTGGTCTTCAATTAAAACAATGTGGAATAGTTTCACAAATTCGTGCCACCCGGAACACCACAGCATAATGGTGTGTCCGAACGTCATAGCCGTACTTTATTAGATATAGTGCAAATCTATGATGTTTCTTACCGATTTACCACGATCGTTTTTGAGGTTATGCATTAAAGACAGCTGCATTCACGTTAAAAAAGGGGGCACCATCTAAGTCCGTTGAGACGACACAATCTAAACTGTGGTTTAGCAAGAAACCAAAGTTGTTGTTTCTTAAAGTTTGGGGTTGTGATGCTTATGTGAAAAAGTTTCATCCTAATAAGCTCAAAACCAAATCAGAGAAATATGTCTTCATAGGATACCCAAAAGGAGACTGTTGGGTACACCTTCTATCACAGATCCTAAGGCAAGACATTCGTTGCTTATAATGGATGCTTTCTAGAGAAGGAGTTTCTCTTGAAAGAAGTGAGTGGGAGGAAAGTAGAACTTGATAAGGTAATTGTACCTTCTCCCTTATTGGAAAGTAGTTCATCACAGAAATCTGTTCTTGTGACTACTACACCAATTAGTGAGGAAGCTAATGATGATGATCATAAAACTTCAGATCAAGTTACTACCGAATCTCGTAGGTAAACCAGAGTGAGATCCGCACCAGAGTGGTACAGTAATCCTGTTCTGGAAGTCATGTTACTAGACCATGACGAACTTGCGAACTACGAGGAAGCGATGATGAGCCCAGATTCTGCAAAATGGCTTGAGGCCATGAAATCTGAGATGGGATTCATGTATGAGAACAAAGTATGGACTTTGGTTGACTTGCCCGATGATCGGCAAGCCATAGAAAATAAATGGATCTTCAAGAGGAAGACGGACGTTGATAGTAGTGTTACTATCTACAAAGCTAGAATTGTCGCAAAAGGTTTTCGACAAAGTTCAAAGTGTTGACTACGATGAGAGTTTCTCACTCGTATCTATGCTTAAGTCTGTCCGAATCATGTTAGCAATTGCCGCATTTTATGAAATCTGGCAAATGGATAAACAAAACTGCATTCCTTAATGGATTTCTTAAAGAAGAGTTGTATATGATACAACCAGTAGGTTTTGTCAATCCTAAAGGTGCTAACAAAATATGCAAGCTCCAGCGATTCATCTATGAACTGGTGCAAGCATCTCGGAGTTGGAATATACGCTTTGATAAGTTGATCAAAGCATATAGTTTTATACAGACTTGCGGTGAAGCCTATATTTACAAGAAAGTGAGTGGGAGCACTACAACATTTCTGATAAGTATATGTGAATGACATATTGTTGATCGGAAATAATGTAGAATTATTCTGTAAAGCATAAAGGAGTGTTTGAAAGGAGTTTTTCAAAGAAAGACTTCGGCGAAGCTGCTTACATATTGAGCATCAAGATCTATAGAGATAGATCAAGATGCTTGATAAGTTTTTTCAATAAATACATACCTTGACAAGATTTTGAAGTAGTTCAAAATGGAACAGTCAAAGAAAGAGTTTCTTGCCTATGTTACAAGGTGTGAAATTGAGTAAGACTCAAAGCCTGACCACGACAGAAGATAGAAAGAGAATGAATGTCATTCCCTATGCCTTGGTCATAGGTTCTATAAAGTATGCCATCCTGTGTACCAGATCTATTGTATACCCTACCACTGAGTTTGGCAAGGGAGTACAATAGTGATCTAGGAGTAGATCACTGGACAGCGGTCAAAATTATCCTTAGTGGAATAAGGATATGTTTTTCGATTATGGAAGTGAAAAAAGGTTCGTCATAAAGGGTTACGCCGATGCAAGTTTTGACACTAATCTAGATGACTCTAAGTCTCGGTCTAGATACATATTGAAAGTGGGAGCAATTAGCTAGAGTAGCTCCATGCAGAGCATTGTTGACATAGAAATTTGCAAAATACATGCGGATCTGAATGTGGCAGACCCGTTGACTAAGATTCTCTCACAAGCAAAACATGATCACACCTTAGTACTCTTTGGGTGTTAATCACATAGATATGTGAACTAGATTACTGACTCTAGTAAACCCTTTGAGTGTTGGTCACATGACGATGTGAACTATGGGTGTTAATCACATGATGATGTGAACTATCAATGTTAATCACATGGTGATGTGATCTAGATTATTGACTCTAGTGCAAGTGGGAGACTGAAGGAAATATGCCCTAGAGGCAATAATAAATTTATTATTTATTTCCTTATTTCATGATAAATGTTTATTATTCATGCTATAATTGTATTAACCGGAAACATAATATATGTGTGAATACATAGACAAACAGAGTGTCACTAGTATGCCTCTACTTGACTAGCTCGTTAATCAAAGATGGTTATGTTTCCTAACCATAGACAAAGAGTTGTTATTTGATTAACGGGATCACATCATTAGGTGAATGATCTGATTGACATGACCCATTCCATTAGCTTAGCACCCGATCGTTTAGTATGTTGCTATTGCTTTCTTCATGACTTATACATGTTCCTATGACTATGAGATTATGCAACTCCCGTTTGCTGGAGGAACACTTTGTGTGCTACCAAACGTCACAACGTAACTGGGTGATTATAAAGGTGCTCTACAGGTGTCTCCAAAGGTACATGTTGGGTTGGCGTATTTCGAGATTAGGATTTGTCACTCCGATTGTCGGATAGGTATCTTTGGGCCCTCTCGGTAATGCACATAACATAAGCCTTGCAAGCATTGCAACTAATGAGTTAGTTGCGAGATGATGTATTACGGAACGAGTAAAGAGACTTGCCGGTAACGAGATTGAACTAGGTATTGAGATACCGACGATCAAATCTTGGGCAAGTAACATACCGATGACAAAGGGAACAATGTATGTTGTTATGCGGTCTGACCGATAAAGATCTTCGTAGAATATGTAGGAGCCAATATGAGCATCCAGGTCCCGCTATTGGTTATTGACCGGAGACGTGTCTCGGTCATGTCTGCATTATTCTCGAACCGTAGGGTCCGCACGCTTAACGTTACGATGACAGTTATTATGAGTTTATGCATTTTGATGTACCGAAGTTAGTTTGGAGTCCCGGATGTGATCACGGACATGACGAGGAGTCTCGAAATGGTTGAGACATAAAGATTGATATATTGGAAGCCTATGTTTGGATATCGGAAGTGTTCCGGGTAAAATCGGTATTTTACCGGAGTACCGGGAGGTTACCGGAACCCCCCGGGAGCTGTATGGGCCTTAGTGGGCTTTAGTGGAAAGGAGAAGGGGCAGCCCAAGATGGGTCGCGTGCCTCCCCCCTCCCCTAGTCCTATTAGGACAAGGAGAGGTGGCCGGCCCCCCTCTCTCTCTTTCCCCCTCAGCGAATCCTATTCCAATTAGGATTGGGGGAGGAATCCTACTCCCAGAGGGAGTAGGACTCCCTTGGCACGCCCTCCTTGGCCGGCCGGCCCCCTCCCCTTGGCTCCTTTATATACGGAGGCAGGGGGCAACCCTAGACACACAAGTTGATCATTGAGATCGTTCCTTAGCCGTGTGCGGTGCCCCCTGCCACCATATTCCACCTTGATCATATTGTACCGGTGCTTAGGCGAAGCCCTGCGACGGTAGAACATCAAGATCGTCACCACGCCGTCGTGCTGGCAGAACTGCTCCCCGACGCTTTGCTGGATCGGAGCCCGGGGATCGTCATCGAGCTGTACGTGTGCTAAGAACTCGAAGGTGCCGGAGTAACGGTGCTTCGATCGGTCGGATCGGGAAGACGTACGACTACTTCCTCTACGTTGTGTCAACGCTTCCGCAGTCGGTCTGCGTGGGTACGTAGACAACACTCTCCCCTCTCATTGCTGTGCATCACCATGATCTTGCGTGTGCGTAGGAATTTTTTTGAAATTACTACGTTCCCCAACAAGGGTACACATAAATAACTTTTAGATCTTCATCATTATTTTCATACCAACTAGAAGAACACGCTCTTATAAAGGCATCTTTCTTAGCACGCATCCTACCAGTTCTTTCTTTGCACTCATCAATGGAAATTCTCATGGCTTTGAGAGACTCATTGACATTATGCTTAGGTGGAATAGATCTAAGTTTCAAAGAATCAACATCAAGAGCAATTCTATCAACGTTCTTTGCCAAATCATCAATCTTAAGCAATTTTTCTTCAATCAAAGCATTGAAATTCTTTTGAAAAGTAATAAATTCTTTAATATTAGATTCAAAATAAGAGGGCATCTTATTATAATTTCCATAAGAATTGTTGTAGGAATTACCATAATTATTAGAGGGATTACTAGGATAAGGCCTAGGGTTGAAATTTCCTCTATACGCGTTGTTACCAAAATTGTTCCTACCAACAAAATTCACATCCATAGATTCATTATTATTCTCAATCAAAGTAGACAAGGGAATATCATTAGGATCATAAGAAACACTCTTATTAGCAAATAATTTCATAAGTTCATCCATCTTTCCACTCAAAACATTAATTTCTTCTATCGCATGCACCTTTTTATTAGTAGATCTTTCAGTATGCCATTGAGAATAATTAACCATAATATTATCTAGGAGTTTAGTAGCTTATCCTAAAGTGATTTCCATAAAAGTGCCTCCCGCGGCCGACTCTAAAAGATTTCTATAAACAAAATTCAATCCGGCATAAATTTTTTGTATAATCATCCACAAATTTAAACCATGAGTAGGGCAATTACGTATCATTAGTTTCATTCTCTCCCAAGCTTGTGCAACATGTTTATGATCAAGTTGCTTAAATTTCATAATATCGTTTCTAAGAGAGATGATCTTAGCGGGAGGAAAATACTTAGAGATAAAAACATCTTTGCACTGATTCCATGAATCAATACTATTTTTAGGCAAAGACGAAAACCAAGCTTTAGCACGATCTCTAAGCGAAAAAGGAAATAGCTTCAATTTAACAATATCATTATCCACATCTTTCTTCTTTTTCATGTCACACAAATCAACGAAGCTATTTAGATGGGTAGCGGCATCTTCACTAGGAAGACCGGAAAAAAGATCTTTCATGACAAGATTCAACAAAGCAGTATTAATTTCACAAGATTCATTATCAGTAAGAGGAGCAATCGGAGTGCTAATAAAAATCATTGTTGTTGGTATTGGTGAAGTCACATAATTTAGTGTTATCTTGAGCCATCGTGACAAGCAAGCAAACTAACATACAAGCAAACAAAAAGCAAGCGGGAAAAAGAGGCAAATAGAGAAAGAGAGGGAGGATAGAGAGAGAGGGCGAATAAAACGACAAGGGTGAAGTGTGGGAGAAGAAAACGAGAGGAAAATGACAAATAGTATAATGTGGGAGATAAGGGTATGTGATGGGTACTTGGTATGTTGACTTTTGTGTAGACCTCCCCGGCAACAGCGCCAGAAATTCTTCTTGCTACCTCTTGAGCACTGCGTTGGTTTTCCCCGAAGAGGAAGGGATGATGCAGCAAAGTAGCGTAAGTATTTCCCTTAGTATTTGAGAACCAAGGTATCAATCCAGTAGGAGGCTATGCACGAGTCCCTCGTACCGGCACAAAACAAATAAATCCTCGCAACCAACGCGAATAGGGGTTGTGAATCCCTGCATGGCCACTTACGCGAGTGAGATCTGATAGATATGATAAGATAATATTTTTGGTATTTTTTAATAAAGATGCAAAGTAAAATAAAGGCAAAGTAAGAAGCGAAGGAAATAACTAAGTAGTAGGAGATTAATATGATGAAGATAGACCCGGGGGCCATAGGTTTCACTAGTGGCTTCTCTCGAGAGCATAAGTATTCTATGGTGGGTGAACAAATTACTGTTGAGAAATTGACAGAATTGAGCATAGTTATGAGAATATCTAGGTATGATCAGGTATATAGACATCACGTCCGAGACAAGTAGACTGACTCCTGCCTGCATCTACTACTATTACTCCACTCATCGACCGCTATCCAGCATGCATCTAGAGTATTAAGTTAAAAACAGAGTAACGCCTGAAGCAAGATGACATGATGTAGAGGGATAGACTCATGCAATATGTTGAAAACCCCATCTTGTTATCCTCGATGGGAACAATACAATACGTGCCTTGCTGCCCCTACTGTCACTAGGAAAGGACACCGCAAGATTGAACCCAAAGCTAAGCACTTCTCCCATTGCAAGAAAGATCAATCTAGTAGGCCAAACCAAACTGATAATTCGAAGAGACTTGCAACGATAACCAATCATACATAAAAGAATTCAGAGAAGATTCAAATATTATTCATAGATAGACTTGATCATAAACCCACAATTCATCGGTCTCAACAAACACACCGCAAAAAGAAGATTACATCGAATAGTTCTCCACAAGAGAGGGGGAGAACATTGTATTGAGATCCAAAAAGAGAGAAGAAGCCATCTAGCTAATAACTATGGACCCGTAGGTCTGAGGTAAACTACTCACACTTCATCGGAGGGGCTATGGTGTTGATGTAGGAGCCCTCCGTGATCGATGCCCCCTCCGGCGGAGCTCCGGAACAGGCCCCAAGATGGGATCTCGTGGATACAGAAAGTTGCGGCGGTGGAATTAGGTTTTTGGCTCCGTCTGATCGTTTGGGGGTATGTAGGTATATATAGGAGGCAGGAGTACGTCGGTGGAGCAACAGGGGGCCCACGAGGGTGGAGGGCGCGCCTGGTGGGGGTGGGCGCGCCCCCCTACCTCATGGCCTCCTCTTTTGTGTCTTGACGTAGGGTCCAAGTCTCCTGAGTCTTGTTCGTTGAGAAAATCACGTTCCCGAAGGTTTCATTCCGTTTGGACTCCTGATATTCCTTTTCTTTGAAACCCTAAAACAGGCAAAACAACAATTCTGGGTTGGGCCTCCGGTTATTAGGTTAGTCCCAAAAATAATATAAAAGTGGATAATAAAGCCCAATAATGTCCAAAACAGTAGATAATATAGCATGGAGCAATCAAAAATTATAGATACGTTGGAGACGTATCAACGGGCATGAGTATGATATACCAATTTCAACTCTTGGAACATCTTATATGCTCCGTGGTGGTCAAAACACTTTTGAAGTCCCGGTTCTAAGCCGTAAAGCATGGTGCACTAAACTATTAAGTTTTCATCATACCGAGCTTGTCAAGCGTTCATAACGTCTGCATCTGCTCCTGCAATAGGTCTGTCACCTAGCGGTGCATCAAGGACATAATTCTTCTGTGCAGCAATGAGGATAATCCTCAGATCACAGACCTAGTCCGCATCATTGCTACTATCATCTTTCAACATAGTTTTTCTCTAGGAACATATCAAAAATAAACGAGGAGCTACATCGCAAGCTATTGATCTACAACATAGTTATGCAAATACTATTAGGACTAAGTTCATGATAAATTAAAGTTCAATTAATCATATTACTTAAGAACTCCCACCTAGATAGACATCCCTCTAGTCATCTAAATGATCACGTGATCCAAATCAACTAAACCATGTCCGATCATCACGTGAGATGGAGTAGTTTTAATGGTGAACATCACTATGTTGATCATAGCTACTATATGATTCACACTCGACCTTTCGGTCTCCAGTGTTCCGAGGCCATATCTGCATACGCTAGGCTCGTCTAGTTTAACCTGAGTATTCCGCGTGTGCAAAACTGGCTTGCACCCATTGTATGTGAACGTAGAGCTTATCACACCCGATCATCACATGGTGTCTCGGCACGACGAACTATCGCAACGGTGCATACTCAGGGAGAACACTTATACCTTGAAATTTAGTGAGATATCATCTTATAATGCTACCACCGAACTAAGCAAAATAAGATGCATAAAGGATAAACATCACATGCAATCAAAATATGTGACATGATATGGCGATGATCATCTTGTGCCTTTGATCTCCATCTCCAAAGTACCGTCATGATCTCTATCGTCACCGGCATGACACCATGATCTCCATCATCTTGATCTATATCAATGTGTCATCACATGGTCGTCTCGCCAACTATTTCTCTTGCAACTGTTGCTATCGCATAGCAATAAAGTAAAGCAATTATTTGGCGCTTGCATCTTATGCAATAAAGAGACAACCAAAGGCTTCTGCCAGTTGCCGATAACATCAACAGAAACATGATCATCTCATACAACAACTTATATCTCATCACTTCTTGACCATATCATATCACAACAAGCCCTGCAAAAACAAGTTAGACTTACTCTACTTTGTTGTTGTAAGTTTTACGTGGCTGCTACGGGCTGAGCAAGAATCGTTCTTACCTATGCATCAAAAACCACAACATGGTATAGTGATTGATTTTTTATCTTCAGAAAGAACCCTGGTCATTGAATTCGATTCAACTAAAGTTGGAGAAACTAACACCCGCCAGCCACCTGTGTGCGAAGCACGTCGGTAGAACTGGTCTCGCGTAAGCGTACACGTAATGTCGGTCTGGGCCGCTTCATCCAACAATACCGCCTAATCAAGAATCAACTAGTGACGGCAAGCAATATGTATACACCCATGCCCACAACTCCTTTGTGTTCTACTCATGCATATAACATCTATGCATAGACCTGGCTTGGATGCCACTGTTGGGGAACGCAGTAATTTCAAAATTTTCCACGCACACGCAAGATCTATCATGGTGATGCATAGCAATGAGAGGGGAAGAGTGTTATCCATGTACCCTCATAGACCGAAAGCGGAAGCGTTATGACAACGCAGTTGATGTAGTCGTACGTCTTCACGATCCGACCGATCCTAGAACCGAAAGTACGGCACCTCCGCGATCTGCACACGTTCAGCTCGGTGACGTCCCACGAACTCTCAATCCAGCTGAGTGTCGAGGGAGAGCTTCATCAGCACGACGACGTGATGACGGTGATGATGATGCTACCATCTCAGGGCTTCACCTAAGCACTACGATGATATGACCGAGGTGAATTATGGTGGAGGGGGGCACCGCACATGGCTAAGGGATCAATGATCAACTTGTGTGTCTATGGGGTGCCCCCTGGCCACATATATAAAGGATGGAGGGAGGAGGAGGCCGGCCCTCATAGGGCGCGCCCAAAGTGTGGAGTCCAACTAGGACTCCCTAGTCCTAGTAGGATTCCACCTCCCACATGGAATAGGAAAAAGGGAAGGGAGAAGGAGAAGGAAGGAAGGGGGCGCGCCCTTTCCCTAATCCAATTCGGACTAGTCCATGGGGAAGGGGCACGGCCACCCTTGAGGCCTTTCCCTCCTTTTTCGTATGGCCCATTAAGGCCCAATACGAATTCCCGTAACTCTTCGGTACTCCAAAAATATCCAAATCACTCGGAACCTTTCCAATGTCTGAATATAGCCTTCCAATATATCGATCTTTATGTCTCGACCATTTCGATACTCCTCGTAATGTCCCCAATCTCATCCGGGACTTCAAACAAACTTCGGTCATCAAATCACATAACACATAATACAAATCGTCACAGAACGTTAAGCGTGCGGACCCTACAGGTTTGAGAACTGTGTAGACATGACCAAGACTCATCTCCAGTCAATAACCAATAGCGGAACCTGCATGCTCATATTGGTTGAACATATTGTATGAAGATCTTTATCGGTCAAACCGCATAACGATATACGTTGTTCCCTTTGTCATCGGTATGTTACTTGCCCGAGATTCGATCGTCGGTATCTCAATACCTAGTTCAATCTCGTTACCGGCAGGTCTCTTTACTCGTTCCGTAATGCATCATCCCGTAACTAACTCATTAGTCACATTGCTTGCAAGGCTTATAGTGGTGTGCATTACCGAGAGGGCCCAAAGATACCTCTCCGACAATCGGAGTGACAAATCCTAATCTCGATCTATGCCAACTCAACAAACACCATCGGAGACACCTATAGAGCACCTTTATAATCACCCAGTTACGTTGTGATGTTTGCTAGCACACAAGGTGTTCCTCCGGTATTCGGGAGTTGCATAATCTCATAGTCAGAGGAACATGTATAAGTCACGACGAAAGCAATATCAATAAAACTAAACGATCATTTATGCTAAGCTAACGGATGGGTCTTGTCCATCACATCATTCTCTAATGATGTGATCCCGTTCATCAAATGACAACACATGTCTATGGTCAGGAAACTTAACCATCTTTGATTAACGAGCTAGTCAAGTAGAGGCATAATAGGGACACTCTGTTTTGTCTATGTATTCACACATGTACTAAATTTCTGGTTAATACAATTCTAGCATGAATAATAAACATTTATCATGATATAAGGAAATATAAATAACAACTTTATTATTGCCTCTAGGGCATATTTCCTTCAATTCTTTGGTTTGTGCATGACCTAAAAAATGTGGTAGAAGCAAGGGCGAGAAAAATATCATGGAGTTCCCGGTTACGGTGGGTGGTCGGGGCTGAGAAATGCATGGAGGTTTGTGCGTTTCTCTCGTAACGTAGCGTTGCGCTCTAACTGAACCTGAGCGAGGCGCTGGGCTCTAACTGAACCCGAGCGATTGCACTAGCTACGTTACTGAACCCTGATTGGTCCCTTGCTGTTAACTGAACCCGAGTGATTCCTTCGCTACTGCTGCTAACTAAAGCCGATCGATGCTACCTCTTGATGAACAGTGAGCATTGTTGGGGGGGGGGGTTGGATAATAGTTCCCGGTGGTGGGTTGGATGAACAGGACCCCGAACGAGCCGGTTGGGGGTGGATGAACAGGACCCCGTGGAGGGCTGGATGAACATGACCCCGGGGAGGGCTGGTTGAACAGTAGCCGGTGGAGGGCTGGATGAACAGTAGCCCGTGGAGGGGTGGTTGAATAGGACCCCGTGGAGAGGGTTGGTTGAATAGTAGCCGGTGGAGGAGCAGTGGAGGCTGGATGAACATGAGCTCGTGGATGAATAGTCACAGGTGGAGGCTGGAGGAGGTCAATGGTGGATGAACAGTACCCCGTGGAGGCTGGAGGAGGTCGACGGTGGAGATGAACAGTATTCCATGGAGTCCCGTTTTGCGGTACGCCACACCCCTCCCGATGAACATGACCCCCGTTTCGACCGTAGCGCCCCAACACAAGTCCGTTTCCTCCGTTTTGCGGTACGCCACAACCCTCCTGGCGGGTTTCGGGTTTCGGCAGACCCTTGAGGTTCGAACACTGGGGTGCGCGCGAAGATCTCTCCCCTACCGATCTACGTCCGATCCTCTCGTGCGAACTAAGATGAAAATGATGAACAGCGCAAGGGACACGAGGTTTATACTGGTTCGGGCCAGCGTTGTGGTGTAATACCCTACTCCAGTGTGTGGTGTGGTGGATTGCCTTTGGGGCTGATGATGAATAGTACAAGGGGAGAACAGCCTCGCGAGAGGTGTTCTTGAGCTGGTGCGATGAAATTCTAGGGTGAGTTCCAACGCCTCTCTCTCTCTGCTAGGGTTCTACCAGATTTCTCTCTCTGTCTCTCCTCCCGAGTGTCCCCTTCCTTTGTGGAGGCTAGCTCTATTTATTGAGGCCCTGGGCCTCTCCCCGAGTAATTGAGCGGGAAGGGCGCCAACAATTGGCCATTTTGAAGGGGAACATCTAGTACAAGTTATCCTGACCAAAGGTGGTCTTCGGCTACCAAAAGCACTGGTGATGACGCCGTCTTGGGCTCCATGGTGACCTCCGTCCTGCCGCTCTGCTTGTCTTGGTCTTGTTGCACCGGAATGGCAACCTTTGCCCGATGCCTTGGCCTCTGCTTGCCCCCTTTGCATGAAAGGGAAACAAGGACACTGCGCAGGCCGGCGCCCGCCTGGCCTTGATCGTCATGGCTTGCGTCATGGGATCCTCGCGAGGTACCCTTGCATTGATCTCTTCGCCTCCTCGCGAGCCTGCCTGATGAGGCCGCTCTCTTGAGGAAGCTTTCGGTCGTCCGCCCCGCGAGGCTTGGCCCCTCGCGAGGGTCTTGAGCTTGAGCTGATGAAGATGGGCCGCGCTGGGCCCCTGCCCGAGCCACACCGCAGGCCGCAGGCAGGCAAGTCTAGGGCCCCCGTTCCCAGAACACCGACAGTAGCCCCCGGGCCTAAGGCGCGCGTGGGCTTGTCTTAGCAGAGAAGCGAAGGGGCAAGCATGAATCGCCGCGGGCCCTAACAGCCTGCGGCCTTGGGCGCCGCGTGGCGGTTGATTGGACATGGGCATCTGCACTTCCCATGACACCTCGGCAACTGCACGACTTGACAAGTCCCTGCATGCAAAGATATGGGTCATGATTACCTGAGGTCATGGTGCTCGGCGGTTGGCCTTCCCCAGCTATAAGTACGGGGCTGCGTGAGCTTCGCCAGTTCACCCCTTTCCGTTGCTCCTCCTCTTCTTCTTCCTCATACTTGCTTCCTCTTGCACCAATGGCACCAATCCGCCGGTTTTCAGCTGAGGAGAAGGGAAAGGCCCCCAGAGAGGGTCCTGACCCCCTCTCGCCGAAGAAGCGGCCAATTCTCTATCACCGGGGCGAGGGCGCCTGGCAGGTGGTGTCGAGGCCATGGTACGAGCGGCCGTCGCCTGGGTTTCCGCTGCCCTTGCATGCCCGCGTCGTAGGCCCCAGGGGGAGGGCGCCGAGCAACACCGACAGCATCGTCGCCGACGCCGGCGAGTCACAGTGGTGTGCGTCGTCCCCCAGGAGTCCACGCGGAGCGCTCCTCTCGCAAGCTTGTGCTCCACGCCGCCATGCCTCCAACTTCGTGGATCCGCCTTCCTCCCTCCTTTGCCTTCGAGATGCCACCGAGCGGGGCCCTGGAGCTCTGGCTGCAGCACGGCGACTGTGGCACCCCTGCGACCGGAGCGGAGGTCGTGGTCGTCGCTCCGGGAAAGGTCTTCATGACCCGGGGCTGGGGTGAGATTGCCTGGGTCTGTCGCACGGACGGCGCCTTGGTGATCCATATTGAATATGATGGCGCCTCCTTGATGTTCTTCAAGGTCTTTGATGCAGAAGGACGCCGGCTGGAATGCTGCCCTAAGGGGAGCGGCAGTGGTGACGAACTGGCGAGGACCAGCCCCGCCCGTTGGTCCTCCTGCAGGTCCTCAGGCAGCAGCGGAGGGACTGCGGGCTTCAGCGGCTCCCCCAAACTCCTCGCGACCCCGGAGACGAGCGATGACAGCTACGAGCCTCCGAGCTCGTGCCGCGCTCGGAGTGAGGCAGCTGCATCGGGCCGCCGACGCCACTGATCTGGATGGGATTGGCGCCGGCACTGGGCAGCCCACTGTTGATGATGGCGTCGCCTGGGGAGGTGCTAGCAAGTAGCATTCCTTAGGGTTAGCACCTTTTGTTCCCTGCAAGGAATTAAAGCAACACCCCGCGGGGGTATGTAAGGCGTCTGCCATGCTTTTTGTAATTACTATATCCTTAATATGAATTGGCGTGAGGTGTCCGTTCTGTTCCGGGTAAGCTCCCCTATCTATCCTCACGAGGACTTGACGCTCTACGCTGACAGGTCCCAGTCCCCAGGCAGGCTTCAGCCGTCACTGGTATGGCAGGTCACGATGCCGTGGTCAAGGCAAGGAGGTGAGCGGCCCGAGGTCTGGTAAGAGCCCCTGAGTCGCGATGCTCGGGAGGTCCCCTTTAGCACTCAAGCAATCCTTGCTGGGCGATAAAGGAAGGTAGCATTGCCGTGACAGAGTTGCACTGGGCGGGGATTTAGCGCTGTGTTGGTCTAGCTCTTGCGACGACATGACTTATCTTGTGTGTCTGACATAGTTCCTCGGAGAGGCGCCTGGCCCGAGAGGCGGTGGTCGAGGTACTGCTGGGTTAGGCCCTCGCGAGCTTCTTCCCACTCCCCCGCACTTTCCTTCATGCTCTACGTCCTCAGGTCCCGGCCCTCGAGAGAGCTCAGCCGCCGCTGGTATGACAGGTCGCGATGCCGTGGGAAGGTAGCATCGCCGTGACAGAGTTAGACTAGTAATGGTGCACCACATCCACGGTGCGCCACTAGTAAATTATTTTCAAATTTTGTTTTCCAATTTTTTTTTATTTTTTCAAAACTAGTAATGGCGCACCAGTGGACAGTGCGCCATTACTAAGTTTTTTTTAAAAAAATTCAGAATTTGTTTTATTGTTTTTTCAAAACTAGTAATGGCGCATCGTGGGTGTGGTGCGCCATTACTAACTTGGCCCAAAACGTACCGAATGCACCACCCCTGTGGACCGCCTTTTCAGTTTAAAAAAAAGAAAATGATGGAAATGTCAAAAAAATAAAAGAAAATAAGTTTCCTATGTGATATGTGGTCTAGTTGTTGGGAAAATTTACAAATATAAATTTTGACTTTATTTGCAAAATCTCTCTGAAATTTGTAAAATGGGCATAACTTTTGCATACGAACTTGGATTAAAACGTTTTTTATATGAAAAATCATCTACTCAAAAAGTTACATCCAAATTTAATCCGGGGAACCCCGTTAAAAATTTTCAAAATCCCCAAAAACCTAACAGAAAAAAATTTACGGGGCTTTTAAGATCCGGAGGGAAGAAAATTCAAAAAATTTCAAACTTACTAGTGGCGCACCGTATGCTAGGTGCGCCACTAGTAACAGAAAAAAATTGGTTTCGAAAAAAATTGAATTATTTTTCAAAATATGATACGTAATATGACCAGGAAGTTTGAAATATTTTTTCAAAATTTCATCATACTCATGAACATGAACAAAGTCCTAGACATCAGCAAGGTTTAATAGGATTGATATGATAGATATATCAACAGGTGCCTGTGAATTGAGGTGGTGCTGGGGTTGGATAGAACTATGAAGTTAAGCGTGCTTGGGCTGGAGTACTGTGAGGACGGGTGACCTTCTGGGAAGGTTGACCACACGTGCTGGGGTTTGATAAAACTATGAAGTTAAGCGTGCTTGGGCTGGAGTACTGTGAGGATGGGTGACCTTCTGGGAAGTTTGACCACAGAGTGCGATTTGACCTAAGATTAGTCATATTGACTCGAGATTAAGCCATAGTGACCCGAGATTAAGAAAAAAAATAAAAAAATTGAATTTTTTTTAAAAAAAATTTGAATTTTTTTATTACTAATGGCGCACTTCTATGTGGTGCGCCATTACTAAGTCAGACAGTAATGGCGCACCTCTAGGCATACTAATGGCGCACTACTGGTGCGCCATTAGTAAAAAAATACTAGTGGCATGATACTAATGGCGCACTTCTATGTGGTGCGCCATTACTAAGTCAGATAGTAATGGCGCACCTCTAGGCATACTAATGGCGCACTACTGGTGCGCCATTAGTATCTGGTATACTAATGGCGCACCAGTGGTGCGCCATTAGTAAAAAAATACTAGTGGCATGATACTAATGGCGCACCAGTAGTGCGCCATTAGTACGCAAAACTGGTGCGCCATTAGTAGGCCTTTTCCTAGTAGTGGTGGCCCCATGCCTACCAAAGGCATCAACTACCACCGTCATGGCAAAACGGTCCCAAACGGGGACAAGGTACCATAAAAACAAACGGGCACAGAAGGTTATGTCTGCTTACTGGGCCAGGGTACTGTACGCCCATAACCTTCCCTCGTTGGAGGCACCGGCGAGAGGCACAACAAAGGACCGAATCAAGACCCCCACAAGGTAAATGTGGTCGCACTGAGAAAAACCCGATTTAGTGGCACCATGACTTGATCAACGTTATATTCAAGTTGGACTATTAACATGTTTAACTTCAAAATAAAAATTTATATACCAAGTCATACGATGCCATGATCATGCAACTACTCGATATGCAAAACATGCAACTTCCAGGTACGGATCAGACTTATCATTGTAACTTTCTTGCACTTACTAATCATGAAACCTTATTGGTTCTACCTCATTATTTATTGTCATGCAATATTTTGATTACCTCATAATTTATATGAAAATCTCACTTACAAAAAGAACTATCATTATTTATCATAGCAATATAACTAAGGCAAAATTTTATTCTACTATACCAATTGCTACCTCTTGAGCACTTGCGTTGGTTTTCCCTTGAAGAGGAAAGGGTGATGCAGCAAAGTACGTAAGTATTTCCCTCAGTTTTTGAGAACCAAGCTATCAATCCAGTAGGAGGCCACGCACGAGTCCCTCACACCTACACAAACAAATAAATCCTCGCAACCAACGCGATAAGGGGTTGTCAATCCCTACACAGTCACTTACGAGAGTGAGATCTAATAGATATGATAAGATAATATTTTGGTATTTTTATGATAAAGATGCAAAGTAAAATAAAAGGCAAAGGAAATAACTAAGTATTGGAAGATTAATATGATCGAAGAGAGACCCGGGAGCCATAGGTTTCACTAGTGGCTTCTCTCGAGAGCATAAGCATTCACGGTGGGTAAACAAATTACTGTTGAGCAATTGACAGAATTGAGCATAGTTATGAGAATATCTAGGTATGATCATGTATATAGGCATCACGTCCGAGACAAGTAGACCGACTCCTGCCTGCATCTACTACTATTACTCCACACATCGACCGCTATCTAGCATGCATCTAGAGTATTAAGTTCATAAGAACAGAGTAACGCTTTAAGCAAGATGACATGATGTAGAGGGATAAACTCATGTAATATGAAATAAACCCCATCTTGTTATCCTCGATGGCAACAATACAATACGTGCCTTGCTGCCCCTACTGTCACTCGGAAAGGACACCGCAAGATTGAACCCAAAGCTAAGCACTTCTCCCATTACAAGAAAGATCAATCTAGTAGGCCAAACCAAACTGATAATTCGAAGAGACTTGCAAAGATAACCAATCATACAGGCCCCAAGATGGTATCTCGTGGATACAGAAAGTTACGGCGGTGGAATTAGGGTTTTGGCTCCTTATCTGGTAGTTTGGGGGTACGTAGGTGTATATAGGAGGAAGAAGTACGTCGGTGGAGCAACAGGGGGACCACGAGGGTGGAGGGCGCGCCTGGGGGGGGGGGTAGGCGCGCGCCGTACCTCGTGGCCTCCTGGTTGATGTCTTGACGTAGGGTCCAAGTCCTCTGGATCATGTTCATTCCGAAAATCACGTTCCCGAAGGTTACATTCCGTTTGGACTCCGTTTGATATTCTTTTTCTGCGAAACCCTAAAATAGGCAAAAAACAGCAATTCCGGGCTAGGCCTCCGGTTAATAGCTTAGTCCTAGAAAAATATAAAAGTGTATAATAAAGCCCGATAATGTCCCAAACAGAATATAATATAGCATGGAACAATCAAAAATTATAGATACGTTGGAGACATATCAAGCATCCCCATGCTTAATTCCTGCTCGTCCTCAAGGAGGTAAATGATAAAAACAAATTTTTTGATGTGGAATGCTACTTGGCATATTTTCAATGTAATTCTTCTTAATTGTGGTATGAATATTCAGATCCGAAAGATTCATGATAAAAGTTCAATATTGACATAAAAATAATAATACTTCAAGCATACTAACTAAGCAATTATGTCCTCTCAAAATAACATGGCCAAAGAAAGTTCATCCCTACAAAATCATATAGTTTAGTCATGCACTACTAGGGAAAAGCCTATACACAGAATCTTACCAGCAGCGCGCTTTAAAATCAGGCGCTGCTGCTAAGTAGCAGTAGCGCGGGTTTTTAACCCTCACTACTACTAAGTTGGTAGCAGTAGCGCTGGTTTTTAACCCTCGCTACTACTAAGCGGTCTCTACCGTGCCCTCGGGACATGCCATAGTAGTAGCGCGGGTTTTTAACCCTCACTACTACTAAGTTGATAGGAGTAGCGCTGGTTTTTACCCCTCGCTACTACTAAGCGGTCTCTACCGTGCCCCTGGGCCATGCCATAGTAGTAGCGAGGGTTATAAACCCGCGCTACTACTAAGTTTTTACCCCTCGCTACTACTAAGAGGTCTCAACCGTGCCCCTCCGGGACATGCCATAGTAGTAGCGAGGGGTAAAATCCCTCGCTACTAATAAAGGTCCCATTTTGAAACTGTACCCCCCCCCCCCCCCCCCGTGGATCGCCTTTTCGGTTTTGTAAAAAGCAAAAGAAAATGATAAAAACTTCAAAAATTAAAATCCTTCGAGATGTAGTTATGTTACTACATCTACTAGTCAGGAAAATTTAAAAACATAAATTTGGACATGTTTTGCAAAAAGTGTAGGGAAAATGTAAAACGGCTATTACTTTTACATACGATGTTAGAAAAAAACGTATAATATATCAAAATGTTTCAAAAATTAAAATCCTTCGAGATGTAGTTATGTTACTACATCTACTAGTTAGGAAAATTTAAAAACTTAAATTTGGACATGTTTTGCAAAAAGTGTAGGGAAAATGTAAAACGACTATAACTTTTGCATACGACGTCAGAAAAAACGTATAATATATCAAAATGTTCAGCACAAAAATCCGCATACGATGGAGAAGGCCTATGGCCTGTTAGCAAATTTTTAGAATCCTCAAATTCTAAAAGGAAAAAAAGTTATGCTCAAATTTCAGTTTTTTTTTAATTTTGGTCAAATCTGGTCAAGCTGTGGTCAAACTACTTATTCAAGATGTATTAGTGTTACTAAATAATTATTCAAGAATATTAGTGTTACTAAATAATTATTTCAGTTTTTTGGAATTTTGGTCAAATCTGGTCAAAATGTGGTCAAACTCCTTATTCAAGAAATATTAGTGTTACTAAATAATTATTGTTTTTTAGAACAATAGTTTTACACTCAAACAACGAAATGTGTGACTTCATGCTCAAGCTAAACTCCCGAGGGTTAATAGAATTGACATCTTACTATTGTCAGGAAAACAACAAGTGCAGACTTGGAATCGAGGGAGAATAGAACCCGGAAGTTAAGCATGCTCAGGCTGGAGTAGTGAGAGGATGGGTGACCGTCCGGGAAGTTAGATGATTTGGAATGATGAGGGGTGATTAGAGATTAAATTGAGCAGCGATGAGGGTGATTAGAGATTAGAGGTTAAAATAATTCAGAAATTTGAAAATTCGGGAAAAAAATTTGAAAAAAAATTCCGCGGGTTAGTAGTAGCGCGGGTTTTTACCCACGCTACTACTAACGGACGTAGTAGTAGCGCGGGTGGCACCCGCGCTACTGCTATAAGTTAGCTGTAGCGCCTTATTAGTAGCGCCGGCCCCCGCGCTGCTAATAGGCCCAAAACCCGCGCTGCTGCTAGGCTTTTCCCTAGTAGTGATGCTCCATTTTCGTCACACAAGAATGCCCTCATCATCCACCACCCTGTTGACAAGCCAAGCAATTGTTTCATACTTTAGTAATCTCAAACTTTTTCAACCTTCACGCAATATATGAGCGTGAGCCATGGATATAGCACTATGGGTGCAATAGAATATAATGATGGGGGTTACGTGGAGAAGACAAAAAGGGAGAAAGTCTCACATCAACGAGGCTAATCAATGAGCTATGGAGATGCCCATTGATACGTCTCCAACGTATTTATAATTTTTGATTGCTCCACGCTATAATATCTACTTGTTTGGACATTATTGGGCTTTATTTTCCACTTTTATAATATTTTTGGGACTAAGCTATTAACGGAGGTCCAGCCCAGAATTGCTGTTTTTTGCCTATTTTAGGGTTTCGAGGAAAAGGAATATCAAACGGAATGAAACCTTCGGGAACGTGATTTTCTCACCGAACATGATCCAGGAGACTTGGACCCTACGTCAAGAAACAAAGGAGGAGGCCACAAGGTAGGGGGCGCGCCCTCCACCCTCGTGGGCCCCCTATTGCCCCACCGACGTATTCCTTCCTCCTATATATACCTACATACCCCCAAACGATCAGATATGGAGCCAAAACCCTAATTCCACCGCCGTAACTTCCTGTATCCACGAGACCCCATCTTGGAGCCTGTTCTAGAGCTCCGCCGGAGGGGGTATCCATCGTGGAGGGCTTCTACATCAACACCATAGCCTCTCCGATGAAGTGTGAGTAGTTTACTCAGACGTTCGGGTCCATAGTTATTATCTAGATGGCTTCTTCTATCTTTTTCGATCTCAATACAATGTTGTCCCCCTCTCTTGTGGAGAAATTCGATGTAATCTTCTTTTCGCGGTGTGTTTGACACTGATGAATTGTGGGTTTATGATCAAGATTATCTATGAACAATATTTGAATCTTCTCTGAATTCTTTTATGTATGATCGGTTATCTTTGCAAGTCTCTTCGAATTATCAGTTTGGTTTGGCCTACTAGATTGATCTTTCTTGCAATGGGAGAAGTGCTTAGCTTTGGGTTCAATCTTGCGGTGTCCTTTCCTAGTGACAATAGGGGCAGCAAGGCACGTATTGTATTGTTCCCATCGAGGATAACAAGATGGGATTTATATCATATTGCATGAATTTATCCCTCTACATCATGTCACCTTGCTTAAGGCGTTACTCCGTTTTCATTAACTTAATACTCTAGATGAATGCTGGATAGCGGTCGATGAGTGGAGTAATAGTAGTAGATGCAAGCAGGAGTCGGTCTACTTGTCTCGGACGTGATGCCTATATACATGATCATACCTAGATATTCTCATAACTATGCTCAATTCTGTCAATTGCTCAACAGTAATTCGTTCACCCACCGTAGAATACTTATGCTCTTGAGACAAGCCACTAGTGAAACCTATGGCCCCCGGGTCTATCTTCATCATATTAATCTTCCAATACTTAGTTATTTCCTTTGCTTTTATTTTACTTTGCATCTTTATCATAAAAATACCAAAAATATTATCTTATCATATCTATCAGATCTCACTCTCGTAAGTGACCGTGGAGGGATTGACAACCCCTTATTTTATTGGTTGCGATGAGTTATTTGCTTTGTGCAGGTACTAGGGGACGCGCGCGCAACCTCCTACTGGATTGATACCTTGGTTCTCAAAAACTAAGGGAAATACTTACGTTACTTTGCTGCATCATCCCTTCCTCTTTGGGGAAATCCAACGCAGTGCTCAAGAGGTTGCAAGAAGAATTTCTAGCGCTGTTGCCGGGGAGGTTCGTGCAAGTCAAGATTTGACTGCCAACAACGAGCCATTTCTGGCGTCTACGCAAAAGTCAATATACCAAGTACCCATCACAATCCTTATCTCCCGCATTACATTATTTGCCATTTGCCTCTCGTTTTCCTCTCCCCCACTTCACCCTTGTCGTTTTATTCGCCCTCCCTCTCTCTATCCTCCCTCTCTTTCTCTCTCTGCCTCTTTTTGCCCGCTTGCTTTTTGTTTGCTTCTGTGTTGGATTGCTTGCTTGTCACGATGGCTCAAGATAACACTAAATTGTGTGACTTTACCAATACCAACAACAATGATTTTATTAGCACTCCGATTGCTCCTCTTACCGATGCTGAATCTTGCGAAATTAATGCCGCTTTGCCGAATCTTGTTATGAAAGATCCGTTCTCCGGCCTTCCTAGTGAAGTTGCCGCTACCCATCCAAATAGCTTCGTTGATTTGTGTGATATTCAAAAGAAGAAAGATCTGGATAATGACATTGTTAAATTGAAGCTATTTCCTTTTTCACTTAGAGATCGTGCTAAAGCTTGGTTTTCGTCTTTGCCTAAAAATAGTATTGATTCTTGGAACAAGTGCAAAGATGCTTTTATCTCTAAGTATTTTCCTCCCGCTAAGATCATCTCCCTTAGAAACGATATTATGAATTTTAAGCAATTTGATCATGAACATGTTGCACAAGCTTGGGAGAGGATTAAATTAATGATACGTAATCGCCCTACTCATGGTTTGAATTTGTGGATGATTATACAAAATTTTATGCCGGATTGAATTTTGCTTCTAGAAATCTTTTAGATTCGGCCACGGGAGGCACTTTTATGGAAATCACTTTAGGAGAAGCTACTAAACTCCTAGATAATATTATGGTTAATTATTCTCAATGGCATACTGAAAGATCTACTAATGAAAAGGTGCATGCGATAGAAGAAATTAATGTTTTGAGTGGAAAGATGGATGAACTTATGAAATTATTTGCCAGTAAGAGTGTTTCTTCTGATCCTAATGATATGCCCTTGTCTCCTTTGATTGAGAATAATAATGAATCTATGGATGTGAATTTTGTTGGTAGAAATAATTTTGGTAACAACGCGTATAGAGGAAACTTTAATCCTAGGCCTTATCCTAGTAATCGCTCTAATAACTATGGTAATTCCTACAACAATTCTTATGGAAATTATAATAAGATGCCCTCTGATTTTGAATCTAATATTAAAGAATTTATTACTTTGCAAAAGAATTTCAATGCTTTGATTGAAGAAAAATTGCTTAAGATTGATGATTTGGCTAGGAATGTTGATAGAATTTCTCTTGATGTTGATTCTTTGAAACTTAGATCTATCCCACCTAAGCATGATATCAATGAGTCTCTCAAAGCCATAAGAATTTCCATTGATGAGTGCAACGAAAGAACCGCTAGGATGCGTGCTAAGAAAGATGCCTTTATAAGAGCGTGTTCTGCTAGTTCCGATGAAAAAAAGATGAAGATCTAAAAGTTATTGATGTGTCCCCTATTAAATCTTTGTTTGGCAATATGAATCTTAATAATGATGGGATTGAATATGATCCACCTTTACCTAGAAGGCGTTCCAAAAATTCGGAGTTTTTATATCTTGATGCTAAATTTGATGAAAGTGGGATCGAAGAAATTAAAACCCTAGATGTTGCTAAACCCACTATTTTGGATTTCAAGGAATTTAATTATGAAAATTGCTCTTTGATTGGTTGTATTTCCTTGTTTCAATCCATACTAAATTCTCCTCATGCTTATAGTCAAAATAAAGCGTTTACTAAACAGATCATTGATGCATTGATGCAATCTTATGAAGAAAAACTTGAATTGGAAGTGTCTATCCCTAGAAAACTTTAAGATGAGTGGGAGCAACTATTAAATTTAAGATAAAAGATCATGAGTTCTATGCTTTATGTGATTTGGGTGCTAGTGTTTCCACGATTCCAAAGACTTTGTGTGATTTGTTAGGTTTCCGTGATTTTGATGATTGCTCTCTAAACTTGCATCTTGCGGATTACATTATTAAGAAACCCATGGGAAGAATTAATGATGTTCTTGTTGTTTCAAATAGGAATTATGTGCCCATAGATTTTATTGTTCTTGACATAGATTGCAATCCTTCATGTCCTATTATTCTTGGTAGACCTTTCCTTAGAACGATTGGTGCAATTATTGATATGAAGGAAGGAAATATTAGATTCCAATTTCCGTTAAGGAAAGGCATGGAACACTTTCCTAGAAATAAAATTAAATTACCTTATGAATCTGTTATGAGAGCCACTTATGGATTACCTACCAAAGATGGCAATACCTGGATCCATCCTTGCTTTTTATGCCTAGCTAGGGGTGTTAAACGATAGCGCTTGTTGGGAGGCAACCCAATTTTATTTTTATTCCTTGATTTTTGCTCCTGTTTAGTAATAATTAATTTATCTAGCCTCTGTTTTGGTTGTGTTTTTTGTGTTTAATTAGTGTTTGTGCCAAGTAGAACCGTTGGGAAGACTTGGGGAAAGTCTTGATATCTTAGTGTAAAAAACAGAAACTTTAGCGCTCACGAGAACTGCTGCCATTTTTATTTGGAAAGTGATATTTAGTTAATTCTTTTTGAAGATGATTAATAGATAAATTCCTCATGTACAGAAATTTATTTTAGAATTTTTGGGGTTCCATATATTGCGCTAGTTACAGATTAGTACAGACTGTTCTGTTTTTGACAGATTCTGTTTTTCGTGTGTTGTTTGCTTATTTTGATGAATCTATGGCTAGTAAAATAGTTTATAAACCATAGAGAAGTTGGAATACAGTAGGTTTAACACAAATATAAATAAATAATGAGTTCATTACAGTACCTTGAAGTGGTCTTTTGTCTTCTTTCGCTAACGGAGCTCACGAGATTTTCTACTTTGAGTTTTGTGTTGTGAAGTTTTCAAGTTTTGGGTAAGATTTGATGGATTATGGAACAAGGAGTTGTAAGAGCCTAAGCTTGGGGATGCCCATGGCACCTCCAAGCTAATCTAAGGACACCTAAAAGCCAAAGCTTGGGGATGCCCCGGACGGCATCCCCTCTTTCGTCTACTTCCACCGGTAACTTTACTTGGAGCTATATTTTTATTCACCACATGATATGTGTTTTGCTTGGAGCGTCTTGTATTATTTGATTCTTTATTTGATAGTTTACCACAATCATCCTTGCTGTACACACCTTTTGAGAGAGCCTACATGATTTGGAATTTGTTAGAATACTCTATGTGCTTCTCTTATATCTTTTGAGTTATATAGTTTTGCTCTAGTACTTCACTTATATATTTTAGAGCACGGTGGTGAATTTGTTTTATAGAAACTGTTGATCTCTCATGCTTCACTTAGATTATTTTGAGAGTCTTAAATATCATGGTAATTTGCTTAAATAATCCTAATATGCTTAGTATTCAAGAATAGTAAAAACTTTCTTATGAGTGTGTTGAATACCATGAGAAGTTTGATGCTTGATAATTGTTTTGAGATATGAAGATGGTGATATTAAAGTTGTGATAGTTGAGTTGTTGTGAATTTGAGAAATACTTGTGTTAAATTTTGTGATTCCCATAGCAGGCACGTATGGTGAACCGTTATGTGAGGAAGTCGGAGCATGATTTATTTATTGATTGTCTTCCTTATGAGTGGCAGTCAGGGACGAGCGATGGTCTTTTCCAACCAATCTATCCCCCTAGGAGCATGCGTGTAATACTTTGCTTTGATAACTTGTAGATTTTTTCAATAAGTATATGAGTTCTTTATGATTAATGTTGAGTCCATGGTTTATACGCACTCTCACCCTTCCACCATTGCTAGCCTCTCTAATACCGCACACCTTTCGCCGGTATCATACACCCACCATATACTTTCCTCAAAACAGCCACCATACCTACCTATTATGGCATTTCCATAGCCATTCTGAGATATATTGCCATGCAACTTTCCACCATTTCGTTTATTATGACACACTCCATCATTGTCATATTGATTAGCATGATCATGTAGTTGACATCGTATTTGTGGCAAAGCCATCATTCATAATTATTTCATACATGTCACTCATGAGTCATTGCATATCCCGATACACCACCGGAGGCATTCATATAGAGTCATATTTTGTTCTAAGTATCGAGTTGTAATTGTTGAGTTGTAAGAAAATAAAAGTGTGTTGATCATCATTATTAGAGCATTGTCCCAAGTGAGGAAAGGATGATGGAGACTATGATTCCCCCACAAGTCGGGATGAGACTCCAGACTAAAAATTGAAAAAAAAGGAAAGAAGAGAGGCCATAAAAAAGAGAAAAGGCCCAAATAAAAAATTGAGAGAAAAAGAGAGAAGCGACAATGCTATTATCCTTTTACCACTCTTGTGCTTCAAAGTAGCACCATGGTATTCATGATAGAGAGTCTCTCATTTTGTCACTTTCATATACTAGTGGGAATTTTTCTTTATAGAACTTGGCTTGTATATTCCAATGATGGGCTTCCTCAAATTGCCCTAGGTCTTCGTGAGCAAGTAAGTTGGATGCACACCCACTTAGTTTCTTTTGTTGAGCTTTCATATACTTATAGCTCTAGTGCATCCGTCGCATGGCAATCCCTACTCACTCACATTGATATCCATTTATGGGCATCTCCATAGCCCATTGATACGCCTAGTTGATGTGAGACTATCTTCCCCCTTTTTGTCTTCTCCCCAACCACCATTCTATTCCTCCTATAGTGCTATATCCATGGCTAACGCTCATGTATTGCGTTAAGATTGAAAAACTTTTGAGAATGTCAAAAGTATGAAACAATTGCTTGGCTTGTCATCGGGGTTGTGCATGATTTAAATACTTTGTGTGGTGAAGATAGAGCATAGCCAGACTATATGATTTTGTAGGGATAACTTTCTTTGGCCATGTTATTTTGAGAATACATGATTGCTTTGTTAGTATGCTTCAAGTATTACTATTTTTATGTCAATATGAACTTTTATCTTGAATCTTTCAGATCTGAATATTCATACCACAATTAAGAAGAATTACATTAAAATTATGCCAAGTAGCATTCCACATCAAAAAATCTGTTTTTATCATTTACCTACTCGAGGATGAGCAGGAATTATGCTTGGGGATGCTTGATACGTCTCCAACATATCTATAATTTTTGATTGCTCCATGCTATATTATCTACTATTTTGGACATTATTGGGCTTTATTTTCCACTTTTATATTATTTTTGGGACTAACCTATTAACCGGAGGCCTAGCCTAGAATTGCTGTTTTTTGCCTATTTTAGGGTTTCGAAGAAAAGGGATATCAAACGGAGTCCAAACGGAATGAAACCTCCGGGAACGTGATTTTCTCACCGAACATGATCCAGGAGACTTGGACCCTACGTCAAGAAGCAAAGGAGGAGGCCACGAGGTAGGGGGCACGCCTACCCCCCGGTGCGCCCTCCACCCTCGTGGGCCCCCTGTTGCTCCACCGACGTACTCCTTCCTCCTATATATACCTACGTACCCCCAAATGATCAGATACAGAGCCAAAACCCTAATTCCACCGCCGTAACTTCCTATATCCACGAGATCCCATCTTGGGGCCTGTTCCGGAGCTCTGCCGGAGGAGGTATCCATCACGGAGGGCTTCTACATCAACACCATAGCCTCTCCGATGAAGTGTGAGTAGTTTACCTTAGACCTTCGGGTCCATAGTTATTAGCTAGATGGCTTCTTCTCTCTTTTTGGATCTCAATACAATGTTCTCCCCCTCTCTTGTGGATAAATTTGATGTAATCTTCTTTTTGCGGTGTGTTTGTTGAGACTGATAAATTGTGGGTTTATGATCAAGATTATCTATGAACAATATTTGAATCTTCTCTAAATTATTTTATGTATGATTGGTTATCTTTGCAAGTCTCTTCGAATTATCAGTTTGGTTTGGCCTACTGGATTGATCTTTCTTGCAATGGGAGAAGTACTTAGCTTTGGGTTCAATCTTGCGGTGTCCTTTCCTAGTGAGAGTAGTGGTAGCAAGGCACGTATTGTATTGTTGCCATCGAGGATAACAAGGTGGGGTTTTTATCTTATTGCATGGATTTATCCCTCTACATCATGTCATCTTTCTTAAGGCGTTACTTTGTTTTCATTAACTTAATACTCTAGATGCATGCTGGATAGCGGTCGATGAGTGGAGCAATAGTAGTAGATGCAGGCAGGAGTCGGTCTACTTGTCTCGGACGTGATGCCTATATACATGATCATACCTAGATATTCTCATAACTATGCTCAATTCTGTCAATTGCTCAACAGTAATTCGTTCACCCACCATAGAATACTTATGCTTTTGAGAGAAGCCACTAGTGAAACCTATGGCCCCTGGGTCTATCTTCATCATATTAATCTTCCAATACTTAGTTATTTCCTTTTCTTTTTTACTTTGCTTTTATTTTACTTTGCATCTTTATCATAAAAATACCAAAAATATTATCTTATCATATCTATCAGATCTCACTCTCGTAAGTGACCGTGAAGGGATTGACAACCCCTTATCGCGTTGGTTGCGAGGAGTTATTTGCTTTGTGCAGGTACAAGGGGACACGCGCGCCACCTCCTACTGGATTGATACCTTGGTTCTCAAAAACTGAGGGAAATACTTATGCTACTTTGCTGCATCATCCCTTCCTCTTCGGGGAAATCCAACGCAGTGCTCAAGAGGTAGCACCCATCAATTGATGTTAATGCAAAGAGTAGGGATTGCCATGCAACAGATGCACTTGAGCTATAAATATATGAAAGCTCAACAAAAGAAACTAAGTGGGTGTGCATCCAACTTGCTTGCTCACGAAGGCCTAGGGCATTTGTGGAAGCCCATTGTTGGAATATACAAGTCAAGTTCTATAATTAAAAATTCCCACTAGTATATGAAAGTGACAAAACAAAAGACTCTCTATCATGAACATTATGGTGCTACTTTGAAGCACAAGTGTGGTAAAAAGGATAGTAAGATTGTCCCTTCTCTCCTTTTCTCTCTTTTTTGGGCCTTCTTCTTTTTTATGGCCTTTCTCTTTTTTTCCTCACTTGGGACAATGCTATAGAAAATGATGATCATCACACTTCTATTTATTTACAACTCAATGATTACAACTCGATACTAGAACAAAGTATGACTCTATATGAATGCCTCCGGCGGTGTACCAGGATATGCAATGAACCAAGAGTGACATGTATGGAAGGATTATGAATGGTGGCTTTGCCACAAATACTATGTCAACTACATGATCATGCAAAGCAATATGACAATGATGAACGTGTCATGATAAATGGAACGGTGGAAAGTTGCATGGCAATATATCTCAGAATGGCTATGGGAATGCCATAATAGGTAGGTATGGTGGCTGTTTTGAGGAAGATATAAGGAGTTTTATGTCTGAAAGAGCATATCATATCACGAGGTTTGGATGCACCGGCGAAGTTTGCACCAACTCTCAATGTGAGAAAGGGCAATGCACGGTACCGAAGAGGCTAGCAATGATGGAAGGGTGAGAGTGCGTATAATCCATGGACTCAACATTAGTCATAAATAACTCACATACTTATTGCAAAAATCTATAAGTCATCAAAAACAAGCACTACGCGCATGCTCCTAGGGGGATAGATTGGTAGGAAAAGACCATCGCTCGTCCCCGACCGCAACTCATAAGGAGGACAATCAAAGAACACCTCATGTTTCGAATTTGTTGCATAAAATTTACCATACATGCATGCTACGGGACTTGCAAACTTCAACACAAGTATTTTTCAAATTCACAACTACTCAACTAGCACAACTTTGATATCACTACCTCCATGTCTTAAGACAATCATCAAGCATCAAACTTCTCTTAGTATTCAACACACTCATAAGAAAGTTTTTACTAGTCTTGAATACCTAGCATATTAGAATTATTTAAGTAAATTACCATGCTATTTAAGACTCTCAAAACAATCTAAGTGAATCATGAGAGAATAATAGTTTCTATAAAATGAAACCACCACCGTGCTCTAAAAGATATAAGTGAAGTAATAGAGCAAAAACTATATAACTCAAAAGATATAAGTGAAGCACATAGAGTATTCTAATAATTTCCGAATCATGTGTGTCTCTCTCAAAAGGTGTGTACAGCAAGGATGATTGTGGTAAACCAAAAATCAAAGACTCAAATCATACAAGACGCTCCAAGCAAAACACATATCATGTGGTGAATAAAAATATAGCTCCAAGTAAAGTTACCGATGGAAGTAGACGAAAGAGGGGATGCCTTCCGGGGCATCCCCAAGCTTTGGATTTTAGGTGTCCTTAGATTATCTTGGGGTGCCATGGGCATCCCCAAGCTTAGGCTCTTGCAACTCCTTGTTCCATAATCCATCAAATCTTTCACCCAAAACTTGAAAACTTCACAACACAAAACTTAAAGTAGAAAATCTCGTGAGCTCCGTTAGCGAAAGAAAACAAAACACCACTTCAAGGTACTGTAATGAACTCATTATTTATTTATATTGGTGTTAAACCTACTGTATTCCAACTTCTCTATGGTTTATAAACTATTTTACTAGCCATAGATTCATCAAAATAAGCAAACAACACACGAAAAACAGAATCTGTCAAAAACAGAGCAGTCTGTAGTAATCTGTAGCTAACGCAATATCTGGAACCCCAAAAATTCTAAAATTAATTTCTGGACGTGAGGAATTAATCTATTAATGATCTTCAAAAATAATTAACTAAATATCACTTTCCAAATAAAAATGGCAGCAGTTCTCGTGAGCGCTAAAGTTTCTGTTTTTTACAATAAGATTAAAAAGACTTTCCCCAAGTCTTCCCAACTGTTCTACTTGGCACAAACACTAATTAAACACAAAAACACAACCAAAACAGAGGCTAGATAAATTATTTATTACTAAACAGGATAAAAAATCAAGGAATAAAAATAAAATTGGGTTGCCTCCCAACAAGCGCTATCGTTTAACGCCCCTAGCCTTTCCATAACGGAAATTGGAATCTAATATTTCCTTCCTTCATATCAATAATTGCACCAATCGTTCTAAGGAGAGGTCTACCAAGAATAATAGGACATGAAGGATTGCAATATATGTCAAGAACAATAAAATCTACGGGCACATAAATCCTATTTGCAACAATAATAACATCATTAATTTTTCCCATAGGTTTCTTAATGGTGGAATCTACAAGGTGCAAGTTTAAAGAGCAATAATCAAAATCACGGAAACCTAGCAAATCACACAAAGTCTTTGGAATCATGGAAACACTAGCACCCAAATCACACAAAGCATAGCATTCATGATCTTTAATTTTAATTTTAATAGTAGGTTCCCACTCATCATAAAGTTTTCTAGGGATAGAAACTTCCAACCCAAGTTTTTCTTCATAATATTGCATCAAAGCATCAACGACATGTTTAGTGAAAGATTTATTTTGACTATAAGCATGAGGAGAATCTAGCACATATTGCAATAAGGAAATACAATCTATCAAAGAGCAATTATCATAATTAAATTCCTTGAAATCCAAAATAGTGGGTTCATTAATATTTAAAGTTTTGACTTCTTCAATCCCACTTTTAACAATTTTAGCATCAAGATCTAAAGATTCAAATTCTTGGAACGCCGTCTAGGTAAAGGTGGATCATATTCAGTCCCGTCATTATCAAGATTCATCTTGCAAAACTAAGATTTAATAGGGGACACATCAATAACTTTTAGATCTTCATCTTTATTATCATGGAAACTAGAAGAACATGCTTTTATAAAACAATCTTTCTTAGCACGCATCCTAGCCGTTCTTTCTTTGCACTCATCAATGGAAATTCTCATGGCTTTGAGAGACTCACTGATATCATGCTTAGGTGGAATAGATCTAAGTTTCAAAGAATCAACATCACGAGAAATTCTATCAACGTTCCTAGCCAACTCATCAATCTTAAGAAATTTTTCTTCAATCAAAGCATTGAAATTCTTTTGCAAAGTAATACATTCTTTAATATTAGATTCAAAATTAGAGGGCATCTTATTATAATTTCCATAATAATTGCTGTAGGAATTACCATAATTATTATAGGGATTACTAGGATAAGGCCTAGGATTAAAATTTCCTCTATATGCGTTGTTACCAAAATTATTTCTACCAACACAATTCACATCCATAGATTCATTATTATTCTCAATCAAAGTAGACTAAGGCATATCATTAGGATAAGAAGAAACACTTTTATTAGCAAATAGTTTCATAAGCTCATCCATCTTTCCAATGAAAACATTAATTTCTTCTATCGCATGCACTTTTTTATTAGTAGATCTTTCAGTGCGCCATTGAGAATAATTAACCATAATATTATCTAGGAGTTTAGTAGCTTCTACTAAAGTGATTTCCATAAAAGTGCCTCCCGTGGCCGAATCTAAAAGACTTCTAGAAGCAAAATTCAATCTGGCATACTTTTTTTGTATAATCATCCACAAATTCAAACCATGCGTAGGGCAATTACGTATCATTAATTTCATCCTCTCCCAAGCTTGTGAAACATGTTCATGATCAAGTTGCTTAAAATTTATAATACCGTTCCTAAGAGAGATGATCTTAGCGGGAGGAAAATACTTAGAGATAAAAGCATCCTTGCACTTATTCCACGAATCAATACTATTTTTAGGCAAAGACGAAAACCAAGCTTTAGCACGATCTCTAAGCGAAAAGGAAGTAGCTTCAATTTAACAATATCATTGTCCACATCTTTCTTCTTTTGCATATCACACAAATTAACGAAGCTATTTAGATGGGTAGCGGCATCTTCACTAGGAAGGCCGGCGAATTGATCTTTCATGACAAGATTCAACAAAGCAGCATTAATTTCACAAGATTTAGCATCGGTAAGAGGAGCAATCAGAGTGCTAAGAAAATCATTGTTGTTGGTATTGGTAAAGTCACACAATTTAGTGTTATCTTGAGCCATCGTGACAAGCAAGCAATCCAACACACGAGCAAACACGAAACGTGCAAAAAAGAGGCAAATAGAGAAAGAGAGGGAGGACGGAGAGAGAGAGGGCAAATAAAACGGCAAGGGTGAAGTGGGGGGAGAGGAAAACGAGAGGCAAATTGCAAATAATGTAATGCGAGAGATAAGGGTTTGTGATGGGTACTTGGTATGTTGACCTTTGCGTAGACTCCCTGGCAACAGTGCCAGAAATCATTCTTGCTACCTCTTGAGCACTTGCGTTGGTTTTCCCTTGAAGAGGAAAGGGTGATGCAACAAAGTAGCCTAAGTATTTCCCTCAGTTTTTGAGAACCAAGGAATCAATCCAGTAGGAGGCCACGCACGAGTCCCTCGCACCTACACAAACAAATAAATCCTCGCAACCAACACGATAAGGGGTTGTCAATCCCTACACGGTCACTTACGAGAGTGAGTTTGATAGATATGATAAGATAATATTTTTGGTATTTTTATGATAAAGATGCAAAGTGTAATAAAAGGCAAAGGAAATAACTAAGTATTGAAAGATTAATATGATGGAAGATAGACCCAGGGGCCATAGGTTTCACTAGTGGCTTCTCTCGAGGGCATACGTATTCATAGTGGGTAAACAAATTACTGTTGAGCAATTGACAGAATTGAGCATAGTTATGAGAATATCTAGGTATGATCATGTATATAGGCATCACATCCGAGACAAGTAGACCGACTCCTGCCTGCATCTACTACTATTACTCCATACATCGACCGCTGTCCAGCATGCATCTAGAGTATTAAGTTCATAAGAACAGAGTAACGCTTTAAGCAAGATGACATGATATAGAGGGATAAACTCATGCAATATGAAATAAACCCCATCTTGTTATCCTCGATGGCAACAATACAATATGTGCCTTGCTGCCCCTACTGTCACTGGGAAAGGACACCGCAAGATTGAACCCAAAGCTAAGCACTTCTCCCATTGCAAGAAAGATCAATCTAGTAGGCCAAACCAAACTGATAATTCGAAGAGACTTGCAAAGATAACCAATCATACATAAAAGAATTCAGAGAAGATTCAAATATTGTTCATAGATAAACTTGATCATAAACCCACAATTCATCGGTCTCAACAAACACACCGCAAAAGAAGATTACATCGAATGGATCTCCACAAGAGAGGGGGAGAACTTTGTATTGAGATCCAAAAAGAGAGAAGAAGCCATCTAGCTAATAACTATGGACCCGTAGGTCTGAGGTAAACTACTCACACTTCATCGGAGGGGCTATGGTGTTGATGTAGAAGCCCTCCGTGATTGATGCCCCCTCCGGCGGAGCTCCGGAACAGGCCCCAAGATGGGATCTCGTGGATAAAGAAAGTTACGGCAGTGGAATTCGGGTTTTGGCTCCATATCTGGTAGTTCGGGGGTAGGTTGGTATATATAGGAGGAAGGAGTACGTCGGTGGAGCAGCAGGGGGCCCACGAGGGTGGAGGGCGCGCCTGGGGGGGTAGGCGTGCCCCCTACCTTGTGGCCTCCTGGTTGATGTCTTGACATAGGGTCCAAGTCCTTTGGATCATGTTCGTTCCGAAAATCACGTTGCCGAAGATTTCATTTCGTTTGGACTCCGTTTGATATACTTTTTCTACGAAACCCTAAAATAGGCAAAAAACAACAATTCTAGGCTGGGCCTCCGGTTAATAGGTTAGTCCCAAAAATAATATAAAAGTGTATAATAAAGCCCAATAATGTCCAAAACAGAATATAATATAGCATGGAACAATAAAAAATTATAGATACATTGAAGACGTATCACCAATCTAGTCCATGCATTCAACCAGTAGCTTAAACAAACATTTCAAGCATGAAAAAGTAACTAGCAATCAACCATATTTATTTAACACATTTTTAAATGCATAAAAAAACTCATACTTAAGTAAGAAAAATCATAGATATTGAAATGACAGCATCCAAATGATGGTGTGGCTTGCCTTAGTGGAGAGGAGGGTCACACTCCTCCTGGTTATCTTCAAGGCAAGTCCCTCCTTCTGACAATAATTAAAAACCACAAAACAAAATATCAAAAACCAATTTGAAAATCACCAGAAATTCTAGACAGCAAGGAAAATTCCACATTTTGGTGTGCTGCTAGAGCTTTCTGAAACAAACACAGTGCAAAAAGAATCAACTCATTTGGACTTATAGGCTAGGAGTTATCACTGGTCAAGTTGTGGTCAAGATTTTTGAATTAAATTGAATTAAACAGAAAATCTGGGGGGGGGGGGTGTTACGTCGATGGCGTAAAGCCAGGATACGCCTCCACTCGTACCTCTTCGGGTGCAAGTGGAGAGGCTCACACCGGGCCCCACCAGTCAGGAGAGAGAGGGGGAGAGAGGGAAACAAAACGCGGCGGTGCTCCGCCGGAGCTTACGCCGGTGATGAGTGGGTTTTGGGCGAAACCAGAGGGATAGAAGGGGAGAGGGGGTCATGGCGCACTTGCCCATACCCGTGGCATGTCGGGGGATGGCCAGAGTGTTGGAAATATGCCCTAGAGGCAATAATAAAAGCATTATTATTATTATATTTCCTTGTTCATGATAACTGTCTTTATTCATGCTATAATTGTGTTATCCGGAAATCGTAATACATGTGTGAATAACAGACACTAACATGTCCCTAGTAAGCCTCTAGTTGACTAGCTCGTTGATCAACAGATAGTCATGATTTTGTGACTATGGACATTGGATGTCATTGATAATGAGATCACATCATTAGGAGAATGATGTGATGGACAAGACCCAATCCTAAACATAGCATAAAGATCATGTAGTTCGTTTGCTAGAGTTTTTCCAATGTCAAGTATCTTTTCCTTAGACCATGAGATCGTGTAACTCCCGGATACCGTAAGAGTGCTTTAGGTGTACCAAACGTCACAACGTAACTGGGTGACTATAAAGGTATACTACGGGTATGTCCGAAAGTGTCTGTTGGGTTGACACAGATCAAGACTGGGATTTGTCACTCTGTATGACGGAGAGGTATCACTGGGCCCACTTGGTAATGCATCATCATAATGAGCTCAAAGTGACCAAGTGTCTAGTCACGGGATCATGCATTACGGTACGAGTAAAGTGACTTGTCGGTAACGAGATTGAACGAGGTATTGGGATAGCGACGATCGAATCTCGGGCAAGTAACATACCGATTGACAAAGGGAATTGTATACGGGGTTGCTTGAACTGTCGACATTGTGGTTCATCCGATGAGATCATCGTGGAGCATGTGGGAGCCAACATGGGTATCCAGATCCCGCTGTTGGTTATTGACCGGAGAGTCGTCTTGGTCATGTCTGCCTGTCTCCCGAACCCGTAGGGTCTACACACTTAAGGTTCGGTGATGCTAGGGTTGTAGGAGTATGTATATGCAGTAACTTGAATGTTGTTCGGAGTCCCGGATGAGATCCCAGATGTCACGAGGAGTTCCGGAATGGTCCGGAGGTAAAGAATTATATATGGGAAGTGATATTTCGGCCATCGGGACAAGTTTCGGGGTCACCGGTATTGTACCGGGACCACTGGAAGGGTCCCGGGGGTCCACCGCGTGGGGCCACCTATCCCGGAGGGCCCCATGGGCTGAAGTAGGAAGGGACCCAGCCCAAAGTGGGCTGGGGCGCCTCTCCCCTATGGCCCATGCGGCTAGGGTTTGGGGGAAACCCTAAAGGGGGGCGCCCCCTTGCTTGGGGGGCAAGCCCCCCACCCCTTGGCCGCCGCCCCCCCCTAGGAGAATAGATCTCCTAGGGCCGGCGCCCCCCCCTTTGGCCCTCCTATATATAGTGGGGGAGGGAGGGCTTTTCTCCTACGCTTTTGGTTGCCTCCCTCTCCCTCTCCAACTCCTCCTCCTCCTCCATAGTGCTTGGCGAAGCCTTGACGGAGTACTGCAGCTCCAACATCACCACGCCGTCGTGCTGTTGCTGGAGCCATCTTCCTCAACCTCTCCTTCCCCCTTGCTGGATCAAGAAGAAGGAGACGTTGCGTGAACCATACGTGTGTTGAACGCGGAGGTGCCGTCCGTTCGGTGCTAGGATCTCCGGTGATTTGAATCACGTCGTGTTCGACTACTTCATCCCTGTTCTTTGAACGCTTCCGCTCGCGATCTACAAAGGTATGTAGATGCATCTGATGACTCGTTGCTAGATGAACTCATAGATAGATCTTGGTGAAACCGTAGGAAAATTTTTGTTTTCTGCAACGTTCCCCAACAGTGGCATCATGAGCTAGGTCTATGCGTAGTTCTTCTTGCGCGAGTAGAACACAATTTGTTGTGGGCGTAGATGTTGTCAACTTTCTTGCCGCTACTAGTCTTATCTTGCTTCGACGGTATTGTGGGATGAAGCGGCCCGGACCAACCTTACACGTATGCTTACGTGAGACCGGTTCCACCAACAAACATGCACTAGTTGCATAAGGTGGCTAGCGGGTGCCTGTCTCTCCTACTTTAGTTGGAGTGGATTCGATGAAAAGGGTCCTTATGAAGGGTAAATAGAAGTTGACAAATCACGTTGTGGCTTTCACGTAGGTAAGAAAACGTTCTTGCTAGAACCCTACTTCAGCCACGTAAAACTTGCAACAACAATTAGAGGACGTCTAACTTGTTTTTGCAGCAAGTTCTTTGTGATATGATATGGCCAAAGTTGTGATGAATGATACATATGTGATGTATGAGATGTTCGTGTTATTGTAATAGGAATCACGACTTGCATGTCGATGAGTATGACAACCGGCAGGAGCCATAGGAGTTGTCTTTATTCTTTTATATGACCTGCATGTCATTGAGGAATGCCATGTAAATTACTTTACTTTATTGCTAAACACGTTAGCCTTAGTAGTAGAAGTAATAGTTGGCGAGCAACTTCATGAAGACACGATGATGGAGATCATGATGATGGAGATCATGGTGTCATGCCGGTGACAAGATGATCATTGAGCTCCAAGATGGAGATCAAAGGAGCTATGTGATATTGGCCATATCATGTCACTATTATTATTTGATTGCATGTGATGTTTATCATGTTTTGCATCTTGTTTACTTAGAACGACGGTAGTGAATAAGATGATCCCTCATAATAATTTCAAGCAAGTGTTCCCCCTAACTGTGCACCGTTGCGACAGTTCGTTGCTTCAATGCACCACGTGATGATCCGGTGTTTGATTCAAACATTCACATACAACGGGTGTAAGACAGATTTACACATGCAAACACTTAGGTTGACTTGACGAGCCTAGCATGTGTATAGACATGGCCTCGGAACACAGAAGACCGAAAGGTCGAGCATGAGTTGTATAGAAGATACGATCAACATGAAGATGTTCACCGATGTTGACTAGTCCGTCTCACGTGATGATCGGACACGGCCTAGTTGACACGGATCATGTTATACTTAGATGCCTAGAAGAGGGATGTCTATCTAAGTGGGAGTTCATTGCATAATTTGATTAGATGAACTTAATTATCATGAACTTAGTCTAAAATCTTTACAATATGTCTTGTAGATCAAATGGCCAACGTAGTCCTCAACTTCAACGCGTTCCTAGAGAAAACCAAGCTGAAAGACGATGGCAGCAACTACACGGACTGGGTCCGGAACCTGAGGATCATCCTCACAGCTGCCAAGAAAGATTATGTCCTACAAGCACCGCTAGGTGAAGCTCCCGTCCCATAGAACCAAGACGTTATGAACGCTTGGCAGACATGTGCTGATGACTACTCCCTCGTTCAGTGCAGCATGCTTTACAGTTTAGAGCCGGGGCTCCAAAAGCGTTTTGAGAGACATGGAGCATATGAGATGTTCGAAGAGCTGAAAATGGTTTTTCAAGCTCATGCCCGGGTCGAGAGATATGAGGTCTCCGACAAATTCTTCAGCTGTAAGATGGAGGGAAATAGTTCTGTCAGTGAGCACATACTCACTATGTCTGGGTTACATAACCGCTTGACTCAGCTAGGAGTTAATCTCCCGGATGATGCGGTCATTGACAGAATCCTCCAGTCGCTTCCACCAAGCTACAAGAGCTTTGTGATGAACTTCAATATGCAGGGGATGGAAAAGACCATTCCTGAGGTATTTGCAATGCTGAAATCAGCAGAGGTAGAAGTCAAGAAGGAACATCAAGTGTTGATGGTCAATAAAACCACTAAGTTCAAGAAGGGCAAGGGTAAAAAGAACTTCAAGAAGGACGGAAAGGGAGTTGCCGCGCCCGGCAAGCAAGCTGCCGGGAAGAAGCCAAAGAATGGACCCAAGCCCGAGACTGAGTGCTTTTATTGCAAGGGAAGCGGTCACTGGAAGCGGAACTGCCCCAAATACTTAGCGGACAAGAAGGCCGGCAAAACAAAAGGTATATGTGATATACATGTAATGATGTGTACCTTACCAGTACCCGTAGTAGCTCCTGGGTATTTGATACCGGTGTAGTTGCTCACATTTGTAACTCAAAGCAGGGGCTGCGGAATAAGCGGAGACTGGTGAAGGACGAGGTGACGATGCGCGTCGGGAATGGTTCCAAGGTCAATGTGATCGCCGTCGGCACGTTACCTCTATATTTACCTTCGGGATTAGTTTTAAACCTTAATAATTGTTATTTAGTGCCAGCTTTGAGCATGAACATTGTATCGGGATCTCGTTTAATTCGAGATGGCTACTCATTTAAATCCGAGAATAATGGTTGTTCTATTTATATGAGAGATATGTTTTATGGTCATGCTCCTATGGTGAATGGTTTATTCTTAATGAATCTCGAGCGTAATACTACACATATTCATAGTGTGAGTACCAAAAGATGTAAGGTTGATAATGATAGTCCCACGTACTTGTGGCACTGCCGCCTTGGTCACATAGGTGTCAAACGCATGAAGAAGCTCCATGCAGATGGACTTTTAGAGTCTCTTGATTATGAATCATTTGACACGTGCGAACCATGCCTCATGGGTAAAATGACCAAGACTCCGTCCTCGGGAACAATGGAGCGAGCAACCAACTTATTGGAAATCATACATACTGATGTGTGCGGTCCAATGAGCATTGAGGCTTGCGGTGGCTATCGTTATGTTCTCACCCTCACTGATGACTTGAGTAGATATGGGTATGTCTACTTAATGAAACACAAGTCTGAAACCTTTGAAAAGTTCAAGGAATTTCAGAGTGAGGTTGAGAATCAACGTGACAAGAAAATCAAGTTTCCACGATCAGATCGTGGAGGAGAATACTTGAGTCATGAATTTGGCACACACTTAAGAAAATGTGGAATAGTTTCACAACTCACGCCGCCTGGAACACCTCAGCGTAACGGTGTGTCCGAATGTCGTAATCACACTCTATTAGATATGGTACGATCTGTGATGTCTCTTACCGATTTACCACTATCTTTTTGGGGCTATGCTTTAGAGACTGCCGCATTCACTTCAAATAGGGCTCCGTCGAAATCCGTTGAGACGACACCGTTTGAATTATGGTTTGGGAAGAAACCTAAGCTGTCGTTTCTAAAAGTTTGGGGATGCGATGCTTATGTCAAGAAACTTCAACCTGAAAAGCTCGAACCCAAGTCGGAAAAATGTGTCTTCATAGGATACCCTAAAGAAACTGTTGGGTATACCTTCTACCTCAGATCCGAAGGCAAGATCTTTGTTGCCAGGAATGGATGCTTTCTAGAGAAGGAGTTTCTCTCGAAAGAAGTAAGTGGGAGGAAAGTAGAACTTGATGAAGTGTTACCTCTTGAACCGGAAAATGGCGCAACTCAAGAAAATGTTCCTGAGGAGCCTGCACCGACTAGAGAGGAAGTTAATGATGATGATCATGAAACTTCTGATCAAGTTGCTACTGAACTTCGAAGGTCCACAAGGACATGTTCCGCACCAGAGTGGTATGGCAACCCTGTCTTGGAAATCATGTTGTTAGACAACAGTGAACCTTCGAACTATGAAGAAGCGATGGCGGGCCCGGATTCCGACAAATGGCTAGAAGCCATGAAATCTGAGATAGGATCCATGTATGAAAACGAAGTATGGACTTTGACTGACTTGCCCGTTGAACAGCGAGCCGTAGAAAATAAATGGTTCTTTAAGAAGAAGACAGACGCGGATGGTAATGTGACCATCTATACAGCTCGGCTTGTCGCTAAGGGTTATCGACAAGTTCAAGGGGTTGACTACGATGGGACTTTCTCACCGGTAGCGAAGCTGAAGTCCGTCCGAATCATGCTAGCAATTGCCTCATTCTACGATTATGAGATATGGCAAATGGACGTCAAAATGGCATTCCTTAATGGTTTCCTTAAGGAAGAATTGTATATGATGCAGCCGGAAGGTTTTGTCGATCCTAAGAATGCTGACAAGGTGTGCAAGCTCCAACGCTCAATTTATGGGCTGGTGCAAGCATCTCGGAGTTGGAACATTCGCTTTGATGAGATGATCAAAGCGTTTGGGTTTACGCAGACTTATGGAGAAGCCTGCGTTTACAAGAAAGTGAGTGGGAGCTCTGTAGCATTTCTCATATTATATGTAGATGACATACTTTTGATGGGAAATGATATAGAATTCTTGGACAGCATCAAGGCCTACTTGAACAAGAGTTTTTCAATGAAGGACCTTGGAGAAGCTGCTTATATATTAGGCATCAAGATCTATAGAGATAGATCAAGACGCCTCATAAGTCTTTCACAAAGCACATACCTTGAGAAGATAATGAAGAAGTTCAATATGGATCAATCTAAGAAGGGGTTCTTGCTTGTGTTACAAGGTATGAAATTGAGCTCAGCTCAATGTCCGACCACGGCAGAAGATATAGAAGAGATGAGTGTCATCCCCTATGCCTCAGCCATAGATTCTATTATGTATGCCATGTTGTGTACCAGACCTGATGTAAACCTTGCCGTAAGTTTGGTAGGAAGATACCAAAGTAATCCCGGCAAGGAACACTGGACAGCAATCAAGAATATCCTGAAGTACCTGAAAAGGACTAAGGAAATGTTTCTCGTTTATGGAGGTGACGAAGAGCTCGTCGTAAAGGGTTACGTCGACGCTAGCTTCGACACAGATCTGGATGACTCTAAGTCACAAACCGGATACGTGTATATTTTGAATGGTGGGGCAGTAAGCTGGTGCAGTTGCAAGCAGAGCGTCGTGGCGGGATCTACATGTGAAGCGGAGTACATGGCAGCCTCAGAGGCAGCACATGAAGCAATTTGGGTGAAGGAGTTCATCACCGACCTAGGAGTCATACCCAATGCGTCGGGGCCGATCAAGCTCTTCCATGACAACACTAGAGCTATTGCACTTGCCAAGGAGCCCAGGTTTCACAAGAAGACAAGGCACATCAAGCGTCGCTTCAACTCCATTCGTGAAAATGTTCAAGATGGAGACATAGATATTTGTAAAGTGCATACGGACCTGAATGTAGCAGATCCGTTGACTAAACCTCTCCCTAGAGCAAAACATGATCAACACCAGAATTCCATGGGTGTTCGATTCATCACAATGTAACTAGATTATTGACTCTAGTGCAAGTGGGAGACTGTTGGAAATATGCCCTAGAAGCAATAATAAAAGCATTATTATTATATTTCCTTGTTCATGATAACTGTCTTTATCCATGCTATAATTGTGTTATCCGGAAATCGTAATACATGTGTGAATAACAGACACCAACATGTCCCTAGTAAGCCTCTAGTTGACTAGCTCGTTGATCAACAGATAGTCATGATTTCCTGACTATGGACATTGGATGTCATTGATAACGAGATCACATCATTAGGAGAATGATGTGATGGACAAGACCCAATCCTAAACATAGCATAAAGATCATGTAGTTCGTTTGCTAGAGTTTTTCCAATGTCAAGTATCTTTTCCTTAGACCATGAGATCGTGTAACTCCCGGATACCGTAAGAGTGCTTTGGGTGTACCAAACGTCACAACGTAACTGGGTGACTATAAAGGTATACTACGGGTATCTCCGAAAGTGTCTGTTGGGTTGACACAGATCAAGACTGGGATTTGTCACTCCGTATGACGGAGAGGTATCACTGGGCCCACTCGGTAATGCATCATCATAATGAGCTCAAAGTGACCAAGTGTCTGGTCACGGGATCATGCATTACGGTACAAGTAAAGTCAGCCGGTAACGAGATTGAACGAGGTATTGGGATACCGATGATCGAATCTCGGGCAAGTAACATACCGGTTGACAAAGGGAATTGTATACGGGGTTGCTTGAACCCTTGACATCGTGGTTCATCCGATGTGATCATCGTGGAGCATGTGGGAGCCAACATGGGTATCCAAATCCCGCTGTTGGTTATTGACCGGAGAGTCATCTTGGTCATGTCTGCCTGTCTCCCGAACCCGTAGGGTCTACACACTTAAGGTTCGGTGACGCTAGGGTTGTAGGAGTATGTATATGCAGTAACCCGAATGTTGTTCGGAGTCCCGAATGAGATCCCGGACGTCAAGAGGAGTTCCGGAATGGTCCGTAGGTAAAGAATTATATATGGGAAGTGATATTTCGGCCATCGGGACAAGTTTCGGGGTCACCGGTATTGTACCGGGACCACCGGAAGGGTCCCGGGGGTCCACCGGGTGGGGCCACCTATCCCGGAGGGCCCCATGGGCTGAAGTAGGAAGGGACCCAGCCCAAAGTGGGCTGGGGTGCCTCTCCCCTAGGGCCCATGCGGATAGGGTTTGGGGGAAACCCTAAAGGGGGGCGCCCCCTTGCTTGGGGGGCAAGCCCCCCACCCCATGCCGCCCCCCTAGGAGAATAGATCTCCTAGGGCCCCCCCTTTGGCCCTCCTATATATAGTGGGGGAGGGAGGGCTTTTCTCCTACGCTTTTGGTTGCCTCCCTCTCCCTCTCCAACTCCTCCTCCTCCTCCATAGTGCTTGGCAAAGCCCTGACGGAGTACTGCAGCTCCACCATCACCACGCCATCGTGCTGTTGCTGGAGCCATCTTCCTCAACCTCTCCTTCCCCCTTGCTGGATCAAGAAGAAGGAGACGTTGCGTGAACCGTACGTGTGTTGAACGCGGAGGTGCCGTCCGTTCGGTGCTAGGATCTCCCGTGATTTGAATCACGTCGTGTTCGACTACTTCATCCCCGTTCTTTGAACGCTTCCGCTCGCGATCTACAAAGGTATGTAGATGCATCCGATGACTCGTTGCTAGATGAACTCATAGATAGATCTTGGTGAAACCATAGGAAATTTTTTGTTTTCTGCAACGTTCCCCAACACAGAGATACTCGCAACCAAGCTCGCAATTGGCGGTGGCGGTCGGGGCTTGCCGGAGAGGAAGAAGGCGATGGCGAGGGGCGACTCTAGGGGCTCTACTGCTTCCAGGCGATACGAGTGAATCCCCAATGATACATCTGAGAGATTGATGGAGGTCGAGGGGCTCTAGAGCATGGTGGTTGGGCTGCGGGGGTCGCCGATGTTCTTTGGTAGAGGTCGACTGCCAGAGGCCTGCCCGACTGGGCTACGACTATCCTACGGGGTCGTGGTGGTTGAGAAGTATGGGGTGAGGCTTCGAAGCGGCGGGAGGGGCTCTATATATAGCCGGAGCGAGAGGGGGGTACGTGGCGCCGCCGGAGCTCTCTGGAAGCCGGAGAACAATGACGAAAGGCTCCAGTGCGAGGGGGCAAGGGCTCAGTGCTCAGGCGGGAGCTGTCCACGCACACGGACGAGCACAGGAAGTAGGGAAGAAGCGGACAAGGGCACGAGCGCACTATGGCTTTTGGCCGCGACGTGCCCGCGCTCGCTGCGGCGTCTTCGGTGTCGGTGATCTCCAGGGAGAGGTCAAGGGTGATGAGTCAGGGCTGGTGGCGCAGCGCGGCAATTGTCAGCGAGCTCTGGTTCGAGCACGCGCCGAACAGAGGCGGTGGCGCGACGCAGAGCGCGTCGAACGCATGCCAGACCCCGTGTCCGCACGCGGTCACCGCCCTAGCATGGTAAAAATGATGCACACGCACGACCGAACCTTGTCTGGGCTATAGTCCACGCAGTGATAGGTCTAGGGAGGATGAGGACTCAATGCCAGGCCGACCAGAGGTGACTCAACCTTCTTGGCAAGTTTCTGGTCAGAAACTTGGCTGCTACTTCTGGATAGCTTCTAGATGGCCATTAGGGCTGATCTCATGGGGTTAAGGGTTCCTTAGGATGGTAAAGAGGCTCAAGAAAAACCAGGGCCAAATGATCATGGAAAAATACACTTGTTGTACAAAGTGCAATTTTGGGGCAGAAGAGAAATGATTTTCTATAGCAAAAAAATTACAAAAAGTCATGCCATATTTTTGCTTGGGGAAGTGGGCCAAGGTTCAAAGAATATTCAGGAATTATCTCAAGATTTTTGGAGCAATAAAAATGAGAGTTGCTTTGGAGCATTAGTTTCTGAAATGAGATTCAGAAGAAAAATTGAATATTTTTCCTTTATGAAAAATATTCATTTGGCCATTTTGGGATTTTTAACAGAAATAAGATTAAATGAGAGGTAGGTAGGTCACTTGGGTGAAAATCAAGGGCATGCCCAAGTGATAAGTCCATTTGAATTGATTCCAAAAAAATTCAAATCCAAGGCAAAGGCAAAACCAATTCTGGAAAAGAGGGAAGGCAAAATCCAAACTGTCACAAACCGCATGGTGGTTTTGTCGCAAGAAGGTCATCTTCACACAATCCCATGTAATGAACAAGATAGGGATAAAGAGAGTTGACTTACAATCGCCCCTTCACACCATATTCAAATAAGTCATACATCATCAGAATACACTCATAGTCCGACTAAGGACAACCAAATGAAAAGGAAGATAACCCAACTGCTAGATCCCCGATTGTCCCAACTGGCCTCCACTACTGATCATCAGGAAAAGAAGCATAATAACGACCAAGGTCCTCGTCGAACTCCCACTTGAGTTTGGTAGCATCACCTGCACTAGCATCATCGGCACCTGCAACTGTTTGGAAGTATTCGTGAGTCACGAGGACTCAACAATCTCAAAACCCATGAGATCAAGACTATTTAAGCTTATGGGTAGGATGTGGTAATGAGGTGGAGCTGCAGCAAGCACTAAGAAAATATGGTGGCTAACATACGAGTACAAGAGTAGGATGAGAAACTACGCAACGGTCGCAAAAATACAAATGATCAAGAAGTGATCCTGAAACTACTTACGTTCAAGCATAACCTAAACCGTGTTCACTTCCCGGACTCCGCCGAAAAGAGACCATCATGGATACACACGCAGTTGATGCATTTTAAACAAGTCAAGTGTGAAGTTCTCTACAACCGGATATTAACAAATTCCCATCTGCCACATAACCGCGGGCACGGCTCTCGAAAGTTTATACCCTGCAGGGGTGTCCCAACTTAGCCCATCACAAGCTCTCAAGATCAACGAAGGATATTCCTTCTCCCGGAAAGGCCCGATCAATCTCGGAATCCTGGTTACAAGACATTTCGACAATGGTAAAACAAGACCAGCAAGACCGCCCGATGTGCCGACAAATCTCGATAGGAGTCGCACGTATCTCGTTCTCAGGGCACACCGGATGGGACAAGCTACGAGTAAAACCAGCCCTCAAGTTTCCCCAAGGTGGCCCGGCAGGCTGCCCGTTTCAGACCAACACTCAGAGGAGCACTGGCTCGGGGGGGTTAAAATAAAGATGACCCTTGGGTCTACGGAACCCAAGGGAAAGTTATGGTTTGTTAGGCAAATGTAAAACCAAGGTTGGGCCTTGCTGGAGGAGTTTTATTCAAAGCGAACTGTTAAGGGGGTCCCTGTCGGTGTCAAAACCGGCGGATCTTGGGAAGGGGGTCCCGAACTGTGCGTCTAGGCCGGATGGTAATAGGAGGCAGGGAACACGATGTTTTACCCAGGTTCGGGCCCTCTTGATGGAGGTAAAACCCTACGTCCTGCTTGATTAATATTGATGATATGAGTAGTACAAGAGTAGACCTACCACGAGATCAAGGAGGCTAAACCCTAGAAGCTAGCCTATGGTATGATTGTTGTCTATGGAGTTGATGAAGTTGTCCTACGGACTAAAACCCCTCCGGTTTATATAGACACCGGATAGGGTTAGGGTTACATAGATTCGGTTACAATGATAGGAGATCTTGAATATCCGCATCGCCAAGCTTGCCTTCCATGCCAAGGAAAGTCCCATCCGGACACGGGACGAAGTCTTCAATCTTGTATCTTCATAGTCCAGGAGTCCGGCTGAAGGTATAGTCCAGCTACCCGAACACCCCCTAATCCAGGACTCCCTCAGTAGCCCCTGAACCAGGCTTCAATGACGACGAGTCCGGCGCGCAAATTGTCTTCGCCATTGCAAGGTGGGTTCCTCCTCCAAGTCCTTCATAGAAGATTGTAAAGACCAAGAGTAGTGTCCGGCTCTGTAAAATAAGCTTCCACATATTGCCATAGAGAGAATAATATTAACACAAATCAAATCTGCTGACGTATCTGCAGTGTGCCATCACACCACAACCAAGCCCTTTACTCGAATCATTTTTACTTTTCCTCCTCAGCATGTTTTGCGAGGCGGTTTCCTTGGCACGTCTTGTCAAAGCAGAGATCGTGTACCCCTTTTACGGGATTCTCATCAATACGAACGTGGGTAACCCAACCGTACCATTTATCACGGCGCTCAGGAGGCAAGTGAGTTTTATTAGGTAGGTGGGGACGCATAACCGCATCCGCCTATATAAGGGGATAAGGATCCACCCTTTTTACCTACGCCTTCATCCTCCCTTGCCTATCCATCCCTCGCGCACCCGAGCTCCAGTGCCCAAGCCCGCACATCCCACCTCAACCTTCTCCAGCAATGTCCAGAGCGGGAGGCAAATGGATGGTCTCCTCCGCTACGGAGGGTAAAGTAAAAAAGCTAAGGAAGGCCGGATACCTGTCCAAGGACATCGCGCACCGGCTTCCCGAAGAGGGGCAACTTATCCCCACCCCAAGGCCCCATGAGAGGGTCGTGTTTCTCCACCACTTCCTCCACGGACTAGGTTTTCCACTCCACCCATTTGTCCGGGGGCTCATGTTCTACTATGGCCTGGATTTCCATGATCTGGCTCCAAACTTCATCCTCAACATCTCGGAGTTTATCGTCGTGTGCGAGGCCTTTCTCCGCGTCCGCCCCCATTTCGGCCTCTGGCTCAAGACCTTCAACGTCAAGCCCAAGGTGGTGCGCGGCAGCCAGGCGGAGTGCGGAGGCGCTATGGCGGGCAAGATGGCCAACGTCCTATGGTTCAAGGGCTCTTTCGTGGAGACCCTAAAGGGATGGCAAGCCGGGTGGTTTTATATCACCGAGCCACGCGATCCGGAATGGACCGCAGCCCCTGAGTTCTAATCCGGACCCCCCACGCGGCTTATGTCCTGGAAAGAGACGGGCCTGTCGTGGGGTGACGAAAAAGAGGTGACCGGATTGCAAACATGCATCCAGTCCCTGGTGAACAAGCCAGTCCGGCTTGTTAATATAATCCAGGTTATGCTCGTCCGCCGAATCCTCCCGTGCCAACAACGGGATTTTAATCTGTGGGAGTTCGACCCGGCGTAGCACCAAACTCTCAACAGGCTCTTCGACACGACATATGAGGATGCCTGGAGGGTGCTATTCAAGGGCGCCGAGGCTCCCGCATCCGCTTCCGAGGACCGCGGATACAGCTCGCAGCGTCACGCTAGCAAGGTATGCCATCTACACCCTTCACAGGATGTTAAGCCGTTTTTCATAGTTTGACACTATGCGGGATCTAAACTCCCTTTCCTCTGACAGGCTTGGCGGGTGATAGCCGAGCCGATTAACTGTCCGGCTCCGCTGCCTAAAGATCCAGCCCCATCTTTACTGGTGAAGCTGCTGGCCCCGGCGCCTTATGTGGTGCCGGAGAAGAAGGTCAAGAAGAAGAAGACCACGGGGACTCGAAAGAGTGCCCGCAACACGGTGGTCCGAGGCGCCCTCTCATCTGACGAGTCCGAGGCGCCCTCCTCCCACGAGAACGAGGAGGAGGAAGAAGAAGACTCTCCCTCTCCAGTGGAGGGAGGAGAGAAGAGGAAGGTCGCCCCAACGGGGGAGGCCGAGGGGTCTAGAAAAAGGAAGACCCCTCCGCTGGACTACGCCCCTGACGCCAAAGAGGGCGAAGAGGAATGGCCGGACAGGGCCAAGCGTCCGGAGAAATCGTAAGTGTTTAGATACCAGAGTAACTCATGATATTCCTTTTGTTGCACAGCTTCCCCTAATGTCGAATGTGATAATGCAGCCCGCCCCGGGCCGCACTCGATGAGTCATCGAGCGGCTCCCTGGATTCATCGGACGTGAACTCTGTTCCGCCCGCTGTCTCCCCCCGCACTGTGGATGACGCCGAAGTGGCATCACACCGAGCTCCGGGGCAGGAGGAGGTGGTCGTGGAGGAGCCGCAAGGCGACCTCCCGGACCCCAGGAGTGAAGGGGACAAGACCCCCCAGGGCTCCAAGTCCGGCCTTAAGCCAGACACTGTGCCGGAATCTTCAACGATTCCGGACCGCGGCAGGCGAACTCCTTCCAAGAGGAGCAAGCCTTCTGAGCCAGCAGCCTCCGTCCAACCGGAGGCGCCGGACAATCTGCTGGAGGTGCTTGAAGGTGCCTCCATCGACGAGGAACACCGTACTATTATGAGTACGGTGATCCGGAAGGTTCAGTCCGCCAAGAGCGGGCTGAATGAAGCTTGCGCTGGCCTCCTAACAGGCTTCAAGGTAAGTAAAAATATGTAAAAATATTACTGCATAGACAGTAGCCCCTGATGCTCTGTTTGGCGTTTGGAAAGAAAAGCCGAATAGAGGATCTATGAAATTTTGCAGAAGTCTAATAAAGAAGTCAATATGCGTATGCAGGCTTCGCTGCTAGCCACCGCCGCACTGACTGCGGAGGTGGATACCCTAAAACAGGGACTCGAGCGGTCCGAGCAAGAACTCGGCCGTGCCAAGCAGCAGCTCGAGGAGAAAGAAGGTAAGAAATACCTTATAAAAAGGTGCCTATAGAGAGGCGTGATTGCAAAAAATAACAGGATTGTACTGCTTATTGTAGGGGCCACGACTGAGGTGGCGACCCTCAAGCAGGCGCTGTCCGAGGCCGAAAAGAAAACGGCCGTGGAGCGCACCGAGCGAGAGAAACTTGGGTCTCAGGTTGGCGAGGTGCAGCAAGAGCTTCAGGCTCTCATGAAGAAACATGATAGTTTGGAGCTTGAGTCAAAGACCCAAGCGTCCGAGCTCGCGACGGCCCTTGAGACTGCCAAGTCTGCCAAGGCCGAAGCCCAGAAGGCTCTCCGAGAGTTGGAGGATATGAAGAAGATAGCAGCGGGTAAGGCATTCTTTATGCAAAGCAGAAACATAAAAGTAAACTATTTGTTACTAACCCGAATCCGGAGTTCTCCAGGGGCCTTCGCAGATCTTCCCTGCAGAGTGTCCGATGCCGCCGCATTCTACCGAGCTGAAGAGGGAAGCTCGACGGAGAAGATATTCTGGTCTCAGTATGCTGAGGCCGGACACCCTGTGCCCTTGAGAGACCAGCTGAAATAGCTGGTCGAACTCCACAAGGCGGCCAAACAGGCCATGAAGGGCTTCATAGTTCGGCTGTGGCCCGAAGAGGCCTTGCCTGGGAGCTACTTCGGGCTGGTGCGGCGGCTGGTGGAGGAATGTCCAAGGCTCGAGGTCATCAAGCGCTCCGCCTGCATCGAAGGTGCCCGTAGGTCCCTTGCCCGTGTAAAGGTGCACTGGGGTAAGCTAGACGGTGAGAAGCTTGTGACGGACGGGCCGCCGCCGGGGAAGGAGCATCGCAAGCCAGAGAACTACTATAAGGATGTTCTTGCAGGTGCCCGCCTTGTGGCAGATGAGTGCACCAAGGATGTAATTTTTGAATGAATTCGCTCGTGTTTATCCTATGTGCTGAAAACACGTTCATATGCGCTAAGCAATGCTTATTGAATTTAAAATATTATTTTCTGTGCGGCCGTTTATCAAAAAATGAGAGATGGCCAGTCGTCGGCTTCTGCCCCCATGCCACTAGTGCTGGGGTGTTCGGTGATAATCCTGGGCGCTCTTTTTCCCATGGTTGGGTCCTTCGAGGGAGGCGCTTAGCACGATGAACCAGGCAATCGGACTATAATGCTTGAACACTCTCACTTAGCCATAGAACTTTATAATTTTAAATTTCGGCGAGGCCCCTAGTTCGGAGGACCGAGTATGGGGCGCTATCCACGCCTTGGCTGGGGTTATCCAGCTCCTCGCTCGAAGCGGCATAAGCCTTTAGGGACTCGAAAAACCTCTCGAACAGCGACCGGTCTCTCGCCTCATCATGACAGTCAGTTTGAGCTTTCTCCACTGCGGTGCTTAACCCAGCTCAACCGGGGCACAATCACAGTGGTTCTCCTAGTGCTACCTTAGCCGATATAGCGGAACGTAAGGTACCAAATCATAGGAGCCGGGCAAACCCAACTATTGACCCAAATCATGATTCGGAGCCGATGCATATAGTGCTATAAGTTCGGGGTGCCGCACTTGTGAAAGTGTACGGACTTCTCACGTCATATTAATGGGTACTAAAGCCCCTGGCGTATTTTGCCGTACCACAGTGTACGGGTGCAACATGTCATAAACATATATATGAAAAGATGATAATGCAAAATAATAGGCAGAAAGCTATGCATTGTTTATAAAGAGGCTATTTATCAAAGCCGAACGATACAAGTGGTGCGATAAGCAAAAAGATATTGGACTATTTAGTATGTCCTGACCAGAGGCAGGCCGCGGAGTTGTATTCAAAACAGGTATACCACTCATAACAAAGACCACCTGGGAGTTCCATAATGCGGCATGGCTTGTCTGCCTCTTGGATCTTGCGTCGTTTCTGCGGCAGTCGAATTGCCGAACAAGTCGTCCGAAGTATGGAGTCCTACAAGTAAGAAAAAGTTGAAAAAAGAATCCGGCAGCCCCTAGTACATTTTAAGCCGTATTTTGGGCATGCCGTTATTGTGCCCCTTCCCCTGTGCCCATGGTATTTCAAGGGCGTAGTTATGTACGCGAGGTACTAGTTTCGCTAGGTCGCGAAGGCTGGGGTTGGGGCTGCATTGCTACGCTTGCTCGGAGTGTGCCAGGCGGTCTTGCTGTAGGTTACTCCGGGCGCGCTTGGCAGTGTCTGGGTTTTTAATGGCCGGACTGGAGAATTGCCGAAGAAGGCTACTTTGTACCTCCGCTGCGAGAGCCGCCGTATGCTCCTCCGTACGGAGGGAGCGTTCGGTGTTTCCGTTGACCGTGATTACTCCTCGAGGGCCTGGCATCTTGAGTTTGAGATATGCGTAGTACGACACAGCATTGAATTTTGCAAATGCGGTTCGTCCGAGCAGGGCATGATAGCCACTGCGAAACGGGACTATATCGAAGATGAACTCTTCGCTTCGGAAATTATCCGGGGATCCGAAGACCACGTCAAGTGTTACTGAGCCTATACAGTTGTCTTCTACACCTGGTATGACGCCTTTAAAGGTCGTTCTTGTGGGTTTGATCCTTGAGGGGTCTATGCCCATTTTTCGCACTGTGTCCTAATAAAGCAGGTTCAGGCTACTGCCGCCGTCCATGAGGACTCTTGTGAGGTGAAATCCGTCGATGATTGGGTCAAGAACCTATGCGGCGAAGCCGCCATGATGGATGCTAGTGGGATGGTCCCTCCGATCAAAAGTGATCGGGCAGGAGGACCATGGGTTGAACTTTGGGGCGACTGGCTCCATCGCGTATACGTCCCGTAGCGCACGCTTCCGCTCCCGCTTGGGAATGTGGGTTGTGTATATCATGTTCACCATCCGCACTTGTGGGGGAAAGCCCTTCTGTCCATTGTTGTTCGGCGACTTGGGCTCCTCGTCGTCGCTGTGCAGCCCCTTGTTGTTTTTGGCTCTTAACTTGCCTGCCTGCTTGAACACCCAACAATCCCTGTTAGTGTGATTGGCTGGCTTTTCGGGGGTGCCATGTATCTGGCACAAGCGATCAAGTATTCGGTCCAAACTGGACGGGCCCTGAGTATTCTTTTTGAATGGCTTTTTCCACTGACCGGATTTATAGCCTCTAAATCCGGCATTGACTGCCGTGTCTTCATTGCTGTCGCTGTTAACGTGGCGTTTTTGTTTGTTCCGACGTGTCCTGCCACTTTTGTCCTTGGTGTCCGAATTACCAGGGTTCTTTGATAAGTTGTTACTGCGAGCTAGCCAGCTGTCTTCACCCGCGCAAAAGCGGGTCATGAGTGTCATGAGGCTGCCATGGATTTCGGCTTTTCCTGTCCCAGGTGCCGGGCAAGCCACTCGTCGCGGATGTTATGCTTGAAGGCTGCTAGGGCCTCTGCATCCGGACAGTCGACTATTTGGTTTTTCTTTGTTAGGAACCGTGTCCAGAATTGTCTGGCCGATTCCTCTGGCTGCTGAATTATGTGGCTTAAGTCGTCGGCATCCGCTGGTCGCACGTAAGTGCCCTGGAAGTTGTCGAGGAATGTGGCTTCCAGGTCCTCCCAAGAACCGATTGAGTCTGCTGGCAAGCTGTTAAGCCAATGCCAGGCTGGTCCTTTAAGTTTGAGCGGGAGGTATTTGATGGCGTGTAGATCATCGCAGCATGCCATGTGGATGTGAAGGAGATAATCCTCGATCCATACCGCCGGATCTGTTGTGCCATCGTATGATTCGATGTTTACGGGTTTGAAACCCTCTGGGATTTTATGCTCCATTACTTCATTCGTGAAGCATAGCGGGTGTGCGGCGCCTCTGTACTGGGCTATATCACGGCGTAGCTCGGAAGAGCTATGTCTGTTGTGTTTGGCCCGGCCGGATTTGTTGTATCCGGAGTAAGGATCATCGTCACGTGCCGTAGGGCGCCTGCGCGATCCGTAGATCGATCTTGTTTGTCTTGCCTTGTCCTCCAGTACTTCTCGCAGGTCTAGCGCATTTTCCCGTGCCTTAGTTGAGTTGTGTCGGGGCATGGCTTGGGTGGAGGGTCGAGAGACCTCTCTGTCGTGGCCGCGAGGTGGCCGGTCTGCCATGTCATGCGCTGGTGATGTAGGTGCTTCCTCCTCTGATCAGGGTAGCGGCCTGCGCTTTGGGTAACTCTTGGAGGGGCGTCCGAGTTCATACTCTTCGGCTGCAAGGACTTCAGTCCATCTGTCCGCTAGCAAATCTTGGGCAGCTCTAAGCTGCTGCTGCTTTTTCTTGAGGTTGCTTGCCGTGGCTAAAAGCCTGTGTCTAAAACGCTCTTGTTCGGCGGGGTTTGATGGTATGACGAATTTGTCGTCATCGAGGCTTGCCTTGTCTTCAGAGGGAGGCATATAGTTATCATCCTCAACCTTTTGGTCTGCTGCTCTCTCATGAGGGCTGGCTTCTCCATCTTCCTGTGCCGAATCTTGCTGAGGTGGGTGTTCTTCGGCGCTTTCCGGGGTAGTATTATCTCCCGTGCCGGAATCACCATTTTTGCTTTGGCGGGATTTAGAGCGGCGCCGCTGACGCCGGCGCTTTGGCTGTTTCTTGGGGGTGTCCTCCCCCACTATTCCATCGCCATCTCCATCTTTTGGAGTATCCACCATATATATGTCATATGACGAGGTGGCCTTCCAGCGCCCTATAGGTGCTGGTTCCCGTTCATCTCCTACATCGTCGTCCATACCGTCGATGTCTTGGGAGCTGAAGTCAAGCATGTCGGTTAAATCATTGACAGTGGCTACGAAGTGGGTGGTGGGTGGGCTTTGAATTTCTTCATCGTCCGTATCCCATCCTCGTTGACCGTAATCCGGCCAGGGCTCTCCTGATAAAGAGAGAGACTTAAGAGAATTCAGGATGACACCAAAAGGCGAGTGCAGAAAGATGTCTGCGGCGGTGAACTCCATTATCGGGGCCCAATCGGATTCGATTGGTAGGGGCGCGGGGGGTTCGGAGTCCAGGGAGGAGTCTGGATCCTCGGAGTCACGGATCATGCAGAGTGTGGGGCTAGCATTCGGCTCGATCGCCTTTAAGATCGCAGCCCCCGAGGTGGTGTCCAACCGCTTGTCCTCCATTGGTGCAATGGGCTCCGAGTTAGAGGTCGGGACCGATGCGTGTGCGGCCTCCGGGACACTACCCTCGAGATAGTGCGGCGCGCTTGGCCGTGGCTCGAACCAATCGAAGATCAAGTCTCCGCGGATGTCAGCCGTGTAGTTTAAGCTTCCAAACCTGACTTGATGGCCAGGGGCGTAGCTCTCAATCTGCTCCAAGTGGCCAAGAGAATTGGCCCGCAGAGCGAAGCCGCTGAAGACGAAGATCTGTCTCGGGAGAAAAGTCTCACCCTGGACCGCATCGTTGTTGATGATCAAAGGAGCCATCGGACCTAACGGCGACGACACAGAGGAACTCTCAATGAAAGCACCAATGTCAGTGTGAAAACCGGCGGATCTCGGGTAGGGGGTCCCGAACTGTGCGTCTAGGCCGGATGGTAACAGGAGGCAGGGAACACGATCTTTTACCCAGGTTCGGGCCCTCTTGATGGAGGTAAAACCCTACGTCCTGCTTGATTAATATTGATGATATGGGTAGTACAAGAGTAGATCTACCACGAGATAAAGGAGGCTAAACCCTAGAAGCTAGCCTATGGTATGATTGTTGTCTATGGAGTTGATCAAGTTGTCCTACGGACCCCTCCGGTTTATATAGACACCGGATAGGGTTAGGGTTACATAGAGTCGGTTACAATGATAGGAGATCTTGAATATCTGCATCGCCAAGCTTGCCTTCCATGCTAAGGAAAGTCCCATCCGGACACGGGACGAAGTCTTCAATCTTGTATCTTCATAGTCGAGGAGTCCGGCTACCCGAACACCCCCTAATCCAGGACTCCCTCAGTCCCATAACCCCAACCGCGTAAGGAATGCAAAATCAAGGAACAAAACACCGGTATGACGGAAACTAAGGAGGCAAGAGTGGAACAAAACACCAGGAAAAAGGCCGAGCCTTCCACCCTTTGCCAAATATATAGATGCATTAATTAAACAATAGATATAGTGATATCCCAACATATCATTGTTCCAACATGGAACAACCTGCTTTGCACCTGCAACTAGCAAGGCTATAAGAGGGGATGAGCAAAAGCGATAGCGTAGCCAAACAACCGTTTGCTAGGAAGGTGGGTTAGAGGCTTGACATGGCAATATGGGAGGCATGATAAACAAGTGGTAGGTAGCACGGCACAGAGATAGAACGAACAACTAGCAAGCAAAGATAGAAGTGATATCGAGGGTAATGGTCATCTTGCCTGAGATCCCGCATGGAAGAAGAATGAGTCCATGAAGAAGACAAACAGACGTAGTCGAACAAATCCTCACAACTCCCGAAAGAAACCGAAGCTAACGAGGGAAGCAAACCAGAAAGAAGCAAGCAACAAGGTAAACACACAAGCATAAACATGGCATGATGCACAACCAAGGATGATGCATGTCCGGTTTGAAAATGCGTGGCATGGCAAAGTGCACAAACAAAACTACAAGTTAAGTGGAGCTCAACATGTAACAAGATGCATGTTGACGAAACACCACATTCGATTATTTAGTTCAGTCCCGGTTAGGTACTCAACAATATTAAATGTTGCTAAACATGGCAAGAGGTTAAGCATATGTAAACTACACATCTAGGCAAGTTTAAATGAGGCCGGAACAAGAAACAAAAAGTCCGGAAAATCCCCATATGCATATTATGAATTTGGTAATGTTCTGCCCTAAACCACATTTTAGAGTTTCTAAACATGCAAGGTGAGTGCACCATGTTAATCTACGCATTTTTCTACCCCATTTACATATAAAGTTTGTTAAATTTGGAGCTACGGTTATTTAGTTATGATTAAATCATTTTAACATGCTATTTAAGCAAATTGAAAGGAAACAACATTTCAAACATGGATGAAAGTTGGAAAATATGAAACTAGACGAAATTCTAAGCATTTTCACATATAAAACAGTTTCATATGATGCACGGTTCATGAGTTATTATAGGCATGAACATGAGGGACTATTCTGTAAAACTGGCACTCTTTGGAAAATAGCAAATTCACAGACGCTGGAAACAAATAATACGAGCCGAATCTGGATCTAGGCAAAGGTTGCTCACATTGGGCCAGGCCTAGCTGGCGCAGAGGAGGCCGGCCGTTTGAAGGGGAGGCAGAGGTGGGCGCTGGGCTGTGACATGGAGAAGAGGCCGACCCACCTAACGCTCAAAGGCCTGCTGGCGAGGTCAACGCACGCGGTTGTTGTCCGTGTGCTCGCTCACACGCACATATGGCGAAGGGCGTGCCGGCAGCGGTTGTCCAGCGAGGACGAGGATGGGGAAAGGCGGGCAAGGACGGGAAGGAGCGGATCCGAGCGTCCTACACTAGACCTGGGCCACGGCGGCGGCTGGTCGGAGCTCCGGTGACGGATGCGAAGGATCCGAGGCAGCAGCGGCCATGGCAGGCTCCTACGGGCAGAGAGAGAGAGAGGCTCGGGTGAAGGAGGAAGAGAGAAATGAGAAGAAGGATGCGAGGCAGGGCTCTGGCCTAACCTGGGTGCGTCTGCGAGGCCCTCCGGTGGCCGGCGTCGAGGTCGCCGGAGAGGCACGGAGGAAGGGCGGCGCCGGGCAGCCGGGGGGCGCGGGTGCCTGCGGGTTTCGGCGGTGCAACGCGGGCTTCCTTCGGGCCCAAATCTTGCCCGGGTAGGCCTGTTGTTGGCCAGGAGGGCCGCAAGGAGGTGGGAGGTCGAGGCGCGCTGGGGAGGCGACGTGGAGGCGGGGGATTGGTCGAGGCGCGGTCAGGTGGTGGCACCAGCGAGTGGCGGCGCACCAAGTGGCGGATCTAAGGTGGAGGCGCACGGAAATTTAGGGGGTGGCGGCTAGAGGTAGGTGGATTGGTCTAGGTTGCCCAAAAAAGGCAGGAGGGGGTCTATATATAGGGAAGGTTAGGGTTTGAGGGGGTTAGGAGGGGTTTTCGGACCCTCCGATGTAGATCGGACGGCACCAGACGCGAGGAGGAGGGTAGTTGGTCCTATGTGGGGCTAGTGGGCTGTGCAAAGAAGGTCTTGGGCTGAGAGGAAAGAGGAGGAATGCAGCCCAGCGACTATTTCCAGAGACCGAAAACATCCGACGATAAACTGACTATATTGCCGCTATAGTTATCCGTTGGGGCATCAAACGAACTCCGAATGTGATGAAACTTGGCAGGCGGCCTACTGACAACATAGCTACACCGCATGCCAACTTTCCACCCATTCCGAGAACATTTTCTAGCGACTTATAAAATACTATTTTGGATGTGCCGCAGGCGCGTGCGAGAGTGCCTGGGCACAGACTGGACAACGGAGAGAACTGAGGGAACCCGGACGGATGCAAGTTTTGAAAACATGATGATGCAATGCACATGATGACATGGAAAGATGCAACACAGAAGCGAATGACTAGGCAACAACAACAAATAACTGGAAGACACCTAGCGCATCGGACTCGAGGCGTCACAACACTCCTCCACTTACAAGAGATCTCGTCCCGAGATCTAAGGATGACATCAGAGAGAAGCGGAAGAGCAAGAGGTAAAACAAATTTGCTTATTTGACAAAAGAGTGAAACGAACGAACCTTGAGAGGTTAAACAAATTGAAAGAAGGAATCCAATAAAGATGCAAGAAGTTGAAAACACTCCGTTATAAAGAGGAACAAGGAACATTGCGAGAACCTTGTAGGTTGAAGGACATGAAACAAGAGCTTAATGGACCAAAAAGAATCTGAAAGCACACCGGTAGGAAAGAGAAACAAGGAACACCATGTGAACCTTGGAGTTAGCAAAGCTATGAATGACAAGAACAATGGACAAGAAGTACATGCAAGCACTCCAGTTGAAACGAGATTTACAAGGAACGATAAAGATCAATTACGACAACACTCCGGTTGGAAATGGAAGGCATAGAATATGAACTTGGCAAAATGAAAGCACTTGCATGAGACTCCGGTTAGAAGAGGAATGATAGCCACAACACTCCGGTTAAAACAATATAGAGAAGGAATAAGAATGATATAATTTGAACAGCACTCCGACTGTAAATGGAAGGAATTGAACATGAACTTGACAAGATGAGAGGATACTTGATGAAATCAACAACACACTGCCTCCGGAACTATTGAAAGAATGGCACATTGGGTAAGAAATATTTCAGACAGCACTCCGGTTGAGAAGGGAGGCAAAACTTGACAGAATGGGAAGAACTTGAAAAGAGGGCACGACACTCCGGATGGAAATGGATAAGCACGGAAAGAACATGGTCCTCACAATCCAAGATGATGAGTGAAGAGAGCAACATCACAATGCCTCCGGAAGGAAGAATAGAAGATATATAATTGGAATCAAAGAATGGAGAAGAAAAAGTCAGCTTCTGCCACCAATGAACTAGGAAAGCACCCTTCCAAGAAGGCTAAAATAGAGTTCTTGGAAAAACCAACAATGAAACGAATAATCTTGTAGTGGGCTTATGGAAAACATCTCAAAATAAGGTGAAATTTTGCCACCGAAAATAATGATTGATCGGGAACAAAGAAGAGATGAAAAACTTCTTCACCGAGATACGAAGGAGAAGATTGGATCATTGATGAGCACCACAATCGCAACCATCCTTAGGATAGGATTTAGGTGAAATATAACCCAAAATAACTCCAATGAAGAGGTTGACGGGTTGCAAAGCATCTCCTGAATGAAGAGAAAATGATGGGTTTAAAATATCTCATTCTTAACAACTTGTGAATCATGAAATACAAAAGAAATTGTCAAGAATGACATAACACCACGTCAAAAGATAAGGTAGAAAGAATTGCACTTGAATGTAAGATGAAGAATGCTTGAACTCCTCAAGACAAAACATGTGTTGAGCACCATGTTTAAATTTTGAGTAAAGCTTGGCGGATCATAACTTTGATAGAAATCTTGAAGAACAATTGAAGAATGAAAAGAATCCTTAACGAATAACCATGTAGAGCCTCCATGAAGAACTCCGGTAATAAAAGAATGATCAGACGAAAGGAGAGTTGAAAAGAACTCCGAGAGTAGCCTTGCAATGATTAGATGGAGCTTTGAAATGATATAATTGAAATAACTTGGAGTCCAGAAAAGAAAAGATGAAGCATCTCGAACCGGGAAATGTGAGATGATGAACCACTCTGGAAAGAAGAAATTAGATCACTTGAATGAAACAAAAATAAGAGTTACGTTAAGCGTATCCCTCACCAATTTAAATTGATGACAAGCCACGGATTTGGCATACTACTTATTCTTGTAGAAAGGATTAAGAGAGATATAGCACGAACTTGAGAAGGTCTTCAACGATCCACTGGTAGGATTGAAACAACGAATAAATAGATATGGTAACAAAGGAAGAGGAATCTTGATCAAACCGCCGTAAGAATTGAAAATGAAAGTAGCAAAGGCACAATTCACCGGGAAGAATTGGAAAAATTGAATGAAGATACTTGAGGGGATTTAGATACATGATAATGAAGAGAACATGAACTGATTAAATGATATTTGAATGATGCACCGGAAGAACTCGAGAACGAGGGCTGAAAGCTGAAATGAATAATTCTGAGATGATGGGCTCCGAATAATCAAACTGAAAAGACTCCTGAATTGCTCCGGATAGGTGAAAAGAATTCTCAGAATCGAAAACAATTATGAAAGGATGGCATCTAGCTTGAACTTCGCATCTTTGGAAGAACGGGTAAGATTTGGAGGAAAACTCTTCTTTGGACTTCAAATGTTTAGAAAGATGATGGGAAAACACCACCGTGAATAGTTGAGACACTTCGGAAGGATTAAAAGAGGAAAAGATGAGCCAAAGATAAAAAGAATTTGAAAGCGACCTTGGAGAAGGCACATGACTGATGAAAATTCATTCTTACGTCAAACTTGAAAAGAAATTTGAGAATAGCTCCGGAAAAATTAGAAGAGTCAGGTAAGATCCTGGGAAAAGACCTATGGGTTAGGGCCCACTGAAAAGAAACACCATTGAAGTGATTTAAAGGAGAGATTGCGCCGGTTCAATTAAATGACTCAAAAGAGATAACAACCTCGAGATAGCTTGAATGGATTAGGAATGAAAACACGAATCTCCTGAGATATCTTCAGCACTCCGGATATGAATAGAGAGAGGTGAATGATTATGAGAGGCTTAGATGAGAACTTCCAACATGGACATCATGTGAAACAAAAAGAAGAGATATTATCAACATCGAAGCTTGAATTTCGTCCATCGGGGAAGAACAGAGAATGAAGAATGATAAACTTGTAGCTCCTGAGCATCTTCATGAGACTCATCGGGTACGAACATTGAAGGAAAATAATGATGAGACTTCACATGAATAAAATGGATAGTTGATTTGATATCTCGGAGTCTTTGAAGAAAAACGGCGGGAGGGTGGGAAAACAAAGGCAACTTGGGACGGATGAAACAAACGTCATTGAGAAAACTGAGATTGGATCTTGCAAATGGGAAAATGATAGTGTCATCTTGAAGAGAACCACACCGGATGGAAAGAATGGAAAAGACAACCTTGATGATCAAGAAGGATTAGCATCCACATAGAAATATGAGAACACCACTTGAAAAAGGTATGGAATCAACACTTGAAATTGAAGCAACTCGAATACCACAACTCAAAAACAAAACAAAGATTTGGGTTGCAGAATAAGCCGGAACAAATACATGTGATCTAGATTTACCCAATCCCATATCATGCATTTGTCGAAAAGATATTCTAGGAGCTACTTGAATTCCCACCTATAAACTCCCGAAACTTTCTGGTTATGCAATCTGGTGTTGGGGATACAGGGAGGCACAATATATATCACAGAATTAACAAGCCCTACGCTCCAATTGTATCCATCTGTCAACACATAACCAAGAAAACTTTGGAAATCGTGTACCTCAACCTTCGAAAAGCATCCGTTATATGAGCTATGGCAATACACCTAAACTCCCGCCCCAGTACTGGGTGGCGTTGAGGCTATCTCACCACTAACTGCATAAAAGAGATTTTCGATGTCGGCGAACTCAGGTATTCTAGAACTGCAACGATAAAATTGTGATGACAACACCTCAGAGCTCAACTCCCCTGGACACTGCCACAACCCCTAAATGTCAGGAGCCACGAAGAACAACGTTCTCGTCACAAGAATATCGGAACGACCCCAAGATACCCGTGTGATCCTAATTTTTTAGTGAAATTTGAGGAGAGGAAAGTCAAAACATCTACGCCAGGAGGCCTCACCAGAGCGACGAAGGGACTGAGGAGTAAAAAGAATCCTACTATCTGATATATATAATCTTAAGACTCAATTTTTTTTCTAGACTCACCAACGTTAGCGATTCAATCAAGCAGGGGGCTCCTAAGTCGGGAATGACTCTCATTACCAACTTGTAATGCCCACGATGCGGCTATATCTCCCACGTGTCGAGGCACGACTTAGAGGCATAACCGCATGGTCGTTTTGTCGCAAGAAGGGTCATCTTCACACAATACCATGTAATGAACAAGAAAGGGATAAAGAGATTTGCCTTACAATCGCCACGTCACACCATATTCAAATAAGTCATACATCATCAGAATACACTCACAGTCTGACTAAGGACAACCAAATGAAAAGGAAGATAACCCAACTGCTAGATCCCCGATCGTTCCAACTGGGCTCCACTACTGATCATCAGGAAACGAAGCATAATAACGACCAAGGTCCTCGTCAAACTCCCACTTGAGTTTGGTAGCATCACCTGCACTGGCATCATCAGCACCTGCAACTGTTTGGAAGTATCCATGAGTCACGAGGACTCAACAATGTCAAAACCTGCGAGATCAAGACTATTTAAGCTTATGGGTAGGATGTGGTAATGAGGTGGAGCTGCAGCAAGTGCTAAGCAAATATGGTGGCTAACATACGAGTACAAGAGTAGGATGAGAAACTACACAATGGTCGTGAAACTACAAATGATCAAGAAGTGATCCTGAAACTACTTACGTTCAAGCATAACCCAAACCGTTTCACTTCTCGGACTCCGCCGAAAAGAGACCATCATGGCTACACACGCATTTGATGCATTTTAAATAAGTCAAGTGTCAAGTTCTCTACAACCTAATATTAACAAAATTCCCATCTGCTACATAACCGCGGGCACGGCTCTCGAAAGTTTATGCCCTGCAGGGGTGTCCCAACTTAGCCCATCACAATCTCTCACGATCAACGAAGGATATTCCTTCTCCCGAAAAGGCCCGATCAGTCTCGGAATCCCGGTTACAAGACATTTCGACAATGGTAAAACAAGACCAGCAAGACCGCCCAATGTGCCAACAAATCCCGATAGGAGTCACATGTATCTCGTTCTTAGGGCACACCGAATGGGACAAGCCATGAGTAAAACCAGCCCTCAAGTTTCCCTGAGGTGGCCCCGTAGGCTGCTTGTTTTGGACCAACAATCAGAGGAGCACTGGACCCGAGGGGGGGGGGGTAAAATAAAGATGCCCCTCAGGTCCGCGGAACCCAAGGGAAAGTTATAGGTTGTTAGGCAAATGTAAAACCAAGGTTGGGCCTTGCTGGAGGAGTTTTATTCAAAGCAAACTGTCAAGGGGTTCCCATAACCCCAACCACGTAAGGAGCACAAAATCAAGGAAGATAACACCAGTATGACAGAAACTAAGGTGGCAAGAGTGGAACAAAACACCAGGCAAGAGGCCGAGCCTTCCACCCTTTGCCAAATATATAGATGCATTAATTAAACAAAAGATATAGTGATATCCCAACATATCCATGTTCCAACATGGAACAACCTGCTCTACACCTGCAACTAGCAACACTATAAGAGGGGCTGAGCAAAAGCGGTAACATAGCCAAACAACGGTTTGCTAGGAAGGTGGGTTAGAGGCTTGACATGGCAATATGGGTGGCATGATAAACAAGTGATAGGTAGCGCGACATAGCGATAGAACGAACAACTAGCAAGCCAAGATAGAAGTGATATCGAGGGTAATGGTCATCTTTCCTGAGATCCCACAAGGAAGAAGAACGAGTCCATGAAGAAGACAAACGGACGTAGTTGAACGAATCCTCACAACTCCGGAACAAAATCGAAGCTAACGAGAGAAGCAAACTGGAAAGAAGCAAGCAACAAGGTAAACACACAAGCATAAACATGGCATGATGCACAACCAAAGATGATGCATGTCCGGTTTAAAAATGCATGGCATGGCAAAGTGCACAAACAAAACTACAAGTTAAGTGGAGCTCAACATGTAACAAGATGCATGTTGACGAAACACCACATTCGATTATTTAGTTCAGTCTCGGTTAGGTACTCAACAATATTAAATGTTGTCAAACATGGAAAGAGGTGAAGCATATGTAAACTACACATCTAGGCAAGTTTAAATGAGGCCGGAACAACAAACAACAAGTCCGGAAAATCCCCATATGCATATTATGAATTTGGTACTGTTCTGCCCTAAACCACATTTTAGAGTTGTTAAACATGCAAGATGAGTGCACCATGTTAATGTATGCATTTTTCTACCCCATTTACATATAAATTTTATTAAATTTGGAGCTACGGTTATTTCGTTATGAATTAAATCATTTTAACATGCTATTTAAGCAAATTGAAAGCCAACAGCATTTTAAACATTTCAAACATAGATGAAAGTTCAAAAATATGAAACTAGATGAAATTCTAAGCATTTTTCATATATAAAACATTTTAATATGATGCACGGTTCATGAGTTAATATATGCATGAACATGAGGGACTATTCTGTAAAACTGGCACTCTCTGGAAAATAGCAAATTCGCAGACGCTTGAAAAAAATATACGGGCCGAATCTGGATCTAGGCGAAGGTTGCTCACATTGGGTGTAGAGGAGGTCGGCCGGTTGAAGGGGAGGCAGAGGTGGGCACTTGGCCATGTCATGGAGAAGAGGCCGGCCCACCTGACGCTGGAAGGCCTGCTGGCGAGGTCAACACACGTGGTTGTCATGCGTGTGCTCGCATGCACGCACGGACGTCAAAGGGCGCGCCGGCAGCGGTTGTTCGGCGAGGACGACGATGGGGCAAGGCGGGCAAGGACGGGAACGAGTGATACGTCTCCGTCGTATCTATAATTTTTGATTATTCCGTGCCAATATTGTACAACTTTCGTGTACTTTTGGCATTTTTTATACTATTTTTGGGACTAACATATTGATCGAGTGCCCAGTTCCAGTTCCTATTTGTTGCATGTTTTTTATTTCACAGTAAATCCATATCAAACGGAGTCCAAACGGGATAAAAATTGACGGAGATTTTTTTGGAATATATGTGATTTTTGGGAAGAAAAATTAACGCGAGACGATGCCCGAGGGGGCCACGAGGTAGGGGGCGCCCCAGGGGGTCAGGCACGCCCTAGGCCCTCGTGGCCAGCACGTAAGGCAGTTGATGCCCTTCTTTCGCCGCAAGAAAGCGAATATCCGGATAGAGATCGTGTTAAAATTTCAGCCCAATCAGAGTTATGGATCTCCGAGAATATAAGAAACGGTGAAAGGGCAGAATCAGGGAACAGAGAAACAGAGAGAGACAAAGAGACAGATCCAATCTCGGAGGGGCTCTCGCCCCTCCGCTGCCATGGAGGCCATGGACCAGAGGGGAAACCCTTCTCACATCTAGGGAGAAGGTCAAGGAAGAAGAAGAAGGAGGGGGGCTCTCCCCCTTGCTTCCGGTGGCGCATTCTACACCAACACCTCCGCCATCTTCACCAACATCTCCAACACCTTCCCCCCTCTATCTACAGCAGTCCACCCTCCCGCGACCCGCTGTACCCTCCTCTACTTGAATATGGTGCTTTATGCTTCATATTATTATCCGATGATGTTTTTGCCATCCTATGATGTCTGAGTAGATTTTCGTTGTCCTATCGGTGATTGGTGAATTACTATTATTGATTTAATTTGCTTGTGTTTATGTTGCTGTCCTTTGGTGTCCATCATATGAGCGCGCGCATGGATCACACCATAGGGTTAGTTGTATGTTGATAGGACTATGTATTGGAGGGCAAGAGTGACAGAAGCTTCAACCTAGCATAGAAATTGATGCATACGGGATTAAAGGGGGACCAATATATCTTAATGCTATGGTTGGGTTTTACCTTAATGAACGTTAGTAGTTGCGGATTCTTGCTAATTGTTCCAATCATAAGTGCATAGAATTCCAAGTCAGGGATGACATGCTAGCAATGGCCTCTCCCACATAAAACTTGGTATCGGTCTAGTAAAGTAGTCAATTGCTTAGGGACAATTTCGCAACTCCTACCACCACTTTTCCACACTTGCTATACTAAATTTATTGCTTCTTTATCTAAGAAGCCCCTAGTTTTTATTTACGTGCTCTTTATAATCTTGCAAACCTATCCAACAACACCTACAAAGTACTTCTAGATTCATACTTGTTCTAGGTAAAGGAAACATCAAGCATTCGTAGAGTTGTATCGGTGGTCGATAGAACTTGAGGGAATATTTGTTCTACCTTTAGCTCCTCATTGGGTTCGACACTCTTACTTATCTAAAGAGGCTACAATTGATCCCCTATACTTGTGGGTTATCAAGACCTTTTTCTGGCGCCGTTGCCGAGGAGTTATTGCGTGGGGTGAATATTCTCGTGTGTGCTTGTTTGCTTTATCACTAAGTAATTTTTATTTGATGTTCTAAGTTGTTCTCTATCTTTTGTTATGGATATGGAACACGAAATACCAAACAAATTAGGTGTACCTGCTACTCATGGAGATGGGGAACCTCCTAAAACCCTCGATGCTGGTTATGTGAAAGATATTATGTAGTACTTTGATAATCGTAAGAAAACCCCATTCAACTTAGTAATGGGAGACACGTTGGATCAACGTGAATACTTTAGGGATTATCGCTTGAATCAAAAAGGGAAACTATTATGGGATCAAATTCATATGTTGCATTGGTATGCTCGGGAACTATGCTTGAGATATGACTATACTTGTTGCTCTAGGATGAAGGCTCCACACCTTCCCTTTTCATGCAAATTGAATGATGATGAAACCTTGGCATCTTATGCTAATGGTATATATGATTACTATGATGTGGAACAAACAGAAGAATTTGTTGCTTTTATGGGTTCTTATGAAATTGAATCTTTGTTTAAAGAGTGACAAATTTGATGATTTAGTTTATAGACCTGAAAATTTAGCTATCCTTAAATATTGCTATGAGAATTCTGAATTCAATTCCGATATTGATGATTTTATTGAGGGAGTCTCCGCTGTCCAAGAAGAGACTAATATTTCACAGGAGTCTATGGAAGAAGGAATTGATGAAACTATGAGCTCATTGGATGAAAAAGATGATGAGGAGAGCGAAGAACAAAAGGAGGAAGAGCAGATTGATCACCCGTGCCCACCTTCTAATGAGAGTAACTCTTCAACTCATACATTGTTTAATTTCCCTTCGTGCTTACCGGAGGATGAATGCTATGATGATTGTTATGATCCCGTTGATTCTTTCGAAATATCCCTTTTTGATGATGCTTGCTATGCTTGTGGCCAAGATGGCAATATGGATTATGCTTATGGAGATGAACTTGCTATAGTTCCTTATGTTAAACATGAAATTGTTGCTATTGCACCCACACATGATAGTCCTATTATCTTTTTGAATTCTCCCAACTACACTATATCGGAGAAGTTTGCCCTTATTAAGGATTATATTGATGGGTTGTGTTTCACTACTACACATGATGATTTTGATAGATATTATATGCATGTGCTTGCTACTCCTACTTGCAATTATTATGAGAGAGGAACTACATCTCCGCCACTTTAAGTTTCGAACACGAAAAAATTGCAAGAAACTGTTTATACAATGCATTGGTCTTTACTTTGTGTGCATGAATTGTTCTTTTATGACATGCCGATGCATAGGAAGAGAGTTAGACTTCGTTGTTACATGATATATGTTACTTTGTGCTCACTACTAAATTACAAATCATTGTTAATTAAAATTGGCTTTGATATACCTTGGGATTCAGGTGGATCCATCACTTGAGCACTTTATGCCTAGCTTAATGGCTTTAAAGAAAGCGCTGCTAGGGAGACAACCCATAAGTTTTAGAGAGTGATTTATTTCCGTTATGTGCTTTTATAAAGTTTAAAAACAAAAAAATAAAGAGGGGAACCCAAAACTTTTTCAAAAAGGAAAGTGAAAGTGAGAGAGACAAGCATTGTTGAAGTGGGGGAGCTCCTTGAACTTTGTTCATGCTCACGGAAACTTTGTGAATCTTGATTACAGAAACTTTTCAACAAAAATAATTATCCTCTTTTACAATTCATTGTATTATAAAAAATAATGTGCCAAGGTTTGCCTTTAGGATGTTTTAGATGCTTGTTGGTTTGTACGGTGTAGGACAACAACTTTGGATGTAGTGCGTGATTTTACATTTTTTGCTAGAACATCAAACGGTTCTGAAACGTATTGCATTGTCTTTCTATACAAATTTTTTATTCCTAATTTTGGTAGAATTTTTGGAGTACCAGAGTTATGGTGAATGTTCAGATTATTACAGATTGTTCTGTTTTAGACAGATTCTGTTTTTGATGCATAGTTTGCTTGTTTTGACAAAACTATCGATTTATATCAGTGGAATAAGCCAGGGAAAAGTTATATTACAGTATCTACAATGAAAAAACAAAATATGAATTGGTTTGAAATAGTACTTAGAGTAGTGATTTGCTTTATTATACTAACGGATCTTACCGAGTTTTCTGTTGAAGTTTTGTGTGGATGAAGTGTTCGAAGATCGAGGAGGTCTCGATATGAGGAAAATGAGGAGAGGCAAGAACTCAATCTTGGGGATACCCAAGGCACCCCAAGTAAATATTTAAGGAGACTCAAGCGTCTAAGCTTGGGGATGCCCCGGAAGGCATCCCATGTTTCTTCGACAAGTATCGGTATGTTTTTGGATTCGTTTCGTTCATGCGATATGTGCAAATCTTAGAGCGTCTTTTGCATTTAGTTTTCATTTTTATTTTATGCACCATGCTGGTATGAGATAGTCCTTGGTTGATTTATAGAATGCTCATTGCACTTCACTTATATCTTTTGATTATGGCTTTATAGAATGCTTCATGTGCTTCACTTATATCATTTGAAGTTTGGATTGCATGTTTCTCTTCACATAGAAAACTTCCATTTGTAGAATGCTCTTTTTCTTCACTTATATATATTAGAACGTGGGCATATCTTTTGTATAAAGAATTAAACTCTCTTGCTTGACTTATATCTATTTAGAGAGATGACAGGAATTGGTCATTCACATGGTTAGTCATAAAATCCTACATAAAACTTGTAGATCACTGAATATGATATGTTTGATTCCTTGCAATAGCTTTGCGATATAAAGATGGTGATATTAGAGTCATGCTAGTGGTAGTTGTGGATTGTAGAAATACTTGTGTTGAAGTTTGTGATTCCCGTAGCATGCACGTATGGTGAACCTTTATGTGATGAAGTCGGAGCATGATTTATTTATTGATTGCCTTCCTTATGAGTGGCGGTCGGGGACGAGCGAAGGTCTTTTCCTACCAATCTACCCCCTAGGAGCATGTGCGTAGTACTTTGTTTCGATGACTAATAGATTTTTGCGATAAGTATGTGAGTTCTTTATGACTAATGTTGAGTCCATGGATTATATGCACTCTCACCCTTCCATCATTGCTAGCCTCTTCGGTACCGTGCATTGCCCTTTTTCACCTCGAGAGTTGGTGCAAACATCACCGGTGCATCCAAACCCCGTGATACGACACGCTCTATCACACATAAACCTCCTTATATCTTGCTCAAAACAGCCACCATACCTACCTATCATGGCATTTCCATAGCCATTCCGAGATATATTGCCATGCAACTTCCATCATCATCATATACATGACTTGAGCATTTATCGTCATATTGCTTTGCATGATCTTAAGATAGCTAGCATGATGTTTTCATGGCTTGTCCGTTTTTTGATGTCATCGCTATGCTAGATCATTGCACATCCCGGTACACCACCGTAGGCATTCATATAGAGTCATATCTTTGTTCTAGTATTGAGTTGTAATATTGAGTTGAAGTAAATAAAAGTGTGATGATCATCATTATTAGAACATTGTCCCATGTGAGGTTATCAAAATAAAAGAGGCCAAAGAAGCCCAAATAAAAAAAGAGGCCAAAGAAGCCCACCAAAAAAAACAAAAAAACAAAAAAAGAGAGAAAAAGAGAGAAGGTGCAATGTTACTATCCTTTTACCACACTTGTGCTTCAAAGTAGCACCATTTTCTTCATATAGAGAGTCTCTTGAGTTTTTTTGACTATGTACTGCAAGGCAATAGCCTCACAGTGCTTTATTAGTTAAGAGAATAAAAGTTTACATAATTACAGAGAAGCTAGGAGCTAAGAAAGAACTACTTACAAGGGGCCTACGATAGAGAGGCTATCCAGGAAGTTAGACTATCCCTATATTTACATTTGATTCTATGAGCCAGTAAGGAAATATCATGGATGAAGTTCCTCCTCCAAGAAATGAAGGTGGGTCTCTCATTTCTAAAGATCTTCCCATTCCATTGAATCCAGATGTTCCAAGTAGCAGTAAAAACGACCTCAGTGAAGAAAGGATAACCAAAGTCCCTCCTAGCAGCAAGAGCCATGTCATATGTACTCTGGTTGTGCTGAGCGTTCCAAGAAATCCCAAGGTAATTCCAAACCCTCTGGCTGAAATTGCATGCAAAGAAAAGGTGTTCACGATCCTCATGTGTGGCAGAGAGGCAAAGAACACACGTATCATCATGAATGATCCAGCTCCTGCATTGCATCATGTCCCTGGTGTTTAAACGGTCTAATAAAAGAAGCCATCCAAACACTTTAAACTTTAACGTGCAAGCACACTTCCAAATCCATTTGAACATGGGATCTACCACCAAATGTGAGAAGCAAGACTCATAATATATCTTTGATTTGAACTCTCCAGTTTTGGACGGCCACTTCCATATGTCCTTGCCATCATCATTCAAGTTGACTAAGGCGAGTAAATCTTGAAGTTGAAGTAACTCATTATATGCTTCCTGCGATAGCGGCAAATGAAAGTGGTCGGATATCTATGCTAGCTCCAAAAACTCCCTGACAGTGATTGTGTCACTGATGACAAAAGAATGGAGCCTAGGGAAACGGTCGCATAAAAGGACCACAATATTTCCTAACTGCCATCGATCAAGCCAAAATGTCACCGTGTTGCCAGAATGCACTTCAGGGATGGCTAACTTGCAGAAGTTGGTGTATAATTTCATGACATCCCTCCACCAAAAGGAGCCACAACTTTGAGTAACCTGCGGCGGCCAAGCAGCATAATAAGTTTCCCAAATTAATGTGACCCAAGGCACGTCCATTTTGTTAAAGAACTTGAACAGGTGCTTAAGTAACAAGGCTTCATTTTGGAGACCCAAGATTAGTACTCCCAGACCACCACACTTCTTAGGTCTACAGACCCGATCCCAAGCAGCTAAGGATTGTCTCGGATTATAAGTGTTGCCTCTCCACAGACACTATTGCATGATTCTCTCAATCTGTTGCAAGATCCCTTTAGGGAGAGATAGTGTGCACAGGAAGTAGATTGGCATCAAACAAAGCACTGACTGAAGCAATTGGAGCCGACTGCCTTGATTCAGTAAACATGAGGAAGCAGACAGCCTTTGCTCAATACGATCCACAAGTGGCAGCAAATCATAGATCGTGGGCCGAGAAGTGCCCATAGGTAGACCTAGGTATGTGAAGGGCATAGATCCTACATCACAACCTAGTAGGATGGCAACCCGAGCGCCCTCTTCATCAGTCATATTGAGAGGAATAAGGGATCACTTACTGAAGTTGACATGCAAACCAGTTGATGCTGCAAACATTACGAGCATCTCCTTAAAAGCGATCAACTGATCATCAATCGTTGGCAAGACAATAAGCGTGTCATCCGCGTATTGAACAATCGGATAGTCCCGGGAGTTTGTTGGAATTGGTAAAGAAAGAATTCCTCTAGAGCGCATCTCATTGACTACAGATTGGAGCAAATCCACCGCAATGACGAATAATAGCGGAGATAGCGGATCTCCTTGACGAACCCCGGATCTGCATACAAAGTGTTTACCTGGAACACCATTTAAAAGGACAGAAGAGGAACCCGTGGACATAATACTATTGACCCAGCTAGTCCAACGAGAATCAAAACCCTTGCATCGTAGGATTTGGAGGATGGCCTCATGCTCGATAGTATCAAAGGCCTTAGTGAAATCGAGCTTGAGGAGGATGATGGGTCGTTTAGATGCTTTGCATTGATGGATATATTCGAAACACCAGGCTAGGCAGCCTTGAATAGATCTGCAACGGAGAAAACCATATTGGTTGCGGTGTATGCATCGCAGAATCACCCTTTGCAGACGATTGGCCAGCAACTTCGTCAGGAATTTTTAACACATGTTGGTTAGAGAAATGGGCCTGAAATCCCCAACAACTTCTGGACTTAGTTTCTTGGGAACTAGGGTGATTAAGGAATTATTGAGACAGTCCAAATTACATCTCCCCTCATAAAATTCATTGATAAGATGCATAAAGTCCCCCTTGAGAATAGACCAACACTTCTTTAAGAAGAGACCAGTAAAGCCGTCCGGGCCCGGCGCACGGTCGCAAGGCATGTGTTTAATTACAGCATCAACCTCAGAATCCGTGAACGGCAAAGACAGATCTTCTAGACCATCAACTTGCTATATTAAATTGGTCAGATCAAAACCCATTTGTATTCCTTTTGCATGGCCCATGCGATTATTGAAATCAGACCAAAACATGCCCGCCAACATTTGGTGCTCAGAAACCACCTCCCCCGCTGCATTCTTGATTGAAGAAATAGTATTTCTTCGATATCTTTCGGTGGCCATAGCGTGAAAATATTTTGAATTTTCCTCTCCAACCTTGATGCTCCGGATCGTGCAGCGCTGCTTACAATAAACATATTGCCAATGCAAAATATCTTGCAGATGTAACTTAACTATTCTCCGGAAATTGAATTCAGGCCAACTTAAAGGCCGAATCTCCTCCAGTTCATCAAAGTAAAGAATAACTTTGCTACAATCAGCAATTAATGCTTTAACTATGGAGAGCTTCAAATGCCATTGTTTTAAAGCATGTCTGAGCGCTTTAAACTTAGCAGATATTGTTAAAGCAGCAGAAGACTTTTGCGTCGTGTTGTTCCAAACCTGTGCAACACACTCATGAAAGCCAGGTAAATTAACCCAGTAGTTTTCAAAATGAAAGACTCTAGCTTTAGGGATGGCCGTGGCAATTGTGACAACACAAGGAACACGATCTGATGTCGATCGCGCAAGAGGCAAAACTAAGGTGTTTGGGTGGTCGGTGGTCCAAGCAACTGAAGTGAAGAACTAGTCAAGTTGCTCAAGAAGGGGCTGAGACTGCATATTGGACCAAGTGAATTGCCTACCCTTAATTGGCAGCTCAATAAGCCCCAAATGACCTATGATTTCATTGAACAAAAAAATGTCATTGACGTCGCCACCAGGCAAGTTGCGGTTTTGAAGTGACCTCATAAAGTTGAAATCTCCCAAAAGAAGCCATTTGTCATCACAATTAATGTCCAGATTATATAACCACTGCACAAACTCATCACGTGCAGGACTTTGACAAGGGCCATAAACAGTCACTAGTTTCCAAACTTCAGATGTATGTTTGGAAAGGAACTCCACAATAATTCCAAAAGGTTTGGCCACAATTAATTTGCCTTCGAAAAAAGAAGAATTCCAAATAACCACCATACCAGCCGAAGCACCAGCCGAAGGTACATAAGTAAAATTGTCAAAGCGCCGAGGACAGAACTTTCTAATGAATCTATGATCAATGTGCATGCACTTAGTTTCCTGAAGACAAACCACTAAACAACCGCTTTCATCAATTTTCTATTTTACAGCTAGCTGTCGCGTTTCTGAATTAAGGCCCCGCACATTCCAGCACAGAACCTTCCAATCCTTAAACCCAGTCTGATTCATTACAAACCATAAGATGTTTCAGCAAAAGTAGACCACACAATGATCCACGTAGACCCGCTAAACAAAGCAAAGCGACACAGTTCATAACATAAAGACAGAAATAATGATAGATGGCGTTTAAGGTGGCACGCCATAGGCCAAAAAGCAAGCATATGAACTCAATCATCATAACTGTTGGTGCTTGCAGACTGAGTCAGATTAGCAACAAGCTTATCCGCAGTAGTCTTCTCTGGAGCAATGCGCAGGCGAGCCCCAATGCGTTGAAGGTCAGCAATTGCAGTTGGTGGAGGCACAGAGGAATCTTCTTCAGCCCTAGCTGACTTTGTCTTGCGTTTCTTCAGAGTGTGCGGTGACCTGTTCAGACCAGGGGATTTAGTGCCACGGAATCCATCCCGTAAAGCACTAAGACGCGCACTACGACGGACCTCCGTTTCCACCAAGCCTACAGATTTCTTCTTGCGCTCACGTTTCAGGGTGGCCCTTGGTGCAGCAGTCGTGAACTCAAAGGTCTCATTTATAGGTTCAGAAATATCATCGAAACATAGGGCCCTCACAACTGGCCTCTTTGCTGGAGTGAGCAGGCAAGAACTGACATGCGAAGAGGCAGGCATCGGTGGCAGGCCATAACTAAGATCGTATCCATTAAAGGATGCCTCCCAAAACTTGCTAGAGAGCAAAAGAGAGCCAAATCCAGACATGAAACTGAACTTTGGGATTGCAGAAAAACAGAGCGAGGGCGTCATCTTCTGAAAAGAGCGCTGATACAACATATCTGGTGGCAAGACGGGCCCAAACATTGTGAGCACCTGTCCAATGTGCAGGGGAGGCTGTAAGGGAGCCCCAGGTTGCTGGACAATGACAAAATCATCCACAGGCATGTTGACTGAATCATTTGAAACCTGTAGGACCATGGATTCTTGCGACTATTCCACAACTTGATTTTCCTGCACCATCTCCTGCTGAACATTGTGCGGCACGTCATGAGGATCATCTTGATGATGTGGCTGTTGGCCATGTTCTTGCAGAGGTAATTCATCCCAGCCAATTTTCGGAAACTCTGGCATAACCCAATTGTGATTGTGAAACTGAAGATGTCGAGGGAGCGGATGCGGGTTGCCATCAAAGGGCATGGGGTCCTCATCCAGTGGTAGAATATCAGCAAAATCTGCAGAGAAGATGTAGATCGGAGCAGAACAAGAGATGCGGGGTTCCACCAAAGTGAGCAAACTCCCGATACACAACATCTCGAGGCACCAGTGTAGTTGCAGGAAAAGATACATAAGCCAGAGTGCGTACAAGCAGAGGATCATCCTGGTGCCAATGATGGAAACGGCCAAAAGTACTGATAGCATCTGAAATAAACTGCGTGCGCCTATAATCCAGAGGAATTCCAACAATCATGACCCAGCCTCTTCTAAAACCTTGGATAGCTCTATAGTTGATACCGTCATCATGTGGCACAAAGCGAACAAATCTATCGTTGCCGAGATCAAAAGGTGGGTGATCGACAAGTGCTTGCCTAGCAAAAGGTCTATTGAAGCGAAAGAGCCCTACTCCTTGAATCCATGGCTGAGCATCCAGAACAGCGCGCCCAAGATTGTGAACAACGAAATTACTGACCATGTTTCTGAGGAAAAGGGTTTCCTCAGGCAGAGGAGCTGGCTCTACAATGGCGATGGCGTAATCTTCGTGCTGGCGATCCGGAGCCACAGCCGGGGAATAGAAGGTGCGCGGGAGATGCCGCGGGCTGCCGTCGATGATCTCGAACCCATGCGGAACGAACGGTGTGGGGTTGAGCGCGAAGTTGGCCATTGCTGAATCCTGAGCAAGCTCCGATGGCCCAGAGATGGCCTGGGAAGACGGTGGCAATCCAGGCGGAGACGGTGGTGGGGATGGTAGTACGATGGGCGGTGGCGTAGAGGTAGGTGGCGGAGGCATGGTGGGCGGTGGCTCTGTGGGCAATGGTGGGAGCGTTGGGGTGGCAGGCGAGATGGGACTGGGCATAGACCCCAGGGTGGAAACCGAGGCGGCGGGCGAGTATATCTCTGCTGACCGTTCCGGAGAAACCGAATTGGCTCTAGGGACCCACCTGTAAGCTGGGGAAGGTGCAGAGCCGGTGCAACCTTTGGCTCTGTGTCCGGATCGAAAGCACTGACGGCATCTAACCCGGTTGGTGCATGAAGTGGTGTGGTGTAACATAGATAAACAGTTCTGGCACTTCCAAACATTAAACACCATATCATCGATAAGATTATTAACCCTAGCAGAATCTCCAGCCGGGTCCATAGTCAATTGCGAATAATTTCCAGGTGAAGAAATTTCCTTTTCTGAAAGCGGCTCTGATGATTAGGTCACCACTTGGGACCTAGAAGGCGTGTAGGGAGGCAGATCCTCCTGCTGGGCCGGAGATCCATGATGGGCTTGAGATTCTGGTGCAACGCAAACAGCTGACGTAGCATCCTGCATGCATGGAGCTTGAACGGTTTGCGTTTCATGCAACAGATTGCCGGTGCCAATTGGAACTGTTCCGGTAATGACGGCAGTAGTCTTAGCAGGGACGTTGATCGTTCCGAAAGAGATGGGTGGCGTCGCCACCGTCCACTGAAGATTGCTCGCCGGCGGAGATGGCAAGATCACTTTCTCGGAAGGGTTGACTTCATAGCCAGCCTCAACCATTGTGTCAAACAAGATCTGATCAGCTGGGTATCTATAGCCCTTACAAACAGGGTACTGATGAAACGTAGCAAAGGAAAGTTTCTCCCTTGCCGAAGAACCCGATCGGAAAGAAGATTTTGATGGGGGTTTATGCATAGCAATTAATCCCAAAGTTGCACGCTTTTTAGATGGACTAACCATAATCCACTCCGCGTCACATTCCTTTCTCCAGAGGGTTAATTCACGCCTCCAATTTGGACCACCATTTCCCCAAAGATGAAAATAACATTTGAAATGCGAGCATGCATATGATCTCAACTTGAGGATACAAAGGCCAACCTGCTTGGAGGAGACATTAAATGAAAATACCTTGCCCTTGATGAGTTGGACCGACAAATCAATGGCCGATCCACCAATTTAAGATTCCAGTGCAGCCGCCACAGAATCCTCATTAAGACGGAAAACATGTCGGCTAAAGGACACTACCATAATGAAATGGCTCGTGTCATCCGAAGGATGAACAAATCGCCCACAAGAAATGAAGACCTTATCCGCAAAGATGGAGCCCGGCGAGAAATCCAAACCCAAGGCTGATCCACCAGAGGAACCCATCAGAGATGGGTATAGCCGTGTAGATCCAAGCCCACCGGAGAAGATGAGCGGAGAGGATCCACAATTCACAGGCTAGAGGTGGAGATCGCCGGAAAACCTAGGTCGCGGGTGGGAGGGGTGGGTGGGTGGGAGCGAGCCATCATGAGAGTCTCTTGAGTTATCATGTTCATATACTAGTGGGAATTTTCATTTTAGAACTTGGCTTGTATATTCCGATGATGGGCTTCCTCAAATGCCTGAGGTCTTCATGAGCAAGCAAGTTGGATGCACACCCACTTAGTTTTCAGTTTGAGCTTTCATACACTTATAGCTCTTAGTGCATCCGTTGCATGGCAATCCCCACTCCTCGCATTGACATCAATTGATGGGCATCTCCATAGCCTGTTGATTAGCCACGTCAATGTGAGACTTTCTCCTTTTTGTCTTCTCCACACAACCTCCACCATCATATTCTATTCCACCCATAGTGCAATGTCCATGGCTCACGATCATGTATTGCGTGAAAGTTGAAAAGTTTTGAGAACATCAAAAGTATGAAACAATTGCTTGGCTTGTCATCGGGGTTGTGCATGATTTGAATATTTTGTCTGGTGAAGATGGAGTATAGCCAGACCATATGATTTTGTAGGCATAACTTTCTTTGGCCATGTTATTTTGAAAAGACATGATTGCTTTATTAGTATGCTTGAAGTATTATTGTCTTAATGTCAAATGATAGACTATTGCTTTGAATCACTCGTGTCTTAATATTCATGCCATGATTAGATATGTGATCAAGATTATGCTAGGTAGCATTCCACATCAATAATTATCTTTTTTATCATTTACCTACTCGAGGACGAGCAAGAATTAAGCTTCGGGATGCTGATACGTCTCTGTTGTATCTATAATTTTTGATTGTTCCATGCCAATATGCTACAACTTTCATATACTTTTGGCAACTTTTTATACTATTTTCGGACTAACAAATTGATCCAGTGCCCAGTGCCAGTTCCTGTTTGTTGCATGTTTTTTGTTTTGCAGTAAATCCATATCAAACGGAGTCCAAACGTGATAAAAACTGACGGACTTTTTGGGAATGTATGTGATTTTTGGGAACAAAAATCAACGCGAGACGATGCCCGAGGGGGCCACGAGGCAGGGGGCGCGCCCTAGGGGGTCAGGCGCGCCCTGGGCCCTCGTGGCCACCCCATAAGGTGGTTTATGCCCTTCTTTCGCCGCAATAAAGCTAATATCCGGATAGAGATTGTTTCAGCCCAATCGGAGTTACGGGTCTCCGGGAATATAAGAAACGGCGAAAGGGCAGAATCAGGGACCGCAGAAACAGAGAGAGACAGAGAGACAGATCCAATCTCGGAGGGGATCTCACCCCTCCGCAGCCATGGAGGCAATGGACCAGAGGGGAAACCCTTCTCCCATCTAGGGAGATGGCCAAGGAAGAAGAATAAGGAGGGGGGCTCTCTCCCCCTCGCTTCCGGGGGCGCCAGAACGCCGCTGGGGGCCATCATCATCACCGCAATCTACACCAACACCTCCGCCATCTTCACCAACATCTCCATCACCTTCCCCTTCTATCTACAGCGGTCCACTCTCCCACAACCCGCTGTACCCTCCTCTACTTGAACATGGTTCTTTATGCTTCATATTATTATCCAATGATGTGTTGCCATCCTATGATGTCTGAGTAGATTTTCGTTGTCTTATCAGTGATTGGTGAATTACTATGATTGATTTAATTTGCTTGTGGTTATGTTGCTGTCCTTTGGTGCCCATCATATGAGCACGCGCGTGGATCACACCATAGGGTTAGTTGTATGTTGATAGGACTATGTATTGGAGGGTAAGAGTGACAGAAGCTTCAACCTAGCATAGAAATTGATGCATACGGGATTAAAGGGGGACCAATATATCTTAATGCTATGGTTGGGTTTTTCCTTAATGAACGTTAGTAGTTGCGGATGCTTGCTAATAGTTTCAACCATAAGTGCATAGAATTCCAAGTCAGGGATGACATGCTAGTAGTGGCCTCTCCCACATAAAACTTGCTATCGGTCTAGTAAAGTAGTCAATTGCTTTGGAACCATTTCGCAACTCCTACCACCACTTTTCCACACTCGCTATACTAACTTTATTGCTTCTTTACCTAAACAACCCCTAGTTTTTATTTACGCTCTCTTTATTATCTTGCATACCTATCACCTACAAAGTACTTCTAGTTTCATACTTGTTCTAGGTAAAGCGAATGTCAAGCGTGCATAGAGTTGTATCGATGGTTGATAGAACTTGAGGGAATATTTGTTCTACCTTTAGCTCCTCGTTGGGTTCGACACTCTTACTTATCAAGAGAGGCTACAATTGATCCCCTATACTTGTGGGTTATCAACGAGCGGATCCGGGCGTCCTACACAGAATCTGGGCAACGGCGGCGGCTGGTCGGAGCTCCGGCGACGGATGCGAAGGATCCGAGGCGGCGGCGGCCATGGCAGGCTCCTGCGGGCAGAGAGAGATAGAGAGAGAGTCTCGGGTAAGGGAGGAAGAGAGAAAGGAGAAGAATGACCCGAGGCAGGACTCTGGCTTGACCTGGGTGCGGCGGCGAGGCCATCCGGTGGCCGGTGTCAAGGTCGTAGGAGAGGCACAGAGGAAGGGCGGCGGCGGGCGGCCGGGGTGCGCGAGTGCCTACGGTCTTCGGCGGCGCAACGCGGGCTTCCTCCAGGCCTAGATCTAGCCCGAGGCGGGCCTGTTGTGGGCCGGAAGGGCCGCGGGGAGGTGGAGGCGCGCAGGGGAGGCAACATGGAGGCAGGGGATTGGTCAAGGCACGGTCAGGTGGCGGCGTCGGCGAGTGGCGGCGCGCCAAGTGGCGGATCTAAGGTGGAGGCACACAAAAATTGAGGGGGAGGCGGATAGAGGTAGGTGGAGGGGTCTAGGTTGCCAAAAAGGCAGGAGGGGGTCTATATATAGGGAAGGTTAGGGTTTGATGGGGTTAGGCGGGGTTTTTGGACCCTCCGATCTAGATCGGACAACACTGGACGCGAGGAGGAGGGTAGTTGGGCCTAGGTGGGGCTAGTGGGTTGTGCAAAGAAAGTCTTGGGTTGAGAGGAAAGAGGAGGAATGCAGCCCGATGACTGTTTCCGGAGACGAAAAACGTCTGACGATAGACCAACTATACTGCCACTATAGTTATCCATTGGGGCATCAAACAAACTCCGAATGCGATGAAACTTGGTAGGCGGCCTACTGACAACATAACAACACCGCATGCCAACTTTCAACCCATTCCGAGAACATTTTCCGGCCACTTATAAAATACTATTTTGAATGTGCCGCGGGCTTTTGCAAGTGTGTCAGGGCTCAGAATGGACAACAGAGAGAACTGAGGGAACCTGGACGGATGCATGTTTTGAAAACATGATGATGCAATGCACATGATGACATGGCAAGATGCAACACGCAAGCGAATGACAAGGCAGCAACATCGAATAATTGGAAGACACCTGGTGCATCGGACTCGGGGCGTCACATAACACGAGGCCGTTTCCTCCATTCTGCGGTACGCCAGGCCTTGTTTTGATCGGCTGTTTCATCCAAGCCGGTTGGCTCCCGATGAACATGACGACGACGTAGTTTCTCCGTTCTGACCCAGCCATGTACACGAGCCCTAGCCGTACGTATGAGCGAGTAGGCGTTTGAGACCCCACCCGTATGTACGTACGTACGTGCGCGCCTCTACTACGACACGTGTGCGCCTATACTACGACACGTGCCCTTCCTTACACGACCACGGTTCATAGCTGCAGCTTACAGATAGACCGATCGTACTCCCACCGATCCTTTTTACTCTGCACATTGGATTTGCCGAAAGTCAAACTTTGCTAAGTTTGACCAAATTTATATTAGAAATTATTATCATCTATAATATCTAATAAATATAATATGAAAATATATTCCAAGGTGAATCTAATGACATTGGTGTTGGTATGTGAATGTCTATAATTTTTTTATAAACTTGGTCAAAGTTGGATGAGATTGACTTCGGACAAACCTAATATGTAGAGTAAAAAGGACTAGAGGGAGTATGTACGTACACGTTCGCGACCAGAATGACAATGATATGTATGCTTCGACCAGGTGGGTCCTGACTGTCAGGCACTTCCTTGCGTGCGAGGATGTAGCTGGTGGGTCCCAACAGTCAGGGGGAAACATTTTTTCATGAAATACGGTGGCCCGTCCGGTGGGTCCCTGCTGTCAGGTGGAGGAATCATTATTTTCCGTGTAATAAGGAGGCACTTCCTTGCTGCAGCTGAGGACCCAGTTATCAGCCTCTTCATGTACAGTACTCTCCCAATGGAAGTCATTCGTTGACCACATTGGCCACGCCGCGCCGAGAGCACCAAAACGGTGGACGACGACGAGGCCTAGGAAGGGGACGACGCGGAGCCAGGGAAGACGTGGCAGTAGATGCCAACGTGTAGATGAGTACGAGGGTTCACTGGTTCGGCTGCGGTGTGAGGCTGCCGTCGCTGCAGAAACAGGGGGTGTGGGTGAGTAGAGAGATGGCCTGGCCAGCGGTGGGAGTAGTAGGGTGTTAGGGAACGTAGCAATAATTCAAAAAAATTCCTACGTGTCACCAAGGTCAATCTAGGAGATACTAGCAATGAGAGAGAGGGAGTGCATCTTCATACCCTTGAAGATCGCTAAGCGGAAGCGTTACAAGAACGCGGTTGGTGGAGTCGTACACGCAGCGATTCAGATCGCGGTCGATTCTGATCTAAACGCCGAACAACGGCGCCCCTGCGTTCAACACACGTATAGCCCGGGGACGTCTCCTCCTTCTTGATCCAGCAAGGGGAGGGGAGAAGTTGTGGGAGAACTCTGATAGCATGACGGCGTGGTGGGGATGGAGCTCATGGTTCTCCGGCAGGGCTTCGCCAAGCGCTATGGAGGAGGAGGTGTAGGAGAAGGGAGGGGCTGCGCCAGGGGAAGGGTGTGGCTGCCCTCTCTCTCCCTCACTATATATAGGGGGAAGGGGGTGGAGGAGGCGCCCTAGGGTTCCCTAGGGGAGGGGCGACAGCCACAGGGGAAACCCTAGATGGGTTTGGGCACCCCCACCCCTAGGAAACTTGCCCCCCAAGCCGGGAGGGGTGGCTTCCCTAGGGGAGGCGCCCCCACCTCTGCAAGTTACGTGAGATGGGGTGGGAGGGGCACTCAGCCCCTTAGTGGGCTGATGTGCCCCCTCCCTTTGGCCCATAAAGCCCCCCAACGCTTGTCGAGGCCTCCGAAACCCCTTTCGGACACGCTGGTCGTCACCCAGTACCCCCGGAACAATTCCAGACTCCAATACCCTTCGTACAATATATCGATCTTCACCTCCGGACCACTCCGGAACTCATCGTCATGTCCGGGATCACATCTGGGACTCCGAACAACCTTCGGTAACCACATACTATTTCCCATAACAACTCTAGCGTCACCGAACCTTAAGTGTGTAGACCCTACGGGTTCGGGAACCATGCAGACATGACCGAGACATCTCTCTGGCCAATAACCAATAGCAGGATCTGGATACCCATATTGGCTCCCACATGTTCCACGATGATCTCATCGGATGAACCACGATGTCAGGGATTCAATCAATCCCGTATACAATTCCCTTTGTCTATCGGTATGTTACTTGCCCGAGATTCGATCGTCGGTATCCCCATACCTCGTTCAATCTCGTTAGCGGCAAGTCTGTTTACTCATTCCGTAACGCATGATCCCGTGACCAACTCCTTAGTCACATTGAGCTCATTGTGATGATGCATTACCGAGTGGGCCCAGAGATACCTCTCCATCATATGGAGTGACAAATCCCAGTCTCGATTCGTGCCAACCCAACAGACACTTTCAGAGATACCTGTAATGCACCTTTATAGCCACCCAGTTACGTTGTGATGTTTGCTACACCCAAAGCATTTCTACGGTATCCAGGAGGTCCACAATCTCATGGTCTAAGGAAATGATACTTGACATTAGAAAAGCTTTAGCAAATGAACTTCACGATCTTGTGCTACGCTTAAGATTGGGTCTTGTCCATCACATCATTCTCCTAATGATGTGATCCCGTTATCAATGACATCCAATGTCCATGGTCAGGAAACCATAATCATCTATTGATCAACGAGCTAGTCAACTAGAGGCTTACTAGGGACATATTATGATCTATGTATTCACACATGTATTACGGTTCCCGGTTAATACAATTATAGCATGAACAATAGACAATTATCATGAACAAGGAAATATAATAATAACCATTTTATTATTGCCTCTAGGGCATATTTCCAACAGTCTCCCACTTGCACTAGAGTCAATAATCTAGTTCACATCGTTATGTGATTAACACTCATAGTTCACATCGCCATGTGACTAACACCCGAAGAGTTTACTAGAGTCAATAATCTAGTTCACGTCGCCATGCTATTAACTCCCAATAGTTTACTAGAGTCAATAATCTAGTTCACATCACCATGTGATTAACACTCAATAGGTTCTAGGGTTTGATCATGTTATGCTTACGAGAGAAGTGTCAGTCAACGGGTCTGCAACATTCAGATCCGTGTGTTCTTTGCGAATCTCGATTTCATATTGTAGATGTTGCTACTATGCTCCACTTGGAGCTATTCCAAATGGTTGCTCCACTATACGTATCCGGTTTGCTACTCAGAGTCATCCAGATAGGTGTTAAAGCTTGCATCGATGTAACCCTTTACGCCGAAATCTTTATCACCTTCATAAACGAGAAACATTTTCTTATTCCTAAGGACAATTTTGACCGCTGTCCAGTGATCCACTCCTGGATCACTCTTGTAACCCCTTGCTAGACACGTGGCAAGGCACATCGCGGTACACAGCATGGCATATCGTATAGAGTCTATCGGTAAGGCATAGGGGACGACTTTCGTCCTTTCTCTTTCTTCTGCCGTGGTCGAGCTTCAAGTCTTAACTTCACACCTCACAACTCAGGCAAGAACTCCTTCTTTGACTGATCCATCTTGAACTCCTTCAAGATCATGTCAAGGTATGTGCTCTATGAAAATCTTATCAGGCGTCTTGATCTATCTCTATAGATCTTGATACCCAACATGTAAGCAGTTTTACAGAGGTCTTCCTTTGAAAAACTCCATTCAAACAACCCTTTATGCTTTCTAGAAATTCTACATTATTTCCGATCAACAATATGTCATCCATATATACCTATCAGAAATGTTGTAGTGCTCCCACTCACTTTCTTGGAAATACAAGTTTCTTGCAAACTTTGTATGAACCCAAATGCTTTAATCCCCTCATCAAAGCATATGTCCCATCTCCGAGATGCTTGCTCTAGTCCATAGAAGGATCGCTGGAGTTTTCATACCTTTTAGCATCCTTAGGATTGACAAAAACCTTTTGGTTGCATCACATATAACCTTTCCTCATGGAAACCGTCAAGGAAACTTTGTTTTGACATCCATCTGCCTGATTTCGTAAATGAAAATGCAGCAACTGCTAACATAGTTCTAACAGACTTTAGCATCGCTATGATTGAGAGAGTCTCATCATAGTCAACTCCTTGAACTTGTTGGAAACTTCTTTGAGACAAGTCGAGCTTCACAAATGGTGACATTACCATCAGCGTCTGTCTTCTTCTTAAAGATTCATTTTTTTGACTGGGGACTGTAGGGAAAAACCCCCACAGCATATCAAAACTTTATTAAAAGGCAGAACAATTACAAGTACAAGAGGGATTACAAGGGGTAATCAAGCTAATCTAAATAAGGTAATCAAGCTAATCTAACTAAGGTAGGAAAACAACAAACAGGCTCAAGGTGGTAGAAAAGAGATCCATTTAAGGAGATCATCCTTAAAAGCAGGCTTAATCCTATATTGCATTAAAGCAATATCATGCAGAAAAGCTGCTCTCCATTTATTAAATCCAGCTCTCTCATGCCTAAAAACCTTAGCATTTCTGACAATCCATATATTCCAGCAAGCTATAAAGACCACTTCAGTGAAGAAAGGTTTCCTAAAACTCCGTTTGGCATTGATAACCATCTCCTTTATCGAGTTACCTGATGACCAATCAATTTGCAAATAGTTCCAAACCCTGACACTAAAATTGCAATTGAAAAACAGATGATCTCTTGTTTCCCTAGCCGGCAAAGGGCAGAGCACACAGTTTACTCCATCCTCCAAATGCCAATGCCTCCGTTCCACCATATCTTTGGTATTAAGTCTATCCATAATGAGCATCCAAGCAAAGACCTTTATTTTCATAGTGCAAGAGGACTTCCAGATCCAAGCTGTCAGGGGGTTGAAAGTTTGTGACACAAACACATGGGAGTAAAAAAGCTTCGAAGAGTATCTCTTGGCCGTGCCATTCCAAAGCCAAATATCCTTGGACCCAGTGTCTCTATCATGGTTTTCTAACAGAGATTGAAGCATAACCAGCTCATCAAAGGCCTGGCTAGACAAAGGAAGATGGAAGTTGTGAAACATGTCCTGAGAGTCCAAGAAATCCTTAACAGAAATCAAGGGATCTTTGACATATGAAAAAAGCCTAGGAAATCTGAATTGAAGCTTAGAGTCCAGATCATCAAGCCTCCAAGTGTCTGACCACATGAGTGCAGTGTCTCCTTCATTGATCTGAACCCAAGCACAGTCCCTAAAGTTTTGCAAGACCTTGCATATATCCTTCCACCAGAAGGAGCCACAATCAGAAGTTCCTTGGGGTACTCTGCCATGATAGTAAGAGTCCCAAATTAAGGACACCCAAGGTATATCCTTTTTATCGAGGAAGTTATTTGCATGTTTGAGTAGTAGAGCCACATTCTGAACACCCAGGTTTAGAATACCAAGGCCTCCCTTGTTTTTTGGCCTGCAAATAAGGTCCCAAGCAGCCAGAGAAGGGGCAGGTTCACCCTTGTTTTTCCTACATAGGCATTGTCTCTGAATTCTCTCCAATTGCTTTAAAATGCCAGCAGGGACAGCCAAACTAGAAAGAAAGAAGATGGGCATAGAAGACAAAGCTGAGTTCAAAAACTGTAGTCTCTCCCCCTGGTTTAAAAAAGAGGAGCTAGCTATCATTCTTGTCTCCATGCAGTCCACCAGAGGCATGAAGTCCACCATTTTAGGCCTAGTAGTGCCTACTGGCAATCCAAGGTATGTGAAAGGCATTTTCCCAATTTGACATCCAAAAGCAGCAGCTAAATCTATCATGACAGCATTGCCCACATTGATAGGAATGATAAAAGATTTATGATAATTCACATCCAGCCCAGTAGACAGAGAGAACACCTGCAACATGTCCTTCAGAGCAATTAACTGTACCTTGTCAGCAGGCAGGATAATCAAGGTATCATCAGCATATTGAATCACAGGATAGTCCTGGTCATGACAAGGTATTGGGAGGTGAAGTATGCCTCTTCTGAACATGTCATTAATTACAGTTTGTAACAAGTCTGCTGCTAATACAAAAAGCAGAGGAGAAACTGGATCCCCCAGCCTAACCCCCTTTTTGCATATGAATTTCCTACCAGGAACACCATTTAGCAGGACAGATGATGTACCTGTAGACAAAAGCTGTGTCATCCAAAGAATCCACTTTTCATTGAAACCCTTATGTCTCAAGATTTGGACAATTGCCTCATCCTCAAGAGAATCAAAGGCCTTATCAAAATCCAATTTAAGTATGACAATTGGTCTCTTGGACTGATGACACTGGTGTAAGTACTCAAAAGTCCATCCAATACAGTCCTGAATAGTTCTGCTTTTTATAAACCCATACTGGTTCTTATGGATACATTGCATTATTATTTCTTGGAACCTATTTGCTGTCATTTTGGAAAGGAACTTAAGACCCATTCCTGTTAAAGAAATAGGTCTGAAGTCCCCCACCTCCTCAGGTGAATGTTTCTTAGGCACCAATGTGATATATGAATCATTGATGTTTTCTAGCTGAGCAGTACCATCATAGAAAGCCTATGCCAGTTCATAGAAATCTGAAGAGATAATGTGCCAGCACCTTTTGAAGAAAAGCCCATTAAAACCATCCGGGCCTGGGGCTTTATCCACTGGCATATGTTTGACAATATTGTCCATTTCCTCTTTCTCAAAGGGCTTAGTGAGAGCATCTAAACCCTCCACTGGAACAATTAAAGAGGTGAGATCAAAGCCCATGTGGATTCCCCTTGAAGAGCCCATTCTGTTTTTAAAACAATTCCAGATAATACCCTCCATTTGAGAGTGTTCAGATACCACAATGCCATCAGGTAGTTTTAAACTAGCAATATAATTCCTTCTATGCCTCTCAGTAGCCATAGCATGAAAGAACTTAGTGTTTTCTCCACCCACCTTTATATATTTGATAGTACATCTCTTTTTACAATAAAGCCATTGAAGGTGGAGTAGCTTTTCCACATGACTTTTGACCACTCTTAGAAAATTGGATTCATGCCTGTACAATGGTCTGAGCTCCTCAAGTTCATCTAGTAACATAATAACCTTATTACATTTACAGACCAGCATTTTCAGTTTGGAGATGTTCATCTGCCATCTCTTGAGACACATTCTCAGGGATTTGAATTTGTCAGCTATTCTAGCTGTGATATGCCCCTTTCTAGAAGGTCTTTGCCATGAAGAATCCACACAGTCCATAAAACCCTCTAGCTCTAGCCAATAGTTCTCAAAACTAAAAATGTTAGACTTGGGGATAGAAGTTTTGATTGAAACCACACATGGCACATGGTCAGATGCAGTTTTTGCCAGGGGCCTCACCTCAGTCATGGGATAGTCAGATATCCAATCAACAGAAGTGAAAAACCAATCTAGCTGCTCAAGGAGGGGATTATCCTGCATATTAGACCAAGTGTATGATCTGCCTTTGATAGGCAATTCCAAAAGGCCCAAGTGCCCTATGATCTCATTGAAGATAAACATGTCATTCAGATCCCCTCCAGGCAAATTTCTGTTATCCCGCGAGCGCAAAAAATTGAAATCCCCCAGGAGTAGCCAATTTTCATCCACTGGAATATTGAGGTGGTACAACCAAGTAACAAAATTATCCCTAGCTTCCCCCTGACAAGGACCATAGACAGCAACGAGAGTCCACCTCTCATTATTTTTTCTGGAAACAAACTCAATCACTACTGCAAATTGTTGGATTTCTAATAACGTCCCCTCAAAAACAGAGGAGTTCCAAACAACTATGATTCCACCAGAGGCCCCCAGGGAAGGGGCAAAAGAAAAACTGTCAAATCTTTTAGCACAAAAACTTTTAACCGATCTGGAGTCAAAAGAAGCACATTTAGTTTCCTGCAAACATGCAATTGCATAGTGACTCTCATCAATCTTTTGCCTGATAGCTCTTTGCCTATTTTGAGAGTTTAAACCCCTGACATTCCAGCACAAGACATTCCAGTTTTGACAATGAGGATTCATAGATAAAGATCATAAGCAGTTCCCCAAACTACATGGCACACAGTGCCATATGTCCAAAAGCCACATTAAGGTCTGAACCAACATTATTACATATCCAAAGTTCAGAATGTAAAAACATGCAGGAAGCAAATTTTGGGGCTTGCAAAACCCAGCATTTGGATAGCACACTATTCATTGGAGGCTTTGTTGGTTGTGGCAGAAGGGTCCACCATAAGTGCATCCTCAGTGAGCAGAGCTGCATCAATGTCTAACTCCTTGCCAATAGCTTGCAGATTACTGATAGGAGTGGGAGGAGGGACATCTCCATGTGCAGTGGTGCTGGGCCTCTCAGCAGGAATGGGCCTAGCCTTGGGCTTCTTCTTCTTGGGTTGTAGAACCAGCTCATGGAAAGTGGGCTTAAACCCATCACGCTGGGCCGAACTTCTGGTACATCTGCGAACAGACGTTTCAACCAGAGGCGTTGGCGCCTTAGATTTGCGAGGCCTCCGTGATCTTGCGCACACAGGTGGAGAGGGGATCACAGCAGGCGTAGGTTCATCCGGTTCGTCCACAAAAAGGGCTCTTGCCACAGGTCTAACCGTATCCGGCTCCTTCCATGTCAGTAAAGGAAGATCGTCAGACTGAAAAGCAAAGCTCCATCTTCTCTTAACTGGCGACAGAGGTTTAGGCATCAGGGGTTTCGGTATGTCAAACCGCATTTGTGCATTCAGCAAGTTCTCAAAAGAACGCCTCCATATCATTTCCGGGGGCAGAGGGGGCCCAAAAGGGACCTTGATAACAGGTTGAGCAGGGGCCAGAACATTAACAACTGGGGGTTGATAAACCAGGATCGCCCAATTGCTAGAGTCTTCCACGTCCGTGGCAATGTTCTCTGAATCGATTCGGACTTCCGTTGCAGTGTCACCAGCTATAATGACTGCAAGAGGCTCCTGGAGCTGCACATCTGAACTTGGTTGGGTAGAGCTTTGCTGTGCCGAAGCATCAAATACCATGGACTCTTGGTCCTCCACAACTGGTTCAACAGCAGGCTCATCCCAGTTGCCCTAATTGTCCTGTTGTTCATGGTTAGGTGCAGGCGGCGGTGGCACATCGTTCCACCCCAGAGCAGGGAACGGGGGTAGGATAAAAGGAGGCATCTCTGGGAAGGGCACACCAGGCTGGGGATGGGGGTTGCCATTGATGGGCATCCAGTCCTCATCTTGGGGCATTTGCTCAACGAAATTGGCACCCAGAATATACAATGGCGCCGTCCAAGACACTCTGGCACCACCCCAAGCTGCATACTCCATGAACACCACATCCCGGGGCACAAGAATGTCCTCCGGGAAAGAGGCAAAGACCAAGGAGCGCACCAGATATGGGTCCTCACTAATCCAATGATTAAACTTCCCGAAGGTGTTGACTGCTGCCCGAAGACCATGCTCATTGCGAAGATCAAGTGGAACCCCCAAAAACATAAGCAAACCTTGTCAGAAACCCTGAGCCCCTCTAAAAGATTCCCCCTCATCATGCTTCATAAACCGAACAAAACGATCATTACCCAGGGGCTGAGGCGGCATCTGAAGAAGTGAAAATCTAACAGCAGCATCCCATAGCTCAAAAAGACCCACCGATCTAATCCAAGGTTGAGCAGACCTCACCAAAATCCCATGAGCATGCAGCCACTGGACAACTTCCTCTCTAGCAGCCCCAATCTGATCAGGAGGGGGGATGGGCATTACCTCAGCCAACATGAACTCCTCATGGCGACGCACAAGTGGGGTATGTGGCGTCACAAAGGTGCGCGGCACCCTAGCCTCCCCGCCATCCACAATGTGGTGCCCCGCTGGCACATAGAGCAGAGGGTCAAGGTGGAAGTTGGCCATCGGAGAGGCACACTCCGAGCTTGCAGCAGATGGCGAGGACTCCGGCGGTGGTGGGGTTTCAGGCGGTGCAGACGATGGTGTTTTGGGGCCAGGGCTGATGGAACGGGGCGAAAGAGTTAATGCAGAAGTACAAGAGGAGTCCAAGTTTGGTAAAAGTTGCGTCAGAGAGATATTCTCGGTGGGAGCTGAGGGATCCTCGGAAGTTGCAACGTTACCGGGTTTCGGTTTCCAAACCAGACCCAAAATCTGTGCAAATCGGTTGCAATCTTTTGTGCCATGCCCCACCCACAGACAAAAGTTACAGTTCAACCTGGACGTGCACGCCGTAGCAAAATGGCCCTTGCGCAAACATTTCTGACACGTTAAGATTTCATCCACCATACCTGTAATTAAGTTATCAAACTCAACTGCAGCCTGTTGAGAGGAAGGAATAGTGGAAGGCCCAGAGGGTAACCCCGGCCCAACTTGATCCGTGGCACGTGCAGATGATGGCCCAACATGGGGAGACACATCCACATTCAAAGAAGCAAAATTCCCGCCCGAGATAGACGGCGGCCGAGCCGCATGAGGAGGGAGGTTTCCAACCGTACCAAAAGATATGGATGGATTCTCAATGGCTTGCCGTTCATCGGGCAAGTCCACCAAAGTCCATACTTTGTTCTCATACATGGATCCTATATCGGATTCAATGGCTTCTAGCCATTTGTTGGAATCCGGGCCCACCATCACTTCCTCATAGCTCATAGGTTCATCGTTGTCGAACAACATGACCTTTAAGACAGGGTTACCACTGAGAAGTTGTACACACCCTTGTCGACCTACGAGGTTCGATAGTAATTTGATCTGAAGCTTCATGATCATCATCATTAGCTTTCTCTTCAACTGACGTAGTTGTCATAGAAACATCTTTCTGTGCTGCACTACTCTCTAGTTGAAGTGAACGTTCAACAACCTCATCAAGTTCTATCTTCCACCCACTCAATTCTTTCGAGAGAAACTCTTTCTTGAGAAAGGACATGTTCTCAGCGACAAACACTTTGCCCTCAGATCTGAGATAGAAGGTATACCCAATCGTCTTGTTTGGGTATTCTATGAAGATACAATTTTCTGCTTTGGGTTCGAGCTTTTCTGACCGAAGCCTATTGACATAAGCATATCGTAGCCCCAAACCTTAAGAAACAACAACTTTGGTTTCTTGCTAGACCATAGTTCACACGGTGTCGTCTCCACGGACTTAGATGGTGCCCTATTTAAAGTGAATGTAATTGTCTTTAATGCATAACCCCCAAAAATAGCGGTAGATTGGTAAGAGACATCATACACCATATCCAATAAGGTTCGATTACAACATTCGGACACACCATCATGCTATGGTGTTCCAGGTGGCGTCAACTATGAAACGATTCCACCTTGTCTTTAGTGATTGCCAAACTCATCACTCAGATACTTTCCCTTTGATCAGATCGAAGGAACCTAATCTTCTTGTTACGATGATTCTCAACTTAACTCTGAAATTGCTTGAACTTTTCAAACATTTCAGACTTATGCTTCATTAAGTAAATATACCCATATCTACTCAATTCACCGGTGAAGCTGAGAAAATAACGATATCCACCGCGCGCTTCAACACTCATCGAACCGCACACATCAGCATGTATGATTTCCAACAAGTCACTTGCCTGTTCCATTGTTCCAAAGAACACTGTTTTAGTCATCTTGCCAAGGAGGCATGGTTCGCATGTGTCAAGTGATTCAAAATCAAGTGACTTCAAAAGTCCATTAGCATGGAGGTTCTTTCATGTGCTTTACACCAATATGACCTAAGCGTCAGTGCCACATGAAAGTGGTACTATCATTATCAACTCTACATCTTTTGGCATCAATGTTATGAACATGTGTATAACTACGACCGGGATTCAATAAACCATTCACATTGGGTACATGACCATAGAAGGTATTATTCATGTAATCAGAATAACCATTATTCTCTGACTTAAATCAATAACCGTATTGCAATAAACAAGATCTAATCAAGTTCATGCTCAACGCAGACACCAATGCAAACAACATTTATCTAGGTTCAACACTAATGCCGAAGGTAGAGGGAGCGTGCGATGGTGATCACATCAACCTTGGAAACACTTCCAACACACATCGTCACCTCGCCCTTAGCTAGTCTCTGTTAATTCCATAGTATTTGTTTCGAGTTACCAATATTAGCAACTGAACCAGCATCTGATACCCAGGTGCTACTAGGAGTACTAGTAAGGTACACATCAATAACACACATATATCAAATATAATTTTGTTGAAGTTGACAGCCTTCTTATCTACCAAGTATTTGAGGCAGTTTCGCTACCAGTGACCGTTCCCCTAATTGAAGCACTTTGTCTCGGGTTTGGGTTCTTGGGTTTCTTCACTAGAGAGGCAACTGGCTTGCCATTCAAGAAGTTTCCCTTCTTGCCCTTGCCCTTCTTTGAAACTAGTGCTCTTGTTGACCATCAACACTTGATGCTCCTTCTTGATTTCTACCTTTACGACCTTAAGCACGACAAATAGCTCCGGGATTATTTTCCCTTGCATGTTATAGTTCATCATGAAACTCTAGTAGCTTGGTGACAGTGACTGGAGAACTTTTGTCAATCACTCTCTTATCTGGAAGATTAACTCCCACTTGATTCATGTGATTGAAGTACCCATACATTCTGAGCACATGCTCACTGGCTGAGCTATTCTCCTCCATCTTGTAGGCAAAGGTCTTGTCAGAGGTCTCAACCTCTCCACACGGGCATGAGCCTGAAATACCAATTTCAGCTCTTCAAACATCTCATATGTTCTATGGCGTTCAAAACACTTTTGGAGCCCCAACTCTAAGCCGTAAAGCGTGGCGCACTAAACTAACAGGTAGTCATCAGAACGTGTCTACCAGATGTTCACAACACCCACAGATGACGCGAGAGGGGTTGGCACACCGAACGGTGCATCAAGGACAGAAGCCTTTTGTGTAGAAGTGAGGACAATCCTCAGACTACGGCCCTAGTCCACACAATTGCTTACAATATCTTTCAACTTAGTCTTTCTCTAGGAACATATTAAAACAAAGAGCTAAAGCGCAAGCTATTAATCCACAACATAATTTGCAAAGACAATTTAGACTATGTTCATGATAATTAAGTTCATCTAATTAATCAAATTATTCAATGAACTCCCACTCAGATAGACATCCCTCTAGTAATCTAAGTGATACATGATCCGAATCGACTAGGTCGTGTCCGATCATCACGTGAGACGGACTTGTCATCAACGATGAACATCTCCATGTTGAGTGTATCTTCTATACGACTCATGTTCGACCTTTCGGTCTTCCGTGTTCCGAGGCCATGTCTGTACATGCTAGGCTCGTCAAGACAACCTAAGTGTGTTGCGTGTGTAAATCTGGCTTACACCTGTTGTATGCCAATGTTAGAATCTATCACACCCGATCATCACATGGTGCTTCGAAACAACGAACCTTCTCAACGGTGCACAGTTAGGGGGAACACTTTCTTGAAATTTTAGTGAGGGATCATCTTATTTATGCTACCGTCGTTCTAAGCAAATAAGATGTAAACATGACAAACACACATGCAAATCATAAAGTGACATGATATGGCCAATATCATATTGCACCTTTGATCTCCATCTTCGAGGCGCGACATGAACACCATCGTCACTGGCATGACACCATGATCTCCATCATCATGATCTCCATCATCGTGTCTTCATGAAGTTGCCTCACCAACTGTTACTTCTACTAATATGGCTAATAGTTAGGACTAAAGTAAAGTAATTACATGGCGTTTTCATTGACACACAGGTCATAAATAAATTAAGACAACTCCTATGGCTCCTGCCGGTTGTCATACCCATCGACATACAAGCCATGATTCCTATTACAAGAACATGATCAATCTCATACATCACATATATCATTCATCACATCCTTTTGGCCATATCACATGACATAGCATACCCTGCAAAAACAAGTTAGACGTCCTCTAATTGTTGTTGCATGTTTTACGTGGCTGCTATGGGTTTCTAGCAAGAACGTTTCTTACCTACGCAAAACCACAACGGTGATATGCCAATTGCTATTTACCCTTCATAAGGACCCTTTTCATCGAATCCGATCCGACTAAAGTGGGAGAGACAGACACCCGCCAGCCACCTTATGCATCAAGTGCATGTCGGTCGGTGGAACCAGTCTCACGTAAGCGTACGTGTAAGGTCGGTCCGGGCGGCTTCATCCCACAATGCCGCCGGATCAAGATAAGACTAGTAACGGTAAGCAAATTGAACAAATCATCGCCCACAACTGCTTTGGGTTCTATTCGTGCATAGAATCTATGCATAGACCTAGCTCATGATGCCACTGTTGGGGAATGTAGCAATAATTCAAAAAAATTCCTACGTGTCACCAAGATCAATCTAGGAGATACTAGCAACGAGATAGAGGGAGTGCATCTTCATACCCTTGAAGATCGCTAAGCGGAAGCGTTACAAGAACGCGGTTGGTGGAGTCGTACACACAGCGATTTAGATCGCGGTCGATTCCGATCTAAGCGCCGAACAACGGTGCCTCCGCGTTCAACACACGTACAGCCCGGGGACGTCTCCTCCTTCTTAATCCAGCAAGGGGAGAGAAGAATTTGAGGGAGAACTCCTAAAACACGACGGCGTGGTGGTGATGGAGCTCGTGGTTCTCCGGCAGGGCTTCGCCAAGCGCTATGGAGGAGCAGGAGGTGTAGGAGAAGAGAGGGGCTGCGCCAGGGGAAGGGTGCAGCTGCCTTCTCTCTCTCCCTCACTATATATAGGGGAAGGGGAGGTGGAGGAGGCGCCCTAGGGTTCCCTAGGGGAGGGGCGGCGGCCACAGGGGAAACCCTAGATGGGTTTGGGCGCCCCTACCCCTAGGAAACTTGCCCCCCAAGCCGGGAGTGGTGGCTGCCCTAGGGGAGGCGCCCCCATCTCTCCAAGTTACGTGAGATGGGGTGGGAGGGGCGCTCAGCCCCTTAGTGGGCTGATGTGCCCCCTCCCCTTGGCCCATAAGGCCCCCCAACGGTTGCCGGGGCCTTCGAAACCCTTTTCGGACACGCTGGTCGTCACCCGGTACCCCCGGAACAATTCCGGACTCCAATACCCTTGGTACAATATATCGATCTTCACCTCCGGACCATTTGGGAAATCCTTATGATGTCCGAGATCTCATCTGGGACTTTGAACAACCTTCGGTAACCACATAATATTTCCCATAACAACTCTAGTGTCACCAAACCTTAAGTGTGTAGACCCTACGGGTTCGGGAACCATGCAGACATGACCGAGACATCTCTCCGGCCAATAACCAATAGCAAGATCTGGATACCCATATTGGCTCCCACATGTTCCACGATGATCTCATCGGATGAACCACGATGTCGGGGATTCAATCAATCCCGTATACAATTCCCTTTGTCCATCGGTATGTTACTTGCCCGAGATTCGATCGTCGGTGTCCCCATACCTCGTTCAATCTCGTTACCGGCAAGTCTCTTTACTCGTTCTGTAATGCATGATCCCGTGACCAACTCCTTAGTCACATTGAGCTCATTATGATTATGCATTACTTAGTGGGCCCAGAGATACCTCTCCATCATACGGAGTGACAAATCCTAGTCTCGATTCATGCCAACCCAACAGACACTTTCGGAGATACCTGTAATGCACCTTTATAGCCACCCAATTATGTTGTGATGTTTGGTACACCCAAAGCATTCCTACGGTATTTGGGAGTTGCACAATCTCATGTTCCAAGGAAATGATACTTGACATTAGAAAAGCTTTAGCAAACGAACTTCACGATCTTGTGCTACGCTTAAGATTGGGTCTTGTCCATCACATCATTCTCCTAATGATGTGGTCCCGTTATCAATGACATCCAATGTCCATGGTCAGGAAACCATAACCATCTATTGATCAACGAGCTAGTCAACTAGAGGCTTACTAGGGACATATTATGATCTATGTATTCACACATGTATTACGGTTTCCGGTTAATACAATTATATCATGAACAATAGACAATTATCATGAACAAGGAAATATAATAATAACCATTTTATTATTGCCTCTTGGGCATATTTCCAACATAGGGGGTGGTGAGGCCTCCGCAGCATCACAGCCGTCCACGGGAGGCAGGAGCTCGCGGCACGACCGGCGTTGGTTTGGGCGGCTGGAGCAAGAAGATCAGAGGTTGAAGAAGCACGATGGCCATTGGATGGACATCGTACATGTTGACACCGGATTTTGGCATGGTACAAATGCAAATAAGATGGCCCTAAATGAATATGTTTTCAAAATGAGAAAAAAATTTATGTCACCGAGTGGAACAACTTTGATGTTTAGGCCATCGCCACCCGACCTCATCTTAGGGGCCGAAACTGTACTCCGAGTGGCAGAATTTAGTGTTCTGAGTGCTTTTCGGCTGATTATGACCTCAATATGACCTCAGATGAAGGAGCACTCTAAATTAATTGTCTTCGTCTCATCGAGGTGATCGATTTTCATCTATAAATCATCTCAATCCGAGTTTGTATGCAAAAGTTAGATGCAACACTTCACGGACCGGTCCTGAGTGAAAAAGTGATGCGAGGGACCAGACACCCACCTAGGTGGTGTCTGATGGGCCGTGTGAGTTATTCGGCCTTTGTCGGTTGAATGAATCTTGCCGGGATGGAGACCTTGCCGACGTGGAAAGCTTGCCGGGGTGGAGACCTTGCGAGGGTGGAAAGCTTGCCGGCGCAGAAAGCTCGCCGGCGTGGAAAGCTTGTCGGCGTGGAAGCTTGCCAGGGTAGAAACATTGCCGGGATGGAAACCTTGCCGGGGTGAAAGCTTGCCGGTATGGAAAGCTTGCCAGGGTTGAAAGCTTGCCAGGGTTGAAAGCTTGCCGGGGTGGAGACTGTCAAAGTCAATCCAAGTAAAAGTTGGAGATAAGCTCGAAAGGTTATTCAGATGGCCTCGTATGGAACAGTGTTCTACACGGACGTTGTGCGTATCATAGAAATGGTCAAATTTGATTTTGGAGTCATCATCGGAGATAGTATATGGCCTGTAGAATTGTTACAAGACTCGGATAGTTCAGAAAATTGCATAATTGAATGCGACCCACATTTAAAGATACGCCCTGAAAGTCATAAAGGTTGCCTTAAAAGGAGAAGTGGCCTGCATTGTCTTATGCAGATCATCGAGGTGGACAAGTTTCATATTGAACTCGACTCCATCCGAGTTAGTATACGATTTCTATGGCCCGCACAAGAAGCAGGACACATGTATGGGACAGATTCGGGCTGAATCCGAGTTGGACTGAAACTAGAACTGTAGGACGTGAATTGATGTAAGTTTCTTGTAAGGAAAGCCTAGACGAATCCTTTGCTTGTACGGGAAGTCCAGCAGCCTCTTATATATGTTAGGGGTGAGGGCCAATTGAAACAACACCAATTGAACAAATCAATCTACTACTTTTTCGTGTTCATCTACTTTTTATCTCTCCCCTGTATCTTTCTTCTAGTTCTTCGCTAGTTCTTCATGCTGGAGGGCTGCGGATCCACGAGGCTCTACGGGCGAGCGAATCAACCTGGAGCAGCCCATAGCCGCCGCCGGCCCTGACAGGGTCCCTCTCGGGCAAGCGGGGCTTAGGGTCTACAAAAGCATCTGCCGACTGTCCTGTGTATCGCGCTGCCGGTCAGATCTCCATCGACGCGAGCTGCGGTGCATCACCCCCGGCGTCGAGGGTACATGATGACGTGTTCGTGTGCGAACACACTTTTTGGTGACTCCGCTGGGGACAAGGCTTAGAACAGTCTCCAGCATGTTCTTGCTACGAGGAGAGTGTCATCAAGCGGCTGTAATCTACAATGGTAACATGTATCATCAATCTCCTTACGTAGATGCAAATAGCCATTATGTTGCTTTTGCTAGATCTTCCAATGGACATGTCATGTCGGCTAGCCCTAACGAGCAAAGGCCAACTAGTTATCCCATTGGAGAAGCTTGGAATTTACATAATCATAACATGCAACTTATGAATCTAAACTTTCGTGCATCGGCAACATCTTCCACTATGCCGGTGAACAACATGATTTGTTCGAGTGATCAATATATGACTCTTCATGTACAGGAGGGTGTCTCAAAGTTTTATCCATCGGCAGCCGACTCGCGATGTGCGGGTTTATCCCCAAACATGCCGATGAATGGGGGAATCGGCCACGCTTCTGTTAGCTATTTGGCCGGTTATCCTCAAACGTCGTATACTACACCTCGTGAGATTAATGGTTCAGTGGCATATGAAACTAAAAATATTCATGACTTGGATCACCTTTTTGGTTATAGCTGAGTGAATGGAGATTCCGTAGGAGCATATGTGCCTAATATTGTAGGAGATGAGGTGGCTCTAGCTACATTAAAAAGTTTAGCCCAAAATAAGAAGATTAGTGCTATTTTCCTTGAGCAGCACGAAAAGGGATTGGTTCCCGATTATGAGGCAATAAGAGCTAGGATTTTGAAAGAAGACGAAGTGTTGCCGATTGATCAAATTGGCAAGAGAAAAATATTCAAAAACAATGCACATGTATTCACCTATCATTGCAGCATGGTATACACCCCCTATATAATCACAAAATTTCGGCAACATCAGTTCATTGCAGAAAGATCCTAAAAGTATTGGGGGGCAAGCAGATCCAAGTAGGGCCGAGTCTAAATAACAATGTATGGCCCGTGTGGACAAGGTTAAGCCAACTCTCACAGGGAATAGAGTCAATGACTTTAGTATGCCAACTCTTGAGGAATTACCAGCAGAATATCGACAAGCTTATGAAGCACGCAAGAAGAGGCGTGAAGAGGAAGATTTTCTAGAAAACATCAAGTCACTTCCTCCATCCAGCAACTATGTTGGCCCTTCTATGATGTTGAAGCAAGATAAAAAAGAAGGTTTGCAATCAAATCAGCAAGAAAGGGTCCACTCGACTAATATGGTTGATTAGGTTGAAACCGAGTCAAATATGACTAAGTCGTCTACAACCGAGTCGAACGATTCCTTTAAAGCAAAGACGATGGTGGATTCAATTGAAACCAGACTGACCACTGAGATGGTTACAGCCGAGTGGATATAGTACATATCGAGTGCATCATACCATCCGAGTGCATCATACCATCCGAGTGCATCACGGGCTAATACTGAGGGCAACATACCGGTTATTGTCGAGTGTACCAAAACAGAAGATGCAAACTTCACCAGGCAAAGGAATGATAAAGACAACAAATTGGCTATACTCGATTTTTCTGGATGTAAGGGAGCTTACATGCTACCCTATGAGTTTCATGCTAAAGATATTGATGGGCATCGAAAACAAAGTAATATGGCCAAACACATTTCGGTTAATGATGAACATCAAGAACAAGAACATGCAGCCGAGCAAAGTTCAATTGACAAAGAGCGTCCGAGTGAAATATACTCGGGCAATTCGAGTGAAATCTACTCACGCAATCCGAGTGATGAGGCACGAGATCAGAAAAAGAGGAAGAGGCATTGGAGAATTATTCAAAATTGGAGCAAGGTATTGTTCCAGTGGTGCAACCATCTTCTCCTTCCAACATCTTCACAAAGGCACACCCAGCAGATAGTTTATTCCATTTTCAATTCGGTTAAAATCATATTGTTGATGCACCAGCTAGTAAGATTCTAATTAATTTTTAAAGAACAATCGAAATGAGTAATCTTTTTGTTTGGAATGACCTTGTCACTAATCATGATAGTCAACACATGGTATCATTCATAGAGGCTAATAGTGACAACTTATCAAAACCAAAGTTGTTCATGCCATGCCAACTGAACTTTATATTCATAAGGACAACTTTGTTTGTTGCATGCCTGGCTAACATTAGGTCTCGGATGAGACGTATATTCTGAAATTATTTTGGTTGCAGAAACATAAAGCCAGGTCCAAAGTCCTTCGAGATAGCCGATTCAAAAGCATCGGGAAAAGAGGATGAAAATCAATGCATAGCCGAGTCAGATGACGCTAAGCTGGCACTGCTCGGTTGTTTTGTATTAGATCCAGTATCACAGTATTAGTTAATGGACGAGCAGTGTACCTTCAGTCCGAGCATAAGTGATCACATCGTTCGTGCATCGTCGACTAATCCTATTATAATTGATCATGATGTTGAGGCATCAGGACAAGAACATATGCAATGTTTGTTTGAAGAGAATATCAAAGACAATAACGTGATTCATCAAGCCGCACAATCAAGACGATTGGAGTTTGTTGAGGCACGATCGTATGACCAATCGGATCAGATTGGCCTTGATGGCGATCAAATTTTGACCGTGCTATCTCAAGCCAATTCATCTAAAGGTCAATAGGTACACACCAATGATGACGGGGTCAAGTTTTCGAGCATCAAGAACAGTCTTGAAGACGGGAATTCCATCAAAGCTACAATGGAAACATCTAGCGCTAGGGGGCAACGAGAAAATTCAAAGACTGATGCACGCACAACTAAAGAAAGCAAAGACAATGGTAAGCACAAAGGTAAAAAGACGAAAGTCACTTTCGCGCAGTTATTAGAAAAATATCAGAAGCTAGGTGAGGCAAAGAATGCTTATCAGCCGAGTGAAACAAAAGCATCGAAGTCACCCCAAGGCATAAATCTGAAGACTGGGATTGGCGACGGAAAAAGTTGAGAAAGCAAACTCCATATCATCCTTTTGGGCCACCAATGTCGATGTCATGGATATTTCCCCCTACTGACTATTATTCATATCAATCATGGGACAAGTATAAATCAAGGGCACACCATCCATCATGTTCTAAACCACCTCACCAAAATTATGCAGCTCCGAGAGGATCATCATTTGTTCAACAACCACATGTTAAAGACCATCTCAACCGAAAAGAATCGGTCCGGAACTCGGCAAAGAAGATGGATGTAGTCAAGAAAGTGTACCGAGTGAAAAAAGGATGGACGGAAGTGTGCTATTTTAGATCTAACTCCAGATGACAAAAATCCAGCTGAGCGTATTTTGCCTACTAAGGACAAGAAAGTGAGGCGAGTGACTTTGAGGACCCAATCGCTGAGTTTGAACAGGCCAAGTCCAAAGTGCCCAAGGTCAGGAAAGAATTGGTAGTGCATAAAACAAAATCACAGCCGGGATGCTCACTCGGCTTATCACATTGGCAAGAAAGAAAGCTAAAGTGGCTTAGTGCCGAAGAGTTGCAGAGGAGGAACATGGCATGGGTCCCCAAGGGAAGCCATCGAGGCAATAATGGTGTGCCAGCTCATGTTGCAAAGCCGGCAAGAGTAATGAAGGACAAGCGTGAAGCCGATAGGCGAAGACAACAATTTTCATCTCACTATAGGAGAATTCAGATGGTGCATTGTCCATGTTCTTCAACCATTTCATCAAAGCTGACATCCCAGAACTTATCCCCAGCCAAAACATCTGAATTATTTTGGCTATTCACACTTTGGTGGACGGGTTGTCCAAGTCCTATGAAATAAGGACGTGTGGCCGATATTTGCATATCACCCTAAGAGTACATTGTGTTGACAAGGCCGACTATTTATTCGGCCACTAATCGAGGGTCTAGTGCAGCAAAAGTTGTCGACTCCGATTGTTGGTTTATTGTAGGATCTAGAGAAAGTGAGTCACTGAGATGAATCAAAGCTCTAGTCACTCGGGGGGGGGGCAAGGCGATGTTGACTCAGGAGACTGAAGGAAGGGGACGTGACATCACATTTATCCGTTGGCGCTCACAGGATGCCAAGTCAAAGTGCCATAGAGATTATTTTCATGATTCAGTTTAGCAGCGCCCAGAGTCGGCATTATTGACATATTTCTTCACGGGATTTGAAGACTTCATGCCTACTAGAGTTTACACGCTAATAATCAAGACGAATATGTTGTGCTATTTAGGCTAAAGGACTTATAATCACTACAGGAGTTGCATGCATCAAGGTTCACAATGATTCGTTGCCAGCTCTCCAATGGATGTCATCTTTATATGCATCGATGAATCACTCGAATGTTGACCTTGTCGATTTGTCAACCGAGTTAGTACAATACACATCTGGTTATAACAACTGATGCTTTGTGTGACCGACTTGTGTAGGGCAAGTTCACAACCGATTTTATTATTAAAGTCGGTCCAAGAGGAGTTACAACCAACTCTAGGGTTGACTCAGCCACTGACGGATCTAGTGCGAGTCATATGGTCGGCTGGAAAAAGTATCTCTTATCTGCAGTATCCAAGTTTGGAGACAGACGTTGATCGGCGGAGGCTTGATGGAGCATTTCGATCAATAATGAGTTGAGTCATAGAATAGTTGATGGTTCCTTTGAGGAGCATGCGGTTCTCATATCCCCATGGATTATTTGGATAAATGCCAAGTCCGGATTGACATGAGAAACTTACCTAAAGGCATTCGTGACATCCAATGGTTGTTTTCAGACGACTGTTATCTGAAAAGGCTCTACCCAATCAGCAACAAGCCTAAGCATGTGGCCGATAACAATTATCGTCCTCAGCATGCATAGCCGATGTAGTGTTGACATCGTGCTTGGATGAAATATTTTCTGGCATGCAAGCTCTGCCAGAAAACAGGGAGGCATGTGTTGACACCGGATTTTGGCATGGTACAAATGCAAATAAGATGGCCCTAAATAAATATGTATTCAACATGAGGAAGTGTTACGTCACCGAGTGGAACAACTTTGATGTTTAGGCTATCGCCACCCGACCTCATCTCAGGGGCCGAAACTGTACTCCGAGTGGAAGAATTTAGTGTTCTCAGTGCTTTTCGGCCGATTACGCCCTCAATATGACCTCATATGAAGGAGCACTCTAAAGGAATTGTCTTCGTCTCATCGAGGTGATTGATTTTCATATATATATATATATATATATATATATATCATCTCAACCCGAGTTCGTATGCAAAAGTTCGATGCAACACTTCACGAACCGGTCCTGAGTGAAAAAGTGACGCGAGGGACCAGACACCCACCTAGGTTGTGTCTGATGGGCCGCGTGAGTTATTCGTCCTTTGCCGGCTGAATGAAGCTTGCCGGGATGGAGACCTTGCCGGCGTGGAAAGCTTGCCAGGGTGGAGACCTTGCCAGCGTGGAAAGCTTGCCGACACAGAAAGATCGCCGGCATGGAAAGCTTGCTGGGGTGGAAGCTTGCCGGGGTAGAAACCTTGCCGGGGTGAAAGCTTGCCGGTGTGGAAAGCTTGCCAGGGTGGAAAGCTTGCCGGGGTGGAGACTGTCAAAGTCAATCCGACCAGAAGTTGGAGATGGGCTCAAAAGGTTATTCAGATGGCCTCGTATGGAAAAGTCATCTACACAGAAGTTGTGCGTATTGTCGAAACGGTCAAATTTACTTTTGGAGTCATCATCATCAGAGATAGTATACGGCCTGCAGAATTGTTACAAGACTCGGATAGTTCAGAAAACTGCATAATTGAATCCGACCCACATTTAAAGATAGGCCCTGAAAGTCATAAAGATGGCCTTAAATGGAGAAGTTGCACTCGTTGTCTGATGCAGATCATCAAGGTGGACAAGTTTCATATTGAACTCGACTCCATCCGAGTTAGTATACAATTTCAACGGCCCACGCAAGAAACAGGACAGAAGTATGGGACAGATTCGGGCTGAATCCGAGTTGGACTGAAACTAGAACTGTATGACGTGAATTGATGTAATTTTCTTGTAAGGAAAGACTATATGAATCCTTTGCTTGTACGGGAAGTCCAGACGCCTCTTATATATGTTAGGGGTGACAGTCGATTGAAACAACACCAATCGAACAAATCAATCTACTATTTTTTGTGTTCATCTACTTTTTATCTCTCCCTTGTATGTTTCTTCTTGTTCTTCGCTAGTTCTTCATGATGGAGGCTGCGGATCCACGAGGCTCTAGGGGCAAGCCAATCGACCTGGAGCAGCCCATAGCCGCCGCTGGCCCTGATGGGGTCCCTCCCAGGCAAGCGGGGCTTCAGGTCTACAAAAGCATCTGCCGGCTGTCCTGTGTATCGCGCTGCTGATCAGATCTCCTTCGACGCGAGCTACGGTGCATCACCCCCGGTGTCGAGGGTATGCGATGACATGTATGTGTGCGAACAGTACAATCACTTGAGCTAGAATTGTTCATATTGACTAAGGTGACAAAGCCATCTGTCCCCGTCAACTTAGTAGGCCCACAAGTCAGCCTCCCACTATGGTGGGTCCCAGCTAGAAAGGGGAGTATTTATTTATTTTTTTCATAATAAGGAGATACTTCCTTGCGTGCGAAGATATAGCTGGTGGTCCGAGAGGTCAGCGGGGAGAACATTTTTTCGCAAAATACAGAGGCCCTTCCGATGGGTCCTAACTGTTAGGTGGAGGATTCATTATTTTGCACGTAATAAGGAGGCATTTCCTTAGGTGCGGCCATGGACCCAGTTGTTAGCCTCTCCATGTACAATCCACTTCTGATGGATGTCGTTCATTGACCACGCCGCGCCGAGAGCACCAGGGCGGTGGACGACGGCGAGGCCTAGGAAGGGAACGGCACGAAGCCAGGGAAGACTCGACAATTGTTTCCCACACGGAGGGGAGTACGAGGGTTTACTGGTTCGTCTGCCGCCACTGGAGAATAACAGCATGTGTGGGTGAGTAGACGGATGGCCAGGCAAGTGATGGGAGTAGGGTGGGGCGATGAGGCCTGTGTAGCAGAACAACCAGCCATGGGAGGAGGGAGCAGGCAGTCCCGCCGGCGCTTGTTTGAGCGGCTGGAGTAGGAAGAGCAGAGATTGAAGAACGATGATGACCGTTGGATAGACATCCAACAGTCATTGCTCTCGTGTGTTGACTAAGTTGACACAGCGTTGCGTGTGCGTCAACCTTTTTTTAGGAAAGCCTCAAATCTGTGGAAAACAGCATACAACCCATCTGCCATTATTTCTAATAATTTATAACTCATTTGCTACTTCTTAAGGGTTTTTTGGAGCCCATATTCTTTTTGTTAGCATTAAAACCCATATTGTGGCCGCTGTCGTGGACTTAACACGCCAGATGTCCTAGCAGAAGGACTTAGTCGTGGAGCCATCGCCACTAGGTTAGCTTGAAGGGGTTAAATGGGACAAAGGACACAGAGAGTTTACCCAGGTTCGACCCCTCTCAATGAGGTAAAAGACTACTCTTGCTTTGTGTTGTATTTCTAGGGTTTCGATTACCAGGGACCGAATACGCTTGGCCTAGTTATCGATTGTTGTTACTTGTTCCTAAACCGCCGTCGGGTCGTCCCTTTATATACACAGGTTGACGCCCAACGGCTCAAGGAGTCCTGCCCGGCTCATACACAGTGTGTCCGGCTCGGCGACTAACTATGCTTGCCTTACGAAACAAGTTATACACATATGGCGGTTCATCCTCTTGGGCCTCAAGTCTTGATATCCGGGGCTGGACCTGGACCAGCTAGCCACCTTCCAGCAGGAGGCCGAACCGGAGCTGGAGGCGGTGAGCCACGATCCCAACCATCATGCGGCGACAATCGCTGAGTATGCTGATACCTCCATCTTCGTCCCGGAGCTGGATGACAACGGTGCTGAGGTACTGCTCAACTGGTTTGGGCTGGACCTAGAGGTGGGGGAGGATTTGGCAGAGGAGATCGCCTCCAGTGATGAGGGCGAGGACGAAGAGGACGAGGACGGCAAAGACATCGCACCAGACGACGGAGCGAGCAGCTGGCCTCAGCCTGACCAAGCCTCGACCAGCGGGCCGTGGGATGCCGTGCTGACTGCTGCCGGTGCCTACCAGGCCGAGACCCACCAGTCGGCCGCTCCATCGCCCGGCGCCTCTGCCTCCACTGACCCGTTTGATCCGCATGCTGCTCCTCTGGCCTAGGCGACCACTTTATCTTTCCTATTTTTCTATCTTGTAATCTTTTGAATGAACAAGTTAAATTCGCATAATTCCACCCGCTGGGGGTGTAATTCAAACTCTGTTGAATGCTAGCCAAGAGCCTTTTGATATGTAAATAATTTTATTCTCGCACATGCTTGTGCTCTTGCCGAGTTCTAGCTTGGTTTTGCTTTTCTATTCTATTTTGCCTTTTTCCTTTGCCACCTTCCTTTGGCTACTGCCATGCCAGCCGGACAGCCGCTCTGCAGTCTGTGGCTGGTCAGGAACTTGGCCATTTAGGATAGAAAAGTACTTCAGCCGCCTAGAATGTTGCTAGCCAAGCGAGAAGCCGGCCTGCCGGCTACTCAGAAGCCGGACGATTAGTCGAGGAGCCGACTTGGCCTATGCTGATGTTTTTCCTTAGTCATTTTCCGTGTGGACATCATTTCCTGCCTTTAGCTCTTGCCAGCCGAACAGTCGCTCTGCGAGCTGCAGCTTAAAGCAAGAGAGGGCTTTAGATGCCGGCACACTACTTGTCCGACTGCATGTGGTATCAACATAGGACAAGGCGGCGAGCCCCCGGGCCGACTAGTCGGACCCTGTACCGGGCGAACGACTGAAATAATACATTCACATGCATAATCTGATCATGTAGATAAAAAGGCTAGCCCCCGAGTGCTCCTCGAGGGACCCGTTGTCTTTCCTCTTAATACAAAAGGTAGCGTGGTACATAGTGCTTTAACTGTAAAATCTTCGAAGGAGATTTGCATTCCATGGGCGCTCTGTTTCCTTGCCGGAATCGTCCCTCTTGCATGCCCTGGGCTTCTGCATGTCAATGAGGTAGTAGGAGTCATTGCCCAAGGCTATGATGAAGGGCCCTTCCCAAGGGGCCGAGAGCTTGTGTTGGTCGGCTCTTCGCTGGATCATCCAGAGCACAAGGTTCCCCTCTTAGAAGGATCGTGGCTTGACCTTCTTGCTGTGGTATCGGCGCAGGCCCTATTGGTATATGGCGGACCGGTTGAGTGCTAGCAGCCAGCCCTCCCCCAGCAGGTCGACGCTGTCTTCTCGCGTTTCCTTCGCCTCCGCCTCCATGTACATGGTGACGCGAGGCGAGTCAAACTCGATGTCAGTTGGGATGAGGGCCTCGGTCCCGTACACGAGGAAGAAGGGAGTGAAGCCGGTTGCTTTCTTCGGCGAGGTACGGAGACTCCAGAGGACGGCCGGTAGCTCTTTGATCCAGCAGTCGGCCGAGCGCTCCAGCGACTCGACCAGTCAGGCTTGATGCCGGACAGGATGAGGTCGTTTGCTCGCTCGACCTGGCCGTTTGACTGCGGACGGGCAACGGACGCTAAGTCCAGTCGGATGCCCTGCGTCACGTAGAAATGGGCCAATGCGCCTCTGGCAAAGTTTGTGCCGTTGTCAGTGATGGTGCTGTGTGGTACACCATACCTGACGGTGATATCTGCCATGAAGGTCATAGTAGTCGGACCGTTCAATTTCTTGATTGGCTTCGCTTCAATCCACTTGGTGAATTTTTCCATGGCAACTGAGGGAGTCCTGGATTAGGGGGTCTCCGGACAGCCGGACTATATCCTTTGGCCGGACTGTTGGACTATGAGGATACAAGATTGAAGACTTCGTCCCGTGTCCGGATGGGACTCTACTTGGTGTGGAAGGCAAGCCAGGCAATACGGATATGGATATCTCCTCCTTTGTAACCGACCCTGTGTAACCCTAGCCCCCTCCAGTGTCTATATAAACCGGAGGGTTTTAGTCCGTAGGACAACAGACAATCATACCACAGACTAGCTTCTAGGGTTTAGCCTCTCTGATCTCGTAGTAGATCTACTCTTGTAATACTCATATCATCAAGAACAATCAAGCAGGACATCGGGTTTTACCTCCATCAAGAGGGCCCGAACATGGGTAAACATCGTGTCCCCTGCCTCATGTTACCATCCACCTTAGACGCACAATTCGGGACCCCCTACACGAGATCCGCCGGTTTTGACACCGACATTGGTGCTTTCATTGAGAGTTCCACTGTGTCGTCACCATAAGGCTTGATGGCTCCTTCGATCATCGCTAGCGATGCGGTCCAGGGTGAGGCTTTTCTCCCCGTACAGATCTTCATATTCGGCGGCTTTGCACCGCGGGCCAATTCGCTTGGCCATCTAGAGCAGATTGACAGCTACGCCCCTAGCCATCAGGTTAGATTTGGAAACTTGAACTACACGGCTGACATCCTAGGAGACTTGATCTTCGACGGATTTGGGCCCATGTCGTACGCGCCGTACAGTCTTGACAAGCATGACGTAACTCTGTCGTTGGACAGTGTTTGGGAGATCGCATTCTTAGCTACTCCGTCCATCAATCCGGAGCAAGTCGCGCCATCCGAGAGCGGAGGGATGGACCCCGCCATGGAGGCCGCACTCTCAGTGGCGATAGAGCCGGATACTGACTTCACCCCTTACGAGAGCCGTGTCGCCAAACCACCGGATTCATCACCGGCCACGGAGTCCAAGCCGTTCATATCCGTGCCCGTCGAGTCCGACTGGGCGCCGATCATGGAGTTCACCTCTGCGGACATCTTTCAGCACTCACCCTTCGGGGATGTGCTAAATTCATTAAGGTCTCTCTCCCTGTCAGGATAACCTTGGCCGAACTATGTCCGGCTAGAATGGGATGCGGACGATGAAGAAATTCGCTGCCCACCCACCACCCACTTAGTAGCCACTGTCGACGACTTAACCGACATGCTTGACTTCGGCTCCGAAGGCTTCGACGGTATGGACGATGAGGCCGGAGACGAACAGGATCCACCGCCCCCGGGGCACTGGACCGCCATCTCATCATATGATATATACATGGTGGACACCCCCAAAGAAGCCAATGGTGACGAGAAAGCGGAGGATGACCCCTCCAAGAAGCAACCCAAGCACCGATGTCAGCGGCGCCACTCTAAATCCCGCCACAGCAAGAGCAGTGATACCAGCACAGGAGATAATAACACTCCGGATAGCGCCGAAGACAACAACAATCCCCTCCAGCACGGTGCAAAGCTAGAGGACGAACAAGCTAGCCCCCCAAAGCAGGCAGCAGATGGAGAACCGGAGGAGGACAATTACATGTCTCTCTCTGAAGACGAGGCGAGCCTCGGCGACGACGAGTCTATCGTGCCTGAGGACCCCATCGAGCAAGAGCGCTTCAAGCGCCGGCTTATGGCCACGGCAAGTAGCCTAAAGAAGAAACAACAACAGCTTCAAGCTGATCAAGACTTGCTAACAGACAGATGGACCGAAGTCCTTGCGGCCAAGGAGCATGAACTCAAGCGCCCTTCCAAGAGTTACCCAAAACGCAGGTTGCTACCTCACCTTGAGGAGGAAGCATTGAAACCTCATTCACCAGTGTACGATGCGGCTGACTGGCCACTACACGGCCGAGCCAGAGAGGCGTTTCAGCCTAAAGTTCAGATCGCACCCCGTCGCCACTCAGTCAAAAGTACTAAGGCCTGGGGCAACACAGAGGACCTGTGAGACATCTTGGACAGTAAGGAAAAAATCACAAGGTCAATATACGGGACACGAGCACATGCGCCCACACGGGACGATGATCGTCGAGTCGTATACACCAAGAGTAAATCTGGCCAGGCCGAATACAGCAGACAAGACTCATACGAACTACATCGGGATATAGCCCGACACAGAGGCGCCGCACACCCGCTATGCTTCACTGATGAAGTTATGAATCATGAATTCTCGGAGGGTTTCAAACCCGTAAATATCGAATCATACGACGGCACAACAGATCCCGCTGTATGGATTGAGGATTTCCTCCTTCACATCCACATGGCTCGCGGTGATGATCTACATGCCATCAAGTACCTCCCACTAAAACTCAAAGGACCAGCCCGACATTGGCTAAATAGCTTGCCAATAGATTCAGTTGGTGGTTTGGAGGATTTGGAAGATGCATTTCTTGACAACTTCCAGGGCACTTATGTGCGGCCACCGGATGCTGATGACCTGGGCCACATAACCCAGCAGCCAGGGGAATCGGCCAGACAATTCTGGACACGGTTCCTGACTAAGAAAAATCAAATTGTAGACTGTCCGCATGCAGAAGCCCTAGCGGCATTCAAGCATAACATCCGCGACGAGTGGCTCGCCCGCCACCTCGGCCAGGAGAAGCCGAAATCTATGGCAGCCCTCACAACACTCATGACCCGCTTTGGCGCAGGCGAGGACAGCTGGCTGGCTCGCAGCAACAACACATCAAGGAATCCGGATACCTCGAATACCAAAGACGTTAACGGTAGGCAGCGTCGTAATAGACCAAGGCGCCGCAATAACGGCAATAACACCGAAGATACAGCAGTCAATGCCGGATTCAGAGGCTCTAAATACGGTCAGCGGAAAAAACCATTTAAAAGAAATACCCCGGCTCCGTCTAGTCTGGATCGCATACTGGATTGCTCGTGTCAAATCCACGGCACCCCTGACAAGCCAGCCAATCACACCAACAGAGAATGCTGAGGGTTCAAGCAGGCCGGCAAGTTAAATGCCGAAAATAAGGACAAGGGGCTGCATAGCGATGACGAGGAGGAGCCCTGGTCGTCGAACCCAGGAGGACAGAAGGGGTTTCCCCCACAAGTGAAGACAGTGAACATGATATACACAACCCATATTCCCAAGAGGGAGCGGAAGTGTGCACTAAGGGACGTCTACGCGATGGAGCCCGTCGCCCTGAAGTTCAACCCATGGTCTGCTTGTCCGATCACCTTCGATCGCAGGGACCACCCCACTATCATCCATCATGGTGGATCCGCCGCACTGGTCCTAGACCCCATCGTTGACGGATTTCACCTCACTCGAGTCCTTATGGACAGCGGCAGCAGCCTGAACCTGCTTTATCAAGATACAGTGCGAAACATGGGTATCGATCCCTCAAGGATCAAACCCCAAAACCACCTTTAAAGGCGTCATCCTAGGTGTAGAGGCTATTGCACAGGCTCAATCACACTGGAAGTGGTCTTCGGATCACTGGATAACTTCCGAAGTGAAGAGTTAATCTTCGACATCGTCCCGTCACTACAAAAAATACACTTCTGTGATGATACGTGTTTGTCACAGTAGATCGCTTTTTTGTCATGCATGTACATCCTTGACAAATTTATGACAGAATCAAGATAGTCATACCTGTGCTGTTGTAGAAGTGTTCCATGACATTACCAAAATTATCATCACGGAAGTGTCCAATTCCATGACGATAAATCGCGCGTCACAGAAGTGCTTTCGTCAAGGGTGACCAACACGTGGCATCCACCGTAACGGAATGTCGTTAAGCTATCGGGTCGGGTTTTGGATCCGATAACCCGTTAACAACCCCGACCAATGGGGATTTTCCACGTGTAAAATCATCATTGGCTAGACGAAACACGTGTCGGCTCATCGTCGGGACAGATGTCATCCACTCACTGGACAGAAGGCGCCAATGACACGTCGACACGTGGCACGACCCAACAAGTTTAAATGGGACGGCCCAACTAAAGGCCCACAAGATTTTGCAGGCCATAGTGGGCCGGCCCAGGTAAAGGCCCACAAGATTTTTGTGTGCCGTAATGGGACGGCCCAGGTAAAGGCCCACAAGATTCTTGCGGATCATAATGGGCCGGGCCAGCTAAAGGCCCACGAGTTTTCATCGACATTAATGGGCCGGCCCAGCTGTAGGCCCATAAGATTTTGAGGACCCTAGTAGGCCGGCCCATTAACTGCCTGCCATGTTTTGGGCCAAATGCCGACCCATATTTGATCCGGTCCATTATTGGCCTGCCACGCTCTGGGCCTAATAGTGGCCCATATGAGATCCGGCCCGTTAAAGGCCTACCATGTTCTGGGCCAAATTACGGCCCAGATCAGGTCCGGCCCTTTAAGAGGCTTTGGGCTCAATTATGGCCCATATCAGATTCGGCCCGTCAACTGGACACTATGCTTTTGGGCCCACTTAGTAATTCGGCCTGATATTAGTTTTGCCCTGTTAAGGGCCCATTTAACATTTCGGCCCTATATTAATTTCAGCCTGTTAAGAGCCCGTCATATAGTTGGGCCTAACTACAGCCCGGTTTGCATCCGGCCTGCTCGTAGCCGATATCTGATTGGGCCAAACAAGGACCGAGATAATTTTTTGGCCAGTTAAAAGCTTGTGATTGATTCGCACAATCATGGGCCGGGGTTCATTTCGGGCTGCTGCCGGCCCGTGAGCCGTTCGGCACATTTCAGGCCCAACCTACATCGTGATTGCATGACGGCCCGATTATGTACCGTAATTTTACGGTTTGGCCGGTTTACTGCGAAGACATGATATATATATAGTAAAATAACTGCAGCATCGTGAATAAGAAAAAACCTAGACTATACAATAAAGAAATTACGGCAGGTTACATACACTGGGCATCAAAGATCGCCACCAGTGCAAATAAACACGCCGACAAAATAATATACAAAACCGACAGCACTTCAATAGAGTTCAGGAAAGGTTAGCCCTGCTGGGGAGCTACAGCGCAAGCAGCTGAGCAAGATGATGAGACTGCGCTTGTTCAACACTTATATCTTCCTCACTCTAAAAGATAAACAAGCAGACAGATGACATGTTTTGCACATAAAAGTATCAGTGCTGACAATTCATCACATTTCTTACTGATGAATAAAGTGACACACTTTAAATTTGCATTAACAAAATATGGTATTGTTCAGGTCAAGACATGGCAGGAAATGACATTGTGAAGGAGTTGGCAGCTTCACGACACCACTAGATTACAGATAAAGAACTCATAAGTATCAATGGTTAGTGTGCTGTCAATTTATACCATTTCAGATTGGCAAATAAAAAGACGGTTTAAATAATAGTAGAATGATATGACATTGTTCATAGTTAAGACATTGCAGAATATGACATTGTGCTGTAGTGGGTAGGTTCACCACACCACTGGATTATGGATGAAGAACAGAAGCATACATGCAGTGTAAAAGAAGATCACTTGCTATGTATAGTTTAATTTACATGGTATGAAGAAGGAACTTGGTTGTACAACTGAAAACTTAAATTGAGAAAGGACAAACTTTTGTTTATGAACTACATATAATAAACTTTAAACAGGCAATTTGATGCAAACACCAAAAATAAACAGCTGTTGCAGTCATGCCTAACCAAATATGTACAACAATGTTTGAAGGCTTGAGATGGACAAATTTACATTATTGGTGAAGACAGGCTCTATAAAGGCCTTGTCCATGCTAATGGGGGGGGCAATTCAAGAAGTTTACCATAGAATCTTCTTCAAAAGCATTGCCTTTATTCTACATTTTGTTAAGAGTAAATATAGATGTGATAATATACGAAAAAATGGAGAATATTTAAGATAAGATGAAGAGTGATGCTACATAACCAAGTAGCTATAAATGTAAGTGCAGCGATACAGGCAAGAGGTACAGCCAAGAGCAATGCACAGCTAAACTTCTTCAGTACCAACCTTATGGTAAGAGTAAATATAGATCTGATGTGTAGAAAATGGAGGGCAAAGGAAAATAAGCTGTAGAGTGATGGTACATGAACAACTACCTGTCATTATACGTACACTGATAAAGGACAGCATGTACTTACAAGAACAATGCAGAGCTAAAAAAACATTGGCATTGGATATATTCTACACTAATGTAACCATTCATACAGATCAGATAATTTGGAGCGAACAATTGATAAGCAAGCTATCATGCATACTGCTATCACATAATGAACCAGGTATGTATGCAAGTACAGTGATACAGGACAACAGGTACTAACAAGAGCAAAGCAGCGGGCAGCATATTTGCGATATCCTGTCGTTCTTGTCAAACTGGAATTCTTCTTCGAGCAGATTTCTTGCAAAAAAGATACATAAGGCACATGCGGAAAAGTAGAAGTTCAAATTGTCATGTGATTTCATAGACAGTACCTCATCCTGGGAACAAGACCAGTGCATAACAAGGTTTTTCCATTCAATGTCTTCTAAATTTAGCACAGGAGACTTCGCCGGAAATTCGTTTATAGACTTGCCATCAAAGTGTGATTTCCTCAGGTAACACCGATACTGCTGCAATGCTTCCTTGAAAAGCACAAGCAAGCTTTGCTCGTCATGACTATCCAGATTGACCCTCGCCTAGTTACAACAATGTAATGTAAATCATTGATGTGTTCAATCAACAGAAAACAGGAAAATAATAACCATGAATAATAGCACTTACACGTAAGTTGGACAGGAAGATGTGAAAATGGTGTTTGTCTTCACAATAATCTTCCCATGATGGGAATATATGCACGTAGTCCCTAACAACATTGAAAGCATTGTCTTTTAAACTGGGAATAAATGGAATGGGGTTCCAATCTGCAGGAATTGGCCGTCTCTGCAGTTGGGATAGGTCTTCGGCCGGTGGACTTGCTGTACTTTTTGCTAGAGTGGGATTTTTCTCTGGTACAACTAGTGCTATGGCAAACGAAATTGGTATACCTTTTGCTGGAGTGCAGGTCCTGTGTGGTGGGGCTAGTGGTGTGGCCAGTGAAGTATGGGTACAGTCTGCTGGAGTCGGTCCTACGTTTTGTGTCACTGGTTGTACAGCCAATATAAGTGGGGTGCTGTCCGATTTCTCCTGCACCACCACGTTTTTCAAGGACTTTGCTGGTGCTCCTTCAGGTTCGGCAATCACCCTCTTCCTTTTTGATGTCTGATGCACAAGAACAACATTTGAGTGGAAAAACATGGTATGATGACATATGGAATATGTATTGATAATGGATGGGCATGGCATCTCGACATATATGATGAGTAAACTAAGCAGATGGCGGTGCAACAAAGTAGAAGAAATGCAAGACAACATATGCAAGATACGCGCAATCAATAAAACCTTGCCAAATTAGAACAGGCACGTTGATGGGTGAACAGGACAGGCCATCTGCCTTTGACTCCTCGAGGTTAAAATAGACATTAGGATGATATTCTGAACAAGAATCAACAGGTGGGGAGCGTACAAGTTTCATTGCTTCCAGAATGGCACTCAATGCCTTGCTGCCAATTTTGTAAGTCATTGTAGTGTTCCACAATATTCTTCTGATGCGCGGATTCTGATATTCATTGTAATTGCGTATAATATCTGAGAACCATGAAAACATAAATAGTTGTGAGATTATCTTTGTAATGCAGATGATATTATAATATAGGGGCGCCCCTGTAAACACTTTTGTGCTATCACTGGATTCTGATGAGAGAGCTCATGTGTGTTGTAATATGGTGCGTGCATTTATATAATCTGGCACAAGTACACAAAAAATATGCTCCAGAAGTAAGGATAGCTGGCAGACGATAGGTTCATAATATAATGTATAGAGAGTTTATTGCCAAACCATGATAACAAGAGCACACATCAACTAGGCAGATCATAGTGTACATAATAGGGGTACACCATAACCAGGATATATTAATCGGGAAAGTGGAACTACCTAGAAATTACGGTGTTGTATTGCCGCTAGTAATTGAAAGCCTATCGATCACGTATAGGCCAGCTCTATCAGCTGTTGACTGCAGATGTCCCTGCTCCCCTTCCTAATAGGGAACATACTGTGCTTCCCATACAGAACACCGCACGGTCCGCCGGCCGAACCACCGGCCCCACCGCCTGTGTTCCTCCGCCACCCCAACTCCCGCCCCCACCCGCGTCGAATTTTCTTCGTTCGACGAGGCCACACCACCGCCCCCCACAACCACCTTCCCCGCCCGAGCCCCTTCGATCGCACCGTCAAACTTCGGCAAGCTCTGAAAAATTGACTGACCCAATTTTGAAATTTAGTTTACTGTGATTTAACTAGTGTGGAATATAGAAGGGGAAAACCATAAGCATTGTGAGTATGGTGTTGAGCGTGCCATGGCGGATCTGAAGGTGCAAACCAGACAAAGGCAACTTCGCAACCAAGACAAGAAATCAGAGTAAAGCAGTGGCGATCTATTTTCTTGTTGCGATAAATAAGTTGAGCAGATACGAAAGATTACCGCCTCTAGTGCGGCACCGTGTACGCATCTGCTGAGAATTTGACGGTGCTGCGGTAGCAATGGCTGTCGACAGCGTGGAAGCAGATGTAGGAGGGTAGACGATGGCGGTGGGGCGCGGTGGACGAGAGAGTCGTAGGAGCGGCGCCGGCAAGGTGGACGACGACGGGGATGAAGCGAGAGGACGGGATGCAAGGATACCGGTTCGAAGCCGTGGATGAGAGAGGTCGATCTCTTGTAATGGACGGTGGCGTCGGGGTATCAGCTCCGGCATGGTGGAGGAGGACGGCGGTGGATGGGGTGGCGGACGGCGACGGACGGAGGAGGGTGGAGTGGAGAAGGTTTTTTGGCGCCCACGGAGTACGAATGGGGAAAAGGGAGGTAGAGAGGAAGGGGGAACCATGTATTCAGGGCGCGCTTGTCTCAAATTCAAGGAAATTTACAAACTTAGCCCCCGTTTCAAATTTATACTACATCACAGCAACACTAGTTGGTTGGGGATAGGATGGTAATCTCGCATACACCGAATATTTGCCGACGAGAGTTTGTTTTTGGCGCCCATCGTGTATGAATATGAATCGGGGAGGGAGTCGATTTCGGCCGAGGACACACTGTGTTTTGGCGCCCACCGTGTATGAATCCGGGTGAGAGGCGGTTACGTCACGTTTGGGTGAAATTACAAACTACCCCTATCAAAACCTATAGAAATCCAGCATATAGGCTTTGCGTGGCAGGGATAGGAAGTAGTGATTTCCATCTCGCGGATTTTGGTTTCGGGCAGTTATTGCGACTTTCCCCCCTTCGTTCAAATTTTGGAGAGTGCATGTTTACCGTGCCAACTCAATAAGAATCCCGTTTGTATTCTATTTTTTCCGGGCGGGATCCATTTTCAATTGGAATTACATTCTATATACATCATTGGTTTATATATACTTCCAAAAGCACAACACCATTTATACATAAATATGGTTTACAAATGGCATGATCTCATATTCATAAGGTTGTATCCATCAATTTGGATTTTCAAATATTTGAAACCACTTTATGTTGAAATCCAATGTATGCATTCCTCGCTAACTATCTCCAATTAATGTGTGTTTCATGCGGGTTTTTTACTTCTCAAACATGTATAATATGTTTCACACACACAACATATAGTGTTATCCCGTTTAGACATTAATTGCATATAAACCATGCATTGTTTGTAATTGAAGAATCTATGGATCACCAATATTCATAAACTATATAACATTACATGTGTGTCCAAATTCAAATGAATATGCATGTTTGATACACCAATTTGCGTTATGATATTATCGATGTCGTGATTTACAGTTTAAATATTTGAATCCCCTTTAATCCAGATATTCGTCTCATATAGCTATCACTCATGCTTATATAGGACTATCTCTCTGGACCTATACACGTTCATCGTCTCTCAGGTATCTCTCGTGCTACCTGTATGTCGACAATGATCTTGTATCTTTGTAACACACTGACGGTACTCTCTCCCTCGACCTTCATCACTCTATCTCTCTCTAAGTATCTCTCGCTCCCTGCTATGCGTCTCTAACTATGATTCTCCATGTGGAATCTCTTTCTCTCACACAAACACAAAACTTTGTCTCCCGGGCTCTCATTTCTCTCTCCTATTCTCATGTGTGCCAATCGCACACCCCTCATACAGAGATGTCTTTCGCTCCTTAGATATGAGAACCTACGACTCTTCCTCTTCAATATCTCTTACTCACACACAAACACAAACTCTGTCTCCGAGGGTCTCATATTTCTCCATTGTTCTCTTGTATGTCTCTCACACACACCCTCTCTCCCTAGAGATATCTTGCGTTCCCTCGTATGTCTCTAGCTATCACTCTTGTTGTGAAATATCTTTCTCTCTCGCATATACAAAACTCCGTCTCTTTGGATCTCATTTCTCTCTGATATCTGTTTGTATGTGACTCACACGCACCCTCTCTCTATCTCTCTCACACCCACACACATAACCCAGCCTTCTGATCCACTCGACTCCTATCTCTAATGCACACTAGCTAGCATCTTTATATTTCTATTTATTTGTTTCTCCATCAACCTTCCTTCTCGCCCTCACTCTTGATTCCTATCATGCACACTACATATGTTTCTCTCTACATGCAGTCAAGTGCCCTCTCACACACATATATAACTTCACCCTTTGAACCACCCGACGGTCATCTCCAACACCCAAACTAGAGGATGTCCCTCTAGCTAGCATCTCCATCTCTGTATCTATCTGTACTTTCTCTTTCAACATTTCTTTCTCGCACGAAGTCTTGCTTCCTATCACCCACACTATATATGTCTCTCCATACATATGCATTTATAGGTTGGTCTCTTTTGCACAATCGTTGCGCCTCACTCCCTCTGCTCGCCATAGATGCATGCTCCAGCCCACGCCACTATCTCTTAAAGACAAAAACACATACTCAATTATTGGGACTTTTTCCATGCATTCTCACATGCATGCATCTTGTCATACCGATCCGTCTCTCCCATGTCGTTGATCTTTCTTTTATCTCAATCATGCGCGCACACACACACACATCCCATGTATACATGTATACCTCTCACACATGCACGTTCAAGGTCTCTATGTCTCCATACGTAGTTAATTACCCTCAATCCTAACGCCACATCGAATTGTTCTCCTCTTTTGTGCACATAACTTCCACCTGGATGGGTAAAACACACACTCACAGTTAACAATCTCCTTCTAGCTAATCCCTTGCCTCTCACTCTTCCCCTATATCCCCGAAACCAACAAGACCATCCATTAGTTTAATTGCCGCCTACATGTACCATCGATATATAGTAGTCTTCCTCGGTGTCTCTCGAACAAACACGTTCTCTCGAAGTCGACTCCTCTCACGCGCACACACCTTCTCTTCCCTCTCTACGGGCATTTTCTCTCTCGCAGCCCATCGTTGGTGGCCTCTGCCATACACATCACCTCTCTATGATGAAAGCCATGCACACTTAAATTACATCCGCCACAGAGGACCCCGCGACACACACACACATACACACGCACCCCCTCAACACACACACTAAGACTCCATCTCTCTCTCTCACACACACACAAACACACACACACGCAAGCACGCACACCCCCCCACACACACTAAGACTCCATCTCTCTCCCTCTCTCACACATAGACACAAACTAAGACTCCATCTCTCTCTCTCTCTCCTCTCTCTCTCTCTCTCACACACACACACACCCACACACACACACACTAAGACTCCATCTCTCACACACATGCTCTAGGTGGAGCATTTGTTCCTATCACCCTTCATCCAACCTTACCCGTATGATAAACAATCACCTTTATTTACTTGCATAACATGGACAAATTCCACTTTACTTTAGTAGTCAGCAAACTTATCATCTGTACCCTTATAAAAAACGAGTTGGTGGTGATGGTGTGCCTGCCATCTTGTAGTACAGACCGTATGATCTATATCTGAGGATAGAAAGCAAACTATGATAATTTACAAAAGATACCGGCACCTCTCTCCACATCATTATCTCCCGCAACCTCATTGCTCAGCAATTAAAAAAGGAATAAGTCTCTGGAACAATCTAGCATGCATGGTGGCTACTGCCGCCTGCCGGCACCGTCCATCCCCATGCCTCCGCCCATTCCGGCCACCAGTCACCACCACGCTCCACTCCTCCTCGCCTTATCTCTCATCTTTCATTTTTTTTGATGACATTCTCGAGATACCAATTTTCCGATAAAATTCTTGAGATATCATTAGTTTTTACACATGGGATTACTCCTGCATGGGTCAATCACAACAAGTGTTATGTAAAAAAATGCATATTGATGTTCCATGCAATGCACGAGAATCTTGCTTGTAATTATATAACGCAAATCACGAGCAGGAAGTGACATTTTTTTGACACAACCATGTTAACATGGCCACGTAAATCATTAGCTAAAGTAAATACCATTATACTTATATCCCGATGCAAAAGGTTGACTACATGTCCGAATAGTAGAGTCGCACACATGCACTTTGTCTCTCAGAATCTCTCTCTCTCACACACACACACTAGTTACATGACGCCCACTTAAGCAGACACGTATGTTACAATTTGTGCACCCGCGGGTACACGTGATGCTGCGCATTTATTTAAGCCGGAAGGCGAACCCAAACAGTAGCTGCATTCATTCCCCTCCCGCTACCTCTTCTCTGGTCGCCGTCGCCCGGTAGCCATGGGCTGTCCAAAGGTAACAACATACGCCATACTTCCGCCGGAGCGACGCTTTAATATGGAAATTTTAATGGTCATGCATGCATCTTTTTGTGCTAGCACTCCTATATAAGGGTTGACCGGTCGCTTCCCATGGACGTGCGCGGGCAGTGGAGGAGGAAGGAGAAGGGAAGCGGGCTGTGGAGTAATGTTTTTACCACAATTTCTTAGGAAACTGAGTGCAATAATTGAGTAGTTTTGCAAACTACCAGCACTAAACCTGAAACGGTTCAAAACCTATACTCCCTTGCCAGTGCACGCTTCCCGCATGAAATGGTCAGCGTCGCCCTGGAGCATCAGTGCCGCATTAATGCCCGGCCAGAGCGGAGGCGACCTCTCACTGGCGCCGGCTTTGAAGTGGAGCGACGGCCGAGAGAGCGCCGCTTCCCGGTGCACGCGACTGCTCCGCGTCGAGACTGGCCATACGCCCTGTTTGGATCCATGGGTTAGAGTTAGTTTGAGTTAGTTGGGGCTCAAATAGCCCTAAACTATCCAGGCATGAGGGTTTAAATTGGAGCAAGTTGCACCAAACCCACCAAAAAAACTATCCCACCCAAGAGGTGCTAACTGGAGATAGTTCTCATTGGGACCACTGAAAAATCACTTTTCTCTCTCCATGAAGTGCATTTATTGTCAATCTAACCCTGTCACCCAAACACCTCTTTGGCTACAGTTAGTTCAGGGTTAGTCATGAGTTAGTCTAACCTCTAGCTAAGTTAGAGTATCAAACAGGAGCAGTATAGGACATGCAAGTTGCTCAAAGCATACAGGCAAATTCGTACGTGAAAGGATTTTTTTTCTTTTTGAAAACGGAATGTGAAAGGAATTTTTTTAGAATGCCCTTGGCATGTCGCTAACATGTGATAGTTAACCGACCTCAATAGACGGAAGAAACGCCAGCCCGCCGCACTTTGATAGAGATGAGGAGGGAGAAGCGATACAGGCCGCTGGATTACTAGAGATAGGTGTCGCACAGAAGCCAAAAAATATGGTGACAGCATGGGTTAGCCATGTACTAGTATGATACTACACTGGGTTGCCATGTTTCATACTCTTCCAGTCCACTGTGGAGATGATTGGTTAATTTTATATTGATGAATAATATTAAATATTATGAGTGTAGACGCTCCACCACGAGGTTCCTTGCTCCTTCTCGGTCGTCCGGAATCTATGTTCTTCCACTCTATTTTTTTACGTGAGCTTTGTTCATCCTTTTGCCAACACGCGAGACATCTAGCATCAAGGTGCATGTGTTATGCAAGGATTGTTCCATCTATATGAAGAACACGTGGGACTGGAACTACGAGGCGAACATGTACCCAGGAGTGGACATACAAACCTGAGTAATGTAGCGCAGTAAGTGAAGTAGAAAGGCACAAATGGTATGAACATGCGTGGCATATAGGGTGTGTTTGGTTGCGTTCTCGTCTCAGCATAGTTGTTCCCTCTTCATGCATGCTCCACTCAACACCCCTCTTCATGCATGCTCTCTTCATGCATGCTTCTAGTGTATTTGTGCTAAACTAGTGTGGACTCATGCACCCTCCATACACTCTACCAAACACCTAAAAGTAGGTCGAGAAGGGAACTCTTGGGCGGCATTTGTCTCTTACTACGTACTACCACTAAATGTTGTACGTGCAATGCACGGTGATGTTATGGAGTACGTGCCTAAGTACTCTACTACTACTATATTAGTTGGAGGCACATATTAATTTTATATTTGTTTACATGTATGCCACGAGACCTTCCAACTAGACGTGTCTTTGTCTCCAGGTCGCACTTTGTATCGTTCATACCACTAAGTACTACTACGTGTGGTCTCCGACCCAGAAGTGGAAGAAGTGGAGACGCTCTACCACGCTGTTTTTTTACGCTGGGCTCTACCATGCTGTTCATGTCCCACTCCTTTCGCTGACGTGTGGGACATCCGGCATGTGCCGTGTTTGGCAGCCTTTGTCGTAAGAGTTGAAACGCTAGCATTCATCAGAAATAAAAAATAATTAAAAATCGGCAGTGATACTATTTTTTTGCGAACCAATCAACAGTGATACTATACCACGCGGTTTCCTTGCTCCTCAATATCGGAAAGAATACTTCCGTTCACCAACATGTGGGACGTCGACCATCTTGGTCCACTTGCTATGCACGCAGAACTCCAAGGGAGTCACCCAGGTCATCGCGCCACAGTAACAATGACTAATGAGCCGTCAAATCACAGGCCCACTTCCCACTTTGAAGTTTCTTGGATGAAGGAACCATCATGACTTCGTTGAATTCCGCTTCTTGAAGAAAACTACTGTACCAGCAGTACTGCTAGCTACAGTAGTTACTCCAACAGAGGCCTCCTTTCGTTCATAGGATAGGAATATGAAAATCATAGGAAGTGAGATGACATGCATCTCGATTCCTATAGAGAAAGAGATGCCATTTGATGCTTAGGATAGGAATTTTTCCATTTAGTCTAGGCTAATATACTGGTAATTTGCTCTAAAAACTACAGTAGTAACTAGTAGTACTGGTACATGCTCGTACTCAGACACACACACACACACACACACACACACTAACTACTAGTACTACTACTTCTCACATGCTGGCCAGACACCGTCGTTCTCCTTCCCGGCTTTGTCGGCGACACCCCACCGTGCTTGGATCGCCGCCGACCTCTCCGCAGCAGCGCATGCATCCTTTTCGTTCTTGCGGTGGCGGGCCTCTCTTTTCTTGAGTGCTTTCTGACTTTTCCGCTCCCTCTATGCGGCTTTGGCCGCCTCTTGCTCTACCGCCCATTCGGCCTTGGCATCTTCAAATTCCTCCCACATAGTTGTGAGGTCGCGAGCGGCGATGAACTCGGCACGGTGGGATGCCATCACTTCCCTACCGTTTTCTGTGCGGTCGTGGGTGGCGAGGAACTCGGCGCGGCGGGATTCCATCGCTGCCATACCGGTTAGTCTGCGGCGCGGTGGCATGAACGACGCTTGGTGAGAGCTCTGGGGTGGAGTGGCCGGACAACTATATAGTGCATTGGTTTGTCAAGAGCTCAAGGACAAAAGACGAAGAAAATTTGGATTCCCCTTCAATCCTGGTCATTTATTACCGAGTAAAATGCATTGGCGGTCATCAAACTTGTCTTGATAGCTCACTTTGAACATTGTATACGAGATATGGTGATTATATGGTCATTGGCTCAGCGTATTGCTCCGTATTTGTATGGTTGACCAGTCAAACAGTCCGCATGCGCCTCATCAGCTCATGTTCTTAATCTATCTACGCGGGCCTACCTGTCAATGGAGAAAGAAATACTGTAAAAACCAAAATTATGCTAGAGTCCGGACCGCTTCTGGAGCCCGCTCTCACCGCCATGGGCCCTCAAGACGCCAGCTGCCCGCTGCATGCATGCATAGCAAGTAGTACTCCTTATGTGGAGGAGAGAGAGGCATTCACAAAGTCAAGGAGTGGGCTCTGCAAGAGCCCGTCTCTACACGTGCTCCTAGGTATAAAAAACAATTCTAAAAAAGGCATAAAAACAATTGTGTCTTAAAAAAGAAAGGTAAAAAACATTTGAGAGGAAATAGTTAGAGAGAAAGTGAGAAAATGATGTAACCTGGGCATTACATGAGGAAGGAGGGAGTGGTGCACATGCCAAGTTCACTAGGCTGCCGTGTTTCACACTCCTCCGTCGTAACAGTGGAGACAATAGCTTTCATCAAAAGTAAACAATGAATACTCGTTGCTCGTCCTCTATATCGGAAAGAATACTTTCATTCGCTGACATGTGGGACGTCGACCATCCTGGTCTACCCTGGTTGTATCGCATGCCCAACCTTTCCCACTGTAAGTTGTTCGGACGAAGGAACCATCATGACTTAGTTGAATTCCGCTTCTTCAAGAAAACTTACTGTACACGCAATACTGCTACCACACGCGAAGACTGGACGGCACTGTACCACGTCATATCACTGAAACCCACTAGGGCAAACTAGCCCGCCTAGGTCATCTATTTTGGAACGGAGGGAGTACGTCTCTGCACTGCTATAATTTTGTGTTGCACGTCATATCACTGAAACCCACTAGGCCAAACTAGCCCGCGTAGGTCATCAATCGCTAAGCCTACAATTTTAGGAGCTAGGGCTATTGGTCGATCGACGAGGGATAAGTATAAGCGTACCACATGCTCATCAGCCCCAACGTTTCTCTTCGGTGAGTGTTTTGCAAGTACTATAGCTCGCACAGTAGCTAGCCTACTAACACCAAGAATCATCAAACAAGCCCTGCTGATATGATAAATAGTTCAAACTTGCATCTAATCATGCCATATATTACATCAAAAGTTGGTGAGCATACATCTGTTTCCATAACTCGGAGAGGGTTCGCATGATTCACTATCAAAGAAAAGTAGCAAGATCCGCCCACACAAGACAGTGTACTAGCCCTAAGATGGTTTGATAGCACGCATCGTTCTAGTAATTAAACACAGGGCAACGCAAACTACCCTAAAGGATTAGCGCGACCAAGTATTTCTTGTCATCGATCTCTCGGGCAATGACCATAGCACGGACAGTGGCATGGGAATCGATTTCTGGGGCGATGTCCGCAGGACTGACCTCGACATCGAAATCGATCTCTGGGGCGATGTCCACATGATGGACAGCGGCATCGGAATCGATCTTCAGGGCGATGCCAACAGGACGGGCCATGACATCGGAATCATCAAGGACATCCACCGGCACCTGCACAACCCTAACATATTAGCAAGCACATTGCCAATAATCAAAAACCACAACTATGGTAATAAGCCATTATTTTTTACCTTGTGCAGCTCACCGGGGGATCTCATCCCTCCGGGGGCCATCTCCTCGTCCTTGATGGGGGCCATCACCTTGCCACACTACTAGGAAAAGGGCTATAGATAGGATTGATACTAATGGCGCACCAGGGAAGTAGTGCGCCACTACTATATACTAATGGCGCACCTGTTGGTGATGCGCCATTAGTGTGGAAGACACTAATGGCGCACCAGAAACAGGGTGCGCCACTAGTATTAATTTTTTTTCCATTTTTCCATACATACTAATGGCGCATCAGGTCGATCATGCGCCATTACTAGTTCTAACTAGTAATGGCGCACCAGGCAGAGAGTGCGCCATTACTGTAATTTTTTTTATTCTTTTTTTTGCAAAACTACTAATGGCGCACCGTTTCAAATTTTTTAAAATTTCATGTGCACTTTTTGAATTCATGAGGACACTTGATCTCGATCCCCCTCCATCTCTATCTCGATTCCCCCTCCATCTCGATCTCGATCCCCCTCCATCTCGATCTCGATCCCTCCCCCGCTCCACCACCGCCGATCGACGAGCACCCCCCGCACCCGCCCCCGCTCCACCGCCACCGACGAGAACCCCCCGCATGCACCCTCCCCCGCTCCACCACCGCCGACGAGCACCCCCCGCACCCTCCCCTGCTCCAGCGCCGCCGCCGATGATACTTTCAAATAACAAATTTGATGATATTTAAAAAAAATTATTACTGTTTTTATAAAAAAATATTACTATTTCATATTCATATTCATTTAAAAAAAAATATAAAGGGTAGACTACAATTGTTGTTAAACAACAATTATTATTGTTTGTATAAAAAATATTACTGTTCCATATTCATATTCATATTCATTTTTTTAAAATAAAAAAAAATCTTACTTATGGCGCACGGGTGGCTGGTGCGCCATTGCTATCTAAAAAAACATTCTAATGGCGCACCGCCGGGGGGTGCGCCATTAGTAATCTTCCCCCACCCATACAGTTCGTCCCTCTCCCTCTTGCCAGATCGATACTTCCTTCCTCTCCCTCCACCGCGCCGCTCCCTCCCTCGACCGCGCCACCGCCACTGACCCGACCCACGGCGCCGCAGCCGCCCACGCGCCCCCGCCGCCTCCCTCTCCCCTCCCCCCCCTCGAGCACCGCCTCCCCCTCGAGCCCCACCTCCCCCGCGAGCGCCGCCTCCCTCGCCTCCCTCGAAACCCTAGAAACCCGCCGGAGATTTGGAGCCTCGGAGCCGCCGGAGACTTGGAGCCTCAGAGCCGCCCCAAGTCCACCAGGAGAGGAGGCCCGTGACCTCCCCGCCGTCTATCCCCGCCTCCCCCAAGCTCGCTGTCTCCGCCCTCCGTCGTCGCCGCTCCGGCCACCACCTCATCATGGTCAGGTAACCCTCCTCCCTCTGCCTCTCTTCTCCTCTCTTCCTCCTCTCCTCCCTCCCGGCCATGCCCTCTTCTTCTCTCTTTTGCTAGGGACTGTTCCAAGAGCCACACTGTCAGTGAATCCCCTAAATCTACTTACTCTGATCGCTAACAATGTAGTGTCTGTCTGAAGAGACTAAAGTTCAGTATTGCCATGGTTACCTTGTTAATTTTAGTGTCAGTGTTCATATTAGATGTATATAGTTGTATACTGTAATTATAGGAAGGGTCCCCTGTTAGCATGATTTTCTTTCTACACTTTTCTGTGTGGAGTTGAGTACTGTGATGGTGGGTTTCTTATTATTGCGCTGTATGTAGAGTATCGTGTTGATTTTGGTGCCAGCGTTCGTGTAGTACTCTGCATTAATAAATCTATGAGCTGAGATACGTATCTCTAACAATGTAGTGTCTATGTGAAGAGACTAAAGTTCAGTATTGAAACTGACATCATAGCATGGATGGAATTCACTGCTAAAAATCACCTCTCGAATTTAGTGTGGTATTTGTCCATGGTATTGAAACTGATAGCATAGCATGTATTTGTCAGTGGTTTGTATCATGCATACTGGATTGTGAAAACCATTAATTTAATACTAGTATTTTTTGATGCAAAGTGTTCTCATCTGTGACACAGTTTTGGTCAATCATTGTCTTGAGGTTGCCAGTGGGAAGTTGTTTCTTCCCAGCGAACCTCGATGGACTGGTCGTGAGTAGCTGCTGTTGAAGAGTGAACGTTGGCCTGTCGAATCTTTTGACCTCGGGTTGGGCTTGATTGGTAGAGTATTAGAGCTGAGAAAATGTACAAATGTTAGGTGTGATTAAGGCTAGTAAAGATGGAGTATGGCTGATGGGTAATCTGTGTTTGGCTGTATAGTCCTTTTTCAATGTGTTTTGTTCTCCTTCGCTCCTGTTTTTTTGGTTATGAGCTCTCAATACTTGTGTAATATGATTGCTTTTGGGCTGTTTGAAGACATGTTGAATCGGGTCTATGTGTTATTTAGGATGAACTTCTTGCACTGCTGTTAAAGCCTAAATATATTGCTGCTGTTACTTTTATGTATACATATTGTTGGTCCATTTCATCCATGATGACTTTTGGGCTATTTGAAGACTCTATTATGTAGGTTGAATATTTCTTGCACTGCTGTTAAAGATGTTACCAGTCACATTTCTGTGTCCACATTGTTTTTGTATGTAATTAAAAATGTCAAATACACTACACTGGCTGTGACAATCTGTAACTTGCTTAATTAGGATGAGTTTTTTGTTCTTCATTATAGTGTATACATCTAATTCGGTAAAAAATAATAGGCATCACCTTCTGTGTAAAAAGATGTCTGAACCTTGTCTATGCCATTGGAAGAGAAATTTACAGGATGCATAGATTTCTTTACTAATTGGTCTCTTCTGCTGCTTATCAGAGATGGCAGGAAGCAGCCACCGCCGCTCTGCGACACCGCAGTACGAGTTGGATGCTTCCGAGTTCTTCACTATCATACTTGAGACTTCAGTATCATCCATGATGCAGGTATATAAAATGAGAGATCTCCCCTTCACCCATGTCATTATGATATCTGCTGGTTGCTACATCACTCATTGTCCCAAACTGCAGAGGCTGCCTGACAGTTTTATGAACATGCTGATGGGTGAAGATCCGCCAAATAATGTGAAGCTGCGACAGGACGATAGCGGGTTTCACAGGCTGTGGGATGTGGAGTTGGTGATCAAGAAGGGCCACATGTACTTGTCTCATGGGTGGGAGAAGTTCTACCGTGCCTACGACCTACGGCTGGGGTACTTCCTTCTCTTGAGGTACAACGACGACGCCACCATGCTCATCGTGAAGGTGTTCAACGCGACTATGTGTCGCATGCACTACGCTGAAGATTATGATGCCGGTACGTTCTGCCTCTTCTTATTCCTCTACATTTGGCTTTGTCTCACATTGATTGTTAACAGTCATTGTTGCATTTGGATAGGTAATGGGAGCAGCAGCAGCGACAATGGCTACAGCCAAAGCAGCAGCAACTATGGTTGTAGCGAAAGCAGCAGCGATTCTGGCTGTAGCGAAAGCAGCAGCGATTCTGGCAGCAGCATAGACAACAAGAAGGATGATCCGGACTGGAGTGCGGGAGAAGAGGAGCAGAGTGGGGATGAGGAGCTGCAGGATGACGATGGGCATCAGGCTGAGGATGACCTAGCGCTAGTGGTGGTTGACCAAGGGCAAGAGATGGTGGTGGCTGACCATGGGCAAGAGATGGAGGTGGCTGAGGATGACCTAGCGATGGTCGTGCCTGAAGTGGCCTCGCGATGGTGGTGGTGCTTGACAATGACCACGCACCGGTGGTGGCGCCGGCGATCCCACAGCTGGGCGACATGACCACGCCAATTGAGGTAGAAGACTACATCCCACTGCCTCCACCGCCTCGCCGCTCTTGGCGCATCAGGCTGAGGAAGGAGAAGGAGAAGAACAATGCATGAGAACTGAACTTTGTCAGGTATGTCAGATCTCCAAAATGATATATATATATATATACTTAGTTACCTATGTTATCTCTAATATGCTTAGTTTCCTATAGGTTAGCTTCATTTTACCTAAGTTGGCTCTAATATGCTAACTTAGAGCTTATATGCTTAGTTTCCTATAGGTTAGCTCCAAAATAACTTATGTTAGCACACAAAATGATCAAATTTACATAATAAGCTTATAGTCTTTTTCTTATTCTTCTTCTTTTCCAAAATGACATAGGTTAGCTTCATTTTACCTAAGTTGGCTCTAATATACTAACTTAGAGCTTATATGCTTAGTTTCCTATAGGTTAGCTCCAAAATAACTTATGTTAGCACAAAATGATCAAGTTTACATAATAAGCTTATAGTGTTCTTCTTATTCTTCTTCTTTTCCAAAATTGTTCTTATTCTTCTTCTAGTGTTCTTCTTCTTCTAGTATTCTTCTAGTCTTCTTCTTTTTCTTCTTCTAACTTCTTGTTTATCATTTTGTAGATTTGATTTAATTCACGGAAGTTTGCATGGATGGAGTGCTTCTTTTCCATTTTTGTTTTTATTTTGTATCAATGTGAAACTTTTATGAATTGATGGATAACGGTGTTGGATGAACAATGTGAAACTTTTGTAATATGTAACGATGGAACTATGTGTTGGCTATGTATGTATATATGATGGAACTTGTGTGTTGGCTATGTATGTTATATGGATGCTTGTTGTATATATATGTGTTGGATATCTCATAGGTGAAATAGTGACCTGAGATTAAGAAAAAAAATTAAAAAAATTGTTGCTAATGGCGCACTACCATGTGGTGCGCCATTAGTATAGCAGACACTAGTGGCGCACCATGGGCAAAACTAATGGCGCACTGCCTGGTGCGCCATTAGTATACTAGATACTAATGGCGCACCAGCGGTGCGCCATTAGTAATAAATACTAGTGGCGTGGTACTAATGGCGCACCGGTGGTGCACCATTAATAGGCAAAACCGGTGCGCCATTAGTAGCCCTTTTCGTAGTAGTGCCAGGGGGATACTGCTTCTCAATGGCGACTATCTCCTCAAACTCGGTCTTCAGCCTCACATAGGTGGCAATCAGAGTTCCTGGGGTAGGCACGGTGGGGCCCTTGCTGTTCTTCCAACTTCCTTTGAGGAGTTCGTCCGCCAACATCCTCAACTCTTTGGCCAATGCTTGTTTCTCGGAGTTCTTCGTCTCCATGGGTTAGCCCGCCAACATGGTCAACTCGTTGGTCGGTGCTCGCTTCCTGGAGATCGCTGTCTCCAGTGGGTTGTCCGCCGGCAACTCTTTGCCTAGTGCTCTAGGGATCCATCAATGAACTGACAAACAAAAAGCAATCGAAAGGAAACCACAATCGCAATGAAAACGGGAAAAGAACAGGATGTGAGAATTGGTCGGTGCTTCGCAAAAAGAAGATTCTTTGAATGAACATACAACAGCATAACTGATTCGCCCACCTTTCCTTCATCGGTACAGGAGAAAAATGGCAGAAGTGAGTACCCTGGAGTGAGGTTTTCTTCAAGAAAGGGAAGAAAGGGCTTGAACGAGCGTTCCAGTGAAATGATGGTTGCTTCGTCCAGTCCAACTTGGCGGCCACCTTACCACTGCTGGTAAAGGTGTGGGTTTTGTGATATGACGGGTCATGACGGCCACACCGGGGTTACCGGTGAGTCTCGACTGTAGCACCTCGCTGTGATTTGGTGGATGGCACGCGGGCCCGGATGCTTTGAAATGTCCCGCACGTAGATAGAGCGGCTAGTCATATAGGAGTGCTCAATATTGTGCACCGCGACCAAGGCAGAGAGGAAAACGAGAGAACTACGTAATTAATGCATGAGCTAAATTAGGGTAGCTTTGTAAAGTACGAGATACATTCCTCCAGTTGCAAAATGCCTTGGTTCATGAGATTTGAGATTTGAGCCCTATAAACCGGAAGGGAGGGAGTACTGCACCCGGTGTAGTCTAGTCACTTGTTGAAATCTCTAGAAAGGAAAATACTCCTTTCCGGTTTACAGGGCTATACTACTCCCTCCGTCTAGGTGTGTAAGTCATCTTACAAAAACCAAATAGTCCAAAAACACTTAGGCGTGGTGCATTAACTTTTACCTTGTTTCTTGTTTCTTGACATATCAACCAATAAGAGATGAGAGGTGTGCATGCTTTTAATGACTTGCAATGGCTAGTTCATTGCATGCAATGCTATTAATTAGCAAATAAACATTGGTGACCCCAGGAGGAAACGGTGCTAAGCGCGTGGACCAATGCAGAATGAGTATCAACCAATGGATAATGGAGTTTAATTGTTAAACAATAGCAATTTGTCTCATGCAAGAGCCTGGCTAGTACTCCAAGGAACCGCACCATGCGAGCGTTCGCAACTGCCACGTTCGGGTTGCGCTTGGCTCTTCGCCTCTTCGAGAAAACGAACAATAATGATGTTACTCCTACTTCTACAGTATCGAATCCACTGCTGCATGTCCATCCACCTCGTGCGGGAGGGATAGCAAAAGCTTCAACTTACTGCTCCTGCCTTTGTGTCCATGACAGGTGGGCCCAACAGGTGGTTGGCCCTCCTGTCATACAGCCAAAGGCAGGTGCAGTTAAGGCACCGCAGCTCAGTCCGCGAGGGAGAGGGCGTTGTTGTAATCAAATTTCTCGGTCTTGTACGATTTGATGAAGATAGGGGTTGCTTGCTTGCTAGGGTTGCTCACTACGTATATATAGGCCGGAGCCTCCGCGCTTGCTTGCTAAGGTTGCTCTACTCACACACTCTCATCCTCTCTAGATTTAAACAAGATAGGCGTAGTAACACTGTCTTTCTCCCTTCAAAAAACACTGGCTTTCTATCCTCACCGCTGGTTACAGATCCGGACGTATCCCCCTCCGCCGGTCAAGGGGAGGAGGGACCGCGTTTAGGCCGTCGTCGACAGCGAGGGAGGAGACCCACTACCGGCCGCACCGTTATCTCTGGCCGAGCGCCGATGCGAGAGGTCCTCCGATCCCTTCGTCGTTGCCTGTGGGCGGATCCGGCCTCCCGCCGCCCACCTATCCACACCCTAACGACCTTCAGGTATATCTTCGTTCGAAACAGCCTTAGCTCTACTTCCCCAGCTCGCTACGTCGCTGCATGTGCATCATTTTGTACATCTCAGCCCCTCTTGATTGGATGGTCCAACGTCACATAGTTTTTTTTCTATTGTTAGAGGTAAAGCTACTTCATGGAGTCGAATCTTGTACTCCCTCTGTCCGAAAATACTTGTCATTGAAATGGATGTATCTAGATGTATTTTAGTTCTAGACACATCCATTTTGATGACAAGTAATTCTGGACGGAGACAGTACTTGGTTCAAACAAGAAATAAAGTGGGGGTGGGGGAATTTAGTATGTACATCGGAGTTGGTACAAACAAGAAGGAAAGGAGTTGGTACAGACTAGTCATCCAACCGGTCTCTTGGTCGAAAAGGGAAATATAGGGGTAACGCTGTACACAGTGGTATGACCAGGACTAGATTTGCTATCCACACATAGGAGTAGGTGGCTAGAGTGAACAAAAATGGGACCAACCCAGATATGTTTCTTGGATGTTTGTTTCTCGGGGCAACAAACTATGAATCACCACTTTATGCCCCTGTTTACGTACATGGTGCTGGACTGCTGGTGCACCCACTGTTATAAGCCATGAAAAGTTTAGCCAAATTTTTTTGCCTGTAATTGTTTGACACTCTGACTGTTTCCTCTGTGCCTTTTTGTGCAAACAGGGATATCCAATTCACCTGGTTGCTGTTGTGACCTTTTGGTGCACTGCACAAAACTCTTCTTAAAAGAAGTGACTTTTGTGCTGTTTAACTGGAATGTCAGAATGGAATTGTTGTTTCATTTTGGTGGAACTGCACAAAGGGAGATCTGTGTTCCAATCCTCATCATCCATATTGGTGCCATAACCTTCCATTAGGTAAGAATGATATTTAATGCATGTGTTCATCTCTATTTTCCGACTGCCATGAGAAAATAATGTTGTTTTTTACTAGTACACTCGCACTCCCTTACTAACAGAACCAATTCTGAATTAGAAGGCCAATCATGTACTTGGTTTCACCAACTGGTGAGGAGAAAGAGAAACAGAGCATGAAGAGGAAGAAGAAGAAGAATAAACAGTGCCAAGGTGATCTTGCTGAAGCCAGAGGCCTCAGTCGAAGCCATTCAAGGGCTCTGGCAATGACTACCTTACATGTGAGACGATCCTCCAGGGAGCCATTCCACTTCTGCTGTCTTACTTAATTAATTAGGAGTACTTAAGTACCACTAATTTATTACTGCCTAATTTTCCTGTTGGAGTTAAACAAATCTTTAGTAGGACCCTATGCTGAATCATGTGCGTGTGTATGTTTGTCTATGGAGGTGAATCATGTGGTGGAGCAGGGAGGGAATATTATTAGTGTCATGAAATAATAGTGCTATTGTTTTGCATGTCAATTTATTGCCATTGGTTCAATGAGGCAATGTTTTGCGTATTGTCCATCATGAATTTGATGCTACTGGTTGAGTAATATGCTAATGTCTTCCTATCCTTTCTCACTAAGCTAATGAAGGTTTCACCTTGTTCCTACTTGTGCAAACAGGGATCATATTGTGCCAATCATACATTAAATGGAACTACACAAGACAATACAATGAACTGTATCCCAGCCAGTGTTTTAACTCTACTGGAAGTTCTTGATAATCTTTTGATATAATCTCAACACTGGTAAACAAGAGTGATTTCAACCATACATTTGAAGTTCACAAAAATATATACTATTGTGTGATTCCAGTGAGTGCTTTATCATCTCTTGTGGAACTACATGAATAAGCTTTTTTTTCTCAGGTTGGTACGGGCCTAAGGCCTTCATCCATATTAGTTTGCTGTCATCTCTATTTGTATCGTGCTACTGTCATGAGAAACTCCTTTATCTTTGCACGTTAAAGTTTTACAACCTATGATAAATGGCAATGCTTTGAGTGTTGAGTTGAGCTAATTTGCACTGATTAAATAAACTAATACCTCTCTTTAAGAAAGACTACTATGTTGCTAACTTTACCCATTAATATAATGAGGGTGCTTCTATTTGTTAGTGTATGTTTCATAAACTAGTCCCACTATTACAGTAATCTCACTCTCTCAATATATGTGCCAACAGGGATGCTCGATTTTGGTGGAACTGAACAAAAACTTTGGTGCTTCATTGCCTCGACAGCTTCCGTCCTTTCCTGTCAGTCGCTAAACTCCGCATGCTTTCTTCCTTTGCTGTTAGTCACTTGGCTTATCTCGGCTTCCAGTCAAAGGAAATAGTAATTGATATGCTACCTCACACAGGTTGGTACTGATCTCTATCCTGATTATTTTGCCTGTCATATGTATTGGTAATTTGGTATTATGCTACTGTTTGCCGATTTCATAAAGGAGTAATTTGGAGCCTGAACTCGCAGGCAAATCATTACATCGGGTGATTTCAGTAGAACTGCACAAAATGTTCAGATGGACAGGTACTTATGCTGCTGCTATGTACTCCAAAGTTCACACAGACAAGCATCGATGTTGACAAGAAGTGCCTATATTCATTCGAGTATCAACCGACATCAACCAATTGTCAAACTCCAAGTGTTAGGAGAGTGAACGCCAAAAATATTGCTTGGTGCATAGCCCAGAAAAACGCAGTCCAGTCTCTGGTCCCAACTTGTGCCTTTTGGTTATCGGCACATATGGTAGCGAACTATATGGCATGGAGTCTAAAGATTCCAGACAAGTTGGTTGATGCGTATATTCATCTGGCACTTAATCAGTCTACACGCCAAGGATGCTCCATTTTAGTTGAAGTGCACAAAAAATTTGGGTGGTTCATTTTCTCAACTGCCTCCTTTCTCGTCTTCAATGTAGAATTTTGGCGAGATACATGACCAAGATGACCCAGTAAACTGGTTGAATGAAAGTAGTGGCCAAGTTGCTCAAACCTCCCTCGGCACGAGGCCACTATTTGAGGATAAACCTACAAGCAAAGTTCAGATTGTTTGTGCTGCCTCTTATGTACTCGAAAGTTTACTCGTACAAGAACTAATTTTAGCAAGAAGTACCTCCGATTGAACACCATTTACCAGTCTGTACCCAAGGTAATTAAAGTTCGTCCATGGATCATATTGGCTGTGATCTCAATCATTTGGGTGCATAAACATAGTGAACATGTGTATATCTGAATCTTTTTGTAAATTATGTATGAATATTGTCGTGTGATCTATCAATCATTTGGATGCATAGATATGCTGAGCTTGTGTATATATGAATCTTTTGAGTTGTTGATTGTGAATGTTGGCTATGGATATGAACGTGTCCTGTGAACCTGAGTTTGATATGAATGTTTACCTTTTCTGTTGTATTTGTGTGTGAACTTGTTAGTATGCCTACTGTGGGGTATAAAACGCAGGTCTCTTATAAAAGTAATGCTGTGTCCAATTTATGTTTTCCTTTCTAACCACATTATATATATTTATATAAAAACATCCCAACTTATAAAAGTAAATGTTTAACGGAAGTTGGCAAGGAAAATCCTGGTTGTTTTTGATTCACATGCAAGGAAAATCGTGGTGATTGCGTACAAAAGCTTGCGAAGATTTAAAGACCAATTTAATAATAATGCGATCATTTTTATTTTGAGCAATAACTCGCTAATTTCTTAATTATATATATATAATGTGCCTCTCCGGTTTATTCTTTGATATTAATTGCTCCTTCTAACATAACATTATACTCCCTCCGTCCGAAAATACTTGTCATCAAAATGGACAAAAAGGGATGTATCTAAAACTAAAATACATCTAGATACATCCCTTTTATCCATTTTGATGACAAGTATTTCCGGACGGAGGGAGTATATATAACGAGCCCACCCAATACGTGTATTTCAAGGAAGTGCAAATGGGCTGGGATTTCTTAGAAAAATATAAATGGGCCTGATTCACGCGAAATTATTTGTTCACATAGCCCAGCAAATGGACTGTACATTCTAGAAAACATGGGTTAAATATATGCCACATTTTTGCAGGTTGACATGTGGGCCAATAGGTCGAAGCCTACGCAGGGCGTTGTCAACTTGGTCAACGAATGATTGTGTCATCCACAGCCATTGGATTTATATCCAATGGCTGGCATGCACCTTCAATCTCTCGTCTTCTTCCTCCAGCGTCGCCGGGACCGCCTGGTCCGGCCTCCGGCGGCTAGCGGCACTGCTTAGCACGCATCGCTGCGAAGCGCTACCCCACCCCCGGCCAGGCGATCCCTCCACCCCTCGACACCTCCTGTTATTCTCCATAGACTACAGCCCCACGTCGCAGCAGAACCAGTTATAACCCTTCTCCTCCTCTCAATCTGCGACTCCACTGCCGCGTTATCCCATCTCCGAGTCGTTCCCGTCCGGGACCTCGCCGTCGTCCACCGCCTCGCTGCGTTCGGCGCGGCGTGGTCAACAAACGAGAGTCATCGGAAGAGGACTTTATGTGGAGAGCCTGACGACTGGGACCCACGAGGTCCATGGTCGCACGCAAGGAAAGTTCCTCCTTATTAAGCTGAAAAAAATGTTTCCTCCACCTGACAACTCGGACCCACCGGCTGTATCTTCGCACGGAAGGAAGTGGCTCCTTGTTTTGCGAAAAAAATTATTCATCCCGTTGACAGCTGGGACCCGTCAGATTTGGTGACTGACTTGTGGGCCTACTAAGCGGACGTGTACGCACGGCTTTGTCAACTTAATCAACAAATGATTCTAGCAGCTGGACCATTGGATGTTAATCCAACAGCCGTGCTCCTTCTTCAACCTCTGTTCTTGCTCATGTCTCCCATGGGCGGCACCGTGGCTGTGCTGCCGCGCACCCGAACCAGTGAAGTTTCCCACTCCTCTCCATCTGTGACTCCACTGCATCTTAATAAATAGTAACATCTTCGGTTTTAGCCCGGTTTTCCGTAGATTAACAAGGCAATTCTCTTCTTCTTAATTAATCGACGAGGCAATTCTTTTGCCTCCGTTTCGAAAAAAATAGTAATGTCTAACTGAGCGAGTTAGTTAGATGCGTACACTTGGTGTAGTAGGATCTTTATTTAGTTTGATGCATACACTTGTTCTTTTTTGGTAGCCCTTTTGTAATGATGGCTGATGTTTGGTTTGGAAGAGAGAGCTGTGTCTTCACTCTTCTGGCCTGCTTACTGCTTTTGTTGCACCCCCAGCCCTAGTTGCTGCTGGTGGTGTTTTCAATGTACAATCAGTAGTATATTTCGGCTGTTGATTGAATAAATGTGTTGTTAGAACGACAAACACAATGTTTTGGAAGTCGTTGCACAGTTCGATCCTTTAGTGCCCTGTACCGTACGTAGCGCATACTATTTATCATACGGAACAGATTTTTTTTGAAACTCGGAACACAATTTCCACTTGTTGATAACATGCAGCCCACTGATGAAGGCCCAATAGAGAACCCCATAATTAACTGAAAGGGAGACTCTCACATGAATCCATCACAGGTACATGCTCATGGTCCCCTAAACATAAATAAGTAAATAAATAAATAAATGCTCATGCACCAGTTCTTTAGGAAAATAGGTAGCCCAGTATTTCTTTTTGAAGAATACCCAAGCTGGGCCTATTTGTCTTCTCCGAATTACCGGGCTGCAAATCTTTCAAGACGAGGAGGGATGCATTCCCGCCTTGCTTAAGAGTATGGTCAATGTCTGTTAAAAGTAATATCAAACGGGGTTGAAAATTCCAAAAAAAATTATAGCAAAATGGATATAAGTTTCTTTTTTTGTTTTTGTTCTTCACTGATATCTTATACGTATTTCATTGGATTTAACATGACATAGTACTAATTTATTTTTAAATTTGTTTTAGTATGGCTATTAATTTTTGGATTAAGAATATTTTGTTCCCCAGCAAAAATTTGCGAATTTTCAAAATTTCCCACATATTTAGTTAATTTTTTGACCCTGGTACTAACCAGAAAATGGCCAGCAATTCTAAAAATGGAAAACGGGCTGCAATAAATTCCATATGAATTAGAAAATGAGTAAAAATTATAAAAATAATAGCAAATGGGCTGTACATGCCACAGATTTTGAGACTGACTTTTTTTACGCAAGGCTTTGTCAGTGAACACACGATTCTAGCAGCAGTTAGTGTTGGATGTCCATCCAACGGCCGATGTGCTTCTTCAATCTCTGATCTTCCCGCTCCAGCCGCCTAAACTAGCGCCGGCGGGACTGCCTGCTGCCTCCTCTTATGGCCCGCTGTGATACCGCGCAGGCTTCCCCGGCCCACCCTACTCCCTCCGCTGGCCTGGCCGCACGCAATCAACTGCCTCCTTATTACGCGAAAAAAATGATTCCTCCCACTGACATCTGGGGCGCACCGGTTGGGAGGCTGACCTGTGGGCCTACTAAGTTGACGCGTATGCAGGGCTTGTCAACTTAGTCAACAAACGATTCTAGCAGTAGTAACCATTGGATTTGAATCGAACGGTCCTACTGCTTCTTCAATCGCTGCTCTTCTTGCACCAGCCGCCCAAACTAGCACCTGGGAGACCGCCTGCTCCTGCCTCCAGTGGCCGGCTGTGCTGCCGATGAGGCCTCATCGCCCCTACTACTCCCACCACTAGCCAGGCCCTGCGGCGACGGCAGCCTCACACCGCAGCCGAACCAGTGAACCCTCGTACTCCTCTCTGCGTGGGCATCCACTGCCGCGTCTTCCCCGGCTCCGCGTCATCCCCTTCCTAGGCCTCACCGTCGTCCACCGCCTTGGTGCTCTCGACGTGGCGTGGTCAACGACGTTCCATCGGAAGAGTACTGTACGTGGAGAGGCTGACAGCTGGGTCCACGGCCACAGCCCAGTTTTTTTGTGATTTGCCAAGTAAGTCGCTTTGTCAGGCCTGCTGGGCTGCAAATCTTTCAAGACGAGGAGAGCTTTCATTCGGCTGGCCGAGAAAATGGCCCATCAGTAATGAGAAATGGGATGTACATTTTTAAAACACATCAAACCGGCAATTAGTTTCAAATATCTTTTTTTCATTTCAAGATTTGAAATTACATTAATTTTTATGAATGGAGAATTTGTTGGATTTTATATTGATATACATTTATTTTTAAAATCAGTTTGAATGTGAGTCGAAATTTCGGGATTAAAAATAGTTCGGACCGCACTGAAATATGCAAAATTTCGTATAATTTTTTAACCGTGGCCACAATATGGGCTGTAATGCTAACAAAAAGAATATGGGCTCCAAAAAAACCTTAATAATTAGCAAATGGGCTGTAAATTATTAGAAATACTGGCAGATGGGATGTATGCTGTTTTCCACAGATTTGAGGCTTTCCTAAAAATAGGTTGACGCACAAGCTGTGATTGTTGGATTGCCATCCAACGGTCGCCGTGCTTCTTCAATCTCTGCTCTTCCTGCTCGAGCCGGTCAAACAGGCGCCGACGGGACTGCCTGCTCCCTCCTCCCCCCGGCCGGCTCTGCTACCGCGCAGGCCTCATTGCCCCATCATACTCCCATCGCTGGCCTAGCCATCCCTCTACTCACCCACACCTGCTGTTATTCTCCGGCGACGGCAGACGAACCAGTAAACCCTCGTACAGTCGTACTCCCCTCCGCGTGGGAAACAACTGCCGAGCCTTCCCTGCCTCCGTGTCGTTCCCTTCCTAGGCCTCGCCGTCGTCCACCGCCCTGGTGCTCTCGGCGCGGCCTGGTCAACATGGTCAACGACCGACATGCATCTGAAGTGGACTTTACGTGGAGAGGCCGACAGCTGGGTCCACGGCCGCACGCAAGGAAATGCCTCCTTATTACGCGCAAAATAATGATTCCTCCACTTGACATCAGGGACCCACCGAAAGGTCCTTTGTATTTCGCGAAAAAAACGTTACCGCCACTGACAGCTCGGACCCACCAGCTATATCTTCGCACGCATGGAAGTGCCTTCTTATTACGCACAAAAAAAATGAATACTCCCACTGTTAGCTGGGACCCAGTATAGTGGCAGGCTGACTTGTGAGCTTACTAAGTTGACAGGGACGGAGGGCTTTGTCAACTTAGTCAATATGCACAATTCTAGCTCCAGTGACCGTACGATGTCCACCCAACGGCCGTAGTGCTTTTTCACCTCTGGTCTTCTTGCACCAGGCGCCCAAACCAGCGTCGGTCGTCCTCGTGCTCCTGCCTCCAGTGGCCGGCTGCGATGCGGCGGAGGCCTCACCGCCCCCTACTACTCCCACCGCTGGCCAGGCCATCCCTCTACTCACCCACACCCCCTGTTATTCTGCGGCGACGGTAGCCTCATATCACAGTGAACCATTGAACCCTCGTACTCCTCTACGCGTGGGCATCCACTGCCGCGTCTTCCCTGGCTCCGCGTCGTCCCCTTCCTAGGCCTCGCCGTCGTCCACTGCGCTGGTGCTCTCGGTGCGGCGTGGTCAACGTGGTCAAGGAATGGCTTAGGCGTGTATAGCGCCCCAAATTAGGCCCTCCGAATACCAGGGGCTTCGCCAAAAAATTAAAATCATAGACTTCTATGGCTAAGTGAGAGTGATAAAGCATTATAGTCTGATTGCCTGGTTCGTTGCGCTGAGCACCTCCCTTGAAGGACCCAAAATTGGGGTAAAGAGTGTTCAGATTTACCCCGAACACCCCAGTACTAGTTACATGGGGGCAGAAGCCGACGGCTGGCCAACTCACAGATTTTATAAACGGCCGCACAGAAGGTAATATTTTAAATTAAGAAAGCATCACATGGCGCAAAAGAACTCGTTTGATATTACAGGATCACATGGGCATGTTCATTCAAAGATTACATCCTTGGCACACTCATCTGCCACTAAGCGGGAACCCTTCAGGACGCTCTCATAGTAATTCTCGGGGCAGCGATGCTCCTTGCCCTCTGGCGGCCCCTCCTTCACAAGCTTCACGGGGTCCAGCTTCGCCGAGTGCACCTTCGCCCGGGCAAAAGCCCTGCATGCACCTTCTGTTGGAAATATGCCCTAGAGGCAATAATAAAATGGTTATTATTGTATTTCCTTGTTCATGATAATTTTCTATTCTTCATGCTATAATGGTATCAACTGGAAATCGTAATACATGTGTGAATACATAGAGCACAACATGTCCCTAGTGAGCCTCTAGTTGACTAGCTCGTTGATCAATAGATGGTTATGGTTTCCTGACCATGGACATTAGATGTCATTGATAATGGGATCACATCATTAGGAGAATGATGTGATGGATAAGACCCAATCCTAAGCATAGCACAAGATCGTGTAGTTCGTTTGCTAAAAGCTTTTCTGATGTCAAGTATCATTTCCTTAGACCATGAGATTGTGCAACTCCCGGATACTGTAGGAATGCTTTGGGTGTACCAAACGTCACAACGTAACTGGGTGGCTATAAAGGTGCACTACAGGTATCTCCCAAAGTGTCCGTTGGGTTGGTACGAATCGAGACTGGGATTTGTCACTCCGTATGACGGAGAGGTATCTCTGGGCCCACTCGGTAATGCATCATCATAATGAGCTCAATGTGACTAAGCAGTTAGTCACGGGATCATGCATTATGGAACGAGTAAAGTGACTTGCCGGTAACAAGATTGAACAAGGTATTGGGATACCGACGATCGAATCTCGGGCAAGTAACATACCGATTGACAAAGGGAATTGAATACAGGATTGATCGAATCCCCGACATCGTGGTTCATCCGATGAGATCATCGTGGAACATGTGGGAGACAATATGGGTATCCAGATCCCGCTATTGGTTATTGGCCGGAGAGGTGTCTCGGTCATGTCTGCATGGTTCCCGAACCCGTAGGGTCTACAGACTTAAGGTTCGGTGACACTAGAGTTGTTATGGGAAATAGTATGTGGTTACCGAAGGTAGTTTGAAGTCCTGGATGAGATCTTGGATGTCACGAGAAGTTCCGGAATGGTCCGGCGTCGAAGATTGATATATTGGACGAAGGGTATTGGAGTCCGGAAGTGTTCTGGAGGTACCAGGCTATGGCCAGCATGACCGAAAGGTGTTTCGGGAGCCCCGACAAGTGTTGGAGGGCCTCATGGGCCAAAGGGGAAGGGACAAACCAGCCCACTAAGGGGTGGTGCGCCCCCCACACCCTTTCCCACATTACTTGGGGAGGTGGGGCGCCTCAACCAGGCTTGGGAGGCAAGCCTCCACCTGCTTGGCTTGGGGGGCAAGTCTCCCTAGGATTTTCCCTAGGGAGATCCAATCTGCCTGGGCGCCTCCCCCTCTCCCCTTGCCCCTATATATAGTGGAGGGGTGGGAGGGCAGCCGCACCTCTTCCTTGGCGCAGCCCTCCCTCCTCCTACAACTCCTCCTCCTCCATAGTGCTTGGCGAAGCCCTGCTGGAGAACCACGAGCTCCATTGCCACCATGCCGTCGTGTTGCTGGAGTTCTCCCTCAACTTCTCCTCTCCCCTTGCTAGATCAAGAAGGAGGAGACGTCCTCGAGCTGTACGTGTGTTGAACGCGGAGGCGCCGTCCATTCAGCACTAGATCGGATCTTCCGCGATTTGAATCGCCGCGAGTACGACTCCATCAACTGCGTTCTTGTAATGCTTGCGCTTAGCGATCTTCAAGGGTATGAAGATGCACTCCCTCTCTCTCGTTGCTAGTATCTCCTAGATTGATCTTGGTGACACGTAGGAAAATTTTGAATTATTGCTACGTTCCCCAACAGTGGCATCATGAGCTAGGTCTATGCGTAGATTCTATGCACGAGTAGAACACAAAGCAGTTGTGGGTGATGATTTGTTCAATTTGCTTACCGTTACTAGTCTTATCTTGATCCGGCGGCATTGTGGGATGAAGCGGCCCGGACCGACCTTACACGTACGCTTACGTGAGACTGGTTCCACTGACTGACATGCACTTGATGCATAAGGTGGCTGGCGGGTGTCTGTCTCTCCCACTTTAGTCGGATCTGTCAGCGTTCTGGGAATGGGGGTCCCCAGACTTGCTTGCCTGCGGCCTGCGGCGTGGCTCAAAGGGGGGCCTAGCACGGCCCATCTTCATCAACACAAACCCAAGACCCTCGTGAGGGGCCAAGTCTCGCGGGGCGGACGACGCGGAGCTTCCTCAGGCATGGCCTCGTCAGGCTGGCTCACGAGGAGGTGGAGAGATCGAGGTGGGGTACCTCACGAGGTGTCCGTGACGCAAGCCATGACGACTCGGGGCGCCAGGCGGGTGCCAGCCCGTGCAGCGTCCTCCTTTCCTCTTTGGTGCAAAGAGAGCAAGCGCAGCCGCGGAGTACCGAGGCATCAGGCAAAGGTTTCCATTTCGGTGCAACGAGACCAAGACCAGGAGGACTACGAGACGGAGGTCACTGTGGAGCCCAAGACGGCGTCATCGCGAGAGCTTTGCGCAGGCGAAGACTACTTTTGTCAGGATAGCTGATACTTGTTGTCCCCCTTCAAATTAGCCCGCCATTGTTGGCTCCCTTCCCGCTCGATATTTGGGAAGAGGACCAGGGCCTCTATAAATAGGACCAGCCGCCCACATAGCAAGGGCTCTCGACAAGTCGGTGGGTTGGAAGTAAAGAGAGATATAGGAAGGTGGCTGAACTCCTCCCAGCAGTTCATCGCCCCAGCCAAGAACAGACCCTCGCGAGTCTGTTCTTTCTTGTATTGTTCATCATCATCAGCCCAAGAGGTAATCCAGCATGCCACACACTGGAGTAGGGTATTACACCACAACGGTGGCCCGAACTAGTATAAACCCTGTGTCCCTTGTGTTGTTCTTTTCGTATTTTAGATCCTAGCATGGAGGGGGGGTGCAGGTAAGTAGAAGGCGAAATCTCCGTGCGCACCCCAGTGTTCGAACCTCAAGGGTCTGCCGGAACCCGAAATCCGACATTGGGCGCGCCAGGTAGGGGTGCGCCGGAATTCGTCTTCCACCACCCCGTTCTCCTCCGACCATCACGCTCATGTCTGACGCTCGTCGGGCCCGCGCGGAGCGCCAGGCTGCCCTCGCTTCCCACGTCGCCCAGATGGCCCCTGTCGGCGGGCGTCCTCACCGTTCCCCATCACCTGCCGTCAACACCGCCACCGGCCCGGTGGGGGACGAGCAGCAAGCATCGTCTCAGCACCCGTCCGTGCGGCAAGACGGCCGCACCGCAACTCCCTCGCTCGCCCCGGCTGGATCTTCGTCCCGCGCGCTTCGCGTGCCCATGGAGGGTCGGGTTGCACTCATCGCGGCAAACGAGCTCCTGCGCTACCGTCCCGTCGACGATGTCTACGAAGAATGGCTCGACCGCGTCGCCGAGCTCGTCCGTGCCGCAGGGGGCTCTTCCGCGTCGTCCGTTCCGCTGCACCGCACCCCACCCCGCGCGGGCGACGAGGCTCCAGCGGCGCCCCAGCCGCCTCCTCCTCAAGAAGACACCATGGCTCCAAGGCGCGTGGCCCCTGGGCGGAACCCGCTCCGTCAGGTGCCAGCACGGCAAGAACAGAGCTGCCAAGAAGTCCCTCGCCCGCCAGAAGCTGCCCGAGCGCTCCCTGCTCCAGCACGTCGCGACCATCCTCCTGCTCCAGTGCGTGGGGACATGCAAGACCAGGCTCTCCGTCACCCAAGGCCTCCCGTGGCCACAGCAGGCTGCCGCGCCTTCACCACCGAACTATGCAGCGTCGCGTGGCCCAGCAAGTTCAAGCCAGACCTGCCTCCTCGCTACGATGGCACGGCCGACCCTACGGAGTTCCTCCAGCTCTACGAGCTGGGCATCGACGCTGCCAACGGAGATGAGAAGGTCATGGCAAACTGGTTTCACATGGCGCTCAAGGACAGAGCCCCCACCTGGCTCCTGAACCTGGCTCCAGGCACAATCTCCTCCTGGGAAGAGATGTGCACCCGCTTCATCGCCAACTTCCAAGGCACTCGCGACCAGCCACCCACGGTGAGCGACATGCGCCGCATCAAGCAACAACCCGGGGAGACCCTATAGAAGTACATCCAGCGCTTCAACAACGCACGCCTCAAGATTCCCAAGGTGACTGAAGAGGCAATCATTTCAGCCTTCTCCGACGGCGTGCGCGACGTCAAGATGAAGGAGGAGCTGGCGATGCATGAAGACCTGTGCACTTCCTTGGAGCTGTTCAACTTGGCGAACAAGTGCGCCAGGGCTGAGGAAGGGCGTCTCTCCCTCCTCGAGCTGCCTGCCACAGACCCAGAAGAGAAGAAGCTCAAGGCCAAGGAAGTGAAGTGCAAGGGGGCTGCCGTGCTCGCGGCAGAACCAGACACCAAGCGGGGCAGAGATCAGCCCGAACCTTCCAAGGGCAGCCGGTACTGTGTGTACCACGACCTCCATACCCACAACACCAATGAATGTCAAGAACTCTGAGCCGTGTGTGAAGGAAGGATCAGCCGTCGCCCTGACCGCGGTGAACGGGCTACAGCCGAGGAGGAGGAAGGAACACAGGACGCTGGGAAGACCGTGGCCCGCGCCAGGGGTGGCGTGATCAACCTCGCGAGGATCGCTGGCAAGACCAACCTCGCGAGGGAGGCTGGAGGGATCAGCCTCGCGAGGATCGCCCGCAGGGCAACGCAGGCCTCCCACCGCTGCCACCGCTGCCAAGGAGAAACGAGGACCGCCACCAGGACGAGGAGGCTGGGGGCTTCCAGGAGCCGCGCGCGATCTCCTGCATCCTAGGCGGAGCACAAGCCCCAGCCTCTCAACGCATCTTCAAGCAGTTCGCCCGCGAAGTGAATGCAGCCCTCCCCAGGCTCGAAGCCACGCGCCCTCTTAGGTGGTCAGCGTGAGCCATCCCCTTCAGCTCAGCAGATCAACTCAAGTGTGCGGCTACAGCCGGAGTCCTGCCGATGCTTTGTTCCCCAATCATCAGCAACGTGGTGGTCACCAAGACCCTCATCGATGGCGGGGCAGGGCTCAACATCCTGTCCGTAGAGACATTCAAAAACCTCCAAGTGCCCTACAGCCAACTCCAGCCAACCAAGCCTTTCTCTGGTATCACCGATGGCTCCACGGTCCTGATTGGGCAGGTCCGCCTCCCTGTCACCTTCGGGGCACGCGACAACTACTGCACCGAGCTCATCCACTTCGATGTCGCTCACATCCACCTACCGTACAATGCCAACCTTGGGTACCCAGCACTGGCCAAGTTCATGGCCGTAACTCACCACGGCTACAACGTCCTCAAGATGCCAGGAAGCGGCGGAGTCATCACGGTGCCCTATGAAGAGAAGGACGCAGTGTGTTCACTGGAACGAGCCTTTCAGGCCGCATCACTGGAAGACCCGGATCACGGAAGCAGGAGGCTTCCCGAGGCCGCCCCCAAGAAGAAGAAGACGTCGTCTGGCCTGGCCCCTCAGGAGGCAGGCCCCTTTGGGCCCGTGCCTACCCAGGGGGAACCTCCTTCCATCGCATAGGAAAGCATGCCCGACGCCCTCCTCGGGCAAGGCTCGGGGGCTCTCCCCTGGAGGGCCACCGACCTAGCCAGGGTCACGAGGGAGGTGCTTGGGCACCACCTAGAGGCGTGTTTCGAAGCACGTTTCCCTCAAGAGGGAGCAAGGCAAGGGGATCCAGACCCTCAGGAGTTTGTCAGCAAGGCCATTAAGGAGCTACAGGAGTTAAGAGTCATGAAAGGTGGCCGCTGCCAACCACCAGTGGCTCCCCATCCAGGCGAGGATGGCGGGCTGCACGTCTGCATCGACGTACCAGGGCTCAACCGAGTCGCCTCCCTAGAGCGCCTCTAGCCCTCACGAGTGGGGTGCTGCGGAGGTCCACCCCACAGCTACGTTCGCATGCCTTACGGCTTGCCAAGCATGGCTGACACGCACCAGCGCCTCATGAGGGGCATCACGGAGGCACGAGAGGCCAGGCGTTCCGCAGCCCGGGCGGAGATGGAGATGGTCCGCGAGAAGCCGCCAGCGCCTCCGGAGCCTCCCGAGGCCCCTGGGCCTGGGGGCTCATGAGGATCAGCTTCCGCAGCCCACCGAGTCTACTACACCAACACCCCTTCGTCTTCGACATCATCAGGTGACATCTTTCGAGTTTTATTTCCAGCTGGGAGCACCCCCAGGGCTGCATTATTCCCAAGCCGCATGGGTCCGTCCTTGCGGCGTGTATCCCTTTTCATTTCGCGTCGTTAGCTTACCTTGTTGGGGGCGCCCCTCGGGCTGCATGATCCCCAAGCCGCTCGGGCCAGGCCCGGTGGCATGTATCCCATTTGCGTTTGCTTTCGGTTATGCGTTAGAACCACCATGCTGAATTATTTGATGCCGGTCCACGGCACCTCTTCTTCTCCATGCTGACCACTTGCACGTTAAAGGGGGGGGTACCTGAGCATCGCGACTCAGGGCTCTTACTGGCTCTCTAGCCCTCACCCTCTGGCCTTGACCACGGCATCGCGACCTGGCATACCAGCGAGGGCTGAGACCAGCTCGAGGGCCGGGACCTGAGGATGTAGAGTGCAGGCATCTAACCGAACTTGCAGGGACACAACACAAGATAAGGCCCAGTGCCAGGCGCAACCCGCCTAGAGCTAGGGCCCCATGAGTCCCGCGCTGGCTCACAGGTGCCCAGATACCACCCTATCATACCACATCATAACCATTTTAATAGCATGTTGGCACGCAAGGTAAACCATTATAACTCATAGCTAATCAAGCATGGCACAAGAAACTATGATCTCTAGTTTTCATTGCAAACATGTTTATTCATAATAGGCTGAATCAGGAACGATGAACTAATCATATTTACAAAAACAAAAGAGGTCGAGTTCATACCAGCTTTTCTCATCTCAGCCAATCCATCATATAACATCATAATTGCCTTTCACTTTCACGACTGAACGTTGTGAATAATAATAATAGTGCACGTGCATTGGACTAAGCTGGAATCTGCAAGCATTCAATAAACAGGAGAAGACAAGGCAATACGAGCTCTTTTGTCAGATCAACAATAATGCATATAAGAGCCACTTCAACAATTTAATTATGGTATTCTCCTATCGACCCCCAAAGAAAAGAAAAGAAATAAAAATATTTACACGGGAAAGCTCCCAACAAGCAAAAGAAGAACATGAAATGTTTTTGGGTTTTCTTTTTAATTACTACTACAAGCATGGAAAGTAAATTAATTAAAAGCTACAACTAAATTTTTTAGTTTTTCTTAAGGTTTATTAAACATACACGAAGAAAGCATAAAAAGGAAAATAAACTAGCATGGATGATACAATGAAAAAGTATGAGCACCGACATCTAGCAATGAGTGTGTGAACATAAATGTAATGTCGGTGGGAAATATGTACTCCCCCAAGCTTAGGCTTTTGGCCTAAGTTGGTCTATGGCCACGGCTGACCTGGGGGATATCCATAATAGTAGATGGGGTCGTATTGCGAAGAAGAAGAGGAAGAATCCGCTTTCCACTGGCTGACAATCATCTCCGGATCCCACTGGTAATTAGACTATCATGAAGGATCAACTTGTGGTTCCGGCTCTGGCTCCACGGCTGGTGCAGGGTTCCGGTAGGCATGAATAACCTTCAACGGAACAAGGTACGTGCTGATCGCATTGGTCGTGCAGGAAAGCGGCAAGGCCTACATTCTTAGCCAATTCATGAAAATCTTCATAAATACCGGCCGCTCTCAAGAAATCATCGGAAGGCCATTCACACGCCCAAACCTCCGCGGTGCGAGGCAGATTATACTTAGGATTTGATGCCTTTTCCTTCGAGCTTTGGCTCGATGAGGCCCTCAAAAGTCTCCTCATCATTTTCTGAAAAATTCTGAAATTTTTAGTAACTTCAAAATAAAAGTAAACCAAACTCAATAATATTGATAGCAACTACTCCTACAAGGGCCTAGGGCCTATATCATGCATCAAAACTACTTGGAACCACATAAATTTGACATGCAAGCTCAAGAACAGGGTCACCTAAGCAACACAATTTTGCAATGAATAAAGCACTAGAACAAAAACTAATTGGACCAATGGAGGAGTCACATACCAAGGAACAATCTCCCCAAGCAGTTTTGTGAGAGGTGCTTTGAGCAAGGAGATCAAAAATGGTAGCAAGATGAGCTAGAACTCGTGCTTGAGCTGGTTATTCGTGTTTGTGGGAGGAAGATGAAGTGTGTGGGTGCAGGAATAAGTGGAGGAGGGCCACCGTGGGCCCACGAGGCAGGGGGCGCGCCCTAGAGGGGTGGGCGCGCCCTCCACCCTCATGGGCAGGTGGTTGACCCCCCTAGTGTGTTCTTAGTTCCAAAAATCCTCAAATATTCTAGAAAAAAATCATATTTAAATTTTAGGGCATTTGGAGAACTTTTCTTTTCGAGGTATTTTTATATTGCACAGATAATGAGATGACAGACAGAAAAATATTTATTTTTATTTTATTTAATATAAATAACAGAAAGTAAAAGTGGGGTACAGAAGGTTGTGCCTTCTAGTTTCATCCATCTCATGATCATCAAAAGGAATCCACTGACAAGGTTGATCATGTCTTGTTAACGAACTCATTCCGAATAACATGGAACCGGAGAAATTTCGAATAACACTATGTTACCTCAACGGGGATATGCACATCCCCAATAATAAGAATATCATATTTCTTCTTGACAGTAGGAAGAGGAAATTCAAAACCTCCAAATATAATTGATGGAATTTTTCAATAGAGTTGATGCTATGAACTTGAGGTTGTTTCCTCGGAAAGTGTACCGTATGCTTATTGCCATTAACATGAAACGTGACATTGCCTTTAGTGCAATCAATAACAGCCCCTGCAGTATTTAAAAAGGGTCTTTCGAGAATAATAGACATACTATCGTCCTCGGGAATATCGAGAATAACATAGTCCGTTAAAATAGTAACATTTGCAACTACAACAGGCACATCCTCACAAGTACCGGCATTTATAGCAGTTGATTTATCAGCCATTTGCAAAGATATTTCAGTAGGTGTCAACTTATTCAAATCAAGTCTACGATATAAAGAGAGAGGCATAACACTAACACCGGCTCCAAGATCACATAAAGCAGTTTTAACATAGTTTCTTTTAATGGAGCATGGTATAGTGGGTACTCCTGGATCTCCAAGTTTCTTTGGTATTCCACCCTTAAAAGTATAATTAGCAAGCATGGTGAAAATTTCAGCTTCCGGTATCTTTCTTTTATTTGTAATAATATCTTTCATGTACTTAGCATAAGGATTGGTTTTAAGCATATCAGTTAATCGCATACGCAAAAAGATAGGTCTAATCATTTCACCAAAGCGCTCAAAATCCTCATCATCCTTTTTCTTGGATGGTTTGGGAGGAAAAGGCATGGGTTTCTGAACCCAAGGCTCTCTTTCTTTACCATGTTTCCTAGCAACAAAATCTTTCTTATCATAACGTTGATTCTTTGATTGTGGGTTATCAAGATCAACAACAGGTTCAATTTCTATATCATTATCATTACTAGGTTGAGCATCATCATGAACATTATCATTAGTTTCAGGTTCATTACCATATTGAGTTTCAGCACCAGAAATAGAAATATCATTTGGATTCTCAGGTGTTTCAACAATAGGATCACTAGAAGCATGCAAAGTCCTATCATTTTTCTTTTTCTTCCTTTTAGAAGGACTAGGTGCATCTATATTATTTCTCTGAGAATCTTTCTCAATTCTCTTAGGATGGCCTTCAGGATACAAGGGTTCCTGAGTCATTCTACCAGTTCTAGTAGCCACTCTAATAGCATAATCATTATCTTTACTATTCAATTCATTGAGCAAATCATTTTGAGCTTTAAGTACTTGTTCTACTTGAGTGGTAACCATAGAAGCATGTTTACTTATAAGTTTAAGTTCACCGTTAACATTGTCCATATAATCTCCTAAGTGTTCAAGCATATTTGAATTGTATTTCAATTGTCTACCAACATAAGGATTAAAGTCTTCTTGCTTATCCATAAATTTATCAAACTCATCTAAGCATGGGATTACAGCTTTATCATATCTATAGAGAGAATTTACCTTTACTACCTGTGTCGGGTTATGAAGACCATGTGTTTCTTCAATAGGTAAAGGATTAAGATTATATGTTTCTTCAACAGGCGGTAAATTAAGACCATGTAATTCTTCAATAGGAGGTAAATTCTTAACATCTTCATCTTTAATACCTTTCTCTTTCATAGATTTCTTTGCCTCTTGCATATCTTCAGGACTGAGAAATAGAATACCCCTCTTCTTCGGAGTTGGTTTAGGAATAGGCTCAGGAATTGGCTCCAAAGGTGTCCAATTATTTTCATTTGTCAACATATTATTCAATAGAATTTCAGCTTCATCCGATGTTCTTTCCCTGAAAACAGAACCAGCACAACTATCCACGTAATCTCTGGAGGCATCGGTTAGTCCATTATAAAAGATATCAAGTATTACATTTTTAAGAGGATGATTAGGCAAAGCATTAAGTAATTGGAGAAGCCTCTCCCAAGCTTGTGGGAGACTCTCTTCTTCAATTTGCAAAAAATTATATATATCCCTTAAAGCAGCTTGTTTCTTATGAGCAGGGAAATATTTAGCAGAGAAGTAATAAATCATATCCTGGGGACTACGCACACAACCAGGATCAAGAGAATTAAACCATATCTTAGCATCACCCTTTAATGAGAACGGAAATATTTTAAGGATGTAAAAGTAACGAGTTCTCTCATCTTTAGTAAACAGGGTAGCTATATCATTCAATTTAGCAAGATGTGCCACAACAGTTTTAGATTCATAACCATGAAAAGGATCAGATTCAGCCGAAGTAATTATATCAGGATCAACAGAGAATTCATAATCCTTATCAGTACCAAAGATAGGTGAAGTAGCAAAAGTAGGGTCAGGTTTCATTTTGGCATTTAGAGATTGCTTACTCCATTTAGCTAATAATCTTTTGACTTCGGTTCTATTTTGGCATGCTAAAATAGCTAAAGAAGCTTCTTGATCAAAGACATAACCCTTAGGAATAACAAGTGATTCTTCATCATCACTTTCATCAGTATAATCAGATTCAATATTTTCAATCTCTCTAGCCCTTGCAAGTTGTTCATCAAGAAAATCACTAAGTGGCACAGTAGTATCAGGCATAGAGGTAGTTTCATCATAAGTATCATGTATAGCAGAAGTGGCATCATCAATAACATGCGACATATCAGAACGAATAGCAGAAGCAGGTGTCGGGGTCGCAAGCTTACTGAAAACAGAAGGTGAATCAAGTGCAGAGCTAGATGGCAGTTAGTTACCTCCCCTCATAGTTGAGGGACAGATCTTGGTTTTTGGGATCTCTCAAGTTCTTCATAATGATAAGCAGATATATATCCCAAGTGACTCAAAGAATAGAGCTATGCTCCTTGGCAACGGCGCCAGAAAATAGTCTTGATAACCCACAAGTATAGGGGATCGCAATAGTTTTTGAGGGAAGAGTATTCAACCGAAATTTATTGATTCGACACAAGGGGATCAAAAGAATATTCTCAAGTATTAGCAGCTGAGTTGTCAATTCAACCACACCTAGAAACTTAATATCTGCAACAAAGTGTTTAGTAGCAAAGTAATATGATAGTAGTGATAACGGTAACAAAAGGTAACAATAGTAAAAGTAATGTTTTTGGTATTTTGTAGTGACGATAGCAATAGCAACGGGAAAGTAAATAAGCGGAGAACAATATATGGAAAGCTCGTAAGCAATGGATCGGTGATGGAGAATTATGCCGGATGCGGTTCATCATGTAACAATCATAACCTAGGGTGACACAGAACTAGCTCCAGTTCATTGATATAATGTAGGCATGTATTCCGAATATAGTCATACGTGCTTATGGAAAAAACTTGCATGACATCTTTTGTCCTACCCTCCCGTGGCAGCGGGGTCCTTACGGAAACTAAGAGATATTAAGGCCTCCTTTTAATAGAGAACCGGAACAAAGCATTAACACATAATGAATACATGAACTCCTCAAACTACGGTCATCACCGGTAAGTATCCCGATTGTTGTCACTTCGGGGTTAATGGATCATAACACGTAATAGGTGACTATAGACTTGCAAGATAGGATCAAGAACACTCATATATTGATGAAAACATAATAGGTTCAGATCTGAAATCATGGCACTCGGGCCCTAGTGACAAGCATTAAGCACAACAAAGTGATAGCAACATCAATCTCAGAACATAGTGGACTCTAGGGATCAAACCCTAAAAAACTAATTCGATTACATGATAGATCCCATCCAACCCATCACCGTCTAGCAAGCCTACGATGGAATTACTCACGCACGGCGGTGAGCGTCATGAAATTGGTGATGGAGGATGGTTGATGATGACGATGGCGACGGATTCCCCTCTCCGGAGCCCTGAACGGACTCCAGATCAGCCCTCCCGAGAGGTTTTAGGGCTTGGCGGCGGCTTCGTATCGTAAAACGTGATTATTTCTTCTCTCTGATTTTTTCTACTCGAAACTCAATATATTGAGGTGGAGTTGGAGTCGGAGAGGCAACAGGGGGCCCACGAGGTAGGGGGCGCGCCCCCGCCCTTGTGGAGAGACGGTGGGCCCCCTGGCCTTCATCTTTGGCAGGTATTTTTCTTATTTTCTGAAAAGTGGCTCCGTGAAGTTTCAGGTCATTCCGAGAACGTTTGCTCCTGCACATAAATAACACCATGGTAATTCTGCTGAAATTAGCGTCAGTTCGGGTTAGTTCCATTCAAATCATGCAAATTAGAGTCCAAAACAAGGGGAAAAGTGTTTGGAAAAGTAGATACGTTGGAGACGTATCAATCACCTCCCCATGGGTCGGTGCCTTTTGAGGCACCACCTCGGCTTTGTCCGTAGGGCGAGGGGTGGAAGCTGTCAGAGGAGAACCGTTGTTCATATCCGACGAGCCCAAAGAGCCGCTCGACGAGGGTACGTCGAGATGAGCTCGGGCCGGACTTCATAATCATGTTCGGCATGAGGAAAGGTAGTACAATAAAACATACCATGAAGCACTATAGTGTGCGTACACTGACGACTTCGCCAGGGGCTTGTCCCTGGGTAGCCACTCGTCGCCGCTGTCGGCGGCCGTCGCGGCACATTCCGAGGGAGGGTCTTGCCCTTTTTAGACCCTTCGGCCTCCCCGGATGGGTCAGCCTTCCTTTTCTTGTCTTCCCGGCTGGGGGAGAACTTTTCTCCTCCTCCTCGTTTCCATGGGAGGAGTGCGCGTCGGACTCATCGGATGATGAATCCGATAGAAACACCTTGCGCCGGAGACCCTTTTGGGTCCCCGCGGCCTTCTTCTTGGCCATCTTTTCCGGCACATCGTAAGGTGCCGGAGTCAGCATCTTCATTAGAAGAGCGTTTGCAGGATCTTCGGGCAGGGGGCTGGGCAATCAAGCTGCTCCGCTGTCTTTATCCAGTCATGTTAATGACATGAAAGCTTAGATCCAGCACATAACCAAACCAGGGCACATAAATACCATGAGAGATATAAAAGCCTACCGGATGGGTGCGGCGCTTTGCGCTGAGTCCGCGGTCCTCGGTGAGGGAGGGAGGCATCTCGACACCCTTGAACAGCACCCTCTAGATGTCCTCGTGCGTCGTGTCATAGAGCTCTCGCAGCATCTGGTGCTGGGCCGAGTCGAACTCCCACAAAACAAATGCCCGTCGTTGGCACGGAAGGATCCGGCGGAAGAGCATAACCTGGACCACGTTGACAAGCTTAATTTTCTTGTTCGTCATGTTCTAGATGCAGGTCTGGAGTCCGGTCAGCTCTATCGAAGAACCCCAGGACATGCCCTTCTTTTTCCAGGAGGTGAACCGCGTGGGGATTCCGGATCGAAATTTTGGGGCCGCCACCCAGTTGGAGTTGCGCGGCTCGGTGATGTAGAACCACCCTGATTGCCACCCCTTTATGGTATTCACATAAGTACCCTCAAGCTAGGTGACATTAGGCATCTTGCCCACCATGGCGCCACCGCACTCTGCTTGCTGGCCACCCACCACATTCGGTTTGACATTGAAGGTTTTCAGCCATAGGCCGAAGTGGGGTCTGATGCGGAGGAAGACCTCGCACACGACGATAAACGCGAGATGTTGAGGATGAAGTTGGGGGCTAGATCATGAAAATCCAGCCCGTAGTAGAACATGAGCCCGCGGACGAACGGGTGGAGAGGAAATCCCAGTCCGCGGATGAAATGGGTAAGAAAAACTACCCTCTCATGAGGTTCGGGCATGGGGACGATCTGCCCCGCATTCGGCAGCCAGTATGCCATATTCGTAGCTAGGTATTCGGCTCCCCGTAACTTTTTGATGTTTTCCTCCGTGGCAGAGGAAACCATCCACTTGCCTCCTCCTCTAGACATGCTTGGAGTGGTTTCAGAAGAAGAACACGAGCTTGGGCGCTAGACCTCGAGTGTGTGGGAATGGGTAAGCGAGCAGGAAGAAGGCGTGGGTGTAAAAAGTAAATCTTTGTCCCTTTATAAGGGCGGAGGAGGCGATGAGTCTCCCCACTTGCCTGGCAAAACCGCTTATTCCCCAGGCGCCGCAATTGATGGCGTGGTTGGGTTACCCATGTCTGTATTGATGAGAATCCTGTGATAGGGGGAACACGATCTCTTCTTTGACAAGACATATCAAGAAAACCGCCTCGCGATATGTGCAGAGTTGGTTGAGAAAAGCGGTTCGAATAATAATCGGGCCATGAAGTGATGTCATACTATCAAAACGTGTCAGCAGATTAGATTTGTGGAAGTATTATTCTCTCTATGGTGGTATGTGGAACTTATTTTGCAGGGTCGGACACTATCCTTGCATTCAAACTCTTCCATGGTGTATTCGGAGGAGGAACCCGCCTTGCAATGCCGAAGACAACACTACACGCCGGACTCATCATCATTGAAGCCTGGTTCAGGGGCTACTGAGGGAGTCCTGGATTAGGGGGTCTCCGGACAGCCGGACTATATCCTTTGGCCGGACTGTTGGACTATGAAGATACAAGATTGAAGACTTTGTCCTGTGTCTGGATGGGACTCTACTTGGCGTGGAAGGCAAGCTAGGAAATACGGATATGGATATCTCCTCCTTTGTAACCGACCTTGTGTAACCCTAGCCCCATCCGGTGTCCATATAAACCGGAGGGTTTTAGTCCGTAGGACAATAGACAATCATACCATAGGCTAGCTTCCAGGGTTTAGCCTCTCTGATCTCGTGGTAGATCTACTCTTGTAATACTCATATCATCAATAACAATCAAGCAGGACGTAGGGTTTTACCTCCATCAAGAGGGCCTGAACCTGGGTAAACATCGTGTCCCCTGCCTCCTATTACCATCCGCCTTCGACGCATAGTTCGGGACCCCGTACCCAAGAACCGCTGGTTTTGACACCGACAGCAACCAACAGATGGGTCATGCCACCGCGTGCTGTCTTGAATGGGCCCACCATGTCCAGCCCCCAGACGGCAGACATCCAAGTGAGGGGGTGGTCTTGAGTGCAGAAGTCGGCAGGTGCTGCTTGAAGCTGAAGCGTTGGCATCCTTTGCACTTCTTGACCAAATCCTTGGCGTCATCCAAAGTAGTCGGCCAAAAGAATCCATGACGGAAAGCTTTGGCGACAAGGGATCTGGAGGCCGCGTGGTGGCCGCATTCGCCTTGGTGAATATCTCTGAGGATTGGTCTGCCCTTCTCCGGCTCTACGCAGCGCTGAAAGACACCAGTCATGTTGTGTTTGAAGAGCTCTCCATTCACTGTCATATACGCTGCGGCCCGGCATTGCACCTGTCGGACCAGAATCTCGTCGGCTGGTAGCTCTCTACTCACCAGGAAGTTGAGGATGGGATGTGCCCAAGATGGTGCTTCTACCACTGTCATCACAACCACTGGTACCAGGGCGTTTGGGTTGGGAGGCGACGGGTTAGAGTCGGTCGTCGCTTGCTGCATCATTGAAGTCCCCAGGCCGACTGTTGCAGCCCCCGGGCAGGGTTCTGAAGTCCTCGGGCCGGGTGCGACTGCTGCAATCCCCGAGCTTCCTGCCGAAGTCCCCGGGCCGGTTACTGCAGCCCCCGGGCCAGGTTGTGAAGTCCCCGGGCCAGGTGTGAGTGTTGCAGTCCCCTGGCCGCCCGCTGAAGTCCCTGAGCCGACTGCTGCAGTCCCCAAGCCAGATCCGACTGTTCCGGGGTCAGCCGGCATGAAGATGGACTCTGATTCCGGCGAAGGCTTGATAGATGGCTTGCGCAAGCACTAGAGGAAGACTTTGGCTGGTATTGCTTGCCGGGTGGAGCCAATTCGTGCCAGGGCATCGGCTTGCTCGTTGTCTGCCCGTGGCACGTGAAGGAACTCACACCCGTCAAAGTATCCACTAATTTGCTGGACGAGGAAGCAGTAGCTTTCCATGTTTGAATCCTTGGCCTCCTAGTCGCCAGACGACTGCTGGACCACCAAGTCCGAGTCGCCGTAGCATAACACTCAGCGGATGCCAATCTCCTTGGCTAGCCAGAGCCCATGGATGAGCGCCTCATACTCGGCCACGTTGTTGGAGGCGGCAAAGTGAATCTGCAGTGTGTACTCAAGCTTGTCGCCTTTGGGAGAGGTAAGGACGATGCCGGCTCCCAAACCGGTGCACATCTTCGAGCCATCAAAGTCCATCCGCCAATGGGCGGAATCTGGCACTGGCAGCATGTAACGCCCATGATGCGGCTATATCTCCCACGTGTCGAGGCACGACTTAGAGACATAACCGCATGGTGGTTTTGTCACAAGAAGGGTCATCTTCACAACATCCCATGTAATGAATGAGAAATGGATAAATAGAGTTGGCTTACACTCGCCACATCACACAATATTCAAATAAGTCATATCATCAGAATACACTCATAGTCCGACTACAGACAACCAAATGAAAAGAAGATAAACCCAACTGCTAGATCCCTGATCGTCCCAACTAGGCTCCACTATTGATCATCAGGAAATGACACAATGCTATAATATGATGCATCAGGCAAAGGATGGCATAATGAAAAAATGACAAGAGGCTCAATGCAACAAAATGAAATGGCACAATGCAATATAATAAAGATGAACATGGTGCAAGACATGGCATGGAATGCAAGATATGATGTGGAATGCATATGGGTACTCTGGAAGGGAAAATATGAACAAGGAATCAACTTGGCAAACCAAGTATGCCACTGGAAAGATGGGGTGATTTCGGTCGAAATCGATATAAGGATCACCGGAAACGGATGCATGGTTTGCAAATGACAAGGAACACAAGAACGATGCAAATCTGTGATTAACAGCATCATAGCACTTAGGATGCAACAAGAAACTATGCTACAACACTCCAACATAGCAACAACACACATGACCATAAAGTACATGTGAAGCTCTACAAATCATGAACACTGAGCTCCTGCTAGTTCTCACTAGAACAAGCTCAAAATAACATGGCAAAAATGCAAATGATAATAGATTCACAGACTTAGAGAAAATACTAAACATGTCAAAACAGCATCATATAGCAACGTTTAGAGCTAGCAAACAACATGCTATAGGAACATATCATGGCAAACAAAGGCATGGAATGCTAGTACTAAAGGCAAAGAACAAAAATCCCTTACTGAACTTTAACCAAAGATGCATAGACAAGATGGTAGGATCAATGCAAACAGGGCAAGTGATATGATCAGTTTCAGACTTAGAAGAAAATCATGGCATGGCATAATCAGATTCATGATGGCAACTTTGCAAGCTTGTGGCACTCATCATAGTGCACTAAATGACATGAAATAAAATCTAGCATGAAGTATGCATGTTAAAGAGCTTGTTCATGTGCAAAACTAACCCATAGCATATTTGAATAAAATCACACATAAAAGACAAAACAACATCATGATGTAAAATGACATGTTCATGAACTTGCGCAAATGCAAAAACTAATGGCACCACTGGATTGGTGGGATTTTTCTACCCCAAAAACAGCTATAATATGTGGGGGTTGTTGTAGAAAAATCATCACAAAAGCTTTAAGTGATACACTACCCTAAATGTCAATGGACAGAAATGGCAAGTTTCCTCAATAGGAAATGTCCAGTTATGGACTTCCGGAAGGAGTCCCAGAACTTAGAAGTGAAAATGCTTCCGCGGTCTGAAGAGATCAATTGCAGAATTCCATGCAACAAGACAATTCTGGAGGTGTATAGCTCTACCAACTAAGCTGTCATGATAGATTCTTTGATTGGAAGGAAATGAGCCTCTTTTGTAATCTTGTCAATGACAATGAAAATAGCATCATTCCCACACTTGGACTTTGGGAATCCAGTGACAAGGTCCATTTCGATATGATCAAACTTCCATTCTGGAATAGCAAGAGGTTGGAGGAGACCAGTTGGTCATTGGTGTTCTGCTTTCACCCTTCGGCAGACATCACATTCATTCACGAATTGAGCAATCTCTCGCTTCATTCGAGTCCACCAATACGACTGCTTGAGGTCATGGTACATCTTTTATTATATTGCATTGTGCCATTTCATTTTGTTGCATTGAGCCTCTTGTCATTTTTGCATTATGCCATCCTTTGCCTGATGCATCATATTATAGCATTGTGTCGTTTCCTGATGATCAATTGTGGAGCCTAGTTGGGACGATCAGGGATCTAGCAGTTGGGTTTATCTTCTTTTCATTTGGTTGTCTGTAGTCGGACTATGAGTGTATTCTGATGATATGACTTATTTGAATATTGTGTGATGTGGCGAGTGTAAGCCAACTCTATTTATCCCTTTCTCGTTCATTACATGGGATGTTGTGAAGATGACCCTTCTTGCGACAAAACCACCATGCGGTTATATCTCTAAGTCGTGCCTCAACACGTGGGAGATATAGCCGCATCGTGGGCGTTACAAGTTGGTATCAGAGCTTGTGTCATCCATGTTGTTTCCAAGTCCATCATGTGCATTGCCCCTACATTATGTTTGTTGATTGCTCCATGTATGATCATGCATCATCACCTCCTCCTTCCTTCTTCTTTCTTTTATTTTGGCAAGTGACCTTTTCCCCTCCCCCATAAATGTTCATTCTTTTCCTGATGCTACTGCACCTCATCCTTAACCTCTCTTCCAAATTTTATCTCATTTGAAGTTGTTTTGGTTGGGTTAAAAAAATGGCCCAAGTTTGAATTTTATTCAAACTTGTATTATTTTTCTATATCTAAAAATGCCCAAAGCAATTTATTCAAATTCTACACAAATTCTGGACTCCGGGGATATTATCATTTCTCCCACAACACTCTTGAATTCCTCTAGGCTCTTACTCTTTTATTTCTGTTTGAAGAAATGGAAAAGGAAGAGCAGCAGCAGCTCAGTCCAACAGAGAGCAGCCCAGCAGCGGCCCATCATCAGCGCACCCACAGTAGCCCATCTAGCCCTCTAGATCCCTTTTTCCACCTGAAACCCACGTACCCCTCTATCTCACCCGTCCCACGTGGCGTATCTGGCCCCACACGTCAGTCGCTAATCTATAGCACTCACCCACCTTTCTCCTACCTCACCCCTCCTTTACACGCATTCCATGGCCATTGTGGCCGAGCCAGCTGTGCTGCGCCCCTATAAAGCCACCCTGTGGCTCCCAAGGGTTTCCCCTTCCTCCTTCCTTCCTCCTCCGTGCCACCAACCAGCTTTCAACAACTTAGAGAACTTTGCAGGCAAGATGATCACTACCCCCGATATCACTTCTATCTTTTCTTGCTAGTTGTTCGTTCCATCGCTATGTCGCGCTACCTACCACTTGTTATATCATGCCTCCCATATTGCCATGTCAAGCCTCTAACCCTCCTTCCTAGCAAACCGTTGTTTGGCTAAGTTACCGCTTTTTCTCAGCCGCTCTTATAGCGTTGCTAGTTGCAGGTGCCTTGCAGGTTGTTCCATGTTGGAACATCGATATGTTGGGATATCACAATATCTCTTATTTAATTGATGCATCTATATACTTGGAAAAGGGTGGAAGGCTTGGCCTTTTGCTCAGTGTTTTGTTCCACTCTTGCCGTCTTAGTTTCCGTCATACTGGTGTTATGTTCCTTGATTTTGCGTCCCTAACACGATGAGGGTTTATGGGCCCATCTTGATAGTTCGCTTTGAATAAAACTCCTCCAGCAAGGCCCAACCTTGGTTTTACCATTTGCCCTTTTACAACTAAAACTGCATAGGGACTTTCCAGACCCCGTGGACTTAACTAGCCCACCCCCGGTCCAGTGCTCGTCATGAGTGTTGGTCCAAACCTGTCAACCGCCGGTGGTCGCCAGGGGCAACTCTGGATTGGCCTACCGGAAGTTTGGACAATCCAATTGTGGCCTGAGACGAGATACACGCGGCTATGATCGGGGTGGCGGCACGTCAGGAGGTCTTGCTGGACTAGTTTTGCCATTGTCGAAATATCTTGTGCACCGGGATTCTGAGTCTGGTCGGAGGGTCCTGCGATGGAGGATTGTCTCCGTGGATCATGAGCTTGTCACGGGCTAAGTTGGGACAACCCTGCAGGGTTTAAATTTTCGAGAGTCGTGCCCGCGGTTATGTGGCAGATGGGAATTTGTTAATATCCGGCTGTAGGGAACTTGACACTTGACTTAATTAAAATCCATCAACCGCGTGTGTAGTCGTGATGGTCTCTTCTCAGCGGTGTCTGGGAAGTTAACACGGCTTTGGGTTATGTTTGAACGTAAGTAGTTCAGGATCACTTCTTGATCATTACTAGTCTGCGACTGTTTGCGTAGTTTCTCATCTTACCCTTGTACTCGTAAGTTAGCCACCATACAATGCTTAGTCGCTTGCTGCAACCTCACCACTTATCCTTTCCATGCCCATTAAGCTTTGCTAGTCTTGATACCCATGGTAATGGGATTGCTGAGTCCTCGTGGCTCACAGATTACTGCAACAATAGTTTCAGGTACAGGTAACATGATGATCATGACGTGAGAGTGATGTTTACTTGTTTTGGAGTTCTTCTTCTTCTTCGTCGTCGATCTTGGGATAGGTTCCTGGTTGGCAGCCTGGGCTAGCAGGGTGGATGTCGTTTGAGTTTATGTTTGTGTTTCATCTGTAGTCGGATGTTGTTCTTATGTATGATGTTTGATGTATTCTTGCGGCATTGTATGCCTTTGTATGTATCCCCAACTATTATGTAATGGTACGATGTAATGACATCCACCTTGCAGAAGCGTTTCAATATGCCGTTCTATCCTTGGTGGGACCTTCGAGTTCCTTTCGGGTAGGGTCACATATTGGGCATGACACAACAGGTACTGGGTCTCGGCCCAGTCGACGAGGAAGTCGGCCGTCGATGGGACTTGATGGCGGTGCGGGGCTAGTAGAGGATGGTGTGGGGAGCTAGCTCAATGGCCCACTTCGCCACACGGCCTGATGCATCCCTGTTGGCTATGATCTCGGCAAGCGGGGCAGTGCAAACGACCGTGATGAAGTGCCCCTGGAAGTATTGCTTGAGCTGCTTGGCGGCAAACTACATGCCGTAGCACATCTTCTAGTAGTGGGGGTAATTCTTCTTGGAGGCCGACAACACCTCGCTCAAGTAGTAGAAAGGCCTCTGGATCGGCAGTGCCCTGCCGTCTTCTGGGCGCTCGACCACAATGACTGTGCTGACCACCCGGCTGGTGGCAGTGATGTAGAGGAGCATGGGCTTCTTAGCAGCCAGAGCCGCCAGGACAGGCGGCGTGGTCAGCATCTTCTTGAGTTGGAGGAAGGCCTCTTCTGCCTTGTCGTTCCACTCGAAGCAAGTGGTTTTCTTCATTAGCTGGTACAGTGGAAGAGCCTTCTCGCCTAGCCGACTGTTGAAGCGGCTGAGAGATGCCAAGCACCTCGTGAACTTCTGGACGTCTCGCAGCCATGTGGATCTCTGCATCCGCTCAATGTCCTTGATCTTCACGGGGTTGCACTCGATGTCGCGTTCAGATACAAGGAAACCAAGGATCTGGCCGGCTGGGACTCTGAAGACACATTTCTCTGGGTTGAGCTTGATTTGAAAAAGGCGCAAATTATCAAAGGTCTCCTTGAGATCCTCCAGGAGGATGTGGCGCTTCTCCATCTTCACCACAATATCCCACAATATTGTCTACATAAGCGTGGGCATTTCTGCCCAGTTGTTTGAGGAGGCACTTCTACATGCAACGCTGAAACATGGCACCGGCATTTCTCAAGCCGAACGTCATGGTCAGGTAGTAGAAGGCTCTGAATGGTGTGACGAAGGCGGTCTTCAGCCGATCGGCCGGGTTCAACTTGATCTGGTGGTAGACGGAATAGCCATCAAGGAAGGACAGGAGCTCGCATCCGGCTGTGGATTCGATCACTTGATCTATCCAAGGCAGAGCAAACAGATCTTTGGGCTGGTGTAGTCGATACACATGCGCCACTTGTTGTTCTTCTTCAATACAAGGACTAGATTGGCCATACAGTCCGGATAGAACACTTCCATGATGAAGCCGGCAGCCAGAAGCCGGGCTATCTCTTCACCAACAATCCTTCTATTCTCTTCTCTTCTGACAGGCGGTGGAGGGGTTTCTTGACCATCTTTGCATCTGTCCTGGCATGGAGCTTGTGGTCAGTGAAATCCATCGGAACACCCGGCATGTCTTTGGGAGATCATGCAAAGATATTCCGATTCTCACAAAGGAAATCGACGAGCTCGCTTTCCTATTTGCTGTCAAGGTGAGCCCCTATGACGGCATATTTCTTCGGGTGCTCCGGGTCCAAGGGGATCTTCTTGGTTTCTTTGGCCGACTAGAAGGAGCCTTGAGCCTCCGACTCCTGGGGGTCCGGCGACATGTCCGGCTGCTTGTTGTCCATGGCCACCACCCGGTCAAGGAGACATTTTTCTTCGGCGATGACGAGGGACTTGGCCAGCCGACTGCTGGCAGCAGCACATTGGACTGACTTTTGTTAGTCGCCAGCGATGGTGATGATGCCCTTGGGACCCGGCATCTTCATCTTGAGATACACGTAGTGAGGCACCCTCATGAACATGGCGAGTGCTGGCCGGCCCAAGAGCGCGTGGTAGGGGATTTCCAAATCTACCACCTCGAACCAGATGGGCTCGTAGCGGAAGTGGTCCTTGTCACCGAACATGACGTCTATCTTGATCTTACCGATTGGAGAGCAGGAAAGGCCGGGTACAATGTCGTGGAAGACAGTTCGACTGGGCTGGAGCTGTTTCTCTTTGATGCACAACTTCTCCATGGTGTCGCTGTAGAAGATGTTGATGCTACTACCGCCGTCTATCAGGATCCGGGAGAAGCGGCAGGCCCACCTCTGTTGACAAGGTTGAGTCCAAGACCATGGCGCAGGCACTCGGCGATGGCAGCATGGCCGGGTGGTCAGCACGGCTCCAGCTAATGGGCTTCTCAGACCAGTGCATGAATTCTGGGGCTTTTGATACGACAGCGTTCACTTCCCGGTGTTGCTGACACCGGCTGTGCCTCTCATCGGCCATGCTGGTGAAGACGACGTAGGCTCCACGATCTTCGGTGAACTCATCTTGGACGGTGCCGACTGGACGGGGAACCGACACTGGAGGAGGCGGCAGCGCCGAGCCAGCTACTGGAGGCTGCAGTCCTTCGCCCTTGGCAATCCTGGTGAGCCAGTGACACTTCCGGGTGGTGTGGTTGGATGGCTTCGCGCCGCTGTGGAACTTGCAGGGTGCATCCAGGGTTTGCTCAAAGGAGAAGGCGGGCAGCCAAGAAGGCTTGCTCCCTTCTGATGCTTGGGGCCAGCTGCCCCTCTAGCTGCTGGTCTTCAACTGTCGCCAGCTGCCGGCTAGTGGAAGCCGGTTGCGGGGCCTTGCGCTTGTTGTCGTTCGGCTGCTGGCACCGACTAGAGTCACAAGCGGACGTCTGAGGAGCTGGGGGAGCACTTTCCCAAACGCGTCCACTCGGAGCTCCGACATCATTGAGGATTCGGTCGTAGCGTACTTGTCCACTATGATCAGAAGCTCGTCGAGCATAGCCGGCTCATCGCAGAGGAGCCTGTGCTTGAGCAGGGTGCCTTCTCTACAGCCGTCGGTGAAGTACTCTATGGCCTGCACCTCGTGCACCCCTTCATAGGAGGTGCGCAGCTCGGCCCAGCGCGCGAGTTAGTCGCGGGTAGACTTGGTCAGGCCTTGGACGCACAGGGAGAGTTGGCGGGGCTTGGGCGGCAGCTTGTAGGTGCTAGTGAAGTTGCGGATGAAGACATCGGCGAAATCAACCAGTTGTTGACGCTGTTCAACCACGTCCGGGCCGTGCCCTGGAGCATGAGCGGAACTTACTTCATGGCAACGCACTTGTTGTCGTTTGCTTTGCTGACGGCTATGGAGTAGTCGACCAGCAAATCCTTTGGCTTCACGGAGCCATTGTACTTGGGAGTGTCTCGGGGGAGCGAGAACCCTTTGGGGAAGGGCTCATCGCGAATGCGGGGGCCAAAACAGGCCGTGTTGATTGCATCTTCTTCTTCCATCGCCAGGGATCAAGCCAGCCGGTTGATCCGGTGGTGGGCGTCGTTCTCAACGACTCCTCCACGGGGGCCTAGCCGGCCTCCGAGAGTCGGATGCTCAACAGGCGGTGGGGAGGCGCGCCTCTCCCTACGCGGGGGAGGCGGTCGATCGCCCTGTCGTTCCACTTCTCGTGGGCAGCCATCTTGGTCGCGCTCGATCATGATGTGCGTGCGGCTGCAGCTGGCAGCCGGCTCTTGGTCTCATCAATCGCGGGAGCCACCTGTCGGCGACCGAGAGGTCGCCCCATGCTCATGGCGAGGGGGTGGTTCTCAGCTTGTACACCGAGTTCCACCATGCAGCGGCTGGCTTCTTGCTGCACGGTGGTCGCGTCAAGGAGCTGTTCGAGGCGCGCCATCATGCAGCGATGCTTGTCGCCCTCCAGGTGGTCCAGTTCATCTGTCGCCGCCGCCTGGGCAGCGCGCAAGGTCTCCATCGGGGTGGCGTAGACCTGGCGGCCGGCCCCCAGCATGCTGGCGACTGTCGCGCCACGCTACCGAACAGTGCCCACTCAGCTAGGCTCGCCAGCAGTCGACGTGCCGCAGACGGCACGGACGATCTCGCGCCCATAGGCTTCGGTGAGGTGCCTCATGGCCGCCAGCTTGTTGGCGGTATCGAGGAGCGAGACACGGAATGCTTCCAGCGTCGCTCCGTCGACATTTTTCGCCACGGGTGTAGACAAACCCCACATTACCGCCTGCAGCGGGTCATGGCCAGCCCTGTTGGAGGCTCCGTTGTGGCTAATGACCAGCATTTCCGTGACGGTCCTGGAGCTTGCGTCGCTAACCGCATGAGGGATCGGGTCATCGATGATCACCATGTTACTGACGAAGGTATCGGGGGACGTCGCGTCGAAGTCGATGAGCATCGGGTCGGTGGAGCCAACGGACTCCAGGTCCGAGGCAGGCTCGTTGGCGATGTGGAACTTGCCAAGGAGGTCGATGAGGCAGCTCTCGGAGTAGGCTGCTCCCGCGTCAGGTGCAAGCTCATCGGTGAGGAGGATCCCGCCGATGCGATTAGTGAGACAGCTCGTGGCGCAAACGGCTTCCGTGCCACACAGTGCGTCGACGCGAACACCATCCGGCATGCCAGGCTAGCTACGCTCGCCAGGAAGGAAGAGGGTTCCCGTCCAGAATGTGTTTCCGGATGACGGTGCACCTTCCCCCATGGTGGGCGCCAAATGTCGAGGATATAGAGCGACATATGCCAGGGGTGGCTAATTATGGAGGGGGACAAGAGTACGTCGCCGTCTCTAGAAGCGGGAGTGAGCGTGACCTCGAACGCCTATGAGATTTACCCAGGTTTGGGGTTCTCCGTGGAGATAACACCCCTAGTCTTGCTCTGCGGGGTCTCTGCATGATGACTATCGTCAATAGAGTAGCTACAAGAGGGCTCCTTGAGCTGTTTCGGCTAGAGGTGGAAGAAGAGCAAGGCTTTCCCTAACTTATCCTTCTATGGGGTGAGTCTAATGGCTGGGGTTCTGAACCCTTTGCATGGGTGAGCCTATGGGGTTTATATAGGCCTACCCCCAGGGGTACAATGGTAATATGGCCGGGTGTAGGACCCAGCTTGTTGGAGATATAACTACTGGGTATGAACCGCCCAAGAGGGGCTGGGTTATACCACTGACGACTTATCAATAAAGGTGGTGGGTCATAGCAAGCCCATTGACGGACCAAGACCTAGAGGCGACTTAAGGCCCAAGAGGATGAACGGCCATATGAATGACTTGTATTGTACGGCAAGTTTAGTTAGTCACCGAGCCAGACACATTGTGTATGATCCGACCGGGACTTTGTAAGCCGACGGGCGTCAACCTGTGTATATAAAGGGATGACCCGGCGGCGAGTTAGGGGCAAGTGACAACCGATCGAGAACTAGGTCAAGCATATTCGCTCCCTGGTAATCGAAACCCTAGCAATACAACATAAAGCAGGAGTAGGCTATTACCTCATTGAGAGGGGCCAAACCTGGGTAAACTTTCTGTGTCCTTTGTCACGTTTAACCCCTTCAAACAAACCTAGTTGCGATGGCTCCACGACAAAGTCCTTCTACTTGGACATCTGTCATGTCAAGTCCACGACAGTTGGCGCCCACCGTGGGGCCAGCGCATGGTGGTTTTGGGTTCTTGAAGGGCAGCTTCAAAGGGATCAATGGATACGCTGTGGGCCGGATGACCAAGAGTTGTCGCGGCAAGCTCTACATCGACGATGCAGGCTGGGGCCCCGAGGCCGGCTCAATTGAATATGGGTACCGGGTCCTCTTCGACGGAATCCATGTCTTCATCGGCAAGATCGGTGAACCAGGCCCTGAGCCGGACACCTGCACCGACATCATCGAGACGGCTCAGCGTGCACGACCCGCCCGAGCTCAACTCGCCGTGAAGCACGCCTTTGTTGGTTTTATCCATGGGGCAGAACTTGCGGAAGGATCTATGTCTGGCGATGAGACGACTGTCTACTCTGATGGTGAGTCGTCAACCGGGGAGACCAATTCAATGTATCAACTGCAAGACGGCCGGCTTCGGGGCTGTTCCGACGGCGACAGTATTCCGGACCCCTATGAGCCAACGAACAGGGTGGCGATCGTCATGGACGGTACACAGCTGGCGCTCAGTTTGACAACCACCGCAGCTATGACCTCTAGGTCAACTGCTGCGGCGACGGCTGGTGCTAGTGGCATCGCACGCTCGTCGACTCAAGCTTTGACAGAGTTATTGGATGCTTTGGCATCTTTGATGTGGGTGGAGGTAACCCTGTACAACCAGGAACAACACAAGGTGGATGTGGCAAAGCTACGGGATGAGATAGCTCAAGCTAAGTATGAGTTGGCGACTGAGAATGCTAGGATGGCTACAGAGCGAGCTGCTTTGGATGCCCAGGCACAACGGATTCAGGCAAACTCTTTCCGGCTCACCTTGGATCAAAATGCCTCAAACGAGGTCATGAGGAGGTGGCACCAGAGTCGTTTACCTCCGGCTTATGAAGCGAAGAACCTCTTCAACACGCCTGGAGCAGGGACCGGTGACCCGCCGGTGGTGAACCGGGCAATTGAGGCGCCTATGATCGGAGGGCCGGTTCAACTGCATGCGATGGACCCGACCCGCTTGAATAATACTCCACCTCAGCATGTTCCGACACTGTTGGGTCATTATTCCAACTCTTTGGATAACATGATTGTTGCGGCGACGCGATTGGCGGATCTACGGGTTGAAGGCGAGTCTCCAACGGCGGTAGTGACACGGAAGGCCAGAAAGCTTCTTTAGACAGTTGTGGCTCAACAGGCGGCTTATTCTTATAGCCGCGAGTGATTCATTCAACCCCTCGACCAAGTCGGAGTTATAGCAGGCACATTGAGTCGCCAGCAGTTTCAAGAAGTGAGCAACACCGCAACCATCCTCGTGGGCATGACCCGACGCGCGGTGGTAATAAGGCCCAGGCTTTGGTGGATCAAAGCAGAGCGCATCGAGAGGCTCTGCTGGTGGATCCACAGCAATCCCCGGTTTATCCGTCAGCATCTGTGGAGGCAGGAGTGACCTCTAGAACCCTGGGTGTGCCGTGTTTGGTACCGACTCATCGCAAAGAGCGTCTACCCAAGGATTTCAAGGGCCCTTGGAAGGTGCCTAATTACACGGCGGATCAACCCCCGGAGGCTTGGATCAAAAGCTAGATGGCCATGGAGATGTTGGATGTCAGCGATGCTACGTGTGCTAAGTATTTCACCATGATGTTGGATGATCCGGCTCGTACTTGGTTGAAAGAGCTGCCCACAAATTCCATTAGGTCATGGGGAGAGTTGAAGGCCATTTTAACCAGAATTTTAAAGACACATGCAAGCAGCCTATGTCAATCCTGGATTTGGATTCATGTGTCCAAGGTGAGGGAGGGTCAACAACCCATTGGGTGTGCTAGATCTCAGCCATTATACATTCTTCGGATAGTATTAATGCCAGCTCAGCAGTCCTGGTGTTGGAAAAGAATTGTCGTTTTCTCCCTCTGAAGCAGAAGCTGGGGCGGCTTAAACGCCACTGCAATGACATGGGGGCGATAATGGCGGCCCTCATCAAGTATGTCGATTCTGATAGTACCAAGGACCCCGAGTCTGATGATGAGAAGCCTGGTAAGGAAAAGAAGAGTAGCAATACGAAAGGGCAGCAACATAACCCAGCAGGTCAAGGTGACAATGGTAAGCATAGGGCTGATGGCAACTTGGATTTTGTGGCTAACACCAATACATAGAATAATAATCAGCGCTGCAAGGGAAAGTCGCCCCCTTGGTTTGGAGGGCCAAAATTCAGTCTTGAGGCGATGATGAATCAGCCCTGCCCAAGTCATGGTATGCACGAAAAGCTGACCACTCACCTTCGAAAGGATTGCTTCATTATGAAGGAGTATAGAAATTCCAATTTTTTCCAGAATAATCATGGACCGAATGGCGGCTCGGTATCTGGCTCTCACGGTCCTGGTGGTTCAAATTCTGGTTTCCAGGGCCAAGGCAATCAAGGTGGTTTTAATCAATAGTCTAGTCAAGGGAATTAGCAGCAGTAGTCTGGTTATTAGAGTAACCCGAAGCAGTTGAATGGTGGATAGTACACGTCTTCCCCACGAGTTTATGTAAGCGGGATCAAAAGCTCCATAAAAGGGTAGTGGACGCAGTTGAGCCGTCGATTCCCCATTATTTGCGATGGTCTAATCACCCTATTCTCTGGAGCCGTGAGGATCACCCACCCCAGGTTGATAATCTGGGTCACTTGGCTCTGGTGGTGGTGCCTCGGGTTGGAGGGTACAGGTTTACTAAGGTACTCATGGATGGGGGCAGTAGCATCAACATTCTTTACTATGAAACCTTTCTTTGCATGAGCTTGACTGACAAAGATCTTAAGCCGTCGAGCACTGTTTTTCATGGCGTGGTGCATGGTAAGTCGGCATATCCAGTGGGCAAGATATCTTTGGAAGTGTCCTTTGGTGATGATCATGATTCCAGAAAGGAGACGTTGACTTTTGAGCTGGTTAAAATCAAGAGCCCTAAACATGCTCTGTTTGGGCGGCCGCCTTATGCTAAGTTCATGGCAAGGCCTTGTTATGTTTATTTGCAGCTCAAGATGCCGGGTTACAAGCATTCTATTACAATGCATGGGAGCCGGAAGATAGCCTTGGAGTGTGAAGAAGGTGATGCTGCTTATGCTGAGTCTGTCTGTGCAACAAAGGAGTTAAAATTTTACAAAGATAATGTTGATCCGACGGATATGACATCATTGAAGAAACCCACCATAGAGCATGACCCCTTGTTGAAATTTCAATTAGCTGATGACACTAAGCTAGTTGACTTTGTTCCTGGCGATTCATCCAAGTAGTTCAGCATCAGTGCTAATCTGGATTAGAAATAGGAAAGAGCGCTCATCGAGTTCATCCGTGAGAACCGGGACATCTTTGCATGGAAACCTTCAAATATGCTAGGTGTACCAAGGGAACTCGCTGAGCACTCTCTCAATATTGATCCAAAGTTTAAACTGGTCAAGCAATTCCTTTGTCGTTTCAATGAAAAGAGGCGCAAGGCCATTAGTGAAGAAGTGGCCCGGCTCTTGGCGGCTGGATTTATTGTTGAAGTTTTTCATCCTGAGTGGTTGGCTAACCCGGTGCTAGTACTTAAGAAAATCGGTACTTGGCGTATGTGTGTGGATTACACAGACCTAAACAAGGCATGTCCATATGATCCTTTTGCTCTCACCCGTATTGATCAGATCATTGATGCTACGGCGGGTTGCGAGCATTTGAGCTTTTTGGATGCTTACTTTGGTTATCATTAGATCAAGATGGCAGTTAAGGACCAGGAGAACACAGCTTTGATCACTCCCTTTGGAGCCTTCTGTTATGTGTCTATGCCTTTTGGGCTCAAGAGTGCCCAGGCGACTTACCAGAGGTGTGTGCAAAATTGCCTTCATAATCAGATTGGGTGCAATGTTCATGCTTATGTGGATGATATTGTGGTGAAATCTAGGAAGAAAGAAACCCTGATAGATGATTTGAAAGAGACCTTTGACAATCTTCGGGTCTACAAGATGATGTTTAACCCGGCCAAGTGTGTTTTTGGTGTGCCAGCAGGCAAGCTCTTGGGCTTTCCGGTTTCTGAACGGGGTATTGAAGCTAACCCGGAGAAAATAAAGGCTATCACTTCCCTGGCTAAACCGGTGTGTATTAATGATGTTCAGCGTCTAGCGGGTCGTATTGCAGCCTTAAGCCGGTTCATAAGCCGTTTGGGTGAAAAGGCTATCCCTATATACCAGATGATGAAGAAAACTGATCACTTTGTCTAGAGTGAGGCTGCTGATCAGGCGTTTGAAACCTTGAAGATACAGTTAGCTGAGTCGTCGGTCTTTGTTGCTCCTATTGATAAGGAGCCCTTGTTGTTATATGTGGCTGCCAATAGCCGAGCTGTTAGCGTGGTAATCATTGTAGAAAGAAAGGAATCAGGCAAGGAGTATCCGGTTCAGCGGCCGGTTTATTACATCAGTGAGGTGCTGATTGAGTCCTAGCAGAGGTATCTGCATTGGCAGAAGCTGGTATATTGGGTGTTCATGGCCAGTCGAAAGCTCAAGCAATATTTCCTTGGTCATCCCATCACTATGGTTAGTTCTACTCCCTTAGGGGATATTATTCAAAACAGAGAGGCCACAGGTTGGGTAGCCAAGTGGGACATTGAGCTTGGAACCCATGGTTTAAAGTAAAGCCACACACAGCCATTGAGTCTCAAGCACTTATGGATTTTGTTAATGATTGGACAGAGCTGTGAATGCCTGAGGAGAGGCCGGATAGCACATATTGGACTATTCATTTCGATGGATCCAGGTAGTTGGAAGGCTCGGGGCTGGAGTTATTTTGACTTCCCCACGAGGTGATAAATTTTGTTATCTTTTAAGGTTGATGTTCCCTTGTACTAACAATGCAGGTGAGTATGAAGCCTTACTCCATGGTCTTCGGATGGCTAAGGAGATGAATCTAAGCCGGGTGAGGTGTTTTGGCGACTCAGACTTGGTGGCTCAGCAAGTTTCAGGCACTTGGGATTCTAAGGACCCACTCATGGCGGCTTACCACGGCGAGGTTGATGCTATTGTTGGTCATTTCAAAGGTTATCAAGTGGAACATGTTGATCGCAGGAAAAATGAGGCGGCCGATGCTTTAAGCCGGTTAGGGTCCCAGCATAAGCCGGTGCCACCTAACATTTTCCTTGATATTTTTCTTAACCCTTCAGTCAAATTGCCTACAAGGGAAGATGTTGCTATTCTAGACCTGGAGGCATAGTTGTTGGCGGCTATTCATGCTATTCCTAATTGGATAATTCCATATTTGGCTTATATGACCCGGGGCGAGTTACTTGAAGATGAAACTTTAGCCATGAAGATGTCAGGACCGGTTTTCCAACAACATCTACTAAGACAATACATTCATAAAAAGAATTTAAAAACACATCACAGGTATCACAACAAGCAGTTAAAATCTACACAAACTCACACAACTATGATGCTGACGGTTCAGGCGATAATCTATAGGTCATGAGGGAATATTCATTGCAGTGGGATATATCCTTCATTTACTGGGCAGCGGATGGGGGACTCACTCCAAAAAAATGTCTCTCTTAGTTTGGCCTCAGGGGTCTGCTACTAGCGACTTGGGATTTATACAGCAAAGGTCTGGAGAAAATCCTAGTTCCTGCTGGGTTAAGCACTCTTGAGCGATGACATAGTGTGCCCTCTTAATTAGTGTTGGATCTTTCCCTGCTCATGTCTAGGGAAAGAATGCAGCTTCCCTGGTTGCTTCACTATTTTGGGAAACAATAATACCCACATTCGCTGTCATAGGGCGCCAGCAATTGAAGACGGATAACCGCTCCATAAGCAGCAATCTTCATGGCCATTACTAGAGTGGGCGTAGATCTCCTGATGAAGGGAACTTCCGTAGGGCCTTGGTTTGGGTCTACTTGGCTGTACAATATTTCGAGGGGATGAAAGTGACCCTCGATTTGAACAGATTATACCAGGATGGCTGGGGAAAACCCATGGTACTGTGGTTAAAAGCCCACAATTATATTTAATAAAATCCCCCGGGGTTGCAACTGGGGTCTTTATATGAATCCCAAGGTGGGACTTGAAAAAAATGGCTGCGAAGGCCGTGCACACGGTGAGGGATGCTTGGTAAGGTCATGGAGTGGCCTCATGTATAGCATCCGGGCTGGGAGACATATTGTGATGTGGGGGCAATATTAATTGTCGGTTCTGTTCTCTGGTGGTCGGGGTCATTGTCACAGATAAATATATATCACCAAATGCGATGTATTACTGTGGTTGTCGGTTGGGGCAAACGTTCCCTTTATATAAAGAAAACGGAGTCTTCCTTCGCACGCTTGCGAAGGGGGCAACTTAGGTGTCGATCACGGGTGTGTAGCTTATTGGGCTAGTCTGATAGGTTGGGCACCGACTGCCAAAAGCTGTCGGGGTCACTGTGTGGGCTATCGGGTAGGATAAGCTTGGTTGTGGTGAGGTTAAGGTCTGGTGGGTGGGTTAACCTAGGTCGACCCGGCTAAGATAGGATTAGCCAAAGGTCAGCCTGGCTCTGATACCAAGGTTGTCAGGACCGGTTTTCCAGGATATAAATTTCCCAGTCAATGGTCCTTGTGCTCACCAGCCCCAGGATTACTGTTAGCTGATGAGACACAATCTTGATACATAAATTACAAGAAAAATATAAAATATGCAGTACAAGACCATACTCGTCTATGAGTACAACAAAAGTTTTCTAATGGGTGACGGCAGAAGCGGTTTGCGGATCATCAGCGTCTGTGGGACTCCATTTCCCACAGGAACAGCTGACCTGGATAACTCCTATCTTCGCGCGGCTGCTATCTCCATTGCCTAGGTTCCGGGACTGTCGTCGTTGAGCTCCTCTCCAAGCAAGAAATCTGGCCAAGACAATAGCCAGGGACAAGCTAGTGAGTACTTTGAATGTACTCGCAAACATCAAGAAAACAGGTATAACATAGAAGGTGCTAATCATGCACTGAAATAATCCATGATCACTTAGTCAGTCCCAAAATAAAATTCATGATGCATGTAAGCAGGTCATTCATATTAAACGGGAATAAGCAATCTGAGAATGAAGATAAAATAAACCGATCGGGTCTCTGAAACGATGCCTCGAAAGGATAATAATATAAAGCATTCCTCAATCGGGCGTCTGAGCGACGCCACATAAAGGGCTTATAAGAAAAATAAATAAAATGTGTACCACAGTCGGGCGTCAGAGCGCCGCCACCCAAAGGGCTTATAAGGAAAATAAATAATCAACATGCCACACTCGGGTGTCTGAGCGACACCACATAAAGGGCTTATAGGGAAAATAAATAACAAGCATGCCACAGTCGGGCGTCTGGGCGACATCACATAAAGGGCTTATATAATAATAATCACAATGAGTATTCAGGAGGTAGAATCATCCCAGGGATACTCAACAATTCGACAACAATATAAATGGTTAATCCATAATAATAATCACAATCATCATTCGTCACAGGTCATGATCAATATTCTGGTTTAGAAGTTTTCCTCCGAAGACCGACACTAAGACCGACACTTGACCCATCCCAGACTGTAGTCCTTAACCATCGACACGGCTATTCTAATAGATATAATCTCTGCAGAGGGTGTACTCTTTACACACGAGTAACGGATTCCTTTAGTCCATCGGGACTAATTCCGCTTACGGTCTTTTAATTGAAAACACACCTGACTCGCACACACCATCTTAACTTGCCGGTGTCTGGAATCACCCACGGCACTCGTTAAGCGAAACTCTAATTGGGAAGGCTACAACCTCGACTAGCATGGGATCACAAAATTTATAACGCGCACAAACTAGGGGAGCTCCCCCTCGGCTCCAACCGAAACACCCATGCCCCGGACCAGGTGGCATGCCTACCGGCTGCAGCCGGTATCTTCCACCATGGCCTCTCTATACGGTGTGTGCCAAGAAAGGGGTTGACAACTTACTGAACTGTACCCTACCGGCGGCAGGGACAAGTGGAAGTACGAAACAAGTATGGGGGTTACTGGAACAAGACTCGATCTACGATCGACTCAGGAGGTTTATGTATTCCCTGCATGGTTAGCACAACAAAGCTTTGCATAGTATTACTGATAGGGCCACCACCCCTCAGGCTCCATCATGCCTCACTGCACATGCTCGCCACAACGAGATGTTAGTAATGTGGTTGTATCCACCAGAACACAACCCTCTTTCGGACTTTATCCGAACTACCACTAGGCATATATGGCATGAGAAGTGGCTGTTGTCATCCTTATCACATATATATAGCAGAAAGATTTTCACCAAATGCTTATATGCATGAGTGTGATTTCCACATAAAATAATGCTACTCCACATTATCAAAAATGATGGAGTTTTAAATATTCTAGCAAACAACACACAACTTGTATCATATCTGAGTTCAAGATGCTTGCCTTTAGTGTGTGGAGAGGTAGGGTGCACCACAAAACTTTTTGAAAGTTTTCTTCTCTCCCCATTTCCTATTTTGAAAAAATTAAAATCAATATACATTTCCAAAACAGTGCAAAAAAACAAAGTTGTTGGAACATTTTTGAAATAAATATGCAAATAAACTAGATGAAATTTGAGGAATAACAGAAAAAGAATCAACTCATTTGAAGTTTTATTTTAAAAGATATAGCGAGTCAAAATTTTGGTCAACTCTATTTTTAATAAAATCTGAAAAAAGAAAATGTTCAAACTCGAATACGTATTAGCATAGGGAAGACGTACTCAGTGGAGGGCGCCTTCACTTAGAACCGTTGGGGTCCGTCCTAGTCACTGACGTGTGGGGCCTGCTTGTCGGGTTTCTCTTCCTCCTCTCGCGCGCCTGGACAGAGAGCAGGGGCGGGTTCCGATGATTATTGGTGGCGATAGGGGGCACCAAACGATGCGTTCCGGGTATGCACATGCTCGGAAGGAGATGTCGCATCCATTGGAGGAGGTTAGGGGAGTGGCGAAGCTCGAGGGCGAGTAGCCCTTTCTCCATGGCAGAGGGGGGCTCTTGGAGGGAATGGAGCTTTGCACACCTCGACTCCCGGGAAAAATTGAATGCTGGAAAGGGGTCCTCGGGGTCATGATGGAGCTAATGGTGGTGATAGAGTAGAGGGAGGGGCTCTGGTGCCTTCGTATTAAACAGAAAGGTGGCGGCGAGTGTCTCGGCCGGAGGCGAAGGAGATGGCATCTTTCGGTCAATCAGTGGCTTGGGGAAGCTCTAAGAGAGGATTGGGGCACTACTCGAGGCTGAGGGGAGTCGGAGAAGGGCCTATATATAGGCGGCGACGTCGGTCCCATGGCTGCGGATAAGATCGTCGGCGAACCGCCGTTCTGTTGCTGGCAGGGCGACATGGTGGAGGCTAGCGGGGTTTGGGAGGGCGAGCGGATGAGGATGGCCTGCTCACGAGGGCAGCTGGCGAACGGAGGAGGCTTGGGCGGCGCCGTCCATGGCAGGATCGGACGAGGCCGCAGGCATGCCGCCAAGAAGCTTGCTGCAGCGACGCTGCAGGGAGCGAGGGGCGGTCGAGTGGGGCGAGACATGGCTACACTAGTGGATCAGATCAAGCTCGGGGGAGGGGTCAACCTGGGACGCGGTAGCTCGGGCGCACGCACGTGCAAAACGCGCGCTCTGGCTGCGCCCGGTGACCGCTCGACGAAATGCCCTGGTGAGCTAGGAGGCTTGGATGCAAACACAAATTAACAGGGCTAGGTTATCACTGGCTAGGAGATTAGTGGACATGATGGTTTGTCCAGAAGGGGAGGTTCGCAATACAGATGCAGCACCATGACAAATCTGGTCCTGAGCTACAGGTGTTTAATGAAATGCCAGTGACATCTAAATGACTTTGATGGCAACCAAACCTTCAAGATCGGTGTCTCCTTAGCTGAAATGGATGGTGGTGGAGTTGGTTTGGGAATGCAAAGAACTACGCAATGCAAGTTTTAGTGAAACTCAATTTTGGACAGAAAATGAGAGGGGCAATCTGGTCAATTTAAAATATGCCTATGGGGCTGATCTCTTGGACTTAAGTGTTTGGTAGGGTTGACTACAAGTAGGAAAAATCCCAAGGTCACCTGAGGAATTTAGAATAGGGTGGCAGTGCAAAATACCAAAGTGGACCAGAATGAAAAAGAGGATGGTTTGCTCAAAATTTATAAAACACAAAGCTGGATTTTTGCATAAAAATGAGTTATATGCATCTACTAACATCTCCAAATTTTTATGTAATTTTTAAAGAAATATTTAAATAGGTTGCAGTGCAAACTACAAACTGATCTAGATTTGAAAAATTGAAGTGGAGCTCAAAATTTTCAAAAGACCAAGAGAGATTTTTGCATAGAAAGTGATCTATAGGCAATGCTTGACCTCTCCAAATTTTTATGGAATTTAATAAGAAATATTTTACGCAGTTGTAGTGCAATGGGAGCCCTTAAAAGAATGGAAGAGCCATTTTAAAAAGAATTGATGCTTGGCAAAAGTATTTTACAAATGCTTCCACTTTCATACCCAACAAAATTCAAATATATTAAGAAAGCATTCAAGCCCCTCAATATTATCCAAAAGTTTCAAATGAGAGGAAAAATTAAAATCCAGAGAAAAGAAGTAGCTCTGAAATTAGTAGAAAAGTCAGAAAATAGAAAATAAATTTTTATGACAAAATTTTAATTAATAAAAAAAGATTAAATTTCTTTGAGGTGTTACAGAAGATAACCCGGAGGTCTAAGTCAATGACTATTATCAATGGAGAGTTGTATCATAGCAGTGTCACAGGGGCGTTTCAACGTTGTGTCTCTCCTGAAGAAGGTCGTGAGATCTTATAAGAGATTCATGAAGGAGATTGTGGACATCATGTTGGCTCTAAGTCTCTCGTGGCCAAGGCTTTCCATCATGGGTTTTATTGGCTGACGGCTCATGCTGATGCAGAAGATTTGGTTAGTAAATGTGATGGCTGTCAGAAATTTTCAAGACGGGCTCATGTTCCGGCTCAAGTATTGTGGATGATTCCAATTACTTGGCCGTTTGCAGTCTGGGGCTCGATATGGTTGGAACTTTCAAACGGTCCAAAGATAAAAAGACCAACTTTTGGTGGCGGTTGACAAATTCACAAAGTGGGTTGAGGAAGAGCCGGTCAGTAAGTGTGACGCGACAACAGCGGTTCAGTTCATAAAGAAGGTGATTTTCCATTTTGGCTTTCCCCATAGCATTATAACTGATAATGGCACTAACCTGTTGAAAGGTGCTATGAAAGAGTTTTGTCAACGAGAGCATATTTGTCTTGATGTATCATCAGTGGCTCACCCCCAATCCAATGGCCAAGCTAAAAGAGCCAATCCAGAGATTTTGAGAGGCATCAAACCCCGGCTTATGGTCCCTTTGAGGAGGACGCCGGGTTGTTGGGTGGAGGAATTACCCTTAGTGTCATGGAGCATCAATACCACCCCCAATAAATCTACGGGTTACACGCCTTTCTTCATGATTTACGGAGCAGAGGCGGTTCTCCCTATTGACATGCGTCATGACTCACCCCGTGTGGCGGCTTATGTTGAAGCTGATAATGAAAAAGCACGTCAGGATGCTATTAACCTGTTGGATGCTGAGCGTGACCTTGCGGCGGCTCATTCAGCGATTTACCAGCAAGATCTGCGTCATTATCATAGCCGCCGGGTTAAAACCAGGAGCTTTCAAGAAGGCGATTTCATGCTCTGGCTTATCCAGGATCAAACGGATATGCACAAGCTATCCCCACCTTGGGAAGGGCCCTTTGTGGTCAGCAAAAATCTGAACAACGGGTCATACTACCTTGTCGATGTTTGAGACCACAAGGACTCACGCGCATCAGAGGAGGAGATCCACCGGCCGTGGAATATTGCTCATCTTGGGCCTTATTACACCTGAGCCACTGGCTCTTATGATGTACATACTTTTTCAATGTATATATTATGAGGAATATAATAAAGCCGACATCCCTGAATTCAGGGCCTCTGTCATTTCATTTCTGAGAATATGAGTCTTTATTGTCTCTTCATATGATCACTTGGGGGCTTCCTGCTTATTGAACATAGCTATGATTACCCTCTTGGTCCAGCTTGTACGCCATGATTACAAAATACATGGGGGCTTCCTGCTCATTGAGCATAGCTATAACTACTCTGCTGATCTGGCTTGTATGCCTGGAATGAAATATTACTTGGGGGCTCTTTGTTAATGGATAGAGCTTTGTTGACCCTTGTAATAGGCTTGGATGCCAGGTGTATTCACCAAACAATCCAGGTTATCCTGCCTTTGTAAGTCTGCCACTCCACCCAGGTGATCCTGGAATCACTCGCCATACTCTTGACAGTCAATCTTATAAAGACCCTGAAGTTGTCAAAGTTAAAATGGCGATTGGTCGTGTGAGGCCCGACTTACAAGGTTTGAATGAAGGTTTAACTTAGTGGTTGTGCGGCCCTTGACACTACAAAAAAATACACTTCCGTGATGATACATGTTTGTCACAGTAGGTCGCGTTTTTTGTCATGCATGTACATCCATGACAATTTTATGACAGAATCAAGATAGTCATACCTGTGCTGTCGTAGAAGTGTTCCATGACATTACCAAAATTATCATCACGGAAGTGTCCACTTCCATGACGATAAATCGCGCGTCACAGAAGTGCTTTCGTCAAGGGTGACCGACACGTGGCATCCACCATAATGGAACGTCGTTAAGCTATCGGGTCGGATTTTGGATCCGATAACCCGTTAACAGCCTTGACCAATGGGAAATTTCCACGTGTAAAATTCTGATTGGCCGAAGGAAACACGTGTTGCCTCACCGTTGGGACAGATGTCATCCACTCATTGGACAGGAGGCGCCTATGATAGGTCAACACGTGGCACAACCCAACAGTGGCCCATTCCGGCGAAAAAGGCCGACCCAGTAAAAATTAGCAGGCCGGACCATATAAGGCCTACTTGTGCCAGGTCCATTTAAGCCCACGGCCCATACGAGATGTGCCAATTTGTCCTGTCAATGGCCTGTTAAATATTTGACACCATTGCAGCCCATCATCAGTTCGAGCCCATTAACAGCCCTCTATATATTTGGCTCAATATCGGCCCGATGAGATTTCGGCCTATTAACGACCCATTTAATGGATGGGCCAATTATCAGGATGTACATCTTTCGGTCTTTTAGCGACCCATTTAAATGTTGGGCTAATTTCCGGCCCGGTGTGTCTTTCAGCTTATTGACGGCCCATAAATCTGATGGGCCACTTGTAGTCGGACCTGAGTTTCGGCCTTTTAGCGGCCCATTTAAGTGTTGGGCCAATTTCTGGCCCGGTGTCACTTTCAGCCTGTTGACGGCCCATAAATCAGTTGGGCCATTTGTAGTCAGACCTGAGTTTTTGCCTTTTAGCGACCCATTTAAGTGTTGGGCCAATTCCCGACCCTGTGTGCCTTTCGGCCTGTTAATGTACCATAAATGAGTTGGGCCATTTGTAGTTGGACCTTAGTTTTGTCCTTTTAATGGCCCATGCCCTTCATGGTCAAATACCATCCCGGTTTCTCTTTCGGCCTACTAAAGGCCCACAACACAGTAGGGCCATTTACAATACGACCTGACTTTCAGCCTCTTAGCGGCCCATGCTCTTCATGGTACAGTACAAGCCCGCTGTCTCTTTTGGCCTGCTAAAGGCCTACAGTATAGTTGGGCCATATGTAGCCCAAACTTCGTAACGGCCTGTTAACGGCCTGTGAAATAAATTGGGGCCACCTGTTGCCCGCTTCGATGTCGGCCTGTTAACGACCCAGGAGGTAAGAGGGCCGACAATTAACTTTTGGCCTAGTAACGGCCCATTAACTTAATGGGCCCAGTAAAGTTCGTTCATGTCTTTAGGCCAAATTAGATAATTTGAGCCCATTACGACGAGCAATTATGCACATGACCAAAACCGATCAAGCAAAGGTACGACATACAGGGAATAACGTTGCACATCCAACATATATTACAGGAAATTACATCCACTGGGCAATCAAAGATTGATGCCAGTGCAAATAAATGAGCAGAACCTAACCATCTACAACGTCACAATCTGCAACCTCAGCACAGATGACGCCCATAAGCATGTGGGCAAGTTCTTGCTGCTTTGCTACACTGTCTCTGAAAACATTGATCAGTTGTTGTGTCGCACGACTCTGCACCTCTGATTCATCCACCATTTCCATCATTGCTTCAGCCATTAATTGGTTCACAAACATACATTTATTCCGTTGCATTCGAGACAGAGGATACTGAACAGATTCAGATGGCGATTTTGGTAGGCTTGTATTATTGATAGTGGAGAGTGTCTCGACCACTGCATCATAACATAAATTAGGACGGGAACCAAATAGATTAATCATGAGTTATTGCCATATTACCTGGCCTAGATTTACTGGAAAGAAACAATGGGGTTGCCTTACTGTTTTCAGAGTTTGTCTTCTTATCTTCAGCAGCCTGCACAAAATTAACACACTAGCATTGCTATCATTGGCCAAGTCAGATAATAGGAAAGCAACATTGACACAACGAACGTTTGGGCAACTAGCCTACACCAAATTAACACAATATGGCATAGCTATCATCAGCCAGGTAAGGTAATACAAAAGCAACATTGACACAATGAATGAATGGGCAACCAGAGAAGCACTACAATTCAGTAATATGCGTGATATGAGATAGTACATTCATGCAGCTCATTATGCAAAACTACCAGGCAGTTTTCCTTACAAAAATCAACATTGGCGCCTTAAACATTTTGCTACAACTAATTTTAGATCAGATAAAGGTTAGATTCACGCTGATTAACAAAATACATGCTGATGTAAAAATATAGTGATATACAACAGGTACTTACATCAGCATTGGAGCAGAAAGAATTCCCGCAAGATATTTTCCTCCAATACGATCCCAATGGAGGAAGTCTTGTATCGTTTAACCTTATTTTCTAAAAGAGAGATGGGTAAGAAACATGTAGAAAATATGATCAGAATGCTATAAAATTTCATGATGCGAGGATACACACATGCTTCTTAGAATGGAGTTGACATTCTTTTGCTGGACTGGAGCGGACTAGCTCTTTGGCCATTGGAATCTGCTTATTATCAGTGGGAGTGGGGTTTCTCTGTGCTCGAGCAGTATCTATGAAAAATGGAGTTGTTTTATTATCTCCTGGTGTTTGGATCTTTTGCAAAGACCTGGTTTGTAACCCTTCAGATTCTAACATAGCAATCTTCCCCTTGCATGCCTTATATAGAAGAATGGTGATTCAGTTATAAAACATGCTACAGCAGAGATGGAATAGGTACTGAAGAATAGAAAGGCATGACATATTGACATGTATTCCCTCCATCCAGAAATAAATGGATGAGTCTAGGCGTATTTCAGTTCTAGATACATCAAGTTTTATCCATTTCTGCGACATTTAATCCGGACGGAGGGAGTATGATGTAAGAGCTAGGGATAAGATAGGAAAACACAGTAAAAAAACACTTAAAAACCCACTGCAGAACCAAAGTATTCAAACCCACTGATATGAGATAGTACACTCATGCAGCTCAGTATGCAAAACTACGAGGCAGTTTTCCTTGCAAAAATCAACATTGTGGCCTTTAATCATACATTTTGCTACAACTAAATTTAGATCAGATAAAGGTTGGATTCACGCCGATTAACAAAATACGTGTCGATGTAAAAATATAGTGATATACAACAGGTACTTACTTCTACATTGGAGCACAGAGAATTCCTGCAAGAATCTTTCCTCGTAAACGATACCATTGCAGAAATTCTTCTATCTATTAAGCTTATTTTCTAAAAGAGAGATGGGTAAGAAACATGTAGAAAATATGATCAGCATGCTACAAAATTTCATGATGCAAGGACACGCACACGCTTCTTAGAATTGAGTTGACATATTTTTGCTAGACTGGAGCGGACTAGTTCTTTGGCCACTGGAATCTGCTTATTATCTGTAGGAGTTGGGTTTCTCTGTGCTGGAGCAGTATCTATAAAAATTGGAGTTGGTTTATTATCTCCTAGCGTTTGGATCTTTTGCAAAGGCCTTGTTTGTAACCCTTCAGATTCTAACATAGTCGTCTTCCCCTTGTATGCCTTGTATAGAAGAACGGTGCTTTAATTATAAAACATGCGACAGCAGAGAGATGGAATAGGTACTGAAGAATAGAAAGGCATGACATATTGACATGTATTCCCTCCATTCAGAAAAAAATGGATGGGTCTAGGCGTATTTTAGTTCTAGATACATCCTTTTTTATCCATTTCGGCAACATGTAATCCGGACGAAGGGAGTATGGTGTAAGAGCTAGGGATACGACAGGACAACACAGCAAAAAAACACTAGTTGAATGTAAAACTGTATGCTAGCGGAATACGTACAGAAATAACTAAGGCAACATACACGTGTACGATTGGGAAAATAAGATGGCATTGCAACAAAGCACTAGAGCAGCACTTCAATGTAAAAAACATGGTAAGGTAGACAGATGAAGTACATACTGATGAATAACAATGCATAAGATATTCAGAAGCATGATGTCCAAATTAAGCAGATGGCATTGCGATAGTGTAGAATGACAGTACTTGAATTTGAAAACATGTTATCATGAATGGAATAGGTACTGAAAAACAGGAAGGCATGACATATTTACATGCATGATCAGCATGCTAAGCACATGGCATTGCAACAGAGTAGATACACTCCAGGATATTATATGCATGTTGTACCCATATCACAGGCCAATTTAGAGCAAGGACCTTGTGGGGTGAAGAGGATTCATCATCTTTCTGCAAGTCTTCTGAAGAACTGCCTTTACATGTTCCATCATATTGGGTATCATTGACATCAAGTTTATTGGCCTTTACATTGCTCCGTGAGGTTCTTGTGGATATATCAGTGTCTGCAATTATATCTGACATGCATGCAAGACAACTAGTAGTTAGATTTATGTAATGAGTGCCTGTAGGAGACGACATAAATAGTAGGACTGGGGTTAACTAGCAGCAACAAGTCTCATAAACTAAAGGGAGAACACAGATGAAAGCTACAGAATATGTATCGTTTGTACTCGAGATTAACTAGATGGCACACAAAAGTATTAAAGAACAACATAGGTAAGACTAGAAGTGGTATAATACTATAATCACCAGCCTGTGGGATAGCATTGGCTGATGGATGATAACTATGGAACATTGTTACCTAAAGAACAAGTATCTTAGCTGAACTATGGAATAGTGTTAACTCCTAAACAAGACCCGTAAGAGATCAGCATGAATATATAGTGAAATGTGATGATCTATTTTCCATGCTTAGATGAATAACAAAGCCATAAATGTTGCACACAATTAAGATGAGGGTACAACCTATCTGGCTGCCATCCATAGGAGTGAGCATCATGTGCTGACTTGTCGATGGCCCTGCAGTTGTTGTGGCTGTCCATGTAGGGCACGCGCATTCGATGCAGGGAACTGTTGAGTGGGGACTATAGCTCCCTTCTGGTGTATGTTTCCCTTGTTGGAGCAGCTACGGTGAGTCGGAAGAGGGTGTGTCTGAAGATGCAGATAACGCATAATGTTAAGAATGACATATCTCTTTGATCTGAAGAAATACACTAAGAGATCAACAACAAGGTACAAGAGTGGTCACACGTCTGTTGACTGAAGACTAAATTGGGCTCACACGATTTTATTTTATTTTGGTACTGTCTGATCTACGCCGGATAGTTGGCCGTCTTGTGCCTCCCGGCTGACACTGTTCGGAATCTTCCCCGAAGAGCCAGCGACCAACGGCAGAGCAGCCTGCCTTCGCCATCCGTGGCCTCGGCCAAAACCCCGCTCCCCGCCCCACCGCACTACCGTGGTTGCGCCGCCCCCGGGCCAATCCACGAAGACTCCCCGTCATCCAGATCCGGCGGCGGTAGTACCTTCAACCCACGCAACTCTAAAAGATAGACATCTAAGCGCTGCTTCCGCAGAGAACTTGCGGCCCCGCACCCCTACGTTAGACACCAGCCAACCGGCAGCCTAGGAGCTCCGCCGCCTCAAGGGGTGCTGCTTCCCATTGGGAATCGATTGGCCCAGAATAAAAATTGAGACAACTCATGCCTAAATAAAGTGATTTGAGATGAGGGTGCGACCTATCTGGCGGCATGGTGAAGTAGGCAGGTCCAGCTGCCGAGTCGGTGAGGCCGGCGCAGTTGCGGTGGCGACCGGCGGTAGGGAAAGAGCAATGGCGTGATAGTCGACGGCTACACGGAAGCAGCGCCAGGACTCTGGACGGATCCGAAGATGGAGCCACTCCGGCGCCGTGAACAACGGCGGGGGTGAATCGGCTCCGGTGCGGTTCACGCGGCCATCATCGAGGCAGCACCAGCAACACGGAGTAAGAGGCAGACGACCCAGTGCACGACGGCAAATGGACAGTGTCCCCGGCATTAGGGAGGAGGGCGGCTGTGAAATTGGTGCGGTGGGTGGCGCCATGGAGGTGGGGATGAGGTTTCGCGGCTCAGGAGAAGGGAGCTTCCCGGGGCGAAGGTGATTTGGCGCCCACGAGGTATGAATGGGGGCGGGCTGGCGGGGGGCAATTGGGAGGGGAGTGGAACCATGTCTTACGAACGCATTTGTCTGAAATGTGAGGGCGAGTTACAGTTCTACCCTTGCCTATAGGCTTCTCGGCTTGGGTCTGTGTACTGAGGGTTGGGGATAGTAGAGTAACTTTGCTTCTCCCCAAATAGTGGGCGGGAGCGATTTCGGGCGAGGAGGGCGTGTTTTGAACTATAGTGGGCGCGAACGATTTTGGGCGAGGAGAGCGTGTTTTGAAATAGTGGGCGCGGGCTATTTCGGGCGAGGAGAGTGTGTTTTGCCGACCATGGTTTATGAATTATTTGGCACATGTCATTTCGGCCGAGGAGAAGGCGCCCTTGGATGAAGTTACGAACCTACCCTCGATGTACAACGGGCTAATTGATGTGTGTCCCACATAGGACGGTAATTTCGCGTCTCCCATTTATTTGCTCGTGCTAATTCCACCGAGCAGAGAGGATGTTTAACGGTTCGTTCAAATTTTGGGAGAATGAGCATCCACGTCTACCTTACCAAGTCGATTCGGATCAAATTTTGAAATATTAGCTTGCCACTTCGTTTTTAGATGGAGAGATGCTCGGGAGTAATGTGTTTTTACATTCTCGTTGCTAGCGATTTACTATATGACAAATAGTTGACCCACTCAAAAACGCGAATCAAACCCAAAATGAAATATCTCGATTCAATGAAATAGCTCGTTCAGTAGGTCAAAATAGTGAACTAAATCCAAAATTGAACACCTCAATTGAGGTGCATGTTGTACAGTATTATAGTACTCCATGAACATGTTGAAAGTCAAATTAATAAACTTGTTTGATATACGCATATATCCGTTCATGTGTGGATTGCAGACAACATGTTCTCCAATTTAAATATTTGAATGCAAGTTTATATCGAAACATGGTTTATATCAGTCTTTGATGCATAAAATGCGACCTCCCCCTCTCCCGCACTCCTGTTCTCTCTCTCTCTCTCTCTCTCTCTCTCTCTCGCCGACAATCTTCAATTTTGTTGCACGCATCCGACGCAAAAACCTTGTTGGTCCCTCTCCCTTTCTCTCCATCTCTCTCTCTCTCTCTCTCTTTGTGTGTGTGGGGGGGGGTCTTTCTAGTTTGCATGCATATATACACCATCTATAGGTCTCTCTCGCACACTATGTATGATACTCTAGCTAGTCCAAGCTAGATATCTTGGGTGCACTCATCGTACGCACACAAATTCCATGGCTCTTTGCCCGTAACTCTCTCACTCACCACTATGTCGTCTCGGAGCTCTTCCCCCCCTCTCTCAAACTCTCCATCCACCTGGGTCACACATACATATGCATATCTCACTTGCACTTGATAGGCTCATCTAAAACTCCATCTCTCCCCCTCGTTCTCTCTCCATCTCACACGCGCACACACACAATCTCATGCCCAGCTAGCCAAGTATGATGGTCTCTCACTCAATTGTAGGCACACGCAGTCCCCCTATATGTATATGACTAGCTAATTTTAGTCTCCATCACAAACATGTGCATGGTCTATCTCGATTTCTCTCGAGGCATCTTTCTATCGTGCACGCACTCCCTCGATCTCCCACCCATATAGTCCCCTCACGATCTCGACGGGATCTCTCTATCACAAACACACCCTCTCTCTCTCCCCATGCGTCCATGCCATCCGTGTGTCCCTCTCGACCTTTGTTCCTTGTTGGCCAGACCTCTATTGGACATGTGCTACAGGGGTGTCTCTCTTCATTGCAAACAATCACACACTAGCTATCTTCGTGTATCTCCTCGCCTCGCTTTTCCATCTCGGAGATGCATGCGGGATATGTTCGCATAAGAAACGAAAAAACACACACACTCTCTCTCTAATTTATCGTTTGTTGTCACTTTCTCTTTCACACACATACTCTTTTTGCACACTTACTCATTCTCCTTCACACGCACTTGATCTGCCTCGACTGAGGCACTCTCCTCGGTCCATAGCATATAGATTTATTGAAAAGTCAAACATCACAAAGTTTGACCATGTACGTGGAGAAAAAGAATTACATCTAGTACGGCAAACATATACCATTAGATTCACCATGAGATGTAGTTTTGTATGATGTATCTTTAGTATTGTAGATATAAATAACATTTGCGTAAACCTGATCAAAGTTTCCAAAGTTTGACTTCTAAAAAATTTACATGCACTGCATTATCGAGCGGATGGAATATCTCTTTCCCCCTCTCAGCTATCTGACGCACCACTCAGCCTTATCAGGGCTCCTCATTCTCTCTCAAACTTTATTGGTCAGTTTGGTTCGTGACCTGACACCCTCATGCCTTGATGGCCGGTACTGCCTGGTGTGGACGTGAGATGTAAAATATTTCTGCCTGGCCAGGCTTGTGTGGTGCTGAAGCATTTGGTTCATGCCTGGGCCAAGCAAAGCATCAACATCCCATCAATAAATCCATGCATCAATTATTTAATGCTAATATCTATCCATGTTCCTATTAGCCTCGTGGCCACACGACCAGGCACGGCCAGGCGTTCGAAATCGGTCGCCTGGGCCAGGCTACTTGCAGTGTCTGGAGTTCAGCCAGGCTAATTAAAGTGCAAGGGAACCTAGGCCAGGCAGGCTTTCTTTTTCACGGGGTAGCAACCAAACAAGCGTGCATGAAATCCAGCCACAACCTCAGGCTAGGCAAAAGATGCTCAGGACGCAAGCCAAACTGGCCTTATATCTCCCTGGTTCACACATACACATATCTCGCTCGCGCTATACATATAGACCCATCCAACACTCTCCTCCCTTGTTCTCTCTCCATGTGACAGGCACCCCCCTAAGTACCATAATCCCTCAGTCCATCATAGGCGCAAGCACTCCCCCCCTCCTAAGTATGATTATCTCTTACTAGGCATCAGGAACACACGTATTGTCTCCTTCCATCCATACGTCTATCTCGATATCTCTCGGGGCATCTTCTATCGCGCACACACCTTGTCGCTCGATCTCCCACCCATGTAGTCCCATCACGATCTCCAGGGGATCTCTCTATGACAAACATACACTCTCTCCTCCCCATGCCTGCATTTTCTCTATACGTCTCTCTCGACCTCTCTCCCTTGTTTGTCAGACCCCTCTTGGCCACGTGCTAGGGGTCTTGCTCTCTCGGTTCCAAACAACCACACACTATCTCCTCACCTTGCCTCCGTTGTCGAAGATGCATGTGTGATATGTTTGCATAAGACATGCACGCTTTTTCTCTACTTTTATCGTGTGTTGTCCATGTCTCTTCCACATTTGCACACACACTTTTTTCACTCTCTCTCTTTCTCTCTCTCTCTCTCTAGTTAGGGACTCTATCACGTCCATAAGCATATGGATGTTTTGAAAAGTCAAACCTCAGAAAAGTTTGACCAGGTATATGTGGAGAAAAATATTTACATCTGGAACGATCATTAGATTCATCACAACATGTACTTACTTCATACTATCATTTATCTTTGGTATTGTAGATATAAGTAATTTGTTTATAAGCTTGGTCAAAGTGTCAAAAGTTTGACTTAAAAAAATGTTGGAACTACATTATCGAACGGAGGGAGTAGCTCTTTCTCTCTCTCTCTGCTATCTCTCACGGGCCTCCCCTCTCACTTGAACTCTCTATACCAACGGATTATACACTCACTGTGTCAGTGTTGTCAGGACCCCGATTCCAAGTCATATCGATCTAGCCGGTAACACCTCATATCACTTTGCGGCCTCACGCACGGTATTCCCATTGGTGTCGTCTTACCATGGCCGGGACCGTTTGCGCCTTTTGGCTCACGTATATGATAGTGTCGCTAGCATCCATATGACAGAGAACCCGGGCCGACATGGCTAGTCGTGAACCCAAACCGGCACTAACCCATGGGGACAGGCATACATGAATCAACTTCGAGCATGTCGGTTAGCAGCGTGCGAATCCGGGCTGTAGCACTGGGCTAACAGGACTCCGGTAACCCGGGCTGTAGCAGGCTAGGCAGGACTCCGGATGTCACCGTGTGACATTTCCCCGAAGGGACAGACACAGGAACGAAGTGAAACACATGCCGGCTAGTCAAGTGTCCTGAGCAGTAGTGCTGGGCTAGCAGGACTCCGGTGAACCGGGCTGTAGCGGACTACTATGGCTCTTGGAAGCACAAGTACATTTCCCCATAAGAGAGGCTGCCAAGGATAAACAACTAGATTGTCGGATCCCACACATACCAAGCATTTCAATCATACATACAATATGCTCGATATGTGTAAATACAACATGGCATCACAACATAACTCTATGACTCAAAGTATTAATTCATTAGTCTCCGAGGAGCGAGATATTACAAGCATGGATCTCATGATCCAACATACAGAGCATACAAGCAACAAGCACATGCGGAAGCTTAACTTGTCTGAGTACAGACAACTACAAATGAAGAAGGCTCAGAAGCCTGACTATCTACAAGACCCTCCCAAGGGTACAAGATCGTAGCTGAGGTAACAAGCTAAACGTCGAAGTCCATGTGGAACTACTAGCAAGACTGAAGTCTCTCTGCAAAACATAAAATAAGCAAACGTGAGTACAAATGTACCCAGCAAGACTTACATCAGAACTATCTACATATGCATTAGTATCAACAAAGGGGTGGTGGAGTTTAACTGCAGCAAGCCAGCTTTGACTCGGTGGCTATCCTGAACTACGACTGCAAGCAACTCTTTTGGGGTGGCGCACACGAGTCCACATATTCACCACTCAATACACCACTATGGATCCGCTCCCGTCTCCCTACGAGAAGGCCATCCATAGCACTCACGCTTATCTTGCGAGTTTTAGGGTATCCACTTTTACTTGTCTATGAACTATGCAAGGGGTCCAAGTTTCCATATCCGAGGAATCCGGCTATTCGAATAGATAATGATTACCCTGCAGGGGTGTACTTCTTCACACACGCTCTCGCCACTTATCGCTCTGTACACGTCATGTACCTCGGCAACCTTCAAGCGGAAGCCGGGCGAGGGAGTCGGCCACGACCTGACTAACCAACAAGTCTCTCGTCCAGGTTTATCGCCTATTCGGGTTCCATCCGCAAGGAGATCCGGTCGGGGTGTCGCTCACGGCCCCAAACGATGTGTGCAGGGTTCCCAAGCCCACCATCCGGGTGCCACTTGGTACACCGTGCCACTGTGCCTAGTCTGTCCCAAGCCCACCTGTACCGGGTGCCACTTGGTAGACTACTAACACTACCTACAACACCAGAAACTAGTTGCAACTCCTGGACAGAGATCGAGTTGATTAATAAGCCGAGAGGGGCCGAGTTACCGAAACCCAATGTGTGGTATCACAAACACAGAACTCAGTTCCTGAGGACGGCTGCAATGAGACAACCCACCATGTACTCCTACATGGCCTCTCACCGCTACCTTTACCAAATCGTGTTCACACACTTAGTTCTCAACAGTAGGACATGTCCACCACATTCCAATTCATCCCCGATGAATCAGACCTGACTCAACTCTAAGCAGTAGCAGGCATGACAAACAAGCATGAATGAGTAGGCACAACAGGGCTCAAACAACTCCTACTCATGCTAGTGGGTTTCATTTATTTACTGTGGCAATGACAGGTCATGCAGAGGAAAGGGTTCAACTACTGCAGCATGTAATAGCTGAATCGGTGTTGCCCTAATGCAGTAAAAGAGAGCAAGAGCGAGAGAGTGGGATTGTATCGGAATGAACAAGGAGGTTTTGCTTGCCTGGCACTTCTGAAGATAGTATAGCTCTTCATCGGTGTCATCGATCTCATCGTCGGAACGAATGTCTACCGAGAGGGAACAACCACCGGCAAACACAAAAGGAACCGCAATCAATGCAATGCACATACATATGAATGATATGTCATATTAAGGTACTGAATTGACCTAGTGCAACAGTTGGTCATATTCATTGAAGTGGAATTCAATCCTATAGCAAATTCCAACTCCAAAACTAATTACTATTTATTCCATAAACATAAATTGTCCTATTCAGTGAGGTTAACTTGTTCAAACATGCATGCAAATGCCATATTCAGATTCTTTGGATTTTTTCTGATCATTTTACAGATATAATTTATCTTATTTGGAGTTATGGTTGAATTTCTATGAATTTTTGATGTTTGCAACATTTTCTGGAATTTTCTATATAAGAATAAATCTAGAAAAGGATTTACTGCATCAGCCTGGCGTCAGTGTGACGTCAGCGGTCAACAGAGACGGTCCAGGTCAACCCTGACCTGTGGGTCCCGTCTGTCAGTGTCAATTAAACTAACTAAGTTTAGTTAGCGTTAAACTAATACTAACCTAGTTTAGTTAGTGGCCTGGGGCCCACACGTCAGTGACCTAGACGGTCAAACTAGGTCCACCCGGGGTCAACGGTCAGCGCGGTCAAACTCGCCGGCGGCTCAACGCCGGCGACGACAGGCACGGCAGAGAGGCTCGGAAATGAGCCGCAGGGCATCATTTTGGCCGCGGTCTGTTGCGTTCGAACGCATGCAGCGGCGCGCATCAAGTGGTGGCAGTGGTAGGTGCTGCGGTGGCCGGAATCAGTGGCGGCGACGGCAAGTGTGGCGGCCGGTGTTCGGGCGTCGAACGAATCGACGTCGCAGGGCACGGCAGGAGCAACGGATGGTGGCTACGGCTCCGTGGTGATGCGCTGAGCGCAGTGGCACGCTCGGTTTCGAGCTCCGGTGGACGTGGCCACGGCAGCGAGGAGCTCAGGCGGCGGTGCGCTCTCGGGTCCGGTGGAGACAACAGCTAGAGTGGGCAAACGGCAAGGGGAGAAGAGGGGAACGAGTCAGCGGCTCACAGCGAGGTCGTTGGTGATCTCAGCGTGCTCGGGGACGGCTTGGACGGAGCAAATCGACGGCGGCGGCCCACGGCGGCCGAGGACGGAGATGAGGGTGGTGAGGGTGTTGCAGGGCTTCCCGGCTCACTTGGCGCGGTGAGGAGGAAGGGTAGGTCGAGGCAGAGCTTCTTGGCACAACGAGAGGGCGAGGGAGGTACGGTGGTCGCGGCTACGGCCAACAGCGGCAATGGGCGTGTTCGGTGGCATCGTAGGGAGGGAGCAGAGGAGGGAGGGCGCTCGAGGGAGAGAGGGGAAAGTGATAGGGGACCGAGGAGGGTCGCTTGGCGATGCTAGAAGGGCCGAGGTGTCGCGGTGGAAGCAGGAGGTGGCCGGGCGTGCGCCAGCGCGCGGTGAGCACGCGCCCTACGTCCGACTTGCGCGAGGTGGAAGACGCCTCTGCCCCTAGTGGGCTGGGCTGTCTTACCGGGCGGCCAGCTGGCCAGGTAAGTGGGCTGCCAGGTAAGTTCTGTTCTGTTTTAATTTTTGTTCTGTTTTCTTTTATTTAATCATTTTGCCACTGATTCAAATTCAAAAGAATTTCAAAACAGTGACAAAACGCTTTGAGTAATTTTATGTTGCTAGATGGACTTTTCCAACAGCACATAAAACATTTCAAAGTTAATTGAAAATATATCCCATATATTATGAATATAATTCCAAATTCAAATACAATAATGATTTAAATTCAGTGCTAAAATAATTCCTTAAAAATGTTCAATATTTTTGGTTTGGATACAAACCCTTGCCAAAATTATCAAACATTAATGAAGGCCATTTTGGTTTCACTGAATGCAAGCTTAAGGGTTCTTGCCCCTTTTTTTATTTAAGTTTTTGAGGTTCCACTTTCCTCAATTCAAGTTTCAGAAATTTAGACATGATGCAGGATGCTTATGAAACTAATTGCAATCAAATTCTAGAGCTGTGACAACTCACCCCCACTAAACAAGAATCTCGGCCCGAGATTCGAGACGTGAGGTAAGAAGGAAGGGGGGTCACAAAACTATCGCAGTCTTCTCGATCCAACTACCCTTCCCGAGGATGTTGATTCATTGCGTCATCTTGATCTTAACGTCTTTGCTTTCGGGATCTTCATCCAACATGATGACGGCAGAAAGAAATTCTACATGAATCGATCTCCTCGAGGATCGAGCACTCAAGATCAACTCATGGAGTGAGATATAAAACATCTCTTGAGCGGAGACACGAAACATACATCGAGAGGAATGGAGTGAAACACATGACAAAGGTTTACTAGGTAGGCAACAATTCCACACCTAAGAGGGTGGTGGTCGGTTGCCAACATAGCGAGGAATTGAGTTGCCATGACACCAAAACGAGACATCTTGGAGGAGGGTGATCCATTGAATCATCCCTTCAGTGGCAAAAAGAATTACTTTTGATCCAGAGATCAATAAAATTCTCTATACAAGCCTAGGGAAAATCTCGAGCAATCATTTGGCGGAGTAAGTAGGGATGGCATACCGAGACTAAAATGGATGATGTGGACTACCTTGTTGAAGACAACGCAATGGATGATTTTTGCTTATCACCGGAAATGGAAGGGACCCATGGTAGGACCACTTTTGAAGATGATCCTAAACAGTAATTACTGAGGTGCAAGCTGGGAACAAATGCAAATGCTGGGAATGATTCTAGTAATTGGGAATAACTCAACGAGAGTGATTCCACCGTTTGAATGGTTATAGCTTAATCGAGGAAACCAAGAACACAAGAATCCCTAAGGAACAACTTATAGAATAAGCCACATGAAATCCTCATGGAGAAGATGGACAAATTGCCCAATCAAGATGCTATAGTGATAGATCCTCCGGCTAGGTGTGTCGGCCAGAACATCAACCTTGTCGGGGTCTACATCATAGGTCTTGGAAAAGTTCCAACCATCATATCTGCCTGAGATTCAGATCTGGTTGGTAACAGGATATTTCAAACATCATGTCTGGAAAATAAAGTTTGCAACACAAATCGACAAGACGATGTTGCGAGACTCTCGGGAAATGAGCTGCGATAGCAAGCTCCAAAACATGAGTTGGTTCTGCTACAAACCTGTGAACACGACGTCCAAGACAAGCATGACCATGTAGTAGCCTTATAATAAAACACTATCGAGTTCAGGTTGGGGACCATCATTGAGGATATCGAAGTCCTTGCATAAGTCATGATTAGCTCTTAAGAAGGAACTTCTTCTCCTTGAACAAATCAATCAGTGGCTTGGTGTGCTAGGAATACAAATGGAGTGGAGGTAATTAATCTGCCAAACCATAGAATACTTCGCACATATGCATGACTGGCTTGGGATGATTCCGGAGGAGGCAAAAACAAACTTTCTCAAATTCACGGCGGCAATTTGCATCAAATGCACGTGAACTTAGAGGAAGTCACTACTTACATCAAACATATCCTTCATGAGATAGTATGAAGAAAATGCTTTCAAAAGTTTCCAACACTAGCTCAATGTTCAACATGAATCATGGAGGAGACAAGATGCTGCTATTGGGCTCAATAGCAACTCATCGGAATTTCCATATCACTGAACTTCCACCATTATGTGAACAATGTGTTACTATTGGTCAGACCAAAAGATGTAATGGTGTATGCTCGAGGGATCAACCATGAGTAAGACAACATTACGAACATCGTTGGTACTGATTTGATTTGACGATACCCCGCACTCAAATCAAAGGATTGATAAGACAATAGGTCCAACAACTGATCACATGGACCAATCGATGAAGATATCATCTTTCTTCAACACACACTACACAAGAATATCCCTTTGGAACGAACTAAGTTAGGCAAGCTTTTACCTTCCAACTCTCCAAGTTGTTGTTCAGCTTAACCAACTAGCTCAGGGTATTCAACACAGATTCTTGGAGAAGGGGTGGTTACAAGAAACCAACTTGATCACGAGCTTAACATAGCGGTCAGGGGACAACCTGGAAATACTTCCGAGAAGATATTCGGAAAATCACGAACCACCGACATGTTATTAAGCCCGAGATCAATCTTGCTCTTTAGGCAGGATGATATGGTCAAATAAGCAAGGATAGACATAATCCCAACTCTTGATCGAAAAGTGCACCAGGAAAATGGACTAGGTAGCACGATCAATCTTAGAATGATGATTCCATAATCAACACAACAAGAATGAGATTATCGTCCATTAACCACCAAGCAACGGGGTTGCTAGGAGTATTGATTTCACACATCACGGTTCACTTGTCGGCATTCCGGTTGCAACAACACGAAACCGAGGAATGAACAATGATGGCGAGAAGTATCACTGCATCAAGAATTCATAAAAGGTTGTGCAATATCCATGACATTCTTGACAAAAAGACGGTAATACCCTAAGGTAGAACAGAACAAAAGCTGGTTTGGCATTTGATCTGTGGAATATAACTACTTTGACCCAATCCTAGATATGGATGAGGTACTGGAGTTTGTTTCTCCTAGTCATTCTGAATAGAATGGCTTGACGGACCACAAGAATAATAAGCACCGATAACACGGATGCACCATTACTCCTGACTATCAATTGATAGACGATGGTCGGAATACAAATGAAGAGGGACATCTCAAGGAAACATATATCTCTCTGAGTTGCGGATGCATAGATTATTATGTCGAGCGAAGCTCAACATTTCTTCCAGATAACCCATGCGGAAAGGGTAGAACTGGCAGATTCACCATATAGAATGGAGAACTCATCAATAGCACTCTGGTCATGACCTTTTGGTTCAAAAGAACTCCTGCCAAGAATGGTTCATGGTAATTGGAAGAAGGATGTACCACGAACCTCGAGGACTATCGCAAATGTTACTAATATCCTAAAGGAACTAGCAACACTATCAACATGAGGTAAGTAGGGTGAATCTCGGGTTCAAGAACCCAGGAATAGAATACCTACTAATTAAATGGCATCACGGGATGCTTTCAAGAATGGTGGCCAGAATCATCATGCTGGGAACACAAAACATGGCTAGATTATAGGTGGTTCTCTAAGATGCCTAGGGTCATAATAAGCTTCAACATATACGTCGAGGCAATAAAGTACCTCAACTCACCGATTAGTGTGGTTGAACTGGCCCAAAGGGACACCAGTAACATGGAGTAATGATTGCAAGTGCATCAGACTATCTAGAAACCTGGGATGACTCGGACAGCATAACGGATGTAAATGCTCAAAAAGATTTGAGACAACCTGCAAAAATGGTGGCATAACCACTCAACATCACAATATCAAGGTTCTGAGGCTAGCTATGAGCAAACGGAAGTAATAGAAACTGAACTGAGACTTAAATCCATCAATCCTATAAGTCTACGGATTAGTAACACGTCATCCTGAGAGATAGAAGAGAAGCCTAGTTCTTAACCCCGTAGAAAAGATAAGGTGAATCAGATCAGAAGGTCATGAGGATAAGGAGTAAAAAGAGCCTTACGTTCCCATCCACAATCAATTCCCTTATCTAACTAAAGCATTTCTAGACACGACTTCGACCGGTTTGGCTTGGTAAACCTACAGGCAGTCAGGCTCTGATACCAACGCTGTCAGGACCCCGATTCCAAATCACATCGATCTAGCCGGTAACACCTCGTATCACTTTGCGGCCTCACGCACGGTATTCCCACGGTTGTCGCCTTACCATGGCAGGGACCGTTTGCGCCTTTTGGCTCACGTATATGATAGTGTCGCTAGCATCCATATGACAGAGAACCCGGGCCGACATGGCTAGTCGTGAACCCAAACCGGCACTAACCCATGGGGACAGGCATACATGAATCAACTTCGAGCATGTCGGTCAGCAGCGTGCGAATCCGGGCTGTAGCATTGGGCTAATAGGACTCCGGTAACCCGGGCTGTAGCAGGCTAGGCAGGACTCCCGATGTCACCGTGTGACATTTCCCCGAAGGGACAGACACAGGAACGAAGTGAAACACATGCCGGCCAGTCAAGTGTCCTGAGCATTAGTGCTGGGCTAGCAGGACTCCGGTGAACCGGGCTATAGCGGACTACTATGGCTCCTGGAAGCACAAGACTAAATTTCCCCATAAGAAGGCTGCCAAGGATAAACAACTAGATTGTCGGATCCCACACATACCAAGCATTTCAATCATACATACAATATGCTCGATATGTGTAAATACAACATGGCATCACAACATAACTCTACGACTCAAAGTATTAATTCATTAGGCTCCGAGGAGCGAGATATTACAAGCATGGATCTCATGATCCAACATACAGAGCATACAAGCAACAAGCACATGCGGAAGCTTAACTTGTCTGAGTACAGACAACTACAAATGAAGAAGGCTCGGAAGCCTGACTATCTACAAGACCCTCCCAAGGGTACAAGATCATAGCTGAGGTAACAAGCTAAACGTCGAAGTCCACGTGGAACTACTAGCGAGACTGAAGTCTCTCTGCAAAACATAAAATAAGCAAACGTGAGTACAAATGTACCCAGCAAGACTTACATCAGAACTATCTACATATGCATTAGTATCAACAAAGGGGTGGTGGAGTTTAACTGCAGCAAGCCAGCTTTGACTCGGTGGCTATCCTGAACTACGACTGCAAGCAACTCTTTTGGGGTGGCGCACACGAGTCCACATATTCTCCACTCAATACACCACTATGGATCTGCTCCCGTCTCCCTATGAGAAGGCCATCCATAGCACTCACGCTTATCTTGCGAGTTTTAGGGTATCCACTTTTACTTGTCTATGAACTATGCAAGGGGTCCAAGTTTCCATATCCGAGGAATCCGTCTATTCGAATAGATAATGATTACCCTGCAGGGGTGTACTTCTTCACACACGCTCTCGCCACTTATCGCCCTGTACACATCATCTACCTCGGCAACCTTCAAGCGGAAGCCAGGCGAGGGAGTCGGCCATGACCTGACTAACCAACAAGTCTCTCGTCTAGGTTTATCGCCTATTCGCGTTCCATCCACAAGGAGATCCGGCCGGGGTGTCACTCACGGCCCAAAACGATGTGTGCAGGGTTCCCAAGCCCACCATCCGGGTGCCACTTGGTACACCGTGCCACTGTGCCTAGTCTGTCCCAAGCCCACCTGTACCGGGTGCCACTTGGTAGACTACTAACACTACCTACAACACCAGAAACTAGTTGCAACTCCTGGACAGAGATCGAGTTGATTAATAAGCCGAGAGGGGCCGAGTTACCGGAACCCAATGTGTGGTAGTAACTGTTCATGGATCACAAACACATAACTCAGTTCCTGAGGACGGCTGCAATGAGACAACCCACCATGTACTCCTACATGGCCTCTCACCACTACCTTTACCAAATCGTGTTCACACACTTAGTTCTCAACAGTAGGACATGTCCACCACATTCCAATTCATCCCCGATGAATCAGACCTGACTCAACTCTAAGCAGTAGCAGGCGTGACAAACAAGCATGAATGAGTAGGCACAACAGGGCTCAAACAACTCCTACTCATGCTAGTGGGTTTCATCTATTTACTGTGGCAATGACAGGTCATGCAGAGGAAAGGGTTCAACTACCGCAGCATGTAACAGTTGAATCGGTGTTGCCCTAATGTAGTAAAAGAGAGCAAGAGCGAGAGAGTGGGATTGTATCGGAATGAACAAGGGGGTTTTGCTTGCCTGGTACTTCTGAAGATAGTATAGCTCTTCATCGGTGTCATCGATCTCATTGTCGGAACGAATGTCTATCGAGAGGGAACAACCACCGGCAAACACAAAAGGAACCGCAATCAATGCAATGCACATACATATGAATGATATGTCATATTAAGATACTGAATTGACCTAGTGCAACAGTTGGTCTTATTCATTGAAGTGGAATTCAAACCTATAGCAAATTCCAACTCCAAAACTAATTACTATTTATTCCATAAACATGAATTGTCCTATTCAGTGAGGTTAACTTGTTCAAACATGCATGCAAATGCCATATTCAAATTCTTTGGATTTTTCTGATCATTTTACATATATAATTTATCTTATTTGGAGTTACGGTTGAATATCTATGAATTTTTGAAGTTTGCAACATTTTCTGGAATTTTCTATATAAGAATAAATCCAGAAAAGGATTTACTGCGTCAGCCTGGCGTCAGTGTGACATCAGCGGTCAACAGAGACGGTCCAGGTCAACCCTGACCTGTGGGTCCCGTCTGTCAGTGTCAATTAAACTAACTAAGTTTAGTTAGTGTTAAACTAATACTAACCTAGTTTAGTTAGTGGCCTGGGGCCCACACGTCAGTGACCCAGAGGGTCAAACTGGGTCCACACAGGGTCAACGGTCAGCACGGTCAAACTCACCGGCGGCTCAATGCCGGCGACGACAGGCGCGGCGGAGAGGCTCGGAAATGAGCCACAGGGCGTCATTTTGGCCGCGGTCTGTTGCGTTCGAACGCACGCAGTGGCGCGCATCAAGTGGTGGCAGTGGTAGGTGCTGCGGTGGCCGGAATCAGCGGCGGCGATGGCAAGTGCGGTGGCCGGCGTTCGGGCGTCGAACGAATCAATGTCGCAGGGCATGGCAGGAGCAACGGATGGTGGCTACGGCTCCGTGGTGATGCGCTGAGCGCAGTGGCGCGCTCGGTTTCGAGCTCCGGTGGACGTGGCCACGGCAGCGAGGAGCTCAGGCGGCGGTGCGCTCTCGGGTCCGGTGGAGACAACAGCTAGAGTGGGAAATGACAAGGGGAGAAGAGGGGAATGGGTCAGCGGCTCACAGCGAGGTCGTTGGTGATCTCAGCGTGCTCGGGGATGGCTTGGACGGAGCAAATCGACGGCAGCGGCCCACGGCGGCCGAGGACGGAGATGAGGGTGGTGAGGACGTTGCAGGGCTTCCCGGCTCACTTGGCGCGGTGAGGAGGAAGGGTAGGTCGAGGCGGAGCTTCTTGGCACAACGAGAGGGCGAGGGAGGTACGGTGGTCGCGGCTACGGCCAACGGCGGCGATGGGCGTGTTCGGTGGCGTCATAGGGACAGAGCAGAGGAGGGAGGGCGCTCGAGGGAGAGAGGGGAAAGTGATAGGGGACCCAGGAGGGTCACGTGGCGATGCTAGAAGGGCCGAGGCGTCGCGGTGGAAGCAGGAGGTGGACGGGCGTGCGCCGGCGCGCGGTGAGCACGCGCCCTACGTCCGACTGGTGCGAGGTGGAAGACGCCTCTGCCCCTAGTGGGCTGGGCTGTCTTACCGGGCCGCCAGCTGGCCAAGTAAGTGGGCTGCCAGGTAAGTTCTGTTCTGTTTTAATTTTTGTTCTGTTTTCTTTTATTTAATCATTTTTCCACTGATTCAAATTCAAAAGAATTTCAAAACAGTGAGAAAACCCTTTGAGTAATTTTATGTTGCTAGATGGGCTTTTCCAACAGCACATAAAACATTTCAAAGTTAATTGAAAATATATCCCATATATTATGAATATATTTCCAAATTCAAATACAATAATGATTTAAATTCAGTGCCAAAATAATTCCTTAAAAATGTTCAATATTTTTGGTTTGGATACAAACCCTTGCCAAAATTATCAAACATTAATGAAGGCCATTTTGGTTTCACTGAATGCAAGCTTAAGGGTTCTTGCCCCTTTTTTTATTTAAGTTTTTGAGGCTTCCACTTTCCTCAATTCAAGTTTCAGAAATTTAGACATGATGCGTGATGCTTATGAAACTAATTGCAATCAAATTCTAGGGCTGTGACAAGTGTATAGCTCCGTATATTGTTTAGTTGACCAGTCAACCAATCCACATGCTGCCTTGTCAGCTCGTGTTCTGTATCTTCTTCTGCTGGCCCATGTGGCAGTGGGTGAAAGTAAGTAAACTAGAGGCCAATCTGACATTCGGTGAAGTAAACAAAGTTGAAACCACTCGGGGTAGCACCCCGCACGCTAGTAAATTGAGGGCGCATTGAGGACAAACTTCTTGCGTGCGTAGGACGCACTCGCTCACAATTCACCACTGTGAGGCGGCATGCACAGAAGGACGCACTCGTGCACACCCAGCACACAACACACACCAGCACACATGTACACCGACGTCGGTGCCGGTTGAGATGGACGGCGAGGCAGCCAACAAGTGGAGGCGGCTCGAGCCAAAACCGCATTCGGCGAGCCTAGACTTCATCAACAGCCTCCCCGACGACATGCTGCTCATCATCATCGGCCTCCTCCCCACAAAATCTGCCGTGCGGACCGCCCTGCTCTCCCAGCGGTGGCGCCCCCTCTGGCGTTGTGTCCCCCTCAACCTCACCGTAGACAGCTGCCACTGCGACGGGGATTACAAACGCATGGCCGCAGTCTCCAAGATCCTTTCATCGCACCCTCGGCCAGCCAGACGCCTTGACATCCCCATGTTCAGTACCAACTGCAAGGTCCAACCCAAGTTCGACGAGTGGTTCTTATCCCCCGCCCTAGATCAGCTCGAGGAGCTCAGCTTTGAAGCTGGACGATGTCGCTCTCTGCCGCCATCCCCGCTCCGCCTCATGCCAACGCTGTGTCGTGCCAGCTTCAGCTCCTGCTATCTTCCACAGATTAATGTCGCGCCCGCCCTTCTTCTCCCTCAGCTCAAGCAGCTCGACCTCTTCGACGTTTTCATCTCAAAGAAGGCTATGGAGCACCTGCTCCGCAGCTGTACTGCGCTCAAGTACCTTCGTCTTGAGCAGATCCACGGGTTCATTAGCCTCCACATCGCCTCGACGAATCTCCGATGGATTTATGTGTCTTGCTGGCCCCGCAACAAGACATCAATTGGGAAGAGATCACTCCAGCTGTTCCATGTTATGGTCATTGAGAATGCGCCTTTCCTTGAGAGAATGCTTGTATCGGATCTAGAAGGTCCAACAAAAATCGGGGCCATTGACGCGCCGAAATTGACAGCGTTGGTGTACTCGTCTGCCAAATTCTCCGAACTCTTTATTGGATTCGTAATCGTTCAGGTACAACACTCATCTTCTTCTCCGTCTTCTTGAAATTCACATTTTTTTAATTTCTTCTTGGTGTATTTACGACCGTCTTCCAAAAAATGATTCCCACAAGCTTGACCCAGTCCATGCGCACAGTGAAGATCTTAGCACTAAAATCTATCGGCCCCAATCTGGATCAAGTTGTTGGATTCCTTACATGATTTCCGTGCATGGAGAAGCTACTCATCGAGGTGAAACTTCTTTCCTATAAGTAAACGGTAATCACAACGTAGCTCACTTTTTTCGTAATTTCCCAAATTACGATGACAAGTGTAGTGTTCAAAACTACATCTACGCACTGCACCGAAAGAAATGTTTTTAGTATTTTTTTTCTCACGTGATCACCTGCATCGTTTTTATGCTGTACTACTATAGTAGCCTAGGCTAGTCATAGTGGAAAGTAACTTAGACTACTCCAATAACTCTATGGTTACCCTAAGAGCAAGTACTACCTCCATCCTGGTTTACTCTTCCAATTTTGTAGTATCAAAATTTGACCATAGATTTAACTGACAAAATGTTAATGCATGTCACTAAGAACTATATCGTTGGATTCGTATTTGAACATAATTTCAAATGGTGTAATTTTTAGTGACATGCATTGGCATTTTCTTAGGTAAATCTATGGTCAAAATTTTATACTAAATACGAGGTAGTATTCCCTCCGTCCCAAAATTCCTGTCTTACATTTGTTTAGATACGGATGTATCTAACACTAAAATGTAAGTAGATACATCTGTATTTAGACAAATTTAAGACAAGAATTTTGGGACAGGGGGAGTACAAAAGTGGGCTATGTAGGCCAAAACATGTGCCAAATTCACTTGTGATGCATTTGGCATCGATGTCCCTCTATTGCTCACCTAGTGCCCCAATCTGGATCACCTACTTTTCTCCAGTGCCAAATTAACTCACGCAATGAAAAAACACTATGTGGGAGAGAGAGAGGACTGAGGCAATAAAAACACTTGTTTGGGAGAGTGAGAGGCTGGTGTAGTTGGTTTGATTGATTTGTTTATACATGTGGGTCTGTGTGCACAGCAGTACCAACTCTCTCACATCGCGAGAGCGGTGCCAAAATCTTTTGATTTGACATTGATGCGTATTATGTGGCATACTTTTGCGAAATATGGCATCGGCCACATAGTGGAAGGCAACAAATGCCCAAGCTCTTCATGTGCTCCTAGTTAAATGAGAGGAAACAGAAAGAGAGAGAGAGAGAGAGAGAGTGAAAAAATATCACTAGCCAGCCAACCCTATCGTATGAGCGATTGATATTGGTACCTCTTGATGACATGGCAATCTTATGCAGCCAGCTGCTCTAATATGTTCTCTTCTTTTGTAGATAAAAAAAGACCCGAAAGTGAAAAATGTATTGCACTATAACAATCTCATCGAATGCCTTGATCTCCATCTTACAGAAATTGATTTGATCGACTACCGAGGCAGTACATCTAAGATTAAATTGGCCAGGTTCTTTGTTCTGGAGGCAAGTGTGCTCAAGGTAATGAGGTTTGGCGTTCTCGGGTGCAACAATGAATGGCGTGCTGATCACCGCAAGCGTCTAAGCCTAAATGACAAAGTCTCCGCAGAAGCTGAATTTGTTTTTGAAACATCAAGTGGCCAGAGACTCAAAAACTTATTTGCCAATTGGTGACTTGTCAGGGCGGTGGATTTTAGTTTGTATGATAATGCTGCATCCACCTAAAGTAACGAAAGTTCTTACGTAAACTTCCTAGTAATTCCCTCTTCCTAGGTGCAGCATTACTCCTAAAATTTGTAATATCAGTTCGAAACTTGTAATATTGTCGTGTCCTATTCCTGCGTTTTCAAAATCATGTGAATCAAACAGGTCCTGAGTTGGTGATGATGTTGTGCCTCCCATCTTTCACCAATAGCCATCGGATCTAGATCTGACGCATACAAACCAAGCTTCTCCATTTTTGCAAAAAGATGCCCGCACTTGTTCCCAATTTACAAACAACTCCTTGTATCTCACAATCAGCCTTATCTCCTCCCCACCACATCTAGAAGGCCGTGGAAAAATCTGGCGCGGTGGCCGCTGCTGGAGCCGTCTACCCCCAATCTTGGTGTTCCATGCAATGCACGGGCATCTACGCATGGGAAATTATATCGAACAGGGCTAGTTGTAAGAGGCTAGCTCTACAGCCATGATGATAGTGACTGCAGACGGTGAGGCTGACTATGGTATGCCGAACACGGCGCCTATACTCAGGTGTCATCTCCGGCGCAGGGTCTTGTCACTTCACTGTGAGGAGCAGCACATAATAACCAACGGGTAGTACAGTGCTAGTACTCCTACTACTACATTGGTAGTACTACTACTAGTACTAGTAGCACCACCATATGGATTTAGGAGTACTACCCCGTCCATCTAAATTTTAGTATTTGACTAGCAATATCTAGTAATGCATGTCACAAAAAATGTACTACTCCCTCTGTATATAAATACATGGTGTTTATTCCTATCGGCGAGAGAACTTAATTTTTTTTGCTAACTAGAGTACTAATAGGATTACATGCAATGAACTAAACACTTCATGTCATGTTTGGTAGTCTCAAGTCATTGAAAGCATGCACGGCCCACATCTCTCATTGGTTGATATGTCATGAAGTAAGAAACAAGGAGGGAGTTAATGCACCGTGCCTAAGTATTTTGGGATTATTTGGTTTTCGTCAAGTGACTTACACAACATTTTTGTTTACATGCATTAACATTTTATTAGTTAAATCAAAGGTCAAAACTTGGCGCAAAATGCAAAGGGGAACAATAAACTAGTAAACATCAAACTTCTCTCGTTTGGCCCCAACTAGAGGTCTGGTGAGATGACTATACTGCACCGACACGAAGGGGGCGTAGCTTCATTGACTTACGGCAACTCCCTTTGGGTGAATGACATGTGGGCCCAGGGGGTGGCTGGCCCACCTATCATACAGCCAAAGGCAGGTGCGGTAGAGGGCCGAGGAGTAGTATGAAATCCTATGCACCTACGCACACTAACCAAGGGCAAGAGTGATCACTCGAATCGCAAGATCAGTTGACTAGAAGCTAAGCTAGACCCATGGAGGCGATGAGCGCGAGCATCAGCCGGCTATGCCAGATGGTCCATGACGTCGGCCTGCGGCCCGGCACCGAGGAACATCTCCAGGTAGTATTTCTTGAGGCCGCCAGGGCGAGGGGCCGCTTGGACGACAGCTTCGTCTCCTTGTTCGACAAGGTCCTCGTCGGTTTCCTCGACAAGTTCACCATCGTCAAGAAGCTTGCGGACGACTTTGACGTAAGCCTCCAGTCGATGTGCCCAGGCTCTACGATGCCTGCCACCCTCAACGGCCACTATGGTGACAACCTCTTCTACGCACTGGTGGCCATGCGACTACCCACTGTCGCGCCGGAGAATGTCCACCTCGAGGTCGCACTCGCCGCGCAGCGCCTGTCGCAGCAAGACACCATCGACATAATCACTCACGTCTACGCGCAAATCGTCCACAAGGACTACTACATGCAAGAGGAGGACGATAGGACGCTGGCCTTCTTGGACCGCAGGGCAACCTTCGACGGCACTGTTCAGAAGCACGTTGAGCTCGCCGCCAACGCCGCTGCTCCTCACACGTCGGTTGGTGACCCGACGCACTAGGGCGTGAGGATGTCGTTGATGGATCCGTATGTATTTTTATCTTTCCGTCAAATCCATGTAGTAGTATATGATACTACAGTAATTATCTTACCTTTTGCATTAACTTCATAATTTTCGTATGTACTCCATGCATGAATGGCACCAGAACCAAACTTCTCATTACTCTAGGAAAAATTGTTATTTTCTATCTATTGGTCGCGCCATGGAGCAGAACCAAATTTTACAAGTTACGAGTTCAAAAGGAAAAGCCTGCCGTGTTCGCGTCGCACCCCCACACGGTTGGTCCGGCACGCCGCTCAAGCGGGAATGCGTGCGGTGTTGCATTTTCACTTACAAATGGGACCGCAGTTGAGCAAACCGACTATCGGCAAACCCCCACCCCGCCCACCGCGCGATGGCTGAGAAAACTGGAGGGAGAAGAGATGGTTGTAGCACGGACTCCAAGAAAATTGGTGTCGGATGGGACTCGTGTGGGTGGTGTGTGCCGTACTGCTAGACGTGAATGCTAGTTATTGTCCATGCCAGCCCACTATATCGAGCCTATATCGAGGTACGTAGAACAAATTTCCTACAATCCGTGCTCAGCCCTCCTCTATCTCTCTTCTCAGCCAGCCAGCGGACGAGGGGAGCTCATCATCTGTTTGCTCACATGCGGCCCCACATGTCAGTGAAAACGCAAGAGGACCCACTGAACCTGCACATCTTTCAATTCGATGTGTTGGTGATGAAAAACAAATCCAATAAAGATCTTCGGTGGCCACTTTTGGAGTTACTCAAGAGTCGTAAGATTCTATTTACAGTTTAACCCGAGATGCACATCTCGTGGCTTAAACTACCACTCTATTTTCTTTCATGACATGACCTGGATGCTGGATGTCCCACGTGTTGGCAAAAGGAGGAAGAACCTGACCAAATCTTCGGTTGTGCTCTCGGATTAGACTAGTTGTGCTAACTTAAAAAATTTATTGTGTACTCCCTCCGTTACAAAATACTTGACTACCATTTGTCGAAAAATGGATGTACCTACACTACAAGAAATATGTCAACTTATGACCTTCTGTCAGTGACCCTCGAAGAATTGGTCATTAATTTATGAGCATTTCAGACCAATTGGTAAAAAGCTGTTCGGGGGGTTCCAAACCCTAAACCATTGCGACCATTTTGGTCAGAAAGGTCGTAATTTCCTCACACGAAAAGGTCATAAAGCAAACAGCGCTAGTCCGCTGCCTTATTTCTAGTTGTTAACAACCAATATAGATGGTCATAGCCTTGTAAATTGTGGTGGGTTGCTATGGCTAGGCGCCACCTCATCAGTTTTGCCTATGTGTCATGTCCATGTGGCAGTTTTTGCCCTAGGTTGTGAAGCAACATATATTTCTGTCATTCCCAAAATTCCCAAAAAAATCTCATAAATTCTTTGGGTCATATCTTTGTCAAATATGTAAAAACCTTCCTTGCCTAGTTCAAAAATAATTCAAAAATAATTCATTTTCCTATTTTGTTCAAAACAACAGTTTGTGAAGGAAGTGCCACTTTGGCATGTCCAAATAGTATCCATTTTCTACAGTGCTTTCCTATGCCCAAATAAACATCGTCCACCAAATGCCAGCTCAATCTATTCATTATTTTGAGCCGAGCTTCAACATATGTATTTATGTCCAGTGTGGTAGTTTGCAAAGCAAGTACCACCTAGGCTCCTCCTTTTGAGCTGAAAATTTGTGAAGACAGTCTTCTTAGTAACTGATCATCCTCAGCCAAAACTCACGCCCATTAGCCATGTACATTTCCTGTACCGCTAATCAAACACTTGGCTGCTAATTCATGTTTGAGCACCGATCGGTCTCCTCGTGAGAATCTTATGTTGTAATTTTCTTCCTAGCACCTACCTGGGGAGTGCCCAACCCACTAGACATGTCTAGGCCACCCAGAACACATGGCAACGCCACAGTCACGAGGTGACCACGCGGCAGGCATGCGAGTTTACGCGCTCTAGTGATGGGGCCCTCGGCCACCGCCCAAACCTCGACGTATCGCCACCAAACCATGTATTTATGATTAAATAGGTACTTATATGACTAGAAATGATTTTTGGAAAAAATAAATAGCAAACTATGAGGCAGCTGCAGTTCAAATTTGACCCGCTTCCAACTGAATCGGTGGAAATTTGTCTTTTTCACGAGAGGTGGATCAAAACTTTTTACACCCAACCATTTTGTCAATTGTGCATTAAATATGTCCTAGTATTTTAGAAAATTGATTTGGTCCAATTTTGCAACAATTATTTGGTAGCTCCATCACAAAAAAACCTCCTTTCGGGCACTCGGAAAATGAAAAATGGTTTTTTCGTCCAAAGAAAATGAAAACTTCCTTAGGCAACATTGTTTGCCATTCCAATATGCACCCTTGTGCATAATATGAGATCATTTAAACAAACTATGTCATGAATGTGGCCATAAGATTGATCATTTGGCTTGAAAGCCACGAATCTTCACAGATGATAGCTCACTTCTGAGAACACTTTTTTAAAATAATTGCCGTATTACAAGTTTGTTATTTTTCCTGGGAACTTGGCCACATATAATGACACAATGCGAAGGTTTCCCAATTTTTTGATTTTTTTTGAATTTTTTATGCCCGTTTCACAATGCGGTCAAAACGGCGGGCTTGACCGTTCCTAGCTAGTGGTTGAATCTTGGAAAGCTTTTGGTGTTTCTCTGATTAAATAGATACGTATGTACCTAGAAATGATTTTTGGAAAAATTAAATAGCAAACTATGCGGTAGCTGCCGTTCAAATTTGACCCGCTTCCACCTGAATCGGCGGAAATTTGTCTTTTTCATGAGAGGTGGATCAAAACTTTTTACACCCAACCATTTGGTCAATTGTGCATTAAATATGGCCTAGTATTTTAGAAAATTGATTTGGTCCAATTTTGCAATAATTATTTGGTAGTTCCTTCACACAAAAAAAACCTCCTTTCGGGCACTCGGAAAATGAAAAATGGTTTTTTCGTCCAAAGAAAATGAAAACTTCCTTAGGCAACATTGTTTGCCATTCCAATATGCACCCTTGTGCAAAATATGAGATCATTTGAACAAACTATGCCACGAATGTGACCATAAGATTGATCATTTGGCTTGAAAGCCATGAATCTTCAGAGATGATAGCTCATTTCTGAGAACACTTTTTTAAAATAATTGCCGTATTACAAGTTTATTATTTTTCCCGGGAACTTGGCCACATATCATGACACAATGCGAAGGTTTCCCAATTTTTTGATTTTTTTGAATTTTTTATGCCCGTTTCAAAATGCGGTCAAAACGGCGGGAATGACCGTTCCTAGCTAGTGGTTGAATCTTGGAGAACTTTTGGTATTTCTCTGATTAAATAGATACTTATGTACCTAGAAATGATTTTTGGAAAAAATAAAGAGCAAACTATGAGGCAGCTGCAGTTCAAATTTTACCCGCTTCCTACTGAATCGGTGGGAATTTATCTTTTTCACCAGAGGTGGATAAAAACTTTTTACACCCAACCATTTGGCCAATTGTGCATTAAATATGGACTAGTATTTTAGAAAAATGATTTGGTCCATTTTTGCAACAATTATTTGGGAGGTCCTTCACAAAAAAACCTCCTTTTGGCACTCAAAAATGGAAAATGGTTCTTTCGTCCAAAGAAAAAGAAAACTTCCTTAGGCAACATTGTTTGACATTCCAATATGCACCCTTGTGCACAATATGAGATCATCTGAACAAACTATGCCATGAATGTGGCCATAAGATTGATCACTTGGCTTGAAAGCCATTGATCTTCACACGTGATAGCTCGTTTCTGAGAACACTTTCTTAAAATAATTGCCGTATTACAAGTTTGTTATTTTTCCTGGGAACTTGGCCACATATAATGACACAATGCGAAGGTTTCCCAATTTTTTGATTTTTTTTGAATTTTTTATGCCCGTTTCAAAATGCGGTCAAAACGGCGGGCTTGACCGTTCCTAGCTAGTGGTTGAATCTTGGAAAACTTTTGGTGTTTCTCTGATTAAACAGATACTTATGTACCTAGAAATGATTTTTAGAAAAAATAAATAGCAAACTATGAGGCAGCTGCAATTCAAATTTGACCTGCTTCCAACTAAATCGGCGGAAATTTGTCTTTTTCACGAGAGGTGGATCAAAACTTTTTACACCCAACCATTTGGTCAATTGTGCATTAAATATGGCCTAGTATTTTAGAAAATTGAGTTGGTCCAATTTTGCAACAATTATTTGGTAGTTCCTTCACAAAAAACCTCCTTTCGGGCACTCGGAAAATGATTAAAAATAGCTAGAAAGATCAGAAATGCATCCAAATGGGTCCTTATCCATAAAATGTGGTCTAACTCTAGTGAAAATTTGTGTGGTGCCCTTTTGAAAAATATTTTTGATATCTACTTCACAAAATCCCTCTATTTTTAATAGTTCAAAACTATTTTAAACCATTGATTTTCCGAACCAATCAGAACACTTCCCACGGATTGATGACATGGCGTCCATCCATCCATCCATCCCACATCCATCCATCCATCTTTCTACAGAAAAAATAAAAAAAGAAAACAAAAAGAGATACCCCCCACCCGCAGCCCAAACCCTAGCTCAGATCGATCGCTTCCTCCCATCTCCGCGCCGCCGCCGTCCCCCTCCCGATCCAGTCCTCTCCCACGCGGCAACCCTTCCTCCTCACCCACCGCCCCGACCTCACTGCCCCCACATCGCCGGATCCGCACCTCCTCATCCATATCGACGATGACGGCCCCCCGTCGCCGCCCCCTCCTTCCCCACAACGCTCCGTCGAACCCTAGCGCTCTAGATCCACCTCACGCGCTCCCCCTCGTCTCCCACATCGCCACCGCCACCCAGTTCCCCTCACTTCTCCGTCCAGGTGCCGTCGTCATCAATCGATCTCCCGAGCAAGTGACCTCCCTCCCCCGCCGTCAAGGGGCCTCCACGAACCAAGGCCGGCGACGTCTACCGCGCGCCGGATCCGACACGAGGACGTCTAGCAGGGAGTGGGCTTCCTCACTCTACTCTTTCTTCGGCGACGACCTTCCCCTCTGTGCGCGCGTTCCAGCAGCGGGCTTCTCCTTCCGCTTGCTTCGCATCGCGGAGCCGCGGAGGAAGACCCATGGGCGCGGCGCCATCGTCGTCAACAACTACCACAGCCCCGAGTTCCTGCTCAAGACCGTCACCCTCCATGACGTCCCGGCCGCGGCAACCTCTGCTTCGTCGCCAACTCCTGGATCTACCCTGCTGGCAGCTAGACCTACAGCCACGTCTTCTTCGCCAACGATGTGAGTGAGCCTTGCCTTTCCTCTCCTTTCATTTTCATTTCACCCGCCGTCGTCATTCATGGTTGTCAAGTCTTCTTTGAGATAAGATAAGATTAGTAGGTGCAGAATTTATTCCCTGTTCGTAGACAAAAGATATGGCTAGGTGCAGAGGATTGAACGAAACCGGCACCATGGCACCCTGGTAGGTGAAGAGAACTGTTGCACTTGAACAAGTGTGCGACCTACTGTCGTCGGGTTATTTCTTTGAGATAAGACACGTACGTGGGTTCACAACGCATACATGGCTCCACCACCATGGGACGACCTCGGTCGCTACATGGCTGCCTCAGAACCAGAAGAAACTTTTAAAAGATGTTGCATGATACAGTAGTAGCACTCAATCCGGTTTACTCTACCGAAATAGTATAACATTTTAATCTGGAATCCCACCTAGCAGTATTCTAGGTGCCTTCAAGTCAACTCATCATATCATATGAGCACAGAAACATCGACAAGATCACACTTGTACTAATTTTCTCAGTATTTAAGCAAATCAGGAAGAACAGATCTTATTGGCTATAAGCGTGCTTTCTAGTACTTATTAGCTGTGTTGCAACTTGCGAGCAAGTTGTGGGGTTTCTGTACATACTCTGTGGTGCTATGTGTCATGCGATTCTTGGTTCTAATAAGTATTGGCCAGTTCATGTTCACGTTATAATCCTATAAGATTGGGCTGTAGTTGCGAATGCATCTCTGTGGCAATGGATTCTGTCTAAGGCTTTTGCTCTTTGGTGTCACCCTGCTAGTGCATCACTTAGCATAGTATGTATGTTAAGATGCTCAAAGCGAAGGGTGCGATAAGTTTTTCCTTTGCATATGATTGGTTACTGATGATGATACTGCTTCTGGAATAAATAGGTGGGATCCTCAAGGTCCATTCAAACCATTGCATTTGATGAATCCGGCAAGACTATCTTTTATTCACTCCATACTCTATAGACATTTCAGGTACACTTAACGTATCTTGCATATGATTGCTTTTTTTTGCAGGTTCGTGAAGAGAGCTGATCTGGTTTTGTGAAGGAAGGGCGAGAAAGATTATGTGGGGATCAGATTGTCCATGGCGACCTAGGAGGAGCAGCACCATCTCAGGTTCGTCACTTGCTCCTCCACTTCTCTTATCTTCTTCTTCTCCATCTCCCCATCTAATTAGTGTGTTCCTTTGCAGGTTGCTCTGATATAGTTGTGTGAAGCAACATGCAAGGTCTGCTACTGCTGTTGTGCTCCCTTGAATGATCTGGTGAAGGACAATTTGGTCCATAGGTCGTCCCCCATGCTATCTCTCTCTGCTGCATAGTTAGGTTCAGTTTTTTTGTTCTCTTTCTAGTTTAAGCGTAAGGATTCCAGTAGGTATCTATGTATGTAGCTCATGAGTTAGAACATCTACTCTAATTATGGACTGCATACTTGCTATGTCATGTGCAAACTTGCTTGCATTCAGTTCAGAAAATTTCTGAATTCTCTGGTGTTTGCTTTCACTCAATGATTGTGGTACTGGTAGTCAAATTAGATGCCTCCTTTGCTGTAATTCACTCGTTTCCATGTCATGGTTTATCTTGAATTTTGGTAGTGTGACAAACACATTAGCAAATCTAAATAACTTTGACATATTTGTTGTATTATCTTGCACTGGATTGGCACCTTTCATTACCCTGTACAAATATATCTCAATTCCTCTAACACTGATCCTTGTGTATGGTCTTAAACCCTTTTGGTTGCATGATACTTCTATATCTGTAGCCTTTAATGAATTCAATGTATGATTGTGATGAGAATTATATGATACCTACCTGTTTTTATCCTTGATCAGTATCATTTATGGTCTCTGTTCTTATTACTTGCTGTGTATGTTTAGTGCCTATACACCGTTGTGTTTTGCGGGTCTAGTCCTTCACTGTTATAGTTTGAAACCACTTCATAACTCATAATTTGTTTGTCATGATTCATTGCTTATGAAAATTATTACAAATATGTTGAAAATTGCATAGAATAATTTTGTGCCATCTCTGTAACTGTGCTAGATGTGATGTTCCTGAAACTTATTATGGTATCTGTACTCTCCTTATGTTGCAACACTACAGTTATTATTTTTCATCCTTATGCAGACAAGAAAGCTAACTTTGCCCTAGCCTTCTCATCCGTGCCTCCACTGGAGCATGGATCAGCCGTGCAGGACGTGGAGCTCCGCATGGATCACGACTTGGTCGTCGTGGGGGCCTGGACCATCAAGCTCGCGGGTGAGATGGACGGCCTCGGCCATGGAGGCGCGCGTGAGATCCTGGGGTTGATCAATCCATGAAGCGCCAGATCTTCCCTCGGGGTCGCCCGCTGTAGACATACTATCGCTGGATCTCCTCCCCCCCTCTCTCTGCGTGTTTTTCTGTCAATATCTAGTAGCATAAGTTGGAGCTGGCTGTAGCTGGAACTTAATCTGCATTTATTCAACTAGATCAAGTACAAGTACATTAGTTCGTAATCTACTATTAATACATCTCCTAGTCATAAATTTCCTGAAGTAGTGCATGTATATATTTAGGTGCTGGTTAATTAGAAAGTGGATGTGATTTCTAACTTGATTGTTGTAGGCTACAAGATATATCTCTGTTGGTTCATCTTGCTGTAGAATATGCCCCTGCTCATTCATTTATGTGTATTGCTATTTACCTCTGGTGACATGTGAGAAGCGCTCATCTATATGTTTATATTTTGAGCAGTTGGGTACAACTACAGTTGTAGAATCATCTAGCCAAATTTTGGGAGGATGGCATAAAAGATTAGATAACGCATGCTTTCTAAATCATGGTAAGCTTCACAAGCTTGTAAGGTGTTTTCTCTTTTCAAGCGACTTTACATCAAGTTACTGTTTCTTAACAGAAATTCTAGACTCTATAGCTTTTTATTGTTCTCTCCACTTATTTGTACAGCCAAGGATGCTTACTTAACTGTATAGCTCTTTATTGTTCTTTTCCAGGTATTCTATTTATGCTCCATTCTGAAATCTATTGTGCATTGCCAAGTCCATGAGGCGAAGCGCTCACTGCTCAACTATTTCTTTACTGAACTGGGAGCAACAAAGGCAAGATATTCGAAACAAGCTGAAGTCCTTTTGATTCTTGATTTCTAGCATACACATGCAACCTGCTTGGTGATGTTACTATAGATATGATGTAGGTTCAATGCTTACAATTTTTTGATGTGATGCATGTTACCTTTTGAAATATGAAGATGCATGTAAGCACTGTTGCTAGAAATCTGGCATATCATAACAGTCTTACCCCTTGTTCTGTCACTAGCATACACCACAGTTTTAGATAAAAGGGGGGCATATCATTTGCTCTATAAAATGGATTGTTTATTAATTTATTTGGACTTGCACACATTACGTAAGGAAGGATCGCCAATCTGGGTGTCCAAATGATAGTAAAACCTAGGGCTCTTGCACGGTTCTTGGATTTATTTTTAGCATATATTACCCATATTGAGACTGAACATGTGGCTTTTCTTCTCATCTACAGGAGAGTTATGTACTGATTTTTTTGAAGAAGCTGGAAGTCCAAGTCAACGACTTGCTTTATGTGTTTGTTGTAATGCTGTATTTTCTGGGAATTTGGATGTATTGTTGATCTGGCTGAGAATTTGGTGTATATTTGCTTGCTGAACTTACAAATGCTAGGATATATGTACAAATCCTTGGAATATTATTCTATGTTTACTTGAAATGTATTCTTGGATTGAAAGTGGTCAAAAAGAGAATATATTGATGTAAATTGTATTTGAAATAAAGAGGTGTGGCCCAAATTAAAAACTGGCCGAAATGTCTATTGGACCAAATGAAAAACTGGTCGAAATGGCTACAGCCCAAAAAAATTGGATCGCAAAGAGGCCAGGGCCCAAAAAATGGATCGCAAAAAGGCCAAGGCCCCAAAATTAAATGCACTATAAAAATCGTGAGGCCCAAATTTAAAATGGGCCGCAAAATGCCCAAAGCAATTGAGCAAAATTGGCAGGAAAAAAAATCATAAATGGGCCGAATTAATGGGCTCGGCCCATGTAGAAAACCGAATTGGAGTGGGCTGAATCTTGTGCCACATCAGCCTGCCACGCTGGATGCCTACGTGGCCTGGGGAGGTTGCTAGTGACCAAAACGCCACAGTAGGAATATTTTGGTCGTAAACATTCACGACCTTCTCACAGAGAAGGTCGCTATAGTCAGTTTACGACCGCCAGCTTTTGACCTTCTGTTTTTGGTCACAAAAAGGTCGTAAATGGAAATTTGTGACCTTTTAGTGACCAATAGTGGTGGTCACAAGTTGACATATTTCTTGTAGTGCTACATACTAAAACATGTCTAGATACATATATATTTTGACAAATAGAAGGCATATATTGTGCAACGGAGGGAGTAGAATGGATGCAAGTTTTTGTATTGGGAAGAAGAGTACATCCATATATTGATAGAGCGAAATTTAGTAGATGTTCTATCACTTTTAGCTAGCACAGAGGCTAGAGATGAGATTAGTGCACTTATTGATACTTGTCGATGTCAAAATCGGCGGATCTCGGGTAGGGGGTCCCGAACTGTGTGTCTAGGACGGATGGTAACAGGAGACAAGGGACACAAAGTTTTACCCAGGTTCGGGCCCTCTCGATGGAGGTAAAACCCTACGTCCTGCTTGATTAATATTGATGATATGGGTAGTACAATAGTAGATCAACCACGAGATCGAGGAGGCTAAACCCTAGAAGCTAGCCTATGGTATGATTGTTGATGTGTATGTTGTCCTACGGACTAAAACCCTCCGGTTTATATAGACACAGGGTAGAGTTAGGGTTACATAGAGTCGGTTACAATGGTAGGAGATCTGCATATCCGTATTGCCAAGCTTGCCTTCCACGCCAAGGAAAGTCCCTCCCGGACACGGGACGAAGTCTTCAATCTTGTATCTTCATAGTCCAGGAGTCCGGCTGAAGGTATAGTCCAGCTATCCGAACACCCCCTAATCCAGGACTCCCTCAGTAGCCCCTGAACCAGGCTTCAATGACGACGAGTCCGGCGCGCATATTGTCTTTGGCATTGCAAGGCGGGTTCCTCCTCCAAGTACTTCATAGAAGATTTTGAACACAAAGATAGTGTCCGGCTCTGAAAAATAAGTTTCCACATATTGCCATAGAGAGAATAATATTTACATAAATCTAATCTGCTGACGTATTCCGTAGTCTGACATCACACCACGGCCAAGCTTTTATTCGAACCGTTTTACTGTCCCATTTCAGCACGTTATGCGAGGCGGTTTCCTTGGCACGTCTTGTTAAAGAAGAGATCGTGTCCCCTTATTCCGGGATTCTCATCAATACGAGCGTGGGTAACCCAACCGCGCCATCGATTATGGCGCTTGGAGATAAGCGAGTTTTATCAGGCTGGTGGGGACATGTAGCTGCATCCACCCATATAAGGGGATAAAGATCCACCTTTTCACCTACGCCTTCTTCCTCCTTCGCCTATCCATTCTTGCGCACTCGAGCTCCAGCGCCCAAGTCTGCACTCCTCACCTCGACCTTCTCTAGCCATGTCCAGAGCGGGAGGCAAGTGGATGGTCTCCTCCATCACGGAGGGACATATCAAAAAGCTGAGGAAGGGCGGATACCTGTCTAATGACATCGCATACCGGCTCCCCGAAAAGGGGCAGCTCATCCCCACCCCTAGGCCCCATGCGAGGGTGGTGTTCCTCCCCCATTTCCTCCGCGGACTGGGCTTCCCTCTCCATCCATTTGTCCGGGGGCTCATGTTCTACTACGGCCTGGATTTCCACGATCTGGCCCCGAGCTTCGTCCTCAAGATCTCGGCGTTTATCGTCGTGTGCGAGGCCTTCCTCCGCATCCGCCCCCATTTCGGCCTATGGCTCAAGACTTTCAACGTCAAGCCGAAGGTGGTGCGCGGCAGCCAGGCGGAGTGCGGAGGCGCCATGGTGGGCAAGATGGACAACATCCTCTGGCTCGAGGGCTCCTTTGTCCAGACCCTGAAGGGGTGGCAATCGGGGTGGTTTTACATCATCGAGCCGCGCGACGCCGAATGGGTCGCACTCCCCGAGTTCTGGTCCGGACCCCCAATGCGGCTCACGTCCTGGAAAGAGACGGGCCTATCGTGGGGTAAAAAAGGAGAGCTGACCGGACTCCAAACATGCGTCAAAACCCTGGTGGACAAGAAGCTCAAACTTGTCAACGTAGTCTAGGTCATGCTCATCCGCTTGATCCTCCCGTGCCAACAACGGGCTTTCAACCTGTGGGAGTTCGACCCGGCGTGGCACCAAACTCTGAGCAGGCTCTTCGACACGACGTACGAAGATGCCTGGAAGGTGCTTTTCAAGGGTGCCGAGGCTCCCGCACCCGCTACTAAGGATCGCGGATTCAGTGCGCAGCGTCACGCTCTCGCGGTAAGCTGCTTTTTCCTTTTACAGGGTATCAGTTTTTCATAATTTGACTCTATGCGGGATCTAAGCTCGCTTTCCTTTAACAGGATTGGCAGGTGACGTCCAGACAGATCAACTGTCCGGCCCCTTTGCCCGAAGGCCCAGCAGACGCTCGCTTGGCGAGGCTGCTGGTTCCGGCACCCAATGTGGTGCCAGAGAAGAAGGTCAAGAAGAAGGCCATGGGGACTCGAAAGAGTGCCCAACGCCCGGAGGTGTCGGATTCATCATCCGACGAATCCAAGACGCACTCCTCCCGTTAAGACGAGGAGGAGGAAGAAGAGACCCCTCCCCCTCCAGCGGGGGAAGGGAAGAAAAGGAAGGCTGCCCCAACTGGGGAGCCCGAAGGGTCCAAGAAGGGGAAGACCCTTCCTCCGGACTGCTCCACCGACGCCAGCGGTGGCAGAGAGGAGTGGGCACCTAGGGCCAAGCCCCTGGCCAAATCGTAAGTATCCGGATACCGGAGTAATTCAAAGTATTCGTTTATTGCACAACTTTCCCTCATGTCGAATATGTTTATGCAGCCCACCCAAAGACCGGCTCGACGCGTCGTCGAGCGGCTCACTAGACTCGTCGGATGTAAACTCGCTTCCGACGGCTTCCTCCCCCCGCCCTACGGACGACACCGAAGTGTTGTCCCAACAGGTTCCAAACCGGGAGGAGGTGGTCCTGGAGGCGCCGCAAGGCGACCTCCCGGACTCCAGGAGCAAAGGGGATGAAACCCCCCAGGGCTCCAAGTCTGGCTCTAGGCCGGACACTGCTCCGTAACCTTCAAAAGTTCCAGAGTCCGGCGGGCGACCTCCTTCCATGAGGGGCCAGCCCACTGTGCCGGTGGCCCCCGTCCAACCGGAGCCGCTCCAAGGCGCCTCCATCGACGAGGAGCACCATGCCATTATGAGTGCGGTGGTCCAGAAGGTTCAGTCCGCCAAGAGCGGACTGACTGAAGCTTGTACTAGCCTTTTGACAGGCTTTGAGGTAAGTAAAGAATGTGTAAATAATATTACCGCAGAGACAGTAGCCCCTGATGCTCTGTTTGGCGTTCGGGAAGAAAAGCCGAATGGAGGATCAAATAAAATTCGCAGGAGTCTAACAAAAGGAGTCAATATGCGTATCCAGGCTTCTCTGCTTGCGTCCGCCGCACTGACTGCGGAAGTGGACACGCTAAAGCAGAACCTTGAGCGGTCCGAGCAAGAGCTCGGTCGTGCCAAGAAGCAGCTCGAGGACAATGAAGGTAAGAAATAACTTGTTTAAATATATATAAAAAAGGTGCAATTGCAAAGAATGATAGGATTATCGCGGCTCTTTTAGGGGCCACGTCTGAAGTGGCGACCCTTAAGCAAGCGTTGGTCGAGGCCGAGAAGAGTGCGGCCTCGAAGCGCACCGAGCGGGAGAAGTATGAGGCCGAGGTTGGCAAGGTGCGGCAAGAGCTCCAGGCTCTCATGGAAAAACATGAGAGTTTGCAGCTTGACCCGAAGACGCAAGCATCCGAGCTGGCGGTGGCTATTGAAAATGCCAAATCAGGCAAGGCTGAATCCCAGAACACCCTCCAGGAGTTGGATGAGGTGAAGAAGATAGCGGCGGGTAAAGCATTCTTTATGCAAAGGAAACACATAAACGTGAGTTACTTGTTACTTACCTGAATCCGGAGCTCTCCAGGAGCGTTTGCAGATCTTCCCCGGAGTGTGTCCGATGCCGCCACATTCTATCGAGCCGAGGAGGGCAGCTCGGCAGAGAAGGTGTCCTGGTCTTAGTACACTGAGGCCGGACACCCCGTGCCCCTGAGCGACCAGCTGAAGCAACTGGTCGAGCTCCATAAGGCGGCCGAACAGGCCATGAAGGGCCTCATTATTCGGCCGTGGCCTGGAGGGGCTCTGCCTGGGAGCTACTTCGGGCTGGTGCGGTGGCTGGTCGAGGACTGTCCAAGGCTCGAAGTCATCAAGCGCTCCGTCTGCATTGAGGGTGCCCGTAGGGCCCTTGCCTGTGCTAAGGTGCACTGGGGCAAGCTGGATGCTGAGAAGCTTGTGAAGGACGGGCCACCGCTGGGGAAAGAGCATTGCAAGCCCGAGAATTACTATAAGGATGTTCTGAAGGGTGCCCGCCTTATGGCGGATGAATGTTCTGAGGATGTAATTTTTTAGTGAAACTTGCCCGTTTTGTCATGTGCGCTGAAAACTTGTTTATATGCGCTAAGAAATGCTATTGGAATTTAAAATATTACCTTCTGTGCGACTGTTTATCAATTCTGAGAGATGGCGAGTCGTCGGCTTCTGCCCCCGTGCCGCTAGTGCTGGGGTGTTCGGGGATAAACCTGAGCGCTCTTTTCCCCATGTTTGGGTCCTTCGAGGGAGGCGCTCAGCCCAACGAACAAGGCAATCGGACTATAATGCGTGAACACTCTCACTTAGCCATAGAATTCTATAATTTTAAATTTCGGCGAAGCCCCTGGTATTCGGAAGACCGAGTTCGGGGCGCTATCCACGCCTTGGCCGGACAGAGCCGGCTCCTCACCCTAAGCGGCATAAGTCTTCAGGGACTCGAAAAAACCTCTCGAACAGCGACCGGCTCTCGCTTCATCATGACAGTCAGTTTTAGCTTTCTCCACTGAGGTGCTCGACCCAGCTCAACCGGGGCACAATCGCAGTGGTTCTCCTAGTGCTACCTTAGCCGATATAGCGGAACGTAAGGCACCAAAACATAGGAGCCGGGCAAACCCAACTATTGACCCAAGACATGATTCGGAGCCGATGCATATAATGCTATAAGTTCGGGGTGCCGCACTTGTTAAAGTGTTCGGACTTCTCACACCATATTGAGGGGTACTAAAGCCCCTGGCGTATTTTGGCCGTACCAGCGTGTACGTGTGCAACATGTCGTTAAGGAACATATATAAAGAAAAAGGGTAGTGCAAAAATAGACGAAAGCTATGCATTGTTTATTAAAAAGGGCTGTGATCAAAGCAGAACGATACAAATAATGCGATAAGTTGAAGGTTGGACTAATTAACATGTCCGTTCCAGGGGCAAGCTGTGGAATAGTATGCGGAACGGGTATACTGTTCGTGATAGAGACCACCTGGGAGTTCCGTAGTGCGGCGTGGCTTGTCTGCTTCCCTGGTTCTTGCATCATTTGTGCGGCAATTGAACTGCCGAATAGGCCTTCCGAAGGAGGAAGTCCTGAAAGTAAGAGAAAATTAAAAAATCGGCAGCCCCTGGTACGGTTTAAGACATGTTTTGGGCGTGCCGTGATGGTGCCCCTCCCCCTGTGCCCATGGTATCTCTAGAGCGTAGTTATGTACGTGAAGTACTGACGTCGCCTTTTTGCGAGGGTCGAGGTTGGGGCCGCATTGCTACGCCTGCTCGGATCGTGCCAGGCGGTCTTGTTGTAGGTTACTCCGGGCGCGCTTGACGGTGTCCGGCCGTTTAGTGGCCGGACTGGAGAACTGCCTGGAGAGGCTGCTTTGAACTTCCGCTGCAAGGGCCGCCTTGTGCTCCTCCGTTCGGAGGGAGCGTTCGGTGTTTCCGTTGACGGTAATTACTCCTCGAGGGCTTGGCATCTTGAACTTAAGGTATGCGTAATGCGGTACCGCATTGAACTTAGCGAATGCGGTTCGCCCGAGCAGTGTGTGATAGCCACTGTGAAACGGGACTATGTCGAAGATTAACTCCTCGCTTCGGAAATTATCCGGAGATCCGAAGACCACTTCAAGTGTGACTGAGCCTGTACAGTTCGCCTCTACACCTGGTATTACGCCTTTGAAGGTCGTTTTGGTGGGCTTAATCCTCGAGGGATCTATGCCCATTTTCCGCACTGTATCCTGGTAAAGCAGGTTCAGGCTACTGCCGCCGTCCATAAGGACTCTAGTGAGATGAAATCCGTCAATAATTGGGTCTAGAACCAATGCGGCGAATCCACCATGACGGATGCTAGTGGGATGGTCCCTTCGATCAAAGGTGATCGGGCAGGAGGACCATGGGTTGAACTTTGGGGCGACTGGCTCTACCGCGTATACGTCCCTTAACACACGCTTCCGCTCCCTTTTGGGGGCATGGGTTGCGTATATCATGTTCACCGTCCGCACTTGTGGGGGAAAACCCTTCTGTCCACTATTGTTCGGCGGGCGGGGCTCCTCGTCGTCATCGCTATGCAGCCCCTTGTCTTCATTTTCGGCGTTTAACTTGCCTGCCTGCTTGAACACCCAACAATCCTTGTTGGTGTGATTGGCTGGCTTTTCGGGGGTGCCATGTATCTGGCACGAGCGGTCGAGTATTCAGTCCAAACTGGACGGGCCCCTAGGATTCCTTTTGAATGGCTTTTTCCGCTATTGTATCCTCAGCATTGTCGCTGTTAATGCGACGCTTCTGCTTGTTGCGACGCGACCTGCCAGTACTGTCCCTGGTGTCCGAATTACCAGGGTTCTTGGTCATATTGTTGCTATGAGCAAGCTAGCTGTCTTCTCCTGCGCAAAAGCGGGTCATGAGTGTCGTGACTGCTGCCATAGATCTTGGCTTTTCCTGTCCAAGGTGTCGGGCCAGCCACTCGTCACGGATATTGTGTTTGAAGGCTTCTAGGGCCTCAGCGTCCGGACAGTCGACTATTTGATTTTTCTTTGTTAGGAACCGTGTCCAGAATTGCCTGGCCGATTCCTCTGGCTGCTAAATTACGTGACTTAGGTCATCGGCGTCTGGGGGTCACACGTAAGTGCCCTGGAAATTGTCGAGGAATGCGGCTTACAGGTCCTCCCAACAACTGATTGATCCTGTTGGCAAGCTGTTAAGCCAATGCCGAGCTGGTCCTTTAAGCTTGAGTGGGAGGTATTTGATGGCGTGGAAACCATCGCCGCGGGCCATGTGGATATGAAGGAGATAATCCTCGATCCATACCGCAGGATCTGTTGTGCCATCATATGATTCAATGTTTACGGGTTTGAAACCCTCGGGGATTTGATGATCCATTATTTCGTCTGTAAAGCAGAGTGGGTGTGTGGCGCCTCTGTACTGGGCTATATCATCACGTAGCTCCAATGAGCCTTGTCTACTGTGTTCGGCCCCGCCGAATTTGTGGCCGGCGTGACGGTTACCGTCTCTAGCCGTGGGGCGCCCACGCGATCCATAGATCGATCTTGTTTGCCTTGCCTTGTCCTCCAACATGTCTCGTAAGTCCGGCGCATATTCTCGTGCCTTGGTACGGGGTGCGGCTTGAGTGGAGGGCCGAGAGGCCTCTCTGTCGCGACCACGAGGTGGCCAGTCGGCCGCATCAAGTGCTTCCTCCTCTAATCGGGGTAGCAACCTGCGCTTTGGGTAGCTCTTGGAGGGGCGTTCGAGTTTATGCTCTTCGGCCGCAAGGACTTTAGTCCATCTGTCGACTAGCAAATCTTGATCAGCTCTAAGTTGTTGCTGTTTTTTCTTGAGGCTTCTTGCCGTGGCCATAAGCCTGCATTGAAAACGCTTTTGCTCGACGGGATCCTCTAGCATGATGAATTCGTCGTCGTCGAGGCTTGCCTCGTCTTCGGAGGGAGGCATATAATTATCGTCCTCGACCTCCTTGTCTGCCGCTCTCTCATGAGGGCTGGTTTCTCCATCCTCCTGTGCTAAATCTTGCTGGAGGGGGTTTTCTTCGGTGCTTTCCAGAGTATTATTATCTCCCGTGCTGGAATCACCGTGTTTGTTTTGGCGGGATTCTGAGCGGCGCCTTTGACGCCGGCGCTTAGGCTGTTTCTTGGAGGGGTCATCCTCAGCTGTTCCATCACCATCTCCCTCTTTTGGGGTGTCCACCATGTATATGTCATACGATGAGGTGGCTTTCCAGGGCCTAGTGGGCGCTGGTTCTTCATCATCTCGTTCATCGGCGTCCATAGCGTCGATGTCTTCGGAGTCGAAGTCGAGCATGTCGGTTAAGTCGTCGACAGTGGCTACAAAGTGGGTGGTGGGTGGGCTTTGAATTTCTTCATTGTCCGTACCCCAACCTTGCTAACCGTAGTCCGGCCAGGGCTCTCCTAATAAAGAGAGAGAATTCACTGACTTCAGTATATCGCCTAAAGGTGAGTGCTGAAAGATGTCCGCGGCAGTGAACTCCATGATCGGCGCCCAATCGGATTCGATTGGTAGGGGCGCGGAGGGTTCGGAGTCCGGAGAGGAGTCCGGCTCCTTGGAGTCACGAGTCTCGCAGAGTACGGGGCTGGTGCTTGGCTCAATCGCCGTTGGGGTCGCAGCCCCCAAGGTGGCGTCCAACCGCCCATCCTCGATCGGCGCAGTTGGCTCCGAATTAAGGGTCAGAGCCGATGCGGGTGCGGCCTCCAAGGCACTGTTCAGCGGCGGAGCTAGATCATGCTCGTCGTGACAATGCGGTGCGCTCGGCAGTGGCTCGAATCCGTCGAAGATCAAGTCCCCGTGGATGTCAGCCGTGTAGCTTAAACTTCCAAATCTGACCTGACGGCCAGGGGCGTAGCTTTCGATCTTCTCCAGACGGCCAAGCGAATTGGCCCGCAGTGCGAAGCCACCGAGGACGAAGATCTGTCTGGGGAGGAAGGTCTCACCCTGGACTGCATCACTATCGATGATCGTAGGAGCCATCGAGCCTGACGGCGACGACACAGAGGAACTCTCAATGAAAGCACCAATGTCGGTGTCAAAACCGGCGGATCTCGGGTAGGGGGTCCCGAACTGTGCGTCTAGGCCGGATGGTAACCGGAGACAACGGACACGAAGTTTTACCCAGGTTCGGGCCCTCTCGATGGAGGTAAAACCCTACGTCCTGCTTGATTAATATTGATGATATGGGTAGTACAAGAGTAGATCTACCACGAGATCGAGGAGGCTAAACCCTAGAAGCTAGCCTATGGTATGATTGTTGATGTGTATGTTGTCCTACGGACTAAAACCCTCTGGTTTATATAGACACCGGGTAGGGTTAGGGTTACATAGAGTCGGTTACAATGGTAGGAGATCTGCATATCCATATCGCCAAGCTTGCCTTCCACGCCAAGGAAAGTCCCTCCCGGACACGGGACGAAGTCTTCAATCTTGTATCTTCATAGTCCAGGAGTATGGCTGAAGGTATAGTATGGCTATCCGAACACCCCCTAATCCAGGACTCCCTTAATACTCCTACTAGAATAGAGGCTAGACATGATACTAGATGCGAGGAAGCAACGTCTACTTCCTTACACTCGAAGAAGAAAGAAGCACGCAAGATCGAGCCTCCGCAGATCAACAATGAATGCATCAAGAAGGCACTAATCCAACTTACAGGAGTAGTAAAATGTATTCTTGTGGTTCTTGTTTTCTTTGGTCTTGCTTTTCTAGTCAAAATTATCATTGGAGTTCGTGCAAAACGGAGGTCCGTTTGGGGTCATGCGTTGGAGTTGGCCTTACAAGTGGGACCGCAGTTCAGGAAACCGACTATCGACAAACGCCCACCTCGCCCGCCGCGCGATGGCTGAAGTTAGAGAAACGACGAGGTTGAAGAGATTACTCTAGCACAGACTCCAAGAAATAATATGGTGTTAGATGGATGTCGTGGTGGTGGCATGTGTCGTACTCCTGGACGTGAATGCTTGTTCTGGCCCATGCCACCCTACTACTCCTACTACTTACTCCTGCTATATAGTACTAGTATCAAGGATTCAAGGTGCTGGTTACGTACAGCGAACACATTAACATATGGCTACAGTAAAAACACCCGCCCCACGCGCGAAGCATGTGAAGCTAGTACAAATAGTGTACTACTATTGTTGATTTGCCTCATCCGATAACCTGTTGCAATGCACGTATAATTATGTGTTCGTAAAATATTTTTTTGCCTCGTCGCACCACTCACTCAGATAAGCGACTCGAAAGCCATTCATAAATTTAGTAAGTTTATCACAGGCATATCATTTTATTACATACAACAGGTCATCAACCCACATCGACAACAAGGATACATTATAAATACTAAAGTTTTCACCACACAACAAATAGCAAGCAATGAAATGAACTTCAACTCAACCATTCCTCGGCGTTGGAAACACTTGCTTTGAACCACAAGTGATTCTCTGGGACGGGCCATCGATTGTCGATCTGGAAACCAACGCAGGACTGATCATCTAGGCTGAAGCGGCCTACTATATCAGTACCAGGGTAGGGAACCACCCAAATGTCTGAGGTATAGACACAGTTGCTTATCATAAATGGTACTAGTAACGTTGTGTCAACAGCAGTTGGATCGCCTTTCACCATCATCGGATAGTTTTGTCCAAGGAAGAGCGAGTTTTCTCCAAGACTATCAATTCTGTACCAGGGAGAAGGACTTGGCGCTAGCACACTAGTATCCATCCCGAATACCATGCAACGGGTGTTGGAATAGGTCCGAAGAGTGCGACCATGGGAGACTACACCTGCTTCCTTAGCAGGAACATCATCAGTGGGCTGTATACACAAAAGAGGAGGTGATCCATCGGAATTAGTTGCCAGGCACCACAGAGTATATGGGCGCTGCTCGTCCTCATGCTCATGATCATCACCATCGTCATCTCCCCCTTGGTTATAAAAATTTTCAAGTATAGGTGGTGGGATGTTCACAGGACCTTGGAAACACAAGAAGAAGGTTAATTAGTAAAGGGAAACTTGCTAACCCGCATGCATGTGGATGAAACAATTATAATTACGGTGGAAGACAAACGTACCGAAACTACGAGGATCCCATGCAAAAACAGTGCCACGAGTGGTGGCAGCAAACACAAGGCCCTCGTATTGAATTGCATCACAGTACTCATCCGTGTACACAAACTGATTTTTGAGCAATATCCATCGAGTGAAACCACCAAGGACGGAAACAAGCTTGTCGAAGATAGCAACAACTTGATAGTTGTTGTAATTCCAAGAGCGGTTGGGACCTCGACAAATTGCTATCTTCCATAGAAGATAGTCACCATGATCGTATTTGAACGTGTGTACAATACCGGTGTGCTCAACCTCTGGGCAGTCTGATGAGATTTTTGGAAGTGGAACCCGGTCACGAGTGTACACATTCACAAGTTCCCACTCGCAGTTGGACCCAATGTAAACAACCCAATCTCCATTTGCTCCCGCCCAAGCCTTGCCCTCAAGCGATGGCATCTTAACATGATACATATCATTATCAAACGGCATCAACTTGCACAAGGCGAGGCCTCCGTCGTGCCAGCGCGAGTCATCAGGGTCACGGCGAAGAAGATAGGGGAGATCAAACCGCTCCTTGACTCTTGGGTTCCTCGTAATGATGTTATTAGTTGAGTCGAGAATGGGCTTGAATGAACCTGCCATGCTAGCCGAGGTGATGAAGTCGCACCGATCAATGAGTTCCTCCACCATGTCATCTTTCATATCGGGGCAAGAATAACGGGGTCGTTTCCGGCCTGTTCCCTCCATGGTGAAGACGATCGAACAATGGCAGAAGAAAGGGTGAAGGGCTGAAGGAAAATGGAGGAGGGACAGGAAGAGCGTGCGACAGCAGTTCCAAATCGAGAGGGAAAGGAGAAGAGTCGGTGGACGGTTGCGAGTTTGCCACGGTTCATGAAGAGGCGCCCCGGCCTACATGTCCGTTCGGAAATACTCCTACTACTCGCCGTCGTCTCACTGATATGTTGGAACGGGACCACATGTCAACGAAACATGGTGTGTAACTTCTCGTGCAAAATGCGATCTGGCCGCGTTGGCCTGAGGTGCTGCATTAGTTATCGACCTTTATTTTTTTAATGGCGTGCCGATCAGTTTTGAAGCACGACTAACTGGTACTGTACGCAGAGAAAATATAAACTACTCTACCACTACTCCACCTCCAGTACTAGTAGTATAAAAAAGATATATAGGCTGGAGCTTCAGCGCTTTCTTGCTAACGGCTGCCCACTTGCTTCTCACACTACCACCCTCTCTCCAGATCTAAAAAAGATGGCCCCTCTCTCCCTCCTCACCGGTGGTCACAGATCCGCCGGGGAAGAAAAGGACGTGCAGCATTGATGCACTCGTCGTCGGCGAGCGAGGTCACGCACTGACGAGAAGGCCGTCCTCTCAGACCTAGCGCCCGCGCGGGATGGCCTCCGTCCCCAAGCTCGCTCTCGTAGTGTGTGCGGAGGACGACGACCATGAGTGAAGCCACTTCCCGCCGACCCTCAGGTATGCTACCTCTTTTCGAACCATAACCTTGTTCTATTGCCCCATCTGCCACGTCGTTGCATGTGGATCTTTTTCCACTCCACCATCTTCCTAATTTGCTATCCTCTGCTCTGCTGGCCACGCAGACGAAAACCATAATTTGCACTATTAAAGGAAACCCTACTTCATGCAGACTAATCCATGTCTGGGTTGAATAAGGAAAGGAAGGGAGATGGTACTATCCAAGAGAGTAGGCATCGAACCCGCATCTAGGTTGAAAAGGGGAAAATCAGTAGCTAAGGAACGAGTCTCGTGTCTCTTGGTTGAAGAAGGGTAGAAAGGCATGACAACGCAATAGAGAATGACTAGGTCGATCGGTTTGTTGTCCTCGCATAGGAAAAAGGTGGCTAAAGAGAACAAAAATGGGACGTAATCCACATATGCTGCCTGGATATTTCTTGCTCTGGGCAACCATACCTCCCTCACCACTTTGCGTCCGTGGAGGTACATTGTACTGGTGCGCCCACTGTCCTAATGGGCCTCCCATGCTCTTATTGCCACTTTTTTTGTTGTTAGTATAACGCCAGCAGTCAAGTCAAGCAATGCTACTGCCAAAGTGATGCCACATTTAACTAATGCCGCTCTCAGTCTAAAGCCACCGATAAATTTAAGCAATGCCATTTAATGTCACTGGATTATTTTAGGGTTAGCTGTGATTGTGGATGTATTAAAGATTTTTTAGCTAAGGAATTCTAATGTTGTTGCACAGCCAGTATACCAATAATGAAACTTGTTACTACCTTCAGATTTTTGCACTGTTAATGCTTATAGATTACATACCTCACTTTCATGAGATAAGTTAATTTTTTTGTACAGTGTTGCCAAAATGCCAAGGCGCCGATGTCATTTTATTTTGGTTAAACTGCACAGGCAGTTATGAAGACAAGAGGAAATGTCAAGAGTGGGCACCTCCTCCTCTGGCTGTTCTCTTGATTCGTTCGATCAAGTTTTTATGTTTGATCGATTATCAAGATTGGGATAGCAATTTTTAAGGTCCCCCCGAGTTCGAAATGATATTTACCTTGGAGGTACATGGTTTGCAATTTTTTATACTGTCATTAGTTAATAATGCTAGTTACCTTCAGACTTTTGTATTTGGTTTAATGTTCATGCACAGCTAGTATACCAATGCTGAAACTTGTTACCTTTACATTTTGTATTTATAATTCTTATAGAAACCTTCCAGTGCTAGAGTTATTGAAATCTGTTCAGTAAAACTATTGTACTGTACCTTGTAATAAACTAACTACTCTGCTGTTGCACTAGCCACTGGATTAGTGTATATTTGTAGTATTTGAATGGTGTTGCATTAGCGTATGGACATAAATAAAGTGTGGCAAGCTTTCCCAGATATGTGCACAAGAAAACTACTACTTGTTTTTCTAAATACTAGACGTTTGGGTACTTTAAATTGAACCACGAAAATGTCTTATATAAAGGAACAAAGGGTGTAGAGTTCACTCAAATTATCCCGGTAAAGCTAGTCACACCTTTGTTAAAATTAATGTTCATTATGTTATTGGAGGAGGTCTGTATGTTTGTCTCTAATGCATGTCGACTACATACCTGACATCATGATGTAATGTTAAGTCATTTCCTTTTGTACAATGTCACTGAATTGTCAAGGCGGTGATGGCATTTTATTTTAGTAGAAATGCACAAAATTTGCTTAAAAGAAGAGGAAAGGTCAGGAATGGCTCAGTTTTCAGAAGAAAAAAACTATGTATGCCTTCCTGACATCAGCCGCTGTTGCTTTATTTATTCCTTCAAACAGGTGGTTAGAAACAATCTTGCTACCTTTTCCCATTAAGAAATCGGAATGCTTATATTTGTGATTCTATGCTTCAACTAGTGCCACTTTTGGAGTAATCACACTTTCAATATCTATGCAAACAGGGATGCTCGATTTTAGTGGAACTGCACAAAAAGTCCAACTGGTTCAACATTAGGAGCATGTTTTTTTCCAAACCTTTATATGCAATTGGTGGCATTATGAGTTGTTCATTACGAAGGTACATGGTTTGCTACTATCTTGCTACTCTTTTTGTAATGTCATTAGATAGTAATACTAGTGGTTTGCATGTGAATTTATTGGCAGGGTGGACCTATATTGGAGGTGCAGGACAGGATTCAATGATTGGATGCTCAATTTCGGTTGTATCGATTTCACCTCTTCCATCACTGCGAACATGGATATCCTTGGTTTGATGAAGAATAGGCGCTATATTTCTACTCTGAACCAGCAAATCAATTTAGTATAAAATTGTCCAGGGCAAAACATAATTGTATAATATTGTCCAGTGTAGAACATGACACATGCTAAGCGGAAGAGACATGTTTAAACCGAAAATACAAGGTGTGGTATATGTTTACTAGCTGCTTGATATTTGTGCAGACAGAGATGTCTGCCCATTGCTATTTTGCAAACAAACAAAGTGTCCGCATTTTGGTTGAACTGCACAAGAGAATAGTATAGTCACTGCATGCAATGCCATTTGAAAATAGACATAGAAAGATTGGATAGTCACTTCATGGACTGCAGAAAAGTAATATTGTACTATTTATTGGCCAACACTAGGTGCTTCATTGCTTTGGTCTGATTATACAATGGGCATCATTTTGCCTAAGTTAAAGTTTGTATTCCAAAAATAGTATCGCGGTGTGATCGAGAGAAGACCAAATCATATTTGAGTGGATGTTCCTCCATCATGTGTGGTTCATTCTCATGGTTCCAGCTATTGGTGAAACCACTTACGTTTGCAAGAGGAATTGTAGACTTCACAAACAAATTTGTCTTTCAGTCTGTAATGAATGTTGGCCAAGAGAAGCATCCATGTTAGTAGGAAGAACATATGTTTTTTCTAGATCTTTGCTTTTGGAGCTACATATTTGTATATGATCTGTGAATCATTGAGATGCATTAACATGTTGATCTTATGTATGGGAATCGTACTAGTTAGTTTTAGTTGCGACGCAAGATCCGAAGTGGCTAATCTTTGCTTTTGGAGCTACATATTTGTATATGATCTGTGAATCATTGAGATGCATTAACAGTTACTTATTTCTGTTCGCTCAGTGTTTACAAGTTACTGATCGATCACTAGCTAGCCTACAAATGCACTCCTCACAGTTTTATTTGCGACGCAAGATGTGAAGTGGCAGTTTTTTGAATAAAAATGCCTACCTCTGAAGAAACTGACAAGCTACACTATCGATCCTACACGGATAAAAATGCCTACCTCTGAAGAAACAGACAAGCTACACTATCGATCCTACATGGATAAATAGCGGATCACGCATGTACTACCTCCTTTCCGGTTTGCAGGGCTCAATTCAAGAAACGGCCTACTCGATCCTACACGAATAAATAGCGGATCACGCACGTACTAGTACATCCTTTCCGGTTTGCAGGGCTTAATTCAAACCTCTCACCAACCAAGGTACTCCCTCCGTCCGGGTTTATTAGTCCCATGAGCAAAGCAGCAAGACCAAGGCATGGAAATAATTAACGGCATGCAGAAGTTTAAGCCTAATTAATTCCAGCGATTTAAGTGGCTGCATGCGTGCCCTCGGCTGCGACTCGTTGCATGCTGCTTCGCGTATTGCCTGCGAGCGATTCTGAGTGCCTGCATGCGAAAAAAGATACGCTTTAATTGTTGTAGGCTTTTTAAATCCGTGGAATCATTATTGACAAGGAGGGAGATGATTCGAGTGCACTCGTTTGACCGCAATGCCGGCGTGCGGTCCAGATGGGACGGGATGGCATAGTCATAATTTTAGTTTCTCTAGTTTTCCACAGCAAGCTGGTGTGCTAAGCCATTATGCATTGAATTCTGATGACAGCCGTGCTACCTTCCACCTATAAGTACTATTTCCCGGCCTTCTCTGGTGCCACCGTGACCCAACTCGCCATATCCTCATAACCCCCACCGGCCCGACGTCGCTCGCCACGTCTGCCATGCCCCCGCCCGTCTGCGGTAGGAGATGCCGGAGGTGGTCACCGCCGGAACTAGTGTTCGGGTTTTCACCAGAAGGCAGACGGAGGGAGGAGACATTCTATCTGTCTTTAGATGGCAATGCGGAGATCGAGGAGTTGTTGGAGCGCGACCGCATGGCGGAGGAGCAGGAGTTGTTGGAGCGCGACCGCCTGGCGGAGGAGCAGCGTATCGCCGATTTGCGCCGCCAGCGGGAAATAGAGTAGCAGCGCACCGACGCTCTGAGTCGCGAGCAGAGCGCCCACAACTGGGCCGACTACATGGAGGCCGGCGCCCGGCAAATAGCCCTGGAGGCTGTCGGGCAAGCACGCATTTGCGACGCCGATTTTTACTACCAGCTCATCAAGTGGGTTTCCCGCTTGGAAGCCGAAGCTTTGGTGGACCACGCCGGCATGGAAAGGGCCAACGTGCACGAGCAACGCGCCCTATTGCACCACTTGCAAGTCCGAGGCGAGGCACACGACGCCGGTGTCGGCGTTTAGCGTGTACCACAGATGGCGGCCGGCATCGTCTAGTTAGCTAAGAGTAAGTTAGTACTTGTACGCTACTAGAGTATTAGTGGGAGTAGATAGTTAACTTGGCTATGATGGTTGTCAACGTGGAAGTTCAGTACTCTATATGTGGATCAGACCTGTTACTTTGCTCTGAATGTTGAACTTTCCGTTTAAACGTATGGAATGGGATGTTATTTTTTTAAATGGGTTGTATTTGTCCTCCACGGGTTTAGAAGCTGATTTGTGGGCCTAGCAAGTTGACACGTACACAATCAGGAGATGATTGTATGTGGAGAGGGTGACAGCAGGGACCCGCCAAGGTCATGGCAGTACGGAAGCAAGTGCCTCCTTATTTCAAGCCAATAAAAAAATTGCTCCTCCTAGTGGATTTCTGACATCTGGGTCCCATGCCATTGTCAACATAGTCAATAAACAAGAGAATTGCACAACGAACGGCTGACACCAGGGACCCAGCAGCTCGCCCAGTTATTTTTGTTTTGAGTTAATTTGATAAATGCCACTCCAAATCTGGTGTATCTGAGAAATGCCACTGCAATTTCCATACTTCGAAAAATGCCATTTCATGCCATTTCTAGTGGCATTTTTCGAAGTCTGGAGTGGCGTTTTTCAAAGTTTGCAAACTGCAGTGGCGTTTTTCAAAGTTTGCAAAAATTGCAGTGGCATTTTTCAAAGTTTGGAAATTGCAGTGGCATTTTTATGAATCGCCATAATTGGAGTGGCATTTATCTAATTTGTTTTTGAGACGGAAGCAGGGTGTCAAATGGGTTGTGCGGGACACTCTGGCCTGTTTGACGGCCTTTTCTTTTATGTTTACCACAGACCAGCCTAGTAGTTTTTTTTCTTTCTGAAAATGGCTAGCCCAGTTTTTTTGTGATTTTTCAAGTAAGTCACTTTATAAGGCCTGTTGGGCTACAAATCTTTCAAGACGAGGAGAGCTTCATTCGGCTCGCCGAGAAAATGGCCTATCAGTAATGAGAAATGGGATGTACATTTTTAAAACTCATCAAACCGGCACTTAGTTTCGAATATCTTTTTTTTTCATTTCGAGATTTTAAATTGCATTGATTTTTATGCGTGGACAATTTATTGGATTTTATATTGATATACATTTATTTTTAAAATCAGTCTGAATGTGACTCGAAATTTCGGGATTAAAAACAGTTCAGACCGCACCGACATATGCAAAATTTCGTATAATTTTTTAACCGTGGCCACAATATGGGCTGTAATGCTAACAAAAAGAATATGGGTTCCAAAAAAACCCGTAACAATTAGCAAATGGGTTGTAAATTATTTGAAATAACGGCAGATGGGATGTATGCTGTTTTCCACATATTTGAGGCTTTCCATAGATGGCCTATATACTGTTGGATGTCCATCCAACGGCCGTCGTGCTTCTTCAATCTTTGCTCTTCCTAGTCCAGCCGCTCAAATAAGCGCCGGCGGGACTGCCTGTTCCCTCCTCCCCGCGGCCGGCTGTAATGTCGCGTAGGCCTTAGCGCCCCACCGTACTCCCATCGCTGGCCTAGCCATCCCTCTACTCACCCACACCTGATGTTATTCTCCGGCGACGGCAGACGAACCAGTAAACCCTCGTACAGTCATACTCCCCTCCGCGTGGGAAACAAAAACAACTGTCGACTCTTCCCTGCCTCCATGCCGTTCCCTTCCTAGGCCTCGCCGTCGTCCACCGCCCTGGTGCTCTCTGCATGGCATGGTCAACGTGGTCAACGACCGACATGCATCTGAAGTGGACTGTGCGTGGAGAGGCTGACAGCTGGGTCCATGGCCGCACGCAAGGAAATGCCTCCTTATTAAGCGCAAAATAAATGATTCCTCCACCTAACATCTGGGACCCACCGAAAGGGCCTCTGTATTTCACGAAAAAAATGTTACCACCGCTGACAGCTCGGACCCACCAGCTATATCTTCGCACGCAAGGAAGTGCCTCCTTATTACGCACAAATAAATGAATACTCCCCCTGCTAGCTGCGACCCAGTATAGTGGGCCTACTAAGTTGACGGGGACGAAGGGCTTTGTCAACTTAGTCAATATGCACGAGTATAGCTCGACTGACCGTACGATGTCCATCCAACGGCCGTAGTGCTTCTTCAACCTCTGGTCTTCTTGCTCCAGCCGCCCAAAGCAGTGCCGGTCGTGCCGCCTACTCCTGCCTCCCATGGACGGCTGTGCTGTCGCGGAGGCCTCACCGCCCCGATACTACTCCCACCACTGGCCAGGCCATCCCTCCACTCCACTCACCCACACCCCCTGTTATTCTGTGGCGACGGCAGCACAGCCGAACCAGTGAACCCTCGTACTCCTCTCCGCGTGGGCATCCACTGCCACGTCTTCCCCGGCTCCGCGTCGTCCCCTTCCTAGGCCTCGCCTTCGTCCACCGCCGTGGTGCTCTCGGCGCGGCGTGGTCAATGTGGTCAACGACTGAATTCCATCGGAAGAATACTGTACGTGGAGAGGCTGATAGTTGGGTCCACGGCAGCCACAAGGAAGTGCCTCCTTATTACGCGGAAAATAATTATTCCTCCACCTGACAACAGGGACCCACCGGACGCCCACCAGCATTTCGTGAAAAAAAACATTTGCCCCTGACTGCTGGGACCCACCCGACGGGCCACCGTATTTCACAAAAAAATGTTCCCCTGCTGTCAGCTCGGACCCACCGGAAGTGCCTCCTTATTACGCACAAAAAATGAATACCCCCCTGCTAGCTGGGACCCACCTTGGTGGGAGGCTGACTTGTGGGCCTACTAAGTTGATGGGGACGGAGGGCTTTGTCAACTTAGTCAATATAAACGATTCTAGCTCCAGTGACCGTACGATGTCCATCCAACGGTCGTAGTGCTTCTTCAACCTCTGGTCTTCTTGCTCCAGCCGCCCAAAGCAGCGCCGGTCGTGCCGCATGCTCCTGCCTCCCGTGGTCGGATGTGCTGCCGCGGAGGCCTCACTGCCCCTACTATTCCCACCGCTGGCCAGGCACTGCGGTGATGGCAGCCTCACACCGCAACCGAACCAATGAACCCTCGTACTCCTCTCCCCGCGGGCTTCCACTGCCGCGTCTTCCCCGGCTCCGCGTCGTCCCCTTCCTAGGCCTCGCCCTCGTCCACCGCCCTGGTGCTCTCGGCGCGGCGTGGTCAACGTGGTCAAGAACGACTTCCATCGGACGTGGACTGTACGTGAAGAGGCTGACAGCTGGGTCCATGGCCGCAGCAAGTAAGTGCCTCCTTATTACGCGGAAAATAATGATTCCTCCACCTGACAGCTGGGACCCACCAGACGGGCCACTGTATTTCGCGAAAAAAAACGTTTCCCCCTGACTGCTGGGACCCACCAGCTACACCTTTGCACGCAAGGAAGTGCCTAATAGTCGGGACCCACCTGGTCGAAGTGTACGTAGCGTTGTCATTCTGGTCGCGAATGTGTACATACATATATACTGGTGGATGTAGAGGCACGCACGTGTCATAGTAGAGGCGCGCGCGTAGAATCTACACGTACGTACAGCAGGCAGGGTGCAAGAAAGAAAATACGGCCACGTATGTGTACATAGCGGGGTCTCGAACGCCTACTCGCGCATACGTACGGCGAGGGCTCATGTACATGGCTGGGTCGGAACGGAGAAATAGCGTCATCGTCATGTTCATGGGGAGGCAACAGAATGCGTCGTGTTCATGGGGAGGCAACGGAATGTGTCATGTTCTTGGGAAGGCAACGGAATGCGTCATGTTCATCGGGAGGCAACGGAATGCGTCGTGTTCATCGGGGGGCAACAGAACGCGTCGGAGCCAACCGGCTGGGTCGGAACGGAATGTGTGGTCGTGTTCATCGGGAGGGCTTGGACAGAACAAGCGATGGAAATGAGGCCTGGCATACCGCGGAACGGAGGAAACGGACCTCCTACGGTCGAAACGGGGTTCCTGTTGATCGGGAGGGGTGTGGCGTACCGCAAAACGGAGGAAACGGACCTCCTACGGTCGAAACGGGGGTCCTGTTGATCGGGAGGGGTGTGGCGTACCGCAAAACGGACCAAACGGACCTCCTACGGTCAAAACGGGGGTCCTGTTCATCGGGAGGGGTGTGGCGTACCGCAAAACGGGACTCCACGGGATACTGTTCATCTCCACCGTCGACCTCCTCCAGCCTCCACGGGCTCCTGTTCATCCAGCCTCCACCATGCGCTACTCCACCGTCTACTGTTCATCCAGCCCTCCACACCACGGGGTCCTGTTCAACCACCCCTCCACGGGCACACCTCCACCGTCTACTGTTCATCCAGCCCTCCACCACACCATGGGGTCTTGTTCATCCAGAGGCAACGTCATCGCTCACTGTTCATCCACCCCCCCCCCCCCGCAACACTCACTGCTCATCCAATCGATCGGCTTCAGTTAGCAGCAGTAGCGAAGGAATTGCTCGATCGGGTTCAGTTAACAGCCATCGATCGATCGCTCGGGTTCAGTAACGCGTAGCCTGTAGTGCAATCACTCAGGTTCAATTAGAGCCCAACACCTCGCTCGGATTCAGTTAGAGCCAACGCCTCGCACACACGCGCGTACGTGTACGAGAGAAACGCGCATCGCTCGGCCCCCGACCTCCCACCGTAACCGGGAACTCCCCGAAATTTTCCTCCCCCACGCTTCTACCATGGTTTTTTCGTCATGGACGGCCCAAAGAATGCCATGCAGCTGCGTTTCCGGCCCGCCCAGGACGAAAAGCCCATTTTCTGTCATGATTTTTTGTCATAGAAGTAGGAGCCTCCCATATCTATGATGATACCGGGTTTTGTCACAATTATCGTCATAGAAGTGTCATATGTATGACAGAAAAAAAATTCGTTCGGCCCAAAATGTCACGGATGTGTCTTTTTTGTAGTGTGAACATCACTTGACTTTGAGGCTTGGCGGCCTATGAAAGCCTTATTTTTTGATTTATATTTGATTTGAACATTTTTTGAGATTCATCTCTTGTGACATGTCAATACATGGTTGAAAGTGCTAGTTATCGACTAGAGGGGAAGTGAATAGGCGATTTTTATGTGAGTCTTCAAAAACATGAGGTCTTTGAAGACGAACAATAGAAATGAACCTATTGATATGCAGCGGAAGGTAGGCTACACTAGACAGGCCATAGTCAAGATTGCAATGAAGTGAAAACACGAAGACTGTGAGCAACTTGGTAGAAAGGATCAAGATGGAAGACAATATGAAGCCAAATAGTAAATAGTCTTCACTTAGTGAAGTCAATCAGATCATATAGGCAAACAATGACTTCATGAAGACAAGCTGTAAAATAAAAGAAAGTGAAGGATAGAACCAGTTGCTTGGTGAAGACAAGGATTTGGTAGACCAGTTCCAGTTGTTGTGACAACTGTACGTATGGTTAGGGAGGCTGAGATTCAACTCAAAAGACCATGTCTTCACCTTATTCCCCTTGAACTAAGGACACCCAGTCCTTGCACAATCACTCTGGTAAGTCTTCAAGGTAGACTTCCAAACCTTCACAGACTCTGTTCACCGGCAATCCACAATGACTCTTGGATGATCAAAACGCGACGCCTAACCGGCTGGAGGATTCACAGTCCTCAAGTGTAACAAGTGTTCAGGTCACGCAGACAGAAAGACTTCAGTGATTCCTAACACTCTTTGGCTCTGGATGTTTAGGGCTTTGTCCTCGCAAGGATCTCTCTCTCAAATGCTTCAGAGGTGGGTTGCTCTCAAATGACAAAAGCCATGCACTAACTCTGAGCAGCCACCAATTTATGGTGTAAGGGGTGGGCTATTTATAGCCAGGAGGCAACCCGACCTGATTTGTCTGAAATGACCCTTGGTCACTAAGGAGCTGACACGTGTCCAATGGTCAAATTTTAAACACACGTGACAGCTTGACTTGGGCTACAAGTAAAGCTGACTCATCCAGCTCTTGATAAGATTTGCTCTCATTATCTTCGCTCGAAGACATAGGATTTGGTTGAGCATCACATTAGTCACTCTGACTTTGTTCACTTGGACCCCACTTAACAGTACGGTGGTTCCTATGACTCAACAAATAAGAAACGGAAACTACGAAACAACTATGTCTTCGCACTCCATAGTCTTCACGTGAATGCCTTCTCATGTCATAATCTTCACTGTGAATATCTTCACAGACCACCATTGTCTTCAATGTCTTCAAACATTTTAGGGGTCATCTCTGGTAGGTAAACTGAATCAATATGGGACTACTACTTGTGTTATCCTACAATTCTCACAAACACATTAGTCCCTCAACCAAGTTTGTCGTCAATACTCCAAAACCAACTAGGGGTGGAACTAGATGCACTTACAAGGGCATGTTGCCTTATGGTTCATGTATGACTTTATCCGAAGTGTTATTAACCCGGCCTGGTTGTGGACTTTAAGTCACCAGGGTATAATGATTATGTGCTTAGAGCAATGTGCTCTATGTTTTGGGATGCTACCCCTTGCTGCATGCGGCGTTGTAAGCCGGCGGTATGAGTAAATTGAATAGGGCGTTGTGCGTATGTCTTTGGGCTATTACCCTTACTACACGGCGAATGATAAGTTGGCAGTATGAACAAATATCATAGGTATGATATTTATTTTATTATGATTTTATGAGGTTTTGACAAACCGGCCCTGATTATGGACTATTTAGTCATCAGTGGTTTTTTGGGGTACTGTGACCCGCCCTGCGGTAAACCGCCAGGGCACTTGTTATCTGTTTACGTGCAGGAAAAAATGACAAATCCGACCTGCATAATTGATAATACTATAAAGCATAAGTGGCAGATCTTCAAATGACGGATCAACAGTGTTATGCAGACAAACATGCACAATGGCACGACAGGTTAGTGTTTAACTAGCCTATTGCATGGCTCCGTGAGCCCAAATGAATAAGTATTCTTTCAAGCAACGCCTGATGATGCAGGTTCTGAACCGGCCAGCGGATCAGTTCTCCTGGTCTTGGCAGCTTGAAGCTTCCGGGCTATCTCGTGCTGGTTCTTCTTCTCCCTCCACCGTCTAGAAGTCAGGCGATGACCAATTGATGCCAGTCAAGGCTTGAAATTCAGCTTCATCATCGACAAGCTCAGACGGATCAATTTCAGGGGCAAAAGTATGCTTACGGATTGGAGGGATAAGATATGCAATCTTGTAAGCCTGCGTAGGCATTTTCTGGTTTTCGGTGGTATAAGCCACATGGTATTTGGATAGATCTGTTTCTTCAGCAAGCAGGGTCACCAATGGACGCATCTCTTTCACACAAGAAGCAAAATCTTTTTTGTCAAAAGGAGACCCGTCCTCTTTTAAACTGGGGCAGCCAGTGGCTAGCTCGGTCGGGTCTAATTCTGACTGCCATGCCTTTGCCCGGCTTAAAGTAGTAATGGCACCGGCTCTAGCAGCGGACTGTTTGTTCTCTTCAATCCTGGCAGGCAAGGCACAAAGTTAGCTTAAGACAGTTCCCTCGGGACACCCAGCATGTCTGAGGGTTTCCATGCAAAGATGTCTCGGTTCTCACGGATGAACTCGATGAGCGCGCTTTCCTATTTCGGATCCAAGTTTGCGCTGATGATGAACTGTTTGGATGAATCGCCAGGCACAAAGTCAACCATCTTAGTGTCATTAGCTGATTTGAACTTTAACTCCGGCTCATGCTCTGTTGTTGGCTTCTTTAATGATGTCATGTCCGCCGGGTCAACATGATCCTTGTAGAATTTCAACTCCTCTGTTGCACAAACAGATTCAACATAGGCAGCATCCCCCTCTTAACATTCCAAGGCTATCTTCCGGCTCCCATGGACTATAATGGTGCCCTTGTGACCCGACATCTTGAGCTGCAAATACACGTAACATGGCTGAGCCATGAACTTGGCATAAGTCGGCCGCCCAAACAGAGCATGATATGGGCTTTTGATCTTAACCACTTCAAAGGTTAATTTTTCTGCTCTGGAGTCATACTCATCCCCAAAGGCTACCTCCAGTTCGATCTTACCAACTGGGTATGCCGACTTACCGGGTACCACACCATGAAAAACAGTGTTGGATTGTTTAAGATTTTTATCCGTCAATCCCATCCGGCGGAACGTCTCATAGTAAAGGATGTTGATGCTGCTTCCTCCATCCATGAGTACCTTAGTAAACTTGTACCCACCAACCTGAGGTGCCACTACCAAACCAAGTGACCTGGATTATCAACCCGGGAAGGGTGATCCTCTCTGCTCCACACAATAGGCTGCTCCGACCAACGTAGATAACGTGGAATTGCCAGTTCAACGGCATTGACGGCCCTCTTGTGGAGTTTCTGGTCTCTCTTACATAAACTGGTAGTAAAGACATGATACTGTCCGCTACTCAACTGCTTTGGGTTGCTCTGATAGCCGGATTGTTGCTGCTGTTGATTCCCTTGGCCGTGTTGCTGATTATATCCTCCCTGGTGACTAGGATGAGCCTGACCATGAAAACCTCCTCCGCTTGAACCGGAGCCCGGGCCCTGAAAGACGCCTCCACCTGAGCCGCCACCCGGGTCGTGACCCCCATCAAATGCGTTTGAATTTTTAAACGCCTTCATGATCGTGCAATCCTTCCACGAGTGGGTGGCTGGCTTCTCCCGGGTGTCGTGTCTTGGACAAGGTTCATTCAACAACTACTCAAGGGTGGGGCCTGACCCGCCCGATCGAGGAGGTTGTCTGCCCTTGCGCCGCTGATTACCACCCTGCGCATTAGTATTAGCAACAAACTCATCAGCCTTACGCTTATTACCTCCTTGATTCGTCGGGTTATGCTGGTGACCCTTGTCATTGCCGTTCTTCTTTCCCTTCGTTGCTTTTTCTTCATCAGATGTCGGGTCTTTGGTGGTGTCAGAATCGGCATATTTGACAAGAGCCGCCATCAATGTTCCCATGTCATTACAGTCATGTTTAAGCCGCCCCAACTTCTGCTTCAGAGGTTCAAAAGGCAATTTTTCTCCAACATCAAAACTGCTGAGCCGGCATCCATTTTATCAGACGAATGTATTATCTCCTTGACCCGGCGCACCCAATGGGTTGTAGATTCTCCATCCTCTTGCTTGCAATTGGTCAGGTCCACAATCGACATTGGCTGCTTACACATGTGTTTAAAGTTCTGGATGAACCGTGCCTTCAACTCTGCCCATCAGCCGATGGAATTGGGTGGTAATCCTTTCAACCAGGTCCGAGCTGTTCCATCCAACTTCATGGTAAAGTACTTGGCCATTGTAGCATCGCTAACCTCCAACAGCTCCATAGCCATCTCATAACTCTCAATCCAAGCCCCCGGCTGTAAGTCAGCCGTGTAGTTAGGAACCTTATGAGGCCCCTTGAAATCCTTGGGCAGCCGCTCATTGCGTATGGCTGACCAGGCAAGGTACACCTACGATTCTTGTAGCCACTCCTGCCACAACCGAGGTTGCTAGATAAGCTGGAAAGGTTTGATGAGCCGCCTGCTCTGCTGCTATCTGAGCCACCCATTCCGCCTCCTGACGAATCCTCTCCTGATCCGCCAAGTTAAGGGCTCCAGCCCGCACCGGCTCATGCCTATATGGCCGGTTGTGGCGCTGAGCATTACTTGACATCTCTGCAGATTCCATGTGCCTACTGTAACTCGGGCTCCGGCTTGGGCGAGGAGTTGAATGAATCATGTCTCGACTGTAGGAGTATGCATCCTGCTGGGCCAAAGTTGTTTGAAGTAGCTCTCTTACCCTCCGGGTTTCAATTGCTGCTGGCGAGTCGCCTTCCATTGGGAGAGCTGCCAAATGAGCCGAAGCCGCAATGAGATTCTCCATGGGGTTGGAGAAGTGACCCGGGGGTGTTGACATATAACGGGGAGGAGCTGTATTCATGCGCGGTGGCTCCATGGTGCGTGGCTGAACTGGTCCACCGGGCGTCGTGACCCGGTTTGCCTCTGGCGGGTTGCTCCCTCCAGCTCCGGGTGTATGGAACAGATTCCTTGGATCCAGCGTTAGAGGCAGATGCGACTGAGCTTTCGGACGCCTCCTCCTCATGACCTCGTTTGATGCATTAAGATCCACCAAGAGCCGGAAGGTTTCTGCTTGAAGCTGCTGAGCCTAAGCATCCAAAGCTGCTCGTTCTGCTGCCATCCGGGTTACCTCCGCGGCTAGATTTTCCTTAGCTTTCGCCATCTCCTCTCGCACGCGTGCCACTTTCCGCGTCATGCTGGGCTTTATCCGCCGGCTCTCTCGCAGCGGTTAATAGAGTCGTCAGTTTATCCATGAGGTCCATGAGAACCTGAGCCAGGGGGGCGCAGGGTCTCCTGACCCGGTAGCCACCGACCCGGTGGCCGCCGCTGTCGCTATGGCGGAGTTCTGCCCGGGCTGTGTCCCTGCCATAAATTCTTCGGCCCAATTTGGCGGCTCAAGGGGGTCCGGAATACTGCTGCCATCAAAACAGCCCCTGAGCATGCCGTCTTGCAGTTGGTACAACGAGTCCGTCTCACCTGTTGATGATGCAGTATCAGAGCAGATAGCCGTCGCCCCACCTTCCATCGATCCTTCGGAGTATTCACCGCCATGGATGCAGCCTACGAAAGCATGCTTCACAACAGATTGAACACGGGCCGACCCGTGCGCTGAGCCGTTTCGATGAGGTTAGTGTGGACGTCCGGCTCAGGGCCTGACTTGCCGATCCGGCCGATGAAGACGTGAATTCCGCCGAAGGGGACCCGGTACCCGTACTCGATCGAGCCGGCCTTGGGGCCCCAGCCTTCGTCGTCGATGTAGAGTTTGCCGCGATGACTCTTGGTCATCCGGCCCACAACGTATCCCTTGAGCCCTTCGAAGTTTCCCTTCAAGAACTCAAATCCACCATGCGCTGGCCACACGGTGGGCACCAACTGTCGTGGAGTTGACACGGCATATGTCCTAGAGCAAGTACTTAGTCGTGGGGCCGTCGCACTAGGAAGCTTAAAGGGGTTAATTGGGACAAAGGACATGAGAGAGTTTTATACTAGTTCGGCCCCTTACGATGAAGGTAAAAGCCTACGTCTAGTTGTGATTGGTATTGCTGAGGTTTCGATCTCCAAGAGGCTCAAATCGTCGGCTTGGTTATCGACTTCGTTGTTTCTTGCCCTAAACCGCCACCAGGTCGTCCCCTTATATACACGGGTTGACACCAGGTGGCCTACGGAGTCTCGGCCGGCTCATAATCGTGTCCAGCTCGGTGACTTCTTTTACATGCCTTTCTGTACAAGTATTTGTCGTTCATATGGCGGTTTACAATAACGGGCCTTAAGCCGGCCCGAGGCCCTTGGGCTTTTTATACGTTTAATAAACTATCATCTTGACTGCATATTGGGCTTGTTAGGTAACCCGCCATTAGGGCTGACCCGGCCCCTCCTGGGCGGGTCATACTGGTAGTAATATCCCCAACATTAGGCCCCAGGTTGACTTTGAACCTTGTTCTTTGTAAATCTTCAATACTTAGACGAAATCCCTCTTCTACCTGAAAAAACTTTGTAACCCGCCGTGACGTCATCTTTTGTCCCAATTAACCCCTTTAAGCTTCCTAGTGCGATAGCCCCACGACTAAGTCCTTTCTCTAGGACATCTGTCGTGTCAACTCCACGACAGGTACCCCTACTAAAATGTGGATTAGTCCTCTCTCTACTCATTTAACTCCTCTCCTTTAACATAGGTGAGTTCTGGATTGGAGGGTTTGGAGGATAATAAATGCTCATTAACTTGATTTTAGCCTTTTTAGTATTTGGATCCAAGCATGGTGAGGCTAGCATGTTTTAGTCCCACTACTTTTAGTCGTGGGACTAAAATGTATCCAAGCACCCTCTTAGTTTTATTTGAGGGGTGGGTTGTGCTGGACACCATTATCGTGACTAGCCTTTTTAATAGTACTATATGCATAATTTGGCGACGAGCGCTCTCTATATGTACCAACTTTTTTTTAATTTCAAGTTTTGCTCCATGGCACAATCCATCGATACTACTGTTGTACAAAAGTATACATTTTTTAAAAGGCTAGAGGCGGAGCAGTCTAGCTTGGTCGGTTTCACGAGAGGCGAGGGCCTTTGTGATTTGACGGCTCATTACTGCTGGAAGGCGGGGCCTTGTGATTTGAATGCTCATATAAATGCGCCGACGACCTGATCGAGGAGGAGCAAAGAACCGTGCGGTATACTCAAGTTTTCCACTGGAGTAGTACTGCGATGGAGGAGCACGAAACACGGCAGCCCAGTGCCATATGGCGATAAAAATGATCTAATTTGCTAGTCATCTCATTGTTAACGTTGTTCTATTCATTCCCTAAAAAACATTGTTCTATTGATGCCTCGCAGAGAATGTGACACGTGCGGCGAAACACCCGAAGCAAAAGATGAAACACAAGAGCAAAAGAAGAAGGAAGATTATCACCCCAAATGATCTAATTCGCCGTGGAGTCGTAATTGCTTCTTCATCGCCTCCACGGCCTCCATCTCCTTGTGCGTCTCCTCCGCCATCTTCATCATTGTGTCCATGACGCGGCATTTCTCGAGGCGAGCCTTCATCATATGTTCCACGGCCATATTACGTACCTTGACAGCAGTCGGGTGCTCGATGCGGAGCTTCGCTAACTCTTCCTTCTGTTCCATGGCGACGGCATGCAGCATCTTGATTGAGGAACTACTATTCATGTAGCTTCTTCCAGCCGGCGTTCTTCTCCTTCAACAGGTCGATCTCGTGGCAGAGCTTCACATTGTCCTCCCTAAGTCGCAGGATTTCGCCGGTCGCCTTCTTCTCAAAGGCAATGCTCTTCTTCAGCGGCATCACCAAGCTGGCGGTCAACTCCCCCTGCTGATTTAGCTCAGCGGTCATGTCGTCAAGGCTCTCCTTCAGCAACTCCATCAAGCCTAGGATGAACTCCTTCTGCTTATTGAGCTGATCGGGCGTGCCATCGAGGGATAACGACTCCAGCTCCGCCGGCTCGGCATGTTCGCCTCCGCGGCTAGGGCGCTCCTGGGAGCCATCGCCTGCCCGTGAGAGATCTTTCGAGCTCTCTGCGTGGCGGTGAGCCCTCTCTTTTTTCGCAGCCTTGGTTGCCGCTCCCTTGTTACGAGTAGTTCTCGACCTAGAGCTCTGCTCACCGGCCATGGAAACGACGGACGAAGAAGAAGCACTTATGAGGAGGAAAGGTAGAGTGATTTTCGGTTAGGTAGTTCCCCTTTTTATAACCTAAGTACTAGCACTAGTACTAATACCTGCATAGTTGGAACACGTTCAGGTTTGGTACGTACTAGTAGTAGGTGTGAGCAGGCTTTCGAATGTGATGGGAACAAGGTAAAGATTAATTGATGGTTTTGGTTTCAAGGCCCGAAACGGCTCCCGCTGAGTTTTGGCGGAACATAAATTTCAAGTACTACACTGCTCAAATGCGTAAATATTATGTTACTGTCAAAAATTGGCACAAAATACGAAGGAGACCAATGGAAGTACTACTAGCAACCCACGATTTAACTACTCGCATGCGCGCAATGGAGTAATAATGTCTTTCTTCCGCCCTCACGTCCACTCAATTTGCATGCGCTATATTAATTGACCATCAATGAAGTGAACGACTTTACATGCGTCAAATTATCACATGGGGTGGATGTTGGTACAAAATTGCGTCCGCCCGTGCACCCGCATGTGCGTGCGAGGAATGAGTGCGTGCACATCTTTGCTTCGTGCATGTACCGCCAGTGGCTCAGGGAGGACGAGTACATTCTTCTGGAACCAGCAGCACGTCACTGTGATCAATCCATGCAAGGAGGTCACGACAACGCCTACACATGTGCCTCGTGGCTTCGTGAACTGTAAGAGAGACATTGTGTAGTGTGCCATTGGTATTCTAATTTACGTGGTTTGCACATACTCGAAGTACTAGTAAGGTACACGTACATTGCACGCATCAGATTTTGCAACCAAATTATGAATAAATACCACACTATAGCATGTAAGCTCTGAGTCATATATTCCTGATGTAGCCCTTCGTTTAATTCGTATAGTTCATCTCATTCAAAATCAATTAGTTTTTATAAAAAGCTAAGAACGCGGGAATAGGAAAAACATGGGATTATAGTGGAATGTCATCTTGAATCCTACAGGATTGTACGAGTGTTTGATTGTGCATAGAAAAAATGCAAAATTCTTTCAAAGAGGTTTGAGTGGATGGGATGTTTCCTATGAAATCTAGTGCAAATGAATCATATGGAAAAATTCCTATGGTTTACAATCCTATGAATCAAACAACCAAGATAGGAAAAATTCCTAATGATTAGAATCCTCCAAAATTCCTTTGAGAATCCTTTGAATCAAAGAAGCCCTTAATCTATTTTATGATTCATGGAATTGTGCGTTGTAAAGCATAAAGTAAAAACAAATAATGGCAATTCAACTAGAAAAAAGTTTGGGCAGTTATGATACGGAAGATTCTAGAACAAAAGAGAACCACTGTTGTTTTGAGGTTTGTGCATTATGCTTAAGTTCAACCATGGAGTCTGCTAGATTGTACATGTGGCAAAATCCGGCGGGGGGCTAGAAGATGGTGCGAGGGGCCGAGTGGAGGGAGACTATGAAGGAATTCACAAGTGCGAGATCGATATTTAGAGAGAGGGGGAGAACACGTGCGCTGATGCGCGTAGTGGTGGAGCCATGAAAAATAAATGAACTAGGGGGCCAAGCATTGCTAATCCTTTACGAGGAGGGTCAATTCATGAACTTAAACCATTTTTAGCAGCAATTTTCTAACGATCACATTCATATTAGCCTTGATATATAGTGCTGTTAGGGGGAGGGGGGTAGGGCCCTTACTGCCCCCTATCTTCGCCGTTGTGCACGCGTCTGAGAGATGAAGCGGAAGGCATGGATGATGAGAGGGGGACGTTGGATACATAATTAATGTGGGTGTATTGGCTATATATGTTAATCCTATATAGAGAGGTATAGATTGATAGATCTGGATGTGGGAAAGAGGGTGAGACCTCACTGGATATATCGATTGATCGGTTTGTATGGAAAACTATGAAAGACCTAGCTATATACACACATACATAGAGGAACATCGATCGTTGCGCATGCACGCGTGAGAGATAAAGAATGCCCGATATGATGGAGAGGGGGATGTGTGTTGGTGTGTGCCTTCATGGGAGACCGACCTGAAGAAAAAGATTGCATGTGTGCGATGGATAATGCCGACTGGTAGTGTGTGTGCATGCATGCACGAGAAAAGGTTAGTGGTACAATTATAAAGAGAAGACTACTGTGTGGGTGTAAAAGAATAGCTGAATAGGTGAGGTCACCATCAATGTAAAGTTGAATTCAAATATTTGAATAAGAGATCCTGATGTTTGAAACCCATGCATGCATGAATATAACGGAGATCTGCGCGGTGTGGTTTGGAAACGAGCATGTTGTAATGTATACACATTGAACAAGGTCAGACTGATTTGAATTTGAGATACCGATGGCAGACATCACTTGGCCATGTCGCATCCGTGCATGGACACACTATTCTACTTGGAGATGATGGGCAGCTTTTGCATCACATATCTATATCTATACCCCTATATATATTATATTTTATATTTTTTTTATTGTGTGCGGGTAACTTTAACTTTGAAAGATGGTCGTTGGATGAGGCGTATCCGATGGTCCAAAGATCGCAAATTTGAGCACTACTGGCCGTTGGATATCATCTAGATTCCACCAGATTTCGCCACATGTATAATCTAGAAGACTCCATGGTTGAACTTAAGCATAATGCACAAACATCAAAACACAAGCACTTCTTATTTGTTCTAGAATCTTCCGTATCAGAATTGCTCAAATGTTTTTATACATGATTTGCCATTATTTGTTTTTACTTTATGTCTTACGACGCACAATTCCATGAATCTTAAATAGATTAGCTTTCTTATGAAAACTAGATGATTTTGAATGAAATGAACTATAAGAATTAAACGAACATCTACATCATGCATATATGACTCAAAGCTTGCATGCTATAATGTGGTATTTATTCATAATTTGGTTGCCAAATCTCATGCGTGCAATGCACGTGTACCTTACTCTAGTCTAAATGGTGTTTGTGTGTGTGTGTTGTGCGTGTTGAGGTGCAAATTGTCTTTTTTTGGTACACGTTAAGCTTGTTCTTCCGAAATTTCAAGCCGCGTCTTGTTATGCCAAAAATTCAATATAGCGTCTCTGTCTATCATGCTACGAAACTCCCGCCTCTTCAACCCGCGCCTTGTTAGCCTGAAATATTTAAGATATATCTTTGTCTTGTTGTGCTCCGACAACTCCCTCCATCTCAACCCGCGCCTTGCTATTCCGAAATTACAACGCGTGCGAAAACTCCCACCTCCTGTGAAATCCCGGCACGCGAAATGCCTGTGGTACCCCTGAACTGAAAGAACTGCCTCAAATCGGTGGGGGTACTTTCGTAACTTACCCCACATTTCGGAAAAGCGCATCTCTAAGCCATGGTTCCCCACTGCCATCCCATCCGCCCACCCATTCATACACCAAGGTCGTGAAAACCTGCGACAAAACCCCACACCCTACTCCGTCCGCCACCCAGCCGGAGCCTCTTCCCCAACGACGTCGTCCACAGCAACATCTCGACGTCCCTCATCCACCATACCGGTTGAGGATCCGTCGTTGATCTCATCATCCCGCTAGTTCAGCCACCCCGTCCTCCACCTCCAAGGAACTGCCCCGACGTTCCCCTTGTCTTTCGCGCCACCTCCATTCCCACACTACCGTCTTCACCTGCACTACCGGAAGAGCATCATCATCACCGTTTCCTCGGATGAAGTTGCGGCCTAATCGGCGCCACCAAAGAGGTTGTACACTAATCGCCGCATTTTCTTCTTGATTCGATCTCACGGTGCTGCCGACGCTCGGTCCCGAGCCGACACGGCGCGGCTCCATCCACGGCGGCGTCGCAGGGCACTTCCTCCACGGCGTTGCTCCCTCGGCGGCGACGTCGACATCAGTAGGACCTACTAGTGCTTTAGCTCTCGCTCGCGCTGCTGCTCTGCTCTTGCTCTCGGTCCCCTGCCTGGTCTACTCTTGCTATTGCTCTTGCTATTGCTCTTGCTCGCGCTGCTGCTCTCGATCTTGCTCTTGCTTGCGATGCTGCTCCAATTTAGCTACACTTCACTCCGATGCCGTCGGGGTGAAGGAAGAACCAGCCGCAGCGGGGAGGGGGGCTCGCCGGAGAGGTACCCCACTATCTATCTTTGGGTTCAGGATGGGGGCGGTTGTCGCCGGCGGTGGCGGGGCGTTGGCGGGGCGGTGGCGTGGGGATCGCCGGAGAAAAAGCTTGGCATGGCGGAGCTAGAGGGATGGCCGGGGCGGCGGCGAACCGGCGGTGGGAGTGTTTTCGGGGCGGGCGGGGCGGCGCACCACCTGCCGTGGGCGGTGGGGGCTGCTGTTTGGCCGGCTCAGGGGGGTGGAGGTTGAAGATGAACCGCAGGCCCTTGATTTCGTATCCAACGGCTGCAAAATTGACTGACCAGAGATGAAAAAGTCAGTCGACCGACGTGTAGCCTCACCTTGCTAGTGCGTTCAATTTTGACAGCAAAATTCAGTTTCGACAGCAAATTTCAGTTTAGACAGTTAAGTTCAGTTTTGATAGCTAAATTCAGTTTCGACAGTTAAGTTCAGAGATGAGCGGCTGATGTATTTTACATATAGCACTCTATGGTTATGTATTTTACGTCATGTATTGGAGATGCTATTAGAATTCCACTCAGGTTAATGTTGTTCGTTGTCTCTCTTGTCCTGCTTCAGCCTCGGCGTCGCACAACTCACCGGAGCTGCTCCAACAACGAAACCCTCCATCACAGCGGAGCAGTACCTCGGGCTCCATCTCCAGACGCCTAAGATCTTCTTCCCCTCCTCCGACAGCCAAGTCAGCCGGAGCATCCTCACCGGCCAAACCAATCACGTTGAGATCGACATGGCTTCGCCAAGAGGTTGTACATTTGTTGCATCTCTTAATTACTCTTCATGTTATATATATTGTCCACTAAGCACTCGTAGTAACGGGAAAACGATTGTTTTATCCTACTATATGACAAGCAGTGAGGTACCAGGCAACTTAGCTATCCGTGATGGACTCTCTTGAACGCCATCATTATTTATCTCTGCGCGTTTGAGCTGTGCATTTGTCGATGGGCCTGGGAGTTGAGCTAGTATGGCAGAGGCCTGGGTCCAAAGTAATAGAAGTAGCACAAAAACATTTTTTGGTGTAGGATTTTCCTTGCTCAAGCCTGCGTACTACAATCGCCAGTGCTTGAAAGGAAAAGTGAATGAAAAACATCAAAATTGGAAAGTTTCCTATGGTACTACTTTTCATGAATTTGGTGCAAAGGAATGGAGCAAAGGAAAACTGTAGGATTTGTTCCTTTAGTGTCTCCTTGAAAGAAAAACCGTAGGAATTCTAATTTCCACTTCTCCTCCTTTTCATATTCCTATTCATCAAGCACAAGACTAAGAGATAGTAGCATAATAGCATTATAACAATACATTTTCTTGTGGTTTGACTTAATCTCACCATGCTTTTTTGCATCCTGTGATCTTCCAATTGTTGTGAATCAAACACCCAGATTGGCAGAAATCCTGTGTTTTTTAATTCTTTGTTTTGCATGTGCATTCCTATCCTATTCCTGTCTATTTCCTATCCCTGCATTGTTAGAATCCTCAAATTCAAACAAGCCCTTACTCAATTACTTCTGTTACATATATGTGTCAAAGAAAACCTTGTGTGGTTTGTCCTTCTCCTGCGGCGCTGTGTTCCACCCCAACTCAGCTGCTCCAACGACGGAAGGGTTCACCACAGTAGGGATTCGCTCTCCAGACTGTCTTTCGCCGCCTCAGATCTTCTTTCCAGCCGCCGGCAGCCACGGCAACTGCATTACCATCATCAACTGAGCAGATGACCTTGAGGACTACACGGGTCCGCAAGAGAGGTCACACTCTTCCGTGTCTGCATACGTTATGCGTCGCTTAATATGATGGCATGCTACATTATCGTCGTGTTCACCTATTAGACTCCAAGTCAGGTCCAAACTAATGCTGAAACTTGAGTTTTTAAATGGTTGTGGGGTACATATTGGGGAAGCAATTAGTACTATCTGTCTACTATCTGGTTAATCTCCGGTGTCTACTATGAGTTTCATGTTGGGTGCAAACAAACATTAAAGGAGCCATTATCTGTATTTTTTAACTAAAGCTATTATCTGCCTGCTATCATTGGTTTTGGGTCTATCCACAGTTTGCTACCATCACTCTGGATTTGTGCATGGACTCCTTACATAATCTCACTATGTTTTATTCCTATGCATGCCAGTTATTATACACAATGGAACTGATCATGTAGAGCAAAAGAGACGAGCCTTGTGTGTCAATAAAATTTTATGCGGACGTTGTTCCATGGTGGGCACAAAGGCAGCCCCCCCCTCCACCCATTTCGGATCGTAATCAAGAGGAAGATAACTGTTATGAGGGGGATTCAGAAGGAGAAGACCACTCCTATTTACCCCATGAGGTCTTCGCTCTAACTTGGCATGTTGATGTTGGTAATATCATGCATATGGTGCCTTGCATTGCTTACTGTATACATTAAAGATGTCATCTGCTTAGTTTAGACATGCTTTGTGTCAATGCCATCTGTTTAGTTTCTTTATCGTATATGTGAATCATGCAATGCCATGTTGTCTAGCCAGGCATCATATATGTAAACTTTGCAATGCCACCCTGGTTAGCCAGTCATCTTATATGTGAATTATATCATGCCATCATTTTTTTATTACGTGTTAAATTTGTCAACAATTTTAGTACATTCAATTACTCTTCCTGTGCATCAGCCATTTGGCACGGTCATGGAAAAATATGTAGTGGAAACAAGGTCTTCAGAGCAGACAATGCTATTTGACGAAGCGCATGTCTTGCTGGTTACCGATAGCTCCTCAGAGGAGGATTCAGAGATAGATGACCAGTCATATTTCCGCCCCGAGGTGCATGCCCTAACTTGGCAGGGTTATGTTGCTCATATCATGCATATGGTATCATGCATTGCTATGTCATTTGCTTAGATTAGACATGCTTTGTGTGAATGCCACATGTTTAGTGTCTAATTACCATATATGTGAATTATGCAATGCCATCTTGTTGCAAGACATTATATATGTGAATTATGCAATGTTATCTTGTTGCAAGGCATTATGTATGTGAATTATGCAATGCCATGCTGTTTAGGCAAGCATCATATATGTGAATTATATCATGCCGTCATTTTTTTTGTATTTCTCATTGCTTTTGTCGACAATGTTTGTATATTCAACTGCTCTTCCTGTGCGTCAGCCATTTGAATTGGTGATGGAGAAATCTGGAGTGAAAACAAGGTCTTCAGAGCAGACAATGCTACCTACTGAAGCAGATATCTTGCTGGTTACAGATAGCTCTTCAGAGGAGGATCCAGAGGCAGATGACCAGTCCTATTATCCCCCTAAGGTGTATGCTCAAACTTGGCAGGGTTATATTACTCATATCATGCATATGTTGTATTGCAATGCTTAGTTTTTACATCGTATACACAATATTGAATGACATCTCCTTAGTTGACACATCATATATGCGATTGCCCTCTGCTCACTTCCTTAGTATATAAATCATATATTTGAATTATGTCATGCCATGATGTTTACATAGACAGCATGTATCTGAATTATGGCATGTCAACCCATTTTCTAAAGACATAATATAGTTATATCATCTCATCCTGTTTACATAGTCATCATATTTAAATTATGTCATTCTATCCATGAATTATATCATGCCATCATGTTTCCATCGACGGCATGTTTGTGATTTATGGCATGCCAACCACTTTAATAGACACATCGTATAGTTATATCATGTCATCTTGTTTACATAGTCATCATATTTTGAAGTATGTCATTCTATCCTGTTTAGTTAGCCATCATACATGTGAAATTGTGTCATGCTATCCTGTTTAATTAGCCATCATATATGTGAAATTATGTCCTGCTCTTCTGTTTGCTTAGACAACATAAATGTGAACTATTTCATGCCATGTTTTCTTCCCTACTATCCATTGCACTTGTCTATCTTACAATGTCTGTACATTCAATTACTTTTCTTGTTTATCAGCCATTTCAATTGGAGGGAGTGATGGCAGTATCTATGGGAGTAAAAACACGGTCTTCAGAAAAGATCGTGCTACCTGTCGATGCAGATAGAACCACGGTTGTACTTGCCCAAGAACCGGCCCCACCACACATAACCCACACTCATGCAGATTGTACCCCTACCCAGTTGGATAGAGAACCAGCTACACCCCTTCTAACCCCAACCCCAGCAGATAGACACCCAGTTCCTGTTGACACAGCACCGTCTCCACCATAGAGCACCCAAACACGAGCAGTTAATAAGGCAACTGCAGTGCCCAAATCACGAGGGCGACCACTCCGAACCCTAAGTCAACGCTTAAAGCAGAAGAAGAATTGTTCTCAGGTCAGGTTCCGTAGCTATGGTTCATACTACTTTGCTCTTGCATCACTGTATTTACTGATACCAACTAATTTCAAATTTGAAGGATGCAATTGAAACTCCAATGGCGCAACAGGTATGTTTTAAACATGTTTCTTCAACGTGTTTAGTTGTTTGCTGTTGTAACTTGCTCTATGTTGATTTCAGTTTCAATTGAATAAACAGTTATGTTCTCATGCCATGCACATTACAAGTGTTGTTATTGTTGTGTAGTTTCCCACACTTATATTTTGTCTATGCTGCTTTGACTTAAATAGATATGATTAGAACTGTATCTATCTTGATTTGGCAACATAAAGTAGAATGATATAGACCATACAGTGACCATACTACATATATATATATATATATATATGTTTGTTTCATGCTGTTATCCTGTCCACCTTACTACTGAACTGGTTTACCAAAATGAGTTTCATATACTACATTGTAAACCTGAGATGTGTTTGTTTGTTTCTCTTTTAGAACGCGGATAAAATATTGGAGAAGAGTACCATGTTATGCAATGGTAAAGGAAGTAATGCAGATAAGGTTCAAGATAGTGAGACATCCCTGTTGGTCTCCAGGAAAGCTGATAAAAACTATATTGAAGACACTGAGACAACCCCAAAGTCCTGTCTTGATGTAGTGTTCGAGTTACTGGCTACCACTGTTGGCACCAGCTCTTCAAACTCATTGCCTGAATCAGTTCAGCTTCTTGAGTCTCAACTTCAAGTTGAAAGACATCGATCAGATGTTATGCGACAGGAATCCAAAGGACTGAGGAAGTCCGTGCAGAATTCAGATGTGTACTTTCTGGTGCAACAGCAAGCGCTGGAGGACTTAAGCGCCAAACAAGAGAAAGTTAATAAGCTTGCTAAGCATCTTGCCAGCATTATGGGTACCCAGGATATTTTTTCTTGAGCTCTTCTGAAGTGGTTTCAGTTCTGGACTTCTTTTGTTGCGGTGTTTATATGCTGATGTGTTCCCTATATTTGCACTGGTGGCGAACTTTGATGCCTAGTGGATGAATATGTGTAATAGCCGTGATAGCCTAGTGTAAGTTGCTTGCTTATTTATTTCCTTGTTGTCTTGTTTATTTGTTTGCTTGTAGTCAGTGCAGTTCTTTTTCTACGGTTTGCTAGTGGCTGCAATAACCTATTTTTTAAACTAGGCCACAATAACCATGGGCTAATATTTACTATAGTGACACTGGGCCTCCTACGGGTCGTAGAAACAGTGGGCCTTCTATGGGCCGTAGAAACAGTGGGCCTTCTATGGGCCATATAAGCAGTGGGCCTTCTACGGGCTGTAGAAACAGTGGGCCTTCTACGGGCCGTAGAAACAATGGGCCTTCTACGGGCCGTATCATCAATGGGCCTTCTGCGGGTCGTATCATCAATGGATCTTATACGGGCCGTATAATCGATTGGCCAAACATGGGCCAAACAGACCGCATTCTGGCCGTAAACGGGCTAGAGTTGGAATCGTCCGTTCATGGGCCGACCATAACGGGCCATCATTAATAGGCCGTATTTGATGATGCTATGAAAACGGCCCAGCGTATTAACGGACCACAAACGGGCCGACTGTAACCACGGGCTGAATTTGACCCATAAGCAGAAATGACAGTAACGGGCCGTAAGTAAACAAATGCTGGAAATGAGCCCAAGAATAAATGGGCTCTGAGAAGGCCGAAAGATAACATGGGCTGGAGACGGCCCAAGGGAATAATGGGCCGTTAATGGGTATAAAGTGATACACTATTCATTACGGGCCAGTTTCACCACGGGCCGTTAATGGGTGTAAAGTGATACACTGTTCATTACGGGCCAGTTTCACCACGGGTCGTTAATAGGCCAAGAGTTACATAGGCCTCATATGGGCCGAAAGACGTCATGGGCCATACATGGGCCAGAAGTGAAAACGGGCTAGAATCATATTGGATGGCCCAGATGACGCTAGTGGGCCTAATTCGGATAGGGCGTAATGGGCCTTGGGTTAGCGGGCTGTAAATGGGCTATATGCGAACAGACCGTTAACAGGCTTTCCATGGGCCGGCGCTCCACCTTTTGACCAAGTCAAACGGGCCGGCCTTTTCACAGGAATGGGCCTCTGTTGGGCTGTGCCACATGTCAACGTATCATAGGCGCCTTCTGTCCAATGAGTGGATGACATCTATCCCGAAGATGAGCTGACATGTGTTTCCTCCAGCCAATGATGATTTTACACGTGGAAAATCCCCATTGGTCGGGGCTGTTAACGGGTTATCGGATCCAAAACCCGACCCGATAGCTTAACGGTGTTCCGTTACGGTGGATGCCACGTGTTGGTCACCCTTGACGAAAGCACTTCTGTGATGCGCGATTTATCGTCATGGAAGTGGACACTTCCGTGATGATAATTTTGGTAATGTCATGGAACACTTCTACGACAGCACAGGTATGATTATCTTTATTCTGTCATAAATTTTTCATGGATGTACATGCATGAAAAAAAATGCGACCTACTGTGACAAACACGTATCATCACGGAAGTGTATTTTTTTGTAGTGTATGTTGGAGACGTATCAAGCATCCCCAAGCTTAATTCCTGCTCGTCCTCGAGTAGGTAAATGATAAAAACAGAATTTTTGATGTGGAATGCTACTTGGCATATTTTCAATGTAATTCTTCTTAATTGTGGTATGAATATTGAGATCCGAAAGATTCAAGACAAAAGTTCAATATTGACATAAAAATAATAATACTTCAAGCATACTAACTAAGCAATTATGTCTTCTCAAAATAACATGGACAAAGAAAGTTATCTCTACAAAATCATATAGTCTGGCTATACTCTATCTTCACCACACAAAGTATTTAAATCATGCACAACCCCGATGACAAGCCAAGCAATTGTTTCATACTTTTAGTGTTCTCAAACTTTTTAAATCTTCATGCAATACATGAGCGTGAGCCATGGACATAGCACTTTAGGTAGAATAGAATGGTGGTTGTGGACAAGACAAAAAGGGAGAAGATAGTCTCACATCAACTAGGCGTATCAACGGGCTACCCATCAATAGATATCAATGTGAGTGAGTAGGGATTGCCATGCAACGGATGCACTAGAGCTATAAGTATATGAAAGCTCAAAAAGAAACTAAGTGGGTGTGCATCCAACTTGCTAGCTCACGAAGACCTAGGGCATTTTGAGGAAGCCCATCATTGGAATATGCAAGCCAAGTTCCATAATGAAAAATTCCCACTAGTATATGAAAGTGATAACAAAGGAGACTCTCTAATATGAAGATCATGGTGCTACTTTGAAGCACAAGTGTGGTAAAAGGATAGTAGCATTGTCCCTTCTCTCTTTTTCTCTCATTTTTTTATTTGGGCCTTTTCTCTTTTTTTATGGCCACTTTTTTTATTTTTCGTCCGGAGTCTCACCCCGACTTGTGGGGGAATCATAGTATCCATCATCCTTTCCTCACTGGGACAATGCTCTAATAATGATGATCATCACACTTTTATTTTCTTACAACTCAAGAATTACAACTCGATACTTAGAACAAAATATGACTCTATGTGAATGCCTCCAGCGGTGTACCGGGATATGCAATGAACCAAGAGTGACATGTATGAAATAATTATGAACGGTGGCTTTGCCACAAATACTATGCCAACTACATGATCATGCAAATCAATATGACAATGATGGAGCGTGTCATAATAATCGGAACGGTGGTAAGTTGCATGGCAATATATCTCGGAATGGCTATGGAAATGCCATGATAGGTAGGTATGGTGGCTGTTTTGAGGAAGGTATATGGTGGGTGTATGATACCGGCGAAAGGTGTGCGGTATTAGTAAGGCTAGCAATGGTGGAAGGGTGAGAGTGCGTATGATCCATGGACTCAACATTAGTCATAAAGAACTCATATACTTATTGCAAAAATCTACAAGTTATCAAAGCAAAGTATTACGCGCATGCTCCTAGGGGGATAGATTGGTAGGAAAAGACCATCACTCGTCCCCGACCGCCACTCATAAGGAAGACAATCAATAAATAAATCATACTCCAACTTCATCACATAACGGTTCACCATACGTGCATGCTACGGGAATCACAAACTTTAACACAAGTATTTCTCAAATTCACAACCACTCAACTAGCATGACATTAATATCACCATCTCCATATCTCAAAACAATCATCAAGCATCAAACTTCTCTTAGTATTCAACACAGTCATAAGTGAATTTTATTATTAATCTTGTATACCTAGCATATTAGGATTATTTAAGAAATTTATCATGCTATTTAAGACTCTCAAAATAATCTAAGTGAAGCATGAGAGATCAAAAGTTTCTGTAAAACAAATCCACCACCACGCTATAAAAGATATAAGTGAAGTACTAGAGCAAAACTATATAACTCAAAAGATATAAGTGAAGCACATAGAGTATTCTAATAATTTCCGAATCATGTGTGTCTCTCTCAAAAGGTGTGTACAGCAAAGATGATTGTGGTAAACTAAAAATCAAACCTCAAATCATACAAGACGCTCCAAGCAAAACACATATCATGTGGTGAATAAAAATATAGCTCCAAGTAAAGTTACCGATAGAAGTAGACGAAAGAGGGGATGCCTTCCGGGGCATCCTCAAGCTTTGGATTTTAGGCGTCCTTAGATTATCTTGGGGGTGCCATGGGCATCCCCAAGCTTAGGCTCTTGCCACTCCTTGTTCCATAATCCATCAAATCTTTACCCAAAACTTGAAAACTTCACAACACAAAACTCAAAGTAGAAAATCTCGTGAGCTCCGTTAGCGAAAGAAAACAAAAGACCACTTCAAGGTACTGTAATGAACTCATTGTTTATTTATATTGGTGTTAAACCAACTGTATTACAACTTCTCTATGGTTTATAAACTATTTTACTAGCCATAGATTCATCAAAATAAGCAAACAACACACGAAAAACAGAATCTGTCAAAAACAGAACAGTCTGTGGTAATCTGTAGCTAGCGCAAGATCTGGAACCCCAAAAATTCTAAAATAAATTGATGGGCGTGAGGAATTTATCTATTAATCATATGAAAAATAATTAACTAAATAGCACTTTCCAAATAAAAACGGCAGCAGTTCTCGTGAGCGCTAAAGTTTCTGTTTTTTACAGCAAGATTAACAAGACTTTCCCCAAGTCTTCCCAACGGTTCTACTTGGCACAAACACTAATTATACACAAAAAACACAACCAAAACAGAGGCTAGATAAATTATTTATTACTAAACAGGAGAAAAAGGCAAGGAATAAAAATAAAATTGGGTTTCCTCCCAACAAGCGCTATCGTTTAACGCCCCTAGCTAGGCATAAAAAGCAAGGATAGATCTAGGTATTGCCATCTTTGGTAGGCAATCCATAAGTGGCTCTAATAATAGATTCATAAGGTAATTTAATTTTTCTTTCTAGGAAAGTGTTCCATGCCTTTCCTTAACGGAAATTGGAATCTAATATTTCCTTCCTTCATATCAATAATTGCACCAATCGTTCTAAGGAAAGGTCTACCAAAAATAATAGGACATGAAGGATTGCAATCTATGTCAAGAACAATAAAATCTATGGGTACATAATTCCTATTTGCAACAATAAGAACATCATTAATTCTTCCCATAGGTTTATTAATAGTGGAATCCGCAAGGTGCAAGTTTAAAGAGCAATCATCAAAGTCACGGAAACCTAACAAATCCCACAAAGTCTTTGGAATCGTGGAAACACTAGCACCCAAATCACACAAAGCATAGCATTCATGATCTTTAATTTTAATTTTAATAGTTGGTTCCCACTCATCATAAATTTTTCTAGGGATAGAAACTTCCAACTCAAGTTTTTCTTCATAAGATTGCATCAAAGCATCAACGATATGTTTGGTAAAAGCTTTATTTTGACTATAAGCATGAGGAGAATTTAGCATGGATTGCAACAAGGAAATACAATCTATCAAATAGAAATTATCATAATTAAATTCCTTGAAATCCAAAATAGTAGGTTCATTAACATCTAGAGTTTTGATCTCTTCAATCCCACTTTTATCAAATTTAGCATCAAGATCTAGAAACTCCGAATTTTTGGAACACCTTCTAGGTAAAGGTGGATCATACTCAGTCCCATCATTATCAAGATTCATATTGCAAAACAAAGATTTAATAGGGGACACATCAATAACTTTTAGATCTTCATTTTTATTATCATGGAAACTAGAAGAACACGCTCTTATAAAGGAATCTTTCTTAGCACACATCCTAGCGGTTCTTTCTTTGCACTCATCAATGGAAATTCTCATGGCTTTGAGAGACTCATTGATATCATGCTTAGGAGGAATAGATCTATGTTTCAAAGAATCAACATCAAGAGAAATTCTATCAACGTTCCTAGCCAACTCATCAATCTTAAGCAATTTCTCTTCAATCAAAGCATTGAAATTCTTTTGCGAAGTAATAATTTCTTTAATATTAGATTCAAAATCAGAGGGCATATTATTAAAATTCCCATAAGAACTGTTGTAGGAATTACCATAATTATTAGAGGAATTACTAGGATAAGGCTTAGGATTAAAATTTCCTGTATACGCGTTGTTACCAAAATTGTTCCTACCAACAAAGTTCACATACATAGATTCATTATTATTCTCAATCGAAGTAGACAAAGGCATATCATTAGGATCAGAAGAAACACTCTTATTAGCAAATAATTTCATAAGTTCATCCATCTTTCCACTCAAAACATTAATTTCTTCTATCGCATGCACTTTTTTATTAGTAGATCTTTCAGTGCGCCATTCAGAATAATTAACCATAATATTGTCTAGGAGTTTAGTAGCTTCTCCTAAAGTGATTTCCATAAAAGTGCCTCCCGCGGCCGAATCTAAAATATTTCTAGAAGCAAAATTCAATCCGACATAAAATTTTTGTATAATCATCCACAAATTTAAACCATGTGTTAGGCAATTACGTATCATTAATTTCATCCTCTCCCAAGCTTGTGCAACATGTTCATGATCAAGTTGCTTAAAATTCATAATATCGTTTCTAAGAGAGATGATCTTAGCGGGAGGAAATACTTAGAGATAAAAGCATCTTTTTTACTATAGATAAAAGCATCTTTGCACTTATTCCAAGAGTCAATACTATTTTTAGGCAAAGACGAAAACCAAGCTTTAGCACGATCTCTAAGCAAAAAAGGAAATAGCTTCAATTTAACAATATCATTATCAACATCTTTCTTCTTTTGCATATCACACAAATCAACGAAGCTATTTAGATGGGTAGCGGCATCTTCACCAGGAAGTCCGGAAAACGGATCTTTCATGACAAGATTCAATAAGGCAACATTAATTTCACAAGATTCAGCATCGGTAAGAGGAGCAATCGGAGTGCTAATAAAATCATTGTTGTTGGTATTGGTAAAGTCACACAATTTAGTGTTATCTTGAGCCATCGTGACAAACAAGCAATCCAACACACAAGCAAACGAGGAGCAAGGGCAAAAGAGGCAAATAGAGAAAGAGAGGGAGGATAGAGATAGAGGGCAAATAAAACGGCAAGGGTGAAGTGGGGGAGAGGAAAACGAGAGGCAAATGGCAAATAATGTAATGCAGGAGATAAGGGTTTGTGATGGGTACTTGGTATGTTGACTTTTGAATAGACCTCCCCGGCAACGGTGCCAGAAATCCTTCTTGCTACCTCTTGAGCACTTGCGTTGGTTTTCCCTTGAAGAGGAAAGGGTGGTGCAGCAAAGTAGTGTAAGTATTTCCCTCCGTTTTTGAGAACCAATGTATCAACCCAGTAGGAGGCTACGCGCCAATCCCTCGCACCTACACAAAACAAATAAATCCTCGCAACCAATGCGATAAGGGGTTGTCAATCCCTACACGGTCACTTACGAGAGTGAGATCTCATAGATATGATAAGATAATATTTTTGGTATTTTTATGATAAAGATGCAAAGTAAAATAAAAGGAAATGAAAATAACTAAGTATTGGAAGATTAATATGATAGAAGATAGACCCGGGGGCCATAGGTTTCACTAGTGGCTTCTCTCAGGAGCATAAGTACTTTATGGTGGGTGAACAAATTACTGTTGAGCAATTGACAGAATTGAGCATAGTTATGAGAATATCTAGGTATGATCATGTATATAGGCATCACGTTCGAGATAAGTAGACCGACTCCTGCCTGCATCTACTACTATTACTCCACACATCGACCGCTATCCAGCATGCATCTAGAGTATTAATGTAGCGACCCGACTCGAATGGGTCAAGTATCTGTGCTTAAGTGTCATCCCTGGATCGGTATGCTGACACACACAGTACTCGAGGATTTATAACAGAGGTAAATCACATGTAAAAGTAACGTAAATACTATTACCTCAATCCAAATAGCGGAAGTAGCAAGGTTGTGGATTCCCATCAACACCAACGGCAAAGTTGAGTGTAGAAATCGTAACCCTAACATATCACTTACTCGTCGTAAGAAATCCTGCAAGATGAGACGTTGCAGCCATAGAGGGTCAGTATATTGAATGTACTGGCAAATTCACATCATAGAGAATGATGAATAAAGGCTATCACTACATGCATATTTGGCTGGTGGAAAAGCTCTATGGTTATAGGGTTTTGCGTAAAGCCAATTTTTCCTACTGCAAAGGAATAAATTTTATTTAACTATCATGGTGGTTGTTGAACATTGAGAATGGTTGACAAAATCCTCAATCTCAATTAAGTAACATCATTAAACCCAACAAACTTAATTTAAAGTAACATGATGAGATTCACATGATAATCCAAGTACTAGATACTCAAGATGTCCATAACCGGGGACACGGCTAATCATGATTAGTTTATACACTCTGCAGAGGTTTGCGCACTTTTCCCCACAAGACTCGATCGCCTTCGTTTGGTTTCTCGCACTACATGGTGTTTGAGAAGATGGATGACCGAGACATAGTATTTCAGAAGCGCTAGCACCTTACGATGGATAGACCGTTACACCTACTTCCCCCTACATCTGCTAGTCTACCCTGTAAGAGTTCGCACGACTTAATAAACTATGCTAGAGCCCATAATAGCTTGTGGCTGCACACGGAAGTTTCTAGTATGAAAAATCTTATGATCCCTTTGAGCCTGGGTGGCGGTCCATAAAAACAGGCAATCCTGGTCTACCCAGGTGCCAAGACAGGCAATCCTGGAATACTCAGGTGCCTCAATCCACCCAGATGTGTGTTTAAGTTGCCACCTTAAGTAAACCATTAATTAACAATCTCACATCTGTCATGAATAATCTCAAAAACCCAATCCACGTCTACGAGCATAGCATGGCAATGTAAGCATAACGTAAAAGTAACTCCCAAGGGTTTGATAATAAGCAGGTAATAGGTACTACCTCAACTACTTCCCATCCCACAATTTAATTAGATCCTAATCATGCAATGTTTGAGGATTGATCTAATGCAATAAAACTGGGTATGAAAGGGATATGATCAAAGTGTGAACTTGCCTGCAATGTTCATGAAGATGATTCGCACTCAAAACTCTTGATAGTTCTACTCGTCGCACTCCGGTCAATCTATCGTAAGCAAGCAATAGTAACCACACATAAGCAATCACTCAAAGATCGGATAGAACAAAGAAAACAATTCGGAAAACGTCAAAACCAAGCAAATAACTCTTGCAACATAAAACAATTTCTAACAGTGCCAAAATTAAGTGAATTTGGCCTTATCAGAAAGTTTAGGTCAAGAGCTTCGATATGCAAAAAGAATCAACTCAAATGGAGCTACGAAACTCAAGTTATGATCAAACGAAGTTTGAATTCAAATCTGATCTAATTCAAATTTTAAACTTTTCAAAAACATATTTGAGTTGGATTACTAGATAGAGGAGATTGTAACGAAGACGTGAGGGTTGGTTTCGTTGGATTTGGACAAACGAGTGAAAAGTTACGAAGGTTTGAAAATCAGGGGCTAAACGGTAAAGAAACTAATTACGGATAGGTCCCTGACTAAAATAAAAAGAAAAAGGAAAAACTCTACCGAGCGAACGCCCGCTTCAGAATGATAACGAACGAACTCGTTCACTACCGAACCCTAACTAATGAACGTCCATTAAATAATTCTAACTAAAAAAATAAAAACCGATCTAAACCTAACTAACCGAAAAGAAACCGAACTAAAACAATAAACCAGACCGGGCGGTTTATACCGGTTCGTGTTGTAACGGTCTATCCATCGTAAGGTGCTAGCGCTTCTGAAAGGCTATGTCTTGGTCATCCGTCTTCTCAAACACCATGTAGTGCGAGAAACCAAACGGAGGCGATCGAGTCTTGTGGGGAAAAGTGCGCAAACCTATGAAGAGTGTATAAACTAATCATGATTAGCCGTGTCCCCGGTTATGGACATCTTGAGTATCTAGTACTTGGATTATCATGTGAATCTCATCATGTTACTTTAAATTAAGTTTGTTGGGTTTAATGATGTTACTTAATTGGGATTGAGGATGCTGTCAACCATTCTCAATGTTCAACAACCACCATGATAGTTAAATAAAATTTATTCCTTTGCAGTAGGGAAAATTTGGCTTTACGCAAAACCCTATAACCATAGAGCTTTTCCACCAGCCAAATATGCATGTAGTGATAGCCTTTATTCATCATTCTCTATGGTGTGAATTTGCCAGTACATTCAATGTACTGATCCTCTGTGGCTGCAACGTCTCATCTTGCAGGATTTCTTACGACGAGTAAGTGATACGTTAGGGTTACGATTTCTACACTCAACTTTGCCGTTGGTGTTGATGGGAATCCAAAACCTTGTTACTTCCGCTATTTGGATTGAGGTAATAGTATTTACGTTACTTTTACATGTGATTTACCTCTGTTATAAATCCTCGAGTACTGTGTGTATTAGCATACCGATCCAGGGATGACACTTAAAGCACAGAGACTTGACCCATTCGGGTCGGGTCGCTACAATTAAGTTCATAAGAACAGAGTAACGCCTTAAGCAAGATGACATGATGTAGAGGGATAAACTCATGCAATATGATGAAAACCCCATCTTGTTATCCTCGATGGCAACAATACAATACGTGCCTTGCTGCCCCTACTGTCACTGGGAAAGGACACAGCAAGATTGAACCCAAAGCTAAGCACTTCTCCCATTGCAAGAAAGATCAATCTAGTAGGCCAAACCAAACTGATAATTCGAAGAGACTTGCAAAGATAACCAATCATACATAAAAGAATTCAGAGAAGATTCAAATATTGTTCATAGATAAACTTGATCATAAACCCACAATTCATCGGTCTCAACAAACACACCGCAAAAGAAGATTACATCGAATAGATCTCCACAAGAGAGGGGGAGAACTTTGTATTGAGATCCAAAAAGAGAGAAGAAGCCATCTAGCTAATAACTATGGACCCGAAGGTCTGAGGTAAACTACTCACACTTCATCGGAGAGGCTATGGTGTTGATGTAGAAGCCCTCCGTGATCGATGCCCCCTCCGGCGGAGCTCCGGAATAGGCCCCAAGATGGGATCTCATGGATACAGAAAGTTGCGGTGGTGGAATTAGGGTTTTGGCTCCGTATATGATCGTTTGGGGGTACATAGGTATATATAGGAGGAAGAAGTACGTCGGTGGAGCAACAGGAGGCCCACAAGGGTGGAGGGCGCGCCTGGGGGGTAGGCATGCCCCCCTACCTCGTGGCCTCCCTGTTTGTTGCTTGACGTAGGGTCCAAGTCTCCTGGATCTTTTTCGTTCCAAAAATCACGCTCCCGAAGGTTTCATTCCGTTTGGACTCCGTTTGATATTCCTTTTCTTCGAAACCCTAAAATAGGCAAAAAAATAGCAATTCTGGGCTGGGCCTCCGGTTCATAGGTTAGTCCTAAAAATATTATAAAAGTGGATAATAAAGCCCAATAATGTCCAAAACAAAAGATAATATAGCATGGAGCAATCAAAAATTACAGATACGTTGGAGACGTATCAGGCGCCCCCCTCCACAGTTACACACCTTGGTCATATCGTCGTAGTGCTTAGGCGAAGCCTGTGCCGGTAGCATCATCATCACCGTCGCCACACCGTCATGCTGACGGAACTCTCCCTCGTCCTCAACTGGATCAAGAGCTCGAATGACGTCATCGAGCTGAACGTGTGCTGAACACGGAGGTGCCGTACGTTTGGTACTTGGATCAGTTGGATCGCGAATACGTTCGACTACATCAGCCGTGTTACTAAACGATTCCGCTTTCGGTCTACGAGGGTAAGTAGATACACTCTCCCCTCTCGTTGCTATGCATCTCCTGGATAGATCTTGCGTGATCATAGGTAAATTTTTTGAAATACTGCGTTCTCCAACAGGGGCATCCGAGCCAGGTCTATGCGTAGATGTTATATGCACAAGTAGAACACAAAGAGTTATGGGCTATAATAGTCATACTGCTTACCAGCATGTATACTTTGATTCAGCGGTATTGTTGGATGAAGCGGCCAGACCGACATTGCATGACCGCGTTCATGAGACTGGTTCACCCGCCGTGCTTTGCACACAGGTGGCTAGTGGGTGTCTGTTTCTCCAGCTTTAGTTGAATCGAGTTTGACTACGCCCGGTCCTTGTTGAAGGTTAAAACAACACACTTGACGAAAAATCGTTGTGGTTTTGATGCATAGGTAAGAACGGTTCTTGCTAGAAGCCCGTAGCAGCCACGTAAAACTTGCAACAACAAAGTAGAGGACGTCTAACTTATTTTTGCAGGGCATGTTGTGATGTGATATGGTCAAGACATGATGTGATACAATTTGATGTATGAGATGATCATGTTTTGTTAAAGTTATCGGCAACTGGCAGGAGCCTTATCGTTGTCTCTTTATTGCATAAGATGCAATCACCATACAATTGCTTTACTTTATCGCTATGCGATGGCAATAGTTGCAAAAGCAATAGTTGGCAAGACGACCATGTGACAAACACGTTGATAGAGATCAAGATGATGGAGATCATGGTGTCATGCTGGTGATGATGGAGATCATGACGGTACTTTGGAGATGGGGATCAAAGGCACAATATGATAATGGCCATATCATGTCACATATTTTGATTGAATGTGATGTTTATATTTTATGCATCTTATTTTTCTTAGTGCGACGGTAGCATTATGAGATGATCCCTTACTAAAAATTTAAGGTATAAGTGTTCTCCCTGAGTATGCACCGTTGCAACGGTTCGTCGTGCCGAGACACCACGTGATGATCGGGTGTGATAAGCTCTACGTTCACATACAATGGGTGCAAGCCAGTTTTGCACACGCAGAATACTCGGGTTAAACCTTATGAGCCTAGCATATGCAGATATGGCCTCGGAACACTGAGATCGAAAGGTCGAACGTGAATCATATAGTAGATATGATCAACATAGTGATGTTCACAATTGAAAACTACTCCATCTCACGTGATGATCGGACATGGTTTAGTTGATATGAAAAACGGAGTAATGCAATAAGAACGATGACATGAATACATGACGTAGACAAGATCTATCTATGTAGAGATAGACCCCATCGTTTTATCCTTAGTAGCAACGATACATACGTGTCGGTTCCCTTTCTGTCACTTGGATCAAGCACCGTAAGATCGAACCCACTACCGGGCACCTCTTCCCATTGCAAGATAAATAGATCAAGTTGCCAAACAAAACCCAAATATCGGAGAAGAAATACGAGGCTACAAGCAATCATGCATATAAGAGATCAAAGAAACTCAAGTAACTTTCATGGATATAAAAAGATAGATCTGATCATAAACTCAAAGTTCATCAGATCCCAACAAACACACCGCAAAAGAGTTACATCATATGGATCTCCAAGAGACCATTGTATTGAGAATCAAGAGAGAGAGATGAAGCCATCTAGCTACTAACTACAGACCCGAAGGTCTACAAAGAACTACTCATGCATCATCGGAGAGGCACCAATGGAGGTGGTGAACCCCATCCGAGATGGTGTCTAGATTAGATCTGGTGGTTCTGGACTCTGCGACGGCTGGATGAATATTTTGTCGACTCCCCTAGGGTTTTTCGAATATTGGGGTATTTATAGAGCAAAGAGGCGGTTCGGGGGGCACTCGAGGTGGGCACAACCCACCAGGGCGCGCATGGGCCTCCTGGCGCGCCCCGGTGGGTTGTCACCTCCTCGGGACTCCCTCTAGGTGCAACCATGGCCCGTTGTGTTCCTTTTGGCCCATAAAAAATCTCCGTAAAGTTTTGTGGGCATTTGGACTCCGTCTGATATTGATTTTCTACGATGTGAAAAACACGGAAAAAACAGGAACTGGCACTTGGCACTATGTCAATAGGTTAGTACCAAAAAATAATATAAAATGATTATAAAACATCCAAGATTGATAATATGACAGCATGGAACAATCAAAAATTATAGATACGTTGGAGACGTATTAGCATCCCCAAGCTTAACTCCTACTCATCCTCGAGTAGGTAAGTGAAAAAAACAGAATTTTTGATGTGGAATGTTGCCTATCATGTCATATCATATTCTTTTCTTTATAGCATGGACAATTGGACTTTTATGTGATTCAAAGCAATAGTCTAGTTTTGACATAATAATTTAGATACTCAAGCATATCAACAAGCAACCATGTCTTTCAAAATATCATTGCTAAAGTAAGTTATCCCTAGCCCATCATGCTCAAACATTGATCCATTCATGAAACACACTCGAATATTAGCTACACCCAATACTTAAGTACGATCATATTGTCATTGGTGCTTTTTATAAGAGAAGATGGAGACTCAAATTCAAAATAAAAATTGCATAAAGTAAATGAAAGGCCCTTCGTAGAGGGAAGTAGGGATTTGTAGAGGTGCCAGAGCTCAAAGAGAAAAACTTAGAGATTAAAACATTTTGAGAGGTGTATCCATCCCACCAACGAAAACGACTTAGAGTTCCCAATACTTTCCATGCATAGATATATCATAGGCGGTTCCCAAACAGAAAATAAAGTTTATTCCCTTTTCCACCATACTTTCACTTTCCATGGCTAACCGTATCCACGGGTGCCCTCCATACCAACACTTTCCAAGGAATTTATTATTTGACAACATAAAGTAAATTCACTTTTTTCATTTCGGGATTGGGCATCCCTAAGATCTTCGCCTTACTCTCGTGCAATGACAAGTGAATAAACACTCATCTTGAGAATAACACATCTAGCATGGAAAATATTAGCCACCCCTCACCGCTCCGCGAGCGAAACAAACACACAAAAGAGAAGTTTATTTTGAAAATTAGAGATGGCACATGCAAATTTGCTTAGAACGGAAAAATAAAACCACATATAGGTAGATATAGTGGACTCATGTGGCAAAACTGGATTAAAGGATTTTGGATGCACAAGTAGAGATCATACTTGGTGCAAAGTGAAGGCTAGCAAAAGATTGGGAAGTGACCAACCAAGAAACGGATAATCTCATAAGCAAGCATTAAGCATAAATAACACCGAATAATGCACCATAAGTAGGATATAATTTCATTGCATGACTATTGACTTTCGTACTTGCATGGGGAATCACAAACCTTAACACCAATATTCTTACTAAAGCATAATTACTCATCAACATAACTCACATATCACATCATCATATCTCAAAACTATTACGAAGAATCAAGTTTATTTTGTCCAATGATCTTCATGAAAGTTTTTATTATATTCTTCTTGGATATCTATCACTTTGATACTAATTTTCATGTGTTTCTTTTCATAAGCTCAAACAAATATTAGTGAAGATCATGATCATATTTTCTTCTTTCTCTCAAAATAATTTAAGTGAAGCAAGAGATAATTTCTTCAAAATTTTACTAACTCTCAAATAAATCTAAGTGAAGAAAGAGAGCATTTTTTCAAAAATACTAAGCACACCGTGCTCAAAAAGATATAAGTGAAGCACTAGAGCAAGTCCTATTGCTCATAAAAAAATTGAGTGAAGCATATAGAGCAATTCTAACAAGTCATGACATAATTTTGGCTCTCCCAAATAAGTGTGTCCAGCAAGGATTGATGACTTAAAACACAAAATAAAACAATCAAAGACTCATGTCATACAAGACGCTCCAAGCAAAACACATATCATGTGACGAATAAAAATATAGTTTTGAGTAAAATATCGATAGTTGTTGGAAGAAAACGGGGATGCCACTCGGAGGCATCCCCAAGCTTAGTTGGTTGCTCATTTTTGGATAATAGCTTGGGATGCCGGGGCATCCCCAAGCTTAGGCTCTTCCATCCTTCCTTCATCCATTGTAAGATAACCCAAAACTTGAAAGCTTCAATCACACAAAACTCAACAAAACCTTCATGAGATCCGTTAGTATAAGAATAATAAATCACTACTATAAGTGTTGTATCAAACTAATTCTTATTTTGTTCTTGTATTTTATCTACTATATTCCAACTTTTTTATGGCAAAACAACATCAAATAAAACCATAGAGCCATCAAAATAAGCACACAACACAAAGAAAACAGAATCTTGTCAAAACAGAACAGTCTGTAGCAATCTTACTGTTTCGAATACTTCTGTAACTCCAAAAATTCTGAAAAATTAAGACGGCCTGACTAATTTATATATTGAACTACTGTAATTGGAATGGGTATTTTATCGCTCTCTGGTAAAAAATGATAATTATTTTTGTGAGCACAAAATTTTCTATTTTTTCAGTAAAATCAAACAACTATCACCCAAGAAGATCCTAAAGGCTTTACTTGGGACAAACACTAATTAAAACACAAAAAACACAATCATAACAGTATCATAATTGTGCTAACTCTCAAAAACAGGAAGAAAAAAGCAAAAATAAATTTTATTCATTGGGTTGCCTCCCAACAAGCGATATAGTTTTACGCCCATAGCTAGGCATAAAGCAAGGATCTAAGTTTTGTCATCTTTCTTCTTAACCTTCTTAGAGGTGCTTTCATCATGGGGTTTTGTAAACACAACATAAAACATGTTATACATAGAGGCCTTAGCAATCCTAAGTTGGTTCTCATCATACCCCTTTTGATTTCCCGCAACAATCCAAGAGTAATGTTGATTAACGTTGTTGAAAACTTGTTGGATTATATCTAGAACCGGGACTTCCTTTTTAAGATTCTCATCAAATATTTTATTGTCCCCAAGCAAATGTCTTAAAGCATAGTCACTATTTTAAAGAATTTCATCTATCGCAAGTTTTTCATGATTCATACCATAAAAATTAAAGATTTCCCTAGCTTCCCGTATTATGTAGTCAAACTCATTCATAAGAACAAGAGTGGCCAACTTTTTAGCCCTAGGATTCTTTATTTCGGGAAGCTCCAAAAACAATCTTTGCAAAGTAGGATGAGTACGAATAAATTTACTTTCAAGTTTCAGAACTAGTGCTAAAATAGCATCCGCATAAGATCTAGTAGTTTTAAGTATAGGAGCATCATCAAGATTTAGATTCCCAACACAATTGAAAAATTCTTGGATACGTTCTTTTCCCATAATGTTCCCTTGCCCCAAGATAAAAGTTCTAGCATCCAGATTGCATGTACGTCCAATCTTAGGATTTAGGCCATCATCTGTTGGTGCCATACCGAAATCACTCATGATTGCAAGCAATGGATAGATCTGACGAGAAAACGGCGAACAGAAAAGAGAGGCGAGTAAAATGGCAAATTTTTGTGAAGTGGGGGAGAGGAAAATGAGAGGCAAATGGCAAATGATGTAAATTGCAAGGAAATGAGATTTGTGATTAGGAACCTGGTATATGTTGAAGATCCTCCCCGGCAATGGCGCCAAAAATTCCTTTTGATATCGCTTGAAGCTACGTCGGTATTTCCCCAAAGAGGAAGGGATGATGCAGCACAGCGGCGATAAGTATTTCCCTCATATATGAGACCAAGGTTATCAAACCAGTAGGAGAACCAAGCAACACAACGTATACAACCCCTGCACACAAATTACAACACCTCGCAACCCGACGTGTTGTCAATCCCTTTCGGGTAACGGCGCCAGAAACGGCGTGCGGACGGGAATAAGTTGTAATAGATTGAATAAATAGATTGCAAATAAAATAAATTGCAGCAAAGTATTTTTTGTATTTTTGGTTTAATAGATCTGAAAATAAACGCAAGGAAAAAGTAGATCGTAAAGGCAAATATATGAGAAATAAGACCCGGGGGCTGTAGGTTTCACTAGTGGCTTCTCTCGAGAAAAATACCAAACGGTGGGTAAACAAATTACTGTTGGACAATTGATAGAACTTAAAATACTCATGACGATATCCAGGCAATGATCATTATACATGCATCGCGTCCAAGATTAGTAGACCGACTCCTGCATGCATCTACTACTAGTACTCCAGACATCGACCGCTATCCAGCATGCATCTAGTGTATTAAGTTTATGGAGAAACGGAGTAATGCAATAAGAATGATGACATTAGTGGCGGAGGACCCCGGTGGGCAAGGTGTGGCAGCCGCCACACCTTGATTTGCTCCAATTTTTTTTTACATATGTACGCTTCGTTCGCTAATCGCTAAGTAGAGATATTAGAGAGAGAGGCCATAGCCAGCCCAGTATTTGGGCCTTCTAGAGACGCATCGCGCACGAACAACATCGAGCGATTCAAACCAGGAGCAGGCGGACCGATTCGAGCCAGGCAAACAACGACCGAGCGGCGCAGCCACTCACGCAGACCGGCATACCACGCAGCAAACAGCAAACCCTAGCGCAGCGGTGGCTAGATGGGGCGACGGGTCCGCTGCTGTGGCGTCGAGCACTCGTCGGGCAAGCGTGAGGTGTGGCTGGGCACTGCCAACACAGGGATGCGGGCACGCGGCGACCGGAGGCTGTGGCTGGGCCTACGAATGGCGCGGCAGCACAGGCTGCGGCTGGGCCTAGCGAACGGCGCGGCGGCAGCCAGCTACCCAGCTTCGCGTCCTTCTCGTCTCGACCGTCAGAAGATGGAGAGTAAGGGGAAGGGGCCAAAGGGGAGAGGTACATTTTCTGAATTTTGTAGCATTTTTTGATACCTTGTCATCTCCACAATCAGTAGTTCCAATTCCAATGATTTATCTCTTCTATTGCAAATGCAAATCATTTTTGGTACTGTATGGACTATAATTATTCAGATTAGATGCGTATATATTTTCTGAATTATAAGTCATTTTTGGATAGCATTTTTTGACATCTTGGAAGCAATGCAATGTAGTGATAATTTAACGGTGTGAAATTGTGAATTGCAGGAGGGTAAGGCACTGCCATTGCCCGAGTCTTCTAGACATCATTGGAAGCTTCATTATCGGTATGTTTTAGGTTGTTTTTCTATTGAAACATGTCTACATTTTTATTGTATTTGGCTATTCTTTTGTGGTATGCAATGTTAGTGTGTACTGACTCTTTTGGTTTGCATCAAAAAATTCTTTGTTTAAGACTTCGCTATACCTTAAATTTTTTTCGTCCTCCGCCTCTGGATGACATGATGTAGACAAGATCTATCTATGTAGAGATAGACCCTATCATTTTATCCTTAGTAGCAACGATACATACGTGTCGGTTCCCTTTCTGTCACTGGGATCAAGCACCGTAAGATCGAACCCACTACCGGGCACCTCTTCCCTTTGCAAGATAAATAGATCAAGTTGCCAAACAAAACCCAAATATCAGAGAAGAAATACGAGGCTACACGCAATCATGCATATAAGAGATCAAAGAAACTCAAATAACTTTCATGGATATAAAAAGATAGATCTGATCATAAACTCAAAGTTCATCGGATCCCAACAAACACACCGCAAAAGAGTTACATCATATGGATCTCCAAGAGATCATTGTATTGAGAATCAAGAGAGAGAGAGAGAGAGAGATTGATACGTCTCCAACGTATCTACTTTTCCAAACACTTTTGCCCTTGTTTTGGACTCTAACTTGCATGATTTGAATGGAACTAACCCGGACTGATGCTGTTTTCAGCAGACTTACCATGGTGTTATTTATGTGCAGGAGCAAACGTTCTCGGAATGACCTAAAATTTCACAGAGCGACTTTTTAGAAAATAAGAAAAATACCTGCAAAAGATGGAGGCCAGGGGGCCCACCACCTTGCCACGAGGGTGGGGGCGCGTCTGCCCCCCTAGGGCACGCCCCCTACCTCGTGGGCCCCCTGTTGCGTCTCCGACTCCAACTCCACCTCCATATATTGAGTTTCGATGAGAAAAAAAGAAAGGAGAAGGAATCATCACGTTTTACGATACGGAGCCGCCTCCAAGCCCTAAAACCTCTCGGGAGGGCTGATCTGGAGTCCATTCGGGGCTCCGGAGAGGGGAATTCGTCGCCATCGTCATCATCAACCATCCTCCATCACCAATTTCATGATGCTCGCCACCGTGCGTGAGTAATTCCATCGTAGGCTTGCTGGAGGGTGATGGGTTGGATGGGATCTATCATGTAATCGAGTTAGTTTTGTTAGGGTTTGATCCCTAGTGTCCACTATGTTCTGAGATTGATGTTTCTATGACTTTGCTATGCTTAATGCATGTCACTAGGGCCCGAGTGCCATGATTTCAGATCTGAACATATTATGTTTTCATCAATATATGAGTGTTCTTGATCCTATCTTGCAAGTCTATAGTCACCTATTATGTGTTATGATTCGTTAACCCCGAAGTGACAATAATCGGGATACTTACCGATGATGACCGTAGTTTGAGGAATTCATGTATTCACTATGTGTTAATGCTTTGTTCCGGTTCTCGATTAAAAGGAGGCCTTAATATCCCTTAGTTTCCATAAGGACCCCGCTGCCACAGGAGGGTATGACAAAAGATGTCATGCAAGTTCTTTTCCATAAGCACGTATGACTATATTCGGAATACATGCCTACATTATATCAATGAATTGGAGCTAGTTCTGTGTCACCCTAGGTTATAAATGTTACATGATGAACCGCATCCGGCATAATTCTCCATCACTGATCCATTGCCTATGAGCTTTCCATATATTGTTCTTCGCTTATTTACTTTTCCGTTTCTATTGCTATCATCACTACAAAATACCAAAAACATTGCTTTTACTACTGTTACCTTTTGCTATCGTTACCACTACTATCATATTACTTTGCTACTAAACACTTTGCTGCAGATATTAAGTTTTCAGGTGTGGTTGAATTGACAACTCAGCTGCTAATACTTGAGAGTATTCTTTGGCTCCCCTTGTGTCGAATCAATAAATTTGGGTTGAATAGTTTACCCTAGAAAACTGTTGCGATCCCCTATACTTGTGGGTTATCAAGACTATTTTCTGGCGCCGTTGCCGGGGAGCATAGCTCTATTCTTTGAGTCACTTGGGATATATATCTGCTTATCATTATGAAGAACTTGAGAGATCCAAAAACCAAGATCTATCCCTCAACTACGAGGGGAGGTAAGGAACTGCCATCTAGCTCTGCACTTGATTCACCTTCTATTATGAGTAAGTTTGCGACACCTACACCTGCTTCTGCTATTCGTTCTGATATGTCGCATGTTATTGATGATGCCACTTCTGCTATGCATGATACTTATGATGAAACTACCTCTATGCCCGATAATACTGTGCCACTTAGTGATTTTCTTGATGAACAAATTGCTAGGGCTAGAGAAATTGAAAATATTGAATCTGATGATACTGATAAAAGTGATGATGAAGAACCACTTGTTATTCCTAAGGGTTACGTTTTTTATCAAGAAGCTTTTTTTGCTATTCTAGCTTGCGAAAATAGAAATGAACTCAAAAGGTTATTAGCTAAATGGAGTAAGCAATCTCTAAGTGCTAGAATGAAACCTGACCCTGCTTTTGCTACTTCACCTATATGTGTTACTGATAAGGATTATGAATTCTCTGTTGATCCTGATATAATTACTTTGGTTGAATCTGATCCTTTTCATGGTTATGAATCTGAAACTGTTGTGGCACATCTTACTAAATTAAATGATATAGCCACCCTGTTCACTAAAGATGAGAGAATCCATTACTTTTATATCCTTAAAATATTTCCTTTCTCATTAAAGGGTGATGCTAAGATATGGTTTACTTCTCTTGATCCTGGTTGTGTGCATAGTCCCCAGGATATGATTTATTACTTCTATGCTAAATATTTTCCTGCTCATAAGAAACAAGCAGCTTTAAGGGATATATATAATTTTGTGCAAATTGAAGAAGAGAGTCTCCCACAAGCTTGGGGGAGGCTTCTCCAATTACTTAATGCTTTGCCTGATCATCCTCTTAAAAAATAAAATACTTGAAATCTTTTATAATGGACTAATCGATGCCTCCAGAGATTACCTGGATAGTTGTGCTGGTTCTGTTTTCAGGGAAAGAAGACCGGATGAAGCTGAAATTTTATTGAACAATATGTTGACAAATGAAAATAATTGGACACCTCCGGAGCCAATTCCTGAGCCTATTCCTAAACCAACTCCGAAGAAGAGGGGTATTCTATTTCTCAGTCCTGAAGATATGTAAGAGGCAAAGAAATCTATGAAAGAAAAATGTATTAAAGCTGAAGATGTTAAGAATTTACCTTCTATTGAAGAAATGCATGGTCTTAATTTACCGCCTGTTGAAGAAACATATAATCCAAATCCTTGACCTATTGAAGAAACTCATGGTCTTGATAACCCGACACAGGTAGTAAAGGTAAATTCTCTTTATAGATATGATAAAGCTGAAACCCCATTTACTAAGTTTGATAGCCCATGCTTAGATGAGTTTGATAAATTTATGGCTAAGCAAGAAGATTTTAATGCTTATTTTGGTAGACAATTGAAATACAATTCAAATATGCTTGAACACTTGGGTGATTATATGGCTAATGTTAAAGGTGAACTTAAACTTATTAGTAAACATGCTTCTATGGTTACCACTCAAGTAGAACAAGTACTTAAAGCTCAAAATGATTTGCTCAATAAATTAAATAGTAAAAATAATGATTATGCCATTAGAGTGGCTACTAGAACTAGTAGAATGACTCGGGAACATTTGTATCCTGAAGGCCACCCTAAGAGAATTGAGCAAGATTCTCAGATAAATAATATAGATGCACCTAGTCCTTCTAAAAAGAAGAAAAAGAAAAATGATAAGACTTTGCATGCTTCTAATGATCCTATTGTTGAAACACCTGAGAATCCAAATGATATTTCTATTTTTGATGCTGAAACACAATCTGGCAATTAACCTAAAACTAGTGATAATGTTAATGATAATGTTCATAATGATGCTCAACCTAGTAATGATAATGATGTAGAAATTGAACCCGCTGTTGATCTTGATAACCCACAATCAAAGAATCAACGTTATGATAAGAAAGACTTTGTTGCTAGGAAACATGGTAAAGAAAGAGAGCCTTGGGTCCAGAAACCCATGCCTTTTCCTCCCAAACGGTCGGGGATATACCCCGCGTTATGACCCGGCCGGATATATGACCCGACTAGACTTGGTGTTTCATTGGTAACCCGCCAGAGGATTGGCAACTTACATGTCTGGCGGTTCACTGGTGTGACGACTCACGAGCCCGAAGACTCATTGGTGACCCGGCGGGTCACACGGATGACAAGGGCCCAAGGCCCAGTAGGCCGACTCATGTTATTGTGGGCCGCCTTAAGACGGAAGGCATGAGAAATATTTCCTTTACAAGGAAGTAAGACCCGTACTTGTATCCGACTTGTAATAGAGAATAAGTTAGTCCTAATCCTACTAGGACTCTATATGTAACCCGCCTCTTCAACTTATATAAGGAGGGGCAGGGCTCTCCAAAGAGGGACAAGCAACAAGAAACAATATCTAGGGCTAGACACAAAGAGGAGAGCCGGCTTATGGCGACTCCCTCATAATCATAATAAGACCTAGCCACATATAGCATGTAGGGTTATTACCGGATGATGTTTCCCGGGGCCCGAAGCTGTCTAAATCCTCGTCTTGTGTGTTGCGTCTCTCGATTCCGCTCAACCCCTTCAAGCTACCAAATAGATGTGTTGGCCTCGCGACTAAGTCCTTACACTAGGACATCTGTCGTGACAATTTCACGACAGTTGGCGCCCACCGTGGGGCTGGCGCACGATGGTGTTGAGTTTTTGGAGGGATTTTTCTTAGGGTTTCGAGACGTTCACAAGTTTCCGGATAAGGAAAAGCCGGCTTGGAAATTCAATAGTTCAACGGGTCTTTGTTACGGACGAAAGAGTCAAGCAGCAGCAGTCACACGCGTTTTGACAGATTGTTTTCTGTCATGAAGGCAAAAGGGAATTTTCTTCACCGACTCAAAAGCAAATACGGCGACTTATGTTCTAATTGGGACACGTAACATTGATCAGCCAAGTACCAAGGCCGAAGCCTGCAGAATATTTGAAAACCTATGCCTGTGTATCGTCCAACAGTAGCATATGGAGAAGAGTCAAGCAAGTCAATGCAATCTCAAGCATGCATACTAATGCAGCCAAGCAATGTACACACGTACGTCCTCCAAGGCAAGTCAAAATCAAAAGGGAGGAAAAAGCACATCCGATGGAAATATTGTCGTTGTGTCACGTGAACAAGCATACGGTCAACGTTGGTCTACACGATCCAGATTTGGACTCCGTCTTCAACTCTGTAGCCGAGTCGCCGTCCACCGTGCTGGCAGCTGTCCGAGTCGCCGCCGTGACCCGCCCCGTCACGAGCCTTCTGATCAGCCCCGTCGCGTCAAGTCGACCGTCTGGCGCCGCTCCCACAGCTTTGTGGCAAGTCGCCGTCACTATCCGGCTTTGTGCCTAATTCAAGTCGCTACCGGCTTCTGAGCCGTCCGGCCTTGACCCGCCAGCCGACGGGTCGCGTCCGTCGCCTCACTTTTTCAGTCAGCCACCGCGCAACCTCACCTCTAGGCCACCCGCGCCGTGAGCCGCCCAGCCATGCGGCCACCTACTGCAGTAGTCCGCCTCTACCTTTGGCTGGCCTCGCGCCCCTGCCTCCCCTCACAGTTTGTCCACGGGCTCTGCCCTGCCTTGGCTGCTGCGCCTGTGCGCCCGTCCCCGAGCCGCTCGCTTGATGGCTTGACTCCGTCTGGTTGCCCTGCCCAAGGCCGGGTGCTCCGCCTGAGTATCGCTCACTGAAAGTTGGTTGGTCTGAATGAAAGATGATGTCTACATAATATATTTCCATACATGAGTTGTTCTTCAGAATATTTTGTGCGCAGCTCACAAGCACTTGTTCCAGGACATCCACCCGTCGAGCGTGCATTGCTTGGAGTAGATAGTGGTAGGGGCGCCACCGCTTGAGAGGAAACTGTGCTCATGTTTTTATTTAAAAAAAAACATAGACTCCTCGTCTCCGTCTAAAAGAACATCTTGGAAAAAAAATCCTAACCTTCATCTAAAAAAAGTAAAAAGGAAAAGAAATTACCACCACAGCCTACCAGCGAGTGCCACTTTGCATAATCCTCCATTTAAAAAATACCAGAGGTCCTCACCTTCATCTAAAAAGAAAAAAATACATTTAAAAAATAATCCACACCTTCATCTAAAAAAATTCTCACCGCGGCCAACTAGCTTGCGCCACGTGGCATAGCTGGTTGGCCGCCCTTCACGCGTAACTTAATGGGTTTAATGGTCACTGATTGGTATTTGTGTGTGAAGCTACGCGTACTATATACTGAGCACAGGGAGTACTAGTCAAGTCTGATTTTCTTTCCACTAGACCATGAAGCCGCGCGTTGCCGCGCCCGCTCATCGTTGATGCAATAACAGAGATGCTTTTGAAAATTTATGTTTGTTTTGAACATTGCTCCATGATATGTTCAGAATATGGGTAGGAATGACCGTCTTTTCCTTTAATTAAAGATGAATGCACAAGTTTGTAATTTATTATTTGTATTTGTCCGAACTGTAATGCTAGTTGAGTGGGTAGTGGAAAGTTAATGATTCAGTTACCATTTTACTTTACACTTAATTAATACTATAAAACTGTGTCTTGGTTTGCTCTTTATAATGACCTGCTGTAAGCTGCATGTGGGTTAGTGTCAGACGAAGCAAGAAGGATCCATGGCTACGGTGGCAAGAGGTAATATATTTCACATGATTAAATTATTTGTAACTGTCTTGGTGATTCTCCTTTCACAATTATGTGTACGGGTTAGCCCGAATATACATATAACTTGGGGATTGTTTGTGTCTCTCGGAAGGTAATTTTAGATGAAATTCTTAAGAAGATTGATGGAAGAAGAGCCGAGTATAGTTGCATGAAAGTCGTTATTATTAGCAGAAAGAAAATATGTCAGGTAGACTTGACCAGGCCGTTGAACACTGATGTGGATGCTGAGGAAGATGCAGCTATAGCTATGATAGAGAAGCTCACTGAATCATATAGGTTTGAGATTGATGATACGACGGAGGAATTGAAAAAGTGAAATCCTTGTGCTTGAAAATCTGAGAAATCAACAAGTTGAAGCCACGAAGGTGTTGATGAACAAAGATTATATGTGATTTAGAAACAATTTTGTAGAGAAAACAAAATCCTGCATCATGTCCAAAAACTTGACCTCTTTTAATATCATCACTTAGTTCATCTTGCTTCGTTTTTTCAATGTCAGGCCAGATCTGAACTCAATTTATTTTCGAAGAATAAACAGCGGTTCTGTTCTAAGCATGTGTAACAATGAACCTGTAGCTGGGATGTAGCCCTACCACATCATGTGTACGGGTTGTATTGGCCAGGTCTGTAATGGCAGCAATATGCGTAATAATCTAGCATTTTAATTATTTTGCAAGCCTTGGGAGGTAATAGGTGAGCATCAGTGTATTGAATGCCAAATGAAATTCAGGATCACCATGTGGGAATAATATTGAGTACTGTAAGGGCATAAGGGAATGATTTAAGTTGGAGATGTAGTGCAAGCCATGTTGCTTGTCATGCATGATAATATCTCTCTTGAATGTATCAGTTGCGAAAAACACCAACAATTAGCAAAGCAATGTCGTCAGACGTAGGTAAATTGTATTGGACATCTTGCATCTGATTGTGGATCCAATATTCTAATGGTATGCACTGGTCAGGTTAGTCCTTTATTCGGTCCCTAGCAATTCTAAACTGTTATCATTACACAAAGCACATATTCTATTTTCAATTTCTTTGTCAGTCTGGTGATCATGGATATACAATAGGGCAAATTTAGGCTTCTGGCCTGTTTGAGGAATTAATGAGCCTACCTGTCCGCTTATTCTTCCTACCAGAAAGCTGCATCACAATGTCGGCATCTAAAACATGGGTGAACCAAGATTTGATCGACCACAGTAAGTAGCTGAAATTACCAGCAAGAGTGCAAAGTCAGATTTAAATGGGAAAACAGGTTGCAGAATATTTGTGCAGAGGTCAGTAATCTAGTGAAACCTTCAAGGGTATCGATGAATGGGGTTGTCCATTGGGGTTAGATGGTGACCCTTTGCCGAACCATTTTAAATTGGTCCCTTAATTTGATGCAGGTTTTTCCCTTGTGTGTCACACAGAGTAGTGAGGGAAGAATTCATCTCCTGGTTTGTATGGCAGTATAGAACACAATTATCAAGGAAACAGAAATCTCGTAAAGTAGCACAAGTAGAGGTGAATTAATACTATTTATTTTTGGTTCCAATCGAATTGTATATAGTAACTGGTTCATTAATCCTTGTCTGCCTATATTGCGGCAGGACTCCACTTGGTCCGCTAGCGCAATGTAACTGGCACGCATCGCTTTCATGGGCTTGTAATCGAAACGTTTAGGCATTTTTACTCTACTTAGGTCCAGTACGTGTCATAGACAGATTGTATGAAATCTGAAACAAGAAATGGAAAGGAAGCAAACAAAATGGATGTGACTGGTTGGAGTGAAAATCAAACAAATTCCTATGTAACAACTAAAATCACAGTAATCAAGAAAACATAGTAGATGATCAAAAGACAACCGTATGTAAGAATATTTGTGAGCATGATACCTGTCCAGAAGCCATGGTTGTAATTGGGTGTAACACACACACCCTCAAGCAATTTCAACACGCAGATCCCAAGGAATGAGGATTGCAAAACTGCAAGGAAGAAATAGGAAGTCACTTCCATAGATACGAAGACATGGAGGAAAATTAGAGGGAGGAAGATGGATAGTTGGCAAGAACAAACCTAGGCAATAGGCATGGCCGAGAGAGACACTGAAGGTAGGAAGGAAGAGATGGCGCAAGGAATAATATATGAAGCAGAATGGGAGATTGGGGTAACGCACCAGGGCAAATTAATCACCATCATCACCCCTGAAACTAATTACCATCATCACCATTATCACAGGAGGTAGACAGTGGACCTTTAACGCCGCAGTTTCAGCTTCGGTTACGGGATGGGAAGGGACGTGCGGTACAGCTGCAAGGCATGGACAAAGGGTGCAGGAGGAGGACAGCCGGCGATGGACGCCGACGGCGCGGACGGCCGCCGCAGCCGACATGGACGAACGTTGCAGGGCACGAAATTCAGATGAAGAGTACGGGGGGAGGGGGGGAGGACGGCACCAGTGCGGAGGCAGTCGCAGCAGCAGCTCGCCGATGGTGGAACGCCGATGCATCGAGGAGGAAGGAGCGGCAGCGCGGAAGGAAATTGTTCTCGTTTGGGAAGGGCGATGCTGGAACACGGCGTACGACCTGGGCTGTTATCATCGAAACAAAAGGTTATGGGCCTTACACTGCCCGATTACTGGGAGCAAACCCAGCTAGCTCTGCGGAGCAGCAGCCCGCGAGACGGGGCGTGCAGCGCGTTAGCGATCAGGGACGCCCAGAATTGATCTGGAGTGTATGTTCGAGCGATCCGACGGCTAGACACTCAAATCGCTGTGAAGGCTCCTAACTAGCCTCGTTATACTGTTTCTTAATTGGAACATTCACATGGAGAAGTGCATATACGCATGATTGGTTCAAAGACCATTATGCCAAACACAAAAAAGGAGCACGGGTTTTAGTGAGCTGTTCTCTTAATCTCGTGGCTCCTGTCATTTGAGTTTACATCAAAGACGTCGCGTCAGTGTCAGCAAAGCTGCCCGACGAGCAGGCATGCACGTTGGTCAGGTATGTAAACCACCGCCCCTACAGTACATTCTATTGGTACAATCTACTTCAAACACGCTGAAGAGCCGGTAATTCAACAGAGGCAATAAGCACAAACCTCGATGCTTGTTTGGTCTGGCTATCTAAACTTGGTTTGCGCGTCAGTATCATCTGATAAAAAAATATGATATTTATCCAAGTCTATTTCTAGTATATATTGTTTTTTTTGTCAAAGAACAACTATTTTGTCTGTATATTTTTATATATGCAGGACAATGATTTATCGTTCGCAGTTGGACGGGTGTGCGCAAACCGCCGCCCATGCAATTCGATCTACATCAACTCGCTAGAATCGCGCTCACGATTAACTGGTCATCCGTGCGGCTTACCGCGCCCACGATTGACTCATCATCCGCACCCGCGGCCAAACCGTTTCCAACACTGTTGCCGGCTCATCTGTCTGCACCGGCTTACAACGCCATAGCCGACTCATCTGTCTGAGCCACCTCTGATGCTGCGGTCATTTTACTGTCTGCCCTGCGGTCTGGCTTATTCAACGTGTCGGGTTGACTAACGGACATCGGTGGGGATCATAAAGTCCAAATACATCAGGTGATATCCGTCCAGACTATTTTAAATAGCACATATTAAATTGTTTGAGAACAATTACTCTGGTCTGTGCTATTTGTTCGCAGCACTATTATTGGTTACAAAGGTGTCGAAAAGGGACGTGCGCCAATATTATCTTTTGCACTAGCGCGGACGAGAGAGTCGTCACCCCCGCTACATCAATGCACGCGGTTGACTCATCGTCCGCGCCCGCGGCCGATTCGCACGCGTCTGCGCCGCTTCCAACGCGGCGGCCGACTCGCTCGTCCGCGCCGGCTTACAGCACCGCGGTCGACTCTTCCGTCCGCACCGGCTTACAACGCCGCAGCCGACTCATTTACTGTCCGGACAAGTCAAGTATCCATCTAAAATATATCTTATTGGCTCATATTATTTTTGTCAAAGAGCGGTTTATCTTTGTCTTGGTATGCAATATTGTTGATGCAGGACAATTGTCCACTACATCAAAACGACGTGGTTAGCTCGCCCGCACCGGCTTATAGTGCCATGGCTGACTCATCTGTCTATGTCGCCTCTGATGTTACGGTTGTCTTTACCGTCCGTTTCTCGCGGCCTGGTCTAAATCAACACACCGGGCCGCACTTGTCTGGATGAGCTGTTTATTGAATATGAGCAAGTCACTACTTGGGAAGCTCGGTTTTCTTCCAACAATTTGGAGGCAAATTATCATATATTATCAGCCGCCGTCTGCACTGGATGGTTCAATGGGCAGTCGCATAAGTCGCCGTCACTACAGTTTGGTTAAACTTCAAACAGCCCGTTGGAAGGAGCCATTGGCCGAGTTGCTGACACGGCTCATACGGGATCATTTATAACCCGCCACATTCACCTCAACCTTCTGTGGATTCACATCACGCTATCAACGCCAATGATATACACCTTCTCCTATGGTCAAATATGGAGAATCTCAAGCCAACTCCTTGAGTCGTCTTGAGACTCGGGGGCTACAATGGTATGACTCGGCAAAATTAACTGGTTTAAGTAAATTCAAGAACTCCGGGTCATTGAAGGAAAAAACCCGGCCCTGAAGATTACTGCTAGATCGATGAAAATTTAAAAGCCATCAGAAGATTTCTGGCTCAAAATAAGGATTATGGTTTAAAATCGGTTCAAGAGACATCTTTCTCCCACACAGCACTGAAGCTCTCAAATCCGGTTCAAAATCCGGCCCAAGGTAAATTTGTCCCTCACAAATTTTTGAAGCTCTCAAATCCGGTTCAAAATCCGGCTCAAGGTAAATTTGTCCCTCACAAATTTTTGAAGCTTTCAAATCCGGTTTAAAGTTCCGGTTCAAAAAGAATTAATCTCTCGCAAGTTCGAGTTCTAAGAAAAATTAAAGGTTGCCAAAAAGAACTTGCTGCCATGATGCGCTGTTCAAACATAGGTATCCTGCCTTATGGCTTACCTTATTATTGGATCACTTGGGGGCTTCCTGTTCAAACATAGGTCGTATTCGAACCAAAGAGAACATAGCCGTCGTAACCCTTTTGATCGGTGCAAAGCCAAACTCACTAGGGGGCTTCTTGGTCGTATCCGCATCATAGCTTAACCCTTTTGGGTCCGACTTGGATCGTATTTGAATCAGGGTCGTTAAAAACCTCTCAAGGTCATTTGGGGGCTTCCTGTTCAAACATAGGTCGTATTCGAACCAAAGAGAACATAGCTGTCGGTACCCTCTTGATCGGCGCAACGCCAAAGCCACCGGGGGCTACATGATCGTATTCGAATCCTAGCTTAACCCCTTTGGAACGGTTTACTGATCGTATTCGAATCAGAAACCTCGATCTTTATTTGGTTTAAATTTTTTCAAACAATATTTTGGGTTTTGAGACTTTTTGCTCATATCTGAAGCATATAAGTGTGGTTTCGTTTAAACCCGGCTTGGCTTTGGACGATAAGTCGCCAGCATATGACAATCATCATATATTTGGAAGTATTGGCTTCTAAGGATTGGGTTATCACCCTTACTACACAAGTCATGTAAACCGGCAGTACAAATTAAATATCACAATGGTTATATGTGAGGTATTATGACCCGTCCTACGGTAAGCCACCAAGGGTTCTTGCGATCTACTTGTGTGCAGGGTAAGACTACATTTGGGTGGTTACCCGCCCTGGCTCTTGACGTTAAGTCGCCAGGGCATATGTTGTTAAACTCTATGCATGATTTGCAGAATTATGCCTTATATAAATGCTTCAGTCCAAGCTCATCACTGAAATTGGTGTCTCATAAGGGTTATCAATTATTGATTTTCTCAAGGGCTATAGGCCACCGGGTTACAAAAAATCCGGCTTACAATGAATGCGCATTAAGTCCTCATCGGCCAAGAGCCGCCGGGTATTTAAACTCTGAATTTACTTGTCAACCGATGAGGTATTGAAATCATTAATAGCCAAAATTGGCTGGATTTTCATGATGATATTGAATGATTGAGGTTTTCATACCGGATTATATTATTCAAATCTTGAATAGCCAACATGGCTGGATTTCTATTATGATTATCAATAACCAGTGTTATGATTGAGGTTTTCAAAGTTGCTTTAGCGCAACGGCTATTATTTTTTATCAATGGATATGATTTATTTTACAATGGAAGGAATAGTCCCGAGTCGCTGCAGGCTTACGACCCGGCACTTGGGGGCTACATTATTCAAGTTGAGGTTACATCAAATATGCAAGTCCCATGTCACTGCCAGCATGCACCATGACACTTGGGGGCTAATGCAAAGTCATTTTTACTAGCCTTATTGAAGACCCGACTCATCACATTGTAATGAGCCGGCCCTTGGGGGCTACCAATTGCTCCTATCGGAAATTCAAGGTACACAAGACTTAATCAATTATATTGAAAGATCCACTACTCAGTTGGTAGAGTACAAAGCTCTTAACCTTGTGGACGTGGGTTCAAGCCCCATGGTGGAGATTACATCATATGATGTTATTATCAATGAATCATATATAAAGTCCCAGCTCAATATTATCTTACTGAGCCAGCCCTTGGGGGCTACATATTGCTGCTCAAGTCTACATCTACAAAGTCCCTGCTCATTATTGCATAATGACCCGGCCCTTGGGGGCTACACCGGTTGAAGTTTTTGCGAGCATAAGACAATTACAAGTCCCAGTTTGATGCAAGCATGACAACCCGGCACTTGGGGGCTATAGGTAATATGGATATAAGGGAGAAAAATCTTCAAATTCTTAGTTTTGAGTAAACCAGATTGACCCGGCGTCACCAATAACTATGACCCGGTGTTGGCAACAATTATGACCCGGTGCTATCAATATTTACAACCGGATGTTTTGGCAATGATAAACCGGCAAGTTCTACAAGCCGGCTAATATCAGTTGAATATTTGAAGACCAATATTTTTGTCAAGTAAGAGCATTGAAGACCGACTCAAATGGATTCTTTATTTAAAATATTTCTTCTACAAGCAAGTTGATTATGAAGCCATCCTATTGACCCGGATTTTCTAGAAATGACAAAGACATAAAGATGATCAGGAGCCGGCTTACAAGAATATTTAACCCGGATCACAACCTGTCAAATTTGCTCTTGTGTTTATATTGCAGATCAGTTTAACATGGATAAATCCAAATTAAATTGGGGGCTAATGTCGGGGATATACCCCGCGGTATGACCCAGCCGGATATATGACCCGGCCAGACTTGGCGTTTCATTGGTAATCCGCCAGAGGATTGGCGACTTACGTGTCTGGCGGTTCACTGGTGTGACGACTCACGAGCCTGAAGACTCATTGGTGACCCGGCGGGTCAGACGGATGACAAGGGCCCAAGGCCGAGTAGGCCGACTCATGTTATTGTGGGCCGGCAAGACGGAAGGCATGAGAAATATTTCCTTTACAAGGAAGTAAGACCCGTACTTGTATCCGACTTGTAATAGAGAATAAGTTAGTTCTAATCCTACTAGGACTCTATATGTAAGCCACCTCTTCAACTTATATAAGGAGGGGTAGGGCTCCCCAAAGAGGGACAAGCAACAAGAAACAATATCTAGGGCTAGACACAAAGAGGAGAGCCGGCTTACGGCGACTCCCTCATAATCATAATGAGACCTAGCCACAAACAGCATGTAGGGTTATTACCGGATGATGTTTCCTGGGGCCCGAAGCTGTCTAAATCCTCGTCTTGTGTGTTGCGTCTCTCGATTCCGCCCAACCCCTTCAAGCTACCACATAGATGCGTTGGCTTTGCGACTAAGTCCTTACACTAGGACATCTGTCGTGACAATTCCACGACACAAACCATCTAAGAAAAAGGATGATGAGGATTTTGAGCGCTTTGCTGAAATGATTAGACCTATCTTTTTGCGTATGCGATTAACTGATATGCTCAAAACCAATCCTTATGCTAAGTATATGAAAGATATTATTACAAATAAAAGAAAGATACCGGAAGCTAGAATTTCCACCATGCTTGCTAATTATACTTTTAAGGGTGGAATACCAAAGAAACTTGGAGATCCCGGTGTACCCACTATACCATGCTCCATTAAAAGAAATTATGTTAAAACTGCTTTATGTGATCTTGGAGCCGGTGTTAGTGTTATGCCTCTCTCTTTATATCGTAGACTTGATTTGAATAAGTTGACACCTACTGAAATATCTTTGCAAATGGCTGATAAATCAACTGCTATACCTGTCGGTATTTGTGAGGATGTGCCTATTGTAGTTGCAAACATTACTATTTTTAAGGACTTTGTTATTCTTGATATTCCCGAGGACAATAGTATGTCTATTATTCTTGGAATACCCTTTTTGAATATTGCAGGGGCTGTTATTGATTGCACTAAAGGCAATGTCACTTTTCATGTTAATGGCAATGAGCATACATTACACTTTCCGAGGAAACAACCTCAAGTTCATAGTATCAACTCTATTGGAAAAATTCCATCGATTATATTTGGAGGTTTTGAATTTCCTCTTCCTACTGTCAAGAAGAAATATGATATTCTTATTATTGGGATGTGCATATCCCCGTTGAGGTAACATAGTGTTATTCGGAATTTCTCCTGTTCCATGATTATTCAGAATGAGTTCGTTAACAAGACTTGATCAACCTTGTTAGAGGATTCCTTTTGATGATCATGAGATGGATGAAACTAGAAAGCACAACCTTCTGTACCCCACTTTTACTTTCTATTATTTATATTAAATAAAATAAAATAAATATTTTTCTGTCTGTTATCTAATTATCCGTGCAATATAAAAATACCTCGAAAATAAAAGTTCTCCAAATGCCCTGAAATTTAAATATGATTTTTTTAGAATATTTGAGGATTTATGGAACTGAGAACACACCAGGGGGTCAACCACCTGCCCACGAGGGTGGAGGACGCGCCCCCTGCCTCGTGGGCCCACGGTGGACCTCCTCCACTTATTCCTACACCCACACACTTCATCTTCCTCCCACAAACACGAATATCGAGCTCAAGCACGAGTTCTAGCTCATCTTGCTGCCATTTTCGATCTCCTTGCTCAAAGCACCTCTCACAAAACTGCTTGGGGAGATTGTTCCTTGGTATGTGACTCCTCCATTGGTCCAATTAGTTTTTGTTCTAGTGCTTTATTTATTGCAAATTTTTGCTGCTTAGGTGACCCTGTTCTTGAGCTTGCATGTCAAATTTATATGGTCAAAAGTAGTTTTGATGCATGATATATGCCCTAGGCACTCGTAGGAGTAGTTGCTATCAATATTATTGAGTTTGGTTTACTTTTATTTTGAAGTTACTAAAAATTCAGAATTTTTCAGAAAATGATGAGGAGATTATTGAGGGGCTCATCGAGCCAAAGCTCGAAGGAAAAGGCACTGAAGCCTAAGTATGATTTGCCGCGCACCACGGAGATTCGGGCGTGTGAATGGCCTTCTGATGATTTCTTGAGAGCAGCCGGTATCTATGAAGATTTTCATGAATTGGCTCATAATGCAGGCCTCGCCGCTTTCCTCCATGACCAATGCGATCAGTATCTCTTACTCACAAATACCTATGTGCAAAACTTTCATTTCCATTCTAGAAACTCACCACCTACGGTGGAGTTTCATTTATATGATGAGCATAAGGAGATGTCACTTTATGATTTTTGTCGGATTTGTCTAGTCTCTTTTGAGGGCAAGACAGAAGAACCACATCGTGATGATGTGGAGGGTTTTATTGATACTATCACTGTAGGGGAAACTACGAAAGTTTCCGATGCACGAATCACTAACATACATTTTCCTGTTTTACGTTACTTTGCATTATTTGCTAGTCATTGCTTAATTGGTTGCGTAAACTGTGGAAACCTTAGTATCCATGATATTATTATTTTGCTCCAAGGTTTATACAGTGATAAAACTTTTAGTATGGGCGGTATTATTGCCAAACGGTTAAGTCTGAACCGTACAAAAGGCCCTATCTTTGGAGGCATCTATGCCTCACGCCTAGCTGCACATTTTAACTGTAGCGACCCAACCTCAAATGGTCAAGTCTCTGTGCTTCAGTGTCATCCCTGGATCGGTAATGCTGACACACGCAGTACTCGAAGGATTTATAACAGAGTAGCAACACACACTTATTACATCGGATGTCTCAAAAGAGAACATATTACAATAATATGGCTTAAGGCCATCTAATACGATAACAACGGAAGGCTTGGAAGATAAAGTGAGTCCATCAATTCCAACGGCATAGCTAAGCTGCACGGCAACGACCTAACGAACCTTACTCCTCGTCTGAAAAGTCTGCAACATAATACGTTGTAGCCCGAAAATGGGTCAGCACATGGAATATGCTGGCAAAGTAACACAGTAGAGCAAGAACAGAATAATGCTATCACTACATGCATATATGGCTGGTGGAAAGCTCTATGGTTACAGTTTTTGCGAAAAGCCAATTTTCCCTCCAACAAAGGAATAGATTTTAATTTAACTATCATGGTACTTGAAACATCATTGAGAAGGTTCCTCCAACTCAATCCCAATTAAAGTGATTAACAACCAACAATATTAATTAAGAGTGGTGAGATACTTAAGATACTCCAAGTACTAGATACTCAAGATTGTCCATAACCGGGGACACGGCTAACCATGATTAGTTTATACACTCTGCAGAGGTTTGTGCACTTTTCCCCACAAGACTCGATCGCCTCCGTTGGATTTCTCGCACTACATGGTGTTTGAGAAACGGATGACCGAGATACAGTCTTTCAGGAACATTAACTCTCTACTCCGGGCAGACCATACCAAACCTACAACCCACTACCTGCCGATCCACCTCTTCAAGAGCTTCATGTAACTTACTCAACTATGCTAGAGCCCATAATAGCTTGTGGCTGCACATGGAAGTTTCTAGCATAAAAAATCTTAGTTCCCTTTGAGCCTAGGTGGCGGTCCATAGGAAGATCACACGGGTACTCTGGGATTTCCAAAACAAATAGGCAACAGTGGGTACTCCAGGTGCCTCAATCCACCCAGATGTAAATTTAAGTTGCCACCTTAAGTTGAACCATTAATTAACAATCTCACATCGGTCATGGATTTCACTCACCCAAACCACGTCTACGAGCATAGCATAGCAATATAAGAAACGCATAGAAGTAACTCCCCAGGGATTGAATGTAACAGGGCAATAGGTTCTAACTCATCAACTACTTCCCAACCCACAAGTTAATGTCATCCTAACCATGCAGTGTTTGAGGATTGGAGCTAATGCATAAAAACTGGGTGATAAAGGGATATGATCAAAGTGTTAATTGCCTTGCCGATGATCTGTGTAACCTAGATACTCCAAATAACACGCTTCGCACTACGGGAATTCTATCGCAAACAAACAATAGCATACATAAGCAACAAGCAAAGAAGCATGGGTAAAACTCAAATAAGAAGATCTAACCAGAAAGTTCAACTTAAGAACTCCGGTTTGCAAAAAGAATCAAACCAAACGGAGCAACGAAACTCAAACGGCGAAAGAAACAAGATCCGTTTACTAATCTGAACTAGGGTGAAATTTTATAGTACCAAAATCTTGTTCAAGTTGGTTAAGCGAAAAGAGCGTCTCGAGACGAAGATCTAGGCGTTTGAATCGCCTGATTCCGACTAACAAGTGAAAAGATAAACTAAAACGAAAATCGGATCAGAAATCGCGATCGAGAATAATTGCGGAAAAATCCGATAAAATAAAACTGACGAACAGACTAGCGAACGAGCGTTCATTAGCTGTAACTAACGGGTGAAAACCGTTCGTTAAAACGAACGTACGTCCGCTAAATAGAAGAACCGGGAAAAACCGGCGAACCGATCTAAAAAACGAATTAGGGGTTTTAAAAAAAACGAATCAGTTTTCTTAAAAAAACGGGCGGCGGCGAACGGCGCGTTACCTCTCCGGCGAGGCGGGACTCGGGCGGCGGGGCAGCGGGCTTGCGGGGCGGCGGGGCGAGGCGGCGCGGCACGGCGAGGGGTGGCGGCGGCACTGCAGTGGCGGCGGCGAGGCGCGGGAGCGGGCGGCGTGGCTCGGGAAGCGGCGGCACGGCTCGGCTAGGGCTGCGGGGCGGCGTGGTTTGGTGGTGGTGGCGGCGGGGTGGCGCGGTATATAAGGGGGGAGAGGTGGCTTAGGGGAGGGGGCAAGCCGGCGGCGGTGGAGGAGTCCGGCTCAGACTCCGGTCCGAGTCGGGGCAGCGGCGCGCTCGACTCCACGCGGGAGACGGCGGCGGCGGCGGTTGGGCCGGCCCGGCTGGGTTTGGCCCAGTCGGCGCTTGGGACTTCTTTTTTTAAAAATAATTCCGCCGAACAGAAAATAAATCCTAGAAAATAAAATAAAAATCTAAAAATTCCAAAATAAATTTTCATCGTCTAAATAAAATATTTAGAATTAGATGAACATTTTCTTGGCCCTAAATGCAGTTTTGAAAAACGTGCAATTTGTCTAATGCAACCAAAATTACAATAAAATCCAAATAAAATCAAATAAATGATTTCAATATTTTCCCCCAATATTTCATTTATTTTGGAGAAGCCATATTATCTCCTCTCATATATTTTTAATTATGAAATATTTTCGGAGAGAAAAATAATTAAAATCAAAATCCTTGTTTCACTATTTGATAAAAATCAAATAAGGAAACCGGGAAATCCCCAACTCTCTCCGTGGGTCCTTGAGTTTCTTAGGATTTCTGTAACACCCCAAAAAATTTAACCATGATTTGTTTATTAAAATTTTGCCAAGACATTAAATTTTCATTTTGTGGATTTATCTTTTGATTTCAGAACCACTCTTTTCTTTGATATTGTGGAGTTTTCACCCCAAGTGAAAACTTTTCAAAAATATTGTTGGACTTGTTTGCCCTCTCAAGAAAAACATTTCTTTTATCACTGGATTTATTTGCATAATTATTTTTCCCTGAGCTTTATTTCTTTAAAAATGATTTTTCATAAGTTTTGGAGCCTCTTTTGCACTACAACCCTTTGATAAAATTAGTTATAAGTTTCACCAAAATTTGGAGATGTCATGGGATGCTCCTACATCACTTTTATGCAAAAATCTCTTTTAGTCATTTGGAAATTTTGAGCTCTACCCCAAGTTTTCAAATCTGGTCTAGTTTGTAAAATTGCACTACAACCTATTTAAATATTTCTTTAAAGTTTCCACCAAAATTAGGGGATGTTAGTAGGAGTATATAATTCAACTTTATGCAAAAACCCACTGGTGTTCTTTGAAAAATTTGAGCAAATCATCCTCTTTTGCTCTCTGGTCCAGTTGGGTGTTTTCTACTACAACCCTATTTTGTTTTGCTCTAGTGCTCATGATCTTTCTCCTTCTTAGAGACCACTCTACCAAACCCTTAAGTTCAGGAGATTGGGCCCATTGGAGGATTTTATGTACGTGCAATAATGCCCTTTTCTTTCTGTCCAGATTTGGTTTTCTCAAGAACTTGCACTAACAAGTTTTTGTTTTTGACAAACTAACCTTGCCACCCTCTTTAGCATCTAAAGAGACTATGATCTGGAGTTTTTGGCCACCCCAAGAGATGCCTAGATGACCATAGCATTCTGTCAAACACCTTGTGTGCATGGCCAGTTTTGGCTTGGTTTTTAGTTTGCATTGTGGACTTGATCCCCTGACCAAACCACCATGTCCACTAATCTCCTTGCAAACTCTAACCTAGACCTGTTAATCCCCGGCCTCATCCAAGCCCTCTAGCACGCGCTGGCATTATGTCGAGGACCTAGCGTGCGTGCTCTGTGCGCGCCCAGCGCGCACGTTTTGCACGCACGCGCACCGAGCCGTCGCATTCGCTTGCCCCGCGCCCTGGCCCTTGCTCGCCTGCAGAGCCACGCCCGTCCTCATCCACTCATCGGAGCCATCCAAAGCCACCCCCTGGAGACCCGCAGCGCCGCCGTCAGGTCGGCCATGGCAGCTAGCGGACGGACGCAGCAGGCTCCTACCATGGACGGCGCCGCCCAAGCCACTCTCGCTCGCCAGCTCGCCCCTGGAGCAGTGCCCGCTCGTCAGCTAGCCTCTACCGCCATCCCCAGCCTCGACACGTCGCACTGCAAGCTACAGCAAGGCGGTTCGCCGTTCCTATCCACTGTCGCCATCGATCTTATCCCCGGCCGCCGCGGAACCGACCTAGTTGCGCTATAAATAGGGACCCCGAGCTCGTCCAGACCCTCAGGCAGCCTCAAGCTATCTCCCTAGCGCTCCCACAGCCAGCAATCGATAGAGGGAGGCTTTCTTCCTCGTCTCCGGCAGGTTCGGCCGCTGCCAAGCTCCGGTTCAATTCGTCGCAAGCAGGACCTCCCCCGTCCATCCAGTGCTCCCATCCTCTTCCCCTTGACCTTGCGGAGCCACCCCACCCCTCAACTTCGATCGGGAGCCACTGTAGCTCGAATCCCCAATCCACCAGAAGCCACCGGCCGTCGCGGAGCTCGCCGCCGGCGACCCCCTCCACCCCCGCCAACCTATCGACCACTAGGAGGACCGCCCTGGACTGGTGGATCCATCCCTGCCCTCAAGGGAGCCGCTGTTCGTCGACGGTGATCGTCGGAGCCCCGCCTCTGCTCGGCCAGAGGAGAAAGAAAACGCGGGCGACTGGTCAAACCTGACCAGTGGGCCCAAGGGACCCACTGGCAGTGACCCAGCGACGACCCGTGCTCTTTTTAAGTGAAGACGTAAAACCCAGAGTACGTCTTCTCTGTCTCGAAAATGTATTACTCCTCGAACCTTTTTCTTTTTCTCTTTTATTTAAAAACAGAGTTTTGACTAAACTTTGAGTGGCTATAACTTCTTAAATATAAGTCCAATTGATTTGATTATTTTCTTGTTGTTTCTCAAATTTTGTCTAGTTTATTTTCATATTTATTTGAAAAAAATTCAAACAACTTTTCTTACTGTTTTGAAACTATGTGTTAATTTGAATTTGTCTTAAATAGGATTTTGGAGAGGGAAACAACTTTCAAAAAGTGCACCCCACTTGCATACTCTTGAAGGCAAGCATTCTGAACCCTGGCATAATATTGTTGTGTGTTGTTTGATACGGTTACAACACCATCTTGACACGAAGTATTCGTTATTTTATGTGACGATATGATCATGCTCATGAGTGCGCAAATGAAGATTTCTTGTGGTTAAAATTTGACATGCTTGTGATAGTAATCACCCTCGTATGCCTTTCATGCCCACTGGAAGGATTCTGGGAAAGCCTCTGTCTTGGGTAGACATGAGCTTGTCCCTAGTTCTTCGTCGAGATGGGTGTGTCCGGTAAGGCATGGTGAGGTATGATGAGCGGTGGTTCTGTCTGATTGGTGTGAGATATATTTCTTATGCTCATTATGCAGGAAATGCTTTAACCTCCTGAGTCGACCATAGATCGAGTCTTGTTCCAGTAACCCCCATACTTGTCTCATACTACCACTTGTCCCTGCCACATGCAGGGTACGGTTCAGTCAGTTGTCAACCCCTTCCTAGTACACACCGTACAGAGAGGTCATGGTGGAAGATACCGGCTACATCCGGTAGGCATGCCACCTGGTCCGGGGGCATGGGTGTTTCGGTTGGAGCCGAAGGGGGTAGCTCCCCTAGTTTGCGCGCGTTATAAATTTTGTGATCCCATGGTAGTCGAGGTTGTAGCCTCCCCACATAGAGTTTTGCTTAACGGGTGTCGTGGGTGATTCCAGACACCGGTATGTTAGGCTGGTGTGTGCAGTCAGGTGTGTTTTCAATTAAAAGACCGTAGAAGGAATTAGTCCCGATGGACTGAAGGAATCTGTTACTCGTCGGTAAAGAGTACACCCTCTGCAGAGATTATATCTATTCGAAAAGCCGTGTCCATGGTTAAGGACTACAGTCTGGGATGGGTCAAGTGTCGGTCTTCGGAGGAAAGATGGCTAAACCAAAACATGGATCATGACATGTGACTCATGATGATTATGATTACTATTATTATGAACTAACCATCTACATTATTTGAATTATTGAGTATCCCTGGGACGGTTCTACCTCCTGGATATTCACTGTGATTATTCTCATATAAGCCCTTTATGTGGTCTCGCGGAGACGCTCGACTGTGGCATACTTGTCATTCAGATTACTTTAGAAGCCCTTTATGTGGTGTCGTAGAGACGCCCGACTATGGCATGCTTGTTATTCATTTACTTTATAAAGCCCTTTATGTTGTGTCATTGAGACGCCCGACTATGGCATGCTTGTTATTTATTTACTCTATAAGCTCTTTATGTGGTGTCGCACAGACGCCAGACTGTGGCACGTTTGCTAGTTATTGCTTATATAAGCCCTTTATGTGACGTCGCTGAGACGCCCGACTGTGGCATGCTTGTTATTTATTTACTCTATAAGCCCTTTATGTGGTGTCGCACAGACGCCCGAATGTGGCACGTTTGCTACTTATTGCTTTTATAAGCCCTTTACGTGACGTCGCTCAGACGCCCGACTGAGGCATACTTTATATTATTATCCTTTCGAGGCGTCGCTTAAGACACCCGATCGGTGCATTCTGTTTCTTCTCCCTTATGGCATATTCATGTTGTAGATGAATAACCTGTTGCGTGCATCATGGATGTTTATTTCATCACGGACATGTGATCATAGAATATTTCAGAGCATGATTATCATTTGTTATATTATACATGTGTTCATAATGTTTGCGTGTACATTCAAAAGTACTCAGTGGCTTGTCCCTAGCTATTGTCTTGGCCAGATTTCTTGCGTGGAGAGGAGCGTCGCGATGACAACCCCGGAACCTACGCAGTGGTGATAGCAGCCTCGTGAAGATAGGAGTTATCCAGGTTAGATGTTCCTGTGGAAAATGGAGTCCCATAGACGCCGATGATCCGCAAACCGCTTCCGCTATCAACCACTAGAAACCATTTGTTGTACTCATAGGCCATAATGGTCTTGTACTACATGTCTTGTATTTTGCTTGGAGTTTCTGTATCAAGTTGGTGCCTCATCAGCTAACAGTAATCCTGGGGCTGGTGAGCACAAGGGCCATTTTCTGGAAACTTAATAACCCAAAAATCCGGTCCTGACAACCTTGGTATCAGAGCCAGGCTAACCATTGGCTAATCCTATCTTAGCCAGGTCGAAAAACCTAGGTTAATCAACCCACCAGATCTTAACCTAACCCCGGCCAAGCTTCTCGTGTAAGATAGCCACACAGTGACCCCGACACCTGTTGGCAGTCGGTGCCCAACCTATCAGCCTAGCCTGTCGATCACGCGCCAGTGACCGACACCTAAATTGTCTCTTTCGCAAGCGTGCGAAGGAAGACTCCGTCCCCTTTTTCTATAAAAAGGGCACGCTAGCCTCAACCCAACACAGCACAGCCTCTACCCCAAACCGAGCTAAATGCCTGGACCCGTTGTTCACAATGAGACCACAACAACCAACCTTGGAGGTTTTGTGACCGTGCTAGCAAACCTCACCCGCCATGCCTTTGCATTAGAAGAGCCCCCAGAGTATGTTGTGTACCAAGGACCCATGAGCGGTGAGAGCCGTCAATTCTGGGCCACTGTGCACATCTATGGTAGGGGTCTATTGCCAGCACGCCCCTACAGGTTCACCGGAAGGACAACTTCCTTTGAGCCACAAGCCATCCAACTAGCTGATCGAGAGGCTATAGTTCAACTCCGGCACTTGTCGCCCAGAGTTAACTGTCGCTCGTTCTACTACTACCCCGGCCGTGACGGGTATGGTAGGCCACCCCAGGTTGCCAACGGAGATCACGAGACGGATCCTGCATTGTTGCATCTGGTGCGCTATGTAAGTGCACTAGAGGAACTGTTTGATCAAATCACCCTTGATCTGATCGTAGCCCGTGGAGAACTAGTTCGCCAAGCCCCGGCAAGAAGAGAAGATGAGCCCGGTGCCGATAACCCAGTCATGCTGTTCGGACAACCAATTGAGTCCTTGAGGTCTGCCCCAGCCATCGACCAAAACACTTTGGTGTCCCCAGAAGTGCTTCGTTGCCTTTTAGGAACACGCTCCAATGGGATCGTGGCCAACAACCCCCGCGATGGTCATCATCGCTACCCTGACCCTGCAGCTCCTCAACCCCCTCCAGCTAACCCCGACGGTGAAGCCCTTGGAGATGCCTCGGCGTCCACAAGGCACGCCCGCTTAGATATAAACGAGGTAGACTAAGTCACTCAAGTAGTACCGAGTCTTAGTATGTCCAGGCCTTGTAATTGTGTGGCCTTGTATCGCCATAATTAAATGTTATCTGCTTATGCGCCCCTATTTTAAATAATAGCCATGCATAAGTATGTTGGCGTATGACTGCATTTTTAATTCCGGGCGTAGCTACCAAAAACCACCCCGATGACACCCACAGTAATACATCACTTTTGTGAGATATGTATATTTGTGGCATTGACCCCGACCCCATAGAGCAGAACCGACAAACTAGTTGCCCCTCACCGTGATAAATGACCCAGCCCAGGTGCTATATAAAAGGCCACCTCGTGACCTTACCAAGTATACCTCACCTTGTGCACAACTCTCAGAGCCATTTCTTTGCCATGACGAGCCCTAGTATTTATCTGAGAACTCCAGATGCAACCCCGGGTAGTTTTGTTAAAATATTGTGGGACTTTACCTGCAGTACCATGAGTTCTACCCATCCACCCCAATACGAGTTGCTCAAATCGAGGATCACCCCATCCACCTCGAAATATTGGGCAGTGGTGCACATCCCTCCCGCAAACCCAAACCAAGACCCAACGGAAGTCTCCTTCGTGGGGAAATCTATGCCGACTCTGCAAATGGCCATAGAAGCTGCTGCGTATGAAGCACTTGCTCGCCTTCGATTCGCGGTACCCTATGCCAGCGAACGAGGGTATTATTACTTCCCGAGTCGTGCAACACCCGAAGAAATAGCATCTTTTCCCGGTGGACAAATTGAGAGAGACCCAGTGCTGGCCAACCTTGCCCAGTATGTCATCGCTCAAGAGCGTTTGACTCAACGAATAATGGGTTATCTCCAAAGCCTCACTGATTTAAATCCTTAGATCGCCATCGGCAGACCACTGAGGCCCGACCAGGAGAGACACATTCATCGACTAGTCAATCCGCTTTGCCCGATAGAAGAAGAGTGTGCCCCAGTACCAGAGACGTTTTCTCAGGACCCTGTCCATTTGCCGTTTTCATTGTAGGCGTCACTGCTATGTTTATTGTCCCAACCATTATTTATGTGTTGCAACTTTTGCGTGGTATCCTGAGTTTGTACGACGAATCAAATATTTGGTTGCAACTATGTGAGTAGTTTTTACTGCTGTTAATTTCGATTTAACTAATTTCACTCTCGATAAATTCTGAAGTGAGATTTTTTTTCCTGAGTTGTTGCAACATATGTCTCTTCACGACATATATTTTTATTCACGCAGCACCACGACCGTAGACTCACAACCCCAACCACTCGACCACATGCACTAATTGCAAATCCATGTGCACATGTTGCATCTAACTGATTTCCTCCCTAACACACCACAGTCTCTGAAGGAAAGATTTGTGGGTTATTAATCGGGTGCAAGTTGCCTGCAGCACACCGACATCAGTTAGCACCTGACACCAGCACCTAATCCTCATGATCGCCCCCGCCGCGAAGAGCTAACACTCGAGCAGTAGCATCACAACGATCGTCGAGGATCATCGCGCACAAGAGCATGGAGAGCCCCAGCAATGTCGCCAACCCTCCGCACACCAGGATCATGTACCAGTCCGGCATCACCTCCGCCATTAGAGCCTCGTCTCGAGCTCCTACAAACAAAAATGGAGGAGGAAGAAGGAGAAGGAGAAGCATGGCCAGGTGCGAGGAAGAAGAAAGGAGCACCTCGGTCATTTTATAGCTCGAGATTGGTGTACGGTGGGCGAAGTCCACCAACGCCGCTCGTCGCTTGATCGCCGTTGTTCGGAGGCGAATCCACGAAAAGTGCCGACAGCGCACTGGCCCGCGAGGTGAGTGCACGCTGCACCGGCAGCTAGCACGCCGCGCACTACCACAGTACGGCCTAGATGCCCCACACGCTAGATGTCGCTGGTGGAGAAAGTGCGGGAAAGCGCGCGAGAGAGAGGAAGAAGAGAGAGCCAGAGGTAGAAGAAGAGACTGACAGTGGGCCCTGGGTCCACCCGTCAGCCAGAGAGAGCACTGTGCTCTCGGGTGCGAGCAGCGTATTTTAGAAATTTAGAATTTAATTCTAAATTTTCTGTAACCAAAAGTAGAAATATCTCGTTTTCCCCCAACCATGGATTTTTCCACGCAACGCCAGTATCCCACACTGTAGTTTTACACCACTTATTGCCCACTCACTGTAGCCACATTTTATTGCATATTACTTTGAAATAGTAGGAGTGTTTCTTTTCAAAATAGCCCTTAGAAAATCTCGAGGACGAGATTTTTCTTAAGGGGGTAGTGTCGTAACACCCCCAAAAATTTTAACCATGATTTGATTATTAAAAGTTTGCCAAGACATTAAATTTTCATTTTGTGGATTTATCTTTTGATTTCAGAACCACTCTTTTCTTTGATATTGTGGAGTTTTCACCCCAAGTGAAAACTTTTCAAAAATATTATTGGACTTGTTTGCCCTCTCAAGAAAAACATTTCTTTTATCACTGGATTTATTTGCATAATTATTTTTCCCTGAGCTTTATTTCTTTGAAAATGATTTTTCATAAGTTTTGGAGCCTCTTTTGCACTACAACCCTTTGATAAAATTAGTTATAAGTTTCACCAAAATTTGGAGATGTCATGGGATGCTCCCACATCACTTTTATGCAAAAATCTCTTTTAGTCATTTGGAAATTTTGAGCTCTACCCCAAGTTTTCAAATCTGGTCCAGTTTGTAAAATTGCACTACAACATATTTAAATATTTCTTTAAAGTTCCACCAAAATTAGGGGATGTTAGTAGGAGTATATAATTCAACTTTATGCAAAAACCCACTGGTGTTCTTTGAAAAATTTGAGCAAATCATTCTCTTTTGCTCTCTGGTCCAGTTGGGTGTTTTCTACTGCAGCCCTATTTTGTTTTGCTCTAGTGCCCATGATCTTTCTCCTGCTTAGAGACCACTCTACCAAACCCTTAAGTTCAGGAGATTGGGCCCATTGGAGGATTTTAAGTACATGCAATAATGCCCTTTTCTTTCTGTCCAGATTTGGTTTTCTCAAGAACTTGCGCTAACAAGTTTTTGTTTTTGACGAACTAACCTTGCCACCCTCTTTAGCATCTAAAGAGACTATGATCTGGAGTTTTTGGCCACCCCAAGAGATGCCTAGATGACCATAGAATTCTATCAAACACCTTGTGTGCATGGCCAGTTTTGGCTTGGTTTTTAGTTTGCATTGTGGACTTGATCCCCTGACCAAACCACCAAGTCCACTAATCTCCTTGCAAACTCTAACCTAGACCTGTTAATCCCCGGCCTCATCCAAGCCCTCTAGCACACGCTGGCATTACGTCGAGCACCTAGCGTGCGTGCTCTGGGCGCGCCCAGAGCGCATGTTTTGCACGCGGGCACACCGAGCCGCCGTGTTCGCTTGCCCCGCGCCCTGGCCCTTGCTCGCCTACAGAGCCACGCCCATCCTCATCCACTCATCAGAGCCATCGAAAGCCACCCCTGGAGCCCCGCAGCGTCGTCGACAGGTCGGCCATGGCAGCTAGCGGACGGCCGCAGCAGGCTCCTACGATGGACGTCGCCGCCCAAGCCACTCTCGCTCGCCAGCTCGCCCCTGGAACAGTGCCCGCTCGTCAGCTAGCCTATGCCGCCATCCCCAGCCTCGACACGTCGCGCTGCAAGCTATAGCAAGGCGGTTTGCCGTTCCTATCCACTGCCACCGTTGATCTTATCCCCCGCCGCCGCGGAACCGACCTAGTTGCGCTATAAATAGGGACCCCGAGATCGTCCAGACCCTCAGGCAGCCTCAAGCCATCTCCCTAGCGCTCCCACAGCTAGCAATCGATGGAGGGAGGCTTTCTTCCTCGTCTCCGGCAGGTTCGGCCGCCGCCATGCTCCGATTCAATTCGTCGCAAGCAGGACCTCCCCCGTCCATCCAGTGCTCCCATCCTCTTCCCCTTGACCTTGCAGAGCCACCCCACCCCTCAGCATCGATCAGGAGCCATCGTAGCTCGAGTCCCCAATCCACCAGAAGCCACCGGCCACCACGGAGCTCGCCGCCGGTGACCCCCTCCAACCCCGCCAACCTATCGACCACTGGGAGGACCGCCCTAGACTGGCGGATCCATCCCTGCCCTCGAAAGCCCGTGGGGAGCCGCCGTTCGTCGACGGCGATCGTCGGAGCCCCGCCTCTGCTCGGCCAGAGGAGAAAGAAAACGCGGGCGACTGGTCAAACCTGACCAGTGGGCCCAAGGGACCCACTGGCAGTGACCCAGCGACGGCCCGCGCTGTTTTAAGTGAAGACGTAAAACCCAGAGTAAGTCTTCTCTGTCTCGAAAACGTATTACTCCTCGAACCGTTTTCTTTTTCTATTTTATTTAAAAACAAAGCTTTGACTAAACTTTGACTGGCTATAACTTTTTAAATATAAGTACAATTGATTTGATTCTTTTCTTGTTGTTTCTCAAATTTTGTCTAGTTTATTTTCATATTTATTTGAAAAAAATTCAAAAAACTTTTTTGTACTATTTTGAAACTATGTGTTAATTTGAATTTCTCGTAAATAGGATTTTGGAGAGGGAAACAACTTTCAAAAAGTGCACCCCACTTGCATACTCTTGAAGGCAAGCATTCTGAACCCTGGCATAATATTGTTGTGTGTTGTTTGATACGGTTACAACACCATCTTGAAAGGAAGTATTCGTTATTTTATGTGACGATATGATCATACTCATGAGTGCGCAAATGAAGATTTGTTGCGGTTAAAATTTGACATGCTTGTGATAGTAATCACCCTCGTATGCCTTTCATGCCCACCGGAAGGATTCCGGGAAAGCCTCTGTCTTGGGTAGACACGAGCTTGTCCCTAGTTCTTCGTCGAGACGGGTGTGTCCGGTAAGGCATGGTGAGGTATGATGAGTGGTGGTTCTATCTGATTGGTGTGAGATATATTTCTTATGCTCATTATGCAGGAAATGCTTTAACCTCCTGAGTCGACCATAGATCGAGCCTTGTTCCAGTAACCCCCATACTTGTCTCGTACTACCACTTGTCCCTGCCATAGGCAGGGTACAGTTCAGTCAGTTGTCAACCCCTTCCTAGCACGCACCGTACAGAGAGGCCATGGTGGAAGATACCGGCTGCATCCGGTAGGCATGCCGCCTGGTCCGGGAGCATGGGTGTTTCGGTTGGAGCCGAAGGGGGTAGCTCCCCTAGTTTGCGCGCGTTATAAATTTTGTGATCCCATGCTAGTTGAGGTTGTTGCCTCCCCAATTAGAGTTTCACTTAACGGGTGTCGTGGGTGATTCCAGACACCGGTAAGTTAGGCTGGTGTGTGTAGTCAGGTGTGTTTTCAATTAAAAGACCATAGAAGGAATTAGTCTCGATGGACTAAAGGAATCCGTTACTCGTGGGTGTAAAGTACACCCTCTGCAGAGATTATATCTATTCGAATAGTCGTGTCCATGGTTAAGGACTACAATCTGGGATGGGTCAAGTGTCGGTCTTAGTGTCGGTCTTCAGGGGAAAGATGGCTAAACCAAAACATGGATCATGACATGTGACTCATGATGATTATGATTACTATTATTATGAACTAACCATTTACATTATTTGAATTATTGTGTATCCCTGGGACGGTTCTACCTCCTGGATATTCACTATGATTATTCTCATATAAGCCCTTTATGTGGTGTCGCGGAGACGCCCGACTATAGCATACTTGTCATTCAGATTACTTTAGAAGCCCTTTATGTGGTGTCGCAGAGACGCCCGACTGTGGCATGCTTGTTATTCATTTACTTTATAAAGCCCTTTATGTGGTGTCGCTGAGACGCCCGACTGTGGCATGCTTGTTATTTATTTACTCTATAAGCCCTTTATGTGGTGTCGCACAGACGCCCGACTGTGGCACGTTTGCTACTTATTGCTTTTATAAGCCCTTCACGTGACGTCGCTCAGACGCCCAGCTGTGGCATGCTTGTTATTTACTTACTCTATAAGCCCTTTATGTGGTGTCGCATAGACGCCCGACTGTGGCACGTTTGCTACTTATTGCTTTTATAAGACCTTTACGTGACGCCGCTCAGACGCCCGACTGAGGCATACTTTATATTATTATCCTTTCAAGGCGTCGCTTCAGACACCCGATCGGTGCATTCTGTTTCTACTCCCTTACAGCATATTCATGTTGTAGACGAATAACCTGCTGCATGCATCATGGATGTTTATTTCGTAACGGACATGTGATCATAGAATATTTCAGAGCATGATTATCATTTGTTATATTATACCTGTGTTCATAATGTTTGCGAGTGCATTCAAAAGTACTCAGTGGCTTGTCCCTGGCTATTGTCTTGGTCAGATTTCTTGCGTGGAGAGGAGCGTCGCGATGACAACCCCGGAACCTACGCAGTGGTGATAGCAGCCTCGTGAAGATAGGAGTTATCCAGGTCAGCTGTTTCGGTGGAAAATGGAGTCCCATAGACGTCGATGATCCGCAAACCGCTTCCGCCATCAACCACTAGAAACCATTTATTGTACTCATAGGCCAGAATGGTCTTGTACTACATGTCTTGTATTTTGCTTGGAGTTTCTGTATCAAGTTGGTGCCTCATCAGCTAACAGTAATCCTGGGGCTGGTGAGCACAAGGGCCATTTTCTGGAAAATTAATATCCCGAAAATCCGGTCCTGACAATTTCAAGGATTGCTGAACGAAAATGTAATAAAATATGGTATGCAAGAATGACCTATGTATAACCTTAAGATGAATCTCGCCCTCGAGATTCGGGTTGGCTAGAAAAATAGGTGTGGGTGGTCTTTGCGTAGATCATCCTCTCATTCCCAGGTGGCTTCATCCTCGGTATGGTGGCTCCACTGAACTTTGCAAAACTTGATGACCTTGCTGCGGGTGACTCGACTGGCAAACTCCAAAATCTTGACTGGCTTCTCCTCATAAGTCAAATCACTGTCCAACTGAATCGCCTCCAAGGGTACTGTATCTCTTAATGGTATATCGGCCATCTCAGCATGACACTTCTTCAACTGTGAAACGTGGAACACATCATGAACTCCTGACAGTCCCTCGGGTAATTCCAATTTGTAGGCAACTTCTCCCTTCCGTTCCAAAACAAGATAGGATCCTACAAATCTCGGGGCTAACTTTCCTTTAACTCCAAAACGTTTTACTCCTCGCAAGGGCGATACTCGCAGATATGCTTTTTCTCCAATTTCATAGGTTACCTCCTTGCGTTTCTAGTCTGCATAACTCTTTTGCCTGGACTGAGCAATCTTCAGTCTATCATGAATAAGCTTAACCTTCTCTTCAGACTCCTTGATCAAGTCTGGTCCAAACAACTGTCGGTCTCCTACTTCATCCCACATTAACGACGTTCTGCACCTTCGTCCGTACAGGGCTTCGAACGGTGCCATCTTCAAACTGGCTTGGTAACTATTGTTGTATGAGAACTCTGCGTAAGGCAAATTGTCATCCCAACTAGATCCGTAATCTAGCTCACAGGCTCTCAACATGTCCTCCAGAATCTGATTGACTCTCTCGGTCTGTCCATTCGTCTGTGGGTGAAATGTTGTACTGAACTGCAATCTTGTTCCCAAGGTCTGGTGTAGCTGATGCCAAAAATTTGAGGTAAACTGTGTTCCTCTATCTGATACGATGGTCCTTAGAAGTTCACGCAGACATACGATCCTGGACATATATATCTTGGCCAACTTCACACTTGTATAAGTGGTTTTCACTGGGATAAAGTGAGCCACTTTGGTCAAGCGATCAACTACTACCCATATGGAATCATATCCTGATTTTGTCCTGGGCAATCCGGTGATAAAGTCCATGCCAAGTTTATCCCACTTCCATTCGGGTATCAGCATAGGCTGTAACAATCCTGCCGGCTTTTGATTGTCTGCCTTCACTCTCTGACATACATCACATACGGCTACATACTCGGCAATATCCTTCTTCATACCTGTCCACCAGAAACGTTCTTTCAAATCCAAATACATTTTGGTGTTTCTGGGGTGTCTCGAGTATGGTGAGTCATGAGCCTCCTGTAGTATTAACTTTCTGATCTCTGTGTTATTGGGCACGTATATCCGGTCCTCAAACCATAAGGTATCATGCTCACCCTCACGAAAACCTTTGGCCTTTCCTTTGCTCATCTTCTCCTTTATCTCGGCAATCTCTTTGTCATCCTTCTGAGCTTCTCGAATCTTTCCCAGCAATGTAGACTGAACCTCCATTGTTGCAACAAAACCTCTAGGAACAATTTCTAATCGAAGTTCCATGATATCCTCTACTAACTCCTTTGGAACTCCCTTACTCACAAGGATATTAGCATAACTCTTCCGGCTTAAAGCGTCTCCTACGACATTGGCCTTTCCTGGATGATAGTGCAGCTTCATGTCATAATCCTTTATAAGCTCCAACCATCTCCTTTGCCTAAGGTGTAGTTCCTTCTGTGTGAAGATGTACTTCAAACTCTTATGATCCGCGTACACATCACAACGGTTTCCAATAAGGTAATGTCTCCAAGTCTTCAATGCATGCACTACGACTGCTAACTCCAAATCATGTGTGGCATAATTCAACTCGTGAGGTTTTAGTTGTCGTGAGGCATATGAAACAACTCTTTCGTCCTGCATAAGCACACATCCAAGTCCTAAGCGAGAGGCATAGCAATACACTTGGAAATCCTTATGTATATCTGCCAGCATCAGCACTGGGGCTGTAGTCAAACGTTTCTTCAACTCCTGAAAACTTGCCTCGCAGTATTCTGTCCATTTAAACTTGGTATCCTTCTTCAATAACTCTGTCATTGGCTTCACAATCTTGGAAAAATTCTCAATGAATCTCTGATAGTATCCGGCGAGTCCAAGAAAACTATGGATCTCGCTAACTGAAGTGGGTGCTATCCATTCAGTGACTGACTGAACCTTGTTGGGGTCTACTGCTATACCTTCTCTTGATATAACATGTCCAAGAAATCTGACTTCCTTCAACCAAAACTTGGATTTGCTGAACTTGGCATACAACTGGTGTTCCCTGAGTTTCTCGAGAACTAGTCGCAAATGCTCCTTGTGCTCCTCTTCATTTTTCGAGTATACTATAATATCATCAATAAACACCACAACAAACTTGTCCAAATATTCCATGAATACCTTGTTCATCATGCTCATGAAATAGGCAGGGGCGTTTAGTCAGTCCAAACGACATGATCGTATATTCGTATAATCCATAACGCGTGGTGAATGCTGTCTTGGATATATCTTTCGCTCGAATCTTCAACTGATGGTATCCCGATCGCAAATCGATCTTCGAAAACACCTTAGCTCCTTGCAGCTGATCAAACAGATCATTGATCATCGACAGCGGGTACTTGTTCTTGATCATCACTTCATTCAAGGCCCGATAATCAACAACCATTCTTAGGGATTTATCATTCTTCTCCACCAACAGCACTGGGGCTCCCCAAGGTGATGAACTCCTTCGAATGTATCCTTTCTCCAACAACTCCTTGATCTGTTTCTTAATTTCCTCTAGATCATTCGCTGGCATCCGATAGGGTCTCTTGGATATTGGCCCGGTACCTGGCAGTAGCTCTATCAAAAACTCGATATCCTGATCCGGTGGCATGCCTGGTAACTCCTCTGGAAAAACATCTGGGTAATCCTTCACTACATGCACTTCCTCCTGAACAACTCCCGTGAGAGTATTCACTTGACTCCTCCTAGGCACATGCCTAGATACATATTTAATCCTTTTTCCCTCCGGGGTGGTCAGATAAATCGACTTACTAACACAGTCAATGCTTCCTCCATACTTTGACATCCAGTCCATACCTAATATCACATCCAATCCTTGTGACTCCAAGATAATTAGGTCGGACGGAAAAACATGGGTGCCAATGGTCAGGGGTATTTGGTCGCACCATCGACTAGCCATATACTTTGCTCCAGGTGAACTCACTAAGAGAGGGGTCCTAAGGGTTTGGGTTGGTAGTTTAAACTTATCCACAAATCCCCTTGATATGTATGAATGAGATGCACCAGTATCAAATAGAACAAGAGTGGTAAATGACTTAACCAAAAACTTACCTATTACCGCGTCTGACTGCTCTTCAACCTCCTCCACGTTAACGTGGTTCACTTGTCCTTTGTTGAATGGATTGGGCTTCTTCCCAGCGCTCCCATTTCCGTTTCCATTCTTTCCTTCAGGGCACTCTATGGCATAGTGTCCAGTCCTCCTGCACTTGAAACAAGTAACGTGACTTAGATCTCTTTTGGCGGGTGTGGCTAGATTGGGGTGGTTCTGATTGTTATTGGCTCCGTTCCCATTCTTAGTACCATTGTGATTGTGCGATCCTCCTCCGATGTGGTTATGACCTCCATGGTTATGAACAAGTTCTCTCGAGTTTGGGGTTAGGGGAGGCTTCTGCTGAGATCCTGAGTTATACCTCCCTTCTCCATACTTCCTCTTACGGCTCTCAATCTTCTGTTGCTTCCTTCAATCATAAGAGCCTTATCTACCAACTCCTGGTAGTTGTTGAAGGTGGCTACCATCAAATGCATACTCATCTCATCATTCAGCCCTTCCATAAACTTCTCCTGCTTCGTGGCATCTGTGTCCACATCATCAGGGGCATAACGCGATAGCTTGCTAAACTCATCCGCGTACTGAGCCATAGTACGGTTCCCCTGGCGTAAGTTGCGAAACTCACGCTTCTTCAAATTCATGGCTCCAGTGGAGACATGGGCTGTATGGAAAGCTTGCTGAAATTGGTCCCATGTCACCATGGCTATAGGGTAGGTGACAGTGTAATTCTCCCACCACGATGTTGCTGGTCCATCCAACTGATGTGCGGCAAAACGCACCTTCTCAGCATCAGTACATCCTGCAGTGGTCAACTCCCTTCCAATCTTGCAGAGCCAATCATCGTCTACTATAGGCTCGATGCTACTGGAAAACATCGGCGGTTGCAACCTCAGAAAACGGGCTAAGTTGTCAACTGGTGGTGGTGGATTATTGTTGTTGTTGTTGTTGTTGTTGTTGTTGCCCTGATTCTGAACTAACAATTGCATCAGGGTATTCTGCTGCTGGATCAACTGAGTGAGCTCAGGCGGGAAGGAAAATCCGGGGTCACGTCTCGGAGGCATCTGATGGGTTTAGATGGAAGAGATTAGAATAGAATGAGGTCTAATGAGAAGGCACTACCCATATGCACATGAGACAAACACAATCATTTCACTCAATCAATCAAGCAAGGCATACAATCGATCTAACTATCGCAAAAGTGCTCGGACTACTATATTTACATGGTGGAATACTACTACTGATATGGTGGTCTACTAAAAATATTCCTCGGTTGCAGACTCCATGATATCTGCTCCAGCTTCGTCTTGAAAGTCATCATCGCTAAGGTTGGAGTCAGTGTCGTCGATGATGATGTAGTCCTCCGGTCAAATCTCCTTGGGTTCTTCATCTTCTTCTACTGGAGTGGGGTCTCCCATGAATATTCCGATCTTCTTAATCGGGTCGTCATTTTTCTCCAATAGTGTTGCAATTTCCTCCTCATATCCATTGCGTGTAGACTTCTTCTAGCTCGATGATCCTTGTCTTCGCCTTCTTCAAATCTATCATGTCTGCGCACATCTGATTCTCCTGGCGTCGAATGTCTTGGTTTAGTTCCTGGATGAAAGCTGCAATTGATCTATCCTTCCTGGTGCTGATCATTTCCCATTGCTTGTCTCGGCGCCCACATATCTGGTAGATAGTGTCCTTAAGATCCTTGTGATATACTTCTCCAATGCGTCCCATGGTGATGTGAGCTGCCATACTCTTTCCTAAACTCCAGGTTGGTGTGTTAAAGGAAAATTCTATGGGCTTAGTGACTGGCGTGAATGTCCTTCCTGGAACTTGAACTTGAATCATCCATCGCTCCTCTTCTGGTAAAGTGGCGTTGTATGTCCCGGTGAAGCTTGGTATTCCTATATTCAAGTACCTAGTGACTTCCTTCAAGTTTCGTCCAAAAGGTGCGTCTTCATCCGGTTGTGCAAACCTGTTCTTCATCTCCACCATCCTAAAGAGTAGAAAATGGAGAGGAGTCACAAATGAGAAGAGAATAGTGATCTAGAGCTTTAGCTTAGTGGTCGTGTCCTACACTCAGCGTGTGCTCTGATATCATCTTTTTAGCGACCCGACCTCAAATGATCAAGTCTCTGTGCTTCAGTGTCATCCCTGCATCAGTAATGCTGACACACACAGTACTCGAAGGATTTATAACAGAGTAGCAATCACACACTTATTACATCGGATGTCTCAAAAGAGAACTTATTACAATAATATGGCTTAAGGCCATCTAATACGATAACAGCGGAAGGCCTGGAAGATAAAGTGAGTCCATCAACTCCAATGGCATAGCTGAGCTGCATGACAACGACCTAACGAACCTTACTCCTCGTTTGAAAAGTCTGCAACATAATACGTTGCAGCCCGAAAACGGGTCAGCACATGGAATATGATGGCAAAGTAACGCAGTAGAGCAAGAACAGAATAATGCTATCACTACATGCATATATGGCTGGTGGAAAGCTCTATGGTTACAGTTTTTGCGAAAAGCCAATTTTTCCCTACAAAAAGGAATAGATTTTAATTTAACTATCATGGTAGTTGAAACATCATTGAGAAGGTTCCTCCAACTCAATCCCAATTAAAGTGATTAACAACCCAACAATATTAATTAAGAGTGGTGAGATACTTAAGATACTCCAAGTACTAGATACTCAAGATTGTCCATAACCGGGGACACGACTAACCATGATTAGTTTATACACTCTGCAGAGGTTTGCGCACTTTTCCCCACATGACTCGATTGCCTCTGTTGGATTTCTCGCACTACATGGGGTTTGAGAAATGGATGGCCGAGACATAGTCTTTCAGGAACATTAACTCTCTACTCCGGGCAGACCATACCAAACCTACAACCCACTACCTGCTGATCCACCTCTTCAAGAGCTTCACATAACTTACTCAACTATGCTAGAGCCCATAATAGCTTGTGGCTGCACACGGAAGTTTCTAGCATGAAAAATCTCGGTTCCCTTTGAGCCTGGGTGGCGGTCCATAGGAAGATCACACAGGTACTCCAGGATTTCCAAAAAAATAGGCAACACTGGGTACTCCAGGTGCCTCAATCCACCCAGATGTAAATTTAAGTTGCCACCTTAAGTTGAACCATTAATTAACAGTCTCACATCGGTGATGGATTTCACTCACCCAAACCACGTCTAAGAGCATAGCATAGCAATATAAGCAACGAGTAGAAGTAACTCCCCAGGGTTTGAATGTAACAGGGCAATAGGTTCTACCTCATCAACTACTTCCCATCCCACAAGTTAATGTCATCCTAACCATGTAATGTTTGAGGATTGGAGCTAATGCATAAAAACTGGGTGATAAAGGGATATGATCAAAGTGTTACTTGCCTTGCTGACGATCCGCGTAACCTAGAGACTCCAAAGAACACGCTTTGCACTCTGGGAATTCTATCGCAAACAAACAATAGCATACATAAGCAACAAGTAAAGAAGCACAGGTAAAACTCAAATAAGAAGATCTAACCAGAAAGTTCAACTTAAGAACTCCGGTTTGCAAAAAGAATCAAACCAAACGGAGCAACGAAACTCAAACGGCGAAAGAAACAAGATCCGTTTACTAATCTGAACTAGGGTCAAATTTTACAGTACCAAAATCTTGTTCAAGTTGGTTACGCGGAAAGAGCGTCTCGAGACGAAGATCTAGGCGTTTGAATCACCCGATTCCGACTAACGAGCGAAAAGATAAACTGAAACGAAAATCGGATCAGAAATCGCGATCGAGAATAATCGTGGAAAAATCCGATAAAAGAAAACTGACGAACAGACTAACAAACGAGCGTTCGTTAGCTGTAACTAACGGGCGAAAACCGTTCATTAAACGAACATACGGACGAACGTCCGCTAAATAGAAGAACCGGGAAAAACCGACGAACCGATCTAAAACCGAACTAGGGGTTTTTAAAAAAAAACCAAATCAGTTTTCTTAAAAAAAATGGGCGGCGGTGAATGGCGCGTTACCTCTCCGGTGAGGCGGGGCTCGGGCAGCGGGGCAGCAGGCTTGCGGGGCGGCGGGGCGAGGCGCGGCGGCAGCGGCGCTGTAGCGGCGGTGGCGAGGTGCGGGAGCGGGCGGCGCAGCTCGGCTCGGGCTGCGGGGCGGCGGGGTTTGGTGGTGGTGGCGGCGGGGTGGCGCGGTATATAAGGGGGGGCGAGGTGGCTTGGGGGAGGGGGCAAGGCGGCGGCGGTGGAGGAGTCCGGCTCGGACTCCGGTCCGAGTCGGGGCGGCGGCGCGTGCGACTCCGTGCGGGAGATGGCGGCGGCGGCGGTTGGGCCGGCCTGGCTGGGTTTGGCCCAGTCGGCGCTTGTGAGATCTTTTTTTAAAATAATTCCATCAAACAGAAATAAATCCTAGAAAATAAAATAAAAATCTAAAAATGCCAAAATAAATTTTCACTGTGTAAATAAAATATTTAGAAAAAGATGGACATTTTCTTGGCCCTAAATGCAGTTTTGAAAAACGTGCATTTTGTCTAATGCAACCAAAATTGCAATAAAATCCAAATAAAATCAAATAAATGATTTTAATATTTTCCCCCAATATTTCATTTATTTTGGAGAAGTCATATTATCTCCTCTCATATATTTTTGATTATGAAATATTTTCGGAGAGAAAAATAATTAAAACCAAAATCCTCGTTTCACTATTTGATAAAAATCAAATAAGGAAACCGGGAAATCCCCAACTCTCTCCGTGGGTCCTTGAGTTGCTTAGGATTTCGAGGATTGCTGAACGAAAATGCAATAAAATATGATATGCAAGAATGACCTATGTATAACATTCCAAATTGAAAATTTGGGATGTTACATTAACATACCTATTAGGCATGCTGAGAAGGAAGAAAAGGTGTTGCCCCGTATTTATCTAGATTATAAAAATATGGTAGCACATGATTTTATTGTTAAGAATAGGGCAGGAGAGCTTAAATATCAATTGTTCTTTAACAAACATCATCCTGAGACTATTACCCTGCCTGCTCCTTCTTTGTTTGATTTGTCTGTAGGCACGTACCTTCTTCCATTGACAGCTATTCAAGCTTACCGGAACCCTGCACCAGCCGAGGAGCCAGAGCCGGAACCACAATTTGATCCCTCACGACAGTCTAATTACTAGTGGGATCCGGAGATGGTTGCCAGCCAATGGCAATCGGAGCCTTCTTCTTCCTCATCCCAGTATGACCCCAACTATTATTATGGATATCCGCCAGGCCAGCCGTGGCCATAGACCAACTTAGGTCAAAAGCCTAAGCTTGGGGGAGTACGTATTTCCCACCGACATTACATTTATGTTCACACACTCATTGCTAGATGTTGGTGCTCATACTTTTTCATTGTATCATCCATGCTAGTTTAATTTCCTTTTTATGCTTTCTTCTTGTGTGTTTAATAAACCTTAAGAAAAACCAAAAAAATTAGTTGTAGTTTTTAGCTAGTTTTAATTTCCATGCTTGTAGTAGTAATTAAAAAGAAAATCCAAAAATATTTCCTGTTCTTCTTTTGCTTGTTAGGAGCTTTCCCGTGTAAATAGTTTTATTTCTTTTCTTTGGGGGTCGATAGGAGAAGACCATAATTAAATTGTTGAAGTGGCTCTTATATGCATTATTGTTTATCTGACAAAAGAGCCCATATTGCCTTGTCTTCTCCTGTTTATTGAATGCTTGCAGATTCTAGCTTAGTCCAATGCATGTGCACTATTATTATTATTCACACTATTTGGTCGTGCAAGTGAAAGGCAACTATGATGATATATGATGGACTGGCTGAGATGAGAAAAGCTGGTATGAACTTGATCTCTTTTGTTTTTGTAAATATGATTAGTTCATCATTCTTGATTCAGCCTATTATGAATAAACATGTTTGCAATGACAACTAGAGATCATAGTTTCTTGTGCCATGCTTGATTAACTATGAGTTATAATGGTTTACCTTGCGTGCCAACATGCTATTGAGATAGTTATGATGTGGTATGATAGGGTGGTATCCTCCTCTGAATGATTTAAGTGACTTGACTTGGCACATCTTCACGCATGTAGTTGAAACAAAATCAACATAGCCTTCACGATATTTATGTTCATTGTGGATTATATCCTACTCATGCTTGCATTTGGTGTTGATTAATTTTAATGCATGTTCATGACTATTGTCGCTCTTTAGCTGGTCGCTTCCCAGTCTTTTGCTAGCCTTCACTTGTACTAAGCGGGAATACTGCTTGTGCATCCAATCCCTTAAACCCCAAAGTTATTCCACATGAGTCCACTATACCTACCTATATACGATATCTACCTACCGTTCCAAGTAAATTTGTATGTGTCAAACTCTAAACCTTCAAATAAATATTCTGCTTTGTATGCTCGAATAGCTCATGTATCAACTAGGGTTGTCTGTATCTTCCATGTTAGGCGGGTTATTCTCAAGAGGAGTGGACTCCGCTCCTCACTCACGAGATAAATGGCTGGTCATCGGGATGCCCAGTCCCATGCTTTATGCAAACTAAATCAAAATAATTGCAAACAAAACTCCCCCAGGGACTCTTCTTAGTTGGAGGCACTCGTTGTTTCGAGCAAGCCATGGATTGATGCTTGTTGGTGGAAGGGGGAGTATAAACTTTACCATTCTGTTTGGGAACCGCCTATAATGTGTGTAGCATGGAAGATATTGCCATCTCTTGGTAGTTATGTTGACAATGAAAGTATACCGCTCAAAATATTATTCACCTCTGTTTCAAAACCGAGCTCTGGCACCTCTACAAATCCCTGCTTCCCTCTACAAAGGGCCTATCTATTTACTTTTATGCTGAGTCATCATCCTCTTATTAAAAAGCACTAGCTGGAGAGCACGGCTGTCATTTGCATTCATTACTGTTAGTTTACATTGAGTATGACTTGACTGGATCTCTTTTACCATGAATCACAATGTCTAGTCAGTCCTTGGTCTTTAAAGGTGCTCTGCATTTATGTTTTACGGTCTCAGAAAGGGCTAGCGAGATACCATCTTGTTATATCATATTATGATTGTTTTGAGAAAGTGTTGTCATCCGAGATTTATTATTATGGCTCGCTAGTTGATTATTCTATTGATATGAGTAAACTTGAGACCTATGCGTTATTGCAAATGTGATTAGTTATAATCTTTGCTGAAAACTTGAATGCTGGCTTTACATATTTACAATAACAAGAGCAAACCGAGTTTGTAAAAGTTTTTCTTTATCACTTTCAATTTGTCAACTGAATTGCTTGAGGACAAGCAAAGGTTTAAGCTTGGGGGAGTTGATACGTCTCCAACGAATCTACTTTTCCAAACACTTTTGCCCTTGTTTTGGACTCTAACTTGCATGATTTGAATGGAACTAACCCGGACTGACGTTGTTTTCAGCAGAATTACCATGGTGTTATTTATGTGCAGGAGCAAACGTTCTCGGAATGACCTGAAACTTCACGGAGCGACTTTTCAGAAAATATAAAAATACCTGCAAAAGATGGAGGCCAGGGGGCCCACCACCTTGCCACGAGGGTGGGGGCGCGCCTGCCCCCCTAGGGCGCGCCCCCTACCTCGTGGGCCCCCTGTTGCGTCTCCGACTCCAACTCCACCTCCATATATTGAGTTTCGTTGAGAAAAAAATAAAGGAGAAGAAATCATCATGTTTTACGATACGAGCCGCCGCCAAGCCCTAAAACATCTCGGGAGGGCTGATCTGGAGTCCGTTCGGGGCTCCAGAGAGGGTAATTCGTCGCCATCATCATCATCAACCATCCTCCATCACCAATTTCATGATGCTCACCGCCGTGCGTGAGTAATTCCATCGTAGGCTTGCTGGACAGTGATGGGTTGGATGGGATCTATCATGTAATCGAGTTAGTTTTGTTAGGGTTTGATCCCTAGTGTCCACTATGTTCTGAGATTGATGTTGATATGACTTTGCTATGCTTAATGCTTGTCACTAGGGCCCGAGTGCCATGATTTCAGATCTGAACCTATTATGTTTTCATCAATATATGAGTGTTCTTGATCCTATCTTGCAAGTCTATAGTCACCTATTATGTGTTATGATCCGTTAACCCCGAAGTGACAATAATCGGGATACTTACCGGTGATGTCCGTAGTTTGAGGAGTTCATGTATTCACTATGTGTTAATGCTTTGTTCCGGTTCTCTATTAAAAGGAGGCCTTAATATCCCTTAGTTTCCGTAAGGACCCCGCTGCCACGGGAGGGTAGGACAGAAGATGCCATGCAAGTTCTTTTCCATAAGCACGTATGACTATATTCGGAATACATGCCTACATTATATCAATGAATTGGAGCTAGTTCTGTGTCACCCTAGGTTATGACTGTTACATGATGAACCACATCCGGCATAATTCTCCATCACTGATCCATTGCCTACGAGCTTTCCATATATTGTTCTTCGGTTATTTACTTTTCCGTTGCTATTGCTATCATCACTACAAAATACCAAAAACATTGCGTTTACTACTGTTACCTTTTGCTATCGTTATCACTACTATCATATTACTTTGCTACTAAACACTTTGCTGCAAATATTAAGTTTACAGGTGTGGTTGAATTGACAACTCAGCTGCTAATACTTGAGAGTATTCTTTGGCTCCCCTTGTGTCAAATCAATAAATTTGGGTTGAATACTTTACCCTCGAAAACTGTTGCGATCCCCTATACTTGTGGGTTATCAGAGATGAAGCCATCTAACTACTAACTACGGACCCGAAGGTCTACAAAGAACTACTCACGCATCATCGGAGAGGCACCAATGGAGGTGGTGAACCCCATCCGAGATGGTGTGTAGATTAGATCTGGTGGTTCTGGACTCTGCGACGGCTGGATGAATATTTTGTCGACTCCCCTAGGGTTTCTGGAATATTGGGGTATTTATAGAGCAAAGAGGCGGTCCGGGGGGCACCCGAGGTGGTCACAACCCACCAGGGCGCGCCTGGGCCTCCTGGCGCGCCCTGGTGGGTTGTCCCTCCTCGGGACTGTTGGGGAACGTAGTAATTTCAAAAAAATTCCTACCCACACGCAAGATCATGGTGATGCATAGCAATGAGAGGGGAGAGTGTTGTCTACATACCAACGCAGACCGACTGCGGAAGCGATCACACAACGTAGAGGAAGTAGTCGTACGTCTTCTTCCCGATCCGACCGATCCAAGCACCGTTACTCCGGCACCTCCGAGTTCTTAGCACACGTACAGCTCGATGACGATCCCCGGGCTCCGATCCAGCAAAGCTTCGGGGAGGAGTTCTGTCAGCACGACGGCGTGGTGACGATCTTGATGTACTACGGACGCAGGGCTTCGCCTAAGCACTACAACGGTATGATCGAGGTGGAATTTGGTGGCAGGGGCACCGCACACGGCTAAGGAACGATCTCAAGGATCAACTTGTGTGTCTATGGGGTGCCCCCTGCCCCTGTATATAAAGGATGGAGGAGGAGGAGGCCGGCCAAGGCAAAGGTGCGGCCAGGATAGGGAGTCCTACTAGGACTCCAAGTCCTAGTAGGAGTCCACCAAAAGGGGAGGAAGGGAGAAGGAGAGGTGGCCGGCCCCCTTTTCCCTAGTCCAATTCGGACCAAAGGGGAGGGGGGGCGCAGCAGCCTTTTCCTCTTCCCACTAAAGCCCATCAAGGCCCATTACTTCTCCCGTAACTACCCGGTACTCCGAAAAATACCCGAATCACTCGGAACCTTTCCGATGTCCGAATATAGTCGTCCAATATATCGATCTTTACGTCTTGACCATTTCGAGACTCCTCGTCATGTCCCCGATCTCATCCGGGACTCCGAACTCCTTTGGTACATCAATACTCATAAACTCATAATATAACTGTCATCGAAACCTTAAGCGTGCGGACCCTACGGTTCGAGAACAATGTAGACATGACCGAGACACGTCTCCGGTCAATAACCAATAGCGGGACCTGGATGCCCATATTGGCTCCTACATATTCTACGAAGATCTTTATCGGTCAGACCGCATAACAACATACGTTGTTCCCTTTGTCATCGGTATGTTACTTGCCCGAGATTCGATCGTCGGTATCCAATACCTAGTTCAATCTCATTACCGGCAAGTCTCTTTACTCGTTGCGTAATACATCATCTCACAACTAACATATTAGTTGCAGTGCTTGCAAGGCTTATGTGATGAGCATTACCGAGAGGGCCCAGAGATACCTCTCCGACAATCGGAGTGACAAATCCTATTCTCGAAATACGCCAACCCAACATCTACCTTTGGAGACACCTGTAGTACTCCTTTATAATCACCCAGTTACGTTGTGACGTTTGGTAGCACCCAAAGTGTTCCTCCGGTAAACGGGAGTTGCATAATCTCATAGTCATAGGAACATGTATAAGTCATGAAGAATAGCAACAGCAACATACTAAACGATCAGGTGCTAAGCTAATGGAATGGGTCATGTCAATCAGATCATTCAACTAATGATGTGACCTCATTAATCAAATAACAACTCTTTTGTCCATGGTTAGGAAACATAACCATCTTTGATTAACGAGCTAGTCAAGTAGAGGCATACTAGTGACACTCTGTTTGTCTATGTATTCACACATGTATTATGTTTCCGGTTAATACAATTCTAGCATGAATAATAAACATTTATCATGATATAAGGAAATAAATAATAACTTTATTATTGCCTCTAGGGCATATTTCCTTCAGTCTCCCACTTGCACTAGAGTCAATAATCTAGTTCACATCGCCATGTGATTTAACAGCAATAGTTCACATCACCATCTGATTAACACCCATAGTTCACATCGTCATGTGACCAACACTCAAAGGGTTTACTAGAGTCAGTAATCTAGTTCACGTATCTATGTGATTAACACCCAAAGAGTACTAAGGTGTGATCATGTTTTGCTTGTGAGATAATTTTAGTCAATGGGTCTGTCACATTCAGATCCGTAAGTATTTTGCAAGTTCTATGTCTACAATGCTCTACACGGAGCTACTCTAGCTAATTGCTCCCACTTTCAATATGTATCCAGATTGAGACTTTAGATTCATCTGGATTAGTGTCAAAAACTTGCATCGACGTAACCCTTTACGACGAACCTTTTTGTCACGTCCATAATCGAGAAACATATCCTTATTTCACTAAGGATAATTCTGACCGCTGTCCAGTGATCTACTCCTAGATCACTATTGTACTCTCTTGCCAAATCAATGCAGGGTATACAATAGATCTGGTATACAGCATGACATACTTTATAGAACCTATGGCCAAGGCATAGGGAATGACTTTCATTCTCTTTCTATCTTCTGCCGTGGTCGGGCTTTGAGTCTTACTCAACTTCACACCTTGTAATACAGGCAAGAACTCTTTCTTTGACTGCTCCATTTTGAACTACTTCAAAATCTTGTCAAGGTATGTACTCATTGAAAAAACTTATCAAGCGTCTTGATCTATCTCTATAGATCTTGAAGCTCAATATGTAAGCAGCTTCACCGAAGTCTTTCTTTGAAAAACTCCTTTCAAACACTCCTTTATGCTTTACAGAATAATTCTACATTATTTCCGATCAACAATATGTCAGTCAGATATACTTATCAGAAATGTTGTAGTGCTCCCACTCACTTTCTTGTAAATACAGGCTTCACCGCAAGTCTGTATAAAACTATATGCTTTGATCAACTCATCAAAGCATATATTCCAACTCCGAGATGCTTGCACCAGTCCATAAATGGATCGCTGGAGCTTGCACACTTTGTTAGCTCCCTTTGGATCGACAAAACCTTCCGGTTGCATCATATACAACTCTTCTTTAATAAATCTATTAAGGAATGCAGTTTTGTTTATCCATTTGCCAGATTTCATAAAATGCGGCAATTACTAACATGATTCGGACAGACTTAAGCATAGATACGAGTGAGAGAATCTCATCGTAGTCAACACCTTGAACTTGTCGAAAACCTTTTGCGACAATTCTAGCTTTGTAGATAATAACATTACTATCAGCGTCCGTCTTCCTCTTGAAGATCCATTTATTCTCAATTGCTTGCCGATCATCGGGCAAGTCAACCAAAGTCCAAACTTTGTTCTCATACATGGATCATATCTCAGATTTCATGGCCTCAAACCATTTCGCGGAATCTGGGCTCATCATCGCTTCCTCATAGTTCGTAGGTTCGTCATGGTCAAGTAACATGACCTCCAGAAAAGGATTACCGTACCACTCTGGTGCGGATCTCACTCTGGTTTACCTACGAGATTCGGTAGTAACTTGATCCGAAGTTTCATGATCATTGTCATTAGCTTCCTCACTAATTGGTGTAGGAGTCACAAGAACAGATTTCTGTGATGAACTACTTTCCAATAAAGGAGAAGGTACAATTACCTTATCAAGTTCTACTTTCCTCCCACTCACTTCTTTCGAGAGAAACTCCTTCTCTAGAAAGTATCCATTATAAGCAATGAATGTCTTGCCTTAGGATCTGTGATAGAAGGTGTACCCAACAGTCTCCTTTTGGGTATCCTATGAAGACATATTTCTCCGATTTGGTTTTGAGCTTATCAGGATGAAACTTTTTCACATAAGAATCACAACCCCAAACTTTAAGAAACGACTACTTTGGTTTCTTGCTAAACCACAGTTCAGATTGTGTCGTCTCAACGGACTTAGATGGTGCCCCTTTTTAACGTGAATGCAGCTGTCTCTAATGCATAACCCCAAAATGATAGTGGTAGATCGGTAAGAGACATCATAGATCGCACTATATCTAATAAAGTACGGTTATGACGTTCGGACACACCATTACACTATGGTGTTCCTTGTGGCGTGAGTAATGAAACTATTTCACATTGTTTTTAACTGAAGGCCAAACTCGTAACTCAAATACTCTTCTCTATGATCAGATCATAGAAACTTTATTTTCTTGTTACGATGATTTTTCACTTCACTCTGAAATTCTTTGAACTTTTCAAATGTTTCAGACTTATGTTTCATCAAGTAGATATATTCATATCTGCTCAAATCATCTGTGAAGATCAGAAAATAATGATACATGTCACGAGCCTCAATATTCATCGGACCACATACGTCAGTATGTATGATTTCCAACAAATCTGTTGCTCGCTCCATTGTTCCGAAGAACAGAGTCTTAGTCATCTTGCCCATGAGGCATGGTTCGGAAGCATCAACTGATTCATAATCAAGTGATTCTGAAAGCCCATCATCATGGAGTTTCTTCATGCGCTTTACACCAATATGACCTAAACAGCAGTGCTACAAATAAGTTGCACTATCATTATTAACTTTGCATCTTTTGGTTTCAATATTATGATTATGTGTATCACTACGATCGAGATCCAATGAACTATTTTCATTGGGTGTGTAACCATATAAGGTTTTATTCATGTAAACAGAACAACAATTTATTCTCTTACTTAAATGAATAACCGTATTACAATAAACATGATCAAATCATATTCATGCTCAACGCAAACACCAAATAACACTTATTTAGGTTCAACACTAATCCCGAAATTATAGGGAGTGTGCGATGATGATCATATCAATCTTGGAACCACTTCCAACACACATCGTCACTTCACCCTTAACTAGTCTCTGTTTATTCTGCAACTCCCGTTTCGAGTTACTAATCTTAGCAACTGAACTAGCATCAAATACTGAGGGGTTTGCTATAAACACTAGTAAAGTACACATCGATAACATGTATATCAAATATACTTATGTTCACTCTGCCATCCTTCTTATCCGCCAATCACTTGGGGTAATTCCACTTCCAGTGACCAGTCCCTTTGCAGTAGAAGCACTTAGTCTCAGGCTTAGGATCAGACTTGGGCTTTTTCACTTGAGCAGCAACTTGCTTGCCGTTCTTCTTGAAGTTCCCCTTCTTTCCTTTGCCCTTTTTCTTGAAACTAGTGGTCTTGTCAACCATCAACACTTGATGTTTTTCTTTGATTTCTACCTTCGTTGATTTCAGCATCACGAAGAGCTTGGGAGTTGTCTCCGTTATCCCTTGCATATTATAGTTCATCACGAAGTTCTACTAACTTAGTGATGGTGACTAGAGAATTCTGTCAATCACTATCTTATCTGGAAGATTAACTCCCACTTGATTCAAGCGATTGTAGTACCCAGACAATCTGAGCACATGCTCACTAGTTGAGCGATTCTCCTCCATCTTTTAGCTATAGAACTTGTTGGAGACTTCATATCTCTCAACTTGGGTATTTGCTTGAAATATTAACTTCAAATCCTGGAACATCTCATATGCTCCATGACGTTCAAAACGTCTTTGAAGTCCCGATTCTAAGCCATTAAGCATGGTGCACTTAAACTATCAAGTAGTCATCATATTGAGCTAGCCAAACGTTCATAACGTCTGCATCTGCTCCTGCAACAGGTCTGTCACCTAGAGGTGCATCAAGGACATAATTCTTCTGTGCAGCAATGAGGATAAACCTCAGATCACGGATCCAATCCGCATCATTGCTACTAACATCTTTCAACACAATTTTCTCTAGGAACATATCAAAAATAAACACAGGGAAGCAACAACGCGAGCTATTGATCTACAACATAATTTGCAAAATACTACCAGGACTAAGTTCATGATAAATTTAAGTTCAATTAATCATATTACTTAAGAACTCCCACTTAGATAGATATCCCTCTAATCCTCTAAGTGATCACGTGATCCAAATCAACTAAACCATAACCGATCATCACGTGAGATGGAGTAGTTTTCAATGGTGAACATCATTATGTTGATCATATCTACTATATGATTCACGCTCGACCTTTCGGTCTCCGTGTTCCGAGGCCATATCTGTATATGCTTGGCTCGTCAAGTATAACCTGAGTATTCCGCGTGTGCAACTGTTTTGCACCCGTTGTATTTGAACGTAGAGCCTATCACACCCGATCATCACGTGGTGTCTCAGCACGAAGAACTTTTGCAACGGTGCATACTCAGGGAGAACACTTCTTGATAATTTAGTGAGAGATCGTCTTATAATGCTACCATCAATCAAAGCAAGATAAGATGCATAAAAGGATAAACATCACATGCAATCAATATAAGTGATATGATATGGCCATCATCATCTTGTGCTTTGTGATCTCCATCTCCGAAGCACCGTCATGATCACCATCGTCACCGGCGTGACACCTTGATCTCCATCGTAGCATCGTTGTCGTCTCGCCAATCTTATGCTTCCACGACTATCACTACCGCTTAGCAATAAAGTAAAGCATTACATCGCGATTTCATTGCATCCAATAAAGCGACAACCATATGGCTCCTGCCAGTTGCCGATAACTCGGTTACAAAACATGATCATCTCATACAATAAAATCAGCATCATGCCTTGACCATATCACATCACAACATGCCCTGCAAAAACAAGTTAGACGTCCTCTACTTTGTTGTTGCAAGTTTTACGTGGCTGCTACGGGCTTAAGTAAGAACTCATCTCACCTACGCATCAAAACCACAACGATAGTTCATCAAATAGACCCCGTTTTAACCTTCTCAAGGACCGGGCGTAGCCACACTTGGTTCAACTAAAGTTGGAGAGACAGTCTTCCGCAAGCCATCTATGTGCAAAGCACGTCGAGGGAACCGGTCTCGCGTAAGAGTACGCGTAAGGTTGGTCCGGATCGTCTCGTCCAACAATACCGCCGAACCAAAGTATGACATGCTGGTAGGCAGTATGACTTGTATCGCCCATAACTCACTTGTGTTCTACTCGTGCAAATAACATCAAACCATAAAACCTAGGCTCGGATGCCACTGTTGGGGAACGTAGTAATTTCAAAAAAATTCCTACGCACACGCAAGATCATGGTGATGCATAGCAACAAGAGGGGAGAGTGTTGTCTACGTACCAACGCAGACCGACTGCGGAAGCGATCACACAACGTAGAGGAAGTAGTCGTACGTCTTCTTCCCGATCCGACCGATCCAAGCACCGTTACTCCGGCACCTCCGAGTTCTTAGCACACGTACAGCTCGATGACGATCCCCGGGCTCCGATCCAGCAAAGCTTCGGGGAGGAGTTCTGTCAGCACGACGGCGTGGTGACGATCTTGATGTACTACCGACGCAGGGCTTCGCCTAAGCACTACAACGGTATGATCGAGGTGGAATTTGGTGGCAGGGGGCACCGCACACGGCTAAGGAACGATCTCAAGGATCAACTTGTGTGTCTATGGGGTGCCCCCTGCCCCTGTATATAAAGGATGGAGGAGGAGGAGGCCGGCCAAGGCAAAGGTGCGGCTAGGATAGGGAGTCCTACTAGGACTCCAAGTCCTAGTAGGAGTCCACCAAAAGGGGAGGAAGGGAGAAGGAATAGGAGGAGAAGGAGAGGTGGCCGGCCCCCTTTTCCCTAGTCCAATTCGGACCAAAGGGGAGGGGGGGCGCAGCAGCCTTTTCCTCTTCCCACTAAAGCCCATCAAGGCCCATTACTTCTCCCGTAACTACCCGATACTCCGAAAAATACCCAAATCACTCGGAACCTTTCCGATGTCCGAATATAGTCGTCCAATATATCGATCTTTACGTCTTGACCATTTCGAGACTCCTCGTCATGTCCCCGATCTCATCCGGGACTCCGAACTCCTTCGGTACATCAATACTCATAAACTCATAATATAACTGTCATCGAAACCTTAAGCGTGCGGACCCTACGGTTCGAGAACAATGTAGACATGACCGAGACACGTCTCCGGTCAATAACCAATAGCGGGACCTGGATACCCATATTGGCTCCTACATATTCTACGAAGATCTTTATCGGTCAGACCGCATAACAACATACGTTGTTCCCTTTATCATCGGTATGTTACTTGCCCGAGATTCGATCGTCGGTATCCAATACCTAGTTCAATCTCATTACCGGCAAGTCTCTTTACTCGTTCCGTAATACATCATCTCACAACTAACATATTAGTTGCAGTGCTTGCAAGGCTTATGTGATGAACATTACCGAGAGGGCCCAGAGATACCTCTCCGACAATCGGAGTGACAAATCCTATTCTCGAAATACGCCAACCCAACATCTACCTTTGGAGACACCTGTAGTACTCCTTTATAATCACCCAGTTACGTTGTGACGTTTGGTAGCACCCAAAGTGTTCCTCCGGTAAACGGGAGTTGCATAATCTCATAGTCATAGGAACATGTATAAGTCATGAAGAATAGCAACAGCAACATACTAAACGATCGGGTGCTAAGCTAATGGAATGGGTCATGTCAATCAGATCATTCAACTAATGATATGACCTTGTTAATCAAATAACAACTCTTTTGTCCATGGTTAGGAAACATAACCATCTTTGATTAACGAGCTAGTCAAGTAGAGGCATACTAGTGACACTCTGTTTGTCTATGTATTCACACATGTATTATGTTTCCGGTTAATACAATTCTAGCATTAATAATAAACATTTATCATGATATAAGGAAATAAATAATAACTTTATTATTGCCTCTAGGGCATATTTCCTTCAGGGACTCCCCCTAGGTGCAACCAGGGCCCGTTGTGTTCCTTTTGGCCCATAAAAAATCTTCGTAAAGTTTCGTGGCATTTGGACTCCGTTTGATATTGATTTTTTGCGATATAAAACACGGAAAAAACAGGAACTGGCACTATGTCATTAGGTTAGTACCAAAAAATGATATAAAATGACTATACAATGATTACAAAAGATCCAAGATTGATAATATAATAGCATGGAACAATAAAAAATTATAGATATGTTGGAGACATATCATAGCTCCATGCAGAGCATTGTAGACATAGAAGATTTGCCAAATATGTACGGCTCTGAATGTGGCAAACCCGTTGACTAAACTTCTCTCACAAGAGCAAAACATGATCACTCTTTGGGTGTTAATCACATAGCGATATGAAATAGATTATTGACTCTAGTAAACCCTTTGGGTATTAGTCACATGGAGATGTGAACTAATCACATAAAGATGTGAACTATTGGTGTTAAATCACATGACGATGTGAACTAGATTATTGAGTCTAGTGCAAGTGGGAGACTGAAGGAAATATGCCCTAGAGGCAATAATAAAGTTGTTATTTTATATTTCCTTATATCATGATAAATGTTTATTATTCATGCTAGAATTGTATTAACCAGAAACTTAGTACATGTGTGAATACATAGACAAACAGAGTGTCCCTAGTATGCCTCTACTTGACTAGCTCGTTAATCAAAGATGGTTAAGTTTCCTAACCATAGACATGTGTTGTCATTTGATGAACGGGATCACATCATTAAAGAATGATGTGATGGACAAGACCCATCAGTTAGCTTAGCCTTAATGATTATTTAGTTTTATTGCTATTGCTTTCATCATGACTTGTACATGTTCCTCTGACTATGAGGTTATGCAATTCCCGAATACCGGAGGAACAACTTGTGTGCTATCAAATGTCACAACGTAACTGAGTGATTATAAAGATGCTCTACAGGTGTCTTCGATGGTGTTTGTTGAGTTGGCATAGATCGAGATTAGGATTTGTCACTCCGTGTATCAGAGAGGTATCTCTGGGCCCTCTCGGTAATGCACATCACTATGAGCCTTGCAAGCAATGTGACTAATGAGTTAGTTACGGGATGATGCATTACGGAACGAGTAAAAAGACTTGTCGGTAATGAGATTGAACTAGGTATGCTGATGCCGACGATCGAATCTCGGGCAAGTAACATACCGATGACAAAGGGAACAATGTATGTTGTTATGCGGTTTGACCGATAAAGATCTTCGTAGAGTATGTAGGAGCCAATATGAGCATCCAGGTTCCGCTATTGGTTATTTACCGGAGATGTGTCTCGGTCATGTCTACATAGTTCTCGAACCCATAAGGTCCGCACGGTTAATGTTCGATGACAATTTGTATTATGAGTTATGTGATTTGATGACCGAAGTTTGTTAGGAGTCCTGGATGAGATCACGAACATGAGAAGGAGTCTCGAAATGATCGAGAGGCAAAGATTCATATATTGGAAGGTTATTCGGACACCGGAATGATTCGGGTTGTTTCGGATGAGTTCTGGAGTACCGGGGGTTACCGAACCCCCCGGGAAGTTAATGTGCCTTCATGGGCCCTAGTGGAGAGAGGAGGAGGCGGCCAGGTGGAGGCACGCGCCCCCCAAGCCCAAACCGAATTGGAATAGGGTCGGGGCGGCTCCCCTTTCCTTCTCTTCTCCTTCTCCTTCCCTCCTTCTCCTAGTGGGAATAGGAAAAGGGGGCCAAATCCTACTTGGACCGGGAGTCCAAGTAGGACCCCCCCTTCCCATGGCGCGCCTCCCTTGGGCTGGCCACCTCTCCTCCCCCCTTTATATACGTGGGAGGGGGCAACCCAAAGACACACCAAGTCTTCTCTTAACTGTGTGCGGTGCCCCCCCCCCCCCTCCACAGTTACACACCTCGGTCATATCGTCGTAGTGCTTAGGTGAAGCCCTGCATCGGTAACTTCATCATCATTGTCACTATGCCATCGTGCTGAAGGAACTCTCCCTCGTCCTCAACTGGATCAAGAGCTCGAGGGACGTCATCGTGTTGAATGTGTGCTGAACACGGAGGTGCCGTACGTTCGGTACTTGGATCGGTTGGATCGCGAAGACATTCGACTACATCAACGACGTTACTAAACGCTTCCGCTTTCGGTCTACGAGGGTACATGGACACACTCTCCCCTCTCGTTGCTATGCATCTCCTAGATAGATCTTGCGTGATCGTAGGAATTTTTTGAAATATTGCATTCGCCAACATCTGGTGCTTCTCCTCATATGTCTACATCGAGTAATTTGCTTTCTTCTTGCACACCTTCGTCTTTTCCCTCTATTATTCTCGGTGATGGATCTTATAGTCCTATTTACTGTGTTGGTCAGGCTCAAATCCAATCGCCGATTAAGCCTTTGCTTGTTCGTGATGTTCTTGTAGCTCCTGCCCTTATTAAAAATTTGATTTTTGTTCGCCAAATCACCACTGATAATCTTGTTTCTGTTGAGTTTGACCCCTTTGGTTTATCTATGAATGGAAAGACTACTGGACCAAGGCCGAGATCGCTCGATTCAATAGCTCTGGTGATTTATATTCTCTCCATGGTGTTCCAGCCGCTACTCCTCCAACATCTATGGTGGCCTCTGTTTATTTGTGGCACCAACGTCTCGGCCATCCCAATAAAAATGTGCTATCCACCCTTCTTAGTGAATTTTTAATACCTCGTAATAGAGACTCTCATAATTCTTCTATGTGTCAGTCATATCAATTGAGCAAACATGTTCGCCTTCCCTTTAGTTCCTCTCAATCCTCTAATACTTTTCCTTTAGAATTACTTCATTGTGATCTCTGGACATCACCAATAGAAAGTGTATCTGGTTTTAAGTATTATTTCGTGATTCTTGATGATTTTACTCATTATGCTTGGACTTTTCCTTTACGCAACAAATCTGACGTTCATGATATATTCCTTACTTTCAGCGCTATGTCTGGGTTCACTTTTTCCTCCCTATAAGATTCATACAATGTGATAATGGTCGTGAATTTGAAAACTTTAAAAATCAAAATTTCTTTCTTCAATATGGAATTCTCTTGCGTTTCTCCTGTCCTTATACCTCCCCTCAAAACGGCAAAGCGGAACGTTCTCTTCGTACTCTTAGTGACATCATTCGCCCTCTGCTTGTTCACTCTTCTATGCCTCCGACGTTCTGGGCTGAGGCCCTCCACACGGCCACATATTTACTCAATATTTGTCCACCTACAGTTAACCCACAAACTACTTCTTACTTCTATTTATTTCTCTCTCATCCAAATTACTCCGACGTTCGCGTCTTCGGTTGTCTTTGTTTCCCAAACTCCTACACCACTTCTCCTAACAAACTTTCCCCGCGCTCTATCCCGTGTGTCCATCTAGGTTTTTCTGACGAGCACAAGGGTTATCGTTGTCTAGATCTTGTTAGTGGTTGTGTTCATGTGTCTTATCATGTAACATTTGCTGAAAATATTTTTCCCTTTTCCGAACGTCAACAATTAGATCCCAACTCATCCACGCAGTTCACTAGTCCCTCTCATCATAATCATCTTCCCTTCTTTCACCTGCCGGTCGACCTATCCAGCGAAACCAGCCGCAGTAGCGGATCCTGCCGTCACCACTTCTGTCATCACCTCTGTCCCGGCAGAGGAAAACACATTACACTCTGACGCGGCAGACCTCCTGCCACCGCAGTCTTCACCACCATCTCCCACGTCCGCTTCCTCCGCTGTACCGGATGCGTCCACCACATATTCCCCCACCCCTCCTGCTCATGCTATTCCCGTTCCAGCTCCTACTAATGATCATACCATGCGCACACGTGTCAAGTCCGGGTTTTGTTTACCTGCAAAAGATCGTCTCAATCTTCATGCATCTTTATCTCCTTCCTCCCTACCCAAATATTACAAACCAGCTCTCCTAGATCCTAATTGGGCCACAGCTATGAAAGATGAATATGATGCCCTTCTATAGAATAACATGTGGCAGTTAGTTCCCCGTCCTTCCAATGCAAATATCATTCTGGCAAATGGGTTTTTCGCCATAAATTTAATTCTAATGGGAGTCTTGCACGTTATAAGGCTCGATGGGTATGTCGTGGTTACTCTTAGCAACATGGCATCGATTATGATGAGACTTTCTCTGCAGTTGTCAAGCCCAGCACTATTCGCATTGTCCTTAGCATCGTCGTCTCTTCTTCCTGGCCAATTCATCAACTAGATGTCAAAAATGCTTCTCTTCATGGCTCTCTTCAAAAAAACAGTCTATTGTCAACAACCTCTTCGCTTCGAACATTCCTCCTATCCTAATTATGTTTGCCTTCTTCAAAAATCTCTTTATGGTCTTAAACAAGCACCACGTGCCTGGTTCCAATGCTTTTCTACTTATGCTCAAACCATCGGTTTTATCCTTCCTGTTCTGACACTTCTCTCTTTACCTTTCATCACAACACCAACACTGCTTACCTTCTTTTATATGTTGATGATATTATCCTCACAGCTTCCTCACAGCAATGTTTGGATCATATTATCTCTCTTCTTCGCCACGAATTTTCTATGATAGATTTAGGTCTTCTTCACCGCTTCTTAGGTATTGCTGTTATCCGTGACTCCTCTGGTCTTTTCTTGTCTCAACGGCAGTACACTCTGGATCTTCTTTCTCGTGTTGATATGCTTGATTGTCAAACTTCTCGTACCCCTGTTGATATAGGTTCCAAACTCTCTGCCGATGGTGATCCTTTCTCTGATCCTTCTCTTTATTGTAGTCTTACCGGTGCACTTCAGTATCTCACTCTCACTCGTCCTGAAATTTATTTTGCTATTCAACAAGCTTGTTTATACATGCACGATCCTCGTATTCCACACTACAATCATGTCAAACGTATTCTTTGATATCTCAAAGGCACACTAGACTTAGGTCTTCATGAAGGAAATATGCCCTAGAGGCAATAATATTGTTATTATTTTATTTCCTTATATCATGATAAATGTTTATTATTCATGCTAGAATTTTATTATCCGGAAACATAATACTTGTGTGAATACATAGACAAACCAAGCGTCACTAGTATGCCTCTACTTGACTAGCTCGTTAATCGAAGATGGTTATGTTTCCTAACCATAGACATGTGTTGTCATTTCATTAATGGGATCACATCATTAGGAGAATGATGTGATTGACATGACCCATTCCATTAGCTTAGCACCCGATCGTTTAGTATGTTGCTATTGCTTTCTTCATGACTTATACATGTTCCTATGACTATAAGATTATGCAACTCCCGTTTACCGGAGGAACACTTTGTGTGCTACCAAACGTCACAACGTAATTGGGTGATTATAAAGGAGCTCTACAGGTGTCTCCAAAGGTACATGTTGGGTTGGCGTATTTCGAGATTAGGATTTGTCACTCCGATTGTCGGAGAGGTATCTCTGGGCCCTCTCGGTAATGCACATCACATAATCCTTGCAAGCATTGCAACTAATGAGTTAGTTGTGAGATGATGTATTACGAAACGAGTAAAGAGACTTGCCGGTAACGAGATTGAACTAGGTATTGAGATACCGACGATCAAATCTCGGGCAAGTAACATACCGATGACAAAGGGAACAACGTATGTTGTTATGCGATCTGGCCGATAAAGATCTTCGTAGAATATGTAGGAGCCAATATGAGCATCCAGGTTCCGCTATTGGTTATTGACCGGAGACGTGTCTCGGTCATGTCTACATTGTTCTCGAACCCGTAGGGTCCGCACGCTTAAGGTTTTGATGACAGTTATATTATGAGTTTATGCATTTTGATGTACCGAAGTTTGTTCGGAGTCCCGGATGTGATCACGGACATGAAGAGGAGTCTCGAAATGGTCGAGACATAAAGATTGATATATTGGAAGCCTATATTTGGATATCGGAAGTGTTCCGGATGAAATCGGGATTTTACCGGAGTACCGGGAGGTTACCGGAACCCCCGGGGAGGTATATGGGCCTTAGTGGGCTTTAGTGGAAGAGAGGAGAGGTGGCCAGGGCTGGGCCGCGCGCCCCTTCCCCCTAGTCCGAATAGGACAAGGAGAGGGCGGCGGCGCCCCCCCTTCCTTCTCTCTCTCCTCTTTCCCCCTCCCGAATCCTCCAACTAGGAAAGGGGAGGAATCCTACTCCCGGTGGGAGTAGGACTCCTCCTGGCACGCCCTCCTCCTGGCCGGCCGCACCCCCCCCCCCTTGATCCTTTATATACGGGGGCAGGGGGCACCTCTAGACACACAAGTTGATCCACGTGATCATATTCTTAGCCGTGTGCGGTGCCCCCTTCCACCATAATCCTCGATAATATTGTAGCAGTGCTTAGGCGAAGCCCTGCGACGGTAGTACATCAAGATCGTCACCACGCCGTCGTGCTGACGGAACTCTTCCCCGACACTTTGCTGGATCGGAGTCCGGGGATCGTCATCGAGCTGAACGTGTGCTAGAACTCGGAGGTGCCGTAGTTTCGGTGTTTGATCGGTCGGGCCGTGAAGACGTACGACTACATCAACCGCGTTGTGCTAACGCTTCCGCTGTCGGTCTACAAGGGTACGTAGATCACACTCTTCCCTCTCATTGCTATGCATCACCATGATCTTGCGTGTGCGTAGGAATTTTTTTGAAATTACTACGTTCCCCAACACTTCATATCAACAAATCCTCTCCCACCTCCTTGACAGCTTGCTATGATGCGGACTGGGCTGGTTGTCCAGATACTCGTAGGTCCACATCCGGATTTTGTGTTTTTCTTGGTAACAATTTGGTTTCTTGGTCTTCAAAAAGGCAGGTTACGGTCTCCCGCTCGTCTGCTGAAGCTGAGTACCGCGCTGTGGCTCATGCAGTTACGGATACGATTTGGTTGTGCCAGTTGCTGTCGGAGATGCACCGTCCTATTGAGCAAGCTATCATTGTTTACTATGATAATATTTCAGCTGTCTACATGTCAGGGAATTCGGTTCAACATCGTCGCACCAACCATATTGAGATCAACATTCATTTTCTTTGAGAGAAGGTGGCTCTCGGTCAAGTTCGCGTTCTTCATGTGCCTACTTCTGCTCAGTTCAGTGATATCTTTACTAAAGGCCTGGCGACTACTCCGTTTCAAGACATTCGTTTCAGTCTCAACGTCGTCGAGCCTATCGTTGACATTGCAGTAAGATGTTAAATTACAACTTGTAATAGGATTAGGACTCATACTCGGTTTGTAATAGGGCTAGGTCAGGTACGGCTTGGCTCTTATATATACCTCTTGTACCGGCACAATATTGCATCAACAATTATTCAATACAATTCTATACTAATCAACTGACAACGGGCCCTCAGTTAGTATAGATAATGTTGGCTAAATGACATGTTCCAAAAAAAACCATCCTCCCTAAATCACACACATGAGATGTATTTGAAGACTCCAAAATTTGGCTGTATAAAATGAGGGTAGCTTTCAAGCTAAACGGTTCTACAAAGTTGAGTTCTTTTCTATGCGATGAAGCTAGTGTCTTGTTCGGATTCCACAGTTATGCCAAGGTTACAAAGATCAAAACACCGTCTATGAAAAGTGCTTGCGCATATCTACCGAAATGTTCGTGCCTATTATGCATTTATGCGAAGTACTTATCTCGTCAGTAAATAAGGATGCTTGTTAGAGTCGAAAACGTGTTCAAAGGCTCGCCTCCAATACGGAATCGGTTTATTAGCGTCGCACAGCCGGCCTAGCTATAGCAGCTATATAATGATGCGTACGTACTTACTTTCTCCGTTCTAAATTACTTATTTTGAATTTGTCTAAATACGGATGTATCTAGACTTATTTTAGTGCTAGATACATCCGTATCTAGACAAATCCAAAACAAGTAGTAATTCGAAACGGAAAAAGTACCTATGATATGCAACTCTCATACGCATCGAATCAGCAGAAGGAGCAGCACGCCGGCCGGTTCCAAGCAGTAACGACGTTCCCTGTTTGGTCCTCGATCGCCTGGTAACGTCGGCCGGCATGGCGCTACTGAAGCGCAGCTTCACCGCAGCGCTGCTCGACGAGCGCGACGACCCGTCGTACCCGTTCAAGATGCCGGGCAGCCTCGCCTGCACCACCGCGCCGGTGGCCAAGATGATGCGGCTGTGGAACTACAAGCAAGGCTCAGGCCTCGGCGCGCGCGGCCAGGGCATCATCGCCCCTATAAAGGCCATCCAACATTGCTCAACCGCCAGCATCGGCCACCGCAAGAAGACGTACAAGAACGGCCTGCATGGCGCGCCGGCGCCGACGCCGCCAGCTCAAGACGAGTGGCACGAGTCGGCGGCGGTCTCACGGGCCCTGCGCCTCGAACGGGAGTGCTACGAGAGGATCCTGACAGGACAGAACTAAGAACTGTCACAAAATTCAGAGAACGCAACTGAAATCGACACAATTTTGAGGAATTTTAAGGAATCCATTGCTGGTGGATCTGAGCCACAAAACTAGGGTTCGCCAGCCGGAACACGGCGGCTTTAGGGCCAAGCCCAGACACATCCAGAATGCCTTCTCCACAAGCTGGAGGAGGGTTTAAAAAGGGGTTCGAGCAGGTGAAAAGTAAGAAAGTGACAGGTTCAGCAATTACAGAGCATGCAGTAAAGTTTAAAGGAAGAAAACTACTGCAGCCGTTCATCTGGAGATCAACGGTTGCGAGCGGTGACTTGAGAGCGAAACGGTACGCTCGCTGGAGCCGTAGGATCTTCGATCGACGGTTGTAATGCGCGCTGGCAAATGAAATGGTACTGTGCTGTTTCTAACTGTTGTCTAAAGAATTCTTGTCCTGACAATTCCTCCCCGACGAGAAAAGACTTGTCCTCAAGGCTGAAAACCTGGAAAAACCTTTTGGATAAAAGCAGCGTCTTCCCATGTCGCCTTGTCTGCAGCCAGATTAGTCCATTTCACCAGCCACTGAACGACAGGTATGCTTATGTCTCCTTGGACTCTGGGAATCAACTTTCTTTGCAGAACAGCTTCAGGTTGAATGAGAATATGGCCCTCTTCATCCAGTAGTGGCAGTTTGGGATTGGCTACTGCATCTGGACCAAGATGTTTCTTGAGTTGACTAACATGGAAGGTGGGGTGTAATTTGCAATCAGCTGGAAGGAGTAATCTGTATGCCACAGAGCCAACTTTCTCAAGAACCTTGAAAGGTTCATAGTACTTGGAGTGCAGCTTTAAGTGTCTGTGGATACTTAGGCTGGTGTGTCTGTAAGGTTGCAACTTGACATACACCATATCCCCCACTTCCAGTTGTTTGTCAGATCTTTTTCTGTCAGCAAAATATTTCATTCTCTCATGTGTTTTCAGTAGATTTCCTTTGATCTGTTGGGCAATGGCATCTCTGTCCAATTCTGCTTGGGTGTCATCCCCTTCAGGTGGAGGTAGCATGAGTTCAGCAATAAGAGGAGGTGGTTTGGCATACAATGCCTGGAATGGTGTCATTTTGAGTGAGGTGTGGAAGCTTGTGTTGTACCACCACTCAGCCATTGACAGCCACTTGTGCCATTTCTTGGGTTAGCAAAAGCCATGCATCAGGTAGTTTTCTAGGCATTGGTTCACTCTTTCTGTTTGGCCATCAGTTTGAGGATGGTAGGAAGTGCTCAGATGTAGTTTCACTCCCATTTTGGTGAACAACTGTTGCCACGGCTGACTTGTGAAAATTTTGTCCCTGTCAGTGGCAATGACAGTAGGGAGGCCATGCAGTTTGAAAACATTATCAGTGAAAGCTTGTGCTACAACTTTCATAGTTATGGGATGTTTGAGAGCAATGAAATGGGAGTATTTGGTGAACCTATCCACCACCACTAGAATGAGATCTTTGTTGTCATACTCAGGTAGGCCCTCTACAAAATCCATGGAGATGTGTGTCCAAGCAAAATCAGGAACTGGTAGGGGCTGTAATAAACCAGGAGAAGGGGAATGATGAGCTTTGTTGATTTGACACACAGGGCATTGTTGCACAAATACTTGCACTGCTTTTCTCATTCCAGGCCATGTGAACAGAATTTTCAGTCTGTGGTAAGTAGCTCTTTCCCCTAAGTGTCCTCCCACTTCAGAAGTGTGAAAGGCTTGCAGCAGTGATGTTCTCAGCTCAGTGTTATTGCCAATAAGAATTTTTCCTTTGTATCTTAACACTCCACTTGTAAGTGTGTAAGGTGGATGTCCTTTAGGAGCAAAAGCTAGTTCAGTAAGTAATTCAGGCACTTTCTGTCATTGTTGTAGCTGTTGACCACTTCCTTAATCCAAACAGGCACTACAACAGTAGTGGATAATGTCAGCAGAGCATATTTCACTCTAGACAGGGCATCTGCTACTTTGTTTTCTTTCCCTTTCTTATATTCCACTGTGAACTTGTAACCCAGAAGCTTAATGAGCAGTTTATGCTGAATGCCTTCAGTGATTTTTTGTTCCTGGATGTGTTTAAGGCTTTGCTGATCAGTTCTTATTATGATTGAGGAAGCAGCAAAGTAATGTTTCCATTGTTTAAGGGCTTCAATGATGGCCAGGGCCTCCTTGTCATATGTGGACCATCCGGCTGCTTTGGGCCCCAGGGATTTACTTAGGAAAGCTATGGGTTTTCCCTGTTGCATTAAAACTGCTCCGATTCCATACCCAGAAGCATCTGCTTCTAAAACAAATGGAGAGGAATAGTCAGGTAATGCTAGAACTGGAGCTTGTGTCATGCAAGTTTTCAGAGTGTTGAAAGCTTCAGCTTGTTTCTCAGACCAAGTAAAAACATCTTTTCTTAATGCATCAAACAGTGGTCTACAGATAATTCCAAAACTCTTGATAAACCTTCTGTAGTACCCTGCCAGTCCCAGGAAACTCCTGAGCTGAGTGACATTTTCTGGTGTTGGCCATTGGGTGATTGCCTCAACTTTAGCAGGGTCTGTGGCAACTCCTTCAGCAGAAATAACAAATCCCAAATATTCAACTTTCTTTTGTGCAAATGTGCACTTAGACATTTTTGCATAAAGTTGATGTTCCCTGAGTGCTTGGAAGACCAATGCCAAATGTTTCAGGTGTTCTCTGTAGGATTTACTGAACACCAGGATGTCATCGAAGAAAACCAGAACACATTCTCTGAGTAATGGTCCCAAAACTGAATGCATTAGTTGGTGGAAAGATGGGGGCCCATTGGTCACTCCAAATGGCATTACCAGAAATTCATATAGGCCCAAATGTGTGCTGAAAGCAGTTTTTTCAATATCTCCCACTTTCATTCTGATTTGGTGATATCCACTCCTGAGGTCTATCTTGGTGAATATAGTGGCTCCATGTAGTTCATCAATGAGATCCTCAATCATTGGAATTGGATATTTGTTCTTAATTGTATAAGCATTCAGTTTCCTGTAATCCACACACAGCCTCCAAGTGAGGTCCTTTTTCTTGACTAAGATTGCAGGAGAAGAATAAGGACTACTACTTAGTCTAATTATTCCCTTCTGAATGAGGTCTTTAATGATCTGTTCCATTGCATCTTTCTGATGAGGTGGCATTCTGTAACATCTCTGATTTATGACAGGATCTCCTGGCTCTAGGTTTATTGCATGATCACAAGGTCTTTGAGGAGGCAGGCCAGCTGGCTCCTTAAAAACATCCTGAAAATCATCGAGAAGTTTAGATATTTCAGAAGTATGTTCTCCCATGATTTCACTGTCCATTCTGATAGGTTGCATCCATAGTAGGGCTCTAGACAACATGTCATCTAGGAGGTGATCCATTTCTTGTAGAGTTGGAGAGCATGGTTTGGTGGGTAGAGTTTCATCTATGAAAGTGAGCATTTTCCCCGTCTCAGCTTTTATTGTCAGTGTCATATTAGGAAGATCAAAAGTGAAAGGACTGTGTTTGTACATCCAGTCAGCTCCCAATATCATATCATATCCAGTGAGCTTAAGCACTCTGAAATCAGAATAGAAAGATTGTCCTTGTATGTTGTACTCTTGTTGAATGCAAGAAAAATCACTGAGTAGTGCCCCTCCATTTGCCACAGTGACTTTAACTTGTTTAGCTGGTGTTAATTCACACCCAGCTCTCAAAGCTAACAGAGGAGAGAGGAAGGTAGTTGTGCTTCCACTGTCAACAAGTGCCAGGGCCATAGTTGAACCAATCTGAACTTGTAAAGTGAAGGTATGCTTGGGTTGCTCTTCAGGTGTGCCATTTGCAGCATGCATGGATATTTTGAGCTGTTGTGAATCAGTGTTGTTCTCTTCAGTATCAGACTGTTCATCCTCTGCATCCACAATGTATATAACATCAGGGTTAACATTGTTTTGCTCTTGTAGTGCTTGAATCTAGGCTTTCTGTGACATTTTGCACACTTGCTTATGTCCAGGAAACCAGGGCTCTCTACACTTGTAGCAAATTCCTTTTTCTTTAGCTTGTTGTATGATGGTAGCTGCAGGAGTGACAAGAGGAGCTATTGGTTTATTAAGTTCAATAGTGCTCTATTTCTTGTAATAAGATGTGGAGTTCTTGTAGCTGGTAGGAGTGGGGCAAGATTTCTCTATCCTCCTAGCAAGCCACATGGCTCTCTGCATATTTTCAGGTTGGTGACATTTCAGGTGGCTCTGGATGTAGGGGTTCAGCCCTGAGATGAAACTGTGCATGTAGTAACTGTCTGGCATTGCAGGATTGTCTCTTCTCATAAGGTTCGTGTTTTGCTCAAAAGCAGAGATGTAGTGAGCCACTGTACTGGTTTGAGTGAGACTGTGAAAAGCTTTAACATTTTCACAGACCGATGTTACTGCAAATCTGTCAGTCAGGTGAGAGCAAAATCTGTGCCAGGGCATGTTTGCAACTAGAAAGCCTGTCCCTCTCCACCACTATATTGCTTCTCCTTTTAGATAAGATACACCAATTTCAGTTCTTTGCTCCAAGGGGGTTCTGGAAGCTTCGAAAAACTGCTCGATGTTTTGTATCCAAGAGTTTGCATCCGTGCCTTCAAACTCACAAATGTTGAGTTTGGCAGGTTTGACACTCAAAATGTTCCTGCGCACATCGTTATGCAGTGGTCGTGCTCTATGTGTTTCCTGGTGTGGCCCTTCCTCTTGAATCTCTTCGGCTGCTTGGATTGCTCCCTGATTTGGTGCAATATTGCTCTGAGGAGTGCCCATTTCCACTTTGTTTGTTGTATGGTTGGGATGTCTGTACGGCCCTTTTGGAGTGCCATCCAAGTTCAACTCTTTTCCTGTAGTTTTGTCAGTGAGTACAGCAGAACCAGCTACTGTTACTCCTGTTCGTTCCCCTTGGTTTGCAGTGGATAGTTGCTTAGGCCGGCCCGGAGGAATTGTACTCCCACGGCCAGACTGAGGGCTGGGATCTTCATCCTCTTCCTCTGGTTTATCTTCCTCAATTAATTTTCTCAGGCTCGCTTGTATCTTCTTGAAATTTCTGTCGATGCTAGCAAAGTTCCTGTTGACTGCTTCAGTGAAATCATAGAATTCCTTCTTGTCATCCTCTCTGTTTTGCCTCAAGGCCTAGATATCCAGCTGCAGAGATTCAAGTTCTAGCGATGCAGTGTCCACTGTCTCGTCGTCTTTCGCCATCGGGTCCAGGGGCGGTTTGATCATCCAAGAGTTGCTCACTGGCCCGAATTGTTCTAGGGGGTGGAGGGAGGGATTTTACTCCGGTGTGCCGGAAACCTGACCTCGTCTGATTTCCCCTTGCCGTCGCCGGAGAGATAAAAGAAGCACTGGAGGGGAGGGTTGGGTGGGATTTGACACTGAAGAAAAGTTCTTCAGAAACCACTAACCAGTTCGATCCTGCTTCCGAATTCGTCTACCGCCGCCGTCCACGTCCAGCTTCACACCGCCGCCCAGCCTCCTCCAGATCCGATCTGGAGTCCGCTAAAACGCCGCCTCCGAGGATAAACCTGGCTCTGTATACCACTTGACAGGACCGAACTAAGAACTGTCACAAAATTCAGAGAACGCAACTGAAATCGACACAATTTGGGGGAATTTTAAGGAATCGATTGCTGGTGGATCTGAGCCACAAAACTAGGGTTCGCCAGCCGGAACACGGTGGCTTTAGGGCCAAGCCCAGACACATCCAGAATGCCCTCTCCACAAGCCGGAGGAGGGTTTAAAAAGGGGTTCGAGCAGGTGAAAAGCAAGAAAGTGACAGGTTCAGCAATTACAGAGCATGCAGTAAAGTTTAAAGGAAGAAAATTACTACAGCCGTTCTCTGGAGATCAACGGTTGCGAGCGGTGACTTGAGAGCGAAACGGTACGCTCGCTGGAGCCGTAGGATCTTCGATCGACGGTTGTAATGCGTGCTGGCAAATGAAACGGTATTGTGCTGTTTCTAACTGTTGTCTGAAGAATTCCTGTCCTGACAAGGATCCTCGCGCTGCTGCGCGACGTGAAGCTCCAAGGCGACGACAGCGCGGAGACGGCGGAGGCGCTGGCGGCGATCGTCGAGTCCGAGGAGTCGCTCCGGGGGAAGAAGCGTGCGCTGGGGGCGTGGAGGGCGGCGGTGCCTCCTTCTGCCGTGCGGCACATCGTGGAGCACGTTCTCACGCCGAGGATCGCCATGAAAGCGCGAGAGTGGGAGCCGTTGTGGAGCCCGGGCTGCGACCACTGGCTACGCCCGTGGATCCCCTTGATCGGACACTTGCCGGAGAGCCTCTACGGCACCGTGGAGAACAAGATCAGCGGCGGCAGCCTCGACATCATCTCGCCGTGGAAAGACTACTTGGGCCCCACGCATTGGGAGATCTTCTCCCGGCGTCACATCTTGCCTAGGCTCACACGGTGGCTGCAACAGCTGAAGATCACACCCCCGAAGCAGCGCGACACTAAGTTCCGCGAGGTGATGTCGTGGACGCCTCTCGTGCGCACCGACGACGTGGGTGTCGATCCTGGAGCAGGAGTTTTTCGGCAAATGGGAGGACGCGCTGCGTCACTGGCTGCGGTCCGCGAGGCCGTCGTCGGGGGAGGCCGCGGCGTGGTGCGCGGGCTGGAAGAACCTCTTCGCCTCGGAGCTGCTCGACGACGAACACGTGCTCGCACGGCTGGAGGCCGGCGTCGCCATGGTGGATCAAGAAGCGGAAGACCTCAACCGCCTTGTTTGTTATGCATAGTTGATAGTAGGAGTACTAGTCTGCTAAGACAGCTTGAAAAGTTGTACGACAGTACTAGTCACTTACTAGAATGACAGCTTGAAAGGTTGTACTAGTCTGCTATAACAGCTTGAAGTTATGATCAGCAATGTAATGGTTGTAGTCAGTTATGCCTAGCAATATAATGGTTGTAGTCACTTATGATTACCAATGTAATGGTTTTAGTCACTTATGCCATATTTGACACTCAAAATCAATACAGTATTGCAGCACAGATGCTTGAATGAAAATTATAAAATACAGTAGTAAAGGATTGCAAATCCAGATTTGCAAGTTTTCATGATTTCTTGCAGTTCTACTCTACATGTGGATTTAACTGCTTGGAATAAGCGGATAGCTATCTTAAAAAACAATCAACTACTCTACAGGTGGATTTTGTGACAGTGTAAAACAAGGCACACCATATCTTCATCTTTCGACATTGCTTCGCAGAGATCTCTGCCTGGACGTAGAAGAAGCTGGGTTTATGGCCAGGTTTATATGGCGAGGCAGGGGCATCCTAGGAAACGGAGATGGATAACTGACTGAGGCCGAATGCTAGCTGTTGAAGATATCCATATGTGGTATGTTCTTATTGGCTGAAAGCCTGAAACACCTCCTGAAGCTAGCAAGTCTTGTTGCTCTGAAGTGCATACTGATTTGTCCATTGATCAAACCAAGCATTTTGTAGAACAGTAATTTTTTTCCTGAGATATCCAAACTCTGCAGATGAAAACATATGATAAAATCATTGGCGTATTCATTGTCAAATATTTGCTCAACCAGAATTTGCTTCTTCTAATTAATGTGGAGTGCATGAAAAAAATGCTGAATCAGGCTTTGCAATCACTAGGAATGCTGTTCATCCAGCGCAGCAGTTTTATTCATGGGTGCTCTGCAAGGGGTGGGGGGCATATTGGATGTACTAGTGGCACCAAAAAAACATATTCGAAAGTTACAAAAATTCTGAAAAAGAACATATTTTAAGATTTAAAAAGGGGTAAATTCTGCTGCAGGTTTGGATTTGATACTATTCAGAACTACTTCCTTAGCACAATAATGCGCAGCCAAGTTGGATACATAGAGGACGTATCAAAAGAACTGAAAGCTACTACTAAGCTCTTGATTCTAACAAAGAAATAATAATAAAGGTGCTTAGTGCACTAGAACATACATTGCATCCGTACAGTCTTCATAGACATTGAACTTGCAACATATTCAAAGAGGCGATCCAATTCCAACACAGGTCTAAAACCATTCTGGTTACTACATCTTGTAATTCAACAAGGCAAACAACTTTGTATGGACATTACATTTAGGATGTCAAAGTTTTCGGGATAGTTTATAATTTTACTCCGAGTAAACCCGACTATGCTGACGTAAATACTACACAAGAGTCTTAAATTTCATGCACGTACTACAAGCAGTTCCATTAAAACTAGCTTACATCAGCCATTAGAGTCAGAAAGAATAGATACACACGATGGAACACATATATTGATTTAGCATGTACCATAACTGGTTCTCATAATGAAACTTCATTGCATCCTAAGTATCTAGAGAATCTGGCAGACTGCCACGACTGAATAACTAAGAGTTACATCAGAAATACACAATCGACCAAGTGACCTTCAGATGCATCTTGTAGTCCCCGCAGGTAATACTCTCATCATCGTAACCATTGCGCCTTGGAGTAAACTGAACAGTGCGGGCAGATAACCCATCATCACCGACAGCAGCAGCAACAGTCAACACCAGCATCTCATCCACGGAGACTCCTACTACGCGCCGTGCCATTTGTAGGACTCCATTGTCACCTGCAGTTAGCGCACCACTCACTTTGCTATCATGTAGCACAATGTCGCATGGAATGCTGGTAGTGGAAGCAGCAATCTTCCCATGGAATTCATCAGGTCCCTGAAGGATCTTGATCTCAACAGTGCCCTCCACCGACCTCCTAATGAATGTATAGTTTAAATCCAGTATGCTGTGCATGCTGACAAGTGTTTCCGTATCAACCACATATCTGGGACTATATTCCAGCCTGCGGATAGCATCCACCTCGATCAGTCCTTTACTGAGTCTATCATCATTGACAGTCCTCCCATCCACATCCTTCACCTTCAGATTGATTTCAAAGAATATATTATCGCATACCATGAATCCTCTCTTTGGGCCAGTCAAAATCAATGAATCATCCTGCAAGACCAATTTGAATAGATAAATTCCAGGAGCTTGTTTCTGGGATTGTTTGAATTACCCTTGCTTTGGGTTTCATTTTTAGCTATGTTCTCAATGACGAAACAAAGTAATTAGACTCAGAAAAATTATGCTACATCAGTGCCATAAACTAAGGCACGCAAGTGATAAACCCCTGGCTCCTAACACTATACCTACAAGGCAAGTATCGCTAAAATCGACATCATATGGAACAGATACAAAACCAGATCCGTTATTCAAGTATAACATACAAAACCCAGATATGGACTACTAATATACAACATTCAGAAGTAATCATTTATAAAAATTGTCAAAATTTCTCCGTCAGGAAATTACCATTTTTTTTGTAAATCAGATGACTGAAATGAGAAAGTACCAGTACAAGAAAATACACATTGATATATTGTATGTGTCTGTAGCTATGAGGCAAATGGCAGTAATACCTTTGAGGTGATGAGCTGGCAATCATCCTGGTCACGCCGGAATATATACACATTTTTGATCCAGACTGTCCCTGGCTATGATGGTACCGTAGACATTGAGTGGGTAGCCATAGTCGGAGGAAACAATCTTGATGGAGACAACATTGACCGAGTTTTTGAGGCGGAACCCCTCTTTGAAGATTTTACCAGTATGTCTCATGGGACCAACAGGTGCTGTCAAATGAGAAGAAAAATGCATATCAATCAATCAATCAAGGAGGGTAACAAGATGAGTATGTATGTAGGTGTAAATTGGTTGGAACAGAACCATTGAAAACCGAACCAGGCAGGCTGTGCTCTCATCTTTTGGAGTGAAATGCGTCATTAGTCCATTAACTCAAACTGATTGCACAGTTTAGACCAAGAACTCAGGAACTGATCAATTTAGGCCATAAACTCGTTTATTTGATCAATTAAGGCCAAAACCGATTTAGGAGGGAAAAAACTGACCACATGGCTGCCACGTTAGCATATGTTAGACTCCTTGAACTTTGGTTAACTTGTAGAGGGTGTCTTTTGCAAACTGACCATAACAGTGTATCAAGGAAAAATAAAAGAATAAAAATAGGATGTTTTGTACTTGAACACACATCCTCATGTGTGTAGGTGAGAACAAATCACAAACCGACACGACATGAGGCACTTCATATCAATTTTTACGCAGCATTCAATATATAGTACTACGACTCGACATTTACGGACGATCTACTCTCTGAACCAAATAGCAAAAGTGTGGAAAGTTTCCAAAGATCATACTATATTTTACAGGAACCAGAGCATCAAGGCAAGCGATTTTTTTACGAAAGCCCGATGCAATGACTATGGTACAAGCTGCTTTTTGTTAAATCACAAGCAGCATGCATAATTAAATAGATGGATGCATAATTGAATAAAAAACTGATGCAGCTGCTTATAGCTACTTTTTCCTCTCGTTGAAAAAAAAAGGAAAGCGATCAGTCACAGAGAAGATTCTACGTAAAAAATATGACTACAATATATAGCGTCAACTAAATGTTCTATTGGTCAATGAGGCATGTGCTCTTGCTGAAGGGTATAGGTTCGAGTACCATGCAACGACTATTTATTTTCCTTAAGCCATTATCTTTATTGTGATGGTCAGTTTGCAAAAAACACCCTCCATAAATTAAACAAAGCACAAGGGGTCTAAGCTATGCTGATGTGGCAGCCACATGGCCGGTTTTACCCATTTCAAATCAATTTTGGCCTTATTTGACCAAAAAAATTGAGTTTATGGCCTAGATTGATTGGTTCTTGAGTTGATGGCCTAAAGTGTGCAATCAATTTGAGTTTGGACTAATGACGCATTTCACTCCATCTTTTGCATAGTACTATACTATCACCTCTGTTCGGAATTAGAAAATGTTTTTGATATGTCGATACGGACTACATACGGACTAAAATGTGTGAACAAACACACTAAAACACATCTACATACATCCGATTGAGAAAAAGGTTAGAACATCTTATAATTGGGAACGGAGGGAGTAATAATTAAAAGTAGAGCCCGTCCAAACAGTGAAACAGAGGCTAATTGAGGAATGAATTTGAAAGTGGCAACCTTTGCTTCGGAATAAATCTAGTAGGAAGTGAAAGTAAGCTTCAGATTAATTTTGAGGAATGAAGTGACACTGACTGACTGGTGTTCATGATCGATAAGGGCTTGTTCTGTTGCAAGGGGAGGTGTTTGAAGGGGATTTGAGTGGATTGGGGAGAGTTAAATCCGCTATAGATCAAAATCCACCTCCAAACCACTTCAAAAGAGGTTTAACCGAACATAATCATGAGCTAGAATAAGGGGAATAGGAACGTACACTCCTCGTCGAGGTCGAGTTTGTCGCCGTCGAAGAAGTAGCGGACGTATATGAAACAGCCCTGCTTGGGGTCGTACTCGCTGTATCGCGGGTTGAAGGAATGCTCCTCCGGCGTCTTGAACTGATACTCTTCGTGATCCCACTTTCTCGCCGCAGCCGCAGCCGCAGCCGCCACGGGAGAAGAATCGCCGCCGGCCATGGAAGAAGAGTCTCTCTCTAGGGTTTGGTCGACCGAAGAGTTTTTTCTTGATGAGAAGTGGATCGATGGACGAGTCGGGGAGAAAGAGAAAAAGGAGCCATATCATATCACAACTTGGGCCCTTTTAGACGCGGGCCACACGGTCAGAAGCCTAGGCCCATTGACTATGTCGGGCACTCATCATCGCGTTGGACTTGTTGGGGCCATTCTGGCCCATAGTCTCCCTAACGCTCCGCCCAAGAGGACGAGACAACCAAAAGCGCTCCCTTCCTTCCCTCGACACACACACACACACAACACACACACACACACACCGGCGCGCGGCTTGCTTCTTCTTCCTTCACAAGAAGAAGAAACCCCATCCTTCTCCGCCAAAAAATCCTCGCTCCAAAACCCTAGCCGAATCTGGTGCCATCTGCTGAGATTCAACGATCGGCGTACCAGCATTGGCGGCATGGATCCTTTTCAGGTGCCGACCCCCTCTCTCCCCGTGCCCCTTTTCTCATGGGCCTCGGCACAAAACCCACTTTTCTTAATCCTGGGCCTTAATCACTTCATTAATTACGGTCCGTGGGGGTGTAGAATCAGTTCATGGTACGATTTTTTCCCCATCAAGTAGGGCTCCGATAGTACGGCCGGGGTTAGATTTCTCGCAGATTTCCTGTGCGTTTGTTCGGTTCGGGACGGATTTCCTACATTTACAACTTTATTTATTTCACCTAAAAAAACATCTTATTTTATTTTTGCCTTGATTGATTGGCACGGCTATACAGCAGATGCAAGTTGCTGGCAAACGAAATAGATACTCCAATATTGTTTATCCTGGATATACTTTTACATGATGATGGGATCTTACAGCCTTTAACCGTCTCATCAACACATTGCTATCTTCTACCAATTGATTGCATGGTTGGATCGTACGCTGATGTTAACTAATCTTCAATTGCAGAACTGTCAGACGTTCCAATTGCAGCTGGACGAGGATCCTGAGACTATGTGCGCTAATTATGAAGCTCTGCTTTTTTTTGAGGGTCAACGTTGCCGCTTTATTTAATCAAATGCGTTCGGAATCTCATCCGAGATTACATCAAGCACACAATCCGGGGTAGTTCCCAGCCAAACCTTACATAGTTCATCACCTACACCGCTAATTTATGCGCGGCAACATTAGCGGACCGGCGAACCCAAGAGACTCTAAAATCAGAAAAAGATGCAAGTATCGTTTTGATTTCCTGTATCCATGGCCCTGCACTGGACATCTCCTTGTGTTGATTTTCCAACATGTTTACGACACTTTGAGAGTCAAGCTCAACATGGACCTTATCAGCGTTGATTTCTTGCGCCACTTGAAGACCCCGTTTGCATGCCAAAATTTCCATCGATTGTGGATCCACAATTCCACGGAACACATGGCAGAGACCAGCTCTAAAAGCTCCAACATGGTCTCGAATGACTGCTCCAGCTCCTCCCTTGTTCCTATGTCTTGACACAGCCCCATCTGAGTTTATTTTTAGCCAGCCCTCCTCAGGAGGCCGCCACTTTTCTTTGACTGTCGGGACAGCTGGATGCACCTCGCGTGTGTGTACAGCCTTCCACTCATTCATATGCGACATTACCGTGCCTATTATTTCATGTGGAGGCGCTATCTTCTTCCCATCCCTTGCTTCATTTCTCGCCAGCCAAAGATCATATGTTGCTTGAATCATGGCCGCCCTCTCATCATTCGAAGCCTCGGCAAACCACTCTAGTAACCAGCGAGCTAGAGCGCTCTGGGAGTCAATCAAACTTGGTGGGATCGCCACCCCAACTCCCTTCTCCGAGCACAGAAGTTGCCAGAAAAGTGCTAAATGTTGGCATGTCCAGAACCGGTGGAGCACCGTCTCTTCGCGCCCACACGCAACACAAAAAACACCGGGTTTGATCCGACGCCGATGTAGCTCAGCCCCAACTGCTAGCCCGTTGCGGACCATCCTCCACATATGGATCTTGGCTTTGGCCGGCGCATTCGTATCCCACAATGCTAAGTATCCCTTATGCTTCACCACCGAGCTCGAGGACTCCGGCTGTCCGGTCCTCGCTATATTCATCTTCATCCTTAGGTGATACGCAGATCTGACGGTGAAGTCACCATTTTTGGTGTAGTTCCAGGCCGGGTAGTCTTCTGTACCGGGGCCCCCAATGGCTATTTGCTCAATATCTTTAGCGTCACCATCAGAGAATATAGAGCGCACCTTGCCCATATCCCAGCTCCTTCCATCATGCGCTAATAGGTCTGCTACCTTGGACATGCCCGTGGCAAAAATCTGGCCAAGAGGCCGCATGCTCCCAGCTCGTGGAATCCAGTTTGCATGATGGATGTTCACACTGCTTCCATCTCCAATGCGCCATATGATCCCCTCGCGCAGCAGGTCCCGTCCATAAAGAATGCTACGGAATGTGTACGAGGCGGATGAGGATGCTGTTGCTGTTAGGATGGAGTTGTCACTGAAATAACGAGCCTTCAGCACACGCGCGCACAGAGACATTGGTGCCTGCAGGATCCTCCACGCCTGCTTCGCCAGTAATGCTTGGTTAAAGGCCTCGTGGTCTCGAAAACCCATTCCACCATCTTGTTTTGCCACACACATCTTCTGCCACGAAATCCAGTGTACCTTCCGCTCACCATTCGTTGCCGCCCACCAGAATTTTGAAGAGATCGAAGTCAGGTTCCGGCACATCTTCTTCGTAAGCTGAAAACAACTCATGGTGAAGGTTGGTACAGATTGTAGCCCCGATTTGATCAATACCTCACGTGCAGCCTTAGACAGTCCTTGCCCCTTCCATCCACTAACCTTGCCTTTTGAGCTTTCTGTCACATACTTAAAAGTTCCCTCTTTGGACTTCCCAACCAGTGTTGGTAATCCAAGGTATCGCTCACTCAGAGCCTCAGACCGAACCCCCAAGGCACTCTTGAGAGTCTCCTTGTCCTCCTCTTGACAGCCCTTGCCAAAGAAAATGGATGACTTTTGCAAATTAACACGCTGTCCAGATGCCTCCTCATACTTAGTGAGTATGTCTTTCAACGTCACCATATTGTCATGAGAGCCTTCGAGGAAGACAATGCTGTCGTCTGCAAACAGAAGGTGAGTAACATGGGGGCCAGTGCTCCCAAATTTCACCCCTTTCACCCTCCCCTCTTCTTGAGCCTTTTTAAGCAAAGCCGAGAACCCCTCAACACAGAATAAGAATAAGTAGGGGGATAATGGGTCGCCCTGCCGGAGGCCTCGGGATGGTGAAAACCTCCTCAACAAACCACAATTAAGCTTTACTGAGAAGGTTGCCGACGTTACACACCTCATTATCATCGAAACCCACCCTGGTGCAAAGCCAAAACGTTCCATCATCCGCTGAAGAAAAACCCATTCCACCCTGTCATACGCCTTCATCATATCTAACTTGACTGCACAGAACAGTTTCTTTCTCTTCCTCTTGCGAATTGCGTGAACACACTCATACGCCACTAAGACATTATCAGTAATCAACCTACCAGGGACAAATGCACTCTGCTCCTCAGAAATAAGGATTGGTAAAATACCTTTTAACCGATTAGCCAAAACCTTTGTCGCAATCTTGTATAGAACATTGCAGAGACTAATAGGCCTAAATTGTGACAACAACTCTGGCGAGTTGCACTTTGGGATCATGACAATAACTGTTGCATTGAAACCGTCCGGCGCCGCGACACCATTCAAAAAGTCCTTAACCGCCTGGCATACATCATCACGGACCAACGACCAGTGTCGTTGATAGAAGAGAGCCGGTAGCCCATCTGGACCCGGCGCCTTCGTAGGTCCCATCTGAAAAAGAGCCTTCTCAATTTCATCATCAGAGATAGGGGAAACCAGCAGCTCATTCATTTCATTTGTAACAAGGCACTCAATATTCTGCAGCAACACATTTACCCCCCGTGAGCCATCTGAAGCAAAAAGCTGTTCATAAAAAACAGCCGCCATACTACGCATCTCCTCATCAACCCTGCAGAAGGAACCATCATCTCGTTTCAATGCCCTCACCGTGTTCTTCCTTTTCCTATGTGATGCTCTGTTCTGAAAGTATTGCGTATTTTGATCGCCCGCTCGCAGCCAGTCTACTCGAGATCTTTGCATGTACATAACTTCTTCCCTAGCATAGATTTCCCGGAGTTGCTCCTCCAGCTCTCGGACCTCCAGTGAGGTGCCGGTCAGCAGGGCTCTATTTTTTGCTTCGAGAAGCTGCGTTTTCAGTTTTGATATTTGTCTCCTAATTGAGCCAAAGACTTCCCTGGCCCAACGTTGCATTGACCCCGCCATAGAGCCCAGTCTGTCCCATGCCGCCGCAAGACCTCGTTCGCCCGTGCCTGCCGCTTCCCATGCTTCTGCTATCATGCTCTCATATTGGTCATGCCGCGTCCATGCTTCCTCGTACCTGAATTGTCTCTCACCCCCTCGGCCACGCCGTGGAGCAGTCTCCACCGCGCGAACTAGGAGGGCTTGATGGTCTGACTCCTCAGTAAGAATATGCTCCACCGTTGTCTCAGGAAACATGGCCAAAAAGTCATCATTGCATGTAGCACGATCAAGACGAACCTGAATGTTTTCCTTCCCATCCCTTTTATTATCCCAAGTATAGGGGTAACCAGAGAAGCCTAAATCTGCCAAGCCGCAGTCGGCCAAGCAGTCACGGAAGTCTTCCATTTGCGTAAAGCTCCTAGGGTTACCACCGCGCTGGTCCGTCTGAAACAAAGCTTCATTAAAATCGCCCAAACAAATCCACGGATGGTCATCTTGTGCTCGGAGATAACGAATTGCATCCCAGGATCTTTTCCTTAATTCCGTTCGAGGTTCCCATCCAGTGATTCTACAAGTCTTCCCCTCACACACCACTTCTGCATCGATAAAGTATTGGCACCACTGTGACGCCCGGGTAATTAAACTACAGTGATCCTTTGCTAATGATGCCATGTCACCACTGTTACTGTTACTAATCTCCCGTTGGTCCAAATCCGGTTCAAATTCAAATTCAAATAATAAGTGAAATTCTAAACTTCTCAAACATGAAAACTAAAATGATCATCATGTGGCAAATAATCCCTAACTTATTTTGGGTGTTGGAACCAACCTTTTTCAAAATGTTTAAGTGCCTAAACTAAATAAAAACAAGGGCTAAAACAATTATTAAATACTTTTGAATAATAAACAAATGTAAAACTAATTTATTTAGTGCCAAATTAATTATGACAGTAGCCTAACTAATAATGCTAATTTAGGGACTGAGTTGATATATTATAAAATTGCATATATAGTGCAACTAAAATAAAACAGAAAAGAATAAAAAAACAACAACAAAAGAAACCCCCCCCCCCCGCTGGGCCAAGTGGCCCAGCTGGCCTCCACCGGCCCAACTGGGCCAAGAGGCGCAGCCAACTAGCCCCAGCCCACTGGCCCCTCAGGCCCAGCCGGCCCATCCCGCGCCCTGGCCTACATGCCCCCCCCCCACCCCCAGGAAAACCTAACCGACAGCCCACTTGCCCCCCCCCACGACCCCCTTCTCCTCCCCCATCGAACTGGATCGGGATCGGCCCCGATCCCATCGCCCCCGACGCCCTGCGGCTGCCCGTCGCCGTCCACCATCGCCCGAGGTCTCCGCCGGCGTCGCCTCCTCGCCCACTCTCTCGGCGCCTACCTCGCCGGAGCACCTTGCTGCCTCGACTGCCGCCGTCCTCTTCGTCGATGACCTTGTCTCCGTCGTCGCCTTGTCGTCCCCGTCCTCCTCCCCGAACGGCCTCCACGCACCTCGACGCCCCCCCTGCTCACCAACGCCGGTGAGGACCCGTTCGTCCTCCCCGTTCCCCTGCTCGTCAACGAGGTCGCCACGCTCTCCCGCAACCCCCTCGTGCGTGCTCACCGCGGTCGGGTCGTGCCCTGGCCGTGCGCCGGTCCGTCTGGCCGCGCCCGTCACCCCGCGCCGAGGCGCCATGCCTGCGCCGCTCGCTCGTCGTGCCACCGCCCCGTTTCCCCTGCATCGCTGTGCCTTGCCTCCCCTGGATCCCGTTGCTTCTCCTGCACCACCCAGTTGCGCCGCGAGCCTCTGCCCCATCGCATCGTGGCCGTGTCGGCTCCGCCTTCCGCTGTCGCGGCACGGCCGCACGACTGCGCCCCGCTCCACTGTTGCCGCTGCCGCTGCTCATCCGCTGACTCGCCGCCGAACACCCTCGCCGGCGCGCCGGCGCCCGCGCCGGTTGGCGCCCTGCAGCGCCCAGTCGGGTGCACACCCACGGCCCAGCGCCGTATCGGGCTGGCGCCCAGTGCCCGTTTGGCCCCTAGGGCCAATGACATGGGGCCCCAGCCCCAGAACATTTTTACAAAAAAATAAAAATAAAATAATAATAATAATAAATAAAATGAAAATTAATAATAATTAAAATAAAATAAATTTAGTTAATTAGTTAATTATTAATTAACTAATTAACCTATTAGGTTAATTAAACTGTGATTAGATTAGTCAAATCCTAATTAGAGTAAACAATGTATAACATGCGCGACCCACACGTCAGATTGACTCAGTCAACTCCCTGTTGACTGCTGACGTCATGATGACGTCAGCGTGCACTATTCTGGATAATGTTAGAATTAAATAGTTAAATAAATTCTAAAAATGATTAAAAACTTTAGAAAATCATATAAAATAAACCGTAGCTCAGATGAAAATACTTTCTACATGAAAGTTGCTCAGAACGACGAGACGAACCCGGATACGCAGCCCGTTCGTCCGTCACGCATCCCTAGCATAGCAAACTCGCAACTTTCCCCCTCCGGCTCCTCTGCTCGAAAACGCAAAACACCGGGGATACTTTCCCGGATGTCATCCCCCTTCACCGGTATCACCTACTACCGCGTTAGGGCACCTCTAACGCCGTTACTTGTCATGTCATGCATCACTATGCATATGCTTGCTTAAATATTTATTGTTTCTCCCCCCTCTTCTCTCGATAGACACCGAGACCGACGCCGCTGCTACCCAGTACGACTACGGAGTTGACGACCCCTCTCTCTTGCCAGAGCAACCAGGCAAGCCCCCACTTTGATCACCAGATACCGCCTACTCTTCTCTATACTGCTTGCATTAGAGTAGTGTAGCATGTTACTGCTTTCCGTAAATCCTACGCTGCTGCATAGCCTGTCCTTGCTACTACTGTTGTTACCTTTACCTGCAAACCTAATGCTTAGTATAGGATGCTAGTTTATCATCAGTGGCTCTACATTCTTGTCCGTCTGCCATGCTGTACTATCGGGCCGTGATCACTCGGGAGGTGATCACGGGTATATACTATATACTTTATACATGATACATGTGGTGACTAAAGACGGGTAGGCTCGTAGGAGCACCCGCGAGTGGATCTTTGAGGCGGAGCGACAGGGCAGGTTCCGACCACCTAGGAGAGAGGTGGGCCTGGCCCTGTTCGGTGTTCGTGGACACTTAACACGCTTAACGAGATCTGGGTATTTGATCTGAGTCTGGCCATTTGGTCTATACGCACTAACCATCTACGCGGGAGTAGTTATGGGTATCCCGACGTCGTGGTATCAGTCGAAGCCTTCGTGACGTCAGCGACTGAGTGGCGCGCGCCGGATTGGACTGGAAGGCCACTAGGCTAGGTCTGCTTCCGGCCGTGTTCGCAATGTGCAGGTGTGCAAAGGGCGATGGGCCCAGACCCCTGCACCATAGGATTTAGACCGGCGTGCTGACCTCTCTGTTGTGCCTAGGTAGGGCTGCGACGTGTTGATCTTCCGAGGTCGGGCATGACCCAGGAAAGTGTGTCCGTCCAAATGGGATCGAGCGTGTTGGGGTATGTGGTGCACCCCTGCAGGGAAGTTTATCTATTCGAATAGCCGTGTCCCTCGGTAAAAGGACGACCCAGAGTTGTACTTTGACCTTATGACAACTAGAACCGGATACTTAATAAAACACACCCTTCCAAGTGCCAGATACAACTGGTGATCGCTCTCTCACAGGGCGACAAGGGGAGGATCATCGGTTAGGATTATGCTATGCGATGCTACTTGGAGGACTTCAGTCTACTCTCTTCTACATGCTGCAAGACGGAGGCTTCTAGAAGCGTAGTCTTCGACAGGATTAGTTATCCCCCTCTTATTCTGGCATTCTGTAGTTCAGTCCACATATGATACCCTTATTCCATTTGATACCCATGCATATGTAGTGTAGCTCCTTGCTTGCGAGTACTTTGGATGAGTACTCACGGTTGCTTTCTCCCTCCTTTCCCCCTATCCCTTCTACCTGGTTATCGTAACCAGATGTTGGAGCTCAGGAGCCAGACGCCACCGTCGACGACGACTCCTACTACACCGGAGGTGCCTACTACTACGTGTTGCCCGCTGACGACAACCAGGAGTAGTTAGGAGGATCCCAGGCAGGAGGCCTGCGCCTCTTTCGATCTGTATCCCAGTTTGTGCTAGCCATCTTATGGCAACTTGTTTAACTTATGTCTGTACTCAGATATTGTTGCTTCCGCTGACTCGTCTATGATCGAGCTCTTGTATTCGAGCCCTCGAGGCCCCTGGCTTGTAATATGATGCTTGTATGACTTATTTTATTTGTAGAGTTGTGTTGTGATATCTTCCCGTGAGTCCCTGATCTTGATCGTACACGTTTGCGTGTATGATTAGTGTACGATTAAATCGGGGGCGTCACAACCACGGCCTCACCGTTACTTGCACATGGTCTCTCCACCATAAAGCCAGACCGCCACTACGGCCCTCGCAGTCCACCGCTACTCCTGACGTGAACCCCAAGCTCCATTTCAGCCTCTCCATTGCTCTCACCTTCTTTTTTGTTTCGCATAAGAACACCACCGCTGGGTTGTGGGACCTAATCAGGTCTCGTAGTTCGCCCACTATCGAGTCCAACCCCAGTCCCCGACAGTTCCAGGCCAGGAGATTCATTATGACCGGCGGCCCTGCCACGCAGGGTCCGCCGATGTGCCGTTGTGCTCAGAGATACGATCAAACACTGTAGACGTTTTCTGCCTCGTGTCGCGAATGAAGGTATCATTACTCACTTGCCTGTCCGGGTCCCCCTTTGCCACCCAGTGCTGCTTCGGCCTTCTCTTCCTCTCCTCAGTTATTTCGTGTCTTGGGCTTCTGGATAGGCGATGTTCATCATACCCTGGCCGTGGTTTCCTCACATAATGGCCTTTCTTACGCTCTCTTTCTCTATACTGGCTAGAGCTCCCGCCGCCACCATGATCCCAAGAGCCATATTGTCTGTAGCTAGACCGTAACTCAGCCTGCTTTTTCATCTGTCGCTGTCGCAACTCAAAACGCATATCCTGCTCCCGCTTCTGTTCTAATGCCTCCCGGAGATCCTTTCCCTGTGGTTCAGCCGGCCCGTGCCGCTGTTTGTTGGGACTAGTGACGTCCCCATAGTCCCCTTTGCCGACCCCGCCAGTGCGAGAGTCAGTTGGTTTATTAAGCTCCCTTTGCAGATTGCGTTTAGTGGGTAGATCACGTACTGATCCAGTCCTTCTCATGTTCATATCACCCTCACTAGACCTCACACTACCAAAGCTGTTAGCACCACTAGATGCCGCACGGTGGGAGCCCTCTTTCATCGACCAGGAACGCCCTGGCGAGGCCCTGAGCCATTCGCCCCACTGTTGATCAGATTCCACCGGCGGGACACAACCAATCTCACTATGCACTAGCCGGCCACAATCAAAGCAGAAGTGCGGGATCTTTTCGTACGTAAAATCAAACCAGGTTTGTTCTAGATCGTCTTCTGCTTTCTTTAGATAGAATCCTCTCACCAACGGCTCAAAGACTGAAAGCTTAACCCTGAATCGCAAATCCAATCCTTTTGCAGAACCGTCCTTCTCTACATCCACACGAACTGATTCGCCCAACCAATTCCCTAGAGCCTCACCAAATTCCTTTGAGCGTTTGTTCAATGGTAAATCTGCAACCCGGACCCAAACCTCCATTGTATCAAACGTCATCTCCGACGGCCTAGTTGCACCGTCGTAATCTTTAAGCACAAGAACGTTGAAGTCAAACTGCTTGATGAGATTATCCAGCATATCACACAGCTTTGGGGGCAAGTGAATGGCCAACAGAATGGAATGGTGGAAGGTATTTTGAGCTTACTGTTAGGATTAATTAATGATTATTAATTAAGGGATAATCCCTGCTTTTACTAATCGCAGGCAGTTGCATCTGTCGCGTCGGTTCCCTGCCGAATAGGCACCTCCCTGAACAGACGCCTTCTCTTCCCTTTGTATAAATAGCAGATCTCATCTAATAAAGGACACAGTTTTTCATGACTTCTCTCGTTCTACTCTAACACGTTATCACGCACTCTGCTCTCGATTAGAGAAATAGGCCACAGCGGAAGAACGGCGGCGGATGAGGCACCAAGGCGCTGCGAGACGGCCGGCCCTCCGCAGTGACGCTTCCTCCGGCCTGCGCGTAGTGCACGGCGCCCCTCGGCCCCAGAGGCCGACGCGGCGAGCCAGGATCCGATGTTCGGCTCCTGCGCCTACACACGCATCCGTGGCTCCCGGCGGTCGGCTAAGACGGTGGCGGCCAGCGCCCACCCGGGCGCGGCAAGTCTCTCGATCTGGTAAGGAACCAGATGCAAATGAGAAGAAAAGCACAAAATCCAGAGAGAAAGGTGATTCAATTCCAATTTCGTTCATGCACGAACTAAGCACTAACCTCCAGGGCGTCGTTTGAATGCCGTCCAAGGCAAACTTCGGCGGCGACCCATGGCCCGGACAGGGCTCCCTCGGCCAGCCTCCTAGCGGAGCGGCAGCATCCTTCGGACTGGCTGCTCCCAGCGCTGCACCTGGAGGCGGCCGCAGCGGCCAACGGCCGGTGCCCGGCATGGCGATGCCCTCAGGCCCGAGGCAGCGCGGTCCACAGCCCGGGCAGAGGCGACACCTTCTGCGCCCGTCGCACCCGGCGGCGCCCTCCATCGGCCTGAATCCTCGGCGCACAGCGACGAGCGCGCCACATGGCCATCATCCGAGGCCCTCGACGCGACGCGGAAGACCGAGGCGACGCCGCAGCCCTCGGCTTCCATCCGTGCAGCGGCGCCTGAGGCAACGGCCCTCGGCTGGCCTTCAGGCCACGTAGGCGGCTGCTCCCTCTAGCATGGCTCCCCGCGGTGGAGACGACGACGGGCTGACAGTCGTGGCCCTGGCCGTGGAGCCAAAACGGCGACGAGGCGGTTAGAGGATTTCTCCTGGTGGAAATCGCTCGGGAGGAAAGAGATAGAACCTTATCTCTTCGCTAGTTTTGCAATTTAGCCCTTGCGGCTTACCTATTTACGGAATAGCCCAAAACTTGTGTCTGTCATCATTTTGTGGCTACTTCCGAGATGTTTCGGAATATTGCAGCTTGGTCCAACTACTTGCTATTTATTAGCACTGGTAATGTTTAGGCCATATACCGATCATCATTTAGCCCATTTTCTGTCGAGTTTAACATTCCAGAAAATATGTGGTTATTATATGTGGCATGTTCAATGTGTTTGCTTTTTAGCAATTCCTATAACATGTCATATTAGTACAACGACATTGTTTTGCGATTGAGATTAAGTTTTCTTGCACGACATTTGCGATTGAGAAAAAAAAATTCTCGCAAAATAATCTCATTATGGTTGAGATCAATTTTCTTTTATAAAATATTAATTCATTCCGCTGAATTATCTTGCAATTTGATACAAGATATCGCTTAAATTCAGATCTACACAATTCAATCTTTCATTTGAGGATCAAGTTTGCAATATCATTATTATTCATTACATTAGTAATGTATATCTGTAGAGTGCCTTGTATTCCAGAATAAACTATGATGTAATATATTTCCATGTTATTCTACATGTTGAGATTCATTACATCTATTATTTGTAATTGAGATTTTTTTTTGTATTTATCTCTTGCAAAGATAAATTCAGTACTCTGTAGTACTGTTTCTCCATTGAGTACGAGGTATTCCGGAATATTTCTATGATGTATGTATCTTCATGTTCGCTACATGTCGAGATTAATACATCTATTTGCAATTGAGATTTTAAATTTCTTGCAAATAAGAATGCAAAATTCAAAGCGATTTCTTCAAATTGATGTATTGGGATCACAAGGTAGTCATATGGATCTATTGCCTATGAAGATTTTCGATGACTACTGATAAAGCCTATATTTTGTCATTTCGACATTATAATTGTTTTACAAAGTGCTCTTCCACACATTTTACTAAGTCATGACAGAAGGAATTAGGAGTGAGCATCTACTGATTTCATCAGATTATACTCCCTAGTGCTGCGAGATCTACTCTCTTTTGGAGATTATCTTCAAGATGTCATACTTAGCAATTTGAGATTCACACTAATGGTTTCAAGCTAAGTTCTTGAAATATCCATTAATTTTGCAAAATTCATTACAACACTAACCATGATGGCCTTTAATTTACTATTCGTAAGTTAATTATATCTGGCTTGCCCCTATAAGTAATCGGTGGCTAGCAATTTGAGGCACTTGTCCTCAATGGCCACAACTTACTTAAGCGGGTCATGGACATCAAGATCAGTCTTGCATCCCATGGGATAGCGCATGCAATCCAAGCCATGCCACTGGGACGCAAAGGACCTCAAGGGTAATGGTTTGAAACTCACTTCAAACCCTCAACCTGACACCATCAAACTGTCATGAGACCCTATGAGCATGGAAAGCATGATGGTTGAATATGCATCAACCGACATGTTTGGAGACTATACATTTAGTCCCTTAGTCTCCTTAGTGATCTATTTTTTATGTCCATTTATGATGTTCTAATAAGAACATGATTATTGTTGTCATCATATATTGTATATCACAATATATTGTATCAATACTTCCATACAAATTCATTTGTATGTATTCTATATATCCGACAGTGATTTTCTTGAGAATCTTCATGTCTATATATAGATTACTACGGGGGTCAATTTGATGAAAGATGATTTGTGCCTTGTGGACATATGCACCACGAACTCTATACTCGGGAAGTGAAATGTTTCCACTCTCGTTGAGAGAAAGGAGATATTTTAAAATCGCTAGACGCGATGATGTATTTGTTGGCTCAACTCGAGTCATATTTACTGTCCCTGAGGGTACTCGAGTAATGTCGGGATGCTTTATTGCTTCTCAGGTTTAACTCGTACCCTACTAAACTTTGAAGGTATCCGTCAAAATAGTTTCCATAGAGAAACTTATGATGACAACAAAGAGAAATAACTTCTCTTTACCATATGTAACGGATATGGCAAATACATTCTCTGTGTATCATCTGGATTGTACTACACATACGACACAACCCGTACCACATGTTGTGTACGTGATAGTTTTCCAGAGTGTCTTGTACATGACATACTTGGCATACTGGCCTTGGTCATCGAGACATTGGGTTGAAACCGAAACTATCAGCAATTCCAATAGTTTACGATTATTATGATGCTAAATTCTAACAACATTTGGATTTTATGTGCACTACAGGTGACACAGGGAAGCTAATTTTAAGGCTCGCACACCTTAAAGTCTACGCTGAACCACTCAGACTCCTTGAATGCATCAAGTCGAGGTAAGTGGCTCTTCCCAGCCATTGAGTAGACTATTCAGGTATCCATGGTTCTAAAAGACATATCTACATGATGGTCTTAAGTGTGTGCTTTATTCACACGAAACCATTGGCCATTATCCTGACATCAATTTCAAGCAAATTGAATGGATAACATTGCAGAATTCTCCTTGAGGGCCATCTCTATGGTTTTTGGATTGAAATTTAGCAATTTGTCCTAATGTCTAGACTCAAAATGGTTTGGTAGAATCCTATCCAAAGAGTTAAGCTCATTGCATTATCTTTACTTTGGAATTGCAACTTACCAATGTTACGTTGGAGTCATGCAGTTTTACACGCTCATGACAGAACTGCATAATATTATTCCCCATTATCTTTGATATGTGGATATCTACCAAGTATTTCCTATCTGCGATAATTCGGTTGCATACCGATATCACCACCCGGCATACATCATTGGCCCCTCAACATATAGTTGGGATCTATGTGAGGAATAACTGTATTTCCGTCAATACCTCAAGCCCCTCACATGGGGAGTTATTCAAGGCCAGTATGCTGATTCAATGAGGAGCATTTCCAGGCATTAGGGGGAGATTTTAAGTACCATAAAGAATGCCAGGAAATTAGTGGAATATTCAACACATTTTCTGCCTCAAATCCACATACTCAAAGATCTGAACCATGCGTTCAGAAGATTTGCATCACATTGCAAATAACCTGCCAGATTCATTTACTGACTATAAAGGTGTCACACAATCCTATAATCCTGCAAAAATATGCCTGAAAGAGTGATGGTACCAACAAAATTCACTCCATTCCCTGTTCATAGCAACAAGGGGAGATGTATGGCAGAAGTACATCAGGATTCAGCTTCCCGCAAGCAAGGATATCAAGGCCTGTGAATCAGCAAATGCAAGTCAACTTCACGTTGACAGACACCTATTGGGTAGTATACACCCAGTGGACGGGAAACCTCCACCAACCAGGTCATAGTGCACACAATGACCAGGACATCGGAATACCCGACTCGATCGCATTGGGAAATTGCGAGCAGTCACCATGGGTAACGATATTTCCATCAAGTCTATATTGATATATAGATTCTGGAGAATCATATAACCGGAAGTCTACAATTGTCGACGTACATTTCTCAACTAGATTGCAAAAACCTTTCAAATGATTTAGATCCAAAGACCATGGCCATGGCAAAGTGTGAACAACACTCGGACTGAACTCAAGCAAAGGGTATAATCTAGGTAGAAATAATCTTGCTCAATAATGGGAAGATATTCATAAGCAAATACCTACACTAGTTTTCTTCTGGAAACAGGATTGAGAACAACAAGGTGGTGAAATAAAGAGCAAGTATTGTAGCACAAGGGTTCACGCAGATACCCAACTATTCTCTAGAGGTGGAATCTCTTTCCGATAACTTATATTATTGGCAGTACAAAATCATCTATCTCTGCAGTTGATAGATGTAGTGATTACATATCCATGTGGATCACTAGATTCAGACATATATGATTGATTCCCGATGGAATCTCACTTCTGAATCGAAATGCAAAATGCAACATATATTGTGTAAAAAATCAGTAAGTCACCATACGACTTATTGTTGTCGATACATATGGTACAACTGACGTAGTGAGATCCTTATACACAAGGATTACTCCTACAATGATGATTATCCATGCTTGTGTGTCTGCAATGACGACACATGTAATCATCTAAATGACGGAGTTTAAAATGAAGGATTTGGGTAAACCAAAACACCGCTCGTTACTACAACTTGAGCATCTTCATTCATATATTATGGTATACTATGTTGTCTATATCCAAAATATATTGAAGAAATTCAATGTGGACAAATCTTATCCATACATAACTCTCATGGTAGTTCATTCTCTAGACGTAGAGAATGATCTATTTATACCAAGAGATGATGGAAATGAGATATTGGGACTCAACGTTCCATAATGCCATTGGATCTACCAAACACAATTGGTTAGGACTCAAGAATATCTATCGATATCTCCAAAGGCATCAAACAACTTGTCCTGGTTTTTTAGTTTCACAGAAATGTGAACACCGATATCATTGGATACATCGATCAGATCCCACCTATGTCAGATCGTAGACAAGCTTAGTGTTCCTACTTGGTGTGGTAGCCCTCTCATGAAGAGTCTTTGAAACAGACCTCATGACTACATCCACCAACCATTATCTCAACGATAATGTTTCTTGTGTTGCCCGGATGCAAACAGGTTTCATAATAAGCAATATCACTATATTGCATATCTTGCAAGTCAAATCATGCGAATGATTTGTTCACTAGGTCTCTACCAACTTCTATTTTCCAGAAATGTGTTCATGGAATTGGTAGACGATGACTTTGGAATATGCAAGAATTTCCTGTTAAAAGCATCATATTATACTCTTTTTTCCTTCATGAGTTTACTTTATATGTTCTCATAAAGGTTTTTAACGAGGTAATATCAACAGAAGACCATATGTCATATTTTTTGTTTTCCCCACCGGGGTTTTTAAGAAAGTATATACGACATATTTATTGTCCTCTAAACTCTGTGAGTTTTCTCGTATTGAGTTAACAGAGACAATAATCATTATATGTTGCGCCATTTTCTTCTTATTTTTCCCACCGGGTTTGAAGGAGTTTTAGCAACATATCAAACACGTATCTCCTTACATTTTTTCCCCACAGGGTTTTCAAGGAGAATCTTTATCAAGATGAAGTCTGCTCATGATCAAGCATTGATTAGGGGGAGTGTTAGGATTAATTAATGATTATTAATTAAGGGTAATCCCTGCTTTTACTAACCGCAGGCAGTTGCATCTGTCGCGTCGGTTCCCTGCCGAATAGGCACCTCCCTGAACAGACGCCTTCATAGCGGTGTCTCTTCCTTTTGTATAAATAGCAGATCTCATCTAATAAAGGACACAGTTTTTCATGACTTCTCTCGTTCTACTCTAACACTTACCCCAGGGGGCAGGCAACTTCATTATTACGCTATTCCCTCCACCAAACTGGGTGCGCAATGACTTTGATCCACTTAGGCTATTGTATTCCTTCAGAAATCTTTACTGTGAAGGTTTTCACCGAAATGATAATTGGCATGTATTTAGTGATTTCTATCTAAAAATGCAACAGCGTGGAGCTATTGCAGGAACCAATGTCAGATCACTTGGTTTTTCTGGGAATTATAACAAACTGGGTCCCGACTTTAGTAGCGTTAGTTTAGGAGGTGAAGGACTCTTTAAAATTTACAAAGGCCTTGGTCAGTTTCCTGGGTCAGAAATCAAGCTACCCCTCCGGCTGTGCGCGATAAGCTTTTCAGAAAGTATTCGATTTCCAATTGTTCAACAGTACATACATGGCCGCATGTCCACTGGTCTGTGTTCCGCAGAGGATATTGAATGGTTATCGCACCATTTCCGGCGTTGGTCAACTTACTGTGAAATGATTCGTGAAGGCAGAGATGCTTTTGAAGCTTTTCCTGGAATAGATAGCTTCGACGAACTGCTTGCACTTGTCAGTATGATACTATAGATGACCTTTGGTAGCTTAACAGTTGACAGATGCACAATGTAATCCTCATCAACAAAAAGGAGGTCATCACTTCTCTGCAACTTAAAATAGGTACTGCTGACTGTGAGCCCTCAAAATTTAGGCCATTGGTACTCAGTCTAAACAATAGCATGGGATGTCAAGGACTGAGCAAGTCATACTTACCTCTGATATCTTTGGGTTCTTCTGTGTCTGAAGATAGAACTTGCTGTGAACAGTTTCATATTCAGTGGACAACAGGCTAGATGCAGAACTAAAGTGACAAAAGAGAACAGATAACAATGTTATGGCTGCGAAATGTTTTATGTATGGATGTCAGGAACTGTGGTTTCATACAACGACATTCGTAACGTTTCTACTGAAGAAAATTGACTCGATGACCATCCTGGTCTCTATACCATTTAGCTTAATTGACAACATGTCTAACTGGTTGCTAAAGTTCTTGTCACCAAGGTCTGGCAGGTTACCTCAACTGGCCAGCTGATTGAAGTTAACTTCATATTGGCTTGATAATCTCTTCATTGGTTGCAGAAGAAGCAACATACATGCCTCCTGCTGAAATTGGCCATTATAATCATGCTTATGATTCAGTTTCCATGCCCTTTTCTCTTTGAGGTGACCCAGCATATGGCGTTCAGCAGAACTCAGTCTATAACAAGTTGGGCTTACACAAGATGATCCTCTATCACCTCTTGAAGTGTGGTGGGTTTGGGAAATTTCTGGATAACTCTCTTCCTCTCTAGTCTGTACAATACATATACTGGTTTACATGGGCCATGTGGGCCAGATTCACACATATACAGCCCAACACCTCTCATGTTCGTTATAGTGATTGATTCTCGGACTGCCTTTTTTCACTAAGTGGGGATTCAATGCCATCAACCACCTCATATCCATGTATGCTCTAGAAACACCATAATGATTGCCTGTTTTATGGAACTAGACGTTCTGGTACTCATGGAGAAAATCAGAGGAGAATGCAAGATAAGCTCAAGGCCGTTGGACATGTTGCAAGCTGGCAGATGGCTTCTCTAATCCTTAGAGGCTTACAGCATTTTTCTCATGTCTCTTTTTGTTATTTTTGTTCAAGTACTGTTCTTGTTTTAGAGTGGCGAGACGGCCTTGTAAGTTTTTTCTTCTTGAAATGGAATGATTATTAAGAATCGTGTTGGCAGAAAAAAAAAGTGTTTGGTTTTTGTACTCAAAATATTGCCTGCTTCTGAGCAATTGTTTCTGAAGTGTAGTGCTTGGTATGCTGTTATTTGATCTTTAAAACACAGGACCTGCCCTTTAAATTAAAGCACCTTGCTGCACTTCCACTGTTGGATACTCGTGAAACAGAATATAAATGGCGCAGGTAAGTAAAGTTGTTATCCACTTCAATGAATCCTCAAATTATTGTTGTTCTCCCAGTTCTGAAGGCTTTAAGTATATTTGTTATGCCGTTGCATGAAACTCACCTTGACAATTTTGTTATTTGTGCTGCAATTTCTGACAGTTTTGCTATTATGTTATGCCTCTATGACGTGTCCCGTCTGGTCACCCACCTCCATCAGATCGAAGATTGGCCACTGCTGCTCTCAAGCGACCTATATGATTCCCTGCCATCAGAGAGGATGGCTACCCTGGAGATCTGTCAGGTGGATCCGGTTCCGAAGATGGTGCCCGGTAGCATCGCGCTGGTCATGGGCCGGAGCTGCCAGTTGAGTGCTGCGCGGAATGAAGCAACCATAGTGATGACTCCCTGCCAGTTGGCAGTTGCTTCTTAAGGTCCACACATCCTCTCCTGGCCTTCTCCACAAAAGGTATCCTTTGCCGTCTCCTGAGGCACTAATCTATCATCTATTCGTGCAAAGAAGTTGCTTATTCAATTGGATTCTATATGGAAACATGTTTGGGGAGTTCGAATTTATGAGTGGTCTCTTCTTCTGTTTATGTTTCTGTGCTTCAGAGCAGCAAGGATTCCCCTTCCATACTAGGTTAATTGCTGAAGATTCTGATGGCAGTTTGGAATTCCATTCGCTTCTGTGGTACACACTACTTGGCGGTTCTGCACATGAAAACATGTCATGTGCCTTGCCTACTGCAACTCGTGTCAATTGACGAGAATAGAACCTCAGTCAAGAAGCTAAACCTGGTCGTTATACCTTTTCTTCTACAGCTTTTAGTCTAAATATCTTAATCTGTAGGTCAAAAACTCAAAATGAACTAACCTTTATCTTTGTACAGTGTATTATGCTAACAGGGTCATGTAACATGTATCCACGATGGAAACTGTAGGTCTAAATATCTTAGTCTGTAGTCAAATACTCAAAATGCACTACCTTTTACTCTGTACAGGATATTATGTATTTCTCTCATTTATGCTATTGGCTACAGTACTAACATATATTGATATTATGTCATATAAGGTTAATGTAAGGAAAACCACTCTATTCCACTTTGCACTGCTTGTATGCTGGGTTTTTTTGGGGTGGGGGGGGGGGGGGGGGGGGTGTAGAATAGTATATGTTGTTATTATCCTCATTTTTAAGTTTTGTTCACAGTGTGTCCAATTATATTATTGTCAATAAGCATCCACTGTTATTACTAATTTATCTTTTCTCATATACATGTTTGTTCAAATAATGGCCCCAGTCTTCTCAACATGCGCATGGGAACATGTATGGCTATGATTCAGGTTTGCGTATGGTATAGTTTGCTTTAACTAACATTTCATGCACGGATTTCATTATATATGTCTCAAATATGACATATGCAAAATTTCTTATGTAAAAAAAGTTTCCATGTGCCATATCTGAGACATATGCGATACATGTTAACTGTAAAGTATACTAGGGCCTGTTCAGCAACACACCCCATACATCCATACTTGAGTAGTTAGGTTCACCGTTTCTTATGTTGCAAAATCATTTTTTTGCATGATTGCCATCTTAAGTAAGAAGAAAATGATGAAGTTAATTCATCTTAAAAAATCATGAAGTTTATGTGAATATGCTGTGAATAATAGTCCTTTATGCGGCATGTGATATCTTTATTATGTTTCCTTCTACTTTATTGCCAGATATACCTTATTATTTGGTTGAATCGATACATGTTTCCCTGCACTGCTTGCTTGTCATATTGCCAATTTTCTCAAATACAGGAGCTGTGCTTTTCTCATGTGAACTTTTTTGAGATTATGATCGAGCCATATGGTTGGCTACTCGTAATAATTCACAAGACTGGTGTTTGTTAAAGAAGGTATTGGTGACACTCTAGTTTTCCATATGCTAAGTGTTTGCGATGAAGTTTCATGGCTGATAGTGTGTGTCCCCTCACTGAGCTCCTGGAATTAGTGGCGGAGAAGATTTCCCGACATGGGTATCCATAGTAAAAAATAAATAAATGTAGTGCAGCGATTTATAAGACATAAAAGTTCACAATAGTGAGGAATGAAGCTATTATTCGTCGTAGCGACAGACATCTCTAACAATTTACGACGCGTTTGGTACAGCGCAGGTAACGTATTCAGTTTTCCGTATCGGAAAGCGCTGCGTCGGAATACTTTTACGTAATACGTTCATTGTTTGGTTCGTGTGCGGGGTCCCGACTTCTAACCCATCCAGATTTCGGCGGTTTCGATTTTCTGAACCTCCGTATCAGAAAGCGCTGTTATGGAAACCATCGCTCCCGAAACAAATGCTCGCTACGGTTTCAGAGTACGCTGCAATCGGAAGACGTGCTCTTTTCAGCGAACCAAACACGTCGTTAGTTACGTTGCAAGAACAAGGAGGGTTGCTCACATTTTGATCTTCAACTTGGTTTTCTTCAGCCTCAAAGAGACTTCCCTATCGGCATTATGGTCGAAGTTACCTTGTATGCCTTTGAAGCTCTGTCGTACAAGCGTTTCCAATTTCATTCAAATCGCCACACTTGTTCTTCATCTTTCACACATGTAACTCTACAAACCAAATATTATGCATGTTAGATAGTGGATGGCGGATAGTCTTGTAAATTTGAGTGTTCTTTTATATTTGCTGGGTTGTAAATTTAAGTGTTCATAATGCATAAAAATCACCTTGATTCTCTAGTGCCTCTTTTGTTGCCAACTAGAACTGCCAAGTTTTTTGCGAAACAATGCAAATCGAAGTCAAATTCAACTGAATGCTACGACTTACTCCCTCCGTAAAGAAATATAAGAGCGTTTAGATCACTAAAGTAGTGATCTAAACACTCTTATATTTCTTTACAGAGGGAGTACCAATCGACAAATTAAGGATTAAGGATAATCATCCTCTGTTCTCAATTGACAATTGAGGGACACTGGGAATCGAGAGAAATCAAGAAGAACACTGGCGATGGGTTCGCTGCTGCAATTGCCGCCGTGAAGACGATTTGCCGATGAGTGTGCATGCCATTTAAACATGTGAATTAGTCCCTTTTGTATATGAATGATTGTGAAATTGTTCTGTCTCTATTTTCCTCTGAAATATGGATATTCAGATTCTGACATCTTTATTCCCTCACTTTTCAGCTATCCTATCTTATTGTGGATTTAATAATTTGGTGGGGCACGAGAGGATTCATAAACGATTTCAGAAAGAAGTTAAATGTGCCCCCTATTGCTTATCCCAGCACATAACATGGACCCATATCACACTTACCTACATGGTACGAGCAGCATTGCTGGGGTAGGTTGTCTCTTCTCGAAATTTCTTTTTATTTATCCATTGATTGTGTGTATGCACTGTAAGCAGATTCTGAAAGATACACTCCCTATTTTTTAAATGGGGTTCCTACTAAAATTTTCATTACTTTCTTAGGGTCGTGTTTCTAAGATATGCCTTGTTGTCTTTGGTATGATAAATACTAGAATTTGCATTGCTTCCTAATGGTTACTTCTATAAACAGGCAGTATTTATTTTTGTTTCATCTCTTGGTGTCTGTGGCACTGCTTAAATGATGGCTAATTTGATGCTTAAATGATGCATGGTCCTCCTGACAAAGGTCAGTTATACAAATTGAACTTGGATGAACTGGGGTCCCAATTGCCATTAACGTACGCCATGAATGGATTCACACAACAGTTCATTATTTAATCCTTTTGTGTTAACCTTCTGTGGTTAACATGAAACAGATGAGCAGGGAATTCAAGACATTAGGCGGTTTGTGGGAAGGTTGGATGATGGAGGAATAACTGAATAAATAGGTGGGCACCATGATTTCTTTAGATGCAATGTATGAAACACTTGGACTAATAGAGATTGACCAAAACAAATGATTTGAATCACTATTTTTATGTTTGCTCCAGATTTTTCTTGACAGGGATCATCAAAATGAGGTACTTCCTGTTTTTTGCTTTAGAGGGTGCTTGGATCCAAGGGACTATTTTTAGTCTGACTAAAAATAGTCTCTTTTAGAGGCTAAAGTTCCAAAGCACCCCTGACTAAAGAGAGGCTAGGACTAGTCTTGAGGCTAAAAACTTTTAGTCATAGGAAACCTACTAAAATATGTATTAGCCCTCTCTCTCCTCATTTAATTCCTCTACTTTAACACATGCGAGTTCTGGATTGGATGGTTTGGAGGATAATAAATGCTCAATAATTTGATTTTAGTCTCTTTAGTATTTGGATCCAAGCATGGGTGAGGCTAGCAAGTTTTAGTCCCACTACTTTTAGTCATGGGACTAAAACGTATCCAAGCACCCTCTTAGTTTGTGAACATAGTTCCTTTTTCACCCCTATCATGATCTGTGTGGAGGATCTTGGTCAGGCTTTATTTGATTTGATTTGGGTACCCTTACTGTGTAGTTCTCCTTATATATCTGAGACACATATGCAATACATGTTAATTGTAAGGATACTAGGGCCTGTTTGGCAACACACCCCATACATCCATAGTTGAGTAGTTAGGTTCACCATTTCTTATGTTGGAAAATCATTTTTTGCGTGATTACCATCTTAAGTGAGAAGAAACCATGAAGTTATTTCATCTTAAAAAATCATGAAGTTTATGTGAATATGCTGTGAATAATCCTTTGTGCGGCATGTGATATCCTCTATTCTGTTTCCTTCTACTCTATTGCCATATATTCCCTTATTATTTGGTTAAATTGAAACATGTTTCCCTACACTGCTTCCTTGTCACATTGCCAATTTTCTCAAATACAGGAGCTGCACTTTTCTCATGTGAACTTTGTTGAGATTATGATTGGGCCACATGGTTGGCTACTCGTAATAATTCATAAGACTGGCATTTGTTTATGAAGTTATTGGTGACACTCGTGTTTTCCGTATGCTAAGTGTTTGTGATGAAGTTTCATGGCTGATGTGTGTTCCCTCACTGAGCTCCTATAATTAGTGGTGGAGAAGGTTTCCCGACATGGGTATGCATAGTAATAAATAAATAAATAAATGTAGTGCAACGATTTAAGACATAAAATTTCACAATAATGATAGTGAAGCTACAAATTATTATTTGTAGCGACAAACATCTCTAACAATTTAGTTACGTTGCAAGAACAAGGAGGATTGCTCACATTTTGATCTTCAACCTCAAAGATACTTCCCTGTCAGCATTGTGGTCGAAGTTACCTTGTGTGCTTTTGAAGCTCTGTCGTACAAGCGTTTCCAATCTCATTCAAATCACCACGCTTTTCTTCATCTTTCACACATATAACTCTACAAACCAAAAATTATGCATATTAGAGACTGGATGGCGGATACTTGTAAATTTGAATGTTCTTTTTTATTTGCAGGGTTATAGATTTAAGCATCATAATGCATAAAAATCACCTTAATTCTCTAGTGCCTCTTTTGTTGCCAACTAGCACAGCAAGTTTTCTAGAGAAACAACGCAAATCGTAAGTCAAATTCAACTGAATTCTTCGACATACCAGTCGAAAAATTAAGGATTAACGATAATCATCCTCTATTCCCAATTGACAATAGGGGGAAATCGGGAATCAAGAGAGATCAGGAAGAACACTGACGATGGGTTCGCTGTTGCAATTGCCGCCGTGAAGCCGATTTGCGGATGAGTGTGCGCAGGCCAGTGCGCCGTTGGCGGTTAGCCGTCGCTGCCGAGGACCGATCGGCGGCGATCTGCGATGGGCGACGATGCCCCAGGAGCGCCCGATGCGGCGATGCCAGAATCGTAGATTGGCTGTTAGTACACGCAATGCCTGTCTCTCTCACGGACTTTGAGCACCCAGCCCCTACGTCGTCGGCCCAGCAGTAAATCTCAAGGGCCAGTCTTTTAGCCCAAAGTAACATATTGGTCCAGTCCAGGTGCTCGTACGCTTCTCTTTGTATATAACACTAGTCAAAAATAAAACTACGTGTATATAACACTAATAAAAAAAAACTACGTGTATGTATATAATAAAAAGACTCAAAAAGACTCCCTCTGTCCCAAAATTCTTGTCTTAGATTTGTCAAAATACCGATGTATCAAGTCACGTTTTAATATTAGATACATCTGTATCTAGACAAATTTAAGACAAGAATTTTGGAACGGAGGGATACTAGTAACATATTGATCCAATCTACAATTAATTCTAGACAACTGCAAACATGTCATCTCGTATTTTGATGCGGCTGGGGAAAAAAGAAGCTTGACAGCCCTTGAGTTTTCATTGAGAAAGCATGCCACACCGAAGGCACAACAAACAGTAATATGGCAAACCAGCGCCTGACGACGGTGTGCTAAAATCAGAGATTTGTGTCATGGGCGATGAAAATATAAATTTTTTTCATGCCGCAACAAATTGCAATCATAGAAAAAAACAAGATAAAGATGTTTTTGAAAGATGGGATTAAGTTTTATGACGATCAAGACAAGTTGTCCATTGCCACAAATTTCTTCACAAGCATTTTCGCCACAACTTCTATTTCTCTCCCAACGATGATGTTTCAGCCTTTCTCATGGGGAGAGATCATCTCTCTTATTGACAAGCTACCAAACAACAGAAGTCCGGGGCCTGATTGTTTCACAAATGAATTTTATAAGACCTTTAAACACACAATGAAGGATGATTTGATGTGTTTTCTACAAGACTTCTATGATCATAAGGCTGGTATTCGACGAATTAACACCGCCAACATCGTGCTTCTGCCCAAGAAAGAAGCTTCGGTAAATATCAAGGATTTCAGACCAATATCGCTGGTACATACCATTCCCGAGCTGACGACCAAGGCACTGGATATGCGCTTACAGAAAATGGTCCCGATGCCGGTACACCCGTTACAATCTGGATTTCTACTAGGAAGATGCATCATGGAGAACTTTGTTCTCGCAGCCGAATTGGTACAGTAGGCGATGAAGAGGAGAATGCCCATGATAGTGCTCAAGTTGGATTTTCAAAAAGCCTTTGACAAATGGATTCTATCAGCAAGGGGTTTGGCCAACGATGGGTCAAGTGGATTCACACACTCTTATATTCCAGCTCTTCCAGGGTTATAATTAATGGTAAAATGGGCAATACGAATTTGTCAAAAATTGGACTTTTGCTAAGGTGACGCCCTGTCCCCTTATCTTTTCATTTTTGTGACCGACTTGTTATAAAGACTCTGCATATCTGAGTTTGAAAAGGAAATCTTAAGCACCCCCTTGTTGTGGATGGACCTTTCCCAATATTGCAATACGCCGACGATACGCTTCTGCTAATCCAAGGAAATTATAAACAAACCCAGATCATTAACAGGATTTAACATGCTTTCTCCAATTTCACCGGGCTACATATAAATTTCAGCAAGAGCACCTTCATCCCAATATGTATGGATGAAGCTACAAGTTTGAGAGTGGCTGAGATGTTCCAATGCTCCATTTCATCGTTCCCATGCACCTACTTGAGTCCGCCTCTCTCCATGAAAAAGATATCACACGACCTACTGATGCCAGTTATTCATAAGGTTGACAAGAGGCTCTCTGGCTGGCTTGCCACCTTCCTGTCCTGGGGTGGTCGCCTCACCCTAATCAACTTGGTTCTTGCTTCCATCCCAAACTACTTCATGGCATGCTTCATATGGCCTACTCAATCTCTTGAAAAGCTTGAAAGGATTCTTAGAGGTTTTCTCTGGTAAGGAAAGAGTTCTGCATCTGGTGGTCACTACTTGGTTGTGTGGGACTTCGTCAAGCTGCCTCGAAAGTCTGGTGGCTTTGGGATCAGAAACCTTCGATGCACAACATATCACTAATATGTAAGGTAGCCTCCAAGATTCTGTAGTCAAACGAAGTTCCATGCTACAATTGGTTTGCAAGGCAATATTGTCAGAATAAAATTTCCCTAGACTACCATAATCGGGACACTGCCATATGGAGGGGGATCATTTGCACCTTCAAAACCGTCATGGAGGCTATGGTCTATGAGATTGGTAACATATCCACTATCTCCTTCTGGTTTGATGCTTGGCTGGAATGCGGGAGACTTATGATCACCTTTCCGGTGCTTTTCTCTTGTGCGAGACACAAATATTGCACAGTTGCATCGCAATTCAGGGATGGGCAATGGGACCTCCATTTGCACCCGGACCTCTCCGCCACTGCAGCCAGGGAGTGTGAGGCACTACTTATGTATCGTGATGTTATCCAGCCTCAACCGGACAAGGGAGATGCTTGACACCTAGCCTGTACTGGTAACCAGCTGTCCACTGCCTACTTCTACAGCTTGCTTTCTTTCACCGGTGTGGACTGTCCGATGGCTCTTTATGTCCAGGATAAGATCATACCCAATAAACATCGAGTTTTTTTATGGCTTGCTCTTCGTGGACGGCTGAACACCAGGGATAACATGATGAAAAAGCATTGGACGACGCTTGTGCAGCACAATGGATGTGATCTATGTCCAACTGTGAAATCCAGCTGCCACATTATTGTTCGATGTAGGCTTGCAGATGCAGTTTAAGAGAAATTAGGCTTATCTGATTCAGCACGGGGCTCATCCGATCTGCATGGCTTCCTTCTTTCGCGAACTGCAAGACACAAAGTACGGCAAACTGTGGCAAATCCTTTTTGCAGCCTGTGCGGTGGCACTTTGGAATTGTCGTAATACGCAGGTTTTCGACAATGTCAGATGGTCATCAGCACAAACTTCTCTGCAGTTGCAACCTCTCTTAGGTTGTGGTGTTTTAGAGCGTCAAGGGATGTTGATCTAGCCGTGTTAAGTGCTTGGGCTGACACGGTTGAATAAGCAGCCCTTTCTGACTCCCAAAACCCCCACCCTTGTACTTTTTTTTTCTCTATTTCAAGCTTGGTGATCGCCTGCTGCATGATCCGTGCATGATCTACCTTTTCTTCAAAAAAGAATACTGCTGTATTTAAAAACTACACCGCCAAACTAGGCCTAAGTATGGATCTCTACTCCTAATGGAGCAGTTGGTGAATAGTCCGCGCGGTTTATTTTTGCTGGTTTATTTTCGTCATCCTCCCACCTTCGGTTTTTTTTCGTCATCCTCCCACCCTACCCCTTCCCACGCAGCCACCAAAAAAACCCGCGCCCAACAAAAAAAACTTCATCGACCATATAAAAAATAAATTGCAATCAATCAAGTATTGATGATCAGATTAGTTGCCATATAAAAAATAAATCGCAATCAATTAAGTATTGATGATCAGATTAGTTATCATATAAAAAATAAATCGCAATCAATCAAATATTGATGGGATATTTCCTTATATTGATGTGATTTTCCCTTTCTTATCATCAATCATCTCTACTGCCTAAAAAATGCGTAGCTTTCCTTTTCCTGCCAACCCATCAGATTAGTTACCATATAAAAAATAAATCGCAATCAATCAAGTATTGATGATCAGATTAGTTACCATATAAAAAATAAATCACAATCAATCAAATATTGATGGGATATTTCCTTATATTGATGTGATTTTCCCTTTCTTATCATCAATCATCTCTACTGCCTAAAAAAATGCGTAGCTTTCCTTTTCCTGCCAACCGACCGCGTCCCGTCTCCCTACATCTGCCCTCGTTGCTCTGCCTCCCGCACGAAAAAAGCCCTCTCGTTTGACCTCCCCAAACCCCGCACGATGGAAAAACCAAGCCGCCTGCTTCCCCTCCTCTCGACCGCTCCATACGTCCAGATCGCGGCCCCATCCCCATCCTCCTCTCACGTCACGGCGGCCGATGGACTGCCGCCACCACCCTCCTACTCTCTCATCGCCGCCGTCCTCCCGCTCGCTCGCCGCCGTCGCCACCAATCCCGGCGAAGGCGCCGTTGCTGCTATGTCGCCTCCTTTCCCCATCCAAGCCCGACCATGGCAACGACGCCCTCTCATGTGTCCCGCGGTGAGGTTTGGGGAGGCGCGACCACAATCCAGTAGGGATCGCAACGCGGACCCATCCGCTGGGATGGGTGTTGCCTCCGTTGCGAATGGGGTCGAAGGGAGGGACTACTTCGTCGTCAAGGTCGGCGAGGCAGCGGCCGATTGGGAGCCCGGTTGTGAACATGGGAGTTCGTCCCCATGGAGGCGGCGGCCGTGGAGATTGGATGTGAAGCAACCCCACTTGCCGGTGGTGGAGGCTTGCCGTCCATGTGATCCTTTCTTCTCCCGGTATCCCCATTCCTTGCCTCCCATTACAAAAGCGAGCATAAATGAGAGCAGGGGCTGATTTTCATCACTTCATTTATCATATTTTTAGTTGCTTTTTTGAGATTATACAAGATGCACCCGATCTGTTTTGTCAAATTACTTGGATCGTCTTATGGAATTGACAGCCATCGTATTTTTCACCTCATATTATTTCTTAACCCTTGTCCCACTAGGCATCCACTACATGTTTGGTAATGACGTGATGTTGAGGCGGCTAGGAGAAGCGGGAGAGGGGGAGAGAGAGTGAGGGAGAGGGAGGGAGAGTGTGTGTGTGAGGATTTGATAGTAAAAAAGGTCGTCAATGTTGTAATATTGAACTTTTTAAGTTAATGTGGCCCCGTTGCAACGCACGGGCGTTCTTCTAGTAATCTTTATTTCTCATGGAGCAGTTGGTAGTCTCGCTTTTAGATTTTTTTGTCCCACCTTCAATGGTTTTTTTGGTACCTCCTCCCACCTTCACTGGTTTTTTTTCGTAGATTTTTTTTCCGTCCCCCCCCCCATACTTTATCGGTTTATTTTCGCGTCACCCTCTCACACAATGAAAGAAATCTGAACAGATCAGAACTTTCCATACTGGCGCAAGTTATTTAGTAATGTAGAATCAATCACAAACAATCTCTAAAGATCAAATCTCAATTAATTAACCTTACCTTAAATCACTCAATCACATTAATTAAAAAACAAATATTTGATTTTCAGAAAAATTGCTCAATCACATTAACCTTACCTTAACTCACGGATGATAATCAATCTCCAAACAAAGGAAACAATACATCGAGGGAGCAGTAAATAAACTCCCTTTCTTATGACATGTATATGATCTTCCCTTCCCTCTCCGTTGTCGAGCGTTCTTGATTCTCGAGGCCGTGGGCTGTGTCACTGGGTCGCGACAGTGCCGAAGGACGAGGATGGCGAGGCCGGGTGCCGCGGCCGGTGAAGGGGGCGAAGAAGGGTGGCTTCCCTGGCCCTGGCTGTGACCGTGGCCCCGGGAGTTGGTGCGGTAGAAGCGGCACTTGAAGGATCCGACGTGGGTGGCTGGCACGCAGACACACTTGGAAACCGGCCCGCGCCGGACCCGACGCCGACCCGGGCCACCTCCTCCACGTATTCTTGGAGCTGTGGCTGGCCGATTTACATGAAATTAATTCCCTCAGTTGTGGTGGCAAATATAATACACATAATCCATATTGTTATGCACTAGTGTGTGTGTGTGTGTGAAATAGATTGATTATGGTCCCGCATCCAATAAGATGGATGTATGTGTGTGTGTGTGTTAGAGAGAGAGGGAGAGGGGGAGAGAGAGTGAGGAATAGGGAGGAAGAGTGTGTGTGTGAGAGGATTTGATAGTAAAAAAGGTCACCAATGTCACTTGATATGTATAAGAATCTTAATATTGAACTCTTAAACTTAACGTGGCTCCGTTGCAACGCACAGGTGTTCTTCTAGTGTTGGCTAAGTGACATGTTCCCAAACCAAAATCACAACCCCCCCTCGCATGCAAAAAACAAAACACTCCATAAATCTAATTCACACACTCATGAGATCTATTTGAAAAGTCCAAAATTTGGTTGTCTAAAATGAGGGTAGCTTTCAAGCTAAACGGTTGTACAAAGTTGAGTTCTTTTATATGTAAAACTAGTTTCTTGTTCGGACTCCACCATATTTCTTGGATGCCAAGGTTACGAAGATCAAAAGTTTGTTGTGAGCCCCCGTTCCACCGTCTATGTACCGAAAAGTGCTCGCGCATATGTATCAAAAATGTTGGTGTATTAGAGCATCTCCAACAGACGCCTAATATTAGCGCCGCGCCTAAAAATTCACAAGTTTAACACGCGTAGAGTTGAACATAGCTCCAGCGGACGCTGCATAATAAAGCATGCTGTAAAAAGCATTCAGCGCGCCGGACGAAACTGAATCGCAAGCCGTATATTTAGCGCGTGAACTCCAGCACGCTGAACTTCTCACGCATGTGAAAAGTGCCCCGTGCGCCCGCAGCCGCCTTTGGCCTCCTCGCGTGCGCCTGCCGTCGTCCTCCTCGGTGCGCCCGCCGCCGGCCTCCTCGCGTGCGCCTGCCGTCGTCCTCCTCGGTGCGCCCGCCGCCGGCCTCCTCGCATGCGCGCACCAACTCGGCAGCCGGCCACGGGCGGGGCGGACCGCGGCCACGACCACGGGCGGCGGGGCGCGGGCGCAGCCACGATCAAGGCGGCGGCGGGGCGGGACGAGCCCAGGTGCGGGCACGGCCACGACGGCGACGGGGCGGGGCGTGGGCGCGGCCACGGCGGGGCGGACCGCGGCATGGCAGGGCGGCATGGCCTGGGCGCGGCCACGGCCACGGCGGTGGAGGGGCGGCCCGGGCCGCAGGTGCGGCCACGACGGGGCGGACCGCGGCACGGCAGGGCGGCATGGCCTGGGCGCGGCCACGGCCACGGCGGTGGAGGGGCGGGCCGGGCCGCGGGTGCGGCCACGACGGGGCGGAGCGGGGCGCGGCGAGACGGAGTGGGGCGCGGACACGCCGGGACGGAGCGGGGCGCGGGCACGCCGGGGCGGAGCGAGGCACGGGCACGGCGGGGCGGGGCGCGGCCACGGGCACAGGAACAGCTGCAGGGCGTGGGCACGGCGTGGCGGGGCACGGCTGCAGGGCGCGGGCGCAGGCCACGGGCGGAGCCCGGCGACGACCACGGTGGTGCGAGCAGGCCACCGGCGGCGGGGCATGGCCATGACCATGGCGGCAAGCAGGCCACGGGTGCGCGTGCTTAATTTTGAATGCCTGTTGAAAATGCTATTGGTGCTAGCTGAGCAGTATATTTTTGGGCGTCTGATGAAGATACTCGGTTGTTTGGCGCGCTAAAACATTATTTTGATGCTGTAAAAAGAATTTAGCGCGCGGCTTGATTGAGCGTCTGTTGGAGATGCTCTTATGCAGAGTAGTTATCTCAGCAAATAAGACGCTTTGTCGGAATTGGAAACGCGTTCAAGGGCTCATCTCCAAAACGGAGTCGATTGCTTAGCTTCTACTAACAGCCTGCCTACTTATAGCTATATAATGTTGCGTATCAATGTATGATATATGAAACTCTCATAGCACAGCATAGGCACCGATCAGCAGAAGGAACAGCACGCCGGCCAGTTCCAAGCAGCGACGTTCCCTGTTTGGTCCTTGATCGCCTGGCAACGTCGATCGGCGGCATGGCGCTCCTGAAGCGCAGCTTCACCGCAGCGCTGCTCGACGAGGACGACGACTCGTCGTACCCGTTGAAGATGCCGGGCAGCCTCGCGCGCACCACCGCGCCGGTGGCCAAGATGATGCGGCTGTGGAACTACAAGCAAGGCTCGGGCCTCGGCGCGCACGGCCAAGGCATCATCGCCCCTATAAAGGCCATCCAGCATTGCTCCACCGCCGGCATCGGCCACCGCGAGAAGACGTACAAGAACGGCCTGCATGGCGCGCCGGCGGCGTCACCGCCATCCCAAGACGAGTGGCACGAGTCGGCGGCGGTCTCACGGGCCCTGCGCCTCGAACGGGACTGCTACGAGAGGACCCTTGTGCTGCTGCGCGACGTGAAGCTTCAAGGCGACGACAGCGCGGAGACGGCGGAGGCGCTGGCGGCGATCGCCGAGTCCGAGGAGGTGCTCCGGGGGAAGAAGCGTGCGCTGGGGGCGTGGAGGGCCGCGCTGCCTGCTTGCGCCGTGCAGCACATCGTGGAGCAGGTGCTCACGCCGAGGATCGCCGTGAAAGCGCGAGAGTGGGAGCCGTTGTGGAGCCCGGGCTGCGACCACTGGCTACGCCCGTGGATCCCCTTGATCGGACACTTGCCGGAGAGCCTCTACGGCACCGTGGAGAGCAAGATCAGCGGCGGCTGCTACGACGTCATCTCCCCATGGAAAGACTACCTGGACCCGACGCATTGGGAGATCTTCTGCCGGCGTCACGTCCTGCCCAGGCTCACACGATGGCTGCAACAGCTGAAGATCACACCTCCGAAGCAGCGCGACACTAAGTTCCGCGAGGTGATGTCGTGGACGCCTCTCGTGCGCACCGACGACGTGGTGTCGATCCTGGAGCAGGAGTTTTTCGGCAAATGGGAGGGCGCGCTGCGTCACTGGCTGCGGTCCGCGAGGCCGTCGTCGGGGGAGGCCGCGGCGTGGTGCGCCGGCTGGAAGAGCCTCTTCACCCCGGAGCTGCTCGAGGACGAACGCGTGCTCGCACGGCTGGAGGCCGGCGTCGCCATGGTGGATCGAGAAGCGGAAGACCTCGGCCGTCTTGTTTGTCATACATAGTTGATACTAGTCTGTTACAACAGCTTGAAAGGTTGTGCTAGTCACTTATGAAGTTATGATCAGCAATGTAATGGTTGTAGTCAGTTATGCTTATAGCAATATAATGGTTGTAGTCACTTATGCCATATTTGACCCTAAAAATAAATACACTATTGCAGCACAAATGCTTGGATGAAAATTTCAAAATAGTAAGGGAGTCCAAATTCAGATTTGCAAGTTTTCAAGAAGCAGAAGACCTCGGCCGTCTTGTTTGTCAAAGTTGATACAGCAGCTTGTAAGGTTGTAGACTTGTAGTCACTTATGATCAGCAATGTAATGTTTCTAGTCAATTATGATTAGCAATGTAACTTGACAGTGTTTCATAATCTGAATTATGCTTGGTAAGACACAAGGGCTGCAGTGTTTCACATACAGTATGTTGCTATTATCAACTTGACAGTGTAAGACACCAAGAATACATCAAGTTGTTGCATTGTGGCGAACTCGACAGCCGTTCCGTGCACTTTCTTCACTGATAGAGTGGTAGAGATGCACATTCAGGACCTTCCCCTACGCCATATTTGGCACTCAAAATCAATACACTATTGCAGCAAAGGAGTCTAAATTCAGATTTTCAAGTTTTCGTGAATTTTGCAGTTCTACATGTAGATTTTGTGACAGTGTAAAACAGGCATGACATATCTTCATCTTTCGACATTGCCTTGCAGAAATCTTTGCCTGGACGTAGAAGAAGCTGGGTTTATGGCCGGTTTTATATGGCCAGGCAAGGGCATCCTAGGAAAACGGAGATGGATAAAAGACTAGAACCCCACTGCGAGCTGTTGAAGAGATCCATGTGTATTATGTTCTAATTAGCTGAAAGCCTGAAACACCTCCTGAAGATAGCAAGTCTTGTTGCTCTGAAGTGCATATTGCTTTGTCCATTGATCAAACCAAGCATTTGTAGAACTGTAATTTTTTTTCCTGGATATCCAAACACAGCAGATGAAACCATATATAAAACCATTGACGTATTCATTGTCAAATATTTGCTCAACCAGAATTTGCTTCTTCTAATTAATGTGTAGTGCATGAAGAAAATGATGAATCAGGCTTTGCAATCACTGGGAATGCTGTTCATCCAGTTTCGATGGGCGGTTGGGCGCTCTTGAAGGGGTGGGGTGCATATTGGATGTACTAGTGGCACCAAAAAACGCATTCGAAAGTTGCAAAAATTCTTAAAAAGAACGTATTTTAAGATATTAAAAAGGGGTAAATTCTGCTATAGGTTTGGATTTGATACTATTCAGAACTACTTCCTTAGCACAATAATGCACATCCAAGTTGGATACATAGAGGAAGTATCAAAAGAACTGAAAGCTTTTACTGAGTCTTGATTCTAACCAAAAATAATAATAAAGGTGCTTAGTGCACTAGAATATATACTACATTGCGTCCGTATAGTCTTCAACTCTTCATAGACATTGAACTTGCAACATATTCAAAGAGGCGATCCAATTCTAACACAGGTCTTAAAATCTTATAGATAATACATACTGTTTACTACTACCTCTGTACCAAAATATAAGACGTTTTTGCAGTTCAATTTGAACTAAAAACGTCTTATATTTTGGTACGGAGGGAGTACATCTTACAATTCAACAAGGCGAACAACTTTGTATAGAAATTACTTTTAGGATGTCAAAATTTTGGGGATAGTTTATAATTTTACTCCGAGTAAACCTGAGTATGCTGACGTGAATACTACAAGAGTCTTAAATTTCATGCATGTACCACAAGCTGTTCCAGTAAAACTAGCTTACATCAGCCAGAAGGGTCAGAATAGATACAATACGCGCTGGAACACATATATTGTTTTAGCATGTACCATAACTGGTTCCCATAATGAAACTTCATTGCATCCAAAGTATCTAGAGAATCTGGCAGACTACCACGACTGAATAACTAAGAGTTACATCAGAAATACACAATCGACCAAGTGACCTTCAGAAGCAACTTGTAGTCCCCGCAGGTGATACTCTCATCATTGTAACCATTGCGCCTTGGAGTAAACTGAACAGTGCGGGCAGATAACTCATCATCACCGACAGCAGCAGCAACAGTCAACACCAGCATCTCATCCACGGAGACTCCTACTACGCGCCGTGCCATTTGTAGGACTCCATTGTCACCTGCAGTTAGCGCACCACTCACTTTGCTATCATGTAGCACAATGTCGCATGGAATGCTGGTAGTGGAAGCGACAATCTTCCCATGGAATTCATCAGGTCCCTCAAGGATCTTGATCTCAACAGTGCCCTCCACCGACCTTGTAATGAATGTATAGTTCAAATCCAATATGCTGTGCATGCTGACAAGTGTTTCCGTATCAACCACATATCTGAGACTAAATTCCAGCCTGCGGATAGCATCCACCTCGATCAATCCTTTACTGAGTCTATCATCATCGACAGTCCTCCCATGCACATCCTTCACCTTCAGGTTGATTTCGAAGAATATAGCATCGCACACCATGAATCCTCTCTTTGGACCAGTCAAAATTGATGAATCATCCTGGAAGACCAATTTAAATAGATAAATTCCAGGAGCTTGTTTCTGGGATTGATTGAATTACCCTTGCTTTGGGTTTCATTTTTAGCTATGTTCTCAATGACGAAACAAGGTAATTAGACTCAGAAAAATTATGCTACATCTGTGGTCATGTATTTTTTGTACTTTCTTTTCTTATTGTGCAGATTGCTGTAGTGCCATAAACTGAGGCACGCGAGTGATAAACCCCTGGCTCCTAACACTATACCCTACAAGACAAGTATCGTTAAAATCAAACATCATATGGAACAGATACAAAACCAGAGCCGTTATTCAAGTATAACATACAAAACCCAGATATGGATTACTAATATACAACATTCAGAAATAATCATTTATAGAAATTGTCAAAATTTCTCCGTCAGAAAATCACCAATTTTTTTGTAAACCAGAGGACTGAAATGAGAAAGTACCAGCACAAGAAAATACACATTGATAAATTGTAGTATGTGTCTGTAGCTATGAGGCAAAGGGCAGTAATACCTTTGAGGTGATGAGCTGGCAATCATCCTGGTCGCGCCGGAATATATAGACACATTTTTAATCCAAACTGTCCCTGGCTATGATGGTACCGTAGACATTGAGTGGGTAGCCATAGTCGAAGGAAACAATCTTGATGGAGACAACATTGACCGAGTTTAACCCCTCTTTGAAGATTTTACCAGTATGTCGCATGGGACCAACAGGTGCTGTCAAATGAGAAGAAAATGCATATCAATCAATCAAAGAGGGTAACAAGACAAGTATGTGTGTAGGTGTAAATTGGTTGGAACAGAACCATTGAAAACTGAACCAGGCAGGCTGTGCTCTCATCTTATGCAAAAAAAGGCTGTGCTCTCATCTTTTGCATAGTAATTGTAACACTCCGGATGTAATTTACCTTATATGTATCCCAACTCTTGCCGTTTCCGGCACTAAGTTATTTTATTTCCTCGGGTTCGGGTTTTTGTCTTTGTGTGTTGTTGTCGTTGTCATGCATCTCATATCATGTCATCATGTGCATTGTATTTGTATATGTGTTCGTCTCATGCATCCGAGCATTTTTCCCGTTGTCCGTTTTGCATTCCGGCGTTCCTATCTCCTCCGGTGCCCCTTTCTACCTCTTTTCGTGTGTGGGGGTTAAACATTTTCGGATTGGACCGAGACTTGCCAAGCGGCCTTGGTTTACTACCGATAGACCGCTTGTCAAGTTTCGTTCCATTTGGACTTCGTTTGATACTCCAACGGTTAACCGAGGGACCGAGAAGGCATCGTGTGTGTTGCAGCCCAACACCCTTCCAATTTGGCCCAAAACCCTCTCCATCATCTAGAGCATTCGATCCCGATCGCGTGGCCGAAAACCGCACCTCATTTGGACTCTCCTAGCTCCTCCTATGCCTATATATAGAACCCCCTCCGAAATTCCCGGGTCAAACCCTAGCCCCTTCTCCCACCGCGCGCCGGACAACGTCCGCCGGCGCCGGACGTGTCCGACCCGCCCGCCAGCGCCATGTGGCGCCTCCCTATTCGCCGAGCCGCCGCGCCCACTTCGCCGCGGCGCCACCCGCGCGCCGGCCCGCTCGGCGCGCGTAGGGCCCCCGCGGCCCATCCAGATCCGCCGCCGCCTGCCTCCTTCGTCCCCAATGTCGCTCTGCCGCCTGTCGACGTCCTCTGCCGCCACCGACTCGTCGCCGGCCAGCAGGAGCTCGCCGGAAGCCGCAAGCTCCTCTCCCCGCGTCTCCTCACCTCCCCGCGGTGGCCGGAGCCTTCCCCGCCGCCGGATCCGGTCGGGAGAGGCCAGATCCGCCTCTCCCTCGCCTCCCCGTCGCTTCTTCGAGGTCGCCGGAGCTGCTGTGAGCTCGTCGGAGTTGCCTCGGTTCGCGTGTCGAGGAACCCTAGATCTGGACTCGGTTGACTTTCCCCCTCCCCTTATATTTTTTTGCATACTTCATCGTGTCGCAACTTTGCATCCGTAACTCCGTTTTGGATGTGTAGCATATAAAAATGTTCTTCTCAGAGAGTACATCATTTCATCTCATTGCGTCATTTTCATTTGAGCTCATCTTGATGCCCAAAATGCTGTTGGAAAAGAGCTATTTGAGATAATTGTCACTTCTGCTGCACCAAATAGCTATTTGTCATTTTTGCCATGATTTATGTGTGCATGATATGCTCCTGAGTTCTACATGTGTTTTGTTATATGGCATGCCATCTTTACAGAGATGCTTACCATGTATTTTTGTGATGTGTGTGGTGACTAGCACAAGCTTGCAAAGTAGTGCATTCGTTATTGCTGATTTCAGGGACTTAGAATTTCACTAAGTCCTTGATCGGATTTTATCAATATGCCATATGTTCATGTTGTTTCCTAGTGATCCATGCCTCTTTTGAGGATGATCAGTAAGGATGTTTTGTTAACATTGTGGTGCTCTATCTATCCATGTCTTTGTTTGCAATTATGGAGCAACCTAGCATGAGTCAATCAAGCTCTACATTTGCTATTTCGTGAATCCTGGCAGATTGTTGACTCGTTAGCGATTTTGCCGAGGATGTTGTTGTTGATCCGTGCATGCTATATTGTTGTTCTTGCCATGGCTAGCTTATGTGATATGTATTCTTGATGGGTGTATGCTTAGTTTGTCATGCCTTGCTCTGTAGTGAGTGCATCGAGCTCGTAAACATGCCTACTCGTTAACAGATTTGCATGCTCCAGTTTTTCACTAAGTCTGTAACCTGATTATGTTTTTGCCATGTTCACATGCTTGCAATTGTATTTTCTGATCCCTTTTGGCTCAAGGTCACTAAGGGACTTTTGTTAAGTGCTTTGAGTAGCTTTATTTCATGCCTTGCTTTGCCATGTTAACTTCCTGTAGCATATAGTTTTCATGCTCCAAAGTGTGCTACCTGATGTTAAATTCCAGACTTGTGTTAATTTCACTAAGTCTGAAACCTGTTTACCATTTGCATTTTTGCCATGCTTGTTTGAACCTGTTAATGGATGAATTAGCCGTAGCTCATTGTTCATCTTTTGTCAAGCATCATGAGTGGATCCCTGCCATGTATTTTGTTGTCTTGTTTGAGTGCTATAGCATATTTAACTTGATGCATTTAGATGGCTACTTGCTGTTTATCGCAGACCGGTGCCATATTTGTTTTGCTTGCCATTTCCAAATCGTGCCTCCGATTCCGGTGATCTTTATATCGATTTCAACCGAAATCACCTCACCTTTCTAGTGGCACTCTTGGATTTCTAGGTTGAGGCCAGGTTTAATCATTCCTTGTCAAATCTTGCATACGCATCACATATCGCATCCCGCATAGCATACCATGTTTGCATCATGTTGTTCGAGCTTTGCACGTGGTTGATTGTGTTCCTTTCGCTTGTTTGTCTTGTTCGGGTAGAGCCGGGAGACGAGTTCGCTAACGAGGAGCCCGTTGAGTTTGCTTACGAGGATCAAGTCAACTCTGACAACCTTGCAGATAAGATGATCATACCCTCGAAATCACTTCTATCTTTGCTTGCTAGATGCTCGCTCTTTTTCTATGCCTATGCTACTATGCCTACCACTTGCTTATCATGCCTCCTAAATTGCCATGTCAAACTTCTAACCCACCATGTCCTAGGAAACCATTGATTGGCTATATTACCGCTTTGCTCAGCCCCTCTTATAGCGTTGCTAGTTGCAGGTGAAGATTGGAGATCGTTCCTTGTTGGAACATTGTTTTATTGTTGGGATATCACTATATTATCTTGTTATCTTAATGCATCTATATACTTGGTAAAGGGTGAAAGGCTCGGCCTTTTGCCTAGTGATTTGTTCCACTCTTGCCGCCCTAGTTTCCGTCATATCGGTGTTATATTCCCGGATTTTGCGTTCCTTACGCGGTTGGGTGATAATGGGAACCCCTTGACAGTTCACCTTGAATAAAACTCCTCCAGCAATGCCCAACCTTGGTTTTACCATTTGCCACCTAGCCTCTTTTTCCCTTGGGTTTCCGGAGCCCAAGGGTCATCTTTATTTAAACCCCTCTGGGCCAGTGCTCCTCTGAGTGTTGGTCCGACTGAGCTGCCTGCGGGGCCACCTTGGGGAAACTTGAGGTTTGGTTTTACTCGTAGCTAGTCTCATCTGAGTGTGCCTTGAGAACGAGATATGTGCAGCTCCTATCGGGATTTGTTGGCACATTCGGGCGGTGTTGCTGGACTTGTTTTACCTTTGTCGAAGTTGTCTTGTAGAACCGGGATACCGAGTCTGATCGAAATGTCTCAGGAGAAGGTTTATCCTTCGTTGACCGCGAGAGCTTGTGATGGGCTAAGTTGGGACTCCCCTGCAGGGATTTGAACTTTCGAAAGCCGTGCCCGCGGTTATGGTCAGATGGGAATTTGTTAATATCCGGTTGTAGATAACATGAACCTTAACTTAATTAAAATGAATCAACTGCGTGTGTAACCATGATGGTCTCTTCTCGGCGGAGTCCGGGAAGTGAACATGGTGTTGGAGTAATGTTTGTCGTAGGTTGTTCTATAGTTTCTCGTTCGGCTTCGCCTTCTCTTCTCGCTCTCTTTTGCGAACAGGTTGGCCACCATATATGCTAGTCGCTTGCTGCAGCTCCACATATTACCTTGCCTTACCCATAAGCTTAAATAGTCTTGATCGCGAGGGTGCGAGATTGCTGAGTCCCCGTGACTCACAGATTACTTCCAAACCAGATGCAGGGCCCGATGACTCCGTTCCATATGATGCGCTTGAGCTCAAGTGGGAGTTCGACGAAGACTCACGTCGTTACTATGTGTCTTTCCCTGATGATCAGTAGTGGTGCCCAGTTGGGGCGATCGGGACCGTGTCGCATGTTGGGGTTGATCTTTTATTTTGGTACCGTAGTCGGACCATGAGTGTATTGGATGATTGTAATGTTATTTATGTACTTGTGTGACGTGGCGAGTGTAAGCCAACTATGTACCTTTTCCCCTATTATCTATTTACATGGGTTGTTGTGAAGATTACCTTACTTGCGACATTGCTTTCAATGCTGTTATGCCTCTAAGTCATGCTTCGACACGTAGGAGATATAGCCGCATCGAGGGCGTTACAAGTTGGTAATCAGAGCCTTCCCCGACCTTAGGAGCCCCCACTGCTTGATCGAATTAGCTGACGAGTTGAGTCTAGAAAAATGTTTTGAGTCATTTAGGAATTATACATTGGAGAGTTAGGAATTCTTTTTACTCCCCAGTCCCTTCATCGCTCTGGTAAGGCATCCTGACGTAGAGTTTTGACTCTTCTCTTCTCAAATTTCACTAATTTTTTTAGGATCACGCGGGTATCTTGGAATCGTTCCGATCGATTTGTGACGAGAACATTGTTCTTGGTGCCTCCTGTCATTTAGGGGTTGTGGCAGTGTCCCGGGGAGTTGAGCTCCGAGGTGTTGTCGTCACAATTTTATCGTTGCAGTTCTGGAATACCTGAGTTTAGTTCGCTGACATCGAAAATCTCTTTTATGCAGTTGTTGGTGAGATAACTGTTGGGGAACGCAGTAATTTCAAAAATTTTCCTACGCACACGCAAGATCATGGTGATGCACAGCAACGAGAGGGGAGAGTGTTGTCTATGTACCAACGCAGACCGACTGCGGAAGCGATCACACAACGTAGAGGAAGTAGTCGTACGTCTTCTTCCCGATCCGACCGATCCAAGCACCGTTACTCCGGCACCTCCGAGTTCTTAGCACACGTACAGCTCGATGACGTTCCTCGGGCTCCGATCCAGCAAAGCGTCGAGGAAGAGTTTCGTCAGCACGACGGCGTGATGACGATCTTGATGTACTACCGACGCAGGGCTTCGCCTAAGCACTACAACGGTACGATCGAGGTGGAATTTGGTGGCAGGGGGCACCGCACACGGCTAAGGAACGATCTCAAGGATCAAGTTGTGTGTCTTGGGGTGTCCCCTGCCCCCGTATATAAAGGTTGGAGGGAGGGGGGCTGGCCGGCCAAAGAGGAGGAGGCGCAGGAGGAGTCCTACTCCTACCGGGAGTAGGACTCCCCCCTCCAATCCTAGTCCAACTAGGAATCCTTAAAGGGGAGAGAAAGAGAGGTGGCCGGCCCCTCTCCTAGTCCTAATAGGACTAGGGAGAGGGGGGAGGCGCAGCCCTATGTGGGCTGCCCTCTCACCTTTCCACTAAGGCCCATGTTGGCCCATTTGGCTCCCGGGGGGTTCCGGTAACCCTCCCGGTAATCCGGTAAAATCCCGATTTCACCCGGAACACTTCCGATGTCCAAACATAGGCTTCCAATATATCAATCTTTACGTCTCGACCATTTCGAGACTCCTCGTCATGTCCGTGATCTTATCCGGGACTCCGAACAACCTTCGGTATATCAAAATGCATAAACTCATAATAACTGTCATCGTAACGTTTAAGCGTGCGGACCCTACGGTTCGAGAACAATGTAGACATGACCGAGACACGTCTCCGGTCGATAACCAATAGCGGGACCTGGATGCCCATATTGGCTCCTACATATTCTACGAAGATCTTTATCGGTCAGACCGCATAACAACATACGTTGTTCCCTTTGTCATCGGTATGTTACTTGCCTGAGATTCGATCGTCGGTATCCAATACCTAGTTCAATCTCGTTACTGGCAAGTCTCTTTACTCGTTCCGTAATACATCATCTCATAACTAACATCTTAGTTATTATGCTTGCAAGGCTTATGTGATGTGTATTACCGAGAGGGCCCAGAGATACCTCTCCGACAATCGGAGTGAAAAACCCTAATCTCGAAATACGCCAACCCAACATCTACCATTGGAGACACCTGTAGTACTCCTTTATAATCACCCAGTTACGTTGTGACGTTTGGTAGTACCCAAAGTGTTCCTCCGGTAAACGGTAGTTGCATAATCTCATAGTTATAGGAACATGTATAAGTCATGAAGAAAGCAATAGCAACATACTAAACGATCGGGTGCTAAGCTAATGGAATGGGTCATGTCAATCAGATCATTCTACTAATGATGTGACCTCGTTAATCAAATAACAACTCTTTGTTCATGGTTAGGAAACATAACCATCTTTGATTAACGAACTAGTCAAGTAGAGGCATACTAGTGACACTCTGTTGGTCTATGTATTCACACATGTATTATGTTTCCGGTTAATACAATTCTAGCATGAATAATAAACATTTATCATGATATAAGGAAATAAATAATAACTTTATTATTGCCTCTAGGGCATATTTCCTTCAGTCTCCCACTTGCACTAGAGTCAATAATCTAGTTCACATCGCCATGTGATTTAACAGCAATAGTTCACATCACCATGTGATTAACACCCATAGTTCACATCGTCATGTGAACAACACTCAAAGGGTTTACTAGAGTCAGTAATCTAGTTCACATATCTATGTGATTAACACCCAAAGAGTACTAAGGTGTGATCATGTTTTGCTTGTGAGATAATTTCAGTCAACGGGTCTGTCACATTCAGATCCGTAAGTATTTTGCAAGTTCTATGTCTACAATGCTCTACACGGAGCTACTCTAGCTAATTGCTCCCACTTTCAATATGTATCCAGATTGAGACTTTAGATTCATCTGGATCAGTGTCAAAAACTTGCATCGACGTAACCCTTTACGACGAACCTTTTTGTCACGTCCATAATCGAGAAACATATCCTTATTTTACTAGGGATAATTCTGACCGCTGTCCAGTGATCTACTCCTAGATCACTATTGTACTCCCTTGCCAAATCAGTGCAGGGTATATAATAGATCTGGTACACAGCATGGCATACTTTATAGAACCTATGAATGAGGTATAGGGAATGACTTTCATTCTCTTTCTATCTTCTGCCGTGGTCGGGCTTTGAGTCTTTACTCAACTTCACACCTTGTAATACAGGCAAGAAACTTTTTCTTTGACTGTTCCATTTTGAACTACTTCAAAATCTTGTCAAGGTATGTACTTATTGAAAAACTTATCAAGCGTCTTGATCTATCTCTATAGATCTTGAAGCTCAATATGTAAGCAGCTTTACCAAAGTCTTTCTTTGAAAAACTCCTTTCAAACACTCCTTTTATGCTTTACAGAATAATTCTACATTATTTCCGATCAACAATATGTCATTCACATATACTTATCAGAAATGCTGTAGTGCTCCCACTCACTTTCCCGTAAATACAGGCTTCACCGCAAGTCTGTATAAAACTATATGCTTTGATCAACTTATCAAAGCGTATATTCCAACTCCGAGATGCTTGCACCAGTCCACAGATGGATCGTTGGAGCTTGCACATTTTGTTAGCACTTTTCGGATTCACAAAACCTTCTAGTTGCATCACATACAACTCTTCTTTAATAAATTCATTAAGGAATGCAGTTTTGTTTATCCATTTGCCAGATTTCATAAAATGCGGCAATTGCTAACATGATTCGGACAGACTTTAAGCATAGATACGAGTGAGAAAATCTCATCGTAGTCAACACTTTGAACTTGTCGAAAACATTTTGCGACAATTCTAGCTTTGTAGATAGTAACACTACTATCAGTGTCCGTCTTCTTCTTGAAGATCCATTTATTTTCTATGGCTTGCCGATCATCGGGCAAGTCAACCAAAGTCCATACTTTGTTCTCATACATGGATCATATCTCAGATTTCATGGCTTCAAGCCACTTTGCGGAATCTGGGCTCACCATCGCTTCTTCATAGTTCGTAGGATCATCATGATCTAGTAGCATGACTTCCAGAACAGGATTACCGTACCACTCTGGTGCGGATCTTACTCTGGTTGATCTACGAGGTTCAGTAGTGTCTTGTTCTGAAGTTTCATGATCATCATCATTAGCTTCCTCACTAACTGGTGTAGGTGTCACAGAAACATTTTTCTGTGATGTACTACTTTCCAATAAGGGAGCAGGTACAGTTACCTCGTCAAGTTCTACTTTCCTCCTACTCACTTCTTTCGAGAGAAACTCCTTCTCCAGAAAGTTTCCGAATTTAGCAACAAAAAGTCTTGCCTTCGGATCTGTGATAGAAGGTGTATCCAATAGTTTCCTTTGGATATCCTATGAAGACGCACTTCTCCGATTTGAGTTTTGAGCTTATCAGGATGAAACTTTTTCATATAAGCATCGCAACCCCAAACTTTAAGAAACGACAACTTTGGTTTCTCGCCAAACCATAGTTCATAAGGCGTCGTCTCGACGGATATAGATGGTGCCCCTTTTTAACGTGAATGCAGCTGTCTCTAATGCATGACCCAAAAACAATAGTGGTAAATCGGTAAGAGACATCATAGATTGCACTATATCCAATAAAGTACGGTTATGACGTTCGGACACACCATTATGATGTGGTGTTCCAGGTGGCGTGAGTAGTGAAACTTATTTCACATTGTTTTAACTGAAGACCAAACTCGTAACTCAAATATTTGTCTCCGCGATCATATCGTAGAAACTTTATTTTCTTGTCACGATGTTTTTCACTTCACTCTGAAATTCTTTGAACTTTTCAAATGTTTCAGACTTATGTTTCATCAAGTAGATATACCCATATCTGCTTAAATCATCTGTGAAGGTGAGAAAATAACGATATCCGCCACGAGCTTCAATATTCATCGGACCACATACATCGGTATGTATGATTTCCAATAAATCTGTTGCTCTCTCCATAGTACCGGAGAACGGTGTTTTGGTCATCTTGCCTATGAGGCACGGTTCGCAAGTACCAAGCGATTCATAATCAAGTGGTTCCAAAAGCCCATCAGTATGGAGTTTCTTCATGCGCTTTACACCGATATGACCTAAACAGCAGTGCCACAAATAAGTTGCACTATCATTATTAACTTTGCATCTTTTGGTTTCAATATTATGAATATGTGTATTATTAAGATCGAGATCCAATGAACTATTTTCATTGGGTGTGTAACCATATTAGGTTTTATTCATGTAAACAGAACAACAATTTATTCTCTTACTTAAATGAATAACCGTATTACAATAAACATGATCAAATCATATTCATGTTCAACGCAAACACCAAATAACACTTATTTAGGTTTAACACTAATCCCGAAATTATAGGGAGTGTGCGATGATGATCATATCAATCTTGGAACCACTTCCAACACGCATCGTCACTTCACCCTTAACTAGTCTCTGTTTATTCTGCAACTCCCGTTTCGAGTTACTACTCTTAGCAACTGAACTAGCATCAAATACTAAGGGGTTGCTATAAACACTAGTAAAGTACACATCAATAACATGTATATCAAATATACTTATGTTCACTTTGCCATCCTTCTTATCCGCCAATCACTTGGGGTAGTTCCGCTTCCAGTGACCAGTCCCTTTGCAGTAGAAGTACTTAGTCTCAGGCTTAGGATCAGGCTTGGGCTTCTTCACTTGAGCAGCAACTTGCTTGCCGTTCTTCTTGAAGTTCCCCTTCTTCCCTTTTCCCTTTTCTTGAAACTAGTGGTCTTGTCAACCATCAACAATTGATGTTTTTCTTGATTTCTACCTTCGTTGATTTCAGCATCACGACGAGCTTGGGAGTTGTTTCCGTTATCCCTTGCATATTATAGTTCATCACGAAGTTCTACTAACTTAGTGATGATGACTAGAGAATTCTGTCAATCACTATCTTATCTGGAAGATTAACTCCCACTTGATTCAAGCGATTGTAGTACCCAGACAATCTGAGCACATGCTCACTAGTTGAGCGATTCTCCTCCATCTTTTAGCTATAGAACTTGCTGGAGACTTCATGTCTCTCAACTCGGGTATTTGCTTGAAATATTAACTTCAACTCCTGGAACATCTCATATGGTCCATGACGTTCAAAACGTCTTTGAAGTCCCGATTCTATGCCGTTAAGCATGGTGCACTAAACTATCAAGTAGTCATCACATTGAGCTAGCCAAACGTTCATAACGTCTGTATCTGCTCCTGCAATAGGTCTGTCACCTAGCGGTGCATCAAGGACATAATTCTTCTGTGCAGCAATGAGGATAAACCTCAGATCACGGATCCAATCCGCATCATTGCTACTAACATCTTTCAACACAATTTTCTCTAGGAACATATCAAAATAAACACAGGGAAGCAACAACGCGAGCCATTGATCTACAACATGATTTGCAAAATACTACCAGGACTAAGTTCATGATAAATTTAAGTTCAATTTAATCATATTACTTAAGAACTCCCACTTAGATAGACATCCCTCTAATCCTCTAAGTGATCACGTGATCCAAATCAACTAAACCATAACCGATCATCACGTGAGATGGAGTAGTTTTCAATGGTGAACATCGTTATGTTGATCATATCTACTATATGATTCACGCTCGACCTTTCGGTCTCTGTGTTCCGAGGCCATATCTGCATATGCTAGGCTCGTCAAGTATAACCTGAGTATTCTGCGTGTGCAAAACTGGTTTGCACCCGTTGTAGATGGACGTAGAGCTTATCACACCCGATCATCACGTGGTGTCTGGGCACGACGAACTTTGGCAACGGTGCATACTCAGGGAGAACACTTCTTGATAATTTAGTGAGAGATCATCTTATAATGCTACCGTCAATCAAAGCAAGATAAGATGCATAAAAGGATAAACATCACATGCAATCAATATAAGTGATATGATATGGCCATCATCATCTTGTGCTTGTGATCTCCATCTCCGAAGCACCGTCATGATCACCATCGTCACCGGCGCGCCACCTTGATCTCCATCGTAGCAACGTTGTCGTCTCGCCAATCTTATGCTTCCACGACTATTACTACCGTTTAGTAATCTAGTAAAGCATTACATCGCGATTGCATTGCATACAATAAAGCGACAACCATATGGCTCCTGCCAGTTGCCGATAACTCGGTTACAAAACATGATCATCTCATACAATAAAATCAGCATCATGCCTTGACCATATCACATCACAACATACCCTGCAAAAACAAGTTAGACGTCCTCTACTTTGTTGTTGCAAGTTTTACGTGGCTGCTACGGGCTTAAGTAAGAACTCATCTCACCTACGCATCAAAACCACAACGATAGTTCGTCAAATAGACTCCGTTTTAACCTTCTCAAGGACCGGGCGTAGTCACACTTGGTTCAACTAAAGTTGGAGAGGCAGTCTTCCGCAAGCCATCTATGTGCAAAGCACGTCGAGGGAACCGGTCTCGCGTAAGAGTACGCGTAAGGTTGGTCCGGATCGTCTCACCCAACAATACCGCCGAACCAAAGTATGACATGCTGGTAGGCAGTATGACTTGTATCGCCCACAACTCACTTGTGTTCTACTCGTGCAAATAACATCAAACCATAAAACCTAGGCTCGGATGCCACTGTTGGGGAACGCAGTAATTTCAAAAATTTTCCTACGCACACGCAAGATCATGGTGATGCACAGCAACGAGAGGGGAGAGTGTTGTCTACGTACCAACGCAGACCGACTGCGGAAGCGATCACACAACGTAGAGGAAGTAGTCGTACGTCTTCTTCCCGATCCGACCGATCCAAGCACCGTTACTCCGGCACCTCCGAGTTCTTAGCACACGTACAGCTCGATGACGTTCCTCGGGCTCCGATCCAGCAAAGCGTCGAGGAAGAGTTCCGTCAGCACGACGGCGTGATGACGATCTTGATGTACTACCGACGCAGGGCTTCGCCTAAGCACTACAACGGTACGATCGAGGTGGAATTTGGTGGCAGGGGGCACCGCTCACGGCTAAGGAACGATCTCAAGGATCAAGTTGTGTGTCTTGGAGTGTCCCCTGCCCCCGTATATAAAGGTTGGAGGGAGGGGGGCTGGCCGGCCAAAGAGGAGGAGGCGCAGGAGGAGTCCTACTCCTACCGGGAGTAGGACTCCCCCCTCCAATCCTAGTCCAACTAGGAATCCTTAAAGGGGAGAGAAAGAGAGGTGGCCGGCCCCTCTCCTAGTCCTAATAGGACTAGGGAGAGGGGGGGAGGCGCAGCCCTATGTGGGCTGCCCTCTCACCTTTCCACTAAGGCCCATGTTGGCCCATTTGGCTCCCGGGGGGTTCCGGTAACCCTCCCGGTAATCCGGTAAAATCCCGATTTCACCCGGAACACTTCCGATGTCCAAACATAGGCTTCCAATATATCAATCTTTACGTCTCGACCATTTCGAGACTCCTCGTCATGTCCGTGATCTTATCCGGGACTCCGAACAACCTTCGGTACATCAAAATGCATAAACTCATAATAACTGTCATCGTAACGTTTAAGCGTGCGGACCCTACGGTTCGAGAACAATGTAGACATGACCGAGACACGTCTCCGGTCAATAACCAATAGCGGGACCTGGATGCCCATATTGGCTCCTACATATTCTACGAAGATCTTTATCGGTCAGACCGCATAACAACATACGTTGTTCCCTTTGTCATCGGTATGTTACTTGCCCGAGATTCGATCGTCGGTATCCAATACCTAGTTCAATCTCGTTACTGGCAAGTCTCTTTACTCGTTCCGTAATACATCATCTCATAACTAACATCTTAGTTATTATGCTTGCAAGGCTTATGTGATGTGTATTACCGAGAGGGCCCAGAGATACCTCTCCGACAATCGGAGTGACAAACCCTAATCTCGAAATACGCCAACCCAACATCTACCATTGGAGACACCTGTAGTACTCCTTTATAATCACCCAGTTACGTTGTGATGTTTGGTAGTACCCAAAGTGTTCCTCCGGTAAACGGTAGTTGCATAATCTCATAGTTATAGGAACATGTATAAGTCATGAAGAAAGCAATAGCAACATACTAAACGATCGGGTGCTAAGCTAATGGAATGGGTCATGTCAATCAGATCATTCTACTAATGATGTGACCTCGTTAATCAAATAACAACTCTTTGTTCATGGTTAGGAAACATAACCATCTTTGATTAACGAACTAGTCAAGTAGAGGCATACTAGTGACACTCTGTTGGTCTATGTATTCACACATGTATTATGTTTCCGGTTAATACAATTCTAGCATGAATAATAAACATTTATCATGATATAAGGAAATAAATAATAACTTTATTATTGCCTCTAGGGCATATTTCCTTCAATAACCTCGACGCCACCCAGTACTGGGGCGGGAGTTCTGGAGTATTGCCATAACTTGTATAACGGATGCTTTTCGAAGGTTGAGGTAGACGATTTCCGAAGTTTTTCTCGGTTATGTGTTGAAGGATGGATACAGCTGGATGTAGGAATTGCTAGATTTGGGTGAGATATTATGCTTCCCCTGTATCCCCAACACCTGATTGCATAACCGGAAAGGTTCGGGAGTTTCATAGGTGGGAATTCTTGTAGCTCTAATTCTTCTTCCACGGATATTTGGTTTGAGATTGGGTGATCCTTACCGAATATTCGTTCTTGTTCTGTACCTTGTTGTTGTTTTTTTCTTCCTCAATTCTAAGTGGCTTCTCAGTTTATGGATATGTGACCATTTCAATTGGAATGCATTCGTTCATTTTGTTCGGATGTGAAGACTATATGTTGCAATTTCAACCCGTTTGATTCAGCTTCAATATTTATCTATCAATGTGCTAATGGATGTCAACCTCTTCAGGATGGCTCCTCCAATGCGCACGACTCCGAATCCTGATCCGCCACCACCACCTCCACCTCCGGAGGCATGGCAAGCTGTGATGGCCGCTACCAATGCAAACACGCAGCTGATCATGCAAATTCTCCAAGAGCGCAACCAAGCGAACCAAGGCAACTAGGGCAACAATCAGAATCACTTTGCTACACTCAACCAGTTCCTTGCTAACCAACCAAAGACTTTTAGCAATTGCGTTGAGGCAACTGACGCTGATGATTAGCTCGTGGACTTGTGCAAGCATTTCGAGTGCAGTAACGTCAGGCCTGAGCACTTTGTCAAGTTCGCTTCCTTCCAACTCAAAGACCAAGCTGCAGAATGGTTTCAGCAGTACAAAGATTCCAGAGGAGGCCGTGTGATTACCTGGGATGAATTCCGTCAAGACTTCAAATCTCATCATATTCCTCAGAGCGTGGTTGAAAGCAAGCGTGAGGAATTCCGCAACCTGAATCAAGGCTCTATGTCTGTCTATGATTACAACAAGATGTTTCAGAAGCTCGCCCGCTTTGCTAAGCAGGACGTCCCTGACGAGAAGAGCATGATATACCAGTTCAGGGGTGGTCTCAGAGAAGAAATCCAGCTAGCTCTTGTCCTCTTTGAGCCCAGGAGGTACGATGAGTTTTACAACATGGCATTGAAGCAAGTGGCTGCTCAACTGAAGTGCGATGCTTCCAAGAAGCGAGTCAGAGATGCTACTCCTTCTTCCTCTACTCAAGTGGCTAAGCAGCAGAAGTATTGGCTTCCTCCTCCTCCGTTCCATCAGCCTTATCAATAGAAGAGCAAAGGTGGCAGTGGATCTTCCCACCCACCCAACCCTAGCTTTCAGAACAAGACTTCGTCTCAAGCTCCAAGATCGAGTGCTCCGTATCACCGTCCGCTTTCAGAGGTCACGTGCAACAAGTGCCAACAAAAGGGTCACTATGCGAACAAATGCTTCAATCAGAGGCGTCTACCTCCTCCTCCTCCTGTGAGATCGGCAAGTATAGCTGTGGTCAAGCATAATCCCAAGTACGCCAAGGTCAACATGGTGAATGCAGCTCAGGCAGATGACTTGTCAGATGTCATCATGGGTAACCTTCCTATTAACAATATTCCAGCTAAAGTACCTTTTGACTCTGGTGCATCGCATTCCTTCATGTCATTGCCATTTGCATCGGAGAACAATTTTAGTACTAAGGCGTTACCTAGAGCTTTGCAAGTTGTCTCTCCGGCTAAGCGTCTGAGTTCTAGCATGATGGTTCCGGATATTTCAATCTTGATGGGTGATTTCAAGTTTCTGGCTTCTCCTATGGTCCTTGGTAACTCGGATATTGATCTTATTCTTGGAATGGACTGGCTTTCTAAGCACAAGGCTCAGCTTGATTGTGCTGCCAGGCAGATTCAATTGACTCATTCGTCTGAGGATGTAATTGTCTTTGCCGCTCGGGATAATACCATCCGTCTGTTTTCTCTCAATGAGAAGGGTGAACTGGATGCCATCTCTCAAATTCCAGTCGTTTGCGAATATCAAGACGTCTTTCCAGAAGAGCTTCCAGGAATGCCTCCGCACTGGCCAGTTGAATTCGTCATCAATCTTGAGCCTGGCACGGAACTTGTTTGCAAACGTCCTTACAAGCTCGGACCTGAAGAGTTGAAGGAGCTGAAGAAGCAACTCGATATTCAAGAGAGAATGGGTCTCATCTGACCTAGTTCTTCTCTGTGGGGTTGTGGAGTACTTTTTGTGAAGAAGAAGGATGGAACAGACCGACTTTGTGTTGACTACCGTCCATTGAACAAGATGTTGGGGATCGTAGCAGAAATTTAAAATTTTCTAGGCCTGACCAAGATCAATCTATGGAGTAATCTAGCAACGAGGGGAAGGAGAGTGCATCTACATACCCTTGTAGATTGCTAAGCGAAAGCGTTCAAGTGAACGGGGTTGATGGAGTCGTACTCGTCGTGATCCAAATCACCGATGATCCTAGCGTCGAACGGACGGCACCTCCGCGTTCAACACATGTATGGTTGGGAGACGTCTCCTCCTTCTTGATCCAGCAAGGTGAGAGGAGAAGTTGAGGGAAAACTCCGACAGCACGACGGCGTGGTGGTGATGGAGCTCGTGGTTCTCCGGCAGGGCTTCGCCAAGCACCACGGAGGAGGATGAGGTGTTGGAGGAGTAAGAGGGCTGCGCCAGGGGAAGGGTGCGGCTGCCCTCTCTCTCCCTCACTATATATAGGGGGAAGGGAGGAGGGGCAGGCGCCCTAGGGTTCCCTAGGGGAGGGGCGGCGGCCACAGGGGAAACGCTAGATGGGTTTGGGCGCCCCCACACCCTAGGAAACTTGCCCCCAAGCCGGGAGGGGCGGCTGCCCTAGGGGTGGCGCCCCCACCTCTCCTGGTTACGTGTGATGGGGTGGGAGGGGAGCTCAGCCCCTTAGTGGGCTGATGTGCCCTCTCCCCTTGGCCCATAAGGCCCCCAACGCTTGCCGGGGCCTCCGAAACCCCTTTCGGACACGCTGGTCATCACCTGGTACCCCCGGAACAATTCCGGACTCCAATACCCTTCGTACAATATACCGATCTTCACCTCTGGACCATTTCGGAGCTCCTCGTCATGTCCGGGATCTCATCCGGGACTCTGAACAACCTTTGGTAACCACATACTATTCCCATAACAACTCTAGCGTCACCGAACCTTAAGTGTGTAGACCCTACGGGTTCGGGAACCATGCAGACATGACCGAGACAACTCTCCGGCCAATAACCAACAGCGGGATCTGGATACCCATGTTGGCTCCCACATGTTCCACGATGATCTCATCGGATGAACCACGATGTCGAGGATTCAATCAATCCCGTATACAATTCCCTTTGTCTAGCGGTATTGTACTTGCCCGAGATTCGATCGTCGGTATCCGATACCTTGTTCAATCTCGTTACCGGCAAGTCTCTTTACTTGTTCCGTAACACATCATCCTGTGATCAACTCCTTGGTCACATTATGCACATTATGATGATGTCCTACCGAGTGGGCCCAGAGATACCTCTCCGTTTACACGGAGTGACAAATCCCAGTCTCGATTCGTGCCAACCCAACAGACACTTTCGGAGATACCTGTAGTGTACCTTTATAGCCACCCAGTTACGTTGTGACGTTTGGCACACCGAAAGCACTCCTACGGTATCCAGGAGTTGCACAATCTCATGGTCTAAGGAAATGATACTTGACATTAGAAAAGCTTTAGCATACGAACTACACGATCTTTGTGCTAGGCTTAGGATTGGGTCTTGTCCATCACATCATTCTCCTAATGATGTGATCCCGTTATCAACGACATCCAATGTACATGGTCAGGAAACTGTAACCATCTATTGATCAACGAGCTAGTCAACTAGAGGCTTACTAGGGATATGGTGTTGTCTATGTATCCACACATGTATCTGAGTTTCCTATCAATACAATTCTAGCATGGATAATAAACAACTATCATGAACAAGGAAATATAATAATAACCAATTTATTATTGCCTCTAGGGCATATTTCCAACAGTCTCCCACTTGCACTAGAGTCAATAATCTAGTTCACATCGCCATGTGACCAACATCCAAAGAGTTTACTAGACTCAATAATCTAGTTCACATCACTATGTGATTGACACTCAATGAGTTCTGAGTTTGATCATGTTATGCTTGTGAGAGAGGTTGTAGTCAACGGGTCTTGCCATATTCAGATCCCTATGTATTTCGCAAAACTTTATGTCATATCGTAGATGCTGCTACCATGTTCCACTTGGAGCTATTCCAAATTGTTGCTCCATTATACGTATCCGGTATCTTTACTCAGAGCTATCCAGATAGGTGTTAAGCTTGCATCGACGTAACTCTTTACGTCGAACTCTTTATCACCTCCATAATGAAGAAACATTTCCTTATTCCTTTAAGGATAATTTTGACCGCTATCTGGTGATCCAGTCCTAGATCACCTTTGTACCCTCTTGCCAGACATGTGGCTAGGCACACATCAGGTGCGGTACTCAGCATGGCATACCATATAGGGCCTATGACAAGAGCATAGGGGACGACCTTCGTCCTTCCTCTTTCTTCTGCCGTGGTCAATCTTTGAGTCTTACTCAACTTCACACCTTACAACTCAGGTAAGAACCCCTTCTTTGACTGATCTATTTTGAACTCCTTCAAAAACATGTCAAGGTGTGTGTTCTTTGAAAGTACCATCAGCCGTCTTGATCTATCTCTATAGATCTTGATGCCCAATATGTGAGCAGCTTTATCCAGGTCTTCCTTTGAAAAACACTCTTCAAACAACCATTTATGCTTTCCAGAAATTCTACATTATTTCGGATCAACAATATGTCATCCACATATACTTATTAGAAATGTTGTAGTTCTCCCACTCACTTTCTTGTAAATACAAGTTTCTAACAAACATTGTATAAACCTAAAAGCTTTGATCACTCCATCAAAACATATATTCCGATTCCGAGATGCTTGCTCTAGTCCATAGAAGGATTGCTGGAGCCAGCATACCTTTTAGCATCCTTAGGATCGACAAAACCTTTTATTGTATCACATACAACTTTTCTTACGAAAACTTGGTAAGAAAACTTGTTTTGATATCCATCTGTAAGATTTCATAATTGAAAAATACAGCTAGTGCTAACATGATTCCGACGGACTTAAGCATCACTACGGGTGAGAAATTCTCATCGTAGTCAACTCCTTGAACTTGTGAAAAGACTCTTTCCCACAAGTCGAGCTTCATAGATGGTAACATTACCGCCCACGTCCGTCTTCTTCTTAAAGATCCATTTATCTCAATGGTTTGCCGATCATCGGGCAAGTACACCAAAGTCCATACTTTGTTCTGATATATGGATCCTATCTCGGATTTCATGGCTTCTAACCATTTGTCGGAATACGGGCCCACCATCGCTTCTCCATAGCTCATAGGTGCATTGTTGTCTAACAACATGATATCTAAGACAAGATTACCGTACCACTCAGGAGTAGTACATATCCTTGTCGACCTACGAGGTTCGATAGCAACTTGATCTGAAGCTTTATGATCACTATCATTAACTTCCTATTCAACAGATGTAGGCTCCACAGAAAACATCTTTCTGTGTTGCATCACTCTCTGGTTGAAATAAAGGTTCGACAACCTCATCAAGTTCTATCTTCCTCCCACTCAATTCTTTCGAGAGAAACTCCTTCTTGAGAGAGGACCCGTTCTTAGCGACAAACAATTTGCCCTCGGATCTGAGATAGAAGGTATACCCAACTGTCACCCTTGGGTATCCTATGAAGATTTGTTTGTCCGCTTGGGTTCGAGCTTCTCCGGCTGAAGCCTTAAGCATCGCAGCCCCAAACATTAAGAAACAACAACTTTGGTTTCTTGCCAAACCAATGTTCATACGACGTCGTCTCAACGGACTTATATGGTGTCCTATCTAAAGTGAATGCAGCTGTCTCTAACGCATAACCTCAAAATGAAAATGGTAGATCAGTAAGAGACATCATAGATCGCACCATATCTCATAGTGTTTGATTACGACGTCCGGACACACCATTACCTTGTGGTGTTCCAGGTGGCTTCAACTGTGAAACAATTCCACAATGTCTTAAGTGATTGCCAAACTCATAACTCAGAAAATCCCCTTTTGATCAGATCATAGGAACATGATCTTATTGTTATGATGATTCTTAACTTCGCTCTGAAATCGCTTGAACTTTTCAAATGTTTCAGACTTGTGCTTCATTAAGTAGATATACCTATATCTACCCAAATCGTTAGTGAAGATGAGAAAATAGTGATATCCACCGCACGCTTCAATTCTCATTGGATCACACGCATTAGCATGCATGATTTCCAACAAGTCACTTGCCCGTTTCATTGTACCTGAAAACGGGGTCTTAGTCATCCTGCCCATGAGGCATGGCTCGCATGTGTCAAGTGATTCAAAATCAAGTGACTCCAAACATCCATCGACATGGAGTTTCTTCATGCATTTTACGCCAATATGACCTAAGCGGCAGTGCCACGAGAAAGTGGTACTATCATTACATCTTTTGGTGTGAACATGTGTATTACCATGACCGAGATTCAATTAACCATTCACATAGGGTGCATGACCATGAAAGGTGTTGGGGAACGTAGTAATTTCAAAAAAATTCCTACGCACACGCAAGATCATGGTGATGCATAGCAATGAGAGGGGAGAGTATTGTCTACGTACCCTCGTAGACCGAAGCGGAAGCGTTGACGCAACGTAGAGGAAGTAGTCGTACGTCTTCCCGGTCCGACCGATCCAAGCACCATTACTCCGGCACCTCCGAGTTCTTGGCACACGTTCAGCTCGATGACGATCCCCGGGCTCCGATCCAGCAAAGCGTCAGGGAGGAGTTCCATCAGCACGACGGCGTGGTGACGATCTTGATGTTCTACCGTCGCAGGGCTTCGCCCAAACACTGTAACAATATGACCGAGGTGGAATATGGTGGAGGGGGGCACCGCACACGGCTAAGGAACGATCACGAAGATCAACTTGTGTGTTCTAGGGTGCCCCCCTGCCCCCGTATATAAAGGAGCCAAGGGGAGGGGGAGGCAGGCCAAGGAGAGGCGCGCCATGGGGGAGTGGGAGTAGGACTCCCTTCTTTCCTAGTTGGAGAAGGAGAAGGGGGAAAGAGGAGGAAGAGGGAAAGGAAAGGGGGGGGGGGGCACCGCCCCCCTTCCCTTGTCCTATTCGGACTAGGAAGGGGAGGGGCGCGCGGCCACCTCCTGCCTCCTTCTCTCTTCTCCCTCAAGGCCCGTGTAGGCCCAATAATCCCCCCCCCCCCCCGGGGGGGGGGGGGGTTCCGGTAACCCCCGGTACTCCGGTAAAATGCCGATTTCACCCGGAATTCCGATGTCCAAATATAGGCTTCCAATATATCGATCTTTATGTCTTGACCATTTTGAGACTCCTCGTCATGTCCGTGATCACATCCGGGACTCCGAACAACCTTCGGTACATCAAAATTCATAAACTCATAATGAAACTGTCATCATAACTTTAAGCGTGCGGACCCTACGGTTCGAGAACAATGTAGACATGACCGAGACACGTCTCCGGTCAATAACCAATAGCGGGACCTGGATGTCCATATTGGCTCCTACATATTCTACGAAGATCTTTATCGGTCAGACCGCATAACTACATACGTTGTTCCCTTTGTCATCGGTATGTTACTTGCTTGAGATTCGATCGTCACTATCCAATACCTAGTTCAATCTCGTTACTGGCAAGTCTCTTTACTCGTTCCGTAATACATCATCTCGCAACTAACTCATTAGTTGGAATGCTTGCAAGGCTTAAGTGATGTGCATTACCGAGAGGGCCCAGAGATACCTCTCCGACGATCGGAGTGACAAATCCTAATCTCGAAATACGTCAACCCAACATGTACCTTTGGAGACACCTATAGAGCACCTTTATAATCACCCAGTTACGTTGTGACGTTTGGTAGCACACAAAGTGTTCCTCCGGCACACGGGAGTTACATAATCTCATAGTCATAGGAACATGTATAAGTCATGAAGAAAGCAAATAGCAACATACTAAACGATCGGGTGCTAAGCTAATGGAACGGGTCATGTCAATTAGATCATTCAACTAATGATGTGATCCCGTTAATCAAATGACAACTCTTTGTCCATGGTTAGGAAACATAACCATCTTTGGTTAATGAGCTAGTCAAGTAGAGGCATACTAGTGACACTTTGTTTGTCTATGTATTCACACATGTATTATGTTTCCGGTTAATACAATTCTAGCATGAATAATAAACATTTATCATGATATAAGGAAATAAATAATATCTTTATTATTGCCTCTAGGGCATATTTCCTTCAGTCTCCCACTTGCACTAGAGTCAATAATCTAGATTACACAGTTATGATTCTAACACCCATGGAGCCTTGGTGCTGATCATGTTTTGCTCGTGGAAGAGGCTTAGTCAACGGGTCTGCCACATTCAGATCCGTATGTATCTTGTAAATCTCTATGTCTCCCACCTGGACTAGATCCCAGATGGAATTGAAGCGTATCTTGATGTGCTTGGTTCTTTTGTGAAATCTGGATTCCTTTGCCAAGGCAATTGCACCAGTATTGTCACAAAAGATTTTCATTGGACCCGATGCACTAGGTATGACACCTAGATCGGATATGAACTCCTTCATCCAGACTCCTTCATTTGCTGCTTCCGAAGCAGCTATGTACTCCGCTTCACATGTAGATCCCGCCACGACGTTTTGTTTAGAACTGCACCAACTGACAGCTCCACCGTTTAATATAAACACGTATCTGGTTTGCGATTTAGAATCGTCCGGATCAGTGTCAAAGCTTGCATCAACATAACCGTTTACGATGAGCTCTTTTTCACCTCCATATACGAGAAACATATCCTTAGTCCTTTTCAGGTATTTCAGGATGTTCTTGACCGCTTTCCAGTGATCCACTCCTGGATTACTTTGGTACCTCCCTGCTAAACTTATAGCAAGGCACACATCAGGTCTGGTACACAGCATTGCATACATGATAGAGCCTATGGCTGAAGCATAGGGAACATCTTTCATTTTCTCTCTATCTTCTGCAGTGGTCGGGCATTGAGTCTGACTCAACTTCACACCTTGTAACACAGGCAAGAACCCTTTCTTTGCTTGATCCATTTTGAACTTCTTCAAAATTTTGTCAAGGTATGTGCTTTGTGAAAGTCCAATTAAGCGTCTTGATCTATCTCTATAGATCTTTATTCCTAATATGTAAGCAGCTTCACCGAGGTCTTTCATTGAAAAACTCTTATTCAAGTATCCCTTTATGCTATCCAGAAATTCTATATCATTTCCAATCAGTAATATGTCATCCACATATAATATCAGAAATGCTACAGAGCTCCCACTCACTTTCTTGTAAATACAGGCTTCTCCGAAAGTCTGTATAAAACCAAATGCTTTGATCACACTATCAAAGCGTTTATTCCAACTCCGAGAGGCTTGCACCAGTCCATAAATGGATCGCTGGAGCTTGCACACTTTGTTAGCTCCTTTTGGATCGACAAAACCTTTCGGTTGCATCATATACAACTCTTCTTCTAGAAATCCATTCAGGAATGCAGTTTTGACATCCATCTGCCAAATTTCATAATCATAAAATGCGGCAATTGCTAACATGATTCGGACAGACTTAAGCATCGCTACGGGTGAGAAGGTCTCATCGTAGTCAACCCCTTGAACTTGTCGAAAACCTTTTGCGACAAGTCGAGCTTTGTAGACAGTAATATTACCGTCAGCGTCAGTCTTCTTCTTGAAGATCCATTTATTCTCAATTGCTTGCCGATCATCGGGCAAGTCAACCAAAGTCCATACTTTGTTTTCATACATGGATCCCATCTCATATTTCATGGTTTCAAGCCATTTCACGGAATCTGGGCTCACCATCGCTTCTTCATAGTTCGTAGGTTCATCATGATCTAGTAGCATGATTTCCAGAACAGGATTACCGTACCACTCTGGTGCGGATCTTACTCTGGTTGACCTATGAGGTTCAGTAGTAACTTGATCTCAAATTTCGTGATCATCATCATTAAATTCCTCACCAATTGGTGTAGGTGTCGTAGAAACCGATTTCTGTGATGAACTACTTTCCAATAAGGGAGCAGGTACAGTTACCTCATCAAGTTCTACTTTCCTCCCACTCACTTCTTTCGAGAGAAACTCCTTCTCTAGAAAGGATCCATTCTTAGCAACGAATGTCTTGCCTTCAGATCTGTGATAGAAGGTGTACCCAACAGTCTCCTTTGGGTATCCTATGAAGACACATTTCTCCGATTTGGGTTCGAGCTTATCAGGTTGAAGCTTTTTCACATAAGCATCGCAGCCCCAAACTTTAAGAAACGACAACTTTGGTTTCTTGCCAAACCATAGTTCATAAGGCGTCGTCTCAACGGATTTTGATGGTGCCCTATTTAACGTGAATGCGGCCGTCTCTAAAGCATAACCCCAAAACGATAGAGGTAGATCAGTAAGAGACATCATAGATCGCGCCATATCTAGTAAAGTACGATTACGACGTTCGGACACACCATTACGCTGTGGTGTTCTGGGTGGCGTGAGTTGCGAAACTATTCCGCATTGTTTCAAATGTACACCAAACTCGTAACTTAAATATTCTCCTCCATGATCAGATCGTAGAAACTTTATTTTCTTGTTACGATGATTTTCAACTTCACTCTGAAATTCTTTGAACTTTTCAAATGTTTCAGACTTATGTTTCATTAAGTAGATATACCCATATATGCTTAAGTCATCTGTGAAGGTGAGAAAATAACAATATCCGCCACGAGCCTCAATATTCATCGGACCACATACATCTGTATGTATGATTTCCAACAGATTTGTTGCTCTCTCCATAGTACCGGAGAACGGCGTTTTAGTCATCTTGCCCATGAGGCATGGTTCGCAAGTACCAAGTGATTCATAATCAAGTGGTTCCAAAAGTCCATCAGTATGGAGTTTCTTCATGCGCTTTACACCGATATGACCTAAACGGCAGTGCCACAAATAAGTTGCACTATCATTATCAACTCTGCATCTTTTGATTTCTACATTATGAACATGTGTATCACTTCTATCGAGATTCATTAGAAATAGACCACTCTTCAAGGGTGCATGACCATAAAAGATATTACTCATATAAATATGACAACCATTATTCTCTGATTTAAATGAATAACCGTCTCGCATCAAACAAGATCTAGATATAATGTTCATGCTCAACGCTGGCACCAAATAACAATTATTTAGGTCTAATACTAATCCCGAAGGTAGATGCAGAGGTAGCGTGCCGACCGCGATCACATCGACTTTGGAACCATTTCCCACGCGCATCGTCACCTCGTCCTTTCCCAGTGTTCGCTTAATCCGTAGTCCCTGTTTCGAGTTGCAAATATTAGCAACAGAACCAGTATCAAATAACCAGGTGCTACTGCGAGCTCTAGTAAGGTACACATCAATAACATGTATATCACATATACCTTTGTTCACCTTGCCATCCTTCTTATCCGCCAAATACTCGGGTCAGTTCCGCTTCCAGTGACCAGTCTGCTTGCAGTAGAAGCACTCAGTTTCAGGCTTAGGTCCAGACTTGGGTTTCTTCTCTTGAGCAGCAACTTGCTTGCTATTCTTCTTGAAGTTCCCCTTCTTCTTCCCTTTGCCCCTTTTCTTGAAACCAGTGGTCTTGTTGACCATCAACACTTGATGCTCCTTTTTGATTTCTACCTCCGCAGCTTTCAGCATTGCGAAGAGCTCAGGAATAGTCTTATTCATCCCTTGCATATTATAGTTCATCACGAAGCTCTTGTAGCTTGGTGGCAGTGATTGGAGAATTCTGACAATGACGCAATCATCTGGAAGATTGACTCCCATCTGAATCAAGTGTTATACCCAGACATTTTGAGTATATGCTCACTGACAGAACTGTTCTCCTCCATCTTGCAGCTATAGAACTTATTGGAGACTTCATATCTCTCAATCCGGGCATTTGCTTGAAATATTAACTTCAACTCCTGGAACATCTCATATGCTCCATGACGTTCAAAATGTCATTGAAGTCCCAATTCTAAGCCGTAAAGCATGGCACACTGAACTATTGAGTAGTCATCAGCTTTGCTTTGCCAGACGTTCATAACATCTGGTGTTGCTCCAGCAGCAGGCCTGGCACCCAGCGGTGCTTCCAGGACGTAATTCTTCTATGCAGCAATGAGGATAATCCTCAAGTTACGGACCCAGTCCGTGTAATTGCTACCATCATCTTTCAACTTTGCTTTCTCAAGGAACGCATTAAAATTCAACGGAACAACAGCACGGGCCATCTATCTACAATCAAACATACATAAGCAAGATACTATCAGGTACTAAGTTCATGATAAATTTAAGTTCAATTAATCATATTACTTAAGAACTCCCACTTAGATAGACATCCCTCTAATCCTCTAAGTGATCACGTGATCCAAATCAACTAAACCATAACCGATCATCACGTGAAATGGATTAGTTTTCAATAGTGAACATCATTATGTTGATCATATCTACTATATGATTCACGCTCGACCTTTCGGTCTTCGTGTTCCGAGGCCATATCTGCATATGCTAGGCTCGTCAAGTTTAACCTGAGTATTCTGCATGTGCAAAACTGGCTTGCACCCGTTGTAGATGGACGTAGAGCTTATCACACCCGATCATCATGTGGTGTCTGGGCACGATGAACTTTGGCAACGGTGCATACTCAGGGAGAACACTTCTTGATAATTTAGTGAGAGATCATCTTATAATGCTACCATCAATCAAAGCAAGATAAGATGCATAAAAGATAAACATCACATGCAATCAATATAAGTGATATGATATGGCCATCATCATCTTGTGCTTGTGATCTCCATCTCCGAAGCACCGTCATGATCACCATCGTCACCGGCGCGACACCTTGATCTCCATCGTAGCATCGTTGTCGTCTCGCCAATCTTATGCTTCCACGACTATCGCTACCGCTTAGTGATAAAGTAAAGCATTACAGTGCGATTGCATTGCATACAATAAAGCGACAACCATATGGCTCCTGCCAGTTGCCGACAACTCAGTTACAAAACATGATCATCTCATACAATAAAATTTAGCATCATGTCTTGACCATATCACATCACAACATGCCCTATAAAAACAAGTTAGACGTCCTCTACTTTGTTTGTTGCAAGTTGTACGTGGCTGCTACAGGCTTAAGCAAGAACCAATCTTACCTACGCATCAAAACCACAACGATAGTTTGTCAAGTTGATGCCGTTTTAACCTTCGCAAGGACCGGGCGTAGCCACACTCGGTTCAACTAAAGTTGGAGAAACTGACACCCGCCAGCCACCTGTGTGCAAAGCACGGCGGTAGAACCAGTCTCGCGTAAGCGTACGCGTAATGTCGGTCCGGGCCGCTTCATCCAACAATACCGCCGAACCAAAGTATGACATGCTGGTAGGCAGTATGCCTTATATTGCCCACAACTCACTTGTGTTCTACTCGTGCATATAACATCAAACCATAAAACCTAGGCTCTGATACCACTGTTGGGGAACGTAGTAATTTCAAAAAATTTCCTACGCACACGCAAGATCATGGTGATGCATAGCAACGAGAGGGGAGAGTATTGTCTACGTACCCTCGTAGACCGAAGCGGAAGCGTTGACGCAACATAGAGGAAGTAGTCGTACGTCTTCCCGGTTCGACCGATCCAAGCACCGTTACTCCGGCACCTCCGAGTTCTTGGCACACGTTCAACTCGATGACGATCCCCGGGCTCCGATCCAGCAAAGCGTCGGGGAGGAGTTCCGTCAGCACGACGGCGTGGTGGCGATCTTGATGTTGTACCGTCGCAGGGCTTCGCCTAAGCACTGTAACAATATGACCGAGGTGGAATATGGTGGAGGGGGGCACCGCACACGGCTAAGGAATGATCACGAAGATCAACTTGTGTGTTTTAGGGTGCCCCCCTGCCCCCGTATATAAAGGAGCCAAGGGGAGGGGGCGGCCGGCCAAGGAGAGGCGCGCCATGGGGGAGTCCTACTCCCACCGGGAGTAGGACTCCCTTCTTTCCTAGTTGGAGAAGGAGAAGGGGGAAAGAGGAGGAAGAGGGAAAGGAAAGGGGGGGGGGCGCCGCCCCCCTTCCCTTGTCCTATTCGGACTAGGAAGGGGAGGGGCGCGCGACCACCTCCTGCCTCCTTCTCTCTTCTCCCTCAAGGCCCATGTAGGCCCAATAATCCCCCCCCCCCGGGGGGGGGGGGGGTTCCGGTAACCCCCGGTACTCTAGTAAAATGCCGATTTCACCCGGAACGATTCCGATGTCCAAATATAGGCTTCCAATATATCGATCTTTATGTCTCGACCATTTCGAGACTCCTCGTCATGTCCGTGATCACATCCGGGACTCCGAACAACCTTCGGTACATCAAAATTCATAAACTCATAATGAAAGTGTCATCGTAACTTTAAGCGTGCGGACCCTACGGTTCGAGAACAATGTAGACATGACCGAGACACGTCTCCGGTCAATAACCAATAGCGGGACCTGGATGTCCATATTGGCTCCTACATATTCTACGAAGATCTTTATTGGTCAGACCGCATAACTACATACGTTGTTCCCTTTGTCATCGGTATGTTACTTGCCTGAGATTCGATCGCCGGTATCCAATACCTAGTTCAATCTCGTTACTGGCAAGTCTCTTTACTCGTTCATAATACATCATCTCGCAACTAACTCATTAGTTGGAACGTTTGCAAGGCTTAAGTGATGTGCATTACCGAGAGGGCCCAGAGATACCTCTTCGACGATCGGAGTGACAAATCCTAATCTTGAAATACGTCAACCCAACATGTACCTTTGGAGACACCTGTAGAGCACCTTTATAATCACCCAGTTACGTTGTGACGTTTGGTAGCACACAAAGTGTTCCTCCGGCACACGGGAGTTACATAATCTCATAGTCATAGGAACATGTATAAGTCCTGAAGAAAGCAAATAGCAACATACTAAACGATCGGGTGCTAAGCTAATGGAATGGGTCATGTCAATCAGATCATTCAACTAATGATGTGATCCCATTAATCAAATGACAACTCTTTGTCCATGGTTAGGAAACATAACCATCTTTGATTAATGAGCTAGTCAAGTAGAGGCATACTAGTGACACTTTGTTTGTCTATGTATTCACACATGTATTATGTTTCCGGTTAATACAATTCTAGCATGAATAATAAACATTTATCATGATATAAGGAAATAAATAATATCTTTATTATTGCCTCTAGGGCATATTTCCTTCAAAAGGTATCATTCATGTAAACAGAATAACCATTATTCTCTAACTTAAATGAATGACCGTATTGCAATGAACATGATCTAATCATATTCATGCTCAACGTAGACACCTGATAACATTTATCTAGGTTCAATACTAATCCCGAAGGGAGATGGAGCGTGCGATGGTGATCTCATCAACTTTGGAAACACTTCCAACACACATCGTCACCTCGCCCTTAGCCAGTCTCCGTTTAGTCCGTAGCTTTTGCTTCAAGTCACCAATAATAGTAACTGAACCGGTATCCAATACCCAGGTGCTACCAGGAGTACTAGTGAGGTAAACATTAATAACACATATATACTTTGTTGAAGTTGCCAGCCTTCTTATCTACCATGCATTTGGGGTAATTCTGCTACCAGTGACCGTTCCCCTTACAATAGAAGCACCTAGTCTCGGGTTTGGGTTCAACCTTGGGTTCCTTCACTAGAGCGGCAACTGGTTTGCCATCCATGAAGTTTCCCTTATAGCCCTTGCCCTTCTTGAAACCAGTGGTCTTGTTAAACCATCAACACTTGATGCTCCTTCTTGATTTCTACCTTTTGCGGTCTTAAGCACCGCGAACAGCTCCGGGATCAACTCCATCCCTTGCATGTCATAGTTCATCACGAAGATCTAGTAGCTTAATGATAGTGTCTAGAGAACTCTATCAATCACTATCTTATCTGGAAGTTTAACTCCCACTTGATTTAAGTGATTGTAGCACCCAGACATTCTGAGCACATGCTCACTAGCTGAGCTATTCTCCTCCATCTTGTTGGCAAAAGAACTTGTCAGAGGTCTCACACCTCTCAACATGGGCATGAGCCTGAAATCCCAATTTTAGCTCTTGGAACATCTCATATGTTCTATGGTGTTCAAAACGTCATTGGAATCCCGATTCTAAGCCGTAATGTATGGTGCACTAAACTATCAAGTAGTCATCAGGATGTGTCTGTCAGGTGTTCACAACATCCACAGACGATGTTGTAGGGGTTTGCACATCGAGTGGTGCATCAAAGACGTAAGCCTTCTGTGTAGCAGTGAGGACACTCCTCGAACTACGGACCCAGTCCATATCATTGCCTACAATATCTTTCAACTTGGTCTTTCTCTAGGAACGTATTGAAACAGGGAGCTACAACATGAGCTATTTATCTACAACATATTTGCAAAGACAATTTAGACTATGTTCATGATAATTAAGTTCATCTAATCAAATTATTTAATGAACTCCCACTCAGATAGACATCCCTCTAATCATCTAAGTGAAACATGATCCGAGTCAACTAGGCCGTGTCCGATCATCACATAAGACGAACTAGTCAACATCGGTGAACATCTTCATGTTGATCGTATCTTCTATACGACTCATGCTCGACCTTTCGGTCTTCTGTGTTCCGAGGCCATGTCTGTACATGCTAGGCTCGTCAAGTCAACCTAAGTGTATTGCGTGTGTAAATCTGCCTTACACCCGTTGTATTTGAACGTTAGAATCTATCACACCCGATCATCACGTGGTGCTTCGAAACAACGAACCTTCGTAACGGTGCATAGTTAGGGGGAACACTTTCTTGAAATTATTACGAGGGATCATCTTATTTAAGCTACCGTCGTTCTAAGCAAATAAGATGTAAAACATGATAAACATCACATGCAATCAAATAGTGACATGATATGGCCAATATCATTTTGCTCCTTTTGATCTCCATCTTCGGGGCTCCATGATCATCGTTGTCACCGGCATGACACCATGATCTCCATCATCATGATCTCCATCATCGTGTCTTCTTGAAGTTGTCTCGTCATCTATTACTTCTACTACTATGGCTAACGCTTTAGCAATAAAGTAAAGTAATTACATAACGTTTATGTTGACACGCAGGTCATAAATAAATTAAGACAACTCCTATGGCTCCTGTCGGTTGTCATACTCATCGACATGCAAGTCGTGATTCCTATTACAAGAACATGATCAATCTCATACATCACATCCTTTTGGCCATATCACATCACAAGGCATATGCTGCAAAAACAAGTTAGACGTCCTCTAATTGTTGTTGCAAGTTTTTACGTGGCTTCTATAGGTTTCTAGCAAGAACGTTTCTTACCTACGCGAAAACCACAACGTGATATGCCAATTTCTATTTACCCTTCATAAGGACCCTTTTCATTGAATCCGATCCGACTAAAGTGGGAGAGACAGACACCCGCTAGCCACCTTATGCAACTAGTGCATGTCAATCGGTGGAACCAGTCTCACGTAAGTGTACGTGTAAGGTCGGTCTGGGCCGCTTCATCCCATGATACCGCCGAATCAAGATAAGACTAGTAACGGCAAGCAAATTGACAAAATCGACGCCCACAACAACTTGTGTTCTACTCGTGCATAGAAACTACGCATAGACCTAGCTCATCATGCCACTGTTGGGGATCGTAGCAGAAATTTAAAATTTTCTACACCTCACCAAGATCAATCAATGGAGTAATCTAGCAACGAGGGGAAGGAGAGTGCATCTACATACCCTTGTAGATCGCTAAGCGGAAGCGTTCAAGTGAACGGGGTTGATGGAGTCGTACTCGTCGTGATCCAAATCACCGATGATCCTAGCACCGAACGGATGGCACCTCCGCGTTCAACACACGTACGGTTGGGAGACGTCTCCTCCTTCTTGATCCAGCAAGGTGAGAGGAGAAGTTGAGGGAAAACTCCGACAGCACGACGGCGTGGTGGTGATGGAGCTCGTGGTTCTCCGGCAGGGCTTCGCCAAGCACTACGGAGGAGGAGGAGGTGTTGGAGGAGTAAGAGGCTGCGCCAGGGGAAGGGTGCGGCTTCCCTCTCTCTCCCTCACTATATATAGGGGGAAGGGAGGAGGGGCAGGCGCCCTGGGGTTCCCTAGGGGAGGGGCGGCGGCCACAGGGGAAACCCTAGATGGGTTTGGGCGCCCCCACACCCTAGGAAACTTGCCCCCAAGCCGGGAGGGGCGGCTGCCCTAGGGGTGGCACCCCCACCTCTCCTGGTTACGTGAGATGGGGTGGGAGGAGCGCTCAGCCCCTTAGTGGGCTGATGTGCCCTCTCCCCTTGGCCCATAAGGCCCCCCAACGCTTGTCGGGGCCTCCGAAACCCCTTTCGGACACGCTGGTCATCACCTGGTACCCTCGGAACAATTCCGGACTCCAATACCCTTCGTCCAATATACCGATCTTCACCTCCGGACCATTCCGGAGCTCCTCGTTATGTCCGGGATCTCATCCATGACTCGGAACAACCTTCGGTAACCACATACTATTCCCATAACAACTCTAGCGTCACCGAACCTTAAGTGTGTAGACCCTACGGGTTCGGGAACCATGCAGACATGACCGAGACAACTCTCCGGCCAATAACCAACAGCGGGATCTGGATACCCATGTTGGCTCCCACATGTTCCACGATGATCTCATCGGATGAACCACGATGTCGAGGATTCAATCAATCCCGTATACAATTCCCTTTGTCTAGCGGTATTGTACTTGCCCGAGATTCGATCGTCGGTATCCGATACCTTGTTCAATCTCGTTACCGGCAAGTCTCTTTACTCGTTCTGTAACACATCATCCTGTGATCTAACTCCTTGGTCACATTGTGCACATTATGATGATGTCCTACCGAGTGGGCCCAGAGATACCTCTCCGTTTACACGGAGTGACAAATCCCAGTCTCGATTCGTGCCAACCCAACAGAAACTTTCGGAGATACCTGTAGTGTACCTTTATAGCCACCCAGTTATGTTGTGACGTTTGGCACACCCAAAGCACTCCTACGGTATCCGGGAGTTGCACAATCTCATGGTCTAAGGAAATGATACTTGACATTAGAAAAGCTTTAGCATACGAACTACACGATCTTTGTGCTAGGCTTAGGATTGGGTCTTGTCCATCACATCATTCTCCTAATGATGTGATCCCGTTATCAACGACGTCCAATGTCCATGGTCAGGAAACTGTAACCATCTATTGATCAATGAGCTAGTCAACTAGAGGCTTACTAGGGACATGGTGTTGTCTATGTATCCACACATGTATCTAAGTTTCCTATCAATACAATTCTAGCATGGATAATAAACGATTATCATGAACAGGGAAATATAATAATAACCAATTTATTATTGCCTCTAGGGCATATTTCCAACACAAGAAGACTATGAAGAACAAGTACCCACTTCCCAACATCAATGAGCTGTTCGAACAACTCAAAGGTGCTCAAGTATTCTCCAAGCTTGATCTCCGTATGGGCTATCACCAGATTCGAATCCGTGAGCAAGATATCCCCAAGACGGCTTTCAGAACAAGCTATGGTTCATATGAATACACTGTCTTGTCTTTTGGCCTCGTCAACGCTCCTCCGACTTTCTCTCGCATGATGAACTTCATCTTCAACACCTACACAAATGACTTTGTCTTGGTCTACCTCGACGACATTCTGGTCTTTTCGAAGAACAAGGAGGATCGTGCCAAGCACTTGCGTTTGGTGCTCGATAAGCTCAGGGAACATCAGTTCTAAGCCAAGTTCTCAAAGTGCGAGTTTTGGCTCGATGAGGTTCTTTATCTTGGGCATATCATCTCTGGCAAGGGCATAGCGGTGAATCCTGAGAAGGTGTCTGCAATTGTGAATTGGGAACCACCTCAGAATGTGAAGCAACTCTGCAGCTTCCTTGGTCTCGCAAGCTACTATCGAAGGTTCGTTGAGAACTTTTCAAAGATCGCGAAGCCCCTTTCAAACCTTCTCTAGAAGCACGTCAAGTACGTTTGGTCTCCGGATTGTGACATCGCTTTCAACACTTTGAAAGAGAAATTGGTCACTGCTCCAGTTCTGACTCCTCCTGATGAATCCAAACCGTTCGAGGTCTTCTGCGATGCCTCTCTTCAAAGTCTTGGTGCAGTGTTGATGCAAGAGAAGAAAGTTGTGGCTTATACCTGTGACGCCCCAAGACCGGAGCTTCAGATGCCTTCCGTGTTTCCGGGTTTCGTCGTGTGATTTGTTTGGTTCGTCGTTTTCATCTTTGCATCATGTCATCATGTCTTTAATCTTTGCATCTCAAATCAAATAAATAAACCGTATGGATCTTTGGTCCATTTAAACCGAGGGAATTCATGTGGTGATTCTCTTTATAACATACACTCCCAATATTTAGGGAGCTAGTATAAAGTATTCCATTAATTTGGAATTATCCGCAACCCACTTGCATGTTAAATCCTTGACCTTTCCTTCTTCCGATTTTCGACTCTCAAACTTTGTCGATAATTCTTTTACCTTTTTCCGGAGCTCTACCAAAATTCTGAACATTTTTGGATACTCCAAAACCTCGTCCTAGTTCAAACCCATTTGAATTAAATTCAAATGAGTTTGACTTCTTATCGTTCAAACTGACCTTTTCTAATTTACTCGGACCGAGCATATTTTTTTAGTCCAAGAAAATTACCCACATGTTCAAATTCGTTCCCTACACCCCTCTTCTTTTTCTTCTCTCTATTTTTTTCTTTCTTGTCTCCCTCTTTTCTTCTAAGGAGTGTAAGAGAGAGAGAGAGAGAGAGCACCAGACCCAGCAGGGGGCGGCAACACAGCCAGGCTGACCGGCCTCCCAGGCCCATATTCCCCGCTAGGCCCACTCCTCCTAACCCTAGCGTACCCCTGGCATCTCCTTCGTCTCCCTCCAGGCCGCCGCTCACGCACGCATCGAGACAGGAGACCACGCTTGATCCCCTTTCTCCCTCTCGATTCTCTCCCTCGTTCGCTACCTCTCCTCTCCCTCTCTCTGGCACCTGCGCCCGCATCCATCTCTGCCGCTACAGCTCCCGGTTCCTGCGTCGCCGGCTCCCCGTGCTAGTTCCTCCCGTGGCACCTCTCCTCCCGCTTCTCCTTGCCGCCACCTCCCTCTGCTGCCCTCGCGCGCGCCCTGCTGGCTCCTCCCTCACTGTCCTCTCGCCAGTGAGAAGCACCAGCAGGCCGCCCTCGCTACCGCCGCATCCAGGAGGTGCTCGTTCGCCTCTGCTCCGCACCGACCTCCTGTGCTATGCGCCTCCGCTCGCTCGCATCGTCTAGTGTCGCCCCCGTCCGGATCCGTCAAGCCCCGCTGCACACCTTCTTCGCCTCGCCATCCCTTGTTTCGACCAGCAGCAGGAGCTCGAGCCCTTCCATGGCCGTTGCCTTCTTCCAGCTTCGTCGGCCCCCCCTCGTTTTGACTGGCAGGTCAAGAACGACTCCATCGCGTCCTTCCTGCACCCCCACACGCCGTCCGCGAGCGTCGGGAGCATCCTCGCGTGATGACCGGAACAGCGCCAAGTCGTTGCCTCTTTGCACTTATGATGTCTTGCGTGGACGCGTTCGAAACTGGATTTGGAACCTCAAGAGCCAAGTATCGTGAGCCCGAAGATCTGGGATGCACCAAGTCCCTTGACGACAAGTACCAATACGAACGTGAATGACTACCATCGACCCCAAGTTACTCGGATTCGTCAAGTTCCTCTTCGAAACATGTACCACTACCGCCGCCGAGATCGCGAGAACCTCTACCGTTGACCCTAGAGCATGTGAGAACGACTACTTCCACTACCGCCATCGTGAGAACGTCTACTTCCTCTACTTTGCACCGAACGAGAACTATCCCGTTTGCATGCTTCGAAGGTATAACCCCGAGACGACGTCCTTGAACGAATGCATGTGTGATGTATGAGATGCTTGTGCTTGCACCGTGCTCGATTTGTCGGTGCACGTTGCCCTCTTTTACCTTGTCACTGTCATGTGGGAACCCGGTAACCGGGAGCACCCCACCTTCTATTGCATGTCACGCTCCCGTCGCACTTTCTTTGCACCGGGATCTCAATCGAGTTACCGGAACCGGAACGTTGCTGTGGCACCATTTCGTTATCGTTGTCGTGGCTCCCCTTTTCATTTCCGCCACGTTGAAAAATGCTTCTTAATATGCCCTTGTCAACTTTTCTTAAAATTGCATAAAACTTGCACATGTCATTCACATCATGATAATAACATTTAAATGTAAAAAATGTTGTTGCACCAAATTGATAATTGCATATGGGGATTTACCGGATTTTTTGTTCGTTATTTTCGGCCTCATTTAAACTTGCCTAAATGTTTAGTTTTCTTATGCTTCCCCTCTTGCCATGCTAACAACATTTAATATTGTTGAGTACCTAAACGAGAGAGAACTAAATAACTTGAATGTGGTGTTTCGTCAATATGCAACGGAGTTGCATATTGAGCTCCACTTAATTTGTAGGATTGTTTGTGCACTTTGCCATGCCATGCATATTTAAACCGGACATGCACCATACTTGATTGTGCATCATGCCATGATTATGTGTTGGTTGTTTACCATGATTGTGTGCTTCTTTCCGGTGTTTGCTTCTTCGGGTTGGATCCGATAACGTCGTGCTTGTGAGGAACCGTTCGTCTACGTCTGTTTGTCTTCTTCATGGACTCGTTCTTCTTCCTTGCGGGATTTCAGGCAAGATGACCATACCCTCGAAATCACTTCTATCTTTGCTTGCTAGATGCTCTCTCTTTTGCCATGCCTATGCTGCGATACCTACCACTTGCTTATCATGCCTCCCATATTGTTGAACGAAGCCTCTAACCCACCTTGTCCTAGCAAACCGTTGTTTGGCTATGTTACCGCTCTGCTCAGCCCCTCTTATAGCGTTGCTAGTTGCAGGTGAAGATTGAAGTTTGTTCCTTGTTGGAACATGGAGATGTTGTTCCTTGTTGGAACATGTTTACTTGTTGGGATATCACAATATATCTTATTTAATTAATGCATCTATATACTTGGTAAAGGGTGGAAGGCTCGGCCTTATGCCTGTTGTTTTGTTCCACTCTTGCCGCCCTAGTTTCCGTCATATCGGTGTTATGTTCCCGGATTTTGCGTTCCTTACGCGGTTGGGCTATTATGGGAACCCCTTGACAGTTCACCTTGAGTAAAACTCCTCTAGCAATGCCCAACATTGGTTTTACCATTTGCCACCTAGCCTTTTCTTTTCCCTTGGGAGTCGCGCTCCTGAGGGTCATCGTTATTTTACCCCCGGGCCAGTGCTCCTCTGAGTGTTGGTCCACCTTGTCAGCCGCCGGTGGCCACCAGGGGCAACTCTGGCCTGGCCTACCGGAAGTTTGGACAATCCGGTGTGCCGTGAGAAAGAGATATGTGCAGCTCCTATCGGGATTTGTCGGCACATTCGGGCGGTGTTGCTGGTTTAGTTTTACCCTGTCGAAATGTCTTGGAGAATCGGGATACCGAGTCTGATCGGAATGTCTCAGGAGGAGGTCTATTCCTTCGTTGACCGTGAGAGCTTGTGATGGGCTAAGTTGGGACACCCCTGCAGGGATTTGATCTTTCGAAAGCCGTGCCCGCGGTTATGGGCAGATGGGAATTTGTTAATGTCAAAACCTGAAGTTGACCTTAATTAAAATGCATCAACCGCGTGTGTAACCGTGATGGTCTCTTTCCGGCGGAGTCCGGGAAGTGAACACGGTGTTGGAGTTATGCTTGACGTAGGTTGTTTTAGGATCACTTCTTGATCATACTTTCTCGACCGTGCTTTGCCTTCTCTTCTCGCTCTCATTTGCGTATGTTAGCCACCATATATGCTAGCCGCTTGCTACAGCTCCACCTCATACCTTTACCTTACCCATAAGCTTAAATAGTCTTGATCGCGAGGGTGCGAGATTGCTGAGTCCCCGTGACTCACAGATACTTCCAAAACCAGCTTGCAGGTGCCGATGAGTCCGTGCAGATGACACAACCAAGCTCAGGAGGAGTTCGATGAAGATCTTGTCCTTTATGTTGTTTCGTTCTAGTTGATCAGTAGTGGAGCCCAGTTGGGGTCGATCAGGGACCGTGTCGCATTTGGGGTTCTTCTTTTATTTTGGTTCCGTAGTCGGACCTTGATTGTATCTGGATGATGTAATGCTTTATTCATGTAATTGTGTGAAGTGGTGATTGTAAGCCAACTATGTATCTTTTCCCTTATGTATTACATGGGTTGTGTGAAGATTACCTCACTTGCGACATTGCTTTCAATGCGGTTATGCCTCTAAGTCGTGCTTCGACACGTGGGAGATATAGCCGCATCGAGGGCGTTGCAATACCTCTCGCCAGTTGAAGTCCAACGAGAAGAACTACCCCACTCATGACCTTGAGTTGGCGGCAGTTGTGCATGCTCTTTTGACTTGGAGACATCTCTTATTGGGAAGAAAAGTGGACATCTTCAGTGACCACAAGAGTCTCAAGTACATCTTCACTCAGCCTAATCTCAACCTCAGGCAGACTCGTTGGGTCGAAATGATTCAAGAGTATAATCCGAGTATCGAGTATACTCCAGGCAAGGCCAATGTGATTGCTGATGCTTTGAGCGGGAAGGCTTACTGCAACAGTCTGATTATCAAGCCTTACCAACCCGAGCTTTGTGAAGCTTTCTGCAAACTCAATTTGCAAGTTGTTCCTCAAGGTTTCCTCGCCAACCTTCAAGTCTCTCCTACTTTGGAAGATCAGATTCGCAAGGCTCAACTTCTTGATGCTATGGTGAAGAAGGTGAAGATTGGGATTGCCAAGAGTCAACCCAAGTACAAGTGCTATCGCCTTGATGACAAGGATACTCTCTTCTTCGAGGGTCGTATTGTTGTGCCCAAAGGTGACCTTAGTAAAGTTATCATGAATGTGGGACACAATTCACTCCTCTCCATCCACCCTGGGACTACGACGATGGATCAGGACCTCAAGCAGGCTTATTGGTGGACTCGAATGAAGCGTGAGATTGCTCAGTTCGTGAATGAATGTGATGCCTGCAGACGAGTGAAGGCAGAACACCAAAGACCAGCTGGTCTCCTCCAATCTCTTTCCATTCTAGAATGGAAGTTTGACCACATTGAGATGGACTTCGTGACTGGGTTTCCAAAGTCCAAGAGGGGCAATGATGCTATATTCGTTGTCATCGACAAACTCACTAAAGTGGCCCACTTTCTGCCTATCAAAGAGTCTATCACTGCAGCTCAATTGGCGGAGCTTTATACCTCTCGGATTGTCTCTCTGCACGACATTCCACAGTTGATCTCTTCAGACCGTGGTAGCATCTTTACCTCCAAGTTTTGGGATTCTTTTCAGAAGGCCATGGGCACCAACATCCGCTTCAGCACAGCTTTCCATCCGCAAACTAGCGGTCAAGTCGAGCGTGTCAATCAGATTCTTGAAGATATGCTCAGGGCTTGCGTTATCTCTTTCGGTATGAAGTGGGAGGATTGTCTTCCATACGCCGAATTCTCCTACAACAACAGTTTTCAAGCAAGTTCGGGCAAGGCCCCATTCGAAATTCTGTATGGCAGGAAGTGCCGTACTCCTCTTAACTGGTCAGAAACTGGTGAATGTCAACTTCTTGGAAATGAATTGATCACAGAGGCAGAGGAAATGTGCAAGGTCATTCATGATAACCTCAAAGCAGTGCAATCGCGTTAGAAGAGCTACTATGATAGTAAGCAGCGTGATTTGGCTTTCGAGATCGGATACCATGTTTACCTCCACGTCTCTCCAATGAAAGGTACTCGTCGCTTCGGTATCAAAGGGAAGCTTGCCCCTAGATACGTGGGTCCTTTCAAAATCGTCAGCAAGAGAGGCGATCTCGCCTATCAACTCGAGCTTACTTCAAACTTTGCAAACGTGCACGACATGTTCCATGTCTCTTAGCTCCGCAAGTGCTTCAAGACCCCTGACCGCACCGTCAACTTCGAAGACATTGATCTCCAAGAAGACCTTTCTTATCGCGAGCACCCAGTTGTTATTCTTGAAGAGACTGAACGCAAGTCTCGCAATAAGTCAATCAAATTCCTCAAAGTCAAGTGGTCACACCATTCCGACCGTGAAGCCACCTGGGAACGCAAGGACCACCTCCGTTCTGAGTACCCAGTGTTCTTCCAGTCCTAGATCTCGGGACGAGATCCTTTCGTAGTGGTGGAGTGTTGTAACACCCCGGATGTAATTTACCTTTATGTATCCCAACTCTTGTCGTTTCCGGCACTAAGTTATTTTATTTCCTCAGGTTCAGGTTTTTGTCTCCGTGTGTTGTTGTCGTTGCCATGCATCTCATATCATGTCATCATGTGCATTGCATTTGCATACGTGTTCGTCTCATGCATCCGAGCATTTTCCCCGTTGTCCGTTTTGCATTCCGGCGCTCCTATCTCCTCCGGTGCCCCTTTCTACCTCTTTTCGTGTGTGGGGGTTAAACATTTCTGGATTGGACCGAGACTTGCCAAGCGGCCTTGGTTTACTACCGGTAGACCGCCTGACAAGTTTCGTGCCATTTGGACTTCGTTTGATACTCCAACGGTTAACAGAGGGACCGAGATGGCCTCGTGTGTGTTGCAGCCCAACACCCTTCCAATTTGGCCCAAAACCCACCAAAACCATCTCCATCATCTAGAGCATTCGATCATGATCGCGCGGCCGAAAACCGCACCTCATTTGGAGTCTCCAAGCTCCTCCTATGCCTATATATAGAACCCCCTCTGAAATTCCCGGGTCAAACCCTAGCCCCTTCTCCCACCGCGCGCCCGACAACGTCCGCCGGCACCAGACGTGTCCGACCCACCCGCCAGCGCCACGTGGCGCCTCCCTATTCGCCGAGCCGCCGCGCCGTCACTCGCGCACCGGCCCGCTCGGCCCGCATAGGGCCCCCGCGGCCCATCCAGATCCGCCGCCGCCTGCCTCCTTCGCCCCCAACGCCGCTCCGCCGCCTAACGCCGTCCTCCGCCGCCACCGACTCGTCGCCGGCCAGCAGGAGCTCGCCGGAAGCCGCAAGCTCCTCTCCCCGCGTCTCCTCACCTCCCCGCGGTGGCCGGAGCCTTCCCCGCTGCAGGATCCGGTCGGGAGAGGCCGGATCCGCCTCTCCCTCGCCTCCTCGTCGCTTCTTCGAGCTCGCCGGAGCTGTTGTGAGCTCGTCAGAGTTGCCTCAGTTCGCGTGCCGAGGAACCCTAGATCTGGACTCGGTTGACTTTCCCCCTCTCCCTTATATTTTTTGCATACTTCATCGTGTCGCAACTTTGCATCCGTAAATCCGTTTTGGGCGTGTAGCATATCAAAATGTTCACCTCAGTGAGTACATCATTTCATCTCGTTGCGTCATTTTCATTTGAGCTCATCTTGATGCCCGAAATGCTGTTGGAAGAGAGCTATTTGAGATAATTGTCAGTTCTGCTGCACTAAATAGCTATTTGTCATTTTTGCCATGATTTATGTGTGTATGATATGCTCCTGAGTTCTACATGTGTTTTGTTATATGCCATGCCATCTTTACAGAGGTGCTTACCATGTATTTTTGTGATGTGTGTGGTGACTAGCACAAGCTTGCAAAGTAGTGCATTCGTTAATGCTGATTTTAGGGACTTAGAATTTCACTAAGTCCTTGATCTGATTTTATCAATATGCCATATATTCATGTTGTTTCCTAGTGATCCGTGCCTCTTTTGAGGATGATTACTAAGGATGTTTTGTTAACATTGTGGTGCTCTATCCATCCATGTCTTTGTTTGCAATTATGGAGCACCCTAGCTTGAGTCAATCGAGCTCTACATTTGTTATTTCGTGAATCCTGGCAGATTGTTGACTCGTTAGCGATTTTGCCGAGGATGTTGTTGTTGATCCGTGCATGCTATGTTGCTGTTCTTGCCATGGCTAGCTTATGTGATATGTATTCTTTATGGGTGTATGCTTAGTTTGTCATGCCTTGCTCTATAGTGAGTGCATCGAGCTCGTAAACATGCATACTCGTTAACAGATTTGCATGCTCCAGTTTTTCACTAAGTCTGTAACCTGATTATGTTTTTGCCATGTTCACATGCTTGCAATTGTATTTTCTGATCCCTTTTGGCTCAAGGTCACTAAGGGACTTTTGTTAAGTGATTTGAGTAGCTTCATGGCATGCCTTGCTTTGCCATGTTAAGTTCCTGTAGCATATAATTTTCATGCTCCGAAGTGTTCTACCTGATGTTTAATTCCAGACTTGTGTTAATTTCACTAAGTCTGAAACCTGTTTACCATTTGCATTTTTGCCATGCTTGTTTGAACCTGTTCATGGATGAATTAGCCATAGCTCAGTGTTCATCTTTTGTCAAGCATCATGAGTGGATCCCTGCCATGTATTTTGTTGTCTTGTTTGAGTGCTGTAGCATATTTAACTTGATGCATTTAGATGGCTACTTGCTGTTTATCGCAGACCGGTGCCATATTTATTTTGCTTGCCATTTCCAAACCGTGCCTCCGATTCCGGTGATCTTTATATCGATTTCAACCAAAATCACCTCACCTTTCCAGTGGAACTCTTGGATTTCCAAGTTGAGGCCAGGTTCAATCATTCCTTGTCAAATCTTGCATACGCATCACATATCGCATCCCGCATAGCATACCATGTTTGTATCATGTTGTTCGAGCTTGGCACGTGGTTGATTGTGTTCCTTTCGCTTGTTTATCTTGTTTGGGTAGAGCCGGGAGACGAGTTCGCTAACGAGGAGCCCGTTGAGTTTGCTTACGAGGATCAAGTCAACTCTGACAACCTTGCAGGCAATATGATCATACCCTCGAAATCACTTCTATCTTTGCTTGCTAGATGCTCGCTCTTTTGCTATGCCTACGCTACTATGCCTACCACTTGCTTATCATGCCTCCTAAATTGCCATGTCAAACCTCTAAGCCACCATGTCCTAGCAAACCGTTGATTGGCTATGTTACCGCTTTGCTCAGCCCCTCTTATAGCGTTGCTAGTTGCAGGTGAAGATTGGAGATCGTTCCTTGTTGGAACATTGTTTTATTGTTGGGATATCACTATATTATATTGTTATCTTAATGCATCTATATACTTGGTAAAGGGTGGAAGGCTCAACCTTTTGCCTAGTGATTTGTTGCACTCTTGCCGCCCTAGTTTCCGTCATATCGGTGTTATGTTCCCGGATTTTGCGTTCCTTACGCGGTTGGGTGATAATGGGAACCCCTTGATAGTTCGCCTTGAATAAAACTCCTCCAGCAATGCCCAACCTTGGTTTTACCATTTGGCACCTAGCCTCTTTTCCCCTTGGGTTTCCGGAGCCCAAGGGTCATCTTTATTTAAACCCCCCTGGGCCAGTGCTCCTCTGAGTGTTGGTCCGACTGAGCTGCCTGCGGGGCCACCTCAGGGAAACTTGAGGTTTGGTTTTACTCGTAGCTAGTCTCATCTGAGTGTGCCCTGAGAACGAGATATGTGCAGCTCCTATCGGGATTTGTCGGCACATTCGGGCGGTGTTGGTGGACTTGTTTTACCTTTGTCGAAGTTGTCTTGTAGAAGCGGGATACCGAGTCTGATCGGAATGTCTCAGGAGAAGGTTTATCCTTCGTTGACCGTGAGAGCTTGTGATGGGCTAAGTTGGGACTCCCCTGCAGGGATTTGAACTTTCGAAAGCCGTGCCCGCGGTTATGGGCAGATAGGAATTTGTTAATATCTGATTGTAGATAACATGAACCTTAACTTAATTAAAATGAATCAACTGCGTGTGTAACCGTGATGGTCTCTTCTCGGCGGAGTCCGGGAAGTGAACACGGTGTTGGAGTAATGTGCCGTAGGTTGTTCTATAGTTTCTCGTTTGGCTTCGCCTTCTCTTCTCGCTCTCTTTTGCGAACAGGTTAGCCACCATATATGCTAGTCGCTTGCTGCAGCTCCACATATTACCTTGCCTTACCCATAAGCTTAAATAGTCTTGATCGCGAGGGTGCGAGATTGCTGAGTCCCCATGACTCACAGATTACTTCCAAACCAGATGCAGGGCTCGATGACTCCGTTCCAGATGATGCACTTGAGCTCAAGTGGGAGTTCGACGAAGACTCACGTCGTTACTATGTGTCTTTCCCTGATGATCAGTAGTGGTGCCCAGTTGGGGCGATCGGGACCGTGTCGCATGTTGGGGTTGATCTTTTATTTTGGTACCGTAGTCGGACCATGAGTGTATTGGATGATTGTAATGTTATTTATGTACTTGTGTGACATGGCGAGTGTAAGCCAACTATGTACCTTTTCCCCTATTATCTATTTACATGGGTTGTTGTGAAGATTACCTTACTTGCGACATTGCTTTCAATGCGGTTATGCCTCTAAGTCGTGCTTCGACACATAGGAGATATAGCCGCATCGAGGGCGTTACAGTAATATACTACCACATTTGTTTCGAATTAGAAAATGTTTTTTATATTTCAACACGGACTACATAGGGACTAAAATGTGTGAACAAACACACTAAAATACATGTACATACATCCGATTGAGGAAAAGGTTAGAACATCTTATAACTGGGAATGGAGGGAAACAGACCCTTCGTCCCTCTCTTCATGCCGTCCCCGCGGGCGGTTGCGGGGAGCCCAGATCTGCCGCCTCTCGCCCCTCCTCGCCGCCGCCGGCACAGGTCATTGGGCAAAGCCCGCTCGGCCTAGGCGGCGGTGGGGCCTTCTTCTCCTCCTGCCCGAGGATGGCGGCGTGGGACGTTTTCTCCTAGTGGCGGCGCAGCGCGGGCGTGGGGCGCGGCGGCACGGGCTAACGGCGGTGGCTGCTGGGCATACGAGGCGTCGTCTTCTCCTAGGCCGACGGCGGGGTCTACTGTAGGGCTCTCCGGTGGCGCAGCTGGGGCTTGCGGGCAGCCCCGCTGCTCGCGCGGCGCGGCTGCTGGCTGGTCAGGCGGTGGCAGCCTGGATCCTACTTTCAGAACCCGGTAGAGATGGCGACGATCCATACACAAGACTAGATGGAGGTTCTTCGAACAGATCTGGGTGAAAACCTTGCGCTCGGCTAGATGCAAGGCTGGCGATGGCGGCGCTCTTCTGTGTCATTCTCTTCTTGAAGACATCGCCGTGGAGAAGTTCTAGACCTCTATCTGTTACTTCCGGGGGAAACCCTAGATCGGTAGATCGGATGACAGCGGCTCTCTTGCGTCGTTTCCCCCTTGGGGACGTCAGTCTTGGAGGTGTGCACGGGCTCGAGGGACCAGCGGATAACATCTTTAGTGGAGCAGTGTTTCATCTTACGCATCAACGACTATGGATCTGGCGGTGTGGCGCAGTGGAGTCTCGGCGTTTGACATGTGTAGACGGACTTGCGCAGGAGGATGCCGCTGTCTGGCATCGATGGCAGATCTGGCAAGGTCGTGGCATCAATACCTGCTCTGAAGATGGATCGGTGGAAGACGATGGCGGCGGCCTCTGTGAGTGCGCCGGACTGGTGTGTGCCCTAGACCAGATATATGGCTTGGCTGGGGCCTTCGGTTTTAGATGTTAGGCTTACGTGCGAAGTCTGTTTGGTATTAGGCTCGGACTATCGGCACCCCTTCATCAAGTGGATAGAAGTACCGACAGATGTTGCCAAGATGGTGGCTTCAAACTTACTGATGTACTATTTTGTAAGGTCTTTGTGAATAATTAATAAAGTGGCTGCATGCGATGCAGAGGCCGGGATCTTCCTCCTTTAAAAAAAGTAGTGTGTGTCCAAACCGAGCCTAATTGACAAATAAATATGAAAGTGGCTGCCTTTGCTTCTGAATAAATCGAGTAGGAAGTGAAAGTAACCTTCAGATTGATTTTGACGAATGAAGTGATACTGACTGACTGGTGTTCATGAACTAGACATGCATACACTACAACAGGAACCCCCCTTCAGCAACGCATCGATACGTTGTCGTATGTCCATATATATGTTGCTAGGGTGTACACCAACGGATTAGTATGTGTTGCCGGCGTTGCAAGGGTCTACTACAACATATATACATGCGTTGGTAAACGGCGTGTAGAAGCGTTGTAAGATAACAACACATAGAGTTAGATCTTAACAACATTTCATATGCGTTGGTGGCTGCCCTCCACAAAAGGATTTTCAAATGGACATAAGAGATCATTGCAACGAATAGAAACTTTGTTAGATCGCATGAACAATGAATGATATTTTATACATTGCCATCAAGAATTACGAGGTAACGAATAGGAGCCACAATATACAATAAAAAAATCGGATGTATTAAATCAATCGTGTTGCATTACAGAGAACACATTCCAAAGATTACAAGATGTGAAACTATCTAGTAGTAGCCCAATTGTCGACCTTGCAATCAACTACAATGGTTGAAACATTGACCCTTAAAATGACAGTCTAATTATCTAATACTGGCCACATTCTTGACCTTGCAATCAACATCTGAGCCAAGCATCATCAATTTCTTGGCAATCTACAACAACAAATAAATGAGATGAGTAAGTTATGGAGAAAATCATGTTAAAGCAGTAAATTTTGAAAGGAGGGGCACCATGGTAGCTCTATACACAGATTATATATCTTTTGTTTTAAACTCCAGATTCAACATATGGAATTGTAATTTAGAAGATCAAATATATGTATACTGACATTAAATTTGATCGATTGACAAATTGTAACCTTGTGAGCCAATAACACCCTTGGTGAGCCAATAACACCCTTGAGAAACAAAATTAACTTTTGACCTTACAAAACACACTGTAGATCAGCTGTCAGTCATTAATAAATCATTATTCGTGCACAGGTCTCGAGCCCAAATTGTTTATCTCATTTTTTTAAATTACAGTATACTGAATATGAACTCTGAGTTAATCTGAAATCTTGAGAAAGTGATATTAGTATGCCGAAAATATATCTAATAAATAAATAGATTTTTCAAGGGACATGGTTTAGTATTTCAAGCAAGTGATTACTATCCTAATAGGCATGCTACTTTTTCAACAATGTACAGTAAGTGTCGTTTGAACCCAAAAAATTGCTGCAAAAAAGAATACTATGTCAGTTTAAAGTACATTGCTAAATGAGATGGGCAATGCAAAAACAAAACATCTTGGGGTTATGTCATTTTAATTTTCCTAGTACTGTACATGCAGCTAACTTTTCGCCTTGGCCAAACAGTTACCAGTAGAAAATCAATAGCTGCAAGTATACCCACTTATATCAACATAACGTCTCAGTGCTGCATCTTGCATTATATATATTCACTGCATAGCGTGGCCGAGTCGCTCCTGTCCATAAAGGAGACGCACCGAACCTCCGCCTGTACATCCCATCAAGGAGCCTTTGTTCCTGCCCTGCACGTTGACAACTAAGCCAAATTTTAAACCAAAAAATGATCATAGTGGAGGCTGGAAGGGCAACCAGATGGATAATATTGGTGTAACTGATGGTGCGGACACCAAAATATATTATATGAAGTGGGGCAGCACAAGAAACATACACAACCTAGAGGAGCAAGTTAAGATGCGTAGGGATGTGCCTGTCTAACTCATTCCTTTAGTACAAAGCGTGTCAAACAAACTGATGAGATTCACACTGACAAGGGGATCTTTTTTTATCCTCAAAGTAATCAAAATGTCATTAATCGCTAGTAGTGTTGTCCTATTGATCCTTGAAGGAATCCTCTTTGATAACATGGTCACAACTAGGATAAATTTGAGATAATATGGCAGCTAATTGAACGAGTCTATGAGGATCAACTTCAATTGAAAATATTAGTAATTAAGTATTCACCTACATAGCAGCAAGAAAATCAAAAAAATCTAATGCATCACAAAAACAGTTTGTCAGAAAAAGAGGAAGCAAATATTCTTCCTGAATTAACACAGATAGCCACGGCGGTTCCATATATCTAATCAGTTAGCTAAGTAGAAACAACTAGCACATGGAGAACTAGATAGTAAACATCCCTAAAATTGAACGTCTAGAAAGGAGAAGCGGGCGCTTGGGCCTGCCCTGCTCTACAACAGTACTACAGCGGGAAATCCAGCGCAGATATGTTGAAATACTAAAATGACTAAGAATTCAAGGATCCATATTCCAGAAAAGAAACATGGATGCGTCGCCACCGACGCTTGTGGATCAGATCGATGGAAGGCAGGACTTGCGACTGAGAAAGGTTGTACTGAGAAAAGAGGAGGAGCAGTACGTACGATGAATGATGATGTTGTGGTGGCGGAGGCAGAGGAAGACCTCGAAACTGCGCTCGAACGAGGCGGCGAGTGCGGTGTCCAGCTCTAGCTGGCTCACCATCTTGATGGAGATATTGCAGACGGCATACCAGACATGAACCTGGCCCGGATCTCAAACTCGGATAGGTCGGCGTTCCGGACGTCCTCGCCGTCGCCCCAGATCGTGGCGGCCACCAGGTAAATCAATTCCAAAATTTCCTGCGAGAAAGATTTGGGTGAGGGGATTCTGCTGGTGTTTCTTGATCCTTTCTCGACCCTGCATCTCAGTACCTTGCTCCGGGATAAGCATGCCGGGAGACTTGATCTGCGTTTGATCAGAAAACCGACCAAGAGGGTGGAGAGGAGATGATTGTGGAGACGGAGAGGAAGATTAGGAGAAGGTGGGTACGGGGAGGAGGTTAGCTTTTTTTTAGTGGAGAGGAGAAAAGGAAGGGGAGGAGGTTAGCTATTCATGGGGAGGTGGGAGAGGTTGAGGCCACCGACCAACAACACATGATGTCTCTCCGTTGTTAAGTATGTGTTGGTGTATGTATGTTCTTGTTGTAGTGATAACGAAGGCAACAAGGATTGATAAGGGCTTGTTCTGTTGCAAGGAGAGGGGATTTGAGTGGATTGGGGAGGATTAAATCCGCTATAGATCAAAATCCACCTTAATCCCTTTCAAAAGAGGTTCAACCGAACATAATCATGAACTAGAATAAGGGGAATTGGATTGGATTGGAACGTACACTCCTCGTCGAGGTCGAGTTTGTCGCCGTCGAAGAAGTAGCGGGCGTATATGAAACAACCCTGCTTGGGGTCGTACTCGCTTAATCGCGGGTCGAAGGAATCCTCCACCGGCGTCTGGAACCGATACTCTTCGTGGTCCCACTTCCTCACCGCAGCCGCCGCCGCCACGGGAGAACAATCGCCGCCGGCCATGGAAGCGCTCTCTCTCTCTCTCTCTCTCTCTCTCTCCGTGGTCCCACGAGCACGCGTCCGCGAGCCTGCCAGGCTACTGAAGGTATATCTTCAGTTAACACTGCCGATGGGTTCAGTTAACTGTAGCTTGGAATCCTCCTCCGGCGTCTGGAACTGATACTCTTCGTGGTCCCACTTCCTCACTGCAGCCGCCGCCGCCGCCACGGGAGAACAATCGCCGCCGGCCATGGAAGCTCTCTCTCTCTCTCTCTCTTTCTCTCTCTCTCTCTCTCTCTCTCTCTCTCTCTCTCTCTCTCTCTCTCTCTCCGTGGTCCCACGAGCACGCGTCCGCGAGCCTGCCAGGCTACTGAAAGTATATCTTCAGTTAACACCGCCGATGGGTTCAGTTAACTGTAGCTTGGAATCCTCCTCTGGCGTCTGGAACCGATACTCTTCGTGGTCCCACTTCCTCACCGCAGCCGCCGCCGCCACGGGAGAACAATCGCCGCCGGCCATGGAAGCGCTCTCTCTCTCTCTCTCTCTCTCTCCCTCTCTCTCTCTCCATGGTCCCACGAGCACGCGTCCGCGAGCCTGCCAGGCTACTGAAGGTATATCTTCAGTTAACACCGCCGATGGGTTCAGTTAACTGTAGCTTGACCTACAATACCGCTTCGGGTGATCCAACGGTTCACAGTGACTCCCGCGTCTTCGACTGGTAGTCACCGCTAGATCGACTTTATCATTTTACTGTAGCACATCTCGTTTTTACTTTCACTGTTGGGTTAAACCCCTCTCCTATATAACTGCCGAGATGTGGCTGGGAAGACCATTATGCATTTCTCGATTCATTCCTATTGTTGTCATTGCTCATACACAATACATACATCCTTACTTCCTCTCCAATTATACTCATATCTGACCCGATTCATACTTTTCCCCAATAATTCTACACCCCATAGCTAGTAGATCATCTGGGACCTGACAAATTGATATCATGAGCAAGCGATACTCAGCGAGAGCGTACTCTGGGAACAAATTTTTTTCCAGATCGATGATTCTCACCCTTTCTCCCACCCATGTTTCTGAAGGCGATGATGATTGTTGGAGGCGTATGGTGGTGGGGTTGGATGTAATTGGTGACAGGGTGTAGGCGTTGGAGGCGGTGAATTGTGCGGGTGCAGATTAGCCGTGCAGGAGCGGTTGTTCCGTTGCCTTGCACGATCTGTAAAATCCCGCGTTCAAGCGCTAATCCGTGTGCCAAGGAGGTGTGGATCGAGGCGGCGGAAGGATTGGAGGTTTGGGGATAGGTTGCTGGGGGACTCTGGTGGTAAAATTCCTTACCTCGACCTCAGATCAAGGCGATGGGATGTGCTAAAGCTATTAATGAGGCGGATATGCAAGATTTACTCTCTGTGTGTGAGTATTTTGATGTTCTGCAGAAAGACAATGCCCAGATGCAGTCAAAGGTCACTAAATTGCAAGAAGAAGTGCAGTCCATCAGTAGTAAACATGGGGAAATATCAGTACAAGTGGGTAGTGTGCAGAAGGTTGTGCTAGATCTCAGCAAGCAACTCTTAACAATCAGTTCAGTGCTTCAGACACTAGTGAAACCAATGAACAGCAACCCACATAATGAAATTCCTTCCAGTTCTAGTCAATTGGTGAAATCTCCTACACTACAGCAAGATCAAGTGCAGGATCAGCCGAACAGAACGAAGCAATTAAGTAAACAATTAGAGGCAAAGAAGGAAAAATGTAAACAAATCGAAGAGATGCATTTGCGCGCACGCGCGCGCGCGCGCGCACACACACACACGCACGCGCACGCACACATAGTGGCAAGAATCAGGACCTATGAGCAAGATATGCAAGCCCAATTCAGGAAGTCTTTGAACAAGGGCCCCAAGATGGATTTTCCTAGATTTGAAGGAGAGGATCCTGATATTTGGTTAAGAAGATCTGGGTTATTGAAGAAACAATTATCCTGGAAATAGTTCTGTGTTGAAGTAGTGAAGAGATTTTCTCAGCAAGGCCCCTATGATTTAACAAAAAAGTTCAACTCTCTAAAACAACTGAACAACACAGTGTCTGAATTCACCAAGTCTTTTGAAGATTTAATGGCTAATGTACAAGAAGAAAATACTGAACTAGGAGAGCTATGGTTTGCCAGATGCTATTTCAATGGCTTAAAGGAGGGAATTAAATTCCAAATCAGACCTCTAAGACCTCAAACACTTACTGATGCTTATTGGTTGGCAAAAGATGTGGAAGCCAACCATCCTCCAGTACACACAGTTCCTAAGAAACAAGGAGTTCCTTATACTAACTACTATCAGAAAAATAGAGTTGGCTTTCAGAACAAAGTCAGCCCTACCACAGTTACCTGTCAGACAAGCTGCGAATTCTACATGCTATGTTCAGAAAATCAGGAAAGTGAGAGAATGTTGGGGATGTGGAGACAAGTGGATGCATGTACACAAATGTAAATTAGTGCCCAATGTACACATGTTACAACAAGAACTAACTGAGGAAATTCCTATGCAAAGTGAGGAGCGGGAACAAGAGGAAAAGACTGGAGAAAATGAGCGAGCCATGTTTATTTTTCCTTTGATATGGGAAACCAACTAGCCGTACCAACACCCGCCATACCAACAGCCACAATAGTAATACACATCGATGGCAAAAGAGCTTTAGCATTGTTAGACTCAAGCAACACTTCTTCTTTCATCAATCAGGACTTTGCAGTTAAGGCAAATTGTCAGTTACTGCTAGTAAAACTAAGAACTATTGTGGTGGCTGGTGGAAGCAAGTTATTATCAACTTCACTAGTTCCCAATTGTGAATTTCAAATGGCAAAACTTAAGTTGTCTCACAACTTGAAAGTTCTTAATCTACTTAGTCATGATGTGATATTGGGATTTGATTGGTTCGCCAAGGTGAGTCTAGTTTCTTTTGATGTTCCAAAGAAAACATCTAGTTTCACTTCAGAGGGCAAACAAGTAGAAACAAAGGTAAGTTTTTAAAACCGTGGAGAGTGGTAAGGAAGTTCTAGCTGAGGAAATGAACAAACTCTTGGACAAAGGAGTGGAAGGGTTTTTGTTACAGGTACATAACATAATCATGAATGCTCCTAAGGGTTTTAAAACTCCTCCCCAAGTGCAAAAGTTAATGATGAAATATGCATACTTATTTGAAGAACCAAAAACACTTCCACCGCATAGGGACTTGGATCATACTATTCCTTTAATTCCAGGAGCTACACCTTCACAAGTGAGACCATACAGAGTACCTCAGCACCAAAAAAAGGAAATGGAAGATCAAATCAACAAGCTCTTAGCTGCTCATTTGATAATACATAGTCAAAGTCCATATGCAGCTTCAGTGATCTTGGTCCAAGAGGTTGTGTACTAATTTCAGGAGGTTAAATGCATTGACAATCAAAAATAAATTTCCCATATGAAAGGGCATTTCCCTACTTTATGTTTTGGATGATGATGACAACCCTTTGTTGGTCTAATCATGTGCTATACGTTTCAGGTTCTCGATGCTTAGGCTTACATCGGATTGCTATTGCCTCTCATAGGAAAAGATCGAAGACATGTCCTCTATGCTTTTATTCTCTTTGGTCGTAGGGAACCCGTACTATCAAGAGGGAATCCTCATTAGAAAGCACCGGGGGAATCTTTTCACGTACACGTTCATCACCCCTCGTTGTCTTCCTCAGGTGTTAGAGAGTGAGAGTTTTTTTCCTTGTCTCTTCCCCTATCCTTCCTGCTCATTGTTTCTGCCCAGCGGTTGTACCGCTCTCTGGAGCGGTTGTACCGCTGGGTCTTGTCGCTCACCATCTTTGCTCGAGTGGTTGTACCGCTGCCTCCGGGCGGTGGTACCGCCACCTTGCTCTGCAAATGCTGGGGCGGTGGTTCCGTCCATGCACCGCTCAAGTACCGCTCGCGCTTCTGTTTTGATGCGGTTCTTGGGCGGTAGTGGCCCGGTTGGTCCGGTCGTTCCACGATGACCGGTACCACCAGTGATCCGAGCGGTTCTTCCGCTCAGAACTTAGCCGCCCAAGAGATCAAGGCCATGCGGTTGTTCCAGCCAGGCACCGCCCAAGTACCGGTCAAGCTCCTGTTTTGATGCGGTGGTTGTGCGGTGGCCAGGCGGTTAGTCCGGTTATTTTTCTTAACAGGTACTACCGCCTGCCTGTCCAGTTGTACCGCTTGGTAGGGTTCTGCAGATACACCGTGAGTCCCGGTTGTACCGGGACGAGGACCGGTTGTACCGTTGCAGTGCAAAAAAACGCAGTAACGGTTGGAATTGAGGGCTACTATATAAGTGAACTTCTCCCACCTACCACTCTCACCTTTGACCTCTCTCACTCCACCATTCATGCACTTCAAGCTCTCTTGCCCGATCTCTCTCTCTAGCCACTCAAACTTGTTGATTTGCTAGGGATTAAAGGGGAGACCTAGATCTACACTTCCACCAAAGGATATTTGCTTCCCCCATACTTTCTTGTGTGGATTTTGTTACTCTTGGGTGTCTGAGCACCCTAGACGGTTGAGGTCACCTCGGAGCCATATTCCATTGTGGTGAAGCTTCGTGGTTTCGTTGGAAGCCTCCAATTAAGTTTGGAGAGAGACCCAACCTTGTTTGTAAAGGTTCGGTCGCCGCCTTCAAGGTCACCAATAGTGGAATCACGACATCTCGCATTGTGTGAGGGCGTGAGGAGAATACGTTGGCCCTAGTGGCTTCTTGGGGAGCATTGTGCCTCCACACCACTCCAACGGAGACGTACTTCCTCTTAAAGGGAAGGAACTTCGACAACACATCCTCGTCTCCACCGTCTCCACTCTTGGTTATCTCATGCCTTTATTTGAGCAAGCTTATTGGTTTCATATCACTTGCTTGCTTGTGTTCCTATCCTTGTTGCATCATATAGGTTGCTCACCTAGTTGCATATCTAGACAACCTACTTTGATGCAAAGTTTAAATTGTTAAAGAAAAGCTAAAAATTGTTAGTTGCCTATTCACCCCCCTCTAGTCAACCATATCAATCCTTTTAATTGGTATCAGAGCCTCGTCTCTTTATTAAGGACTTTACCGTCCAAAGAGTATGGTTGATACTATAGACGGTGTGGAGGAACACTCCGGTGTGAATCCGACCTCGTCTACGGGCGATGGGGGAACCTCGGTCTCTCGTGAGGAGTTCAATGTGGCCTTGGAGACATTGAAAACCTCCATGACGACCGAAGTTGAAAGCATGTTTACTAAATTTCTTGAGGGGCTTAAACTATCCACTGCACCGTTGAAAGTGGGTGACCCCGCCGACAAGGTGACAGATGCTATCCCCGACAAGGGGGAAGCTAGTAGTGAAAAGGCTCCTTCTTCTAGTGGTAAGAATGGCACCGGCATCTTTGCCCATGTGGAACCACCACTTGTTTATGGTGGACCAGTTCCTTCCACTCATTTGAATCATGCTGGTCCTCCCCCTAAGATTGTGAAAAATGAGGACTTTGATTCTTGGGTTTACCTCTTTAAACGTCATTTAAATCATGTGAACACTAACCTTTAGAGAATCATTGAAGAAGGTTTCTATCCGCATGATCCAAGCAACTTCACTCCTCGAGAAGCCGCGGACAATCAATTCAATGAGAATGCTCTCTTCATCATTCAAGATGCAATTCCACCCGAAGACCTACCTCATCTTCGTCCCTTCGCCTTGGCCAAAGATGCATGGCATTGTGTTGTCTCTCTCTACCGGGGAAGCGCAAGCATTCAACGCTCCAACTATGAAGTGGTACAAGATGAGGCCGATGAGTTTGCAATGAAAGAAGATGAAGAACCTCGTGAGCTTTATCGGAGAGTAACCAAACTCGCGGTCTCACTACGAGACCACAGGAGCAAGGACACGGATGACAATTGGATCAAGCGCAAATTCCTCAAGGCAATGATGCCCTATCACAAGGCCATGTCCTCCGTCATTCGTCAAAGACCGGACTTCCACACTTTGACCTCAAGCGAAGTGTTGGATGAGTTTGTGGCCATGAACATTTTGGACAAGACCGCCGACAATGCGGTGCTTCGTTCTCAAAGGGGAAAGAGGCCTAACCTTGCATTGAAGGCCAAGCTCACCGTTGAAGAAGAAGAGGAAGAAGAGGAGAGCAACCCCAAAGATACGAAGTATGCATATCATGAACACATGGCACTTGCTTCAAGGAAATTTTGGAGCCAGAAAAACTCGAGGCCAAACTTTAGCAAAAACAACTCAAGTGGCACGAAGAGCAAGCAACGTGTAAGGACTTGCTACAATTGCGGCAACGTGAGTCATTTTGTTGCGGAATGCCCGTATGAGAAGATGGAAGACAATGGTGGCAAGCTCATCCGAAAGGACAAGGCCAAGTCGTTCCCCAACAAGAGCAACTTCACCAAGAAGACTCCTCCCAAGGCATTGGTGGTACAAGAAGAGTACAATGAGGATGAGGACGATGATGAAAGTGATGAGTCGGTTGCCATGGCCTCCGTTGCCATTGCGACGACTCCACGGGTGTCTCTCTTCGACTCACCCAATGAGAGCATCACCGCCAAGTGCCTCATGGCTAAAGCCACCAACAAGGTAACCTCCAACATCAAAACTACCATCATTAATCATCCTTCTCCGGCGGATAGCATTAATGAACTTGAGGAAGATAATGTGGAGGCTAATGAGTTTGAGGCCTTTATGGGCAAACTCAAGGGAAAATCCAAGAAGCACTTTGTTGCTCTCTTGGAACAACTTGGTGAAGCCAATGACATGATCGAGGCTCACGAAAACACCATCACTAAGATGGAAGGGCATAGTCGTGACTATGCCGATGAGATTTCGGATCTTTCCAATGCTCTTGAGGAAGAGCGTGGTCGTCGTTTGGCTCTTGAGGAGTCACACAACGCTGATCATGCTAAGTTAAAGAAAGATTATGATCATGTCCTCATTGTTTCTCATGTGCTAAACTCCGAGAAGGCCGAACTTGAGGTTGATTTTGCTAGACTCAAAGAGGAGTTTGATCTACTTGACAAGGCTCACAAGGTCTTGAAGGGTGCTCATGCTAGCCTGAAAGAGTCTCATGATCAACTTCAAGTAAAGCTAACCAAGGAAAAAGCCACTTTCCCTCGTATGATGTTAATTGATAATGCAAATGCTACTAACCCGTGTTGTGAGCATGTGCATCTCGTTGAGGAGAACGCTAAGCTAAAGGGGAAACTTGAGAGAGGTCTTGCGACTTGCATACAAGGCAAGAAGAACCTCAACGATCTCTTGATCAACCAAAAGGGAGTTGTGGCCAAGGAATGGGTTGGGTACGTGCCCGACTCCAAGAACAAGAAGAAGAATGACAAGACCAAATGACCTCCTCCTCTCATGCAAACCTTTGTGAAGGAGGGAGAGAGTGTCTCCGAGGAGAAGAAGAAGAACATTGCAAACGGCGGTAATGTCAAGAAGGGCAATGCCACCCCTCCCAACAAAGCCGGCGATTTTAAGCCTTCTTATGTGTTATGCCGTGCTAGTGATGGGCATGTTTATGCCAAATTTGTTGGTTCTCTTCATGAATACATTGAATGGTATATTTGGGTTCCAAAGACCCTTGTTACTAACATCAAAGGACCCATTACAAAATGGGTACCTAAAACCAAGCATTGATCTCTTGTAGGTGTTTGCTTCCGGTGGGGGATCATGGTTGCTTGATAGCGGAGCTACAAATCATATGACCGGAAGCAAGGACTTGGTGGTGGATGTGCACAAGGTTCCATCTATGCCCACCAATGTCGAGTGGGGTGACGCCTCATCTTCTAAGGTATTGGGACTTGGCAAGGTGGTCATCTCTCATGATCTCACGATCAAGAAGGTCATGCTTGTTGAGTCCCTTGCATACAATTTACTTTCCGTTCGTCAACTTGCAATCATGGGCTTTGCCACTTTATTTGATATCGATACCGTGGCCCTCTTGTGGAGCAAGACTCTTAAAGTAGCCTTTGTTGGGCATGTCGAGAACGGTCTATATGTGATTAACTTTTCGGAGCGACCCACTAAGACCGCGACGTGCCTAATGGCTAAAGTTGATGTGGGATGGCTTTGGCATCGCCGTTTAGCCCATGTCAATATGAGATCTTTGCAAAGTCTCCTCAAGGGGGACCATGTCCGTGGACTAACAAATGTTAGTTTTGCTAAAGATCATGCTTGCAGTGCTTGTATCGAAGGAAAGCTACATGAGAAGGCCCACCCTCCCACGACTATCATTTATTCAAAGAGGCCTTTGGAGCTCCTTCACATGGATCTCTTTGGGCCTCCATCCTTCGATAGTCTTGGAGGTAGGAAGTATTGCTTGGTGATTGTGGATGACTACTCAAGGTACACGTGGGTGTATTTCTTCAAGAGGAAGAGCGAGACCCAACAAACTGTCATTGACTTTGCAAATGAAGCACAACGTCAACACAATGCAAAGATCTTAACAATAAGAAGTGACAACGGCACCGAGTTCAAGAACTACACCTTGGATGAGTTTCTTAGTGATGAGGGAATCAAGCATCAATATTCTGCACCCTACACCCCTCAACAAAACGTTGTTGCGGAGAGGAAGAACCGGACGTTGATGGATGCGGCAAGGACCATGATGGCGGAGTTCAAGTCTCCGTACAACTTTTGGGCCGAAGCCATCAACACCACGTGTCATGCATCCAATCGGCTCTACCTCCGCAAGGGCTTGAACAAGACTCCGTATGAGATACTCACCGATAACAAGCCCAACCTCAAGTACTTCCGGGTATTCGGGTGTAAGTGTTTCATTCTCAAGAAAGGTGTTCGGTTGTCTAAATTTGAGGCTAGAGCTTATGAGGGCATATTTGTTGGTTATGCTACAAACTCTCATGCTTACCGTGTCCTCAATAAATCCACGAGACTTATTGAGGAGATGTGTAACGTGGAGTTTGATGAGAATAACGGCTCCCAAGTGGAGCAAAGTGGCACTTGTGATGTAGGTGATGAAATTCCTCCCCAAGCCATAAGAAGAATGGTTGTTGGCTTTATCCTACCCATTGAGGAACCCCTTGTGGCCGAAGGAGAAGGACAAAGCTCCACTCAAGTGGAGCCATCACCAACCCAAGGCCCACACGCTTCCGAAGAACAACAGGAAGGCCCTCATCCTCAAGAACATGACCAATGGCAAGATCACGCTCAAGACGGTGTTGACCCATCAAGTGATGCCCAAGGTCAAGTTCTCTCCTCCGAGCAAGTTCAAGAACAAGAACAAGCCCAAGACGACGCTCAAGATGATCAAGTGACCACTTCTCATCTCACCCTCGAGGAGGAATTAGAGCGTCGTGCCGCCAAGGTTTCTTCCAAGCTCTCCACCAAGGATCATCTCATGACGAATGTGCTTGGAAGCTTAAGAAAGGGGGTAAGCACTCGTAGACAATCAGCAAATTATTGTGAGCATACGCGTTTGTCTCTTGTGTGGAACCCCACAAGGTCTATGAGGCGCTAGAAGATCCGGATTGGCTCAATGCCATGCATGAAGAACTCAACAACTTCGAGCGCAACAAAGTGTGGAGATTGGTGCGAAGACCGACCGGGAATCACAATGTCATAGGAACCAAGTGGATATTTAAGAACAAGCAAGATGCTCATGGGATTATCATTCGCAACAAGGCTCGTTTGGTAGCACAATGCTACTCCTAAGTCGAGGGTATCGACTACGGTGAAACAGTAGTGGTTTTGTCACGGCAGATGTCCTAGAGAAAGGACTTAGTCGTGGAGCCATCGCTACGGGTTAGCTCGAAGGGGTTAAAGCGGACACAGGGACGCAAGAGAGTTTATACTAGTTTGGCCCCTTCAATGAAGGTAAAAGCCTACGTCTAGTTGTGATGGAATTAATGGGGTTTCGATGACTAGGGAGCAAACAAGCTTCGCCTAAGTCTCGATTTGTTGTCTGTGTCCTTGAACCGCCGCCGGGTCGTCCCCTTATATACACGGGTGACGCCCGTCGGTTCACAGAGTCCCAATACTGGCTCATAGATGTGTCCGGTTTGGTCTCTACTTATTCCTAACTTACAATACAAGTTATATGCCAACGCCGGTTTATGGCTACAGGCCTTGAACCGACTATGGGCCTTGAGCCCTCATCTTCCTTCTTGGGCTTTAACATAGTTAACTACTGACGAAGTTAATCCAGCCCAGATAGGCCGGTTTACGCCCAGTAGTGATATCCCCAACATTAGGCCCCAGATTGATTTGAACAGGTTCATGTCAATCCTTAGCAAAAAATCTTCATCTTCAACATCTTCTTGTAGTTTTTTGAACCACCGTGATGTCATCTTCTCTGGTCGTTGTAAACCGGCGTGACGTCACCTGTTATAAAGAAACTTATCCATGATACCTTTTTTGTTTAATAGGTCTACGATAATCGAGGCGACAACTTCGTTTCCAAACCCACGGTCCCTTGATTTTCGCGCCTGGCACATGTCCCTTGCCTTATAAATAGGACCGAAGGGTCATTTCTTTTTTCCCCCTTCGTGCCCTTCTGCTTCGTCTTCCCGCGTCGTCCAGCTTTGGAGCTCCGCCGCCGTTGACGACCTCTGCTCCAACCTTGGCCGCTGCATCACCCTGATTGTACCAGAGCATCGCGGCGACCTTCTGCTTCTTCCTCGGCTCTGGTGAGTTCTTCACCTTTTCCTCCGTAGATCTGTTCTAGGGTTTCCAAGTTCTTCAGTGTTCATCGTCTGCTTCGTACTCATATGATAGATCTTAGATGAACCTGTGAACCTTTGCTCTGTGTAGCGGTAGTTTTTAGCATCCGCCTTCACTTACATGCCTCAAGACCATAGATCTACCTGTATCTCTACCCATTGATTCGGTACTGTTGTTTTTTGAACCTTGAATATTTTCCTTCTTTTCTGAACTTGCTTTAGATCCGTCGCTGTAGAGAAATCTTGTGAAATATGTTTCTGTACACTTACCCATCCGCAATCTCAACTGTTTCAATGCTTAGATCCAGCGGTTTAACTTGGTGTAGAAAAAATTAACAAACCGGTATATACCATTAGTCCCCTTGTTGAACCGCCAGATGCTGTTGCTTCATAAAACTCCGGTTTAGTTAGAGCTGTCTCTAGTTTAACATTGTACATACCAGTGTACTTTAATCAATGCATTCTTGAACCGGAATCACCTATCTTGTAGATTTCATCATGTCCAAGCAAGTATATGAGTGCAACTGGGTTCCTTCTCGCGTCACAGAGACACAACTGAACAATTTAGTCCTGATCGGCGCTTTAGGCAGCAAAGACACCATCCATTGGAGGGTTCCTGGCAAAGAATGCCCCCCCACACCTCAAGAAGGAGAGGTCGTCGTTTTCGTAGATCACTTAGCCCGGGGTTTTAAGCCGCCCGGTTCTAAATTTTACCGGGACGTTTTAGCCGATTTTCAACTCCGCCCACAAGACACTGGTCCCAACTCCGCAAAGGTTGACTACCAAGGAGAGAAGCAAATACGCTCCTCAACTGTCCAAGCTCAGAGCCTTCATGGCTAATGGTTTAACAGGAGTTGATCTCGCTCGCTGTTGGATATCGTGGAGCATACTGCCCCTTAGCCAGCGCTCCGGTTTGATGTGCGAGTATACTGGCAGTGTTGATGACCCACTGCGACATGCTAACATCCAGCTCACCGATGAAGAAATCACAGAGGCTGTGAATAAAATGCTGAATGAACCAGAACACGTCTGTGCTCGAACCGGCCTGCTTCCCTTCTGTGCCACCAACAAACCGCCAGCTGTAAGAGTTTGATTTTTCCTTTTACTGAACCTGTTACTGATATATCTGGTCATTGTTTAATATCAATGTCTATTTAAACAGGGTAATGATCCGTTTTGGAGCAAGAAACTTCCACAGGAGAAGCCAGAAAAAACAGACAAACCGGAACGACCAAGCTGGCCAAAGACTAAAGTCGTGAAACGGCCTGCTCACAAGAAGAAAACCACTGCATCTTCTGATCCGGCCCCTGATGATGATGTGGGTAATCCGGACCTTGAGGTAGAGCTTGACTCACTTGGCTTATTTTTCATGCGCCTTATTGATGATGATATTTGTCAGGATAATGCCGAAGCCAGCCATGCTGATGCTGCAGAGGTAATTATTCTCTCTTCCGATTCAGACCCTTTGCCTTCACTAAAAATCCGTCAGGCAAACCGGAAGGTTAAATTTTCTCATCCTCTTGCTTACTTGGATCCCAAATTTCTTATGAAGACCCAACAGCACGAAGCTCGCCGCACAACCCGGCACAGCGGCCAGGTAGTTACCTCCGCCGGTTTACCGAACAGTCCGGTTCGGAAACGCCGTTCAGAGGTCTCTAATTTGCTTGTCAGTGCTTGTCCTAAAGCGGGCTGTTTTCGTCAACCTCTTAATCCATCTGACTCCGATTATCAGGTTACTTCCCACTCATCCTCTGGCGAGTCATCGGCTACTCAGCTGCCACCGCTCAAAACGGTGCTTGGGTAAGCTATACTTATCATAATATTTCCGGTTCATCACCTTGGAACATATGCTGTATTTGACTTTGTTATTCCTTTCAGGGCCATGCCTAGGCCGAGCAAGAAGGCTCGCCTGGATAAAGCGGCTGAGGAGGACACCGTCCCTGAACTGGGTAAAGCACCAGATCTTGAAGCGGCTATTCATGAAGACATATCCAATGATCCACCATAGCAGGATGACGTTTTTATTGCTGAAGAAAGGCCTATTGACACCTCAGGCCCTGTCAACCAGCCCGCAAGCCCCATCCGGATTGAGAAATCCACCGGTCCATCAAAGCCTACTGATAAGCCAACTGCCCCAGTGCAAACCGACGATGCCAAGGATGATGGGGTTGTTATTACTGGCATTGGTCACACAGAGCCAGGCAATCCCGTTGCTTTATCCAGACACACTGGCAAGGAAGAATTTGCTGCCATTGGCAAGGGAAAATGGAATGAAGATCTGACAACTTATGCCGCTTTGAACGCCCAAGATCTCCATTCCGGCTATCTGAACCGGCTATACACTAGCCGTGACTATGAAGCTGGTCTGGTTAATATGATGAAAGAGAAATTTGAGGTAACTTCCATGTACTTTTTCCTGTTTGGATATTTCAATCTTGTTAACTCTCCTAGCCCCCAAGGGCCGGTTTAGAATCTGCATCCAAACCAGGACTTGCTAATATAAATCCCAATGCTTCGGAATTCGCCGATGTAGCCCCCAAGGGCCGGTTCAACTTAGTGTAGTTAAACCAGGACTTGCTAATATAAATCCCAATGCTTCGGAATTCGCTGATGTAGCCCCCAAGGGTCGGTTCAACTTAGTGTAGTTAAACCGGGACTTTAAGTAATTGAGATCGCCGCATCAGAATATATTCGAGCAAATAGCCATTAGCCCCCAAGTGCCAAGTTGAATACTTGTATTGATCTTGGGACTTTATAATCAAGTGAAATATGAAGATCAAATAGGCATTAGCCCCCAAGCGCCAAGTGCATAACTTGTTATGTGGTTGGTGCTTCAATTCTTGCACTGCTTGCTGAATCATATAACTGTTTGTATGCAGGCTGAGCTGAAGACAAAAGAAACCCAAATCGCCGATCTCCAAGAAAATCTGATGTCCCAACAGACTGAAACCTCAAAAGCAAAAGAGGAGTTGACCAGCGCCTTAAGCGTCATGGAATAGCTTAAGAAGGATTTCAAGAAGGAGCGGGCGGATTGGGCCACTGAAAAATCCACTTTAACCAAACGAGCAGAAGACGCCAAGGCTGCACTAAAACCGGTGGTGGACGAACTGACCAGCATAAAGAGGCACGTGCATGCCATGACCACTGCTATCTTTGGTAAGCCGGTTTGATTTCTGAATTGATTCGGCCGTCTTATAGAGCTGCCGGTTTGTTAACCCTTTGTGATATTTCAAGGACACGCATTGGTCACTTGGGGTCAGATGTGCGGAAGAAATTGAAAGCCGCCTACACTTTGATCGAACAACTGTACACTGGTGCATAGCGAATCATCTGTACTGCATCCCACAACAATCCGGCGCCCACTTTGATTCAGGACACTCTGAAGAAACTGTCGATGCTTCCTGCCCGGGTTGAAGAGCTGAAGAAATGTCACACCCTAGCTAGTTCAAGCATTAGAATGTGCATCATGTTTAAATTCCTCTTAAATTTGAATTGGGGAAGGCAGAAACCCCCAACACCCCTTGGAAACAACTAGGGTTTACTAAAATTATTTTCAATGAACCTGAAATGCCCTTCTAAAAAGTTCCCCCTCTTTGTCTTGGGTTAGAACCTCTGGCAAAATTGGTGCACAATTTTTCTAGGTCAACAGAAGGTCATTGATTTAAATCATAAGTATTTGAATTTGGGCATTTAAATGCTATTAAATAATTTAAATGCTCAAATAATTCTAGAAATAAATGTTTTCTGTTGGAAATAATCCAAACAGAGCCCACAATTATTTTCAGGATTTTTGGAAATGTTTTAGTATTTTAAATAAAGCCCAACAGTTACAGTTAAATAGAAAACATAAACAAATTAAAAAAAGAGAGGGAGAAGCCCACCTGGGCCTTACCTGTGCTGGCCAGCCCACCTGGCTCGGCCCAGCCTACTGGCACTACCAGTCGTCGTCCTCCTCACACCAGAAGGACGCGGAGCGCGTGGCCGGTGCCCGCGGCCACACGCCGGCCACCTCCTGCTTCCGCCGACGCCGGGAGACGTCTAGGGATTGCCACGCGACCCCCACGTCCCCCTCTCATCCTCTCTCACTCTCCCCCTCGTCTCCCTCTCCCTCTCCCGTGATGGCCGACGCACCCGTCGCCGTCTCACCGCCGTAGTCACGCCCTCCGTCACCCCCTCGCCTCTCTGACCTGTCCAGAAGCTCCGCCGTGACGCCCTCGCCCTCCCCACCGAGCCACGCATCGCCGGAGGCCCTGCATCGCCGCCATCGGATCGTCTTCAACCTCGGTACCCGCCGGACGCCGCTCATCGATTCGCCTCACTCCGGTCGCCCCTGAGCTCACTGAGCTGCTCATCGACCTCCCTGTGAGCTCCGCCACCTTTCCCCTCTTCTTTTCCACGCGTTTGCACCCTCTAGGCCATAGTTCCACCATGGCTGAAGCTCGTCTCCGCTCGAGCTTGTCGCCGGCGCCGCTCCGGTGACCATTTGGTCATCCCGTGCTACGCAACGTGCTTGCCGCATCGCGTAGTGCCTCGCTAGCGCCTCAGTTTCCACGTTTGCACGCCGCAGCCCACACCCCCGCACATGGCCGAACTCCGGCCGCCGCCTTGGAGCTCGCCGTTGTCGTCTCCGGCCACCATAGGCCCGGCCACCACCACCACTAGATGCCCGACTGCAAGAGCTCTCCAACGAGCCCAAGAACGGCCTCGCTTGTGCCCTGTAGGCGTTTTCCGAGCTGCGCCACAGTCTCGGGCCTCGCCGGCGGCTCAACGCCGGCGAGTTTGACCCAGTTTGACCCTGGGTGGGCCCAGGTAGGCCCCCCCTGAGTCTATGACAGGTGGGGCCGGCCTGCTAACTAATCTAGGATTAGTTTTAACTAATTTTATTTTAATCAGTCACTGACATGTGGGCCCAGGCCCCACCGACAGCTAATTAGTGTTAATCTAATCCTGTTATTTAACTGAGAGACTGACAGAAGGGGCCCACCAGTCAGGTTTGACCTGGGCTGGCGCCTTTGACCTGCTGAGGTCAGCATGACGCAATGCTGACGCAGTAATGCATTTTCTGGAATTATTTTTATTCAGGAAATTCTAGAAAATGTTTAAAACTTCTAAAAATCATAGAAATTCAACCGTAACTCCAAATGAAATAATTTATATATGAAAAATTATCAGAAAAATTCAATCTATCCATCTGTAATGGTTTCATGCATGACAAAACAAGTTTACCTTGCTGTTTAAGCAGAATAAGGAAATGCACTATTAAGGCCATGCTTAATGAGCTAATATTTGAATCTTTGATTCAAATGAGTTCATCCCTTTCTATTTTAGTTTGCATTAGGCCAAGACACATTCATATTGCCATGTCATAGCATGCATCATATTGTTGCATATCGTCATGTGTTGATTGTGTTCCGATGTGTTCTTCGTGGTAGGTTCTGCCTCCGAGGATATTCACGAGTATCCAACCGAAGGGCAGTATCCCACTACCACTCCATCAGGCAAGCAACCCATTGATCATTCCGATACAACCCATGTTCTCGCCTCTGCTCTTGTTTACTGCATTAAGACAACGCGATTCAAACTGCTGTGTGCTACGGTAGTTGAACCCTTATCCTCTGCATGACCTGTCATTGCCAGAGTAACTAGATGAAACCCACTAGCATGTGTAGGAGTTGATTGAGCCATGTATGTGATTCCTACCTTGCTATGCCTGCTATGCTTAGAGTTGTGTCAGGTCTGGTTCATCTGGGTGATGGGCTAGAGTGATATGATTATGTCGGTAATATGAGGAATGTGTTGAACATGTTTTGGTAAAGGTATCGATGAGAGGCCATGTAGGAGTACATGGTGGGTTGTTTCATTGAGAACGTCCTTAAGAACTGAGATCTGTATGTGTGATTTAAGATTCAGCTACTACCATGCATTGGGATCCTTAATTGACCCTCTCGGCTTCTTAATCACCCTAGTACTCTGTCCAGGAGTTGCAAATAGTTTATGGTGTTTGTAGGTTATGTGTTGGCGGCCGTGCGTAGCGCTGACCCTAGGGGTGGGCTATGTTGCGGTAGATACACCGTGGCCGGGTATGCCGGGCGCCCGTTTGGCGTCTCGGGACCCTGTTCACATCGTTCCGGGCCGTATGTGGAAACCTCGGCCGGACTCCCTGTGGATGGAACCTGGATAGGCGATAAACCTGGACTAGAGACTTAAGTGTTTAGGTAGGCCGTGGCCGACACCCTCGCTGGGCTTTCGCTTGAAGGTTGTCGACTACATGTCATGTAAACGGCGATAAGTGGTGAAAGCGTGTATGACGAAGTACACCACTGCAGGGTATAAAACTATTCGAATAGCCGCGTCCCCGGTAAAGGACTACTTGGTTGCCTATACAGTTCATAGACAAGTAAATGGATACTACTAAAAGACTCAAGATAAGTGTGAGTACCGAGGATGGCCCTCTCGTAGGATGATGAGGGAGGATCCCCGGTGGAGTATTGTGTTGGTGAGTAGTGGACTCGTGTGCGAAAACTATTTTACTAGAGAAGTTCCGTAGGATAGTTTAGCCAAGAGTCAAAGCTGGCTTGCTGCAATATCCCCACCACCTTCTTGAGAATAGGCATGTATAGTAGGTTCTGTTGTAAGACTTGCTGAGTACCTTTGTACTCATGTTTGCTTAATTACTGTTTTCAGACGACAACACCGCCCCCTTCGATGGGTTCTATGTAGACCTTGACGTCGACGAGTGACTAGCCACCCAGGTGGTGATCCTGGCCATGGAGGGCCCTATGTAGATAGACAGGCCTCGAGGAGCCTTCTTTCTTTCTAGTGTCTGTACTCAGACCGGTTGCTTCCGCATGTGCTTGTATGATTGTATGACTTGAGTGTCGGGTCATGTGACCCCTATTTGTATGAACATGTTATGTATGGCTCTCTAGAGCCTTTAAATAAAGTACTTGAGTTGTAGAGTTTTGTTGTGATGCCATGTTGTATGTACTCATATCGGGCATATTGTGTGTATGATTGAAATGCTTGGTATGAGTGGGATCCGACAATCTAGTTGTTTATCCTTGGCAGCCTTTCTTATGGGGAATGTAGTCTAGTGTTCCTCGAGCCATAGTAGTCCGCTACAACCCAGTTCACCGGAGTCCTGCTAGCCCAGCACTACTGCTCAGGACACTTGACTGGCCGGCATGTGATTCACTTCGTTCCTATGTCTGTCCCTTCGGGGAAATGTCACGCGGTGACTTTCGGAGTCCTTCCTAGCCTGCTACAGGCCGGGTTCCCCGGAGTCCTGTTAGCCCAGTGCTACAGCCCGGAACCACTCGCTGATGACCGACATGCTCGATGTGATTCATGTATGCCTGTCTCCATAGGTCTGTGCCGCTTTGGGTTCACGACTAGCCATGTCGGCCCGGGTTCTCTGTCACACCCTAGCTAGGTTATGCATTGGAGTGTGCATCATGTTTACTTTCATCAGAAATGGAAATGGGGAAAGCAGAACCCCCAGCACCCCCCCTGAAATCAACTAGGGTTTGCAAAAAAATAAATTCAATGAACCTGAAATGCCCTTCAAATATGTTCACCCTCTTTGCCTTGGGTTAGAACCCTTGGGAAAAATGGTGCATATAATTTTAGGTCAACAAAAGGGGCATTGACTTAATTAATAAATATTTGAATTTGGGCATTTAAATACTATTAAATAATTCAAATGCTCAAATAATGTTGGAATTATTTTTGGGCCACTGAAATATTTCAGAAAGTGTCCATAAATATTTTCAGGATTTTATAAAATGATTTAGTATTTAAACTAAATCAAAACAGAATAACAAAAATAGAAAAACAGAATAAATTAGAGAGAGAGACAGAGGCTCACCTGGACTTACCTGGCGCCACCGACCGGCCCAGCACTATAGCTGGACGGCCCAGCCCACCAGGCCGACGCCAGTCGTCCCCTAGCTCCTGCCAGGAGGACGCCGGGCGTGTGCCCGCGGTGCGCCGGCACGCGCGCGGCCACCGACGGCCACCTCCTGCTTCGGCCGCCTCCCCGACGTCGCTATGGACGCCACGCACCCCCCTGGCCCTCTCATTCACTCTCCCTCGCCCTCATCCCCTCCCCTGTCTCGGTCTCTCGCACACACCGAACACAGCCGCCGCCGCCGCTCGCTGTTGCCACGGCCACTGGCCCTCCCTCGCCCATCCTTCGTGCTCGAGAGCTCCGCCTCGACCCCCTCCTTCTTCCACCCCAAGCCACACCACCGCAGGAGCCCCACATCGCCGCCACGAGTCGTCTTCTCCGAGCACGGCTGCCGGACTCCATCGACGAATTCGTCGGCTCCGGACCGTCCCCGAGCCCACCGAGCTGCTCTACGTGACCCCAGTGAGCTCCTGCTCCGTTTCCCCCTCTTCCCCGCTTCAATTGATCGCCGTAGCCGTCGCCCCCTTGATGACCGAACTGCGGCGCCGCCCGAGCTCGCCGGCGACGAGGCTCCGGTGGCCAATCGGCCCCGTTCATATGGCCGTTGGCTTTGTGAGAGCCTGCAGAACACGTAGCCACCACCAGTGGATCCTCCCATGCACGACGTCGTCGTTTTCATCGGCGCCCGAACTCCGGCGGCCGCAAGAGAGCTCGCCGCCGTCAGCTCCGGCCACCCCCGCACCTCCCGTTGGTCCCCCTAGATGCGCACGAGCACGAGCTCCTCCCTGGTGCCCCCAGCGTGCCAAACCATCGCTTGTAGCGAAATCCCGACGCGGACGCCGCCGCGATCTGAGGTCGCCGGCGGCTAAACACCGGTAGCCGACGTGGCCGTCATTAGCGGCTAACTAACCCACTAACCACCCCTCTAGAGTCACTGCCATGTGGGCCCTAGTGCTTAATTAGTTAGTTAAATATTTTGTTAGATTAGCACCGGTCTCACGAGGGCCCCACCTGTCAGTTTGACTTTGCCACGTCACAGTTGACCTGGTCCCACACGTCAGCCACAGGAACCAACTAGAGTCACTGACCAGTGGGACCCACTGGTCAGGTTTGACCTGGAGGCAACCCTGTTGACTTGCTGATGTCATGCTGATGCAAGGCTGACGCAGTAAATCATTTTCTAGTTTAAAAATAATTCAGGAAATTCCAGAAAATACCCAAAACTTTGAAAAATCATAGAAATTCAACCATAACTCCAAATGAGACAAATTATATATGTAAAATTATCAGAAAAATTCAAGGAATCCATCTGTACCATTTTCATGCATGTTTGAACAATGTTTGTCCCCTGTTTTGGACAAAACAAATAAAGGGCATTTAAATAATCATATATGGGGTTGGAATTTGAATCTTGTACTCAAACCAACTCCATTTAAATCATAGCTAGTTGCATTAGCTCAAGACACATCCATATTGCCATGTCATAGCATGCATCATATTGTTGCATATCGTCATGTGTTGATTGTGCTCGGTTGTGTTCTTCGTGGTAGGTTCTGCCTCCGAGGATATTCACGAGTATCCAACTGAAGGGCAGTATCCCGTTACCACTCCATCAGGCAAGCAACAATTGATCATTCCGATACAACCCATGTTCTCGCTCCTGCTCTTGTTTACTGCATTAAGACAACACGATTCAAACTGCTGTGTGCTACGGTAGTTGAACCCTTATCCTCTGCATGACCTGTCATTGCCACAGTAACTAGATGAAACCCTCTAGCATGTGTAGGCGTTGATTGAGCCATGTTTTGTGATTCCTACCTTGCTATGCCTGCTATGCTTAGAGTTGTGTCAGGTCTGGTTCATCTGGGTGATGGGCTAGAGTGAAATGCTTATGCCAGTAATATGTGGGATGTGTTGAACATGTTTTGGTAAAGGTATCGATGAGAGTCCATGTAGGAGTACATCGTGGGTTGTTTCATTGAAGCCGTCCCTAAGAACTGAGTTCTGTACGCGTGAATTAAGATTCAGCTACTACCACACATTGGGCCCTGAAATATGACCCCGCTCGACTTACTGACCCCTCTCGCCTCAGTCCAGGAGTTGCAACTAGTTTCTGGTGTTTGTAGGATATGTGTTGGCGGCCGTGCGTAGCGCTGACCCTAGGGGTGGGCTATGTTGCGGTAGATACACCGTGGCACGGTGTACCGAGTCACCCGTTTGGTGTCTCGGGAACCCTGTTCACATCGTTCGGGGCTGTTGAGGACACCCCGGCCGGATTTCCTTGCGGATGGAACCTGAATATGCGATGACCCTGGACTAGAGACTTGTGAGGTTAGTCAGGTCGTGGTCTACACCCACGTCGGTTTTCGCTTGAAGTCTGCCGAGCACATTTCGTGTGCAGACGCTAAGTGGTGGAAACATGTGTGACGAAGTACACCCCTGCAGGGTATGAAACTATTCGAATAGCCGCGTCCGCGGTAAAGGACTACTTGATTGCATATACAGTTCATAGACAAGTTAATTGATACTACTAAAAGACTCAAGATAAGTGTGAGTACCGAGGATGGCCCCCTTGCAGGTTACGAGGGAGGATCCACGGTGGAGTATTGTGATGGTGAGTAGTGGACTCGTGTGCGAAAACTATTTTGCTAAAAGCTTCCGTAGGATAGCTTAGCCAAGAGTCAAAGCTGGCTTGCTGCATAAACCCCACCACCTTCTTGAGAATGAGCATGTACAGTAGGTTCTGATGTAAGACTTGCTGAGTACCTTTGTACTCATGTTTGCTTATTTATTGTTTTCAGACGACAACACTGCCCCCTCCGATGGGTTTTACGTAGATCTTGACGTCGACGAGTGACTAGCCACCCAGGTGGTGATCCAGGCCATGGAGGGCCCTATGTAGATAGACAGGCTTCGAGAAGCCTTCTTTCTTTCTAGAGTCTGTACTCAGACTAGTTGCTTCCGCATGTGCTTGTATGACTGTATGACTTGAGTGTCGGGTCATGTGACCCCTACCTGTATGGATATGTTATGTATGGCTCCCTGGAGCCTTTAAATAAAGTACTTGAGTTGTAGAGTTTTGTTGTGATGCCATGTTGTATGTACTCATATTGAGCATATTGTATGTATGATTGAAATGCTTGGTATGAGTGGGATCCGACAATCTAGTTGTTTGTCATTCGCAGCCTTTCTTATGGGGAAATGTAGTCTAGTGCTCCTCGAGCCATAGTAGTCCGCTACAGCCCGGTTCACCGGAGTCCTGCTAGCCCAGCACTACTGTTCAGGACACTTGACTGGCCGGCATGTGTTTCACTTCGTCCCTATGTCTGTCCCTTCGGGGAAATGTCACGCGGTGATCTCCGGAGTCCTGTCTAGCCTGCTACAGCCCGGGATCCCCGGAGTCCTGTTAGCCCAGTGCTACAGCCCGGAATCACTCGTTGATGACCGACATGTTCAATGTGATTCATGTATGCCTGTCTCCATAAGTCTGTGCCGCTTTGGGTTCACGACTAGCCATGTCGGCCCGGGTTCTCGGTCATATGGATGCTAGCGACATTGTCATATACGCGAGCCAAAAGGCGCAAACGGTCCCGGGCCATGGTAAGGCGACACCCGTGGGATACCGTGCGTGAGGCCGCAAAGTGATATGAGGTGTTACCGGCTAGATCGATGTGGCCTGGAATCGGGGTCCTGACATTCTCTATCATATGGATGCTAGCGACACTATCATATACGTGAGCCAAAAGGCGCAAACGGTCCCGGGCCATGGTAAGGCGACACCCGTGGGATATCATGCGTGAGGCCGCAAAGTGATATGAGGTGTTACCGGCTAGATCGATGTGGCTTGGAATCGGGGTCCTGACAAGAAATCTGCTGCTCGAACCGGTGCGATCAATGCCTTAATCTGGGCAAAAGCTTGGGTGCCAGATTTTGATCCTATTGAAGCGGTTCGGGGCTATCCCAGTTTGAAAAGCCCCTGATACACTGCAATGATGCAACTCGCCATTGACAATAGTCATGGACTTGGACCGCCAGATTATCTATCGGGCCAGAGTCTCATCCTCCGGTAATTCGCCCCGGTTCATGTACGCCAGGTAAGGAAGCATCCAATCCGGAATGACATGAAGAGCTGCCACCAATTGAGCCTCCGGATCAGGAATAGCCTAATCCGCTTCACCAGGGAGCTTGACCGACGGGTTGTGCAGCACATCCAGAAAAACATTGGGCGGGACTGGTTTGTGCTAAGAGCCGAGCCGGCTTAAAGCGTCTGCCGCTTCATTCTTCCGTCGGTCCACGTGGTCCACCTGGTAGCCTTTAAAGTGACCTGCAACAATATCCACCTCACGATGATATGCTGCCATGAGTGGGTCCTTGGAATCCCAAGTGCCAGACACTTGTTGAGCCACGAGGTCCGAGTCACCAAAGCACTTAACTCGACTTAGATTCATCTCCTTAGCCATCCAGAGACCATGGAGCAATGCTTCATACTCAGCTGCATTGTTAGTACAAGGGAACATTAAGCGGAGAACGTAACAAAACTTATCACCTCGTGGGGAAGTTAATACGACTCCAGCCCCCGAGCCTTCCAATTGCCTGGATCCGTCAAAATGGATGGTCCAATATGTGTGATCCGGCTTTTCGTCAGGTGCTTGCAGTTCCGTCCAATCATTGATGAAATCAACAAGTGCTTGAGACTTAACCACTGTCCGAGGCACATACTTCAACCCGTGCGGCCCAAGCTCTATAGCCCACTTGGCAATCCGGCCAGTCGCTTCCCGGTTGTGGATGATATCCCCCAAGGGAGCAGAACTGACCACCGTAATGGGGTGCCCTTGGAAGTATTGCTTGAGCTTCCGGCTTGCCATAAAAACTCCATATACCAGCTTCTGCCAATGCGGATACCTTTGCTTGGACTCAATGAGTACCTCGCTGATATAATAGACCGGACGTTGAACCGGATGCTCCTTGCCTGCCTCCTTTCGCTCCACCACAATAGCCACACTGACCGCATGAGCATTAGCAGCAACTTATAGTAGCAACGGCTCCTTGTCCATGGGAGCGGAGAGCACAGGCGGATTGGCCAATTGCCGCTTTAAGTCCTCAAATGCTTTGTCAGCAGCAGAACTCCAGACGAATTGATCCGTCTTCTTCAACATCTGATACAAAGGGATTGCCTTCTCACCAAGGCGGCTGATAAACCGGCTTAACACGGCAATCCGGCCTGTCAGGCGTTGAACATCATTGATACACTTCGGTTTAGCCAGGGAGGTGATGGCTGTGATCTTCTCCGGATTAGCCTCGATTCCCCTGTTGGACACCAGAAAACCCAATAACTTGCCTGCCGGTACACCAAAGACACACTTGGCCGGATTAAGCATCATCTTGTACATCCTCAGGTTATCAAAGGTTTCCTTCAAGTCATCAACCAGAGTCTCCTTCTCCCTTGACTTAACCACGATATCATCCACGTAAGCATGTACATTACAACCAATCTGCTTGTGAAGACAATTTTGTACACACCGTTGATAAGTTACCTGGGCACTCTTGAGCCCAAAGGGCATAGACACATAGCAGAAGGCTCCAAAGGGAGTTATGAATGCAGTCTTCTCCTGGTCCTTAACTGCCATTTTGATCTGATGATAGCCAGAATATGCATCCAAAAAACTCAAACACTCACAACCCGCCGTAGCATCAATAATTTAATCAATACGGGGGAGGGCAAAAGGATCTGCTGGACAAGCCTTATTAAGATCTGTGTAATCCACACACATGCGCCAGGTGCCGTTTTTCTTAAGGACCAGCACCGGATTGGCAAGCCACTCAGGGTGAAAAACTTCAATAATAAAGCCAGCTGCTAAGAGCCTGGCTACCTCTTCTCCAATCGCCTTGCGTCTTTCTTCATTAAACCGGCGGAGGACTGTTTCACCGGTTTGTATTTAGGATCCACATTAAGGGTGTGCTCAGCGAGTTGCCTCGGTACACCTGGCATGTTAGAGGGCTTCCATGCAAAAATGTCCTGATTCTCACGGATGAACTCGATGAGCGCGCTTTCCTATTTCGGATCCAAGTTGGCACTGATGCTGAACTGCTTGGACGAATCGCCAGGCACGAAGTCAACAAGCTTATTTTCAGCTGCCGATTTGAACTTCAGGGCCGGATCATGCTCCGTAGGGGGCTTCTTTAATGGAGTCATGTCTGCCGGATCAACATTGTCTTTATAATACTTCAGCTCCTCAGTGGCACAAACCGACTCTGCGTAAGCCGCATCTCCTTCCTCGCACTCCAAAGTGATTTTACGGATTCCGTGAACCGTTATTGTCCCCTTGTGACCCGGCATCTTAAGCTGCAAATACACATAACAGGGCCGTGCCATAAACTTGGCATAGGTCGGTCGCCCAAACAGGGCGTGATATGGACTTTGGATTTTCACCACTTCAAACGTCAATGTTTCCAACCTGGAATCATGATCATCTCCAAAGGCCACTTCCAGAGCTATCTTACCAACAGGATATGCTGACTTGCCAGGTACCACACCGTGGAACACCGTATTGGACGGTTTGAGATTTTTATCTCTTAGTCCCATACGACGGAAGGTCTCATAGTATAAGATATTAATGCTGCTCCCTCCATCCATGAGCACCTTGGTGAACTTGTAACCTCCCACCTAAGGCGCCACCACCAGAGCCAACTGACCCGGATTATCAACCTGGGGAGGGTGATCCTCTCTGCTCCATATGATTGGCTGTTCAGACCAGCGTAGATAACGGGGCACGGCCGGTTCAACAGAGTTGACTGTCCGCCTCTGAACCTTCCGGTCTCGCTTGTCCAAGCTAGTGGTGAAAACATGGTACTGCCCACTATTCAACTGCTTTGGGTTGCTCTGGTAACCCGACTGTTGCTGCTGCTGGTTGTAACCACCCTGGTTGTTCTGATTATTTTGATTGTTATGTCCGCCCGGATTACCATTAAATCCTGAATCGGAATTTCCTCCACCGTATCCCGGCCCGAATCCTGAGCCACCGCTGGAGCCGTGATCATACCGGAAAGCATTAGAATTCTTGAACTCCTGCATAATGAAGCAATCCTTCCAAAGGTGGTTTGCTGGCACCTCCTTCATCCCATGCTTTGGACAGGGCTGGTTCAATAGATAATTTGAGCGGTCCGGGTTAGGGTTAGGCGCTCCACTGCGATTCGGCGGTTTACCCTTGCGTCGCTGACCCTTGTCCTGCGTGTTGGTATTATCCACGAAGTCCATGTTGCCATCCGCTTTACGCTTGCCTCCATTACCATTACCTGCCGAGTGGTGTTGTTGACCTTTGGAGTTGCTGTTCTTCTTTCCCTTCCCTATCTTGTCATCGTCAGACTCGGGATCCTTGGTACTATCAGAATCAGCATACTTTACCAAGGCAGCCATGAGGGTCCCCATGTCAGTGCAATGGTGCTTCATCCGTCCTAATTTCATCTTTAGGGGCCCAAACCGGCAATTGCCTTCTAGGGTTATAACCGCGGTGTCAGCATTGATGCGGTCTGATGAATGCAGAACCTATGAGACCCGGCGCACCCAATGAGTTGTCGATTCTCCTTCCTCCTGGACACAGGCAGCTAAGTCCACTATCGACATAGGCTGCTTACATGTATCCTTGAAATTACTGATAAACCGGGCTCGTAATTGGTCCCATGAACTGATAGAATTGGCCGGTAAGCTTTTTAACCAAGTACGGGCCGTTCCTTCGAGCATCATGGTGAAGTACTTCGCACATGCCGCATCATCCACATCAAGCATTTCCGTGGCCATCTCATAGCTCTCCACCCATGTCTTTGGAGGTTGATCCGCCGTGTAATTTGGTACCTTGCATGGGCCTTTGAAATCCTTGGGCAGGTGCACATTGTGTAAAGCGGGGACAAGGCAAGGTACCCCCAAAGAACTAGAAGTAACACCAGGTTCGACCGAGATAGTTGGGCGAACCGGCGTAAGCTGCCGAGCCTGATACTGTGCAGCTAACTCGGCCTCCCTGCGCGCTCGGGCCTGGTCCACCACTTCCTGAGCGTTATTAGCACCACCTGCCGGGTTGTTGCCGCGGGGTGCTCCATGTCGTTCATTACTTGACACTGCCGGTTCATCCATGGGCCTGCTATAGCTCTGGCTTGGACGAGGGGTCGAGTGGATCCAGTCGCGGCTATACGAGTATGCTTCCTATTGGACCAAAGCTGTCCTAAGAAGGTCCTTGACCCGCCGCGTCTCTACCGCCTGCGGCGAGTCACCTTCAATTGGAATGGCCTCCAGCCGTGCAGCAGCGGCAACGAGATTGTCCATCGGGTTGGAGTAGTGACCTAAAGGTGTTGAAATAGCCTGAGGTATAACAGTGTTTTGACGAGGCAGATCTGTCAGACGGGGCTGAACCGATGCGCCGGTCCCAGGAGCTTCCGCCCGGTTTCCCTCCAGCGGGTTACTGGTTCCTGCTCCTGGGGTGTTGAAAAGGTCTCTGGCCTCGAAGACCGAAGGAAAACAGGATCGGTACTTCCTCTTCATGACTTGTGCGTCTAAAGCGGCCCGCTCTACGGCCATCCTGGCATTCTCAGCTGCCAGGTCCGCCTTGGCCTGGGTGATCTGTTCCTTCACCTTTGCAATCTCCGCGTTGTGGACGTCCTGATCCGTCGGGTTAGCTTTTGCCATAAGCACGGCCAATGCATCAAATAGATCTGATAGAACTTGAGCCGGCGGGCGTACAGAGCTTCCTGCCCCGGTAGCCGTCGCCGCTACTGAACCGGAGGTCATTGGCGCAGCGGTCGAAGAATGAAGCGTTGCTTGTGTGCCGGCCATGAATATTCCAACTCGATTGGGTAGATCAGAGGGGTCTGGAATACTGTCGCCATCGGAACAGCCCCCAATCCGACCATCTTGTAGTTGATATAGAGATTCGGTTTCTCCGGTTGATGACTCGTCGCCGGAATAAACGACGGTCTCGCCGCGATATTCTGATCCATCCTTGTAACTTCCTCCATGGATGACTCCCACGAAGGCACGCTTCACGGCCGGTTTAACCCGGGCGGACCGCGCACGCTGAGCCGTTTTGACGAGGTCGGTGCAGATGTCCGGCTCAGGGCCCGGTTCACCAATCTTGCCGATGAAAACGTGTATGCCACCAAAGGGGACCCGGTACCCGTACTCAACTGAGCCGGCCTCGGGGCCCAATCCTGCATCATCGATGTAGAGCTTGCCGCGACGACTCTTAGTCATCTGGCCCACAGCGTAGCCCTCGAGTCCTTCAAAGCGGCCCTCCAAGAACTTGAAACCATCGTGCGATAGCCCCACGGTGGGCGCCAACTGTCGTGGTTTTGTCACGGCAGATGTCCTAGAGAAAGGACTTAGTCGTGGAGCCATCGCTACGGGTTAGCTTGAAGGGGTTAAAGCGGACACAGGGACGCAAGAGAGTTTATACTAGTTCGCCCCCTTCGATGAGGGTAAAAGCCTACGTCTAGTTGTGATGGAATTGATGGGGTTTCGATGACTAGGGAGCAAACAAGCTTCGCCTAAGTCTCGAGTTGTTGTCTGTGTCCTTGAACCGCCGCCGGGTCGTCCCCTTATATACACGGGTGACGCCCGCCGGTTTACAGAGTCCCAATACTGGCTCATAGATGTGTCCGGTTTGGTCTCTACTTATTCCTAACTTACAATACAAGTTATATGCCAACGCCGGTTTATGGCTACAGGCCTTGAACCGACTATGGGCCTTGAGCCCTCATCTGCCTTCTTGGGCTTTAACATAGTTAACTACTGACGAAGTTAATCCGGCCCAGATAGGCCGGTTTACGCCCAGTAGTGATATCCCCAATAGAAACCTTTGCTCCCGTTGCTCACCTTGAATCCATTCGCATGTTGATTGCATATGCTTCTCATCATAACTTTAAGTTACAACAAATGGATGTGAAGAGTGCTTTTCTTAATGGTCCTATTAATGAATTGGTTTACGTCAAGCAACCCCCCGGGTTCGAGGATCCCTACCTTACCGATCATGTGTATCAACTCGATAAGGCACACTATGGCCTTAAACAAGCCCCATGTGCGTGGTATGACCACCTTACCGAGTTGTTACAAGATCGTGGTTTTGAAGTTGGGCTAATCGACCCCACTCTTTTTACTAAGAAGGTCAAAGGGGAGTTGTTTGTGTGCCAATTATATGTTGATGACATTATCTTTGGTTCTCCTAACAAAGCTTTCAATGAGGAATTTGCCGCTCTCATGACCTCAAAGTTCGAGATGTTCTCCATGGGAGAGTTGAAGTTCTTTCTAGGGTTCGAAGTGAAGCAAAGAAGAGAAGGAACCTTCATCAATCAATCCAAATACACTCAAGACATGCTCAAGAGATTCAAACTAAGTGACGTCAAGCCGGCTTCCACTCCAATGCCCACCAAGTGCCAACTTGACTTAGATCCCAATGGTAAAGTGGTGGATCAAAAGGTATATCGCTCCATGATTGGTTCCTTGCTTTACTTTTGTGCATCTAGACAGGATATCATGTTGAGTGTGGGAATTTGTGCACGGTTTCAAGCCGCACCTAAGGCAAGTCACTATGTGGCAGTCAAACGAATCTTTCGATATTTGGCTCATACCCCAAACTTTGGCTTATGGTATCCAAGAGGATCAAACTTTAAGCTTGTAGGGTACTCGGATTCCGATTGGGCGGGAGACAAAGTGGATAGGAAGTCCACTTCCGGAGGGTGCCAATTCCTTGGTTGCTCTTTGGTAAGTTGGTCTTCCAAAAAAGCAAAGTTGTGTGTCTCTCTCGTCCACCAAGGCGGAGTATGTTGCAACCGGGAGTTGTTGTGCACAACTCTTATGGATGAGGCAAAATTTAAAGGATTACGGTGTCATTTGTGACAAAGTGCCTCTTTAGTGTGATAATGAAAGTGCCATCAAGATCTCTCTCAACCCGGTGCAACACTTCAAGACGAAGCATATTGAGATCCGGTATCACTTCATCCGGGATCACATTAGGCGAGGAGAGATCGAGCTCAACTATGTCAACACTCATGATAACCTTGCAGATATCTTCACGAAGCCCTTGGATGAAGCAAGATTTCGTGAGTTAAGGCATGAGCTAAATATCATTGATTCGAGCAATGTTGCTTGAACTCTTACACACCCCACCGTACTCAACATGTTGTCTTGTTTAGATGTAGGCATGAACATAGGGGGAGTGATGTTCTCTCAATGAACCCCCCCTCCCCCATTATGCATAAATTGATCAAGTCTTTCACATTAGCCATGTTTGATGGTACTTGTTCTTCAAAGACGAGTTTTTGTCATGGACCCAAGGATAATTCTTCGCGGTGCCATACCAATTGACTCAAACATAGGTGGCCTCGGCCACCGTCCTCTCTTCGGGAGGTTGGAGTTAGCCTTTTTGTTCTCGTGTTGTTTTCTCTCGTTCCTTCTTTGCTCTTTGCGTTGGGTTCTCCTAGGGTGTTGCTTCTCTCCTGTTTCGTGCTCTTTCTTCCCCCCCTTCGGATTGCACTCATTTGATCTTGGCTTGGGCATAGGTGGTCAGGCGGTCCCACCGCTGGTACCTGGTCATGCCATCCCAATGGGACTCCATTCGGTGTTTGGGCGGTTCCACCACTCAAACCCATGGTAACCTATGTCCGGTACTACCGGTGGACTCCGGGCGGTACTACCGCTGCCTTCCAAGCACCGGAAGTGCTATCTACAACCACCGGTCTATACCAGACGAGCGGTACAACCGCTCCCTGGAGCGGTTCTACCGGGGCGTGTCTACGGGCCTATATATACTCAACGGGGCTGAAGGGTTTTCTTTTTCCCTTCGCCCTCACTACTAGGAAAGGGGCTATAGATGGAATTGACACTAATGGCGCACCAGACATGTGGTGCGCCATTACTATATACTAATGGCGCACCATGTGTTGATACGCCATTAGTGTCCAAATACTAATGGCGCACCACATCCGCGGGTGCGCCATTAGTAAATATTTTTTTATTTTTTTCAAAACTACTAATGGCGCACCGTGGGAGTGGTGCGCCATTACTAGTTGAACTAGTAATGGTGCACCATGCCACGGTGCGCCATTAGTAACTTGGCCACCACTTCCACCGAATGCACACCCCCCCCCCCCCGTGGATCGCCTTTACAGTTAAAAATAAATAAAAGAAAATGATGAAAATGTCAAAAAATAAAAGAAAATAAGTTTCCCATGTGATATGTGGTCTAGTTGTTGGGAAAATTTGCAAATATGAATTTCGACTTCATTTGCAAAATCTCTCGAGGATTTGTAAAAATGGGCATAACTTTTGCATACTAACTCGGATGAAAAAGTTTTTTATATGAAAAATCATCTACTCGAAAAGTTACATCCAAATTTAATTAGGGGAACCCCGTTAAACATTTTTAAAATCCTCAAAAACCTAATAGAAAAAAAGATACGGGGCTTTTAAGATCTGGAGAGGCAAAAAAATTCAAACTTACTAATGGCGCACCTGCCCATGGTGCGCCATTAGTATCTTCCCGCCTTCAAAATTCAAAATAAGTCAAAAAAATAAAAACAAAGTTACTAATGGCGCACCTGCCTATGGTGCGCCATTAGTATCTTCCCGCCTTCAAAATTCAAAATTAGTCAAAAAAAATTAAAAAAAAAGTTACTAATGGTGCACCTGCCCATGGTGCGCCATTAGTATCTTCCCGCCTTCAAAATTCAAAATTAGTCAAAAAAAGTTACTAATGGCGCACCTGCCCATGGTGCGCCATTAGTATCTTCCCGTCGTATCTGCCCATGGCGCACCTCCTCCACTCCACCTCTCCTCCATTCCATCTCCTCCTCTCCTCTCCTCCACTCCATCTCCTCCTCTCCTCCACTCCATCTTCCCTTCTCTCCTCCATCATACTACCCTCCTCCTCTCCGGCGACCTCCTTCTCCTCTCCGGCGACCTCCTCCTCCTCCTCTCCGGCGACCTCCTCCTCCTCTCCGGCGACCTCCTCCTCTCCGGGAACCTCCTCCTCCCTCCTCTCCTCCCCTCCCCTCACGGTTTCTCCTCCCTCCTCTCCGGTGAGCTCCTCCTCCCTCCTCTCCTCCCATTCCCTCATGGTTTCTCCTTCCTCCTCTCCGATGCTTCGGTGAACTCCTCTCCGGCGACCTCCTCCTCCTCTCCGGCGATGTAGGCGAGCACCTCTCCGGTGACCTCCTCCTCCTCCTCTCCGGCGAACTCCTCTCCGGCAAAAGAACACGGCAAAAGAACATACAAGATCCAAAAACAGGAACAAAATTTGAAATAATATCGTGCCAAAAAACGAGCAAAAAAACTAGCAAAAAATGGGCAAAAAAATCACGATCCAGATCCAAATTCAAAATTCAAAAATAGTAATGGCGCACGGTGGGGGTTAGACGGTGCGCCACTACTATTTTCCCGCCTTCAAAATTCAAAAATACTAATGGCGCACCGTGGCCTATACTAATGGCGCACCAGTGGTGCGCCATTAGTATACCAGATACTAATGGCGCACCAGTGGTGCGCCATTAGTATACCAGATACTAATGGCACACCAGTGGTGCGCCATTAGTAAAAATTACTAATGGCGTGCTAGTAATGGCGCACCAGTGATGCGCCATTAGTAGGCAAAGCTGGTGCGCCATTAGTAGGCCTTTTCCTAGTAGTGCCTCGTTCCTCTTCTCTATGCCCTAGCCGCCAGCCCTCTTTGCCCCTGCCCTGGAGTGTGTATCGCACTTCGGATCCTTGGGCTCTCCGTGGATTCTCTCCGTGGAAGCCTCCCGATCTCTTCCCATGGATGGTGGTAATGCCTCGTGCTCTTTGCTCCTAGATCTTTCTAGGGTTGTTTAGGGCATTACTTAACTTTCCGCGATTAGTGTTTGATCTATGGAGTAGAAGAGATCTTTGTTTGCCTCCTGTCTTGTTTGCAGCACTTAGAATTTGGAATATTACTTGTGTGATTAGTATGCCTCGGTTAGACCTCTCTCCCCTGGTAGTGCCACTGTCAGCGGTTCTACCGCCCCTATGGGCGGTACAACCACTGGAGCGGTACTACCGGCGGAGGAACCGGTACAACCGGAGTTTATCAACCACCCAGCACTGTTCTATCTTCTCTGTTGCCGCAACATGTTCCTTTTCTGCTGGTGTGTGCAATCCTCTCATCCTTGCTGGGTTTTGTGTGCTTTTTTGTGTGTGTGTTCAGGGGGCTCTAGTTCTCGCTCTGCTCCTTGCAAGACCAAGAAGAGGGCACGAAGGACCTTGCGCCCGGTTGTGTCTGATGATGAAGAAGAAGTTGTGATTCCCACCAAGCCCACTCGCCGTTAGAAGTCTGCAGCTGCTAAGCAACGTTTGGTTATGCCGTTGCATCATTCGAAAGCCAAGGATTGGGAAGCCTTCCGATCAAAGAATCCGTATGAGGTTCCCATTGCTCCCCATTGGACCATCGCTTAGTTCCGGAATGAGATGCAAGTGTGGATTGTTCATGAACTCTTTGAGAACAACAAGAACAGATATGCCAAGCAGTGGAAAATTGATCTTGACCATTGGAGGAACAACATGGAGTATTTTGGTGAGGCGCTGGCTCTCTGTGAGGAGTTTGATCTTGTCAAGCTCATGTCAGTCAACTATGACTTTGATGTTCAACTCATCCATCAGTTCTATGCCACGGTTCATTTTGGGGAAGATGATGCGCGCACTCTCACCTTCATGTGTCGCGAAGAATTGTTTCACGTTCCCTAGAGGGCATTCTGCAATGCTATTGGGTATGAGGATACCGGTCTGGAAGGAAGGGGTGGCATTCGTCCTCATGACTTTCCTGAGTCCATGCTTAAGGAGAAGCTTGCCCCTTTGTACATTCGGGGCCGTGGGATTATTGGAGAATCCAAGGATTTGCAGAAGGTCTATGACATCATGCACCGAGTGTTCCGCAATGTGCTCTTGCCCAAGGTGGGCAATCAAGATGAGATTCATGGTTATTTGGTTGATTTGATGGTTGCTATGAAGACCATGGTGGGGACAGGGGCAACGTTTGATGTGTCAAATTGGATGTGGCATGATATGTACAAAATGGTCATCTATCGTAAAGTCCCAATCTATGCCCCATTTGTCATGTGCTTTCTGAACTCTTTGTGGGCTGTTTGTCGTCCTGGAGAGCTCATCACTTCTCCAGACAACCTCACTGTTCATGAGGTCAAGGTCCTTAAGAAGAAGAAGCATGCCGAGCCTCGCTTCCCTGCAAATGCTCCTGAGGATGTCTATGCTACTTCTGACGATGAGGACTTTGAGCTGGAGCCAGGGGCCAAGCCTTCGTGGGTGGCCAAATTCACTGCCAAGGTGAAGAAGACCTTTTGTCTCCAGGCTGACATCCAGAAGAGGATGTATGAGGCACATGTCAATGAGAAGCTTGCACGACATCGCCAAATTGCAATGATGAAGCACCTCAACATGCCGGTTCAGAGTGGCTCTGAGAAGAGCATCACCCCAGAGGAGCATTGGATATCTACCCATAAGACCTGGACTGATGATGAAGCCCCTCCTCAGCCATCCTCCTCATTTGCGGCAGCTGACAATGCCATGGAAGAATCTGATCACGACGACGATGACGACTCCGATGATGAGGATCCAGATGCAACCGAGGAGTCAGAGGAGGACGCCTGAGCTTTGGGACGCTAGCTTCGCTCTTTTCCTTTTTGGTGTCTTGATGCCAAAGGGGGAGAGGGTTCTATAGGTCTTGGGGATGGGTTTTTCTTTTTCTTGTTTTCTCGTGTTGGTCTTTATTCGTGGACTTGTTTCGTTCCTTGCTGTTTGTGAGACTTGTTACTCCTGTTACCTTTCCGTTCATCGGTCATTATCGTTATTATTGCACTGTAAGCTTTATATTGTCAGAGTGGTGAGTCTACAAAATCTATGGGGAGTCTAGTCCTGAAAGTGTGACCATGCTTTCTAACAGCTAGTTCCTATTGGGGCACATATTCAGGGGGAGTTCCGTCTAGATTTTGTTGACTTATCTCTTGCAATTCGTGTTGTTGTCATCATCCACCAAAAAAGGGGAGATTGAAAGGGCATTTCCCTACTTTATGTTTTGGATGTTGATGACAACCCTTTGTTGGTCTAATCGTGTGCTATACGTTTCAGGTTCTCGATGCTTAGGCTTACATCGGATTGCTATTGCCTCTCATAGGAAAAGATTGAAGACGTGTCCTCTACGCTTTTATTCTCTTTGGTCGTAGGGAACCCGTACTATCAAGAGGGAATCCTCATTAGAAAGCACTGGGGGAATCTTTTCACGACACATTCATCACCCCTTGTTGTCTTCCTCAGGTGTTAGAGAGTGAGAGTTTTTTTCCTTGTCTCTTCCCCTATCCTTCCTGCTCATTGTTTCTGCCCAGCGGTTGTACTGCTCTCTGGAGCGGTTGTACCGCTGGGTCTTGTCGCTCACCAGCTTTGCTCGAGCGGTTGTACCGCTGCCTCCGGGCGGTGGTACCGCCACCTTGCTCTGCAAATGCTGGGGCGGTGGTTCCGTCCATGCACCGCTCAAGTACTGCTCGCGCTTCTGTTTTGATGCGGTTCTTGGGCGGTAGTGGCCCAGTTGGTCCGGTCGTTCCACGATGACCGGTACCACCGGTGGTCCGAGCGGTTTTTCCGCTCAGAACTTAGCCGCCCAAGAGATCAAGGCCATGCGGTTGTTCCGGCCAGGCACCGCCCAAGTACCGGTCAAGCTCCTGTTTTGATGCGGTGTTTGTGCGGTGGCCAGGCGGTTAGTCCGGTTATTTTTCTTAACCGGTAGTACCGCCTGCCTGTCCGGTTGTACCGCTTGGTAGGGTTCTGCAGATACACCGTGAGTCCCGGTTGTACCGGGACGAGAACCGGTTGTACCGCTGCAGTGCAAAAAAACGCAGTAACGGTTGGAATTGAGGGCTACTATATAAGTGAGATTCTCGCACCTACCACTCTCACCTTTGACCTTTCTCACGCCACCATTAATGCACTTCAAGCTCTCTTGCCCGATCTCTCTCTCTCTAGCCACTCAAACTTGTTGATTTGCTAGGGATTGAAGGAGGAGACCTAGATCTACACTTCCACCAAAGGATATTTGCTTCCCCCATACTTTCTTGTATGGATTTTTTTACTCTTGGGTGTTTGAGCACCCTAGACGGCTGAGGTCAGCTCGGAGCCATATTCCATTGTGGTGAAGCTTCGTGGTTTCATTGGGAGCCTCCAATTAAGTTGTGGAGAGAGCCCCAACCTTATTTGTAAAGGTTCGGTCGCCGCCTTCAAGGGCACCAATAGTGGAATCACGACATCTCGCATTGTGTGAGGGCGTGAGGAGAATACGGTGGCCCTAGTGGCTTCTTGGGGAGCATTGTGCCTCCACACCGCTCCAACGGAGACGTACTTCCTCTTAAAGGGAAGGAACGTCGGCAAGACATCCTCGTCTCCACCGTCTCCACTCTTGGTTATCTCGTGCCTTTATTTCAGCAAGCTTATTTGTTTCATATCACTTGCTTGCTTGTGTTCCTATACTTGTTGCATCATATAGGTTGCTCACCTAGTTGCATATCTAGACAACCTACTTTGATGCAAAGTTTAAATTGTTAAAGAAAAGCTAAAAATTGTTAGTTGCCTATTCACCCCCCCTCTAGTCAACCATATCGATCCTTTTACCATACCTATCATAGAAGATCTTTTGGATGAGGTGCATGGTGCTAAGTACTTTTCCAAACTAGATTTGAGGTCAGGTTATCGCCAGATAAGAATGCACCCTGAAGACATACACAAAACTGCTTTCAGAGCTTTTTTAGGCCATTTTGAATACTTGGTAATGCCATTTGGATTACCCAATCCTCCTGGTACATTCGAAGAATTAATGAACAAGATATTTGGTCCATATCTGAGAATTTTTGTGTTGTATTCTTTGATGATATCTTAGTATACAGCAAAGATCTGAAGGAAAATATAGAACACCTGAAGATTGTGTTGCAAGTTTTGAGAGATAACAAGTTGTTTGCTAAACTATCAAAATGTATGTTTCATGTGCAACAAGTAGAGTATCTGGGACATGCCATATCTGCTGAAGGAGTGGCAACTGACCCACAAAAGATATCTGCAATTGCTCAATGGCCAACACCAGATAGTGTCACTAAGTTGAGAAGTTTCTTATGCTTGGAAGGGTATTATAGGAGATTCATTCAAGATTATGGTCTTATTTGCAGACCATTACACGACCTCCTTAATAAAGATATTTTGTTCTTGGAAAAATGAACATGATACAACCTTTGCATAACTGCAGGAAGCTCTGATTTTAGCCCATGTCTTAGCTTTACCAAAAATTTCTCAGCCGTTTGTGTTGGAAACTGGTGCACCGGGCAAGGGAATTGGAGTTGTATTAATGCAACAAGGCAGACCAACTACATATTACAGCTCTTCAATGTGTCCTAGAAATGCTGCTATGTCCACATATGAGAAAGAAGCATTGGCCATTTTGGAAGCTTTAAAGAAATGGAGACACTACTTACTTGGAAATGGGAATGAATTACTGATGATGACAGACCAACCGTCCTTGAAATTCATTACAAACCATAAAATTCCCGAAGGGGTGCAACACAAGTTGATGATGAAACTTTTGGAGTTCAACTTCAAGATCCAATACAAAAAGGGGGACAACAAATATAGTTGTTGATGCTCTTTCCAGACTATTACCTGCTTGATGGCCATTTCTGCTCCTACCCCATGTGTGGGCTCAAGATTTGATAGAGAGCCATCAGAAAGACACAATACACAAGGAACTAATGGAACACCTGCTACTTCAAAAGCCAAATATTCCCTCCGAGTATACTATGAAGGCTGGCATTATCAAATATAAAGGGAAAGTAGTGGTTGGCAATGACCCTAAATTGAGAAACCAACTGCCAGTAACTCTGCATAGCTCTCCAGTGGGGGTACATTCAAGAATGAGAGCTACATATCACCGAGTTAAAAGTATTTTCCATTGGACTGGGTTAAAAACGGAGGTTGAAAATTTTATTATAGCTTGCCCTATCTGTTGGGAATATAACTTTCAGGTATGACCCGCCCAGGAGGGGCCGGGTCAACCCTAATGGTGGGTTGTTAAGAGAAGCCTAGTAATATTCAAGGTGATAGTTTATTAAGAATTGTAGAAGGCATAAGCCCAGAGGCGGCTTAAGGCCCAATATTGTAAACCACCATATGTAACGAAAGACTTGTAAAGAAAGGCATATACAAGAAGTCACCGAGCCGGACACGTTTTATGCGCCGGCGGGGACTCTGTAGGCCGCCAGGCATCAACCCGTGTATATAAGGGGACGACCCGGCGGCGGCTTAGGGATAAGAATCAACAGATCGATAGCCAAGCTAGCAGATTCGCTCCTTGTTCATCGAAACCTAGCAATACAACATCAACTGGACTAGGCCTTACCTTCACCGTAAGGGGCCGAACCAGTATAAACCTCTCGTGTCCTTTGTCCCGATTAACCCCTTTAAGCTTCCTAGTTGCGATGGCCCTACGACTAAGTCCTTTCGCTAGGACATCTGCCGTGACAATTCCACGATAGTTGGCGCCCACCATGGAGCCAGCGCACGGTGGATTTGAGTTCTTGAAGGGCAACTTCGAAGGGCTCAAGGGATACGCTGTGGGCCGGATGACCAAGAGTCGTCGCGGCAAGCTCTACATCGATGACGAAGGCTGGGGCCCCGACGCTGGCTCAATTGAGTATGGATACCGGGTCCCCTTCAGCGGAATCCAGGTCTTCATCAGCCACATTGGCGAGACGGGCCCTGAGGAAGACATCTGCACCGACCTCGTCGAGTTGACGGCTCAGCGCGCTAGATCTGCCCAGGCTCAACCCGCCATAAGGCGTGCCTTTGTGGGTTGCATCCATGGAGGGGAATTTTTTGAAGGATCGGTGGACGGTGGTGAGACGGCCATTTGTTCTGACGGTCGTCCACAGGCGAAACAGATTCTTTGTATCAGTTACAAGACGACAAGCTTGGGGGCTGTTCCGATGGTAGCAGTATTCTGGACCCCACTGAGCCGCCAAATCAAGCCGGAGTCTTCGTGGCTGGCACTCAACCTGGTCAGAATTCTACGGCTGCAGCAGCCATAACCACCGGGTCAGCAGCGGCCGGGTCAGGAGACCCCGTGCGCCCGCCAGCTCAGGTACTAATGGACCTCATGGATAGGATGACGGCCCTGTTGACTGCCGTGGTTGAGCCGGCAGATAAGGCTCAGCATGACGCAGAAGTAGCACGGCTACGCGGAGAGGTAGCATTGGCCAAGGAAAATTTAGCAGCGGAAGATGTCAGGATGGCCGCAGAACGGGCGGCTCTGGATGCACGTGCTCAGCAACTTCAAGCGGAGACTTTCCGGCTCTTGGTGGATCTGAACGCGTCAAACGAGGTCACGAGGAGAAGACACCAGAAAACTCAGTCACGTCTGCCTCTAACTTACGATCCTAGGAACCTTTTCCACACACCTGGGACCGGTCCCAGCAACCCGCCGGAGGCAAACCGGATCACAACACCCGAGACGGGGGCGCTGGTTCAGTCGAGGGCCATGGAACCACCCCGTGTGAATACTGCTCTGCCTCATTACACGCTAGTACCACCGGGTCACTTCTCTAACCCTTTGGAGAATTTAATTGCTACGTCGGCTCATCTGGAGGCTCTCCCAATGGAAGGTGACTCTCCAATGGCGATTGAAGCACGAAGGGTCAGAGAACTTCTTCAGACAGCCCTGGCACAGCAGGATGCATACTCTTATAGTCGAGACCGAATCCATTCGACCCCTCGCCCAAGCCGGAGCCTGAGCTATAGCAAGCATATGGACTTAGCGGCTATGTCAAGCAATGCCCAACGCCGCAACCAGCTGCGCATGCATGACCCAGCGCAGGATGGAGCCTTTAACTTGGTGGATCAGGAGAGGATCCGTCAGGAGGCTGAGCGGGCGGTTCAACTGGCAGCTGAGCAGGCGGCTCATCAGGCATTTCTGGTTTATCCAGCAACCTCTGTTGAGGCAGGAGTGGCCACAAGGATAGGAGGTGTCCCTTGCCTGGTGCCATCTCTACGTAATGTGCGCTTGCCAAAAGATTTTAAGGGGCCTCGTAAAGTGCCTAATTACAGGGCCGACTTGCAGCCTGGGGCATGGATTGAAAGTTATGAGATGGCGATGGAGCTGTTGGAGGTCAGCGATGCAGCAATGGCTAAATATTTCACTATGATGTTGGATGGAACAGCTCGCACTTGGTTGAAAGGGTTGCCACCTAACTCCATCGGTTCATGGGTGGAGTTAAAAGCCCGGTTCATTCAGAACTTCAAGGACACATGTAAGCAACCTATGTCCATTGTGGACTTGACTAACTGTAAGCAAGAGGAAGGTGAGTCCACGACCCATTGGGTGCGCCGGGTCAAGGAGATAATACATTCATCTGATAAGATGGATGCCGACTCTGCAGTCTTAATGTTGGAGAAAAATTACCGTTTTGAACCTCTGAAGTAGAAGCTGGGGCGGCTCAAGCGTGATTGTCATGACATGGGCCAGTTGGTGGTGGCTCTGGTTAAATATGCTGATTCAGATAGTACCAAGGATCCCGCTTCTGATGAAGAGAAGGCAGTGAAGGGAAAAAAGAATGGCAATGGCAAGGGTCACCAGCATAACCCGACAAATCAAGGAGGTAATAAACGTAAGGCTGACGAGTTTGTGGCTAATACTAGTACACAGGGCAACAACCAATGGCGCAAGGGGAGGCAACCTCCTCGGTCCGGTGGGCCAGGTCCCACTCTTGAGCAACAACTGAATGAACCCTGTCTAAGACAAGGCACCCGGGAGAAGCCAGCTACCCATCTGTGGAAGGACTGTACGATCATGAAGGCGTTTAAAAATTCCAACATGTTCTATGGTAGTGACGGACCTGGCGGCGGTTCAAGCGGCGGCGGTTTTCATGGCCCGGGCGCCGGCTCAGGCGGAGGCGGTTTTCACGGCCAGGGCCATCCGGGTAACCAAGGTGGTTATAATCAGCAATCCGGCCAAGGTAATCAGCAGCAACAACAGCAGCAGTCCGGGTATCAGAGTAACCCGAAACAGCTGAACAGTGGGCAGTACCACATATTTACCACTAGTTTGTGGAAGAGGACCAGAAACTTCATAAGATGGCTGTAAACGCCGTTGAGCCGGCGGTTCCACGTTATTTGAGATGGTCAGAACATCCTATTGTGTGGAGTAGTGAGGATCACCCTCCCCAAGTTGATAATCCGGGTCACTTGGCTTTGGTGGTGGCACCTCAGGTTGGTGGATATAAGTTTACTAAGGTGCTCCTGGACGGAGGCAGTAGCATCAACATCCTCTATTATGAGACGTTTTGTTGCATGGGGTTGACTGACAAGAGTCTTAAACAACCCAACACTGTTTTTCATGGTGTTGTACCTGGTAAGTCAGCATCCCAGTTGGAAAGGTTGAGCTGGAAGTAGCCTTTGGGGATGAATACGATTCTAGGGCTGAGAAGTTAACTTTTGAAGTGGTTAAGATCAAAAGCCCATATCAAGCCTTGTTTGGACTGCCGACCTATGCCAAGTTCATGGACCGACCGTGTTATGTATATCTGCTGCTCAAGATGCCGGGTTATAAAGGCACCATCACAGTACATGGAAGCCGGAAAATAGCGCTGGAATGTGAAGAAGGTGATGCTGCTTATGCTGAGTCCGTTTGTGCAACAGAGGAATTAAAGTTTTATAAAGATAATGTTGACTCGGCAGACATGACGTCTTTGAAAAAGCCAACTACGGAGCATGAACCGGTGTTGAAATTCAAATCAGTTGATGACACCAAGATGGTTTATTTTGTGCCTGGCGACTCATCCAAACAGTTCATTATCAGTGCTAACTTGGATCCAAAATAGGAAAGCACGCTCATCGAGTTCTTCTGTGAGAACCAGGACATCTTTGCATGGAAGCCTTCTGACATGCCGGGTGTCCCGAGAGAACTTGCTGAGCACACTCTCAATATTGATCCGAAATTTAAACCGGTCTGTAGTTTCTTCGACGATTTAACAAGGAAAGGCGCAAGGCGATTGGAGAAGAGGTGGCCCGGCTCTTGGCGGCCGGGTTCACTGTTGAAGTTTTTCACCCATAGTGGTTGGCTAACCCGGTGCTTGTACTCAAAAAGAACGGCACCTGGCGTATGTGTGTGGATTACACCGATTTAAACAAGGCTTGTCCGGCTGACCCTTTTGCTCTCCCTCGTATTGATTAGATCATTGATGCTACGACGGGTTGCGAGCATTTGAGTTTTTTGGATGCATATTCGGGTTATCATCAGATCAAGATGGCAGTTAAGGACCAGTAGAAGACAACTTTCATCACTCCGTTTGGAGCCTTCTGCTATGTGTCTATGCCTTTTGGGCTTAAAAGTGCCCAGGCGACTTATCAACGATGTGTGCAGAATTGCCTTCACAATCAGATTGGGCGGAATGTTCATGCTTATGTGGATGATATAGTGGTGAAATCCAGAGAGACGGAAACCTTGGTAACTGATCTGAAGGAGACCTTTGATAACCTCCGGGTCTACAAGATGATGCTTAGCCCGGCCAAGTGTGTTTTTGGAGTCCCAGTTGGCAAACTCTTGGGTTTTTTGGTGTCTAACAGAGGTATTGAGGCTAACCCGGAGAAAATTAAGGCAATTACATCTCTGGCTAAACCGGCGTGCATCAATGACGTTTAGCGGTTGGCGGGTTGCGTCGCAGCCTTAAGCCGGTTCACAAGCCGGTTAGGGGAGAAGGTGATGCCTTTGTATCAAATGATGAAGAAGGCGGATGGCTTTGTCTGGAGTGACGCTGCTAACTCTGCTTTTGAGAATCTGAAGAAACAGCTCGCTGAGCCGCCGATTCTTGCTGCTCCGGTTGAGAAAGAGTCGTTGTTGTTGTATGTGGCTGCTAACTCATGTGCTGTCAGTGTGACCATTGTTGTGGAGCGCAAGGAGGCTAGCAAGGAACATCCGGTCCAACGTCCGGTTTACGACGTCAGTGGGGTGCTCATTGAATCTAAACAAACATATCCGCATTGGCAGAGGCTTGTTTATGGGGTGTTCATGGCAAGCCGGAAGCTGAAGCATTACTTTCAGGGTCACCCAATCACCGTGGTTAGCTCTGCTCCTCTAGGAGACATTATTCAAAATAGAGAAGCCACAAGACGAGTTGCCAAGTGGGCTATTGAACTTGGGTCTCATGGTTTGAAGTATGTGCCACGTACTGCAATCAAATCTCAAGCGCTGGTTGACTTCATTAATGACTGGACAGAGTTGCAGATTCCATAGAAGAAACCAGACAACACATATTGGACGGTTCATTTTGATGGGTCCAGACAATTGGAAGGCTCGGGGGCTGGAGTTGTTTTAACTTCTCCTCGAGGTGACAAGTTTTGTTATGTGTTATGATTGATGTTTCCTTGTACTAACAACGCAGCAGAATATGAAGCCTTGCTCCATGGTCTTCGAATGGCTAAAGAGATGAGTCTGAGCCTGGTACGGTGCCTTGGCGACTCAGATTTGGTGGCTCAGCAGGTGTCAGGCAAGTGGGATTCCACTGATCCTCTCATGGCGGCTTATCACCACGAGGTCGAGCTATTGCGGGGCATTTAAAAGGTTTTCAAGTGGAACACATTGACTGCAGAAAGAACGAAGCGGCCGATGCCTTAAGCCGGTTGGGATCTCAGCGTAAGCCGATGCCACCTAACACCTTTTTGGATGTTTTACATAACCCGTCTGTTAAGTTGCCTACAGAGGAAGATTTGGCCATTCCTGACCTGGAGGCATAGTTGGTGGTAGCTCTTCATGTCATTCCAGATTGGACAGTACCGTTCTTGGCTTACATGACCCGGGGTGAGTTGCCAGAGGACGAGACCCTGGCCCGACAGATAACCCGGTGGTCCAAGTCAATGACAATTTCTGACGGTGAGTTGTATCATCACAACGTCACTGGAGCATTTCAACGTTGTGTTTCTCCCGAAGAAGGTCAAGAAATTCTTTGTGAGATCCATGAAGGGGATTGTGGTCATCACGTCGGGTCAAAGTCTCTTGTGGCCAAAGCTTTTCGTCATGGTTTTTATTGGCTAACGGCTCACGCTGATGCGGAGGAGCTGGTCAGTAGGTGTGATGGATGTCAAAAATTTGCACAACGAGCGCACGTGCCGGCTCAAGAGTTGCGGATGATTCCAATCACTTGGCCATTTGCAGTCTGAGGGCTTGACATGGTTGGACCTTTCAAAAGGTCCAAAGATAAAAAGACACATCTTTTGGTGGCAGTTGACAAATTCACAAAATGGGTTGAGGCAGAGCCAGTGAGCATGTGTGATGCAGCCACGGCGGTTCAGTTCATGAAAAAGGTGATTTTTCGCTTTGGTTTTCCACACAGCATTATAACTGACAATGTCACTAATTTTTCCCAAGGTGCTATGGAGGAGTTTTGTCAACGTGACCATATCTGGCTTGATGTTTCTTCAGTAGCTCACCCCCAATCTAATGGTCAAGCTGAGAGAGCAAATCAAGAAACCTTAAAAGATCTCAAGCCCCAGCTTATGGTTCCCTTACAACGGACGCCGGGTTGTTGGGTAGAGGAATTACCCTCGGTGCTGTGGAGTATCAATACCACTCCTAACAGGTCTACAAGTTATACACCTTTCTTCATGGTTTATGGAGCAGAAGCAGTGCTGCCTAGTGACATCCGTCATGACTCGCCTCGCGTGGCGGCTTACATTGAAGCTGATAATGAAAAATCCCGACAGGATGCACTTGACTTGTTAGATGAGGAGAGAGATTTGGCGGCGGCTCGATCAGCAATTTATCAACAGGACCTGTGCCATTATCATAGCCGCCGGGTTAAGTCCAGGACCTTTCAAGAAGGTGACCTAGTGCTCCGGCTCATCCAGGATCTGTCTGATGCACACAAACTATCCCCGCCTTGGGAAGGACCCTTTGTGGTCAACAAGAACTTAAACAACGGGTCATATTACCTCATTGACGTTCGAGAGCACAAAGACTCACGTAAGTCGGAGGAGGAGACCCGCTAGCCGTGGAACATTGCTCAGCTTCGGCCGTACTATACTTAAGCCACCGGCTCTCGTCATGTACATACTTTGACGTTGTATATATTATGATAAGTAATGAAGTCAGACCTCTGTCCTTTTCCTTTTCAATGATAATATATCTTTATTCTTTTTATTATTTAAAATGACCGAAAGGGGGCTGATCGTATCCGAATCTAGCTTAACCCTTTTTGTCCGGCTCATGATCGTATTCGAATCTAGCTGTAAACCTCATGGTCACTTGGGGGCTTCATGTTCAAACATAGGTCGTATTCGAACCAAAGAGAACATAGCTGTCATAACCCTCTTGATCGGCTCAAAGCCAAACTCACTAGGGGGCTTCTTGATCGTATCTGAATCATAGCTTAACCCCTTTTGGGTCCGATTTGGATCGTATTCAAATCAGTGTCGTTAAAAACCTCTCAAGGTCATTTGGGGGCTTCCTGTTCAAACATAGGTCGTATTCGAAGCAAAGAGAACATAGCTGTTGGTACCCTCTTGATCGGCGCAACGCCAAAACCACTGGGGGCTATATGATCGTATTCGAATCTTAGCTTAACCCCTTTGGTCTGGTTTACTGATCGTATTCGAATCAGAAGCCTCCAATGTTTATTTAAATATTTTGATTTACATTGTCTTAAGCCTAGTGTTTTGTCTTACTGTTTTTTATCATCTCAAATTTAACTATTAGTATGGTTTTAAATTAAACCAGCTCGGTTATTTGACAATGAGTTGCCAAGGCATAACATTCATCAGACATATGGAAGTATTGACTTCTACAAAAGATTGGGTGATCAACCTCATCATCTGGGTCATGTAAACCGGCAGTCCAGGTTCAAAGAACACATGTATGATAGTGTCATTCATGAACAAGTTTCTCTGTGTTTTTTTCGTTAATCAAATGTTTTTTCAGCCTTGTTTATCTTACATCTGGTTCTGTTTTTTTCACTATGATAATTTCATAGTCATATATCGGGTGTTTCTGACCCGTCCGGTGCTAAACCGCCAGGATAGTTTTTTCATCTTTTACAGGAACAGCGTTAAAACATTATAGATGTAACCACGGATGTAACGCATATATTGACATCATGGGTAAAGAGTCATATGCAACATCTTATGCACGATGGCATAGGCAAAATATGCAGTTTTCAAACTAACCTATTACAAGGCATTGAGAGCCCAAAAGGTTAGACTATTTTTCTCTCCTAAGCAGGTCTTAAGCTAAAAGCTGGATTGTTCAGATGGTTATGACTCCCCCTGGCCGGCTCACCTCCCTCCACTGGTTGGAAGCTAGGATTGGACCAGTCAAAGCCATTTAGAGCAATGAACTCAGCCTCATCGTCAATTAGGCCTTCCGGGTCAATTTCCAGGGCAAAAGTGTGTTGACGAACCGGCGGGATAAGATCCGTCACTTTATAAGAGGGAGTCGCCATCTTCTTATTCTCCATATCAAAACCTGGCTGATATTTGTCGATGTTGGTCTCCTCTCCAAGAATGGTAGCTTGAGGACGAACTCCCCTCACGCAGGCAATAAAGTCATCTTGCTCAAATGGAGTCCCATCTTCCTTCACGGTAGGGTACCCCTTAGCCACGTCCACCGGGTCTAAATCCGGCACCCAGGCTTTGGAGCGGCTCAGGGCAGTCAGGGCTCTGGTCTGGCACAGGATCGTTTGACCTCTGGAAATCTGGCGGGTAAGATCGATAATTTCTTCAAAACATCACTTAGGTAGTTGGGTCCTTGGTTGGCAGGAGAGATAGCGGCAAGCACCCGTTGAGCCCCCGTATAAAGTTGTTCCACCAAGGTATAAACCGCCTTCAGCTTTGTCACACTGTCCTGACTCAGGTTGTTACTCCACGGACCTGTAAGTATTTTAACAAAATTTAAGCAGGCGGTTTACATTCTTGGTACAAATAGAGTATAAGGGACTTATGCAAATAACTCACCGAAGATGGCGGAGACCATTTGAGACACCCAGTTTTTAAACCGGTGAGCTCTGTAGTAGCCTCAATAAGAGCCGCCTCAGCTGTCTCAGCGTGTTGTATCAGCAGCGTCTTTTCTTTGGCCCAGGATCTCTTTTTTGCAGCTAAGCTGGTCTTCAATTTCTCAGATTCAGAGAGGCTCAATTGGAGTTTAGAGTCTGTGGTCTTTATCTATGTCTCCTGCTCCGCCAGCCGGGTCTTGGCATCCGTCAATTGAGAGCCAATTCAAATAGGGCGTTCTACAAAACATTCACAGGTGTGTCGAGACTTAAACTAAAAGTTATAAGGGTTCAAGTCTCAAGTACTTTGCACCGCACGACCACTTGACACTTGGGGGCTAATGTCTGCCAAAGCAATTTTTTATGACTTTTATATGTTTCAAGTCCCAAGGGTTTTACAAAGTAACAACGCTTGGCACTTGGGGGCTAATGCATGATATTCAGAAAGTTTTTCAAGATTGAGCCGGATCACAATACTTATTGGGAGTAGTAAAAGACAGTTATGCAATTAAGTACCGGTTCATTTATGATAAATTGAGCCGGCCCTTGGGGACTACAGGTGAAGTTTACGCTACTCTATTGGAATTTTGAAAAACCTAGAGGCAAAGTATCAACTTATATCATAAAGTCTACAGATCATTCAAGTTCATCATCTGAAGACTTGGGGGCTGGCAGAGTATAAGTAAACCGGAGAACATACCTCATATTTTAACTGCAATTGTTTAACCATCTCGATTTCTGAGTCACGGCTGGAGTGCTCATGACTGAGATAGCCGGATAGTACATCATTGACATTAAGGTGAGCGTAATGGGAGATATCAAACCGCACTTTCTGCTTCTCTAAAGCCTCTTGCTTAGCAGTATGTCGGGCTAATACAGTGGGGATCCCCGGTTCAACAAACCGGCTACCGGTAATCAAAACATCAGTATCAGAAGTTGTTGGCGGGTTAGTTGAGCTAGATGGTTCAGTAATGGTCGGATTAAGGGTGGCCTCATCGGCTGACAACTCAGGAGGGTCCAATTGAGTATGAACAGCTGGGTCTTCTTGTGCTTCAGTTTGAGAGGGAGTTGGCATGGCCGGCTCAATTGCAGGAACTTTCGGGTCTTCCATCGGCTTAATCACCTTGGCCATCTTAGATTTGGCTTGACCACTAAGAAAGATTTTATGAGACAGTTAGTGTAATAATGCAGTTTTTAAAAGATGCAGAAGAAAGATGATTGTCCTTACCCAGGAGCAGTCTTGAAAGCCGGAAATTGAGTTTGCGACGAGTCACAAGAAGAGCGAGAAACCTCCTGCAAAGGTAAAATAAAGTTAGTGATGCAAGGGAATAGATCCATTAATGGAAGCAAAAAACAAAGATGAAAGAAACCTCATTCTGGCGTTTTTGAGGAGTTTGTTGTAATCGGAAGGCGGTTCGTCGTCGTCATTAGTTTGGGCCTGACGGCGGCTCTCATGTTGCTGCTTTTTCAAAAGAAAATGAGGGTCCAGATAATCCAAAGGGTGCGAAAACCTTACTTTCCGGGTTACTAGTCGAAGTTTCTATCTTGGCAAAGGGGCTGAGTCAGAGGAAATAGTTACCTCTTCTTCCACGGCCTGGCTGGCCCCCGTGTCATCCTGGAAATAGTCAGTGTCAATAAGATAGTTAAAAAACTGGCCAAGGGAGTCAAGGGCTACCTCCAACTTAGAAGCATCTTCCAGGTGGAATAAGTCAGATGCAGTCTTCTTCTTCTTCGGCTTCTGGGTCGTTCTCCTGGTGGCTATGGTAGCGGCTCTAGCCTTCTTGGCAGCTTCATGATCATATTTGGCCTTCCAGAAGTCAGATTTGGCCTGTAAACAAATAAACAGGTTGAAAGGTCATGCAAGTATTTAAACTACTGAGGAAAACACAAAAAGAGAAAGAGGTCAGGGGTTTTCACCTCTGGGGCCGGGTTAAGTTTGCAGAAGGGGTTTAACCCAACCTTACTGCAGTCCTCGTATTTGCCATTCACGAGGATGGTTGACATTGCAACAACGTCTTCTTCAGTCAATTGAACAGAGCTATAACGCAAAGAGTCATTTGGGCCTCCGCCATACTCATACATTAACTTGGATCGGCGGCTTAGAGGGATGACCCACCATGCGACCCAGCAACGGGTCAGGTCAACTCTAGTCAAGCCGTTCCCCAATAAAGCTTGAATCCTTTTAATAGATGGAATAAGCGTCTTACGTTCAGCAGCGGTAAGCTTATCAGGGAGCACAAACTTGGAATCCAGATGCTCCGCGCGATAACCCGACAATGGTTTTTCATTGGCCGGTGACGTATCTTGGCAGTAGAACCAGGTCTGATTCCAATCTTTGGGATGGCTCGGTAAGATTATTAAGGGAAAGACGGCGCCCTGTCGGCGCTGAATTGAGATTCCACCAAGCTCCAAACTAAGGCCGTTGGTGCATTCGTTCTGGTGGTTCAGATAAAAGTATTCTCTGAAAAGTTCCACGGTCGGTTCTTCTTGAAGATATACCTCACAAAGAACTTGAAAATTGCAGATATTGGATATAGAGTTGGGTCCAATGTCTTGTGGGCGAAGCTTGAAAAAATGCAGAACGTCTCGGAAGAACTTTGAGCTGGGTGGTGAGAAGCCCTGGTTCATGTGATCAGTGAAAATGACAACTTCACCGTCTTTGGACTGAGGCCGTTCTTCGTCCGGGTTAGGAGCAAGATAAGACATAACATTTTTCTCTAGCAAAAATCCTATGGTGACAAATTCCTTTAAGGTATCCTCAGTAATTGTGGAAGGGACCCAGTTGCAGACTGTTGGCACTTTGGACGACATGATGAAAGGACAGGCTGGAAAGAAAGTGATGTGCGGGTTCAATCCAATGATGAAATTAGACGTTAAATGATGATGGTACAAATAAGTAATGGCATCTTAAAATAAGGGCTAATGACATATAAAGGAAAAGTGTGCCGGCGTGATAAGCCGCCATGACTAAAGATATTCGAAGGATGCCAGAAACAGAATTGGCTAAGTGTTGACACAAACAGGTTTACCAAGTTGTCACTATTATTTTGGATCAAATGGCCGTTCTGAAAAGAAAATATTCTAGACCTAAAAATCTAGTACATGTAAGTTCGTGAGTTATAATGAGGCCTATGTGCAGGAAAAAGGGATCTACTAGTATAAAAAATGGACGTAAAACAACTACCGCACGAATTATGTGTTCCTTTTTGGATCATAAGAGGATGCGGAGGAGGAACTACGAAGAAACCGTGATGAACTATGAAGAACACACAGAAACCTAGAAACCCTAATGCGGATCTGAGGAGCAGGAAGGCGAACACTTACAACCACAAATCTTCTGCGGAGGGTCGCTGCTGTTCTCTAGATCGATTCAGGTTGATGCAGCGGCCGAGGTCGAGGAAGACGAGGTGCTCTGCGTGGGTGGCGGAGCTCGAGCGGTAGTAGGGTTGCGAGAGGAAGAAGATGAAGAAAGGGAAGAGTGAGGAAAGACCTGGTCGTGCCTATTTATAAGGGATAAGCGCACAGGCAGGCGCGAAAACCGAGGAAGACTCGAATAATGATTATCCAACTAAATGGACGCCTCGATTCTCGGAAAACATTTAAGGATAAAGTTCTGTTGGAGATGACGTTCTAGCAGGCTTTCATATTTTCGGAAGATGACGTCATGGCGGGTTACAAAGCTTTCACAGACAAAGAAGATGGATTTCGTCTAAATGTTGAAGGTTGACAAGAACAAGGTTCAAATCAACCTGGGCCTAATGTTGGGAATATAACTTTCAGGTATGACCCGCCCAGGAGGGGCCGGGTCAACCCAAATGGCGGGTTGTTAAGAGAATCCCAGTAATATTCAAGGTGATAGTTTATTAAGAATTGTAGAAGGCCTAAGCCCAGAGGCGGCTTAAGGCCCAATATTGTAAACCGCCATATGTAACGAAAGACTTGTAAAGAAAGACATATACAAGAAGTCACCGAGCCGGACACGTTTTATGAGCCGGCCGGGACTCTGTAGGCCGCCAGGCGTCAACCCGTGTATATAAGGGGATGACCCGGCGGCGTCTTAGGGATAAGAATCAACAGAATGATAGCCAAGCTAGCGGATTTGCTCCTTGGTCATCGAAACCTAGCAATACAACATCAACTGGACTAGGCCTTACCTTCACCATAAGGGGCCGAACCAGTATAAACCTCTCGTGTCCTTTGTCCCAATTAACCCCTTTAAGCTTCCTAGTTGCGATGGCCGTATTACTAAGTCCTTTCGCTAGGACATCTGCCGTGACAATTCCACGACTCTATCTGCTTGAGAGCTAAGCATGAAATTTGTTTACAACCTGGTTTGCTAGAACCTCTACATGTAGCAGACATGGCATGGCAACACATATCAATGGATATCATCGAAGGTTGCCCAATCTCAAGGCAAGGAAGTGATCGTGGTGGTGGTAGATAGGTTTACTAAATACTCCCATTTCATACCATTATCTCACCCCTATACTGTGTTGACAATGGCTCAAGAATTTGTGGATCACATTATCAAATTACTGTTGGCGAACGCAGTGTTTCAAAAAATTTCCTACGATCACGCAAGATCTATCTAGGATGAATATCAACGAGAGGGGAGAGTATGTCTACGTACCCTCGTAGACCGAAAGCGGAAGCGTTAAGAAACGCGGCTGATGTAGTCGAACATCTTCGTGATCCAACCGATCTAGTACCGAACGCACGACACCTCCGCGATCTACACATGTTCAGCTCGGTGACATCCCTCGTACTCTTGATCCAGTTGAGGCCGAGGGAGAGTTTCGTTAGCACGACGGCGTGTTGACGCTGATGATGAAGTTACCAGCGCAAGGCTTTTCCTAAGCACTATGATGATATGACCGAGGTGTGTATCTGTGGAGGGGGCACCGCACACGGCTAAAACAATTGTCAACTTGTGTGTCTATGGGGTGCCCCTCTCCCCATATATAAATGAGGGGAGGAGGGGGCCGGCCGACCCTCATGGTGCGCCCCAAGGGGGGATTCCTACTCCTACTAGGAGTAGGTTTCTCCCCTTTCCTTGTCCTAATAGGAGGGGGAAGGAAGGGGAAGAGAAGAAGAAGGAAAGGGGGGCCAGCCCCCCTCCCAATTCGGATTGGGCTTGGGGGACGCGCCCCCACCTCTTGGCCGCCTCCTCTCTCTTCCACTAAAGCCCATGTAGGCCCATTAAGCCCCCTGGGGGTACCGGTAACCCCCCGATACTCCGGTATATGCCCGAACTCATCCGAAACCATTCTGGTGTCCAAACATAACCTTCCAGTATATCAATATTCATGTCACGACCATTTCTAGACTCCTTGTCATGTCCGTGATCACATCCGGGACTCCGAACTACCTTCGGTACATCAAAACACATAAACTCATAATACCGATCGTCATCGAACGTTAAGCGTGTGGACCCTACGGGTTTGAGAACTATGTAGAAATGACCGAGACTCATATCCGGTCAATAACCAATAGCGGAACCTCGATGCTCATATTGGTTCCTACATATTCTAGGAAGATCTTTGTCGGTCAAACCGCATAACAACATACGTTGTTCCCTTTGTCATCGGTATGTTACTTGCCCGAGATTCGATCGTCGGTATCATCATACCTAGTTCAATTTTGTTACCGGCAAGTATCTTTCCTCGTTCTGTAACGCAACATCCCGTAACTAACTCATTAGTCACATTGCTTGCAAGGCTTATAGTGATGTGCATTACCGAGAGGGCCCAGAGATACCTCTCCGACAATCGGAGTGACAAATCCTAATCTTGATCTATGCCAACTCAACAAACACCATCGAAGACACCTGTAGAGCATCTTTATAATCACCCAGTTACGTTGTGACATTTGATAGCACACTAAGGGTTCCTCCGGTATTCAGGAGTTGCATAATCTGATAGTCATAGGAACATGTACAAGTTATGGAGAAAGCAATAGCTAAACTAAACGATCATAATGCTAAGCTAATGGATGGATCAAGTCAATCACATCATTCTCTAATGATGTGATCCCGGTTATCAAATGACAACTCATGTATATGGTTAGGAAACTTAACCATCTTTGATTAACGAGCTAGTCAAGTAGAGGCATACTAGTGACACTCTGTTTGTCTATGTATTCACACATGTACTAAGTTTCCGGTTAATACAATTCTAGCATGAATAATAAACATTTATCATGATATAAGGAAATATAAATAACAACTTTATTATTGCCTCTAGGGCATATTTCTTCAGTCTCCCACTTGCACTAGAGTCAATAATCTAGATTACATTGTAATGATTCTAACACCCATGGAGTCTTGGTGCTGATCATGTTTTGCTCGTGAGAGAGGCTTAGTCAATGGGTCTGCAACATTCAGATCCGTATGTATCTTGCAAATCTATATGCCTCCCTCCTTGACTTGATCGCAGATGGAATTGAAGCGTATCTTGATGTGCTTGGTTCTCTTGTGAAATCTGGATTCCTTTGCCAAGGCAATTGCACCAGTATTGTCACAAAAGATTTTAATTGGACCCGATGCACTAGGTATGACACCTAGATCGGATATGAACTCCTTCATCCAGACTTCTTCATTTGCTCCTTCCGAAGCAGCTATGTATTCCTCTTCACATGAAGATCCCGCCACGACGCTTTGCTTAGAACTACACCAAATGACAGCTCCACAATTTATTAAAAATATGTATCCAATTTGTGACTTGGAGTCATCCGGATCAGTGTTCAAGCTTGCATCGACGTAACCGTTTACGACGAGCTCTTTGTCACCTGCATAAACGAGAAACATATCCTTCGTCCTTTTTTAGGTATTTCAGGATGTTCTTGACCGTTGTCCAGTGATCCACTCATGGATTACTTTGGTACCTCCCTGCTAAACTAATAGCAAGGCACACATCAGGTCTGGTACACGGCATTGGATACATGGTAGAACCTATGGCTGAAGTATAGGGAATGACTTTCATTTTCTCTCTATCTTCTGCAGTGGTCGGGCATTGAGTCTGACTCAACTTCACACCTTGTAACATAGGCAAGAACACCTTCTTTGCTTGATCCATTTTGAACTTCTTCAAAACTTTATCAAGGTATGTGCTTTGTGAAAGTCCAATTAAGCGTCTAGATCTATCTCTATAGATCTTGATGCCTAATATATAAGCAACATCACCGAGGTCTTTCATTGAAAAATTCTTATTCAAGTGTCCTTTTATGCTATTCAGAAATTCAGTATCATTTCCAATCAACAATATGTCGTCCACATATAATATCAGAAATGCTACAGGGCTCCCACTCACTTTCTTGTAAATACAGGCTTCTCCAAAAGTCTTATAAAACCATATGCTTTGATCACACTATCAAAGCGTATATTCCAACTCCGAGATGCTTGCACCAGTCCATAAATGGATCGCTAGAGCTTACACACTTTGTTAGCACCTTTTGGATCGACAAGACCTTCTGGTTGCATCATATACAACTCTTCTTTAAGATATCCATTAAGGAATGCAGTTTTGACATCCATTTGCCAAATTTCATAATCATAAAATGCGACAATTGCTAACATGATTCGGACGGACTTAGGCATCCCTACGGGTGAGAAGGTCTCATCGTAGTCAACTCCTTGAACTTGTCGAAAACCTTTTGCAACAAGTCGAGCTTTATAGACAGTAACATTACCGTCAGCGTCAGTCTTCTTCTTGAAGACCCATTTATTCTCTATGGCTTGCCGATCATCGGGTAAGTCAACCGAAGTCCACACTTTGTTCTCATACATGGATCCCATCTCAGATTTCATGTCCTCAAGCCATTTTGCGGAATCTGGGCTCATCATCGCTTCCTCATTGTTCATAGGTTTGTCATGGTCAAGTAACATGACCTCCAGAACAGGATCACCGTACCACTTTGGTGCGGATCTTACTCTGGTTGACCTACGAGGTTCGGTAGTAACTTGATTAGAAGTTTCATGATCATCATCATTAGCTTCCTCACTAATTGGTGTAGGAATCACTGGAACTGATTTCTGTGATGGACTACTTTCCAATAAGGGAGCGGGTACAATTACCTCATCAAGTTCTACTTTCCTCCCACTCACTTCTTTCAAGAGAAACTCCTCTAGAAAGGATCCATTCTTAGCAACGAGTATCTTGCCTTTGGATCTGTGATAGAAGGTGTACCCAATAGTCCTGTTTGGGTATCCTATGAAGACACGTTTCTCCGATTTGGGTTCGAGCTTATCAGGTTGTATATTTTTCACATAAGCATCGCAGCCCCCAACTTTATGAAACAACAACTTGGGTTTCTTGCCAAACCACAGTTCATAAGGTGTCGTCTCAACGGATTTTGATGGTGCCCTATTTAACGTGAATGCAGCCGTCTCTAAAGCATAACCCCAAAATGATAGCGGTAAATCAGTAAGAGACATCACAGATCGCACCATATATAATAAAGTGGGGTTACGACGTTCGGACACACCATTACGTTGTGGTGTTCCAGGTGGCATGAGTTGCGAAACTATTCTGCATTGTTTCAAATGAAGACCAAACTCATAACTCAAATATTCTCATCCACAGTCAGATCGTAGAAATTTAATTTTCTTATTACGATGATTTTCCACTTCACTCTGAAATTCTTTGAACTTTTCAAATGTTTCAGACTTATGTTTCATCAAGTAGATGTACCCATATCTGCTCAAATCATCTGTGAAGGTCAGAAAATAACGATACCCGCCACGAGAATCAACACTCATTGGACCGCATACATCAGCATGTATTATTTCCAATAAGTCTGTTGCTCATTCCATTGTTTTGGAGAACGGAGTTTTAGTCATCTTGCCCATGAGGCATGGTTCGCAAGCATCAAGTGATTCATAATCAAGTGATTCCAAAAGCCCATCGGCATGGAGTTTCTTCATGCACTTTACACCAATATGGCCTAAACGGCAGTGCCACAAATAAGTTGCACTATCATTATTAAATTTATATCTTTTGGCTTCAATACTATGAATATGTGTATCACTACTATCAAGATTGAGTAAAAATAGACCACTCATCAAGGGTGCATGACCATAAAAGATATTACTCATATAAATAGAACAACCATTATTCTTTGATTTAAATGAATAACCGTCTCGCATCAAACAAGATCCAGATATAATGTTCATGCTTAATGCTGCACCAAATAACAATTATTTAGGTCTAAAACTAATCCCGAAGGTAGATGTAGAGGTAGCGTGCCGACGACGATCACATCGACTTTGGAACCATTTCCCACGCGCATTGTCACCTCATCCTTAGCCAATCTTCGCTTAAACTGTAGCCCCTGTTTCGAGTTGGAAATATTAGCAACAAAACAAGTATCAAATACCACTGCAAGCATTAGTAAGGTACACATCAATAACATGTATATCAAATATACCTTTCACTTTGCCATCCTTCTTATCCGCCAAATACTTGGGGCAGTTCCGCTTCCAGTGACTAGTCCCTTTGTAGTAGAAGCACTCAGTCTCGGGCTTAGGTCCAGACTTGGGCTTCTTCACTTAAGCAGCAACTTACTTGTTGTTCTTCTTGAAGTTCCCCTTCTTCCCTTTACCCTTCTTCTTGAAACTGGTGGTCTTATTGACCATCAACTCTTGATGCTCCTTCTTGATTTCTACCTCCGTAGCCTTTACCATTGCTAAGAGCTCGAGAATTGTCTTATCCATCCCTTGCATATTATAGTTCATCACGAAGCTTTTGTAGCTTGGTGGCAGTGATTGAAGAACTCTGTCAATGACATTATCAACCGGAAGATTAACTCCCAGCTGAGTCAAGTGATTGTGGTACCCAGACATTATGAGTATGTGTTCACTGACAGAACCATTCTCCTCCATTTTGCAGCTATAGAACTTATTGGAGACTTCATATCTCTCAATCCGGCCATTTGCTTGAAATATTAACTTCAACTCCTGGAGCATCTCATATGCTCCATGATGTTCAAAACATCGTTGAGGTCCCAGTTCTAAGCCATAAAGTATGGCACACTGAACTATCAAGTAGTCATCAGCTTTGCTCTGCCAGGTGTTCATAACATCTGGCGTTGCTCCTGCAGCGGGTTTGGCACCTAGCAATGCTTCCAGGACGTAATCCTTCTATGCAGCAATGAGGATAATCCTCAAGTTACGGACCTAGTCCGTGTAGTTGCTACCATCATCTTTCAACTTAGCTTTCTCTAGGAATGCATTAAAATTCAATGGAACAACATCACGGGCCATTTATCTACAACAACGTAGACATGCAAAATACTAGGGTTTTTTACATCTGTGCCCCTGGTTCCTTAGCTCTACTCATTCATCCCCGCACTCTTAACTTTTGCTCAATTTTCCCCACTCCCTTGCCAGAAACCCTCATAACTGGGCACAAGACGTTGTTGTTGGGTCAAAGGCTTGACCGTTAACTCTGACTAGTGGGGCCATGCTGGACTGTGTCGTCCGTTCGTCCTGACAAGTGGGGCCGCGTTGGGTGGTGTTGATGTTCGACCATTGGGTTGTGGTTTCGTTGGGCCGTCCTTTGCATTAAACATCTGCGCGCACCGCCAGGACAGAAGCATGCTATGCATGCACCCAGCAAACCCTGTCACGTCGATCGAGCATGCATGCACCGATGCCACGATCCCATGATGCGCCGACCGAGCCCGCATGCGCTGATGCGTCCGCCACGATGCAATGACCGAGCTGCTTTTTGCACGCCAGCCTCCATGGATGCAGCGACGGTCACTGCCGCTGGTTCCTCTCTTCTAGCTAGGTGGCTACATATTTGTGGCTTGTGTAAAAAAACAGCCACTCCCTTGCTTCGTTGTACTCATTCATCCCTACTAACAAAGCTTGCTTGCATGCACTAGGTGGTTACTGAAGGAAATATGCCCTAGAGGCAATAATAAAGTTATTATTTATTTCCTTATATCATGATAAATGTTTATTATTCATGCTAGAATTGTATTAAACGGAAACATAATACATGTGTGAATACATAGACAAACAGAGTGTCACTAGTATGCCTCTACTTGACTAGCTCATTAATCAAAGATGGTTATGTTTCCTAACCATGGACAAAGAGTTGTTATTTGATTAACGGGATCACATCATTAGGAGAATGATGTGATTGACATGACCCATTCCGTTAGCTTAGCACACGATCATTTAGTATGTTGCTATTGCTTTCTTCATGACTTATACATGTTCCTATGACTATGAGATTATGCAACTCCCGTTTACCGGAGGAACACTTTGTGTTCTACCAAATGTCACAACGTAACTGGGTTATTATAAAGGTGCTCTACAGGTGTCTCCGAAGGTACTTGTTGGGTTGGCGTATTTTGAGATTAGGATTTGTCACTCTGATTGTCGGAGAGGTATCTCTGGGCCCTCTCGGTAATGCACATCACTTAAGCCTTGCAAGCATTGCAACTAATGAGTTAGTTGTGGGATGATGTATTACGGAACGAGTAAAGAGACTTCCCGGTAACGAGATTGAACTAGGTATTGAGAGACCGACGATCGAATATCGGGCAAGTAACATACTGATGACAAAGGGAACAACGTATGTTGTTATGCGGTGTGACCGATAAAGATCTTCGTAGAATATGTGGGAGCCAATATGAGAATCCAGGTTCCGCTATTGGTTATTGACCGTAGACGTGTCTCGGTCATGTCTACATAGTTCTCGAACCCGTAGGGTCTGCACGCTTAACGTTACGATGACAGTTATATTATGAGTTTATATGTTTTGATGTACCGAAGGTAGTTCGGTGTCCCGGATGAGATCGAGGACATGACGAGGAGTCTCGAAATGGTTGAGACGTAAAGATCGATATATTGGACGACTATATTCGGACATCGGAAAGGTTCCGAGTGATTCGGATATTTTTTTAAGTACCGGGGAGTTACGGGAATACGGGAAGGAAGTATTGGGCCTTAATGGGCCTTAGTGAGAAGGAGAGGTAGCAGCCAGGAGATGGCGCGCGCCTCTCCCAAGCCCAGTCCGAATTGGACAAGGGGTTTGGGGTGCGGCCCCCTCTCCCTTCTTTCTCCTCTTCCCCCCTTTCCCCCTTCTCCTAGTTGGACTAGGAAAGGAGGAAACCTACTCCAACTAGGAGTAGGAATCCTACTCCCTTGGCGCGCCTCTCACTGGCCGGCCTCCTGCTCCCTTGCTCCTTTATACACGGGGGCAAGGGGGCACCCCATAGACACAACAATTGATCAGTTGATCTTTTAGCCGTGTGCGGTGCCCCCCTCCACCATAGTCCTCCTCGATAATACTGTAGCGGTGCTTAGGCGAAGCCCTGCGTCGGTAGAACATCAACATCATCACCACGCTGTCGTGCTAACGAAACTCTCCCTCAACACTCGGCTAGATCGGAGTTCGAGGGACGTCATCGGGCTGACCGTGTGCTGAACTTGGAGGTGCCGTGCATCGGTAGTTGATCAGTCGGATCATGAAGACGTACGACTACATCAACCGCGTTGTGCTAACGCTTCCACTTTCGGTAGGGTACGTGGACAACACTCTCCCCTCTCGTTGCTATGCATCACCATGATCTTGCGTGTGTGTAGGAATTTTTGTTTGAAATTACTACGTTCCCCAATAGTGGCATCCAAGCCTGGTTTTATGCGTAGATGTCATATGCACGAGTAGAACACAAGTGATTTGTGGGCGATATAAGTCATACTGCTTACCAGCATGTCATACTTTGGTTTGGCGGTATTGTTGGATGAAGCGGCCCAGACCGACATTACGCGTACGCTTACGCGAGACTGGTTTTACCGCCGTGCTATGCACACAGGTGACTAGCGGGTGTCAGTTTCTCCAACTTTAGTTGAACCGAGTGTGGCTACGCCCGGTCCTTGTGAAGGTTAAAACAGCACCAACTTGACAAACTATCGTTGTGGTTTTGATGCGTAGGTAAGAACGGTTCTTGCTCAGCCCGTAGCAGCCACGTAAAACTTGCAACAACAAAGTAGAGGACGTCTAACTTGTTTTTACAGGGCATGTTGTGATGTGATATGGTCAAGACGTGATGAGATATAAGTTGTTGTATGAGATGATCATGTTTTGTTGAAGTTATTGGCAACTGGTAAAAGCATTATGGTTGTCTCTCTATTGCATTAGATGCAAGCGCCAAACAATTGCTTTACTCTATCGCTATGCAATAGCAATAGTTGCAAGAGCAATTGTTGGCGAGATGACCATGTGACGACACAGTGATATAGATCAAGATGATAGAGATCATGGTGTTATGCCGGTGACGATGGAGATCATGACGATGTTTTGGAGATGGAGATCAAAGGCACAAGATGATGATGGCCATATCATGTCACATATTATGATTGCATGTGATGTTTATCTTTTATACATCTTATTGTGCTTAGTTCGGTGGTAGCTTTATAAGATGATCTCTCACTAAATTATCAAGGTATAAGTGTTCTCCCTGAGTATGCACTGTTGCAAAAGTTCTTCGTGCTGAGACACCATGTGATGATCAGGTGTGATAGGCTCTACGTTCAAATACAATAGTTGCACACGCGGAATACTCAGGTTAAACTTGACGAGCCTAGCATATAACAGATATGGCCTCGGAACACTGAGACCGAAAGGTCGAGCGTGAATCATATAGTAGATATGATCAACATAGTGATGTTCACCATTGAAACTACTCCATCTCACGTGATGATCGGACATGGTTTAGTTGATTTGGATCACGTGATCACTTAGAGGATTAGAGGGATGTCTATCTAAGTGGGAGTTCTTAAGTAATATCATTAATTTAACTTAAATTTATCATGAACTTAGTCCTGGTAGTATTAGCATATCTATGTTGTAGAACAATAGCTCGTGATTTTGCTCCCCTTTTATTTTGATATGTTCCTAGAGAAAAACTATGTTGAAAGATGTTAGTAGCAATGATGCGGACTTGGTCCATGATCTGAGGTTTATCCTCATTGCTGCACAGAAGAATTATGTTCTTGATGCATCGCTAGGTGATAGACCTATTGCAGGAGCAGATGCAGACGTTATGAACGTTTGGCTAGCTCAATATGATGACTACTTGATAGTTTAGTGCACCATGCTTAACGGCTTAGAATCGGGACTTCAAAGACGTTTTGAACGTCATGGACCATATGAGATGATCCAGGAGTTGAAGTTAATATTTCAAGCAAATACCCGAGTTGAGAGATATGAAGTCTCCAACAAGTTCTATAGCTAAAAGATGGAGGAGAATAGCTCAAAGCAGTGCGCATGTGCTCAGATTGTCTGGGTACTACAATCACTTGAATCAAGTGGGAGTTAATCTTCCAGATAAGATAGTGATTGACAGAATTCTCTAGTCACCATCACCAAGTTAGTAGAACTTCGTGATGAACTATAATATGCAAGGGATAACAGAAACAATTCCCAAGCTCTTCATGATGCTGAAATCAACGACGGTAGAAATCAAGAAAAACATCAAGTGTTGATGGCTGACGAAACCACTAGTTTCAAGAAAAGGGCAAAGGGAAGAAGGGGAACTTCAAGAAGAACGGCAAGCAAGTTGCTGCTCAAGTGAAGAAGCCCAATTCTGGTCCTAAGCCTGAGACTAAGTGCTTCTACTGCAAAGGGACTGGTCACTGGAAGCAGAACTGCCCCAAGTATTTGGCGGATAAGAAGGATGGCAAAGTGAACAAAGGTATATTGGATATACATGTTATTGATGTGTATTTTACTAGTGTTTATAGCAACCCCTCGGCATTTGATACTGGTTCAGTTGCTAAGAGTAGTAACTCGAAACGGGAGTTCAAAATAAATAGAAACTAGTAAAAGGCGAGGTGACGATGTGTGTTGGAAGTAGTTCCAAGATTGATATGATCATCATCGCATACTCCCGATACTTTCGGGATTAGTGTTGAAACTAAATAAGTGTTATTTGGTGTTTGCGTTGAGCATGAATATGATTTGATCATGTTTGTTGCAATATGATTATTCATTTAAATTAGAGAATAATTGTTGTTCTGTTTACATGAATAAAACCTTCTATGGTCATACACCCAATAAAATGGTTTGTTGGATCTCGATCGTAGTGATACACTTATTCATAATATTGAAGTCAAAAGATGCAAAGTTAATAATGATAGTGCAACTTATTTGTGGCACTGCCATTTAGGTCATATTGGTGTAAAGCGCATGAAGAAACTCCATGCTGATGGAATTTTGGAATCACTTGCTTATGAATCACTTGATGCTTGCAAACCATGCCTCATGGGCAAGATGACTAAGACTCCATTCTCCGGAACAATGGAGCAAGCAACCGACTTATTGGAAATAATACATACTGATGTATGCGGTCCGATGAGTGTTTAGGCTCCCGGTGGGTATCTTTATTTTCTGACCTTCACAGATGATTTGAGCAGATATGGGTATATCTTGATGAAACATAAGTCTGAAACATTTGAAAAGTTCAAAGAATTTCAGAGTGAAGTGGAAAATCATCATAACAAGAAAATAAAGTTTCTACGATCTGATCATAGAGGACAATATTTGAGTTACGAGTTTGGTCATCATTTGAAACAATGCGAATAGTTTCGCAACTCACGCCACCCGGAACACCACAAAGTAATGGTGTGTTCGAACGTCGTAACCATACTTTATTAGATATGGTGCGATCTATGATGTCTCTTACCGATCTACCACTATCATTTTGGGGTTATGCATTAGAGGCAGCTGCATTCACGTTAAATAGGGCACCATCAAAATCTGTTGAGACGACACCATATGAACTATGGTTTGGCAAGAAACCTAAGCTGTCGTTTCTTAAAGTTTGAGGTTGCAATGCTTATGTGAAAAAGTTTCAACGTGATAAGCTCGAACCCAAATTGGAGAAATGCGCCTTCATAGGATACCCAAAAGAAAATGTTGGGTACACCTTCTATCACAGATCTGAAGGCAAGATATTCGTTGTTGAAAATGGATCCTTTCTAGAGAAGGAGATTTTCTCGAAAGAAGTGAGTGGGAGGAAAGTAGAGCTTGATGAGGTAACTTTACCTGCTCCCTTATTGGATAGTAGTTCATCATAGAAACCGGTTCCTGTGACACCTACACCAGTTAATGAGGAAGCTAATGATGATGATCATGAAACTTCAAATCAAGTTACTACCGAACCTCGTAGGTCAACCTGAGTAAGATCCGCACCAGAGTGGTACGGTAATCCTGTTCTGGAGGCCATGTTACTTGACCATGACAAACCTACGAACTATGAGGAAGCGATGATGAGCCCAGATTCTGCAAAATGGCTTGAGGCCATGAAATCTGAGATGAGATCCATGTATGAGAACAAAGTATGGACTTTGATTGATTTGCCCAATGATCGGCGAGCCATTGAGATTAAATGGATCTTCAAGAGAAAGACGGACGCTGATAGTAGTGTTACTATCTACAAAGCTAGAATTGTCGAAAAAGGTTTTCGACAAGTTCAAGGTGTTGACTACGATGAGAGTTTCTCACTCGTATCTATGCTTAAGTCTGTCCAAATCATGTTAGCAATTGCCGCATTTTATGAAATATGGCAAATGGATAAACAAAACTGCATTCTTTAATGGATTTATTAAAGAAGAGTTGTATATGATGCAACCAGAAGATTTTGTCAATCCTAAAAGTGCTAACAAAATATGCAAGCTCCAGCGATCCATCTATGGACTGGTGCAAGCATCTCAGAGTTGGAATATACGCTTTGATAAGTTGATCAAAGCATATAGTTTTATACAGACTTGCGGTGAAGCCTGTATTTACAAGAAAGTGAGTGAGAGCACTACAACATTTCTGATAAGTATATGTGAATGACATATTGTTGATCGGAAATAATGTAGAATTATTCTACAAATCATAAAGGAGTGTTTGAAAGGAGTTTTTCACAGAAAGACCTCGGTGAAGCTGCTTACATATTGAGCATCAAGATCTATAGAGATAGATCAAAACGCTTGATAAGTTTTTTCAATGAGTACATACCTTGACAAGATTTTGAAGTAGTTCAAAATGGAACAGTGAAAGAAAGAGTTATTACCTATGTTACAAGGTGTGAAATTGAGTAAGACTCAAAGCTCGACCACGGCAGAAGATAGAAAGAGAATGAAAGTCATTCCCTATGCCTCAGCCATAGGTTCTATAAAGTATGCATGCTGTGTACCAGATCTATTGTATACCCTACACTGATTTTGGCAAGGGATTACAATAGTGATCTAGGAGTAGATCACTGGACAATGGTCAAAATTATCCTTAGTGGAGTAAGGATATGTTTCTCGATTATGGAGGTGACAAAAACGTTCGTCGTAAAGGGTTACGTAGATGCAAGTTTTGACACTGATCCAGATGACTCTAAGTCTTCATCTGGATACATATTGAAAGTGGGAGCAATTAGCTAAAGTAGCTCCGTGCAGAGCATTGTAGACATAGAAATTTGCAAAATACATACGGATCTGAATATGGCAGACCCGTTGACTAAACTTCTCTCACAAGCAAAACATGATCACACCTTAGTACTCTTTGGGTGTTAATCACATAGCGATGTGAACTAGATTATTGACTCTAGTAAACCCTTTGGGTGTTGGTCACCTAACAATGTGAACTATGGGTGTTAATCACATGGTGATGTGAACTATTGATGTAAAATCACATGGCGATGTGATCTAGATTATTGACTCTAGTGCAAGTGGGAGACTGAAGGAAATATGCCCTAGAGGCAAGAATAAAGTTATTATTTATTTCCTTATATCATGATAAATGTTTATTATTCATGCTAGAATTGTATTAACCGGAAACATAATACATGTGTGAATACATAGACAAACAGAGTGTCACTAGTATGCCTCTACTTGACTAGCTCATTAATCAAAGATGGTTATGTTTCCTAACCATGGACAAAGAGTTGTTATTTGATTAACAGGATCACATCATTAGGATAATGATGTGATTGACATGACCCATTCCGTTAGCTTAGCACACGATCGTTTAGTATGTTGCTATTGCTTTCTTCATGACTTATACATGTTCCTATGACTATGAGATTATGCAACTCCCGTTTACCAGAGGAACACTTTGTGTGCTACCAAACGTCACAACGTAACTGGGTGATTATAAAGGTGCTCTACAGGTGTCTCCGAAGGTACTTGTTCGGTTGGCGTATTTCAAGATTAGGATTTGTCACTCCGATTGTCGGAGAGGTATCTCTGGGCCCTCTCGGTAATGCACATCACTTAAGCCTTGCAAGCATTGCAACTAATGAGTTAGTTGCGAGATGATGTATTACGGAACGAGTAAAGAGACTTGCCGGTAACGAGATTGAACTAGGTATTGAGATACCGACGATCGAATCTCGGGCAAGTAACATACCGATGACAAAGGGAACAACGTATGTTGTTATGTGGTCTGACCGATAAAGATCTTCATAGAATATGTGGGAGCCAATATGAGCATCCAGGTTCCGCTATTGGTTATTGACCGAAGACATGTCTCGGTCATGTCTACATAGTTCTCAAACCCGTAAGGTCCGCACACTTAACGTTACGATGACAGTTATATTATGAGTTTATATGTTTTGATGTACCAAAGGTAGTTCGGAGTCCCGGATGAGATTAGGGACATGACGAGGAGTCTCAAAATGGTCGAGACGTAAAGATCGATATATTGGACGACTATATTCAGACATCGGAAAGGTTCCGAGTGATTCGGGTATTTTTCGGAGTACCGGGGAGTTACGGGAATACAGGAAAGAAGTATTGGGCCTTAATGGGCCTTAGTGAGAAGGAGAGGCAGCAGCCAGGAGGTGGCGCGCGCCCCTCCCAAGCCCAGTCCAAATTGGACAAGGGGTTTGGGGCGCGCCCCCCTCTCCCTTCCTTCTCCTCTTCGCCCCTTTCCCCCCTTCTCCTAGTTGGACTAGGAAAGGAGGAAACCTACTCCAACTAGGAGTAGGAATCCTACTCCTATGCTTGCTAATTATACTTTTAAGGGTGGAGTACCAAAGAAACTTGGAGATCCAGTGGTACCAACTATACCATGCTCCATTAAAAGAAACTATGTTAGAAGTGCTTTATATTATCTTGGAGCCGGTGTTAGTGTTATGCCTCTCTCTTTATATCATAGACTTGATTTCAATAAGTTGACACCTACTGAAATATCTTTGCAAATGGATGACAAATCAACTGCTATACCTGTCGGTATTTGTGAGGATGTGCCTGTTGTGGTTGCAAACATTACTATTTTAACGAACTTTGTTATTCTTGATATTCCCGAGGACGATAGTATGTCTATTATTATTGGAAGACCCTTTTTGAATACTGCAGAGGCTGTTATTGATTGCACCAAAGGCAATGTCGCTTTTCATGTTAATGGTAATGAGCATACAATACACTTTTCGAGGAAACAACCTCAAGTGCGCAGTATCAATTCTATTGGAAAAATTTCAACAATTACTATTGGAGGTTTTGAATTTTCTCTTCCTACTATCAAAAAGAAATATGATATTCTTATTGTTGGGCACATGCATATCCCGATAGAGGTAACCTAGTGTTATTCGAAAATTCTCCGGTTTCATGTTGTTTGAAATGAGTTTGTTAACAAGACCTAATCAACCTTGTTAGTGGATTCCTTTTGATGAGCATGAGATGGATGAATTTAGAAAACACAACTCTCTATACCCTTTTTTACTTTCTATTATTTATATTAAATAAAGCAAAATAGTATTTTTCTGTCTATTTTCTGAATTATCCATGCAATGAAAAATACCCCAAAAATAAAATTTCTCCAAATGCCCTAAAAATTAAATATGATTTTTTCTAGAATATTTGAGAATATCCGGCACTGAGAACACACCAAGGGGAGCAAGCACCTAGCCATAAGGGTCCAGGGCGCGCCCACCCCCTGGGCGCGCCCCCTACCTCGTGGGCCCATGGTGGCTCCCCTCCACTTATTCCAGCTACCACACACTCCTTCTTCCTCCCAAAAAAATCACCAACCAGCTCAAGCACGAGTTCTAGCTCATCTTGCTGCCATTTTCGATCTCCTAGCTCAAAGCTCCATTCACAAAACTATTTTGGGGGATTGTTCTTTCGTATGTGGCTCCTCCAATGGTCCAATTAGTTTTTGTTCTAGTGCTTTATTTATTGCAAAATTTTGCTGCTTAGGTGACCCTGTTCTTGAGCTTTCATGTCAAATTTATATTGTCAAAAGTAGTTTTAATGCATGATATTGCCTCTAGGCACTTGTAGGAGTAGTTGCTATCAATTGTTGAATTTGGTTCACTTTTATTTTGAGTTACTAAAAATTTCAGAAATTTTCCAGAGGAAGAAATATGTTTAGGAAAATGTACCAAGGTGGTTCCTCAAGAAAACAAGGACCCAGACCCGCAATACGCGATGCAGACGAGGAACCACCAAGAGAAGCTCAAGTGCGGCCCTATGAATGGCCGTCAGACGATTTCATGGTCCGAGCAGGAATTAAGGAGGAATTTGATGCATATGTGCGTAATGCTAAACTCGAGGGCTTCATGCTAGATAAGTGCCCTCAATACTATCACCTAACTAATTCCTTTGTGAGAAGGTTCAAATTCTCATCTTCACGTAATTCTCACATTGTCCTATTTGATCTTTATGATAAATCTTATACCATGGACTTAGAAGATTTTAACACTGCTTGTAAACTTCCACAGTGGGGTGATGTTAGTGAACTTCGCAAATCTGAATATAGAGACTTTCTTGCTAGTATAACTGTGGGGGAATCTAGGGAAATCACGCAAGCTACCATATGAAGCATTCATTTTCCTGGTATACATTATTTTGCTCTCTTCATAGGTAGATGCAGAAATGGTAAGGATGAAGCATGTCAAATGTGTGTCCCTGATCTTAGTGTTCTCAAGAGTGCTGTATTAGGAGATAGACAATATAACTTGGGGGCCATTGTTGCATGTAGGTTGCATAATAATCATATTCATGGAGATTTGTTTGGTGGAATTTATGCAACCTGTATAGCTAACTTTATTGAGATACCCATACGTGGATATGATATTAGGTTGCCTCCTGCTTATTTAGATTATGATGCTATGGTTCGTCATCAGTTTGTTGAGAGGAACAACCAGTCCCTCCAGTACCGACTAATCTTTGACAGATGACGCACCTATCAAGTCGCTCTCCCTGCTCCCACTTTCTTTGACTTTCAAACAAAGGGGAGATATTTTATAACTAGGGAGGAGGCGAACGAGTACGAAAGAAGGGCGGAGACAGCTTGCCTCCAAGCTGCAGCTCATCAAGCAATTGTCGCTGCATCTCAGTACGACCCCGGCTACAACTTTGGATATCCGCCAGGCCAGCCGTGGCCATAGACCAACTTAGGCCAAAAGCCTAAGCTTGGGGAAGTACGTATCTCTCACCGACATTACATTCATGTTCACACACTCATGCTAGTTGTCGGTGCTCATACTTTTTCATTGTAATATCCATGCTAGTTTATGTCCATTTTTATGCTTTCTTCTTGTGTGTTTGATAAACCTTAGAATTTTTTTTTTCAGTTGTAGCTTTTAGTTAGTTTATTTTCCATGCCTGTAGTGGTAGTAACTAAAAAGAAAACCCAAAAAGATTTCTCGTTGTTCTTTTGCTTGTTGGGAGCTTTCTCGTGTAAATAGTTTTTTTTCTTTTCTTTGGGGGTCGAGAGTAGAAGACCATAATGAAAATGTTGAGTGGCTCTGATATGCATTATTGTTGATCTAACAAAGAGCCTATATTACCTTGTCTTCTCTCTTGAATTGAATACTTGCAGATTCCAGCTTAGTCCAATGGACGTGCACTATTATTATTATCCACACTATTCGACCGTGCAAGTAATGGCAATAATGATGATTATATGATGAACTTATTGAGATGAGAAAATTTGGTATGAACTCGACCTCTCTTGTTTTTGTAAATATGATCAGTCCATCGTTCCTGATTCAGCCTATTATGAAAGAAACATGTTTGCAATGACAATTAGAGATTGTAGTTGCTTATGCCATGCTTAATTAGCTAGGAGTTTATAATGGTTTACCTTGCGTGCCAACATGCTATTAAAATGGTTGTGATGTGGTATGATAGGGTGGTATCCTCTTTTGAACGATTCGAGTGGCTTGACTTGGCACATGTTCACGCATGTAGTTGAAACAAAATCAACATAGCCTCTACGATATTTATGTTCATGGTGCATTATATCCTACTCATGCTTGCATTTGATGTTGATTAATTTTAATGCATGTCCATGACTGTTGTCGCTCTCTAGCTGGTGGCTTCCCAGTCTTTTTCTAGCCTTCAGTTGTACTAAGCGAGAATACTACTTGTGCATCCAATTCCATAAACCCCAAAGTTGTTCCATATGAGTCCACAATACCTACCTATATATGGTATCTACCTGCCATTCCAAGTAAATTTGTATGTGCCAAACTCTAAACCTTCAAATAAACATTATGTTTTGTATGCTTGAATAGCTCATGTATCAACTAGGGCTGTCTGTATCTTCCATGCTAGGCGGGTTATTCTCAAGAGGAGTGGACTCTGCTCCTCACTCATGAGAAAATGGCTGGTCACCAGGATGCCCAGTCCCATGCTTTATGCAAATCAAATCAAAATAACTGCAAACAAAACTCCCCCAGGACTCTTGTTAGTTGGAGGCACTCGTTGTTTCGAGCAAGCCATGATTGATGCTTGTTGGTGGAGGGGAGTATAAACTTTACCATTCTGTTTGGGAACCGCCTATAATGTGTGTAGCGTGGAAGATATCGAGATCTCTCGGTTGTTATGTTGACAATGAAAGTATACCGCTCAAAATATTATTCTTATCTATTTCAAAACCGAGCTCTGGCACCTCTACAAATCCCTGCTTCCCTCTGCGAAGGGCCTATCTATTTACTTTTATGTTGAGTCATCATCCTCTTATTAAAAAGCACCAGTTGGAGAGCACCTCTGTCATTTGCATCCATTACTGTTAGTTTACATTGAGTATGACTGTGACTGGATCTCTTTTACCATGAATTACAATGTCTAGTCAGTCCTTGATCTTTAAAGGTGCTCTGCATTTATGTTTTGCGGTCTCAGAAAGGGCTAGCAAGATACCATCTTATCATATCATATCATGATTATTTTGAGAAAGTGTTGTCATCTGAGATTTGTTATTATTGCTCGCTGGCTGATTATGCCATTGATATGAGTAAACATGAGACCTGAGTGTTATTGTGAATATGGTTAGTTCATAATCTTTGCTGAAAACCTGAATGCTGGCTTTACATATTTATAACAACAAGAGCAAACAGAGTTTCTAAAAGTTTTTCTTTATCACTTTCAGTTTATCAACTGAATTGCTTGAGGACAAGCAAAGGTTTAAGCTTGGGGGAGTTGATACGTCTCTGTCGTATCTACTTTTCCAAACACTTTTGCCCTTGTTTTGGACTCTAACTTGCATGATTTGAATGGAACTAACCCAGACTGACGATGTTTTCGGCAGAATTGCCATGGTGTTATTTTTGTGCAGAAATAAAAGTTCTCGGAATGACATGAAAATCAACAGAGAATTATTTTGTAATATATAAAAAATACTAGAAGAAAGATCCACGTCAGGGGCCACACCCTGTCCACGAGGGTGGGAGCGCGCCCCCCTTCCTCGTGGGCCCCCTGATGCTCCACCGACGTCCACCTTGACTCCATATATTCACTTTCAGGGAGAAAAAATCGGAGAGAAGGATTCATCACGTTTTACGACACAGAGCCGCCGCCAAGCCCTAAACTCTCTCGGGAGAGCTGGTCTGGAGTCCGTTCGGGGCTCCGTAGAGGGGAATCCGTCACCATCGTCATCATCAACCATCCTCCATCACCAATTTCATGATGCTCACCATTGTGCATGAGTAATTCCATCATAGGCTTGCTGGACGGTGATGGGTTGGATGAGATTTATCATGTAATCGAGTTAGTTTTGTTAGGGTTTGATCCCTAGTATCCACTATGTTCTGAGATTGATGTTGCTATGACTTTTCTATGCTTAATGCTTGTCTCTAGGGCTCGAGTGCCATGATTGATCCCTAGTACTATCACATAAAGCATTCTTTTCATGATCTACAAGCATGCAAAGTTGACACTCTTCCAAAATAGTGGGATTAACATTTACTAAAGTCATGACCTCCCCTAACCCACTTTTATAATTATCACAAAAAGATTCAACACCCTCCAAAATAGTGGGATCATTACTTCCTAAAGTTGACACTCTTCCAAACCCACTTTCATCAATATAATCATCATAAATAGGAGGCATGCTATCATCAAAATAAATTTTCTCATCAAAACTTGGGGGACAAAAAATGTCACCTTCATCAAACATAGCATCCCCAAGCTTGTGGCTTTGCATATCATTAGCATCATGGATATTCAAAGAATTCATACTAACAACATTGCAATCATGCTCATCATTCAAATATTTAGTGCCAAACATTCTAATGCATTCTTCTTCTAACATTTGAGCACAATTATCGGAATCCTTATTTTCATGAAAGACATTAAAAAGATGAAGCATATGAGGTAACCTTAATTCCATTTTTTGTAAGTTTATTTTTATAGACTAAACTAGTGATGAAACAAGAAACTAAAATATTTGATTGCAAGATCTAAAGATATACCTTCAAGCGCTAACCTCCCCGGCAACGGCGCCAGAAAAGAGCTTGATGTCTACTACACAACCTTCTTCTTGTAGACGTTGTTGGGCCTCCAACTGCAGAGATTTGTAGGACAGTAGCAAATTTCCCTCAAGTAGATGACCTAAGGTTTATCAATCCGTGGGAGGCGTAGGATGAAGATGGTCTCTCTAAAGCACCCCTGCAACCAAATAACAAAGAGTCTCTTGTGTCCCCAACACACCCAATACAATGGTAAATTGTATAGGTGCACTAGTTCGGTAAAGAGATGGTGATACAAGTGCAATATGGATAGTAGATAATGGTTTTTGTAATCTGAAAAATATAAAAACAGCAAGGTAACTAATGATAAAAGTGAGCGCAAACGGTATTGCAATGCTAGGAAACAAGGCCTAGGGTTCATACTTTCACTAGTGCAAGTTCTCTCAACAATAATAACATAATTGGATCATATAACTATCCCTCAACATGCAACAAAGAGTCACTCCAAAGTCACTAATAGCGGAGAAAAAACGAAGTGATTATGGTAGGGTACGAAACCACCACAAAGTTATCCTTTCTGATCGATCTATTCAAGAGTCTGTAGTAAAATGACAGGAAGCTATTCTTTCTGTTCAATCTATCATAGAGTTCGTACTAGAATAACACCTTAAGACACAAATCAACCAAAACCCTAATGTCACCTAGATACTCCAATGTCACCTCAAGTATCCGTGGGTATGATTATACGATATGCATCACACAATCTCAGATTCATCTTTTCAACCAACACAAAGAACTTCAAAGAGTGCCCCCAAAGTTTCTACCAGAGAGTCAAGACGAAAACGTGTACCAACCGCTATGCATAAGTTCACGTGGTCACAGAACTCGCAAGTTGATCACCAAAACATACATCAAGTGGATCACGTGATATCCCATTGTCACCACAGATAAGCACATGCAAGACATAAATCAAGTGTTCTGAAATCCTTAAAGACTCAATCCGATAAGATAACTTCAAAGGGGAAACTCAATTCATCATAAGAGAGTATAGGGGGAGACACATCATCAGATCCAAATATAGTAGCAAAGCTCACGATACATGAAGATCATTCCACCTCAAGAACACGAGAGAGAGAGAGAGATGAAACACATAGCTACTAGTACATACCCTTAGCCCCGAGGGAGAACTACTCCCTCCTCGTCATGGAGAGCACCGGGATGATGAAGAGGGCCACCGGAGAGGTATTGCCCCATCCGTCAGGGTGCCGAAACGGGTCTAGATTTGTTTTCGGTGGCTATGGAGGCTTCTGGCGGCGGAACTCCCGATCTATTCTCGTCTTTGATGTTTTTAGGGTATATGGATATATATATATATATATATAGGTGAAAGAATTCGGTCAGGGGGGCCATGAGGGGCCCACGAGGGTGGGGGTGCACCCAGGTGGGGCATGCGCGCCTCCCTGCCTCGTGGCCACCTCGAAGCTTCCTTGACTTCAACTCCAAGTCTCCTGGATCACGTTCGTTCCAAAAATCACGCTCCCGAAGGTTTCATTCCGTTTGGACTCCGTTTGATATTCCTTTTCTGTGAAACACTGAAACAAGGGAAAAACAGAAACTCGCACTGGGCTCTGGGTTAATAGGTTAGTCCCAAAAATAATATAAAAGTGTTTAATAAAGCCCATAAACATCCAATATAGTTAATATAATAGCATGGAACAATAAAAAATTATAGATACGTTGGAGACGTATCAGCATCCCCAAGCTTAATTCCTGCTTGTCCTCGAGTAGGTAAATGATAAAAACAGAATTTTTGATGTGGAATGCTTTCTAGAATATTCTTCAATGTAGTTTTCTATATTGTGGCATGAATGTTCAGATCCGAAAGATTCAAGACAAAAGTTTAATATTGACATAAAACAATAATACTTCAAGCATACTAACAAAGCAATCATGTCTTCTCAAAATAACATGGCCAAAGAAAGCTATCCCTACAAAATCATATAGTCTGGCTATGCTCTATCTTCACCACATAAAATATTTAAATCATGCACAACCCCGATGGCGAGCCAAGCAATTGTTTCATACTTTTGATGTTCTCAAACTTTTTCAATCTTCACGCAATATATGAGCGTGAGCCATGGATATAGCACTATATGTGGAATAGAATGGTGGTTGTGGAGAAGACAAAAAGGGAGAAGATAGTCTCACATCAACTAGGCGTATCAACGGGCTATGGAGATGCCCATCAATAGATATCAATGTGAGTGAGTAGGGATTGCCATGCAACAGATGCACTAGAGCTATAAGTATATGAACGCTCAACAAAAGAAGCTAAGTGGGTGTGCATCCAACTCGCTTGCTCATGAAGACCTAGCGCATTTTGAGGAAGCCCATCATTGGAATATAGAAGCCAAGTTCTATAATGAAAAATTCCCACTAGTACATGAAAGTGATATCATAGGAGACTCTCTATCATTAAGATCATGGTGCTACTTTGAAGCACAAGTGTGGAAAAAGGATAGTAGCATTGCCCCTTCTCTCTTTTTCTCTTATTTTTTTATTTGGGCCTTCTTTTTTTCTTCTTGTTTTTGGCCTCTTTTTTTTGTCCGGAGTCTCCTCCCGACTTGTGGGGGAATCATAGTCTCCATCATCCTTTCCTCACTGGGACAATGCTCTAATAATGATGATCATCACACTTTTATTTACTTACAACTCAAGAATTACAAGGCAATACTTAGAACAAGATATGACTCTATATGAATGCCTCCGGCGGTGTACCGGGATGTGCAATGACTCATGAGTGACATGTATGAAAGAATTATGAATGGTGGCTTTGCCACAAATACAATGTGAACTACATGATCATGCATAGCAATATGACAATGATGAAGTGTGTCATAATAACAGAACGGTGGAAAGTTGCATGGCAATATATCTCAGAATGGCTTTGGAAATGCCATAATAGGTAGGTATGGTGGCTGTTTTGAGGAAGGTATTCTTGGGGAACGTTGCAGAAAACAAAAATTTTCCTACGGTTTCACCAAGATCCATCTATGAGTTCATCTAGCAACGAGCGATCGGATGCATCTACATACCTTTGCGAGCGGAAGCGTTCAAAGAACGGGGATGAGGGAGTCGTACTTGACGTGATCCAAATCACCGGAGATCCTAGCGCCGAATGGACGGCACCTCCGCGTTCAACACACGTATGGTCAGTGTGACGTCTCCTTCTTCTTGATCCAGCAAGGGAGAAGGAGAGGTTGAGGAAGATGGCTCCAGCAGCAGCACGACGGCGTGGTGGTGATGAAGCTGCAGTACTCCGGCAGGGCTTTGCCAAGCTCTATGGAGGAGGAGGAGGTGTTGGAGAGGGAGAGGGAGGCACCAAAGGCAAAAGTAAGAGGTCCTCCATCCCCCCCACTATATATAGGGGGGCCTAGGGGGGCGGCAGCCCTAGGAGATGCAATCTCCTAGGGGGTGGCGGCCAAGGGGTGGGGGGCTTGCCCCCCAAGCAAGGGGGCGCCCCCCTTTAGGGTTTCCCCCACCCTAGGCGCATGGGCCCTAGGGGAATTGGCGCACCAGCCCACTTTGGGCTGGATCCCTTCCCACTTCAGCCCATGGGGCCCTCCGGGATAGGTGGCCCCACCCGGTGGACCCCCGGGACCCTTCCGGTGGTCCCGGTACAATACCGGTGACCCCGAAACTTGTCTCGATGGCCGAAATAGCACTTCCTATATATAATTCTTTACCTCCGGACCATTCTGGAACTCCTCGTGACGTCCAGGATCTCATCCGGGACTCCGAACAACATTTGGGTTACTGCATATACATATCCCTACAACCCTAGCGTCACCGAACCTTAAGTGTGTAGACCCTACGGGTTCGGGAGACATGTAGACATGACCGAGATTGCTCTCCGGTCAATAACCAACAGCGGGATCTGGATACCCATGTTGGCTCCCACATGTTCCTCGATGATCTCACCGAATGAACCACGATGTCGAGGATTCAAGCAACCCCGTATACAATTCCCTTTGTCAATCGGTATGTTACTTGCCCGAGATTTGATCGTCGGTATCCCAATACCTTGTTCAATCTCGTTACCGGCAAGTCACTTTACTCGTACCGTAATGCATGATCCCATGACCAGACACTTGGTCACTTTGAGCTCATAATGATGATGCATTACCGAGTGGGCCCAGTGATACCTCTCCGTCATACGGAGTGACAAATCCCGGTCTTGATCCGTGTCAACCCAACAGACACTTTCGGAGATACCCGTAGTATACCTTTATAGTCACCCAGTTACGTTGTGACGTTTGGTACACCCAAAGCACTCCTATGGTATCCGGGAGTTACACAATCTCATGGTCTAAGGAAAGGATACTTCACATTGGAAAAACTCTGGCAAACAAACTATACGATCTTGTGCTATGTTTAGGATTGGGTCTTGTCCATCACATCATTCTCCTAATGATGTGATCTCGTTATCAATGACATCCAATGTCCATAGTCAGGAAACCATGACTATCTATTGATCAACGAGCTAGTCAACTAGAGGCTTACTAGGGACATGTTGGTGTCTATTATTCACACATGTATTACGATTTCCGGATAACACAATTATAGCATGAATAAATACAATTATCATGAACAAGGAAATATAATAATAATGCTTTTATTATTGCCTCTAGGGCATATTTCCAATAGGTATATGGTGGGTTTATGGTACCGGCGAAAGTTGCGTGGTACTAGAGAGGCTAGCAATGGTGGAAGGGTGAGAGTGCGTATAATCCATGGACTCAACATTAGTCATAAAGAACTGACTTACTTATTGCAAAAATCTATTAGTTATCGAAACAAAGTACTATGCGCATGCTCCTAGGGGGATAGATTGGTAGGAAAAGACCATCGCTCGTCCCCGACCGCCACTCATAAGGAAGACAATCAATAAATAAATCATGCTCCGACTTCATCACATTACGGTTCACCATACATGCATGCTAAGGGAATCACAAACTTCAACACAAGTATTTCTCAAATTCACAACTATTCAACTAGCACGACTCTAATATCACCATCTCCATATCTCAAAACAATTATCAAGTATCAAACTTCTCATAGTATTCAATGCACTTCTATGAAAGCTTTTATATTATTCCTAAAAGAAAATTTCCATGTTGTTATAAAGGACTCTCAAAATGATTTAAGTGAAGCATGAGAGAACTATAGTTTCTATAAAACAAATCCACCACCGTGCTCTAAAAGATATAAGTGAAGCACTAGAGCAAAAACTATATAGCTCAAAAGATATAAGTGAAGCACATAGAGTATTTTAATAAATTTTCAAATCATGTGAGTCTCTCTCAAAAGGTGTGTACAGCAAGGATGATTATGGTAAACTGAAAAGCAAAGACTCAAATGATACAATACGCTCAAAGCAAAACACATATCATGTGGTGAATAAAAATATAGCTCCAAGTAAAGTTACCGATAGGCGAAGACGAAAGAGGGGATGCCTTCCGGGGCATCCCCAAGCTTTGTCTTTTTGGTGTCCTTGGATTTACTTTGGGGTGCCTTGGTAATCCCCAAGCTTAGGCTCTTGCCACTCCTTATTCCATAGTCCATCGAATCTTTACCCAAAACTTGAAAACTTCACAACACAAAACTTAACAGAAAACTCGTAAGCTCCGTTAGTATAAGAAAATAAATAACCACTTAGGTACTGTTGTGAACTCATTATAAATTCATATTGGTGTAATATCTTCTGTATTCCAACTTATCTATGGTTCATACCCTCCGATACTACTAACAGATTCATCAAAATAAGCAAACAACACATAGAAAACAGAATCTGTCAAAAAACAGAACAATCTGTAGTAATCTGTATGGTCCGAATACTTCTGTAACTCCAAAAATCCTGGGAAATTGGGAAGTCCTAGGAAATTTGTTTATTAATCTAGTGCAAGTGGAATTGGTAGTTTATCGCTCTCTGGTAAAAAACTGAAATTATTCTTGTGAGTGCATACTTTCTGTTTTTTACAGCAAGATCAAATAACAATCACCCAAAAAGATCCTAAAGGCTTTACTTGGCACAAACACTAATTAAAACATAAAAAACACAATCATAAAAGAGGATAGATGATTAATTTATTACTAAATAGGAAAAAAAACAAGGAGAAAAAATAAAATTGGGTTGCCTCCCAACAAGCGCTATCGTTTAACGCCCCTAGCTAGGCATGATGATTTCAATGATGCTCACATAAAGAATAAGAATTGAAACATAAATAGAGCATCATGAAGAATATGACTAGAACATTTAAGCCTAACCCACTTCCTATGCATAGGGATTTTGTGAGCAAACAATTTATGGGAACAATAATCAACTAGCATAGGAAGGCAAAACAAGCATAACTTTAAAACTTTAAGCACATAGAGAGGAAACTTGATATTATTGCAAATCCAACAAGCATATATTCCTCCCTCATAATACTTGTCAGTAGCATCATGAACGAATTCAACAATATAACTATCACATAAAGCATTCTTTTCATGATCTACAAGCATGCAAAGTTGACACTCTTCCAAAATAGTGGGATTAACATTAACTAAAGTCATGACCTCTCCAAACCCACTTCCATAATTATCACAATAAGATTCAACACCCTCCAAAATAGTGGGATCATTACTTCCTAAAGTTGACACTCTTCCAAACCCACTTTCATCAATATAATCATCGTAAATAGGAGGCATGCTATCATCAAAATAAATTTGCTCATCAAAACTTGGGGGACAAAAAATATCATCTTCATCAAACATAGCATCCCCAAGCTTGTGGCTTTGCATATCATTAGCATCACGGATATTCAAAGAATTCATACTAACAACATTGTAATCATGCTCATCATTCAAATATTTAGTGCCAAAAATTCTAATGCATTCTTCTTCTAACATTTGAGCAAAATTATCGGAATCCTTATTTTCATGAAAGACATTAAAAAGATGAAGCATATGAGGTAACCTTAATTCCATTTTTTGTAATTTTATTTTTATAGACTAAACTAGTGATAAAACAAGAAACTAAAATATTGGATTGCAAGATCTAAAGATATACCTTCAAGCGCTAACCTCCCCGGCAACGGCGCCAGAAAAGAGCTTGATGTCTACTACACAACCTTCTTCTTGTAGACGTTGTTGGGCCTCCAAGTGTAGAGGTTTGTAGGACAGTAGCAAATTTCCCTCAAGTGGATGACCTAAGGTTTATCAATCCGTGGGATGCGTAGGATGAACATGGTCTCTCTCAAGCAACCCTGCAACCAAATAACAAAGAGTCTCTTGTTTCCCCAACACTCCCAATACAATGGTAAATGGTATAGGTGCACTAGTTCGGCGAAGAGACGGTGATACAAGTGCAATATGGATAGTAGATAATGGTTTTTTTAATCTGAAAATATAAAAACAGCAAGGTAACTAATGATAAAAGTGAGCACAAACGGTATTGCAATGCTAGGAAACAAGGCCTAGGGTTCATACTTTCACCAGTGCAAGTTCTCTCAACAATAATAACATAATTGGATCATATAACTATCCCTCAACATGCAACAAAGAGTCACTCCAAAGTCACTAATTGCGGAGAACAAACGAAGAGATTATGGTAGGGTACGAAACCACCTCAAAGTTATCCTTTCTGATCGATCTATTCAAGAGTCCGTAGTAAAATAACATGAAGCTATTCTTTCCGTTCAATCTATCATAGAGTTCGTACTAGAATAACACCTTATGACACAAATCAACCAAAACCCTAATGTCACCTAGATACTCCAATGTCACCTCATGTATCCGTGGGTATGATTATACGATATGCATCACACAATCTCAGATTCATCTCTTCAACCAACACAATGAACTTCAAAGAGTGCCCCAAAGTTTCTACCGGAGAGTCAAGACGAAAATGTGTGCCAACCGCTCTGCATAAGTTCACGTGGTCACGGAACTCGCAAGTTGATCACCAAAACATACATCAAGTGGATCACGTGATATCCCATTGTCACCACAGGTAAGCACATGCAAGACGTACATCAAGTGTTCTCAAATAATTAAAGACTCAATCCGATAAGATAACTTCAAAGGGGAAACTCAATTCATCACAAGAGAGTAGAGGGGGAGAAACATCATAAGATGTAAATATAATAAAAAAGCTCGCGATACATCAAGATCGTTCCACCTCAACAACACGAGAGAGAGAGAGAGATCAAACACATAGCTACTAGTACATACCCTCAGCCCCGAGGGAGAACGACTCCCTCCTCGTCATGGAGAGCACCGGGATGATGAAGATGGCCACCGGAGAGGGATTCCCCCCTCCAGCAGGGTGCCGAAACGGGTCTAGATTGGTTTTCGGTGGCTACAGAGGCTTCTGGCAGCGGAACTCCCAATCTATTCTAGTCCTCGATGTTTTTAGGGTATATATATATAGGTGAAATAAGTCGGTCAAGGGAGCCATGAGGGGCCCAACGGGGTGGGCGGCGCGCCCAGGTGGGGCAGTCGCGCCTCCCTGCCTCGTGGCCACCTCGAAGCTTCCTTGACTTCAACTCCAAGTCTCCTGGATCACATTCATTCCAAAAATCATGCTCCCGAAGGTTTCATTCCGTTTGGGCTCCGTTTGATATTCCTTTTCTGCGAAACACTGAAACAAGGGAAAAAACAGAAACTGGCACTGGGCTCTGGGTTAATAGGTTAGTCCCAAAAATAATATAAAAGTGTTTAATAAAGCCAATAAACATCCAAAACAGATAATATAATAACATGGAACAATGAAAAATTATAGATACGTTGGAGACGTATCAATGACCGTAGTTTGAGGAGTTCATGTATTCACTGTGTTAATGCTTTGGTCCGGTACTCTATTAAAAGGAGGCCTTAATCTCCCTTAGTTTACAATAGGACGCCGCTGCCATGGGAGGTTAGGACAAAAGATGGCATGCAAGTTCTTTTCCATAAGCACGCATGACTATATTCGGAATACATGCCTACATTACATTGATGAACTGGAGCTAGTCCTGTGTCAGCCTTGGTTATGACTGTTACATGATGGATTGCATCCGGCATAATTCTCCATCACCGATCGAATGCCTACGAGCTTTTCCTATATTGTTCTTCGCTTATTTACTTTTCCGTTGCTATTGTCACAATCACTATAAAACCCAAAAATATTACTTTTTCTATTGTTACCATTACTATCATATTACTTTGCTACTGAATACCTTGTTGCAGATATTAAGTTTCCATGTGTGGTTGAATTAAAAACTCAGCTGCTAATACTTGAGAATATTCTTTGGCTCCCCTTGTGTCGAATCAGTAAATTTGGGTTGAATACTCTACCCTCAAAAACTGTTGCAATCCCCTATACTTGTGGGTTATCATGCACACACATTGAACAACAGAGCTAATATAACTACATATTGTGGACATATTGTGAACAACAGAGCTAATATAACTTGAAGCAAATAACTTGAGTAGCATTAAAAACCCCAATCTTTGCGCACTAAAAACAAATCTAATAAGCATCATAGCATAAAAAACTCCAATATGTTCACAACATCTAGCATTTTTGCAACGAATTTATCCAAATCTAAAAACAAATCTGAAAACCCCAATCATTGCAGCACCTAAAATCATAATTCACAACATCTAGCTAGCATTTTTGCAACCAATTTATGCAACAAACCCTAGTCCAAAAACCCCCATCTCCCAACCCATACAAAAAACCCCGGCCCATCCGTCAAACCAACTACTCTAACCATATGAACTACTGTATGAATCACAATCGAACTAACTCTACAAGTTAAGCAAGTGCAAATGAATACCTGCTCCTCCATGGTAGGCGGCACAATGGGGGCATCGGGATGGACTGCGCCGCTCGACATCGTCACCTTCTGCAGCGATGAGGCGGAGCTGGCCACATTCACAGCGGTTGCGAGTTTCCCCGCACCGCCATGGACGCCGCTGACATCCGCGGTCACCGCGCCCTGACCCTGCAACCCCACCACATCTCCGGCCGCTGCGCCGGCGTTGCCACGAGCGTCGGCCATCTGACAGATGGAGGTGATGAAGGTGAGGAAGAGGATGCGGCGGGGGAGAGGGAGACGGTGTGGTGGAGGCAGTGGAGGAGAGCGAGACGATGACGGCGTGCAGAGGAAGACGATGCGGCAGCGAGTGGATTTGGGGGAAAATGGTAGGGGCGATGGACGTAGTTGCCCTCTTTATATGATGGAACGTTTTGGGCATGTCCATGGACACGTGCTACCCCACGACGACGGTCTTGCATGTGCCCACGTATACGCGGCCCCACTCGTCAGCTAACGGTCAAAGGCATTCACCCGACGACAACGTCCGTTATAACCAGTTATGAGGGTTTCGGGCAAGGGAGTGAGCAAAAGTGAGCAAAAGTTAATAGAGTGGGGATGAATGAGTAGAGCTAAGGAACCAGGGGCACAGAAATAAAAATCCCAAAATACTATCAGGTACTAAGTTCATGATAAATTAAAGTTCAATTAATCATATTACTTAAGAACTCCCACTTAGATAGACATCCCTCTAATCATCTAAGTAATCACATGATCCACATCAACTAAACCATGTCCGATCATCACGTGAAATGGAGTAGTTTTCAATGGTGAACATCACTATGTTGATCATATCTACTATATGATTCAGGCTCGACCTTTCGGTCTCAGTGTTCCGAGGCCATATCTGCATATGCTAGGCTCGTTAAGTTTAACCCGAGTATTCTGTGTGTGCAAAAGTGGCTCGCACCTGTTGTATGTGAACATAGAGCTTATCACACCCAATCATCAAGTGGTGTCTCGGCATGATGAACTGTAGCAACGGTGCATACTCAGGGAGAACACTTATACCTTGAAATTTAGTGAGAGACCATCTTATAATGCTACCGCCGTACTAAGAAAAATAAGATGCATAAAGGATAAACATCACATGCAATCTATATAAGTGATATGATATGACCATCATCATCTTGTGCCTTTGATCTCCATCTCCAAAGCACCGTCATGATCACCTTCATCACCGGATTGACACCTTGATGTCCATCGTAGCATCGTTGTCGTCTTGCCAACTATTGCTTCTATGACTATCGCTACCGCTTAGTGATAAAGTAAAGCAATTACATGGCGATTGCATTTCATACAATAAAGCGACAACCATATGGCTCCTGCCAGTTGCCGATAACTGTGTTACAAAACATGATCATCTCATACAACAATTTATATAATCACGTCTTGACTATATCACATCACAACATGCCCTGCAAAAACAAGTTAGACATCCTCTACTTTGTTGTTGCAAGTTTTACGTGGCTGCTATGGGCTTAGAAAGAACCGTTCTTACCTACGCATCAAAAACCACAACGCGGTATGGTGATTGCTTTTTTATCTTCAGAAAGAACCCTGTTCATTGAATCCGATTCAACTAAAGTTGGAGAAACTGACACCCGCTAGCCACCTGTGTGTAAAGCACGTCGGTAGAACCAATCTCATGAACGTGGTCATGTAATGTCGGTCCGGGCCGCTTCATCCAACAATACCGCCAAATCAAGAAACAACTAGTGATGGCAAGCAATATGTATATACCCACACCAAAAACTCCTTTGTGTTCTACTCGTGCATATAACATCTATGCATAGACCTGCCTCGGATGCCACTATTGGGGAACATAGTATTTCAAAAATAATTCCTACAATCACGCAAGATCTATCTAGGGATGCATAGCAACGAGAGGGGAGAGTATGTCTACGTACCCTCATAGACTGAAAGCGGAAGCGTTAAGAAACGCGGTTGATGTAGTCAAACGTCTTTGCGATCCAACCGATCTAGTACCAAACGCATGGCACCTCCGCGATCTGCACACATTCAGCTCAGTGACGTCCCTCGTACTCTTGATCCAGTTGAGGCCGAGGGAGAGTTTCCTCGGCACGACGGCGTGTTGACGGTGATGATGAAGTTACTGGCGCTGGGCTTCGCCTAAGCACTACAACGATATGACCGAGGTGTGTATCTGTGGAGGGGGGCACCACACACGGCTAAAACAATTATCAACTTGTGTGTCTATGGGATGCCCCCTCCCCCGTATATAAAGGAGGGGAGGAGGGGTCGGCCGGCCCTCGTGGTGCGCCCCAAGGGGGGATTCCTACTCCTACTAGGAGTACATTCCCCCCTTTCCTAGTCCTAATAGGAGGGGGAAGGAAGGGGAAGAGAAGAAGAAGGAAAGGGGGGTCGGCCCCCCTCCCAATTCGGATTGGGCTTGGGGGGTGTGCCCCCACCTCGACCGCCTCCTCTCTCTTCCACTAAAGCCCATGTAGGCCCATTAAGCCCCCAGGGGGTTCCGGTAACATCCAGTACTCCGGTATATGCCCGAACTCATCCGAAACCATTCCGGTGTCCAAACATAACCTTACAATATATCAATCTTCATGTCTCGACCATTTTGAGACTCCTTGTCATGTCCGTGATCACATTCAGGACTCCAAACTACCTTCAGTACAACAGAACACATAAACCCATAATATCGATCGTCATCAAACATTAAGCATGCGGACCCTACGGGTTCGAGAACTATGTAGACATGACTGAGACTCATCTCCGGTCAATAACCAATAGCGGAACCTGGATGCTCATATTGGTTCCTACATATTCTATGAAGATCTTTATCGGTCAAACCGCATAGCAACATATGTTGTTCCCTTTGTCATCGGTATGTTACTTGCCCGAGATTCGATTGTCGGTATCATCATACCTAGTTCAATCTTGTTACCGGCTAGTCTCTTTAGTCGTTCCGTAATGCAACATCCCGTAACTAACTCATTAGTCACATTGCTTGCAAGGCTTATAGTGATGTGCATTACCGAGAGGTCCCAGAGATACCTCTCCGATAATCGAAGTGACAAATCCTAATCTTGATCTATGACAACTCAACAAACACCATCGGAGACACCTGTAGAGCATCTTTATAATCACCCAGTTACGTTGTGACGTTTGATATCACACTAAGTGTTCCTCCGGTATTTAGGAAGTTGCATAATCTCATAGTCATAGGAACATGTATAAGTTATGGAGAAAGCAATAGCAGTAAACTAAACAATCATAATGCTAAGCTAACGGACGGGTCAAGTCAATCAACTCATTCTCTAATGATGTGATCCCGTTTATCAAATGACAACTCATGTCTATGGTTAGGAAACTTAACCATCTTTGATTAACGAACTAGTCAAGTAGAGGCATACTAGTGACACTCTATTTGTCTATGTATTCACACATGTACTAAGTTTCCGGTTAATACAATTCTAGCATGAATAATAAACATTTATCATGATATAAGGAAATATAAAGAACAACTTTATTATTGCCTCTAGGGCATATTTCCTTCAATTACATGCCCTCCAAAGCTCATAATCTCTGACATCGACAAAAATTTCACTAGCATGGTGTGGAAAGATAGCTTCTCTGCTCTGAAGGTGGAATTAAGATGTAGTACAACATATCACCCCCAAACAGATGGGCCGACAGAGAGGGTTAATCACCGGAAACTTATCTCAAATGCATGACTACTACTGAACCTAAAAGGTGGCTCTCTTGGTGATCTTTGGCAGAATACTGGTACAACTCCACTTACCACACTGCCCTAAAGATGTCTCCATTTCAAGCACATTATGGTTTCCCACCTCCATTGATAACTAAGTTGGCTATTCCTGGACCAGAAGATGAGGAGGCACAAGATTTTCTAACAGCTAAATGACAAATGTTGGAGCAGTTGAAAGAAAACTTAGTGACAACATAAAATAGAATGAAAATATATGCTAATCAAAAGAGGATGGAAAGAGAGTTTACCGTTGGAGAATTGGTCTATTTGAAGATGGCTCCGTACAGACTAGCAACATTTGGTTTTAGAGGAGCTTTGAAATTACAGAACAAATACTATATGGACCTTTTCTCATCACTCAAAAAGTAGGAAGAGCAGCTTACAAATTGCAATTCCCATAACATGTCAAGATCCACCCAGTCTTCCATGTGAGTCAACTCAAGAAAAACATTGGGGAAAAATCTATACCTAGTCCAAATCTTCCATGGTCAATGCAGATGGTTCAATTACCAAAAAGGCTTTCGCCCCGCTTTATATATAAAGCAAACCGCCCAAGCCACAACATCCAACAAGATTCATACACACACACAAAAGTCTCACAACACACATAGTGTCGAATAGGGTTAGTGCTGAGGTCACGGCTCAAGAAGCCCTGAAAACAAAAAACACATCCGCACACAACAACCCGAGCAGTAAGGCTAATCGGGCTCTGGAGGATGGGGCGGCAGCGGGGGCGCCACTGATGTCTACTACACAACCTTCTTCTTGTAGACGTTGTTGGGCCTCCAAGTGCAGAGGTTTGTAGGACAGTAGCAAATTTCCCTCATGGATGACCTAAGGTTTATCAATCCGTAGGAGGCGTAGGATGAAGATGGTCTCTCTCAAGCAACCCTGCAACCAAATAACAAAGAGTCTCTCGTGTCCCCAACACACCCAATACAATGGTAAATTGTATAGGTGCACTAGTTAGGCGAAGAGATGGTGATACAAGTGGTATATGGATAGTAGATAAAGGTTTTTGTAATCTGAAATTATAAAAACAGCAAGGTAACTAATGGTAAAAGTGAGCATAAACGGTAATGCAATGATAGGAAACAAGGCCTAGGGTTCATAATTTCACTAGTGCAAGTCCTCTCAATAATAATAACATAATTGGGTCACATAACTATCCCACAACATGCAACAAAGAGTCACTCCAAAGTCACTAATAGCGGAGAACAAACGAAGAGATTATGGTAGGATACGAAACCACCTCAAAGTTATTCTTTCCAATCAATCCGTTGGCCTATTCCTATAAGTGTCACAAACAGCCCTAGGGTTCGTACTAGAATAACACCTTAAGACACAATTCAACCAAAACCCTAATGTCACATAGATACTCCAATGTCACCTCAAGTATCCGTGGGTATGATTATACGATATGCATCACACAATCTCATATTCATCTATTCAACCAACGCAAAGTACTTCAAAGAGCGCCCCAAAGTTTCTACCAGAGAGTCAAGACAAAAATGTGTGCCAACCCCTATGCATAGGTTCATGGGCGGAACCCGCAAGTTGATCACCAAAACATACATCAAGTGAATCAATAGAATAACACGGTTATCCCACACAAGACATACAAACAAGTGCTCTCAAATCCTTAAAGACTCAATCCGATAAGATAAATTCAAAGGGAAAACTCAATTCATTACAAGAGAGTAGAGGGGGAGAAACATCATAGGATCCAACTATAATAGCAAAGCTCGCGATACATCAAGATCGTGCCACCTCAACAACACGAGAGGGAGAGAGAGAGAGAGAGAGAGAGATCAAACACATAGCTACTGGTACATATCCTCAGCCCCGAGGGAGAAGTACTCCCTCCTCGTCATGGAGAGCACCGGGATGATGAAGATGGCCACCGAAGAGGGGTTGCCCCCTCCAGCAGGGTGCCGGAACAGGTCTAGATTGGTTTTCTGTGGCTACGGAGGCTTTTGGTGGCGGAATTCCCGATCTATTATGCTCCCGGATGTTTTAGGGTATCTGGTGATATATAGGCGGAAGAAGTACATTAGGGGGGCCACGAGGGGCCCACGAGGGTGGAGGGCGCGCCTAGGGGGGTGGGTGCCCCCTGCCTCGTGGCCTCGTCGTAGATCCCCTGACATGCACTCCAAGTCTTCTGGACTTCTTCTGATCCAAAAATAAGCTCCGTGAAGTTTCAGGTCAATTGGACTCCGTTTGGGTTTCCTTTTCTGCGATATTCTAAAACAAGGTAAAAACAGAAACTGGCACTGGGCTCTGGGTTAATAGGTTAGTCCCAAAAATGATATAAAAGTGTATAATTAAGCCCATAAACATCCAAAACCATAGATAATATAGCATGGAGCAATAAAAAATTAGAGATATGTTGGAGACGTATCAGCCACGCGGAAGGCCATCGAGCGAAGATCGGTGAGGAGGGTGTTGATGGTGTACCGATCCTGAGGGCGGCTAAGAGGCTGTCAGAGATGCAAGTAACCACACATTTTGAAGATTGCCTCAGTCTCACGTCGAAGAGGAACTTTCTGAATAACAAGCTTGTTGCAGATGGTCCAAAGCATCCAGGCAAGGACCCCAACGCACAACCATCTAATATGGCGGTGACGAGGGGCGGAGGCGTGGATCTCCGCAAGCAAGTCGGGAAAGTTGGTGTTGCACCACTATCTACCGATAGTCTCGCGGAAGCAGGACCACAGGAACTGGGTTGTGGTGCAAGAGAAGAAGATGTGATTAGCATCCTCTACCGTGCCACACAGGGGGTAGATCCCGTCGCCTGGTCCATTGCGCTTGAGGACCTCTACCCTAGAGGAAGACATCCCCGGATCCACTACAACAGGAAGATCCCGATCTTCAAAGCAGGTGAATGTCCCATATTAAGCTAAAGGGCTCAGGGGCCGACGAAGGGGCGATGGCCGAGTATATGGACTTAGTGGAGAAGCGGCTGGAGGACTCCAGGCTGTTGGGGAAGGTAGCAATAATTGAAAATTTTCCTACATGTGACCAAGATCAATCTAGGAGATGCAAGCAACGAGAGAGAGGGAGTGCATCTTCATACCCTTGAAGATCGCTAAGCGGAAGCGTTACAAGCAACGCAGATGATGGAGTCGTACTCGCGGCGATTCAAATCGCGGAAGATCTGATCTAGCGCCAAACAGACGACGCCTCTGCGTTCAACACACATACAGCCCAGGGACGTCTCCTCCTTCTTGATCCAGCAAGGGGAGAGGAGAAGTTGAGGGAGAGCTCCGGCAGCACGATGGCATGGTGGTGGAGCTTGCAGTTCTCCGGCAGGGCTTCGCCAAGCACTACAGAGGGAGGAGGAGGAAGTGTTGAAGAGGGGAGGGCTACGCCAGGGAAGGAGTGCGGCTGCCCCACCCACCCCCCTTCTATTTAGGGTGAAGGTAGAGGGGGTCGGCCCCCCTAGATCCATCTAGAGGGGGGGCGGCGGCCAAGGGGGGAACTTGCCCCCCAAGTTAGGTGGGAGGCGCCCCCACTCCCTAGGGTTTTGAACCCTAGCCGCCTTGGGCCCTTGGGGGCGCACACCAGCCCACTAGGGGCTGGTTCCCACCCTTGTTCAGCCCACTTGGCCCACCAGGGCAGGTGGCCCCACCCGGTGGACCCCCGGACACCTTTCGGTGGTCCCGGTACAATACCGATAACCCCCGAAATTATTCCGACGACTGAAACTAGACTTCCCATATGTAATTCTTCACCTCTGGACCATTTTGGAACTCCTTGTGACATCTGGGATCTCATCTGGGACTCCGAAAAACCTTCAATAACCGCATACAATTTCCCATAACAACTCCAGCATCACCGAACACTGGTACAACGACGTCCTAAACAAACGGTTTAAAACCCCTTTCCGCGACGGCCTTTGGAACCGTCGCCAAGTGAGTGTGGGCGATAGGGGGATCCTTCCCACACGACCCAGAAATCATCGGGGATAGGCCCTCATGGGACCCAGGCTGGGGCCGTGTGCGATCGGGCGAGGCATGGAAACCCAATCATTTCCATAGGTATGTACATCCCACACGGTGAATCCCAGAAATCATTTCCGTACGTATGCACATCCCACACAGTGAATCCCAGAAATCATTTCGGTAGGTATGTTCACCCACACGGTGAATCCCATAAATCATTTCCATAGGTATGTACATCCCACATGGTGAATCCCAGAAAATCATTTCCGTAGGTATGTACATCCCACATAGTTCTTTGTGTGGAAACGTGTGTGCAAGGTGGCCTAACGCAAATAGTTCGCTACCTGAAGCCGTGTGTGATTGTTAGTTGATCGAACACGCCTACTTTCTAGAAACCGTGATGGTTTTTTGAGTTCATCGCCCACCACTACAAAAAAAGACACATCCGTGACATTTTGGGCCAAACGAATTTTTTTATGTCATAGTTATGACACTTCTATGACGATAATTGTGAAAAAACCCGGTATCATCATTGATGTGGTGGGTTCCTACTTCTATGATAGAAATGGGCTTTTCGTCCTGGGCAGGCCGAAGACGCAGCTGCATGACATTCTTTGGGCCGTCCATGACGGAAAAACCCGTGGTAGAAGCGATGGAGAGGAAAATATCGTGGGTGTTCCCGGTTACGGTGGGTGGTCGGGGCCGAGCAATGCGCATTTCTCTCGTACATGCACGCGCGTAGGTGCGAGGCGTTGGGCTCTAACTGAACCCGAGCGAGGCATTGGGCTCTAACTGAACCCGAGCGATTGCACTGCAGGCTACGCGTTACTGAACCCGAGCGATCGATCGATGGCTGTTAACTGAACCCGATCGAGCGATTCCTTCGCTATTGTTGCTAACTAAAGCCGATCGATGCTGCCTCTGGATGAATAGTGAGCGTTGCTGGGGGGGTTTGGATGAACAGTTCCCAGGGGGTGGATGAAAAGGACCCCGTGGTGTTGCCTCTGGATGAACAGGACCTCGATTGATCGAGCCGGTTGGGGCTGGATGAACAGGACCCTATGGAGGCCAGGATGAATAGGACCACCCCGTGGAGGGCTGGATGAACCGTAGACGGTGGAGGGCTGGGTGAATAGTAGCCCGTGGAGGGGTGGTTGAACAGGAACCCATGGAGAGGGCTGGTTGAACAGTAGCCGGTGGAGTAGCGCGCGGTGGAGGCTGGATGAACAGGAGCCCGTGGATGAACAGTCGCAGGTGGAGGCTAGAGGAGGTCGACGGTGGATGAATAGTAGCCCATGGAGGCTGGAGGGGTCGACGGTGGAGATAAACAGTATCCCGTGGATTCCCGTTTTATGGTACGCCACACCCCTCCCGATAAACAGGACCCCAGTTTCGACCGTAGCGCTCCAACACAAGTCTGTTTCCTCCGTTTTGCGGTACGCCACACCCCTCCCGATCAACAGGACCCCCGTTTCGACTGTAGGAGGTCCGTTTCCTCCGTTTTGCGGTACGCCAGACCCCTCCCGATGAACATGATCCTGTTTCAAACATGGCCGGTTGAACACAAGGTTGTTTCCTCCGTTCTGCGGTACGCCAGGCCTCCTTTCCATCGGCTGTTCCGTCCAAGCCATCCCGATGAACACGACGACGCATTCCATTCTGACCCAGCCGGTTGGCTCCCCATGAACACGACAATGACGCAGCTTCTCCGTTCCGACCCAGCCATGTACACGAGCCCTGGCCGTACGTATGCGCGAGTAGGCGTTCGACACCATGCCCGTATGTACGTATGTCGTCGTATTTTCTTTCTTGCGCACTTGCTGCTGTACGTACGTGTACATGCTACGTGCGCACCTCTATTACGACACGTGCACGCCTCTACATCGACCAGTATGTACGTACACGTTCGCGACCAGAATGACAACACTACGTATGCTTCGACCGGGTGGGTCCCGACTGTCAGGCACTTCCTTGCGTGCGAAGATGTAGCTGGTGGGTCCCAGCAGTCAGGGGGGTGAATCGTTTTTTTTGCCTAGGCGCACTTCCTTGCGTGCGAAGATGTAACTGGTAGGTCCCAGCAGTCAGGGGGAAATGTTTTTTTGCGAAATACAGTTGCCCGTCTGGTGGGTCCCTATTGTCAGGTGGAGGAATAATTATTTTCCGCGTAATAAGGAGGCACTTCCTTGCGGCCGCCACGGACCCAGCTGTCAGCCTCTCCACGTACAGTACTCTTCTGATGGAAGTCGTTCCTTGACCACGTTGACCACGCCGCGCCGAGAGCACCAGTGCAGTGGACGACGGCGAGGCCTAGGAAGGGGACGACGTGGAGCCAGGGAAGACGCCACAGTGGAAGCCCGTGCGGAGAGGAGTACGAGGGTTCACTGGTTCGGCTATGGTGTGAGGCTGCCGTCGCCGCAGGGCCTGGCCAGTGGTGAGAATAGTAGGGGGCGGTGAGGCCTATGCGGCAGCACAGCCGGCCATGGGAGGCAGGAGGATGCGGCACGACCGGCACTGCTTTGGGCGGCTGGAGCAAGAAGACCAGAGGTTGAAGAAGCACTACGGCCGTTGGATGGACATCGTACGGTCACTAGAGGTAGAATCGTTCATATTGACTAAGTTGAGAAAGCACTCCGTCCCCGTCAACTTAGTAGGCCCACAAGTCAGCCTCCCACCAAGGTGGGTCCCAACTAGTATGGGGAGTATTCATTTTTTTGTGCGTAATAAGGAGGCACCTCCGGTGGGTCTGAGCTGACAGCGGGGGGGGGGGGGACGTTTTTTTTGTTAAATACGTTGGCCCATCCGGTGGGTCCCAGCACTCACGGGGGAAACATTTTTTGCCAAATACAGTGGCCCGTCTAGTGGGTCCCTGCTGTCAGGTGGAGGAATAATTATTTTCCGCGTAATAAGGAGGCACTTCCTTGCGGCTGTTGTGGACCCAGCTGTCAGCCTCTCCACGTACAATACTCTTCCGATGGAAATCGTTCCTTGACCATGTTGACCACGCCGCGCCGAGAGCACCAGGGCGGTGGACGACGGCGAGGCCTAGGAAGGGGACGACGTGGAGCCGGGGAAGACACGGCAGTGGAAGCCCGTGCAGAGAGGAGTACTTGGGTTCACTGGTTTGGCTGCAGTGTGAGGCTGCCATCGCCGCAGAGCCTGGCCAGCGGTGGGAATAGTAGGGGCGGTGCGGCCTCTACGGCAGCACAGCCGGCCATGGGAGGCAGGAGCATGCGGCATGATCGGCGCTGCTTTGGGTGGCTAGAGCAAGAAGACCAGAGGTTGAAGAAGCACTACGGCCATTGGATGGACATCGTATGGTCACTGGAGGTAGAATTGTTCATATTGACTAAGTTGACAAAGCACTGCGTCCTCGTCAACTTAGTAGGCCCACAAGTCAGCCTCCCACCAAGGTGGCTCCCAACTAGCAGGGGGTATTTAATTTTTTGTGCATAATAAGGGGGCACCTCCGGTGGGTCCGAGCTGAGAGCGGGGGGAACGTTTTTTTTGTTAAATACGTTGGCCCATCTGGTGGGTCCCAGCAGTCAGGGGGGAAACGTTTTTTTCTCCAAATACGGTGGCCCGTCCGGTGCGTCCCGGCTGTCAGGTGGAGGAATAATTATTTTCCACATAATAAGGAGGCACTTCCTTGCGGCTGCCGCGGACCCAGCTATCAGCCTCTCCACGTAGAGTACTCTTCCGATGGAAGTCGTTCCTTGACCACGTTGACCACGCCGCGCCGAAAGCACCAGGGCGGTGGACGACGGCGAGGCCTAGGAAGGGGACGACGCGGAGCCAGGGAAGATGTGGCAGTGGATGCCCACGCGGAGAGGAGTATGAGGGTTCATTGGCTCGGCTGCGGTGTGAGGCTGCCGTCGCCGCAGGGCCTGGCCAGCGGTGGGTGAGTGGAGGGATGCCCTGGCCAGCGGTGGGAGTAGTAGGGGGCAGGGAGGCCTGCGCGGCAGCACAGCCGGCCACGGGACGCAGGAGCAGGCGGCACGCCCGGTGCTGCTTTGGGTGGGTGGAGCAAGAAGACCAGAGGTTGAAGAAGCACGACGACCGTTGGATGGACATCATACGGTCATTGCAGCTAGAATCGTTTATATTGACTAAGTTGACAAAGCCCTTGTACGCATCAACATAGTAGGCCCACAGGTCAGCTTCCGAAACGGTGCACCCCAAATGTCAGGGGGAGGAATCATTTTTTGGGTGGGTGAAGCTAGAATATCTGAGATTGAAGAAGAAGCATGGCATCCGTTGGATGGACATCCAACGGCCACCACTGCTAGAACCGTGTGTTGACTATAAGTTGACAAAGCCTTGCATACGCGCCAACACTTTTTTTGAGGGGACGCGTCAATTTAGTAAGGCCACAAGTGTGTGGCAGAGAACTTATAGCCCATTTTGAGATTTGTAAGAATGTGCAACCAATTTCTGAATTCTAATGGAATGTACTACAACCCATTTACAGCTTATTTAAAGTACAACCCATTTCAACCAACCGTTCAAAACAGAATTCAATAAAATTTCCCACATTTTGATGGGATCCGAAATATTTTTATCCCGAAATTTCTAGTCAGATTAAATACAATTTCAATATAAATTTATATTGCGTAAAAATCCAAGGAAACATTGTGCTCGCAACAATTAATGAAATTATAATTTTCAATATTCAAAAATAATATTTATAAAGTAATTACGTGTTTGGTGCATTTTTATAGTTACTACCTAGTTTTTATAATTACATCCCATTTATTATTTCTTAAAGCCCATTTTCTTGTTAAGCCTAATGCATCCCTCCTAGGAAAGATTTGCAGCCCAACGGGGTGGAGAATAACAACTTGACCTTGCCTGGGTATTCCTAAAAAAAGTATAGCTAGGCTAGCCATTTTCAACTTGAAAAAACTTAAGATCCGGGGTGGATATCTAGCCTGGGCTAGACGGGCCACAGCCCGCCCAGTTAATAGCTGCAGCGATGTTTTCGTTGTAGTTCAGAGGAGAAAAATTAATATCTGGACTAAACATCGTTCAAGAAAAACTCTGCAGTGCTCACACCTCAAAAATACAAATACTGCTCGAGCTGCTTGGTCCTAGCTGTCGGCCGCTTGTTGTGCAATTCTCTCGTTTATTGACTACATAGGTTGGTGTGGGACCGTGATGTCAGGAAACCAAGAGGAAGGAAAAAAAATTATATTTTCATATACTAATAAGGAGGCACTTGTGTACGTGCGGCTATGGCCCTGGTGGGTCCCCACTGTCATCCTCTCCAAGTAAAGTCATCTCCTCATCCTCATGTCCGTTGACCATGTTTACAACGCGAGACGGCGGCGCCACGGCGAGCGCAACAACTCGAAGGAAGACGGAGAGGGCCTCGCAGGCCCTACGGATGGTCTGATACAGCGCCCGCTGCTCATTCAGGAAGCCAGGATCATAGGGCCACATGTCCGCGACGACATTGTCGTTCGCTTGTTCACCGGTGCTCGTTGAGGAGACGGAGGTTGCAGCACATGTCCTCCTGCGTTGGTAGCTCTTCCGCCATTAGGGCGTCGAAGTGTGGCCGCACCTGTTCTATGGTGAACACGGCATGAACCGGCTTGGATAGTGGCGCCGGCTCCTGGTCGGAAGCTACGTCCATCGTCTGATTGTCGTCGCCCAGCTCAGCGAGGTAGCTGGTGAGCCAGCACGTCCGGCTACTAGACCGACCCACTTCCAAGCACGAGTCTGACTGCCTTGGCCCACCCAGACCGCCTCCCTCGCCCGCGCGCGCTTTCCGCCTGAAACGATCAGTGCCTCCCACCCCGCTTCCCGGTGCGTGCGATTGCTCCGCCTTCAAACGATACAAGTGTCGTCCGTCCGTCCTTCTGCTGCCCACATTAATGATACGTAGTTGCCGAGGCGGCTACTCCGGCACCACACATCCGTCCCTCCGCTGCCCACCATTGCTATATAAATTGCTGCGCCGGCCATAGCCGCAGTCACCTGCATCCGTTCCTATTCTCCTGTCCACACCACTACTGCCCACCATGGGTTCTTCGCGCTCCAGCGCTCATCGGGACAGGCGGACAACGGACCACAAGGAGATGGCAGCCATTGCTGCCGACTGGCTGGCTGGCAGGCAGCCGGAGGACGGCGACGTCCCAATGGAGAACATGGTAGTCGACGATCCGGCGCAAACCCCCTCCTCCGCGCCATCCTCGCCGGTGCATTGCACCATCACCATCGGCGAGGCTCCTGCCCAATATATGGACACGATGAGGCAGAAGCGTGAGGAGCAATTCCAGGAGGCGCGGGCCGACGCCGCCTACAACCACCATCTCCTCAAGGGGCACCTGCAGGCGGAGGAGTAGCTTGCCGCAGAGCGGGTGGAGCGGGAGGCGTTACTCGACTCGTACCGCTCTGCCTGCGGGGGCCGCCTTGAGCGCTGGCGGTACCGCATGCGGGTGGCTGATACATCCATTTTGCATCATGCTTTAATAACCCACAAGTATAGGGGGCCGCAACAGTTTTCGAGGGTAGAGTATTCAACCCAAATTTATTGATTCGACACAAGGGGAGCCAAAGAATATTCTCAAGTATTAGTAGTTGAGTTGTCAATTCAACCACACCTGGAAACTTAATATCTGCAGCAAAAGTGTTTACTAGCAAAATAATATGATAGTAGTGATAACGGTAACAAAATGTAACGCTAGTAAAAGTAATGTTTTTGGTATTTTGTAGTGATGATAGCAATAACAACAAAAAAGTAAATAAGCGAAGAACAATATATGGAAATCCCGTAGGCAATGGATCGATGATGGAGAATTATGCCGGATGCGGTTCACCATGTAACAGTCATAACCTAGGGTGACACAAAACTAGCTCCAGTTCGCCAATGTAATGTAGGCATGTATTCCGATTATAGTCATACGTGCTTATGGAAAAGAACTTGCATGACATCTTTTGTCCTACCCTCCCGTGGTAGTGGGGTCCTTACGGAAACTAAGGAATATTAAGGCCTCCTTTTAATAGAGAACTGGAACAAAGAATTAACACATAGTGATTACATGAACTCCTCCAACTACGGTCATCACCGGTAAGTATCCCGATTATTGTCACTTCGGGGTTAATGGATCATAACACATAATAGGTGACTATAGACTTGCAAGATAGGATCAAGAACACTCATATATTGATGAAAACAGAATAGGTTCAGATCTGAAATCATGGCACTCAGGCCCTAGTGAGAAGCATTAAGCATAGCAAAGTCATAGCAAGATCAATCTCAGAACATAGTGGACACTAGGGATCAAACCCTAACAAAACTAACTCGATTACATGAAACATCTCATCCAACCCATTACCGTCCAACAAGCCTACGATGGAATTACTCACGCACGGCGGTGAGCATCATGAAATTGGTGATGGAGGATGGTTGATGATGACGATGGCGACGGATTCCCCTCTCCGAAGCCCTAAACGGACTCCAGATCAGCCCTCCCGAGAGGTTTTAGGGCTTGGCGTTAGCTCCGTATCGTAAAACATGATGATTTCTTCTCTCTGATTTTTTTCTCCCCGAAACTCAATATATGGAGTTGGAGTTGGAGTCAGAGAGGCAACAGGGGGCCCATGAGGTAGGGGGCGCGCCCTAGGGGGGCAGGCGCGGCCCGCACCCTCGTGGAGAGGTGGTGGGCCCCCTAGCCTTCATCTTTTGTAGGTATTTTTCTTATTTTCTGAAAAGTGGCTCCATCAAGTTTCAGGTCATTCCGAGAACGTTTGTTTCTACACGTAAATAACACCATAGTAATTCTGCTGAAAACAGCGTCAGTCCGGGTAAGTTCCATTCAAATCATGCAAGTTAGAGTCCAAAACAAGGGCAAAAGTGTTTGGAAAAGTAGATACAACAGAGACATATCAACTCCCCCAAGCTTAAACCTTTGCTTGTCCTCAAGCAATTCAGTTGATAAACTTAAAGTAATAAAGAAAAACTTTTACAAACTCTGTTTGCTCTTGTTGTTGTAAATATGTAAAGCCAGCATTCAAGTTTTCAGCAAAGATTATAACTAACCACATTCACAATAACGCATAGGTCTCAAGTTTACTCATATCAATAGCATAATGAACTAGCGAGCAATAATAATAAATCTCAGATGACAGCACTTTCTCAAAATAATCATAATATGATATAACAAGATGGTATCTGCTAGCCCTTTCTGAGACCGCAAAACATAAATGCAGAGCACCTTTAAAGACCAAGGACTAACTAGACATTGTAATTCATGGTAAAAGACATCCAGTCAAGTCATACTCAATGTAAACTAACAGTAATGAATGCAAATGACAGCAGTGCTCTCCAACTAGTGCTTTTTAATAAGAGGATGATGACTCAGCATAAAAGTAAATAGATAGGCCCTTCGCAGGGGGAAGCAGGGATTTGTAGAGGTGCCAGAGCTTGGTTTTGAAACAGAGGTGAATAATATTTTGAGCAGTATACTTTCATTGTCAACATAACAACCAAGAGATGGTGATATCTTCCATGCTACACACATTATAGGCGGTTCCCAAACAGAATGGTAAAGTTTATATTCCCCCTTCCACCAACAAGCATCAATCCATGGCTTGCTCGAAACAACGAGTGCCTCCAACTAACAAGAGTCCCAGGGGGAGTTTTGTTTGCAATTATTTTGATTTAGTTTGCATAAAGCATGGGACTGGGCATCCCGGTGACCAGCCATTTATCTCGTGAGTGAGGAGCGGAGTCCACTCCTCTTGAGAATAACTCACCTAACATGGAAGATACGGACAACCCTAGTTGATACATGAGCTATTCGAGCATACAAAACAGGATATTTATTTGAAGGTTTAGAGTTTGGCACATACAAATTTACTTGGAACGGCAGGTAGATACCGTATATAGGTAGGTATAGTGGACTCATGTGGAATAACTTTGGGGTTTAAGGAGTTTGGATGCACAAGCAATATTCCTGCTTAGTACAGGTGAAGCTAGCAAAAGACTAGGAAGCGACCAGCTAGAGAGCAACAACAGTAATGAACATTCATTAAAATTAATCAACATCGAATGCAAGCATGAGTAGGATATAATCCACCATGAACATAAATATCGTGAAGGCTATGTTGATTTTGTTTCAACTACATGCGTGAACATGTGCCAAGTCAAGTCACTTAAATCATACCACATCATACCCATTTTAATAGCATGTTGGCACGCAAGGTAAACCATTATAACTCATAGCTAATCAAGCATGGCATAAGAAACTATGATCTCTAATTGTCATTCCAAACATGTTTATTCATAATAGGCTGAATCAAGAACGATGAACTAATCATATTTACAAAAACAAAAGAGGCCGAGTTCATACCAGCTTTTCTCATCTCAGCTAGTCCATCATATAACATCATAATTGCCTTTCACTTGCACGACCGAATGATGTGAATAGTAATAGTGCACGTGCATTGGACTAAGCTGGAATCTGCAAGCATTCAATAAACAGGAGAAGGCACGGCAATATGGGCTCTTTTGTCAGATCAACAATAATGCATATAAGATCCACTTCAACAATTTAATTATGGTCTTCTCCTATCGATCCCCAAAGAAAAGAAAAGGAATAAAACTATTTACATGGGAAAGCTCCCAACAAGCAAAAGAAGAACATGAAATCTTTTTGGGTTTTCTTTTTTTTTATTTACTACTACAAGCATGGAAAGTAAACTAATTAAAAGCTACAACTAATTTTTTTTGGTTTTTCTTAAGGTTTATTAAACACACAAGAAGAAAGCATAAAAAGGGAAATAAACTAGCATGAATGATACAATGAAAAAGTATGAGCGCCGACATCTAGCAATGAGTGTGTGAACATAAATGTAATGTCGGTGGGAAATATGTACTCCCCCAAGCTTAGGTTTTTGGCCTAAGTTGGTCTATGGCCACGGCTGGCTTGGCGGATATCCATAATAGTAGCTAGGCTCGTACTGCGATGCAGTAGCTATCGCCTGCTGAGCTGCAGCGTGGCGATGAGTGGCCTCCTCTCTCCTCTCGTACTCATCTGCCTCCACTCTGGTAATAGTATATCCTCCTCTTGCCTGATAATCAAAGAAGGCAGGAGTAGGGAGAGTAATACGGACAGCACGACGTCTGTCAAAGATTAGTCGATACTGGAGAGGTGATTCGTTCCTCTCGACAAACTGGTGGTGAACCATAGCATTAAAATCTAGATAAGCAGGAGGTAATTCAATATCATCTTCGTGTATGGCTATACCAAGAAAATTAGGTATGCGGGTTGCATAAATTCCACCAAAGAAATCCCCATTAAGTCTATTAAGATGCAACCTACGTGCAACAATGGCTCCCAAATTATATGATTTGCCTCCTAACACAGCACTCCTAGGAATACTAAGATCAGGGACACACATGTGACATGCCTCATCTTTACCATTAATGCATCTACCTATAAAGAGAGCAAAATATTGTATAGCAGGAAAGTGAATGCTCCATATGGTAGCTTGTGTAATATCTCTAGATTCTCCCACAGTTATGCTAGCAAGAAAATCTCTAAATTCAGATTTGCGAGGATCCCTTGTACTACCCCATTGTGGAAGTTTGCAAGCAGTGGTAAAATCATCTAAGTCCATAGTGTAAGATTTATCATAAAGATCAAACAGGACAGTTGGAGAATTACGTGAAGTTGAAAATTCAAACCTCCTCACAAAGGTACTGGTGAGGTTGTGATACTGGCTGCACTTCTCTTCCTCGAAGCTCACAAGATCAGCGTTACGCAAATATGCGTTGAATTCTTCCTTAATTCCCGCTCGATCCATAAAGTTCTCGGAGGGCCATTCACAAGGACGCACTAGAGCGTTTCTTGGTGGCTCGTCATCAGCATCACGCATTGCAAGCCTGAGTCCTTGCTTCCTTGAAGAACCACCTTGGAACATTTTCCTAAGCATATTTCTTCCTCTGGAAATTTCTGAAATTTTTTAGTAACTTCAAAATAAAAGTAAACCAAACTCAATAATATTGATAGCAACTACTCCTACAAGTGCCTAGGGCCTATATCATGCATCAAAACTACTTTTGACCATATAAATTTGACATGCAAGCTTAAGAACAGGGTCACCTAAGCAGCAAAAAATTGCAATGAATAAAGCACTACAACAAAAACTAATTGGACCAATGGAGGAGTCACATACCAAGGAACAATCTCCCCAAGCAGTTTTGTGAGAGGTGCTTTGAGCAAGGAGATCGAAAATGGCAGCAAAGTGAGCTAGAACTCATGCTTGATCTGGATATTCGTGTTTGTGGGAGGAAGATGAAGTGTATGGGTGAAAGGATAAGTGGAGGAGGGCCACCGTGGGCCCACGAGGCACGGGGGCGCGCCCTCCACCCTCGTGGGCAGGTGGTTGACCCCCCTTCTGTGTTCTCAGTGCCAAATATTCTCAAATATTCTGGAAAAAATCATATTTAAATTTCAGGGCATTTGGAGAACTCTTATTTTCGAGGTATTTTTATATTGCACAGATAATCAGATAACAGACATAATTTTTTTATTTAATATAAATAACAGAAAGTAAAAGTGGGGTACAGAAGGTTGTGCCTTCTAGTTTCATCCATCTCATAATCATCAAAAGGAATCCACTAACAAGGTTGATCAAGTCTTGTTAACGAACTCATTCCGAATAACATGGAACCAGAGAAATTTCGAATAACACTATGTTACCTCAACGGGAATATGCACATCCCCAATAATAAGAATATCATATTTCTTCTTGACAGTAGGAAGAGGAAATTCAAAACCTCCAAATATAATAGATGGCATTTTCCCAATAGAGTTGATACTATGAACTTGAGGTTGTTTCCTCGGAAAGTGTACCGTATGCTCATTGCCATTAACATGAAAAGTGACATTGCCTTTAGTGCAATCAATTACAGCCGTTGTAGTATTCAAAAAGGGTCTTCCAAGAATAATAGACATACTATCGTCCTCGCGAGTATCAAGAATAACAAAGTCCGTTAAAATAGTAACGTTTGCAACTACAACAGGCACATCCTCACAAATACCGAAAAGTATAGCAGTTGATTTATCAGCCATTTGCAAAGATATTTTAGTAGGTGTAACTTATTCAAATCAACTCTACGATATAAAGAGAGAGGCATAACACTAACACCGGCTCCAAGATCACATAAAGCAGTTTTAACATAGTTTATTTTAATGGAGCATGGTATAGTGGGTACTCCTGGATCTCCAAGTTTCTTTGGTATTCCACCCTTAAAAGTATAATTAGCAAGCATGGTGGAAATTTCAGCCTCCGGTATCTTTCTTTTATTTGTAATAATATCTTTCATGTACTTAGCATAAGGATTGGTTTTGAGCATATCAGTTAATCGCATACGCAAAAAGATAGGTCTAATCATTTCAGCAAAGCGCTCAAAATCCTCATCATCCTTTTTCTTGGATGGTTTGGGAGGAAAAGGCATGGGTTTCTGAACCCAAGGCTCTCTTTCTTTACCATGTTTCCTAGCAACAAAGTCTTTCTTATCATAACGTTGATTCTTTGATTGTGGGTTATCAAGATGAACAGCAGGTTCAATTTCTATATCATTATCATTACTAGGTTGAGCGTCATCATGAACATTATTGTTAGCATTATCACTAGTTTCAGGTTCATTACTAGATTGAGTTTCAACATCAGAAATACAAATATCATTTGGATTCTCAGGTGTTTCAACAATAGGATCACTAGAAGCATGCAAAGTCCTATCATTTTTCTTTTTCTTCTTTTTAGAAGAACTAGGTGCATCTATATTATTTCTCTAAGAATCTTGCTCAATTCTCTTAGGATGACCTTCAGGATACAAGGGTTCCTGAGTCATTTTACCACCTCTAGTCATAACTCTAACAGCATTATCATTATCTTTACTATTCAATTCATTGAGAAAATCATTTTGAGCTTTAAGTACTTGTTCTACTTGAGTGGTAACCATAGAAGCATGTTTACTAATAAGTTTTAGTTCACCTTTAACATTAGCCATATAATCAACCAAGTGTTCAAGCATATTTGAATTGTATTTCAATTGTCTACCCAAATAAGCATTAAAATCGTCTTGCTCAGCCATAAATTTATCAAACTTATCTAAGTATGGGCTAGCAAATTTAGTAAATGGGATTACAGCTTTATCATATCTATAGAGAGAATTTACCTTTACTACCTATGTCGGGTTATCAAGACCATGAGTTTCTTCAATAAGTAATGGATTAAGATCATATGTTTCTTCAATAGGCGGTAAATAAAGACCATGTATTTCTTCAATAGGTGGTAAATTCTTAACATCCTCAGCTTTAATACCCTTTTCTTTCACAGATTTCTTTGCCTCTTGCATATCTTCAGGACTGAGAAATAGAATACCCCTCTTCTTCGGAGTTGGTTTAGGAATAGGCTCAGGAATTGGCTTCAGTGGTGTCCAATTATTTTCATTTGTCAACATATTATTCAATATAATTTCCGCTTCATCCGGTGTTCTTTGCCTGAAAACAGAACCAGCACAACTATCTAGGTAATCTCTGGAGGCATCGGTTAGTCCATTATAAAAGATATCAAGTATTTCATTTTTCTTAAGAGGATGATCAGGCAAAGCATTAAGTAATTGGAGAAGCCTCCCCGAAGCTTGTGGGAGACTCTCTTCTTCAATTTGCGCAAAATTATATATATATATATATATCCCTTAAAGCAGCTTGTTTCTTATGAGCAACGAAATATTTAGCACAGAAGTAATAAATCATATCCTGGGGACTACACACACAACCAGGATCTAGAGAATTAAACCATATCTTAGCATCACCCTTTAATGAGAATGGAAATATTTGAAGGATATAAAAGTAACGAGTTCTCTCATCTTTAGTGACTAGGGTGGCTGAGAGAGTTCTGGATTAGGGGGTCTCCGGACAGTCGGACTATATCCTTTGGCCGGACTGTTGGACTATGAAGATACAAGATTGAAGAATTCGTCTCGTGTCCGGATGGGACTCTACTTGGCGTGGAAGGCAGGCTAGGAAATACGGATATGTATATCTCCTCCTTTGTAACCGACCTTGTGTAACCCTAGCCCCCTCCGGTGTCTATATAAACTGGAGGGTTTTAGTCCGTAGGACAACATAAAATCATACCATATGCTAGCTTCTAGGGTATAGCCTCTCCGATCTCGTGGTAGATCAACTCTTGTAATACTCATATCATCAAGAATAAATCAAGCAGGACGTAGGATTTTATCTCCATCAAGAGGGCCCGAACCTGGGTAAAACATCGTGTCCCTTGCCTCCTGTTACCATCCGCCTTAGACGCACAGTTCGGGACCCCCTACCCGAGATCCGCCGATTTTGACACGACATTGGTGCTTTCATTGAGAGTTCCTTTGTGCCGTAGCCAGAAGGAAAGATGTCTTGTCTCGTATTTAAAGACGGTACTACTGTTGGGGGAGCTTTGGCTGTCGACCAAACTCTCTGGCTAGGCGGTTTTGTCGTGACCGCCTATTCGGCCATCGCGCCGATGATGACCTCTCGGGTCATCGAAAACAGCCTCCACGTCAAATCGGCACTCGCTGAACAGATGGATCCAATGGAGCTCGCCTCCTTAAATGAGCTCTTGGATCGCATCGCTGCCTTGGGAGTCGCTACGGACTATGATCGGATTGGGCTTAAACCCGATCAAAGGGAGATTAACTCTCCACCGGTCACCCATCATATTGAAGTGGTGGAGGAACAATGCGGCGACCTTTCCTCTATCTTGAGGACCAACTATGTCCGGATTCCCGAGCTCTCCAAGCCGGACGCCCGTTCGTGGGAGGACAACATCCAATCCCTGAACTTAAAGTCAGGCAGCGGGCCAGGATTATCGGATAACACCCCGGAACCGGAACTTCCAAAATTGGAAACTCCTCGGCCCCTGGATCCTAGATCAGGTAAGGGTTCGGATTCAATTCCACCCACCCCACCCAAACATAAGAGATCTTTCCCACATCAGCCAAGAGCCCCAGGAAACAGTACATCACTATTGGGCCAGATTCCTCCTTGCGATGAGCAAGGTTAAGGACTGTCGCGAGGAAGATGCAATCCTATTTTTCTGCAATAATTGCACGGATAAGGGAATCCTTAACGCCATAAATCGCCGTGAGATAACACGCTTCACTGACTTGGCGTCCATAGTACAAAAGTACTGTGCGATGGAAAGTGCCTGGAAAACCGAAACAAACTTTCGGGATAATCCGGCCCTGATTACAAACCTAGTCCGAAATAAAAGGGTGCATTATGACAACACACCCGGGTCAACTACCAAAAAGCAAAAACCCTCTACAGGGCATGGAACCGTACTGGAGGGATGGCTCAACGGACCCTGCAAAATTCATAGTACAGCGGATACAATACCAACGCACAGCCTTAGAGCATGTTGGATACTCCGGCAGGTGGCCAAAAGTGGTGAGGATCATCTTCTCCCAAATACCACAGAGCACCATCCCGTGGATAACAATACGGTGTTAACAGTCTTTGAGACCTTCACGTCAAATAATAGGCGCAAGCGAACACTCCGCAGCATGGCCGAAATCTGCCACGTAGCAGCAATAAATCCATGGAGTGACACGGCTATTACCTTCAATGCCAGTGACGAACCTAAATTCCGAACAGCCCGAGCACCAGCCGCACTGGTCCTCAGTCCAATTGTGGATGGCTTTTGACTCACCAAAGTACTCATGGATTGCGGCAGCGGATTAAACCTCATCTATGAGGAAACTCTTCAAAAGATGGAAATAGACTGGAACTGCATTGAGCAAAGTAGCACAACCTTTAGAGGAATCATCCCCAGTCGGGAAGCATGTTGTGCTTGGAAAATCACACTAGATGTGGTATTCGGCACGCCAGATAATTACAGGTCCGAAGAAATTACATTCCAAGTGGCCCCGTTCAGCAGTGGCTATCACACTCTTTTAGGACGGGAGGCGTTCACAATCTTACAAGCCGTGCCCCATTACGGGTACATGAAGCTCAGAATGCCCGGGCCCAACGGAATCATCACTCTCGCCAGTGATCCGGACATAGCACTCCGCGCCGAAAACAAAACAACCGCACTGGCCCTCGAGGCATTATCCGAAGCCCTCTAGGCCGAGGAATTAACCACGCTACGCTCAATAGTGGACAGGGACGACGTGATACTCGACAAGAGATCCAAGTCCACATCTTTTAAACCAGCGGATGAAATAGTCAAATTCCAAGTCCACCCAACGGACCCTACAAAAACAGCCTCCATCGGGGCACAGTTAAACCCCGCTGTGGACGCTGCACTACGAGAGTTCCTGCGCGAGAACTGGGACATATTCGCCTGGCATCCCTCAGACATGCCAGGAATCCCACGCAGGCTGGCCAAGCATAGCCACAATATCCTAAAGGGATTCAAGCCGGTCAAGCAAGCTCTTCGGCGTTTCTCCGAACCTAAGAGACAGGCCATGGGAGAGGAACTAGCCAAGTTATTGGAGGCCGGATTCATCAGAGAAATAAAACACCCGGACTGGCTAGCAAACCTGGTGATGGTACCAAAGAAGGACAAATCCTGGCGCCTTTGTGTCGATTTCAAAGACCTCAATAAAGCTTGCCCAAAGGATCCCTTCCCCCTCCCACGCATCGATCAAATCATTGATGCTACCGCAGGACACGAGTCATTGTGTTTCCTCGATGCATACTCCAGTTACCACCAAATCAAGATGGCGGAGTCTGACCAAGCCGCAACGACATTCATCACACCATACGGTCCCTTCTATTTTAACACAATGCCTTTTGGGCTCAAAAACGCCGGTGCAACATATCAGCGCATGATTCAGACATGTCTGGAGAAACAAATTGGCAAAATAGTAGAGGCATACGTAGACGATGTGGTCGTCAAAACCAAACATGTCGACTCTTTGATAGACGACTTGAGGCTCACATTCGACAACCTCCGAACATACGACATCAAGCTCAATCCGGAAGAATGCGTTTTCGGCGTACCAGCCGGAAAGCTCATGGGTTTCATTGTCTCCAGTAGAGGTATTGAAGCTAATCCGGCCAAAATCCGAGCTTTGTCACAGTTGGCTACACCAACAGACCTCAAACAAATCCACAAGTTAACTGGATGCCTGGCGGCTCTAAGCCGCTTTATCTCCCGCTTAGGAGAAAAGGATTTACCCCTTTATTGCGTCCTTCGGCGCACCGAACACTTCGAGTGGATGGACGCGGCCACAGCTGGATTGGAAGAAATAAAGGCCATCTTGGCAACCAACCCAATCTTGGCCGCGCCAAACATCAGCGAACCAATGATGTTGTACATTGCGGCAACTCATCAAGTTGTAAGTGCGGTGCTTGTTGTCGAACGGGAAGCGAACGGACATAAATTCCCTCTTCAAAAGCCCGTATACTATGTATCCACTATCCTCACTCCATGCAAATCACGGTACCCGCACTACCAAAAGATAGCAAATGCGGTATTCATGGCATCGCGGAAGCTGCGACACTACTTTTAAGAGTGTTCGATTACAGTAGCCTCGGAAGTGCCACTTAATGATATTATAAACAACCGCGACGCTATGGGCCGGATTGCCAAATGGGCCATTGAGCTCCTCCCGTTCGACATAACATACAAACCTCGACGAGCCATTAAGTTGCAGGTATTGGCCGACTTCGTCGCCGAATGGATGGAGGCCGAACTCCCTAAAGAGTACGACGCATACTCCAATTGGATCATGCACTTCGACAGTTCTAAAATGCTGGCTGGTCTAGGGGCTGGCGTCATCCTGACGTCCCCAACCGGAGATACCATTCAGTACGTATTGCAAATATTGTATATAGACTCCAACAATGCAGCCGAATATGAAGCTCTGTTGCATGGTCTTCAGATGGTAGTCTCCATGGGGATTCAACGCCTGGAGGTGCGTGGGGATTCAAACCTCGCAATATCCCAAATAAATGGAGACTTTGACGGCAAGGATCCGAAAATGGCAGCCTATCGAAACGCCATCCTAAAAATGTCAGCTCAGTTCGAGGGGCTCGAATTTCACCATGTGGCTCGGGAAAACAATCAAGCGGCGGATATCCTCGCCCGCATCGGCGCAAAGCGTGATGCGGTCCCCCCCCAACATATTTTTGGAAAGGCTGTTCAAGCCACCCGTAGTATGGGAAGGGGACACCGGTAATAACATTCCGGACCTGGCCAAAATACCCGATACCGAACTCTCTTACACAATCGGAGGCTCCGCCACCGAAATAACACCTTCAGCCCACAAAATAATGGCCATTATTGCCCCGTGGACAGAACCATTCCTGGCCTACCGAACTAGACAGGAACTTCCGGAGGACCAAAATGAGGCACGCTGCATAGTGCGACGATCCAAGGCCTACAGGGTCCATGAGGGAGGATTGTACAAAAAAGCACTACCGGAGTCCTTCAAAGGTGCATCTCCGAAGAGGAAGGGCGGGATCTTTTGGCAGAAATTCACGCCGGACTCGGCGGTCATCACGCCGCAGCCCGGGCTCTTGTAAGAAAGGCCTTCCGTACAGGATTCTATTGGCCAACGGCCCGGGCAGATGCACAGGACTTGGTCCAACGCTGCGCCGGTTGCCAGCTCTTTGCAAATCAAAGCCACATGCCACCCACCGCCCTCCAAACAATCCCCATTACATGGCCCTTTGCGGTCTGGGGGCTTGACATGGTTGGACCCCTTAAAGGGGGAACCCACAAGAAAAAATACTTATTGGTCATGGTGGATAAATTCACCAAATGGATAGAGGCCAAACCAGTTAAAACAGCCGAATCCGGACCGGTGATAGACTTCATATCCGGGGTTGTACACCGTTATGGCGTCCCCCACAGCATCATCACTGATAATGGCACGAACTTCACGGCTGATGAGGTAAAACTCTGGTGCAACAAAATAGGCATCAAGCTCGATTATGCTTCAGTCTATCACCCACAAACCAACGGTCAAGTCGAGCGAGCAAATGGTCTTATAATGAGCGGCATTAAACCCAGATTAGTGCGCTCCTTAACGGAGTCTAACACACACTGGGTAGAGGAGCTCAACTCCATACTCTGGGGGTTGCGGACCGCACGCCGAATCGTAGTACCGGATACACACCCTTCTTTATGGTGTACGGCACAGAGGCAGTCTTGCCCTGTGACATAATTCATGACTCACCTCGAGTGCGCATGTACGAAGAAAGAGAAGCCGAGCTCGATCGGTAGGACAGTTTGGACACCCCAGAGGAGGAGCGTGATGTAGCCAAAGCCCGTTCCGCATTTTATCAGCAACAGGCTCGCAGATACCAAAGCAGAGAAGTACGGGCCAAAACTTATAACGTTGGTGAACTAGTTCTACGCCTGCCGGATAAGAAAAAGAACAAGCTCGAGCCCAAATGGGAAGGTCCCTTCATTATTTACCAAGTTCTGACCGGTGGAGCGTACCGACTGTGGGATGCATCGACTAGTCGACTCGAGCCGAACCCATGGAACGCGGGCAGGCTCCGAAGATTCTACGCCTAGCACCGGACTCTATGTTAGTCCCCTCCCTTTGTCCATTTTCTTCTTATACATTATCTGTCTTGTTTTTCTTTCTTTCTTTATTTCTTTTATTATTTCTCTAGGCCTTCAATGGTCACCTTGTGCCTCGCCTGCACATTACAGATGCGCTAGCCGCACTCTTCATACCTGGGGGCTTCTTTCACAGAAGCTTAACTTATTTATTTGGGCCTCATGCCCCACACATGTGTTATACTTCCGCATGTACCTTTTTTCACAAATTATATGCATCGATATGACTTAAGTTTTGGCCAAGCTGGGTTGCCTGGCTCTTGTATTTATGCCCTACGTTCCCGTTAATTCGGCTAGGGCATAAGGGGAGCACCTCTACGATTGTTACTGCCGGGTCAGCCGGATGTGTACCTCAGACTGGGTGAAGCGTAAAGCTAGCGTTCTTAAGGGAATATTCGGTCGGTGAACAAAAAATGATTTTTATTTATTGTCCATATCTGCCCCCAGATGTTTTTCTTGCGTTTCCTATCACAGTCCGGACATGCACTTTAGGCCATGCTTACCCAGGGAAAGGAACCCTTAACGGAACTATTCTCCCTGGAAGATGTTTCTTACTACCCATGTAATATAACATAACTAGTTGGGCACTTGTCTGATAAAGAGCTAATGACCCCTACGCCTAGTCTCCACGCATACCCCGGTTCTTATATAACTGAGCGGGTATTCGGATACACTCCGGACAATTGGGCCCGGAGGTTGAAGTGAAAAGGTCCGCAACGACAAATGATCTACAATCCGGCTAGAAGGCATTATACATGTCACTTTAATTACATAGTCATGCAGACTGACTAAATTCCTCTTCTATACCATCCAATAGGCTGTCTAGCTTACAATCTTGTTGAGAATACTTTGCGGCTAATTCTACTTGCCCATAAACTAAGCTAACGGGGATCTCTTTCCCGTCGGGCCCCACAGGTCCGACCTCGGCCATGTGATTCGGGTCTGCCTTGGTATACCGCGTCTTCACCATCACCCAGGCTTCTCTCGCACCCTGTCGGCAGGTTGATATCTTCCATAATCGGAAGTGCCGCCGTGCTCCCTTGAGCTCCCTCTAGCAGGGAGACGGACGGCCACAAGGCCTGGGCAACACCATGCATCACCTGCCGAACTTGTTCGTGCAGATGTGATAGCTCGGACAGAAGATCACCCGCAGACCCGGGCATTTCCTCCGCGGGACGACCCATCATCATACCTACAGACATAACGCTGTTCGTTGGCTTCTTCGCCGAACTCCTTTAAAAGGATTCGTTCAAGCACTTACTGAAAATGCCGCGCCGAAGCCGCTTATTCTCCTTCTCAGAGTCTGCAAGGTGGCCCCGAACGTCTTTTAGTTCCACGCTCAGCTTAATATTGGCGTCTTGGAGATTGTTTTTCTCCCGCCTAACCTCAGTCAGCACGCGTTTGCCAGCCTCTAGCTGTCGCATAACCTGTTGGTCCTCCTGATTTTCTCCGGATTCATCTGCAACATCTATTGTTAGATCTGCAGCCACGCCGCACACTATATGGTAACCGTCATTCTTTAAAGTAAATGTTACCGGCGGCAGGCTTTTTGATTCCTGCAATGCAGCAACAGCGGCCTGTAGTTGGGTCTTGCACTCCTCCAGCTCCTGGGGCAGCCTCATATTCTTCTTTGTGAGAACCTGCTCAATCAAGATGATCCTTAAATCAGTTCTGCTAACTGTTTCAAGTCACAGGGGATACTGATACATATAAATCGCCAGATTTACTTACCCGTACATCCTTCACAAACTGATCCGTGGCTCTGGCTAGACCATCTTGAGCAGCACGGAGGTACGCCTCTCCGGTATTAAAGGCATCAAATGCCTCCGGTGAGAAACAAGCGTCCCAGAGTACGGCCCGGTGGCGCCTATGATTCATGGCGCTTTCCACTTCTGAGTTAGTAGCGGATAATCTATCGGCATCCTCTGTAGGGGGATTGTTCGGCGTCTGCCCCATATCGGCTTCCGCCTCTATGTCCGGTCCTGGCGCCCGGCTGGTGGAAGCGTGATTAGTAACATCGCCGGACATATTCCGACGAGCATTTTTTCTATTAAAGAAACACGGGCATTATTATATTTTGAGGAAGACGACAACCACGGAGCGGGGTTTGTTGTACCTTTGCGCCGGCGTCTCCGTCCGGACCGCCTTCCTTTTTGGCCTACCCGGCCTCGGTGCCTATTGTTGGCGCGTTGTTGTGGGTTCGGCAGGGCGTCCCGAATGCCTTCCCTGTAAAATACCATGTGTATATGGTGGGTGAAGTGTCTAAAATGGCATCCTAGTTTTGGAGTTGGGATTTTTGGTTTTTCTTACGTGCGACAGGGAGCGGTCCGGGATAGTCGGCCGTAATGGCCACCATGGCATCGTCACAGCTTAACTGATAGAACTGTCGGTCTATCAGCTCCATGGATATAACCGAATCTTCTTCGAGTCCAGAGTCGAGGGCCCGGTCAGGGTCCTCTAGATCTAGAGAAGGGCTGCTGACCTCCTTTATGGCTTTTCGCAGTTCCTGCCGCAAAGTGGCAAGGTGAATACTTACGAAAAAGAATGCGGGAAAATGGGAGTAGGGAGATATAAATTACCCAGCTTGGAGGATTATACATGGGGAATCCATCCCATGGCTTGATGCAGGTGAAATCCTCTTCCTCACCCTTGAACAGTTCGGACAGAATTTTTGCTAAAGCGGCGGCATTGTCCGGACCCTTACGCCCGTAGCGGGTGGCGTCATCCGCCCCGTTATAACACCACAAGGGGTGCCCGCGATATTGAAGTGGTTGCACTCCCCGCATTATGCAAATCGACATAACTTTGATTATTGTTAATCCTGATTGGGCAGAGCTTTGATTTGGTTCATCAGATAGAGGACTTCTCTGTTGTCTTCCACCTGGGGGCTCCGTGGGCGCCAACTTCGGCGTTTCTTCAGCGGAGCTTTGTTGAACTCGGGAAGACCCCACCGAGCAGGGTCCGGAAAGGGAACGTCCTCCATATAAAACCATTCTGAAGGCCAGTCTTCGGGCAACTTCTTCGGAGTACCGGATAGGTATCCGGTATCGGCGATGCGCCATATTTCGGCTCCGCCCACTTGATAAAGTGGCCCCCTCTGTGTGCGAGGGGCGAAGCAAAAAAGCCTTTTCCACAACTCGAAGTGAGCCTCACAGCCCAGGAACAACTCGCAGAGAGCCACATAGCCGGCGATATGTAGGATGGAGGCGGGGGTGAAGTTGTGTAATTGGAGGTTGTAGAACTCCAGGAGCCCGCAGAGGAACGGATGAATTGGAAATCCGAGTCCCCTTAATAGATAGGGGACAAGGCAGACCCATTCCCCCATAGAGGGACAGGGAAAGCTCTCCTCTTGCTCCCCGCCATTATAGGTGGCGAGCCCGGCTCGAACGGGCACCATGTACGCCAGAGGGAGAAATCCCTTAGTCTGCAGTTCGACTAAACGACTGTGTGGGACTGAACACCTCTCCTAATCACCGGGCTTAGGGCTTCGGGGGTGGGAGGAGGAGCTGCGGAAGTCGGCCATGCTGGAATGGATCTTTCCAGAACGCGCTCTGACGGACTCTCGCTGGGGGAGGATGGTTTGGATCGGATCTAAGGATCCCCATCCCTTTAATAGACAATTTATTTATCTGGCTAGGGGGGCAAATGTAAAAATGCCCTGGCGCCTCGAATTCATTCGACACATGGGAGATAGCCCTTATTCGGCACAAAAGCCAAGAGGTTCAACATTTATGGGGCCGGACACTACTTACAAACACTTGGAAATTGGAGAAGAACCCGCCTTGCAATGCCGAAGACAATACTGTGTGCCGGACTCATCGTCATTGAAGCCTGGTTCGGGGGCTACTGAGGGAGTCCTCGATTAGGGGGTCTTCGGACAGCCGGACTATATCCTTTGGCTGGACTGTTGGACTATGAATATACAAGATTGAAGACTTTGTCTCGTGTCCGGATGGGACTCTACTTGGCGTGGAAGGCAAGCTAGGCAATACGGATATGTATATCTCCTCCTTTGTAACCGACCTTGTGTAACCCTAGCCCCCTCCGGTGTCTATATAAACCGGAGGGTTTTAGTCTGTAGGACAACATACAATCATACCATAGGCTAGCTTCTAGGGTTTAGCCTCTCCGATCTCGTGGTAGATCAACTCTTGTAATACTCATATCATCAAGAATAAATCAAGAAGGACGTAGGGTTTTACCTCCATCAAGAGGGCCCAAAGTTGGGTAAAACATCGTGTCCCCTGCCTCCTATTACCATCCGCCTTAGACGCACAGTTCGGGACCCCCTACCCGAGATCCGCCGGTTTTAACACCGACAGTGGCTATCTCATTCAGTTCAGTAAGATGTGCCACAACAGTTTTATATTCATAACCACGAAAAGGATCAGATTCAACCAAAGTAATTATATCAGGATCAACAGAGAATTCATAATCCTTATCAGTAACAAAGATAGGTGAAGTAGCAAAAGCAGGGTCAGGTTTCATTCTAGCCTTTAGAGATTGCTTACTCCATTTAGCTAATAACCTTTTGAGTTCATTTCTATTTTTGCAAGCTAAAATAGCTAAAGAAGCTTCTTGATCAAATACATAACCCTTAGGAATAACAAGTGATTCTTCATCATCACTTTCATCAGTATAATCAGATTCAATATTTTTAATCTCTCTAGCCCTAGCAAGTTGTTCATCAAGAAAATCACTAAGTGGCACAGTAGTATCAGGCGTAGAGGTAGTTTCATCATAAGTATCATGCATAGCAGAAGTGGCATCATCAATAACATGCGACATATCAGAACGAATAGCAGAAGCAGGTGTAGGTCTCGCAAACTTACTCATAACAGAAGGTGAATCAAGTGCAGAGCTAGATGGCAGTTCCTTACCTCCCCTCGTAGTTGGGGGATAGATCTTGGTTCTTGGATCTCTCAAGTTCTTCATAATGATAAGAAGATATATATCCCAAGTGACTCAAAGAATAGAGCGATGCTCCCCGGCAACGGCGCCAGAAAATAGTCTTGATAACCCACAAGTATAGGGGATCGCAACAGTTTTCAAGGGAAGAGTATTCAACCCAAATTTATTGATTCGACACAAGGGGAGCCAAAGAATATTCTCAAGTATTAGTAGCTGAGTTGTCAATTCAACCACACCTGGAAACTTAATACCTGCGGCAAAGTGTTTAGTAGCAAAGTAATATGATAGTAGTGATAACGGTAACAAAAGGTAATAGTAGTAAAAGTAATGTTTTTAGCAATGGAAAAGTAAATAAGCGGAGAACATTATATGGAAAGCTCGTAGGCAATGGATCGGTGATGGAGAATTATGCCGGATGCGGTTCATCATGTAACAGTCATAACCTAGGGTGACACAGAACTAGCTCCAGTTCATTGATATAATGTAGGCATGTATTCCGAATATAGTCATATGTGCTTATAGAAATGAACTTGCATGACATCTTTTGTCCTACCCTCCCGTGGCAGCGGGGTACTTACTGAAACTAAGGGATATTAAGGCCTCCTTTTAACAGAGAATCGAAACAAAGCATTAACACATAGTGAATAGATGAACTCCTCAAACTACGGTCATCGCCGGTAAGTATCCCGATTACTGTCACTTCGGGTTAATGGATCATAACACATAATAGGTGACTATAGACTTGCAAGATAGGATCAAGAACACTCATATATTGATGAAAACATAATAGGTTCAGATCTGAAATCATGGCACTCGGGCCCTAGTGACAAGCATAAAGCATAGCAAAGTCATAGCAACATCAATCTCAGAACATAGTGGACACTAGGGATCAAACCCTAACAAAACTAACTCGATTACATGATAGATCTCATCCAACCTATCACCGTCCAGCAAACCTATGATGGAATTACTCATGCACGGTGGTGAGCATCATGAAATTGGTGATGGAGGATGGTTGATGATGACGGCGGCGACGGATTCCCCTCTCCGGAGCCCCGAACGGACTCCTGATCTGCCCTCCCGAGAGGTTTTAGGGCTTGGCGGCAGCTCTGTATCGTAAAACGCGATGATTTCTTCTCTCTGATTTTTTTCTCCCCGAACTCAATATATGGAGTTGGAGTCGGAGAGGCAACAGGGTGCCCACGAGGTAGGGGGCACGCTCTAGGGGGCAGGCGCGCCCCCCATCCTCGTGGAGAGGTGGTGGGCCCCCTGGCCTTCATCTTTTGCAGGTATTTTTATTATTTTCTGAAAAGTGGCTCCGTGAAGTTTCAGGTCATTCCGAGAACGATTGTTTCTGCACATAAATAACACCATAGTAATTCGGCTGAAACCAGCGTCAGTCCGGGTTAGTTCCATTCAAATCATGCAAGTTGGAGTCCAAAACAAGGGCAAAAGTGTTTGGAAAAGTAGACACGACGGAGACGTATCATGCTTTTATATCGATATTTATTGCATTATGGGCTGTTATTACACATTATGTCACAATACTTATGCCTATTCTCTCTTATTTTACGAGTTTTACATAAAGAGGGAGAATGCCGGTAGCTGGGATTCTGGGCTAGAAAAGGAGCAATATTAGAGAACTATTCTGCACAGCTCCAAAAGTCCTGAAACTTCACGGTAGACGTTTTCAGAATATATAAAAAATACTGAGCGCAAGAAGTTCACCAGGGGGGCCACTGAAGGAAATATGCCCTAGAGGCAATAATAAAGTTATTATTTATTTCCTTATATCATGATAAATGTTTATTATTCATGCTAGAATTGTATTAACCGGAAACATAATACATGTGCGAATACATAGACAAACAGAGTGTCACTAGTATGCCTCTACTTGACTAGCTCGTTAATCAAAGATGGTTACGTTTCCTAACCATGGACAAAGAGTTGTTATTTGATTAACGGGATCACATCATTAGATGAATGATCTGATTGACATGACCCATTCCATTAGCTTAGCACCCGATCGTTTAGTATGTTGCTATTGCTTTCTTCATGACTTATACATGTTCCTATGACTATGAGATTATGTAACTCCCGTGTGCCGGAGGAACACTTTGTGTGCTACCAAATGTCACAACGTAACTGGGTGATTATAAAGGTACTCTACAGGTGTCTCCAAAGGTACATGTTGGGTTGATGTATTTCGAGATTAGGATTTGTCATTCCGATTGTCGGAGAGGTATCTCTGGGCCCTCTCGGTAATGCACATCACTTAAGCCTTGCAAGCAATGCAACTAATGAGTTAGTTGCGAGATGATGTATTACAGAACGAGTAAAGAGACTTTCTGGTAAGGAGATTGAACTAGGTATTGGATACCGACGATCGAATCTCGGGCAAGTAACATACCGATGACAAAGGGAACAACGTATGTTGTTATGCGGTCTGACCGATAAAGATCTTCGTAGAATATGTAGGAGCCAATATGGGCATCCAGGTCCCGCTATTGGTTATTGACCGGAGATGTGTCTCGGTCATGTCTACATTGTTCTCGAACCCGTAGGGTCCGCACGCTTAAGGTTTCGATGACAGTTATGTTATGAGTTTATGAATTTTGATGTACCGAAGGAGTTCGGAGTCGCGGATGAGATCGGGGACATGACGAGGAGTCTCGAAATGGTCGAGACGTAAAGATCAATATATTGGACGACTATATTCGGACATCGGAAAGGTTCCGAGTGATTCGGGTATTTTTGGAGTACCGGAGAGTTACGGGAATTCGCCGGGAGAAGTATTGGGCCTTGATGGGCTTTAGTGGGAAGAGGAGAAAGGGCCTGCCGCGCCCCCCCCCTCCCCTCTAGTCTGAATTGGACTAGGGAAAAGGGGGCCGGCCACCTCTCCTTCTCCTCCACTTCCTTCTCCCTTCCTCCCCTCTTGGTGGACTCCTACTAGGACTTGGAGTCCTAGTAGGACTCCACATCCTGGCCGCACCTAGCCTTGGCCGGCCTCCTCCTCCTCCATCCTTTATATGCAGGGGCAGGGGGCACCCCATAGACACACAAGTTGATCCACGTGATCATATTCTTAGCCGTGTGCGGCGCCCCCTGCCACCATAGTCCTCGATAATATTGTAGCGGTGCTTAGGCGAAGCCCTGCGACAGTAGTACATCAAGATCGTCACCACGCCGTCGCGCTGACGGAACTCTTCCCCGACACTTTGCTGGATCGGAGTCCGGGGATCGTCATCGAGCTGAACGTGTGCTAGAACTCGGAGGTGCCGTAGTTTCGGTGCTTGATCGGTCGGGCCGTGAAGACGTACGACTACATCAACCAAACGCTTCCGTTGTCGATCTACAAGGGTACGTAGATCACACTCTCCCCTCTCGTAGCTATTCATCACCATGATCTTGCGTGTGCGTAGGAAAGTTTTTGAAGTTACTACGTTACCCAACTGTGGTATCAGAGCCTAGGTTTTATGGTTTCATGTTATATGCACGAGTAGAACACAAGTGAGTTGTGGGCGATATAAGTCATACTGCCTACCAGCATGTCATACTTTGGTTCGGCGGTATTGTTGGATGAAGCGGCCCGGACCGACATTACACGTACGCTTACGCGAGACCGGTTCTCCCGACGTGCTTTGCATAAAGGTGGCTTGCGGGTGACTGTTTCTCCAACTTTAGTTGAACCAAGTGTGGCTACGCCCGGTCCTTGCGAAGGTTAAAACGGAGTCAAATTGACAAACTATCGTTGTGGTTTTGATGCGTAGGTAAGATTGGTTCTTGCTTAAGCCCGTAGCAGCCACGTAAAACTTGCACAAACAAAGTAGAGGACGTCTAACTTGTTTTTGCAGGGCATGTTGTGATGTGATATGGTCAAGACATGATGCTAAATTTTATTGTATGAGATGATCATGTTTTGTAACCGAGTTATCGGCAACTGGCAGGAGCCATATAGTTGTCGCTTTATTGTATGCAATGCAATCGCGCTGTAATGCTTTACTTTATCACTAAGCGGTAGCGATAGTCGTGGAAGCATAAAAGTGGCGAGACGACAACGATGCTGCGATGGAGATCAAGGTGTCGCGCCGGTGACAATGGTGATCATGACGGTGCTTCGGAGATGGAGATCAGAGGCACAAGATGATGATGGCCATATCATATCACTTATATTGATTGCATGTGATGTTTATCTTTTATGCATCTTATCTTGCTTTGATTGACGGTAGCATTATAAGATGATCTCTCACTAAATTATCAAGAAGTGTTCTCCCTGAGTATGCACCGTTGCGAAAGTTCTTCATGCTGAGACACCACGTGATGATCGGGTGTGATAGGCTCTACGTTCAAATACAATGGGTGCAAAACAGTTGCACTCACGGAATACTCAGGTTATACTTGACGAGCCAAGCATATACATATATGGCCTCAGAACACGGAGACCGAAAGGTCGAGCATGAATCATATAGCAGATATGATCAACATAGCGATGTTCACCAATGAAACTACTCCATCTCACGTGATGATCGGACATGGTTTAGTTGATTTGGATCACGTGATCACTTAGAGGATTAGAGGGATGTCTATCTAAGTGGGAGTTCTTAAGTAATATGATTAATTGAACTTAAATTTATCATGAACTTAGTCCTGGTAGTATTTTGTAAATCATGTTGTAGATCAATAGCTCGCGTTGTTGCTTCCCTGTGTTTATTTTGATATGTTCCTAGAGAAAATTGTATTGAAAGATGTTAGTAGCAATGATGCGGATTGGATCCGTGATCTGAGGTTTATCCTCATTGCTGCACAGAAGAATTATGTCCTTGATGCACCGCTAGGTGACAGACCTATTGCAGGAGCAGATGCAGACGTTATGAACGTTTGGCTAGCTCAATATGATGACTACTTGATAGCTTAGTGCACCATGCTTAATGGCTTAGAATCGGGACTTCAAAGACGTTTTGAATGTCATGGACCATATGAGATGTTCCAGGAGTTGAAGATAACATTTCAAGCAAATACCCGGGTTGAGAGATATGAAGTCTCCAACAAGTTCTATAGCTAAAAGATGGAGGAGAATCGCTCAACTAGTGAGCATGTGCTCAGATTGTCTGGGTACTACAATCGCTTGAATCAAGTGGGAGTTAATCTTCCAGATAAGATAGTGATTGACAGAATTCTCTAGTCACCATGACCAAGTTAGTAGAACTTCGTGATGAACTATAGTATGCAAGGGATGACGAAAACGACTCCCGAGCTTTTCATGATGATGAAATCGATGAAGGTAGAAATCAAGAAAAACATCAAGTGTTGATGGTAGACAAGACCACTAGTTTCAAGAAAAGGGCAGAGGGAAGAAGGGGAACGTCAAAAAGAACAGCAAGCAAGTTTCTGCTCAAGTGAAGAAGCCCAAGTCTGGACCTAAGCCTGAGACTAAGTGCTTCTACTGCAAAGGGACTGGTCACTGGAAGCGGAACTACCCCAAGTGATTGGCAGATAAGAAGGATGGCAAAGTGAACATAAGTATATTTGATATACATGTTATTGATGTGTACTTTACTAGTGTTTATAGCAACCAATCAGTATTTGATACTAGTTCAGTTACTAAGATTAGTAACTCGAAACGGGAGTTGCAGAATAAACAGAGACTAGTTAAGGGTGAAGTGACGATGTGTGTTGGAAGTGGTTCCAAGATTGATATGATCATCATCGCACACTCCCTATAAATTCGGGATTAGTGTTGAACCTAAATAAGTGTTATTTGGTGTTTACGTTGAGCATGAATATGATTTGATCATGTTTATTGTAATACGGTTATTCATTTAAGTAAGAGAATAAATTGTTGTTCTGTTTACATGAATAAAACCTTATATGGTTACACACCCAATGAAAATAGTTCGTTGGATCTCGATCATAGTGATACACATAATCATAATATTGAAAGCAAAAGATGCAAAGTTAATAATGATAGTGCAACTTATTTGTAGCACTACCGTTTAGGTCATATTGGTGTAAAGCGCATGAAGAAACTCCATGCTGATGGGCTTTTGGAATCACTTGATTATGAATCTGTTGATGCTTGCGAACCATGCCTCATGGGCAAGATGACTAAGACTGTGTTCTTCGGAACAATGGAGCGAGCAACAAATTTGTTGGAAATCATACATACTGATGTATGTGGTCCGATGAATATTGAAGCTCGCGATAGGTATCATTATTTTCTGATCTTCGCAGATGATTTGAGCAGATATGAGTATATCTACTTGATGAAACATAAGTCTGAAACATTTGAAAAGTTCAAAGAATTTCAGAGTGAAGTGGAGAATCATCGTAACAAGAAAATAAGGTTTCTACGATCTAATCGCGGAGACAAATATTTGAGTTACGAGTTTGGTCTTCAATTAAAACAATGTGGAATAGTTTCACAAATTCGTACCACCCGGAACACCACAGCATAATGGTGTGACCGAACGTCATAGCCGTACTTTATTAGATATAGTGCAAATCTATGATGTTTCTTACCGATTTACCACTATCGTTTTTGAGGTTATGCATTAAAGACAGCTGCATTCACGTTAAAAAGGGGCACCATCTAAGTCCGTTGAGACGACACAATCTGAACTGTGGTTTAGCAAGAAACCAAAGTTGTCGTTTCTTAAAGTTTGGGGTTGTGATGCTTATGTGAAAAAGTTTCATCCTGATAAGCTCAAAACCAAATTGGAGAAATATGTCTTCATAGGATACCCAAAAGGAGACTGTTGGGTACACCTTCTATCACAGATCCTAAGGCAAGACATTCGTTGCTTATAATGGATCCTTTCTAGAGAAGGAGTTTCTCTCGAAAGAAGTGAGTGGGAGGAAAGTAGAACTTGATAAGGTAATTGTACCTTCTCCCTTATTGGAAAGTAGTTCATCATAGAAATCTGTTCCTGTGACTACTACACAAATTAGTGAGGAAGCTAATGATGATGATCATAAAACTTCAGATCAAGTTACTACCGAATCTTGTAGGTAAACCAGAGTGAGATCCGCACCAGAGTGGTACAGTAATCCTATTCTGGAAGTCATGTTACTAGACCATGATGAACTTGCGAACTATGAGGAAGCGATGATGAGCCCAGATTCCGCAAAATGGCTTGAGGCCATGAAATCTGAGATGGGATTCATGTATGAGAACAAAATATGGACTTTGGTTGACTTGCCCGATGATCGGCAAGCCATAGAAAATAAATGGATCTTCAAGAGGAAGACGGACGTTGATAGTAGTGTTACTATCTACAAAGCTAGAATTGTCGCAAAAGGTTTTCGACAAGTTCAAAGTGTTGACTACGATGAGAGTTTCTCACTCGTATCTATGCTTAAGTCTGTCCGAATCATGTTAGCAATTGCCGCATTTTATGAAATCTGGCAAATGGATAAACAAAACTGCATTCCTTAATGGATTTCTTAAAGAAGAGTTGTATATGATGCAACCAGTAGGTTTTGTCAATCCTAAAGGCGCTAACAAAATATGCAAGCTCCAGCGATTCATCTATGGACTGGTGCAAGCATCTCGGAGTTGGAATACATGCTTTGATAAGTTGATCAAAGCATATAGTTTTATACAGACTTGCGGTGAAGCCTGTATTTACAAGAAATTGAGTGGGAGCACTACAACATTTCTGATAAGTATATGTGAATGACATATTGTTGATCGGAAATAATGTAGAATTATTCTGTAAAGCATAAAGGAGTGTTTGAAAGGAGTTTTTCAAAGAAAGACTTCGGTGAAGCTGCTTACATATTGAGCATCAAGATCTATAGAGATAGATCAAGATGCTTGATAAGTATTTTCAATAAATACATACCTTGACAAGATTTTGAAGTAGTTCAAAATGGAACAGTCAAAGAAAGAGTTTCTTGCCTATGTTACAAGGTGTGACATTGAGTAAGACTCAAAGCCCGACCACGGCAGAAGATAGAAAGAGAATGAATGTCATTCCCTATGCCTTGGTCAAACGTTCTGTAAAGTATGCCATGCTGTGTACCAGATCTATTGTATACCCTACCACTGAGTTTGGCAAGGGAGTACAATAGTGATCTAGGAGTAGATCACTGGACAGCGGTCAAAATTATCCTTAGTGGAATAAGGATATGTTTCTCTATTATGGAAGTGAAAAAAGGTTCGTCGTAAAGGGTTACGCCGATGCAAGGTTTGACACTAATCTAGATGACTCTAAGTCTCGGTCTAGATACATATTGAAAGTGGGAGCAATTAGCTAGAGTAGCTCCATGCAGAGCATTGTTGACATAGAAGTTTGCAAAATACATGCGGATCTGAATGTGGCAGACCCGTTGACTAAGATTCTCTCACAAGCAAAACATGATCACACCTTAGTACTCTTTGGGTGTTAATCACATAGCGATGTGAACTAGAATACTGAATCTAGTAAACCCTTTGGGTATTGGTCACATGGCGATGTGAACTATGGGTGTTAATCACATGATGATGTGAACTATCGATGTTAATCACATGGTGATGTGATCTAGATTATTGACTCTAGTGCAAGTGGGAGACTGAAGGAAATATACCCTAGAGGCAATAATAAAGTTATTATTTATTTCCTTATATCATGATAAATGTTTATTATTCATGCTAGAATTGTATTAACCGGAAACATAAAACATGTGTGAATACATAGACAAACAGAGTGTCACTAGTATGCCTCTACTTGACTAGCTCGTTAATAAACGATGGTTATGTTTCCTAACCATGGACAAAGAGTTGTTATTTTATTAATGGGATCACATCATTAGATGAATGATCTGATTGACATGACCCATTCCATTAGCTTAGCACCCGATCGTTTAGTATGTTCCTATTGCTTTCTTCATGACTTATACATGTTCCTATGACTATGAGATTATGTAACTCCCGTGTGCCGGAGGAACACTTTGTGTGCTACCAAATGTCACAACATAACTGGGTGATTATAAAGGTACTCTATAGGTGTCTCCAAAGGTACATGTTGGGTTGACGTATTTCGAGATTAGGATTTGTCACTCCAATTGTCGGAGAGGTATCTCTGGGCCCTCTCGGTAATGCACATCACTTAAGCCTTGCAAGCAATGCAACTAATGAGTTAGTTGCGAGATGATGTATTACAGAACGAGTAAAGAGACTTGCCGGTAACGAGATTGAACTAGATATTGGATACCGACGATCGAATCTCGGGCAAGTAACATACCGATGACAAAGGGAACAACGTATGTTGTTATGCAGTCTGACCGATAAAGATCTTCGTAGAATATGTAGGAGCCAATATGGGCATCCAGGTCCCGCTATTGGTTATTGACCGGAGATGTGTCTTGGTCATGTCTACATTGTTCTCGAACCCGTAGGGTCCGCACGCTTAAGGTTTCGATGACAGGTATATTATGAGTTTATGAGTTTTGATGTACCGAAGGAGTTTGGAGTCCCGGATGAGATCGGGGACATGACGAGGAGTCTCGAAATGGTCGAGACGTACAGATCGATATTGGGACGACTATATTCGGACATCGGAAAGGTTCTGGGTGATTCGGGTATTTTTCGGAGTACCGGAGAGTTACGGGAATTCGCTGGGAGAAGTATTGGGCCTTGATGGGCTTTAGTGGGAAGAGGAGAAAGGGCCTGCTGCGCCCCCCCTCCCCTCTATTCCGAATTGGAGTAGGGAAAAGGGGGCCGGCCACCTTTCCTTCTCCTCCACTTCCTTCTCCCTTCCTCCCCTCTTGGTGGACTCCTACTAGGACTTGGAGTCCTAGTAGGAATCCACATCCTGGCCGCACCTAGCCTTGGCCGGCCTCCTCCTCCTCCATCCTTTATATACAGGGGCAGGGGGCACCCCATAGACACACAAGTTGACCCACGTGATCATATTCTTAGCCGTGTGCAGCGCCCCCTGCCACCATAGTCCTCGATAATATTGTAGCGGTGCTTAGGCGAAGCCCTGCGACAGTAGTACATCAAGATCGTCACCACGCCGTCGTGCTGACAGAACTCTTCCCCGACACTTTGCTGGATCGGAGTCCGGGGCTCGTCATCGAGCTGAACGTGTGCTAGAACTCGGAGGTACCGTAGTTTCGGTGCTTGATCGGTCGGGCCGTGAAGACGTACGACTACATCAACCAAACGCCTCCGCTGTCGATCTACAAGGGTACGTAGATCACACTCTCCCCTCTCGTTGCTATTCATCACCATGATCTTGCGTGTGCGTAGGAATTTTTTCGAAATTACTATGTTACCCAACAGCCACACCCTGCCCACGAGGGTGGGAGGCGCGCCCTACCCCCCTTGGTGCGCCCCCTACCTCGTGGGCACCCTTTTGGCCCTCCGATGGCCATCTTCTGCTATATGGAGTCTTTCGATGAGGAAAAAAATCAGAAGCCATCTCCTCGGACGAAACTCCGCCGCCACGAAGCGGAACCTTGGCGGATCCAATCTAGGGCTCCAGGAGAGCTGTTCTGCCGGGGAAACTTCCCTCCGGGAGGGGGAAATCATCATCACCAATGCTCCTCTCATCGGGAGAGGGCAATCTCCATCAACATCTTCACCAGTACCATCTCCTCTCAAAACCATAGTTCATCTCTTGTATCCAATTCTTGTCTCCAAGTCCGGGATTGGCACTAGTAGGTTGCTAGTAGTGTTAATTACTCCTTGTAGTTGATGCTAGTTGGTTTATTTGTTGGACGGTCATATGTTCAGATCCTATTGCATATTAATACCCCTCTGATTATGAACATGATTATGCTTTGTGAGTAGTTATGTTTGTTCCTGAGGACAAGGGAGAAGTCTTGCTATTAGTAGTCATGTGAATTTGGTATTCGTTCGATATTTTGATGAGATGTATGTTGTCTCTCCTCTAGTGGTGTTATGTGAACGTCGACTACATGACACTTCACCATTATTTGGGCCTAGAGGAAGGCATTGGGAACTAATAAGTAGATGATGGGTTGCTAGAGTGACAAAAGCTTAAACCCTAGTTTATGCGTTGCTTCGTAAGGGGCTGATTTGGATCCATATGTTTCATGCTATGGTTAGGTTTACCTTAATACTTTTGTTGTAGTTGCGGATGCTTGCAATATAGGTTAATCATAAGTGGGATACTTGTCCAAGTAAGGACAGTACCCAAGCACCGGTCCACCCACATACCAAATTATCAAGGTACCGAACGCGAATCATATGAACGTGATGAAAACTAGCTTGACGATATTCCCATGTGTCCTCAGGAGCGCTTTTCTCTATATAAGAGTTTGTCCAGGCTTGTCCTTTGCTACAAAAAGGATTGGGCCACCTTGCTGCACTTTATTTACTTTTGTTACTTGTTGCTTGTTACAAATTACCCTATCACATAACTATATGTTACCACTTATTTCAGTACTTGCAGAGAATACCTTGCTGGAAACCGATTATCATTTCCTTCTGCTCCTTGTTGGGTTTGACACTCTTACTTATCGAAAGGCCTACGATAGATCCCCTATACTTGTGGGTCATCAAGACTCTTTTCTGCCGCCGTTGCCGGGGAGTGAAGTGCCTTTGGTAGGTGGAATTTGGTAAGGAAAAATTTATATAGTGTGCTGAAATTTACTGTCACTTGTTACTATGGAAAGTAATCCTTTGAGGGGCTTGTTCGGGGTATCTTCACCCCGACCAGTAGAGCTAAGAGTTGCTCGTCAACCTACTGAACCTACTGAAAATAAAATGTCTACTTTGAAATTCCTTCGGGTATGATAGAAAAACTGCTAGCTAATCCTTTTGCAGGAGATGGACCAAAGCATCATGATGAGCACCTAATATATGTTGATGAAGTTTGTGGATTATTTAATCTTTCAGGTGTACCCGGAGATGTTATTAAGAAGGTCCTCCCTTTATCTTTGAAGGAAGATTCATTGACATGGTATAGGCTATGCGACGATACGGGGTCATGGAACTACAAACGATTGAAATTGGAATTTCATCAGAAGTTCTATCCTATGCATCTTGTTCACCGTGATCGCAATTATATATATAATTTTTGGCCCCGCGAAGGAGAAAGCATCGCTCAAGCTTGGGGGAGGCTTAAATCAATGTTATATTCATGCCCCAATCATTTTTTTGAGAACTGATGACAGTGAGTAACTCTCACTGCCTTTATATTAATATAGAAGGTTAGGGTGGGTTAGAGTGTCCAGCACTGTACAAATTACATGGTGGTGAGGGGGGAGATTAGCTAGACAGCAAAACAGAAAATCAAAGCAAGTTGACTATCGAAAGAATGTAAGGGCCCTACTCCTGCTTTGTCCTATGAGCTAGCATAGAAAAGTCCTTCTTGAACCTGTTTTTCCAGGAATGAAAAGAAGGTTGAATCCCTCTGAAATGCTTGTCGTTCCTCTCCTTCCAGATCCCCCAAGCAGCAGTTGTGAACACTTCAAGAAACATTGGCCTTGCCCACCTATTCTTGCCCTCATGCACCATTTTAATCTAGTCGGCGTCATCTGTCCAGTGTATCCCCAGTGCATCCCAGCACCTTCGACTAAAGGGGCAAGTGAAGAAGAGATGAGCAATATCTTAATCGGGCGGGTGGTCACAAAGGAGACAGGCATAATTATCATTCTGGATTCTGAAGTGCCTTCTCCGAAGCATATTCCTGGTATTCAGTCTGTCAGCCAACAACAGCCACAAAAAGACTTTCCACTGCATCGTGCACTTGGTTTTCCATATCCATCCAAAGATCTCATCGGCTTGTATCTGGTTGAGGCAATGGGCATAAAACTTGGAAGCTCTAAAGTTTGTGTCTCCCCAAACACAAAGCCAGACGTCCCTGTCCTCAGTCATTGAGATTTCGAGGGTTTCCGCCTGAATTTGAACTACCTCGTTTTTAGCCTCCAAGGATAAAGGCAAGTGGAACACCTCTCCCAGCCTCTCAGAGGATAAGAGATGCCTCACAGATACATCCGGGTCTCTAGCAAAAGAAAAGGCTCTCGGGTATCTATTTTGAATAGTATCTGTACTCCAATTGTCCTTCCAGAACAAGACCGTATCTCTAGCATATACATCTGTTTTGGTGACCCCTCTGTATATATCCGATATTGACATGAAATCTCTCCACCAGAAGGATCCACATGGGTCAGAGGCATGCGGTATCTTATCCACATAGTAGGTATCCCAAATCAGATTGACCCATGGAATATCATGCTTGTTATAAAACTTATGAAGTTGCTTCAATAGGAGCCCTTGGTTTTGGGTCTTAAGGTCAATGATCCCCAGACCTCCTTTGTTTTTGGGTTTGCACACCATATCCCAGGCTGCCAGGGAGCCGCCCTTAACTCCATCATCTGACTTCCTCACCCAAAGACACGATCTACAAAGCTTATCGAGGTGCTCAATGATTCGAGGGTTTATCTTGATGGAACACATGGCATAGATAGCCAGAGAAGTGACCACAGAGTTGAGCAGCGTAAGCTTGGATCCATAGTCCAGAAGTGAGGCTGCAGCAGGCATCTTTCTCTGAACTGAGGAAACCATTGGCATCAAATCATTCACACTCGGGCGCGTGGTACCCATGGGCAGTCCTAGGTATGTGAACGGCATGTTGCCAATAGCACAACCAAAGATTGAAGCAATTTCCCCTGCTAGCACCGGGTCAGAGTTGATGGGCACAAGAGTCGACTTGTGGAAGTTTATTTTTAGGCCCACTGACATCGCATAGTCCACTAGGATGGATTTCAGAACTTGTGCTTGCGCTACAGAGGCCGGAAGCACAGCGATCGTGTCATCCGCATACTGGATAACAGGGTAGTTGCTGTCGGAAGTGGGAAGAGGTAGCTGTAGCAGTCCAGTCCGAGTGGCATCATTGATCGCTGACTGAAGAAGGTCCGCTGCGAGAACAAAGATCAACGGGGACAAAGGATCTCCCTGACGGACCCCACAGAGGCAATCAAACTGTTTTCCAGGGGTTCCATTTAGTAACACCGAGGAGCTACCAGAAGAAAAGATGCATTTAATCCACCCCAACCATTTTTCATTAAAGCCCATGTGCCGCATGATCTCAATCATTGGTTCATGCTGGATGGTGTCGAAAGCCTTCGCGAAATCGAGTTTCAGGATGCAACAAGCTCTTCCCGACGACTGGCATTGGTGTATGTATTCAAATGCCCAGGCGAGGCATTCCTGTATCGATCTTCCTTTCAAAAAGCCGTATTGGTTTAGGTGAATGATCTTGAGCACCAGCTTTTGTAAACGATTAGCCAGCAGTTTAATTATCAGTTTCAGATAGCAATTGAGCAACGTGATGGGTCTGAAATCATTAGCGGTCTCTGGCGACTGGGTTTTTGGGATGAGTGTTATGAAACCCGAGTTTAGGCTCCGGAGATCAATGACACCATCATAGAAGTCGTTGCACAATCTATAGAAATCGTGTTTGATAATGTGCCAACACGATTTCAGAAAACACCCGTTGAAGCCATCCGGGCCCGGCGCTCGATCTGACGGCATCTCCCTAACAACTCTATCAATTTCCTCGTTTGTGAAGGGCGTGGTTAGTTCCTCCAGGCCCTCCACCTTTTTAATGATTCTAGCCAGATCAAATTTCATGTCAAACTCCCCTTTCGTACCCAATCTCTCCCTGTAAGTGTTGAACAACTCATTAGCTTTACCCAAGTGATTAGTTACTACCGAGCCATCCTGCAGTTTCAACGAGGCTATGGAGTTCTTGCGGAATCGTTTTGAGGCCGCAGAATGGAAAATTTTGGTATTGTCGCCTCCGCAGGAGAACCATCTGACCGTGTAGCTCTTTTTCCAATATTCTCGTTTATATTCAAGGAGGGTAACTAGGTGGTGTTTGAGAATATCTCTGAAGTTTGCTTCCGGTACTGTGAGGGATCTTTTGTCTTCGATATTATCGAGTTCCAGAGCCCAGTTGGAGTTGTCAATACACAGGTTCAGCCGAGAGATGTGTTTACTCCAATGTTTAAGAGCATACCTTAAATTCTTAAACTTCCTGCATAGGAGTTGGGCTGAATTCGGTGCATAGCAATGTTTCTCCCAGGTGGATCGCACGAGCTCAAAAAAACCCCGGGTGAGAAATCCAGAAGTTCTCAAACCTAAATATCTTACTCTTAGGGACCGAGGATTCAATCGAAATCATACAAGGGGTATGATCAGATATTGGTTTGGGAAGGGGACCCACTGTGGTGTTAGGATAGTTGGAAGTCCAGTTGGACGAGGTGAAGAAGCAGTCAATTTGTTCTAGCAGTGGATCAGACTGCATATTGCTCCATGTGTATTGCCTACCCTTAATTGGTAATTCAACTAGAGCCTGAGAGTGAATGAAATCATTAAACGTAAGCATATCATTAACATCCCCTCCCGGCTTGTTGCGATTATCAGGCGCTCTAATGTAATTGAAATCCCCATAGAGTAACCAGTCCTCGTCGTCAGGTATATCCAGATCAAACAACCATGACGTGAAGGTGGATCTGCCCGGTCCAGCGCAAGGTCCATAGACATTCACAAGTTTACAGGACTTGCCAGTATGCACAGAAGTTAATTGAATGCCCAACGCAAAAAACTCAGAGCAAAACACGCATCCAGAGAAGACAGAGCTATCCCATAGCACAATAAGACCACCAGAAGCCCCCTGGGAGGGCACAACCTCAAACTTATCAAATTTCTTGGGACAGAACAGTTTAACAAAAGCTAGATCAAACGTAGCATGCTTAGTTTCTTGTAGACAAATAACTAAACATCCACTACTACTGATAGCATTCCGCAGCGCTAGAAGCTTCTTGTCGGAGTTAATCCCCCGGACATTCCATCAAAGAACTCTCCACGCCTTAAGCTGCATCCGGATCACCAGCACCACTCTTCTGCGCCCTTGCTTAGCAAGCAGCTTGTCTGCACTCAACTGGCTCGGATGAACACCACACATATTAGTCCCAATGGACTGAATAGCATAGATAGAAGTAGGAGGTGGGACAGTAGCAAATACCTTGTCACTCCTCTTAACATTAGAAGTGCCAGCGATGGAAGAGCCAGTAGGAGAGGGATCTTTCCTAGGCTTGACCTTGGAAGTTGGCATTCTCTTGTCAGAAATAGGTGGCACCCTGAACCCGTCATATTTATTTGTGCGTGCACTGCGACGAAGGAGAACAGTGTCTACATTGGCTGGTTCCTTGAGAATCATACGCCCGATTGGGCCTGCAGCATGATCCATAGATACAGGCACATCCATACCCACAGCGGGGACCAGCCTTGAGGCTTCGAGAACAGGTAGTTCAGATGTAGGTTCATCAGAGAAAGCAGACAGAACAGTCACCCTACCCACTTGGAAGACTGAGCCAAAGATGCACTCAAAAACATCAGATTCTAGCGTCAAGTGAGCAAGCAGTGCCATGCACACTCGATCCAGCTGTAGCTGAATCCCAGTGAAAGGATTAAGACAAAAACATGCAGTTCCTGGGATCTCAGCAGGTAGTATAGCTCTGGTATATATCCTCTTTAACATGCCCCCCATCCAAGAGAGCAAAGCACTGTCAGCAACGAAAAACAAACAGAATCAGAACCTCCAGACCTGACAAAGGCATGGGCCACAGAAGGAACACCATTGATGATGTTATCAGCCAACTCATCCACATAAGAAAACTCAGACCATACATCAGACAGGTTATCCACCAGATTGTGTTCTTGTGGCACACCATCCATCAGAGACGGACCATCATACTCAAAATAAGTTCTAAAGCTGAACCCTGTGTATGGCGGTGGTATCACTGGCCACGGACTCCAACCATTGACTTGCCCTTGCTCCTGTGCTTGCTCATTGCCATTCCATGCCGCCTCATTAGCTGCTTGCTGGGCCTCCATCTCGTTGATCCGAGCTTGCTACATGATCGTATAGTACGACAGAGTGTACGGGTGCGGAGATGCATTCAGAAGAGGCGGAGTATCCTCTGTTCCTTGCAGGCCAGGTACAGTATCTCTGCCGTTCAGAACATACACTGGGACAGACCAAGATCTACCCAACCCCGGCAGCAAGCCAACTTTGGTGACAAGCAGGCTATGGGGGACTTCAGCAATATCCTTAATGTGACACTTAACAAGAACCCTAGCTTTATTCTCGTTCGGTCTTGGCCACGTCAATAGCTTGCCGAAGCGAGAAACCTCCTTGTGAACATAATGTTCAGTCATGCAATCCATAGGGAAGGCAAGCATAAAGATCCAGACTTCATATTGGAAAGCAGGCATTCTCATATTAATCCCTTCATCATGAGGGATTAAAGTGAAGTAAGAGTCATCAGTTAATGCATGCGGCCCCTCTCTAATGGCGTCATCTCTACCCTGAACATCAACAAAAGCAACACAGCCGACTGCGATCGGATAGACAAACTCATCCTCAATCTGATACTCGAGATCCTCTCGTAGAATGCGACAGATTTCCCCTAACCAATATCTTTTCTGATGATCTGGAACAGGGGGAGTGATCTCAATCAGAGCGTACCTCTCATGATTCAGCGGCGCCTCATCCACCACCATGGTGCTTCTCTGCAAGCGATGATCTAGCCCCCGCTCAATTTGTGAGCCGACGGGGGTGAAGGCAAACGGCCTGACCTGGAAGTACGCCATGGCGGCACCACTAGGGTTTTTCGAAGGCTCCGGACTTGGAACAGGGGAGGGCGAGGCAGGAGCAGAGGAGGGAGAGGAGGAAACTGGGAAGACTGCGTCTGATTGGGCCCCCCGGGCGGTGGAATTGACAGCTGCAATGGGGGGGGGGGAGTCGGAGCAACAAGCAATGAGAAGCCACGTCAGAACTATACGGGATTTTCTGTTTCACTTTCCATAACAAACCCTGAGAGTTACCATGTATGTCTCGCCGACTCGGGCAGTTGGTGTCTTTCTGTTCCCCTAAAGCAGGCATGGACAGTTTGAAGCTCTTGGGCCGCCAACAGTAGGCTGGCCCATACCAACCCCCTCGGCAATTAGAGTGGCCCAATAAGTTACACGAATTGCATCTCTGAAGGCCGGGGCATCTAGGGCTTAAATGATCAGTGTGATTGCACGCGACACAAGTTTGTAACTTACGGCCCAACATGCATGAGCCTACCCCTTCATGTAGGTTATCAGGACACAAACATTGATCGATAAGGCGTATACAACGTTGACAAAAGATACCTGGGAAATCTGGTGCAAGATGACCATGACAAGAGCAGCCGGTGCATTTGAGCAAACGCGAATCAATATATTCTTGTGTTGGCACATCTAGGATCTGGACCATAGAGGAGACTTCATCATTAGAATAACCTGCTTGCCATCCATCCATTATATAGTATAACTTTTCATTGGAAATAGACTGCCAATATGATTCTCGAAAGCGAGATCCCTTGAAAGAAGGCCTGACATGCGCATTATCCTTTCTAGAACAAACAAACTCTCCAAAGGGAATATTCAGCTCTTGATCCGCAATCACCGGAAAATTGAACTTCCCAAAAGAGATTCCGTCGGCGGCCGACGGCCGTAGAAACTCCGGCGAGGAAATTTGTAATTCACCTTGCAAAGGCGCCGAGTATTGGGCATCCAAATTCCGCTGATCAAATTTACTCTGTTGATCCTGAAGCCATTTGGATTTTACAGCCATAGAACAAGAGCCCACCTCAGGAAGAAAACTATCCGCATGCCAACCATTTCCAATGTGAACACCACCAGGATCAGGGATTCCACGAAAAAGATGAAAGTGGCAGATAAAGTCTGGCCAAATCCGATCCTTAAGCCCATAGATAAAATGACCCACACGATTTGAGGCTACTGAGAACCGAAAACGGCGATCACTTAGTTGCAAAACCCTAAACCCCGATCCGATGCCACCGATGCAAGATTGGAGCGCTAGGGCCACAGATTGCTCTATCAACTTGAAAGATGCCAACGAGAAAGGCACAACCAGGAAGAATTCCTTAGTGGATCCAGGGTTGGTCCGAGAGAAGTGCACTGTGGACCCAAACTTGGCACGTTCCTGAGATTCAATCGCCAGACCTAGAGAGAAGTCCCAATGGAGGAGACTCTCCATGGGAGGTTGGTGGATGCCACGACCGGGGTGGACCGTGGCAGGGGAGGGTGGCCGCCGGGGCCGGAGTGGCCACCGGCGGTGGTCGCCTAGGGGAGCATCGCCTATCACCATCTACTGTTGGTCGCCGAGAAATGATTATTCAAAATTTATATGCTCGGCTTTCTGATAGCAATTGCACCATGCTCGATACTTCTTGTGTGGCTCTTTTATGATGAAGACTATTGAATTCAAATGGGATTTATTGGAAAGAATTAAACGCAACTCTGAAGATTGGGACCTCGACGAAGGTAAGGAGTCAGGTATGACACCTAAGTTTGATTGTGTTAAATCTTTTATGGATACCAATGTTTTCCATAAATTTAGCACTAAATATGGACTTGACTCTAAGATAGTAGCTTCTTTCTATGAATCTTTTGCTACTTATGTTGATCTCCCCAAGGAGAAGTGATTTAAATATCATCCTCCCATAGAAGTAAAAGTAGATGCACCTATTAAAGTTGAAGAAAAGACTATCACTTATAATGATCCTATTGTTCCTACTTCTAATGTTGAGAACCACCTTTCCTTGTTAGGATAAAGGATCATGCTAAAGCTTTAACTATGGTTCATAAAAGCAATATTAGAACATATACACCTCCTGAGCAAGTTAAAGTTGAACCTAATATTGCTATTGTTAAAGATCTTTTGGCTGATAATATTGATGGGCATGTTATTTATTTCTGTGATGAAACTGCTAGAATTGCTAAACCTTGTGCTAAAGATAAACCTAGACCTGTGGTAGGCATGCTTGTTATTTCTGTTAAAATAGGAGATCATTGTTATCATGGCTTATGTGATATGGGTGCCAGTGCTAGTGCAATACCTATTGACCTATATAGAGAAATTATGCATGATATTGCACCTATTGAGTTAGAAGATATTGATGTCACAATTAAACTTGCTAATAGAGATACTATTTCACCAATGGGAATTGTTAGAGATGTTGAAGTCTTGTGTGGGAAAACTAAATATCCTGCTGATTTTCTTATTCTTGGTTCCCCACAAGATAGCTTTTGTCCCATTATATTTGGTAGACCCTTCTTAAACACTATTAATGCTAAAATAGATTGCAAAAAGGATGTTGTTACTATCGGGTTAGATGATATGTCTCATGAATTTAATTTCTCTAAATTTAGTAGACAACACCGTGAAGAAGAATTACCTAGTAAAGATGAAATTATTGGTCTTGCTTCTATTGCCATACCTCCTAGTGATCCTTTAGAACAATATTTGCTAGACCATGAAAATGATATGTTTATGAATGAAAGAAGGGAAATAGATGAAGTATTCTTTAAACAGGAACCTATTCTAAAACACAATCTACCTATTGAAATCCCAGGGGATCCTCCTCCACCCAAGGGTGATCCCATGTTTGAGCTTAAACCATTGGCTGATACTCTTAAATATGCTTATCTTGATGAACAAAAGATATATCATGTTATTATTAGTGCTAACCTTTCAGAGCATGAGGAAGAGAGATTATTGAAAACTCTGAAGAAGCACTGTGCTGCTATTGGGTATACTCTTGATGATCTTAAGGGCATTAGTCCCACTCTATGTCAACATAAAATAAATTTGGAAGAAGATGCTAAACCAGTTCGTGATCATCAATGACGGCTGAATCCTAAAATGAAAGAAGTGGTCAGAAAGGAAATACTAAAGCTCCTTGAGGCAGGTATAATCTATCCCGTTGCTGGTAGTCAGTGGGCAAGTCCTGTCCATTGTGTCCCTAAGAAGGGAGGTATTACTGTCGTTCCTAATGATAAAGATGAATTGATCCCTCAAAGAATTATTACAGGTTATAGCATGGTAATTGATTTCCTAAAATTAAATAAGGCCACTAAAAAGGATCATTACCCCTTACCTTTTATCAATCAAATGCTAGAAAGATTATCCAAACATACACATTTTTGCTTTCTAGATGGTTATTCTGGTTTCTCTCAAATACCTGTGTCAGCCAAGGATCAATCAAAGACTACTTTTACTTGCCCTTTTGGTACTTTTGCTTACAGACGCATGCCTTTTGGTTTATGTAATGCACCTGCTACCTTTCAAAGATGCATGATGGCTATATTCTCTGACTTTTGTGAAAAGATTTGTGAGGTTTTCATGGATGATTTCTCCGTCTATGGATCTTCTTTTGATGATTGCTTGAGCAACCTTGATCAAGTTTTGCAGAGATGCGAAGAAACTAATCTTGTCTTGAATTGGGAAAAGTGCCACTTTATGGTTAATGAAGGTATTGTCTTGGGGCATAAAGTTTCTGTAAGAGGTATTGAAGTTGATAAAGCCAAGGTTGATGCTATTGAAAAGATGCCATGCCCCAAGGACATCAAAGGTATAAGAAGTTTTCTTGGTTACGCCAGATTTTATAGGAGGTTCATTAAGGACTTCTCAAAAATTTCTCGGCCTCTGACTAATTTATTACAAAAAGATATACCATTTGTCTTTGATGATGATTGTGTTGAAGCATTTGAAATACTTAAGAAAGCATTGATCTCTGCACCTATTGTTCAGCCACCTGATTGGAATTTACCCTTTGAAATTATGTGTGATGCTAGTGATTATGCTGTAGGTGCTATTCTAGGGCAACGAGTTGATAAGAAATTAAACGTTATTTAATATGCTAGTAAAACCCTAGACAATTCTCAAAGAAATTATGCTACTACTAAAAAAGAATTCTTAGCAGTTGTATTTGCTTGTGATAAGTTCAGACCTTATATTGTTGATTCTAAAGTAACTATTCACACTGATCATGCTGCTATTAAATATCTTATGGAAAATAAAGATGTTAAACCTAGACTTATTAGATGGGTTCTCTTGCTACAAGAATTTGACTTACATATTGTTGATAGAAAGGAAGCTGAGAACCCTGTTGCAGACAACTTGTCTAGGTTAGAAAATGTGCTTGATGACCCACTACCTATTGATGATAGCTTTCCTGATGAGCAATTAAATGTCATAAATGTTTCTCATACTGCTCCATGGTATGCTGATTATGCTAATTACATTGTTGCCAAATTCATACCACCTATTTTCACATACCATCAAAAGAAAAAGTTCTTCTATGATTTGAGACATTACTTTTGGGATGACCCACATATTTATAAAGAAGGAGTAGATGGTATTATTAGACGTTGTGTACCTGAGCATGAACAGGAACAGACCTACGCAAGTGTCACTCCGAAGCTTATGGAGGACACCATGCTGGACATAGAACTGCACATATGGTATTGCAATCTAGTTTTTATTGGCCTACTCTCTTCAAGAATGCCCGTAGTTTGTCTTATCTTGTGATGAATGTCAAAGAATTGGTAATATTAGTAGACGTCAAGAAATGCCTATGAACTATTCACTCGTTATTGAACCATTTGATGTTTGGGGCTTTGACTATATGCGACCTTTTCCTACCTCTAATGGTTATACACATATTTTAGTTGCTGTTGATTACATTACTAAGTGGGTAGAAGCTATTCCAACTAGTAGTGCTGATCATAACACTTCTATTAAAATGCTTAAAGAAGTTATTTTTCCAAGATTTGGAGTCCCTAGATATTTAATGACTGATGGTGGTTCACATTTTATTCATGGTTCTTTCTGTAAAATGCTTGCTAAGTATGATGTTAATCATAGAATTGCATCCCCTTATCACCCTCAGTCTAGTGGTCAAATAGAATTGAGTAATAGACAGCTCAAATTAATTTTGCAAAAGACTGTCAATAGGTCTAGAAAGAATTGGTCCAAGAAACTTGATGATGCATTATGGGCCTATAGAACTGCATATAAAAATCCTATGGGTATGTCTCCGTATAAAATGGTTTATGGAAAAGCATGTCACTTACCTCTCGTACTAGAACACAAGGCATATTGGGCTATTAAAGAGCTCAATTATGATTTTAAACTTGTCGGTGCGAAGACGTTATTTGATATTAGCTCACTCGATGAATGGAGAACCTAAGCCTACGAAAATGCCAAGTTGTTTAAAGAAAAAGTTAAAAGATGGCATCATAAAAAGATACAAAAGCGTGAGTTTAATGTAGGTGATTATGTATTGCTATACAACTCTCGTTTAAGATTTTTTGCAGGAAAACTTGTCTCTAAATGGGAAGGTCCTTACGTTATCGAGGAGGTCTATCGTTCCGGTGCCATAAAAATCAACAACTTCGAAGGCACAAATCCGAAGTGGTGAACGGTCAAAGAATCAAACATTATATCTCAGGTAAGCCCATAAATGTTGAAACCAATGTTATTGAAACCGTAACAACGGAGAATACATAAGGGACACTTTCCGGAATGTTTCAGACTCCGAAAAGGAATAGGTATGTGGTACGATAAGTAAACCGACTCCAAAACAGTTTTTAAGGCAATATTTCTCCGTCTGTTTTGGAATATTTAGAAAAATAGAAAAATAAGAAGCAGTCCGGGAAGGACACAAGGCCTCCATGAGGGTGGAGGGCATGCCCTACCCTACTGGGCGCGCCCCCTACCTCGTGGGCACCTCGTGCGCTCTCTGGACTCCGTTTTCTTGCACTATATGTATTTGGTCGGTAAAAATTCATTATATAATCTCCTAGGGGTTTTGACTCCCGTATCACGCAATTATCCTCTGTTTGTGTTTCGAGCTGTTCTTTTTGACAGATCCAGGACGTCATGTCGTCTTCAAGTGCCTCCAAGGACCAGTTCTTCGAGAAGGTCATCAACCTCTACCTTGCGGAGGTGCTGCAACACCCTCAAACCATTGAGATGCGTGAGGGGTTGTTGCACATCCGCGATGTTGAGGGACCAAGGAAGACCAGAAGCACGGAGGCAAGGCTCGAGACCTTGGAGCAAGATGTTTTCAAGTGTCAGTAGATGGTGGAGCGTGGACTCGATTCCTATCACATTATGATCACGAAGTTCACCAACAACCACAAGCTGGACGTCAAGGACATTGGGGAAGCCATCTTCAAGCTTCATGAGAAAATCAAGCACCTCCAAGCCCAAATCTATGACCTGCAAAATCAAAACTGTGAGTATGAATATAGATTCAAGAGGATGAGTTTGGTTGTAGATTTGAGGTTTCAAGAGACTCGATCATCCTTCTATGATGGTGAGCCTATGCCTTGGAAGAAGGACGACAAGCCTATGCCATCAAAAAACCATCACCTTCTCCACCAACAAAGAAGAATTGAGTATCTGGTATGGGCACTCCCCTTGGCAACTGCCAAGCTTGGGGGAGTGCCCCGGTATCGTATCACCATCACTTTTATCTTTACCGTTTTTCTTAGTTCGATCTTTTTGGTAATATCTTGATCTAGTAGAATAAAGTTTATGGCATGATCTAGTTTTGAGTTTTGCTTTATGATCCCTCTATATAATCGAGTCTGTGAGCTATATATAATAAAGATTAGTGTTGAGTCAAGGGCTTGATTATTTTGCCATGATCCTAAGTGAATAAAAGAAAAAAAGAAATAAATAAAAAAGGAAACAAAGAGATCATATGGATCTTATGGAGAGTAATGAGCTCACATAGAAAAAGCATGATGAATAAAAGTTGTTGAGAGTTGACAAACATAGTTTTGGTCATCGTTGCAATTAATAGGAAGTAAAAAATAAAGAGAGGTCTTCACATATAAATATACTATCTTGGACATCTTTTATGATTGTGAGCACTCATTAAAATATGACATGCTAAAGAGTTGACGTTGGACAAGGAAGACAACGTAATGGGTTATGTTTTCTTACATCCGAGATAAATTATATTATCATGGATCATCCAACATGGTTGAGCTTGCCTTTCCCCCTCATGCTAGCCAAATTCATCGCACCAAGTAGAGATACTACTTGTGCTTCCAAATACCCTTAAACCAGTTTTGCCATGAGAGTCCACCATACCTACCTATGGATTGAGTAAGATCCTCCAAGTAAGTTGTCATCGGTGCAAGCAATAAAAATTGCTCTCTAGATATGAATGACTTATTAGTGTGGGAGAAAATAAGCTTTATACGATCGTGTGATATGGAGGAAATAAAAGCGATAGACTGCATAATAAAGGTCCATATCACAAGTGGCAATATAAAGTGACGTTATTTCGCATTAAGATTTTGTGCATCCAACCATAAAAGTGCATGACAACCTCTGCTTCCCTCTGTGAAGGGCCTATCTTTTACTTTTATCTCCTACCTTGCATAAGAATCATGGTGATCTTCACCCTTCCTTTTTACATTTTATCCTTTGGCAAGCATAGTATGTTGGAAAGATCCTGGTATATATGGCTAATTGGATGTGAGTTTTCATGAACTATTATTGTTGACATTACCCTTGAGGTAAAGCGTTGGGAGGCAAAACTATAAGCCCCTATCTTTCTCTGTGTCCGATTAAAACTCCATACCCATAAGTATTGTGTGAGTGTCAGCAATTGTGAAAGACTATATGATAGTTGAGTATGTGGACTTGTTGAAAAGCTCTTATATATTGACTCTTTCCGATGTTATGATAAATTGCAATTGCTCCAATGACTGAGATTATAGTTTGTTAGTTTTCAATGAAGTTTACGATTCATACTTGAAATTGTGATTGAATTATTACTCTAGCATAAGAAATCATATGACAAGAATTATGTAAGTTGTTGTTCTAAGAATGATCATGATGCCCTCATGTCCGTATTTTACTTTTATCGACACCTCTATCTCCAAACATGTGGACATATTTTTTGATTTCGGCTTTCTCTTGAGGACAAGCGAGGTCTAAGCTTGGGGGAGTTGATACGTCTATTTTGCATCAAGCTTTTATATCGATATTTATTGCATTATGGACTGTTATTACACATTATGTCACAATACTGTTGGGGAACGTAGTAATTTCAAAAAAATTCCTACGCACACGCAAGATCATGGTGATGCATAGCAACGAGAGGGGAGAGTGTTGTCTACGTACCCTCATAGACCGGAAGCGGAAGCGTTAGCACAACGCGGTTGATGTAGTCGTACGTCTTCACGGCCCGACCGATCAAGCACCAAAATTATGGCACCTCCGAGTTCTAGCACACGTTCAGCTCGATGACGATCCCCGGACTCCGATCCAGCAAAGTGTCGGGGAAGAGTTCCGTCAGCACGACGGCGTGGTGACGATCTTGATGTTCTACCGTCGCAGGGTTTCGCCTAAGCACTTCTACAATATTATCGAGGATTATGGTGGAGGGGGGCACCGCACACGGCTAAGAGAACGATCACGAAGATCAACTTGTGTGTCTAGAGGTGCCCCCCTGCCCCTGTATATAAAGGAGCAAGGGGGAGGCCGGCCGGCCCTTGAGGCGCGCCAAGGAGGGGGGAGTCCTCCTCCTAGTAGGAGTAGGACTCCCCTTTCCTAGTCCAACTAGGAAGAGGGAAGGGGGGAGGAAAGAGAGGGAGAGGGAGAGGGAAAGAGGGGCCGCGCCCCCCTCCCCTAGTCCAATTCGGACTCCCCATGGGAGGGGGCGCGCCACCTCCTGGGCTGCTGCCCTCTCTCTCCCCTCAGGCCCACTAAGGCCCAATACTTCCCCGGGGGGTTCCGGTAACCCTTCCGGCACTCCGGTTTTCTCCTAAATCACCCGAAACACTTCCGGTGTCCGAATATAGCCGTCCAATATATCGATCTTTATGTCTCGACCATTTCGAAACTCCTTGTCCTGTTCGTGATCATATCCGGGACTCCAAACAACCTTCGGTACATCAAAATATATAAACTCATAATGAAACTGTCATCGTAACGTTAAGCGTGCGGACCCTACGGGTTCGAGAACAATGTAGACATGACCGAGACACGTCTCCGGTCAATAACCAATAGCGGAACCTGGATGCTCATATTGGCTCCCACATATTCTACGAAGATCTTTTATCGGTCAGACCGCATAACAACATACGTTGTTCCCTTTGTCATCAGTATGTTACTTGCCCGAGATTTGATCGTCGGTATCTCAATACCTAGTTCAATCTCGCTACCGGCAAGTCTCTTTACTCGTTCCATAATACATCATCCCGTAACTAACTTATTAGTTGCAATGCTTGCAAGGCTTATGTGACGTGTATTACTGAGATGGCCCAGAGATACCTCTCCGACAATCAGAGTGACAAATCCTAATCTCGAAATACGCCAACCCAACAAGTACCTTCGGAGACACCTGTAGAGCACCTTTATAATCACCCAGTTACGTTGTGACGCTTGGTAGCACACAAAGTTTTCCTCCAGTAAACGGGAGTTGCATAATCTCATAGTCATAGGAACATGTATAAGTCATGAAGAAAGCAATAGCAACAAACTAAACGATCAAGTGATATGCTAACGGAATGGGTCAAGTCAATCACATCATTCTCCTAATGATGTGATCCCATTAATCAAATGACAACTCATGTCTATGGTTAGGAAACATAACCATCTTTGATCAACGAGCTAGTCAAGTAGAGGCATACTAGTGACACTCTGTTTGTTTATGTGTTCACACATGTATTATGTTTCCGGTTAATACAATTCTAGCATGAATAATAAACGTTTATCATGATATAAGGAAATAAATAATAACTTTATTATTGCCTCTAGGGCATATTTCCTTCAAATACTTATGCCTATTCTCTCTTATTTTACAAGGTTTACATAAAGAGGGAGAATGCCGGCAGCTGGGATTCTGGGATGGAAAAGGAGAAAATATTAGAGACCTATTCTCCACAGCTCCAAATGTCCTGAAACTTCACGGAAGACGTTTTCAGAATATATAAAAAATACTGAGTGCAAGGAGTTCACCAGGGGGCCACACCTTGCCCACGAGGGTGGGAGGCGCGCCCCCCTACCTCGTGGGCCCTTTGGTAGCCCTCCGATGGCCATCTTCTGCTTTATGGTGTCTTTCGATGAGGAAAAAATCAGAAGCCATCTCCTCGGACAAAACTCTGCCGCACGAGGTGGAACCTTCGCGGATCCAATCTAGGGCTCCAGCAGAGCTGTTCTGCCGGGGAAACTTCCCTCCGGGAGGGGGAAATCATCTCCATCATCATCACCAATGCTCCTCTCATCGGCAGAGGGCAATCTCCATCAGTATCTCACCAGCACCATCTCCTCTCAAAACCCTAGTTCATCTCTTGTATCCAATAGTTGTCTCCAAGTCCGGGATTGGTACTAGTAGTTTGCTAGTAGTGTTAAGTACTCCTTGTAGTTGATGCTAGTTGGTTTATTTGGTCGAAGATCATATGTTCAGATCCTATATGCATATTAATACCCCTCTGATAATGAACATGATTATGCTTTGTGAGTAGTTACGTTTGTTCCTGAGGACATGGGAGAAGTCTTGCTATTAGTAGTCATGTGAATTTGGTATTCGTTCGATATTTTGATGAGATGTATGTTGTCTCTCCTCTAGTGGTGTTTTGTGAACGTCGACTACATGACACTTCACCATTATTTGGGCCTAGAGGAAGGCATTGGGAAGTAATAAGTAGATGATGGGTTGCTAGAGTGACAGAAGCTTAAACCCTAGTTTATGCGTTGCTTCGTAAGGGGCTGATTTGGATCCATATGTTTCATGATATGGTTAGGTTTACCTTAATACTTTTGTTGTAGTTGCGGATGCTTGCAATATAGGTTAATCATAAGTGGGATACTTGTCCAAGTAAGGACAGTACCCAAGCACCGGTCCACCCACATACCAAATTATCAAGGTATCGAACGCGAATCATATGAACGTGATGAAAACTAGCTTGACGATATTCCCATGTGTCCTCGGGAGCGCTTTTCTCTATATAAGAGTTTGTCCAGGCTTGTCCTTTGCTACAAAAAGGATTGGGCCACCTTGTTGCACTTTATTTACTTTTGTTACTTGTTGCTCGTTACAAATTATCCTATCACAAAACTATCTGTTACCACTTATTTTAGTACTTGCAGAGAATACCTTGCGGGAAACCTCTTATCATTTCCTTCTGCTCCTCATTGGGTTCGACACTCTTACTTATCGAAAGGACTGTGATAGGTCCCCTATACTTGTGGGTCATCAGTGGTGGAGGCTGCGGCCGCCTACAAAGTGGGCGATGAAGCGGGCGAGGCGCTGTTTGGCGAGACCGAGGACGAGGCAGAGGATAATGTCGGCACCAATGAGTCCCCTCTCCGCTGGCGTCAACGAGGCCCTGCTTCGCTGAGGCCCCGCGGCGCCAACAACGAGGCAGAGGACACCGCCGGCTCCGTGGAGGCCCCACCCTGCCGACAACGAGGGGGAGGATTTCCCCCACTCTTCCTAGGCGCCGCCCGCCGGCAACGAGGCAGAGGACATCGCCGGCTCCGCCGAGGCCCCGCCCCGCTGCCAACGAGGCCATGCCACACAGAAAACAAGGAAGAGTAGAACATGGTAGGTCGCCGCTGCTCAGGTCCAAGTAAGCCCACCGCTGCTACCCTCCGGTTGCTGGCACTGAGCTGTACATCATGGAGGAATTCTATGATTACAGGATGATTGAAGAGCGCTCCGTGGTTGAGCAAGCTCATGAGATACAGTCATTTGCTAGAGAACTTGAGCACTTCAGTTGTATGCTACCGGACAAGTTTGTTGCCGGAGGTATCATCACTAAGCTTCCTCCTTCGTGGATCTCATTGGCACTCTTGATGTGGAAGAAAAGGCGAGAGCAAAGGACACACGTGCTCGAGGAATTGAGGGAGGATCTAGTGCCAATATGGTACAAAAGAAGAACTTCCATCCCCACAAGTTCAAGAACAAGGGCAAGTTTGATGGTAAAGCAAAGTTTGATGGGAAGAACAAGGCTGTGCAACACACGAACTTCAAGAAGCAGAATGACAAGAAGAAAGGTGTTTGTCATGTGGGGATCCTGATCATTGGGCTCCTAGTTGCCCTAATCGCTATGACAAGCTAGGCGGGTTGACCACTAACGGCCGGTTAGCTTCTTGGCGGCAACGTGGAGTCGGAGAGCTATGTTGGAGAAGGACGTTGCTTCTACTTAACTGCTGGTGCAGTTGGCTGACTGACACGTGGGCCCAATAGGCATCTGGGCCACATGTCAGTTACGCAACTGTTGTGTCACAAGGCTGGTGCAGTTAAGTCACTGAAGCTTCTATTCGGCTCAGCCGGACACAGGTGGGTAGCTTCGGTTAATTAATTATACCTCCAGCGCACCCCTTTTTAGTTGAAGAATGTATGAAATGTAATGAAATCCGACATGTTTATATGAAATCCGACCATGTATGAATGAATTTATTTCGATTAGTTTGAATTCTTGTATCACTGGCATTGGATGAGCATGCAAAACAATACGTACTAGCAATATTCCAAGGGTGATCACCTCGTTTGCAGCAGTTTCACATGTACTCCCTCCGGTCCTTTCTAGTCTGCATACAAGTTTTGTTTGCAGTCAAAGTATCTCTACTTTGACCAATCTTATAGAAAAAAGTATGCACTTTCACAATGTGCGAAGTAAAAAGGAACCGAAGGGGTAAAAAGAGTTTGAGCAGCTTTTTAGCGTTCCTGTACATTGCAATCAAACACACAGGCCTGGCAATTCATAGAGAACATTCAAAACAATCAATGATTATGCATCTCAGCGATTCACATGTCAGAGCCAATATTTACTTCACAACTAAAGAATAAAGAAAAAATGGATCGATGCTGCTGACAGCAAAGGGCGTCCCATTCGAAAATATCAAACGCATGTCTTCTTGCTAAAATCAATGAGCAAAATTTGACAAGGTTTTCCCATTCCAAAATATCAAATGCCTACAATTGTGGAATGGGCAGGGTTTGCCATCAGTTCGTACATTGACATGGCACCTCATGCTAAATAAAACAGCTGTTCTTTTTGTGCAGTTCCACCAAAATCAACCAAATTCACGCGTAGCTTGTATGATTTCACCCTTATATGTTGCAACGCCTTGAACTTATTGGCACCTCCTTTCTTGTGGTGGAAATGAATGATTTGATGTATTCATGAACATTTTGTGTAGTTCCCATTTAAATCAAGCTGAGCACCCCTGTTTGCACAAATACAAAAAAGTGATTAGTATAAAGCAAACTATACTATGAATTGACAATTTAAACAGGCACCTACATGGTCCATGTAGAACACACTTTTAGAAAAATGGAACTCACTCATAGAAAAACATTGTACTCGCGCATCACAACAAAAAAATGGAGATTTTTCAGTCCTTCTGAGCTGAAGTTAGTTTGGTCTTGTGGGGGGTAATGTAACCATCCTTCAACTGCTCCTTCTGATGAGAAGATAGACAGGGCTTCTTCATCCTGGCATAATCCGAACTAGTCACTTCACATACTCCATATTCTTCTTCAGAGGAGGATGATCCTATTGTGCAAACACAAGAGGATAACTAAATGCTAGCATCCCTGTTTGCTCGAAAAAAAGGGAAGGAAATATTTAAAATAGCACAGATGAAGCACTTCTCTAGGACAATACCACTTTTTGATGACAGTATCTAAACAGTAGCACAACACCAATAGAGATGACAAAGCTTAATCATATGGATGAAATCAGTGGGCGAGTACCAACCTTTGTCAGGAGGCTTATTGTGTAGAGCATACAGATGAAGCACTTCTCCAGAACCATCTGTTTCTATCTACTGTGGTGGCCATGCTTACTATATACTCCTTGATTAGATTGATGTTTCCAACGTCTTCTTGTCCAGTTCCACTAAAATATATGGTATCTTCAAAGAAGATCCTTGTTTGCACAAGTAGAGATAATTACGTATTACATTAAGAGTGGCATCAAATCAGTGGCAAAAAAATTGCTCGTTCTAACCATAGCAATAAATTAAGATGCAAAACTATATCATTACTTGTGTCATCACAGTTCTAGTGCTTCATTACAGCACCAGGAGTTGATTTTTGTTTTTCTTCCGCTTGTTCTTCCCCTTCATCACTTGGTTCAATAACAGACAAGCTTCGCCTTCAATGTAAGATTTGGCATGTCAATTAGGTTGCACAAGTATAGCACTAAACAATGATATTAATTTTCTGATGAAAGTGGCAAAATACAGGCCAATAGTTGTGAAATATCCTTACCTTACCTCAATGGGATATTGCGGTTGTAGCGACCCGACCCGAATGGATCAAGTCTCTGTGCTCCGGTGTCATCCCTGGATCAGTAATGCTGACACCACATAGTACTTCGAAGGATTTATAGCAGAGTAGCAATCACACACTTATTACATCGGTGTCTCAAAAGAGAACTTATTACAATAAATATGGCTTAAGGCCATCTAACATCGATAACAGCGGAAGACTTGGAAGATAAATGGGTCCATCAACTCCAACGGCATCACTGAGTATAGAACCACGACCTAAAAGCACCCTACTCGTCGTCTGAAATGTCTGCAACATGAAGTTGCAGCCCGAAAACGGGTCATCACATGGAATATGCTGGCAATGTAACACATAGAGAGTACTGGAATGAAACAGCTATACTATATGCATATTTGGCTGGTGGAAAGCTCTATGGTTACTGTTTTGCGTAAAGCCAGTTTTTCCCTACTCGAAACAAGCATCAATCCATAAGTTGATGGATTGATGGCAACAAGCATCAATCCATGGCTTGCTCGAAACAACGAGTGCCTCCAACTAACAAGAGTCCCAGCGGGAGTTTTGTTTGCAATTATTTTGATTTAGTTTGCATAAATCATGGGACTGGGCATCCCGGTGACCAGCCATTTATCTCGTGAGTGAGGACCGGAGTCCACTCCTCTTGAGAATAACTCGCCTAACATGGAAGATACAGACAGCCCTAGTTGATACCTGAGCTATTCGAGCATACAAAACAGGATATTTATTTGAAGGTTTAGAGTTTGGCACATACAAATTTACTTGGAACGGCAGGTAGATACCGTATATAGGTAGGTATAGTGGACTCATGTGGAATAACTTTGGGGTTTAAGGGATTGGATGCACAAGCAATATTCCCGCTTAGTACAGGTGAAGGCTAGCAAAAGACTGGGAAGTGACCAGCTAGAGAGCGACAACAGTCATGAACATGCATTAAAATTAATCAACACCGAATGCTAGCATGAGTAGGATATAATCCACCATGAACATAAATATCGTGAAGGCTATGTTGATTTTGTTTCAACTACATGCGTGAACATGCGCCAAGTCAAGTCACTTAAATCATTCAGAGGAGGATACCACCCTATCATACCACATCATAACTATCTCAATAGCATGTTGGCACGCAGTGTAAATCATTATAACTCATAGCTAATCAAGCATGGTGTGACGCCCGGATAATTAGGCTACAGTAAACCCCTGCTAGTGTTGCCACGTCACCACGATTACTGTTGATAACCTCGCGATAATTCAAAACCGTTTCAAATTTTAAATCCTAAATAAGTCAAACGACAAAAGTTTTCAAATATTGAAACTAAAATGTTCGGGTTGTGCCAAATAATGTGTAGGTAATTATGGTGAAGAAATCAAACTTCTGTAAATTATTCCAATGCACTAAAATAATTAAAACAGCAGCTAAACCTATTATAAATGCCCTTTTGAAATTTATAAAAATGCGAGCAAAATATTTTAAAAAATACCAAAGTATATTATGGTAGTGGGCTAATTTACAACCTCCATTTAGGTACTGGTCTTATAATTTTACAAAACTGAAAACTATTAAAAACTATAATAGAAAACAGAAAAGTAAAATAAAATAAAAACAGAAAAGAAATAAAACAAAGAAAAACAAAAAAAGGGCACAAGCCCCTCCCTTTCCCCACTAGGCCTCTTGGCCCAGTCGGCTAAGCCTACCAGGCCGGCCCAGCCGCCCCCCCATCAGTTCCCTTAACCCCACCCCGACCGGGGAACCCTAACCCACGAACCCCCACTCACCCAATTCCCCCCCCCCACTCTCCCCCGCACGTCTCTCCCTCTCCCTCCCAGCGCCGCCACCCGTCGCTCGCCCCCACTCCCCCTCTGCCTCCCCTCGCTCTGGATCGGGCGCAGGGCCTCGTCGCCGGCGCCGCCCTGCTGCCGTCGCCTTGCCTCCCTCTACCGATCTGGATCGGGATCGACCCCGATCCCGTCACCCCCGGCGCCCCGCGGCCTCCCCCGCCGTCCCCCCCCCCCCCCCCCCCCCCCCCCGTCGCCAGACGGCCGCCCCGACGCCCGTCGTTGCCGGCCCCGCCAATCACCGCTGCCGCACCGAGCCCTACCGCGCACGACGTCGCCGTCCTCTCCGCCCGACGCCGTAGGACGCCGCCGCCCGCCGGAGAGGACCCCCTCCCTCGCGCCCGTGCCACGGCCTCCTCCTCGCCTGGACGCCGAACGCCATCGCCGGGCCTCCTCGCCGGCCTGCTTCCTCCCACGTCGCCGTCGTCGTCGTCGTCCTCCCCAAGCCCCACTGCCCCGTTCCCTGCTCCCCGATGTGAGCTTCGCCTCGCCCCGGCCTCTTCTCTCTCCCTTGCCACGCGCTCACTGCCTCGACGGCCGCGCCCCGGCGCCCCTGGACGCGCCCTGGCCGTGCGCGCGCACGCGTCCGCGCTGGTCTTGCCCCGCCCATGGCCGCGCCCCCGCGCTCCCTCTCGTCCTCTTCCCGCACCCGCCCACGCCGGCGCCGTCCGCTGCTGCCGGCCCGCGTGCGCCCCACCGGCCTCTCCCTGCTCCGGCGCCTTGCCGGGCTTGCCCGCCCGCTCGGGCTGCGCCCCACGCCCGTGCCCGCTAAGGCTACATGGGCCTTTTGACAGCTGGGCCCCAAAACCCCCTCTGTGTCTATGACGAAGGGGGCCCCCACCCCAGAACGATTAAAAAAAAGGGAATTAAAAAATATATATATATATATAGTAAAAATAATAATAATTAATTAATTAATGAAAGAAATAATTAACTCAATTAATTTTGATTAATGAAACTAATCAATTAATTAACCTAATTAACTACTGTTAATTAGCTAAATTAATTAATATGACAGTGGGGCCCACCCCCTAATTAATTTTGATTAGATTAATTAAACTGTTTAATTAAAATGTGTCACTGACCAGTGGGACCCACTGGTCAGGTTGACCAAGTCAACTCTGTTGACTGCTGATGTCAGCATGACATCATGCTGATGTCATTAATTCATTTTCGAATTAATTAATTAATTAAATTCTAGAAATTGATAAAATCTTTAGAAAATCATATCTTTTAATCCGTAACTCGGATTAAAATATTTTCAACATGAAAGTTGCTCAGAACAACGAGACGATTCCGGATACGCAACCCGTTCGTCCACCACACCTCCCTAACCTATTGAACTCGCAACTTTCCCCCTCTGGCTCCTCTGCCCGAAAACACAAAACACCGGGGATACTTTCCCGGATGTCATCCCCCTTCACCGGTATCACCTACTACCGCGTTAGGGCACCTCTAACGCCGTTACTTGTCATGTCATGCATCACTATGCATATGCTTGCTTAAATATTTACTGTTTCTCCCCCCTCTTCTCTCGATAGACACCGAGACCGACGCCGCTGCTACCCAGTACGACTACGGAGTTGACGACCCCTCTTTCTTGCCAGAGCAACCAGGCAAGCCCCCCTTTGATCACCAGATACCGCCTACTCTTCTCTATACTGCTTGCATTAGAGTAGTGTAGCATGTTACTGCTTCCCATTAATCCTATACTGATGCATAGCCTGTCCTTGCTACTACTGTTGTTACCTTTACCTGCAAACCTAATGCTTAGTATAGGATGCTAGTTTATCATCAGTGGCCCTACATTCTTGTCCGTCTGCCATGCTATACTATCGGGCCGTGATCACTCGGGAGGTGATCACGGGTATATACTATATACTTTATACATGATACATGTGGTGACTAAAGACGGGTAGGCTCGTAGGAGCACCCGCGAGTGGATCTTTGAGGCGGAGCGACAGGGCATGTTCCGACCACCTAGGAGAGAGGTGGGCCTGGCCCTGGTCGGTGTTCGCGGATACTTAACACGCTTAACGAGATCTGGGTATTTGATCTGAGTCTGGCCATTTGGTCTATACGCACTAACCATCTACGTGGGAGAAGTTATGGGTATCCCGGCGTCGTGGTATCAGCCGAAGCCTTCGTGACGTCAGCGACTGAGTGGCACGCGCCGGATTGGACTGGAAAGCCACTAGGCTAGGTCTGCTTCCGGCCGCGTACGCAACGTGCAGGTGTGCAAAGGGCGATGGGCCCAGACCCCTGCGCCATAGGGTTTAGACCGGCGTGCTGACCTCTCTGTTGTGCCTAGGTAGGGCTGCGACGTGTTGATCTTCCGAGGCCGGTCATGACCCAGGAAAGTGTGTCCGGCCAAATGGGATGGAGCGTGTTGGGGTATGTGGTGCACCCCTGCAGGGAAGTTTATCTATTCGAATAGCCGTGTCCCTCGGTAAAAGGACGACCCGGAGTTGTATCTTGACCTTATGACAACTAGAACCGGATACTTAATAAAACACACCCTTCCAAGTGCCAGATACAACCGGTGATCGCTCTCTCACAGGGCGACGAGGGGAGGATCATCGGTTAGGATTATGCTATATGATGCTACTTGGAGGACTTTAGTCTACTCTCTTCTACATGCTGCAAGACGGAGGCTGCCAGAAGCGTAGTCTTCGAAAGGACTAGCTATCCCCCTCTTATTCCGGCTTTCTGCAGTTCAGTCGACTTATAATAGCCTTATCCTAGTTGATACCAATGCATACATATGTAGTGTAGCTCCTTGCTTGCGAGTACTTTGGATGAGTACTCACGGTTGCTTTCTCCTTCTTTTCCCTCTATCCCTTCTACCTGGTTGTCGCAACCAGATGTTGGAGCCCAGGAGCTAGACGCCACCGTCGACAACGACTCCTACTACACCGGAGGTGCCTACTACTACGTGCTGCCCGCTGACGACGACCAGGAGTAGTTAGGAGGATCCCAGGTAGGAGGCCTGCGCCTCTTTCGATCTGTATCCCAGTTTGTGCTAGCCTTCTTAAGGCAGACTTGTTTAACTTATGTCTGTACTCAGATATTGTTGCTTCCGCTGACTCGTCTATGATCGAGCTCTTGTATTCGAGCCCTCGAGGCCCCTGGCTTGTAATATGATGCTTGTATGACTTATTTTATTTGTAGAGTTGTGTTGTGATATCCACCCGTGAGTCCCTGATCTTGATCGTACACGTTTGCGTGTATGATTAGTGTACGATTAAATCGGGGGCGTCACACATGGCACAAGAAACTATTATCTCTAGTTGTCATTGCAAACATGTTTATTCATAATAGGCTGAATCAGGAACGATGAACTAATCATATTTACAAAAACAAAAGAGGTCGAGTTCATCCAGCTTTTCTCATCTCAGCTAGTCCCTCATATACCATCATAATTGCCTTTCACTTGCATGATCGAATGATGTGAATAATAATAATAATAGTGCACGTGCATTGGACTAAGCTGGAATCTGCAGGCATTCAATAAACAGGAGAAGACAAGGCAATATGGGCTCTTTTGTCAGATAAACAATAATGCATATAAGAGCCACTTCAACAATCTAATTATGGTCTTCTCCTATCGACCCCCAAAGAAAAGAAAAGAACTAAACTATTTACACGGGAAACCTCCCAACAAGCAAAAGAAGAACAGGAAATCTTTTTGGGTTTTCTTTTTAATTACTACTACAAGCATGGAAAGTAAATTAATTAAAAGCTACAACTGGTTTTTTTGGTTTTTCTTAAGGTTTATTAAACACACAAGAAGAAAGCATAAAAAGGGAAATAAACTAGCATGGATGATACAATGAAAAAGTATGAGCACCGATATCTAGCAATGAGTGTGTGAACATAAATGTAATGTCGGTGGGAAATACGTACTCCCCCAAGCTTAGGCTTTTGGCTTAAGTTGGTCTATGGCCACGGCTGGCCTGGGGGATATCCATAATAATAGTTGGGGTCGTACTGAGATGCAGCGGCTATCGCCTGCTGAGCTGCAGTGTGGGAACGAGTGGCCTCCGCTCTCCTCTCGTACCCATCTGCCTCCTCTCTGGTAATGGTATATCTTCCTCTTGCCTGATAATCAAAGAAAGCAGGAGCAGGGAGAGTAATATGGACAGCACGGCGTCTATCAAAGATTAGTCGATACTGGAGAGGTGATTCATTACTCTCGACAAATTGATGGTGAACCATATCATTAAAGTCTAAGTAAGCAGGAGGTAATTCAATATCATCTTCGCGTATGGCTACACCAAGAAAATTAGCTATGCGGGTTGCTTAAATTCCACCAAGGAAATATCCATTAAATCTATTAAGATGCAATCTATGTGCAACAATGGCTCCCAAATTATAAGATTTATCTCCCAACACAGCAGTCCTAAGAATACTAAGGTCGGGGACACACATGTGACATGCTTCATCTTTACCATAAATGCATCTACCTATGAAGAGAGCAAAATAATGTATAGCAGGAAAGTGAATGCTCCCTATGGTGGCTTGTGTTATATCTCTAGATTAGCCCACAGTTATACTAGCAAGAAAATCTCTAAATTCAGATTTGCGAGGATCCCTTATACTCCCCCATTGTGGAAGTCTGCAAGCAGTGGTAAAATCCTCTAAGTCCATAGTGTAAGAATTATCATAAAGATCAAACAGGACAGTTGGAGAATTACGTGAAGTTGAAAATTCAAACCTCCTCACAAAGGTACTGGTGAGGTTGTGATACTGACTGCACTTCTCTTCCTCGAAGCTCACAAGATCAGCGTTACGCAAATATGCGTTGAATTATTCCTTAATTCTCGCTCGATCCATAAAATTCTCAGAAGGCCATTCACAAGGACGCACTGGAGTGTCTCTTGGTGGCTCGTCATCAGCATCACGCATTGCAAGCCTGGGTCCTTGCTTCCTTGAAGAACCACCTTGGAACATTTTCCTAAGCATATTTCTTCCTATGAAAAATTCTGAAAAAATTTAGTAACTTCAAAATAGAAGTAAACCAAACTCAATAATATTGATAGCAACTACTCCTACAAGTGCATAGAGCCTATATCATGCATCAAAACTACTTTTGACCATATAAATTTGACATGCAAGCTCAAGAACAGGGTCAGCTAAGCAGCAAAAAATTTCAATGAATAAAGCACTAGAACAAAAACTAATTGGACCAATGGAGGAGTCACATACCAAGGAACAATCTCCCCAAACAGTTTTGTGAGAGGTGCTTTGAGCAAGGAGATCGAAAATGGCAGCAAAGTGAGCTAGAACTGGTGCTTGAGCTGGATATTCGTGTTTGTGGGAGGAACAATAAGTGTATGGGTGAAAGGATAAGTGGAGGAGGGCAACCGTGGGCCCACGAGGCAGGGGGTTGACCCCCCTTTGTGTTCTTAGTGCCAGATATTCACAAATATTCTAAAAAAATCATATTTAAATTTCAAGGCATTTGGAGAACTTTTATTTTCGAGGTATTTTTATATTGCACGGATAATCAGATAACAGACAAAAAAATATTTGTTTTTATTTTATTTAATATAAATAACAGAAAGTAAAAGTGGGGTACAGAAGGTCGTGCCTTCTAGTTTCATCCATCTCATGATCATCAAAAGCAATCCACTAACAAGGTTGATCAAGTCATGTTAACGAACTCATTCTGAATAACCTGGAACCGGAGAAATTTCGAATTACACTATGTTACCTCAACGGGGATATGCACATCCCCAATAACAAGAATATCATATTTCTTCTTGACAGTAGGAAGAGGATATTCAAAACCTCCAAATATAATCGATGGAATTTTTCCAATAGAGTTGATACTATGAACTTGAGGTTGTTTCCTCAGAAAGTGTACCGTATGCTCATTACCATTAACACGAAAAGTGACATTGAATTTAGTGCAATCAGTAACAGCCCCTGCAGTATTCAATAAGGGTCTTCCAAGAATAATAGACATACTATCGTCCTCGTGAATATCAAGAATAACAAAGTCCGTTAAAATAGTAACTTTTGCAACTACAATAGGCACAACCTCACAAATACCGACTGGTATAGCAGTTGATTTATCAGCCATTTGCAAAGATATTTCAGTAGGTGTCAACTTATTCAAATCAAGTCTACAATATAAAGAGAGAGGCATAACACTAACACCGGCTCCAAGATCACATAAAGCAGTTTTAACATAGTTTCTTTTAATGGAGCATGGTATAGTGGGTACTCCTGGATCTCCAAGTTTCTTAGGTATTCCACCCTTAAAAGTATAATTAGCAAGCATGGTGGAAATTTCAGCTTCCGGTATCTTTCTTTTATTTGTAATAATATCTTTCATGTACTTAACATAAGGATTGGTTTTGAGCATATCAGTTAATCGCATACGCAAAAAGATAGGTCTAATCATTTTAGCAAAGCGCTCAAAATCCTCATCATCCTTTTTCTTGGAAGGTTTGGGAGGAAAAGGCATGGGTTTCTGAACCCAAGTCTCTCTTTCTTTACCATGTTTCCTAGCAACAAAGTCTTTCTTATCATAACGTTGGTTCTTTGATTGTGGGTTATCAAGATCAACAACGGGTTCAATTTCTATGTCATTATCATTACTAGGTTGAGCATCATCATGAACATTATCATTAACATTATTACTAATTTCAGGTTCATTACCAGGTAGAGTTTCAGCATTAGAAATAGAAATATCATTTGGATTCTTAGGTGTTTCAACAATAGGATCACTAGAAGCATGCAAAGTCCTATCATTTTTCTTTTTCTTCCTTTTAGACGAACTAGGTGCATCTATATTATTTCTTTGAGAATCTTCCTCAATTCTCTTAGGATGGCCTTCAGGATACAAAGGTTCCTGAGTCATTCTACCAGTTCTAGTGGCCACTCTAACACATAATCATTATCTTTACTATTCAATTCATTGAGCAAATCATTTTGAGCTTTAAGTACTTGTTCTACTTAAGTGGTAACCATAGAAGCATGTTTACTAATAAGTTTAAGTTCCCCTTTAACATTAGCCATATAATCACCCAAGGGTTCAAGCATATTTGAATTGTATTTCAATTGTCTACCAAAATAAGCATTAAAGTCTTCTAGCTTAGCCAGAAATTTATCAAACTCAGCTAAGCATGGGCTAGCAAACTTAGAAAATGGGATTACAGCTTTATCATATCTATAGAGAGAATTTACCTTTACTACCTATGCCGAGTTATCAAGACCATGAGTTTCTTCAATAGGAGGAGCATTTGGATCATATGTTTCTTCAACAGGCGGTAAATTAAGACCATGTATTTCTTCAATAGGAGGTAAATTCTTAACATCTTTAGCTTTAATACCTTTTTCTTTCATAGATTTCTTTGCCTCTTGCATATCTTCAGGACTGAGAAATAGAATACCCCTCTTCTTTGGAGTTGGTTTAGGAATAGGCTCATGAATTGGCTCCGGAGGTGTCCAATTATTTTCATTTGTCAACATATTATTCAATAGAATTTCAGCTTCATCCGATGTTCTTTCCCTGAAAACAGAACCAGCACAACTATCCAGGTAATCTCTGGAGGCATCGGTTAGTCCATTATAAAAGATAAAAAGTATTTCATTTTTATTTAGAGGATGATCAAGCAAAGCATTAAGTAATTGGAGAAGCCTCCCCCAAGCTTGTGGGAGACTCTCTTCTTCAATTTGCACAAAATTGTATATATCCCTTAAAGCAGCTTGTTTCTTATGAGCAGGGAAATATTTAGCAGAGAAGTAATAAATCATATCCTAGGGACTATGCACACAACCAGGATCAAGAGAATTAAACCATATCTTAGCATCACCCTTTATTGAGAACGAAAATATTTTAAGGATATAAAAGTAACGAGTTCTATCATCTTTAGTGAATAGGGTGGCTATATCATTCAATTTAGTAAGATGTGCCACAACAGTTTGAGATTCATAACCATGAAAAGGATCAGATTCAACCAAAGTAATTATATCAGGATCAACAGAGAATTCATAATCCTTATCAGTAACAAAGATAGGTGAAGTAGGAAAAGCAGGGTCAGGTTTCATTCTAGCATTTAGAGATTGCTTACTCCGTTTAGCTAATAACCTTTTGAGTTCATTTCTATTTTTGCAAGCTAAAATAGCTAAAGAAGCTTCTTGATCAAAAACATAACCCTTAGGAATAACAAGTGCTTCTTCATCATCACTTTCATCGGTATCATCAGATTCAATATTTTCGATTTCTCTAGCTCTAGCAAGTTGTTCATCAAGAAAATCACTAAGTGGCACAGTAGTATCAGGCATAGAGGTAGTTTCATCATAAGTATCATGCATAGCAGAAGTGGCATCATCAATAACATGCGACATATCAGAACGAATAGCAGAAGCAGGTCTAGGTGTCGCAAACTTACTCAAAACAGAAGGTGAATCAAGTGCAGAGCTAGATGGCAGCTCCTTACCTGCCCTCGTAGTTGAGGGATAGATCTTGGTTTTTGGATCTCTCAAGTTCTTCATAACGATAAGAAGATATATATCCCAAGTGACTCAAAGAATAGAGCTATGCTCCCTGGCAACGGCGCCAGAAAATAGTCTTGATAACCCACAAGTATAGGGGATTGCAACAGTTTTCGAGGGTAGAGTATTCAACCCAAATTTATTGATTCGACACAAGGGGAGCCAAAGAATATTCTCAAGTATTAGCAGCTGAGTTGTCAATTCAACCACACCTGGAAACTTAATATCTGCGGCAAAGTGTTTAGTAGCAAAGTAATATGATAGTAGTGATAACGGTAACAAAAGGTAACAGTAGTAAAAGTAATGTTTTTGGTATTTTGTAGTGATGATAGCAATAGCAATGGAAAAGTAAAAAAGCGGAGAACAATATATGGAAAGCTCGTAGGCAATGGATCGGTGATGGAGAATTATGCCCGATGTGGTTCATCATGTAACAGTCATAACCTAGGGTGACACAGAACTAGCTCCGGTTCATTGATATAATGTAGGCATGTATTCCGAATATAGTCATACATGCTTATGAAAAAGAACTTGCATGACATATTTTGTCCTACCCTCCCATGGCAGCGGGGTCCTTACTGAAACTAAGGGACATTAAGGCCTCCTTTTAATAGAGAACCGGAACAAAGCATTAACACATAGTGAATACATGAACTCCTCAAACTACGGTCATCACCGGTAAGTATCCCGATTATTATCACTTCGGGGTTAACGGATCATAACACATAATAGGTGACTATAGACTTGCAAGATAGGATCAAGAACACTCATATATTGATGAAAACATAATAGGTTCAGATCTGAAATCATGGCACTCGGGCCCTAGTGACAAGCCTTAAGCATAGCAAAGTCATAGCAACATCAATCTTAGAACATAGTGGACACTAGGGATCAAACCCTAACAAAACTAACTCGATTACATGATAGATCCCATCCAACCCATCACCGTCCAGCAAGCCTGTGATGGAATTACTCACGCACGGCAGTGAGCATCATGAAATTGGTGATGGAGGATGGTTGATGATGACGATGGCGACAGATTCCCCTCTCCGGAGCCCCGAACGGACTCCAGATCAGCCCTCCCGAGAGGTTTTAGGGCTTGGCGGCGGCTCCGTATCGTAAAACGGATGAATTCTTCTCTCTGATTTTTTTCTCCCTGAAACACAATATATGGAGTTGGAGTTGGAGTCGGAGAGGCAACAGGGGGCCCACGAGGTAGGGGGCGCGCCCCCACCCTCGTGGAGAGGTGGTGGGATCCCCAGCCTTCATCTTTTGCAGGTATTTTTCATATTTTCTGAAAAGTTGCTCCGTGAAGTTTCAGGTCATTCCTTGAACGTTTGTTTCTTCACGTAAATAACACCATGGTAATTCTGCTGAAAACAGCGTCAGTCCAGGTTAGTTCCATTCAAATCATGCAAGTTAGAGTCCAAAACAAGGGCAAAAGTGTTTGGAAAAGTAGATACGACGGAGACGTATCACTCCTACAGAGAGATGGTGTGTAGTGTATGATTTTAGCCGCGAGAGTCGGTGCATCCTATCATTTTCGGGCGTCCGGTAGGGACAGGCGGATAGCTGCCACGCCCGCTCCTGACCAGCCTGGCCCACCCACAGCCCCTCCATCGCACACGCGCGCTTCCCGCCCGAAACGGTCAGCGCCGCTCCAAAGAATCGGTGTCGCATTCATGCACGGGCAGAGCGGACGTGACCTCTCACTGGAGCCTGTGTTGAAGGGAGAAGCGGATTCAAGAGTGATGGTTGCTTCGTCCGTCCAACTTACTACTGGGTATATGTGATTTGACGGATGATTGGTCATTATTACTGAGGTGGTAGGACTGCTGCATGTCCCACGCTTTCGGCGAAAGGAGGTACTACTAGATTACAATTTTCTCCATTCTTATGGCGGAGGAGTGCAAGATCAGTGAAAACACGCAGGCTCAGTGATTACATGGCCCACCTCACACTACAACTTTATTTATAAATGACGCGGCACCTACTACTCGTTCTCCTATAAACCTTGCGCTTGGCATCTCCAAACAATTAACCTTGCGATTGGCTCTTCGCCTCTTCGGGAAGTCAAGCAATAATGGTACTGCAGTATATATCGTTCAGGCTATATGAGACCGAGTGAATTGCTGCACGTCCACCACGTGGCGAGGGTCGAGGGGCGAGGGAGAGTGCGTACTATTGCGTTCCTTTCAATATGGACTACATACGGAGCAAAATGAGTGAATCTACACTCTAAAATATGTCTACATACATCAGTGTTTGGAGTATGTACTAGTAGTTCATATTGAAATCTACTAAAGGACATATATTCCAAACAATATGATATTCTCTCTAACCAAGGTAGGGACGAGGAGTAAATGGAGGGAGTACTAGTAAAATTTTCACCTCGTCCTGTGAGCCACCACGTGCGTGGGCGAGGGAGCGGGTGTAAGGTGTAGTAAGCAAGCTTCACCTCATCCTGCGAGCCACCGCGCCCGTGGGAGGGGGAGACAGCGTACAAGCAAGCTTCTCCTCGTTTTGTGAGTTGACGGGACACATCAAAAGTACTCCAGTGTATAGAGCCTTGCCTCTAAGGTAGGCCCCACATGGTTTGCCTCTTTTTTAACATAACACGACAAGTCGCAATTTGTTTGTTCACCCGTGGTAGACGATCCTCCCTCCATCTAGTGGACAACCAGTACACGTGTCAAATTACCACATGGGCTACCTTTTCGTACAGAAATGAGCTCCACCGTGTACCCGCACGGGTGTGGTTGGGAAAGAGACGGGAGTACGTGCGCCGTGTGTGCACCTCTTCTCTTCATGCACGTCCCCCACCTATGTGGGTGTGTCTGAGAGATATAAACCTAAAAAATGGCTTGTGCGTTCGTGATTGTTTTTTGTTTTGGGGGGGGAGGTTGATTTCGTGAATGTATTTGTGGGAATATGTGTCGATGACATCTCAAACAAAATTTTGCATGCAATGTGTGCGAAATGGAGGCCTATCCATATCATATATAGACGGTCGGGGGATCCACGAGAAGAGAGGGAGGGGTCATAGATATCGATAGAGTCAAAGAGAGGATCAAGTGGGTAGGTGCGAGATTGATGAAGAGAGCCATTGAAATTGTGTGTGTGTGTGTGTGTGTGTGTGTGTGTGTGTGCAAGTCAAAGATATAGGGAACTGACCTAGCTACCGGAATGTCAGAGGGCACAGTTCAAGTTTGTGTGTGGCAAGGAGACATGAATAGAGCGCTCGATGTATCGGTGTGTGTGGGGGGGGAGGGGGTGGGGGAGGGGTAGGCAGATGCCTAACTATAGAGGAAGAACGACTCATATATGTGTTGAGAAGGAGAGACCCAGCTATAGAGGGGGGACAGGGGTAGAGTGCTGGATGGGTGATGGAGTTGCTTCTCGAAGATGGTGGGAGAGGCCTACTAGACAAACTGAGGGTGGAACTGCAATATTATCAATAAGAGTGGGTATGTGTTTCTGTGTGTGCCTGTGCGTGATAGATCTGTCGGGACACATCCATGGATGATGAAGGGGAACCATGTGTTTGGTAAGCAAACTTAACTAGATCGGTAGATCAATTGTTGTTTGTCGGAGGAAGTGTAGCACCCCCGCTCAGAGAAACTGGAATGCCCCGTATTCCAGCCCAAAGATCGAGGAGAAGTCTTCTGGAATACGGCACTGCTTAGCATAGAACAAACCAGCTTTATATTATTACACGAATATGAATACAAGGTCTCTGATATTACAGGGAATAACATCGGCACGACGACACTACGCCATCCTCAGTTGCTCTATGCAAGCAGCAGAACAACTCAAAGCAGCGGAAAACCTTCTAGCAGCAGAACAACGACGACGTTGGTGAACTCCACTCCATAGGGACTCTGGCTAGAACGCTTATCCTAGCTCGTGCGAACGGAAACCACGACAAGAAATCAAGCAATCAAATCCGGCATGACCTGCAAACTGGCATGACACGCCAGGTCAGTACATTGAATGTACTTGCAAGCTTACAATAACCAGAAGCATTCAAGACAAACAACAGCATGGCAATTACAGGTTAAGCAGGAATTATCATGAGATCATCATGATAGCATGACATGAACAACATGAACATGATACAACTAGAGCAATATGAGCATGGCATGGACATATAAATCTAACGATACTAGCATGCAACATGATGACACTATATGCACCATTTATTCTGCTCGGGTTACTTCGTAACCATCACATGCATCACTTACCAACCTCAAACATTACATGATCATCTCAGGATCGAATCAAGCTTGGAATAAACAATACCGTAGTAATCATTAAATGACCACAAGGAGGTAAATTTAGTGCAATCAGTAACAGCCCCTGCAGTATTCAAAAAGGGTCTTCCAAGAATAATAGACATACTATCGTCCTCGGGAATATCAAGAATAACAAAGTCCGTTAAAATAGTAACTTTTGCAACTACAACAGGCACAACCTCACAAATACCGACTGGTATAGCAGTTGATTTATCAGCCATTTGCAAAGATATTTCAGTAGGTGTCAACTTATTCAAATCAAGTCTACGATTTAAAGAGAGAGGCATAACACTAACACCGGCTCCAAGATCACATAAAGCAGTTTTAACATAGTTTCTTTTAATGGAGCATGGTATAGTGGGTACTCCTGGATCTCCAAGTTTCTTAGGTATTCCACCCTTAAAAGTATAATTAGCAAGCATGGTGGAAATTTCAGCTTCCGGTATCTTTCTTTTATTTTTAATAATATCTTTCATGTACTTAGCATAAGGATTGGTTTTGAGCATATCAGTTAATCGCATACGCAAAAAGATAGGTCTAATCATTTTAGCAAAGCGCTCAAAATCCTCATCATCCTTTTTATTGGAAGGTTTGGGAGGAAAAGGCATGGGTTTCTGAACCCAAGTCTCTCTTTCTTTACCATGTTTCCTAGCAACAAAGTCTTTCTTATCATAACATTGGTTCTTTGATTGTGGGTTATCAAGATCAACAACGGGTTCAATTTCTATGTCATTATCATTACTAGGTTGAGCATCATCATGAACATTATCATTAACATTATTACTAATTTCAGGTTCATTACCAGGTAGAGTTTCAGCATTTGAAATAGAAATATCATTTGGATTCTTAGGTGTTTCAACAATAGGATCACTAGAAGCATGCAAAGTCCTATCATTTTTCTTTTTCTTCCTTTTAGACGAACTAGGTGCATCTATATTATTTCTTTGAGAATCTTCCTCAATTCTCTTAGGATGGCCTTCAGGATACAAAGGTTCCTGAGTCATTCTACCAGTTGTAGTGGCCACTCTAACACATAATCATTATCTTTACTATTCAATTCATTGAGCAAATCATTTTGAGCTTTAAGTACTTGTTCTACTTAAGTGGTAACCATAGAAGCATGTTTACTAATAAGTTTAAGTTCCCCTTTAACATTAGCCATATAATCACCCAAGGGTTCAAGCATATTTGAATTGTATTTCAATTGTCTACCAAAATAAGCATTAAAGTCTTCTAGCTTAGCCAGAAATTTATCAAACTCATCTAAGCATGGGCTAGCAAACTTAGTAAATGGGATTACAGCTTTATCATATCTATAGAGAGAATTTACCTTTACTACCTATGCCGAGTTATCAAGACCATGAGTTTCTTCAATAGGAGGAGCATTTGGATCATATGTTTCTTCAACAGGCGGTAAATTAAGACCATGTATTTCTTCAATAGGAGGTAAATTCTTAACATCTTTAGCTTTAATACCTTTTTCTTTCATAGATTTCTTTGCCTCTTGCATATCTTCAGGACTGAGAAATAGAATACCCCTCTTCTTCGGAGTTGGTTTAGGAATAGGCTCATGAATTGGCTCCGGAGGTGTCCAATTATTTTCATTTGTCAACATATTATTCAATAGAATTTCAGCTTCATCCGATGTTCTTTCCCTGAAAACAGAACCAGCACAACTATCCAGGTAATCTCTGGAGGCATCGGTTAGTCCATTATAAAAGATAAAAAGTATTTCATTTTTATTTAGAGGATGATTAAGCAAAGCATTAAGTAATTGGAGAAGCCTCCCCCAAGCTTGTGGGAGACTCTCTTCTTCAATTTGCCTAAAATTGTATATATCCCTTAAAGCAGCTTGTTTCTTATGAGCAGGGAAATATTTAGCAGAGAAGTAATAAATCATATCCTAGGGACTATGCACACAACCAGGATCAAGAGAATTAAACCATATCTTAGCATCACCCTTTATTGAGAACGAAAATATTTTAAGGATATAAAAGTAACGAGTTCTATCATCTTTAGTGAATAGGGTGGCTATATCATTCAATTTAGTAAGATGTGCCACAACAGTTTGAGATTCATAACCATGAAAAGGATCAGATTCAACCAAAGTAATTATATCAGGATCAACAGAGAATTCATAATCCTTATCAGTAACAAAGATAGGTGAAGTAGGAAAAGTAGGGTCAGGTTTCATTCTAGCATTTAGAGATTGCTTACTCCATTTAGCTAATAACCTTTTGAGTTCATTTCTATTTTTGCAAGCTAAAATAGCTAAAGAAGCTTCTTGATCAAAAACATAACCCTTAGGAATAACAAGTGCTTCTTCATCATCACTTTCATCAGTATCATCAGATTCAATATTTTCAATTTCTCTAGCTCTAGCAAGTTGTTCATCAAGAAAATCACTAATTGGCACAGTAGTATCAGGCATAGAGGTAGTTTCATCATAAGTATCATGCATAGCAGAAGTGGCATCATCAATAACATTCGACATATCAGAACGAATAGCAGAAGCAGGTCTAGGTGTCGCAAACTTACTCAAAATAGAAGGTGAATCAAGTGCAGAGCTAGATGGCAGCTCCTTACCTGCCCTCGTAGTTGAGGGATAGATCTTGGTTTTTGGATCTCTCAAGTTCTTCATAACGATAAGAAGATATATATCCCAAGTGACTCAAAGAATAGAGCTATGCTCCCTGGCAACGGCGCCAGAAAATAGTCTTGATAACCCACAAGTATAGGGGATTGCAACAGTTTTCGAGGGTAGAGTATTCAACCCAAATTTATTGATTCGACACAAGGGGAGCCAAAGAATATTCTCAAGTATTAGCAGCTGAGTTGTCAATTCAACCACACCTGGAAACTTAATATCTGCGGCAAAGTGTTCAGTAGCAAAGTAATATGATAGTAGTGATAACGGTAACAAAAGGTAACAGTAGTAAAAGTAATGTTTTTGGTATTTTGTAGTGATGATAGCAATAGCAATGGAAAAGTAAAAAAAGTGGAGAACAATATATGGAAAGCTCGTAGGCAATGGATCGGTGATGGAGAATTATGCCCGATGTGGTTCATCATGTAACAGTCATAACCTAGGGTGACACAGAACTAGCTCCGGTTCATTGATATAATGTAGGCATGTATTCCGAATATAGTCATACATGCTTATGAAAAAGAACTTGCATGACATATTTTGTCCTACCCTCCCATGGCAGCGGGGTCCTTACTGAAACTAAGGGACATTAAGGCCTCCTTTTAATAGAGAACCGGAACAAAGCATTAACACATAGTGAATACATGAACTCCTCAAACTACGGTCATCACCGGTAAGTATCCCGATTATTATCACTTCGGGGTTAACGGATCATAACACATAATAGGTGACTATAGACTTGCAAGATAGGATCAAGAACACTCATATATTGATGAAAACATAATAGGTTCAGATCTGAAATCATGGCACTCGGGCCCTAGTGACAAGCATTAAGCATAGCAAAGTCATAGCAACATCAATCTTAGAACATAGTGGACACTAGGGATCAAACCCTAACAAAACTAACTCGATTACATGATAGATCCCATCCAACCCATCACCGTCCAGCAAGCCTATGATGGAATTACTCACGCACGGCGGTGAGCATCATGAAATTAGTGATGGAGGATGGTTGATGATGACGATGGCGACAGATTCCCCTCTCCGGAGCCCCGAACGGACTCCAGATCAGCCCTCCCGAGAGGTTTTAGGGCTTGGCGGCGGCTCCGTATCGTAAAACGGATGAATTCTTCTCTCTGATTTTTTTCTCCCTGAAACACAATATATGGAGTTGGAGTTGGAGTCGGAGAGGCAACAGGGGGCCCACGAGGTAGGGGGCGCGCCCCCACCCTCGTGGAGAGGTGGTGGGATCCCTAGCCTTCATCTTTTGCAGGTATTTTTCATATTTTCTGAAAAGTTGCTCCGTGAAGTTTCAGGTCATTCCTTGAACGTTTGTTTCTTCACGTAAATAACACCATGGTAATTCTGCTGAAAACAGCGTCAGTCCAGGTTAGTTCCATTCAAATCATGCAAGTTAGAGTCCAAAACAAGGGAAAAAGTGTTTGGAAAAGTAGATACGACGGAGACGTATCACTCCTACAGAGAGATGGTGTGTAGTGTATGATTTTAGCCGCGAGAGTCGGTGCATCCTATCATTTTCGGGCGTCCGGTAGGGACAGGCGGATAGCTGCCACGCCCGCTCCTGACCAGCCTGGCCCACCCACAGCCCCTCCATCGCACACGCGCGCTTCCCGCCCGAAACGGTCAGCGCCGCTCCAAAGAATCGGTGTCGCATTCATGCACGGGCAGAGCGGACGCGACCTCTCACTGGAGCCTGTGTTGAAGGGAGAAGCGGATTCAAGAGTGATGGTTGCTTCGTCCGTCCAACTTACTACTGGGTATATGTGATTTGACGGATGATTGGTCATTATTACTGAGGTGGTAGGACTGCTGCATGTCCCACGCTTTCGGCGAAAGGAGGTACTACTAGATTACAATTTTCTCCATTCTTATGGCGGAGGAGTGCAAGATCAGTGAAAACACGCAGGCTCAGTGATTACATGGCCCACCTCACACTACAACTTTATTTATAAATGACGCGGCACCTACTACTCGTTCTCCTATAAACCTTGCGCTTGGCATCTCCAAACAATTAACCTTGCGATTGGCTCTTCGCCTCTTCGGGAAGTCAAGCAATAATGGTACTGCAGTATATATCGTTCAGGCTATATGAGACCGAGTGAATTGCTGCACGTCCACCACGTGGCGAGGGTCGAGGGGCGAGGGAGAGTGCGTACTATTGCGTTCGTTTCAATATGGACTACATACGGAGCAAAATGAGTGAATCTACACTCTAAAATATGTCTACATACATCAGTGTTTGGAGTATGTACTAGTAGTTCATATTGAAATCTACTAAAGGACATATATTCCAAACAATATGATATTCTCTCTAACCAAGGTAGGGACGAGGAGTAAATGGAGGGAGTACTAGTAAAATTTTCACCTCGTCCTGTGAGCCACCACGTGCGTGGGCGAGGGAGCGGGTGTAAGGTGTAGTAAGCAAGCTTCACCTCATCCTGCGAGCCACCGCGCCCGTGGGAGGGGGAGACGGCGTACAAGCAAGCTTCTCCTCGTTTTGTGAGTTGACGGGACACATCAAAAGTACTCCAGTGTATAGAGCCTTGCCTCTAAGGTAGGCCCCACATGGTTTGCCTCTTTTTTAACATAACACGACAAGTCGCAATTTGTTTGTTCACCCGTGGTAGACGATCCTCCCTCCATCTAGTGGACAACTAGTACACGTGTCAAATTACCACGTGGGCTACCTTTTCGTACAGAAATGAGCTCCACCGTGTACCCGCACGGGTGTGGTTGGGAAAGAGACGGGAGTACGTGCGCCGTGTGTGCACCTCTTCTCTTCATGCACGTCCCCCACCTATGTGGGTGTGTGTGAGAGATATAAACCTAAAAAATGGCTTGTGCATTCGTGATTGTTTTTTGTTTTGGGGGGGGGGAGGTTGATTTCGTGAATGTATTTGTGGGAATATGTGTCGATGACATCTCAAACAAAATTTTGCATGCAATGTGTGCGAAATGGAGGCCTATCCATATCATATATAGACGGTCGGGGGATCCACGAGAAGAGAGGGAGGGGTCATAGATATCGATAGAGTCAAAGAGAGGATCAAGTGGGTAGGTGCGAGATTGATGAAGAGAGCCATTGAAATTGTGTGTGTGTGTGTGTGTGTGCAAGTCAAAGATATAGGGAACTGACCTAGCTACCGGAATGTCAGAGGGCACAGTTCAAGTTTGTGTGTGGCAAGGAGACATGAATAGAGCGCTCGATGTATCGGTGTGTGTGGGGGGGGAGGGGGTGGGGGAGGGGTAGGCAGATGCCTAACTATAGAGGTAGAACGACTCATATATGTGTTGAGAAGGAGAGACCCAGCTATAGAGGGGGGACAGGGGTAGAGTGCTGGATGGGTGATGGAGTTGCTTCTCGAAGATGGTGGGAGAGGCCTACTAGACAAACTGAGGGTGGAACTGCAATATTATCAATAAGAGTGGGTATGTGTTTCTGTGTGTGCCTGTGCGTGATAGATCTGTCGGGACACATCCATGGATGATGAAGGGGAACCATGTGTTTGGTAAGCAAACTTAACTAGATCGGTAGATCAATTGTTGTTTGTCGGAGGAAGTGTAGCACCCCCGCTCAGAGAAACTGGAATGCCCCGTATTCCATCCCAGAGATCGAGGAGAAGTCTTCTGGAATATGGCACTGCTTAGCATAGAACAAACCAGCTTTATATTATTACACGAATATGAATACAAGGTCTCTGATATTACAGGGAATAACATCGGCACGACGACACTACGCCATCCTCAGTTGCTCTATGCAAGCAGCAGAACAACTCAAAGCAGCGGAAAACCTTCTAGCAGCAGAACAACGACGACGTTGGTGAACTCCACTCCATAGGGACTCTGGCTAGAACGCTTATCCTAGCTCGTGCGAACGGAAACCACGACAAGAAATCAAGCAATCAAATCCGGCATGACCTGCAAACTGGCATGACACGCCAGGTCAGTACATTGAATGTACTTGCAAGCTTACAATAACCAGAAGCATTCAAGACAAACAACAGCATGGCAATTACAGGTTAAGCAGGAATTATCATGAGATCATCATGATAGCATGACATGAACAACATGAACATGATACAGCTAGAGCAATATGAGCATGGCATGGACATATAAATCTAACGATACTAGCATGCAACATGATGACACTATATGCACCATTTATTCTTCTCGGGTTACTTCGTAACCATCACATGCATCACTTACCAACCTCAAACATTACATGATCATCTCAGGATCGAATCAAGCTTGGAATAAACAATACCGTAGTAATCATTAAATGACCACAAGGAGGTAAATTTAGTGCAATCAGTAACAGCCCCTGCAGTATTCAAAAAGGGTCTTCCAAGAATAATAGACATACTATCGTCCTCGGGAATATCAAGAATAACAAAGTCCGTTAAAATAGTAACTTTTGCAACTACAACAGGCACAACCTCACAAATACCGACTGGTATAGCAGTTGATTTATCAGCCATTTGCAAAGATATTTCAGTAGGTGTCAACTTATTCAAATCAAGTCTACGATGTAAAGAGAGAGGCATAACACTAACACCGGCTCCAAGATCACATAAAGCAGTTTTAACATAGTTTCTTTTAATGGAGCATGGTATAGTGGGTACTCCTGGATCTCCAAGTTTCTTAGGTATTCCACCCTTAAAAGTATAATTAGCAAGCATGGTGGAAATTTCAGCTTCCGGTATCTTTCTTTTATTTTTAATAATATCTTTCATGTACTTAGCATAAGGATTGGTTTTGAGCATATCAGTTAATCGCATACGCAAAAAGATAGGTCTAATCATTTTAGCAAAGCGCTCAAAATCCTCATCATCCTTTTTCTTGGAAGGTTTGGGAGGAAAAGGCATGGGTTTCTGAACCCAAGTCTCTCTTTCTTTACCATGTTTCCTAGCAACAAAGTCTTTCTTATCATAACGTTGGTTCTTTGATTGTGGGTTATCAAGATCAACAACGGGTTCAATTTCTATGTCATTATCATTACTAGGTTGAGCATCATCATGAACATTATCATTAACATTATTACTAATTTCAGGTTCATTACCAGGTAGAGTTTCAGCATTAGAAATAGAAATATCATTTGGATTCTTAGGTGTTTCAACAATAGGATCACTAGAAGCATGCAATGTCCTATCATTTTTCTTTTTCTTCCTTTTAGACGAACTAGGTGCATCTATATTATTTCTTTGAGAATCTTCCTCAATTCTCTTAGGATGGCCTTCAGGATACAAAGGTTCCTGAGTCATTCTACCAGTTGTAGTGGCCACTCTAACACATAATCATTATCTTTACTATTCAATTCATTGAGCAAATCATTTTGAGCTTTAAGTACTTGTTCTACTTAAGTGGTAACCATAGAAGCATGTTTACTAATAAATTTAAGTTCCCCTTTAACATTATCCATATAATCACCCAAGGGTTCAAGCATATTTGAATTGTATTTCAATTGTCTACCAAAATAAGCATTAAAGTCTTCTAGCTTAGCCAGAAATTTATCAAACTCATCTAAGCATGGGCTAGCAAACTTAGTAAATGGGATTACAGCTTTATTATATCTATAGAGAGAATTTACCTTTACTACCTATGCCGAGTTATCAAGACCATGAGTTTCTTCAATAGGAGGAGCATTTGGATCATATGTTTCTTCAACAGGCGGTAAATTAAGACCATGTATTTCTTCAATAGGAGGTAAATTCTTAACATCTTTAGCTTTAATACCTTTTTCTTTCATAGATTTCTTTGCCTCTTGCATATCTTCAGGACTGAGAAATAGAATACCCCTCTTCTTCGGAGTTGGTTTAGGAATAGGCTCATGAATTGGCTCCGGAGGTGTCCAATTATTTTCATTTGTCAACATATTATTCAATAGAATTTCAGCTTCATCCGATGTTCTTTCCCTGAAAACAGAACCAGCACAACTATCCAGGTAATCTCTGGAGGCATCGGTTAGTCCATTATAAAAGATAAAAAGTATTTCATTTTTCTTTAGAGGATGATCAAGCAAAGCATTAAGTAATTGGAGAAGCCTCCCCCAAGCTTGTGGGAGACTCTCTTCTACAATTTGCACAAAATTGTATATATCCCTTAAAGCAGCTTGTTTCTTATGAGCAGGGAAATATTTAGCAGAGAAGTAATAAATCATATCCTAGGGACTATGCACACAACCAGGATCAAGAGAATTAAACCATATCTTAGCATTACCCTTTATCGAGAACGAAAATATTTTAAGGATATAAAAGTAACGAGTTCTATCATCTTTAGTGAATAGGGTGGCTATATCATTCAATTTAGTAAGATGTGCCACAACAGTTTGAGATTCATAACCATGAAAAGGATCAGATTCAACCAAAGTAATTATATCAGGATCAACAGAGAATTCATAATCCTTATCAGTAACAAAGATAGGTGAAGTAGGAAAAGCAGGGTCAGGTTTCATTCTAGCATTTAGAGATTGCTTACTCCATTTAGCTAATAACCTTTTGAGTTCATTTCTATTTTTGCAAGCTAAAATAGCTAAAGAAGCTTCTTGATCAAAAACATAACCCTTAGGAATAACAAGTGCTTCTTCATCATCACTTTCATCAGTATCATCAGATTCAATATTTTCAATTTCTCTAGCTCTAGCAAGTTGTTCATCAAGAAAATCACTAAGTGGCACGGTAGTATCAGGCATAGAGGTAGTTTCATCATAAGTATCATGCATAGCAGAAGTGGCATCATCAATAACATGCGACATATCAGAACGAATAGCAGAAGCAGGTCTAGGTGTCGCAAACTTACTCAAAATAGAAGGTGAATCAAGTGCAGAGCTAGATGGCAGCTCCTTACCTTCCCTCGTAGTTGAGGGATAGATCTTGGTTTTTGGATCTCTCAAGTTCTTCATAACAATAAGAAGATATATATCCCAAGTGACTCAAAGATAGAGCTATGCTCGCTGGCAACGGCGCCAGAAAATAGTCTTGATAACCCACAAGTATAGGGGATTGCAACAGTTTTCGAGGGTAGAGTATTCAACCCAAATTTATTGATTCGACACAAGGGGAGCCAAAGAATATTCTCAAGTATTAGCAGCTGAGTTGTCAATTCAACCACACCTGGAAACTTAATATCTGCGGCAAAGTGTTCAGTAGCAAAGTAATATGATAGTAGTGATAACGGTAACAAAAGGTAACAGTAGTAAAAGTAATGTTTTTGGTATTTTGTAGTGATGATAGCAATAGCAATGGAAAAGTAAATAAGCGGAGAACAATATATGGAAAGCTCGTAGGCAATGGATCGGTGATGGAGAATTATGTCCGATGTGGTTCATCATGTAACAGTCATAACCTAGGGTGACACAGAACTAGCTCCGGTTCATTGATATAATGTAGGCATGTATTCCGAATATAGTCATACATGCTTATGAAAAAGACCTTGCATGACATATTTTGTCCTACCCTCCCGTGGCAGCGGGGTCCTTACTGAAACTAAGGGACATTAAGACCTCCTTTTAATAGAGAACCGGAACAAAGCATTAACACATAGTGAATACATGAACTCCTCAAACTACGGTCATCACCGGTAAGTATCCCTATTATTATCACTTCGGGGTTAACGGATCATAACACATAATAGGTGACTATAGACTTGCAAGATAGGATCAAGAACACTCATATATTGATAAAAACATAATAGGTTCAGATCTGAAATCATGGCACTCGGGCCCTAGTGACAAGCATTAAGCATAGCAAAGTCATAGCAACATCAATCTTAGAACATAGTGGACACTAGGGATCAAACCCTAACAAAACTAACTCGATTACATGATAGATCCCATCCAACCCATCACCGTCCAGCAAGCCTATGATGGAATTACTCACGCACGGCGGTGAGCATCATGAAATTAGTGATGGAGGATGGTTGATGATGACGATGGCGACAGATTCCCCTCTCCGGAGCCCCGAACGGACTCCAGATCAGCCCTCCCGAGAGGTTTTAGGGCTTGGCGGCGGCTCCGTATCGTAAAACGGATGAATTCTTCTCTCTGATTTTTTTCTCCCTGAAACACAATATATGGAGTTGGAGTTGGAGTTGGAGTCGGAGAGGCAACAGGGGGCCCACGAGGTAGGGGGCGCGCCCCCACCCTCGTGGAGAGGTGGTGGGATCCCTAGCCTTCATCTTTTGCAGGTATTTTTCATATTTTCTGAAAAGTTGCTCCGTGAAGTTTCAGGTCATTCCGAGAACGTTTGTTTCTTCACGTAAATAACACCATGGTAATTCTGCTGAAAACAGCGTCAGTCCAGGTTAGTTCCATTCAAATCATGCAAGTTAGAGTCCAAAACAAGGGCAAAAGTGTTTGGAAAAGTAGATACGACGGAGACGTATCACTCCTACAGAGAGATGGTGTGTAGTGTATGATTTTAGCCGCGAGAGTCGGTGCATCCTATCATTTTCGAGCGTCCGGTAGGGACAGGCGAACAGCTGCCACGCCCGCTCCTGACCAGCCTGGCCCACCCACAGCCCCTCCATCGCACACGCGCACTTCCCGCCCGAAACGGTCAGCGCCACTCCAAAGAATCGGTGTCGCATTCATGCACGGGCAGAGCGGACGCGACCTCTCACTGGAGCCTGTGTTGAAGGGAGAAGCGGATTCAAGAGTGATGGTTGCTTCGTCCGTCCAACTTACTACTGGGTATATGTGATTTGACGGATCATTGGTCATTATTACTGAGGTGGTAGGACTGCTGGATGTCCCACGCTTTCGGCGAAAGGAGCTACTACTAGATTACAATTTTCTCCATTCTTATGGCGGAGGAGTACAAGATCAGTGAAAACACGCAGGCTCAGTGATTACATGGCCCACCTCACACTACAACTTTATTTATAAATGACGCGGCACCTACTACTCATTCTCCTATAAACCTTGCGCTTGGCATCTCCAAACAATTAACCTTGCGATTGGCTCTTCGCCTCTTCGGGAAGTCAAGCAATAATGGTACTGCAGTATATATCATTCAGGCTATATGAGACCGAGTGAATTGCTGCGCGTCCACCACGTGGCGAGGGTCGAGGGGCGAGGGAGAGTGCGTACTATTATGTTCGTTTCAATATGGACTACATACGGAGCTAAATGAGTGAATCTACACTCTAAAATATGTCTACATACATCAGTGTTTGGAGTATGTACTAGTAGTTCATATTGAAATGTACTAAAGGACATATATTCCAAACAATATGATATTCTCTCTAACCAAGGTAGGGACAAGGAGTAAATGGAGGGAGTACTAGTAAAATTTTCACCTCGTCCTGTGAGCCACCATGTGCGTGGGCGAGGGAGCGGGCGTAAGGTGTAGTAAGCAAGCTTCACCTCATCCTGCGAGCCACCGCGCCCGTGGGAGGGGGAGACGGCGTACAAGCAAGCTTCTCCTCGTTCTGTGAGTTGACGGGACACATCAAAAGTACTCCAGTGTATAGAGCCTTGCCTCTAAGGTAGGCCCCACATGGTTTGCCTCTTTTTTAACATAACATGACAAGTCGCAATTTGTTTGTTCACCCGTGGTAGACGATCCTCCCTCCATCTAGTGGACAACCAGTACACGTGTCAAATTACCACGTGGGCTACCTTTTCGTACAGAAATGAGCTCCACCATGTACCCGCGCGGGTGTGGTTGGGAAAGAGACGGGAGTACGTGCGCCGTGTGTGCACCTCTTCTCTTCATGCACGTCCCCCACCTATGTGGGTGTGTGTGAGAGATATAAACCTAAAAAAATGGCTTGTGCGTTCGTGATTGTTTTTTGTTTTGGGGGGGGGGAGGTTGATTTCGTGAATGTATTTGTGGGAATATGTGTTGATGACATCTCAAACAAAATTTGGCATGCAATGTGTGCGAAATGGAGGCCTATCCATATCATATATAGAGGGTCGGGGGATCCACGAGAAGAGAGGGAGGGGTCATAGATATCGATAGAGTCAAAGAGAGGATCAAGTGGGTAGGTGCGAGATTGATGAAGAGAGCCATTGAAATTGTGTGTGTGTGTGTGTGCAAGTCAAAGATATAGGGAACTGACCTAGCTACCGGAATGTCAGAGGGCACAGTTCAAGTTTGTGTGTGGCAAGGAGACATGAATAGAGCGCTCGATGTATCGGTGTGTGTGGGGGGGAGGGGGTGGGGGAGGGGTAGGAAGATGCCTAACTATAGAGGTAGAACGACTCATATATGTGTTGAGAAGGAGAGACCCAGCTATAGAGGGGGAGAGGGGTAGAGTGCTGGATGGGTGATGGAGTTGCTTCTCGAAGATGGTGGGAGAGGCCTACTAGACAAACTGAGGGTGGAACTGCAATATTATCAATAAGAGTGGGTATGTGTTTCTGTGTGTGCCTGTGCGTGATAGATCTGTCGGGACACATCCATGGATGATGAAGGGGAACCATGTGTTTGGTAAGCAAACTTAACTAGATCGGTAGATCAATTGTTGTTTGTCGGAGGAAGTGTAGCACCCCCACTCAGAGAAACTGGAATGCCCCGTATTCCAGCCCAGAGATCGAGGAGAAGTCTTCTGGAATACGGCACTGCTTAGCATAGAACAAACCAGCTTTATATTATTACACGAATATGAATACAAGGTCTCTGATATTACAGGGAATAACATCGGCACGACAACACTACGCCATCCTCAGTTGCTCTATGCAGGCAGCAGAACAACTCAAAGCAGCGGAAAACCTTCTAGCAGCGGAACAACGACGACGTTGGTGAACTCCACTCCATAGGGACTCTGGCTAGAACGCTTATCCTAGCTCGTGCGTACGGAAACCACGACAAGAAATCAAGCAATCAAATCCGGCATGACCTGCAAACTGGCATGACACACCAGGTCAGTACATTGAATGTACTTGCAAGCTCACAATAACCAGAAGCATTCAAGACAAACAACAGCATGGCAATTACAGGTTAAGCAGGAATTATCATGAGATCATCATGATAGCATGACATGAACAACATGAACATGGTACAGCTAGAGCAATATGAGCATGGCATGGACATATAAATCTAACGATACTAGCATGCAACATGATGACACTATATGCACCATTTATTCTGCTCGGGTTACTTGTAACCATCACATGCATCACTTACCAACCTCAAACATTACATGATCATCTCAGGATCGAATCAAGCTTGGAATAAACAATACCGTAGTAATCATTAAATGACCACAAGGAGCTTGATCTTTACCCATGATTCTCGCACAACATCACGAATATTCAACATCTCGGTATCCTCGATACCACGATGATCATCTCATGATCATCTCATCATCGAACCTTGGTTGTTATTAAGCACATTATTATTAATTACTGTTGACTCACAGTGTGACCAACTACGAACTGGGCCCTTATCCACGGGTGCGGCTATCGATAGGTTTAATATATACTCTACAGAGGTTAGTACACTGTACCCACACCACGGAACCCATGGCCTTACACTCCCATTTGGGTGGACCAACAGCGTTCCGACAAAACCGATCTGCTGCCATGACACTCTCCCGGTCACTCCGATTCACTCCTCACTGGGCTAGTCCTGGGTGTCCCCGTGTCTACCAAAGACACCAACGACCACCTCGTGGCCAAACATAAACGGTCCCAAACGGGGACCCAAATCCATAACAACAACAATGGGCACACAAGGCTTATGTCTGCCTACCTGATCAGGGTAGTGCGCGCCCATAACCTTCCCACGTTGGAGGCACCGGCGAGAGGCACGACAATAGACCTAGTTAGGACCTTCCCATAAAGGTAAGTGTGGATGCACTGGTTAGTTCGATATGGTGGCACCATGACTCAGCCAACATTTGTTCAAGTTCAATTTAATCCAGTTAAACTTGAATGCAATATGCTGAGCCATGATAAACTTAACATGATGCAATTACAAAGCATGAGCATGATATCAACATAAGCATGGGGTGCAACATAACTATCCACCATATCAACAATGAATCATATCCAACTGAGCATATCAAAAGTACACACTACTCATAGCATAACATGAACATCAACAATAAATATCCTGCAATAACACATCAATCATATTACCGAGTAAACACTTAACCATCTAACAGCAAAGGAACAATGCATTTTAATAGTACTCGGTAACCAACGTTAGTCATGCACCGAAGAACATGACCAACCCAACATGTACTACTATCAAGCATGGCAATATGAAAGTAATACTAGCAAGTAGCTCATGATAACAAAGTGCATGAAACATAGCATGACGGTAATCACCGATCCATAAACATAACCGAAATAACTACAGCAGTAGCAAAACAATCATAATTATTAAATATTCAAGTTGAAAACCAATGCTACTACATGGATATCATGCAAATGGTGGTTGTGGCTTGCCTGGGGATGAAGAAGGCATCGGGGAGAAGTGCGGTGAAGCCACAGAACGAAACGCCGGACGGTTCTCTCTCAAAGAGGGCTGATTAGAGGCAAGGGCATAATGGTCATTTTCACTGTGAGACCACCTAGTGAAAATGATACCAAAAGATAGAGCTCGACGAGACGAAGAAGTGAGCGCTGGTTTCACCTCGATCGGAGTTACGGTTGAAAAGTTGTGAGGAGTTGAAGATCAGGGACCAATCTGTGAATATTTTCATAACCAATGGGTCCCTGGGAGGAAAAACTGAAAACGCATAAGGGGAAATACGTTTTCTGAAACAGAAAGTGTATTCTAAAGCGAAGTAGATTGGAAATACGTTTTTAGAACAGGAAAGCGTACCCGGGAGAAACTTGTCTCTACTTATCCACGTGGACCCGTGGCTGGAGCCACTTCCACGCGGGGCCTGCTACCTCTTGAGCACTGCGTTGGTTTTCCCCGAAGAGGAAGGGATGATGCAGCAAAGTAGCGTAAGTATTTCCCTCAGTTTTTGAGAACCAAGGTATCAATCCAGTAGGAGGCTACGCACGAGTCCCTCATACCTGCACAAAACAAATAAATCCTCGCAACCAACGCAAATAGGGGTTGTCAATCCCTATAAGGCCACTTACGAGAGTGAGATCTGATAGATACGATAAGATAATATTTTTGGTATTATTGTGATAAAGATGCAAAGTAAAATAAAGGCAAAGTAAATAGCAAAGTAAATAACTAAGTAGTAGGATATTAATATGATGAAGATAGACCCGGGGGCCATAGGTTTCACTAGTGGCTTCTCTCGAGAGCATAAGTATTCTACGGTGGGTGAACAAATTACTATTGAGTAATTCACAGAATTGAGCATAGTTATGAGAATATCTAGGTATGATCATGTATATAGGCATCACGTCCGAGACAAGTAGATCGACTCCTGCCTGCATCTACTACTATTACTCCACTCATCGACCGCTATCCAGCATGCATCTAGAGTATTAAGTTAAAAACAGAGTAACACCTTAAGCAAGATGACATGATGTAGAGGGATAGACTCATGCAATATGAAGAAAACCCCATCTTGTTATCCTCGATGGCAACAATACAATGCATGCCTTGCTGCCGCTAATGTCACTGGGAAAGGACACCGCAAGATTGAACCCAAAGCTAAGCACTTCTCCCATTGCAAGAAAGATCAATCTAGTAGGCCAAACCAAACTGATAATTAGAAGAGACTTGCAAAGATAACCAATCATACATAAAAGAACTCAGAGAAGATTCAAATATTATTCATAGATCGACTTGATCATAAACCCACAATTCATCTGTCTCAACAAACACACCGCAAAAAGAAGATTACATCGAATAGATCTCCACAAGAGAGGGGGAGAACATTGTATTGAGATCCAAAAAGAGAGAACAATCCATCTAGCTACTAACTATGGACCCGTAGGTCTGAGGTAAACTACTCACACTTCATTGGAGGGGCCATGGTGTTGATGTAGAAGCCCTTCGTGATCGATGCCCCCTCCGGCGGAGCTCCGGAACAGGCCCCAAGATGGGATCTCATGGATATAGAAAGTTGCAGCAGTGGAATTAGGGTTTTCGCTCCGTATCTAATCGTTTGGGGGTACGTAGGTATATATAGGAGGAAGGAGTACGTCAGTGGAGCAACAGGGGGCCCATGAGGGTGGAGGGCACGCCTGGGGGGGGGGGGGGGTAGGCGCGCCCCCGACCTCATGGCCTCCTATTTCCTTTCTTGACGTAAGGTCCAAGTCTCCCGGGTCTTGTTCATTGAGAAAATCACGTTCCCGAAGGTTTCATTCCGTTTGGACTCCGTTTGATATTCCTTTTCTTTGAAACCCTAAAACAGGCAAAAAACAGCAATTCTGGGTTGGGCCTCCGGTTAATAGGTTAGTCCCAAAAATAATATAAAAGTGGATAATAAAGCCCAATAATGTCCAAAACAGTAGATAATATAGCATGGATCAATCAAAAATTATAGATACGTTGGAGACGTATCAAGCATCCCCAACCTTAATTCATGCTCGTCCTCGAGTAGGTAAATGATAAAAACAGAATTTTTGATGCGGAGTGCTACTTGGCATAATTTAATGTAATTCTTCTTAATTGTGGTATGAATATTCAGATCCGAAAGATTCAAGACAAAAGTTCATATTGACATAAAAATAATAATACTTCAAGCATACTAACTAAGCAATTGTGTCTTCTCAAAATAACTTAGCAAAAGAAAGTTCATCCCTACAAAATCATATGGTTTAGTCATGTTTCATTTTCGTCACAGAAGAATACTCTCATCATGCACAACCCCAATGACAAGCCAAGCAATTGTTTCATACTTTAGTTATCTCAAATCTATAAACTTTCACGCAATGTATGAGCGCGAGCCATAGACATAGCACTATGGGTGGAATAGAATATAATGAGGGGGATTATGTGGAGAAGACAAAAAAAGGAGAAAGTCTCACATCGACAAGGCTAATCAATGGGCTATGGAGATGCCCATCGATTGATGTTAATGCAAGGAGTAGGGATTTCCATGAAACGGATGCACTAGAGCTATAAATGTATGAAAGCTCAACAAAAGAAACTAGTGGGTGTGCATCCAACTTGCTTGCTCACGAAGACCTAGGGCACTAGAGGAGGCCCATTGTTGGAATATACAAGCCAAGTTCTATAATGAAAAATTCCCACTAGTATATGAAAGTGACAAAACAAGAGACTCTCTAACATGAAGATTAAGGTGCTACTTTGAAGCACAAGTGTGGCAAAGGATAGTAACATTGTCCCTTCTCTCTTTTTCTCTTATTTTTTTCTTTTTTTTCTTTGGTCCTTCTCTTTTTTTATGGCCTTTCTCTTTTGGGGGGGGGGGCTTCTCTTTTTATTTATGGCCTTTCTCTTTTTTTTATTCCTCACATGGGACAATACTCTAGAAAATGATGATCATCGCACTTCTATTTATTTACAACTCAATGATTACAACTCGATACTAGAACAAAAGATGACTCTATATGAATGCCTCTGGCGGTGTACCAGGATATGCAATGGACCAAGAGTGACATGTATGAAAGAATTATGAACAGTGGCTTTGCCACAAATACTATGTCAACTACGTGATCATGCTAAGCAATATGACAATAATGAATGTGTCATGATGAACGGAATGATGGAAAGTTGCATGGCAATATATCTCGGAATGGCTATGGAAATGCCATAATAGGTAGGTATGGTGGCTGTTTTGAGGAAGATATAAGGAGGTTTATGTGTGAAAGAGCGTATCATATCATGGGGTTTGGATGCACCGGTGAAGTTTGCGCCAACTCTCAATGTGAGAAAGGGCAATGCACGGTACCGAAGAGGCTAGCAAGGATGGAAGGGTGAGAGTGCGTATAATCCATGGACTCAACATTAGTCATAAAGAACTGACATACTTATTGCAAAAATCTACAAGTCATCAAAAACCTCGGTACTACGCGCATGCTCCTAGGGGGATAGATTGGTAGGAAAAGACCATCGCTCGTCCCCGACCGCAACTCATAAGGAAGACAATCAAATAACACCTCATGTTTCAAATTTGTTGCATAACGTTTACCATACGTGCATGCTACGGGACTTGCAAACTTCAACACAAGTACTTCTCAATTTCACAACTACTCAACTAGCACGACTTTGATATTATTACCTCCATATCTCAAAACAATCATCAAGCATCAAACTTCTCTTAGTATTCAAAACAATCTTAAGAAAATTTTACTAATCTAGAACACCTAGCATATTAGGATTTTAAGCAAATTACCATGCTATTAAGACTCCCAAAATAATCTAAGTGAAGCGTGAGAGATCAATGGTTTCTATAAAACAAATCCACCACCGTGCTCTAAAAGATATAAGTGAAGTACTAGAGCAAAACTATATAACTCAAAAGATATAAGCGAAGCACATAGAGTATTCTAACAAATTCCAAGTCATGTATGGCTCTATCAAAAGGTGTGTACAGAAAGGATGATTGTGGTAAACTAACAAGCAAGACTTAAATCATACAAGACGCTCCAAGAAAAACACATATCATGTGGCGAATAAAAATATAGCTCCAAGTAAAGTTACCGATAGAAGTAGACGAAAGAGGGGATGCCTTCCGGGGCATCCCCAAGCTTTGGCTTTTAGGTGTCCTTGGATTATCTTGGGGGTGCCATGGGCATCCCCAATCTTAGGCTCTTGCCACTCCTTGTTCCATAATCCATCAAATCTTTACCCAAAACTTGAAAACTTCACAACACAAAACTTAAAGTAGAAAATCTCGTGAGCTCCGTTAGCGAAAGAAAATAAAAGACCACTTCAAGGTACTGTAATGAACTCATTCTTTATTTATATTGGTGTTATACCTATTGTATTCCAACTTCTCTATGGTTTATAAACTATTTTACTAGCCATAGATTCATCAAAATAAGCAAACAACACACGAAAAACAGAATCTGTCAAAAACAGAACAGTCTGTAGTAATCTGTAGCTATCAAACGATATGGAACCCCAAAAATTCTCAAATAAATTGCTGGAAGTGAGTAATTTATCTATTAATCATATGCAAAAATAATTAACTAAATAGCACTTTGCAAATAAAAATGACAGCAGTTCTCGTGAGCGCTAAAGTTTCTGTTTTTTACAGCAAGTTCAACAAGACTTTCCCCAAGTCTTCCCAACGGTTCTACTTGGCACAAACACTAATTAAACACAAAAAACACAACCAAAACAGAGGCTAGATAAATTATTTATTACTAAACAGGAGCAAAAAGCAAGGAATAAAAATAAAAGTGGGTTGCCTCCCAACAAGCGCTATCGTTTAACGCCCCTAGCTAGGCATAACAAGCAAGAATAGATCTAGGTATTGCCATCTTTAGTTTTCAACTTTTTAGCGGAATCAAGCTCGAATCCAGGAGGTTCTTTATGTTTCCCTTCATATTCTAAATTTTTTAGATCTAATGAATCCAACCGCTTATTGCAAAGGGTAATCAACATATTCATGAGGTGAATATTTCCACTAATGTTCTTAAGAGGTTCAAGAGATTTCTGCAAGTTTTTAGTAACTTCACAATTTTTTTCAAAAACTCGTGTCTCTTTCTGGGTAGGATGAGGCCCCTTTTGTTTAGGTAGTGTTCCCACTATACCATCTATAATTTCAAGTGCAATATGAGGATCGATTTCAATAAAATTGCCTTTAGCAACGCAATCCAAGAGTTGTCTATGAGACATATTCAATCCAACATAAAAATTGCAAAGCAAAATTCTCAGGTTTGTTTCAGAGGTACAATTATGATAAGACTCCATTATTCTCAACCAGGCATATTTTAAGTTTTCTCCTAGTCTTTGTTTAAAGTGAAAGATTTCGAACTCAGGGGTCAACGGTGAATATAAGGGACTAGCCATAACGACAAGCAAACAAACTAACACACAAGCAAACAAAAAGCAAGCGGGCAAAAGGAGACAAATAGAGAAATAGAGGGAGGATAGAGAGAGGGCAAATAAAACAGCAAGGGTGAAGTGGGGGAGAGGAAAACGAGAGGCAAATGGCAAATAATGTAATGCGGGAGATAAGGGTATGTGATGGGAACTTGGTATGTTGACTTTTGTGTAGACCTCACCGGCAAGGGCGCCAGAAATCCTTCTCGCTACCTCTTGAGCACTGCGTTGGTTTTCTCCGAAGAGGAAGGGATGATGCAGCAAAGTAGCGTAAGTATTTCCCTCAGTTTTTGAGAACCAAGGTATCAATCCAGTAGGAGGCTATGCACGAGTCCCTCGTACCTGCATAAAACAAATAAATCCTCGCAACCAACGCAAATAGGGGTTGTCAATCCCTATAAGGCCACTTACGAGAGTGAGATCTGACAGATATGATAAGAAAAATATTTTTGGTATTTTTGTGATAAAGATGCAAAGTAAAATAAAGGCAAAGTAAATAGCAAAGGAAATAACTAAGTAGTAGGAGATTAATGTGATGAAGATAGACCCGGGGGCCATAGATTTCACTAGTGGCTTCTCTTGAGAGCATAAGTATTCTACGGTGGGTGAACAAATTACTGTTGAGCAATTGACAGAATTGAGCATAGTTATGAGAATATCTAGGTATGGTCATGTATATAGGCATCACGTCCGAGACAAGTAGACTGACTCCTGCCTGCATCTACTACTATTACTCCACTCATCGACCGCTATCCAGCATGCATCTAGAGTATTAAGTTAAAAACAGAGTAATGCCTTAAGCAAGATGACATGATGTAGAGGGATAGAATCATGCAATATGAAGAAAACCCGTCTTGTTATCCTCGATGGCAACAATACAATACGTGCCTTGCTGCCCCTACTGTCACTGGGAAAGGACACCGCAAGATTGAACCCAAAGCTAAGCACTTCTCCCATTGCAAGAAAGATCAATCTAGTAGGCCAAACCAAACTGATAATTCGAAGAGTCTTGCAAAGATAACCAATACTACATAAAAGAATTCAGAGAAGATTCAAATATTATTCATAGATAGACTTGATCATAAACCCACAATTCATCGGTCTCAACAAACACACCGTAAAAAGAAGATTACATCGAATAGATCTCCACAAGAGAGGGGGAGAACATTGTATTGAGATCCAAAATGAGAGAAGAAGCCATCTAGCTACTAACTATGGACCCGTAGGTCTGAGGTAAACTACTCACACTTCATCGGAGGGGCTATGGTGTTGATGTAGAAGCCCTCTGTGATCGATGCCCCCTCCGGCGGAGCTCCGGAACAGGCCCCAAGACGGGATCTCGTGGATAAAGAAAGTTGTGGTGGTGGAATTTGGGTTTTGGCTCTGTATCTGATCGTTTGGGGGTACGCAGGTATATATATAGGAGGAAGGAGTACGTCGGTGGAGCAACAGGGGGCCCACGAGGGTGGAGGGCGCGCCTCAGGGGGGTAGGCGCGCCCCCTACCTCGTGGCCTCCTGTTTCCTTTCTTGACGTAGGGTCCAAGTCTCCTGGGTCTTGTTCGTTGAGAAAATCACGTTCCCAAAGGTTTCATTCCCTTTGGACTCCGTTTGATATTCCTTTTCTTCGAAACCCTAAAACAGGGGGAAAAAGCAATTCTGGGCTGGGCCTCCGGTTAATAGGTTAGTCCCAAAAATAATATAAAAGTGGATAATAGAGCCCAATAATGTCCAAAACAGTAGATAATATAGCATGGAGCAATCAAAAATTATAGATACGTTGGAGACGTATCAGGGCCCAGGCGTAGGGGGAGGAGGCACGGAAGTTCGTCTCCTTCCTCTCGCTCTTGTGCTCCCATGCAGGACAGAGGAGGAGCAGGGGAGGAAGCGGCGAGTGGGCCGGCCAGCTCCGGCCATCTCTCGTCGGGCCGAGGGCACCAGCGGGACCGGGGCAGCGAGGGGGTCCCATTCAGAGGGAGCACGGCCGCCGGGGGAGGAGAGGGGTGGAGGGGAGAGGTGGTGCCAGGAGGAGGACCGGGACGGGTGGGGCGGTGGTGCTCTCCAGCGAATCAGGCACTCCGGCGAGGGGGCAAGTGGGTGGGCGGCTGAGTGGAATGAGGGGGGCTCGGTGGGAGGAGGAGAGGAGGCTTGGGTTGGCCAGAATCATGTCGAGGCCGAGGCGGCCACGGAGGATGATAGCAACCAACGGCGAGATCGGAGCACTCTGGTGGTCGAGGAGGCTTGGGGAGAGGCTGGTGAGGTGCGGAGGGGTTCGGGGGTCCTTATATAGGCGCGGAGGAGGGCTCTAGAGCTCACGGACGAGCTCTCGACCAAGCTTTAATGGCGGGCGCGGCTCTAGTGGCGCATTGATGGAAAACGACGATGAAGCAGCGACGCAGGGAGATGCAGTCGAGCACGGGCGAGCTCCTGGACAACGTTTGAGGTTGAGACGAGGAGGGAGGAGATGAGCATAGTGTCCGGACCGAGCCAGAGCTTGCACTATGTGTGACGCTAGCGTGATCACCATAGGCATTGGTGCAAACGGCGCGTTCTGGCCGGGCCGACCATGTCCAGTAGATGGACCATCGTGCCCTTAGTCAAAATGAAGAAAGAATTGGGTCTAGGGGCAAAGAAGAGATTTGCAGCTGGCCCCAAAGCAAGCCAGCAGCCAAGTGTTTGTGCTGTGCAGTGGGGACACCAGCTTGATAACGCAGTAAATAGTTTGTCCAGTGATGATCACACACTAAGGTGATGTTTACTACCAAAAATCAGACTAAGAGGAGGAGTTTAGATGAGGGTTGTTGTAGAAACCACTACAATGGCCAGAATTAGGGATTTGGATGATGCACTCACATGGAGAGGCAAGTTGAGCTTAAATTTGGAAAGGCCTAATGATTTGATCATATGAAGATGCTGTAAAAGTTTCATACCAAATGGATTTACCAAAATGGTACTTCCTTCACAGCTATCTTCACTGACCAGAATCTTGCAATAATTCAAGAGAAATATTGGCTACGTGAAAAGGTTCCAAATTTGGTGGAGAGATGTTATTGGGGTATGAGAATGCTCTGGTAAATATTCAGGCAAAAGGAAGCAATATAAAATGTACTTGCTTCACAATGTGAAAATATTGACAGAAACAAAGATTTGGTCGTGTGCTCACATAGATCAAGGTATGGAGCTGAAATATGGCGGAGTATCGTGATATGAGCACATTCAGTAGTGTGAAAAACTTCAACTCATTTGGATAACCCTATCTATAACTTCCTTCACAAAGGCTTCCCTTAGACAGGAACTTGGAAAAATCACTGAGGAAATTTGGCTAGGCAAATAAAGTTGAATTTTGGCACAAGTCAATTATTTGGACAGGAAAAGATTTCCAAAAAGTTTGGGGTCAAATGGGCAAAGATAAATAGCACTTGCTTCACAATGTGCCATTTAGGACAGAATAGGAAATGAATTTATTGAGCATAATGAGAAATATGATCAATGAAATATTTTTCCATATTTGAGGAAGATATGACCCAAACAATTTATAAGAATTATTTGGGGATTTTTGGATGGGCGGAACTATAGGTTGCTTCACAACCTAGGGAAGATAGGGTTATTCCTTTAATAGGAAAAGGAATATTCCTAAGAAAAAGAAATTAGGGTTTGGTCAAGCAGTGGAGTGACATGATCTTGGCAAGGTTTTGAGAATGATGAGCCACTTGGGAGGGGGTATAAGGATGATTTCCCAGGTGACAAGGCCACAGAACCACTCCAAAAAGAAAAAGAGAGCAAAAACCAATTAAATTAAAAGAAAAAGGAAAGGGCCAAAAACCAGACTGTTACAGGAAGGGAGAGACATAACTAATGAGGTAGATCGATCGACGCATGGGGGAAAATGAGTTACAAGGACCTAGCTAGCTATATGTATAGCAGGAAATCGGTCGGTGTAGATCCATTTGTTAGAGGAAAATAAGGCCCGGTGAGACGGATAGACAGAGAGAATGGAGCTAGGAGGTGGTGCGGGAGGCCCAGCTACTAGCTAGATAGGGGGAGGAGTGTGCGGTTGTGAGATCGATGAAAATAGAGGCGAGAGTTTATACGTGTGTGGGACCGTATGAGAGACACAAGGCAAGGACACGTAAAGGAGGAGATTGAAGGTGTGTGTGTATGTTGTAGGCAGACATTGCTGGAGAGGTTTATCGATCGGTGTGTGTCGGAAAGGAATTGTGGATACTGTGGGAGAACGACCTAAAGAAAAAAAATGAATGTGTGCGATGGATAGAATGCTGAGGGAGGGGGAGGGCGAGGAGGGCATGTGCATGCACGAGAGAAAGTTAGTGGTAGCTACAAATGTTAGAGGATTGTGTGGGTGTAAGAGACTAACAAAGATCATAATTTGATTTGAAAGTGGATTCATATATTTGAATAGGAGATCATAATGTTTTAAACATATGCATGCATGAATATAGCGGTGATACGCGTGTTGTGGTTTTGCACATGTTATACCATAATGTGATGATGCATGGCGTTTGCAACTCACAGCTAAATGTCGAACAATCTAAACCATACTATACATAGAACAATCTCACATTTTATTTTAATTTGTAATAATGTGTGCGTTTGCAGCTTACAACTAAATATCGAACAATCTAAACAATACTATATATCGAACATTCTCACATTTTATTCGAATTTGTGGTAATGTGTGGTGTTTGCAACTCACATCTAAATACTTGTAGGCGTAGGGGGCGGGGCACCATACATAATGTGATAAACACATTATACATATGAGACATGGTTTAGTTTGTGAAGATCTAGCTAGAGCTTGAAATGTACTATGATTTGAAATCAACATAAAGTGGATTCAAAAAATCGAGTTCGAGTTCATATAGTACAGATAGTTCATATGTAACTCGAGACTAATCATGTGGTATGCTGTGAAGATAATACACAAATGATGGTTTAACTTGACAATAATGGTGATTGTAGATCTTATTAAAACAGAGAAACGAACTCAAATGCTTTGACTTTACAACAATCATTATTGCAGATCTTATTCAAATAGAGAAACGAATTCAAATTTAGTTCATATTGAAGCGGTAGTATATACGTTTGGAATGCACTAAAACATTCATTGGAGTACTAGGTTGCATGCATTATACACGTAGCGAAATATTTTAATTTAACATAACATGAATTCAAAGTTTTGAATGACATTTGTAGTGCGAATTGATTTGGTACGGTACACGTTAGGCTTGTCCAGAAATTTCAACCCGCGCCTTGTTAGCTCGAAATATTTAAGATATATCTTTGTCTTGTTGTGCTCCGACAACTCCCTCCATCTCAACCTACGCCTTGCTATTCCAAAATTACAACACGCGCGAAAACTCCCACCTCCTATGAAATCCCGACACACGAAATGCCCGTAATAGCCCTGGACCAAAAGAACCGCCTCAAATCAATGGGGGTACTTTCATAACTTACCCCACATTTCAGACAAGCGCGTCCCTAAGCCATGGTTCCCCCACTCCCATCCCATCCGCCCACCCATTCGTACACCGAGGCTAGCAAAACCCGTGAAGCCCCACACCCTCCTCCGTCTGCCACCCAGCCGGAGCCTCTTCCCCGACGATGTCGTCCACAGCAACACCTCGACGTCCCTCATCCACTATACCGGATGAGGATCCGTCGTTGATCTGGTCGTCCCGCCGGTTCAGCCACCCCGTCCTCCACCTCCAAGGAGCTGCCCCGACGTTCCCCTCGTCTTTCACGCCACCTCCAGTCCCACACCGCGTCTTCACCTGCACCACCGGAAGAGCATCATCATCACTGTTTCCTCGGATGAAGCTGTGACCTAATCAGCGCCACCAAAGAGGTTGTACACTAATCACCGCATTTTCTTCTTGATTCGATCTCACGGTGCTGCAGCGCTCGATCCCGAGCCAACACGGCGCGGCTCCATCCATGGCGGCATCGCCGGCCACTTCCTCCACGGCGTCGCTCCCTCGGCGGCGACGTCCACATCAGTAGGAGCCGCTGCTGCTTTAGCTCTCGCTCGCGTTGCTGCTCTGCTCTTGCTCTCGGTCCCCTGCCTAGTCTGCTCTTGCTCTTGCTCTTGCTCGCGCTGCTGCTCTCGCTCTTGCTCTTGCTTGTGATGCTGCTTCGATTTAGCTACACTTCAGTCGACTGAATCGACTTTTGGGTCAGTCGATTTTCAGGGGGTGGGGGGCTCGCCGGAGTTAAGGAAGAACCAGCCGCAGCAAGGAGGGGGGCTCGCCGGAGAGGTACCCCACTATCTATCTTAGGGCTCTGGGTGGGGCGGTGGTCGCCGGCGGTGGTGGGGCGGTGGCGTGGGGATCGCCAGAGAAAAAGCTCGGCACGGGGGGCCTACAGGGATGGCCGGGGCGGCGTCGGACCGACGGTGGGGAGTGTTTTCGGGGCGGGCGGGGCGGCGCACCGTCGGCCGCGGGCGGCGGGGGCGGCTGTTTGGCCGGTGGTGGCTGGCGGCTCAGGGGGTGGAGGTTGAAGATGAACTGCAGTCCCTTAATTTCATATCCAACGGCTGCAAAATCGACTGGCCAGAGATGAAAAAGCCAGTCGACTGACTTGTAGCCTCAGCTCTAGTGTGTTCAGTTTCGACAGTAAAATTCAGTTTCAACAGCAAAATTTAGTTTCGACAGTTAAGTTCAGTTTCGAAAGTTAAATTCAGTTTCGATAGTTAAGTTCAGAGATGAGCGATTGATGTATACATCTAGCAGTTTGTGGTTATGTATTTTACGTCATCTATTGGAGATGCTATTAGAATTCTACTCAGGCTAACGTTGTTTCTCTTGTCCTGCTTCAGCCTTGGCGTCGTACAACTCACCGGAGCTGCTCCAACGACGAAACCCTCCATCACAGTGGAGCATTATCAGGCTCCATCTCCAGGCGCCTAAGATCTTCTTCCCCTCCTCCGACAGCCAAGTCAGCCGGAGCATCCTCACCGGCCAACCCAATCACGCTGAGATCGACATGGCTTTGCCAAAGAGGTTGTGCACTTCTTGTGGTTTGACTTAATCTCACCATGCTTCTTTGCATCCTGTGATATTCCAATTCTTGTGAACCAAACACCCAGATTGGCAAAAATCCTGTGTTTTTAAATTCTCTATTTTGCACGTCCATTCCTATCCTATTCCTGACTATTTCCTATCCCTGCATTGTTAGAATCCTCAAACTCAAACAAGCCCTTACACAATTACTTCTGTAACAGATATGTGTCAAAGAAAACCTTGCGTGGTTCGTCCTACTCCTGCAGTGTTGTGTTTCACCCCAGCTCAGCTGCTCCAACGACGGAAGGGTTCACCACAGCAGGGATCCGCTCTCCAGACTATCTTTCGCCGCCTCATATCTTCTTCCCCGCCACCAGCAGCCACGACAATTGCATTACCATCATCAACTGAGCAGATGACCTTGAGGACTACACGGGTCCGCAAGAGAGGCCGCACTCTTTCGTGTCTGCTTACGTTATGCATCGCTTAATATGATGACATGCTACTTTATCGTCGTGTTCACCTATTAGACTCCGACTCAGGTCCAAACTTATGCTGAAAGTTGAGTTTTTAAATGGTTGTGGGGTACATATTGGGGCAGCAATCAGTACTATTTGTCTACTATCTAGTTAATCTCGGGTGTCTACTATGAGTTTCATGTTGGGTGCAAACAAACATTAAAGGAGCCATTATTTGTATTTTTAAGTAAAGCTATTATCTGCCTGCTATCATTGGTTTTGGGTCTATCCACAGTTTGCTACCTTCACTCTGGATTTGTGCATGCACTCCTTACATAATCTCACTATGTTTTATTCATATGCATGTCAGTTATTGTACACAATGGAACTGAACATGTAGAGCAAAAGAGACGAGCCTTGTGTGGCAATAAAATTTCATGCAGACGTCGCTCCATGGTGGGCGCAAAGGCAGCCCCCCTCCACCCATTTCGGATCGTAATCAAGAGGAAGATAACTGTTCTGAGGGGGATTCCGAAGCAGAAGACCACTCCTATTTACCCCATGAGGTCTTCGCTCTAACTTGGCATGCTGATGTTGGTAATATCATGCATATGGTGCCTTGCATTGCTTGTTGTATACAACAAAGATGTCATCTGCTTAGTTTAGACATGCTTTGTGTCAATGCCATCTGTTTAGTTTCTTTATCGTATATGTGAATCATGCAATGCTATAGCGACCCGACCTTAGATGGTCAAGTCTCTGTGCTTCAGTGTCATCACTAGATCGGTAATGCTGACACACATAGTACTTGAAGGATTTATAACAGAGTAGCAATCACACACTTATTACATCGAGTGTCTCAAGAGAGAACTTATTACAAAATATGGCTTAAGGCCATCTAATGCGATAACAGCGGAAGGCTTGGAAGATAAAGTGAGTCCATCAACTCCAACGGCATAGCTGAGTTGCACAACAACGACCTAACAAACCTTACTCCTCGTCTGAAAAGTCTGCAACATAATACGTTGCAGCCCGAAAACGGGTCAGCACATGGATTATGCTGGCAAAGTAACACAGTAGAGCAAGAACAGAATAATGCTATCACTATATGCATATTTGGCTGGTGGAAAGCTCTATGGTTATAGTATTGCGAAAAGCCAATTTTTCCCTACAACAGAGGAATAGATTTTAATTTAACTATCATGGTGGTTGAACAATATTGAGAAGGTACCCCCAACTCTATCCCAAATTGAAGTAGTTAACAACCCAACAATATTAATTAAAAGTGATGAGATACAGGTGATAACCCAAGTACTAGATACTCAAGATTGTCCATAACTGGGGACACGACTAACCATGATTAGATTGTACACTCTGCAGAGGTTTGCGCACTTTCCCCCACAAGACTCGATCGCCTCCGTTGTATTTCTCGCACTACAAGGTGTTTGAGAAACGGATGACGGAGACACAGTCTTTCAGAAACATTAACTCTTTACTCCGGGTAGACCATACCAAACCTACAAAACCCACTACCTGCTGATCTACCTCTTCAAGAGCTTCACGTAACTTACTCAACTATGCTAGAGCCCATAATAGCTTGTGGCTGCACATGGAAGTTTCTAGCATGAATCATCTCAGTTCCCTTTGAGCCTGGGTGGCGGTCCATAGGAAGATCACACGGGTACCCCGGGATTTCCAAAAAAACAGACAACACTGGGTTCCCTAGGTGCCTCAATCCACCCAGATGTTCATTTAAGTTGTCACCTTAAGTTGAACCATTAATTAGCAATCTCACATCTGTCATGGATTTCACTCAAACCCAAACCACGTCTACGAGCATAGCATGGCATAGTAATATAAGCAACGCGTAGAAGTAACTCCCAAGGGTTTGATAGTAACAGGGCAATAGGTTCTACCTCAACAACTACTTCCCAACCCACAAGTTAATGACATCCTAATCATGCAATGTATGAGGATTGGAACTAAAGCATAAAAACTAGGTGATAAAGGAATGTGATCAAAGTGTTACTTGCCTTGCTGACGATCCGCGAATCCTAGGGACTCGTAGTAACACGCTTCGCACTCCGGGAATTCTATTGCAAACAAACAATAACATAGATAAGCAACAAGCAAATATGCACAAGCAAAACTCAAATAAGAGAGGTTGACCATAAAGTTCAACTTAAGAACTCCGGTTTGCAAAAAGAATCAAATCAAACGGAGCAATGAAAGTCAAATGGCAAAAGAAACAAGATCCGTTTACTAATCTGAACTAAGGTCAAATTTTACAGTACCAAAATCTTGTTCAAGTTGATTAGACAGAAAGAGGGTCTCGAGACGAAGATCTAGGCGCTTGAGTCGCCTGATTCCAACTAATGAGCGAAAAGATAAACAGAAATTAAGATCGGATCAGAAATCACGATCGAGAATAATCGCCGAAAAATCTGATAAAAGAAAACTGACGAACAGACTAACGAACGAGCGTTTGTTAACTGTAACTAACGGGCGAAAACCGTTCGTTAAAACGAACGTACGGACGAACGTCTGCTATTTAGAAGAACCGAGAAAAACCGGCGAACCTATCTAAAAAACTGGACTAGGGTTCTAAAAAAACCGAACGGTTTTAAAAAAACAGGTGGCTCAGATCCGGCGCGGTACCTCTGGCGAGGGGCTCCGGCGAGGCGGGGTTGGGCGGCAGGGCGGCGGCTCGCGACGCGGCAGGGCTCGGCGGCTGCGCCGGCGGCAGGCGGCGTGGGGCGGCTGCGGGCGGCGTGGGCGGCGGCGGTGGTTGTGGTGGTGGGGGTCGGGGCGGCGCGTATATAAGGAGGGGGCGGCGGCTTGGAGGAGGGGGCAAGGCGCGGGGGAGGAGGAGGGGGCAAGGCGCGGCAGACGAGGAGTCTAGCTCGGACTCTGTCCGAGTCGGCGGTGGCACACGCGCGCGAGGAAGACGGCGTCGGCGATTGGCCCGGCGGCCCGGCTGGGTTTTGGCCCAGTCGGCTGGAGATTTTTTTTAAAAACAATTTCGCGGACAGAAATAAAATCCTAGAAAATAAAATAAAAATCTCAAAATGCCAAAACAAATTTTCACCGTCTAAATAAAATATTTAGTACGAGATGAACATTTTCTTGGCCCTAAAAATGCAATTTTGAAAACGTGTAATTTTTCTAATGCAAATAAAATCAAATAAATGATTTTAATATTTTTAACTCCAATATTTCAATTATTTTGGGGAAGTCATATTATCTCCTCTCTTATATTTTAATACGAAATATTTTTCGGAGAGAAAAATAATTAAAATCAAAAAACCTCGTTTCATTATTTGATAAAAATCAAATATGAAAACCGGGAAATCCCCAACTCTCTCCGAGGGTCCTTGAGTTGCTCAGGATTTTGAGGATTGCGGAACGAAAATGCCATAAAACATGATATGCATGAATGACTTATGTATAACATTCCAAATTGAAAATTCGGGATGTTACAAACCTACCCCCCTTAAGATGAATCTCGCCCTCGAGATTCGGGTTGGGTAGAAAATAGGTGTGGGTGGTCTTTGCGGAGATCATCCTCTCGTTCCCAGGTGGCTTCATCCTTAGTATGGTGGCTCCACTGAACTTTGCAAAATTTGATAACCTTGCTGCGAGTGACTCGGCTGGCAAACTCAGGAATCTTAACTGGCTTCTCCTCATAAGTCAAATCATTGTCCAACTGGATCGCCTCCAAGGGTAGTGTATCTCTTAACGGTATATCGGCCATCTCGGCATGACACTTCTTCAACTGTGAAATGTGGAACACATCGTGAACTCCTGACAATCCCTTAGGTAATTCCAACTTGTAGACAACTTCTCCCATCCGTTCCAAAACACGATACGGTCCTACAAATCTCAGGGCTAACTTTCCCTTAACTCCAAAACGTTTCACTCCTCGCAAGGGTGATACTTGCAGATATGCTCTATCTCCAATTTCATAGGTTACCTCCTTGCATTTTGAATCTGTGTAACTCTTCTTCCTGGACTGAGGAATCTTCAGTCTATCACGAATCAGTTTAACCTTCTCCTCAGACTCCTTGATCAAGTCTGGTCCAAACAACTGCCGGTCTCCTACCTCATCCCACATCAACGGCGTTCTGCTCCTGCGTCCATACAGGGCTTCAGACGGTGCCATCTTCAAACTGGCTTGGTAGCTATTGTTGTATGAGAATTCTGCGTAAGGCAAATTGTCATCCCAACTAGATCCATAATCTAGCGCACAGGCTCTCAATATGTCCTCCAAAATCTGATTGACTCTCTCAGTCTGTCCATCCATCTGTAGGTGAAACGTTGTACTGAACTCCAATCTTGTTCCCAAAGTATGGTGTAACTGATGCCAAAACTTTGAAGTAAACTGTGTTCCTCTATATGATACGATAGTCCTCAGAACTCCATGCAAACATACGATCCTGGACATATATATCTTGGCCAGCTTCGCACTTGTATAGGTGGTTTTCACTGGGATAAAGTGAGCTACTTTGGTCAAGCGATCAACTACTACCCATATAGAATCATATCCTACTTTGGTTTTGGGCAATCCAGTGATAAAGTCCATGCCAAGTTTATCCCACTTCCATTCGGGTATCGGCATAGGCTGTAACAGTCCTGCTGGCTTTTGATGCTCTGCCCTTACTCTCTGACATATATCACATACAGCTACATACTCGGCAATATCCTTCTTCATACTAGTCCACCAGAAACGTTCCTTCAAATCCAAATACATCTTGGTGTTTCTGGGGTGTATCGAGTATGGTGAGTCATGATCCTCTTGAAGTATCAACTTCCTGATCTCAGTGTTATTGGGCACATAAACTCGGTCCTCAAACCATAAGGTATCATGCTCATCCTCATGAAAACCTTTGGCCTTTCCTTTGCTCATCTTCTCCTTTATCTCGGCAATCTCTTTGTCATCCTTCTGAGCTTCTCGAATCTTGCCTAATAATGTAGACTGAACCTCCATTGTTGCTACGGAACCTCTTGGAACAATCTCCAATCGAAGTTCCATGATATCCACTGCTAACTCCTTCGGCAATCCCTTACTTTCAAGGATATTGGCATAACTCTTCCGGCTCAAGGCGTCTGCTACGACATTGGCCTTTCCTGGATGATAGTGTAGCTTCATACGTAATCCTTTATAAGCTCCAACCATCTCCTCTGCCTAAGGTTCAGCTCCTTCTGTGTGAAGATGTACTTCAAACTCTTATGATCCGTGTACACATCACAACGGTTTCCAATAAGGTAATGTCTCCAAGTTTTCAACGCATGCACTACGGCTGCTAGCTCCAAATCATGCGTGGCATAGTTCAACTCATGAGGTTTTAGTTGTCGTGAGGCATACGAAACAACTCTTCCGTCCTGCATAAGCACACATCCAAGTCCTAAGCGAGAGGCGTCGCAATACACTTGGAACTCCTTATCTATATCTGGCAATGTTAGCACTAGGGCTGTAGTCAAACGTTTCTTAAACTCCTGAAAACTTGCCTCGCAATCTTCTATCCATATAAACTTAGTATCCTTCTTCAATAGTACAGTCATTGGCTTTGCAATCTTGGAAAAATTCTCAATGAACCTCCTGTAGTATCCTGCGAGTCCAAGGAAACTGCGGATCTCGCTAACTGAAGTGGGTGCCAACCATTCAGTGACCGACTGAACCTTGCTAGGGTCTACTGCTATACCTTCTCCTGATATAACATGTCCAAGAAATCCGACTTCCTTCAACCAAAATTCGCATTTGCTGAACTTAGCATATAACTGGTGTTCCCTGAGTTTCTCGAGAACAAACCGCAAATGCTCCTTGTGCTCCTCTTCATTCTTCAAGTACACCATAATATCATCAATAAACACCACAATAAACTTGTCCAAATACTCCATGAACACCTTGTTCATCATGCTCATAAAATAGGCAGGGGCGTTAGTTAGTCCAAATGACATGACTGTATACTCGTATAATCCATACCGCGTGGTGAACGTTGTCTTTGGTATATCCTTCTCTCAAATCTTCAATTGATGGTATCCCAATCGTAGATCGATCTTTTAAACCACTTTAGCTCCTTGCAGCTGATCGAACAGATCATTGATCATCGGCAGTGGATACTTGTTCTTAATCGTCACTTCATTCAAGGCTCAATAATCAACAACCATCCTTAGGGATTTATCCTTCTTCTCAACCAAAAGTACTGGGGCTCCCCAAGGTGATGAACTTCTTCGAATGTAAACTTTCTCCAATAACTCCTTGATCTATTTCTTAATTTCCTCCAAATCATTTGCGGACATCCGATAGGGTCTCTTGGATATTGGCCTTGTACCTGGCAATAGCTCTATCAAAAACTCAATGTCTTTTTCCGGTGGCATGCCTGGTAACTCCTCTAGAAAAACATTCGGGAAATCCTTCACTACAGGCACTTCCTCCTGAACAACTCCCGTGAGGGCATTCACTTGGCTCCTCCTAGGTACATGCCTAGATACATACTTAATCATTTTTCCCTCCGGGGTGGTGAGATAAATCGACTTACTAGCACAGTCAATACTTCCTCCATACTTTGACATGCATTCCATACCTAATATCACATCCAATCCTTGTGACTCCAAGATAATTAGGTCGGACGGAAAAACATGTGTACCAATGGTTAGGGGTATCTGGTCGCACCATCGGCTAGCCATGTACTCTGCTCCAGGTGAACTCACTAGGAGAGGGGTCCTAAGGGTTTGGGTTGGTAGTTTAAACTTATCCACGAATCCCTTTGATATGTATGAATGCGATGCACCAGTATCAAAAAGAACAAGAGAGGTAAATGACTTAACCAAAAACTTACCTATTACCGCGTCCGGCTGCTCTTCAACCTCCTCCATGTTAACGTGGTTCACTTGTCCTTTGTTGAATGGATTAGGCTTCTTCCCAGCGCTCCCATTTCCGTTTCCATTCCTTCCGTCGGGGCAATCATTGGCATAGTGCCCTGTCTTCCCGCACTTAAAACAAGTAACTTGACTTAGGTCTCTTTTGGCGGGTGTGGCTGGGTTGGAGCGGTTCTGATTGTTGTTAGCTCTGTTCCCATTTCCATTCTTAGCACCATTGTGGTTATGCGATCCTCCTCCAGTGTGGTTGTGACCTCCATGGTTATGAACAAGTCCTCCCGAGTTTGGGGTTAGGCGAGGCTTCTGCTGAGCTCCTGAGTTATACTTCCCTTGTCCGTACTTCCCCTTACGGCTCTCAATCTGCTGCTGCTTCCCTTCAATCATAAGAGCTTTATCTACCAACTCCTGGTAGTTGTTGAAGGTTGCTACCATCAACTGCATGCTCATCTCATCATTCAACCCTTCCATAAACTTCTCCTGCTTCGCGGCATCTGTGGCCACATCATCAGGGGCATAGCGTGATAATTTGCTAAAATCATCCATGTACTGAGCCACAGTATGGTTTCCCTGGCGTAAGTTGCGGAACTCCCGCTTCTTCATCTGCATAGCTCCAGTTGAGACATGGGCTGTGCGGAAAGCTTGCTGAAACTGGTCCCAAGTGACATTGGCTACAGGAAAAGTGGTCGTGTAATTCTCCCACCATGAGGCTACTGGTCCATCCAATTGGTGTGTGGCAAAGTGCACCCTCTCAGCATCTGTGCAACCTGCGGTGGTCAACTCCCTTCCTATATGGCATAGCCAATCATCAGCAACTATTGGCTCGGTGCTACTGGAAAACACCGGCAGCTGTAACCTTAGAAAACGGGCTAGGTTGTCCACTCGCGGTGGGTTGTTGTTGTTGTTGTTGTTGCCCTGATTCTGAACTAGCAATTGCATCAAGGCATTCTACTGCTGGATCAACTGGGTGAGCTCCGGTGGGAAAGCAAAACCGGTGTCACGTCTCGGAGGCATCTGATGGGTTTAGATGGGAGAGATCAGAATAGAACAAGAGGTCTAATGAGAAAGCACTACCCATAGGCACATGAGACAAACACAATCATTTCACTCAATCAATCAAGCAAGGGCATACAAGCGGTCTAGAACTATCGCAAAAGTGCTCAACTACTACTAAATACATGGGGGTATACTAATAATATATGGTGGTCATCTAGAAATTTTGATCGGTGGAAGACTCCATGATGTCTCCTCCAGCTTCGTCTTCAAAGTCATCATCACTAGGATCGGAATCGGTGTCGTCGATGATGATATAGTTGTCCGGGCAAGTGGAATCATCGTCTTCTACTCCCGGTGCTGGTCCTCCCATGAATACTCTGATCTTCTTAACTAGGCCGTCATTCTTCTCCAGTAGTGTCTTGATTTCCTCCTCATATACATCGCGTGTAAACTTGAGTTCTTCCTCCAGCTCGATGATCCTAGTCTTCGCCTTCTTCAAGTCCATCATGTCTACGCACATCTGGTTCTCCTGACGTCGAATGTGCTGGTTTAACTCTTGGATGAAAGCTGCAATGGATCTATCCTTCTTGGTGCCGATTACTTCCCATTGCTCGTCTCGGTGCCCGCATATATGGTAGATAGTGTCCTTGAGTTCCCTGTTGTAGACCTCTCCAATGCGTCCCATGGTAATGTGGGTTGCCATGCTCTTCCCTAAACTCCAGGTGGGTGCTTCGAAAGAAAATTCTATGGGTTTAGAGGTTGGCAAAAACGTCCTTCCTGGAACTTGTACTTGAATCATCCAGCGCTCCTCTTCTGGTAAGGTGGCGTTGTACGTCCTGGTGAAGCTTGGTATTCCAATGTTCAAGTACCTAGTGACTTCCTTCAAGTGGCGTCCAAAAGGTGTCTCTTCATCCGGTTGTGCAAACTTGTTCTTCATCTCCGTCATCCTAAAGAGTAGAAAATGGAGAGGAGTCAGAAATGGGTAGAGAAGTGTGACCTATGGTTTATCTCAGTGATCGTGTCCTACACTCAGCGTGTGCTCTGATACCATCTTGTAGCGGCCCGACCTCAGATGGTCAAGTCTCTGTGCTTCAGTGTCATCCCTGGATCGGTAATGCTGACACACACAGTACTCGAAGGATTTATAACAGAGTAGCAATCACACACTTATTACATCGAGTTTCTCAAGAGAGAACTTATTACAAAAATATGGCTTAAGGCCATCTAATGCGATAAAAGCGGAAGGCTTGGAAGATAAAGTGAGTCCATCAACTCCAACGGCATAGCTGAGTTGCACGGCAACGACCTAACGAACCTTACTCCTCATCTGAAAAGTCTGCAACATAATACATTGCAGCCCGAAAACGGGTCAGCACATGGAATATGCTGGCAAAGTAACACAGTAGAGCAAGAACAGAATAATGCTATCACTATATGCATATTTGGCTGGTGGAAAGCTATATGGTTATAGTTTTGCAAAAAGCCAATTTTTCCCTACAACAAAGGAATAGATTTTAATTTAACTATCATGGTGGTTGAACAATATTGAGAAGGTACCCCCAAGTCAATCCCAAATTAAAGTAGTTAACAACCCAACAATATTAATTAAAAGTGATGAGATATAGGTGATAACCCAAATACTATATACTCAAGATTGTCCATAACCGGGGACACGGCTAACCATGATAAGTTTGTACACTCTGCAGAGGTTTGCTCACTTTTCCCCACAAGACTCGATCGCCTCCGTTGTATTTCTCGCACTACAAGGTGTCCGAGAAATGGATGACCAAGACACAGTCTTTCAGAAACATTAACTCTTTACTCCGTGTAGACCATACCAAACCTACAAAACCCACTACCTGCTGATCTACCTCTTCAAGAGCTTCATGTAACTTACTCAACTATGCTAGAGCCCATAATAGCTTGTGGCTGCACATGGAAGTTTCTAGCATGAATCATCTCAGTTCCCTTTGAGCCTGGGTAGCGGTCCATAGGAAGATCACACGGGTACCCCAGGATTTCCAAAAAAACAGACAACACTGGGTTCCCCAGGTGCCTCAATCCACCCAGATGTTAATTTAAGTTGCCACCTTAAGTTGAACCATTAATTAGCAATCTCACATCTGTCATGGATTTCACTCAAACCCAAACCACGTCTACGAGCATAGCATAGAATAGTAATATAAGCAACACGTAGAAGTAACTCCCAAGGGTTTGATAGTAACAGGGCAATAGGTTCTACCTCAACAACTACTTCCCAACCCACAAGTTAATGACATCCTAATCATGCAATGTCTGAGGATTGGAACTAATGCATAAAAACTGGGTGATAAAGGAATATGATCAAAGTGTTACTTGGCTTGCTGATGATCCGTGAATCCTAGGGACTCGCAGTAACATGCTTCGCACTCCGGAAATTCTATCGCATACAAACAATAACATACATAAGCAACAAGAAAAGATGCACAAGCAAAACTCAAATAAGAGAGGTTGACCAGAAAGTTCAACTTAAGAACTCCGGTTTGCAAAAAGAATCAAATCAAATGGAGCAACGAAACTCAAACGGCGAAAGAAACAAGATCCGTTTACTAATCTAAACTAAGGTCAAATTTTACAGTAACAAAATCTTGTTAAAGTAGATTAAACAGAAAGAGGGTCTCGAGACGAAGATCTAGGCGCTTGAATCGCCTGATTCCGACGAACGAGCGAAAAGATAAACAGAAACTAAGATTGGATCAGAAATCACGATCGAGAATAATCGCGGAAAAATCCTATAAAAGAAAACTGACGAACAGACTAACGAACGAGCATTCGTTAACTGTAACTAACGGGCGAAAATTGTTCGTTAAAACGAACGTACGGACGAACGTCCGCTATTTAGAAGAATCGAGAAAAACCGCTAAACCGATCTAAAAACAGACAAGGGTTCTAAAAAACCCGAACGGTTTAAAAAAACCGGCAGTTCGGATCCGGCGCGGTACCTCCGGCGAGGGCCTCCGACGAGGCGGGGTTTTGTGGAGGGGTGGTGGCTCGTGGGGCGGCGGCTCGCGGGGCGGCGGGGCTCGGCGGCGGCGCGGGCAGCTGGCGGCGCGGCGGCGGCAGGTGGCGCGGGGCGCCTGCGGGCGGCGCGGCCGGCAGCGGCGGCGGCGGTGGTTGTGGTGGTGGGGGTCGGGGCGGCGCATATATAAGGAGGGGCGGCGGCTTGGAGGAGGGGGCAAGGCGCGGAGGAGGAGGAGGGGGGCAAGGCGCACCGCAGGAGGAGTCCGGCTCGGACTCCTGTCCGAGTTGGCCGCGGCGGCGCACGCGCGCTAGAAAGACGGCGGCGGCGATTGGGCCGGCGGCCCGGCTAGGTTTCGGCCGAGTCGGCTGGAGATTTTTTTTAAAACAATTTCGCCAACAGAAATAAAATCCTAGAAAATAAAATAAATACCTAAAAATGCCAAAACAAATTTTTACCGTCTAAATAAAATATTTAGAACGAGATGAACATTTTCTTGGCCCTAAAAATGCAATTTTGAAAACGTGTAATTTTTCTAATGCAAATAAAATCCAAATAAAATCAAATAAATGATTTTAATATTTTTCCTCCAATATTTCAATTATTTTGGAGAAGTCATATTATCTCCTCTCTTATATTTTAATACGAAATATTTTTCAAAGAAAAAAATTATTAAAAAAAAATCCTCGTTTAATTATTTGATAAAAATTAAATATGAAAACCGGGAAATCCCCAACTCTCTCTGTCACACCCTAGCTAGGTTATGCATTAGAGTGTGCATCATGTTTACTTTTATCAGAAATGGAAATGGGGAAAGCAAAACCCCCAGCACCCCCCCCCCCTGAAATCAACTAGGGTTTAATAAAAATAAACTCAATGAACCTGAAATGCCCTTCAGATATGTTCACCCTCTTTGCCTTGGGTTAGAACCCTTGGGAAAAATGGTGCATATATTTTAGGTCAACAAAAGGGGCATTGACTTAATTTATAAATATTTGAATTTGGGCATTTAAATACTATTAAATAATTCAAATGCTCAAATAATGTTGGAATTATTTTTGGGCCACTGAAATATTTCAGAAAGTGTCCATAAATATTTTCAGGATTTTATAAAATGATTTAGTATTTAAACTAAATCAAAACAGAATAACAGAAATAGAAAATAAAATGAATTAGAGAGAAAGAACAGAGGCTCACCTGGACCTACCTGCCGGCCCAGCACTGCAGCTGGACGGCCCAGCCCACCAGGCGACGCCAGTCGTCCCCTAGCTGCTGCCAGGAGGACGCCGGGCGTGTGCCCGCGGCGCGCCGGCACGCGCGCGGCCACCGACGGCCACCTCCTGCTTCGGCCGCCTCCCCGACGTCGCTATGGACGCCACGCACCCCCCTGGCCCTCTCATTCACTCTCCCTCACCCTCATCCTCTCCCCTATCTCGGTCTCTCGCACAAACCGAACACAGCCGCCGCCGCTGTTCGCTGCCACCGCGGCCACCGGCCACCCCTCGCCGTGCCGCTGCGCCCAAAAGCTCCGCCTCGACCCCCTCCTTCTTCCACCCCAAGCCACGCCACCGCAGGAGCCCCACATCGCCGCCACGAGTCGTCTTCTCCGAGCACGGCTACCGGACTCCATCGACGAATTCGTCGGCTCCGGACCGTCCCCGAGCCCACCGAGCTGCTCTACGTGACCCCAGTGAGCTCCTGCTCCATTTCCCCCTCTTCCCCGCTTCAATTGATCGCCGTAGCCGTCGCCCCCTTGATGACCGAAGTGCGCCGCCGCCCGAGCTCGCCGTCGACGATGCTCCGGTGACCAAATGGTCACCCTGGAGTGTCGAACCTACTCCCCGCGATGCGTAGCACCCTCCTAGCCCCCTTGCCCCGCTCTTCTACGCACCGAAACGCGACCCCACGCGCAACCGAACTCCGGCGGCCGCCAAAGAGCTCGCCGCCGTCAACTCCGGCCATCCTAGCTGCTGCTGCTGCCACCACTAGATCCGCGAGAGCGCCAGCAAGCCATAGCAACAAACCACGCTCGAAATGGAGCCCTATAGCGCATTCCCGAGCCGCTCCGCCGTCTCTGTCGTCGCCGGCGACGAGCCGTGGACCAAGTCCGGCAGGTTTGACCCCGCTGACTGCTGACTGGGTGGGCCCAGTTGACCCCCTGGGTCACTGACGCGTGGGCCCCAGGCCACTAATGAACCAGGATTAGGATTAACTTAAATTAGTTAAACTAATGACCCTGACAGGCGGGACCCACTAGTCAGCCTCTCTCCCTGCCCTGTTACACTGACCAGTGGACCCCACACGTCAGGTTTGACTGGGTCAGCCGCCTTTGACCTGCTGACGCAATGCTGTTGTCATGCTGATGCAATATATCTTTTCTGGAATTAAAATAATTCAGGAAATTCCAGAAAATACCCAAAACTTCAAAAATTCATAGAAATTCAACCATAACTCCAAATGAGACAAATTATATATGTAAAATTATCAGAAAAATTCAAGGAATCCATCTGTACCATTTTCATGCATGTTTGAACAATGTTTGTCCTCTGATTTGGACAAAACAAATAAAGGGCATTTAAATAATCATATATGGGGTTGGAATTTGAATCTTGTACTCAAACCAACTCCATTTAAATTATAGCTAGTGGCATTAGCTCATGACACATCCATATTGCCATGTCATAGCATGCATCATATTGTTGCATATCGTCATGTGTTGATTGTGCTCGGTTGTGTTCTTCGTGGTAGGTTCTGCCTCCGAGGATATTCACGAGTATCCAACTGAAGGGCAGTATCCCGTCACCACTCCATCAGGCAAGCAACCATTGATCATTCCGATACAACCCATGTTCTCGCTCCTGCTCTTGTTTACTGCATTAAGTCAACACGATTCAAACTGCTGTGTGCTACGGTAGTTGAACCCTTATCCTCTGCATGACCTGTCATTGCCACAGTAACTAGATGAAACCCACTAGCATGTGTAGGAGTTGATTGAGCCATGTTTTGTGATTCCTACCTTGCTATGCCTGCTATGCCTAGAGTTGTGTCAGGTCTGGTTCATCTGGGTGATGGGCTAGAGTGAAATGCTTGTGCCAGTAATATGAGGGATGTGTTGAACATGTTTTGGTAAAGGTATCGATGAGAGGCCATGTAGGAGTACATGGTGGGTTGTTTCATTGAGGCCGTCCATAAGAACCGAGATCTGAATGTGTGATTTAAGATGCAGTTACTACCGTACATTGGGCCCGAAACAAATGGACCCTCTCGGCTTCTTAGCCACCCTAGTACTCTGTCCAGGAGTTGCAAATAGTTTCTGGTGCTTGTAGGATATGTGTTGGCGGCCGTGCGTAGCGCTGACCCTAGGGGTGGGCTATGTTGCGGTAGATACACCGTGGCACGGTGTACCGAGTCACCCGTTTGGTGTCTCGGGAACCCTGTTCACATCGTTCGGGGCCGTATGTGGAAACCTCGGCCGGACTCCCTGCGGATGGAACCTGGGTAGGCGATAACCTGGACTAGGGGCTTAGGTGATTAGGTAGGCCGTGTCCGACACCCTCACTGGGCTTCCGCTTGAAGGTTGCCGAGTACATGTCGTGTAGACGGCGGTAAGCGGTGAAAGCGTGTATGACGAAGTACACCCCTGCAGGGTATAAAACTATTCGAATAGCCGCGTCCGCGGTAAAGGACTACTTGATTGCATATACAGTTCATAGACAAGTTAATGGATACTACTAAAAGACTCAAGATAAGTGTGAGTACCGAGGATGGCCCCCTCACAGGATTCGAGGGAGGATCCTCGGTGGGGTATTGTGATGGTGAGTAGTGGACTCGTGTGCGAAAACTATTTTGCTAAAAGATTCCGTAGGATAGCTTAGCCAAGAGTCAAAGCTGGCTTGCTGCATAAACCCCACCACCTTCTTGAGAATGAGCATGTACAGTAGGTTCTGATGTAAGACTTGCTGAGTACCTTTGTACTCATGTTTGCTTATTTATTGTTTTCAGACGACAACACTGCCCCCTCCGATGGGTTTTACGTAGATCTTGACGTCAACGAGTGACTAGACACCCAGGTGGTGATCCAGGCCATGGAGGGCCCTATGTAGATAGACAGGCTTCGAGAAGCCTTCTTTCTTTCTAGAGTCTGTACTCAGACTAGTTGCTTCCGCATGTGCTTGTATGACTGTATGACTTGAGTGTCGGGTCATGTGACCCCTACCTGTATGGATATGTTATGTATGGCTCCCTGGAGCCTTTAGATAAAGTACTTGAGTTGTAGAGTTTTGTTGTGATGCCATGTTGTATGTACCCATATCGAGCATATTGTATGTATGTTTGAAATGCTTGGTATGAGTGGGATCCGACAATCTAGTTGTTTGCCCTTCGCAGCCTTTCTTATGGGGAAATGTAGTCTAGTGCTCCTCGAGCCATAGTAGTCCGCTACAGCCCGGTTCACCGGAGTCCTGCTAGCCCAGCACTACTGTTCAGGACACTTGACTGGCCGGCATGTGTTTCACTTCGTCCCTATGTCTGTCCCTTCGGGGAAATGTCACGCGGTGATCTCCGGAGTCCTGTCTAGCCTGCTACAGCCCGGGATTCCCCGGAGTCCTGCTAGCCTAGTGCTACAGCCCGGAATCACTCGTTGATGACCGACATGTTCGTTGTGATTCATGTATGCCTGTCTCCATAGGTCTGTGCCGCTTTGGGTTCACGACTAGCCATGTCGGCCCGGGTTCTCGGTCATATGGATGCTAGCGACATTGTCATATACGTGAGCCAAAAGGCGCAAACGGTCCCGGGCCATGGTAAGGCGACACCCGTGGGATACCGTGCGTGAGGCCGCAAAGTGATATGAGGTGTTACCGGCTAGATCGATGTGGCTTAGAATCGGGGTCCTGACAGCGTTGGTATCAGAGTCGGACTGCCTGTAGGTTCGTTCAGCCAAACTGGTCGATGTCGAGTCTAGAAATGCTTTAGTTATATGTAAGGGAATTGATTGTGGGAGGGAACGTAAGGTTCTTTTACTCCTTTACCCTATGCTTCTGATCTGAGTCATTCTCTTCTCATTCAACGTGGGTTAAGGACTAGGCTCTCTTCTTCTATCAGGTTCACGTGTTACTAATCCGTAGTAGCTCATAGGATTTTTGCTACGAGTTTCAGTCCAGTTTCTACTATTTTAGTACGTGTCTATTTGAATCAGAACCTTGATATGATGCTGTTGAGCGGTATTGTGAACTGTTGTGGATGTCTCAAATCTTTTTCTGAGCATTTACAGCCGTTATGCTGCCCAATTTTCCCTAGGAATTCTGATGTCTTTGTCTTGTGGCTATGCTTTCAGATGGACAACCAGTCTCAAAACCAAGTGGTTCGCCTGACCAGGTGCCTCGACGTGCCCGGTCATACTGCTATGTTGGTCCGGGTCATGATCGAGACAGGATACCGTTGGTATCCCGAATACACTGTTGAAGAGCAGTTCCGTGACTTTAATCAAAGCCAGTATTTATGCACCGTCAGGATATTTCCTTCCTATCCTGGATCTACCGAGCCCCTTCACTGTTCCTATGGACTCGGAGTCACCATTGAGATGGCTGTGCAGGATGCTGCCTATTCCATGATGACCATCTTGCGAGTCCGGACTGGCCTGCTTCGGAACACTGACTTCCGTTACATGCCAGCTTCACTTCCGGGAGCGCAGGGGTATCTTCAGGCTATCTATGCTGACTCCACCCAAGAAGACTCATTAACTCGTACCACCGCTGAGATGCTCGAAGATAAGGACCGAGAGAATCGGGCCTTGAGGCTGGAGCTCTTCAATACCCGTGCTGATCATTGGGCCACATTGACTCGGTTTGCACCCGCGGTGCAAGCTGGATGTATGGATACCAGGGATCTGTATCCTGTGAGAGCAGCTCTGCCAGACATGGTGGATTGGCGTGATGTGGGAGGCATCACCCCACCCCTTGGTCCCCGCAGGCCACCGTTTGTTGGTCCAAGACCTTATCCTAGCCCCTACGGTCCACAGGCTCCTCAGGACCGTCTGTTTCCGGATGATCACGTTGAACTTCCAGGCTATGGAGGTGACTTCTATGAGGACTACTACGGAGCTATCTGAGTTAGTAGTAGTACCACTAGTATTGTAGTAGTTGTATCTCCACTGTCCTGTGTGACTTGTGGAATACGACTTGGTGTGTAATCGATTCTGGAGGTGTAGACAAATAATGTATAGGGACTCGGAATGCCTCCGATGAGATGTAACGTCTACCTTCATAGTTGTACTATAGCATGGGCTTGTACTAAACTATGTATGACGAGTATGACCGTTGGTGTATATATGGCAGTTTTATATTACCATGGCATACGAATGAGCATCTCTGCATTCCGCGTTATCCTTTACATTCTGCACTTCCCTGTTAAGTTTGAGCCATCCTTGTCTAAACCGTTGTCTTGTTTCCTTCTAGGATGGTCAACACCCGCGGAAACCCTGCTGCCCCAGAGCAGGGGGAAGCCAATGCAGCTAGAGGTGAAAATTTGCCTCACCCGCCTTCCCTGGCCGAAGTGATGCTGGAGGCGGAAAGGAACAAGCGTGAGACCAACCCCCTGTTGGAGCGGATTGAGCAGAACACTGCACGCCACCCACGAAATGCCTTGGTGTCAATCAACGACTTCATCAAGCTGTACCCACCAAAGTTTAACCATTCTGTCGAGCCCCTCGACGCGGATGATTGGCTTCGCAGCATCACCCACAAGCTACGTTCTGCCAACGTAGCTGAAGCCGACAAGGTTACCTATGCTGCTTATCATCTTGAGGGCCCCGCTAGCCATTGGTGGGAAAACTACGAAGCTATGCGCCCGGTCGGCCAAATCACTACCTGGGCTGAGTTCAGCGAGGCTTTCCGTGAGCATCACATTCCGGAAGGTCTCATGGATCGCAAGAGGGAGGAATTCTGCAACTTCACCCAAGGAAGGCTGACTGTGGATGCATATAGCCGAGAATTTGGGAACCTGGCACGCTATGCTCCTGAAGAGGTTTCTACTGACGCCAAGAAGCAGGCAAGGTTCCGTAAGGGACTTAGCCCTGAGCTTCGCCGCGATCTCCGTCTGCACGAGTGCACATCCTTCCAGAAGTTGGTCAATAAAGCTATCAGTGCTGAGACAGGCCAGACTGATTATGACGCTTCACGCAAGCATTCTCGTGATTTTGGGTCTTCATCCGGCTCTGGAGCTCAGAAGCGCCGGGTGTGGATTCCAAGCACCGCACTGCCACCCAGATTCACCCCGAGGCCATCCTTTGAGGCGCCTCGTCCCAACCAGCAAATTGCACCATCCAAGCCCTATGGTGGCCCCGCTGCTAATGTTGCTCCACGCCCCACTGTGGTAACATGCTTCAAGTGTGGAGAACCGGGTCACTATAGTCGAGAGTGTCCCCAGAACAACCCCAATCAAGCTGGAAAGTCCGTTGGCCGTGGTAAGCCCGCGGGAAAGACTTTCTACGCCAAGCCGGCCACTACTGCACGTGGCCATGTCAACTACGTCTCAGCCGAAGAGGCTCATGAGGATCCCAACGTCGTCCTTGGTACGCTCCTTGTTAACTGCCATCCGGCATCTGTTCTTTTCGATACTGGAGCATCTCATTCATTCATATCCGAGAATTATGCTCGGTTGCATAACACGACATTCTGTGACATGCCCACTTCCATGGTAATTCAAACTCCGGGTTCCAAATGGCAAACTTCTAGGGTAAGCCATGGGAACGAAATTCTTGTCGATAGGCTTGTCTTCCTTGCATCTTTAATAGCTCTCAAGTCCTCCGACATAAACATCATCTTGGGTATGGACTGGATGTCGGCTCATTATGCCAAGATCGATTGTGCCACTAGAACCGTTCAACTTACTCATCCCTCGGGCAAGACAGTTAATGTCTTAACTCGAGTGGCCAAGCGCCAACTTTACTCTCTCAATGCCAACCCCCTTCCAGACCTTGAGGACGTTCCGGTAGTCCGAGACTTCCCGGATGTGTTTCCGGAAGAACTGCCAGGTGTTCCACCTGACCGGGATGTCGAGTTTGTGATAGACCTTGTTCCAGGAACCGTTCCAATTGCTAGAAGACCCTACAAGATGGCACCCTTAGAACTAGCCGAGCTTAAGAACCAACTCGATGAGTCCTTGAACAAAGGGTTCATCCGTCCTAGCTCCTCTCCTTGGGCTTGCCCCGTCCTCTTCGTCAAGAAGAAGGATGGAACGGATCGAATGGTTGTGGATTACCGACCTGTCAATCTGGTCACCATCAAGAACAAATACCCGCTTCCCAGGATCAACGACCTGTACGATCAGCTCGCTGGATCCTCAGTCTTCTCCAAGATGGATTTGAGGTTGGGCTACCATCAAATCAAAATCAGAAACGGGGACATTCCCAAAACGGCTTTTGTCACTCGTTATGGCCAATACGAGTACACCGTCATGTCCTTCGGTTTAACCAATGCCCCGGCCACTTTCTCCCGGTTAATGAACTCGGTTTTCATGGAGTACTTGGACAAATTCGTCGTAGTATACCTCGATGACATACTCATCTACTCCAAAAATGAAGAGGAACATGCCGAACATCTAAGACTGGTATTGATGAAACTTCGAGAGCATCGCCTTTATGCCAAATTCTCCAAGTGTGAATTTTGGTTGTCAGAAGTGACCTATCTAGGCCATGTAATCTCTGGTAAGGGTATTGCTGTCAATCCCGAGCGAGTTCAAGCCGTCCTTGATTGGACTCCACCTGTTTCGGTCAAGCAAGTTCGGAGTTTCCTTGGCCTAGCGAGCTATTGCCGCCGCTTCGTCGAGAATTTCTCCAAGGTTGCTAAACCTCTAACTGAACTCCTCAAGAAAGATAAAAAGTTCGAGTGGACTCCACAGTGCGAGTTCAGTTTTCAGGAACTGAAAAGACGCCTGACATCTGCTCCCGTACTGGTACCACCAGATTTCTCCAAGGACTTTATTATCTATTGCGACGCCTCGCGACAAGGACTAGGTTGCATACTCATGCAGGATCGTCAGGTAATTGCCTATGCCTCACGGCAATTACACCCACATGAGGAAAATTATCCCACACATGATCTAGAGCTTGCAGCTGTAGTCCATGCACTCAAAACCTGGCGACATTACCTTCTCGGTAATCGTTGCGAGATCTTCACCGATCACCAAAGCTTGAAATATATCTTCACCCAACCAGATTTGAATCTCAGGCAAAGACATTGGGTCGAGTTGATCTCGGATTACGACTTAGGAATAACTTACACCCCTGGCAAAGCCAATGTCATGGCTGATGCACTAAGTCGTAAGTCCTATTGTAACAACCTGATGTTACAACAAAGTCAACCACTTCTCCATGAGGAATTCCGCAAGCTTAATCTTCACATTGTTCCTCAAGGATTCCTATCCGCCCTGGTAGCGGAACCTACCCTTACGGATCAGGTCATCAAGGCGCAGAAGATAGATCCGGGAATTTCCCGTATCAAGAGAAACGTTAGAAAAGGAGTCGTGAATTGTTTCTCCATTGATGACCAAGGTGTTGTATACTTTGGGGATCGCCTAGTGGTTCCGAAGGCGCGAAACCTGAGGCGACTGATCCTTAAGGAAGCTCATGAATCCCCTCTCACCATTCATCCCGGTAGTACCAAAATGTATCAAGACCTACGCCAGAGGTTTTGGTGGACTAGGATGAAGAGGGAAATTGCTCAATACATTGCTAATTGCGACGTTTGTCGTCGTGTTAAAGCAGAGCATCAACGGCCTGCTGGCACCCTTCAACCTTTGGCTATTCCTGAATGGAAATGGGACAAAATCAGTATGGATTTCATCACTGGATTTCCCAGGACCAAGAGGGGAAATAATGCCATCTTCGTCGTGATCGACCGTCTTTCCAAAGTAGCCCATTTTCTACCTGTTCGAGAGAGTATCACCGCTAGCCAGCTAGCTGACTTATACATCTCCCGAATAGTGTCTCTTCATGGTGTCCCGTTGGAAATTAACTCAGACCGTGGAAGTCTCTTCACCTCTCGATTTTGGGAAAGTTTCCAAAATGCTATGGGAACTCATCTCTCCTTTAGCACCGCCTTCCATCCTCAATCAAGTGGTCAAGTAGAGCGAGTAAATCAAATTCTGGAAGATATGCTCCGAGCTTCTGTTATCTCGTTTGGAATGAGTTGGGAGAAATGCCTTCCATTCGCGGAGTTTGCCTATAACAATAGCTATCAAGCTAGTTTGGGCAAGGCTCCCTTCGAAGTTCTCTATGGACGAAAATGTCGAACGCCTCTTAACTGGTCAGAAACCGGGGAAAGACAACTCTTTGGCCCGGATATGATTCAAGAAGCAGAAGAGCAGGTTCGCGTTATTCGTGAGAAATTGAAAACGGCCCAATCTCGCCAAAAGAGTCAATATGATCATAAGCATAAGCCTATGACATTTGAAATTGACGAGAAAGCTTACCTTCGGGTTACCCCGTTAAAAGGAACCCATCGCTTCGGTATCAAAGGCAAATTGGCTCCTCGTTACATTGGACCCTTTCGCATTATTGCCAAACGAGGAGAAGTTGCCTACCAATTGGAACTACCTCCGCATCTTTCCAGAGTTCACGACGTCTTCCACGTTTCGCAACTCAGGCATTGCTTCGCGGATCCTATCCGTGGAGTGGACCACGAAACGCTTGATTTACAAGATAACCTTTCTTATCGGGAATACCCCGTTCGTATCCTTGATCAAGCCGAGCGTACCACTCGACGTCATAATATCAAGTTTCTCAAGGTTCAATGGTCACACCATTCCGAGGAAGAAGCCACTTGGGAAAGGGAGGATCGTCTTCGACTCGAGTACCCCGCCTTCTTCCCAGATGATCCTAAATCTCGGGACGAGATTCTATTGAGTGGGGGTGAGTTGTCACACCCTAGCTAGGTTATGCATTAGAGTGTGCATCATGTTTACTTTTATCAGAAATGGAAATGGGGAAAGAAAAACCCCCAGCACCCCCCCCCCCCCCTGAAATCAACTAGGGTTTACTAAAAATAAACTCAATGAACCTGAAATGCCCTTCAGATATGTTCACCCTCTTTGCCTTGGGTTAGAACCCTTGGGAAAAATGGTGCATATATTTTTAGGTCAACAAAAGGGGCATTGACTTAATTTATAAATATTTGAATTTGGGCATTTAAATACTATTAAATAATTCAAATGCTCAAATAATGTTGGAATTATTTTTGGGCCACTGAAATATTTCAGAAAGTGTCCATAAATATTTTCAGGATTTTATAAAATGATTTAGTATTTAAACTAAATCAAAACAGAATAACAGAAATAGAAAATAAAATGAATTAGAGAGAAGGAACAGAGGCTCACCTGGACCTACCTGCCGGCCCAGCACTGCAGCTGGACGGCCCAGCCCACCAGGCGACGCCAGTCGTCCCCTAGCTGCTGCCAGGAGGACGCCGGGCGTGTGCCCGCGGCGCGCCGGCACGCGCGCGGCCACCGACGGCCACCTCCTGCTTCGGCCGCCTCCCCGACGTCGCTATGGACGCCACGCACCCCCCTGGCCCTCTCATTCACTCTCCCTCGCCCTCATCCTCTCCCCTGTCTCGGTCTCTCGCACAAACCGAACACAGCCGCCGCCGCTGTTCGCTGCCACCGCCGCCACCGGCCACCCCTCGCCGTGCCGCTGCGCCCAAAAGCTCCGCCTCGACCCCCTCCTTCTTCCACCCCAAGCCACGCCACCGCAGGAGCCCCACATCGCCGCCACGAGTCGTCTTCTCCGAGCACGGCTGCCGGACTCCATCGACGAATTCGTCGGCTCCGGACCGTCCCCGAGCCCACCGAGCTGCTCTACGTGACCCCAGTGAGCTCCTGCTCCGTTTCCCCCTCTTCCCCGCTTCAATTGATCACCGTAGCCGTCGCCCCCTTGATGACCGAAGTGCGCCGCCGCCCGAGCTTGCCGTCGACGATGCTCCGGTGACCAAATGGTCACCCTGGAGTGTCGAACCTACTCCCCGCGATGCATAGCACCCTCCTAGCCCCCTTGCCCCGCTCTTCTACGCACCGAAACGCGACCCCGCGCGCAACCGAACTCCGGCGGCCGCCAAAGAGCTCGCCGCCGTCAACTCCGGCCATCCTAGCTGCTGCTGCTGCCACCACTAGATCCGCGAGAGCGCCAGCAAGCCATAGCAACAAACCACGCTCGAAATGGAGCCCTATAGCGCATTCCCGAGCTGCTCCGCCGTCTCTGTCGTCGCCGGCGACGAGCCGTGGACCAAGTCCGGCGGGTTTGACCCCGCTGACTGCTGACTGGGTGGGCCCAGTTGACCCCCTGGGTCACTGACGCGTGGGCCCCAGGCCACTAATGAACCAGGATTAGGATTAACTTAAATTAGTTAAACTAATGACCCTGACAGGCGGGACCCACTAGTCAGCCTCTCTCCCTGCCCTGTTACACTGACCAGTGGACCCCACACGTCAGGTTTGACTGGGTCAGCCGCCTTTGACCTGCTGACGCAATGCTGTTGTCATGCTGACGCAATATATCTTTTCTGGAATTAAAATAATTCAGGAAATTCCAGAAAATACCCAAAACTTCAAAAATTCATAGAAATTCAACCATAACTCCAAATGAGACAAATTATATATGTAAAATTATCAGAAAAATTCAAGGAATCCATCTGTACCATTTTCATGCATGTTTGAACAATGCTTGTCCTCTGATTTGGACAAAACAAATAAAGGGCATTTAAATAATCATATATGGGGTTGGAATTTGAATCTTGTACTCAAACCAACTCCATTTAAATTATAGCTAGTTGCATTAGCTCATGACACATCCATATTGCCATGTCATAGCATGCATCATATTGTTGCATATCGTCATGTGTTGATTGTGCTCGGTTGTGTTCTTCGTGGTAGGTTCTGCCTCCGAGGATATTCACGAGTATCCAACTGAAGGGCAGTATCCCGTCACCACTCCATCAGGCAAGCAACCATTGATCATTTCGATACAACCCATGTTCTCACTCCTGCTCTTGTTTACTGCATTAAGTCAACACGATTCAAACTGCTGTGTGCTACGGTAGTTGAACCCTTATCCTCTGCATGACCTGTCATTGCCACAGTAACTAGATGAAACCCACTAGCATGTGTAGGAGTTGATTGAGCCATGTTTTGTGATTCCTACCTTGCTATGCCTGCTATGCCTGCTATGCCTAGAGTTGTGTCAGGTCTGGTTCATCTGGGTGATGGGCTAGAGTGAAATGCTTGTGCCAGTAATATGAGGGATGCGTTGAACATGTTTTGGTAAAGGTATCGATGAGAGGCCATGTAGGAGTACATGGTGGGTTGTTTCATTGAGGCCGTCCATAAGAACCGAGATCTGAATGTGTGATTTAAGATGCAGTTACTACCGTACATTGGGCCCGAAACAAATGGACCCTCTCGGCTTCTTAGCCACCCTAGTACTCTGTCCAGGAGTTGCAAATAGTTTCTGGTGCTTGTAGGATATGTGTTGGCGGCCGTGCGTAGCGCTGACCCTAGGGGTGGGCTATGTTGCGGTAGATACACCGTGGCACGGTGTACCGAGTCACCCGTTTGGTGTCTCGGGAACCCTGTTCACATCGTTCGGGGCCGTATGTGGAAACCTCGGCCGGACTCCCTGCGGATGGAACCTGGGTAGGCGATAACCTGGACTAGGGGCTTAGGTGATTAGGTAGGCCGTGGCCGACACCCTCGCTGGGCTTCCGCTTGAAGGTTGCCGAGTACATGTCGTGTAGACGGCGGTAAGCGGTGAAAGCGTGTATGACGAAGTACACCCCTGCAGGGTATAAAACTATTCGAATAGCCGCGTCCGCGGTAAAGGACTACTTGATTGCATATACAGTTCATAGACAAGTTAATGGATACTACTAAAAGACTCAAGATAAGTGTGAGTACCGAGGATGGCCCCCTCACAGGATTCGAGGGAGGATCCTCGGTGGGGTATTGTGATGGTGAGTAGTGGACTCGTGTGCGAAAACTATTTTGCTAAAAGATTCCGTAGGATAGCTTAGCCAAGAGTCAAAGCTGGCTTGCTGCATAAACCCCACCACCTTCTTGAGAATGAGCATGTACAGTAGGTTCTGATGTAAGACTTGCTGAGTACCTTTGTACTCATGTTTGCTTATTTATTGTTTTCAGACGACAACACTGCCCCCTCCGATGGGTTTTACGTAGATCTTGACGTCGACGAGTGACTAGACACCCAGGTGGTGATCCAGGCCATGGAGGGCCCTATGTAGATAGACAGGCTTCGAGAAGCCTTCTTTCTTTCTAGAGTCTGTACTCAGACTAGTTGCTTCCGCATGTGCTTGTATGACTGTATGACTTGAGTGTCGGGTCATGTGACCCCTACCTGTATGGATATGTTATGTATGGCTCCCTGGAGCCTTTAGATAAAGTACTTGAGTTGTAGAGTTTTGTTGTGATGCCATGTTGTATGTACCCATATCGAGCATATTGTATGTATGTTTGAAATGCTTGGTATGAGTGGGATCCGACAATCTAGTTGTTTGCCCTTCGCAGCCTTTCTTATGGGGAAATGTAGTCTAGTGCTCCTCGAGCCATAGTAGTCCGCTACAGCCCGGTTCACCGGAGTCCTGCTAGCCCAGCACTACTGTTCAGGACACTTGACTGGCCGGCATGTGTTTCACTTCGTCCCTATGTCTGTCCCTTCGGGGAAATGTCACGCGGTGATCTCCGGAGTCCTGTCTAGCCTGCTACAGCCCGGGATTCCCCGGAGTCCTGCTAGCCCAGTGCTACAGCCCGGAATCACTCGTTGATGACCGACATGTTCGTTGTGATTCATGTATGCCTGTCTCCATAGGTCTGTGCCGTTTTGGGTTCACGACTAGCCATGTCGGCCCGGGTTCTCGGTCATATGGATGCTAGCGACATTGTCATATACGTGAGCCAAAAGGCGCAAACGGTCCCGGGCCATGGTAAGGCGACACCCGTGGGATACCGTGCGTGAGGCCGCAAAGTGATATGAGGTGTTACCGGCTAGATCGATGTGGCTTAGAATCGGGGTCCTGACACTCTCTGAGGGTCCTTGAGTTGCTTAGGATTACGAGGATTGCGGAACGAAAATGCCATAAAATATGATATGCATGAATGACCTATGTATAACATTCCAAATTGAAAATTTGGGATGTTACAAATGCCATCTTGTTTTGCCAGGCATCATATACGTGAATTTTGCAATGCCACCCTCGTTAGTGCTACCTCTTTTAGCACTGTGTTGGTTTTCCCCGAAGAGGAAGGGATGATGCAGCAAAGTAGCGTAAGTATTTCCCTCAGTTTTTGAGAACCAAGGTATCAATCCAGTAGGAGGCTACGCGCGAGTCCCTCGCACCTGCACAAAACAAATAAATCCTCGCAACCAACGCAAATAGGGGTTGTCAATCCCTATAGGGCCACTTACGAGAGTGAGATCTGATAGATATGATAAGATAATATTTTTGGTATTTTTATGATAAAGATGCAAAGTAAAATAAAGGCAAAGTAAATAACTAAGTAGCAGGAGATTGATATGATAAAGATAGACCCGGGGGCCATAGGTTTCACTAGTGGCTTCTCTCAAGAGCATAAATATTCTACGTTGGGTGAACAAATTACTATTGAGCAATTGACAGAATTGAGCATAGTTATGAGAATATCTAGGTATGATCATGTATATAGGCACCACGTCCGAGACAAGTAGACCGACTCCTGCCTGCATCTACTACTATTATTCCACTCATCGACCGCTATCCAGCATGCATCTAGAGTATTAAGAAAAAACAGAGTGACGCCTTAAGCAAGATGACATGATGTAGAGGGATAGACTCATGCAATATGAAGAAAACCCCATCTTGTTATCCTCGATGGCAACAATACAATATGTGCCTTGCTGCCCTTACTGTCACCGGGTAAGTACACCACAAGATTGAACCCAAAGCTAAGCACTTCTCCCATTGCAAGAAAGATCAATCTAGTAGGCCAAACCAAACTGATAATTCGAAGAGAGTTGCAAAGATAACCAATCATACATAAAAGAATTCAGAGAAGATTCAAATATTGTTCATATATAGACTTGATCATAAACCCACAATTCATCGGTCTCAACAAACACACCGCAAAAAGAAGATTACATCAAATAGATCTCCACAAGAGAGGGGGAGAACATTGTATTGATATCCAAAAAGAGAGAAGAAGCCATCTAGCTACTAACTATGGACCTGTAGGTCTGAGGTAAACTACTCACACTTCATCGGAGGGGCTATGGTGTTGATGAAGAAGCCCTCCGTGATCGATGCCCCCTCCGGCGGAGCTCCGGAACAGGCCCCAAGATGGGATCTCATGGATACAGAATGTTACGGCGGTGGAATTAGGGTTTTGGCTCTGTATCTGATCGTTTGGGGTACGTGGGTATATATAGGAGGAAGAAGTACGTCGGTGGAGCAACAGGGGGCCCACAAGGGTGGGGGCGCGCCCCCTACCTCGTGGCCTCATGTTGCGTGCCTTGACGTAGGGTCCAAGTCTCCTGAGGTGTATTCGATAAGAAAATCACGTTCCCGAAGGTTTCATTCCGTTTGGACTCCGTTTGATATTCCTTTTCTTCGAAACCCTAAAACAGGCAAAAAACAACAATTCTGGGCTGGGCCTCCGGTTAATAGGTTAGACCCAAAAATAATATAGAAGTGGATAATAAAGCCCAATAATGTCCAAAACAGTAGATAATATAGCATGGAGCAATCAAAAAATATAGATACGTTGGAGACGTATCAGTTAGTCAGTCATCTTATATGTGAATTATATCATGACATCATTTTTTATTACGTGTTAAATTTGTCAACAATTTTAGTACATTCAATTACTATTCCTGTGCATCAACCATTTGGCACGGTCATGGAAAAATATGGAGTGGAAACAAGGTCTTTAGAGCAGACAATGCTATCTGACGAAGCGCATGTCTTGCTGGTTACAGATAGCTCCTCAGAGGAGGATTCAGAGACAGATGACCAGTCCTATCCCCCCCCCCCCCGAGGTGCATGCTCTAACTTACCAGGGTTATGTTGCTCATATCGAGCGTATAGTATCTTGCATTGCTATGTCATTTTCTTAGTTTAGACATGATTTGTGTGAATGCCACATGTTTAGTGTCTAATTACCATATATGTGAATTATGCAATGCCATCTTTTTGCAGGACATTATATATGTGAATTATGCAATGCTATCTTGTCGCAAGGCATTATATATGTGAATTATGCAATGCCATGCTGTTTTGCCAAGTGTCATATATATGAATTATATCGTGCCATATTTTTTTGTATTTCTCATTGCTTTTGTCGACAATGTTTGTATATTCAACTGCTCTTCCTGTGCATCAGCCATTTGAATTGGTGATGGAGAAATTTGGAGTGAAAACAAGGTCTTGAGAGAAGACAATGCTACCTGCTGAAGCAAATATGTTGCTGGTTACAGATAACTCTTCAGAGGAGGATTCAGATGTAGATGACCAGTCCTATTATCCCCCTGGGGTGTATGCTCAAACTTGGCAGGGTTATATTACTCATATCATGCATATGGTGTATTGCAATGCTTAGTTTTTACATCATATACACGATATTGAATGAAATCTCCTTAGTTGACACATCATATATGCGATTGCCCTCTGCTCACTTCCTTAGTATATAAATCATATATTTGAATTATATCATGCCATGATGTTTACATAGACAGCATGTATCTGAATTATGGCATGCCAACCCATTTTCTAAAGACATAATATAGTTATATCATCTCATCCTGTTCACATAGTCATCATATTTTCAATTATGTCATTCTATCCGTGAATTATATCATGCCATCATGTTTCCATCGACGACATGTTTGAGATTTATGGCATGTCAACCACTTTAATAGACACATCGTATAGTTATATCATGTCATCCTATTTACATAGTCGTCATATTTTGAAGTATGTCATTCTATCCTGTTTAGTTAGCCATCATACATGCGAAATTGTGTCATGCTATCCAGTTTAATTAGCCATCATGTATTTGAAATTATGTCCTGCTATTCTGTTTGGTAAGACAACATAAATGTGAATTATTTCATGCCCTGTTTTCTTCCCTAGTATCCATTGCACCTATCTATCTTACAATGTCTGTACATTCAATTACTTTTCTTGTTTATCAGCCATTTCAATTGGAGGGGGTGATGGCAGTATCTGTGGGAGTAAAAACACGGTCTTCAGAAAAGATTGTGCTACCTGTCGATGGAGATAGAACCACGGTTGTACTTGCCCAAGAACCAGCCCCACCACACATAACCCAGACTCACGCAGATTGTACCCCTACCCAGTTGGACAGAGAATCATCTACACCCCTTCTAACCCCAACCCCAGCAAATAGTAACCCAGCTCCCATTGGCACAGCACCGTCTCCACCACAGAGCACCCAAACACGAGCAGATAGTAAGGAAACTACAGTTCCCAAAGCACGAGGACCACCACTCCGAACCCCAAGTCAACGCATAAAGCAGAAGAAGAATTGTTCTCAGGTCAGGTTCCGTAGCTATGGTTCATACTACTTTGCTCTTGCATCACTGTATTTACTCATACCAACTAATTTCAAATTTGAAGGATGCAATTGAAACTCCAATGGCGCAACAGGTATGTTTTAAACCCGTTTCTTTAACGTGTTTGCTGCTGTAACTTGCTCTATGTTGATTTCAGTTTCAATTGAATAAACAGTTATGTTATCATACCATGCACATTACAAGTGTTGTTATTGTTGTGTAGTTTCCCACACTTATATTCTATCTATGCAGCTTGTCTTAAATAGATATGATTCGAACTGTATCTATCTTGATTTGGCAACATAAACTAGAATGATATAGACCATACAGTGACCATACTACATAGATATATGTTTGTTTCATGCTGTTATCCTATCCACCATACTACTGAACTGGCTTACCAAAATGAGTTTCATATACTACATTGTAAACCTGTGATGTGTTTGTTTGTTTCTCCTTTAGAACACGGATAAAATATTGGAGAAGAGTACCCCGTTATGCAATGGTAAAGGAAGTAATGCAGATTAGGTTCAAGATAGTGAGACATCCCTATTGTTCTCCAAGAAATCTGATAAAAACTATATTGAAGACACTGAGACAACCCCAAAGTCCTATCTTGATGTAGTGTTCGAGTTACTGGCTACTACTGCTGGTACAAGCTCTTCGAACTCGCTGCCTGAATCAGTTCGGCTTCTTGAGTCTCAACTTCAAGTTGAAAGACATCGATCAGATGTTATGCGACAGGAAGCCGAAGGACTGAGGAAGTCCCTGCATAATTCAGATACATACTTTCTGGTGCAATACCAAGTGCTAGAGGATTTAAGCGCCAAACAAGAGAAAGTTAATAAGCTTGCTAAGCATCTTGCCAACATTATGGGTACCCAGGATATTGTTTCTTGAGCTCTTCTGAAGTGCTTTCAGTTCTATACTTGTTTTGCTACGGTGTTTATATGCTGCTTTGTTCCCTATATTTGCACTTGTGGCGAACTTTGATGCCCAGTGGATGTAATATGTGTAATAGCTGTCGGATTTCGGGTTCCGGCAGACCCTTAAGGTTCGAACACTGGGGTGCACGCGGAGATTACGCCTTCTACCTCTCCGTCTCGCAAAGATCTAGACTACTGAAAGAACTGCACAAGAGACACAAGGTTTATACTGGTTCGGGCCACCATTGTGGTGTAATACCCTACTCTAGTGTGTGGTGGGTGGATTGCCTCTTGGGGCTGATGATGATGAACAATACAAGGAAGAACAGCCTCGCGAGGGTCTGTTCTTGGCTGGGGCGATGAACTGCTGGCAGGAGTTCAGCCACCCTTCTCTCTCTCCCTTTCTCTCTCTGCTTCTAACCGATCGAACGAACCCCTTGCTATGTGGGTGGCTGGTCCTATTTATAGAGGCCCTGGTCCTCTTCCCAAATATTGAGCGGGAAGGGAGCCAACAATGGCGGGCTAATTTAAAGGGGGGCAGCAAGTATCAACTATCCTGACAAAAGCAGTCTTCGCGTGCGCAAAGCTCTGGTGATGACGCCGTCCTGGGCTCCATGGTGACCTCCGTCTCGTAGTCCTCCTGATCTTGGTCTCGTTGCACCGAAATGGCAACCTCTGCCTGATGCCTCGGTACTCTGCGGCTGCGCTTGCCCCCTTTGCACCAAAGAGGAAAGAAGGATGCTACGCGCGTTGGCACCCGCCTGGCGCCCTGAGTCGTCATGGCTTGCGTCACGAGCACCTCGCGAGGTACCCCGCCTTGATCTCTCCGCCTCCTCGCGAGCTAGCCTGACGAGGCCGTGCCAGAGGAAGCTCCGTGTCGTTCGCCTCGCGAGGCTTGGCCCCTCGCGAGGGTCTTGAGTCTTGTGTTGATGAAGATGGGCCGTGCTGGGCCCCCTTTGAGCCACGCCGCAGGCAGGCAAGTGTGGGACCCCCGTTCCCAGAATGCCAACAGTAGCCCCCGGGCCCAAGGCGCACCCGGACTTGGCCGTGCCGAGAGGCGAAAGGGCAAGGGCGAAGCGTCACGGGCCCTAACAGCCTGCAGCCTTGGGCGCCGCGTGCCGGTTGATTGGACGCAAGTGCTTCAGCATCCACGCATGTTGATAAAGGAGCGGCATCTGCCCAGACCTTGCCTTTTGCTTTCTCCGGTTGCTGCTCAGATCCCCTTTCTTGCACCTCCCCTTTCTTCCTCCAAACTTCCAGATCCACTCCGGCTGCGTGACCTAGGAAGCCATGGCGCCTCGCCAGCCTCCGGCCGAAGCTTGGTACTCTCCTGCTCTGGACTTGCCGAATGTGTCCAAGGCTAGCCTTGCCCGGCTGCACCAGATGGCGGCAGCGCAGGGCATCAATGGGACGAAGGTGTTCAAGGCCGGCTCCGCCACCCCTGAGGGCCGAGGGAGCACCTTTTATCCTCTCTTTGTGAGCTCCATTGCTGCGGGCCTGGTGCCTCCCTTCTCCGAGTTCTTCTTCTCTGTCCTCCGCCATTACAACTTGCAGGCTCTGCATCTCCACCCCAACTCCGTCCTCCTTCTGGCGATCTTTGCTTACTACTGCGAGGCCCATGTAGGGGTGCAGCCTTCAGTGGGCTTGCTGCGCCACTACTTCTCCCTCCGGGTCTCTCGCGGTTCTCCTTCCGCGTGCGCGGGCTTTGTCGCGTACGGTGGCACCATTGCCATCTCGAATCCCGGGAAGAGGATTGAGGGCTTCAGGAGCAAGTGGGTCTTGGTAGATGCCAGGCGCGTCCATCCTAGGCTGATCTTGCCCGTGGAGCCGCCCGCGAGCTCCGGCGACTGGGGCCGAGCGGAGCTCACGGACCCCCGCGCAAAACTGGTGTTGGAGAAGATGGACGCGGACCTGAGGCCGGCCAGCACGGCGACGGCGAAGTTGACCGGTGCGTTGCTGCTGAGGGAGTTCCTGGAGCACCAGCTGGTTCCACTCTGGCAGTACTCACCCACGATGTGGAGGCCTCATCCGAGCCCCGTGGCCTTGAGCGACGAAGATTTGGCCGCGGTCCTCCAATCTCTGGTCGGGGGGTGAGGTGGCAAGGTTGGAGGGCGCTCCCAAGCCCTTGTTCCTTCGCGACGACTGGGAGCAGGTGGTGAAGTCCATGCCCGTTTTTAACGGGGACGGGCTCATGCCCGTGGCGGCTTCCGAGGGACTGGTGGACGTGCCCTCCGGCGACTCCAGCAAGGAGGAGGACGAAGAGGAGCGGGGAAAGGGGCCCGACTCCGAGGCGACCGATGGAGAGTTGAGGGCTCCCCTTCCCCGGCGCAGGCCCCGCAGTCTCTGCCTTTCTTCGAGCGATGATGATGAGGATGAAGACGAGCAGGTCGGCGGGAGCTTGCCCCTGATCCCAAAGAAGGACAGGACCGGGCTGATCTCCCGCGGGCCTGCCCCTGCCCCGAGGTAGTCTGCAGACGCGCCTTCTGCTTCCGAGGTTGATCCTTCCAGCCGGCTGTCAGGCTTCAAGTTTGGCCGGAGGCTGCCCGAGCTCACCAGCGACGACCCGTAAGTGCTTGACCCTTGTCTCCATTTCTTGTTCCGCTGCCAAGGCTTGACGTTCGCATCTCTTGAATAGGCTGGAGCCCGTGGCGAAGAAGTTGAAGGGGGCTCCTAAGGCTCCATCCGCGGCAGCGCCTCCGCCTGTGGAGGAGGGTGATCGTGGTGCGCGGGCTTCTCCCGCCCGGTCGTCCTCGAGAGGCCAGGCCGAGCTGGCTGGGGCGAGCTCAGCCCCCGTGGCCCAAGTGACTCCTGTGGTGCCTTTGCCCACTGCCGCCACCACAGCCGCTGGGGTGCAGCAGGCTCCACCTCAGGACGCTGTGGTCTTGCCGTCGCCGCCTTCTTCCCCCGTTCCGCCGACTGTTGTTTCTCCAACTCCTCCTGCCGTCCTGGAGTGTGCTGTTGCTAGACTGGACCGGCTGCGGCAGGATCTTCTTGGTGCCGACCCTCGCCTAGTGGCCGGGTGCTTGGAGCTGGCTTTGGGATGGATTCGCTCCGACGCCTCGATCCGGGCGGCGCTGGTTCAAGCCTCAACGGTCTACGACGAGGATAGGCAGGCCATCCTTGAGACGAAGGCTGCTCGGGACGCAGCCCTAGGGGAGGTGGTTGCAGTCTGCAACCGTTGCAAGGCGCTGGAGGACGAGCTGCAAGGCCTGCAGGACCAGCTCGCGAAAGAGGTTCGTCTTTGCCAGGAGCAAGAAGAAGGCATGAAGGCCCGTGAGGCGGCGATCGAGGGCCGGGAGGCCAAGCTCAAGAAGCACTGCAACCGCCTAGGTGCGCTGGGGAAGGAGCTGGAGGCGACGAAGGTCGAGCTGGACAGCAAGGCCAAGGTTCTTGCCGAGGATCGCGTGGCCTTCGCAGACATGGAGAAGAAGGCTCGTGCTTCGCGGAAGATGCTCTACGCCAGTGGCCTGGAGAGCCCGCTGGCCGGCACCGAGGACGGCCCCACCAAGCTGCTTCCCTTCCTGGTTCGTGCCCTTGAGGATGTCACCCTTGGCCTTGGCCCCACGGCCGAGGCTGAGGCGCGCGTCCTGTCTTCTGCTGCGCTGACGCGGGTCTTCACCCACATCTACCTTCGCGACCCCAGCGCCGACCTCGACAGCCTGCTGGAGCCAGTAAGCGGCCAGGGTGCTACCGCCGCTGCCGGGGCCGTGAAGGGTCACACGGAGGCTCTGCTGGGGAAGTTCTGGGCCTTCAGTACCAAGTCGAAGCAGGATGCTTCCGGTTCTGCTGCTCCGTGAGGCGGGGCCACCCGCGCTGCTCCACCGCCGCCAAGTGACTCCGCTACTGCTCCTGTCCTGCTTTTAATTCCTGCACATGTATCATGCCTCGGGGAGGCGTTTAAACTTGCGTTTGGTATTGAGACAACAGTATGGACTGTAATATTTGCTTTTAAGTTCCTTGAATTTTATGCTTTCCTTCCCTACTTGATTGTGTTCTACGCCGGCAGAGCCCGGCCCCGCGCGTACCTCACCCAGCATTAGCCCCGACCGGAAACCAGGACGGGACCAAAGGAGTGAGGGGCTATGGAGCCAGTTAGGCTCCTGAATCGTGATGCTCAGGAGTCCCCCTTGGCGCATGAACAACAAGTAGGGAGGTGTGATGTAGGTGGATCTTCCGTTTTACGTCTGCAGAGCCCGACTCCGCGCGTACCTCACCCAGCATTAGCCCCGACCGGAAACCAGGTAGGGACCAAAGGAGTAAGGGGCTACGGAGCCAGTTAGGCTCCTGAGTCGCGATGCTCAGGAGTCCCCCTTGACGCGCAAACAGCAAGTGATGAGGCGAGATGCGAGTGGGACCATCGTTCTACGTCTGCAGAGCCCGGCCCCGCGCGTGCCTCACCCAGCATAGCCTTTTGGAACTAAGGAGTGAGGGGCTACGGGACCAGTTAGGCCCCTGAGTCGCGATGCTCAGGAGTCTCCCTTGACGCTCAAACAGCCTTCATACCTTGGCTACGCTCGGGGAGAAGCGTGCGACGAACCAGGCCCGAGGGGCCTGGCTGGGTGGCGTACGTCCGGACGTGACCCAGGCGCAGCCCCCGTGCCCAGCCCCCTCGCACGGCGCTCCCGAGGGGAGGCGTTGCGATGAGGCTAGACACTGAGCTCTGGGCTCCCTGAGGTTGATGCGGCCCGGGGGCCACCCTCAGTTGTTTATCACCAGCGCGGAGCATAGCGCTTCCGCATGTGTTCGGGCATAGCCGCTCCTCGGCAGTGTCGTCAGCCAGCGCGGAGGATGGTGCTTCCACTGGTACGTGGGAGGGGCCCCCCTCTGGGAGGAGCCCCCGGGGCGTGTACAGCCCCGCCCTGACACGTGGCCGGCACGGTAGGGCTAGGTGAGGTGTATCTGGGCACCCGTGAGCCAGCGCGGGAGTCACGGGGCCCTACCTCTAGGCGGGTTGCGCCTGGCACTGGGCCTTATCTTGGGCTGTGTTCCTGCAAACTTGGTTAGATGCCGGCACTCTACGTCCTCGGGTCCCGGCCCTCGAGCTTGTCTCAGCCGTCGCTGGTATGCCAGGTCGCGATGCCGTGGACATAGCCGGAGGGTGAGGGCTGGAGAGCCAGTAAGAGCCCTGAGTCGCGATGCTCAGGTACCCCCCCCCCCTTTAACGTGCAAGTGGTCGACATGGAGAAGAAGAGGTGCCATGGGCAGGCATCAAGTAATCAAGCATGATGGGCGAATGCATAGCCGGAAATAATCGCAAGGGAGATACATGCTGCTGGGCCTGGCCCGAGCGACTTGGGGATGATGCAGCCCGAGGGGCGCCCCCAACAAAGCAAGCTAACGACATGAAAATAAAAGGGATACATACCGCAGGGACGGACCCACGCGGCCTAGGAACGATGCGGCCCTGGGAGGGCGCCCCCAGCTGGAAATGAAACTTGTAAGATGTCACCTGAGGGTGTCGAGGGCGAAGGGGTGTTGGTGCAGCAGACTCGGTAGGCTGCGGAAGCCGATCCTCACGAGCCCCCAGGCCCAGGGGCCTCAGGAGGCTCCGGAGGCACTGGTAGCTCTTCGCAAATCACCTCCATCTTCGCCAGGGCTGCGGAACGCCTGTCTTCTTGAGCCTCCATGATGTCCCTCATGAGGCGCTGGCGCGTAGCAACCGCGCTCGGTAGGCTGTAAGGCATGCGAACGTAGCTGTGGGGCGGACCCCCGCAGCGCCCCACTCACGAGGGCCAGAGGCGCTCCATGGTAGCGACTTGGTTGAGCCCTGGTATGTTGACGCAGACGCGCAGCCCACCATCCTCGCCTGGATGGGGAGCCACAGCCGGCAGACGGCGGCAACCTCTCATGATCCTTGATTCCTATAGTTATTGAATGGCCTTGTCGACGAACTCCTGCGGGTCTGACCTTCCTTGCCTTGCTCCTTCTTGAGGGAAACGTGCTTCGAAGCACGCCTCCACGTGGTGCCCAAGCGCCTCCATCGTGACCCTGGCCAGGTCGGTGGCCCTCCAGGGGGGAGCCCCTGAGCCCTGCCTGAGAAGGGCGCCTGGCGCGCTTTCCTATGCGATGGAAGGAGGCTCCCCCTGGGCAGACGCGGGCCCTGAGGGTCCTGCCTCCCGAGGGGCTGGTCCGGACGATGTCTTCTTCTTCTTGGGGGTGGTCTCGGGAAGCCTCCTGCTCCCGCGATCCGAGTCTTCCAGTGACGCAGCCTGAAAGGCTCGCTCCAGGGAACACACTGCATCCTTCTCTTCACAGGGCACCGTGATGACTCCGCCACTCCATGGCATCTTGAGGACGTTGTAGCCATGGTGAGTCACGGCCATGAACTTGGCCAGTGCTGGGTACCCGAGGATGGCCTTGTACGGCAGGCAGATGTGGGCGACATCGAAGTCGATGAGCTCGGTGCGGTAGGTGTCGCGTGGCCCGAAGGTGACAGGGAGGCGGACCTGCCCAATCGGGACCGTGGAGCCGTCGGTGACTCCGGAGAAGGGCTTGGTTGGCTGAAGCTGGTCGTAGGGCACTTGAAGATTGTTGAACGTTTCCACGGACAGGACGTTGAGCCCTGCCCCACCATCGATGAGGGTCTTGGTGACCAGTACATTGCTGATGATTGGGGAGCAGAGCATCGGGAGGACGCCAGCTGTGGCTGCACACTTGAGTTGATCCACTGAGCTGAATGTGATGGCGCACGCCGACCACCTGAGAGGGCGCGTTGCTTCAAGCCTGGGGAGGACAACGTTCACTTCGCGGGCAAACTGCTTGAAGATGCGTTGAGAGGCTGGGGCTTGAGCTCCGCCCAGGATGCAGGCAATTGCACGTGGCTCCTGGAAGCCCCCAGCCCCTTCATCTTGATGGTGGTCCTCGTTCCTCCTTGGCTGAGACGGCAGTGGAGGGAGGCCTGCGTTGCCCTGTGGGCGATCCTCACGAGGCTGCCCTCCAGTCCCCCTCACGAGGCAGGTCTCGCCAGCGATCCTCGCGAGGCTGATCGCGCCACCCTTGGCGCGGGCCGCGGTCTTCCCAGCGTCCTGCGTTTCTTCCTCCTCCTCGGCCATAGCCCCGATCGGCGCGGTCGGGACGATGGCCGATCCTTCCTTCCCGCACGGCGCGGAGTTCTTGGCATTCGTTGGTGTTGTGGGTGTCGAGGTCATGGTACACACAGTACCGGCTGCCCCTGGAGGACTCATGTAAGTGCATCTAGTGCCACCCCTAGTTGGTTTTGGAGTATTGACGACAAACCTAGTTGAGGGACTAATGTGTTTGTGAGAATTGCAGGATAACACAGGTAGAAGTCCCTCATTGATTCGGTTTAGCTACCAGAGATGACCCCTAAAAATGTACGAAGACATTGAAGACAATGGTGGTTTATGAAGACATTCATGTCGAAGACAATGACATGTGAAGACTCCCCATGAAGCTTATGGAACTCGAAGACTTAGATCCTTCGTAGTTTTACTTCATTCATGTTGTGTCATAGGAACCACCGTACTGTTAAGTGGGGTCCAAGAGAACCAGTCAGGATGACTGAAGTGATGCCTAATTCAAATCCTATGTCTTCGAGTGAAGACAATGAGAGAAAATCTTGTCCAGAGTCAGACAAGTCAGCTTTACTTGTAGCCCAAGTAAAGTTGCCGTGTGAGTTCGAAATTCGACCGTTGATACACGTGTCAGTTCCTTAGTGACCCAGGGTCATTTCGGACAAATCAGGTCGGGTTGCCAAGTGCTATAAATAGTCCACCCCTACAACTATAAACGGTTGGCTGCTCAGATTTCAGTGCACGGCTTTTGTCGTTTGAGAGCAACCCTCCTCGAAGCCTTTGAGAGAAAATCCCTAGCGAGGAGAATAGCCCTAACCACCCAGAGCCAAAGTAATTGGGCATCACTTAAGTCTTCTTGTCTGAGTGATCTGAAGACTTATTACACTTGAGGACTGTGCATCCTCCAGCCGGTTAGGCGTCGCGTTCTGAGCATCCAAGAGAAATTGTGGATCGCCGGTGAACGAAGTCTGTGAAGGTTTGGGAGTCTACCTTGAAGACTTACCAGAGTGATTGGGCGAGGTCTGTGTGACCTTAGCTCAAGGAGAAAACGGTGAGGACTGGGTGTCCTGAGCTGCGTGTTCAGGACTGGGTGTCCGGGACTGTGTGTCCTTTGGTTTAAATACCTAGCCGCTCCAACCAGACGTACAGTTGTCACAGCAACTGGAACTGGTCCAACATATCATTGTCTTCAGCATGTCACTGGTTTCATCTTCACCTCTCTTTACTTACCAGTACACATTGTGAAGCCATTGCATGCTTGCTATATCTTCTGTCTTCACAACTTGACTGTATGATGTGTTTGGCTTCATAACTTCTTCCTACCTGATCCTCATTACACTGAAGCTGTTTGTCACTGTGCTTTCACTATATTGTATACTTGACTATGGCTTGCCTTGTGTAATCTAACTTCCGCTGCATAGTGATAGGCTTATCCACTCTGTTTGTCTTCATAACTTCCATGTTTTGAAGACTTCCATAAAAATCGCCTATTCACCCCCCCCCCTCTAGTCGATATAACGCACTTTCAATTGGTATCAGAGCAAGGTGCTCCCTTGTTCTGTGTGATTCGGTTTAACCACCTGGAGTTTTAGCTATGTCGACTACAGGGATAATTAAAGTCTCCGCTGCGTGCCCCGTCTTCGATGGAACTGAATATCCCTACTGGAAGAATAAGATGCGCATGCATCTTGAAGCCATTGATGTCGACCTATGGTATGTCGTTGAAAACGGCGTTCCCAAGGCTGGAGAAGGTGTCACTGCTGCTGATGTCAAGAAGTTCACTCAACTGGACTCTACTGCCAAGAATATTATCTGTGGTCATCTGACCAAGGGACAGTACGGCCGTGTGAGTGCCTTGAAGACATCCAAGCTGGTTTGGGACTGGCTCTCCAAAGTCAATGAAGGCATCTCAACCCAGAGAGATCAGAGAATCAGTGTTCTTCGCAACCTCTTCAACCGCTTCAAGCGAAATGACAATGAGAATGTCCAGCACACATTTGACCGGCTCACTGACATCACAAATGAGCTTCAAGCCCTCGGCCACTGAGATCACCAAACATGAAATCGTCAAGACGCTGCTAAGATCACTTGACAGTTCGTTTGACATCCTAGCCCTGATGATTCAAGAACGTCCAGACTTCAAGACACTCGATCCGTCTGACATACTTGAGAGGCTCAACACACATGAGTTTCAGCTTTCTGAGAAAAGTGATATCTACGGTCCAAACTATGGGCGAACTCGTGCCTTGAAGGCAAAAGCTGTGTCCTCATCTGAAGAAGAATCTGACAGCAGTTCTGATGATCCTGAAGACATTGGAAGGGAACTTGCAATGCTAGTGAAGAAGTTCCAGAAATTCACCAAGAAGAAAGGCTTCAGAAAGTCTTCACGATCAAGCTCAAGGAATGATGAAGCTTCTGCTCACGACTACAAGAAGAAAACATGTCACAAGTGCAAGAAAACTGGACACTTCATCTCTGAGTGTCCACAGTGGGACAATGAGAACAGAAATAAGAAGAAGAGCAAGGAATATGACTCCGACGATAAGAAGACGAAGAAATACTCAAAGTCTTCGTCCAAGTCTTCCTCAAAGTCTTCATCACACAAGAAGAGTTCATCTGGCAAGGCTCGTGCGTTTGTTGGCAAGGAAATGGATTCAGAGGAGGAGTCCGCTTCTGAGGAGGCAGAGGTGGAGTCTGAGGAGGAGTCTAATTCAGGCATTGCGAGTCTGGCTACAGCCTATGTCGCCAAGTCCATCTTCAACACTGAAGACAATGACTTCATCACCAACACCGATGCAAATGACAAGGACGACTCTACTCCTACCTACTGCTTCATGGCACGTGGTGCCAAGGTAAACACACGCACTACTCACTATCAAACATCCAGTGACGATGACTCTGATTGTGATTCAAAACCCAGCTACAAAACACTTGCTAAAATTGCAACTGAACAACAAAAGGCCACGGAACATATTCAAAAACTGTTAGACAGAAGCGATGATCTGTTGGGTGCTAAAATGACTCGTTCTGAATCCTTAATTGAAGACATAAAAAATCTTCATGTTAAGTATCAGGAACTCGAAGATCGTCTTGAGACTCTCTCAACTACTCATGAAAAGCTTTCCTATGATTATCTTCAAAAGAAGCAAGATCTTGAGAAGTTGAGAGCGGATCATGAAGATCTTCAAAAGGAAAACGAGTCACTTCGAGCCGGACAGATCAGTTCTGCTCAGGAAGGATTTGAACCACCATGCCTTAAATGCATTGAGCGTGATAATGCTACTTCTGTTGCTGAATGTTCCACTGCTACTGCTGTTGCAATATCATCAACTGTTGAAATGGTAACTTACCCCTCTGCTGAGGATACCACTGCTATTGCTGATGAGAATGCTAGGTTGAAGACATTGCTTGAAACAGGGATGTACAAAAGTCTCAAAGGACATCAGACATTATGTGATGTCCTCAAGAAGCAGATTCTGAACCGAAACCCTAGGAAAGAGGGTGTTGGGTTTGTGAGGAAAATTAATGCAGATGGGTCTTACTGGAAACCTGAGCAGTACCCCAAAACCACATGGGTTGCTGCAAAGGAATCCTCAGCAGATCCATCCAATCTATCTGGCTTCACTTGTGCTGATCCTATTATCATTGATGAATCCTTTGATGCAAACTATAAACTGTTTAAAAATCAGAATGGTGAAGTATTTGCCAGGTACATTGGTACTAGCTGCAGGAATGGACCGCCTATGAAGAAGATCTGGGTTCCAAAAACGTGTCTGGAGAATCTTCCTGTGAATGTCCTCATGACACCTCACATGAAGAAGACAAACCTCAGACCAAAGGCTTCATATGGTCCAAAGGCTTCATACAGACAGAGGACTCACCTGAGTCGCACTAACGCGAATGTTTTGCAGGGAAACCATGCTTAGGCATATGAGAGCGGTTCTTCAAACCGTCCTGCTCATATGACCAAGAACTATTCTACCTATTCTTATGAGTACTATTGCCCGCCTGCTAGATTGTTTGCCAGGGCTCCAAAGCCAAAATTCTCAGATGCTGCACTTAGACTTATTGCTTCTAAGCCACCCTTGAAGATGTGGGTGGTTAAGAAAGCTTAACTCTCTTTTGCAGGGAAAGGTCTCCAGCAGAAAACCAAAATCTTCTGACGCTATTGCTGGGGACCTTAAAAATCTTGTGGGGCGCAAGATCAAATGCCCGAATGGCATCACTATGTATTTCATACCTGAATCGCATGCTACTCTCCCTACTTGTCCTAACCTGGATCTAAGTTTTCATAATCCACTGGTTCGTCAAATGTTTTTGCTTCACAACACTCTTCGTGAAGCCTATCCCCCTAACTGCACTGTAGGGTACGACACCAGTGACTTTAGAGTCTTCAGAATGGATTATTGACAGTGGGTGTACAAATCACATGACTGGCAAAAGAAGTCTCTTTATGGACTCAACCTTACGTCCATCTGACAAGAGCCACATCACATTTGCTGACACTGGTAAAAGTAAGGTACTGGGTCTAGGTAGAGTTGCAATCTCAAAGGATCAACACATGGATAAAGTCATGTTTGTTGAATCCCTTGGCTTCAACTTAATGTCTGTCTCAATGCTTTGCGATTTGAACATGATTGTAATCTTTGGAAAATATCGTTGCCTGGTACTAATGGAATCTGACAAGTCTCTAGTGTTTGAAGGGTATCGAAAAGATGATTTGTACGTGGTAGATTTCTCAGCAGGGCCACAGCTTGCAGTATGTCTTCTGGCAAAGGCTTCAGAATGCTGGCTTTGGCATCGAAGGCTTGGGCATGCTGGCATGAGGAACCTCCACACCCTTGCGAAGAAGAAGCATGTCATAGGCATCGAGGGCGTCAAGTTCAAGAAAGATCACTTATGCGGTGCCTATGAAGCAGGAAAGATGACAAGGGCAAAACATCCTTCGAAGACAATCATGACCACTACTCAACCCTTCGAACTACTTCACATGGATCTCTTTGGTCCCACTCACTACTCAACTTTTTCCACTACTGCTTGCCTCTATGGCTTCGTCATTGTTGATGATTACTCTAGATATACTTGGGTGCACATAATCCTTTACAAGACTGAAGTGCAGGATGTCTTCAGACGCTTCGCAAATCGGGCTATGAACAATTATGGCGCCAAGATTAAGCACATCAGAAGTGACAATGGCACTGAATTCAAGAACACTGGTCTTGACACATATCTTGATACATTGGGAATCACTCATGAATTCTCAGCTCCGTACACGCCATAGCAGAATGGCATCGTCGAACGCAAGAACAGAACACTCATTGAGATGGCCAGAACAATGTTAGACGAGTACAAGACTCCAAGAAAATTCTGGACTGAAGCCATTGACACTGCATGCCATACAATCAACCGTGTCTATCTTCACAAGCTTCTGAACAAGACATCTTATGAACTTCTAACTGGCAAGAAGCCAAATGTCAGTTACTTCAGAGTATTTGGATCAAGATGCTGGATCAAGGACCCTCACCACACCTCAAAATTTTCTCCAAAAGCACATGAGGGCTTTATGCTTGGATATGGAAAGGATTCGCACTCCTACAGAGTCTTCAATCTCTTTCACTACAAAGTGGTTGAAACAGTAGATGTGCGGTTCGATGAGACCAATGGGTCACAAAGAGAGCAACTGCCAAATGTGCTAGATGAAGTTCCAGGCAGTGAATCAATCAAGCTAATGGGAACTGGAGAAATTATACCTTCTGAAGCTCATCCTAAAGAAGAACTTATCATCTCAGCACCTGATCCACACGAAGACAATGCTCAGCCTGAAGACATTCCTCCCCATGACAACATAGATCAGCAAGAGCAAAGTCTTCGACCCTTACATCCTCGTGTTGCCAATGAAGTGCAGATTGACAGAATAATTGATAGCATCAATGCACCTGGTCCACTGACTCGTTCAAGGGCAACTCAACTGGCAAATTTCTGCGGACACTTCGCATTCGTTTCAATCACAGAACCCAAGAAAGTTGAAGAAGCTTTTATGGAACCTGAGTGGATTCAAGCTATGCAAGAAGAGCTTCAACAGTTTGAGCTGAACCATGTATGGGAGTTGGTTAAGCGTCCTGATCCACGGAAGCATAACATAATAGGCACAAAATGGATATACCGCAACAAGCAAGATGAGCATGGTCAAATCGTCAGAAACAAGGCTCGTCTCGTTGCTCAAGGATATACTCAAGTGGAAGGCATTGACTTCGATGAAACATTTGCTCCTGTGGCCAGACTTGAAGCCATCCGTATACTGCTGGCCTATGCATATCATCACAACATAATTCTGTATCAAATGGATGTGAAGAGTGCCTTTCTCAATGGCAAAATTGAAGAAGAAGTGTATGTTGCACAACCACCTGGGTTTGAAGATCCAAAACATCCTGACATGGTTTACAAGCTCAATAAGGCACTATATGGCCTCAAACAAGCCCCTCGGGCCTGGTATGATACACTCAAATACTTCCTGAAGAGCAAAGGCTTCATACCTGGTTCCCTAGATCCCACTCTCTTCACGAAGACATATGATGGTGAACTGTTTGTGTGCCAAATATATGTGGATGACATTATCTTCGGCTGCACCAATCAGAAGTACAGTGAGGAGTTCGGATATATGATGCAAGAGCAATATCATATGTCTATGATGGGGGAGCTGAAATTCTTCCTCGGTCTTCAGATACGGGAACAACGCAATGGCATCTTCATATCTCAAGAGAAGTATCTCAAAGATTGCCTGAAGAAGTTTGGTATGCAAGACTGCAAAGGCTTCACAACACCAATGCCAGCCAAACATCATCTGGGTCCTGGCGACAATGGTAAAGAGTTCGATCAAAAGGTATACCGCTCCATGATTGGTTCTTTGCTTTATTTATGTGCATCTAGGCCGGATATTATGCTTAGTGTTTGCATGTGTGCTCGATTCCATGCGACACCAAAGGAGTCGCATCACTTAGCTGTGAAGCGAATTCTTCGATATTTGGCTCACACCCCAACTCTAGGGTTATGGTATCCAAAGGGCTCAGAGTTTGATCTGGTTGGATTTTCGGATGCTGATTACGCTGGTGACAAGGTTGATCGGAAGTCCACATCAGGCACATGTCACTTTCTGGGCCGATCACTTGTATGTTGGTCTTCAAAGAAGCAGAACTGTGTATCTCTCTCCACTACTGAATCTGAATACATTGCTGCTGGATCCTGCTGCGCTCGGCTTCTATGGATGAAGCAAACCCTCAAGGATTATGGCATTCATCTGAAGCAAGTGCCACTTTACTGCGACAACGAAAGCGCCATCAAGATCGCCAACAACCCAGTTCAGCACTCGAAGACAAAGCACATTGAAATTCGTCATCATTTTCTCAGAGATCATGTTGCAAAGGAAGACATTGATATCATACATGTCAACACTGAAGAGCAATTGGCAGATATCTTCACCAAGCCCTTGGATGAGAAGAGATTTTGCAAGTTACGGTGTGAGCTAAATATCTTGGAATCCTCAAATGTCCTGTGATCAGGCACACATCCTAACACTTATGCATGTTGATGACTTAGATGTGCAACACACGAAGTAACGTATATCTTCAATCAATGAAGACATACATTCTAAGTGTGAATACATTAACATGGACTTTGACTTCGGAGCGCCACGATAATTGTGCGCCGTGTCTGGGTCTAATACTTCCTATACGGTGGGTAACGCCACCACCAAATTTTCTGTTTGAAGTGTTCCACTTATGGCGTTACATTTGCTATGTCTTCACATTTGGTTTGGCTTCAATCTCAACATGTCTTCATGATTATCTTCTCTATGTTGATTATATATATGTACTGGTGTTCTGTCCTCTACAGCATTCACTTATAGCTATGTCTTCTTGTTTGAATATTTTGAACTAAGTGAATGTGATCGGACCCTAACCTCTCCATGCTTCCTACCTCAAACTCTATCTCTCCAAGTCGTATGCATTCTATTGAAACTGTCGAATGTCTTCACTGGATCCTTGTCAGCAGAAGACACAGAGACAAACTTTAAAACCGTTTTCAATGTTATTACATCAATAAGAAATCCGGAGAAGTAGGAACGACACCCGACAAACAAGGCGTGCGTGGGATGTGGAACTGCCCCCACAATACCGCATGCTGGCCACGTACTGATCAGATGCGAATCGCCAGGGGCACCTGAGTAATAGCGCAGTGCCGCCCCTATCCCTATAAATACACGATTCACTGCGGTCATTATCTCTTCTTCCACCCTCGCACGAACCCTAGCGCCACCGCTAGCTCTCAACGATGCCGGCGACGAAGTGCTTCACTGCCGCAACCTCTCCGACGCCATTTTCACGCCGACTGCGGACATCAGTCTCTCCGCCGTCGCCGTAGGTGTCTTCCGTCGCCAAGTTAGGGCACGGAGGATCGAACTGCTCGGCCTCAACTCTCTCTTCGTCTAGCAGTTCCAAGTGTGGTAAATAAAACCTCTTTTTACAGCCTCTTTTGATCCTATAGCTCCATCACTTTCTACCATAAGAAGTTTCTATTCACACAAGTTTCATCTCTCTCATCTGCATCTCATAACTTGCCTAGTATATTCACTTGTTCTTCATAAAGTAGTTAGATTCCTCACTTGTACTGATCTATGGGTTCGTACAAATCTGGAACCAACTTCTTTTCTATAAAGTGAATGTCTTCGCATGATGAGGTCAATATCTTCTAAACTGATTTGTCTTCAAAATCTTCTGAGAATGCATATGACCTCTTCCCCTTCCCTCGCACCTTAATGCTGTCACAGGTACATGTCCGTGGGAGAATCTTTTGGTTCTCATAGTCTGCATTCATTTGCAGAGTTCTTACAGCGTCACATCAATTCTCCCGAAGCGAGTTCCTGTTGGTCAAGCAAAATGAAGCTTTTGAAGACTTTGAATATCTTGAAGCCTTCCAAGTTAAGCTTCATGGCAGCAGAAAAACCAGCAAGGAAGGGAGGCAGACAGAGACGTGGTGAAACGTCTAAAGATCTGCCTGATGACTTGGCAGAAATGTACCAAACTGATCCTGAAGAGAGCTATGGTCAGCGCAAGACACGAATCCAATGGATTCGAAGATATTGGGCAGAGCAGTGGTTCCAATACCGCTTCGTCACTAAGGAATATGCAGAAAAGTGCGCCATCAAGAGACCATGGGGAGACGCATTGTACAAAAATCTCGTACCCTGGTCCAGAGACGAAGCCATTGCTCAAGGCTTCTTTCCATGCATGGTCAGAGGACCACAGCCAGCTGACGCACATCCGTCATCACTTCTCTGGTGTCGCGATCACACTCTGTTCAAGCGCAACTTCCCATTTGCTCAGAACTCTGCGAAGCAAAACAAGAAGGAGTGGGGGCTGGACTTCAACCCTGGTCCCTCTAAACCAAGGGCAGATGGCACATGCGACGCAAATCCCAATATCATCGGGCCGTATGCCAATCTCGAAGGCCTCATCACTCGCATTCTAGTCCAAGGGACTGCTGTGAACGACCCTCCAACAGACACTGAGTCTGATGACGCTCCTGCTGCACCGGAGCCGAAGCAGACGAAGAAGAAGCCAAAAGCTTCAAAGCCAGCCGCTTCTCCCAAAATCTCCAGAGCGAAGCCATTGGCCACTGCACCTCCTGAAGCAAGTGTGCAGTCTGAAGACTTATCACGAGTCTCCAAGCCCCAAGAAGCCAAGAAGCCTCAGCCACACACTGGCAAAGAGCTCACAGCTGCTGCCATTCTGCGCAGCGATGCCATTGATCTGTCCAGTGACGAAGATCTTGGCGATGACGCTCTTGAACAGCTCATCAAGAGCAAGGAGGAGGCTGAGATCTTCAACAATCTGCCTCTGTTTGATGCAGCAATCATCCACAACTTCATTGATGAGTGGTTTGATACACCCAATATCAGCTTCGATGATCTGTAGCTGCCCATTGGCCTCAGTGTCGCCTTCCAATGCGCTATTGCTTCAGAACTTGAAATTGCCCAGCGCATTGTTGAACTGAAGCAAAAGATTGATTTTGAAAAGGCTCAGTTCAAGCAGAATATGGCCAAGCTCAGTGTCCAAGAAGTCAAGGACTTCAAGGTCATGTTGCACGAGTTGAAGGAAAACTTTATGAAGAAACGTGCAGAAGCTCAGGGTTCGCGTGAGCGAATGAAGACTTTGGTTGACCTCTGTGTGCAGGCCTACAATGAGGCCGAGAAGCACAAGGCACTTGGGCGTCCCGGCATCGACCCCAGGATGGCCGCGAAGAAAAAGAAGAAGCCCGCTGTGGCTGAACAAGAGGCACCAAGGCAAGAAGCTGTTCCGATTGTCTTCCCCACTGCCAAGACTGGCTCGAAGCCAAAGCACCGGTCAACCGCTTCAGAGCTCAAGAAGACACGGACAGCCGAAGCTGAAGCAAGGAAGAGGAAACACCCTGAAGCCTCTCCTTCTGACCCCACCATCAAGAAGCGCAAGACCAAGAAATCTCGGGCTGCTCCCACAGAGCCCCTGATAGTTGAACCCCTCTCCGTCCGCTATCCTGACGAAGATCGTCAGCTGACCGTGCATGAGCCTGCTTTCACAGAGGCTCCGCACGCTGAAGACATTCCAGCAGCCGACCCCAACGCTGCTGAAGACATTGGTCTCCAAGACAATGTGCAAGGTGATGCAGTCCTTCCTCAGCTTGAAACAAGCGAAATGATCAGCATTGGTCGTCCCTTCACGCCAATCACCCAAGATGCATCGTGGGCAGATCGCTCACAGGAGGAAGAGAATGAGCCTCAGCCCACTGCAACTCCACCGGCGTCGCCTGCATTCCGTAGGCTTCGCAAAGGGCCAAGGGCTCAGGCTGCTGACGACATTCCGGCTGCATCAGCCGAAGAACATGAAGAAGAGCATGAAGAAGAACCTCAAGCTCCATCTCCCCCGCACCAACAAGAAGAAGTTCTCAAGGAGAACGTACCTGAATCCGTCCCTCTCACTACACGTGTTGAGGCTGAAACTATTGCGGCTGCCACAACCAACACTGAAGCCATTGTGGAGACCGACCAACCAACAGCTTCAAGAGACACTGAAGCTACTGCATCTGAACCTTCTGTGCCTGAGTCTGCTGCCGGTCCACAGTTCAACTATCATGTTGCGCACAGGCCCCAGGTCCAGAAGCCAATCCCACGATTGCCAAGGTTCCCAGGTCCTGCATCAGCTCCTGGCTCCTTTAATGTCAATAGCTTCAGGGAAGACAACACCTTCTTCAACAGCTCCAAGAACCCTTATTCACGGGAACGGATTGTATCAGATAGGTTCTAGAGCTACCCACAGCGCAGCTACTACTCCTGCGTCCTATACAACCAAGGCCATATCTTTCCTCACCAGCGCCTTGAGGTTGAAGCTGTTGCTGGTCTGCTTGGTCTGGAAGAAGCATTGGACTGCTTCAAGCAAGTTGGTCTGCTGCCGTTTATCACAGATGAAGAGCACTGGAATGAAGAGCTTCTGCTCCAGTTCTATGCCACATTGCATATCAAAGGCTACAACAGAGATCCGAAGACTTGGGTCCTGGAGTGGATGACCGGCAATGTCCATCATGAAGCCAATGCATTCGATATCATTGAGCTTACCGGCCTACCCACTCCTAGCGAACTCTTCGAAGAAGGCTGCCAACTCCATGCTGAAGCTATTGAGAGCATATTCCAGCGACCTGAGCCCAATATGAGTCAGATGCTCTCAATGATGAAGCCATTGCCTCTGGATGCACCTTATCCAACTGAGTTCTTCGTTGAAGACTTAGAGTACCTGCCCAGAACTATCTATCACATCGTCAGGCGGACTCTATGGCCCATTAAGAGGCACTCTCCATATGCCAAGGTTGAAGGTGCCATGAAGGTCTCATCTTCTGTATCCTGCATGGCAAATGCTTCAACGCCCAGGATCTCTTTATACGCCAACTTGCAGCGTCTGGCTCAGATCTCTTTGGTTTGAAGATTTATGCTCCATGGGTTATGAGGCTAATCAAGCTCCACTCTGCTATCTCCTATCGGCCCTCTGCCCGCAACCATAGAATCTTCTTACCTGATGTGGACACCTCTGCTGAAGCAATATATCCTAAGCCTGCCAAGCAACCATTAAGTCTTCAGAATGCAGAACACTAGAGCTTCACTCAGAATGATGAAGGTGTTGAAGCCATCTCCAGAGTATATCCAATGGCTGGCACCACACGTGCCCCTGCATCAACTGAAGCCACTGACAGCACAGCTGCACAGAGACCCAAGAAACGCGCTCGTACACTCAATGACCGTGAACTTCTTGTGGCTCTACACCAAAAGCAAGATAGGCATCACGACTGGCTCAAAAGGCAGATGCGAAGTATCATGCAAGACGTCAATCGCATCAGAAATCTGGCCACCAAGAATGCCTTTGTCGCACATGAAACCTGTCGCCGCACTTGGAAAGGCCTCACCATGATGTGCACTGAAGCTGAACTTCAAGAGGATGGCTTCAGAGAGAGATTCAAGTTTGAATCCACACCCCCAGAAGAGCTGTGCTACGCGGAACTCCGTCGCTTGAAGATTCAGAGTTCTCTTCCTCTGCTACCACTGTGACTGGAAGAATCATTGAGGAAGAAGATGACGCTACATCACCACCACCTTCTTCAGCGCGCGTCGACCCTGCACCAAGCTCGTCAGCACCACCAAACGCGTCCACCGACCCTGCTGCGCCTGGGAACGCGTAGAAAACTCTATGTCTTCAAACCTTTTTGGTCATCACTGACAAAAGGGGGAGAAGCATATGATGTTTATAGTCTTCAAGCGGGTCAATAATAAGGGCGGGTGCTTTATATTTTGCATTTTGCTTCGTGCTTACAACTCTCGTTTTGCTACATTTGGTTCTTTGAGTTGTAACACTTAAACTTGATGGTCGTCTGCTACTATGTTTGCCACTATGTTTTTGCGAAGATAAATTCCGCATGTACGACGATAATTTCCGCACTTATATCATTTCGCAGACGTCCATTTTTCGTTATGCATGTCATTCTCTTCATATACCTTTACATGCATGGTGGATTGTCATCATAAGTTGAAGTGGATTCCCACAAGTACAACCTGCCATGTGCATTTGCATTCAAGAAGCAAATTACTTATATGCACATCTTCAGGGGGAGCCCTTGCAGCTTATGAAGACAATTCCTTTACAATTTCACAAATTATATTCCCCGTTGAAAACTTCAACTAGTTTGTCATCAATCACCAAAAAGGGGGAGATTGTAAGTGCATCTAGTGCCACCCCTAGTTGGTTTTGGAGTATTGACGACAAACCTAGTTGAGGGACTAATGTGTTTGTGAGAATTGCAGGATAACACAGGTAGAAGTCCCTCATTGATTCGGTTTAGCTACCAGAGATGACCCCTAAAAATGTACGAAGACATTGAAGACAATGGTGGTTTATGAAGACATTCATGTCGAAGACAATGACATGTGAAGACTCCCCATGAAGCTTATGGAACTCGAAGACTTAGATCCTTCATAGTTTTACTTCATTCATGTTGTGTCATAGGAACCACCGTACTGTTAAGTGGGGTCCAAGAGAACCAGTCAGGATGACTGAAGTGATGCCTAATTCAAATCCTATGTCTTCGAGTGAAGACAATGAGAGAAAATCTTGTCCAGAGTCAGAAAAGTCAGCTTTACTTGTAGCCCAAGTAAAGTTGCCGTGTGAGTTCGAAATTCACCGTTGATACACGTGTCAGTTCCTTAGTGACCCAGGGTCATTTCGGACAAATCAGGTCGGGTTGCCAAGTGGCTATAAATAGTCCACCCCTACAACCATAAACAGTTGGCTGCTCAGATTTCAGTGCATGGCTTTTGTCGTTTGAGAGCAACCCACCTCAAAGCCTTTGAGAGAAAATCCCTAGTGAGGAGAAAAGCCCTAACCACCCAGAGCCAGAGTAATTGGGCATCACTTAAGTCTTCTTGTCTGAGTGATCTAAAGACTTATTACACTTGAGGACTGTGCATCCTCCAGCCGGTTAGGCGTCGCGTTCTGAGCATCCAAGAGAAATTGTGGATCGCCGGTGAACGAAGTCTGTGAAGGTTTGCGAGTCTACCTTGAAGACTTACCAGAGTGATTGGGCGAGGTCTGTGTGACCTTAGCTCAAGGAGAAAACGGTGAGGACTGGGTGTCCTGAGCTGCGTGTTCAGGACTGGGTGTCCGGGACTGTGTGTCCTTTGGTTTAAATACCTAGCCGCTCCAACCAGACGTACAGTTGTCACAGCAACTGGAACTGGTCCAACATATCATTGTCTTCAGCATGTCACTGGTTTCATCTTCACCTCTCTTTACTTACCAGTACACATTGTGAAGCCATTGCATGCTTGCTATATCTTCTGTCTTCACAACTTGACTGTATGATGTGTTTGGCTTCATAACTTCTTCCTACCTGATCCTCATTACACTAAAGCTGTTTGTCACTGTGCTTTCACTATATTGTATACTTGACTATGGCTTGCCTTGTGTAATCTAACTTCCGCTGCATAGTGATAGGCTTATCCACTCTGTTTGTCTTCATAACTTCCACGTTTTGAAGACTTTCATAAAAATCGCCTATTCACCCCCCCTCTAGTCGATATAACGCACTTTCAACTCAGGCAGATCTTTGCCCCGCTTGGTGTCTGGTTCGGCTGCGAGCACGGCAGCCCCCTTGCGCTTCACGTCCTTGGCCTTGGTCTTCTTCTCCTCTGGGTCTGCGGCAGGCAGCTCGAGGAGGGAGAGGCGTCCCTCCTCAGCCCTGGCGCACTTGGTCGCCAAGTTGAACAGCTCCAGGGAGGTGCACAAGTCTTCATGCATCGCCAGCTCCTCCTTCATCTTGACGTCGCGCACACCATCAGAGAAGGCCGAGATGATGGCCTCCTCGGACACCTTGGGGATCTTGAGGCGCACGCTGTTGAAGCGCTGGATGTACTTTTGCAGGGTCTCTCCAGGTTGTTGCTTGATGCAGCACATGTCGCTCACGGCGGCTGGCCGGTCGTGAGTACCTTGGAAGTTGGCGATGAAGCGGGTGCGCATCTGGTCCCAGGAAGAGATCGTGCCTGGAGCCAGATTCAGGAGCCAGGTGCGAGCTCCTTCCTTGAGCGCCATGGGGAACCAGTTCGCCATGACCTTCTCGTCCCCGCTGGCAGCTTCGATGCCCAGCTCATAGAGCTGGAGGAACTCCGCAGGGTCAGTCGTGCCATCATAACGAGGAGGCAGGTCTGGCTTGAACTTGCCGGGCCACGCGACGCTATGCAGCTCGGTGGTGTAGGCGCGATAGCCTGCGGTGGCCACGAAAGGCTTCGGCTGGTGGAGAGCTTGGTCTTGAGGGTCCCCACGCGCTGCAGCTAGCAACAGCGTGGGGTCTTGGCGTGCCGCAGCTGGAGCAGGGTCGCGGCGTGCCGGAGCGGGGAGCGCCCGGGCGGCTCCTTGTGGGCGAGGGATTTCTTGGCAGCTCCATTCTTGCTGCGCTGGCACCTGACAGAGCAGGTTCCGCCCAGGGGCCACGCGCCTTGGAGCCATGGCGTCTTCTTGGAGAGGAGGCAGCTGGTACGCCTCCGGAGCTTCGTTGCCCACGCGGGGCGGGGTGTGGCGCAGAGGAACGGATGGCGCGGGAGAGCCCCCTGCGACGCGGACAAGCTCGGTGATGCGGTCTAGAACTATCGCAAAAGTGCTCAACTACTACTAAATACATGGGGGTATACTAATAATATATGGTGGTCATCTAGAAATTTTGATCGGTGGAAGACTCCATGATGTCTCCTCCAGCTTCGTCTTCAAAGTCATCATCACTAGGATCGGAATCGGTGTCGTCGATGATGATGTAGTTGTCCGGGCAAGTGGAATCATCGTCTTCTACTCCCGGTGTTGGTCCTCCCATGAATACTCCGATCTTCTTAACTAGGTCATCATTCTTCTCCAGTAGTGTCTTGATTTCCTCCTCATATACATCGCGTGTAAACTTGAGTTCTTCCTCCAGCTCAATGATCCTAGTCTTTGCCTTCTTCAAGTCCATCATGTCTGCGCACATCTGGTTCTCCTGACGTCGAATGTGCTGGTTTAACTCCTGGATGAAAGCTGCAATGGATCTATCCTTCTTGGTGCTGATTACTTCCCATTGCTCGTCTCGGCGCTCGCATATCTGGTAGATAGTGTCCTTGAGTTCCCTGTTGTAGACCTCTCCAATGCGTCCCATGGTAATGTGGGTTGCCATGCTCTTCCCTAGACTCCAGGTGGGTGCTTCGAAAGAAAATTCTATGGGTTTAGAGGTTGGCGAAAACCTCCTTCCTGGAACTTGTACTTGAATCATCCAGCGCTCCTCTTCTGGTAAGGTGGCGTTGTACGTCCTGGTGAAGCTTGGTATTCCAATGTTCAAGTACCTAGTGACTTCCTTCAAGTGGCGTCCAAAAGGTGTCTCTTCATCCGGTTGTGCAAACTTGTTCTTCATCTCCGTCATCCTAAAGAGTAGAAAATGGAGAGGAGTCAGAAATGGGTAGAGAAGTGTGACCTATGGTTTATCTTAGTGGTCGTGTCCTACACTTAGCGTGTGCTCTGATACCATCTTGTAGCGACCCAACCTCAGATGGTCAAGTCTCTGTGCTTCAGTGTCATCCCTGGATCGGTAATGCTGACACACACAGTACTCGAAGGAATTATAACAGAGTAGCAATCACACACTTATTACATCGAGTGTCTCAAGAGAGAACTTATTACAAAAATATGGCTTAAGGCCATCTAATGCGATAACAGCGGAAGGCTTGGAAGATAAAGTGAGTCCATCAACTCCAACGGCATAGCTGAGTTGCACGGCAACGACCTAACGAACCTTACTCCTCATCTGAAAAGTCTGCAACATAATACATTGCAGCCCGAAAACGGGTCAGCACATGGAATATGCTAGCAAAGTAACATAGTAGAGAAAGAACAGAATAATGCTATCACTATATGCATATTTGGCTGGTGGAAAGCTATATGGTTATAGTTTTGCGAAAAGCCAATTTTTCCCTACAACAAAGGAATAGATTTTAATTTAACTATCATGGTGGTTGAACAATATTGAGAAGGTACCCCCAACTCAATCCCAAATTAAAGTAGTTAACAACCCAACAATATTAATTAAAAGTGATGAGATACAGGTGATAACCCAAGTACTAGATACTCAAGATTGTCCATAACCGGGGACACGGCTAACCATGATAAGTTTGTACACTCTGTAGAGGTTTGCTCACTTTTCCCCACAAGACTCGATCGCCTCCGTTGTATTTCTCGCACTACAATGTGTCTGAGAAACGGATGACCAAGACACAGTCTTTCAGAAACATTAACTCTTTACTTCGTGTAGACCATACCAAACCTACAAAACCCACTACCTGCTGATCTACCTCCTAAAGAGCTTCACGTAACTTACTCAACTATGCTAGAGCCCATAATAGCTTGTGGCTGCACACGGAAGTTTCTAGCATGAATCATCTCAGTTCCCTTTGAGCCTGGGTAGCGGTCCATAGGAAGATCACACGGGTACCCCGGGATTTCCAAAAAAACAGACAACACTGGGTTCCCTAGGTGCCTCAATCCACCCAGATGTTAATTTAAGTTGCCACCTTAAGTTGAAACATTAATTAGCAATCTCACATCTATCATGGATTTCACTCAAACCCAAACCACGTCTACGAGCATAGCATAGCATAGTAATATAAGCAACGCGTAGAAGTAACTCCCAAGGATTTGATAGTAACAGGGCAATAGGTTCTACCTCAACAACTACTTCTCAACCCACAAGTTAATGACATCCTAATCATGCAATGTCTGAGGATTGGAACTAATGCATAAAAACTGGGTGATAAAGGAATATGATCAAAGTGTTACTTGGCTTGCTGACGATCCACGAATCCTAGGGACTTGTAGTAACATGCTTCGCACTCCGGGAATTCTATCGCAAACAAACAATAACATACATAAGCAACAAGCAAAGATGCACAAGCAAAACTCAAATAAGAGAGGTTGACCAGAAAGTTCAACTTAAGAACTCCGGTTTGCAAAAAGAATCAAATCAAACGGAGCAACGAAACTCAAACGGCGAAAGAAACAAGATCCGTTTACTAATCTGAACTAAGGTCAAATTTTACAGTACCAAAATCTTGTTAAAGTTTATTAAACAGAAAGAGGGTCTCGAGACGAAGATCTAGGCGCTTGAATCGCCTGATTCCGACTAACAAGCGAAAAGATAAATAGAAACTAAGATCGGATCAGAAATCACGATCGAGAATAATCGCGGAAAAATCCGATAAAAGAAAACTGACGAACAGACTAACGAACGAGCATTCGTTAACTATAACTAACGGACGAAAACTGTTTGTTAAAATGAACGTACGGACGAACGTCCGCTATTTAGAAGAACCGAGAAAAACCGGCAAACCGATCTAAAACGGACAAGGGTTCTAAAAATCCGAATGGTTTAAAAAACCGGCGGCTCGGATCCGGCGCGGTACCTCCGGTGAGGGGCTCCGGCGAGGCGGGGTTGGGTGGTGGGGTGGTGGCTCCTGGGGCGGCGGCTCGCGGGGCGGCGAGGCTCGGCAGCGGCGCGGGCGGCTGGCGGCACGGGCAGCAGGCGGCGCGGGCAGCAGGCGGCGCGGGCAGCGGCTGCGGGCGGCGCGGCGGCGGCAGGTGGCGCGGGGCGCCTGCGGGCGGCGCGGGCGGCAGCGGCGACGGCGGTGGTTGTGGTGGTGGGGGTCGGAGCGGCGCGTATATAAGGAGGGGGCGGCGGCTTGGTGGAGGGGGCAAGGCGCGGAGGAGGAGGAGGGGCACTAGTAGAAAAAGGGTCAAACGTGAAGCACATTAGTGCCGGTTTGATTTTGGCCCGGTACTAATGGTACCATTAGTGCCTGTTCGGATGGATTTGCATTAATGCCGGTTCGTGTTGAACCTTTAGTACCGGTTCGTGGCACGAACCGGTACTAAATGGGTGGTGGCAGGCTGGCGTCAGGCCGGGGCCCCACGAGCCTCTTTAGTCCCGGTTTGTGGCACAACCCGGTACTAAAGTGCCAACCTTTAGTATCGGTTCGTGCCACGAACCGGCACTAAAGGGGTCTAACCTATAGTCCCGGTTGGATTCACAAACCGGGACTATAGGGCAATTTTCAAACTTGAAAAAATCATAACTAAATCATCCTAATTCAGAAAAATACATATAATATATCAAAATTTGTAGAACAAGAAGATTGATCCGCTGAAACAACCAGTTTTCCGTTTCAACAATTTTTTAAATCACAAAATTCCAAAGGGAAAAATAGAGTTTTTGGGCATTTTAGACGTTTTTAGCGTTTAGTGCTAGGGTTTAGATTTCAGAGTTTAGGGTTAGGTATTATGGTTTAAACCCTTAGTTTTTACTGTTTAGCATAGAGCTTCCGACGTTTTAAGTCCCGGGTTTAGGGTTTAGGACAATTTTTGAAATGACAAAATTGTAAAAGGAAAAAAAGATATGCTCTAATTTATGTTTTTTTGAATTTTGGTTAAATCTTGTCAAACCGGTCAAACAACTAATTCAAGAAATATAGAGTGTTACTAAATAATTACGCAATAATTACGTTTTAAGTATCTCAGATTTTTTTGAATTTTGGTCAAATCTGGTCAAACTGTGGTCAAACTACTTATTCAAGAAATATTAGTGTCACTACATAATTATTCAAGAATATTAGTGTTACTAAATAATTATTTCAAACTATGGTCAAACTTGAATAATTATTTGGAATGGTCAAACTATGGTCAAACTTATTCAAAAAATATTAGTGTTACTAAATAATTACTGTTTTTTTAGAATAATAGTTTCAAACTCAAACGGTGAAATGTGTGACTTCATGCTCAAGCTAAACTCCTGAGGGTTAATAGGATTGACATCTTACTATTGTCAGGAAAACAACAAGTGCAGACTCGGAAACGAAGGAGAATAGAACCTGAAAGTTAAGCGTGCTCGGGCTGGAGTAGTGAGAGGGATGGGTGACCGGTCGGGAAGTTAGATGATTTGGAATGAGTGATCCACACTTGAGCAGTTAAGAGAGGTGATTAGAGACTAAATCATCAAATAATTCAGAAAAATTAAAAATCGAAAAAAAAACAAATTCTTTTTCCAAAATTTTCAAAAAAAAAAACCTTTATTACCGGTTGGTAACACCAACCGGTACTAAAGGTCCCCCATACCAGGGCGCGAGCTCACGCCATGTGGTGGCACTTTAGCGCCGGTTCATGCCGAACCGGTACTAAAGGGGGTGCCTTTAGTGCCCACACTTTAGTGCCGGTTCCATAACCGGCACTAAAGGCCCTTACAAACCGGTTTTAAAACTCCGTTTTCTACTAGTGGGGGCAAGGCGCGGCGCAGGAGGAGTCCGGCTCGGACTCCTGTCCGAGTCGGCGGTGGTGGCGCACGCGCGCTAGGAAGACGGCGGCGGCGATTGGGCCGGCGGCCCGGCTAGGTTTCGGCCGAGTCGGCTGGAGATTTTTTTAAAACAATTTTGCCGACAGAAATAAAATCCTAGAAAATAAAATAAAAATCTAAAATGCCAAAACAAATTTTTACCGTCTAAATAAAATATTTAGAACGAGATGAACATTTTCTTGGCCCTAAAAATGCAATTTTGAAAACGTGTAATTTTTCTAATGCAAATAAAATCAAATAAATGATTTTAATATTTTTCCTCCAGTATTTCAATTATTTTGGAGAAGTCATATTATCTCCTCTCTTATATTTTAATACGAAATATTTTTCGAAGAGAAAAATAATTAAAATCAAAAATCCTCGTTTCATTATTTGATAAAAATCAAATATGAAAATCGGGAAATCCCCAACTCTCTCCGAGGGTCCTTGAGTTGCTTAGGATTTCGAGGATTGCGGAACGAAAATGCCATAAAATATGATATGCATGAATGACCTATGTATAACATTCCAAATTGAAAATTTGGGATGTTACAAATGCCATCTTGTTTAGCCAGGCATCATATATGTGAATTTTGCAATGCCACCCTGGTTAGTGCTACCTCTTTTAGCACTGCGTTGGTTTTCCCCGAAGAGGAAGGGATGATGCAGCAAAGTAGCGTAAGTATTTCCCTCAGTTTTTGAGAACCAAGGTATCAATCCAGTAGGAGGCTACGCGTGAGTCCCTCGCACCTGCACAAAACAAATAAATCCTCGCAACCAACGCAAATAGGGGTTGTCAATCCCTATAAGGCCACTTACGAGAGTGAGATCTGATAGATATGATAAGATAATATTTTTGGTATTTTTATGATAAAGATGCAAAGTAAAATAAAGGCAAAGTAAATAACTAAGTAGCAGGATATTGATATGATAAAGATAGACCCGGGGGCCATAGGTTTCACTAGTGGCTTCTCTCGAGAGCATAAATATTCTACAGTGGGTGAACAAATTACTGTTGAGCAATTGACAGAATTGAGCATAGTTATGAGAATATCTAGGTATGATCATGTATATAGGCATCACGTCCGAGACAAGTAGACCGACTCCTGTCTGCATCTACTACTATTACTCCACTCATCAACCATTATCCAGCATGCATCTAGAGTATTAAGTAAAAACAGAGTAACGCCTTAAGCAAGATGACATGATGTAGAGGGATAGACTCATGCAATATGAAGAAAACCCCATCTTGTTATACTCGATGGTAACAATACAATACGTGCCTTGCTGCCCTTACTGTCACAGGGAAAGGACACCGCAAGATTGAACCCAAAGCTAAGCACTTCTCCCATTGCAAGAAAGATCAATCTAGTAGGTCAAACCAAACTAATAATTTGAAGAGACTTGCAAAGATAACCAATCATACATAAAAGAATTCAGAAAAGATTCAAATACTGTTCATAGATAAACTTGATCATAAACCCACAATTCATCGATCTCAACAAACACATCGCAAAAAGAAGATTACATCGAATAGATTTGCACAAGAGAGGGGGAAAACATTGTATTGAGATCCAAAAGGAGAGAAGAAGCCATATAGCTACTAACTATGGACCCGTAGGTCTGAGGTAAACTACTCACACTTCATTGGAGGGGCTATGGTGTTGATAAAGAAGCCCTCCGTGATCGATGCCCCCTCCGGCGGAGCTCCGGAACAGGCCCCAAGATGGGATCTGGTGGATACAGAAAGTTACAGCGGTGGAATTAGGGTTTTGGCTCCGTATCTGATCATTTGGGGGTACGTGGGTATATATAGGAGTAAGAAGTACGTCGGTGGAGCAACAGGGGGCCCACAAGGGTGCGGGCGCGCCTGGCAGGGTAGGGCACGCCCCCTACCTCATGGCCTCCTATTATGACAATGATGAATGTGTCATGATGAACGGAATGATGGAAAGTTGCATGCCAATATATCTTGGAATGGCTATGGAAATGCCATAATAGCTAGGTATGGTGGCTGTTTTGAGGAAGATATAAGGAGGTTTATGTGTGAAAGAGCGTATCATATCACGGGGTTTGGATGCACCGGCAAAGTTTGCGCCAACTCTCAATGTGAGAAAGGGCAACGCACGGTACCGAAGAGGCTAACAAGGACGGAAGGGTGAGAGTGCGTATAATCCATGGACACAACATTAGTCATAAAGAACTCACATACTTATTGCAAAAATCTACAAGTCATCAAAAACCTCGGTACTACGTGCATGCTCCTAGGGGGATAGATTGGTAGGAAAAGACCATCGCTCGTCCCCGACCGCCACTCATAAGGAAGACAATCAAATAACACCTCATGTTTCAAATTTGTTGCATAACGTTTGCCATACGTGCATGCTACGGGACTTGCAAACCTCAACACAAGTATTTCTCAATTTCACAACTACTCAACTAGCACGACTTTGATATTATTACCTCCATGTATCAAAACAATCATCAAGCATCAAACTTCTCTTAGTATTCAACACACTCGTAAGAAAGTTTTATTATTAATCTTGCATACCAAGCATATTAGGATTCTAAGCGAATTACCATGCTATTAAGACACTCAAAATAATCTAAGTGAAGCATGAGAGATCAATAGTTTCTATAAAACAAATCCATCACCGTGCTCTAAAAGATATAAGTGAAGCACTAGAGCAAAATTATATAACTCAAAAGATATAAGCGAAGGACACAGAGTATTCTAACAAATTCCAAATCATGTATGGATCTCTCAAAAGGTGTTTACAGCAAGGATGATTGTGGTAAATTAACAAGCAAATACTCAAATAATACAAGACGCTCCAAGCAAAACACATATCATGTGGCGAATAAAAATATAGCTCCAAGTAAAGTTACCGATAGAAGTAGACGAAAGTGGGGATGCCTTCCGGGGCATCCCCAAGCTTTGGCTTTTAGGTGTTCTTAGATTATCTTGGGGGTGCCATGGGCATCCCCAAGCTTAGGCTCTTGCCACTCCTTGTTCCATAATCCATCAAATCTTTACCCAAAACTTGAAAACTTCACAACACAAAACTTAAAGTAGAAAAACTTGTGAGCTCCGTTAGCGAAAGAAAACAAAAGAACACTTCAAGGTACTGTAATGAACTCATTATTTATTTATATGGGTGTTATACCTACTGTATTCCAACTTCTCTATGGTTTATAAACTATTTTACTAGCCATAGATTCATCAAAACAAGCAAACAACACACGGAAAACAGAATCTGTCATAAACAGAATAGTCTGTAGTAATATGTAGCTAGCGCAAGATATGGAACCCCAAAAATTCTAAAATAAATTTCTGGACGTGAGGAATTTATATATTAATCATCTGAAAAAATAATTAACTAAATATCACTTTTAAGATAAAAATGACAGCAGTTCTCGTGAGCGGTATAGTTTCTGTTTTTTACAGCAAGTTCAACAAGACTTTCCCCAAGTCTTCCCAACGGTTCTACTTGGCACAAACACTAATTAAACACAAAAAACACAACCAAAATAGAGGCTAGATAAAGTTTTTATTACTAAACAGGAGCAAAAAGCAAGGAGTAAAAATAAAATTGGGTTGCCTCCCAACAAGCGATATCATTTAACGCCCCTAGCTAGGCATAACAAGCAAGAATAGATCTAGGTATTGCCATCTTTGGTAGGCAATCCATAAGTGGCTCTCATAATAGATTCATAAGGTAATTTAATTTTATTTCTAGGAAATTGTTCCATGCCTTTCCTTAATGGAAATTGGAATATAATATTTCCTTCCTTCATATCAATAATTGCACCAATCGTTCTAAGCAAAGGTCTACCAAGAATAATAGGACATGAAGGATTGCAATCTATGTCAAGAACACTAAAATCTACGGGCACGTAATTCCTATTTGCAACAATAAGAACATCATTAGTTCTTCCCATAGGTTTCTTAATAGTGAATCCGCAAGGTGCAAGTTTAGAGAGCAATCATCAAAATCACGGAAACCTAACAAATCACACAAAGTCTTTGGAATCGTGGAAACACTAGCACCCAAATCACATAAAGCATAGCATTAATGATCTTTAATTTTAATTTTAATAGTTGGTTCCCACTCATCATAAAGTTTTCTAGGGATAGAAACTTCCAATTCAAGTTTTTCTTCATAAGATTGCATCAAGGCATCAACGATATGTTTAGTAAACGCTTTATTTTGACCATAAGCATGAGGAGAATTTAGCACGGGTTGCAACAAGGAAATACAATCAATCAAAGAGCAATTTTCATAGTTAAATTCCTTGAAATCCATAATAGTGGGTTTAGCAACATCTAGGGTTTTAATTTCTTCAATCCCACTTTTATCAAATTTAGCATCAGGATCAAAAGATTTAGAGTTCTTGGAACGCCTTCTACGTAAAGGTGGATCATATTCAGTCCCATCATTATCAAGATTCATATTGCAAAACAAAGATTTAATAGGGTACACATCAATAACTTTTAGATCTTCATCATTATTTTCATAGGAACTAGCAGAACACACTTTTATAAAGGCATCTTTCTTAGCACGCATCCTAGCAGTTCTTTCTTTGCACTCATCAATGGAAATTCTCATGGCTTTGAGAGACTCATTGATATCATGCTTAGGTGGAATAGATCTAAGTTTCAACGAATCAACATCAAGAGGAATTCTATCAATGTTCCTAGCCAAATCATCAATCTTAAGCAATTTTTCTTCAATCATAGCATTAAAATTCTTTTGCAAAGTAATAAATTCTTTAATATTAGATTCAAAATCAGAGGGCATCTTATTATAATTTCCATAAGAATTGTTGTGGGAATTACCATAATTATTAGAGGGATTACTAGGATAAGGCCTAGGGTTGAAATTTCCTCTATACGCGTTGTTACCAAAATTGTTCCTACCAACAAAATTCACATCCATAGATTCATTATTATTTTCAATCAAAGTAGACAAGGGCATATCATTAGGATCAGAAGAAACACTCTTATTAGCAAATAATTTCATAAGTTCATCCATCTTTTCACTCAAAACATTAATTTCTTCTATCGCATGCACCTTTTTATTAGTAGATCTTTCAGTATGGCATTGAGAATAATTAACCATAATATTATCTAGGAGTTTAGTAGCTTCTCCTAAAGTGGTTTCCATAAAAGTGCCTCCCGCAGCCGAATCTAAAAGATTTCTAGAAGCAAAATTCAATCCGGCATAAAAAAATTGTATAATCATCCACAAATTTAAACCATGAGTAGGGCAATTACGTATCATTAATTTCATTCTCTCCCAAGCTTGTGCAACATGTTCATGATCAAGTTGCTTAAAAGTTCATAATATCATTTCTAAGAGAGATGATCTTAGCAGGAGGAAAACACTTAGAGATAAAAGCATCTTTGCACTTATTCCATGAATCAATACTATTTATAGGCAAAGACGAAAACCAAGCTTTAGCACGATCTCTAAGCGAAAAAGGAAATAGCTTCAATTTAACAATATCATTATCCACATATTTCTTCTTTTCATGTCACACAAATCAATGAAGCTATTTAGATGGGTAGCGGCATCTTCACTAGGAAGGCCGAAGAACGGATCTTTCATAACAAGATTCAGCAAAGTAGCATTAATTTCACAAGATTTAGCATCGGTAAGAGGAGCAATCCGAGTGCTAATAAAATCATTGTTGTTGGTATTGGTGAAGTCACACAATTTAGTATTATCTTGAGCCATCGTGACAAGCAAGCAAACTAACACACAAGCAAACAAAAAGCAAGCGGACAAAAAGAGGCAAATAGAGAGGGAGGATAGGGAGAGAAGGCGAATTAAAACAGAAAGGGTGAAGTGGGGGAGAGGAAAACGAGAGGCAAATGGCAAATAATGTAATGCGGGAGATAAGGGTATGTGATGGGTACTTGGTATGTTGACTTTTGCGTAGACCTCCTTGGCAACGGCGCCAGAAATCCTTCTTGCTACCTCTTTTAGCACTATGTTGGTTTTCCCCAAAGAGGAAGGGATGATGCAGCAAAGTAGCGTAAGTATTTCCCTCAGTTTTTGAGAACCAAGGTATCAATCCAGTAGGAGGCTACGCGCGAGTCCCTCGCACCTGCACAAAACAAATAAATCCTCGCAACCAACGCAAATAGGGGTTGTTAATCTCTATAGGGCCAGTGAGATCTGATAGATATGATAAGATAATATTTTTGGTATTTTTATGATAAAGATGCAAAGTAAAATAAAGGCAAAGTAAATAACTAAGTAGCAGGAGATTGATATGATAAAGATGGACCCGGGGGGCATAGGTTTCACTAGTGGCTTCTCTCAAGAGCATAAATATTCTACGGTGGGTGAACAAATTACTATTGAGCAATTGACAAAATTGAGCATAGTTATGAGAATATCTTGGTATGATCATGTATATAGGCATCATGTCCGAGACAAGTAGACCGACTCTTGCCTGCATCTACTACTATTACTCCACTCATCGACCGCTATCCAGCATGCATCTAGAGTATTAAGTAAAAACAGAGTGACGCCTTAAGCAAGATGACATGATGTAGAGGGATAGACTCATGCAATATGAAGAAAACCCCATCTTGTTATCCTTGATGGCAACAATACAATACGAGCCTTGCTGCCCTTACTGTCACCGGGAAAGGACACCGCAACATTGAACCCAAAGCTAAGCACTTCTCCCATTGCAAGAAAGATCAATCTAGTAGGCCAAACCAAACTGGTAATTCGAAGAGACTTGCAAAGATAACCAATCATACATAAAAGAGTTCAGAGAAGATTCAAATATTGTTCATAGATAGACTTGATCATAAACCCACAATTCATCGGTCTCAACAAACACACCGCAAAAAGAAGATTACATCGAATAGATCTCCACAAGAGAGGGGGAGAACATTGTATTGATATCCAAAAAGAGAGAAGAAGCCATCTAGCTAGTAACTATGGACCCGTAGGTCTGAGGTAAACTAGTCACACTTCATCGGAGGGGCTATGGTGTTGATGAAGAAGCCCTCCGTGATCGATGCCCCCTCCGGCAGAGCTCCGGAACAGGCCCCAAGATGGGATCTCGTGGATACAGAACGTTACGGCGGTGGAATTAGGGTTTTGGCTCTATATCTGATCGTTTGGGGGTACGTGGGTATATATAGGAGGAAGAGGTACGTCGGTGGAGCAACAGGGGGCCCACGAGGGTGGGGGAGCGCCCCCCTACCAAGTGGCCTCATGTTGCGTGCCTTGACGTAGGGTCCAAGTCTCCTGAGTTGTATTCGAGAAGAAAATCACGTTCCCGAAGGTTTCATTCCGTTTGGACTCCGTTTGATATTCCTTTTCTTCGAAACCCTAAAACAGGCAAAAAACAACAATTCTGGGCTGGGCCTCCGGTTAATAGGTTAGTCCCAAAAATAATATAAAAGTGAATAATAAAGCCCAATAATGTCCAAAACAGTAGATAATATAGCATGGAGCAATCAAAAATTATAGATACGTTGGAGACGTATCAGTTAGTCAGTCATCTTATATGTGAATTATATCATGACATCATTTTTTTATTACGTGTTAAATTTGTCAAGAATTTTAGTACATTCAATTACTCTTCCTGTGCATCAGCCATTTGGCACGGTCATGGAAAAATATGGAGTGGAAACAAGGTCTTCAGAGCAGACAATGCTATGTGACGAAGCGCATGTCTTGCTGGTTACAGATAGCTCCTTAGAGGAGGATTCGGAGACAGATGACCAGTCCTATCCCCCCCCTCCCCCCGAGGTGCGTGCTCTAACTTACCAGGGTTATGTTGCTCATATCGTGCGTATAGTATCTTGCATTGCTATGTCATTTTCTTAGTTTAGACATGATTTGTGTGAATGCACATGTTTAGTGTCTAATTACCATATATGTGAATTATGCAATGCCATCTTTTTGCAGGACATTATATATGTGAATTATGCAATGCTATCTTGTCGCAAGGCATTATATATGTGAATTATGCAATGCCATGCTGTTTTGCCAAGCGTCATATATATGAATTATATCATGCCATCTTTTTTTTGTATTTCTCATTGCTTTTGTCGACAATGTTTGTATATTCAACTGCTCTTCCTGTGCATCAGCCATTTGAATTGGTGATGGAGAAATTTGGAGTGAAAACAAGGTCTTGAGAGCAGACAATGCTACCTGCTGAAGCAGATATGTTGCTGGTTACAGATAACTCTTCAGAGGAGGATTCAGAGGCAGATGACCAGTCCTATTATCCCCCTGGGGTGTATGCTCAAACTTGGCAGGGTTATATTACTCATATCATGCATATGTTGAATTGAAATGCTTAGTTTTTACATCATATACACGATATTGAATGACATCTCCTTAGTTGACACATCATATATGCGATTGCCCTCTGCTCACTTCCTTAGTATATAAATCATATATTTGAATTATATCATGCCATGATGTTTACATAGACAGCATGTATCTGAATTATGGCATGCCAACCCACTTTCTAAAGACATAATATAGTTATATCATCTCATCCTGTTCACATAGTCATCATATTTTGAATTATGTCATTCTATCCGTGAATTATATCATGCCATCATGTTTCCATCGACAGCATGTTTGTGATTTATGGCATGTCAACCACTTTAATAGACACATCGTATAGTTATATCATGTCATCCTATTTACATAGTCGTCATATTTTGAAGTATGTCATTCTATCCTGTTTAGTTAGCCATCATACATGCGAAATTGTGTCATGCTATCCAGTTTAATTAGCCATCATGTATTTGAAATTATGTCCTGCTATTCTGTTTGGTTAGACAACATAAATGTGAATTATTTCATGCCCTGTTTTCTTCCCTAGTATCCATTGCACCTATCTATCTTACAATGTCTGTACATTCAATTACTTTTCTTGTTTATCAGCCATTTCAATTGGAGGGGGTGATGGCAGTATCTGTGGGAGTAAAAACATGGTCTTCAGAAAAGATTGTGCTACCTGTCGATGGAGATAGAACCACGGTTGTACTTGCCCAAGAACCAGCCCCACCACACATAACCCAGACTCACGCAGATTGTACCCCTACCCAGTTGGACAGAGAATCATCTACACCCCTTCTAACCCCAACCCCAGCAGATAGTAACCCTGCTCCCGTTAGCACAGCACCGTCTCCACCACAGAGCACCCAAACACGAGCAGATAGTAAGGAAACTGTAGTTCCCAAAGCACGAGGACCACCACTCCAAACCCCAAGTCAACGCTTAAAGCAGAAGAAGAATTGTTCTCAGGTCAGGTTCCGTAGCTATGGTTCATACAACTTTGCTCTTGCATCACTGTATTTACTCATACCAACTAATTTCAAATTTGAAGGATGCAATTGAAACTCCAATGGCGCAACAGGTATGTTTTAAACCCGTTTCTTTAACGTGTTTGCTGTCGTAACTTGCTCTATGTTGATTTCAGTTTCAATTGAATAAATAGTTATGTTATCATGCCATGCACATTACAAGTGTTGTTATTGTTGTGTAGTTTCCCACACTTATATTCTGTCTATGCTGCTTGTCTTAAATAGATATGATTCGAACTGTATCTATCTTGATTTGGCAACATAAACTAGAATGATATAGACCATACAGTGACCATACTACATAGATATATGTTTGTTTCATGTTGTTATCCTGTCCGCCTTACTACTGAACTGGCTTACCAAAATGAGTTTCATATACTACATTGTAAACCTGTGATGTGTTTGTTTGTTTCTCCTTTAGAACACGGATAAAATATTGGAGAAGAGTACCCCGTTATGCAATGGTAAAGGAAGTAATGCAGATCAGGTTCAAGATAGTGAGACATCTCTGTTGTTCTCCAAGAAAGCTGATAAAAACTATATTGAAGACACTGAGACAACCCCAAAGTCCTATCTTGATGTAGTGTTCGAGTTACTAGCTACTACTGCTGGCACTAGCTCTTCGAACTCGCTGCCTGAATCAGTTCAGCTTCTTGAGTCTCAACTTCAAGTTGAAAGACATCGATCAGATGTTATGCGACAGGAAGCTGAAGGACTGAGGAAGTCCCTGCATAATTCAGATGCATACTTTCTGGTGCAACAGCAAGTGCTGGAGGATTTAAGCGCCAAACAAGAGAAAGTTAATAAGCTTGCTAAGCATCTTGCCAAAATTATGGGTACCCAGGATATTGTTTCTTGAGCTCTTCTGAAGTGGTTTTAGTTCTGGACTTGTTTTGCTGCGGCGTTTATATGCTACTTTGTTCCCTATATTTGCACTTGTGGCGAACTTTGATGCCCAGTGGATGTAATATGTGTAATAGCCATGATAGCCTAGCATAAGTTGCTTGCTTATTTATTTCCGTTGTCTTGTTTATTTGTTTTCTTGTAGCCAGTGCAGTTCTCTTTCCGCGGTTTGCTAGTGGCCGCAATAACCTATTTTTTAAAACTAGGCCACATTAACAATGGGCTACATATTTACTATAGTTAACATGGGCCTCCTATGGGCCGTAGAAACAATGGGCCTTCTAAGGGTCGTAGAAACAATGGGCCTTCTACGGGCGTATCATCAATGGGCCTTATATGGGACGTATGGTCAATTGGCCAAACATGGACCAATAACAGACCACATTATGGTCGTAAATGGGCTAGAGTTGAAATCGTCCGTTCATGGGCTGACCATAACGGACCGTCGTTCATAGGCCATATTTGATGACGCTATGAAAACGGCCCAACGTATTAACGGGCCACAAACGGGCCGACTATAACCACTGGCTGTATTTGGCCCACAAGCAGAAAATAACAGTAACGGGCCGAAAGTAAATGGATGTTGGAAATGAGCCCAAGAATAAATGGGCCCTGAGAAGGCCGAAAGATAACATGGGCTGGAAATGGCTCAACGGAATAATGGGCCGTTAATGGGTATAAAGTGATACACTGTTCATTACTGGCCAGTTTTACCACGGGCCATTAATGGGACGAGGGTTACTAAGGGCCTCATATGGGCCAAAAGACGTCATGGGCCATACATGGGCCGGAAATTAAAACGGGCTGGAATTATATTGGACGGCCCAGATGACGCTACTGGGCCTAATTCGGATAGGCCATAAACGGGCCCTAGGTTAGCGGGCTGTATTTGGGCTATATGCGAACAAGCCATTAACAAGCTTGTCGTGGGCCGGCCCGCCACCTTTTGACCAAGTCAAACGGGCTGGCCTTTTCACAGGAATGGGCCTCTGTTGGGCCGTGCCACGTGTCGACGTATCATAGGCGCTTTGGGTCCAATGAGTGGATGACATCTGTCCCAACGGTGAGCCGACACGTGTTTCCTCCAGCCAATGATGATTTTACACGTGGAAAATCCCCATTGGTCGGGGTTGTTAACGGGTTATCGGATCCAAAACCGGACCCGATAGCTTAAGGCGTTCCGTTACGGTGGATGCCACATGTCGGTCACCCTTGACGAAAGCACTCTATGACGCGCAATTTATCGTCATGGAAGTGGACACTTCCGTGATGATAATTTTGGTAATGTCATGGAACACTTCTATGACAGCACATGTATGACTATCTTGATTCTATCATAAATTTGTCATGGATGTATATGCATGACAGAAAACGTGACCTACTGTGACAAACACGTATCATCACGGAAGTGTATTTTTTTGTAGTGCACCGTGCTGTCTAAGTAACCGTTTGCAATAGAAAACCCCAATAAGCAGGGTAATTAGCCTATTATTGATAATCCACGTACTAATCAAACTGATATTTCCTATAAAACACGCCAGATATTTCATATCCGTATAAAAGCAACCAGGATTTCATAATCGAATTACATCAGATAGCTTCGGCACTCAGTTACGCCATTACACAAAAGCAGCAAGTTTAACATGTAGCATCAAAAACCTTTGGAAAGTAGCATCATACACGGTAAATAGACAGATGAATCTCATCTCGGAAACTGCAGAAGCGGAAGGAAAATATTGAGCCTTCGGTGATGTTGAATGTCCTTGCAACTTTAGGCCAGTGGCTATGGATAATTGCCCACCCAACCTTCGTCCTCTTCAGCAAGACTTCAATATTGTACCGTCGGGGTTGAATGAATACCTTCCTCGCCTCTTGACCATGCAAGTGGTTTGAGAGGTAATCCTCGGTGAACTGCTTTGAAAAGTACTGAAAACAAAGCTATGCATAAATCGCTGTTGTAAATTTTGAAATGGCGTAAGGGGTAAAAACAAGGTAAAAGAGTTGGTACCATCCTATAGTTGACTGATGTCTTCTTCATTGTGCAAACAAAGATCTTGTTGTTATTCATCACGGTTTCTTCATCCTAACAATCTTTCCGAGTTTCTTGACTTGACTGATATTCTTGGACATCTCATTTCCCCATATGCAAAATGGGTCGAACAGTGGGTCTATGCCTCTAACAACAGGACCTACATGTGCAAGACCAAATTGTAAGAAACCTAAATATTAGAATGATTCCTACAACTGCACAATAATGTGCTATTAGCCAAAGGACCCTACTTGAACAAACCTCGATGGTAAACCGCAGTGTCTCCCATTGTTTCCCTGCAACACACATAAGGAAGATCTTGATCAGCTTAACTGAGAGTTGCCATACTATCAGTAGAATATGTATTGAGTACAACCAAATTCGATTGGTGACACATGCATAACAATACAAAATTGTACCCATAGCAAATGAAAATCAAATTGCAGAACTGAACCAAACAGTTAAATGGACAGTAGACCAAATGAACCAAAATAGTTAACTGAGCACGACATTGCAGAATAGAAACATGTACTAGAAGATAAGACAGTTAACAAAACAAAGAATGCTTGAGAACAGTACTATGAAATTTAGCAATTGTTGGACCAAAGTGTTAACTGAACATTACATTTCAGAGGACCAAACAGTTAACTGAACATCAGATTGCATATTAACATTACAGAGGACAAATCACTAGAAGGCACTGGCGGTGGCCTCGAGAAAACATCACGAACTGTATTTTAAAGTAGACAACCGCGCGGCGGTGTCGACGGTGGCCTCGAAGATGAGGTGCTCCTCCAAGATCTGGTGGTCGACATGCATGTCAGCCATAGCAACCTCGTTCGCACGTGCAGCCGCATGCTACTCGGCTCCATGTTATACTGCATGTAAAAGGGCTGTGAGTGGCGCTTAATTGGAGAGGGGCTGTGATTTCGGTGGAAGGTGTCGCTCCGTCAGTCGGGGCATGTGGGACGAGAAAGGAGGAGGATGGTATGGGTGGGGTGTGGATTACCTGACCATATCGACGAGGTCGCCAGCAAGAAGAAGGGTCGGCGGCGAGGAGGCCGCACAGCAAGAAGAAGGGTCACCGGCGAGGAGGCGACGCTGCAAGAAGAAGGGTTGCCGATGAGGAGGCGGTGTTGCAAGAAGAAGTATAGCTGGCGAGAAGGTGGCGCTGCAAGAAGAAGAGTCGTTGGCGAGGAGGCGGTGCTGCAAGAAGAAGGGTAGTCGGCGAGGAGGCAGCGCTACAAGAAGAAGGGACGCCGGTGAGGAGGCTGAGCTGCCAGTAAGCAGCAGTGAAGGTTTGAACTTGGAAAGCAAGGAGGAATAGTGGAAATGTGTCTTTTGGTAGGAGGGAGGGGGCGGGGAGATAGATATTTCCGCGGTGGCAAAAACAATTCGCTCGGTGCCGCGAGAAACTGGCGCGCAAGTGTGGTTCAAGTGGGGGCGGTGGACTGTAGACGACGAAGCTTCCTGCGTAAGCTAGACATGACGGTGCGCCAAGATATTTTATATCGCATCCCACACGATTCTTTCTAGTAAACTGTTTGTGGTATAACTGATTTTTGCATTATGTTTTGGAAGACAAAATGGTGTTACGGAGGGAAAGGATGGTGTTTGAATTGCTAGAACATTTACGTACAATGAACATGCAACAAGTACATGAGTGTCGTGTTTAAATTTGGAATTATTCTGGGTTCGTTTGGCATTTTTATGCATTAATTGAGTTTCTGGGCATTTAATGTGCATAATTCAAATTTGAACTACAAGCACATGCTCCAATGCACCAAAGTTTGTTGAAAATCAAATGTGTGTCTTTGGGTGAATTTATAGGTCCCATGCAAGAAATGGTAATAAAATTCAAACATCTGGGTGTCGTGGTTCAGCCGGAATGATTGAGAAACTTGGTTTTTTAATTCCTGTAAATCCAAAACACGGCTGAAAATCATGAAACTTGGCATGGTGTCATGACATGGAACAACATGCTGCAGTAAATTTTTTAGCCGAATTGGGACAAGCTTTGGTGTAAGCTTCTTGCAAACCGGAGCTTCCCTCAAGAAGGCTCCTGGTACCGAGAGGGAACATGTCACCTCCGTGTGTAGAACGACATACGTACACTGGCTTCTCCCGCCTTAATTTTTTTACACGAGCATATTAGACCAAATAGAAGTATCGTGCTAAATTTTAGAATTATTTCGGGCTCATTTCGCCTTTCTTATACATTAGTTGAGTTTCTTTGCATTTAATGTGCATAATTTAAATTTGAACTACAAGAACGTGCTCCAGTGCACCATAGTTGTTTGAAAAATCACATGTGTGTCCTTGGGTGAATTTCTAGGTCCCATGCAAGAGATAGGAGTGAAATTCAAACATCTGGGCGTCGTGACTTGGCCGAAAAGATTGAGAAACTTGGTTTTTAATTCCTGTAATTCCAAAACACACCTGAAAATCATGAAACTTGGCATGGTCTTATGACATGGCACCAACATGCTGCGGTAATTTTTTGGCCGAATTGGGACAAGCTTTGGTGTAAGCTTCTTGCAAACCGGAGCTTCCCTCAAGAAGGCTCGTGGTTCCGAGAGGGCACGTGTCACCTCCGTGTGCGAAACGACATACGTACACTGCCTTCTCTCGCCTTAATATTTCTGCACATCCAGATTAGACCAAATAGAAGTACCGTGCTAAATTTTGGAATTATTTCGGGCTCGTTTCGCCTTTTTTATACATTAATTGAGTTTCTGGGCATTTAATGTGCATAATTCAAATTTGTACTACAAGCACAGGCTCCAGTGCACCAAAGTTGTTTGAAAAATCACATGTGTGTCCTTGGGTGAATTTCTAGGTCCCATGCAAGAGATTGGAGTGAAATTCAAACATCTGGGCATCGCAGCTCGGCCGGAAAGATTGAGAAACGTGGTTTTTTAATTCCTGTAATTCCAAAACACGCCTAAAAATCATGAAACTTGGCATGGTCTCATGACATGGCACCAACATGTTGCGGTAATTTTTTTGGCCGAATTGGGACAAGCTATGGTGTAAGTTTCTTGCAAACCGGAGCTTCCCTTAAGAAGGCTCGTGGTTCCGAGAGGGAACGTGTCACCTCCATGTGCGAAACGACATACGTACACTGCCTTCTCCCACCTTAATTTTTTTGCACATCCATATTAGACCAAATCGAAGTACCGTGCTAAATTTTGGAATTATTCCGGGCGCGTTTCGCCTTTTTTATACATTAATTGAGTTTCTGGGCATTTAATGTGCATAATTAAAATTTGAACTACAAGCACAGGCTCTAGTGCACCAAAGTTGTTTGAAAAATCACATGTGTGTCCTTGGGTGAATTTCTAGGTCCCATGCAAGAGATTGGAGTGAAATTCAAACATCTGGGCGTCGTGGCTCGGCTGGAAAGATTGAGAAACTTAGTTTTTTTAATTCCTGTAATTCCAAAACACGCCTGAAAATCATGAAACTTGGCATGGTCTCATGACATGGCACCAACATGTTGCGGTAATTTTCTTGGCCTAATTGGGACAAGCTTTGGTGTAAGCTTCTTGCAAACCGGAGCTTCCCTTAAGAAGGCTCGTGGTTCCGAGAGGGAACGTGTCACCTCCGTGTGCGAAATGACATACATACATTGCCTTCTACCGCCTTAATTTTTTTTGCACATCCAGATTAGACCAAATAAAAGTATCGTGCTAAATTTTGGAATTATTCTGGGCTCGTTTCGCCTTTTTTATACATTAATTCAGTTTCTAGGAATTTAATGTGCATAATTCAAATTTGAACTACAAGCACAGGCTCCAGTGCACAAAAGTTGTTTGAAAAATCACATGTGTGTCCTTGGGTAATTTTCTAGGTCCCATGCAAGAGATTGGAGTGAAATTCAAACATCTGGGCGTCGTGGCTCAGCCGGAAAGATTGAGAAACTTGGTTTTTTAATTCCTGTAATTCCAAAACACGCCTCAAAATCATGAAACTTGGCATGGTCTCATGACATGGCACCAACATGCTGCGGTAATGTTTTGGTCGAATTGGGACAAGCTATGCTGTAAGCTTCTTGCAAACCGGAACTTCCCTTAAGAAGGCTCATGGTTCCGAGAGGGAGCGTTTCACCTCCGTGTGCGAAATGACATATGTACACTGCCTTCTACCGCCTTAATTTTTTTGCACATCCAGATTATACCAAATAGAAGTACCGTACTATATTTTGGAATTATTCCGGGCTCGTTTCACCTTTTTTATACATTAATTGAGTTTTTGGGCATTTAATGTGCATAATTCAAATTTGAACTGCAAGCACAGGCTCCAGTGTACCAAAGTTGTTTGAAAAATCACATGTGTGTCCTTGGGTGAATTTCTAGGTCCCATGCAAGAGATTGGGGTGAAATTCAAACATCTGGGCGTCGTGGCTCGGCCGGAAAGATTGAGAAACTTGGTTTTTTAATTCCTGTAATTCCAAAACATGCCTGAAAATCATGAAACTTGGCATGGTCTCATGACATGGCACCAACATGATGCGGTAATTTTTTTGGCCGAATTGGGACAAGCTTTGGTGTAAGCTTCTTGCAAACCGGAGCTTCCCTCAAGAAGGCTCGTGGTTCCGAGAGGGAACATGTCACCTCTGTGTGCGAAACGACATACGTACACTGCCTTCTCCCACCTTAATATTTTTTGCAGATCCAGATTAGACCAAATAGAAGTACCGTGCTAAATTTTGGAATTATTTCGGGCTCGTTTCACCTTTTTATACATTAATTGAGTTTTTGGGCATTTAATGTGCATAATTCAAATTTGAAATACAAGCACAGGCTCCAGTGCACCAAAGTTATTTGAAAAATCACATGTGTGTCCTTGGGTGAATTTCTAGGTCCCATGCAAGAGATGGGAGTGAAATTCAAACATCTGGGCGTCGTGGCTCGGCCGAAAAGATTGAGAAAACTTGGTTTTTTAATTCCTGTAATTCCAAAACATGCCTGAAAATCATGAAACTTGGCATGATCTCATGACATGGCACCAACATGTTGTGGTAATTTTTCTGTCCGATTTGCGAAGGCCCACACATTAACAATCAACAAAGTCATTTTGGAACAAGTGTTGTCACGTTACAAATCGGAAACGGAAGTATTATTGAAACTGTGGGCGTTCGACTTACCAATTACGTGCGGCCACGCATCCCCTTTTTTTATTGTCTAGGAGGTGCCATGCGGGGTAGCTATTTGAGTATGGGAGGCGTGCGATCAGACCCTTGCGCGTGCTCATCGGGAGGAGAGCCCTTTGACCGCTACCCGCCATGCACCTCCCTCCAAATGTCTCCATTAATGGCGCCCGAGCATTTGTTCTACTGCGTGGCTATGTCTCACTGGACTGAGATTTAAGAGAGAAAAATGAAAATCTGAAAAGAAAGTTTTGCACGGATCTTGATGTAAGATCCGACAGACCTATATAGCATCGACTGCGACTTATAGCAAGCATGATGAATATAAGGACAATGATAGTGGATAATAATTGTCTTACATATTTAGAAACATAATTAGAAAAGGCCACATGCGGCAACGCCCGAAATACACGAGGGCAAAAGAAGAAGGAAGACAACGATCTGGCTTGCTGATCTCTACTTTCTTGATGCATTGCTGCAGGCCGCGGGAACTAGTCTTCGTGACGAGTGGCGACGAGCTCTTTCTTGTCCTCAAGATGCTGCTTGAGAGCATCCACTGGTTTCTCCACCAGCCTTCTGTGCTTGATGCGCAGCTTGTTATTCTCGTCCATAAGTTTCTCGACGATGACGCCGGTCCTCTTCAACGAGGCAGTGGTCTGCTCCTGCGGCTCCGCACTTCCGACGATCTTCGCCCTCAGTAGGTCACGCTTGGCCCGGAGCTTCGCATTGCTCTCATTTAGTTGCCGGATGATGTCAGTAGACTGTTCAAACGAGGCTTGCAGGTCATCCTGCAACCTCGCCCACCTGGAGATCTGATCCATCTGCCTATGGACGAGGTCACGCATGCGCCTGTAAGAGTCCTTGCCTGCCCGCGAGGCATTTTCCTAGGCCGCCGTGGCAAGGGAGGACATCTCTGCTGCATTCGCAGCACGGCGGGACATCTCTTCTGCTTCCACGGCGCGGTCGGACCAGTCTGCTACATGGACAGCACAGTGGGTCCTCCGTGCCGCTTCGGCGGTGCTGCGGGACCTCTCTGCTGCTACGGCCGTGCGGCGGGACATGTTGGCTGCTATCGCGGTGAGGCGAGACATCTCTCGTGCTCCCGCTTCCAGGCTCGCCTCTCCCTGGTCGCAATCTCTTGACCCAAAACTCACGCTAGCCATGGCGGACGCAAGGGAACGATGATGAATGACTTGTTTGTTTTTGACTTTTTGTGGATGAGGAGTTGAGGAGGAATGTGCAGTCATCTTGGAGTAGTAGTATTTATAACCGCGTAGTAATATGCTCCTAAGTGGGAAACCATTTAGGTTTTGATCGGTGTGAACAGGTTTGCAATTTGGAATGTGACGGGATGCATGCTCAAAATTTACTGGCGGTTATAAGTGCGGCACTATTCCCGGAAGGCGTAACATGGACACATACGCCTTCTCGGCCGCGTACGTGGCGTTTGCACCATAGGGTGCACCGCAATAGGCAATGTCAGCACACGTCTTTTAATTAGAATGGGTGTGCCCGTCTAGCGCACACACGTTGATCTATCTAACTGTTTCAGTTTGTTATGGCTAATCGCAAATAGTTCATCCATGTGAAGTGTATGCCATCAATCGCAGACACTTTGATCTGGCTTACCCATTTCTGTTTTGTTGCCTAATCGCAAACATTTAATCCTTCTGAAGCGTATGCCCTCAATCACACACGCCTTGATCTGGCTGACTGTTTCTTTTGTGTTGCCTAATCACAAATAGTTCATCCGAGTGAACCGTATGTTGTATATCACACACACCTTCATTTGGCTGCCCGTTTCTTTTGTGTTGCCTAATCACAAACAATTCATCCGAGTGAACCGTATGCTCTATATCGCACACACCTTCATCAGGCTGCCCATTTCTTTTGTCCTGCCTCATCGCAAACAGTTCATTGTACTGAACCGTATGCCCTGGATCGCACACGCAACTAAAATATGAACCATGTTTGATGCATCCTCCATCGCAAACATTTTCACATTTTTTTGACGATTTTCATACAGCACCATTTGCGATTATGGCATCGCACACATTTTCTCGAAGGGTCTACGGTCGTAGTGTCACATTAGCAGCATCCTGCAATAGTGGAACCTTAAGTGTGTAGACCCTACGGGTTCGAGAACCATGCAGACATGACCGAGACATCTCTCCAACCAATAACCAACAGCGGGATCTGGGTACCCATGTTGGCTCCCACATGTTCCACGATGATCTCATCAGATGAACCACGATGTCGGGGATTCAATTAATCGAGTATACATTCCCCTTTGTCCATTGGTATGTTACTTGCCCGAGATACGATCATCTGTATCTCTATACCTTGTTCAATCTCATTACCGGCAAGTCTCTTTACTCATTCTGTAACGCATGCTCCCGCGGCTAACTCCTTAGCCACATTGAGCTCGTTATGATGATGCATTATCGAGTGGGCCCAGAGATACCTCTCCGTCATACAGAGTGACAAATCCCAATATCGATTCGTGCAACCCAACAGACACTTTCAGAGATAACTATAGTGCACCTTTATAGTAACCCGGTTACGTTGTGAGTGGTACACCCAAAACATCCCTACGGTATCCAGGAGTTGCGCAATCTCATGGTCTAAGGAAATGATACTTGACATCAGAAAAGCTTTTAGCAAATGAACTACACGATCTTGTGCTATGCTTAGGATTAGGTCTTGTCCATCACATCATTCTCCTAATAATGTGATCCCATTATCAACGACATCCAATGTCCATGGTCAGTAAACCATGACCAGCTATTGACCAACGAGCTAGTCAACTAGAGGCTTACTAGGGACATATTACGATCTATGTATTCACTCATGTATTACGGTTTCCGGTCAATACAATTATAGCATGAACAATAGACAATTATCATGAACAAGGAAATATAATAATAACCACTTTATTATTGCCTCTAGGGCATATTTCCAACAGTCTCCCACTTGCACTAGAGTCAATAATCTAGTTACATTGTGATGAATCGAACACACATAGACTTCTGGTGTTGATCATGTTTTGCTCGTGGAAGAGGTTTAGCCAACGGATCTGCGACATTCAGATTTGTATGCACTTTACAAATATCTATGTCTCCATCTTGAATATATTCACGAATGGAGTTGAAGTGACGCTTGATATGCCTGGTCTTCTTGTGAAACCTGGGCTCCTTGGCAAGGGAAATAGCTCTAGTATTGTCAGAGAAGAGAGTCATTGGGCCTGACGCATTGGGAATGACTCCTAGGTCGGTGATGAACTCCTTCATCCAGACTGCTTCCTGTGCTGCCTCCGAGGCAGCTATGTACTCCGCTTCACATGTAGATCCTGCCACGACGCTTTTCTTGCAACTGCACTAGCTGATTGCCCCACCATTCAAAATGTGCACGTATCCGGTTTGTGACTTGTTGTCATCCGGATCTGTGTCGAAGCTAGCATCGACGTAACCCTTTACGACAAGCTCATTGTCACCTCCATAAATGAGAAACATATCCTTAGTCCTTTTCAGGTACTTTAGGATATTCTTGACCGATGTCCAATGTTCCATACCGGGATTACTTTGGTACCTCCCTACCAAAACTTACAGCAAGGTTCACATCAGGTCTCGTACACGGCATGGATACATAATAGACCCTATGGCTAAGGCATAGGGGATGACACTCATCTTTTCTCTAACTTTTGTCAAGGTCGGGCATTGGGCTGTGCTCAATCTCACACCTTGCAATACAGGCAAGAACCCCTTCTTGGACCAATCCATATTGAACTTCTTCAATATCTTGTCAAGTTATGTGCTTTGTGAAATACCAATGAGGCGTCTCGATCTATCTCTATAGATCTTGATGCCTAATATGTAAGCAGCTTCTCCAAGGTCCTTCATTGAAAAACACTTATTCAAGTCGGCCTTTATGCTTTCCAAAAGTTCTATATCATTTCCCATCAATAGTATGTCATCCACATATAATATGAGAAATGCTACAGAGCTCCCACTCACTTTCTTGTTAACACAGGCTTCTCCATAAGTCTGCATAAACCCAAACGCTTTGATCATTTCACCAAAGCGAATGTTCCAACTCTGAGACGCTTGCACCAGCCTATAAATGGAGCGCTGGAGCTTGCATACCTTGTCAACATTCTTAGGATCGACAAAACCTTCCAGCTACATCATATACAATTCTTCCTTAAGGAAACCATTAAGGAATTCCGTTTTGACGTCCATTTGCCATATCTCATAATCATAGAATGTGGCAATTGCTAACATGATTCGGGCGGACTTCAGCTTCGCTATGGGTGAGAAGGTCTCATCGTAGTCAACCCCTTGAACTTGTCGATAACCCTTAGCGACAAGTCGAGCCTTATAGATGGTCACATTACCATCCGTGTCAGTCTTCTTCTTAAAGACCCATTTATTCTCTATGGCTTGCCGATCATCGGGCAAGTCTGTCAAAGTCCATATTTCATTTTCATACATGGATCCTATCTTGGAATTCATGGCTTCAAGCCATTTGTTGGAATCCGGGCCCGCCATCGCTTCTTCATAGTTCAAAGGCTCACCATTGTCTAGCAACATGATTTCCAGGACAGGGTTGCCGTACCACTCTGGTGCGGAACGTGTCCTTGTGGACCTACTAAGTTCAGTAGAAACTTGATCCGAAGTTTCATGATCATCATCATTAACTCCTCTAGTCGGTGCAGCCACCACAGAAACATCTTCCTGAGCTGCGCTACTCTCCGGTTCAAGAGGCGGTACCTCATCAAGTTCTACTTTCCTCCCACTTCTTTCGAGAGAAACTCTTTCTCTAGAAAGGATTCATTCTTGGCAACAAAGATCTTGCCTTCGGATCTGAGGTAGAAGGTATACCCAATAGTTTCCTTAGGGTATCCTACGAAGACGCATTTTCCGACTTGGGTTCGAGCTTTCAGGTTGAAGTTTCTTGACATAAGCATCGCATCCCAAACTTTCAGAAACGACAGCTTAGGTTTCTTTCCAAACCATAATTCATAGTGTCTTGTCAACAGATTTCGACGGAGCCCTATTTAAAGTGAATGCGGTAGTCTCTAAAGCATAACCCCAAAATGACAGCGGTAGATCGGCAAGAGACATCATAGATTGCACCATATCCAATAGAGTGCGATTATGAAGTTCAGACACACCATTTCGCTGAGGTGTTCCAGGCGGCATGAGTTGTGAAACAATTCCACATTTCCTTAGGTGCGTGCCAAACTCGTGACTCAAGTATTCTCCTCCACGATCTAATCATAAGAACTTTATTTTCCTGTCATGTTGATTCTCTACCTCACTCTGAAATTCCTTGAAATTTTCAAAGGTATCAGACTTGTGTTTCATTAAGTACACATATCCATATCTACTTAAGTCATCAGTGAGGGTGAGAACATAACGATAGCCACCGCGAGCCTCAACGCTCATTGGGCCGCACACATCGGTATGTATGATTTCCAATAAGTTGGTTGCTTGCTCCATTGTTCCGGAGAATGGGGTCTTGGTCATTTTGCCCATGAGGCATGGTTCGCACGTGTCAAATGATTCATAATCAAGAGACTCCAAAAGTCCATCTGCATGGAGTTCCTTCATGCGTTTGACACCAATGTGACCAAGGCGGCAGTGCCACAAGTATGTGGGACTATCATTATCAACCTTACATATTTCACACTATGAATATGTGTAACATCATGTTCGAGATTTAATAAAAATAAACCATTGACCAGCGGGGCATGACCATAAAACATATCTCTCATATAAATAGAACAGCCACTATTCTCGGATTTAAATAAGTAGCCATCTCGCATTAAACGAGATCCAGATACAATGTTCATCCTGGAAGCTGGCACTAAATAACAATTATTGAGGTTTAAAACTAATGTCGTAGGTAGATGTAGAGGTAGCGTGCCGATGGCGATCACATCGACCTTGGAACCATTCCCGACGCGCATCGTCACCTCATCCTTTGCCAGTCTCCGCTTATTCCGCAGCTCCTGTTTGAAATATGAGCAACCACACTGGTATCAAATACCCAGGAGCTATTACAAGCACTGGTAAGGTACACATCAATAACATGTATATCACATATACCTTTGGCGTTGTCGGCCTTCTTATCCGCTAAGTACTTGGGGCAGTTCCGCTTCCAGTGACCATTTCCCTTGCAATAAAAGTACTGAGTCTCAGGCTTGGGTCCATTCTTTGGCTTCTTCACGGCAACTAATTTACCGGGCGCGGCAACTCCCTTGCCGTCCTTCTTGAAGTTCTTCTTACCCTTGCCTTTCTTGAAACTAGTGGTTTTATTCACCATCAACACTTGATGTTCCTTTTTGATTTCCACCTCCGCTAATTTCAGCATTGAATATAACTTAGGAATGGACTTCTCCATCCCTTGCATATTATAGTTCATCACAAAGCTCTTGTAGCTAGGTGGAAGCGACTGGAGGATCTTGTCAATGACTGAGTCATCTGGAAGATTAACTCCTAGCTGAGACAAGCGGTTGTGCAATCCACATATTTTGAGTATATGCTCACTGACAGAACTGTTTTCCTCCATCTTACAACTATAGAACTTGTCGGAGACTTCATATCTCTCGACCTAGTCATGAGCTTGGAAAACCATTTTCAGCTCTTGGAACATTTCATATGCTCTGTGTTGCTCAAAAAGCTTTTGGAGTCCCGGTTCTAAACTGTAAAGCATGCCGCACTGAACCAGGGAGTAATCATCACTACGCGACTACCAGACATTCATAACGTTTTGAGTTGCTGGGAAAATGGGTGCGTCACCTAGCGGTGCTTCAAGGACATATGCTTTCTTGGCAGCTATGAGGATGATCCTCAAGTTACAGACCCAATCCGTATAGTTGCTACCATCGTCTTTCAGCTTGGTTTTCTCTAGGAACGCGTTGAAGTTGAGGGCAACATTAGCGTGTGCCATTTGATCTACAAGACATATTGTAAACAAATTTTTGACTAAGTTCATGATAATTAAGTTCATCTAATCAAATTATTTAATGAACTCCCACTCAGACAGACATCGCTCTAGTCAGTGATACATGATCCGAAATGACTAGGCCATGTCCGATCATCACGTGAGACGGACTAGTCATCAACGGTGAACATCTTCATGTTGATCGTATGTACTATACGACTCATGTTCGACCTTTTGGTCTCTCGTGTTCCAAGGCCATGTCTGTACATGCTAGGCTCGTCAAGTCAACCTAAGTGTTTTGCATGTGTAAATCTGTCTTACACCCGTTGTATGTGAACGTTAGAATCTATCACACCCAATCATCACGTGGTGCTTCGAAACAATGAACCTTCGCAACGGTGCATAGTTAAGGGGGAACACTTTTCTTGAAATGTTAGTGAGGGATCATCTTATTTATGCTACCGTTGTTCTAAGCAAATAAGATGTAAACATGACAAACATCACATGCAAATCATAAAGTGACATGATATGGCCAATATCATCTTGCGCGTTTGATCTCCATCTTCGAGGCACGGCATGATCACCATCGTCACTGGCATGACACCATGATCTCCATCATCATGATCTCCATCATCGTGTCTTCATGAAGTTGTCTCGCCAACTAATACTTCTACTACCATGGCTAACGGTTAGCAATAAAGTAAAGTAATTACATGGCATTTTCATTGACACACAGGTCATACAATAAATTAAGACAACTCTTATGGCTCCTGCCGGTTGTCATACTCATCGACATGCAAGTCGTGATTCCTATTACAAGAACATGATCAATCTCATACATCACATATATCATTCATCACATCCTTTTGGCCATATCACATCACATAGCATACCCTGCAAAAACAAGTTAGACGTCCTCCAATTGTTGTTGCATGTTTTATGTGGCTGCTATGGGTTTCTAGCAAGAACGTTTCTTACCTATGCAAAATCCACAACGGTGATATGCCAATTGCTATTTACCCTTCATAAGGACCCTCTTCATCGAATCCGGTCCGACTAAAGTGGGAGTGATAGACACCCGCTAGTCACCTTATGCATCAAGTGCATGTCAATCGGTGGAACCAGTCTCATGTAAGCGTACGTGTAAGGTCGGTCCGGGCCGCTTCATCCCACAATGTCGCCGAATCAAGATAAGACTAGTAAAGGTAAGAAAATTGAACAAATCATCGCCCACAACTACTTTGTGTTCTACTCGTGCATAGAATCTACGCATAGACCTAGCTCATGAAGCCACTGTTGGGGAACGTAGAAATAATTCAAAATTTTCCTATGTGTCACCAAGATCAATCTAGGAGATGCTAGCAACGAGAGAGAGGGAGTGAATCTTCATACCCTTGAAGATCGCTAAGCGGAAGCGTTATAAGGAACGCGGATGATGGAGTCGTACTCTCGGCGATTCAAATCGCGAAAGATCCGATCTAGCGTCGAACGGACGGCGCCTCTGCGTTCGACACACGTACAGGCCGGGGACGTCTCCTCCTTCTTGATCTTGAGGGAGAGCTCCGGCAGCACGACGGCGTGGTGGTGGAGCTTGTAGTTCTCCGGCAGGGCTTCGCCAAGCACTACGGAGGAGGACGAGGAGGAGGTGTTGGGGAGAGGGAGGGCTGTGCCAGGGAAGGGGTGCGGCTGCCCTCCCACCCCTTCTATTTATAGGGTGAAGGGAGAGGGGGCCGGCCCCCCTAGATGCATCTAGAGGGGGGCAAGGGGGGAACTTGTCCCCCAAGTTAGGTGGGAGGCGCCCCCACCCCCTAGGGTTTTCAACCCTAGGCACCTTGGGCCCTTGGGGGCGCACCAGCCCACTAGGGGGCTGGTTCCCACCCTTGTTCAGCCCACTTGGCCCACCAGGGCACGTGGCCCCACACGGTGGACCCCCAGACACCTTTCGGTGGTCCCGGTACAATACCGATAACCCCCGAAATTATTCCAGTGACTGAAACTGGACTTCCCATATATAATTCTTCACCTTCTGACCATTCCAGAACTCCTTGTGATGTCTAGGATCTCATCCGGGACTCCGAACAACCTTCGGTAACCGCATAAAATTTCCCATAACAACTCTAGTGTCACCGAACCTTAAGTGTGTAGACCCTACGGGTTCGGGAACCATGCAGACATGACCGAGACATCTCTCCGGCCAATAACCAACAGCAGGATCTGGATACCCATGTTGGATCTCATATGTTCCACGATGATCTCATTGGATGAACCACAATGTCGGGGATTCAATTAATCCCGTATACAATTCCCTTTGTCCATCGGTATGTTACTTGCCCGAGATTCGATCGCCAGTACCTCTATACCTTGTTCAATCTCGTTACCGGCAAGTCTCTTTACTTGTTCCGTAATGCATGATCCCGTGGCTAACTCCTTAGCCACATTGAGCTCATTATGATGATGCATTACCGAGTGGTCCCAGAGATACCTCTCCGTCATACGGAGTGACAAATCCCAGTCTCGATTCGTGCCAACCCAACAGACACTTTCGGAGATACCTGTAGTGCACCTTTATAGTCACCCAGTTACGTTGTGACATTTGGTACACCCAAAGCATTCCTAGGTATCCGGGAGTTGCACAATCTCATGGTCTAAGGAAATGATACTTGACATTAGAAAAGCTTTTAGCAAACGAACTACATGGTCTTGTGCTATGCTTAGGATTGAGTCTTGTCCATCACATCATTCTCCTAATGATGTGATCCCGTTATCAACGACATCCAATGTCCATGGTTAGGAAACCATGACCATCTATTGATCAACGAGCTAGTCAACTAGAGGCTTACTAGGGACATATTACGATCTATGTATTCACACATGTATTACAGTTTCCGGTCAATACAATTATAGCAGGAACAATAGACAATTATCATGAACAAGGAAATATAATAATAACCACTTATTATTGCCTCCAAGGCATATTTCCAACACAAGCGCCGAGAGATGGAGTCAGGGGTGCCCTCGGCATCCATCGGCAGAAGGGTGATGTCCTAGAGGAGGGAGTCCCAAGCGTCCATCTCCAGGGGGCAAAGGGGCGCCAAAAAGCGAGACGCCCTAAGTCAATAAGGGCCGTCTCGATAGAGACCCAAGGGTCAACTACAATGGTGAATAGTTCCGGGAATCAAGCGGCCAGGGGGAAGTCCCCTACCCATCGATCAAACCAGAATATGGCCGAGGACCCGGAGCCAACCGAGATGGACGTGTCGATCCGTAGCACGGGTAGTAGCTGGATCACAGCTTGCCAGAACTGGGAGCCACCAGATCACTGACAAAACGCTAGGGATTGGCCCTGAAGGTACTTATTGTGGATTATGGTAAGCTAGAGTCCCCCCTCCCCATTGGTGATACGCCATAGCCAATGGGTCAGGAGAGCAATGTTCATGCGCCAGGAAGACAAGATCCCAAGACCACCCTGGTCATTGGGTTTGCAAATGTCGGGCCAGCTCACCATATGGTATTTTCTGCTTATCACCCTCGCCTGCCCAGAAAAATCTAGATTGGTATTTGGCGATCTCCTGATGAAACATCTCATGAAGGCTGTAGAAGCTCATGAGAAACTAGAGTAGGCTGGCAAGCGAGGAGTTAATGAGGATCACCCGGGCCGCCTTCGAGAGCCACTGCCCCTTCCAGGGCTCTACCCGGTGTTGCATCCGATTCGCCGTCGGCCGCAGGTCAGCCACAGTGAGTCGCGGGTCACTAATGGGGATCGCCAAATAGGTCGTGGGGAAAGAACCCAGCCGATAGTTTAGTCATTCGGCCATAGCTTGGGCCTCGTTGGGGGAGTAGCCAAGGATCATTACTTCGCTCTTGTCGAAGTTGATGGTGAGGCCTGACATCTATTGGAAGCATAGGAGGAGGAACTTCAGGTTGACAATGTCGGACGCGGAGCCCTCCACCATTATGATGGTGTGATACGTCTCCAACGTATCTATAATTTTTTATTGTTCCATGCTATTATATTATCTGTTTTGGATGTTAAATGGGCTTTAATATGCACTTTTATATTATTTTTGGGACTAACCTATTAACTGGAGGCCCAGTGCTAGTTTCTATTTTTTGCCTATTTTTGTGTTTCGCAGAAAAGGAATATCAAACGGAATCCAAACGGAATGAAACGTTCGCGAGGATCTTTCTTGGAACAAACGCAATCCAGGAGACTTGGAGTGGAAGTCAGAGACACAACGAGGCGGCTACGAGGTAGGAGAGCGCGCCCAGGGCGGTAGGCGCGCCCCACACCCTCGTGGGCCCCTCGTAGCTCCACCGACATACTTCTTTCGCCTATATATACTCTTATACCCTAAAAACATCCAGGAGATCCACGAAACCACTTTTCCACCGCCGCAACCTTATGTACCCATGAGATCCCATCTGGGGGCCTTTTTCAGCGATCTGCCGAAGGGGGAATCGATCACGAAGGGCTTCTACATCAACACCATAGCCTCTCCGATGATGTGTGAGTAGTTTACCACATACCTTCAGGTACATAGTTATTAGCTAGATGGCTTATTCTCTCTCTCTCTCTCTCTCTCTCTCTCTCTTTGATCTTCAATACAAAGTTCTCCTCGATGTTCTTGGAGATCTATTCGATGTAATATTCTTTTGTGGTGTGTTTGCCGAGATCCAATGAATTGTGGATTTATGATCAAGTTTATCTATGAACAATGTTTGGTTCCTCTCTGAATTTTTATATGCATGATTTGATATCTTTGCAAGTCTCTTCGTATTATCGGTTTAGTTCGGCCTACTAGATTGATCTTTCTTGCAATGGGAGAAGTGCTTAGCTTTGGGTTCAATCTTGCGGTGTCCTTTCCCAGTGACAATAGGGGCAGTAGGGCACGTATTGTATTGTTGCCATCGAGGATAAAAAGATGGGGTTATATCATATTGCTTGAGTTTATCCCTCTACATCATGTCATCTTGCCTAAAGCGTTACTTTGTTCTTATGAACTTAATACTCTAGATGCATGTTGGATAGCGGTTGGTGTGTGGAGTAATAGTAGTAGATGCAGAATCATTTCGGTCTACTTAACACGGACGTGATGCCTATATTTCATAATCATGCCTAGATATTCTCATAACTATGCGCTTTTCTATTAATTGCTCGGCAGTAATTTGTTCACCCACCATAATACTTGCTATCATGAGAGAAGCCACTAGTGAACCTATGGCCCCTGGGTCTATTTTATATCATATAAGTTTCTGATCTACAAATCTAGTTTACTATTTATTTTATTTTGCAATCTTTACTTTTCAATATATACAACAAAAACACCAAAAATATTTATCTTATTATCTTTATCAGATCTCACTTTCGTAAGTGACCGTGAAGGGATTGACAACCCCTTTATCACGTTGGTTGCAAGGTTCTTGATTGTTTGTGCAGGTACTAGGCGACTTGCGTCTAGTCTCCTACTGGATTGATACCTTGGTTCTCAAAAACTGAGGGAAATACTTACGCTACTTTGCTGCATCACCCTTTCCTCTTCAAGGGAAAACCAACGCATGCTCAAGAGGTAGCATGGTGTCGTCGGCATATTGTAGGAGGGAGACCCCTCCCCTCCGACCAGGTGAGGGACTACGCCATGGATATGGCCGGCAGATTTGGCCTTATCTAGGATAACAGCTAGGGCGTCAACCACCATGTTGAACAAAAACAGGGAGAACGGGTCACCCTAGCGGACCCCGCAAAGAGTGGGGAAGTACGACCCGATCTCATTGTTGATGTTCACCACGGTCCGATCGCAGGAGACGAGTTGCATAACTCGGGTCACCCACCGGTCATCGAAGCCCTTGCGGAGCAAGACTTCCCGAAGGAAGGGCCAGTGAACCGTATCATAAGTTTTATGGAAGTCGAGTTTCAGGAAGACCGCTCGATGGTGCTTGGACCGGACTTCGTAAAGGACTTCGTGGAAAACTAACACCCCATCCAGGATAAACCACCCTTGAATGAAGGCGGACTGGTTGGGGTGGATGACGGTGTCAGCTAGTAGGGTGGTTCAATTAAGACAGGACCAGTTGGAGTTCTCCAAGTTAGTCAAGTATCTCGCAATAACTTACTAGTGGTACATTGGCACAATCAATGGGAAAATCTCTCACCTGAAGAAGCTATATGGGAAGATGCCGATTTAATTAAGTATACTTTTCCTGGATTCTTCAAGACAACTAAACGGCTTGGAAAGCAGCAAGTGAATCGCCATGAGGACATGTTGAGGGCAATGTCAAGTTACTGAAGGTATATCTTTAGTTAAGTCAAAAGGTTCAGTTAACTGTAGCTTGACCTACAATACCACTTCAGGTGATCCAACGGTTCACATTGACTCATGCGTCTTCAACTAGTAGTCACCACTAGATCTACTTTATTGTTTTACTGTAGCTCATCTTGTTTTTACTTTTTACTGTTGGGTTAAACTCCTTGCATATATAACAACCGGGATGTGGCTGGGAAGACCATTATGCATCTGGGTTCATTCCTATCTCTGTCATGGCTCATAGACAATACATACATCCTTACTTGCTCCCCAATTATACTTAGATTTGATCCAATTCATACTTTTCCCCAATAATTCTACACTCTCGTAGCTAGTAGATCATCTGGGACCTAGCAGATGCCATCATCAGGGGAGGCCGCTGCATGGTACGACGGCTGGAAGAATCTCTTCACTCCGGAGCTGCTCGATGACGGGCGCGTGCTCGCACGGCTGGAGGCCGGCATCGCCATGGTGGATCGAGAAACAGAAGGCTTCAACCATCTTGTTTGTCATACATAGTTGATTCTAGTTTGCTACAACAGCTTGTAGGGTTGTACTGGTCACTTATGACTAGAAATGTAATGATAATTGCTATTATCAATTTGGCAATGTAGGATGCCAAGCATACACCAAGTTGTTGCATTGTGACGAAATTCACGGCCCTTCTGTATATATGGTTCAACCCAGTCTCCTACAAGGGCAGGGGGATCCCGGAAAGGGTCTCCCGACAAGGTCATCCTCGGGAAGGAGTATCCCAGGAAGGAAGCCCGCACCAGGCCCCTTGTGCAGCGCACACATGGGGTAGCCCCAGTTCGGCCCAATGTGTTAACTATACATAGGCGGGCCATACCATGCGCCTGTGCCACAATCATCAGACATGCAGCATGTAAGGAATAGTGGTCTTCAATCACTATTCCAACCACTCCATGTTGATATTATGGAGTGGTCTTGTCTAGGGTAGATATGTAGTTTTTCTATTCCCATGTACTTTGTATAAATAGCAATGGAACGCTCCTAATTAGTGGTGAGTAGCGAAAATGGAGAAAGACTCCAAGACCAAATATCTCATACACATCGCTCCTCAAATTCCATTACTCGGACACCGAGGTTCTTCCACGAGCTCACTCAGGCGGTAGAAAGATTGTGTTGGGCTAACAATTTGGTATCAAAGCCCCAGGTTGCCATGCCAAAGCATATGCCGCGTTGACGACAATGTCTCCAAGACCACCAAGCAGAGCTCGATTGAGGAGGCGCGCGCGGCGGCTGACACGCTCATGTTGCAGGCTAGACTGGGAGGTGAGTTGTGCGTGCCGCACTCCGTGCGCGATGTGGGCATGTCCAACTCCTCATTCCGTCTCCTTGGGCGGACCAACTATTACAGTTGGTCGCTCCTGGTGAAGGTCATCATGAAGGCATGGCATATGTGGAAAGCCGTGAAAACCGGCGATATCGAGTACAAAAAGGGTCGGCTTTCGATGGAGGCAATCCCGTGCGCCGTCCCACCGGAGATGGTGACCACCCTTGGCACCAAGAAGACGACCAAGGAAGCGTAGGACACCATCAAGGTGTTGGAGAACGCAGTAATTTCAAAAAAAATCCTACGCACACACAAGATCATGGTGATGCATAGCAACGAGAGGGGAGAGTGTCGTCCATGTACCCGCGTAGACCGTAAGCGGAAGCGTTATGCCAACGCGGTTGATGTATTCGTACGTCTTCACAATCGACAGATCCTAGTACCGAACGTACGGTACCTCCGCGATCTGCACACGTTCAGCTCGGTGACGTCCCACGAACTCACGATCCAGTAGAGCTTCAAGGGAGAGTTCTATCAGCACGACGGCGTGATGACGGTGTTGATGAAGCTACTGACGCAGGGCTTCGCCTAAGCACCGCTACGATATGACCGAGGTGGATTATGGTGGAGGGGGGCACCGCACACGGCTAAAAGATCAAAGATCAACTTGTGTGTCATGGGGTGCCCTCTAACACCCACAATGCCGCTATATCTCCCACGTGTCGGGTCATGACTTAGAGGCATAGCCGCATGGTAGGCATGTCGCAAGAGGGGTACTCTTTACACATCCCATGTACTAAATAAGAAAGGGATAAAGAGTCGGCTTACAATCGCCACTTCACACAATACATAAATAGTCATACATCATCCAGAATACAATCAAGGTCCGACTACGGAACCAAAATAAAGAAAGACAACCCCAAATGCTAGATCCCCGATCATCCCAAGTGGGCTCCTCTACTGATCATCCAGAAAAGAAACATAGTAACGGCCCGAATCCTCGTCGAACTCCCACTTGAGTTTGGTAGTGTCCCCTCCACTGGCATCATCGGCACCTGTATCTGTTTTGGAAGTACCTGTGAGTCACAGGGACTCAGCAATCTCACACCCGCGAGATCAAGACTATTTAAGCTTAAGGGTAGGAAAGGGTAGTGAGGTGGAGCTGCAGCAAAGCACTAAGCATATATGGTGGCTAACTTACGCAAAACAGAGCGAGAAGAGAAGCAAAGCACGGTCGAGAAGCTAATAGAGATCAAGAAGTGATCCTGAAGCTACTTATGTTCAAGCATAACACGAGACCGTGTTCTCTTCCCGGACTCCGCCGAAAAGAGACCGTCACGGCTACACACGCGGTTGATTCATTTTAATTAAGTTAAGTGTCAAGTTTTCTACAACCGGATATTAACAAATTCCCATCTACCCATAACCGCAGGCACGGCTTTCGAAAGTTCAAACCCTGCAGGGGTGTCCCAACTTAGCCCATCACAAGCTCTCACGGTTAACAAAGGATATTCCTTCTCCCGGGAAGACCCGATCAGTCTCGGAATCCCAGTTACAAGACATTTCGACAATGGTAAAACAAGACCAGCAAAGCCACCCGATGTGCCGACAAATCCCGATAGGAGTCGCACGTATCTCGTTCTCAGGGCACACCGGATGGGCAAGACGTCGGGTTGGCATAGACCCTGGTTGTCCAGGGGGCGCCAGACATCGCCCAGTTTGGACCAACACTCAAAGGAGCGCTGGCCCGGGGGTTTAAAATAAAGATGACCCTTGAGTCCACGGAACCCAAGGGAAAAGGCTTAGGTGGCAAATGGTAAAACCAAGGTTGGGCCTTGCTGGAGGAGTTTTATTCAAGGCGAACTGTCAAGGGTTCCCATAACACCCAACCGCGTAAGGAACGCAAAATCAAGGAACATAACACCGGTATGACGGAAACTAGGGCGGCAAGAGTGGAATAAAACACCAAGCATAAGGCCAAGCCTTCCACCCTTTACCAAGTATATAGATGCATTAAAATAAACAATATATAATAATGATATCCCAACAATATCCATGTTCCAACAAGGAACAAACTTCATCTTCACCTGCAACTAGCAACGCTATAAGAGGGGCTGAGCAAAGCGGTAACATAGCCAAACAACGGTTTGCTAGGAAAGGTGGGTTAGAGGCTTGACATGGCAATATGGGAGGCATGATATAGCAAGTGGTACGTATCGCGGCATAGCAATACAGCGAGCAACTAGCAAGCAAAGATAGAAGTGATTTCAAGGGTATGGTCATCTTGCCTGCAAAGTTCTCAGAGTTGACAAAAGCTTGATCCTCGTTAGCATACTCAACAGGTTCCTTGATCACGTACTCGTCTCCCGGCTCTACCCAAAGCAAGAACACAAGCAAAGGACCAACAATCAATCACGGTGCAATGCACAAACAACATGATGCAAAACATGGCATGACATGCGGGATGTGATATACAATGCATATGCGTGCTTTGGAAGGAAAAGATTGATCAAGGCATCAACTTGGCAAACCAAGTGTGCCGCTGGAAAGATGAGATGATTTCGGTCGAAATCGATATAAAGATCGCTGGAATTGGATGCACGGTTTGCAAATGGCAAGCAAAACAATAATGGCACAATTCTGCGATTAACAGCATGATGCCATCTAGGATGCAACAAGAAACTAAGCTACTGCACTCCAACATAACAACAAAGCATATGGCAGTGATGTACTCAAGATTCTTGACAAAACATGAACAGTGACCTATGGCTAAATCACAGAAGAGCAGGTTCAAACAAGCATGGCAAAAGTGCAAAAGATATCAGCTTCTCAGACTTGCTGAAAATACTACCATGCCAGGAATAACATCAGGAAGCCATGTTTAGAGCAAGCAAACAACATGCTACAGGAACATATCATAGCAATGCAATGTTGGAAATATGCCCTAGAGGCAATAATAAATTAGTTATTATCATATTTCCTTGTTCATGATAATCGTTTATTATCCATGCTAGAATTGTATTGTTAGGAACTTCAGATACATGTGTGGATACATAGACAACACCATGTCCATAGTAAGCCTCTAGTTGACTAGCTCGTTGATCAACAGATGGTTACGGTTTCCTGACCATGAACATTGGATGTCGTTGATAACGGGATCACATCATTAGGAGAATGATGTGATGGACAAGACCCAATCCTAAGCCTAGCACAAGATCGTGTAGTTCGTTTGCTAAAGCTTTTCTAATGTCAAGTATCATTTCCTTAGACCATGAGATTGTGAAACTCCCGGATACCGTAGGAATGCTTTGGGTGTGCCAAACGTCACAATGTAACTGGGTGGCTATAAAGGTACACTACGGGTATCTCCGAAAGTGTCTGTTGGGTTGGCACGAATCAAGACTGGGATTTGTTACTCCGTGTGACGGAGAGGTATCTCTGGGCCCACTCGGTAGGACATCATCATATGCGCAATGTGACCAAGGAGTTGATCACGGGATGATGTGTTACGGAACGAGTAAAGAGACTTGCCGGTAACGAGATTGAACAAGGTATCGAATACCGACGATCGAATCTTGGGCAAGTACAATACCGCTAGACAAAGGGAATTGAATACAGGATTGATTGAATCCTCGACATTGTGGTTCATCCGATGAGATCATCGTGGAACATGTGGGAGCCAACATGGGTATCCAGATCCCGCTGTTGGTTATTGGCCAGAGAGGTGTCTCGGTCATGTCTGCATGGTTCCCGAACCTGTAGGGTCTACACACTTAAGGTTCGCTGACGCTAGGGTTATAGGGAATAGATATACGTGGTTACCGAATGTTGTTCGGAGTCCCGGATGAGATCCCGGACATCACGAGGAGTTCCGGAATGGTCCGGAGGTAAAGATTTATATATGGGAAGTCCTATTTTGGTCACCGGAAAAGTTTCGGGTGCTATCGGTAACGTACCGGGACCACCGGGAGGGTCCCGGGGTCCACCGGGTGGGGCTACCTGCCCCAGAGGGCTGCATGGGCCAAGTGTGAGAGGGGACCAGCCCCAGGTGGGCTGGTGCGCCCCCCCACCAGGGCCCAAGGCGAAGAGAGAAGGGGAAAAGGGGGAAACCCTAGGCTCAGATGGGCCTAAGGCCCACCTAGTGGTGCGCCCCCCCTCTCTCCCCCCTTGGCCGCCCCCCTAGATGGGATCTAGGGTTGGCCGCCACCCCTAGGGGTGGAAACCTAGGTGGGGGCGCAGCCCCTCCCTTTCCCCTATATATAGTGGGGTTTTGGGCTGCCATACACACGAGAACATCTCCTTCTTGGCGCAGCCCTACCCCTCTCCCTCCTCGTCTCTTGCGGTGCTTGGCGAAGCCCTGCTGGAGTACCACGCTCCTCCACCACCACCACGCCGTCGCGCTGCTGCTGGACGGAGTCTTCCCCAACCTCTCCCTCTCTCCTTGCTGGATCAAGGCATGGGAGACATCACCGGGCTGCATGTGTGTTGAACACGGAGGTGCCGTCCGTTCGGCACTAGGATCATCAGTGATTTGGATCACGGCGAGTACGACTCCATCAACCCCGTTCACTTGAACGCTTTCGCTTAGCGATCTACAAGGGTATGTAGATGCACTCTCCTTCCCCTCGTTGCTAGATTACTCCATAGATTGATGTTGGTGATGCATAGAAAATTTTGAATTTCTGCTACGATCCCCAATAGTGGCATCATGAGCTAGGTTTATGCGTAGTTTCTATGCACGAGTAGAACACAAAGTAGTTGTGGGCATCGATTTTGTCAATTTACTTGCCGTTACTAGTCTTATCTTGATTCGGCGGCATTGTGGGATGAAGCGGCCCAGACCAACCTTACATGTACGCTTATGTGAGACCGGTTCCGCCGACTGACATGCACTAGTTGCATAAGGTGGCTGGTGGGTGTCTGTCTCTCCCACTTTAGTCGGATCGGATTCGATGAACAGGGTCCTTATGAAGGGTAAATAGAAATTGGCAATTCACGTTGTGGTTTTGGCGTAGGTAAGAAACGTTCCTGCTAGCAACCTATAGCAGCCACATAAAAAACTTGCAACAACAATTAGAGGACGTCTAACTTGTTTTTGCAGCAAGTGTTTTGTGATGTGATATGGCCAAAGGATGTGATGAATGATATATGTGATGTATGAGATGATCATGTTCTTGTAATAGGAATCACAACTTGCATGTCGATGAGTATGACAACCGGCAGGAGCCATATGAGTTGTCTTAATTTATTTATGACCTGCGTGTCAACATAAACGTCATGTAATTACTTTACTTTATTGCTAACCGTTAGCTGTAGTAGTAGAAGTAATAGTTGGCGAGACAACTTCATGGAGACACGATGATGGAGATCATGGTGTCATGCCGGTGACGATGATGATCATGGAGCCCCGAAGATGGAGATCAAAAGGAGCAAAATGATATTGGCCATATCATGTCACTTTTTGATTGCATGTGATGTTTATCATGTTTTTGCATCTTATTTGCTTAGAACGACAGTAGTAAATAAGATGATCCCTCCTTAAAATTTCAAGAAAGTGTTCCCCCTAACTGTGCACCGTTGCGAAAGTTCGTCGTTTCGAAGCACCACGTGATGATCGGGTGTGATAGATTCTAACGTTCACATACAACGGGTGTAAGACAGATTTACACACGCGAAACACTTAGGTTGACTTGACGAGCCTAGCATGTACAGGCATGGCCTCGGAACACAAGAGACTGAAAGGTCGAGCATGAGTCGTATGGTAGATACGATCAACATGAAGATGTTCACCGATGATGACTAGTCCGTCTCACGTGATGATCAGACACGGCCTAGTTGACGGATGTCTATCTGAGTGGGAGTTCATAAGATGAACTTAATTATCCTGAACATAGTCAAAAGGTCTTCGCAAATTATGTCGTGGCTCGCGCTTTAGTTCTACTGTTTAGATATGTTCCTAGAGAAAATTTAGTTGAAAGTTGATAGTAGCAATTATGCGGACTAGGTCCGTAAACTGAGGATTGTCCTCATTGCTTCATAGAAGGCTTATGTCCTTAATGCACCGCTTAGTGTGCTGAACCTCGAACGTCGTCTGTGGATGTTGCGAACATCTAACATACACATTTTGATAACTACGTGATAGTTCAGTTAAACGGTTTAGAGTTGAGGCACCAAAGACGTTTTGAAACGTCGCGAAACATATGAGATGTTTCGAGGGCTGAAATTGGGATTTCAGGCTCGTGCCCACATCAAGAGGTATAAGACCTCCGACGATTTTATTAGCCTGCAAACTAAGGGAGAAAAGCTCAATTGTTGAGCTTGTGCTCAGATTGTCTGAGTACAACAATCATTTGAATCGAGTGGGAGTTGATCTTCCAGATGAGATAGTGATGTTTCTCCGAAGTCATCACCACCAAGCTGCTAGAGCTTCATGATGAACTATAATATATCAGGGACATATATGATGATCCTTGAGATATTCGCGATGTTTGACACCACAAAAGTAGAAATCAAGAAGGAGCATCAATTGTTGATGGTTGGTGAAACCACTAGTTTCAAGAAGGGCAAGGGCAAGGGCAAGAAGGGATACTTCATGAAACGGCAAATCAGCTGCTGCTCTAGTGAAGAAACCCAAGGTTGAACCCAAACCCGAGACTAAGTGCTTCTGTAATAAGGGGAACAGCCACTGGAGCAGAATTACCCTAGATACTTGGTAGATGAGAAGACTGGCAAGGTCGATAGAAGTATATTGGGTATACATTGTGTTAATGTGTACTTTACTAGTACTCCTAGTAGCACCATGGTATTAGATACCGGTTTGGTTGCTAAGTGTTAGTAAACTCGAAATAAAAGGTTGCGGGGTAAAGGGAGACTAGCTAAAGGTGAGTTGGCGATATGTGTTGGAAGTTTTTCCCAAGCTTGATGTGATCAAGCATCGCACACTCCCTCTACCATCGAGATTGGTGTTTGCGTTGAGCATAGACATGATTGGATTATGTCTATCGCAAGACGGTTATTCATTTAAGGAGAATAATGCTTACTCTGTTTATTTGAATAATACCTTCAATGGTCTTGCACCTAAAATGAATGGTTTATTGAATCTCGATCGTAGTGATACACATGTTCATGCCAAAAGATATAAGATAGTAATGATAGCACCACCTACTTGTGGCACTGCCACGTAAGTCATATCGGTATAAAACGCATGAAGAAGCTCCATGTTGATGGATCTTTGGGCTCACTCATTTTGAAAAGTTTGAGACATGCGAACCATGTCTATTGGTGTATATGCATGAAGAAACTCCATGCAAATGGACCGTTTGGACCCACTTGATTTTGAATCACTTGAGACATGCAAATCATACCACATGGGCAAGATGACTGAAAGCCTAGTTTTCAGTAAAATGGAACTAGAAAGCAACTTGCTGGAAGTAATACATTTTGATGTGTGCAGTCCAATAAGTGCTGAGGCGTGTAGTGGATATCATTATGTTCTTACTTCACAGATGATTTGAGTAGATGTTGAGTATATTTACTTGATGAATCACGAGTCTGAATTATTGAAAGGTTCAAGTAATTTCAGGGTGAAGTTGAAAGATCGTCATGACAAGAGGATAAAATATCTATGATATGATCATAGAGATGAATATTTGAATTACGAGTTTGGCACAGAATTAAGACATTGTGGAAATTGTTTCACAACTAATACAGCCTGAAACACCATAGTATGATGGTGTGTTCGAACATCATAACTGCACCCTATTGGATATGATGCATACCATGATGTCTCTTATCGAATTACCACGATAGTTTATGGGTTAGGCATTAGGGACAACCACATTCACTTTAAATAGGGCACCACGTAATTCCGATGAGATGACACCGTATGAACTATGGTTTAGAGAAACCTAAGCTGTCATTTGTCAAAAGGTTTGGGGATGCGACGCTTATGTGAAAAGTTTCAGGCTAATAAGCTCGAACCCAAAGCAGATAAATGCATCTTCATAGGACACCCAAAACAGTTGGGTATACCTCCTGTCTCAGATCCGAAAGCAATAAGGGATTGTTTCTAGAATCGGGTCCTTTCTCTAGGAAAAGTTTCTCTCGAAAGAATTGAGTGGGAGGATGGTGGAGACTTCATGAGGTTATTGAACCGTCTCTTCAACTAGTGTGTGGCAGGGCACAGGGAGTTGTTCCTGTGGCACCTACACCAATTGGAGTGGAAGCTTATGATAGTGATCATGAAACTTCAGATCAAGTCACTACCAAACCTCGTGGGATGACAAGGATGTGTACTACTTCAGAGTGGTACGTAATCCTGTCTTGGAAGTCATGTTGCTAGACAACAATGAACCTACGAGCTATGGAGAAGCGACGGTGGGCCTGGATTCCAAAATGGCTCGAGGCCATATAATCCGAGAGAGGATCCATATATGAAAACAAAGTGTAGACTTTGGAAGAACTACTTGATGGTCGTAAGGCTGTTAGGTACACATAGATTTTAAAAGGAAGACGGACAATGATGGTAAGTATCACCATTAAGAAAGCTCGACTTGTCGTTAAGATGTTTTCCGACAAGTTCAAGGAGTTGACTACGATGAGACTTTCTCACTCGTAGCGATGCTAAGAGTCTGTTGGAATTATATTAGCGATTACTGCATTATTTATGAAATCTTACAGATAGGATGTCAAAACATTGTTTCCTCGACGATTTTCTTGAGGAAAGGTTGTATGTGATACAACCGGAAGGTTTTGTCAATCCTGAAAGATGCTAACAAGTATGCAAAGCTCCAGCAATCCTTCTAAGGACTGGAGTAAGCATCTCGGAGTTGGAATGTATGCTTTGATGAGATGATCAAAGATTTTGGGTGTATACAAAGTTTATGAGAAACTTGTATTTCCAAAGAAGTGAGTGGGAGCGCTAATGAGTATATGTTGTTGACATATTGTTGATCAGAAATGACGTAGAATTTCTGGAAAGCATATAGGGTTATTTGGAAAGTGTTTTTCAATGGAAAGCCTGGATTAAGCTACTTGAACATTGAGCATCAGGATCTATAAGGATAGATCAAAACGCTTAATGGTACTTTCAAATGAGCACATACCTTGACATGATCTTGAAGGTGTTCAAGATGGATCAGTCAAAGAAGGAGTTCTTGCCTGAGTTGTAAGGTATGAAGTTAAGACTTAAAGCTCGACCACGGCAGAAGAAAAAGGAAGGACGAAGGTCGTCCCCTATGCTTTTGTCATAGGCTCTATACGGTATGCCATGTTGAGTACCGCACCTGATGTGTGCCTTGCCACATATCTGGCAAGAGGGTACAAAGGTGATCTCGGAGTAGATCACTAGATAGCGGTCTAAATTATCCTTAGAGGAATAAGGATATGTTTCTCGGTTATGGAGGTGATAAAGAGTTCGACGTAAAGAGTTACGTCGATGCAAGCTTAACACCTATCCGGATAGCTCTGAATAGAGATACTGGATACGTATAATGGAGCAACAATTTAGAATAGCTCCAAGTAGAACAGTTATTTGAAATGGCTCCAAATGTAGCATAGTAGTTGCATCTACAAGATGACATAGAAATTTGCGAAGTACATACGGATCTGAATGTTGCATACCCGTTGACTGAAACCTCTCTCACAAGCATAACATGATCAAACCCAGAACTCTTTGGGTGTTAGTCACATGGGGATGTGACCTTGAGTGTTAATCACATATCGATGTGAACTGGATTATTGACTCTAGTGCGAGTGGGAGACTGTTGGAAATATGCCCTAGAGGCAATAATAAATTAGTTATTATCATATTTCCTTGTTCATGATAATCGTTTATTATCCATGCTAGAATTGTATTGTTAGGAAACTCAGATACATGTGTGGATACATAGACAACACCATGTCCCTAGTAAGCCTCTAGTTGACTAGCTCGTTGATCAATAGATGGTTACGGTTTCCTGACCATGGACATTGGATGTCGTTGATAACGGGATCACATCATTAGGAGAATGATGTGATGGACAAGACCCAATCCTAAGCCTAGCACAAGATCGTGTAGTTCGTTTGCTAAAGCTTTTCTAATGTCAAGTATCATTTCCTTAGACCATGAGATTGTGCAACTCCCGGATACCGTAGGAATGCTTTGGGTGTGCCAAACGGCACAACGTAACTGGGTGGCTATAAAGGTACACTACGGGTATCTCTGAAAGTGTCTATTGGGTTGGCACGAATCAAGACTGGGATTTGTCACTCCGTGTGACGAAGAGGTATCTCTGGGCCCACTCGGTAGGACATCATCATATGCGCAATGTGACCAAGGAGTTGATCACAGGATGATGTGTTACGGAACGAGTAAAGAGACTTGCCGGTAACGAGATTGAACAAGGTATCGAATACCGACGATCGAATCTCGGGCAAGTACAATACCGCTAGACAAAGGGAATTGAATACATGATTGATTGAATCCTCGACATCGTGGTTCATCTGATGAGATCATCGTGGAACATGTGGGAGCCAACATGGGTATCCAGATCCCGATGTTGGTTATTGGTCGGAGAGGTGTCTCGGTCATGTCTGCATGGTTCCCGAACCCGTAGGGTCTACACACTTAAGGTTCGATGACGCTAGGGTTATAGGGAATAGATATACTGTTGGAAATATGCCCTAGAGGCAATAATAAAAGCATTATTATTATATTTCCTTGTTCATGGTAATTGTCTTTATTCATGCTATAATTGTGTTATCCGGAAATCGTAATACATGTGTGAATAACAGACACCAACATGTCCCTAGTAAGCCTCTAGTTGACTAGCCCGTTGATCAACAGATAGTCATGGTTTCCTGACTATGGACATTGGATGTCATTGATAACGAGATCACATCATTAGGAGAATGATGTGATGGACAAGACCCAATCCTAAACATAGCATAAAGATCGTGTAGTTCGTTTTGCTAGAGTTTTGCAATGTCAAGTATCTTTTCCTTAGACCATGAGATCGTGTAACTCCCGGATACCGTAGGAGTGCTTTGGGTATACCAAACGTCACAACGTAACTGGGTGACTATAAAGGTAGACTACGAGTATCTCCGAAAGTATCTGTTAGGTTGGCATGGATCAAGACTGGGATTTGTCACTCCGTATGACGGAGAGATATCACTGGGCCCGCTCGGTAATGCATCATCATAATGAGCTCAAAGTGACCAAGTATCTGGTCACGGGATCATGCATTACGGTACGAGTAAAGTGACTTGCCGGTAACAAGATTGAACGAGGTATTGGGATACCGACGATCGAATCTCGGGCAAGTAATATATCGATTGACAAAGGGAATTGCATACGGGGTTGATTGAATCCTCGACATCGTGGTTCATCCGATGAGATCATCGTGGAGCATGTGGGAGCCAACATGGGTATCCAGATCCCGCTGTTGGTTATTGACCGGAGAGTCGTCTCGGTCATGTCTGCTTGTCTCCCGAACCCGTAGGGTCTACACACTTAAGGTTCGGTGACGCTAGGGTTGTGAAGATAAGTATATGCAGTAACCCGAATGCTGTTCGGGGTCCCGTATGAGATCCCGGACGTCACGAGAAGTTCCGGAATGGTCCGGAGGTAAAGAATTATATGTAGGATGTGCAGTTTCGGCCATCGGGACAAGTTTCGGGGTACCCGGTATTGTACCGGGACCACCGGAAGGGTCCCGGGGGTCCACCGGGTGGGGCCACCTATCCCGAAGGGCCCCTTGGGCTGAAATAGGAGGGAACCCAGCCCATAGTGGGCTGGGGCGCCAGCCCCCCCCCCCCCCCAAGGCCGATGCGCCTAGGGTTGGGGGGGAACCCTAAAGGGGGCGCCCCCTTGCTTGGGGGGCAAGCCCCCCACCCCTGGCCGCCGCCCCCCCCCCCCCCCCCTGGTAGATCCCATCTACCAGGGCCGGCGCCCCACCTGGCACCCCTATATATAGTGGGGGAGAGGAGGGACTTGATCCCCACGGCTTTGGTGCTTCCCTCCCTCCCCGTTACTTCTTCCTCTCTCGTAGTACACGGCGAAGCCCTGCGTCGTGACGCCCTGCATCCACCACCACGCCGTCGTGCTGCTGGATCGTCGTCAACCTCTCCTTCCCCCTTGCTGGATCAAGAAGGAGGAGACGTCTCCCGTCCCGTACGTGTGTTGAACGCGGAGGTGCCGTCCGTTCGGCGCTGGTCATCGGTGATTTGGATCACGTCGTGTTCGACAACATCAACCTCGTTCTAACGAACGCTTCCGCTCGCGATCTACAAAGGTATGTAGATGCATCTCGTGACTCGTTGCTAGATGAACTCCTAGATGATCTTGGTGAAACGAGTAGGAAAATTTTTGTTTTCTGCAACGTTCCCCAACAGTGGCATCATGAGCTAGGTCTATGCGTAGTTCTTCTTGCGCGAGTAGAACACAATTTGTTGTGGGCGTTGATTTGTCAACTTTCTTGCCGCTACTAGTCTTTTCTTGCTTCAGCGGTATTGTGGGATGAAGCGGCCCGGACCAACCTTACACGTACGCTTACGTGAGACCGGTTCCACCGACTAACATGCACTAGTTGCATAAGGTGGCTGGCGGGTGTCTGTCTCTCCTATTTTAGTTGGAGCGGATTCAATGAACAGGGTCCTTATGAAGGGTAAATAGAAGTTGACAAATCACGTTGTGGCTTTCACGTAGGTAAGAAAACGTTCTTGCTAGAACCCTAATTCAGCCACGTAAAACTTGCAACAACAATTAGAGGACGTCTAACTTGTTTTTGCAGCAAGTGATTGTGATATGATATGGCCAAAGTTGTGATGAATGATGAATGATCTATATGTGATGTATGAGATGTTCATGCTATTGTAATAGGAATCACGACTTGCATGTCGATGAGTATGACAACCGGCAGGAGCCATAGGAGTTGTCTTTATTCTTTTATATGACCTGCGTGTCATTGAGAAACGCCATGTAAATTACTTTACTTTATTGCTAAACGCGTTAGCCGTAGTAGTAGAAGTAATAGTTGGCGAGCAACTTCATGGAGGCACGATGATGGAGATCATGATGATGGAGATCATGGTGTCATGCCGGTGACAGGATGATCATGGAGCCCCAAGATGGAGATCAAAGGAGCTATGTGATATTGGCCATATCATGTCACGTTTATTATTTGATTGCATGTGATGTTTATCATGTTTTTCATCTTGTTTACTTAGAACGACGGTAGTAAATAAGATGATCCCTCATATTAATTTCAAGAAGTGTTCCCCCTAACTGTGCGCCGTTGCGACAGTTCGCTGTTTCAAAACACCACGTGATGACCGGGTGTTTTATTCAGACGTTCACATACAACGGGTGTAAGACAGATTTACACATGCAAACACTTAGGTTGACTTGACGAGCCTAGCATGTACAGACATGGCCTCGGAACACAGAAGACCGAAAGGTCGAGCATGAGTCGTATGGAAGATACGATCAACATGAAGATGTTCACCGATGTTGACTAGTCCGTCTCACGTGATGATCGGACACGGCCTAGTTAACTCGGATGATGTAATACTTAGATGACTAGAGGGATGTCCAATCTAAGTGGGAGTTCATAAATAATTTGATTTGATGAACTTAATTATCATGAACTTAGTCTAAAATATTTTACAATATGTCTTGTAGATCAAATGGCCCACGTAGTCCTCAACTTCAACGCGTTCCTAGAGAAAACCAAGCTGAAAGACGATGGTAGCAACTATACGGACTGGGTCCGGAACCTGAGGATCATCCTCATAGCTGCCAAGAAAGATTACGTCCTACAAGCACCGCTAGGTGAAGCTCCCGTCCCACAGAACCAAGACGTTATGAACGCTTGGCAGACACGTGTTGACGACTACTCCCTCGTTCAGTGCGGCATGCTTTACAGTTTAGAACCAGGGCTCCAAAAGCGTTTTGAGAGACATGGAGCATATGAGATGTTCGAAGAGCTGAAAATGGTTTTCCAAGCTCATGCCCGGATCGAGAGATATGAAGTCTCCGACAAGTTCTTCAGCTGTAAGATGGAGGAAAACAGTTCTGTCAGTGAGCACAAACTCACTATGTCTGGATTACATAACCGCTTGACTCAGCTGGGAGTTAATCTCCCGGATGATGCGGTCATTGACAGAATCCTCCAGTCGCTTCCACCAAGCTACAAGAGCTTTGTGATGAACTTCAACATGCAGGGGATGCAAAAGACCATTCCTGAGTTGTTTGCAATGCTGAAATCAGCGGAGGTAGAAGTCAAGAAGGAACATCAAGTGTTGATGGTCAATAAAACCACTAAGTTCAAGAAGGGCAAGGGTAAGAAAGCCTTCAAGAAGGACGGCAAGGAAGTTGTCGCGCCCGGCAAGCAAGCTGCTGGGAAGAAGCCAAAGAATGGACCCAAGCCCGAGACTGAGTGCTTTTATTGCAAGGGAAGCGGTCACTGGAAACGGAACTGCCCTAAATACTTAGCAGATAAGAAGGCCGGCAAAACAAAAGGTATATGTGATATACATGTAATTGATGTGTACCTTACTAGTGTCCGTAGTAGCTCCTGGGTATTTGATACCGATGCAGTTGCTCACATTTGTAACTCAAAGCAGGGGCTGCGGAATAAGCGGAAACTGGCAAAGGACGAGGTGACGATGCGCGTCGGGAATGGTTCCAAGGTCAATGTGATCGCCGTCGGCACGCTACCTCTACATTTACCTTCGGGATTAGTTTTAAACCTTAATAATTGTTATTTAGTACCAGCTTTGAGCATGAACATTGTATCGGGATCTCGTTTGATTCGAGATGGCTACTCATTTAAATCGAAGAATAATGGTTGTTCTATTTATATGAGAGATATGTTTTATGGTCATGCTCCTATGGTGAATGGTTTATTCTTTATGAATCTCGAACGTAATACTACACACGTTCATAATGTGAGTGCCAAAAGATGCAAGTTTGATAATGATAGTCCCACATACTTGTGGCACTGCCGCCTTGGTCACATAGGTGTCAAACGCATGAAGAAGCTCCATAAAGATGGACTTTTAGAGTCTCTTGATTATGAATCATTTGACACGTGCGAACCATGCCTTATGGGTAAAATGACCAAGACTCCGTTCTCAGGAACAATGGAGCGAGCAACGAACTTGTTGGAAATCATACATACCGATGTGTGCGGTCCAATGAGTGTTGAGGCTCGCGGTGGCTATCGTTATGTTCTCACCCTCACTGATGATTTAAGTAGATATGGATATATTTACTTAATGAAGCACAAGTCTGGAACCTATGAAAAGTTCAAGGAATTTCAGAGTGAGGTCGAGAATCAACGTGACAGAAAAATCAAGTTTCTACGATCAGATCGTGGAGGAGAATACTTGAGTCACGAGTTTGGCACACACTTAAGAAAATGTGGAATAGTTTCACAACTCACGCTGCCTGGAACACCTCAGCGAAACGGTGTGTCCGAACGTCGTAATCGCACTCTGTTAGATATGGTGCGGTCTATGATGTCTCTTACCGATTTACCGCTATCTTTTTGGGGCTATGCTTTAGAGACTGCCGCATTCACTTTAAATAGGGCTCCGTCAAAATCCGTTGAGACGACACCGTATGAATTATGGTTTGGAAAGAAACCTAAGCTGTCGTTTCTAAAAGTTTGGGGATGCGATGCTTATGTCAAGAAACTTCAACCTGAAAAGCTCGAACCCAAGTCGGAAAAATGCGTCTTCATAGGATACCCAAAAGAAACTATTGGGTATACCTTCTACCTCAGATCCGAAGGCAAGATCTTTGTTGCCAAGAATGGATCCTTTCTAGAGAAAGAGTTTCTCTCGAAAGAAGTAAGTGGGAGGAAAGTAGAACTTGATGAAGTATTACCTCTTGAACCGGAAAATGGCGCAACTCAAGAAAATGTTCCTGAGGTGCCAGCACCGACTAGAGAGGAAGTTAATGATAATGATCAAGATACTTCTGATCAAGCTCCTACTGAAATTCGAAGGTCCACAAGGACACGTTCCGCACCAGAGTGGTACGGCAACCCTGTCTTGGAGATCATGTTGTTAGACAACGGTGAACCTTCGAACTATGAAGAAGCGATGGCGGGCCCGGATTCCGACAAATGGCTAGAAGCCATGAAATCCGAGATAGGATCCATGTATGAAAACAAAGTATGGACTTTGACTGACTTGCCCGTTGAAAGGCGAGCCATAGAAAATAAATGGATCTTTAAGAAGAAGACAGACGCGGATGGTAACGTGACCATCTATAAAGCTCGGCTTGTCGCTAAGGGTTATCGACAAGTTCAAGGGGTTGACTACGATGAGACTTTCTCACCGGTAGCGAAGCTAAAGTCCGTCCGAATCATGTTAGAAATTGCCGCGTTTTACGATTATGAAATATGGCAAATGGACGTCAAAACGGCATTCCTTAATGGTTTCCTTAAGGAAGAATTGTATATGATGCAGCCGGAAGGTTTTGTCGATCCTAAGAATGCTGACAAGGTGTGCAAGCTCCAACGCTCGATTTATGGGCTTGTGCAAGCATCTCAGAGTTGGAACATTCGCTTTGATGAGATGATCAAAGCGTTTGGGTTTACGCAGACTTATGGAGAAGCCTGTGTTTACAAGAAAGTGAGTGGGAGCTCTGTAGCATTTCTCATATTATATGTAGATGACATACTTTTGATGGGAAATGATATAGAACTCTTGGACAGCATTAAGGCCTACTTGAATAAGAGTTTTTCAATGAAGGACCTTGGAGAAGCTGCTTATATATTAGGCATCAAAATCTATAGAGATAGATCGAGACGCCTCATAGGTCTTTCACAAAGTACATACCTTGATAAGATATTGAAGAAGTTCAATATGGATCAATCTAAGAAGGGGTTCTTGCCTGTGTTACAAGGTATGAAATTGAGCTCGGCTCAAAGTCCGACCACGGCAGAAGAAATAGAAGAGATGAGTGTCATCCCCTATGCCTCAGCCATAGGTTCTATTATGTATGCCATGCTGTGTACCAGACCTGATGTAAACCTTGCCGTAAGTTTGGTAGGAAGATACCAAAGTAATCCCGGCAAGGAACACTGGACAGCGGTCAAGAATATCCTGAAGTACCTGAAAAGGACTAAGGAGATGTTTCTCGTTTATGGAGGTGACGAAGAGCTCGTCATAAAGGGTTACGTCGACGCTAGCTTCGACACAGATCTGGATGACTCAAAGTCACAAACCGGATACGTGTATATTTTGAATGGTGGGGCAGTAAGCTGGTGCAGTTGCAAGCAAAGCGTCGTGGCGGGATCTACATGTGAAGCGGAGTACATGGCAGCCTCGGAGGCAGCGCATGAAGCAATTTGGGTGAAGGAGTTCATCACCGACCTCGGAGTCATACCCAATCCGTCGGGGCCGATCAAGCTCTTCTGTGACAACACTGGAGCTATTGCACTTGCCAAGGAGCCCAGGTTTCACAAGAAGACAAGGCACATCAAGCGTCGCTTCAACTCCATTCGTGAAAATGTTCAAGATGGAGACATAGAAATTTGTAAAGTACATACGGACCTGAATGTAGCAGATCCGTTGACTAAACCTCTCCCTAGGGAAAAACATGATCAACACCAGAATTCCATGGGTGTTCGATTCATCACAATGTAACTAGATTATTGACTCTAGTGCAAGTGGGAGACTGTTGGAAATATGCCCTAGAGGCAATAATAAAAGCATTATTATTATATTTCCTTGTTCATGGTAATTGTCTTTATTCATGCTATAATTGTGTTATCCGGAAATCGTAATACATGTGTGAATAACAGACACCAACATGTCCCTAGTAAGCCTCTAGTTGACTAGCCCGTTGATCAACAGATAGTCATGGTTTCCTGACTATGGACATTGGATGTCATTGATAACGAGATCACATCATTAGGAGAATGATGTGATGGACAAGACCCAATCCTAAACATAGCATAAAGATCGTGTAGTTCGTTTTGCTAGAGTTTTGCAATGTCAAGTATCTTTTCCTTAGACCATGAGATCGTGTAACTCCCGGATACCGTAGGAGTGCTTTGGGTATACCAAACGTCACAACGTAACTGGGTGACTATAAAGGTAGACTACGGGTATCTCCGAAAGTATCTGTTGGGTTGACACGGATCAAGACTCGGATTTGTCACTCCGTATGATGGAGAGATATCACTGGGCCCACTCGGTAATGCATCATCATAATGAGCTCAAAGTGACCAGGTATCTGGTCACGGGATCATGCATTACGGTACGAGTAAAGTGACTTGCCGGTAACGAGATTGAACGAGGTATTGGGATACCGACGATCGAATCTCGGGCAAGTAATATATCGATTGACAAAGGGAATTGCATACGGGGTTGATTGAATCCTCGACATCGTGGTTCATCCGATGAGATCATCGTGGAGCATGTGGGAGCCAACATGGGTATCCAGATCCCGCTGTTGGTTATTGACCGGAGAGTCGTCTCGGTCATGTCTGCTTGTCTCCCGAACCCGTAGGGTCTACACACTTAAGGTTCGGTGACGCTAGGGTTGTGCAGATAAGTATATGCAGTAACCCGAATGTTGTTCGGGGTCCTGGATGAGATCCCGGACGTCACGAGAAGTTCCGGAATGGTCCGGAGGTAAAGAATTATATATAGGATGTGCAGTTTCGGCCATCGGGACAAGTTTCGGGGTACCCGGTATTGTACCGGGACCACCGGAAGGGTCCCGGGGGTCCACCGGGTGGGGCCACCTATCCCGGAGGGCCCCTTGGGCTGAAATAGGAGGGAACCCAGCCCATAGTGGGCTGGGGCGCCAGCCCCCCCAAGGCCCATGCGCCTAGGGTTGGGGGGGAACCCTAAAGGGGGCGCCCCCTTGCTTGGGGGGCAAGCCCCCCACCCCTGGCCGCCGCCCCCCCCCTGGTAGATCCCATCTACCAGGGCCGGCGCCCCCTGGCACCCCTATATATAGTGGGGGAGAGGAGGGACTTGATCCCCACGCCTTTGGTGCTTCCCTCCCTCCCCGTTACTTCTTCCTCTCTCGTAGTACACGGCGAAGCCCTGCGTCGTGACGCCCTGCATCCACCACCACGCCGTCGTGCTGCTGGATCTTCGTCAACCTCTCCTTCCCCCTTGCTGGATCAAGAAGGACGAGACGTCTCCCGTCCCGTACGTGTGTTGAACGCGGAGGTGCCGTCCGTTCGGCGCTGGTCATCGGTGATTTGGATCACGTCGTGTTTGACAACATCAACCTTGTTCTAACGAACGCTTCCGCTCGCGATCTACAAAGGTATGTAGATGCATCTCGTGACTCGTTGCTAGATGAACTCCTAGATGATCTTGGTGAAACGAGTAGGAAAATTTTTGTTTTCTGCAACGTTCCCCAACATATACGTGGTTACCGAATGTTGTTCGGAGTCCCGGATGAGATCCCGGACATCACGAGGAGTTTCGGAATGGTCCGGAGGTAAAGATTTATATATGGGAAGTCCTGTTTTGGTCACCGGAAAAGTTTCGGGTGCTATCGGTAACGTACCGGGACCACCGGGAGGGTCCCGGGGGTCCACCGGGTGGGGCTACCTGCCCCAGAGGGCTGCGTGGGCCAAGTGTGAGAGGGGACCAGCCCCAGGTGGGCTGGTGCCCCCCCCCCCCCCCACCAGGGCCCAAGGCGAAGAGAGAAGGGAAAAAGGGGAAACCCTAGGCTCATATGGGCCTAAGGCCCACCTAGTGGTGCGCCCTCCCTCTCTCCCCCCTTGGCCGCCCCCCTAGATGGGATCTAGGGCTGGCCGCCACCCCTAGGGGTGGAAACCTAGGTGGGGGCGCAGCCCCTCCCTTTCCCCTATATATAGTGGGGTTTTGGGCTGCCATACACACGAGAACATCTCCTTCTTGGCGCAGCCCTACCCCTCTCCCTCCTCGTCTCTTGCGGTGCTTGGCGAAGCCCTGATGGAGTACCACGCTCCTCCACCACCACCACACCGTCGTGCTGCTACTGGACGGAGTCTTCCCCAACCTCTCCCTCTCTCCTTGCTGGATCAAGGCATGGGAGACGTCACCGGGCTGCATGTGTGTTGAACGCGGAGGTGCCGTCCGTTCGGCACTAGGATCATCGGTGATTTGGATCACGACGACTACGACTCCATCAACCCCGTTCACGTGAACGCTTCCGCTTAGCGATCTACAAGGGTATGTAGATGCACTCTCCTTCCCCTCGTTGCTAGATTACTCCATAGATTGATCTTGGTGATGCGTAGAAAATTTTGAATTTCTGCTACGATCCCCAACATGCAAGGCATGGCGTGAATCTACTAAATGCATAGAACAAAAGTCTCTTACTGGTCATGAGCCAAAAAGGCATAGAATATATAATGGCACTCATGTAAACATAGCAAGTTTTATTAACAGTTTCAGACTTAGCAGAAAACAGAGCATGGCATAAACAGAATTATGAAGGCATCTTTGCGAGCTCAAATCACTCACCACAAGGCATTGCATGACAAGATAAGCATAGCATCAGCAAGAAGACATGTTCATGAAGCTAACCATGGCAAGATCAAGTTCATAGCATGCATGGATCAATAGCAACAACCATGGCAAAATTGATTAACATGTAAACAATCTGCCAGAAACATTTTATAGCAAAAGTAGAGCAAGATTAAGACATGCTAGGGCACTCCATAATTGAAAACAGGGGCCTGGATGGATATATCATAACCATATGTTCAAAATCTCCTTACTGAAGTATTTCAAAACAAGCATGGATCTCACTGTAGAATCATGTTTACATGGCATAAAAATAACAGCAGGCACAAGACTTAGCAAAATCCTAAGTCCCTGAAATCAGCAATATCACGAAGGCTACTTTGCATGCTTGTGCTAGTCACCACATTGATCACAAAAATACATGGCAAGCACCCCTGTAAAGATGGTGTGGCATAGCTTAAAACACATGTAGAGCTCATGCCCATATGAAGCACACATCAAATGTGACAAAAATGACAAAACACTCTAAACTGATAAGTAACAGGAGCAAACATTTTATAGCACTCTTGCATCAATGATTTAGGCATCAATATGGACTCAAACAAGCATGTCACGATGGAATGAAATGAAGAGCATCTCCCAATGAACATTTTGGTATCTCAAGCGCATGAAACAGAGCTACAGTCATGAAGTTATGGTGCAACGAACAGAGGCATAAAAATACATCAGGGGAAAAGACTTAGTGGAATCATCACCTCCCAGTCAAATAGATCTAGGGTTCGCACGGAAAAGGAGGCTCGCCGGAGAGATGTCGCTGGAGCCGGTGGAGAAGATGGCCGGAGAGGGCGCGACCCGGGGCGGTGAGCGGCACGGCAGACGAGGCGGCGACGGTGCCGGTCGGAGGGGATGCGGCAGGCGCGGTGGCCGGCGACGTGGCGCGCACGGTGGCCGGCGACGTGGCGCGCACGGTGGCCGGCGTCGCGGGCGGCGGGGCTTGACGCGGCGGCGGGCGGTGAATGAGGCGGCGCGCTAGGGCGGCGGCGGAGGTCCGCGAGACGGCGACGAGGTCGGAGCCGAAGGGCGGCGAGGTCCGGCGGGTAGGCTAAGGCGGCGGACGTCGGGGCCGAGGAACTCTGGCGAGCTCCCGAGCGGCGGAGGAAGTGGCCCGGAGCGGTGGCGTACGGCGGCGGGGCGCACGGGCGGCATGGGCCCGGCGAGGCCCGGGGCGGGCCGGATCTGGGCCCCGGGCGGCAGCGGCGATGTGGGCGCGGAGGAGGACACGTGGCGGCTGACTATTGGAGGAGGGCGTCGGCGGACGTGTCCGGCCGGCGGCGGGCGTGTCCGGCGGCGTGGAGGGGTTGGATCTAGGGTTTGGACCCGAATTTTGGAGGGGTTGCACATATTTATAGCTAGGAGGAGGTAGGAGTGTCCAAATGAGGTGTAGTTTTTGTCCACGCGATCGTGATCCGGCGACGGAGGACATGGGAGAGGTTAGGATGGGTTATTGGGCCATTTTGGAGGGGTGTTGGGTTGCAACACACACGAGGCCTTTGTGGTCCCTGGTTAACCGTTGGAGTATCAAACGGACTTCAAATGGCACGAAATTTTGACAGACGGCCTACCGGTGGTGTACCAAGGCCACTTGGCAAATCTCGGTCCATTCCGAGAACGTTTAACACCTGCTCACGAAAAGAGGCAAGAGGGGTGCGCCGGTGCACGTAGGAGTGTTGGATTGCAAAACGGACAACGGGGAAATGCTCGGATGCATGAGACGAGCACGCATGAAAAATAAGATGCACATGATGACATGATATGAAATGCATGACATGAAAAAAAATGCAAAATGAATACAAAACCCAACCACGAAGGGAATCTCATAACTTAAAGCCGAAAAAGGCAAGAGTTGGAGTTACAAATATGGTAAGTTACATCCGGGGTGTTACATGCCCCCTGCCCCCGTATATAAAGGAGCAAGGGGGAGGCCGGCTGGCCCTAGGAGGGCGCGCCAAGAGGATGAGTCCTCCTCCTAGTGGGAGTAGGACTCCCTTTTCCTAGTCCCACTAGGAGGGGGAAGGAAGGAGTGGGAGAGGGGAAAGGCAAGGGGGGCGCCACCCCCCTTCCTTGTCCTATTTAGACTCAAGGGGAGGGGGTGCGCGGCCTGCCCTGGCCGGCCCCTCTCTCTCTCTCCACTAGGGCCCAACAAGGCCCATTAGCCCCCGGGGGGTTCCGGTAACCCCTCCAGCACTCCGGTTTTCTCCGAGATCACCCAAAACCTTTCCGGTGTCCGAATATAGCCGTCCAATATATCAATCTTTATGTATTGACCATTTTGAGACTCCTCGTTATGTCCATGATCACATCCGGGACTCCGAACTACCTTCGGTACATCAAAACACATAAACTCATAATATCGATCATCACCGAACGTTAAGCGTGCGGACCCTACGGGTTCGAGAACTATGTAGACATGACCGAGAGTCATCTCCGGTCAATAACCAATAGCGGAACCTAGATGCTCATATTGGTTCCTACATATTCTACGAAGATCTTTATCGATAAAACCGCATAACAACATACGTTGTTCCCTTTGTCATCGGTATGTTACTTGCCCGAGATTCGATCGTCGGTATCTCAATACCTAGTTCAATCTCGTTACCGGCAAGTCTCTTTACTCGTTCCGTAATACATCATACCGCAACTAACTCATTAGTTGCATTGCTTGCAAGGCTTATAGTGATGTGCATTACCGAGAGGGCCCAGAGATACCTCTCCAACAATCGGAGTGACAAATCCTGATCTTGATCTATGCCAACTCAATAAGTACCATCGGAGACACCCGTGGAGCACCTTTATAATCACCCAGTTACGTTGTGACGTTTGGTAGCACACAAAGTGTGCCTCCAGTATTCGGGAGTTGCATAATCTCATAGTCATAGGAACATGTATAAGTCATGAAGAAAGCAATAGCAATATACTAAACGGTCAAATGCTAAGTTAATGGAATGGGTCAAGTCAATCACATCATTCTCTAATGTTGTGATCCCGTTAATCAAATGACAACTCATGTCTATGGTTAGGAAACTTAACCATCTTTGATTCAACGAGCTAGTCAAGTAAAGGCATACTAGTGACACTTTGTTTGTCTATATATTCACATATGTACTAAGTTTCTGGTTAATACAATTCTAGCATGAATAATAAACATTTATCATGATATAAGGAAATATAAATAACAACTTTATTATTGCCTTTAGGGCATATTTCCTTCACAAGGCTATGCACATTGGCGTAGAGCACGTACGGGAGCCGAAGGCTCGGTCCTTGCGCCTCCAGTACGAGGACATCCGGTTCAAGGCCGGTGAACAAATGGACGACTTTGCCATGCGGTCACAGGGCCTTGACAACGAGCTCGCAACACTCGGAGATCCCATTGACGACAAGAGGATGCTTCTCAAGTTCCTCCGCCTCATCCCGGGGCAGTACAAGCGACCGACATGGTCCATCGAGAGCCTGGTGGACCTCTCCACCATGACAATCGAGGAGCTCGTAGGCCGTCTCAAGGTCGTCGAGGAGCGCGGCGACAAAGCCAGCGAACGCACTGACGGCCAACTGCTACTCACTAGGGAGCAGTGGGACGCGCGCTTTCAGCAGTGCGGCCGCGACAGCTCTTCTGGCAGTGGGGGAGGCGTCCCCATGGGAAACAGAGCTCACGGCAGAGGCAAAGGTCGTGCCCAGAGCGGTGGTGGCAACCGCGACGGCAAGCCAAGCCAGTCCCAGCAAGGCGGGCCTAGGCGAGGTTCCGGCGACAATGGCGACCGGAACAAGTGCCGCTACTGTAGCAACCAGGGTCACTGGATCCGGGATTGTCATACAAGGATAGCCGACGAGGCAGACGCGACAGCGGCAAACCTCGTCCAGGATGACGTGGTTTATATGGCGAGGTTTATGGCCGGGTTTATATAGCGAGGCAAGGGCATTCTAGGAAACGGAGATGGATAAAAGACTAGAGACCCAATGCTAGCTGTTGAAGAGATCCATCTGTGTTATGTTATTGGCTGAAAGCCTGAAACACCTCCTGAAAATAGCAAATCTTGTTGCTCTGAAGTGCATATTGCTTTGTCCATTGAGCAAACCAAGCATTTTGTTGAACTGTACATTTTTCCTGAGATATCCAAACTCTATAGATGAAAACATATGATAAATTCATTGTCAAATATTTGCCCAACCAGAATTTGCTTGTAATTGATGTGGAGTGCATGAAAAATGCTTAATCAGGCTTTGCAATCACTGGGAATGGGGTTCATCCAGTGCATCAGTTCTATTGATGGGCGCTTGTTAGTTATGCTCCAGGGGGGGCATATTGGGTGTGCTAGTGCCACCAAAAAACGCTTTCGAAAGTTCCGAAAATTCTGAAAAAGCCTATTTAATAAATTTTAAAAGGGGTAAATTCTGCTATAGGTTTGAATCGGATACTATTCAGAACCACTTCCTTGGCACAATAATGCGCAGCCAAGTTGGATACAAAGAGGAGGAATCCAAAGAATTTAAAGCTACTACTGAGCTCTTGATTCTGACAAAAAATATAGAAATAAAAAGGTGATTAGTTCACTAAAAAATACTCCCTCTGTCTTAAAATAAGTGTCTCAACGTTAGTATAACTTTGTATTAAAGTTAATACAAAGTTAAGACACTTATTTTGGGACAAAGGAAGTATATTACAACCGGAAGTATTCATAATCATAGACATTGAAGTTGCAATGCAGGCGATCTGATTCTAACATACAGGTCTCAAGATCTTGCAATTCAACAAGGCATAGACATATAAATATATACTAAAAAGACTAGGCTCGTAAGGGTTTGATTTTTCTGGTTTTTTTTCAAAAAAAAAAATTTACCCATGTTGTTTGAGCGACACGTATGTACCTTGTCTATTCTGTGTCTGCAGTGCATCCTATGAAGGAGTTCCTTTGTTTTTTTATTAATATTTGTTTGACTGCATGTTTTTCCATGGTCAAAGTCACGTGGCCACTCCAGATTTTTTTTGTTTTGCTTCATTCCATGCGTCAGCATGCATATCTTGGTCCAGTTCACATGGCCCTTCTAGATTTCCTGAGTTGGTTCTGCTCCATGCTTTATGGACCATGCATGTCCCCATGTTTGTCTCACAAGCCATTGCTAGCAGTTCACCAATTGATAAGTCCCATATTTGTCTCACAAGCCATTGACTAGCAGTTTATCAATTTTTTTTAAACATCAGTACAGACACAAGCGCTCATATACACGCACATACATTCACTCCTATGAACACACACGCACATCCTACCCCTATGAGCATCTTCGAAAGACTGAGCCGGCATATCATCTTGAGATTTACAAAGTTACCGTAAGCGCCTCGTCGTCGACGGAAATGTCTCCTCCCACTAAAAACGCATCGCCGGAAATCCTGAAATAAATCCAGGAATAATGCGAGCACCAGGATTTGAACCCTGTTGAGTTAAAAATACCACTGTCCACCTAACCAACTCAACCACCGGTTGATTCGCAGCAGTTCATCAATTGACATGTTGCCTTCTAGGCTTTTCTGGTGGGCTTCATTGCCTTCTAGGCTTTTCTGGTGGGCTTCATTTTCATTTTTTTTTCTTTCCTTTTGTATGTCTATAAGTACTTGTTTGCCTTGCCTGGTGTTCATTCACGCCCCCGCAATAAATCATCCGACATTCTCTTTCCCAACCCAGCACTACACCGCCGCTGCCTCCTCTCCTCCATCTCTGCATGGGCGCGCACCCCCATCCTCCCCAACCTGGTCACCGGCTGGCCGCTGCTCCCTCTCCTCCATCTCTGCGCGGGCGCGCACCCCCATCCTCCCCAACCTGGTCGCCGGCCAGCCCCTACGCGACGTTGTTCATCGAGCTAGGGTTGGAGCAGCTCGGCGGTGATGAGGAGCAGGCCAGCCCTCTCAAGAGGGTCGTCCACACCGTTGCCGTCGGTGACTTTCAGGGGCAGTCGGCGCCTCTCCTCTCTAATCGCGACTCCGGCGACGTCGGCCAGGACGTTCGCCATCGGCGCAAACGCGGTGGAGATGTAGGGCCCCTTGAGGGAGAGGTCGATGCTGAGTTGCGCCTGTTGAAGCATGACGGAGAGGGGGAGGCCTTCCGGCCACCGCCGGCGTCCGCCATGGGGCCCGCTTAGCCTCAGCTTCTGATCGAGGTGCAGCTCCAGCAGCACCGGCAGTTTGCTGTGGGTCATCAGCAGAGCGCAGTTCATCTTCCAAATCATGCCCCGACCCCGGCTGCATCTCCCCTTCCGCTACACGAACGCCTTGGGTGCGGTCTTTAGTCCTCACTGGTGAGCCCCTCCATATTATTTTGTATAGGGCTTCAGCCGCTGCTGCTTGCTTCTGTTTTAGGTGGTTGCCGCTTTGACAGGCGTTTGTGAAGCGAATCAGGTACATGCTGCCTTTCTTGTCTTTGTATCCTGTGCTTTCATTCCTTTTGGGGTTCATATGGTTCGCCTGCTGAACGACGCTCTGGTCGGCCACCATAGGTTCGTTCTTCTGTCCGTTGAAGTGGCCGGGGATTGTTCCGGACGTGGGACTCTGAGGCGGCCCTTCTTCGTGGGTATTTTGCTGCTGCTTTTGGTATGCTGTCCTGATTTTCTGAAGAAAAATGCTTCATTAGTGGTGTCTGTTTTAGTATGGTTCCTCATCGGTGATTCTTTGTTTTTTCCTTCGATGGTCTTGTAGTTTCTTCATTGGATATGCCTCCAATTTAAGCGCGCTGGCGATGGCAAGAAGTTCGGCGTGGAAAGCGACCAGCTGGTTCCTTTCGTGGTGAATACGGGCTATTTTCTATTTAAATGTGACTGTTTTTTATTTAGGTTCTTATTTTGTTTTAATCCTTTTTACAGGTATTTGACCGGCTGTGCAGTCGAGTAGTGTGACCTGACGATTTTTTATTTCCGTCTTTGGTTTCTGGTTCTGATGGTCTGGGGTGTTCTCTGCTCCCTGTGCAATGTGATCTTATAATCTACTCCCTCCGTTCCTGTATATGTACTAAGAGAAGCATCTGACATGTCCGTGATGTACCGTCCATGTTTCTCTTCTGGTCGGCACTCTGGTTCTTTGCATAGTGTTGTTCCGATTTTGTAGGCTGATTGTAACCGGAATGAGAACCGCAGTTGTTAGGAATATCTTTTTTGTTTTTACTGAGTGAAGCTACACCAGCCTCCTCGAATCGATGATCATGTAAGCATCTAGCAGTCTTGAATGTCACTCTCCCTAAACATATTTTGTAGAAAAACACTTTCTGAATGACTGTCGTGAAGGCATGATGTTCTTTCTTCAGATCAATTTCATTTGCAGGTAGCTATTGCTCTGAATGCAATGCAAATTTAGACACGCTGCATTGCTCCGTGAATTTTTCAAACCGGAAGTGGGAATGATATCACTTCTTTGGAACTGAAGTTACAATCGTAGGTGCAGTATTAATATCTATTTTGGCATTCATGTACTGAGAAGAAAAGTATATTATTTTTATTTAATATCAGTTTTTAAAGTAAATTAGGAGGTCCCAGTATGGAGTGCAAACTCATCCTATATCAAGTGCATTGTGTGTGGAACTCGGCTTTCTGTAGGTTGTGTGTGTATCTATTTTTAGTAGTGCGTGTCATGAAGCCCAAGGCAGTCTCTAAAATACAATCATATTCCTATTGACACATAATATATCATATATCCAGTTGCCAGTATAGCATGCTGTTATGACCAGCCAAACGATCACCAGATACAAGTTGCATAGGGTCTCAATGGCTTTACGGCTCATGTTTGGATGACGTGTGTGATGGATAGGTACATGTGGGCGCTTTGACCGTGGCCCTCTTTGTACGTTTATATTTTCAGGTCAGTTGCCGCTTTAGCCGGGCCTTCTAGACAGTGATGGTTTGCAGATATTTTGTATAGTGTTCTTTAAATTTGTCTCTTTGGGAGGATCCCGTGCCCCGCTTCCCACTCAATGCGCTCATAAAAGGCCTCCCTGCCACGAGTCCCCGAATCTCACACTCACGGCCTCCCAGCCGCACATCACCCAAACCCAGCCGGAGGATCAACATCTCTCTTTTAAGGCCTCCCAGCCGCACATCACCTAAATCCAGTCGGAGGATCAACATCACTATCTATACCAATATAAAAAGATCCAAAGGTGCAGATCCAATTGATCTCGGCCATCGAACTAAGTCAATCCAACGACCTAGACTGCTTCAATGGCGAGCGTTAAACGTGTTTAACGTGCAATTAATAGCATGCCAAATATTGCAATAATTACATAATTAACACACAAATAATAGCATACCTAATATTCGCGTGCAATGAATATATTGCCTAAATATTAACGTGCGTTGCACGTGCGCATTGACTAGTTTTAAGAAGAGAACGAGACCTTCCCAATTCTACGCCCAGTATCTACTATATTATTACGTGTCGTAGATCTTCTATGTATGTGCCGACTAGATGAACCGTTTCCTTTTTATGAACTACTTTGTCATGATCTCCTACCTATATACCAAATAGATCTACCGTTTTCTTGTATAAACTACCTTGCCAAAAAAGGTCTTGGACCGACTTACTAAATATTATGAAAAATAAATAGTTAATTAGTCCATGTGGCGCGGCGTGCCGCCGCGCACTACTCGCTGCATCTTGCAATTCAACAAGGCAAAAAAGTTCATACAGACATTACTTTTAGGATGGTAGTAAATTCTACTCCCTCGGTCTCATAATTTTAATTTAAGATATTATGACAATCAATATACCCATAATATAAGATGTTACTACAACCTATATACACATATCTGGGACAGAGGGAGTATAACTCTTAAATTTCATGCATGTACCACAACCAGTTCCAGTAAAACTAGCATAGTTGACTGCCGTGATCCCTACAAATGCCTGATCTGTCGACAGAGCGGGCACCGTGCTCGTCAGTGCACCAGCAAGGCGCCGCCTCCACAACAAGACCGTCTCCTGCCACCAGCACCGCAGGGCCATCCCTCGCCTCTGCTGCCGTCCTCCCCGGACGATGTTGCCGAAAGGACTCCCCTCCGCCCGCGCTCGCACTCGTTGCTTCGCGTCCGCCAACGCTCAAGAGCTCACCCTGGACGTGCTAAGCAAGGCCAAGACTCGTGCGATGAGTGGATCCGAAAAGACAGCGACATCTGTGGCCGTCAAGAAGAGGACAGGCTCCGTGGTCTGGAGCTCCCAATCCTCGACGCCCGAAGAATCAACAATGGATGTGTGCAACGCCTCCGTGATGGCACCGTCATCCCGGCTTCAGGCAGGAGGCCCCGAGACCGCCCATCTGACATGACGCTGAGGCGTGCACGCTCAAGAGCTAGGTCTATCATCCCGTGCAACGAAGAGAACCGCGGAAGATCTCCGCCTCCTTCGCCTCGCACTACACAGCATGACATCATTGTGGTGCGGCCGTCCCCGAAGGCCCCTGTGAACTGCGGAAGATCGTCGCCATCTTCCCCCCGCACCACTCACAGAGACATCATCGAGCTGCGTCCTTCACCGACTGCTCTTGCTTGGCTGCGTCGCGCGGCACCGTGTCCGGGCTTGCAAGTGTCGCCGGAGGACGCACCACCGGGCTGTCCCGCGCCTCGTCTGCTACGGCGTGCAACCACCCCGACTCCAAGCCCCCTCACGCCGCTCCACCAGTCGGCTCCTGGCTCCGTCACGCTGCTGCACCAACATGCCGATTCGACTGGCTCTGCTGACGAGCTCATGGCGATTTCCACTCCAGAAGAGACTCCTTCCCCTCCGGTCACCCCTATCCACATCCCTATGTCCACGCCGCCTGGAAGCCCGGCAGGGTCGCCGCCACGCTCTCCGTTATTCGTCGCCCGTCAGCCGCCACTCCTAGCTGATCCAAGCTCCTCTCCACCTCGTCCACCGGCGACCAGGAGGAAGACGCTCGCGGGCGTCTCAGGCTTCAACCTGACCAGGTGCAGCCCACGGCTACGTGCCTATAAGAGGGCAATGCCGATCGCAAAGATGGCAGAGAGGCTGCTCTGTCAGCGCATGGGCATCATTGATGAAGGCCAGCAGCTCACTGAAGATGCCATTGGAAAGTTCGTTGCCATGTTCCAGGGAAGGCTCCCCGACATCACTGTTTCTGCCCTTCGAGCCTTGTTCAACCTGGATTGTGGCCTGGCGAAGGCAGTTGAAGATGCCCTTGTGGAGCATGGTGGAGAAGCCGGGCCGGAGCTGCAAACGACGGGTCAGGAGGTCGCCGACAAGGCGGCGTGATCTGGACTGTGTTTGTTCCAGTCGATGTACTTTGTTCCTTATGTTAGATACAACCTCTCGATGGTTCTGGTTCTGCCCTTGCGAGGCGCATGGCGATGTTTGTTGTGGCTGCTGTTTGATGTTGCTAAGCGTGTTGCTTCTCCTGGTGTTGTTGTACTCTGCTTCTTGTGCTGGTCCAGCCAAGTATAGCTCTACTGAAGTATTCTGGTGCCATTTATGTTAGAACAAAACCTGAATATTCTGAGTTGGAATGTCCGAGGCTTGAATTGTCCTGATCGTCGTGCTGCCATCCACGAGACCATCGCGGCTACTGCGTGCCACCTTGTCTGTTTACAAGAGACCAAGCTTGAGCTGGTTGACCCTTTCATTGCTGCATTTCTAGGGGGATATAGACTGAAGAGCTTTGCTCAACGCCCAGCCCTGGGCACCCGTGGGGGCATCCTGCTTCTCTGGGATGATAATTTTGTCTCTGTCAATGATGTTAGCATCGGAGCCTTTTTCCTTTCGGCCACTGTCACCATCACCTCTTCGAGCACATCTTTCAAGCTCACAACCGTTTATGGCCCGACACGAAGCAATCTTAAAGATGGCTTCTTTCAAGAATTAGTTAGTGAGAAGCCCCCCCATGGTGATAAGTGGTTGGTCAATGGTGATTTCAACCAAATATACCGAGCTAGAGACAAGAACCGTGCGAATGTTGATCGGAGCCGCATCGTTCGTTTTCGCAACGCGCTCAATGCGTGTGAGTTAAAAGAGATACACCTTCAAAACCGGAAATTTACTTGGAGTAACGAGCGAAGTGACCCAACTTTGAGCAAGCTTGATTCCTTCTTTTGCAATGAAGATTGGGACCTTCAGTTCGGCACTCACTTCCTGCACGCTCTTTCCTCATCGCTCTCTGATCATTGTCCTCTCCTCCTTGCTAATGATAAAGGGCCTCCGAGGACCAAGTCGTTCCGCTTTGAAAACTTTTGGATCAAAATGCCCAGATTCAAGGAGGTAGTCCAAGGTGCTTGGAATCAGGAGGTGAACCATATTGATCCCTATCACATCCTCTTCCATAAGATGAAAAAGACAAGTCATGTTCTTAGAAAGTGGAGCAAGACGATTTTTGCGCATTCAAAGGTGCAAATTCACATGGCCCTCGAGATCATCCTTCGCTTGGATGTGGCCCAAGAAACCCGACTTTTAAGTGCCGATGAGCGGGACATTCGTAGGAGACTCAAACGCAAGGTGCTTAGTTTATCCGTGCTTGAACGCGCGCGAAAAAGGCAATGTTCAAGAATCACCAACCTCAAAGATGGAGATGCCAACACTCGCTTCTTTCACCTTCGGGTCAATCATAGAAGGCGAAAGAATTTCATCCATCGTCTTAAGCACAATAACGGTTGGGTCACCGACCATGAGCACAAGAAGTCCATCATTCAAAACCACTTCAGGGAGGTCACCAAGAGGGGTGTGCCCCGTACCATTGACATCAACTGGGGTAATATCCCGGCCCCCACTTGCGATCTCTCAGACCTTGGGGCTGCCTTCTCGGAGGAGGAGGTCAAGAAGGCAATCTTCGATCTACCAAGTGACAAAGCCCGGGACCGGACGGCTTCACTGGTGCATTCTTCAAGGAATGTTGGGAGATCATCAAAGGAGACATTATGAATGCGGTCAACCACTTCTCGAGCTTGCACACCTCAAACCTCCATTGGCTCAACTCGGCGAACATTGCCCTCATTCCTAAGGAAGATGGGGCGGAGTGCATCTCAGATTTTCGACACATTAGTCTTATCCATGCCATTGCGAAGATTATAGCTAAGATGATGGCTTCGTGTCTCGCCCTGCACATGCAAAGTCTTGTCTCAAATGCCCAAAGCGCTTTCATCAAGAAGAGGAGCATCCATGATAATTTCATGTATGTGAGAGGTCTGGCGAGAAAGTTGCATCGCAACAGGACCCCAACTTTGCTCTTCAAGCTCGATATCAAGAAAGCTTTCGACTCTGTGAGATGGGACTTCCTCTTGGATATTTTAAGGCATCTGGGCTTTCCAAGCAGATTTTGCGACTGGGTTTCCGCCCTCCTTTCCACGGCATCGTCGAGGGTTTTGATCAATGGTGTGTTGGGTGATCCGTTGAAGCATGGCCGGGGTCTCAGGCAAGGGGACCCGCTATCCCCCCTATTGTTCGTTTTGGCAATTGATCCTCTACACCACCTTCTCAACAAAGCCACGGCCCAAGGGCACCTCCAACCTCTATGTGGTAGAGCCACAACCATCCGTGCTTCGCTCTATGCCGATGATGCTGCCATCTTTGTCAAGCCCATCAAAGAGGACGTCCAATTCCTTGCTTCCTCTCTCGCCTCCTTTGGAGAGGTTACCGGTTTAGTCACCAACTGCGCCAAAAGCCTCGTGGCCCCTATTCGATGCGAAAACGTTGACCTTGATGATATTCTACATGCTTTCCCGGCTGTCCGTTCTTCATTCCCGATGAGATACCTAGGACTCCCGCTTTCTGTCAAGCGTCTCAAGAGGATCCATTTTCAACACCTTGAGAATAAGGTCGCTGGCAAGCTCCCTCCTTGGCAAGGAAAACACGTTGCTAGTGCTGGTCGGGCTGTTCTTGTCAAAGTTGTCCTCACTGCCATCGCCATTTACCATATTACGCCTCTTGATATCCCGGTGGAGGTTCTCAAGAAGATTGACCGTATTCGTCGCGCCTATCTTTGGGCGGGAGCTGATAAGGTCTTCGGTGGGAAATGCAAAGTTAATTGGGACCTTGTTTGCAAGCCAAAGAAACATGGTGGCCTGGGTGTGCTCAATTTGGGCAAATTTTCCAAGGCTCTTAGGCTTCGGTGGCTCTGGTTTGAATGGAAAGAGCCCACAAAACCGTGGATTGGTATGGGTACGCCTTGTACGGACGAGGACGGAGATTTGTTTGCGGCTGCCACTACAGTCACGATTGGCAATGGGCGTGCTGCCAGATTCTGGAACTCCTCTTGGCTGAATGGTTTGCGCCCGCGTGACATTGCGCCTGACATCTTTGTTCTATTTAAAAAGAAAAACTGCTCGGTCCAGCAAGCTTTATCTAACAACACTTGGATCTCTCACATTGACATCTCCAGTGGCCTAACCCTCGACCACGTCCAACAGTTCGTCCACCTTTGGGAAAAGGTTGCTCAGGTCACACTTGCTGAGGATATGGAGGATTCCATTATTTGGAAGTTCACCAAGGACGGTCTGTACTCTTCCTCCTCAGCTTATAAGGCGCAATTTGAGGGCCTTACTACGTCGGACATGGTCCATTCAGTGTGGAAGGTGTGGGCTCCTCCGAGGTGTAAATTTTTCGCTTGGCTTGCTCTTCAAAATAGGATTTGGACTTCAGACCGCCTTCTTCGTCGTGGATGGCCCAACTGCGGTCTTTGCCCACTTTGCAAGCAAAGTCAGGAATCAGCAGCCCACCTTCTGTTCCAATGTCGTTTTACCCTTCGCGTGTGAATGATATCCTCCAGTGGCTTGGCATGCATCACATCAATACCGCTGCTTGGATGACGAGGGGCTCGGTGAAGCAATGGTGGACCGGAAACATTCATATTCGTAGCGAATCCCCCAAGGCGCTTGCTTCGCTGATGATGCTCATCTCCTGGGAGATTTGGTCGGAGCGCAATGCTAGAATCTTCCGCAACACGGCCTCTCCTTCGGTGGTCCTTGTTAACAGGATTAAGGAGGAGTTGTCTTTTTGGGCTTTGGCGGACGCCAAGCATTTGAGTGTTGTAATGGCGCGAGAGTAGTTCTTTATTTTCTTGCCGCTATGTGGCATTGTCTAAACCTTCTTCCTTAATCAATGAAATGGCAAATCTTTTGCCTTGTTTCAAAAAAAAAAGGACCCCTTTTCAGAAAAAAATCTGACAGAAGAGTCAGAATAGATACAACACTCGCTGGAACATATATTGTTTGAGCATATACCATGACTGGCTCACATAATAAAGCTGTGTTACATAAAAAGGATCTAGAGAATCTGGCAGACTGCCATGACTAAATAACTAAGAGTTACATAATCGCCCAAGTGACCTTCAGAAGCATCTTGTAGTCCCCGCAGGTGATACTCCCATCACCGTAACCATTGCGACTTGGAGTAAACTCAATAGTGACGACAGATAACTCATCATCACTGACAGCAGCAGCAACAGTCAACACCAGAATCTCATCCACAGAGACTCCTACTACGCGCCGCGCCGTTTGTATGACTCCATTGTCACCTGCAGTTAGGGCACCACTCACTTTGCTATCATGTAGCACAATGTCGCATGGAATACTGGTAGTAGAAGCAACAATCTTCCCATGGAATTCATCAGGTCCCTCAAGGATCCTGATCTCAACAGTGGCCTCCACCGACCTCCTTACGAATGTATAGTTTAAATCCAATATGTTGTGCATGCTGACAAGTGTTTCCGTTTCAACCACATATCTGGGACTATATTCCAGCCTGCGGATAGCATCCACCTCCATCAGGCCTTTACTGAGTCTATCATCATCGACAGCCCTCCCATGCACATCCTTCACCTTCAGATTGATTTCGAAGAATATATCATCGCATACTATGAATCCTCTCTTGGGGCCAGTCAAAATCAATGAATCATCCTGCAAGATCAATTTGAATAGATATATTCAAGATGCTTGTTTCTGGGATTGATTGAATTACCCTTGCTTTGGGGTTCATTTTTAGCTATGTTTTGAATGATGAAACAAGGTAATCACACTCAGAAAAATTATGCTACATCTGTGCTGATGTATTTTTTGTACTCCTTTTCTTATTGTGCAGATTGCCGTAGAACCATAAACTGAGGCACGCAAGTGATAAACCCCTGGCTCCTAACACTATTCGCTATAAGAAAACTAACTGAAGTATCTTAAAATCAAACATCATACGGAACAGATGCAAAACCAGACCCGTTATTCAAGTATAACATACAAAACCTAAATCAGAATTACTGACATACAAAATTCAGAAATGTTTCCGTCAGGAAATCACCAATTATTTTATTTTGTAAATCAGAGGACTAATATGAGGAAATACCAGTACAATAAATACACATTTATATGTTGTATGTGTCTGTAGCTATGAGGCAAATGGCAGTAAAACCTTTTGAGCCGATGAGCTGGCAATCATCCTGCTCGCGCCGGAATATATAGACACATTTTCGATCCAGACTGTCCCTGGCTATGATGGTACCGTAGACATTGAGTGGGTAGCCATAGTCAGAGGAAACAATTTTGATGGAGACAACATTGACCGAGTTTTTGAGCCGGAACCCCTCTTTGAAGGTTTTACCAGTATGTCACATGGGACCAGCAGGTGCTGTCAAACAAGAGGAAAACTCATCTCAATCAATCAAAGAGAGTAAAGAGAAGAGTATGTATGTAGGTGTCAACTGGATGGAACAGAACCACTGAAAACAAAGTCTCAGAAGTGGACTTCCACGTAATTGGCCATAAGTGCAGCCAATGCAACTCATACAACACTAGATCGACGTCGCGGCTGCAGATTTATCAGGAAGCAGATCTCGGCCGACAACAGACTCATCTTAAGACAAGCTGTAGAAGAAGAAGAATGCATCATACTGGTGTATCACCTGATCTGTGCAACCAATGCCAGAACCATACACATAGAAGAAGAAGCATTGTTTTGCGGCATTGCCTGTCTAGCGTCAGCCCCATCCCTGGGCCTTTGCCGCTTTACCATTCTACCAAGATTCAATTCATCTATTGAATCGTCAGCTACTAGCGTATTGCTGCCAACAGCGTCGCATGATTACATGTCTGTCTGCCTTAAATCTGTAATACAGCACCATTGCTCTGTGTATGACCGTGTGATGAAGTCCAGCATGTTATATTCCCGAGGAATTGAATTTTGAGCTACTGTAATCCATGGGAGTTTTTTGTACGCTGCTGTTGTCAGGTCCCTGATTGTATCATCCTCAAACTTTGGGAGAAGTTTATTACACTTTTACACCAAATCTTTTGTGCGTGCTGTGTTGAACCTTGGCTTTCATCACTCTTCTAGTACAAACCATGGCCAGTTGGCTAAACCGTGCCTTACCGGCAACAGGTATGCATCCTGTATTTCCTCCGCGACAACAAAAATCATGCATCTTTCTCCTTAGGTTGGAATTTTAGGTTGGAATTTTAAGGACAAAACCATGAAGAAGAGGGTTCTCTCAAGGTGAAGGTGAAAGGATGATGATTCACTTGAGTGATGATAGCATCAGTTTCTTTCCATGTCCAAAATTGAAATTTAAATCCTTAAAAACTGGGTAGGATGTCGTTCAAGAATAGAGGATAGAATGTGATATGTTAGGATCTGATGAGACTGCACACGTACTATTAGACATGGATGATATTGGTTGTTGTCAGGGTTTCAGGTAATCAACAAGCCAGCTAGGCTTATCAAACAACAAAGTGCCAAAGAATAAAGATCCTCTTCGGTGTTGGCACCTCAATGCTGGTATCAATTTACAATAGCTAGGTTAGGTATTTATGTTCTACAACCTTTGAACTAAAATCACGTCAAGTATTTACGAATGGAGGGAGTACATGTCAATTTGCCAAAGTTTTTTTTTATTTTGTAAATCAGAGGACTGATATGAGGAAGTACCAGTACAAGAAAATACAAATTGATATGTTGTATGTGTCTGTAGCTATGAGGCAAATGGCAGTAAAACCTTTGAGCTGATGAGCTGGCAATCGTCCTTGTCGCGCCGGAATACATAGACACATTTTCGATCTAAACTGTCCCTGGCTATGATGGTACCATAAACACTGAGTGGATAGCCATAGTCGGAGGAAATAATCTTGATGGAGACAACATTGACCGAGTTTGCGAGCGGGAACCCCTCTCTGAAGATTTTACCAGTATGCCGCATGGGACCAGCAGGTGCTGTCAAACGAAAGGAAAGCTCATCTCAATCAACCAAAGAGAGTAAAAGCAAGAGTATGTATGTATGTGTAAATTGGTTGGAACAGATCCATTGAAAACCAAACCAGGCAGGCTGTGCTCTCATCTTTTCCATAGTAATATACTATCACCTCTTTTTCCGAATTAGTAAATGATTTTGATATTTTAATATGGACTACACACAGACTAAAATGTGTGAACAAACACACTAAAACGCATCTATATACATCCAATTCAGAAAGAGGTTAGAACATCTTACAATTCGCAACCGAGGGTGTATAGTAATTAAAAGTAGTGAGCGTCCAAACAAAGCCTAATTGACGAATGAATTTGGAAGCGGCAGCCTTTGCTTCCGAATAAATCTAGTAGGAAGTGGCGGTAACCTTCGGATTGATTTTGGGGAATGAAGTGATACTGAGTTACTGACTGGTATTTGAACTTTGAACTGAAATACCAAAAAAAAAATCATGAACCAGACATGCATAACGAAGACAATAAGGATCGATAAGGGGGATTGGATTGGATTGGAACGTACACTCCTGGTCCAGGTCGAGTTTGCCGTCAAAGAAGTAGCGGACGCATATGAAACAGCCCTGCTTGGGGTCGTACTCGCTGTATCGCGGGTCCACGGAATACTCCGCCGGCTCACACCGATACTCTTCTTGGTCCCACTCCCACTGTTGGGGAACGTTGCAGAAAACAAAAATTTTCCTACTCGTTTCACCAAGATCATCTAGGAGTTCATCTAGCAACGAATCATGAGATGCATCTACATACCTTTGTAGATCGCGAGCGGAAGCGTTCGTTAAAACGAGGTTGATGTTGTCGAACACGACGTGATCCAAATCACCGATGACCAGCGCCGAACGGACGGCACCTCCACGTTCAACACACGTACGGGACGGGAGACGTCTCCTCCTTCTTGATCCAGCAAGGGGAAAGGAGAGGTTGACGAAGATCCAGCAGCACGACGGCGTGGTGGTGGATGCAGGGCGTCACGACAGCAGGGCTTCGCCGTGTACTACGAGAGAGGAAGAAGTAACGGGAGAGAGGGAAGCACCAAAGGCGTGGGGTTCAAGTCCCTCCTCTCCCCCACTATATATAGGGGTGCCAGGGGGGCGTCGGCCCTGGTAGATGGGATCTACCAGGGGGGCGGCGGCCAGGGGTGGGGGGCTTGCCCCCCAAGCAAGGGGGCGCCCCCCTTAGGGTTCCCCCCCTCCCAACCCTAGGCGCATGGGCCTTGGGGGGGCTGGCGCCCCAGCCCACTATGGGCTGGGTTCCCTCCTATTTCAGCCCAAGGGGCCCTCCGGGATAGGTGGCCCCACCCGGTGGACCCCCGGGACCCTTCCGATGGTCCCGGTACAATACCGGGTACCCCGAAACTTGTCCCGATGGCCGAAACTGCACATCCTATATATAATTCTTTATCTCCGGACCATTCCGGAACTTCTCGTGACGTCCGGGATCTCATCCGGGACCCCGAACAACATTCGGGTTACTGCATATACTTATCTTCACAACCCTAGCATCACCGAACCTTAAGTGTGTAGACCCTACGGGTTCGGGAGACAAGCAGACATGACCGAGACGACTCTCTGGTCAATAACCAATAGCGGGATCTGGATACCCATGTTGACTCCCACATGCTCCACGATGATCTCATCGGATGAACCACGATGTCGAGGATTCAATCAACCCCGTATGCAATTCCCTTTGTCAATCGATATATTACTTGCCCGAGATTCGATCGTCGGTATCCCAATACCTCGTTTAATCTCGTTACTGGCAAGTCACTTTACTCGTACCGTAATGCATGATCCCGTGACCAGATACTTGGTCACTTTGAGCTCATTATGATGATGCATTACCGAGTGGGCCCAGTGATATCTCTCCGTCATACGGAGTGACAAATCCCAGTCTTGATCCATGCCAACCTAACAGATACTTTCGGAGATACTCGTAGTCTACCTTTATAGTCACCCAGTTACGTTGTGACGTTTGGTATACCCAAAGCACTCCTACGGTATCCGGGAGTTACACGATCTCATGGTCTAAGGAAAAGATACTTGACATTGCAAAACTCTAGCAAAACGAACTACACGATCTTTATGCTATGTTTAGGATTGGGTCTTGTCCATCACATCATTCTCCTAATGATGTGATCTCGTTATCAATGACATCCAATGTCCATAGTCAGGAAACCATGACTATCTGTTGATCAACGGGCTAGTCAACTAGAGGCTTACTAGGGACATGTTGGTGTCTGTTATTCACACATGTATTACGATTTCCGGATAACACAATTATAGCATGAATAAAGACAATTACCATGAACAAGGAAATATAATAATAATGCTTTTATTATTGCCTCTAGGGCATATTTCCAACAGTCTCCCACTTGCACTAGAGTCAATAATCTAGTTACATTGTGATGAATCGAACACCCATGGAATTCTGGTGTTGATCATGTTTTGCCCTAGGGAGAGGTTTAGTCAACGGATCTGCTACATTCAGGTCCGTATGTACTTTACAAATTCAGGTCCGTATGTACTTTACAAATTTCTATGTCTCCATCTTGAACATTTTCACGAATGGAGTTGAAGCAACGCTTGATGTGCCTTGTCTTCTTGTGAAACCTGGGCTCCTTGGCAAGTGCAATAGCTCCAGTGTTGTCACAAAAGAGTTTGATTGGCCCCGACGCATTGGGTATGACTCCTAGGTCGGTGATGAACTCCTTCACCCATATTGCTTCATGTGCTGCCTCCGAGGCTGCCATGTACTCCGCTTCACATGTAGATCCCGCCACGACGCTTTGCTTGCAACTGCACCAGCTTACTGCCCCTCCATTCAAAATATACACGTATCCGGTTTGTGACTTAGAGTCATCCAGATCTGTGTCGAAGCTAGCATCGACGTAACCCTTTACGACGAGCTCTTCGTCACCTCCATAAACGAGAAACATCTCCTTAGTCCTTTTCAGGTACTTCAGGATATTCTTGACCGCTGTCCAGTGTTCCTTGCCGGGATTACTTTGGTACCTTCCTACCAAACTTACGGCAAGGTTTACATCAGGTCTGGTACACAGCATGGCATACATAATAGAACCTATGGCTGAGGCATAGGGGATGACACTCATCTCTTCTATTTCTTCTGCCGTGGTCGGACTTTGAGCCGAGCTCAATTTCATACCTTGTAGCACAGGCAAGAACCCCTTCTTAGACTGATCCATATTGAACTTCTTCAATATCTTATCAAGGTATGTGCTTTGTGAAAGACCTATGAGGCGTCTTGATCTATCTCTATAGATCTTGATGCCTAATATATAAGCAGCTTCTCCAAGGTCCTTCATTGAAAAACTCTTATTCAAGTAGGCCTTGATGCTGTCCAAGAGTTCTATATCATTTCCCATCAAAAGTATGTCATCTACATATAATATGAGAAATGCTACAGAGCTCCCACTCACTTTCTTGTAAACACAGGCTTCTCCATAAGTCTGTGTGAACCCAAACGCTTTGATCATCTCATCAAAGCGAATGTTCCAACTCCGAGATGCTTGCACCAGCCCATAAATCGAGCGTTGGAGCTTGCACACCTTGTCAGCATTCTTAGGATCGACAAAACCCTCCGGCTGCATCATATACAATTCTTCCTTAAGGAAACCATTAAGGAATGCCGTTTTGACGTCCATTTGCCATATTTCATAATCGTAGAATGCGGCAATTGCTAACATGATTCGGACGGACTTCAGCTTCGCTACCGGTGAGAAAGTCTCATCGTAGTCAACCCCTTGAACTTGTCGATAACCCTTAGCGACAAGCCGAGCTTTATAGATGGTCACATTACCATCCGCGTCTGTCTTCCTCTTAAAGATCCATTTATTTTCTATGGATCGCCGTTCTACGGGCAAGTCAGTCAAAGTCCATACTTCGTTTTCATGCATGGATCCTATCTCGGATTTCATGGCTTCTAGCCATTTGTCGGAATCCGGGCCCGCCATCGCTTCTTCATAGTTCGAAGGTTCACCGTTGTCTAACAACATGATTTCCAAGACAGGGTTGCCGTACCACTCTGGTGCGGAACGTGTCCTTGTGGACCTTCGAATTTCAGTAGGAGCTAGATCAGAAGTATCTTGATCATTATCATTAACTTCCTCTCTAGTCGGTGCTGGCACCTCAGGAACATTTTCTTGAGTTGCGCCATTTTCCGGTTCAAGAGGCAATACTTCATCTAGTTCTACTTTCCTCCCACTTACTTCTTTCGAGAGAAACTCCTTCTCTAGAAAGGATCCATTCTTGGCAACAAAGACCTTGCCTTCGGATCTGAGGTAGAAGGTATACCCAATAGTTTCTTTAGGGTATCCTATGAAGACGCATTTTTTCAACTTGGGTTCGAGCTTTTCAGGTTGAAGTTTCTTGACATAAGCATCGCATCCCCAAACTTTTAGAAACGACAGCTTAGGTTTCTTTCCAAACCATAATTCAAACGGTGTCGTCTCAACGGATTTCGACGGAGCCCTATTTAAAGTGAATGCGGCAGTCTCTAAAGCATAGCCCCAAAAAGATAGCGGCAGATCGGTAAGAGACATCATAGACCGCACCATATCTAATAGAGTGCGATTACGACGTTCGGACACACCGTTTCGCTGAGGTGTTCCAGGCGGCGTGAGCTGTGAAACTATTCCACATTTTCTTAAGTGTGTGCCAAATTCGTGACTCAAGTATTCTCCTCCACGATCTGATCGTAGAAACTTGATTTTCCTGTCACGTTGATTCTCAACCTCACTCTGAAATTCCTTGAACTTTTCAAAGGTTTCAGACTTGTGTTTCATTAAGTAAATGTATCCATATCTACTCAAATCATCAGTGAGAGTAAGAACATAACGATAGCCACCGCGAGCCTCAACACTCATTGGACCGCACACATCAGTATGTATGATTTCCAATAAGTTGGTTGCTCGCTCCATTGTTCCTGAGAACGGAGTCTTGGTCATTTTACCCATAAGGCATGGTTCGCACGTGTCAAATGATTCATAATCAAGAGACTCTAAAATTCCATCAGCATGGAGCTTCTTCATGCGTTTGACACCTATGTGACCAAGGCGGCAGTGCCACAAGTATGTGGGACTATCATTATCAACCTTACATCTTTTGGTATTCACACTAAGAACATGTGTAGCATTACGCTCGAGATTCATTAAGAATAAACCATTCACCATAGGAGCATGACCATAAAACATATCTCTCATATAAATGGAACAACCATTATTCTCGGATTTAAATGAGTAGCCATCTCGAATTAAACGAGATCCATATACAATGTTCATGCTCAAAGCTGGTACTAAATAACAATTATTGAGGTTTAAAACTAATCCCGTAGGTAAATGAAGAGGTAGCGTGCCGACGGCGATCACATCGACCTTGGAACCATTCCCGACGCGCATCGTCACCTCGTCCTTCGCCAGTCTCCGTTTATTCCGCAGCTCCTGCTTTGAGTTACAAATGTGAGCAACTGCACCGGTATCAAATACCCAAGAGCTACTACGAGTACTGGTTAGGTACACATCAATTACATGTATATCACATATATCTTTTGTTTTGCCGGCCTTCTTGTCTGCTAAGTACTTGGGGCAATTCCGCTTCCAGTGTCCGCTCTCCTTGCAATAAAAGCACTCAGTCTCGGGCTTGGGTCCATTCTTTGGCTTCTTCCCGGTAGCTTGCTTGCCGGGCGCGGCAACTTGCTTGCCGTCCTTCTTGAAGGCTTTCTTACCCTTGCCCTTCTTGAACTTAGTGGTTTTATTGACCATCAACACTTGATGTTCCTTCTTGACTTCTACCTCCGCTGATTTCAGCATTGAGAACAACTCAGGAATGGTCTTTTGCATCCCCTGCATGTTGAAGTTCATCACAAAGCTCTTGTAGCTTGGTGGAAGCGACTGGAGGATTCTGTCAATGACCGCATCATCCGGGAGATTAACTCCCAGCTGAGTCAAGCGGTTATGTAATCCAGACATAGTGAGTATGTGCTCACTGACAGAACTGTTTTCCTCCATCTTACAGCTGAAGAACTTGTCGGAGACCTCATATCTCTCGACCCGGGCATGAGCTTGGAAAACCATTTTCAGCTCTTCGAACATCTCATATGCTCCATGTCTCTCAAAACGCTTTTGGAGCCCCGGTTCTAAACTGTAAAGCATGCCGCACTGAACGAGGGAGTAGTCGTCAACACGTGTCTGCCAAGCGTTCATAACGTCTTGGTTCTGTGGGACGGGAGCTTCACCTAGCGGTGCTTGTAGGACGTAATCTTTCTTGGCAGCTATGAGGATGATCCTCAGGTTCCGGACCTAGTCCGTATAGTTGCTACCATCGTCTTTCAGCTTGGTTTTCTCTAGGAACGCGTTGAAGTTGAGGACTACGTGGGCCATTTGATCTACAAGACATATTGTAAAATATTTTTAGACTAATGTTCATGATAGTAAAGTCCATCTAATCAAATTATATAATGAACTCCCACTTAGATTAGACATCCCTCTAGTCATCTAAGTATTGCATGATCCGAGTTAACTAGGCCGTGTCCGATCATCACGTGAGACGGACTAGTCAACGTCGGTGAACATCTTTATGTTGATCGCATCTTCTATACGACTCATGCTCGACCTTTCGGTCTTCTGTGTTCCGAGGCCATGTCTATGCACATGCTAGGCTCGTCAAGTTAACCCTAAGTGTTTTGCATGTGTAAAACTGTCTTACATCCGTTGTATGTGAACGTAAGAATCTATCACACCCGATCATCACGTGGTGCTTCGAAACTACGAGCTTTAGCAACGGTGCACAGTTAGGGGGAACACTTCTTGAAATTATTATGAGGGATCATCTTATTTACTACCGTCGTTCTAAGTAAACAAGATGCAAAAACATGATAAACATCACATGCAATCAAATAATAAACGTGACATGATATGGCCAATATCACATAGCTCCTTTGATCTCCATCTTGGGGCTCCATGATCATCTTGTCACCGGCTTGACACCATGATCTCCATCATCATGATCTCCATCATCGTGTCTCCATGAAGTTGCTCGCCAACTATTACTTCTACTACTATGGCTAACGCGTTTAGCAATGAAGTAAAGTAATTTACATGGCGTTTCTCAATGACACGCAGGTCATATAAAAGAATAAAGACAACTCCTATGGCTCCTGCCGGTTGTCATACTCATCGACATGCAAGTCGTGATTCCTATTACAATAGCATGAACATCTCATACATCACATATAGATCATTCATCATTCATCACAACTTTGGCCATATCATATCACAAACCACTTGCTGCAAAAACAAGTTAGACGTCCTCTAATTGTTGTTGCAAGTTTTACGTGGCTGAATTAGGGTTCTAGCAAGAACGTTTTCTTACCTACGTGAAAGCCACAACGTGATTTGTCAACTTCTATTTACCCTTCATAAGGACCCTGTTCATCGAATCCGCTCCAGCTAAAGTGGGAGAGACAGACACCCGCCAGCCACCTTATGCAACTAGTGCATGTTAGTCGGTGGAACCGGTCTCACGTAAGCGTACGTGTAAGGTTGGTCCGGGCTGCTTCATCCCACAATACCGCTGAAGCAAGAAAAGACTAGTAGCGGCAAGAAGGTTGACAAATCCACGCCCACAACGAATTGTGTTCTACTCGCGCAAGAAGAACTACGCATAGACCTAGCTCATGATGCCACTGTTGGGGAACGTTGCAGAAAACAAAAAATTTCCTACTCGTTTCACCAAGATCATCTAGGAGTTCATCTAGAAACGAGTCACGAGATGCATCTACATACCTTTGTAGATCGCGAGCGGAAGCGTTCGTTAGAACGAGGTTGATGTTGTCGAACACGACGTGATCCAAATCACCGATGACCAGCGCCGAACGAACGGCACCTCCGCGTTCAACACACGTACGGGACGGGAGACGTCTCCTCCTTCTTGATCCAGCAAGGGGAAAGGAGAGGTTGACGAAGATCCAGCAGCACGACGGCGTGGTGGTGGATGCAGGGCGTCACGACAGCAGGGCTTCGCCGTGTACTACGAGAGAGGAAGAAGTAACGGGGAGAGAGGGAAGCACCAAAGGCGTGGGGTTCAAGTCCCTCCTCTCCCCCACTATATATAGGGGTGCCAGGGGGGGCGCCGGCCCTGGTAGATGGGATCTACCAGGGGGGCGGCGGCCAGGGGTGGGGGGCTTGCCCCCAAGCAAGGGGGCGCCCCCCTTAGGGTTCCCCCCCCCCCAACCCTAAGCGCATGGGCCTTGGGGGGGCTGGCGCCCCAGCCCACTATGGGCTGGGTTCCCTCCTATTTCAGCCCAAGGGGCCCTCCGGGATAGGTGGCCCCACCCGGTGGACCCCCGGGACCCTTCCGGTGGTCCCGGTACAATACCGGGTACCCCGAAACTTGTCCCGATGGCCGAAACTGCACATCCTATATATAATTCTTTACCTCCGGACCATTCCGGAACTTCTCGTGACGTCCGGGATCTCATCCGGGACCCCGAACAACATTCGGGTTACTGCATATACTTATCTTCACAACCCTAGCGTCACCGAACCTTAAGTGTGTAGACCCTACGGGTTCGGGAGACAAGCAGACATGACCGAGACGACTCTCTGGTCAATAACCAACAGCGGGATCTGGATACCCATGTTGGCTCCCACATGCTCCACGATGATCTCATCGGATGAACCACGATGTCGAGGATTCAATCAACCCCGTATGCAATTCCCTTTGTCAATCGATATATTACTTGCCCGAGATTCGATCGTCGGTATCCCAATACCTCGTTCAATCTCGTTACCGGCAAGTCACTTTACTCGTACCGTAATGCATGATCCCGTGACCAGATACTTGGTCACTTTGAGCTCATTATGATGATGCATTACCGAGTGGGCCCAGTGATATCTCTCCGTCATACGGAGTGACAAATCCCAGTCTTGATCCGTGCCAACCCAACAGATACTTTCGGAGATACCCGTAGTCTACCTTTATAGTCACCCAGTTACGTTGTGACGTTTGGTATACCCAAAGCACTCCTACGGTATCCGGGAGTTACACGATCTCATGGTCTAAGGAAAAGATACTTGACATTGCAAAACTCTAGCAAAACGAACTACACGATCTTTATGCTATGTTTAGGATTGGGTCTTGTCCATCACATCATTCTCCTAATGATGTGATCTCGTTATCAATGACATCCAATGTCCATAGTCAGGAAACCATGACTATCTGTTGATCAACGGGCTAGTCAACTAGAGGCTTACTAGGGACATGTTGGTGTCTGTTATTCACACATGTATTACGATTTCCGGATAACACAATTATAGCATGAATAAAGACAATTACCATGAACAAGGAAAAATAATAATAATGCTTTTATTATTGCCTCTAGGGCATATTTCCAACACCCACTTCCTCGCCGCAGCCGCAGCCGCAGCCGCCACGGGTGAAGAATCACCGCCGGCCATGGAAGAGGAGCCCCTCTCTCTCTAGGGTTTGGTCGATCCAAGAGTTTTTTCTTTTTCTTTTTTTCGAGAAGAAGATGGTCGATCCACGGTCAGATACATACATGTATGTTTAAATAATGGTCCCAATTTTCTCGACATGCGTATGGGACATCAGGGCATCTCCAATAATTTGTATGTTAGTTTGTTGGTAAAATATGAGGGTGTTTGGTTGAGAAGTCCTAGGACTTTTTCTAGTCTCAGAGACTAATCAAAAAAGACTCTTTAATAGAGTCTTTTTCTAGTCCCTGTAAAAAAAGTCCCTCCCGTTGGTTCCTAGGGACTTTTTAGGGACTTTTTCTAGTCTCTGGGACTAAAAAGTCCCTGAACCAAACACCCCCTATGTCATGTCATTAACCAACACCTTAACATACAACAACTTCAATGGGTTGTATCTAGTTTGCCCAATAGGATGTGAGATAATAAATGAGGTGCTTTCTCATTCTACATTGGAACTTGTGCAATGTGTGTTGGTTCATGTACATACAACCTTCTTCTCTTTCCTCATTTATTGTATGACACATCATCAAAAATCTTATGTGGCAAAGTCTACCAACAACTATCTTACAACCATTGGAGATGCTCTCAGTTAGTCATCAGTTGACGGTTGATGGGCGAACTAACTTGTGTTCAGATAGTTAGAAGGATCGATGATATCCGAAGTCTGCCAGATTTTAAGCCCTAGACTTGATACTGATGCTTGCATTTCTCTGAATTTATTTCATAACTTTCGGCGATGTGCAGTGGGAGAAGATGTTCCTGCTGACTACTAAAGCGTCTATGATGACCTCATCAATCCTAAGATGATGTGTCGGCTCAGTCTTTTAGAGGTGCTCGTGGAAATAGTGTATGCCGTGTTCATATAGGTGAGTCTATACAGTATGTATGTATGTATGTATGTATGTATGTATGTATGTATGTATGTATGTATGTATGTATGTATAAGCGTATGCGTCTATATACAGTGTTAAAAAATTGGTGGTCGACAGTCGACAAAGTTAGTTCATCTTAAAACATCAGTCGCGAATAGCTCAGATAGTAAGGGCATCTCCAACGCTAACCCCAAACCGGACGCCGTATCCGTCAATGATGTGAAAGTCTGTCATTCAAAACTAGCTGCAAATGTTCGGTTACATTCCAAATAAAATTTAGCGAAAGTAAACAAATTTGATGTAAATTTAAACACATTGGACGATTTTGATGTGGTGGAACCAACTCATATCAGTCTTCGAATCCTAGATTTGGCATTGATGGTCGCATTTTCCTGAATTTATTTAATGTCTTCGGGCAATATGCATTTAGTGGGATGGGACGTTACCCTCGACTATGAAGACGTTTGTGGCGACTCCGTCAATCTTAAAATGATGTTTTGGCTCAATCTCTTGAAGATGCTCATAAAGATGAGTGTATGAGCATATGCATTTGTACTATGTTAAAAAAATAACGAAGTTACCACATAGCATGTGTGATCATCTATCTCAACCTGAGTGGATCAGTATTTCTGGTGAAGTGCAAGAAGAAGAAGAAGAAGACTAGAACATCATGAACTTAATGTAAATATGTTGCAGATAATCCTCTATGTGGCATGTGATATCTTCATCATGGTTCCTTCCACTCTATTGCCAGATACTCCCTTATTACTTGATTAAATCGGTACATCTTTCCCAGCACTGCTTTGCTTGTCACATTGACAATTTTCTCAAATAGAGGAGCTGCACTTTTCTCATTGGAACATTGTTGAGGCATATGGCTGGCTGTAGTTCATAAGGATCTAGTGTTTGTTCATGAAGTTCTTGGGACACTCATGTTTTCCATATGCCAAGTGTTATGGTCATGTTTCATGGTTGATGTGTGTCCCCTCACTGATATCCTGGAATTCGCAGCGGAGCCAGGATTTTCCGACATGGTACGCATAGTCCCAAAAAAACAGTGCAACGATTTATAAGACATAAAAGTTCATAATAAAGATAATGAAACTATAAATTATTCTTTGTAGCGACAATATCTCTAACAATTTAGTTATGTTGCAAGAACATGCACGATTGTTCACATTTTGATCTTCAACCTCAAAAGACCTCTGTGTCGGTGTTGTGGTCAAAGTTATCTTGGGTGCCTTTGAAGCTCTATCCAACAAATGTTTCCGACTTCAGATCATCACGCTAGTTCTTCATCTTTCACACTACAAACTAATTATGCATACTAGATAGTGGATGGTGTGGATGTTTTTTAAAGGGGTGATGTGGATGCATGGTGGATAGTCGTCTCCTGCATGTCTCTCTCATGGACTTTGAGCACCTGGCCCCTACGTCGTTAGCCCACCAGGAAACCTCAAGGCCTTTGGTCCAGTCCAGACGCTCGTACGTTTATCCTTTTCCAATTTCCGGTGCACTAGTTGTATGTGTAAAAAGACTAACATACATTCTCTTTTGGAAACATGTAGGAGAACTGCATGTGAAAGTATTAGGAGAGAAAGGGTGAGCTTCCGTTGGGACTAAATGATAGAGTTATTACTCTAATCCCAAAGGTTCGTAACCCACAATTGATTTGTGAACATCGCCCTATTGCACTATGTCCTGATCTCTACAGGTTCAGAGATTCGTTTGATGAGGTGATCGGAGAAGAACAGACTGCGTTCGTTCCGGGTCCGCTTAATCACAAATAACACTCTCGTTACATATGAGAGTGTCCATGCCCTAAAGAAGAAGAAATTATAAAGGATCCTTTTTTGGGAGCTTTTTCCTTTTTGCGAGCAAACTTTTATAACACTCATTATTTGTCGGGCTTACATTCGGCACTACAGAGTTGGACTGTTCTGGAAAGACCATATCTAAACCAAACAACTGTTCTACCGTGCACATGAGCAAGATTTGCTAATGGGTGACTAATTATGTTCTAACCACGGCTAACATGAGTAATACAAGTTTGACGTGAAACCATTACATATTTGATCTCAAGCACCGCGGAAGAATGAATATACCTATCATTGTCTGTTTTAGACGTGTGGCCACGAGGCGGCAGAAAAGAATGTGCATGGCTGAAACCAAGTGGGCGAGGCATAAAATGGTAGGGGGGGGGGGGGGGGGGGGCTGGATATTCCAGTAGGTTTTGGTGCCTACGGAACTGGTACGGAGCACATCACCATTAAAATAGAGGAGGGCTAGGTAAGAAGTTGAAACTTTACCCCCGGTTGGTCTTTTCTAGTTCCAAATTCCAAATGCACGTTCAAAAACAAAAAAAATCTAGAAGTGAATAGCGCCATTTTTGCTTGTCTTTCAATGGCACTATTCATGTTGAATTTGCCTTCTTTTTTGTTTCTCGATGTGTATTTTGAGGTTGGATCTGAAATTTTGTATAGGCTATTTGACACATGTCTTATGGACATTCACATTTTTTCAGATCTTTCTAAAACATTTGAAATTGACTTTTGGGGCATTCGATCACCCAAGTGTGGAGCACTGCATATTTCTATGGTGCTAGTTGCTCTTAAAAACCTCCATCATCTATAACATATACAAATAACAAAGCGGAGTAAGTATGGAGAACTTCTAATGTTGGAATCGCTACTACTACTTCCTTTGATCCATATATTATTTGTTGCCCAAACAAATGTATCTAGACGTATTTCAATGCTAGATATATCCATTTAAAAAAGGTAATTTGGATTGAAGGGAGTAGTTTTCTCAAATTTGGATCGAAGGGAGTAGTACATTAGTACATTTTTCACGCTGGCCTAGGTTCGAGCATTTGGGACACTAAACAGAACCCTAATTTCGACTTAAAAACCATACAACAGCAATCTGATGTCCTTAAACCACAACTTAATTGACAGTCTGATGACGACTAGAATCGAGAGAGTTCATACACGCTCTGACAAAGGAGAAAACAAGAGGTAATTATACACTACATGACAGGGGAGGAATCATCTTGGTTGTCCTTCTCTCGAGAGGCAAAGTCACTAGCACTACTACCGCACTTGCTGTGCTGCCAGCGCCACGGGGACCCAGCAGTCAGATACAACGCAGCGAGCTCTGCCCTGGAGCTGCTGCCGCCTCACGCTGACCGGCTGAAGAGGTGGTAGGGGAAGTTGCCGTTCTTGTCCATCAATGGCTCCACCAGCTTGGCGATCCCCAGCATCACCCTCATCAGCTCCTCGTCGAACTCCTTCTGCCCCCTCTTCCACACCGGCATGGTGTTGCTGCCGGCGTTGTTGTCGAAGCGAGCCGGCGGCATGTCGTCGGAGCGGGAAGAGTACTGCTGTCCGGGGAAACCGGCACGGGGAGGGTATGGCGGCAGCGGCGGCTGTACAGGGAGCGCGAGCGGTCCGTCGCTGTGGCGAGGCTGGTACTGCGGCTGCATGTTGAACGGTGGCGGCGCGTCACTCTGGCGAGGCTGGTACGGCGGCTGCATGTTGAACATTGGCGGCGCGTCCGTGCGACGAGGCTGGTACATCTGTGGCTCGTTGACGCGAGACTGGTACGGCGATGGCTCGCTGATGCGGGGCTGCTGGTACGACGATGACTCGTTGATGCGAGGCTGGTATGGCAGCGGCGGCGGTGGTGGGAGTGGCTGTGAATCGGGTGCGCGTGGCGGCTGCAGTTGCTGGTGCTGTGGGCGCATGAGTGGCTGCATGTTGGGCTGCGCAGGGCGTGCCGGCGGCTGTGCGAAGCCGAGCGACCTCGCGATCTTGCTCACTGGTGCAGCAGTGTCCGGGCCATTGTTTCCGTCGAAGCTCGCTGGCAATGGAGGTGGCTCGAGCATGCTGTCTCCGCCGTCCAGCACGAACTTCACCCGAGGGGAGTCCCGGAGCGCGCTGGCCGCAGTCAGCCCGCCCTCGTCGTTGCTCTTCTTCAGGATTGACTTGGGCAGCCCAACGGACATTCGCGCCGGCACCGCCTTGGACAGCGTCAGCGGAGCGCCATTGCCGGAGCTCCCAGGCCTGAACGGCGTGGTCTCCATGAGCCGCAGGTCAGAGCGCTGCGGAGGGGCCGCCTCAGGCCCTGGGTCGGCGCCGGCCGACCCTCCCTCGACGCCGCGCAGGTAGTAATTGGGGGCCACCTGGCCGAACATGGCGTTGGCCTTGGCATACTTGAGCGCGGCCTCCGCGTCGGACTGGAACTTGTAGATGACCCGGCACATGTAGGACTTCCAGTACACGCGGATGCCGTCGATGTCGAGCGGCCCGAAGCGCGCGAACCTCGCCTTGAGGGAGGCCACCGACGGCAGCGTGCTCTTCAGCGGGAACTTCATCATCAGCGCCGTCGGCGACGGCGTCCTCTTCACAGGCGCCGCCGCTGGAACCTTCTTCTTGGCTGCCGCCAGAGCCTTCTCCTTCATGCCAGCCCGCGGCAGCTGAGCCGCCGCCGTCGTCCCGCCTCCCGCAGCTGCGGTGGCGGTGACGACTTTCTGCTCCAGCCCGGCCTTCTTGTCGGCGGCCAGAGTCTTAATCTTGTCCAGCTTGATTTTCTTCTTGGAGGCAATCTCCTCCTGGCGGTCAGACGGCGGGCGCTTGACGCCAGCACTGGTGGGGTCGCTGGGCCTCATGACCGGCTTCTTCTTCAACGGTTTGGGGGGCTGGCCGTCAGAGACGACGGCGGCGGCGGCGGCGGCAACGACATTGGGCTTATTATCCAAGCCCTTCTTTGACTCTTCCGGCGGATCGTTCTCATAGCTCTTTTTGTAGTGTTTCGAGCGGAACGCCAGGATGAAGGAGTGAGAGGCGTCAGAGATGCGTCTGCCGGCGCCGTAGAAGGGAAGCAGCGGAATGTTTTGAAGGTCGGATATTACCTGTGTCAGATCTAATCCGTCAAGGTCGACCTTGGGGGGCGAGAAAGCTGCGGGCTTTGTAGCGCCGCCGCCGTCGCCGGAGGGGGCGGCAGAGGGCACGCCGCCGTTGAGTTCAGCGAGCTTCTTCTTTTTCTTCTTCTTCTTGGGCTCGCCGTCGGCGGCGGCCACGTCTTCGGCCGGCTCCTCGCTGTCGCGCTTGCGGACCTTCTTGGGCTTGGCCACCTTCTTCGGCGCAGCGGCGGCGTCCGCGGTAGCCCCGCCGTCGCTCGCCTGGTCAGCGGGAGGGAGAGCGCGTCTCTGCAGCATAAACTCCTCCTCGTCGGCGCCTCCGGTGCTGCTGGGCAGCGGCGGCGTCTGCGGCTCAGCCGGGGGGAAGCCAGGCGGCGGGCCGCCGTCGTCCGGGGCGGGAGCCGCGTCCGGGAGCGCGGCTGGCGGCAGCGCCGGCACGCGCGCGTCTTCCCGGCGCTTGAGCAGGTACTGGTCCTTCTTGCTGGCCTTGGGCTTGATGGCCGGCGCGCCGGGCATGATCTTCTCCATGAGCCTCGCGGCCGCGCCGGCGGCGCCCCTCCGGCCCCTGGCCGGGGCGTTCTCCTTCTCCGGCACCTTCTGCCGACCCTTGAGCGGGCGAGCTGCAAGGCATGTCACCAGCGACACACGTTAGCAGACAGCGCGATACCACATCCATGCGGAAAAAACGCAACAGGAACAAGTCAATGCGAAAGGGTCACGTATTTATATTCGCATTCCTAATAATAGATGTAACACAAGAACAAAACAAAAGTATCGACAAAAAAAGAAGTAGCACTAGGAAACCAGATCCAAAAGACAAATTCGCATGTATTTCGAAGAAACCCATTCAAATAAAAATTCAAATTAAAGTTTAATAACATATGATTGTCAAAAACGCTCTTATATTATAAAACGGAGAGTACTACTTTTGAATTTATATAATTGGCCGTATGCAAAATGTAAATAATTCTGACTGATTAGCATGCGCATGCGTGACAAACTGACCGAGAGGTAAAAGAAATCCGGTCCAGTCGGTCACAATGCTAGACACGTCGCCGCTCAAATCTCGATTTTGCAGAAAGAATATAGTACATGTGGGGCCGCGGTGACTGACAAGGAACTTGGTGGTGGGAGCAAAGCGAGCGCTCGCTCCGCATGCCACAATCTTCGTTGGTGGTAGCGATGATGGGCGAGTGAGCCGCTCCCTCTACGATGCAAAAGATGCTACTACTCCTCATGTTTTGTAATTTAAAAAGCGCAAAGGCCCAAATATGATGCAAAGGATGCTATTTGTTGCCATTGAATCAAACAATCAATACTCCCCCATAATCACACAAAAATTCAACTCTGCTCCCAAACCCTAACCAACCCTACTCATCGCCGTGTTGATGCCATCCCCGATCGTGCTTCCTTCGGTCCTCCCCTCTTAGCGGTGTACAAAATATTAACAAACAAATCAATTAATTGATCGATTAATCCATGCTCGATGGATCACCAATTTGTCGATTAACCGATTTATCAACCAATTAACTAGTCAATTCAAACCAAGCAGATACCACTTAGCAAAGATTTATCGACCAATTTACTAGTCAATTCAAACCGAGTTAGCAAAGAATCATTCTTAGCATCGCATCGTCTCCACATGTGTGTTTCTATGGCTTTGACAAGACATTCGCCCACCCCTACATCTCATTGTTCGCAAGGTTGTCCAGATTGTGTGTCTGCTTCTATCTACTCAACCGCCCTCGACCAACTCCTCCCTCTTGCTCTATCTACTCAACCAAAGACGCAACTAAGCATTGGTAAAGGGTGGCTTTTTTTCTCTAGTGAGGCCTAACCCTAACTGGGATAAACCAAAAGTCGTAAGCTCAGCAAAGAAGGCAACTGGCAAACAAGGATGCCACAGCCACTAGAGTTCGCACTGATGATTTTGATCAAAGCGAATATTCAAACTGATATATTCTAAACTCTCCTCACCTCCCCTTCGACATTGATGAGCCCCCCCCCCCCCCCCTCCCTTGATCAAAGCGAATATTCAAACTGATATATTCTAAACTCTCCTCACCTCCCCTTCGACATTGATGAGCCCCCCCCCCCCCCCCCCCCTCCTACCCTCCTACATGTCACTGTATGCAAAATCATCTAAATTGCATGTTTGCTTTCCTCATAGAGGAGCCATCGACCACCCTCGATCAACTCATTAGGTCGTGGATGCGATTAACTCCCTCTGCTCTACTCACTTGGCCAAAGACGTGATCGAGTATTGCCACACATAATCAAAGCACACCTTTTCCTCTCCATCGAATCATAACCCTACCTAACCATGACAAACTAAATTCCTAAGCTTAACAGAGAATGCAAAATATCAAAAGAAAGGATGCCGTCGGATTTCACCCTAATGATTTTTTATCAAAACCAACATTAAACTGGTGTGTTTTATTCTCACGACTCTCCTTTCATCTAGTAGGAAAGGCAGATCATTCGGAAAAAAAGAATTATTCTGCTGCAAGGACCTTGAAAGGGGACTTGGTAGTACTTTTTTGGGGCTAAAAACGGCCTAGGGCATTATATTTACTTTTCTCTGAACTGAATACTTTTTGTTCTCCCACCGGCTACACCTCTGGAAAGATGAGGTGCACGTGCGATTGCAGGACGGGAGGTACGTGTTAGTTTACAATTTCCTTTGGCGATTTGATTTCCTCTCTTTTGCTCAGATGACTTGCATCACCACTAGGTTCTTATTTTCAGATAGTTCTAAAAGAATGTTAAAATTTTATACTCATAAAATTCTAAAATATTGAAAGGTTCTAGTAGAAAATAAGATACAGGGCTCTAGAGTCCAGAATCGGGCTCCGTGGGGTGTGGGGGGTGGGTGGGGGATGGGGAATAACCATGTGCTATTGGTCGGGAGGAAAGGCTCCCTGTCGATCACGAATTCCTCCTAAAAACCCAGAGACGAATCCTGTGTAAATCAGACGCTGCGTTCTTAACAGGTTCAGACCCACGGCCAGATTCTTGATTCCCCATGAGTTATACTGAAACTCCATCGGCAGGATAAGTTGCCACGGAAGTTGGATATGAGGTGCAAAAGGGGATTCCCCGTTCACCGCATGCCAAGTCCCCAAAAAGCACAGGTGGTGTGAGTAACGCTATCTGAATTTCCTTGGGTAGGAATGTGACCCGTCCGTGTGCAGAGGCAAACCACTTGAGACTCCCAAGGATCTTCTGTGGCTAGTGGGCATGGCATATGGATTAGCTCTCAACTCTGGAGGGAAGGCATGGGAAAACCATTTCTGAGCTTTCAGCAGGGGGAAGAACCGGAGGCTCTACTCTGCGCTTGGAACAGGCCATCAAAATCCCCTTGCTGACATGGCTTCTACAGTTCATATCTGTCCATAAAGTTCAGGAGAAGATAGCCATGCGTGCTTCTTCAAAAGCTTCTCATCGTAACTGTAGCATGCCTGCATCAGCTGAAAGGACAGGCTGGGACTGCTTCGCTGGCTTCTTCTGATTGAAGCAGGCCACGAAAACGGCAAACCCGGACTGCTCCGAATGTGAGGCAAAACTAGTGCAACATGCTCCGGTAAGAATTTGGGATAGAATGTCCTCTGAACTGCTCCGAATGTGAGGCGAAACTAGTGGTACAGACTCCGGTCAGAATTTGGGATAGAATGTCCTCTGAACTGCTCCGAATGTGAAACAAAACTAGTGGAACGGGCTCCGGTAAGAATTTGGGATAGAATGCCCTCTGGTACAACGCCTAACTCAATTTGGTTTTGAATTTGTCTAAAAGTTTAGTCCAATGGTGGGAGATCAAGGCAAGGAGAGGGCAAATGGGTTAGATAGCGTACTCAGAGTTGTTGCTGGTCTGGCCAAAGTTTTAGATAACTCTATACAGCTTTCACCATTCGTTTCTCGCCATCTTGGAAAAAATGCATATGTCGGCAGATGTTAACTTCATTTTGGTTCTCTATGCAGGACCTCAACTTAAGAACTATGAAGAATAATTCAAATGTAAACTGTTTTTAGATAATCAAGATAACTTTCAGGTTATAATTGTCATGTGCAACCAGATTAATTCCACTAAGCGATTAATAGAGAATTCCTACTAAAATTACTATAATGACTTGACCATGCTTGTCTAAACTGACAGTAAACATCCTTGAACTGCTACCTTGTAGATATATATACATGCTTATTTATGAATGTAAAGTAATAGGCACAGTGTACGATGTTAACTTGATGCCTTCCTTCATGATGTGCAGATGAACTCAACCGCCTTACCTCGATGCCTGCTCAATGATGAAAACGAAATAGTGCATCCAGAATATGTATATAAGTACCCCAAGTCCATCTCCACCAATCACCAATATGTTTTTATCAGGCACATAAACATACCTCTTTCAGAATCACTGTTTCTATACTTATTCAGTTCATTTATCAAACATTGCGCTAATACTCTTCACCAACAACAAAAACAAAAGGTCAAGTTGCTGAAACTAAGCGATTCTACCTTAATATGCGAGGTTATGAAGGGGTCAAGAACGCAAACGTAACTGAAATGCAATTCGGTGTTAAACTAATGCACACTCACAGGAAGAGGAAAGAGATCCAATTCCTAAATGTACCAGATTTAAGGCATGGCCCTGGAAGAAACTAGATGAGTAGCAAGTACCCGAATCAAGGAAATATATGGATGCAAGAGAAACATTTCAGAATCCATCCAAAATCCATCATAGCACACAGAAAAGCAGCATCGTGGAGAGGTAAACTTCCATTGTATCTTTTAATATTTGTATTCGGCATAACTGGATGGGAAAGATAGACAAGTGGATAAGCTATGGCCGTATGATACACATATTCTTGTGTGTGCAACAAGTCCTCATTGACCAAACAATATTCGTATGTGTATAGCTTTTACTTGAATTGGATTTCAATTTGTGTCAAATGCAGATTTTACCATTTATCTTTGCACAATTATGCACATGATTTGTGTAAAAAGTGTTGGCTATACAGATAAAAACATTTTTCGCATTCATGCAACACACAGTTCAACAAAAGAGAAATAATAAATATTTGAAGAACCAATATCCAGTTCACTATTCACATCAAAACGATTAGTATCAGGTAATCTGCCCATCAAGTTCAAGTACATAGCAAAAACAATAACAGAACAATGAATAGTAGTACTACTAGGATTGGGCATGTGAGTGTCGATACCTCGTTGAGACCGTTCATTCTCAGCCTTGACCTCGCCTTCAAGGGCCTTCTTCGAATCCACCCCAAATGATTCGGCGTAGGTGAGGTCGTACCTCTCGTACCTAGACCGGCGGTACGCCATGAGCATCGCTGCCATCTCGATCCCAGGCAAGGTTCGTGCGGCCGTCTCCGCCGCGTCCCGCTGCTGCACGGCAGCGTTCTGCAGGAAGTCGTACATCTTCTGCGGAACGAACCGCTCCCTTGCGGCCGTCACCTGCTCAGGGAGGTACTCGGCGTTGCTGTCGAACCCGGGCACGTTCACCAGGAGGAACCTGCGATCCTCGTTGTGGAAGCGGAAGGTGTCGGGTCCACGGCAGGGGCAGAGGAGCGCGAGCGCGCTGCGGCGCGAGATCTCGTCGAGGGACTCGGCGACGGCGGCGGGGAAGGTGCGGCTGCCCCCCTGCGAGGTCTTCTCGACGAAGTGGTCCTCGAAGCGGACGAGCTCGTGCGGCTCGAACCAGCCGTAGCTGCCGTCGCCGAAGAAGGCGACGAGGACGAGGCCATGGCGGTGGCCGCGATGCACCTCCGGATCGTCGGAGAGGGTGAGGCTGTAGACGTGGCCCGGCCACCACGGATGCGACTTCACCTTGCCCCAGACCATGTCGCCGAAACTGGGGGTCCAACCCTCGCTGTCACCAGCGGGCACGACGGCGCCGGAGCCGGCGGCGGCGGGGGCAGCCATCCTGCGGCGGGGGAGCGAAACCCTAGATTTGGGTGCGGGGTCTCTCGGTCTGGGCTTAGGTTTGGGTTTGGGATTGCGCTGTTTGGGTTTCGGGGGTTGGGGAAATTGGGGGATCTCGGGCCGGGTGGGACTGGGACACCGTCCAAGGGGCATCATGGTAATTAGGTGCAGAAGGAGGGAGAAAGAAACGAAAAGGAAATGATATTTTCGCCGAGGCGTGGCGAGGCGAGCAATTTATACTAGTCGAAGGGGGGCAAAACACGCCGCACGCGGGATGAAACCGCGCCCACTGAAATTTGAAGGGGGGCAAAACATGCCGCACGCGGGATGAAACCACGGCCACTGGAATTCGAAATGACTTGAAATTTTTTGACGTGTGTGGCTTGGTTATAACAAATATGTTAAACGGTTAAATGGACCACACTATACGTATGTAACCACTGGGCCGTCATGAATCTGCATTGTTGGGATGTTGGGCCTTTAAACTATCTTTTTTTATGAAATTGAAAGCTAACACTCGTCAATCAAAAAAAAAGAAAATATGTAAATACAATTCATTGGTCGAGCATATAAAACAACAACCAAAATATGTTCACACGCGATGATTAGATAGAGTTGGCATCAGGCATTACCAAATTATGTGAGGCATGAAAACCTAAAGCAACTTCAAACACAAAAAGAAAGGCAGCCTGTCCATATGTTATCAATACTCAAACTATTGTTTAGAAGTCTGTTATCACGGTTGTAAGCGGTCTTTTTTTTCCTAACAAGACCATGTAGTAGGTAGAAAATAATTCACTATAGTGATAAAAACAAGTCCCATCATAATGGCGATCTTAGTTACTAAACCGATTAACCTCTTGTTGTCGTAATAGTGATGTATGTTTAAAGATGTCTAGAAAGAGTTACCACTACAATGGTGATTTATCTACCAAATTGGTTAGCACTAGTTAACACTAGTGGGGATGCATTAGCTACTAGATTGCTTAGTCCACCACGGTAGTGATGTATTGTAAGTGGTATGTTGAATATCAGTCATCATACAAGTGGTATTGCCCCATTTAATTATCATCATATTGATGATGTAGTTACCATACTAGTTAGCACTGGTGATTAATTTATTAACATGTATATACCATGTAGGTTTGGTATATAATTACCATGATGTTGTATTAAGTGCATCCATGGCCCCATAGTGTGTTATGATTGTCTATGACAACTTCATTGAAGGGACTAATATGACCATCTTATTCCTAATAGATGTTATGATATGTATAAGAGGACTGATGTTTAACCCTCAATCTTCAAAGACTGAGTGTTGCTGGGATTAAGAACAATTTCAAAACCTCAAAATCAACTTTTTTCGGACCAGTCAAGTTGCGTCCACATCCAATAGGGCATTGATACGTCTCCAACGTATCTATAATTTATGAAGTATTCATGCCATGTTTACAATAGTTTTATATGATTTTGGTACGATTTGATTAGAACTAACCCAGACTGACGCTGTTTTCAGCAGAACTACCATGGTGTTGTTTTTGTGCAGAAATAAAAGTTCTCGGAATGCGATGAAAATCAACGGAGAATTTTTCTGAAAAATATAAAAAATATTGGAACGAAAAGTTACTGGAGGGGAGGCCCGTGGGCCCCACGAGGGTGGAGGGCGCGCCCCTGTGCCTCGTGGGCTTCCCGTGGGGCCCCCTGACTTGTTCTCGACGCCAACCTCTCCTATAAATACCCAAACCTCCAAAAAATAACCTAGATCGGAAGTTGCCGCTGCAAGCCTCTGTAGCCACAAGAAATCAATGTAGGCCCTCTCTGGCACCCTGCCGGAAGGGGCCATCATCACCAGAGGCTATGGAGGAGGATCCCAGAGGGGCCATCATCGCCATGAAGGCCAAGATCCAGAGGGAGAACCTCTCCCCATCCAGGGGGAGGCCATGGAGGAGGAAGCATAAGGGGGAGAACCTCTCCTCCTCTCTCTCGGTGGCGTCGGAGTGCCATCGGGAGGGGAATCATCGCCACGGTGATCGTCTTCATCAACATCACCATCATCATCACCATCCTCATCTCTTTTACGCGGTCCACTCTCCCGCACCCCGCTGTAATCCCTACTTGAACATGGTGCTTTATGCCACATATTATGATCCAATGATGTGTTGCCATCCTATAATATTTTGAGTAGATATCCTTTGTGTTTGGGTGGATTGATGATCTAGATTGGTATGAGTTGTATGTTTTATTTTGGTGTTGTCCTATTGTGCCCTCCGTGTCGCGCAAGCATGAGGGGTTCCTGTTGTAGGGTTTTGCAATACGTTCATGATTTGCTTATAGTGGGTTGCTTGGGTGAGAGAAGCATAAACCCAAGTAATGGGGTTGTTGCGTATGGGATAAAGGGGACTTGATGCTTTAATGCTATGGTTGGGTTTTACCTTAATGATCTTTAGTAGTTGTGGATGCTTGCTAGAGTTCCAATCATAAGTGCATATGATCCAAGAAGAGAAAGTATGTTAGCTTATGCCTCTCCCTCATATGAAATTGCAATGATGACTATCGGTCTTGTTAATAATTGCATAGGACAATTCCGCACATCGATCTATCATTATTCCACACTCGCTAAAAGTTTTTGTTAAGTTTTTGTGGATGAAGTGTTCAAAGAACGAGGAGTTACCGATGTGAGAAGAATAAGGAGAGGCAAGAGCTCAAGCTTGGGGATGCCCAAGGCACCCCAAGTAAATATTCCAAGGATACTCAAGCATCTAAGCTTGGGGATGCCCAGGTTGGCATCCCATCTTTCTTCTTAAAAAATTAGCGGTATACCTCGGTTTTTGTTTTGTTCACATGATTTGTGTCCTTTGTGTTTTTGTTTTTCTTTAAGAACCATGCTAGTATAAGATATCCCTTCATCGATTTATAGATTGATTCATGTGCTTCACTAATATCTTTTGAGTATGACCTTCTAGAATGCTCTGTGCGCTTCACTTAAATCTTTTGAGTATGGTTTTATAGAATGCTTCGTGTGCTTCACTTATATATTTTGAGCTTGGGTATTGGTTAGTATATATTAATTGTAGAATGTGTTGGGGAACGTAGTAATTTCAAAAAAAATCCTACGCGCACGCAAGATCATGGTGATGCATAGCAACAAGAGGGGAGAGTGTTGTTCACGTACCCTTGTAGACCGAAAGCGGAAGCGTTTGCACAACGCGGTTGATGTAGTCGTACGTCTTCACGATCCGACCGATCAAGTACCAAACATACGGCACCTCCGAGTTCAGCACACGTTCAGCCCGATGACGTCCCTCGAACTCCGATCCAGCCGAGTGTTGAGGGAGAGTTTCGTCAGTACGACGGCGTGGTGATGATGTTGATGTTCTACCGACGCATGGCTTCGCCTAAGCACCGCTACAGTATTATCGAGGTGGACTATGGTGGAGGGGGCACCGCACACGGCTAAAAGATCAACTTGATCAATCATTGTGTCTATGGGGTGCCCCCTTGCCCCCGTATATAAAGGAGAAAGGGGGGTGCGGCCGGCCAGGGAGAGGGCGCGCCAGGGGGAGTCCTACTCCCAACGGGAGTAGGACTCCCCCCTTTCCTAGTTGGACTAGGATTCGGGAGAAGGAAAGAGAGAGGGGAAGAAGGAAAGAGGGGGCCGCCCCCCTTGCCCTAAACCAATTCGGTTTGGGCCTTGGGGGCGTGCCCCACACTCCCCTTGCTTCCGTCTATTTCCACTAAGGCCCATGTAGGCCCATTAAGCCCCTGGGGGGTTCCGGTAACCTCCCGGTACTCCGGTAAAATCCTGATTTCATCCGGAACACTTCCGATATTCAAACATAGGCTTCCAATATATCAATCTTCATGTCTCGACCATTTCAAGACTCCTCGTCATGTCCTTGATCACATCCGGGACTCCGAAAAATCTTAGGTACATCAAAACATATTAACTCATAATATAACTGTCATCGTAACGTTAAGCGTGCGGACCCTAGGGGTTCGAGAACTATGTAGACATGACCGAGACACGTCTCCGGTCAATAACCAATAGCGGAACCTGGATGCTCATATTGGCTCCCACATATTCTATGAAGATCTTTATCGGTCAAACCGCACAACAACATACGTTGTTCCCTTTGTCATCGGTATGTTACTTGCCCGAGATTCGATCGTCGGTATCTCAATACCTAGTTCAATCTCGTTACCGGCAAGTCTCTTTACTCGTTTCGTAATACATCATCCCGCAACTAACTTATTAGTTTCAATGCTTGCAAGGCTTAAGTGATGTGCATTACCGAGAGGGCCCAGAGATACCTCTCCGACAATCGGAGGGACAAATCCTAATCTCGAAATACGCCAACCCAACAAGTACCTTCGGAGACACCTGTAGAGCACCTTTATAATCACCCAGTTACGTTGTGACGTTTGGTAGCACACAAAGTGTTCCTCCGGTAAACGGGAGTTGCATAATCTCATAGTCATAGGAACATGTATAAGTCATGAAGAAAGCAATAGCAACATACTAAACGATCGGGTGCTAAGCTAACGGAATGGGTCATGTCAATCACATCATTCTCCTAATGATGTGACCCCGTTAATCAAATGACAACTCATGTCTATGGTCAGGAAACATAACCATCTTTGATCAATGGGCTAGTCAAGTAGAGGCATACTAGTGACAATCTGTTTGTCTATGTATTCATACATGTATTATGTTTCCGGTTAATACAATTCTAGCATGAATAATAAACATTTATCATGATATAAGGAAATAAATAATAACTTTATTATTGCCTCTAGGGCATATTTCCTTCAGTCTCCCACTTGCACTAGAGTCAATAATCTAGATTACACAGTAATGATTCTAACACCCATGGAGCCTTGGTGCTGATCATGTTTTGCTCGTGGAAGGGGCTTAGTCAACGGGTCTGCAACATTCAGATCTGTATGTATCTTGCAAATTTTTATGTCTCCCACCTGAACTAAATTCCGGATGGAATTGAAGCGTCTCTTGATGTGTTTGGTTCTCTTGTGAAATCTGGATTCCTTCGCCAAGGCAATTGCACCAGTATCGTCACAAAAGATTTTCATTGAACCCGATGCACTAGGTATGACACCTAGATCGGATATGAACTCCTTCATCCAGACTCCTTCATTTGCTGCTTCCGAAGCAGCTATGTACTCCGCTTCACATGTAGATCCCGCCACAACACTTTGTTTAGAACTGCACCAACTGACAGCTCCACCGATCAATGTAAACATGTATCCGGTTTGCGATTTAGAATCGTGCGGATCAGTGTCAAAGCTTGCATCAACGCAACCGTTTACGATGAGCTCTTTGTCACCTTCATAAACGAGAAACATATCCTTAGTCCTTTTCAGGTATTTCAGGATGTTCTTGACCGTTGTCCAGTGATCCACTCCTAGATTACTTTGGTACCTCCCTGCTAGACTTATAGCAAGGCACACATCAGGTCTGGTACACAGCATTGCATACATGATAGAGCCTATGGCTGAAGCATAGGGAACATCTTTTATTTTCTCTCTATCTTCTAAAGTGGTCAGACATTGAGTCTTACTCAACTTCACACCTTGTAACACAGGCAAGAACCCTTTCTTTGTTTGATCCATTTTGAACTTCTTCAAAACTTTGTCAAGGTATGTGCTTTGTGAAAGTCCAATTAAGCGTCTTGATCTATCTCTATAGATCTTGATGCCCAATATGTAAGCAGCTTCACTGAGGTCTTTCATTGAAAAACTCTTATTCAAGTATCCCTTTATGCTATCGAGAAATTATATATCATTTCCAATCAGCAATATGTCATCCACATATAATATCATAAATGCTACAGAGCTCCCACTCACTTTCTTGCAAATACAGGCTTCTCCATAAGTCTGTATAAAACCAAATGCTTTGATCACACTATCAAAGCGTTTATTCCAACTCCGAGAGGCTTGCACCAGTCCATAAATGGATCGCTGGAGCTTGCACACTTTGTCAGCTCCCTTTGGATCGACAAAACCTTCTAGTTGCATCATATACAACTCTTCTTCCAGAAATCCATTCAGGAATGCAGTTTTGACATCCATTTGCCAAATTTCATAATCATAAAATGCGGCAATTGCTAACATGATTCGGACAGACTTAAGCATCGCTACAGGTGAGAAGGTCTCATCGTAGTCAATCCCTTGAACTTGTCGAAAACCTTTTGCAACAAGTCGAGCTTTATAGACAGTAACATTACCGTCAGCGTAAGTCTTCTTCTTGAAGATCCATTTATTCTCAATTGCTTGCCGATCATCGGGCAAGTCAACCAAAGTCCATACTTTGTTCTCATACATGGATCCCATCTCAGATTTCATGGCCTCAAGCCATTTTGCGGAATCTGGGCTCACCATCGCTTCTTCATAGTTCGTAGGTTCATCATGATCTAGTAGCATGACTTCCAGAACAGGATTACCGTACCACTCTGGTGCGCATCTTACTCTGATTGATCTACGAGTTTCAGTAGTAACTTGATCTGAAGTTCCATGATCATCATCATTTAACTTCCTTACTAATTGGTGTACGTGTCATAGAAACCGGTTTCTGTGATGAACTACTTTCCAATAGAGGAGCAGGTATAGTTACCTCATCAAGTTCCACTTTCCTCCCACTCACTTCTTTCGAGAGAAACTCCTTCTCTAGAAAGGATCCATTCTTAGCAACGAATGTCTTGCCTTCAGATCTGTGATAGAAGGTGTACCTAACAGTCTCCTTTGGGTATCCTATGAAGACACATTTCTTCGATTTGGGTTCGAGCTTATCAGGTTGAAGCTTTTTCACATAAGCATCGCAACCCCAAACTTTCAGAAACGACAACTTTGGTTTCTTGCCAAACCACAGTTCATAAGGCGTCGTCTCAACGGATTTTGATGGTGCCCTATTTAATGTGAATGCGGCCGTCTCTAAAGCATAACCCCAAAATGATAGCGGTAAATCTGTAAGAGACATCATAGATCGTACCATATCTAGTAAAGTACGATTACGACATTCGGACACACCATTATGTTGTGGTGTTCCGGGTGGCGTGAGTTGCGAAACTATTCCGCATTGTTTCAAATGTAGACCAAACTCGTAACTCAAATATTCTCCTCCATGATTAGATCGTAGAAACTTTATTTTCTTGTTACGATGATTTTCAACTTCACTCTGAAATTCTTTGAACTTTTCAAATCTTTCAGACTTATGCTTCATCAAGTAGATATACCCATATATTCTTAAATCATCTGTGAAGGTGAGAAAATAACGATATCCGCCACGAGCCTCAACATTCATCGGACCACATACATCTGTATGTATGATTTCCAATAAATCTGTTGCTCTCTCCATAGTTCCGGAGAACGGCGTTTTAGTCATCTTGCCCATGAGGCACGGTTCGCAAGTACCAAGTGATTCATAATCAAGTGGTTCCAAAAGTCCATCAGTATGGAGTTTCTTCATGCACTTTACACCGATATGACCTAAACGACAGTGCCACAAATAAGTTGCACTATCATTATCAACTCTGCATCTTTTGGCTTCAACATTATGAATATGTGTATCACTACTATCGAGATTCATAAAAAATAGACCACTCTTCAAGGGTGCATGACCATAAAAGATATTACTCATATAAATAGAACAACCATTATTCTCTGATTTAAATGAATAACCGTCTCGCATCAAACAAGATCCAGATATAATGTTCATGCTCAACGCTGGCACCAAATAACAATTATTTAGGTCTAATACTGATCCCGAAGGTAGATGTAGAGGTAGCGTGCCGACCGCGATCACATCGACTTTGGAACCATTTCCCACGCGCATCGTCACCTCGTCCTTTGCCAGTGTTTGCTTAATCCGTAGTCCCTGTTTCGAGTTGCAAATATTAGCAACAGAACCAGTATCAAATACCCAGGTGCTATTGCGAGCTCTAGTAAGGTACACATCAATAACATGTATTGTTCACCTTTGTTCACCTTGCCATCCTTCTTATCCGCCAAATACTTGGGGAAGTTCCGCTTCCAGTGACCAGTCTGCTTGCAGTAGAAGCACTCAGTCTTAGGCTTAGGTCTAGACTTGGGTTTCTTCTCCTGAGCAGCAACTTGCTTGATGTTCTTCTTGAAGATTCATTTCTTCTTCCCTTTGCCCTTCTTGAAACTGGTGGTCTTACTGACCATCAACACTTGATGCTCCTTCTTGATTTCTACCTCCGCGGCCTTTAGCATTGCGAAGAGCTCGGTAATTGTCTTATCCATCCCTTGCATATTATAGTTCATCACGAAGCCCTTGTAGCTTGGTGGCAGTGATTGGAGAACTCTGTCAATGACACTATCAACCGGAAGATTAACTCCCAGCTGAGTCAAATGATTATGGTACCCAGACATTCTGAGTATATGTTCACTGACAGAACTATTTTCCTCCATCTTGCAGCTGTAGAACTTATTGGAGACTTCATATCTCTCATTCCGGGCATTTGCTTGGAATATTAACTTCAACTCCTGGAACATTTCATATGCTCCATGACGTTCAAAACGCCGTTGAAGTCCCGGTTCTAAACCGTAAAGCATGGCACACTGAACTATCGAGTAGTCATCAACACGTGACTGCCAGGCATTCACAATGACTGCAGTTGCTAGCGCAGGTGGTACACCCAGCGGCGCTTCCAGGACGTAATTTTTCTGAGCAGCAATGAGGATAATCCTCAAGTTACGGACCCAGTCCGTGTAATTGCTACCATCATCTTTCAACTTTGCTTTCTCAAGGAACGCATTAAAATTCAATGGAACAATAGCACGGGCCATCTATCTACAATCAAACATAGACAAGCAAGATACTATCAGGTACTAAGTTCATGATAAATTTAAGTTCAATTCATCATATTGCTTAAGAACTCCCACTTAGAAAGACATCCCTCTAATCTTTTAAGTGATCACGTGATCCAAATCAACTAAACCATAACCGATCATCACGTGAAATGGAGTAGTTTTCAATGGTGAACATCACTATGTTGATCATATCTACTATATGATTCACGCTCGACCTTTCGGTCTCAGTGTTCCGAGGCCATATCTGTATATGCTAGGCTCGTCAAGTTTAACATGAGTATTCTACGTGTGCAAAACTGGCTTGCACCCATTGTAGATGGACGTAGAGCTTATCACACCCGATCATCACGTGGTGTTTGGGCACAACGAACTTTGGCAACGGTGCATACTCAGGGAGAACACTTTTTATCTTGAAATTTAGTGAGAGTGTTGGGGAACGTAGTAATTTCGAAAATTTTCCTACGCACACGCAAGATCATGGTGATGCATAGCAACGAGAGGGGAGAGTGTTGTCTACATACCAACGCAGACCGACTGCGGAAGCGATCACACAACATAGAGGAAGTAGTCGTACGTCTTCCCGATCCGACCGATCCAAGCACCGTTACTCCGGCACCTCCGAGTTCTTAGCACACGTTCAGCTCGATGACGATCCCCGGGCTCCAATCCAGCAAAGCTTCGGGGAGGAGTTCCGTCAGCACGACGGCGTGGTGACGATCTTGATGTACTACCGACGCAGGGCTTCGCCTAAGCACTACAACGGTATGATCGAGGTGGAATTTGGTGGCAGGGGGCACCGCACATGGCTAAGGAACGATCTCAAGGATCAACTTGTGTGTCTTGGGGTGTCCCCTGCCCCCGTATATAAAGGATGGAGGAGGAGGAGCTGGCCGGCCAAGGTGGGAGGCGCAGGAGGAGTCCTACTCCTACCGGGAGTAGGGCTCCCCCCTCCAATCCTAGTCCAACTAGGTTTCCTCAAGAGGGAAGTGAAAGAGAGAGGTGGCCGGCCCCTCTCCTAGTCCTAATAGGACTAGGGAGAGGGGGGAGGCGCAGCCCTATGTGGGCTGCCCTCTCACCTTTCCACTAAGGCCCATGTTGGCCCATTTGGCTCCCGGGGGGTTCCGGTAACCCTCCCGGTAATCCGGTAAAATCTCGATTTCACCTGGAACACTTCCGGTGTCCAAACATAGGCTTCCAATATATCAATCTTTACGTCTCGACCATTTCGAGACTCCTCGTCATGTCCGTGATCACATCCGGGACTCCGAACAACCTTCGGTACATCAAAATGCATAAACTCATAATAACTGTCATCGTAACGTTAAGCGTGTGGACCCTACGGTTCGAGCACAATGTAGACATGACCGAGACACGTCTCCGGTCAATAACCAATAGCGGGACCTGGATGCCCATATTGGCTCCTACATATTCTACGAAGATCTTTATCGGTCAGACCGCATAACAACATACGTTGTTCCCTTTGTCATCGGTATGTTACTTGCCCGAGATTCGATCGTCGGTATCCAATACCTAGTTCAATCTCGTTACTGGCAAGTCTCTTTACTCGTTCCGTAATACATCATCTCATAAATAACATCTTAGTTATTATGCTTGCAAGGCTTATGTGATGTGTATTACCGAGAGGGCCCAGAGATACCTCTCCGACAATCGGAGTGACAAACCCTAATCTCAAAATACGCCAACCCAACATCTACCATTGGAGACACCTGTAGTACTCCTTTATAATCACCCAGTTACGTTGTGACGTTTGGTAGTACCCAAAGTGTTCCTCCGGTAAACGGGAGTTGCATAATCTCATAGTTATAGGAACATGTATAAGTCATGAAGAAAGCAATAGCAACATACTAAACGATCGGGTGCTAAGCTAATGGAATGGGTCATGTCAATCAGATCATTCAACTAATGATGTGACCTCGTTAATCAAATAACAACTCTTTGTTCATGGTTAGGAAACATAACCATCTTTGATTAACGAGCTAGTCAAGTAGAGGCATACTAGTGACACTCTGTTGGTCTATGTATTCACACATGTATTATGTTTCCGGTTAATACAATTCTAGCATGAATAATAAACATTTATCATGATATAAGGAAATAAATAATAACTTTATTATTGCCTCTAGGGCATATTTCCTTCAGTCTCCCACTTGCACTAGAGTCAATAATCTAGATTACACAGTAATGATTCTAACACCCATGGAGCCTTGGTGCTGATCATGTTTTGCTCGTGGAAGAGGCTTAGTCAACGGGTCTGCAACATTCAGATCCGTATGTATCTTGCAAATCTCTATGTCTCCCACCTGGACTAAATCCCGGATGGAGTTGAAGCGTTTCTTGATGTGTTTGGTTCTTTTGTGAAATCTGGATTCCTTTGCCAAGGCAATTGCACCAGTATTGTCACAGAAGATTTTCATTGGACCCGATGCACTAGGTATGACACCTAGATCGGATATGAACTCCTTCATCCAGACTCCTTCGTTTGCTGCTTCCGAAGCAGCTATGTACTCCGCTTCACATGTAGATCCCGCTACGACGCTTTGTTTAGAACTGCACCAACTGACAGCTCCACCGTTTAAAGTAAACACGTATCCGGTTTGCGATTTAGAATCGTCCGGATCAGTGTCAAAGCTTGCATCAACGTAACCTCTTACGGTGAGCTCTTTGTCACCTCCATATACGAGAAACATATCCCTAGTCCTTTTCAGGTATTTCAGAATGTTCTTGACCGCTGTCCAGTGATCCACTCCTGGATTACTTTGGTACCTCCCTGCTAAACTTATAGCAAGGCACACATCAGGTCTGGTACACAGCATTGCATACATGATAGAGCCTATGGCTGAAGCATAGGGAACATCTTTCATTTTCTCTCTATCTTCTGCATTGGTCGGGCATTGAGTCTGACTCAACTTCACACCTTGTAACACAGGCAAGAACCCTTTCTTTGCTTGATCCATTTTGAACTTCTTCAAAATCTTGTCAAGGTATGTGCTTTGTGAAAGTCCAATTAAGCGTCTTGATCTATCTCTATAGATCTTTATGCCTAATATGTAAGCAGCTTCCCCGAGGTCTTTCATCGAAAAACTTTTATTCAAGTATCCCTTTATGCTATCCAGAAATTCTATATCATTTCCAATCAGCAATATGTCATCCACATATAATATCAGAAATGCTACAGAGCTCCCACTCACTTTCTTGTAAATACAGGCTTCTCCAAAAGTCTGTATAAAGCCAAATGCTTTGATCACACTATCAAAGCGTTTATTCCAACTCCGAGATGCTTGCACCAGTCCATAAATGGATCGCTGGAGTTTGCACACTTTGTTAGCTCCCTTCGGATCGACAAAACCTTCTGGTTGCATCATATACAACTCTTCTTCCAGAAATCCATTCAGGAATGCAGTTTTGACATCCATTTGCCATATTTCATAATCATAAAACGCAGCAATTGCTAACATAATTCTGACGGACTTAAGCATCGCTACGGGTGAGAAGGTCTCATCGTAGTCAACCCCTTGAACTTGTCGAAAACCTTTTGCGACAAGTCGAGCTTTATAGACAGTAATATTACCGTCAGCGTCAGCCTTTTTCTTGAAGATCCATTTATTCTCAATTGCTTGCCGATCATCGGGCAAGTCAACCAAAGTCCATACTTTGTTCTCATACATGGATCCCATCTCAGATTTCATGGCTTCAAGCCACTTTGCGGAATCTGGGCTCACCATCGCTTCTTCATAATTCGTAGGTTCATCATGATCTAGTAGCATGACTTCCAGTACTGGATTACCGTACCACTCTGGTGCGGATCTCACTCTGGTTGATCTACGTGGTTCAGTAGTATCTTGTCCTGAAGCTTCATGATCATCATCATTAGCTTCCTCACTAATTGGTATAGGTGTCGCAGAAACAGTTTTCTGTGATGTACTATTTTCCAATAAGGGAGCAGGTACAGTTACCTCGTCAAGTTCTACTTTCCTCCCACTCACTTCTTTCGAGAGAAACTCCTTCTCTAGAAATGATCCATTCTTAGCAACGAATGTCTTGCCTTCGGATCTGTGATAGAAGGTATACCCAACAGTTTCCTTTGGGTATCCTATGAAGACACATTTCTCCGTTTTGGGTTCGAGCTTATCAGGTTGAAGCTTTTTCACATAAGCATCGCAGCCCCAAACTTTAAGAAACGACAACTTTGGTTTCTTGCCAAACCATAGTTCATAAGGCGTCATCTCAACGGATTTTGATGGTGCCCTATTTAACGTGAATGCGGCCGTCTCTAAAGCATAACCCCAAAACGATAGCGGTAAATCAGTAAGAGACATCATAGATCGCACCATATCTAGTAAAGTACGATTACGACGTTCGGACACACCATTACGCTGTGGTGTTCCGGGTGGCGTGAGTTGCGAAACTATTCCACAATTTTTCAAATGTATACCAAACTCGTAACTCAAATATTCTCCTCCACGATCAGATCGTAGAAACTTTATTTTCTTGTTACGATGATTTTCAACTTCACTCTGAAATTCCTTGAACTTTTCAAATGTTTCAGACTTATGTTTCATTAAGTAGATATACCCATATATTCTTAAATCATCTGTGAAGGTGAGAAAATAACGATATCCGCCACGAGCCTCAATATTCATCGGACCACATACATCGGTATGTATGATTTCCAATAAATCTGTTGCTCTCTCCATAGTACCGGAGAACGGTGTTTTAGTCATCTTGCCTATGAGGCACGGTTCGCAGGTACCAAGTGATTCATAATCAAGTGGTTCGAAAAGCCCATCAGTATGGAGTTTCTTCATGCGCTTTACACCGATATGACCTAAACGGCAGTGCCACAAATAAGTTGCACTATCATTATCAACTCTGCATCTTTTGGCTTCTACATTATGAATATGTGTATCACTACTATCGAGATTCAATAAGAATAGACCACTCTTCAAGGGTGCATGACCATAAAAGATATTACTCATATAAATAGAACAACCATTATTCTCTGATTTAAATGAATAACCGTCTCGCATCAAACAAGATCCAGATATAATGTTCATGCTCAACGCTGGCACCAAATAACAATTATTTAGGTCTAATATTAATCCCGAAGGTAGATGTAGAGGTAGCGTGCCGACCGCGATCACATCGACTTTGGAACCGTTTCCCACGCGCATCGTCACCTCGTCCTTTGCTAGTGTCCGCTTATTCCGTAGTCCCTGTTTCGAGTTGCAAATATTAGCAACAGAACCAGTATCAAATACCCAGGTGCTACTGTGAGCTCTAGTAAGGTACACATCAATAACATGTATATCACATATACCTTTGTTCACCTTGCCATCCTTCTTATCCGCCAAATACTTGGGGCAGTTCCGCTTCCAGTGACCAGTCTGCTTGCAGTAGAAGCACTCAGTTTCGGGCTTAGGTCCAGACTTGGGTTTCTTCTCCTGAGCAACAACTTGCTTGCCGTTCTTCTTGAAGTTTCCCTTCTTCTTCCCTTTGCCCTTTTTCTTGAAACTAGCGGTTTTGCTAACCATCAACACTTGATGCTCCTTCTTGATTTCTACCTCCGCAGCTTTCAGCATTGCGAAGAGCTCGGGAATAGTCTTGTTCATCCCTTGCATATTATAGTTCATCACGAAGCTCTTGTAGCTTGGTGGCAGTGATTGGAGAATTCTGTCAATGACGCAATCATCTGGAAGATTAACTCCCATCTGAATCAAGTGATTATTATACCCAGACATTTTGAGTATATGCTCACTGACAGAACTGTTCTCCTCCATCTTGCAGCTATAGAACTTATTGGAGACTTCATATCTCTCAATTCGGGCATTTGCTTGAAATATTAACTTCAACTCCTGGAACATCTCATATGCTCCATGACGTTCAAAACGTCGTTGAAGTCCCGATTCTAAGCCGTAAAGCATGGCACACTGAACTATCGAGTAGTCATCAGCTTTGCTCTGCCAGACGTTCATAACATCTGGCGTTGCTCCAGCAGCAGGCCTGGCACCCAGCGGTGCTTCCAGGACGTAATTCTTCTGTGCAGCAATAAGGATAATCCTCAGGTTACGGACCCAGTCCGTGTAATTGCTACCATCATCTTTCAACTTTGCTTTCTCAAGGAACGCATTAAAATTCAACGGAACAACAGCACGAGCCATCTATCTACAATCAACATAAACAAGCAAGATACTATCAGGTACTAAGTTCATGATAAGTTTAAGTTCAGTTAATCAAATTACTTAGGAACTCCCACTTAGATAGACATCCCTCTAATCCTCTAAGTGATCACGTGATCCAAATCAACTAAACCATAACCGATCATCACGTGATATGGAGTAGTTTTCAATGGTGAACATCGTCATGTTGATCATATCTACTATATGATTCACGCTCGACCTTTCGGTCTCTGTGTTCCGAGGCCATATCTGCATATGCTAGGCTCGTCAAGTTTAACCTGAGTATTATGCGTGTGCAAAACTGGCTTGCACCCGTTGTAGATGGACGTAGAGCTTATCACACCCGATCATCATGTGGTGTCTGGGCACGGCGAACTTTGGCAACGGTGCATACTCAGGGAGAACACTTCTTGATAATTTAGTGAGAGATCATCTTATAATGCTACCGTCAATCAAAGCAAGAAAAGATGCATAAAAGGATAAACATCACATGCAATCAATATAAGTGATATGATATGGCCATCATCATCTTGTGCTTGTGATCTCCATCTCCGAAGCACCGTCATGATCACCATCGTCACCGGCGCGACACCTTGATCTCCATCGTAGCATCGTTGTCGTGTCGCCAATCTTATGCTTCCACGACTATCACTACCGCTTAGTAATAAAGTAAAGCATTACATCGCGATTGCATTGCATACAATAAAGTGACAACCATATGGCTCCTGCCAGTTGCCGATAACTCGGTTACAAAACATGATCATCTCATACAATAAAATCAGCATCATGCCTTGACCATATCACATCACAACATGCCCTGCAAAAACAAGTTAGACGTCCTCTACTTTGTTGTTGCAAGTTTTACGTGGCTGCTACGGGCTTAAGTAAGAACTCATCTCACCTACGCATCAAAACCACAACGATAGTTCGTCAAATAGACTCCGTTTTAACCTTCTCAAGGACCGGGCGTAGTCACACTTGGTTCAACTAAAGTTGGAGAGACAGTCTTCCGCAAGCCATCTATGTGCAAAGCACGTCGAGGGAACCGGTCTCGCGTAAGAGTACGCGTAAGGTTGGTCCGGATCGTCTCGTCCAACAATACCGCCGAACCAAAGTATGACATGCTGGTAGGCAGTATGACTTGTATCGCCCACAACTCACTTGTGTTCTACTCGTGCAAATAACATCAAACCATAAAACCTACAGGTTCGAGAACTATGTAGACATGACCGAGACACGTCTCCGGTCAATAACCAATAGCGGAACCTGGATGCTCATATTGGCTCCCACATATTCTATGAAGATCTTTATCGGTCAAACCGCACAACAACATACGTTGTTCCCTTTGTCATCGGTATGTTACTTGCCCGAGATTCGATCGTCGGTATCTCAATACCTAGTTCAATCTCGTTACCGGCAAGTCTCTTTACTCGTTTCGTAATACATCATCCCGCAACTAACTTATTAGTTTCAATGCTTGCAAGGCTTAAGTGATGTGCATTACCGAGAGGGCCCAGAGATACCTCTCCGACAATCGGAGGGACAAATCCTAATCTCGAAATACGCCAACCCAACAAGTACCTTCGGAGACACCTGTAGAGCACCTTTATAATCACCCAGTTACGTTGTGACGTTTGGTAGCACACAAAGTGTTCCTCCGGTAAACGGGAGTTGCATAATCTCATAGTCATAGGAACATGTGTAAGTCATGAAGAAAGCAATAGCAACATACTAAACGATCGGGTGCTAAGCTAACGGAATGGGTCATGTCAATCACATCATTCTCCTAATGATGTGACCCCGTTAATCAAATGACAACTCATGTCTATGGTCAGGAAACATAACCATCTTTGATCAACGGGCTAGTCAAGTAGAGGCATACTAGTGACAATCTGTTTGTCTATGTATTCATACATGTATTATGTTTCCGGTTAATACAATTCTAGCATGAATAATAAACATTTATCATGATATAAGGAAATAAATAATAACTTTATTATTGCCTCTAGGGCATATTTCCTTCAGTCTCCCACTTGCACTAGAGTCAATAATCTAGATTACACAGTAATGATTCTAACACCCATGGAGCCTTGGTGCTGATCATGTTTTGCTCGTGGAAGGGGCTTAGTCAACGGGTCTGCAACATTCAGATCTGTATGTATCTTGCAAATTTTTATGTCTCCCACCTGAACTAAATTCCGGATGGAATTGAAGCGTCTCTTGATGTGTTTGGTTCTCTTGTGAAATCTGGATTCCTTCGCCAAGGCAATTGCACCAGTATCGTCACAAAAGATTTTCATTGAACCCGATGCACTAGGTATGACACCTAGATCGGATATGAACTCCTTCATCCAGACTCCTTCATTTGCTGCTTCCGAAGCAGCTATGTACTCCGCTTCACATGTAGATCCCGCCACAACACTTTGTTTAGAACTGCACCAACTGACAGCTCCACCGATCAATGTAAACATGTATCCGGTTTGCGATTTAGAATCGTGCGGATCAGTGTCAAAGCTTGCATCAACGCAACCGTTTACGATGAGCTCTTTGTCACCTTCATAAACGAGAAACATATCCTTAGTCCTTTTCAGGTATTTCAGGATGTTCTTGACCGTTGTCCAGTGATCCACTCCTATATTACTTTGGTACCTCCCTGCTAGACATATAGCAAGGCACACATCAGGTCTGGTACACAGCATTGCATACATGATAGAGCCTATGGCTGAAGCATAGGGAACATCTTTTATTTTCTCTCTATCTTCTAAAGTGGTCAGACATTGAGTCTTACTCAACTTCACACCTTGTAACACAGGCAAGAACCCTTTCTTTGCTTGATCCATTTTGAACTTCTTCAAAACTTTGTCAAGGTATGTGCTTTGTGAAAGTCCAATTAAGCGTCTTGATCTATCTCTATAGATCTTGATGCCCAATATGTAAGCAGCTTCACTGAGGTCTTTCATTGAAAAACTCTTATTCAAGTATCCCTTTATGCTATCGAGAAATTATATATCATTTCCAATCAGCAATATGTCATCCACATATAATATCATAAATGCTACAGAGCTCCCACTCACTTTCTTGCAAATACAGGCTTCTCCATAAGTCTGTATAAAACCAAATGCTTTGATCACACTATCAAAGCGTTTATTCCAACTCCGAGAGGCTTGCACCAGTCCATAAATGGATCGCTGGAGCTTGCACACTTTGTCAGCTCCCTTTGGATCGACAAAACCTTCTAGTTGCATCATATACAACTCTTCTTCCAGAAATCCATTCAGGAATGCAGTTTTGACATCCATTTGCCAAATTTCATAATCATAAAATGCGGCAATTGCTAACATGATTCGGACAGACTTAAGCATCGCTACAGGTGAGAAGGTCTCATCGTAGTCAATCCCTTGAACTTGTCGAAAACCTTTTGCAACAAGTCGAGCTTTATAGACAGTAACATTACCGTCAGCGTAAGTCTTCTTCTTGAAGATCCATTTATTCTCAATTGCTTGCCGATCATCGGGCAAGTCAACCAAAGTCCATACTTTGTTCTCATACATGGATCCCATCTCAGATTTCATGGCCTCAAGCCATTTTGCGGAATCTGGGCTCACCATCGCTTCTTCATAGTTCGTAGGTTCATCATGATCTAGTAGCATGACTTCCAGAACAGGATTACCGTACCACTCTGGTGCGCATCTTACTCTGATTGATCTACGAGGTTCAGTAGTAACTTGATCTGAAGTTCCATGATCATCATCATTTAACTTCCTTACTAATTGGTGTACGTGTCATAGAAACCGGTTTCTGTGATGAACTACTTTCCAATAGAGGAGCAGGTATAGTTACCTCATCAAGTTCCACTTTCCTCCCACTCACTTCTTTCGAGAGAAACTCCTTCTCTAGAAAGGATCCATTCTTAGCAACGAATGTCTTGCCTTCAGATCTGTGATAGAAGGTGTACCTAACAGTCTCCTTTGGGTATCCTATGAAGACACATTTCTTCGATTTGGGTTCGAGCTTATCAGGTTGAAGCTTTTTCACATAAGCATCGCAACCCCAAACTTTCAGAAACGACAACTTTGGTTTCTTTCCAAACCACAGTTCATAAGGCGTCGTCTCAACGGATTTTGATGGTGCCCTATTTAATGTGAATGCGGCCGTCTCTAAAGCATAACCCCAAAATGATAGCGGTAAATCTGTAAGAGACATCATAGATCGTACCATATCTAGTAAAGTACGATTACGACATTCGGACACACCATTATGTTGTGGTGTTCCGGGTGGCGTGAGTTGCGAAACTATTCCGCATTGTTTCAAATGTAGACCAAACTCGTAACTCAAATATTCTCCTCCATGATTAGATCGTAGAAACTTTATTTTCTTGTTACGATGATTTTCAACTTCACTCTGAAATTCTTTGAACTTTTCAAATCTTTCAGACTTATGCTTCATCAAGTAGATATACCCATATATTCTTAAATCATCTGTGAAGGTGAGAAAATAACGATATCCGCCACGAGCCTCAACATTCATCGGACCACATACATCTGTATGTATGATTTCCAATAAATCTGTTGCTCTCTCCATAGTTCCGGAGAACGGCGTTTTAGTCATCTTGCCCATGAGGTACGGTTCGCAAGTACCAAGTGATTCATAATCAAGTGGTTCCAAAAGTCCATCAGTATGGAGTTTCTTCATGCACTTTACACCGATATGACCTAAACGACAGTGCCACAAATAAGTTGCACTATCATTATCAACTCTGCATCTTTTGGCTTCAACATTATGAATATGTGTATCACTACTATCGAGATTCATAAAAAATAGACCACTCTTCAAGGGTGCATGACCATAAAAGATATTACTCATATAAATAGAACAACCATTATTCTCTGATTTAAATGAATAACCGTCTCGCATCAAACAAGATCCAGATATAATGTTCATGCTCAACGCTGGCACCAAATAACAATTATTTAGGTCTAATACTGATCCCGAAGGTAGATGTAGAGGTAGCGTGCCGACCGCGATCACATCGACTTTGGAACCATTTCCCACGCGCATCGTCACCTCGTACTTTGCCAGTGTTTGCTTAATCCGTAGTCCCTGTTTCGAGTTGCAAATATTAGCAATAGAACCAGTATCAAATACCCAGGTGCTATTGCGAGCTATAGTAAGGTACACATCAATAACATGTATTGTTCACCTTTGTTCACCTTGCCATCCTTCTTATCCGCCAAATACTTGGGGAAGTTCCGCTTCCAGTGACCAGTCTGCTTGCAGTAGAAGCACTCAGTCTCAGGCTTAGGTCTAGACTTGGGTTTCTTCTCCTGAGCAGCAACTTGCTTGATGTTCTTCTTGAAGATTCCTTTCTTCTTCCCTTTGCCCTTCTTGAAACTGGTGGTCTTACTGACCATCAACACTTGATGCTCCTTCTTGATTTCTACCTCCGCGGCCTTTAGCATTGCGAAGAGCTCGGTAATTGTCTTATCCATCCCTTGCATATTATAGTTCATCACGAAGCCCTTGTAGCTTGGTGGCAGTGATTGTAGAACTCTGTCAATGACACTATCAACCGGAAGATTAACTCCCAGCTGAGTCAAATGATTATGGTACCCAGACATTCTGAGTATATGTTCACTGACAGAACTATTTTCCTCCATCTTGCAGCTGTAGAACTTATTGGAGACTTCATATCTCTCATTCCGGGCATTTGCTTGGAATATTAACTTCAACTCCTGGAACATTTCATATGCTCCATGACGTTCAAAACGCCGTTGAAGTCCCGGTTCTAAACCGCAAAGCATGGCACACTGAACTATCGAGTAGTCATCAACACGTGACTGCCAGGCATTCACAATGTCTGCAGTTGCTAGCGCAGGTGGTACACCCAGCGGTGCTTCCAGGACGTAATTTTTCTGAGCAGCAATGAGGATAATCCACAAGTTACGGACCCAGTCCGTGTAATTGCTACCATCATCTTTCAACTTTGCTTTCTCAAGGAACGCATTAAAATTCAATGGAACAATAGCACGGGCCATCTATCTACAATCAAACATAGACAAGCAAGATACTATCAGGTACTAAGTTCATGATAAATTTAAGTTCAATTCATCATATTGCTTAAGAACTCCCACTTAGAAAGACATCCCTCTAATCTTTTAAGTGATCACGTGATCCAAATCAACTAAACCATAACCGATCATCACGTGAAATGGAGTAGTTTTCAATGGTGAACATCACTATGTTGATCATATCTACTATATGATTCACGCTCGACCTTTCGGTCTCAGTGTTCCGAGGCCATATCTGTATATGCTAGGCTCGTCAAGTTTAACATGAGTATTCTACGTGTGCAAAACTGGCTTGCACCCATTGTAGATGGACGTAGAGCTTATCACACCCGATCATCACGTGGTGTTTGGGCACAACGAACTTTGGCAACGGTGCATACTCAGGGAGAACACTTTTTATCTTGAAATTTAGTGAGAGTGTTGGGGAACGTAGTAATTTCGAAAATTTTCCTACGCACACGCAAGATCATGGTGATGCATAGCAACGAGAGGGGAGAGTGTTGTCTACGTACCAACGCAGACCGACTGCGGAAGCGATCACACAACATAGAGGAAGTAGTCGTACGTCTTCCCGATCCGACCGATCCAAGCACCGTTACTCCGGCACCTCCGAGTTCTTAGCACACGTTCAGCTCGATGACGATCCCCGGGCTCCGATCCAGCAAAGCTTCGGGGAGGAGTTCTGTCAGCACGACGGCGTGGTGACGATCTTGATGTACTACCGACGCAGGGCTTCGCCTAAGCACTACAACGGTATGATCGAGGTGGAATTTGGTGGCAGGGGGCACCGCACACGGCTAAGGAACAATCTCAAGGATCAACTTGTGTGTCTTGGGGTGTCCCCTGCCCCCGTATATAAAGGATGGAGGAGGAGGAGCTGGCCGGCCAAGGTGGGAGGCGCAGGAGGAGTCCTACTCCTACCGGGAGTAGGGCTCCCCCCTCCAATCCTAGTCCAACTAGGTTTCCTCAAGAGGGAAGTGAAAGAGAGAGGTGGCCGGCCCCTCTCCTAGTCCTAATAGGACTAGGGAGAGGGGGGAGGCGCAGCCCTATGTGGGCTGCCCTCTCACCTTTCCACTAAGGCCCATGTTGGCCCATTTGGCTCCCGGGGGGTTCCGGTAACCCTCCCGGTAATCCGGTAAAATCCCGATTTCACCTGGAACACTTCCGGTGTCCAAACATAGGCTTCCAATATATCAATCTTTACGTCTCGACCATTTCGAGACTCCTCGTCATGTCCGTGATCACATCCGGGACTCCGAACAACCTTCGGTACATCAAAATGCATAAACTCATAATAACTGTCATCGTAACGTTAAGCGTGCGGACCCTACGGTTCGAGAACAATGTAGACATGACCGAGACACGTCTCCGGTCAATAACCAATAGCGAGACCTGGATGCCCATAATGGCTCCTACATATTCTACGAAGATCTTTATCGGTCAGACCGCATAACAACATACGTTGTTCCCTTTGTCATCGGTATGTTACTTGCCCGAGATTCGATCGTCGGTATCCAATACCTAGTTCAATCTCGTTACTGGCAAGTCTCTTTACTCGTTCCGTAATACATCATCTCATAAATAACATCTTAGTTATTATGCTTGCAAGGCTTATGTGATGTGTATTACCGAGAGGGCCCAGAGATACCTCTCCGACAATCGGAGTGACAAACCCTAATCTCGAAATACGCCAACCCAACATCTACCATTGGAGACACCTGTAGTACTCCTTTATAATCACCCAGTTACGTTGTGATGTTTGGTAGTACCCAAAGTGTTCCTCCGGTAAACGGGAGTTGCATAATCTCATAGTTATAGGAACATGTATAAGTCATGAAGAAAGCAATAGCAACATACTAAACGATCGGGTGCTAAGCTAATGGAATGGGTCATGTCAATCAGATCATTCAACTAATGATGTGACCTCGTTAATCAAATAACAACTCTTTGTTCATGGTTAGGAAACATAACCATCTTTGATTAACGAGCTAGTCAAGTAGAGGCATACTAGTGACACTCTGTTGGTCTATGTATTCACACATGTATTATGTTTCCGGTTAATACAATTCTAGCATGAATAATAAACATTTATCATGATATAAGGAAATAAATAATAACTTTATTATTGCCTCTAGGGCATATTTCCTTCAGTCTCCCACTTGCACTAGAGTCAATAATCTAGATTACACAGTAATGATTCTAACACCCATGGAGCCTTGGTGCTGATCATGTTTTGCTCGTGGAAGAGGCTTTGTCAACGGGTCTGCAACATTCAGATCCGTATGTATCTTGCAAATCTCTATGTCTCCCACCTGGACTAAATCCCGGATGGAGTTGAAGCGTTTCTTGATGTGTTTGGTTCTTTTGTGAAATCTGGATTCCTTTGCCAAGGCAATTGCACCAGTATTGTCACAGAAGATTTTCATTGGACCCGATGCACTAGGTATGACACCTAGATCGGATATGAACTCCTTCATCCAGACTCCTTCGTTCGCTGCTTCCGAAGCAGCTATGTACTCCGCTTCACATGTAGATCTCGCTACGACGCTTTGTTTAGAACTGCACCAACTGACAGCTCCACCGTTTAAAGTAAACACGTATCCGGTTTGCGATTTAGAATCGTCCGGATCAGTGTCAAAGCTTGCATCAACGTAACCTCTTACGGTGAGCTCTTTGTCACCTCCATATACGAGAAACATATCCCTAGTCCTTTTCAGGTATTTCAGGATGTTCTTGACCGCTGTCCAGTGATCCACTCCTGGATTACTTTGGTACCTCCCTGCTAAACTTATAGCAAGGCACACATCAGGTCTGGTACACAGCATTGCATACATGATAGAGCCTATGGCTGAAGCATAGGGAACATCTTTCATTTTCTCTCTATCTTCTGCATTGGTCGGGCATTGAGTCTGACTCAACTTCACACCTTGTAACACAGGCAAGAACCCTTTCTTTGCTTGATCCATTTTGAACTTCTTCAAAATCTTGTCAAGGTATGTGCTTTGTGAAAGTCCAATTAAGCGTCTTGATCTATCTCTATAGATCTTTATGCCTAATATGTAAGCAGCTTCCCCGAGGTCTTTCATCGAAAAACTTTTATTCAAGTATCCCTTTATGCTATCCAGAAATTCTATATCATTTCCAATCAGCAATATGTCATCCACATATAATATCAGAAATGCTACAGAGCTCCCACTCACTTTCTTGTAAATACAGGCTTCTCCAAAAGTCTGTATAAAGCCAAATGCTTTGATCACACTATCAAAGCGTTTATTCCAACTCCGAGATGCTTGCACCAGTCCATAAATGGATCGCTGGAGTTTGCACACTTTGTTAGCTCCCTTCGGATCGACAAAACCTTCTGGTTGCATCATATACAACTCTTCTTCCAGAAATCCATTCAGGAATGCAGTTTTGACATCCATTTGCCATATTTCATAATCATAAAACGCAGCAATTGCTAACATAATTCTGACGGACTTAAGCATCGCTACGGGTGAGAAGGTCTCATCGTAGTCAACCCCTTGAACTTGTCGAAAACCTTTTGCGACAAGTCGAGCTTTATAGACAGTAATATTACCGTCAGCGTCAGCCTTTTTCTTGAAGATCCATTTATTCTCAATTGCTTGCCGATCATCGGGCAAGTCAACCAAAGTCCATACTTTGTTCTCATACATGGATCCCATCTCAGATTTCATGGCTTCAAGCCACTTTGCGGAATCTGGGCTCACCATCGCTTCTTCATAATTCGTAGGTTCATCATGATCTAGTAGCATGACTTCCAGTACTGGATTACCGTACCACTCTGGTGCGGATCTCACTCTGGTTGATCTACGTGGTTCAGTAGTATCTTGTCCTGAAGCTTCATGATCATCATCATTAGCTTCCTCACTAATTGGTATAGGTGTCGCAGAAACAGTTTTCTGTGATGTACTATTTTCCAATAAGGGAGCAGGTACAGTTACCTCGTCAAGTTCTACTTTCCTCCCACTCACTTCTTTCGAGAGAAACTCCTTCTCTAGAAATGATCCATTCTTAGCAACGAATGTCTTGCCTTCGGATCTGTGATAGAAGGTATACCCAACAGTTTCCTTTGGGTATCCTATGAAGACACATTTCTCCGTTTTGGGTTCGAGCTTATCAGGTTGAAGCTTTTTCACATAAGCATCGCAGCCCCAAACTTTAAGAAACGACAACTTTGGTTTCTTGCCAAACCATAGTTCATAAGGCGTCATCTCAACGGATTTTGATGGTGCCCTATTTAACGTGAATGCGGCCGTCTCTAAAGCATAACCCCAAAACGATAGCGGTAAATCAGTAAGAGACATCATAGATCGCACCATATCTAGTAAAGTACGATTACGACGTTCGGACACACCATTACGCTGTGGTGTTCCGGGTGGCGTGAGTTGCGAAACTATTCCACAATTTTTCAAATGTATACCAAACTCGTAACTCAAATATTCTCCTCCACGATCAGATCGTAGAAACTTTATTTTCTTGTTACGATGATTTTCAACTTCACTCTGAAATTCCTTGAACTTTTCAAATGTTTCAGACTTATGTTTCATTAAGTAGATATACCCATATATTCTTAAATCATCTGTGAAGGTGAGAAAATAACGATATCCGCCACGAGCCTCAATATTCATCGGACCACATACATCGGTATGTATGATTTCCAATAAATCTGTTGCTCTCTCCATAGTACCGGAGAACGGTGTTTTAGTCATCTTGCCTATGAGGCACGGTTCGCAGGTACCAAGTGATTCATAATCAAGTGGTTCGAAAAGCCCATCAGTATGGAGTTTCTTCATGCGCTTTACACCGATATGACCTAAACGGCAGTGCCACAAATAAGTTGCACTATCATTATCAACTCTGCATCTTTTGGCTTCTACATTATGAATATGTGTATCACTACTATCGAGATTCAATAAGAATAGACCACTCTTCAAGGGTGCATGACCATAAAAGATATTACTCATATAAATAGAACAACCATTATTCTCTGATTTAAATGAATAACCGTCTCGCATCAAACAAGATCCAGATATAATGTTCATGCTCAACGCTGGCACCAAATAACAATTATTTAGGTCTAATATTAATCCCGAAGGTAGATGTAGAGGTAGCGTGCCGACCGCGATCACATCGACTTTGGAACCGTTTCCCACGCGCATCGTCACCTCGTCCTTTGCTAGTGTCCGCTTATTCCGTAGTCCCTGTTTCGAGTTGCAAATATTAGCAACAGAACCAGTATCAAATACCCAGGTGCTACTGCGAGCTCTAGTAAGGTACACATCAATAACATGTATATCACATATACCTTTGTTCACCTTGCCATCCTTCTTATCCGCCAAATACTTGGGGCAGTTCCGCTTCCAGTGACCAGTCTGCTTGCAGTAGAAGCACTCAGTTTCGGGCTTAGGTCCAGACTTGGGTTTCTTCTCCTGAGCAACAACTTGCTTGCCGTTCTTCTTGAAGTTTCCCCTCTTCTTCCCTTTGCCCTTTTTCTTGAAACTAGCGGTTTTGCTAACCATCAACACTTGATGCTCCTTCTTGATTTCTACCTCCGCAGCTTTCAGCATTGCGAAGAGCTCGGGAATAGTCTTGTTCATCCCTTGCATATTATAGTTCATCACGAAGCTCTTGTAGCTTGGTGGCAGTGATTGGAGAATTCTGTCAATGACGCAATCATCTGGAAGATTAACTCCCATCTGAATCAAGTGATTATTATACCCAGACATTTTGAGTATATGCTCACTGACAGAACTGTTCTCCTCCATCTTGCAGCTATAGAACTTATTGGAGACTTCATATCTCTCAATTCGGGCATTTGCTTGAAATATTAACTTCAACTCCTGGAACATCTCATATGCTCCATGACGTTCAAAACGTCGTTGAAGTCCCGATTCTAAGCCGTAAAGCATGGCACACTGAACTATCGAGTAGTCATCAGCTTTGCTCTGCCAGACGTTCATAACATCTGGCGTTGCTCCAGCAGCAGGCCTGGCACCCAGCGGTGCTTCCAGGACGTAATTCTTCTGTGCAGCAATAAGGATAATCCTCAGGTTACGGACCCAGTCCGTGTAATTGCTACCATCATCTTTCAACTTTGCTTTCTCAAGGAACGCATTAAAATTCAACGGAACAACAGCACGAGCCATCTATCTACAATCAACATAAACAAGCAAGATACTATCAGGTACTAAGTTCATGATAAGTTTAAGTTCAGTTAATCAAATTACTTAGGAACTCCCACTTAGATAGACATCCCTCTAATCCTCTAAGTGATCACGTGATCCAAATCAACTAAACCATAACCGATCATCACGTGATATGGAGTAGTTTTCAATGGTGAACATCGTCATGTTGATCATATCTACTATATGATTCACGCTCGACCTTTCGGTCTCTGTGTTCCGAGGCCATATCTGCATATGCTAGGCTCGTCAAGTTTAACCTGAGTATTATGCGTGTGCAAAACTGGCTTGCACCCGTTGTAGATGGACGTAGAGCTTATCACACCCGATCATCATGTGGTGTCTGGGCACGGCGAACTTTGGCAACGGTGCATACTCAGGGAGAACACTTCTTGATAATTTAGTGAGAGATCATCTTATAATGCTACCGTCAATCAAAGCAAGAAAAGATGCATAAAAGGATAAACATCACATGCAATCAATATAAGTGATATGATATGGCCATCATCATCTTGTGCTTGTGATCTCCATCTCCGAAGCACCGTCATGATCACCATCGTCACCGGCGCGACACCTTGATCTCCATCGTAGCATCGTTGTCGTGTCGCCAATCTTATGCTTCCACGACTATCACTACCGCTTAGTAATAAAGTAAAGCATTACATCGCGATTGCATTGCATACAATAAAGTGACAACCATATGGCTCCTGCCAGTTGCCGATAACTCGGTTACAAAACATGATCATCTCATACAATAAAATCAGCATCATGCCTTGACCATATCACATCACAACATGCCCTGCAAAAACAAGTTAGACGTCCTCTACTTTGTTGTTGCAAGTTTTACGTGGCTGCTACGGGCTTAAGTAAGAACTCATCTCACCTACGCATCAAAACCACAACGATAGTTCGTCAAATAGACTCCGTTTTAACCTTCTCAAGGACCGGGCGTAGTCACACTTGGTTCAACTAAAGTTGGAGAGACAGTCTTCCGCAAGCCATCTATGTGCAAAGCACGTCGAGGGAACCGGTCTCGCGTAAGAGTACGCGTAAGGTTGGTCCGGATCGTCTCGTCCAACAATACCGCCGAACCAAAGTATGACATGCTGGTAGGCAGTATGACTTGTATCGCCCACAACTCACTTGTGTTCTACTCGTGCAAATAACATCAAACCATAAAACCTACAGGTTCGAGAACTATGTAGACATGACCGAGACACGTCTCCGGTCAATAACCAATAGCGGAACCTGGATGCTCATATTGGCTCCCACATATTCTATGAAGATCTTTATCGGTCAAACCGCACAACAACATACGTTGTTCCCTTTGTCATCGGTATGTTACTTGCCCGAGATTCGATCGTCGGTATCTCAATACCTAGTTCAATCTCGTTACCGGCAAGTCTCTTTACTCGTTTCGTAATACATCATCCCGCAACTAACTTATTAGTTTCAATGCTTGCAAGGCTTAAGTGATGTGCATTACCGAGAGGGCCCAGAGATACCTCTCCGACAATCGGAGGGACAAATCCTAATCTCGAAATACGCCAACCCAACAAGTACCTTCGGAGACACCTGTAGAGCACCTTTATAATCACCCAGTTACGTTGTGACGTTTGGTAGCACACAAAGTGTTCCTCCGGTAAACGGGAGTTGCATAATCTCATAGTCATAGGAACATGTGTAAGTCATGAAGAAAGCAATAGCAACATACTAAACGATCGGGTGCTAAGCTAACGGAATGGGTCATGTCAATCACATCATTCTCCTAATGATGTGACCCCGTTAATCAAATGACAACTCATGTCTATGGTCAGGAAACATAACCATCTTTGATCAACGGGCTAGTCAAGTAGAGGCATACTAGTGACAATCTGTTTGTCTATGTATTCATACATGTATTATGTTTCCGGTTAATACAATTCTAGCATGAATAATAAACATTTATCATGATATAAGGAAATAAATAATAACTTTATTATTGCCTCTAGGGCATATTTCCTTCAGTCTCCCACTTGCACTAGAGTCAATAATCTAGATTACACAGTAATGATTCTAACACCCATGGAGCCTTGGTGCTGATCATGTTTTGCTCGTGGAAGGGGCTTAGTCAACGGGTCTGCAACATTCAGATCTGTATGTATCTTGCAAATTTTTATGTCTCCCACCTGAACTAAATTCCGGATGGAATTGAAGCGTCTCTTGATGTGTTTGGTTCTCTTGTGAAATCTGGATTCCTTCGCCAAGGCAATTACACCAGTATCGTCACAAAAGATTTTCATTGAACCCGATGCACTAGGTATGACACCTAGATCGGATATGAACTCCTTCATCCAGACTCCTTCATTTGCTGCTTCCGAAGCAGCTATGTACTCCGCTTCACATGTAGATCCCGCCACAACACTTTGTTTAGAACTGCACCAACTGACAGCTCCACCGATCAATGTAAACATGTATCCGGTTTGCGATTTAGAATCGTGCGGATCAGTGTCAAAGCTTGCATCAACGCAACCGTTTACGATGAGCTCTTTGTCACCTTCATAAACGAGAAACATATCCTTAGTCCTTTTCAGGTATTTCAGGATGTTCTTGACCGTTGTCCAGTGATCCACTCCTATATTACTTTGGTACCTCCCTGCTAGACTTATAGCAAGGCACACATCAGGTCTGGTACACAGCATTGCATACATGATAGAGCCTATGGCTGAAGCATAGGGAACATCTTTTATTTTCTCTCTATCTTCTAAAGTGGTCAGACATTGAGTCTTACTCAACTTCACACCTTGTAACACAGGCAAGAACCCTTTCTTTGCTTGATCCATTTTGAACTTCTTCAAAACTTTGTCAAGGTATGTGCTTTGTGAAAGTCCAATTAAGCGTCTTGATCTATCTCTATAGATCTTGATGCCCAATATGTAAGCAGCTTCACTGAGGTCTTTCATTGAAAAACTCTTATTCAAGTATCCCTTTATGCTATCGAGAAATTATATATCATTTCCAATCAGCAATATGTCATCCACATATAATATCATAAATGCTACAGAGCTCCCACTCACTTTCTTGCAAATACAGGCTTCTCCATAAGTCTGTATAAAACCAAATGCTTTGATCACACTATCAAAGCGTTTATTCCAACTCCGAGAGGCTTGCACCAGTCCATAAATGGATCGCTGGAGCTTGCACACTTTGTCAGCTCCCTTTGGATCGACAAAACCTTCTAGTTGCATCATATACAACTCTTCTTCCAGTTGCTCCCACTCTCCTGCCAGTTGCCGATAACTCGGTTACAAAACATGATCATCTCATACAATAAAATCAGCATCATGCCTTGACCATATCACATCACAACATGCCCTGCAAAAACAAGTTAGACGTCCTCTACTTTGTTGTTGCAAGTTTTACGTGGCTGCTACGGGCTTAAGTAAGAACTCATCTCACCTACGCATCAAAACCACAACGATAGTTCGTCAAATAGACTCCGTTTTAACCTTCTCAAGGACCGGGCATAGTCACACTTGGTTCAACTAAAGTTGGAGAGACAGTCTTCCGCAAGCCATCTATGTGCAAAGCACGTCGAGGGAACCGGTCTCGCGTAAGAGTACGCGTAAGGTTGGTCCGGATCGTCTCGTCCAACAATACCGCCGAACCAAAGTATGACATGCTGGTAGGCAGTATGACTTGTATCGCCCACAACTCACTTGTGTTCTACTCGTGCAAATAACATCAAACCATAAAACCTAGGCTCGGATGCCACTGTTGGGGAACGTAGTAATTTCAAAAATTTTCCTACGCACACGCAAGATCATGGTGATGCATAGCAACAAGAGGGGAGAGTGTTGTCTACGTACCAACGCAGACCGACTACGGAAGCGATCACACAACGTAGAGGAAGTAGTCGTACGTCTTCCCGATCCGACCGATCCAAGCACCGTTACTCCGGCACCTCCGAGTTCTTAGCACACGTTTAGCTCGATGACGATCCCCGGGCTCCGATCCAGCAAAGCTTCGGGGAGGAGTTCCGTCAGCACGACGGCGTGGTGACGATCTTGATGTACTACCGACGCAGGGCTTCGCCTAAGCACTACAACGGTATGATCGAGGTGGAATTTGGTGGCAGGGGGCACCGCACATGGCTAAGGAACGATCTCAAGGATCAACTTGTGTGTCTTGGGGTGTCCCCTGCCCCCGTATATAAAGGATGGAGGAGGAGGAGCTGGCCGGCCAAGGTGGGAGGCGCAGGAGGAGTCCTACTCCTACCGGGAGTAGGACTCCCCCCTCCAATCCTAGTCCAACTAGGTTTCCTCAAGAGGGAAGTGAAAGAGAGAGGTGGCCGGCCCCTCTCCTAGTCCTAATAGGACTAGGGAGAGGGGGGGAGGCGCAGCCCTATGTGGGCTGCCCTCTCACCTTTCCACTAAGCCCCATGTTGGCCCATTTGGCTCCCGGGGGGTTCCGGTAACCCTCCCGGTAATCCGGTAAAATCCTGATTTCACCTGGAACACTTCCGGTGTCCAAACATAGGCTTCCAATATATCAATCTTTACGTCTCGACCATTTCGAGACTCCTCGTCATGTCCGTGATCACATCCGGGACTCCGAACAACCTTCGGTACATCAAAATGCATAAATTCATAATAACTGTCATCGTAACGTTAAGCGTGCGGACCCTACGGTTCGAGAACAATGTAGACATGACCGAGACACGTCTCCGGTCAATAACCAATAGCGGGACCTGGATGCCCATATTGGCTCCTACATATTCTACGAAGATCTTTATCGGTCAGACCGCATAACAACATACGTTGTTCCCTTTGTCATCGGTATGTTACTTGCCCGAGATTCGATCGTCGGTATCCAATACCTAGTTCAATGTCGTTACTGGCAAGTCTCTTTACTCGTTCCGTAATACATCATCTCATAACTAACATCTTAGTTATTATGCTTGCAAGGCTTATGTGATGTGTATTACCGAGAGGGCTCAGAGATACCTCTCCGACAATCGGAGTGACAAACCCTAATCTCGAAATACGCCAACCCAACATCTACCATTGGAGACACCTGTAGTACTCCTTTATAATCACCCAGTTACGTTGTGACGTTTGGTAGTAAACGGGAGTTGCATAATCTCATAGTTATAGGAACATGTATAAGTCATGAAGAAAGCAATAGCAACATACTAAACGATCGGGTGCTAAGCTAATGGAATGGGTCATGTCAATCAGATCATTCAACTAATGATGTGACCTCGTTAATCAAATAACAACTCTTTGTTCATGGTTAGGAAACATAACCATCTTTGATTAACGAGCTAGTCAAGTAGAGGCATACTAGTGACACTCTGTTGGTCTATGTATTCACACATGTATTATGTTTCCGGTTAATACAATTCTAGCATGAATAATAAACATTTATCATGATATAAGGAAATAAATAATAACTTTATTATTGCCTCTAGGGCATATTTCCTTCAGAATGCTTCATGAACTTCACTTATATCTTTTGGAGAATGAATAATACTATCATCTAAACTGGACTTGGAAGAGTGTCGACTTTAGTTAGTAATGATTCCACTATTTCGGAAGAGGTTCCAATTGATTATCAGAACAAAGTTGCTGTCTATGATGATTATGGTGATGACATGTATGCTATAAAGAATAATGTTAACCATGAAACTTGCCATCATGATTTTAATTTTCAATTGGATTATACCTCACATGACCGTTACTCTGTTGAGTTTGCTCCCATTATTTCGAATGAGAAGAATTTTGCTTATGTGGAGTGTAGAAAAATTTCTATACTTGTAGATCATGAAAAGAATGATTTATGTGATGATTATATTGTTGAATTCATTTATAATGCTACTGAAAATTATTAGGAGGGAGGAATATATGCTTGTAGGAGTTGCAATAATTTCAAGTTTCCTCTCTATGTGCTTAAAGTTTTGAAGTTATCCTTGTTTTGCCTTCCTATGCTAGTTGATCCTTGTGTCCCATAAATTGTGTGCTCAAAAATCCCTAGACATAGGAAGTGGGTTAGGTTTAAATGTGCTAATCATATTCTTCATGATGCTCTCTTTATGTTTCAATTCTTATCTTTTATGTGAGCATCATTGAAATCATCATGCCTAGCTAAAAGGCATTAAAGAAAAAGCACTTGTTGGGAGACAACCCAATATTTACCCTTACTATTTTTGTGTGTTCACATGATTAAGCTACTGTAGTAATCATGTATTATAGCTTTTGTTTCAATAAAGTGCCAAGTAAGACATTTGGGAAGACTTGGGTGAAAGTTAATGTGATCTTGCTGTAAAAATAGAAACTTTGCACTCACAAGATTAGCTGTCATTTTTACAGAAGAGTGAGTTTGAGTTGATTCTTTTTTCAGAAGATTAATAAACAAATTCCTAACATCCACCAATTTATTTCATAATTTTTGGAGTAGCAGAAGTATGGTTTCTGTTCAGATCATTACAGACTGTCCTGTTTCTGACAGATTCTGTTTTCATTGCATAGTTTGCTTGTTTTCTAGTTTCTATGGCTTATATTTATCAATATAAATTGTTGAAATGATATGGTACAGTAGGCATTATGTGAGAACAATTATGAACCTTGTCTTTGACAGTACCAAAGTGAATGGTTTACTATTTATCATACTAACCTATCTCACGAAGTTCCGTTAAGTTTTGTGTGATTGAAGTTTTCAAGCTTTGGGTGAGATATCGATATGAGGAGAATAAGGAGTGGAAAGACCCTAAGATTGGGGATGCCCAAGGCACCCCAAGGTAATATTCAAGAAAGACTCAAGCGCCTAAGCTTGGGGATGCCTCGGAAGGCATCCCCTCTTTCGTCTTCAAAACTATCGGTATACCTTACTCGGAGCTATATTTTTATTCGTCACATGATATGTGTTTTGCTTGGAGCGTATTTTCAATTTTACTTGCTCTTTGAATAAAATCATTGGATCTGAAATCTTGAATGAAAAAGAACCCTCCCATGGCTAGTTAATTATTTGACTACTCGGTGTTCTTCACTTATATCTTTTTGGAGTAGTTTGTCATTTACTCACGTGCTTCACGTATATCCTATGAGTAAATGGTTGAATGAATTGAATATCATAAATCTGGATTTATATACGTTTCATATACTTATAACATGGGGAGTAATGACTTCACACATAATAAGTATAGGTAGTAAACTTATTGAAAGTTAGCAAACACAGAATTGGTCACTTGAACAATCCATGAAAGAATATTGAAGGAAGAGAGATTTCACAAATAAATATACTATCTTGGACATCTTCTGTAATTGTGAGCACTCATTAAAATATGACATGCTAAAAAGTTGGTGTTGGACAAGGAAGACAACTTAATGGGTTATGTTTTCCTATATCCGAAATGTTATATCGTCTTGGATCATCCAACATGTTGAGCTTGCTTTTCCCTCTCATGCTAGCCAAATTCTTTGCACCAAGTAGAGATACTACTTGTGGTTCCAAACATTCCTTAACCCAGTTTTACCATGAGAGTCCATCATACCTACCTATGGATTGAGTAAGATACTTCAAGTAAGTTGTCATCGATGCATGCAATAAAAAATTGCTATTTAAATATGTATGATCTATTAGTGCGAAGAAAATAAGATTTATATGAACTTGTGATAAGGAAGAAATAAAAGCGACGGACTGCATAATAAAGGTCTTTATCACAAGCGGCAATATAAAATGACGTTTTTTTGCATTAAGATTTTGTGCATCCAACCATAAAAGCGCATGACAGCCTCTGCTTCCCTCTGCGAAGGGCCTATCTTTTACTTTTACCTTCTACCCTTATACAACAGTCATGGTGTTTTTCACCTTTCCTTTTTACACTTTTTCCTTTGGCAAGCACTTAGTGTTGGAGCGATCCGGATATATGGTGTAGGTTTTCATAAAGTATTATTGTTGACATTACCCTTGAGGTAAAAGGTTGGAAGGCGAAACTATAAGCCCTTATTTTTCTCTGTGTCCGATTAAAACTTTGAACCCATAAATATCACGTGAGTGTTAGCAATTATGAAAGATTAAATGATAGTTGAGTATGTGAAGTCTGCTGAATCAAAGCTCTTATATAGACCCTTCCCGAAATAAAATGAGTTGCAATTATTTGATGACTAAGAGCACGGTTTGTTAGTTTTCAAGAAAGTTTATGATCTATACTTTAACATGTGAATAGCTTGTTACTTGATCATGAGAAGTTTCATGAGTTGAGCTACTGTTATGACTAGCACAAATGCCCGTGCGATGCCATGGAAAAAGATGACTCGAATAGAACTGTAGTACAATACTTGAATAACATCATCATAAGTGTTTTGCATCATCACAAGTGTTTCTGACCTCTATTATCATACATACACATTGTAGATGGTAATATTCATAAATTCATTCATAGATGGATGCTTTATAAATGAGCATTGAAACATCTCCATGGGTGTATTAAAAAAATCAGATAACATTCCCCTAAAAAATCGGATAACAAATACTCCCTCCCTCCCATAATATAAGCCGGTTTTGCAGTTTAAATTGAAATGTAAAGTGTCTTTTATTATGTGACAGAGGTAGTAGTTGTATCATATGAGTGATTCCCTACAAAAAAGGGTATCACTGAACATACTGGATCTCATCTTCACCAAGTGGTAGCTCCGACTGCCTTGTACAAAGTTTGCAGCCAGCAATCAGAAGTCCTATAGAAATAAAATGCATAAGAAATTGAATACCGGCACCCGAGTCCAATAGCATTGGACTCTGCCTTGTATGATGAAGCTTATTGTTTGTGAGTGACTGAAAGTATTACCATCAGCACTGGAGTGTATCCAGATTCAGGCATGTGTATCTATTACACCTCAAATATGAAATTAGCTTCCATGCAAAAGAAAAACATAGCTTAACAAATTGTACTCTACAATACCTAATATTGTACTATTTTGAAGATCTCGGGAGCAGGTTTTTCATTCCTTGGTCGTGTGTCTAAGTGTGCAGATTAATTAGGTCATACCACTCAATAATAATCAAACAAATTAGTGTGATCTGTGGGGTGGGAGGGAAGTACCACTCATCGAAGCATAGGAATGGCTTGGGTAATGACGTCCTTGACAACTACAAATCACAATGTCAAAGCACATCCAGGATCGCCGTATCTACCTGCTCACTAATTGAAATGTGCCCTTCGCTACAGCATATAGTGGCCACCAGGACGTGGAGGGTTATATCCCCTATCTATATATTGTCATAAAATTCAGATATCAAAATCCTTGAATGGCATAGAAACATGACCTCCAAGAGAATCATGGGAAAAGTCTCACTACCCTCCTTATTTCTGCATGTAAGCCAACACAAACATGAACACCACGTCTAGTGATCCCTCTATTGGCTCAAAAGGCCATAACCTGTTTCTGACCTCTATTAGAAGCCAGCCTCAGCCAGTCGATGTGTCGTCTGAGACTGAGCTGCTCGTTAGTGCTTGCCGATGGCGGCTCTATCTTTTTGGTGAATAGAAATCTTCGTCCCGCTTCCTCCAAAAATCTCACCTTCTACCACCTATGCTTCTGCGATGATGGACATTCTGCTGCAAAAAGGAAAAGTAAAATAGTTTGATAAATTTTTAGGTACCAGAACAAGCTGATTGAACTGAATATCTTAAACATGTGACATGAAAAACATAGTAAATATTCATCTTCTATGAAAGATAAGTGCAATATGACTAATCTAGTAAAGTAATTTCGAATGTCGGCTTAACTAACTCTTTACCATCAACTAAATTGTGAAGAACCCATTTTTTTCACCATAAATAGAAACCAAAAAACTTTCAATGTATCAGATAAAGTAACACTTCTTCTTCGGTACAACCCCCCTAAACACTTCAACGGTTGAGATCGCACCGTAACCCTTCATTAAAAAGGCTAGGATCGTCCCAGCCCATAAAAAGCCGCCGCCCGCGCGACGGAGCTGTACCCGCGCGCGACAGGGCTGTACCCGCGCGACGGGGCTCTACGCCGACTACTCGTACACGCGTCCGTCCGCGTACGTACAACGACGACCGAAGAAAAAAAACGACGCGACCTGTCGAGCGACGTACTCGTGGCGACGTGGCGTCGGCTGGACGAAAAAAAGACGATGCGACGTGTGGGGACGAGGCGATGCGGCGTGTGGGACGAGACGACACGACGGGCGGTTGCGTGCCGTATAAGCGTCGGTCAAGGGCGGTTCCCGACGCGGCCGCCGACCCGATGCGCCATTAATGCCGGCGTTAAGCCGGGCGTCGGTCACCTACCGGACGGCCTCCCCCGCCCACCGCCGTCTGCCTTTAAAACGCCGCTCGTCGCCCCGTCTGCCTCAATCCAGTCCACTCGACGCGCCTCGGCCCGCTCACCACACCCACCGACGAGCTCCCTTTCCCGGCGGCCTCCATGGCGTCCGACGGCGGCGGCGGCACATCGTGGCCGACGAGCCTGAGCACGCCGGAGACAGACGAGCTCATCTGTCTCGGATTGATGGTGCCGCCGGGCTGCCGTCTGCCTCATGCGTTCCGCATCACCGCCGACGGGTACCCGACGAGGGGGCCTGGGGCGAACCTGGATGAGCTCCGCCAGCACGTGGGCGGCCGGTGGAACATCGCCGGCCGCGCGAGATTTTGGGAGGGCAAGAACTACTAGGCCGTCGTCGCGCAGGCTTGTCGGGAGTTGCGGACGGGCGGCTCGTCGTCCGCCCCGCGCCGGTCCCCTGCGGCGGCCGCGCCATCTCCGAGCTCGTCTTCCGACCTGCGCCGGCCCCGCCGTCCCCCTCCGACGGCCGCGCCGTCTCCGAGCTCGTCCCGCCGTCCGGTTCCCGCTATCGCCCGGCCCGCCTCCCCTCCCGTCGTCGAGATCCCGCCGGAGCAGTTTGCACTGCGCGAGGACGGCGACCCCGACGACTGCCCCGGCTATCTCATCGCACTGCGGGCGTCGCAGGCAGAAGCGGCGGCCGCGGCGGCGGCCGCGGAGGCGAGAGAGGCCGCCGAGCTGCAGGCCGCACTCGACGCGGCGGCGGCTATGGCGGCGGCAGCAAAGGCCGCCGAGCTGCAGGCCGCACTGGATGCTGCGGCGGCCATCGAAGCGGTGCAGCCGCAGGTGGCTCCGGAGCAGGTGGACGGCGGCTACTGGGACGACGGCGGCAAGAGCAGCGACGGCGGCGGCGACGACGACGGTGACATCGGTGCGGGGGAGATCGTGGACGTCGCCGACTCCGACGACGACGAGTAGATTAGGATTAATTCGTTATTTCAATTAAGTTTAGTTAAGTCCTGTTTAATTAAGTTTTTATGTTTTAGTGTAAAATGAACCGTCGTTATGTTGAGTGAACTATCATTTTTCGTTATGTTGGAATGAAAATTAGTATGAAATATTACGGACAAAAAGTGAATCATTTTATAAAATAAAAGTAGCCCGAAAGAAATTAAAATTTAATAGTTTACCGGTATAGTTGAAAAAAGATGAAGAGAGGAAGAAAGGAAAAATTATAAAATGAAATTCGAAGAAGAAAATGAGTTTGAAATAATTTTGAATTAAAAACAGTGTATTAGGACTGTCGAAGCCGAAAACCATAGAAAATCCATACGAACTCGAAACGTGTCAAATTTTTGCGTGCGTGTCCTGCATGGTCACTGTGGCCCGTGAAAAAAAATTGGGCAAGTTTGGCGGATGCGAAGAGGAGACGTGCGACCGAGGGTCCCCTCCGGCCATACCGAAACCACCCCCTTCCACAGCAAGTACCCGAGCGGTTTCACGGAATGCGCCCAACTTTTGCCAGCGCGTGTGGGGCCCCACCCGGACATCCCACGGCCAAAATCAACGAAATCCGACAACGAACGCAAGTTGCGTCACGTCCGGGCAGTATTTTAGGGGATTTCGGCCCGAAAAATCGTAGAAAATCCATACGGACTCGAAACACGGCAAATTTTTGCGTGCGTGCCCTGCATGGTCACTGTGGCCCGTAAAAAAAATTGGGCAAGTTTGGCGGATGCGAAGCGGAGACGCGCGACCGAGGGTCCCCTCCGGCCATACCGAAACCACCCCCTTCCACAGCAAGTACCTGAGCGGTTTCAAGGAATGCGCCCAACTTTTGCCAGCGCATGTGGGGCCCCACCTGGACACCCCACGGCCAAAATGAATGAAATCCGACAACGAACGCAAGTTGCGTCACGTCCGGGCAGTATTTTAGGGGATTTCGGCCCGGAAAATCATAGAAAATCCATAGGGACTCGAAACGCGACAAATTTTTGCGTGCGTGCCCTGCATGGTCACTGTGGCTCGTGAAAAAAAATTTGGGCAAGTTTGGCGGATGCGAAGCGGAGACGCGCGACCGAGGGTCCCCTCCGGCCATACCGAAACCACCTCCTTCCACAGCAAGTACCTGAGCGGTTTCACGGAATGCGCCCAACTTTTGCCAGCGCGTGTGGGGCCCCACCCGGACACCCCACGGCCAAAATGAACGAAATCCGAAAACGAACGCAAGTTGCGTTACGTCCGGGCAGTATTTTAGGGGATTTCGGCCTGGAAAATCGTAGAAAATTTATACGGACTCGAAACGCGGCAAATTTTTGCGTGCGTGCCCTGCATGGTCACTGTGGCCCGTAAAAAAAAATTGGGCAAGTTTGGCGGATGCGAAGCGGAGACGCGCGACCGAGGGTCCCCTCCGGCCATACCGAAACCACCCCCATCCACAGCAAGTACCTGAGCGGTTTCACGGAATGCGCCCAACTTTTGCCAGCGCGTGTGGGGCCCCACCCGGAACCCCACGGCCAAAATGAACGAAATCCGACAACGAACGCAAGTTGCGTCACGTCCGGGCAGTATTTTAGGGGATTTTGACCCGGAAAATCGTAGAAAATCCATACGGACTCGAAACGCGGCAAATTTTTGCTACGTGCCCTGCATGGTCACTGTGGCCTGTGAAAAAAAATTGGGCAAGTTTGGCGGATGCGAAGCGGAGACGCGCGACCGAGGGTCCCCTCCGGCCATACCGAAACCACCCCCTTCCACAGCAAGTACCCGAGCGGTTTCACGGAATGCGCCTAACTTTTGCCAGCGCGTGTGGGGCCCCACCCGGACATCCCACGGCCAAAATCAACGAAATCCGACAACGAACGCAAGTTGCGTCACGTCCGGGCAGTATTTTAGGGGATTTCGGCCCGAAAAATCGTAGAAAATCCATAGACTCGAAACGCGGCAAATTTTTGCGTGCATGCCCTGCATGGTCACTGTGGCCCGTAAAAAAAATTGGGCAAGTTTGGCGGATGCGAAGCGGAGACGCGCGACCGAGGGTCCCCTCCGGCCATACCGAAACCACCCCCTTCCACAGCAAGTACCTGAGCGGTTTCAAGGAATGCGCCCAACTTTTGCCAGCGCATGTGGGGCCCCACCTGGACACCCCACGGCCAAAATGAATGAAATCCGACAACGAACGCAAGTTGCGTCACATCCGGGCAGTATTTTAGGGGATTTCGGCCCGGAAAATCATAGAAAATCCATACGGACTCGAAACGCGACAAATTTTTGCGTGCGTGCCCTGCATGGTCACTGTGGCTCGTGAAAAAAAATTTGGGCAAGTTTGGCGGATGCGAAGCGGAGACGGGCGACCGAGGGTCCCCTTCGGCCATACCGAAACCACCCCCTTCCACAGCAAGTACCTGAGCGGTTTCACGGAATGCGCCCAACTTTTGCCAGCGCGTGTGGGGCCCCACCCGGACACCCCACGGCCAAAATGAACGAAATCCGACAACGAACGCAAGTTGCGTCACGTCCGGGCAGTATTTTAGGGGATTTCGGCCTGGAAAATCGTAGAAAATTCATACGGACTCGAAACGCGGCAAATTTTTGCGTGCGTGCCCTGCATGGTCACTGTGGCCCGTAAAAAAAATTGGGCAAGTTTGGCGGATGCGAAGCGGAGACGCTCGACCGAGGGTCCCCTCCGGCCATACCGAAACCACCCCCATCCACAGCAAGTACCTGAGCGGTTTCACGGAATGCGCCCAACTTTTGCCAGCGCGTGTGGGGCCCCACCCGGACACCCCACGGCCAAAATGAACGAAATCCGACAACGAACGCAAGTTGCGTCACGTCCTGGCAGTATTTTAGGGGATTTCGACCCGAAAAATCGTAGAAAATCCATACGGACTCGAAACGCGGCAAATTTTTGCTGCGTGCCCTGCATGGTCACTGTGGCCCGTGAAAAAAAATTGGGCAAGTTTGGCGGATGCGAAGCGGAGACGCGCGACCGAGGGTCCCCTCCGGCCATACCGAAACCACCCCCTTCCACAGCAAGTACCCGAGCGGTTTCACGGAATGCGCCTAACTTTTGCCAGCGCGTGTGGGGCCCCACCCGGACATCCCACGGCCAAAATCAACGAAATCCGACAATGAACGCAAGTTGCGTCACGTCCGGGCAGTATTTTAGGGGATTTCGGCCAAAAAAATCGTAGAAAATCCATACGGACTCGAAACGCGGCAAATTTTTGCCTGCGTGCCCTGCAGGGTCACTGTGGCCCGTAAAAAAAATTGGGCAAGTTTGGCGGATGCGAAGCGCAGACGCGCGACCGAGGGTCCCCTCCGGCCATACCGAAACCACCCCCTTCCACAGCAAGTACCTGAGCGGTTTCACGGAATGCGCCCAACTTTTGCCAGCGCATGTGGGGCCCCACTCGGACACCCCACGGCCAAAATGAACGAAATCCGACAACGAACGCAAGTTGCGTCACGTCCGGGCAGTATTTTAGGGGATTTCGGCCTGGAAAATCGTAGAAAATTCATACGGACTCGAAACGCGGCAAATTTTTGCGTGCGTGCCCTGCATGGTCACTGTGGCCCGTAAAAAAATTGGGCAAGTTTGGCGGATGCGAAGCGGAGACGCGCGACCGAGGGTCCCCTCCGGCCATACCAAAACCACCCCCATCCACAGCAAGTACCTGAGCGGTTTCACGGAATGCGCCCAACTTTTGCCAGCGCGTGTGGGGCCCCACCCGGACACCCCACGGCCAAAATGAACGAAATCCGACAACGAACGCAAGTTGCGTCACGTCCTGGCAGTATTTTAGGGGATTTCGACCCGGAAAATCGTAGAAAATCCATACGGACTCGAAACACGGCAAATTTTTGCTGCGTGCCCTGCATGGTCACTGTGGCCCGTGAAAAAAAATTGGGCAAGTTTGGCGGATGCGAAGCGGAGACGCGCGACCGAGGGTCCCCTCCGGCCATACCGAAACCACCCCCTTCCACAGCAAGTACCCGAGCGGTTTCACGGAATGCGCCTAACTTTTGCCAGCGCGTGTGGGGCCCCACCCGGACATCCCACGGCCAAAATCAACAAAATCCGACAACGAACGCAAGTTGCGTCACGTCCGGGCAGTATTTTAGGGGATTTCGGCCCGAAAAATCATAGAAAATCCATACGGACTCGAAACGCGGCAAATTTTTGCGTGCGTGCCCTGCAGGGTCACTGTGGCCCGTAAAAAAAATTGGGCAAGTTTGGCGGATGCGAAGCGGAGACGCGCGACCGAGGGTCCCCTCCGGCCATACCGAAACCACCCCCTTCCACAGCAAGTACCTGAGCGGTTTCACGGAATGCGCCCAACTTTTGCCAGCGCGTGTGGGGCCCCACCCGGACACCCCACGGCCAAAATGAACGAAATCCGACAACAAACGCAAGTTGCGTCACGTCCGGGCAGTATTTTAGGGGATTTCGGCCCGGAAAATCGTAGAAAATCCATACGGACTCGAAACGCGGCAAATTATTGCGTGCGTGCCCTGCATGGTCACTGTGGCCCGTAAAAAAATTGGGCAAGTTTGGCGGATGCGAAGCGGAGACGCGCGACCGAGGGTCCCCTCCGGCCATACCGAAACCACCCCCTTCCACAGCAAGTACCTGAGCGGTTTCACGGAATGCGCCCAAACTTTTGCCAGCGCGTGCTGGGCCCCACCCAAACACCCCACGGACAAAATGAACGAAATCCGACAACGAACGCAAGTTGCGTCACGTCCGGGCAGTATTTTAGGGGTTTTCGGCCCGGAAAATCGTAGAAAATTCATACGGACTCAAAACGCGGCAAATTTTTGCGTGCGTGTCCTGCATGGTCACTGTGGCCCGTGAAAAAAAATTGGCCACAAAACATGTTTGTTTTTCGTGCAAAGTTTATAAAAAATACATTAAATGACAAAATTATACAAATAAATAAATACATATGGCCGTCGCCCACTTAATAATCGCCGCGGGCCTGACGCAGCACGAGCCGTCGCAATCCGAGAGAATATTCCCGACAAACGCGCACGTCGCCCAATCACGTCATCCAATCACGTCGCGCATGCCCGATCTGATCCCGTCGCCCGCCGCCGCCCGCTCTGTCGTTCCCCGCCCGACAGCGTCGCGCCGCCGTCAGCCAGCACTAGTCGACGTCACCACCCGCCGTCAGTGCCGGTCATCAACGCCCGCCGTCGACGCCCGTTGTCACCCAGCAATAGCTGACGTCACCACCCTAGCGCCGCTCGTCAACAGCCGACGTCACCACTCGCCGTCAGCGCCGGTTGTGAACACGCCGTCAGACGCTGCCGTCAGCCGCTGTGATCACCGTCGCCCGCTGTAGTCGCCGTCGGGCAGGTATATATTTTAAAATTTTGAACATTATATAACACATTAGCTGCATGCAACGTCACATAGATATTTTTATGTGCAGTATGGACATCGATGGTGTGATTGCATGTTCTGTAGAAAAATGGGTTACTCTTGTTAATAAGTTAACATCAAGTCAGCGATTTACGTTTTACGAAATGGAGATGGAGGGCATGTTACGAATACCTTCGGTCAAGATGCGTGATAATTTGCTTGCGCATATGATTCAAGGTTACAATCCTAGTAGTAAAAAATTCATGGTGCAAGAGGCAGCTGGAAAAAAGGGTTGATTTCACTGAGGCCTGATGATGTGTTTCCTATATTTGGTTTCAAGAACGAAGGAGTTGATGTTTCTAGTTTTTTGAGTATGGACCAAGGCAAAGAAATAAAAAAATTCCAGCTAGTTTTGTTAACACGAAGAATGGTAAAATATTGATTGATGATCTTATTGAGAAGATTGTGAGAAATAAAAATGCGGACGATGAATTTGTTCGGATGGCGTTTCTCGTCCTGTTAGGGACTATAATTGCACCAGTGTCTGATGAGTACATTCCGAAGAATTATTATGCACTAGTGCAAGATGTCAGGCAGATAAAAAAGTTCATCTGGAACACATTCACTTTGCGGTTTTGTTTGTCGGAGATTGGTACGGTCTTGCAGCCCGGTCGTGTTAGGGAATGGCCACGTGGCAACCTTGCACTTCTGCAGGTATGATATATATTTTAAATTGAATAGTTGTATTATGTAATAATAGTGTAACACATGCTAATTGGTTGTTTGTTTGTTTTGCAGTATCTATATTGGGAGAAGGTGCAGCCAAGCACCGGTCCAAAGTATGATCCTTTAGCGTTGTTGAGCCCCTTGATGAGGAATTGGACAGAAGTGGCAGCGGAGAAAAGAGACAAGTACGACTTTCAAAATGGTCGTGGTGTTGGAATGGTAATACGTTAAATATTTATTTTTCCATTTAAAGTCTGCAATTAATTATTAATTAAATATGATTGTATGATTCTTTATGTTGTAGATCGATGACACCATTACTGAAGAGTACCGCTTAAACAAAATAAGAATGGAACAGGCTGAAAAGAACAAGAAATCCAGTACGAGAAAGTCAAACATTACTGGAAGGAGAACATGCGTGAGTACATCTGAGGCTTCAGCTACCCAGAACCCTATTATGGATCGGATTTTGACTGAGCTGAAGCACATTCATAAGGATATGCTTCGTATGCCGGAGCTATGCGCACAGGTACAAGTTTTCTGATTTTGCCATTCACAATGGTTTTCGATGTGTCACATAACTAATTACAACTAATTTTTAATCACAGAGGGTCATAGAGAAATTGAACAAAAGCGCTGTATTTTACAAAGCCGGTGATAGTGAAAAAGAAGAAGAGAATGAGTATGGTGAAAATAGTGAAAGTGGAAACTATGGTGGAAAACCTCGTAAGGAATTTGTATATAATCCTGACGTGGACAATTTTAAAACACCGGGGAAAAAGAATGTGCAAGAGGATGATGAAGATGATATTAATGATTCTGAAGAGATGACACCTTATTATTGCACACCTGAATATTTCGATAGTTTCAAGGGTGATGAAGAAGATCCTATCGAAGTTCCTGAGGTATCTGATGAGAAATCCATTACATCTTTAGGAACAGATGAAATCGCATCACGTGGATCGGTAGATTGTATTGGAGAAGATGAGGTATAGGAGAAGGGTGCAGGGAAACGGAAGCGGAGACGATCAAACCTTATAAGTCTCCTTATATTCCAGTTATACCTACAAAGCGTGCAAAGCATTCAGCGAAAGCAAGTGAGTTTTATCATATTATTTTCGAGCTGAAATTACTACTTATCATTGAATTATTAACATATTACCGTCATGTATTGCAGAACTATTCGAGAAAGAAGTCTTTGAAGAAGAATACGATGTGATTAAAGCTAGTGTTAAGTTTGTTCGTGCTTATCAGCGGTCAGCAAAACATAGAAAGAAGGAAATATTCAATGATGGCATGCACGAAGGTCTGAGTGCAGAGAGGGCTTGTAAGATTCTTGACCATGAATGGCTAACCGGTGATGTAAGTTATTGTTCTGTTTTCTATTAGCATTCAATGCAAATTGGAATTGTTATACATCATTTAAATTATTTTCAGGTTATCAATGCTTATTCGTCGTATCTGTTGGGAGTTGTTGGTGAAGATCGTCATATAATGTCGCCCTGGTTGGTCAATTGGTTACTTGAATTTAGACCGGACACCCAGGGAGGAAAAAATGACAACGAAGTTGTGGCGAAGAAGAATGGACCCTTGAATAGATGCACCGATGAGTATTTTAAAAAAGATAAGGTAAGTTCAACTGCCTTAAAGTATGCATATATGGGATATAAATAATAAGATAGTATGTGTTGATTGCATCATATTTTCGTTGTGATGCAGCTTTATATTCCTCTTAACAAGGGAAATACCCACTGGGTTTCGGTTGTCATGCATCGCCCGAAGGAAGAGTTCCAGGTTCTTGATTCTTTGATGGGACCCGAACTTGACAGTGAAATTATAGAAAAAGTTGAGGAACTGGTACGGCATAAATTTACATGAGCATATTGAAATTATCATTTAGTAACTGAACTATGTTAAATTCTTTTCGTGCTATCATGTATATGAACAGAAAAATCAACTTGGATATGACATACGTGATGCGAATGCGAGCGGCGCTGTGAATTTTCTGGATGTGTCTACCTGGCCTATCAAAACGTATAACATCCCACAACAAGAAGACGGGTGAGTAAATACTTTCATATTGTTTTAATATCTTACCTCAAATGCGAACTTATGAACCGTTGTTTGTACGGACCAGCAATTCATGTGGAATATTTGTTCTTCGATGCTTTCAATATTGGAATGGTGAAGAATGGACGAGCCATTTTTCTCGGGTCTGGCTTTATTTCAAATGCTTATAGTCAACTGATACTATTTGAATTGTACTAACATGAAGTTCTAACAGGGGTCAATTGATAAATCGAGGGACTTAATGATTGCGCAGCTTATTTTTTCGGAGAGAAATACGCTCAACGATGTGAAGGACAAAGTTACCCGGCTTGCAAAGAAGAAATAAATGTGGCAAAAATTTTATACAAGAAAAATTTGTAGGCTCAAATAATGTTTACATTTATTTCGACTATCATGTCTTGTGATGAAGAAGACACTACTATTTTGAATATTTAAGTCGAGAATGACATTTGGATTATTATGTTGTCTTCATGCCGTTGTCTTTACATTTGAAATCTTCATATTTATAGTTGTGCAGTCGTCAAATTGTTTTCCAGTACCGCTGAATGTAAAAAAATGTACATGTATCTATTATGCACTTTAAAGCACTGTCGCCGTCGCTTATTATAACACCGACATTCTTAATTTCTTTTTCTACAAAAAAATTTGCCGACAAGTGCGCCGGCCAGTTTGACGTCAGACAGCACTGTCCAACAGGGCAGCGTCGGACGGCGGCAGCAGTAACAGGTAATCAGAGGAGTTCAACAGCCTATGTGCCGCCGGGTATATAAGCCGGTCGTCGCGCGCTCCGTCGGGCGAGGTGGGACTAAAACTTAGCTATCGCAGCCGCCGTGCCTGCAGCGACGCGCGTGACCGCGTGGGCCGGCCCAATACCACTGTTTCCGTCCGCGGCGCGAAGACGGCCCAAGTAGCACGCAGCAAACCGACGACGGCCCAAGTTCCACGCGGGGCAACGAGAAATGTTTAGTCCCACCTCGCCCGACGGAGCGCGCGATGACCGGCTTATATACCCGGCGGCACATAGGCCGTCGAACTCCTCTGATTACCTGTTACTGCTGCTGCCGTCCGACGCTGCCCTGCGGGAGAGTGCCGCCATCCGACGCTGTCCCGCCGGTGCACTTGTCGGGTTTTTTTTTTCAAAAAATAATAATAACAACGGGGTTCTAAGCGACGGAGACCGTACAAAAATAAACAACGGCGACCGTACAGTGCAGAAAATTAACAGTAAACAGCGACGGCACTACGTGCAGAATGAGCACATCAAAATAAACAAAGTAAAATTCCTTCTTGCATTACATAGTCTGTCATCAAAACAAATACTTATGTTGTTATCGTAGCAAATAGTCTGACATCAACAAAGTAAAATAAGTTCATAAAACTTATTATAACAATTATTCAAGATCAAATGTATAGAACATTAAAAAACTGTCTTCAATGAAAGGGTGGAGCGATGTTCCATAGCCATCCATAATAAAACTGTCTTCAATCAAAGGGTGAACCAATCTTCCATACTCCACAAGTTAAGCAATAAGATATGTGTTAATTCACAGTGAACAAATAAATTCGGTTTGAACAATAACATATACAATAACATAAGAAAATCATACTTAGGATTTTGAGGGCACGTGGACTTATAATGACCCGTAACACCGCACAGTCCACATTGACGTTTGCTTTTCTCATCAAAAGCTTTTGGTCGCCCATTTTTAGTGACATCAGGACCATCCTTACCGCGGCCTTTAACATTCTGTTTTGGTGCGCCTTTGGTGTTAACTTTTGCGGGATCACGAACAAGACCATGATCTTGATTAGGCTCGAATGCATCGTCGTTCACAAACTGTACCTCCGCACCAGGCTCATCCTCCTCAGTGTAATCATTATCTATTATGTCCCTCAGAGCCGCCTTCAACTTGTCGAATAAAAATGGTTTATGGCATGCTTTATGAGTTGCTTCAGCAGATAAGATAGTCAACTCGCTGTACCTAGCTATGTCCAATGCACCTGCCCATCCCCATGCAAACAGATCGCTAGTGCGCTTCACGGGAAGTCCACCCCTTGCAACTTGGCTCAACCTCCGCAGTACTAAACACTTAGGTATCTCACGTAAGCGTAGCTGAATCAGAACGTGAAGAATATGTTTGCAAGGAAGACCTTTGCGATACATGCTTCTGCAACTGCACTTCACAGTTTCTTCTAAGTTACCTGGGGTGTAGTCCACAGTGAATGTGATATCTCTATTTTCCTTCCATGTCAGTATGAATCTGTGAGTGTCTGCTCCTCTCAGTCTCTCAAGGACCTCTAGCTCCCGTGCCTTCTTCATATCTTCCTGCAAGATATAAAAGTTTGCCGCAGTGAACTCACGGGCAGCTGATTTCTCAATATCTTTACACTCATCCAATACTGGTATTGGAACTGTCTGTGAGTTTGTGCAATCGTCATGCGCCTCATTGTCACGGAGACGAACTATGCAGTTCTCATAGTGCACAATCATATCAACAATAGTCATACCGGAGTCTAGATGCAAGTGAAGGCATGAATTCAGACTCTCACTTCGCTGGTTACTTCGCATACCTAAGAAAAACCCACCTGACAGATATGATGTAACCCAAAGCCTTTTCTTCTTGTACAGCCTACGTAACCATGTCTTTGTTTTCTCCGACTGCCATTTGGCGGTAAACGCTGCCCATCTCTCCTCAAATACCTTTTTTGAAGTGGCATAATAAAGTAGAGACCTGAACTCCTTTAGAGACTTATGATGAAGGTGTTTCTGCATGTTCTTCTCAATATGCCACGAGCAAAGACGATGCCAAACCTTCGAAAGTACCTTTCTTATGGCCTTAATCATAGCTGCATCTCCATCAGTAATTACTGACCTGGGCCTTTTCTGACAGTGAGCCCTCAAAAACGTCTGAAGCAGCCAGACATATGTATCTTCCGTCTCGTCAGACACAAGAGCACAACCGAATACCGTGGTGCAACGGTGGTTGTTCAAACCGACAAAAGGTATAAATGGCATGCCATACCTATTCATCCTGTATGCGCTGTCGAAAACTGTCACATCACCGTAGTCAACATAGTCTCGACGTGATTGAGAATCACACCAGAACATGTTTTTCAGCCTTCCTTCATCATCGACGGTGTGCTCAAAGAAGAAATCTGGATCTCTCTCTTTTCTGGTCATCATGATCCCAATGGCAGTGTCTGCATCACCTTGTGCAAGCAACTTCATTTTTTCTCTATAACACATGTTATAAAGCTTCTTCCTCCCAAAACCAGCCATTGCATATGACCCGGAGCGTGCAACGAGTTGATCATAAATCATATGTTTCCTGATTCCAGCACCTGCCATGGTTAAGATCTCAGCCTTCTGATATTCTTTTATCTGATTGTGAGACCGAAGAAACGTGACTTCATCTGGTCTAGCTAGAACGTGACTGTGATCATCATTGAAACTGCTGACATACCAAACGTCACGCTCTTTATCAAGTTTCAAAGTTATATGCGCATCGCAGAAGCAACGAGTCTCCCCTCTCAGCCTGCGGGTCTTGCCTTCCATTGTACAACGTTTTGCCTGTCGTTTCCCAGCTCTCGCACACACATACTTTCTCAAACGCTTAGTTGCCTCAGGACCTTTCGAATATTTCAGTGAGTCCTTTCTTACGCTGAAACCACGCTCGTACGCATACCGATTATAGAAATTGTAAGCATCTCCTAATGACTTGAACGTCTTCCTCATGACCTTCCAATGCATGTCCAATGATTCTTGCTGATATTCATCAAATCTGATGTCAAAATTAAACAGATCATCACCAACATGCTCATCATTCCCGCTTGTACCATCTACATCTCCCTGTAAATTAATGCATTAAACCATTTATGTCAGTCAGTTATAATTTTAAAATGTACTGTAGTGATGTAAGTTTCAAAACTTACTTTGCTGGAGCTGTCATCATGAAATGCATCAACGTGCGATTTGTCACTTTCATCGTCCACAATATTCCTCACAAAGTCCCCGTCCTCGTCCATCTGCGTGCATTGCAAAGAAAAACATGTAAGCGCTCATATGGTTATTATGTCATTTCTTCTCTGATTTTATTAATAACATACCCGGAGTGCACTTTCAGCAAATGAATTATCTATATCCATATCATCATCATCATCGCCATGTCGCTGCATCATGCAAAAAAATATTAAATTTTCCGTGCGGTCTATCATATTTACCCCCTCATATTTATTGTTTTATCAACATTGATCACACTTACATTGTCTCTATAAGATTCATCCAAACTCATGTAGTTCTCCTCATGAGGTTCATCCATATTCCGTGACGAGGTTTCGTTGTCCTCGCCGTAATCATCGCCATCATAATCTCCCTCCTCCTCTAACTATATATAGTTAAAAAAATGTACGATGAATCAAACGCCGTGTAACATCATCCCTAAAACAACTATCTTATCAACCACAACAATGTCTCAAACCAACCTCTTGCACGGCGGCGAGGATTTCAACCGGATCCATTTCCTCCGATGACGAACGTGATGACAGCGTGACGTTGCTGGCCGGCGGAGGCAGGTGTCGACGGCGTGAGGACGATGGCTGGTCGTGGTAGGCGTAGTGCGCGGAGGGAGGCGGCGACGTAGATCGCGGGTGGGCGGCCATCTGGGCGACGGGAACGGAATGCGGCGGCAGGCACGCGCGCCGGCAGCGGTAAAGGCGCCGGGGCACGCGCGGCGCCTGTTTGGGCGGCGACTCGGGCGACGGCGACTTCGTGCAGACGGCGTGGATGCGTTAGGGTTCAGGGTTTCGACGGCGGGCGTCGGCGGCTACCGTGTTTTTTTCCTCCAACAACTGTCGACGCCAACGTCGAGACGTGAGGGCGTACGGCGACGGGTGCAGGTACGCGGGCGGGCGTACAGCGACGGGTGCCGCATACGCGGGCGGGCGTACGACGTCGCGCGCGACGTACGGCGTCGGGTGGGTATTCCTATACGTGATGTGAAATTACCATACTACCCACTATCCATAGGTAGGTATGATATGTGTTTTGCTTGGAGCGTATTTTCAATTTTACTTGCTCTTTGAATAAAATCATTGGATCTGAAATCTTGAATGAAAAAGAACCCTCCCATGGCTAGTTAATTATTTGACTACTCAGTGTTCTTCACTTATATCTTTTTGGAGTAGTTTATCATTACTCACGTGCTTCACGTATATCCTATGAGTAAATGGTTGAATAAATTGAATATCATAAATCTGAATTTATATACGTTTCATATGCTTATAACACGGGGAGTAATGACTTCACACATAATAAGTATAGGTAGTAAACTTATTGAAAGTTAGCAAACACAGAATTGGTCACTTGAACAATTCATGAAAGAATATTAAAGGAAGAGAGATTTCACAAATAAATATACTATCTTGGACATCTTCTGTAATTGTGAGCACTCATTAAAATATGACATGCTAAAAAGTTGGTGTTGGACAAGGAAGACAACTTAATGGGTTATGTTTTCCTATATCCGAAATGTTATATCGTCTTGGATCATCCAACATGTTGAGCTTGTTTTTCTCTCTCATGCTAGCCAAATTCTTTGCACCAAGTAGAGATACTACTTGTGCTTCCAAACATTCCTTAACCCAGTTTTGCCATGAGAGTCCATCATACCTACCTATGAATTGAGTAAGATCCTTCAAATAAGTTGTCATCGATGCATGCAATAAAAAATTGCTATTTAAATATGTATGATCTATTAGTGCGAAGAAAATAAGATTTATATGAACTTGTGATAAGGAAGAAATAAAATCGACAGACTGCATAATAAAAGTCTTTATCACAAGCGGCAATATAAAGTGACGTTTTTTTGCATTAAGATTTTGTGCATCCAACCATAAAAGCGCATGACAACCTCTGCTTCCCTCTGCGAAGGGCGCTTCCCTCTGTGAAGGGCCTATCTTTTACTTTTACCTTCTACCCTTATACAACAGTCATGGTGTTTTTCACCTTTCCTTTTTACACTTTTTCCTTTGGCAAGCACTTAGTGTTGGAGCGATCCGGATATATATATCCACTTGGATGTAGGTTTTCATAAAGTATTATTGTTGACATTACCCTTGAGGTAAAAGGTTGGAAGGCGAAACTATAAGCCCTTATTTTTCTCTGTGTCCGATTAAAACTTTGAACCCATAAATATCACGTGAGTGTTAGCAATTGTGAAAGATTAAATGATAGTTGAGTATGTGAAGTCTGCTGAATCAAAGCTCTTATATAGACCCTTCTCGAAATAAAATGAGTTGCAATTATTTGATGGCTAAGAGCACGGTTTGTTAGTTTTTAAGAAAGTTTATGATCTATACTTTAACATGTGAATAGCTTGTTACTTGATCATGAGAAGTTTCATGAGTTGAGCTACTGTTATGACTAGCACAAATGCCCGTGCGATGCCATGGAAAAAGATGACTCGAATAGAACTGTAGTACAATACTTGAATAACATCATCATAAGTGTTTTGCATCATCACAAGTGTTTCTGACCTCTATTATCATACATACACATTGTAGATGGTAATATTCATAAATTCATTCATAGATGGATGCTTTATAAATGAGCATTGAAACATCTCCATGGGTGTATTAAAAAAATCAGATAACATTCCCCTAAAAAATCGGATAACAAATACTCCCTCCCTCCCATAATATAAGCCGGTTTTGCAGTTTAAATTGAAATGCAAAGTGTCTTTTATTATGTGACAGAGGTAGTAGTTGTATCATATGAGTGATTCCCTACAAAAAAGGGTATCACTGAACATACTGGATCTCATCTTCACCAAGTGGTAGCTCCGACTGCCTTGTACAAAGTTTGCAGCCAGCAATCAGAAGTCCTATAGAAATAAAATGCATAAGAAATTGAATACCGGCACCCGAGTCCAATAGCATTGGACTTTGCCTTGTATGATGAAGCTTATTGTTTGTGAGTGACTGAAAGTATTACCATCAGCACTGGAGTGTATCCAGATTCAGGCATGTGTATCTATTACACCTCAAATATGAAATTAGCTTCCATGCAAAAGAAAAACATAGCTTAACAAATTGTACTCTACAATACCTAATATTGTACTATTTTGAAGATCTCGGGAGCAGGTTTTTCATTCCTTGGTCGTGTGTCTAAGTGTGCAGATTAATTAGGTCATACCACTCAATAATAATCAAACAAATTAGTGTGATCTGTGGGGTGGGAGGGAAGTACCACTCATCGAAGCATAGGAATGGCTTGGGTAATGACGTCCTTGACAACTACAAATCACAATGTCAAAGCACATCCAGGATCGCCGTATCTACCTGCTCACTAATTGAAATGTGCCCTTCGCTACAGCATATAGTGGCCACCAGGACGTGGAGGGTTATATCCCCTATCTATATATTGTCATAAAATTCAGATATCAAAATCCTTGAATGGCATAGAAACATGACCTCCAAGAGAATCATGGGAAAAGTCTCACTACCCTCCTTATTTCTGCATGTAAGCCAACACAAACATGAACACCACGTCTAGTGATCCCTCTATTGGCTCAAAAGGCCATAACCTGTTTCTGACCTCTATTAGAAGCCAGCCTCAGCCAGTCGATGTGTTGTCTGAGACTGAGCTGCTCGTTAGTGCTTGCCGATGGCGGCTCTATCTTTTTGGTGAATAGAAATCTTCGTCCCGCTTCCTCCAAAAATCTCACCTTCTACCACCTATGCTTCTGCGATGATGGACATTCTGCTGCAAAAAGGAAAAGTAAAATAGTTTGATAAACTTTTAGGTACCAGAACAAGCTGATTGAACTGAATATCTTAAACATGTGATATGAAAAACATAGTAAATATTCATCTTGTATGAAAGATAAGTGCAATATGACTAATCTAGTAAAGTAATTTCGAATGTCGGCTTAACTAACTCTTTACCATCAACTAAATTGTGAAGAACCCATTTTTTTCACCATGAATAGAAACCAAAAAACTTTCAATGTATCAGATAAAGTAAACTGATAAATAACTCTTTTCCATCCGAAATTCCATAAGACCCAGATCCATTTATGCGAATAATGAGCCTATCACAAATTTGTCATCTATTATATGAATCAATGGATGCAAGGTAGCAGATGTGCTAGAGAGAGGGCTGCTTCACGGCAATCTTATTGGGTGTCCGCAGTCAGCACCAACCTTAAGAAATAATATCTATTGTAGAGCAGTTAACAAAATGAACCACAAACTTCATGTATTTATGTGAATAGAATTATAATCAGCAGGGAACAGAGTTAGAGTAGACAGAAGCCTCAGAGTCGATTGAAATCACAGACACTTGAAATTTCTAAATTTGATCTTCACAACTACGAAAAAAGGAGAATAAATGTAGGCTGTCGTTTACACATGCAATCCACATGCCATCAATCTGTCTTACAAAATTGGTTCACAGGAGACCGAGATGCTGGGTTAAAATGTTTTTAGATTGATTGTAGGGTGGATGCAGCAGTAGGGATCTCTTAAATTTAGATGATGTGCCGTTCAGGAGTGGCGAAGAAGGACATCCGTGAGTTCTTGCTAATCATGAAAAATAGGAAGCTTCAGTTCACAAGAAACCAAATCTCTTTCAATCTATCAGTACTGCTCGGGTAACCTGAGCAATGTACTTTGGCTGGAGCACGAGCGGACTTATTTCATATAAGTATCTCTATTTCTTACTTTTTCCTGTGTGTGGTAGGATAGTACTGGTAATATAACTTTGCAATCAGCATATTATACAAATAAGGCTGCTAGGTAAATCATATGTGCCATTACTAATCTTCGCCAGTTAAGGAAAAACAACAACATGATGTGATTTGGGTGTAGAAGAGTTGCACCTTTAGATTAGTCAATCAATTGCATGGAACCCATCAGTACATTAAGAGGATACATATACAACACCTGAGCTTGTTATTGTTGGACGACGGGCAATGTTGATAGTTCACCTGAGGTACTGCTTAACAGTGGTGGCAGAGGTTCATGTGTCTATCTGGTTCTGAAAACCACTCATGTCAGAACATTCAGAAACCAGAGATGATGTTGAAATAGTTGGTGATGGAAATTCATCACCATCTATCAGTTTATCTGAATCCAAAACACTCAATTTCAGAATGTTTTTTTGTTAAGGCCGGTTATCAAAATCCTGAATAGTAGTTCGTTCATCGTTGTGGTCCATTTTCTGCAATCACTATAAAAAATAGACGTTAAACATCTCATACTCACATTGTTTAAACAACAATTCGGAAAATGAATGCATGAAGAGTTATAACCCATCTAGCTTAACATAACTATTTAATAGGTTCAGTTTCTATTCCTGTCAAATCTGAATATAAATACGACAACAGTTACCAACTTCATGATGTGTGTATCAGGACCACAGAAACTTTCTGGAGTTTGCATACTAATACTCCAATTTTGGAGTTGGCATACTGATAGTCCAAAGTAAAAAAGGTACATCATATCATACATTTTTCTAGAGTTTTGATCAAAATTTCCAAAAACGGCAGCCCATTAATATTTGGAAAAGAGGTTTGAGGTTAACCGGATCTTGAAGCAAGTTAATTCTCAATCATGTGTCAGGCATATAACACATTACTTCCTCGGGGTAACTGAATTTAACAGTACGAATGGCGTATATAGGTGGTTTCTGATGGTCATCACGATACATCAAACTAAACAAATAGAACATTTTTGTGATGACAAAATTACAGGAAGTCAGTATGATTCTATCTACATCAATCTACCAGAAGGTACATGTTACAATAAGCAACTGAAGGATATATAAAATCCTATCAAAACTCATGCTCTTTTCAAATTTCAGTTTCAAAAAGATTCTGAAACATAACAGACATGTCACAAAAAGCCATCAAAAGAAACCGATCAATCAATTCAGATCAAATTCTACTGACACGTCCATCTCCCTTGTTCATCCAGAAGGAAGCAGAAATAGGTGTCCTAATAGCCAGCGACACCAAGAGAACCACAAGCGGGACGGCCGTCGGCCACATACCTCCCACGCTCGGTCAACGTGGCTCTGCTAGAGGACAACCACATGGGCGTCGCACTGACTCGAAGACCACATGCATGTGGAGCATTATCATGGCGGCAGACACGACCACGAGTGCAGCAACTCCGGCGGCCAACAAACTTGTGTATGTGCTAGGTACTGTTGTGAATAGAAGGAACTTGCAAGCTTGCTATGAATGTGATGAAAAAATGGCGTTGTAGACCTGTGATGTCCTGACTTGATTGAACTGGAAACAGAAAAGAAAAAATGGGAGGGAGATGACCAATTGTCGAGCTGAATGTGGTGTGCACTTGTATTAGTTAAAAGTGATTCATTAGCTGTACGATTTTATCTTTGAAAGATGGTTGGAAGAGAAATCTTATTTACATGTAGATTAATTCTGCAGTTGACTGGTCATGTTTTTGCTTGTTTGCAAGCTGCAACATATGAATTTCTTTACTTTGGACATGGACTATGTAGACCGATGGAATTTGACAGCATAATAGCATCTGTATATTACAAAATTTGATAGGCCAATGCAATTTGACAGCAGCTGAAGAACATGGCGATTGAGGACCAGATCGAGGGGGAGTAGGAAAAGAGGCGAGATGAATCGATTAGTGGTGAAAGTGTACGCCACCCGTGGCCTGGTTGGTGTTGCTCGACCGGCCGGCTCTAAACCCCTCGGTCTCCCGCGCCTGCCCACCGTCGCCCCGCTCCGGCGAGTACATCCCTGGCGGTGCCAGCGTCGAACAGGAACTCCCTGCCTTCATACGCTGCGCGGCCTCTGCGACCACCCTCCCGTCCAGGAACGCCCAACCGCCATACGGGTGAGTCTCGGTTGCATACGGAACGTTTTTTCTCACTTATGGTCAGGCTTCGGTGGACTGCGGGTTTATTTCCATAAAGCCAAGGGTTTTTCTGCAAAACACCGCGACGGTGAAAACATGCTACCTTGTTTATATTATGATTTTGTCTATACGAATCGTAAAAGCGTATTACGACTGGGCGAAAGCGTATAGTGACGGTGAACCCGACAAAGTCAACCCGTGCTTTATTATTAGGGAGAGATATATAATGATGCTAGAAAAAGTGATTGGAACTATCATTGATCAAACTTATGCACTTGCTAGCATTCACACTTCATAAATTATTTCTTTTATCATTTATCTACTCGAGGACAAGCAGGAATTAAGCTTAGGGATGCTGATACGTCTTCAACGTATCTATAATTTATAAAGTATTCATGCCATGTTTATAATAATTTTATATGATTTTGGTATGATTTGATTAGAACTAATCCGGACTGACGCTGTTTTTAGCAGAACTACCGTGGTGTTGTTTTTGTGCAGAAATAAAAGTTCTCGGAATGCGCTGAAAATCAACCGAGATTTTTTCTGGAAAATATAAAAATACTAGAATGAAGAGTTATCGGAGGGGAGGCCCGTGGGCCCCACGAGGGTGGAGGGCGCGCCCCTGTGCCTCGTGGACTTCCCGTGGGCCCCCTAACTTGTTCTCAATGCCAACCTCTCCTATAAATACCCAAACCTCCAGAAAATAACATAGATCGGAAGTTCCGCCGCTGCAAGCCTCTGTAGCCACGAGAAATCAATCTAGGCCCTCTCTGGCACCCTGCCGGAGGGGCCATCATCACCGGAGGCTATGGAGGAGGATCCGGGAGGGGCCATCATCGCCATGAAGGCCAAGATCCAGAGGGAGAATCTCTCCCCATCCAGGGGGGAGGCCATGGAGGAGGAAGCACAAGGGGGAGAACCTCTCCTCCCTCTCTCGATGGTGCCGGAGTGCCATCGGGAGGGGAATCATCGCCGCGGTGATCGTCTTCATCAACATAAACATCATCATCACCATCTTCATCTCTTTTACGTGGTCCACTCTCCCGCACCTCACTGTAATCCCTACTTGAACATGGTGCTTTATGCCACATATTATGATCCAATGATGTGTTGACATCCTATGATGTTTTGAGTAGATATCCTTTGTCTTTGGGTTGATTGATGATCTAGATTGGTATGAGTTGTATGTTTTATTTTGGTGATGTCCTATTGTGCCCTCCGTGTCGCGCAAGCATGAGGGATTCCCGCTGTAGGGTGTTGCAATACGTTCATGATTCGCTTATAGTGGGTTGCTTGAGTGACAGAAGCATAAACCCGAGTAATGGGGTTGTTGCATATGGGATAAAGGGGACTTGATGCTTTAATGGTATGATTGGGTTTTACCTTAATGATCTTTAGTAGTTGCGGATGCTTGCTATAGTTCCAATCATAAGTTAATATGATCCAAGAAGATAAAGTATGTTAGCTTAAACGTCTCCCTCATATGAAATTGCAATAGTGATTACCGATCTTGTTAACATTTGCCTAGGATAATTCCGCACACCAACCCATCATTATTCCACACTCGCTATTTATAATATTTAGTAATATATTCTAAATTTATGATAACAACCCCTACTTTTATAGTTTATCTCCCCGATACCATGCGAAGTTATCATCTTCATACCCACAACATAGTTTTATTTCTCGTTTCTAGTTGGAAGCAAACATTCGGTGTACGTAGAGTCGTATCAGTGGCAGATAGGACTTGAGATAATATTGATCTTACCTTTTGCTCCTTATGGGTTCAACACTCCATACTTATCACTTCCACCATTGGGAATTTCTACGATGATTCCCTGCACTTGGGGATTATCAGTCATCCCTTGATCCTGCCTATGCTTGAAGCCTCCAAGCACAATCTTTTCGACCCCCCCCCCCCCCCCCCGAGCACATATAAAGTTGCTTCTTTTAGTTCAGATCGGTACCTCCGAGTATAACACTTGGAGACTTTGAGGCCGCACAAAAAGTGTACAATGGTCACATTTTAGTGTCTAATGACCCACAAGTATAGTGCATCAATCGTAGTCCTTTCGACAATAAGAGTGTCGAACACAACTAGGAGCCGAAGGAAATGGCAAGCGATTTTTAGCAAGGTATTGTCTGCAAGCACTGAAATTATCGGTAACAAATAGTTGATAGCAAGGTAATTTGTAACGAGCAATAAGTAGTAACGGTAACAAAGGTGCAACAAGATAGCCCAATCCTTTTTGTAGCAAAGGACGGGCCGGAACGATCTCTTATAATAAACAAGGACGTTCTTGAGGACACACGGGAATTTCATCTAATCACTTTCATCATGTTTGTTCGATTCGCATTTGTTACTTTGATAATTTTATAAATCGCATTTGTTACGGTGCTTGGGTGTTTTTTTTACTTGAACAAGCATCCCACTTATGATTACCCCCTCTCACAAGCGTTCGCAACTATGAAAGAACAATTAAGATAAATCTAACCATAACATGGAACATATGGATCCAAATCAGCCCCTTGTGGAACAACGCATAAACTAGGGTTTAAGCTTTTGTCACTCTAGAAACCCATCATCTAATAACTACTCCACAGTGCCTTCCCTTAGGCCCAAAGATGGTGAAGTGTCATGTAGTCAACGTTCACATGACACAACTAAAGGAAGCAACAACATACATATCATCAAAATATTGAATGAATACCAAATTCACATGATTACTTATGACAAGACTTCTTCCATGTCCTCAAGAGCAAATATAACTACTCACAAATCATATTCATGCTCAAGATCAGAGGGGTATTGAATAACATCAAGGATCTGACCATATGATCTTCCACCAAATAAACCAACAAGCATCAAGTACGAGATGTAATCAACGCTACTAGCAACCCACAGGTACCAATCGAAGGTTTTGAGACAAAGATTGAATACAAGAGATGAACTCGGGTTTGAGATGAGATGGTACTGGTGAAGATGTTCATGAAGATTATGTTGGGGAACGCAATATTTCAAAAAAAATCCCATGATCACGCAAGATCTATCTAGGAGATGCATAGCAACGAGAGGGGAGAGTGTGTCCACGTACCCTCGTAGGCCAAAAGCGGAAGAGTTTAGTAACGCGGTTGATGTAGTCGAACATCTTCACGATCCAACCGATCCAAGTACTGAACGTACGGCACCTTCGTGTTCATCACACGTTCAGCACGATGACGTCCCTCGAGCTCTTGATCCAGTTGAGGACGAGGGAGAGTTCCGTCAGCACGACGGCGTGGAGACGGTGTTGATGACGTGATCCGCGCAGGGCTTTGCCTAAGCACCACGACAATATGACCGGGGTGGTAAACTATGGAGGGGGGCACCGCACACGGCTAAGACAATTGATCTTGTGTGTTTTAGGGTGCCCCCTTGGCCCCTGCCCATGTATATAAAGGAGGAAAGGGGGAGGCCGGCCGGTCCGTGTAGGGCGCGCCAAGAGAGAGGAGTCCTACTAGGACTCCAAGTCCTAGTAGGATTCTACTCGGTGGAAGGGGGAAGAAGGAATGGAGAGGGAGAGGGAAAGGGAAAGGGGGGCGCCGCCCCTTCCCCTAGTCCAATTCAGACTACAAGGGGGGGGCAGCCCCTTGTGTCCCTCCTCTCTCTCCACTAAGGCCCATGAAGGCTGTCGCATGTGGGGTTCCGGCTAACCCTTAAGGTTCGAACACTGGGGTGCGTGCGAAGTCTTTCCCTCCTACCGATCTATGCTCTAGCTCGCTAAGATCTTGCGGACGAACTCGATGAACTCGCAACACAGAAAGACACGGGGTTTATACTGGTTCGGGCCACCATTGTGGTGTAATACCCTACTCCAGTGTGGTGGTGGTGGATTGCCTCTTGGGCTGATGATGAACAGTACAAGGGAAGAACAGCCTACTGAGGTTGAGGTGTTCCTGTGCTTTCGGACTTGTGTGTATCTTTGGGTCCGATCAGATCTCTCCCCTACTATGGTGGCTAGTCCTATTTATAGAGGCCCTGGTCCTCTTCCCAAATATCGAGCGCGAAGGGAGCCAACAATGGCAGGCAAATTTGAAGGGGGACAACTAGTACAAGCTATCCTGACAAAAGCGGTCTTCGCCTGCGAAAAGTTCTGGTGTGACGCCGTCTTGGGCTCCATGATGACCTCCGTCTTGCAGTCCTCCTAGTCTTGGTCTTGTTGCACCGAAATGGCGACCTTTGCCTGATGCCTCGGTACTCCGTGGATGCGCTTGCCCCCTTTGCACCAAAGAGGAAACAAGGACGCTGCGTGCGCTGGCGGCTGCCTGGTGTCGATCGTCATGGCTCATGTCACGAGTGCCTCGTGAGGTTCGCCTCGCCTTGATATCTCCGCCCCTTGCGAGCCTGCCTGACTAGGCCGCTCGGGAGGAGGTCTTGCATCGTCCGCCTCGCGAGGCTTGGACCCTCGTGAGGGTCTTGGATGCTTTGTTGATGAAGATGGGATGTATGGCCTGCTGGCTCAGCCACGCCATGGGCCGTAGGCAGGCAGGTCTGGGGACCCCCGTTCCCAGAACGCCGACAGTAGCCCCTGGGCCTAAGGTGCGCTCGGGCTTGGCTTCGCGGCGAAGCCAAGGGTCAAGTTTGGAGCACCGCGGGCCCCAAAAGCCTGCGGCCATTTGTTGACGCATGGCAGTTGATTGGACGTGGGCGTCTCCGCTTCCCCACGCTGCCTCGGCAACTGCACGACTTGACAAGTCCCTGCGATATGTAAGGGAAACCATCATTACCTACGATCGTTGGAGACGCCAGTTGGCCTTCTCTTGCTATAAATGGGGAGGGGGCGGAGCCCCCGTTGCCCATCTCTTCCTCGCTTGCTCGCTTCTTCTTTGCTTCATTGCTTGCAGTGCCTCCGATGGCGCCACGAAGGAAGTTCTCTGCTGCCGAGAAGGGGAAGGCCCCTCGCGAGGCCCCCGGTTCCCCGGCGCCCAAGCGCGGTCGCGGCCGTCCACGCAAGCACGTTGCGATCCCCGCTGTGGCCCACCATCGAGGTGGCGCCGCGGCATGCGAAGGGGACCGTCCCAACCACGGCGGTCCAGCTGACGAGGGGAGGCGTGCGATGGTTGCACGGCCTCCCTGCCCACGCTTCCATTCAGCGGAGGTGTCGCCGGAGTTCGTTGTTTGGTCGGAGAACTCGGTCGGCAACTGGCTCTAGCTTCCGCGCTTCCTTGTCGATGAACCGCCGGCCCCTGGTCCAGGCGGGCTCTGGTTGCAGGCGGATGGTTGCTGCAGCAAGGCCTCCTGGGTCGCGGTCGAGACTTCTGCCGCGGGCAACATAGCCCTGGCCCGCGGCTGGCAGACGTTCGCCCGCACGCGCGGCCTGGGTAGGCGGTGCACACTCCACTTCAAGTATGACGGTGGGTCAACCCTCTATGTGAAGGTGTTCGGGGAAGATGGTCGTCGCATCAGGTGCTGCCCCGAGACGAATGACGGTGAGGAGGTGCTCGGCCTCGGTGACGGTCGCGACGAGGATGAGGGCGAGCCTGCCCTCGGCGGCGACCGCGTCTCTTCCAGCTACAATGGCTCTTCCTCTGGTGACAGCTCCAGCAGTGGTGGCTACCACCAGCTGCCACGCCCGCTTCGAAGGAGGCGGCGGGTCATCTCGTCGCCGCGCCTTCGTGAAGCGCGAGGAGGGGTCTGGCTAGGCTCGGGGTGTCGCTAAGGGCCTGCCTCCGCAGATTGCTGGAACGCCACTTTGTTTAGCTTTTTCCCTTTTTCCTACATCAGAAAATGAAACCAGTATGGGCCCAGAGGGGCGCGTATCGAACTGTGGTTCTTGGTTAATGCAACGTGCGTGTTATTCCCATGCCGTGTTGTTATTTTGCGCAAAGATAACTTAACATGGCATGTTTGGGATGCCCTTTCCTTCACGAGATGTCCGCGTTTGCTCAGAAACTGCAAAAAATTTGTTAGGGGGTGCGCTAGAGGATTTGCCGTTCACCCAAACCTTGACTTGGCACTTTGTATCACGGTACCCGAGGGGCACGGATTAGGAGAGATGTGCCAGCTTTCAGGCTCGAACGAGGGTGACTCGCGAGAAGGCAGAGAGAAGAAAAATGCTCGCGAGGGCACCTGCCTAGCCCCCTCGCGAGGTATGCGAGAGAGAGAGAGAGAGAGATCATGAGAAAACCAAAGCCAAAAAACGCGGTAAAAGGCAAAGGAACCAAATTAGCAAGGAACACCAAAGGCAAACTTGATTAAGGAGAAGCGAGCCAACTATGGAAAGCAAATGAAAAGGCGCGTCCGGCACCTAATCTAGTCTTCAAGTCTTCTCACCAGCGCGGAGCTAAGTGATGTCCACTAGGTGTGGGAGGGAGCCCCAGGGCCTGAGGCCGGCGCTCCTGAGACTCCGGGGCGTGTACAGCCCCAACTCATTATTACATGAGAGTGTCACGGGCAGGCACCGAGCCTTCTTCATAGGCTCTGGGACTTTCTTCACAGTCTCTGGGCCTTGCTTTACAGGCTCTGGGCCTTACTTTACAGGCTCTGGGCCTTTCTTCATAGGCTCTGGGCCTTGCTTCATAGGCTCTGGGCCTTTCTTCACAGGCTCTGGGCCTTACTTCATGGGTAGAACTTCCGGAGGTGCTGGATGTTCCATGCGTTTTGGATAGGTGTCCCTTCTTGCGTCTCCAGGCGCATGGCACCAGGACTGGAGATGTGGACGACCCTGAACGGGCCCTCCCACATGGGTGAAAGCTTGTGCAACCCTTCCCTGGAGAGGACCCGCCTCAGGACCAGGTCACCCATCTCGAGTGTCCTGGAGCGAATGTTGCGGCAGTGGTAACGCCGCAGCGCTTGCTGGTACCTTGCCACCCTTAATGCAGCTTCGTGATGACGTTCCTTCCCCAGCACGAGATCCATCCCCTACATGGCGTCCTGCTGTGTTTTGTCGAACGCTAGAACCCACACGGAGCAATGCTTGACCTCGTGAGGGAGGACTGCTTCAGCTCCATAGACGAGGAAGAACAGAGTCTCGCCCGTTGGCTTGGTAGCGGTGGTGCGGATGGACCACATCACGGACTGGAGCTCGTCGTGCCAGCCCCTGCCGCAGGCCTCCAGCTTCTTCTTGAAGGTCCTGGTCTTGAGGCCCCTCAGGACCTCAGCGTTGGCGCGCTCAGCCTGACCATTGCTCCCGTGGTGGGCCACCGAAGCATAGCAGATCTGCGTTCCAAGGTTAGCACAGTAGGTCTTAAAGAGGTTACTAGTAAACTGCGAGCCGTTATCTGTGATGATGCGGTTGGGGACCCCGAAGCGGCTCACGAGGCCCTTGATGAACTTGACAGCAGAGCCGGCTGGAATGGTTCGGACGGCTTCCACTTCCGCCCACTTGGTGAACTTGTCGATGGCGATGTAGAGGTAACGGTAGCCCCCTAGTGCTCATGGGAACGGTCCTAGGATGTCTAGCCCCCAGACCACGAACTACCACGTGAGCGGGATGGTTTGGAGGCCCTGAGTAGGCTAATGGATTTGCTTGGCGTGGAATTGGCAAGCTTCGCAGGACTTCACCAGCTCGGCTGCATCGTTGAGTGTTGTGGGCCAATAGAATCCGCTGCGGAAGGCCTTGCCGACGAGGGTCTGTGCTGATGAGTGATGTCCACAGTCCCCGCCGTGTATGTCAATCAGCAGCTCCCTCCCTTGATCACTGGAGATGCAGCGCAGCGTGACATCGTTCGGCCGTTTCTTGTACAACTCGCCGTCTTGAATGCAGTATGCCGTGGCCTATCGGGCCACGCGCTCCGCGTCTTCTTCCTTCTCCGGCAGTGTCCCGTGCATCAGGTACTCCTTGAACTCCTTGGTCCAGCACTCCTCCTGGGGCTCGAGCGCCAAGAGTAGCCGAGCTCCTGAGGTTGGGCCACAAACTGGGGCTCCCGTGGCCGGGGGCTGCGGGAGCTCCTCCCGAGGCTGAGTCGTGCTTGAAAGAGGTGGTGTAGCTGACGGCTTGAAGAGCCGCTCTTCAAAGACGTCGGGCTCTTGCGGTTGCCGCTTGGATGCTCTCTTGGCAATGTCGTCGGCTTCCTTGTTGGTGCCCCGGGGCACGTGCTGCAGCTCCAAGCCTGAGAACTGCTTTTCCATTCTGCACACCTCCGCAAGGTAGGCCTCCATGTGCTCGTCCTTTGGCTCGTACACTTTGTTGGAGAAGTTGACGAGGAGTTGCGAGTCGCCCTTGACGGTAAGGCGCCTCACCCCTAGAGCCGCCGCAGCCTTCAGGCCGGCTATGAGGCCTTCGTATTCTGCGATATTGTTGGAGACCTTCTCGTCGTGCTGGAAGCATAGTTGCACGGCGTAGTAAAGCTTGTCCTGAGTGGGCGAGATGAGCACTGCTCCAGCCCCCGCGCCCTGGTGCACAAAGGCGCCATCAAAATACATGACCCAACCGTCTGGTGCCTCACTTCCTGGGGAGGTGGACCGATCTTCTCCTTCCTCAAGAGCCGGGGCATCTGTCCATTCCGCCACAAAATCGGCGAGCGCGGCTCCCTTGATGACCCTGGTGGTGCTGAACTCTAGCTGGAATGCTTGCAGCTCGATGTTCCATTCAGCGACCCTTCCGGCTGAGTTTGGGCTTCTGAGTACCCTCTCCAATGGGTAAGATGAGACGACCTTGATGGGGTGCCCCTGGAAGTAGTGCCACAGCTTGCGTGAGGCTACCAAGAGTGCGAGCAAGAGCTTTTGCGGCATGGGGTAGCGTGCCCTTGCGTCCCGTAGTACGGTGCTGACGAAGTACACCGGGTGCTCGGCGAGGGCTGGCACACTGTCGAGGCTCGGGTCTTGCGGAGATTGTGGCGTATCCTGAGGTGGAGGGTTTCCTGAGACTTGGCCATCCTCAGGAGTTTCTGCAACGTTGCCCTGCCGAGCTTGATCTTCCGCCCTTGATGGCTCTGGTGTGCCTTCCTGACCCTGCGCTGCATCAGCTCTGGCTTGGCGCGACACTGTTACGTCTCCAACGTATCTATAATTTTTGATTGCTCCATGCTATGTTATCTACTGTTTTGAGCAATATTGGGCTTTATTATCCACTTTTATATTATTTTTGGGACTAACCTATTAACCGGAGGCCCAGCCTAGAATTGCTGTTTTTTTGCCTATTTCAGTGTTTCGAAGAAAAGGAATATCAAAGGGAGTCGAAACGGAACGAAATCAACTAGAGAAGTTATTTTTGGAAGGAAAGCTACCGGAAAAGCTTGGAGTGCATGTCAGGAAAGAAGGGAGGTGCCCACGAGGGCGGGGGGCGCGCCCACCCCCCTAGGGCGCGCCCCCTGCCTCGTGCCCCCCTTCGGTCCACCGACGTGCTTCTTTCACCCATATATACCTACGTATCCTAAAACTTCTAGAACAGACAATAGATCGGGAGTTGCGCCGCCAGAAGCCTCCGTAGCCACCGAAACCAATCTAGACCTGTTCCAGCACCCTACCGGAGGGGGCAATCCCTCTCCGGTGGCCATCTTCATCATCCCGGTGCTCTCCATGACGAGGAGGGAGTAGTTCTCCCTCGGGGCTGAGGGTATGTACCAGTAGCTATGTCCTGTTCTCTCTCTCTCTCTCTCTCTCTCTCGTGTTCTTGAGGTGATACGATCTTGATGTATCGCGAGCTTTGCTATTATATTTGGATCCTATGATGTTTTCTTCCCCCTCTACTCTCTTGTAATGAATTGAGTTTCCCCTTTGAAGTTATCGTATCGGATTGAGTCTTTAAAGATTTGAGAATACTTGATGTATGTCTTGCCGTGCGTATCTATGGTGACAATGGGATACCACGTGATTCACTTGATGTATGTTTTGGTGATCAACTTGCGGGTTCCGCCCATGAACCTATGCATAGGGGTTGGCACACGTTTTCGTCGTGATTCTCCGGTATAACTTTTGGGCACTCTTTGAGGTCCTATGTGTTGGTTGAATAGATGAATCTGAGATTGTGTGACGCATATCGTATAATCATACCCACGGATACTTGAGGTGGCATTGGAGTATCTAGGTGACATTAGGGTTTTGGTTGATTTGTGTCTTAAGGTGTTATTCTAGTACGAACTCTAGGGCTGTTTGTGACACTTATAGGAATAGCCCAACAGATTGATTGGAAAGAATAACTTTGAGGTGGTTTCGTACCCTACCATAATCTCTTTGTTCGTTCTCTGCTATTAGTGACTTTGGAGTGACTTTGTTGCATGTCGAGGGATAGTTATGTGATCCAATTATGTTATCATTGTTGAGGGAACTTGCACTAGCGAAAGTATGAACCCTAGGCCTTATTTCCTATCATTGCAATACCGTTTACGCTCACTTTTATCATTAGTTACCTTGCTGTTTTTATAATTTCAGATTACAAATTCTCATATCTATCATCCATATACCACTTGTATCACCATCTCTTCGCCGGACTAGTGCACCTATGCAATTTACCATTGTATTGGGTGTGTTGGTGACACAAGAGACTCTTTATTATTTGGTTGCATGGTTGCTTGAGAGAGACCATCTTCATCCTACGCCTCCCATGGATTGATAAACCTTAGGTCATCCACTTGAGGGAAATTTGCTACTGTCCTACAAACCTCTGCACTTGGAGGCCCAACAACGTCTACAAGAAGAAGGTTGTGTAGTAGACATCAAGCTCTTTTCTGGCGCCGTTGCTGGGGAGGTGAGTGCTTGAAGGTATATCTTTAGATCTTGCAATCGAGTCTTTTAGTTTCTTGTTTTATCACTAGTTTAGTTTATAAAAGAAAATTACAAAAAAATGGAATTAAGATTACCTCATATGCTTCATCTTTTTCATATCTATCATGAAAATAAGGATTCCGATAATTGTGCTCAAGTGCTAGAAGAAGAATGCATTAGAATGTTTGGCACTAAATATTTGAATGATGATCATGATTGCAATATTGTTAGTATGAATTCCTTGAATATCCGTGATGCTAATGATATGCAAAGCCACAAGCTTGGGGAAGCTATGTTTGATGAAGATGATATTTTTTTGTCCCCCAAGTTTTGATGAGCAAATTTATTATGATGAAAGCATGCCTCCTATCTACGATGATTATTGTGATGATACATATGCTTTAAATAATAATGATAACCATGAACCTTTTCATCTTGATCTTAATTTTCAATCACATGATAGTTATTTTGTTGAGTTTGCTCCCACTATTATTCATGAGAAGAATTTTGCTTATGTGGAGAGTAGTAAATTTTCTATGCTTGTAGATCATGAAAAGAATGTTTTAGGTGCTGGTTATATTGTTGAATTCATTCATGATGCTACTGAAAATTATTATGAGGGAGGAACATATGCTTGTAGGAGTTGCAATAACATCAAGTTTCCTCTCTATGTGCTTAAAGTTTTGAAGTTATGCTTGCTTTACCTTCCTATGCAAGTTGATTCTTGTTCCCACAAGTTGTTTGCTCACAAAATACCTATGCATAGGAAGTGGGTTAGACTTAAATGTGCTAGTCATATTCTTCATGATGCTCTTTTTATGTTACAATTCTTATCTTTTATGTGAGCATCATTGAAATCATCATGCCTAGCTAGGGGCGTTAAACGATAGCGCTTGTTGGGAGGCAAACCAATTTTATTTTAGTTCTTTGCTTTTTGCTCCTGTTTAGTAATAAATAATTCATCTAGCCTCTGCTTATATGTGGTTTTATACTTTTAATTAGTGTTTGTGCCAAGTAGAACCTTTGGGAAGACTTGGGGAGAGTCTTGTTGATCATGCTGTAAAAAACAGAAACTTTAGCACTCACGAGAATTGCTGCCATGTTTATTTGGAGAGTGATATTTAGTTAATTCTTTTTGCACATGATTTATAGATAAATTCCTCAGTTCCAGAAATTTATTGGAGAATTTTATGAGTTCCATAAGTATACGTTTGATTCAGATTACTACAGACTGTTCTGTTTTGACAGATTCTGTTTTTCATGTGTTGTTTACTTATTTTGATGAATCTATGGCTAGTAAAAGAGTCTATAAACCATAGAGAAGTTGGAATACAGTAGGTTTAACACCAATATAAATAAAGAATGAGTTCATTAGAGTACCTTGAAGTGGTGATTTACTTTCTTATACTAACGGAGCTTACGAGTTTTCTACTTTAAGTTTTGTGTTGTGAAGTTTTCATGTTTTGGGTAAGGATTCGATGGAATATGGAATAAGGAGTGGCAAGAGCCTAAGCTTGGGGATGCCCAAGGCACCCCAAGGAAATATTCAAGGACAACCAAGAGCCTAAGCTTGGGGATGCCCCGGAAGGCATCCCCTCTTTCGTCTTCGTTCATCGGTAACTTTACTTGGAGCTATATTTTTATTTACCACATGATATGTGTTTTGCTTGGAGCGTCAATTTATTTTGTTAAGATTTGCTTGCTGTTATTTAGAACAATGTTTTGCATCTTTTATTCTAATAAAAGTGGCATTGATAGTCTTTACTATGCCTATGTTACAAGTATACATGTTGCTGTTTGAAAACAGAAAGTTTACCGCTGTTGCAATAATTCCCTAGAAAATTCAGAATGTGATAAAATGTTGAAACCTTTTGCATATTAAGATCTGATAAATTTACTACAGTGGGAATTTTATTTCATAATTGTTGGAGCTAGGGAAGTATGGATGTTGCAGCATTCTTTAGACTATCCTGTTTAGGCAGATTGCTGTTATGTTTGCATTGTTTGCATATGTTTACTTCTTTAATGATTCTATTTGAGGATAGGACTATTAAATATGCAGAGGCATTTAGTATGCAATGTTGAATAATAATTTTAGTGATTTGCTATAGTAGAGTATGATAAGGTTTTTGCAATGGTTTATACTAACTTATCTCACGAGTCCTTGTTGAGTTTTGTGTGGATGAAGCTTTTGAGATTTAGGGAGACTGTGATATGAGAGGAATTAAGGAGACACAAAAGCTCAAGCTTGGGGATGCCCCAGTTGGCATCCGACCTTTCTTCTTCAACAACTATCGGTTAGTATCGGTTGATCCTAAGTTTTTGCTTCTTCACATGATGTTTGCTATTCTTAGATGTCATTTTATTTTGTTTTGCTTGCTGTTTGAATAAAGTATCAAGATCTGAAATTCTTAAATGTTAGAGAGTCTTCACATAGCTGCATAATTATTCGACTACTCATTGATCTTCACTTATACCTTTCGGAGTAGTTTGTCATGTGCTCTAGTGCTTCACTTATATCTTTTAGAGCACGGTGGTGGATTTGTTTTATAGAAACTATTGATCTCTCATGCTTCACTTAGATTATTTTGAGAGTCTTAATAGCCTGGTAATTTGCTTAAAATCCTAATATGCTTGGTATGCAAGATTAATAATAAAACTTTCTTATGAGTGTGTTGAATACTAAGAGAAGATTGATGCTTGATGATTGTTTTGAGATATGGGGGTAATAATATCAAAGTCGTGCTAGTTGAGTAGTTGTGAATTTGAGAAATGCTTGTGTTGAAGTTTGCAAGTCCCATAGCATACACGTATGGTAAACGTTGTGTAACAAATTTGAAACACGAGGTGTTATTTGATTGTCTTCCTTATGAGTGGCGGTCGAGGACGAGCGATGGTCTTTTCCTACCAATCTATCCCCCTAGGAGCATGCGCGTAGTACCGAGGTTTTTGATGACTTGTAGATTTTTGCAATAAGTATGTGAGTTCTTTATGACTAATGTTGAGTCCATGGATTATATGCACTCTCACCCTTCCATCATTGCTAGCCTCTTCGGTACCGTGCATTTCCCTTTCTCACATTGAGAGTTGGTGCAAACTTCGCCGGTGCATCCAAACCCCGTGATATGATATGCTCTGTCACACATAAACCTCCTTATATCTTCCTCAAAACAGCCACCATACCTACCTATTATGGCATTTCCATAGCCATTCCGAGATATATTGCCATGCAACTTTCCACCATTCGTTCATCATGACACATTCATCATTGTCATATTGCATAGCATGATCATGTAGTTGGCATAGTATTTGTGGCAAAGCCACTGTTCATAATTCTTTCATACATGTAACTCTTGGTTCATTGCATATCCCGGTACACCGCCGGAGGCATTCATATAGAGTCATCTTTGTTCTAGTATCGAGTTGTAAATAAATAGAAGTGTGATGATCATCATTATTAGAGCATTGTCCCAAGTGAGGAATAAAAAAAAGAGAAAGGCTTTAAAAAAAGAGAAGCCCCCCCAAAAAGAGAAAGGCCATAAAAAATGGCCCCCAAAAAAATGAGAGAAAAAGACAGAAGGGACAATGCTACTATCCTTTTCCACACTTGTGCTTCAAAGTAGCACCATGATCTTCATGATAGAGAGTCTCTTGTTTTGTCACTTTCATATACTAGTGGGAATTTTTCATTATAGAACTTGGCTTGTATATTCCAACAATGGGCCTCCTTAAGTGCCCTAGGTCTTCGTGAGCAAGCAAGTTGGATGCACACCCACTAGTTTCTTTTGTTGAGCTTTCATACATTTATAGCTCTAGTGCATCCGTTGCATGGCAATCCCTACTCCTTGCATTAACATCAATCGGTGGGCATCTCCATAGCCCATTGATTAGCCTCGTTGATGTGAGACTTTCTCCTTTTTTGTCTTCTCCACATAACCCCCTCATTATAGTGCTATGTCCATGGCTCGCGCTCATATATTGCGTGAAAGTTTATAGGTTTGAGATTACTAAAGTATGAAACAATTGCTTGGCTTGTCATCGGGGTTGTGCATGATGAGAGCATTCTTGTGTGACGAAAATGAAACATGACTAAACTATATGATTTTGTAGGGATGAACTTTCTTTGGCCATGTTATTTTGAGAAGACATAATTGCTTAGTTAGTATGCTTGAAGTATTATCATTTTTATGTCAATACGAACTTTTGTCTTGAATCTTTCGGATCTGAATATTCATACCACAATTAAGAAGAATTACATTGAAATTATGCCAAGTAGCACTCCGCATCAAAAATTCTATTTTTATCATTTACCTACTCGAGGACGAGCAGGAATTAAGCTTGGGGATGCTTGATACGTCTCCAACATATCTATAATTTTTGATTGCTCCATGCTATGTTATCTACTGTTTTGGGCAATATTGGGCTTTATTATCCACTTTTATATTATTTTTGGGACTAACCTATTAACCGGAGGCCCATCCCAGAATTGCTGTTTTTTGCCTATTTCAGTGTTTTGAAGAAAAGGAATATCAAATGGATTCGAAACAGAACGAAATCAACTAGAGAAGTTATTTTTGGCAGGAAAGCTACCGGAAAAGCTTGGAGCGCACGTCAGGAAAGAAGGGAGGTGCCCACGAGGGTGGGGGGGGGGGCGCCCCCACTACCTCGTGGCCCCCCTTCGGTCCACCGACGTGCTTCTTTCACCCATATATACCTACGTATACTAAAACTTCCAGAACAGACAAGATCAGGAGTTCCGCCGCCAGAAGCCTCTGTAGCCACCGAAAACCAATCTAGACCCGTTCCGGCACCCTGCCGGAGGGGGCAATCCCTCTCCGGTGGCCATCTTCATCATCCTGGTGCTCTCCATGACGAGGAGGGAGTAGTTCTCCCTCGGGGCGAGGGTATGTACCAGTAGCTATGTGTTTGATCTCTCTCTCTCTCTCTCTCTCGTGTTCTTGAGGTGATACGATCTTGATGTATCGCGAGCTTTGCTATTATATTTGGATCATATGATGTTTTCTTCCCCCTCCACTCTCTTGTAATGAATTGAGTTTCCCCTTTGAAGTTATCTTATTGGATTGAGTCTTTAAAGATTTGAGAACACTTGATGTATGTCTTGCCATGCGTATCTGTGGTGACAATGGGATACCACGTGATTCACTTGATGTATGTTTTGGTGATCAACTTGCGGGTTCCGCCATGAACCTATGCATAGGGGTTGGCACACGTTTTCGTCGTGATTCTCCGGTATAACTTTTGGGCACTCTTTGAGGTCCTGTGTGTTGGTTGAATAGATGAATCTAAGATTGTGTGACGCATATCGTATAATCATACCCACGGATATTTGAGGTGAATTGGAGTATGTAGGTGACATTAGGGTTTTGGTTGATTTGTGTCTTAAGGTGTTATTCTAGTACGAACTCTAGGGCTATTTGTGACACTTATAGGAATAGCCCAACGGATTGATTGGAAAGAATAACTTTGAGGTGGTTTCGTACCGTACCATAATCTCTTCGTTCGTTCTCCTCTATTAGTGACTTTGGAGTGACTCTTTGTTGCATGTCGAGGGATAGTTATGTGATCCAATTATGTTATCATTGTTGAGGGAACTTGCACTAGCGAAAGTATGAACCCTAGGCCTTATTTCCTATCATTGCAATACCGTTTTACACTCACTTTTATCATTAGTTACCTTGCTGTTTTTATAATTTCACATTACAAATTCTCATATCTATCATCCATATACCACGTGTATCACCATCTCTTCGCCGAACTAGTGCACCTATACAATTTACCATTGTATCGGGTGTGTTGGGGACACAAGAGACTCTTTGTTATTTGGTTGCAGGGTTGCTTGAGAGAGACCATCTTCATCCTATGCCTCCCACGGATTGATAAACTTTAGGTCATCCACTTGAGGGAAATTTGCTACTGTCCTACAAACCTCTGCACTTGGAGGCCCAACAACGTCTACAAGAAGAAGGTTGTGTAGTAGACATCAGACACACCCTTGTCTTTGCGCTCCTCCTGAACCGCCACCAGCGCCGCGCTGGCGGAGTACGGGGTGGCGGTGAGGTAGAGTACCATAGGCTTGAGAGGCCGTGGTGCCACCATCACCGGGGGGGGGGGGGGGTGGTGAGGTATTTCTTGAGGTCTTGGAAGGCCCTGTCGGCCTCTGGGGTACACTCGAAGGGGCCTTTCTTCTTCATGAGCTTAAAGAAGGCTAAGGCACGCTCACCTAGCTTAGAGATGAAATGCCCTAACAGTCACCCGTCCTGCCAGCTTTTGCATCTCCTTGAGGGTCTGTGGTGGGCTCATGTCTTCGATGGCCTTGATCTTCTCTGGGTTCGCCTCGATCCCTCTGTGGGATACGAGAAACCCTACCAGCTTGCCAGAGGGGACGCCAAACACGCATTTCTCCGGGTTAAGCCTCAAGTTCACCCGGCGCAAACTCTCAAAGGTCTCCTCCAAGTCTTGAATCAACGTCCTTGCCTCGCGAGATTTGACCACTATGTCATCAACGTAGGCCTCTGTGTTCCTGCCGAGCTGCCGCCCCAAGGCGATGTGCGTCAGCCGCTGAAAGGTTGCGCCCACGTTGCGAAGACCGAAAGGCATGCAGGTGTAGCAGTACACCTCACATGGTGTCAAGAAGGCCGTCTTCTCCACATCCTCCACCGCCATCTTGATCTGATGGTATCCAGAGAACGCATCCAGGAAACTTAACAAATCGCACTTGGCGGTGGAGTCGACGATTTGATCGATGCACGGAAGAGGGAACAGATCTTGGGGGCAGGCTTTGTTGAGGTTGGTGAAGTCGACACACATCCATTCCTTCCCACCTTTCTTCGGTACTACGACGGGGTTCACCAGCCATTCGAGGTATCGAACTTCTCGGATGGTACCTGCCGCCTCCAGCTTGTGTGTCTCTCGGACGATGAAGGCCTGCTTCTCAGTGGACTGCCGTCTTGCTCGCTGCTTCACGGGGCGTACGTTGGGGCACACCCTTAGATGATGCTGGATTACCTCTCTCGGGACCCCTACCAGCTGATTGGGCTCCCACGCGAATATCTCCTTGTTCGCGTGCAAAAACCTGACCAAAGCTTCTTCTTGTCCTGGGTCAAGGCTGGTTCCTATGGTGAAGGTGGCTCCTGAAGACCCGTCCTCGTTGACCGGCACCTGCTTGGTCTCCGCCTTGTCTTAGGTGAACAACTGCTTCTTCTTGGTGGGCGCGGTCTCCTTGGCCTCGGGCGCACCGGCGCCGGCTGGCTGTGCCGCTGCCGCGGTCTTGCAGGCGAGCCTGAGCGCCGTCACGGCCTCCTTAGTGTCCCTCTTGATGGTGAGGACGCCCTTGCTCCCTGGCATCTTCATGAGGTTGTAGGCCGGGTGAGTCGCCGCCATGAACTGAGCGAGAGCCGGGTACCCGAGTATGGCATTGTACGGGAGACCGATGTGGACGATGTCAAAGTCTACCAGCTCGGTGCGATAGTTGTCACGCATGCCAAAGGTGACAAGGAGGCGGATCTACCCCAGAGAGTGGGCAGCTCCACCACCCACGCCCACGAAGGGCTTGCTGGGGCCGAGCCACTCGAGTGGCACATGATGAAGGCTGAAGGCTTCTACGGAGAGCAAGTTGAGGCCGGTGCCGCCATCGACGAGGGTCTTGGTAACGGCCACATTACAGATGGTGGGCGTGCAGAGCATCGGGAGCACCCCGGAGCCGGCGGTGGAGTTGGGGTGGTCTTCTGAGCCGAAGGTGAGGCCGGCCTCCGGCGCGGCCCAACCCGGCGGAGCCCCCGGGCGCATGGTGGCTGCCCCAATCTGACGGAAGAAAGGTTTGACGTGGCGATCTGAAGGTGGTGCTTGAGAGCCACCCAACAGTGCCGCGACTGCGTGGTGCGCCGACACCGCATAGCGCGCGGTGAAGAGGTCGTGGAGTTCCCCCCAGGATGCCACCGTGGATCCCGGGAGGTTGAGCATCCAGGCGCGTGGCTCGCCGGCGAGGGCCATGGGGAACCAGTTGGCCATGATCTTGTCGTTGCCCTGGCTTCTAGGACGGCCTCCTCATACGCCAGCAGGAACGGCGCGGGTCTGCCTCGCCGTCGTAACGCGACGGCATCTCCGGCTTGAACTTGGTTGGCCACTGCAGTCGCCTCAGGGCGGGGGCCAGGGCTTGGTACCCAGACTCCCTGTTGCTGGTGTCGGCCGCAGAGGTGGGTGATGGGGCACCTGCCATGGGAGCAAAGTGCGGCGGCGCGGGGCGCAGGTTGGTGGAGAGGAGCTCCGGTGCACCCCTACCTGGCGCGCCAAATGTCGGATGTGGGATTCCGACTAACCCTTAAGGTTCGAACACTGGGGTGCGCGCAAAGTCTTTCCCTCCTACCGATCTACTCTCTAGCTCGCTAAGATCTTGCAGACAAACTCGCAACATAGAAAGACATGGGGTTTATACTGGTTCGGGCCACCGTTGTGGTGTAATACCCTACTCCAGTGTGGTGGTGGTGGATTGCCTCTTGGGCTGATGATGAACAGTACAAGGGAAGAACAACCTCCTGAGGTTGAGGTGTTCTTGTGCTTTCGGACTTGTGTGTATCTCTGGGTCCGATCAGATCTCTCCCCTACTATGGTGGCTAGTCCTATTTATAGAGGCCCTGGTCCTCTTCCCAAATATCGAGCAGGAAGGGAGCCAACAATGGCGGTCAAATTTGAAGGGGGACAGCTAGTACAAGCTATCTTGACAAAAGCGGTCTTCGCATGCGAAAAGCTCCGGGGTGACGCCGTCTTGGGCTCCACGATGACCTCCTTCTTGCAGTCCTCCTGGTCTTGGTCTTGTTGCACCGAAATGGCAACCTTTGCCTGATGCCTCGGTACTCCGCGGCTGTGCTTGCCCCCTTTGCACCAAAGAGGAAACAAGGACGCTGCGTGCGCTGGCGCCCGCCTGGTGTCGATCGTCATGGCTCACGTCACAAGTGCCTCGTGAGGTTTGCCTCGCCTTGATATCTCCGCCCCTCGCGAGCCTGCCTGACTAGGCTGCTCGGGAGGAGGTCTTGCGTCGTCCGCCTCGCGAGGCTTGGACCCTCGCGAGGGTCTTGGATGCTTTGTTGATGAAGATGGGCCATATGGCCTACTGGCTCAGCCACGCCATGGGCCGCAGGCAGGTAGGTCTGGGGACCCCCGTTCCTAGAACGCCGACAAAGGCCCATTAGTTCCCCGGGGTTTTCGATAACCCTCCCGCACTCCAATAGTTATCCGGTACCTCTCAGAACTCATCTGGTGTCCGAATAAAATCGTCCAATATATCATTCTTTATGTCTCGACTATTTCGAGACTCCTCGTCATGTCCGTGATCTCATCCGGGACATTGAACAAACTTCGGTCATCAAAAACATATAACTCATAATACAAATCATCATCGAACGTTAAGCGTGCGGACCCTACGGGTTGAAGAACTATGTATACATGACCGAGACACATCTCCGATCAATAACCAATAGCGGAACCTGGATGCTCATATTGTCTCCTACATATTCTACAAAGATCTTTATCGGTCAAACCGCATAACAACATACGTCATTCCCTTTGTCATAGGTATGTTACTTGCCCGAGATTTGATCATCGGTATCATCATACCTAGTTCAATCTCATTACCGGCAAGTCTTTTTACTCGTTCCGTAATGCATCATCCTATAACTAACTCATTAGTCACATTGCTTGCAAGGCTTACAGTGATGTGCATTACCGAGAGGGCCCAGAGATACCTCTCTGATACATGGAGTGACAATCTTGATCTATGTCAACTCAACAAACACCATCGAAGACACCTGTAGAGCATCTTTATAATCACCCAGTTATGTTGTGATGTTTGATAGCACACAAGGTGTTCCTCCCGTATTTGGGAGTTGCATAATCTCATAGTCAGAGGAACATGTATAAGTCATGAAGAAAGCAATGGCAATAAAACTAAATAATCATTATGCTAAGCTAACGGATGGGTCTTGTCCATCACATCATTCTCCAATGATGTGATCCCATTCATCAAATGACAACACATGTCTATGGTTAGGAAACTTAACCATCTTTTATTAATGAGCTAGTCAAGAAGAGGCATACTAGGGACACTATGTTCGCCTATGTATTCACACGTGTACTAAGTTTCCGGTTAATACAATTCTAGCATGAATAATGAACATTTATCATGATATAAAGAAATATAAATAACAAGTTTATTATTTCCTCTAGGGCATATTTCCTTCATTCTCCCACTTGCACTAGAGTTAATAATCTAGATTACATAGTAATGATTCTAACACCCATGGAGTCTTGGTGTTGGTAATGTTTTGCTCGTGAGAGAGGCTTAGTCAACGGGTCTGCAACACTCAGATCCGTATGTATCTTGCAAATCTCTATGTCTCCCTCCTTGACTTGATCACGAATGGAATTGAAGCGTCTCTTGATGTGTTAGGTTCTGTTATGAAATCTGGATTCCGTCACCAGGGAAATTGCTCCAGTATTGTCACAAAAGATTTTCATTGGACCCGATGCACTAGGTATTACACCTAGATCGGATATGAACTCCTTCATTTGCTACTTCCAAAGCATCTATGTACTCTGCTTCACACGTAGATCCCGCCACGACGCTCTGCTTGGAACTGCACCAACTAACAGCTCCACCATTCAATATAAATACGTATCATGTTTGTGACTTAGAGTCATCCGGATCAATGTCAAAGCTTGCATTGACGTAACCATTTACGATGAGCTCTTTGTCACCTCCATAAACGAGAAACATATCTTAGTCCTTTTCAGGAATTTTAGGATGTTCTTGACCGATGTCAAGTGATCCACTCCTAGATTACTTTGGTACCTCCCTGCTAAACTTATGGCAAGGCACACATCAGGGCTGGTGTACAACATTGCATATATGATAGAACCTATGGCTGAGGCATAGGGAATGACTTTCATTTTCTCTCTATCTTCTGCAGTGGTCGGGCATTGAGTCTGACTCAACTTCACACCTTGTAACACAGGCAAGAACCCTTTCTTTGACAGATCCATTTTGGACTTCTTCAAAACTTTATCAAGGTATGTGCTTTGTGAAAGTCCAAGTAAGCGTCTTGATCTATCTCTATAGATCTTGATGCCCAATATATAAGCAGCTTCGCCGAGGTCTTTCATTAAAAAATTCTTATTCAAATATCCTTTTATGCTATCCAGAAATTCTGTATTATTTCCAATCAACAATATGTCATCTACATATAATATTGGAAATGCTACAGAGCTCCCACTCACTTTCTTGTAAATACAAGTTCTCCAAAAGTCTGTATAAAACCATATGCTTTGATCACACTATCAAAGCATATGTTCCAACTCTGAGAGGCTTGCACCAGTCCATAAATGGATCGCTGGAGCTTGCACACTTTGTTAGCACCTTTAGGATCGGCAAAACCTTCTAGTTGCATCATATACAACTCTTCTTTAAGATATCCATTAAGGAATGCAGTTTTGACATCCATTTGCCAAATTTCATAATCATAAAATGCGGCAATTGCTAACATGATTCGGACAGACTTAAGCATCGCTACAGGAGAGAAGGTCTCATCGTAGTCAACTCCTCGAACTTGTCGAAAACCTTTCGCAACAAGTCGAGCTTTGTAGACAGTTACATTACCGTCAGCATCAGTCTTCTTCTTGATGATCCATTTATTCTCTATGGCTTGCCAATAATTCCGAAAGTCAACAAAAGTCCACACTTTGTTCTCATACATGGATCCCATCTCAGATTTCATGGCCTCAAGCCATTTCACGGAATATGGGCTCAGCATCGCTTCCTCATAGTTCGTAGGTTCATCATGGTCAAGTAACATGACCTCTAGAATAGGATTACCGTGCCACTCTGGTGCGGTTCGTACTCTGGTTGACCTATGAGGTTCGGTAGTAACTTGATTAGAAGTTTCATGATCATCATTAGCTTCCATACTGATTGGTGTAGGAATCACTAGAACTGATTTCTGTGATGAACTACTTTCCAATAAGGGAGAAGATACAATTACCTCACCAAGTTCTACTTTCCTCCCACTCTCTTCTTTCGAGAGAAACTCCTTCTCTAGAAAGGATACATTCTTAGCAACAAATATCTTGCCTTCGGATCTGTGATAGAAGGTGTACCCAACAGTCTCCTTTGGGTATCCTATGAAGACACATTTCTTTGATTTGGGTTCGAGTTTACCAGGTGAAGCTTTTTTGCATAAGCATCGCAGCCCCAAACTTTAAGAAACGACAGCTTAGGTTTCTTGCCAAATCGCAGTTCATATGGTGTCGTCTCAACGGATTTAGATGGTGCCCTATTTAACATGAATGAAAACGTTTCTAAAGCATAACCCCAAAACATTAGCGGTAAATCAGTAAGAGACATCATAGATCGCACCATATCTAATAAAGTACGGTTACAACGTTCAGACACACCATTATGTTGTGGTGTTCCAGGTGGCGTGAGTTGTGAAACTATTCCACATTGTTTCAAATGAAGACCAAACTCATAACTCAAATATTCACCTCCACAATCAGATCGTAGAAATTTTATTTTCTTGTTACGATGATTTTTCACTTCACTCTGAAATTCTTTGAACTTTTCAAATGTTTCGACTTATGTTTCATCAAGTAGATATACCCATATCTGCTCAAATCATCTGTGAAGGTCAGAAAATAATGATACCCGCCGCGAGCCTCAATACTCATTGGACCGCATACATCAGTATGCATTATTTCCAATAAGTCAGTTGCTCGCTCCATTGTTCCTGAGAACGGAGTCTTAGTCATCTTGCCCATGAGGCATGGTTCGCAAGCATCAAGTGATTCATAATCAAGTGATTCCAAAAGCCCATCAACATCGAGTTTCTTCATGCACTTTACACCAATATGACCTAAACGGCAGTGCCACAAATAAGTTGCACTATCATTATTAACCTTGCATCTTTTGGCTTCAATATTATGAATATGTGTATCACTACAATCGAGATTTAATAAAAATAGACCACTCTTCAAGGGTGCATGACCATAAAAGATATTACTAATAAAAATAGAACAACCATTATTCTCTGATTTAAATGAATAACCATCTCCCATCAAACAAGAACCAGATATAATGTTTCATGCTCAATGCTGGCACCAAATAACAATTATTTAGGTCTAAAACTAATCCCGACGGTAGATGTAGAGGTAGCGTGTCGACGATGATCACATCGACTTTGGAACCATTTCCCACGCGCATCATCACCTTGTCCTTAGCCAATCTTCGTTTAATCCGTAGCCCCTGTTTCGAGTTGCAAATATGAGCAATAGAACCAGTATCAAATACCCAGGCGCTACTATGAGCATTAGTAAGGTACACATCAATAACATGTATATCAAACATACCTTTCACTTTGCCATCCTTCTTATCCGGCAATACTTGGGGCAGTTCTGCTTCCAGTGACCAGTCCCTTTGCAGTAGAAGCACTAAGTCTCAGGCTTAGGTCCAGACTTGGGCTTCTTCACCGGAGCATCAACTTGCATGCCATTATTCTTGAAGTTTCCCTTCTTCCCTTTGCCCTTTTTCTTGAAACTAGTGGTCCTGTTAACCATCAACACTTGATGCTCCTTCTTGATTTCTACCTCCGCGGCCTTTAGCATCGCGAAGAGCTCGGGAATTGTCTTATGCCTCCCTTGCATATTATAGTTCATCATGAAGCTTTTGTAGCTTGGTGGCAGTGATTGAAGAACTCTGTCAATGACACTATCATCAGGAAGATTAGCTTCGAGCTGAGTCAAGTGGTTGTGGTACCCAGACATTCTGAGTATATGTTCACTAACAGAACTATTCTCCTCCATTTTGCTGCTATAAAACTTATTAGAGACTCCATATCTCTCAATTCGGGCATTTGCTTGAAATATTAACTTCAACTCCTGGAACATCTCATATGCTCCATGACATTCAAAATGTCTTTGAAGTCCCGATTCTAAGCTGTAAAGCATGGCACACTGAACTATCGAGTAGTCATCAGCTTTGCTCTGCCAGACGTTCACAACGTCCGGAGTTACTCCTGCAACAGGTCTTGCACCTAGCGGTGCTTCCAGGACATAATTCTTCTATGCAGCAATGAGGATAATCCTCAAGTTACGGGCACAGTCTGTGTAGTTGCTACCATCATCTTTCAACTTAGCTTTCTCTAGGAATGCATTAAAATTCAAGGGAACCGTAGCATGGGCCATTGATCTACAACAACATAGACATGCATATACTATCAGGTACTAAGTTCATGATAAATTAAAGTTCAATTAATCATATTACTTAAGAACTCCCACTTAGATAGACATCCCTCTAGTCATCTAAATGATCACGTGATCCATATCAACTATCCGATCATCATGTGAGATGGAGTAGTTTTTAATGGTGAACATCACTATGTTGATCATATCTACTATATGATTCATGTTCGACCTTTTGGTCTCAGTGTTCCGAGGCCATATCTGCATATGCTAGGCTCGTCAAGTTTAACTCGAGTATTCTACATGCGCAAAACTGGCTTGCACCCGTTGTATGTGAACGTAGAGCTTATCACACACGATCATCACATGGTGTCTCGGCACGACGAACTGTAGCAACAGTGCATACTCAGGGAGAACACTTGTACCTTGAAATTTATTGAGGGATCATCTTATAATGCTATCGTCATACTAAGCAAAATAAGATGCATAAAGGATAAACATCACATGCAATCAAAATGTGTGACATGATATGTACATCATCATCTTGTGCCTTTGATCTCCATCTCGAAAGCACCATCATGATCTCCATCGTCATTGGCTTGACACCTTGATCTCCATCGTAGCATCGTTGTCATCTCTCCAACTATTGCTTCTACGGCTATCGCTACCGCTTAGTGATAAAGTAAAGCAATTACATGGCGATTGCATTTCATACAATAAAGCAACAACCATAAGGCTGCTGCCAGTTGCCGATAACTTTTACAAAACATGATCATCTCATACAACAATTTATATCTCATCATGTCTTGACCATATCACATCACAACATGCCCTGCAAAAACAAGTTAGACGTCCTGTACTTTGTTGTTGCAAGTTTTACGTGGCTGCTACAGGCTTCTAGCAAGAAGCGTTCTTACCTACGCATCAAAACCAGAACGATTTTTTGTCAAGTGTGCTTTTTTAACCTTCAACAAGGACCGGCCATAGTCAAACTCGATTCAACTAAAGTTGGAGAAACAGACACTCGCCAGTCACCTGTGTGCGAAGCACGTCGGTAGAACTAGTCTCATGAACGTGGTCATGTAATGTCGGTCCGGGCCGCTTCATCCAACAATACCGCTGAATCAAAGTAAGATGTTGGTGGTAAGCAGTATGAATATTATCGCCCACAACTCTTTGTGTTCTACTCGTGCATATAACATCTACGCATAGACCTGGCTCGGATGCCACTGTTGGGTAACACAGTATTTCAAAAAAATCCTATGATCAAGCAAGATATATCTAGGAGATGCATAGCAACGAGAGGGGAGAGTGTGTCCACGTACCCTCGTAGACCGAAAGCGGAAGCGTTTAGTAACGCGATTGATGTAGTCGAACGTCTTCACGATCCAACCGATCCAAGTACCGAACGTACGACTCCTCCGTCTTCAGGACACTTCAGCATGATGACGTCCCTCGAGCTCTTGATCCAGTTGAGGACAAGGGAGAGTTCCATCATCACAATGGCATGGCAACGGCGTTGATGATGTGATCCGTGCAGGGCTTCGCCTAAGCACTACGACAATATGACTGAGGTGGTAAACTATGGAGGGGGGCACCGCACACGGCTAAGACAATTGATCTTGTGTGTTATAGGGTGCCCCCTTAGCCCCTGTCCCCGTATATAAAGGAGGAGAGGGGGAGGCCGGTTGGCCCCTATAGGGCGCTCCAAGAGAGAGGAGTCCTACTAGGACTCCAAGTCCTAGTAGGATTCCACTTGGTGGAAGGGGGAAGAAGGAAGGGAGGGGGAGAGGGAAAGGGAAAGGGGGGTGCCGCCCCTTCCCCTAGTCTACTTCAGACTGCAAGGGGGGCGCGGCCAGCCCCTAGTGTCCCTCCTCTCTCTCCACTAAGGCCCATGAAGGCCCATTAGTTCCCCCGGGGTTTTCGATAACCCTCCTGCACTACGATAGTTATCCAGTACCTCTCGGAACTCATCCGGTGTCCGAATTGTTGGGGAACGCAGTAATTTCGAAAATTTTCCTACGCACACGCAAGATCATGGTGATGCACAGCAACGAGAGGGGAGAGTGTTGTCTACGTACCAACGCAGACCGACTGCGGAAGCGATCACACAACGTAGAGGAAGTAGTCGTACGTCTTCTTCCCGATCCGACCGATCCAAGCACCGTTACTCCGGCACCTCCGAGTTCTTAGCACACGTTCAGCTCGATGACGATCCTCGGGCTCCGATCCAGCAAAGCGTCGAGGAAGAGTTCCGTCAGCACGACAGCGTGGTGACGATCTTGATGTACTACCGACGCAGGGCTTCGCCTAAGCACTACAACGGTATGATCGAGGTGGAATTTGGTGGCAGGGGGCACCGCACACGGCTAAGGAACGATCTCAAGGATCAACTTGTGTGTCTTGGGGTGTCCCCTGCCCCCGTATATAAAGGTTGGAGGGAGGGGGGCTGGCCGGCCAGAGAGAGGGAGGCGCAGGGGGAGTCCTACTCCTACCGGGAGTAGGACTCCCCCCTCCAATCCTATTCCAACTAGGACTCTCAAGGGGGAAAGGAGAGAGAGGGGGGCCGGCCCCTTCTCCTAGTCCTACTAGGACTTGGGGAAGGGGGGGGGGGCGCGGCCAGGCTGTGGGCTGCCCCTTTTCTCTTTTCCACTAAGGCCCAATAGGCCCATTAGTCTCCCCGGGGGGTTCCGGTAACCCTTCCGGTATTCCGGTAAAATCCCGATTTCACCCGGAACACTTCCTATGTCCAAACATAGGCTTCCAATATATCAATCTTTACGTCTCGACCATTTCGAGACTCCTCGTCATGTCCGTGATCTCATTCGGGACTCCGAACAACCTTCGGTACATCAAAATGCATAAACTCATAATAACTGTCATCGTAACGTTAAGCGTGCGGACCCTACGGTTCGAGAACAATGTAGACATGACCGAGACACGTCTCCGGTCAATAACCAATAGCGGGACCTGGATGCCCATATTGGCTCCTACATATTCTACGAAGATCTTTATCGGTCAGACCGCATAACAACATACGTTGTTCCCTTTGTCATCGGTATGTTACTTGCCCGAGATTCGATCGTCGGTATCCAATACCTAGTTCAATCTCGTTACCGGCAAGTCTCTTTACTCGTTCCGTAATACATCATCTCACAACTAACATATTAGTTGCAGTGCTTGCAAGGCTTATGTGATGTGCATTACCGAGAGGGCCCAGAGATACCTCTCCGACAATCGGAGTGACAAACCCTAATCTCGAAATACGCCAACCCAACATCTACCATTGGAGACACCTGTAGTACTCCTTTATAATCACCCAGTTACGTTGTGACGTTTGGTAGTACCCAAAGTGTTCCTCCGATAAACGGGAGTTGCATAATCTCATAGTTATAGGAACATGTATAAGTCATGAAGAAAGCAATAGCAACATACTAAACGATCGGGTGCTAAGCTAATGGAATGGGTCATGTCAATCAGATCATTCAACTAATGATGTGACCTCGTTAATCAAATAACAACTCTTTGTTCATGGTTAGGAAACATAACCATCTTTGATTAACGAGCTAGTCAAGTAGAGGCATACTAGTGACACTCTGTTTGTCTATGTATTCACACATGTATTATGTTTCCGGTTAATACAATTCTAGCATGAATAATAAACATTTATCATGATATAAGGAAATAAATAATAACTTTATTATTGCCTCTAGGGCATATTTCCTTCAGTCTCCCACTTGCACTAGAGTCAATAATCTAGTTCACATCGCCATGTGATTTAGCAGCAATGGTTCACATCACCGTGTGATTAACACCCATAGTTCACATCGTCATGTGACCAACACTCAAAGGGATTACTAGAGTCAGTAATCTAGTTCACATATCTATGTGATTAACACCCAAAGAGTACTAAGGTGTGATCATGTTTTGCTTGTGAGATAATTTTAGTCAACGGGTCTGCCACATTCAGATCCGTAAGTATTTTGCAAGTTCTATGTCTACAATGCTCTACACGGAGCTACTCTAGCTAATTGCTCCCACTTTCAATATGTATCCAGATTAGGAATCATCTGGATCAGTGTCAAAAACTTGCATCGACGTAACCCTTTACGACGAACCTTTTTGTCACGTCCATAATCGAGAAACATATCCTTATTTCACTAAGGATAATTCTGACTGCTGTCCAGTGATCTACTCCTAGATCACTATTGTATTCCCTTGCCAGAATCAGTGTAGGGTATACAATAGATCTGGTACACAGCATGGCATACTTTATAGAACCTATGGCCAAGGCATAGGGAATGACTTTCATTCTCTTTCTATCTTCTGCCGTGGTCGGGTTTTGAGTCTTACTCAATTTCACACCTTGTAACACAGGCAAGAACTCTTTCTTTGACTGTTCCATTTTGAACTACTTCAAAATCTTGTTAATGTATGTACTCATTGAAAAAACTTATCAAGCGTTTTGATCTATCTCTATAGATCTTGAAGCTCAATATGTAAGCAGCTTCATCGAAGTCTTTCTTTGAAAAACTCCTTTATGCTTTACAGAATAATTCTACATTATTTCCGATTAACAATATGTCATTCACATATACTTATCAGAAATGTTGTAGTGCTCCCACTCACTTTCTTGTAAATACAGGCTTCATCGTAAGTCTGCATAAAACTATATGCTTTGATCAACTCATCAAAGCGTATATTCCAACTCCGAGATGCTTGCACTAGTCCACAGATGGATCGCTGGAGCTTGCACATTTTGTTAGCACCTTTCGGATCGACAAAACCTTCTATTGCATCATATACAACTCTTCTTTAATAAATCCATTAAGGAATGCAGTTTTGTTTATCCATTTGCCAGATTTCATAAAATGTGGCAATTACTAACATGATTCGGACAGACTTAAGCATAGATACGAGTGAGAAACTCTCATCGTAGTCAACACTTTGAACTTGTCGAAAACCTTTTGCGACAATTCTAGCTTTGTAGATAGTAACACTACTATCAACGTCCGTCTTCCTCTTGAAGATCCATTTATTTTCTATGGCTTGCCGATCATCGGGCAAGTCAACCAAAGTCCATACTTTGTTTTCATACATGAATCCCATCTCAGATTTCATGGCTTCAAGCCACTTTGCGGAATCTGGGCTCACCATCGCTTCTTCATAGTTCGTAGGTTCATCATGATCTAGTAGCATGACTTCCAGAATTGGATTACCGTACCACTCTGGTGCGGATCTCACTCTGGTTGATCTACGTGGTTCAGTAGTATCTTGTCCTGAAGTTTCATGATCATCATCATTAGCTTCCTCACTAATTGGTGTAGGTGTCACAGAAACAGTTTTCTGTGATGTGTTACTTTCCAACAAGGGAGCAGGTACAGTTACCTCGTCAAGTTCTACTTTCCTCCCACTCACTTCTTTCGAGAGAAACTCCTTCTCTAGAAAGTTTCCGAACTTAGCAACAAAAGTCTTGCCTTCGGATCTGTGATAGAAGGTGTATCCAATAGTTTCCTTTGGATATCCTATGAAGACACATTTCTCCGATTTGGGTTCGAGCTTATCAGGGTGAAGCTTTTTCACATAAGCATCGCAGCCCCAAACTTTAAGAAACGACAACTTTGGTTTCTTGCCAAACCATAGTTCATAAGGCGTCGTCTCGACGGATATAGATGGTGCCCCTTTTTAACGTGAATGCAGCTGTCTCTAATGCATGACCCCAAAAACGATAGTGGTAAATCGGTAAGAAACATAATAGATTGCACTATATCCAATAAAGTACGGTTATGACGTTCGGACACACCATTATGCTGTGGTGTTCCAGGTGGCGTGAGTAGTGAAACTAGTTCACATTGTTTTAACTGAAGACCAAACTCGTAACTCAAATACTCTTTTCCACGATCAGATCATAGAAACTTTATTTTTCTTGTTACGATGATTTTTCACTTCACTCTAAAATTCTTTGAACTTTTCAAATGTTTTAGACTTATGTTTCATCAAGTAGATATACTCATATCTGCTCAAATCATCTGTGAAGATCATAAAATAATGATACCTGTCGCGAGCCTCAATATTCATCGGACCACATACATCAGTATGTATGATTTCCAACAAATCTGTTGCTTGCTCCATTGTTTCGAAGAACAGAGTTTTAGTCATATTGCCCATGAGGCATGGTTCGCAAGCATCAACTGATTCATAATCAAGTGATTCAAAAAGCCCATCAGCATGGAGTTTCTTCATGCGCTTTATACCAATATGACCTAAACGGCAGTGCCACAAATAAGTTGCACTATCATTATTAACTTTGCATCTTTTGGTTTCAATATCATGAATATGTGTCTCACTACGATCGAGATCCAGTGAACTTGTTTCATTGGGTGTATGACCATCGAAGGTTTTATTCATGTAAACAGAACAACAATTATTCTCTGACTTTAATGAATAACCGTATTGCAATAAACATGATCAAATCATTTTCATGCTTAACGCAAAAACCAAATAACACTTATTTAGGTTCAACACTAATCCCGAAATTATAGGGAGTGTGCGATGATGATCATATCAATCTTGGAACTACTTCCAACACACATTGTCACTTCACCCTTAACTAGTCTCTGTTTATTCTGCAACTCCCGTTTCGAGTTACTACTCTTAGCAACTGAACTAGCATCAAATACTGAGGGGTTGCTATAAACACTAGTATAGTACACATCAATAACATGTATATCAAATATACTTATGTTCACTTTGCCATCCTACTTATCCGCCAATCACTTGGGGTAGTTCCGCTTCCAGTGACCAGTCCCTTTGCAGTAGAATCACTTAGTCTCAGGCTTAGGATCAGACTTGGGCTTCTTCACTTGAGCAGCAACTTGCTTGCCGTTCTTCTTGAAGTTCCCCTTCTCCCCTTTGCCCTTTTCTTGAAACTAGTGGTCTTGTCAACCATCAACACTTGATGTTTTTCTTGATTTCTACCTTCGTTGATTTCAGCATCACGAAGAGCTTGGGAGTTGTTTCCGTTATCCCTTGCATATTATAGTTCATCACGAAGTTCTACTAACTTAGTGATGATGACTAGAGAATTCTGTCAATCACTATCTTATCTGGAAGATTAACTCCCACTTGATTCAAGCGATTGTAGTACCCAGACAATCTGAGCACATGCTCACTAGTTGAGCAATTCTCCTCCATCTTTTAGCTATAGAACTTGCTGGAGACTTCATGTCTCTCAACTCGGGTATTTGCTTGAAATATTAACTTCAACTCCTGGAACATCTCATATGGTCCATGACGTTCAAAACGTCTTTGAAGTCCCGATTCTAAGCCGTTAAGCATGGTGCACTAAACTATCAAGTAGTCATTATATTGAGCTAGCCAAACGTTCATAACGCCTGCATCTGCTCCTGCAATAGGTCTGTCACCTAGCGGTGCATCAAGGACATAATTCTTCTGTGCAGCAATGAGGATAAACCTCAGATCACGGATCCAATCCGCATCATTGCTACTAACATCTTTCAACACAATTTTCTCTAGGAACATATCAAAATAAACACAGGGAAGCAACAACGCGAGCTATTGATCTACAACATGATTTGCAAAGTACTACCAGGACTAAGTTCATGATAAATTTAAGTTCAATTTAATCATATTACTTAAGAACTCCCACTTAGATAGATATCCCTCTAATCCTCTAAGTGATCACGTGATCCAAATCAACTAAACCATAACCGACCATCACGTGAGATGGAGTAGTTTTCAATGGTGAACATCGTTATGTTGATCATATCTACTATATGATTCACGCTCGACCTTTCGGTCTCCGTGTTCCGAGGCGATATCTGTATATGCTTGGCTCGTCAAGTATAACCTGAGTATTCTGCGCGTGCAACTGTTTTGCACCCGTTGTATTTGGACGTAGAGCTTATCACACCCGATCATCACGTGGTGTCTGGGCACGACGACCTTTGGCAACGGTGCATACTCAGGGAGAACACTTCTTGATAATTTAGTGAGAGATCATCTTATAATGCTACCGTCAATCAAAGCAAGATAAGATGCATAAAAGGATAAACATCACATGCAATCAATATAAGTGATATGATATGGCCATCATCATCTTGTGCTTGTGATCTCCATCTCCGAAGCACCGTCATGATCACCATCGTCACCGGCGCGACACCTTGATCTCCATCGTAGCATCGTTGTCGTCTCGCCAATCTTATGCTTCCACGACTATCACTACCGCTTAGTAATAAAGTAAAGCATTACATCGCGATTGCATTGCATACAATAAAGCGACAACCATATGGCTCCTGCCAGTTGCCGATAACTCGGTTACAAAACATGATCATCTCGTGCAATAAAATCAGCATCATGCCTTGACCATATCACATCACAACATACCCTGCAAAAACAAGTTAGACGTCCTCTACTTTGTTGTTGCAAGTTTTACGTGGCTGCTACGGGCTTAAGTAATAACTCATCTCACCTACGCATCAAAACCACAACGATAGTTCGTCAAATAGACTCCGTTTTAACCTTCTCAAGGACCGGGCGTAGTCACACTTGGTTCAACTAAAGTTGGAGAGACAGTCTTCCGCAAGCCATCTATGTGCAAAGCACGTCGAGGGAACCGGTCTCGCGTAAGAGTACGCGTAAGGTTGGTCCGGATCGTCTCACCCAACAATACCGCCGAACCAAAGTATGACATGCTGGTAGGCAGTATGACTTGTATCGCCCACAACTCACTTGTGTTCTACTCGTGCAAATAACATCAAACCATAAAACCTAGGCTCGGATGCCACTGTTGGGGAACGCAGTAATTTCGAAAATTTTCCTACGCACACGCAAGATCATGGTGATGCACAACAACGAGAGGGGAGAGTGTTGTCTACGTACCAACGCAGACCGACTGCGGAAGCGATCACACAACGTAGAGGAAGTAGTCGTACGTCTTCTTCCCGATCCGACCGATCCAAGCACCGTTACTCCGGCACCTCCGAGTTCTTAGCACACGTTCAGCTCGATGACGATCCTCGGGCTCCGATCCAGCAAAGCGTCGAGGAAGAGTTCCGTCAGCATGACAGCGTGGTGACGATCTTGATGTACTACCGACGCAGGGCTTCGCCTAAGCACTACAACGGTATGATCGAGGTGGAATTTGGTGGCAGGGGGCACCGCACACGGCTAAGGAACGATCTCAAGGATCAACTTGTGTGTCTTGGGGTGTCCCCTGCCCCCGTATATAAAGGTTGGAGGGAGGGGGGCTGGCCGGCCAGAGAGAGGGAGGCGCAGGGGGAGTCCTACTCCTACCGGGAGTAGGACTCCCCCCTCCAATCCTATTCCAACTAGGACTCTCAAGGGGGAAAGGAGAGAGAGGGGGGCCGGCCCCTTCTCCTAGTCCTACTAGGACTTGGGGAAGGGGGGGGGGCGCGGCCAGGCTGTGGGCTGCCCCTTTTCTCTTTTCCACTAAGGCCCAATAGGCCCATTAGTCTCCCGGGGGGTTCCGGTAACCCTTCCGGTATTCCGGTAAAATCCCGATTTCACCCGGAACACTTCCTATGTCCAAACATAGGCTTCCAATATATCAATCTTTACGTCTCGACCATTTCGAGACTCCTCGTCATGTCCGTGATCTCATTCGGGACTCCGAACAACCTTCGGTACATCAAAATGCATAAACTCATAATAACTGTCATCGTAACGTTAAGCGTGCGGACCCTACGGTTCGAGAACAATGTAGACATGACCGAGACACGTCTCCGGTCAATAACCAATAGCGGGACCTGGATGCCCATATTGGCTCCTACATATTCTACGAAGATCTTTATCGGTCAGACCGCATAACAACATACGTTGTTCCCTTTGTCATCGGTATGTTACTTGCCCGAGATTCGATCGTCGGTATCCAATACCTAGTTCAATCTCGTTACCGGCAAGTCTCTTTACTCGTTCCGTAATACATCATCTCACAACTAACATATTAGTTGCAGTGCTTGCAAGGCTTATGTGATGTGCATTACCGAGAGGGCCCAGAGATACCTCTCCGACAATCGGAGTGACAAACCCTAATCTCGAAATACGCCAACCCAACATCTACCATTGGAGACACCTGTAGTACTCCTTTATAATCACCCAGTTACGTTGTGACGTTTGGTAGTACCCAAAGTGTTCCTCCGATAAACGAGAGTTGCATAATCTCATAGTTATAGGAACATGTATAAGTCATGAAGAAAGCAATAGCAACATACTAAACGATCGGGTGCTAAGCTAATGGAATGGGTCATGTCAATCAGATCATTCAACTAATGATGTGACCTCGTTAATCAAATAACAACTCTTTGTTCATGGTTAGGAAACATAACCATCTTTGATTAACGAGCTAGTCAAGTAGAGGCATACTAGTGACACTCTGTTTGTCTATGTATTCACACATGTATTATGTTTCCGGTTAATACAATTCTAGCATGAATAATAAACATTTATCATGATATAAGGAAATAAATAATAACTTTATTATTGCCTCTAGGGCATATTTCCTTCACGAATAACATCGTCCAATATATCATTCTTTATGTCTCGACCATTTCAAGACTCCTCATCATGTCCCTGATATCATCCGGGACTCCGAACAAACTTCGGTCATCAAAAACACAAAACTCATAATACAAATCACCATAGAACGTTAAGCATGCGGACCCTACGGGTTCGAGAACTATGTAGACATGACCGAGACACATCTCCGGTCAATAACCAATAGCGGAACCTGGATGCTCATATAGGCTCCTACATATTCTACGAAGATCTTTATCGGCCAAACCACATAACAACGTATGTCATTCCCTTTGTCATCGGTATGTTACTTGCTCGAGATTCGATCATCGGTATCATCATACCTAGTTCAATCTCGTTACTCGTTCCGTAATGCATCATCCCGTAACTAACTCATTAGTCACATTGCTTGCAAGGCTTATAGTGATGTGCATTACGGAGAGGGCCCAGAGATACCTCTCCGATACACGGAGTGACAATCTTGATCTATGCCAACTCAACAAACACCATCGGAGACACCTATAGAGCGTCTTTATCATCACCCAGTTACGTTGTGATGTTTGATAACACACAAGGTGTTCCTCCGGTATTCGGGAGTTGCATAATCTCATAGTCAGAGGAACATGTATAAGTCATGAATAAAGCAATAGCAATAAAACTAAACGATCATTATGCTAAGCTAACGGATGGGTCTTGTCCATCACATCATTCTCTAATGATGTGATCCCGTTCATCAAATGACAACACATGTCTATGGTTAGGAAACTTAACCATCTTTGATTAACGAGATAGTCAAGAAGAGGCATACTAGGGACACTTTGTTTGTCTATGTATTCACACATGTACTAAGTTTCCGGTTAATACACTTCTATCATGAATAATAAACATTTATCATGATATAAGGAAATATAAGTAACAACTTTATTATTGCCTCTAGGGCATATTTCCTTCAGATTGGTCCTCCCACAATGAGAGTATCGTTGGTGATGATGATGGCTTTGATTTTCCCCTCTCGGAGGAAAGTTTGCCCAGCGGAATCTCTCCACCGGAGAGCAGAAGTGTTCCTGCCCATGTTCCGGCCCGAGACGGCGGTGCTTCGTCCCGAAACCTTCCTTTAGATTTTTTCTAGGTCAAATGACATCATATAGGATAAGATGGGCCCTGGAGGCCTGCCAGGGGTGCCACAAGCTCGGGGGGATCACCTAGGGGGTAGGGCGCCCCCAGGCTTGTGGCTACCTGGTGGGTCCCCCTCTGGTATTTCTTTTGCCAATAATTTTAATATATTCCAAAATAATTATTCATCAATTTTCAGCTCATTTGGAGTTGTTCAAAAAATGTGCCTCCAATGTAGCCCTTTCTGGTCCAGAATTCCAGCTGCCGGAAATCTCCCTCTTCATGTGAAACTTGCAAAATAAGAGAGAGAAGGCATAATAATTGTATTGTAAAGTGAAATAACAGTCCATCATGCAATAAATATCAATATAAAAACATGATGAAAAATGGACGTATTAACTCCCCCAAGCTTAGTCCTCGCTTGTCCTCAAGCGAAAACCAAAATCGATAATCATGACCACATGTTTGGAGAGAGAGGTGTCAATAAAAAATAAAATACGGACATGGAAGCATCATGGTCATTATCATAACAACAATATATCATTATAAAACTTCTCATGCTATTGTAACAATTCATTCATAATCTAAAGTATGGAACATCAACTTTATTAAACTAACAAACTATGTTCTTAGTCATTGAAACAATCACAATCCATGATCATTGCCTTGGATATCGTCATAACTATGCGCTTTTCTATCAATTTCCCAACAATAATTTGTTCATCCACCGTATGCTATGTGTTTGAGAGAGAAGCCTCTAGTGAAAACTATGGCCCGCAGGTCTACTTTTATCATATTGCTAAAAAATAGAAATACTTTGCTGCAATTTATATTCTTTTATGTTAATTTAAAATTTATCTATCTATCACTATCTGAATTAATCCTTGCAAGTAAAAAGTTCAAGGGGATTGACTGTTGGGTAACGTAGTAATTTCGAAAATTTTCCTACGCACACGCAAGATCATGGTGATGCATAGCAACGAGGGGGAGAGTGTTGTCTACGTACCAACGCAGACCGATTGCGGAAGCGATCACACAACGTAGAGGAAGTAGTCGTACGGCTTCTTCCCGATCCGACCGATCCAAGCACCGTTACTCCGGCACCTCCGAGTTCTTAGCACACGTTCAGCTCGATGACGATCCTCGTGCTCCGATCCAGCAAAGCGTCGAGGAAGAGTTCCGTCAGCACGACGGCGTGGTGACGATCTTGATGTACTACCGACGCAGGGCTTCGCCTAAGCACTGTAACGGTATGATCGAGGTGGAATTTGGTGGCAGGGGGCACCGCACACGGCTAAGGAACGATCTCAAGGATCAACTTGTGTGTCTCTGGGGTGCCCCCTGCCCCTGTATATAAAGGATGGAGGAGGAGGAGGCTGGCCAAGGCAAAGGTGCGGCCAGGATAGGGAGTCCTACTAGGACTCCAAGTCCTAGTAGGAGTCCACCAAAAGGGGAGGAAGGGAGAAGGAATAGGAGGAGAAGGAGAGGTGGCCGGCCACCTTTTCCCTAGTCCAATTCGGACCAAAGGGGAGGGGGGGCGCAGCAGCCTTTTCCTCTTCCCACTAAAGCCCATCAAGGCCCATTACTTCTCCCGTAACTACCCGGTACTCCGAAAAATACCCGAATCACTCGGAACCTTTCCGATGTCCGAATATAGTCGTCCAATATATCGATCTTTACGTCTCGACCATTTCGAGACTCCTCGTCATGTCCCCGATCTCATCCGGGACTCCGAACTCCTTCGGTACATCAATACTCATAAACTCATAATATAACTGTCATCGAAACCTTAAGCGTGCGGACCCTACGGTTCGAGAACAATGTAGACATGACCGAGACACGTCTCCGGTCAATAACCAATAGCGGGACCTGGATGCCCATATTGGCTCCTACATATTCTACGAAGATCTTTATTGGTCAGACCGCATAACAACATACGGTGTTCCCTTTGTCATCGGTATGTTACTTGCCCGAGATTCGATCGTCGGTATCCAATACCTAGTTCAATCTCGTTACCGGCAAGTCTCTTTACTCGTTCTGTAATATATCATCCCACAACTAACTCATTAGTTGCAATGCTTGCAAGGCTTAAGTGATGTGCATTACCGAGAGGGCCCAGAGATACCTCTCCGACAATCGGAGTGACAAATCCTAATCTCGAAATACGCCAACCCAACATCTACCTTTGGAGACACCTGTAGTACTCCTTTATAATCACCCAGTTACGTTGTGACGTTTGGTAGCACCCAAAGTGTTCCTCCGGTAAACGGGAGTTGCATAATCTCATAGTCATAGGAACATGTATAAGTCATGAAGAATAGCAACAGCAACATACTAAACGATCGGGTGCTAAGCTAATGGAATGGGTCATGTCAATCAGATCATTCAACTAATGATGTGACCTCGTTAATCAAATAACAACTCTTTTGTCCATGGTTAGGAAACATAACCATCTTTGATTAATGAGCTAGTCAAGTAGAGGCATGCTAGTGACACTCTGTTTGTCTATGTATTCACACATGCATTATGTTTCCGGTTAATACAATTCTAGCATGAATAATAAACATTTATCATGATATAAGGAAATAAATAATAACTTTATTATTGCCTCTAGGGCATATTTCCTTCAGTCTCCCACTTGCACTAGAGTCAATAATCTAGTTCACATCGCCATGTGATTTAACAGCAATAGTTCACATCACCATGTGATTAACACCCATAGTTCACATCGTCATGTGACCAACACTCAAAGGGTTTACTAGAGTCAGTAATCTAGTTCACATATCTATGTGATTAACACCCAAAGAGTACTAAGGTGTGATCATGTTTTGCTTGTGAGATAATTTTAGTCAACGGGTCTGTCACATTCAGATCCGTGAGTATTTTGCAAGTTCTATGTCTACAATGCTCTACACGGAGCTACTCTAGCTAATTGCTCCCACTTTCAATATGTATCCAGATTGAGACTTTAGATTCATCTGGATCAGTGTCAAAAACTTGCATCGACGTAACCCTTTACGACGAACCTTTTTGTCACGTCCATAATCGAGAAACATATCCTTATTTCACTAGGGATAATTCTGACCGCTGTCCAGTGATCTACTCCTAGATCACTATTGTACTCCCTTGCCAAATCAGTGCAGGGTATATAATAGATCTGGTACACAGCATGGCATACTTTATAGAACCTATGAATGAGGCATAGGGAATGACTTTCATTCTCTTTCTATCTTCTGCCGTTGTCGGGCTTTGAGTCTTTACTCAACTTCACACCTTGTAACACAGGCAAGAAACTTTTTCTTTGACTGTTCCATTTTGAACTACTTCAAAATCTTGTCAAGGTATGTACTTATTGAAAAACTTATCAAGCGTCTTGATCTATCTCTATAGATCTTGAAGCTCAATATGTAAGCAGCTTTACCGAAGTCTTTCTTTGAAAAACTCCTTTCAAACACTCCTTTTATGCTTTACAGAATAATTCTACATTATTTCCGATCAAGAATATGTCATTCACATATACTTATCAGAAATGCCGTAGTGCTCCCACTCACTTTCTCGTAAATACAGGCTTCACCGCAAGTCTGTATAAAACTATATGCTTTGATCAACTCATCAAAGCGTATATTCCAACTCCGAGATGTTTGCACCAGTCCACAGATAGATCGCTGGAGCTTGCATATTTAGTTAACACCTTTAGGATCGACAAAACCTTCTAGTTGCATCGTATACAACTTTTCTTTAGCAAATCCATTAAGGAATGCAGTTTTGTTTATCCATTTGCCAAATTTCATAAAATGCGGCAATTGCTAACATGATTCGGACAGACTTAAGCATAAATACGAGTGAGAAAATCTCATCGTAGTCAACACCTTGAACTTGTCGAAAACCTTTTGCGACAATTCTAGCTTTGTAGATAGTAACACTACTATCAGCGTCCGTCTTCCTCTTGAAGATCCATTTATTTTCTATGGCTTGCCGATCATCGGGCAAGTCAACCAAAGTCCATACTTTGTTCTCATACATGGATCATATCTCAGATTTCATGGCTTCAAGCCATTTTGCGGAATCTGGGCTCACCATCGCTTCTTCATAGTTCGTAGGATCATCATGATCTAGTAGCATGACTTCCAGAACAGGATTACCGTACCACTCTGGCGCGGATCTTACTCTGGTTGATCTACGAGGTTCAGTAGTGTCTTGTTCTGAAGTTTCATGATCATCATCATTAGCTTCCTCACTAACTGGTGTAGGTGTCATAGAAACATTTTTCTGTGATGTACTACTTTCCAATAAGGGAGCAGGTACAGTTACCTCGTCAAGTTCTACTTTCCTCCCACTCACTTCTTTCAAGAGAAACTCCTTCTCCAGAAAGTTTCCGAATTTAGCAACAAAAAGTCTTGCCTTCGGATCTGTGATAGAAGGTGTATCCAATAGTTTCCTTTGGATATCCTATGAAGATGCACTTCTCCAATTTGAGTTTTTGAGCTTATCAAGATGAAACTTTTTCATATAAGCATCGTAACCCCAAACTTTAAGAAACGACAACTTTGGTTTCTTGCCAAACCATAGTTCATAAGGCGTCGTCTCGACGGATATAGATGGTGCCCCTTTTTTTAACGTGAATGCAGCTGTCTCTAATGCATAACCCCAAAACGATAGTGGTAGATCGGTAAGAGACATCATAGATCGCACTATATCTAATAAAGTACGGTTATGACGTTCGGACACACCATTACACTATGGTGTTCCTTGTGGCGTGAGTAGTGAAACTATTTCACATTGTTTTTTAACTGAAGGCCAAACTCGTAACTCAAATACTCTTCTCTACGATCAGATCATAGAAACTTTATTTTCTTGTTACGATGATTTTTCACTTCACTCTGAAATTCTTTGAACTTTTCAAATGTTTCAGACTTATGTTTCATCAAGTAGATATACTCATATCTGCTCAAATCATCTGTGAAGATCAGAAAATAATGATACGTGTCGCGAGCCTCAATATTCATCGGACCACATACATCAGTATGTATGATTTTCAACAAATCTTTTCTCGCTCCATTGTTCCGGAGAACGGCGTTTTAGTCATCTTGCCCAAAAGGCATGGTTCGCAAGCATCAAGTGATTCATAATCAAGTGATTCCGAAAGCCCATCAGCATGGAGTTTCTTCATGCGCTTTATACCAATATGACCTAAACAGCAGTGCCACAAATAAGTTGCACTATCATTATTAACATTGCATCTTTTGGTTTCAATATTATGAATATGTGTATTATTAAGATCGAGATCCAATGAACTATTTTCATTGGGTGTGTAACCATATAAGGTTTTATTCATGTAAACAGAACAACAATTTATTCTTTTACTTAAATGAATAACCGTATTACAATAAACATGATCAAATCATATTCATGCTCAACACAAACACCAAATAACACTTATTTAGTTTCAACACTAATCCCGAGAGTATAGGGGAGTGTGCGATGATGATCATATCAATCTTGGAACTACTTCCAACACATATCGTCACTTCACCCTTAACTAGTCTCTGTTTATTCTGCAACTCCCGTTTCGAGTTAGCAACTGAACTAGTATCAAATACCGAGGGTTTGCTATAAACACTAGTAAAGTACACATCAATAACATGTATATCAAATATACTTATGTTCACTTTGCCATCCTTCTTATCCGCCAATCACTTGGGGCAGTTCCGCTTCCAGTGACCAGTACCTTTGCAGTAGAAGCACTTAGTCTCAGGCTTAGGATCAGACTTGGGCTTCTTCACTTGAGCAACAACTTGCTTGCCGTTCTTCTTGAAGTTCCCCTTCTTTCCTTTGCCCTTTTTCTTGAAACTAGTGGTCTTGTCAACCATCAACACTTGATGTTTTTCTTCGATTTCTACCTTCGTTGATTTCAGCATCACGAAGAGTTTGGGAGTTGTCTCCGTTATCCCTTGCATATTATAGTTCATCACGAAGTTCTACTAACTTAGTGATGGTGACTAGAGAATTCTATCAATCACTATCTTATCTGGAAGATTAACTCCCACTTGATTCAAGCGATTGTAGTACCCAGACAATCTGAGCACATGCTCACTAGTTGAGCGATTCTCCTCCATCTTTTAGCTATAGAACTTGTTGGAGACTTCATATCTCTCAACTCGGGTATTTGCTTGAAATATTAACTTCAACTCCTGGAACATCTCATATGGTCCATGATGTTCAAAACATCTTTGAAGTCCCGATTCTAAGCCATTAAGCATGGTGCACTTAAACTATCAAGTAGTCATCATATTGAGCTAGCCAAACGTTCATAATGTCTGCATCTGCTCCTGCAATAGGTCTGTCACCTAGCGGTGCATCAAGGACATAATTCTTCTGTGCAGCAATGAGGATAAACCTCAGATCATGGATCCAATCCGCATCATTGCTACTAACATCTTTCAACACAATTGTCTCTAGGAACATATCAAAAATAAACACAGGGAAGCAACAACGCGAGCTATTGATCTACAACATAATTTGCAAAATACTACCAGGACTAAGTTCATGATAAATTTAAGTTCAATTAATCATATTACTTAATAACTCCCACTTAGATAGATATCCCTCTAATCCTCTAAGTGATCACGTGATCCAAATCAACTAAACCATAACCGATCATCACGTGAGATGGAGTAGTTTTCAATGGTGAACATCATTATGTTGATCATATCTACTATATGATTCACGCTCGACCTTTCGGTCTCCGTGTTCCGAGGCCATATCTGTATATGCTTGGCTCGTCAAGTATAACCTGAGTATTCCGCGTGTGCAACTGTTTTGCACCCGTTGTATTTGAACGTAGAGCCTATCACACCCGATCATCACGTGGTGTCTCAGCACGAAGAACTTTTGCAACGGTGCATACTCAGGGAGAACACTTCTTGATAATTTAGTGAGAGATCATCTTATAATGCTACCGTCAATCAAAGCAAGATAAGATGCATAAAAGGATAAACATCACATGCAATCAATATAAGTGATATGATATGGCCATCATCATCTTGTGCTTTGTGATCTCCATCTCCGAAGCATCGTCATGATCACCATAGTCACCGGCGCGACACCTTGATCTCCATCGTAGCATCATTGTCGTCTCGCCAATCTTATGCTTCCATGACTATCACTACCGCTTAGTAATAAAGTAAAGCATTACATCGCGATTGCATTGCATACAATAAAGCGACAACCATATGGCTCCTGCCAGTTGCCGATAACTCGGTTACAAAACATGATCATCTCATACAATAAAATCAGCATCATGCCTTGACCATATCACATCACAACATGCCCTGCAAAAACAAGTTAGACGTCCTCTACTTTGTTGTTGCAAGTTTTACGTGGCTGCTACGGGCTTAAGTAAGAACTCATCTCACCTACGCATCAAAACCACAACGATAGTTCGTCAAATAGACTCCGTTTTAACCTTCTCAAGGACCGGGCGTAGCCACACTTGGTTCAACTAAAGTTGGAGAGACTGTCTTCCGCAAGCCATCTATGTGCAAAGCACGTCGAGGGAACCGGTCTCGCGTAAGAGTACGCGTAAGGTTGGTCCGGATCGTCTCGTCCAACAATACCGCCGAACCAAAGTATGACATGCTGGTAGGCAGTATGACTTGTATCGCCCACAACTCACTTGTGTTCTACTCGTGCAAATAACATCAAACCATAAAAACCTAGGCTCGGATGCCACTGTTGGGTAACGTAGTAATTTCGAAAATTTTCCTACGCACACGCAAGATCATGGTGGTGCATAGCAACGAGGGGGAGAGTGTTGTCTACGTACCAACGCAGACCGACTGCGGAAGCGATCACACAACATAGAGGAAGTAGTCGTACGGCTTCTTCCCGATCCGACCGATCCAAGCACCGTTACTCCGGCACCTCCGAGTTCTTAGCACACATTGAGCTCGATGACGATCCTCGGGCTCCGATCCAGCAAAGCGTCGAGGAAGAGTTCCGTCAGCACGACGGCGTGGTGACGATCTTGATGTACTACCGACGCAGGGCTTCGCCTAAGCACTGTAACGGTATGATCGAGGTGGAATTTGGTGGCAGGGGGCACCGCAGACGGCTAAGGAACGATCTCAAGGATCAACTTGTGTGTCTCTGGGGTGCCCCTGCCCCTGTATATAAAGGATGGAGGAGGAGGAGGCCGGCCAAGGCAAAGGTGCGGCCAGGATAGGGAGTCCTACTAGGACTCCAAGTCCTAGTAGGAGTCCACCAAAAGGGGAGGAAGGGAGAAGGAATAGGAGGAGAAGGAGAGGTGGCCGGCCCCCTTTTCCCTAGTCCAATTCGGACCAAAGGGGAGGGGGGGCGCAGCAGCCTATTCCTCTTCCCACTAAAGCCCATCAAGGCCCATTACTTCTCCCGTAACTACCCGGTACTCCGAAAAATACCCGAATCACTCGGAACCTTTCCGATGTCCGAATATAGTCGTCCAATATATTGATCTTTACATCTCAACCATTTCGAGACTCCTCGTCATGTCCCCGATCTCATCCGGGACTCCGAACTCCTTCGGTACATCAATATTCATAAACTCATAATATAACTGTCATCGAAACCTTAAGCGTGCGGACCCTATGGTTCGAGAACAATGTAGACATGACCGAGACACGTCTCCGGTCAATAACCAATAGCGGGACCTGGATGCCCATATTGGCTCCTACATATTCTACGAAGATCTTTATCGGTCAGACCGCATAACAACATACGTTGTTCCCTTTGTCATCGGTATGTTACTTGCCCGAGATTCGATCGTCGGTATCCAATACCTAGTTCAATCTCGTTACCGGCAAGTCTCTTTACTCGTTCTGTAATACATCATCCCACAACTAACTCATTAGTTGCAATGCTTGCAAGGCTTAAGTGATGTGCATTACCGAGAGGGCCCAGAGATACCTCTCCGACAATCGGAGTGACAAATCCTAATCTCGAAGTACGCCAACCCAACATCTACCTTTGGAGACACCTGTAGTACTCCTTTATAATCACCCAGTTACGTTGTGACGTTTGGTAGCACCCAAAGTGTTCCTCCGGTAAACGGGAGTTGCATAATCTCATAGTCATAGGAACATGTATAAGTCATGAAGAATAGCAACAGCAACATACTAAACGATCGGGTGCTAAGCTAATGGAATGGGTCATGTCAATCAGATCATTCAACTAATGATGTGACCTCATTAATCAAATAACAACTCTTTTGTCCATGGTTAGGAAACATAACCATCTTTGATTAATGAGCTAGTCAAGTAGAGGCATACTAGTGACACTCTGTTTGTCTATGTATTCACACATGTATTATGTTTCCGGTTAATACAATTCTAGCATGAATAATAAACATTTATCATGATATAAGGAAATAAATAATAACTTTATTATTGCCTCTAGGGCATATTTCCTTCATTGACAACCCTCTTGCCCGCATTGGGTGCAAGTATTTGCTTGTGTGTGTAGGTGCTGGTAACGAAGGTTTGCGTAGTTCTTCTATTGGTTCGATAACCTTGGTTCTCACTGAGGGAAATACTTATCTCTACTGTACTACTTCAGCCCTCCTCTTCTGGGAAATCCCAACGCAATTTACAAGTAGCATAAACTTGGTAGGAATACTTCATTATTTATAGATACGTTTGAGACGTGTCAGTCACTATGTGAGAGAATGTACATCCAAGCGTGTGATGATTGCTACTGAGGATGGTGGGTATGAGTCCGCTAGTGACTATGATAATGAGACTTGGGCTCTTATTGCAAGTGAAGAGTAGGGTGGAGATGATTCTGAACAAAAGACGCAATACATGGCTGTTGAAGACACTGACATGTATGAAAGTTTAGTTGTTCAACATATTTTGAGTGTGAAGGTAACACAAGATGAGAAAAATCAGAGGCACAATTTGTTCCATACAAAAGGAGTTGTGAAGGAACCACTGGTGCGCGTTGGTCCTAAACTAACGGTTTAAAACCCCTTTCCGCGATGGCACTTGGAACTGTCGCCAAGTGAGTGTGGGCGATAGGGGGGTCCTTCCCACACGACCCAGAACCCGTCGGGGATAGGGCCCCTACAGTACTCCTACTTGTTTCTGCTCCCATTGCCATCGCAGTCGGTATTCTGTGGTGCTACGTTTATGATGAACGTCCCATCACCAACGATTCACTATTATAGAACATGTATGATGTGCGGCCCATCACAAACGGTTCACCGTTAAGAAGATTAGCTAATCATCGTACGAGTGTCGGACAGGATTACAAACGTCGGACCATTGTAACATCGTCGTACACGACAACTATCGCACACGCTATTATGTGGTGCAACGTTTACGATGCATACTTCATCAGAAACAGTTCATGGTTGCGAATTGTGTACGATAAGGCAACTAACACGAACATTTAGTTTGCCTGCACCATTTGTGATATTGTCTGACATCACACACGCTTTGCAAACGACAACTGTGTGCATGCTTGCACACGTTTCCTCTTTGTGAACCGTCTCAGATTATGGTGCATATCGCAAACATTTGTGTTTTACCAACCGTGTGTGCCGTAACAACCTGGAGAGCGTAATTTCACTGTAATTTAATTGCTGCTTTTCCAAATAGTACCGGATTTGGATTTGAATTTGAATGTATACTACAGCTTTATTCATATCCATCAGGTTCAAACAACCAATGAATTATTCGATTCATAGGTACATATGCTCAAGAATTACATAAGAACCAAATAAAGAATGAAGAACCACAATTGCATACTTGTACTATTAAAGACGGTAAAGAAAGAGGCAAAATATATTCTGGTTGCTGAACAAGGTGAAGCAGAATGCCCATATTGTGCCCTCCTCCATGCAGAAAGCACACACGACTCTAGTCCAACCCCTTGTGATGGCCGACCGCCCATCCTTCATGGTCTTCATGAAAACATCTAGATAATCATCGTGTTCTGGTAGAAATACTTTAACCTTTGCATGCCCACCAATCATGTAGTTTGAGAGGTAATCTTGAGTAAACTGCTTTGGCAACCACTACAAAGGAATAAGATTTCAGACATTGTCATCTAACACAACTCATTATGGGCAGTAAAAAGAAGGCTGCAGAGTTCTTACTTACCATCCCGCAGTTTGCTGTTGTCTTGGATAAAGTGTAAACAAATAGTTTAATTGCCATCTTTGGACCCATTTTACTAACAATCTTTATCAGCTTCCTCACTTGATGCTGGTTCATTGATATCTCATTGCCCCATACGCAGAAAGGGTCGAAACGCGGATCTTTACCAATGAAATATGTACCTAAAAGCACCAAGTTAATATTAGAAGCTAAAAAGCAATGGTACAATGATGTAGTACAACACTCTTTTATAATATGTCTATATACATCCGTATGTGGTAGTCCATTTGAAATCACAAAAAGGACAAATATTTAGGAATGGAGGGAGTATCTTATAACATCCAATATACTCACATATTAGATGAATTAACATCTTATATTATGGGTCGGAAGGAGTTTATTTCATTCTTAAAAATTATCTGCTGTTATATCCACGGGTTACAGTTAGTTTGAGCTAGTTCAGGCTCAAATAGCCCTAAAGTATATCTAAACATGAGGGCTAGTTTGAGCTAGTTGCATCTATAACCCACCCAAAAAAACTAGTATCCAACCCAAGAGGTGCTAATTGGAGCTAGTTCTCCTAATGCATTTATTGTTAATCTAACCATGCCATCCAAACAACTCTTTGGATGGAGTTACTTCAGGGTTAGTAATGAGCTAGAAACTAACTCTAACCTCTAGCTAAGTTGAGTATCCAAACAGGGTTGTGTTGTTGCTGCTCTTCTACGTATACCTAGACATCATTAGAACATTAATGTAACACTCTTCCTTGTTGCTATGTAGCCTAGGATTGCATATTTAGACATTAAGTACAGTGCATGTTGCTATGTAGCCTAAGATATATTACATATGGCCCTAGTTAACTGAAGGAAAAATGGGTTGCATATATATTCAGTTAAAAGTCCGATTCACCGATCAGTCCCTTATCAGCCGCCGGCCTATATGGTACCAACTACAGATATCCTGAACAGTGAGCAAATATAATCCATGTGATGAAACTAACCTCGATGGAAAATAGTAGTCGTTCCCAAAATTGTCCTGTGTAGGTATATCAAGAAGCATGTTAAGCACAACAGGCTAAACATCAACCAAAATTACACATGGCAGACAAAATAATCTCCAAAAGATAGCTTCGGTGTGCAGGTTTAAGCATGCTAGTAAAGCAAAACAAGTGGAAAGGTGTGCTAACTGCAACAGACCTAACATTTAACAACAAACAAACATGGTCATTCAAACTGGTATTGTGCCGGTCAAACACTACTAGGGAAAATCCTAGCAGTAGCGCGGGTATTTTTCCTATCAGTAGCGTGGAAGGACCCGCTACTGATACGTCTCTGTCGTATCTATATTTTTTGATTATTCCATGCCAATATTCTACAACTTTCATATACTTTTGGCAAATTTTTATACTATTTTTGGGACTAACATATTGATCCAGTGCCCAGTGCCATTTCCTGTTTGTTGCATGTTTTTGTTTCACAGAATATCCATATCAAACGGAGTCCAAATGGGATAAAAACTGACGGAGATTTTTTTTGGAATATATATGATTTTTGGGAAGAAAAATCCACGCGAGACGGTGCCCGAGGGGGCCACGAGGCAGGGGGGCGCGCCCCTGACCCTCGTGGCCGCCCTGTAAGGCAGTTGGTGCCCTTCTTTCGCCACAAGAAATCTAATATCCAGATAGAGATCGTGTTAAAATTTCAGCCCAATCGGAGTTACGGATCTCCCGGAATATAAGAAACGGTGAAAGGGAAGAATCTGAGAACGCACAAACAGAGAGAGACAGAGAGACAGATCCAATCTCGGAGGGGCTCTCGGCCCTCCCATGCCATGGAGGCCAAGGACCAGAGGGGAAACCCTTCTCCCATCTAGGTAGGAGGTCAAGGAAGAAGAAGACAAAGGGGCCCCCTCGCCCCTTCTCTTCCGGTGGCGCCGGAACGCTGCCGTGTCCATCATCATCATCACCGCGATCTACACCAACACCTCCGCCATCTTCACCAACATCTCCATCACATTCCCCCCTCTATCTACAGCGGTCCACTCTCCCGCAACCCACTGTATCCTCTACTTGAACATGGTGCTTTATGCTTCATATTATTATCCAATGATGTGTTGCCATCCTATGATGTTTGAGTAGATTTTTGTTGTCCTATCGGTGGTTGATGAATTGCTATGATTGATTTAATTTGCTTTTGGTTATGTTGCTGTCCTTTGGTGCCCATCATATGAGCGCGCGCGTGGATCACACCATAGGGTTAGTTGTATGTTGATAGGACTATGTATTGGAGGGCAAGAGTGACAGAAGCTTCAACCTAGCATAGAAATTAATGCATACGTGATTGAAGGGGGACCAATATATCTTAATGCTATGGTTGGGTTTTACCTTAATAAACGTTAGTAGTTGCGGATGCTTGCTAATAGTTCCAATCATAAGTGCATAGAATTCCAAGTCAGGGATGACATGCTAGCAGTGGCCTCTCCCACATAAAACTTGCTATCGGTCTAGTAACATAGTCAATTGCTTAGGGACAATTTCGCAACTCCTACCACCACTTTTCCACACTCGCTATATTTACTTTATTGCTTCTTTACTTACAACAGCTCCTACTTTTTATTTACGTAATCTTTATTATCTTGCAGACCTATCCAACAACACCTACAAAGTACATCTAGTTTCATACTTGTTCTAGGTAAAGCGAACATCAAGCGTGCATAGAGTTGTATCGGTGGTCGATAGAACTTGAGGGAATATTTTTGTAACACCCTCGATGCGACTATATCTCCCACGTGTCGAGGCACGACTTAGAGGCATAATCACATTGAAGGCATATGTCGCAAGTGAGGTAATCTTCACACAACCCATGTAATATAACAAGGAAAGAGATACATAGTTGGCTTACAATCACCACTTCACACAATTACATGAATAAAGCATTACATCAACCAAATACACTCATGGTCCGACTACGGAACCAAAATAAAAGAAGAATCCCAAATGCGACAAAGGTCCCCGATCGACCCCAACTGGGCTCCACTACTGATCAACTAGAACGAAACAACGCAAAGGACAAGATCTTCATTGAGCTCCTCCTGAGCTGGGTTGCATCATCTGCATGGACTCATCGGCACCTGCAAGCTGGTTTTGGAAGTATCTGTGAGCCACGAGGACTCAGCAATCTCGCACCCTCGCGATCAAGACTATTTAAGCTTATGGGTAAGGTAAAGGTATGAGGTGGAGCTGCAGCAAGCGACTAGCATATATGGTGGCTAACCTGTTCACAAAAGAGAGCGAGAAGAGAAGGCAAAAGCACGGTCGAACAACTATGATCAAGAAGTGATCCTAAAACAACCTACGTCAAGCACAACTCCAACAACCGTGTTCACTTCCCGGACTCCGCCGGAAAGAGACCATCACGGTTACAAACGCGGTTGATTCATTTTAATTAAGGTCAAGTTCAGGTTTTCTACAACCGGACGTTAACAAATTCCCATCTGCCCATAACCACGGGCACGGCTTTCGAAAGTTCAAAACCCTGCAGGGGTGTCCCAACTTAGCCCATCACAAGCTCTCACGGTCAACGAAGGAATAGACCTCCTCTCGAGACATTCCGACCAGACTCGGTATCCCAGTACTCCAAGACATCCTCGACAATGGTAAAACAAGTCCAGCAAGACCGCTCGATGCACCGACATCCTGATAGGAGCTGCACATATCTCATTTTCAGGGCAACACCGGATGAACACTACGTACAGCTAAAACCAGCCCTCAAGTTTCCCCGAGGTGGCGCCGCAAGTGGCTCTGTTTCGGACCAACACTTAGACAAGCACTGGCCCGGGGGGGTTTAAAATAAAGATGACCCTTGGGCTGGCCTAACCCAAGGGAAAAAAGGCTAGGTGGCGAATGGTAAAACCAAGGTTGGGCCTTGCTGGAGGAGTTTTATTCAAAGCGAACTGTCAAGGGGTTCCCATTATAACCCAACCGCGTAAGGAACGCAAAATCCGGGAACATAACACCGATATGACAGAAACTAGGGCGGCAAGAGTGGAACAAAACACCAGGCATAAGGCCGAGCCTTCCACCCTTTACCAAGTATATATATGCATTAATTAAATAAGATATATTGTGATATCCCAACAAGTAAACATGTTCCAACAAGGAACAAAACTTCAATCTTCACCTGCAACTAACAACGCTATAAGAGGGGCTGAGCAAAGCGGTAACATAGCCAAACAACGGTTTGCTAGGACAAGGTGGGTTAGAGGCTTGGTTCAACAATATAGGAGGCATGATAAGCAAGTGGTAGGTATCGCAGCATAGGCATAGCAAAAGAGCGAGCACCTAGCAAGCAAAGATAGAAGTGATTTCGAGGGTATGGTCATCTTGCCTGAAATCCCGCAAAGAAGAAGAACGAGTCCATGAAGAAGACAAACGGACGTTGACGAACGGGTCCTCACAAACTCGACGTTACCGAAACCAACCCTAAGAAGCAACACCGGAAAAAGAAGCACACAACATAGTAAACAACCAACACATGAACATGGTATGATATGAGTGATGCGTATGCGATGCAAAATGCAAGATATGACAGGAAATGCATAAACCTGGCCTCAACTTGGAAATCCAAGTGTGCCACTGGAAAGATGAGATGAAATCGCTTGAAAACGATATAAAGATTGCCGGAATCGGAGTAACGGTTTGGAAATGGCAAGCGATTCAAATATGACACCGGTCTGCGATTTACAGCAAGTAGGCATCTAAATGCAATGAAAAGAACATGCTACAACACTCAAACATGGCAACAAAATACATGGCAGGGATGCATTCATGATTCTTAACAAAATACTAGCACTGAGCTACGGCCAATTCATCCATTAACACGTTCAAACAAGCATGGCAAAAACGCAAATGCAAAACAGATTTCAGACTTAGTGAAATTAACACTTGTCCGAAATTTCAGATCATGAAGCCCTATTCGGAGCAACAAAACAACATGCTACAGGACCTGATCATGAAAAAGAAGAACATGGCATGGAGCTACTCAACAAGCTTAACAAAAGACCCAAAGTGACCTGGGGCCAAAAGGGATCACAAAATATACTAACAAGCACACGAACATAGCTAAAACACAATCAGTTTTCAGACTTAGTGAAAACTGAGACATGCTGAAACATAACTCACGAAGGCATGTAAACGAGCTCGATGCACTCACTACGGTGCAAGTCATGGCAAGGCAAGCATACATCCATTAAGAAGGCACAAAATGCTAGCTAGACATGGCAAGAACAATGGCATAGCATGCACGGATCAACTACAATAACATCGGCAAAATCGCAAACAAGTTGACGATCTGCCCAGATTCACAACAAAGCAAAAGTAGAGCTCGATTGACTCAAGCTAGGGTGCTCCATATATGCAAACAAAGACATGGATGGATAGAGCATAACAAGATTAACAAAACTCCTTTACTGATCATCCTCAAAAGAGGCACGGATCACTAGGAAATAGCATGAACATATGGCATCGTGAACTAAATAAACCCAGACTTACTGAAAACAACTAAGTCCCTGAAAACAGATTTACTGGGTGCCTCACTTTGCAAGCTTGCACAAGTCACCACACACATCCTAAAAATGCATGGGTTGCACCTTTGGAAAGATAACAAGATGCTTAACAAAACATATTAAGGACTCATAGGCATATCATGCACACAACAATCATGGCAAAAATGACAAAAGTCTAAGATGAACTAGCAGATCTGACAATTAACTCACGAAGCCCTCTTCTAGCAGCATTTCGGGCATCAAGATGAACTCAAATGAACATGATGTACTCATCGAGACGAACATTTTGATATACTATATGCATGAATCGGAGCTACGGATGCAAAGTTACGGGGCGACGAACATGAGCATATGGATCTGAGATTCTCGGGACTTATTGAAAATTATACCTCCGGAAAATCAAACCGGGACGGAGATATCCGGGACGGAGGGATCCGGAAAGAGGGGCGGCATTTGGACGGTGGGGTTGGTGGATCTGATCCCGATCCGCCGATCTGGCCGGATCGGACTCCGGCGATGACGGCAGCGGCCGGCGAACACGGACTCCGGCAAGGCGAGGCCGAAGCCGACGCAAGGAACGAGGCACGAGGCGAGGTAGCGATGCGGTGCTTGGCGGAGTCTGGCAAGTCGCGGGCTCGTGGAGACCCAGGCGGCAGAGCATGGCGGTAGTCGGGCGGCGGCGCGCGCGGTCAGGCGAGGAGGCGCGGTCCGGCAACGCTGCGGCGCTCGCCGGCGCGGAGACGAGGCGAAGTCGTGTCGGGGCTCTGCAGTGAGGAGACAAGGCGCCTCGGGCGCGTGGAGGTTGCCGGCGGCAACGGGCGGCTGCGCAAGGGCGTCGGTGAAGTCCGGCGAGCAGCGGGGCCGGCCGGCGTTGGAGAAGACGGCGAAGACGACGCGGTCCGGGCGGCGACGGGATCCGGGCTCGCGCGGGCCCCGGATGGGCTCCGCGGGCCGCGGCGGCGGTGGGACGGCGGTGTGCCACGTGGAGGCTCCGGATTAGGTGCGGGCGGGGTTTGGACATGTTCGGCGCGGGAGCAGACGCGTCCGGCGGCGGAAGAGACGAAAAAAATTAGGGTTAGGGTGGATTTGGATCCGGAATTTTCGGGGAGGAGACCATTTTATAGGTAGAGGGAGCTAGGAGAGTCCAAAAGAGGTGCGGTTTTTGTCCACGCGATCGTGATCGAACGCTCTAGGTGATGGCGCAGAGTTTGGTGGGTTTTGGGCCAAACTTGGAGGGGTGTTGGGCTGCAACACACACCAGGCCTTTTCGGTCCCTCAGTTAACCGTTGGAGTATCAAACGAAGTCCAGATGGTACAAAACTTGACAGGCGGTCTACCGGTAGTAAACCAAGGCCGCATGACAAGTCTCGGTCCAATCCGGAAATGTTTAATCCCCACACATGAAAGAAAGGTAGAAATGACCACCGGAGGAGAACGAAGCGCCGGATTGCAAAACGGACAACGGGGAAAAAGCTCGGATGCATGAGACGAACATGTATGCGAATGAAATGCACATGATGACATGATATTCAATGCATGACATGCAAGCAATGACAACGCAACAACAACGAATAACTGCACGACACCTGGCACATCGGTCTCGGGGCATTACAACACTCCACCACTATGAGAGGATCTCGTCCCGAGATCTAGAATGGCACCGGAGGGACAACGGAAGAGAAAGAGAAGAGGTAAAACTAAGTTGCTTCTTTGACAAACAAGTGAAAACCAAGAACCTTGAAGAGGTTAAACCATATCGAGAAAAGAATACAATGGAGATGAATGAAGTTGAAAATACTCCGTTAGAAAAGGAGAACAAGGAACAATACAGGTCAAATACGACAACACTCCGGTTAAAGAAAGGGATCAAGGAAGACCAAATTCGGGCAGCACTCCGGTTGAAAGAGATGAAAGACTTGTTAAGATGAAAGAACTTGGAAAGATGGCACGACACTCCGGTTAAATGGATAGGCATGAAAAGAACATGATCTTGACAAAACGAGATGATGGGTTGAAAAGAGCAACATCACAATGCCTCCATAACAAAAGTAAGAATGGAATGGAATGAACGAAGTGAAACAAGATCTTGAGAGAGCACGATAACAACAAATGCTAAAACGGAGTTGTTGGAAAACCAACAACGAAAAGAACAAGGTTGCTATGGGCTTATAGAGAACACTCAAAACTATGAGGTGAAATTCTGCCATTAACGGAATTGGACTGATATCAAGAAGGAGACGATAAACTATAACACCGGGAGGATAAATGAAGAACTTGGGTCGTTTATGAGCACCATAAATAGCCACAATCCTTAGGGAAGGCTTTAGGTGGAATATAACCCAATATAACTCCAATGAAGAGATTGATGGATTTAAAATACCTCATTCTTAACAATATGTGAATCATGAAGCATGAACTCAAATTATCAAGAATGATGTAATACCACCTCCAATGGTACGGAAGAAAGAATTGCACTCCGGATTACAAGAAGACGAATGCTTGAACTCCTCTGAAAATAATGTTGATGAATGTTTCGAGAAGGAATTAAATCCTTTATGAACCGTCATGTAGAGCCTCCATGAAGAACTCCGATAACAAAAGAATAAAAAGAAAGAGAAAATGAAAACACAAGGTGAATCCTTGCAATGATTTAGATGAATCTCCGTGGTGATATAATTGAACGAGGTTGGAACTCCGGGAAAAAGAGAAGATGAAACAAATGAAACCGAGAGTTTGAAGGGCCTCCAAAATAAGAATTAATCATTAGGATGAAACAAGAATAAGAATTACATTATGCTTATCCATCACCAATTTAAATTGATGACAATCAACGGATTTGGCACACTACTTATTCTTGTAGAAAGGATTTAGAGAGATATGACGCAAACTTGAGGAAGTCTTCAATGAACCACCGGTAGGATTAGGAAGCAACGAATAAATTGATATGATAAATGAAGGAAGAAGAATCTTGAACGAACCACCATAAGAATTGATTATGAACAAAGTAAAGATAAAGAAACACCGGGAAGAATTAGCAAATGAACGAAAATGCTTGCTAGGATTTAGATACATGAGAATGAAGAGGTCACGAGCTGATTAGAGATCACTTGATGCACCGGTAAAATTGGAGAATGATAACTGAAAGCTGAGAATGAATAATCCCGAAATAATGGCCTCCGGAGAATCAAACTGAAAATACTTCTGAATTTGCACCGGATGGGTGAAAAGAATTCTCACAATCAAAACCAATTGTGAGAGGATGGCAACAAGCTAGAATGACGAATCTCTGAGAGAACGGATAGAATATGGAGGTAAAACTCTTCTTCGGTCTTCAAAATATGAGAATGAGAAACACCATCAAGAATCGTTTAGGCACTCCGGAAGAATCAAAACGAAGAGGTTGAGCCAATGATGAAAAGAATTTGAAAGATCTTGGAGAAAAGCATTTGACTGATGATAATTCATTCTCACGTCAAACTTTGACAAGAATTTTAAGGATATCTCTGGGAGAATTAGAAGACTCAGGTAAGATCCTGGGAAAAGACCTGTGGGTTAGGGCCCACTCAAAAGAAACACCGTTGAAATGATTTAAAAGAGAGGTTGCACCGGTTGAATTAAATGGCTTGAATAAGATAACAACCTCGAAAGAGCTTGAAAGGATTACGAAAGCAGAGTGGAAACACGAATCTTGAACACTCCGGAACAATAGAATTGCAAGCGGGGAAGATTAAGAGGTGCACCGGCATGAGAAGGTATTGGAATGAGGAAAAGATATGATCAACACCAGCAACTTGAATTGGTTCCACCGAAGAAGAAGACGAGTGATGAGAGACTAACTAGAAGCTCTGTTAGAATCTCCATGAGAACCACCAGATAAGAATATTGATAGAAAAGAATGGAGAGACTTCACATCAATAAATGGATACTCGATTAAGAAATCTGAGTCCTTAAAGAAACAAAAGGGAGGGAGGGCGGGAAAAACAAAGGCAACTTGGAGACGGATGAAACAAACCCCATTGAGAAGAATTGATAATTGATCTTGCGGAAGTTGAACTGATCGGATCCACTTGAAGAGAAAACACGCCGGTGAAAAGGATTGACAAGACAATCTTGATCATCAAGAAGGATTAGAGAATATGAGAACACCACTTAGGGAAGGTATGGAATCAACATTTGACTTCGAAGCAACTCGAATACCACAACTCAAAACAAAAATAAAGGGTTGGCTTGCAGAATAAGCCGGAACAAACATATGATAGAGATTTCGTCCGAAGTTTTCGTGGTGGGGCCTACACGGGCTCGATCGTACAGCACCATCATGTACAAGGCAGTGCACATGACATACGAAGCGTCCCCGAGTCGGCATAGCCAAGGACTCTTTAAGACACAACGAGACTACTGTAAAATCGACCGTGAATAGGCGGACCACTAGACGTCGAACCCCAATTTCGTATCATACATCTGTCGGAATGATATCCTAAGAGCTACTTGAATTCCCACCTATGAAACTCCCGAACCTTTCCCAGTTATGCAATCAAGTGTTGGGGATACAGGGGAAGCATAATATCTCACCCAAACTAGCAAATCCTACATCCAGCTGTATCCATCCTTCAACACATAACCAAGAAATCTTCGGAAATCATCTACCTCAACCTTCGAAAAGCATCCGTTATACAAGTTATGGCAATACTCCCGAACTCCCGCCCCAGTACTGGGTGGCGTCGAGGTTATCTCACCAACGAACTGCATAAAAGAGATTTTCGATGTCGGCGTACTAAACTCAGGTATTCCAGAACTGCAACGATAAAATTATGACGACAACACCTCAGAGCTCAACTCCCCGGGACACTTCCACTAAACCCCTGACAGGAGGCACCAAGACAATGTTCTCATCATAAAACCATCGGAACGATTCCAAGATACCCGCGTGATCCTAAATTTTTTTAGTGAAATTTGAGAAGAGAAGAGTCAAAACTCTACATCAGGATGCCTCACCAGAGCGATGAAGGGACTGGGAAGTAAAAAGAATTCCTAAACTCTCCGATATATAATTCCTAATTGACTCAAAACATTTTTCTAGACACAACTCGGCCGCTAAAAACGATCAATCAGTGGGGGCTCCTAAGGTCGGGGAAGGCTCTGATTACCAACTTGTCACACCCTCGATGCGACTATATCTCCCACGTGTCGAGGCACGACTTAGAGGCATAATCGCATTGAAGGCATATGTCGCAAGTGAGGTAATCTTCACACAACCCATGTAATATAACAAGGAAAGAGATACATAGTTGGCTTACAATCGCCACTTCACACAATTACATGAATAAAGCATTACGTCAACCAAATACACTCATGGTCTGACTACGGAACCAAAATAAAAGAAGAATCCCAAATGCGACAAAGGTCCCCGATCGACCCCAACTGGGCTCCACTACTGATCAACTAGAATGAAACAACGCAAAGGACAAGATCTTCATTGTGCTCCTCCTGAGCTGGGTTGCATCATCTGCACGGACTCATCGGCACCTGCAAGCTAGTTTTGGAAGTATCTGTGAGCCACGAGGACTCAGCAATCTCGCACCCTCGCGATCAAGACTATTTAAGCTTATGGGTAAGGTAAAGGTATGAGGTGGAGCTGCAGCAAGCGACTAGCATATATGGTGGCTAACCTGTTCGCAAAAGAGAGCGAGAAGAGAAGGCAAAAGCACGGTCGAACAACTATGATCAAGAAGTGATCCTAAAACAACCTACGTCAAGCACAACTCCAACAACCGTGTTCACTTCCCGGACTCCGCCGGAAAGAGACCATCACGGTTACAGACGCGGTTGATTCATTTTAATTAAGGTCAAGTTCAGGTTTTCTACAACCGGACGTTAACAAATTCCCATCTGCCCATAACCACGGGCACGGCTTTCGAAAGTTCAAAACCCTGCAGGGGTGTCCCAACTTAGCCCATCACAAGCTCTCACGGTCAACGAAGGAATAGACCTCCTCCCGAGACAGTCCGATCAGACTCAGTATCCCGGTACTCTAAGACATCCTCGACAATGGTAAAACAAGTCCAGCAAGACAGCCCGATGCACCGACATCCTGATAGGAGCTGCACATATCTCGTTCTCAGGGCAACACCGGATGAACACTACGTACAGCTAAAACCAGCCCTCAAGTTTCCCCGAGGTGGCGCCGCAAGTGGCTCTGTTTCGGACCAACACTTAGACAAGCACTGGCCCGGGGGGTTTAAAATAAAGATGACCCTTGGGCTCCTAACCCAAGGGAAAAAAGGCTAGGAGGCGAATGGTAAAACCAAGGTTGGGCCTTGCTAGAGGAGTTTTATTCAAAGCAAACTGTCAAGGGGTTCCCATTATAACCCAACCGCGTAAGGAACGCAAAATCCGGGAACATAACACCGATATGACGGAAACTAGGGCGGCAAGAGTGGAACAAAACACCAGGCATAAGGCCGAGCCTTCCACCCTTTACCAAGTATATAGATGCATTAATTAAATAAGATATATTGTGATATCCCAACAAGTAAACATGTTCCAACAAGGAACAACATCTCCATGTTCTAACAAGGAACAAAACTTCAATCTTCACCTGCAACTAACAACGCTATAAAAGGGGCTGTGCAAAGCGGTAACATAGCCAAACAACGGTTTGCTAGGACAAGGTGGGTTAGAGGCTTGGTTCAACAATATAGGAGGCATGATAAGCAAGTGGTAGGTATCAGCATAGGCATAGCAAAAGAGCGAGCATCTAGCAAGCAAAGATATAAGTGATTTCGAGGGTATGGTCATATTGCCTGAAATCCCGTAAGGAAGAAGAACGAGTCCATGAAGAAGACAAACGGACGTCGACGAACGGGTCCTCACAAACTCTACGTTACCGGAACCAACCCGAAGAAGCAACATCGGAAAAAGAAGCACACAACATAATAAACAACCAACACATGAACATGGTATGATATGAGTGATGCGTATGCGATGCAAAATGCAAGATATGACAGGAAATGCATGAACCTGAACTCAACTTGGAAAGCCAAGTGTGCCACTGGAAAGATGAGATGAAATCGCTTGAAAACGATATAAAGATCGCCGGAATCGGAGTTACAGTTTGGAAATGGCAAGCGATTCAAATATGATACCGGTCTGTGATTTACAGCAAGTAGGCATCTAAATGCAATGAAAAGAACATGCTACAGCACTCAAACATGGCAACAAAATACATGGCATGGATGCATTCATGATTCTTAACAAAAGACTAGCACTGAGCTACGGCCAATTTATCCATTAACAGGTTCAAACAAGCATGGCAAAAACACAAATGCAAAACAGATTTCAGACTTAGTGAAATTAACACTTGTCTGAAATTTCAGATCATGAAGCCCTCTTCGGAGCAACAAAACAACATGCTACAGGACCTGATCATGAAAAAGAAGAACATGGTATGGAGCTACTCAACAAGCTTAACAAAAGACCCAAAGTGACCTGGGGCCAAAAGGGATCACAAAATATACTAACAAGCACACGAACATAGCTAAAACACAATCAGTTTTCAGACTTAGTGAAAACTAAGACATGCTGAAACATAACTCACGAAGGCATGTAAACAAGCTCGATGCACTCACTACGGTGCAAGTCATAGCAAGGCAAGCATACATCCATTAAGAAGGCACAAAATGCTAGCTAGACATGGCAAGAACAATGGCATAGCATGCACGGATCAACTACAATAACATCGGCAAAATCGCAAACAAGTTGACGATCTGCCCAGATTCACAACGAAGCAAAAGTAGAGCTCAATTGACTCAAGCTAGGGTGCTCCATATATGCAAACAAAGACATGGATGGATAGAGCATAACAAGATTAACAAAACTCCTTTACTGATCATCCTCAAAAGAGGCACTGATCACTAGGAAATAGCATGAACATATGGCATCGTGAACTAAATAAACCCAGACTTAGTGAAAACAACTAAGTCCCTGAAAACAGATTTACTGGGTGCCTCACTTTGCAAGCTTGCACAAGTCACCACACATATCCTAAAAATGCATGGGTTGCACCTCTGGAAAGATAACAAGATGCTTAACAAAACATATGAAGGACTCATAGGCACATCATGCACACAACAATCATGACAAAAATGACAAAAGTCTAAGATGAACTAGCAGATCTGACAATTAACTCACGAAGCCCTCTTCTAGCAGCATTTCGGGCATCAAGATGAACTCAAATGAAAATGATGAAATGGAATGAAATGATGTACTCGTCGAGACGAACATTTTGATATACTATATGCATGAATCGGAGCTACTGATGCAAAGTTACGTGGCAACGAACATGAGCATATGGATCTGAGATTCTCGGGACTTAGTGAAAATTATACCTCCGGAAAATCAAACCGGGACGGAGTTATCCGGGACGGAGGGATCCGGAAAGAGGGGCGGCGTTTGGACGGTGGGGTTGGTGGATCTGATCCCGATCCGCCGATCTGGCCGGATCGGACTCCGGCGATGACGGCGGCGGCCGGCGAACACAGACTCCGGCGAGGCGAGGCCGAAGGCGACGCGAGGAACGAGGCACGAGGCGAGGTAGCGATGTGGTGCTTGGCGGAGTCTGGCGAGGCGCGGGCTGGTGGCGACCCAGGCGGCGGAGCATGGCGGTCGTCGGGCGGCGGCGCGCGCGGTCAGGCGAGGAGGCGCGGTCCGGCAACGCTGCGGCGCTCGCCGGCGTGGAGACGAGGCGAAGTCGTGTCGGGGCTCTGCGGTGAGGAGACGAGGCGCCTCAGGCATGTGGAGGTCGCCGGCGGCGACGGGCGGCTGCGCAAGGGCGTCGGTGAAGTCCGGCGAGCAGCGGGGCCGGCCGGTGTTGGAGAAGACGGCGGAGCCGACGCGGTCCGGGCGGCGACGGGATCCGGGCTCGCGCGGGCCCCGGATGGGCTCCGCGGGCCGCGGCAGCGGTGGGACGGCAGCGTGCCACGTGGAGGCTTCGGATTGGGCGCGGGAGCGGACGCGTCCGGCGGCGGAAGAGACGAAAAAATTAGGGTTAGGGTGGATTTGGATCCGGAATTTTCGGGGAGGAGACCATTTTATAAGTAGAGGGAGCTAGGAGAGTCCAAATGAGGTGCGGTTTTCGGCCACGCGATCGTGATGGAACGCTCTAGGTGATGGAGCAGAGTTTGGTGGGTTTTGGGCCAAACTTGGAGGGGTGTTGGGCTGCAACACACACGAGGCCTTTTCGGTCCCTCGGTTAACCGTTGGAGTATCAAACGAAGTCCAAATGGTATGAAACTTGACAGGCGGTCTACCGGTAGTAAACCAAGGCCGCATGACAAGTCTCGGTCCAATCCGGAAATGTTTAATCCCCACACATGAAAGAAAGGTAGAAATGACCACCGGAGGAGAACGAAGCGCCGGATTGCAAAACGGACAACGGGGAAAAAGCTCGGATGCATGAGACGAATATGTATGCGAATGAAATGCACATGATGACATGATATGCAATGCATGACACGCAAGCAATGACAGCACAACAACAACGAATAACTGCACGACACCTGGCACATCGGTCTCGGGGCGTTACAATTTGTTCTGCCTTTAGCTACTCGTTGGGTTCGACACTCTTACTTATCGAAAACTGTTGCGATCCCATATACTTGTGGGTTATCAAGACCTTTTTCTAGCGCCGTTGCCGGGGAGCAATAGCGTGGGGTGAATATTCTCGTGTGTGTGCTTGTTTGCTTTATCACTAAGTAATTTTTATTTGCTGTTCTTAGTTGTTCTCTATCTTTAGTTATGGATATGGAACACGAAATACCAAAAAAATTAGGTGTACTTGCTGCTCATGGAGATGAGGAACCTCCTAAAACCCTCGATGCTCGTTATGTGACAGATATTATGTACTACTTTAAGAATCCTGAGAAAACACCATTCAATTATGTAATTGGAGTAACGTTGGATCAACGTGAATACTTTAGGGATTATCGCTTGACACAAAAAGGGAAACTATTATGGGATCAAATTCATATATTGAAGTGGTATGCTAGGCAACTATGCTTGAGTTATGATTGTACTTGTTGCTATAGGATGTAGGCTCCACACCTTCCCTTTTCATGTGAATTTAGTGACAGTGAAACCTTAGCCTCTTATGCTAATGGTATATATGATTACTATGATGTGGAACAAATAGAAGAATTTGTTGCTTTTAAGGGTGCTTATGAAATTGAATCTTTGTTTGAAAAGTATGAAGCTTTTGATGATGATGTTTATAGGCCTGAAAATTTAGCTATCCTAGAATATTGCTATGATAATTATGAATATAATTCCTATATTAATGCGCTTATTAAGAAAGTCTCCGCTGTCCAAGAAGAGACTAATATTTTGCAGGAATCTGTGGAAGAAGAAGTCGATGAAACTGTGAGCTCATTGGATGAAAAAGATGAGGAGGAGAGCGAAGAACAAAAGGAGGAAGAGCGGATTGATCACCCGTGCCCACCTTCTAATGAGAGTAACTCATCAACTCATACATTGTTTAATTCCCCTTCATGCTTACCGAAGGATGAATGCTATGATAATTGCTATGATCCCATTGATTCTTTTGAAATATCCCTTTTTGATGATGCTTACTCTGCTTGTGGCCAAGATGCCAATATGAATTATGCTTATGGAGATGAACTTGCTATAGTTCCTTATGTTAAACATGATATTGTTGCTATTGCACCCACGCATGATAGTCCTATTATCTTTTTGAATTCTCCCAATGTCGGCGTTCTGGGAACGGGGGTCCCCAGACTTGCCTGCCTGCGGCGTGGCTCAAAGGGGGGCCCAGCACGGCCCATCTTCACCAACACAAACCAAGACCCTCGCGAGGGGCCAAGCCTCGCGGGGTGGACAACGCGGAGCCTCCTCAGGCACGGCCTCATCAGGCAGGCTCACGAGGAGGCGGAGAGATCAAGGCGCGGTACCTCGCGAGGTGCCCGTGACGCAAGCCATGACGACTTAGGGCGCCAGGCGGGTGCCAGCCCGCGCAGCGTCCTCCTTTCCTCTTTGGTGCAAAGGGGGCAAGCGCAGCCGCGGAGTACCGAGGCATCAAGCAAAGGTTGCCATTTCGGTGCAACGAGACCAAGACCAGGAGGACTACGAGACGGAGGTCACCGTGGAGCCCAAGACAGCGTCATCACCAGAGCTTTGCGCAGGCGAAGACTACTTTTGTCAGGATAGCTGATACTTGCTGTCCGACTTCAAATTAGCCCGCCATTGTTGGCTCCCTTCCCGCTCGATATTTGGGAAGAGGACCAGGGCCTCTATAAATAGGACCGGCCACCCACATAGCAAGGGGTCGGTTGGTTCGGTCGCTTCCGAGGGCTCGACAAGTCGGTTGACTGGATGCAGAGAGAGAGAGAGAGAGAGAGAGAGAGAGAGAGAGAGAGAAAGGTGGCTGAACTCCACCAACAGTTCATCGCCCCAGCCAAGAACAGACCCTCGCGAGGCTGTTCTTCCTTGTACTATTCATCATCATCAGCCCAAGAGGCAATCCACCACACCACACACTGGAGTAGGGTATTACACCACAACGGTGGCCCGAACCAGTATAAACCCTGTGTCTCTTGTGTTGTTCTTCCCATAGTTTTGATCCTAGCGTGGCAGAGGGGTGCAGGTAGATAGGAGGCGAAATCTGTGCGCGCACCCCAGCGTTTGAACCTCAAGGGTCTGCCGGAACCCGAAATCTGACATTTGGCGCACCAGGTAGGGGTGCGCCGGAATTCGTCTTCCATCACCCCGTTCTCCTCCGGCCATCGCGCTCATGTCTGACGCTCGTCGGGCCCGCACGGAGCGTTGGGCCGACCTCGCTTCCCGCGTCACCCAGACGGCCCCTGTCAGCGGGCGTCCTCGCCGTTCCCCGTCACCTGCTGTCAAGGCTGCCATCGGCCCGGTGGGGGACGAGCAGCAAGCATCGTCTCAGCATCCATCCGTGCGCCAAGATGGCCGCACCGCAACTCCCTCCTCGCCCCAGCTGGATCTTCGTCCCGCGCGCTCCGCGCGCCCATGGAGGCTCGGGCTGCAATCATCACGGCAAACAAGCTCCTGCGCTACCATCCCGTCGACGATGTCTACGAAGAATGGCTCGACCACGTCGTCGAGCTCGTCCGCACCGCAGGGGGCTCTTCCACGCTGTCCGTTCCGCTGCACCGCACCCCGCCCCGCGCGGGCGACGAGGCTCTGGCGGTGCCCTGGCCGCCTCCTCCTCAAGAAGACGCCATGGCTCCAAGGCGCGTGGCCCCTGGGCGGAACCCGCTTCGTCAGGTGCCAGCGCGGCAAGAACAGAGCTGCCAAGAAGTCCCTCGCCCGCCAGAAGTTGCCCGGGCGCTCCCTGCTCCAGCACGTCGCGACCATCCTCCTGCTCCAGCGCGTGGGGACATGCAAGGCCAGCCTCTCCATCACCCAAGGCCTCCCGTGGCCATAGCAGGCTGCCACACCTACACCACCGAACTGCGCAGCGTCACATGGCCAGGCAAGTTCAAGCCGGACCTGCCTCCTCGCTACGACGGCACGACCGACCCTGCGGAGTTCCTCCAGCTCTACGAGCTGGACATCGAAGCTGCCAACGGAGACAAGAAGGTCATGGCGAACTAGTTTCCCATGGCGCTCAAGGACGGGGCCCACACCTGGCTCCTGAACCTGGCTCCAGGCACAATCTCCTCCTGGGAAGAGATGCGCACCCGCTTCATCGCCAACTTCCAAGGTACTCGCGACCGGCCACCCGCCGTGAGCGACATGCGCTGCATCAAGCAACAACCCGGGGAGACCCTGCAGAAGTACATCCAGCGCTTCAACAACGCACGCCTCAAGATTCCCAAGGTGACTGAGGAGGCCATCATCTCAGCCTTCTCCGATGGCGTGCGCGATGTCAAGATGAAGGAGGAGCTGGCGATGCATGAAGGCTTGTGCACGTCCTTGGAGCTATTCAACTTGGCGAACAAGTGCGCCAGGGCTGAGGAAGGGCATCTCTCCCTCCTCGAGCTGCCTGCCGCAGACCCAGAAGAGAAGAAGCTCAAGGCCAAGGAAGTGAAGCGCAAGGGGGCTGCCGTGCTCATGGCAGAACCGGACACCAAGCGGGGCAGAGATCAGCCCGAACCTCCCAAGGGCAGCCGATACTGCGTGTACCACGACCTCCACACCCACAACACCAGCGAATGCCAAGAACTCTGAGCCGTGCGAGAAGGAAGGATCGGTCGTCGCCCTGACCGCGGTGACCGGGGCTACGGCCGAGGAGGAGGAAGGAACGCAGGGCGCTGGGAAGACCGTGGCCCGCGCCAGGGGTGGCGCGACCAACCTCGCGAGGATCGTTGGCAAGACCCGCCTCGCGAGGGAGGCTGGAGGGATCAGCCTCGCGAGGATCGCCCGCAAGGCAACGCAGGCCTCCCACCGCTGCCGCCGTAGCCAAGGAGAAACGAGGACCGCCACCAGGACGAGGAGGCTGGGGGCTTCCAGGAGCCGCGCGCAATCGCCTGCATCCTGGGTGGAGCTCAAGCCCCAGCCTCTCAACACATCTTCAAGCAGTTCGTCCGCGAAGTGAACGCAGCCCTCCCCAGGCTCGAAGCCACGCGCCCTCTCAGGTGGTCGGCGTGCGCCATCACGTTCAGCTCAGCAGATCAGCTCAAGTGTGCAGCTACAGTCGGAGTCCTCCCGATGCTTTGTTCCCCAATCATCAGCAACGTGGTGGTCACCAAGACCCTCATCGATGGCGGGGCAGGGCTCAAAGTCCTATCCGTAGAGACATTCAACAACCTCCAAGTGCTCTACAGCAAGCTTCAGCCAACCAAGCCCTTCTCCGGTATCACCGACGGCTCCACGGTCCCGATTGGGCAGGTCCGCCTCCCTGTCACCTTCGGGGCACGCGACAACTACCGCACCGAGCTCATCGACTTCGACGTCACTCACATCCGCCTGCCGTACAACGCCATCCTTGGATACCCAGCGCTGGCCAAGTTCATGGCCATGACTCACCATGGCTACAACGTCCTCAAGATGCCAGGAAGCGGCGGAGTCATCACGGTACCCTGCGAAGAGAAGAACGCGGTGTGTTCCCTGGAGCGAGCCTTTCAGGCCGCATCACTGGAAGACCCGGATCGCGGAAGCAGGAGGCTTCCCGAGGCCGCCCCCAAGAAGAAGAAGACGTCGTCCGGCCTTGCCCCTCAGGAGGCAGGCCCCTCTAGGCCCGTGCCTGCCCAGGGGGAACGTCCTTCCATCGCATAGGAAAGCGCGCCCGGCGCCCTCCTCCGGCAGGGCTCGGGGGCTCTCCCCTGGAGGGCCACCGACCTAGCTAGGGTCACGAGGGAGGCGCTTGGGCACCACGTGGAGGCGTGTTTCGAAGCACGTTCCCCTCAAGAAGGAGCAAGGCAAGGAGATCCAGACCCACAGGAGTTCGTCAGCAAGGCCATTCAGGAGTTATAGGAGTCAAGAGTCATGAGAGGCGGCCGCCGCCTACCAGCAGTGGCTCCCCATCCAGGCGAGGATGGCGAGCTGCGCGTCTGTATCGACGTACCAGGGCTCAACCAAGTCGCCTCCCTGGAGCGCCTCTGGCCCTCGCGAGTGGGGCGCTGCGGAGGTCCACCCCACAGCTATGTTCGCATGCCTTACGGCTTGCCGAGCACGGCTGACACGCACCAGCGCCTCATGAGGGGCATCGTGGAGGCACAAGAGGCCAGGCGCTCCGCAGCCCTGGCGGAGATGGAGATGGTCCGCGAGGAACCGCCAGCACCTCCGGAGTCTCCCGAGGCCCCTGGGCCTGGGGGGCTCATGAGGATCGGCTTCCGCAGCCCACCGAGCCGGCTACACAAACACCCCTTCATCTTCAGTGTCATCAGGTGACATCTTTCAAGTTTCACTTCCAGCTAGGAGCGCCCCCAGGGCTGCATTATTCCCAGGCCGCGTGGGTCCGTCCCTGCGGCGTGTATCCCTTTTATTTCGCGTTGATTAGCTTACCTTGTTGGGGGCGCCCCTTGGGCTGCATCACCCCCGAGTCGCTCGGGCCTGACCCAGTGATCTCCGCATTCCCAGCATCTATTTGAACGAATCCACTCCTTCGCGGCTAATTTGCTTTACCTAGTTGCCTGCCCAGCTGACGCCAACTAACGGAGCTGCTCCCAAACGACATGACGCTTGCGCATGGGTCCGTCCCTGCAACGCCGACAAACTTGGATGGCTGAGCTCTGGCCGCGGCAGCCCCGCATAGCGTCACCTCGTCAAGCCTTCAGTGCCTCACTACCCTTCGGAAGCAACCAACAGCTGACCGTCAATTGTTATGGCAACCCCTTGCTTTTTCTATGATGGACCTGCAGGATCTCCTGAAGGAGCCGTGTCAGGCGAGGCCCTTGCTATATCTCCTTCGCTCTCGTTCGCGCGAACCGCTTGCACGTTAAAGGGGGGGGGTGCCTGAGCATCACGACTCAGGGCTCCTACTGGCTCTCCAGCCCTCACCCTCTGGCCTTGACCACGACATCACGACCTGGCATACCAGCGACGGCTGAGACTCGCTCAAGGGCCGGGACCCGAGGACGTAGAGCAGAAAGGGGAGCAAAGGCGAGAGGGGAGAGACACACGAGGACCTCTCCAAGCAACCCCGCGCCTGCCGATGCACGGACCCAGCCACGCACCGGAGAGCGGCCCCTGATCCTCGAGATAAGTTACCACCCGGAAGCGCCAGCTATCGTGGCACCATCCCCGCACCTAATGCTATCCCATGTTAGCGACGTCGCTCCCCTTTCTCACCAAACGACGGCTGCTTGGGCGCCAAAGGGGACCTCCTGAGCATCGTGACTCAGGGGCTCTTACCAGACTCCGGGTCGCTCACCTCCTGGCCTTGACCACGGCATCATGACCTGGCATACCAGCGACGGCTGAAGCCGCCTTGGGACTGGGACCTGTCGGCGCAGAGCACCAAGCCCTCGTGAGGTTCGAAAGGGAGGACCGAGCTAAGACGGGATGAGCAACTCGCGCAAATCTACGACAAGGGTTATATTAACAAAACAGGATCACACACACCTTACAAGCCCCCACGGGGCGCGTTTTTGGTTCCTCGCAGGGAACAGATCCTAAAGAGACGCAAACTACGCGCATCCCTACAAAAGGCGCCATCATCAACAGTGGGCCGTCAAGCATCGATGCCAACCCCATCCAGATCAGAGTTGGCGGCGGCGTGACGAGCCCGCCCTAGTCCTGGAGCGGCGCTGGCTCGGGGGCTCATAGCTGTCGTCGCTCGTCTCCGGAGTCGCAAAGGGCTCACTGGAGTCGCTGGAACCTCCGACATCTCCACCGCCTGAGGAGCCGCTAAGGGAGCGGTTGGCGAGCCCAGTCCTCGTCACAGCAGGGCCCTGGCCGCCTTCACTGGGGCAGCACTCCACCCGGCGCCCGTTCGCGTCGAAGACCTTGAAGAGCATCACCGAAGCACCGTCGTAGTCCAAGTGGACTGCGAAGATGCCCCTTGTCCTGCAAACCCGGACGATCTCTCTCCAGCCCCGAGTCATGTAGACCTCGCCCGGGGCGACGACCGCGACCTCTGCCTCGGTCGCGAGGGTGCTGTAGCTGGTGTGCTGCAGCCAGAGCTCCAGGGGTTCCCCCTGCGGGATGATGGATGCGAAGAAGGGAGGCAGGCGGATCCAAGATTGGAGAGGAATGACGACTTGGAGCATGAACTCTTGGGAGGAGCCCTCAGTGTGGACCCCAGGGGGGGACGACCCACACCTTCGTGACCCGTCGGCGCCGACGGCGGCGCCGCCCGTGGCGGTCAGCATCAGCTCCTTCTGGGCCCTCGACGTGGGCGTACAATGGAAGCGGGAACCCCGGGGGCGCCCCCTCACCCCAAGGCCTCGACACCACCTGGAGAGCCCCCTCGTCCGGGCCACGGGGGGTGAGCCATTTCTTCGGCGGAAGTGGGTCTGGTCCCTCTCGGGGGGCCTTTCCCTTCTCTGCCGTCGAGAACCAGCGGATCAGAGCCATCGCGGCAAGACGGAGCAAGAATCGGGAAGAAGGAGGAGCAAGGAGGGATGGACTGGAAGGACGCGCGACGTTCCGTACTTATAGCCGGCGGAGGCCAACCGCCGACCTCCACGATCGCAGGTAATCATGACCCGTTTTGCATGCAGGGACTTCTCCAATCCGTGCAGTTGCCGAGGCGCCATGGGGAAGTGGAGGCGCCCACATCCAGTCAACCGCCATGCGGCGCCCAAGGCCGCAGGCTGTTAGGGCCCGCGGCGCTTCGCTCTTGCCCTTCCGCCTCCCTGCACGGCCAAGTCCGAGCGCGCCTTGGGCCCGGGGGCTACTGTCGGTGTTCTGGGAACGGGGGTCCCCAGACTTGCCTGCCTGCGGCCTACGGCGTGGCTCAAAGGGGGGCCCAGCATGGCCCATCTTCACGAACACAAACCAAGACCCTCGCGAGGGGCCAAGCCTCGCGGGGCGGACGACGCGGAGCCTCCTCAGGCACGGCCTCATCGGGCAGGCTCACGAGGAGGCGGAGAGATCAAGGTGGGGTACCTCGCGAGGTGCCCGTGACGCAAGCCATGACGACTCAGGGCGCCAGGCGGGTGCCAGCCCGCGCAGCGTCCTCCTTTCCTCTTTGGTGCAAAGGGGGCAAGCGCAGCCGCAGAGTACCGAGGCATCAGGCAAAGGTTGCCATTTCGGTGCAACGAGACCAAGACCAGGAGGACTACGAGACGGAGGTCACCGTGGAGCCCGAGATGGCGTCATCACCAGAGCTTTGCGCAGGAGAAGACTACTTTTGTCAGGATAGCTGATACTTGCTGTCCCCCTTCAAATTAGCCCGCCATTGTTGGCTCCCTTCCCGCTCGATATTTGGGAAGAGCACCAGGGCCTCTATAAATAGGACCGGCCACCCACATAGCAAGGGGTCGGTTGGTTCGGTCGCTTCCGAGGGCTTGACAAGTCGGTTGACTGGAAGCAGAGAGAGAGAGAGAGAGAAAGGTGGCTGAACTCCACCAGCAGTTCATCGCCCCAGCCAAGAACAGACCCTCGCGAGGCTGTTCTTCCTTGTACTGTTCATCATCATCAGCCCAAGAGGCAATCCACCACACCACACACTTTTGTAGGGTATTACACCACAACGGTGGCCCGAACCAGTATAAACCCTGTGTCTCTTGTGCTGTTCTTCCCATAGTTTTGATCCTAGCATGGCGGAGGGGTGCAGGTAGGTAGGAGGCGAAATCTCCGCGCGCACCCCGGCGTTCGAACCTCGAGGGTCTGCCGGAACCCGAAATCCGACACCCAACTACACTATATCAGAGAAGTTTACCCTTATCAAGGATTATATTGATGGCTCGCCTTATACCCTTGCACATGATGGTTTTGATGAGTACAATATGCATGTGCTTGCTGCTCCTACTTGCAATTATTATGAGAGAGGAACTATATCTCCACCTCTCTATGTTTCTAATATGATAAAATTGCAAGAAATTGCTTATACTATGCATTGGCCTTTACTATGTGTGCAATAATTGTTCTTTTATGACATGCCGATGCATAGAAAGAGAGTTATACTTTGTTGTTACATGATATATGTTACTTTGTGCTCACTACTAAATTACAAATCATTGTTAATTAAAATTGGCTTTGATATACCTTGGGATCCGGGTGGATTCATTACTTGAGCACTATATGCCTAGCTTAATGGCTTTAAAGAAAGCGCTGACAGGGAGACAACCCGGAAGTTTTAGAGAGTCATTTATTTCTGCTGAGTGCCTTTATATATTTAAAAAAAACAAAAATAAAGAGGGGAACCCAAAACTTTTTCAAAAAGGAAAGTGAAAGTGAGAAAGACAAGCATTGTTGAAGTGGGAGAGCTCCTTGAACTTTGTTCATGCTCACGACAACTTTGTGAATCTTGATTACAGAAACTTTTCAACAAAAATAATTATCCCCTTGTACAATTCCATTGTATTATAAAAATAATGTGCCAAGGTTTGCCTTTAGGATGTTTACATTTGCTTGATGGTTTGTATGGTGCAGGACAGAAACTTTGGCTGTAGTGCGCGATTTTACATTTTTAGCTGGAACGTCAAATGGTTCTAATACTTTTTGCACTATATTTATATACAAATTTTTTATTTTTCCTAATTTTTTTATAATTTTTGAAGTATCATAAGTATGGTGAATGTTCAGATTATTACAGACTGTTCTGTTTTAGACAGATTCTGTTTTTGATGCATAGTTTGCTTGTTTTGATGAAACTATCAATTTATATCAGTTGATTAAGCCATGAAAAAGTTATATACAGTAGACACAATGCAAAAACAAAATATGAATTGGTTTGAAACAGTACTTAAAGTAGTGATTTGCTTTATTATACTAACGGATCTTACCGAGTTTTCTGTTGAAGTTCTGTGTGGATGAAGTGTTCGATGATCGAGAAGATCTCGATGTGAGAAGAAGGAAGAGAGGCAAGAGATTAAGCTTGGGGATTACCGAGGCACCCCAAGTAAATATTCAAGGAGACTCAAGCATCTAAGCTTGGGGATGCCCCAGAAGGCATCCCCTCTTTCTTCAACAAGTATCGGTATGTTTTCGGATTCGTTTCGTTCATGCGATATGTGCAATCTTGGAGCGTCTTTTGCTTTTAGTTTTATTTTTTCTTTTATGCACCGTGCTGGTATGAGATAGTCCTTGGTTGATTTATAGAATGCTCATTGCACTTCACTTATATATTTTGAGTATGGCTTTATAGAATGCTTCATGTGCTTCACTTATATCTATTGAAGTTTGGATTGCCTGTTTCTCTTTACATAGAAAAACGCCATTTGTAGAATGCTCTTTTGCTTCACTTATATTCGTTAGAGCATGGGAATATCATTTGTAGAAAGAATTAAACTCTCTTGCTTCACTTATATCTATTTAGAGAGATGACAGGAATTGGCCATTCACATGGTTAGTCATAAAATCCTACATAAAACTTGTAGATCTATGAATATGATATGTTTGATTCCTTGCAATAGTTTTGCGATATAAAGATGGTGATATTAGAGTCATGCTAGTGGGTAGTTGTGGATTAGTAGAAATACTTGTGTTGAGGTCTGTGATTCCCGTAGCATGCACGTATGGTGAACCGTTATGTAACGAAGTCGGAGCATGAGGTATTTATTGATTGTCTTCCTTATGAGTGGCGGTCGGGGACGAGCGATGGTCTTTTCCTACCAATCTATCCCCCTAGGGGCATGCGTAGTAGTACTCTGCTTCGAGGGCTAATAAACTTTTGCAATAAGTATGTGAGTTCTTTATGACTAATGTTGAGTCCATGGATTATACGCACTCTCACCCTTCCATCATTGCTAGCCTCTTCGGTACCGTGCATTGCCCTTTCTCACATTGAGAGTTGGTGCAAACTTCACCGGTGCATCCAAACCCCGTGATATGATACGCTCTGTCACACATAAACCTCCTTATATCTTCCTCAAAACAGCCACCATACGTACATACCATTCCCAGATATATTGCCATGCAACTTCCATCATCATCATATACATGACTTGAGCATTCACTGTCATATTTCTTTGCATGATCATAAGATAGCTAGCATGATGTTTCCGTGGCTTGTTCTTTTTTTGATGTCGTTGCTACGCTTGATCATTGCACATCCCGGTACACCACCGGAGGCATTCATATAGAGTCATATCTTTGTTCTAGTATCGAGTTGTAATATTGAGTTGTAAGTAAATAAAAGTGTGATGATAATCATTATTAGAGCATTGCCCCAAGAAAAAAAGAGGCCAAAGAAGCCTAAATAAAAAAAGGAGCCAAAGAAGCCCACACAAAAAAAGAAAAACAAGAAAAGGGGGCAATGTTACTATCCTTTTACCAAACTTGTGCTTCAAAGTAGCACCATGTTCTTCATATAGAGAGTCTCTTGAGTTATCACTTTCATATACTAGTGGGAATTTTCATTATAGAACTTGGCTTGTATATTCCAACGATGGGCTTCCTCAAATTCCCTAGGTCTTCATGAGCAAGCAAGTTGGATGCACACCCACTTAGTTTCAGTTTGAGCTTTCATATACTTATAGCTCTAGTGCATCCGTTGCATGGCAATCCCTACTCACTCACATTGATATCTATTGATGGGCATCTCCATAGCCCGTTGATACGCCTAGTTGATGTGAGACTATCTTCTCCTTTTTGTCTTCTCCACAACCACATTCTATTCCACCTATAGTGCTATATCCATGGCTCGCGCTCATGTATTGCGTGAGGGTTGAAAATGCTGAAGCGCATTAAAAGTATGAACCAATTGCTCGGCTTGTCATCGGGGTTGTGCATGATGTGAATATTTTGTGTGGTGAAGATGGAGCACAGCCAGACTATATGATTTTGTAGGGATAACTTTCTTTGGCCTTATTATTTTGAAAAGACATGATTGCTTTATTAGTAGGCTTGAAGTATTATTGTTTTTATGTCAAATGATAGACTATTGCTTTGAATAACTCGTATCTTAATATTCATGCCATGATTAGATATGTGATCAAGATTATGCTAGGTAGCATTCCACATTAAAAATTATCTTTTTTATCATTTACCTACTCGAGGACGAGCAGGAATTAAGCTTGGGGATGCTGATACGTCTCCGTCATATCTATAATTTTTGATTCTTCCATGCCAATATTCTACAACTTTCATATACTTTTGGCAACTTTTTATACTATTTTTGGGACTAACATATTGATCCAGTGCCCAATGCCAGTTCCTGTTTGTTGCATGTTTTTTGTTTCGCAAAATATCCATATCAAACGGAGTCCAAATGGGATAAAAACTGACGGAGATTTTTCTGGAATATATATGATTTTTGGGAAGAAAAATCCACGCGAGACGGTGCCCGAGGGGGCCACGAGGCAGGGGGCGCTCCCCTGACCCTCGTGGCCACCCCGTAAGGCGGTTGGTGCCCTTCTTTTGCCCCAAGAAAGCTAATATCCAGATAGAGATCGTGTTAAAATTTCAGCCCAATCGGAGTTACGGATCTCCGGGAATATAAGAAACGGTGAAAGGGAGGAATCTGAGAACGCAGAAACAGAGAGAGACAGAGAGACAGATCCAATCTCGGAGGGGCTCTCGCCCCTCCCATGCCATGGAGGCCAAGGACCAGAGGGGAAACCCTTCTCCCATCTAGGGAGGAGGTCAAGGAAGAAGAAGACGAAGGGGCCCCCTCGCCCCTTCTCTTCCGGTGGATTCGGAACGCTGCCGTGGCCATCATCATCATCACCGCGATCTACACCAACACCTCTGCCATCTTCACCAACATCTCCATCACCTTCCCCCCTCTATCTACAGCGGTCGACTCTCCCACAACCCGCTGTACCCTCTACTTGAACATGGTGCTTTATGCTTCATATTATTATCCAATGATGTGTTGCCATCCTATGATGTCTGAGTAGATTTTTCTTGTCCTATCGGTGGTTGATGAATTGCTATGATTGATTTAATTTGCTTAAGGTTATGTTGCTGTCCTTTGGTGCCCATCATATGAGCGCGCGCGTGAATCACACCATAGGGTTAGTTGTATGTTGATAGGACTATGTATTGGAGGGCAAGAGTGACAGAAGCTTCAACTTAGCATAGAAATTGATGCATACGAGATTAAAGGGGGACCAATATATCTTAATGCTATGGTTGGATTTTACCTTAATAAATGTTAGTAGTTGCGGATGCTTGCTAATAGTTCCAATCATAAGTGCATAGAATTCCAAGTCAGGGATGACATGCTAGCAGTGGCCTCTCCCACATAAAACTTGCTATCGGTATAGTAACGTAGTCAATTGCTTAGGGACAATTTCGCAACTCCTACCACCACTTTTCCACACTCGCTATATTTACTTTATTGCTTCTTTACTTACAACAGCCCCTACTTTTTATTTACATAATCTTTATTATCTTGCAAACCTATCCAACAACACCTACAAAGTACTTCTAGTTTCATACTTGTTCCAGGTAAAGCGAACATCAAGCGTGCGTAGAGTTGTATCGGTGGTCGATAGAACTTGAGGGAATATTTGTTCTGCCTTTAGCTCCTCGTTGGGTTCGACACTCTTACTTATCGAAAACTATTGCGATCCCCTATAATTGTGGGTTATCAGCTACTGATAAGGCGCTACATCTATTCCTTAGCAGCAGCGCGTGCTACGCGCGCTACTGCTAAGACATATAGGAGCAGCGTTTCTTCGCTCCAGTGCTACTGCTAATACAACTAGTTGTAGCATGTTTACTATCCATCGCTACTAGTATTCTTTTTCTCATTTTTTTAATTTTTAGTGTATTTATACTCCGTTATACAAATTTTGGTACAATACATATTATGAGGTTGTTATATCAATATGTCCATAACAGTGTGTCAAATGAAGGTGGATTAGGTTTAAGTGGACTAGTAGTACTTTCGATGTGCCCCACATGTTGCCTCCACTTGAATCTAATCCGCCAACACAAGCTATTTAATCATCATCATAGTCATTACCACCAACAGCAGCTATTTAATCATCATAGTCATAGTGTAGCACACATCATCATCTTCAAATTCATTCTAGCTAGCTAATCACCACCAACACTAGCTGCGGTAGCTATCTAATCACCACCAACACTAGCTAATAATAATCATCATAGTCATTACCACCAACACTAGCTATTTAATCATCATAACTCATTTATAGCTAGCTAATCACTCCTGCTGCTCTCTCTCAGCTAAAATAACATAAAACATGTGTAGCACTCCTGCTTCATCAAGTTGGAGCATGCAGATGAACCTGTCTCCTAATCATGGGCTGCGCTTTTGATTTCTGCCCCCTAGTACTTCTCTACAATCGTTCACAATTCTGCTCTAGTCTTTCACTATTACGCATTCCTCGCTATTAGAAATCCTGAATGCACTAAAGTGCATTGTAGGAAATCTTGGTCGTAAACTAACAATTCTCATGCGACCTTTAGTCTCGATCCAATGAGGCACAACATTCATCGGGAGTCCCTGTTGAAGAACATCGTATAGTAACATACTTAGCAATGAAGGTTAGCTTAAAAAATAATGTATGCAAAAGATGCACTGAGGACAAATAGTAAAAATCTTACCATCTTTCCTAAATAGATGTGACCGTAGTTCAGTACAAACACTATTGGTTGCACGTTTTGAGTACTAAGATTTTAAGTCCAGAAAAATAATTTGTCTTGACAGTATGAAGATCCTCAAGCCATGAAACATAATGACTTATCTCCTCACAGTTTCGTTCAGCCTCTGGATAGTAGTAGGTCATGTCTACCAAGCGCTGGACATGTTTGCTTGAACAGAAATAAGCTGTCAATGGAAATCAGTTGTCAACTATTTCTGAATAAACAATATCAAAGACATAAATATGGTTGAGAAACTCACATAATGATATAACTGGAGGCGTCTGCACATCGACCCAGATGTCGATATTACCTTCAATATCATCTTCGGACGAATATCAAAGGTGATAACCATATTAGGCTCAAATGCATAAGTCTTGCATAGTGCTTGCCAAGTTTTGCATTCAAAATAGGTGTAGGTGTCCACGTTGTATAATTTTGCGTGGAAAGTATAACCATGCTCGGTCTTCAAGTAGACTCTCTTTACCTCCATAGTATTTTTCACAGAACTGAAACCTATCTTATCCAAGACAATAACTCTTGCATGGAAGGGGATACGCTAGTAGAATAGTAAAAAAATTAAATTATAAGTTGAAGCAAATGAAGCAGATGTCATGCTTAATTACGAAAAAAGACTTGTCGTTATGACTTACTGTATCCACTTTGAAGTTCTCGTCCAGCTTGATGCTGAATCGCCTATCATCATCTATGAAGATTCTGTCGCATAGGCCGTGCTCGTCTTCGCAGTATTCGCAAATATCGAAATCCTTTTTGTTGTCAGACATTTCCTATGTTCATAGTTGAAACACTAATTGAAAATCGACCAAAGGAAACTACCAGGATACTCAACACACAAATCCGTGGCACTCGATATTTCCTACATATTCTGGCACAAGTCATGCCAAAATTCACGAAAAAATCTGGCATGACCTTTGCTAAAATAGGACATATCGAGTGCCTGAAATTTGCTGGAACGGAAATGAATCAACACTCCGGCAAAACATAGGCCACTCGGAGGTGTAACCTGCAAACATGACCGGCCACTTGGGCAAGCACATATCCTATTTGACCAACACAAGATATACATTTCAAAATATCTTATAGGACTCATATTGACATGAGAATTCAATAAGCAAAACCAAATCGTAAAATAAATAAGTATTCAAATTAGCATGCATTCAATAAGAAAAAGTAAATCATCTCATGCGTCCGTACATCGTCGAATATTATCACTAATACATCCCGAATAGTATCATACAGATAACATCACTAATACAAATAAAACCCTAGCGCACGATGGGTATCGGTGAGGGCGGTGGACACCCATAGAAAGGGAACCATCACATGATCATAGGTCCAGTGAGATCCCTGGAGAACCTGCCAGGTATTGGAGAACCTGTGCTCTAACTCAAACAAGTAGCGACGGACATGCACGTCCTCCTCACTGAAATGGTGACGCACCACCTCCACGGGGTCCTCGAGCCTCTGGACCGTCACTGGCCCACGCGACCACCACCAAAGGAGGTTCGGGTCAACGACGGGCTGACTCCTCACCAACCTGCGCCCCCAATAGGTAGCACCTCCCAATACGACCCCGGCGGAGCCCAGTCTTGGACATGGCCCATCTGGTGACGCAGGTGTCCTCCGCCGACTCGATGACGAGGATGCGGGATAGGCATCATCGATGTCGATGCAGGAATAATTGCTTTAACTAAAAAAGCAAACTAGTTCTATTAATTTTCGTACTAAAAATGAAATAATTGTATTAACTCAACTAGTTCAATTAAGCACTTACTATAAATAAAAATAAACTAGTTTTTACTAAAAATAAACTAGTTCAACTAGTTATATTAATTTTCTTACTAATTCTATTAAACACTTACTAAAGACAGTAAAAAAAACTAGTTAGATGAAGTCTAAAATTTAACCCTAACTAATTTGATGAACTCTAAAATTTGATGAACCCTAACTAATTTGATGAACTCTAAAATTTAACCCTAACTAATTTGATGAACTCTAAAACTAATTCTATTTAACAACTACTGCCGTAATTAGCATCTAATTTGATGAACCCTAACTAATTAGATGAACTCTGAAATTTAACCCTAAGAACCCTAGCTAGGAAGAGGTAGAGGAGGAGGGGGAGGAGGGCGTGCTCACCTCGGGCACCTGCGGAGTTAGGGAGAGGGGCACGCGGCGTCGAGGTCGGGGACGGGGTCGGGGTCGGGGCGTCGGGCACACGGCGGAGGGCAGCGATGTAGGAGGGCGTCGAGGTCGTGGTCGGGGCGGCGTCGAGGTCGAGGTCGGGGTCGGGGGCGGCGTCTAGGTCGGGGTCGGGGGCGGCGTTGATGGCGTGCGGAGGGCGACGGGAGAGCGCGCGTCGGCCGGGTGATGATGGCGGCGACATCAGTCGACACACGCGTGTTCGATTTGGGGGGCGTTGGGGAGGAAGAAAAAGGTTTTGGTTAAGTGGAAAGTAGCAGCATCGCGTTCGATGGAAAGCGCTACTACTACTACATTAGCTATAGCGCGTGTCCATAAAGCCCGCTGTTGCTACACATTTCTCCTTTATTTTTCTTTTTCATTTATTTTCATTCACATTTTCTTTTTTTCCTTCCCCTTTTTCCATTTCTTTCATTTTCATTTACTTTTCTATATGTTTTTCATTTTATTTTCCTTTCCTTAGCAGTAGCGCTTCCTGCGCGAAACACACTGCTACAACAATCTTAGCAGAAACGCGATTTCCTTAGGCTTGCTACTACTATAGGTGCCCTGGCGAGAATAGTAAGGAGAATTGTAGTAGTAGCGCCTGTACAGTTAGACGCGCTACTGCTATGATCTTAGCTGCAACGCGTTTGGAAAACATGTGCTACTGGTAAATTGTAGTAGCGCTTATTTTTGTCTCGCGCTACTGGTAAGTTTCTGTGTATAAGGTTTTCCCTAGTAGTGTAAGTACACTAGTTATGGTTAAATAAAAATGGAAAGGCGTGTTAACTACAAGATGCAGCAACCAAATGTAGTCATTCATAGTGGTATTGTTGAAACTGGTACTGATGAAATTGAACTGCACAGTTCATACTTGCACATATAGAACATCACGTTGTGAATAACTGGAATAAACAAGGCATACTACGAACAACCAAAGATAGTATTTGAAACTGAACATATGCTAACTACAAACAACCGAACAATCAAAAAACTTTGAAAGAGGCATATGCTAGCTATAACAGGCTTAACAACAAGCAAATATATGCATTCCTATCGGTATGTTTAAAACTGGATTAATGAAATGTACTGCACAATAAATAATTGCACATATAGAGCATCACATTGTGAACAACTGAAGTAGACAAATCATGGGTTTCCTCACTTGTCACACATGGGCTCGCTCCCGTGGGAAGAGCACAGACCCTGGATGCGCTCCATGTTGTAGCAGATGGGCTCCTTCCCCTTAGAAGAGCACGGCTATAGGGTGCCCTCCCTAATGTCGCAGACAGGCTCTTTCCCCTTGGAAGAGAAGATGGGATCTTTCCCCTTGGAAGAGCCGGAGAGGGTGCCCTCCTCGTGGTCACCGTCGATGAGGTCTGACTTGGAAGCTGTTGATCCGAAGCAAGCGTCGCAGAACGTGTCCTTCAGAAATGACAAAAGGGACTCGATGGTGATGTAGAATGGCAAATTGTTGATAGCGAGCCAGAGGAGATCAGTGGCGGGGCCATGGATGAGATCGACAGTGGGGTCTCCAAAACCCGATGTCGTAGGTTCAAATCCTACAGAGTGTGATTCCATCTATTTTATGTCGAAGCAGAGTAAAATAACTTAACAAAATTGAATTGTAACTCCAATTTCAATTTGACCTCCTCTCTGGTCTGGAGGAGGTCAATCAAAAAAAATGACTCAATCAAAGATCCAACTGATCCCCACGCCTGAACCCGAGGGGTTGGGGGTGGTCCACTTAACCTGTGACATAGCCTGCCTTAGGGCGTCACTGTCGATGACCTCAATGTCGTAGCCGGCGGACGAGACATGCCCGCATACTCTAGCCCGCTGCTTGAGTGTCTGCCGCCAGTAATGGTCGTCAGCTTCCTCGGTGACGTCGGGCGAAGAGACCGCTATACACCTCTTTTGGGCCAGTTGCTCCTTGAGCTCCACGGGAAGCACAACCAGGCTTAGGTTGCAACGCTTTGGAGTGGGGGATGGGGATGGGATCTGTGGGAAAGGGGGTGTTTGGCAGGCATCATCTAAGAAACTCAGGGTGGCCTGGGTATGGAGATCGGTGGGTAAGCTACATGGGCAAACCAATAGATGTTGACAATGGAGGCCTTGCGACGGCGGCGGGGACTTTGCTAGGGTTTCGAGCGAGGGAGGGTGTGTGTGTGCGCGCGGGCGCACGCACGAGGAGTTTTTGGTGTGTGTGTGTGTGTGTGGAGGGGGGTGTTTGAGGAAATGACGCGGGTACTGAAAATTTTACTACGCGGGAGTGAAATACCGGGCTATTGAAAATTTTGATGATAGTGCATCGCACACAGTCCGGAGATAACAACCGTGTGTTATGAAAAAGAAAAACCCTCGAGGCGGGCAGATATTTTCGATGCAGGCGGGATTGGGAACAAGAAACATCGCACACGGTTCGGAGATAACAACCTTGTGTTATGAAACAGAAAAACCCTCGAAGCGGGCAGATATTTTTGAGAGGGGGAGCCTCATGGAGCCCAATGTAATGTGCATATGTGTGCATGACAGGTGTGCCGGCGTGGCACACAGTTAGTTTGAGTGAACCTTGTCTGTTGCGTCATCCGACTTGTGTAATGTTCATAAATTTGGCGAAAAATGACACGGGAGAGGGTCAGAACACGAACACACTTGCATGTGGACCAAATTTATGTATCAAAAGGGTGGTTTGATTTTCAAATACCAAATGCAACTTTGATGCGGCACCTCTCTCGCAAAGCACACGATATTGCTTGCTCCCACCCTCTTGTGTCGGCATGAAGGGAATCCTAATCTATGAATGCATGCCCCCTCGCCCTCAACCGAGGTTCACCTAGCAAAGTGCGAAGTAGCTAGCAGCCCCCCTCCTCCCTCGTGTCGGCGTGAAGGGAATCCTAAACTATATATGAATGAATGCCCCCCTCCCCTCAACCAAGGTTCACCTAGCAAAGTACGAAGTAGCTAGCATCCCCCCTCCTCCCTCGTGTCGGCATGAAGGGAATCCTAAGCTATATATGAATGCATGCCCCCCCAAACCAAGGTTCACTGTAGCAAAGTGCAAAGTAGGTAGCAGCCCCCCTCCATCGTGTCGGCATGAAGGGAATCCTAAGCTATGAATGCATGCCCCCAACCGAGGTTCACCTAGCAAAGTGTGAAGTAGAGCTAGCAGCCCCTCCCTCGTGTTGGCACGAAAGGATTCCTAAGCTATGAATGGATGCCCCCCAACCGGGGTTCACCTAGCAAAGTGCGAAGTAGCTAGAAGCCGCCCTCCCTCGTGTCGACATGAAGGGAATCCTAGCTAAGCTATGTGCATGCCCCCCAACCGAGGTTCACCCTAGCAAAGTGCAAAGTCGCTAGCAGCCACCCCTCCCTCGTGTCGGCATGAAGGGAATCCTAAGCTATGAATGTACATGCCCTCTCAACCGAGGTTCACCTAGCAAAGTGCGAAGTAGCTAGCATCCCCCCTCGTGTCAGCACGAAGGGAATCCTAAACTATGACCATGCCCCCTCCCCCCAACCGAGGTTCACCCAGCAAAGTGCGAAGTAGCTAGCAGCCCCCACCCCCTCGTGTCGCCACGAAGGGAATCCTAATTAAGCTATGAATGCATGCCCCCAACCGAGGTTCACCTAGCAAAGTGCGATGTAGCAACCCCCCCTCCACACACTTTCAGTCGGCGGGCCAGAGAGGCATATATCTCACCAAGATGGATCGTAAAACGGACCAAGAATAATCCACCTTGGTCATACAACCTCTCTCTTATTGTTGGTCAAAGTGATGTCCGTGCATGCGACCTCGGAGATGGGCTAGCTCGCCAATAATCACACAAGTAGCTAGTCCCTGAAGACAACCACTGCATGCGTGTGTCCCAAACATATGTATGGAGAGGTGTGTTTTTGAGTAACAATGAACAACTTTGATGTGGCACCGTGATTTCAAACTAGAAATCCCCACACTGAGTGAGGGTTAGGTTGACGATGCATATGTATGTTACACCACACTTCAAGCCAACGACGGGGATTCGTATATGCATGCATGCGTGCATAGTATATGCGCTCAAACTTAATTAGGTCTGAATCTCACCATGACCTATACTACGATAACACTAACCAAATGAAGAATCCGCCATGGTAACATATCTTGTTGTTGGTCAAGGTGATCATGGATGTCCACGCGGGCCCACGAATATATAGGCTTGTCGCCGATAACCACACGAGGGAGTGTATCGTTCGAAGGCAACCACTACATGCATATGTATGGAGGTGATGCGTGCATGCATGTTTGAATACACAACATTGATCTGGCGCGTGTGTCAAAAATTGTACACTAGCTCCCCACACAGAGCGAGATCAGTTCATGATGGTGTCGTTGTACTAGCCACTTCGACTTGATGGGAGGGACTCATGCGTACACATGCATATGTGTGTGCTCAAAGTTGTTGGGGAACGTAGTAATTTCAAAAAAAATTCTACGCACACGCAAGATCATGGTGATGCATAGCAACGAGAGGGGAGAGTGTTGTCTACGTACCCTCGTAGACTGATAGAGGAAGCGTTGGCACAACGCGGTTGATGTAGTCGTACGTCTTCACGGCCCCACCGATCAAGCACCGAAACTATGGCACCTCCGAGTTCTTGCACACGATCAGCTCGATGACGATCCCCGGACTCCGATCCAGCAAAGTGTCAGGGAAGTGTTCCGTTAGCACGACGACGTGGTGATGATCTTGATGTACTACTGTCGCAGGGCTTCGCCTAAGCACCGCTACAATATTATCGAGGATTATGGTGGCAGGGGGCACCGCACACGGCTAAGAATATGATCATGTGGATCAACTTGTGTGTCTATGGGGTGCCTCCTGCCCCCATATATAAAGGAGTGGAGGAGGGGAGGGCCGGCCCTCTCTATGGCACGCCCTAGGGGAGTCCTACTCCCACCGGGAGTAGGATTCCCCCTTTCCTAGTCCAACTAGGAGTCCTTCCATGTAGTAGGAGTAGGAAACAAGGAAGGGGCGCAGCCCCTCTCCTTAGTCCAATTTGGACTAGGCCTTGGGGGGGGGGGCGCGGCCTGCCCTAGGCAGCCCCTCTCTCTTTCTTGTATGGCCCAATAAGGCCCAATACTTCTCCCAGCGAATTCCCGTAAATCTCCGGTACTCTGAAAAATACCCGAATCACTCAGAACCTTTCCGAAGTCCGAATATAGTCGTCCAATATATCAATCTTTATGTCTCGACCATTTCGAGACTCCTCTTCAAGTCCCCTATCTCATCCGGGACTCCGAACTCCTTCGGTACATCAAAACTCATAAACTCATAATATAACTGTCATCGAAACCTTAAGCGTGCGGACCCTACGGGTTCGAGAACATTGTAGACATGACCGAGACACGTCTCCGGTCAATAACCAATAGCAGGACCTGGATGCCCATATTGGCTCCTACATATTCTATGAAGATCTTTATCGGTCAGACCGCATAACAACATACGTTGTTCCCTTTGTCATCGGTATGTTACTTGCCCGAGATTCGATCGTCGGTATCCAATACCTAGTTCAATCTCGTTACCGGCAAGTCTCTTTACTCGTTCCGTAATACATCATCTCGCAACTAACTCATTAGTTGCATTGCTTGCAAGGCTTAAGTGATGTGCATTACCGAGAGGGCCCAGTGATACCTCTCCGACAATCGGAGTGACAAATCCTAATCTCGAAATATGCCAACCCAACATGTACCTTTGGAGACACCTGTAGAACACCTTTATAATCACCCAGTTACGTTGTGACGTTTGGTAGCACACAAAGTGTTCCTCCGGCAAACGGGAGTTGCATAATCTCATAGTCATAGGAACATGTATAAGTCATGAAGAAAGCAATAGCAACATACTGAACGATCGGGTGCTAAGCTAATGGAATGGGTCATGTCAATCAGATCATTCATCTAATGATGTGATCCCGTTAATCAAATAACAACTCTTTGTCCATGGTTGGGAAACATAATCATCTTTGATTAACGAGCTAGTCAAGTAGAGGCATACTAGTGACACTCTGTTTGTCTATGTATTCACACATGTATTATGTTTCCGGTTAATACAATTCTAGCATGAATAATAAACATTTATCATGAAATAAGGAAATAAATAATAACTTTATTATTGCCTCTAGGGCATATTTCCTTCAGTGTCCCACTTGCACTAGAGTCAATAATCTAGTTCACATCGTCATGTGATTTAACAGCAATAGTTCACATCACCATGTGATTAACACCCATAGTTCACATCGCCATGTGACCAACACCCAAAGGGTTTACTGGATTCAGTAATCTAGTTCACATCGCTATGTGATTAACACCCAAAGAGTACTAAGGTGTGATCATGTTTTGCTTGTGAGAGAATCTTAGTCAACGGGTCTGCCACATTCAGATCCGCATGTATTTTGCAAATTTCTATGTCAACAATGCTCTGCATGGAGCTACTCTAGCTAATTGCTCCCACTTTCAATATGTATCTAGACCGAGACTTAGAGTCATCTAGATTAGTGTCAAAACTTGCATCGGCATAACCCTTTACGACGAACCTTTTTTCACTTCCATGATCGAGAAACATATCCTTATTCCACTAAGGATAATTTTGACCGCTGTCCAGTGATCTACTCCTAGATCACTATTGTACTCCCTTGCGAAACTCAATGGTAGGGTATACAATAGATCTGGTACATAGCATGGCATACTTTATAGAACCTATGACCAAGGCATAGGGAATGACATTCATTCTCTTTCTATCTTCTGCCGTGGTCGGGCTTTGAGTCTTACTCAATTTCACACCTTGTAACATAGGCAAGAAACTCTTTCTTTGACTGTTCCATTTTGAACTACTTCAAAATCTTGTCAAGGTATGTATTTATTGAAAAAACTTATCAAGCGTCTTGATCTATCTCTATAGATCTTGATGCTCAATATGTAAGCAGCTTCACCGAAGTCTTTCTTTGAAAAACTCCTTTCAAACACTCCTTTATGCTTTACAGAATAATTCTACATTATTTCCGATCAACAATATGTCATTCACATATACTTATCAGAAATGCTGTAGTGCTCCCACTCACTTTCTTGTAAATACGGGCTTCACCGCAAGTCTGTATAAAACTGTATGCTTTGATCAACTTATCAAAGCGGGTATTCCAACTCTGAGATCCTTGCACCAATCCATAGATGAATCGCTGGAGCTTGCATATTTTGTTAGCACCTTTAGGATTGACAAAACCTACTGGTTGCATCATATACAACTCTTCTTTAAGAAATCCATTAAGGAATGCAGTTTTGTTTATCCATTTGCCAGATTTCATAAAATGCGACAATTGCTAACATGATTCGGACAGACTTAAGCATAGATACGAGTGAGAAACTCTCATCGTAGTCAACACTTTGAACTTGTCGAAAACCTTTTGCGACAATTCTAGCTTTGTAGATAGTGACACTACTATCAACGTCCGTCTTCCTCTTGAAGATCCATTTATTTTCTATGGCTTGCCGATCATCAGGCAAGTCAACCAAAGTCCATACTTTGTTTTTCATACATGAATCCCATCTCAGATTTCATGGCCTCAAGCCATTTTGCGGAATCTGGGCTCATCATCGCTTCCTCATAGTTCGCAAGTTCGTCATGGTCTAGTAACATGACTTCCAGAACAGGATTACTGTACCACTCTGGTACGGATCTCACTCTGGTTTACCTACGAGATTCGGTAGTAACTTGATCTGAAGTTTTATGATCATCATCATTAGCTTCCTCACTAATTGGTGTAGTAGTCACAGGAACAGATTTCTGTGATGAACTACTTTCCAATAAGGGAGAAGGTACAATTACCTTATCAAGTTCTACTTTCCTCCTACTCACTTCTTTCGAGAGAAACTCCTTCTCTAGAAAGGATCCATTATAAGCAATGAATGTCTTGCCTTAGGATCTGTGATAGAAGGTGTACCCAACAGTCTCCTTTTGGGTATCCTATGAAGACATATTTCTCCGATTTGGTTTTGAGCTTATCAGGATGAAACTTTTTCACATAAGCATCACAACCCCAAACTTTAAGAAACGACAACTTTGGTTTCTTACTAAACCACAGTTCAGATTGTGTCGTCTCAACGGACTTAGATGGTGCCCCCCTTTTTTTAACGTGAATGCAGCTGTCTTTAATGCATAACCTCAAAAACGATAGTGGTAAATCGGTAAGAAACATCATAGATTCGCACTATATCTAATAAAGTACGGCTATGACATTCGGACACACCATTATGCTATGGTGTTCCAGGTGGCACAAATTTGTGAAACTATTCCACATTGTTTTAATTGAAGATCAAACTCGTAACTCAAATATTTGTCTCCGCGATCAGATCATAGAAGCCTTATTTTCTTGTTATGATGATTCTCCACTTCACTCTGAAATTCTTTGAACTTTTCAAATGTTTCAGACTTATGTTTCATCAAGTAGATATACTCATATCTGCTCAAATCATCTGTGAAGATCAGAAAATAATGATACCTATCGCGAGCCTCAATATTCATCGGACAACATACATCAGTATGTATGATTTCCAACAAATCTGTTGCTCGCTCCATTGTTCCGAAGAACAGAGTCTTAGTCATCTTGCCCATGAGGCATGGTTCGCAAGCATCAACTGATTCATAATCAAGTGATTCCAAAAGCCCATCAGCATGGAGTTTCTTCATGCGCTTTACACCAATATGACCTAAACGGCAGTGCTACAAATAAGTTGCACTATCATTATTAACTTTGCATATTTTGGTTTCAATATTATGATTATGTGTATCACTATGATCGAGATCCAACGAACTATTTTCATTGGGTGTGTAACCATATAAGGTTTTATTCATGTAAACAGAACAACAATTTATTAACAATTTATTCTCTTACTTAAATGAATAACCGTATTACAATAAACATGATCAAATCATATTCATGCTCAACGTAAACACTAAATAACACTTATTTAGGTTCAACACTAATCCCGAATTTATAGGGAGTGTGCGATGATGATCATATCAATCTTGGAACCACTTCCAACACACATCGTCACTTCACCCTTAACTAGTGTCTGTTTACTCTGCAACTCCCGTTTCGAGTTACTAATCTTAGCAACTGAACTAGTATCAAATACTGAGGGGTTGCTATAAACACTAGTAAAGTACACATCAATAACATGTATATCAAATATACTGATGTTCACCTTGCCATCCTTCTTATCTGCCAATCACTTGTGGTAGTTCCGCTTCCAGTGACCAGTCCCTTTTGCAGTAGAAGCACTCAGTCTCCGGCTTAGGTCCAGACTTGGGCTTCTTCACTTGAGCAGCAACTTGCTTGCTGTTCTTTTTGAAGTTCTCCTTCTTCCCTCTGCCCTTTTCTTGAAACTAGTGGTCTTGTCTACCATCAACACTTGATGTTTTTCTTGATTTCTACCTTCATCGATTTCATCATCATGAAAAGCTCGGGAGTCGTTTTCGTCATCCCTTGCATACTATAGTTCATCACGAAGTTCTACTAACTTGGTCATGGTGACTAGAGAATTCTGTCAATCACTATCTTATCTGGAAGATTAACTCCCACTTGATTCAAGCGATTGTAATACCCAGACAATCTGAGCACATGCTCACTAGTTGAGCGATTCTCCTCCATCTTTTAGCTATAGAACTTTTTGGAGACTTCATATCTCTCAACTCGGGTATTTGCTTGAAATATTAACTTCAACTCCTGGAACATCTCATATGGTCCATGACGTTCAAAACGTCTTTGAAGTCCCGATTCTAAGCCATTAAGCATGGTGCCCTAAACTATCAAGTAGTCATCATATTGAGCTAGCCAAACGTTCATAACGTCTGCATCTGCTCCTGCAATAGGTCTGTCACCTAGCGGTGCATCAAGGACATAATTTTTCTGTGCAGCAATGAGGATAAACCTCATATCATGGATCCAATCCGCATCATTGCTATTAACATGTTTCAACATAGTTTTTCTCTAGGAACATATCAAAATAAACACAGGGAAGCAACAACGCGAGCTATTGATCTACAACATGATTTGCAAAATACTACTAGGACTAAGTTCATGATAAATTAAAGTTCAATTAATCATATTACTTAAGAACTCCCACTTAGATAGACATCCCTCTAATCCTCTAAGTGATCACGTGATCCAAATCAACTAAACCATGTCCGATCATCACATGAGATGGAGTAGTTTCATTGGTGAACATCACTATGTTGATCATATCTACTATATGATTCACGCTCGACCTTTCGGTCTTCGTGTTCCGAGGCCATATCTGTATATGCTTGGCTCGTCAAGTATAACCTGAGTATTCCGCGTGTGCAACTGTTTTGCACCCGTTGTATTTGAACGTAGAGCCTATCACACCCGATCATCACGTGGTGTCTCAGCATGAAGAACTTTCGCAACGGTGCATACTCAGGGAGAACACTTCTTGATAATTTAGTGAGAGATCATCTTATAATGCTACCGTCAATCAAAGCAAGATAAGATGCATAAAAGATAAACATCACATGCAATCAATATAAGTGATATGATATGGCCATCATCATCTTGTGCCTGTGATCTCCATCTCCGAAGCACCATCATGATCATCATCGTCACCGGCGCGACGCCTTGATCTCCATCGCAGCATCGTTGTCGTCTCGCCACTTTTATGCTTCCACGACTACCGCTACCGCTTAGTGATAAAGTAAAGCATTACAGCGCGATTGCATTGCATACAATAAAGCGACAACTATATGGCTCCTGCCAGTTGCCGATAACTCGGTTACAAAACATGATCATCTCATACAATAAAATTTAGCATCATGTCTTGACCATATCACATCACAACATGCCCTGCAAAAACAAGTTAGACGTCCTCTACTTTGTTTGTTGCAAGTTTTATGTGGCTGCTACGGGCTTAAGCAAGAACCAATCTTACCTACGCATCAAAACCACAACGATAGTTTGTCAAGTTGATGCCGTTTTAACCTTCGCAAGGACCGGGCGTAGCCACACTCGGTTCAACTAAAGTTGGAGAAACAGTCACCCGCAAGCCACCTATGTGCAAAGCACGTCAGGAGAACCGGTCTCGCGTAAGCGTACGCGTAATGTCGGTCCGGGCCGCTTCATCCAACAATACCGCCGAACCAAAGTATGACATGCTGGTAGGCAGTATGACTTATATCGCCCACAACTCACTTGTGTTCTACTCGTGCACATAACATCAAACCATAAAACCTAGGCTCGGATGCCACTGTTGGGGAACGTAGTAATTTCAAAAAAATTCCTACGCACACGCAAGATCATGGTGATGCATAGCAACGAGAGGGGAGAGTGTTGTCTACGTACCCTCGTAGACCGACAGCGGAAGCGTTGGCACAACGCAGTTGATGTAGTTGTACGTCTTCACGGCCCGACCGATCAAGCACCGAAACTACGGCACCTCCGAGTTCTAGCACACGTTCAGCTCGATGATGATCCCCGGACTCCGATCCAGCAAAGTGTCGGGGAAGAGTTCCGTCAGCACGACGGCGTGGTGACGATCTTGATGTACTACTGTCGCAGGGCTTCGCCTAAGCACCGCTACAATATTATCGAGGATTATGGTGGCAGGGGGCGCCGCACACGGCTAAGAATATGATCACGTGGATCAACTTGTGTGTCTATGGGGTGCCTCCTGCCCCCGTATATAAAGGAGTGGAGGAGGGGAGGGCCGGCCCTCTCTATGGCGCGCCCTAGGGGAGTCCTACTCCCACCGGGAGTAGGATTCCCCCTTTCCTAGTCCAACTAGGAGTCCTTCCATGTAGTAGGAGTAGGAAACAAGGAAGGGGCGCAGCCCCTCCCCTTAGTCCAATTCGGACTAGGCCTTGGGGGGGCGCGCGGCCTGCCCTAGGCAGCCCCTCTCTCTTTCTCGTATGGCCCAATAAGGCCCAATACTTCTCCCGGCGAATTCCCGTAACTCTCCGGTACTCTGAAAAATACCCGAATCACTCGGAACCTTTCCGAAGTCCGAATATAGTCGTCCAATATATCAATCTTTACGTCTCGACCATTTCGAGACTCCTCTTCAAGTCCCCGATCTCATCCGGGACTCCGAACTCCTTCGGTACATCAAAACTCATAAACTCATAATATAACTGTCACCGAAACCTTAAGCGTGCGGACCCTACGGGTTCCAGAACATTGTAGACATGACCGAGACACGTCTCCAGTCAATAACCAATAGTGGGACCTGGATGCCCATATTGGCTCCTACATATTCTACGAAGATCTTTATCGGTCAGACCGCATAACAACATACGTTGTTCCCTTTGTCATCGGTATGTTACTTGCCCGAGATTCAATCGTCGGTATCCAATACCTAGTTCAATCTCGTTACCGGCAAGTCTCTTTACTCGTTCCGTAATACATCATCTCGCAACTAACTCATTAGTTGCATTGCTTGCAAGGCTTAAGTGATGTGCATTACCGAGAGGGCCCAGTGATACCTCTCCGACAATCGGAGTGACAAATCCTAATCTCGAAATACGCCAACCCAACATGTACCTTTGGAGACACCTGTAGAGCACCTTTATAATCACCCAGTTACGTTGTGACATTTGGTAGCACACAAAGTGTTCCTCCGGCAAACGGGAGTTGCATAATCTCATAGTCATAGGAACATGTATAAGTCATGAAGAAAGCAATAGCAACATACTAAACAATCGGGTGCTAAGCTAATGGAATGGGTCATGTCAATCAGATCATTCATCTAATGATGTGATGCCGTTAATCAAATAACAACTCTTTGTCCATGGTTGGGAAACATAACCATCTTTGATTAACGAGCTAGTCAAGTAGAGGCATACTAGTGACACTCTGTTTGTCTATGTATTCACACATGTATTATTTTTCCGGTTAATACAATTCTAGCATGAATAATAAACATTTATCATGAAATAAGGAAATAAATAATAACTTTATTATTGCCTCTAGGGCATATTTCCTTCAAAAGTGTATCATGCATGTCAGCCCAGAGCAAAAATAATAATCCCCTCCTAAGTCAAATTAACCTCTCTTGTTGTCAGGAAAAAAGAAGTGATGGACAAAGCGGGCCCATAGATGGAAAGCATCGATATCACTGATAACCGCTTAAGTGGGTGCGAGAGGACAAGCACCACCGCTTTGCATGTGGGCTAAACATATATATATGTTGAATACCCAAAATGCACAACTTTGATTTGCCACATGCCTCAAAAACCGTAAACCATGCACCCACAGAGAGCAAGGTTCATATCAAGCGTACTACATATGATGGTCCCCTTCCCCCCTCTTCACCACATACTATATGCTCCTGTTGTAATATATGTACAACCCAAAAGAATCCTCATCGATGGTGAAATTAATTAACCTCCCCTGATGTAGGTCAAAGTGATGCATGCATGCATCGACGATGGCCTCGTGGGCCCATAGATGGAAGCGTCACACGCGAGTGTCCTAGCTAGGATATATATGCATGTGGCCCAAAAAGGTGTTGTGTGATGTTTGAATAACCAATTTCACAATTTTGATGTGGCACGTGCCTCGGTAACCAAAAAGTACCGACACTGAGTGAGGTGTACTTGTTCACGGACGCATACGTATATGTAGGATCGAAAGTATGTCTAGAGGGGGTGATTAGACTACTTGACCAAATAAAAATCTAGCCTTTTCCAAATTTTAATTCTTGGCAGATTTTAGCTACTTAGCACAAGTCAAGCAAACAACCTACACATGCAATTCTAAGAGTATAGCAGCGGAATGTAAAACAATTGCATAGGAAGGTAACGGGAAAAGTTTGGAGGGAGCAAACGCAATGTAGACACGGAGATTTTGGCATGGTTCCGATAGGTGGTGCTATCATACATCCACGTTGATGGAGACTTCAACCCATGAAGGGTAAAAGTTGCGCGAGTCCATGGAGGGCTCCACCCACGAAGGGTCCACGAAGAAGCAACCTTGTCTATCCCACCATGACCATCACCCACGAAGGACTTGCCTCACTAGGGTAGATCTTCACGAAGTAGGCGATCTCCTTGCCCGTACAAACTCCTTGGTTCAACTCCACAAACTTGACGGAGGCTCCCAAGTGACACCTAACCAATCTAGGAGACACCACTCTCCAAGAGGTAACAAATGGTGTGTTGATGATGAACTCCTTGCTCTTGTGCTTCAAATGATAGTCTCCCCAACACTCAACTCTCTCTCATAGGATAGGATTTGGTGGAAAGATGATTTGAGTGGAAAGCAACTTGGGGAAGCTAGATATCAAGATTTATGTGGTTGGAATGAAGTATCTTGACCTCAACACAAGTGTAGGTGGTTCTCTCTCAGAAAATGTATGTTGGAAGTGTAGGCATGTTCTGATGGCTCTCTCCACAAATGAAGAATGGGTGGAGGCGTATATATAGCCTCCACACAAAATCTAACCGTTATACACAAATCACCAAACTCAGTGGGACCGAATCATACAACTCGGTCAGACCGATTTAGTTCATAATGTGACCGTTGGGGTTTTTGGTGGGACCGATATCATTAGGGTTAGGGCATAACGTAATCTCGGTGAGACCGATTACACAAACTCGGTGAGACCGATTTTGGTGATAGACTAACCAGAGAGTTGGTCAGGCAATCTCGGTGGGACCGACTCGCTCTCTCGGTAGGACCGAAATGTTACGAAAGGGAAAACAGAGAGTTTGCACTGCAATCTCGGTGGGACCGATCGCTCATCTCGGTTGGACCAAAATGTTATGAAGGGAAACTGAGAGATTATAATCCCATCTCGGTGAGACCGAGATCCCTATCGGTGGGACCGAAGAGCCTAGGGTTTGTGGCAGTGGGTATGTCAAGTGAACTCGGTGGCACCGGATAGATCAAATCGGTGGGGCCGAGTTTGACTTTTGGTTTGGGATATATTTGGATATGAGAAAGTGGTTGAGGGTTGTGGAGCATATCACTAAGCACTTTGAGCAAGGACCTCATTAAGCAATACCTCACCCCCTCTTAATAGTATTGGCTTTTCCTATGGACTCAATGTGATCTTGGATCACTAAAAATGAAATGTAGAGTCTTGTGCTTTGAGATTTTGAGGGGTCCACTTTCTAATCCATGCCATGCCAATCATTGAGCTTTTCCTGAAATATTTTTCTTCAAGTAGCATTAGCTCAGTGAGCTATATGCTGTTAGGAATTACCAAAACCACCCAGGGATAGTTGCACTTTCAGTATAGTATATATGCTAGTCCCCTCCCACCTCTTCGACGCGTACTATATACCACCATAACATAAACAAAAAAATTATACCTTGCTGGTAAAATTAACCTTACTGCCGGCTGTTCATCAAAGTGATGGACGACGACCTCGCGGGCCCACAGAAAGCGTCACACACGAGTATCGAGTGTCGTGTAGGACAACCATCGACTGCATGTGGCCAAAACATTTATGTATGAAAGGGTTGTGTAATGTTTTAAATAACGATTTCACGACTCTGATGTGGCACCAGCCTGCCTAACAAAACGGCCAACCCACACTATGGCTCACAACTCGTAGTGTACTGCGAGCCACCCGCCACCCCCAGACACACACACACACCCACACACACGCTGCGAATCCGCTGCAACTATGATGCATGTTAAATTAATTATCCCGCGGTGAACATACATGTTACCAAAGCAGGGACGTTTTAATTTCAAAAAATTCACAAAGATCATTAAGACATTTTAGTACATTGATTGATTTTCTATGGGTATAATGTGCAATAATCAAATTTGAGCTACATGCACACGTGACAGTGCACCTAAATGGATTGCAAAAACACATGTGTCTCACTTGGTGCATGTTTACTCCCCGTGCAACAAATTTCAAACATTGAGAACCTTGATTTTTAAATTCTAGTACACCCAAAACTTATTTGAAGTTCATGAAACTTATCGTGTTGTCATATGGACACCAATACAAGGTGGCATTGTACTTTTTTGGGTCAAATTTGAGACCAATTTGATGTAATCTTTATCTAATTACAGACGGGAGATTATTAATAATTGGGAAACAATATCCCAAATGGATTATTTATTCGAGCCGTGAGCGTTACACCAACAATGGATACGTGCCATGCTTCAGTTAAGCAATAAAGCGGCATAATTAATCATCCAAATAGAAAAACAATATATGTGCCACCGCGCGACCCGTGTGGTGTGCGAGCAGGCGTGAGTTGACGAGACGCATGCGAGCAGTCCACCACGCAGGCAGACGGGGAGGCGTGCGTGCAGGTGTGTGAATTGATGGAGGTGTGCTCGCTACGCAGTGTTATCGGGAGGCGTGCGAGTAGCTGCGTGAAACTTTGGTATGCATGCCAGCAGTCCGGTGCGCAGGCTCACCGGGAGGCGAGCCATCATTTTGACCGCTGCCCGCCTCTCTCCCACAACTCCCACTACTCCATATTAATGGTGCACCCGAGCGGCCGCACCCACATCCTCACTACGAACACACAATCCTCTCTCTCCGCTTGCAACCTCGACGCCGCTCTTAGTCCTCAAAGCCGTCAGTGTATGAGGATGCCGCTGAAGCGCCCCATCGGAGGGAGTGGCGACGCCGGGGCTGCTAAAGCACCAGAGCATAGCATGGAGATGGAGATAGAGGTTGCCGTCACCGCCGGCGAGTTATCGCTACACCCTGACGTCGTCGACGGCGTCGAGCTTCCACAGCCAGAGGTGGAGTTCCACACCGACTCCGACGACCATTCCGGCGACGACTCCGACGACCACTCCAGCGACGACTCCGACGATGACGGACAACTGGTTAGTCATCTATACCCATTTATGTGTCAAATAGATCATAGGGTTTCTCTGGTTACTCCTGCCTCCCCCTTTTTGGAATAGAAATCATGTGGTTATTTTCTCCTAATCCATGAAATCTAAGTAAGTTTTATTAGATCCATGTAGTGTATTAATTGTTTGAATGGTATAGGTGATAAGTGATTAGTTGTTTCATCTATGCAAATGATTTCTGCTTGTAATCCGACTAGGGTTAGTGTTCGTGCTAATAATTCCTAGCCAGGACTTGACAATTGATTTCGAATGACCTACATATGTTTGTGCCATTATTTTCTTCAAGATTGGTCTGTACATAGACGACTGTGCTTAAAAATCGAACCATAATCTCTGAATATGTATAAATAAATAGCCATAAATTCCTAATCCTACTTCACGGCATGTAATCAGTGATTTGATGCCAAATTTGTTTTACTATATGTATAGGTGATGTCTGACGATGTGGACGGCGAGGATGAAGATGCCCAGGGGAGGTACAAGAGGCGAATCCTAAGGGAGCTTTATGCGGGAATGCATAACGGGCGTATTAGGACCTGGAACGATGGCTATGGATGCCCATTTTGCAACCATAAGATTCATGACGTGTATTTAAGTGTTCTTGCGCATGCAAGAGGATGGGCCGTTGGCTCCTTCAAGTAGAAGTATTCTTGCAGGGTGGCGCACGGCGTGTACGCCGAGTACCTGGAGAAGCTTCAGGATCGTGCCGGCCGCATGTGAGATCAGATGTGGGATAGATCGAACTATGTACGCTTGAGTATGCTTAATGACGGTTGAACTATGTACTTATGGTTGAACTATGCTTATGTACGTGTACGCTTATTATCTATGTCTGAGTATATTAAATATTTCGCCCAATTTTGATAAAAATTACAATGGGAACCAATAAACCAGGACAAATGTAGTACGCCAATCACACATGCTTCCCAAAATTGGAACTGTGTGCAATGAATATCATTTTGCCGGCTGCGTCAATCACACACGGTTCGCTCTAGCAAACCGTCACCCCCAAAATTCTTTGTGGGACAGAAAACCCTCACCACCCAATTCAAAAAATAAAAAAGAAAACCCTCACAATCCTCATGTCACCAAACCCTCACCCCGCCCGCCACCCACCTCGGCCCCTCCGGTATGTTCCCCATTCACACCTGCACAAGCTCCTCCGCGTCTATGCTATGGCACCGCCTATCGCAGCGGTAAACACTTAGCTCGCCGCCTGCCGCCGCCGCCAGGCTGCCGGCAAAGCCCACCGCATTTCGCCACTTCCGCTTGCCGCCACCTATCGCCATCGACTTTCTTGACGCTGCTCCCGGTCGACCCAGCTCCGCTCGGTTGGGGAATCTGCCGTACCGAGGGTTCTTTCTCATGGATGACAAGGTAAATAATTTAACGAGATATTATCTCATCTCTTATCCCAGTTCATCTGCCTCCTTTAATCACCTAGTGGAAATCACCGTGAATTCATTTTTATTCAAGCTGATTTGAGGGTTTTCTTTCATTCATAGACTGTATAATGCGCCGATACTTCAGGACTTGGCGACCGCCTCCAGAGATTCCATCTCATTGTACTAGATAACTTGAGGACGCGCGTGGTATGTTCAATCTCACCCTAAATCGGTTGGCATGGCCTACTTTCCTGAACATATTCTAAATATTGCTACATTTGGTTAAAAGGTGCCACATGCACCATATATGTCAAAGGGGATTCCCCCCTCTTCTTTCTATATTAGGCAAATTAATGATGTATTGTTCTTTCGATTACTCTCATATTTCCATGACATCATGTTTACCCCATCTGTTTAATTATAGACTTTTGTCCTTTAATTTCAACTACTGCACAATTCTTTCATTTTGGGCCCATATTTGCATGTTACCATATTTTCTTTAACAACCCGACCATTTTCTGCAGGACATCCCTCGCTATGCAACATATTATGTAGTGCACAATTTTTCCCTTTACATACAACAAGGCTCCACGAATGTCATACTGTGCACAAACCATGGATTTACAATCGTTGCTACTGTAAGACTTGATGAACGTGGTGACACCTATTTTGGCACTGGCTTTTGGAATGAAATTGCAAAGTTTTATGTATTGAAAACCAGCACTAAAATTGCACTGCACATAGAAGGGCCTGGTCATGGGATATATGCTAACTTCCCCGACAAAATCATCCGTCCAGACTTTGTTTGAAGTAAGTTTTCTTTTCAACTATCTGCATATGTTGACTTACCCAGCAATGTCAAATGAATTATGTAGTATTTAAGCAACCAATTGTTATTCCCTTATCTTACTATATTCCTACCTAATAACTTCTAGTTACCAATACACTTTTCTATTGCCCTGTTTTAACTAAATATTCCCTGTACTCCCATTTCTATCAGAAAGCGCCGCTGACAAGGAGACTCCGGAGGTGGAGAATGGGGCTGCCAACAAGTGGAGGCGGGGCAAGCTAGAACCGCAAGCGACTCCAGCAGGCCTAGACTTAATCAGCAGCCTCCCCGATGATATGTTGAGAGTCATCATCTCCCTCCTCCCAATCAAATATGGGGCGCAGACAACCCTCCTTTCCCGGTGGTGGTGCCCCCTATGGAACTCCAGCCCTCTTGACCTCATCGACACCCACGAGCTCTGCTATGGCTATCGCAAAAGCTTGGATGCATTCTCCGAGATCCTTGGTAGTCACCTTGGCCCAACCAAAGGCCTTAGAATGGGCAAGTTCCGTTCCAACAGCAAGGACCGAGCCAAGCTTGACAACTGGTTCTGATCCCCCGCCCTAGATCAGCTTGAGGAGCTCACTTTCGATGATGGGCATATGCGGTTGCTGCCAATGTCCGCACTCCGCCTCGCGCCCACGTTCTGCATCGCCAAGTTCAGGAACTGCCATTTCCCGCCCCTTGATGATGCGCCCGCTCTTATTCTACCACGACGGAAGCACCTCGAGCTCATCGCCCTCTGCCTCTCAAAGGGTGACATGGAGCTCCTGCTCCGTGGCTGTACTGCACTCGAGTACCTTCGTCTTCAGGCGATCAATGGGTTGAGTACCTTCCACATCACCTCCATGACTCTCCGGACTATTTATGTGTGTTGCTGGTGCCGCAGGAAGACATCACAAAATTTGGACCATGGTATGGTCATCCAGGACACACCTGCACTTGAGAGATTACTTGTAGTTGGTCAAGAAGGTCCAACAAGAATCAATGTCATTTATGCGCCGAAATTGACAATGGTGGGTGATACGTCTCCAACGTATCTACAATTTTTGATTGCTCCATGCTATATTATCTACTGTTTTAGACATTATTGGGCTTTATTTTCCACTTTTATATTATTTTCGGAACTAACCTATTAACCGGAGGCCCGGCCCAGAATTGCTATTTTTTGCCTGTTTTAGGGTTTCGAAGAAAAGGAATATCAAACGGAGTCCAAACGGAATGAAACACATGATTTTCTCATCAGATAAGATCCATGAGACTTGGACCCTTCGTCAAGAAAGCCACGAGGTGCTCACGAGGGTAGGGGCGCCCCCTAGGGCGCGCCCCCTGCCTCGTGGGCCCCTCGAAGCTCCACCGACGTACTTCTTCGTCCTATATATATCCATGTACCCCCAAACGATCGGGGACGGAGCCAAAAACCTAATTCTACCGCCGCAACTTTCTATATCCACGAGATCCCATCTTGGGGCCTGTTCTGGAGCTCCGTCGGAGGAGGCATCGATCACGGAGGGCTTCTACATCATCATCCAAGCCCCTCCGATGAAGTGTGAGTAGTTTACTTCAGACCTACGGGTCCATAGCTAGTAGCTAGATGGCTTCTTCTCTATTTTTGGATCTCAATACAATGTTCTCCCCCTCTCTCGTGGAGATCTATTCGATGTAATCTTCTTTTTGCGGTGTGTTTGTTGAGACCTATGAATTGTGGGTTTATGATCAAGTCTATCTATGAATAATATTTGAATCTTCTCTGAATTCTTTTATGTATGATTGGTTATCTTTGCAAGTCTCTTCGACTTATCAGTTTGGTTTGCCCTACTAGATCGGTTGTTCTTGCCATAGGAGAAGTGCTTAACTTTGGGTTCAATCTTGCGGTGTCCTTTCCCAGTGACAGAAGAGGAAGCAAGGCACGTATTGTATTGTTGCCATAGAGGATAACAAGATGGGGTTTTTATCATTGTCGGTGTCGAAACCGGCAGATCTCGGGTAGGGGGTCCCGAACTGTGCGTCTAGGCCGGATGGTAACAGGAGGCAAGGGACACGAAGTTTTACCCAGGTTCGGGCCCTCATGATGGAGGTAAAACCCTACGTCCTGCTTGATTAATATTGATGATATGGGTAATACAAGAGTAGATCTACCACGAGATCGGAGAGGCTAAACCCTGGAAGCTAGCCTATGGTATGATTGTTGTTGTTTATGTTGTCCCACGGACTAAAACCCTCCGGTTTATATAGACACCCGATAGGGTTAGGGTTACATAGAGTCGGTTACAATGGTAGGAGATCTACCTATCCGCATCGCCAAGCTTGCCTTCCACGCCAAGGAAAGTCCCTCCTGGACACGGGACGAAGTCTTCAATCTTGTACCTTCATAGTCCAGGAGTCCGGCTGAAGGTATAGTCCGGCTATCCGAACACCCCCTAATCTAGGACTCCCTCAGTAGCCCCCGAACCAGGCTTCAATGACGATGAGCCCGGCGCGCAGATTGTCTTCGGCAATGCAAGGCGGGTTCTCGTCAAAATTCCATGTACCTGTTGAATAAAGTCCGGTTTCTTGTAAATGTTGCGCTCCTTGGCTTCTACGCCCAATAATGGCCGTCTCCCACGTGTCAAACGAATATGAAAAGTCTGAGTGTTTTTACATCCACAACCCCTAGCCGCGCAAATGAGCCGCCCATTTAAGGGGACGAGGATTTAGATCCAAACCACACCTTCTCCCCTTCGCGAGTGTTCATTAGAGCGCATCTGACAAAGGTCTATTCCACCATGGCCAGCCGTCGCAACTCCTCCCTTCGCCCTTCCAGCCCTAAGCCTTGATATTGGCAGAGATGCTCCATCCCGCATAGTGAGCTAGTGACGCTCCAGACCAAGGGATTTCTCCCCCCGGCCTATATGGTCCCGGTTCGAGCCGGTCTTGCCGTTTATAATGGTAGAGAGCAAGCGGAGAGTGCCCCCAATCCCTCCAAAGGAGAGCGGGTATGCCTTGTCCCTTATCTAATAAGAGGGCTCGGATTTCCAATCCATCCGTTTCTCCGAGGGCTACTGGAGTACTATGGCCTCCAGCTACACAATCTTACGCCCGCCTCCGTATTGCATATCGCGGGCTTCGTAGCCCTCTGCGAGCTGTTTTTGGGTGTTGAGGCTCATTTCGGGCTGTGGAAAGAGCTATTCTGCCTCGTGCCCCATTCTAAGAAGGGGTCAATGTATCAAGTGGGCAGAGCCGAAGTGTGGCGCATCGCCGGGACCGGATACCTATCCGGAACCCCAAAGAAGGCGTCCGAGGACTGGCCTTCAGAATGGTTTTACATAGAGGACGTCCCGCTGCCGGACCCTGTCCGGATCGGCCTCCCTGAGTTTGACAGTGCCCCACTAAAGAAGCGCCTAAGTTGGCGTCCACGGAGCCCTCAGAGGGAAAGCGACAAGGACGTTTTTTACCTGATGGGCCGGATAAGATTGTTAGCTCATTCCGGACTGACCATGATCGGGGTCATGGCCGCATGCATCATGCGAGGGGTGCAGCCGCTACAGCATAGAGGCTACCCCATGTGGGACTTCAACGGGGAGGACGACACCATCCGCTACGGCCGTAAGGGGCCGGATTCAGCTGCGGCTCTAATAAAGACCTTGTCCGCTTTGTACAAGGGAGAAGAGGAGGATTTTCTCCGCGTCGACCCAAAGGGTGGATTTTCTATGTACAATCCTCCAAGCTGGGTAAGTGGTCGCATCTTGCCCATCCGTTTTATATCCCCACTGTTAAATATTCAGTCTAGCGACTTCAACGCAGGAACTGCGCCAGGCTGTTAAAGAAATAAACAACCCTCCTCCACAACCCAAGGACCCAGGACGGTCCCTTGACCTGGACTCTCAAGAGGATCCGGACCTTTCGGTGGAGCTGATTGATGGAGTGTTCCATCAATTGAGCAAGGTCAATGCCTTGGTGGCCATTACGACTGATTACCCAGGGCTAATCCCGGCCTCCCAGAAATGGGAGGCCGAACCTGCGGCGACAAGCCAATGAGGGGCCGCAGGGCCCCGTGGGCAGAAAAGAGGTGCAGTCCGGACCGAGGCGTCAGCGCAAAGGTATGGCGCGCCCCCTTATCCCAGGTGTTATAACTTCAAGGCACATTAACACTCGTTGTTGGTGTCAAAACCGGCGGATCTCGGGTAGGGGGTCCCGAACTGTGCGTCTAGGCCGGATGGTAACAGGAGGCAGGGAACACGATGTTTTACCCAGGTTTGGGCCCTCTCGATGGAGGTAAAACCCTACGTCCTGCTTGATTAATATTGATGATATGGGTAGTACAAGAGTAGATCTACCATGAGATCAAGGAGGCTAAACCCTAGAAGCTAGCCTATGGTATGATTGTTGTCTATGGAGTTGATGTCCTACGGACTACAACCCTACGGTTTATATAGACATCGGATAGGGTTAGGGTTACATAGAGTCGGTTACAATGGTAGGAGATCTTGAATATCCGCATCGCCAAGCTTGCCTTCCACGCCAAGGAAAGTCCCATCCGGACACGGGACGAAGTCTTCAATCTTGTATCTTCATAGTCCAGGAGTCCGGCTGAAGGTATAGTCCGGCTACCCGAACACCCCCTAATCCAGGACTCCCTCAGTAGCCCCTGAACCAGGCTTCAATGACTACGAGTCCGGCGCGCAAATTGTCTTCGTCATTGCAAGGCGGGTTCCTCCTCCAAGTCCTTCATAGAGGATTGTAAACACCAAGAGTAGTGTCCGGCTCTGCAAAATAAACTTCCACATATTGCCATAGAGAGAATAATATTAACACAAATCAAATCTGCTGAATTATTCCGCAGTGCGTCATTACACTATGGCCAAATCCTTTACTCGAATCATTTTTACTTCTCCACCTCAGCACGTTTTGCGAGGCGGTTTCCTTGGCACGTCTTGTCAAAGCAGAGATCGTGTACCACCCTTTTACGGGATTCTCATCAATACGGACGTGGGTAACCCAACCGCGCCACTTATCACGGCACTTGGGAGGCAAGCGAGTTTTACTAGGCAGGCGGGGACGCACAACCGCATTTGCCCATATAAGGGGATAAGGATCCACCTTTTTACCTACGCATTCTTCCTCCTTTGCCTATCCATCTCCTGCGCACTCGAGCTCCAGCGCCCAAGCCCGCACTTCCCACCTCAACCTTCTCCAGCAATGTCTGGAGCGGGAGGCAAGTGGATGGTCTCCTCCGCCACGGAGGGCCAAGTCAAGAAGCTAAGGAAGGCCGGATACCTGTCCAAGGACATCGCGCACCGGCTTCCCGAAAAGGGGCAGCTTCTCCCCACCCCAAGGCCCCATGAGAGGGTAGTATTTCTCCCCCACTTCCTCCGCGGACTGGGTTTTCCACTCCACCCATTTGTCCGGGGGCTCATGTTCTACTACGGCCTGGATTTCCACGATCTGGCCCCGAACTTCATCCTCAACATCTCGGTGTTTATCGTCGTGTGCGAGGCTTTTCTCCGCGTCCGCCCTCATTTCGGCCTCTGGCTCAAGACCTTCAATGTCAAGCCCAAGGTGGTGTGCGGCAGCCAAGTAGAGTGCGGAGGCGCCATGGTGGGCAAGATGGCCAACGTCCTATGGTTCGAGGGCTCTTTTGCGGAGACCCTAAAGGGGTGGCAATCCGGATGGTTTTATATCACCGAGCCGCGCGATCCAAAGTGGACCGCAGCCCCCCGAGTTCTGATCCGGACCCCCCATGCGGCTTGTGTCCTGGAAAGAGATGGGCCTGTCATGGGGTGACGAAAAAGAGGTGACCAGATTGCAAACATGCATCCAGTCCCTGGTGAACAAGCCAATCTGGCTTCTTAATGTAATCCAGGTTATGCTCGTCTGCCGGATCCTCCCGTGCCAACAACGGGATTTTAATCTGTGGGAGTTCGACCCGGCGCAGCATCAAACCCTCAGCAGGCTCTTCGACACGATGTATGAAGACGCCTGGAAGATGCTATTCAAGCGCGCCGAGGCTCCCGCATCCGCTTCCGAGGACCGCGGATACAGCTCGCAGCATCACGCTAGCGAGGTAAGCCATCTACACCTTTTACAGGATGTTAAGCTTTTTTCATAGTTTGACTCTATGTGGGATCTAAACTCCCTTACCTTTGACAGGCTTGGCGGGCGATATCCGGACCGATTAACTGTCGGGCTCCGCTGCCCGAAGACCCAGCTCCAGCTCTACTAGTGAAGCTGCTGGCTCCGGCGCCTTATGTGGTGCCGAAGAACAAGGCCAAGAAGAAGAAGAAGACCACGGGGACTCGAAAGAGTGCCCGCAATGTGGTGGTGTCGGACTCGTCATCTGACGAGTTCGAGACGCCCTCCTCCCGTGAAAACGAGGAGGAGGAAGAAGAAAACTCCCCCCCCCCCAGCGGAGGGAGGAGAGAAGACGAAGGCCACCCCAACGGGGGAGGCCGAGGGGTCTAGGAAAAGGAAGACCCCTCCGCCGGACTACGCCCCCGACGCCGAAGAGAGCGAAGAGGAGTGGCCAAACAGGGCCAAGCGTTCGGCGAAAATGTAAGTTCGGATATCAGAGTCCCTAATGTTGAATGTAATTATGCAGTCCGCCCCGGGCCGAAATCGACGAATCGTCGGGCGGTTCCCTGGACTCATCGGACGTGAACTCAGTTCCACCCGCTGTCTCCCCCCGCACTGCGGACGACGCCGAAGTGGCGTCGCGACAAGCCCCGGGGCAGGAGGAGGTGGTCCCGGAGGAGCCGCAAGGCAACCTCCTGGACTCCAGGAGTGAAGGGGATAAGGCTCCCCAGGGCTCCAAGTCCGGCTTTGTGCCGGACACCGCGCCGGAATCAGTTCCGGACCGCGGTAGGCGAACTCCTTCCAAGAGGAGCAAGCCTTCTGAGCCAGAGGCCTCCGTCCAACCGGAGGTGCCGGACAATCTGCTGGAGGTGCTTGACGATGCTTCCATCAATGAGGGGCACCGTACTATTATGAGTACGGTGATCCAGAAGGTTCAGTACGCCAAGAGCGGACTGACTGAAGCTTGCGCTAGCCTTCTAACAGGCTTCGAGGTAAGTAAAAAATATGTAAAAATATTACCGCATAGACAGTAGCCCCTGATGCTCTGTTTGGCGTTCGGAAAGAAAACCCGAATAGAGGATCTATTAAATTTTGCAGGAGTCTAAAAAAAGAGTCAATATGCGTATGCAGGCTTCGCTACTATCCACCGCCGCACTGACTGCGGAGGTGGGTATCCTGAAGCAGGACCTCAAGTGGACCGAGCAAGAGCTCGGCCTTGCCAAGCGGCGGCTCGAGGAGAAAGAAGGTAAGAAATACCTTACAGAAAAAGTGCCTATAAAAAGGCTTGATTGCAAAAGGAATAATAGGATTGTACTGCTTATTGTAGGGGCCACGACTGAGGTGGTGACCCTTAAGCAGGCGCTGTCTGAGGCCGAAAAGAAAATGGCCGCGGAGCGCACCGAGCGAGACAGACTTGGGGCTCAGGTCGGCGAGGTGCAGCAAGAGCTTCAGACTCTCATGAAAAAACATGAGAGTTTGGAGCTTGAGTCGAAGGCGCAAGCATCCGAGCTTGCGACGGCCCTAGAGGCTGCCAAGTCTGCCAAGGCCGAAGCCCAAAAGGCCCTCCAAGAGTTGGAGGAGAAGATGAAGATAGCAGCGGGTAAGGCATTCTTTATGCGAAGCAGAAATATAAAAGTGAACTCTTGTTACTTACCCGAATCCGGAGCTCTCCAGGGGCATTCACAGATCTTCCCCGCAGCGTATCCGATGCCACCACATTCTACCGAGCTGAAGAGGGTAGCTCGACGGAGAAGGTGTTTTGGCCTCAGTATTCTGAGGCCGGACACCCTGTGCCCTTGAGCGACCAGCTGATACAGCTGGTCGAGCTCCACAAGGCGGCCGAACAGGCCATGAAGGGCTTCATAGTTCGGCTGTGGCCCGGAGAGGCCCTGCCTGGGAGCTATTTCGGGCCGGTGCGGCGGTTGGTGGAGGCCTGTCCGAGGCTCGAGGTCATCAAGCGCTCCGTCTGCATCAAAGGTGCCCGTCGGGCCCTTGCCCGTGCAAAGGTGCACTGGGGTAAGCTGGACGGTGAGAAGCTTGTGAAGGACGGGCCGCCACCGAGGAAGGAGCATCGCAAGCCCGAGAACTACTACAAGGATGTTCTTGCAGGTGCCCGCCTTGTGGCGGATGAATGTACCAAGGATGTGATTTTTGAATGAACTCGCTCGTGTTTATCTTGTGCGCTGAAAACTTGTTCATATGCGCTAAGCAATGCTTATTGAATTTAAAATATTACTTTCTGTGCGGTCGTTTATCAAAAATTGAGAGATGGCCAGTCATCGGCTTCTGCCGCCATGCCACTAGTGCTGGGGTGTTCGGGATAAATCTGAGCGCTCTTTTTCCCATAGTTGGGTCCTTCGAGGGAGGCGCTCAACACAACGAACCAGGCAATCAGACTATAATGCTTGAACACTCTCACTTAGCCATAGAACTCTATAATTTTAAATTTCGGCGAAGCCCCTAGTTTGGAAGACCGAGTTCGGGGCGCTATCCACGCCTTGGCCGGACAAAGTCAGCTCCTCGCTCGAAGCGGCATACGCCTTTAGGGACTCGAAAAACCTCTCGAACAGCGACCGGTCTCTCGCCACATCATGACAGTCAGTTTTAGCTTTCTCCACTGAGGTGCTTAACCCAGCTGAACCGGGGCACAATCGCAGTGGTTCTCCTAGTGCTACCTTAGCCGATATAGCGGAACGTAAGGCACCAAAACATAGGAGCTAGGCAAACCCAACTATTGACCCAAATCATGATTCGGAGCCGATGCATATAGTGCTATAAGTTTGGGGTGCCGCACTTGTGAAAGTGTACGGACTTCTCACACCATTATGAGGGGTACTGAAGCCCCTGGCGTGTTTGTCGTACCATGGTGTACGGGTGCAATCATGTCATTTAATAAACATATATGTGAAAAGAAGATAATGCAAAAAATAGATAAAAAGCTATGCATTGTTTATAGAGAGGCTATTTATCAAAGCCGAATAATACAAATAGTGCGGCAAGCAAAAGATATTGGACTATTTAGTATGTCCTGACCAGGGGCAGGCCGTGGAATTGTATTTAAAACAGGTATACCGCTCGTAACAGAGACCACCTGGGAGTTCCATAATGCGGCATGGCTTGTCTGCCTCCCTGGATCTTGCATCATTTGTGCGGCAGTCGAATTGCCGAACAGGTCGTCCGAAGTATGGAGTCCTGAAAGTAAGAAAAAATTAAAAAAAAAGAATTCGGCAGCCCCCAGTACGTTTTAAGCCGTATTTTGGGCGTGCCGTTATTGTGCCCCTTCCCCTGTGCCCATGGTATTTGAAGGGCGTAGTTATGTACGCGAGGTAATGGTTTCGCTATGTCGCGAGAGCTGGGGTTGGGGCCGCATTGCTATGCTTGCTCAGAGTGTGCCAGGCGGTCCTGCTGTGGGTTACTCCGGGCGCGCTTGGCAGTGTCTGGCTTTTTAATGGCCGGACTGGAGAATTGCCTGAGAAGGCTACTTTGTACCTCCGCTGCGAGAGCCGCCGTGTGCTCCTCCGTACGGAGGGAGCGTTCGGTGTTTCCGTTGACCATGATTACTCCTCGAGGGCCTGGCATCTTGAGCTTGAGATATGCGTAGTGCGGCACCGCATTGAACTTTGCGAATGCGGTTCGTCCGAGCAGGGCGTGATAGCCATTGCGAAACGGGACTATATGGAAGATTAACTCTTTGCTTCGGAAATTGTCCGGGGATCCGAAGACCACGTCAAGTGTTACTGATCCTATACAGTTGGCTTCTACACCTGGTATAACGCCTTTAAAGGTCGTTCTTGTGGGCTTAATCCTTGAGGGATCTATGCCCATTTTCCGCACTGTATCCTGATAAAGCAGGTTCAGGCTACTGCCGCCATCCATGAGGACTCTTATTGGATGAAATCCGTCGATGATTGGGTCGAGAACCAATGTGGCGAAGTCGCCATGACGGATGCTAGTGGGATGGTCCTTTCGATCAAAAGTGATCAGGCAGGAGGACCATGGGTTGAACTTTGGGGCGACTGGCTCCATCGCGTATACGTCCCGTAGCGCACGCTTCCGCTCCCGCTTGGGAATGTGGGTTGCGTATATCATGTTCACCGTCCGCACTTGTCGGGGAAAGCCCTTCTGTCCATTGTTGTTCGGCGGCTTGGGCTCCTCCTCATCATCGCTGTGCAGCCCCTTGTCTCTGTTTTCGGCCCTTAACTTGCCTGCCTGCTTGAACACCCAACAATCCCTGTTAGTGTGATTGGCTGGCCTTTCGGGGGTGCCATATATCTGGCACAAGCGATCGAGTATTCGGTCCAAACTGGACGGGCCCTGAGTATTCTTTTTGAATGGCTTTTTCTGCTGACCGGATTTATAGCCTTTGAATCCGGCATTGACTGCCGTGTCTTCATTGCTGTCGCTGCTAACGCGGCGTTTTTGCTTATTCCGACGTGTCCTGCCACTTTTGTCCTTGGTATCCGAATTACCAGGGTTCTTTGATAAGTTTTTACTGCGAGCTTGCCAGCTGTCTTCTCCCGCGCAAAAGCGGGTCATGAGTGTCGTGAGGGCTGCCATAGATTTCAGCTTTTCCTGTCCCAGGTGCTGGGCAAGCCATTCGTCGCGGATGTTATGCTTGAAGGCTGCTAGGACCTCTACGTCCGGACAGTCGACTATCTGGTTTTTCTTTGTTAGGAACCGTGTCCAGAATTGTCTGGACGATTCCTCTGGCTGCTGAATTATGTGGCTTAAGTCGTCGGCATCCGATGGTCGCACGTAAGTGCCCTGGAAGTTGTCGAGGAATGCGGCTTCCAGGTCCTCCCAAGAACCGATTGAGTCTGCTGGCAAGCTATTAAGCCAATGCCGGGCCGGTCCTTTAAGTTTGAGTGGGAGGTATTTGATGGCGTGTAGATCATCGCCGCGTGCCATGTGGATGTGAAGGAGATAATCCTCGATCCATACCGCCGGATCTGTTGTGCCATCGTATGATTCGATGTTTACGGGTTTGAAACCCTCTGGGATTTTATGATCCATTACTTCATTTGTGAAGCATAGCGGGTGTGCGGCGCCTTTGTACTGGGCTATATCACGACGCAGCTCGGAAGAGCTATGTCTATTGTGTTCGGCCCGGCCGGATTTGTTGTATCCGGAGTGAAGATCATCGTCACGTGCCGTAGGGCGCCTACGCGATCCGTAGATCGATCTTATTTCTCTTGCCTTATCCTCCAGTATGTCTCGCAGGTCGGGCGCATTTTCCCGTGCCTTAGTTGAGCGGCGTCGGGGCATGGCTTGGGTGGAGGACCGAGAGGCCTCTCTGTCGTGGCCGCGAGGTGGCCGGTCTGCCATGTCGTGCGCTGGTGATGTAGGTTCTTCCTCCTCTGATCGGGGTAGCGGCCTGCGCTTTGGGTAACTCTTGGAAGGGCGTTCGAGTTCATACTCTTCGGCCGCAAGGACTTCAGTGCATCTGTCAGCTAGCAAATCTTGGGCAGCTCTAAGCTATTGCTGCTTTTTCTTGAGGCTGCTTGCCGTGGCTAAAAGCCTGCGTTTAAAACGCTCTTGTTCGGCGGGGTCTGATGTTATGACAAATTCATCGTCATCGAGGCTTGCCTCGTCTTCGGGGTGAGGCGTATAGTTATCATCCTCGACCTCTCGGTCTGCCGCTCTCTCATGAGGGCTGGCTTCTCCATCTTCCTGTGCCGAATCTTGCTGAGGTGGGTGTTCTTCGGCGCTATCCAGGGTAGTATTATCTCCCGTGCCGGAATCACCGTTTTTGCTTTGGCGGGATTTAGAGCGGCGCCGCTGATGCCGGCGCTTTGGCTGTTTCTTGGGGGTGTCATCCCCCACTGTTCCATCGCCATCTCCATCTTTTGGAGTATCCACCATATATATGTCATATGACGAGGTGGCCTTCCAGCGCCCTACAGGTGCTGGTTCCTGTTCGTCTCCTACATCGTCGTCCATACCGTCGATGTCTTCGAGCCGAAGTCAAGCATGTCGGTTAAATCGTCGACAGTGGCTACAAAGTGGGTGGTGGGTGGGCTTTGAATTTCTTCATCGTCCGTATCCCATCCTCGCTGACCGTAATCCGGCCAGGGCTCTCCTGATAAAGAGAGAGACTTAAGAGAATTCAGGATGACGCCAAAAGGCGAGTGCTGAAAGATGTCTGCGGCGGTGAACTCCATTATCGGCGCCCAATCGGATTCGATTGGCTGGGGCGCGGGGGGTTCGGAGTCCGGGGAGGAGTCCGGATCCTCGGAGTCACGGGTCATGCAGAGTGCGGGGCTAGCGGTTGGCTCGATCGCCTTTGAGATCGCAGCGCCCGAGGTGACGTCCAACCGCTCGTCCTCGATTGGCACAATAGGCTCCGAGTTAGGGGTCGGAACCGATGCGTGTGCGGCCTCCAGGGCACTGTCCGGAGGCAGAGCTAGATCATGCCCCTCGAGACAGTGCAGCGCGCTTGGCCGTGGCTCGAACCCGTCGAAGATCAAGTCTCCGTGCATGTCAGTCGTGTAGTTTAAGCTTCCAAACCTGACTTGATGGCCAGGGGCATAGCTTTCGATCTGCTCCAGGTGGCCGAGCAAATTGGCCCGCAGAGCGAAGCCGCCGAAGACGAAGATCTGTCCGGGGAGAAAAGTCTCACCCTGGACCGCATCGTTGTTGATGATCAAAGGAGCCATCGGGCCTAAAGGCGATGACACAGATGAACTCTTAATGAAAGCACCAATGTCGGTGTCAAAACTGGCGGATCTTGGGTAGGGAGTCCCGAACTGTGCGTCTACGCCGGATGGTAACAGGAGGCAGGGAACACGATGTTTTACCCAGGTTCGGGCCCTCTCGATGGAGGTAAAACCCTACGTCCTGCTTGATTAATATTGATGATATGGGTAGTACAAGAGTAGATCTACCACGAGATCAAGGAGGCTAAACCCTAGAAGCTAGGCTATGGTATGATTGTTGTCTATGGAGTTGATGTCCTACGGACTACAACCCTCCGGTTTATATAGACACCGGATAGGGTTAGGGTTACATAGAGTCGGTTACAATGGTAGGAGATCTTGAATATCTGCTTCGCCAATCTTGCCTTACACGCCAAGGAAAGTCCCATCCGGACACGGGATGAAGTCTTCAATCTTGTATCTTCATAGTCCAGGAGTCTGGTTGAAGTTATAGTCCGGCTACCCGAACACCCCCTAATCCAGGACTCCCTCACTCGTGCTCTCTTCAGGACAAAGGGACCTCGCCAGACTAAATTCGGAGAGGCTGCCAATCGCGCCTCCACCAGCCAGGCTCCAAAGCCTAGTCCGGAGGTGGAGGCGAACACAAGGCGTGCACCGGGCGCTCCTCCGACGGAGGATGTGGACAGGTTGTTTGCCACCAACTCTGAGGTGGAGAGTGCCATGAACCACAGGCGTCGCCAAACAATTCTTCGTGACGCTTGTTTCTCCCAAGAGGCGTTAGATGCCTTCAAATCGGGAGATGCATACCTCCATGCCACTCAAAATGGTCTAGCCAGAGCCACGGAGCAATATGTAAAAGACATATGGGTAAGAAAATTTTGGTAATTATATATAGATACCAGTAGCCCCCGAGACTTGAAACAGTTAGAATAACTGATTTAAGGATCATTTGTTATGCAGGTTCTTACAGAAAATAATTCCCTACTATCCCAGGAGCTGGAAGAGTGCAAAGCTCAACTTGAGGCCGCACTAACCGCGGCAGGGGAGCCCAAGGAGACCCCCTCTGGTAATATACACTTTGAAATATAAGCATTTTGCGAAGCACGGCATGGGTGCAAATCTGACAAATGAAATTGCAGATGGCGCCGGATTGAATCCAAAAAGGCAACACCTCCTACGCCAGCTGAAGGCTGGTGAGAAGGTGCTGACAAAGGTAAGGCGGGAGAAGAATGATCTCCAAGATGCCAACACCAAGCTGGCAAGCTGGGCGTTGAACTGAAAGATGTTTGTGCCCAGCTGTCAGACTCCGTTAAGGAGAATCAGCATCTTCGGCACGGCATATTTAGTAAGTGCTTGAACGAACCTTTGAAAAAAAAGGTTCAGCGGGGAAGTTGTCTAACAGAGTAATGTTTGTAGGTGTGCTAACATGTCGTCCTGCAGAGTAGATGCCGGGTTCTATGGGTGACCTTCTTCCCGAGCTCTTGCAACTGCTCGAGCGAGTTCGGCAGGCGATGCAAGGCGTCGGCCAGGCCTTGTGGCCATCCATCTCCATGCCCGAAGGTCTTGGAGAGCTTGCGGAGAAGCTAAAGGGAGCACGGCGGCGCTTCCGCTTGTGGAAGATATCGGTCTGCCGTCAAGGCGCTAGGGAGGCCCGGGCCATGGTAAAGACACGGTACAGAAAGGCTGACCCCAACCACATGGCCGAGGTCGGTACTGTGGGGCCCGATGGGAAGGAGATCCCTGTAAGCTTGGTATATGGCCAAGTAGAATTGGCCGCAAAGTATTCCCGGCAGGACTGTAAATTAGACAGCCTGCTAGATGGTATTGAAGAGGAATACAATCAGTCAGAATGACTATGTAATTTAATTGACATTTGTAATGCCTTGTAGCCGGATTGTAGATCATATGTCATGGCCGACCTTTTCGCTTCAGCCTCGGGACCTGACGGTCCGGAGTGTGTCCGAATTCCCATGCGGTTATATAAGAACCGGGGAATGCATGGAGACCAGGCGTAGGGGTCATTAGTGCGTGAACAGACAAGTGCCCGACTAGTTATGTTATATGACATGGTTAGTAAGAAACATCTTCCAGGGAGAATAGTTCCGTTAGGGGTTCTTTTCCCTCGGAGGCATGCCCTAAAGTGCATGCCCATTCCGCGAAAAAGACGCGGGAAAAAACATCTGGGGGCGCATAAATAAATAAGTGAAAAGATCATCTTTTAGGTCACCGACCGAATATTCCCTTAAGAACGCTAGCTTTCGGCTTCACCCAGTCTGAGGTACACATCCGGCTGATCCAGCAGTAACAATCGCAGAGGTGCTCCCTTTACCGCCTAGCCAAATAATCGGGAACGTAGGGGTAAGCACAGGAGCCAGGCAACCCAGCTTGGCCAAAACTTAAGTCATATCGATGCATATAAGGGTGAAATAAAAAGTACATGCGGAAGTGTAACACATGTGTTGGGCATTAAGCCGACATAAATAAGCTTCTGTTAAAAGAAGCCCCCAGGTTTAATGAGTGCGAATAACACGTCATTTGATGAGCCTTTAAAGGCTATAAGAGAAAGGAAGGGGAGAAGGAGAGAAATGTAAGACAGACAGTATATAAAAAATGGACAGAGGAAGGAGACGAACACAGAGTCCGGCGCTAGGCATTGAATCTTAGGAGACGGGCTGCGTTCCATGGGTTCGGCTCGAGTCGGTTGTCCGATGCATCTCGCAGGCGGTACACTCCACCAGTCAGGACTTGGTCAATTATGAAGGGACCTTCCCACTTGGGCTTGAGTTTGTCCTTTTTCTTGTCCGGCAGGTGTAGAACTAATTCGCCAACGTTGTAATTTTTGGCCCGTACTTCTCTGCTTTGGTATCTTCGAGCCTGCTGTTGATAGAATGCGGAATGGGCTTTTTCCACATCACGCTCCTCCTCCAATGCGTCCAAACTGTTCTACCAATCGAGCTCGGCTTATATTTCTTCGTACATGCGCACTCGAGGCGAGTCATGAATTATGTCGCAAGGCAAAACTGCCTCTACGTCGTACACCATAAAGAATGGTGTGTATCCGGTGGTGCGATTCGGCATGGTCCGCAGCCCCCAGAGTACGGAGTCGAGCTCCTCTACCCAGTGCGTGTTAGATTCCTTGAGGGACCACACTAATCTGGGTTTGATGCCGCTCATGATAAGACCATTTGCATGTTTGACCTGGCCGTTAGTTTGTGGGTGATAGACGGAAGCATAATCGAGCTTGATGCCCATGTTTTTGCAACAGAGTTTTACCTCGTCGGCCATAAAGTTCGTGCCGTTATCAGTGGTGATGCTGTGGGGGACACCGTAACGGTGTACGGCCCCGGATATAAAGTCTATCACCGGTCCGGATTCGGCCGTCTTAACAGGCTTGGCTTCTATCCATTTGGTGAACTTGTCCACCATGACCAGTAGGTATTTTTGCTTGTGGGTTCCGCCTTTAAAGGTTCCAACCATGTCAAGCCCCCAGACCGCGAAGGGCCAAGTAATGGGGATAGTCTGGAGGGCGGTGGGTGGCATATGGCTTTGGTTTGCAAAGAGCTGGCAACCGGTGCATCGTTGTACTAAGTCCTGGGCGTCTGCCTGGGCCGTCGGCCAATAAAAGCCTATACAGAAGGCCTTGCTTACAAGGGACCGAGCTGCCGCGTGATGACCGCCGAGTCCGGCATGAATTTCAGCCAGGAGGTTCCGCTCTTCCTCTTCGGAGATGCACCTTTGAAGGACTCCGGTAGTGCTTTTCTTATAGAGCTCTCCCTCGTGGACTTTGTAGGCTTTGGATCGCCGCACTATGCAGCGTGCCTCATTTTGGTCCTCGGGGAGTTCCTGCCTAGTAAGGTAGGCGAGGAATGGTTCCGTCCACGGGGCAATAACGGCCATTATTACGTGGGCTGAAGGTGTTATTTCATTGGCAGAGCCTCCGATTGTGTCGGAATGTTCGGTGTCGGGCAGTGCAGTTGGGTCTGGGCTGTTATTGTTCGGCTCCCCTTCCCATACTATGGATGGCTTGAACAGCCTTTCCAAGAAGATGTTGGGGGGGACTACATCGTGTTTTGCGCCGATGCGTGCCAGGACATCTGCCGCCTGATTATTTTCCTGGGCTACATGGTGGAATTCAAGCCCTGACATTTTTAGGACGGCGTTGCGGTAAGCCGCCATTTTTGGATCCTTGGCATCGAAGTCTCCATTTATTTGGGATATTGCAAGGTTTGAGTCCCCGCGCACCTCTAGGCGTTGAATGCCCATGGATACTGCCATCCGGAGACCATGTAGAAGGGCCTCATATTCGGCTGCATTGTTGGAGTCCGTGTACATATCTGGAGTACGTATTGAACTGTGTCTCCTGTGGGGGACGTCAAAATGATGCCAGCCCCTAGTCCAGCCAACATCTTGGAGCCGTCGAAATGCATGATCCAATTTGAATATGTGCCGTACTCTTTAGGGAGTTCGACCTCTGTCCATTCTGCGACGAAGTCGGCCAAAACTTGCGACTTGATGGCTTGCCGTGGCTTATAAGTTATGTCGAATGGGAGGAGCTCAATGGCCCATTTTGCAATCTGGCCCGTTGCACCACGGTTGTTTATCATATTGTTGAGTGGTACTTCCGAGGCTACTGTTATTGAACACTCTTGAAAGTAGTGTCGTAGCTTCCGGGATGCCATGAATACCGCGTACGCAATCTTTTGATAATGCGGGTACCGTGATTTGCATGGAGTGAGGACAGTGGACACATAATAGACCGGCTTTTGAAGGGGGAATTTGTGTCTGTCCGTTTCTCGTTCGACGACGAGTACTGCGCTTACAACCTGATGTGTTGCTGCAATGTACAATAGCATTGGTTCGCCAATGTTTGGCGCGGCCAGGACTGGGTTTCTTGCCAATATGGCTTTTATTTCGTCGAGTCCGGCCGTGGCTGCATCCGTCCATTCGAAGTGTTCGGAGCGCCGAAGGAGGTGGTAAAGGGGTAGGGCCTTTTCTCCCAAGCGGGAGATAAAGCGGCTTAGAGCCGCCACGCATCCGGTTAATTTTTGTATTTGTTTGAGGTCCTTTGGGATATCCAATTGTGACAGAGCTCGGATCTTGGCTGGATTTGCTTCAATTCCTCTACTGGATACAATGAAGCCCAAGAGCTTTCCGACTGGGACGCCAAAAACGCATTTTTCCGGGTTGAGCTTGATGTCATATGTTCGGAGGTTATCGAATGTGAGCCTCAAGTCGTCTACTAGAGATTCAACATGTCTTGTTTTGACGACCACATCATCTACATATGCCTCCACTGTTTTGCCGATCTGGTTTGCCAGACATGTCTGAATCATGCGCTGATATGTTGCGCCAGCGTTTTTGAGCCCGAAGGGCATTGTGTTGAAGCAGAATGGGCCATATGGTGTGATAAATGTCGTTGCGGCTTGGTCTGATTCTGCCATCTTCATTTGGTGGTAGCCGGAATATGCGTTGAGGAAACACAACGAGTCGTGTCTTGCGGTGAAAGTGCGTTATATCGACTAGAGGGGGGTGAATAAGCGATTTTTATGAAAGTCTTCAAAACATGGAAGTTTCGAAGAGAAACGATAGAAATAAACCTATTACCATGCAGCGGAAGTTAGACTACACTAGATAAACCATAGTCATGTATTCAATGAATTGAAAGGACAATGACTAATAGAAGCTAGGTAGTAAGGATTAGGCAGGAAGATATTAAGAAGCCAAACAGATCACACAGTCACTCAGTGAAGACAAAAGATAGAGCAAATATACAATGACTTCACACAGAGTAACAGTAAGTAAAGAGAAGGGAAGGATGAAACCAGTGACTCGTTGAAGACAAAGATTTGTTGGACCAGTTCCAGTTGCTGTGACAACTGTACGTCTGGTTAGGGCGGCTAGGTATTTAAACCAAAGGACACACAGTCCCGGACACCTAGTCCTGAACACGCAGCTCAGGACACCCAGTCCTCACCAAATTCCCCTGGAGCTAAGGTCACACAGACCTCGCCCAATCACTCTGGTAAGTCTTCAAGGTAGACTCCCAAACCTTCACAGACTTCGTTCACCGGCAATCCACAATGTCTCTTGGATGCTCAGAACGCGACGCCTAATCGGCTGGAGGATGCACAGTCCTCAAGTGTAATAAGTCTTCAGATCACTCAGACAAGAAGACTTAAGTGATGCCTAATTCTCTTTGGCTCTGGGTGGTTAGGGCTTTATCCTCACAAGGAATTCTCTCTTAGAGGCTTCGAGGTGTGTTGCTCTCAAACGACAAAAGCCGTACTCTGAATCTGAGCAGCCAACTGTTTATGGTTGTAGGGGGTGGGCTATTTATAGCCACTTGGCAACCCGACCTGATTTGTCCGAAATGACCCTGGGTCACTAAGGAACTGACATGTGTTCCAACGGTCAGATTTCAAACTCACACGACAACTTTACTTGGGCTACAAGCAAAGCTGACTTGTCCGACTCTGGACAAGATTTGCTCTCATAGCCTTCACTCGAAGACATAGGTTTTTGTTTAAGCATCACTTCAGTCATTCTGACTGGTTCTCTTGGACCCCACTTAGCAGTACGGTGGTTCCTATGACTCAACACAGAAGAAAAAGAACTACGAAAGATCTAAGTCTTCGAGCTCCATAGGCTTCAAGCGGTGTCTTCTCTTGTCATAGTCTTCAATGTGAATATCTTCATATACCACCTTTGACATCAATGTCTTCATACATTTTTAGGGGTCATCTTTGGTGGGAAAACCGAATCAATGAGGGACTTCTACCTGTGTTATCCTGCAATTCTCACAAACACATTAGTCCCTCAACTAGGTTTGTCGTCAATACTCCAAAACCAGCTAGGGGTGGCACTAGATGCACTTAGAATCTCCCCCTTTTTGGTGATTGATGACAAACTAGTTGAAGTTTTCAACGTGGAATATATTGTGTGAAATTGTAAAGGATAAGGAATTGTCTTCATAAGTTGCAAGGGCTCCCCCTGAAGATGTGCATATAAGTGATTTGCTTTTGGAATGCAAATGCACATGGCAGGTTGTGCTTGTGGAGATCCACTTCAACTTATGATGACAATCCACTATGCATGTGAAAGTATGTGAAGATAATGACATGCATAATGGAAAATGGACGTCTGCAAAATGATCTAAGTGCGGAATTTATCGTCGCACATGCGGAATTTATCATTGCAACACAAGGTGGCAAATAAGTAGCAGACGACCATCAAGTTTAAGTGTTACAACTCAAAGAACCAAATGTTTCAAAACGAGAGTTGTAAGCACAAAGCAAAATATAAAACACCAGCCCATATGGACCCGCTTGAAGACTATCAAACTCATATGCTTCTCCCCCTTTTGTCAGTAAGGACCAAAAAGGTTTGAAGACATAGAGCCTCTACTCGTTCCCATGAGGAGTAGGTGAAGCAGCAGGGTCGTTGAGGATGTTTGGCGGTGCAGACAAACTTGGAGCAGTATCGACATGTGCTGAAGGAGGCGGCGATGAAGTAGCATCGTCTTCATCCTCGATCACTCTGGCATTCACGGTTGCAGCAGAGGATGAGAACTCAGAGTCTTCTAGTGATGGAGTTTGTCGCAGCACAGCCCTTCGAGGAGGTGTGGAGTCAAACTTGAAGCGCTTAGTGAAGCCATCCTCTTGCAGATCATCTTCAGAACACAGCAGTGTCAGCCCTTTCCATGTGCGTCGAGAGGTTTCATGGGCAACGAAAGCATTCTTGGTGGCAAGATTGCGAATGCGATTAACATCCACCAAGAGCCTTTGCATCTGATGCTTCAGCCAGTCATGATGCCTGTCCTGTTTTTGATGAAGAGCCACAAGAAGCTCTCGGTCGTTGAGAACACGAGTGCGCTTCTTGGGTCGTGGAGCAGTTGTGCTGTCAGTGGCTTCAGTGAGAGCAGGGTGTGGTTCACGTGTAGTGCCAGCCAAAGGATACACCCGAGCGACTGCTTCAACACCTTCAACGTTCTGAGTGAAACTCTGATGCTCTGCATTCTGAAGACTTAGAGGTTCCTTGGCAGGCTCAGGATAGATGGCTTCAATAGACATATCCACATCAGGCAAGAAGATCCGATGGTTGCGGGCAGATGGCTGATATGAGATAGCAGAGTGAAGTTTGATCAGCCGCATCACCCAAGGGGCATAGAACTTCAACCCGAACAGATCAGAGCCAGATGCAGCAAGTTGGCGAATGAAGAAATCCTGTGTATTGAAGCATTTTCCATGAAGAATATAGAAGACCAAAGTCTTCATTGCACCTTCCAGCTTGGCATGGGGATAATGTCCTTTGATTGGCCAAAGAGTTCGCCTTATGATATGATAAATGGTCCTTGGCAGATACTCAAGGTCTTCAACAAGGAACTCCGTGGGATAAGCAGCATCTTGGGGCAGTGGCTTCATCATACTGAGCATCTGACTCATATTGGGTTCAGTCTTCTGAAAGATGCTCTCAACAGCTTTACTGTGAAGCTGACAGCCATGCTCGTAGAGATCGCCAAGAGTGGGCAAGCCAGTGAGCTCAATGATGTCACATGCTTTGGCTTCGTGATGAATGTTTCCAGTCATCCACTCCAGGACCCAAGTTTTCGGATCTTTGTTATATCCGCGGATGTGAAGTGTGGCATAGAATTGGAGCAACAGCTCTTCATTCCAATGCTCTTGGTCAGTAACGAATGACAACAGTCCAACTTCCTTGAAGCAATGCAAAGCTTCTTCCAGACAGGGCAGACCAGCTATAGCTTCAATGTCAAGGCGCTTGTGTGGGAAGATGCGACCTTGGTTGTAAAGAATGCATGAGTAATAGCTTCGCTGCTGATAGCTCCAGAACCGATCAGATGATATTCTTTCCCTAGAGTAGGGGTTCCTGGAGCTATTGAAGAATGTGTTGTCTGCTCTGAATCCATTGATGTTGAAGGAGCCAGGTGCTGATGCAGGACCTGGGAACCTGGGCAATCGTGGGATTGGCTTTTGGACCTGAGGCCTGTGCTCAACATGATAGTCGAATTAGGGACCGACAGCAGACGCAGGAATAGAGGCAGCAGGATCAGTGGCTTCGCTGACTTCTGGTGCTGTTGGGGGTGAGGGCTCCACATTAGCTTCAGCCATGACAGCGTCAGTGGCTTCAGTGGTGTTGGTGGTGGCAGCCTCAAGATTTTCAACCTCCACTTGACGAGCTGGAGGGTCGGTCAGGATCACGTTCTCCTCGAGAACGGCTTCTTGGTGGGGCAGGGGAGTAGCAGCTTGTGGAACTTCTTCTTCCGCGGCTGATGCAGCCGGATTGTCTTCAGCAGAGACTTGAGGCCTTGGACCTTTGCGAAGCTTGCGCAACGTGGGCGACGCCTGTGGAGCTGGAGTGGGCTGGGCCTCATAGTCTTCTTCCTCTTGTGGGCGATCTGCCCATGAAGCATCCTGTGCAATTGGCGTCAGTGGACGACCAATGCTGATGAGTTCGCTGTTTTCAAGCTGAGGAAGAACTGCACCATCTTCTACATGGTCATGTTGACCAATGTCTTCAGCAGTGATGGGATCAGCTACTGGAAAGTCTTCAGCTTCATGAGCCTCTGTGGAAGCAGGCTCATGGATTTTCAGTTGGCGTTCAGCTTCACGATAGACCATTGAAATAGGTTCAACTATGAAAGGCTCTGTGGGAGCAGCCCGATCTTTCTTGGTCTTCCTCTTCTTCTTGGAGGGGGCAGTAGGAGAGGCTTCAGGATGTTTCCTCTTCCTAGCTTCAGCCGCAGCAATCCTTGTCTTCTTGAGCTCTGAAGCGGTTGACCGGCTTTTTGGCTTCGAGCCAGTCAGTCTAGTTGGGAAGACAATCAGAACTGCTTCCTGCCTTGGTGCGTCGGCTTCAGCTGTAGCAGGCTTCTTCTTCTTCTTTGCGGCCATCCTGGGGTCAATGCCAAGACGCCCAAGGGCCTTGCGCTTCTCAGCCTCATTGTAGGCTTGCACACATCTGTCAGCCAGAGCCTTCATGCGCTCACGCGAACCCTGAGCTTCTGCACGTTTCTTCAGAAAGGCTTCCTTAAGCTCGTGCATCATGATCTTGAAGTTCTTCACTTCTTGCACACTGAGCTTGGCCATATGCTTCTTGAACTGATCCTTTTCATAGTCAATCTTCTGCTTCAGTTCAACAACGCGCTGGGCGATGGCCAACTCTGAAGCAATGGCGCCATGGAAGGCGACACTGAGGCCAATGGGTAGTTGGAGATCGTCGAAGCTGATGTTTGGCGTGTCAAACCACTCATCAATGAAGTTATGAATGATTGATACATCGAAGAGCGGCAGATTATTGAAGATTTCTGCTTCTTCTTTGCTCTTGATGAGTTGCTCAAGAGCGTCATCTGCAAGATCTTCATCACTTGATAGATCGATGGCTTCATTGTGCAGAATGGCAACATCAGTTAGCTCTTGGCCGGTGTGTGTCAGAGGCATCTTGACCTTCTGGGGCTTGGAGACGCGTGACAAGTCTTCAGACTGCACACTGTCTTCAGGAGGTGCAGTTGCCAGTGGCTTCGCCCTTGAGATTTTTGGTGAAGGGGCAGGCTTTGAAGCTTTGGGCATCTTCAACTTCTTTGGCGTCGGCGCTGCAAGCGCTTCATCTAATTCAGCGTCAGCTGCAGGCTCATTCACGGTTGTCCCTTGAACCAAGATATGGGTGATGAGACCTGCCAGGTTGTAGAAAGGACCGACGACATTGGGTTCTGCATCGCGTTTGCCGTCAGCCCTTGGAGCAGAAGGACCAGGGTTGAAGTCTAATCCAAAAGACTTCTTGTTCTGCTTCGCTGAGTTCTTGGCAAACTGGAAGTTGCGCTTGAACAGATTGTCGTCACGACACCATAGTAGTGACAATGGGTGTGCATCTGCAGGCTGTGGCCACGGACCATGCAAGGATAGAAGCCTTGTCCAATGGCTTCTTCTCTGGACCTGGGTTGAAGATTCTTGTATAGGATATCTCCCCACGGTCTCTTGATGGCATTTTTCTCAGCATATTCCTGGGTCACAAACCGATATTTGAACCATTGTTCTGCCCAATATCTTCGAATCCATTGGATTCGGGTCTTGCGCTGATTATAATCCTCTTCAGGATCTGTCTTGTAAAGCTCTGAGAGGTCATCAGGCAAATCTCTTGATGTTCCCCCATGACATTATCTGCCACCCTTCCTTACTGACTTCTCTGCAGCCATGAACTTCAAACTGAAAGGCTTCAAAACATTCAAAGGCTTCAAAGGTTTTCTCTTGCTGGACAAACAGGAACTGGCTTCGGGAGAATTTATATGATGCTGTAAGAATTCTGCAAATGAATGCAGACTATGAGAACCAAGGGATTCTCCCACGGACATGTACCTGTGACAGCATTAAGGTGCGAGGGAAGGGGAAGAGGTCATATGCATTCTCAGAAGATTTTGAAGATAAATCAGTTTAGAAGACATTGACCTCATCGTGCGAAGACATTCACTCATAGATAAGGAGTTGGTTCCAGATTTGTATGAATCCAGAGATCAGTACAAGTGAGGAATCTAACTACTTGTGAAGCATAAGTGAATATACTAGGCATGTTATGAGATGCAGTAGGAAAGAGATCCAACTTGTGTGAATAGAAACTTCTTATGGTAGAAAGTGACAAAGCCATAGGATCAAAAGGGGCCGTAAAAAGAAGTTTTATTTACCACACTGGGAACTGCTAGACGGAGTGGAAGAGGAGGCCGAGTAGTTTGATCTTCCATGCCCTAACTTGGCGATGGAGGACACCTACGGCGACGGCGGAGAGGACGATGTCCGCGGTCGGTGTGAAGACGGCGTCGGAGAGGTTGCGGCAGTGAAGCTCTTCGTCGCCGGTGTCGTCGAGGGCTAGCAGTGGCGCTAGGGTTCATGCGAGAGTGGAAGAAGAGATAATGACCGCTGTGAAGGGTGTATTTATAGGTACAGGGACGGCACTGCGTTATTACACAGGTGCCCCTGGCGATTCACATCTGAGGAACACGTGGCCATCATGCAGTATATTGGGGTTTGTTCCACATCCCACGCACGCCTGGATTGTCGGGTGGTCGTTCCGATTTCTCCGGGTTTCATGTGGAGGAATGAGCATTGAAAACGAACTTAATGTTTGTCTCTGTATCTTCTACTGACAAGGACGCAGAGAAGACATTCGACAGTTTCAATAGAATGCATGTGACTTGGAGCGATAGAGTTTGAGATAGAAAGCACAGAGAGGTTAGGGTCCGATCACATTCACTTAGATCAAAAGATTCAACAAGAAGACAATGCTGTAGAGGACAGAACACCAGTATATATATAATCAACATAGTGAAGATAATCATGAAAACATGTTGAGATTGAAACCAGACAAATGTGAAGACATAGCAAGGTAACGCCATGAGTGAAACACTTCAAATAGAACATTTGGTGGTGGCGTTACCCACCGTATAGGAAGTATTAGACCCAGACACGGCCCACAATTATCGTGGCACTCCGAAGTCAAATTCCACTTTAATGTATTCACACTTAGAATGTATGTCTTCATTGATTGAAGATATACTTTACTTCATGTGTTGCACATCTAAGTCATCAATATGCATAAGGGTTAGGATGTGTGCCTGATCACAGGACATTTGAGGATTCCAGGATATTTAGCTCACACCGTAACTTGAAAAATCTCTTCTCATCCAAGGGCTTGGTGAAGATATCTGCCAATTGCTCTTCAGTGTTGACGTGTATGATATCAATATCTTCCTTCACAACATGATCTCTGAGAAAGTGATGACGAATTTCAATGTGCTTTGTCTTCGAGTGCTGAAAAGGGTTGTTGGCAATCTTGTTGGCGCTCTCGTTGTTGCAGTAGAGTGGCACTTGCTTTAGATGAATGCCATAGTCCTTGAGGGTTTGCTTCATCCACAGAAGCTGAGCGCAGCAAGATCCAGCAGCAATGTAGTCAGATTCAGCAGTGGAGAGAAATACACAGTTCTGCTTCTTTGAAGACCAACATACAAGTGATCGTCCCAGAAAATGACATGTGCCTGATGTAGACTTGCGATCCACCTTGTCACCAGCATAATCAGCATCCGAGAATCCAACCAGATCAAACTCTGAGCCCTTTGGATACCATAATCCTAGAGTTGGGGTGTGAGCCAAATATCGAAGAATTCGCTTCACAGCTAAGTGATGTGACTCCTTTGGTGCCGCTTGAAATCGAGCACACATGCAAACACTAAGCATAATATCTGGCCTAGATGCACATAGATAAAGCAAAGAACCAATCATGGAGCGATATACCTTTTGATCGAACTCTTTACCATTGTCGTCAGGACCCAGATGATGCTTGGCTGGCATTGGCGTCGTGAACCCTTTGCAGTCTTGCATACCGAACTTCTTAAGGCAATCTTTGAGATACTTCTCTTCAGATATGAAGATGTCGTTGCGTTGCTGTCATATTTGAAGACCGAGGAAAAACTTTAGCTCTCCCATCATGGACATCTGATATTGCTCTTGCATCATATATCCAAACTCTTCACTGTACTTCTGATTGGTGCAGCCGAAGATAATGTCATCCACATACATTTGGCACACAAACAGTTCACCATCATATGTCTTCGTGAAGAGAGTGGGGTCGAGGGAACCAGGTATGAAGCCTTTGCTCTTCAGGAAGTATTTGAGTGTGTCATACCAGGCCCGAGGGGCTTGTTTGAGGCCATACAGTGCCTTGTTGAGCTTGTATACCATATCAGGATGTTTTGGATCTTCAAAGCCAGGTGGTTGTGCAACATACACTTCTTCTTCAATCTTTCCATTGAGAAAGGCGCTCTTCACATCCATTTGATAAAGAAGTATGTTGTGATGATTTGCATAGGCCAGCAGCATGCGTATGGCTTCAAGTATAGCCACAGGAGCAAATGTATCATCAAAGTCAATGCCTTCCACTTGAGTATATCCTTGAGCAACTAGACGAGTTTTGTTTCTGACAACTTGACCATGCTCATCTTGCTTGTTGCGGTATATCCATTTTGTGCCTATTATGTTGTGCTTCCGAGGATCAGGACGCTTGAACAGTTCCCATACATTATTCAGCTCAAATTGTTGAAGCTCTTCTTGCATAGCTTGAACCCATTCAGGTTCCATGAAGGCTTCTTCCACTTTCTTGGGTTCTATTATTGAGACGAATGCGAAGTGCCCACAGAAATTTCCCAGCTGGGTTGCCCTTGATCGAGTGAGCGGACCAGGTGCATTGATGCTGTCAATTATTCTCTCAAGCTGCACTTCATTGGCAACACGAGGATCTACAGGGCGAAGACTTTGCTCTTGCTGATCATTGTCGTTGTTGGAGGGATTGTCTTGAGGTTGAGCATTGTCTTCAGGTTGATCTGGTGCGGAGATGATGAGTTCCTCTTTAGGATGAGCTTCAGAAGGTATGATTTCTCCAGTTCCCATTAGCTTGATTGATTCACTGGATGGAACTTCATCTAGCACATTTGGCAAGTGCTCTCTTTGTGAACCGTTAGTCTCATCGAACCGCACATCCACGGTTTCAACCACTTTATAATGAAAGAGGTTGAAGACTCTGTAGGAGTGTGAATCCTTTCCATATCCAAGCATAAAACCATCATGTGCTTTTGGGGCAAACTTTGAAGTGTGATGTGGGTCCTTGATCCAGCACCTTGCGCCAAATACTCTGAAGTAACTGACATTTGGCTTCTTGCCAGTGAGGAGCTCATATGATGTCTTGTTCAGAAGCTTGTGAAGATAAACACGATTGATTGTATGGCATGCAGTATCAATGGCTTCAGGCTAGAATTTTCTTTGAGTCTTGTATTCATCTAGCATTGTTCTGGCCATCTCAATGAGTGTTCTGTTCTTGCGTTCGACAACACCATTCTGCTGTGGCGTGTACGGGGCTGAGAATCATGTGTGATGCCCAAGGTATCAAGATATGTATCAAGTCCAGTGTTCTTGAATTCAGTGCCATTGTCACTTCTGATGTGCTTTATCTTGGCGCCATAGTTTTTCATTGCTCGATTGGCGAAGCGTCTGAAGACATCCTGCACTTCAGTCTTGTAAAGGATTATATGCACCCAAGTGTATCTAGAATAATCATCAACAATGACGAAGCCATAGAGACAAGAAGTAGTAGTAAGAGTTAAGTAATGAGTGGGACCGAAAAGATCCATGTGAAGCAGTTCGAAGGGTCGAGTAGTAGTCCTGATTGTCTTTGAGGGATGTTTGGCCCTCGTCACCTTTCCTGCTTCACAGGCACCGCATAAGTGATCTTTCTTGAACTTGACGCCCTCGATGCCTATGACATGCTTCTTCTTTGCAAGGGTGTGGAGGTTCCTCATGCCAGCATGCCCAAGCCTCCGATGCCAGAGCCAGCATTCTGAAGCTTTTTCTAGAAGACAAATGGCAAGCTGTGGTCCTGCTGAGAAATCTACCACGTATAGATCATCTTTCTGATACCCTTCAAATACTAGAGACTTGTCAGATTCCATTAAAACAAGGCAACGATATTTTCCAAATATTACAATCATGTTCAAATCGCATAGCATTGAGACAGACATTAAGTTGAAACCAAGGGATTTAACAAGCATGACTTTATCCATGTGTTGATCCTTTGAGATTGCAACTCTACCTAGACCCAATACCTTACTTTTACCAGTATCAGCAAATGTGATGTGGCTCTTGTCGGATGGACGTAAGGTTGAGTCCATCAGAAGGCTTCTTTTGCCAGTAATGTGATTTGTACACCCACTATCAATAATCCATTCTGTAGACGCTGGTGTCGTACCCTACAGTGCAGTTAGGGAGATAGGCTTCACGAAGAGAGTTGTGAAGCAAAAACATTTGACGAACCAGTGGGTTATGAAAGCTTAGATCCAGATTAGGACTGATAGGGAGAGTAGAAAGTGATTCAGGAACGAAGTACATAGTAAGACCATTCGGGCATTTGATCTTGCGCCCTACAAGATGTTTAAGGTCCCCAGCGACAGCGTCAGAAGATTTTGGTTTTCTGTTGGAGACCTTTCCCTGCAAAAGAGAGTTAAGCCTTCTTAACCACCCACATCTTCAAGGGTGGCTTAGAAGCGATAAGTCTAAGTGCAGCGTCTGAAAACTTTGGCTTTGGGGCTCTAGCAAAAAGTCTTGCAGGTGGAAATAATACTCATAAGAATAAGCAGAATAGTTTTTGGTCTTATGAACATGGCGGTTCGATGAACCGCACTCATATTCATAGGCCTGAGTATGGTTTCCCTGCAAAACATTTGCATTAGTGCGACTCAGGTGAGTCCTCTGTCTGTATGAAGCCTTTGGGCCATATGAAGCCTGTGGTCTGGGGTTTGTCTTCTTCATCTGTGGTGTCATGATGACATTCACAGGAAGATTTTCCAAACACCGTTTGGGCACCCAGATCTTCTTCATAGGCGGCCCATTCCTGCAGTTAGTACCAATGTACCTGGCAAACACTTCGCCATTCTGATTCTTAAATAGTTTATAGTTTGCATCAAAGGATTCATCAATGACAATGGGGTTAGCACAAGTGAAGCCAGATAGACTGGATGGATCTGCTGAAGGTTCCTTTGCAGCAACCCATGTGGTTTTGGGATACTGCTCGGGTTTCCAGTAAGAGCCATCAGCATTCATTTTCCTTATGAACCCAACACCCTCTTTCCTCGGGTTTCGGTTCAGAATCTGCCTTTTGAGGACATCACATAGTGTCTGATGCCCTTTAAGACTTTTGTACATCCCTGTTTCAAGCAATGTCTTCAACCTAGCATTCCCATCAGCAATCGCAGTAGTATCCTCAGTAGAGGGGTTAGTTACCACATCAACGGTTGAAGATATTGCAACAGTAGCAGCAGTAGAACATTCAGCAACAGAAGTAGCATTATCACGCTCAATGCATTTAAGACATGGTGGTTCAAATCCTTCCTGAGCAAAACTGATCTGTTCGGCGCGAAGTGACTCGTTTTCCTTTTGAAGATCTTCATGAGCCGCTCTCAATTTCTCAAGATCTTGCTTCCTTTGAAGATAATCATAGGAAAGCTTTTCATGAGTTGTTGAGAGCGTTTCATGACGACTTTCAAGTTCCTCATACTTAACGTGAACATTTTTTATGTCTTCAATTAAGGACTCGGATCGAGTCATTTCAGCGCCCAACAGATCATCGCTTTTGTCTAACAGTTTTTGAATATGTTCCATGGCTTTCTGTTGTTCGGTTGCAATTTTAGCAAGTGTTTTGTAGCTGGGTCTTGAATCACAATCAGAGTCATCATCACTAGATGTTTGATAGTGAGTAGTGCGTGTGTTTACCTTGGCACCACGTGCCATGAAGCAGTAGGTAGGAGCAGAGTCGTCCTTGTCATTTGCATCGGCGTCGGTGGTGAAGTCATTGTCTTCAGTGTTGAAGATGGACTTGGTAACGTATGCTGTAGCCAGACTTGCAACTCCAGAATCGGATTCCTCCTCAGACTCCACCTCCGCCTCCTCAGAAGCAGACTCCTCCTCTAAATCCATTTCCTTGCCAACAAACGCACGTGCCTTGCCAGATGAACTCTTCTTGTGTGATGAAGACTTTGAGGAAGAGTTGGAAGAGGACTTTGAGTATTTCTTCTTCTTCTTGTCGTCAGAGTCATATTCCTTGCTCTTCTTCTTCTTTATGTTCCCATTGTCCCACTGCGGACACTCAGAGATGAAGTGGCCAGTTTTCTTGCACTTGTGACATGTTTTCTTCTTGTAGTCATGAGCAGAAGCTTCATCATTCCTTGTGCTTGATCGTGAAGACTTTCTGAAGCCTTTTTTCTTGGTGAATCTTTGGAACTTCTTTACAAGCATAGCAAGTTCCTTTCCAATGTCTTCAGGATCGTCATAACTGCTGTCAGATTCTTCTTCAGATGAGGAGACAGCTTTTGCCTTCAGGGCACGAGTTCGCCCATAGTTTGGACTGTAGATATCTCTTTTCTCGGAAAGCTAAAACTCATGTGTGTTGAGCCTCTCAAGTATGTCGGACGGATCGAGTGTCTTGAAATCAGGCCGTTCTTGAATCATCGGGGCTAGGGTGTCAAACGAACTGTCAAGTGATCTTAGTAGTGTCTTGATGACTTCATGCTTGGTGATCTCAGTGGCGCCGAGGGCTTGAAGCTCATTTGTGATGTCAGTGAGTTGGTCAAATGTGAGCTGGACATTCTCATTGTCATTTCGCTTGAAGCGGTTGAAGAGGTTGCGAAGAACGCTGATTCTTTGATCTCTCTGGGTTGAGACGCCTTCGTTAACCTTGGAGAGCCAGTCCCAGACCAGCTTAGATGTTTCCAAAGCGCTCACACGGCCATACTGTCCTTTGGTCAGATGACCACAGATAATGTTCTTGGCAGTAGAGTCCAGTTTAACGAACTTCTTGACATCAGCAGCAGTGACACCTTCTCCAGCCTTGGGAACGCCGTTCTTGATGACATACCATAGATCGACGTCAATGGCTTCAAGATGCATGCGCATCTTATTCTTCCAGTAGGGATATTCAGTTCCATCGAAGACGGGGCACGCAGCGGAGACTTTAATTATCCCTGCAGTCGACATAGCTAAAACTCCAGGTGGTTAAACCGAATCACATAGAACAAGGGAGCACCTTGCTCTGATACCAATTGAAAGTACGTTATATCGACTAGAGGGGGGGTGAATAGGCGATTTTTATGAAAGTCTTCAAAACATGGAAGTTTCAAAGACAAACGATAGAAATAAACCATAGTCATGTACTCAATGAAGTGAAAGGACAATGACTAATAGAAGCTAGGTAGTAAGGATCAGGCAGGAAGATATTAAGAAGCCAAACAGACCACACAGTCACTCAGTGAAGACAAAAGATAGAGAAAATATACAATGACTTCACACGGAGTAACAGTAAGTAAAGAGAAGGGAAGGATGAAACCAGTGACTCGTTGAAGACAAAGATTTGTTGGACCAGTTCCAGTTGCTGTGACAACTGTATGTCTGGTTAGGGCGGCTAGGTATTTCAACCAAAGGACACACAGTCCCGGACACCCAGTCCTGAACACGTAGCTCAGGACACCCAGTCCTCACCGTATTCCCCTTGAGCTAAGGTCACACAGACCTCGCCCAATCACTCTGGTAAGTCTTCAAGGTAGACTCCCAAACCTTCACAGACTTCGTTCACCGGCAATCCACAATGTCTCTTGGATGCTCAGAACGCGATGCCTAACTGGCTGGAGGATGCACAGTCCTCAAGTGTAATAAGTCTTCAGATCACTCAGACAAGAAGACTTAAGTGATGCCTAATTCTCTTTGGCTCTGGGTGGTTAGGGCTTTATCCTCACAAGGAATTCTCTCTCAAAGGCTTCGAGGTGGCTTGCTCTCCAATGACAAAAGCCGTACTCTGAATCTGAGCAGCCAACCGTTTATGGTTGTAGGGGGTGGGCTATTTATAGCCACTTGGCAACCCGGCCTGATTTGTCCGAAATGACCCTGGGTCACTAAGGAACTGACACGTGTTCCAACGGTCAGATTTCAAACTCACATGGCAACTTTACTTCGGCTACAAGCAAAGCTGACTTGTCCGACTCTGGACAAGATTTGCTCTCATAGTCTTCACTCGAAGACATAGGTTTTTATTTAAGCATCACTTCAGTCATTCTGACTGGTTCTCTTGGACCCCACTTAGCAGTACGGTGGTTCCTATGACTCAACACGGAAGAAAAAGAACTAAGAAAGATCTAAGTCTTCGAGCTCCATAGGCTTCAAGCGGTGTCTTCTCTTGTCATAGTCTTCAATGTGAATATCTTCATATACCACCTTTGACATCAATGTCTTCATACATTTTTAGGGGTCATATCTGGTGGGAAAACCGAATCAATGAGGGACTTCTACCTATGTTATCCTGCAATTCTCACAAACACATTAGTCCCTCAACTAGGTTTGTCGTCAATACTCCAAAACCAGCTAGGGGTGGCACTAGATGCACTTACATGCGGTAGCGTCGATAATTTGATTGATGCGGGGGAGGGGGAAGGGATCCTTTGGGAAAGCCTTATTAAGGTCTTTAAAATCAACGCACAGGTGCCAGGATTTGTCCTTCTTTGGTACCATCACCAAGTTTGCTAGCCAGTCCGGATGTTTTATATCTCTGATGAATCCGGCCTCCAATAGCTTTGGTAGCTCCTCTCCCATGGCATGTCTCTTAGGTTCGAAAAAACGCCGAAGAGCTTGCTTGATAGGTTTGAATTCTTTTAGGATATTTAAGCTGTGCTCGGCCAGCCTGGATGGGATTCCTGGCATGTCTGAAGGGTGCCAGGCAAAAATGTCCCGGTTCTCTCATAGGAACTCTCGCAGTGCGGCATCTACATCAGGGTTTAAATGTGCCCCGATGGAAGCTGTTTTATTGGGGTCCATTGGATGGACCTGGAATTTGACTATTTCGTCCTCCGGTTTAAAGGAGGTGGACTTGGATCTTTTGTCGAGTACCACGTCGTCTCTATTCACTGTGGAGCGTAGCGCAGTGAGTTCCTCAGCCGCTAGGGCTTCGGATAGTGCCTCAAGGGCCAGTGCGGCTGTCTTGTTTTCGGCGTGGAGTGCTATGTCCGGATCACTAGCGAGAGTGATGATCCCGTTGGGCCCGGGCATCTTGAGCTTCATGTACCCGTAATGGGGTATTGCTTGGAAGATTGTAAATGCTTCCCGCCCTAGCAGAGCGTGATAACCGCTGCTGAACGGAGCCACATGGAACGTGACCTCTTCGGACCTGTAATTATCCGGCGTGGTGAATACCACATCTAGTGTGATTTTTCCTGTACAGCGCGCTTCCCGACTAGGGATTATTCCTCTAAAGGCTGTGCTGCTTCGCTCAATGCGGTTCCAGTCTATTTCCATTTTTTGAAGGGTTTCCTCGTAGATGAGGTTCAATCTGCTGCCGCCGTCCATGAGTACCTTGGTAAGACGAAAGCCATCCACTATTGGACTGAGGACCAATGCATCTGGTACTCGGGCTGTTCGGAATTTAGGTTCATCACTGGCGTTAAAGGTAATAGCCGTGTCACTCCATGGGTTTATTGTTGCCACTTGGTAGATTTCGACAAGGTTGCGGAGTGTCCTTTTTCGCATGCTATTTGATGCGAAAGTCCCGAAGACTGTCAATGCCGTATTGGTGTTTCTGGGGTGGCTTTCTGTGGCCTCCGGAATTAGGAGATCTTCGCCAATTTTTGCCACCTACCGGAGTATCCAACATGCTCTAAGGTTGTGAATTGGTGTGGCGTCTTCTGTACTCTGAATTTTACAGGGTCCATTAAGCCATCCTTCCAATACGGTTCCATACCCTGTAGAGGGTTTTTGCTTTTTGGTGTTTGACCCGGGTGTCTGGCGATGATGCACCCTTTTATTTCGGACTGGGTTTGCATTCAAGGCCGAATTGTCCCAAAATTTTATTTCGGTTTTCCAGGTGCTTTCCATTGCACAATACTTTCGTACTATGGATGCCAAGTCAGCGAAGCGTGTAATATCACGGCGACTTATGGCATTGAGGATTCCCTTATCCATGCAATTATTGCAGAAGAATGAAATCGCTTCTTCCTCGCGGCAGTCCTTTATCCTGTTCATAACCAGGAGGAATCTGGCCCAGTAATGATGTACTGTTTCTTCGGGCTCTTGCCTAATTTGGGATAGATTGCTAATGTTCGGGTGGGTGGGTGGAATTAAATCCAAAGCCTCACCCCATCTGAGGCTCAGAGGCCGAGGAATTTCCGAACTCAAAAATTTGGATTCATGGATGTTGTCCAATGAATCCAGTCCGTCGCCTGACTCTAAGTTCAGGTCTTGAGTGATATCCTCCCCTCCGCGGGTATCCGTCTTGGAGGGATCAGGAATCCGGACATAGCTAGTCCTTAAGATAGATGAGGAGTCGCCGCACTGTCCCTCTACCACGGCAACGTGATGGGTGACTTGGGGAGAGTTAATCTCTCTCAGATCGGGCTTGGGCCCAATCTGGTCGTAATCCGTAGCGACTCCCAGGGCAGCGATGCGATCCAAGAGCTCGTTTATGGAGGAGAGCTCCATTGGATCTAACTGCTCGGCGAGTTCCGAGTTGACATGAAGATTGTTTTCGATGGCTCGAGAGGTCATCGTCGGTGCAGAAGCCGAACAGGCGGTCATAAGAAAACCACCTAGCCGGAGGGTTTGGCCGACAGCCAAAGCTCCCTAAGCAACGGTGCCGTCTTTAAAGACGGGGCGAGGCATCCTTCCTGACGGCGACGACACATAGGAACTCTCAATGAAAGCACCAATGTCGGTGTCGAAACCGGCGGATCTCGGGTAGGGGGTCCCGAACTGTGCGTCTAGGCCGGATGGTAACAGGAGGCAAGGGACACGAAGTTTTACCCAGGTTCGGGCCCTCGCGATGGAGGTAAAACCCTACGTCCTGCTTGATTAATATTGATGATATAGGTAATACAAGAGTAGATCTACCACGAGATCGGAGAGGCTAAACCCTAGAAGCTAGCCTATGGTATGATTGTTGTTGTTTATGTTGTCCCACGGACTAAAACCCTCCGGTTTGTATAGACACTGGATAGGGTTAGGGTTACATAGAGTCGGTTACAATGGTAGGAGATCTACATATCCGCATCGCCAAGCTTGCCTTCCACGCCAAGGAAAGTCCCTCCTGGACATGGGATGAAGTCTTCAATCTTGTACCTTCATAGTCCAGGAGTCCGGCTGAAGGTATAGTCCGGATATCCGAACACCCCCTAATCCAGGACTCCCTCAATCATATTGCATGAAACTATCCCTCTACATCATGTCATCTTGCTTAAGGCGTTATTCTGTTTTTAACTGAATGCTCTAGATGCATGCTGGATAGCGGTCGATGAGTGGAGTAATAGTAGTAGATGCAGAATCGTTTCGGTCTACTTGTCTCGGACGTGATGCCTATATACATGATCATACCTAGATATTCTCATAACTATGCTCAGTTCTATCAATTGCTCAACAGTAATTTGTTCACCCACCGTAGAATACTTATGCTCTTGAGAGAAGCCACTAGTGAAACCTATGGCCCCCGGGTCTCTTTCTCATCATATCAATCTCCATCACTTTACTATTGCTTTGTTTTTACTTTGTTTTTACTTTATTTAATTTGCATCTCTATACCAAAAATACCAAAAAAATATTATTTATTATCTCTATCAGATCTCACTTTCGTAAGTGACCGTGAAGGGATTGACAACCCCTAAGCGCGTTGGTTGCGTTGAGCTATTGTTTTTGTGTAGGTACGAGGGACTCGAGCGTAGCCTCCTACTGGATTGATACCTTCTCAAAAACTGAGGGAAATACTTACGCTACTTTGCTGCATCATCCCTTCCTCTTCGGGGAAATCCAACACAGTGCTCAAGAGGTAGCAAGAAGAATTTCTGGCGCCGTTGCTGGGGAGCCTGCGCAAAAGTCAACATACCAAGTACCCATCACAATCCCTATCTCCCACATTACATTATTTGCCATTTTCCTCTCGTTTTCCTCTCCCCCACTTCACCCTTGCCATTTTATTCACCCTCTCTCTCTCTCTATCCTCCCTCTCTATTTGCCTCTTTTGCCCGTTTGCTCTTGTTTTCTCGTGTGTTGGATTGCTTGTTTGTCGCGATGGCTCTACCTAGACTTGGTAATCTTCACCTTAAAAGGTTAGAGGAGATCGAAAACAATGTCAGGAAGTTTATGGTTTTGCAATTTGAGCATAATAATTTCTTTAGAAATGAGCTTAAGGAACAAAAAAGTTTCATGAATTATATGAATAAAGAGCTCGATGATATGTCTAAAGAATTTGATGGTATAAGATCCCAAATTGCCCATCTTGAAAAATTAACTGCTGAAATTTCGGATATGCAAGCTACCTTAGTCAATAAGATGGCCACTAAACCAGATTCCTATGAAAATAATGATGAAGATCTAAAAGTTATTGATGTGTCCCCTATTAAATCTTTGTTTTGCAATATGAATCTTGACAATGATGGGACTGAATATGATCCACCTTTACCTAGAAGGCGTTCTAAGAATTCGGAATTTGTTGATCTTGATGCTAAATTTGATAAAAGTGGGATTGAAGAAATTAAAACCCTAGATATTGCTAAACCCACTATTATGGATTTCAAGGAATTTAACTATGAAAATTGCTCTTTGATTGATTGCATTTCCTTGTTGCAATCCGTGCTAAAATCTCCTCACGCTTATAGTCAAAATAAAGCGTTTACTAAACATATCGTTGATGCCTTGATGCAATCTTATGAAGAAAAACTTGAATTGGAAGTTTCTATCCCTAGAAAACTTTATGATAATGTGAACCAACTATTAAAATTAAAATTAAAAATTATGAGTTTTATGCTTTGTGTGATTTGGGTGCTAGTGTCTCTACTATTCCCAAAACTTTGTGTGATTTACTAGATTTCCGTGATTTTGATGATTGCTCTCTAAACTTGCATCTTGCGGATTCCACTATTAAGAAACCTATGGTAAGAATTAATGATGTTCTTATTGTTGCTAATAGGAATTTTGTGCCTGTAGATTTTACCATTCTTGATATAGATTGCAATCCTTCTTGCCCTATTATTCTTGGTAGACCTTTCCTTAGAACGGTTGGTGCAATTATTGATATGAAGGAAGAGAATATTAGATTTCAATTTCAATTAAAAAATGGCATGGAACACTTCCCTAGAAAGAAAATAAAATTACCATATGAATCTCTCATGAGAGCCACTTATGGATTTCCTACCAAAGATGGCAATACCTAGATCTATTCTTGCTTGTTATGCCTAGCTAGGGGCGTTAAATGATAGCGCTTGTTGGGAGGCAACCCAATTTTATTTTTATTCCTTGCTTTTTGATACTGTTTAGTAATAAATAAATTATCTATCCTCTGTTTTGGTTGTGTTTTTTGTGTTTGTGCCAAGTAGAACCGTTGGGAAGACTTGGGGAAAGTCTTGTTGAACTTGCTGTAAAAAACAGAAACTTTAGCGCTCACGAGAACTACTGTCATTGTTATTTGGAAAGTGATATTTAGTTAATTCTTTTTGAAGATGATTAATAGATAAATTCCTCACGTCCATAAATTTATTTTAGAATTTTTGGGGTTCCATATGTTGCGCTAGTTACAGATTACTATAGACTGTTCTGTTTTTGACAGATTCTGTTTTTCGTGTGTTGTTTGCTTATTTTGATGAATCTATGGCTAGTAAAATAGTTTATAATCCATAGATAATTTGGAATACATTAGGTTTAACACCAATATAAATAAATAATGAGCTCATTACAGTACCTTGAAGTGGTCTTTTGTTTTCTTTCGCTAACGGAGCTCACGAGTTTTCTATCTTAAGTTTTGTGTTGTGAAGTTTTCAAGTTTTGGGTAAAGATTTGATGGATTATGGAACAAGGAGTGGCAAGAGCCTAAGCTTGGGGATGCCCATGGCACCCCCAAGATAATCTAAGGACACCTAAAAGCCAAAGCTTGGGGATGCCTCGGAAGGCATCCCCTCTTTCGTCTACTTCTATCGGTAACTTTACTTGGAGCTATATTTTTATTCACCACATGATATGTGTTTTGCTTGGAGCGTCTTTTATGATTTGAGTCTTCACTTATTAGTTTACCACAATCATCCTTGCTGTAAACACCTTTTTATAGAGCCATACATGATTTGGAATTTGATAGAATACTCTATGTGCTTCACTTATATCTTTTGAGCTTTATAATTTTGCTCTGGCGCTTCACTGATATCTTTTACAGCACGGTGGTGGATTTGTTTTATAGAAACTATTGTTCTCTCATGCTTCACTTAGATTATTTTTAGAGTCTTAATAGCATGGTAATTTGCTTAAAATCCTAATATGCTTGGTATGCAAGATTAATAATAAAACTTTCTTATGAGTGTGTTGAATACTAAGAAAATTTGGATGCTTGATGATTGTTTTGAGATATGGAGGTAATAATATCAAAGTCATGCTAGTTGAGTAGTTGTGAAATTGAAAAATACTTGTGTTGAGGTTTGCAAGTCCTGTAGCATGCACGTATGGTAAACGTTATGCAACAAATTTGAAACATAAGGTGTTATTTGATTGTCTTCCTTATGAGTGGCGGTCGGGGACGAGCGATAGTCTTTTCCTACCAATCTATCCCCCTAGGAGCATGCGCGTAGTGCCGAGGTTTTCGACGACTTGTAGATTTTTGCAATAAGTATGTGAGTTCTTTATGACTAATGTTTAGTCCATGGATTATACGCACTCTCACCCTTCCACCCTTGCTAGCCTCGTCGGTACCGTGCATTGCCCTTTCTCACATTGAGAGTTGGCGCAAACTTCGCCGGTGCATCCAAACCCCGTGCTATGATGCACTCTTTCACACATAAACCTCCTTATATCTTCCTCAAAACAGCCACCATACCTACCTATTATGGCATTTCCATAGCCATTCCGAGATATATTGCCATGCAACTTTCCATCATTCCGTCCATCATGACACATTCATCATTGTCATATTGCTTAGCATGATCATGTAGTTGACATAGTATTTGTGGCAAAGCCACCGTTCATAATTCTTTCATACATGTCACTCTTGGTTCATTACATATCCCGGTACACCGCCGGAGGCATTCACATAGAGTCATCTTTGTTCTAGTATCGAGTTGTAATCATTGAGTTGTAAATAAATAGAAGTGTGATGATCATCATTATTATAGCATTGTCCCAAGTGAGGAATAAATAAATAAAAAAATGAGAGAAAAAGAGAGAAGGGACAATGTTACTATCCTTTACCACACTTGTGCTTCAAAGTAGCACCATGATCTTCATAATAGAGAGTCTCTCATGTTACTTTCAAATACTAGTGGGAATTTTTCATTATAAAACTTGGCTTGTATATTCCAACAATGGGCCTCCTCAAGTGCCCTAGGTCTTCGTGAGCAAGCAAGTTGGAAGCACACCCACTAGTTTTTTTGTTGAGCTTTCATACATTTATAGCTCTAGTGCATCTGTTGCATGGGAATCCCTACTCCTTGCATTAACATCAATCGGTGGGCATCTCCATAGCCCATTGATTAGCCTCGTTGATGTGAGACTTTCTCCTTTTTTGTCTTCTCCACATAACCCCCCTTCATTATATTCTATTCCACCCATAGTGCTATGTCCATGGTTCGCGCTCATATATTGCGTGAAAGTTCATAGGTTTGAGATTACTAAAGTATGAAACAATTGCTTGGCTTGTCATCGGGGTTGTGCATGATGATAGCATTCTTGTGTGACGAAAATGAAACATGACTAAACTATATGATTTTGTAGGGATGAACTTTCTTTGGCCATGTTATTTTGAGAAGACATAATTGCTTAGTTAGTATGCTTGAAGTATTATCATTTTTATGTCAATATGAACTTTTGTCTTGAATCTTTCGAATCTGAATATTCATACCACAATTAAGAAGAATTACATTAAAATTATGCCAAGTAGCACTCCGCGTCAAAAATTTTGTTTTTATCATTTACCTACTCGAGGACGAGCAGGAATTAAGCTTGGGGATGCTTGATACGTCTCCAACGTATCTATAATTTTTGATTGCTCCATGCTATATTATCTACTATTTTAGACATTATTGGGCTTTATTTTCCACTTTTATATTATTTTTGGGGCTAACCTATTATCCGGAGGCCCAGCCCAGAATTGCTGTTTTTTGCCTGTTTTAGGGGTTCGAAGAAAAGGAATATCAAACGGAGTCCAAACGGAATGAAACCTTCGGAAACATGATTTTCTCATCTGATAAGATCCAGGAGACTTGGACCCTCCGTCAAGAAAGCCACAAGGTGCTCACGAGGGTAGGGGCGCGCCCCCTGCCTCGTGGGCCCCTCGAAGCTCCACCGACGTACTTCTTCCTCCTATATATATCCACGTACTCCCAAATGATCGGGGACGGAGCCAAAAACCTAATTCCACCGCCGCAACTTTCTGTATCCACAAGATCCCATCTTGGGGCCTGTTTCGGAGCTCCGCCAGAGGAGGCATAAATCACGGAGGGCTTCTACATCATCATCCAAGCCCCTCCGATGAAGTGTGAGTAGTTTACTTCAGACCTACGGGTCCATAGCTAGTAGCTAGATGGCTTCTTCTCTCTTTTTGGATCTCAATACAATGTTCTCCCCCTCTCTCGTGGAGATCTATTCGATGTAATCTTCTTTTTGCGGTGTATTTGTTGAGACCGATGAATTGTGGGTTTATGATCAAGTCTATCTATGAATAATATTTGAATCTTCTCTGAATTCTTTTATGTATGATTGGTTATCTTTGCAAGTCTCTTTGAATTATCAGTATGGTTTGGCATACTAGATTGGTTGTTCTTGCCATGGGAGAAGTGCTTAGCTTTGGGTTTAATCTTGCGGTGTCCTTTCCCAGTGACAAAAGGGGTAGCAAGGCACGTATTGTATTGTTGCCATCGAGGATAACAAGATGGGGTTTTTATCATATTGCATGAAACTATCCCTCTACATCATGTCATCTTACTTAAGGTGTTACTCTATTTTTAACTTAATACTCTAGATGCATGCTGGATAGCGATCGATCAGTGGAGTAATAGTAGTAGATGCAGAATCATTTCAGTCTACTTGTCTCGGACGTGATGCCTATATACATGATCTTACCTAGATATTCTCATAACTATGCTCAATTCTGTCAATTGCTCAACAGTAATTTGTTCACCCACCGTAGAATACTTATGCTCTTGAGAGAAGCCACTAGTGAAGCCTATGGCCCTCGGGTCTCTTTCTCATCATATCAATCTCCATCACTTTACTATTGCTTTGTTTTTACTTTGCTTTTACTTTATTTACTTTGCATCTCTATACCAAAAATACCAAAAAAATATTATTTATTATCTCTATCAGATCTCACTTTCGTAAGTGACCGTGAAGGGATTGACAACCCCTAAGTGCGTTGGTTGCGTTGAGCTATTGTTTTGTGTAGGTACGAGGGACTCGAGCGTAGCCTTCTACTGGATTGATACCTTGGTTCTCAAAAACTGAGGGAAATACTTATGCTACTTTGTTGCATCTGTTGGAGAACGTTGCAGAAAACAAAAAATTTCCTATGGTTTCACCAAGATCCATCTATGAGTTCATCTAGCAACGAGTGATCAGATGCATCTACATACCTTGTAGATCGTGAGCGGAAGTGTTCAAAGAACGGGGATGAGGGAGTCGTACTCAACGTGATCCAAATCACCGGAGATCCTAGCATCGAACGGACGGCACCTCCGCGTTCAACACACGTATGGTCAGCGTGACGTCTCCTCCTTCTTGATCCAGCAAGGGGGAAGGAGAGGTTGAGAAAGATGGTCCAGCAGCAGCACAATGGCGTGGTGGTGGTGCAGAAGCAGTACTCCGACAGGGCTTCGCCGAGCTCTATGGAGGAGGAGGAGGTGTTGGAGGGGAGAGGGAGGCACCAGGGGCATGGGTGCAGCTGCCCTCCCTCCCCCCTCTATATATAGGCTCCCCAAGGGGGGGCGCCGGCCCTGGAGATCCAATCTCCCAAGGGGGCGGCGGCCAAGGGGAGTCGAGTGCCCCCCAAGGCAAGTGGGGCGCCCCCCACCCTAGGGTTCCCAACCCTAGGAGCCGGGGGAAGGCCCAAGGGGGGCGCACCAGCCCACTAGGGGCTGGTTCCCCTCCCGCTTCAGCCCATGGGGCCCTCCGGGATAGGTGGCCCCACCCGGTGGACCCCCGGGACCCTTCTGGTGGTCCCGGTACAATATCGGTGACCCCGAAACTTGTCCCGATGGCCGAAATAGCACTTCCTATATATAATTCTTTACCTCCGAACCATTCTGGAACTCCTCGTGACGTCCGGAATCTCATCCGGGACTCCAAACAACTTTCGGGTTACTGCATATTCATATCCCTACAACCCTAGCGTCACCGAACCTTAAGTGTGTAGACCCTACGGGTTCGGGAGACATGTAGACATGACCGAGATGGCTCTCCGGTCAATAACCAACAGCGGGATCTGGATACCCATGTTGGCTCCCACATGCTCCTCAATGATCTCATCGGATGAACCACAATGTCGAGGATTCAAGCAACCCCGTATACAATTCCCTTTGTCAATCTGTATGTTACTTGCCCAAGATTCGATCGTCGGTATCCCAATACCTCGTTCAATCTCGTTACCGGCAAGTCACTTTACTCGTACTGTAATGCATGTTCCCGTGACCAGACACTTGGTCACTTTGAGCTCATTGTGATGATGCATTACCGAGTGGGCCCAGAGATACATCTCCATCATACGGAGTGACAAATCCCAGTCTTGATCCGTGTCAACCCAACAGACACTTTCGGAGATACCCGTAGTATACCTTTATAGTCACCCAGTTACGTTGTGACGTTTGGTACACCCAAAGCACTCCTACGGTATCCGGGAGTTACATGATCTCATGGTCTAAGGAAAAGATACTTGACATTGAAAAAACTCTAGCAAACGAACTATACGATCTTGTGCTGTGTTTAGGATTGGGTCTTGTCCATCACATCATTCTCCTAATGATGTGATCTCGTTATCAATGACATCCAATGTCCATAGTCAGGAAACCATGACTATCTGTTGATCAACGAGCTAGTCAACTAGAGGCTTACTAGGGACATGTTGGTGTCTATTTATTCACACATGTATTACGATTTCCGGATAACACAATTATAGCATGAATAAAAGACAATTATCATGAACAAGGAAATATAATAATAATGCTTTTATTATTGCCTCTAGGGCATATTTCCAATAGCATCATCCCTTCCTCTTCAGGGAAATCCAACGCAGTGCTCAAGAGGTAGCAGTGGGCTACTCGTCTGTCAAATACTCCGAACTTGTTATTGGATACACACTCGTTCAGGTACAATAGCCGCCTTCTACCTCTCCTTCTACAACAGCCGCCAGTGTTGTCACAGAAGAGTTTGATTGGCCATGACACATTGGGTATGACTCCTAGGTCGGTGATGAACTCCTTCACCCAAATTGCTTCATGTGCTGCCTCCGAGGCTACCATGTACTCCGCTTCACATGTAGATCCTGCCACGACGCTCTGCTTGCAACTGCACCAGCTTACTGCCCCGCCATTCAAAATATACGCGTATCCGGTTTGTGACTTAGAGTCATCCAGATCTGTGTCTAAGCTAGCGTCGATGTAACCCTTTACGACGAGCTCTTCATCACCTCCATAAACGAGAAACATTTCCTTAGTCCTTTTCAGGTACTTCAGGATATTCTTGACCGCTGTCCAGTGTTCCTTGCCGGGATTACTTTGGTACCTACCTACCAAACTTACGGCAAGGTTTACATCAGGTCTGGTACACAGCATGGCATACATAATAGAACCTATGGCTGAGGCATAGGGGATGACACTCATCTCTTCTATATCTTCTGCCGTGGTTGGACATTGAGCTGAGCTCAATTTCACACCTTGCAACACAGGCAAGAACCCCATCTTAGACTGATCCATATTGAACTTCTTCAATATCTTATCAAGGTATGTGCTTTGTAAAAGACCTATGAGGCGTCTTGATCTATCTCTATAGATCTTGATGCCTAATATATATGCAGCTTCTCCAAGGTCCTTCATTGAAAAACTCTTATTCAAGTAGGTCTTAATGATGTCTAAGAGTTCTATATCATTTCCCATCAAAAGTATGTCATCTACATACAATATGAGAAATGCTACAGAGCTCCCACTCACTTTCTTGTAAACGCAGGCTTCTCCATAAGTCTGTGTAAACCCAAATGCTTTGATCATCTCATCAAAGTGAATGTTCCAACTCCGAGATGCTTGCACCAGCCCATAAATCGAGCGTTGGAGCTTGCACACCTTTGTCAGCATTCTTAGGATCGACAAAACCTTCCGGCTGCATCATATACAATTCTTCCTTAAGGAAACCATTAAGGAATGTCGTTTTGACGTCCATTTGCCATATCTCATAATCATAGAATGCGGCAATTGCTAACATGATTCAGACGGACTTTAGCTTCGCTACCGGTGAGAAAGTCTCATCGTAGTCAACCCCTTGAACTTGTCGATAACCCTTAGCGACAAGCCGAGCTTTATAGATGGTCACATTACCATCCGCGTCTGTCTTCTTCTTAAAGATCCATTTATTTTCTATGGCCCGCCGCTCAACGGGCAAGTCAGTCAAAGTCCATACTTCGTTTTCATACATGGATCCTATCTCGGATTTCATGGCTTCTAGCCATTTGTCGGAATCCAGGCCCGCCATCGCTTCTTCATAGTTCAAAGGTTCACCGTTGTCTAAGAACATGATTTCCAAGACAGGGTTCCCATACCACTCTGGTGCGGAACGTGTCCTTGTGGACCTACGAAGTTCAGTAGCAACTTGATCTAAAGTTTCATGATCATCATCATTAATTTCCTCTCTAGCCGGTGCAGGCACCTCAGGAACATTTTCTTGAGTTGCGCCATTTTCTGGTTCAAGAGGTAATACTTCATCAAGTTCTACCTTCCTCCCACTTACTTCTTTCAAGAGAAACTCCTTCTCTAGAAAGGATCCATTCTTGGCAACAAAGATCTTGCCTTCGGATCTGAGGTAGAAGGTATACCCAATAGTTTATTTAGGGTATCCTATGAAGACGCATTTTTCCGACTTGGGTTCGAGCTTTCAAGGTTGAAGTTTCTTGACATAAGCATCGCATCCCCAAACTTTTAGAAACGACAGCTTAGGTTTCTTCCCGAACCATAATTCATACGGTGTCGTCTCAACGGATTTTGACGGAGCCCTATTTAAAGTGAATGTGGCAGTCTCTAAAGCATAGCCCCAAAATGATAGCGGTAAATCAGTAAGAGACATCATAGATCGCACCATATCTAATAGAGTGCGATTACGACATTTGGACACACCATTACGCTGAGGTGTTCCAGGCAGCATCAGTTGTGAAACTATTCCACATTTTCTTAAGTGTGTGCCAAATTCGTGACTCAAGTATTCTCCTCCACGATCTGATCGCAAGAACTTGATTTTCCTGTCACATTGATTCTCAACCTCACTCTGAAATTCCTTGAACTTTTCAAAGGTCTCAGACTTGTGTTTCATTAAATAGACATACCCATATCTACTCAAGTCATCAGTGAGGGTGAGAACATAACGATAGCCACGGCGAGCCTCAACACTCATTGGACCGCACACATCGGTATGTATGATTTCCAATAAGTTGGTTGCTCGCTCCATTGTTCCTGAGAACGGAGTCTGGGTCATTTTACCCATGAGGCATGGTTCGCACGTGTCAAATGATTCATAATCAAGAGACTCTAAAGGTCCATCTGTATGGAGCTTCTTCATGCGTTTGACACCTATGTGACCAAGGCGGCAGTGCCACAAGTATGTGGGACTATCATTATCAATCTTACATCTTTTGGTATTCACACTATGAATATGTGTAGCATTATGCTCGAGATTCATTAAGAATAAACCATTCACCATCGGAGCATGACCATAAAACATATCTCTCATATAAATAGAACAACCATTATTCTCGGATTAAAATGAGTAGCCATCTCGTATTAAACGAGATCCTGATACAATGTTCATGCTCAAACTTGGCACTAAATAACAATTATTGTGGTTCAAAACTAATCATGTAGGTAAATGTAGAGGTAGCGTGCCGACGGCGATCACATCGACCTTGGAACCATTCCCGACGCGCATCGTCACCTTGTCCTTCGCCAGTCTCCGCTTATTCCGCAGCTCCTGCTTTGAGTTAGAAATGTGAGCAACTGCACCGGTATCAAATACCCAAGAGCTACTACGAGTACTGGTAAGGTACACATCAATTACATGTATATCACATATACCTTTTGTGATGCCGGCCTTCTTGTCCGCTAAGTATTTGGGGCAGTTCCGCTTCCAGTGACCACTTCCCTTGCAATAAAAACACTCAGTCTCGGGCTTGGGTCCATTCTTTGGCTTCTTCCCGGTAGCTTGCTTGCCGGGCGTGGCAACTCCCTTGCCGTCCTTCTTGAAGTTTTTCTTACCCTTGCCTTTCTTGAACTTAGTGGTTTTATTCACCATCAACACTTGATGTTCCTTTTTGACTTCTACCTCTGCTGATTTCAGCATTGCAAATACTTCAGGAATGGTCTTTTCCATCCCCTGCATATTGAAGTTCATCACAAAGCTCTTGTAGCTCGGTGGAAGCGACTGGAGGATTCTGTCAATGACCGCGTCATCCAGGAGATTAACTCCCAGCTGAGTCAAGCGGTTATGTAACCCAGACATAGTGAGTATGTGCTCACTGACAGAACTATTTTCCTCCATCTTACAGCTGAAGAACTTGTCGGAGACTTCATATCTCTCGACCCGGGCATGAGCTTGAAAAACCATTTTCAGCTCTTCGAACATCTCATATGCTCCGTGTCTCTCAAAACGCTTTTGGAGCCCCGGCTCTAAGTTGTAAAGCATGCCGCACTGAACGAGGGAGTAATCATTGGAACGTGTCTGCCAAGCGTTCATAATGTCTTGTTCTGCAGGGAGAACATGTGCTTCACCTAGCGGTGCTTGTAGGACATAATATTTCTTGGCAGCTACGAGGATGATCCTCAGGTTCCGGACCCAGTCCGTATAGTTGCTGCCATCGTCTTTCAGCTTGGTTTTCTCTAGGAACGCGTTGAAGTTGAGGACAACGTTGGCCATTTGATCTACAAGACATTTTGTAAATATTTTAGACTAAGTTCATGATAATTAAGTTCATCTAATCAAATTATTCAATTAACTCCCACTTAGATAGACATCCCTCCAGTCATCTAAGTATAACATGATCCGAGTTAACTAGGCCGTGTCCGATCATCACGTGAGACGGACTAGTCAACATCAGTGAACATCTTCATGTTGATTGTATCTTCTATACGACTCATGCTCGACCTTTCGGTCTTCTATGTTCCGAGGCCATGTCTGTACATGCTAGGCTCGTCAAGTCAACCTAAGTGTTTGCATGTGTTAATCTGTCTTACACCCGTTGTATGTGAATGTTGGAATCTATCACACCCGATCATCATGTGGTGCTTCAAAACAGCGAACTGTCACAACGGTGCACAGTTAGGGGGAACACTTTCTTGAAATTATTATGAGGGGTCATCTTATTTACTACCGTCGTTCTAAGTAAACAAGATGCAAAAACATGATAAACATCACATGCAATCAAATAATAATAATAATAATAATAATAATAATAATAATAATAATAATGGTGACATGATATGGCCAATATCACATAGCTCCTTTGATCTCCATCTTGGGGCTCCATGATCATCTTGTCACTGGCATGACACCATGATCTCCATCATCGTGTCTCCATGAAGTTGCTCGCCAACTATTACTTCTACTACTATGGCTAACACATTTAGCAATAAAGTAAAGTAATTTACATGGCGTTTCTCAATGACACGTAGGTCATACAAAAAATAAAGACAACTCCTATGGCTCCTGCCGGTTGTCATACTCATCGACATGCAAGTCGTGATTCCTATTACAATGGCATGAACATCTCATACATCACATATATATCATTCATCATTCATCACAACTTTGGCCATATCACATCACAAAACACTTGCTGCAAAAACAAGTTAGACGTCCTCTAATTGTTGTTGCAAGTTTTACGTGGCTGCAATAGGGTTCTAGCAAGAACGTTTTCTTACCTACGTGAAAGCCACAACGTGATTTGTGAACTTATATTTACCCTTAATAAGGACCCTTTTCATCGAATCCGCTCCAACTAAAGTGGGAGAGACAGACACTCGCCAGCCACCTTATGCAACTAGTGCATGTTAGTCGGTGGAACCGGTCTCACGTAAGCGTACGTGTAAGGTTGGTCCGGGCCGCTTCATCCCACAATACCGCTGAAGCAAAATAAGACTAGTAGCGGCAAGAAAGTTGACAACATCTACGCCCACAACAAATTGTGTTCTACTCGTGCAAGGAGAACTACGCATAGACCTAGCTCATGATGCCACTGTTGGAGAACGTTGCAGAAAACAAAATTTTTCCTACGGTTTCACCAAGATCCCTCTATCAGTTCATCTAGCAACGAGTGATCGGATGCATCTACATACCTTGTAGATCGCGAGGAGAAGCGTTCAAAGAACGGGGATGAGGGAGTCGTACTCGACGTGATCCAAATCACCGGAGATCCTAGCGCTGAACGGACGGCACCTCCGCGTTCAACACACGTACGGTCAGCGTGACGTCTCCTCCTTCTTGATCCAGCAAGGGGGAGGGAGAGGTTGAGGAAGATGGCTCCAGCAGCAGCACGACGGCGTGGTGGTGGTGGAGAAGCAGTACTCCGACAGGGCTTCGCCGAGCTCTACGGAGGACGAGGAGGTGTTGGAGGGGGAGGCGCCAGGGGCATGGGTGTGGCTGCCCTCCCTCCCCCCCTCTATATATAGGGTCCCCAAGGAGGGGCTCCGGCCCTGGAGATCCAATCTCCCAAGGGGGCGGCAGCCAAGGGGGGTGGAGTGCCCCCCAAGGCAAGTGGGGCGCCCCCCACCCTAGGGTTCCCAACCCTAGGCGCGGGAGGAAGGCCCAAGGGGGGCGCACCAGCCCACTAGGGGCTGGTTCCCCTCCCACTTCAGCCCATGGGGCCCTCCAGGATAGGTGGCCCCACCCGGTGGACCCCCGGGACCCTTCCGGTGGTCCCGGTACAATACCGGTGACCCCGAAACTTGTCCTGATGGCCGAAATAGCACTTCCTATATATAATTCTTTACCTTTGGACCATTCCGGAACTCCTCGTGATGTCCAGAATCTCATCCAGGACTCCGAACAACTTTCGGGTTACTGCATATTCATATCCCTACAACCCTAGCGTCACCGAACCTTAAGTGTGTAGACCCTACGGGTTCGGGAGACATGTAGACATGATCGAGATGGCTCTCCGGTCAATAACCAACAGCAGGATCTGTATACCCATGTTGGCTCCCACATGCTCCTCGATGATCTCATCAGATGAACCACGATATCGAGGATTCAAGCAACCCCGTATACAATTCCCTTTGTCAATCGGTACGTTACTTGCCCGAGATTCGATCATCGGTGTCCCAATACCTCGTTCAATCTCGTTACCGGCAAGTCACTTTACTCGTACTGTAATGCATGATCTCGTGACCAGACACTTGGTCACTTTGAGCTCATTGTGATGATGCATTATTGAGTGGGCCCAGAGATACCTCTGCGTCATACGGAGTGACAAATCCCAGTCTTGATCCGTGTCAACCCAACAGACACTTTCGGAGATACCCGTAGTATACCTTTATAGTCACCCAGTTACGTTGTGATGTTTGGTACACCCAAAGCACTCCTAAGGTATCCGGGAGTTACACGATCTCATGGTCTAAGGAAAAGATACTTGACATTGGAAAAACTCTAGCAAACGAACTATAAGATCTTGTGCTATGTTTAGGATTGGGTCTTGTCCATCACATCATTCTCCTAATGATGTGATCTCGTTATCAATGACATCCAATGTCCATAGTCAGGAAACAATGACTATCTGTTGATCAACGAGCTAGTCAACTAGAGGCTTACTAGGGACATGTTGGTGTCTATTTATTCACACATGTATTACGATTTCCGGATAACACAATTATAGCATGAATAAAATACAATTATCATGAACAAGGAAATATAATAATAATGCTTTTTATTATTGCCTCTAGGGCATATTTCCAACAGCATCATCCCTTCCTCTTCAGGGAAATCCAACGCAGTGCTCAAGAGGTAGCAGTGGGCTACTCGTCTGTCAAATGCTCCGAACTTGTTATTGGATCCACACTCGTTCAGGTACAACAGTTGCCTTCTACCTCTCCTTCTACAAATCAACATTACTTCTAATTTGAAGATGTTTGTTCATATGTCATTCAGAAAATGATTCCGACAAGCTTGACCCCGAAACTGCAGAGAGTGAAGGTCTTGTCACTAGAATCTATCGGGCCCGACCTGGAGCAAGTTGTCAGTTTCATGAGATGCTTTTCGTGCCTGGAGAAGCTATATATTGAGGCAATGTTCCTTTCCTATTAAATATTAACCATAAGGGAGTTCAATTTGTGACACCTTTTTCCAAGTTTACAATGACAATGTACTACAATTTCTGAAGGTTCTTTTGGAGGATTTTAGTACATACATGCCCCCCCCCCATATTGGTGCTTGATCCATATGGTTACAATCAATAAGAATTTCTCCTTGGGATTCATCTATACTAGTTTACTTAGGGAACTTTTCATCCACCCCAACCTCTTGTGAAGAAGGCTACATTTTTCTAGAATGTAATCAAATGCCCATGTTAATCATGTCAGATCGAAGATGGCATGTTAGTGCATTTTACAGATCCTGCAAACCAAATAGCTAGTCCTGTAGTAATGTTCAAAACTGCATGTAGACACTAACACGTTTTCTTCTTTTGCAGATAAGATTAGGCCCAGTGGTGGATAATGTGATACAATATAACAATCATATCGAATGCCTAGATCTGTATCTCTCTGAAATTACTTTGAACTCCTACCGAGGGACCTTACCGGAGATTATATTCGCCAGGTTCTTTGTTCTCAGAGCAAGGGTGCTGAAGGAAATGAGGTTTGCCCTAAATTTATTTCGCAAAAATGAATGGTCTGTTGATCAGCGCCGGCACGTGCGGCATATGGGAGTAGGCTCCAAAAATGCTGAATTTCATTTTGGAACTTCAGATGACTGATACGTCTCCAACGTATTTATAATTTTTGATTGTTCCATGCTATTATATTATCTGTTTTGGATGTTTAATGGGCTTTATTATGCACTTTTATATTATTTTTGGGACTAACTTATTAACCGAAGGCCCAGTGCAAATTTCTGTTTTTTTGCCTATTTCAGTGTTTCACAGAAAAGGAATATCAAACGGAATCCAAACGGAATGAAACCTTCACGAGGATTGTTTTTGGAACAAACGTGATCCAGGAGACTTGGAGTGGACGTCAAGGAAGTAGCAAGGCGGCCACGAGGTAGGAGGGCGTGACTGTAACGCCCTCGATGCGGCTATATCTCCTATGTGTCGAAGCACGACTTAGAGGCATAACCGCATTGAAAGCAATGTCGCAAGTAAGGTAATCTTCACAACAACCCATGTAAATAGATAATAAGGGGAAAGGTACATGGTTGGCTTACAGTTGCCACGTCACACAAAGTACATAAATAGCATTACATCATCCAATCACTCATGGTCCGACTACGGTACCAAAATAAAAGCTCAACCCCAACATGCGACACGGTCCCGATCACCCCAACTGGGCACCACTACTGATCATCAGGGAAAGACACATAGTAACGGCGTGAGTCTTTGTCGAACTCCCACTTGAGCTCAAGCGCATCATCTGGAACGGAGTCATCGGGCCCTGCATCTGGTTTGGAGGTAATCTGTGAGCCACGGGGACTCAGCAATCTCGCACCCTCGCGATCAAGACTATTTAAGATTACAGGTAAGGCAAGGTAATATGTGGAGCTGCAGCAAGCGACTAGCATATATGGTGGCTAACCTGTTCGCAAAAGAGAGCGAGAAGAGAAAGCAAAGCACGAACGAAGAACTAGAGAACAACCTACGGCAAACATTACTCCAACACCGTGTTCACTTCCCGGACTCCGCCGAGAAGAGACCATCACAGTTGCACACGCAGTTGATTCATTTTAATTAAGTTAAGGTTCAAGTTATCTACAACCGGACATTAACAAATTCCCATCTGCCCATAACCGCGGGCACGGCTTTCGAAAGTTCAAATCCCTGCAGGGGAGTCCCAACTTAGCCCATCACAAGATCTCACGGTCAACGAAGGATAAACCTTCTCCCGAGACATTCCGATCAGACTCGGTATCCCGGTTCTACAAGACAACTTCGACAAAGATAAAACTAATCCAGCAACACCGCCCAAATGTGCCGACAAATCCCGATAGGGGCTGCACATATCTCGTTCTCAGGGAACACTCAGATGAGCGCTCCATACAACTAAAACCAAACCTTGAGTTTCCCCGAGGGGCGCTGCACAGGGCTCTAGTTTGGACCAACACTCAGAGGAGCACTGGCCCGGGGGGTTTAAATAAGATGACCCTTGGGCTCCGGAAACCCAAGGGAAAAAGAGGCTAGGTAGCAAATGGTAAAACCAAGGTTGGGCATTGCTGGAAGAGTTTTATTCAAGGCGAACTGTCAAGGGGTTCCCATTATCACCCAACCGCGTAAGGAACGCAAAATCCGGGAACATAACACCGATATGACGAAAACTAGGGCGGCAAGAGTGGAACAAAACACTAGGCAAAAGTCTGAGCCTTCCACCCTTTACCAAGTATATAGATGCATTAAGATAACAAGATAATATAATGATATCCCAACAATAAAACAAGGTTCCAACAAGGAACGATCTCCAATCTTCACCTGCAACTAGCAACGCTATAAGAGGGGCTGAGCAAAGCGGTAACATAGCCAATCAATGGTTTGCTAGGACATGGTGGGTTAGAGGTTTGACATGGCAATTTGGGAGGCATGATAAGCAAGTGGTAGGCATCGTAGCATAGGCATAGCAAAAGAGCGAGCATCTAGCAAAGCAAAGATAGAAGTGATTTCGAGGGTATGATCATCTTGCCTGCAAAGTTGTCAGAGTTGACTGGATCCTCGAAAGCAAACTCAACGGGCTCCTCCTTAGCGAACTCGTCTCCCGGCTCTACCCAAACAAGACAAACAATCAAAAGGAACACAATCAACCATGTGCAAAGCTCAAACAATATGATGCAAACATGGAATGCTACGCGGGATGCGGTATGTGATGCATATGCAAGATTTGACAAGGAACGATTGAACCTGGCCTCAACATGGAAATCCAAGAGTGCCACTGGAAAGGTGAGGTGATTTAGGTTGAAATCGATATAAAGAACACCGGAATCGGATGCACGGTTTGGAAATGGCAAGCGAAAACAAATATGGCACCGGTCTGCGATAAACAGCAAGTAGCCATCTAAATGCATCAAGATAAATATGCTACAAGACTCAAAGATGGCAACAAAATACATGGCAGGGATCCACTCATAATCATTGACAAAAGATGAACACTGAGCTACGGCCAATTCATCCATTAACAGGTTCAAACAAGCATGGCTAAAATGCAAACGATAACAGGTTTCAGACTTAGTGAAATTAACACTAGTCTGGAATTTCAGATCAGGTAGCACACTTTGAAGCATGAAAACTATATGCTGCAGGAACTTAACATGGCAAAGCAAGGCATGGCATGGAGCTTCTCAAAGCACTTAACAAAAGTCCCTTAGTGACCTTGAGCCAAAAGGGATCAGAAAATACAATTGCAAGCATGTGAACATGGCAAAAACATAATCAGGTTACAGACTTAGAGAAAAACTGGAGCATGCAAATCTGTTAACGAGTAGGCATGTTCACGAGCTCGATGCACTCACTACAGAGCAAGGAATGACAATCTAAGCATACACCCATCAAGAATACACATTGTATAAGCTAGACATGGCAAGAACAACAACATAGCATGCACGGATCAACAACAACATCCTCGGCAAAATCGCTAACAAGTAAACAATCTGCCAGGATTCACGAAATAGCAAAAGTAGAGCTCGATTGACTCAAGCTAGGGTGCTCCATAAATGCAAACAATGACATGGATGGATAGAGCACCACAATATTAACAAATCATCCTTACTGATCATCCTCAAAAGAAGCACGGATCACTGGGAAACAACATGAACATATGTCATATTGATAAAAACAGATCAAGGACTTAGAGAAATCCAAGTTCCTGAAATCAGCATTAACAAATGCACTAATTTGCAAGCTTGTGCTAGTCACCACATATATCACAAAAATACATGGTAAGCACCTCTATAAAGATGGCAAAGCATATAACAAAACACATGTAGAGCTCAGGGGCATATCATGCACACATTAATCATGGCAAAAATGACAAATAGCTATTTGGTGCAGCAGATCTGACAATTAACTCAAATAGCTCTCTTCCAACAGCATTTCGGGCATTAAGATGAGCTCAAATGAAAATGATACAATGAGATGAAATGATGTACTCTCTGAGACGAACATTTTTATATGCTACACTACCAAAACGGAGCTACGGATGCGGAGTTATAGCATGATGAAAAACGCAAAATATCTAGGGTTTCGGGAGAAAGTCAACCGAGGAGAAAATCTCAGATCCAGATCTGGCATGGTTCCCAATGCGCTCGCCGGAGTTACTATAGCTCGGAGGTCGCCGGAGATGGTGGTGGTGGCCGGAGCTCGTCGGGGAGGGACGCGGGGTCACCGGACTTGGTGCGGTTGACGAGGGGCGACGAGGCGGTGGCGCGCTGGGCGCGGTGGCCGGAGCGATGGCCGGCGACGAGGGGCCGGGCAGTGAGGAGGCGCCGGCACGGGGCGGAGCTTCACGCTCGCCGGTGAGACGGTGTGGCGGCGCGGCGAGCAACGCCGGCATCGGGGCGACGAGCCTAGAGCGAGGAGGCAGCGGGGAAGACCTGGGCCGCGGGGGCCGGCCTTGGGCCCGGCGGGCCTCGTGCGGGAGGCGGCTGGCGGTGCCACATGGCAGCGCCCTAGTGGCCGCGGGCGGCGGCGGACGCGGTGTCTAGCGCGGCGAACATGTCCTGCTCGCGACGGGGTAGGTGGACTAGGGTTAGGGTGGAAGAAGATCCGGGATTTCGGAGGAGGGGCTATTTATAGGCATAGAGGGAGCTAGGAGTGTCCAAATGAGGTGCGGTTTTCAGCCACGCGATCGTCATCGAACGCTCTAGATGATGGAGAGGGGTTTGGTGGGTTTTGGGCCAAATTGGAAGGGTGTTGGGCTGCAACACACACGAGGCCTTCTCGGTCCCTCGGTTAACCGTTGGAGTATCAAACGAAGTCCAAATGGTACGAAACTTGACAGGCGGTCCACCGGTAGTAAACCAAGGCCGCTTGGCAAGTCTTGGTCCAATCCGGAAATGTTTAACCCCCACACACGAAAAGAAGGTAGAAAGGACCACTGGAGGAGATAGGAGCGCCGGAATGCAAAACGGACAACGGGGAAAATGCTCGGATGCATGAGACGAACACGTATGCAAATGCAATGCACATGATGACATGATATGAGATGCATGACAACGACAACAACACACGGAGACAAAAATCCGAACCCGAGGAAATGAAATAACTTAGCGCCGGAAACGGCAAGAGTTGGAGTACATATAAGGTAAATTACATCCGGGGTGTTACAGTGACCCAGGGGGGCCAGGCGCGCCCCCACCCTCATGGGCCCCTCGTAGCTCCACCGACCTACTTCTTTCGCCTATATATACACATATACCCTAAAAACATCCAGGAGCACCACGAAACCCTATTTCCACCGCCACAACCTTCTGTACCCGTAAGATCCCATCTTGGGGCCTTTTCCGGCGCTCCGCCGGAGGGGGAATCAATCATGGAGGGCTTCTACATCAACACCATAGCACCTCAGACCTTTGGGTCCACAGTTATTATCAAGTTGGCTTCTTCTCTCTCTTTGGATCTCAATACAAACTTCTCCTCGATTCTCTTGGAGATCTATTCGATGCAATTCTTTTTGCGGTGTGTTTGTCGAGATCCGATGAATTGTGGGTTTATGATCAAGATTATCTATGAACAATATTTGATTCTTCTCTAAATTCTTTTATGCATGATTTAAATATCTTTGCAAGTCTCTTCGAATTATCAGCTTGGTTTGGCCTACTAGATTGATATTTCTTGCAATGGGAGAAGTGCTTGGCTTTGGGTTCAATCTTGCAATGTCCTTTCCCAGTGACATCAGGGGCAGCAAGGCACGTATTGTATTGTTGCCATCGAGGATAAAAAGATGGGGTTTATATCATATTGCTTGAGTTTATCCCTCTACATCATGTCATCTTGCCTAATGCGTTACTCTGTTCTTATGAACTTAATACACTAGATGCATGCTGGATAGCGGTCGATGTGTGGAGTAATAGTAGTAGATGCAGAATCGTTTCGGCCTACTTGTCACGGACGTGATGCCTATATACATGATCATGCCTAGATATTCTCATAACTATTCGCTTTTCTATCAATTGCTCGACAGTAATTTATTCACCCACCGTAGATTATGCTATCTTAAGAGAAGCGACTAGTGAAACCTATGGCCCCGGGTCTATTCTCCATTATATTATTCTCCCGTCAACTAGCTATTTCTGTCTCCGTTTATTTTGCAATCTTTACTTTTCAATCTATACAACAAAAATGCCAAAATATTTATATTATTATCTTTCAGATCTCACTCTTGCAAGTGGCCGTGAAGGGATTGACAACCCCTTTATCGTGTTGGTTGCAAGGTTCTTGGTTGTTTGTGCAGGTACGAGGGACTTGCGTGTAGTCTCCTACTGGATTGATACCTTGGTTCTCAAAAAATGAGGAAAATACTTACGCTACTTTGCTGCATCACCCTTTCCTCTTCAAGGGAAAACCAATGCATGCTCAAGAGGTATAAAGAAGGATTTCTGGCGCTGTTGCCGGGGAGATTTGCACCAAGTCAAGTCAAGATTTGATCTCCCGTCAACAAGCCATTTCTGGCGCCGTTGCCGGGGAGATCTACGCACAAGTCAAGACATACCAAGTACCCATCACAAACTCTTATCCCTCACATTACATTATTTGCCATTTGCCTCTCATTTTCCTCTCCCCCAATTCACCCTTGCCGTTTTATTCGCCCTTTTTCCGTTCGTCCTTTTTTTGCTTGCCTATTGTTTGCTTGTGTGTTGGATTGATTGTTTGCCGCGATGGCTCTGCCGAAAAGCGTTGATCCTCACCTTAGAAGGTTGGAAGAAATTGAAAACAACGTTAGAAGTTTTATGTCCTTGCAATTTGAGCATAATAATTTCTTCAGAAACGAGCTTAAAGAACAAAAAAGTTTTATGGGGTACATGAATAAAGAACTCGATGATATGTCTAAAGAATTTTATGGTTTGAAATCTTAGTTCGCTCATCTTGAAAACTTAATATCCCAAATTTCGGATAAGCAGGCCACCTTAGTTAATAAGATGGCCGCTAAACTGGAAGAGCTAGAGGGTAATAATGATGAAGATCTAAAAGTGATTGATGTGTCTCCTATTAAATCTTTGTTTTCCAATATGAATCTTGATAAAGATGGGACTAGAGATGAGTCAACTTTAATTAAAAGGCGTCCCAATTATTCGGAGTTTCTAGATCTTGATGCAAAAATTTATAAAAGTGGGATTGAAGAGGTCAAAACTGTACATAGCAATGAACCCACTATTTTGGATTTCAAGGAATTTAATTATGATAATTGCTCTTTGATAGATTGTATTTCCTTATTGCAATTCGTGCTAAATTCTCCTCATGCTTATGATCAAAACAAAGCTTTTACCAAACATATCGTTTATGCTTTAATGCAATCTTATGAAGAGAAACTTGAATTAGAAGTCTCTATCCCTAGAAAACTTTATGATGAATGGGAACCTACTATTAAAATTAAGATTAAAGATCATGAATACTATGCTTTATGTGATTTTGGTGCTAGTGTTTCCACGATTCCAAAAAATTTGTGTGATGTGTTAGGTTTCCATGAATTTGATGATTGTTCTTTAAATTTGCATCTTGCGGATTCCACCATTAAGAAACCTATGGGAAGAATTAATGATGTTCTTATTGTTGCAAATAGGAATTATGTGCCCATAGATTTCATTGTTCTTGATATAGATTGCAATCCTACATGTCCTATTATTCTTGGTAGACCATTCCTTAGAATGATTGCTGCAATTATTGACATGAAAGAAGGAAATATTAGATTCCAATTTCTGTTAAGGAAAGGCATGGAACACTTTCCTAGAAAGAAAATTAAACTACCTTATGAATCTATTATGAGAGCCACTTACGAATTGCATACATAAGATGAAAATACCTAGATCTATCCTTGTTTTTATGCCTAGCTAGGGGCGTTAAATGATAGCGCTTGTTGGGAGGCAACCCAGTTTTATTTTTGTTTCTTGTTTTTTGTTCCTGTTTAGTAATAAATAAATCATCTATTCTCTGTTATTATTGTGTCTTTTATGTTTTAATTAGTTTTTGTGCCAAGTAAAGCCTTTAGGATCTTCTTGGATGATTGTTGTTTGATCTTGCTGAAGAAAAACAGAAAGTATGCGCTCACGAGAATAATTTTCAGTTTTAACCAGAGAGCGATAAAATACTTATTCCAATTGCAGTAGATCAATATGAAAATTATTTAGGCCGTCGTAATTTGGTAGGATTTTTGGAGTTATAGAAGTATTCGAAACCTACAGATTGCTACAGACTGTTCTGTTTTTGACAGATTCTGTTTTCCGTGTGTTGTTTGCTTATTTTGATGAGTCTATGGCTAGTATCGGGGGGTATGAACCATAGAGAAGTTGGAATACAGTAGGTTTAACACAAATATAAATAAAGGATGAGTTCATTACAGTACCTTGAAGTGGTGGTTTGTTTTCTTATACTAACGGAGCTCATGAGATTTTATGTTGAGTTCTGTGTTGTGAAGTTTTCAAGTTGTTGGGTAAATATTTGATGGATTTTGGAACAAGGAGTGGCAAGAGCCTAAGTTTGGGGATCCCCATGGCACCCCAAGGTAAACTTCAAGGACAACCAAAAGCCTAAGCTTGGGGATGCCCCGGAAGGCATCCCCTCTTTCGTCTTCGTCCATCGGTAACTTTACTTGAGTCTATATTTTTATTCACCACATGATATGTGTTTTTCTTGGAGCGTCTTGTATGATTTGAGTATTTTCCTTTTAGTTTACCACAATCATACTTGTTGTACACAACTTCTAGAGAGACACACATGAATCGGAATTTATTAGAATGCTCTATGTGCTTCACTTATATCTTTTGAGCTAGATAATTTTGCTCTAGTGCTTCACTTATATCTTTTTAAGAGCACAGTGGTGGTTTTATTTTATAGGAATTATTGATCTCTCATGCTTCACTTATATCATTTTGAGAGTCTTTTAGAACAGCATGGTAATTTGCTTTGGCTATAAAATTAGTCCAGATATGATAGGCATCCAAGATGGGTATAATAAAAACCTTCATATAAAGTAAAACACCATGGTTAAACCCCTTGTTAAGCCTGTCTCTGACCACGTCCCCTGCCTAGTCTCCATCCAAACCTCTATACCTCGCAGCAAAGTTTTTAGATTCGAACCTTATTGGATTCTGCACCCGGGCTTTACGGACCTAGTACAAGAGGTTTGGAACAGACCTATTAGATCCTCTAATGCTGCGACGGTCCTTGGCCGTAAGTTCACAACACTCACACATGCCCTGAAAACTTGGAGCAAACTTCTTTCTTGCCTCTCGATGGCCATCACAAACTGTAATGAGACCCTGGCACATTTAGATGAGCTGGAAAACGATAGAATATTGTCAATACCTGAGATGAACTTTCATTCAATCCTCAAGAAACACCTACTGCGCCTACTCTACTATCAAAATCAGTACTAGAAGAAACAGTGTACCATCCGCTGGATCAAATTTGGTGACGAAAACATGAAGTTTTTCCAAGCTGTTGCAACTGAACGGTTCAGACGTAACACCATTGCCAGCTTTACAAATGATGAGGGGATAACTGTGGATGATCATGCTGGGAAAGAAGCGTTGCTTTTCCAAACCTACACGGACCGTCTGGGTACCTCCAGACCAACTGATATGAAGTTCAATCTCCCAGATATCATCCATTGGCACACAAACTTGGACCACCTAACTGATCTGTTTATACATGCTGAAATTGACGCGGTGATTAAAGAAATGCCGGGTGGCCGTGCCCCTGGACCTGATGGTTTTAGTGGAGCCTTTCTCAAAGCATGCTGGCCACTCATCAAACATGATTTCTACTCGTTGTGTGATCAATTCCATGAAGGCAGCCTTGATCTCACAAGCGTAAACGATGGGTTGATTACTCTCATCCCTAAAACCAACTCACCTGAGACTGTAAAATGATTATAGGCCGATCATGTTGCTCAACTGGTGCCTAAAACTGATAACCAAGCTCCTCGCCAATCGGTTACAGCACATTATCCTGAAAATTATCCATACAAACAAATATGGCTTCATTAAAGGGTGCACGATCCAAGATTGTCTTGCCTTGGCCTTTCAATACATTCATCAGTGCCAAGCCTCGAAGTGAGAAATTATCCTACCCAAACTTGATTTTGCCAAGGACTTTGATACAATTGGACACACGCCCATGCTTAACATCATGAAACACATGGGTTTTAATGACAAGTGGCTCTCTTGGATTCATAGCATCTTCTCTATTGGCCGATCATCTATACTGCTAAACGGAGCTCCTGGTCGCCAATTTCATTGCCGGACCGGTGTACGACAAGGGGATCCTCTCTCTCCCCTTATTTTCATGCTTGCCGCTGACCTCCTCCAAGCCTCCATTAATGCTGCCTTCAAACAAGGCCGAATCCACCTACCTTTTCCTTGTGCAGGACAAACGGAATATCCGGTAATTCAATACGCGGATGATACGATCTTGGTAATGCCGGCCGGCCCACAACAAGCAACCATCATCAAAGGAATTCTGACCGACTATGCCTCCTCCATTGGACTGCGGATTAATTTCCATAAATCCACACTCATCCCAATAAATCTTTCTACGGACACGGCAGCTGCTTTTGCAAATCTATTCGGCTGCTCAATTGGAACAATGCCATTCACTTACCTTGGCTTGCCTCATGGCAGGTCGAAGCCCACGGTCCTTGACCTCATGCCACTGGTTTGTAGTGTTGAGCGCCGCCTCACCTGAACTATCACGATGATGTCTTATGGTGGCAAACTCTCTTGGCTCAATGCAACCATTACTTCTCTCCTTATTTATGCCATGTGCACGCTTAAGTTCCCTCCAAAGCTAATCGAGATGCTTGACAAGATCAGAAGAAGATGTCTTTGGACCAAGAAAACTGAACAAGGGGATACATGCAATTCTTTAGCCGCGTGGGAAATGGTGTGTAAACCCAAAAAACCTGGAGGACTCAGGGTCATCAACATCAAGCTGCAAAACGATGCATTACTCATGAAATTTCTCCACAAATTCTACAACAAGATGGCTATATCATGGGTGCGGCTTCTCTGGGACCATATTACACAGACAAGATACCGCATGATATGGCTCCGACTGGTTCGTTCTCGTGGTGCGATATTCTGAAACTTACCCCCACATTCCGAGGTGTATCACAAATACAGGTGGTGTTGGGCACGACGGCACTATTTTGGAAAGATCTTTGGAGCAATGATGTATTGCAATCATCACACCCCCATGCATTCTCCTTTGACGTACATGAAGACGTGTCAGTCAAGGATTTCTTGGAGAACACATCCCTCTCGGTGGCCTTCCACCTTTCACTCTCCCATCAAGCTTTAAATGAGGTGCGGGACATCCAAATGGTTTCCTCCCGTATGAGCCCAACCACCTCCAATAATGATGTCTGGTTCTATACTTGGGGAAAAACAGACTATAAGCCTTCCGACTACTACAAATATTACTTCAGAGATGCAACCGTTCATCCCATCTTCAAATGCCTTTGGTGTTCGCACTGCAACATGAGGATCAAGATCTTTGGCTGGCTCTTGCTACATGACAAGCTCAACACGCGCAACATGCTAAAACGACGCCATTATAATATTGGTGATGATCATAGTTGTCTCCTTTGCGATGGTCAGGTGGAAGAAACAGTGGACCACATGATCTTTACTTACCCATTCAGTCGAACTTGTTGGCAGAAACTTGGTATCACCTGGCCTGGATTCGAATGCCGCCTCGATCTGTTGCAAATGGCCAAAGACAAATGGAGGGGCCCCCTCTTCTTCGACACATTCCTCGTGGCAGCCTGGAGCTTATGGAAGTAAAGGAACAATAAGCACTTTAGAAGGGTGGACCCTACTGTTAACGCCTGGCTTCATAGGTTCAAGAAAGATTTTGGCCTACTACAACACAGAACCAAGAGGGCACATTCTGCTCTCATCTCCTCCTTCCTAGCTGATCTTTGATTAGTGTTTTCAGTTGTAGGCTTTCTTCCAGCTCTATTAGTTTTTCTTGACCACCCACAGCTCTGTCTATGAAGGTGGGGAGACGTTGTAAATATGATGTAACTGTAGACACACCTACATTATATATGAAAACACAGTAGGAGCCTCTCCTACTGTCCTTACCATAAAAAAACCCGCACCTCCCCCAATTGATTTCCCTCTGGCTCGGTCATCACTCTCTCACACTTCTTTGCTCGCCTTCAACGTCGCACCATGGTATTATTGCAAAAAACTCTGATAATTACAAATAAGCTACAAAACTAAACACCGATAGTCCACTTGGAATGGAACAAATTTCGACCCACAAATTAAAGTGCCACAAACTACACACCGAGGGGTCCACCTATCATGAAACAAATTTGGACCCATATACAAATTAAAAAATAAAGGACGAGGATCAAACATGCGACCAGGGCCTTCAAGCCGCACGTCAATAGACAACATACGTAGAACAGCAATCTTTGTTGTACCCCCCCCCCTTTCTTCATATAATGTTTTTATATTACCACAGCCTATTTAATGGATAACATGTAATATTATTTTTAGTACATTAGTGGGACCGTCTCGTTAGCACGTACTATTCGCCTTCACTTACTGGTGGGTTCCATGTGTGCTCTCTCTATCTCCTCCCCTTCTTTGTTTAGACGCACGGGCAAACACGAAGAACTCGCGTGCTATGTTGCCGTTGACCATATCTGGACGCGTTCACAAGTTACGGCACCAGTTTCACGTACTAGTAGTACTAGTCAATGTGTACATGCAATGCCCGTTAATCTGGAAGTATATTAAGTGCATGCGGATATTAAGTAGGATATTATTTGCATGTTATTATGTGATTAGCACTATTTTTGGCATGAAACTAACCGCACGCTAAACGTGTTGAGCGCTCGACATTGAAGCACTCTAGGTCGTTGGATGAGAAGGAATACATGTGGCATTATGACGTTTTATATTTAATTTGATACGGCTCTAGCAGAACATTCAATCGATCAAACCATAGATTTCATTCAGTCTGACTTCGAGTTTACATTGATATGACGATCGATCTAAAATAAACGGAAATGATAAATGTTCGGATTTTAAGCATGCAATCCGAACATTTTTCATGGAAAATTTAGATTACGTGGCGGCAGCGGGGGCATCTTGCAGTGGGAAGAGGCTCCTCTGTCGTGCTCTGTGTGTCGTCGGGCCACTAAACGACGGCGACGGTGGTGTCTTGCACCGTTGTTGGCGTACTCCTGGACGTTGGCCCTAGCTTCAAGGAAGGCCACAATGTTCTGGACTTCGGTCTCCAGGAGCGAGTCAACTGGCGGGAGGAGGCGACTGGCGTTGGTGCAAGGAAGCGGTCGACGGCGGCCATCCATGCCATTGAGGGGGCACTGGCACCCGCGCGGGGACAGGCGCTGGCAATGGCACGGCGGAGATATTCATGTGCACGGGCACCGGCATGGGCACACACGTGAGTGCATGCGCAGGCGCATGCGATGGCAGGTGCACAGGCACCGGCACGGGCGTGCGCATTAGTGCACGCGCAGGCGCGTGCGCTAGCAGGTGCACGGGCGCGTGAAAGTCGGCGGGGACCTCGTGGAATCCCGTGGCATCAAGCTCGGCGATAGTTTGCGGCTCCCAGCCAATGCCACGAGGATGGGCGCTGGCGCGGTCGGGGCGACAGGAGCCGGAACGGGAGCAGGGACAGGTGCGGCGTCTTCCCGCAAGGCTGGTTCAAGCTCGTCCCAAAGCACCTTATTATCTTTAGAGTCCAGCTGGGTGTCTTCCTTAGGAAACTGGAAGACTAAGTGCAGACCATCGTGATCCGGCATGGTGTATGTTTAGGTCAGGCTGGTTGGAGGTAGACGACAGGAGAATCAGAGAGGAAGAGAGAAGATTGTAGCGATATCGGGTAGTGCGGGGTTGATTTTAAACCGCGGCACCGACGACATTAAAAGTGGAAGTAGTTGGGACGAAGGTGGGCAGCGGAGCCTGGTCAAAGGGCTCACCTCCCGATGAGCCTGCACAGCGGTCCGCTTGCATGCCTCCTTGTCAGCCGGCGCAGCGGTCTGCTCGCACGCCTCCCGTCAACTCACACGCTTGCTCGGACGACACCTGCCGATGAGAAGCGGGACTCGTGACGGCACGTAAACGCCCACGGTTTCAATAGCGAAAGCGTTCGCCTTAACGTGACAGGTCTTTGTTCCAAAATACCTTGGCTCTTCATTTGTGCAACTTTTCATAAGCAGCTTATCTCAAATTGAAGAAATAAATTATGAAGGAATATTTGTGCCATATCACGTGACCATGCTCAGTTTTATGAATTTCTGGTCACTTTTGGGTTTTCTGAAATTTAAAATCCAGGATTCGAAACAATATCATAACTTGCATCATGCAATAAATTTTCAAGCGATACATCTGTCCTGTTTTATTTCTTAAGAAAGGATTTGGTCAAACATTTTGCTTAGTTAGACTTCAGACAAGTTATATATGTAGAGTAAAAGGATAATCCATCCGTACCAGTGCATTGCCTGATATATTAACTTTTTTTGAGGGGTGCCTGATATATTAACTCAAGTACTAGGCACAAACAAACGAGCTCAATTTTGTGCTCATCCTGTAGTAGGCAATGCAGTTGATGGGTGACCTTGGGGAGCGGCGACTGAGGGAATTGGACCGTTCTCGGCACGGTAGGTAACGTTGTCTAGTTACTAAATCATCCCTCCATTATTCATCGGTAGTCATTATGGATCAGGGACATGAGAGGAACTTCCGAGGGCTAGAATTATGGCCGCCAGATATTTCGACTCGAAACGCGGAGGCTTGACTAGTCGGGGTTGGCTAATGTGCATACCACACACACCACCAGAAGGACACGAGCCCGTTTTTTTAGGATCAACACGAACCAAGGTCTGGCTGGTACGCCGTTGGGTACCATTCGAGAATACGAAAGGATTCTTTTAAATTGCGGAACGAATCTATGTGTGTTACAATGCCCGTATTTTCCTTGCAAATAGTAATCTCGACGTGGTAATTGATTTATGACGACTTCTTGAATTAGAGTGAGTTTTTGATATAGTGATCTCAATGTGAATTTCACATTTCATGGTATCCCTAGTAAGTTTTTCATTGCAAACTCAAATTTAAAAGATGAACAATATGGTGGTGAGAAAAATTTGTATGTATCAAGCATATGACCACACACACACACGAACACAACAACAATCCAACAAGTATAGTGCATCTATTTTTCCAAACCATGCATGTATGACACGAATTCAAAAATACTCCTTCGGTTCCTAAATATTAGTCTTTTAGAGATTTCAACAAGTGACAACATACGGAGCAAAATGAGTGAATCTACACTCTAAAATATGTCTATATACATCCATATGTGCCAGACCATTTGAAATATCTAAAAAGACTAATATTTAGGAACGAAGGAGTAAAATGTAAGACATGTATGGTCCTCAATTCAATATTTAAAATGAACAGGAAACCGAAACATGAATATTAAGTCTAGTACTACAGTACGTGCAAATGTTGTGTTTACGCGGAGCTATGTAGATTGTCGGGGGTTAACCCCTCGACCTTAGATAAATTTGTGAACATCTGTTTAGGATTTTTAGATTATATTTGTCCCCACCCTAGCTCCCAAACACCGATTGGTTGTGCACCCCTCCTCCCCGAGATAATATCATGTGCCCCCACACCTTAGATGCAATATGCTGATACGAGTTGCTTGGAGCTTGTAGATCTGAGATATAGCAGCTCACGTGATGTCTTAATATTTTTACAGGAAACTTTAATGAGTTTGAGAATTGCACATAATTTGTACAAAAACTACTCAAATGCCCTTCGATCCCATATCCAATGACCTCGAAGCTCGTATCACCGTAGCATCTAAGATGAAGGAGGACATCACATTCTCCTGTATGTAAGAATATCATGTGCTACCACAACTTAGATGCTTTGGTGATACAAGCTCTTCGGAGCCGTTGGATTTGTGACCCAACAACTCATTGGTGGTTCGAATGGTTTTTTTTTTTGCAAAAAGCCCCCAAAGAGTTCGGCCACTGCTTACAAGCACAGAGATTGCTCTGATGCCATTGGATCTTAGATCAAACAACCTCAAAGCTCGTATCACCGTAGCATCCAAGTTGCGAGAGCACCTGATGTTTTCACGCACGGGAGAATATGATGTGATCCCGCACCGTAGATTCTATGGTGATACGAGTTCACAGAGATCTAATGGCCCACAGTAGGAGGTTTGAATGTTTTTGCAATAAACGACTAAGAGAGTTTGGGAATAGCGCAGAAAGTACAAGTACTACGCATGTGCCATCTGATCACATATCATACGACCTATATGCCCGTATCACCGTAGTGGCTAATTAAGCTACGGGGAGCACCTAATATGAGCAACGGGGAGCCGTTGGATCCAAGATGCAGCAGCACACACGAGGCATGAATGTTTTATTTGTAAAAAAACCTTTGGAGAGTTGGGAAATTGCGCATAATTACAAAGACTACTCTGAAGCCATTGGATCTCATTTCCAATGATGTAAAAACTCGTATCACCATAGCATCTAAGTTGCGGGGTGGATGTGATATTCTATATCTTTGCCATTTTTGTTCATAAACTTCCAAAATACGTGTAACTCGTGTTGTTACTTGTCTAACCGCGCAAAGTGTTTGTTCAAAAAAACCATCCTACACTGAAATATCGGAACAACACACGGGGGTCCCACTTGTCATTGACCAAATTTGGACTTAAAACTAACAAATCTGAAAGACGAGATTCGAAATGGCAACCTGGACTACAAAGCATAAGTCAATAGCCAAAAACAACAACGGTTGTTAGCTTTGTCCCATAACTTGATTTTATACAGTATTACATTGAGTAGAGTAGAGGGATTGCCTCGTCAACATGTGCATGACCGTTGACTCACTTACTGGTGGGTCCTAGGTCTGCGATCTCTCTCTCCTCTCCATCGTCTAACCTTTAGACGCACGGGCACACACGAAGAGCGGCGCTAGCTTGCCGTGGTGTTATTATAACTAAAAAAGCTTGGAAAATAGAAGAATCGCCTAGAACAAGAGACGTTGTGGCTGGTCGAGACGGAGCTAACCACACCTATCCTCCGTGCCACATTAGCATGATGGAGCTGTGTGGCTAGTGGGGTGTTTTCGACCGACTCGCTGGGTCCCGAGGTCGAACCATATGTACTACTACATCTGATACAGTATATTTTTACACGCACATTTTTCCTCCATGCTGAGACGTGGCACACCCTACCGCGCGGTTTCAGGGTCCTCCCGGGTGGTGCACACATATATTCTTCCTTGCCGAGACATGGGACACCCTACCGCACGTTTTCTAGGTCCTCCTCGGTTGTAGCGCCGAAGCAAGTAAATGAGTCGTCAAATCACGAAAGACCACCTTTGTCGCCGAGTACATCAGTGAAGCACTGTGGCTAGCTATTTGGGCTAGAGTGACCGATTAGCTAGGCCGCCGCCACATTTGTTTTTTCACCCTTGTTTTATCTCCTTGCCGACAGGTAAATTTAAATATCCAGCACGGTGTTGCTCTAGTCTTTGGGTGCGGCAGGCATGTTAGGATTTTTAATATTTTGAGTGACGGGAGCAGGAACGACAGGATTTTTAATTTTTTGATTGACGGGAGTAGGCGCGGCAGTGGGTCTTCCGCCACAAGCTGCACCCCGACGGCACTCTAGCCCGTTACAAGGCAAGATGGGTGCTCCGCGGATTCACTCAACGGACTGGCATTGACTTTGGTGAGACCTTCAGTCTGGTGGTGAAGTCAGCGACAATCTGGGTCGTCCTCAGCCTCACCGTGTCGTCGAGCTAGCCCGTTCACCGACTAGACCTGAAGAACGCCTTCTTGCATGGCGAGCTCGACACCACCGTCTACAGCCAGCAACCTTCGGGGTTTGTCGACGCCGATTGGCCCACACACGTCTGCCATCTCCGCAAGTCGCTCTACGGACTCCAACAGGCCCCACGACGAGGTTCCAACAGTTCCACACCTTCATTCTTTCGCTCGGCTTCCATGCGTCCAAGTGCGACTCCTCGCTTTTCATACTCCAGAGCGCCGCCGGCACGGCGTATCTAGTGCTTTACATCGATGACATACTGCTCACAGCCAGCTCCGCCCACCTGCTATGATCCACCATCACCGCTCTGCATGCTGAGTTCGCCATGACCGACCTTGGTGAGCTGGACCACTTTCTCGGCATCACCACGCATCACGCCGCCACCGGTCTCTTCCTCTCGCAGCAGCAGTACACCCTCGAGATACTCGACCTCGCCGCCAAGCTCAACTGCAAGCCTGTCGCCACGCCAGCCGACACCAAAAGAAAGCTCTGATCGCTCGCCGAGGCTCCTGTCTTCGATCCCGCGTTGTACAGGAGCTTGGTCGACGCCCTACAATATTTGACATTGACGCGGCCGGACCTTGCTTACGCCATCCAGCAACTGTGCCTGTTCATGCATGATCCGCGCGAGGCGCACCTCACTCTCCTCAAGCGCATTCTACGATACGTGCGCGGCTCTGCTCACCTCGGGCTCCATCTATGACGCAACAGCGACACCAACCTCGTGGCCTACTCCGACGCCGACTGGGTGGGATGCCCGAACATGTGATGCTCCATGTCAGGCTTCTACGTCTTCCTCGGCGGCAATCTCATCTCTTGGTCATCCAAGAGGCAGCACACGGTGTCGCGCTCCAGCGCGGAGGTGGGGTACCGCGCGGTGGCGCACGTCGTGGCGGACACCTATTGGCTCCGACAGCTTCTCCATGAGCCGCGTCGACCGCCGGCGAGCACGACGATCGTCTACTACGACAACGTCACCGCCATGTACCTCTCCTCCAACCTAGTGCAACACCAGCGCACCAAGCACATGGAGATTGACCTCCACTTCGTCCGCGAGCGTGTGTCCTTTGGCAACGTGCACGTACTCCAGGTGCCCTTGACATCCCAGTTCACTGACATCTTCACCAAAGGGCTGCTGACGACCATCTTCACCGAGTTCCGATCTAGCCTCAACATTGTTGAAGATCGTGATGCAGCTGCGGGGGCTATTGGAAGTCTTCCTCCACTCCTGACGCTGACTCGGGCACGTCCGCACGCCCACGGCCAACACGGTGATCGTGGTCACGTAGAGCTAGGACACGATCCCCTTTACCGAAAAAGGGTTTCCCGCCGCTTTGTATACAAAGCAACCAACCGAACCATACAGAGATAGGTGCTGGGGCGGAAGCAGCACAGTCACGCCCAAAAGAAACGACGGAGATAAAGCAAAAGAAACAAATGCCGACAACAACGGATCAACAAAAACGAAGAAGCCTCGCGATCGCTGCGCCCACCGGGATCTTCCACTAGGCTTCAAGACTCTGAAGCGCCGGCACCTATCAACACCTCCAAGAAGGATCGCGACGATGACAACGCTGCTGCCAAGGGTTTCCCCCGGTACACGACAAGGCGAGAGGAAGGGTAGCCCCCGACGCCCTCCCGGAAGGTCAGGCGGCACCCACAGGCGCCACCGCGCCGGTGTCGGCCACGCCGACAGGGGTTTCCCCCGATCCCAACCCACACCTCGGGTGCTCCGGATCCAGCCACCAAACCAACCACCACCATGCGCCAACGCGGTCATGAGGCCCCCACGCCGTCTCACCACGACACCGCGAAGTGAGGACAGCGTGACGAAGAATCTGAGTCGGGACTAGGGCATCAACACCATCGGCACGCGGGAGGGCCCCACCTCCACCATCAGCGATGGTAGCCGTCCGGACGCAATAGCAGGAGCACACCAGGCCCGTGGGCCCACAGGCCCGGCTGAGCCCTCATGGGCCCGTAAAGCTCCCGCCTTCGCGCTGCTGCCGGCACGCCATCGGCGCCAACGCCCCATATCCGAGCCGCTCCTCCTCCTCACCGCGCTGCAGACAACGAGGCCATGCCGGGGGCCGGCCCGCTAGGACCCAGATGGGGCCCGCCGGACCTAAATCTAGACCGGGGGCACGACGTCAGCCATCCTGCACCACCACGTTGCCCCGCCGCCAAGGAGCAGCGCCGCCACCACGTCCGCCGCCGGCCACCCCGCCGGGTCACCGGACCGCCGCCAAACCGAGCGACACCGCCGCCGCCCCCTGCCCCGGGCCAGGAGGACGCGCGCGGGGAGAGGAGATCCTGCCACCGCCGGCACCCCCCGGGCCGGAGCCGGGGGCGCCCGCCGGCGACGGCAGGGGAGAGGAAGAGGATGCGAAGCCGAGGGGAGAGACGCAGGGGCCGCCCCGTCCGCCTCCCGGGGAGGCGGCGCGAGGGAGGAAGGAGGGGCTGGGAAGGAAGGGCGGGGGAGGGGGCGGATTCGGGCCGCGCATCGGCGAGGGCGGCCGGATCCCGCCGGAGATGGGCAGGGGAGGTGATGGCGGCGAGGGTTTCGGGGGTGGGAGCGAGTCGCGGGAGCGGGCCTCGCTAGTCCAGCCCCTCCCTTGGTGTTATCTCTCGCCACGATCCCCTTTGTCTATTGTACATTCCTGTATATAAAGAGCCACACCGACCCTACGATTAATAGTTATGCGGTGAATCCTATCATTCTTCTCGATGAAATGGCCACTGCTAGCCGTAAACTGGCTGATGTTAGGGATTTATAAACCGCCTTGTCAGCCGTTGATTTGGTTTGACTTGGGCTGTTTGATCTCTAGACCAGCTAGCTATCGGCTATGTGCACAGCATCCTCGTTTCTCCAGGTTGCGGCAGCCCCGTCACAGACTCACAGGTCATCTCACGGGAAACCGCCCACGAGGTCGCCATGCACGGCCACAGGTGCAGCGCCAGGTTGCGACAACGACGCTGCTGCAACCATCCATTGAAGCACCGGCAATGTTCTGGCAGCCCGACAATGCTCCAACACAACACCGATGATGCTTCGTTGTAGCACCGGCGATGCTCCTGCGGCCGGCAATGCTGGAACACAACACCGGTGATGCTTCGTTGCAGCACCGGTGATGCTCCAGCGGCTCGGCAATGCTCCAACATAACACCGGTGATGCTTCATTGCAGCACCAGCGATGCTTCGTCGGCCCAGCAATGCTCCAACACAACACCGGTGATGCTTCGTTGCGGAACCTGCGATGCTCCGGCGGCCCGGCAATGCTCCAACACAACAACGGTGATGCTTTGTTGCAGCACCGGCGATGCTCCGACGGCCAGGCAATGCTCGAACACAACACTGGTGTTGCTCCGTTGCAACACCGACAATACTCCGACGGCCCGACAATGCTCCAACACAACACCGCTGATGCTTCGATGCAGCATCGGTGATGCTCCGACAGCCCGGCAATGCCCCAAAACAACACCGGTGATGCTTTGTTGTAGCAGCGGCGATGCTTTGACTGCTCGGAGATGCTTCATTGCAGCAATGATGGTGTTCCGGCGGCCTCGATGATGCTCCGGTGATGCTCTGCAAAGCTCCATCCCTGCAACGGCGATGTTCCAGCGGCCCCCGAGGATGAGATTTTTTACGGTACATCATACTACCGAAATTAGTGGGTAGTATTAAGTCGATCCAACGGTTATTATGTTGCAGTTTTAATTTTAACTGAAGGATAGATATGTAATTTCCCTTGGTCGTTTCACAACGCCACGCACTGGAGCGACCTCGCCGGAATCCTGACGCGGCCTGCCCGCCTCCATCAGGCAGCTGCCTCCCTCTACCAACCTCCCATGATACAAGGAGCACCAATACGACGGCAAGATGGCATGTCGCCTCGAGGAGCCCTGCGAGATTAACCATGGCGTGCTCGACTGCTCGCGTCTCGCTCAGCCCTCCTGGTGCATCAATCTGTTAGCACAACCCCATACACAAAATACCTTCCGGCATATACTTGTACGACTTGATTTGCCGATGCTTTTGATCGAGAGACACACACAAACGTACAAGCTGATCTCCCAAAGCAACCTGGCAGGTGGAATAGTCGAGATATAGACAAACATACAAATTGATCTCCAGGAATCCTTGATGAACTCACGTACGAAGCTAGCTGCTCAGTTGATCTGCTACGTACTAGCCAGGATTTTTTTTTCAAAACTATGTTATTTTTTGTAGCAATTTCGGAAACTATAGGACGTAATGCAAAAAAACCAAAACTAGTAGCCCGTCGGCCATTCTTTGGCCGAAGTAGTACTTTTCGGCCACAACTAGGCCGAAGTAGTACTTTTCGGCCACACTTAGACCGAAATAGACTTTTTGGTCAAGTCTAGGCCGAAAAGTCACTTTTTGGTCAACCCTAGGCCGAAGTTGCATGGCTCATGCTGAAATGTATTTTGTCGCCACTCGTTTCCCGCCCACCCCTTCCCGCCACCCGTTTCCCGCCAACCCCTTCCCGCCATATGTTTCCGCCACCCGTTTCTCGCCAACCCCTCCCCGCCAATCCCTTCCCGCCTTATTTTCCCGCCAATCCGTTCCCGCCTTATTTTCCCACCAATCCCTTCCCGCCTTATTTGCCCGCCAATCCCTTCCCGCCAACCCTTTCCCGCCATACCGCAGTTATTCTTTCCCGCCATTTTCTCCTCCGTATCTATAAAACCCCCTTCAGGCGGAGGTGGGTAAGCATTCCAGTGTAGTGTAGTCGAGATGTCCCATTATCCATTTGATCGTAGTTTTCACCCTGAGATGAGCAGCACTCTGCTGAGTCTAGCTACCGATTTCAGGATGGACAATAGGATAGTTCCATGGGACGAACTCACCGGTAGTGACACCATAATGAATGAGTTGGCTCACCAACTACGTAGGTCTGGGTGGCCTGAAAGGACCTATGAGGAGGTACGTCAAGAACTTCTTAGGTTGCATGAAAGGTGAAAGAAGGTGGTGGAGCCGAAGAGTGAAACTTTCAGAAGGACTGCAGAAAAGCATCCATTTTTATGGACCGAGGAGAGCGAGGACGACGATGATATCTTCATGCCGCCGCTTCCGGGTTCTGCATCATCAAAGGGCAAGAGTTCTGCATCGTCCAAAGGAAAGAGTTCTGCATCCGCGAAGGGCAAGAGTTCTGTATCGACCAAGGGCAAGAGTTCTGCATCGACGAAGGGCAAGAGGAGCGCATCGTCGAAGGGCAAGAGGGCTGCATCAACGGAGGATGACGATGATGACTTCATGTAGTATGTAAGATGTATTCCAGTTGTACCATTTCATTCAGATGTATTTGCATTATTAGTTTGTATTGTATTATTGTAGTGTTCTATCTGAATTCCATTTTGTAGTATGTAAGATGTATTGCACAAGTTCAGCCGCACCGTTTAATTCAGATGTACTTGTATCTTAATTATCGGTTGTAGTCTATTTGGAAATGTAACTGAAATAAGAATGTGAATTAATAGTAATATGTCTCTCGCATACATAAAACAATATATGTCTCCTGATCACATAGAAGCAAGTGCGATAGTAACACATACATGAAGCATGTCTCATACATAAATACTGACACACAGCTGCGAATAGTCTGAAACTAACATACATAATGAGTCATACATAGATAGATAAGCATATCACTGCGGGGGACGACGACGAGTCTGGGTCTTCCTCGGGCGAGGACCCGAAGGCGATAAGCGCTGAGGCGGTGGACGAGGCTCACGATAACCACGACCATAGTTAACCTCGTCTGTCACGGTCTGTGTCTCCTGCGTCGGTGGTGTTGGTGGAGTGTGAAACACTGTCTGCGTGAAGCCATAAATGTTTGTAGCTTGGTCATCATCCTCGCGGTCGCCCTCAAAGTACGAAGCACCACCACTAAGGATCGGTGACTGCTCTGAATGCATGAACGGTTGCGACTGGTTGCCGCCTGCGGTAAAGTAAAATTGATACAAATGCATGAACGAAGCACCACCAGTAAGCATCAGTGACTGCTGAGAATGCAAGAACGATTACTACACTGTTCAAAAGAATGTAGTGAGTAGTGTTACCTAGATTCATCTGCTGATGCCAGTAAGCGCTCCCTGGCTGTGAAGGAGGTGGCTCATGCCAGGAAGAGCTCCCTGGCTGTGAAGGAGGTGGCTCATGCCAGGAAGAGCTCCCTGGCTGTGAAGGAGGTGGCTCATGCTAGGAAGAGCTCCCTGGCTATGAAGGAGGTGGCTCATGCCAGGAAGATCTCCCTGGCTGTGAAGGAGGTGGCTCATGCCAGGAAGATCTCCCTGGCTGTGAAGGATGAGGTTCTGCACGGTGCACAGAGGGTCGTGGTTCTGAACGGTGCACAGACGGTCATGGTTCTGAATGTTGTACAGAGGGACGTGGTGGACGATGTGCTGGAGGAGGAAGTGCAACATCCGAAGTCCGTCTACACGTAACAGCTGCGTAAATCCCGCGTAGCTTGTCATCAAGACGCCTCAACCATGAGACGCCCTCTCGCGGTGGGATAGTTTCTCCCCTCTGAAAGCGCCACATTCAAGCGGAAACTTCCTCTCGCGCCTCTGGTGTCAAGTCACCCTGTACACAAAGAATGAACCAATTATATGCTCGTTGTATGATAGACACCACGAATAGACAACCAAGCGAATATGTCCAGATTAACAATAGACTTAACATATGAGAACCAAGGCATTTACCGCGTGGTGTCTGGTTCCCACAACAGAGGCAGTTGGGTACATATCGCTGGTGAGAGGGGCTTCGATCTGATCAGGAGCAGCTGATGGAACCAAGTAGATCCTCGTTGTATGCCGGTAACGCTGCAGATACAACCCGAACATTTCCCAGTTAAAGGGCCGAACCTCACCCCAGATATTTGTCGCAGCGGTAGTCCATTCGTCAACGTAAGGGGTAATGCTCTCAAGCCAATAAGCCATGGACTTGTTTCCTCCTAGGCGATTGTCCCTGAGATTGACATGCGTGATACATGATTAGGTATATTATGAATGTAGAGCTGCCAACTAAAATAGTATTAGTACTTACTTGTGCACGTGGTCTGGCAAGTGTGGAATATCTGGAATCTCAGGCTGTTGATATAGACCGAACTGTCTCATCACCCTATGAAGAGACATCTCCTCAACCGTCATGTCGAACACCAACTTGGCCTTGGTCATCCAAAAGTGCCGATCTCTAGTGCACAATCCAGAAATCCCAACTGGGTACCTCGATGATATAGCCTGAGGCGAGTATGGCTCCCAAATAATTTGATCCTCGTGCAAACTATCAAACTGCGCCATGAAGGACGGGTAGCATCCCCTAACCTGAGTATGCGCAAACTGTCTCTATGCATGACAACAAATAAGCATTAGTAATACTATTGAATGGCAAGAAATAATTGAATTAATTGTTACTTAATATAAAAGTACCTCTCGCCGTGTCCAAACAGATCCCATAGTAGGTAAGTCGCCGATAGCAGGCACATAAGTCCCAGCTAAGTCCTCCAAACCAAAAGGTTTATCAATGTAGACATAGGGCCGTCCAATAGGGAACCTCTCATATGAACCAAGCTGCAACAATAATGGACATCCAACAAGACTAGATTTTCTAGACTTCAACAAGCAAGCTTTGCACAGGCCTCTGTACGTAGCCGCTAACACAGCAGAACCAAAACTCCTCTGTAGAATATCCACAGGGCAACGTGCGTCAGCTATCTCTCATGCAATACCGATGAGTCGTGCATCGATAGTGGTCACGTGGTTCTCCGTAAACATTGTCTTGCCGAATAGCCAAGGAATATATGCCTCTAGGGACCGGTCAATCTGAGCCTCTGACAACTGAACATCGGGATGTCCTAACGAGACAATCTACATAGAAACGTAATAATTGTATGAACATCGGACAACTAAAAAACAACATTTGTTTAAGTGGCCGTGATGGTTACCTGAAACTGGCTCAACCATCTAAAAAGAGGTCCATGAGGATCGTTGTCTATAGCCCTAGCAGTCGGGACTGTAGCCAAAAAATGGGTCTGCATCGCTGCTTGCCACCCAGATTCTGCCTCTAAGGGACCTATGGCAGCACTAGCCAGAGGTAATCCCAACAAGTAAGACACATCCTGTAAAGTAGGTGCCATCTCTCCCCAAGGAAAGTGAAACGTATGTGTTTCTGGTCTCCATCTATCTACTAAGCAGGTAAGGAGTGACTTGTCGTAAGAGAAATGTCTCACTTGCCTCTTGTGTAACTGCAATGCTTCACCTACCTCATCTAAGTCCGGACCATCAATCCACTCATCCAATGTACCCTCAACCAGCCGTGCCAAGGGTAGAAGTCCAGCCCAACTTAACCTACAAAATAAAGAGATTGTTAGCGGTTATGAAAAGTATGTCAAACATAGTAAGTCATTATATGGTCTCCATTATATGCACACATACCTATCAACCCATGAATCGTGTATCAGCCAGTTAGTCTTTGGGGTACGAGTGACCAACACGTCTAAGTTGTTGCCCGCTTCCGTAAGGGCGCCCCGGTGCTTTCTATCGATGTTACCATTAAGCAATGGATACGAAGACATATCTGCAATTCAAACAACAAATCTCAGGTGCAAATAAAACATAGTATGACATATTACAAATTATAACATAGTCCTGACATATTACGAATTAAAACATAGTCCTGACATATTACATATTAAAACATAGTCCTGACATATTACAAATTATAACATAGTCCTCACATATTACAAATTAAAACATAGTCCTGACATATTATATATTAAAACCCACTACGGCACATTATATAGCTTGTGAGTTATTTCTTCCTCGTCCGCCCCTTCGGCCTCGACTGCCACGACCACGTCCGCCTCTTGCTCCTGTTGTCGCAGCCGTCGATGTGGAAGCACTCGTCGATGCGGAAGCACCATCTTTGTTCAGGTCGGGACAATATTTCATCCTATGCCCATAAGCCGCGCATAACAAACATTGTCTGGTTGCTCCACCAGCTTCAGACTGGTCCATATCGTTCCGGATGCGACGGACCTTTCGTCTGCCCCTACTTGTTCGCCGAAGGTCTGGATGCGGGATGTATACTCTCTCACCGTCGTTTACCTTGTTGAAATTGCCGACGACTCTAAACCCTGTCATCTCGCCTGTCCAGGTGTTGAGCACTGCCTCTTTTAAATAGTATGGGGACACGAAGGATATAGCATCCAACTGAATCTGGCCACATGCAGCCAACACATGAGAGCAAGGTAGGTGCAGCAACTTCGGTTTGTTGCATGTACACTCACACGTTGGATAAAATTCCGTTCCAATTTTTACCTCGTGTGTCTTCACCTCATTTCCAGAACCAAAACCATCGGTAGGAAGCTGAACCTCATACCTCCTTTCTTGATTCCCTATGAGTCTGACACTGTGCTTCTTTGCTTTCTCTATCTTCTTTGCCATGTATTCCATGACACGGCTACAATAAGGTGTGTTTTGATTATCTTCAATATGCTTCTTTGCTAACTCGTGCCTTTCTCTGAAATATCTCAAAGTGCCATGGAATACAGCCTCCACAATAGCTGTGAGTGGCAATGCTCTATTCCCTCTCAGCACAAAGTTATACACCTCTGCAAGATTGGTTGTCATGTGGCCATACCTAGCTCCATGTGTGTCATGCAGCAAAGACCAATTCATTGGAGGCTCTTTCTCTATCCACTCAGAAAAATTCTTTATTGCCCTTCCCTTCTTTCTCTTAGTATTAGGAGGGTCAATTGCTAGCAAGTCACAAAGACCAACTGGCTCCTCTAGCTCCGCGATGAGTGCTGCTAATTTAACCTGATCTTCTTCCATTTTCTTCCTTGCACAGACCTATTTCTTAGTAAACTCATCTAGTTTTGACCAAATAAATTCGTATTTCCGTTGCTGGCTCTGCTTGCATAATTTTTTGAACAAGTTCATCAACCGCTTGTTCTTGAACTATGAGAAAAAATTAGCCCCAAGATGGCGCATGCACCACCGGCTCTGCAAGTCCCTCCAAGGTGTTGGTTCGTCATCTGCTGGATTACGAAGTGTCTTCACGGCCTTCAATATACCAGCATGTCTGTCATGAATGACACACACGTTTGGTCGGTCCTTCACGATGGCAATTTTCACTTGGCGGAAGAACCATACCCAGCTGAGAAAGTTCTCACCCTCCACAAATGCCATGGCAAGTGGGATGATTTGATTGTTCCCGTCCACACCAATAGCAGTCAGGATTTGCCCTCTATACTGACCGGTCATGAATGTACCATCCACAAATATAACAGGAGGACAATGCCAGAAAGCTTCGATGCACATAGCAAAAGAGAAGAACACTCGTTTCAACACCTTGAAATCTGGTATACTCAGCAACCTCATGTGTTGTACGTTCACATAAGTGCCGGGATTCCTCTCCTTCAGTATGCCCAGGAGACGGACAACATTATCATATGAGTCGAAGAACGTCCCAAACCTTTCCTCCATAGCCTTCTGCTTAGCCCTCCAAGCCTTCCCATAAGGAATGACATAATTCCATCTGACCTTCACTGCAGTCTGGATGTGTTTTGCTTCCATATCTTTCTTCTCTACTATCTCAGTATACATGAGTTGCGCAATGAGACTTGAAGTCAGGTTCGGATGCTTCACCAGCAGGTTCGTCCTCACACAATTATGTGGGATGACAATGGTGACAACCCAGTGGATGTCATACTTCGGCACGTGACTGTGCACCTTCCCAGGACAACCTGTTACAACACATTTCACGGTATAGTTTGTTGGACTTGATATGTGTGTCTTGAAAACCCTCTGCGTAGACATAGCCCACTTTATCACCGCATACTTCAATTTTTTCTTTGTATCAAACATAGCCCCTATTTGTACTTGGTTCAGATTATACTGCCATGGAGTCTCATGGCCATCATTCACCGTAAGGCCGGTGGATATGTCCTGCTCCCATGCAGAAGGAATCGGTACCTCAACTTCATTCTCAGAATTTTCAGAATCCAGTTTCTCCACCAATCCATCCTCGTCCTCTTCCTCCATCACCCTCTGCATTTCATCCCCTTCCTCATCCCCATCAGCAAAACCAGAAACAGCTAATATTATCGACTGGCTACTCTGCCCAGTATCAGGACCACAAACATTGTGTGGCACGTAGTCTGACTCTTTCTCCGGTTGGCTAGCATCCACATCTTGTGGTTGTGACCCGGATAAAACAATCTCGTTAGCCACTTCACTGCCTTGGCCGGGTTCATACCCCCTGTGGAGTTGTACGGTATTCTCCTCCTTCGGCACAGGTTGCACAAGTGCATATGGGTGGATTCTTCGGTCTCGGCAGCGTCTTAATAGGGACAACCAATGCTGGCTCCTATCTACCGGCATCAACTCCCACTTGACATTTTTACAAGATTTGATCCACAATGCATGAATACTGACGGAACATACTTCAGGATCCAGACCGAAACTAGTTGTCAACCAGTACTTCAACTGTCTAATGTCCAGTCTGTCCGGGTCAGCTAGTGTCATGACACCATTTTTAAACTCGCTAAGATCAACCCCCAACTCATTATATCGAACATTACCAGCGCCGTAGTAAACATTCAGATTTACTGATTCAGACACCTGTCAGACATTGCCATCTTCTCATTAATCACAACGAACTATGCGCTAAAATGCCTCCAAAAATATATTAACACTAAAATTCACAATATGACTTATATACACTAACTAAACTATATTAATCACAATATACACTAATATTATCCGCTACACGAACTATGCGTTAAAATGCCTCCAAAAATATATTAACACTAAAATTCACAATATACACTAATATTATCCGCTACACGAACTATGCGCTAAAATGCCTCCAAAAATATATTAACACTAAAATTCACGATATACACTAATATTATCCACTACACGAACTATGCGCTAAAATGCCTCCTAAATTAAATTAACACTGAAATTCACAACGAACACTAATATTATCCGCTACACGAACTATGCGCTAATATTTACATAATATTTGTGACGACGTGATTATACCTTCGAAGTGTGTGTCCGCTTCTTGCTTCTCTCTTTGACTCGGCGGCACCGGCCACCTCGCGAAGTACTTGCACCATCGGAGAACGACAACGCCGCCCCCCGACGACCGGAGGTTCAACTCCGGTCAGCCCCCAACCTGCTCCTCCTCCTCACCACCTCCTCCTCTCCACCATGGCTCCTCCTCTCCACCATGGCTCCTCCTCCCCACCATGGCTGCTCCTCCCCAAACACATCAAAAACTATCCCATAGCAAAAAATAACACCGTAGGCCGGTGGAGATTGCTATGATCTACCGATTCTGTGGGTTGGATTTGCAAATGTGTGGCAAATGGAGGAGATCGGCGCGGGGGGGAGTTCTACAGAGAAGAACTGAGAGAGAGAGAAAGGGAAACGAAGAACAGAGCACAGCGCAGGGGCGAACGGTGCTTATCCGCACCTTTTCGGCCTAGACCTGGCCGAAAACGGCTTCGGTCGAAGCCTGGCCGAAAAGGCCAGCTTTGGTCACCGGTGGGCCGAAAACGGCCCAGTTCGGCCGCCTAGCAGCCGAAGCTACTATTTTCGGCCGGGCCCCCGCCAACAGCGAGTTTTCGGCCCAAGCGCGGCCGAAAAGCCTACTTCGGCCATGGCCTGGCCGAAAACTCCCTTTTCGGCCCACTTCTGGCCGACGGGCTACTAGTTTTGTGTTTTTTCATTCTACGCTATAGTTTCCGAAATTGCTACAAAAACCATGATAGTTTTGAAAAAAAGTACCAGTGCACATCTCTCCGGGAAACGACGTACGGGAGCAGCGGTGCCGGTTGCCATGTCCCCCAGCGGAATTGAACATGCCAAATTTACCCTTCTGTCTGAAAAATACTGCTCATATTCAGGTGTAGTATTACTTCATCTGAACCCTTCATGCACAAAAATAAATGGCTCATATTATCTTGATGTACCGTAAAAGGTCTCACGACAAATGCTCCATCGCAGCACCGTGAAGCTCTGGCGTTCTGACGATGCTCTGTCGCAGCAAACGGCGGCCGGAGGATGCTCCATGGTAGCACCGGAGAGCCCCTGGTTGCAGTCCCGTTCGTTCGCAGTAGCGTCCGCCGCGACATCTCACCACCTGCCGTCACCCCCCGCGAGCACCGGTGAACGTCAACTAGCAGTGGTGTCGAGGCGCTCGTAAAAATGTTTTTCCTCCACTCAAAGCACTGCAGCATGGTTTTGTAGCAGCGGTGCTCTCGTTGTAGTCCATGCAGCGCAAGTCAGCTTGAGCGAGGGAGTAGTGGCGGAGGAGCGTGTGAAGACATGCCGGCGAGGTCCAAAAGGATGTAGTCAACGCGTGTGGGTGGAAGAAGAACGAGTGGAGGGGCTTCGCTGCATGAGATAAGGCAGAGGAGGTTGAGCAATTCCTGTGCCCACACGGGGACACGTGGCGATCCTTTGAGGCGGTTGATTTCGGGTAGAAAATCAGTCGGGCGAAAGGAAGGATTTCCCTGATGAAATTGTCCAGCTTTGTTGAATTCTCTAACTAGTTTGGTAGTATCTGGAAGGTACTGTCAGTCCTATATGTCCTATCTGTACATGATGTGAAGTCGGTTGTGAGTTTCAGTTTGGCTGTCTGGAACCTTGGCGTCATGTAACCTAGATCAAAGTCTATCTAGGACCTGGTGTTGAGTCGTAGCATTGATTGTGGATGTGTACACGTATCCGCACCATGACACGTGCCTCCGCTCGGAACAAACAGCTGCCACCGTGGCTTGGCATCTCTCCTTCTTCGGTGCTTCCACCGCTCAGCGCCAGGACAAAATCAACCAGCACCCACACGGCCAGTCACCGTTCTGCTCCGCGTTATCCAGAGCACCGATCGCCGTTCAGAGCACCGATCCGAGCACCGTAGTGAACCCACACGAGAAGATGCACGCCAGGGACGTGGGGAAAGTGGCCCGAGGGGAGCAGGCGCCGAGGCCGCCGCATGAGCCCGGCAGCGTGGCCGACTCACCGCCGCCGCCGCCCGCGTCAAGCTGCACACGGCGCCGTGCGACTTCCGGTTCCCGATCCAGAACCATACACGCCACTGCTATGTGCGCTACCTCGAGTACCACCGTATATGTACAGAACCCTCTGCTCACGATCTATCGAACGAATTCAAGGATACATAGTACTTTCGTAGAGATTGGAATGGGAATTGGGAGAAGAGAGGTATAGCTTGGGGAAGAAGGAAGAAGGGAGAGTCTGAGAGAGGATCGAGATCCAATTACAATTCGCTGCCTTCTCCGGCTCAGCTACTGGGTATTTAACGCACTCTATTACATGGGTCATCTTGCCCTACGAGATGGGCCAACGGCCCATACATTTGAGTCAACTTCCGGCCTGCCACTTAGTATCTGTCCCCTTCTTATCCTATCTGCTCCCTGATGCGTCGTTCGTCGGCAACAGAGCTCTAGTGCTGACACTGCCGCCCTCTTGAGATTCAGCCTGACCCCAGGCTGGAGCAGTAGGGTAGCGAAGCTTGATTGTATTGTAATCCTCCCAGGTGGCTGCCTCGGCTGGAAGTCCTGTCCATTGTACCAAAACCTGCAACAATGCACTGTCACCTTTTTTGACTAATTTCCTGTCCAAGATCATACCTGGCTGCACATTCATACTGGACAAATCAACTGGGGCAGGCACAGTGGAGAAGACTGGTGTATGATCTGGCACAAATTCTTTGAGTTGAGAGACGTGAAACACGAGGTGGATCTGGGTTGCTGTCGGTAGCTGAAGTTTGTAAGCAGCCGGTCCGATCTGTTCCAAAACTTCAAAAGGCCCATAGAACTTGTATGCTAATTTTGCACATGGTCGGTTGACTACAGTGTGTTGAGCATATGGCTGGAGCTTCAAATACACTGAGTCTCCCACCGAAAACATCCTGGGTGATCTGTTCTGATCTGCATAGTGTTTCATCTTCGTCTGGGCTTTAAGTAAGTGCGCCTTCAGCAGAGATGTATGTGCCTGGTGTTCCTTAAGCCACTGTTCCACTTCAACATTATCAGAGGTAAGCAAAGAGGGAAACACCCCATAAGTAGGTTCATATCCATAGAGAGCTTTGAAAGAAGAGCACTCCAAAGCAGAATGAAAATTAGTGTTGTATCAAAATTCTGCTAAGGGTAACCAAGAATGCCATTTTGTTGGAGTATCATGTACTGCACATCTGAGAAACATCTCCAAACACTGATTCACTCGTTCACTCTGCCCATCTGTTTGAGGATGATAGGCAGTACTCATGAGCAATTTAGTATCCCAAAGCTTGAACAAATCCTTCCAAAAGTGACTGGTAAAGATCTTGTCCCTATCTGAAACTATAGTATGGGGTGGTCCATGCAATTTGACCACAGTATGTAGGAATGCTTTCGCTACCACTGGAGCAGAGAAAGGATGTTTCAAGGGGATGAAGTGAGCATACTTGGTCAGTCTATCGACCACCACTAAGATCACTGTATATCCCTCAGATTTTGGTAGAGCTTCGATGAAGTCCATGGTGATCTCCTGCCAAGGTCCGTCAGGTACAGGAAGTGGTTGAAGTAATCCGGGAGATTTCACATGTTCATGCTTTGCTTGTTAACACACAGCACATTATTGAACAAAATCAATGACATCTTGTTTCAGCCCAGTCCACACAAACAGTTTCCTAACTCTTTGATATGTAGCCTGGATGCCAGAGTGTCCCCCCACAACACTTGCATGAAAGGCAGAAATGAGTTTTGTTCTCAATGCTTGATTTGCTCCAATCCATATTCTGCCTTGATGCTTGATCACACCTTTCTCCAAAGAGTACTCTAATGTATCAGCAGCAGAAATAGCTAGTTTCTGAAGCAGTGTTTGAGCATCTGGGTCCACCTCATATGAATTAAGTACTTCCTGTAGCCACACAGGTCTACTGGTGGAAGTAGTGGTCACCGCCAGTAAGTGCCCTACTCTGGATAAGGCATCAGCTGCTAAGTTCTCACTGCCTTTTTTGTATTGAAACTAAAATTGCAGCCCCACTAACTTGGTCATGGCTTTTCTCTGAACATCAGTTGTAAGGACTTGGTCTTCCAACTGACACAGACTTTGATGATCCGTTTTGATAATAAAAGGACCTCGCTGTAGATATGCTCTCCATTTTTCTACATCCATCATAATTGCCAAAAACTCCTTTTTATAGATGGATAGAGATTGATTTTTAATGCCCAAAGCTTTGCTATAAAAGGCAACATGGTGTCCTCCTTGAGTGAGCACAGCACCAATTCCTGTAGCACATGCATTTGTTTCAATGCAAAACGGCTGGTCAAAGTCAGGCAACACTAATACAGGAGTAGTCATCATCGCTGCCTTGAGTTTCTCAAAAGCTTCCTGGGCCTCTGAGGACCAAGCAAAGGCTTGTTTCTTCAGTAGTTGAGTGAGTGGCTTAGCAATTATACCATATCCTTGCACAAACTTCCTGTAATATCCCGTGAGCCCCAAAAACCGTCTTAATTCAGTCACGTTCTGAGGAGTAGGCCACCTGGCCATAGCCAAAGTTTTCTCAGGATCTGTCTGAACCCCTTTGTCAGAAATGATGTGTCCTAGATATTCTAACCGTTGCTGTGCAAAAGTGCATTTGGTACTCTTAGCAAAGAACTGATGCTCTCTTAAGGTTTGAAACACTATTCTGAGATGTTCCAAATGTTCTTCCAGGGTCTCACTAAAGATTAAGATATCATCCATGAAGACAAGAACAAATTTTCTGTTGTAAGCAGCAAAAATCCAATTCATGATGCATTGAAAAGTGGAGGGGGCATTAGTAAGACCAAAGGGCGTCACCCTAAATTGATACTGTCCACTGTGAGTTTTGAAAGCTGTTTTGTGTTCATCCTCCGGTAACATTCTGATTTGATGATATCCTGACCTGAGATCTAACTTGGAGAACCACTTAGTGCCACTAAGCTCATCCAAAAGCTCATCTCTCACTGGCATTGGGAACTTGCTCTTCACAGTGATGGAATTTAGCTTCCTATAATCTACGCAAAATCTCCAAGATCCATCTTTCTTTTTTACCAATAGGACAGGAGAAGCAAAAGAGCTGAGACTGGGAGTGATAGTGATAGTACCAGCTTTAAGCATTTCTGCAACTTGCCTTTCAATCTCATCTTTTTGCAGTGGTGAGTATTTGTAAGGTTTGGAGTTGACAGGAGCGACCCCTGGTAACAAGTGTATTGCATGGTTTAAAGTTCGAGAGGGTGGTAGCTCAGTAGGTTCTTTGAAGATATCTGCAAACTCCTGTAACAAGGGTTGTACTGGATCAGGAACAGGGTCAGGCTTTTTGTCCCATACTGGTTGTATCAGTGCCACTGCCCAAATATCATTGCCTTTGTGCCATTTCATAGTTTGTTCTAGAGTGACCTCCTTGATGTCCTCTGTAGACTGTGGAAGAGTTCCTTGCAGCTTAACCAGACTATCCTTGTGACTGAACTGGATCCATTTGTTTCTCCAGTGACATGTCATTTCCCCTTGAGCTTCCAACCAGTCCATGCCCAAAATGAGATCATAACCTCCCAAATCAAGAACTTTAAAATCATACTCAAATGTGTGTCCCTGGATCCACCAGTTGAGCTGGGGCACTTCAGAATTACACAACAGTTTCTCTCCATTGGCCACTGTTACAGAGATTTCTTTGGATAGTTGTTGTGGTGTCACTTGAATTCTGGGCAGCAACGCTGAATCCATGAAACTGTGAGTACCACCTGAGTCTAGGAGAATAAGTACCACTTGATTGCCAATAAGAGCTCGCAAACGAATGGTTCTAGGGTGATCAGCTCCAGACAAGGCATTGACAGACAAGTGCATTTCTTGCAAAGCAGTTTCTTGTTCTTCTACTGCATCAAGTATATCATCTGACAAAATGGCTTCAGCTGCACTAGTCATGGCCATGACTGCTGTAGGAGTGGGTGGTTTCGCACAAGTATGACCAGGGGTGTATTTGTCACCGCAACTGAAACACAGGCCATTAGTGCGCCTATACTCCTTTAACTGCCTTGCTTTCCATAGCTCTCCAGCTGGTGGAGTGCTTGGGCGTGTGTCCGGCTTGAAGAAGGCAGTTCTGATAGTAAAACTTCTGTTGGAGCGAGCACGCTGTACTATCTCTTCCTGGATCAATGCATATGAAGCTGCTTCACTAACAGTAGTGGGTAGCTGCATATCAACAGCAGCCCGGAGTTCTTCCTTGAGGCCCAGAGTGAACCTCGTCACCAAAAATGTGTCACTCACTGTCGGTTCATACAACAAAAGTTGATACACTAGTTGGGTGAACTCCCGTTTGTACTCGGCCACTGATCCAGTCTGTTTAAGTAACAACAGAGCTCTCATCTTTGCGCGATGAACATTCACATCAAACTCCTGCATAACTGCCATCCTAAACTCATTCCAGCACGGCCACTGATGCAGAGCCTTGTATGCATGGAACCAATTTGCTGCATCTCCAGATAGGTGCAGCGTAGCTGACGTGACCTTGAATTCTTCAGGGATAGCATACAGTGAGAAGTAGGCCTCACATCCATCTAGCCAGATATGCACATCCTCTCCCTCAAAACGGGGAAAATCCATTTTGGGCATCCACGGTTTCTTCAACGGAACTTCTGTCCCAAAATGCTCTGTTGCAGAATGCCCAGTCTGAGTCGCAAACACAGGTGGTGGAACGGCCGGTTGCCTATGCTGTGGTGGCGTACCCAAAATGCCATCGTTGGTGGACGCGCTAGGAGGAGATTGCTTCGGTCCTGACTCATGAGCAGCTGCTGCCTGCTCCTGTCTAATTTCCCCAATCGACTTCATTGTGAGACTGACATTGTTCTGAACAATATGCATCTGCGCTGCCTGTGCCGCGAACTGCTGATCAAGGGAATCCAAGCAACTAAACAGATCATCCAGCTTACCCAACTTGTCGCCCACCGTTTGCAGAAGCTGCAGCTGTTCTCCCACCCGCGCCTCGATGGTCTCCATGGCATCCACCACGAGACGTGTCTGCTGATTCGGCTTTGGGGGCACCGTAGTCGCCAGCTTCACCGCCTACCAGGAATCGGCGAGTACCAGGGAGTTTTACAGCAGCCGCTAACCCCTTCCTCTGCAACCGCTCCAAACACCGCCGTGCAGCGCCAACCGAGTAGCCCACCGGAATTTCACACACCCAGAGGGTCTGAGTGCAACTGTGAGCTACCCTCGATCCGCTGCCGAACAGTTCACCGCCGCCGCCGAAGACGCCGCCCGTGCCGCCGAAGAACTGCGGCCACCCTCCGCCGCCGCAGACCCAGCCAACGGACGGGGATTTTACGAGAGAACCCAACCCGACCACTGTCGAGCCCGATCCCGCCGCCGATCGACCCAAATCTGATACCAATTGTGATGTACAGAACCCTCTGCTCACGATCTATCAAATGAATTCAAGGATACATAGTACTTTCATAGAGATTGGAATGGGAATTGGGAGAAGAGAGGTATAGCTTGGGGAAGAAGGAAGAAGGGAGAGTCTGAGAGGGGATCGAGATCCAATTACAATTCGTTGCCTTCTACGGCTCAGCTACTGGGTAAATGCACTCTATTACATGGGTCATCTTGCCCTACGAGATGGGCCAACGGCCCATACATTTGAGTCAACTTCCGGCCTGCCACTTAGTATCTGTCCCCTTCTTCTCCTATCTGCTCCCTGATGCGCTGTTCGTCAGCAACAGAGCTCTAGTGCTGACAGACATGTCGGAGTGCGGCAAGTTCAAGCGCTACTACAGATCTCTCTGCCCCACGGATTGGGTAAGCAAGTTCATTCAGGTTCCGGTGCATAATACTATCCTGCTTCTTCTGCCTCGGGTCTCCATCGTCGTCGGCTGTGAGGGAATGTGATTTGCTTTGCAGGTTGTGGAGTGGAACAGGCATCTGATCTGCTGTATCATCTTAGGGAGCGAGTGACGGCATGCCATTTCGATGTACCAGTAGTTACATAAGCACGGAGACAGCGGTCTGAATCTATGTTGTTGGCCCCTCTCCTTAAAATGTTTCCAGCTGGTAGTGTTTGCCATCTCGAGTTGATTTTTCACAGATACATTTTCCAGCTACAAGTTTCTTCATGTCACAGCAATTGAGGTCCCTAACCTGAGTTTTGGCTACGATCTCCATTTATCAAATAGCTTCAATGGACACTAGAAGCATACGCGCGCCTTGCTGCGCCGCTTAAACTACTACGGTGTCCAAGTCTGAAAAATATTAAACTGCTACTGTGTCAAGTCTGAAAAATATGCCTTGAATGCTACCATGAGCTATCCATCTCACTCTTTTTTAACCGAAATACTGCTTATAAATGTGTAATGGGAATTGTCGTAGCACTTGCTCTTACCTCGAGTTAACATCCAGACAATTGAAATAGATCGAATGTAACTTTTCCCCTAGGGTTTCCTAGGGTCCAACTTTTCCTTCGGCGGCGGCGCCGAAGTACACCAAGATCGACGTGGAATTCACTGGCCGACGACGGGTGCTTGAGAGAAGGACATCGAGGAAGGGTCTGGACTCGATCGTCGAAGGCTGCATGAAGAAATTGGGCGACCAGGAGGTGCGGGGTGGGATGGAGACGCCGGAAGTAGCGGTGGCTAGGGCTGAAGACCTAGAGGCGGCTAGGGCTAAAGATCTGGCGGCGGGTACCAGGCTCGATCCAGGAGACGATGCTGGGAAGGGAGATGATGCTGTTGGGGGTATGAATGGTGGGAAGGTTGCATACGATGAGAAGAATGAGGTTGAGGAAGATTGGGACCAGTATGAGCATGGCCACGATCTAGAGGGAGCGTTTGAGAATCTCAAGTTACAAGGGGAAGAGGAAGAAGATTTGGATCTATCTGGGGAGTTTGAGGACCTGATCAAGGACGTACGCTAGATGGCGCTTTTTAGGGTTCATATCCTTCGACCGTTTAGCCATGCTTCTCTGTTAAACTCCATGAGGAACGCGTGGGCCTGTGCGCAGGGGGTGACCTTCAACATTAAGGGACCCAACTTGTTCTTGGCTCAATGCCATTGTTTGGGGGATTGGAAGCGTGTGATGGAAGGGGGACCATGGCAGTTCAGGAGAGACCCGGTGGTGCTAGTCGAGTGCGATGGTTTTTTGGATGTAGAAGAATATGAGCTAAACATGTATCCCCTATGGGCAAGAATAAAAGGTTTGCCGGATGGTTTGACGAGGAAGAAGGAGCTGGCAGAGAAGGTAGCAAAGAAGGTGGGAGAACCTCCGTTTACGGTCACGGTGAATGAAGGAAGAATCAACCCTTCAAATTTTTTGAGAGTTTGGGTGTTTGTTAATGTTACAACTCCATTAGTAAGGTTTGTGCATATCACCTTGAAAGAGAGGAAGAGGTATTCGGTGTTCTATGAAAAACTTCCAGACTTCTGTTTCTTCTGCGGGCGTATGGGACATGTTGTGGAGGAATGTGGTGATGGTGTACATGATATTGCACTGTGCGAATGGGGAGACTGGCTGCATTGGGTCAGTGAACCTATGGGGTCTGGAGGCAGAGGGGGTAGAGGTGGAGGGAGTGATGGAGGTAGAGGGGGTGCTGGCCCGTTGGGGGCGAGGAGGAAGAAGAGGAGGTAGGGGAGGAGGGTCTAGAGGAGGTAGAGCAGAAGGTGCGGAAGAGAGGGGTAACATGGAGGTGCAAAGGAAGGGAGGTGTGGAGCTACAAGTGGGGATGGATATCATGCAGTTCAAGATGATGAAAGCGGCGGAGGTACGCACAGCAAGGAAGAGGCTCGTGGATGATGATGGTGCGGCAAGTGTGCGAAGCCCGGACGGACAAAACCTGGGGGGAAAAGTGGCTGATGCGGTTCTGCGTCTGGAGTATGGGGAGTCAATCAATTCGGGGAACCGGTCGGATCCTAAAGTAACACCAGGCAAGAACCCTATAGTGAAGCGAAGGAAGCAGGTAGAAGACGGGGTGGAGGAGAGTGAGGGAGTTGACATGGACACATCTGCGCAGGCGGCCTCCGGAGAGGAGGACCGCCGGTTCCAATGAATTGCCTAAGTTGGAACTGCCGGGGAGGGGGGAACACCCGGACAGTTCATGAGCTAGCGACGTTGTGTAAGTCGCGTTTCCCCATGTTGGTCTTTCTGTGTGAAACAAGACAAAAGGTAGAGAAGATGAAACGGATTTGAGCTAAACTTGGGTTGAAGGGCTTTTGTGGAGTGGATAGCAATGGATTGAGTGGTGGCTTGGCACTATATTGGAGAGAGGATTGTGCTGTGGATGTTTTGGACACGGATGACAGATTCATTGACATTGTCATCAAAGCCCGTGAAGGTGCACCGGAGTGGAGAGCTACTTTTGTATATGGGGAGCCTCGGGTGGAAAACAGACACCTAATGTGGACTAAGCTACGAGATCTGAAAGTTGTTAATAATTTGCCTTGGTTGGTTATCGGTGACTTTAATGAAGCCATCTGGGATTTTGAGCATTTATCGATCACGCCGAGGGCAGAAACACAAATGATAGCATTCAGGGATACCTTGGAGGTGTGTGAACTAATTGATCTTGGGTTCACGGGCCTGCCTTTCACATATGATAATAGAAGAGCGAGGTCGGCAAACGTCAAGGTGAGATTGGACCGCGCGGTAGCAACAAATGATTGGCAAAATCTGTTCGCATTTGCTGCAGTGGAACACATACCGTCTCCATGTTCAGACCACCTAGTTATGTTTCTTAAAGGAGAACCGGACCCGGGTCCGGTGAAGGAGAAGTGTAGGAGGTATGAGGTCTTTTGGGAGAGGGATTCGGAGTTGCCACAAGTGGTGGAAGATGCATGGGTGGCGGTTGGAGAGATTCACAGTCTCTCGTAGCTGAAAGAAGCTTTGGCAAAAACAATGACTGCGTTACAGTCATGGGGTAGGAAATTTGGCAATGTGACTCGAGAACTGGCCAAGTCGAGAAGCCAACTGGAGGAGCTTATGAATATGAACGCGGATAGGGAAGATATAAGGGAAGTGATGGATAAAATGAATGAGTTATTGTATCAAGAAGAGATCATGTGGATGCAAAGATCGAGAATTGCTTGGCTTAAGGAAGGAGATCGTAATACAAAATATTTTCACACTAAAGCAGTTTGGAGGGCGAGGAAGAATAAGATAAGGGAGTTAACGGACAGCGTTGGGGTAGTGCATACGGAGTTTACAGCAATGAGTCAGATTGCAAATGAATACTTTCAGAATATTTTTGCGGTGGATAGTAACTTGCAGGCATCCGAGGTAGTAAACTTATTTGAACGTGTGATCACACAGGCTGATAATGATAGATTATGTGCACCGTTTACTGATAAGGAGATTTCCGATGCCTTGTTCCAGATTGGGCCGTTGAAGGCACCAGGCCCAGACGGGTTTCCCGCTCGTTTCTTCCAACGGAACTGGAGTACGGTGAAGGAGGGTGTGATTGCTGCAGTCCGGGATTTTTTTAGTACGGGAGTCATGCCTGAGGGTGCTAATGATACATCCATTGTGCTTATTCCAAAAATACCCAATCCCTCAAAGATGGCGGACTATAGGCCTATAAGTCTTTGTAATGTCACATACAAGATAATATCTAAATGCCTGGTTAACAGATTAAGTGTTGGAAATATGCCCTAGAGGCAATAATAAATTGGTTATTATTATATTTCCTTGTTCATGATAATCGTTTATTGTCCATGCTAGAATTGTATTGATAGGAAACTCAGATACATGTGTGGATACATAGACAACACCATGTCCCTAGTAAGCCTCTAGTTGACTAGCTCGTTGATCAATAGATGGTTGCGCTTTCCTGACCATGGACATTGGATGTCATTGATAACGGGATCACATCATTAGGAGAATAATGTGATGGACAAGACCCAATCCTAAGCCTAGCACAAAGATCATGTAGTTCGTATGCTAAAGCTTTTCTAATGTCAAGTATCACTTCCTTAGACCATGAGATTGTGCAACTCCCGGATACCGTAGGAGTGCTTTGGGTGTGCCAAACGTCACAACGTAACTGGGTGGCTATAAAGGTACACTACAGGTATCTCTGAAAGTGTCTGTTGGGTTGGCGCGAATCGAGATTGGGATTTGTCACTCCGTGTAAACGGAGAGGTATCTCTGGGCCCACTCGGTAGGACATCATCATACACTACTGGAATCAGCTAATTTGCCATCTGCCAGCTCTTTGCCGTCTGCTAGCAGATGGCAAAGAAGGTCTTTGCCATCAACTACCCAAAAGCAGACGGCAAAGAAATGGCTGGCGACAAAACAGGCCTTTGCCATCAGTCACTTCTTTGCCGTCAGCTGGCGGACGGCAAAGATTCTTTGCCATCAGCTGGCGGACGACAAAGAATCTTTGCCGTCAGCTGGCGGACGGCAAAGAGAGAGGTGGCCCCCCACTACCGAGCCATTTACGGAAAAAAAAGGCCCCCTCTTTGCCGTCTGCTAGCAGACGGCAAAGAGACAAAACGGCGGACGGCAAACCAGATCCACACCGCACCACGCCCCCCCCCCCCCCCCGCCCGTTATCTCTTCTCTCCCTCTCTCCTCCCCGACGCCCACCAGATCCACACCCATCGCCGCCCGGCGCCGCCCCCGCCACCCGCCGCCGAACCTGCCTGGTGCCGCCCCCGCCCCGCCACCCGCTGCCCGGCGCCGCCCCCGCCACCCGCTGCCCGGCGTCGCCCTGCCACCCGCCGCCCGGCGCCGCTCCCGCCTCCCGGAGCAGCCCCCACCACCCCTCCGCCCCCACCCCACCCGCCGATGCCCCACCATGCGCCGCCCGGCGCCGCCCACGTCGCTGGCCCACCTGCCCCACTGCGTCCTCCTGCGACCACGCGTGACCCTCCCCTGCGGCTAGGGTTTCGGCCACCACATCACCGGCGTGGCTCCGGTGTTGCTCAGGTCGTCGTGAGGATCCTCCGGCGGTGATGGCTGTGCCGTGGCGCGATGGTGCTCCTGGGTGGCGCCTCCATGCTGTGGTGCCCCTGGTTGGCGCCTTCGTGCCTGTGCTCTCACTGGTGCCGCCGTTGTGGTGCTCTCTGGCAAGCTCCGGCTTGTTGTGGTGGTGTTGGTTGTGATGCTGGTCACACCATAGTGATGGTGTGGCTGCATCCTACTTCGGCTACAACTCCTTTTGGTGAGCTTCTCCTTGCTCCCCTCCTGATCTCTCTAATGCATAGCTCTAGCTGTTGATCTTGTTGGATGTGAGGCTCTATTAGCTGTGGTTAGCTGTTGTAGATGAGCATCAACTTGTATTGGAGCTCTCTGTGATGGATTCTTGCTGTGTCAGGGTTTTGGTCAGTGACCATCTATGTGTATTTGTGAAGTATATATACTCCTGTACTGCTCTGTTCTGTTTAGTTGATCCTGGAGTTGTTACTTTGGTCAGTTACTTTACTCATGAATGGATACTCACTTGTTCTTAGTTATTTTACTTCTCATACTGATATGAACAGATACCACTTGGTTTGGCTATTCCTATTTGTCTCTTTCTAATAGCCTATGAACAGATGCTATACTTGGTTTTGGTTGTTACTTTCCTAGTTTTCTACTGATAAGACAGATACTACATCTGATTTGGGCAGTGATGCTGGTCTGAGCCCCCCTCTATTAGGCTTAATTTACATGTGACTATCCATGTGCTGTGATGAACTAGCCCTGGCACTTCTAGGCTGTCTGAGCACATAATCCCTCAAGTATACCTTGAGGTCTTCTGTAGCTCTCCTTAATAGTTATCTCTTCTAAGCTGCTGGTGGTTGGATGTGTTGGGAGTTGGTCTGGTTGGCTGGTTGTGATGTATATCTCCTCCTGGAGCTTTGTTTTTGGCGTTGCACAGTGACATGTACCTATTGTCACTAGACAAAACTGATTGTGGTGATGAAGTCTGATCTTTGGCTTTAATCACTAGTTTTTAGTTGGCTTAATTCCTGGAGCTAGTACTGATAGTGGTCTTTGTGTTGGCATTTAACTTACTGCTAATTGTGGTGGCTTCTTGATTGGGTCCTTGGCTGGTTCTCTCCTTTGGCTCTTTGGTATTGGTTTACTCTATTTGGCTTTATAATTAAGATCACTTTGAATATCAGGATCTTAACTAAGATTATCTTGATCTCAAGTACTGGCTCCTACAGCATTGCATTTCACCAAGTGAAATGCTACATTTCTACTCCTAACCCATTCTCTCTTTCTTAGTGTTTTTGTTATGCAGGTTGGAAGAAAAGAAGAAGATCCGGAGAAGATCTTAGTAATAAGATAGTTTTTTAGGAAAATAGATATTTAGTTTTAGATCATTCCTTGTAATATTTGTTGGATATGTGTTGGATATATATGTGTTCATGACTATATATTGGTAACATGTGTTGGATATATATGTGTTCATGAGTATTGGTAATATGTGTTGGATATGCTATATTGGTCATATATATATCTGTGTTTGATTTTCTATGAAAATGAATTGATATAAGAAGAAACAGAATTAATGCCTATTTGGTCTCTTTGCCATCTGCCAACAGATAGCAAAGAGCCTGCAGCCTTTGCTGTCAGCTGGCGGACGGCAAAGGCTGCCGTTAGCCACCTAACGGACACTAACACTACTCATTTTGCCGTCCGCTTCTTTGCTGTCCGCGGCAGACGGCAAAGGCGCCTTTGCCGTCAGCCGCCGAAAGCAGACGGCAAAGTAGGTCTTTGCCGTAGCCTACTTTGCCGGAGCCTTTTGCCGTCTGCGGCTGACGGCAAAGGCCTTTGCCGTCCGCCGTTCATGCCTTTTCCGTCCGCCGGGCAGACGGCAAAGTAGCTGATTCCTGTAGTGATAATGTGCACAATGTGATCAAGGAGTTGATCACGGGATGATGTGTTACGGAACGAGTAAAGAGACTTGCCGGTAACGAGACTGAACAAGGTATCGGGATACCGACGATCAAATCTCGGGCAAGTATCGTACCGATAGACAAAGGGAATTGTATACGGGATTGATTAAGTCCTTGACATCTTGGTTCATCCGATGAGATCATCGTGGAGCATGCGGGAGCCAACATGGGTATCCAGATCCCGCTGTTGGTTATTAACCGGAGAACGTCTCGGTCATGTCTGCATGGTTCCCGAACCCGTAGGGTCTACACACTTAAGGTTCGATGACGCTAGGGTTATAAAGGAAGTTTGTATGTGGTTACCGGATGTTGTTCGGAGTCCCAGATGAGATCCCGGATGTCACGAGGAGTTCCGGAATGGTCCGGAGGTAAAGATTTATATATAGGAAGTCCTGTTTTGGTCACCGGAAAAGTTTCGGGTTTTATCGGTAACGTATCGGGACCACCGGGAGGGTTTCGGGGGTCCACCAAGTGGGGCCACAAGCCCCGGAGGGCTGCATGGGCCAAGTGTGGGAGGGGACCAGCCCCAGGTGGGCTGGTGCGCCCCCCCCCCCCCCCCCACACACACACACAAGGGCCCAAGGCGCAAGGGAGAGGAGAAGGGGGCAAACCCTAGGGCAGATGGGCCCTAAGGCCCACCCTGGTGCGCCTCCCCCTCTCCCCTCCCCTTGGCCGCCCCTAGATGGGATCTAGGGGGGCTGCCGCCACCCCTAGGGAGGGAACCCTAGCTGGGGGCGTGCCCCTCCCCTTCCCCTATATATACTTGAGGTTTGGGCTGCCCACAACACACGAGTTCCTCTCCTCTTGTTGGCGTAGCCCTACCTCTCTTTCTCCTCGTTTCTTGCCGTGCTTGGCGAAGCCCTGCTGGAGTACCATGCTCCTCCACCACCACCACGCCGTTGTGTTGCTGCTGGATGGAGTCTTCCTCAACCTCTCCCTCTCTCCTTGCTGGATCAAGGCATGGGAGACGTCACCGGGCTGTACGTGTGTTGAACACGGAGGTGCCGTCCGTTCGGCACTAGGATCATCGGTGATTTGGATCACGACGAGTACGACTCCATCAACCCCGTTCTCTTGAACGCTTCTGCTTAGCGATCTACAAGGGTATGTAGATGCACTCTCCTTCCCTCGTTGCTGGTCTCTCTATAGATAGATCTTGGTGACACGTAGGAAAATTTTGAATTTCTGCTACGTTCCCCAACAGTGGCATCATGAGCTAGGTCTATGCGTAGTTTCTATGCACGAGTAGAACACAAAGTAGTTGTGGGTGTTGATTTTGTTCAATATGCTTGCCGTTACTAGTCCAATCTTGATTCGGCGGCATTGTGGGATGAAGCGGCCCGGACCAACCTTACACGTACGCTTACGTGAGACCGGTTCCACCGACTGACATGCACTAGTTGCATAAGGTGGCTGGCGGGTGTCTGTCTCTCCCACTTTAGTCAGAACGGATTCGATGAAAAGGGTCCTTATGAAGGGTAAATAGCAATTGGCATATCACGTTGTGGTTTTTGCGTAGGTAAGAAACGTTCTTGCTAGAAACCCATAGCAGCCACGTAAAACATGCAAACAACAATTAGAGGACGTCTAACTTGTTTTTGCAGGGTATGCTATGTGATGTGATATGGCCAAAGGATGTGATGAATGATATATGTGATGTATGAGATGATCATGTTCTTGTAATAGGAATCACGACTTGCATGTCGATGAGTATGACAACCGGCAGGAGCCATAGGAGTTGTCTTAATTTATTTATGACCTACATGTCAACATAAATGTCATGTAATTACTTTACTTTATTGCTAACCGTTAGTTGTAGTAGTAGAAGTAATAGTTGGCGAGACAACTTCATGAAGACACGATGATGGAGATCATGGTGTCATGCCGGTGACGATGATGATCATGGAGCCCCGAAGATGGAGATCAAAAGGAGCAATATGATATTGGCCATATCATGTCACTATTTGATTGCATGTGATGTTTATCATGTTTATACATCTTATTTGCTTAGAACGACGGTAGTAAATAAGATGATCCCTCATTAAAATTTCAAGAAAGTGTTCCCCCTAACTGTGCACCGTTGCGAAAGTTCGTCGTTTCGAAGCACCACGTGATGATTGGGTGTGATAGATTCTTATGTTCGAATACAACGGGTGTTGACGAGCCTAGCATGTACAGACATGGCCTTGGAACACATGCAAAACACTTAGGTTGACTTGACGAGCCTAGCATGTACAGACATGGCCTCGGAACACAAGAGACCGAAAGGTCGAGCATGAGTCGTATGGTAGATACGATCAACATGAAGATGTTCACCGATGTTGACTAGTCCGTCTCAAGTGATGATCGGACACGGCCTAGTTGACTCGGATCATGTAATCACTTAGATGACTAGAGGGATGTCTATCTGAGTGGGAGTTCATAAGATGAACTTAATTATCCTGAACATAGTCAAAAGGTCTTCGCAAATTATGTCGTAGCTCGCGCTTCAGTTCTACTGTTTAGATATGTTCCTAGAGAAAATTTAGTTGAAAGATGATAGTAGCAATTATGCGGACTAGGTCCGTAAACCGAGGTTTGTCCTCATTGCTTCATAGAAGGCTTATGTCCTTAATGCACCGCTCAGTGTGCTGAACCTCGAATGTCGTCTGTTGATGTTGCGAACATCTGACATACACATTTTGATAACTACGTGATAGTTTAGTTAAACGGTTTAGAGTTGAGGCACCGAAGACATTTTGAAACGTCGCGAAACATATGAGATGTTTCGAGGGCTGAAATTGGGATTTCAGGCTCGTGCCCACGTCAAGAGGTATAAGACCTCCGACGATTTTCTTAGCCTGCAAACTAAGGGAGAAAAGCTCAATTGTTGAGCTTGTGCTCAGATTGTCTGAGTACAACAATCATTTGAATCGAGTGGGAGTTGATCTTCCAGATGAGATAGTGATGTTTCTCCGAAGTCATTACCACCAAGCTGCTAGAGCTTCGTGATGAACTATAATATATCAGGGACATATATGATGATCCTTGAGATATTCGTGATGTTTGACACCACAAAAGTAGAAATCAAGAAGGAGCATCAATTGTTGATGGTTGGTGAAACCACTAGTTTCAAGAAGGGCAAGGGAAAGGGATACTTCATGAAACGGCAAATCAGCTGCTGCTCTAGTGAAGAAACCCAAGGTTGAACCCAAACCCGAAACTAAGTGCTTCTGTAATAAGGGGAACAGCCACTGGAGTAGAATTACCCTAGATACTTGGTAAATGAGAAGGCTGGCAAGGTCGATAGAAGTATATTGGATATACATTGTGTTAATGTGTACTTTACTAGTACTCCTAGTAGCACCATGGTATTAGATACCAGTTCGGTTGCTAAATGTTAGTAAACTCGAAATAAAAGCTACGGAATAAATGGAGACTAGCTAAAGGTGAGCTGACGATATGTGTTGGAAGTGTTTCCAATGTTGATATGATCAAGCATCGCACGCTCCCTCTACCATTGAGATTGGTGTTAAACCTAAATAATTGTTATTTGGTGTTTGCGTTAAGCATAGACATGATTGGATTATGACTATCACAATACGGTTATTCATTTAAAGAGAATAATAGTTACTCTATTTATTTGAATAATACCTTCAATGGTCTTGCACCTAAAACGAATGGTTTATTGAATCTCGATCGTAGTGATACACATGTTCATGCCAAAAGATATAAGATAGTAATGATAGTACCACCTACTTGTGGCACTGCTACATAAGTCATATCGATATAAAACGCATGAAGAAGCTCCATGTTGATGGATCTTTGGACTCACTCATTTTTGAAAGGATTGAGACATGCGAACCATGTTTGTTGGTAGATATGCATGAAGAAACTCTATACAGATGGATCGTTTGGACTCACTTGATTTTGAATCACTTGAGACATGCAAATCATACCACATGGGCAAGATGACTGAAAGCCTCGTTTTCAGTAAAATGGAACTAGAAAGCAACTTGTTGGAAGTAATACATTTTGATGTGTGCAGTCCAATGAGTGCTGAGGCGTGTAGTGGATATCGTTATGTTCTTACTTCACAAATGATTTGAGTAGATGTTGAGTACATTTACTTGATGAATCACGAGTCTGAATTATTGAAAGGTTCAAGTAATTTCAGTGTGAAGTTGAAAGATCGTCGTGACAAAAGGATAAAATATCTATGATATGATCATAGAGATAAATATCTGAATTACGAGTTTGGCATAGAATTAAGACATTGTGAAAATTGTTTCACAACCGATACAGCCTGGAACACCATAGGGTGATGGTGTGTCCGAACATCATAACTGCACCCTATTGGATATGATGCATACCATGATGTCTCTTATCAAATTACCACGATAGTTTATGGGTTAGGCATTAGAGACAACCACATTCACTTTAAATAGGGCACCACGTAATTCCGATGAGATGACACCATATGAACTATGGTTTAGAGAAACCTAAGATGTCATTTCTTAAAAGTTTGGGGCTGCGACGCTTATGTGAAAAAGTTTCAGGCTGATAAGCTCGAACCCAAAGCGGATAAATGCATCTTCATAGGACATCCAAAACAGTTGGGTATACCTCTTGTCTCAAATCCGAAAGCAATAAGGGATTGTTTCTAGAATCGGGTCCTTTCTCGAGGAAAAGTTTCTCTCGAAAGAATTGAGTGGGAGGATGGTAGAGACTTGATGAGGTTATTGAACCGTCTGTTCAACTAGTGTGTGGCAGGGCACAGGGAGTTGTTCCTGTGGCACCTACACCAATTGAAGTGGAAGCTTATGATAGTGATCATGAAACTTCAGATCAAGTCACTACCAAACCTCGTAGGATGACAAGGATGCGTACTACTTCAGAGTGGTACGTAATCCTGTCTTGGAAGTCATGTTGCTAGACAACAATGAACCTACGAGCTATGGAGAAGCGATGGTGGGCCTGGATTCCAAAATGGCTCGAGGCCATATAATCCGAGAGAGGATCCATATATGAAAACAAAGTATAGACTTTGGAAGAACTACTTGATGGTCGTAAGGCTGTTAGGTACATATGGATTTTAAAAGGAAGACGGACAATGATGGTAAGTATCACCATTAAGAAAGCTCGACTTGTCGTTAAGATGTTTTCCGACAAGTTCAAGGAGTTGACTACGATGAGACTTTCTCACTCGTAGCGATGCTAAGAGTCTGTTGGAATTATATTAGCGATTACTGCATTATTTATGAAATCTTGCAGATAGGATGTCAAAAACCATTGTTTCCTCGACGATTTTCTTGAGGAAAGGTTGCATGTGATACAACCGGAAGGTTTTGTCAATCCTGAAAGATGCTAACAAGTATGCAAAGCTCCAGCAATCCTTCTAAGGACTGGAGTAAGCATCTCGGAGTTGGAATGTATGCTTTGATGAGATGATCAAAGATTTTGGGTGTATACAAAGTTTATGAGAAACTTGTATTTCCAAAGAAGTGAGTGGGAGCACTATAGAATTTCTGATGAGTATATGTTGTTGACATATTGTTGATCAAAAATGACGCAGAATTTCTGGAAAGCATACAGGGTTATTTGGAAAGTGTTTTTCAATGGAAAGCCTGGATTAAGCTACTTGAACATTGAGCATCAAGATCTATAAGGATAGATCAAAATGCTTAATGGTACTTTCAAATGAGCACATACCTTGACATGATCTTAAAGGTGTTCAAGATGGATCGGTCAAAGAAGGAGTTCTTGCCTGAGTTGTAAGGTATGAAGTTAAGACTTAAAGCTCGACCACGGTAGAAGAAAGAGGAAGGACGAAGGTCGTCCCCTATGCTTTTGTCATAGGCCCTCTACAGTATGCTATGCTGTGTACCGCACCTGAAGTGTGCCTTGCCATGAGTCAGTCAAGGGGTACAAGAGTGATCCAAGAATGGATCACAGGACAGCGGTCAAAGTTATCCTTAGTAACTAGTGGACTAAGGAATTTTCTCAATTATGGAGGTGGTAAAAGAGTTCGTCGTAAAGGGTTATGCCGATGCAAACTTTGACACTAATCCAGATTATTCTGAGTAGTAAACTGGATTCGTATAGTAGAACAGTTATTTGGAATAGCTCCAAATAGAACGTAGTAGCTGTATCTAGGAGATGACATAGAGATTTGTAAAGCACACACGGATCTAAAAGGTTCAGATCTGTTGACTATAACATCTCTCACAAGCATAACATGATCAAACCCAGAACTCATCGAGTGTTAATCACATGGTAATGTGAACTAGATTATTGACTCTAGTAAACTCTTTGGGTGTTAGTCACATGAGGATGTGACCTTGAGTGTTAATCACATATCGATGTGAACTGGATTATTGACTCTAGTGCAAGTGGGAGACTGTTGGAAATATGTCCTAGAGGCAATAATAAATTGGTTATCATTATATTTCCTTGTTCATGATAATCGTTTATTGTCCATGCTAGAATTGTATTGATAGGAAACTCAGATACATGTGTGGATACATAGACAACACCATGTCCCTAGTAAGCCTCTAGTTGACTAGCTCGTTGATCAATAGATGGTTGCGCTTTCCTGACCATGGACATTGGATGTCATTGATAACGGGATCACATCATTAGGAGAATAATGTGATGGACAAGACCCAATCCTAAGCCTAGCACAAAGATCATGTAGTTCGTATGCTAAAGCTTTTCTAATGTCAAGTATCACTTCCTTAGACCATGAGATTGTGCAACTCCCGGATACCGTAGGAGTGCTTTGGGTGTGCCAAACGTCACAACGTAACTGGGTGGCTATAAAGGTACACTACAGGTATCTCTGAAAGTGTCTGTTGGTTTGGCGCGAATCGAGATTGGGATTTGTCACTCCGTGTAAACGGAGAGGTATCTCTGGGCCCACTCGGTAGGACATCATCATAATGTGCACAATGTGATCAAGGAGTTGATCACGGGATGATGTGTTACGGAACAAGTAAAGAGACTTGCCGGTAACGAGATTGAACAAGGTATCAGGATACCGACGATCGAATCTCGGGCAAGTATCGTACCGATAGACAAAGGGAATTGTATACGGGATTGATTAAGTCCTTGACATCGTGGTTCATCCGATGAGATCATCGTGGAGCATGCGGGAGCCAACATGGGTATCCAGATCCCGCTGTTGATTATTAACCGGAGAACGTCTCGGTCATGTCTGCATGGTTCACGAACCCGTAGGGTCTACACACTTAAGGTTCGATGACGCTAGGGTTATAAAGGAAGTTTGTATGTGGTTACCGGATGTTGTTTGGAGTCCCGGATGAGATCCCGGACGTCACGAGGAGTTCCGGAATGGTCCGGGGGTAAAGATTTATATATAGGAAGTCCTGTTTTGGTCACCGGAAAAGTTTCGGGTTTTATCGGTAACGTACCGGGACCACCGGGAGGGTCCCGGGGGTCCACCAAGTGGGGCCACAAGCTCCGGAGGGCTGCATGGGCCAAGTGTGGGAGGGGACCAGCCCCAGGTGGGCTGGTGCGCCCCCCCCCCCCCCCCCCACAAGGGCCCAAGGCGCAAGGGAGAGAAGGGGGAAAACCCTAGGGCAGATGGGCCCTAAGGCCCACCCTGGTGCGCCTCCCCCTCTCCCCTCCCCTTGGCCGCCCCTAGATGGGATCTAGGGGGGCTGCCGCCACCCCTAGGGAGGGAACCCTAGGTGGGGGCGCAGCCCCTCCCCTTCCCCTATATATACTTGAGGTTTGGGCTGCCCACAACACACGAGTTCCTCTCCTCTTGTTGGCGCGGCCCTGCCTCTCTTTCTCCTTGTTTCTTGCGGTGCTTGGCGAAGCCCTGCTGGAGTACCACGCTCCTCCACCACCACCACGTCGTTGTGCTGCTGCTGGATGGAGTCTTCCTCAACCTCTCCCTCTCTCCTTGCTGGATCAAGGCATGGGAGACGTCACCGGGCTGTACGTGTGTTGAACACGGAGGTGCCGTCCGTTCGGCACTAGGATCATCGGTGATTTGGATCACGACGAGTACAACTCCATCAACCCCGTTCTCTTGAACGCTTCCGCTTAGCGATCTACAAGGGTATGTAGATGCACTCTCCTTCCCCTCGTTGCTGGTCTCTCCATAGATAGATCTTGGTGACACGTAGGAAAAATTTGAATTTCTGCTACGTTCCCCAACATTAAGGCCCTTGCTGGATGACATAATTTCGACTGAACAAAGTGCGTTTATACCAGGCAGGTTGATTACAGATAATGCATTGGTTGCCTTTGAGTGTTTACACTATATTAAACAAGAGAAGGATCCATCTAGGAGTTTTTGTGCGTATAAGTTGGACTTGTCTAAGGCTTATGATAGAGTGGATTGGGCTTTCTTGAAGCAGGTGATGCAAAGGTTAGGCTTTTCCCATCGATGGATTGACTGGATAATGGCGTGTGTCACATCGGTGAGGTATTCGATAAAATTAAATGGAACCCTCCTGGACTCATTTGCACCGTCGCGTGGGCTATGGCAAGGAGACCCACTCTCTCCGTTCTTGTTCTTATTTGTGGCAGATGGACTTTCAGCTATTTTGAGGAATAAAGTGCAAGTTGGCGATATTGCTCCAGTAAAAATTTGCAGGAGAGCCTCGGGCATATCCCACTTGCTTTTTGCAGATGATACCATGCTGTTTTTTCAGGCTTCGAGGGACCAAGCGGAGCAGGTAAAAGCAGCCTTGGATCTTTACAGCACGGCTACGGGCCAAAGTTTGAACTATGAGAAGTGTTCGATATTTTTTGGTGAGTCATGCCCGGTTACAAATCAAGAGCATGTAAGAGACGTTCTACACGTCACAAGTTTGGTTTTTGAGGAGAAGTATTTGGATCTCCCCACGCCTGAAGGACGAATGTCGAAAGGTAAGTTTCAGAACTTGCAAACAAGTCTTACCAAAAGACTTGTCCAGTGGGGGGATGGCTTTTTGGCTCAGCCTGGTAGAGAGGTACTTATCAAGGCTGTCGCGCAAGCTTTACCCACGTATATAATGGGTGTGTTCAAGCTACCATTTTCAGTGTGTGACGATCTTACAAGAATGGTGAGGAATTTTTATTGGGGCTCAGAGAAGGGGAAGAGGAAGGTTCATTGAAAGGGGTGGAATCATCTTATGCAGCCAAAAGAAAGAGGTGGGATTGGTTTCCGAGATTTTCGAATATTTAACCAAGCCCTTCTGGCTTGTCAGGCATGGAGATTAATCACAAGGCCGGAGAGTTTGTGTGCTCGGCTACTCAAAGCCTAATATTACCCGGCTGGTAAGTTAGAGGACACTGTGTTTTCTGGAAATGCATCATCGACCTGGTCGGCCATTAGTCATGGTTTGGAGCTTTTGAAAAAGGGTTTAATTTGGAGAATTGGCAACGGTAGAAGTATACGGGTGTGGAGGGATAGCTGGATTCCCCGCCCTTACTCGTATAAACCGATCTCATGGCAGGGGGTGTGCCGATTTAGATATGTTTCAGATCTGCTGAATGAGAATGGCTCCTGGAAAGTACAAATTCTGAACCAATATTTCATGCAAGCTGATGTGACCGAGATCCTAAAGATCAGAGTTTCACCCAGGCAGTGCGAAGATGTCCTTGCATGGGGACCAGATAAGTTGGGGGTTTTCTCAGTAAAAAGTGTGTATCATCTGGCGTTTGATGAGGCGCATAGGTCCAATATATCGGCCTCTAGCTCGATGTCCACCGGTGCGAGGAGCTGCTGGAAGTTCATCTGGAATTGTGGACTGCCGCCAACAGTGGCAAATTCTGCTTGGAGAGTTGCCACAGATGGGTTGCCAACGTGGAAGAACAAGCACAAGATTGGCTTGGAGACCACAAGTATTTGTCCAGTCTGTGGTGTAGACACAGAGGACAATTTTCACCCGTTCTTGAGGTGTCAACTAGGAAGAGATCTTTATTTGAGTATGGCAAAAGTCTGGAACTTGCCCCGGCTTTAGACAATTACTAAATGTGGAAAGGAGTGGCTCCTGCAATTGCTAGCTCCTAGAAGTGATATGGAACGGTGTATGATCCTGCTGGTTTTCTGGAGAGCTTGGTATATTCGCAATGAAGTGGTGCATTACAAGCCGACGCCACCAATGGATACATCAGTAAGATATCTACAGAGTTACTTTGTCTCTCTTATGACCATCACGATTGACAGTGGTGCCGACCCAGTTAAAGGGAAGTCATACATCACAGTGGAGAAGAAAGGACGAAGGGATATGCATAGTTCAAAGATGCCTGGATGGGAGAAGCCTAAGCAAGGGTGGACTAAGCTAAACACTGATGGAGCCTTTGTGGCATGTGATAATGCGGGTGTGGGCATGATCTTGCGGAATGATGTTGGCAAAATAATTTTCTCTGCTTGCAGGGCATTACAGTATTGCCGAGACGCTTTGGAGGCGGAACTTCATGCGTGCTTGGAGGGGTTATCTTCGGCGGTCCAACGTACTTCTCTTCCAATTCAAGTTGAGATGGACTCGTCTGTTGCCGTTGCTATGATCACTAGTGGTGATGCGGATCGTTCACTTTATTCGTCGTTGGTTAATGAGATTAGGGCTTTACTAAACCATCATCAAGCTTGTATTACTCATATAGCTCGTTCACAGAATAAGGCGAGTGATAAGCTAACGTATTTTGGTCGTTCTAATAATCGTACTATGACTTGGTTAGGGTCAGGTCCTCCTGAAAGTTTTGGAGGTAGTTGCTGAGGATTGTATTGATACTGGGATTGAGTAATACAAGTTTTTTTGAGTTCGCAAAAAAGATTGAAATAGATCGGATAATTGTCTAGTTGTGGAAGAGAAGTTCATATCAGTCCTAGGCACAAAGCATTTGACCAGCAGTGACCCTTTCTCCTTCCTGAGATGGATATCATCTCTCACAACCAAGCATTGGGCAATTCAAATGCCATGCAAAAGAACGACACCAGATCATTTAAATAATGAATGAGAAGTACATTTTGTATTACATATAGATGCCGGCAAAACAATACAAAACAGATACTACATGGATGCTAGCTCTCAAGTAAATACCAAAACATATTACATTACGATAATACATTGTAACACGTTCAATACCAGATTCTGAACTGCCAAGGCTAATCTAGAACGTATGAATAGCAACCACCTCTCGCAAACCGTACTTATAAATGGTAGAGGAATAAAATTTCCAAAACAATAAAATTGAGAAAAGCAAATGATTAATTAATCTGCTAAAACGTAGGATGATTAAGAACTAAGAAACACGGATACATGGTAATACGATTTTTTTTCTCAAAAGCAGCCACACGGGGACGTTAAGTATATATAGAACAAATAACAATACGCCATCTAATAAAGAGAAAAATAATAATGGGATGCAATTATACTGCCCCCTTTGTTGTCTCCCTGCCTGTCAATGGTTGAGTTGAATGAATCTAAATCTCCTCATACTGAGATCTTTGCAACATGCAAATACATACTATGCTAATATTGGAAATTGTAACAAACATAAATCTTCACTTCACCCATGGAGGATTGGCTGCTGCCCCAGATATCATGCCCCTGGCCAGCAATAAGACAGCGACACCAGCAGCAAGAAGGAAAGAACCAAACACAAAGCGGCATCCACATCAGGCGGAAGTTAAGCAAGAACTCAAGCACAAAGCGGCATCCACAGCAGGCGGAAGTTAAGCAAGAACCCCAAGCAGCAAAGGCACTCCGACAGCCGACAGCAATAGTTCAGCAGCAAAAAACGAATCAGAAAGAGCTGAGGGTGAGGTAATTTGTTTCTAAATATCATTATCTTGGTCAGTATTTAACAATCTGGCATTCTGTTTCGGAAGTGTATGGACAGGGAAAGCTCAGTACAGTGTTGACTTGCAGTGAAAGTGGATGGATGGTTTTTTGGTTCCATGAGGATGAACAATTCCTGCATGTTGTTTTGATTGGTCCTAGTCCATAAAGATATGGTGTAGATTATCACAAAGTTATCCATTTAACATTTAATTAACATTTTTCAATAATCTCAATGCAGTTTAGTGTAGTTTCTGGGAAATTTCAGTTCTGCGTAAAAATGCAGTTATATATGCAGTTTACCTGTATTCTTGCATCTCCAGACCAACTTCTGAGCAAGAGGCTTGAACAAACTGGGTGCACATACTTGCATATTTTGACTGACTCCTGAAAAAGCAAAGGATATATTACTCAATCTATGTGTATTGTAACTGCAATATGATGCTTGGTCACATGAATGCATGCTTTGCTAAATCTTCTAATTTCTGTGGTATGGTGTTCAGGTTTTTGGGGACAAATTAGCTTAATAGTTGGGACAAATTTTTGCTGCTGCTAGCTTGAATGCTTGACCATATTGAAACTGTAATAAATCCATAGGAAACTCAAGAAGGGTTGTCTATAGGAAATTAATAGACATGACCATCTAACAATTACAATTTAGCTTGAAATAAAATGATTATCAGTACATAATCTGATTCCTAACCTTGTAATAACTCAAAATAATGCTGATTTGGAATGAGAAGCTTGTGCATTTCCCATTGCAGATCAATGTACTAAATTTGCATGTGATTCTACAAAGGACAAACTTTATCAAGCACATAATCTGTTTCCCACTCACATTTTCCTGGAGCACTCATATTGGTGATGCGGCAGGTATGAATTTTGTACTACTGCAAAAATCAAATCTGAATGAGGTGGGCGCTATGTTACCTGCTCAAGCTTCCTTGCTGCCGCGAGCAACTAACGGCAGAAAGTTGCGTTGGGGGAAGAGATAGGGGAGGAATGAGTTGAAGGCGTACCTTGCTGCCACGAGGTGAGCTGTTTGGGAGCTTCAGCACCAGACGAGACGGCGAGTACAGGCGGTGGCGGCGATGGAGGCTAGACTGCAGCGCGTCACCCGTGCTCCCTTCTAGGGGCCGCTAGATAGAAGGGCCCAGCAGAACCGAAGGAAATCACCGCCGCCGAGCAGAACCGAACGAAAGTCCCGACACCAATTGTAGGCTGGCAACACAAGCGCTCCACGCAGCCGAGCAAAGAACAGCGCAGGCATGCAGCGACCAACATCCACGGTGGGTCAACGCGCCCTGTGGTTTGTGCATGAAGCGTTCAACTGAGTCACTCATGTTAAGTGAATATGGAGAGAAATATTAAGATAACAAAATATTGTAGTTCTGATTGAATAAGAATTCCAGTTGCTACTTGTATAAGTGTAGGGTTGAACATATTTTAATGGCAAAATGTTCCACTGTTTGCTTGAATCGTTATGACTAAATAAGTGTTCTGGTAAGCTTTGAGCATTTGCAGAATTGAACAGAAGAACAACATATGCAGAATTATGAGCAAAGCTGAACAAAACTGAACTGAATTCCACTTGTTGCTCCTAACACTTAAACTAAATGGCACACAAGACTGAACTTGAACTAAACTAAATGCCAACTATTGCCTAGAGTTGAGTTGAGCTGAACTAAATGACAATTATTGCCCAGAATTGACTAAACTGAATGGCACCCAAAATTAAACTTGAACTAAACTAAATGGCAACTATTGCCTGGAGTTGAGTTGAAATACTTGTTTACACTCTCACTTGAGTTAGAGCACATGTTTTCCAAAAAAACAAAAGTATTTCACCACAACCCAGAAAAAATGCCATCTGTGACCAGGCCCTGTAAATAAAAAATAGAAGTACAGTTTTTAGACAGAAATTATGATCTCTAGATTTGTAAACTAACTGAATATGAGTGAATCATTATGACTGAATGAATGCTCCAGTAACCTGCAAGTTTCCAGTTTGCACCATGCAAGCAGCGTATTCAACTATGTATGACAAAAAAGCAGGCCACCACTATAGCTTGTACAGATTTTGTAGTTATACGGAAACATCATGTTCTCCGTCTTACTATGAAACTGCACCCCTTGTGAATCAGGCCACTCCAAAATGGTGTCCATAATTTGAATCAAAAATATAATTTTGGGCCACTGAAGTTGGTGTACACCACACAAGACCTAGGTATAAATTTCCATGAGAAGTGATTTCTATTTGGTTCCTGTGATAAGTAATAATCAGAAATAACACTCAACATGAGCTAACCTAGCCAGGTAAGATTAGTCAACCTAATCCAGTTTCCTACTTAGGCCTTTAAATTATTTCTGCCGATGGAAGCATGTTCAATTGCCTCTTATTTTTCTTCCTCTTAGCTTCATATCAGTCGGCGCTTTTCCATCACCGGTGAACATTAAAAATAAATACAATTGCATGATCACATAGAAGTATAATTAAGTAGCAGCAGCATATACGATCTATAATAATGCAAAGCATAGCCAGACAACCATTCGATGCCGATTACAATCAAAGGTGCAACAAAAGGTCAATGAAAATTGTTAATCTGACAAAAGAGTGAAAGCATCATTAATACTGGAAGAAAACTAAATATTACTCCCTCCGATCCAAAATAAGTGTGGCAGTTTTGAACGAACCCGGGCTCAAAACTGCGACACTTATTTTGGATTGGAGGTAGTAGAAAGAAAATATTTTTCTATAAAAAATAGAAAGAACATGTCACCTGCAGCTCATACAAAATTAGCAACATCCAAAGACAATCAACTACAATTCAAACTAAATATTTACCCCCAGCCACCAACAAAGGCAAATGAACTGGAAGCACAATGAGGTAAACCATAGGTGTCATACAACCCAAGTAACCAAGTACAGGATAAAGTTCTTCCAAGCCCAATCCCAAGCCCAACCAAGTAAAAAAGGAGGCAATTTATCCATGAATTCAGACCAAGACAAAAGGAGAATAAAAGGTTCCAAACAGAGCATATAGGCAAACAAAGCATACAGGCCAAGACCCAAACATCAGAAAAACAAAATTGACGACGCGTTGGAAATTGCTCTTAACCAAAACTTTTCTATTATTGATTCTAAAGGAAGTTCATCTTACTGCAAGCCTAAATTCTGTAATTCATGAGCAACCCCAATGGACTCAGATAAATCAAGGATGGAGCGATAAAAGACCTGAAGGAAATGGAGCATAATAAAATCCATAGCTCTGGTAAAAGGACGCCCTTCCAAAACAGCAGGTCAGTAGCCAAGCAAGCTCATAAAGTCATAATTCATATGATAAATTCAGGTATGCCACCTGCATCATTCAGTATGGCTATGATGAGAAACATGAATAATGCCAGAAGAACAAACCTGCAACCATAAAAGACAGCAAGATTACTGGTGGTGAAATACTGTCACGATTACCTACTACTGGATTTGCTGCTGCATTCTTACCACTATCCGTATGGTGATGCAAACGGCACAAATTTGCAGCCAAGTAGTACAAATCGTCAGGGCTCTTAGTAGGAAGAAAATAGAGGAACTGCAGCTGAACTTTGCCATGTAGTTCACCATGCACTGCAAAATGGAGAACACAACGCAGCGGACAGGCTCTGTGAGCACGATGTTGACGCGGACCTGGCAGCGTCCGTCGTGTCTGACACCGCTTGCCGCAGGTGCCCAACAAAATCCGAACAAAGACAATGAACATTAATGATCGCAGGAAGTGCATAGAAAATCCATAGTTTTGATATATAACTATATAATACAAGATTATTTTTTGCATACAACTGTATCTTATTGCATAGCAGAACTTTTCTATTATTGATTCTGAAGGAATTTATTTGCCGTAACATCTTAATATTTTAAGGTTTTAACAAAAGAAGAACATATAGTTTAGGAATGAACGGACTACATGAGTATGAGGAAACATTTATACCCATTACTATATATTGATAAACTTCATTATCAGTTGTTTGACTTTAATAAACAGCAAGATATATCCAATTCTTGTGCGTCTTTCGAGGTTCCTTAGTTGATCTTGCCATGGTAGGATAAGCACAAATGGCAGCATAAACCTTCTTGTACAGTGCTTCCATGTCATCGGCCGCAATATTCTTCCTGATGTACTCACTGAAGTGAGTTTGGTACTTCTTAGGTTCCTCATCAGCTATTGACTGAAATATGGGTAGGGCAGAAGTTAAAACGAGATTCAGTAAGCTGCTTCAGAAATAAGAAGAAAGTACACTTGCTTTAGGATACTTTATATGGGTGAATCGGGCCCAGATATATCTTCCAGAAAGAATTCATGTATACAACAACGACAGCCCTAGGGAATGAAGAAATGGCATTATAATACCACGAGGGCAATGGATCCAACTCACCTTCATGTAGTCAGCAACATGACCTTCATAGATGTATTTGCGGTGAATCTCAGCGCCCGGCTAGTTCTTATCCTTCTTGAAGCCAGCAAATCTCTTGTCACTGTGTGGAATACCAAGACCACCATCCAAAGCTCCCTGCAGTAGCCAACAGACTGAAGCGGGTCTCAAATGGATAAACTATATGCTTCCTAATTCAATAGCTTAGAACCCCCTAAATATAGAATAAAAGAAGCAGACCAACAAAAGGCAATAAATGCAGTCCAAGATTAGGCATACTTCAAGTCCATCAGTGAGCCTGCCGCAGAGCGATGGGTCAAACAACACTGTAAGTAAGCTATATATTTTTCTTGGCTTTCCATGTTTACCAACTACATCCTTTAAAATGTCTATTATTTAGATTTCTAACCTATCCAGCAAAATTATCAATCGTGCATTCAAGATCTGTAGGTAAACAAAATAAAGGAGAGTTTTCACCACAAATCTCATCCAGCCATCACAAACCATAGCATCAGAATAAGAGAACAAAGTTTAACAAAGTGACAAAACAATAGAGAATGAAAGCATTACAGCAGCAGCACGCCATGGCAATCCTGAAAAGCAAAGACTTGTCAGTGTGGAAGAGGTATGTAAAACCCTCTCTGCCTGATCTTCCTACTCTTCCTCGCGACTGCAGATGAAAAGAAAAGCAGTGAACTTGAGGTCCAGATCTCAGATTCATACATCCAACTTTTTGCCAAGAAAAGCAAAGTAAAAATCTGAGAATTAAAACCAACTGATACGGCTGCGGGAGCCCAAATAGTTCTGCATACAAGAATCTTTAATTCCCCATAAGAAAACTTCTCCATACCAAGTTGTATATTCTTTGACACTTTCAATGGGAAAAATATTTAGCAATAAAACTGGTCATTGAAGCTAAAGCACCATTCATCTATGCAACAAGAACATAAATTAGTATCAGAATTCTAACATCAAATGTAGGTGTAGTCCATTGATAAGCTAACTACCTGGAATACCTAGCAATTTAAAATATATGCTTGAATAAAGCTGCAGAATGAGAAAAAAAGGGAGACAAGAGTGAGAGCAGGGAGGAGAGCGGAGGTGGAGGCAAACCTGAACCGCCTCGGCTTCCTTGCTCCTGCTCCTCCTGTGCCGGGAAGGAGAGGGTTGTGGGGCGCAGGAGATGCGTGAAGTCACCATTGTGCACAAGCAGCAGGTGTCGGCGCCCATCTTCCAAGGCCACCGCACGCCGCAAGGAGAGGGTTGTGGGGCGCAGGAGATGCGTGAAGTCACCATTGTGCACAAGCAGCAGGTGTCGGCGCCCATCTTCCAAGGCCACCGCACGCCGCACGAGCCGCCGCACCACCGGACTAAACATGCTCCTTGAGGAAGAGGCGGAGCGGAGCCAAACTAAATCTCATAATCCACCGTAAAATTTGGTTAAAGATCACAGTCGGCTAACTAAAACCAAATTGTTCTAAATTTATTAAAGATTCATTTCCACAAAAATAATAATCACCATGCTCATCTATTAGACCTAAAATCTCATAATCCACCAAACATTTTTGACTATCTTCTCAAGACACAATCTCCTAACTAAATCCAACTAACATCTCATAAATCACAGAGAAATTTGGTTCAATATCACAATCACCTAACTAAAACCAAATTGTTCAAGATTAATTAATACATCGAACATCTTTGACTATCTCTTCAAGATCACAATCAACTAACTAATCCATTAAAAATCTCATACTCCAACATAAAATTTGGTTCAAAATGACAATCGCCTAACTAAATCCAAAATTTTCTAAGTTTATTAAATAATTATTTATCCACCAATACAATAATCAACATGCCCACCTACTAGACCTAAATTCACATAATCCACCAAACATCTTTTACTAGCTTGTCAAAATCACAATCAACTAACCAAATCCAACCAAAACCTTACAATCTACGGTAAAATTAGGTTAAAAGATCATAATCACCAAATTAAATCCAAATCATTTCAAACTAAATTAAATATCTGTTCATCCACCAATATAATAATCACCATGCTCAGTTATTAGACCTAAAATCCATAATCCATCAACATCTTTGATTATCATCTCAAGACACAATCACCTAACTAAATCCAACTAAAATCTCATAAATCACAGAGAAAATTGGTTCAATATCGCAATCATCTACCAAATCCAAATTGTTTAAGATTAATTAATCCACCAAACATCTTGGACATCTTCCCAAGATCACAATCTACTAACTAAATCTAATGAAAATCTTATAATCCACTATGAAATTTATTCAAGATCACAATAGCCTAACTACATCCAAATTGCTCCATGTTTACTAAAGGCCCATTTATCCACCAATATAATAACCACCACGCTCACTTACTAGACCTAAGTTAACATAATTCACCAAACATCTTTGACTAACTCGTCGAGATCACAATCACCTAACTAAATCCAACAAAACCTCAAAATCCACCGTGAATTTGTTAGAAAAATAACAATCACCTAACTAAATCAAAATTGTTCCAAACTAAATTAAATATCTATGTTATCCATCAATATAATAATCACCATTCTCATCTACTAAACCTAAAATCTCATAATCCAGCAAACATCTTTGACTATATTCTCATGACACAATCAGCTAACTAAATCCACCTTAAATCTCATAATCCAACGTAAAATTCGGTTCAGTATCACAATCACCTAACCAAATCCAAATGGTTCAAGATTAATTAATCCAAACATATTTGAATATGTTCTCAAGATCAGAATCAACTAACTAATCCATAAAAATCAAATAATCCACCATAAAATATGGTTCAAAGTCACAATCGCCTAACTAAATCCAAATTGTTCCAAATTTATCAAAAATTTATTTATCCACCAATATGTAATCAACATGCTCACCTACTAGACCTAAATTTATATAATTCATCGAACATCTTTTACTACCTCGTCAAAATCACAATCACTTGACTAAATCCAACCAGCACCATATAATCCATCGTAAAATTAGGTTAAAAGATCACAATCACCTGACCAATTCAAATTGTTTCCAATTAATTTAAATATCTATTTATCCACCAATACAATAATCACCATCCTCCTCTACTAGACCTAAAATCTCATGATCCACAACATCTTTGATTATCATCTCAAGACACAATCACCTAACTAAATCCAACTAGAATCTCATAAATCACAGAGAAATTTGGTTCAATATAAAATCACATAACTAAATCCATATTGTGCAAGATTAATTAATACATCGAACATCTTTGACTATCTCCTCAAGATCACAATCAACTAAATCCATTGAAAAATCTTGTAATCCACCATGAAATTAGTTCAAGATCACAATCGCCTAACTAAATCCAAATTGCTCCATGTTTACTAAAGAAGTCGCTACTTCCTTGAGATTGAGGTTTCCTCTACCTCTAACGCCTTCTTTATTTCTTAGGAGGAGTATATCCAGGATCTTCTTGCTCGTGTTGCTCATACTGATGAGCACACTATTGAGACTGCTATGGAGCTCAACATCCATCTTTGTGTCCACCTCCGCTTCCTGAAAGTCCGGACGGGCGTCCGTTGCCTGGTCACGGGTTGCTATGTGTGCTATCTTGATCCCACATCTCCTGTTCCCTTGCTGGGCGACACCATGACCGCACGCTCAAGCACCACCAATGCCGAGCAAGAGCTTAGACAATCGACGCATACCTGAATTTTACCCACGGGACACGCCCGAGAACACGGCGCTACCTATCGTCAACGCCAAGGACGCACATTACGAGAACGTGGGATGCTTAATCAAGTGGGTGACACAAAATCCGCAAACAGGACAAGAACACCAAGCCGGACAACGGGGAACGGAGAGTGCACATGCATGTGGGATGTTGGATCAAAGTCCATCTGCTGCCACTACCCCCATTCTCTCCTCATTTGCCTTGTTTACCAGTTATTTTCAGTAGTGGCGCCATTGCCTTGAGTCACTTGTGTGGCCCTCATCTCTATCCACCAATATAATAATCAACATGCTCACCTACTAGACCTAAATTCACATAATCCACCGAACATCTTTTACTAGCTTGTCAAAATCACAATCACCTAACTAAATCCAAACCGTTTCAAACTAAATTAAATACATGTTCATCCACCAGTATAATAATCGCCATGCTCAGTTATTAGACCTAAAATCCATAATCCACCAAATATCTTTGATTATCATCTCAAGACACAATCACCTAACTAAATCCAACTAAAATCTCATAAATCACAGAGAAATTTGGTTCAATATCGCAATCATCTACCAACTCCAAATTGTTTAAGATTAATTAATCCACCAAACATCTTTGAATCTCCCCAAGATCACAATCTACTAACTAAATCTATTAAAAATCTTGTAATCCACTATGAAATTTATTCAAGATCATAATAGCCTAACTACATCCAAATTGCTTCATGTTTACTAAAGGACCATTTATCCACCAATATAATAACCACCATGCTCACTTACTAGACCTAAGTTAACATAATTCACCAAACATCTTTGACTAACTCGTCGAGATCACAATCACCTAACTAAATCCAACAAAACCTCAAAATCCGCCGTGAATTTGTTTGAAAAAATAGCAATCACCTAACTAAATCAAAATTGTTCCAAACTAAATTAAAGATCTGTTTTATCCACCAATATAATAATCACCATTCTCATCTACTAAACCTAAAATCTCATAGTCCAGCGAACATCTTTGACTATTCTCAAGACACAATCACCTAACTAAATCCACCTAAAATTTCATAATCCGGCGTAAAATTCGGTTCAATATCACAATCACCTAACTAAATCCAAATTATTCAAGATTAATTAATCCAACCATCTTTGAATATCTTCTCAAGATCAGAATCAACTAACTAGTGCATAAAAATATCATAATCCACCATATAATTTGGTTCAAGGTCACAATCGTCTAACTAAATCCAAATTGTTCCAAATTTATTAAAGATTCAGTTATCCACTAATATAATAATCAACATGCTCACCTACTAGACCTAATTTCACATAATTCATCGAACATCTTTTACTACCTCGTCAAAATCACAATCCCGTGACTAAATCCAACAAGAACCTTATAATCCATCGTAACATTAGGCTAAAAATCAAAATCACCAGACCAAATTCGAATTGTTCCAAATTAATTTAAATATATATTTATCCACCAATACAATAATCACCCCTGTTCAAGAATTCATCCGATTAACCAGTTAACTTGCCGATTAATCCCTACTCATAGGGTCATCGTGTAGCCGATAAACTGATAAATCGTCCGATTAATTGATTAAATAGCCGATTAACTTGCCGATTAGCCTATTAATCCCCTACTCGCCAGCCAACCGAGCAGTTACCAGTTAACGATTTCCTCAACAATGATAATCACCATGCTCCTCTACTAGACCTAAAATCTCATGATCCACAAAACATCTTTGATTATTAGCTCAAGACACAATCACCTAACTAAATCCAACAAAACCTCAAAATCCACCGTGAATTTGTTAGAAAAATAACAATCACCTAACTAAATCAAAATTATTCCAAACTAAATTAAATATCTATGTTATCCATCAATATAATAATCACCATTCTCATCTACTAAACCTAAAATCTCATAATCTAGCAAACATCTTTGACTATATTCTCATGACACAATCAGCTAACTAAATCCACCTTAAATCTCATAATCCAACGTAAAATTCGGTTCAGTATCACAATCACCTAACCAAATCCAAATGATTCATGATTAATTAATCCAAACATATTTGAATATGTTCTCAAGATCAGAATCAACTAACTAATCCATAAAAATCTCATAATCCACCATAAAATATGGTTCAAGGTCACAATCGCCTAACTAAATCCAAATTGTTTCAAATTTATTAAAGATTCATTTATCCACCAATATATAATCAACATGCTCACCTACTAGACCTAAATTTACATAATTCATCGAACATCTTTTACTACCTCGTCAAAATCACCATCACCTGACTAAATCCAACCAGCACCATATAATCCATCGTAAAATTAGGTTAAAAGATCACAATCACCTCACCAATTCAAATTGTTTCAAATTAATATAAATATCTATTTATCCACCAATACAATAATCACCATCCTCCTCTACAAGACCTAAAATCTCATGGTCCACAACATATTTGATTATCATCTCAAGACACAATCACCTAACTAAATCCAACTAAAATCTCATAAATCACAGAGAAATTTTGTTCGATATCACAATCACATAACTAAATCCATATTGTTCAAGATTATTTAATACACCGAACATCTTTAACTATCTCCTCAAGATCACAATCAACTAAATCCATTGAAAAATCTCGTAATCCACCATGAAATTAGTTCAAGATCACAATCGCCTAACTAAATCCAAATTGCTCCATGTTACTAAAGAAGTCGCTACTTCCTTGAGATTGAGGTTTCCTCTACCTCTAATGCCTTCTTTATTTCCTAAGAGGAGTATATCCAGGATCTTGCGCGTGTTGCTCGTACTGATGAGCACACTATTGAGACTGCTATGGAGCTCAACATCCATCTTTGTGTCCTCCTCCGCTTCCTGAAAGTCCGGACGGGCGTCCGTTGCCTGGTCACGGGTTGCTATGTGTGATGTCTTGATCCCACATCCCGTGTTCCCTTGCTGGGCGACACCATGACCGCACGCTTAAGCACCACCAATGGCGAGAGAGAGCTTAGACAATCGACACATACCTGAATTTTACCCACGGGACACGCCCGAGAACACGGCGCTACCTATCGTCAAGGCCAAGGACGCACATTAGGAGAACGTGGGATCCTTAATCAAGTGCGTGACACAAAATCTGCAAATAGGACAAGAACACCAAGCCGGACAACGGGAAACGGAGAGTGCACATGCACGTGGGATGCTGGATCAAAGTCCATCTGCTGCCACTACCCCCATTCTCTCCTCATTTTCCTTGTTTACCAGTTAGTTTCAATAGTGGCATCATTGCCTTGAGTCACTTGTGTGGCCCTCATCTCTATCCACCAATATAATAATCAACATGCTCACCTACTAGACCTAAATTCACATAATCCACCGAACATCTTTTACTAGCTTGTCAAAATCACAATCACCTAACTAAATCCAAATCGCTTCAAACTAAATTAAATATATGTTCATCCACCAATATAATAATCGCCATGCTAAGTTATTAGACCTAAAATCCATAATCCACCAAATATCTTTGATTATCATCTCAAGACACAATCACCTAACTAAATCCAACTAAAATCTCATAAATCACAATCACCATGCTCCTCTACTAGACCTAAAATCTCATGATCCACAAAACATCTTTGATTATTAGCTCAAGACACAATCACCTAACTAAATCCAACAAAACCTCAAAATCCACCGTGAATTTGTTAGAAAAATAACAATCACCTAACTAAATCAAAATTGTTCCAAACTAAATTAAATATCAATGTTATCCATCAATATAATAATCACCATTCTCATCTATTAAACCTAAAATCTCATAATCCAGCAAACATCTTTGACTATATTCTCATGACACAATCACCTAACTAAATCCACCTTAAATCTCATAATCCAGCGTAAAATTCGGTTCAGTATCACAATCACCTAACCAAATCCAAATAATTCAAGATTAATTAATCAAAACATATTTGAATATGTTCTCAAGATCAGAATCAACTAACTAATCCATCAAAATCTCATAATCCACCATAAAATATGGTTCAAGGTCACAATCGCCTAACTAAATCCAAATTGTTTCAAATTTATTAAAGATTCATTTATCCACCAATATATAATCAACATGCTCACCTACTAGACCTAAATTTACATAATTCATCGAACATCTTTTACTACCTCGTCAAAATCACCATCACCAGACTAAATCCAACCAGCACCATATAATCCATCGTAAAATTAGGTTAAAAGATCACAATCACCTCACCAATTCAAATTGTTTCAAATTAATATAAATATCTATTTATCCACCAATACAATAATCACCATCCTCCTCTACAAGACATAAAATCTCATGGTCCACAACATATTTGATTATCATCTCAAGACACAATCACCTAACTAAATCCAACTAGAATCTCATAAATCACAGAGAAATTTGGTTCAATATAAAATCACATAACTAAATCCATATTGTTCAAGATTAATTAATACACTGAACATCTTTGACTATCTCCTCAAGATCACAATCAACTAAATCCATTGAAAAATCTTGTAATCCACCATGAAATTAGTTCAAGATCACAATCGCCTGACTAAATCCAAATTGCCCCATGTTTACTAAAGAAGTCGCTACTTCGTTGAGATTGAGGTTCCTCTACCTCTAATGCCTTCTTTATTTCCTAAGAGGAGTATATCCAGGATCTTCTTGCTCGTGTTGCTCATACTGATGAGCACACTATTGAGACTGCTATGGAGCTCAACATCCATCTTTGTGTCCACCTCCGCTTCCTGAAAGTCCGGACGGGCGTCCGTTGCCTGGTCACGGGTTGCTATGTGTGCTGTCTTGATCCCACATCCCGTGTTCCCTTGCTGGGCGACACCATGACCGCACGCTCAAGCACCGCCAATGGCGAGCAAGAGCTTAGACAATCGACGCATACCTGAATTTTACCCACGGGACACGCCCGAGAACACGGTGTTACCTATCGTCAAGGCCAAGGACGGACATTAGGAGAACGTGGGATGCTTAATCAAGTGCGTGACACAAAATCCGCAAACAGGACAAGAACACCAAGCCGAACAACGGGGAACGGAGAGTGCACATGCACCTGGGATGCTAGATCAAAGTCCATCTGCTGCCACTACCCCCATTCTCTCCTCATTTTCCTTGTTTACCAGTTATTTTCAGTAGTGGCATCATTGCCTTGAGTCACTTGTGTGGCCCTCATCTCTATCCACCAATATAATAATCAACATGCTCACCTACTAGACCTAAATTCACATAATTCACCGAACATCTTTTACTAGCTTGTCAAAATCACAATCACCTAACTAAATCCAAATCGTTTCAAACTAAATTAAATATATGCTCATCCACCAGTATAATAATCGCCATGCTCAGTTATTAGACCTAAAATCCATAATCCACCAAACATCTTTGATTATCATCTCAAGACACAATCACCTAACTAAATCCAACTAAAATCTCATAAATCACAGAGAAATTTGGTTCAATATTGCAATCATCTACCAACTCCAAATTGTTTAAGATTAATTAATCCACCAAACATCTTTGACATCTCCCCAAGATCACAATCTACTAACTAAATCTATTGAAAATCTTGTAATCCACTATGAAATTTATTCTAGATCATAATAGCCTAACTACATCCAAATTGCTCCATGTTTACTAAAGGACCATTTATCCACCAATATAATAACCACTATGCTCACTTACTAGACCTAAGTTAACATAATTCACCAAACATCTTTGACTAACTCGTCGAGATCACAATCACCTAACTAAATCCAACAAAACCTCAAAATCCACCGTGAATTTGTTTGAAAAAATAGCAATCACCTAACTAAATCAAAATTGTTCCAAACTATATTAAAGATCTATTTTATCCACCAATATAATAATCACCATTCTCATCTACTAAACCTAAAATCTCATAGTCCAGCAAACATCTTTGACTATTCTCAAGACACAATCACCTAACTAAATCCACCTTAAATCTCATAATCCAACGTAAAATTCGGTTCAGTATCACAATCACCTAACTAAATCCAAATTATTCAAGATTAATTAATCCAACCATCTTTGAATATCTTCTCAAGATCAGAATTAACTAACTAGTCCATAAAAATATCATAATCCACCATATAATTTGGTTCAAGGTCACAATCGTCTAACTAAATCCAAATTGTTCCAAATTTATTAGAGATTCATTTATCCACTAATATATTAATCAACATGCTCACCTACTAGACCTAATTTCACATAATTCATCCAACATCTTTTACTACCTCGTCAAAATCACAATCCCATGACTAAATCCAACAAGAACCCTTATAATCCATCCTTAAATTAGGCTAAAAATCAAAATCACCAGACCAAATTCGAATTGTTCCAAATTAATTTAAATATCTATTTATCCACCAATACAATAATCACCATGCTCCTCTACTAGACCTAAAATCTCATGATCCACAAAACATCTTTAATTATTAGCTCAAGACACAATCACCTAACTAAATCCAACAAAACCTCAAAATCCACCGTGAATTTGTTAGAAAAATAACAATCACCTAACTAAATCAAAATTGTTCCAAACTAAATTAAATATCAATGTTATCCATCAATATAATAATCACCATTCTCATCTATTAAACCTAAAATCTCATAATCCAGCAAACATCTTTGACTATATTCTCATGACACAATCACCTAACTAAATCCACCTTAAATCTCATAATCCAGCGTAAAATTCGGTTCAGTATCACAATCACCTAACCAAATCCAAATAATTCAAGATTAATTAATCAAAACATATTTGAATATGTTCTCAAGATCAGAATCAACTAACTAATCCATCAAAATCTCATAATCCACCATAAAATATGGTTCAAGGTCACAATCGCCTAACTAAATCCAAATTGTTTCAAATTTATTAAAGATTCATTTATCCACCAATATATAATCAACATGCTCACCTACTAGACCTAAATTTACATAATTCATCGAACATCTTTTACTACCTCGTCAAAATCACCATCACCAGACTAAATCCAACCAGCACCATATAATCCATCGTAAAATTAGGTTAAAAGATCACAATCACCTCACCAATTCAAATTGTTTCAAATTAATATAAATATCTATTTATCCATCAATACAATAATCACCATCCTCCTCTACAAGACATAAAATCTCATGGTCCACAACATATTTGATTATCATCTCAAGACACAATCACCTAACTAAATCCAACTAGAATCTCATAAATCACAGAGAAATTTGGTTCAATATAAAATCACATAACTAAATCCATATTGTTCAAGATTAATTAATACACTGAACATCTTTGACTATCTCCTCAAGATCACAATCAACTAAATCCATTGAAAAATCTTGTAATCCACCATGAAATTAGTTCAAGATCACAATCGCCTGACTAAATCCAAATTGCTCCATGTTTACTAAAGAAGTCGCTACTTCGTTGAGATTGAGGTTTCCTCTACCTCTAATGCCTTCTTTATTTCCTAAGAGGAGTATATCCAGGATCTTCTTGCTCGTGTTGCTCGTACTGATGAGCACACTATTGAGACTGCTATGGAGCTCAACATCCATCTTTGTGTCCACCTCCGCTTCCTGAAAGTCCGGACGGGCGTCCGTTGCCTGGTCACGGGTTGCTATGTGTGCTGTCTTGATCCCACATCCCGTGTTCCCTTGCTGGGCGACACCATGACCGCACGCTCAAGCACCACCAATGGCGAGCAAGAGCTTAGACAATCGACGCATACCTGAATTTTACCCACGGGACACACCCGAGAACACGGCGCTACCTATCATCAAGGCCAAGGACGCACATTAGGAGAACGTGGGATCCATAATCAAGTGCGTGACACAAAATCCGCAAACAGGACAAGAACACCAAGCCGAACAACGGGGAACGGAGAGTGCACATGCACCTGGGATGCTAGATCAAAGTCCATCTGCTGCCACTACCCCCATTCTCTCCTCATTTTCCTTGTTTACCAGTTATTTTCAGTAGTGGCATCATTGCCTTGAGTCACTTGTGTGGCCCTCATCTCTATCCACCAATATAATAATCAACATGCTCACCTACTAGACCTAAATTCACATAATTCACCGAACATCTTTTACTAGCTTGTCAAAATCACAATCACCTAACTAAATCCAAATCGTTTCAAACTAAATTAAATATATGCTCATCCACCAGTATAATAATCGCCATGCTCAGTTATTAGACCTAAAATCCATAATCCACCAAACATCTTTGATTATCATCTCAAGACACAATCACCTAACTAAATCCAACTAAAATCTCATAAATCACAGAGAAATTTGGTTCAATATTGCAATCATCTACCAACTCCAAATTGTTTAAGATTAATTAATCCACCAAACATCTTTGACATCTCCCCAAGATCACAATCTACTAACTAAATCTATTGAAAATCTTGTAATCCACTATGAAATTTATTCTAGATCATAATAGCCTAACTACATCCAAATTGCTCCATGTTTACTAAAGGACCATTTATCCACCAATATAATAACCACTATGCTCACTTACTAGACCTAAGTTAACATAATTCACCAAACATCTTTGACTAACTCGTCGAGATCACAATCACCTAACTAAATCCAACAAAACCTCAAAATCCACCGTGAATTTGTTTGAAAAAATAGCAATCACCTAACTAAATCAAAATTGTTCCAAACTATATTAAAGATCTGTTTTATCCACCAATATAATAATCACCATTCTCATCTACTAAACCTAAAATCTCATAGTCCAGCAAACATCTTTGACTATTCTCAAGACACAATCACCTAACTAAATCCACCTTAAATCTCATAATCCAACGTAAAATTCGGTTCAGTATCACAATCACCTAACTAAATCCAAATTATTCAAGATTAATTAATCCAACCATCTTTGAATATCTTCTCAAGATCAGAATTAACTAACTAGTCCATAAAAATATCATAATCCACCATATAATTTGGTTCAAGGTCACAATCGTCTAACTAAATCCAAATTGTTCCAAATTTATTAGAGATTCATTTATCCACTAATATATTAATCAACATGCTCACCTACTAGACCTAATTTCACATAATTCATCCAACATCTTTTACTACCTCGTCAAAATCACAATCCCATGACTAAATCCAACAAGAACCCTTATAATCCATCCTTAAATTAGGCTAAAAATCAAAATCACCAGACCAAATTCGAATTGTTCCAAATTAATTTAAATATCTATTTATCCACCAATACAATAATCACCATGCTCCTCTACTAGACCTAAAATCTCATGATCCACAAAACATCTTTAATTATTAGCTCAAGACACAATCACCTAACTAAATCCAACAAAACCTCAAAATCCACCGTGAATTTGTTAGAAAAATAACAATCACCTAACTAAATCAAAATTGTTCCAAACTAAATTAAATATCTATGTTATCCATCAATATAATAATCACCATTCTCATCTACTAAACCTAAAATCTCATAATCCAGCAAACATCTTTGACTATATACTCATGGCACAATCACCTAACTAAATCCACCTTAAATCTCATAATCCAGCGTAAAATTCGGTTCAGTATCACAATCACCTAACCAAATCCAAATGATTCAAGATTAATTAATCCAAACATATTTGAATATGTTCTCAAGATCAGAATCAACTAACTAATCCATCAAAATCTCATAATCCACCATAAAATATGGTTCAAGGTCACAATCGCCTAACTAAATCCAAGTTGTTTCAAATTTATTAAAGATTCATTTATCCACCAATATATAATCAACATGCTCACCTACTAGACCTAAATTTACATAATTCATCGAACATCTTTTACTACCTCGTCAAAATCACCATCACCTGACTAAATCCAACCAGCACCATATAATCCATCGTAAAATTAGGTTAAAAGATCACAATCACCTCACCAATTCAAATTGTTTCAAATTAATATAAATATCTATTTATCCACCAATACAATAATCACCATCCTCCTCTACAAGACCTAAAATCTCATGGTCCACAACATATTTGATTATCATCTCAAGACACAATCACCTAACTAAATCCAACTAAAATCTCATAAATCACAGAGAAATTTTGTTCGATATCACAATCACATAACTAAATCCATATTGTTCAAGATTATTTAATACACCGAACATCTTTGACTATCTCCTCAAGATCACAATCAACTAAATCCATTGAAAAATCTCGTAATCCACCATGAAATTAGTTCAAGATCACAATCGCCTACCTAAATCCAAATTGCTCCATGTTTACTAAAGAAGTCGCTACTTCGTTGAGATTGAGGTTTCCTCTACCTCTAATGCCTTCTTTATTTCCTAAGAGGAGTATATCCAGGATCTTCTTGCTCGTGTTGCTCGTACTGATGAGCACACTATTGAGACTGCTATGGAGCTCAACATCCATCTTTGTGTCCACCTCCGCTTCCTGAAAGTCCGGACGGGCGTCCGTTGCCTGGTCACGGGTTGCTATGTGTGCTGTCTTGATCCCACATCCCGTGTTCCCTTGCTGGGCGACACCATGACCGCACGCTCAAGCACCACCAATGGCGAGCAAGAGCTTAGACAATCGACGCATACCTGAATTTTACCCACGGGACACACCCGAGAACACGGCGCTACCTATCATCAAGGCCAAGGACGCACATTAGGAGAACGTGGGATCCATAATCAAGTGCGTGACACAAAATCTGCAAACAGGACAAGAACAGCAAGCCGGACAACGGGAAACGGAGAGTGCACATGCACGTGGGATGCTGGATCAAAGTCCATCTGCTGCCACTACCCCCATTCTCTCCTCATTTTCCTTGTTTACCAGTTAGTTTCAATAGTGGCATCATTGCCTTGAGTCACTTGTGTGGCCCTCATCTCTATCCACCAATATAATAATCAACATGCTCACCTACTAGACCTAAATTCACATAATCCACCGAACATCTTTTACTAGCTTGTCAAAATCACAATCACCTAACTAAATCCAAATCGCTTCAAACTAAATTAAATATATGTTCATCCACCAATATAATAATCGCCATGCTAAGTTATTAGACCTAAAATCCATAATCCACCAAATATCTTTGATTATCATCTCAAGACACAATCACCTAACTAAATCCAACTAAAATCTCATAAATCACAGAGAAATTTGGTTCAATATCGCAATCATCTACCAACTCCAAATTGTTTAAGATTGATTAATCCACCAAATATCTTTGACATCTCCCCAAGATCACAATCTACTAACTAAATCTATTGAAAATCTTGTAATCCACTATGAAATTTATTCAAGATCATAATAGCCTAACTACATCCAAATTGCTCCATGTTTACTTAAGGACCATTTATCCACCAATATAATAACCACCATGCTCAATTACTAGACCTAAGTTAACATAATTCACCAAACATCTTTGACTAACTCGTCGAGATCACAATCACCTAACTAAATCCAACAAAACCTCAAAATCCACCGTGAATTTGTTTGAAAAAATAGCAATCGCCTAACTAAATCAAAATTGTTCTAAACTAAATTAAAGATCTGTTTTATCCACCAATATAATAATCACCATTCTCATCTACTAAACCTAAAATCTCATAGTCCAGCAAACATCTTTGACTATTCTCAAGACACAATCACCTAACTAAATCCACCTAAAATTTCATAATCCGGCGTAAAATTCGGTTCAATATCACAATCACTTAACTAAATCCAAATTATTCAAGATTAATTAATCCAACCATCTTTGAATATCTTCTCAAGATCAGAATTAACTAACTAGTCCATAAAAATATCATAATCCACCATATAATTTGGTTCAAGGTCACAATCGTCTAACTAAATCCAAATTGTTCCAAATTTATTAAAGATTCATTTATCCACTAATATAATAATCAGCATGCTCACCTACTAGACCTAAATTCACATAATTCATCGAACATCTTTTACTACCTCGTCAAAATCACAATCACGTGACTGAATCCAACAAGAACCTTATAATCCATCGTAAAATTAGGCTAAGAAATCAAAATCACCTGACCAAATTCGAATTGTTCCAAATTAATTTAGATATCTATTTATCCACCAATACAATAATCACCATGCTCCTCTACTAGACCTAAAATCTCATGATCCACAAAACATCTTTGATTATTAGCTCAAGACACAATCACCTAACTAAATCCAACAAAACCTCAAAATCCACCATGAATTTGTTAGAAAAATAACAATCACCTAACTAAATCAAAATTGTTCCAAACTAAATTAAATATCTATTTTATCCACCAATATAATAATCACCATTCTCATCTACTATACCTAAAATCTCATAGTCCAGCAAACATCTTTGACTATATTCTCATGACACAATCACCTAACTAAATTCACCTTAAATCTCATAATCCAACGTAAAATTTGGTTCAGTATCACAATCACCTAACCAAATCCAAATGATTCAAGATTAATTAATCCAATTGAATATGTTCTCAAGATCAAAATCAACTAACTAATCCATAAAAATATCATAATCCACCATAAAATATGGTTCAAAGGACACAATCGCCTAACTAAATCCAAATTGTTCCAAATTTATGAAAAATTCATTTATCCACCAATATATAATCAACATGCTCACCTACTAGACCTAAATTTACATAATTCATCGAACATCTTTTACTACCTCGTCAAAATCACAATCACCTGACTAAATCCAACCAGAACTTTATAATCCATTGTAAAATTAGGTTAAAAGATCACAATCACCTGACCAATTCAAATTGTTTCAAATTAATTTATATATCTATTTATCCACCAATACAACAATCACCATTCTCTTCTACTAGACCTAAAATCTCATGATCCACAACATCTTTGATTATCATCTCAAGACACAATCACCTAACTAAATCCAACTAAAATCTCATAAATCACAGAAAAATGTGGTTCAATATCACAATCACATAACTAAATCCATATTGTTCAAGATTAATTAATACACCGAACATCTTTGACTATCTCCTCAAGATCACAATCAACTAAATCCATTGAAAAATCTCGTAATACACCATGAAATTAGTTCAAGATCACAATCGCCTGACTAAATCCAAATTGCTCGATGTTTACTAAAGAAGTCGCTACTTCCTTGAGATTGAGGTTTCCTCTACCTCTAATGCCTTCTTTATTTCCTAAGAGGAGTATATCCAGGATCTTCTTGCTCGTGTTGCTCGTACTGATGAGCACACTATTGAGACTGCTATGGAGCTCAACATCCATCTTTGTGTCCACCTCCGCTTCCTAAAAGTCCGGACGGGCGTCCGTTGCCTGGTCACGGGTTGCTATGTGTGCTGTCTTGATCCCACATCCCGTGTTCCCTTGCTGGGCGACACCATGACCGCATGCTCAAGCACCACCAATGGCGAGCAAGAGCTTAGACAATCGACGCATACCTGAATTTTACCCACGGGACACGCCCGAGAACACGGCGCTACCTATCGTCAACGCCAAGGACGCACATCAGGAGAACGTGGGATGCTTAATCAAGTGCGTGACACAAAATTCGCAAACAGGACAAGAACACCAAGCCGAACAACGGGGAACGGAGAGTGCAGATGGATGTGGGATGCTGGATCAAAGTCCATCTGCTGCCACTACCCCCATTCTCTCCTCATTTTCCTTGTTTACCAGTTAGTTTCAATAGTGGCATCTGCTGCCACTACCCCCTTATTTCACCATTCTCATCTACTAAACCTAAAATCTCATAGTCCAGCAAACATCTTTGACTATTCTCAAGACACAATCACCTAACTAAATCCACCTTAAATCTCATAATCCAACGTAAAATTCGGTTCAGTATCACAATCACCTAACTAAATCCAAATTATTCAAGATTAATTAATCCAACCATCTTTGAATATCTTCTCAAGATCAGAATTAACTAACTAGTCCATAAAAATATCATAATCCACCATATAATTTGGTTCAAGGTCACAATCGTCTAACTAAATCCAAATTGTTCCAAATTTATTAGAGATTCATTTATCCACTAATATATTAATCAACATGCTCACCTACTAGACCTAATTTCACATAATTCATCCAACATCTTTTACTACCTCGTCAAAATCACAATCCCATGACTAAATCCAACAAGAACCCTTATAATCCATCCTTAAATTAGGCTAAAAATCAAAATCACCAGACCAAATTCGAATTGTTCCAAATTAATTTAAATATCTATTTATCCACCAATACAATAATCACCATGCTCCTCTACTAGACCTAAAATCTCATGATCCACAAAACATCTTTAATTATTAGCTCAAGACACAATCACCTAACTAAATCCAACAAAACCTCAAAATCCACCGTGAATTTGTTAGAAAAATAACAATCACCTAACTAAATCAAAATTGTTCCAAACTAAATTAAATATCTATGTTATCCATCAATATAATAATCACCATTCTCATCTACTAAACCTAAAATCTCATAATCCAGCAAACATCTTTGACTATATACTCATGGCACAATCACCTAACTAAATCCACCTTAAATCTCATAATCCAGCGTAAAATTCGGTTCAGTATCACAATCACCTAACCAAATCCAAATGATTCAAGATTAATTAATCCAAACATATTTGAATATGTTCTCAAGATCAGAATCAACTAACTAATCCATCAAAATCTCATAATCCACCATAAAATATGGTTCAAGGTCACAATCGCCTAACTAAATCCAAGTTGTTTCAAATTTATTAAAGATTCATTTATCCACCAATATATAATCAACATGCTCACCTACTAGACCTAAATTTACATAATTCATCGAACATCTTTTACTACCTCGTCAAAATCACCATCACCTGACTAAATCCAACCAGCACCATATAATCCATCGTAAAATTAGGTTAAAAGATCACAATCACCTCACCAATTCAAATTGTTTCAAATTAATATAAATATCTATTTATCCACCAATACAATAATCACCATCCTCCTCTACAAGACCTAAAATCTCATGGTCCACAACATATTTGATTATCATCTCAAGACACAATCACCTAACTAAATCCAACTAAAATCTCATAAATCACAGAGAAATTTTGTTCGATATCACAATCACATAACTAAATCCATATTGTTCAAGATTATTTAATACACCGAACATCTTTGACTATCTCCTCAAGATCACAATCAACTAAATCCATTGAAAAATCTCGTAATCCACCATGAAATTAGTTCAAGATCACAATCGCCTACCTAAATCCAAATTGCTCCATGTTTACTAAAGAAGTCGCTACTTCGTTGAGATTGAGGTTTCCTCTACCTCTAATGCCTTCTTTATTTCCTAAGAGGAGTATATCCAGGATCTTCTTGCTCGTGTTGCTCGTACTGATGAGCACACTATTGAGACTGCTATGGAGCTCAACATCCATCTTTGTGTCCACCTCCGCTTCCTGAAAGTCCGGACGGGCGTCCGTTGCCTGGTCACGGGTTGCTATGTGTGCTGTCTTGATCCCACATCCCGTGTTCCCTTGCTGGGCGACACCATGACCGCACGCTCAAGCACCACCAATGGCGAGCAAGAGCTTAGACAATCGACGCATACCTGAATTTTACCCACGGGACACACCCGAGAACACGGCGCTACCTATCATCAAGGCCAAGGACGCACATTAGGAGAACGTGGGATCCATAATCAAGTGCGTGACACAAAATCTGCAAACAGGACAAGAACAGCAAGCCGGACAACGGGAAACGGAGAGTGCACATGCACGTGGGATGCTGGATCAAAGTCCATCTGCTGCCACTACCCCCATTCTCTCCTCATTTTCCTTGTTTACCAGTTAGTTTCAATAGTGGCATCATTGCCTTGAGTCACTTGTGTGGCCCTCATCTCTATCCACCAATATAATAATCAACATGCTCACCTACTAGACCTAAATTCACATAATCCACCGAACATCTTTTACTAGCTTGTCAAAATCACAATCACCTAACTAAATCCAAATCGCTTCAAACTAAATTAAATATATGTTCATCCACCAATATAATAATCGCCATGCTAAGTTATTAGACCTAAAATCCATAATCCACCAAATATCTTTGATTATCATCTCAAGACACAATCACCTAACTAAATCCAACTAAAATCTCATAAATCACAGAGAAATTTGGTTCAATATCGCAATCATCTACCAACTCCAAATTGTTTAAGATTGATTAATCCACCAAATATCTTTGACATCTCCCCAAGATCACAATCTACTAACTAAATCTATTGAAAATCTTGTAATCCACTATGAAATTTATTCAAGATCATAATAGCCTAACTACATCCAAATTGCTCCATGTTTACTTAAGGACCATTTATCCACCAATATAATAACCACCATGCTCAATTACTAGACCTAAGTTAACATAATTCACCAAACATCTTTGACTAACTCGTCGAGATCACAATCACCTAACTAAATCCAACAAAACCTCAAAATCCACCGTGAATTTGTTTGAAAAAATAGCAATCGCCTAACTAAATCAAAATTGTTCTAAACTAAATTAAAGATCTGTTTTATCCACCAATATAATAATCACCATTCTCATCTACTAAACCTAAAATCTCATAGTCCAGCAAACATCTTTGACTATTCTCAAGACACAATCACCTAACTAAATCCACCTAAAATTTCATAATCCGGCGTAAAATTCGGTTCAATATCACAATCACTTAACTAAATCCAAATTATTCAAGATTAATTAATCCAACCATCTTTGAATATCTTCTCAAGATCAGAATTAACTAACTAGTCCATAAAAATATCATAATCCACCATATAATTTGGTTCAAGGTCACAATCGTCTAACTAAATCCAAATTGTTCCAAATTTATTAAAGATTCATTTATCCACTAATATAATAATCAGCATGCTCACCTACTAGACCTAAATTCACATAATTCATCGAACATCTTTTACTACCTCGTCAAAATCACAATCACGTGACTGAATCCAACAAGAACCTTATAATCCATCGTAAAATTAGGCTAAGAAATCAAAATCACCTGACCAAATTCGAATTGTTCCAAATTAATTTAGATATCTATTTATCCACCAATACAATAATCACCATGCTCCTCTACTAGACCTAAAATCTCATGATCCACAAAACATCTTTGATTATTAGCTCAAGACACAATCACCTAACTAAATCCAACAAAACCTCAAAATCCACCATGAATTTGTTAGAAAAATAACAATCACCTAACTAAATCAAAATTGTTCCAAACTAAATTAAATATCTATTTTATCCACCAATATAATAATCACCATTCTCATCTACTATACCTAAAATCTCATAGTCCAGCAAACATCTTTGACTATATTCTCATGACACAATCACCTAACTAAATTCACCTTAAATCTCATAATCCAACGTAAAATTTGGTTCAGTATCACAATCACCTAACCAAATCCAAATGATTCAAGATTAATTAATCCAATTGAATATGTTCTCAAGATCAAAATCAACTAACTAATCCATAAAAATATCATAATCCACCATAAAATATGGTTCAAAGGACACAATCGCCTAACTAAATCCAAATTGTTCCAAATTTATGAAAAATTCATTTATCCACCAATATATAATCAACATGCTCACCTACTAGACCTAAATTTACATAATTCATCGAACATCTTTTACTACCTCGTCAAAATCACAATCACCTGACTAAATCCAACCAGAACTTTATAATCCATTGTAAAATTAGGTTAAAAGATCACAATCACCTGACCAATTCAAATTGTTTCAAATTAATTTATATATCTATTTATCCACCAATACAACAATCACCATTCTCTTCTACTAGACCTAAAATCTCATGATCCACAACATCTTTGATTATCATCTCAAGACACAATCACCTAACTAAATCCAACTAAAATCTCATAAATCACAGAAAAATGTGGTTCAATATCACAATCACATAACTAAATCCATATTGTTCAAGATTAATTAATACACCGAACATCTTTGACTATCTCCTCAAGATCACAATCAACTAAATCCATTGAAAAATCTCGTAATACACCATGAAATTAGTTCAAGATCACAATCGCCTGACTAAATCCAAATTGCTCGATGTTTACTAAAGAAGTCGCTACTTCCTTGAGATTGAGGTTTCCTCTACCTCTAATGCCTTCTTTATTTCCTAAGAGGAGTATATCCAGGATCTTCTTGCTCGTGTTGCTCGTACTGATGAGCACACTATTGAGACTGCTATGGAGCTCAACATCCATCTTTGTGTCCACCTCCGCTTCCTAAAAGTCCGGACGGGCGTCCGTTGCCTGGTCACGGGTTGCTATGTGTGCTGTCTTGATCCCACATCCCGTGTTCCCTTGCTGGGCGACACCATGACCGCATGCTCAAGCACCACCAATGGCGAGCAAGAGCTTAGACAATCGACGCATACCTGAATTTTACCCACGGGACACGCCCGAGAACACGGCGCTACCTATCGTCAACGCCAAGGACGCACATCAGGAGAACGTGGGATGCTTAATCAAGTGCGTGACACAAAATTCGCAAACAGGACAAGAACACCAAGCCGAACAACGGGGAACGGAGAGTGCAGATGGATGTGGGATGCTGGATCAAAGTCCATCTGCTGCCACTACCCCCATTCTCTCCTCATTTTCCTTGTTTACCAGTTAGTTTCAATAGTGGCATCATTGCCTTGAGTCACTTGTGTGGCCCTCATCTCTATCCACCAATATAATAATCAACATGCTCACCTACTAGACCTAAATTCACATAATCCACCGAACATCTTTTACTAGCTTGTCAAAATCACAATCACCTAACTAAATCCAAACCGTTTCAAACTAAATTAAATATATGTTCATCCACCAGTATAATAATCGCCATGCTCAGTTATTAGACCTAAAATCCATAATCCACCAAATATCTTTGATTATCATCTCAAGACACAATCACCTAACTAAATCCAACTAAAATCTCATAAATCACAGAGAAATTTGGTTCAATATCGCAATCATCTACCAACTCCAAATTGTTTAAGATTAATTAATCCACCAAACATCTTTGACATCTCCCCAAGATCACAATCTACTAACTAAATCTATTGAAAATCTTGTAATCCACTATGAAATTTATTCAAGATCATAATAGCCTAACTACATCCAAATTGCTCCATGTTTACTAAAGGACCATTTATCCACCAATATAATAACCACCATGCTCACTTACTAGACCTAAGTTAACATAATTCACCAAACATCTTTGACTAACTCGTCGAGATCACAATCACCTAACTAAATCCAACAAAACCTCAAAATCCACCGTGAATTTGTTTGAAAAAATAGCAATCACCTAACTAAATCAAAATTGTTCCAAACTATATTAAAGATCTATTTTATCCACCAATATAATAATCACCATTCTCATCTACTAAACCTAAAATCTCATAGTCCAGCAAACATCTTTGACTATTCTCAAGACACAATCACCTAACTAGTGCATAAAAATATCATAATCCACCATATAAATTGGTTCAAGGTCACAATCGTCTAACTAAATCCAAATTGTTTCAAATTTATTAAAGATTCATTTATCCACTAATATAATAATCAGCATGCTCACCTACTAGACATAATTCATCAAACATCTTTTACTACCTCGTCAAAATCACAATCACGTAACTGAATCCAACAAGAACCTTATAATCCATCGTAAAATTAGGCTAAAAAATCAAAATCACCTGACCAAATTCGAATTGTTCCAAATTAATTTAAATATCTATTTATCCACCAATACAATAATCACCATGCTCCTCTACTAGACCTGAAATCTCATGATTCACAAAACATCTTTGATTATCAGCTCAAGACACAATCACCTAACTAAAACCAACTAAAATCTCATAAATCATAGAGAATTTTGGTTCAATATCACAATCACCTAACTAAAACCATATTGTTCAAGATTAATTAATGCACCGAACATCTTTGACTATCTCCTGAAGATCACAATCAATTAAATCCATTGAAAGGTCCCGTAATCCACCATGAAATTTGTTTAAGATCACAATCACCTAACTAAATCCAAATTGCTCTGTATTTACTAAAGAAGTCACTACTTCCTTGAGATTGAGGTTTCCTCTACCTCTAATGCCTTCTTTATTTCCTAAGAGGAGTATATCAAGGATCTTCTTGCTCGTGTTGCTCTTACTGATAAGCACACTATTGAGACTGCTATGGAGCTCAACATCCATCTTTGTGTCCACCTCCGCACCCAGAAAGGCGTCCGTTGCCTGGTGACGGGTTGCTATGTGTGCTGTCTTGATCCCACATCCCGTGTTCCCTTGTTGGGCGACACCATGACCGCACGCTCAAGTACCACCAATGGTGAGCAAGAGCTCGGAAAATCGACGCATACCTGAATTTTACCCCGAGGACGCGCCCGAGAACACGGCGCTACCTATCGTCAAGGCCAAGGGCACACATTAGGAGAACGTGCGATGCTTAATCAAGTGCGTGACACAAAATCCGCAAACAGGACAAGAACACCAAGCCGAACAGCGGGGAACGAAGAGTGCACAGGCACGTGGGATGCTGGATCAAAGTCCATCTGCTGCCACTATCCCCATTCTCTCCTCTTTGCCTTGTTTACCAACTATTTTCACTAGTGGCATCATCGCCTTGAGTCACTTGTGTGGCCCTCATCTCTATCCAACCAATATAGTAATCAACATGCTCACCTACTAGACCTAAATTCACATAATCCACCGAACATCTTTTACTAGCTTGTCAAAATCACAATCACATAACTAAATCCAACCAAAACCATATAATCCACCGTAAAATTAGGTTAAAAGATCACAATCGCCGAATTAAATCCAAACAGTTACAAACTAAATTAAATATTTGTGTATCCACCAATATGATAATCACCATGCTCAGTTATTAGACCTAAAATCTCATAATCCACCAAACATCCTTGATTATTTTCTCAAGAGACAATCACCTAACTAAATCCAACTGAAATCTCATAAATCACAGAGAAATTTAGTCAATATCACAATCACCTAACTAAATCCAAATTGTTAAAGATTAATTAATACACCGAATATCTTTAGCTATCTCCTCAAGATCACAATCAACTAACTAATCCATCAGAAATCTCATAATCCACCATAAAATTTGGTTCAAGATCACAACCGCCTAACTAAATCCAAATTTTTCCAAGTTTTCTAAAAATCCATTTATCCACCAATATAATAACCAAAATTCTCACCTACTAGACCTAAATTCACATAATGTACCGAACATCTTTTACTAGCTCGTCAAGATCCCAATCACCTAACTAAATCCAACCAAAACCTCATAATCCACTGTAAAATTTGGTTAAAAGATCACAATCACCTGCCTAAATCCAAATTGATCCTAACTAAATTAAACATTTTTTTATCTACCAATATAATAATCACCATGCTCATTTATCATAGCTAAAATCTCATAATCCATCGAGCATTTTGACTATCTTCTCAAAACACAATCACCTAACTAAATCCACTTCAAATCAAATAAATCACCGAGAAATTTGGTTCAATATCACAATCACCGAACTAACTTCAAATTGTTCCCGTCGACTAAGAGGCACCTACGGCAACTTCGTAAAATCTCAAGATGATATCCTGGCTCGGTCTCTCGAAGGTGCTCATAGGGATAGGGTGTGTGTGCGCGCGTTCATAGGGATGAGTGTATGCTCGTTTGTATGAGCGCTTGCGTATGTACTGCGTTAAAAAAAGATTAATTAATCAACCAAACATCTTGGACTATCTCCTCAAGATCTCAATCAACTAATTAAATCCATTTAAAATCCTGTAATTCACCGTGAAATTTGGTTCAAAATCACAATCGCCTAACTAAATCCAAATTGGTTAAAAATCTATTGAGCCACCAATATAATAACCACCATGCTCACTTACTAAACATAAATTCTCACATAATCCATCGAGCATCTTTGATTATCGCGTCAGGATCACAATCACCTAACTAAATCTAACCGAAACATCAAAATCCATCGTGAATTTGCTTAAAAGATCACAATCATCTAACTAAATTCAAATTGTTTCAAACTAAATTAAAGGTCTATTTATCCACCAATATAATAGTCACCATGCTCACGTACTAGACCTAAAATCTTAAGATCCACCTAACATCTTTGACCATCTTCTCAAGATCATAATAACTTAACTAAATCCACCTAAAATCACATAAATCATCGTGGAATTCGGTTCAATATCACAATAACCTAACTAAATTAAAATTGTTCCAGGTTAATTAATCCATCAAAAATCTTTGAGTATCTCCTCGAGATCACAATCAACTGACTAAATCCATCTAAAATCTCATAATCCCCCATGAAATTTGGTTCAAGATCACAATTTCCTAACTAAATTCAAATTTTCTCAAGTTTACTAAAAATTTACTTAACCGATATAATTACCACCATGCTCACCTACTAGACCTAAATTCACATAATCCACCAAACATTTTTTACTAGCTCGTCAAGATCACAATCACCTAACTAATTCCAACCAAAACCTCATAATCCACCGTGAAATTTGGTTTAAGATCACAATCACTTAACTAAATCCAAAATGTTCCAAACAAAATTAAAGATCTATTTATCCACCAATATAATAATCATCATGCTCATCTACCATACCTAAACTCTCATAATCAACCGGACATTTTAGACTATCTTCTCAAGATTAAATCACGTAACTAAATCCACCTAAAATCTCATAATCCATCATGAAATACGGTTCAATATCACAATCACCTAACTAAATCCAAATTGTCCAAGATTAATTAATTCACCGAACATCTTTGACTATCTACTCAAGATCACAATGAACTGCATCAAAATCTCGTAATCCACCATAAAATTTGGTTCAAGATCATAATCGCCTAACTAAACCCAAATTGCTTCAAGTTTATTAAAGATCCATTTATCCGCCAATATAATAACCACCATGCTCATTTACTAGACATAAATTTCCATAATCCACCGAACATCTTTGACTATCTCGTCAAGATTACAATCACCTAACTAAATCTCCACTTCATCTCCATTTTGTAAAACCGTATTTTCAGAATCATCCCATGGGCATTAGTGACACCCTTGGGTTTTTGTAAAACATTTATGAGTAATAAAGATTCTTCCCAAGTCCTATGATTTACACGACTAGCATGGCTAAGCATTACTATTAAACTTGCACATATGACGCACATTTATTTGTGACCACTACATGGTTAGAAAGGAGGGGTTTTAAGAATGTCAAAGGAGGGTGTCCATAATAAGCACATAGAGGATAGCTAAACCCTAGCTAATTAAATTAGCATAAGAATGTCAAAGGGTGTTCAATATTAAGGACATATGGCATAGCTAAACCCTAGCTAATTTACTTAACATAGCAATACTAGTAAATAATACTTTATGCATGAAAATTAATTATAAGTGTAATGCAAATATGGGTTCAACATGATCAAAGTAGATTGCTTGCCTCGCTCAGCAAAGTCTTCAATGGTTTTGGTCACTCCTCGAACGTCCTTGAATCTTTTGAAAGATATTGATTTCTACTCATTGGAAAAAAAACAACACACAATCAATAAACAATATGTGCAAAGGGCTCCAAAATTTACAGAAGTAGTATCATAGTAAAGAGGGAAATTTTCGATGAATTTTGGAAGTACCCTGGATTTTAGAAAAAGAGAAATGGCATTGTGGGCCAGAACAGGTCTGCCTGATTAAACAGTACTACACCAGGGGGAAGGGGGTCGACGTCGAAGGCGTGAAGGAGAAATACACCTTCACTTACACGCCGATTTAAACCTGCATTGGGGCGATCACACCAGCCACACATGAGCAGCAAAACCAAGATAATCAAGCAATATATAAAGTTCACAATCAAGCATCATACCAAAGTCATATATGCTACCTATATTATTGCACACAACATGCAAGCACGGTGCACTGATTAGATCTTGTGAGATATACTATCTCACCGTAATGAATACTCAGTAGTTAGCCATCAGCCTCCCTCCTATACTGGGGACAAGTGCAGTTTCCTCGCTAGAAAAACAATGCATATGGTTCAGACTTTTTCAGACAACTAAATTACAACATCACATTCTAATTTCTAAACTCCGAGTGCAAAGCATCAAGTCTGTACAGGAGAGTAGGACTAAGATTACTGTAATGCCCCATATGTAACATTCCCGAATTGTACTCCAACTCTTGCCGTTTCCGGCATTAAGTTATATTTAATTCTCGGGTTCGGGTCTTTGTCTCCGTGTGTTGTTTTTGTTTCGTGCATCTCATATCATGTCATCTCGTGCATTGCATTTGCATACATGTTCATCTCATGCATTCGAGCATTTTCCCCGTTGTCCGTTTTGCATTCCGGCGCTTCGTTCTCCTCCGGTGGCCAATTCTAGCTTTCTTTCGTGTGTGGGGATTAAACATTTCCGGTTTGGACCGAGACTTGTCATGCAGCCTTGGTTAACTACCGGTAGACCGCCTGTCAAGTTTCGGGTCATTTGGACTTCGTTTGATACTCCAACGGTTAACCGAGGGACCGAAAAGGCCTCGTGTGTGTGCAGCCCAACATCCCTCCATTTTGGCCCAAAACCCACCAAACTCTGCTCCAACGTCTCGGTCGTTCGATCACGATCGTGTGGGCGAAAACCGCACCTCATTTAGACTCTCCTAGCTCCCTCTAGGTCTATAAATAGACCCCCCGTTTTTCGGATCTCTCCCTCCCCCCGAAACCCTAAAATCCCTTCCGACGCGCCGGACGTGTCCGGTCCGCGCCGGACATCCCGCCGCCGCCAACCGCCACCTGCCACGTGGCACCCGCGCCGCCTCCACCGGCCGCGGCCCGCCGGGCCCGTCCACGGCCCCCGCGCCGCCTCCGCGGGCCTCACGCCGCGCCCCGCCGCCAGGGAGGGCCGCCGCCCCCTTCGCCGGCTCCGGCCGCCGGAACCCGCTCCGGCCGCCGCGCCCACCTGCTCCGGCGAGCTCCACGCCGGGAGCTGCCCCGCCGCGCCGCGCCGCGCCGCCCTGCCTCGACGTCCGCGCCCGCCGGAGCTCGCCGCCTTGGACCTCCTCGTCGCCGGCCCCACCTCCCCCTCGTCGCCGGCCGAGCTCGCCGTCGCCGGAGCCAGCCGGCCGGCCGCCGCCATTGCCGGATCGGGCGCCCCTGCTACAGTAAACCGCCTCGGGTGAACAGTGCATCGGCCAGATCCAGATCCGGATTTTTAGGGTTGACCTTCTCCCCATTTTTCAGTTTTTCATGCTACCTTTGACCTGCCATATCTTTGCATCTGTAGCTCCGATTTGGGCATATGATATGTCAAAATCTTCGCCTCGACGAGTACGTCATTTCATTCCATTGCATCCTTTGCATTTGAGGTCATCTTGTTGCCCAAAATGTTGTTGGAAGGAGGCATCACGAGTTAAATTGCAGATCCGTTAGTTCATCATGCACTTTTGTCATTTTTGACATGTTTAATCCGTGCATGATATGCCTGTGCCCCTTTGGGATGAATTGTTAAGCATGTTGTCTTATTTCCAGAGGTGCCTCCCATGCATTTTTAGGATGTGTGTGTTGTCTTGTGCAAGCTTACAAAGAGGGCTACCTGAGTTTACTGATTTCAGGGACTTAGTGAAAATCACTAAGTCTGGGATGTTTTAGTTCACGATGCTATATGTCCAGCTTGTTTCCTAGTGATCCGTGCCTCTTTTGAGGATGATCAGTAAGAGTGATTTGTTATGCTTGTTGTGCTTAATCCATCCATGTCTTTACTTGTTATGTTGGAGCACCCTAGATTGACTCAATCGAGCTCAACTTTTGCATAGTTGTTGTTTTGGGCAGATCGTGAACTCTTTTGCGATTTTGCCGGAGTTATTGCTAGTGATCCATGCATGCTATGCCATTGTTCTTGCCATGTCTAGCTAGAATTTTGTGCCTTCTTAATGGATATATGCTTGCCTTGCCATGACTTGCACCGTAGTGAGAGCATCGAGCTCATTTACATGCCTCCGTGAGTTATATTTCAGCATGTCCCAGTTTTCACTAAGTCTTAAAACTGATTGTGTTTCATCGATGTTCGTGTGCTCGGTAGAGTATTTTGTGAACCCTTTTGGCCCCAGGTCATTTTGGGTGTTTTGTTAAGCTTGTTGAGTAGCTCCATGCCATGCTCTTACTTGCCATGTTCAGGTTTTGCATCATGTTGTTTTGCTGCTCCGAAGAAAGCATCGTGGTCTGAAATTCCAGACTAGCGTTAATTTCGCTAAGTCTGAAATCTGTTTTGCTTATTCAGTTTTGCCATGCTTGTTTGAAGCCCTTAATGGATGAATTTGCCTATGCCTCAGTCCTAGTGATTTGTTAAGATTCTTGAGTACATCACTGCCATGCAATTTATTTTCATGTTTGGTGGCTGTAGCATGTTCATTTTGTTGCATTTAGGAGCCTACTTGCTGTAAATCGCAGATCGGTTCATTTAGTAAAACGCTTGCCATTTCTAAACCGTAGCTCCGATTGCCATGATCTTTATATCGTTTTCAGGGGATTTCTTCCCCTCTATCCAGTGGCACACTTGGTTTTCCAAGTTGAGGCCAGGTTCACGCATTTCCTGTCACATCTTGCATTTTGCATCCCGCATCGCATCCCCCATAGCATATCATCTTTGCATCTTATTGGTTGCCCTTGCACGTGGTTGATTGTATCCTTGTTGCTAGTTTGTGTTGTTGGGTAGAGCCGGGAGACGAGTTCGCTAACGAGGAGCCCGTTGAGTTTGCTTTTGAGGATCCAGTCAATTCTGACAACTGTGCAGGCAAGATGATCACACCCTTGAAATCACTACTATCTTTGCTATGCTAGTTTGCTCGCTCTTTCGCTTTGCCAATGCTACGATGCCTACCACTTGCTTGTCAGCCTCCCAATTGCCATGATTGAGCCTCTAACCCACCTTTGTCCTAGCAAACCATTGATTGGCTACGTTACCGCTTTGCTCAAGCCCCTTCTTATAGCGTTGCTAGTTGCAGGTGAAGTTTGGAGCCGTTCCTTGTTGGAACATTTATTTACTTGTTGGGATATCATTATATTGCTATGTTATCTTTAGTCATCTATATACTTGGTAAAGGGTGGAAGGATCGGCCTCTCGCCTAGTGTTTTGTTCCACTCTTGCCGCCCTAGTTTCCGTCATATCGGTGTTATGTTCCCGGATTTGTTGCGTCCCTTACGCGGTTGGGCTATAATGGGAACCCCTCGATAGTTCGCCTTGATTAAAGCTTTTCCAGCAATGCCCAACATTGGTTTTACCATTTGCCACCTACCCCTTTTTCCCTTGGGTTTCCGGAGCCCGAGGGTCATCTTATTTTAGCCCCCCCGGGCCAGTGCTCCTCTGAGTGTTGGTCCACCCTAGAGCACCGTGCGGGGCCGTCCCTTGGCAACTTGGGTTACGTTGGCTCCCGTACGCTTAGCTTATCCGGTGTGCCCTGAGAACGAGATATGTGCAGCTCCTATCGGGATTTGTCGCACAGCGGGTGGTGTTGCTGGACTAGTTTTGACCTGTCGAGTCATCTTGTTGTACCGGGATACCGAGTCTGATCGGTGGGTCCTGGGTGGAGGTCTATTCCTTCGTTGACCGTGAGAGCTTGTTATGGGCTAAGTTGGGACCCCCCCTGCAGGGATTGATCTTTCGAAAGCCGTGCCCGCGGTTATGGGCAGATGGGAATTTGTTAATGTCCGGTTGTAGATAACTTGAACCTTAAATAACTAAAATGAATCAACTGCGTGTGTTGCCGTGATGGCCTCTTCTCGGCGGAGTCCGGGAAGTGGACACGGCGTTGGAGTTATGCTTGCGTAGGCTGCTCTATATAGTTTTCCGCTCGTGCTTTGCCTCCTCTTCTCGCTCTCCTTTGCGAATAAGTTAGCCACCATATATGCTAGTCGCTTGCTGCAGCTCCACTTACATTCCCCTTTCCTACCTATTAAGCTTAAATAGTCTTGATCGCGAGGGTGCGAGATTGCTGAGTCCTTTGTGGCTCACAGATTACTATTACACCAGATGCAGGGACCGATGATACCTCTCCGGATGGCGCGCTCGAGCTGAAGTGGGAGTACGACGAGGACTCTCAGCGTTACTATGTGTCGTTTCCTGATGATCAGTAAGGATGCCTATTTCGGGGTTAGATCCAGGACATAGTCGCTTGTTGGGGGTCTTTTCTATTTTGGCGCCGTAGTCGGGCCATGAGTGATTGTATGATGGATGCTATTTATGTACTTTGATGTGACGTGGCGAGTGTAAGCCAACTATGATATTATTCCCCTTTATATTATATATGTACTTGGGTTGTGTAATGATTCCCGACTTGCGACATTGCTTTCCATGCGCCTATGTCTCTAAGTCGTGCCTCGACACGTGGGAGACATAGCCGCATCGAGGGCGTTACAAGTTGGTATCAGAGCCTTCCCCGACCTTAGGAGCCCCATTGCTTGATCGTTTTTAGCAGCCGAGTTGTGTCTAGAAAAATGTTTTGAGTCCTTAGGAATTATATATCGAAGAGCTTAGGAATTCTTTTTACTTCCCAGTCTCCTCATCGCTCTGGTAAGGCATCCTGACGTAGAGTTTTGACTCTTCTCTTCTCAAATTTCACTAAAAAAAATTTTTTAGGATCACGCGAGTATCTTAGTTTTGTTTCCGATGGCTTATGATGAGAATACTGTCTTGGTGCCTCCTGTCAGGGGTTTAGTGGAAGTGTCCCGGGGAGTTGAGCTCTGAGGTGTTGTCATCATAATTCTATCGTTGCAATTCTGGTATACCTGAGATATGTGCGCGACATCGAAAATCTCCTTTATGCAGTTCGTTGGTGAGATAACCTCGACGCCACCCAGTACTGGGGCGGGAGTTCGGGAGTATCGTCATAACTCGTATAACGGATGCTTTTCGAAGGTTGAGATAGATGGTTTCCGAAGGTTTCTTGGTTATGTGTTGAAGGATGGATGCAGCTGGATGTAGGATTTGCTAGCTTGGGTGAGATATTATGCTTCCCCTGTATCCCCAACACCTGATTGCATAACCGGAAAGTTTCGGGAGTTTCATAGGTGGGAATTCAAGTAGCCTTAGGATATCTTTCCAACAGATGTGTGATATGAAATTGGGGTTCGACGTCTAGTGGTTCGCCTATTCACGGTCGATTTTACAGTAGCCTCGTTGTGTCTTAAAGAGTCCTTGGCTATGCTGATTCGGGGACGCTTCGTATGTCATGTGCACTGCCTTGTACATGATGGTGCTGTACGGTCGAGCCCGTGTAGGTCCTACCACGAACACTTCGGACGAAATTTCTATCATGTGTTTGTTCCGGCTTATTCCGCAAGCCAACCCTTGGTTTTATTTCGAGTTGTGGTATTCATTCTGCTTCGACGTCATATGTTGATTCCATCCCTCGTCGATGTACCTCTTCTACCTGATTCTTTGTGGCTTTGCAATTTAGGAATATGTGACCACTTCAAGAGAAGTGCATTCGTTCATTTTGTTCGGATGTGAAGACTTTATGTTGCAATTTTCATTCCGTTGGATTCACCTTCGATATTTCTCTATTTGTGTGCTAATGGTGGTCAACCTCTTCAGGATGGCTCCCGCTAAGAGCACCAGTCAGAACCAGAATCAAGATCCTCCGCCACCTCCGCCTCCTTCGGAAGCATGGCAAGCTGTGATGGCTGCTACTAATGCAAATACTCAGCTGATCATGCAAATCATCCAAGAGCGGAATCAAAGCAGTCAAGCGAATCAAGGCAACAACCAGAACCATTTTGCAACTCTGAATCAGTTCCTCGCAAATGGTCCAAAGACGTTCAGCAACTGCGTTGAGGCTACCGATGCTGATGATTGGTTAGTCGATCTGGGCAAGCATTTTGAATGTAGCAACGTCAGACCTGAAGATTTCGTCAAGTTCGCGTCTTTCCAGCTCAAGGATCAGGCCGCAGAGTGGTTTCAGCAGTACCGGGATTCCAGAGGTGGACGTTTGATCACTTGGGATGATTTCCGTCGTGATTTCCGAGCTCATCACATCCCTCAAAGTGTGACTGAAAGCAAACGTGAAGAATTCTGCAATCTGAAGCAAGGCTCTTTGTCTGTCTATGATTACAACAAGTTGTTCCAGAAGCTCGCCCGTTTTGCCAAGCAGGATGTTCCTGATGAGAAGAGCATGATCTATCAGTTCAGGGGTGGTCTTCGTGAAAAAATTCAGCTCGCTCTTGTCCTCTTCGAGCCGCTGAGATACGATGAGTTCTACAACATGGCACTGAAGCAAGAGGCTGCTCAGCTAAGGTGTGATGCTTCCAGGAAGCGAGTCAGAGACACTACGTCTTCTTCCTCTACTCAAGTGGCCAAGCAGTAGAAGTATTGGCTTCCTCCTCCTCCGTTCCGTCAGCCGTATCAGCAGAAGAGCAAAGGTGGCAGTGGTTCATCCCACCCACCCAACCCAGGCTTTCAGAACAAGACTTCGTCTCAAGCTCCAAGATCGAGTGCTCCGTACCACCGTCCGCTCAGAGGTCACGTGCAACAAGTGCCAACAGAAGGGTCACTATGCCAACAAGTGTTTCAACCAGAGGCGTCTTCCTCCTCCTCCTGTCAGATCGGCAAGTACAGCTGTGGTCAAGCATAATCCCAAGCACGCCAAGGTCAATATGGTGAATGCAGCTTAGGCAGAGGATTCGTCAGATGTGATCATGGGTAACTTTCCAGTTAATTCTATTCCTGCAAGAGTTCTTTTTAACTCGGGTGCATTGCATTGTTTCATGTCAAGATCTTTTGTTTCCAAGCATGACTTTGTTTCAAAGATGTTGGGTAAACCTATGGGAGTGGTTTCTCCGGCTAAGTCTATGAGGGCTACTTCAATAGTCCCGGATGTTTCTATCATGTTGGGTGATTTCAAGTTCTTGGCTTCTCCAATGGTCCTTGGTAATTCTGATATCGATCTTATTTTTGGGATGGACTGGCTCTCTAAACATAAAGCTCACCTCGATTGCGCAGCCAAGCAGATTCAACTGACTCATTCGTCTGAGGAAGTAATTGTCTTTGCTGCTCGGGATAATACCATCCGGTTGTTCTCTCTCAATGATAAGGGTGAATTGGATGCTATTTCGCAGATTCCGGTTGTTTGTGAGTATCAAGATGTCTTCCCAGAAGAACTCCCAGGCATGCCTTCAAACCGGCCGGTTGAATTTGTGATTGAACTTGAGCCCGGTACGGAACCTGTGTGCAAACGTCCCTACAAGCTCGGCCCCGAAGAGTTGAAGGAGTTGAAGAAACAACTCGATGTGCAAGAAAGAATGGGTCTCATTCGGCCTAGTACTTCTCCGTGGGGTTGTGGTGTTCTTTTTGTGAAGAAGGATGGAACGGACCGACTTTGTGTTGATTATCGTCCATTGAACAAGAAGACTATCAAAAACAAATATCCACTTCCCAACATTAATGAGCTGTTCGAACAACTCAAGGGTGCCCAAGTATTCTCCAAGCTTGATCTCCGTATGGGTTATCACCAAATTCGCATTCGTGAGCAAGATATTCCAAAGACGGCGTTCAGAACAAGCTATGGGTCATATGAATACAGTGTTATGTCTTTTGGCCTCGCCAACGCTCCTCCGACGTTCTCTCGCATGATGAACTTCATCTTCAACCCCTACACCAATGACTTCGTTTTGGTCTATCTCGACGACATCCTGGTTTTCTCGAAGAACAAGGAAGATCATGCCAAACACTTGCGTTTGGTTCTTGACAAGCTAAGGGAACATCAGTTCTATGCCAAGTTCTCCAAGTGTGAGTTTTGGCTCGATGAGGTTCTTTATCTTGGTCATATTATCTCTGCCAAGGGCATTTCCGTGGATCCTGAGAAGGTGTCCGCAATCGTTAATTGGGAACCTCCTCAGAATGTGAAGCAACTCCGTAGCTTCCTCGGTCTTGCAAGTTATTGCCGAAGATTCGTTGAAAACTTCTCCAAGATCGCGAAGCCTCTCTCAAATCTTCTTCAGAAGCACGTCAAGTACGTTTGGTCTCCGGAGTGTGATATCGCTTTCAACGTTTTGAAAGAGAAATTGATCACTGCTCCAGTTCTAACTCCGCCTGATGAAACCAAACCGTACGAGGTCTTTTGTGATGCCTCTCTCCAAGGTCTCGGTGCAGTACTGATGCAATAGAAGAAAGTTGTTGCTTATACCTCTCGACAGTTGAAGCCTAATGAGAAGAACTACCCCACTCATGATCTTGAGTTGGCGGCAGTTGTGCACGCATTGTTGACTTGAAGACATCTTCTCTTGGGAAGGAAAGTGGACATTTTCACTGATCACAAGAGTCTCAAGTACATCTTCACTCAGCCTAATCTCAACCTCAGGCAGACTCGATGGGTCGAAATGATTCAAGAGTACAATCCGAGTATCGAGTATACTCCAGGCAAGGCTAATGCGATTGCTGACGCTTTAAGCAGAAAAGCATATTGCAACAGTCTAATTCTCAAGCCTTATCAACCCGAGCTTTGTGAAGCTTTCCGCAAACTTAATCTGCAAGTTGTTCCTCAAGGTTTCCTCGCCAACCTTCAAGTTTCTCCTACCTTGGAAGACCAGATTCGCCAAGCCCAGCTTCTTGATGCTATGGTGAAAAAGGTGAAGATTGGTATTGCAAAGAGTCAGTCCAAGTACAAGTGCTACCGACTTGATGACAAGGACACCCTCTTCTTCGAGGATCGAATTGTTGTGCCCAAAGGTGAACTTCGTAAAGTGATCATGAATGAGGCTCACAACTCTCTCCTCTCCATCCACCCTGGGAGCACGAAGATGTATCAAGATCTGAAGCAAACCTATTGGTGGACTCGAATGAAGCGCGAGATCGCTCAATTCGTGAATGAATGTGATGTCTGCAGAAGAGTGAAGGCAGAACACCAGAGGCCAGCAGGTCTCCTCCAACCTCTTGTCATTCCAGAATGGAAGTTTGACCACATTGAAATGGACTTCGTGACTGGGTTTCCTAAGTCCAAGCGTGGCAATGATGCTATATTCGTTGTCATCGACAAGCTCACCAAGGTGGCTCATTTCCTGCCTATCAAAGAGTCAATCACTGCAGCTCAATTGGCGGAGCTCTACACCTCTCGAATTGTCTCTCTGCACGGTATTCCTCAAGTGATATCTTCAGACCGTGGCAGCATCTTTACCTCCAAGTTCTGGGATTCTTTTCAGAAGGCCATGGGCACCAGCATTCGCTTCAGCACTGCTTTCCATCCTCAAACAAGCGGTCAAGTCGAGCGTGTCAACCAGATTCTTGAAGATATGCTCAGGGCTTGTGTTATCTCCTTCGGCATGAAGTGGGAGGATTGTCTTCCTTATGCTGAATTCTCGTACAACAACAGTTTCCAAGCAAGTTCCGGCAAGGCCCCATTTGAAATTCTGTATGGTAGGAAGTGCCGTACACCTCTCAACTGGTCTGAAACCGGTGAACGTCAGCTGCTGGGTAATGACCTGATCACAGAGGCAGAAGAAATGTGCAAGGTCATTCGTGATAACCTCAAAGCAGCCCAATCCCGCCAGAAGAGCTACTATGACAGCAAGCACCGTGATTTGGCTTTCGAGATCGAAGATCATGTCTACCTCCGCGTCTCTCCTAGGAAAGGGACTCGTCGCTTCGGTATCAAAGGGAAGCTTGCCCCCAGATACGTCGGGCCTTTCAAGATCGTCAGCAAGAGAGGCGACCTCGCCTATCAACTCGAGCTTCCTGCAACCTTTGCCAATGTTCATGATGTGTTCCACGTCTCGCAACTCCGCAAGTGCTTCAAGACGCCTGAGCGCACCGTCAACTTCGAGGACATTGAGCTCCAAGAAGATCTCTCCTATCGTGAGCACCCAGTTGCAATCCTTGAAGAGACTGAACGCAAAACTCGCAACAAGTCAATCAAGTTTCTCAAAATCAAGTGGTCACACCATTCCGATCGTGAAGCTACCTGGGAACACGATGATCACCTCCGTTCTGAGTACCCGGAGTTCTTTCAGTCCTAGATCTCGGGACGAGATCTTTTCGTAGTGGTGGAGTGTTGTAACGCCCCATATGTAACCTTCCCGAATTGTACTCCAACTCTTGCCGTTTCCGGCATTAAGTTATATTTAATTCTCGGGTTCGGGTCTTTGTCTCCGTGTGTTGCTTTTGTTTTCGTGCATCTCATATCATGTCATCTCGTGCATTGCATTTGCATACATGTTCATCTCATGCATTCGAGCATTTTCCCCGTTGTCCGTTTTGCATTCCAGCGCTTCGTTCTCCTTCGGTGGCCAATTCTAGCTTTCTTTCGTGTGTGGGGATTAAACATTTCCGGTTTGGACCGAGACTTGTCATGCAGCCTTGGTTTACTACCGGTAGACCGCCTGTCAAGTTTCGGGTCATTTGAACTTCATTTGATACTCCAACGGTTAACCGAGGGACCGAAAAGGCCCCGTGTGTGTGCAGCCCACCATCCCTCCATTTTGGCCCAAAACCCACCAAACTCTGCTCCAACGTCTCGGTCGTTCGATCACGATCGTGTGGGCGAAAATCGCACCTCATTTGGACTCTCCTAGCTCCCTCTAGGTCTATAAATAAATCCCCCATTTTTCGGATCTCTCCCTCCCCTCGAAACCCTAAAATCCCGTCCGACGCGCCGGACGTGTCCGGTCCGCGCCGGACATCCCGCCGCCGCCAACCGCCACCTGCCACGTGGCACCCGCGCCGCCTCCACCAGCCGCGGCCCGCCGGGCCCGTCCGCGGCCCCCGCGCCGCCTCCGCGGGCCTCACGCCGCGCCCCACCGCCAGGGAGGGCCGCCGCCCCTTCGCCGGCTCCGGCCGCCGCGCCCACCTGCTTCGGCGAGCTCCACGCCGGGAGCTGCCCCGCCACGCCGCGCCGCCCTGCCTCGACGTCCGCGCCCGCCGGAGCTCGCCGCCTTGGACCTCCTCGTCGCCGGCCCCGCCTCCCCCTCGTCGCCGGCCGGGCTCGCCGTCGCCGGAGCCAGCCGGCCGGCCGCCGCCATTGCCGGATCGGGCGCCCCTGCTACAGTAAACCGCCTTGGGTGAACAGTGCATCGGCCAGATCCAGATCCGGATTTTTAGGGTTGACCTTCTCCCCGTTTTTCAGTTTTTCATGCTACCTTTGACCTGCCATATCTTTGCATCCGTAGCTCCGATTTGGGCATATGATATGTCAAAATCTTCGTCTCGACGATTACATCATTTCATTCCATTGCATCCTTTGCATTTGAGGTCATCTTGTTGCCCAAAATGCTGTTGGAAGGAGGCATCATGAGTTAAATTGCAGATCCGTTAGTTCATCATGCACTTTTGTCATTTTTGCCATGTTTAATCCGTGCATGATATGCCTGTGCCCCTTTGGGATGAATTGTTAAGCATGTTGTCTTCTTTCCAGAGGTGTCTCCCATGCATTTTTAGGATGTGTGTGTTGTCTTGTGCAAGCTTGCAAAGAGGGCTACGTGAGTTTACTGATCAGGGACTCAGTGAAAATCACTAAGTCTGGGATGTTTTAGTTCACGATGCTATATGTCCAGCTTGTTTCCTAGTGATCCGTGCCTCTTTTGAGGATGATCAGTAAGAGTGATTTGTTATGCTTGTTGTGCTTAATCCATCCATGTCTTTACTTGTTATGTTGGAGCACCCTAGATTGACTCAATCGAGCTCAACTTTTGCATAGTTATTGTTTTGGGCAGATCGTGAACTCTTTTGCGATTTTGCCGGAGTTATTGCTAGTGATCCATGCATGCTATGCCATTGTTCTTGCCATGTCTAGCTAGCATTTTGTGCCTTCTTAATGGATATATGCTTGCCTTGCCATGACTTGCACCGTAGTGAGAGCATCGAGCTCGTTTACATGCCTCCGTGAGTTATATTTCAGCATGTCCCAGTTTTCACTAAGTCTGAAAACTGATTGTGTTTCATCGATGTTCGTGTGCTCGGTAGAGTATTTTGTGAACCCTTTTGGCCCCAGGTCATTTTGGGTGTTTTGTTAAGCTTGTTGAGTAGCTCCATGCCATGCTCTTACTTGCCATGTTCAGGTTTTGCATCATGTTGTTTTGCTGCTCCGAAGAGAGCATCGTGGTCTGAAATTTCAGACTAGCGTTAATTTCGCTAAGTCTGAAATCTGTTTTGCTTATTCAGTTTTGCCATGCTTGTTTGAAGCCCTTAATGGATGAATTTGCCTATGCCTCAGTCCTGGTGATTTGTTAAGCTTCTTGAGTACATCACTGCCATGCAATTTATTTTCATGTTTGGTGGCTGTAGCATGTTCATTTTGTTGCATTTAGGAGCCTACTTGCTGTAAATCGCAGATCGGTTCGTTTAGTATAACGCTTGGCATTTCTAAACCGTAGCTCCGATTGCCATGATCTTCATATCGTTTTCAGGGGATTTCTTCCCCTCTATCCAGTGGCACACTTGGTTTTCCAAGTTGAGGCCAGGTTCATGCATTTCCTGTCACATCTTGCATTTTGCATCTCGCATCGCATCCCGCATAGCATATCATCTTTACATCTTATTGGTTGCCCTTGCACGTGGTTGATTGTATTCTTGTTGCTTGTTTGTGTTGTTGGGTAGAGCCGGGAGACGAGTTCGCTAACGAGGAGCCCGTTGAGTTTGCTTTTGAGGATCCAGTCAATTCTGACAACTGTGCAGGCAAGATGATCACACCCTTGAAATCACTACTATCTTTGCTATGCTAGTTTGCTCGCTCTTTCGCTTTGCCAATGCTACGATGCCTACCACTTGCTTGTCGGCCTCCCAATTGCCATGATTGAGCCTCTAACCCACCTTTGTCCTAGCAAACCATTGATTGGCTATGTTACCGCTTTGCTCAAGCCCCTTCTTATAGCGTTGCTAGTTGTAGGTGAAGTTTGGAGCCGTTCTTTGTTGGAACATTTATTTACTTGTTGGGATATCATTATATTGCTATGTTATCTTTACTCATCTATATACTTGGTAAAGGGTGGAAGGCTCGGCCTCTCGCCTAGTGTTTTGTTCCATTCTTGCCGCCCTAGTTTCCGTCATATCGGTGTTATGTTCCCGGATTTGTTGCGTCCCTTACGCGGTTGGGCTATAATGGGAACCCCTCGATAGTTCGCCTTGATTAAAGCTTTTCCAGCAATGCCCAACATTGGTTTTACCATTTGCCACCTACCCCTTTTTCCCTTGGGTTTCCGGAGCCCGAGGGTCATCTTATTTTAGCCCCCCCGGGCCAGTGCTCCTCTGAGTGTTGGTCCACCCTAGAGCATCGTGCGGGGCCGTCCCTTGGCAACTTGGGTTACGTTGGCTCCCGTACGCTTAGCTTATCCGGTGTGCCCTGAGAACGAGATATGTGCAGCTCCTATCGGGATTTGTCGGCACAGCGGGTGGTGTTGCTGGACTAGTTTTGACCTGTCGAGTCATCTTGTTGTACCGGGATACCGAGTCTGATCGGTGGGTCCTGGGTGGAGGTCTATTCCTTCGTTGACCGTGAGAGCTTGTTATGGGCTAAGTTGGGACCCCCCCTGCAGGGATTGATCTTTCGAAAGCCGTGCCCGCGGTTATGGGCAGATGGGAATTTGTTAATGTCCGGTTGTAGATAACTTGAACCTTAAATAACTAAAATGAATCAACTGCGTGTGTTGCCGTGATGGCCTCTTCTCGGCGGAGTCCGGGAAGTGGACACGGCGTTGGAGTTATGCTTGCGTAGGCTGCTCTATATAGTTTTCCGCTCGTGCTTTGCCTCCTCTTCTCGCTCTCCTTTGCGAATAAGTTAGCCACCATATATGCTAGTCGCTTGCTGCAGCTCCACTTACATTCCCCTTTCCTACCTATTAAGCTTAAATAGTCTTGATCGCGAGGGTGCGAGATTGCTGAGTCCTTTGTGGCTCACAGATTACTATTACACCAGATGCAGGGACCGATGATACCTCTCCGGATGGCGCGCTCGAGCTGAAGTGGGAGTACGACGAGGACTCTCAGCGTTACTATGTGTCGTTTCCTGATTATCAGTAGGGATGCCTATTTCGGGGTTAGATCCAGGACCTAGTCGCTTGTTGGGGGTCTTTTCTATTTTGGCGCCGTAGTCGGGCCATGAGTGATTGTATGATGGATGCTATTTATGTACTTTGATGTGACGTGGCGAGTGTAAGCCAACTATGATATTATTTCCCTTTATATTATATATGTACTTGGGTTGTGTAATGATTCCCGACTTACGACATTGCTTTCCATGCGCCTATGTCTCTAAGTCGTGCCTCGACACGTGGGAGACATAGCCGCATCGAGGACGTTATAATTACCCACGGCCATGATTTAATTTTGTTGAGTTTTTCACTCAATGCACCTTATACAGATTTCAGACTTCCTCAAACAAAATAGTTTGCCTGAATAAAAACGCATCATGTCTGTTCGATAGGATTACTCACGTCTAGAATCAAGATTGTGCACAAGTGTGAAATGCAAGTGTCCACAACATCAGAAGATTATATTTTAACATATCAAAATTGCAATGACAGCAATTTCATGGTCCAAGCATCCAAAGAACTTGATTTTGATAAAGAAGAGATTGTTTTTTTAAATTTCCCACTTAGCTCAAACTGCCTCGACTAATCACATGCAGGAAAAATATGCAAACGAATCTACTTAGCATTTGGCTCGACTAATCACAGGGAAAAAAATTGCAGACGAATCTAGTTAGGATTTGGCTTCTTATCACAGGCAGGGAGGAGTGCAGATGAGGAAGGGGGGCTGAGCTTACTTCTCGGCGTGGTGGAACAGGTAAAGGTGGACGAGCTTCTTCACCTCGATCAACCATGCCGGCACGTTCTTGACCGCCTGCGCTGCAAGCACACACACACAATTCAGTCGCCGGAATCTACGGCGTGATATGAGATGAGACGAGACGAGGAGTCGAGCGCTAGCGGGACCTGCGGGAAGAGGTGAGCGACGTAGAAGCCCTGCTAGATGAGGGCGTGGAGGCGCATGAGCGTCGACCTTCTCGCCGTGGAAGCGGGAGGTCGAGGCGCGCCGGGATGGTGGCGGCATCCGGGTCGTCGTAGAGATGCGCGTCCGCTGCACTACCCGCGACGTTGCCGCGCCACTGGCCCGCATCCCCGAACCAGTCTCTCTATATGCTACAGGCAGGCTTGCTTGCCCCGGCTCCCTCGTCGAACGCGGCGGCAAGCTGCGCGGCGGGGATGTGGGCGGCCGCCGGCGCGCTTCGCGGTTCCTGTCGGTCTCGTTCACGGGAGCGCCGCGACTGGGTACAAGCCGAACGGCAAACCCTATTTGGCTAACGGGCGCCTGCAGCGCACGTCCCCCCGCCGCGATTGGGCCGGCCCAGTTGGTTTCCTTCACTGTGTAAAAACTGAAAAAAGAGGGGGTCAATCACGCGATCTCTTGGCTCAGGGCGAGATGCGGTAACCACCTGAGACAACCCACGTGGTATGTTTAGTTTCTCCCATTCGCCTTTTTGTTCTTTCTTTTTTCTCTTCCCTGTTTGTATTTTCTATTTTTCTTTATTTTTCTGTTTCTTTTCTTTTCATTTTTCTATTTTAATTATGCACAAACTTTTTAAATTCAATGAACTTTTTCTTCAAACTGATGAACTATTTTTCGAACTTAATGAACAATTTTCAATTCGATGAACTTTTTAAAATTTTGACAAACTTTTTTTCAAATTCGATGAACTTTTTTCAATTTTTGCGAATTTTTTACAAATTTTATGAACTTTTTTTCAAAATTAATGAACTTTTTCAAATTTGATGAACTTTTTCAAATTTGGTAAAAAATCCAAATTTGATGAACTTTTTCCAAGATTGATGAAATTTTCATTCAAATTGGTGAGCTTTTTTCAGAATCGATGAATTTTTTTGATAACAATGAACTTTTTTCGAAAACGATGAACTTTTTCAACTTTATCATAAAGTTTTTTTCCAAAATCTGTGAACTTTTTTAAGTTTGTGAACTTTTCTTCTGAAATGATGCACTATTTCTCAAAATCATTGAACTTTTTTGAAGTTCTTGAAATTTTGTCTCAAAATTGATGAACATTTTTTTTTGAATTTTCACGGGGGGAGATTTCCCCACCTGAATTGTATTCATTTGCCTATAAGACTTTGCAGCCTGTCGCAGGATAGGTTCAAATGAACCGGAATCACAGGAGGCACAGAGAAGAAGAGAAAAGCAAAAAAACACACGCCACAACACACATACATGGGGTACAGGGAGGGAGACACAACAAAGAGCACATAGGATGGAGGCGAACGGCATCGGCCAGCCAAGACCAAACCACGACACTGCACCGTCGACGCAATCGAAAGGATCCGCGCATCTAAGACTGCACAACGCCGTGACACCACCTGTGTCACGAGGCACATTCGAAGGGACACGCGGATCCGAGACGACGCCACGGCACCTGTGTGCCATCAGCGTAGTCGAAGGGCATCGCCAAGCAGACCAAACCATGACACTGCACCATCGACGCAATCGAAAGGCTCCACACAACCGAGACTGCACAATGCCACGACACCACCTGTGTCGGGGATACATTCGAAAGGTTGCACGAGGCCGAGACGACGCCACGGCACCTATGTGCCACTGGCGTAGCTGTAGGGCACCGCCTAACAGAGACGCACCAAGAGAGCACTCAACCACGACACACACCACCGTCGACCCCAGATTGGCCGCACCACCACCACCGACCACCGACCTCAAACCAGCCAAGCACCACCCCAACCCTCAGGCAAGCAGCATTGAGCAGCGTCTCCGAAGACAGGCGCCACCAAGGTGGTAACGACGTCGAGGACGCCGCCGCTGTCCGATCCAGGAGCTGGATCAAAGGCTTTCATCCGGAGAACAAACAGAGTGAGCGAGGAAACAAGGCATCGTACAACGGCACCTCCAAGGAGGGATCCAACACAACAGTGTGTCGCTGCCGCCGGTGCCGACAGAGGCCGACACAGAGCTTTCGCCCATAGCCATCATCCTCGCCACCCTTTTGCTGAGACGCGGCACTGCTGAGACCGGAACCACCACCGCACAGGGGCAACAACCTTGAGTGGCGACAGAGACCGAGCGCCCGCCAGTCGAACCACCAAACAGCCGAATCAGCAGGAGGTGGAACTGAGCAAGGCAGCGACAGGGGTTGCAAAAGATCCGTCGGAGGTCGAGAGCAGAGGAGGAAACCTTGCCGCCCCCGACCTGGATCTGGCCGGGAGGAGAGGAAGTGGCAAGCCAGCGACCTGGCCCCGCGCCCCCATGCCGCCCGTGCGGCCGCAGACGGCGCGACCACCACATCGACGCAAGGGACCGAAGCCCCCGACGCCACAGCCGCCCGCTGGCCCAGATCCAGCGCGCCGCCCAGATCAGCAACAGAGGGAAACGCGCTCGCGCACCACCCCCAGGCGCCGGCGAGCAGGCCTCACGACACCTCCACGCCACCCTGCTCCCCACGCGCGCCCCGCGCCCCACGGCTTCGAGCCCGGCAGAGCTCGCCACCAAGACGACCGCGGCCACCCGGCCACCACGCGTCCGCCGCGGGATCTCCCCGAGCCACCTTCGGAGGCAAGGGGCCGCCGCCACCGCGGCAAGGCCAGCGGCAATGGCGGAGGAGAGGAGGCGTAGGAGAGGGGGCCGCCGGCGACTGGCGATGTTCCCCCCGAGTCGCCCGAGCGGAGCGACCAAATTGATGAACGTTTCATATTCACGATTTTATAAAAAAAATAAACTGAATGATAAATAAATAGCGTGGGAATGCTAGTTCATGTACAGTTACCGTTATTTAAAATCACTAGCGACAATTGGCTGTGGTGGCCACCTAAGGTGGAACAAGCCTTGGCTTTGCGAGCTCGCGAGTTCGATTGCAGGAGCAGACACCTCCTTTTGCGTTTTATGCCTTTTGTCATCACCACGTTTTCTAATTACGGGCCGGCCCAACAACGCACTGCTGCGGGCGCCTTTTGTCATCACCACGTTTTCTCATTACGGGCCGGCCCAACAACGCACTGCTGCGGGCGCCGGCTGCCTGTTCGGGCGCTTAAGGCGCCGAACAGGAGCTCCCGGGCCGAACTTGACATGTAACCTGGGCCGTTTGCCAGAGGTACACAGCGACGAGAGGTACCCTCGGCCCAACTTCAACTTCGCTCCTGCAAAAAAAATTGATTTAAACAAGTACATAGACAAACAGATTGATGTTTTATTTTTAGCTGAGGAGTTTCGTGAGAGGAAAGGATCCATGAGGACCATGACATAACGAGCTAAGAGCTTTTGGGGATTGAAGTACTTGTAGATGTTAGGGGAGGATGGAGTTGTGTGAGATGAGGTGCCGGGGCATTATCGTGAAGGATACTATTGAGTACTGACCAGACAAGGAAAGAGCATACCTAAGTTCAATAGCTTTACGTCCGCTATCCCGATCATGATTTTCCTACCCTCAGGGGGAAAGTAAAGGCCCTTCCCACCCTCAGGGGGAAAGTAAAGGCCCTTCCCCCTTTGGAAGGCTGTGGGCGAGGAGGGATTCGAACCCATAAAAAAAATCCCTATGGTACCCTCAGGGGGAAAGTAAAGGCCCTTCCCCCTTTGGAAGGCTGTGGGCGAGGAGGGATTCGAACCCATAAAAAAAATCCCTATGGTATATAGTATTCAACCCGCAGTACATCTCTTAAGTCAACTGGTATGAGCGAGATAAAAGAAAAAAACCGCCACCCGATCTCATCTCGACTTGGAAGGCTCCAGCGCGTCGCCAACTCCTGCCCGTCGCCCCCTCCGACGGCGCTCCGTGAAGACGGAGCAGGGAGAATAGGGGCAGGGCCGCTCCGTGAAGCGGATGCCGGGCAGGGAGAAGAGGGGCGGGGGCAGGGGCGGGGAGGGAGAGAGGCGGGCCGGGGATGGGGAGGAAAAGGGGCGGGGGTGGAGAAGGGGAGGAAGAGGGGCGGCGAGGGTGGAGGCGGAGGAGGAGACCGCGGGCCCTATGGGGCGAGATGGAGGAGGAGTACCTCGCCGCGGCCAGCGCCGCCAGCAAGGCCATGGACATGATGCGGCGCCTCAAAAACATGAGAGAACAAGAACTTCCTGGTCTTGCCGGTGGAACTGTCACTGATCTTGCTGGAATTGTCGAGGAGCAGGGTCTCAGAAGGGGATACGCGCAGATCCGCCCAGGGCGGGCCAGATCGAGGCGGACTCGGCCTCCCGCCAGAAGAAGATGTCACCCCAACACCACCACGAATCGTGGAGGAGAGGAGTCATAGAGGGCGAATCGTGGAGAAGAGGAGTCGCAGAGGGCGACGGCGGCCGCGGAGGCCCTGCCCCACCGGCGCTGCATGGGTAGGGAGGGGGTAGAGAGAGCGAGGCGTGGTGGGGTGGTGGGTGGGCAGATCAGAGAAAGCCTTGGGGAGGAGGACGCGACTGAGGAAGCAGCAGATCGTCCAGAATCGGGTGGAGGCGAGGCTGCTGGCCCACGGGACCGATGACTGGGGCAGACGGCCAGATCAAGCTTATGGCTGTGTTGGATGGAGAAGAGGAAGAGGACTAGCGCTGGGATGGCGATCTGGATAAGAGAGGAGAGGAGTGGCGATGGGATAAGGCAAGCAGTGGGCGGTCGGTGCTTTTCTTCATGATGTACCGGCTACACCGTAGAAGCTACTCGGTGCATGCGTGCTAGCACCGATTATTTATTTTACGAAAGGGCACCGACTATTACTTGATGTTAGTTGTCAGTATATTATCACATACTCCCTTTGTCATGAAATAAGTCTCTCAATACAATTTTGTACTCCCTCCGTTTCTAAATTTAAGTGTTTAAAAAAAATTAATACAAAGTTGTAGATTCACTCATTTTGCTCTATATATAGTTTAAAAAGACTTATATTTAAAAATCGAGGAAGTATTATAGTTAATACAAAGTTGGGACGCTTATTTTAAGACGGAGAGAGTATAATGATTAAAAGTGAGTGAAATATTAAAAGAAACATTTCTTAACGGAGAAGATATTTGAAGCTCGCCTGCACTTGCTAACCTTCAAGATATTCCTCAACTCTAGATGTCATGGATGTCATCTGTACGAATAGAGAGAGAGCGACAACGGTGCATCTTGCTCGTGCCTTGTTTCGCTTCACACAACACCTGGGAGGGGGAGCACTACCCTCTGTTGTACAATATGCACCGCAGCTCTGCGTACCCTATTCGTGATCCTCGTCGAGACCCGATGATAATGGCCAGGGAAGTGGTCATGTTGGCGTGGAGGGTGTGCTCCTACTGCTGGCCGCAACGTGTCAATAAAAGAGTTACACATATTGTAAAATTTTTACTTTTTGGTCATCATATTTTTTTATGTGGGAAAGCATAAATATGAATTAGTATTAATAGGGATTGCGATATATAGAAATTAATATACGACCTATTTGAAACTATTACAGGTATTCGAATGATGCATACTCTCACATCGAAGGAGTAGCCGCTGATCGATAAATGGTTAGATTTTCATAATGATTTTTACACAGGGTTGTTCAATAACAACAACTTATTACACATAATTCGATTTCTTTGGAGCGAGTTAAAGAAGTATGTTTTATTTTTAGATAAAAAGATTACGAGCTATTAGAATACAATAAAATCTGTATAAAGTGAATCTTTATGAGTCTTACAACTAATTTAATTAGGAAAACTTATTATTCACCATGAAAGGTAAACACCTGAGCTTAATACCATGTGAACTCTCAGATTTATTTTATACCCGGTGCAACGCACGGGCATTTTTGCTATATCATCCAATACATAAATTGAATGAGTCGGGTTTCTGGGTCCATTTCCTAGTACCTTAGAATTATTATTTCTAACGAGGCAAAAGATTTGCCATTTTCATTGCTTAGAGAGAAGGGTTTTACAGTATAAGGCCAAAGGCTAGAATACAACACATCACTCTCGCGGCATAATGTTACTCAAATATTTTGCTCCCACAAAGCTCCAAAGCGAGCACTCCTCTTTGATCTTAGCGACCAACACTCCCGCCGGAACTGCAGTGCTGCGGAAAACTCTAGCATTTCGTTCCTTCCATATTTCCCAAGAGATGAGCATCATCAGTGAGATAGGCGGCCTTCTCGACGGAGTTTGCTTTGTGCCATTCTGACTCCACCAATCCTTAACCGATTCCAGAATAATCCACTCATCTGGCCGAACATCATGAAGTGCAAGCCAACCTTTGATCATGCCCCATACTCGAATGGTGTACCGACATTGGAAAAGGTGGTGGGCCGCCGATTCCTGAACTTGTTGGCATAGCGGACAGATATTGCAATTCGTCCACCCACGGCGGTGGAGTCTGTCAGTCGTGCAAATTCTATTGTTGATAACAAGCCAAGCGAAAAACTTACACTTTGGGGGCACCCAGTTCTTCCACACATTTTGATTCATATCCGTGTCCACCAAGCCAAGAAACTGAGCCCTGTATGCCGAGGCTGCGGAGTAGTGGCCATTAGTAGTGAGTTTCCAAGTGATGGAATCTGGCATGTCTGGATTTAACTAGATGTGGGTGAGTCTTTCCCAAAGCGCAACAAACTGGACGATGCGCTCAGAGGTGATGCCTGAGGCAACATTCACCAGGAGATCCAGAAGCCATTGAGCAATGCCTTATGAAGGAAAGAGTTCTTCTTTTGGAGATGTCGTAAATTTTGGGAGCAATATCTTTTGGCATGATGCCATCTAGCCAAGCTGACTCCCACAAAGTGGCACGAAGACCATCGCCCACCTGAACCTTGGAGGCCGACGTGAAGATATTTTGATCATTCTTGTCGCAAGGGGTGCCCAAGCCCGACCAAGGCTTGATCGGGTCCTGCCAGTCAAACCACAACCAACGACGACGGAGAGCAGCCGCAAACTTCTAAAGATTTAGGATCCCAAGACCACCATGTAGCTTTGACTTGCAAACTTGATCCCAGTTGACCTTACATTTCCCACCCATGACCTTGTCGCAACCAGCCCAAAGATAAGCACGACAGAGGGCATTGATATGTCTCCAACGTATCTATAATTTTTTTATTGTTCCATTCTATTATATTACCTGTTTTAGATGTTTTATATGCATTCATACGCTATTTTAAATTATTTTTGGGGACTAACTTATTAACCTAGAGCCCAGCGCCAGTTTTGTTTTTCCTTGTTTTTGAGCTTCGCGAAAAGGAATACTAAACAGAGTCCAAACGGAATAAAACTTCACAATGATTTTTCTTGGACCAGAAGACACCCAGGGGACTTGGAGTGCAAGTCAGAAGAGCCACGAGGCAGCGGCAAGGGTGGAGGGCATGCCCTAGGGGGGCGCCCCCTACCTTGTGGGCCCCTCGGTATGCCAGCACCAGCACCTTGGAGTGAGAAAGCTCCGTCAAAGTACATAATCCACTCACTGCTCGTCTCCTTGTCGAGAAGGGTGGTCTCTTGAAGCTCCTCGTCGGGCGTTGCGGTCCACTCTGCTATGAACTCTGCCAAAGCTCGGCTCTTGATCATTGAAGTACTTTCAAACCCGAGGCCAAAGCTCGACAGCTCCAATGCCCACTCCACAATCCTCCCTATGCATTTGGGTTGTGCAAAATCCGTTGCAAAGGGAGGCGGGTGACGACGGTGATCTCGTGCGCTTGAAAATAGTGGCGCAACTTTCTCGAGTTCATGAGGAGGCTGAAAAGCAGCTTCTGCATTCCAGAATATCTTGACCTAGCCCCCTGCAAGAGGGAACTGACAAAATACATTGGGTGTTGCACCATCTTCTTCTTCTGTCCCACTTCGCCCATCCGCTCAGACTCTGCCTCGCCGAGACCGGGCATTGCCGGGGGTTCTGGTTTGCCGGCGTCAGGCTCTGCCGGGGAGGACCCCGGCTCGCCATCCGACGGCTCTGCTGCAACTGCTGCTTCTCCCTCAAGTTCCCTCTATGCCACCAGCGCAGCACTGACCACTTGATTCGTTGCTGCTAAGTACAGCAGCAACGGCTCCCGTGGTTTAGGCGCGACTAGTATTGGCGCGGAGGAGAGGTACCTCTTCAAATCTTGCAATGCTGCCTCTACCTCCAGAGTCCATTTTACTGGACCCGCCTTTTTTAAAACTTTGAAAAAGGGGAGGGCGCGCTAAGCAGATTTGAAGATGAACCTACTCAGGGCAGCAACGCAGCCGGCGAGCCTACCACTAGTGCGCGGCAGTCCTAAACAAACGGTTTTTTACCCCTTTCTGCGACGGCATTTGAAACCGTCGCCAAGTGAGTGTGGGCGATAGGGGGGGTCCTTCCCACATGACCCAGAAACCGTCGGGGATATGCCCTCCTGGCACACACGTTCGGCAAAATGAGGTCGTGTGCGACAGGCGAGCACTCAAATACGGAAATACGTACAATAGAGCTAAAAAATACAAGTATACGACGAAGTTGTTTCTGGTCACAGGTACATCCCACACAGTCAGTCCCCGCTAAACGTTTCCGTTCGTATGCACATCCCACACAGTCGCTTCAAAGAAAACGTTTTCGTTCATAGGTACATCACACACAATTTTTCCCGTTAAATCATTTGCGTTATTGAATGTAGCACACATGGTCCGTAGAAGAAACTATGTGGCAAAGGCTGTCCATGACACACAGTTTTTATGTGGTAAACGTTTGTGCAAGGTGGCCTAACGCAAACAGTTTTCAAGAGAAAGTCGTGTGTGATTGTTCATTGATCCAACACGGTTTATTCCTAAAAATTGTGTGCGTTGCCTGAGGTCATCACTCACGGTATTTTTACAACAACCGTTTGAAATATCAAAACCCAATTAGCAGACTAATTCTCCATTAGCAGGCTAATTGCCCTATTATTAATAATCCATTTATTAATCTAATTGACATTCATATTAAACACACACTATAGTTCATTTCCATATTAAGGAAGCAGAATTTCATAATTGAAATACATCAGAGTACAACATTGATGGGAACGTAGTAATTTCAAAAAAATTCCTACACACACGCAAAATCATGGTGATGCATAGCAACGAGAGGGGAGAGTGTGTCCACGTACCCTCGTAGACCGAAAGCGGAAGCGTTAGCATAACGCAGTTGATGTAGTCGTACGTCTTCACGATCCGACCGATCAAGTACCGAACGTACGACACCTCCGAGTTCTGCACACGTTCAACTCGATGACGTCCCTCGAACTCCGATCCAGCCGAGTGTTGAGGGAGAGTTTCGTCAGCACGACGGCATGGTGACGATGATGATGTTCTACCGACGCAGGGCTTCGCCTAAGCACCGCTACAATATGATCGAGGTGGATTATGGTGGAGGGGGCACCGCACACGGCTAAGAGATCAAGAGATTAATTGTTGTGTCTATGGGGTGCCCCCTCCTCCGTATATAAAGGGGGGAGGAGGAGAGGGCCGACCAAGGTGGTGGCGCACCCTAGGAGGGGGAAACCTACTCCAAGTAGGTTTGCCCCTCCCTTTCCTAATCCAAGAAGGAGGGGGAAGGAAGGAGTGGGAGAGGGGAAAGGCAAGGGGGGCGCCCTCCACCCCCCTTTCCTTGTCCTATTCGGACTCAAGGGGAGGGGGCACGCCTCTTGCCCTGGCTGGCCCCTCTCTATCTCCACTAAGGCCCAATAAGGCCCATTAGTTCCCGGGGGGTTCCGGTAACCCCCGGTACTCCGATAAATGTCCGAAACCTTTTCGGTGTCCAAACATAGTCGTCCAATATATCGATCTTTACGTCTCGAACATTTCGAGACTCCTCGTCATGTACGTGATCACATACGGGACTTCGAACTATCTTCGGTACATCAAAACATATAAACTCATAATATAATTGTCATCTAACTTTAAGCGTGCGGACCCTACGGGTTCGAGAACTATGTAGACATGACCGAGGCACGTCTTCGGTCAATAACCAATAGCGGAACCTGGATGCTCATATTGGCTCCTACATATTCTACGAAGATCTTTATCGGTCAAACCGCATAACAACATACGTTGTTCCCTTTGTCATCGGTATGTTACTTGCCTGAGATTCGATCGTCGGTATCTCAATACCTAGTTCAATCTCGTTACCGAAAAGTCTCTTTACTCGTTCCGTAACACATCATCCCGCAACCAACTCATTAGTTGCAATGCTTGCAAGGCTTAAGTGATGTGTATTACCGAGTGGACCCAGAGATACCTCTCCGACAATCGGAGTGACAAATCATAATCTCGAAATACGCCAACCCAACAAGTACCTTTGGAGACACCTGTAGAGCACCTTTATAATCACCCAGTTATGTTGTGACGTTTGGTAGCACACAAAGTGTTCCTCCGGTAAACGGGAGTTGCATAATCTCATAGTCATAGGAACATGTATAAGTCATGAAGAAAGCAATAGCAACAAACTAAACGATCAAGTGCTAAGCTAACGAAAATGGGTCAAGTCAATCACGTCATTCTCCTAATGATATGACCACGTTAATCAAATGACAACTCTTTGTCTATGGTCAGGAAACATAACCATCTTTGATCAATGAGCTAGTCAAGCAGAGGCATACTAGTGACATTCTGTTTGTCTATGTATTCACACATGTATCATGTTTCCGGTTAATACAATTCTAGCATGAATAATAAGCATTTATCATGATATAAGGAAATAAAAAATAACTTTATTATTGCCTCTAGGGCATATTTCCTTCAGTCTCTCACTTGCACTAGAGTCAATAATCTAGATTACAAAGTAATGATTCTAACACCCATGGAGCCTTGGTGCTGATCATGTTTTGCTCGTGGAAGAGGCTTAGTCAACGGGTCTGCAACATTCAGATCCGTATGTATCTTGCCAATCTCTATGTCTCCCACCTGGACTTGGTCCCGGATGGAGTTGAAACGTCTCTTGATGTGCTTGGTTCTCTTGTGAAATCTGGATTCCTTTGCCAGAGCAATTGCACCAGTATTGTCACAAAAGATTTTCATTGGTCCTGATGCACTAGGTATGACACCTAGATCGGATATGAACTCCTTCATCCAGACTCCTTCATTTGCTGCTTCTGAAGCAGCTATGTACTCTGCTTCACATGTAGATCCCGCTATGATGCTTTGTTTAGAACTGCACCAACTGACAGCTCCACCGTTTAATAAAAACACGTATCCGGTTTGCGATTTAGAATCATCCAGATCAGTGTCAAAGCTTGCATCGACGTAACCATTTACGACGAGCTCTTTGTCACCTCCATAAATGAGAAACATATCCTTTGTCCTTTTCATGTATTTCAGGATGTTCTTGACCGCTATCCAGTGATCCACTCCTGGATTACTTTGGTACCTGATACGTCTCCAACGTATCTACTTTTACAAACACTTTTGCCCTTATTTTGGACTCTAACTTGCATGATTTGAATGGAACTAACCCGGACTGGCGCTGTTTTCAGCAGAATTGCCATCGTGTTATTTATGTGCAGGAGCAAACATTCTTGGAATGACCTCAAACTTCACGGAGCCATGATGTCTACTACACAACCTTCTTCTTGTAGACGTTGTTGGGCCTCCAAGTGCAGAGGTTTGTAGGACAGTAGTAAATTTCCCTCAAGTGGATGACCTAAGGTTTATCAATCTGTAGGAGACGTAGGATGAAGATGGTCTCTCTCAAGCAACCCTGCAACCAAATACCAAAGAGTCTCTTGTGTCCCCAACACACCCAATACAATGGTAAATTGTATAGGTGCACTAGTTCGGCGAAGAGATGGTGATACAAGTGGTATATGGATAGTAGATAATAGTATTTGTAATCTGAAAATATAAAAACAGCAAGGTAACGAACGATAAAAGTGAGCGTAAACGGTATTGCAATGCTAGGAAACAAGGCCTAGGGTTCATACTTTCGCTAGTGTAAGTTCCCTCAACAATGATAACATAATTGGATCACATAACTATCCCTCAACATGCAACAAAGAGTCACTCCGAAGTCACTAATAGCGGAGAACGAACAGAGAGATTATGGTAGGGTACGAAACCACCTCAAAGTTATTCATTCCAATCAATCCGGTGGGCTATTCCTATAAGTGTCACAAATATCCCTAGAGTTCGTACTAGAATAACACCTTAAGACACAAATCAACCAAAACCCTAATGTCACCTAGATACTCCAATGTCACCTCAAGTATCCGTGGGTATGATTATACGATATGCATCACACAATCTCAGATTCATCTATTCAACCAACACAAAGGACCTCAAAGAGTGCCCCAAAGTTCTACCGGAGAATCACGACGAAAACGTGTGCCAACCCCTATGCATAGGTTCTTGAACCCGCAAGTTGGTCACCAAAACATACATCAAGTAGCACGTGATATTCCATTGTCACCACAGATATTCACGGCAAGACATACATCAAGTGTTCTCAAGTCTTTAAAGACTCAATCCGATAAGATAACTCCAAAGGGGAAACTCAATTCATTACAAGAGAGAAGAGGGGGAGGAGAAACATAAGATCCAACTATAATAGCAAAGCTCGCGATACATCAAGATCGTGCCAAATCAACAACACGAGAGAGAGAGAGAGATCAAACACATAGCTACTGGTACATATCCTTAGCCCCGAGGGAGAACTACTCCCTCCTCGTCATGGAGAGCACCGGGATGATGAAGATGGCCACCGGTGAGGGTTCCCCCCCGGTAGGGTGCCGGAACAGGGTCCCGATTGACTTTTGATGGCTATGGAGCCTTCTGGCGGCGGAACTCCCGATCTATTGTGCGTTCTGGAAGTTTTAGGGTATATGGAGTTATATAGGCAGAAGAAGCACGTCAGGGGAGCCACGGGGGCCCCACGAGGCAGGGGGGCGCGCCCTAGGGGGGTGGGCGCGCCCCCACCCTCGTGGGCAGCTCCCGTATCTTTTGATGTGGGGTGCAAGTCCATCAGGTGTGTTTCCTTCCAAAAATAACATCTCTAGTTGATTTCGTTCCGTTTCGACTCCGTCTGATATTCCTTTTCTTCAAAATACTGAAATAGGCATAAAACAGCAAATCTGGGCTGGGCCTCCGGTTAATAGGTTAGTCCCAAAAATAATATAAAAATGGATAATAAAGCCCAATATTACCCAAAACAATAGATAATATAGCATGGAGCAATCAAAAATTATAGATGCGCTGGAGATGTATCAAGCATCCCCAAGCTTAATTCCTGCTCGTCCTCAAGTAGGTAAATGATAAAAAATGATAATTTTTGATGTGGAATGCTAGTTGGCATAATTTCAATGTAATTCTTCTTACTTGTGATATGAATATTCAGATCCATAAGATTCAAGACAAAAGTTCATATTGACATAGAAATAATAATACTTCAAGCATACTAACTAAGCAATCATGTCTTCTCAAAATAACATGGCCAAAGAAAGTTATCCCTACAAAATCATATAGTCTGGCTATGCTCCATCTTCACCACACAAAATGTTTAAATCATGCACAACCCCAATGACAAACCAAGCAATTGTTTCATACTTTTGATGTTCTCAAACTTTTTCAATCTTCACGCAATACATGAGCGTGAGCCATGGATATAGCACTATAGGTGGAATAGAATGGTCGTTGTGGAGAAGACAAAAAGGAGAAGATAGTCTCACATCAACTAGGCGTATCAACGGGCTATGGAGATGCCCATCAATAGATATCAATGTGAGTGAGTAGGGATTGCCATGCAACGGATGCACTAGAGCTATAAATATATGAAAGCTCAACAAAAGAAACTAGTGGGTGTGCATCCAACTTGCTTGCTCACGAAGACCTAGGGCAATTTGAGGAAGCCCATCATTGGAATATACAAGCCAAGTTCTATAATGTAAAATTCCCACTAGTAAATGAAAGTGACAACATATGAGACTCTCTATATGAAGAACATGGTGCTACTTTGAAGCACAATATATGAGACTCGCTATATCATGGTGCTACTTTGAAGCACAAGTGTGGAAAAAAGGATAGTAGCATTGTCCTTCTTTTTGGGCCTTCTTTTTTTCTTTGGCCTTTCTCTTTTTTTTATTTGGGACAATGCTCTATTGAATGATGATCATCACACTTCTATTTATTTACAACTCAATGATTACAACTCGATGTGTATGACTTTATATGAATGCCTCTGGCGGTGTACCAAGATATGCAATGAATCCAGAGTGACAAGTATGAAAGAATTATGAACGGTGGCTTTGCCACAAATACTATGTCAACTACATGATCATGCTAAGCAATATGACAATGATGGATGTGTCATGATGAACTAGATGGTGGAAAGTTGCATGGCAATATATCTCGGAATGGCTATGGAAATGCCATAATAGGTAGGTATGGTGGCTGTTTTGAGGAAGGTATATGGTGGTTTTATGGTACCGGCGAAAGTTGCGCGGTACTAGAGAGGCTAGCAAAGGTGGAAGGGTGAGAGTGCGTATAATCCATGGACTCAACATTAGTCATAAAGAACTCATATACTTATTGCAAAAATCTAAAAGTTATCAAAGCAAAGTATTACGCGCATGCTCCTAGGGGGATAGATTGGTAGGAAAAGACCATCGCTCGTCCCCGACCGCCACTCATAAGGAGGACAATCAATAAATAAATCATGCTTCGACTTCATCACATAACGGTTCACCATACGTGCATGCTACGGGAATCACAAGCTTTAACACAAGTATTTCTCAAATTCACAACTACTCAACTCGCACAACTTTAATATCACCATCTCCATATCTCAAAACAATTATCAAGTATCAAACTTCTCATAGTATTCAACACACTCATAAGAGAATTTTATTATTCTTGAATACCTAGCATATTAGGATTTTAAGCAAATTACCATGCTATTTAAGACTCTCAAAATAATATAAGTGAAGCATGAGAGTTCATCTATTTCTTCAAAATAAAACTACCACCATGCTCTAAAAGATATGAGTGAAGCACTAGAGCAAATGACAAACTACTCCGGAAGATATAAGTGAAGATCAATGAGTAGTCGAATAATTATGCAACTATGTGAAGACTCTCTAACATTTAATAATTTTAGATCTTGGTATTCTATTCAAACAACAAGCAAAGCAAAATAAAATGACATTCAATAATAGCATACATCATGTGAAGAAGCAAAAACTTAGGATCAACCGATACTAACCGGTAGTTGTTGAAAAAGAAAGATGGGATGCCAACCGGGGCATCCCCAAGCTTAGACGCTTGAGACTTCTTGAAATATTATCTCGGGATGCCTTGGGCATCCCCAAGCTTGAGCTTTTGTGTCTCCTTAATTCCTCTCATATCACGGTCTCCCTAAATCTCAAAAGCTTCATCCACACAAAACTCAACAAGGGCTCGTGAGATAAGTTAGTATAAACCATTGCAAAAACCTTATCATACTATACTGTAGAAAATCACTAAAATTATTATTCAACATTGCATACTAAGTGCCTCTGCATATTTAATAGTCATATCCTCAAATAGAATCATTAAAGAAGCAAACATATGCAAACAATGCGAACATAACAGCAATCTGCCTAAACAGGATAGTCTGTAAAGAATGCTGCAACATCCATACTTCCCTAGATCCAAAAATTATGAAATAAAATTCCCACTGTAGTAAATTTATCAGATCTTAATATGCAAAAGGTTTCAAAATTTAATCACATTCTTACTTTTCTAGGGAATTATTGGGACAACGGTAAACTTTCTGTTTTCAAACAGCAACATGTATACTTGTAACATAGGCATAGTAAAGGCTATCAATGCCACTTTTTATTGAAATAAAAGATGCAAAACATTGTTATACTCGTGATTGGAGAATTCTGTCAATGACGCAATCATCTGGAAGATTAACTCCCAATTGAATCAAGTGATTATTATACCCAGACATTTTGAATATATGCTTACTGACAGAACTGTTCTCCTCCATCTTGCAGCTATAGAACTTATTGGAGACTTCATATCTCTCAATCCGGGCATTTTCTTGAAATATTAACTTCAATTCCTGGAACATCTCATATGCTCCATGACGTTCAAAACATCGTTGAAGTCCCGGTTCTAAGCCGTAAAGCATGGCACACTGAACTATCGAGTAGTCATCAGCTTTACTTTGCCAAACGTTCTTAATGTTGTCAGCAGCATCTGCAGTAGGCCTGGCACCCAGCGGTGCTTCCAGGATGTAATTCTTCTGTGCAGCAATGACGATAATCCTCAAGTTACGAACCCATTCCGTGTAATTGCTACCATCATGTTTCAACTTTGCTTTCTCAAGGAATGCATTAAAATTCAACGGAACAACAACACGAGCCATCTATCTACAATCAACATAGACAAGCAAGAAACTATCAGGTACTAAGTTTATGATAAATTTAAGTTCAATTAATCATATTGCTTAAGAACTCCCACTTAGATAGACATCCCTCTAATCCTCTAAATGATCACGTGATCCAAATCAACTAAACCATGTCTAATCATCACGTGAGATGGAATAGTTTCAATGGTGAACATCACTATGTTGATCATATCTACTATATGATTCACGCTCGACCTTTCGGTCTCAGTGCTCTGAGGCCATATCTGTTATATGCTAGGCTCGTCAAGTTTAACCTGAGTATTCCACGTGTGCAACTGTTTTGCACCCGTTGTATTTGAACGTAGAGCCTATCACACCCGATCATCACGTGGTGTCTCAGCACGAAGAACTTTCGCAACGGTGCATACTCAGGGAGAACACTTATATCTTGATAATTTAGTGAGAGATCATCTTATAATGCTACCGTCAATCAAAGCAAGATAAGATGCATAAAAGATAAACATCACATGCAATCAATATAAGTGATATGATATGACCATCATCATCTTGTGCTTGTGATCTTCATCTCCGAAGCACCGTCATGATCACCATCGTCACCAGCGTGACATCTTGATATCCATCGTAGCATCGTTGTCTTCTCGCCAACTTATGCTTCTACGACTATCGCTACCGCTTAGTGATAAAGTAAAGCATTACAGGGCGATTGCATTGCATACAATAAAGCGACAACCATATGGCTCCTGCCAATTGCCGATAACTCGGTTACAAAACATGATCATCTCATACAATAAAATATAGCATCATGCCTTGAACATATCACATCACAACATGCCCTGCAAAAACAAGTTAGACGTCCTCTACTTTGTTGTTGCAAATTTTTACGTGGCTGCTACGGGCTGAGCAAGAACCATTCTTACCTACGCATCAAAACCACAACGATAGTTCATCAAGTTAGTGCTATTTTAACCTTCTCAAGGACCGGGCGTAGCCACACTTGGTTCAACTAAAGTTGGAGAAACTAACACCCGCCAGCCACCTATGTGCGAAGCACCTTGGTAGAACCAGTCTCGCGTAAGCGTATGCGTAATGTCGGTCCGGGCCGCTTCATCCAACAATACCGCCGAACCAAAGTATGACATGCTGGTAAGCAGTATGACTTGTATCACCCACAACTCACTTGTGTTCTACTCGTGCATATGCCATCTACGCATAAAACCTGGCTCGGATGCCACTGATGGGGAACGTAGTAATTTCAAAAAAATTCCTACGCACATGCAAGATCATGGTGATGCATAGCAACGAGAGGGGAGAGTGTGTCCACATACCCTCATAGACCGAAAGCGGAAGCATTAGCATAACTCGGTTGATGTAGTCATACGTCTTCACGATCCGACCAATCAAGTACCGAACGTACATCACCTCCGAGTTCTGCACACGTTCAAATCAATGACGTCCCTCGAACTCCGATCCAGCCGAGTGTTGAGGGAGAGTTTCGTCAGCACCACGGCGTGGTGACGATGATGATGTTCTACCGACGCAGGGCTTCACCTAAGCACTGCTATGATATGATCGAGAACTATGTAGACATGACCGAGACACGTCTCCGGTCAATAACCAATAGCGGAACCTGGATGCTCATATTGGCTCCTACATATTCTACGAAGATCTTTATCGGTCAAACCGCATAACAACATACTGATACGTCTCCATCGTATCTATAATTTTTGATTGTTCCATGCCAATATTATTCAACTTTCTTATACTTTTTCGCAACTTTTTATATTATTTTTGGGACTAACATATTGATCCAGTGCCCAATGCCAGTTCCTATCTGTTGCATGCTTTTGGTTTTGCAAAATATCCATATCAAACGGAGTCCAAATGGGATAAAAACGGACGGAGCTTATTTTTGGAAAATATGGAAAATTCGGAAGGAAAATCAACGCAAACCAGTGCCCGAGGTGGTCATGAGGCAGGGGGCGCCCCCCCCCTTAGGGCGCGCCCCCTACCCTCATGAGCCCACCGTAAGGCGGTTGACGCTCTTCTTTTGCAGCAAGAAAGCTAATATTCAGAAAAAAATCACGGCGAAGGTTTCAGGCCAATCGGAGTTACAAATCTCCATATATATACAAAACGGTGAAACAGAGCTAGAACAGAACGCAGAACCAGAGAGAAACAGAGAGATAGATCCAATCTCGGAGGGGCTCTCGCCCCTCCCATGCCATGGAGGCCAAGGACCAGAGGGGAAACCCTTCTCCCATCTAGGGAGGAGGTCAAGGAAGAAGAGGAAGAAGGGGGCCCCTCTCCCCCTCTCCTCCGGTGGCGCCGGAACGCCGCCGTGGCCATCATCATCATCACCGCGATCTTCACCAACACCTCCGCCATCATCACCAACATCTCCATCACCTTCCCCCCTCTATCTACAGCGGTCCACTCTCCCGCAACCCGCTGTACCCTCTACTTGAACATGGTGCTTTATGCTTCATATTATTATCCAATGATGTGTTGCCATCCTATGATGTCTGAGTAGATTTTTGTTGTCCTATCGGTGGTTGATGAATTGCTATGATTGATTTAATTTGCTTGTGGTTATGTTGCTGTCCTTTGGTGCCCATCATATGATTGTGCGCGTGGATCACACCCTAGGGTTAGTTGTATGTTGATAGGACTATGTATTGGAGGGCAAGAGTGACAGAAGCTTCAACCCAGCATAGAAATTGATGCATACGGGATTGAAGGGGGACCAATATATCTTAATGCTATGGTTGGGTTTTACCTTAATGAACATTAGTAGTTGCGGATGCTTGCTAATAGTTCCAATCATAAGTGCATAGAATTCCAAGTCAGGGATGACATGCTAGTAGTGGCCTCTCCCACATAATACTTGCTATCGGTCTAGTAAAGTAGTCAATTGCTTAGGGGAAATTTCGCAACTCCTACCACCACTTTTCCACACTCGCTATATTCACTTTACTGTTTCTTTATCTAAACAGCCCCTACTTTTTATTCACGTACTCTTTATTATCTTGCAAACCTATCCAACAACACCTACAAAGTACTTCTAGTTTCATACTTGTTCTAGGTAAAGCGAACGTCAAGCGTGCGTAGAGTTGTATCGGTGGTCGATAGAACTTAAGGGAATATTTGTTCTACCTTTAGCTCCTCGTTGGGTTTGACACTCTTACTTATCGAAAACTGTTGCGATCCCCTATACTTGTGGGTTATCAAGACCTTTTTCTGGCGCCGTTGCCGAGGAGCAATAGCGTGGGGTGAATATTCTCGTGTGTGCTTGTTTGCTTTATCACTAAGTAATTTTTATTTGCTGTTCTTAGTTGTTTTCTACCTTTAGTTATGGGTAGGAAACACAAAATACCAAAAAAATTAGTTGTACCTACCGAACCAATGGTTGAAGAACCACTCAAAATCTATCACACTGCTGAAGCTTTTTTACTTGGATCATCTTCGATCCCTTTGTGCTCGTGCCGAAACCCTAACTAGCTTAGTTGAGGGCAAATCTTTAGATGAGCATGCTTGTTATGTGTGACACCGTATATCTGAAAAATGGAAACTATTATGGAGTCAAATTCAACGTTTGCAATGCTATGCTTGGAATTTATGTGAAATATATGATTTTACTTGTTGTTCTGAAAACCCTAAGAAACACCTTCCCTATCAATGTGAGTTTAGTAATAATGGAATCGTATCTTCGTATGCTAAGGGTGTTTATAATTACTATGATGTTCAACAAATTGAAGAATTTGTTGCTTTTAAGGGTGCTTCTGAAATTGCTTCTTTGATTGAAAAGTATGATGCTACCCTTCACAAATCTGAAATTTTTGCCATACTTGAATATTGTTATGAGAATTATGCTTCTAATGCTTATGTTAAACTATATATTGAGGACTACTCTGTTGTCCAAGAAGAGACTAATATTTTGCAGGAGTCTATGGAAGAAGAAATTGATGAAACTGTGAGCTCATTGAATGAAAAAGATGAGGAGGAGAGCGAAGAACAAAAGGGGAAAGAGTGGATTAATCACCCGTGCCCACCTTCTAATGAGAGTAACTCTTCAACTCATACATTGTTTAATTCCCCTTCGTGCTTACCGAAGGATGATTGCTATGATGACTGTTATGATCCCACTGATTCTTTTGAAATATCCCTTTTTGATGATGCTTGCTATGCTTATGGCCAAGATGCCAATATGAATTATGCTTATGGAGATGAACTTGCTATAGTTCCTTATGTTAAACATGAAATTATTGCTATTGCACCCACACATGATAGTCCTATTATCTTTTTGAATTCTCCCGATTATACTATATCGGAGAAGTTTGCACTTATTAAGGATTATATTGATGGGTTGCCTTTTACCGCTGCACATGATGATTTCGATAAATATAATATGCATGTGCTTGCTGCTCTTACTTATGAGAGAGGAACTATATCTCCACCTCTATATGTTTCCAACATGATAAAATTGCAAGAAACCGTTTATACTATGCATTGGCCTTTACTAGGTGTGCATGAATTGTTCTTTTATGACATGCCGATGCATAGGAAGAGAGTTAGACTTCATCATTGCTTGATATATGTTGCTTTGCGCTCACTACTAAATTACAAATCATTGTTAATTAAAATTGGCTTTGATATACCTTGGGATCCGGGTGGATTCACTACTTGAGCACTATATGCCTAGCTTAATGGCATTAAAGACAGCGCTGCCAGGGAGACAACCCGGAAGTTTTAGAGAGTCATTTATTTCTGTTGAGTGCTTTCATATAGTTTAAAAACAACAAAAATAAAGAGGGGAACCCAAAACTTTTCAAAAGGAAAGTGAAAGTGAGAAAGACAAGCACTGTTGAAGTGGGAGAGCTCCTTGAACTTTGTTCATGCTCACGGCAATTTTGTGAATCTTGATTACAGAAAATTTTCAACAAAAATAATTATCCCCTTGTAAAATTCCATTGTATTATAAAAATAATGTGCCAAGGTTTGCCTTTAGCATGTTTACATTTGCTTGATGGTTTGTACGGTGCAGGACAGAAACTTTGGCTGTAGTGCGCGATTTTACATTTTTATCTGGAACGTCAAATGGTTCTGATTCTTTTTGCACTGCGTTCCTATACAAATTGTTTATTTTTCCTAATTTTGTAGAATTTTTCAAGTACCATAACTATGGTGAATGTTCAGATTATTACAGACTGTTCTGTTTTAGAAAGATTCTGTTTTTAATGCATAGTTTGCTTGTTTTGATAAAACTATCGATTCATATCAGTGAATTAAGCCATGAAAAAGTTATATTACAGTAGACACAATGCAAAAACAAAATATGAATTGGTTTGCAACAGTACTTAGAGTAGTGATTTGCTTTACTATACTAACGGATCTTACCGAGTTTTCTGTTGAAGTTTTGTGTGGATGAAGTGTTCGATGATTGAGAAGGTCTCAATGTGAGAAGAAGGAAGAGAGGCAAGAGCTCAAGCATGGGGATGCCCGAGGCACCCCAAGTAAATATTCAAGGAGACTCAAGCGTCTAAGCTTGGGGATGCTGGGGAGGCATCCCCTCTTTCTTTAACAAATATCGGTATGTTTTCACATTCGTTTCGTTCATGCGATATGTGCAATCTTGGAGCGTCTTTTGCATTTAGGTTTTCATTTTTCTTTTATGCACCATGCTGGTATGAGATGGTCCTTGGTTTATTTATAGAATGCTCATTGCACTTTGAAAGAACATGTGGTGCCCCCATGTTTGGTTTTGGTAATTGATGACAATCTCTATGGACTAATGGTTGCCTTGAGTTATATTTGAAGGTTTTATCCATAGGCTTTTCTTGGAGTACATGTGTTGGTTTCAAGGAGATTTTGTGTCGACCAAGGTGCTATTCAAGGAATGACCTAAAGATTGGTCTTGTGAGAGGTTGATCAAGACTAAGTTAAAGAGTGAATCAAGTTGATCAACCCACAAAGCGTAGAAGATGTACCAAGAGGGATCAAGTGATCCCATGGTATGGTAAGCATTATCAATTACGCTTTGTGTACTAACCCATGGTCTTCGTGAGGGTTCTTTGTGGGGTTAGGTTGCGGTGTGCAAGTTCAAGTGGAGCACCACGAAGAGATCAAATGCTTGAAGCTTGATGTCCTTTGTGGTGACAATGGACCTGTGAAGATGTGTGGAAGAGTAGCTCACCCATAGTAGAGTATGGGGGAGCAATCAACTAGTCTTCATCGACTCAACACAATCAAGAAAGGTTGCGGTGTGCAAGTTCAAGTGGAGCATCATGAAGAGATCAAATGCTTGAAGCTTGCCGTCCATTGTGGTGACAATGGACTTGTGAAGATGTGCGGAAGAAAGGCTCACCCATAGTGGAGTATGGGGGAGCAATCAACTAGTCTTCATCGAGCCAACACAATCAAGAAAGGTGGTCCAACTTGAGGAAGTCAAGATCGTCATCATCTAGCTCAAGTGGACCATGTGCAAGGCAAAGGTTTGCCATTGATAGGTTTTCTATTTTACCGGTCTCATGATGGTAGTTGGGAGACCGGGTTATAGGATCGATTGCCGTTCTATCAAGGGGGGCTCTCGATGAGTAGCTTGATCGTATCGTTCGTTGAGAGCTCAAACCATTGCATCCTTGCATCATCTTTCTTGGTTCTTGTTTGGTTCTCTTTGTGAGTCTTAGAGCTTATGGTCATCTTGATGACAAGCTTGAGTTCATCGAAAACAGAGTTCGCATGCATCTTCTATGATGTTTTCGATGTTGGAGGTTTTGACGATTCTTCTCGGTTGGAGGTTTCACTCCTCTTTTTGTTAGGCATACCTCCCCTGCCTCTTCTTACTATAACTAGTCATTGTTTTGATGCTACTCATCGTCTTGTTTCCAACAAGCTTGAGTTTGCTCAATTCGGAGCTCATATGCAGAAGTTATGGCAGTTCTTGTTTTCTTGAGTGTGGTTTTTGTCAGGGTCCCAGCGGTAGTACCGTGGTACCCAGCGGTAGTACCGCTGAGGGGTCACAAGCGGCAGTACCGCTCCGCAGCGGTAGTACTAGTACTGGCGGTGACTCCGCAGCAGTACTACCGCTGGCTTACTAGGTCCCTACCGCGTCGATTCGAGGGGTCTTTTTCTGTGTCGGATTGTGCGGTACCTCGCTGCGGCAGTACTGCGGCAGTACCGTTCCTTAGCGGCAGTACCGCCCTTCCTCCGCGGTAGTACCGCCCGGTTCCCTCGTTCCCTTTACCCTTTGTTCTGCGCGGCAGTACCGCCGAAGGGAGCAGTAGTACCGCTTAACCCAGAGGTAGTACCGCTGTCTCCTGCGGTACTACCACCCCAAGGTTCATGTTTTGTTGCTCCTTTTCCCTGTTTCTTCCACCTAAGCGGTAGTACCGCTCGTGTGCGGGCTGAGCACTTAACGGTTGGATTTTCCCCCTCCTATAAAAGGGGGTCTTCTTCCCCAATGAACTTTATCCTTTGAGCTCGTGCTCTTCCCCCATTGTTGACCTTCTTCGAGCTTGCTAACTCTCAATCCCTCCATGGATTCTTGCTAGTTTTTGAGGGAAAAGAGAGAGGAGATCTAGATCCACATTTCCACCAATCACTTTCTCCTCTATGTGAGGGGAACCCCTTGGATCTAGATCTTGGAGTTCTTGGTGTTCTCCTTCTTGTTCTTCCTCTCATTTTCCTCCCTAGCATTAGTTGCTTCGGTGGGATTTGAGAGAGAAGGACTTGGGCACTCCGTGTGCCCTTGCCATTGCATTTGGTGCATCGGTTTGAGTTCTCCATGGTGATACGTGGAAGTGAAGGTTGAGAAGCTTATTACTCTTGGGCGTTTGGGCACCCTAGAGCTTGTTCCTCTTGGGTGCCTTGGCACCCTAGACGGTTGGTGTTGTTCGGAGCTCAATCATTGTGGTGAAAAGCTCCGGGCAAGCATCGGGGTCTCCAATTAGGTTGTGGAGATCGCCCCGAGCAATTTGACGGGTACCGGTGACCGCCCCCAGGGGTTGCCAAAGTGTACGGGTTCGGTGACCGCCCTCAAGGGTCCCTTAGTGGAATCATGGCATCTTGCATTGTGCGAGGACGTGAGGAGATTACGGTGGCCCTAGTGGCTTCTTGGGGAGCATTGTGCCTCCACACCGCTCCAAACGAAGATTAGCATCCGCAAGGGTGTGAACTTCGGTATACATCATCGTCTCCGCGTGCCTCGGTTATCTCTTACCCGAGCCCTTTACTTATGCACTTTACTTTGTGATAGCCATATTGTTCTTTGTCATATATCTTGCTATCTCATAGTTGCTTATCTTGCTTAGCACAAGTTGTTGGTGCACATAGGTGAGCCTAGTTGTTTTAGGTTTTATGCTTGGCAAATTAACTGATAGGTTTATTCCGCATTTGTTCAAGCCTAAACCGTAATTATTTTAAAGCGACTATTCACCCCCCTCTAGGCGACATCCACGATCTTTCACACTTCACTTATATCTTTTGAGTATGGCTTTATAGAATGCTTCATGTGCTTCACTTATATCATTTGAAGTTTGGATTGCCTGTTTCTCTTCACTTAGACAACCGCCATTTGTATAATGCTCTTTTTTTTCACTTATATTTGTTAGAGCACGGGCATATCTTTTGTAGAAAGAATTAAACTCTCGTGCTTCACTTATATCTATTTAGAGAGTTGACAGGAACTGGTCATTCACATGGTTAGTCATAAAATCCTACATAAAACTTGTAGATCACTAAATATGATATGTTTGATTCCTTGCAATAGTTTTGCGATATAAAGATGGTGATATTAGAGTCATGCTAGTGGGTAGTTGTGGATTGTAGAAATACTTGTGTTGAGGTTTGTGATTCCCGTAGCATGCACGTATGGTGAACCGTTATGTGATGAAGTCGGAGCATGATTTATTTATTTGTTGTCTTCCTTATGAGTGGCGGTCGGGGACGAGCAATGGTCTTTTCCTACCAATCTATCCCCCTAGGGGCATGCGTAGTAGTACTTTGCTTCGACGGCTAATAAACTTTTGCAATAAGTATGTGAGTTCTTTATGACTAATGTTGAGTCCATGGATTATACGCACTCTCACCCTTCCATCATTGCTAGCCTCTTCGGTACCGTGCATTGCCCTAGGAGCATGCACGTAGTACTTTGTTTCGACGACTAATGGATTTTTGCAATAAGTATGTGAGTTCTTTATGACTAATGTTGAGTCCATGGATTATACGCACTCTCACCCTTCCACCATTGCTAGCCTCTCTAGTACCGTGCAACTTTCGCCAGTACCTTAAACCCACCATATACCTTCCTCAAAACAACCACCATACCTACCTATCATGGCATTTCCATAGCCATTCCGAGATATATTGCCATGCAACTTCCATCATCATCATATACATGACTTAGCATTCATTGTCATATTGCTTTGCATGATCGTAAGATAGCTAGCATGATGTTTTCATGGCTTGTCCGTTTTTTGGTATCATTGCTACGCTAGATCCTTGCACATTCCGGTACACCGCCGGAGGCATCCATATAGAGTCATATCTTTGTTCTAGTATCGAGTTGTAATATCGAGTTGTAAGTAAATAAAAGTGTGATGATCATCATTATTAGAGCATTGCCCAGTGAGGAAAGGATGATGGAGACTATGATTCCCCCATAAGTCGGGATGAGACTTCAGACTTTACAAAAAAATAAAAGAGGCCAAAGAAGCCCAAAAAAAGAGGCCAAAGAAGACCACCAAAAAAATAAAAAAAAAATAAAAAAATGAGAGAAAAAGAGAGAAGGGGCAGTGCTACTATCCTTTTTCCACACTTGTGCTTCAAAGTAGCACCATGTTCTTCATATAGAGAGTCTCTTGAGTTATCACTTCCATATACTAGTGGGAATTTTCATTATAGAACTTGGCTTGTATATTCCGATGATGGGCTTCGTCAAATGCCCGAGGTCTTCATGAGCAAGCAAGTTGGATGCACACCCACTTAGTTTCAGTTAGAGCTTTCATACACTTATAGCTCTAGTGCATCCATTGCATGGCAATCCCCTACTCACTCACATTGATATCTATTGATGGGCATCTCCATAGCCCGTTGATGCGCCTAGTTGATGTGAGACTATCTTATCCTTTTTGTCTCCTCCAGCATCATATTCTATTCCACCTATAGTGCTATGTCCATGGCTGATGCTCATGTATTGCGTGAAAGTTGAAAAGGTTTGAGAACGTCAAAAGTATGAAAGAATTGCTTGGCTTGTCATCGGGGTTGTGCATGATTTGAATATTTTGTGTGGTGAAGATGGAGCATAGCCAGACTATATGATTTTATAGGGATAACTTTCTTTGGCCATGTTATTTTGAAAATACATGATTGCTTTATTAGTATGCTTGAAGTATTATTGACTTAATGTCAAAGGATAGACTATTGCTTTGAATCACTCGTGTCTTAATATTCATGCCATGATTAGACATATGATCAAGATTATGCTAGGTAGCATTCCACATAAAAAAATATCTTTTTTATCATTTACCTACTCGAGGACGAGCAGGAATTAAGCTTGGGGATGCTGATACGTCTCCGTCGTATCTATAATTTTTGATTGTTCCATGCCAATATTATTCAACTTTCTTATACTTTTTGGCAACTTTTTATATTATTTTTGGGACTAACATGTTGATCCAGTGCCCAGTGCCAGTTCCTGTCTGTTGCATGCTTTTGGTTTCGCAGAATATCCATATCAAACGGAGTCCAAACGGGGTAAAAACGGGCGGAGCTTATTTTTGGAAAATATGGAAAATTCGGAAGGAAAATCAACGCGAACCAGTGCCCGAGGTGGTCACGAGGCAGGGGGCGCCCCCCCTTAGGGCGCGCCCCTACCCTCGTGAGCCCACCGTAAGGCGATTGATGCTCTTCTTTTGCGGCAAGAAAGCTAATAATCGGAAAAAAATCACAGCGAAGGTTTCAGGCCAATCGGAGTTACGGATCTCCATATATATACACGAAACGGTGAAACAGAGAAAGAACAGAACGCATAACCAGAGAGAAACAGAGAGATAGATCCAATCTCGGAGGGGCTCTCGCCCCTCCCATGCCATGGAGGCCAAGGACCAGAGGGGAAACCCTTCTCCCATCTAGGGAGGAGGTCAAGGAAGAAGAGGAAGAAGGGGGCCCCTCTCCCCCTCTCCTCCGGTGGCGCCGGTACGCCGCCGTGGCCATCATCATCATCACCACGATCTTCACCAACACCTCCGCCATCTTCACCAACATCTCCATCACCTTCCCCCCTCTATCTATAGCGGTCCACTCTCCTGCAACCCGCTGTACCCTCTACTTGAACATGGTGCTTTATGCTTCATATTATTATCCAATGATGTGTTGCCATCCTATGATGTCTGAGTAGATTTTCATTGTCCTATCGGTGGTTGATGAATTGCTATGATTGATTTAATTTGCTTGTGGTTATGTTGCTATCCTTTGGTGCCCATCATATGATTGCGCGCGTGGATCACACCCTAGGGTTAGTTGTATGTTGATAGGACTATGTATTGGAGGGCAAGAGTGACAGAAGCTTCAACCTAGCATAGAAATTGATGCATACTGGATTGAAGGGGGACCAATATATCTTAATGCTATGGTTGGGTTTTACCTTAATGAACATTAGTAGTTGCGGATGCTTGCTAATAGTTCCAATCATAAGTGCATAGAATTCCAAGTCAGGGATGACATGCTAGCAGTGGCCTCTCCCACATAATACTTGCTATCGGTCTAGTAAAGTAGTCAATTGCTTAGGGGCAATTTCGCAACTCCTACCACCACTTTTCCACACTCGCTATATTCACTTTACTGTTTCTTTATCTAAACAGCCCCTACTTTTTATTTACGTACTCTTTATTATCTTGCAAACCTATCCAACAACACCTACAAAGTACTTCTAGTTTCATACTTGTTCTAGGTAAAGCAAACATCAAGCGTGCGTAGAGTTGTATTAGTGGTCGATTGAACTTGAGGGAATATTTGTTCTACCTTTAGCTCCTCGTTGGGTTCGACACTCTTACTTATCGAAAACTGTTGCGATCCCCTATACTTGTGGGTTATCACATACGTTGTTCCCTTTGTCATCGGTATGTTACTTGCCCGAGATTCGATCGTCAGTATCTCAATACCTAGTTCAATCTCGTTACCGGCAAGTCTCTTTACTCATTCCGTAACACATCATCCCGCAACCAACTCATTAGTTGCAATGCTTGCAAGGCTTAAGTGATGTGTATTACCGAGTGGGCCCAGAGATACCTCTCCGACAATCGGAGTGACAAATCCTAATCTTGAAATACGCCAACCCAACAAGTACCTTCGGAGACACCTGTAGAGCACCTTTATAATAACCCAGTTACGTTGTGACGTTTGGTAGCACACAAAGTGTTCCTCCGGTAAACGGGAGTTGCATAATCTCATAGTCATAGGAACATGTATAAGTCATGAAGAAAGCAATAGCAACAAACTAAACGATCAAGTGCTAAGCTAACGAAATGGGTCAAGTCAATCACGTCATTCTCCTAATGATGTGACCCCGTTAATCAAATGACAACTCTTTGTCTATGGTCAGGAAACATAACCATCTTTGATCAACGAGCTAGTCAAGTGGAGCCATACTAGTGACATTCTGTTTGTCTATGTATTCACACATGTATCATGCTTCCGGTTAATACAATTCTAGGATGAATAATAAACATTTATCATGATATAAGGAAATAAATAATAACTTTATTATTGCCTTAGGGCATATTTCCTTCAAACATGATATAGCTTCAGCACTCAGCTACCCCATTACACAACTGCACCAGCAGCAAGTTCCACATGCAACATGTAGAACCTTTCGAAATTAGCATCATAGACGGTATATAGACAGATGCATCTCATCTGGAAAACTAATGAAGCGGAAGGCGAATATTGAGCCTTCATTCATGTTGAAGGTCTTTGCAACTTTAGGCCAGTGCCTGTGGATGATTGACCGTCCGTCCTTCGACCTCTCCATGAACACTTCAATATTGAACCGTGGGTGTTGTATGAAAACCTTCCTCGCCTCCTGACCATAGAGGTGGTTTGAGAGGTAATCATCAGTGAACTACTTTGGAAATGCCTGAAAACAAGGATGTGCATAAATATCTTCTCTATATTGGAAATGGGGCAAAGGAATAAAAAAGGCAAGGTATAATAGTTAGTACCATCTTGTAGTGAACTGATGTCTTCTTCATTGTGCAGACAAAGATCTTGTTGCTTTTTGTCGCTAATTTCTTTATCCTAACAATCTTTCTGAGTTTCTTGATTTGATTGATATTCATGGACAACTCATTTCTCCATATGCAAAAAGGGTCGAACAGTGGGTCAAAACCTCTGACAACAGGACCTACATGTGCAAGACCAAATTGTTAAAAACCAAAATATTAGAATGGTTCCTGCAATTGCACAATAATGTGTTATTAGACAATGGACCATGCACGTGCTAACATCGATTGTAAACTTTAGTGCTTCCCATTGTTTCCCTGCAACACATATAAGGTAGTTAGTCATCAGGTTAAGTAAGGGTTCGCATGCTATCAGTAAAATATGTTGATGAAAAATAAGCACATTGCAGATTCATCAGATTAATTGAAGCCACACGAAAAACCCATTTACCCAAACCAAGCATGATTAAGAACTAGGAAATATAGCACTTGTATATATTTCTCATGTATTAAGTGCAACCAAATTCGATTTATTCCTCACATGCACAACAATATAAAATTCTACCCACGACAATTGGACATCGCATTGCAGAACTGAACCAAGCAGATAACTAAACACCACAACAAATAAACCAAACATTAACTGAGCACCACATTGCACAATATAACATTGAACCAAGCAGTTAACTAAACACCACAACAAATGAACCAAACATTAACTGAGCACCACATTGCACAATATAACATACTCTTAATGGAAGATCAGAGAGTTAACCAAACAGTTAACTACAGCGAATTGTAGCAATTGTATTTGTTTCTCATGTATTTACTACAGCCAAATTTAATTTATTCCTCATATGGTATACAATAACAGAATGCACCCACAATTTTGTAAAGATAAATTCGATTTATTTCTCACATGAAAGGCAATACAAAATTGCAGCCTCAAGAATTGAACATCACATTTGCAGAATTGAACCAAACAGTTAACTGAAGACGAAAACTAATTAACAAAATAGTTAATAAGTGAGCACCACACTGCACGGCATATAGAACATATACACTAGAGCAATAGATTGCATGGTGAAATTAGATAGCACAATTCACTAGATTTTGTGAAGGAAAGGCAGGAGCAGCACACGCAACGGGTAAACCGAGCATGCTTAACCGGCGTAGCTAGCAATTGGCAAGGTGCTCCTCCAAGATCTGGGGGTCGGCACGAATGGCAGCCATCGCGACCTCATCCACGCGTTCGGCCGCGATTTGCTTCTCCGCTGTCAAATGCTCCTTGAGGTCCTGGCTATACTGCGTGCACCATGGCTTAGGTCGGCGCTTATTTGATGGAGGGGTCGGTGATTTTGGTGGAATGTGTCACGCATGCGCCGGCGGTCGGGGCATGTGGGATGTGGAAGGAGGAGGAGGATGGGGGTCGGGTATGGATTACCTGCCTGGATAGAGGAGGCCGAGCAAGGTGAAGGAGGGTCGCCGGCGATGAGGCGGCGACGCTGCAAGCAAGGAGTGAAGGTTTCAACTTGGAAAGGAAGGCAGAAAGAGGGGAAATGTGGCTTTTGGTAAGGGGGAGGGGCGGGGAGGTAGATATTTCCGCGGAAGCCAAAAATTTGGAATCGCTTCAGCCAAAAAACTGGCGCGCAAAGTGTCATCAGACACGGTCCCTTATTCAGAACTATGTATGATATGTGGACATCACAAACAATTCAGATAGCTTAACCCGTGTGTGATGAGTTTGAACGTCAAAAGTTTTGGTTCGAATTTCCATGGTTACAGTGGTCATCCACGTCATTGCATAATTCGGGTACACAAAGGAGACTACAACACACCCACACTTCTTAATCGAGCAAGTTCAGCAATTAAACATAGCTAGCTGACCTAAACATTACTCTAACAAATTAAAGATCGGTGCTCTTAATTAAACAAAACATAGAGTACTACTACGGCTGGTGCTCGTCGGTCTCCGCCACCGCCTCCATGTCCAGCTCACGCCCGACGGTCTCTTGAGGAAGGGGCTCCATGGCATCCATCACACCATACTCGGCGAGCATCTCGCCATCTGCGTCTGCCATCTCTTTGGAAAAGTCCGCCACGAGCTGGGCGTGGGCGGACGCGATCTAGGCTTGGACGGGCTCCGTCGTTGCAAGGTATGCGGTGGAGGAACGGATGGCTGCTCGAACGCTCTCGGCGATTGCCAGGTCTTTGGCCGTGGGTTGCCGACCGTTGTCGGAGAAGCTTTGTTCGATTTGTGTGATGACCGCCAGGAGCTGGGTGTGGGCGGCCTCGACATGGTCGTGGGCGGCCTCCATTAGGGCTAAGGCCGCCGCTGCGGAACGAACAGCTGCTGTGCCACTCTCGCCAGTTGCTATCCCCGAGGCAGATGTTGCTGCCGCCACCTGAGAAGCAACAACGGCCGTTTGGGCTGCCTTTGCCGCCCGGTCGCAAATTACGGCCGCGCTCATGCACCTTGTTAGCACGCGCATGGCGGCTACGGCCGCGCTCTCTCTAGAGTGGGCCACCGAAATTGCCCTCACGACGCGGCTCCACGTGCCCATCTTTCACCGACGACGATTGAACAGTGAAATGATATTTGGGAAGCGAGCTAGTGTGCTTGAGACGCCGGCTATGGATTGTAGCCGACGCACCTTCTTGCGTAAGCCATAGGCGTACTATACACCGACGGTGCTCCAAGATATTTTGTCCTACATCTCACATGGTTGCTGATAATAAACTATGTGCGATCTACATGATTTTTCATCTTGATTTGAATTACATAATGGGTCACAGCGGCAATGGACGGTGTTTGAATTGCTAGACTTTATCTAGAGTGAACATGCAACTATATGTGTGTCGTAAAAGAATTGGAATTATTCAGGGTTCGTTTGAACATTTTACGTTTTCTAGCCATTTCAGGTGAACAATTCAAATTTGAACTACATGCACATGCTTCAGTGCATATAAATTGATTGAAAAATCAAATCTGTGTCCTTCGGTGCATGCTTAGGTCCCATGCAATAAATGGGAATGAATTTCAAATACTAGTGCACCGTTGATTGCCGGCAAAACATTGAGATGCCTGGATTTTAAATTCTAGTAAATCCAAAACTCGTCTGAAATTCATGAAACTTGGCATGCTAGCATGGAGCGGCATCAACATGCCGTGGTACAAATTTTATCCCATCTGGGGAAGGTTTGGGTATACGCTTCTTACAAACCGGAGCTTCTCACAACAAGTATGATGATTGTCGGTAGATAACGTCCCACCTTTGGGAACGAAACGATATCCATTGCCTCTTATTGCTTTTAATTTTTTTCTCGTGTCAACATAGAACAACAGGAGTGCTGTGTGATTTTTTGTGATTTTTCGGGGTTCGTTTGGACATTTTATGCATTAACTGAGTTTTCAATGCATTCTATGTGCATAATTGAAATTTGAACTATATGCACATGCTCCAGTGCATATAAATTGGTTGAAAAATCAAATCTGTGTCCTTGGGTGCATGCTTAGGTCACATGCAAGAAATGGGAATGAATTTGAAACACCGGGGCACCGTTGATTGCCGGGAAAATATTGAGATGCCTGGTTTTTAAATTCTAGTAAATCCAAAACTCGTCTGAAATTCATGAAACTTGGCATGCTATCATGGAGCGGCATCAACATGTCGTGGTACAAATTTTGTCTCATTTGGGGCATGTTTGGGTATATGCTTCTCACAAACCGGAGCTTCTCACAACAAGCATGATGGTTTTCGGTAGGGAACGACCCATCTTTGTGGACAAAACGATATCCATTGCCTCTTATTGCTTTCAATTTTTTTCTCGTGTCAACATAAAACAACATGAGTGCTGTGTGATTTTTTGTGATTTTTCGGGGTTCGTTTGGACATTTTTATGCATTAACTGAGTTTTCAATCCATTTATGTGCATATTTCAAATTTGAACTACATGCACATGCTCCAGTGCATATAAATTTGTTGAAAAATCAAATATGTGTCCTTGGGTGCATGCTTAGGTCCCATGCAAGAAATGAGAATGAATTTCAAACACCGGGGCACCGTTGATTGCTGACAAAACATTGAGATGCATGGTTTTTAAATTCTAGTAAATTCAAAATTCGTCTGAAATTCATGAAACTTGGTATCATGGAGCGGCATCAACATGTCGTGGTACAAATTTTGTCCCATTTGAGGCAGGTTTGGGTATATGCTTCTCACAAACCGGAGCTTCTCACAACAAGCATGATGATTTTTGGTAGGGAACGTCCCACTATTGTGAACGAAACGATATCCATTGCCTCTTATTGCTTTCAATTTTTTTCTCGTGTCAACATAGAACAACAGGAGTGTTGTGTGAATTTTTATGATTTTCGGGGTTCGTTTGGATATTTTTATGCATTAACTAAGTTTTCAATGCATTTATGTGCATAATTCAAATTTGAACTACATGCACATGCTCCAGTGCATATAAATTGGTTGAAAAATCAAATATGTGTCCTTGGGTGCATGCTTATGTCCCATGCAAGAAATGAGAATGAATTTGAAACACCGGGGCACCATTGATTGCCAGCAAAACATTGAGATGCATGGTTTTTAAATTATAGTAAATCCAAAACTCGTCTGAAATTCATGAAACTTGGCATGCTATCATGGAGCGGCATCAACATGTCGTGGTACAAATTTTGTCCCATTTGAGGCAGGTTTGGGTATATGCTTCTCACAAACCGGAGCTTCTCACAATAAGCATGATGATTTTCGATAGGGAACGTCTCACTTTTGTGGATGAAACGATATCCATTGCCTCTTATTGCTTTCAATTTTTTTTCTCGTGTCAATATAAAACAACAGGAGTGTTGTGTGAATTTTTATGATTTTTCAGGCTTCGTTTGGACATTTTTATGCATTAACTGAGTTTTCAATGCATTTATGTGCATAGTTCAAATTTGAACTACATGTACATGCTCCAGTGCATATAAATTGGTTGAAAAATCAAATGTGTGTTCTTGGTGAAGGAAATATGCCCTAGAGGCAATAATAAAGTTATTATTTATTTTCTTATATCATGATAAATGTTTATTATTCATGGTAGAATTGTATTAACCGGAAACATAATATATTGTGAATACATAGACAAACAGAGTGTCACTAGTATGCCTCTACTTGACTAGCTCGTTAATCAAAGATGGTTATGTTTCCTAACCATGGACAAAGAGTTGTTATTTGATTAACGGGATCACATCATTAGTTGAATGATCTGATTGACATGACCCATTTCATTAGCTTAGCACCCGATCGTTTAGTATGTTGCTATTGCTTTCTTCATGACTTATACATGTTCCTATGACTATGAGATTATGCAACTCCCGTTTACCGGAGGAACACTTTGGGTGCTACCAAACGTCACAACGTAACTGGGTGATTATAAAGGAGTACTACAGGTGTCTCCAAAGGTAGATGTTGGGTTGGCGTATTTCGAGAATATGATTTGTCACTCCGATTGTCGGAGAGGTATCTCTGGGCCCTCTCGGTAATGCTCATCACATAAGCCTTGCAAGCACTGCAACTAATATGTTAGTTGTGAGATGATGTATTACGGAACGAGTAAAGAGACTTGCCGGTAACGAGATTGAACTAGGTATTGGATACCGACGATCGAATCTCGGGCAAGTAACATACCGATGACAAAGGGAACAACGTATGTTGTTATGCGGTCTGACCGATAAAGATCTTCATAGAATATGTAGGAGCCAATATGGGTATCCAGGTCCCGCTATTGGTTATTGACCGGAGACGTGTCTCGGTCATGTCTACATTGTTCTCGAACCGTAGGGTCCGCACGCTTAAGGTTTCGATGACAGTTATATTATGAGTTTACGAGTTTTGATGTACCGAAGGAGTTCGGAGTCCCGGATGAGATTGGGGACATGACGAGGAGTCTCAAAATGGTCGAGACGTAAAGATCGATATATTGGACGACTATATTCGGACATCGGAAAGGTTCCGAGTGATTCGGATATTTTCGGATGTACCGGGGAGTTACGGGAATACGGGGAAGAGTATTAGGCCTTAATGGGCTTTAGTGGGAAGGAGCCAGGAGGTGGCGCGCGCCCCTCCCAAGCCCAGTCCGAATTGGACAAGGGATTTGGGGCGCGGCCCACCTCTCCCTTCCTTCTCCACTTCCCTCCTTTCCCTCCTTCTCCTAGTTGGACTAGGAAAGAAGGAGTCCTACTCCCGGTGGGAGTAGGACTCCCCTTGGCGCGCCCACTCCTAGGCCGGCCGCCCCTCCTTCCTTGCTCCTTTATATACGGGGGCAGGGGGCACCCCATAGACACACAAGTTGATCCACGTGATCGTTCCTTAGCCGTGTGCGGTGCCCCCTGCCACCATATTCCACCTCGATCATATCATTGTAGTGCTTAGGCGAAGCCCTGCGTCGGTAGAACATCAAGATCGTCACCACGCCGTCGTGCTGACGGAACTCCTCCCCGAAGCTTTGCTGGATCGGAGCCCGGGGATCGTCATCTAGCTGTACGTGTGCTAAGAACTCGGAGGTGCCGGAGTAACGGTGCTTGGATCGGTCGGATCAGGAAGAAGACATACGACTACTTCCTCTACGTTGTGTCAACGCTTCCGTTGCGATCTACAAGGGTACGTAGATCAGACTCTCCCCTCGTTGCTATGCATCACCATGATCTTGCGTGTGCGTAGGAAAATTTTGAAATTACTGCGTTCCCCAACACTTGGGTGCATGCTTAGGTCCCATGCAAGAAATGAGAATGAATTTCAAACACCAGGGCACCATTGATTGCCGGCAAACCATTGAGATGCCTGGTTTTTAAATTCTAGTAAATCCAAAATTCTGTTAACCATTCACGTGACGCCACGTGTCTTGGTTTTAATGGCTGTAGGAGGTACCGTGCGGACAGCTGCTTGACCTTGACTGAACGGGAGGCATGCGAGCACCGTCCGGTGCGCAGGCTGACCAAGAGCCGTGCAAGCTGTCATTGAGTGCGCAGACTCACAGGGAAGCGTGCGAGTTGTACGCTGCGCAGGCTCACTGGGAAGCGAGCCCTTTGACTTCCATGGCCGTCCGCCTTGCTCGCATCCTCTCCATTAATGACGCCTAAGCCACAATTTAATTCACTTTTTAAATATAAAACACTAATCGCAAGCGTTTTAGTTAGAACACTCGTATGCAAACCGACAGCTTCCTCAGGAAGCCAAGAGAAAATGTGCCGAGCAGGATTTCTGCAGCTCTTGATCGCAAACGTTTTAGATAGAATACCCGTATGCAAAGTGAGAGCAGCGCAAGATTTGTGCATCCCTTCAACGCAAACGGTTGTTTTGGATGATCCGTGTGGAACCACGTACAAATAATTTGGTAAGATTTGTCAATCCTTGTAACACTGCGATTTGTCAAAATATGAAGCTAAAAATCACTAGCAGTATCTAATTCTTACAACTAAAATTTAGTAATTAAGCATAGATTTCATTCATAGATTAAGCAACCGTTCTTAATTTATACAAACAATTCAACTCGACAGCTGAACCGATCAACTTTTTCCCAATTGTTGCCAACCACGTACTGAAAGAGCTAGTACAACTATATATACTAGTCGTCAACCTGTGCGACTGCACGGGCTAGCACTTTTAGTACTGATTGCACACAAAGTTTATACAAATTACAAATGTTAGACCAAAATAAAGATGTTTGTATATTGCTATTAAACATGACATGCAAAAATATTCATTTGTGAGATGTAGAGACAAAGGGAGGCATATCCCCTGGACTAATTTCTGATTAGATTGTTTTGGATGTGCATTATGAACATGCAAATTTATTTAAGCTTTAGCAAGGCTCCTGTATGCATCCGTGAACAATATGCAAGAAAAGGCAGGATGCACATGATGGTACTCACAATAGTAATGCAATATATCTATCCTCGATCACCATGCTTATATTACGTAGTTATAAGTACATTTTAACGAATTGAGGCTGGTCTATGGATGATGAATTAAGAATATCTTATATGATCTTCTAAATTCCAACAAAGGTAATACCTTGTTATAGCACATGGTATCCTATTTATGATAAAAGCATATTCAAATTTAAGCTTAAATAAAATTAGCTACCATCGGGAACATATATAGGTGAGTATTCAATTTTGCCTTTCAGTAATAAATAGGCCCTTTAAACCATATTATTGTATAGTGCTTATAATTAACTATCTGGGATATATTGTTTACACTTTTTTCTTCTCTCTTACTCGAGAAATTTGTTGATATTTTTTCTTAAGATTAACATTCGATTTTTGTTGAAGACTCGTGATACACGCAAATAATTTGATATGGTAATTCTGTATTTGAGTTTTCTTTGGGATTTTTTCTTCGTTTCTTATATAGGGCTAAAGTCGACATAACACATATTGGCCGTGCATCTGCCTAGGCTAGCACATTTTAATAGGTATTGAACAAAAAAGTTTATATGTACAATAAACATCATATGGGACAATTTATTATTATATAATTAAATAAGCATGAATAACATATTTATTTTTCTTGCATATTTAACATGAGAACTATTTAGAATAAATGAAATCGACAAAATTAGAGCTTTGTAACTCCATTGTTGAAAAAAAACTCCATTGTTGAAAATGATAATTCGTGTACTCTAAAAAATGATAATTTGTTAGCGCAAGCATTTTCTAATGTTTAATCAAATAATTATTTATGTTCATATTTTTCTTCTTAGTCGTTCACTCTTCATCACGTATGTGTGCAACGTGTATATATGCACATGCTTATGCTTTTCGAAAGAAAAAGATGCACATGCTTATGCTATCCATACTTTAGACTCACATGTACGATGTAGAAAGAAAAATAAATACAGTAGCATACTGTAGCCTGCTATACTGGGAGTCTGGGACCCATGTGTCCAGTAAAGAAAGAAAGAAAGAACAGGAAAAGGTTGCGTGCTATACTTACTTCCTCCTCCCGTTTCTTCCCTCGTCTAGCAAAAAATGGACATCCTCTCATCCATGGCGAAGATTGATCCAGAAATCCGCCGGGGTGCGACGCCGAGCCGCCGCTAGTTCCAATCCCACGCGCGGCGTCGACGCCTCTCCCTCTCTCCACTCGCCGATCCCTCAAAATGAAATCCTCCATCTAGCCGCTGGCTATACATTCTGTTCCCCCTTTTGATTGTACTAGTTGAATGCCCGTGCGTTGCCACGGACATACAAAATATGAAGTATATGATGTGAAAAGATTACCCGACAAAGTGATAGCATGGACTTGGATATTTTAAATGAGTGCTTTTTATAGAATATATTTTGACAAAAAAACAATGTCATAGGTAATTCAAAATCTATGAACATGGACAAACTTGTATTTAAATGTAGATAATAACTAAATCATCCGTGAAATTAGCACATCCCTTAAAACACCATAGACACAAACAAATATGACGAAACAGTCACCTACATAGTACATACAAACCAAGTACGTGATAACTACACTTACAAATTGAAACACACAATCATGCGTAATAGGCATAACCAATGTCTACTATTTGTACTACATGCGCCGAGCTTTCTTTGTATACATCCCGTGTCGAGGATCCTTTGTAGACAACTTGCTTGCTAGGAAAGCCCACCTCCACTCAATAAATTGCTGAACAAACTTCATATCAATCAACCCACCTATTATTTTCTGGCGAATATCTGCAAAAATATATATTATAAATGTTGCATTTAATAATATTGAAATTTTTTCTACATATGTTAATAACAATAGTAAGTAATTGATTTTTAGTTAATAATAAGTCATAACTACTCACCATCAAGTGCGCGTGCTGCAGTATGATCCGGGTTGAATGCAAGGGTGGTGTAATTTGAAGTTTCCAGATTTCCTATTGCCAAGATAAAAAATATATTTAGGTTGACATAACAATACACTTCCTTAGAATATGCAATACATGTATTATTGGTATAGATGCTTCAATTACCGTATTTGCAATCCTTACGAAGCATAGTGGCAAGGACAATAGATTTATTGCCTTCAGTTGTTGACCACCTATATGAGTTCTAAATCAAGTTGCCACCCCAAATCCCAACAACTATAAGTTTGCCCCTACAATGTGGAATTTTTTTAAATGGTAACCATGTCAAGGACTTTTTGAACTAATTTCGATTATTCGGTATAAAAGAGTTGGAACTATTATGTACCAAGTACACATACCACATATCCATGAAGGTGACCTCTCTATATATTTCAGCACCTGGGTATCCCCCAATGCGTTCATGTCCATCATAATGAACGACTATGTCAATTATGTCTGTGTCAATTATCATTAGTCAAAATTATATACCAAGATTATCTCTATGTTAGTAAGTATTATATGCTTGAATGCATACCTACGAAAGTGTTTCTTGGACACCTCTGAACTTCTTGGAACCGCATCAAATGCTTGGGATATGTTGGAAATTGAAGTGAGAGAGACTCAACAAATGTCCTTGCGCTGAAGGAACACTCATATGTGTGTTGAATGTATCTACACTCCAGTTCTTCAAAGTTAGGCCGCATAGTAACACCATGAATGATGTACTTACGACCCATGTGCAATGTAATATTGAATCTATTCACTAAATCTTTTCCGGCAACTATAGCCTCGATTTTGGCACCCTTAGAATTGTTTTAGGAAATGTTAGATGATGATAAAACAAATGTCTATTTTAGCAATCTAACATGCTTGAGACTTACAGTTTTGTCCATAAGAATGAAGTGAAGCTTATCACCACTCGGATTAACCGGGAATTTGACATCTACCCTCACGCAGATGCTACAAGTCCTGAATGTATCAGAATATTCGATGTCGTCGAAGTCTATGAATCTATAACAAATAGCTTAAATTAGCTAACAGGGTTTTCCTTTTCTTTCAAATATGAGAAAGCATGTTAAACTTACCTAGGCTCAACTGGTTTTTTTTTGTGAAGTTTGCAAATGTCCGCTGACGTCTAAGGTTAATTGGCGCCATCTAATACAGTTTAACAAAATATGTCACATTTAAATTTGGAAGCAACAGAGTGGCAATAAGGTTAGATACAAATCAATAAAATTCTAACACACATGCATAGTACCTCTAAAGTTTGCAATCGATGCCTATTGTTATTGACTTGTATGATAGCAAAATCTGTCAATTGCTGAAGTATATGGACTTTTTGAAATAGATGCCAATCATGCCATCCGATACAACAAGAACACAAAGAAATAGAAAAGCAATGGCAGACCACGAAATCTATAGTTATTTTTTTTCATACCCAGAAGAAGAACCTGCTGGATTTTCGAATGCCGCCTCCAACTTTCTTCTATAAAACAACAGTAGAGCTTGAACCAGATTTCCTGGGAGCAAAGGACATGTGAAAATAAATGTTTTTAGAGAGGCCAATAACTGGACCAACAATAACTTGGAAAAGGAAAATTCATCAAAGTTGTACAACAGGACTACTAATATATATGTGGCCTGCAGCTACCAAAGTAAAAGAACATCTTTGAGAAGTGAAAATTGCTCTTTGAGAAGTGAAAATTGTTCTTTTGTCGCTAGATTCGGCCATGGCGACGAGTGCTCTCCCACCATTTCACTTGCAGCTAATAAAGCTTAGCAGGAAGAATCAATGAATAATTGTTAAGGTATGCACATGCTGGCTCTCAGATTAATTTTCTTAATGGCTGAATTTATGTATGCATAGTATGAATATAACGACTGAACCACGGGCATTCAGGTAGTATAATATTTAAAAGAAAACTGCTATCAAGAAATGAAGCAACGTTGGTTCAAGCCTCTAAGATGCAAGGATTTACTGGGAGAAGCATAAATTGGTAAAGGAAGGAGCTGAGCTCCATATCTCTCTCATGCATTATTTGTTTCCATTACATCCAAAGAAACTTATTGGCGGGAATGTATGTTACCTTGTTGTGTGGCAGGTAACTTCTGTATGTGGAATGTCGCAGGTGACCGTGGATGATAAAAAGCGGCAGTTGCAGCAGAGCTGGATGCGCGTCGTGACCGGAATGCGGCGAGTCTGGCCTGGTCCACGCGCCGCCGAATCGGAGCAGCGCCACACGCGGTGTCGCGCGCACCCAGCCGAATCACGTCGACCGCCACCGCCCCTTCACCACGCACCGAGGGCAGGCACGAAGCCGTCGTCCGCTCCACTGCCGCCGCTGATGCCGGCGCAAGGTGAAGACGGCAGCGGTGGCCCGATGAGTAAAAAGGAAGAGAGAATGAGGGAGAACTCAAGATAAGGGAGGTTTGCACCTTTTTATCATGCGGGGTGGGGAGATAACTGCCATAGCTCCACCATCGACGAGCTCCACGATCACATAACAACGCTGACCGAGCGGTTGCCAGTTTCGAGCTGACCGTCAGTTGCCATGGAGGAAATGGGGGGGGGGGGGTAGAGGGGTGGGCGGGGAAAGAGGTGCCGCGGCGGAGGGGAAGTAGATCGGCCTGCGGCGGCGGACGGGGAAGCAGACCGGGACGCGTATCGCCATACGGCGGCGGACGGGCTTGGTCTCTCGTCCGGCGGACGGGCTTTTTTTAATCGGTTTGCAAGCCGAGCCTTTTTTTTCCTTGAGAGGTGCTACACACGACAAAAATTACACGATAGCTGGACGACGATGGAATCCAGCTGCACATGCTTACACGACTGAGAACAGCAGTAGTAACTGGATTTGCTTGTCGTGCACAGATCGGGCACAAGTATCGTGCGTGAAGCTGTTTCGTTTTTTCTTTGCATTTTGCGGGCGATTCGTAGGCTAAGTGCATATATTCCCCAAGACTTTTTTCTTCAAAGAATAAATATTGTGTCGGAGAGTTTTATAACAGAGGGAAAAAATTTTACATGCCTTTGCATATATTTGTTACCATCCCAGAGAGCATAAAATTGAAAATAAGATAATGAGTGCATCTGTCTTCAGACGAAGCTTAACTTTTTTCCCCTCCAATACATATTGCATCGCAAAAGCTTATAAATAAATAGCCACAATATATGGCAAATACGGAAAACAAATCCATGGAGATGAACAAATAAATTCTGATAAAAAAAACTATAGTCTGACTACCGATGCGTAGAGATCAAGTCCAGTTTATTATCTCTTATTAACTTCCTACTTGAGGCACTTGAGAATTTCTCCTACATCATACGGGATGTTGTCTTCAGCTTCATTCGCATGATACTCGAGCAAGTGTATCAACAAATTCTTTCTCAACTCATAACCATCCTGCATGTGCAATGTATGATGTTAGCATGCAATTTCGCTTCAAACTTTTTATGAGCGTGTAATATAGAATACCCACCGTGCAAATTGGACGAACAAATTTGTTACCATGCCATGAGAGCATAAAATTGAAAACAAAATAACCAGATTCATTCCTGTAGATTAATACACTATCATTATCTTGGGAGGTTATGACAACAAATATAAAATGTGCATATTGATTATCAGAGTAACTTACCGGTCTACGCTCGTCGGAACATCAATTGGTGATTTACGTGGCCAGAAAAATGTATCAGACTTCCAACCCGGTTGTGCTAATTCGAGTGCATCATTCAGGTAGAATGCAACCCTCTGAAATTTTAATGCATATCTCTCTGAAGATAAGGACGGAATAAGTGGGTCCAAAATAGATACTTGACGGGCATGTTTGTTGATTGCGAACAAGATGAAGTGGCCGAGGAATGCATGAGGAAGCAATATCTACAAGCAACACTCATTTAGAATAAATGTTAATCATGACTACCATATAAAATAGACCAAACTTACCCAATTGCATGATGAGATGGTGTGGTCTATCTCAGTCGAGCTACGAAGCAATGATGCTAGCGCCTGAATATCTGGCTGTACCCGCGAATCTAAATCTCGTGCGGAAGCGAGGGCAGCTTCAATCACGGTCGTCTGGGTAAAAAATGGTTAAGGAACATGATGGTGACAATGATAATAATAATTTGTGATGTGCAGTAACTTACACAAAATTGTAGATCCATAAAGCGCACAGGAGGATCTCTTGTCAATAAGGCCTCGTCATTTGCAAGTATACGTATAGCCATGTTGAAACAATCAATGTCCAACGGCTGGTCCCTGCGGAGTATACCTTGGATCCTTCTAAGACTTAATCCTATCGGATGGGGTTTAGAACTTCGCACCCACTCCTTCCTGTAGATAAAAGTTAATAATTGTAACATTGTAATAGTGTATATTGAAACTTTATACTTCTTAGACATGCTCCTTACTCCAAGGAAGTAGCATCATTAATTGACATGATGCGGTTGCATAGTTCATCAACTAAATCTTGCGGGTCCGCGGCCATGATGGGGTTCCGAAGGGGGCTTTTGTCTTCGGCTCCATCATGTGAATCTTGCCGCTTACGCTTTCGGTCCTCCAAAAACTCAACATCAGAATCAGATACATTTTCTTCATTGTCAGATACATTTTCTTCATTGTCAGCCTGATAATATATTGGACTTCCTTTTAACTTATTAAGTTCTGTCTCCAACAATATGACAGCTAATTTTCGTCGAAATTCTTTCATGTCCTTCTACATATAGTAATTAAAATAATTTGTTAAAAAGCACCATTGAGATGAAATCTGCTATTATGAAAAAAGAGATACCTGAGTGAAATTATCAGACAAAATATCTCCAGTCCAATACTCCATACAATTTAACATAAACAATCCACATGACGCACTACAATATCAAAATATTTCCTTAGGCTTTCATCTCAATATAAATAAAGTATTTAAACAAGTAATAATGTTCATTGTACATGTCTCCATTTATTGTCCAATGTATATCTATTACCTCAATGTTTTGGCTAACAAATAAGACCATATTTTTGCATCAATAATGTTTTCACAAGACTATTCTATCATAAATTTCTCTATAATTCAGTTCAGATTATGAGATGTGTTCATCATACCTATCTGTTTGGATTGGCTCTTGGAACTTGTCTACGACTGTCCAATTCATAATATCGAGGTCCTGCCACCTATCACCTCTCTTAAACTCCGGCATATCACATGCGATTTTTAAATGCTTGTCAAGTCCTTGTAACTATTAAATGGAAAATTGTCACTACATATTAGAGCAAAGAGAATGTAATGTATAGAGGAAAACACAAGAAGCAGACATTTACCGTCATAGTGAGGTCACTGCGGCCCATTCTAACTCCAAGCGAGTCCAGTACCTGTATCTCTCGTTTCTTCGCATTGATTACTGATAGATACCAGTGGCATTTTCTGATGTTAACGGGAAGGAATACCTGAAGTAATAAATATTATATAACACGTAACCACTTTCAGGTAAAAAGATGTGCTTCATTATATTATAAGTGTAGTGAGTTAAGACTGACCATGTCATGCTCCAGAAAAGTATTCACTCGTTTTACAATGTGGCGATGTGTTGCCGGGTCTATCTTATCTTTCTTAAACAGGGAAGACACAAACGTGCTTGCTATGTGTACCTTTCCATCCGCTCTATTTTGCAGATGCTCCTGGGCACTTATGCAGTATATGTATGCATTTATTACCTATAATTTCAAAGATATAATACATTTAAATTTTGAGACACTGATGTTTAATTAAGAGAGTTTGTGTGGTTTGACTTACATCATCATGCAAAAACACATCATCATGCGTAAGGCATCTCATCTCAGCGTTCGTTAATAATGCATCATTGATGTGCACCAATTTCGTTTTTTCATGTAAGGACATGATTGATTTAATAATGGAAATATCGTCCGATGTGCAAATATAATCTGTCATGGGACAACATGAAGCCAAATTAGTTACATATAAAAAAGGTCAATGAAATGATAAGGTTGATAATCATTGTGAAAGTAAATACCTTGTGGTGTAATATTTGTATTTGCTCTTCTTGGTTTGTTATGACGCGAATTTGCTATTATTTCTATCTGCACATCGATCTTGTTGATAGGTTCTTTTTCATGGTTAACAATATCCCTATCTGTCAGCGGCACATTCTGCATAGCGAAATATATGAATTAAATATAGTTCTGCCATATTTTTTTAGGAATAGTATAATAATTCATATGCAACATGCAAAATAAAAGACTAAAAAGACAGACATCTAAGAAATTTGATAGCAGTGATAGACTGTCTAAATACCTTGGTTCTACTCCTTCCGTTCTTAAATACCTCGGTTCAAACATCGACTACATACGAAGCGAAATGAGTGATTCTACATTCTAAAGTATGTCTTATACATCTGTATGTAGTCTTTTATTAAAATCTCTATAAAAAAATTATACCTCCTATTTAGGAACCAAGGAAGTGCAGCTGTGACTCTCAGTCTCACTCTCTCCTCACTGCTCTCACTTTCTCCTCACCGCTTAGCCCTTTTCCCTTCAGCTACCACCTACCCAGCTCCCCTGTGCAGCCGCCGGCGCGTCATGGGGTGCATCCGCACGGCGCGCGACGGTGCGAGGCACCAATCCCTGGCCCAACCTCCCATCCCCCCGCCTCCGAACTATTCTTACGGCCTGGCTGCGCCCTCGCGAGCATCCCACACCCACTCCCATCACTCCTTGGTGTCCGGCGAGATCCGCCGGGTAGGGCTCTCGCGGACGCGCGCGCAGTCTGGGCGGCGGCGTCCACCGCGCAGCGCCCCCTGCCCCGCGTCCCCCGCCCGACGCCACCCCTCCCCCTGCCCCTGCTGGCAACGCCCGGCGACCGGCGCGCGCGGTGCAGCCCGAGGAGACCCTGAGCAAGCCGTGCTCGCCCGGATGGGCGGAGTACGAGCAGGAGTGGATTCCGTGAAGCACCACGACGTCGACGGCTTCTCTTCGCCACCGAGCTCTGCTCCCCTCCCTGTGCATCAGGATGAAGGTGCTCACGAATCTTACCTTGTCACGGTCGACTCCCCTCTCTCCCTCCGCGTTCTGCATTGGTAGGTCTATTGGATTGGCACCGCCGGTGAAGCAAAAAACTGGAGGTAGATTGAATCTCTCCTATATATAAGGCTAGCTAGATGTGTAGTATCGGTATACGGTTAGGATAAGGTTGTTTATTTAGTGAGATGAGGATTAAACCTTTCCTGGGGTTGTTTGGATTGGATACGGACTTTTTGCCAATTCTGTTTCCCATAAACTCGTTTAAAGGGCTAACCACATGAAATTTGTTAGCGTACCCAAAATTATAGTTTTTTTAGGAACAAAATTAGTAAAACTTGGTTTTAGTAGAACAGGCAAAGAACTGTGGTCAAGGATGCTAGCTTCCTCTTCCTGGAGATTCGATCTGCCAATCCTGACCAAATTTCAAATTGTACAGACCCACAATGCATTAGATGGCGTCAATTAACCTTAGACGTCAGCGGACATTTGCAAACTTCACAAAAAAACCAGTTGAGCCTAGGTAAGTTTAACATGCTTTCTCATATTTGAAAGAAAAGGAAAACCCTGTTAGCTAATTTAAGCTATTTGTTATAGATTCATAGACTTCGACGACATCGAATATTCTGATACATTCAGGACTTGTAGCATCTGCGTGAGGGTAGATGTCAAATTCCCGGTTAATCCGAGTGGTGATAAGCTTCACTTCATTCTTATGGACAAAACTGTAAGTCTCAAGCATGTTAGATTGCTAAAATAGACATTTGTTTTATCATCATCTAACATTTCCTAAAACAATTCTAAGGGTGCCAAAATCGAGGCTATAGTTGCCGGAAAAGATTTAGTGAATAGATTCAATATTACATTGCACATGGGTCGTAAGTACATCATTCATGGTGTTACTATGCGGCCTAACTTTGAAGAACTGGAGTGTAGATACATTCAACACACATATGAGTGTTCCTTCAGCGCAAGGACATTTGTTGAGTCTCTCTCACTTCAATTTCCAACATATCCCAAGCATTTGATGCCGTTCCAAGAAGTTCAGAGGTGTCCAAGAATCATACAGATTTATGCAAGGTAACCTGACATAAAAGTCAGTACTCTACAATGGTGACAGTCATACTAATGTACCATTAGTAAAAATGGTACCATTAGTAAAAATCGAATGCAAAGCTTGGTCTGCATCTTTTGGCAAATAGCTTAAGGTTGATGTTTCTAATCATGTACATGGTACTTTGGAATCACCTTCTTCATTGAATTTTGAGGCCTGAAATTGATGTTTAAGAACGTGTTAGAAATTAAGGACAGCTGCGTGCTAAATCTTATCACAGAGCTACAGAAAAAAGCAGATAAACAGATTATGTTTCTAGTCTTCATATCGATGTATCTGTCGCCTATAAAAACTCATCCTTTAATAGTTGAGATAGTAGAGATATGAGGAGATCACTGATGGCTTCACTCAGCTTGGGTTCTTCATTAATTATCAGATACATAGTTCCTTGTCCATGTCTTTCTAACAAGAGATTCTATGCAATTGAAGTTTAAGTCAGTTTTTATATTGCTATATATGAGATTAGATGCCACAGGTTTTGACCATATTAAAGAACATATGCATTAGAAAGAAATACGACACCTTAGTATTTTTGTTCTTCTTTAGCAAGTCACTATCGAAACATCTTCCTCCTGCATCTGTTTGAAATTTCACGCTGTCTCTTGTTATTTCCAGCTTAAACAGGTACAGGACGGGTAGATGTCGTGAAAGGAATACTCATGGTTTCTGAAGACTGACTATGCCTGAGTACTACACAACAACAAACTCAGGTTAGTGTGCATTAATAAAATCTACAATAGTTATGTGGTTGTAATGCAGAAATGAACATACTTTACCTTGACTTGCTATAATTTGATCCGGTGACTTCATGTGCTAAGGACTTCCTTGTACACTATGTTCTTCATGGTCGTTAATAAGGGCTCAGATCTTTTTCGCTTCTTTGAATTCTTGCTTTCTTCCTTACCCTTGCCCTTACCCTTGCCATTGTCCTTGATGGCGAGAATCTTAATGTTCCTCTTCGCTGTGGCTCTAGACAATGCGACGTAGAGCTGACCATGAGAGAAAACCGGGTCCGGTAGGTACACCCCGACAATTGGGATGGTCTGCCCTTGCGCCTTGTTGATTGTCATGGCAAAGCTGAGCCTAATAGGGAACTGCTTCCTCTTGAACTTGAAAGGGAATATATCGTCATCGGATGGGCAGAGAGGTATCCGAGGAAGGAACACCCTCCTACCAGCATGTTGTCCTAGCACGATTTCTGCATCAATGGCGTTCCTCTGAAAACCCCGGACCACAAGCATTGTGCCGTTACACAACCCATTAGCTGGATCAATGTTTCTCAATAGTATAACAGGGCAATTTATCTTTAGTTTGAGTGCATGCGGAGGCAGCCCGTTGGGAGTCAGGTTATTAAGGAATTCGGGGGCATAGTAGCCGTGTGGATCATCCTCTGCACTATCAAAACTGTGGTAGATCTTCTCTTCGCCCTGGAAGCACTCTATCATGCGCGTATTTATCTTATCAACGTTGTCGTTCTTGGTGGAGAGGATCGCTCGAGATGTCATGTAATTTGGATCAGCCATGTTGTCGTCCAGAGCAGGAAATACATGGTCGATTAGCTTCTCTAGGTCAGCGCCGTCTCCTGTTGGTGGCACACAAATATCTTCGGGGAGCCTTATGTTGCCTTCCTTGTCAGTTTCCTCGGTCCCGTTACCTACCCGTAGCAAGTAATCTGCGAACCACGGGTCATTATGCGCCCTCATGTTGGTGACGAGTCTTAGCTGTCGCATGCTGTTCCAAAGGTACGAACTCCGCAGGGTCGCATCGATTATCTGACCCCGTGACCCCTTCCTGACGACCGGAAGCACCTGCCTGAAGTCCCCACCGAACACGACTGTCTTTCCCCCGAATGGTCGGTCCCGTCGTCCCATGATGTCCCGCATGCTATTGTCTAGTGCCTCAACCGCTTGCCGCTTCGTCATGGTGGCCTCGTCCCATAGGATGAGTGAAGCCATGTGCAGGAGCTTGGCCGTCCCACTTTGCTTCGTGAAGCTGCACGACCCCCCATCTTCAATGTTGAGTGGGATCTTGAACCTCGAGTGGGCTGTCCTTCCTCCAGGCATGATGGAAGCCGCGACGCCTGACGTTGCTGTAGCTAGCGCGATCTTGCCCTTGCCTCGAACCTTTGCGAGAAGTGACCTGTATAGGAAGGTCTTCCCGGTGCCTCCCGGGCCATCGACAAAGAATACACCACCATCACCAGCATCAACTGCTGCCAGTATCTCATCGTATGCAAGCCTCTGCTCAGGGTTTAGCGAGGACGCCAAATCAGCGTCGTTCGCGTCAACCTCGATGGCGGACTCCTCGGTGACTTCTCTGGCCTCACCTCCAGTAGTGTCATAGGTCTCGTCGATGTCCGGAAGAGGGAACAACGCTATGTCTTTGCCCATGGACTGTAGCATGCCCCTGATGTCAAGCAACACCATCTGCTCCACTGCTTTTGAGCACGCGTGTGTTCGACGGTAGTCATCAGACATCACGTCTAGGTGCCTATCCCATAGACCGCGCACGTCACCTGGCTCGCAGAATACCAAGATAGTTGCAAAGAGCCTCCTGAGTGAGGCTGGCATTGCAAACTGTGTTGACTCTGTAAGACACTCGTCAAGTGTGTTGTCGGCCTCAATGAGGCCCAATCTCTCGGCAGCCTCATGGAAGCTATCACATAGCACTCCGTCCACGGTCCGCAGGTCCTCGAAGGATGTCTTGCCTGGTACGTGGTTAAGCAGCACTCGCAGAAAGTAGCGCTCCCCCTCGGCTGGATGGGCTGACACGATTCGACCTACTTGGTGCTGCTTTTCTCTCCGCTTCCAGTATTTCTGTCTCTGCCATGTGAAACTTCCTGGAAAGTCCTTGTACAGGATATCCCGAGCCCACACGTGCTGCTGATTAGCGAGGAAATACTCTGTCAGCATTGACTTAGATGCAGTATCACGGGTGACGACATCGGTCAGGTCCTCTCCTGCTTTGAACGTGACACTATTCATATTAGGGAGATGAAGCGGCAACTGTAGGACCGACGGGAAACTCTCAGAAAGGTTGAAGCCGAATATCCTCCACATCGCCTCCGGTGGAGTAACCCATCGCGCATCAACGTACCTTTTAATCTCGTCTACGACCCCGTTGCTGTCAGGCTGGTCAATGCTGAATGAAGCTCGATCGTGACCCTTGTATACGTATTTGTAAAGGTACTTGACGGCCTTGATGCTGGAGCACACCTCGACATTTATGTGGCAGTTGAACATCCACAACAGATAAGGGTTGTAAGGCACGACCCATCTGTTATCCAGCATTTGACGGCGGACCTTAGCCTGACGACCATCGTCCCGCCGTCGATAAACCGGGTATGAATCCTTCCCCTGTAAGGTGTTCTGGTTGAACGGTCGTGGGTACTTGCTCTTGCACTTCAAGTCTTGCATGCACACATTTTTGGGATTAAGATTGCCACATGGGCCGTGCATCATATGCTTCACGACCATGGCATAGAGCTCTGGATAGTTATGCCTGTCCGGGAGCTCTGCAGATATGACGCGGTCATACTGCTCTGGCACCACGAGTTTATAATTTGAATTCATGATCAGCAGGAAGTGTGCATGGGGGAGGCCCCTCTTCTGGAACTCGACGACATACACATGCGCTACCACAACACCAAGGATGTGCTTTTTGAACAACATCTCTTTCATGGTCTCCAGCTTGGCCCTGAACACGCGTGCGACAAGATCTGGTCGGTCCTGGGGTGTCTGGCCAGGAAGCAGCTCATTCAGTATCTCCTCCCAGCTAGGATTGCATGTCATAGTCAAAAAGATGTCAGGCTTTCCATATGTCTGCACCAGTGCCATGGCGTCCATCTGCCTCCGCTTCATGTCTCGGTTGCTTCCTTGATGTGTCCCTGGCAGCATGATCCTCTTCCCAACAGCGCTCGCTCGCATCTCCCCAACCGCGATGCTATCCACAAGGCCTTGGTATAGATCGGCACGTATCTCTCTCTGGTGGTCCCTTATCCACTTCAGCCTACATCCCTCAATCTTGATGAACATGTCAACACCCCACTGCTGAAACAGGCGTGCTCCGTGTAGTATGGGGTTGAATATCGCAGGGCGCGTCTGTAGCCGGTACCAGTAGTAGTCCCTGACAGAGACACACAACCGGCTGTTCCCCTCTGTGGAAAGACGTGAAAGAAGAAGGTTAGGTACCATATGGAAGGATAGAGAACTTTTTCTGGCATATAAGCATACCAACCAGGCGCACCTGAATCGTTATCACGGTTTCCTCTTGGTTGTTGTGCAACCTCCCAAGGGACATTGTGCTTAGGGATATTTGGATGCCAACCAAGCTCCCCCCTTGGAAAAAAGAGGGGATACGAGAGTGGGTCATAACAGCCATCTGTGGCATGTATACTATACTTCTCGTTGTTGTCCCCATAGAGTGTAATGCTGCGGTTGAACCTGTTTGCTAGATCGCTTCCCTCGACCCAAATCGCAGCCACCTCGGATGACACGGGTCTATTATATCTTCGTTGGTCTAGCTTCTGGTCAATGTTGAGGTCTATCCGGTACTCCTCGAGGTTTTCCTTGTGGGCACCCAAACTCCTAAACTGTTGGGAGTAGGGGTTTTCCCTGAGGACGTCCACTAACTTGCTGACAACGTGCTGGTCCAATTGCTTGGTGGCCTCCTTTCGATGGCTTAAGCTGGGATCGTCATCGTAGAAGTACAACTGCAGATGTTCAGGGCGAGATCTTGGACCGAACGAGTGCACCCTGTGGTACATAGTGCCATGTGCCCGAAACGTGTACACCCCGGACTTCATGTTTGTGTAGTTGTTATCTAGGCTGACGCCAAGGGTAGTGAAGGCAAAGTGCCCGTTGAAGAACCGAATGCTCTCCCGGAAATGCCGAGAGTCTGCATCCGCGCTAGACCATAACCTCATCAGCTCTGGGATAGGCTCGGGTTCAGCTAGCTCAATCTCCCTGTTCCGACAGCAGAAGCCGTCAGTCTCGTACTGGAACTTCTTGGCCTTGCAATGCTCGCAGTTTGCAGCGTGCTTCAGGATGTGTGTGCTGTCTGGGATGTTCGAGTAGACATAGTCGAAAGGATCTAGGTCGATAGATCCTGTGTTGGAGGATTCTACGGGCTCATCGAGGTCCGTGCTATCAGTGTCGGATGCTGCAAGCATTGTGGAGATATAACAAGTCACGATGGGATGCACATCATAAACCAATAATATAGAGGGATGAGCAGCGAAAGGCGCCTCAGAGTACCTTCACCGGCAAATAGGTAGTACTCATCATCCATGAGGTCACCGGAGAGTGCATTCTCGTCCATGATGCCGCTAAGGAAGGCATCCATGTCAGCTGTAACATTGTTGAGCCGGTAAGTAATGGTTTTTATTGTGAGTGCACACCAGGAGGGGAGTAAACATGAGAGGGTTACCATTGGTTCCGATGGTGTACGATGGCATGCTTGATGAAGGGGAGGAAGCCGGTGAAGCAACTCCTGTGGGCGGTGCTTCTGAGCTTGTTGCTGCTCTGTTCACATCTAAGGTACTTGCATGTGCGCCTGGAGGCCTCCGCTTTTTTTGAAAGCTTGCATTACGACGATCTAGCAAAGCTGACTTCTCGCCTTCTGGTATGCTTTTCCCGCGCGCTGTTCGTTTTAAGGCACTCCCTTGAATGTTCTTTGTTGTAATGCTTTGTTTGTGAGCTCGCTCCCAAGCCCTACGCTGTGCTCTGCTCTCCTGCCTCTGCTCCCGGGCTTGATTCTGCTGGTCATCTATTTGGTGATCATTGGTTTGCTGCGAGGGATTTATGAGTTCGCTGGGGGCATCATTATCATCCAGGGTACAACTAAGGTACTCGCCTGCACCGTTGTGGAGCCGTTAAATACTGGTTCAATGCACATGTACAGAACAAGTAGAGTAAAGATGGAAGGATTACCGAGCCGTTAAATACTGGTTCAATGCACATGTACAGAACAAGTAGAGTAAAGATGGAAGGATTACCGTCTGATTCGAAGTTGTTCCCAGCCTTACTCGCAAACCGGGGGGCAGGGGCAGGAGCTGAAGCTTTGGATTCTCTGAATGCCAACGCATGAGTGCTCGACATCAGGTTGGGTGTAGCTAAGGTACCTACATCAGGGCACGGCATTGCGATGGATTCAGCGCAAGGGGTGTTGCGCCTAGCCGCGAGTCTCTTCTTGCGCTGAGCTAGCATGTTCTGCTTCTCCTTAGGTGATTTGTTTTGCAGACGTGTTCTTCGGCGGGTGTTTGTCTCTTGGTTGTCATGGACTGACATATTTTGGTAGGCCGCCCTTCTAAGGGTGTTACTCTGTTGCTTCTCCTCTGGTGTCATTCGTTGCCTGGCTTCTCTTTGACGGGCAGTCCTCTCCTCCTCTGTTTTTTTTCCTAGCTTCTCTGCGACGTGCATTGATTTCCTCCATCTGTTCAGGTGTTAATCTATTTCGCCATGCCATATATTGGTCTCGCCTTTTCTGTTTTCTATCTGATTTAATGATATCATTTGAAGCAATGTGCTCGGGGACAGTGTCTTCAGTGTCGAGTCCAAGTGCTATGTCTGAACCAATATTATGATCAATGCTTCTGTCTGTTCCTCGAAGTGATGCATGGTGATCATAGTAAGTGCCTTCACGAGAATGATTTCCTGAAGAACCATTTTGTTTAACAAATGTATAAATGCAAACTGAAAAAAAGTCGTGTGTAAGGGCGATACCGATTGATGTTTCCACATGCGGCACTGGCTGAAAGGCCTTGAGATTGCCGGCTATAGGAATCATCATAGGCAGTTGCGTGGGCACATTGTCATCATCATCGGAAGACGAAACACCGTAGTTAGTAGTGCCTGTTTGTTCGCGTATGAAAAAACCAGATGGTGGTCGGTGTGTATTCGTGAGTTGTGATCTGGGTGTCCTCTCATATTCGACAACTGATAAGATTAATGTAAGTTAAGTTGTGAAGCTTATTGAGTACCTTATGTGCAGACATGTGATTGGCATACACATACCTTGTTTTCCTTTATCATAGAGATGCTCTCTGTCCTGTGACATCTTTCTGTCCTATAGAAGATGTAATTTAGATTCTTTTTATGAGGTTATGCGAATCCGTGTTGACTTGATGCCAATTGCTGAATCTTCCATATATTAATGTATGCCTATTTCTACCAGTGCCCTTCTATCCATAGCTGAATCTGAAGGATACATGAAGTGAGAGTGCTGGTAACTGACAATGTATTTATTTGGTTATTCAAAGCTACTCCCTCCGTAACCAAATTCGGAGGGAGTATGCAACACTCTTTGTTCAATTACTACTTATACTTTTTTTAAATTCACTCAAATTAATGTTGCATCAGTTTCTAGACTTCAAGGTATAACACTCTACAGTGTGTGAAATCTGAGATTTAGTGTTTAGGATATTATGATTTCCAAAAATCTTGAATGTAAATCAGCAAATGTGTGATGTGCATACAAAAAAGTTGCTAGAAATTTGATATTTGAATTGAGATTCACACATGTCTTACTATTACCTTCCCCTGTTTCAATGACAGCTTTATGTCAATATAGTATTATCTTCAGTTTGGACTTTTGACTTGGCCATAATGATATGACCTCTGGTGACTCATTTAACAGGCTTTTAGGTCTCACTTGTTCATTTTCATAGACATGTTCTTTGCGTATGATTGACGGCTGAAGTTTGTATATTTCAGTTTTTAAAGTGCAAGATTTTGTAGAAGTTCAATTTTTTAAAAAGAGGGTTCAGACATGGCGACAAGAATGAAGGTGGAGGGGAAGGAGTGGAGAAAAAGACTATACAGGATTCTGGAGGTGAGCTTAAATGAAAGTATTTCCTTCTATCACTATTCCTGTCGCGAGGCATGTTTGTTCCCATGATTTAAAAGTAAACATGGTCTGAGATTATTTCAGAATTTCCTAGATTTTTTTGACAGTTTCAACACATGTTCTCCACCTGCGCATACTATAGGACTTTAGCAAAACAGGGCAATATTCTTTACGGAACCGGTGATGCAGATGCAGATTGGTTTTGGTACGCAACTAACTTAATCAAAATCCTTTCTGGCCATAAGTATGCGCATACTACATGGTTTTGATATATATTGCCACTCCAAAATGAAGTCAAAGGCCTCATTGCCCCCCTCCACCACAGAGTAATTAAAGGTACCTGCAGTTTTTATGTTCTTATTTTTTGTTGGACAATTCATCTACTTGGCAGGAAAGATTAATGCGAATAGAACAGGTGGCATAACTCATTAGATTTTGTAACTTTGCGGAGTAAAAGTTAAAGATGCAATCTGAGTACTAACATTATGAAGTTTTGAACAGGAGTCTAGGATGGCAAACCTAGGGCGTGATGGGCAGCATGAAACATAACAAAGGTGGAAGAAGACGATCAAGAGATGAGGAAGAAGACGGTAGGCGGGCTCAGGAGATGAGGCAGCAAGAGCCGTCGAGCGAGGCGATCAGCAGAGGCTGCAGCTCCCACAGCTCGCGTTTCTGTTTCGGCGGCGAGTCTCGATGGCGTCTCAATGGAGGTCGTACGCCAGGAAGAACTGGCGTCTCGATGGAGGTCGGCCAGGAAGAACTGGCGTCTCAATGGCGGGTTGAAGAAGTTTGATTTTTGGTCGATGGACCTCGTCCTCGTTCGTGGGTTGCGGCGCTGTTTTTTCGTGGGGTTCGTTTGACTGGGCGATCGTGGGGTTCCATGAACTATGGACCTCGTACGTGGGCTGAGTTGGGGATTTTTCGTACATGGGCTGAGTTGGTGATTTTTCGTACGTGGGCTGAGTTGGTGGGCTGCTGCGTGCGTGTGGGAGTTCGGGCGACGAAGGGAGGGGGGATCGATCGAGGTCGAACCATCACGACGTTCGATCCCCCTTTAATAGTAGAGGTTTTGATATATATTGCCACTCCAAAATGAAGTCAAAGGCCTCATTGCCCCCCTCCACCACAGAGTAATTAAAGGTACCTGCAGTTTTTATGTTCTTATTTTTTGTTGGACAATTCATCTACTTGGCAGGAAAGATTAATGCGAATAGAACAGGTGGCATAACTCATTAGATTTTGTAACTTTGCGGAGTAAAAGTTAAAGATGCAATCTGAGTACTAACATTATGAAGTTTTGAACAGGAGTCTAGGATGGCAAACCTAGGGCGTGATGGGCAGCATGAAACATAACAAAGGTGGAAGAAGACGATCAAGAGATGAGGAAGAAGACGGTAGGCGGGCTCAGGAGATGAGGCAGCAAGAGCCGTCGAGCGAGGCGATCAGCAGAGGCTGCAGCTCCCACAGCTCGCGTTTCTGTTTCGGCGGCGAGTCTCGATGGCGTCTCAATGGAGGTCATACGCCAGGAAGAACTGGCGTCTCGATGGAGGTCGGCCAGGAAGAACTGGCGTCTCAATGGCGGGTTGAAGAAGTTTGATTTTTGGTCGATGGACCTCGTCCTCGTTCGTGGGTTGCGGAGCTGTTTTTTCGTGAGGTTTTGATATATATTGCCACTCCAAAATGAAGTCAAAGGCCTCATTGCCCCCCTCCACCACAGAGTAATTAAAGGTACCTGCAGTTTTTATGTTCTTATTTTTTGTTGGACAATTCATCTACTTGGCAGGAAAGATTAATGCGAATAGAACAGGTGGCATAACTCATTAGATTTTGTAACTTTGCGGAGTAAAAGTTAAAGATGCAATCTGAGTACTAACATTATGAAGTTTTGAACAGGAGTCTAGGATGGCAAACCTAGGGCGTGATGGGCAGCATGAAACATAACAAAGGTGGAAGAAGACGATCAAGAGATGAGGAAGAAGACGGTAGGCGGGCTCAGGAGATGAGGCAGCAAGAGCCGTCGAGCGAGGCGATCAGCAGAGGCTGCAGCTCCCACAGCTCGCGTTTCTGTTTCGGCGGCGAGTCTCGATGGCGTCTCAATGGAGGTCGTACGCCAGGAAGAACTGGCGTCTCGATGGAGGTCGGCCAGGAAGAACTGGCGTCTCAATGGCGGGTTGAAGAAGTTTGATTTTTGGTCGATGGACCTCGTCCTCGTTCGTGGGTTGCGGAGCTGTTTTTTCGTGGGGTTCGTTTGACTGGGCGATCGTGGGGTTCCATGAACTATGGACCTCGTACGTGGGCTGAGTTGGGGATTTTTCGTACATGGGCTGAGTTGGTGATTTTTCGTACGTGGGCTGAGTTGGTGGGCTGCTGCGTGCGTGTGGGAGTTCGGGCGACGAAGGGAGGGGGGATCGATCGAGGTCGAACCATCACGACGTTCGATCCCCCTTTAATAGTAGAGGTTTTGATATATATTGCCACTCCAAAATGAAGTCAAAGGCCTCATTGCCCCCCTCCACCACAGAGTAATTAAAGGTACCTGCAGTTTTTATGTTCTTATTTTTTGTTGGACAATTCATCTACTTGGCAGGAAAGATTAATGCGAATAGAACAGGTGGCATAACTCATTAGATTTTGTAACTTTGCGGAGTAAAAGTTAAAGATGCAATCTGAGTACTAACATTATGAAGTTTTGAACAGGAGTCTAGGATGGCAAACCTAGGGCGTGATGGGCAGCATGAAACATAACAAAGGTGGAAGAAGACGATCAAGAGATGAGGAAGAAGACGGTAGGCGGGCTCAGGAGATGAGGCAGCAAGAGCCGTCGAGCGAGGCGATCAGCAGAGGCTGCAGCTCCCACAGCTCGCGTTTCTGTTTCGGCGGCGAGTCTCGATGGCGTCTCAATGGAGGTCGTACGCCAGGAAGAACTGGCGTCTCGATGGAGGTCGGCCAGGAAGAACTGGCGTCTCAATGGCGGGTTGAAGAAGTTTGATTTTTGGTCGATGGACCTCGTCCTCGTTCGTGGGTTGCGGAGCTGTTTTTTCGTGGGGTTCGTTTGACTGGGCGATCGTGGGGTTCCATGAACTATGGACCTCGTACGTGGGCTGAGTTGGGGATTTTTCGTATATGGGCTGAGTTGGTGATTTTTCGTACGTGGGCTGAGTTGGTGGGCTGCTGCGTGCGTGTGGGAGTTCGGGCGACGAAGGGAGGGGGGATCGATCGAGGTCGAACCATCACGACGTTCGATCCCCCTTCAGTTTATCATGCTAAACAACCTGGAAGTGAGAGAGAAGCAACCACCATGGGATACATCAGGTGTGGTTAAATCATTTGATTTTCTGTATGTATTATCTTAAGAACTGGGAACTTGATTTGGGGGCATGTCTTGTTTCCCTTTTGGCCGGGTCTGTATGCAGATGTGCAGTGAGGTGATGTAGGTGCCGTGTCGTGTAGAGATGGGTGGTAGTGGAGTCGTCAAGGAGATTGCCTGAGCTGAATCGGTAGGTCACCTGCGTCAGCTTATTCCGTGTGTTGTTGCCCGAGCTTATGTGGTCGCTATCATACCTGTAGAACAGACCACATTTGTTACCATTTAGGCATATAATGTGGGAATATTAAGAAGATCCAACCGCTGCATAATTAATCACACCACATGGACTTCCATTGACACAATTGATCATAGCATATTAGGAAAATAATAATCAAATCTAACCTTTGCTTGGTCGGTTGTACCACCTTAATCATCATTTATGAAATCATCCAAGTATATTCCGATAGGAAAACGAAAATCTTGCCACTCCATGCTCGATCGTGCCCAAGGAAGAGATGTTGATGGATCTCTTATTTGGTATTGACAGATGTACGTACAAATATATTGTGGTCAGGTCAGAGCTATGAGACAGATTTGGGCATGAGTCGTGAGATGCAATTTGCAGATACTTAGTAAACTGAAGGTACACATTCATGATTCATCTAGTTCTTATTTTTTTAATACTAATTATGCAATGGACAGACTACATATTGTTTTAGTGCTAGATCTAATTTGCAAATATAGCCATCTGTGTCCGCAGAAATATTGGATTCATCGGAAAACTGTATGAATTCCTCTTTAAGAACGTTACATAGAGTAAAATAGAAATATTCTAAGGTCTCTTGCACAAAAGGATCTCCTTGTACACGATATGTTTTGCCGATTTATTTCCCTTAGATTCTTTATTTTCTTTGGTAAATATAGCCCCACATGTTTTAGCGACTGCCCTTGACTCTTCTTTTTTGAAGGCTCCTAGTAACTCGTCAAAAACTACCCCACACGGACGGGAAACTTTTTTTGAAGAGAGGTGCATGGATAGGAAACTGGCTGACGTAACTAAGACTCTCCAAAATAGAGAAAGGTAAAATATTGATCTATTTTCCCACAACAGTTCGATTCTAAAAGTGTTAGAGATGATTAAGTAACTGATTAAACATTACCTATACCACCTGTTCTTGATTCTCCACAACATTCATTGGGGCCATTTTCCATTGAGGTATAGAATAAATGGAAGAACTCAAGATTAAATTTATGAACGAACATGAATGATTACGATAGGGTATTATTATAGACAAATATATATGATTAAAAGTATTAGAAGCTGAAAATTAAAAGATACAGAACTACTTTTTCTGTTGAGTAGGCGTTGGAGAGGGCTTCCTATAAAATCAAATGGGGTCAAGGAGGTCAAAAACTGTGCTGCTAGTCTTTACCAAGAGATTAACATGAGCATCATTTTTTATCTCACGTGTTGCTTCAAGAAAATTATGCTAATGTACAACCTTCTTAACTGTTGAATGCATATACACTCCATATCTGCAAGTAACACTATGAAAAAAAATCAATGAGAACAGAGTATAATTTTGGTTTCTACTATGCACATATTGTATTGGATCATTGTGTGAGCATTAAACTGAAAGAACAGATCCATGTAAACAAACTCCTGGTTTTTCCTTCTAAGAAACATAGGGAAGTAGACTGGCAAACCATGTAATGCTCCGAAACGACTTATCTACTTTCCAAAGAAATCGAAGGTGGTGCTCGAGTTTTCTGTGCGGAAGTACATCCACATCTATGGTGAATTGCATCCACTATTTGGATTGCATATCGCCTACATATCTTACCCACCCTGGTAATACTCTGTATCTAGACATGTCTGAAATCAAATAACACACATAAGAAAAATCCCCAAACAAAAACCTAGGCTGCACTTGCTCATTAGAGACCAAGTCACAAATTGCAAGATAACATAAAAATCCTGAGAAATAAAAACCTACCTCATTCTTGCTCCAATGCTCCTTGTATACCTGCAAGAAGTCTGCCGGAGTTCCTGAACTCTGTAGCTTCACCAACAATGTTGGATGTACATATAAGAAGATGATAATTATAATGGCTTGTTTTTTCAAATTAATTCAAGATAAGCTCGTACACTGAAGGAAATAGTTAACTAACAGCAATCCATTGTACTAACATGATTTTGTGAATATTTGAGCACGGCATTATACCACGTTAGACCTAAAGGAGATTGAGAACATGTGACACCACATTATTATTGGGCCTGGAAAGTCAGGTCAACCACAGAACTAAACCAAGAGACTGTAGATCCTAGATGTCTGAGATAAGGAGGGAACTAATACTTTTTTTCCTTCTTTTATGATGGAGGATTTAAAGGATTAATTCTACCTTTAGATCTAATATTATCACATAGATAGTGGAAAAAGTCGAGCATTATGTATTTACTTTTGAAAATACATTCCTATCACACACAGGCAGGGAATAATTGAATATGCATAGCTTGTTTTAAAGAATGGAGCAACGATGAATATATGCTAAGGCAGCACTCTATAACATGGTAATAAGATCGAATTAGTTTACCTTGTATTGCAAATATGTAATCTTGTCGTTTTAATGATGCAGATGCTGAACCAAGTCTAAAGCTCGCTGAGCACGGCTGGTCTTTTCTTTTACCATGGAGGTTGTGAAAGGTTCACTGTAAATTTTTGATATACCTTCATTAGCCTAGCCATACCGGTTTCATGGTGAACGAAATAGGCAACATGGAGGTTGGATGCTTAGATGATGTTATGATAAGATTAGTTGGTCAACAACTACAGCATGAGCATGGGTAACATCCAAATTCCACAAATTAGTCATGTATTAGTGTGTACTCAGCTCCTCCTTTGAAAATTTAGCAAACTAAACATCCAAACATGTGCTTCTGCAATAAGAAATTAGCACATGCTAAATAAGTAATTTGAAATTAGCAGTACCGGTTTAAATGAGAATACAACCATTAATGACTGTTAAAATAGAAAATCAGTTACACCTCAAATCTTGGGAATAAGTAGTCTGTTGGAGGCTCAAACGTAAATTAGAACCCTATCATGCGAAGTGGCAAACAGAAAATTAGCACTTCCTCTACATGTTGGATGCTTACCAGATTCAATATACCTCAAATAGCGTGTGCGTGAATATATGTGGCTGCAAGGGAGTCCATGGGGAATTAGAGCTGGCTACACGTTTTAAGTTGGTTCCTACACTCCATGCAATTTGAACTTATGAGGCTTGTAACATGGGTAGAAGCAGCTGGTGATCCAATCAGTTAGCCGAGCCACTGCTAGATATCTAATTCGAAAAAAAAGATTAGCAAGACTACAATCAGATTCAAGTGCTTGACCGATCCAATAGTTGCAGATGTCAAAACATATTGCTGCTGCAGCACGCAAATCCGACCAGCATGAGCATGAAAGCCCAGGCGTGCGACTTCTTCCCACCTTGCGCAGCGTGCGACTTCTCCTCACCTTGGGTCGGCAAGTTGATTTGATGGCGGCAAGTTGATTGATGGCATGAGGCGATGATTAGATGTGTTTTTTACCTTTTGTTTTCTCTACAGACGAAAGGAGAGGCAATAATTAGGAGTTTGTTTACCTTGACTTCTTTTTTCTTTATGAAAGAGTAATGCGGGTGGAAGAGGTGGGATTATCCAAGGGCTCCCGATTAATTATTGGTTGATCAAAGAGATGAAATTTTCTAACGCCAAGGATTAACGTGGAGCCTCGTATGGTGCTTTCAATTAGTAAATATAAGACGAGTTAATTTTAAGTACGCTGTACAGTTCCACCACATCTATAGTCAGATAAACTGAACAAAATAGCCCCTAAATACTAATACTACTAGTACTAGTACTACTACCGAGCATCCACCTCCGCCTTCCGCCTCGAACGCCCTCTGCCGTTCCAGACGACCCCTCTCGAAGCAGTGGTTCTCCTCGTAAATCTCTTGATTCCTCGCCTCTGAGGCGGCGTGTGCCGCTGCCACCACGGCGGTAAGGCTCTTTGCGTGCTCGACGAGGCGCTCCTCCTCCTCCCGCAGGAACTCGGTGTAGCGCGCAAGGTCGCTATCCCACGTGCCGGCATCCACCTTCGCCTCCCGCCTTCGGGCGGCGGTGGCGGAGCGGATAATGACCCCGGCGGTCGACGGTGGGCTGGCGGCCACGGCGGCCGACGACGGGGTGGCGGCCACGACCACCACCTCCCGCCTTAGGGCCACGGTGGCGGAGCGGGTGATGGCCACAGTGGCCGGCAGTGGGGTGGCGGCCACGACGGCCATTTCCCGCCTTCGGGCCGCGGCGGCGGAGCGGGCGATGGCCCTGGCTTTCGACGGTGGTGTGGCGGCAACGACGGTCGGCAACAGCTGCCGACGGGCACCGGTGGCAGAGCGTGTGGTGGGTGTTCCGCGCACACCCAATAGGGACGCCACGCGCACTACACTACGCCGGGGACTGCGCCGCCGTCGCAGTGTAGCCTCCCAGCTGGAGCTGTCCTTTGATGACGGCGGAGTGGCTGAGCGATGACGACAGGCCGATGCCATTGGCGAATGTGGGAGAAGCAGACGAGATAAGCTACAGGGATGGAGGGGAAAAAGCTACGCAGGACTCGCCGGCCGTGAGGTGTTTTATAGCTAGCCGGTAATCTTGGGATTTTGGGGGATTTCACCGAGTCGGGCGGGAAGCTTACGCGTGAACCTGCGAGGTTGCGCGGGAACGGGCTCACCGACGATTCATTGGCGCCACCGTTTGGCAAAAAGAACACTCCCGCGCGATGTGCAAGCTTGCGTTGTAAGCCGTCTGCGGCAGCGGGGTGACAAGACGTGCGAGAGGAGGACGAAAGGCCACATACACATACGGTTAATTAAAAAATGTTTGTGATTTAATTACCTAATATACCACCATCTTGGTTTATAAGTATGATTTAACTAATAAAATACGAATGCATGTCGCCAAAGATTATATAGTTGGATTTGTATTTGAACATAGTTTTCAATTATATAATTTTTAAAACACTGCATTAACATTTTTTGGTAAAATTTGAGGACAAAGTATGGCACGGAATATAAAGGAGACTATAAACTAGACGGAGGTGGTACCACACAACCGCTCTTTACGCAGTGACGTAACTGTCGGCCGGCTTGTAGGCGACCAGTTGCTGCATGTTCAACTACTCCATGCGTGTGGTTGCTTGCGGTTCAGGCGGCCGCGGCAGATGACCCACAAGTGTAGGAGATCTATCGTAGTTTTTTGATAAATAAGAGTGTCGAACACAACGAGGAGCAGAAGGAAATGATAAGCAGTTTTTAGTAAGGTATTATCTGCAAGCACTGAAATTATCGGTAACAGATAGTTTTGTGATAAGGTAATTTATAACGAGTAGCAAGTAATAAAATTAAATAAGATGCAGCAAGATGGCCCAATCCTTTTTGTAGCAAAGAACAAGGCTGGACAAACTTTTATATAAAGGAAAGCGCTCCCGAGGATACATAGGAATTATCGTCAAGCTAGTTTTCATCATGTTCATATGATTCATGTTCGGTATTTTGATAATCTGATATGTGGGTGGACCGGTGCTTGGGTGTTGCCCTTACTTGGACAAGCATCCCACTTATGATTAACCCCCATTGCAAGCATCCGCAACTACAACAAAAGTATTAAGGTAAATCTAATCATAGCATGAAACATATGGATCCAGATCAGCCCCTTACGAAGCAACACATAAACTAGGGTTTAAGCTTCTGTCACTCTAGCAACTCATCATCTACTTATTACTTCACAATACCTCCCTCTAGACCCAAACAATGGTGAAGTGTCATGTAGTCGGCGTTCACATGACACCACTAGAGGGATGACAACATACATCTCATCAAAATGTTGAACGAATACCAAATTCACATGACTACTTATAGCAAAACTTCTCCCATGTCCTCAGGAACAAAAGTAACTACTCACAAAGAATATTCATGTTCATAATCAAAGGAGTATTAATATGCATAATGATCTGAACATATGATCTTCCACCAAGTAAACCAACTAGCATCAACTACAAGGAGTAATCAACACTACTAGCAACCCACAGGTACCAATCTGAGGTTTGGATACAAGAGATGAACTAGGGTTTGAGATGAGATGGTGCTGGTGAAGATGTTGATGGAGATTGCCCCCCTCCCGATGAGAGGATCGTTGGTGATGACGATGGTGATGATTTCCCCCTTCCGGAGGGAAGTTTCCCCGGCAGAATAGCTCTGCCGGAGCTCTAGATTGAATCCGCCAAGGTTCCGTCTCGTGGCGGCGGAGTTTCTTCTCCAAAGCTTGCTTATGATTTTTTCCCGGACGAAAGACCTCATATAGCAGAAGATGGGCATCGGAGGGCCACCAGGGGGCCCACGAGGCAAGGGGGCGCGCCCAGGGGGTAGGGCGTGCCCCCACCCTCATGGACGGTGAGTGGCCCCCCTCAGGTACTTCTTTCGCCCAATATTTTTTATATATTCCGGAAGGTGCTCCCGTGAAGTTTCAGTACTTTTGGTGCTGTGCAGAATAGGTCTCTAATATTTGCTCATTTTCCAGCCCAGAATCCCAGCTGCCGGCATTCTCCCTCTTCATGTAAACCTTGTAAAATAAGAGAGAATATGCATACGTATTGTGACATAATGTGTAATAACAGCCCATAATGCAATAAATATCGATATAAAAGCATGATGCAAAATGGACGTATCAACTCCCCCAAGCTTAGACCTCGCTTGTCCTCAAGCGAAAGCCGAAATCAAAAAATATGTCCACATGTTTGAAGATAGAGGTGTCAATAAAAATAAAATACGGACATGAGGGCATCATGATCATTCTTAGAACAGCAACACACACACACACACACACACACACACACACACACACACATATATATATATATATTGTCATATGATCTCTTATGCTAAAATAACAATTCAATCACAATTTCAAGTATGAATCATAAACTTCATTGAGAACCAACAAACTCTATTCTCAGTCATTGATGCAATTACAATTTATCATAACATATGAAAGAGTCAATATAAGAGCTTTTCAGCAAGTTCACATACTCAACCATCATTTAGTCTTTCACAATTGCTGACACTCACGCGATATTTATGGTTATGAAGTTTTAATTGGACACAGAGAAAGATAGGGGCTTATAGTTTTGTCTCCCAACGTTTTACCTCAAAGGTAATGTCAACAATAATAGTTCATGAAAACTCACATCCAATTAGCTATATATATCAGGATCTTTCCAACACATTGTGCTTGACAAATGATAAAATGTAAAAAGGAAAGGTGAATATCACCATGACTCTTTGCATGAAGTATAAGACAAGAATAAAAGATAGGCCCTTCGCAGAGGGAAGCAGAGGTTGTCATGCGCTTTTATGGTTGGATGCACGAAATCTTAATGCAAAAGAACGTCACTTTATATTGCCACTTGTGATATGAACCTTTATTATGCAGTCCGTCGCTTTTATTTCTTCCATATGACAATATCGTATAAAGCTTATAATCTCCACACTAATAAGTCATACATATTTAGAGAGCAATTTTTATTGCTTGCACCGATGACAACTTACTTGAAGGATCTTACTCAATCATAGGTAGATATGGTGGACTCTCGTGGCAAAAACGGCTAGCAAGAGAGGGAAAGGCAAACTCAACATGTTGGATGATCCATGACAATATAATTTATCTCAGATGTAAGAAAACATAACCCATTACGTTGTCTTCCTTATCCAACATCAACTCTTTAGCATGTCATATTTTAATGAGTTCTCACAATTATAAAAGATGTCCAAGATAGTATATTTATATGTGAACCTCTCTTTCTTTATTACTTCCTATTAATTGCAGCAATGACCAAAACTATGTTTGTCAACTCTCAACAACTTTTATTCATCATACTCTTTATATGTGAGCTCATTACTCTCCATAAGATCCGTATGATCTCTTTATTTCTTTTTTATTTTATTCCCTCAAGATCATAGCAAAATTATCAAGCCCTTGACTCAACACTAATCTTTATTATATATATCTCACGGTCTCGATTACATAAGAAAATCATAAAGCAAAACTCACAACTAGATCATACTAATTTTTTTATTCTCCTAGATCAAGATATTATCAAAAGGATCGAACTAGGAAAAACGATAAAGATAAAAGTGATGGTGATACGATATCGGGGCACTCTCCAAGCTTGGCAGTTGCCAAGGGGAGTGCCCATACCCGATGCTCAGTTCTTCTTTGTTGGTGAAGAAGGTGCTGATGATGATGGGTAGTCGCACATTGAGTGTAAGAGATCCTCCAATTTGCGGATAATGCCCTTGAGTGCGGCGATATGCTCGTTCAACAAAATATTTTCACTTGTGAGATACTTGTTTTGAATACGAGCCAACTCAATCATCTTGAAAGCCTCAATCTCCGTTGGGGTAAAGAGATTGTGGTGAGGTGGAAGGATGTCTTCTTCTGCTACTGCCGGAACTTGATCCCCCATGGCCTTCTTGATCCCATCATCCTTGTTGATCTCTCCGGGTTCTTCTCTCTTCAGCTCTATCTTCATTAGCCAAGCATCGTTTCCCTCATTGTTGGAGGAGGAGGGAGACGACATGATGCTTGGCCTTGACAACCCTGGCAGAAAATAGCTCGAAACAAGAACATGAGATTTTTGCATGATACGGTGGTCAAACCTTCGGGAGATTATATAGTGCATTTTTACCGACCAAAAGAAGTATCGTGCAAGAAAACGGAGTCCGAAGAGCACACGAGGTGCCCATGAGGCAGGGGGCGCGCCCAGGGGGGTATTGCGCGCCCTCCACCCTCATGGAAGCCCCGTGTCCTTTCCGGTCTACTTCTTATTTTCCTATTTTATTAAATATTCCAAAACGGAGAAATATTGCCATTAGAACTGTTTTGGAGTCGGTTTACTTACCGTACCACATACCTATTCCTTTTCGGAGTCTGAAACATTCCGAAAAGTGTCCCTTACGTATTCCTCCGGGGTTACGGTTTCAATAATATTAGTTTCAACATTTATAGGATTACCTGAGATATAATGTTTGGTTCTTTGGCCGTTCACCACCCTCGGATTTGTGCCTTCGAAGTTGTTGATTTTTATGGCACCGGAACGATAAACCTCCTCGATAACGTAAGGACCTTCCCATTTAGAGAGAAGTTTTCTTGCAAAAAATCTTAAATGAGAGTTGTATAGCAATACATAATCACCTACATTAAACTCATGCTTTTGTATCCTTTTGTCATGCCATCTTTTAACCTTTTCTTTAAAAAGCCTGGCATTTTCATAAGCCTGGGTTCTCCATTCATCAAGTGAGCTAATGTCAAAAAGCCTCTTCTCACCGGCAAGTTTGAAGTCATAGTTGAGCTCTTTAATGGCCCAATATGCCTTATGTTCTAATTCGAGAGGTAAGTGACATGCTTTACCATAAACCATTTTATAAGGAGACATACCCATAGGATTTTTATATGCAGTTCTATAAGCCCATAGTGCATCCTCAAGTTTCTTGGACCAATTCTTTCTAGATCTATTAACAGTCTTTTGCAAAATTAATTTAAGCTCTCTATTGCTAAGTTCTACTTGACCACTAGACTGTGGATGATATGGAGATGCAATTCTATGATTGACATCATACTTAGCAAGCATTTTACGGAAGTCAGCATGAATAAAATGTGAACCGCCATCAGTCATTAAGTATCTAGGGACTCCAAACCTTGGAAAAATATCTTCTTTAAGCATCTTAATAGAGGTGTTATGATCATCACTACTAGTTGGAATAGCTTCTACCCACTTAGTAACATAATCAACAACAACTAAAATATGTGTATATCCATTAGAGGAAGGAAAAGGTCCCATATAATCAAAGCCCCAAACATCAAATGGTTTAATAACAAGTGAATAATTCATAGGCATTTCTCGATGTCTACTAATATTACCGATTCTTTGACATTCATCACAAGATAAGACAAACTTACGGGCATCCTTGAAGAGAGTAGGCCAATAAAAACTGGATTGCAATACCTTATGTGCAGTTCTATCTCCAGCATGGTGTCCTCCATAAGCCTCGGAGTGGCACTTACGTAGGATCTGTTCCTATTCATGCTCAGGCACACAACGTCTAATAACACCACCTACTCCTTCTTTATAAAGGTGTGGGTCATCCCAGAAGTAATGTCTTAAATCATAGAAGAACTTTTTCTTTTGCTGGTATGTGAAACTAGGTGGTATAAATTTAGTAACAATGTAATTAGCATAATCAGCATACCATGGAGCAGTACGAGAAGCATTTATGACAGCTAATTGTTCATCAGGAAAGCTATCATCAATAGGTAGTGGGTCATCAAGAACATTTTTTAACCTAGACAAGTTGTCTGCAACGGGGTTCTCAGCTCCCTTTCTATCAATAATATGCAAATCAAATTCTTGTAGCAGGAGAACCCATCTAATAAGTCTAGGTTTAGCATCTTTCTTTTCCATAAGATATTTAATAGCAGCATGATCAGTGTGAATAGTTACTTCAGAATCAACAATATAACGTCTGAACTTATCACAAGCAAATACAACTACTAAGAATTCTTTTTCAGTAGTAGCATAATTTCTCTGGGCATTGTCCAGAGTTTTACTAGCATATTGAATAACATTTAATTTCTTATCAACCCTTTGTCCTAGAACAGCCCCTACAACATAATCACTAACATCACACATGATTTCAAAGGGTAAATTCCAATCAGGTGGCTGAACAATAGGTGCAGAAATCAAGGCTTTCTTAAGTATTTCAAATGCTTCTACACAATCATCATCGAAGACAAAAGGAATATCTTTTTGTAATAGGTTAGTCAGAGGCTGGGAAATTTTTGAGAAGTCCTTAATGAACCTTCTATAAAAACCGGCATGACCAAGGAAACTTCTTATACCTTTGATGTCCTTGGGACACGACATCTTTTCAATAGCATCAACTTTAGCTTTGTCAACTTCAATACCTCTTTTAGAAATTTTATGCCCCAAGACAATACCTTCATTAACCATAAAGTTGCTCTTCTCCCAATTCAAGACAAGATTAGTTTCTTCACATCTCTGCAAAACTCGATCAAGGTTGCTCAAGCAATCATCAAAAGAGGATCCATAAACAGAGAAATCATCCATGAAAACTTCACAGATCTTTTCACAAAAGTCAGAGAATATAGCCATCATGCATCTTTGAAAGGTAGCAGGTGTTACATAAACCAAAAGGCATACGTCTATAAGCAAAGGTACCAAAAGGGCAAGTAAAAGTAGTCTTTTCTTGATCATCAGCTGACACGGGTATTTGAGAGAAACCAGAGTAACCATCTAGAAAGCAAAAATGTGTATTTTTGGATAATCTTTCTAGCATTTGATCAATGAAAGGCAAAGGGTAATGATCTTTTTTAGTAGCTTTATTTAATTTGCAGAAATCAGTTATCATCCTATAACCTATAATAATTCTTTGCGGAATCAATTCATCTTTATCATTGGAAACAACAGTGATACCTCCCTTCTTAGGGACACAATGGACAGGGCTTACCCACTAACTATCAGCAATGGGATAAATTATACCTGCTTCAAGGAGCTTTAATATTTCCTTTCTTACCACTTCTTTCATCTTAGGATTTAGCCGTCGTTGGTGATCAATAACTGGTTTGGCGTCTTTCTCCAAATTTATTTTGTGTTGACATAGAGTGGGACTAATGCCCTTAAGATCATCAAGAGTATATCCAATAGCAGCATGATGCTTCTTTAGAGTTTTCAATAATCTCTCTTCTTCATGCTCTGAAAGATTAGCACTAATAATAACAGGTTATATCTTCTTTTCATCAAGATAAACATATTTAAGAGTATCAGGCAATGGTTTAAGCTCAAACATGGGATCACCCTTTGGTGGAGGAGGATCCCCTAGAATTTCAACAGGTAAGTTGTGTTTCAGAATAGGTCCCTGTTTAAAGAATACCTCATCTATTTCCCTTCTTTCATTCATGGACATATCATTTTCATGGTCTAGCAAATATTGTTCTAAAGGATCAGTAGGAGGCACGACAATAGAAGCAAGACCAATAATTTCATATTTACTAGGAAATTCTTTATCATGAGGTTGTCTATGAAATTTAGCAAAATTAAACTCATGAGACATCACCTAAACCAACAGAAACCGTATCCTTATTGCAGTCTATCTTAGCATTAACAATATTCAAGAAGGGTCTACCAAATATAATGGGACAAAAGTCATCTTGTGGGGAACCGAGAACAGGAAAATCAGCAGGTTATTTAACTTTCCCACACAAGACTTCAACATCTCTAACAACCCCAATCGGTGAAATAGTATCTCTATTGGCAAGTTTAATGGTAACATCGATATTTTCTATCTCAACGGGTGCAATATCATGCATAATTTCTTCGTATAAGGAATGAGGTATTGCACTTGCACTAGCACCAATATCACATAAGCCATGATAACAATGATCTCCTATTTTAACAGAAATAACAGGCATGCCTACAACAGGTCTATGTTTATTTTTAGCATCAGGTCTAGCAATTCTAGCAGCTTCATTGCAGAAGTAAATAACATGCCCATCAATATTATCGGCCAAGAGATCTTTAACCATAGCAATCTTAGGTTCAACTTTAATTTGCTCAGGGGGTTTAGGTGTCTTAATATTACTTTTGTTGACCACAGTTGAAACTTTAGCATGATCCTTTATTCTAACAGGGAACGGTGGCTTCTCAATATAAGCAGGAGGAACAACATGATTATCATAAGTGATAGTCTTTTCTTCAACTTTAATAGGTGCAACTACTTTTACTTCAATGGGAGGATTATATTTAAACCACTTCTCCTTAGGGAGATCAACATGAGTAGCAAAGGATCCACAGAAAGAAGCTACTATCTCAGAGCCAAGTCCATATTTAGTGCTAAATTCACAAAAAGCATATGTATCCATAAAAGATTTAACACAATCAAACTTAGGTGTTATACCCGACTCTTTTCCTTCGTCGAGGTCCCAATCTTCAGAGTTACGTTTAATTCTTTCCAATAAATCCCATTTGAATTCAATAGTCTTCATCATAAAAGATCCAGTACAAGAAGTATCGAGCATGGAGCGATTACTGAGAGAAAGTCGAGCATAAAATTTTTGAATAATCATTTCTCTTGAGATGATTGGGGCATGAATATAACATTGACTTACGCCTCCCCCAAGCTTGAGCGATGCTTTCTCCTCCGCGAGGCCAAAAATTATATATATAATTACGATCACGATGAACAAGATGCATAGGATAAAACTTCTGATGAAATTCCAATTTCAATCGCTTGTAGTCCCATGATCCCATATCATCACATATCCTATACCATGTCAATGCCTCTCCCTTCAAAGGTAAAGGTAAGACCTTCTTCTTGATAACATCATCGGGCATACCTGCAAGCTTACATAATCCACAAACTTCATCCACATAGATTAAGTGTAAACCGGGATGTAATTTTCCATCTCCTGCAAAAGGATTAGCTAGTAGTTTCTCTATCATACCCGAAGGAATTTCAAAGTAAACATTTTCAGTAGGTTCAGTAGGTTGAGGAGCAACTCTTTGATCTACTGGTCGGGGTGAAGATAGCCCGAACAAGCCCCTCAAAGGATTATGTTCCATAGTAACAAGTGATAGTACATTTCAGCACACTATATAAAATTTTCCTTATCAAATTCCACCTACCAAAGGCGCTTCACTCCCCGACAACGGCGCCAGAAAAGAGTCTTGATGACCCACAAGTGCAGGGGATCTATCGTAGCTTTTCGATAAATAAGAGTGTCGAACCCAATGAGGAGCAGAAGAAAATGATAAGCAGTTTTCAGTAAGGTATTCTCTGCAAGCACTGAAATTATCGGTAATAGATAGTTTTGTGATAAGGTAATTTGTAACGAATAGCAAGTAATAAAAGTAAATAAGGTGCAGCAAGATGGCCCAATCCTTTTTGTAGCAGAGGACAAGTTTGGACAAACTCTTATATGAAGGAAAGCGCTCCGAGGACACATGGGAATTACCGTCAAGCTAGTTTTCATCACGTTCATATGATTCGCGTTCGGTACTTTGATAATCTGATATGTGGGTGGACCGGTGTTTGGGTGCTTCCCTTACTTGGACAAGCATCCCACTTATGATTAACCCCCATTGCAAGCATCCGCAACTACAACAGAAGTATTAAGGTAAACCTAACCATAGCATGAAACATATGGATCCAAATCAGCCCCTTACGAAGCAACACATAAACTAGGGTTTTCCTGTCATGCAATATGCCGACGACACGATATTGGTGATGCAGGCATGCCCTGAACAAGCTACCCGTATGAAAACTATCCTGGAAGAATACGCTGCATCGGTAGGTCTAAAAATCAATTTCCATAAATCAACTCTTATCCCCATTAAAATTGATCACCGGCGTGTTAGTGAGTTGGAGGGGGTGTTTGGATGTTCTGTTGGATCCCTACCATTCACCTACCTCAGTCTCCCGATGGGAACGATGAGGCCCAGTGTGCTGGATCTTATGCCGATGGTGCATGCAGTTGAGAGGAAGACTTCCACGGCGCTGTCTCTGATGTCGTCAGGAGCTAAGCTGACTTTGGTCAATTCTGTTGTGACATCAATGTTGATCTATGCAATGTGCACAATCAAATTTCACCCAAAGGTGGTTGAGCATATGGACAAATTGCGCAGATATTGCCTCTGGGCAAAGAATTCTGACGACGGAGTCAAAAACAACTCCCTTGCGGCCTGGGAACTTGTCTGCCGTCCAAAGCGGTGTGGTGGCCTTGGTGTCATTGATATCAAGACCCAGAATGTGGCCCTCCTCTTAAAGCATCTGTTCAAATTCTATAACCATGATGATGTTCCCTGGGTGGAGTTGGTTTGGGACGCATACTACAGGAACAAAATCCCTCATGCAGCTGATGCGGTGGGCTCTTTCTGGTGGAAAGACGTAATGCAGCTCAATGGTGTTTTCCGTGGGATCACTAGAGTCACCCCAGGAGATGGTTCTAGCTCTCTGTTTTGGAAAGATGTTTGGTTTGAAAGAGGTAATGACGCTCCACTCATGGAAGTGTACCCGCGGGCTTTCTCCTTCTGCCTGAATGAGGATGATTCCATTGCTAAGGTTCTTATTGCCATAGACCCAGCCATGATCTTCAGCTTACCTCTTTCGACCCAAGCTAGGGAGGAGGTCAGAGAGATCCAGCAGGGATCGATGCACGTGTGTGTGGCCGACGACCGCCGGGACACCTGGGAATGCATGCTCGGACGTTTCTCCTCAAAGAAATTCTATGATCACTACTACAAGGAGATTGTGGCTGATGAGGCTTTTGGTTGGCTTTGGAAGGTCAAGAGCCCGACCAAGTTTAAAATGTTTGGGTGGCTGCTTCTTGTGGATCGACTGAATACCAGAAACATGCTCAAACATAGGCACTTTGCTGTCACGGGGAACAACTATGCCTGCATGTTCTGTCACCCCCCCGAGGAAACTGTTGAACACTTATTCTTTATGTGCCCCTTTAGTCAGCAATGCTGGAGTAAAGTTGGACTGACTTGGTCGGTAAGAGACAATAGAATAGCATTACTGCATGGGGACAGAGATAACTAGCAACAGCCTCTCTTCATGGACATTTTTCTGTTGGCTGCCTGGAGTTTATGGATGGAGAGAAACAACCAACACCTCAGAGGGATCCCGCATTCAATCGGGTCATGGTTGGCTAGATTCAAACATCTCCTGGAGCTATTGACCCATAATTGCAGAGAGGATCTTCGTCCTTTCCTGTCTAGTTATATTGTAAACTTGGGACATTAGTGCTGTAACTACTTTAGCTTACACGGCTGGGGGGCCGCTTAAAACCCATTGTAACACTTATGTAACTGTTCCTTTGTGAGTAATACAAAAGTCAGTGGGAGCCTCTCCCACTGTCGTCCTCTTTCAAAAAACCCCCCGCATAAACTAGGGTTTAAGCTTCTGTCACTCTAGCAACCCATCATCTACTTATTGCTTCCCAATGCCTCCCTCTAGGCCCAAACAATGGTGAAGTGTCATGTAGTCGACGCTCACATGACACCACTAGAGGGATGACAACATACATCTCATCAAAATATCGAACTAATACCAAATTCACATGACTACTTATAGCAAGACTTCTCCCATGTCCTCAGGAACAAACGTAACTACTCACAAAGCATATTCATGTTCATAATCAGAGGGGTATTAATATGCATAATGGATCTGAACATATGATCTTCCACCAAGTAAACCAACTAGCATCAACTACAAGGAGTAATCAACACTACCAGCAACCCACAGGTACCAATCTGAGGTTTGGATACAAAGATTGGATACAAGAGATGAACTAGGGTTTGAGATGAGATGGTGCTGGTGAAGATGTTGATGGAGATTGACCCCCCTCCCGATGAGAGGATCGTTGGTGATGACGATGGTGATGATTGCCCCCTCCCGGAGGAAAGTTTCCCCGGCAGAACAGCTCTGCTGGAGCCCTAGATTGGTTCCGCCAAGGTTCCGCCTCGTGGTGGCGGAGTTTCTTCTCCAAAGCTTGCTTATGATTTTTCCAGGACGAAAGACCTCATATAGTAGAAGATGGGCATCGGAGGGCCACCAGGGGGCCACCCTCGTGGACGGTGGGTGGCCCCCTTAGGTACTTCTTTTGCCCAATATTTTATATATATTCTGGAACGTGCTCCCGTGAAGTTTCCGGACTTTTGGAGCTGTGCAGAATAGTCTCTAATATTTGCTCCTTTTCCAGCCCAGAATCCCAGCTGCCGGCATTCTCCCTCTTCATGTAAACCTTGTAAAACAAGAGAGAATAGGCATAAGTATTGTGACATAATGTGTAATAACAACCCATAATGCAATAAATATCGATATAAAAGCATGATGCAAAATGGACGTATCAGCGGTGCGCTCTGCTCGCGTCCCGCCGTGCGCGCTTTGCTCTCGCATCCCTCCGGGTGCTCTGCCCTTGTCCCTCCACATGCGCTGCCAGTGTTTTGGGAGGGCACACGTTCACGCACGTTCATGTGCAAGCGGTTGCGTTGGGCGTGGCGCGACGATGCAGTTACCCGCTGCAAAAACTGCCATGCGAACGCGCCGAGAATCCACGCCGCCCGGCCCCCTTTTATTCCCGCGGCCATTTACCTTCATCTCTCGTCTCGCATGTCACAATAAGCACACCCACGAGGACACATACAGAGAGGACATCCAGCGGTTTCAATGGCGCTCCCCGTGGCTGCAATGTCACTCCCAGCGGCCGCCGACGACAACGGCGGGCAGTTCACCACACATCACGTAGTGGACACCCACGTGAGGGGGAAGGCCCTCTCGGTGGTATACACGAACGATCCGGTCTCGGTGGAGAGCTCCATCCAAACTATGGAGCAGTTCCTTGCCGAGGACAAGGACCGAGTGGTTGGCTTCGAACTCAAGTACACCATCGGTCGTGCCGGGCACGACCAGAAGGTTGCCGTCTCTCAGTTGTGCGTGCGGCATGCCGTCCTCGTCTACCACTTCCACCTTGCCACAAGGCCTTGCGAGCGTTTCACCAGGTTTATCAAGAGCTCCGACTACAATTTCGCTACGGTGGACACCACCAACGATCTAAAAGTGCTCAAGGTTTCGTACTTGAAATGCCTGAATTGAAGGAAATATGCCCTAGAGGCAATAATAAAGTTATTATTTATTTCCTTATATCATGATAAAGGTTTATTATTCATGCTAGAATTGTATTAACCGGAAACATAATACATGTGTGAATACATAGACAAACAGAGTGTCACTAGTATGCCTCTACTTGACTAGCTCGTTAATCAAAGATGGTTATGTTTCCTAACCATGGACAAAGAGTTGTCATTTGATTAAACAGGATCACATCATTAGTTGAATGATCTGATTGACATGACCCATTCCATTAGCTTAGCACCCGATCATTTAGTATGTTGCTATTGCTTTCTTCATGACTTATACATGTTCCTATGACTATGAGATTATGTAATTCCCGTGTGCCGGAGGAACACTTTGTGTGCTACCTAACGTCACAACATAACTGGGTGATTATAAAGGTGCTCTACAGGTGTCTCCAAAGGTACATGTTGGGTTGACGTATTTCGAGATTAGGATTTGTCACTCCGATCGTCGGAGAGGTATCTCTGGGCCCTCTCGGTAATGCACATCACTTAAGCCTTGCAAGAAATGCAACTAATGAGTTAGTTGCGAGATGATGTATTACGGAACGAGTAAAGAGACTTGCCGGTAACAAGATTGAACTAGGTATTGGATACCGACGATCGAATCTCGGGCAAGTAACATACCGATGACAAAGGGAACAACGTATGTTGTTATGCGGTCTGACCGATAAAGATCTTCGTAGAATATGTAGGAGCCAATATGGGCATCCAGGTCCCGCTATTGGTTATTGACCGGAGACATGTCTCGGTCATGTCTACATTGTTCTCGAACCCGTAGGGTCCGCACGCTTAAGGTTTCGATGACAGTTATATTATGAGTTTATACGTTTTGATGTACCGAAGGTTGTTCAGAGTTCCGGATGTGATCACGGACATGACGAGGAGTCTCGAAATGGTCGAGACATAAAGATTGATATATTGGAAGCCTATGTTTGGATACCGGAAGTGTTCCGGGTGAAATTGGGATTTTACCGGAGTACTGGGAGGTTACCGGAACCCCCCGGGAGCTATATGGGCCTTAGTGGGCCTTAGTGGAAGAAGAGGAGAGGCGGCCAGGGCTGGGCCGCGCGCCCCTCCCCCCTAGTCCGAATAGGACAAGGAGAGAGGGGCCGGCGCCCCCTCCTTTCTCTATCTCTTTCCACCTCGCGAATCCTATTCCAACTAGGATTGGGGGAGAAGTCCTACTCCCGGAGGGAGTAGGACTCCTCCTAGTGCGCCCTATGATGCCCGGCCGGCCTCCCCCCTTGAACCTTTATATACGGAGGCAGGGGCACCCTAGAGGAACACAAGTTGATCCACGTGATCATATTCTTAGCCGTGTGCGGCGCCCCATGCACCATAGTCCTCGATAATATTGTAGCGGAGCTTAGGCGAAGCCCTGCGACAGTAGTACATCAAGATCGTCACCACGCCGTCGTGTTGACGGAACTCTTCCCCGACACTTTGCTGGATCGGAGTCCGGGGATCGTCATCGAGCTAAACGTGTGCTAGAACTCGGAGGTGCCGTAGTTTCGGTGCTTGATCGGTCGGGCCGTGAAGACGTACGACTACATCAACCGCGTTGTCATAACGCTTCCGCTATCGGTCTACGAGGGTACGTAGACAACACTCTCCCCTCTCGTTGCTATGCATCACCATGATCTTGCGTGTGCGTAGGAAAATTTTGAAATTACTACGTTACCCAACAGTGGCATCCGAGCCTAGGTTTTATGTGTTGATGTTATATGCACGAGTAGAACACAAGTGAGTTGTGGGCGATATAAGTCATACTGCTTACCAGCATGTCATACTTTGGTTCGGCGGTATTGTTGGATGAAGCGGCCCGGACCGACATTATGCGTACGCTTACGCGAGACCGGTTCTCCCGACATGCTTTGCACATAGGTGGCTTGTGGGTGACAGTTTCTCCAACTTTAGTTGAACCGAGTGTGGCTACGCCTGGTCCTTGCGAAGGTTAAAACAGCACCAACTTGACAAACTATCATTGTGGTTTTGATGCGTAGGTATGATTGGTTCTTGCTTAAGCCCGTAGCAGCCACGTAAAACTTGCAACAACAAAGTAGAGGACGTCTAACTTGTTTTTGCAGGGCATGTTGTGATGTGATATGGTCAAGACATGATGCTAAATTTTATTGTATGAGATGATCATGTTTTGTAACCGAGTTATCGGCAACTGGCAGGAGCCATATGGTTGTCGCTTTATTGTATGCAATGCAATCACGCTGTAATGCTTTACTTTATCACTAAGCGGTAGCGATAGTTGTGGAAGCATAAGATTGGCGAGACGACAACGATGCTACGATGGAGATCAAGGTGTCGCGCCGGTGACAATGGTGATCATGACGGTGCTTCGGAGATGGAGATCACAGGCACAAGATGATGATGGCCATATCATATCACTTATATTGATTGTATGTGATGTTTATCTTTTATGCATCTTATCTTGCTTTGATTGATGGTAGCATTATAAGATGATCTCTCACTAAATTATCAAGAAGTGTTCTCCCTGAGTATGCACCATTGCGAAAGTTCTTCGTGCTGAGACACCACATGATGATCGGGTGTGATAGGCTCTACGTTCAAATACAACGGGTGCAAAACAGTTGCACACGCGGAATACTCAGGTTATACTTGACGAGCCAAGCATATACAGATATGGCCTCGGCACACGGAGACCGAAAGGTCGAGCGTGAATCATATAGTAGATATGATCAACATAGTGATGTTCACCAATGAAACTACTCCATCTCACGTGATGATCGGACATGGTTTAGTTGATTTGGATCACGTGATCACTTAGAGGATTAGAGGGATGTCCGTCTAAGTGGGAGTTCTTTAAGTAATTTGATTAATTGAACTTAAATTTATCATGAACTTAGTACCTGATAGTATCTTGCTTATGTATGTTTGATTGTAGATAGATGGCCCGTACTGTTGTTCCGTTGAATTTTAATGCGTTCCTTGAGAAAGCAAAGTTGAAAGATGATGGTAGCAATTACACGGACTGGGTCCGTAACTTGAGGATTATCCTCATTGCTGCATAGAAGAATTACGTCCTAGAAGCACTGCTGGGTGCCAGGCCTGCTGCAGGAGCAACACCAGATGTTATGAACGTCTGGCAGAGCAAAGCTGATGGCTACTCGATAGTTCAGTGTGCCATGCTATACGGCTTAGAATCGGGGCTTCAACGACGTTTTGAACGTCATGGAGCATATGAGATGTTCCAGGAGTTGAAGTTAATATTTCAAGCAAATACCTGGATTGAGAGATATGAAGTCTCCAATAAGTTCTATAGCTGCAAGATGGAGGAGAACAGTTCTGTCAGTGAGCATATACTCAAAATGTCTGGGTATAATAATCACTTGATTCAGATGGGAGTTAATCTTCCAGATGATTGCGTCATTGACAGAATTCTCCAATCACTACCACAAAGCTACAAGAGCTTCGTGATGAACTATAATATGCAAGGGATGAATAAGACTATTCCTGAGCTCTTCGCAATGCTGAAAGCTGCGGAGGTAGAAATCAAAAAGGAGCATCAAGTGTTGATGGTCAACAAGACCACTAGTTTCAAGTAAAAAGGGCAAAGGGAAGATGAAGGGGAACTTCAAGAAGAACAACAAGCAAGTTGCTGCTCAAGAGAAGAAACCCAAGTCTGGACCTAAGCCTGAAACTGAGTGCTTCTACTGCAAGCAGACTGGTCACTGGAAGCGGAACTGCCCCAAGTATTTGGCGGATAAGAATGATGGCAAGGTGAACAAAGGTATATGTGATATACATGTTATTGATGTGTACCTTACTAATGCTCGCAGTAGCACCTGGGTATTTGATACTGGTTCTGTTGCTAATATTTGCAACTCGAAACAGGGATTATGGATTAAGCGAAGATTGGCTAAGGATGAGGTGACGATGCGCGTGGGAAACGGTTCCAAAGTCGATGTGATCGCGGTCGGCACGCTACCTCTACATCTACCTCCGGGATTAGTATTAGACCTAAATAATTGTTATTTGGTGCCAGCGTTGAGCATGAACATTATATCTGGATCTTGTTTGATGCGAGACGGTTATTCATTTAAATCAGAGAATAATGGTTGTTCTATTTATATGAGTAATATCTTTTATGGTCATGCACCCTTGAAGAGTGGTCTATTCTTATTGAATCTCGATAGTAGTGACACACATATTCATAATGTTGAAGCCAAAAGATGCAGAGTTGATAATGATGGTGCAACTTATTTGTGGCATTGCCGTTTAGGTCATATCGGTGTAAAGCGCATGAAGAAACTCCATACTGATGGACTTTTGGAACCACCTGATTATGAATCACTTGGTACTTGCGAACCGTGCCTCATGGGCAAGATGACTAAAACACCGTTCTCCGGTACTATGGAGAGAGCAACAGATTTGTTGGAAATCATACATACAGATGTATGTGGTCCGATGAATATTGAGGCTCGTGGCGGATATCGTTATTTTCTCACCTTCACAGATGACTTAAGCAGATATGGGTATATCTACTTAATGAAACATAAGTCTGAAACATTTGAAAAGTTCAAAGAATTTCAGAGTGAAGTTGAAAATCATCGTAACAAGAAAATAAAGTTTCTACGATCTGATCGTGGAGGAGAAAATTGAGTTATGAGTTTGGTGTACATTTGAAACAATGCGGAATAGTTTCGCAACTCACGCCACCAGGAACACCACAGCGTAATGGTGTGTCCGAACGTCGTAATCATACTTTACTAGATATGGTGCGATCTATGATGTCTCTTACTGATTTACCGCTATCGTTTTGGGGTTATGCTTTAGAGACGGCCGCATTCATGTTAAATAGGGAACCATCAAAATCCGTTGAGACGACGCCTTATGAAATTTGGTTTGGTAAGAAACCAAAGTTGTCGTTTCTGAAAGTTTGGGGCTGCGATGCTTATGTGAAAAAGTTTCAACCTGATAAGCTCGAACCCAAATCGGAGAAATGTGTCTTCATAGGATATCCAAAGGAAACTATTGGATACACCTTCTATCAGAGATCCGAAGGCAAGACTTTTGTTGCTAAATTTCGAAACTTTCTGGAGAAGGAGTTTCTCTCAAAAGATGTGAGTGGGAGGAAAGTAGAACTTGATGAGGTAACTGTACCTGCTCCCTTATTGGAAATTAGTACATCACAGAAAACTGTTTCTGCGACACCTACACCAATTAGTGAGGAAGCTAATGATAATGATCATGAAACTTCAGGACAAGATACTACTGAACCTCGTAGATCAACCAGAGTGAGATCCGCGCCAGAATGGTATGGTAATCCTGTTCTGGAAATCATGCTGCTAGATCATGATGAACCTACGAACTATGAAGAAGAGATGGTGAGCCCAGATTCCGCAAAATGGCTTGAAGCCATGAAATCTGAGATGGGATCCATGTATGAGAACAAAGTATGGACTTTGGTTAACTTTCCTGATGATCGGCAAGCAATTGAGAATAAATGGATCTTCAAGAAGAAGACTGACGCTGACGGTAATATTACTGTCTACAAAGCTCGACTTGTCGCAAAAGGTTTTCGACAAGTTCAAGGGGTTGACTACGATGAGACCTTCTCACCCATAGCGATGCTTAAGTCTGTCAGAATCATGTTAGCAATTACTGCGTTTTATGATTATGAAATTTGGCAAATGGATGTCAAAACTGCATTCCTGAATGGATTTCTGGAAGAAGAGTTGTATATGATGCAACCGGAAGGTTTTGTCGATCCAAACGGAGCTAACAAAGTGTGCAAGCTCCAGCGATCCATTTATGGACTGGTGCAAGCTTCTCGGAGTTGGAATAAACGCTTTGATAGTGTGATCAAAGCATTTGGTTTTATACAGACTTTTGGAGAAGCCTGTATTTACAAGAGAGTGAGTGGGAGCTCTGTAGCATTTCTGATATTATATGTGGATGACATATTACCTATTGGAAATGATATAGAATTTCTGGATAGCATAAAGGGATACTTGAATAAGAGTTTTTCAATGAAATACCTCGGTGAAGCTGCTTACATATTAGGCATAAAGATCAATAGAGATAGATCTAAACGCTTAATTGGACTTTCACAAAGCACATACCTTGACAAGATTTTGAAGAAGTTCAAAATGGATCAAGCAAAGAAAGGGTTCTTGCCTGTGCTACAAGGTGTGAAGTTGAGTCAGACTCAAAGCCCGACCACTGCAGAAGATAGAGAGAAAATGAAAGATGTTCCCTATGCTTCAGCCATAGGCTCTATCATGTATGCAATGCTGTGTACCAGACCTGATGTGTGCCTTGCTATAAGTCTAGCAGGGAGGTACCAAAGTAATCCAGGAGTGGATCATTGGACAGCGGTCAAGAACATCCTGAAGTACCTGAAAAGGACTAAGGATATGTTTCTCGTATATGGAGGTGACAAAGAGCTCATCGTAAACGGTTACGTTGATGCAAGATTTGACACTGATCCGGATGATTCTAAATCGCAAACCGGATACGTGGTTACATTAAACGGTGGAGCTGTCAGTTGGTGCAGTTCTAAACAAAGCGTCATGGCGGGATCTACATGCGAAGCGGAGTACATAGCTGCTTCGGAAGCAGAAAACGAAGGAGTCTGGATGAAGGAGTTCATATCCGATCTAGGTGTCATACCTAGTGCATTGGGTCCAATGAAAATCTTTTGTGACAATACTGGTGCAATTGCCTTAGCAAAGGAATCCAGATTTCACAAGAGAACCAAACACATCAAGAGACGCTTCAATTCCATCCGGGATCTAGTCCAGGTGGGAGACATAGAGATTTGCAAGATACATACGGAGCTGAATGTAGCAGACCCGTTGACTAAGCCTCTTCCACGAGCAAAACATGATCAACACCAAAGCTCCATGGGTGTTAGAATCATTACTGTGTAAATCTAGATTATTGACTCTAGCGCAAGTGGGAGACTGAAGGAAATATGCCCTAGAGGCAACAATAAAGTTATTATTTATTTCCTTATATCATGATAAAGGTTTATTATTCATGCTAGAATTGTATTAACCGGAAACATAATACATGTGTGAATACATAGACAAACAGAGTGTCACTAGTATGCCTCTACTTGACTAGCTTGTTAATCAAAGATGGTTATGTTTCCTAACCATGGACAAAGAGTTTTCATTTGATTAAACGGGATCACATCATTAGTTGAATGATCTGATTGACATGACCCATTCCATTAGCTTAGCACCCGATCGTTTAGTATGTTGCTATTGCTTTCTTCATGACTTATACATGTTCCTATGACTATGAGATTATGTAACTCCCGTGTGCCGGAGGAACACTTTGTGTGCTACCTAACGTCACAACGTAACTGGGTGATTATAAAGGTGCTCTACAGGTGTCTCCAAAGGTACATGTTGGGTTGACGTATTTCGAGATTAGGATTTGTCACTCCGATCGTCGGAGAGGTATCTTTGGGCCCTCTCGGTAATGCACATCACTTAAGCCTTGCAAGCAATGCAACTAATGAGTTAGTTGCAAGATGATGTATTACAGAACGAGTAAAGAGACTTGCCGGTAACGAGATTGAACTAGGTATTGGATACCGACGATCGAATCTCGGGCAAGTAACATACCGATGACAAAGGGAACAACGTATGTTGTTATGCGGTCTGACCGATAAAGATCTTCGTAGAATATGTAGGATCCAATATGGGCATCCAAGTCCCGCTATTGGTTATTGACCGGAGACATGTCTCGGTCATGTCTACGTTGTTCTCGAACCCGTAGGGTCCGCACGCTTAAGGTTTCGATGACAGTTATATCATGAGTTTATACGTTTTGATGTACCGAAGGTTGTTCGGAGTCCCGAATGTGATCACGGACATGACGAGGAGTCTCGAAATGGTCGAGAAATAAAGATTGATATATTTGAAGCCTATGTTTGGATATCGGAAGTGTTCCGGGTGAAATTGGGATTTTACCGGAGTACCGGGAGGTTACCGGAACCCCTCAGGAGCTATATGGGCCTTAGTGGGCCTTAGTGGAAGAAGAGGAGAGGCGGCCAGGGCTGGGCCGCGCGCCCCTCCCCCTAGTCCGAATAGGACAAGGAGAGAGGGGCCGATGCCCCCCTCCTTTCTCTCTCTCTCTCTCTCTCTCTCTCTCTCTTTTCCACCTCGCGAATCCTATTCCAACTAGGATTGGGGGGAGAAGTCCTACTCCCGGAGGGAGTAGGACTCCTCCTGGCGCGCCCTATGATGGCCGGCCGGCCTCCCCCCTTGAAACTTTATATACGGAGGCAGGGGCACCCCAGAGGAACACAAGTTGATCCACGTGATCATATTCTTAGTCGTGTGCGGCGCCCCCTGCCACCATAGTCCTCAATAATATTGTAGCGGAGCTTAGGCGAAGCCCTGCGACAGTAGTACATCAAGATCGTCACCACGCCGTCGTGCTGACAAAACTCTTCCCCGACACTTTGCTCGATCGGAGTCCGGGGTTCGTCATCGAGCTGAACGTGTGCTAGAACTCGGAGGTGCCGTAGTTTCGGTGCTTGATCGGTCGGGCCGTGAAGACGTACGACTACATCAACCACGTTGTCATAACGCTTCCGCTATCGGTCTATGAGGGTACGTAGACAACACTCTCCCCTGTCGTTGCTATGCATCACCATGATCTTGCGTGTGCGTAGGAAAATTTTGAAATTACTACGTTACCCAACATGAATCTTGTCAACATCCAGCACCACTACAAGGTCTGGGGCACCGACAAAAGCAAACTGAACTCCCTGGCTGACCTCGCCTCGTCCATCATCGACCCCTACTATGCGAAGATGAAGCAAGAGAGCAATAAGGACAAGAACACCTGACACAATGTGTGGCATAAGAGACTGGATGAACAACATGTCAAGTACACGGCCATGGGCGCGTACACAAGCTACGAGATGTACAACGAATCGTTGACATGAGGAACTGTCTTCTTCCTGACCCAGACGAGGGATCGAGCCACATAGCAGTGGTGGGAGTGTCACAAGAAGTGGATGACTAGATGGTCGTTTCTCCTACTTTAGAATGCATGCAATTGTTTATTGAGGTGTGTGCGAATGATCTGTATATTCACTTATGTAATTGGATATTCTACTGTAGATAGAGCAATTCACATGGCTTATTAGCAGCAATCGTCTGTGTTATTATTGGTCTTCGCACACATTTCAGATTACGGACCTGTTTGCCGCATATCATACACATCTTGTTCAGTTGAACCATTTCCATTGTGTTGCCTAATCACACATAGTTTATCCCAGTGAACCGTATGCTGTATATCGCACGCGCCTTCACCTGGCTGCCCGTTTCTTTTGTGCCTCCTCATCACAAAAAGTTCATTGAGCTGAACCGTATGCCCTGCATTGCACATGGAACTAAATTCTGAACTGTGTTTGATGCATCTATCATCGCAAACATTTTGCACCTTTTGACGGTTTTTTACACCACCGTTTGCGATTATGGCATCACACATAGTTTCGTCGAAGGGTCTCTGATTCGACTGTCGCGTTTGGACCATCCTACAGTAGTATACGGACGTCTTTGACCCATTTCGATGCCTCAATATGCTCGATCGCCTTGATCTTGTCGGGATTTGCTTTGATTCCGCATTGAGACACAAAGAACCCGAGAAGTTTGCTAGAGGGGACACCGAATACACACTTCTTTGGGTTGAGCTTGAGGTTGATCTTGCGCAGATTTGCGAATGTTTCTTCTAAATCTTGCATGAGCGTGGCCCTGTCCTTGGTTTTGACCACTATGCCATCCATATAAGCTTCTATATTTCTATGTAGTTGGGGCTCAAAGCCAATCTGGACTGCTCGGGCAAATGTTGAACCAACGCTCTTCAACCCGAAAGGCATTCATACAAAACAGTACGTACCACATGGGGTGATGAACACGGTCTTTTCTTCGTCTTCCTTCATCATGAAGATCTGGTGGTATCCCGAATAGGCATAGAGGAATGACAGAAGGTCACACCCGGCAGTGGAGTCTACAATCTGGTCGATGCGTGGCAAAGGGAAATGATCCTTTGGACATGCCTTATTGATGTATGTGCAGTCAATACACAGCCTGCACTTCCCATTTGCCTTACGCACCACTACCGGATTGGCCAACCACGTGGGGTGGAGTACTCCTCTTACCAGGCCTACCGCCTCCAACTTCGTGATCTCTTCAGTGATGAACTCTTGTCGCTCCAAAGCTTTCTTCCTGACCTTCTACTTGACGGGCCGCGCATGAGGACAGACATCAAGATGGTGCTCAATCACCTTCCTGGGAACGCCGGGGATGTTAGATGCTTGACATGCAAATACATTGACATTAGCCCGTAGGAAGGCGACGAGCGTGCTTTCCTATTTGCTGTCAAGGGTGGAGCTTATAGTGAAAGCCCTGCCCGTGCCGTCCTCCTTGACGGACACCTTCTTGATTTATGGTGGTGCAGCCTTGGACTTCTTGCTCTTGCCGGTGGAGCTCTCCGGCATGTCCTCAACGGGAGCACATCACTCCGAAGAGGTGCGCTTGCCGGAGTGGGTGTAAGAGGTCTTGCCGGCCTTCTTCCTTCCTAGGGCTTCAACGGTAGGAGAAAGTGCCCTGGCGGCAGTTGCTGCAACTGCCTCTCGGTAGAGTTGGTCGGCACAGATGAGCGCGTCTTTCTTGTCAAAGGGGACGGTGATGATGGTCAGCGGCCCCGGCATCTTCAATGTGTTGTACGTGTAGTGTGATGCCGCCATGAACTTGGCCAGTGCCGGGTGGCCGAGGATCCCGTTGTACGGCAGGGGGATCTCGGCAACATCAAAAACGATCTTCTCCGTCCTGTAGTTTAGCTCACCCCCGAACGTAATGGGCAGCGTGATTTTACCTTTCGGCTGACTCCTTACCGGGTTGACCCCTTGGAACGTGCCCGTCTCCTCGAGATCTCCATCAGGAATATACAGCTTCTTGATCACAGTAGACGAGATCAAATTCAGACCGACCCCATCGTCAACCAGCACTTTGGTCACCTTGACGTTGCGTATTGTTGGTGAAACCAACAACGGCAAACACCCAACTGCAGTTGTGCAATCAGGGTGATCCTCGGTGTCAAAAACGATGGGCGTGCGGGACCACTTCAGTGGCTTCTGGGCATCGAACGACGGCTCCGGCGCGGTGACCTCACACGCCCGGCTTCAGCTAGCGATGTGAGGTGTGGAACGAGGCGCCACCGTCGACGCACATGGCCTCTGTAGCCTTCTGGAACTCGTGCTCGTCGGACTCGTCGTGATCATCATCTTCCTATTTCTAGTCGCGGCCCCGAGTGGGCCTCCCTTGGCCGCCACGCTTCTTGCCGGACCCCTCGGCACCATCCCGACCCTTCTCCTTGTCTTGCCTTTCATATTCACCCTTCTGCTTTTCTGCCAGCAGCTCAACCTATCAGCAGTTCTAGAGGTCATGGCCCTTGGTGCGGTGGATCTTGCAGTACTGCTTGTCGGAGCCTCCTGGCTTGCCGGCGGCCGCCAGGGCCAAATAGGCGGCACACCCGGCAACCTCCTTGCTGGGGTCGTCAGCCTTGGCCTTTTTGGCGGCTCCGGGCTCGCCGGATCCCTCGACGGCAAGCAAAGTCTTGCCCTTATGTTTCCTGTTGCGGCACCGACCCTTCTTTGTCAGGGCGACGGTGTCTTCATCCGTGGAGTCGGTTTCCGCACCGGCATCTTCGCCGGGGTACTTCCTCCCCTCTTTAGCTCGAGCACATCTATCAGCCAGAACATAATGTTCGGCCACGTCCTTGAACTTGTTCATCGCCAACTCTTCGAGCATCTTGTGGTTGTGCACATTCTGATGGAATGCACTGATGACAGCGGCGGGATGAACATCTGGGATGTTGTACTGCACCCGGTTGAACCTCTGTATGTACTTGCACAGGTTTTCACCTTCTTTCTAGGGGATGATTGAAGGAAATATGCCCTAGAGGCAATAATAAAGTTATTATTTATTTCCTTATATCATGATAAATGTTTATTATTCATGCTAGAATTGTATTAACCGGAAACATAATACATGTGTGAATATATAGACAAACTTGTGTCACTAGTATGCCTCTACTTGACTAGCTCGTTAATCAAAGATGGTTATGTTTCCTAACCATGAACAAAGTGTTGTTATTTGATTAACGAGGTCACATCATTAGTTGAATGATCTGATTGACATGACCCATTCCATTAGCTTAGCACCCGATCGTCTAGTATGTTGCTATTGCTTTCTTCATGACTTATACATATTCCTATGACTATGAGATTATGCAACACCCATTTACCGGAGGAACACTTTGTGTGCTACCAAACATCACAACGTAACTGGGTGATTATAAAGGAGCTCTACAGGTGTCTCCAAAGGTAGATGTTGGGTTGGCGTATTTCGAGATTAGGATTTGTCACTCCGATTGTCGGAGAGGTATCTCTGGGCCCTCTCGGTAATGCACATCACATAAGCCTTGAAAGCATTGCAACTAATGAGTTAGTTGCGGGATGATGTATTAAAGAACGAGTAAAGAGACTTGCCGGTAACGAGATTGAACTAGGTATTGGATACCGACGATCGAATCTCGGGCAAGTAACATACCGATGACAAAGGGAACAACGTATGTTGTTATGCGGTCTGACCGATAAAGATCTTCGTAGAATATGTAGGAGCCAATATGGGCATCTAGGTCCCGCTATTGGTTATTGACCGGAGATTTGTCTCAGTCATGTCTACATTGTTCTTGAACCGTAGGGTCCGCACGCTTAACGTTATGATGACAGTTATTATGAGTTTATGCATTTTGATGTACCGAAGTTAGTTCGGAGTTCCGGATGTGATCACGGACATGACGAGGAGTCTCGAAATGGTCGAGACATAAAGATTGATATATTGGAAGCCTATGTTTGGATATCGGAAGTGTTCCGGGTGAAATCGGGATTTTACCGGAGTACCGGGAGGTTACCGGAACCCCCCGGGAGCTATATGGGCCTTAGTGGGCTTTAGTGGAAAGGAGAAAGGGGCGGCCCAAGGTGGGCCGCGCGCCTCCCCCCTCCCCTAGTCCTATTAGGACTAGGAGAGGTGGCCGTACCCCTGTTTCTCGTTCCCCCCTCAAGGAATCCTATTCCAACTTGGATTGGGGGGGAATCCTACTCCCAGAGGGAGTAGGACTACCTTGGCGCGCCCTCCATGGCCGTCCGCCCCCTCCCCCTTGGCTCCTTTATATACGGAGGCAGGGGGCACCCTAGAACACACAAGTTGATCATTGAGATTGTTCCTTAGCCGTGTGCGGTGCCCCCTGCCACCATATTCCACCTCGATCATATTGTAGCGGTGCTTAGGCGAAGCCCTGCGACGGTAGAACATCAAGATCGTCACCACGCCGTCGTGCTGACGGAACGCCTCCCCGACGCTTTGCTGGATCGGAGCCCGGGGATCGTCATCGAGCTGTACGTGTGCTAATAACTCGGAGGTGCCGGAGTAACGGTGCTTGGATCGGTCGGATCGGGAAGACGTACGACTACTTCCTCTACATTGTGTCAATGCTTCCGCAGTCGGTCTGCGTGGGTACATAGACAACACTCTCCCCTCTCATTGCTGTGCATCACCATGATCTTATGTGTGCGTAGGAATTTTTTTGAAATTACCACGTTCCCCAACAGTGGCATCCGAGCCTAGGTTTTATTGTTTGATGTTATATGCACGAGTAGAACACAAGTGAGTTGTGGGCGATATAAGTCATACTGCCTACCAGCATGTCATACTTTGGTTCGGCAGTATTGTTGGACGAGACGACCCAGACCAACATTACGCGTACGCTTATGCAGGACCGGTTCCCCCGACGTGCTTTGCACATAGGTGGCTTGCGGGCGACTTTCTCTCCAACTTTAGTTGAACCGAGTGTGGCTACGCCCGGTCCTTGCGAAGGTTAAAACGGAGTCTATTTGACAAACTATCGTTGTGGTTTTGATGCGTAGGTGAGATTGGTTCTTGCTTAAGCCCGTAGCAGCCACGTAAAACTTGCAACAACAAAGTAGAGGATGTCTAACTTGTTTTTGCAGGGCATGTTGTGATGTGATATGGTCAAGGCATGATGATAAATTTTATTGTATGTGATGATCATGTTTTGTAACCGAGTTATCGGCAACTGGCAGGAGCCATATGGTTGTCACTTTATTGTATGCAATGCAATCGCGATGTAATGCTTTACTTTATCACTAAGCGGTAGTGATAGTCGTGGAAGCATAAGATTGGCGAGATGACAACGATGCTACGATGGAGATCAAGGTGTCGCGCCGGTGACGATGGTGATCATGACGGTGCTTCGGAGATGGAGATCACAGGCACAAGATGATGATGGCCATATCATATCACTTATATTGATTGCATGTGATGTTTATCTTTTATGCATCTTATCTTGCTTTGATTGACGCTAGCATTATAAGATGATCGCTTACTAATTATCAAGAAGTGTTCTCCCTGAGTATGCACCGTTGCGAAAGTTCTTCGTGCTGAGACACCACGTGATGATCGGGTGTGATAGGCTCTACGTTCAAATACAATGGGTGCAAAACAGTTGCACACGCGGAATACTCAGGTTATACTTGACGAGCCAAGCATATACAGATATGGCCTCGGAACACGGAGACCGAAAGGTCGAGCGTGAATCATATAGTAGATATGATCAACATAGTGATGTTCACCAATGAAACTACTCCATCTCACGTGATGATCGGACATGGTTTAGTTGATTTGGATCACGTGATCACTTAGAGGATTAGAGGGATGTCTATCTAAGTGGGTGTTCTTAAGTAATTTGATTAATTGAACTTAAACTTATCATGAACTTAGTACCTGATAGTATCTTGCTTGTTTATGTTGATTGTAGATAGATGGCTCGTGCTGTTGTTCCGTTGAATTTTAATGCGTTCCTTGAGAAAGCAAAGTTGAAAGATGATGGTAGCAAGTACACGGACTGGGTCTGTAACTTGAGGATTATCCTCATTGCTGCATAGAAGAATTATGTCCTATGATCGGCAAGCAATTGAGAATAAATGGATCTTCAAGAAGAAGACTGACGCTGACGGTAATATTACTGTCTACAAAGCTCGACTTGTCGCAAAAGGTTTTCGACAAGTTCAAGGGGTTGACTACGATGAGACCTTCTCACCCGTAGTGATGCTTAAGTCTGTCAGAATCATGTTAGCAATTGCTGCATTTTATGATTATGAAATTTGGCAAATGGATGTCAAAACTGCATTCCTGAATGGATTTCTGGAAGAAGAGTTGTATATGATGCAACCGGAAGGTTTTGTCGATCCAAAGGGAGCTAACAATATGTGCAAGCTCCAGCGATCTATTTATGGACTGGTGCAAGCCTCTCGGAGTTGGAATAAACGTTTTGATAGTGTGATCAAAGCATTTGGTTTTATACAGACTTTCGAAGAAGCCTGTATTTACAAGAAAGTGAGTGGGAGCTCTGTAGCATTTCTGATATTATATGTGGATGACATATTACTGATCAGAAATGATATAGAATTTCTGGATAGCATAAAGGGATACTTGAATAAGAGTTTTTCAATGAAAGACCTCGGTGAAGCTACTTACATATTAGGCATAAAGATCTATAGAGATAGATCAAGACGCTTAATTGGACTTTCACAAAGCACAGACCTTGACAAGATTTTGAAAAAGTTCAAAATGGATCAGGCGAAGAAAGGGTTCTTGCCTGTGTTACAAGGTGTGAAGTTGAGTCAGACTCAATGCCCGACCACTATAGAAGATAGAGAGAAAATGAAAGATGTTCCCTATGCTTCAGCCATAGGCTCTATCATGTATGCAATGCTGTGTACCAGACCTGATGTGTGCCTTGCTATAAGCTTAGCAGGGAGGTACCAAAGTAATCTAGGAGTGGATCACTGGATAGCGGTCAAGAACATCCTGAAATACCTGAAAAGGACTAAGGATATGTTTCTCGTATATGGAGGTGACAAAGAGCTCACCGTAAAAGGTTACGTTGATGCAAGCTTTGACACTGATCCGGACGATTCTAAATCGCAAACCGGATACGTGTTTACATTAAATGGTGGAGCTGTCAGTTGGTGCAGTTCTGAACAAAGCGTCGTAGCAGGATCTACATGTGAAGCGGAGTACATAGCTGCTTCGAAAGCAGCGAACGAAGGAGTCTGGATGAAGGAGTTCATATCCGATCTAGGTGTTATACCTAGTGCATTGGGTCCAATGAAAATCTTTTGTGACAATACTGGTGCAATTGCCTTAGCAAAGGAATCCAGATTTCACGAGAGAACCAAGCACATCAAGAGACGCTTCAATTCCATCCGGGATCTAGTCCAGGTGGGAGGCATAGAGATTTGCAAGATACATACGGATCTGAATGTTGCAGACCCGTTGACTAAGCCTCTTCCACGAGCAAAACATGATCAACACCAAGGCTCCATGGGTGTTAGAATCATTACTGTGTAATCTAGATTATTGACTCTAGTGCAAGTGGGAGACTGAAGGAAATATGCCCTAGAGGCAATAATAAAGTTATTATTTATTTCCTTATATCACGATAAATGTTTATTATTCATGCTAGAATTGTATTAACCGGAAACATAATACATGTGTGAATACATAGACAAACTTAGTGTCACTAGTATGCCTCTACTTGACTAGCTCGTTAATCAAAGATGGTTATGTTTCCTAACCATGAACAAAGTGTTGTTATTTGATTAACGAGGTCACATCATTAGTTGAATGATCTGATTGACATGACCCATTCCATTAGCTTAGCACCCGATCGTTTAGTATGTTGCTATTGCTTTCTTCATGACTTATACATGTTCCTATGACTATGAGATTATGCAACTCCCATTTACCGGAGGAACACTTTGTGTGCTACCAAACATCACAACGTAACTGGGTGATTATAAAGGAGCTCTACAGGTGTCTCCAAAGGTAGATGTTGGGTTGGCGTATTTCGAGATTAGGATTTGTCACTCCGATTGTCGGAGAGGTATCTCTGGCCCTCTCGATAATGCACATCACATAAGCCTTGCAAGCATTGCAACTAATGAGTTAGTTGCGGGATGATGTATTACAGAACGAGTAAAGAGACTTGCCGGTAACGAGATTGAACTAGGTATTGGATACCGACGATCGAATCCCGGGCAAGTAACATACCGATGACAAAGGGAACAATGTATGTTGTTATGCGGTCTGACCGATAAAGATCTTCGTAGAATATGTAGGAGCCAATATGGGCATCCAGGTCCCGCTATTGGTTATTGACCGGAGATTTGTCTCAGTCATGTCTACATTGTTCTCGAACCGTAGGGTCCGCACGCTTAACGTTACGATGACAGTTATTATGAGTTTATGCATTTTGATGTACCGAAGTTAGTTCGGAGTTCCGTATGTGATCACGGACATGACGAGGAGTCTCGAAATGGTCGAGACATAAAGATTGATATATTGGAAGCCTATGTTTGGATATCATAAGTGTTCCGGGTGAAATCGGGATTTTACCGGAGTACCGGGAGGTTACCGGAACCCCCCGGGAGCTATATGGGCCTTAGTGGGCTTTAGTGGAAAGGAGAAAGGGGCAGCCCAAGGTGGGCCGCGCGCCTCCCCCCTCCCCTAGTCCTATTAGGACTAGGAGAGGTGGCCGGCCCCCTCTTTCTCTTTCCCCCCTCAAGGAATCCTATTCCAACTAGGATTGGGGGGGGGGGATCCTACTCCCAGAGGGAGTAGGCCTCCCTTGGCGCGCCCTCCGTGGCCGGCCGCCCCCTCCCCCTTGGCTCCTTTATATACGGAGGGAGGGGGCACCCTAGAACACACAAGTTGATCATTGAGATCGTTCCTTAGCCGTGTGCGGTGCCCCCTGCCACCATATTCCACCTCGATCATATTGTAGCGGTGCTTAGGCAAAGCCCTACGACGGTAGAACATCAAGATTGTCACCATGCCGTCGTGCTGACGGAACGCCTCCCCGACGCTTTGCTGGATCGGAGCCCGGGGATCATCATCGAGCTGTACATGTGCTAAGAATTCGGAGGTGCCGGAGTAACGGTGCTTGGATCGGTCAGATCGGGAAGACGTATGACTACTTCCTCTACGTTGTGTCAACGCTTCCGCAGTCGGTCTACGTGGGTATGTAGACAACACTCTCCCCTCTCGTTGCTGTGCATCACCATGATCTTATGTGTGCGTAGGAAATTTTTTGAAATTACTACGTTCCCCAACAATGATATGCAAATCGCTTGCCTGGCCATGAGCTTGGTGGCCTCCGGTGAAGGCACCAACAAACTCATGACACAAATCCGACCAAGAAGAAATGGATTCCACTGGCAAGTGCATCAACCACGGGGTTTGAGTGCGAACGGGAAGTAATTTGCAAGCACCTTGTCATCGTGAGCTCTAGCAGCTTGCATGACGATGTTGTAGATGCCGAGGAACTCTGACGGGTGGGTCTTGCTGTTGTACTTCTTGCCAACATCGGGCTTGAACAGTAAAGGCTAGAAAAGCCACCTCGTAAGGCAGGTCACCGGGGCCCCTCGGCGCCGGGTGGTCCATAGTAGGCCCCGCACGCCGATCTAACTGATGGTGCGTCTCCCGTCGTCGTTCGATGGTAGTTCGAGCATCTTCCTGGGCTCGTTCCCGAAGGACTTGACGTTGGTCGCGGCGGGTTCGCGGGTCGGACCACGCTGTGGAAGCATTGTCACAGACGTCGGCTCGACGGGCCGGTGGGCGCTGTCGTGGCCGCGGGGTGGTGGGGGGGGGGGAGTTCACTATGGTCGCAGCGTCTCTGGTCCCCCACCGCCGGCATACACCAGCTCGTCAGGAAGCCAATGTGAAGGTCCCATTGGGAGCGGCTTGTCTTTGTTGGCGAAGTTGGCAAGGCTTCGGATGGTGGCCGTCCACTCGTCGAGCTTCTCCGCAGCGGGGAGGAAGTCGAGGAGCAGCTGCACGCGCGCCAGCGCTTCTGCTGGCGTAGGCGGTGGTGAGAGCTGCGTAGACCGTGACACGCTCTGACTTCTAACCGGGTTAGAAGGGGTTCTGCCACGGTCTCGCGGTCGCACGCCGCCTGCATCGGCATTCGAGCGCGCACACCGGCCCGGTTCGTCCTGCGAGTGGCACACAGGGCTCTTTCCGTGGTGGTGCTCGGGGGCTCCGGCATTGCGGTGTTGCTCATCGCGTGCTGCCTAGGAAGGGCACGGCGCGGGTGCCAGCTGGGGTGCCGTAGAGGCTACCGCGCCGCCCGTGGGAAGCACGGCCCCGCCCCCGGACCTAGCGGCATGTGGCTCGTCGTCTCAGATTCCGATGACGCCGCTCGCTTGGCTCCGATCGCCCGAATGTCGTGGATGCTCACGGGCCACGTCTCCAGCCCCATCCGTGGCCACCCGGCTGCCTGCTCGCGCTGGCGTGGACGGGTCGGCCCCGGACGAGCCGATCGCTGTGATCCCCTTTCTCTTAGGGGCCATGGTGATGATGAAGTCGGTGTGCTAACCTTCAAACATGATTTCAACAGCTTGCGCCTCCTACTTGGCGCGCCAAAGATGTCGGGGGAAACGACACCTACGGGATCACGAAGAATCCATTTTGCTACGGTTGGCGGGCGCGGGGCTATGGAAAGGGCGGGTTTGAGGGATCAACACGGGGGGATTATCCAGGTTCGGGCCGCAAGGTATGCGTAATACCCTACTCCTGCTGGTTTATGTTTATCTGGTGTTCTTGGACTAGCTACAAAGCGTGTAGGGTCCAAAAAGTCCGAATCATTCCTCAGTATGTCGCGGGCCTCCTTTTATAGTCAAAGGGGTTGTCACAGTGGCACACAGGAGGTGGAAAGTTGTACAGTAGTCGAGTCTATCTCCTGACACCGTAGGACAAACACATTTAATGCGTCGTCGACGTGCGCTTCTTGTTTTATCGGGGATGGCGAGGAAGCTCGTCCCAGCTGTCACCACCTCGCCTAGCCTCGACGCGTGTCCGATCTAACAAGACATTTAGTGCCACGCTGGCTAGTGAGTTGGTGCGGTGGTAGAGTCTTCATGAAGATCTGCGTGCCACCACGCAGGTGCTTGCTGAGTTGGCCTAGAGCCCGCACGTCGCCACACAGGTGCTCGCCTAGTTGATGGGTTGGCACCTGTGTGGGAACGACAGTGGAGTCTTGGCAGGTGTGGGCCTGGCTACGGCCCCGTGGATGTCTTCGTCAAGAGTATTGCCGGGGCCCCGACAAGGGTCTTGCCGCGGTGTCGTGGGCGTACCCGGCAAGGGTCTTGCTGGGGATCTCGTGGGTATCCTCGGCAAGGATCTTGCTGAGGATCTTCGTCTTCTGATTCTCATCTAGTCTTGTGTGTTCTTGGTCTTACCAAAGATGTGCATGCCACCACGGAGGCGCCTCCCGAGCTTTGGTTCCAATGTAGTTGAGGGCATAGGAACTCTTAGGCTCAAGGGTGGCAGCCCTGCTGGCGTGGGGCAAGTTGCCTCGGCAATGTTCTTGCCGGGGCCGTGAAGGCCGCCCCGGAAAGGACCTTGCCGGGGGAGTTTCACCTCGCCCTTCAGCTCTTTATGCTTTTGGCTTGGCATTTCTCTGGTCGTCTTGTGTCTTTGCTTCCTCTGCCCCGCCAAGCGTGGCCAGGGGCGTGGGGCTGCGACTGCCCGTGCACAAGTAAAGGGGTACAAAAAGGGACCCCTACTTTTGTACACCGACACTACTCTTTTCAAAGATGACCGTAAGTTTTTCTTGTCTTGTGATGAATGTCAAAGAATTGGTAATATTAGTAGACGTCAAGAAATGCATATGAACTATTCACTTGCTATTGAACCATTTGATGTTTGGGGCTTTGATTATATGGAGCCATTTCCTTTATCTAATGGGTATACACATATTTTAGTTGCTGTTGATCATGTTACTAAGTGAGTAGAAGCTATTCCAACTAGTAGTGCTGATCATAACACCTCTATTAAGATGCTTAAAGAAGTTATTTTTCTGAGGTTTGGAGTCCCTAGATACTTAATGACTGATGGCGGTTCACATTTTATTCATGGTGCTTTTCGTAAAATGCTTGCTAAGTATGATGTTAATCATAGAATTGCATCTCCATACCACCCACAGCTAGTGGGCAAGTAGAACTGAGTAATAGAGAGATTAAATTAATTTTTCAAGAGACTGTCAATAGCTCTAGAAAGAATTGGTCCAAGAAACTTGATGATGCATTATGGGCCTATAGAACTGCATATAAAAATCCTATGGGTATGTCTCCATATAAAATGGTTTATGGAAAAGCATGTCACTTACCTCTCAAACTAGAACATAAGGCATATTGGGCCATTAAAGAGCTCAATTATGATTTCAAACTTGCCGGTGAGAAGAGACTATTTGACATTAGCTCACTTGATGACTGGAGAACCCAGGCCTATGAGAATGCCAAACTGTTTATAGAAAAACTTAAAATATGGCATGACAAAAGGATACAAAAGCGTGAGTTTAATGTAGGTGATTATGTTTTGTTATACAACTCCCGTTTAAGATTTTTTGCAGGAAAACTCCTCTCTAAATGGGAAGGTCCTTACATTATCGAGGAGGTCTATTGTTTCGGTGCCATAAAAATCAACAACTTCGAAGGCACAAATCCGAAGGTGGTGAATGATCAAAGAATAAAACATTATGTCTTAGGTAATCCCATAAATGTTGAAACCAATGTTATTGACACCGTAACCCCGGAGGAGTACATAAGGGACATTTTACATGTGGTACGGTAAGTAAACCGTCTCCAAAATAGTTCTAATAGCAATTTTTCTCCATTTTGGAATATTAAAAATATATTAAAATAAGAAGTAGTCCGGAAAGGACACGAGGCATCCACGAGGGTGGAGGGTGCGCCCTACCCACTGGGCACGCCCCCTGCCTCGTGGGCACCTCGTGTGCCCTCCGGACTCCGTTTTCTTGCATGATAATTGTTTTAGTCAGCAAAAATTCATTATATAATCTCCCAAAGGTTTTGACTAGCGTACCATGACACAATCCCCTGTTTTCGTTTTGAGATGTTTTCTGCCAGAGTTTACAAGGCCAAGCATTATGTCGTCCTCCTCCTCCAACAATGTGGACGGCGATGCTTGGTTGATGTAGATGGAAGTTAGAAGGGAGGAAGCCGAGGGAGCCATGATGGAGGAGGATGAAGGAGATTCGCTTGAGGAACAACCTCCGGCTTCGGAGAGGGGTACTTTGGCGGGCATCTCCACTATTCCGAATCCCCATCAAGCAATAGAAGCTACAAACAATCATGAAGGCCAAGAGGTGCGAGAAGGGCTTCCCCTTAGGAGGCCCTTACACAGGTTACATCGGAACAAATTTCATAATTTGGTTCATAATTACGGAATAGAGAACACCCCTCATACACATATACCCTCCAATTGGGACATATCCCGTCCAAGTGAAAGCAATGCAGGGAAGAGTTCTTGAGGGCCTGAAAATAACCATCTTATGGAGGAAATTCAGAAGAATGCAAATATGCTCCAATGTGTGCTCCAAGAACTGCAAGTTCTGAAGGGTGCATTATTGAAGCTTACTACATCATCAACAACTCCATCATCACCACCTCCGAAGAAAGAGACATAAATACATGGGTATGGGCACTCCCCCTGGCAACTGCCAAGCTTGGGGGAGGTGCCTCGGTATCGTATCACCATCACACTTCTATCTTTAGCGTTTTTCTTAGTTCTATCCTTTTGGTTATATCTTGATCTAGTAGAATAATGTTTAGTATGATCTAGCTTTGAGTTTTTGTTTTGATCCTTATCTATGTAATCGAGTCCATGAGCTATATATAATAAATATTAGTCTTGAGTCGAGGGCTTGGTTATCTGGCTATGATCTTGAGGGGAAAAAAGAAAAAAGAGAGAAAGAATAAAAAGAAATAAAGAGATCATATTGATCTTATGGAGAGTAATGACTTCACATATAAAGAGTATGATGAATAAAAGTTGTTGAGAGCTGACAAACATAGTTTTGGTCATCGTTGCAATTAATAGGAAGTAATAAAGAAAGAGAGGATTTCACATATAAATATACTATCTTGGACATCTTTTATGATTGTGAGCACTCATTAAAATATGACATGCTAAAAAGTTGATGTTGGACAAGGAAGACAACGTAATGGGTTATGTTTTCTTATGTCCGAAATAAATTATATTGTCATGGATCATCCACCATGTTGAGCTTGCCTTCCCCCCTTATGCTAGCCAAATTCCTTGCACCAAGTAGAGATACTACTTGTGTTTCCAAATATCCTTAAACCCAGTTTTGCCACGAGAGTCCACCATATCTACCTATGGATTGAGTAAGATCCTTCAAGTAAGTTGTCATTGTTGCAAGCAATAAAAATGCTCTCTAAATATGCATGATTTATTAGTGTGGAGAAAATAAGCTTTATACGGGCTTGTGATATGGAAGAAATAAAAGCGACAAACTGCATAATAAAGGTCCCTATCACAAGTGGCAATATAAAGTGGCATTCTTTTGCATTAAGATTTTGTGCATCAAACCATAAAAGCACATGACAACCTCTGCTTCCCTTTACAAAGGGCCTATCTTTTATTTTTGTCTTATACCTTATACCAAAGTCATGGTGATCTTCACCTTTCCTTTTTACAATTTATCCTTTGGCAAGCACTATGTGTTGGAAAGATCCTGATATATATATATATATATCCAATTGGATGTGGGTTTTCATAAAGCATTATTGTTGACGTTACCCTTGAGGTAAAAGGTTGGGAGGCAAAACTATAAGCCCCTATCTTTCTCTGTGTCCGACTAAAACTTCATACCCATAAGTATTGTGTGAGTGTTAGCAATTGTGAAAGACAAAATGATAGTTGAGTATGTGGATTTGATGAAAAGATCTTATATTAACTCTTTCTGATGTTATGATAAATTGCAATTGCTTCAATGACTGAGATTATAGTTTGCTAGTTTTTCAATGAAGTTTCTGATTCATACTTTACATTGTGAATAGATTGTTACTTCAGCATAAGAAATCATATGACAATATATATATATATTGAAATATATATATATATATTGCTATTCTAAGAATGATCATGATGCCCTCATGTTCTTATTTTATTTTATCGACACCTCTATCTCTAAACATGTGGACATATTTTTCAATATCGGCTTCCGCTTGAGGACAAGGGATGTCTAAGCTTGGGGGAGTTGATACGTCCATTTTGCATCATGCTTTTATATCGATATTTATTGCATTATGGGATGTTATTACATATTATGTCACAATACTTATGCCTTTTCTCTCTTATTTTACAAGGTTTACATGAAGAGGGAGAATGCCGACAACCAGAATTCTGGGCTAGAAAAGGAGCAAATATTAGAGACCTATTCTGCACAACTCCAAAAGTCCTGAAACTCCATGAAAGTCAGTTTTGGAATATATAAAAATATTGGGCAAAGGAAGCACCAGAGGGGGGCCACCCACAGTCCACGAGGGTGGAGGGCGCGCCCTACCCCCCTGGGCCACCTGGAAGCCCCCCGATGCCCATCTTCTGGTATAAGGTGTCTTTTGCCCTAGAAAAAAAATAAGAAGGAAGCTTTCGGGATGAAGGGCCGCCGTCTTGAGGCGGAACCTTGGCGGAACCAATCTAGGGCTTCGGCGGAGCTGTTCTGCCATGGAAACATCCCTCCGGGAGGGGGAAATCGTCGCCATCATCATCACCATCGATCCTCTCATCGGGAGGGGTTCAATCTCCATCAACATCTCCACTAGCACCATCTCCTCTCAAACCCTAGTTCATCTCTTGTATCCGATCTTTGTCTCAAAACCTCAGATTGGTACCTGTGGGTTGCTAGTAATGTTGATTACTCCTTGTAGTTGATGCTAGTTGGTTTGTTCGGTGGAAGATTATATGTTCATATCCTTTATGCACAATAATACCCCTCTTATTATGAACTTGAATAGATTTTTGAGTAGTTACATTTGTTCCCGAGGACATGGGAGAAGTCTAGTTATAAGTAGTCATGTGAATTTGGTATTCGTTCGATATTTTGATGAGATGTATGTTGTCTCTCCTCTAGTGGTGTTATGTGAACGTCGACTACATGACACTTGACCATTGTTTGGGCCCAGGGGAAGGCATTGGGAAGTAATAAGTAGATGATGGGTTGCTAGAGTGACAGAAGCTTAAACCCTAGTTTACGCATTGCTTCGTAAGGGACTGATTTGGATTCATATGTTTCATGCTATGGTCAGGTTTACCTTAATTATTATTTCAAAGTTGCGGATGCTTGCGAAGGGGGTTAATCATAAGTGGGATGCTTGTCCAAGGAAGGGCAGTACCCAAGCACCGGTCTACCCATATATCAAATTATCGCAGTAACGAATGTGAATCATATGAGCATGATGAAAACTAGCTTGACGATAATTCCCATATGTCCTCAGGAGTGCTTTCCTTTATATAAGAGTTTGTCCAGGCTTGTCCTTTGCTACAAAAAGGATTGGGCCACCTTGCTGCACCTTGTTTACTTTTGTTACTTGTTACGCATTACGAATTACCTTATCACAAAACTATCTATTACCGATAATTTCAGTGCTTGCAGAGAATACCTTACTGAAAAATGCTTGTCATTTCCTTCTGCTCCTCATTGGGTTTGACACTCTAACTTATCGAAAGGACTATGATAGATCCCCTATACTTATGGGTCATCACTACATTCAAGATTGCCCTCAGTGGGAAAAGGAATCAAAGAAGAAGTACAAGGATTATAGTTATGATGACTCAAAGAAGAAGAAGAAATCTTCAAAGTCCTCATCATCAAAATCCTCGAAGTCTTCATCTCACAAGAAGAGCAACTCCAAGAAGGCTCGGGCATTCATTGGCAAGGAAATGGACTCTGAGGCTGCATCTGAGGTAAATGAGGAAGACGAGGCATCTGAGGAGTCAGACTCTGGTGTGGTGAGCCTAGCCCTTGCTACCACGTTCGTCAGCAAGTCCCTCTGCAACTCTAAGGAAAATGACGTCCCCAACACTGCTGATGACAATGATGATGACTGCGCTCCCACCTATTGCTTCATGGCAAAAGGTGCAAAAGTACTCAAATATCCCTCCTCTGAATCAAGTGAGGATGAATCTGATCAAAAACCTCAAGCCTAACTATTCTAAACTTGCTAAGATTTTTGTGAGATAACAAAAGGCTTTTGAAAAGGTTCAAAATATGCTAGATAAAAGCAATGCTATGTTGGGCGAAGAAATGGATCACACCAAAACTTTAACTGAAAATCTTCAGAGACTTCAGACTAAGTTTGATAATCTTCAGAGTCATCAGAACAGTCTCTTATTTGATCATGAGAAGCTTTCTTATGAATTTCTTCAAAGAAAGAAAGATCTTGAGCAGCTAAGGGTGAGTTATGAAGATCTTCAGAAGGAACGCGATTCATTGCTTGCTCAACAAATCAGTTCCGCTCAGGTTGAATTCATTCCACCATGTTTGAAATGCATTGAACGTGAATCTCTTCACTTGAAAGTTCAAATGCTTCTATTGCTACAAATTCTTCAACTGTCTCTGCTATCACAAATTCCTCATCTAAGGATGCTGCTAGTATCACTGACCATGCAGGGCTCAAGGAATTGTATGTGACAGGCATGTAAAAAAGCCTCAATGGGCATCAGGCACTTTGCGATGTGCTTAAAAAGAAGATCCTCAACAGGAACCATAGGAAAGAGGGTATTGCCTTTGAAAGGAAACTAAATGCTGATGGGACCTACTGGAAACCTGAGCAGTATCCGAAAACCTCGTGGGTTGCTGCAAAGGGACCTTCAGTGGATCCATCTACTCTATCTGGCTTTATGTGTGAATCTTCATATTCTTCTGATGAGTCATTTGACTCCAACTATAAACTATTCAAAAATCAGAATGATGAAGTATTTGCTAGATATGTTGGCACTAACTGCAGGAACGGTCCCCCTATGAAGAAAATTTGGGTTCCCAAAAGGTGCCTTGAAAGTCTTCAGGTGAATGTCATCATGACTCCACCTGTGAAGAAAAGGAACCCCAGATCAAATTCTTCATATGGACCAAAGTCTTCATACGGATCCAAGTCCTCATACGGACGAAATTCCTCATGTGGATCAAAGTCCTCATATGAACATCATTGTGTTAACAATTCTGTTTTGCAGGGAAGATCTAAGGGCTATGAATATGTGCATTATTCTTCAAATCATTATGTTCACAAGTCCTCGAAGAATTTCTTTGCTTATTCATATGCTTACTCTAACCCCTCTTATGTGAAACGAAGTGGATTGGCTTCAATGCCACCTTTCTCTTATGGAGCTCGTAGAATGATGAACTCTTTGCCACGCCTCCAGATGTGGGTGGTGAAGAAAAAGAACTAATCTCTTATGCAGGGTCAGGTCTCCAGACGAACCTAAACGTCTGAAGAATTTGCTGGAGACCTGAAAATGCTTGAAAGGACGCAAGCTAACCATGAAGAAATGAACTCTCATTTCTCACGTCCTTATGATGCTATATCAATTCTATTGCTTGATGAAATTGAGCTGATGTATTTGATGTCATATTCTTCACTGCTGAAGTATATGAATTTATAAGATGCACTAATTCATCTGCAGGATGATCAACCCAAAGCCACTGAGTTGGTCCTTGACAATGGATGTACAAATCGCATGACTGGTGACAGGAACTACTGATGGACACTGGTTTATCTCCATCACATCTGAAGCATATCACCTACGCTGACAAAGGGAAAAGCAAGTTATTGGGTCCATGTAAGGTTGCTATATCAAAGGATCGACACATGGACAAAGTCATGCTTGTCGAGTCCTTAGGGTTCAACCTCATGTCTGTGTCAATGCTTTGCGATCTTGGTATGGTTGTTGTGTTTGGCAAGTATCGTTGTGTTGTGATCATGGAAGCTGACAATTCCAAAGTCTTCAAAGGCTTTAGGAGAGGAGATCTGTATATTGTTGATTTCTCTACAGGACCACAACCTGCTACATGTCTACTTGCAAAAGATTCAGAAGGATGGCTATGGCATCAACGACTTGGTTATGCTGGCATGAGGAACTTGCACACTCTAGCGAAGAAGAAGCATGTCATTGGCATCGAGGGTGTCAAATTCCTCAAGGACCATCTGTATGGAGCTTGTGAAGCTGGAAAGATGACCAAGGCCAAGCATCCCTCAAAGACCATCATGACTACCACTCGTCCATTTGAATTGCTTCACATGGATCTCTTTGGCCCTACTCATTATGCCACATTTACCAATGCTGCATCTTTATATGGCTTTGTCATTGTTGATGACTATTCTCGTTACACATGGGTGCATATCATCACTTACAAAACTGAAGTGCAGGAAGTCTTCAAACGATTTTCCTCGAGGGCTTCAACCAACTTTGGGGTGAAGATCAAGCACATCAGAAGTGACAATGGAACCGAGTTCAAGAATACTGGTCTTGATGACTATCTTGATGAACTTGGTATTACTCATGAGTTATCTGCTCCTTATACTCCTCAGCAGAATGGCGTCGTGGAGCGCAAGAACATGACTCTTGTTGAGATGGCTCGCACTATGCTTGATGAAATTGCTTCTGGCCTGAGGCAATTGATACTGCGTGCCACATCATCAACAGGGTATATCTTCACAAATTCTTTAGAAAGATCTCATATGAACTCCTCATTGACAACAAACCAAATTCTTCAGTAAGGATGTGGATGTGCTCTTGTGGTGAGAGATAGCTTCTCCACCATCTCCATGCTAGCCAAGTTGTTGCAGCTCCCTCCATCTATGATGACGCGAACAGAATGTTCCTTCACAACTCTCTTTGTATGGACCAAATTATGCCTCCGATTTTCCTTAGCTTGTGTGACCTGCACACTCAAAACACATTGAGCAACTAAACATTCATACCTGTCAGCATCTTCAGGAGCCATGTAGTGTGTCTCATGTTCAGAATCATCTCCACCGTGTTCTTCACGTGTAATAAGAGCCAAAGTCTCCTCATCATAGTCACTAGCGGACTCATACCACCATCCTCAATAGCAATCATCACATGCTTAGATTTGCATTCTCTTGCATAATGACCTCGTCCCTTACAATGACGACAAATAATATCACTTGTGTGCCCTGTTGACGCCATGGAAGAAGAGGAGCTCTGTGCCGGCCCGGCAGGTGTGCTCTTGGAAGATAGTGGTGGTTGCGCCTGCTTTCCTATATCACGGCTGGAGGTAGCACCTGATGGAGGTGCTGGTGTAGTGGAAATAGAAGATGCACGCGGTGTCCATGATGAAGGTCAACCTGCAGAAAAGTTAGTTCGTGCCAATGCCTATCGTTCTTGCACTTCACGTTTAGCTTTACAAGCAAGATGGAATAAACCAGTGATATTATTATAGTCCTTATACTCTAGAATTGTCTGAATCTCTCTATTTAATCCACCCATAAAACGAGCAAGCATAGCTTCATTCTCCTCAACAATTGTAACGCCCTCGATGCGGCTATATCTCCCACGTGTCGAAGCACGACTTAGAGGCATAACCGCATTGAAAGCAATGTCGCAAGTGAGGTAATCTTCACAACAACCCTTGTAATAAATAAGGGGAAAGATACATAGTTGGCTTACACTTTCCATGTCACACAAATAACATAAATAACATTAGATTCATCCAGTTACACTCAAGGTCCGACTACGGAACCAAAATAAAGATAAACCCCAAATGCAACATCCCCGATCACCCCAACTGGGCACCACTACTGATCATCTGGGAAAGACACGTAGTATCATCCTGAGTCCTCATCAAACTCCCACTTGAGCTCAGTTGAATCACCTGGAGCGGTATCATCGGTCCCTGCATCTGGTTTTGGAAGAATCTGTGAGTCACGGGGACTCAACAATCTCACACCCTCGCGATCAAGACTATTTAAGCTTATGGGAAGGGTAAAAGGTATGATGTGGAGCTGCAGCAAGCGAATAGCATATATGGTGGTTAACATACGCAAATGAGAGCGAGAAGAGAAGGCAAAGGCGCGGCCGAGAATCTATGATCAAGAAGTGATCGTAGAACAACCTATGTTCAAGCATAACTCCAACACCGTGTTCACTGCCCGGACCCTATAGAGAAGAGACCATCACGGTCACACACTCAGTTGATTCATTTTAATTAAGCTTAGTTTAAGGTTTTCTACAACCGGACATTAACAAATTCCCATCTGCCCATAACCGTGGGCACGGCTTTCGAAAGTTCAAATCTCTGCAGGGGTGTCCCAACTTAGCCCATCACAAGCTCTCACGGTCAATGAAGGATATTCCTTCTCCCAAGACAACCCGACCAGACTCGGCATCCCGGTTACAAGACATCTCTACAATGGTAAAACAAGTCCAGCAACACCGCCCGAATGTGCCGACAAATCCCGATAGGAGCTGCACATATGTCGTTCTCAGGGCACACTCAGATGATACTATCTACGAGTAAAACCAACCCTCAAGTTTCCCTGAGGTGGCCCCGCAGGCAGCTCAGTTTGGACCAACACTAAGAGGAGCACTGGCCCGGGGGGGGGGGGGGTTAAATAAAGATGACCCTTGGGCTCCGGAAACCCAAGGGAAAAGAGGCTAGGTGGAAAATGGTAAAACCAATGTTGGGCATTGCTGGAAGAGTTTTATTCAAGGAGAACTGTCAAGGGGTTCCCATTATAACCCAACCGTGTAAGGAACGCAAAATCAAGGAACATAACACCGGTATGACGGAAACTAGGGTGGCAAGAGTGGAACAAAACACTAGGCATAAGGCCGAGCCTTCCACCCTTTACCAAGTATATAGGTGCATTAAAATAGACAAGATATAATAATGATATCCCAACAATAAACATGTTCCAACAAGGAACAAACTCCAATCTTCACCTGCAACTAGCAACACTATAAGAGGGGCTGAGCAAAGTGGTAACATAGCCAAACAACGGTTTGCTAGGACATGGTGGGTTAGAGATTTGACATGGCAATATGCGAGGCATGATAAGAAAGTGGTAGGTATCATAGCATAGGCATAGCAAAAGAGCGAGCATCTAGCAAGCAAAGATAGAAGTGATTTCGAGGGTATGGTCATCTTGCCTGCAAAGTTCTCTGAGTTGACGTTAGCTGGATCCTCGTAAGCGTACTCAACGGGCTCCTCGATCACGTACTCGTCTCCCGGCTCTACCCAAGCAAGAACAACAAGCAAAGGGAGACACAATCAACCACGTGCAATGCACAAACAACATGATGCAAAATATGGCATGATATGCGGGATGTGGTATGTGATGCATATGCATGATTTGGAAAGGAATGATTGAACCTGGCCTCAACTTGGAAAACCAAGAGTGCCACTAGAAAGGTGAGTTGATTTCGGTCGAAATCGATATAAAGATCACCGGAATCGGATGCATAGTTTGGAAATGACAAGCGAAACAAATATGGCACCGGTCTGCGATTAACAGCACGAGACCATCTAAATGCATCAAGAACAACATGCTACAACACTCCAACATGGCAACAAAATACATGGCAGGGATCCACTCAAGATGCTTGACAAAAGAGGAACACTGAGCTACGGCTAATTCACTCAATATCAGGCTCAAACAAGCATGGCAAAAGTGCAAAAGATTATAGGTTTCAGACTTAGTGAAATTAACAGCATGTCAGGAATTTAACATCAGGAAGCAATGTTTAGAGCAAGGTAACAACATGCCACATGAACATATCATGGCAAAGCAAGGCATGGTATGAAGCTACTCAAAGCATACAACAAAAGTCCCTTACTGACCATAAGCCAAAAGGGATCAGAAAATACAATTGCAACCACGTGAACATAGCAATTATCGTTAACAGATTCAGACTTTGTGAAAAACTGTAACATGCCAAAACAGATATCAAGTAGGCATGTTTACGAGCTCGATGCACTCACTACGAGGCAAGACATGACAAACTAAGCATACACCCAGCAAGTAGACATGGCATAGAAGCTAAACATGGCAAGAATCAACAACATAGCATGCACGGATCAACTACAACAAGCTCGGCAAAAGTGCTAAACATGTTAACAATCTGCCAGGAACATTTTATAGCAAAAGTAGAGCTCGATTGACTCAAGCTAGGGTGCTCCTTAATTGCAAACAAAGACATGGATGGATAGAGCACCACAATATCTACAAAACATCCTTACTGACCATGCTCAAAAGAGGCACAGATCACTCGGTAGCAACATGAACATATGGCATAAAAATTACAGTAGGGCAAAGACTTAGAATATTTCTAAGTCCCTGAAATCAGCAACATTAAGTGAGCTACTTTGCATGCTTGTGCTAGTCACCATAGAGATCACAAAAATACATGGCATACAACTCTGTAAAGATGGCATGGCATACTTCAAATCACATGTAGAGCTCAAGATCATAGCATGCACTCATTGATCATGGCAAAAAATGACAAAAGTGCATTTGCTGATAAAAATCTGAAACTAACATCACATATCCCTCTTCCAACAGCATTTAGGACATCAAGATGAGCTGAAATGACAATGATGCAATGAGATGAAATGGAGTACTCGTCAAGACGAACATTTTGATATGCTGCACGCACGAATCGGGGCAACGGTTGATGAGTTATGCACTGATGAAGATAGCCAAAATATTAGGGTTTCAGGGAGAAAAAGTCAACCAAGATATTTTAGATCTGAGATTTGCATGCAATCCGAGGTTCGTCGGGGTTCGCTGCTCGCCGGAGTTCGTCCGAGATCCTGTTCGCTGGACTTGAGGGAGGTGGCCGGATGGGGACGCCGGAGAGGTCGCCGGCCGGAGTGGAGGGGCGCCGGCTCGGGCGGCGAGGTGCGGACGCGGGCGCGGCATCGGAGTCGGGCGCGGCTGCCGGATGGGGCGGCGCCAGCGATGGCGCGCGGTGGCGCCGGGCGATGGCGCGCCGCCGTCAGAGGGGAGACGGGGCGGCGCGGTGGCGGATGGTGGCGCGGGGCGCGGGCGCCGCTACGGGCCGGGGAGGGTCAGCACTGGGCCGCGCGGGCCTGGTGGCGGAGGAGGCCGGCGGAGCCACGTGTCACCTCCTCAGTGGCTGCGGGCGGCGGCGGCTTGGGTGTCCGGCGGCGGAGAGGGGATTTTTCTAGGGTTTCGGGGAGAGGAGATTCGAAATTTCGGGGATGGACTATTTATAGAGGTAGAGGGAGCTAGGAAGCTCCAAATGAGGAGCGGTTTGCGGCCACGCGATCGTGATCGAACGGCCTAGGTGATGGAGGAGGTTTAGGTGGGTTTTGGGCCACTTTGGAGAGGTGTTGGGCTGCAACACACATGAGGCCTTTTCGGTCCCTCGGTTAACCGTTGGAGTATCAAACAAAGTCCAAATGGCACGAAACTTGACAGGTGGTCTACCGGTAGTAAACCAAGGCCGCATGACAAGTCTCGGTCCAATCCGGGAACGTTCAACACCTGCACACGAAAAGAGGTAGAAAGGGACACCAGAGGACATAGGAGCGCCGGAATGCAAAACGGACAACGGGGAAAATGCTCGGATGCATGAGACGAACACGTATGCAAATGCAATGAACATGATGACATGATATGAGATGCATGACAAAGACAAAACACACGGAGAAAAAAACCCGACAACGAGGAAATAACATAACTTAGTGCCAGAAATGGCAAGAGTTGGAATACAATTATGGCAGGTTACATACGGGGTGTTACAACAATACCACATATAATCATGCCAGTTTTTAATTCCTCATAATATTCTTCTACAGAATTTTTTCCTTGTCTTAAGCGCTTCAATTTTTGAAGTAATTCACGTTGATAGTATGGTGGAACCCAATGAGTATGGATAGCAGTTTTCAAAGCAGCCCAAGTAGCTGGAATAGGATATAATCTACAATGTCCAGACCACCATACACATGCAAAACTAGTGAAAGCACAAACAACGGCAACAACACGTCTCTCCTCGGGATATTGTAAACATGTAAAACGTTGTTCAGTTTCTAACTCCCAAGTATGATATATATATCAGGAACATATCTACCCTTAAATGGGGGAATTTTTAATTTCAGTTTAGGAATATGGTCATGATCTCGTACCTGAGCTACTAATGCAGCCCTACCATTGCGATTATTTGCATGTGGACGACCTGGTGCTGGTGGTTGCACGTAGTTCTGATTTTGATCAACCTCATCCTTGTAATCGCCTGCATAATCTTCCTCCTCAGTGGCAGCAGCAGGAGCCACAGAAGCATCAATAGTAGGTGCAGCAGCACCAGAAGTTTGACCAGGTTCAATGGGAACGCGCAGTGCTCGTCTCATTTGATTTGGAAGGCGACGTTGTTGTTGTTGTTGTTGTTGTTGTTGTTGTTGTTGTTGTTGTTGTTGTTGTTGTGTAATAGGTGCAGCCGGTGGTAGTGGTGGAAGACGCGCTAGCAATTCATTAAACTTGTTATCGAGCTTTGTTTCGAACTTCTTCTCAATGCCATCTATCTTCTCCATGGCCTCTTCAAATCTGTTTAGCACATCTTGCACCTGTCCACTCATCATTTGCTGAAATTTATCATGTAGCTATTTGTTCACCATGTTCTCCCAATCATTCTCATCCGCTTGTGATCCTGCCATGGTAGCAGCAATAGAAACACACACGAATATGATCTTATAGACTACAAGAAAGTGATGGTGGTTGTGTGTCACAAATCCGTCAAGAAAATCTTAAATTCCTACCAGTTCTTACCCAGCAGCAGGTGGTGATCGGCAACCGTTGTATTCAAAACTCTCAGAGCTTGGATAGAGCGATTACCAGGGAGAGTCAAACGCATGACGTAGATGTATGCGGAGCTAGGAAGGCTTATAATATGTTAACAAAAAGGGTCAGTGTCGGTGTCAAAACCGGCGGATCTCGGGTAGGGGGTCCCGAACTGTGCATCTAGGCCGGATGGTAACAGGAGGCAGGGGACACAATGTTTTACCCAGGTTTGGGCCCTCTTGATGGAGGTAAAACCCTACATCCTGCTTGATTAATATTGATGATATGGGTAGTACAAGAGTAGATCTACCACGAGATCAGAGAGGCTAAACCCTAGAAGCTAGCCTATGGTATGATTGTTGTTCGTCCTATGGACTAAAACTCTCCGGTTTATATAGACACCGAAGAGGGCTAGGGTTACACATAGTCGGTTACAATGGGAGGAGATCTACATATCCATATTGCCAAGCTTGCCTTCCACGCCAAGGAAAGTCCCATCCGGACACGGGACGAAGTCTTCAATCTTGTATCTTCATAGTCCAAGAGTCCGGCCAAAGGTTATAGTCCAGCTATCCGGACACCCCCTAATCCAGGACTCCCTCAGTAGCCCCTGAACCAGGCTTCAATGACGACGAGTCCGGCGCGCAGATTGTCTTCGGCATTGCAAGGCGGGTTCCTCCTCCGAATACTTCATAGAAGATTTTGAACACAAGGATAGTGTCCGGCTCTGCAAAATAAGTTCCACATACTATCGTAGAGAGAATAACATTTACACAAATCTTAATCTGCTGGCACGTTTTGGCAACATGACATTATGCCATGGCCCGATGCTTATTCGAACAGTTTTTCTTCAACCAGCTCCACACATAACACGAGGCGGTTTCTTGACACATCTTGTCAAAGTAGAGATCGTGTTCCCCCAATTATGGGATTCTCATTAATACGGTCATGGGTAACCCAACCGTGTCTAGGACTCCTAGATTATAGGCAAGTCCCAAACGGCTATGGAGAGGACGCTTCATATTCACCCTCTTTATAAAGGGACAAGGCTTTTACTTTTCCCTCCTATCTTCAATCGAATCCTTCCCCCGCCTCGAGTTCTAACACCCAAAGCCCAGGTCAGGTGCTCCGGATCTTCAATCATGTCTGGATCTAGCCTTCAAGGCCGATGGATGCCCTCCTCCGTTATGGAAGAAGACATCAAGAAGTTGAGGGAGGCCAGATACCTGACCGCCGAGGTTTCGCATCAGCTGCCTGCCTGAGGGCAGGTCGTCCCTACTCCTGAACCCAACGAAGACGTCGTGTTCATCTCACACTTCCTCCGAGGACTAGGCCTCACTCTGGATCCCTTCGTCAGGGGTTTGATGTTCTATTACGGGCTAGATTTCCATGATCTAGCTCCGAACTCCTTTCTCCACATCTCGACATTTATTGTCGTGCGTGAGGCCTTCCTCCGCATTACCCCTCACTTCGGCTAGATTTCCATGATCTAGCTCAAGACCTTTGAAGTGAAGCCGAAGATGATCGAGGGGCAACATGCAGCTTGCGGAGGTGCGTCAATAAGCAAGATGGTAGGAGCTCCGTGGCTGAAAGGTTCCTTTCCAGAGGTGTCCGGATTATGGCAAGGGGAGTGGTTTTACATCACGGCTCCCAGAAGTGCCAAGTGGGCGGCTGCCCCCGCTTTCCGCTCGAGCCCCCCACCACAACCGATGTCATGGATTAGTAGAGGTCTGAGCCGGGGTCCAGCCAAGGACGTGCCTATACTGCAAAGCCCCATTCAAGATCTCTTCGAGGGATATTTTAATTTGGTTGTGGTAATGCAAGTTATGCTGGTTCGTCGAGTCCAGCCTTGCAAACGCCGGCCCCTTCGCTTGTGGGAGTTCAACCCAGAAGGACCGCGTGCCATTCAAAGTTTCCTCGGCCTGACGCATGAGGAAATGTACAAGTCATTCTTCGGACCTCAAATAGAGTGTCCAGATACTACCGAGGACGTGGGCCTGATCAGTAACCGCGCCGCCGAACAAGTAAGTAATCCTCTAGCCGAACACACCCTCTTTTATTCATAATGACGTCATCTATGAGAAATCGCTCTTTGACCAGGATTGGCTAACAAAGGAGAAGATGATTCGGTGTTCGGCCCCCCTCCCTGAGGGTTTGGAAAATCTGGTATTGGAAAAGATGCTCGAGCTCACACCTTGTCCGGAGCCCTCGAAGGAAGATACAGGGGGGGGGGGGAATAATATGGGTGGAAGTGGGCCCCCATTGCTGCCAGTTCCAACTGAGGGAATGAGCGCCTCCATAAAGGAGGATAACCGGGGGAGGAAGAGGACTGCTTCCGAGGATCCGGAAGCCGAGGCCTCCAAACGAGAGAAGAAGTCTCCAACAGAGTGTCCTGCCTCGGGGGGTGCTCTTGCCGCACAAAGTCCGCGGGGGGATCAGCCCTCCAACGAGTCGTAAGTGATCCAAAAATACTTTAATAGTGAAGGTATACTATCTTTCTTCTGAGAAAATAACCGCCACATATATCTTGCAGTTCGGGTCTTAGCCCTTCTCAGCTGAGCTCGTCTTTGGGGGATCTTCTTCCGAAGATGATGGAGAGCGAAACGCCTCCCCCGGACTCCTCCGCTCAAGAAGCGGGCGACCCCGAAGTGTCGTCACGGAGGGCCTCTCCGGATCCGGTGAGGCTAGAAAATAATCCCATTGTCCCCCAAAGTCCCCAGCGCCCGGCTCTCAGAGAGAGCAAACAAAAGAGTCTGGCACCGTCTGGTATGCGGTCGGATGTTCTGAGGGAGCTATTGGGGCGAGCGACCATCTCAGAAGAACACCGTACGCTGATGGGTATGGTGATGGAAAGAATTTCGTCCGCCGAAAGCGGATTACATGAAGCCTTTATGAGTGTACTGACAGGCTTTGAGGTACGTGAAATAATATTTGATAGTACCGCACATGTTAGGTGTGCCCAGTGTAGATAGTAGCCCCTGAGACTTTGGTTGTCATCGAGAACGGCGGCGAACAGAGGATCATAGTCCCATGCAATAACCAGACTGCCTTTATGTGCAGGTGGTGGAAGCTCCGGTGGGTAGCCAGACTAGTGAGTTTGCCGAATTAAAGCGGCAACTGGATGCAGCAGACGCCGACATCGAGCTTGTTAACAAGCGGCTTGACGAATCATAGGGTAAGTAATGTTTTCTGGTGAATGTCACATAATAAGAGTAGCATGATGCCAGTATCTTTAATATGTTGTGACTGCAGATGGAGCTGCCACCATGGAGACCCTTCGGGCGGAACTCGCCCGAGCCATGGAACAAGCGAGGGTTAGTAATGCGGCTGCTTTGAAGGTGGCCAAAGAGTGAAGAGCCGAGAAGTCCGCCCATTGCGAAAGCAAAGAAAAGATGGCCAAGATGGCCGTAGAATTAAAAGGCACTGCCGACCGTTGCCAGTTCCTTGAAGAAGAGAACCGAGTGAAGGCAGCAGACCTTGAGAAGGCCACTATGGCGACCAAAGACAGTCGCTCTGCTATGAGGGCGAAGAAGGAGGAGCTGCACGAAGCCGGGGATATTGCGGCTGGGAAGCCCTTTCTGCTGCGGAGGAAGTTCGGAGATTCGCGGTATGCCCCTCTGGATCGGCTATGGAGTTCGGCAGACGCATATATGGACTTGGCGGCGAGCGCTGTCGTTGCGGTCGAATACTTCCAAGATCAATCAGATCGTGAAGTGGACAAGCTATTCTGGCTGCAATTCAACGTTCCAGAGCGTCCGCTTCCCTTGACTGGTCAGCTAGCCGAATGGGCCGAACTTAATAGGTTGTCCGGACTCGCCATGAGGTCTGTTGTAGATCATTTGTGGCCGGAGGAGCCGAAGCCGAACAGCTATTTCAGCTTAGTGCAACAGTTCCTTGGTGCGGTGCTGCGCATCAACGTGATGAAGAGGTCGGTGTGCATAGAAGGCTTGCGGATGGCCTTTGCCCGTGTCAAGGCATACTGGGCGGAGATGGATGCTACCACTGTTGCGGCGCAAGGTTCGGCCATAGGCCGAGTAGCTGCCGAGCACTATTTTGAAGAGGTTCTTGAGGGTGCTCGTTTGATAGAGTCCCAGTGCTCGAAGAATATTATGTTTGAATGACATGTATTCCCATTGTAAACACATTGTTTTTATGAAATATAGTAAGGCTGTATTTATACTTTTGCCGGAAAGTAATTTGATGCCTCATGTGCGGCTGTTTATGTATATATGTATATAACCTGAAAGATTGCAGTTGTCGGCTTCAACCCCCATGCATATAATGCGGAGGTGCTCGCAAAAACGCGTGTTCACACTTAACCCAACGTCTTGGTCCTATTAAGGAGGTGATAGCGCAGCGAACAAGGCAACCGTACTATAATGCTTTAACACTTTCACTTAGCCATAGGAGTTTGACAGTGGGGCTACTAGATAGCCCCTGGTGGCTCCGCACTCTCCTGATCTCGGGGTGCGTACATGCCTGGCTGGAAAATGGCCCTTCGTTAAGGCGGAGGAATTCTAACATTCCGATAGGTCATCGAGTGGTTGACCAGTCTCACGCTATATCATGACAGTCAGTTTTCGGCTTTCTCTACTGAGGTGCTCGTCCGGATGAACCAGTGCACAATCGCGGTAGTTCTCCTGGTGCTGCCTTAGCGGATAAAGCGGAACGTAAGGAACCAAAACACAGGAGCAGGGCAAACCCAACATTTGACCAAACACAATGATTCAGAGCTGATGCATATAAGGCCAAACTCGCGACGTCGAACACTCCCTAAGGTATTCGGTCTTTATGGTATAAACCGGGCCTAAATAGTGCCCTTTGTAAGAAGCCCCTTGTGTCCAGGTACGTGCATTATTCTGACGTGGCCACATGCCAAGACGTCAGCATCCTTCTCAATTGTACTGAGAATTCGAGGGATGTGTATCAACAAGAGACAGTAAAAAAGGTTTACGCAGGGTCTTAATCTAAAAAGAATCCTTGGAGCGGGTCCCTGCTGCACGTCTGCGCCTGTGTCTCCGTTGTGCCGTATCCTGGACGGGTGTAGCATGATGATCATCTGTAAAAGAGAGGAACTTAGGTGAAAAAGTTGTCGTGCAAAAAGATAGTTTTAAAGAAACCAGGTATAACTAAAAATGCGTAGAAATTTCCACTTGTCTGCGCGCGTTGAGCCCCTTGTATTTGTAATAGGGGTGTGGCCATCAATCCGGTACAAATTACATGTAGCAGCGCCGGACTCGTCTAACCGCGTCCGTGGTCTTGACGACCTATCAAATGCTTTAGTTGGTGAGGCCGTTTTTAGTGTGCGGCTGCCAAGGCAGTTGCATTCTCTTTGGCGCGCAAAGATCGCTTAATATTTCCGTTCACTATAATGATGCCACATGGACCGGGCATCTTGAGCATGAGGGAAGCATAATGCGGTATTGCATTTAAGCGAGCAAAAGCTTCGCATCCAAGTAGTGCTTGATAACCGCTTTGGAACGGAGCAATGTGGAAGGTTAAATGTTCGCTACGGGAGTTATCGGGGAAGCCGAATATAACCTTTAGTAGCAGGGAGCCCGTGCAGTGAGCCCCTGGGCCTGGCGTTACTCCTTTAAAGGTAGTGTTGCTATGGCAAATTTTCGTTGGGTCTATCCCCATTTCACGGATTGTATCCTGGTATATCAGGTTTAAACTGCTGCCACCGTCCATCAGGACTCATGTAAAGTGGTATCCGTTAATTATTGGGTCTAATACCAGGGCAGCCCATCCTGCACGCCGGATACTTGCTGAGTAATCACGATAGTTGAAAGTGATCGTTTGAGACGACCAGTGGTAGGACTTCGCTGTGATAGGCCCTTGGGCATGTCTCTCTGGGAGTGCCGCTTTGCTTCCCTTGATCACGTGTAACACGTTGACTGTTTTGACTTCTGGTGGAAACTTCTTTTGTTCCCCAGTGTCTTGCTTGAGAGGCTCATCCTCGTCTTCGCTTGGTGTATCCTCCCCCTTGTGTAGGGTGTTGAGCTTGCCAGACTGCTTGAAGACCCAACATTCTCTGTGGGTATGATTAGCGGGTTTACCAGGGGTGCTATGGATCTGACATACTTGGTCCAAAATTTTGTTTAGGCTAGACAGTTTGTCTCTGGCGCCTTTAGAGGGCGGCTTTTGCTGACTTGGCCGAGAGCTTTTGAATCCGGCGTTTACTGCCGTGCCGTTCGTGTTGTCTTCTTTATTCCAGCGTTTGTTATTGTTGTTTCACAGTGATTTCCTGTTTCCATCTCTAGCTTCGGATGTACTGGGGTCGCTTGCGCGGTCCATAGATGGATCTAGTTGCTCTGTCCTTTTGATGCGAGCACTTGCGTGGATCGCGTATTGACTTGTGTGCGGCATTGCTTGCCGCTCTATGTTGGCCGTGAGGTCGTCTATTCGGCCAGGTGGCCGTTTTAATTTTTGGTTGCGGGGGATCTAAGGCCTCCTCATCGAATTCAGGTAGCAACTTCCGCTTTGGGTAGCTCTTGGTGGGGCGATTACCGCCATACTTTGCTGCTGTGTTGAGTACTTTGCTCCATTTGATTTGGAGTGTGTCTTGCGTAGCCTTGAGCCTTTGCTTATGCTTTTTAGACTCCTCATGGTGGCAACAAGCCTTTGATGGGCATTCTGTTGCTCCTGGTGTCTGTCCGGTGTTATGTCATCCGGACTATTACCTTTGACAGAATCGGGTTGTTCGGTTTGATTCTCCATGTTGCCGTGGTCCAGCAATGGTTCACCCTGCTCTAACGTTGTGTCTGTATGATCGTTGTTTCTGTCAAGGCGGGATTTGGGGCAGCGCTTACGCCGCCGCTTTGACTGCTTCTCGAGGGGACAGCCCTTCGTTGCGTCCTTCCGTTCCTCGTCGTCGTTTTCCTTTGGTGTGTCCACCATGTATACGTCATGTGATGAGGTGGACGTCCAGTGCCCTATGGGCAGTGGTTCCTCTTTGTCTCTCGCATCGTCGTCCATACCGTCGATGTTTTCGGAGTCAAAGTCGAGCATGTCGGTTAAGTCATCAACAGTGGCTACTAAGTGGGTGGTGGGTTGGTCGCGAATTTCTTCATCGTCCGCATCCCAGTCCCGCCGGACATAGTTCGGACAGGATCCTCCTGACAAGGAGAGAGACCTTAATGAGTTCAGTATGTCGCCAAAGGGCGAGTGCTGAAAAATATCCGCGGAGGTAAACTCCATGATCGGCGCCCAATCGGATTCGATAGGAACGGGTGCAGGCAGTTCGGAGTCCGTGGCCGGAGAAGGATCCGACAGTTTAACAACATGGCTCTCGTGCAAGGTAAGGTCGATGTTCGGCTCGATTGCTGCTGAGGGTAAGGCCTTCGTGGCAGGGTTCATCCACCCGTCTGCGGAAGGCAGAACTGGCTCCGAATTGAGGGTCGAAGCGACTGTTGGTGCGATCTCCTTAACACTGTCCGATGGGAGAGCTAAGTCATACTCATCGTGACCGCGTGGCGCACAAGGCAGAGGCTCGAATCCGTCGAAGATCAAATCTCCATGGATATCGATAGTGTAGTTTAAGCTTCCAAACCTGACCTGGTGGCCAGGGGTGTAACTTTCAATCTGCTCTAGATGGCCAAGCGAATTGGCCCGCAGTGCAAAGCCGCCGAACAGGAAGATCTGTCCGGGGAGAAAAGTCTCACCTTGGACTGCATCGCTATCGATGATAGCAGGAGCCATCAAGCCTAATGGCGACGACACAAAGGAACTCTCAATGAAAGCACCAATGTCAGTGTCAAAACCGGCGGATCTCGGGTAGGGGGTCCTGAACTGTGTGTCTAGGCCGGATGGTAACAGGAGGCAGGGGACACAATGTTTTACCCAGGTTCGGGCCCTCTTGATGGAGGTAAAACCCTACGTCCTGCTTGATTAATATTGATGATATGGGTAGTAGAAGAGTAGATCTACCACGAGATCAGAGTGGCTAAACCCTAGAAGCTAGCCTCTCTGATCCTTATGAGTATTACAAGATATCTCTTCCTTATGAGTATTACAAGATACAATCATATCATAGGCTAGCTTCTAGGGTTTAGCCTCTCTAATCTCGTGGTAGATCAACTCTTGTAATACTCATATCATCAAGAACAATCAAGCAGGACGTAGGGTCTTACCTCCATCAAGAGGGCCCGAACCTGGGTAAACATCGTGTCCCCTGCCTCCTATTACCATCCATCTTAGACGCACAGTTCGGGACCCCCTACCTGAGATCCGCCGGTTTTGACACCGACATTGGTGCTTTCATTGAGAGTTCCACTGTGTCGTCCTCATAAGGAAGATGGCTCGCCTTGTTGTCAAGGACAACATCACCTCTGGGGGAGCCCTGGCTGTAGGCCAAACTCTCTGACTAGGCGGCTTCGGCATGACTGCCCGCTCGGCCGCTGCGCCGACGATGACCTCTTGGGTCATCGAAAATAGCCTCCACATCGGCTCAAAATTTGCCGAGCAGATGGATCCAATGGAGCTCTCCTCTTTGAACGAGCTCTTGGATCGCATTGCCGCTCTGGGAGTCACTACGGCATACGATCGGATCGGGCTTAAACCCAACCAAAGGGAGATTAACTATCCGCCGGTCACCCATCAGATAGCGGTGGTGGAGGAGCAATGCGGCGATTCTCCCTCTATCCCGAGGACAAACTATGTCCGGATTCCCGAGCTCTTCGAACAGGATACTCGCTCACGGGAGGACGCCGCCCTAACCCTGAATCCAGAATCAGGCCACATACCGAACCCGCAGGGCAACATCCCAGAGCCCGAACTTCCAAGATCGGAAAATCCCCTGCCCTGGGATCACAGATTGGGTCAAGGTCTGGACTTAAATCACCCACCCACCCAGATACAAACTATCTTTCCCACATTAGGCAAGCACCCCAAGAGACAGTACATCACTATTGGGCTAGATTCCTCCTTGTAATGAACAAGGTCAAGGACTATCATGAGGAAGATGCAATTTCGTTCTTTTGCAACAATTGCACGAACAAGGGAGTCCTCAACGCCATAAGTCGCCGTGATGTAGCGCACTTCGCTGACTTGGCGGACATAGTACGGAAATACTGTGCGATAGAAAGTGCTTGGAAAACCCAAACACAATTTTGGGATAATCCGGCTCTGACAAAACCCCTAGTCCAAACTAAAAGGGTGCACCCTCATAAGTCGCCCGCCTCAATTACAAAGAAGCAAAAGCCCACTACAGGGCGTGGAACCGTATTGGAAGGATGGCTCAACGGGCCCTGCAAAATCATTGTACAGCGGACACCATATCAACACACAACCTTAGAGCATGTTGGGTACTCCGGTAGGTGGCCAAAAGCGGTGAGGATGTTCTCACCCAAAATACCTCAGAGCACCTTCCCACGGATAACAACACAATATTAACGGTCTTCGAGACCTTCGCCTCAAATAATAGGCGTAAGCGAGCACTCCGCGGTCTTGCCGAAGTCTGCCACGTGGCAGCAATAAATCCATGGAGCGACACGGCTATCACCTTCAACGTCAGTGACGAACCTAAATTCCGAACTGCCCGAGCACCAGCCGCTTTGGTCCTCAGTCCAATTGTGGACGGCTTTCGGCTCACTAAGGTGCTCATGGATGGAGGCAGCGGATTAAACCTCATCTATGAGGAAACTCTCCAAAAAATGGACATAGACAGCAACCGTATTGAGCAAAGCAGTATGACCTTCCAAGGTATCATCCCTAGTTGGGAGGCACGTTGCGCTGGGAAAATCACACTTGATGTGGTACTCGACACTCTGGAGAATTACAGGTCCGAAGAAATTACATTCCAAGTGGCCCCGTTTAGTAGCGGATACCATGCCCTTCTAGGGCGGGAGGCATTCACGATTTTTCAAGCCATACCCCATTACGGGTACATGAAGCTCAAAATGCCCGGACCCAAGGGAATTATCACTCTAGCTAGTGATCCAGACATAGCACTCCGCGCCGAGAACAAAACAGCCGCACTAGCCCTCGAGGCATTATCCGAAGCCCTTGTGGCAAAGGAGTTAACTGCGCTGCGCTCCACGGTGGACAGGGACGATGTGATACTAGACAAAAGATCCAGGTCCACCTCCTTTAAACCAGTGGACAAAATAGTTAAATTCCAAGTCCATCCAACAGACCCTACAAAAACAGCATCCATTGGGGCACAGTTAGACCCCGCTGTAGACGCCGCACTACGGGAGTTTCTGCGCGAGAATTGGGATATATTCGCCTGGCATCCTTCAGACATGCTAGGAATCCCACGCAGATTGGCCGAGCATAGTATTAATATTCTAAAAGGATTCAAGCCGGTCAAGCAGACTCTTTGGCGTTTCTCTAAACCTAAGCGACAAGCCATGGGAGAGGAGCTGGCCAAGCTATTGGAAGCCGGATTCATTAAAGAAATAAAACATCTGGATTGGCTAGCAAACCTGGTGATGGTACCAAAGAAGGACAAATCCTGGCGCCTATGTGTCGACTTCAAAGACCTTAACAGGGCTTGCCCAAAGGATCCCTTCCCACTCCCTCGCATCGATCAAATCATCGATGCTACCGCAGGACACGAATCATTATGCTTCCTTGACGCATACTCCGGTTACCACCAGATTAAGATGGCAGAGTCTGATCAAGCCGCAACGGCATTTATAACACCATACGGCCCCTTATGCTTTACCACAATGCCCTTTGGGCTCAAAAACGCCGGCGCAACATATCAGCGGATGATCCAGACATGTCTGGAAAAGCAGATTGGTAAGACTGTGGAGGCATATGTAGACGATGCGGTCATTAAAACTAGACACGTCGACTCTTTAATAGACGACTTGAGGCTCATGTTCACCAATCTCCAAACATACGACATTAAGCTCAATCCAGAAAAATGCGTTTTCGGTGTTCGCGCCAAAAAGCTCCTGGGCTTCATCGTCTCTAGTAGAGGAATTGAAGCAAATCCGGCTAAAATCCGAGCTCTATCACAGTTGGCTATCCCAACTGACCTCAAGCAAATCCAGAAATTGACTGGATGCGTGCCAGCTTTAAGCCGCTTTATCGCCTTCTTTGGCGCACCGAACACTTCGAGTGGACGGACGCAGCCACGGCCGGACTGGAAGAAATCAAAGCCATCCCGGCCGCCAACCCAATCCTGGCCGCGCCAACTATTGGCGAACCAATGCTATTATATATAGTGGCAACTCACCAAGTTGTAAGCGCAGTGCTCGTCGTCGAACGAGAGATGGACGGACATGAATTCCCACTTCAAAAGCCGGTATATTATGTATCTGTCGTCCTCACTCCATGCAAATCACGGTACCCACATTACCAAAAGATAGCATCTACGGTATTTATGGCATCCCGGAAATTACGACACTAATTTCAAGAGTGTTCAACTACGGTGGCATCCGAAGTACCACTCAATGACATAATAAACAACCGCGATGCCACGGGCCGGATTGCCAAATGGGCCATCGAGCTCCTCCTGTTCGACATAACATATAAGCCACGACGAGCCATTAAGTCGCAAGTACTGGCCCATTTCGTAGCCGAATGGACAGAAGCCGAACTCCCTAAAGAGTACAACGCATACTCCAATTGGATCATGCACTTCGACGGCTCTAAAATGCTAGCTGGTCTAGGGGCTGGCGTGGTCCCGACGTCCCCCACTGGAGACACGGTGCAATACGTGCTCCAAATACTATATACGGACTCCAATAACGCAGCCGAATATGAGGCCCTCTTACACGACCTCTGGATGGTAGTCTCCATGGGCATCCAACGCCTAGAGGTGCGTGGGGACTCGAACCTTGCAATATCCCAAATAAATGGAGACTTCGATGCCAAGGATCCAAAAATGGCGGCATATCGCAATGCCGTCCTCAAAATGTCAGCCTGGTTCGAGGGGCTAGAATTCCACCATGTGGTTCGGGAAAACAACCAGGCGGCGGACATCCTAGCCCGTATCGGCGCTAAACACGACCCTGTCCCACCAAACATCTTCCTGGAAAGACTGTTTAAACCATCCGTGGTATGGGAAGGGGACACCGGCAAAAATAGTCCGGACCCAGCCACAACCCCAGATACCGAACGCTCTGACACAATCGGAGGCTCTGCCACCAAAATAACATCTTCAGCGCACGTGATAATGGTTGTCATCGCCCCGTGGATAGAACCATTCCTGGCCTACCTAACTAGACATGAATTACCCGAGGACCAAAATGAGGCTCGCTGCATAGTGCGGCGATCTAAAGCCTACAAGGTCCATGAGGGAGAGCTTTAGAAGAAAAGCACAACCGGAGTCCTTCAAAGGTGCATCTCCAAAGAGGAAGGGCGGAAGCTTTTGGAAGAAATCCATGCCGGACTCGGCGGCCACCACGCAGCAGCCCGGGCCCTTGTAAGCAATGCCTTCCGTACATGTTTTTATTGGCCGATGGCCCGGGCAGATGCACAACATCTGGTTCAACATTGTGCCGGTTGCCAGCTTTTTGCAAACCAAAGCCACATGCCATCTACCACCCTCCAAACAATCCCCATTACTTGGCCCTTTGCGGTCTGGGGGCTCGATATGGTTGGACCCCTCAAAGGGGGAACTCATAAGGGAAAATACTTACTGGTCATGGTGGACAAATTCACCAAATGGATAGAAGCCAAACCTATCAAAACGGCTGAATCTGGACCGGTGATAGACTTCATATCCGGGGTTGTACACCGTTATGGCGTCCCCCACAGCATCATCACTGACAACGGCACAAACTTTACAGCCGACGAGGTGAAACTTTGGTGCAGCAACATGGGCATCAAGATCGATTATGCTTCTGTCTATCATCCGCAAACTAACGGTCAAGTCGAACGAGCGAATGGTCTTATCATGAGTGGCATTAAACCTAGATTAGTCCGGTCCTTAAAGGAATAAGACACCCATTGGGTAGAGGAGCTCGACTCTGTACTATGGGGATTGCGGACCAAGCCGAGTCGCACTACCGGATACACACTGTTTTTTATGGTGTACGACACTGAGGTGGTGCTGCCTTGCGACATAATGCATGACTCACCTTGAGTGCGCATGTACGAAGAAAGAGAGGCCGAGCTCGATCGGCAGGACAGTTTGGATGCCTTGGAGGAGGAGCGCGACGTGGCAAAAGCCCATTCCGCATTCTATCAGCAACAGGCTCGAAGGTATCAAAGCAGAGAAGTGCGGGCCAAAACCTATAACGTTGGTGAACTAGTTCTACGCCTGCCGGAGAAGAAAAACAACAAGCTCAAGCCCAAATGGGAAGGTCCCTTCATTATCGACTAGGTTCTGACCGGTGGAGCGTACCGTCTACGGGATGCATCGAATAATCGACTCGAGCCAAACCCATGGAACGCAACCGGACTCCAAAGATTCTACGCCTAGCGCCGGACTTTATGTTCGTCTCCTTACCTCCATGACCTTTTTTACACATCTGTTTTCTCTCTCTTTTCTCTTCAAAGCCCTAAAGGGCTAAACCTGTGTCTTGGTTACACAATCTTGATGCGCTAACCGCGCTCAATATACCTGGGGGCTTCCTATACAGAAGCTTAATCTAATTATCTTTTGGGGCTTTATGCCCCGCACATGTGTTATTATTCCTCATGTACCTTTTTTCGCCATTATATGCATCGATATGACTTAAGTTTTGGCCAAGCTGGGTTGCCTGGCTCTTGTGTTTATGCCCTACGTTCCTGTTAATTCGGCTAGGGCATAAGGGGAGCACCTCTGCGATTGTTACTGCCGGGTCAGCCAGATGTGTACCTCAGACTGGGTGAAGCCGAAAGCTAGCGTTCTTAAGGGAATATTCGATCGGTGAATAAAAGATAACTTTCATTTAAATTACTACATGCCCCCAGATGTTTTTAGCCCGCGCCTCGCAGTTCGGACATGCACATTAGGGCATGCATACCCAGGGAAAGGAACCCTTAATAGAACTATTCTCCGTGGAAGATGTTTCTTACTACCCATGCAATATAACATAGCTAGTTGGGTACTTGTCTGTTCAAGCACTTATGACCCCTATGCCTGGTTTCCATGCATACCCCGGTTTTTATGTAACCGAGTGGGTATTCGGATACACTCCGGACTATCGGGTCCAGAGGTCGAAGCGAAAAGGTCCACCATGACAAATGATTTACAATCCGGCTAGGGACATTACATATGTCACTTGAAGTACACAGTCACTAAGACTGATTAAATTCTTCTTCTATACCATCCAACATGCTATCTAGCCTACAATCCTGTTGGGAATACTTTGCGGCTAATTCTACTTGATCATACACTAAACTGACGGGGATCTCTTTCCCATCGGGCCCCACAGGTCCGACCTCGGCCATGTGGTTTGGGTCAGCCTTGGTGTACCGTGTCTTCACCATAGCCCAGGCTTCCCGTGCACCTTGTCGGCAGGCTGATATCTTCCATAATCGGAAGCGATGACGCGCTCCCTTGAGCTTGTCTATAAGCTCCCCCATGCCTCCTGGCGGGGGCGCGGACGACCACAAGGCTTGGGAAATACTCTGCATCACCTGCCGAACTTGTTCGTGCAGTTGTGAGAGCTCTGGCAGAAAATCACCTGAGGACCCGGGCATCTCCTCCACGGGACGACCCATCAGCATACCTGCAGACATAATGTTGTTAGCAGGCTTCTTTGCCGAACTCCTTTAAAAAGTTCGTTCAAGCACTCACTAAAAATGTCGCGCTGAAGCTCTTTATTCTCCTTCATGGAGTCCGCAAACTGGGCTCAGACATCCTTCAGTTCCACGCCCAGCCGGATATTGGCATCTTGGAGATCATTTTTCTCCTGCCTGACTTGCGTCAGCACGCGCTCTCCAGGATTTCGTTGCCAATCATCACGTGCCATATCCGCCTCCACGGCCTCCGGATTCTCTCCGGGGCCACCTGCAACATCTATTGTTAGGTGTGCATACATGCCGCATACTGCCTGGTACTGGTATTCTTTGCAATAGACAAAAGAGTTACCAGGGGGACCCTTTTTGGAATCCTTCAATGCGGCAACAGCAGCTTCCAGCTGGGCCTTGCACTCGTCCAGCTCTTGAGACAGTTGGGAATTCTTCTCCGTAAGAACCTGCACAATTAATGATCCTTAAATCAGTTGCGTCAACCGTTTCAAGTCTCAGGGGCTACTGATACATATAATCGTCAGATTTGCTTACCCATACATCTCTTACATACTGGTCCGTGGCTCTAGCTAGACCATTTTGAGCAGCACGGAGGTACGCATCTCCAGAATTGAAGGCATCAAATGCCTCTGGTGAGAAGCAAGCGTCACAGAGTACGACCCGGTGACGCCTATGATTCATGGCGCTCTCCACTTCTGAATTTGTAGCAGACAGTCTATCCGCATCCTCTGTAGGAGGAGCATCCGCCGTCCGCCCCATGTCGGCTTCCGCCTCTATGTCCGGCCCTGGAGCCTGACTGGTGGAAGCGTGATCGGCAGCCTCTCCGTACATATTCCGACGAGCGTTTTTTCTATTAAAGAAACATGGACGTCATTACATTTTGAGAAAGATGACAACCACGGAGCGGGGTTTTGTGTTATACCTCTACACCGGCATCTCCGTCCTGACCGCCTTCCTTTTTGGCCTACCCGGCCTCGGTGCCTCTTGTTGGCGAGTTGCTGCGGGCTCAGCACGGCGTCCCGAATGCCTTCCCTGTAAAACACCATATGTGTATGGTAGGTGAAGTGTCTAATAGGGGATCCTAGTTTTTGGAGTTGGGATTTTGGTTTTTCTTACGTGCGACGCAGGGAGCAGTCTGGGATAGTCGGCCATAATGGCCACCATGGCGTCATCATAGCTCAATTGATAGTACTGCTTGTCTATCAGCTCCATGAATATGTCCGGATCTTCTTCGAGTCCGGGACCGAGGGCCCGGTCAGGGTCCTCTGGTTGTGGAGATGGGCTGTTGACCTCCCTTACAGCTTTTCGTAGTTCCTGCCGTAAAATGTCAAGGTGAGTACCTACGACAAAGAATGCGGGAAGAATGGGAGTAAGGAGATATAACTCACCCAGCTTGGAGGGTTGTACATGGAGAATCCATCCCGTGGCTTGATACGGATGAACTCCTCTTCCTCTCCGTTGAATAACTCGGACAGAATTTTTGCTAAAGCAGCAACGGAGTCCGGTCCCTTATGCCCGCAACGGGTGGCATCATCTTCCCCGTTAAAACACCACAGGGCGTGCCCTCGATATTGAAGTGGCTGGACTCCCCGCATTATGCATATTGACATAACCTTGATTACTGTCAATCCTGATTGAGCCAGCGCTTTAATCCGGTTCATCAGGTAAAGGACTTCTCCGTTGTCTTCCTCCTAGGGGATCCGTGGGTGCCAGCTTGGTGTTTCTTCAGAGGAGCATTGTTGAACTCAGGAAGACCCCGCCGAACAGGGTCGAGAAGGGGGACGTCCTCCATATAAAACCATTCCGAAGGCCAGTCTTCGGACATCTTCTTTGGAGTACCGGACAGGTATCCGGTTTCGGCGACGCGCCATATTTCGGCTCTGCACACTTGATAAAGTGACCCCTTCTGTGTGCGGGGGACGAGGCAAAATAACCTTTTCCACAGCTCGAAATGAGCCTCACAGCCCAGGAATAACTCGCAAAGGGCAACGTAGCCGGCGATGTGTAATATGGAAGCAGGGGTGAAATTATGCAGTTGGAGGACGAAAACTCCAGGAGCCCGCGGAGGAACGGATGAATTGGAAATCCGAGTCCCCTTAGTAAGTAAGGAACAAGGCACACCCGCTCCCCCGTAGAGGGGTTGGGGAAGCTCTCCGCTTGCTCCCCGCCATTATAGGTGGCGAGCCCGGCTTGGACGGGAACCATATACGCTGGAGGAAGAAATCCCTGAGTCTGCAGTTCCACTAATCGATTGTGTGGGACGGAACACCTCTCCCAATCACCAGGTTTAGGGCTATAGGGGCGAGAGGAGGAGCTGCGGTGCTTGGCCATGTTGGAGTGGATTTTTCCGAAGCATGCTCCGATGGAGTCTCGCCGTGGGAGGATGGTATGGATTGGATCTAAGAATCCCCATCCCTTTAATAGACAATTTATTTATCTGGCTAGGGGGGGGGGGGAATGTAAAAACGCCCTGGCTCCTCGTATTCATTCGACGCGTGGAAGATAGCCCTTATTGAGCACAGAAGCCAAGAAGTCCAACATTTATGAGGCCGGACACTACTTAACAAACACTCAAAATTTTGAGAAGAACCCGCCTTGAAATGCCGAAGACAATACTGCGTGCCGGACTTGACGTCATTGAAGCCTGGTTTGGGGGCTACTGAGGGAGTCCTGGATTAGGGGGTCTCCGGACAGCCGGACTATATCATTTGGCTGGACTGTTGGACTATGAAGATACAAGATTGAAGACTTCGTCTCGTGTCCGGATGGGACTTTACTTGGTGTGGAAGGCAAGGTAGGCAATACGGATATGTATATCTCCTCCTTTGCAACCGACCTTGTGTAACCCTAGCCCCCTCCGGTGTCTATATAAATCGGAGGGTTTTAGTCCATAGGACAAGATACAATCATATCATAGGCTAGCTTCTAGGGTTTATGCTCTCTGATCTCGTGGTAGATCAACTCTTGTAATACTCATATCATCAAGAACAATCAAACATGACGTAGGGTTTTACCTCCATCAAGAGGTCCCGAACCTGGGTAAACATCGTGTCCCCTGCCTCCTGTTACCATCTGCCTTAGACACACAATTCGGGACCCCCTACCCGAGATCCACCGGTTTTGACACCGACAGTTGGAATATGAAAATACAAGATTGAAGACTTCGTCCCGTGTCCAGATGAGACTCTACTTGGTGTGGAAGGCAAGCTAGGCAATACAGATATGGATATCTCCTCCTTTGTAACTGACCTTGTGTAACCCTAGCCCCCTCCGGTGTCTATATAAACTAGAGGGTTTTAGTCCGTAGGACAAGATACAATCATACCATAGGCTAGCTTCTAGGGTTTAGCCTCTCTGATCTCGTGGTAGATCAACTCTTGTAATACTCATATCATGAAGAACAATCAAGCAGGACGTAGGGTTTTACCTCCATCAAGAGGGCCCGAACCTAGGTAAACATCGTGTCCCCTGCCTCCTGTTACCATCCGCCTTAGACACACAGTTCGGGACCCCCTACCCGAGATCCACCGGTTTTGACACCGACATTGGTGCTTTCATTGAGAGTTCCACTGTGTTGTCACCATAAGGCTTGACGGCTCCTTCGATCATCGCTAGCGATGCGGTCCAGGGTGAGGCTTTCCTCCCTGGACAGATCTTCGTATTCGGCGGCTTTGCACTGCGGGCCAATTCGCTTGGCCATCTGGAGCAGATTGAGAGCTACGCCCCTTGCCATCAGGTCAGATTTGGAAACTTGAACTACACGGCCAACATCCGCGGAGACTTGATCTTCGATTGATTCGGGCCCATGTCGGACGTGCCCTATAGTCTTGACGAGCATGACGTAACTCTGCCATCGGCAGTGTTTGGGAGATCGCATCCGCAGCTACTCCGTCCATCAATCCGGAGCAAGTCGCGCCATCCGAGAGCGGAGGGATGCACCCCGCCATGGAGGCCGCACTCTCAGTGGCGATAGAGCTGGATACTGACTTCACCCCTTACGAGAGCCGTGTCGCTGAACCACTGGATTCATCTTTGGCCACGGACTCCGAGCCGCTCATATCCGTGCCCATCGAGTTCGACTGGGCGCCGATCATGGAGTTCACCTCCGCGGACATCTTTCAGCACTCACCCTACGGGGATGTGCTAAATTCATTAAGGTCTCTCTCCCTGTCAGGAGAACCTTGACCGAACTATGTCCGGCTAGAATGGGATGCAGACGACGAAGAAATTCGCTGCCCACCCACCACCCACTTAGTAGCCACTGTCGACAACTTAACTGACATGCTCGACTTTGGCTCCGAAGACTTTGACGGTATGGACGACGAAGCCAGAGACGAACAAGATCCACCGCCCTCGGGGCACTGGACCGCCACCTCATCATATGATATATACATGGTGGACACCCCCAAAGAAGCCAATGGCGACGAGACAACGGAGGATGACCCCTCCAAGAAGCAACCCAAGCACCGACGTCAGTGGCGCCGCTCTAAGTCCCGCCATAGCAAGAGAAGTGATACCAGCACAGGAGATAATAACACCCCGGATAGCGCCGAAGACAACAACAATCCCCTCCAGCACGGTGCAGAGCTAGAGGACGAACAAGCTAGCCCTCCAGAGCAGGCAGCAGATGGACAACTGGAGGAGGACAGTTACATGCCTCTCTCCGAAGACGAGGCGAGCCTCGGCGACGACGAGTTTATCATGCCCGAGGACCCCGTCGAGCAAGAGCGCTTCAAGCACCGGCTTATGGCCACGACAATTAGCCTAAAGAAGAAACGACTGATCAAGACCTGCTAGCAGACAGATGGACCGAAGTCCTTGCGGCCAAGGAGCATGAACTCGAGTGCCCATCCAAGAGTTACCTAAAACGTAGGTTGCTACCTCACCTCGAGGAGGAACATTGAAACCTCATTCACCAGTGTACGATGCGGCTGACTGGCCACTACGCGGCCGAGCCAGAGAGGCGTTTCAGCCTAAAGTTCAGACCGCACCCCGTCGCCACTCAGTCAAAAATACGAAGGCCTGGGGAACACAGAGGACCTACGAGACATCTTGGATAGTAAGGAAAAAATCGCAAGGTCAATATACAGGACACGAGCATGTGCCCCCACACGGGACGATGATCGTCGCGTCAGATACACCAAGAGCAAATCCGGCCGGGCCGAATACAGCAGAGAAGACTCATACGAACTACGTTGGGATATAGCCCGGCACAGAGGTGCCGCACACCCCCTATGCTTCACTAATGAAGTTATGAATCATGAATTCCCGGAGGGTTTCAAACCCGTAAATATCGAATCATACAATGGCACAACAGATCCCGCTGTATGGATCGAGGATTTCCTCTTTCATATCCACATGGCTCGCCGTGATGATCTACACGCCATCAAGTACCTCCCACTAAAACTCAAAGGACCAGCTCGGCACTGGCTGAATAGCTTGCCAGCAGATTCCGTTGGCAGTTGGGAGGATCTGGAAGACACATTTCTTGACAAATTCTAGGGCACTTATGTGCGGCCACCGGATGCTGATGACTTGAGCCACATAACCCAGCAGCCAGGGGAATTGGCCAGACAATCCTGGACACAGTTCCTGACTAAGAAAAATCAAATAGTAGTCTGTCTGGATGCAGAGGCCCTAGCGGCATTCAAGCATAACATCCGTGACGAGTGGCTTGCCCGCCACCTCGGCCAGGAGAAGACGAAATCTATGGCAGCCCTCACAACACTCATAACCCGCTTTTGCGTGGGCGAGGACAGCTGGCTGGCTCGCAGCAACAACACATCAAGGAATCCGGATACCTTGGATACCAAAGATGTCAACGATAGGCAACGTCGTAATAGACCAAAGCGCCGCAATAACGGCGATAACACCGAAGACACGACAGTCAATGCCGGATTCAGAGGCTCTAGATCCGGTCAGCGGAAAAAGCCATTCAAAAGAAATACTCCGGCTCCATCCAGTCTGGATCACATATTGGATCGCTCGTGTCAAATCCATGGCACCCCGACAAGCTAGCCAATCACACCAACAGAGAATGCTAGGTGTTCAAGCAGGCTGGCAAGTTAAATGCCGAGAATAAGGACAAGGGGTTGCATAGCGATGTCGAGGAAGAGCCCCGGCCGCCGAACACAGGAGGACAGAAGGGGTTTCCCCCTCAAGTGAAGACGGTGAACATGATATACGCAACCCACATTCCCAAGAGGGAGCGGAAGTGTGCACTAAGGGCCGTCTATGCGATGGAGCCCGTCGCCCCAAAGTTCAACCCATGGTCTGCTTGTCCGATCACCTTCGATCGCAGGGACCACCCCACTAGCATCCATCATGGCGGATCCGCCGCACTAGTCCTAGACCCCATCATTGACGGATTTCACCTCACTCGAGTCCTTATGGATGGCGGCAGCAGCCTGAACCCGCTTTATCATTATACAATGTGAAAAATGCGTATCGATCCCTCAAGGATAAAACCCAGCAAAACCACCTTTAAGGGAGTTATCCCAGGTGTAGAGGCCCATTGTATAGGCTCAATCACACTGGAAGTGGTCTTCGGATCACCGGATAACTTCTGAAGCGAAGAGTTAATCTTCGACATCGTCCCGTTTCGCAGTGGCTATCATGCACTGCTTGGACGGAACGCATTTGCAAAATTCAATGCAGTGCCACATTACGCATACCTCAAGCTCAAGATGCCAGGACCTCGCGGGGTCATAGTAGTAAATGGAAACACAGAACGCTCGCTTCGTATGGAAGAGCACACTGCGGCCCTTGCAGCAGAGGCACAAAGCAGCCTGTTCAGACAGACCACTCATTCGGCGTTACAGCCCCCGGACACCTTCAAGAGAGTCCAAAACAATCTGCAACAGGATCGCCTGGCACGATCAGCGCTCGCCTGGCAATCCGGCCCCATCCCAGTCCCAGTGCAGCTAAGAAATTCATGCCGCGCGTACATAACTACGCATTGAAAATACCATGGACATAGGTGGGGGCACAATCAGGACACGCCCCGCATTGTGGCTTAACCACACCAGGGGCTGTATACCTTTGACATTCCTTTTCTCTTTCAGGGCGTAACTCTTCGGAAGCCCTTTCCGGCAGTCCGATTGCCGAACACATTCCGGAAGCAACAACCAAGGCGACAAGTAGCTAAGATGAACACGGGAACCGCCAGGTGGTCTCTAGTAATACTTGATATACCCGCTTTTCACTATTTATGCGTAGCTTGCCTTGGGATAGGACATTTCGAATTGCCCTACTTTATGCTTATTGCACTACTTGTACCAGTACGCTTTGATGTATTATCCAAATAACAATGCATATTATTAATCTGTCATTGCATTATTTAAGTTTTTCTCTTTCTCTTATATGTCCATTTACGACATTCCGCACCTGCATGCTCGGGTACGGTCAGTACACCAGGGGCTCTCGTTTACTCCATAATACGATGCAAGAAGTCTGAACACTTTCGACAGTGCGGCACCCCGAACTTATAGCATTATATGCATTAGCTCCGAATCATGTCTTGGGTCAAATGTTGGGTTGCCCGGCTCCCATGCTTTGGTACCTTACGTTCCGCTATATCGGCTAAGGTAGCGGTGGGAGAACTACTGCGATTGTGTCCCGGTTCTTACGGACGAGCACCTCAGTAGAGAAAGCCAAAAATTGACTCTCATGATAAGGCAAGAGACTGGTCGCTGTTCGAGAGGTCTCAAGTCCTTAAAGACTTTTTCCGCTTCAGGCGAGGAGTCGGCCTTGTCCGGCTTAGGCGTGTATAGCGCCCCAAATCCGGCCCTCCGAATACCAGGGGCTTCGCCAAAAATTTAAAATCATATACTTCTATGGCTAAGTGAGAGTGATAAAGCATTATAGTCCGATTGCCTGGTTCGCTGCGCTGAACACCTCCCTTGAAGGACCCAAAATTGGGATAAAGAGTGTTCAGACTTACCCTGAACACCCCAGTACTAGGTACATGGGGGTAGAAGCCGACGACTGGCCAACTCCCAGATTTTATAAACGGCCGCACAGAAGGTAATATTTTAAATTAAGAAAGCGTTGCATGGGGCAAAAGAATTCGTTTCATATTACATGATCACATGGGCATGTTCATTCAAAAATTACATCCTTGGCACACTCATCCACCACTAAGCGGGAACCCTTCAGGACGCTCTCATAGTAATTCTCGAGGCAGCGATGCTCCTTGCCCTCCGGCGGCCCCTCCTTCACAAGCTTCATGGCGTCCAGCTTCTCCCAGTGCACCTTTGCCCTGGCAAAAGCCCTGCGTGCACCTTCGATGCAGACGAACCTCTTGATGACTTCAAGCCGTGGGCAGGCTTCCACCAGCTGCCTCACCAGACCGAAGTAGCTGCCAGACAGGGGCTCGCCAGGCCACATCCGGACTATAAGGCCCCTCATGGCCTGTTCAGCCGCCTTGTGAAGTTCGACCAACTGCTTCAGCTGGTCACTCAAGGACACGGGGTGTTCGGTCCCAGTATACTGAGACAAGAACAACTTCTCCGTTGAGCTCCCCTCCTCAGCCCGGTAAAACTCCACGGCATCCAGCACACTACGGGGAAGATCTGCAAACGCTCCTGGAGAGCTCCGAACTCGGGTAAGAAAAAGGAAAGTCTCCTTCACATGCTTGCTTTGCATATTGAATGCCTTACCCGCTGCTATCTTCTACGCCGCATCAATCTCCTGGAGGGCCTTGTGGGCTTCGGCCTTGGTGCTCCGGACGCTTTCAAGCGCCTGCGCGAGCTCGGACTCTCGCGTCTTGGAGTCAAGCTCCAATGACTCGTACTTTTTGGCGAGCGCCTCGAGCTCTTGCTGCACCTTGCCTACTCGGGTTTCTTGTTTCTCCCGTTCAATGCGTTCTTTGGCCGCTTTGTCTTCGGCCTCGGACAACGCCTTCCTCAGGGTCTCCACCTCAGTCATGGCCCCTGACAAATTCATGATCATCCTATTACTTTACACCAAGCTTCTTTTTAACTATATAAACTGGGGTATATCTTACCTTTGCTCTCTTCGAGCTGCCCCTTGGTAAGGCCGAGCTCGTCCTCGGACCGCTTCAGGGCCTGCTTCAGCACAGAGACCTTCACAGTACGTGCGGTAGCGGCCAGCAGGGAAGCCTGCATATACACATAGACATACTCTAATTAGACTCCTGAGTTATCATTTGATACTCTATTCGGCTTTTCTTCACGAACACCGAACATCGCATCAGGGGCTACTATCTATGCGGTAATATTTTTATATTTTGAATGCTTACCTCAAAGCCTGTTGTCGGGTTTCGGGTTCCGGCAGACCCTTGAGGTTCGAACACTGGAGTGCGCGCGGAGATCTCCCCCCTACCGGTCTACGTCCGATCCTCTCGTGCGAACTAAGATGAAAATGATGAACAACACAAGGGACATGATGTTTATACTGGTTCGGGCCACCGTTGTGGTGTAATACCCTACTCCAGTGTGTGGTGTGGTGGATTGCCTCTGGTGCTGATGATGGACAATACAAGGGAAGAACAACCTCGCGAGAGGTGTTCTTGAGCTGGTGCGATGAACTGCTAGGGTGAGTTCAGTCGCCTCTCTCTCTGCTATGGTTCTACCAGATTTCTAGCCGTCGTGGTCTCGTCCCTTCTCGATGTCTCGAGGTTTTTCTCTATGTCTCTACTCTATGGTGGCTAGCTCTATTTATAGAGGCCCTGGGCCTCTCCCCGAATAATTGAGTGGGAAGGGCTCCAACAATTGGCCATTTCAAAGGGGAACATCTAGTACAAGTTATCCTGACCAAAGGTGGTCTTCGGCTGCCAAAAGCACTGGCGATGACGCTGTCTTGGGCTCCATGGTGACCTCCGCCCTGCCATCCGGCTGGTCTTGGTCTTGTTGCACCGGAATGGTAACCTTTGCCTGATGCCTTGGCCTATGCTTGCCCCCTTTGCACCAAAGGGGAAACAAGGACACTACGCAGGCCGACGCCCGCCTGGTCTCGAGAGTCATGGCTTGCGTCACGGGTTCCTCGTGAGGTACCCCTGCCTTGATCTCTCTGCCTCCTCGCAAGCCTGCCTGATGAGGCTGCCTCTGAGGAAGCTTCCTGTCATCCGCCCCGCGAGGCTTGGCCCCTCGTGAGGGTCTTGAGCTTGAGCTGATGATGATGGGCCGCGCTGGGCCCCCGCTTGAGCCATGCCGCAGGCCGCAGGTAGGCAAGTCTGGGGACCCCCGTTCCCAGAACGCTTATAGTAGCCCCCGGGCCCAAGGCGCGCGCGGGCTTGGCTTAGCAGAGAAGCGAAGGGGCAAGCGAGAAGCGCCGCGGGCCCTAACAGCCCGCGGCCTTGGGCGCCGCGTGGTGGTTGGTTGGGCGTGGGCGTGGGTGTCTGCACTTCCCACGACGCCTCAGCAACTGCACGACTGACAAAAGAGGGGGGGGGACCTGGCCAGGCTTACTTGCCCCACTCTCATCCGTCTTACCCTAGATCCCCTTTCTCGTTCTCCTTCCTCTTGCTCCCGAAATCATCCAGATCCGTCTCAACCCTTCGCATCCAGCATGCCATGGCGCCTTGCAAGTCCCCGGCTGATGCTTGGTACTGGCCGGCCCTGGATTCCCTGAATTTGTCGGAGAAGAACCTCGCCCTCGCACGCCTGATGACGATGGCCCAGGGCAGTGAGGGAGCGACTGTGCTCAAGGTCGGCTCCGATCAGCCTGAGGGCAAGGGGAGCACCTTCTACCCGTTCTTTGTGAGCGCCATTGTCGCTGGTCTGGTGCCTCCTTTCTCTGAGTTCTTCCATGCCGTTCTCCGCCAATACAACCTACAAGCTCTGCATCTCCACCCCAACTCTATCCTTCTCCTGGCGATATTCGCCTACTATTGCGAGGCTCATGTTGGTGTGAAGCCCTCGGTGGCGTTGCTACACCACTTTTTCTCCCTCCGGGTTTCTGGTGCTCAGGTCTCCGCATGCGCGAGCTTCATTGCATATTCCAGCTCCAACGCCACCTCGAAGCCTGGGAAGAGGATTGAAGGCTACCGGAGCAAGTGGGTCATGATGGATGTTGGGCGCCTCCACCCTCGTATGGTATTGCCCACGGGGAAACCTAAGTCCGTTGACTCATGGTCCCGCGCGGAGCTCATCGACCCTCGCGCGAAGGCGGTGTTGAGGAGGATGAACACGGACCTGAGACCAAGCAACTCGGAGGCGGCGAAGCTGACCGGGGCCACGCTCCTGAGGGAGTTCTTGGAGCACCGGGTGGCTCCACTCCAGGAGCACCCGCTCCCACTGTGGCGGCTAGGAGGAGCATACGCCGCCCTACGCCTGAGCTCTGAGGCCTTGACCGGCGAGGATCTGGCCACAGCCCTCCATTCCTTGGTTGGGGGAGACGTGGCGAGCCCGGTGGGCGCCCCCGTCCCCTGTTCCTTTGTGACGACTGGGAGCTGGTGGTGAACGCCATGCCCGCCTTCAACGTTGAGGGGCTGGTGCCCACGGCAGCTCCCAAAGATTTGGCGGTCTTGGCGACGGTGAACTTGTCCTCCGGTAGCTCCAGCAAAGAAGAGGAGGAAGAAGAGGCGGAGGAGGAAGCGTACGACCCGGAGGAGACTGGCGAGTATTGGGGGAGTCCTTCCCTCGGTGCAGGTCCCAGGCCCTCCGCTCCATGTCGGACGACGACGAGGCCAGCGCCAGGCAAGGAAGGGAGGGCTCTTCCTCGGTCACGAGGAAGGGCAGGTCGAGCCTGGTTCCCCTAGAGTCTGCTTTGGTCCTTGGGGGGTCCAATGCCAGCTCCATCGCTCCTGACACGCCTTCTGCTTCCCGGCCCTCCAAGGCTGACCCCCGCTGCAGGCTCTCGGGCTTCAAGTTTGGCTGGAAGTTTCTTGATTCCATGGACGACGTCCAGTAAGTGCTCGATTCGTGCTCTTCTTGGTTTCTGCCATTGAGGCTTGACGTTTGCGCTCTTTTACCCGGCCTGCACCTGCGGCCAAGAGGTTGAAGGAGGCTCCTGTGGCCCTGCTTGGGGCGAATCCGTCTGCCGGGGCGACGCCTTCGGCTGTTGGGGGAGAGGACGGCAAGGCCCGCGCTTCTCTGACCCCACCTCCCTCGCGAGGCCAATTGGGGTGCCCCGGCGAGGAGTCAGCCCCCGTGGCCCTTCTGGACCTAGAGTCGACTATGCCCGATGCTGCGGCCGTGGCGGCCAAGGCTCAGGAGGTCCCTTCCTACCAAGCCGTGGCCACTCTGCCATCTTCTCCGCCTGCTCCACAGGTTCTTGTCTCTTCTGCTCCCTCTGCCGCTGTCCTGAACTAGGTTGCCAACGAGCTGAGCCAGTTGCGGGAGGATCTCCTGAGCGCGGACCCTCGTCTGGTGGCCGGGCGCCTGGAGTTGGCCTCTGGCTGGGCTAGTTCTACTGCCTCCATCCGAGCGGTGTTGAGCCAGGCCGTGTCGTCCTCCGACAAGGAGAGGCGGGCCGCCAGCCAAGCCAAGGCCGCTCGCGATGCTACCCTGGGCGACGTCGCAAATGCCCGGGGCCGCTACAAGACGCTTGATGCCGAGCTGCAGGGCCTGCACGATGAGCTCGCCAAGGAGGTGCACAGCCGCCAGGAGAAGGAGAAGGAGATGAAGGCTAGGGAGGCCGCCGCCAAGGACCGGGACACCAAGCTTGATGACTGCCACCGCTGACTGGAGACGCTGGAGCGGTCGCTAAAGGCGGAGAGGACCGAGCTGGACGCCAAGGCAAAGGTCCTGAAGGAGGACCGGCGGCCTTCGTGGAGCTGGAGAAGAAGGCTCGAGGCATACTGAAGACGCTATATGAGAGCGGCCTGGAGGACCCGTGGCTGGTGCGGAGGACGGCCCCGCCGAGCTGCTCCCCTTCCTGGTTGATGCGCTTGAGGACGTCGCAGACGGCCTTGGCCCCACGGTCGAGGCCGAGGCGCGTGCCCTGTCTTCTGCGGCGCTGACGCGCGTCCTCAACCATGTCTACCTGCGCGACCCCAACGTCGACTTTGACAGCTTGCTGGAGCCCGTGAGCGGCGACCGTGCCGCTGCCGCCGCTGAGGCCGTGAAGGGCTGAGCCGAGGTTTTGCTGGGGAAGTTCCGCTCCCCCAGCGTCCTACCCAGGCGCGGTGCCGCCGGCCTTGCGACCTCGAGCGGCGAAGCCGTCCAGCGTGACTCCGCCACCGGTGACGGCGTTACTGGGGAGTGATTCATTCGCGACTTCCATCCTGTTTTATTCCTGCACATGCACCATGCCTCACGGAGGCGTTAAAACTTGTGTTTGGCGTTCTGGAACAATCTTATGGCTTGTAATATTTGCTTTGAATTTCCCGGAATTTGCATTTTCCTCTCCTACTTTTTTACGCTCTACGTCGGCAGGGCCCGGCCCCGCGCGTACCTCACCCAGCGTTAACCCCGACCGGAAACCAAGGACGGGACTAAGGAGTGAGGGGCTACGTGGCAAGTTAGGCTCCTGAGTCGCGATGCTCAGGAGTCCCCCTTGACGCATGAGCAACAAGTAGGGAAGGGGGAGCGAGGAGTGGATTGATTGTTCTACGTCGGCAGGGCCCGGCCCCACGCGTACCTCACCCAGTGTTAGCCCCGACCGAAAACCAAGGACGGGACTAAGGAGTGAGGGGCTATGTGGCAAGTTAGGCTCCTGAGTCGTGATGCTCAGGAGTCCCCCTAGACGCTCAAACGGGTTTCATACCTTGGCTCCGCTTGGGGAGTGGCGCGCGACGATCAGGTCCAAGGGACCTGGCTAGGTGGCGTGCGCTCGGGCGAGGCCCGGGCATAGCCCCCGTGTCCAGCCCCCTCGCGCGGCACTCCCGAGGGGAGGCGTTGCGATGGTGCTGGACAGTGAGCTCTGGGCTCCCTGAGGTTGGTACGGCCATGGGCCGCCCTTAGTTGTTTATCACCAGTGCGGAGCATAGCGCTTGCGTATGTGTACGGGCATAGCCGCTCCTCGGAAGTGTCGTCAGCCAACATGGAGCATGGTGCTTCCACTGGTGCGTGGGAGGGGGCTCCCCTCTGGGAGGAGCCCCCGGGGCATGTACAGCCCCGCCCTGACACGTGGCCGGCACGGTAGGGCTAGGAGAGGTGTATCTGGGCACCTGTGAGCCAGCGCGGGACTCACGAGGCCCTACCTCGAGGCGGGTTGTGCCTGGCTCTGGGCCTTTATCAATTGGTGTGTTCCTGCAGGGTTGTTAGAATGCAAATGCTCTACGTCCTCAGGTCCCGGCCCACGAGCGAGCTCAGCCGCCGCTAGTATGACAGGCCGCGATGCCGTGGGTCAAGGCCAGGGGTGAGGGCTGGAGAGCTAGTAAGAGCCCATGAGTCGCGATGCTCAGGCGCCCCCCTTTTAACGTGCAAGTGCTTTGCACGACGACAAGCAGTGGGTGATAATTATGGGAATCAGATTAAGCATGAAAGCACAACTTCATCCTAGGGTAAACGCTGGAAAAGCAACACCACTGGGTCGGGCCCGAGCGGTGTGGGGATGATGCAGCCCGAGGGGCGCCCCCAACAGGGTAAGTAAAGAGCATAACCAAAATGGATACATGCCGCGGGGACGGATCCGCGCGGCCTGGGAATGGTGCAGCCCCGTGGGCGCTCCCAGCTGAAAGTAGAACTCTGAAAGATGTCACCTGGTGCTGTTGAAGATGTAGTGATGCTGAGGAAGTGAGCGATGCGCGGTGAAGACATCGGCCCTCATGAGCCCCCAGGCCCAGGGGCCTCGGGAGGCTCTGGTGGCACGTGCAGGTCTTCGGGGATCATCGCCACCTCCGCCAGGATCGCGCGATGCCTGACCTCCTGAGCCTCCAGAATGCTCCTCAACAGGTGCTGATGTGCGGCAACCGTGCTCGGCAGGCCGAAGGGCATGCGAACGTAGCTGTGGGGTGGTCCCACGCAGCACCCTATGGCCGAAGACCATAGGCGCTCCTGGGACGCAGCTCGGTTGAGCCCTGGTACGTCGACACAGACGCGCAGTCCTCCATTCTCGCATGGATGCGGGGCCATGGCAGGTAAGCGGCGGCTGCCGCGCATGACTCTGGACTCTTGTAGCTCTTGGGTATTCCTTGCGATGAACTCCTGAGGGTTTTGTCTCCTTTGACTTGTACCTTTCTGAGGGAAGCGTGCCTGAAAGCACCCCTCCAAGTGGTGCCTGAGCGCCTCCCTCGCAACCTTGGCAAGGTCGGTGGCTCTCCAAGAGAGAGCCCTCGAGCCCTGCCTGAGGAGGGCGCCGGGCGCACCTTCCTATGCACGAGAGGGTGGCGCTCCCTGATCGGGCGCGAATCCTAACGCAGTACCTCTAGAGGTGCCTGCTTCCATGTGGCTCTGGCCAGGTGAGGTCTTCTTCTTCTTGACGGTCGCCTCGGGAGGCCCCCCGCTCCTGCGATCTGGGTCTTCGATTGCTGCGTCTTGGAACGCACGCTCGAGCGAGCACACTGCGTCCCTTTCTTCACAGGGTATGGTGATGACTCCACCGCTTCCCGGCATCTTGAGGACATTGTAACCATGGTGAGTCACTGCCATAAACTTGGCTAGGGCTGGGTACCCAAGGATGGCGTTGTACGGCAGGCGGATGTGAGCGACTCGAAGTCGATGAGCTCGGTACGGTAGTTGTAGCGTTGCCCGAAGGTGACCGGAAGGCGAACCTGCCCAATTGGAATAGTGGAACCATCGGTGGCTCCTGAGAAAGGCTTGGTTGGCTGAAGCTGGTCGTATGGCACTTGGAGATTGTCGAACGTCTCAACGGACAGGACGTTGAGTCCTGCCCCGCCATCGATGAGGGTCCTGGTGACCTGCACGTTGCTGATGACTGGGGAGCAAAGCATCGGGAGGACTCCTGCCGTTGCCGCACACTTGAGCTGGTCTGCGTAACTGAATGTGATCGCGCACGAAGACCACCTGAGAGGGCGCGTGGCCTCAAGATTGGGAAGGACTGCATTCACCTCGTGAGCAAACTTCTTGAAGATGCGCTGTGAGGCTGGGGCCTGGGTGCCGCCCAAGATGCAAGCAATTGCACGCGGCTCTTGGAAGCCCCCAGCCCCATCGTCTTGGTGTTGGTCTTCGTTCCTCCTTGGTGGAGGTGGCAGAGGAGGGAGGCCTGCATTGCCGTGGGGACGGTCCTCACGAGGCTGGTCCTGCCAGTGGTCCTCGCGAGGGCGGTCACGCCATCTCCGGCGAGGGCCACGGTCTTCCCATCGTCCACCGCCACTTCCTCCTCCTCAGCCATAGCCCCTGTCGTTGCGCTCTGGGCGTCGGCCGATTCGCCCATCTTGCATGGCTCTGAGCTCTTGACATTCGTTGGTGTTGTGGGTGTTGTCGGATTTCGGGTTCCGGCAGACCCTTAAGGTTCGAACACTGGGCTGCGCGCGGAGATTACGCCTTCTACCTCTCCGTCTCGCAAAGATCTAAACTACCGAAAGAACTGCACAAGAGACACAAGGTTTATACTGGTTCGGGCAACCGTTGTGGTGTAATACCCTACTCCAGTGCGTGGTGGGTGGATTGCCTCTTGGGGCTGATGATGACGAATAATACAAGGAAGAACAGTTTCGCGAGGGTCTGTTCTTGGCTGGGCTGATGAACTGCTGGGAGGCGTTCAACCACCTTTCTCTCTCTCTCTCTCTCTCTCACTCTAGCTGCCGTACTCTCTCTTGCCGGCAACTAACCTTCCAACCTCTTGCTATGTGGGCGGCTGGTCCTATTTATAGAGGCCCTGGTCCTCTTCCCAAATATTGAGCGGGAAGGGAGCCAACAATGGCGGGCTAATTTGAAGGGGGACAACAAGTATCAACTATCCTGACAAAAGCAGTCTTCGCGTGCGCAAAGCTCTGGTGACGACGCCGTCTTGGGCTCCACGGTGACCTCAGTCTCGTAGTCCTCCTGGTCTTAGTCTCGTTGCACCGAAATGGCAACCTTTGCCTGATGCCTCGGTACTCCACGGCTGCGCTTGCCCCCTTTGCACCAAAGAGGAAAGGAGGACGCTGCGCGGGCTGGCACCCGCCAGGCACGCTGAGTCGTCATGGCTTGCATCACGGGCACCTCGCGAGGTACCCCGCCTTGATCTCTCCGCCTCCTCATGAGCCAGCCTGACGAGGCCGCGCCTGAGGAAGGTCCGTGTCGTCCGCCTCGCGAGGTTTGGCCCCTCGCGAGGGTCTTGAGTCTTGTGTTGATGAAGATGGGCCATGCTGGGCCTCCTTTGAGCCACGCCGCAGGCCGCAGGCAGGCAATTCTGGGGACCCCCGTTCCCAGAACGCCGACAGTTGCCCCCGGGCCCAAGGCGCGCCCGAACTTGGCCGTGCCGAGAGGCGAAAGGGCAAAGGCGAAGCACCGCGGGCCCTAATAGCCTGCGGCCTTGGGCGCCGCGTGGCGGTTGATGGGATGTGGGCGACACTATTCCCCCACGCCCCCTGATTCTGCGCCCTGCTAGGCGGACTTGTAGTTGCACACAGCCGCTCCCCTTCCCGTTGCTCGAGCGTCCCCTGTTCTTCCTTCCTTCGAACGCCTGCTCCTGCCTCCAATCCAATCTCGAATCTCCCCCTCCTTCCCATCGCCATGGCTCCGACGAGGAAGGAGAGAGGGGAGAAACCCATGCCTCCAGCATTTGTGCCGCCATCGGTGGCCCCCGCCGTCGGCCAGTCGACCATACTCAATCAAGAGTGCCTGGGCAGGGACAGCTTGGCTCTGGCCACAATCTTCAATGAGTGCGGAAGGATGACGGCCTGGCCTGCGTCCCACTTCTCCATCGACAGGATAGACACCGAGGTCCCATATTTTACCGACGCCCTGTGGGCGGGTCTGGTTCCCCTTTTTCTGATTTCTTCAACGCCATGCTCTCCCATTATCAGATCCACATGATGCATCTAAGTCCTGAGTCCATCACCCTTCTTTCGGTCTTCGCCTTCGTTTGCGAAGCCATGGTGGGCATCCCTCCTTCAGTTGCCCTGCTGCGCCACTTCTTCTCGCTGCATCTTGTCGACCCTACCCAATGCTGGGCGTGCGTGAGCTTCGCTGCCGAGCCTGAGACCACGGCCTCTGGGATTGACTTCAAGCTCCCTCTGCCCGCGGTTGGGTTCCGCAAGCGGTGGCTGTATGTGGACGCAGGGGTGCCCAGCCCCCTGCTATCGGAGCTGACCTCGCCTGCTGTCCCCAATTCAGGTTGGGGCCAGGATACGCTCGAGAGCCCCCGACTCGTCTTCGTCGGGCGCTGCTTCGCGCTCCTGAGGAAGCTCGGCGTGACAACGCCCAAGGTGGTGAAGGAGTTTCTGTTATGCCGTGTTGCTCCCCTTCAACGCCACTCTCGCCGGATGTGGGCCTTCCGTGGGTGCGAGGATATCATGAGGCTCCAGGAAGAGGACCTGGCTCCTAAGGTGCTCAAGTCGACGCTCTTGACCTTGGCCGGGGACCCCAACCCCGGCAACGTCTGGCAGGGAGGGGCCTTGCTGTATCTCTGCCAGAGCAGGGCCGATTTCGTGAAGCAGATGCCTGCCTTTGATGAGTGGGGGTTGCGCCCCGCCGGCCTCCAGGGACCTCGTGAGAATCTAGTGGTGGTGACTGCCCTTCCGATCGGCCGAGGCGACTCCTCCTCAAGTGATGGAGCAGGGAGGCAGGAGGCGCCGGGAGCCAAGGGGGCTCCTGATGAGGTGATAGCACCGGGTGATGCTCTTGAGGGGACAACTCCTGGGACCCGTGCCGCTGAGGCTGAGGGTGGCGAGCAACTGCTCCCAGCGCCCGGGGCTGAGGCCTTGGAGCCCCCAGCCGCTTCTTTTGGCAAGGTGATGGACGGCACGCTCCAGGCAGGCGCCCCTAACGCGGATCGCTCCGGTGCTTCGTCTTCGTCGCAGGTTGATTCTTGTGCTCTCCTCCTGGGCCGCTTCCGCGTGGACTTTGAGGCCCTCCGGAGGAAGTGGGAGGCCCTGGGTGATGACTTCCCTTGTCGCGTGCTGAAGCGCAGGAAGTACTTCGCCACTGACGAGTAAGTCTTCTCCAGTTCTGGCTCCTGATTCTCTTGTTGCTTTCACTGATCCTTGCTCCGCAGGCCCCTTCCGACCGAGCTTGCGGAAGCAGCTGGGGTGCTGCCTCCTTTGGCTTCGCCCCCGCCACCGTCCTTAAGTGCTCCGAGCAGCTCTGCCCTTGTGGTGAGGGCGACTGAAGGGGTGGACAATCCCGAGACGCACCGCGGCCCTTCATTCCCCCCGATTTTCCTTCGCGGGGCCTCTCAAGGAATAGCCAGCCTGCCGTGGGCTTCTCGTCTGGTCATGGACTACGGCTGGTTTAGGCGCCCCCTGTGCCCTTCATCTGGGGATGGGCTGGCTCCAGGCTGGGCTCCTGGTGCGGCGCGCCCGGCCGTCGCGAGGGCGCCAGTCCCCAGCCCCCTGCCCGGAGGAGGAACGATGGTTCGTGGCTCCCGGGAGCGCCGCGCTCACCACCAAGGGTTCCTTCGGAGGGCAGATGACAGTGTGGAAGATGTGCTTGAGCGCGCCCGGGAGCGCCGCGCTCGCCGCCAAGGGTTCCTTCGAAGGGCGACCGATGCGGTGAATCTGCTTGGGGAGGAGCTTGCTGACGAAGACGCGCGCCTGGAGGCCGAGGGCCTGCGCCTGGCCGTAGGGAGGCATGAGCTGGAGGCCGCCATCGCCCTCGCGCGCCATCTGTGAGATCTTGACGATGAAGAGGTGAAGGCGTCGCTGGAGGCCTCTCAGGTGGCCCAATCCCAGGCCGCCGAGGAGGCCCGAGGAGCTGACCGACGGCGAGAGGCGGCGGAGGAGCGGGCTCGTGAGCTCCTGGCCCGGTGCCACTCACTGGAGGAGCAAGTGGAGCTGCGTGAGTTGGCCCTTGCGTCGATGCGGGTGGCCTCCGGCGACCCAGCTGAGCTCTAGAAGCGCGAAGAAGCGTTGACGCTGGAAGCCGCCGAACGCACTCGCGAGTACGAGCGGCTGGAGATGAGGGAGCGCTTGGTGATGCAGGCGGAAGACGATGTCGCCGCACGGGAGGCTCGTGTCCTGGAGGAGGTCGGACGTCAGGTGGTGATGGCGCGCCAAGACCTCAAGCGCGAGTTCGAGAGGAGGCTGGAGTTGATCCGGGTTGAAGCTGAAGGGAGGATCGCAGCTTTGAGGGCCTAGCGGGAGGAGGCGACGTGGCTGGCCGACGCCTCCCGAGCCACCCTTGAGGTAGCGCAAGGGGAGTTAGCCGCCTCCCAGGTCGAGATGCTCCGTCTTCATCAGCGGGTGGAGGAGGCTGAGGGCGTCGCGCGCCGGAACGCGGATGAGATATGTCAGTGGCAGGTCCTAGAGCACATGCACGGACCCATGCTCACCACGCTCCGGGAGAGGGCTAGCACAGCCTTGGGCAACATATGTGAGGCAGCTGTTGGCGAGCCGCACACAGCCAACTATGCTGGCAACCTTCAATTCTTCACCGCCGTGGTGACATAGCTGGAGGCGGGGTCGGCCAGGGCCGACAGGTTGGTGGAGGAGAGGAGCCGCGCCCTGCTCGGGCACGCCTTTTCCCGTGTCTTCAATCATCTCCTGAACATGGATTCCCACTTCGATTTTGATGCCGTCATCGCCCCAGTTCCCCAGGCCGTCCGAGGCGACCTGGCGCACTGGGTGGAAGACAACGTGGACGCCCTTGTCAGGGCCTTCGCTTCGGGCGACGATGACGTGATCATGGCTGCTGACGAGGACGGTGCGGTGAACGGCCCTGACGCCGCTGGTGGCGACGCAGACAACGATGGAGAGTTTGGCGAAGCCAGCGACGGCTCAGGAGGTGCTTCCGAGGACGCATTGGGGGATTGGCCCGACTGAGTGTGTATCGCTCCTGTCTTTTTTACCCTGCATGAATAGAACTCACGTTTTTGACCTGATGGCTGTGAGAGCATTTTGGGAGGGGAAGCCCCTCATGTAAAACCTGTGTTCGTCGTATTAGTAGTTGTCATATTGCACGAGCGCCCGAGCCTGGTGGTTGGTTGGTTTACCTTTGCTTCGCGCAAGCCCCGAAGCAGCCTGTGGGAGGGCGCGACATCGGGGGTGTTCTTTAGTTGAATCCGTAGGATATGAGAGTGTCGCCGGCGGGGAGCTTCACAGGCGTTGGCCTTTTTCACAGGCTCCGGGCCTTTTCCCGAATGCGACGGCTTCACAGGCACTCGCCTTGCTTCACAGGCTCTGGGCCTTTTCCCAAACGCGATAGCTTCACAGGCACTCGCCTTGCTTCACAGGCTCTGGGCCTTTTCCAAAACGCGAGAGCTTCACAGGCACTCGCCTTGCTTCACAGGCTCCGGGCCTTTTCCAAAACGCGAGAGCTTCACAGCCACTCGCCTTGCTTCACAGGCTCTGGGCCTTTTCCAAAACGCGAGAGCTTCACAGGCACTCGCCTTGCTTCACATGCTCTGGGCCTTTTCCAAAACGCGAGAGCTTCACAGGCACTCGCCTTGCTTCACAGGCTCTGGGCCTTTTCCAAATAGGACAACCTCCGCAGGCACCCAAAAATCCTCCCGAGAGGGAGCAACAGTGGTAGCTTGGGTTGCGCATGAGCAAGGCCTGACCCGACTCGCGAGGGGCTCGCGAGGGGAGGCAGCTGTGGTGAAGCGGTAACCAGGACGCGAGAAATGGCTCGAACGAGAATAAGCACCCCTTCCCCGAACACACGCAAATCTCAAATTCAAATCCGACTTAAATCCAGTGGGGGAAAAGCTACAGCCAAAGGGAAAGGCAATGAAAGCAGACAAAAGGCCGCATCCAGCACCTAATCTAGTCTTGGACGTCTTCTCACCAGCGCGGAGCTAAGTGCTGTCCACTGGGCGTGGGAGGGAGCCCCAGGGCCTGAGGCCGGCACCCCTGAGACTCCGGGGCGTGTACAACCCCACTCATTATTACGTGAGAGTGTCACGGGGCGGCGAGCTTCACAGGCACCGGGCCTTCTTCACAGGTACTGGCCTTGCTTCATATCGCCAGACGAGGACCCCGCCTTGCACCACACTCTAGTGCCATCAGCAATGACCGGAACCCAGGACGCCGCCCGACGGGGTAGAGCGGTCACCAGCGGTTCCCCCGACGACCACGGGTCCTCCGCCAGGGGCAGGCCCTGAGGCACCTCCCCAGCAGAGGGCCTACCTCCTGAGAACGCCTTGCTCCGAACGCCGCGGTGGTGATGTCGGATCTCGACCCCTCTCCCGCAGCCCCCTGCGCCCTCCTCCCGAGGGGTAGGAGACTGTGGGAGCGGGGCAGCTGCTCGCCGCGGCGACCTGCACCTCCCGTGATCCATGGTTAGCATATACCTGCTCCTGAAGAATTAGTGGCGCCCGATAATCGTTGCCTCCAGCGTGGCCAGCGGGATTGTTCCGGGGCTCCTGGAAAGGCTCAGCTTCCATTGCCTCGTCCCCCTAGCTTGGGCCGAGGAGCGAGCCTTGTCCGTTCTCGTGAGGGTGTCCTTGGTCCATCATAAGGGGCACGTATTCCTCTGACGCCGTCATCCCGAATGCCACGCCGTGATGCCCAGCATGCCACGCGGTCCCGCCTGTCACGCCCACTGTGGGGTGGCAACGCGGCCGCCCACTGGGGCCGCGGGTCGCGTTGAGTCCTTCTTCTTCATGGGCCGGGGGCGGGGGCAGCACCGCCGCCGGTCCGGTGCTGACAGCTTTGCTGGCGTCGGAGTAGCCTTGGAGCCCGCGGGCACACGCGGAGCCCCGCGCGGGTCGTCCTGGGCTTGAGATGGGAGCTGGGTGGAGAAGGGGTGAGCCCCCGAGGCGGCGAAGCCCAGGAGGTCCGCCACTCGCTCCAGCAGCACGTCGTGGCCGCCCTCCAGCAGTCTGCTCCGCAGCAGCTCTCGGGCCACCGTGAGCGCGGCCCTCGAGTTCGCTTGCTCCTGGTGGGTGTACGGTGTCGTGGTCGCGGCGTGATTGGAGACCCTTGCTGCCGACCGTGCCTGCCACGGTGTAAGAGCTGTCAAAGTCTGTCCGCGTCGCCCGCGGCCCGTAGCTCCCTGCGGACCGCGAGCTGCCTTGGGCACGGGGCCGCCCGAGGCGAGCGGTTTTGCGCGGGCGGGCCACGCAGCCCATGGGTCGGGGTTGCCCTCCTGGTCGCCGGGCATGGTGATGACGACGCGACGGGGCACGGAGCAGCGGAAGACGAATTCTGGCGCACCCCTACCTGGCGCGCCAAATGTCAGATTTCGTGTTCCGACAGACCCTTAAGGTTTGAACACTGGGGTGCGCGCGGAGATTACGCCTTCTACCTCTCTGTCTCGCAAAGATCTAAACTACTGAAAGAACTGCACAAGAGACACAAGGTTTATACTGGTTCGGGTCACCATTGTGGTGTAATACCCTATTCCAGTGTGTGGTGGGTGGATTGCCTCTTGGGGCTGATGATGATGAACAATACAAGGAAGAACAGTCTCGCGAGGGTCTGTTCTTGGCTGGGGTGATGAACTGCTGGGAGGCGTTCAACCACCTTTCTCTCTCTCTCTCACTCTAGCTGCCGTACTCTCTCTTGCCGGCAACTAACCTTCCAACCTCTTGCTATGTGGGCGGCTGGTCCTATTTATAGAGGCCCTGGTCCACTTCCCAAATATCGAGCGGGAAGGGAGCCAACAATGGCGGGCTAATTTGAAGGGGGACAGCAAGTATCAACTATCCTGACAAAATCAGTCTTCGCCTGTGCAAAGCTCTGGTGATGACGCCGTCTTGGGCTCCACGATGACCTCCGTCTCGTAGTCCTCCTGGTCTTGGTCTCATTGCACTGAAATGGCAACCGTTGCCTGATGCCTCGGTACTCCATGGCTGCGCTTGCCCCCTTTGCACCAAAGAGGAAAGGAGGACGCTGCGCGGGCTAGCACCCGCCTGGCACCACGAGTCGTTATGGCTTGCGTCACAGGCACCTCGCGAGGTACCCCGCCTTGATCTCTCCGCCTCCTCGCGAGCCAGCCTGACGAGGCTGCGCCTGAGGAAGGTCCGTGTCGTCCGCCTCGCGAGGCTTGGCCCCTCGCGAGGGTCTTGAGTCTTGTGTTGATGAAGATGGGCCGTGCTGGGCCTCCTTTGAGCCACGCCGCAGGCTGCAGGCAGGCAAGTCTGGGGACCCCCATTCCCAGAACACCGACAGGTGTGGAGGTCGTGGTACACGCAGTACTGTCCGCCCTTGGATGACTCAGGCTGATCCCTGCCTTGCTTGGTGTCCGATTCCGCTGGTAGCACGGCAGCCCCCTTGCGCTTCACGTCCTTGGCCTTGAGCTTCTTTTCTTCTGGGTCGGCTGTCGGGAGCTTGAGGAGGGAGAGACGCCCTTCCTCAGCCCTGGCGCACTTCGTCGCCAAGTTGAACAGCTCCAGGGATGTGCACATGTCTTCATGGATTACTAGCTCTTCCTTCATCTTGACGTCGCGCACGCCGTCGGAGAAGGCTGAGATGATGGCTTCTTCAGTCACCTTGGGGATCTTGAGGCGAGCGTAGTTGAAGCGCTGGATGTACTTCTACAGGGTTTCTCCTGGCTGTTGCTTGACGCGGCGCAGGTCGCTCACGGCCGGAGGCCGGTCGCGAGTGCCCTGGAAGTTGGCGATGAAGCGGGCGTGCATCTCGCTCCAGTAAGAGATCATGCCAGGAGCCAGGTTCAGGAGCCAGGTGCGGGCGCCGTCCTTGAGCGCCATGGGGAACCAATTCGCCATGACCTTCTCTTCTCCGTTGGCGGCTACAATGCCCAGCTCGTAGAGCTGCAGGAACTCCGCGGGGTCCACTGTGCCATCCTAGCGGGGAGGGAGGTCAGGCTTGAACTTGCCTGGCCATGTGACGCCGCGTAGCTCAGGGGTAAAGGCGAGGCAGCCCGCCGTGGCCATCGGCGCCCTTTGCTGGTGCTGGGCTCGTTCTGGCGGGTCACCACGCGCCGCCACTGGGAGCAGCGCGGGGTTTTGTCGTGGAGGCGCTGGGGCGCGATCTTGGCGCGCCGGCACTGGGAGCGCGTGAGCACCTTCCCGAGGACGTGGGATCTCTTGGCAGCTCCCTTCTTGCTGCGCAGGCGCCGGACATGGAGGGTCTCGCCCTGGGGCTGCACGCCTTGGAGCCAAGACACCTTCTTGGGGAGGAGGCGGCGGAGGCGCCTCCTGATCCTCGCCCCCTACACGGGACGGAGGGTGAGGCAGCAAGAGGGACCGCAAGGGGGAGCCCCCTGCAGCACTGACGAGCTCAGTGATGCGGGCGAGCCAGTCCTCGTAGAGGTCGTCGACGGGGCGATAGCGCTGGAGCTCCCGTGCCAAGAGTAGTGAGGCATGCGCATCCATGGGTGCACGACGGGCGTGGGACGACGAGCCAGCTGGAGTCAGCGACGTGGTGGCGATGCGGCCATCCCGCCGCACCAAGGGGTGCTGGGACGAGGCCTGCTGCTCGTTCCCCGCCGGGCCGGTGGCAGCGTTGGCGGCGGGTGACTGTAAGTGCATCTAGTGCCCCTTAGTGATTTTGGTGTATTGAAGACTTATAGATTAAGGGACTAATGCGTGTGTGAGTGTACACAGGTCTATAAGTCTATGAGGAGTTTGATATTTACAGGAAAAGTCGACCCCTAAAAATGAACATCTTCGACTGAAGATTTTGGTATTTCCGAAGACTTTCATGAAGACTTTGAAAGTGAAGAAATTGGTGTGTCCGTGAAGACTTGATATTCCTGCGAGGAATATGAAGCTTGAATACTTTCGTTTTCATAGTTTCGTTTTTCTCTTTCTTGAGTCATAGGAAACACCGTAATGTTAAAGGGCGTCGAGGAAATACTAAGGAAAAATTTCCATGTGATGCTCAACTCAAAATCCTACACCTACCAATCCCTTCGAGTGAAGCCATTGGAAATCTCATACAGTTCAGTCAATTTCTTCAGTGACAGAGATGAAGTTCTTCTGGTCTCTGAGGAATTTGTCCTGACTGAGGAGTTAGGAATTCACCAGTGTGGATTGCCTACACAGTGAGGAACATGATAGCCTTGAGGATTTTGCTACTCAAAGTTCTGACCGTTGCTGTGCTATGCGCCAGCTGTCCCAAAATATCTATCCACCTAACGGTCATATCATTGAAGGGCATTTATGTATTATCATGTCGGGCTGCTCCCTAGGCTATAAATAGCCGCCCCTACAACCACTAGCTGGTTGGCTGCTCCGAGAGAAACTAACACATGTCATTTGAGAGCAACCCATCCACCGAGTACTTTGAGCGAAAATCATCAAGTGAGGAAAAACCAAAAACCCAAAACCCAAACACCTACAAACCCCAAGTGATTGAGCATTACTGAAGAGATTGATCCTGAGTGGATCCAACGCTTGTTACCTTTGAAGCTTGTGCTTCTTCCAAATGGTTAGGCATCATGGTCTAGAGCATCCAAGAGGAATTGTGGATCGCCGGGTGACCAAGTTTGTGAAGGTTTGGAAGTCGCCTGAAGACTTACGATGAGTGATTGGACAAGGTCTGTGTGACCTTAGTTCAAGGAGAATACGGTGAGGACTGGGTGTCTTGGACTAAGTGTCCTTGATTGGGTGTCCGGGACAGTGTGTCCTCGAGTTTAAATACTCAGCCGCTCCAACCAGACGTACAACTGAGACAGCAATTGGAACTGGTCTACCAAATCATTGTCTTCACCGAGCTTACTGGTTCTATTTCATCAACTCTTTCATTTCCTCATAACTGTGCTGTGTGTTTGTTCATATCTATGTTTGAAGACTTTGACTGAAGACTTTCTCAATTTCCTCAGTCCAATTTCTTCAGTCTGTTTGTCTTCATCCTGTGTTATCCTGTGATTACACTTCCTGTACTCTATGCCTGTCTTCATTTAATCATGATGACTATGCTTGTATTCTGTTATGTTTACTTTTGAGTACTTATTCCACTGCTAGTAGTTCTTCGCTAAGGAATTTCCTCACCAGCAAATTCCTCAATGAAGAATTTCATAAAAATCGCCTATTCACCCCCCTCTAGTCGATATAACACACTTTCAATTGGTATCAGAGCAAGGTACTCCCTTGTTCTGTGTGATTTTGGTTTAACCGCCTAGAGTTTTAGTTATGTCGACCACAGGTATGATCAAGGTCTCTGCTGGGTGTCCTACCTTCGATGGGACGGACTACCCCTACTGGAAGAATAAGATGCAAATGCATCTTGAAGCAATTGATAACGATCTCTGGTATGTTGTGGAAAATGGTGTTCCCTCAGTCACACCTTCTCTGAATGCTGCCGATGTGAAGAGATTCAAGCAACTTGACTCTCAAGCGAAGAATATCATATGTGGCCATCTGAGCAAAGGACAGTATGGTAGAGTGAGTGCTTTGGAAACAGCAAAGCTTACCTGGGACAAGTTGTCCAAACTGAATGAAGGAGTCTCATCTCAGCGTGACTCTCGAGTTGATGTTCTTCACAATCTCTTCAACCGCCTCAAAAGACTCGACAATGAAAATGTTCAACAAACCTTCGATCGTCTCACAGACATCTCAAATGAGCTTCAAGCACTTCGTGCCACTGACATCACTGACCATGAGGTGGTGAAGAAATTGCTGAGATTGCTTGATTCCTCATTTGACACTCTGGCATTGATGATACAAGAACGTGTTGATTACAAGTCACTTGATCCCGCTGATATTCTCGAGAGGCTAAATACTCATGAGTTCCAACTTGCTGAAAAGAGAGATCTCTATGGTTCAAGCTATGGCAGAACACGTGCACTGAAGGCCAAGGCAGTATCTGAGTCCGAAGATGAAGACTCTGGTAGCAGCCTTGGTGATCCTGAAGAACTGAGCCATGATCTGGCTCTGCTAGTGAAGAAGTTCCAAAAGTTCTCAAGATGTGGTCGCCTTGGAAGATCCTCAAGGAGCAATGATTCCTCATCCAGTGACTACAAGAAGAGGCTCTGTCACAAATGCAAGAAACCTGGACATTTCATTCAAGATTGTCCTCAGTGGGAAAAGGAATCAAGGAATAAGAAATACAAGGATTACAGTTCTGATGATGTGAAGAAAAAGAAGAAATCCACAAAATCCTCATCATCAAAATCCTCCAAGCCTTCATATCACAAGAAGAGCATCTCCAAGAAGGCCAGGGCATTCATTGGCAAGGAAATGGACTCTAGGCTGAATCTGAAGAAAATGAGGAAGAGGAGTCATCTGAGGAGTCCGAATCTGGAGTGGTGCATTCGTCAGCAAGTCTATCTTCAACACTGAAGAAAATGACCTCACCAACAAGGCTGATGAAGGCGATGATGACTACGCTCCCACCTATTGCTTCATGGCAAAGGGTGCCAAGGTACTCAAATATACCTCCTCTGAATCAAGTGAGAATGAATCTGGTGAAAACCTTAAACCCAGCTATTCTAAACTGGCTAAGGTTGCTATAAAACAACAAAGGGCTTTAGAAAAGGTTCAAAACATGCTAAATAAAAGTGATGATATGTTGGGTGAAGAAATGGATCGCACTGAAACTTTGACTGAAAATCTTCAGAGACTTCAGTCCAAGCTTGACAAACTTCAAAGTCATCATAACACTGTCTTATCGGATCATGAGAAGCTTTCTTACGAATTTCTTCAAAGAAAGCAAGACCTTGAGAAGCTAAGAGTGAGTTATGAAGATCTTCAGAAGGAGCGCGATTCATTACTTGCTCAACAAATCAGTGCTTCTCAGGAAGAATTTGTTCCTCCATGCTTGAAGTGCATTGAACGTGAATCTGCTAATTCTTCACCTGAATGTTCAAATGCTGCTAATGTTTCAAATTCTTCACATGCCTCTGCTATCACTAATTCCTCATCTGAGGACATTGCTAGTATCACTGACGATGCAGGGCTGAAGGAATTGTACATGACAGGCATGTACAAAAGCCTCAAAGGGCATCAGGCTCTTTGTGATGTGCTTAAAAAGCAGCTCCTCAACAGGAACCCTAGGAAAGAGGGTATCGCCTTTGAGAGGAAACTCAATGCTGATGGTACATATTGGAAGCCTGAGCAGTACCCCAAAACTACATGGGTTGCTGCAAAGGGACCTCCAGTTGATCCATCTAACTTATCTGGATTTGCATGTGAATGTCCTCATTCTGATGATGAGTCAATTGACTCCAACTATAAGCTATTCAAAAATCAGAATGGTGAAGTATTTGCTAGATATGTTGGCACTAACTGCAGGAACGGCTCCCCTATGCTGAAAATCTGGGTTCCCGAAAGATGTCTTGAAAATCTTCAGGTGAATGTCATCATGACACCACCTGTGAAAAATAGGAACCCCAGATCAAATTCCTCATACGGACCAAATTCCTCATATGGATCAAAGTCCTCATATGAACATCATCGTGCTAACCCGTCTGTTTCGCAGGAAAGATCTAAGGATTATGGATATATGCATTATTCTTCAAGTCATTATGTCCATAAGTCCTCGAAGAATTTCTCTGCATACTCTTATGCTTACTCTAACCCCTCTTATGTGAAACGAAATGGACTGGCTTCTATGCCATCCTTCTCGTATGGAGCTCACAGAATGATGAACTCTTTGCCACCCCTTCAGATGTGGGTGGTGAAGAAAAAGAACTAATCTCTTCTGCAGGGTCAGGTCTCCAGACACACGTAATCCTCTGAAGAATTTGCTGGAGACCTGAGCATGCCTGATAGGACGCAGGCTAATCATGAAGAAATGAACTTTCATTTCTCACATCCTCATATTGCTTTATCAGTTCTCTTACTTGATGAAATTGATCTGATGAATTGATGTCATATTCTTCACTGATGAAGTATATGAGTTTGTAAGCTGCACTAATTCATCTGCAGGATGATCAACCCAAAGCCACTGAGTGGGTCCTCGATAGTGGATGTACAAACCACATGACTGGTGACAAGAATCTATTGATGGATGCTCCATTATCTCTGTCGCATCTGAAGCATATCATCTTTGCTGACAAAGGCAAAAGTCAGGTATTGGGTCTAGGTAAGGTTGTGATTACAAAGGATCGACACATCGACAAAGTCATGCTTGTTGAGTCCTTGGGATACAACCTTATGTCTGTCTCAATGCTTTGTGATCTTGATATGGTTGTTGTCTTTGGCAAGTACCGTTGTGTTGTGGTTATGGAAGCTGACAATTCCAAAGTCTTCAAAGGCTTTAGGAGAGGAGACCTGTATATTGTTCATTTCTCTACAGGACCACAACCAGCCGTGTGCTTACTTGCAAAAGCTTCAGAAGGCTGGCTCTGGCATCGACGACTTGGTCATGCTGGCATGAGGAATTTGCACACGCTTGCGAAGAAGAAGCATGTCATTGGCATCGAGAATGTCAAATTCCTCAAGGATCACCTATGCGGAGCCTGTGAAGCTGGGAAGATGACCAAGGCCAAGCATCCAGCGAACCATCATGACCACAACTCGCCCATTTGAATTGCTTCACATGGATCTCTTTGGTCCTAATCATTATTCTGCTATCTCAAATGAAGCATCTCAATATGGCTTCGTTATTGTTGATGATTATTCTAGCTACACATGGGTACACCTTGTTACTTACAAACATGAAGTGCAGGAAGTCTTCAAACAATTTTCCTCGAGGGCTTCAACCAACTTTGGTGTGAAGATCAAGCACATTAGAAGTGACAATGGCACCGAGTTCAAGAATTATGGTCTCGATGACTATCTTGATGAACTTGGTATTACTCATGAGTTATCTGCTCCTTACACTCCTCAGCAGAATGGCTCTTGCTGAGATGGCTCGCACTATGCTTGATGAGTACAAAACGCCTCGTCGTTTCTGGAACTGAGGCAATTGATACTGCGTGCCACATCATCAACATAGTATATCTTCACAAATTCTTCAAAAAGACTGCCTATGAACTCCTCACTGATAAGAAACCCAATGTAAGTTATTTCAAAGTCTTCGGTGCTAAATGTTGGATTAGAGATCCTCATCACAACTCAAAATTTGCACCGAAAGCACATGAAAGTTTTATGCTTGGTTACAGAAAGGACTCGCACACCTACAGAGTCTTGAACAACGTTCTTCACAAAGTTGTTGAAACCGTAGATGTGCGGTTCGATGAAACTAACGGCTCGCAAAGAGAGCACCTACCTACTGTGATAGATGAACCAACACCTGAGGAAACCATCAAGTTCAAGGCTACTGAGGATATCATTCCTACTGAAGAATCTGCTGAAGAATTCATTCCAGAACATGAAGAACGTCGAGCTAATGCACCTGAAGAAAATGCTGAAGAAAATGGTGATGAAGAAAACGCTGATCAAATTCTTCAATGATGACCAGCTCATCCTCGCATTGCAAAAGAAGTGCAAGTTGAAAAGATCATCAATGACCTCATAGCGCCAGGTCCTCTTACACGCTCAAAAGCTTCACATTTGTCTAACTTTTGTGGGCAGTATGCTTTTGTCTCTATTACAGAGCCCACTAAGGTAGATGAAGCATTTCTGGAGCCTGAGTGGATTCAGGCCATGCAAGAAGAATTACATCAGTTCGAGCTCAACAATGTCTGGGAACTGGTCAAACATCCAGATCCTCGCAAGCACAATATCATCGGCACAAAGTGGATCTACCGCAACAAGCAAGATGAAAATGGCCTTGTGGTGAGGAATAAGGCACGGCTTGTAGCTCAAGGCTACACACAGGTTGAAGGAATTGATTTCGATGAAACTTTTGCACCTGTTGCTAGACTTGAGGCTATTCGCATATTACTTGCTTATGCTAACCATCATGATATCACTCTATATCAAATGCATGTGAAAAGTGCATTCCTCATTGGTAAGCTTGAGGAAGAAGTATATGTTGCTCAACCCCCAGGTTTTGAAGATCCAAAGAATCCTGACAAAGTCTTCAGACTCAACAAGGCCCTCTATGGCCTCAAGCAGGCCCCACGGGCTTGGTATGATACCTTGAAGGAACTCTTCATGAAGAAAGGCTTCAAACCCTGTTCACTCGACCCTACTCTTTTCACTAAATCTTATGATGGTGAATTGTTTGTGTGCCAAGTATATGTTGATGATATTATCTTTGGCTATACTGACCAACATTATAGTGATGAATTTGCCTATATGATGAGTGAAGAATATCAAATGTCTAGTATGGGAGAGTTGAAATTCTTCTTAGGTCTTCAAATTCGTCAAAAACACAATGGCATATTCATATCTCAGGAGAAATACCTCAAGGATGTACTGAGGAAATTCGGCATGCAAGACTGCAAAGGCGTCAAAATTCCTATGCCCACAAATGGCCATCTATGCACTGATGAAAATGGTATTGACTTCGATCATAAGGTATCCCGCTCCATGATAGGTTCCTTATTATAATTATGTGCATCTAGGCCAGATATAATGCTTAGTGTTTGCATGTGTGCCCGATTTCAAGCTGCACCGAAGGAATCATGCCATAAGGCTATGAGGCATATTCTTCGATATCTAGCTCACACACCAACACTTGGATTATGGTACCCCAAGGTCTCGACTTTTGATCTTGTTGGATATTTTGACTCTGACTATGCTAGTGATCGTGTGGATCGCAAGTCAACATCTGGTACATGTCATTTCCTCGGATGATCTTTGGTCTATTGGTCCTCGAAGAAACAGAACTGCGTATCACTATCTACTGCTGAAGCTGAGTACATTGCTGCTGGTTCTTGCTGTGCCCAATTGCTATGGATGAAGCAAACTCTCAAGGACTACAGCGTCAACATGAAGAATGTGCCTCTCTTCTGTGACAATGAGAGTGCCATCAAGATTGCTCACAACCTAGTTCAGCACTCGAAGACAATGCACATTCAGATTCGTCATCATTTTCTTCATGATCATGTGTTGAAGGGCGACATTTCTATTGAGCATGTGAAGACTGAAGAACAGTTAGCCGATATCTTCACAAAGCCCTTGGATGAGAAGAGATTTAGCAAGTTGCGGTGTGAGCTAAATATCCTAGAATCTTCGAATGTTCTGTGAAAAGGACACTCATCCTAAGACTTATTTAAAATTGATGATTTAGATGTGCAACACATGAAGAAACGTTTTACTTCAATCAATGAAGAATAACACTCTTAGTGTGAAGAAATTAACGAAGAATTTGATTCTCAGAACCCTACGATAATTGTACGCGGTGTCTGAAATCATCATTCTTATACGGTGGGTCACGCCACCACCAAAAGTTGAAATTCCTCAAATTATTCATATTCTTCAACTTTGCATAGTCTTCACTGGTTCCGTCATTTTTCTTCATTGGCTATATATATATGAGTTTATGTCCTCTACAACATTCACTTATTGCTATTTCTTCAAGTTGGCTTTCTGCTAGGTGAATGTGATCAGACCCTTCCCCTCTATGCTATAATCAACCAACCTGTTCACAAATTCTTCATGTGCGTTCTATTTGAAACTCGTTCAAAATATTCTGTGTCCTTGTCAGCTGAAGAAATTCCGAACGGAACTTTAAAACATATCTTATCGAAATTTTCAGTCTTGCCGCTTAAACCGTTCCGCATCCCTCGATACACTTATCCACTCACCCACGATCTAACACGATCTCCACCTCTCACTACGTGGGTGACACATGTCATGCGAATGAGAAGGGTCAGGGGCACGTTCGTCCAATTTCTTCGGGCGAGCAGTTTTTCATCGTGGCTATAAATACCCCTCCTCCCCTTCCTCACTTCTTTTACTCCGCTCGACCTCTCTCTCCAGCTCGAGCTTCTCAAACCCTAGCGCCGCCGCTACTTCATCGCCGCCGGTAAGGAAGAGCTTCACTGCCTCGACCTCGTCGCCGACATACTCGCGCCGACCGCGGACATCTTCACTCCGCCGCCGCCGTAGCCGTCTTCCTCCGCCAAGTTAGGGCGTGGAAGATCTGCACAGACGAACTTCACATCTCCTCACTCCAGTTCGTCGTGTTCTTCGTCCAGGGTAATTAAAAGTTACTTTTACTGCCCTCGTTGATTCGAATGATTATCTACAAAATCTTCAAAAGTGTTTTTCTTCATATCTTCACACACTGAACACCTCACAAAGTCATCTGTTCTTGATTCGTTTCTCTAAGCATCATTTTTCTTCAAGATTCCTCAATTGTGTGGATCTTCGATCTATACAACTCTGGAACCTAAGACAAAGAACGCTTAGTGAAAATCTTCAAGACTCATCTGGTCAAATTCCTCAAACTTGTTCATTTTGAAAAACCTTCTGAGAACGCATATGACCTCTCCAAATTCCTCGCAACTATACTCTGTTCACAAGTACACATGTCAGCTGCTGAATCACTAGGTTCTCATCAACTTAACTCATTTGCAGCGTTCCTCGAAGAAAAGTTGCATACTTCTTCAGAGAATTCAATTTTTCAAATTCCTCAACTGAAGAAAATGGCTGATGGTAAAAGGCCACAGAAGGGAGGAAAGAAGCCTGAGGTAAATACAGCATTTGAAATCCCTGATGACATATATGCTGGGTACTGCACACCTCCTGAGGAAACCAAGAATGAGCACAAAGTGCGCATTCAGAAGATAGAGAGGAGATGGGCAAGAGAATGGAGGGAGTACAGATATGTCACTCCTAAGGACATGAAGAAATTCGCACTCAATCCTCCATGCCCAAGAGCACCACTGGCACCTGGCCAAATTGCTGATCCCACTAGCCTCAAGCGAGCTGGGGACTATCCTGATGAATGGGCCAAGCGCCAAGGCAAGTTGGCTAAGCAAGCCAGAGAAGCAGTGAGGAAATTTAATGAAGACTCTGCTGCTGCTGCTGCTGCCTCTGCTGAGGTCCTTGGTGTCAAGCCAAAGAAGGCTATGTCAAAGAAGCCTGCGCACAAGCCAAGTGCTTCCTCAGCAATGCCCTCACGGCCAGAATCATCAAAGCTCTCACGGCCAATTCCTCATGCTACTCCTGTTCCTCCAAAGTCCTCAGCTCCTCCGCCAAAGCCTTCAGCTGTTCCGACCAAATCCTCAGCACCTGTGCATCTCGCTTCATGCCAAAGGACTGTCGGCATCTCCATTGCCTCAGGTGTCTCAGCTAGTTCCTCAGCTACACCAAGTTCCTCAGCTGGCCCCTCACTGCTGAAGACAAAGGCCACTGCTGGACAAGGTCCATGCCCAAGCCCTCAAAAGAAGCAAGTCGCTTTCCAAGTGCCGTCTAATGAAGACGAAGCTGATGATGATGAACTTGCAGAAATCATCAGAGACAGGCAAGTCAGGGCCGCTAGAGCCAAAGGATCAGAGGTGCTACTGCTTTTGGATCCCAAGCTGATCCTCGACTACATTGATGATTGGCACAAGGACCCCAACACTCCCTTGCCTGACTTCAAGCTGACTCCTGGCCAAAGTCACATGCTGACCCACTTCATTCAAGAAGAAAAGTGGAAATTTGAGAAGGCCAGCCAGATCAAGAAAGCGCAGTACAAGAAGGAGAAATTTCTGAAGAACAACATTGTCACTATGACAACTGATGAACTTGTAAAAATCCAATCTGAAATCAAAACCCTAGGCTGTCGGGACCCCGATTCTAAGTCACACCAATCTAGCATGTAACACCTCATATCACTTTGCGGCCTCACGCACGGTATCCCCACGGGTGTCACCTTACCATGGCCCGGGACCGTTTGCGTCTTTTGGCTCGCGTATATGATTGTGTCGCTAGCATCCGTATGACAGAGAACCCGGGCCGACATGGCTAGTCGTGAACCCAAAGCGGCCCTAACCTATGGGAACAGGCATACATGATTCACATCGAGCGTGTCGGTCAGCAGCGTGTGAATCCGGGCTGTAGCACCGGGCTAACAGGACTCCGGGGAACCCGGGCTGTAGCAGGCTAGGCAGGACTCCGGTCGTCACCGCGTGACATTTCCCCGAAGGGACAGACACAAGAACGAAGTGAAACACATGCCGGCCAGTCAGGTGTTCCGAGCAGTAGTGCTGGGCTAGCAGGACTCCGGTGGACCGGGCTGTAGCGGACTACTATCGCTCAGAAAACTCTAGACTACATTTCCCCATATGATAGGCTGCCAAGGATAAACAACCAGATTGTTAGATCCCACACATAGCAATACACGCTACACGTACGCATAACATGCAAGTATGTGCTGTACAACATGGCATCACAACATAACGCAAACTCATACAGATAAAGGCTCAGAAGAGCCACATAGCATAAATACAAGCAGGGTCACATGACCCATCATTCAGAGCATACAAGCAACGGAAGCATTACATGTCTGAGTACAGACAACTACAAAAGAAAAGAGCTGGAAAGCCTGACTATCTACAAGACCCTCCCAAGCGTACAAGATCGTAGCTGAGGTAACAAGCTACTCGTCGAAGTCCAAGCGGAACTACTAGTAAGACAGATGTCTCATCTGCAAAACATAAATAAAGCAAACGTGAGTACAAAGGTACTCAGCAAGACTTACATCAGATCCTATCATATATGCATTAGTATCAAGAAGGTAATGTGGGGTTTAGTTGCAGCAAGCCAGCTTTGACTCAGTGGCTATCCTATTCTACGACAACGAGAAACTTCTTTGAGATGAGGCAGCGCACACGAGTCCACTAATCACCACATCAATACACCACTAAGGATTCATCCTCGTCTCCCTATGAGGAGGCCATCCATAGCACTCACACTTGTCTTGAGCATTTTAGAGTATCCACTTTAAGTTGTCTATGTACCACGTAAGCATCCAAGAAGTCCATAACCGAGGACACCGCTATTCGAATAGATCATGATAACCCTGCAAGGGTGTACTTCATCACACACGCTCTCGCCACTTACCGCCATGTACACGCCATGTATCTCGGCAACCTTCAAGCGGAAGCCTGGCGAGGGTGTCGGCCACGACCTGACTAACCACGCAAGACTCTAGTCCAGGTTTATCGCCTATTCGGGTTCCATCCTCAAGGAGATCCGGCCGAGGTTTCGCTCACGGCCCCAAACGATGTGTACAGGGTTCCCGAGCCCACCATCCGGGTGCCACTCGGTACACCGGGCCACGTGTGCCTAGTCTGTCCCAAGTCCACCCTGCCGGGTGCCACTCGGTAGAAAAATAGCACTACCTACAAACACCAGAGACTATTTGCGACTCCTGGACAGAGATCAAGTTGGCTAATAAGTCGAGAGGGGCACTTAAGCATTCCAATGTGTGGTAGTAGCTAGTCATTGGACAACATACACGGAACTCGGTGCTTAAGGACGGTTCCAGTGAGACAACCCACCATGTACTCCTACATGGCCTCTCACCGCTACCTTTACCAAATCGTGTTCACACGCTTAACTCTCAGTACCAGAACATATCGTACCACTCCAATTCATTCCCGATGAATCAGACCTGACACAACTCTAAGCAATAGCAGGCATGGCATGGCAAGAACACAACATGGCTCAATCAACACCTACACATGCTAGTGGGTTTCAACTATTTACTGTGGCAATGACAGGTCATGCAGAGGAATGGGTTCAACTACCGCAGCATAAAGTAGCAGTTGAATCGTTGTTGTCCTAATGCAATAAAAGAGAGCAGGAGCGAGAGAGTGGGATTGTATCGGAATGAACAAGGGGGGTTGCTTGCCTGGTAGTTCAACAGGGGGGGCACTGCTTCACTGATAGGTACTCTCGAACACTTCCGGAGCAGGACCTATCGAGAAGGAACGGTGCCAACAATCAATACACAAGCATATGCAACAATCTGGTGCATGAACATGGCATGAAGATGTGATGCTGTTTGAGCTAATGCAACTAGTATTCATTTGGTTAAAGTCCATTTGAACTGAAGATTCAAATGTAACTCCAAAATAAGCTCTTAAATATGCCATAAGTGTGTTTTCACATATACAGCGTGTATAGGTTGGTTTGTCATGCATGAAAATGGTACAGATGGATAGATTGAATTTTTCTAATAATTTTTCATATATAAATTATTTCAATCTGAGTTACGGTCGAATTTCTATGAATTTTTGAAGTTTTGAATATATTCTGGAATTTCCTGATTTATTATAATTCCACAAATCATTATTGCGTCAGCCTGACGTCAGCGATGCGTCAGCGGTCAACGGAGCTGACCAAGTCAAACCTGACGTGTGGGGCCACACGTCAGTGACTGGTTAGTTAACAGAGGAGTTATTCCTAATCTGATTTAGATTAGTGGCTCTGGGGCCCACTGTCAGTGTCTCTAGGGGGGGTAGTTAGTGCCTAACTACGATGCCACGTCAGCCTGCCGGAGTTCTGGCCGGCGGCGACCAATAGCGCAGCGGCGACTCACCGGAATGGCGCTACGAGCTGCGTCTGGACGCGCGAAGACCACCGGGGCGTAGCCCGTCGTCGTCCGCATCCAGGGGAGCTGGTGGGAGGCTGCGGGGGCGCCGGAGCTCGCTGGAGCAGGGCTCGAGGCGGCGGCCGGAGTTTGGCTTCGAGCGGAAAGTGGCTGCAGGGCACGACAGAGGCTGCGGAGGGCCTCTACGGCCCCCTGGCGTCACCAAGAACACGATGACGCGTGCGGGAGCGGCTGGCTCGGCCTCTGCCACGGCGGCACGGAGCTCTCGCCTCCGGTGGCTAGGCGGCTAGAGGAGGGGATCGAGCACGGTTTAGGGGGGAAAAGGATCGTGGCCTCACAACGGTTGCAGGGGGCGTAGAAGCGGGCTCGGGGAAGCTTGGACGGCGGCAAATCGACGGTGGAAATCCACGATGGCCGATGAGGAAGACGAAGATGATGGCGTCGTTTCAGGCGTCCCGTGGGCGCGTGCTTCGTCTTGGTGCTTCACGGCGTCGAGGAAGACCCGTTGGACAGGGCAGAGGGGCAAGAGGAGCATGGTGGCTACGGCTACGGCGTGCGGCGGTGACGACAGTGCTCGGGCGTTCGCGGGGAAGGGCGAGAGAGGATGACAGAGGAGAGGAGGAGCATGGGGGAGAGTGAGGGGGGTCGGGGAGGCTGCATGGCGACGTCGAGGGCCTCCAGCAGCGAGCGGGAAGCAGGAGGTGGCCGGCGCGTGCTCGCGCTCGCCGGGCACACGCGCACCATCCTCCTGGCAGGAGGTGGGCGACGACTGGCGTCGGCCAGCAGTGCTGGGCCGGCACAGGAGTTGGGCCGCCAGCTGGGCTGCCAGGCAGGTAAGCGCCAGGTAGGTTTTCTCCTGTTTCTGTTTTGTTTTCTAATTTTCTGACATTTGTTTTGATTTAGATAAAATACTAAACCATTTTATATGCTTCTGAAAATTATCGTAGGAACTAATTGGCTTATTCCAAAGCCCCACATTAAAAATCAGAATTATTGGAGTATATTTGAATATATAACAAATATAAATCCAATACAAATAATTATGCATTAATTCCAAATGGACAAAATAAATATTTATGAGCTCCTAAAAATATTGGTTTGAATTTTACCTCTCACCAATATTTTCAGAGAGAGACATGAACATTTTCTTGGACCCTTTTGGAGCACTTTTTATTTGGGTTATTTTCAGAAATGATTTTGAGGGTTTCACAAATCCCCATTTCAAATTTAAATGGAGTTTAAACATGATGCAAGCATGAAGGCTAGCCTAGGTCATACCAGAACTAGGGATGTGACATCAGCGATGACTTCAAAGCCTAATATGCTAATTGGCAAGGAGCCAAAGTTAGATTTGTAAAGATAACTGAACAGTTCACTTCAAATGTTGCTGCCCCAACGCAACAGGAAATTCTTCAGGCTGAAGCATCTTCTCAGCCTACTGAAGAAAATGCCTGCACTGCTGATGACAATCAGGCTGCTGAAGATAATGTGAGTTCCAAGGCGGATGACTACATTCCAGCCACTGAAGAAATTGCCAAGGCACCCACTAGTGGTGTGCCTGAAGAAACTGAAGAACTCAGGGCAACTGGATCAGTTGTGCCTGAAGAAAATCAACCAGATTCCTCAGCTGTTCCTACACCAACTTCAAATCCAATCCTTCCATCTGCATCAGATGTGAAGAAGACCAAGGCTACAGAGCATGCTGAAGTGAAGAATAGGAAAGCATCAGCTGCTTCAGATTCTTCAGCTCCGAAGAAAATGAAGCCTATGACAAGTTCATTTGCACATCTGATTGATGTTGTTCCCATCTCAACTAGGCCATGAAAGGACCTTGTTACTTTTGATGAAGAATATGTGATCCCCAACGGATCTGATGAAGCAACTCATTCTGCTGCTTCGTCTGAACCGTTGGATGAAGAAATTGAAGTGGATGCGATCCCTTCAACACCTATCATCTCCTCGCCTATGCCTCAGTTCACAGCTGAAGAGGCCGGCGTTGAAGAAATGGAAGATGAAGATGTGGACATTGGCTGCTCCACACCCGTAATCAGTGATGAATTCTGGGAAAGTCAGCATCCAAACTCTCCAATGTTCACCCCTCTACAGCAAATTCCTCAGTCCCCCACACAAACTGTTCACATGGGCTCTGAAGAAACTCATCCCACTGCATCTGTCCATGAGGAAATTCCAGCCACTAGCGCTGAAGAAACTGCTGCTGCTGAACAACCAACTACACAGAGTGCCACTAAGGAGGAACCAGAAATTCCTCAGCCTGAAGAACCTGTGATTGAGATTCCTGAGGTCGTGATGCAACTCACTGACACTCCTTTGCCGAAGCCAAAGGATCCATTCTCATGCAAGCAAAAGTTCAAGGCTGATGATTTCTTCGGCGAGCACGTATTTTTCGAAGATTACAACCCATCTGACTCTGCTCGCAGTAGGAAGAGGCATTTCTGGACTGCTAGTCAAGCCAATTTCTATTCCTCAGTGCTGTTCAACAAGGAGAAGATTTTCTACCATGAGCATATTCCTAACGTGGATATGGAATCTCTGCCGTGCTTCGCACCAGTCCTCAGTGTTCTTCACGACGCTGGACTGCTCAACTTTTGCTCTGACATCTGCGATTGAAATGAAGAACTGATTCTTCAATTCTATGCAACGCTGCACATCACCGGAGATGCTGAAGATGTGAATTCATGGGTGCTGGACTGGATGTCTGAAAACACTCACTATACTGCACCAGCCTCTGAATTGCTTCGTGCTCTACCACTCAGTCCTCCCCTTGAAGAAGCTCGCTGCATCCATAGTGAACCTGAGCTCACACATCATTACATGCAGGTGCTGATGAAACCATTGAAGCCAGGTCAAGTACCAAGAACCAAATTCCTCGTGAAGGAATTGTTGTACGTGCCCAGAACTGTCTATCGATTCTTACGAGGACAATCAGTCCTATCAAAGGCCATGACTCATCTGATGAGGAAATTGTTGGCATCATGAAGAATCTGGTATTCAACATCGTTCATGGCATTCCTGTCAATTATCATGATTTCTTCATGAGGACTATGGCCAATGTCGCACTATCTCCATTTGAGCTAAAGCCTTATGCACCTTGGATCATGAGATTCCTCCGGACAAGGTCTTCACTCAACTACAAAGCTGATTTCTAGAATCATCTCAGCTACTTGCCCCCAATTGAAGTCCTCAAGCAGACATATTCCTCAGTTGATGGAAAGGGCAAGGCACCAGCTGTAATTGATGAAGGCATTCGTCCATTGGATGGCCAGTTTTGCAAAGCTGCATCTTATTCCACCAATGATGACTCTGCCACACATGACTCTGCCAATGCACCCAAGTCCACTCCTCAAGCCACTGCTCCGCGTGTGATGACTGACCGTGAACTTCTGCTTAGTCTTCACCAGAAGGTGGATCGAAATCACAAATGGGTTAAGCGCCAGTTTGGTTCACTTCTTCACAACATGACTGCCACACACAATGCAGTGAAGAAAAACCACTACTACCTCCATCAAGTCTTCGGTCGTACCTAGGAAATCCTGTCACATCTATATGGTGAAGAAGATCTGAAGAACATGGGTCTTAATGAAGATTTTGACTGGTCTGCACCTCCACCGAAGAAATTCAAGAAGGTCAAGGTTCCTTCTCTGGTGGCCAGCTCATATTCTTCATCGTGCGACACTGTTGTACATGAAGATTTGGGCGACACTGCGGCAGGCCCTACATCAACCAACGACCCCAACAACGCTGCCGCTCCTTCATCAACATGATTATCTTCAGGGGCGTTAGTCCCCATTTTCGATCCTTTTGGTCATTCGATGACAAAGGGGGAGAAATATGAGTTAGTCTTCAAGCGAGTCTACTATATGGGCGTTTTTCTTTGAAGTTACAACTCTCGTTCTTCTGAAACTTTATTGGATCAAGTTGTAATCTTAAACCCAATGGTGCTCTCATACTTTTGATGCACTGTGCTCTGATACTTTTGATGCACTATTCTGCATGCTTATTCCTCGTTAATATTATTGCACGCATGCTGAATTTCATCAGGCACCATATTTCATCATGCATTTCAAATTCTCCATATTATATGTTAAATGTGTGTGTGAATTACAAGATATAGGGGGCGATCTCCATGATTCAACTCTTCAAGTGTGCATTGCTTCAAAAGCAAATTCCTCACTATGCACATCTTCAGGGGAAGTTCTTCTATATCTTGCAATCAAATTCCTCAATATCAGTATTTACACTTCATATGTTGATCCCCGTTGAAAAATTAACCTATATTGTCATCAATCACCAAAAAGGGGGAGATTGTAAGTGCATCTAGTGCCCCTTAGTGATTTTGGTGTATTGAAGACTCATAGGTTAAGGGACTAATGCGTGTGTGAGTGTACACAGGTCTATAAGTCTATGAGGAGTTTGATATTTATAGGAAAATTCGACCCCTAAAAATGAACATCTTCGACTGAAGATTTTGGTATTTCTGAAGACTTTCATGAAGACTTTGAAAGTGAAGAAATTGGTGTGTCCGTGAAGATTTGATATTCATGCGAGGAATATGAAGCTTGAAGACTTTCGTTTTCATAGTTTTGTTTTTCTCTTTCTTGAGTCATAGGAAACACCGTACTGTTAATGGGGGTCGAGGAAATACTAAGGAAAAATTTCCATGTGATGCTCAACTCAAAATCCTACACCTACCAATCCCTTCGAGTGAAGCCATTGGAAATCTCATACAGTTCAGTCAATTTCTTCAGTGACAGAGACGAAGTTCTTCTGGTCTCTGAGGAATTTGTCCTGACTGAGGAGTTAGGAATTCGCCAGTGCGGATTGCCTACACAGTGAGGAACATGATAGCCCTGAGGATTTTGTTACTCAAAATTCCGACCATTGCTATGCTATGCGCTAGCTGTCCCAAAATATCTATCCACCTAACGGTCATATCATTGAAGGGCATTTATGCCTTATCATGTCGGGCTGCTCCCTAGGCTATAAATAGCCGCCCCCTACAACCACTAGCTAGTTGGCTGCTCCGAGAGAAACTGACATTTGTCATTTGAGAGCAACCCATCCTCCGAGGACTTTGAGCGAAAATCATCAAGTGAGGAAAAACCAAAAACCCAAACACCTACAAACCCCAAGTGATTGAGCATCACTGAAGAGATTGATCTTGAGTGGATCCGACGCTTGTTACCTTTGAAGACTGTGCTTTTTCCAGATGGTTAGGCGTCATGGTCTAGAGCATCCAAGAGGAATTGTGGATCGCCGGGTGACCAAGTTTGTGAAGGTTTGGAAGTCGCCTGAAGACTTACCACGAGTGATTGGACAAGGTCTGTGTGACCTTAGTTCAAGGAGAATACGGTGAGGACTGGGTGTCTTGGACTAAGTGTCCTTGACTGGGTGTCCGGGACTGTGTGTCCTCGAGTTTAAATACTCAGCCGCTCCAACCAGACGTACAACTGAGACAGCAGTTGGAACTGGTCTACCAAATCTTTGTCTTCACCGAGCTTACTGGTTCTATTTCCTCAACTCTTTCATTTCCTCATAACTGTGCTGTGTGTTTGTTCATATCTGTGTTTGAATACTTTGACTAAAGACTTTCTCAATTTCCTCAGTTCAATTTCTTCTGTCTGTTTGTCTTCATCCTGTGTTATCTGTGATTACGCTTCCTATACTCTGTGCCTGTCTTCATTTCATCATGATGACTATGCTTGTATTTTGTTATGTGTACTTTTGAGTACTTATTCCGCTGCTAGTAGTTCTTCGCTAAGGAATTTCCTCACCAGCAAATTCTTGACTAAAGAATTTCATAAAAATCGCCTATTCACCCCCTCTAGTCGATATAACGCACTTTCAGCGACGGGGAACGACCAGGGGGGCCACCGACAGGCGCCGTCTGGGCGACGCGAGCGGCGTGAGCAGCCCGGCGCTCGGCGCGAGCCCGACGAGCGTCAGCCATGGACATGACGGAAGATCACACGCGAACAACGGAAGGAAGATTCTGGTGCACCCCTACCTGGCGCGCCAAATGTCGGGTTTCGGGTTCCGGCAGACCCTTGAGGTTCGAACACTGGGGTGCGCGTGGAGATCTCCCCCCTACCGGTCTATGTCCGATCCTCTCGTGCGAACTAAGATGAAAATGATGAACAACACAAGAGACACGATGTTTATACTGGTTCGGGCCACCGTTGTGGTGTAATACCCTACTCCAGTGTGTGGTGTGGTGGATTGCCTCTGGGGCTGATGATGGACAGTACAAGGGAAGAAAAGCCTCGTGAGAGGTGTTCTTGAGCTGGTGCGATGAACTGCTAGGGTGAGCTCACTCGCCTCTCTCTCTCTCTGCTATGGTTCTACCAAATTTCCAGTCGTCGTGGTTTCGTCCCTTCTTGATGTCTCGACGTTTTTCTCGATGTCTCTACTCTATGGTGGCTATCTCTATTTATAGAGGCCCTGGGCCTCTCCCTGAATAATTGAGCGGGAAGGGCGCCAACAATTGGCCATTTTGAAGGGGAACATCTAGTACAAGTTATCCTGAACAAAGGTGGTCTTCGGCTGCCAAAAGCACTGGCGATGATGCCATCTTGGGCTCCACGGTGATCTCCGTCCTGCCGTCCGGCTGGTCTTGGTCTCATTGCACCGAAATGGTAACCTTTGCCTGATGCCTTGGCCTGTGCTTACCTCCTTTGCACGAAAGGGGAAACAAGGACACTGCGCAGGCCAGCGCCCGCCTGGCGCCCGCTTGGTCTCGATCGTCATGGCTTGCGTCACGGGTTCCTCGCGAGGTACCCCTGCCTTGATCTCTCCGCCTCCTAGCGAGCCTGGCTGATGAGGCCGCCTCTGAGGAAGCTTCCTGTCATCCGCCACGCGAGGCTTGGCCCCTCGCGAGGGTCTTGAGCTTGAGCTGTTGAAGATGGGCCGTGCTGGGCCCCCGCTTGAGCCAAGCCGCAGGCAGGAAAGTCTGGGGACCCCCATTCCCAGAACGCCGACACCTGTTAGGAGGCCGGCACAAGCTTCGGTCAGTCCGTTTTTGGCAGACTGAACCTTCTTGACCACCGCACTCATGATAGTGCGGTGTTCTTCATCGATGGAAGCGCTGTGAAGCGCTTCCAGCAAGTTGTCCGGTGCCTCTGGTTGGACAGAGGACACCAGCACGGATGGTTGGCCCCCCTTAATGGGAGACCGCCTGCCGGAGTTCGGAACCATCGAAGGTTTCGGCGTAGTGTCCGGCTGGGGCCCAAACTCGAAGCCCGTAGGAGCCTCGCTCCATTGGTACCCAGGGTCCGGGAGGTCGCCGTGAGGCGCCCCCGGGATCACCTCTCCCTGGGTCGGTGCCTTTTGAGACACCACTTCGGCGTTGTCCATAGGGCGAGGGGTGGAAGACTTCGGAGGAGAACCGCTGTTCATATCCGACGAGCCGAAAGAGCCGCTCGACGAGGGTACGTCGAGATGAGCTTGGGCCGGACTGCATAATCATGTTTGGCATGAGCAAAGGAAGTGCAATAAAACATACCATGAAGTACTATGGTGTTCGGACACTTAAAGACTTCGCCAGGTATCGGAGTAATGGGCCACGGGTAGGCCAACCCGAGCCCCATAACCTTTCAAGACATCGGGGCAGGCTACGCCCCTCAAGACCCCAGAGCGAAGAGCCGCCTCTTGGGGAGTCTACGGCGAGATGGCCGACTGCCCGCTCACGGTCGAGTCCCAGGGACGACTTCCAGAGAAGCCAGCTTTGGGGAGTCGGCCGGCGACTCCAACAAACCGTGACCTCATCGAAGGGGACGGGGCAGGGGCGTGGCTACAGTGAAGCCCACTCCCGGCCCCTTACCAAGGGCAGGCATGGCTACAACACGCCGTACTTGGGGAGATCTCCCTGCGGCGTGGCACTGTTAACAGGCCGGCCCTGACATCAGCACCACTATACCAAGTCCTGCGCCCACAACGGCCTGTCTATACGGCCTGGATACAGCAGGGCCCACCAGTCAGCGAGACCTCGGAAGACGGCGGGAGGACCGCCAGTCGGACCCATTGGGAGTCGGCCCGGGGGAGTCGGCCGAGCCCTCCCCCGGGGCCCACGCGCCATTAATCAAGAAGAGATGGGGCATGGCCACAGTGATCGCCCGCCAGGCGGCAGGGCTGTTGCCACGACCCCATGACCAAGCTTGCATCATCATGAGCACGGCTACAGTAATCAGCAGCCCGCAAGACCCGCCCACGGCGGACGCAGCCTGTCGGCTCCGTACCAGACCAGTCGGCGGGGCCCACCAGTCGGCGGGCCCCACCAGTCGGCGGAGAAGTCGGAGGTCGGAGACACTGACGGCTGGACCCGCGCCCAGTCACATTACCATTGTACCCCTGGGGGGTAGGCCTATATAAACCCCCCAGGGCACCCATGCAAAGGGTTGGATCCCAGTAGTTCTAGACACACCAGATAGAAGGAGAGAGCTAGCCCTGCCCTCTCCTACCACCCGAAACAGCTCAAGGAGCAACCTTGTAAACACTTCACCATAGTGATCACGCGGAGACCCCGCAGAGCAGCAATAGGGGTGTTATCTCCCCGGAGAGCCCTGAAGCTGGGTAAGATCCACCGGCGTGCATGTCTTCGCCTCATCTCGTTTCCAGGCACCGGCGATGTTCTACTCGCCCCACCATGATAAGCCATCCGTTGGCATATGTCGCACCAAACCCCTGACATTTGGCGCCCACCATGGGGCATGGTGCACTGCCGTCCGGAGATCTGTTCTGGACGGGAACCCTTTTCCTCCCTGGCGAGCGTAGCCAGCCAGGCACGCCAGATGAAGTCTGCAGCAACGCGCTGCGCAGCGTTGAGATCGCCTGCGCATCCAGCTCCTTGGCGGAACTTGTCGGCGAGGTTCGCCTCTCCGACGAACCTGCGTCCGACGCAGGTGCGGGCGGCCCCAAGAGCCTCCTCGCGGGCCTCCTCGATCAACTCCACGTTTCCGGCGAGCCCGCCGTGGACTTGGAGTCCGTAGGCTCCACCGACCCGATGCTGGTCAACTCCGACACCGCGTCGATCGACGCGTTCCCCACCAATGTGGTGGTCTACGACGAGCCTATCCCCTACACGGAGAGGGACAGAAGCACCGTCACCGAGGTGCTAGTCATCAGTGTTGACAAGTTCCCCGGCGGAGGAGCGCCTGACTCGCTCGGCGCGGCGCTGCAAGACCTAACTGCGCCCATTCCGGAAGATGCTGACGCAGAGACGTTAGAAGCACACCGCCTTCAGCTTGTTGAAGGCGCGAAGAAGCTGGACAACATGAGACGCTTGTCAGAAGCTTACCAGCGGGAGATGGATCACGCTGTTGGCGGCTCGCCGGCTCCGGTAGGGCCCAGCCGCCTTGGCGCGGTCCAGCAGCGCGGCGTAGCCATGACCAGCCTGTTTGGGGCTAGCCGCCCCGTGTACGCCACCCCAGCGGAGAACATCTGAGCCGCCCAGGAAGCGGCAGACGAGCTGGATAATTTCGAGGGCGAAGAGCGCAGCCTCATGATGGAGCGAGTCCAGCGGCTCCTCGACACGGCCGCCGCGCAGAACAAGGCCAACTACCGCACGGAGGCGCCGCAGCGGCCAAACGACGACCCGCACCGAGATCAAGGCGCAACGTCTCAGACGCCGACTGGCGGTGCCCGAGGAAGAAAGGACAAGGAGCCGGCTGTCAGCCATAGTCGGACTCGGATTACCATGGAGCGCGACCGAGACGGCCGCCCCAGAGCAGTGGAACGACGGGACTACTGCCCGCCTCCTCCTCCCCGCAAGGAGACGCGAGTCTCCCCGCCGCCTGTTGATCATCCGACTCTCGGTGACCGCCTTGGCCGCCGAGAGGGAGTTTGAGAGAATGACGCCCGCCATCGGATCGACCGACTTCATCGGTCCCTGGCGCTGGAAGAAGAAGATGTGCTGGGTCCGCCTTGTTTCGGGCCCCGCATATGGGACGAGCCCTTTACCAGAGGGTTCGCGGTCCCAAGAGACACGCCCAAGTATACCGGCTCCGTGAAGCCGGAGGACTGGCTAGTTGACTACTCCATAGCTGTCAGCATAACAAATAGCAAGAAGCGCGTCACCGTGAAGTATGTTCCGCTCATGCTCCAGGGCATGGCCCGGACATGGCTGAACAGCCTGAAGCCCCGCAGCATCAACAGCTGGGTCGACTTCACCGAAGCGTTCATCCGCAACTTCACCAGCACGTACAAGCGTCCTCCCAAGCCTCGCCAGCTCTCCTTGTGCATGCAAGGTCCTGACGAGTTGACTCGCGACTACCTCACATGTTGGGCCAAGCTGCGGAACTCCTGCGAGGGCGTGCACGAGGTGCAGGCCATCGAGTACTTCACAGCCGGGTGCCGAGAAGGCACCCTCCTCAAGCACAAGCTCCTCTGCGATGAGCCGGAAACCCTCGACGAGCTGCTGATCATAGCAGACAAGTACGCCACGGCCGACTCCTCCATGAAGGCAGAAATTCATATCAGCACGACTGGCAAAGCAGCTCCTCAAGCTCCAAGAACTCCGGCGGCAGATGCCGGCCGGCGACAGCAGCAGGGTGACAACAAACGCAAGGCCCCGCAGCCGGCTTCCGGCAGCCGGCAGGTCGCGATCGTTGAAGCCCAACAGCCAGAAGAGCAGCCTCTACCCAAGCGACAGAAAGGCGGCAAGTTCCACAGTGGCGCGAAGCCGTCGAATCAGACCACCCAGAAGTGCCACTGGCTCACCAGGATCGCCAAGGGAGACGGCCTCCTGCCACTCCCGCCTGCTGGGCAGCCGCCTCCGCCTCCGCCCTAGCAGCCGGCAGTCAGGCCAGTCGGCGCGGTACAAGATGAATACCCTGAACAGCATGGAGCCTACGTGGTGTTCACCAGTTTGGCTGACGATCGATGCAACAGGCGTCTGTAGCGACAAGAGGTGAACGCAGTAGCCTCAGAGACGCCAGAGTTCATGCACTGGTCTGAGAAGCCCATCAGCTGGAGCAGGGCCGACCACACAGAAGTGATGCCAAGTCCGGGCTCCTATGCCTTGGTCCTGGACGCCACCTTTGCTATGGACAAGCGGGCCGCGTGTTTGTCGCGAGTTCTGATAGACGGAGGCAGCAGCATCAATATCCTGTACAAAGACACCATGGAGAAGTTAGGAATCAAGCAAAGACAGCTTCAGAGCAGCCGGACTATGTTCCACGGCATTGTACCTGGGCTGTCCTGCTCTCCAATCGGCAAGATCCTAATGGACGTCCTCTTTGGGGACAAAGATCACTTCCGAAGAGAGTCTGCTTGGTTTGAGGTGGTGGACCTTGAGAGCCCATACCATGCGCTACTTGGCCGACCCGCTTTGGCCAAGTTCATGGCGGTCCCCCACTACGCCTAGCTCAAGATGAAGATGCCCAGTTCCAGGGGAATTCTGACTGTGGCTGGTGACTACCGGAAGTCGTCCGCTTGCGCGGCCGAGAGCAGTCGGTTGGCCGAGTCCCTGGTGATTGCTGCCGAGAAGCGACTCCTTGAGCGAGTTGTGGCGATGGCTGGCAAGCAGCCAGAGATATCGCCCGACCCGAAGGAGTCGGAAGCCGAAGGTTCGTTCAAGCCGGCTAAAGAGACAAAGAAGATACCCTTGGATCCGGAGCACCCAGAGAGGTACGGTGTCATAGGTGCAAACCTCGAAAGCAAATAGGAAGGCGAGCTTGTCGATTTCCTCTGTGAGAATCGGGACATCTTCGCATGGTCTCCCAAGGACATGCCGGGTGTACCGACGGATTTCGCCGAGCACAAGTTACATGTCTTATCTAATGCGAAGCCGGTCAGGCAGCCCCTGCGCCGCTTATCACAAGAGAAGAGAAGAGTTGTCGGAGAAGAGATAGCCCGACTCCTAGCAGCCGGCTTCATTATGGAGGTTTTCTTTCCGGAGTGGCTGGCAAATCCGGTCCTGGTACTGAAGAAGAACAAGCAGTGGCGAATGTGTATTGACTACACGAGCCTCAACAAGGCCTGCCCCAAGGACCCATTTTCTCTACCAAGAATCGATCAGGTGATAGACTCCACAGCCGAATGCGAGCTGTTGAGTTTCTTGGATGCATACTCAGGATATCACCAAATCAAGCTGAACCCGACTGACAGATTGAAGACCGCCTTCATCACGCCATTTGGAGCATTCTGTTACCTCACCATGACGTTTGGCTTGAGGAATGTCGGCGCCACCTTTCAGCATTGCATGCAAAAGTGTCTCCTCAAGCAGCTTGGCCGGAACACCCATGTCTACGTGGATGATGTGGTGGTGAAGACGGAGAAGCGTGGAACACTGCTGAAAGACCTCAAGGAGACCTTTGAGAACCTGCGCTGATTCCAGATCAAGCTCAACCCCGAGAAGTGCGTCTTCGGAGTACCGGCAGGCCAGCTGCTAGGCTTCCTGGTCTCTGAACGCGGCATAGAATGCAAACCAGTAAAAATCAAGGCCATCGAAAGAATGGAGGTACCCAGCCGACTGCTGGACGTGCAGAAGTTCACCGGCTGCCTAGCGTCCATCAGCTGATTCATCAGTTAGCTGGGCGAGAAACTCTCCCTTTATACCAGCTCATGAAGAAGACCACTTTTTTCGAGTGGAACCACAAGGCGGACGAAGCTTTTCACCAATTGAAGAAGATGCTGACTACTCCACCCGTCTTGGCGGCTCCGACTCCCAAGGAGCCTATGCTCCTGTACATCACCGCTACCAGCCGAGTAGTCAGCACGGTCATCATAGTGGAGCACAAGGAGGAAGGCAAGGCGCTGCCTGTCCAGAGGCCGGTTTATTACCTGAGCGAGGTACTGTCGACCTCCAAGCAGAACTACCCCCACTACCAGAAGATGTTCTATGGTGTACATTTTGCTGCCAAGAAATTGAAGCCTTATTTTCAAGAGCATCCAGTCACGGTGGTCTGCACGGCCCCACTTGTCGAGATCATCGGTAGCCGAGATGCCTCTGGACGAGTGGCCAAGTGGGCTTAGAGCTGGCTCCTTACACCATCTACTACCAGCCTCGCACCGCTATCAAGTCACAAGCACTGGCCGACTTCCTCGTCGATTGGGCCGAGACCCAGTACTTGCCTCCAGCGCCTGACTCCACCCATTGGCGGATGCACTTCGACGGCTCCAAGATGCGCACTGGCTTGGGAGCTAGCGTCGTCCTCACCCCTCCTAAAGGCGACATGCTCAAATATGCACTGCAAATCCATTTTGCCGCCTCCAACAATGTGGCCGAGTACGAGGAGCTCATTCACGGGCTCCGGCTTGCCAAAGAACTTGGCATCCGCCGGATCTTGTGCTATGGCGACTCGGACTTGGTGGTCCAGCAGTCATCTGGCGACTGGGACGCGAAAGATGCAAACATGGCAAGCTACCGTTTCCTCGTACATCAACTCAACGGGTATTTCGTAGGGTGCGAGTTCCTCCACGTGCCAAGAAACGACAACGACCAAGCAGATGCCTTGGCACGAATCGGCTCCACCCGCCAAGCAATTCCATCCGGCATCGCCCTTCAACGCCTCATCAAGCCGTCTGTCAAGCCTTCACCAGAACCAGACTCCATTTTTGTGCCGGCTCCTCCCGAAGACGGCGGATCCGACTCCAGAGCTCCAGCAGTCGGAACGGGGACTTTGGCGGATGACTCCAAAGCCGCCACAGTCGAGCCTAGCCCGGGGACTGCGGCAGCGGACTCGAGGATTCCAGAACTTGGCCTAGGGACCGCACCAGTTGGCCTGGGGACTTCATCAACTCAGCAAGCGGCTGTTGACTCCAACCCACCGCCTCCCAGCCCATCCACCCTCATCCAAGTTGCAGTTCTGGCAATCAAAGAAATAGCAGCACCCTCATGGACCTAGTCCATCCTCAAATTCCTGGTGAATAAAGAGCTACCAACTAACAAGATCTCAGCCCGGCAAGTACAACGCCGGGCGGCAGCCTATACCATAGTCAACAAAGAGCTGGTCAGGCGCAGTGTCACTGGTGTCTACCAGCGCTGCGTAGAGCCAGAGCAAGGCCAAGCGATTCTCAAAGACATCCACCAAGGCGAATGCGGCCACCATGCGGCTTCAAGAGCACTCGTCGCCAAAGCCTTTCCGCACGGCTTCTTCTGGCCGACTGCCTTGGAAGAGGCCAAGGAGTTGGTCCAAAAATGCAAAGGGTGTCAGAAGTTCAGCTCCAAGCCGCACCAGCCGGCTTCTGCGCTCAAGACCATCCCCATTGCCTGGCCTTTCGTAGTTTGGGGTCTGGACATGGTGGGACCATTCAAAACAGCACGAGGTGGTCTAACTCACCTACTTTTCGCAGTGGACAAGTTCACCAAGTGGGTGGAAGTGAAGCCAATTAAGAAATTGAACGGGCCGTCTGTCGTGACCTTCATCACCGATATCACAATTCAGTACAGCATACCACACAGCATCATCACCGACAACGGCACCAATTTTGCCAAAGGCGCCTTGGCCCGTTTCTGCGCAACACAGGGCATCCGACTGGACCTAGCGTCCGTCGCCCACCCGCAGTCAAACGGCCAAGTGGAGCGAGTAAACGGCCTCATCCTCTCCGGCATCAAGCCTCGGCTGATCAAGCCTCTGGAGCGCTCGGCCGGCTGCGGGCTCGATGAGCTGCCAGCCGTCCTCTAGAGTCTGCGCACGACTCCAAACAAGTCAACCAGCTTCACACCCTTCTTCCTCGTCTACGGTGCCGAAGCCGTCATCCCAACGGACATAGAGTTCGACTCCCCACGTGTCACCATGTACACCGAGGAAGAAGCAGAAGAAGCACGACAAGATGGCGTTGATCTGCTGGAAGAAGGCCGGCTGTTGGCACTCAGCCGGTCTAGCATCTACCAGCAGAGCTTGCGCCGATACCACAACAGGAAGGTCAGGCCAAGATCTTTCCAAGAAGGCGACCTTGTGCTTCGGCTGATCCAGCGAACAGCCGGCCAGCACAAGCTGTCGCCGCCTTAGGAAGGCCCTTTCATCATCAGCAAAGTACTAGGCAAGGATTCCTACTACCTGATCGACGCTCAGAAGCCCCGAGCACGCAAGAGGGACGACTCCGGCAAGGAGACGGAGCGGCCATGGAACGCAAATCTTTTCCGAAGATTTTATAGTTGTTGCAGTATGTACCACGCTACCTTTTGTATTAAAGTACCAAGACTTCAGGCCCCCCGAGACGAGCTCGGGGACTGCCCTCTTTTGTCTATATGATAAGAATTATGCCTACAAGTCTGTTACTCTTTTATCATGCCTCCTGGCACCGGGCTCGACAAGTCGGCCCGGGGACTTGCCGCCTTGCACTATGAAACGCTTCCTGCAGCCGGACAAGTAGTGTGTAACACTTAAGTCGTCTTCTGTCAGAAGCCGCAGCTCGCAGAGCGACTGTATGGTGGGCAGATGTAAGGTAGAATGGGTGCTCTCATGAAAAATGGCTAAGGACCGAAAGCGTAAAACATAGCTCAAGATGACTTCCAGCCTTTCTTGCAAACCGATTCTTGATAGTCAGATTGCCGTCTTCTACCTAACTTGCTCAAACAGTCTTGAAAATGACTAAGTACTTTTCTTTCCCAAAGTAGCCGGCACTTGATCCAGCGACGGTCCGCAGAGCGGCTGTCCGATTGGCAAGGCAGGCAACTAAGAGAAAGCGGCAAAGGAAAACAACCAAAAGAATAATGAGCAAGAAAGGATAGATATATAGATTTACATAACATAAGCCCTTGGCCGAATTCTTAAGCAGAGGTTCAAAATACACCCTGCGGGTGGAATTGTGTGAATTAACAAGTTCTTCCAAAGACTACTGAAGCAGATAAAACAAAAGACACAGCGGCAGCTTAGGAGGCCGCAGCTGGAGTCGGGGGGTCGGAGGAGGCGCCAGCGTTAGTCGTCGGGATGGTCGGCTGACAAGTCTCGGCTTGATCGCCTCCGGCAGCAGTTGGGTCGGTCGCACACGGCTCGTTGCTGGAAGCGCGGTCGGGCTGAGGCTGGCCGTCGGCTCCATCTTCTAGTTCCTCCGCCTCGCCCTCATCCTCCGCCTCATCCTCCTCCTCGATGCTGGAGCCAATCACCTCCGCCGAGTCTTCGCCGTAGTCTGGGTTCATCCCAAACCACTCCGGCGGGACCTCCTCGCCGTCTTCAGACCGCTCGGGGACGAACACGCTTGTGTCGGTGTACTCGGCGATCGCCGCAACACGCTTGACGAGGGCGTCTTCCGTAGCCGCTAGCTCCGGCTGGGCCTCCGACCAAAGCATGGCCAATCGGTCTAGATCCAGCCCCGGGTACCACGCCTTGACGAACTCCAAGGCCCGGCGCGCTCCAGCCCAGGCCGAAGAGCCCTTCCAGGCCTCGAGGCGACCAGCCCCGACCTCCAACCAGTTGGCCGTCAGACTGGGGGTGCGCGGAGCCTGCATATCCGGCCAAAGGGCGGAGATCGCCTGGGCGCCGACGCGCTGAAGCCGGCGCAACATCTGATGAGCCGGCCGGAGGCGAGCCTCGATGCTCAAGATGTGTTCATCAAGAGTTCGGGGGGCATCGGCGGCGATCTCCGCACCCTCCACCCTCTGACATTCACGGTCGGCCTCGATGGCTTGGATAGCAGCCTGCGATTGCCCAGGGAAGAAGTCTGCAAAATACACGAAGAAACAAAAGAGCAAGTCAAAAACCAAGAGTCGGCACGATCTAAGTTGGCAGCTCGAAGAAAGAAAACAAAGAGACTCACCATCAACGAGGTCTTCGATCTCGTGGAAGTCGGAGGACAGCAGCGCCTCCTTGTCAGACCAGGAAGAGCGCTCGCTTGCGAACTCGGCCAGGAGGGTGGTTTCCGTCTCCTCTGCCTCCCTCTGCGACTTTGCGAGCAGCTCCTTCTGCTCTGCCAACTGAGTGGTCAGGAGATCGCGCTCCGCGGCGAGTTTGCTGCACTCCTCCCCTTTGGCGAACAGGGCGGAGTTGGCTTCGCTCAGCTGCTGTTGAAGAACAGCGTTGGCCCCTGAAGGAAAGAAAGAAAAGACAACAGATGTCGGTAAAGTAGGTCCCCGGGGAGATCCGGCCCGACTGCTCAGCAGTCGGCTCGAATCTCGGGGACTACAGCCCGCAGGTGCGCTAGCGTGCCCCCGTAGAGAAGAGGAAAGGGAGAAGGACTTACTCCAGCTCTCCGCCAAGTCAGCGGTCCGCTTGCCCAGCTCTTCAACATTGCGGTTGAAGGCAGTGACACGGAGGTTGTGGTAATCCTGCAACAAGCATTTCAGACAAAATTAGTGCCCAGAAGTTCATCAAATTGGAGTTCCGGGCCGCTTGCTCAGCAGCCGGCCCGAAACTCGGGGACTACACCCAGTGGGTGCGCTGGCGCACCCCCACAGAGAAGAACAAGTCAACAAGGCTCAAAGAAAAAACATACCCGGACGGCCGCCCGCAATGCTAGGAACGCCTTGGTGCAGCTCTAGAGGGCGTCGCCCTCAGCGCGGAGCTTCGCCTGGACGTCCAGGAGCACCCGGTTCAGCGGCCCTGTGCCGCCTCCTCGCACCCACCCAACAGGTGCGGCGCTCGTTGCTTTGGCGTCTGGAGCTGCCGAGCTGGCAGTGCCGGCTTCCAAGGGGCGAGGCGCCGAAGTCGCGTTCTCAAGGCGATGGCGCACTAGCGAGCCGACCTGGAGGAGCAGCCTCGCCACGGCCTCCTCTTCGGTCGGCGGCACCGGAGGGTCCGCCGGCTGCTCGCCCTGCGCGCCTTCAGACGACGGCGGAGGCGGAGGCGGAGCGTTCGCGCCCGGAGTAGAGGGGTTGCCGCCTTCCCTCTCCTCGACGAGGTTCTCCCCGCCGGCTTCTCCGGTCTGCCCCGTGACCTCTGGAGGCAGCGGCACAGAGTTGAATGGGGTAACCAGCAGGGCCGACTGGCGGCGTGCGGCTTCCTCGGCCTGCTGCTTTGCTGCGGCGGCGGCTTCGGCCTCCGCTAATTTCTTCTTGGCGGAGGCCTCCGCCCTGTCGGCCTCCGCCTTCTCCAGGCGGAGGGCTTCTTCTTCATTGCGCCTCCCGCGCATTCTGCTCCGTTGCCTCCCGGAGGCCAGCAGCGGGGTCTATCCGCCGAGTGGTGGCGGACGTCTCCGCTGACCCCATGACGGAGATGGCGGCAACCCGCTCATGAGAGAGGGGAGCCCTAAAGAAAGAACGGCGAGAAGAGACTCAGACAAAACAAGAAGAAAGAATAAATTTTGAAGAAAGAACACTTACGCAGAGACCAACGGCGGCTTCTTCACTTCCTTACGGAAGTGGATGGCCTTCGTGGCCGCCTCGTCCCGCCGGGTCACCGCAGCCGAGCCCTTCGGCTTCTTCGGCCGGCTGCCGAACAAAGTTGGCGCAGCTCGGCGCTTCTTCCCGCCGCCTGGAGTGCCCGACGCAGCAGAAGAGCCTGCGCCCACCTGGCTGGCTCCTGGCCGATGGCGAGGGGCGACTCCTTCCTCGGCCTCGTCTTTAGGCCAGTCGACAAAGGTGGCCGAGGGCCTGAAGTCGCTTGTCGTCCCTCGTTGTCATCTTCCAGAGCTGCCGCCCCCAGATCGGGGTCGTCGACGTCGCTCTCTGCCCGGTCGGCGACGAACTCACGGGCCGGCCCCGAGGTGTCGGCTGGTGGGTGAAGAAGGGGGTTCTAATCGAAAGCCGACTGGTCAGAACAAGACTCAGCAAGAAGAAGACAGCTCAAAGAAAAGAAAGGCGACTCACCACGGGCGGGGGGTTGGCGCGGGTGTATGGCTCCTTGCCGAATCGCCAGCCCTCCGGGAGCCTCCTGCCCGAGAGGTAGTTCACCATAAGGGCCACCTCTTCGTGAGGCATGTCCTTGGTGCACATCCGACTCGGGTCGCGGCCCCCGCTCATCTGGCATATCAGGTGAGGGCGGCCTTGGAGTGGGAGAACTCGACGTGAGGCGAAGGCGGCCAGCAGGTCTGGGCAGTCAGACCCTTCGACTGCGTCAGCACTCGGAGTCGCGCGATGGTGCCGGCTCCCGCAGGCGTCAGCGACCTGGCCCGATACGACCAGTTGGGCAGTCGGCCAGCCGCCGGCCGGCTTCGAAAGCCGGCAGATTCACCTAGTCGCCCCTCGTGGCGACGTTCCTGACGTAGAAGTAGGACCGCTGCCACATCTTCACCGACTTTAGCCGCGAGATGGAGGGGAAGTGGTTGTCGGCTCCTGTCCTCCGCACGGCAATGAAGGCGCCGCACTGAGCCGGCACGCCCGCGGCTTGGGTGCCGAGCTTGCAGAAGAAGTACTCCCCCCAGAGCTCGAGGGTGGGGAGGACTCCGAGGAAGCGTTCGCATAGAGCCACGAAGGCGGACAGCAGCACCACCGTGTTGGGGGTGAGGTGGTGCGGCTGGAGTCCGTAGAACTCCAAGAACGACCGGAAGAAGCTGCTCGCCGGCAGCCCCAGCCCGCGCAGGCAGTGCAAGCGGAAGATGACCCGCTCGCCCTCCTGCGGGGCAGGGGTAATCTCCCCCTCCGGCGCGAGGCGCACCTGCACGCGATCCTCGCCGGCAAGCCGACGGGTCTGGTGGAGGAACTTGATGTGGTCCTCGTGGACCTCGGAATCGTCCCAGGTGCCGGAGCGCACTAGGGGAGGCGCGGCAGCGGAGGAAGAGCTCATCGCGAAGCTAACGCCGCGGCGTCCGCCAGAGCTTGGGCGTGCGGCGGAGCGAAGATGAGGAAGCAAGAGAGCGAGGAGCTGCGAGGAGGAAGAAGCGAGGGGTAGTGGGAAGGAGGGGCGCGCGTGCCCCCCTCTTCCCCCTACTTATAGCCCTATGGGCTGCGAAGCCGAGGGGGCGGACGTGGGGATTTACTGCGCCAGCAGCCCCACGACCCCCACGACCCACGTAAAGTTACTGTGCGCAGTAACTTTACGGGAATCCCAACCGCCCGTCGGGGCTGCAGCAGATCCGCTCGGGCGCCAAGGCGCGGTAGTGGCGGGCCCCGCCTATGGGCATGTCCCGTCGCGCGCGTGGGCTGGTAGGACAGCCTGGCCATGTGCCCTCGCATGGCAGGCCAGGAACGGGCGGTGGCCTGGAAGCTTAGCTAGCACGCCACTTGAAATCCCTCCGCGACGTTCGAACTACTAAGCAAGTCGGAATAGTGCGAGTCCGAGTTGGGCGAGTCCGACTCCTTCTAGTCGGCCCGGCAGAAGTCAATCAAGACCATGTGTTGAGCTCCGGAGAGGGAAACTGCTGAGGCTTCTCGGTCGATCGTCCGCGGCGCCTCACCAGCTTCGGGGACTACTATCGGAGTAATGGGCCATGGGTAGGCCAACCCGAGCCCCATAACCTTTCAAGACATCGGGGCAGGCTGCGCCCCTCAAGACCCCATGGCGAAGAGCCGCCTCCTGGGCAGTCTACGGTGAGATGGCCGACTGCCCGCTCACGGCCGAGTCCCAGGGACGACTTCCAGAGAAGCCGGCTTTGGGGAGTCCGCCGGCGAATCCAACAAACCGTGACCTCATCGAAGGGGACGGGGCAGGGGCGTGGCTATAGTGAAGCCCACTCCCCGCCCCTTACCAAGGGCAGACATGGCTACAGCACGCCGTACTTGGGGAGATCTCCCTACGGCGTGGCACTGTTGCCAGGCCGGCCCTGACATCAGCACCACTATACCAAGTCCTGCGCCCACAACGGCCTGTCTGTACGGCCTGGATAAAGCAGGGCCCACCAGTCAGCGAGACCTCGGAAGACGGCGGGAGGACCGCCAGTCGGACCCATTGGGAGTCGGCCGAGCCCTCCCCCGGGGCCCACGCGCCATTAATCAAGAAGAGATGGGGCGTGGCCACAGTGATCGCCTGCCAGGTGGCGGGGCTGTTGCCACGACCCCATGACCAAGCTTGCATCATCAGGAGCATGGCTACAGTAATCAGCAGCCGGCAAGACCCGCCCGCGGCGGACGCGACCTGTCGGCTCCGTACCGGACCAGTCGGTGGGCCCCAGTAGTCGGCGGAGAAGTCGGAGGTCGGAGACACTAACGGCTGGACCCGCGCCCAGTCACATTACCATTGTACCCCTGGGGGTTAGGCCTATATAAACCCCCCCCCAGGGCACCCATGCAAAGGGTTGGATCCCAGTAGTTCTAGACACACCAGATAGAAGGAGAGAGCTAGCCCTGCCCTCTCCTACCACTCGAAATAGCTCAAGGAGCAATCTTGTAAACACTTGACCATAGTGATCATGTGGAGACCCCGCAGAGCAGCAGTAGGGGTGTTATCTCCCCGGAGAGCCCTGAAGCTGGGTAAGATCCGCCGGCGTGCATGTCTTCGCCTCATCCCGTTTGCAGGCACCGGCGACGTTCTACTCGCCCCCACCATGATAAGCCATCCGTTGGCATATGTCGCACCAAACCCCCGACACCAGGGGCTTGTCCCTGGGTAGCCACTCGTCACCGCTGCGGCGGTCGTCGTGGTACAGTCAGGAGAGAGGGTCTTTCCCTTCTTGGACCCTTCGGCCTCCTCGGATAGGCCGGCCTTCCTTTTCTTGTCTCCCCGGCTGGGGCGGGGGGGGGGGAACTTTTCTCCTCCTCCTCGTTTCCGTGGGAGGAGTGCGCGTCAGACTCATCGGATGATGAGTCCGATAGAACCTTGTGCCGGAGACCCTTTTGGGTCCCCGCGGCCTTCTTCTTGGCCTTCTTTTCCAGCACCTCATAAGGTGCCGGAGTCAGCATCTTCGTTAGAAGAGCATTTGCAAGATCTTCGGGCAGGGGGGCTGGGCAATCAAGCTGCTCCGCTGTCTTTATCCAGTCCTGTTAATGACATGAAAGCTTAGATCCAGCACATAACTAAACCAGGGCAAATAAATACCCCTGAGAGATATAAAAGCCTACCGGATGGGCGGGGCGCTTTGCGCTAAGTCCGCGGTCCATGGTGAGGGAGGGAGGCATCTCAGCGCCCTTGAACAGCACCCTCTAGACGTACTCGTGCGTCGTCTCGTAGAGCTCTTGCAGCGTCTGGTGCTGGGCCGAGTCGAACTCCCACAAAACAAATGCCCGTCGTTGGCACGGAAGGATCCGGCGGAACAACATAACCTGGACCATGTTGATGAGCTTGATTTTCTTGTTCGTCATGTTCTAGATGCAGGTCTGGAGTCTGGTCAGCTCTACCGAAGAACCCCAGGACAGGCCCTTCTTTTTCCAGGAGGTGAGCCGCGTGGGGATTCTGGATCGAAATTTGGGGGCCACCACCCAGTTGGAGTCATGCGGCTCGGTGATGTAGAATCACCTTGATTGCCACCACTTTATGGAATCCACGTAGGTACCCTCGAGCCAGGTGACATTAGGCATCTTGCCCACCATGGCACCTCAACACTTGGCTTGCTGGCCACCCACCACCTTCGGTTTGACATTGAAGGTTTTCAGCCATAGGCCGAAGTGGGGCCTGATGCGGAGGAAGGCCTCGCACACGACGATAAACGCCAAGATGTTGACGATGAAGTTGGGGGCCAGATCATGAAAATCCAGCCCGTAGTAGAACATGAGCCCGCGAACAAACGGGTGGAGAGGAAATCCCAGTCCGCGGACGAAATGGGTAAGAAATACTATCCTCTCATGGGGTTCGGGTGTTGGGATGATCTGCCCCGCATTCGGCAGCCGGTGCGCGATATTCGCAGCTAGGTATCCGGCTTCCCATAACTTTTTGATGTTCTCCTCCGTGATGGAGGAGACCATCCACTTGCCTCCTGCTCCAGACATGATTGGAGTGGTTCAAGAAGAAGAACGCGAGCTTGGGTGCTAGAGCTCGGGTTTGCGGGAATGGGTAAGCGAGAAGGAAGAAGGCGTGGGTGAAAAAAGTAAATCTTTGTCCCTTTATAAGGGTAGAGGAGGCGATGAGTCTCCCCACTTGCCTGGCAAAACCGCTTATTCACCAGGTGCCGTAATTGATGGCGTGGTTGGGTTACCCACGTCCGTATTGATGAGAATCCCGTAATAAGGGGAACACAATCTCTGCTTTGACAAGACGTATCAAGAAAACCGTGTCGCGATATGTGCAGAGCTGGTTGAGAAAAGCGGTTCGAATAATAACCGGGCCATGGTGTGATGTCATGCTGTCGAAACGTGTCAGCAAATTAGATTTGTGGAAATATTATTCTCTCTACGGTGGTATGTGGAACTTATTTTGCAGGGTCGGACACTATCCTTACATTCAAAATCTTCCATGGTGTATTCGGAGGAGGAACCCGCCTTGCAATACCGAAGACAATACTGCGCGCTGGACTCATCGTCATTGAAGCCTTTGGCCGGACTGTTGGACTATGAAAATACAAGATTGAAGACTTCGTCCCATGTCCGGATGGGACTCTACTTGGCGTGGAAGGCAAGCTAGGCAATACGGATATGGATATCTCCTCCTTTGTAACCGACCTTGTGTAACCCTAGCCCCCTCCGGTGTCTATATAAACCGGAGGGTTTTAGTCCGTAGGACAAGATACAATCATACCATAGGCTAGCTTCTAGGGTTTAGCCTCTCTGATCTCATGGTAGATCAACTCTTGTAATACTCATATCATTAAGAACAATCAAGCAGGACATAGGGTTTTACCTCCATCAAGAGGGCCCAAACCTGGGTAAACATCGTGTCCCCTGCCTCATGTTACCATCCGCCTTAGACGCACAGTTCAGGACCCCCTACCCGAGATCCGCCGGTTTTGACACCAACTGGTCCACTAAAGGTCCCTTTGCAGCAACCCACAAGGTTTTGGGATACTGCTCAGGTTTCCAGTAGGTCCCATCAGCATTTAGTTTCCTCTCAAAGGCAATACCCCCTTTCCTAGGGTTCCTGTTGAGTATCTGCTTTTTAAGCACATCACAAAGTGCCTGATGCCCTTTGAGGCTTTTGTACATGCCTGTCACATACAATTCCTTCGGCCCTGCATGGTTAGTGATACTAGCAGCATCCTCAGATGAGGTATTTGTCATAGCAGAGATAGTTGAAGAATTTGCACCAATAGAAGTATTTGAACTTTCAGGTGAAGAATTAGTAGATTCACGTTCAATGCATTTCAAACATGGTGGAATGAATTCAACCTGAGCGGAACTAATTTGTTGAGCAAGCAATGAATCGCGTTCCTTCCGAAGATCTTCATAACTCACCCTTAGCTGCTCAAGATCTTGCTTTCTTTGAAGAAAATCATAAGAAAGCTTCTCATGATCAGATAAGAGTGTGTTATGATGACTCTGAAGATTATCAAACTTAGTCGGAAGTCTCTGAAGACTTTCAGCCAAAGCTTTAGAATGATCCATTTCTTCACCCAACATATCATCAATCTCATCTAGCATGTTTTGAACTTTTTCCAAAGCTCTTTGTTGTTTAGTGGAAAGGGAAGCAAGTTTGGTATAGCTGGGTCCAAATTCTTCACCAGATTCATCATTACTTGACTCAGATAGGTAGCATCCAGTTACCTTGTCACCTTTTGCCATAAGGCATGGTGCAGAGGATGATGATTCTGGATCGAAAGTCATAGCCTTGCGTGATTCCATGAAATCCTCAAACCAGGGATCATGATGAGTTCGATGACCTTCATAGACCTCAGAGAGTCGGCCCCAGATGAGCTTCGCATGGCTGAGATGCATAATGTTCCTGAACTGATTTTGGGATAGTCCGGAGCAGATGATGTCCTTCACCATGAGGTTAAGTAGAGTGTACTTGTGAATATCATCAGCCTCCGCCATTTTGCATAGATCAGTAAGACCAATCTCAGTGACAGTCCATAGTCCGTTGTTCATCGCCATGAGGTGCTTCTTCATCATGGCCTTCCACTTGGGATAATCATGACCGTCAAAGATGGGGCATGTCACCATCTTCATTCTTGCAGTCGACATAACTAAAACTCCAGGCGGTTAAACCAAAATCACACAGAACAAGGGAGTACCTTGCTATGATACCAATTGAAAGTATGTTAAGTCGACTAGAGGGGGGGGTGAACAGGCGATTTTTACAAATTCATCGCTGAGGAATTTCACAATGGGGAAATTCCTACACCACAAACGACTAGCAGCGGAATAAGTACTCAGATGCAAGCATAACAGAACAAAAGCAAACTCATCATGATGAAATGAAAACAAGCACAGAGTACAGAAAGCGTAAACATAGGATAAGCATGCTGAAGACAAGCTGACTAAAGAAATTGAACTGAGGAAATTGAGAAAGTCTTCAGTTAAAGTCTTCAAACAGTTGCAATCAAGTACACAACATAGTAATGCGGAAATGGAAGGGTTGAGGAAATAGAACCAGTTAGCTTGGTCAAGACAATGATTTGGTAGACTAGTTCCAACTGATGTGACAGTCGTACGTCTGGTTGGAGCGGCTAGGTATTTAAACCCGAGGACACATAGTCCCGGACACACAATCCTCACCGTATTCTCCTTGAGCTAAGGTCACACAGACCTCGCCCAATAACTCGTGGGAAGTCTTCAGGTGACTCCCAAACCTTCACAAACTCGGTCACTCGGCGATCCATAGTTTCCTCTTGGATGCTCTAGACCAAGACGCCTAACCGTCTGGAAGATGCACAGTCTTCAAAGGTAACAAGCGTCGGATCCACATAGGAACAATCTCTTCAGTGATGCTCAATCACTTTGGGTTGGTAGGTGTTTGGTTTGGGGTTTTGGGTTTTTACTCACTTGATGATTTTCGCTCAAAGTCCTCAAAGGATGGAATGCTCTCAATGACAAATGTCAGTTTCTCGTGGAGCAGCCAACCAACTAGTGGTTGTAGGGGGCGGCTATTTATAGCCTAGGGAGCTGCCCGACATGATAAGACATGAATTCCCTTCAATGATATGACCGGTAGGTGGGTAGATATTTTGGGACAGCCGGCGCATAGCACAACAACGGTCAGAAATTTGACTATCAAATTCGCCAGGGCTAAAATGTTCCTCACTTGTAGGCAATCCGCACTGCGAATTCCTAACTCCTCAGTCAGAACAAATTCCTTAGAGACCAGAAGAACTTCATCTCTGCCACTGAAGAAATTGACTGATCTGTATGAGATTCCAATGGCTTCACTCGAAGGGATTGGTAGGTGTAGGATTTTGAGATGAGCATCACTTGGAAAATTTTCCTTAGTTTTACCTCGACCTCCTCTAATAGTACGGTGTTTCCTATGACTCAAGAAAGAGAAAAACAAAACTATGAAAACAAAAGTCTTCGAGCTTCATATTCCTCGCATGAATATCAAGTCTTTAGGATCACACCAATTTCTTCACTTTCAAGGTCTTCAGAAAGCCAAAGTCTTCAGTTGAAGACATTCATTTTTAGGGGTCGACTTTCTCTGTAAATATCAAACTCCTCATAGACTTATAGACCTGTGTACACTCACAAGAACATTAGTCCCTTAACCTATAAGTCTTTAATACACCAAAATCACTAAGAGGCACTAGATACACTTACATTCAGGCGCGACACTAGAGGTTTCCCTGGCAATTTCATCAGCGGCTAGAATAGCTTCATCAGCCCTAGTACTTTCATTTTCATCGGTAACCTGATTTTCATCAGCAGTGCTGGCATGTTCTTCAGTTGGCTGGGCAGATGCTTCAGCCTAAGGAGATTCATGTTCCGTTGGGGCTGCAACATTGGAGGTGAAGCCCTTCACCATGTTGACGAATCTGACTTTGGCTCCCAGCCAATCTGCATGGTAGACGTCAAATTCATCACCGAGTGCCTTGATCTCAGCTTGCACAGTCACAAGTTCATCAGTCGTCATTTTGCTAGCGTTCTTCTTCAGAAAATTCTCTTTCTTGTACTGAGCCTTCTTGAGCTTCCTAGCCTTCTCGAATTTCCATTTTTCTTTGCCTATGAAGGCGGTTAGCATGTGACTTTGGCCAGGAGTGAGCTTGAAGTCAGGCATAGGTGCGTTGGGGTCCTTGTGCCAGAGATCAATGAAATCAAGGATCCAATAGAAGAGGCACATCTGTGCCTTTGGCTCTAGCGGCCCTTTGTTGTCTATCTCTAATGATTTCAGCGAGTTCTTCATCATCAGCTTCATCTTCACTGGACGGTACATGAAAGGCAACCTGATTCTTGTGAGGACTTGGTCTAGAGCCTCATCCAGCAGTAGCCTTGGTCTTCAGCAAGGTTGGGCCTGTTGAGGACTGCGGAGGAGCTGAAGAACTTGTGGAGGCTCCTGGGGCAATTGAGATGCCTGTGGTCCTTTGGCAAGTGGCGAGGTGCACAGGTGCCGAGGACTTTGTCGGAGCAACTGAGGTCTTTGCAACAGGAGGAACTGGAGCAGCTTGAGAAACTTGCCGTGAGCGTGAGGGCATTTCTGAGGAACTTGGTGGTTTGCGAGCTGCCTTCTTGGCCATAGCCTTCCTAGGCTTTCTAGCAGAGGCCTCAACAGCAACAACAACAATGTCTTCATTGAATTTCCTAACGGCCTCTTTGGCCACTTTGGCCAATTTAGCTTGTCGCTTTGCCCATTCAGTAGGAAATTCCCCACCTCTTCTGATGCTAGAGGGATCAACTTCTTGACCAGGAGCTAGTGGAGGTCTTAGGCATGGAGGGTGTCGGTGTCAAAACCGGCGGATCTTGGGTAGGGGGTCCCGAACTGTGCGTCTAGGCCGGATGGTAACAGGAGGCGAGGGACACGAAGTTTTACCCAGGTTCGGGCCCTCTCGATGGAGGTAAAACCCTACGTCCTGCTTGATTAATATAGATGATATGGGTAGTACAAGAGTAGATCTACCATGAGATCGAAGAGGCTAAACCCTAGAAGCTAGCCTATGGTATGATTGTTGATGTGTATGTTGTCCTACAGACTAAAACCCTCCGGTTTATATAGACACCGGATAGGGTTAGGGTTACACAAAGTCGGTTACAATGGTAGGAGATCTTCATATCCGTATCGCCAAGCTTGGCTTCCACGCCAAGGAAAGTCCCTTCCGGACATGGGACGGAGTCTTCAATCTTGTATCTTCACAGTCCAACAGTCCAGCCAAAGGATATAGTCCGGCTGTCCGGACACCCCCTAATCCAGGACTCCCTCATTAGCTGTCGGTGTACTAGAGTAGGGGTACCCTAGTATCCCGAACTTGTGCACGGGCAGTCGCAGCGTCCCGCGGCAAGGCTTGCCGGGTGACCGCCAAGATCCTCCATGGTTCCTTTGGAGCCATTCAAGAACAAAGTATCCAAGAACCCGGCAAGAGGAGCTTGCCGGGAAGGAGACAAGACCCCGGCAAGAGGAGCTTGCCGGGAAGGCCAACCAAGGCCCGGTGAGTGACAAGTTCCCGGATGCGACAAGACAACAATCGCGGCAAGGCACTTGCCGCGGCAAGCCCCCTACTTTGTACCTGCGCTCCAGCACATCCACCAACGTGTCGCTCTGGGACCCTTCCAGAGCGTACGTGGCGGGAAGCTGTGCAGCCAGAGGTACACGGTGGCAAGCGGCGCTGACAAGATTGCCATCATGGCAAGCAGTGGCGTCCCTGGCGGTCCCTTTTTGCACCATCTAGGCGACGCAGACAGGCATTTAATGCCTTTGTCCCCTGCCGTCAGGGTTAGGTATGATGCACTGTTGTAGGCAGCGGTGCCAACCGCCACGCCTTTTACACTTTTACCCTCATCTACGTTGCCACCTGTCGGTGACCCCTGAAGCATATAAAAGGAGGCCCATGCGCAACGTAGGGGGGGGGTCGGCCAACAGAATTCTCACGCTCGGTCTAGCTAGCTGCTGGTGTGTACTGTAGCAATCAGCGCTCCCGAGCAAGAAATCAATACAACCACAAAGCAGGAGTAGGGTTTTACGCATCCGTGCGGCCCGAACCTGGGTAAACTGATCGTGTTGCTCGTGCGCCTTGCCTCGATCTGCTCTTCGTGCTCTCTCCGCCCCCTGCCGAACCAGAAGGGGCCCGGTCCGCCGTGGTCCCATAGGTGTCCGTGGGATCAGCACCCCTGACAGTAGCCCCCGAACCAGGCTTTAATGACGATGAGTTCGGCATGCAGATTGTCTTCGGCATTGCAAGGCGGGTTCTCCTCCAAATTCCGTGTACCTCTTTGAATAAAGTCCGGTTTCTTGTAGATGTTGCGCTCCTTGGCTTCTACGCCCAATAATTGCCTCTCCCCACATGTCAAACGAATATGAAAAGTCTAAGTGTTTCTACATTCACACCCCTAGCCGCGTAAATGAGCTGCCCTATTTAAGGGGACGAGGATTTAGATCCAATCCACACCCTCTCCCCTCCGCGAGTGTTCATTAGAGCGCATCCGACAAAGGTCCATTGCACCATGGCCAGCCGTCGCAACTCCTCCCCTCGCCCTTCCAGCCCTAAGCCTGGATATTGGGAGAGATGTTCCATCCCGCATAGTGAGCTAGTGACACTCCAGACCAAGGGATTTCTCCCCCGGCCTATATGGTCCCGGTTCGAGCCGGTCTTGCCGTCTACAATGGCCGAGAGCAAGCAGAGAATGCCCCTAATCCCTCCAAAGGAGAGTGGGTGTGCCTCGTCCCTTACTTAATAAGGGGGCTCGGATTTCCAATCCATCCATTTCTCTGGGGGTTGCTGGAGTTCTACGGCCTCCAGCTACATAATCTCACGCCTGCCTCAGTACTGCATATCGCGGGCTTTGTAGCCCTCTGCGAGCTGTTCTTGGGTGTCGAAGCTCATTTCGGACCGTGGAAGGAGCTATTTTGCCTCGTACCCCGTTCCAAGAAGGGGTCAATGTATCAAGTGGGCGGAGCCGAAGTGTGGCGCATCGCCGGGACCGGATATCTGCTCGGAACCCCAAAGAAGGCGTCCGAAGACTGGCCCTCGAAGTGGTTTTATATAGAAGACGTCCCGCTGTCGGATCCTGTCCGGATTGGCCTCCTTGAATTCAACAGTGCTCCTTTAACGAAGCGCCTAAGCTGGCGCCCATGGAGCCCTCAGAGGGGAGGTGATAGGGACATCATTTACCTGATAGGCCGAATAAGATTGTTAGCCCATTCCAGACTAACCATGATCGGGGTTATGGCCGAATGCATTAGGCGGGGGGTGCAGCCGCTTCAGTATAGGAGCCACCCCATGTGGGACTTCAACGGGGAGGACGACACCACCCGCTACGGCCATAAAGGGCCAGATTCAGCTGCCGCTCTATTAATGATCTTATCCACTTTGTATAAGGGAGAAGAGGAGGAATTGCTCCGCGTCAACCCTCTGGGTGCATTCTCCATGCACAATCCCCCAAGCTGGGTAAGCGGCCGTATTTACTTGTCCATCCGTTTTGTATTCCCATTGTTAAATATTCAGTCTGACGACTTCAACGCAGGAACTGCGCCGGGTTGTTAAGGAAATAAGCAGCCCTCCTCCACAACCCGAGGACCGAGGACGGTCCCTCGACCCAGCCTCCCAAGAGGATCCGGACATATCTATGGAGCTGGTTGATGGAGTGTTCCATCAATTGAGCAAGGACAACGCCTTGGTGGCCATTACGGCCGATTACCCAGGGCTAATCCTGACCCACCCAGGTACCTGAGATCGAAGTCCCAGTACCCCAAATAGGTGTCCGCCCACTCGTGTTCAGTTTCCTGATTGTAACCGAACTTTGCAGGTGAGGTATTTAAGGCGGAAGGCCGAACCTGCGGCGACAAGCCAACGAGGGGCCGTAGGGCCCCGCGGGAAGAAAAGAAGTGTAGTCCGGACCGAGGCGTCAGCGCAAAGGTATGGCGCGCCCCCTTATCCCAGGTGTTATACCCTAGAGGCATATTGACACTCGCGCTCTTTTCAGGACAAAGAGACCTCGCCAGACTACATCCGGAGAGGCTGCCAATCACGCCTCCACCAGCCAGGCTCCAAAGCCTGGTCAGGAGGTGGAGGCGAATGCAAGGCGCACACCAGACGCTCCTCCGACGGAGGATGTGGACGGGTTGTCTACCACCAACTCTGAGGTGGAGAGTGCCATGAACCACAGGCGTCGCCGGACAATTCTTTGTGACGCTTGTTTCTCCCAAGGGGCATTAGATGCCTTCAACTCGGGAGATGCGTATCTCCGTGCCGCTCAAAATGGTCTGGCCAGAGCCACGGAGCAGTATGTAAAAGACATACAGGTAAGAAAATTCTGGTAATTATATGTATATACCAGTAGCCCCCGAGACTTCAAACAGTTAGAATAACTGATTTAAGGATCATTTGTGATGCAGGTTCTTACGGAAAAGAATTCCCTACTGTCCAAGGAGCTGGAAGAGTGCAAAGCCCAACTTGAAGCCGCACTAGCCGTGGCAAGGGAGCCCAAGGAGACCCCCTCTGGTAATATACACTTCGAAAGATAAGTATTTTGCGAAGCACGACTTTGGTGCGAATCTGTCAAATGAAATTGCAGATGGCACCGGATTGAATCCGGAAAGGCAACACCTCCTACGCCAGCTAAAGGCTGGTGAGAAGGTGCTGACAAAGGTGAGGCGGGAGAAGAACGATCTCCAAGATGCCAACACCAAGCTGGGCGTCGAGATGAAAGATGTTCGTGCCCAGCTGTCAGACTCCGTGAAGGAGAATCAGCGGCTTCGGCGTGGCATATTTAGTAAGTGCTTGAATGATCCTTTTGAAAGAAAGTTCGGTGGGGAAGTCGACTAACAGAGCAATGTCTGTAGGTGTGCTAATAGGTCATCCTGCAGAGGAGATGCCCGGTTCTACGGGTGAACTTCTTCCCGAGCTCTCGCAACTGCTCGATCGAGTTCGGTAGGCGATGCAAGGCGTCGCCCAGGCCCTGTGGCCATCCGTCTCCATGCCCGAAGGTCTTGGAGAGCTTGCGGAGAAGCTAAAGGGAGCACGGCGGCGCTTCCGATTGTGGAAGATATCAGCCTGCCGTCAAGGCGCTAGGGAGGCCTGGGCCATGGTGAAGACGCGGTACGCAAAGGCTGACCCCAACCACATGGCCGAGGTCGGTCCTGTAGGGCCCGATGGGAAGGAGATCCCTGTAAGCTTAGTATACGGCCAAGTAGAGTTGGCCGCAAAGTATTCCCAGCAGGACTATAAATTAGACAGCCTGTTAGATGGTATTGAAGACGAATACAACCAGTCAAAATGACTATGTAATTTAATTGACATTTATAATGCCTTCTAGCCGGATTGTAGATCATTTGTTGTGGCCGACCTTTTCGCTTCAGCCTCGGGACCTGACGGTCCGGAGTGTGTCCGAATTCCCATGCGGTTATATAGGAACCGGGGAATGCATGGAGACCAGGCGTAGGGGTCATTAGGGCATGAACAGACAAGTGCCCGACTAGGTATGTTATATTATATGGCCAGTAAGAAACATCTTCTAGGGAGAATAGTTCCGTTAGGGGTTCCTTTCCCTGGTAGGCATGCCCTAAGGTGCACGTCCATGCTGCAAAAAGAAACGCAGGAAAAACATCTGGGGGCGTAAAAAATAAAAAAAAAGATTATCTTTAGTTCACCGACCGAATATTCCCTTAAGAATGCTAGCTTTCGGCTTCACCCAGTCTGAGGTACACGTCCGGCTGACCCGGCAGTAACAATCGCAGAGGTGCTCCTTTTACCACCTAGCCGAAAAATCGGGAACGTAGGGGTAAGCACAGGAGCCAGGAAACCCAGCTTGGCCAAAACTTAAGTCATATCGACGCATATAATGGTGAATAAAAGGTACATGTGGAAGTGTGACACATGTGTTGGGCATGAAGCCCGCATGAATAAGCTTCTGTTTAAAGAAGCCCCCAGGTTTAATGAGCGCGGATAGCGTGTCACTTTATGAGCCTTTAGAGGCTATAAAAGAGAGAGAGAGAGAGGAAGAGAAATGTAAGACAGAAAATATATATAAAAATGGATAGAGGAAGGAGATGAACACAGAGTCCGGTGCTAGGCATAGAATCTTCGGAGACGTGCTGCGTTCCATGGGTTTGGCTCGAGTCGGTTATCTGATGCATCCCGCAGGCGGTACGCTCCACCAGTCAGGACTTGGTCAATTATGAAGGGACCCTCCCACTTGGGCTTAAGTTTGTCCTTTTTCTTGTCCGGTAGTCATAGAACTAATTCGCCAACGTTGTAATTTTTGGCCAGTACTTCTCTGCTTTGATATCTTCGAGCCTGCTGTTGATAGAATGCGGAACGGGCTTTTGCCACGTCACGCTCCTCCTCCAATGCGTCCAAGCTGTCCTGCCGATCGAGTTCGGCTTCTCTTTCTTCGTACATGCGCACTCGAGGTGAGTCATGAATTATGTCGCAAGGCAAAACTTCCTCTGCGTCGTACACCATAAAGAATGGTGTGTATCCGGTGGTGCGATTCAGTGTGGTCCGCAGCCCCCAGAGTACGGAGTCGAGCTCCTCTACCCAGTGCGTGTTAGATTCCTTGAGGGACTGCACTAATCTGGGTTTGATGCCGCTCATGATAAGACCATTTGCATGTTCGTCCTGGCCGTTAGTTTATGGGTGATAGACGGAAGCATAATCGAGCTTGATGCCCATGTTTTTACACCAGAGTTTTACCTCGTTGGCCGTGAAGTTCGTGCCGTCATCAGTGATAATGCTGTGGGGGACGCCGTAACGGTGTACAACCCCGGATATAAAGTCTATCACCGGTCCGGATTCGGCCGTCTTAACAGGCTTGGCTTCTATCCATTTGGCGAACTTATCCACCATGACCAGTAAGTATTTTTGCTTGTGGGTTCCGCCTTTAAGGGGTCCAACCATGTCAAGCCCCCAAACCGCGAAGGGCCAAGTAATGGGGATAGTTTGGAGGGCGGTGGGTGGCATATGGCTTTGGTTTGCAAAGAGCTGGCAACCGGTGCATCATTGGACTAAGTCCTGAGCATCTGCCTGGGCCGTCGGCCAATAAAAGCCTGTACGGAAGGCCTTGCTTACAAGGGACCGGGCTGCAGCGTGATGATCGCCGATTCCGGCATGAATTTCAGCCAGGAGGTCCCGCCCCTCCTCTTCGGAGATGCACCTTTGAAGGACTCTGGTAGTGCTTTTCTTATAAAGCTCTCCCTCGTGGACTCTGTAGGCTTTAGATCGCCGCACTATGCAGCGTGCCTCATTTTGGTCCTCGGGGAGTTCCTGCCTAGTAAGGTAGGCGAGGAATGTTTCTGTCCATGGGGCGATGACGGCCATTATTACGTGGGCTGAAGGTGTTATTTCATTGGCAGAGCCTCCGATTGTGTCAGAATGTTCGGTGTCGGGCAGTTCGGTTGGGTCCGGGCTGTTATTGTTCGGCTCCCCTTCCCATACTACGGATGGCTTGAACAGCCTTTCCAAGAGTATGTTGGGGGGGACTACATCGCGCTTTGTGCCGATGCGTGCCAGGACATCTGCCGCCTGATTATTTTCCCGGGCTATATGGTGAAATTCGAGCCCCTCGAACCGAGCTGACATTTTAAGAACGGCGTTGCGGTAAGCTGCCATTTTTGGATCCTTGGCATCGAAGTATCCATTTATTTGGGATATTGCGAGGTTCAAGTCCCCGCGCACCTCTAGGCGTTGGATGCCCATGGATACTGCCATCCGGAGACCATGTAAAAGGGCCTCATATTCGGCTGCATTGTTGGACTCCGTGTACATAATCTGTAGTACGTATTGAACTGTGTCTCCTGTGGGGGACGTCAAAATGACGCCAGCCCCCAGTCCGGCCAACATCTTGGAGCCGTCGAAATGCATGATCCAATTTGAATATGTGCCGTATTCTTTAGGGAGTTTGGCCTCCGTCCATTCTGCGACGAAGTCGGCCAAGACTTGCGATTTGATGGCTCGTCGAGGCTTATAAGTTATGTCAAATGGGAGGAGCTCAATGGCCCATTTTGCAATCCGGCCCGTTGCGTCACGGTTGTTCATAATATCGTTAAGTGGTACTTCCGAGGCTATTATTATTGAACACTCTTGAAAGTAGTGTCGTAGCTTCCGGGATGCCATGAATACCACGTACGCACTCTTTTGATAATGCGGGTACCGTGATTTGCAGGGAGTGAGGACAGTGGACATGTAGTAGACCGGCTTTTGAAGGGGGAATTTGTGTCCGGCCACTTCTCGTTCGACGATGAGTACTGCGCTTACAACCTGATGTGTTGCTGCAATGTATAATAGCATTGGTTCGCGAATGTTTGGCGTGGCCAGGACTGGGTTTGTTTCCAGTATGGCTTTTATTTCGTTGAGTCCGGCCGTGGCTGCATCCGTCCATTTGAAGTGTTCGGTGCGCCGAAGGAGGCGGTAAAGGGGTAGGGCCTTTTCTCCCAAGCGGGAGATAAAGCGGCTTAGAGCCGCCACGCATCCGGTTAACTTTTGTATTTGTTTGAGGTCCTTTGGGATATCCAGTTGCGACAAAGCTTAGATCTTGGCAGGATTTGCTTCAATTCCTCTACCGGATACTATGAAGCCCAAGAGCTTTCCGGCTGGAACGTTGAAAATGCATTTTTCCAGGTTGAGCTTGATGTCATATGTTCGGAGATTATCAAATGTGAGCCTCAAGTCGTCTACTAGAGATTCAACATGTCTTGTTTTGACGACCACATCATCTACATATGCCTTCACTATTTTGCCGATCTGGCTTGCCAGACATGTCTGAATCATGCGTTGATATGTTGCACCGGCATTTTTGAGCCCGAAGGGCATTGTATTGAAGCAGAATGGCCCGTATGGTGTGATGAATGCCATTGCGGCTTGGTCTGGTTCTGCCATCTTAATTTGATGGTAGCCAGAATATGCGTCGAGGAAACACAACGAATCATGTCCTGCGATAGCGTCGATAATTTGATCGATGCGGGGGAGGGGGAAGGGATCCTTTGGACAAGCCTTGTTAAGGTCTTTAAAATCAACACACAGGCGCCAGGATTTGTCCTTCTTCGGTACCATCACCATGTTGGCTAGCCAGTTCGGATGTTTTATATCTCCGATGAATCCGGCCTCTAATAGCTTTGCTAGCTCCTCTCCCATGGCCTGTCTCTTAGGTTCAGAAAAACGCCGAAGAGCTTGTTTGACAGGTTTGAATCCTGCTTGGATATTTAAGCTGTGCTCGACCAGCCTGCGTGGGATTCCTGGCATGTCTGAAGGGTGCCAGGTGAAAATGTCCCAGTTCTCTTGTAGGAACTCTCGTAATGCGGCGTCGACATCAGGGTTTAACTGTGCCCCGATGGAAGCTGTTTTATTGGGGTCCGTTGGATGGACTTGGAATTTGACTATTTCGTCCGCCGGTTTTAAGGAGGTGGACTTGGATCTTTTGTCGAGTACCACATCGTCCCTATTCACCGTAGAGCGCGGCGCAGTTAGCTCCTCAGCTGCTAGGGCTTCGGATAGTGCCTCGAGGGCCAGTGCGGCTGTCTTGTTTTCGGCGCAGAGTGCTATATCCGGATCACTAGCGAGAGTGATGATCCCGTTAGGCCCGGGCATCTTGAGCTTCATGTATCCGTAATGGGGTATTGCTTGGAAGACTGTAAATGCTTCCCTCCCTAGCAGAGCGTGATAACCGCTGCTGAACGGAGCCACCTGGAACGTGACCTCTTTGGACCTGTAATTATCCGGCGTGCCGAACACCACATCTAGTGTGATTTTTCATGTACAGCGCGCTTGCCGACTAGGGATTATTCCTCTAAAGGTTGTGCTGCTTCGCTCAATGCGGTTCTAGTCTATTTCCATTTTTTGAAGGGTCTCCTCATAAATGAGGTTCAATCTGCTGCCGCCGTCCATGAGTACCTTGGTAAGACGAAAGCCATCCACTATTGGACTGAGGACCAATGCGGCTGGTGCTCGGGCTGTTCGGGATTTAGGTTCATCACTGGCGTTAAAGGTAATAGCCGTGTCACTCCATGGGTTTATTGTTGCTACTTGGTAGACTTCGGCAAGGCTGCGGAGTGTCCTTTTTCGCATATTATTTGATGCGAAAGTCTCGAAGACTGTTAATACCGTATTGGTGTCTCTGGGGTGGCTTTCTATGGCCTCCGGAATTAGGAGATTTTCGCCAATTTTGGCCACTTGCCGGAGTATCCAACATGCTCTAAGGTTGTGAGTTGGTGTGGCGTCCTCTGTACTATGAATTTTACAGGGTCCATTAAGCCATCCTTCCAGTACGGTTCCATGCCCTATAGAGGGTTTTTGCTTTTTAGTGCTTGACCCGGGTGACTGGTGATGATGCACCCTTTTATTTCGGACTCGGTTTGTATTCAGGGCCGGATTGTCCCAAAATTTTATTTCGGTTTTCTAGGTGCTTTCCATCGCACAGTATTTTCGTACAATGGACGCCAAGTCAGCGAAGCGTGTAATATCACGGCGACTTATAGCGTTGAGTATTCCCTTGTCCGTGCAATTATTGCAGAAGGTTGAGATTGCGTCTTCCTCGCGGCAGTCCCTTAGCCTGTTCTTAACCAGGAGGAATCTGGCCCAGTAATGATGTACTGTTTCATCGGGTTCTTGCCTGATTTTGGATAGATCGCTTATGTTGGGGTGGGTGGGTGGAATTAAATCCGAAGCCTCACCCCATCTAAGGCTTAGAGGCCGAGGAATTTCCGAACTCGAAAATTTGGATTCCTGGATGTTGTCCAATGAATCGAGCCCGTCGCCTGACTCTAAATTCAGGTCTTGAGTGATATCCTCCCCTCCGCGGGTATCCGGCTTGGAGGGATCGGGAATCTGGACATAGCGAGTCTTTAAGATAGATGAAAGTTCGCCGCACTGTCCCTCTACCATGGCAACGTGATGGGTGACTTGGGGAGAGTTAATCTCTCTCAGATCGGGTTTAGACCCAATCTGGTCGTAATCCGTGGCGACTCCCAGGGCGGCGAAGCGATCCAAGAGCTCGTTTATGGAGGAGAGCTCCATTGGATCTAACTGCTCGGCGAGTTCCAAGCTGACATGAAGATTGTTTTCGATGGCTCGAGAGGTCATCGTTGGTGCAGAAGCCGAACAGGCGGTCATAACAAAACCACCTAGCCGGAGGGTTTGGCCGACAGCCAAAGCTCCCTTAGCAACGGTGCTGTCTTTAAAGACGGGGCGAGGCATCCTTCCTGATGGCGACGACACAGAGGAACTCCTAATGTCGGTGTCAAAACCGGCGGATCTCGGGTAGGGGGTCCCGAACAGTGTGTCCAGGCCGGATGGTAACAGGAGGCGAGGGACATGAAGTTTTACCCAGGTTTAGGCCCTCTCGATGGAGATAAAACCCTACGTCCTGCTTGATTAATATTGATGATATGGGTAGTACAAGAGTAGATCTACCACGCGATCGAAGAGGCTAAACCCTAGAAGCTAGCCTATGGTATGATTGTTGATGTGTATGTTGTCCTACGGACTAAAACCCTCCAGTTTATATAGACACCGGATAGGGTTAGGGTTACACAAAGTCGGTTACAATGGTAGGAGATCTTCATATCCGTATCGCCAAGCTTGCCTTCCACGCCAAGGGAAGTCCCTTTCGGACACGGGACGAAGTCTTCAATCTTGTATCTTCACAGTCCAACAGTCCGGCCAAAGGATATAGTCCGGCTATCCGGACACCCCCTAATCCAGGACTCCCTCAGAGGGTGTACGGCGAATTTCTTCATGTACTTGGGAGTGACATAGCGATATTCCCTCCATTCTCTGGCCCATCTCCTCTCAATGTTTTGAATGCAAACTTTGCGCTCATTCTTTGTTTCCTCACGGGGTGTGCAATACCCTGCATAGATGTCTTCAGGGATTTCAAAGGCAGTGTTGACTTCCAATTTCTTCCCTCCCTTCTGAGGTTTCTTGCCGTCAGCCATTTTCTTCAGCTGAGGATTTTGAAAAATTGAGTTCTCTGAAGAGGTATGCAATCTGTCTTTGAGGAACGCTGCAAATGAGTTAAGTTGATGAGAACCTAGTGATTTAGCAGTGGACATGTGTACCTGTGAACAGAGTATAGGTGCGAAGAATTTGGAGAGGTCACATGCGCTCTCAGAAGTTTTTGCAAAAAGAACTAGTTTGAGGAATTTGACCAGAGGTGTCTTGGGGAATTTCACTAAGCGTTTTTTGAGTTAGGTTCCAGCGTTGTATAGATTGGAAATCCACACAATTGAGGAATATTGAAGAAAAATATTGCTTAGAGAAACAGATCAAGAACAAATGCTTATGTGAGGTGTTTAAAGTGTGTAAGTTGAAGAATAAACACCTTTTGAAGATTTTGAAGAAATCACAGAATCAACAAAGGTAGTAAAAGTTACTTTTAATTACCCTTGACGGAGAACACGACGAACTGGGAGTAGTAGTTTGGAGGTTCGTCAGTCCAGATCTTCCATTCACTAACTTGGTAGAGGAAGACCGCTACGGCGGCGACGGAGAGAAGAAATCCATGGCCGGCGTGAGTACGATGGTGAAGAGGTCAATGCAGTGAAGCTCTTCCTCACCAGCGACGATGGAAGTAGCGGCGGCGCTAGGTCTGGAAGCTCGAGCGAGGGGAAGTGAGGTCGAGTAGGGTAAATGCAGCCTGAGGAGGGTGACGGGTATATATATAGCCGAGGTGAAAAACTGCTCACCCGAGCAAATTGGATGAATGTGCCCCTAACTCTTCTCATCCTAGCGACATGTGTCACCCATGTACAGAGTGATGGCGATCATGTGAGATCGTGGGTGAATAGATAAGTCTTATCGTGGGATGTGAACCGGTTTGAGCGGCAAAAGCCAAAAATTTAGATAAGAATATTTTAAGTTTTCATTCGCAAATTCTTTAGCTGACAAGGATACAGTGAAGATTTTGAACGGGTTTCAAGTAGAACGCACATGAAGAATTTGTGAACAGATTGGGTTGAGTTTAGCATAGAGGGGGAAAGGGTCCGATCACATTCACTTAGCAGAGAAGGAAACTTGAAGATTTAGCAATAAGTGAATGCTATAGTGGACTAAAAACTCAAGTATATATATATATATATATAGCCAATGAAGAACAACGGCGAAAAGAGTGAAGACTATGCAAAGTTGAAGAATTTGAACAACTGAGGAAAAACTCAAATTGAAAAATTACAACTTTTGTTGGTGGCGTGACCCACCGTATAAGAATGATCATTTCAGACGCCGCGTATAATTGTCGTAGGGCTCTAAGAATAAAATTCTTCGTTAATTTGTTCACACTTAGAGGGTTAGTCTTCATTGATTGAATAAAAACATTACTTTGTGTGTTGCGCATCTAAGTCATTAATTTTGCATAAGTGTTAGGATGTGTGTCCTTTTCAAAGGACATTCGAAGATTCTAAGATATTTAGCTCACACCGCAACTTGCTAAATCTCTTCTTATCCAAGGGCTTTGTGAAGATATCGGCTAGCTGTTCTTCAGTCTTCACGTGCTCAATAGAGATTTCGCCCTTCAACACATGATCACGAAGAAAATGATGAAGAATCTGAATGTGCTTTGTCTTCGAGTGCTGAACAGGGTTATGAGCAATCTTGATGGCACTCTCATTGTCACAGTAGAGTGGCACATTCTTCACATTGATGATGTAGTCCTTGAGGGTTTGCTTCATCCATAGCAAGCGAGCACAGCACGAACCAACAACAATGTACTCAGCTTCAGAAGTAGAGAGTGATATGCAGTTTTGTTTCTTCGAGGACAAACATACCAAGGATCGTCCAAGGAAATGGCATGTGCCTGATGTTGACTTGCGGTCCACATGATCACCAACATAGTCAGAGTTTGAATATCCAATGATATCAAAAGCCGAGCCCTTGGGATACCATAATCCAAGTGTTGGAGAGTTAGCTAGATATCAAAGAATATGCTTCACAACCTTATGGTGTGATCCTTCGGTGTAGCTTGAAAGCGGGCACACATGCAAACACTAAGAATAATATCTGGCCTAGATGCACATAAATACAATAAAGATCCAATCATGGAGCGGTATACCTTTTGATCTAAGTCAATACCATTTTCATCAGTGCATAGATGGCCATTTGTGGGCATATGGATTTTGACACCTTTGCAATCTTGCATGCCGAATTTCCTCAATACATCCTTGAGGTATTTCTCCTGAGATATGAAGATGTCGTTGCGTTGTTGACGTATTTGAAGACCTAACGAGAATTTCAATTCTCCCATCATAGACATTTGATATTCTCCACTCATCATATAGGCAAATTCATCACTGTAACGTTGGTCAGTATAGCCAAAGATGATATCATCAACATATATTTGGCACACGAATAATTCATCATCATAGGTTTTGTTGAAAAGAGTTGGGTCAAGTGAACCAGGTTTGAAGCCTTTCTTCATGATGAATTCCTTCAAAGTATCATACCATGCCCGAGGGGCCTGCTTGAGGCCATAGAGGGCCTTGTTGAGTCTGAAGACTTTGTCAGGATGCTTTGGATCTCCAAAACCTGGGGTGTTGAACAACATATACTTCTTCCTTAAGCTTACCATTGAGGAATGCACTTTTCAAATCCATTTGATATAAGATGATATTATGATGGTTAGCATAAGCTAGTAATATGCGAATAGCCTCAAGTCTAGCAACAGGTGAAAAAGTTTCATCGAAATCAATTCCTTCAACCTGTGTGTAGCCTTGAGATACAAGCTGTGCCTTATTCTCACCACAAGGCCATTTTCATCTTGCTTGTTGCGGTAGATCAATTTGGTGACAGTGATATTGTGCTTGCGTGGGTCTGGTCGCTTGACAAGTTCCCACACACTGTTGAGCTCGAACTGATGTAATTCCTCTTGCATTGCTTGAATCGACTTAGGTTCTAGAAATGCCTCATCTACCTTAGTGGGCTCTGTAATAGAGACAAAAGCAAAGTGACCACAAAAGTCAGACAAATGTGAAGCTTTTGAGCATGTGAGAGGACCTGGTGCTTTGATGTCGTTGATGATTCTCTCAATCTGCACTTCATTTGCAACGTGAGGATGAGCTGGTCGACGATGTTGAGGGGGCTCAACATTTTCTTCAGAGCCATTTTCCTCACGTGCACCAGCATGATGTTCTTCACAATCAGGAATGACTTCTTCAGCAGATTCTTCGGTAGGAATGAAATCCTCAGGGGCCTTGAACTTAATGGATTCCTCAGGTGCTATTTCATCTAGCAAGGAGGTAGGTGTTCTCTTTGCGAGCCGTTAGTTTCATCGAACCGCACATCTATAGTTTCAACTACCTTGTGGTGATAGGTGTTGAAGACTCTGTAGGTGTGCGAGTCCTTTCCGTAACCAAGCATAAACCTTCATGTACTTTTGGTGCAAATTAGAATTGTGATGAGGATATCTAATCCAACATTTAGCACCAAAGACTTTGAAATAACTCACATTGGGTTTCTCGTCAGTGAGGAGTTCATATGAGGACTTTTTGAAGAATTTGTGAAGATATATACCCTATTGATGATGTGGCATGCAGTATCAATTGCCTCAGGCCAGAAGCAAGGAGGCGTCTTGTATTCATCAAGCATAGTGTGAGTGTGGCGACCCGACCCGAATGGATCAAGTCTACTGTGCTCCGGTATCATCCCTGGATCAGTAATGCTGACACCACACAGTACATCGAAGGATTTATAGAAGAGTGGCAATCACGCACTTATTACATCGATGTCTCCGAAGAGAACTTAGTACATAAATATGGCTTTAGGCCATCTAATAACGATAACAGCGGAAGACTTGGAAGATAAATGGGTCCATCAACTCCAACGACATCACTGAGTATAGAACCACGACCTAAAAGCACCTTAATCGTTGTTTGAAAAGTCTGCAACATTAACGTTGCAGCCCGAAACGGGTCAGCACATGGAATATGCTAGCAAGGTAACACATAGAGAGTAATGGAATGAAACAGCTATACTATATGCATATTTGGCTGGTGGAAAGCTCTATGGTTACTGTTTTGCGTAAAGCCAGTTTTTCCCTACTGCAAAGGAATAAATTTATTTAACTATCATGGTGGTTGTTAAACATTGAGAATGGTTGACAGCATTCTCAATCCCAATTAAAAGTAATCATTAAAACCCAACAGTATTAATTAGAAGTAACATGATGAGATTCACATGATATTCAAGTACTAGATACTCAAGATTGTCCATAACCGGGGACGCGGCTAATCATGATTAGTTTGTTACACTCTGCAGAGGTTTGCGCACTTTTCCCCACAAGACTCGATCGCCTTTGTTGGATTTCTCGCACTACTGGTGTTTGAGAAACGGATGACCGAGACATAGTCTTTCAGAAGCGCTAGCACCTTACGATGGAGTAGACCGTACCACCTACATCCCCTACATCTGCTAGTCTACCCCTATAAGAGTTCGCACGACTTAGTCAACTATGCCAGAGCCCATAATGGCTTGTGGCTGCACACGTAAGTATTTAGCATGAAAGATCTTATGATCCCTTTGAGCCTGGGTGGCGGTCCAAAATAAAAACAGGCAAGTCCTGATAGACATTAGGTGCCTCAATCCACCCAGATGTGTGTTTAAGTTGCCACCTTAGATAAACCATTAAAATTATCAATCTCACATCTGTCATGGATATCACTCACCCAATCCACGTCTACTAGCATAGCATGGCATAATAAGCAAACATAGAAGTAACTCCCAAAGGTTTCATAATAAACAGGTGATAGGTACTACCTCATCTACTTCCCATCCCACAATTTAATTAGATCCTAATCATGCAATGTGTGAGGATGGATCTAATGCAATAAAACTGGGTTGTAGAAAAGGTATGATCAAAGTGTTACTTGCCTTGCTGATGATCCGCGAGTCCTAGAGATTCAAAGTAACAGGCGGCGCAATCCGGGTAATCTATCGCAGACAAACAACAAGCATACAATAAGTACTCATCTAATGCAGAGGTAAAACTCGAACAAAAGATCGAACCAGAAAGTTCAACTTAAGAACTCCGGTTGCAAAGAGAGAAAGAACCGAACAAAGAAACCGAAAACAAACGGCGGAAGAAAACAACTCGGTTCTAGCAAGTTGAAACTAGGTCAAATTTTGCTGTAACAAAACTTAGTTAAAGTTGATTAGTCAGAACGGCGGTTTTAAAACGAAACTCCAGGCGCTTGAATCACCTGATTCCAATAAACGAGCGAGAAGATAGACTAGAACAAAGATCGGATCTAAGGTCGCGATCACGGAATAAATTCGACGAAAAGAAAAAGATGGACGGTTAAACGAACGGACATTCGTTAACCTAGGAGAATCCGGTGATCACGTTCGTTAGGACGAACGGTCCAGCGAACGGTCGCTAGGCAACTAAATCGGAAAAGAGAACGAATCCGATCTAGGGTTTCGAGAAAAAAAAATCAAAACAAAGAACTGATCTAGAAAACGAATTGGAAGAGAAGAAAAGAATCGGAACGATTTAGAAGAAAAATGATCCGAGGAAAAGAAATAGAGATGCGGCGCGGTACCACCGGCGAGGCTCCGGTGTCGGCGAGCAAGGGCGGCAGCGGCGTGGGAATGGTGCGGCGGCGGCGCGTGACGCAGGGTGGCGGCACGGGGCAAGGGCGGCGGCGGCTCTAGGCGCGGCGCGGGTGAGGGGCGCTGGGTGGCTTGGGGTTTGGTGTGGGATTTAGAGGGGGTGTGGGGGTATATAAAGAGGTGAGAGAAGAGGTTACTTGGGGTAGGGGCAAGGAAAAGAGGAGGAAAAAGAGTAGGAGAGGGAGATTGGAAAAAAAGGCAATCGGAGTCCTAGAAGGACTCCTAGGCGGCGGCGGCCTTGGGGCTGCGCAGGCGCGCTGCGCGCGAGGGGAGGGAGCCGGCCAGCTGGGCCTCTGGCCCAGGGGCGCTGCGGGGTTTTTTTTTTATAAATCGGTTTCGCGCGCAGAAAAAAAATCAGAAAAGAGAACTAAACGAACTCCAAAACTTCTAAAGTAAATTTTCCCCGACTCCTAAAAATGAGTCAAACAAAATGAACTTTTCTCCGGGCCTAAAATGCAAATTTTGAAAACGCCCATTTTTCCCTATCCAAATAAAATGCAAAAGAAACTCCGACAAAACCAATGATCCTTTCTTCAAAATTTGAGAAGACTCAAATATGAAAATAACGAAATCTCCAACTCTCTCCGAGGGTCCTTGAGTTGCGTGAAATTTCGAGGATCGACAAAATGCAAGAAAATATGATATGCATGATGATCTAGTGTATAACATTCCAAATTGAAAATTTGGGATGTTACAAACCTACCCTCCTTAAGATGAATCTTTCCCTCGAGATTTGGGTTGGCTAGAAAATAGGTGAGGGTGGTCCTTGAGCAAATCTTCTTCTCTCTCCCAGGTGGCTTCATCCTCTGAGTGGTGGTTCCACTGAACTTTGCAAAACTTGATAACCTTGCTGCGAGTAACTCGGCTGGCAAACTCGAGAATCTTGATTGGTTTCTCTTCATACGTTAGGTCGTCCTTCAACTGAATCGCTTCTAGCGGCATGGTATCTCTTAACGGTACCTCCGCCATCTCGGCGTGACATTTCTTCAGCTGAGAAACATGGAATACGTCATGAACTCCTGACAGTCCCTCTGGTAATTCCAACTTATAAGCGACTTCTCCCATACGTTGCAAGATCTTATATGGTCCCACGAAATGCGGTCCTAATTTTCCCTTAGCTCCAAAGCGCTTAACTCCTCGAAGTGGGGATACTCGGAGATACACTCTGTCTCCGGTTTCGTAAACTGTCCCCTTGCGTTTAGAATCTGCGTAGCTCTTCTGCCTGGACTGGGCTACCTTGAGCCTATCGCGAATCAACTTCACCTTCTGTTCAGACTCTTTAATCAAATCTGGTCGAAAGAATTGACGGTCTCCAACTTCGTCCCATGACAACGGTGTCCTGCACCTCCTTCCGTATAAAGCTTCGAAATGTGCCATCTTCAAACTGGTTTGGTAACTGTTGTTATAAGAAAACTCCGCATACGGCAAATTATCGTCCCAACTAGATCCATAATATAGTGCACAAGCTCTCAGCATATCTTCCAAAATCTGATTGACTCTCTCGGTCTGTCCATCTGTCTATGGATGAAAAGCGGTGCTGAACTCTAGCCTGGTTCCTAAAGTTTCATGCAACTGGTTCCAAAACTTTGAGGTAAATTGGGTTCCTCTGTCTGACACAATACTCCTTGGAACTCCATGCAAACAAATGATCCTAGTCATGTATATCTTTGCCAACTTAGCACTGGTGTAAGTGGTCTTAACTGGAATAAAATGTGCTACCTTCGTCAAACGATCAACTACTACCCATATCGAGTCATAACCTGCTTTCGTCCTGGGTAGTCCTATGATAAAATCCATGCCTATCTTATCCCACTTCCATTCAGGTATCGGCAATGGTTGCAACAATCCGGCTGGCTTCTGATGCTCTGCCTTCACTCTATGACATACGTCACAAACTGCTACATAAGCTGCAATATCCTTCTTCATTCCGGTCCACCAGAATGTCTCCTTCAAATCCAAATACATCTTTGCATTTCCTGGGTGAATCGAATATGGTGAATCGTGTGCCTCTTGCAAAATCAACTTCCTGATCTCTGGGTCATTTGGCACATAAACACAGTCCTCAAACCATAGGGTATCGTGCTCATCCTCACGAAATCCCTTTGCTTTTCCTTTGCTTAGTTTCTCCTTTATAGCAGCAATCTCCTTGTCAGATTTCTGAGCTTCTCTGATTCTATCCATCAATGTTGACTGAATCTCCAATGCTGCTACATAGCCTTTCGGAACTATTTCTAAACTTAGTTCACGAAGGTTTTCTGCTAACTCCTTTGGTATTTCTTTCGTCATTAATGTATTGACGTGGCTCTTGCGGCTCAACGCGTTAGCTACTACATTAGCTTTACCGGGATGGTAATGCAATCTCATATCATAATCCTTGATGAGCTCCAGCCATCTCCTTTGTCTGAGGTTCAACTCCTTCTGCGTGAAAATGTACTTCAAACTCTTGTGATCCATGTACACCTCACAATGATTTCCAATGAGGAAATGTCTCCACATCTTCAATGCATGCACTACGGCTGCTAACTCCAAATCATGTGTGGCGTAATTCAATTCATGAGGCTTCAGTTGTCATGATGCATATGAAACAACTCTACCTTCCTGCATAAGCACTGCTCCAAGTCCTCGATGTGAAGCGTCGCAATATACCTCATAAGCCTTGGTCTGATCTGGCAAAATCAACATTGGTGAGGTAACCAAACGTTTCTTCAACTCCTGGAAACTAGCCTCACACTCCTCAGTCCAATTGAACTTGGTATCCTTCTTCAACAACTCCGTCATAGGCTTTGCAATCTTTGAAAAGTTATCAATGAATCTCCGATAGTATCCCGCGAGTCCAAGAAAACTTCGGATCTCTCCAACTGTCGTTGGTGCTTCCCATTCGGTTATGGTCTCAACCTTTGCGGGGTCAACTGCTATCCCTTCTCCGGATATAACGTGTCCGAGGAATCCTACTTCCTTCAACCAAAACTCACATTTGCTAAATTTGGCATATAACTGATGTTCCCTTAGCTTCTTCAAAACCAAACGCAAATGTTCCTTATGCTCTTCTTCATTCTTCGAATAAACCAGGATATCATCAATGAACACTACGATGAACTTGTCCAGAAATTCCATAAACACTTTGTTCATCATGTTCATAAAATAGGCAGGCGCATTAGTCAATCCAAATGACATAACGGTATACTCATACAGTCCATATCTCGTGGTAAAAGCTGTCTTAGGTATGTCCTGCTCTCGAATCTTCAACTGGTGGTACCCTGATCGTAAATCGATCTTGGAAAACACTTTGGCTCCTTGCAAACGATCAAACAGATCATTAATCATTGGCAGTGGGTACTTCTTCTTGATGGTTACTTCGTTCAATCCACGATAATCAACAACTATCCGTAATGATCCATCCTTCTTCTCCACTAGAAGTACGGGTGATCCCCAAGGCGAAGAACTTGGGCGAATGTAACCTTTCTCCAGTAACTCCTTAATCTGATTCTTAATTTCTACCAAATCTTTTGCTGGCATCCTATACGGTCTCTTTGATATTGGTCCAGTGCCTGGCAATAACTCAATCAAAACTCAATGTCTCTATCCGGTGGCATGCCTGGCAACTCTTCTGGAAATACATCAGGAAAATCCTTTACCACTGGTACTCCTTCCTGCACCACTCCTGATAAAGAATTCACTTGATTCTTATTTGATCCATGTCGTGATACATACTTGATCCGTCTTCCTTCTAGTGTGGTAAGCAAAATTGACTTACTAGCGCATTCAATATTCCCTTCATACTTTGATAACCAATCCATGCCTAATATCACATCCAATCCTTGAGATTACAGTACTATTAGGTCTGAGGGAAAAACATAGTTACCAATCCTTAATGGTAACCGATCACACCATCGTCTAGCCATAAACTCTGCTCCTGGTGAGCTTACTAACATGGGTGACCTGAGGGCTTGGGTTGGCAGGTTATATTTATCCACAAATCCCCTTGATATGTATGAATGCGATGCACCAGTATCGAAAAGAACGACTGCGGTAAATGACTTAACCAAAAACTTATCGATTACTGCATCCGGCTGATCTTCAACCTCCTCCACGTTAACGTGGTTCACCTCCCCCTATTGAAAGGGTTCGGCTTCTTCCCTGAGCTTCCATTGCCATTTCCATTCTGGCCTTCAGGACATTCATTGGCATAATGTCCGGTCTTGGAACACTTGAAACAGGTGACTTGACTCAGGTCTCTCTTGGATGGGGTTGATGGGGTGGTCCGGTTCTGGCCGTTGCTTCCTCCATTCCCATTACCATTTTTGTGGCCATTGTGGTTGTGCGAACTACCTCCTCCATGGGTATGCTGAAACTGAAATCCCGATTTAGGGGTAAAACGGGGCTTCTGCTGGGCTCCAGAGTTATACTTCCCCTGTCCATACTTCCTCTTGCGGTTCTCAATTTGCTGTTGCTTCCGTTCGATCATGATGGCACGATCTACCAACTCCTGGTAGTTGCAGAAACTTGCTACCATCAACTGCATACTCAACTCATCATTCAGTCCTTCCAGAAACTTCTCCTACTTAGTTGCATCCGTAGCAACGTCATCTGGGGCATAACGTGCTAGCTTGCTGAAGTCGTCAACATACTGGCCAACTGTCCTTCCTCCTTAGCGTAAGTTGCAAAACTCATGCTTCTTCATGGCCATAGCTCCTGCTAAAACGTGTGCAGTGCGGAAAGCTTGCTGAAACTGATCCCATGTGACGGTGTCAACTGGGAAGGTGACTGTGAAATTCTCCCACCATGGTGCCGCGGGTCCTTCTAACTGATGTGCGGCAAACTTCACCTTCTCACCATCCATGCATCCTACAGTGGTCAACTCCCTTCCTATCTTGCGGAGCCAATCGTCTGCTACTATCGGCTCGGTGCTACTAGAAAACACCGGTGGGTTCAGCCTAAGGAAATGGGCTAAGTGGTCAACAGGTGGTGGTGGTGGGTTGTTGTTGTTGTTGTTGTTGTTGTTGTTGTTGTTGTTCTGCTGATTCTGGACTAACATCTGCATCAATTGATTCTGCTGCTGGATCAACTGAGTAAGCTCCGGTGGAAATCCATTGTCATGTCTCGGAGGCATCTGAGGGTTTAGAAAAGAAGAGAAATAAGAATATAATGAGGTCTAAAGAGAAAACACTACCCCAATGCACATGAGCAAATTCACACAAAATCACTTCATTCAATCAAACAAGGGCATACAATCGATCTAGCTATCACAAAAGTGCTCGAACTATAGTGTTTACATGGGGGGAAATACTACTAATATTTGGTAGTCATCTAAAATTTGAACCGGTGGAAGACTCCAGGATATCCGCTCCAGCTTCGTCTTCAAAGTCGGGTTCACTTGGATCCGAATCGGTGTCGTCGATGATGATGTAGTTGTCCGGACATGCGACGTACTCGTCTTCCTTCCTGGATGCTAACTCCCTCTTGAGTTCTTCAATCTCTTGCTTAAGATCGTAGTTGTGTCTTGCTAGAGCTACGATCTCGTCCATGTAGTCCTTGCGTGTAGCCTTCAGTTCTCCTTCTAGCTCGACGATCCTTGTCTTCGCATTCGTCAACTCCATCATATCGTTGCACATCTGGTTCTTGTGGCGTCGAATGTGCTGGTTTAATTCCTGGATGAATGCTGCAATGGATCTATCCTTCTTGGTGGTGACTAACTCCCATTGTTCATCTCGGCGTCCGCAAATCTGGTAGATAATGTCCTTGAGGTCTTCTTGATATACTTCTCCAATGCGTCCTATGGTGATGTGGGCTGCCATGCTCTTTCCTAGACTCCAAGTTGGTGCGTTGAAAACACTATCTATCGGCTTTGTGATTGGTGCGAATGTCCTTCCCGGAACGTGAGCTTGAATCTTCCAGTGCTCCTCTTCAGGCAAAGTGGCGTTGAAGGTTCCCATGAAACTTGGTAATCCAATGTTTAGGTACTTGGTGACTTCCTTCAAGTGAAATCCAAAAGGTGTGCCTTCATCCGGTTGAGCGTACTTAATGTTCCCGTCCTTCATCCTAAAGAGTAGAAAAGATGAGGAGTTAGAAAATGAGGAGAGAATAGTGATCTATGGCTTTAACTTAGTGGTCGTGTCCTATAGTCAGCGTGTGCTCTAATACCATCTCTGTGGCGACCCGACCCGAATGGATCAAGTCTACTGTGCTCCGGTGTCATCCCTGGATCAGTAATGCTGACACCACACAGTACATCGAAGGATTTATAGCAGAGTGGCAATCACACACTTATTACATCGATGTCTCCGAAGAGAACTTAGTACATAAATATGGCTTAAGGCCATCTAATAACGATAACAGCGGAAGACTTGGAAGATAAATGGGTCCATCAACTCCAACGACATCACTGAGTATAGAACCACGACCTAAAAGCACCTTAATCATCGTCTGAAAAGTCTGCAACATTAACGTTGCAGCCCGAAACGGGTCAGCACATGGAATATGCTGGCAAGGTAACACATAGAGAGTAATGGAATGAAACAGCTATACTATATGCATATTTGGCTGGTGGAAAGCTCTATGGTTACTGTTTTGCGTAAAGCCAGTTTTTCCCTACTGCAAAGGAATAAATTTATTTAACTATCATGGTGGTTGTTAAACATTGAGAATGGTTGACAGCATTCTCAATCCCAATTAAAAGTATCATTAAAACCCAACAGTATTAATTAGAAGTAACATGATGAGATTCACATGATATTCAAGTACTAGATACTCAAGATTGTCCATAACCGGGGACACGGCTAATCATGGTTAGTTTGTTACACTCTGCAGAGGTTTGCGCACTTTTCCCCACAAGACTCGATCGCCTCCGTTGGATTTCTCGCACTACTGGTGTTTGAGAAACGGATGACCGAGACATGGTCTTTCAGAAGCGCTAGCACCTTACGATGGAGTAGACCGCACCACCTACATCCCCTACATCAGCTAGTCTACCCCTATAAGAGTTCGCATGACTTAGTCAACTATGCCAGAGCCCATAATGGCTTGTGGCTACACACGTAAGTATTTAGCATGAAAGATCTTATGATCCCTTTGAGCCTGGGTGGCGGTCCAAAATAAAAACAGGCAAGTCCTGATAGACATCAGGTGCCTCAATCCACTCAGATGTGTGTTTAAGTTGCCACCTTAGATAAACCATTAAAATTATCAATCTCACATCTGTCATGGATATCACTCACCCAATCCACGTTTACTAGCATAGCATGGCATAATAAGCAAACGTAGAAGTAACTCCCAAAGGTTTCATAATAAACAGGTGATAGGTACTACCTCATCTACTTCCCATCCCACAATTTAATTAGATCCTAATCATGCAATGTGTGAGGATGGATCTAATGCAATAAAACTGGGTTGTAGAAAAGGTATGATCAAAGTGTTACTTGCCTTGCTGATGATCCGCGAGTCCTAGAGATTTGAAGTAATAGGCGGCGCAATCCGGGTAATCTATCACAGACAAACAACAAGCATACAATAAGTACTCATCTAATGCACAGGTAAAACTCAAACAAAAGATCGAACCAGAAAGTTCAACTTAAGAACTCCGGTTGCAAAGAGAGAAAGAACCGAACAAAGAAACCGAAAACAAACGGCGGAAGAAAACAACTCGGTTCTAGCAAGTTGAAACTAGGTCAATTTTTACCGTAACAAAACTTAGTTAAAGTTGATTAGTCGGAACGGCGGTTTCGAAACAAAACTCCAGGCGTTTGAATCACCTGATTCCGATAAACGAGCGAGAAGATAGACTAGAACGAAGATCGGATCTGAGATCGCGATCGCGGAATAAATCCGACGAAAAGAAAAAGAAGAACGGTTAAACGAACGGACGTTCGTTAACCTAGGAGAATCCGATGATCACGTTCATTAGGACGAACGGTCCGGCGAACAGTCGCTAGGCAACTAAATCGGAAAAGAGAACGAATCCGATCTAGGGTTTTGAGGAAAAAATCGAAACGAAGAACCGATCTAGAAAACGAATCAGAAGACAAGAAAAGAATCGGAACGGTTTAGAAGAAAAACGATCCGAGGAAAATAAATAGAGATGTGGCGTGGTACCTCCGGCGAGGCTCCGGCGTCGGCGAGCAAGGGCGGCGGCGGCGTGGGCAAGGTGCAGTGGCGGCGCGTGACGCAGGGCGGCGGCGCGGGGCAAGGGCGGCGGCGGCTCTAGGCGCGGCGTGGGTGAGGGACGCGGGGTGGCTTGGGGTTTGGTGTGGGATTTAGAGAGGGGGTGTGGGGGTATATAAATAGGTGAGGGAAGAGGTTACTTGGGGTAGGGGGCAAGGAAAAGAGGAGGAAAAAGAGTAGGAGAGGGAGATTGGAAAAAAGGCAATCGGAGTCCTAGAAGGCGGCCTTGGGGAGGGAGCCGGCCGGCTGGGCCTTTGGCCCAGGGGCGCTGCGGGGTTTTTATATATATATAAATCGATTTCATGCGCAAAAAAAACAGAAAAGAGAACTAAACAAACTCCAAAACTTCTAAAGTAAATTTTCCCCGACTCCTAAAAATGAGTCGAACAAAATGAACTTTTCTCCGGGCCTAAAATGCAAATTTTGAAAACACGCATTTTTCCGTATCCAAATAAAATGCAAAAGAAACTCTGACAAAACCAATGATCCTTTCTTCAAAATTTGAGAAGACTCAAATATGAAAATAACGAAATCTCCAACTCTCTCCGAGGGTCCTTGAGTTGCGTGAAATTTCTAGGATCGACAAAATGCACGAAAATATGATATGCATGATGATCTAGTGTATAACATTCCAAATTGAAAATTTGGGATCTTACAGTGAGCCATCTCAACAAGAGTCCTGTTCTTACACTCACGACGCCATTTTGCTGAGGAGTATAAGGAGAAGATAACTCGTGAGTAATACCAAGTTCTTGAACTCAGTTCCATTGTCACTTCTAATGTGCTTGATCTTCACACCAAAGTTGGTTGAAGCCCTCGTGGAAAATCGTTTGAAGACTTCCTGCACTTCAGTTTTGTAAGTGATGATATGCACCCATGTGTAACAAGAATAGTCATCAACAATGTCAAAGCCATATAAAGATGCAACATTGGTAAACGTGGCATAATGAGTAGGGCCAAAGAGATCCATGTGAAGCAATTCAAATGGACGAGTGGTAGCCATGATGGTCTTCGAGGGATGCTTGGCCTTGGTCATCTTTCCAGCTTTGCAAGCTCCACACAGGTGATCCTTGAGGAATTTGACACCCTCGATGCCAATGACATGCTTCTTCTTTGCTAGAGTGTGCAAGTTCCTCATGCCAGCATGACCAAGTTGTCGATGCCATAGCCAGCCTTCTGAAGCTTTTGCAAGTAGACATGTAGCAGGTTGTGGTCCTGTAGAGAAATCCACAATATATAGATCTCCTCTCCTAAAGCCTTCGAAGACTTTGGAATTGTCATCTTCCATGATCACAACACAATGATACTTGCCAAAGACAAGAACCATATCAAGATCACAAAGCATTGAGAGATACATGAGGTTGAACCCTAAGGACCCGACAAGCATGACTTTGTCCATGTGCCGATCCTTTGAGATAGCAACCTTACCTAGACCCAATACCTTGCTTTTGCCTTTGTTAGCATAGGTGATATGCTTCAGATGTGATGGAGATAAAGCAGTGTCCCTCAATAAGTTCCTGTCACCAGTCACATGATTTGTACATCCACTATCGAGGACCCACTCAGTGGCTTTGGGTTGATCATCCTGCAGATGAATTAGTGCATCTTATGAACTCATATACTTTAGCAGTGAAGAATATGACATCAAGTTCATCAGATCAATTTCATCAAGCAATAGAATTGATATAGCATAATAAGGACATGAGAAATGAAAGTTCATTTCTTCATGATTAGCTTGCGTCCTTTCAAGCATTTTCAGATCTCTAGAAAATTCTTCAGATGTTTAGGTTTGTCTGGAGACCTGACCCTGCATAAGAGATTACTTCTTTTTCTTCACCACCCACATCTGGAGGGGTGGCAAAGAGTTCATCATTCTGCGAGCTCCATAAGAGAAAGGTGGCATTGAAGCCAATCCACTACGTTTCACACAAGAGGGGTTAGAGTAAGCATATGAATAAGAAGAGAAATTCTTCCAGGAGTTGTGAATGATACGTCTCCAACGTATCTACTATTTCAAACACTTTTTCCCTTGTTTGGACTCTAAGTTGCATGATTTTAATGGAACTAACCCGGACTGACGCTGTTTTCAGCAGAATTGCCATGGTGTTATTTTTGTGCAGAAATAAAAGTTCTTCGAATGACCTGAAAATCAATGGAGATTATTTTTGGAATATATAAAAAATACTGGCGAAAGAATCAAGGCCAGGGGGCCCACACCCTATCCACGAGGGTGGGGGCGCGCCTACCCCCCTGGGTGTGCCCCCCCCTGCATCGTGGGCCCCCTGGTGCTCCACCGACCTCAACTCCAACTCCATATATTCGTGTTCGGGGAGAGAAAAAATGAGAGAGAACGATTCATCATGTTTTACGATACAGAGCCGCCGCCAAGCCCTAATCTCTCTTGGGAGGGCTGATCTGGAGTCCTTTGGGGCTCCGGAGAGGGGAATCTGTCACCATCGTCATCATCAACCTTCCTCCATCACCAATTTCATGATGCTCACCGCCGTGCGTGAGTAATTCCATCCTAGGCTTGCTCGACGGTGATGGGTTGGATGAGATTTATCATGTAATCGAGTTAGTTTTGTTAGGGTTTGATCCCTAGTATCCACTATATTCTGAGATTGATGTTGCTATGACTTTGCTATGCTTAATGCTTGTCACTAGGGCCCAAGTGCCATGATTTCAGATCTGAACCTATTATGTTTTCATGAATATATGTGAGTTCTTGATCCTATCTTGCAAGTTTATAGTCACCTATTATGTGTTATGATCCGTTAACCCCGAAGTGACAATAATTGGGATACTTACCGGTGATGACCGTAGTTTGAGGAGTTCATGTATTCACGATGTGTTAATGCTTTGGTATGGTACTCTATTAAAAGGAGGCCTTAATATCCCATAGTTTCCAATAGGACCCCGCTGCCACGTGAGGGTAGGACAAAAGATGTCATGCAAGTTATTTTCCATAAGCAGGTATGACTATATTCGGAATACATGCCTACATTGCATTGATGAACTAGAGCTAGTTCTGCATCACCCTAGGTTATAACTATTGCATGAGGAATTGCATCCCACATAATTATCCATCACTGATCCATTTCCTATGAGCTTTTCATATATTGTTCTTCGCTTATTTACTTTTCCATTGCTACTATTACAATAACTATAAAACCAAAAATATTACTTTTGCTACCGTTACCACTACTATCATATTACTTTGCTTCTAATTACTTTGTTGCAAATATTAAGTTTCCAGGTGTCGTTGAATGGACAACTCAGCTGCTAATACTTGCGAATATTCTTTGGCTCCCCTTGTGTCGAATCAATAAATTTGGGTTGAATACTCTACCCTCGAAAACTGTTGTGATCCCCTATACTTGTGGGTTATCAAGACTATTTTCTGGCGCCGTTGCCGGGGAGCATAGCTCTATTCTTTGAGTTACTTGGGATTTATATATGCTGATCACTATGAAGAATTTAAAAGATCAAAGAACCAAGATTTTTTTCCTCAACTACGGGGGGAGGTAAGGAACTGACATCTAGCTCCACACTTGATTCACCTTCTGTTTTGATTGAACTTGCGACACCTACTGCTGCTATTGATTCCGATAGGTCGCATGTTATTGATGATGGCACTTCTGCTATGCATGATATTTATGATGAAACTACTTCTATGCTTGATACTACTGTGCCATTAGGTGAATTTCTTGATGAACAACTTGCTAGGGCTAGAGAGAATGAAATTATTGAATTTGATAATATTGATGAAAGTGATGATGAAGATTCTCCCCCTAGATATGAATTGCCTGTTGTGCCTGAGGGTTATGTTATGGATGAAGAAACTGCTAGATACTTCTTAGCTTGCAATGATAGATATGATCTTAAGAAATTATTAGCTAAGCTAAAAGAAAAATCTTTGAATGCTAGAATGAAATATGACCCTGCTTTTGCTACTTCACCTATCTTTATTACTGATAAGGATTATGATTATTCTGTCGATCCTGAGTTAATTACATTGGTTGAATCTGATCCTTTTTATGGCCATGAATCTGAAATTGTTGTGGCACATCTTACTAAATTAAATGATATAGCCACCCTATTCACTAATTATGAGAAAACTCACCATTATTATATCCTTAAGTTATTTCCGTTCTCATTAAAGGGTGATGCTAAAACATGGTTTAATTCTCTTGATCCTCGTTGTGTGCGTAGTCCCCCGGATATGATTTATTACTTCTCTGCTAAATATTTCTCTGCTCATAAGAAACAAGCTGCTTTAAGGGAAATATATAATTTTGTGCAAATTGAAGAAGAGAGTCTCCCACAAGCTTGGGGGAGGCTTCTCCAATTACTTAATGCTTTGCCTGATCATCCTATTAAGAAAAATGAAATACTTGATATCTTTTATAACGGACTAACCGATGCTTCCAGAGATTACCTAGATAGTTGCGCTAGTTGGGTTTTCAGGGAAAGAACTGTTGATCAAGCTGAATTCCTATTGAATAATATGTTGACAAATGAAAATAATTGGACACTTCCTGAACCAACTCCTAAGCCAACTCCGAAGAAAAGGGGTATTCTATTTCTCAGTCCTGAAGATATGCGAGAGGCAAAGAAATCTATGAAACAAAAAGGTATTAAAGCTGATGATGTTAAGAATTTACCACCTATTGAATAAATACATGGTCTTGATAACCCGACATAGGTAGTAAAGGTAAATTCTCTCTATAGATTTGATGAAGGTGATATTCCTCATTATAAGTCTGCCAGCCAATGCTTAGATGAGTTTGATAATTTTATTGTGAAACAAGAAAACTTCAATGCTTATGTTGGTAGACAATTGAAACGCAATGTTGATATGCTTGAACACTTGAGTGATTATATGTCTAGAGTTAAATGTGAACTTAAACTTATTAGTAAACATGCTTCTATGGTTACCACTCAAGTAGAACAAGTACTTCAGGCTCAGAATGATTTTCTCAATGAATTAAACAATAAGAAAAATGATAATGCTGTTAGAGTTATGACTAGAAGGGGTAAAATGACTCAGGAACCTTTGTATCTTGAGGGCCATCCTAAGAGAATTGAGCAAGATTCTCAGAGAACTAATATTGATGCACCTAGTTCTTCTAAGAAGAAGAAGAAGAAGAACAAGAAGAAGAAAAATGATAGGACTTTGCATGCTTCTAGTGAACCTGTTGTTGACACACCTGAGAATCCCAATGATATTTCTATTTCTGATGCTGAAACACAATCTGGTAATGAACATGAACCTAGTGATAATGTTAATGATGATGTTCATGTTGATGCTCAACCTAGCAATGACAATGATGTAGAGATTGAACCTGCTGTTGATCTTGATAACCCACAATCAAAGAATCAACATTATGATAAGAGAGACTTCATTGCTAGGAAGCACGGTAAAGAAAGAGAACCATGGGTTCAGAAACCCATGCCTTTTCCTCCTAAACCATCCAAGAAAAAGGATGATGAGGATTTTCAGCGCATCGCTGAAATGATTAGACCTATCTTTTTGCGTATGCGTTTGACTGATATGCTTAAAATGAATCCTTATGCTAAACCATGAAGGATATTGTTACTAATAAAAGAAAGATACCAGAGGCTGAAATTTCCACCATGCTTCCTAATTACACTTTTAAGGGTGCAATACCTAAAAAACTAGGAGATCCAGGAGTACCAACTATACCATGCTCCATTAAAAGAAACTATGTTAAAACTGCTTTATGTGATCTTGGAGCCGGTGTTAGTGTTATGCCTCTCTTTTTATATCGTAGACTTGATTTGAATAACCTGACACCTACTGAAATATCTTTGCAAATGGCTGATAAATCAACTGCTATACCTATCGGTATTTGTGAGGATGTGCCTGTTGTGGTTGCAAACGTTACTATTTTAACGGACTTTGTTATTCTTAATATTCCCGAGGACGATAGTATGTCGATTATCCTTTGTAGACCCTTTTTGAATACTGCAGGGACTGTTATTGATTGCAACAATGGCAATGTCACTTTTCATGTTAATGGTAATGAGCATACATTACACTTTTCGAGGAAACAACCTCAAGTCCACAATATCAATTCTATTGGAAAAGTTTCAACAATTACTATTGGAGGTTTTGAATTTCTTCTTCCTACTGTGAAGAAGAAATATGATATTCTTATTGTTGGGGATGTGCATATCCCCGTTGAGGTAACCTAGTGTTATTCGAAATTTCTCCGGTTTCATGCGATTCGGAATGGGTTTGTTAACAAGACCTGATCAACCTTGTTAGTGGACTCCTTTCGATGAGCATGAGATGGATGAAGTTAGAAGGCACAACCTTCCGTACCATCTTTTTACTTTCTGTTATTTATATTAAATAAAGCAAAAATAGTATTTTCTGTCTGTTTTCTGAATTATCCTTGCGATAAAAAATACCCCGAAAATAAAAGTTCACCAAATGCCCTGAAAATGAAATATTATTTTTTCCAGAATATTTAAGAATATATGGCACTAAGAACACACCAGGGGGACCCACCACGTGCCCACAAGGGTGGAGGGCGCACCCATCCCCCCTGGGTGCCCCCTGCCTCGTGGACCCCACGTGGGTCCCCTCCACTTATTCTTGCACCCACACACTTCGTATTGCTCCATAAAAAATCACCCACCAACTCAAACCCGAGTTCTAGCTCATCTTGCTGCCATTTTCGATCTCCTTGCTCAAAGCTCGATTCACAAAACTGCTTTGGTGGATTATTCTTTGGTATGTGACTCCTCCAATGGTCCAATTAGTTTTTTTCTAGTGCTTTATTTATTGCAATTTTTGCTGCTTAGGTGACCCTGTTCTTGAGCTTGCACGTCAAATTTATGTGGTCAAAAGTAGTTTTAATGCATGATATAGCCTCTAGACACTTGTAGGAGTAGTTGCTATCAATTTTGTTGAGTTTGGTTCAGTTTTATTTTGAGTCACTAAAAATTTCAGAAATTTTTCAGAGGAAGAAGTATGTTTAGGAAAATGTACCAAGGTGGATCTTCAAGGAAGAAAGGCCCAAGGCCCGCAATACGCGAGCCGAACAATGAACTACCAAGGGAGGCTCAAGTGCGGCCTTGAGAATGGCCGTCAGAGGATTTCATGGTTCGGGCAGGCACCAAGGAAGAATTTGACGCATATGTGCGTAACGCTGATCTGGAGAGCTTTGAGGCAGATAAGTGCCGGCAATACCTCTACTTAACTGATACATTTGTGAGAAGGTTTAAATTTACATCATCACGCAATTGTCAAACTATCCTATTTGATCTTTATGACAAATATTATACCATGGACTTAGAAGATTTTAATACTGCTTGTAAACTCCCATAGTGGGGTAGTGCTAGTGAGCCTCGCAAATCTGAATATAAAGACTTTCTTGCTAGTATAACTGTGGGGGAATCTAGGGAAATCACGCAGGCGACCATAGGGAGCATTCATTTTCCTGTCATACATTATTTTGCTCTCTTCATAGGTAGATGCATTAATGGTAAGGATGAAGCATGTCACATGTGTGTTCCCGACCTAAGTGTTCTCAAGAGTGCTGTATTTGGAGATAGACAATATAACTTGGGGGCCATTGTTGCACGTAGGTTGCATAATAATAGTATTAATGGAGATTTCTTTGGTGGAATTTAGGCAACCCATTTAGCTGATTTTCTTGAGATACCCATACGCGGAGATGATATTGAGTTGCCTCCTGCTTATTGATACGTCTCCAACGTATCTATAATTTTTGATTGCTCCATGCTATATTATCTACTGTTTTGGACTATATTGGCCTTTATTTTCCACTTTTATATTATTTTTGGGACTAACCTATTAACCGGAGGCCCAGCCCAGAATTGCTGCTTTTTTGCTTATTTCAGTGTTTCGAAGAAACGGAATATCAAACGCAGTCCAAACGGAATAAAATCTTCGGGAATGTGATTTTCTCACCGAACGTGATCCAGGAGACTTGGACCCTACTGCAAGGAAGCAAAGAGGTGCTCACGAGGGTAGGGGGCGCGCCCCCCTAGGGCGCACCCCCTGCCTCGTGGGACCCTCGGTGCTCCACCGACGTACTCCTTCCTCCTATATATACCCACGTACCCCCAAACGATCAGAACAGGAGCCAAAAACCTAATTCCACCGCCGCAACTTTCTGTATCCACGAGATCCCATCTTGGGGCCTGTTCCGGATCTCCGTCGGAGAGGGCCGTCATCACGGCGGGCTTCTACATCATCATAGCCTCTCCGATGAAGTGTGAGTAGTTTACCTCAGACCTTCGGGTTCATAGTTAGTAGCTAGATGGCTTCTTCTCTCTTTTTGGATCTCAATACAATGTTCTCCCCCTCTCTTGTGGAGATCTATTCGATGTAATCTTCTTCTTTTGCGGTGTGTTTGTTGAGATCGATGAATTGTGGGTTTATGATCAAGTCTATCTATGAACAATATTTGAATCTTTTCTGAATTCTTTTATGTATGATTGGTTATCTTTGCAAATATCTTCGAATTATCCATTTGGTTTGGCCAACTAGATTGGTAGTTCTTGCCATGGGAGAAGTGCTTAGCTTTGGGTTCGATCTTGCGGTGTTCTTTCCTAGTGACAGAAGGGGCAGCAAGACAAGTATTGTATCGTTGCCATCGAGGATACCAAGATGGGGTTTATTTCATATTGCATGAATTTATCTCTCTACATCATGTCATCTTGCTTAAAGCGTTACTCTATTTTTAACTTAATACTCTAGATGCATGCTGGATAGCGGTCGATGAGTGGAGTAATAGTAGTAGATGCAGAATCATTTCGATCTACTTGTCACGGACGTGATGCCTATATACATGATCATGCCTAGATATTCTCATAACTATGCTCAATTCTGTCAGTTGCTCAACAGTAATTTGTTCACCCACCGTAGAAAATTTATGCTCTCGAGAGAAGCCACTAGTGAAACCTATGGCCCCCGGGTCTATTCTCATCATATCAATCTCCATCACTTTTATATTGTTTTGCTATTTACTTTTTACTTTGCATCTTTATATAAAAAATACCAAAAATATTCTATCTATCAGATCTCACTCTCGTAAGTGACCGTGAAGGGCTTGACAACCCCTAATCGCGTTGGTTGCGGGTAGCTATCGCTTTGTGCAGGTACGATGGACTTGAGCGTGGGCTCCTACTGGATTGATACCTTGGTTCTCACAAACTGAGGGAAATACTTACGCTACTCTGCTGCATCATCCCTTCCTCTTCGGGGAAAACCAATGCAAGCTCAAGACGTAGCACTTATTTAGATTATAATACTATGGTTCGCCATCAGTTTGTTGAGAGGAATGACCAGTCCCTCCAGTACCGACTAATCTTTGACAGACGACGCACCTATCACATCGCTCTCCCTGCTCCTACTTTCTTGGACTTTTAGGCAGAAAGGAGATATGTTATAACCAGGGAGGAGGCGAACGAGTATGAGAGGAGGATGGAGGCAGCTCGCCTCCAAGCTGCAGCTCTTCAGGCAGTAGCTGATGCATCTCAGTACGACCCCAGCTTCAACTTTGGATATCCACCAGGCCATCCATGGGCATAGACCAACTTAGGCCAAAAGCCTAAGCTTGGGGGAGTACGCATCTCTCACCGACATTACATTCATGTTCACACACTGATGCCAGTTGTCGGTGCTCATACTTTTTCAATGTATCATCCATGTTAGTTTATTTTCTTTTTAAGCTTTCTTCTTGTGCGTTTGAAAAACCTTAAGAAAAACCAAAAAAATAGTTGTAGCTTTTAGCTAGTTTACTTTCCATGCATGTAGTAGTAGTAATTAAAAGAAAACCCAAAAAGATTTCTCGTTCTTCTTCTGCTTGTTGGGAGCTTTCCCGTGTAAATAGTTTTGTTCCTTTCTTTTCTTTGGGGTGTCGGGAGGAGAAGACCATGATGAAAATGTTGAGTGGCTCTTATATGCATTATTGTTGATATAACAAAGAGCCCATATTACCTTGTCTTCTCCAATGTATTGAATGCTTGCAGATTCCAGCTTAGTCCAATGCACATGCACTATTATTATTATCTACACTATTCGGTTGTGCAAGTGAAAGGCAATAATGACGACATATGATGAACTGATTGAGATGAGAAAAGACGGTATGAACTCGACCTCTCTTGTTTTTGTAAATACAATTAATTCGTCGTTCCTAATTCACCCTATTATGAATGAAACATGTTTGGGATGACAATTAGAGATTATAGTTGCTTATGCCATGCTTAATTACCTAGGAGTTTATAATGGTTTACCTTGCGTGTCAACATGCTATTAAAATGGTTGTGATGTGGTATGATAGGGTGGTATCCTCCTTTGAACGATTTGAGTGGCTTGACTTGGCACATGTTCACACATGTAGTTGAAACAAAATCAACATAGCCTCCACGATATTTATGTTCATGGTTAATTATATCCTACTCATGCTTGCATTCAGTGTTGATTAATTTTAATGCATGTTCATGACTATTGTCGCTCTCTAGCTGGTCGCTTCCCAGTCTCTTTCTAGCCTTCACTTGTACTAAGCGGGAATATTGCTTGTGCATCCAACTCCATAAACCCCAAAAGTTGTTCCATATGAGTCCACCATACCTTCCTATAAACGGTATCTACCTGCCGTTCCAAGTAAATTTGTATGTGCCAAACTCTAAACCTTCAAATAAACATTCTGTTTTGTATGCTCGAATAGCTCATGTATCAACTAGGGTTGTCTGTATCTTCCATGCCAGGCGGGTTATTCTCAAGAGGAGTGGACTCCGCTCCTTACTCACAAGAAAATGGCTGGTCACCGGGATGCCCAGTCCCATGCTCAAATCAAATCAAAATAATTGCAAACAAAATTCCCCCAGGATTGTTGTTAGTTGGAGGCACCCGTTGTTTCGGGCAAGCCATGGATTCATGCTTGTTGGTGGTGGGGGAGTATAAACTTTACCATTCTGCTTGGGAACCGCCTATAATGTGTGTAGCATGGAAGATATCGAGATCTCTCAGTTGTTATGTTGACAATGAAAGTATACCGCTCAAAATATTATTCATCTCTATTTCAAAACCGAGCTCTGGCACCTCTACAAATCCCTGCTCCCCTCTGCGAAGGGCCTATCTATTTACTTTTATGTTGAGTCATCATCCTCTTATTAAAAAGCACCAGTTGGAGAGCACCGCTGTCATTTGCATGTATTATTATTAGTTTACATTGAGTATGACTTGACTGGATCTCTTTTACCATGAATTACAATTTCCAATCAGCCCTTGATCTTCAGGGGTGCTCTTCATTTATGTTTTGTGGTCTCAGAAAGGGCTAGCGAGATATAATCTTGTTATATCATGTTATGATTGTTTTGAGAAAGTGTTGTCATCCAAGATTTATTATTATTGCTCGCTAGTTGATTATGCCATTGAAATGAGTAAACATGAGACCTAAATATTATTGTGAATATGGTTAGTTCATAATCTTTGCTGAAAACTTGAATGCTGGTTTTACATATTTACAACAACAAGAGCCAATAGAGTTTGTAAAAGTTTTTATTTATAACTTTCAGTTTGTCAACTGAATTGCTTGAGGACAAGCAAATGTTTAAGCTTGGGGGAGTTGATATGTCTGCAACGTATCTACTTTTCCAAAACTTTTGCCCTTGCTTTGGACTCTAACTTGCATGATTTGAATGGAACTAACCCGGACTGACGCTATTTTCAGCAGAATTGCCATGTTGTTATTTTCGTGTAGAAATAGAAGTTCTTGGAATGACCTGAAAATCAACGTAGATTATTTTTGGAGAATATAAAAATACTGGCGAAAGAATCAAGGCCAGGGGGCCCACACCCTATCCACGAGGGTGGGGGTGCGCCTACCCCCTGGGCGCGCCCCCTGCCTCGTGGGCCCCCTGGTGCTCCACCGACCTCAAATCCAACTCCATATATTCGTGTTCGGGGAGACAAAAATAAGAGAGAAGGATTCATCACGTTTTACGATACAGAGCCGCCGCCAAGCCCTAATCTCTCTCGGGAGGGCTGATCTGGAGTCCGTTCAGGGCTCCGGAGAGGGTAATCCGTCGCCATCGTCATCATCAACCTTCCTCCATCACCAATTTCATGATTCTCACCACCGTGTGTGAGTAATTCCATTGTAGGCTTGCTGGACGGTGATGGGTTGGATGAGATTTATCATGTAATTGAGTTATTTTTGTTAGGGTTTGATCCCTAGTATCCACTATGTTCCGAGATTGATGTTGCTATGACTTTGCTATGCTTAATGCTTGTCACTAGAGCCCGAGTGCCATGATTTTAGATCTGAACCTATTATGTTTTCATGAATATATGTGAGTTCTTGATCCTATCTTGCAAGTCTATAGTCACCTATTATGTGTTATGATCCTTTAACCCCGAAGTGACAATAATCGGGATACTTACCGGTGATGACCATAGTTTGAGGAGTTAATGTATTCACTATGTGTTAATTCTTTGGTCCGGTACTCTATTAAAAGTAGGCCTTAATATCCCTTAGTTTCCAATAGGACCCCGCTGCCACGGGAGGGTAGGACAAAAGATGCCATGCAAGTTCTTTTCCATAAGCACGTATGACTATATTCGGAATACATGCCTACATTACATTGATGAACTGGAGCTAGTTTTGTGTCACCCTAGGTTAAACTATTGCATGAGGAATTGCATCCGACATAATTATCCATCACTTATCCATTACCTACGAGCTTTTCATATATTGTTCTTTGCTTATTTATTTTTCTGTTGCTACTGTTACAATCACTATAAAACCAAAAATATTACCTTTGATACCGTTACCACTACTATCATATTACTTTGCTACTAAATACTTTGCTGTAGATATTATGTTTCCAGGTGTGGTTGAATTGACAACTCAGCTGCTAATACTTGAGAATATTCTTTGGCTCCCCTTGTGTCGAATCAATAAATTTGGGTTGAATACTCTACCCTCAAAAACTGTTGCGATCCCCTATACTTGTGGGTTATCAGTGAACATAATGATTTGAAGAATAATGCACATATTCATAGCCCTTAGATCTTCCCCACGAAACAGAATTGTTAGCACTATGATGTTCATATGAGGACTTTGATCCACGTGAGGAATTTGGTCCATATGAGGACTTGGATCCGTATGAAGACTTTGGTCCATATGAAGAATTTGATCTGGGGTTCCTTTTCTTCACAGGTGGAGTCATGATGACATTCACCTGAAGACTTTCAAGGCACCTTTTGGGAACCCAGATTTTCTTCATAGGGGGACCGTTCCTGCAGTTAGTGCCAACATATCTAGCAAATACTTCACCATTCTAATTTTTGAACAGTTTATAGTTGGAGTCAAATGACTCATCAGAAGAATATGAAGATTCACACATAAAGCAAGATAGAGTAGATGGATCCACGGAAGGTCCCTTTGCAGGAACCCACGAGGTTTTGGGATACTACTTAGGTTTCCAGTAGGTCCCATCAGCATTTAGTTTCCTTTCAAAGGCAATACCATCTTTCCTAGGGTTCCTGTTGAGGATATGCTTTTTAAGCACATCACAAAGTGCCTGATGCCCTTTTAGGCTTTTGTACATGCCTGTCACATACAATTCCTTGAGCCCTGCATGGTCGGTGATACTAGAAGCCTCCTCAGATGAGGAATTTTTGATAGCAAAGAGAGTTGAAAAATTTTCGGCAATGGAAGCATTTGAACTTTCAGGTGAAGAATTAGCGGATTCATGTTCAATGCATTTCAAACATGGTGGAATGAATTCAACATGAGTGGAACTTATTTGTTGAGCAAGCAATGAATTGCGTTCCTTCTGAAGATCTTCATAACTCACCCTTAGCTGCTCAAGATCTTGCTTTCTTTTAAGAAATTCATAAGAAAGCTTCTCATGATCAGATAAGAGAGTGTTATGATGACTCTGAAGATTATCAAACCTAGTCTGAAGTCTCTAAAGATTTTCAATTAAAGTTTTGGTGCGATCCATTTCTTCACCCAACATATCATCGCTTTGGTCTAGCATATTTTGAACCTTTTCAAAAGCCTTTTGTTGTCTCACAGCAATCTTAACAAGTTTAGAATAGCTAGGCTTGAGATTTTCATCAAATTCATCCTCACTTGATTTAGAGGAGGGATATTTGAGTACCTTTGCACCTTTTTCCATGAAGCAATAGGTGGGAGCGTAGTCATCATCGTTGTCGTCAGCAGTGTTGGGGAGGTCATTTTCCTTAGAATTGAAGATGGACTTGCTGACGAATGTGGTAGCGAGGGCTAGGCTTGCCATACCAGAGTCTGACTCCTCAGATGCCTCCTCTTCCTCATTTCCCTCAGATTCAGCCTAAGAGTCCATTTCCTTGCCAATGAATGCCCGAGCCTTCTTGGAGCTGCTCTTCTTGTGAGATGAAGACTTCGAGGTTTTTGATGATTAGAATTTTGAATATTTCTTCTTCTTCTTTGAGTCATCAGAACTGTAATCCTTGTACTTCTTCTTTGATTCCTTTTCCCATTGAGGGCAATCTTGAATGTAGTGAGCAAGTTTCTTGGATATGTGGCAAATTCTCTTCTTGTAGTCACGGGATGAGGAATCTGATCTCATGTCATCATTTCTTGATGATTTACCAAAGCGACCACGTCTTGAGAATTTCTGGAATTTCCACACGAGCATTGCTAGCTCCCGGCTCAGTTCTTCAGGATCACCAAGGCTACTACCACAATCCTCACCTTAGGATTCAGATACTGCCTTTGCCTTTAGAGCGCGTGATCTGCCACAGCTTGGTCCATAGAGATATCTCTTCTCGGCAAGTTGGGACTCATGAGTGTTTAGCCTCTCGAGGATATCAGCGGGATCAAGTGACTTGTAGTCTCCATGTTCTTGTATCATCTGTGCAAGGGTGTCAAATGAGGAATCAAGTGATTTCAATAATTTCTTCACCACCTCATGGTCGGTGATGTCAGTGGCACCAAGTGCTTGAATCTCATTTGAGATGTCAGTGAGGCGATCGAAGGTTTGCCGAACATTTTCATTGTCGAGTCTTTTGAAGCAGTTGAAGAGATTGCGAAGAACGTAAACTAGAGAGTCACGTTGTGTCGAGACTCCTTCATTGACATTGGACACCCTATCCCAGATAAGCTTTACTGTCTCCAAAGCTCTCACTCTGCCATATTGCCCTTTGTTTAGATGGCCACATATGATGTTCTTCGCTTGAGGGTTGAGTTGCTTGAATCTCTTCACGTCAGCAGCATTGATGGTAGGAGTGATAGAGGGAACACCATTTCCCACAACATACCAGAGATCGTTGTCAATTGCCTCAAGATGCATTCACATCTTATTCTTCCAGTAGGGGTAGTCCGTCCCATCGAAGGTAGGACACCCACTAGAGACCATGATCATACCTGCGGTCGACATAACTAAAACTCCAGGCGGTTAAACCAAAATCACACAGAACAAGGGAGTACCTTGCTCTGATACCAATTGAAAGTACGTTAAGTCGACTAGAGGGGGCGTGAATACGTGATTTTTACCAATTCGTCACTAAGGAATTTCACAATGAGGAAATTCCTAAGTCACGAATGACTAGCAGCGGAATAAGTACTCAGATGCAAGACCAGAAGCACAGTCATCATGATGAAATGAAAACAAGCACAGAGTATAGAAAGCGTAAACACAGGATAAACAGGCAGAAGACAAGCTAACTAAAGAAATTGAACTGAGGAAATTGAGAAAGTCTTCATTCAGAGTCTTCAAACAGTTGCGATCGAGTACACAACACAGTAATGCAGAAATGGAAGGGTTGAGGAAATAGAACTAGTTAGCTCGGTGAAGACAATGATTTGGTAGACCAGCCCAACTGCTGTGATGGTCATACGTCTGGTTGGAGCGGCTAGGTATTGAAACCTAAGGACACATAGTCCTGGATACATAGTCCTCACCGTATTCTCCTTGAGCTAAGGTCACACAGACCTCGCCCAATCACTCGTGGTAAGTCTTCAGGTGACTTCCAAACCTTCCAAAACTCGGTCACTCGGTGATCCACAATTTCCTCTTGGATGCTCTAGACCATGATGCCTAACCATCTGGAATATGAATAGTCTTCAAAGGTAACAAGCATCAGATCCACACAGGAACAATCTCTTCAGTGATGCTCAATCACTTTGGGTTGGTAGGTGTTTGGTTTGGGGTTTGGGGTTTTTCCTCACTTGATGATTTTCGCTCAAAGTCCTCGGAGAATGGGATGATCTCAATGACAAGTGTCAGTTTCTCGCGGAGCAGCCAACCAGCTAGTGGTTGTAGGGGGGCGGCTATTTATAGCCTAGGGAGCAGCCTGACATGATAAGACATAAATTCCCTTCAATGATATGACCGTTAGGTGGGTAAGATATTTTGGGACAGCTGGCGCATAGCATAGCAACGGTCAGAAATTTGCGGTTCAAATTCCTAAGGGCTATCATGTTCCTCACTTATAGGCAATCTGCATTGGCGAATTCCTAACTCCCCAGTCAGAGCAAATTCCTCAGAGACTAGAAGAACTTCGTCTCTGTCACTGAAGAAATTGACTGAACTGTATGAGATTTCCAATGGCTTCACTCGAAGGGATTCATAGGTGTAGGATTTTGAGATGAGCATCACTTGGAAACTTTTCCTTAATTTTACTGTGACCCCCTTTAACAGTATGGTGTTTCCTATGACTCAAGAAAGAGAAAAACAAAACTATGAAAACAAAAGTCTTTGAGCTTCATATTCCTCGCATGAATATCAAGTCTTCAGGATCACACCAATTTCTTCACTTTCAAAGTCTTGAGAAAGTCAAAGTCTTCAGTTGAAGACATTCATTTTTAGGGGTCGACTTTCTCTGTAAATATCAAACTCCTCATAGAATTATAGACCTGTGTACACTCACAAACACATTAGTCCCTTAACCTATAAGTCTTCAATACACCAAAATCACTAAGGGGCACTAGATGCACTTACACTTTGACTGAAGACTTTCTCAATTTCCTCAGTTTGATTTCTTCAGTCAGCTTGTCTTCAGCCTGCTTATCCTGTGTTTACACTTTTTGTACTCTGTGCTTGTTTTCATTTCATCATGATGATTGTGCTTCTGTTCTGTTATGCTTTCATCTGAGTACTTATTCTGCTGCTAGTCATTGGTGACATAGAAATTTCCTCACCGTGAAATTCCTCAGTGATGAATTTGTAAAAATGGCCTATTCATCCCCCCTCTAGTCGACTTAACACACTTTCATCAGCCACCAAATCTACCGGGTCCCGGCTATCATCGGGAAGAATAGTTTTTTTCACATAACAAGGAGGCACTTCCTTCCATGCGAAGATACAGCCGGTGGGTCCCAGCTCTCAGGGGGAGGAAACAGCTTAATAAGGAGGAACTTTCCTTGCATGCGACCATGGACCTCATGGGTCCCGGCTGTCAGGCTCTCCCAGTACAGTCCTCTTCAGATGACTCTCATTTGTTGACCACGCCGTGTCGAGCGCAGCGAGGCGATGGATGATGGCAAGGCCCCAGACTAGAACGACCCGGAGATGGGGAAGACGCGGTAGTGGAGTCACAGACGGAGAGGAGTGGGAAACTTGACTGGTTCGGGTGCGGGGTGGGCCTACACTCGATAGAGAATAAAAGGAGGTGCGGAGTGGAGGGATGGCCTGGCCGTCAGCGGGGTAGAGTTTTGCTACGAGGCATGCAAAACAACGTCGCTAGATGCCGGAGGCTGGAGTAGGCGATCCCGGCAGCACTGGGGGAAGAAGACGAGAGATTGAAGAAGAATGTCGGCTGTTGGATGTAAATCCAATGTCTTGCTTAGGCTTCGACCTACTGGCCCACATGTCAGCCAGTCCATTTGGTGGGTTGGGTGAAACAATGATGTAGCATCTATACAACCCGTTTATATATATGGTGGAATTTAAAGCCCATTTGTTTTTTTCTGGAAATCTGCGGACTTGCTGGTCTAGGTGAAAATATCATGTTGGGCTGGACGAAGAAATGTTATAAAAACATAAACACATGATTTCATGTCTATTACTACATTGGTTAGTAAAATCTTTGCAAGCTTATGTACGCAATCACTAGGAGTTAACTTGCCAAGTTATATATAAATAATAATAATTATTATTATTTTGTAAGAACTTTCAATTTATGAAATAAAATATCATTTTAATTTGATGAGTCAATAGGACGTGGGGTATTATTATTTTTTTTGGTTAGACGTGGGACAGTTGAGTTGGTCCTAGGGAAAAGTACTGGGAGAAAACTCAGTTTACATCGAAAAAGGAAGTGGGAGACAATTCAAATATATGATTAATGAAAATGAAAAATAAAGGAAGTGTGAAGGTCTATAAAATGGTTGGACGAACGACTGGTTTAACAGAACCTTATGTTGTTTCTATTATATAATATATGTAATAAAATAAGATATATATATATATATATATATATATATATATGTGTGTGTGTGTGTGTGTGTGTCCTATTATAGAAGGGAAAACATAGGTTAAGTTTTGCATTCTTATAGAAAAATAGAACTGTGTTCTGCGTCGTCTTGAAAAACCAAACATAACTTGGGTTGCTGATGTTGTAGACAAGCTAGGTTGGGAGGCCCAGAGGCCGCTTGATACCTGCTGGATCCAAAAAAACGTTGAAACATGTCATGGCCTACCCATGTTAAACTACAAAACACAGGCCATGGACCTGGTGGGCCTGGGACGGTCAGCCTCTTGACGAACAGTTGTCTCTCGATTCCTCTTGTCTGACCATGTTGGGAACGACAGACGGCAGTGCCGCGGCGAGAGCACCAAGGCGGAGGACGACGTCAAGACCTCGGATCGAACGAACCGGAGCGGGGGAAGACGTAAGCAGAGGGGAGTATGAGGGTTGACTTGTTCGGGTGCAGGGTGGGCCGGTGGAGCCACCGCCGCCGGACAATGTGTGGGAGTAGAGGGATGGCCTGGCCAACGCCATAGGCTATGATGGCCAGCCGCTGTATAGGAAGAGGATGAAAGATTGAACAAAATAAAGAAATACAAATGGATAGGTGGTTGGTCGCATATGTCTGTGTACGAAACCTGTTGGGTCCACCTGAGAAGGGGAATACGTTGGGAGGAAGGAGATTCAAAGCACCAGAGCCGAGTTAACTAGTTTTTTTTGAAACAGACGAGTGAACTAGTTACATACATAAGCAAATAGCCACTAAAAAGCAAACATGTTAATGGGTTCTTAGAAGAAATATTTCAGACGAAAGAGATAATTACGACACATAGGCTAATGCATGAAACACTCAGATGATAAAGGTGCTTATAAACAGATAAAGTACAACATCTAGACCTTCCTGGCACGCTTGATCATGACGCTGCGTCTGTCCATGTACTCATTGGTTATGGGAAGCAGACACACCCTCATGTCCAATATGAAGGAAATATGCCCTAGAGGCAATAATAAAGTTGTTATTTATATTTCCTTATATCATGATCAATGTTTATTATTCATGCTAGAATTGTATTAACCGGAAACTTAGTACATGTGTGAATACATAGACAAACAGAGTGGCACTAGTTTGCCTCTACTTAACTAGCTCGTTGAATCAATGATGGTTATGTTTCCTAACCATAGACACGAGTTGTCATTTGATTAACGGTATCACATCATTAGAGAATGATGTGATTGACTTGACCCATCCGTTAGCTTAGCACGATGATCGTTTAGTTTGTTGCTATTGCTTTCTCCATAACTATACATGTTCCTATGACTATGAGATCGTGCAACTCCCGAATACCGAAGGAACACTTTGTGTGCTACCAAACGTCACAACGTAACTGGGTGATTATAAAGGTGCTCTACAGGTGTCTCCGATGGTGTTTGTTGAGTTGACATGGATCAAGATTAGGATTTGTCACTCCGATTGTCGGAGAGGTATCTCTGGGCCCTCTCGGTAATGTACATCACAATAAGCCTTGCAAGCAATGTAGCTAATGAGTTAGTTACGGGATGTAGCATTACGGAACGAGTAAAGAGACTTGCCGGGAACGAGATTGAACTAGGTATTGAGATACCGATGATCGAATCTCGGGCAAGTAACATACCGATGACAAAGGGAACAACGTATGTTGTTATGCGGTTTGAGCGATAAAGATCTTCGTAGAATATGTAGGAACCAATATGAGCATCCAGGTTCCACTATTGGTTATTGACCGGAGATGAGTCTCGGTCATGTCTACATAGTTCTCGAACCCATAGGGTCCGCACGCTTAACATTCGGTGACGATCAATATTATGAGTTTATGTGTTTTGATGTAACGAAGGTAGTTTGGAGTCCTGGATATGATCAAAAACATGACAAGGAGTCTCAAAATGGCCGAGACATAAAGATCGATATATTGGACGACTATAATCGGACACCGGAAGTGTTCTGGGTGATTTCAGAGAAAACGGAGTGCCGGAGGGGTTACCGGAACCCCCCGGGGAAGTATTGGGCCTTAGGGGAGAGAGAGGGCAGCAGCCGAGGAGGTGGTGCCCCCCCAGGGGGAGTCCGGATAGGACTAGGGGATGGGGGCGTGGCCCCTCTTTTCCTCTCCCTCTCCCTCTCTTTCCTTCCCCTTCCTCCTTCCTAGTAGGACTAGGAAAGGATGAATCCTACTCCTACTAGGAGGAGGATTTCTCCTCTCCTTGGGCGCCACTAGGGCCGGCCTGCCTCCCCCTTGCTCCTTTATATACGGGGGCAGGGGGCACCCTAGAACACACAAGTTGATCATTGATCTCTTATCCGTGTGCGGTGCCCCCTCCACCATAATCCACCTCGGTCATATCGTAGCGGTGCTTAGGCGAAGCCCTGTTTCGGTAGAATCATCACCACCGTCATCACCACCGTCATCACGCCGTCGTGCTGACGAAGCTCTCCTTCGACACTCTACTAGATCATGAGTTCGTGGGACGTCACCAAGCCGAACGTGTGCAGATCGCGGAGGTGCCGTACTTTCGGTACTAGGATTGGTTGATCGTGAAGACGTACCAATACATCAACCGCGTTGTCATAACGCTTCCTCTTACGGTCTAGGAGGGTACGTGGACAACACTCTTCCCTCTCGTTGCTATGCATCACCATGATAGATCTTGCGTGTGCGTAGGAAATTTTTGAAATTACTGTGTTCCCCAACAGTGGCATCCGAGCCAGGTTTATGCGTAGATGTTATATGCACGAGTTGAACACAAAGGAGTTGTGGGCGTGGGTATATACATATTGCTTGTCGTCACTAGTTGATTCTTGATTCAGCGGTATTGTTGGATGAAGCAGCCCAGACCGACATTACGCATACGCTTACGCGAGACTGGTTCTACCGACGCGCTACGCACACGGGTGGCTGGTGGGTGTCAGTTTCTCCAACTTTAGTTGAATCGGATTCAATGAACAGGGTTCTTTCTGAAGATCAATAAGCAATCACTATACCGCATTGTGGTTTTTGATGCGTACGTAAGAACGGTTCTTGCTCAGCCCGTAGCAGCCACGTAAAACTTGCAATAACAAAGTAGAGGACTTCTAACTTGTTTTCCCAAGGCATGTTGTGATTTGATATGGTCAAGACGCGATGAGATATAAATTGTTGTATGAGATGATCATGTTTTCTTAAAGTTATCAGCAACTGGCAGGATCCTTATGGTTGTCTCTTTACTGCATAAGATGCAATCGCCATATAATTGCTTTACTTTATCGCTATGCGATAGCAATAGTTGCAAAAGCAATAGTTGGTGAGACGACCATGTGGCGACACGTTGATAGAGATCAAGATGATGGAGATCATGGTGTCATGCTAGTGACGATAGATATCATGATGGTGTTTTGGAGATGGAGATCAAAGGCACAAGATGATGATGGCCATATCATTTCACATATTTTGATTGCATGTGATGTTTATCCTTTATGTATCTTATTTTGCTTAGTTTGGCGGTAGCATTATAAGATGATCTCTCACTAAATTTCAAGGTACAAGTGTTCTCCCTGAGTATGCACCGTTGTGACAGTTCATCGTGCCGAGACACCACATGATGATCGGTTGTGATAAGCTCTATGTTCACATACAACAGGTGCAAGCCAGTTTTGCACACGTGGAATACTCGGGTTAAACTTGATGAGCCTAGCATATGCAGATATGGCCTCGAAACACTGGAGACTGAAAGGTCGAGCGTGAATCATATAGTAGATATAATCAACATAGTGATGTTCACCATTAAAAACTACTCCATCTCACGTGATGATCAGACATGGTTTAGTTGATTTGGATCATGTGATCATTTAGAAGACTAGAGGGATGTCTATCTAAGTGGGAGTTCTTAAGTAATATGATTAATTGAACTTTAATTTATCATGAACTTAGTCCTGATAGTATTTGCATAACTATGTTGTAGATCAATAGCTCGTGATGTAGCTCCCCGTTTATTTTTGATATGTTCCTAGAGAAAAACTATGTTGAAAGATGATAGTAGCAATGATGCGGACTAGGTCCGTGATCTGAGGATTATCCTCATTGCTTCATAGAAGAATTATGTCCTTGATGCACCGCTAGGTGACGGACCTATTGCATGAGCAGATACAGACGTTATGAACGTTTGGTAAGGCTCGGTATGATGACTACTTCATAGTTTAGTGCACCATGCTTCACGGCTTAGAACCAGGACTTCAAAAATGTTTTGAACACCACAGAGAATATAAGATGTTCTAAGAGTTGAAATTGGTATTTCATACTCATGCTCGTGTCAAGAGGTAGAAGACCTCTAACAGTACTTTGCCTACAAGATGGAGGAGAATAGCTCAACTAGTGAGCATGTGCTCAGATTGTTTAGGTACTACAATTGCTTGAATCAAGTGGGAGTTAATCTTCTAGATAAGATAGTAATTGACAAAGTTCTCTAGTCACTATTACCAAGTTACTAGAACTTAGTGATGAACTATAATATACAAGGGATAACGAAAGTAATTCCCAAGCTATTCGCGATGCTGAAATCGGCAAAGATAGAAATCAAGAAATAGCATCAAGTATTGATGGTTAACAAGACCACTAGTTTCAAGAAAAAGGGCAAAGGGAAAGAAAGAGGAACTTCAAAGAAGAATAGCAAGCAAGTTGCTGCTCCCATGAAGAAGCTCAAAGCTAGACCCAAGACTGGAACTGAGTGCTTCTACTGCAAAGGAAATGGTTATTGGAAGTGGAACTGCCCTAGATACTTGGCAGATAAGAAGGATGGAAAAGTGAACAAAAGTATATATTTGATATACATGTTATTGATGTGTACTTTACTAGTGTTTATAACAACACCTTAGTATTTGATATTGGTTCAGTTACTAAGAGTAGTAACTCGAAACGGGAGTTGCAAAATAAACAGAGACTAGTTATGGGCGAGGTGATGATGTGAGTTGGAAGTGATTCCAAGGTTGATAAGATCACCATTGCACACTCCCTTTACCTTCGGGATTAGTGTTGAACCTAAAATAAATGTTATTTGGTGTTTGCGTAGAGCATAATATGATTGGATCATGTTTATTGCAATACGACTATTCATTTAAGTCAAGGATAATTGTTATTCTGTTTACATGAATAAAACCTTCTGAGGTCGTACACCCAAGGTGAATGGTTTATTGAATCTCGATCATAGTAATGCACATATTCATAATATTGAAGCCAAAAGATGCAAAGTTAATAATGATAGTGCAACTTATATGTGGCACTGCCGTTTAGGTCATATTGGTGTAAAGCGCATAAAGAAACTCCATGCTGATGGGCTTTTGGAATCACTTGATTATGAATCATTTGATGCTTGCGAATAGTGCCTCATGGGCAAGATGACTAAAACTCCGTTCTCCAGAACAATGGAGCAAGCAACCAACTTATTGGAAATAATACATACTGATGTATGCAATACGATTAGTGTTGAGGCTCGCGGCGGGTATCATTATTTTCTGATCTTCACAGATGATTTGAGCAGATATGGGTGTATCTACTTGATGAAACATAAGTCTGAAACATTTGAAAAGTTCAAATAATTTCAGAGTGAAGTGGAAAATCATCATAACAAGAAAATAAAGTTTCTGGGATCTGATCGTGGAGGAGAATATTTGAGTTACGACTTTGTTCTTCATCTGAAACAATGCGAAATAGTTTCACAACTCATGCCACCTGGAACACCATAGCGTAATGGTGTGTCCGAACGTCATAACCGTACTTTATTAGATATGGTGCAATCTATGATGTCTCTTACCAATTTATCACTATCGTTTTGGGGTTATGCATTAGAGACAACTGCATTCACGTTAAATAGGGCACCATCTAAATCTGTTGAGACGACACCATATGAACTGTGGTTTAGCAAGAAACCTAAGCTGTCGTTTCTTAAAGTTTGGTGCTATGATGCTTATGTGAAAATGTTTCAACTTGATAAGCTCGAACCCAAATCGGAGAAATGCGTCTTCATAGGATACCCAAAGGAAACTGTTGGGTACACCTTCTATCACAGATCCGAAGACAAGATATTCGTTGCTAAGAATGGATCCTTTCTAGAGAAGAAGTTTCTCTCGAAAGAAGTGATTGGGAGGAATGTAAAACTTGATGAAGTAATTGTTCCTTCTCCTGAATTGTAAAGTAGTTCATCACAGAAATCAGTTCTAGTGATTCCTACACCAATTAGTGAGGAAGTTAATGATGATGATCATGAAACTTCAGATCAAGTTACTACCGAACCTCGTAGGGCAACCAGAATACGTTCCGCACTAGAGTGGTACGGTAATCCTGTTCTGGAGGTCATGTTACTTGACCATGACGAACCTACGAACTATGAGGAAGCGATGATGAGCCCAGATTCCGCGAAATGGCTTGAAGCCATGAAATCCGAGATGAGATCCATGTATTAGAACAAAGTATGGACTTTGATTGACTTGCCCGTTGATCGGTGAGCCATTAAGAATAAATGGATTTTCAAGAAGAAGACGAACACTGATAGTCACTACAAAAAAAAGAAACATCCGTGACATTTTGGGCCGAATGAAAAAAAATTATGTCATACATATGACACTTCTATGACGATAATTGTGACAAAACCCGGTATCATCATAGATGTGGTGGGCTCCTACTTCCATGACAAAAAATCATGACGGAAAATGGGCTTTTCGTCCTGGGCAGGCCAGAGACACAGATGCATGACATTCTTTGGGCCGTCCATGATGGAAAAAACCGTGGTAGAAGCGAGGGGGAGGAAAATTTCAGGGAGTTCCCGGTTACGGTGGGAGGTCGGGGGCCGAGCGATGCGCATTTCTCTCATACACGTACGCGCGTGTGTGCGAGGTGTTGTCTCTAACTGAACCGGATCGAGGCGTTGGGCTGTAACTGAACCCGAGCGATTGCACTGCAGGCTACGCGTTACTGAACCCAAGCGATCGATCGATGGCTGTTAACTGAACCCGATCGAGCAATTCCTTCGCTACTGCTGCTAACTTAAGCCAATCGATTGGATGAACAGTGAGCATTGCGCGGGGGGGGGGGGGGAGGGTGGGTGGGGGGGTTGGATGAACAGTGAGCGGTGGCGTTGCCTCTGGATGAATAGGACCCTGTGGTGTGGAGGGCTAGATGAACAGTAGACGGTGGAGGGGTGCCCGTGGAGGGGTGGTTGAATAGGACCCCGTGGCGTGGAGGGCTGGATGAACAGTAGACGATGGAGGGGTGCTCGTGGAGGGGTGGTTGAACAGTAGCCGGTGGAGTAGCGCGTGGTGGAGGCTGGATGAACAGGAGCCCGTGGAGGCTGGAGGAGGTTGACGGTAGCCCGTGGAGGCTGGAGGAGGTCGATGGTGGAGATGAACAGTATCCCGTGGAGTCCCGTTTTGCGGTATGCCACACCCCTCTCGATGAACAGGACCCCCGTTTCGAGCGTAGCGCTCCAACACAAGTTCGTTTCGTCCATTTTGCGGTACGCTACACCCCTCCCGATCAACAGGACCCCTGTTTCAACCGTAGGAGGTCCGTTTCGTCCGTTTTGCGGTACGCCACACCCCTCCCGATCAACAGGACCCCTGTTTCGACCGTAGGAGGTCCGTTTCCTCTGTTTTGCGGTACGCCAGACCCCTCACGATCAACAGGACCCCGTTCCGAACGTAGGAGGTCCGTTTCCTCCGTTGTGCGGTACGCCAGGCCTCGTTTCCATCGCCTATTCCATCCAAGCCCTCCCGATGAACACGACCACGCATTCTGTTCCGACCCAGCCGGTTGGCTCCCACGCGTTCCATTGCCTCCCGATGAACACGACGCAATCTGTTGCCTCCCCATGAACACGACGACGACGATGTTTCTCCGTTTCGACCCAGCCATGTACACGAGCCCTGGTCGTACATATGCGCGAGTAGGCGTTCGAGACCCCGCCCGTATGTACACATACGTGGCCGTATTTTCTTTCTTGCACCCTGGCCGTTGTACGTACGTGCACATGCTACGTGCGCGCCTCTACTACGACACGTACGCGCCTCTACATCCACCAGTATATATGTACATACACGTTCGCGACCAGAATGACAACACTACGTACGCTTCGACTAGGTGGGTCCCGACTGTCAGGCAGTTCCTTTCCTGCGAAGATGTAGCTGGTGGGTCCCAACAGTCAAGGGGGCGAATTTTTTTTTTGCCCGGACGCACTTCCTTGCGTGTGAAGATGTAGCTGGTGGGTCCCAGCAGTCAGGGGGAAATGTTTTTTTCGCGAAATACAGTGGCCCGTCCGGTGGGTCCTAGCTGTTAGGTGGAGGAATCATTATTTTCCATGTAATAAGGAGGCACTTCCTTGTTGCGGCCATGGACCCAACTGTCAGCCTCTCCACGTACAGTCCACGTCCGATGAAAGTCGTTCCTTGACCATGTTGACCAGGCCGCGCCGAGAGCACCACAACGGTGAACGACGGCGATGCCTAGGAAGGCGACGACACAGAGCCGGGGAAGACGCGGCAGTGGAAGCCCGCGCTGAGAGGAGTACGAGGGTTCACTGGTTCAGCTACGGTGTGAGGCTGTCGTTGCCGTAGGGCCTGGCCAGCGGTGGGAATAGTAGGGGGCAGTGAGGCCTCCGCGGCAGCATAGCTGGCCACGGGAGGCAGGAGCATGCGGCACGACCGGGGCTGCTTTGTGCGGCTAGAGCAAGAGGACCAGAGGTTGAAGAAGCTCTACGGCCGTTGGATGGACATTGTACGGTCACTGGTGAAGGAAATATGCCCTAGAGGCAATAATAAAGTTATTATTTATTTCCTTATATCATGATAAATGTTTATTATTCATGCTAGAATTGTATTAACCGGAAACATAATACATGTGTGAATACATAGACAAACACAGTGTCACTAGTATGCCTCTACTTGACTAGCTCGTTGATCAAAGATGGTTATGTTTACTAACCATAGACATGAGTTTTCATTTGATTAATGGGATCACATCATTAGGAGAATGATGTGATTGACTTGACCCATTCCGGTAGCTTAGCACGCGATCGTTTAGTTTGTTGCTATTGCTTTCTTCATGACTTATACATGTTCCTATGACTATGAGATTATGCAACTCCCATTTACTGGAGGAACACTTTGTGTGCTACCAAACATCACAACGTAACTGGGTGATTATAAAGCTGCTCTACAGGTGTCTCCGAAGGTACTTGTTGGGTTGGCGTATTTTGAGATTAGGACTTGTCACTCCGATTGTCGGAGAGGTATATCTGGGCCCTCTCGGTAATGCACATCACTTAAGCCTTGCAAGCATTGCAACTAATGAGTTAGTTGCGGGATGATGTATTACGGAACGAGTTAAGAGACTTGCCGGTAACGAGATTGAACTAGGTATTGAGATACCGACGATCGAATCTCGGGCAAGTAACATACCGATGACAAAGGGAACAACGTATGTAGTTATGCGGTCTGACAGATAAAGATCTACGTAGAATATGTGGGAGCCAATATGAGCATCCAAGTTCCGCTATTGGTTATTGACCGGAGACGTGTCTCGGTCATGTCTACATAGTTCTCGAACCCGTAGGGTCCGCACGCTTAAAGTTCGATGACGGTTATATTATGAGTTTATGTGTTTTGATGTACCAAAGGAGTTCGGAGTCCCGGATGAGATCGGGGACATAACGAGGAGTCTCAAAATTATCGAGACATAAAGATCGATATATTGGATGACTATATCCGGACATCGGAAAGGTTCCGAGTGATTCGGGTATTTTCGAGAGTACCGGGGAGTTACGGGAATTCGTATTGGGGCTTAATGGGCCATACGGGAAAGGAGAGAAAGGCCTCAAAGGGTGGCCGCACCCCTCCCCATGGGCTGGTCCGAATTGGACTAGGAAGGGGGAGGGGGGTGCCCCCTTCCTTCCTTCTCCTTTTCCCTTACCTTTCCTTCTCTCCTACTCCTACTACTTGGAAGGGATCCTAGTTCTACTAGGAAAGGGGGAATCCTACTCCCGGTAGGAGTAGGACTCCCCTAGGGCGCGCCATAGAGAGGGCCGACCCCTCCCCTCCTCCACTCCGTTATATACGTGGCCAGGGGGCACCCCATAGACACAACAATTGATCTCTTGATCTCTTAGCCGTGTGCGTTGCCGCCCTCCACCATAATCCACCTCGATCATATCGTAGCGGTGCTTAGGTGAAGCCCTGCGTCGGTAGAACATCATCATCGTCACCACGCCGTCGTGCTGACGAAACTTTCCCTCAACACTCGGCTGGATCGGAGTTCGAGGGACGTCATTGAGTTGAATGTGTGCAGAACTCGGAGGTGTCGTGCGTTCGGTGCTTGATCTGTCGGATCGTGAAGACGTACGACTACATCAACCGCGTTGTGCTAACGCTTCCGCTTTCGGTCTACGAGGGTACGTGGACACACTCTCCCCTCTGTTGGAGAACGTTGCAGAAAACAAAAATTTTCCTACTCGTTTCACCAAGATCATCTAGGAGTTCATCTAGCAACGAGTCACGAGATGCATCTACATACCTTTGTAGATCGCGTGCGGAAGCGTTCAACGAACGGGGATGATGTAGTCGTACACAACGTGATCCAAATCACCGATGACCAGCGCCGAACGGACGGCACCTCCGCGTTCAACACACGTACGGGACGGGAGACGTCTCCTCCTTCTTGATCCAGCAAGGGGGAAGGAGAGGTTGACGAAGATCCAGCAGCACGGCGGCGTGGTGGTGGATGCAGGGCGTCGCAGTAGCAGGGCTTCGCCTATACTATGAGGAAGAGAGACGTAACGGGGAGAGAGGGAGGCGCCAGGGGCTGGTGTGTCAAGTCCCTCCACTCCCCCACTATATATAGGGGTGCCATGGGGGGGGCGCCGGCCCTAGTAGATGGAATCTACTAGGGGGGGCGGCCGCCTAGGGTGGGGCTTGCTCCCCAAGGCAAGGGGGGCGCCCCCTCTAGGGTTTCCCCTTAGCCCTAGCCGCATGGGCCCCCTAGGGGCTGGCGCCCCAGCCCACTATGGGCTGGGTTCCCTCCTATTTCAGCCCATGGGGCCCTCCGGGATAGGTGGCCCCACCCGGTGGACCCCCGGGACCCTTCCGGTGGTCCCGGTACAATACCGGGTACCCCGAAACTTGTCCCGATGGCCGAAACTGCACATCCTATATATAATTCTTTACCTCCGGACCATTCCGGAACTCCTCGTGACGTCCTGGATCTCATCCGGGACCCCGAACAACATTCGGGTTACTGCATATACTTATCTTCACAACCCTAGCGTCACCGAACCTTAAGTGTGTAGACCCTACGGGTTCGGGAGACAAGCAGACATGACCAAGACGACTCTCCGGTCAATAACCAACAGCGGGATCTGGATACCCATGTTGGCTCCCACATGCTCCACGATGATCTCATCGGATGAACCATGATGTCAAGGATTCAATCAACCCCGTACGCAATTCCCTTTGTCAATCGATATATTACTTGCCCGAGATTCGATCGTCGGTATCCCAATACCTCGTTCAATCTCGTTACCGGCAAGTCACTTTACTTGTACCGTAATGCATGATCCCGTGACCAGACACTTGGTCACTTTGAGCTCATTATCATGATGCATTACCGAGTGGGCCCAGTGATACCTCTCCGTCATACGGAGTGACAAATCCCAGTCTTGATCCGTGTCAACCCAACAGATACTTTCGGAGATACCCGTAGTATACCTTTATAGTCACCCAGTTACGTTGTGACGTTTGGTACACCCAAAGCACTCCTATGGTATCCGGGAGTTACACGATCTCATGGTCTAAGGAAAAGATACTTGACATGCAAAACTCTAGCAAACGAACTATACGATCTTTATGCTATGTTTAGGATTGGGTCTTGTCCATCACATCATTCTCCTAATGATGTGATCTCGTTATCAATGACATCTTATGTCCATAGCCAGGAAACCATGACTATCTATTGATTAACGAGCTAGTCAACTAGAGGCTTACTAGGGACATGTTGGTGTCTGTTATTCACACATGTATTACGATTTCTCGATAATACAATTATAACATGAATAAAGACAATTACCATGAACAAGGAAATATAATAATAATGCTTTTATTATTGCCTCTAGGGCATATTTCCAACACCCTCTTGTTGCTATGCATCACCATGATCTTGCATGTGCGTAGGAAATTTTTGAAATTACTACGTTCCCCAACAGTTGCATCCGAGCCAGGTTTTATGGGTAGATGTCATATGCACGAGTAGAACACAAGTGAGTTGTGGGCGATATAAGTCATACTGCTTACCAGCATGCCATACTTTAGTTTGCGGTATTGTTGGATGAAGCGGCCCGGACCGACATTACAAGTACGCTTACGCGAGACTTGTTCTACCGACGTGCTTTGCACACAGGTGGCTGGCAGGTGTCAGTTTCTCCAACTTTAGTTAAACCGAGTGTGGCTACGCCCGGTCCTTGCGAAGGTTAAAACAACACCAACTTGACAAACTATTGTTGTGGTTTTGATGCGTAGGTAAGAACGGTTCTTGCTCAGCCCGTAGCAGCCACGTAAAACTTGCAACAACAAAGTAGAGGACGTCTAACTTGTTTTTGCAGGGCATGTTGTGATGTGATATGGTCAAGACGTGATGAGATATAAGTTGTTGTATGAGATGATCAAGTTTTGTTGAAGTTATCGGCACCAGGCAAAAGCCTTATGGTTATCTCTCTATTGCATAAAATGCAAGCACCAAATAATTGCTTTACTTTATCGCTATGTGATAGCAATAGTTGCAAGAGCAATTGTTGCCGAGACAACTATGTGACGACACATTGATATAGATCAAGATGACGGAGATCATGTGTCATGCCAGTGACGATGGAGATCTTGATGATACTTTGGAGATGGAGATCAAAGGCACAAGATGATGATGGCCATATCATGTCACATATTTTGATTGCATATGATGTTTATCTTTTATACATCTTATTTTGCTTAGTTCGACGGTAGCTTTATAAGATGATCTCTCACTAATTATCAAGGTATAAGTGTTCCCCCTGAGTATGCACCGTTGCGAAAGTTCTTTGTGCTGAGACACCACGTGATGATTGGGTGTGATAGGCTCTACATTCAAATACAATGGGTGCAAAATAGTTGCACACACGGAATACTCAGGTTAAACTTGACGAGCCTAGCATATAACAGATATGGCCTCGGAACACGGAGACCGAAAGGTCGAGCGTGAATCATATAGTAGATATGATCAACATAGTGATGTTCACCATTGAAACTACTCCATCTCACGTGATGATCGGACATGGTTTAGTTGGACATGGTTTAGTTGATATGGATCACGTGATCACTTAGAAGATTAGAGGGATGTCTGTCTAAGTGGGAGTTCTTAAGTAATATGATTAATTGAACTTTAATTTATCATAAACTTAGTCCTGGTAGTATTAGCATATCTATGTTGTAGATCAATAGCTCGCGTTTAGCTCCCCTGTTTTATTTTTGATATGTTCCTAGAGAAAACTAAGTTGAAAGATGTTAGTACCAATGATACGGATTGGATCCGTGATCTGAGGTTTATTCTCATTGCTGCACAGAAGAATTATGTCCTTAATGCACCGCTAGGTGACAGACCTATTGCAGGAGCAGGTGCAGATGTCATGAACGTTTGGCTAGCTCAATATGATGACTACTTGATAGTTTAGTGCACCATGCTTAACATCTTAAAATCAGGACTTCAAAGACGTTTTGAACGTCATGGATCATATGGATGTTCCAGGAGTTGAATTTAATATTTCAAGCAAATACCCGAGTTGAGAGATATGAAGTCTCCAACAAGTTCTATAGCTAAAAGATGGAGGAGAATAGCTCAAGCAGTGAGCATGTATTCAGATTGTCTGGGTACTACAATCGCTTGAATCAAGTTGGAGTTAATCTTCTAGATAAAATAGTGATTGACAAAATTCTCTAGTCACCATCACCAAGTTAGTAGAACTTCGTGATGAACTATAGTATTCAAGGGATGACGAAAACGATTCCCGAGCTTTTCATGATGATGAAATCGATGAAGGTAGAAATCAAGAAAGAGCATCAAGTGTTGATGATTAACAAGACCACTAGTTTCAAGAAAAGGGCATAGGGAAAGAAAGGGAACTTCAAGAAGAACGGCAAGCAAGTTGCTGCTCAAGTGAAGAATCCCAAGTCTGGTCCTAAGCGTGAGACTAAGTGCTTCTACTGCAAAGGGACTGGTCATTGGAAGTGGAACTACCCCAAGTAATTGGCAGATAAGAAGGATGGCAAAGTGAACATAGGTATATTTGATATACATGTTATTGATGTGTACTTTACTAGTGTTTATAGCAACCCCTCGGTATTTGATAGTGGTTCAGTTGCTAAGAGTAGTAACTCAAAATGGGAGTTGCAAAATAAACATAGACTAGTTGAGGGTGAAGTGAGATGTGTGTTGGAAGTGGTTCCAAGATTGATATGATCATCATCGCACACTCCCTATACTTTCGGGATTAGTGTTGAACCTAAATAAATGTTATTTGGTGTTTGCGTTGAGCATAAATATGATTGGATCATGTTTATTGCAATATGGTTATTCATGTAAGTTAGAGAATAATTGTTGTTCTGTTTACATGAATAAAACCTTCTATGGTCATACACCCAATGAAAATGGTTTGTTTGATCTCGATCGTGGTGATACACATTTTCATAATATTGAAGCCAAAAGATGCAAAGTTAATAATGATAGTGCAACTTATTTGTGGCACTGCCGTTTAGGTCATATTGGTGTAAAGCGCATGAAGAAAATCCATGCTGATGGGCTTTTGGAATCACTTGATTATGAATCAGTTGATGCTTGCGAACCATGCCTCATGGGCAAGATGACTAAGACTCTGTTCTCCGGAACAATGGAGAGAGCAACAGATTTGTTGGAAATCATACATACTGATGTCTGTGGTCCGATGAATATTGAGGCTCACGGCAGGTATCATTATTTTCTAATCTTCACAGATGATTTGAGTAGATATGAGTATATCTACTTGATGAAACACAAGTCTGAAATATTTGAAAAGTTCAAAGAATTTCAGAGTGAAGTGGAGAATCATCGTAACAAAAATAAAAGTTTCTACGATATAATCGTAGTAAAATATTTGAGTTACGAGTTTGGCCTCCAGTTAAAACAATGTGAAATAGTTTCACTACTCACGCCACCTGGAACACCACAGTATAATGGTGTGTCCGAACGTTGTAACCATGCTTTATTAGATATGGTGCGATCTATGATGTCTCTTACTGATTACCACTATCGTTTTGGGGTTATGCATTAGAGACAGCTACATTCACGTTAAATAGGGCACCATCTAAATCCGTTGAGACGACACCGTATGAACTGTGGTTTGGCGAGAGACCTAAGCTGTCGTTTCTTAAAGTTTGGGACTGCGATGCTTAGGTGAAAAAGTTTCAACATCATAAGCTCGAAGCCAAATCGGAGAAGTGCGTCTTCATAGGATACCCAAAAGAAAATGTTGGGTACACCTTCTATCATAGATCTGAAGGCAAGATATTCATAGCTGAGAATGGATCCTTTCTAGAGAAGGAGTTTCTCTCGAAAGAAGTGAGTGGGAGGAAAGTAGAACTTGATGAGGTAACTGTACCTGCTCCCTTATTGGAAAGTAGCTCATCACAGAAATCTGTTCCTCTGACTACTACACCAATTAGTGAGGAAGCTAATGATGATGATCATGTAACTTCAGATCAAGTTACTACCGAACCTCGTAGGTAAACGAGAGTGAGATCCGCACCAGAGTGGTATGGTAATCCTGTTCTGGAGGTCATGTTACTTGAACATGACGAACCTACGAACTATGAGGTAGTGATGATGAGCCCAGATTCCGCGAAATCGCTTGAGGCCATGAAATCTGAGATGAGATCCATGTATGAGAGCAAACTATGGACTTTGATTGACTTGCCAAATGATCGGCGGGTCATTGAGATTAAATGGATCTTCAAGAGGAATGTGACACCCCAAAGTTTTAACCTTGTTTTATTGATTAAAAATTTTGCCAGGAAATTTAAACTTTTATTTTCTGGATTTTCCTTTGTTTTCAGGGCCTTTCTTTACCTTATTATTATGGAGTTTTTACCTCAAGTGAAAAAATTTCCAAATATATTATTGGACTGGTTTGCCCTTTCAAGAAAAACATTTCTATTATCAGTGGGATTTACTTGCATAATTATTCCTCTCTGAGCTTTATTCCCTAAAATCATTTTTCATTAGTTTTGGAGCTCTTTTTGAACTACAACCACTTGATAACTTTATTTAAAATTTTCACCAAAATTTGGAGATGTCATGTGATGTTTTTAAACCACTTTTATGCAATAATATATTTCATTCTTTGGATATTTTGGGCTCTACACCAAGTTTTCAAATCTGGTCCAAAGAGCAATTTTGCACTACAACCCCTTTAAATATTTCTTTCTAGCCTCCACCAAAATTATGGGATGTTAATAGGAGTATATTATTCAAATTTATGCAAAAACCCATTGATGTTCTTTGAAAAATTTGAGTGAATCGACCTCTTTTTCATTTTGGTCCAGCTTGGTGATTTGTACTGCATCCCTATTAAATTTTGTTCTAGTGACCATGAGCTTTCTCCTGATTGTTGTACTCCTTGCAAAACCCTTAAGTCCAGGAGAGTGGACTCATTGGAGGATTTTAAATGCATGCAAACATGCCCTTTTCCTCCTGCCCAGAACTGAAGTTTTGCAAAACTTGCACTAACAAGTTTGAGCTTTTGGCAAGCTAACCTCACCACCCTCTTTATAATCTAAAGAGACCCCAATCTAGAAAGTTTGGCCACCCCAAGAGTTGCCTAGATGCCCTTAGCATTTTGTCAAACACCTGGTGTGCATGGCCAGTTTTGGCATGGTTTTTAGTTTGCACACTGGACTTGCTTGCCTTGCCTAACCAGCATGTCCCATAGCTTTGACCTAGCCTATAGCCTCTCCCTGCTTAACCTCTTGTGAATTGGAGTCCCCTGGCATGACTTGGCATTTTGCTGAACACCTAGCGTGCGTGCTCTGGGCGCGCCTAGAGTGCACGTTTTGCACGCACGTGCACCGAGCCGCCGCGTCCCACTAAAAACGCCCCGCGCCTGCTCTGGCCTCTCCCCACTCACAGTCGACGCACCCGACCCCTCCCTCACCGCAGAGCCACCCCGACCACCTCTGGCACCCCACAGCGCCGCCGTCAGGTCGGCCGTGGTAGCACCGCCCAAGCCACACCAGCGCGCCAGCTCGCTCATGGAACAGCCCGACCTCATCCGGAAGGTCGTCCGCTAGCGCTCGTCGCCGCCACGTTGCCCTGCCCCCTACAAAACGGCGGTCGCCGATGATCTTATCCACGGCCACCGTCGGAACCGACCTCGTTGCACTATAAAAGGAGGCCCCCGAGCTCGTCTAAGCCCTCAGCCAGCCTCATACCATCCTTCAAATGCCCCCCCATAGCCAGAGAACGACGGGAGGAGGCCGTCTTCCCCATCTCCGGCAGGCTCAGCCGCCGCCACCCTCCGGCTCCGCTCGACGCCACCAGAGCCTCCCCGTCCAACCAGTGCCACCATCCCCTCCCCCTCGATCTCGCGGAGCCACCCAACACCTCAAACACGCTCGGGAACCACCGTCGCCCAAACCCACATTGCTCCCGAAGCCTCCTCCGCCGCGGAGCTCACCGCCGGCGACTCCCTCCACCCCCGCCGACCCAACGACCACCGGGAGGACCGCCCCGGTCTTACGGGTCCATCCCTGCCCTCGAATGCCCTCGAGGAGCCGTCGTTCGCCGGTGTCGATCGCCGGAGTCCCGCCTCCACTCGGGCAGAGGAAGAGGAGGGAGAGGCGACTGGTCAAACTTGACCAGTGGGCCCCGTGGACCAACTGTCAGTGACCCACGCGCCAGTCCACGCTGGATCAGTGGAAGCGTAAAGTCTCGAGTACGTCTCCCCTGCCCCGAAGGCGTATTCCTATTTAAAATGTTTTCTTTTTCTGTTTTATTTTAAAAACAGAATTTGACTAAGCTTTGACTGGCTATAAATTTTTAAATATAAATCCAAATGACTTGATTCTTTTTCTGTTGTTTCCCAAATATTGTCTAGCTTATTTTCATATTTATTTCAAAATTTTGCAAACAACTTTTTGTACTGTTATTAAAATATGTGTTAATTTAAATTTATTTAAAATAGGATTTTGGATAAGGAAGAAGGGAACTTTCAAAAGTTTTGGAATGCACACTGCCTCTCCACAACTTGAAGGCAAGCATTTTTGAACCCTGGCATAATATTATTGTGTGTTTTTTGATACGACGACAACACCACCTCGACACGAAGTTTCCGTTATTTCATGTGGTGGTATGATTATACTCATCAGTGCATATTGCTAAATTCTGTGTTGTTGGCATTCGATATATTGTGATAGTAGACACCCTCGTATACCTTTCTTGCCTACCGGGAGGAAGTTGGGAGAGCCTCTGTCTTGGGTAAACACGAGCTTGTCTCCGGTCTTCGTTGAGACGTTTGTGTCCGGTACGGCAAAGTGAGGCATGACGAGTGGTGACTTTGTCTGTTGGTTGAAACATATTTGTTATGCTAACCATGCAGGAAATACTTAAACCTCCCGAGTCAACCATAGATCGAGTCTTGTTCCGGTAACCCCCATACTTGTTTCGTACTACCACTTGTCCCTGCCACAGGTAGGGTACGGTTCAGTAAGTTGTCAACCCCTTTCCTAGCACACACCGTATAGAGAGGCCATGGTGGAAGATAGCGGAGGCCTCCAGTAGGCATGCCACCTGGTCTGGGGGCATGGGTGTTTTCGGTTGTAGCTGAAGGGGGTAGCTCCCCCAGTTTGCGCGCGGTATAAATTTTGTGATCCCATGCTAAGTCGAGGTTGTAGCCTCCCCACTTAGAGTTTTGCTTAACGGGTGTCAAGGGTGATTCCAGACACCGGTGAGTTTGGCTGGTGTGTGCGGTTAGGTGGGTTTTCAATTAAAAGATCGTAGACGGAATTAGTCCTGATGGACTAAAGGAATCCGTTACTCGTGGGTAAAGGGTACACCCTCTACAGAGATTATACCATTCGAATAGCCATGTCCATGGTTTAGGACTACAGTCTGGGATGGGTCAAGTGTCGGTCTTAGTGTCGGTCTTCGGAGGAGAAACTACTAAACCAGAACATTGATTATGACCTGTGGCATATGATGATTATGATTATTATTGTGGACTAATCATTTGTATTATTTGAAATTTATGAGTATCCCTGGGACGGTTCTACCCCCTGGATACTCACTGTGATTATTCTTATATAAGCCCTTTATGAGGTGCCGCTCAGACACCTGACTGTGGCATGCTTGTAATTTCATTTACTTATAAGCCCTTTTCGTGGTGTCGCACAGATGCCCGACTGTGGCATGCTTGTTATTTCATTTACTTATAAGCCCTTTATGTGGTGTCGCACAGACGCCCGACTGTGGCATGCTTGTTATTCTGTTTAAATATAAGCCCTTTCTGTGGTGTCACTCAGACGCCCGACTGAGGCATGCTTCATATTATTATCCTTTCGAGGCGTCGCTTTGGACACCCGATCGGTGCTTTTCATTTCTACTCCCTGATTGTTTACTCATGTTTTATTTGAATGATCTGCTTGCGTGCATCATGAACCTTATTTCATAACTAACAAAGTAATCATAGAATATTTCAAAGCATGATTATCAGTGGCTATATTATACATGTGTTCTTAATGTTTGCGAGTACATTCAAAGTACTCACTGGCTTGTCCTTGGCTATTGTCTTGTCCAAATTTCTTGCATGGAGAGGAGCGTTGTGATGACAACCCCGGAACCTACACAATGATGATAGCAGCCTCACGAAGATAGGAGTTATCCTGGTCTGCTATTCCTGTGGGAAATGGAGTCCCATAGACGCCGATGATCCGCAAACCGCTTCCGCCATCAACCACTAGAAACCAATTGTTGTACCCATAGGCCAGAATGGTCTTGTACTACATATTTTGTAGTTTTCTTGGAGTTTCTGTAACAAGTTGGTGTCTCATCAGCTAACAGTAATCCTGGGGCTGGTGAGCACAAGGGCCGCTTTTGGGAAATTAATATCCCGAAAATCCGGTCCTGACAAGGAAGACGGACGCTGATAGTAGTGTTACCATCTACAAAGCTAGAATTGTCGCAAAAAGGTTTTCGGTAAGTTCAAGGTGTTGACTACGATGAGAGTTTCTCACTCGTATCTATGCTTAAGTCTGTCTGAATCATGTTAGCAATTGCCGCTTTTTATGATTATGAAATTTGGCAGATGGATGTCAAAACTGCATTCCTGAATGGATTTCTGGAAGAAGAGTTGTATATGATGCAACAGGCAGGTTTTGTCAATCCAAAGGGAGCTAACAAAGTGTGCAAGCTCCAGCGATCCATTTATGGACTGGTGCAAGCCTCTCGGAGTTGGAATAAACGCTTTGATAAGTTGATCAAAGCATATAGTTTTATACAGACTTGCGGTGAAGCCTGTATTTATAAGAAAGTGAGTGGGGGCACTACAACATTTCTGATAAGTATATGTGTATGACATATTGTTGATCGAAAATAATGTAGAATTATTCTGCAAAGCATAAAGGAGTGTTTGAAAGGAGTTTTTCAAAGAAAGACCTCGGTGAAGCTGCTTATATATTGAGCATCAAGATCTATAGAGATAGATCAAGACGCTTGATAAGTTTTCAATGAGTACATACCTTGACAAGTTTTTGAAGTAGTTCAAAATGGAACAGTCAAAGAAAGAGTTCTTGCCTGTGTTACAAGGTGTGAAATTGAGTAAGACTCAAAGCCCGACCACGGCAGAAGATAGAAAGAGAATGAAAGTCATTCCCTATGACTTGGCCATAGGTTCTATAAAGTATGCCATGTTGTGTACCAAATCTATTATATAACCTATACTGTTTTGGCAAGGGAGTACAATAGTGATCTAGGAGTAGATCACTAGACAGCGGTCAAAATTATCCTTAGTGGAATAAGGATATGTTTCTCGATTATGGAGGTGACAAAAAGGTTCGTCGTAAAGGGTTACGTCAATGCAAATTTTGACACTGATCCAGATGACTCTAAATCTCAATCTGGATACATATTGAAAGTGGGAGCAATTAGCTAGAGTAGCTCCGTGCAGAGCATTGTTGACATAGAAATTTGCAAAATACTTACGGATCTGAATGTGGCAGACCTGTTGACTAAACTTCTCTCACAAGCAAAACATGATCACACCTTAGTACTCTTTGGGTGTTAATCCCATAGTGATGTGAACTAGATTATTGACTATAGTAAACCCTTTGGGTGTTGGTCACATGTCGATGTGAACTATGGGTGTTGATCACATGGTGATGTGAACTATTGGTATTAAATCACATGACGATGTGAACTAGATTATTGACTCTAGTGCAAGTGGGAGACTGAAGGAAATATGCCCTAGAGGCAATAATAAAGTTATTATTTATTTCCTTATATCATGATAAATGTTTATTATTCATGCCAGAATTGTATTAACTGGAAACATAATACATGTGTGAATACATAGACAAACAGAGTGTCACTAGTATGCCTCTACTTGACTAGCTCGTTGATCAAAGATGGTTATGTTTCCTAACCATAGACATGAGTTGTCATTTGATTAACAGGATCACATCATTAGGAGAATGATGTGATTGACTTGACCCATTCCGTTAGCTTAGCACACGATCGTTTAGTTTGTTGCTATTGCTTTCTTCATGACTTATACATGTTCCCATGACTATGAGATTATGCAACTCCCGTTTACCGGAGGAACACTTTGTGTGCTACCAAACATCACAAGGTAACTGGGTGATTATAAAGGTGCTCTACAGGTGTCTCCAAAGGTACTTGTTGGGTTGGCGTATTTCGAGATTAGGATTTGTCACTACGATTGTCGGAGAGGAATCTCTGGGCCCTCTCGGTAATGCACATCACTTAAGCCTTGCAAGCATTGCAACTAATGAGTTAGTTGTGGGATGATGTATTACATAATGAGTAAAGATACTTGCTGGTAACGAGATTGAAATAGGTATTGAGATACTGACGATCGAATCTCGTGCAAGCAACATACCGATGACAAAGGGAACAACATATGTAGTTAGGCGGTCTGACCGATAAAGATCTCCGTAGAATATGTGGGAGCCAATATGAGCATCCAGGTTCCGCTATTGGTTATTGACCGGAGACATGTCTCGGTCATGTCTACATAGTTCTCGAACCCGTAGGTTCCGCACGCTTAAAGTTCGATGACGGTTATATTATGAGTTTATGTGTTTTGATGTACCGAAGGAGTTTGGAGTCCTGGATGAGATCGTGGACATGATGAGGAGTCTCGAAATGGTCGAGACGTAAAGATCGATATATTGGATGACTATATTCGGACATCGGAAAGGTTCTGAGTGATTCGGGTATTTTCGAGAGTACCTGGGAGTTGAGGGAATTCATATTGGGCCTTAATGGGCCATACGGGAAAGGAGAGAAAGGCCTCAAAGGGTGGTCGCACCCCTCCCCATGGGCTGGTCCGAATTGGACTAGGGAGGGGGCGCCCCCTTCCTTCCTTCTCCTTTTCCCTTCCCTTTCCTTCTCTCCTACTCCTACTACCTGGAAGGGATCCTAGTTCTACTAGGAAAGGGGGAATCCTACTCCCGGTGGGAGTAGGACTCCCCTAGGGCGCGCCATAGAGAGGGCCGGGCCCTCCCCTCCTCCACTCCTTTGTATACGTGGCCAGGTGGCACCCCATAGACACAACAATTGATCTCTTGATCTCTTAGTCATGTGCGGTGCCCCCTCCACCATAATCCACCTCGATCATATCGTAGCAGTGCTTAGGTGAAGCCCTGCGTCGGTAGAACATCATCATCGTCACCATGCCGTCGTGCTGACGAAACTCTCCCTCAACACTCGGCTGGATCGGAGTTCGAGGGACGTCATCGAGTTGAACATGTGCGAAACTCGGAGGTGTCGTGTGTTCGGTACTTGATCGGTCGGATCGTGAAGACGTACGACTACATCAACCGCGTTGTGCTAACGCTTCCGCTTTCGGTCTATGAGGGTACGTGGACACACTCTACCCTCTTGTTGCTATGCATCACCATGATCTTGCATGTGCGTAGGAAATTTTTGAAATTACTATGTTCCCCAACAACTAGAGCTAGAATCGTTCATATTGACTAAGTTGACAAAGCCCTCCGTTCCCGTCAACTTAGTTGGCCCACAAGTCATCCTCCCACTATGGTGGATCCCAGCTAGCAGGGGGTATTCTTTTTTTGTGCGTAATAAGGAGGCACTTCCTTGCATGCAAAGATATAGATGGTGGGTCTGACATGTCAGCGGGGGGAACGTTTTTTTTGTGAAATACAGAGGCCCTTCCAGTGGGTCCCAGCTGTCAGGTGGAGGAATCATTATTTTGCGCATACAGTCCATGGCCGATGGATGTCATTCATTGACCACGGTGACCAGGCCGCGCCGAGAGCACCATGGTGGTGGACGACAGCGAGGCCTAGGAAGGGAACGACACGGAGCCGGGGAAGACTCGGCAATGGTTGCCCACGCGGTGGGGAGTACGAGGGTTTACTGGTCCGGCTGCCGTCGCCGGAAAATAACAGGAGGTGTGGGTGAGTAGAGGAATGGCCTGACCAGCAATGAAGTAGGGTGGGGCGGTGCGGCCTGTGCGGCAGCACAGCCGGCCACGGGAGGCGGGAGCAGGCAGTCCCACCGGAGCTGGTTTGGGCGGTTGGAGCAAGAAGATCAGATATTGAAGAAGCAGCACGGCCGTTGGATTAACACCCAACGGTCACTGCTGCTAGAATCGTTTGTGGACTAAGTTGACAAAGCCAAAGTACACGTGAACCTAGTAGACCCACAAGTCAGCCTCCAAATCTGTCCCAAACAGCATACAACCCGAAATTTCTAGCCAGATTCAAATTAATTTTTAATCTGAATATACCTTAATTTAAATTCAATGAAATTTTACCTGCACAAAAACAATGAAATTTAAAATATCAAAATCCGAAAGAAAACAGTATTTTGGAACTAATTGCCTGTTTGCTGTATTTTTTTCATTTTACATCCCATTTATTATTACTTATAGCCCATTTATTATTACTTATAGCCCATTTTGTGGGCAAAATGCATCCCTCCTCGTCTTGAAAAATTCCCGGCCCAGCAGGGCGTAGAAAAGCAAGTAGGCCTACATTGGTTATTCCGCAAAAAACAATATAGCTGGCTAGCCATTTTCAGAAAGGAAAAAAACAAATTGGGCTGGTCATGTGCTAAACATATGAAATAAAATCCTGGGCTAGACGGGCCACGGGTCCCGCACAACCCAGTTGATACCCTTCTCCGTCCCGAAAAAACAAAATTATTGCGTGCGCTGCTGGGTCCCTACTGTCATCCTCACCATGTACAGTCATCTCCTTATTCCTCTCGGTTGTTGACCATGTTGACAACACCGGAGGGCGGCACCGCGGCGAGAGAACCAAGGCGGAGGACGATGGTGAGGCCTCGAACGGGAACGGACATGAGCCGGGGAAGATCACAGCCAGCCGTGGGAGGCGGGAGCAGGCGATCCCGCCGGCGCTGGTTTGGCTTTGGCGGCTCGAGGAAGAAGAGACTGAAGTAGCGCGACAGACGTTGAATGTCAATCCAACAGTCAAGGTTGGCACAATCATTTGTTGACTAAGCGGACACCAAGTAGCATACTTTTTTATATATAGGAAGAAAACTGCGAGGAAAATGCGTTCGTCTGCCGTCCTCCTCACAGGGAACGTTCGCCATGTAAGTGACTAGCACCCTTGGTTTTCAACCGAGAGGTCTTGGGTTCGAGTCCCAGGAACTCTCAATTTTTTCCTCCTTCCTTCCTCGCAAAAAATGGAAAGAAAATCAAAGACTTGGGAAGGCGTACAGAACAAGCTAGTGTACCAGTAAAGAGACGTTGCCGAGTTTTAGAAAAAAGAAAGACGTGCTCCTGTAGCTGGTTCGAATCCAAACCTAGACTATGACTATATATGGTGCTATGCTACTCTGCAAGTAATGAAACTAACATATCCAACGTTCGCTTCTTCTCTTCTCTACTTACTCTGCCTAGCATCAGAAGCTCTGGCTGCAGCAACCATGTCCGCTGGCTGCTCGTCCACCTGCTCTTCAGCAGGCAACAAGCAGATATGCGCCAAGTTGTCACCCGTACCATCGCATGTGGGTCTCATCACACCCCCACCGGCACACGCACCACAGCCGATTGCTCATCGCAACCCGCTGCCGTTGGTGTGGTGCCACTGCTGCAAATCACGCAGAGTCATCCGTCGCGTCTCAACCACAATCCGCAACCCTGGCCGAGTCTTCTACAAATGCCCAAATCATGGGGTAATAATATGTTTAAGTGTTGTTCTGCTGCTTTCAGTTGCTAATTTTTTTAATAGTTTGGTTGATGATCTTCCAATTGATTCATGCAGAAAAGGGAAGATTCGTGTGATTTATATTTCTGGGAAGTTGTTGATGTGGGGGAATGCAACTACGCTGATTATTTGGTTAGCCTAGGAATCCCAATACCAGCAGGTTGGGGTGTTGGACAAGTAACTGAAGGAACGGCGGAAGAGGAAGATGCAAAGCAGAAGGTTAAAGATGAAGTTCCTCTGATCATGGCCAAGCAACAGCTGCTGAACGGCCTTGACAGTAATGAGGAGATGAAAGAGCTTGTGAAGATAATGTGCAAAATTGATGTGCTCTGTAGGATGATTGTCTCTTTATTTGCAGTGTATGTAGCACTCGTGATATATTCAGTGGCTACGACATGAGCACTTTGCTGAAACTAGTAATGAATGAAACCTGTGTAGCAGGCTGGGCGTAGTGTTGTGAACATCTAATGATTTCTATTAATGGAAATCAGGGGGTATCCCCTTTTGCTCATATAAATAAATAAATAGCAGAGGCCCTGTCGGGTCAGCTTTGTTCTCATTCGAAGACGTCGAGAAAATTGCAGTCCAACAGCAAACTATGTCATCAAATTCAAGTTTTACAGCCAAATATGAGTACAACTAAACAACAATGTCATCATGTTTTACTTGTCATACAATCACCAAACACAAATCAGCATACATAACAAGTGATGTTCTCACAGCAAAATACTAAACAACATGTTCATCAGGTTTCAGTTGTCATAGCAAACACAATTTCACATAGTAGATAAAAAACGTCTTCTGACAGGCAAATACGACAAAAGCAATGTAATCATCATCCGCAGCAGCAGCATCAACATCTTTGCCATGTATATCTGTCTGAATCATAATTCCCCACGGTGTCATCTTCTTCTTCGTCCTCAATGTCCTCGAACGTTGGCTTCTTCTTGATCAACTCTTGTATGTCCACAACACGACAGGCAATCTTTTCACCGGCGTCATTGACGTGATGGTTCTCAAAGATATTAGGAACATCTATGTTATCTTGTACATCAGGAGCAGTGTAAGCATCATCTTCTTGTGCAACTTCATTAAACGAATTCCTCTGCTCAAACCTTTGCAATACTCTCCAGTCATCGCTACGTGCAAATGTGTCTTCCAAGAAAAATATCTGTGTTGCTTGATTTGCCAAAATAAAAGGCTCGTTGGTCTGGTATGCCACCTTGACATTGATGGATTTGAAATAATCATCAGCTCTGGGTTTTGTGATCCTGGAAAACAGGTTATACCAATGACAGCACAACAGAACCACACACCAATGATCCTCGAAAATGGAGATATACTACAACTAAAAAATGTCTGTTATGTTAGCATACATTTCAGTCGTCTCTTTGTCATACATATCCGTGCTCATGATGGCGCTGTTTTGTGTCTTCCTGCCTTCGTCTCATGCAAGGGTGTTGTAGCGCACATCTCCAACAACGCAAGATTCATAATGTCTTACCCGAGTATCAGGACCCATTGCTAGTGAGTAAAGGGCATCATCAACTGCCTGCCCATCCTCCCGCATCTTCTTAACCCATGGTTAGAAAATAGACAAGATGATCATCTTATGTACTCAATATATTAAAAAAATAGACAGCGCACTTCAAAATCTTACATGGTTCTTGAACCATTTCACAAATCCTGCCATAACCAGTTTTTCAATGTTTCTTGGATTTTGCGGCAGTAACTCCTCTTTGTAGATGCTGCACAACATAGTGATCGCGTCAAACATCTAAATATATACGAATGTGCTGCAAGTTTAGTAGATTACGATGTATAAGCTGCAGTACTACACTTACTTGATATAAGGTAGTATCTCAGGATATTTATTCAACACATACCAAACCATTTTGTCCAAATCTTTAGGTTTGTCCTCTTGTCAACTCTTCCCTGTAACTCGAACAGAATAATCAAAAACATTGAGCCCAGGATTGTCTTCACCCACCTCTTTGCTAAGCTGATCAGCTGTTTCAATGTATTTCGAGCAGAATGTCAACGCTTCTGTAGCAATGTAGGCCTCTGCAATGGAACCATCGGGTCTAGCTCTGTTCCTAACATAGCCCTTGAAAGTGCCTAGCCGCCTTTCAATAGGGTGCATCTAGCCATACTGTACTGGACCTCTAAGTAGTGCCTCATCAGGTAGATGAACAGCCAAATGCACCATTACATCAAAGAAGGCTGGAGGATATATCTTCTCAAGGTCGTATAGGATAGTTGGTATCTTGTCTCTAAGACGCTCCAAAGCATCTATCCTGATATTCCTACTGCAGAGTTCCCTGAAGAATTGTCCCAACTCTGCAACTGCTCTGTATAAGTCAGGGCGGCCCAATCCTCTAAGGATAACAGGTAAAACCCTTTGAAGTAGGACATTGCAGTCATGAGTTTTCAACCCTTGTACCTTGTTTCCATCTGCACTGACTCTCCTTTCAGGGTTGGAAGCAAATCCATGTGGGAATCTCACACGTGATAGGACCTCGCAGAATTCTTTTATTTTTACCTTGTCCAAGACGTACACAGCTGGTGCCATATCCCGTGGTTTACCTTCATCTTGCACTTGCAAATCCTTTCTGATACCCAGGTGTGTCAAATCAATCCTAGATTTTAAGGTATATTTCGTCTTGCCTTCAATATTAAGAAGTGTGTCGATAATGCTGTCACATATATTTTTCTCGATGTGCATCACATCAAGATTATGCCGCAGATCTAAATCTTTCCAATACTCCAAGTCCCACAAAGTGGACCTACGGGTAAACAATAATCTCTCTTCTACCCTCCACACTTCCTTTTCCCGCTACCATTACCAGGATGGTTTCCTGGTGTAATATGCCTGACCTTCTCTAATTCCACTTGCAACTCATTGGTGGTGAGCCTCTTTGGCGCATCATGGTTTTCATGCTTTGCATTGAACACATGTCTTCGGTATTTTCTAGGATGCGGCTTGTCCTTGGCAAGGAAACGGCGGTATCCAATGTAACAGATCTTGCTAAGTATTGCGTATGACAGCAGATTCCTGTCACAACGAACACATGCATTGTAACCATGTGTCGTTCGCCCTGACATAGTGCCCAAAGCCGGCTAATCATGGATGCACCAAATTATAATAGCACGCAGAAAGAAATCATCTGGTGGGCTGCTATATAGGTCTCGAGTGAGAACACCCTTCCATAGCTATTGAAGTTCCTCCACAAGAGGCTCCATGAACAAATCAAAATGCTTTCCAGGACTTTTGAGACCTGGGATGAGCAAGGCCATCATGTAGTTTGATTCTTTGCTGCAGACATTTGGAGGCATGTTGTAAGGGATAACAAGCACTGGCCACATGCTATATGTGGTGCTCTGGTGGCCAAATGGGTTAAATCCATCTGAAGCTAAGCCAAGTCTAATGTTTCTCGGGTCAGCAGCAAACTCTTTGTGTTTATCATTGAAGCTTTTCCACTCACTACCATGAGATGGATGGCTCATTACATTCTGATCTTTGTACTCTTGGTTCCTAGAATGCAACAGTACATCCTCTCTTGTTTTAGCATCATGAAACAACCTCTGCAATCTTGGTGTAATTGGAAAATGTCTCAGAACATTATGAGGAATCCTCTTCACAACATCGCCATCTTTCCATCTTGATGATTTGCATTTCAGGCATTCACTTAAGTTGGCATAATCCTTCCGGAACAGAACACAATTATTCTTACAAACATGGATCATATCATATCCAATTCCAACTGCACGAAGGAAATTCTTCATTTTACTATAGGTGTGTGGCAGCTCAGACGCATCTGGGAAAGTTTTGCGGAAAGCAGCCAACATCGCATCGAATGATTTGTTGGTCATCCGCTCAGATGTCTTCACCTGAAGAAAGGTGACCATAGCTGAGAATACTGACATCTTATTTCCTGGGGTGACAGCAATGTTGCATTGTTCCAACATGCGGGCCCACCGTTTTTCTTCTACAGGTGAAAGTTCACGGAATGCACGAGCATTTCGTAGCATTGTTTCAATGTTGTTCAAACTCACTGGCTCCGCCACCACCACCTCCTCCTCTTCCAGCTGAGCATCAGGCAGATCAAGATGGTGATCTGCTGCTTCCACATAGTGAATAACATTGATGTTCACAACTTCACCATGATGAACCCACCTAGTATATGTGACCGACATCCCATACAAGTGTAGGTGATTTTGCACAGTTGACTAGGGTCTTGTAACTTAATTCATACAACTGCTACACGGGCAGAGCACATCTGATTTCGGACCACCGTACTCAGCTTTGATAAAGTTCATGAAGTTTTCAGCCCCCTCGACATATGCAGCGGAGAATCTTCGAGCAGAAGTTATCCAAGTCCTGTCCATCTGTTAGACATACAAATTAGTTCTTCTACTGGATATTAACATATATGCTTTTTTATGAAGTCCAGAAAAAATTACCTATGTCGATGTCTAAAGCTATGGCAAGATATTTGGACGAGCAGATCTAAGTAACAAAATATATGTAAAGCTAATTCAGCAAATAGATTTGAGTGCCAAATTATGGAAGGCTGTTTTAGCAGTCAATGAGGCCGAGCATAGAGCCATCGAACTATCAAAGGCCATCGCAGCAACAAAGATCGAGTATAAAACGGTGTAGAGCTATTTCACCTAACAGATTGGCTACTAGACCATGGCAATCTACGTCACAATAAATATATGGCAGGATATTTTAGCAACTAATCGGCCTTGGCATGCCATCTCAGCTAAGAAGATTGAGTGCAGAACAGGGCAAGGAAGCTTCTTAAGAAGATCATATTGACAGTAAACTACTTTGGCAAACAGTGAGATTAACAGCATCTATCAGCTAACATTCAGCGCTACACCGACATGAACGGGGCCTTAGTCTAGAATGCGTGTACCGTGGGAGAAGCTGACCGCCGTGCGTCTTCACACGAACATTGCCAGTGGTGGCGGCGCTGACTGCCGTGCGCCTCCACAAGAACGTAGCCAGACGTGGTGGCGCGGTTAGAGGACGGCAGTCTACGAGAGCGTACTGTGGGAGCGAGAGGATCGCCGAACTGCGGCGCCGACGTATTGGCGCGGCGGGGAGGGTGGCTTTGGCGGAGCGAATGGAGTGGAGGGGGACAGGGGGGAGGGAGTTTGGGGAATATTATTGGCTAGTTGGCCGAAGGGCGGTTGAATCGGATTTGGGGGGAATTTTTTGGTGTGGGGGGGGAGGATTTTTGCGCGGAGGGTGGGGGGAGTTTGGCGCACGGTCGGTTTCTCCAAGTGCAGTCCCACGTGTCAGTGAAGAGGCAAGCCGAAGCGCGTTCTGTTTGCGTGAGCCGTGTGCAGGACCGAACGTGTGTGGGGTGCAATGCGACCGCGATAGGAGTGCTGTGAGTGTACCCCCTTTTTTCCTTTTAAACTAGGTGCTTCGCCCCCTCAAAAAAAATTTGTTGCTTCGCGTGATCCATTGATACTACTACTAGTAATCCGGTAATCCCGACTAAAATGGCGCGGCCGGGTCTTTTCCCGCGCGATATGCTGGGAGGTTGGCTTAGTTGAGTTTTTTAGGACGACTAATGCTACACCTATGTAATCCCAGTTACGTAATTAACGTAATGTGAAACATGTGAGCTGTTGATTGTAGATTGGGGGAGGGAGGGGCCCACCACCATGAAAATCAGGGGAGGAGATAGAGAGGCAATTTACGTTAACCCTTTCGTAGGTTCCCGTAGATGTATAAAGATGTGAAATGGGAGAATGTGTAGCGGACGTACTATTGGAGTGCCTATGATAATTTGTGTATGTATAGACCCTATGTGTTTATTTTACTTCGCATGCTAGATTTGCCTCGGTTCAATAAAAAGCAGTGTTGGTGATGATGGTGTGCCTGTCATCCTGCAATATAGGCCGTCTGATCTATATCTAACGGATAGGAAGGAAACTATGACGATTTACCCGCACTCCTCTCCACATTTGCAGATAAGGCTTTCCCTCGTTCATCCTTTTCTCCCACAAGATCTTAATCTTCCGTGCAATGCACGGGCATCTTGTTAGTACTCCTACAATATGTATATTACTGTGAAAGTTCATATACACCGGCCGAGATTAATGCAAACACGGCAGATTTTCATTACATTTCAAACTTTTATAGGACAGAAAAATAAAAGAAACCCGACCCTAAACCTATTCTACAGCGGCAACCGATGTCCTCCATCTGCGATCTCTATGTACTGGGGCGGGGTTCAAGACTCGTGAAGTGAAGGTGCGGTCTCCGGCGAGGAAGAGTAGAACACGTGATACGGACCGGCCAGTTGGCAAACAATGCCCTGCCGCCTCCCATGCCCTACTCATCCTCGGAGGAGTCCCCGACCTTGGCGGTGCCGGACGTTGGACGGTGGCAAGTAGGATGCGTGGCTGACGGTGCTCCCGTGGTCGGCCGCCAGCGTGGACACCGGTTGTGCGGTCACGTCCGCGTTCGGCTATGCCGCTATTGCATCGCGAGAGGCGACTTGAGCGAGGGCGGCGACCTCGAGCTTCATCCCTGAAGACAAGCTCTCCCATAGAGCGTTCGCACTTGCGGTCATGGCGGATGTGGTGCCAGGTAGGAGGACGATGCGCTATGGTGTGGAGGTTAGCTGGGCGTTGCTGCTTTAAGTAGCGCATTCAGGTGAGGCCAAGCGTCTGGGTGCGTCATTAAGTCATCGGAGTTGGTTCCTCGGGCACCAAGCCTCTTAACGACGACATACGAACGGACGGCATGAATGCGGGCAGCTGGCGCCCGCTGGGAACGCATCACACGACGGCACGAGGGACGAGGGTTTTGGTGTGTCAGGGTAGTCAGCTGCGGTCGTGGCAACGTTGGAGATGCCCTTTGCTCACATGCGATCCCCGCATGTCATTGAAAAAGCAAGACGACCTAGCATGGTCTCAGGTCCAGAGGATGCAGTTGGCCGTGCTACACCACTCCGCGGACGCGTTGCGGCGCCCCGTGCATCCTCGACGAGCCGGGTGTTGGGGTGTGTTTGGATTATGGCTGATACGTCTCCAATGTATCTACTTTTCCAAACACTTTTTCCCTTGTTTTGGACTCTAACTTGCATGATTTGAATGGAACTAACCCGGACTGACGCTGTTTTTAGTAGAATTACCATGGTGTTATTTATGTGCAGGAGCAAACGTTCTCGGAATGAACTGAAACTTCACGGAGCCACTTTTCAGAAAATACGAAAAATACCTGCAAAAGATGAAGGCCTGGGGGCCCACCACCTCTCCACGAGGGTGGGGGGCGCGCCTGCCCCCTAGGCCCCCCTACCTCGTGGGCCCCCTGTTGCCTCTCTGACTCCAACTCCAACTCCATATATTGAGTTTCGGGGAGAAAAATATCAGAGAGAAGAATTCATCGCCTTTTACGATACGGAGCTGCCGCCAAGCCCTAAAACCTCTCGGGGGCTGATCTGGAGTCCGTTCGGGGCTCCGGAGAGGGGAATCCGTCGCCATCGTCATCATCAACCATCCTCCATCACCAATTTCATGATGCTCACCGCCGTGCGTGAGTAATTCATCGTAGGCTTGCTGGACGGTGATGGGTTGGATGGGATCTATCATGTAATCGAGTTAGTTTTGTTAGGGGTTGATACCTAGTATCCACTATGTTCTGAGATTGATGTTGCTATGACTTTGCTATGCTTAATGCTTGTCACTAGGGCCCGAGTGCCATGATTTCAGATCTGAACCTATTATGTTTTCATCAATATATGAGTGTTCTTGATCATATCTTGCAAGTCTATAGTCACCTATTATGTGTTATGATCCGTTAACCCCGAAGTGACAATAATCGGGATACTTACCGGTGATGACCGTAGTTTGAGGAGTTCATGTATTCACTATGTGTTAATGCTTTGTTCCGGTTCTCTATTAAAAGGAGCCCTTAATATCCCTTAGTTTCCGTAAGGACCCCGCTGCCACGGGAGGGTAGGACAAAAGATGTCATGCAAGTTCTTTTCCATAAGCACGTATGACTATATTCGGAATACATGCCTACATTATATCAATGAAATGGAGCTAGTTTTGTGTCACCCTAGGTTATGACTGTTAGATGATGAACCGCATCCGGCATAATTCTCCATCACTGATCCATTGCCTATGAGCTTTCCATATATTGTTCTTCACTTATTTACTTTTCCGTTGCTATTGCTATCATCACTACAACCAAAAACATTACTTTTACTACTGTTATCTTCTGCTACCGTTATCACTACTATCATATTACTTCGCTACTAAACACTTTGCTGCAGATATTAAGTTTCCAGGTGTGGTTGAATTGACAACTCAGCTGCTAATACTTGAGAGTATTCTTTGGCTCCCCTTTTGTCGAATCAATAAATTTGGGTTGAATACTTTACCCTCGAAAACTGTTGCGATCCCATATACTTGTGGGTTATCAAGACTATATTCTGGCGCCGTTGCAGGGGAGCATAGCTCTATTCTTTGAGTCACTTGGGATATATATCTTCTTATCATTATGAAGAACTTAAGAGATCCAAAAACCAAGATCTATCCCTCAACTACGAGGGGAAGTAAGGAACTGCCATCTAGCTCCGCACTTGATTCACCTTCTGTTATAAGTAAGTTTGCGACACCTACACCTGCTTCTGCTATTCGTTCTGATATGTCACATGTTATTGATGATGCCACTTCTGCTATGCATGATACTTATGATGAAACTACCTCTATGCCTGATACTACTGTGCCACTTAGTGATTTCCTTGATGAACAAATTGCTAGGGCTAGAGAGATTGAAAATATTGAATCTGATGATAGTGATGAAAGTGATGATGAAGAATCACTTGTTATTCCTAAGGGTTATGTTTTTGATCAAGAAGCTTCTTTCACTATTTTAGCTTGCAAAAATAGAAATGAACTCAAAAGGTTATTAGCTAAATGGAGTAAGCAATCTCTAAATGCTAGAATGAAACCTGACCCTTCTTTTGCTACTTCACCTATCTGTGTTACTGATAAGGATTATGAATTCCCTGTAGATCTAGATATAATTACTTTGGTTGAATCTGATCCTTTTCATGGTTATGAATCTGAAACTGTTGTGGCACATCTTACTAAATTGAATGATATAGCCACCCTGTTCACTAACGATGAGAGAACTCGTTACTTTTATATCCTTAAAATATTTCAGTTCTCATTAAAAGGTGATGCTAAGATATGGTTTAATTCTCTTGATCCTGGTTGTGTGTGTAGTCCCCAGGATATGATTTATTACTTCTCTGCTAAATACTTCCCTGCTCATAAGAAACAAGCTACTTTAAGGGATATATATAATTTTGTGCAAATTGAAGAATAGAGTCTCCCACAAGCTTGGGGGAAGCTTCTCCAATTACTTAATGCTTTGCCTAATCATCCTCTTAAGAAAAATGAAATCCTTGATATCTTTTATAATGGACTAACCGATGCTTCCATACATTACCTGGATAGTTGTGCTGGTTCTGTTTTCAGGGAAAGGACACCGGATGAAGATGAAATTCTATTGAATAATATGTTGACAAATGAAAATAATTGGACACCTCCGGAGCCAATTCTGATCCTATTCCTAAACCAACTCCAAATAAGAGGGGCATTCTATTTCTCAGTCCCGAAGATATGCAAGAGGCAAAGAAATCTATGAAAGAAAAAGGTATTAAAGCTGAAGATGTTAAGAATTTACCTCCTATTGAAGAAATACGTGGTCTTAATTTACCGCCTATTGAAGAAACATATAATCCAAATCCTTCTACTATTGAAGAAACTCATGGTCTTGATAACCCGACACAGGTAGTAAAGGTAAATTATCTCTATAGATATGATAAAGCTGAAATCCCATCTACTAAATTTGCTAGCCCATGCTTAGATGAGTTTGATAAATTTATGGCTAAACAACAAGATTTTAATGCTTATTTTGGTAGACAATTGAAATACAATTCAAATATGCTTGAACACTTGGGTGATTATATGGCTAATGTCAAAGGTGAACTTAAACTTATTAGTAAACATGCTTCTATGGTTACCACTCAAGTAGAACAAATACTTAAAGCTCAAAATGATTTGCTCAATGAATTGAATAATAAGAATAATGATAATGCTGTTAGAGTGGCTACTAGAACTGGTAGAATGACTCAGGAACCTTTGTATCCTGAAGGCCATCCTAAGAGAATTGAGCAAGATTCTAAGAGAAATAATATAGATGTACATAGTTCTTCTAAAAAGAAGAAAAAGAAAAATGATAGGACTTTGCATGCTTCTAGTGATCCTATTGTTGAAACAACTGAGAATCCAAATGATATTTCTATTTCTGATGCTGAAACACAATCTGGAAATGAACCTGAAACTAGTGATAATGTTAATAATAATGTTCATGATGATGCTTAACCTAGTAATGATAATGATATAGAAATTGAACCTGCTGTTGATCTTGATAACCCACAATCAAAGGATCAACATTATGATAAGAAAGACTTTGTTGCTAGGAAACATGGTAAAGAAAGAGAGCCTTGGGTTCAGAAACCCATGCCTTTTCCTCCCAAACCATCCAAGAAAAAGGATGACTAGGATTTTGAGCGCTTTGCTGAAATGATTAGACATATCTTTTTGCGTATGCCATTAACTGATATGCTCAAAACCAATCCTTATGCTAAGTACATGAAAGATATCATTACAAATAAAATAAAGATACCGGAAGCTGAATTTTCCACCATGCTTGCTAATTATACTTTTAAGGGTGGAATACCAAAGAAACTTGGAGATCCCGGTGTACCAACTATACCATGCTCCATTAAAAGAAATTATGTTAAAATTGCTTTATGTGATCTAGGAGCCGGTGTTAGTGTTATGACTCTCTCTTTATATCGTAGACTTGGTTTGAATAAGTTGACACCTACTGAAATATCTTTGCAAATGGCTGATAAATCAACTGCCATACCTGTCGGTATTTGTGAGGATGTGCCTGTTGTAGTTGCAAACGTTACTATTTTAACGGACTTTGTTATTCTTGATATTCCCGAGGACGATAGTATGTCTATTATTCTTGGAAGACCCTTTTTGAATACTGCAGGGGCTGTTATTGATTGCACTAAAGGCAATGTCACTTTTCATGTTAATGGTAACGAGCACACGGTACACTTTCAGAGGAAAAAACCTCAAGCTCATAATATCTACTCTATTGGAAAAATTCCATCGATTATATTTGGAGGTTTTGAATTTCCTCTTCCTACTGTCAAGAAGAAATATGATATTCTTATTATTGGGGATGTGCATATCCCCGTTGAGGTAACATAGTGTTATTCGAAATTTCTCCGGTTCCATGTTAATCGGAATGAGTTCGTCAACAAGACTTGATCAACCTAGTTAGAGGATTCCTTTTGATGATCATGACATGGATGAAACTAGAAAGCACAACCTTCTGTACGCCACTTTTACTTTCTGTTATTTATATTAAATAAATTAAAAATAAATATTTTTCTGTCTGTTATCTGATTATCCGTGCAATATAAAAATACCTCGAAAATAAAAGTTCTCCAAATGCCCTGAAATTTAAATATGATTTTTTCTATAATATTTGAGAATATTTGCACTGAGAACACATCAGGGGGGTCAACCACCTGCCCACGAGGGTGGAGGGCGCGCCCTACCCCCCTGGGCGCACCCCCCTGCCTCGTGGGCCCACGGTGGTCCTCCTCCACTTATTCCTGCACCCACGCACTTCTTCTTCCTCCCAGAAGCACGAATAACCAGCTCAAACCCGAGTCCAAGCTCGTGTTGCTGCCATTTTCGATCTCCTTGCTCAAAGCACCTCTCACAAAACTGCTTGGGGAGATTGTTCCTTGGCATGTGACTCCTCCATTGGTCCAATTAGTTTTTGTTCTAGTACTTTATTCATTGCAAATTTTTGCTGCATAGGTGACCCTGTTCTTGAGCTTGCATGTCAAATTTATATGGTCAAAAGTAGTTTTGATGCATGATATAGGCCCTAGGCACTTGTAGGAGTAGTTTCTATCAATATTATTGAGTTTAGTTTACTTTTATTTTGAAGTTACTAAAAAAATTCAGAATTTTTCAAAGGAAGAAATATGCTTAGGAAAATGTTCCAAGGTGGTTCTTCAAGGAAGCAAGGGCCCAGGCTTGCAATGCGTGATGCTGATGATGAGCCACCAAGAAACACTCCAGTGCGTCCTTGTGAATGGCCTTCTGAGAACTTTATGGATCGAGCGGGAATTAAAGAAGAATTTAATGCATATTTGCATAATGCTGATCTTGTGAGCTTCGAGGAAGATAAGTGTAGCCAGTATCACAACCTCACCAGTACCTTTGTGAGGAGGTTTGAATTTTCAACTTCACATAATTCTCCTACTGTCCTGTTTGATCTTTATGATAAATCTTACACTATGGACATAGAGGATTTTACCACTGCATGCAAACTTCCACAATGGGGTAGTATAAGGGATCCTCGCAAATCTAAATTTAGAGATTTTCTTGCTAGCATAACTATGGGGGAATCTAGAGATATTACACAGGCTACCATAGGGAGCATTCACTTTCCTGCTATACATTATTTTTCTCTCTTCATAGGTAGATGCATCGATGGTAAAGATGAGGCATGTCACATGTGTGTCCCCGACCTCAATATTCTTAGGAGTGCTGTGTTAGGAGACCAATCTTATAATTTGGGAGCCATTGTTGCACGTAGGTTGCATCTTAATAGATTTAATGGAGATTTCTTTGGAGGAATTTATGCAACCCGCATAGCTAATTTTCTTGGTATAGCCATACGCGAAGATGATATTGAATTACCACCTGCTTACCTAGACTTTAATGCTATGGTTCACCATCAGTTTGTTGAGAGGAATGAATCACCTCTCTAGTATCGACTAATCTTTGACAGACGCCGTGCTGTCCGTATTACTCTGCCTGCTCCTGCCTTCTTTGATCATCAGGCAAGAGGAAGATATACCATTACCAGAGAGGAGGCAGATGAGTACGAGAGGAGAGAGGAGGCCGCTCGTCGCCACGCTGCAGCTCAGTAGGCGATAGCCACTGCATCGCAGTACGACCCCAGCTACTATTATGGATATTCGCCGGGCCAGCCATGGCCATAGACCAACTTAGGCCAAAAGCCTAAGCTTGGGGGAGTACGTATTTCCCACCGACATTACATCTATGTTCACACACTCATTTCTAGATGTTGGTGCTCATACTTTTTCATTGTATCATCCATGCTAGTTTAATTTCCTTTTCATGCTTTCTTCTTGTGTGTTTAATAAACCTTAAGAAAAACCAAAAAAATTAGTTGTAGCTTTTAATCAGTTTAATTTCCATGCTTGTATTAGTAATTAAAAAGAAAACCCAAAAAGATTTCCTATTTTTATTTTGCTTGTTGGGAGCTTTCCCGTGTAAATAGTTTTATTTCTTTTGTTTTATTTGGGGGCCGATAGGAGCAGACCATAATTAAATTGTTGAAATGGCTCTTATATGCATTATTTTTTATCTAACAAAAGAGCCCATATTGCTTTGCCTTCTCCTGTTTATTGAATGCTTGCATATTCTAGCTTAGTCCAATGCACGTGCACTATTATTATTCACACTATTCGGTCGTGCAAGTGAAAGGCAATTATGATGATATATGATGGACTGGCTGAGATGAGAAAAGCTGGTATGAACTCGACCTCTTTTGTTTTTGTAAATATGATTAGTTCATCGTTCCTGATTCAGCCTATTATGAATAAACATGTTTGCAATGACAACTAGAGATCATAGTTTCTTGTGCCATGCTTGATTAGCTATGAGTTATAATGGTTTACCTTGCGTGCCAACATGCTATTGAGATAGTTATGATGTGGTATGATAGGGTGGTATCCTCCTCTGAATGATTTAAGTGACTTGACTTGGCGCATGTTCACGCATGTAGTTGAAACAAAATCAACATAGACTTCACGATATTTATGTTCATGGTGGATTATATCCTACTCATGCTTGCATTCAGTGTTGATTAATGTTAATGCATGTTCATGACTGTTGTCGCTCTCTAGCTGGTCGCTTCCCAGTCTTTTGCTAGCCTTCACCTGTACTAAGCGGGAATACTACTTGTGCATCCAAACTCTTTAAACCCCAAAGTTATTCCACATGAGTCCACTATACCTACCTATATACGGTATGTACCTGCCGTTCCAAGTAAATTTGTATGTGCCAAACTCTAAACCTTCAAATAAATATCCTGTTGTGTATGCTCGAATAGGTCATGTATCAACTAGGGTTGTCCGTATCTTCCATGTTAGGCGGGTTATTCTCAAGAGGAGTGGACTCCTCTCCTCACTCGAGATAAATGGCTGGTCACCGGGATGCCCAGTCCCATGCTTTATGCAAACTAAATCAAAATAATTGCAAACAAAACTCCCCCTGGGACTCTTGTTAGTTGGAGGCACTCGTTGTTTCGAGCAAGCCATGGATTGATGCTTGTTGGTGGAAGGGGGAGTATAAACTTTACCATTCTGTTTGGGAACCGCCTATAATGTGTGTAGCATGGAAGATATCGCCATCTCTTGATTGTTATGTTGACAATGAAAGTATACCGCTCAAAATATTATTCACCTCTATTTCAAAACCGAGCTCTGGCACCTCTACAAATTCCTGCTTCCCTCTACGAAGGGCCTATCTATTTACTTTTATGTTGAGCCATCATCCTCTTATTAAAAAGAACTAGTTGGAGACCACCGCTATCATTTGCATTCATTAATGTTAGTTTACATTGAGTATGACTTGACTGGATCTCTTTTACCATGAATTACAATGTCTAGTCAGTCCTTGGTCTTTAAAGGTGCTCTGCATTTATGTTTTGCGGTCTCAGGAAGGGCTAGCGAGATACCATCTTGTTATATCATATTATGATTGTTTTGAGAAAGTGTTGTCATCCGAGATTTATTATTATGGCTCGCTCGTTGATTATGCTATTGATATGAGTAAACTTGAGACCTATGCGTTATTGTGAATGTGGTTAGTTATAATCTTTCCTGAAAACTTGAATGCTGGCTTTACATATTTACAACAACAAGAGCAAACAGAGTTTGTAAAAGTTTTTCTTTATCACTTTCAGTTTGTCAACTGAATTGCTTGAGGACAAGCAAAGGTTTAAGCTTGGGGGAGTTGATACGTCCCCAACATATCTTCTTTTCCAAACACTTTTGCCCTTGTTTTGGACTCTAACTTGCATGATTTGAATGGAACTAACCCGGACTAAAGCTGTTTTCAGCAGAATTACCATGGTGTTATTTATGTGCAGGAGCAGACGTTCTCGGAATGACTTGAAACTTCACGGACCCACATTTCAGAAAATATGAAAAATATCTGCAAAAGATGAAGGCCAGGGGGCCCACCACCTCTCCACGAGGGTGGGGGCGCGCTTGCCCCCCCTAGGGTGCGCCCCTACCTCGTGGACCCCCTGTTGCCTCTCCGACTCCAACTCCATATATTGAGTTTCGGGGAGAAAAAATCAGAGAGAAGAATTCATCGCATTTTACGATACGGAGTCGCCGCCAAGCCCTAAAACCTCTCGGGAGGGCTAATCTGGAGTCCGTTTGGGGCTCCGGAGAGGGGAATCCGTCGCCTTGTCATCATCAACCGTCCTCCATCACCAATTTCATGATGTTCACCGCCGTGCGTGAGTAATTCCATCGTAGGCTTGCTGGACGGTGATGGGTTGGATGGGTTCTATCATGTAATCGAGTTAGTTTTGTTAGGGTTTGATCCCTAGTATCCACTATATTCCGAGATTGATGTTGCTATGACTTTGCTATGCTTAATGCTTGTCACTAGGGCCTGAGTGCCATGATTTCAGATCTGAACCTATTATGTTTTCATCAATATATGAGTGTTCTTGATCATATCTTGCAAGTCTATAGTCACCTATTATGTGTTATGATCCGTTAACCCCGAAGTGACAATAATCGGGATACTTACCGGTGATGACCATAGTTTGAGGAGTTCATGTATTCACTATGTGTTAATGCTTTGTTCCGGTTCTCTATTAAAAGGAGGCCTTAATATCCCTTAGTTTCCGTAAGGACCCCGCTGCCACGGGAGGGTAGGACAAAAGATGCCATGCAAGTTCTTTTCCATAAGCACGTATGACTATATTCAGAATACATGCCTACATTATATCAATGAACTGGAGCTAGTTCTGTGTCACCCTAGGTTATGACTGTTACATGATGAACCGCATCCGACATAATTCTTCATCACTGATCCATTGCCTACAAGCTTTCCATATATTGTTCTTCACTTATTTACTTTTCCGTTGCTATTGGTATCATCACTACAACCAAAAACATTACTTTTACTACTGTTATCTTTTACTACCGTTATCACTACTATCATATTACTTTGCTACTAAACACTTTGCTGCAGATATTAAGTTTCCAGGTGTGGTTGAATTGACAACTCAGCTGCTAATACTTGAGAGTATTCTTTGGCTCCCCTTATGTCGAATCAATAAATTTGGGTTGAATACTTTACCCTCGAAAACTGTTACTATCCCCTATACTTGTGGGTTATCAGTGGCCAAAGTGCACCTTACCAAACAAAAATTCATGACCCAACGATTGGTCTTTGTTTGGATGGTTGCCATTTTTTTGGCATGCCAATGAACTCTAGCCAACTCTAGTCCATTTTTCTTGCCAATGTCGGCCAAATCATGGGCAACCAATACCTAAACCAAAAATTTGGTCATGACCCAAAGATTGGTCTTTGTTTGGATGGTTGCCATTTCTTTGGCATGCCAATGAACTCTAGTCAACTCGAGTTCATTTTTCTTGCCAATGTCGGCCAAATCATGGGCAACCAATACCTCAACCAAAATTTTGGCCACCCAATGCTTTGATGGGGAAACCTTGGGCACAAACCAAACATACCGTTGGTCGTGCCATAGCACTAACGCCACCCTCGGCACACTGAAACCAACCGTGTCTAGCGACGATATGAGCGTGTCGCTCACCGCGGTCGCCGTGTCCAGATGCGGTGCTGGAGCTACGCCCCATTGTTGGCCCCAACGACCCACATGAACGGTTGTCGGTGGCGAGGAGGTCGTGGGCCAGCTCCTCCATTGGACTAGTCTGCGCTATGTCGTCCCGACGGGTGTGCCCCACATGTCGGTTTCCCTATTTTCCCGGCCATATTCGAGTGTCAGTGCTCCGCGTTGCGCATTAGGCCTTTCACTATGTATGCCAAGCGAGACAACTTATTGTTTATTTGAGCCATTCAAGTATAATCATGTGGCGTTTGCTTATTTCTCATTCCTCTCCAACCCACTTCTCCATCGATCGTGTCGCCCTCCTGTCGAGTCCATCCTCCCGCATGCCTCATTTGAACATTCCGCCGAGTATCATTCGCATGTACCCACCTAGTCCTCTTTCAATAGATCTCCGAACCCCGAGATGAAACCAAGAGGTAACGAGTGGGGGCACGTGTTACCTAAGGCGGATTCAAAATTTTGAACCAGTGATCATAGCATCTGCAAATCATATATAAAGGGTATTCAATGTTCGTTTCATTTTTGAACGTACAATATACTCCCTGCTATCCTTTCTAGTTTACATATAAGTTTTATGTGTAGTCAAAGTATCTCTACTTTGATCAAAAAGGTATCAACATTCGACAACGCCCAATCAATATTGTTAGATTCGTACGTACTCCTAGATTTGTACTCGAGATGGTTTCCAATTTGACTATTGACAAGATTAATAGTACATGAGATGTATAATGTGAAAATTATATCATTGGAAACTCCTTTCACATACGAATTTGACCGTATGCTTTGTGTAAGTTGCATGTCATATATTATTACTCTAACATTTGGTCAAAGTTAGCCTCGAAAAATGCATTAGACCCTGTATGCTTTGTGTAAGTTGCATGTCATATATTATTACTCTAACATTTGTGTAAGTTTCATGTCATATATTATTACTCTAACATTTGGTCAAAGTAGTATAGTGGAAGTGGATCCTCTGACGTAGGTATCCCTGCCTTACCCTCCCTTTCGGTCACTTACTGGCGGATCCCATGCTTGCTAGGCCCTGCATGTCAGTTACTCAATGGGTTCGGCCACGTCAGGGGATCCTCATCTGTAGTATACTCCCTCTATTTTTATATACTCCGCATAAAACGGAGGGAGTGGTGGTATAATAAATGGCGCGGGCGGGGGAGGGGGAGGGACGTCGGTTTGCTCTCAACTACGGTCCCACAAGCGAGCGAAATCGCAAGACGAAGCGTGTTCCATTCGGTGAGCGACGTGGAGGGTCCAATGTGCTGGGCTGCTGTAACGCCTTCGATGTGGCTATATCTCCTATGTGTCGAAGCACGACTTAGAGGCATAACCGCATTGAAAGCAATGTCGCAAGTAAGGTAATCTTCACAACAACCCATGTAAATAGATAATAGGGGAAAAGGTACATAGTTGGCTTACACTCGCCACATCACACAAATACATGAATAACATTACAATCATCCAATACACTCATGGTCCAACTACGGTACCAAAATAAAAGATCAACCCCAACATACAACACGGTCCCGATCGCCCCAACTGGGCACCACTACTGATCATCAGGGAAAGACACATAGTAACGGCGTGAGTCTTCGTCGAACTCCCACTTGAGCTCAAGCGCATCATCTGGAATGGTATCGTCGGTCCCTGCATCTGGTTTGGAAGTAAACTGTGAGTCACGCGGACTCAGCAATCTCGCACCCTCGTGATCAAGACTATTTAAGCTTATAGGTAAGGCAAGGTAATATGTGGAGCTGCAGCAAGCGACTAGCATATATGGTGGCTAAACTGTTCGCAAAAAGAGAGCGAGAAGAGAAGGCAAAGCACGAACGAAGAACTAAAGAACAACCTACAGCAAACATAACTCCAACACCGTGTTCACTTCCCGGACTCCACCGAGAAGAGACCATCACGGTAACGCACGCAGTTGATTCATTTTAATTAAGTTAAGGTTCATGTTATCTACAATTGGACATTAACAAATTCCTATCTGCCCATAACCGCGGGCACGGCTTTCGAAAGTTCAAAACCATGCAGGGGAGTCCCAACTTAGCCCATCACAAGCTCTCACGGTCAACGAAGGATATTTCTTCTCCCAAGACATTCCGATCAGACTCGGTATCCCGGTTCTACAAGACATCCTCGACAAGGGTAAAACAAGTCCAGCAACACCGCCCGAATGTGCCGACAAATCCCGATAGGAGCTGCACATATCTTGTTCTTAGGGCACACTCAGATAGGTCAAGCTACGAGTAAAACCAACCCTCGAGTTTCCACGAGGAGGCCCGCAGGCTGCCCAGTTCAGACCAACACTCAGAGGAGCACTGGCCCAGGGGGGGTTTAAATAAAGATGACCCTTGGGCTCCGGAAACCCAAGGGAAAAAGAGGCTAGGTGGCAAATGGTAAAACCAAGGTTGGGCATTGCTGGAGGAGTTTTATTCAAGGCGAACTATCAAGGGGTTCCCATTATCACCCAACCACGTAAGGAACGCAAAATCCGGGAACATAACACCGATATGACGGAAACTAGGGCGGCAAGAGTGGAACAAAACACTAGGCAAAAGGCTGAGCCTTCCACCCTTTACCAAGTATATAGATGCATTAAGATAACAAGATAATATAGTGATATCCCAACAATAAACAAATGTTCCAACAAGGAACGATCTCCAAATCTTCACCTGCAACTAGCAATGCTATAAGAGTGGCTGAGCAAAGTGGCAACATAGCCAATCAACGGTTTGCTAGGACATGGTGGGTTAGAGGATTGACATGGCAGTTTTGGGAGGCATGATAAGCAAGTGGTAGGTAACGTAGCATAGGCATAGCAAAAGAGCGAGCATCTAGCAAGTAAAGATAGAAGTGATTTCGAGGGTATGATCATCTTGCCTGCAAAGTTGTTAGAGTTGACTTGATCCTCGTAAGCGAACTCAACGGGCTCCTCATTAGCGAACTCATCTCCCGGCTCTACCCAAACAAGACAAACAAGCAAAAGGAACAAAATCAACCACGTGCAACGCTCGAACAACATGATGCAAACATGGTATGCTATGCGGGATGCGATATGTGATGCATATGCAAGATTTGACAAGGAATGATTGAACCTGGCCTCAACTTGGAAATCCAAGAGTGCCACTGGAAAGGTGAGGTGATTTCGGTTGAAATCGATATAAAGATCACCGGAATGGGATGCATGGTTTGGAAAAGGAAAGCAAAAGAAATATGGCACCGGTCTGCGATAATCAGCAAGTAGCCGAATAAATGCATCAAGATAATTATGCTACAGCACCCAAACATGACAAAAAAATACATGGCAGGGATCCATTCATGATGCTTGACAAAAGATGAACACTGAGCTATGGCCAATTCATCCATTAACAGGTTCAAACAAGCATGGCAAAAATGCAAATGGTAAACAGGTTTCAGACTTAGTGAAATTAACACAAGTCTGGAATTTAACATCAGGTAGCACACTTTGGAGCATGAAAACTATATGATACAGGAACTTAACATGGCAAAGCAAGGCATGACATGAAGCTACTCAAATCACTTAACAAAAGTTCCTTAGTGACCTTGAGCCAAAAGGGATCAGAAAATACAATTGCAAGCATGTGAACATGGCAAAAACATAATCAGATTACAGACTTGGTGAAAAACTGGAGCTTGCAAATCTGTTAACGAGTAGGCATGTTCACAAGCTCGATGCACTCACTACAGACCATGGCATGACAAACTAAGCATACACCCATCAAGAATACATACCATAGAAGCTAGACATAGCAAGAACAACAACATAGCATGCACGGATCAACAACAACATCCTCGGCGAAAATGCTAATAAGACAACAATCTGCCAGGTTCACGAAATAGCAAAAGTAGAGCTCAATTGACTCAAGCTAGGGTGCTCCATAATTGCAAACAAAGACATGGATGGATAGGGCACCATAATGTTAACAAATCATCCTTACTGATCATCCTCAAAAGAGGCATGGATCACTAGGAAACAACATGAACATATGGCATATTGACAAAATCAGGACAAGGACTTGGAGAAATTCTAAGTCCCTGAAATCATCATTAACGAATGCACTACTTTGCAAGCTTGTGATAGTCACCACACATATCACAAAAATACATGGTAAGCACCTCTGTAAATATGGCATGGCATATAACAAAACTCATGTAGAGCTCAGGAGCATATCATGCACACATTAATCGTGGCAAAAATGACAAATAGCTATTTGATGAAACATATCTGACAATTTAACCAAATAGCCCTATTCCAACAGCATTTTGGGCATCAAGATGACCTCAAATGAAAATGATGCAGTGAGATGAAATGATGTACTCTTTGAGACGAACATTCTGATATGCTACACGCGCAAAACGGAGCTACAGATGCGGAGTTATGATATTGTGAACATGTGCAAAAAAATATTGAGCAAGAGGGAAAAGTCAACCGGATTTGGATCTAGGGTTCCTCGGCACGCGAACTGAGGCAACTCCGGCGAGCCCTCAGCGGCTCCGGCGAGCTTGAAGAAGCGGCGGGGAGGCGAGGGAGAGGCGGATCCGGCCTCTCCCGACCGGATCCGGCGGCGGGGAAGCGGGCTTGCGGCTTCTGGCGAGCTGCTGCTGGTCGGCGACAAGGCGATGGCGGCGAAGGATGGCGTCAGGCAGGCTCGGGCGCGGGGAAGAGGAGGCGCGGGGCGGCACGGTGCTACGGGCCGGGGAGGGCGGCGATGGGCCCCGCGGGCCCTGGCGGCGGCGGCGAAGTGGGCACCGGGCGGATGAATAGGGAAGCGCCATGTGGCGGCGGACGGCGGAATGGACGTGTCCGGCCGGCGATATTTCGTCCGGCCGCGTGTGGAGAGGGAGTGGACTAGGGTTTTGTCCGGATTTCGGGGAAGGGATCTATATATAGGCATAGAGGGAGCTAGGAAGCTCCAAATGGAGTGCGGTTTTCGGCCACGCGATCGTGATCGAACGACCGAGATGATGGAGGAGGTTTAGGTGGGTTTTGGTCCAAATTGGAAGGGTGTTGGGCTGCAACACACATGAGGCCTTCTCAGTCCCTCGGTTAACCGTTGGAGTATCAAACGAAGTCCAAATGGCACGAAACTTGACAGGCGGTCTACCGGTAGTAAACCAAGGCCACATGACAAGTCTCGGTCCAATCCGGAAATGTTTAACCCCCACACACGAAAAGAGGTAGAAAGGACCACCGGAGGCGATAGGAGCGCTGGAATGCAAAACAGACAACGGGGAAAATGCTCGGATGCATGAGACAAACATGTATGCAAATGCAATGCACATGATGACATGATATGAGATGCATGACAACGACAACAACACATGGAGACAAAAAAACCCGAACCCGAGGAAAACTAAATAACTTAGCGCCGGAAACGGCAAGAATTGGGATACATATAAGGTAAATTACATCCGGGGTGTTACAACACTCCACCACTACGAAGGGATCTTGTCCCGAGATCTAGGACTGGAAGAACGCCGGGTACTTAGAACGGAGGTGATCCTCGCGTTCCCAGATGGCTTCACGGTCGGAATGGTGTGACCACTTGACTTTGAGGAATTTGATTGAATTATTGCGAGTCTTGTGTTCAATCTCTTCAAGAATAGCAACTGGGTGCTCATGATAAGAAAGGTCTTCTTGGAGATCAGTGTCTTCGAAGTTGACGGTGCGGTTAGGGGTCTTGAAGCACTTGCGGAGCTGAGAGACATGGAACACGTCGTGCACATTTGCAAAGTTTGGAGGAAGCTCGAGTTGATAGGCGAGATCGCCTCTCTTGCTGACGATCTTGAAAGGACCCACATATCTAGGGGCAAGCTTCCCTTTGATACCGAAGCAACGAGTACCGTTCATTGGAGAGACGCGGAGGTAAACATGGTCTCCGATCTCGAAAGCCAAATCACGATGCTTACTATCATAGTAGCTCTTCTGGCGCGATTGCGCTGCTTTGAGGTTATCACGAATGACTTTGCACATTTCCTCTACCTCTGTGATCAAGTCATTTCCAAGAAGTTGACGTTCGCCGGTCTCTGACCAGTTAAGAGGAGTATGGCACTTCCTGCCATAGAGAATTTCAAATGGGGCCTTGCCCGAACTTGCTTGAAAGCTGTTGTTGTAGGAGAATTCGGCATATGGAAGACAATCTTCCCACTTCATACCGAAGGAGATAACACAAGCCCTGAGCATATCTTCAAGAATCTGATTGACACGCTCGACTTGACTGCTAGTTTGAGGATGAAAAGCTGTGCTGAAGCGGATGTTGGTGCCCATGGCCTTCTAAAAAGAATCCCAAAACTTGGAGGTAAAGATGCTGCCACGGTCTGAAGAGATCAACTGTGGAATGCCGTGTAGAGAGACAATCCGAGAGGCATACAGCTCCGCCAATTGAGCTGCAGTGATAGACTCTTTGATAGGCAGAAAATGAGCCACTTTAGTGAGTTTGTCGATGACAACGAATATAACATCATTGCCACGCTTGGACTTTGGAAACCCAGTCACGAAGTCCATCTCAATGTGGTCAAACTTCCATTCTAGAATGGCAAGAGGTTGGAGGAGACCAGCTGGTCTTTGGTGTTCTGCCTTCACTCGTCTACAGACATCACATTCATTCACGAACTGCGGAATGTCGCGCTTTATTTGAGTCCACCAATAAGCCTGCTTGAGGTCCTGGTACATCTTCGTACTCCCAGGGTGGATGGAGAGGAGTGAATTGTGCGCCTCATTCATAATAACTTTACGAAGGTCACCTTTAGGCACAACAATGCGATCCTCGAAGAAGAGAGTATCCTTGTCATCAAGGCGATATCACTTGTACTTGGGTTGACTCTTGGCAATCCCAATCTTCACATTCTTCACCATAGCATCAAGAAGTTGAGCCTCGCAAATCTAATCTTCCAAAGTAGGAGAGACTTGAAGGTTGGTGAGGAAACCTTGATGAACAACTGTAGATTGAGTTTCCGGAAAGCTTCACAAAGCTCGGGTTGGTAAGGCTTCATAATCAGACTGTTGCAGATTGGCCTTGCCTGGAGTATACTCGATACTCGGGGTATACTCTTGAATCATTTCGACCCAACGAGTCTGCCTGAGGTTGAGATTAGGGTGAGTGAAGATGTACTTGAGACTCTTGTGGTCAGTAAAGATGTCCACTTTTCTTCCCAATAAGAGATGTCTCCAAGTCAAAAGAGAATGCACAACTGCCGCCAACTCGAGGTCATGAGTGGGGTAGTTCTTCTCGTTGGGATTCAACTGGCGAGAGGTATAAGCCACAACTTTCTTCTCTTGCATCAACACTGCACCAAGACCTTGAAAAGAGGCATCACAGAAGACCTCGAACGGTTTGGATTCATCAGGAGTTGTCAGAACTGGAGCAGTGACCAATTTCTCTTTCAAAGTGTTGAAAGCGATGTCACATTACGGAGACCAAACGTACTTCACGTGCTTTTGGAGAAGGTTTGAAAGAGGCTTCGCGATCTTTGAAAAGTTCTCAACAAACCTTCGACAGTAGCTTGCGAGACCCAGGAAGCTATGGAGTTGCTTCTGTAAGTGCATCTAGTACCACCCCTAGTTGGTTTTGGAGTATTGACGACAAACCTAGTTGAGGGACTAATGTGTTTGTGAGAATTGCAGGATAACACAGGTAGAAGTCCCTCATTGATTCGGTTTTCCTACTAGAGATGACCCCTAAAAATGTATGAAGACATTGATGTCAAAGGTGGTATATGAAGATATTCACATTGAAGACTATGACAAGAGAAGACACCGCATGAAGCCTATGGAGCTCGAAGACTTAGATCTTTTGTAGTTCTTTTTCTTCTGTGTTGAGTCATAGGAACCACCGTACTGTTAAGTGGGGTCCAAGAGAACCAGTCAGAATGACTGAAGTGATGCTTAAACAAAACCTATGTCTTTGAGTGAAGACTATGAGATCGAATCTTGTCCAGAGTCGGACAAGTCAGCTTTGCTTGTAGCCCAAGTAAAGTTGCCGTGTGAGTTTGAAATCTGACCGTTGGAACACGTGTCAGTTCCTTAGTGACCCAGGGTCATTTCGGACAAATCAGGTCGGGTTGCCTAGTGGCTATAAATAGCCCACCCCCTACAACCATAAATGGTTGGCTGCTCAGATTCAGAGTACGGCTTTTGTCGTTTGAGAGCAACCCACCTCGAAGCCTTTGAGAGAGAATTCCTTGCGAGGATAAAGCCCTAACCACCCAGAGCCAAAGAGAATTAGGCATCACTTAAGTCTTCTTGTCTGTGTGATCTGAAGACTTATTACACTTGAGGACTGTGCATCCTCCAGCCGGTTAGGCGTCGCGTTCTGAGCATCCAAGAGACATTGTGGATTGCCGGTGAACGAAGTCTGTGAAGGTTTGGGAGTCTACCTTGAAGACTTACCAGAGTGATTGGGCGAGGTCTGTGTGACCTTAGCTCAAGGGGAATACGGTGAGGACTGGGTGTCCTGAGCTGCGTGTTCAGGACTGGGTGTTCGGGACTGTGTGTCCTTAGGTTTAAATACCTAGCCGCCCTAACCAGACGTACAGTTGTCACAGCAACTGGAACTGGTCCAACAAATCATTGTCTTCAACGAGTCACTCGTTTCATCCTTCCATTCTCCTTACTTACTGTTACTCCTTGTGAAGTCATTGTATGTCTGTACTATCTTTTGTCTTCACTAAGTGACTGTGTGATCTATTTGGCTTCTCAATATCTTCCTACCTGATCCTTACTACCTAGCTGCTATTAGTCATTGTGCTTTCACTTCATTGAATACATGACTATGGTTTACCTAGTGTAGTCTACCTTCCGCTGCATGGTAATAGGTTTATTTCTATCGTTTGTCTTCAAAACTTCCATGTTTTGAAGACTTTCATAAAAATCTCCTATTCACCCCCCCTCTAGTCGATATAACGCACTTTCAATTGGTATCAGAGCAAGGTGCTCCCTTGTTCTGTGTGATTCAGTTTAACCACCTGGAGTTTTAGCGATGTCGACTGCAGGGATAATTAAAGTCTCCGCTGCGTGCCCCATCTTCGATGGAACTGAATATCCCTACTGGAAGAATAAGATGCGCATGCATCTTGAAGCCATTGACGTCGACCTATGGTATGTCGTCAAGAAAGGCGTTCCCAAGGCTGGAGAAGGTGTCACTGCTGTTGATGTCAAGAAGTTCGTTCAACCGGACTCCACTGCCAAGAATATCATCTGTGGTCATCTAACCAAAGGACAGTATGGCCGTGTGAGTGCTTTGAAAACATCTAAGCTGGTCTGGGACTGACTCTCCAAGGTCAATGAAGGCGTCTCAACCCAGAGAGATCAGAGAATCACTGTCCTTCGCAACCTCTTCAACCGCTTCAAGCGAAATGATAATGACAATGTCCAGCTCACATTTGACCGACTCACTGACATCACAAATGAGCTTCAATCCCTCGGCGCTACTGAGATCACCAAGCATGAAGTCATCAAGACACTACTGAGATCACTTGACAGTTCGTTTGACACCCTAGCCCTGATGATTCAAGAACGACCTGATTTCAAGACACTCGATCCGTTCGACATACTTGAGAGGCTCAACACACATGAGTTTCAGCTTTCTGAGAAAAGAGATATTTACGGTCCAAACTATGGGCGAACTCGTGCCTTGAAGGCAAAAGCTGTCTCCTCATCTGAAGAAGAATCTGACAGCAGTTCTGATGATCCTGAAGACATTGGAAAGGAACTTGCTATGCTTGTGAAGAAGTTCCAAAAATTCACCAAGAAGAAAGGCTTCAGAAAGTCTTCACGATCAAGCTCAAGGAATGATGAAGCTTCTGCTCATGACTACAAGAAGAAAACATGCCACAAGTGCAAGAAAACTGGCCACTTCATCTCTGAGTGTCCGCAGTGGGACAATGAGAATAGAAAGAAGAAGAAGAGCAAGGAATATGACTCTGACGACAAGAAGAAGAAGAAATACTCAAAGTCCTCTTCCAAGTCTTCCTCAAAGTCTTCATCACACAAGAAGAGCTCATCTAGCAAGGCACGTGCGTTTGTTGGCAAGGAAATGGATTCAGAGGAGGAGTCCGCTTCTGAGGAGGCGGAGGTGGAGTCTGAGGAGGAGTCTGATTCTGGCGTTGCAAGTCTGGCTACAACATACATTGCCAAGTCCACCTTCAACACTGAAGACAACGACTTCACCACCGACACCGATGCAAATGACAAGGACTACTCTGCTCCTACCTACTGCTTCATGGCACGCGGTGCCAAGGTAAACACACGCACTACTCACTATCAAACATCTAGTGACAATGACTCTGATTGTGATTCAAGACCCAGCTACAAAACACTTGCTAAAATTGCAACTGAACAATAGAAAGCCATGGAACATATTCAAAAACTATTAGACAAAAGCGATGATCTGTTGGGCACTGAATGACTCGATCTAAGTCCTTAATTGAAGACATAAAAAATCTTCACATTAAGTATGAGGAACTTGAAAGTCATCATGAAACGCTCTCAACAACTCATGAAAAGCTTTCCTATGATTATCTTCAAAGGAAACAAGATCTTGAGAAATTGAGAGCGGCTCATGAAGATCTTCAAAAGGAAAACGAGTCACTTCGCGCCGAACAGATCAGTTCCGCTCAGGAAGGATTTGAACCACCATGTCTTAAATGCATTGAGTGTGATAATGCTACTTCTGTTGCTGAATGTTCTACTACTGCTACTGTTGCAATATCTTCAACTGTTGATGTGGTATCTAACCCCTTTGCCGAGGATACCACTTCTATTGCTGATGAGAATGCTAGGTTGAAGACATTGCTTGAAACAGGGATGTACAAAAGTCTTAAAGGGCATCAGACACTATGTGATGTCCTCAAAAGGCAGATTCTGAACCGAAACCCAAGGCAAGAGGGTGTTGGGTTCATAAGGAAAATGAATTCTGATGGCTCTTACTGGAAACCCAAGCAGTATCCCAAAACCACATGGGTTGCTGCAAAGGAACCTTCAGCAGATCCATCCAGTCTATCTGGCTTCACTTGTGCTAACCCCATTGTCATTGACGAATCCTTTGATGCAAACTATAAACTGTTTAAAAATCAGAATGGTGAAGTGTTTGCCAGGTACATTGGTACTAACTGCAGGAATGGACCGCCTATGAAGAAAATCTGGGTGCCCAAAAGGTGTTTGGAAAATCTTCCTGTGAATGTCATCATGACACCACAGATGAATAAGAAAAACCCTAGACCACAGGCTTCATACGGCCCAAAGGCTTCATACAGACAGAGGACTCACCTGAGTCGCACTAACGCAAATGTTTTGCAGGGAAACCATACTCAGGCCTATGAATATGAGCGCGGTTCATCGAACCGCCATGTTCATAAGACCAAAAACTATTTTGCTTATTCTTGTGAGTATTATTGTCCACCTGCAAGACTTTTTGCTACGGCTCCAAAGCCAAAGTTTTTCAGATGCTGCACTTAGACTTATTGCTTCTAAGCCACCCTTGAAGATGTGGGTGGTTAAGAAGGCTTAACTCTCTTTTGCAGGGAAAGGTCTCCAGCAGAAAACCAAAATCTTCTGACGTTATTGCTCGGGACCTTAAACATCTTGTAGGGCGCAAGATCAAATGCCCGAATGGTCTTACTATGTACTTTGTTCCTGAATCGCTTGCTACTCTCCCTATCAGTCCTAATCTGGATCTAAGATTTCATAACCCATTGGTTCATCAAATGTTTTTGCTTCACAATTCTCTTTGTGAAGCCTATCCCCCTAACTGCACTGTAGGGTATGACACCAGCGTCTACAGAATGGATTATTGATAGTGGGTGTACAAATCACATGACTGACAAAAGAAGCCTTCTTATGGACTCAACCTTACGTCCATCCGACAAGAGCCACATCACATTTGCTAACACTGGTAAATGTAAGGTATTGGGTCTAGGTAGAGTTGCAATCTCAAAGGATCAACACATGGATAAAGTCATGCTTGTTGAATCCCTTGGCTTCAACTTAATGTCTGTCTCAATGCTTTGCGATTTGAACAGGATCATAATATTTGGAAAATATCATTGCCTTGTTCTAATGGAATCTGACAAGTCTCTAGTGTTTGAAGGGTATCGGAAAGATGATTTGTATGTGGTAGATTTCTCAGCAGGACCACAACTTGCCGTATGTCTTCTAGCAAAAGCTTCAGAATGCTGGCTCTGGCATCAGAGGCTTGGGCATGCTGGCATGAGGAACCTCCACACCCTTGCAAAGAAGAAGCATGTCATAGGCATCGAGGGCGTCAAGTTCAAGAAAGATCACTTATGCAGTGCCAGTGAAGCAGGAAAGATGACGAGGGCCAAACATCCCTCGAAGACAATCATGACTACTACTCGACCCTTCGAACTGCTTCACATGGATCTTTTCGGTCCCACTCATTACTCAACTCTTAGTACTACTGCTTGTCTCTATGGCTTTGTCATTGTTGATGATTATTCTAGATATACTTGGGTGCACATAATCCTCTACAAGACTGAAGTGCAGGATGTCTTCAGACACTTTGCCAATCGAGCAATGAACAACTATGGCGCCAAGATAAAGCACATCAGAAGTGACAATGGCACTGAATTCAAGAACACTGGCCTTGATACATATCTTGATACCTTGGGCATCACACATGAATTCTCAGCCCCGTACACGCCACAGCAGAATGGCGTCGTCGAACGCAAGAACAGAACACTCATTGAGATGGCCAGAACGATGCTAGATGAATACAATACTCCAAGAAAATTCTGGCCTGAAGCCATTGATACTGCATGCCATACAATCAATTGTGTTTATCTTCACAAGATTCTGAACAAGACATCTTATGAGCTCCTTACTGGCAAGAAGCCAAATGTCAGTTACTTCAGAGTATTTGGCGCCAGGTGCTGGATCAAGGACCCACATCACACTTCAAAGTTTGCACCAAAAGCACATGAGGGTTTTATGCTTGGATATGGAAAGGATTCGCACTCCTACAGAGTCTTCAATCTCTTTCATTATAAAGTGGTTGAAACAGTGGATGTCCGGTTCGATGACACTAATGGTTCACAAAGAGAGCACCTGCCAAATGTGCTAGATGAAGTTCCATCCAGTGAATCAATCAAGCTAATGGGAACTGGAGAAATCATACCGTCTAAAGCTCATCCTGAAGAGGAACTTATCATCTCTGCACCAGACCAACCTGAAGACAATGCTCAACCTGAAGACAATCCCTCTAACAACGACAATGATTAGCAAGAGCAAAATCTTCGCCCTGTACATCCTCGTGTTGCCAATGAAGTGCAGATTGAGAGAATAATTGACAGCATCAATGCACCTGGTCCACTCAGTCGATCAAGGGCAACTCAGCTGGCAAATTTATGTGGGCACTTCACATTCATCTCAATAACAGAACCCAAGAAAGTGGAAGAAACCTTCATGGAACCTGAATGGATTCAAGCTATGCAAGAAGAGCTTCAACAGTTTGAGCTGAATAATGTATGGGAACTGGTTAAGCGTCCTGATCCTAGGAAGCACAAGATAATAGGCACAAAATGGATATACCGCAACAAGCAAGATGAGCATGGTCAAGTTGTCAGAAACAAAGCTCGTCTCGTTGCTCAAGGATATACTCAAGTGGAAGGCATTGACTTCGATGAAACATTTGCTCATGTGGCTAGACTTGAAGCCATACGCATACTGCTGGCCTATGCCAATCATCACAACATACTTCCATATCAAATGGATGTGAAGAGCGCCTTTCTCAATGGCAAGATTGAAGAAGTGTATGTTGCACAACCGCCTGGCTTTGAAGATCCAAAACATCCTGACATGGTATACAAGCTCAACAAGGCACTGTATGGCCTCAAACAAGCCCCTCGGGCCTGGTATGACACACTCAAATACTTCCTGAAGAGCAAAGGCTTCATACCTGGTTCCCTCGATCCCACTCTCTTCACGAAGACATATGATGGTGAACTGTTTGTGTGCCAAATATATGTGGATGACATTATCTTCGGCTGCACCAATCAGAAGTACAGTGAAGAGTTTGGATATATGATGCAAGAGAAATATCAGATGTCCATGATGGGAGACCTGAAGTTCTTCCTCGGTCTTCAAATACGACAGCAACGCAACGTCATCTTCATATCTCAAGAGAAGTATCTCAAAGATTGCCTGAAGAAGTTCGGTATGCAAGACTGCAAAGGCTTCACGACGCCAATGCCAGCCAAGCATCATCTGGGTCCTGACGACAACGGTAAAGAGTTCGATCAAAAGGTATACCGCTCCATGATTGGTTCTTTGCTTTATCTATGTGCATCTAGGGCAGATATTATGCTTAGTGTTTGCATGTGTGCTCGATTTCAAGCGGCACCAAAGGAGTCGCATCACTTAGCTGTGAAGCGAATTCTTCGATATTTGGCTCACACCCCAACTCTAGGATTATGGTATCCAAAGGGCTCAGAATTTGATCTGGTTGGATTCTCGGATGCTGATTATGCTGGTCACAAGGTGGATCACAAGTCTACATCAGGCACATGTCATTTTCTGTGACGATCACTTGTATGTTGGTCTTCAAAGAAGCAGAACTGTGTATCTCTCACCACTGCTGAATCTGAATACATTGCTGCTGGATCTTGCTGCGCTCAGCTTCTGTGGATGAAGCAAACCCTCAAGGACTATGGCATTCATTTGAAGCAAGTGCCACTCTACTGCGACAACGAAAGCGCCATCAAGATTGCCAACAACCCAGTTCAGCACTCGAAGACAAAGCACATTGAAATTCGTCATCACTTTCTCAGAGATCATGTTGTGAAGGAAGATATTGATATCATACACGTCAACACTGAAGAGCAATTGGCAGATATCTTCACCAAGCCCTTGGATGAGAAGAGGTTTTGCAAGTTACGGTGTGAGCTAAATATCCTGGAATCCTCAAATGTCCTGTGATCAGGCACACATCCTAACCCTTATGCATATTGATGACTTAGATGTGCAACACATGAAGTAAAGTATATCTTCAATCAATGAAGACATACATTCTAAGTGTGAATACATTAATGTGGAATTTGACTTCGGAGCGCCACGATAATTGTGCGCCGTGTCTGGGTCTAATACTTCCTATACGGTGGGTAACGCCACCACCAAATGTTCTATTTGAAGTGTTTCACTCATGGCGTTAACTTGCTATGTCTTCACATTTGGTTTGGCTTCAATCTCAACATGTTTTCTTGATTATCTTCACTATGTTGATTATATATATATATACTAGTGTTCTGTCCTCTACAGCATTCACTTATAGCTATGTCTTCTTGTTGAATCTTTTGAACTAAGTGAATGTGATCGGACCCTAACCTCTCTGTGCTTTCTATCTCAAACTCTATCTCTCCAAATCATATGCATTCTATTGAAACTATCGAATGTCTTCTCTGCGTCATTGTCAGCAGAAGATACAGAGACAAACATTAAGTCCGTTTTCAATGCTCATTCCTCCACATGAAACCCGGAGAAGTAGGAATGACCACCCGACAATCCAGGCGTGCGTGGGACGTGGAACAAACCCCAATATGTTGCATGATGGCCACATGTTCCTCAGATGCGAATCGCCAGGGGCACCTATGTAATAACGCAGTGCCACCCCTGTACCTATAAATACACACTTCACAGTGGTCATTATCTCTTCTTCCACTCTCGCACGAACCCTAGCGCCACCGCTAGCCCTCGACGACACCGGCGATGAAGCGCTTCACTGCCGCAACCTCTCTGACGCCGTCTTCATGCCGACCGCGGACATCGTCCTCTCCGCCGTCGCCGTAGGTATCCTCCATCGCCAAGTTAGGGCACGGAAGATCGAACTGCTCGGCCTCCTCTTCCACTCCGTCTAGCAGTTCTTAGTGTGGTAAATAAAACTCCCTTTTTACGGCCCCTTTGATCCTATGGCTTTGTCACTTTCTACCACAAGCAGTTTCTATTCAGACAAGTTGGATCTCTTTCATACTGCATCTCATAACATGCCTAGTATATTCACTTATGCTTCACAAAGTAGTTAGATTCCTCACTTGTACTGATCTCTGGATTCGTACAAATCTGGAACCAACTCCTTATCTATGAGTGAATGTCTTCGCACGATGAGGTCAATGTCTTCTAAACTGATTTATATTCAAAATCTTCTGAGAATGCATATGACCTCTTCCCCTTCCCTCGCACCTTAATGCTGTCACAGGTACATGTCCGTGGGAGAATCCCTTGGTTCTCATAGTCTGCATTCATTTGCAGAATTCTTACAGCATCATATAAATTCTCCCGAAGCCAGTTCCTGTTTGCCCAGCAAGCGAAAACCTTTGAAGCCTTTGAACATGTTGAGGCCATTCAGTTTGAAGTTCATGGCTGCAGAGAAATCAGTAAGGAAGGGTGGCAGACAGCATCATGGGGGAACATCAAGAGATTTGCCTGATGACCTCTCAAAGCTTTACAAGACAGATCCTGAAGAGGATTACAATCAGTGCAAGACCCGAATCCAATGGATTCGAAGATATTGGGCAGAACAATGGTTCAAATACCGGTTTGTGACCCAGGAATATGCTGAGAAAAATGCCATCAAGAGACCGTGGGGAGACACCCTATACAAGAATCTTCAACCCAGGTCCAGAGAAGAAGCCATTGAACAAGGCTTCTATCCCTGCATGGTCCGTGGACCACAGCCTGCGGATGCCGACCCATCGTCACTGCTATGGTGTCGTGACGACATTCTGTTCAGGCACAAGTTTCAGTTTGCCCAGAACTCAGCAAAGCAGAACAAGAAGACATTGGGACTAGACTTCAACCCTGGTCCTTCTGCTCCAAGGGCTGACGGCACATGTGATGCAGAACCCAATGTCGTCGGTCTTTTCTACAACCTTGAAGGTCTCATCACCCATATCTTGGTTCAAGGGACAGCCGTGAATGAGCCTGCAGCTGACGCTGAATCAGATGAAGCGCCTGCAGCGCCGAAGCCAAAGAAGCTGAAGAAGCCTAAAGCTTCAAAGCCTGCCCCTTCACCAAAAATCTCACGGGCGAAGCCACTGGCAACTGCACCTCCTGAAGATAGTGTGCAGTCTGAAGATTTGTCACGCATCTCCAAGCCCCAGAAGGTCAAGATGCCTTTGCCACACACCGGCCAAGAGCTAACTGCTGGTGCCATTCTGGGCAATGATGCCATTGATCTATCAAGTGATGAAGATCTTGCAGATGACGCTCTTGAGCAACTCATCAAGAGCAAAGAAGAAGCAGAAATCTTCAATGATATGTCGCTTTTTGATGTAACAATCATCCACAACTTCATTGATGAGTGGTTTGACACGCCTAACATCAGCTTCGAAGATCTCCAACTACCCATTGGCCTCAGTGTCGCCTTCCATGGCGCCATTGCTTTAGAGTTAGCGATCGCCCAACGCATTGTTGAACTGAAGCAGAAGATTGACTTAGAGAAATCTCAGTTCAAGAAGCATATGGCCAGGCTCAGCGTGCAAGACGTGAAGAACTTCAAGCTTATGCTGCACGAGCTCAAGGAAGCCTTTCTCAAGAAACGTACAGAAGCTCAGGGTTCTCATGAGTGCATGAAGGTCCTGGCTGACAGGTGTGTGCAAGCCTACAATGAGGCTGAGAAGCGCAAGGCCCTTGGGCGTCCTGGCATCGGCCCCAGGATGGCTGCCAAGAAGAAGAAGAAGCCCGCTATGGCTGAACCCGAAGCACCAAGGCAGGAAGCATATCCCCTTGTCTTCCCAACTAGCATGACTGGCCCGAAGCTAATGGCCAGGTCAACCGCTTCAGAACTGAAGAAGACCAGGACTGCTGAGGCTGAAGCAAGGAAGAGAAAAAACATCCTGAAGCCTCTGCTACTGCCCCCGCCAAGAAGAAAAGAAAGACCAAGAAGGAACGGGCTGCTCCCACAGAGCCCTTGATTGTTGAACCCATTTCCATGGTTCACCCCGATGCTGATCCACAAGACCATCAACTGACTGTCCGTGAGCCTACTTTCACAGAGGCTCATGAAGCCGAAGACTTTCCAGCAGCTGATCTCGTCGCTGCTGAAGACATTGGTCACCATGACCATGTTGAAGATGATGCAGCCCTTCCTCAGCTAGAGCACCAACAGGTATCATCGCCTGTGCTAACGCACAGTGAACTCATCAGCATTGGTCATCCACTGACGCCAATTGCACAGGATGCTTCATGGGCGGATCGCCCACAAGAGGAAGAAGACTTTGAGGCCCAGCCAACACCGACTCCATAGGCATCGCCCGCGTTGCGTAGGCTTCGCAAAGGTCCAAGGCCTCAAGTATCTGCGTCTGAAGATAAAACTGCTGAAGACAATCCGGCTGCATCAGCCGCTGAAAAAGAAGCCCCAAAAGTTGCCACTCCCCTGTCCCACCAAGAAGCGGTTCTCGAGGAGAATGTGATCGTGACCGACCCTCCAGCTCATCAAGTGGAGGTTGAAAATCTTGAGGCTTCCACCACCAACACCACTGAAGCCACTGACGCTGTCATGGCTGAAGCTAATGTGGAGACCTCACCAACAAAAGCACCAGAAGTCAGCGAAGCCACTGATCCCACTGCTTCTGTTCCTGCGTCTGCTGCCGGTCCCCAGTTCGATTATCATGTTGAGCATAGGCCTCAGGTACAGAAGCCAATGCCAAGATTGCCCAGGTTCCCAGGTCCTGCATCAGCACCTGGCTCCTTCAATATCAATGGCTTCAAAGCAGACAACACATTCTTCAATAGCTCCAGGAACCCCTACTCAAGGGAAAGAATATCATCTGATCAGTTCTGGAGCTATCCGCAACGAAGCTATTACTCATGCATTCTTTACAACCAAGGTCGCATCTTCCCACACAAGCGCCTTGACATTGAAGCAATAGCTGGTCTGCCCTGTCTAGAAGAACCTCTGGATTGCTTCAAAGAGGTTGTACTGCTGCCGTTCGTCACTGACCAAGAGCATTGGAATGAAGAGTTGTTGCTCCAATTCTATGCCACTGTTCACATCCGCGGGTATAACAGAGATCCGAAGACTTGGGTCCTGGAGTGGATGACAGGAAACGTTCATCACGAAGCCAAAGCCTTTGACATCATTGAGCTCACTGGTTTGCCCACTCCTGGCGATCTATACGAGCATGGCTGTCAGCTTCATAGTGAAGCTGTTGAGAGCATCTTTCAGAAGACTGAACCTAATATGAGTCAGATGCTCAGTATGATGAAGCCATTGCCCCAAGATGCTGCTTATCCCACGGAGTTCTTCATTGAAGACCTTGAGTATCTGCCAAGGACCATTTATCACATCATAAGGCGGACTCTCTGGCCAATCAAAGGACATTCTCCCCATCCCAAGCTGGAAGGTGCAATGAAGACTTTGGTCTTCTATATTCTTCATGGAAAATGCTTGAATACATAGGATTTCTTCATTCGCCAACTTGCTGCATCAGGCTCTGATCTGTTTGACTTGAAGTTCTACGCCCCATGGGTAATGCGGCAGATCAAACTTCACTCCGCTATCTCATATCAGCCATCTGCCCGCAATCATCGGATCTTTTTGCCTGATGTGGATATGTCTGTTGAATCTATCTATCGTGAGCCTGCCAAGGAACCGCTAAGTCTTCAGAATGCAGAGCATCAAAGTTTTCTCAGAATGTTGAAGGCGTTGAAGCAGTAAGTCGTGTGTATCCTTTGGCTGGCACTACACGTGCACCGCATCCTGCTCTCACTGAAGCCACTGATAGCACCATTGCCCAACGACCCAAGAAGCGCACTCGTGTTCTCAATGACCGAGAGCTTCTGGTGGCACTTCATCAGAAACAGGATAGACATCATGACTGGCTAAAGCGTCAAATGCAAAGCCTCTTGGTGGATGTTAATCGCATTCGCAATCTTGCCACCAAGAACGCCTTTGTTGCTGATGAAACCTCTCGACGCACATGGAAAGGGCTGACGCTGATGTGTTCTGAAGATGATCTTCAAGAGGATGGCTTCTCTAAGCGATTCAAGTTTGACTCCACACCTCCTCGAAGGGCAGTGCTGCGACGAACTCCATCTCTTGAAGACTCTGAGTTCTCTTCCTCTGCTGCAACTGTGAACGCCAGAGTGATCGAGGATGAAGACGATGCTACTTCGTCACCACCTCCTTCAGCACATGTCGACACTGATCCAAATTCTTCTGCACCGCCAAACACCACTGACGACCCTGCTGCTTCACCTACTCTTCATGGGAACGAGTAGATGCTCTATGTCTTCGAACCTTTTTGGTCCTTACTGACAAAAGGTGGAGAAGCATATGAGTTTGATAGTCTTTAAGCGGGTCCATATGGGCGGGTGCTTTATATTTTGCTTCGTGTTTACAACTCCCGTTTTGATACATTTGGTTCTTTGAGTTGTAACACTTAAACTCGATGGTCGTCTCCTACTTATTTGCCACCTTGTGTTGCGATGATAAATTCCGCATGTGCGACGATAAATTTCGCACTTAGATCATGTTGCAGATGTCCATTTTCCATTATGCATGTCATTATCTTCACATACCTTCACATGCATAGTGGATTGTCATCATAAGATGAAGTGGATCTCCACAAGCACAACCTTCCATGTGCATTTGCATTCCAAAAGCAAATTACTTATATGCACATCTTCAGGGGGAGCCATTGCAACTTATGAAGACAATTCCTTATCCTTTACAATTTCACATATTATATTCCCCGTTGAAAACTTCAACTAGTTTGTCATCAATCACCAAAAAGGGGGAGATTGTAAGTGCATCTAGTGCCACCCCTAGTTGGTTTTGGAGTATTGACGACAAACCTAGTTGAGGGACTAATGTGTTTGTGAGAATTGCAGGATAACACAGGTAGAAGTCCCTCATTGATTCGGTTTTCCTACCAGAGATGACCCCTAAAAATGCATGAAGACATTGATGTCAAAGGTGGTATATGAAGATATTCACATTGAAGACTATGACAAGAAAGACACCGCATGAAGCCTATGGAGCTCGAAGACTTAGATCTTTCGTATTTCTTTTTCTTCTGTGTTGAGTCATAGGAACCACCATACTATTAAGTGGGGTCCAAGAGAACCGGTCAGAATGACTGAAGTGATGCTTAAACAAAACCTATGTCTTCAAGTGAAGACTATGAGAGCGAATCTTGTCCAGAGTCAGACAAGTCAGCTTTGCTTGTAGCCCAAGTAAAGTTGCCGTGTGAGTTTGAAATCTGACCGTTCGAACATGTGTCAATTCCTTAGTGACCCAGGGTCATTTCGGACAAATCAGGTCGGGTTGCCTAGTGGCTATAAATAGCCCACCCCCTACAACCATAAACGGTCGGCTGCTCAGATTCAGGGTACGGCTTTTGTCGTTTGAGAGCAACCCACCTTGAAGCCTTTGAGAGAGAATTCCTTGCGAGGATAAAGCCCTAACCACCCAGAGCCAAAGAGAATTAGGCATCACTTAAGTCTTCTTGTCTGTGTGATCTAAAGACTTATTACACTTGAGGACTGTGCATCCTCCAGCCGGTTAGGCGTCGCGTTCTGAGCATCCAAGAGACATTGTGGATTGCCGGTGAACGAAGTCTGTGAAGGTTTGGGAGTCTACCTTGAAGACTTACCAGAGTGATTGGGCAAGGTCTGTGTGACCTTAGCTCAAGGGGAATACGGTGAGGACTGGGTGTCCTGAGTTGTGTGTTCAGGACTGGGTGTCCGGGACTGTGTGTCCTTAGGTTTAAATACCTAGCCACCCTAACCAGACGTACAGTTGTCACAGCAATTGGAACTGGTCCAACAAATCATTGTCTTCAACGAGTCCCTGGTTTCATCCTTCCTTTCTCCTTACTTACTGTTACTCCTTGTGAAGTCATTGTATGTCTGTACTATCTTTTGTCTTCACTGAGTGACTGTGTGATCTGTTTGGCTTCTCAATATCTTCCTACCTGATCCTTACTACCTAGCTGCTATTAGTCATTGTGCTTTCACTTCATTGAATACATGACTATGGTTTACCGAGTGTAGTCTACCTCCCGCTGCATGGTAATAGGTTTATTTCTATCGTCTGTCTTCAAAACTTCCATGTTTTGAAGACTTTCATAAAAATCGCCTATTCACCCCCCCTCTAGTCGATATAACGCACTTTCAGCTTCATGTTCTGAGGTGATTCCCAATCCACAATTGCAGACACCTTCTCAGGATTCACCGCTATGCCCTTGGCAGTGATGATATGCCCAAGATATAGAACCTCATCGAGCCAAAACTCGCACTTTGAGAACTTGGCGTAGAACTAATGTTCCCTGAGCTTATCGAGCACCAAACGCAAGTGCTTGTCATGATCTTCCTTATTCTTCGAAAAGACCAGAATGTCATCGAGATAGACCAATACATAGTCATTTGTGTAGGCATTGAAGATGAAGTTCATCATGCGAGAGAAAGTCGGAGGAGCGTTGACGAGGCCAAAAGACATGACAGTGTATTCATGTGAACCATAGCTTGTTCTAAAAGCCGTCTTGGGAATATCTTCTCACGGATTCGAATCTGGTGATAGCCCATACGGAGATCAAGCTTGGAGAATACTTGAGCACCTTTGAGTTGTTCGAACAGCTCATTGATGTTGGGAAGTAGGTACTTGTTCTTGATAGTCTTCTTGTTCAATGGACGGTAGTCAACACAAAGTCGGTCCATTCCATCCTTATTCTTCACAAAAAGAACTCCACAACCCCACGGAGAAGAACTAGGTCAGATAAGACCCATTCGCTCTTGAATATCGAGTTTTTTCTTCAGCTCCTTCAACTCTTTAGGTCCAAGCTTGTAAGGACGTTTGCAAACAGGTTCCGTGCCAGGATCAAGATCAATGACGAATTCAACTGGCCGGTGCGGAGGCATTCCTGGAAGCTCTTCTGGAAAGACGTCTTGATATTCGCAAACGACTGGAATTTGAGAGATGGCATCCAGTTCACCCTTCTCATTGAGAGAAAACAGACGGATGGTATCATCACGAGCGGCAAAGACAATTACATCGTCAGATGAATGAGTCAATTGAATCTGCCTGGCAGCACAATCAAGCTGAGCCTTGTGCTTAGAAAGCCAATCCATTCCGAGAATAAGATCACTATCCGAGTTACCAAGGACCATTGGAGAAGAAAGAAACTTGTAGTCGCCCAAAGTGATAGTAAAATCTGGAACCTCCAGACTTGCACTCAAGCGTTTGCCAGGAGAAACGATATCCATTTGTTTGCCCAAATGAGAAGAAATGAATTCATTCTTGGCAAAAAATGGCTTTGACATGAAACAATGCGATGCACCAGTATCAAAAAGTACTTTTGCAGGAACATTGTTAACAGGAAGGTTACCCATGATGACATCTGACGAGTCCTCTGCCCGAGCTGCATTCATCAAGTTGACCTTGGCGTGCTTGGGGTTATGCTTGACCACAGCTGTACTTGCCGATCTCACAAGAGGAGGAGGAGGGAGACGCCTCTGATTGAAGCATTTGTTGGCATAGTGACCCTTCTGTTGGCACTTGTTGCACGTGACCTCTGAAAGCGGACGGTGATACGGAGCACTCGATCTTGGAGCTTGAGACAAAGTCTTGTTCTGAAAGCCAGGGTTGGGTGGGTGGGAAGATCCACTCTGTAATGCCCTCGATGCGGCTATATCTCCCATGTGTCGAAGCACGACATAGAGGCATAACCGCATTGAAAGCAATGTCGCAAGTGAGGTAATCTTCACACAACCCATGTAATACATAAGGGAAAGAGATACATAGTTGGCTTACAATCGCCACTTCACACAATTACATGAATAAAGCATTACATCAATCAGATACAATCAAGGTCCGACTGCGGAACCAAAATAAAAGAAGACTACCCCAAATGCTACACAGATCCCCGATCGTCCCAACTGGGCTCCACTACTGATCAACTAGAATGAAACAACACAAAGGACAAGATCTTCATTGAGCTCCTCCTTGAACTTGGTTGCGTCACCTGCTCAGTAACATCGGCACATGCAAGCTGGTTTTGGAAGTATCTGTGAGCCACGGGGACTCAGCAATCTTGCACCCTCGCGATCAAGACTATTTAAGCTTATGGGTAAGGTAAAGGTATGAGGTGGAGCTGCAGCAAGCGACTAGCATATATGGTGGCTAACTTCGCAAAAGAGAGCGAGAAGAGAAGGCGAAGCACGAACGAAGAACGATGATCAAGAAGTGATCCTATAGCAACCTACGTCAAGCATAACTCCAACACCGTGTTCACTTTCCAGACTCCGCCAGAAAGAGACCATCACGGTTACACACGCGGTTGATGTATTTTAATTAAGGTCAACTTCAGGTTTTCTACAACCAGACGTTAACAAATTCCCATCTGCCCATAACCGCGGGCACGGCTTTCGAAAGTTCAAATCCCTGCAGGGGTGTCCCAACTTAGCCCATCACAAGCTCTCACGGTCAACGAAGGATATTCCTTCTAGCGGGAAGACCCGATCAGACTCGGAATCCCGTTTACAAGACATTTCGACAATGGTAAAACAAGACCAGCAAAGCCGCCCGATGCGCCGACAAATCCCGATAGGAGCTGCACATATCTCGTTCTCAGGGCACACCGGATAGGTCAAGCTACGAGTAAAACCAACCCTCGAGTTGCCCCGAGGTGGCCCCGCAGGCTGCCCGTTTCGAACCAACACTCAGAGGAGCACTGGCCCGGGGGGGGGGGGGGTTTAAAATAAAGATGACCCTCGGGCTCGCGAAAACCCAAGGGAAGGTTATAGGTTGTTAGTGCAAATGGTAAAACCAAGGTTGGGCCTTGCTGGAGGAGTTTTATTCAAGGCAAACTGTCAAGGGGTTCCCATTATTACCCAACCACGTAAGGAACGCAAAATCCAGGAGCACAACACCGATATGACGGAAACTAGGGCGGCAAGAGTGGAACAAAACACCAGGCATAAGGCCGAGCCTTCCACCCTTTACCAAGTATATAGATGCATTAATTAAATAAGATATATTGTGATATCCCAACAAGTAAACATGTTCCAACAAGGAACAACATCTCCATGTTCCAACAAGGAACAAACTTAAATCTTCACCTGCAACTAACAACGCTATAAGAGGGGTTGAGCAAAGCGGTAACATAGCCAAACAACGGTTTGCTAGGACAAGGTGGGTTAGAGGCTTGGTTCAACAATATGGGCGGCATGATAAGCAAGTGGTAGGTATCGCAGCATAGGCATCGCAAAAGAGCGAGCATCTAGCAAGCAAAGATAGAAGTGATTTCGAGGGTATGGTCATCTTGCCTGAAATCCCGCAAGGAAGAAGAACGAGTCCATGAAGAAGATAAACGAACGTAGTCGAACGAATCCTCACAACACGACGTTATCGGAACCAACCCGAAGAAGCAACACCGAAAAGAAGCACACAACATAGTAAGCAACCATCACCTAATCATGGCATGATGCACAACAAGTATGATGCATGTCCGGTTTAATGAAGCATGGCATGGCAAGGTGCACAAGCAATCCTACAAATTAAGTGGAGCTCAATATGCAACGGAGTTGCATATTGACGAAACACCACGACAAGTTTTTAGTTTGGTCTCGTTTATGTACCCAACAATATTAAATGTTGTTAAACATGGCAAGAGGGTGAAGCAAAGCAAAACTACCTATCTAGTCAAGTTCAAATGAGGCCGGGAACAACAAACAACTAATCCGGAAACTCCTCATGTGCATATATTAGCTTAGGTCATGTTCTGCCCTAAACCATATTTTAGAGTTGTTAGGCATGCAAAACAATGTCACCATGATAAACTAGGCAAAATTCTACCCCCATTTACATATAAAGATTATTAAAATCGGAGCTACGGTTATTTAGTTATGAAATAAATCATTTTAGCAAGTTATTTAAGCAAATTAAAACAAACAGTATTTTAAACATTTTAAACATGGATGAAAGTTGGATATTATCACTCTACACAAAGTTCTAAGCAACTTTCATATATAATTCATTTTAATCCGATGCACCAATTGGGAGTTATTATATGCATGTTGCCTAGGGACTTTTCTGTAAAACAGTAAAACCTGAGATATAAAACAAATCGGCCAGGACTGAAAAAAACGTTCATGGGCTGGAACTGACCGGCCCAACAGTGGAAGGGAAGAAATGAGGCGCTGGGGATGGCCTCACCATGGGCCAAGCCCAGATCGGGGGGAGAGGCCCAGGCAGGCCGGCTCTGGAGGGGAAATCAGGCTGGCCTTGGCGCTGGATGCGGTCAACGCGAGCGTTCGTCCTCTTCCTGGTTCAAACGAAGCAGAGTAGCAGCGGAACTTGGCGAGGCGGCGTGACGAGGGACTTGGCGCAGGGCGACGGCTTCAGTTTAGGGGAGCTCGGGCGCAGGGGATGGGAGGCCGGATCCGGACGTGGGTGGTCGCCGGGGTCCCGTTCTGTGCCGGATCGAAACGGAGGCAGGCCGACGGACTTGGAGCTCCAGGCGGTGGCGCGATGCAGGTGCGGGGGCGGAGGAGCGACAGGAGAGTCTCGGGATGGCAGCAGCGGGGATGGAGCTCTGGCGACGGGATCCGAAGGGGAACGCCGGTGAAATGGACGGAGGCCACGGGCCCGATCGGACCGAGCGGTGGCCGGTGCTTCAGAGTTTCTGGCGACGGGATGGGGTACCTGAAGAAGAGGGACAGAGAGATATCAGAGCGGGAGAGAGAGAGAGACAGGAAAAAAGAGGAGGGAAGAGACGGGGCAGCGAGATCCTATCGGCGTGTTGACGAAGCTCGTCGGCGGCGGGGTCAGCGAGGCGGTGTGGCAACCGGAGACGGGTCCTGGAGGTGAGGCTCGGGCGAGCTTCGGGACGAGGCGCAGAGGGCATCGGGGCTCCCCTGCTCGAGCTTCTGGGCGCGTGCTCGCGCACGAGGGTGAGAGGAGGCTGGGCTTCTGTTGACTGGATCGGGGCCAGGGGTTCGGCTACGCAGGGAGGCCGCCGATTGGCTTGGTGATGAAATTGAGGGGAAGAGTTGGTTGGTCGGACACGGAAAACCGAGAAGAGACAGTGTGGTGGCGGCGGCTAGGAGGATTGGACGGGCTAAGGCTAGGGTTAGGAGTTGATCTATATATAGCAAAAGAATTTTGGGTAGGGGCTAATCCGTCCCTCCGATCGTAATCGGACGATCGCGAATAAAATAGTTAGGGAGTCCAAAAAAGAAAACGGAGACATTTTGTAGATGTTTGGGGATGATCCGGACGCAACGGTGGCGACAGTCCGGTTCGGGTCCGGGACAGCTTCGGACACGCGCGAGGGGTCGATGCACTCTGTAGAGAGGGTTAGGCTGGGTCTGGCGGATTGTGAAGAGCGGGTTGGTCTGAGAGAAGAGGGGAGAGATGCAGCCCGGCACGGTTTTCAGAGACCGAAAACGTCCGACGTTAGACCGGCTACTATTGCCGCTATATTTATCCGTTGGGACGTCAAACGGACTCCGAATGCGATGAAACTTGGCAGGCGGTCTACTGACAACAAAACAACACCGCATGCCCACTTTCAACACATTCCGAGAACATTTTCCGGCCACTTATAAAATAATATTTTGGATGTGCCGCGGGTGCGTGCAAGTGTGTCTGGGCTCAGAACGGACAACGGACGGAACGAGGAAACCGGGATGGATGCAAGTTTTTGAAAACATGCAGATGCAATGCGGATAATGACATGACAAGATGCGACACGCAAGCAAAATACAAGGCAACAACAGCGAATAACTGGAGGACAACTGGCACATCGGTCTCGGGGCGTCACAACACTCCACCACTACGAGAGGATCTCGTCCCGAGATCTAGGATGGCACCGGAGGGAAAACGGAAGAGAAAGAGAAGAGGTAAAACTAAGTTGCTTCTTCGACAAACGAGTGAGACCAAAGAGCCTTGAAAGGTTAAGCCATTTCCGAGAATAGAATAAACGGAGATGAACGAAGTTGAAGACACTCCGTTATGAAAGAGGAAAAGAAAGAACAACTTTGGGCAGCACTCTGATTGAAAAGAAATGGAATTGAATAAGAACTTGATAAGATGAGAAGATACTTGATGAAATCACAAAACACTGCCTACGTAACTATTGAATGAATGGAACAAGGGGTAAGAAAGATCTCGGACAGCACTCCGGTTTAAAAGAGAAGAAAAACTTGATAAAATGAAAGAGCTTGAGCAAAGGGACACAATACTCCGGTGAAAAGGGTAAGCACGATCAAAACATGGCCCCGACAAAGCGAGAAGATGGGTTGAGGAGAGCAACATCACAATGCCTTCGGAACGGGGGAATAGAAGATAGATAATTGAAATAGGAGAAATGAGGAGAAAATGCCAACTTCTGCCAAAAGAGCTTGAGAAGGCATCCTTAGGAGAAGGGTCGAACGGATTTGTTGGAAAACCAACAACGAAAAGAATAAGCTTGATATGGTCTTATGGAATACATGTCAAATTATGAGGTGACAAACTGCCACTCACGGGAAAAGAATTGGATTGATACGAACAAATTGACGAGAAAGTATGTCGCACCGGAAAGGATAAATGAAGAAATTGGATCATTTATAAGCACGATAGATAGCAACAATCCTTAGGGAAAGCTTTAGGTGAAATATAACCCAAGGTAACTCCAATGACGAGATTGATGGATTTAAAATACCTCATTCTTAATAACATGTGAATCATGAAACATGAACTCAAATTGTCAAGAATGACATAATACCACCTCCAATGATACGGAAGAAAGAATTGCACTCACGATAGCAAGATGAAGAAAAACTTGAGCTTCTTAGCAAAGAATGTCGATGAACACTTCGAGAAGGAATTAAATCCTTGATGAATCCATCATGTAGAACCTTCATGAATAACTCCGGTAATAAAAGGATGATCCAAAATAATTGAATGATGAAAAGAATAAGATTGAAGCCTCGCAATGATTTAGATAGAGATCTCCATGATAATATAATGGAAAGAGGTTGGAACTCCGGGAAAAAGAGAAGATGAAACAAATGAAACTGAGAATTTGAAGGGCCTCCAGAATAAAGAATTAATCATTAGGATGAAACAAGAATAAGAATTACATTATGATTGTCCTTCATCAATTAAATTGATGATAAACAATGGATTTGGCACACTACTTATCCCCGTAAAAAGGATTAACATAGATATAGCATAACTTGAGAACGTCTTCAACAAGTTACCGGTAGGATTGGGAAGAACAAATGAATATATATGATAACGAATGATGAGAACTCTTGCACGAACTACCGTTAGGATTGACAACGAATAACTAGGTGTTATAGAAAGGAAGAAAATCCTGAATAGCCACCGTAAGAATTGGAAATGACCGAAGGGAAGATAAAGAAACACCGGGAAGAATTAAGCAAATGAACGAAGATGCTTGAGAGAATTTATGTACATGAGAACAAAGAGATCACGACCTGATAAGAGACTACTTGAATGATGCACCGGTAAGATTTGTAGAATCACAGCTGAAAGCTGAAAATAAATAATATTTGAAAAGATGGCCTTCGAAGGAAATAAATAGAAAACAACTCATGAAATGCTCCGGGTGGGTGAAAAGAATTTGACAATTGAAAAACGATTATGAGAGGATGGTCTCGAACTAGAGCCACGAATCTCTGAGAGAACGGATAAGATCTGGATGTAAAACTCTTCTTCGGTCTTCAAATTCTGAGAATTACGACGAGAAACACCACCATGAATTATTTAGACACTCCGGAAGTATCAAAACGAAGAGGTTGATCTAACGATGAAAAGAATTTAACCAATCTTGGAGAAAAGCATTTGACTGATGATAACTCATTCTTACGTCAAACTTTGAAATGAATTTGAGACTAAACTCCGGGAGAATAAAAAGAGTCAGGTAAGATCCTGGAAAAAGACCTGTGGGTTAGGGCCCACTGAAAAGATACACCATTGAACGATTTAAAAGGAAGATTGCGCCGGTTGAATTAAAATGCTTGAATGAGATAACATCCTCGAAAGAGCTTGAACGAAAGCAGAGTGGAAACACAAATCATCGAGATATCTTGAGCACTCCAGAACAAATGATTAGCAAGAAATGGATGATTAAGAATTGCACCGGCATGAGAGAGCATTGAAACGAGGAAAGGATATGATCAACAAAGCTTGACTTGAATCCACCGAAGAAGAAAAAAGAATGAATAATGATGAACTTGAGGTTCCGTTAGAATCTTCATGAGAATCACCGGGTAAGAACTTGAAGGAAGAAGAATGGAGAGACTTCCATAATAAAATTGATACTTGATAAAGAAATCCGAGTCCTTGAGGAAAAAGGGTGGGCGGGCGGGAAAAACAAAGGCAACTTGGAGACGGATGAAACAAAACACCGTTGAGAAGAAATGACAATTGATCTTGCTGATGTTGAAATGATTGGATCCACTCGAAGAGCGACAAACCGGTTCAGAAGAAATTGAGACGGCAAACTCGAAGATCAAGAAGGATTAGTGTTCACATCGGAGTATGAGAACACCGCTTAGGGAAAGTATGGAATCAACATTTTACTTCGAAGCAACTCGAATACCACAACTCAAAACAAAACAAAGGATTGGCTTGCAGAGTAAGCCAGAACAAACATATGATAGAGATTTCATCCGAAGTTTTCGTGGTGGGGCCTACACGGGCTCAATCGTACAGCACCATCATGTACAAGGCAGTGCACATGACATATGAAGCATCCCCGAGCCGGCATAGCCAAGGACTCTTTAAGACACAACAAGACCACTGTAAAACCAACTTTGAATAGGTGGACCACTAGACGTCGAACCCCAATTTCATATCATACATCTGTCAGAAAGATAACCTAAGAGCTACTTGAATTCCCACTTATAAACTCCCGAAATTTTCCCGGTTATGCAATCAGGTGTTGGGGATACAGGGGAAGCATAATATCTCACCCAAATCTAGCAAATCCTACATCTAGCTATATCCATCCTTCAACACATAACCAAGAAACCTTCGGAAATTGTCTACCTCAACCTTCGAAAAGCATCCGTTATACAAGTTATGGCAATCCTCCCGAACTCCCGCCCCAGTACTGGGTGGCGTCGAGGTTATCTCACCAACAACTACATAAAAGAGATTTTCGATGTCGGACGGGCTAAGGCTAGGGTTAGGGGTTGATCTATATATAGCAAAAGAATTTTGGGTAGGGGCTAATCCGTCCCTCTGATCGTAATCGGACGATCGCGAATAAAATAGTTAGGGAGTCCAAAAAAGAAAACGGAGACATTTTGTAGATGTTTGGGGATGATCCGGACGCAATGGTGGCGATAGTCCGGTTCGGGTCCGGGACAGCTTCGGACACCCGCGAGGGGTCAATGCACTGTGCAGAGAGGGTTAGGCTGGGACTGGCAAATTGTGAAGAGCGGGTTGGTCTGAGAGAAGAGGGGAGAGATGCAGCCTGGCACGGTTTCCGGAGACCGAAAACGTCCGATGTTAGACCGGCTACTATTGCCGCTATATTTATCCATTGGGACGTCAAACGGACTCCGAATGCGATGAAACTTGGCAGGCGGTCTACTGACAACAAAACAACACCGCATGCCAACTTTCAACCCATTCCGAGAACATTTTCCGGGCACTTATAAAATAATATTTCGGACGTGCCGCGAGCGCGTGCAAGTGTGTCTGGGCTCAGAACGGACAACGGACGGAACGAGGAAACCGGGACGGATGCAAGTTTTCGAAAACATGTAGACGCAATGCGGATGATGACATGACAAGATGCGACACGCAAGCAAAAGGCAAGGCAACAACAGCGAATAACTGGAGGACAACTAGCACATCGGTCTCGGGGCGTCACACACTGCCACCTTTGCTCTTTTGCTGATAAGGCTGACGGAACGGAGGAGGAGGAAGCCAATATTTCTGCTACTTAGCCACTTGAGTTGAGGAAGAAGGAGTAGCATCTCTGACTCGCTTCTTGGAAGCACCGCACTTCAGTTGAGCAGTCTCTTGCTTCAATGCCATGTTTTAAAACTCATCGTACCTCATGGGCTCAAAGAGAACAAGAGCTAGTTGGATTGCTTCTTTGAGACCACCCCTGAACTGGTATATCATGCTGTTCTCGTCAGGGACGTCTTGCTTAGCAAAACGGGCGAGCTTCTGAAACATCTTGTTGTACTCATAGACAGACATACAGCCTTGCATCAGGTTGCGGAATTCCTCACGCTTGCTTTCAACCACGCTCTGAGGAATATGATGAGCTTTGAAGTCTTGACGGAATTCATCCCAGGTAATCACACGGCCTCCTCTGGAATCTTTGTACTGCTGAAACCATTCTGCAACTTGGTCTTTGAGTTGGAAGGAAGCGAACTTGACAAAGTCCTCAGGCCTGACGTTACTACACTCGAAATGCTTGCATAAGTCCACGAGCCAATCATCAGCGTCAGTTGCCTCAACACAATTGCTGAAAGTCTTTGGCTGGTTAGCAAGGAACTGGTTGAGTGTAGCAAAGTGATTCTGATTGTTGCCCTGGTTCCCTTGGTTGCGCTCTTGAAGAAGTTGCATGATCAGATGCGTGTTTGCATTGGTAGCGGCCATAACAGCTTGCCATGCCTCCGGAGGTGGAGGTGGTGGTGGCGGATCAGGATTCAGAGTCGTGCGCGTTGGAGGAGCCATCCTGAATAGGTTGGCATCCATTAGCACATTGACAGATAAATATTGAAGGTGAACCAAACAGGTTGAAATTGCAACATATAGTCTTCACATCTGAACAAAATGAACGAATGCATTCCAATTGAAATGGTCACATATCTATAAATTGAGAAGCCACTTAGAATTGATGTAGAAGAAAAACAACAACAAGGTACGGAACAAGAACGAATACTCGGTAAGGATCACCCAATCTCAAACCAAATATCCGTGGAAGAAGAACTAGAGCTACAACAATTCCCGCCTATGAAACTCCCGAACCTTTCTGGTTATGCAATCAGGTGTTGGGGATACAGGGGAAGCATAATATCTCACCCAAATCTAGCAAATCCTACATCCAGCTGTATCCATCCTTCAACACATAACCGAGAAAAACTTCGGAAATCGTCTACCTCAACCTTCGAAAAGCATCCATTATACAAGTTATGGCAATACTCCCGAACTCCCGCCCCAGTACTGGGTGGCGTCGAGGTTATCTCACCAACAAGTGCATAAAAGAGATTTTCGATGTCGGCGAAACTAAACTCAGGTATTCTAGAACTGCAACGATAAAATTGTGACGACAACACCTCGGAGCTCAACTCCCCGGGACACTGCCACAACCCCTAAATGACAGGAGGCACCAAGAACAATGTTCTCGTCACAAATCGATCGGAACGATTCCAAGATACCCGCGTGATCCTAAAAAAAATTAGTGAAATTTCAGAAGAGAAGAGTCAAAACTCTACATCAGGATGCCTTACTAGAGCGATGAAGGGACTGGGGAGTAAAAATAATTCCTAAACTCTCCGATATATAATTCCTAAATGACTCAAACCATTTTTCTAGACTCAACAATGTCAGCTAATTCGATCAAGCAGGGGGCTCCTAAGGTCGGGGAAGGCTCTGATTACCAACTTGTAACGCCCTCGATGCGGCTATATCTCCTATGTGTCGAAGCACGACTTAGAGGCATAACCGCATTGAAAGCAATGTCGCAAGTAAGGTAATCTTCACAACAACCCATGTAAATAGATAATAGGGAAAAGGTACATAGTTGGCTTACACTCGCCACATCACACAAATACATGAATAACATTACAATTATCCAATACACTCATGGTCCGACTACGGTACCAAAATAAAAGATCAACCCCAACATGCGACATGGTCCCGATCGCCCCAACTGGGCACCACTACTGATCATCAGGGAAAGACACATAGTAACGGCGCGAGTCTTCATCAAACTCCCACTTGAGCTCAAGTGCATCATCTGGAACGGTATCGTCGGTCCCTGCATCTGGTTTGGAAGTAAACTGTGAGTCACGGGGACTTGGCAATCACGCACCCTCGCGATCAAGACTATTTAAGCTTATAGGTAAGGCAAGGTAATATGTGGAGTTGCAGCAAGCGACTAGCATATATGGTGGCTAAACTGTTCGCAAAAAGAGAGCGAGAAGAGAAGGCAAAGCACGAATGAAGAACTAAATAACAACCTACGGCAAACATAACTCCAACACCGTGTTCACTTCCCGGACTCTGCCGAGAAGAGACCATCACGGTAACACACGCAGTTGATTCATTTTAATTAAGTTAAGGTTCATGTTATCTACAATCGGACATTAAGAAATTCCCATCTGCCCATAACCGCGGGGACGGCTTTCGAAAGTTCAAAACCCTGCAGGGGAGTCCCAACTTAGCCCATCACAAGCTCTCATGGCCAACGAAGGATATTCTTTCTCCTGAGACTTTCCAATCAGACTCGGTATCCCGGTTCTATAAGACATCCTCGACAAGGGTAAAACAAGTCCAGCAACACCGCCCGAATGTGTCGACAAATCCCGATAGGAGCTGCACATATCTCGTTCTCAGGGCACACTCAGATAGGTCAAGCTATGAGTAAAACCAACCCTCGAGTTTCCCCGAGGTGGCCCCGCAGGCTGCCCAGTTTGGACCAACACTCGGAGGAGCACTGGCCCAGGGGGGGGGGTTAAATAAAGATGACCCTTGGGCTCCGGAAACCCAAGGGAAAAAGAGGCTAGGTGGCAAATGGTAAAACCAAGGTTGGGCATTGCTGGAGGAGTTTTATTCAAGGCGAACTGTCAAGGGGATCCCATTATCACCCAACCGCATAAGGAATGCAAAATCCGGGAACATAACACCAGTATGACGGAAACTAGGGTGGTAAGAGTGGAACAAAATACTATACAAAAGGCCGAGCCTTCCACCCTTTACCAAGTATATAGATGCATTAATATAACAAGATAATATAGTGATATCCCAACAATAAACAAATGTTCCAACAAGGAATGATCTCCAAATCTTCACCTACAACTAGCAACACTATAAGAGGGGCTGAGCAAAGCGGTAACATAGCCAATCAACGGTTTGCTAGGACAAGGTGGGTTAGAGGTTTGACATGGCAATTTTGGGAGGCATGATAAGTAAGTGGTAGGTAACGTAGCATAGGCATAGCAAAAGAGCGAGCATCTAGCAAGCAAAGATAGAAGTGATTTTGAGGGTATGATCATCTTGCCTGCAAAGTTGTAAGAGTTGACTTGATCCTCGTAAGCGAACTCAACGGGCTCCTCGTTAGAAAACTCGTCTCCCGGCTCTACCCAAACAAGACAAACAAGCAAAAGGAACACAATCAACCAGGTGCAACGCTCGAACAACATGATGCAAACATGGTATGCTATGCGGGATGTGATATGTGATGCGTATGCAAGATTTAACAAGGAATGATTGAACCTAGACTCAACTTGGAAATCCAAGAGTGCCACTGGAAAGGTGAGGTGATTTCGGTTGAAATCGATATAAAGATCACTGGAATGGGATGCACGGTTTGGAAAAGGAAAGCAAAACAAATATGGCACCGGTCTGCGATAATCAGCAAGTAGCCGAATAAATGCATCAAGATAATTATGCTACAGCACCCAAACATGACAAAAAAAATACATGGCAGGGATCCATTCATGATGATTGACAAAAGATGAACACTGAGCTACGGCCAATTCATCCATTAACAGGTTCAAACAAGCATGGCAAAAATGCAAATGGTAAACAAGTTTCAGACTTACTGAAATTAACACAAGTCTGGAATTTAACATCATGTAGCACACTTTGGAGCATGAAAACTATATGCTACAGGAACTTAACATGGCAAAGCAAGGAATGAAATGAAGCTACTCAAAGCACTTAACAAAAGTCCCTTAGTGACCTTGAGCCAAAAGGGATCAGAAAATACAATTGCAAGCATGTGAACATGGCAAAAACATAATCAGATTACAGACTTGGTGAAAAACTGGAGCTTGCAAATCTGTTAACGAGTAGGCATGTTCACGAGCTCGATGCACTCACTACAGAGCATGGCATGACAAACTAAGCATACACCCATCAAGAATACATATCATATAAGCTAGACATGGCAAGAAGAAGAACATAGCATGCACGGATCAACAACAACATCCTCGGCAAAAACGCTAACAAGTCAACAATCTGCTAGGATTCACGAAATAGCAAAAGTAGAGCTCGATTGACTCAAGCTAGGGTGCTCCATAATTGCAAACAAAGACATGGATGGATGGAGCACCATAATGTTAACAAATCATCCTTACTGATCGTCCTCAAAAGAGGCACGGATCACTAGGAAACAACATGAACATATGGCATATTGACAAAATCAGGACAAGGACTTGGAGAAATTCTAAGTCCCTGAAATCAGCATTAACGAATGCACTACTTTGCAAGCTTGTGCTAGTCACCACACATATCACAAAAATACATGGTAAGAACCTCTGTAAAGATGGCATGGCATATAACAAAACTTATGTAGAGCTCAGGAGCATATCATGCACACATTAATCATGGCAAAAATGACAAATAGCTATTTGATGAAATAGATCTGACAATTTAACCAAATAGCCCTCTTCCAACAGCATTTTGGGCATCAAGATGAGCTCAAATGAAAATGAAGCAAGGAGATGAAATGATGTACTCTCTGAGACGAACATTATGATATGCTACACGCGCAAAACGAAGCTACGGATGCGGAGTTACGATGCTCTGAACATGTGCAAAAAATTATTGAGCGAGAGGGAAAAGTCAACCGGATTTGGATCTAGGGTTCCTTTGCACGCGAACCGAGGCAACTCCGGCATGCTCTCAGCGGCTCCAGCGAGCTCGAAGAAGCGGCGGGGAGGCGAGGGAGAGGCGGATCCGGCCTCTCCCAACCAGATCCGGCGACGGGGAAGCGGGCTTGCGGCTTCCGGCGAGCTGCTGCTGGCCGGTGACGAGGCGATGGCGGTGAAGGACGGCGTCAGGCGGGCACGCGGGGAAGAGGAGGCGCAGGGCGGGGCGGTGCTACGGGCCGGGGAGGGCCGGCGATGGGCCCCGCGGGCCCTGGCGGCGGCAAAGTGGGCACCGAGCGGGCATATAGGGAAGCGCCACATGGCGGCGAACGGTGGAATGGACGTGACCGGTCGGCGAGATTTCGTCCGGCCGCGTGTGAAGAGGGAGTGGACTAGGGTTTCGTCCGAATTTCGGGGAAGGGATCTATATATAGGCATAGAGGGAGCTAGGAAGCTCCAAATGGAGTGCGGTTTTCGGGCACGCGATCGTGATCAAACGACCGAGATGATGGAGGAGGTTTAGGTGGGTTTTGGGCCAAATTGGAAGGGTGTTGGGCTGCAACACACACGAGGCCTTCTCGGTCCCTCGGTTAACCGTTGGAGTATCAAACGAAGTCCAAATGGCACGAAACTTGACAGGCGGTCTACCGGTAGTAAACCAAGGCCACATGACAAGTCTCGTTCCAATCCGGAAATGTTTAACCCCCACACACGAAAACAGGTAGAAAGGACCACCAAAGGCGATAGGAGCGCCGGAATGCAAAACGGACAACAGGGAAAATGCTCAGAATCATGAGACAAACACGTATGCAAATGCAATGCACATGTTGACATGATATGAGATGCATGACAATGACAACAACACACGGAGAAAAAAAACCCGAACCCGAGGAAAATAAAATAACTTAGCGCCGGAAAAGGCAAGAGTTGGGATACATATAAGGTAAATTACCTCCGGGGTGTGACAGCTGCAATGCGAACACGACAAGAGCGATGTACAGTCAAAACCGATTGACCGGTCGTCACCGGAACCACTATTCACACCAGAACCTTCGCTGCTCGGCCTACGCCAGCCACTGCCCTAAAACCACACCAAATCTCCAACCCATTCCCCCACCTTTCGATCCCCTAGCCCGCATCAAGCGTCCCCTAGTTCGCCGGAAAGCCATGGTGCGCCGCAAGATCACTTACTACAAGATGAAGACGCCCGAGCGCCGCGCAGAAATCGCGGCGGAGGTCGGCGCCATAGACCTCCGTTCCCAAGCTCGCTTTGCGGCGGGCCAATCCCCGAGTTCTCTGGAGCCAAGCTACGAGGAGGAGGAAGTCGATCCAACGTTCATGGCGGGGGTCGTGGCGCAGAAGGCCCCTGATGGGTATGAGACGATGGACGTCGACTTCGTGCCACCGTCCGAGTCCCCCAAGGTGCAGGCGGACCAGCGGTTCAACATGGCGATACTAAAGGAGGACCGGGAGGCAGAGGCTCAACTCGACGCGGAGCGCGTGGATGCCGCTGCGATCGAGGCTCTCCTACAGGCGGAATCGGATGTCGTGGATGTGAACCGGGCGGCGGATGCTCAACTTGAGGCAGAGCGCGCGGATGCCGCTGCCATCGAGGCCCTCTTGCAGGCGGAACCGGACGTCCTGGACTTGAACCGGGCGGCAGAGGCTCGACTCGACGCAGAGCATGCGGATGCCTCTCTTATCGACACCCTCCTGCAGGCGGAACCGGACGTCCTCGACTTGAACCGGGCTGTGCTCTCATCCGTGCAGAGCGCCCTCACGCTCCGCTTGAACGAGTAGCTGGAGGCTCAGGACAACCATGGTGCGGAGACACACATCGGCAGCGACGGCTGGTTCGCGTCGGCAGCCAAAGACGACGAGGCCGTCTCTTTCTGCGAGCAGTGATAGTTTTTCTTTATGTTGTTGTTTTTATGGATCTTTTGCTGTGTAAAAACATATATTTGTTATGCAAGTTGCCTAACTTGGGCCAGTGTACCATTTCAGGCAGTTGGATGAATATCCTACGTCTTCTAACCCTTCTTCCTCACCTCTTCTTCCCCAACAGACCACCACACGGGTCATACGGATACTCCCCAACATGCGGTTGGATAAACATACTCTATGAACGAATATTATGTGTCAACGATAGGATGGCTGAGTTTAGTTTGTTCACATGCGACAACACGTGTCAGTAAGGGTGTGTTCCCTTGGTTGGGTTTGTGGCGTGCAGGAGCGACTGTGTGTGGGTGCGGTGCGACCGCGGCGTGCAGGAGCGACCGTGTGAGGGTGCGGTGTGACCACGACAGCCGTGCGCAAGTGTAGCTCCTTCTCATTTTGAAAACTTTAGGCAAGCTTGGCAAAAATGTGCGGCGAAGTTTGGCAATGCAAGGCCTAGACCCTAACAAGATGAGTACGTACGTACTAGGAGTACTAGTGTTAAAAAAGAAAGGCGGGGTTTTCCTTCGCGAGATTTAATCGATACAGATCCTCGTTTCACGTGTCAATTAATGCGTATTTTCTCCAAATACCAAAGAGCTAACCATCTCACTCCTCATCGCTTGATTAATGCAGCGCCATGCAAACCAACCTTCTCACTTCTGCATGCATGCAGGGGATATTAATGTCCTTGGTTGCTAACCCCATCAATTTTGCCTCGATTAGTGTTAGTGGCCCTTTGCAAATTTTAATTTTGATATACTGGCCTTGTGTACAAAAAAATGGAGGTAGTAACTATATTTGACTTCCTTCCCCATTGCGGTGACGTTGACGATATCTTATTTTGGGTGGTTTGGCGAAGTGCGTTCGATGGAGAACACCATTGAGGGAGACCACGGTAAGTCGTTCGCAAGTGCCGCCTGCAAGCCGAGACAACCGCCTGCAAGCCGAGACCACATTATTTGCATCCAGGAAGTCCTTTACTAGTACTACTAGGAGTACTAGTGCGGTGAGATGGTTTCTTGAAGAAGACGATGGAGAACCGGAGTCAGCAAAGAGTGAAATGATGGTTCCTTCGTCAGTGCTTTTGTGATTTGACGCCTCACTCCTTTGTGATTTGTGATAGAAGGGACATGGGAGTAGACTCTGTGCTCTATACTGTACTACATGCGTCCAAGCATGGGAGAAAGAGGAGAGATGTTGCATTTTTCTATTCCTTCAATCAATCAATCAGGGAGCTTCAGTTCTATCTTTTTGGCTTTGGCAACACCGTCCACAATGGTTCCCATGATGCCAAAAGCTATTTTCACATTTGGCTACACATTTTGGATGCCCTTAACCGTACCACTTGGTTTTGCTCCTGTGTGCTATCTATACAAATCTCAATTATATTGATCTAAAAAATTATAGAATCAAGATTAGTAAAAAGGAGGTGATTTTGCCGCGCGGATGGAGGGGGAGGTTTCTTATTTGAGCAATGCTACATCCACGTAATGGTTTACATAAAGTTACGAACTAATGTGATGTGGGAATATTTGATTGGATTAAAGGAGAGGATTAGGCCCACCCCACCTGAAAATCAGGGGGGCATATATAGATTAGATGGAAAGTATACGTAGCAGCTACGTAGCCCTTTGTAAGTCTAGGATTAGGCTTCTTATTTTCGGAGGATGTTGTCCTAGCGGTTTGCTAACATGCGGTCCCATGTGTCAGTGCTTTACCAAGCCGATCTGCGTCCCACATGAGACAGAACAATGGCAGAAGCAACACCTGGTTAAGTTGAAGAAGATGAGGGAGAAGCGGATTCAGCAACGAGTGAAATGATGGTTGCTTCGTCCCTCCAACTTAACTGCGGGAAAGGTGCGGCTTTGTGATTTGATGCCTCATTGCTCATTACTACGCCCGCGCCATGACTGGGGTGCTTCACCCCGGCTGCTTTGCACTGTTCCGGTATGGCACATGGACCCGGTAGCTTGATGTCCCACATGTCGGCGAAAGGGACTGGAAGATTTATGAAAGCGAGTGCTCCACTCTTATGACTGAGAAGTAGACGACACGACGGCCTAGTGGACTGTCACTTATACTGTATAGTACTATAGTTTTGCTATTCCGCACGATCCATCGATACAAACCCGATTAAACAGGAAAGGGCGTTATTTTTCCCGCGCGGTAAATGATACTGGCCATACATTTCAAAGGCAATTTTAATGTATGCAAACTGAATAATTATAAGTAACAATATGATATCTACTAAAACTAAAAAGAAATATGATTTATTGTGTTAGAGTGTAGTAGTAGTGCTGTATTGCATAGTTGTTAGATGTAACATGCGAGAATGTGTAGAGATGTGTTGGGCAACGTAGTAATTTCAAGATTTTCCTACGCACACGCAAGATCATGGTGATGCTTAGCAACGAGAGGGGAGAGTGCGATCTACGTACCCTTGTAGACCGACAGCGGAAGCGTTAGCACAACGCGGTTGATGTAGTCGTACGTCTTCACGGCCCGACCGATCAAGCACCGAAACTACGGCACCTCCGAGTGTTAGCACACGTTCAGCTTGATGACGATCCCCGTACTCCGATCCAGCAAAGTGTCGGGGAAGAGTTCCGTCAGCACGATGGCGTGGTGACGATCTTGATGTACTACCATCGCAGGGCTTCGCCTAAGCACCGCTACAATATTATCGAGGATTATGGTGGAAGGGGGCACCGCACACGGCTAAGAATACGATCACGTGGATCAACTTGTGTGTCTAGGGGTGCCCCCTACCCCCGTATATAAAGGAGCAAGGGGAGGAGGCCGGCCGGCCCTACGACGCGCTAAGGAGGAGTCCTCCTCCTACTAGGAGTAGGACTCCTACTAGTGGGGGGGGGGGAAGGAAGTGAGGAGGGAGAAGGAAAGGGGGGCGCCGCCGCCCCTCTCCTAGTCCAATTCGGACCAGGGGGAGGAGGCATGCGGCCCACCCTGGCTGCCCTTCTCTCTCTCCACTAAGGCCCATATGGCCCATTACTTCTCCCGGTAGGATTCCGGTAACCCTTCGGCTCTCCGGTTTTCTCCGAAATCACCCAGAACACTTCCGGGGTCCGAATATAGCCGTCCAATATATCAATCTTTATGTCTCGACCATTTTGAGACTCCTCGTTATGTCCGTGATCACATCTGGGACTCCGAACTAACTTCGGTACATCAAAACTCATAAACTCATAATATAACTGTCATCCAAACCTTAAGCGTGCGGACCCTACGGGTTCGAGAACAATGTAGACATGACCGAGACACATCTCTAGTCAATAACCAATAGCGGAACCTGGATGCTCATATTGGCTCCTACATATTCTATGAAGATCTTTATCGGTCAGACCGCATAACAACATACGTTGTTCCCTTTGTCATCGGTATGTTACTTGCCCGAGATTCGATCGTCGGTATCTCAATACCTAGTTCAATCTCGTTACCGGCAAGTCTCTTTACTCGTTTCGTAATACATCATCTCGCAACTAACTCATTAGTTGCAATGCTTGCAAGGCTTATGTGATGTGCATTACCGAGAGGGCCCAGAGATACCTCTCCGACAATCGGAGTGACAAATCCTAATCTTGAAATACGCCAACCCAACATGTACCTTTGGAGACACCTATAGAGCTCGTTTATAATCACCCAGTTACGTTGTGACGTTTGGTAGCACACAAAGTGTTCCTCCGGCAAACGGGAGTTGCATAATCTCATAGTCATAGGAACATGTATAAGTCATGAAGAAAGCAATAGCAACATACTAAACGATCGGGTGCTAAGCTAGTGGAATGGGTCTTGTCAACCACATCATTCTCCTAATGATGTGATCCCGTTAATCAAATGGCAACACATGTCTATGGTTAGGAAACATAACCATCTTCGATTAACGAGCTAGTCAAGTAGAGGCACACTAGTGACATTTAGTTTGTCTATGTATTCACACAAGTATTATGTTTCCGGTTAATACAATTCTAGCATGAATAATAAACATTTATCATGATATAAGGAAATAAAATAATAACTTTATTATTGCCTCTAGGGCATATTTCCTTCAAGATGTAGTTTTGGAGGGCCTACAGAGAGAAAAGCGTAATACGGTCACCGAACTTCAGAATAAGCTGATTACGGTCACTATATATGATTTGCGGTGATTATACGGTCACTTGCTCACAGTTCAGCATCGGATTGCACTCTGTTGATCGGCCAAATAGTCAGCATGGCACCATGTTGACTAGTTAAATTGACCACGTTCCTTGTGGGTCCCACCTGTCAGTTCGCATAGGCAAAAGGTCAGATAAACACAAATTTACGCAGGCGCGACAAGGCTCCAAGCCGTGCGCGGGAATCACCTTGTTGTGTATGTGTCTGTCAGGGCCTGATGTGTGCGCATGCACGTGTAGGTTGAGCACTTGAGCGTGAGAGTGTGTGTTGGTCGTGGGGTGTACTGGTGTGTGCATGCATGTGTGCGTGTGTGCGTGTGAGTGTGGCGTGCATGCTGCGAGTGTTGTGTGCGTGCGTGGCTGCGTGTGTACATGTGAGTGTTGTGTGTGTGCGTGGGTGGGTGCATGTGTTTGTGTGAGTGTTGCGTGGATGCAGTTCATGTGCATGCGTGCATGTGTGTATAATCACCACACCAGCTCCTGTGTGTTAAAACAGACGGCTCAGCATACCAATACAAGGCCACCATATCTGTTGTGCCCGCGGTCATGACTTCGAACCACCGTCCAAATATTTTTTGTCGTTTGTTTTCATTCTTACTAGCAAGATGCCCGTGTGTTGCACGTAACATCAAATGCATTTGTATGACTTGTTTATCTTGTGCGAGAAAAGGATGAATGAGGGAAGGCCTTATTTGCAAATGTGGAGAGGTGTGTGGGTACCTTTTTGCAAAATTGCCATAGTTTCTTTCCTATCCGTCAGATATAAATCAGACGGCCTATATTGCAGGATGGCAGGCACACCATCATCACCAACTCTGTTTTTATAAGAGTGTATTTTATGTATTTTATAAGAGTGTAGATGTAGAGTAGATACAAGTCGACAGGTGGGCACGATGGTAGTGAGATAATGTGATGCAACACTAGAGGTGCCAAGCGTTTAACTGGTCAACTAGTCATGTCATGAGCAAATACAGAGTTGTACGGTGAGTCCGTGACTGTATAATAATCACTAAACGTAAATGGTGACCGTAATGAGTGGATTCTGAAGTCCAATGTACGTATCGTGCTTTCGCTTTAAATACAATGATCGTCATTGCATATATCGCAAGAGAAAGATGAAACATGCGTGAATTTTCTAGGGGCTGATGTCTACTACACAACCTTCTTCTTGTAGACGTTGTTGGGCCTCCAAGTGCAGAGGTTTGTAGGACAGTAGCAAATTTCCCTCAAGTGGATGACCTAAGGTTTATCAATCCGTAGGAGGCGTAGGATGAAGATGGTCTCTCAAGCAACCATGCAACCAAATAACAAAGCGTCTCTTGTGTCCCCAACACACCCAATACAATGGTAAATTGTATAGGTGCACTAGTTCGGAGAAGAGATGGTGAAACAAGTGGTATATGGATGGTAGATAAAGTTATTTGTAATCTGAGAATATAAAAACAGCAAGGTAACTAAAGATAAAAGTGAGCGTAAACGGTATTGCAATGCTAGGAAACAAGGCCTATGGTTCATACTTTCACTAGTGCAAGTCCTCTCAACAATAATAACATAATTGGATCATATAACTTTCCCTCAACATGCAACAAAGAGTCACTCCAAAGTCACTAATAGCGGAGAACAAACGAAGAGATTATGGTAGGGTACGAAACCACCTCAAAGTTATTCTTTCCAATCAATCCGTTGGGCTATTCCTATAAGTGTCACAAACAGCCCTAGAGTTCGTACTAGAATAACACCTTAAGACACAAATCAACCAAAACCCTAATGTCACCTAGATACTCCAATGTCACCTCAAGTATCTGTGGGTTTGATTATACTATATGCATCACACAATCTCAGATTCATCTATTCAACCAACACATAGAACCTCAAAGAGTGCCCCAAAGTTTCTACCGGAGTATCACGACAAAAACATGTGCCAACCGATATGCATAGGTTCATGGGCGGAACCCGCAAGTTGATCCCCAAAACATACATCAAGTGAATCACGTGGTATCCCATTGTCACCACAGATACGCACGGCAAGACATACATCAAGTGTTCTCAAATCTTTAAAGAAACAATCCGATAAGATAACCTCAAAGGGGAAACTCAATTCATTACAAGAGAGTAGAGGGGGGAACAAACATCATAGGATCCAAATATAATAGCAAAGCTCGCGATACATCAAGATCATATCACCTCAAGAACACAAGAGAGAGAGAGAGAGAAAGAGAGAGATCAAACACATAGCTACTAGTACATACCCTCAGCCCCGAGGGAGAACTACTCCCTGCTTGTCATGGAGAGCACCGAGATGATGAAGATGGCCACCGGAGAAGGATTGCCCCCTCCAGCAGGGTGCCAGAACAGGTCTTGATTGGTTTTCGGTGGCTACGGAGGCTTCTGGCGGCGGAACTCCCGATCTATTGTCTGTTCTGGAAGTTTTAGGGTATGTGAGTATATATGGGTGCAGGAAGTAGGTCGGTGGAGCTTCGGGGGACCCACGAGGCAGGGGCGCGCCCTAGGAGGGGCGGGCCCCCACCCTCGTGAGCACCTCCCTTGGCTCCTGACGTGGGGTCCAAGTCCATCCGGTAGCTTTCCTTCCAAAAATAACTTCTCCAGTTAATTTCGTTCCGTTTCGACTCCTTTTGATATTCCTTTTCTTCAAAACACTGAAATAGGAAAAAAAATAGCAAATCTGGGTTGGGCCTCCAGTTAATAGGTTAGTCCCAAAAATAATATAAAAGTGGATAATAAAGCCCAATATTGCCCAAAACAGTAGATAACATAGCATGGAGCAATCAAAAATTATAGATACGTTGGAGACGTATCAGAGGCTTACTTTTAGAGGACCTGGAGATAGTTTATTGTGCATACGTGAATGGGGCGTACAGGGGGTATGCGATGGAGAGAGAGATGCTCTTCGTTTCTCTTTATTATGACTAACTTTGTATATAGTATAAAAATATACAAATTCACAGTGCAGAATAAATATCATTGTGGGCACCATGCAATGCAAATTAGCGTTCTTACTCCTCCACATAACTTTGTAATGTTGTATATATGTAGAAACTCTAAAATAATTTTTTGTCCACACTTTATTCAAAAGGAATGTTGTATGCGAAATAAACGTGAAGAGAGGGCTTTTTGGATCAATGGGGTACGTGATGTAGCATGTGTGAATGTGTAGTTGATGCATTTGGCGGGGCCAAGAGAGGTATGTGTGTGTATTACGTATTCGAGAGAGGCATGGATAGAGGGGCCAACAGGGGGCATGGGAGAGATAGCACGAGAAGTGAGAGTGGTCTAGAGAGAGAGAGACGAATATGACGTCACGACAAGAGATTCCATTCCCTTGAGTGTGTATATGCAAGGGGGGGAGGGAATAGAGGCACCAGGAGAAATTTTCTCTGTGTGTGGTGTTTGTGTTGGTATGTGTGGGTGTGAGAAGATAATGAGACGTGTGGGCAGAGGGTGTGTCACCACGTGAGGTCCGGTGGGTCGAGGTGAGGCCCTTCATTCGGTTCCATCCTGCGCCACATTGGTCGGCCCGTGACGCATTTAGGAAGACCCATGGATGACTAGTCATACAACACAAAGATAGCAGAATTGTGAAGGACTCTGTGTCCACTGACAAAGCCGGCTAGGATTTGTAACCCTAGGTTCTCGGACTAAGGTAACCCCTTTATCTATGATATTACTATTCATCCAACCAAACTTTAAGGGGCATCCTACAGAATGCTCTGCTTGAATCATACTCGTCGATTAGGAAGAGAGGTGTGAGACAATGCGTGAGAGACGGGCGTAAAGATAATGTGCATAGATGAGACACGTAGGCAGGTCCATGTATATAGAAAGGGTCGACGAGGATTGTGCATGTGTATGTTTGCGAGAGGAAGAGTGCTTGTGATAAAGGTTAGTGAAAACAGTTGTAAATGGTTACGAGAGGGAGGGAGGGTTATATCTAGAGCATGTGTGCGAGAAAGACACCTCGGGGGAGAGTGTGTGAGCATGTGTGAGAGACCACCGATGGAGAGTGAAACTACACGTAAAAGACTGCTCTACACATTGATTAAAGATATAAATTGTATCCAAATATTAGGATGGGATCATGATATTTGCAATTCGCGTAAGGAGCAGCCACTGATCCATCAGACATCTAGATTCTATCGAATTTGAGCATGTCTATGTTATTATTCGACACAATTGATCCACATAGTTAGTATTTTGAACTCCAGACAATGCATCACTTTAGCAATCGAATATAAACGTGAGTATAGTTCATGTTGTGTGTGTAAAGCACATTATACATATGAAAGTTACACAATGGAAATTATAAATAGCTACCTATGAACTAGCATACATTTGAATTCAACTTAAGGTGGTTTAAAAAAATCGAATTCAACATGAAGTCCATTCAATTATTTGAATTTGATATCATGGCATTTGTAAACCATACCTAAATTATGGGGGCACCAATCTTTGCTCTGATTTTGTACATAATAGCATATGTAGTCGTGTACAAAATAGATTCAAATTTAGCTCCTCCATTCCAAAATAATCGTAGTTATAGGATTTTCAAGTGTCAAAATTTCAAAAAGAAGCAGATAATTTAATGAGGTTTTGAAACATACAAGGTCAAATATAACGTTGTCTATTTAGGTCAATCCCCATAGTTCAAGAGTACTCTAAACGTGAATGCTTGTGTTTCAAAATTTCGAACGAAGCGCCAAAAGAGCCTCTACTCGCCCGAAACCGCGTGAGACCAATGTTTGGTAGTACAAGGAAATTACTTTTCTAATAACTCCGACCCGTGAAACCTACCGGCCCGATGTCTAAAGGTCTAAACCGGGGTAGGTTTGTAGCTTCATCTAGACGCCACACAACCGCATTCGAAAAACATTCATACACAATGGCCGCCTAAACACACATGCGTGCGGCCGAAATCGCTCCCGCCCACTATTTGGGACACCTGGGATTACTATCCTACCCCCGACCCGTAGTAGGTCCGAAATTTAAGAGGGGGGCAAAGTTTGTACTTTCTCCAAATTTCAAACAAGCGCGTCCCATCTTCTGTTCAAAAAAGCCAAAAACAAGCGCGTCCCAGACCGAAACATGATTCCCCCCACCCGTCTTATTCCCCATTCGTACTCCGTGGGTGCCAAAACTACCTCTCCACCAGCCGTGAAACCCCGGCGTCCTCCGTCTGCCACCCCATCCCACCCATCAACCGCCGCCCTCCTCCATCACGCCGGAGCTGATACCCCGACGTCGTTGTCCATCGCAACCTCAACCGCAATGCCCTCCAAGGCTAGTAGTTGAAGCTGAGGCCGAGCCGTCCGTACCCGAGCCAGTTCAACCATGCCGTCCTGCGCCTCACCGCTGCCGCTCCAACTTCGCCACCCTCCACTGCACCGGAGCCGTTCCTGCTACGCCGTCCTATGTCGCCTCAGATCTGCTTCCCCTCCGCCGACATACGGCCACGGCAACATAGTCAACAATTTGGCCATGGGTTCATCCAAGCCTGCACCCTACAGAACATCGGTTTCCCTGGTAAAAAGAAGAAGATCGGCGCGACATGTGGAGGCGACCACACCGGCAACCGAAAAAGGTACTCCTCTTCCCTTATTCGTGCAAATCTTACGTCTCTGCTTGCACGGTATTCATCCCACAAAAGACACTAGTTGACCGCTTCTTCTTGATACTAAATGTTCCTAGTAACTCGCGATGCACAAGGTTTCTACTCATATACTATTTCACCTTAGCTAGAGGTCCGTCGCCCCCCTGAATTTCAATTTCTAGCCAGTTGATTCCCAATTAACGGAAGCATTCCCCAGCGTAACAGGTGCTAGTACGCCTATTATGCCGGGGAAGCAGCGCCTTGGTGTTTATCTTAGGGGCGTGTGCGGCCTAGAGCTACTGGTGCCCGATCTGGAGGTCGGCCGGGATTAAAGGGATGGCCTGGGGGCGCTGCCAAGCACGGCGGTGGTGTGAGGTCGATGGGAGGGCGGGGCGGCGGAGGCAGGGGTCTGGGCCGGTGGTCGCTGGCGGTTCGAGAAAGATCGTCAACTGTGACTGGCGAAGGTAGACGAAGGCCATCTGCCCGTCCTTATAGATCAGATGGTTCATTAAAAAAATTGACTAACCTATTTATTTTCAGTCGACTGTTATCTTAGATATGACCACATGTGGCGGTGTGCTGGAGGAGTACCTGCATTTCCTGTGCTCATATATTACAAAATCATACGGAGTAGAATCTAATTTTGTTTGCCATGCAATGTTGTAGAGCTATCATATGTCTCCTGTCATTTATTTTTCAGCCACCTGCTATCTGCTACTTTTATAGTGCACTAGTTTTGCACACACTTCACCCTTACTCTCACCATTGTGTTTTTATGCAAGGGTATTTCAGACTCTGCTGCCATGAGAGAAGCCAAAAAGAAAAGAGAGAAGTCTCTCCAGCTTCGTATGCGGGTAGGCAAGAGACGTTACAATGCTATAAAGGGTGAAGTGTCAGCAGATGGAGCCAGTAAACGTAGCTCCGGAGTTGATGACCTCGCTCGCAATGAACCACCATCCCAGGTGCTTGCTTTAACTTCGCGGTGTCATATGTGGTTGCATTTCCATACGGTGTCTAGCTTGTATTCGAAAGGCCGAAGTCGGTAAGATAAGGAAAGATATTTTTTTACATGAACCACCATCCCGTGAGCACCAGAAGACAAATAGCTAGTCAGGGCACTGGCCGAGCCAGTGACAAGCCCAGCAAAGGTAGGCATCACCTAGAAGCCAACTAAAAAGTTGCGATGGTGGCGAAGCAGCCCGCCTCCCACCAGGCTCTCAGGTCCTAGATGATCATGCTCACCACTCCAGCCAGATGTCTAGCTTGTATTGCTTCCAATTTGGTTAAATTGCATCTGCTTAGCTTAGACATTATACCTTTGAATATGACATGCCTTTCTGTTTTTGGTACATACTAGTACATCTATGTATTAACCATGTTCTTACATCAAACTAATGTTCTTGTGTATCCCTCATCAATCACTTATGACGAGGCAGGCAGGCAAGGGGACTACTCCTCATTTAAAGAATGCAGCGTCAGCCTCCCAACATGATTCTCAAGAAATAGAAATGCTAGATGAAGATAGTGAACGTAGCTCTGTAGTTGATTACAGCATTTCCCCTACACTAGCATCGCAGGTGCTTGCTCTAACTTGGCAGCGTGATATGTGGTTGCATGTTGCATATGGTGTCTAGATTGTAATTCTTCTAATCTGGTTAAACTACATGTGCTAGTCTGCTTAGCTTATACATTATACCTGTTAATGTGACATGCCTTCCTGTATTTAGTACATAGTACATCTGTCTATTAAGCATGTCCTTACATAAAACTATTGTTTTTTTGTATCCCGCATCAATCAACATGACGAGACACCTTTAGTATATGCAGTGCGATATTAGTTGCATCTTTCATATGATTTATAGCATGCGCTGCTTCTAATTTGTTGAAATTCCATTTATGATGGGACGCTTTTAACTTGGCAGAGTCATATTGGTTGCATCTTTCATGTGGTGTCTAGCTTGCATTGCTTCTTATTTGCTGGAATGGTTTCTGCTTAGTTTACACCAACAATTGTGAACATGCCATGCCGTCCTATTTTTCGTACATATTCCATCCTGGTATCATGTGTTTGCCTTACATCAAAGTAGGGATTGTCAGTATCATGCATGAATGAGTTCTGAAGAGATAATTTTATTGCTTTTTCTTGTTGGTTTTACTTGACAATTCAAAATCAATAAAGCGGAAGGAAGTTAGCAAGGCAGCGGATAAAGGTGCTCCTTCCGAACGGAGGGCCTCTACAGTTTCTACTCCTCCACAACCCAAGATGATTTCCAAGACAACACATGCATAGACACTCAACAAAATTGTGTTTATGATGAGCACGTCTCCCCTAGTGCAGCATCACTGGTGCTCCCTCTAACTTGGCACTGTTATATGTGGTTGCATGTTATGTGTGATGTCTAGCTTGTATTGCTTCTAATTTTGTTGAATTCCATCTACTTACTTTACACATTATACTTGAATAAGACACGTGTTCCTGTTTCTAGAACATACAATATCTGTCTATCACACCATGTTCTTACATCAAATTACTACTGCTGTGTAACCTGCAACAATCACTTATCATAAGACACGTTTGACTTTGGAGTGTGATATAGGTTACATCTCACATTCTTTTCTAGCTTGTACTACTAATTTCTTGAAATGTCACTTATGACGAGACAGTTTTAACCATTGTTGAGGAAATCGTTAACTGGTAGCTGCTCGGTCGGCTGGTGAGTAGGGGATTAATAGGCTAATCGGCAAGTTAATCGGCCATTTAATCAATTAATCAGACGATTTATCGGGTAATCGGCTACTCGGGGACCCTATGAGTAGGGATTAATTGGCAAGTTAACTGGTTAATCAGATGAATTCTTGAACAGGGGTTTTAACTTGGTAGAGTGATATTCGTTGCATCTTTCATATGGTGTCTAGCTTTCATTGCTTCTAATTTGTTGAAATGCCTTCTCCTTAGTTTACACATCATAAGATGTGAATATGCAATGTTGTGAATATGCAATGGCACTAATGACGAGAGACCTCTAACATGGTAGTGTGATGTTGTTTGCATCTTGCATATGATTTATTTCTTGTACTGCTTCACATTTGTTTAAATGCCATTTATGATGAGACACTGTTAACTTGGCAGAGCGATATTTGAGCATCTTTCATATGGTGTCTACCTTCCATTGCATTGCTTCTAATTTGGTGAAATGTCTTCTTCTTAGTTTACACATCATAGTTCTGGTTATCTCTTCCGTCATGTTTTCATACATATTACATCCTCCTATCATGTGGTTGTCTAACATCAAAGTTCAGTTCGTCTACATCACGCATCAATTTGTTCCGAAGAACTAAATTGTTATTCATTTTTCTTGTCGGCTTGACTTAACATGGCATAGAGAAAGAGGAAGAAACACATAATGGCAGGGAATGAGAAGCGGATGAATCCTGCAGATTCTAGTGGTACTGATGGTGCAATAGAAGGTCGAAGTCCAGTAGAAAATTCTACAAACACGGCATCCCATGCTACACGAGTTGCAAAAAAAGCCAAACAGAAACAAATAGCTGCCACCAAACAAGTAGAGACAGCCCTAGTTCTTGCAACACCTACCACAGTACTACCAGCTGCACGACTTACTCGTGCGTCAACTGAGCTAGCAGCACGAACCCAAGCTCCCTTGCCACCTGACACTACTTCCCAAGCACTCTTGACACAAGACGAGTTGGCAATATCAGATGAACCTTGTGAGCTTCAACAGCAAGATGGTAGTTGCTGGAGTCAAGTTACAGGTGCATGCTTCTTTATATGTAGTCTCACAGTTTGATGTACACTAACACTTCCTATGTTCGTTGTTGGACTAGCACCTAGGCGCAAGGGGAAACAAACATCAGGGATAATGCTCGATAGGTTAACTAAATCTAGAAGAGGAAGAATGGAGATCCGTTTTGAGGCAGGTTTAAAAAGGCCACGTGATGCTACAGAGTTAGCCAAGTTAGTATCAGAGGCAGCGGTTGCTGTTAGGTGCCATGTACGTATCCTCCCAACATGGATTCAGTACAGGAATGACAAAGACGAAACCCAGATCAACACCTTCCTCGACCATTTATCTGTAAGTATGGTTATGTATGGAAACTACTAATATCGTCTTGCTCTGTCCCATACTTTCTAGGTTCCTGATAATGAGAGTCCCATAATTTTCAACAGATGAGGTTCAAGTTGGATAGCCAAGATAATGCAACCAGACAAGCTTGCACCTATGTTTTCAAGTCTGCTCTGTGACAGTATCGGTATAACTTGAGGAAAACTCACTTTGAAGGCAAGGCTAACAGTGAACTTTCCCAAACATCTCCAGTGGAAAATATATCGGATGAAAACTGGAGGGTCCTTGTTAAACACTGGTCTGATCTGAAGTATCAGGTACATTATATATATGTGATCAAATCACATGTTGAAGTCCTATTTACGCATGTGCCACACAAATCTATCTTCTTGTAGGTGAATTGTTCAAAGAACAAGGCCAACCGTACGAAAGTGAAATTCCAACAGACGACAGGATCTCGTAGCTATATTGCACACTGCGAGGCTCTAGTAATTAGCTGCTGTTTCACTCTTTTCGCTGTACCATATTATTAGATCTGTATTGACTTGTTCGAAATGCAGAGGAAAGCCTGCAAGGACCAAAAAGTACCTGAACCAAATGCTGTGGAAATATTCAAGGACTGTCACACCAGCAAGAAGAAGGGCATGACTACACCAGTCAAAGCCGCTGTTGTAAGTCCTTAATCCTCATGCCTTTTAACTACTACTTACTCTGACTTGTGCCTTGAACTGCATGGTTTCCAGACAGTGTCTATAACTCTTTTCAATTTTATACACAATCGTCTTAGCGTATCATTGCACCTTACAAGGTTTAAAAGAGAGGAGTGATGTTCCATTGATCTTGACCCGTAATCTAATTCCGTGCTAGACTTGCCCACACAACGTTACAATTGCCTGTTTCTCTGTTCTTAGTTGTTTTGTGATATGAATGATGTCATACTATGCTTACCGTATTATAAACTTCGTCTCTTTATCCTTAGCCCTCAATACAATGTGAAGAAATAGACAATACATTAGCGATGGTACATGGTCATATGTTTGGAACCTGGTTTTATTATGTACTTTGCAATAAAATACAACTAATATTTTACATGGGTTCACCAGAATAAGTTCTGTATATAGACCAAAGCTATTCTGTTTGGTTTTGTTGCCTCCTTAATATCTTCTGTTCTGGTACTACTAATGTAAAACCTCAACTTTTCAGCGAGCTATGGAAAAAATGGTGGAACCGCCACCTTCTGAAGGTGGCGAGGCAACTATAACCGCAATGTCAGCTCTTGCTGCAGTGGGTCAGTACCTGTCCACTAACAGTGCCAAAAGCATGTTCCTGCGTAATACTGGGTTGGTTGTTAAGGCAATATCGTCCAAACTGCCTCATGATCAAGATAAGCAAGCTCAAAGAAATGTTGTATCCGTGCTTCAGACACAAGTCCATTCCCTATGAGAGACCCTTTGTGAAACAAGGAGAAACATTGCTCAATGTCGTCAAGATATGCATGGTTTTGAAACCAGACTATTAGAGATTTGCTATGTTCTTCAGAAGCCTAGGGGAAATGAAGGCGAGGGTTATGGTGCTCCATCGGAGAATACAACATGAAAACGTAACAGTCAGGTCAAATGAACTGAGCTTTTGAACTTCTGGTGGTGCATTTATCTGCTAGACTATTAAGTTTTATGCCAACCTTCCTTTTGTTATATAGTTGTAATTTGTTTTGGTGCGATACAAAATTTATTCTTAATGTGCAGCCACCAGCTGAAGAAAACAGCAAGCCATTTTTGTATAGTGTAGGGTGTTCCCTATATTTGCACTGGTGGCGATCTTTGATGCCGAGTGGATGTAATCTGTGCAATCGCCTTAATAGCCTAGCGTTAGTTTCGGCCTTATTTATTTCCTAGTCTTCTTTTTCCTTGGTTTGCAAGTGGCCGCAACTACCATGGGCCATAGACGGGCCTTAGGATCCATGGGTCTCCTACGGGCCGTCCATAAATGGGCCTATAATCGGTGGGCCTCTGGCCGTCGGATAAATGGGTCTATATGGGCCGTAATCGAGCGTAATTGGTATCGGCCCAGCATGGTAACAGGCCGTTAATAGGCCATAGGACAGCAAAGGCTTAATTCTGCCACAGGCATAACGGGTCGTTAATGGGCCAGAATATAGGACGGGCTGGAAACGGTGCAACGGGTTAACAGGCCAGAAACGGGCCGACTCTTTCCATGGGCCGACTTTGGCCCATTAGGGTAACAGGCCAGTAACGGGCCGACTCTTGCCATGGGTCGAATTTCGCCCATTAGGGGAACAGGCTGGTAACGGGCCGACTCTTGCCATGGGCCGAATTTCGCCCATTAGGGGAACAGGCCAGTAACGGGCCGGAAGTAATCGAGGGCCGAAGAGGAGCCCAAGAACGTATGGGCCGTCAATAGGCCGAAAGCTAACACGGGCTAGAAACGGCCCATGTAAATCACGGGTGGTTAATGGGTATAAAGAAAATTACTGTTCATTATGGGCTAGAGTCACCGTGGGCCTGTAAAGGGCTGAAAGATACAAAGGCCTCATATGGGCCGAAAGACGTCGTGGGCCATACATGGGCCAAAAGTGAAATGGGCTGGTGTTATATTCGACTGCTCACATGACGTTGTTGGGCCGATTTCCTGTCGGTGTACTAAAGTAGGGGTACCTTAGTATCCCGAACTTGTGCACGGGCAGTCGCAGCGACCCGCGGCAAGGCTTGCCGGGCAACCGCCAAGACCCTCCGTGGTTCCTTTGGAGCCATTCAAGAACAAAGTATCCAAGAGCAAAAGCAAGGCCCCGGCAAGAGGAGCTTGCCGGGAAGAGAACAAGGCCCCGGCAAGAGGAGCTTGCCGGGAAGGAGACAAGCCCCGGCAAGAGGAGCTTGCCGGGAAGGAGACAAGACCCCGGCAAGAGGAGCTTGCTGGGAAGACCAACCCAAGCACCACAAGAAGATCGCTGCGGCACACCGCGCGCCCCGACAAGACCCGGTGAGCGACAAGCTCCCGGACCCGACAAGGCAACATCCGCGGCAAGGCGCTTGCCGCGACAAGCTACTACCCCACAGCCCGTGCTCCAGCTCACCCACCAACGTGTCGCCCTGGGACCATTCCTGGCGCACGTGGCAGGAGGCTGTGCAGCCGGGGGCATGCGGTGGCAAGCAGGCGCTGACAAGGAGCCGTCGTGGCAAACGGTGGCGTTCCTGGCGGTCCCTCTCTAGGCCTTCAAGGTGACACAGACGGGCATTTAATGCCCTTGTCCCCTGCCGTCAGAGTTAGGTAGGATGCGACATGTAGGCGGTGGAGCCAACTACCACCCCTTTTACATTTTTACCCTTACCTCTGTTGCCACGTGTCGGTGACCCCTTAGACATATAAAAGGAGGCCCATGCGCAACAGAGAGGGGGGAGGACAGCCATTCTTACACTCGGACTCGCCGGCTGCTTGAGTGTACTGTAGCACTCGCCGCTCCCGAGCAAGAACTCAATACAACCACCAAAGCAGGAGTAGGGTTTTACGCATCCGTGCGGCCCGAACCTGGGTAAATCGATTGTCTCGCTCGTGTGTTTCGCCTCGATCTGCTCTTTGTGCATCCACCGCCGATCCCCATAGGTGTGCGAGGGACCAGACACCCCCGACATCTTTGGTGCGCCAGGTAGGGGGCGCGTCGAGGTTGTGCGAACCTGATCCGGAGTTCACGCGTGCCGAATCCTCACCGTCTTCATCAACATGCCGCTGAAGAAGAAGGCTTCGGAAGCAGCTGCTCCGTCTGCGCCGAACCCACCATCGCCGGGGCGCACGGCTGGTGGGGTAGACGCCGGCGGAAGAGCGCGCGCCGGCGGGGAGACCCATGGCGCTGCCAGGTCCAAGGACCAGGTCGCACCACATGTCGGCGGCGCGGTCACCTCCCACAACGACTGCGCGCACTCCAAGACTTCGGCGTCCGTACACGCACCGCGCCCGTCCCAGGAGGCGCGGGACCAGCAGCGTCATGGTACCCACGGTACCATACGCCTGCTGGGCCAAGATCAAGTTGGCGGATCCCGGGGTACCCAAGACCTGCATGCACGCCAACCTGCTGGCGCGAGCGCGGCGCGGTCGCTTGGACAAGATGTGGCTCCTACTAACGCGGTTAGAAGTCCGAGCATATCTCGCTCCTCGCACCGTTCGCTGCCGCCGCCCGCCACTCCGGCGGAAGCGTTGGCGCGCGCCCAACTACTCCTAGACTACACTCCGGTGCCAGAAAAGATCGATGACTGGAGGGCCACTATCCAGAGCCTCATCGGCTTCGCCAACGGCGACAACCCATGGCAGCCGAGCGCATCGCTGCCGCGGCAAGTCAGCCAGGCGCGAGCCGATGGCGACTGGACCGGCGAGGGTGCCACCACTGTGCACTCTCCGCCCCGGAGGCCGAGATTGCCGACTCACCGGATCCACCTCGACAGCTACTCCACCGTGTCATCAGATCCGCGAGCTCGCCGCGGTCAACGCCAAGTTCTTCATGAGAGACAGCAAGAAGATGCTCGGACACGCATCGAGCGCCGAAGAGAAGCGCGGCGTCAATCAGACCTGCGCGCTGGGCCCTCTATTGACGTGCAGGCACCCGGAGAACCAGGTAACTTGCCGTACACGGCAGGTTGTCTTGCGTTCACCCGAGAGCTGTGGCAAGTCCAGTGGCCCAACCAGAAGCATTTCAAGCCAGACGTGCCGGAGAAGTACGACGGCAAGTCGCACCCGTCTGAGTTCCTCGGCATCTACACTATTGCGCGGTGCAAGCTGCCGGGGGGCGAGATGACAAGGTCCTTGCCAACTACTTCCCGCTCGTGCTCAAGCCCGAAGTCAGATCCTGAAGCCAACCCCGACAAGATCAGGGCCATTGAGCAGATCGAAGCACCAAGGCGCGTCAAGGATGTACGGAAGCTTGCCGGCTGCGTAGCTGCTCTCAGCAGGTTTATCTCTTGGTCTGCTGAGTGCGCCCTGTCCTTTTTCAAAATTTTGAAAAGGGCAGGTCCAATGAGATGGACTCCGGAAGCGGAGGCTGCGCTGCAAGACCTGAAGAGATACCTGTCCTCCACTCCAACACTCGTCGCACCTAAACCACAGGAGAAGTTGCTGTTGTACATAGCGGCAACCAATCAAGTGGTAGTGCTGCGCTAGTAGCGGAAAGGGAGGCCGACGAGCCAGCGGCCGCGGCAAACACATCCAGCGACAAGCAGGGGGCTTCCCCGGCAAGCTCTGGTCCCGACAAGCAAGGATCTGCGCAGATGCAAGAGGAGATACAGAAGAAAATGGTGCAGCGCCCAGTCTACTTTGTCAGCTCCCTTTTACAGGGGCTAGGTCAAGGTACTCTGGTGTGCAGAAGCTGCTTTTCGGCCTTCTCATGGCCTCGAGAAAGCTGCGCCATTACTTCCAAGCACATGAGATCACAGTGGTCACTCACTTTCCGCTGAAGAGGATATTGCAAAATCCAGAAGCAACAGGCAGGATTGTCGAGTGGGAACTAGAACTGTCATGCTTTGGCCTCAAGTTTGAGAGTACCTCAACAATCCAGAGCAGAGCATTGGCAGAGTTCATAGCAGAGTGGACACCAACTCCAGACGAAGAAATTCCGGAGATGAGCATCCCCGCCAAGGAAGCAAGCAAAGAGTGGCTTATATACTTTGACGGTGCCTTCTCGCTGCAAGGCGCCGGTGCTGGTGTACTACTTGTCGCACCCACCGGAGAGCACCTCAAGTACATAGTCCAGATGCACTTTCCCAAGGAGCAAGCGACAAACAATACTGCGGAGTATGAGGGCTTGCTTGCCGGTCTCAGGATCGCAGCAGAACTTGGGATTAAGAAGCTCATTGTCAGGGGTGACTCGCCGCTTGTCATCCGCCAAGTCAACAAGGATTACCAGAGTCCATCGATGGAAGCTTACGTTGATGAAGTGAGGAAGCTGGAAGAGCGCTTTGACGGCCTGCAGATGGAACATGTTCCAAGAACCGAGAACGACATTGCCGACGGCCTGTCAAAGTGCGCAGCACTTAAGTTACCTGTGGAACCAGGGATCTTTGTGCTCAAGCTAACTCAGCCATCCGTAACACCATCAACTGGACAGAGCAAGAAGAGGAAGTTGATCTCCGGTGACTATCTTCCGGCAGAGCTCCCCGAAGCCGCCGCCAAGAAGGTCCCCAAGGTCGACGCCAAGAGTGTTGAGGAGCAGTCTACTCTGGCAAACCCCAGGGTTTGTTCCGTTGCAGCAGACACTCCCGGCAAGCTCTGCTCCGGCAAGCTTGTCGGGGAACGTCAAGCTCCAGCAGAGCCGCAAGCTCTTGCCGTAGAAGCGGATGTTCCCGCAGCAGCAGATGTGCCTTTAGTCCTTGTTGTCGAGCCACAGGCTCCAACATGGGTGCAGCAGATTGTCCGCTTCCTTCAGACAGGAGAACTTCCCGAAGAGCCAGAAGAAGCAGAAAGAGTAGCCCGGCAGTCTAGTATGTACCAGTTTGTCGACGACACACTGTACAGAAGAAGACTCAACGGTGTGAAATTGAAGTGCATTCCCCGGGAAGACGGACAGAAGCTATTGGCGGAGATACACGGAGGCATATGTGGTCACCACATTGGCGCAAGAGCTCTTGTCGGGAAAGCATTCCGGCAAGGCTTCTTCTGGCCAACAGCCCTCCAGGATGCAACTGCACAAGTAACCAAGTGTGAAGCGTGCCAGTTCCATTCCAAGCAGATACACCAGCCAGATCAAGCTCTCCAGACAATCCCTTTATCCTGGCCATTTTCGGTCTGGGGGCTCTACATCCTCGGCCCCTTCCCCCGAGCAGTCGGGGGCTTTGAGTACTTGTACGTTGCAATCGACAAGTTCACAAAGTGGCCGGAAGTGGAACCAGTGAGGAAGGTGACGGCGCAGTCCGCGATCAAATTCTTCAGGTCGATTGTTTATCGTTTCGGAATCCCTAACAGGATAATTACCGACAACGGTACACAATTTACGAGCCTCGCCTTCATGCAGTACGTCCAAGATCTTGGCGCCAAGGTCTGCTTCGCTTCTGTTGCTCATCCGAGGAGCAATGGTCAAGCAGAGAGGGCAAATGTTGAAGTGCTGCGCGGGCTCAAGACCAGAAGTTTTGACAGTCTGCACAAGCGCGGACGCAACTGGATCGAGGAGCTGCCGGTGGTTCTTTGGTCGATCAGGACGACGCCAAATCGAGCCACCAGGCAGACACCCTTCGCTCTAGTCTATGGAGCGGAGGTAGCTATCCCCACGGAACTCGTATACGGGTCACCTCGAGTGCTCGCTTATGATGAGCTTGAGCAAGAGCGGATGCGGCAAGATGACGCGCTGCTCCTTGAGGAAGATTGTCTCCAGGCTGCTGTGCGAGCCGCTCGCTACCAGCAAGCTTTGCGCCGCTATCATAGCCGCAAAGTTAACGCCAGGAGTCTCGAGGAAGGCGACCTTGTTCTTCGGCGCGTTCAGTCCGCCAAGAATTCGAACAAGTTGACGCCGAAGTGGGAAGGCCCTTACCGGGTGAAACGAGTCACCAGGCCTGGCGCTGTCCGCCTAGAGACCGAAGATGGCGTACCAGTGAGCAACTCCTGGAATATCGAGCTTCTTCGTAAGTTTTACCCGTAAGGCACGGTTGTCGGACCCTGTCCGGCAACCACCCTTTTGTACAAGTCTTGCCGCTGTTGCATGTAATCCTTTGTACAAAGCCAGGCGCAGACCCTGAGCACAAGATAATGAAGCGCTGGCGCCCAGAGTTACAGCATGCATGCTAGGTCGAGTCGAGTCCTCGGTTAGGGTTGATAGTGCCTAACAGCAGCTAACCCCTAACTTAGAGGTCGAGTGTGCGTCCTTTTGCCTTTCTTTCGTTTCCTTTGGTTCGCAGGACTCGCATATCCTTGCCGGACCGCATGGGGATGAAAAGGAGAAGAAGGACGTGCCGGCACCTGGACCCCGGCAAGCCAGTGTTGCCGGGGGCTGCAAGTACCAAGGTCCACCCCACGGCAAGCCAGAGTTGCTGGGGGCTGCAGTCTCATATAAGTCTTTCATCCCTCTTCATGCAATCTCTTTTGGACTGGGAATACGAGGCCTCGTTTCTTCCTGAAAGCCACCGTGCTCCCTTAACTCTGGTCCCTGGGGCCCCAGGGCCAAGTTTTGGTCGTAGTCGCGGCAGGAAGGGGATGAAACGAGGGGCCGCACCCGCCTCGTCCCTGCCTCCGTCAAAGACGCGAGAAAGGTCGAACGACGTGGGAGGCCGGCAGGGCATGTTGCCGGGGAAGGAGTGTCTATCTGAAAGATAGTAAGGATTTGCTCCTTGGCGTGGGTTCTACCCGCGAGACAAATGACCCAGCAAACATCCCCTTTTCATTAAAAACATTCCACACAGGTACAGTCCATAGAGAATGAAAAACATGAAAGAGAGGATTACAAGTTTTAAATGCAGCTAAGGCCCGAAGGCTTACAAATTAAAAAGATAAGATGCCCGTAATCCTTTTCCTGTCCCTCTTTTCAGGAGGTAGGTCAAGGAGGCGGGAAGGGCAAAAGGAGCGCCTAGGCGAACTACGGGTGCCAGAAGACACCAAGAGAACATCCCGGGGGCCGTCAAGGCTGGACGGTGATGGCGGCGTCGGAACCAGGGCTCGAAGACGAGGCGGCAGGACGTCAGCACGCTGTCGAGGGCACCCCGCCATCGTACTCCGACCTGACGGCCCTGTCGCCGGCCCCTCTTCCTCTTCCGCAACCTCCCTACGCCAGCCGCCCAAGGAGACGCCCCCGGAAGTTCAAGGAGCCGGCGACACCGATGATGGGGTTGCCGGTGCCGCACGGAGCGGCGCCCGACACCTAGTCGGACCCGCCATCTTGCCGCCCGCTCCCCTCGTCGTCGCTGTCGCTCCCCTCCTCGTCACTCTCGCTCGAGGAGGAGCCTTCGCTATCGGAGGAGCTCTCTACGCAGCATCGGGCCCGGACGCCGAAGCACCCGAAGACCTTGACGGAGAGGAGATCGCCCTCCACCAACTTAAATTGGAGGGTGAGCCCTAGCGTCAAGCTGTGGATGCGGGTGAATGTCTTCCACCCTTGGCCAAGATACATCACGCCGGGGGCTGGGAATTCAACGCGGACTCGCGTGCCGCTGATTCCACAGCCCCTCATGTGCAGCCTCAGCGTCTCGGGCGGGTCCAACTCCACCACTTCCGCAAACGGATCTGGGAGCCGGAGGCGACGACGAGGCGCCCGGCGCAGCCTGACGAAGAACTTGCAAGGGTCGTCCCAGCATGGCCCACCGCGGGAAGGAGAGCTGCCGGCGGAGGCGAAGCCGACGTGCCGCCTCGTCCACCTCTTCCCCGAGCGCCACGGCCTCGTCCTCGACCTCGCCCATGGCCTCGCCCCCTCCCTCTTCCCCTTGCGGCTGGCTCCGCCACCACAGGTGCGGGAGAGGGAGGGAGGCGCTGTCTGGCAGCAACCCTCACCGCCACTGATGAAGGACCTGGGTTCCCTTTCTCCATGGCGAATGGGAGGAAGGGGAGCAGAAGCTGAAGGGAGGAGATGATGAGAGAATGCCGGCTTCCGTCCTCCCCTCCCGCTCTTTATAAAGGAGCGAGGTGGGGGCTCGGCCGTCCCGCTCAACGAATCAAGACGTGGGAAGACAGGGAGCTGGGGCCGGCCCACTGCCTCGACCCACGACGGCCCCGTTTCCCGCCTCCGCCGTCCGTGGCCCCAAGTGCATGGGAGCCGCGTGGCAGGCGTGCAGAACTGAGGCGACGGATGGGGCGGCCTCTCCCCACCCCGTGATCATGGGGAGTGGGCACCTCAAAAACCGCCCACGGTCTCTCCCACGACGCCGCGTTTGACGCGTGCCGTTCGGGGAGGGCGCGGTGGGTGCGGAATCAGTTATGGCGAGCCCAAGGCCGCGCGTGCCCGTGCACTGTTTTGGGCCTGGCCCAACAACGCTCGGCACCATGTATGGCCCAGGCCCGGGGGCTCCTGTCGGTGTACTAAAGTAGGGGTACCTTAGTATCCCGGACTTGTGCACGGGCAGTCGCAGCGACCCGCGGCAAGGCTTGCCGGGCGACCGCCAAGACCATCCGTGGTTCCTTTGGAGACATTCAAGAACAAAGTATCCAAGAGCAAAAGCAAGGCCCCAGCAAGAGGAGCTTGCCAGGAAGAGAACAAGGCCCCGGCAAGAGGAGCTTGCCGGGAAGAGAACAAGGCCCCGGCAAGAGGAGCTTGCCAGGAAGGAGACAAGACCCCGGCAAGAGGAGCTTGCCGGGAAGGAGACAAGACCCCGGCAAGAGGAGCTTGCCGGGAAGACCAACCCAAGCACCACAAGGAGATCGCTGCGGCGCACCACGCGCCCCGACAAGACCCGGTGAGCGACAAGCTCCCGGACCCGACAAGGCAACATCCGCGGCAAGGCGCTTGCCGCGACAAGCTACTACCCCGCAGCCCGTGCTCCAGCTCACCCACCAACGTGTCGCCCTGGGACCATTCCTGGCGCACGTGGCGGGAGGCTGTGCAGCCGGGGGCATGCGGTGGCAAGCAGGCACTGACAAGGAGCCGTTGTGGCAAACGGTGGCGTTCCTGGCGGTCCCTCTCTGGGCCGTCAAGGTGTCACAGACGGGCATTTAATGCCCTTGTCCCCTGCCGTCAGAGTTAGGTAGGATGCGACATGTAGGTGGTGGAGCCAACTACCACCCCTTTTACATTTTTACCCTTACCTCTGTTGCCACGTGTCGGTGACCCCTTAGACATATAAAAGGAGGCCCATGCGCAACAGAGAGGGGGGAGGACAGCCATTCTTACGCTCGGACTCACCAGCTGCTTGAGTGTACTGTAGCACTCGCCGCTCCCGAGCAAGAACTCAATACAACCACCAAAGCAGGAGTAGGGTTTTACGCATCCGTGCAGCCCGAACCTGGGTAAATCGATCATCTCGCTCGCGTGTTTCGCCTCGATCTGCTCTTTGTGCATCCACCGCCCCCTGCCAAACCACAAGGGGCTCGGTCCGCCGATCCCCATAGGTGTGCGAGGGACCAGACACCCCCGACAAGGGCCTAACGGGCCATAAGTTAACGAGCCGTAAAATGGGCTATTTGCGAAGAGACCATTAACAGGCTTTTCATGGGCCAGCCCGTTAACTTTTGACCAGGTCAAACGGGCCGACTTTGTAAGCTAAATGTGCCAGTGGTAGGCCGTGGCACGTGTCGACATATCATAGGCGCCTATCTGACCCACTGACGAGCTGACATGTGTTCTGTCCGGCCAATAAGAATTTTACACGTGGAAATTTCCCATTGGTCGGGGCTGTTAACGGGTTATCGGGTCCAAAACCCGACCCGATAGCTTAACGGCGTTCCGTTATGGTGGATGCCATGTGTTGGTCACCCTTGAAGAAAGCACTTCTGTGACGCCCGATTTATCGTCATGGAAGTGGACACTTCCGTGATGATAATTTTGGTAATGTCATGGAACACTTCTACGATAGCACAGGTATGACTATCTTGATTCTGTCATAAAATCGTCATGGATGTACATGCATGACAAAAAACGCGACCTACTGTGACAAACACGTATCATCACAGAAGTGTATTTTTTTTGTAGTGAGTAGCGTTACTATCTACAAAGCTCGAATTGTCACAAAAGGTTTTCTACAAGTTCAAGATGTTGACTACGATGAGATTTTCTCACTCGTAGCGATGGTTAAGTCTGTTCGAATCATGTTAGCAATTGCCACATTTTATGAAATCTGGCAAATGGATCTCAAAACTGCATTCCTTAATGGATTTATTAAGGAAGAGTTGTATATGATGCAACAAGAAGGTTTTGTCAATCCTAAAGGTGCTAACAAAGTGTGCAAGTCTAGCGATCCATGTATGGACTGGTGAAGCATCTCGGAGTTGGAATATATAGTTTGATAAAGTGATCAAATCATATGGTTTATACAGACTTGCGGTGAAGCCTGTATTTACAAGAAAGTGAGTGGGAGCACTGCAACATTTCTGATAAGTATATGTGAATGACATATTGTTGATCGGAAATTATGTAGAATTTTCTGGAAAGCATAAAGGAGCGTTTGAAAAGAGTTTTTCAAAGAAAGACCTCGATGAAGCTACTTACATATTGATCATCAAGATCTATAGAGATAGATCGAGACGCTTGATATATTTTCAATGATTACATACCTTGACAAGATTTTGTAGTAGTTCAAAATGGAAAAATCAAAGAAGGATTTCTTGCTTGTGTTGCAAGGTGTGAAGGTGAGTAAAGACTCAAAACCCGACCGCGGCAGAAAATAGAAAGAGAATGAAAAGTCATTCTCTATATCTCAGTCATAGGTTCTATAAAGTATGCTATGCTGTGTACCAGAACTATTGTGTACCTCACCATAAGTTTGGCAAGAGGGTACAATAGTGATCCAAGAGTGGATCACTGGACAGTGGTCAAAAATATCCTTAGTGGAATAAGGAAATGTTTCTCGGTTATGGAGGTGACAAAGAGTTCATCGTAAAGAGTTACGTCGATGCAAGCTTTGACACCGATCTGGATGACCCTAAGTCTAGATCTAGATACATATCAAAAGTGGGAGCAATTAGCTAGAGTAGCTCCGTGCAAAGCATTGTAGACATAGAAAATTAGCAAAATACATATGGCTCTAAACGTGGCAGACCCGTTGACTAAATTTCTCTCACAAGAAAAACATGATCACTCTTTGGGTGTTAATCACATAGCGATGTGAAATTTATTATTGACCCTAGTAAACCCTTTGGGTGTTAGTCACATGGAGATGTGAACTAATCACATAAAGATTTGAACTATTGGTGTTAAATCGCATGATGATGTGAACTAGATTATTGACTCTAGTGCAAGTGGGAGACTGAAGGAAATATGCCCTAGAGGCAATAATAAAGTTGTTATTTATATTTCCTTATATCATGATAAATGTTTATTATTCATGCTAGAATTGTATTAACAGGAAACTTAGTACATGTGTGAATACATAGACAAACAGAGTGTCACTAGTTTTCCTCTACTTAAGTAGCTCGTTGAATCAATGATGGTTATGTTTCCTAACCATAGACATGAGTTGTCATTTGATTAACGGGATCACATCATTAGAGAATGATGTGATTGACTTGACCCATCTGTTAGCTTAGCACGATGATCATTTAGTTTGTTGCTATTGCTTTCTCCATAACTATACATGTTCCTATGACTATGAGATCATGCAACTCCCGAATACCGGAGGAACACTTTGTGTTCTACCAAACGTCACAACGTAACTGGGTGATTATAAAGGTGCTCTACAGGTGTGTCCGATGGTGTTTGTTGAGTTTACATCGATCAAGATTAGGATTTGTCACTCCGATTGCCGGAGAGGTATCCCTGGGCCCTCTCGGTAATGTACATCACAATAAGCCTTGCAAGAAATGTAGCTAATGAGTTAGTTACGGGATGTAGCATTAGGGAACGAGTAAAGAGACTTGCCGGTAATGAGATTGAACTAGGTACTGAGATACCGACGATCGAATCTCGGGCAAGTAACATACCGATGACAAAGGGAACAACGTATGTTGTTATGCGGTTTGACCGATAAAGATCTTCGTAGAATATGTAGGAACCAATATGAGCATCTAGGTTCCGCTATTGGTTATTGACCGGAGATGAGTCTCGGTCATGTCTACATAGTTCTTAAACCCATAGGGTCTGCACGCTTGACGTTCGGTGATGATCGGTATTATGAGTTTATGTGTTTTGATGTACCGAAGGTAGTTTGGAGTCCCGGATATGATCATAGACATGACGAGGAGTCTAGAAATGGTCGACACATAAAGCTCGATATATTGGACGGCTATATTCGGACACCGAAAGTGTTCCGGGTGATTTCGGAGAAAACCTAAGTGCCGGAGGGGTTACTGGAACCCCCTGGGGAAGTATTGGGCCTTAGTGGACCTTAGGGGAGAGAGAGGGCAGCAGCCCAGGAGGTGGCGCCCCCAAGGGGAGTCTGAATAGGACTAGGGGAGGGGGGCGCGGCCCTTATTTCCCTCTCCCTCTCCATCTCTTTCCTTCCCCTTCCTCCTTCCTAGTAGGACTAGGAAAGGATGAATCCTACTCCTACTAGGAGGAGGCTTCCTCCTCTCCTTGGGTGCCACTAGGGCAGCCGACCTCCCCCCTTGCTCCTTTATATATGGGGGTAGGGGGGCACCCAAGAACACACAAGTTAATCATTGATCTCTTAGCCGTGTGCGGTGCCCCCCTCCACCATAATCCACCTCGGTCATATCGTAGCGGTGCTTAGGCGAAGCCCTGTTCCGGTAGAATCATCATCACCGTCATCACGCCCTCGTGCTGATGAAGTTCTCCTTCGACACTCTGCTGGATCATGAGTTCGTGGGACGTCACCGAGCCGAACGTGTGCAGATCGCGGAGGTGCCATACTTTTGGTACTAGGATCGGCTGATCGTGAAGACGTACGACTACATCATCCGCGTTGTCATAACGCTTCCACTTACGGTCTATGAGGGTACGTGGACAACACTCTTCCCTCTCGTTGCTATGCATCACCATGATTGATCTTGCGTGTGCATAGGAAATTTTTGAAATCACTGCGTTCCCCAACACAAGATCGGCATGTACATGTCATAGCATGCGTATGCGTCCTTGGCTGTGTAGGTTATGTAGGCTAGATTAAGAGGTACCTCCAACGTGTTCAGGTCCTTGGTGTCGTTGTCTTCTTTCATGTGGGCATAGCAGGGGTCGATGATGGTCTCGGCGAGGTCAACCATGGAGTCCTTCTCCTGCCCATTGCCGATGATCTTGTATTGCTTCTGGACGTCGACAAGCTTGTTGCACCAGATGGCCGAATCGTCGCGTTATTCCTTCTCTCCACCTTAGCGAAGGTGCAGTCGGCGCTGCCGATGAAACGGGCGAATGCTCCAGAACCTCTGATGGCCCTATAGTAGTGGTAGACGAGAACCTCGTCCCACACGCATACCTGGGGGACCACGGTCCACTGGTCCCTGTCAGGAGACGAATGGATCGGCACAAGGTCTAGTCCTGCGACCTTGTGCTTTCTCGTCCTGTAGGTACTGCTTCAGCTCGGCGAGGCAGAGCTTCACCGAGTCCCGATCGTTGGTGTACATCACATTCAACTTGGTGCAACCATGGGACTTAATGGCGAACTCCTTGCTGAAGTCCATATCCAGCAGGCTCACGCCTCGGATCGCCATTGGAGTCTCTTCAAGTGAACGAGCGGATAGGCGGCGCCGGCAGTTTGTTTTTCAGCTCCACAAAAACAAACAAGTCATTCAGCATCCTTCCCTTGCGTCTGCCATGGCCAGCATGAGTTCTGAGTCGAGAGATTACCACCTGGGAGAGTCGAGCATGGAAGTGGAAGCACGAGAGATGTCCCCCCTCATCGCGAAAGCAGCCGACATGTCCCGCCACGCGGAAGTAGCAGCACAGAGGTCCTACCGTGCCGCCGAAGCAGCACGGAGGTCACACCATGCCGTTAATGCAGCAGACTGGTCCGGCCGCGCCGCGGAAGTAGCAGAGATGTCCCACCGCGCCGTGAATGCAACAGAGATGTCCCGCCGTGCCGCGGCGGCTTGGGAAAATGTCTTGCAAGCAGGCGACGACTCTTACAGACGCATGCATGCGATCGTGCATAGCCAGATGGATTAGATCTCCGGCTGGGAGAGGTTGCAGGGCGACATGAAAGCCTTGTTTGATCAGGCTACCGGCGTCATCCGACAAGTAAGGAAGGGCAATGAGAGGCTCCGGGCTGAGCGCGACCTGCTAAGGGCGAAGATCGTTCGAAGTGAAGAGCAGCAGGAGGAGACCAGTGCCTTGTTGAAGAGGACCGGCATCATTGTCAAGAAACTTATGGATGAGAATGACATGCTCCGCATCGAGCGCCAAAGGCTGGTGGAGGAATCCATGGATGCTCTCAAGCAGCATCTTGAGGAACCAACAGAGCTCATCGCCACTCGCCATGGAGACTAGTTCCCGCGGCCTGCCACAATGCATCAAGAAAGTAGAGATCAGTGAGCCAGATCATTATCTTCCTTGTGTATTTCGTGCGTAGCCGCATGTGTTTTCTTAATTATCTTCTTAATTATGTAAGACAATTATTATCCAATGGCGTCATCCTTATATACTCATCATTCTTGCTATAAGTCGTAGTAGATGCTATATAGGTCCATCGGATCTTACATCAAGATCCGTGCAAAATTTTCTTTTCAGATTTTCTTTTTTCTCTCTCAATCTTAGTCGAGTGAGACATGGCTACGCCAGTAAATAGAGGCTTGGGCGCCATTACTGGAGACCTTGGGAGAGAGGTGGACAGAAGATGGAGGTCAAAGGGCTCTCCTCCCGATAAGCATGCGCAGGGGTCTGATCGCATGCCTCCTGTACTCAAATAGCAACCCTGCATGGCGCCTCCTAGCTAATAAAAAAAGGGACGCATGGCGGCACGTACATGGTAAATAGAACGCCCACGGTTTCAATAATACTTGTGTTTCCGATTATAACGTGACAACACTTGTTCCAAAGTGACTTTGTTGATTGTTAATGTGTGCGCCTTCGCAAATCAGACAACAAAATTACCACAGCATGTTAGTGCCATGTCATGACACCAAGCCAAGTTTCATGATTTTCATGCGTGTTTTGGATTTACAAGAATTAAAAAACCAAGTTTCTCAATGTTTCCAGCCGAGCCACGACGTTCAGATATTTGAATTTCATTCCCATTTCTTGCATGTGACCAAGAAATTTACCTGAGGACACACATGTGATTTTTCAACCAACTTTGGTGCACTAGAGCATGTGCTTCTATTTCAAATTTTAATTATGCACACAAAGGTGACACGTTCCTTCTCAGAACCATGAGTCTTCTTGAGAGAAGCTCCGGTTTGCAAGAATGTTATACCAAAACTTGTTCCTATTCGGCCATTTTTTTACCACGGCATGGTAGTACCATGACATGACACCATGCCAAGTTTCATGATTTTCAAGCGTGTTTTGGATTTACAAGAATTTTAAAACCAAGTTTCTCAATGTTCTCGGCCAAGCCACGATGCCCAAATGTTTGAATTTCATTCCCATTTCTTGTATGGGACCTAGAAATTCACCCGAGGACACACATGTGATTTTTCAACCAACGTTGGTGCACGGGAGCATGTGCTTCTAGTTCAAATTTGAATTGTGCACATTAAATGACCAGAAACTCAGTTAATGTATAAAAAGGCCAGATGAACCCGGAATAATTCCAAAATTTAACAGGGCACTCATGTAGCTCTATGTTGCCTCTGTAAAGAAACTCAAGGGGGGCAGCGTAGATCGTTTCACACTCAAAGATGACATGTTCCCTCTCAGAACCATGAGCCTTCTTGAGAGAAGCTCTGGTTTGCAAGAAGCTTATACCAAAACTTGTTCCAAATCGGCCCAATTTTTTACCACAACATGTTAGTGCCATGACATGACACCATGCCAAGTTTCATGATTTCGAGGCTAGGTTTTGGATTTACATGAATTTAAAAAACCAAGTTTCTCGATGTTCTCAGTCGAGTCACGACGCCCAGATGTTTGAATTTCATTCCCATTTCTTCCATGGGACCTAGAAATTCACCCAAGGACACGCATGTGATTTTTCAACCAACTTTGGTGATGAGGCATGACCTCGGATGTGCCACTGATCCGGCCCGATCTTTTACGATGCAACGAACTCCTCCAAGATTCACGATAAAATCTTCCAATTACGTGAATAGTACACGTAACCTGAAGATGGGGTGACGACCACCAACGGATAATCCCTCGACTCACGAGAAACCTCCCGCCGTAGTAGACGTAACCAGCCCGCAACCCGTCGATGACGACGGACCTCGAACCAAGTGCAACTTTCGAATAGAAAATTCACACAAAATAAGTATGAACGACACCCAAAGAGGGTCCCTTAATATCGATACACAATATTGTCTAAACTCTAAAAAAAATAACCTCCATACAATGGACGATGCCAGCCCATTTTATAGGCGACACACCAGGTCGTTTCAAACCGACTCACAAGCAAAAAGGTAAGAAATCTGATACGGACTCTTTGTTCAACTAAGAAGATATTTTTCTAACTAATTTTCCGGCCACCTTGATCACATAGCAACCGAAACATGACACGTAACTAGTACTAGTTGTAGACCTGCCTGAGAAAGATGCGATGCATGTAGCTAGCGTTCGCACCATGGAAGGAAAAACACATCACGGAGCTAGTTTCTTGCTTATTTCTTGCCATAGATCAAAACACAACCTGTTCGGGGGAGTTCTGAAAGTTGGTCTGAGCTCTTCTTGTGGTGGAGGCATCTGGAGCAACATAGAACCAACCAAAACTTGTCCCGTTGAAGCACCATGGTCCAAGTCTCTTTCCTTTTGTGTAGCATATGAAATAGCTTGAAATATTTCCGTACGTGAAACAATAGCTTTACCACTAATGGCCACATCATCCTCTCCCTCTTGAAACGAAGCCGTCCTCGGCTTCATGATAGCTTTAGGGGCCTTTTTCTTTACTAAAAGAATATCACCCCCCCCCTCCACTTGAAGAGAAACCGTCTTTGGTTTCATGTTTTTCTTGGGATCCCTCTCCTTGCGCACTGTCAATACCACATCTGAGTGGATTAATTTTTCATTCATCGATTTAAGTGTCCTTTGTGCGCCATTATGAATAAAAGTGTTTGTGTTGGTCCTTCCAGCATGCTGCACGCTACGGTCATACTGCCAAGGTCGGCCTAGTAGTAAACCGCAAACTTCCAACGGCAAAACATCACATTCCACCTCATCGACATACTGTCCAATTGAAAATGGTACACGTACTTTATGTGTAACTTTGAGCTTCCCACAATTGTTCAACCACTCTAAATGATATGGTTTATCATATCGCCATGCGGACAAACCAAGCTTCTCCACCAACGTGTTGCTAATGCCATTAGTGCAACTACCTCCATCAATAATTAACTTGCACGCCACACCCTTAATGTCACACTGAGTTTGAAATAAACTCATGCGCTAACCTTTGTCTACTGTCAATTCATCTCCATTATGTACCCTCTTAAGTTGCATATTCAGCCAACTCGTTGGTACTGCTGGTTTCTCTTTGTTCTTCTCATGTGAAGAAATATTTTTAGTTCCAACAAGACTACCCTCCGCCTTTTTCTTTTCTAGCAAGATCTGCTCTACTTCTTTCTTTGCATTAATTGCAGCATGTGCTCGGTCTCTTCTCTTACGATCTTCCAAATATTGTTCGGAAGAGTATGCTTCAAAATAAATCCATCGACCATTACGAAAAATCTGAAATTTCCTCCAGGAAAAATAGCCAGATTTATCAATTTGTAGCTCCCTCTTTTTTGTCCAAGATTTACCAAGTATCAAGCTACACAAATACATATGATATGGAAGAACATCACAGAAAACTGAATTGGTAAATCCACAAAATCCAAAAGTCACCTCTACTTGATGTTTTATTGTCACAAATTTTCCCTGCCATCTGAGCTTATATGGGTCTGGATGCTCTATTACTACTAGCTTCAATGCATCAACCAAGGTTTGACTCACCAAATTTATTTCTGAAGAACGATCAAACATTGCAAAACAAGTAGTTGGCCCAACCTTCACTCTTGTGTAGATTTGAAACCATGAAAGGGCTCGTGACGGATCCTTCTCACATTGGGACATCTCACCATTAAAATAATACTCCATCCTCGTCGCAGTTTTAGAATCTGTATGAACAAATTAAAGAGAAAATTTGCACCGTAATAAACCCAGTAATCTGATACCAACTGATGAGGCACGATCTCGGATGTGCCACTGATTCGGCCCGATCTTTTACGATGCAACGAACTCCTCCAAGATTCACGATAAAATCTTCCAATTACGTGAACAGTACACGTAACCTGAAGATGGGGTGACGACCACCAACGGATAATCCCTCGACTCACGAGAAACCTCCCGTCGTAGTAGACGTAACCAGCTCGCAACCCGTCGGTGACGACGGACCTCGAACCAAGTGCAACTTTCGAATAGAAAATTCACACAAAATAAGTATGAACGACACCCAAAGAGGGTCCCTTAATATCGATACACAATATTGTCTAAACTCTAAAAAAATAACCTCCATACAATGGACGATGCCAGCCCGTTTTATAGGCGACACACCAGGTCGTTTCAAACCGACTCACAAGCATAAAGGTAAGAAATCTGATACGGACTCTTTGTTCAACTAAGAAGATATTTTCCTAACTAATTATCCGGCCACCTTGATCACATAGCAACCGAAACATGACACGTAACTAGTACTAGTTGTAGACCTGCCTGAGAAAGATGCCATGCATGTAGCTAGCGTTCGCACCATGGAAGGAAAAACACATCACGTAGCTAGTTGCTTGCTTATTTCTTGCCATAGATCAAAACACAACCTGTTCGGGGGAGTTCTGAAAGTTGGTGTGATCTCTTCTTGTGGTGGAGGCATCTGGAGCAACATAGAACCAACCAAAACTTGTCTCGTTGAAGCACCATGGTCCAAGTCTCTTTCCTTTTGTGTAGCATATGAAATAGCTTGAAATATTTCCGTACGTGAAACAATAGCTTTACCACTAATGGCCACATCATTTGGTGCGGCAGAGCATGTGCTTGCAGTTCAAATTTGGATTATGCACATTAAATGTCTAGAAACTCAATTAATGTATAAGAAAGGCCAAATGAACCTGGAATAATTCCAAAATTTAATAGGGCACTCATATAGTTCTATGTTGCCTCTGTAAAGAAAATTAGGGGGAGGCAGCGTATATCGTTTCGCACACAAAGGTGACACGTTCCCTCTCGGAACCACGAGGCTTGTTGAGAGAAACTCCGGTTTTGCAAGAAGCTTATACCAAAACCTGTCCCAATTCAGCCAAAAATTATACATATGAAAACAGGGTTTAGATTATCCCAAACATCTCGCTACCTAGACCAATGTACTCGGATTTGAATTCAACATAAAATGGATACAAATATTTGAATTGGAGATCATATGGTACATGTAGTTCATAGTGAAATATGATTACTGCTATATGCATGTTTTCTGTTATCAAGATAATATTTAAATGATTGTATAACTTGACAACAATCGTATTCAAATAAGGAAAATTGATTAAATTTAGTCCATATGGTAGACGACAATATATATGTTCATAGGGTGGAGTAAAATGTTCATATATGATGGAAGATCAAAATGTAGGACTACATCCATTATAAACCGCAAGGTCACCTAACGATATATTCGAATTCAACATAACGTGGATTCAAAAATTGAAATTCGAGATCCTGGTATTTGTAATCATATAAAAAGGGACATGACTCTTTCTTTTGGTGGGAATTGATTTGTTTTTTGTTGTTGTTGAGGGAAGTGCGAATCGATTTGGTACTGTACAGGGTAATCTTGTTCTCCCGATTTTTTTACATTTTTCTTGTAGTTTTTTCAATGGCATTTATAGCAATATAGTAAAAGGGGACATGACTCTCTTGTGTCTTGTATGAATTTTTTTTTGTACACGTTAAGTTTGTTCTGACGAAGAAGGAATCTGCGCCTTGTTATCCTGAAATTTTCAAGCTTGAGTATCTTTTGTTTCATCTGCTTTGAAACTCCCGCCTCTTCAACCCGCACCGCGCCTTGTTATCCCGAAATTTCGACCCGCGCGAAAACTCCCTCCTCATCCGAAATCGGTCCCGCAACCTAGACAGGCAAAATCCCCCTTCTACCCCTCAGCCGGTAATGACGGCTCGACGTCGCGGTGTCAAAACCGGTGGGGGTACGCTGGTAACTTACCCTACATTTTGGACAAGCGCGTCCCTAAGCAATGGCTCCCCCTACCTTCCCCTTCGTCCCCCCATTCGTACACTAAGGCCGCCAAAACCCACGAAAACACACGCTCCTCCGATGGCCTCCCGACCGCCGCCTAGCCGGAGACTCTTCCTCGATGGCGTCGTCCACCGCAACAACTCGTCGTCCCTCATCCACCGCACCGGATGAGGATCCGTCGTCGATCTCGTCGTCCCGCCGGATCAGCCGCCCCGTCCTCCACCTCCAAGGAGCTGCCCCGATGTTCGCCTCATCTATCACGCCAGCTCCATCCCCACAGCGCCGTCTTGACCTGCCCCACCAGAACTGCAGCACCGTCACCAATTCCTCGTATGAAGCCGAGGCCAACTCGGCGCCACCAAGGAGGTTCTGCACTCATCGCTGCATTTTATCTTTTATTTGATCTCATGGCGTTGCCGGTGCTCGATACCGAGCAGCCATGGCGGGTCTCCATCGACGGCGCCATCGCCGGCCACTTCATCCACGGCGTCTTTCCCTATGTCGTTGCTTCCTCGGCGACGACTTCGACACTTGCACTAGCTGCGGCTGCTTGATACATCTCCAACCTATCTATAATTTTTGATTGTTCCATGATATTATATTACCCGTTTTGGATGTTTATGGGCTTTATTATACACTTTTATATTATTTTTGGGACTAACCTATTAACCGGAGGCCCAGCCCAAATTGCTGTTTTCTTGCCTATTTCAGTGTTTCGAAGAAAAGGAATATCAAACGGAGTCCAAACGGAATGAAACCTTCGGGAGAGTTATTTTTGGAACGGAAGCAATCTAGGAGACTTGGAGTATACGTCAGCGAAGCTTCGTGGTGGCCATGAGGCAGGGAGGCGCGCCTGCCCCCTGGGCGCGCCCCCACCCTCGTGGCCCCCTCATGGCTCCCCTAACCGACTTCTTTCGCCTATATATGTCCATATACCCTAAAAACATCAGGGAACAGAATAGATCGGGAGTTCCGCCGCTAGAAGGCTCTGTAGCCACCGAAAACCAATCTAGACCCGTTCCGGCACCTTGTCGGAGGGGGTAATCATTCTCCGGTGGCCATCTTCATCATCCCGACGCTCTCCATGACGAGGAGGGAGTAGTTCACCCTCGGGGCTGAGGGTATGTACCAGTACCTATGTGTCTGATCTCTCTCTCTCTCTCTCTCTCTCTCGTGTTCTTGAGGTGATACAATCTTGATGTATAGCGAGCTTTGCTATTATAGTTGGATCTTATGATGTTTCTCCCCCTCTGCTCTCTTGTGATGAATTGAGCTTCCCTTTGAAGTTATCTTATCGGATTGAGTCTTTAAGGATTTGAGAACACTTGATGTATGTCTTGCATGTGCTTATCTGTGGTGACAATGGGATATCACATGATCCACTTGATGTATGTTTTGGTGATCAACTTGCAAGTTCTGTGACCTCGTTAACTTATGCATAGGGGTTGGCACATGTTTTCATCTTGACTCTCCGGTAGAAACTTTGGCGCACTCTTTGAAGTTCTTTGTGTTGGTTGAATAGATGAATCCGAGATTGTGTGATGCATATCGTATAATCATACCCATGAATACTTGAGGTGACATTGGAGTATCTAGGTGACATTAGGGTTTTGGTTGATTTGTGTCTTAAGGTGTTATTCTAGTACGAACTCTTGAATAGATCGATCTGAAAGAATAAATTTGAGGTGGTTTCGTACCCTATAGTAATCTCTTCGTTTGTTCTCCGCTATTAGTGACTTTGGAGTGACACTTTGTTGCATGTTGAGGGATAGTTATATGATCCAATTATGTTATTATTGTTGAGAGAACTTGCACTAGTGAAAGTATGAACCCTAGGCCTTGTTTCCTAGCATTGCAATACCGTTTGTGCTCACTTTTATCATTAGCTACCTTGCTGTTTTTATATTTTCAGATTACAAAAACCTATATCTACCATCCATATTGCACTTGTATCACCATCTCTTCGCCAAACTAGTGCACCTATACAATTTACTATTGTATTGGGTGTGTTGGGGACACAAGAGACTCTTTGTTATTTGGTTGCAGGGTTGTTTGAGAGAGACCATCTTCATCCTACGCCTCCCACAGATTGATAAATCTTAGGTCATCCACTTGAGGGAAATTTGCTACTGTCCTACAAACCTCTACACTTGGAGGCCCAACAACGTCTACAAGAAGAATGTTGTGTAGTGGACATCACTGCTTCAGCTCTCGCTCGCTTGCGCTATTGCTGCTGCTATTGCTCCGACTCTCGCTCGCGCTGCGGCTCTGTTCTTGGTGTCGGTCATGCTGTTGCATTGATCTTGCTTTCATTCGTGCTGCTTCTCTACTCTGCTATTGCTGCCGGTCGCGCTGCTGCTCCGCTCTTGCTCTCATTTGTGCTACTGCTCTGCTCTTGCTCTCGCACATGCTGCTGCTGCACGACATCCGGGAGCTACAGGAGTTGCTGTTTTAGCACTCGCTCATGGTGCTGCTGCACGACTTGCTCTCTGGTAGTGTGTTCCCTACTGGAGCGTCTGCTGATTTAGATGTCTGATTCTCTGCTACTAGTTCTCGAACGCCCTAAACATTTATTGTAATGCTCCGCTACTAGTTCAATGAGTTTCGACAGTAAAATTCAGTTTTGTCTTTAAGTTCAGTTTCTTTAGTTAAGTCCGGAGTGAACAGTATTTACAACATTTGTCGGAGCGGCCGTGGCGCGGCTGATGCATTTTACATCTAGCACTTTTCAGTGATGTATTTTACATCATCTATTGCAGATGATATTAGAGTCCCACTTCAGATTAACGTTGTATGTCTTGTCCTGCTTCAGCCTCGCCGCCGTGCACCTCACAGGAGCTGCTCCAACGATGGAACCGTCCATCACAGTGGAGCAGTACCCTCGACACCATTTCCAGAGGCCTCAGATCTTCTTCCCCGCCTCCGACAATCACACCAGCATCACCATCCTCCATGTCCAACCCAATGATGCTGAGGTCGACAAGGCTATGCCAAAGAGGTTGTACACTCGTCGCATCACTTTGTTACTCTGCATTCATGTCGATCCCTCAGGGATCCTTTGCTATGGAACTACTATGGTACTACTATTCATGCATTTGGTTAGAAGGAGTGGAGCAAAGAAAAACTAGAGGATTTTTTCCATTGGTGTCTCTTTCAAAGAAAAAAACGTAGGAATTTTAATATCCACTTGGACGTCCTTTTCAAATTAATATGCATGAAGAACGGGACTAATTGCATTACTGGCGTAATAAGATTCTTATTTTTTTCATTTTCACGTAGTTTTACTTTAATTTGACCATGTTTCTCCATTCCTATGTTCTTCCAATTCATGTGAACCAAACACCCAGGTTGACAGAAATCCTATGTTTCCAAATGCTCTATTTTGCACATGCATTGCTATCCCATTCCTGTGTTTTTCCTGTCCCTGTGTTTATAGAATCCTCCAATTCTAAGGAGCCCTTACAGATTTACTTTATTTTCATATAGGCGTCAAAGAAAACTCTATGTGTTATGTCCTGCTCCTGCCGTGCCGCCATCCACCCCACCTGAGGTGCACCATCGACAGAAGCGTTCACTGCAACAGAGATTCCCCCTGCAGACTTTCTTTCGCTGCCTCAGATCATCTTCCCCATTGTTGGCAGCTATGCCAACTGCATTACCATCATCTACTAAGCAGATGAACCTAGGACTACACAGTTCCAGAAGAGAGGTCACAGTCTTTCGTGTTTGCTTATGTTATACATCGGTTATTATTACCTGCTACTTTATTGTTCAAACTTGAGTTTTAAAATCCCGTGGGTCTCATATCGAGGCAGCAACAAATAGTATCTATCTACTATCTGGTTCATCTGGGGTCTTCTATGTGGTTCATGTTGGGTGGGCAATAAATAGTAGATGATCAATTGTCTTTCTTTTTAAACTGAAGCTATAATCTACCTGCTATCATTAGTTTTGGATCTATCCACTCGTTTGCTACCATTAGTCTAGATTTCTGCATGCACCCCTTAGGCCTTACAAAATCTAACTATTTTTATTATGCATGTCAGTTATTGTACACAACCGTACTGAACATGTAGAGAAAAAGAGAAGATCGTTGCGTGGGAATATAATGTCATGCAAACGCCGCTCCATGGTGGGTGAAGTGGGACCCCCCCTCCCGCCATTCCAGATTGTATTCTAGAGGAAGATAACTGTTTAGAAGGGGATTTAGAGGGAGCCAACCACTCCTATTTACCACCTGAGGTGTTTTCTCTAACCTGGCATGCTGATGTTGGTCATATCATGCATATGGCGCCTCGCATTGCTTGCATTATACATCTTATATGTCATCAGCTTAGTTTAGATTTGGTTTGTGTGAATGCCACCTGTTTGGTTTCTATATCATACTCCCACCATTCCTAAATATTTGTCTTTTTAGAGATCTCAACAAGTGACTACATACGGAGCAAAATGAGTGAATCTACAATCTAAAATATGTCTATATACATCCGTATGTGGTAGTCCATTTGAAATATCTAAAAAGACAACTATTTAGGAACGAAGGGAGTATATGGGAATTATGCAATGCCATCTTCTTTAGCCAGGCATCATATACGTGAATCATGCAATGCCATCTTGTTTAGCCAGTCATCGTATATGTGAATTGTATCATGCCATATTTTTTCATAATGTATTCCATTTGTCAACAATGTGTATACATTCATCTACTCTTCATGTCCATTAGCCATTTCAGTCGGTCATGGGAAAATATGGAGTGAAAACAAGGTCTTCTGAGCACTCAGTGCTACCTGTCGATGCAGATTTCTTGCTGCTTACAGATAGCTCCTCAAAGGAGGATCCAGAGACAGATGACCAGTCATATCCCCCCCCCGAGGTGCACGCTCTAACTTGGCAGGGTTATATTCCTCATATCATGCATATGATGTCTTGCATTGCCATGCCATCCACTTAGATTAGACATGCTTTGTGTGAATGCCTCTTGTTTGCTTTCTATATCAGATATGTGAATTGTGCAATGCCATGTTTTTCAGCCAGTTATCATATATGTGAATTATGCACCACCATGTAGCTAGGCATCATATATGTGAATTATCTCAGGCCATCTTTTTTTTCATTAAGTATTCCATATGTAGACAATCTGTGTATATTGAACTACTCTTCATGTGTATCCACAATTTGAGCCGGTTATGGGAAAATAAGGAGTGAAAACAAGGTCTTCAAAGCAGGCAATGGTATCCGTTGAAGCATATATCTCAATGGTTACAGGGAGGTCCTCAGAGGAGGATTCAGAGACAGATGATCAGTCCTATATCCCACCTGAGGTGTATGCTCTAATTTTCAATGTTTATATTTCTCATAGCATGCATATGGTATCTTGCATTGCTTAGTTTAGACATCATATGCACAATATTGAGTTCCATCTGCTTAGTTTAGAGATCGAACATGCGAGTGCCAGCTGCTTTGTATATGAATCAATTATGTCAATTATATCATGCCATCCTGTATACTTAGACAACATGTATGTGAATTATTTCATCCCAACCTATTTTAGAAAGACATCATATAGTTTTGTCATGTCATCCTGTTTAGATACTCATCATATGTTGAATTATGCCATTATATCATGTTAAGTTATCCATCATATATCTGAAACTGTGTCATGCTATCCTGTTTAGTTAGGCATCATATATGTGAAATTGTGTCATGCTGTCATGTTTGGTTAGACAACATATATGTGAATTACCATATCTGTCTATCATACAATGTCTGTATGTTCAATTTCTTTTCTTGTTTATCAGCCATTTGAATTGGAGGGGGTGATGGCAGTATCTAAGGGAGCAAAAACCCGTTCTTCACAAAAGACAGTGCTACCCGTTGATGTAGATAGAACCATGGTTGTACTGGCCCACAAACTAGCCCTACCACACATAATCGAGACTCTTCCAGATTGCACACTTACACCGTTGGGCAGAGAACCAGCTACAACCCATCTAACCCCAACCCCGGCGGATAGTAACCCACTTCTAGTTGACAAAGCACCATGTCCACCACAAAGTACCCCCACACGAGCAGTTTGTAAAGCAACTCAGTGCCCAAAGCACGAAGACCACCACAGCGAACCCATACTCCACGTTTAAAGCAGAAGAGCAATTGTTCTCAGGTCAGATTCCGTAGCTATGGTCCATACTTCTTTGTTGTTGCATCACTGTAATTACTCATACCAACTACTTTCGAATTTGAAGGATCCAATTGAAACTACGATGGCACATCATGTATGTTTTAAACCTATTTCTTTAACAGGATTGCTCTTCTAACTTGCTCTATGTTGATTTCAGTTTCAGTTGTATAAACAGTTATGTTCTCATGTGATGCACATTACAAGTGATGCCAATGTTGTGTAGTTTCTCACACTTGTCTATGCTGCTGTGTCTTAAAAATATATGAGTTGAACCGTGTCTCTATCTTGATTTGACAACATAAACTAGAATGATATGGACAATACAGTGACCATAGTACATAGATATATGTTTGTTTCATGCTGTTATCCTATCCACCTTACTACTGAACCAGTTTACCGAAATGAGTTTTGTATACTACATGTTAAACCTGTGATGTGTCTGCTTGTTTCTCTTGTAGTATGCACACAGAATATTGGAGAAGAGCACCCCACTATGCAATGGTAGAGAAAGTAATGCATATAAGGTTCAAGATAGTGAGACAACCCTGTTGGTCTCCAAGAAAGGTGATAAAAATGATCTTGTAGACAGTGAGAAAACCCCACAGTCCTGCGTTGATGTAGTGTTCGAGTTACTGGCCAGTACCGCTGGCACAAGCTCTTCGAACTTGCTTCCTGAATCACTTAGGCTTCTTCAGTCTCAGCTACAAGCTGAAAGGCATTAGTCAGCTGTGCTGCGGCAAGAAGACGAAGGACTGAGGAAGGCCCTGCAAAATTCAGATGCATACTTTCTTGTGCAATAGCAAGTGCTGGAGGATTTAAGCGTCGAACAAGAGAAAATTAATAAGATGTTAAGCATCTTGCCAACATTATGGGTACCCAGGATATTGTTTCTTGAGCTCTTCTGAAGTGGTTTCAGTTCTGGACTTGTTTTGCTGCGGCATTTATTTGCACTGGTCGCCAACTTTGACAACCAGTGTATATGATATGTTGCTTTGTTCCCTATATTTGCACTGGTGGCGAACTTTGATGCCCAGTGAATGTAATATATGTAATAGCCATGATAGCCTAGCGTAAGTTGCTTGCTTATTTATTTCTTTGTTTTCTTGTTTATTTGTTTTCTTGTAGTTAGTGCAGTTCTTTTTCCATGGTTTGCTAGTGGCCGCAATAACCGATTTTTTTAAACCAGGCCACAATAACCATGGGCTACATATTTACTGTAGTTACCATGGGCCTCCTACGGGCCGTAGAAACAATGTGCCTTCTAAGGGCCATATAAACAATGGGCTTTCTATGGGTTGTAGCATCAATGGGCCTTCTACGGGTCGTATGATCGATCAGCCAAAGATGGGCCAACAACAGACCGCATTTATGGGCCTTAAACATGCTAGAGTTGGAATGGTCCGTTCATGGGCCGACCATAACGGGCCGTCATTGAGCGGCCATATTTGATGATGCCATGAAAATGGCCTAACGGATTAATGGGCCACAAACGGGCCGATTGTAACCACGGGCTGAATTTGGCCCACAATCAGAAAAGGCCAGCAACAGGTCGTAAGTAACCGAATGCTGGAAATGAGCCCAAGAATAAATGGGCCATGAGAAGGCTGAAAGATAACATGGGCTTGAAAGGGCCCATTGGAATAATGGGCCGTTAATGGGTATAAAGCGATGTACTATTCATTACGGGGCAGTTTTAGCATGGGCCGTTAATGGACCAAGAGTTACAACGTGCCTCATATGGGCCAAAAGACATCATGGGCCAGCCATGGGCCGGAAGTTACAACGGGCTGGAATCATGTTGGACAACCCAAATGACGCTAGTGGGCCTAATTCTAATAGGCCGTAATGGGCCCTAGGTTAGCAGGCTGTAAATGGGCTATGTGCGAACAGGCCGTTAACAGGCTTTCCATGGGCCAGCCCGCTATCTTTTGACCAAGTCAAACTAGCCGGCCTTTTCACAGGAATGGGCCTCTGTTGGGTCGTGCCACGTGTTTGTGTATCATTGGCGCATTCTGTCCAATGAGCAGATGACATGTGTCCCAACGGTGAGCCGGCACGTGTTTCCTCCAGCCAATGATAATTTTACACTTGGAAAATCCCCATTGGTCCAGGCTGTTAACGGGTTATCGGATACAAACTTGAACCCGATAGCTTAACGGCGACCCGCTACGGTGGATGCCACGTGTTGGTCACCCTTGACGAAAGCACTTCTATGACGCGTGATTTATCGTCATGGAAGTGGACACTTCCGTGATGATAATTTTGGTAATGTCATGGAACACTTCTACGAAAGCACATGTGTGACTATCTTGATTCTGTCATAAAATCATCATGGATGTACATGCATGATAGAAAACGTGACCTACTATGACAAACACGTATCATCATGGAAGTGTATTTTTTTGTAGTGCATGGCTAGCCGTATCCACAGTTGCCCTCCATACCAACACTTTCCAAGGAATTTATTATTTGACAACATAAAGTAAATTCATTTTCCATTTCAGGACTGGGCATCCCTAATACATTTGCCTTACTCTCATGAAATGACAACTGAATAAACACTCATCATGAGAATAACACATCTAGCATGGAAAATATTAGCCACCCCTCACCGCTCCGTGAGCGGAACGAACACAAAAAAGAGAAGTTTACTTTGAAAATTAGAGATGGCACATACAAATTTGCTTAGAACGGCAAGATAATACTACATATAGGTATATATAGTGGACTCATGTGGCAAAACTAGTTTAATGGTTTTTGGATGCATAAGTAGAGATCATACTTAGTGCAAAATGAAGGTTAGCAAAAGATTGAGAAGCGACCAACCAAGAAACGAATAATCTCATAAGAGAACATTAAGCATAATTAACACCGAATAATGCACCATAAGTAGGATAAAATTTCATTGCATAATTATTGACTTTCGTGCTTGCATAGGGAATCACAAACCTTAACACCAATATTCTTGCTAAATCATAATTACTCATCAACACAACTCACATATCACGTCATCATATCTCAAAACTATTACTAAGAATCAAGTTTATTTTGTCCAAGGATCTTCATGAAAGCTTTTATTATACCCTTCTTGGATATCTATCACTTTGGAACTAATTTTCATATGTTGCTTTTGATAAGCTCAAACAAATATAAGTGAAGATCAAGAGCATAATTTTTTTTATTTCTCTCAAATTAATTTAAGTCAAGAAAGAGAGAATTTCTTGAAAATTTTACTAACTCCCAAATAAATCTAAGTGAAGCCAGAGAGCATTTCTTCAAAAATACTAAAGCACACCGTGCTAAAAAAGATATAAGTGAAGCACTAGAGCAAGTCCATAGCTCATAAAAGATTTAAGTGAAGCATAGATAGCAATTCTAACAAGTCATGACATAATTTTGGCTCTCTCTAATAGGTGTGTCCAGAAAGGAATCAATACTTAAAACAAAAAATAAAACAATCAAAGACTCATATCATACAAGACGCTCCATGCAAAACACATAGTATGTGACGAATAAAAATATAGCTTCGAGTAAAATACCGATGGTTGTTAGAAGAAAGAGTGGATGCCACTCGGGGGCATGCCCAAGCTTAGTTGCTTGCTCTCTTTTGGATAATAGAAGGGGATGCCGGGGCATCCCCAAGCTTAGGCTCTTCTTACTCCTTATTCCTTCATCCATCCTAAGATAACCCAAAACATGAAAACTTCAATCACACAAAACTCAACAAAGCCTTCGTGAGATCCGTTAGTATAAGAAAATAAATCACTACTATAAGTGTTGTATCAAACCAATTCATATTTTTTCTTGCATTATATTTACTGTATTCCAACTTTTCTATGGAAAAAACTCATCAAAGAAAACCATAGAGCCATCAAAACAAGCACACAACGCAAAGAAAACAGAATCTGTCAAAAACAGAAAAGTCTGTGGCAATCTGGAGGTTTCGAATACTTCTGTAACTCAAAAAATTCTGAAAAAGTTAGGAAGACCTGAGAAATTTGTATGTTGATCTACTGCAAAAGGAATGGCTATTTTATCGCTCTCTGTTTAAAAATTAGAATTATTTTGGTGAGTGCAAAAGTTTCAGTTTTTTCAGCAAGATCAAACAACTATCACCCAAGAAGATCCCGACGGCTTTACTTGGCACAAACACTAATTAAAACACAAAAAACACAATCATAACAGTAGCATAATTGTGCTAACACTCAATAACAGAAAGGAAAAGCAAAAGTAAATTTTATTCATTGGGTTGTCTCCCAACAAGCGCTATCGTTTTACGCCCTTAGCTAGACATAAGATTTCAACGATGCTCACATGAAAGATAGTAATTGAAACACGAAGAGAGCATCATGTAGAATGTGAGAAACACATTTAAGTCTAACATACTTCCTATGCATAGGAATTTTATAAGCAAACAAATTATCAAGGCAAGCAAAAACTAGCAAATGCAAGGAAAAAGAAAGAAACAATAGCAATCTCAACATGACGAGAGGTAATTTAGTAAAATGAAAATTTATACAACCATATTTTCCTCTCTCATAATAATTACATGTAGGATCATACTCAGGTTCAACAATATCAACCATATAAATTTTTCTTTTCATGATCCACATGCATAAAAGTCTTATAATCTTCCAACATAGTGGGATTAACATCAAATAAAGTCATGACCTCTAGAAGCTCACTTTCAATATTATTGCAAACATATTCATCATGAGGCTTAAATAAACTATCAAGATCATAAGAATCATCATCACCCCAATCATGATCATTGCAATAAGTAGCGGACATAATAAAACAAGCATCCCCGAGCTTGGGGTTTTGCATATCACTAACACAATTGACATTAATAGAATTTATAATAACATCATTGCAATCATGCTTTTCATTCAAGGCGCTATCATGAATCACTTCATAAATTTCTTCTTTTAGAACTTCATCACAATTTTCAGATTCATCGATTTCAAGAAAAGCTTAGTAAAGATAAACTAGTGCACTCAAATCACTAGCAATTGGTTCATCATAATAGGATTTTTTAAAAAGATTAGCAAGTGGATGTGGATCCATAATAATAGATTTTTAGCAAGCGAATATGCAAGCAAATAGAAGATACATGGTAACACAAGCAAAGAGGCAACAAGATTGCAAACAAAAAGATAGATCTAACGAGAAAATGGCGAATGAAAAATAGGGCAAATAAAACAGTAAACTTTTGAGAAGTGTGGGAGAGGAAAACGAGAGGCAAATGGAAAATAATGTAAATTGCGAGGAGATGAGATTTGTGATTAGGAACCTGGTATATGTTGAAGACGCTCCCCGGCAACGGCGCCAGAAATTCCTTTTGATGTCGCTTGAAGCTACGTCGGTATTTCCCCAAAGAGGAAGGGATGATGCAGCACAGCGGCGGTAGGTATTTCCCTCAGATATGAAACCAAGGTTATCGAACCAGTAGGAGAACTAAGAAACACAATGTAGAGATATACCCTATCATTTTATCCTTAGTAGCAACGATACATACGTGTCGGTTCCCCTTCCGTCACTGGATCAAGCACCGTAAGATCGAACCCATTACAAAGCACCTCTTCCCATTGTAAGATAAATAGATCAAGTTAGCCAAACAAAACCCAAATATCGGAGAATAAATACGAGGCTATAAGAGATCATGCATAAAAGATATCAAAGAAACTCAAATACTTTCATGGATATAAAAAGACAGATCTGATCATACACACAAAGTTGATCGATCCCAACAAACACACAACAAAAGAGTTACATCATATGGATCTCCAAGAGACCATTGTATTGAGAATCAGCGAGAGAGAGAGGAAGCCATCTAGCTACTAACTACAGACCCTAAGTGAGCGAGTCCTGGATTAAGGGGTCCTCGGGCGCCCGGACTATGTAACATGGGGCGGACTAATGGGCTATGAAGATACAAGAAAGAAGACTTCTTCTCGTGTCCGGATGGGACTCTCCTTTGCGTGGATGGAAAGCTTGGTGTCCCTCGAGAAATAGAACAGCTTTGTTTCATAATACAAGAAGGGATAAACATGAATGTCTTCATTCAAAGATAATGTCTTTCAAACACTGGCCCTCTACAATGCAGGATCCCTTAAGGACATCATCAAAATACCGCTCGGGCGTGCGGTGCTCCTTGCCAGCGGGTGGTCCCTCGGTCGCGAGCATAACGGCGTCCATCTTCACCCACTGCACCTTGACATGGGCGAAGGCCATCCGCGCACCTTCAATGAAGACCGACTGCTTGATGGCGTCAAGCCAAGGCAGGCATTGACCAGCCGCTTCAAGAGCCCGAAGTAGCTGCTGGGTATGGCGTCGACAGGCCATAAACGGATTATCAAATCCTTCATGGCCAGTTCAGCCACCCTATGTAGTTCGGTCAGCTATTTCAGCTGATCGCTAAAGGGCACTGGATGCTCTAGCGCAAGGTATTGCGACCAGAACAACTTCTCCGTTGAGCTCCCCTCTTTGGCTCGGAAGAATTTCGCAGCATCGGCAACACTACGCGGCAGATCCGCAAACGCCCCTGGAGAACTCCAAATTCGGGTCAGTAAGAGGAACCTTTTCTTCACATACTTGCTCTGCATAATAAAGGCCTTACCCGCCGCAATTTTTTGGCCTCCTGGATTTCCTAGAGGGCGCCCTGGGCTTCAACCCGGGCATCGTGCGTGCTTTGGTGAGCCTTGGCAAGTTTGGACTCTTGATCCGCAATATTGCGCTCCAAGGACTCGCATTTCTTCACGGTGTCTTGGAGCTCCTGTTGTACCTCACCAACCCTGGCATCGTGTTTCTTGCGAGTGGCTTGTTCCTTTGCCGCCCTCTCCCGGGCTTCGGCCAATGCCTTCTTGAGGGTCTCCACCTCAGTCACTGCTCCTACAAAATATTATGGCACTATGGTCAAATTATTCATCCTTTCTAAACCTACACAAGGTCATTGCATACCTTGATGATCTTCTAGCTGTTTTTTCATGCGGCTGAGCTCTTCCTCGGTGCGCGGCCGAGCTCTTCCTCAGTCCACTCCAGACTCTACTTAAGTTCGGAGACCTTAGCAGCATGAGAGGTCGCAACCAGCAAAGACGCCTGCTTATTCACATAGATACGTATGGTTAGTCTCCTGCGAAAATGAAGTTGATCCTCTGTCCGACTTTTCTTTTTGAACACCGGACAATGTCTCAGGGGCTACTGTCTATACTATGATATTCCTTTTGCATAAATTGCATTTTCATACCTCAAAAGCCTGTTAGAAGGCTTGTGCAGGCTTTGGTCAGTCCGCTCTTCGTGGACTGAATCCTCTCAACCACCGTACCCATGAGGGTGAGGTGTTCCTCAACAATGGAAGCACTTCGCAGTGCTTCTAGTAGAGTATCCGGTGCCTCTGGATGGACAGAGGTCACCGACGGAATCGGTGCACCTCCTTCTTTCAAAGGAGGCTGCTTGCCGGATTCCGGAGCCGTATAGGTCTCCAGAATTGTATTCGGCTGGGGGCCGGATTGGATATGGCCCCCATCACCGGTCTCCCTAGGTCTTAGCTCCCCCATGTGTCCGGAGGCCGAGGGGTCACCCTCTGGCGCCACCCAGATGGCCTCCTGCGTCTCTCCCTAGCCTGGGGAGGTCCTTCGGGACAACACCTCGGTGTTATCCCTGGCCTTGGGAGAAGAGGCCACCGGAAGGGACCCCTGTCCATCACCTTCGGATCCAGCGAATTCCCCGAAGATGAGGATTGCTCGAGGTCGGAATGAGCCGGACTGCAGCGCATGATTCAACATGTTAAAACTATGAAGTAAAGGAGCTGGATATGTGTGTGCGTCTTTGAGTACTTACGATTCGGCCAGGGGCTTATCCCGGGGGCGCCACTCGGAGCTGCTGCCGATGTCCCACGTGGAGTTGTCCACGAGGTAAAGCTTCCCTTCTTGGATGCCTCTTCCTCCAGATGCGTGGAGGCCACCCTTCCCCCCCCCTCCGGGGGAGAATTGCTTTCCTCCTCCTCCTTGTCTTCCTCAGTGTGGGTCTCAGCGTCTTCGGATGATAGGTCCGAAGTGCCCTTATGGCGGAGACCACTCCTAGTCTCCTTGTCCTTCTTCTCCGGCGCTTGGTAGGGCGCCGGAACCAACATCTTCGTCAGAAGAGGGATTGCTGGGTTTTCGGGTAGCGGAGCCGGACACTGGATCTGCTCCACCTTCTTTGTCCAGCCCTGAAAAAATGAATGGGGAAGCTTAGGCGTCTTCCTTGAGTATGAGAGTAAACGATACACCTTGAAATACGAAAAACTTACCGAACTGGCGGGATGGGCCAGGTCGTGCCCGCGGTCCTCGGTCGTCGCCGACCATGTCTCGTTGGCCTTAAAGAGCACCTTCAAGATGTCTTCATGCGTAGTGCCGAAGAACTGTTGTAAGGTCTGGTGCTTGGTGATGACCAACAAGTGTAGGGGATCTATCGTAGCCTTTTCGATAAGTAAGAGTGTCGAACCCAATGAGGAGCAGAAGGAAAATGATAAGCAATTTTTAGTAAGGTATTCTCTACAAGCACTAAAATTATCGGTAACAGATAATTTTGTGATAAGGTAATTTGCAACGAGTAGCAAGTAATAAAAGTAAATAAGGTCCAGCAAGATGGCCCAATCCTTTTTGTAGCAAAGGGCAAGCCTGGACAAACTCTTATATGAAGGAAAGCGCTCCCGAGGACACATGGGAATTATCGTCAAACTAGTTTTCGTCACGTTCATATGATTCACGTTCAGTACTTTGATAATTTGATATGTGGGTGGACCGGTTCTTGGGTACTATCCTTACTTGGACAAGCATCCCACTTATGATTAACCCCCATTGCAAGCATCCACAACTACAACAGAAGTATTAAGATAAACCTAACCATAGCATGAAACATATGGATCCAAATCAGCCCCTTACGAAGCAACGCATAAACTAGGGTTTAAGCTTCTGTCACTCTAGCAACCCATCATCTACTTATTACTTCCCAACGCCTCCCTCTAGGCCCAGACAATGGTGAAGTGTCATGTAGTCGACGTTCACATGACACCACTAGAGGGATGACAACATACATCTCATCAAAATATCGAACGAATACCAAATTCACATGACTACTAATAGCAAGACTTCTCCCATGTCCTCAAGAACAAACGTAACTACTCACAAAGCATATTCATATTCATAATCAGATGGGTACTAATATGCATAATGGATCTGAACATATGATCTTCCACCAAGTAAACCAACTAGCATCAACTACAAGGAGTAATCAACACTACTAGCAACCCGCAGGTACCTATCTGAGATTTGGATACAAGAGATGAAGTAGGGACTGAGATGAGATGGTGCTGGTGAAGATGTTGATGGAGATTGACCCCCTCCCAATGAGAGGATCGTTGGTGATGATTTCCCCCTCCCGGAGGGAAGTTTCCTCGGCAGAACAGCTCTGCCGGAGCCCTAGATTGGTTCCGCCAAGGTTCCACCTCGTGGCGGCGGAGTTTCGTCTCCAAAGCTTGCCTACGATTTTTTTCTCGACAAAAGACTTGATATAGCAGAAGATGGGCATCGCAGGGCAACCAGGGGCCCCACGAGGCAGGGGGCACGCCCAGGGGGTAGGGCGCGCCCCCACCCTCGTGGCCAGGGTGTGGGCCCCATCTGGAACTTCCCTCGCCCAATATTTTTTATATATTCTAGAAATAACTTCCGTGAAGTTTCAGGACTTTTGGAGCTGTGCAGAATAGGTCTCTAATATTTGCTCCTTTTCCAGCCCAGAATCTCAGCTGCCGGCACTCTCCCTCTTCATGTAAACTTTGTAAAATAAGAGAGAATAGGCATAAGTATTGTGACATAACGTGTAATAACAGCCCATAATGCAATAAATATTGATATAAAAGCTTGATGCAAAATGGACGTATCAACTCCCCCAAGCTTAGACCTCGCTTGTCCTCAAGTGAAAGCCGAAATCGGAAAATATGTCCACATGTTTAGAGATAGAGGTGTCGATAAAAATAAAATACAGACATGAGGGCATCATGATCATTCTTAGAACAGCAACATATCACGGGTATGTATATATATATATATAGGTAAAATAGATGGGGCACCTAGGTGCCTGGGCACCTTGATCGTTTTGGAAACCGTGATATATTTAATTTGTTTCCTAACTATTCTTCATCCAAGACTTTCCATGTTTATGTTTTATTTTTGGTTCTAACAATTGGACATGCAAGACATGCCATAGAATCAAACTATTAATGTTGACTTTTTTAATTGTTGTAGGTATATAATGTGCGTATTTTTGTTCCTAACTATCTAATACGTGTATCTAATACCTACCGATGAAATTATATGCATACACATGTATGTATGTATTCAATAATTTATTTTTTCAACTATTATATTTTTTGTTTCCTAATTATCTAAAATGGGCATCATATACTTACTAACGAATGTATGTACGTACACGGGTATGTATATACACAATAATTTATTTGTTGACTAATTGCATTTTATTTTTGTTTCCTAACTATCCAATACGGTTATATAATACTTACTGACAAAAATATTGTAATACCCTGTCGACGTATATAACCGGCTATATGAAAAAGCGTATAAAAATATTGTATATACCCGGTCGACGTATATACCCGACTATGTGAATAAGTGTAGGAAAATATTATACATCCAATAATATACTTCAAGTGGAAATACCCAAGGTATCTGCACACCTATATACCCGGCTGTACAAAAAAATTTGGAGAAATATTATACATAATCAGTCGACGTATATACCTAAAATAAGTATGGCTACTTGACGTACGTCTATCTAATATATACCCAACATATTTCGAGTACAAAAACATAGTTAAGATATTTTGGGTTATGTATGTATATACCTAGTGATTTATTCAAGGTATTAGATACTTGGTGAAAAATAAAGGCGAGTAAATAAAAAAATATGATATCCATTATACGCAAAAGAATACGCGGCTACGTGACATATGCGACATGTACGGGCTTAAATTGGTGGGTATTAAGTGTCCATATTAAGCAATAATTAGCAAAAAATCTTTCCTAATACAAAACTAATTAATTTATCAATAATTGCTAATACTAATTACATGTGCACACATCTTAGTATCATCCAACGGTTTTTAGGCAAGGTGCCCAGGCACCTAGGTGTCCCGTACTGGCATCCTATATATATATATATATATATATATATATATATATATTGTCATATGATCCCTTGTGCTAAAGTAACAATTCAATCACAATTTCAAATATGAATCATAAACTTCATTGAGAACCAACAAACTCTAATCTCAGTCATTGAGGCAATTGCAATTTATCATAATATAGGAAAGAGTCAATATAAGAGCTTTTCAGCAAGTCCACATACTCAACCATCTTTTAGTCTTTCACAATTGTTACCACTCACGCAATATTTATGGGTATGGAGTTTTACTCGGACACAGAGAAAGATAGGGGCTTATAGTTTTGCCTCCCAACTCTTTACCTCAAGGGTAACGTCAGCAATAATAGTTCATGCAAACCCACATCTAATTAGCCATATATATCAGCATGTTTCCAACACATTGTGCTTGCCAAAGGATAAAATGTAAAAAGGAAAGGTGAAGGTTACCATAACTCTTTGCATGAAGTATAAGACAAGAATAAAAGATAGGCCCTTCTCAGAGGGAAGCAGAGGTTGTATGCGCTTTTATGGTTGGATGCACAAAATCTTAATGCGAGAGAACGTCACTTTATATTGCCACTTGTGATGTGGACCTTTATTATGCAGTTCATCGCTTTTATTTCTTCCACATCACAAGATCGTATAAATCTTATTTTCTCTGCACTAATAAGTCATACATATTTAGAGAGCAATTTTTATTGCTTGCACCGATGACAACTTACTTCATGGATCTTACTCAATCCATAGGTAGATACGGTGGACTCTCATGGCAAAACTGGGTTTAAGGATATTTGGAAGCACAAGTAGTATTTCTACTTGGTGCAAAGAATTGGCTAGCAAGAGAGGGAAAGGCAAGCTCAACATGTTGGATGATCCATGACAATATAATTTATCTCACATGTAAGAAAACATAACCCATTACGTTGTCTTCCTTGTCCAACATCAACTTTTTAGCATGTCATATTTTAATGAGTGCTCACAATCATAAAAGATGTCCAAGATAGTATATTTATATGTGAACCTCTCTTTCTTTATTACTTCTTATTAATTGCAACGATGACCAAAACTATGTTTGTCAACTCTCAACAACTTTTATTCATCATACTCTTTATATGTGAGCTCATTACTCTCCATAACATCCATATGATCTCTTTATTTCTTTTTTATTTCGTCTCTTTTATTTTATTCCCTCAAGATCATAGTAAAATAATCAAGCCCTTGACTCAACACTAATCTTTATTATATATAGCTTACGGACTCGATTACATAGAAAGATCATAAAGCAAAACTCACAACTAGATCATACTAAAACTTTATTCGACTAGATCAAGATATTATCAAAAGGATTGAACTAAGAAAAACGGTCAAGATAAAAGTGATGGTGATATGATACCAGGGCTCTCCCCCAAGCTTGGCAGTTGCCAAGGGGAGTGCCCATACCCGATGCTCAGGTCTTCTTTGTCAGTGACGAAGGTGTTGGTTTTGTTGAGGGCTTAAGCTTCTTCCTTAATTTGCGCTTGAGGACAGAATTTTGATCCCTTAGATCATCGATATCCTGCTCAAGGCTTAATATCTTCTTGCATAATTCCTTCTTGTTTTCCTGCAAGAGGCAAAAGGGATAAACTCGATCTTAGGTTTCTTTGCTCTATCAGGGAGGCTTGACTTTTAGAACTCCACATGCATGTCCCCAGGTTGAGGTAATGGGACTTCATCTTCATCTGAGATCGTCTCCTCCTTTCCCTTAGGTTCATAGTCCTCTTCTTCTTCCGTAGTCCAACCACAAAGCTCCACATCCCCATAGACCTTAGGATCTGCAAGGTAATCAGCCACATAGCTTTCTCCTTCCGAATCCTGGGACGACATGTTGCTCAAATCTGAAGCAGGACAGCATGAAACCAGGGGGTAGGGCGCTCCCTCCACCCTCGTGGAAGCCCCGTGTCCTTTCCGGTCTGCTTCTTGTTTTCATATGTTCTTAAATATTACAAAACGAATAAAAATGCCATTAGAACAGTTTTGGAGTCGGTTTACTTACCATACCACGTACCTATTCCCTTTCGGAGTCTGAAACATTCCGGAAAGTGTCCCTTATATATTCCTCTAGGGTTAAGGTTTCAATAATATTAGTTTCAAAATTTATGGGATTACCTGAGATATAATGTTTGATTCTTTGACCATTCACCACCCTTGGATTTGTGCCTTCAAAGTTGTTGATTTTTATGGCACCGGAACGATAGACCTCCTCGATGACGTAAGGACCTTCCCATTTAGAGAGGAGTTTGCCTGCAAAAAATCTCAAATGAGAGTTGTATAGCAATACATAATCACCTACATTAAACTCACGCTTTTGTATCCTTTTGTCATGCCATCTTTTAACTTTTTCTTTAAACAGTTTGGCATTTTCATAGGCCTGGGTTGTCCATTCATCAAGTGAGCTAATGTCAAATAACCTCTTCTCACCGGCAAGTTTGAATTCATAGTTGAGCTCTTTAATAGCCCAATATGCCTTATGTTCTAATTCAAGAGGTAAGTGACATGCTTTACCATAAACCATTTTATACGGAGACATACCCATAGGATTTTTATATGCAGTTCTATATGCCCATAATGCATCATCAAGTTTCATGAACCAATTCTTTCTAGATCTATTAACAGTCTTTTGCAAAATTAATTTAAGCTCTCTTTTGCTAAGTTCTACTTGACCACTACACTGTGGATGATATGGAGATGCAATTCTATGATTAACATCATACTTAGCAAGCATTTTACGAAAGGCACCATGAATGAGATGTCAACCACCATCAGTCATTAAATATCTAGGGACTCCAAACCTCGGGAAAATAACTTCTTTAAGCATCTTATTAGAGGTGTTATGATCAGCACTACTAGTTGGAATAGCTTCTACCCACTTAGTAACATAATCAACAGCAACTAGAATATGTGTATACCCATTAGAGGAAGGAAACGGTCCCATATAATCAAAGCCCCAAACATCAAATGGTTCAATAACAAGTGAATAATTCATAAATATTTCCTGACGTCTACTAATATTACCAATTCTTTGACATTCATCACAAGATAAGACAAACTTATGTGCATCCTTGAAGAGAGTAGGCCAATAAAAACCGGATTGCAATACCTTATGTGCAGTTCTATCTCCAGCATGGTGTCCTCCATAAGCCTCAGAGTGACACTTGCGTAGGATCTGTTCCTGTTCATGCTTAGGTAAACAACATCTAATAACACCATCTACTCCTTCTTTATAAAGATGTGGGTCATCCCAAAAGTAATGTCTTAAATCATAGAAGAACTTTTTCTTTTGCTGGTATGAGAAACTAGGTGGTATAAATTTAGCAACAATATAATTAGCATAATCAGCATACCATGGAGCAGTACGAGAAGCATTTATGACATTTAATTGTCCGTCAGGAAAGCTATCATCAATAGGTAGTGGGTCATCAAGAACATTCTCTAACCTAGACAAGTTGTCTGCAACGGGGTTCTCAGCTCTATTTCTATCAATAATATGCAAATCAAATTCTTGTAGCAAGAGAACCCATCTAATAAGTCTAGGTTTGGCATCTTTCTTTTCCATAAGGTATTTAATAGCAGCATGATCAATGTGAATAGTTACTTTAGAATCAACAATATGAGGTCTGAACTTATCACAAGCAAAAACAACTGCTAAAATTTCTTTTTCAGTAGTAGCATAATTTCTGTGGGCACTATCTAAATTTTTACTAGCATATTGAATAACATTTAATTTTTATCAACTCTTTGTGCTAGAACAGCCCCTACAGCATAATCACTAGCATCACACATGACTTCAAAGGGTAAATTCAAATCAGGTGGCTGAACAATAGGTGCAGAAATCAAAGCTTTCTTAAGTATTTCATATGCTTCTACAAAATCATCATCAAAGACAAAAGGAATATCTTTTTGTAAAAGGTTAGTTAGAGGCCGAGAAATTTTTGGTAAGTCCTTAATGAACGTCCTTTAAAAACCAGCATGACCAAGGAAACTTCTTATACCTTTTATGTCCTTGGGACACGACATCTTTTCAATAGAATCAACTTTAGCTTTATCAACTTCAATACCTCTTTCAGAAATTTTATGCCCCAAGACAATGCCTCCATTCACCATAAAGTGGCACTTCTCCCAGTTCAAGACAAGATTAGTTTCCTCACATCTCTGCAAAACTCGATCAAGGTTGCTTAAGAAATCTTCAAAAGAGGATCCATAAACGGAGAAATCATCCATGAAAACCTCACAAAGATTTTCACAAAAGTCAGAGAATATAGCCATCATGCATCTTTGAAAGGTAGCCGGTGCATTACATAAACCAAAAGGCATACGTCTATAAGAAAAAGTACCGAAAGGGCAAGTAAAAGTGGTCTTTGCTTGATCATCAGCTGACACATGTATTTGAGAGAAGCCAGAGTAACCATCTAGAAAGCAAAAATGTGTATGTTTGGATAATCTTTCTAGCACTTGATCAATGAAAGGCAAAGGGTAATGATCTTTTTAGTAGCTTTATTTAATTTGCGAAAATCAATTACCATCCTATAACCTGTAATAATTCTTTGTGGAATTAATTCATCTTTATCATTAGGAACGATAGTAATACCTCCCTTCTTAGGGACACAATGGACAGGACTTACCCACTGACTATCAGCAACGGGACAAATTATTCCTGCCTCAAGGAACTTTAATATTGCCTTTCTTACCACTTCTTTCATCTTAGGATTTAGCCGTCGTTGGTGATCAATAACTGGTTTGGCGTCTTTCTCCAAATTTATTTTGTGTTGACATAGAGTGGGACTAATGCCCTTAAGATCATCAAGAGTATATCCAATAACATCACGGTGCTTCTTCAGAGTTTTCAATAATCTCTCTTCTTCATGCTCTGAAAGGTTAGCACTAATAATAATAGGATATATCTTCTTTTCATCAAGATAACCATATTTGAGAGTATCGGGCAATGGTTTAAGCTCAAACACGGGATCACCCTTGGGGGAAGTAGGATCCCCTAGGATTTCAACAGACAAGTTGTGTTTCAGAATAGGTCCCTGTTTAAAGAATACTTCATCTATTTCCCTTCTTTCATTCATGAACATATCATTTTCGTGGTCTAGCAAATATTGTTCTAAAGGATCAGTAGGAGGCACATCAATAGAAGCAAGACCAATAATTTCATCTTTACTAGGTAATTCCTCATCACGGGGTTGTCTACGAAAGTTAGCAAAATTAAACTCATGAGACATATCCCCTAAACCAACAGAAATAGTATCCTTATTGCAGTCTATCTTAGCATTAACAATATTGAAGAAGGGTCTACCAAATATAATGGGACAAAAGCTGTCTTGTGGGGAACCAAGAACAAGAAAATCAGCAGGATATTTAACCTTCTCACACAAGACTTCAACATCTCTAACAATCCCAATTGGTGAAATAGTATCTCTATTGGCAAGTTTATGGTAACATCGATATCTTCTATCTCAGCAGGTGCAATATCATGCATAATTTCTTTGTATAAGGAATGAGGTATTGCACTTACACTAGCACCCATATCACATAAGCCATGATAGCAATGATCTCCTATTTTAACAGAAATAACAGGCATGCCTACAATAGGTCTATGTTTATTTTTAGTATCAGGTCTAGCAATTCTAGCAGTCTCATCACAGAAGTAAATAACATCCACATCAATATTATCGGCCAAGAGATCTTTAAACATAGCAATATTAGGTTCAAATTTAACTTGCTCATGGGGTTTGTGTTTCCTAATATTACTTTTGTTGACTACAGTTGAAACTTTAGCATGATCCTTTATTCTAACAGGGAAAGGTGGTTTCTCAACATAAGCAGTAGGAACAATAGGATCATTATAAGTGATAGTCTTTTCTTCAACTTTAATAGGTGCAACTACTTTTACTTCAATGGAAGGATTATATTTAAACCACTTCTCCTTAGGGAGATCAACATGCGTAGCAAAGGATTCACAAAAGGAAAGTACTATCTCAGAGTCAAGTCCATATTTAGTGCTAAATTCACGAAAAGCATCGGTATCCATAAAAGATTAACACAATCAAACTTAGGTGTTATACCTGACTCCTTACCTTCATCGAGGTTCCAATCTTCAGAATTGCGTTTAATTCTCTCCAATAAATCCCATTTGAATTCAATAGTCTTCATCACAAAAGATCCAGTACAAGAAGTATCGAGCATGGAGCGATTACTGAGAGAAAGCCGAGTATAAATTTTTTGAATAATCATTTCTCTTGAGAGCTCATGATTGGGGCATGAATATAACATTGACTTAAGCCTCGCCCAAGCTTGAGCAATGCTTTATCCTTTGCGAGGCCAAAAATTATATATATAATTACGATCACGATGAACAAGATGCATAGGATAAAACTTCTGATGAAATTCCAATTTCAATCGCTTGTAGTCCCATGATCCCATATCATCACATAGCCTATACCATGTCAATGCATCTCCCTTAAAAGGTAAATGGAAGAACTTCTTCTTGATAACATGATCGGGCATACCTGCAAGCTTAAATAATCCACAAAGTTCATCCACATAGATTAAGTGTCAATCGGGATGCAATGTTCCATCTCCTGCAAAAGGATTAGCCAGCATTTTATCTATCATACTCGAAGGAATTTCAAAGTAAACATTTTCAGTAGGTTCATTAGGTTGAGGAGAAACTCTTTGCTCTACTGGTCGGGGTGAAGATACCCCAAACAAGACCCTCAAAGGATTATGTTCCATGGTAACAGTGACAGTAAATTTCAGCACACTATATAAATTTTTCCTTACCAAATTCCACCTACCAAAGGCGCTTCACTCCCCAGCAACGGCGCCATAAAAGAGTCTTGATGACCCACAAGTGTAGGGGATCTATTGTTAGCCTTTTCGATAAGTAAGAGTGTCGAACCCAACGAGGAGCAGAAGGAGATGATAAGCAATTTTCAGTAAGGTATTCTCTGCAAGCACTGAAATTATCTGTAACAGATAGTTTTGTGATAAGGTAATTTGCAACGAGTAGCAAGTAATAAAGTAAATAAGGTGCAGCAAGATGGCCCAATCCTTTTTGTAGAAAAGGACAAGCCTGGATAAACTCCTATATGAAGGAAAGCCCTCCCGAGGACACATGGGAATTATCGTCAAGCTAGTTTTCGTCACGTTCATATGATTCGCGTTTGGTACTTTGATAATTTGATATGTGGGTGGAGCGGTGCTTGGGTACTGTCCTTACTTGGACAAGCATTCCACTTATGATTAACCCCCATTGCAAGCATCCACAACTACAACAGAAGTATTAAGGTAAACCTAACCATAGCATGAAACATATGGATCCAAATCAGCCCCTTACGAAGCAACGCATAAACTAGGGTTTAAGCTGCTGTCACTCTAGCAACCCATCATCTACTTATTACTTCCCAATGCCTCCCTCTAGGCCCAAACAATGGTGAAGTGTCACGTAGTCGACGTTCACATGACACCACTAGAGGGATGACAACATACATCTCATCAAAATATCGAACGAATACCAAATTCACATGACTACTAATAGCAAGACTTCTCCCATGTCCTCAAGAACAAATGTAACTACTCACAAAGCATATTCATGTTCATAATCATAGGGGTATTAATATGCATAATGGATCTGAACACATGATCTTCCACCAATGATGTATTCATGCCTAGTTATGTATCCAATATTATTGCATCGTCGAAAAAGGTCACGCCTGAGAAGGAGGTGTGGGAGTCCGGTTCTAGAAAATATGTCATACCAGCACAACATGGACAAGCAGCTGGCATGTGGAGAAGAGGTGCAGGTATACTTGGACCTGTGCCGCGTGCAAATCGACAGAAGATACAATGTTCAGTTAAATATCAATCAACAGTGACACCACCAAAGCAAGATATCATGCGAAACTTTCAGACTCCCCCGCGTTGGAATTAATCATCTTCGCGGTGGTAGTAGGAAACCATGCACGTGAAGGTCTCCTAGTTACATGGAAAGTCTACTAGTTTGAATCTAGCCGAGTCCTAGTTTATTTAGTTTTGTCAAGTCCGGTTTGTGTTCTCGTGAGTTTTGGGCTTAGCCCAGGTTGCCTGCGTGCGACTATAAATAAAGGCCATATGGCCATGTAAAAGCTAGGTTTTAGTTTGGTCAAGAAAAATACTCAGAAAGGCATCTGATGATGTGCGCCCCTCTGTGTTCCTGCGTTCCATGAATTGGATCGGTGATCACATGTGTTTTGGCGACTTGATCTCCAGGGCATAGCTTTGTTCGGTTCTTGTTCTTCAAGGAGCGATCCAGTCCTTTCTTTTTTTCATCTACTACTACTAGTTCGTGAACTCCATCTGGCTAATTACGCCGCCGCCGCCGCTGACCATCATTAGCATAATCCATCCGTCTACCACGTCTACTACTTCCTGCAACTATACCAGTACTTCCGCCCGCACACATCTTATCTGGTTTGTTTTAATTCATCTGCTTCGGATCAATTCTAATCTACTAGCCCTTTGCGCCGGTGAAAGATTAGGGACACCCCATAAAATCAACTCAAAGCTATTTGAGCCGTATCTTCTGGTATCAGAGAGCGCCAGGTTTATCACTGCGCGCGATTTCAACTGCAAGCAAGCGTGACGTGGATGAGGTGCAGGACAATGACGGGCCGCCGCAATATGGTCCCGATCTGGACCCAGGTGTCCGTGCTATGTTCAAGGCTACATACCAGCATTTCGAAAACCGCATGAAGGCCCTCGATGAGACAGTGACCGACGGGTTCCAGGACAGGCAAGCAGCCCTCCGTCGCCTAGAGGCAAGGGCAACCGGCGCGGCTGCTCCAGCAAGGGCACAGCATGCCCTGCAGCAGCGAGCACCTCGACATGTCCGTGACGCGGACGTTGCCAACGAAGATAATGATGCTGAGTCCGAGGATGGGTCTGATGCTCACGGCGACTTGCCTCGTCGACCACGACAGGATGCTCGTCCCCATGATGATGGACCAAGGCGGCGCCGCGATGAGGACGTGGACGGAGGTATTGGTAGAATAAAAATTACTATACCTTCATTCACAGGCAAGGCTGGTCCCGAGGAGTATCTTGAGTGGGAGATGCGTGTGGAGTAGATTTTTGATAATCACCGCTACTCCGAGGAGCGGAAGATTCATTTTGCTTCTCTTGAATTTTCAGGTTATGCATTAATTTGGTGGGATCAGCTCAACCGCAATGACGCACGACTAGAGTCATGGCGTGAAATGAAGCGTACAATGCGTGCTTGCTTTGTGCCAGCTTATTTTCAGAAGGAGCAACACACAAAGCTTCGCCGTCTTGTTCAAGGATCCATGACGGTGGATGAGTATTACCAACGGATGCAAGTTCTGATGATCAGAACTAATGTGCATGAGTCTGATGATGCAACAATGACACGCTTCTTTGAGGGGCTGAATGAGGATATACGTGACCGTGTTGATTTGATGCAGTATAATGATATGCAAGAGCTTCTTCATCAAGCGGAGCGTGCCGAACAGTGGGTCAAAGCCAAGCAAGTTTCCAAAGGCCGCACCAATTTCAGCATGGGGCGATGTTCCTATTCGCATGACGATGATAGTGTCAAGCCAGCTTCATCCTATAGGTCAGCTGCTACCGATCACAAGGAGATGAGCAAAGAATCTATGGCCGCGAGCAAAGTGGCTTCAAGGGCTGATTCAAGTGCGCAGTCTGCTATGCGTACTAGTGAGATTGTTTGTTACACATGTGGAGGTAGGGGACACAAAAGCATTGATTGTCCGAACAAGAAGAGAGTGCTCCTTGTTAATGATGGATATGTTTCCGAAGACAAAATTGACTCGGAGTCTGATGAGCCCAAGGAAGGGGAAAGTGAATCTAATCCTATCATGTGTTATCCTTTAGATTATGATGATCTGCCATGCATCATGGTGCAGCGAGCTAAAGAGGATCAAATTCCAAGTTCGGGACAGCGGTGGAAAATTTTTCAGTCACAATGCAAGATCAAAAACAAGTGTTGCAAGTTGATTATTGATGGAGGGAGCTACACCAACATCATAAGCAAGCATGTGGTGGATGCTTTAGGACTGAAGGCATGGCCACATCCGCAGCCACATTGCATTGAGTGGTTGTACAACTCCGGACGTTTGAAGGTGACTCACAAGGTATGCATAAAGTTCAATATTGGCACGTATTACGATGAGGTGATTTGCGATGTTGTGCCAATGGATGTGTGTCAGTTGCTATTGGGTCGTCCATGGCAATATGACCGCAATGCTATACATGAGGGGAGGTCTAACACTTATGTGTTCCGAGATGTTGGCATCAAATGTGTGCTGCAGCCCATGGGTAATCATGCTATCAAGATTGATCATGTGTTTGCCGTTCATAAGGAAATTTTTAAGAGTGCCCTGAAACCGAGGACGGTTTCGCGTGAAGGGAGGGTGGATGATGTAATCATGCCTAGTTATGTATCCAATATTATTGCATCGTCGAAAAAGGTCACGCCTGAGAAGGAGGTGTGGGAGTCCAGTTCTAGAAAATATGTCATACCAGCACAACATGCACAAGCAGCTGGCATGTGGAGAAGAGGTGCAGGTATACTTGAACCTGCGCCGCGTGCAAATCGACAGAAGATACAATGTTCAGTTAAATATCAATCAACAGTTACACCACCAAAGCAAGATATCATGCCAAACTTTCAGACTCCCCCGCGTTGGAATTAATCATCTTTGCGGTGGTAGTTGGAAACCATGCACGTGAAGGTCTCCTAGTTACATGGAAAGTCTACTGGTTTGAATCTAGCCGAGTCCTAGTTTATTTAGTTTTGTCAAGTCCGATTTGTGTTCTCGTGAGTTTTGGGCTTAGCCCAGGTTGCCTGCGTGCGACTATAAATAAAGGCCATATGGCCATGTAAAAGCTAGGTTTTAGTTTGGTCAAGAAAAATACTCAGAAAGGCATCTGATGATGTGCGCCCCTCTATGTTCCTGCGTTCCATGAATTGGATCGGTGATCGCATGTGTTTTGGCGACTTGATCTCCAGGGCATAGCTTTGTTCGGTTCTTGTTCTTCAAGGAGCGATCCAGTCCTTTCTTTTTTTCATCTACTACTACTAGTTCGTGAACTCCATCTGGCTAATTACGCCGCCACCGCCGCTGACCATCATTAGCATAATCCACCCGTCTACCACGTCTACTACTTCCTGCAACTATACCAGTACTTCCGCCCGCACACATCTTATCTGGTTTGTTTTAATTCATCTGCTTCGGATCAATTCTAATCTACTAGCCCTTTGCGCCGGTGAAAGATCAGGGACACCCCATAAAATCGACTCAAAGCTATTTGAGCCGTATCAACCAAGTATACCAACTAGCATCAACTACAAGGAGTAATCAACATTACTAGCAACCCACAGGTACCAATCTGAGGTTTGGATACAAAGATTGGATACAAGAGATGAACTAGGGTTTGAGATGAGATGGTGCTGGTGAAGATGTTGATGGAGATTGACCCCCTCTCGATGAGAGGATTGTTGGTGATGATGATGGTGATGATTTCCCCCTCCCGGAGGGAAGTTTCCCCGGCAGAACATCTCTGCCGGAGCCCTAGAATGGTTCCGCCTCGTGGCCGCAGAGTTTTGTCTCCAAAGCTTGCTTATGATTTTTTTTCTCGACAAAAGACTTGATATAGCTGAAGATGGGCATCGGAGGGCCACCAGGGGGGCCATGAGGCAAGGGGCGCGCTAGGGGGGTAGGGCGCGTCCCCACCCTCGTGGCTAGTGTGTGGGCCCCCTCTAGAACTTCTTTCGCCCAATATTCTTTATATATTCTGGAAATAAGTTCCATGAAGTTTCAGGACTTGTGGAGCTGTGCAGAATAGTCTCTAATATTTGCTCCTTTTCCAGCCCAGAATCTCAGCTGCCGGCATTCTCCCTCTTCATGTAAACCTTGTAAAATAAGAGAGAATAGTCATAAGTATTGTGACATAATGTGTAATAACAGCCCATAATGCAATAAATATTGATATAAAATCATGACGCAAAATGGACGTATCACTTGGCCGGATCAAACTCCCACAAATGGCAAGTCCGGCTTTGGCACAGAAGGATCCGTTGAACAAGCATCACCTGGATCACATTGACAAGCTTGATGTTCTTGTCCACCATGCTCCTGATGCGCGTCTGGAGCGCTGTCAGCTCGTCTGACGAAGACCAGTCCATGCCCTTCTCTAGCCAGGAGGTGAGCCGTATCAGGGCGACAGACTGGAATTCGAGAGCCGCGGCCTAGGGGGCGTCACAAGGCTCTGTGACGCAGAACCATTGTTGTTGCCACCCTTTGACGGTCTCCACGAAGGTACCTTTGGGCCATGAGACGTTGGGCATCTTGCTCACCATGGCGCCTCCACACTCTGCATGTTGACCACCCACCACCTTTGGCTTCACATTGAAGATCTTTAACCACAATCCGAGGTGGGTGGGATGTGGAGGAAGGACTCGCACACGACAATAAATGCCGAGATGTTGAGGAAGGAGTTGGGGGCCAGATCGTGGAAATCCAGCCCGTAGTAGAACATGAGTCCGCAGACGAATGGGTGGAGAGGGAATCCCAATCCGCGGACCAAGTGGGGGATGAATACCACCCTCTCATGGGGCTCCGGGGTGGGGATGATTTGCCCCTTTGCTGGAAGCCGGTGGGCGATTTCCTTGGCTAAGTACCCAGCCTCCCGGAGCTTGGTGATGTCCTTCTCCTTGAAGAGGAAACCATCCACTTGCCCTGCGCTCCAGATCCGGACATGACTGGAGTGCTTTTTTGAGGTGGAATGGATGGAAGCTTGGGCGCTGGATCTCAAGAATGGATGGGTAGAGAGGAAGAGGGCGTGGGTGAAAAGGTGAAATCTGTATCCCTTTATAAAGGCTTCGAATATCAAGCGCCTCCCGACCCACGCCCACTAAGGGAGTCCTGGATTAGGGGGTCTCCGGACAGCCGGACTATATCCTTTAGCCGGACTGTTGGACTATGAAGATACAAGATTGAAGACTTCGTCCCGTGTCCGGATGGGACTCTACTTGGCGTGGAAGGCAAGCTAGGCAATACGGATATGTATATCTCCTCCTTTGTAACCGACCTTGTGTAACCCTAGCCTCCTCCTGTGTCTATATAAACCAGAGGGTTTTAGTCCGTAGGACAACATACAATCATACCATAGGCTAGCTTCTAGGGTTTAGCCTCTCTGATCTCGTGGTAGATCAACTCTTGTAATACTCATATCATCAAGAACAATCAAGCAGGACGTAGGGTTTTACCTCCATCAAGAGGGCCCGAACCTAGGTAAACATCGTGTCCCCTGCCTCCTGTTACCATCCGCCTTAGACGCACAGTTCGGGACCCCCTACCCGAGATCCACCGGTTTTGACACCGACATCGGTGCTTTCATTGAGAGTTCCACTGTGTCGTCACCATAAGGCTTGATGGCTCCTTCGATCATCACTAGCGATGCGGTCCAGGGTGAGGCTTTCCCCCCCGGACAAATCTTCATATTCAGAGGCTTTGCACTGCGGGCCAATTCGTTTGGCCATCTGGAGCAGATTGAGAGCTACGCCCCTGGCCATCAAGTCAGATTTGGAAACTTGAACTACACAGCCGATATCCGCGGAGACTTGATCTTCGACGAATTCGGGCCCATGTCGGACGCGCCGCACAGTCTTGACGAGCATGACGTAACTCTGCCGTCGGACAGTGTTCGGGAGATCGCATCCGTAGCTACTCCGTCCATCAATCCGGAGCAAGTCGCGCCATCCGAGAGCGGAGGGATGGACCCCGCCATGGAGGCCGCACTCTCAGTGGCGATAGAGCCGGATACTAACTTCACCCCTTACGAGAGCCGTGTCACCGAACCACTGGATTCATCTTCGGCCACGGACTCCGAGCCGCTCATATCCGCGCCCGTCGAGTCCGACTGGGCGCCGATCATGGAGTTCACTTCCGCGGACATCTTTCAGCACTCACCCTTCGGGGATGTGCTAAATTCATTAAGGTCTCTCTCCCTGTCAGGAGAACCTTGGCCAAACTATGTCCGACTAGAATGGGATGCGGACGACGAAGAAATTCGCTTCCCACCCACCACCCACTTAGTAGCCACTGTCGACGACTTAACCGACATGCTCGACTTCGGCTCCGAAGACTTCGACGGTATGGACGACGAAGCCGGAGACGAACAGGATCCACCGCCCTCGGGGCACTGGACCGCCATCTCATCATATGATATATACATGGTGGGCACCCCCAAAGAAGCCAATGGCGACAAGACAGCGGAGGATGACCCCTCCAAGAAGCAAACCAAGAGCTGACGTCAGCGGCGCCACTCTAAGTCCCGCCACAGCAAGAGTAGTGATACCGGCACAGGAGATAATAACACTCTGGATAGCGCTGAAGACAACAACAATCCCCTTCAGCACGGTGCAGAGCTAGAGGACGAACAAGCTAGCCCTCCAGAGCAGGCAGCAGATGGAGAACTGGAGGAGGACAATTACATGCCTCTCTCCGAAGACAAGGGGAGCCTCGGCGATGATGAGTTTATCGTGCCTGAGGACCCCGTCGAGCAAGAGCGCTTCAAGCGCCGGCTTATGGCCACGGCAAATAGCCTAAAGAAGAAATAGCAACAGCTTCAAGCTGATCAAGACTTGCTAGCAGACAGATGGACCGAAGTCCTTGCGGCCAAGGAGCATGAACTCGAGCGCCCGTCCAAGAGTTACCCAAAACGTAGGTTGCTACCTCACCTCGAGGAGGGAGCATTGAAACCACATTCGCTAGTGTACGATGCGGCTGACCGGCCACTATGCGGCCGAGCCAGAGAGGCGTTCAGCCTAAAGTTCAGACCGCACCCCGTCGCCACTCAGTCAAAAATACTATGGCCTGGGGCAACACAAAGGACCTGCGAGACATCTTGGACAGTAAGGCAAAAGTCGCAAGGTCAATATACGGGACACGGGCATGTGCTCCCACACGGGACGATGATCGTCGCGTTGGATACACCACGAGTAAATCCGGCTGGGCCGAATACAGCAGACAAGACTCATACGAACTACGTCGGGATATAGCCCGGCACAGAGGCACCGCACACCCCCTATGCTTCACTGACGAAGTTATGAATCATGAATTCCCGGAGGGTTTCAAACCCGTAAATATCGAATCATACGACGGCACAATAGATCCCGCTGTATGGATTGAGGATTTCCTCCTTCACATCCACATGGCTCGCGGCGACGATCTACATGCCATCAAATACCTCCCACTAAAACTCAAAGGACCAGCTCGGCATTGGATGAATAGCTTGCCAGCAGATTCTGTTGGCAGTTGGGAGGATTTAGAAGATGCATTTCTTGACAACTTCCAGGGCACTTATGTGTGGCCACCGGATGCTGATGACTTGAGCCACATAACCCAGCAGCCAGGGGAATCGGCCAGACAATTCTGGACACGGTTCCTGACTAAGAAAAATCAAATTGTAGACTGTCCGGACACAGAAGCCCTAGCGGCATTCAAGCATAACATCCACGACGAGTGGCTCGCCCGCCACCTCGGCCAGGAGAAGCCGAAATCTATGGCAGCCCTCACAACACTCATGACCCGCTTTTGCGCGGGCAATGACAGCTGGTGGCTCGCAGCAACAACACATCAAGGAATCTGGATACCTCGGATACCAAAGACGTTAACGGTAGGCAGCGTCGTAATAGACCAAAGCGCTGCAATAACGGCGATAACACCGAAGATACGGCAGTCAATGCCGGATTCAGAGGCTCTAGATCCGGCAGCGGAAAAAGCCATTTAAAAGAAATACTCCGGCTCTGTCTAGTCTGGATCGCATACTGGATCATTCGTGTAAAATCCACGACACCCCTGACAAGGCAGCCAATCATACCAACAGAGAATGCTGGGTGTTCAAGCAGGACGACAAGTTAAATGCCGAAAACAAGGACAAGGGGCTGCATAGTGATGACGAGGAGGAGCCTCGGCCGCCGAACCCAGGAGGACAGAACGGGTTTCCCCCATAAGTGAAGACAGTGAACATGATATACTCAACCCACATTCCCAAGAGGGAGCGGAAGCATGCACTAAGGGACGTCTATGCTATGGAGCCCGTCGCCCCGAAGTTCAACCCATGGTCTGCTTGTCCGATCACCTTCGATCGCAGGGACCACCCCACCAGCATCCGTCATGGCGGATCCGCCGCACTGGTCCTAGACCCCATCATTGACGGATTTCACCTCACTCGAGTCCTTATGGATGGCGGCAGCAGCCTGAACCTGCTTTATCAGGATACAACGCGAAAAATGGGTATTGATCCCTCAAAGATCAAACCCAGCAAAACCACCTTTAAAGGCGTCATCCTAGGTGTAGAGGCCCATTGCACAGGCTCAATCACACTGCAAGTGGTCTTCGGATCACAGGATAACTTCCGAAGCGAAGAGTTAATCTTCGACATCGTCCCGTTTCGCAGTGGCTATCATGCACTGCTCAGACGGATAGCATTTGCAAAATTCAACGCAGTGCCGCATTACGCATACCTCAAGCTCAAGATGCCAGGACCCCGCGGGGTCATAACAGTAAATGGTAAACACAAAACACTCGCTCCATATGAAAGAGCACACTGCGGCCCTTCAGCAGAGGCACAAAGCAGCCTGTTCAAGCAGACCACTCATTCGGCGTTACAGCCCCCGGACACCTTCAAGTGAGTCCGGAACAATCTGCAACAGGATCGCCTGGCGCGATCAGCGCTCGCCTAGCAATCCGGCCCCCGTCCCAGTCCCAGTGCAGTGACGAAATTCGTGCCGCGCGTACATAACTACGCATTGAAAATACCATGGACATAGGCGGGGGCACAATCAGGACACGCCCCGCATTGTGGCTTAACCACACCAGGGGCTGTATACCTTTGACATTCCTTTTCTCTTTCAGGGCCTAACTCTTCGGAAGCCCTTTCCGGCAATCGGACACATTTCGGAAGCAACAACCAAGGCAGCAAGAAGCTAAGATGAACATGGGAACCGCCAGGTGGTCTCTAGTAATACTTGATATACCCGCTTTTCACTATTTATGCGTAGCTTGCCTTGGGATAGGACATTTCGAATTGTCCTACTTTATGCTTATTGCACTACTTGTACCAGTACGCTTCGACATACTATTCAAATAACAATGCATCTTATTAATCTGTCATTGCATTATTTAAGTTTTTCTCTTTCTCTTATATGTCCATTTACGACATTCCGCACCTGCACACTCGGGTACGGTCAGTACGCCAGGGGCTCTCGTTTACCCCGTAATACGACGCAAGAAGTCCGAACACTTTCGACAGTGCGGCACCCCGAGCTTATAGCATTATATGCATCAGCTCCGAATCATGTCTTGGGTTGCCCGGCTCCAATGCTTTGGTACCTTACGTTTCGCTATATCGGCTAAGGTAGCGGTGGGAGAACTACTGCGATTGTGTCCCGGTTCTTCCGGACGAGCACCTCAGTAGAGAAAGCCAAAAACTGACTGTCATGATAAGGTGAGAGACTAGTCGCTGTTTGAGAGGTCTCAAGTCCTTAAAGACTTTTTCCGCTTCGGGTGAGGAGTCGGCCTTGTCCGGCTTAGGCATGTATAGCACCCCAAATTCGGCCCTCCGAATACCAGGGGCTTTGCCAAAAATTTAAAATCATAGACTTCTATGGCTAAGTGAGAGTGATAAAAGCATTATAGTCCGATTGCCTGGTTCGTTGCGCTGAGCACCTCCCTTGAAGGACCCAAAATTGGGGTAAAAGTGTTCAGATTTACCCCGAACACCCCAGTACTAGTTACGTGGGGGCAGAAGCCGACGACTGGCCAACTCTCAGATTTTATAAATGGTCGCACAGAAGGTAATATTTTAAATTAAGAAAGCGTCACATGGCGCAAAAGAACTCGTTTCATATTACAGGATCACATGGGCATGTTCATTCAAAAATTACATCTTTGGCACGCTCATCTCCCACTAAGCGATGCTCCTTGCCCTCCGGCGGCCCCTCCTTCACAAGCTTCATGGCGTCCAGCTTCGCCCAGCGCACCTTCGCCTGGGTAAAAGCTTTGCGTGCACCTTCGATGCAGACGGACCGCTTGATGACTTCAAGCCGTGGGCAGGCTTCCACCAGCCGCCTTACTAGACTGAAGTAGCTGCCGGACAGGGGCTCACCAGGCCACATCCGGACTATAAGGCCCCTCATGGCCTGTTCGGCCGCCTTGTGAAGTTTGACCAATTGCTTCAGCTGGTCACTCAAGGACACGGGGTGTTCGGTCCCAGTATACTGAGACCAGAACAACTTCTCCGTTGAGCTCCCCACCTCAGCCCGGTAAAACTCCGCGGCATCCAGCACACTGCGGGGAAGATCTGCAAACGCTCCTGGAGAGCTCCGAACTCGGGTAAGAAAAAGGAAAGTCTCCTTCACATGCTTGCTTTGCATATTGAATGCCTTACCCGCTGCTATCTTCTTCGCTGCATCAATCTCCTGGAGGGCCTTGTGGGCTTCGGCCTTGGCGCTCCGAACGCTTTCAAGCGCCTGCGCGAGCTCAGACTCTCGCGTCTTAGAGTCAAGCTCCAAGGACTCGTGCTTTTTGGCGAGCACCTCGAGCTCTTGCCGCACCTCGCCTACTTGGGCTTCTTGTTTCTCCCGTTCAATGCGTTCTTTGGCCGCTTTGTTTTCGGCCTCGGACAACGCCTTCCTCAGGGTATCCACCTCGGTCGTGGCCCCTGACAAATTCATTATGATCCTATTACTTTACACCGAACTTCTTTTTAACTATATAAACTGGGGTATACCTTACCTTTGCTCTCTTCGAGCTACCCCTTGGTAAGGCCGAGCTTGTCCTTGGACCGCTTCAGGGCCTGCTTCAGCGCAGAGACCTCCGCAGTACGTGCGGCAGCAGGGAAGCCTGCACATACACATAGACATACTCTAATTAGACTCTTGAGTTATCATTTGATACTCTATTCGGCTTGTCTTCGCGAACGCCGAACAGAGCATCAGGGGCTACTATCTATGTGGTAATATTTTTATATTTTGAATGCTTACCTCGAAGCCTGTTAGGAGGCTGGCACATGCTTCGGTCAGTCCGTTTTTGGCGGACTAAACCTTCTTGACCACCGCACTCATGATAGTGCGGTGTTCTTCATCGATGGAAGCGCTGTGAAGCGCTTCCAACAAGTTGTCTGGTGCCTCTGGTTGGACAGTGGACACCGGCACGGATGGTTGGCCCCCCTTAATGGGAGACCGCCTGCCAGAGTCCGGAACCATCGAAGGTTCCGACGCAGTGTCCGGCTGGGACCCGAACTCGAAGCCCGTAGGAGCCTCTCTCCCTTGGTACCCAGGGTCCGGGAGGTCGCCGTGAGGCGCCCCCAGGATCACCTCCCCTTGGGTCAGTGCCTTTTGAGACACCACATCGGCGTTGTCTGTAGGGCGAGGGGTGGAAGCCGTCGGAGGAGAACCGCTGTTCATATCCGACGAGCCCAAAGAGCCGCTCAACGAGGGTATGTCGAGATGAGCTCAGATCGGACTGCATAATCATGTTCGGCATGAGCAAAGGCAGTACAATAAAACATACCATGAAGTACTATGGTGTCCGGACACTTACGACTTCGCCAGGGGCTTGTCCCTGGGTAGCCACTCGTCGCCGCTGTCGGCGGCCGTCGTGGCACAGTCCGGAGGGAGGGTCTTTCCCTTCTTGGACCCTTCGGCCTCCCCAGATGGGTCGGCCTTCCTTTTCTTTTCTCCCCTAGCTTGGGGGGGATAACTTTTCTCATCCTCCTCGTTTCCGTGGGAGGAGTGCGCATCGGACTCATCAGATGATGAGTCCGATAGAACCTTGCGCCGGAGACCCTTTCGGGTCCCCGCGGTCTTCTTCTTGGCCTTCTTTTCCGGCATCTCGTAAGGTGTCGGAGTCAGCATCTTCGTTAGAAGAGCGTTTGCAGGATCTTCGGGCAGGGGGGCTGGGCAATCAAGCTGCTCCGCTATCTTTATCTAGTCCTATTAATGACATGAAAGCTTAGATCCAGCACATAACTAAACCAGGGCAAATAAATACCCTGAGAGATATAAAAGCCTACCGGATGGGCGCGGCGCTTTGTGCTGAGTCCGCGGTCCTCGGTGAGGGAGGAAGGCATCTCGGCGCCCTTGAACAGCACCCTCCAGACGTCCTCGTGCATCGTGTCATGGAGCTCTCGAGCGTCTGGTGCTGGGCCGAGTCGAACTCCCACAAAACAAATGCCTGTCGTTGGCACGGAAGGATCCGACAGAAGAGCATAACCTGGACCACGTTGACGAGATTGATTTTCTTGTTCATCATGTTCTGGATGCAGGTTTGGAGTCCGGTCAGCTCTACCGAAGAACCCCAGGACAGGCCCTTCTTTTTCCAGGAGGTGAGCCGCGTGGGGATTCCAGATCGAAATTTGGGGGCCGCCACCCAGTTGGAGTCGCGCGGCTCGGTGATGTAGAACCACCCCGATTGCCACCCCTTTATGGTATCCACATAAGTACCCTCGAGCCAGGTGACGTTAGGCATCTTGCCCACCATGGCACCTCCGCATTCTGCTTGCTGGCCACCCACCACCTCCGGTTTGACATTGAAGGTTTTCAGCCATAGGCCGAAGTGGGGCCTGATGCGGAGGAAGGCCTTGCACATGATGATAAACGCCAAGATATTGAGGATGAAGTTGGGGGGCAGATCATGAAAATCCAGCCCGTAGTAAAACATGAGCCCGCGGACAAACGGGTGGAGACGAAATCCCAGTCCCCGGACTAAATGGGTAAGAAAAATTACCCTCTCATGGGGTTCGGGCGTTGGGATGATCTGCCCCGCATTCGGCAGCCGGTGCGAGATATTCGTAGTTAGGTATCCGGCTTCCCGTAACTTTTTGATGTTCTCCTCCGTGATGGAGGAGACCATCCACTTGCCTCCTGCTCCGAACATGATTGGAGTGGTTCGAGAAGAAGAACGCGAGCTTGGGTGTTAGAGCTCGGGTGCGCGGGAATGGGAAAGCGAGAAGGAAGAAGGCGTGGGTGAAAAAAAGTAAATCTTTGTCCCTTTATAAAGGCGGAGGAGGCGATGAGTCTCCCCACTTACCTGGCAAAACCGCTTATTCTCCAGGCGCCATAATTGATGGTGCAGTTGGGTTACCCACGTCCGTATTAATGAGAATCCCGTGATAAAGGGAACACGATCTCTGCTTTGACAAGACGTATCAAGAAAACCGCCTCGCGATATGTGCGGAGCTGGTTGAGAAAGGCGGTTCGAATAATAACCGGGCCATGGTGTGGTGTCATGCTGTCAAGACATGTCAGCAGGTTAGATTTGTGGAAATATTATTGTCTCTACGGTGGTATGTGGAACTTATTTTGCAGGGTCGGACACTATCCTTGCATTCCAACTCTTCTGTGGTATATTCGGGGGAGGAACCCGCCTTGCAATGCCGAAGACAACACTGCGCGCCAGACTCATCGTCATTGAAGCCTAGTTCAGGGGCTACTGAGGGAGTCCTGGATTAGAGGGTCTCCGGACAGCTGGAGTATATCCTTTGGCCGGACTGTTGGACTATGAAGATACAAGATTGAAGACTTCGTCCCGTGTCCGGATGGGACTCCACTTGGCGTGGAACGCAAGCTAGGCAGTACGGATATGTGTATCTCCTCCTTTGTAACCGACCTTGTGTGACCCTAGCCCCCTCCGGTGTCTATATAAACCGGAGGGTTTTAGTCCGTAGGACAACATACAATCATACCATAGGCTAGCTTCCATGGTTTAGTGTAACACCCACGATGCGGCTATATCTCCCACGTGTCGGGGCACGACTTAGAGGCATAACCGCATTGTAGGCATGTCGCAAGAGGGGTAATCTTTACACATCCCATGTACTGAATAAGAAAGGGATAAAGAGTTGGCTTACAATCGCCACTTCACACAAAACATAAATATAGCATTACATCATCCAGAATAAAATCAAGGTCCGACTACGGAACCAAATAAAGAAAGACAACCCCTAATGCTAGATCCCCGATCGCCCCGACTGGGATCCACTACTGATCAACTAGAAAACGAAACAACACAATGAACACGATCTTCAATGAGCTCCTCCTCGAGCTCGGTTGCACCATCTGCGCGGTATCATCGGCACCTTCAACTGGTTTTGGAAGTAAACTGTGAGCCACGGGGATTAGCAATCTCACACCTTCGCGATACAGACTATTTAGGATTATGGGTAGGAAAAGGGGTAGTGAGGTGGAGTTGCAGCAAGAACTAGCATATATGGTGGCTAACTTACGCAAATGAGAGCGAGAAGAGAAGCAAAGCACGGTCGTGAACAAGAATTGATCAAGAAGTGATCCTGAAACTACCTACGGTCAAGCGTAACACAAGAACCGTGTTCACTTCCCGGACTCCGCCGGAAAGAGACCATCACGGCAACACACGCGGTTGATGCATTTTAGTTAAGTTAAGTGTCAAGTTCTCTATAACCGGACATTAACAAATTCCCATCTGCCCATAACCGCGGGCACGGCTTTCAAAAGTTCAAACCCCTGCAGGGGTGTCCCAACTTAGCCCATCACAAGCTCTCACGGTCAACGAAGGATATTCCTTCTCCTAGGAAGACCCGATCAGACTCGGAATCCCGGTTACATTTCGACAATGGTAAAACAAGACCAGCAAAGCTGCCTGAATGTGCCGACAAATCCCGATAGGAGCTGCACATATCTCGTTCTCAGGGCTCACCGGATTGTCCAAACTTCTGATAGGCCAACCCAGAGTTGCCCCTGGCAGCCACCGGTAGCTGGCAGGTTGGACCAACACACAGAGGAGCACTGGCCCGGGGGGGTTAAAATAAAGATGACCCTCGGGCTCCGGAAACCCAAGGGAAAAAAGGCTAGGTGGCAAATGGTAAAACCAAGGTTGGGCCTTGCTGGAGGTGTTTTATTCAAGGCGAACTGTCAAGGGGTTCCCATTATAACCCAATCGCGTAAGGAACACAAAATCAAGGAACATAACACCGGTATGACGGAAACTAGGGCGGCAAGAGTGGAACAAAACACCAGGCATAAGGCCGAGCCTTCCACCCTTTACCAAGTATATAGGTGCATTAAAGTAAACAAGATATATTGTGATATCCCAAACATATCCATGTTCCAACATGGAACAAACTCCATCTTCACCTGCAACTAGCAATGCAATAAAGAGGGGCTGAGCAAAGCAGTAACATAGCGAAACAACGGTTTGCTAGGACAAGGTGGGTTAGAGGCTTGTCATGGCAATATGGGAGGCATGATATAGCAAGGGGTAGGTATTGCGGCATAGCAATAGAGCGAGCAACTAGCAAGCAAAGATAGAAGTGATTTCGAGGGTATGGTCATCTTGCCTGAGATCCCGCAAGGAAGAAGAATGAGTCCATGAAGAACGCAAACGGGCGTAGTCGAATGGATCTTCACAAACGCGACGTTATCGTAACTAACCCGAAGAAGCAACACCGGAAAGAAGCAAACAACATAGTAAACAACCAAGCATAACATGGCATGATGCACAACCAAGTATGATGCATGTCCGGTTTAATGAGGCATGGCATGGCAAAGTGCACAAACAATACTACAAGTTAAGTGGAGCTCAATATGCAATGAGTTGCATATTGACGGAACACCACATCCTTATTTTGTTCACTCTCGGTTAGGTACTCAACAATATTAAATGTTGGTAAACATGGCAAGAGATGAAACATGAGTAGAAAACATAGTTAGGCATTTTAAATGAGGCCGGAAAAAACAACAACAACAATTCCAGTAAATCCCCATATGCATTTAGCAATTTGGTGCAACAACAAATTTGAACATTTAAAGGTTATTATCATGATGCGGATGATGTTTGCAAGTTTTATGCAATTTTTACTAAAAGTTGACATGAGCGTGATGAGAGCATTTGTCTCCGTGGTAGAAAGAAAAGGGGTGCCACGGCAACGATAACGAAAATGGTGCCACGGCAACGTTCCGGTTCCGGTAGCTCGATTGAGATACCGATGCAAAGGAGAAGTGTGCGGATGCATGCAAAAGATGGTGGGGCGCTCCCGGATACCGGGTTCCCACGGGACGATGGCATGGCCACGAGGAACATGCAAGAAACACGTCGGGCACGGTGCAAACGCGAGCATTTCATACATCACATGCATTCATCCATGGGCGTCATTCCGGTGCTTATACCTTCGAAGCGTGTCTCTTCAGGGTGGATCGAGTTCAAAGCGGTGTAGATGGAAGTAGACTTTCTCGCGACGGTTGTGGTATATGTCATCGGTAGTTGAACTTGGCGATGGTAGTTGTACACGGGTCTTCGGCCACGGAAGTAGTCGTACAACGTTTTCGTAGAGGTTCGGGGTCATGACACGGAACTTGACGTCCACGGGGTCTTCGAGGATCGATGGTACTTGACGTCCAAGTGGTCTCTGGGGTACTTGGCATTTGTGCTACCCGGGTGTTCGGCGACTGAAGTTGTACATGGTCCACAAATCGTCAATCGTTCGAGGGCCGACTTGCGGGTCTTGCTGACATGAAGGGGTACTTGGCGAGTCCGCGTAGTTGTGCACGGGCCATTGCACACGTGACGAATCTGAGACTTTCGGGGTCGGTCTTAGCGAGGGATGGTCGTGGTACTTGTTGGCCTCGGTCGAGGCGACAAAACATAGTCGAACTTGAGGTGGCCTTGACGATCCCAAAAACGTTCCTGCTCGAGGAGGTCTCTGTCTTGGTCTTCACCGGGCGTGGTACTTGGCGAAAGGGATCCCCGAAGGCGGCCTTGCGTCCCTCGATTCGGTGGCCTTGGCAACGACAAAAAAAGGCAGCGGGGTAGCAGCAAGTAGAGGACGCAGGTGACAGGGAGCTCGGCAAGAGGTGTCACGTGTAGGAAGCGGAGCCGGCTGGTCGGCAGGGCGAGGACGATGGCGATCGGTGCTGGGGCTCCGGCGAGCTCCGACAACATAGACGACGAAGGGAGCCAGCGGCGCGAGGCTCCTACTGGGCACTCAAGGTGGCGCTGGGAGCGTGGCTCCGACGATGCCGCTCGCTGGTGACGACCAGAGACGGAGGCAGGGTCTCAGCGAGGCCGAGGCGGTGGGGCACGGTGCCATGGCGAGGCGACAACGCAGAAGATGGTGCGATGGGCGGCGGCCGTTGCCAGAGGCGGGGAAGCCGGCGGCGCTATTGCAACGCAAGATGGAAGGCGCCAGGAGGGAGGAGGGGATCGGCCAGGCGCTGGTGTGAGGGCTCCTGCGGAAGGAGGACGAGAGGCCGAGCGGGACTCCTTCCTAGTGGGGTTGGGTGGCGCTGCAGAGGGAGGCGATCAGGATCGAGAGGGAGAGAGGGACGAGCGGGATCGAGACGAGCGATGGAGAGGGTTGTGCCTGCGTGCGTGTTACTCTGGCGGCGGTGCTAGGAAGGGGATGACGGGTTCAGGCGTGAGGAAAAAGTGAGAGGAGGGATAGGAGATCGAGCAGTTCTGGGATCTACGTGCGTGCGTGGGTGGCTGCGGTATCGAGAGGACGAGAGGGAGCGTGGGAGACGGGCTAGGGTTGCTGGATACATGGGACTTGGAGAAAGGATGGGTCGGCCGGACTGAGGCTGCAGGTAGGCCTAGGGAGGCCCAGTTGGGCTCTCTGCTCTCTTTCTCTCTTTAGCAGAGAAGAGAAAAAATAGAGAGAGTTAAAAGAATTAGAAGAAGAGGCCATGAACAAGAATAAAAATGGTGGGACATATTTGTAAGGCTTTATAGAAAACTTCCAACCCAACAAAAATGGTTCCAACAAAATAGGGGCAGTTAAATTCCAAAATTATTTAACTTGCCTCAAAGGAGTTGAATGTAGTCTAGGACTTAGGAGTGGAAAAAAATGTTGAAAAATTAGACAGGGCCTCGAAAAATGGAGAAACAATTATCGGCAAGGTTTGGAGGTGAAACTTGAAGCGGAGAGGCATGGAACTGAAATGCAAGTGTGTTATGGATAATTCCAAATTGATGGAATATTTCTTATAGCTCTCTAAATATCGAGAGGATATGTTATAAAGAGAATTCACCATGTGCATTCCCTCGATTTAAAAGGATCAGAGATCCACACGATTTATTTAGTGAGTTTGAAAGATTAAAGTCATTAAGACAAGATGCAATGCACATGATGCCATGATGAATGCCACAAGAAAAAACAAATCACACAAGGAATCTTGGAAACCCTGTAAGGCATCTGAAGCTCCCGTCTTGGGGCGTGACAACACTCCACCACTACGAGAGGATCCCGTCCCGAGATCTAGGATGGCACCGGAGAGAAGCAGAAGAGGAAGAGAAAAGGTAAAACAAAGTTGCTTCTTTGACAAATGAGTGAAACCAAAGAACCTTTAGATGTTGAACAACTTGAAAGAAAGAATACAACAAAGATGAACAAAGTTGAAAACACTCCGTTAGAAAAGAGTAACAAGGTACATTACTAGAACCTTTGTTGGTTGAAAGACATAAGAAAAGGGTTACAATGGACAAGAAGTATATGCAAGCACTCCGGTTAAAACGAGATGTACAAGGAATGATAAAGATCAATTACGACAACACAGCGGTTAGAAATGGAAGGCATAGAATATGACCTTGGCAAAATGAATGCACTTGGATGAGACTCCGATTAGAAGAGGAATGCTAGACACAACACTCCGGTTAGACAAGACATAGAAGGAATAAGAATGATATAATTTGCGCAACACTTTGATTGTAAAAGGAAGGAATTGATTTAAGATCTTGACAAGATGAGAGGATACTTGATGAAATCAAGAACACTACCTCCGAAACTATTGAAAGGATGGCACAAGGGGTAAGAAAGATTTCAAATAGCACTCCGGCTGAGAAGGGAGGAAAAACTTGACAGAATGGAAAAAACTTGAAAAGAGGCATGGCACTCTGGTTAAATGGATAAGCACGAAAAAAACATGATCTTTGACAAAACAAGATGATGGGTGAAAATATCAACAATACAATGCCTCCGGAATGAATGTAAGAATGGAATCAAAAGAACGGAGGAGAAGACCACATCTTCTACCTCAAATGAGCTTGGAAAAGCATCTTTAGGAGAAGGTTCGAATGGAGTTGTTGGAAAACCAACAACGAAAAGAGTAAGCTTACAGTGGGCTTATGGGAAACATCTCAAAACTATGAGGTGAAATTCTGCCACTATGGAAACAAAAGATTGGATTGATATGATCAAGGAGACGAGAGTCTATTTCACCGAGAGGATAAATGAAGAACTTAGGTCATTCATGAGCACCATAAATAGCAAAATCCTTAGGGAAATGCTTTAGGTGAAATATGACACAAGCCAACTCCAACGAAGAGATTAATGGATTTAAAATACCTCATTCTTAACAACATGTGAATCATGAAACATGAACTCAAATTATCAAGAATGACATAATACGACCTCAAATGATACGGTACAAAGAGTTGCACTTCGGAATGCAAGATAAAGAATACTTGAGCTCCTCTGAAAAGAATCTCGATGACCACTTCGAGAAGGAATTATGTCCTTGATGAACCAACATGTAGAGCCTCCATGAAGAACTCCAGTAATAAAAGAATGATCAAAAGAAAGGGAAGTTGACAACATAAGGTGAAGCCTTGCGATGATTCAGATGGAGCTCTGTGGTGATAAAATTGCGAGAGCTTGGAACTCTTGGAAAAGAAAAAGATAAAGCATCTCGAACCAAGAATGTGATATGATGAATCACTCCGGAAAGCAGAAATTGAATTTACTAGATGAAACAAGAATAAGAATTACATTATGCTTATCCTTCACCAATTTAAATTGATGAGAAGCAACGGATTTGGCACACTACTTATTCTCGTAGTAAGGATGAAGATAAATATAGCGCAACTTGAGAAGGTCTTCAATGATCCACCGATAGGATTAGAAATAACGAATGAATTGATATGATAACCAAGGAAGAGAACTCTTGAACGAACCACTGTAAGAATTGAAAAAACGAACGAAGTAAAGGGATGAATCACCAGTAAGAATTAGCAAATGAATGAAGATACATGAGAGAGTTTAGATATAAGAGAACGAAGAGATCATGAACTAATTAGAAGATGTTTGAATGATGAGAATGAGTAAATCTTATGAAATGATGGCCTTCAGATAATAAAACTGAAAAGACTCCTGAAATGCTCTGGAAGGGTGAACAGAATTCTCACGATCAAAAACAATTATGAGAGAATAGCATAAAGCTAGAGCCACGAGTCTTGAATGAAACGGATAAGATTTGGAGGAAAATCTCTTCTTCGGTCTTCCAATCCGAGAATGACGGCGAGAAACACCACCAAGAATTGTTGAGGCACTCCGGAATGAAAATTAGAAAGGTTGAACCAACGATGATAGAATTTGAAAGATCTTGGAGAAAGGCATATGACTGATGATAATTCATTCTTACGTCGAACTTGGAAAAGAATTTGTGAATAGCTCCGGGGAAAATTTGAAGAGTCAGGTAAGATCCTGGGAAAAGACCTGTGGGTTAGGGCCCACTCCAAAGAAACACCTTCGAACGATTGCTTGAGAAGAGAGATTGCACCGGTTGAATTAAATGGCTTGAATGAGATAATAACCTCGAAATAGGTTGAACGGATCTTGAATGACAAGACGAGCCTTTTGAGATATCTTCAACGCTTCGGCACAAAATGAATAGCGAGAGTGAATGATTAAGATGTGCACCAACCATGAGAAAGCATTAGAAAGGAAGAAAATGATATGGTCAACACCGAAAGCTTGAATTGAATCCACCGGAGAAGAAAGAGAACGAAGAATGATGAACTTGTAGAGCATCTTCACGAGAACCACCGGGTAAGAACATTGACGAAAAAAAATGGGGAGACTTCACATCCATAAAAGGATACTTGATTAAGAAATCGGAGTCCTTGAAGAAAAAGGGTGGGAGGGCGGGAAAAAACAAAGGCAACTTGGGATGGATGAAACAAATAACGTTGAGAAGACTTTGAGTTGATCTTGCGGATGTTGAAAAAATGATAGGATCGTCTCGAAGAGAAGCGCACCGGTTGGAAATAGAATTGGGATGATAACCTTGATGATCAAAAAGGATTAATACTCTCATAGAAATATGAGAGCATCGCTTAAGGAAGGTATGGAATCAACACTTGACTTCGAAGCAACTCAAATACCACAACAAAAAACAAAACAAAGGATTGGCTTGCAGAATAAGCTGGAAACAAACATATGATAGATCCCATATCGTATCATGTGTCCGTTGGAAAGATTGTTCTAGGAGCTACTTGAATTCCCACTTATAAACTCTCAAAACTTTCTGGTTATGCAATCAGGTGTTGGGGATACAGGGGAAGCATAATATCTCACCCAAATTAACAAATCCAACATCCAACTGTATCCATCCTTCAACACATAACCAAGAAACCTTCGGAAATCATTTACCTCAACCTTCGAAAAGCATCCATTATACGAGTTATGGCAATACTCCCGAACTCCCGCCCCAGTACTGGGTGGCGTCAAGGTTATCTCACCGACAACTGCATAAAAGAGATTTTCGATGTCGGTGAAACTCAGGTATTCCATAACTATAACGATAAATTTGTGACGACAACACCTCGGAGCTCAACTCCCCGGGACACTGCCACAACCCCTAAATGTCAGGAGGCACCAAGAACAATGTTCTCGTCACAAAACCATCGGAACGATTCCAAGATACCCGCGTGATCCTAAAAAAAATTATGAAATTTGAGGAGAGAAGAGTCAAAAATCTACGTCAGGAGGCCTCACCAGAGTGACGAAGGGACTGAGGAGTAAAAAGAATCCTGCTCTCCGATATATATAATCATAAAAGACTCAAAACATTTTTCTAGACACAACAACGCCAGCGGTTCGATCAAGCAGGGGGCTCCTAAGTCGGGGAAGGCTCTGATTACCAACTTGTAACACCCACGATGCGGCTATATCTCCCACGTGTCGGGCACGACTTAGAGGCATAACCGCATTGTAGGCATGTCGCAACAGGGGTAATCTTTACACATCCCATGTACTGAATAAGAAAGGGAGAAAGAGTTGGCTTACAATCGCCACTTCACAGAAAACATAAATATAGCATTACATCATCAAGAATAAAATCAAGGTCCGACTACGGAACCAAATAAAGAAAGACAACCCCTAATTCTAGATCCCCGATCGCCCCGACTGGGCTCCACTACTGATCAACTGGAAAATGAAACAACACAACAAACACGATCTTCAACGAGCTCCTCCTTGAGCTCGGTTGCGTCATCTGCATGGTATCATCGGCACCTGCAACTAGCTTTGGAAGTAAACTATGAGCCACGGGGACTCAGCAATCTCACACCCTCGCGATCAAGACTATTTAAGCTTATGGGTAGGAAAAGGGGTAGTGAGGTGGAGCTGCAGCAAGAACTAGCATATATGATGGCTAACTTACGCAAATGAGAGGAAGAAGAGAAGCAAAGCACGGTCGTGAACTAGAAGTGATCAAAAAGTGATCCTGAAACTACTTACGTTCAAGCATAACACAAGAACCGTGTTCACTTCTCGGACTCCGCCAGAAAGACACCATCATGGCTACACACGCGGTTGATGCATTTTAGTTAAGTTAAGTGTCAAGTTCTCTACAACTAGACATTAACAAATTCCCATCTGCCCACAACCGCGAGCACGGCTTTCAAAAGTTCAAAACCCTACAGGGGTGTCCCAACTTAGCCCATCCCAAGCTCTCACGGTCAACGAAGGATATTCCTTCTCTCAGGAAGACCCGGTCAGACTTGCAATCTTGGTTACAAGACATTTCTACAATGGTAAAACAAGACCAGCAAAGCCGCCCGAATGTGCCGACAAATCCCGGTAGGAGCTGCACATATCTCGTTCTCAGGGCACACTGGATTGTCCAAACTTCCGGTAGGCCAACCCAGGGTTGCCCCTGGCGGCTGACAGGTTGGACCAACACTCAGAGGAACACTGGCCCGGGGGGGGGGGGTTAAAATAAAGATGACCCTCGGGCTTCAGAAACCCAAGGGAAAAGAGGCTAGGTGGCAAATGGTAAAACCAAGCTTGGGCATTGTTGGAGGAGTTTTATTCAAGGCAAACTGTCAAGGGGTTCCCATTATAACCCAACCATGTAAGGAACGCAAAATCAAGGAACATAACACTGGTATGACGGAAACTAGGGCGGCAAGAGTGGAACAAAACACCAGGCATAAGGCCGAGCCTTCCACCCTTTACCAAGTATATAGGTGCATTAAAGTAAACAAAATATATTGTGATATCCCAAACATATCCATGTTCCAACATGGAACAAACTCCATCTTCACCTTCAACTAGCAACGTTATAAGAGGGGCTTAGCAAAGCGGTAACATAGCCAAACAATGGTTTGTTAGGACAAGGTGGGTTAGAGGCTTGTCATGGCAATATGGGAGGCATGATATAGCAAGTGGTAGGTATCACGACATAGCAATAGAGTGAGCAACTAGCAAGCAAAGATAGAAGTGATTTCGAGGGTATGGTCATCTTGCCTGAGATCCCGCAAGGAAAAAGAACGAGTCCATCAAGAAGACAAACGGGCGTAGTCAAACGGATCCTCACAAACACGACATTATCGGAACTAACCCGAAGAAGCAACACCTGGAAGAAGCAAACAACATAGTAAACAACCAAGCATAACATGGCATGATGGACAACCAAGTATGATGCATGTCCAGTTTAATGAGGCATGGCATGGAAAAGTGCACAAACAATACTACAAGTTAAGTGGAGCTCAATATGCAATGAGTTGCATATTGACGGAACACCACATCCTTATTTGGTTTACTCTCGGTTAGGTACTCAACAATATTAAATGTTGTTCAACATGGCAAGAGGTGAAACATGAGTAGAAAACATAGTTAGGCATTTTAAATGAGGCCGAAAACAACAACAACAACAATTCCGGTAAATCCCCATATGCATTTAGCAATTTGGTGCAACAACAAATTTAAAGATTTAAAGGTTATTATCATGATGCGGATGACATTTGCAAGTTTTCTGTAATTTATATTAAATGTTGACATGAGCGTGATGAGAGCATTTGTCACTGTGGTAGAAAGAAAAGGGGTGCCACGGCAACGATAACGAAAATGGTGCCACGGCAACGTTCCGGTTCCGGTAGCTCAATTGAGATACCGATGCAAAGGAGAAGTGTGCAGATGCGTGCAAAAGATGGTGGGGCGCTCCCGGATACCGGGTTCCCACGAGACGATGGCATGGCCACGAGGAACATGCAAGAAACACGTCGGGCACGGTGCAAACGCGAGCATTTCATACATCACATGCATTCGTCCACGGCCGTCGTTCCGGTGGTTATACCTTCGAAGCGTGTCTCTTCAGGGTGGATCGAGTTCAAAGCGGTGTAGATGGAAATAGACGTTCTAGCAACGATTGTGGTGTATGTCATTGGTAGTCGAACTTGGCGACAATAGTTGTACACGGGTCTTCGGCCATGGAAGTACTCTTACAACGTTTTCGTAGAGGTTCGGGGTCATGACACGGAACTTGACGTCCATGGGGTCTTCGACGATCGACGGTACTTGATGTCCAAGTGGTCTCTAGGGTACTTGGCATTTGTGCTACCCGGATGTTCGACGACTGAAGTTGTACATGGTCCACGAATCGACGATCGTTCGGGGGCCGACTTGCGGGTCTTGCCGACATGAAGGGGTACTTGGCGAGTCCGCGTAGTTGTACACGGGCCGTTGCACACGTGACGAATCCGAGACTTTCAGGGTCGGTCTTGGCGAGGGATGGTCGTGGTACTTGTTGGTCTTGGTCGAGGCGGCAAAATGTAGTCAAACTTGAGGTGGCCTTGACGATCCCAAAAACGTTCCTGCTCGAGGAGGTCTCTGACTTGGTCTTCACTGGGCGTGGTACTTGGCGAAAGGGATCCCCGAAGGCGGCCTTGCGTCCCTGGATTCGGTGGCCTTGGCAACGACAAAAAAAGGCAGCGGGGTAGCAGCACGTAGATGACGCAGGTGACAGGGAGCTCGGCAAGAGGTGTCACGTGCAGGAAGTGGAGCCGGCTGGTCGGCAGGGCGAGGACGATGGCAATCGGTGTTGGGGCTCCGGCGAGCTCCGACAACGCAGACGGCGAAAGGAGCGAGCGGTGTGAGGCTGCTGCTGGGCGCTTGAGGTGGCGCTGGGAGCGTGGCTCCGGTGATGCCGCTCGCTTGTGACGACCAGAGACGGAGGCAGGGTCTCGGTGAGGCCGAGGCGGCGGGGCATGGTGCCATGGCGAGGCGACGACGCAAAAGATGGTGCGACAGGGGGCGGCCGTTGCCAGAGGCAGGGAAGCCGGCGGCGCTGGTGCAATGCGAGATGGAAGGCGCTAGGAGGGAGGAGGGGATTGGCCAGGCGCTGGTGTGAGGGCTCCTGCGGAAGGAGGACGAGAGGCCGAGCAGGATTCCTTCCTGGTGGGGTTGGGTGGCGCTGCAGAGGGAGGCGATCAGGATCGAGAGGGAGATATGGACGAGCGGGATCGAGATGAGCGAGGGAGAGGGTTGCGCCTGCGTGCTTGTTACTCTGGCGGCATTGCTAGGAAGGGGATGAGGGGATCGGGCGTGAGGAAAAAGCGAGAGGAGGGATAGGAGATCGAGTGGTTCTGGGATCTATGTGCGTGCGTGGGTGGCGGCGGTATCGGGAGGATGAGAGGGAGCGTGGGAGACGGGCTAGGGTTGCTGGATACATGGGTCTTGGAGAAAGGATGGGTCGGCCGGACTGAGGCTGTAGGTAGGCCTAGGGAGGCCCAGTTGGGCTCTCTGCTCTCTCTCTCTCTCTCTCTCTCTCTCTCTCTCTTTAGCAGAGAAGAGAAAAAAATAGAGAGAGTTAAAAGAATTAGAAGAAGAGTCCATGTTCAAGAATAAAAATGGTGGGACATATTTGTAAGGCTTTATAGAAAACTTCCAACCCAACAAAAATGGTTCCAACAAAGTAGGGGCAGTTAAATTTCGAAATTATTTAACTTGCCTCAGAGGAGTTGAATGTAGTCTAGGATTTAGGAGTGGACAGAAATGTTGAAAAATTAGACAGGGCCTCGAAAAATGGAGAAACAATTATCGGCAAGGTTTGGAGGTGAAACTTGAAGCAGGAGAGGCATGGAACTGAAATGCAAGTGTGTTATGGACAATTCCAAATTGATGGAATATTTCTTATAGCTCTCTAAATATCGAGAGGATATGTTATAAAGAGAATTCACCATGTGCATTCCCTTGATTTAAAAGGATCAGAGATCCACACGATTTATTTAGTGAGTTTGAAAGATTAAAGACATTAAGACAAGATGCAATGCACATGATGCCATGATGAATGCCACAAGCAAAAACAAATCACACAAGGAATCTTGGAAACCCTGGAAGGCATCTGAAGCTCCGGTCTTGGGGCGTGACATTTAGCCTCTCTGATCTCGTGGTAGATCAACTCTTGTAATACTCATATCATCAAGAACAATCAAGCAGGACGTAGGGTTTTACCTCCATCAAGAGTGCCCGAACCTGGGTAAACATCATGTCCCCTGCCTCCTGTTACCATACACCTTAGACACACAGTTCGGGACCCCCTACTAGAGATCCACCGGTTTTGACACCGACACCCACATTGATGAGAATCCCGCAATAAGGGGACACGCCAATAAAACCGCATCTTGAAACATGGAGCGGGAGGATAAAAAATGGTTCGAAATAATGGCCGGGAAGTGACGTGGTGTCACGCTACAAAAGTTGTCAGTGGATTGGACTCGTAAAATACTATACTCTCTGCGTGTGTTTGTGTGTGTGTGGTACTCGTTTTGCAGAACCGGACACATTTTTGTGTTCGAAGGCTGTTTTGGAGTATTCGGAAGAGGAACCTGCCTTGCAATGCCGAAGACAATCTGCGCGCCGGACACCTTGTCGTTGAAGCCTGGTTCAGGGGCTACTGAGGGAGTCCTGGATTAAGGGGTCCTCGGGCGTCCGTACTATGTAACATGGGCTAGACTAATGGGCTATGAAGATACAAGACAGAAGACTTCTTCTCGTGTCCGGATGGGACTCTCCTTTGCATGGATGGCAAGCTTGGTGTTCGGATATGTAGATTCCTTCCTTTGTCAACCGACTCTGTACAACCCTAGGCCCCTCCATTGTCTATATAAACCGGAGGATTTAGTCTGTAGGGGCAATCACAATCATACCGGCTAGACTTCTAGGGTTTAGCCATTACGATCTTGTGGTAGATCAACTCTTGTAATCCTCATATCATCAATATCAATCAAGCAGGACGTAGGTGTTGGATCTCGGGTTCCGGTAGACCCTTAAGGTTCGAACACTGGGGTGCGCGTGGAAATCACGTCCTCAACCTCCCCGTCTCGCAAAGATCTAAACTACTAAGAGGATCACACAAGAGACACAAGATTTATACTGGTTCGGGCCACCATTGAGGTGTAATACCCTACTCTAGTGTGTGGTGGATGGATTGCCTCCTGGGGCTGGAGATGACGAACAATACAAGGAAGAACAGCCTCGCGAGGGTCTGTTCTTGGCTGGGGCGACGAACTACTGGGAAGAGTTCAGTCGCCTTCTCTCTCTCTCTCACTCTATCTACTCTGTGTGCCTTCTCATGGAAAACCGAACGAACCCCTTGCTACGTCAGTGGCCGTCCCTATTTATAGGGGCCCTGGTCCTCTTCCCAAATATTGAGCGGGAAGGGAGCCAACAATGGCGGGCTAATTTGAAGGGGGGCAGCAAGTACTCTTATCCTGACTAAAGGTGGTCTTCGCCTGCGAAAGACTCTGCGGTGACGCCGTGCTGGGCTCCATGGTGACCTCCGTCTCGTAGTCCGCTTGGTCCTGGTCTTGTTGCACCGAAATGGCAACCTTTGCCTGATGCCTCGGTACTCCGCGGCTGCGCTTGTCCCCTTTGCACCAAAGAGGAAAGAAGGACGCTGCGCGCACTGGCACCCGCCTGGTGCCCTCGATCGTCATGGCTTGCGTCACGGGCACCTCGCGAGGCACCCCGCCTTGAACTCTCCGCCTCCTCGCGAGCCAGCCTGGAGAGAATGCGCCTGAGGATGCGCCGTGTCGTCCGCCTCGCGAGGCTTGGCCCCTCGCGAGGGTCTTGGGTCTTGTGCTTGGTGAAGATGGGCCGTGTTGGGCCCCCACTTGAGCCACGCCGCAGGCCGCAGGCAGGCAAGTCTGGGGACCCCCGTTCCCAGAACGCGGACAGTAGCCCCCGGGCCCAAGGCGCGCATGGGCTTGGCCGTGCCAAGAGGCGAAAGGGCAAGGGCGAAGGGCCGCGGGCCCTAACAGTCTACGGCCTTGGGCGCCGCGTGGCGGTTGATTGGACGTGGGCGTCTCCACTTCCCCATGATGCCTCGGTGACCGCGCGAGGTGGACAAGTCCCTGCATGCAGATCATGTCATGATTACCTGTGATCGTGGAGGCCGGCGGTTGGCCTTCGCCAGCTATAAGTACTGTACGGCACGTGCCCTTCCAGTCCGTCTCTCTTTGCTTTCTCCTCTGCTCCCAGTTCTTGCTTCGTCTTGGTGTAATGGCTCCGATCCGCCGGTTCTCCGCAGTGGAGAAGGGAAAAGCTCCTCGAGAGGGGCCAGACCCGCTCCCGCCGAAGAAACGGCTCGCCCTCTGCAGCCGGGGCGAGGAAAACTGGCAGGCGGAGCCGAGGCCCCGGTGCGAGCGGGCTCCGCCAGGGTTCCCGCTTCCTTTGTACGGCACCGCCGAGGGCCCCGAGGGTGTCGATGCTGATCTCCGCGGCCGGCACCGTCGCAGGCGCCGTCAGGTCATGAAGGCGTGGGTCGTTCCTCCCGGAGTCCATGCTGAGGGCTCCTCCCTCGAGTTCGTGCTCCACGTCGTCGTTCCTCTTCAATCCTGGATCCGCCTGCCTCCCTTCTTCGCCTCTGTCGTCCCTCCAGGAGGGCCTCTGGAGCTCTGGATGCAGCACGCCGGCTGCAGCGCTCTCGCGACCGAGGCTGAGGTCGTGGTCGCCGCCCCGGGCGAGGTCTACTTGTCCTGCGGCTGGAGAGAAGTCGCCCGGGTTTGCAAGGAGAGGGGCGTCTTCACGGTCCACCTCGAGTATGATGGCGCTGCGGTGGTGTTCTTCAAGGTCTTCGACGCGATCGGGTGCCGGCTGGAGTGCTGCCGCGGGAGAGGTGGCCAGGACCTTGCCCTGGAGAGGGCTAGGCCCGTCGACCGCTCCCTTGGCGAAGGCGCCGGAGGGTCCCGCGATTCCAGCGAAGTCTTCGCGACTCCGGAGACGAGCGACAACAGCTACGAGCCCCCGAGCCAGTGCCACTCCCGGAGCAAGGCGGGCTTGTCAGGCCGTCGCCAAACCTGATCTGGATGTGGTTGGCACTGGGGCCTGACGGCCCACTGTTGATGATGGCATCTTCTGCTGGAGCTCGTGTAGTTAGCACTCCTTAGGATCTGTTCCCTGCGAGGAATTAAAATGCGCCCCACGGGGGCTTGTAAGGTGTCTGTAGTCCCGTTTGTTAATATATGACCTTTGCTATGGATTTGTGTGAGTTGCTGATTTCGTCATAGCTTAGTTCTCCCTTTCGAACTTCGCGAGGGCTTGGTGCTCTACGCCGACAGGTCCGAGTCCCAAGGCGGCGTCAGCCATCGCTGGTATGCCAGGTCACAATGCGGTGGTCAAGGCCAGGAGGTGAGCGACCCGGGGTCCGGTAAGAGCCCCTGAGTCGCGATGCTCAGGAGGTCCCCTTTGGCGCCCAAGCAGCCGTTGCTTGGTGAGAAAGGGAAGCAACGTCAGTACGGAATTGCTTTAAGTGCGGGGGTAGTGCCACGGTAGCCCGCGCTATGGGAGGTGACTTATCTCGAGAGTCGGGGATTATTCCTGGTGTGTCGTCGGGTTCGTGCGTCGGTAGGAGTGGAATCGCTCGGCAAGGTCCTCGCGAGCCCCTTCTCCCCCGCCTCTGCTCCCCTTTCTTCTCTACGTCCTCAGGTCCCGGCCCTCGAGCTTGTCTCAGCCGTCGCTGGTATGCCAGGTCGTGATGCCGTGGTCAAGGCCAGAGGGTGAGGGCTGGAGAGCTAGTAAGAGCCCTGAGTCGCGATGCTCAGGCACCCCCCTTTAACGTGCAAGCGGTTCGCGCGGGCGAGGGTGAAGAGAACCTCGTGAGGGCCTTGGCTGGCGTAGTTCCATCCAAGGATCCTGCAGAGTCATCACAGAAAGAAGATGCTGTTGCCATGGCGGCCATTAGTCGATCGTTAGTCATTCGAGAGCTTGCTGGTTGGAGTAGGTGAGGTGTATCTGGGCACCCGTGAGCCAGCGCGGGACTCACGAGGCCCTACCTCTAGGCAGGTTGCGCCTGGCACTGGGCCGTATCTTGAGATGTGTCCCTGCAAAATTTGGTTAGATGCCGGTACTCTACGTCCTCGGGTCCCGGCCCTCGAGCTTGTCTCAGCCCATCGCTGGTATGCCAGGTCGCGATGCCGTGGACAAGGCCAGAGGGTGAGGGCTAGAGAGCCAGTAAGAGCCCTGAGTCGCGATGCTCAGGCACCCCCCCTTTAACGTGCAAGTAGCCGACATGGAGAAGAAAGGATGCTGCAGACAGGCATCATGCAATCAAGCGTGATAGGCAATGCATAGTTGAAAATAAACGCGAGTGAGATACACGCCGCTGGGTCTGGCCCGAGCGGCTTGGGGATGGTGCAGCCCGAGGGGCGCCCCCAACAAAGCAAACTAACGACCGAAAGGTAAATGCAGATACATGCCGCGGGGATGGACCCATGCGGCCTGGGAGTGATGCAACCCTAGGAGGGCGCTCCCAGCTGGGAATGGAACTGGGAAGATGTCATCTGAGGATGTCATCGGCGAAGTGGCATTGGTGCAGTAGGCTCGTTGGGCTGCGGAAGCCGATCCTCACGAGCCCCCAGGCCCCAGGGCCTCGGGAGGCTCCGGAGGCACTGGTGACTCCTCGCGAGCTGTCTTCATCTCCGCCAGGGCCGCGGAACGCCTGTCCTCCTAAGCCTCCATGATGCCCCTCATGAGGCGCTGGTGTGCCGCAGCCATGCTCGGCAGGCCGTAGGGCATGCGAACATAGCTGTGGGGTGGACCCCCGCAGTGCCCCACTTGTGAGGGCCAGAGACGCTCCGTCGTGGCGATCTGATTAAGCCCTGGTACGTTGACGCAGACACGCAGCCCACCATCCTCGCCTGGATGTGGGGCCACGGCTGGTAGGCGGCGGCAACCTCTCATGATCCTTGTCTCCTGTAGTTCTTGAATGGCCTTGCTGACGAACTCGTGCTGGCCCAGCCTTCCTTGCTTGGCTCCTTCCCGGGGGAAACGTGCTAGGGGGAAACGTGCTGCGAAGCACGCTTCCGCATGGTGCCCAAGCGCCTCCCTCATGACCCTGGCTAGGTCGGTGGCCCTCCAGGTGAGAGCCCTCGAGCCCTGCCTAAGGAGGGCGCCAGGCGCACTTCCCTATGCGATGGAAGGAGGGTCCCCCTGGGCAGACACGGGCCCTGAAGGGCCTGTCTCCTGAGGGGCCGAGCCTGACGACGTCTTCTTCTTCTTGGGGGCGGTCTCAGGAAGCCTCCTGCTTCCGCGATCTGGGTCTTCTAGCGATGCGGCCTGATAGGCTCTCTCCGAGGAACACACTGCGTCTCTCTCTTCACAGGGCACCGTGATGATGCCGCCACTTCCTGGCATCTTGAGGACGTTGTAGCCGTGGTGAGTCGCAGCCATGAACTTGGCCAGCGCTGGGTACCCGAGGATGGCATTGTACGGCAGGCGGATGTGGGCAACGTCGAAGTCAATGAGCTCGGTGCGGTAGTTGCTGCGAGCCCCGAAGGTGACAGGGAGGCGGACCTGCCCGATCGGGACTGTGGAACCGTCGGTGATCCCAGAGAAAGGCTTGGTCGGCTGAAGCTGGTCATAAGGCACTTGGAGGTTGTTGACTGTTTCCACGGACAGGACGTTGAGCCCTGCCCCACCATCGATGAGGGTCTTGGTGACCAGCACGTTGCTGATGACTGGGGAGCAGAGCATCGGGAGGACTCCGGCGGTGGCTGCGCACTTGAGCTGGTCTGCCGAGCTGAACGTGATGGCGCATGCCGACCACCTGAGGGGGCGCGTTGCTTCGAGCTTGGGGAGAACTGCATTCACTTCGCGGGCGAACTTCTTGAAGATGCGTTGGGAGGCTGGGGCTTGAGCTCCACCTAGGATGCAGGCGATTGCGCGCGGCTCTTGGAAGCCCCCAGCCCCCTTGTCTTGATGGCGGTCTTCGTTCCTTCTTCGTGGAGGCGGCATAGGAGGTAGGCCTGCGTTGCCATGAGGGCGATCCTCACGAGGCTGATCCCTCCAGTCTCCCTTGTGAGGCAGGTCCCGCCAGCGGTCCTCGCGAGGCTGGTCGCGCCACCCCTGGCGCGGGCCGCGATCTTCCCAGCGTCCTGGGTTTCTTCCTCCTCCTCGGTCGTAGCCCCGGTCAGCACGGTCAGGGCGACGGCCGATCCTTCCTTCTCGCACGGCGCGGAGTTCTTGACATTTGTTGGTGTTGTGGGTGTGGAGGTCATGGTACACACAGTACCGGCTGCCTCTGGAGGGTTCGGGCAGGTCCTTGCCCCGCTTGGTGTCTGGTTCTGCCGCGAGTACGGCAGCCCCCTTGCGCTTCATGTCCTTGGCCTTGGGCTTCTTCTCTTCTGGATCCGCGACAGGCAGCTCGAGGAGGGAGAGACGTCCCTCCTCAGCCTTGGCGCACTTGTTCGCCAAGTTGAACAGCTCTAGGGAGGTGCAGAGGTCTTCATGCATCGCCAGCTCCTCCTTCATCTTGACGTCACGCACGCCGTCGGAGAAGGCCGAGATGATGGCTTCCTCGGACACCCTAGGGATCTTGAGGCGCGCGCTGTTGAAGCGCTGGATGTATTTTTGCAGGGTCTCTCTGGGTTGTTGCTTGATGCGGCGCATGTCGCTCACGGCAGGTGGCTGGTCGCGAGTACCTTGGAAGTTGGCGATGAAGCGGGCGCGCATCTGGTCCCAGGAGGAGATCGTGCCTGGAGCCAGATTCAGGAGCCAGGTTCGAGATCCTTCCTTGAGCGCCATGGGGAACCTGTTCGCCATGACCTTCTCATCCCCACTGGCAGCCTCGATGCCCAGCTCATAGAGCTGGAGGAACTCTGCGGGATCAGTCGTGCCGTCGTAGCGAGGTGGCAGGTCAGGCTTGAACTTGCCAGGCCACGCGACGCTGCACAGCCCAGTGGTGTAGGCGTGGCAGCCCGCGGTGGCCACGTAAGGCTTCGGTTGGTGGAGAGCTTGGTCTTGAGGGTCCCCACGCGCTGCAGCTAGGAGCAGGGCGGGGTCTTGGCGCGCCGGAGCTGGAGCAGGGTCGCGGCGTGCCGGAGCAGGGAGCGCCCTGGCATCCCCCTGCAGGCGTGGGATTTCTTGGCAGCTCCGTTCTTGCTGCGCTGGCGCCTGACGGAGCGGGTTCCGCCCAGGGACCAAGCGCCTTGGAGCCATGGCATCTTCTTGGAGGGGAGGCGGCTGGTGCGCCTCTGGAGCCTCGTTGCCCGTGCGGGGCGGAGTGTGGCGCAAAGGGACAGACGGCGCGGAAGAGCCCCCTACGGCGCGGACAAGCTCGGCGACGCGGTCGAGCCACTCTTCGTAGACGTTGTCGACGGGGTGGTAGCGCAGGAGCTCGTTTGCTGCGAGGAGCGCAGCTCGAGCCTCCAAGGGTGCACGGAGCGCGTGGGACGAAGAACCGGCTGGAGCGAGTGATGGGGTAGCACTGCGGCCGTCTTGCGGCACGGACGAGTGCTGAGACGATGCTTGCTGCTCGCCCCCCGCCTGGCCGGTGGCGGCGTTGACGGCGGGCGACGGGGAACGACGAGGACGCCCACTGACGGGGGCCATCTGGGCGACGCGAGAAGCAATGGCGGCCCGGAGCTTGGCGCGGGCCCGATGAGCGTCAGACATGGATGCGACGGTCAGAGGAGAGCGGGGTGGTGGAAGACAGATTCCGGCGCACCCCTACCTGGCGCGCCAAATGCCGGATCTCGGGTTCCGGCAGACCCTTAAGGTTCGAACACTGGGGTGCGCACGGAAATCACGTCCTCAACCTCCCCGTCTCGCAAAGATCTAAACAACTAAGAGGATCACACAAGAGACACAAGATTTATACTGGTTCGAGCCACCATTGAGGTGTAATACCCTACTCCAGTGTGTGGTGGATGGATTGCCTCCTGGGGCTGGAGATGACGAACAATACTAGGAAGAACAGCCTCGTGAGGGTCTGTTCTTGGCTGGGGCGACGAACTACTGGGAAGAGTTCAATCGCCTTCTCTCTCTCTCTCACTCTATCTACTCTGTGTGCCTTCTGATGGAAAACCGAACGAACCCCTTGCTACGTAGGTGGCCGTCCCTATTTATAGGGGCCCTGGTCCTCTTCCCAAATATTGAGCGGGAAGGGAGCCAACAATGGCGGGCTAATTTGAAGGGGGACAGTAAGTACTCTTATCCTGACTAAAGGTGGTCTTCGCCTGCGAAAGACTCTGCAGTGACGCCGTGCTGGGCTCCATGGTGACCTCCGTCTCGTAGTCCGCTCGGTCCTGGTCTCGTTGCACCGAAATGGCAACCTTTGCCTGATGCCTCGGTACTCCGCGGCTGCGCTTGCCCCCTTTGCACCAAAGAGGAAAGAAGGACGCTGCGCGCGCTGGCACCCGCCTGGTGCCCTCGATCGTCATGGCTTGTGTCACGGGCACCTCGCGAGGCACCCCGCCTTGAATTCTCCGCCTCCTCGCGAGCCAGCCTGGAGAGGATGCGCCGTGTCGTCCGCCTCGCGAGGCTTGGCCCCTCGCGAGGGTCTTGGGTTTTGTGCTTGATGAAGATGGGCCATGTTGGGCCCCCACTTGAGCCACGCCGCAGGCCGCAGGCAGGCAAGTCTGGGGACCCCCGTTCCCAAAACGCCGACAGTAGGGTATTACCTCCATCAAGAGGGCCCGAACCTGGGTAAACATCATGTCCCATGTCTCCTGTTACCATCAATCTTAGACGCATAGTTCGGGACCCCCTACCCGAGATCCGCCGGTTTTGACATCGACATTGCTGCTTTCATTGAGAGTTCCACTGCGTCTGCTACCTCTTGAGCACTGCGTTGGTTTTCCCTTGAAGAGGAAAGGGCGATGCAGTAAAGTAGCATAAGTATTTCCCTCAGTTTTTGAGAACCAAGGTATCAATCCAATATGAGATCACGCTCAAGTCCCACGCACCTACACAAACAAATAAGAACCTCGCAACCAACGCGATAAAGGGGTTGTCAATCCCTTCACGGTCACTTACGAGAGTGAGATCTAATAGATATGATAAGATAATATTTTTGGTATTTTTATGATAAAGAGAAATAAAGATGCAAAGTAAAATAAATGGCAATGGAAATAACAAAGTATTGGAAGATTAATATGATAGAAGATAGACCAGGGGGCCATAGGTTTAACTAGTGGCTTCTGTCAAGAGCATAAGTATTACGGTGGGTAAACGAATTACTGTCAAGCAATTGATAGAATTGAGCATAGTTATGAGAATATCTAGGTATGATCATGTATATAGGCATCACGTCTGAGACAAGTAGACCGAAACGATTCAGCATCTACTACTATTACTCCACACATCGACCGCTATCCAGCATGCATCTAGAGTATTAAGTTCATAAGAATAGAGTAATGCTTTAGGGAAGATGACATGATGTAGAGGGATAGACTCATGCAATATGATATAAACCCCATCATTTTATCCTCTATGCAAACAATACAATACATGTCGTTTCCCTTTCTATCGCTAGACTCGAGCACTGCAAGATTGAACCCAAAGCTAAGCACTTCTCCCATTGCAAGAAAGATCAATCTAGTAGGACACACCAAACTGATAATTCGAAGAGACTTGCAAAGATAAACCAATAATACATAAAAGAATTCAGAGGAGAATCAGATATTGTTCATAGATAATCTGGATCATAAACCCACAATTCGTCGGATCTCAACAAACAAACCGCAAAAGAAGATTACATCGAATAGATCTCCAAGAAGATCGAGGAGAACTTTGTATTGAGATCCAAAGAGAGAGAAGAAGCCATCTAGCTAATAACTATGGACCCGTAGGTCTGAAATAAACTACTCACACATCACCGGAGAGGACATGGAGTTGATGTAGAGGCCCTCCGTGATCGATGCCCCCTCCGGCGGAGCTCCGGAAAAGGCCCATGATGGGATCTCTCGGGTACAGAAGGTTGCGGCGGTGGAATTAGGTTTTCGTGGTGCTCTTGGATGTTTGGGAGGTACATGGACATATATAGGAGGAAGAAGTACATCGGTGGAGCAACGGAGGGCCCACGAGGGTGGAGGGTGCGCCTAGGGGGGTTGGCGTGCCCCCTGCCTCGTGCCTTCCTCCGTAGTTTCTTGACACACACTCCAACGGAGGCCTTTCATTCCGTTTGGACTCCATTTGATATTCCTTTTCTTGGAAACCATAAAATAGGCAAAAAAAAACAACAATTTGGGCTGGGCCTCGATTAGTAGGTTAGTCCCAAAAATGATATATAAGTGTAAAATAAAGCCCATTAACATCCAAAATAGATAATATAATAGCATGGAGCAATCAAAAATTAAAGATACGTTGGAGACGTATCAGCATCCCCAAGCTTAATTCCTGCTCGTCCTCGAGTAGGTAAATGATAAAAGAAAGAATTTTAGATGTGGAATGCTTTCTAACATATTTATCAATGTAAGTTTTCTTTAATGTGGCATGAATGTTCAGATCCAAAAGATTCAAGATAAAAGTTTAATATTGACATAAAAATAATAATACTTCAAGCATACTAACTAAGCAATTATGTATTCTCAAAATAACATGGCCAAAGAAAGTTATCCCTACAAAATCATATAGTCTGGCTATGCTCTATCTTCACCACACAAAATATTTAAATCATGCACAACCCCGATGACAAGCCTAGCAATTGTTTCATACTTTTAGTGTTCTCAAACTTTTTCAATCTTCACGCAATATATGAGCGTGAGCCATGGATATAGAACTATATGGTGGAATAGAATGGTGGTTGCGGAGAAGACAAAAAAGGAGAAGATAGTCTCACATCAAATAAGCGTATCAACGTGCTATGGAGATGCCCATCAATAGATATCGATGTGAGTGTGAGTAGGGATTTCCATGCAACGGATGATCTAGAGCTATAAGTATATGAAAGCTCAACAAAAGAAACTAAGTGGGTGTGCATCCAACTTGCTTGCTCATGAAGACCTAGGGAAATTTGAGCAAGCTCATCATTGGAATATACAAGCCAAGTTCTATAATGAAAAATTCCCACTAGTATATGAAAGTGACATCATAGGAGACTCTCTATCATGAAGATCATGGTGCTAATTTGAAGCACAAGTGTGGAAAAAGAATAGTAGCATTGTCCCTTCTCTCTTTTTCTCTCATTTTATATTTTTTTCTTCGGGCCTCCTTTCCTTTTTCTTTTTCTTTTTGGCCTCTTTTCTCTTTTTTTCCGTCTGGAGTCTCATCCCGACTTGTGGGGGAATCATAGTCTCCATCATCCTTTCCTCACTGGGACAATGCTCTAATAATGATGATCATCACACTTTATTTACTTACACTCAAAAATTATAACTCGATACTTAGAACAAAATATGACTCAATGTGAATGCCTCAGGCGGTGTACCGGGATGTGCAATGATGCATCAGTGGCATGTATGAAAATTATGAATGGTGGCTTTGCCACAAATACGATGTCAACTACATGATCATGCAAGCATTATGACAATGATGAAGCCTGTCATAATAACGGAACGATGGAAAGTTGCATGGCAATATATCTCGAAATGGCTATGGAAATGCCATAATAGGTAGGTATGGTGGCTGTTTTGAGGAAGGTATATGGTGGGTTTATGGTACCGGCGAAAGTTGCACGATACTAGAGAGACTAGCAATGGTGGAAGGTTGAGAGTGCGTATAATCCATGGACTCAACATTAGTCATAAAGAACTCACATACTTATTGCAAAAATCTACAAGTTATCAAAGCAAAGTATTACGCGCATGCTCCTAGGGGGATAGATTGGTAGGAAAAGACCATCGCTCGTCCCCGACCGCCACTCATAAGAAAGACAATCAATAAATAAATCATGCTCCGACTTCATCACATAACAGTTCACCATACGTGCATGCTACGAGAATCACAAACTTTAACACAAGTATTTCTCAAATTCACAACTACTCAACTAGCATGACTCTAATATCACCATCTCCATATCTCAAAACAATTATCAAGTATCAAACTTCTCTTAGTATTCAATGCATTTGTATGAAAGTTTTTATTATTGCCATGTTGTTCTAAAGGACTCTCAAAATAATATAAGTGAAGCATGAGAGAACAATTATTTCTATAAAATAAAATCACCACCGTGTTCTAAAAGATATAAGTGAAGAACTAGAGCAAAAACTATATAGCTCAAAAGATATAAGTGAAGCACATAGAGTATTCTAATAAATTCCCAATCATGTGAGTATGTCTCAAAAGGTGTGTACAGAAAGTATGATTGTGGTAAACTAAAAAGCAAAGACTCAAATCATACAAGACGCTCCAAGAAAAACACATATCATGTGGTGAATAAAAATATAGCTCCAAGTAAAGTTACCAATAGACGAAGACGAAAGAGCGGATGCCTTCCAGGGCATCCCCAAGCTTAGGCTATTTGGTGTCCTTGAATTTTACCTTGGGGTGCCATGAGCATCCCCAAGCTTAGGCTCTTGCCACTCCTTGTTCCATAATCCATCAAATATTTACCCAAAACTTGAAAACTTCACAACACAAAACTCAAAATAGAAAATCTCGTGAGCTCCGTTAGCGAAAGAAAACAAAACACCACTTCAAGGTACTGTAATGAACTCATTCTTGATTTATATTGGTGTTAAACCTACTTTATTTCAACTTCTCTATGGTTTATAAACTCTTTTACTAGCCATAGATTCATCAAAATAAGCAAACAACACACGAAAAATAGAATCTGTCAAAAACAGAACAGCCTGTAGTAACCTTTAGCTAGAGCAACTTATGTATCTCAAAAAATTCTAAAATAAATTTCTGGACGTGAAGAATTTATATATTAATCATATGCAAAAAGAATTAACTAAATATCACCTTCCAACTAAAAATGGCAGCAATTCTCGTGAGCGCTAAAGTTTCCATTTTTTTACAGCAAGATCAAATAGACTTTCCCCAAGTCTTCCCAACGGTTCTACTTGGCAAAAATACTAATTAAACACAAAAAACACAACCAAAACAGAGGCTAGATAAATTATTTATTACTAAAAAGGAGCAAAAAGAAAGGAATAAAAAATAAAATTGGGTTGCCTCCCAACAAGCGCTATCGTTTAACGCCCCTAGCTAGGCATAAAAGCGAAGATAGATCTAGGTATTGCCATCTTTGGTAGGCAATCCATAAGTGGCTAGATTCATATGGTAATTTAATTTTCTTTCTATGGAAGTGTTACATGCCTTTCCTTAATGGAAATTGGATTCTAATATTCCATTCCTTCATATCAATAATTGAACCAATCGTTCTAAGGAAAGGTCTACCAAGAATAATATGAGATGAAGGATTGCAATCTATATCAAGAACAATGAAATCTACGGGCACATACTTCCTATTTGCAACAATAAGAACATCATTAATTCTTCCCATAGGTTTCTTAATAGTGGAATCCGCAAGGTGCAAGTTTAAAGAACAATCATCAAAATCACAGAAACCTAGCAAATCACACAAAGTTTTTGGAATCGTGGAAACACTAGCACCCAAATCACACAAATCATAAAACTCATGATCTTTAATTTTTATTTTTATTTTAGGTTCCCACTCATCATAAATTTTTCTAGGGATAGAAACTTCCAACTCAAGTTTTTCTTCATAAGATTGCATCAAAGCATCAACGATATGTTTAGTAAAAGCTTTACTTTGACTATAAGCATGAGGAGAATTTAGCACGGATTGCAACAAGGAAATACAATCTATCAAAGAGAAATTATCATAATTAAATTCATTGAAATCCAAGATAGTGGGTTCATTGCTATTTAAAGTTTTAATCTCTTCAATCCCACTTTTAACAATTTTTGCATCAAGATCTAAAGACTCCGAATTTTTAGAACGCCTTCTAGGTAAAGGTGGCTCATCTTCAGCCCCATCATTATCAAGATTCATATTGAAAAACAAAGATTTAGTAGGGGACACATCAATTACTTTTAGATCTTCATCCTTATTATCATGAAAACTAGAAGAACACGCTTTAATAAAGCAATATTTCTTAGCACGCATCCGAGCGGTTCTTTCTTTGCACTCATCAATGGAAATTCACATGGCTTTGAGAGACTCATTGATATCATGCTTAGGTGGAATAGATCAAAGTTTCAAAGAATCAACATTAAGAGAAATCCTATCAATGTTCCTAGCCAACTCATCAATCTTAAGCATTTTTTCTTCAATCAAAGCATTGAAACTCTTTTGCGATGTAATAAATTCTTTAATATTAGATTCAAAATCAGAGGGCATCTTATTATAATTTCCATAAGAATTGTTGTAGGAATTGCCATAATTATTAGAGGAATTACTAGGGAACAGCCTAGAATGAAAATTACCTCTATACGCGTTATTACCAAAATTGTTCCTACCAACAAAATTCACATCCATAGATTCATTATTATTCTCAATCAAAGTAGACAAAGTCATATCATTAGAATCAGTAGGAGAACTCTTATTAGCAAACAATTTCATAAGTTCATCCATCTTTCCACTCAAAACATTAATTTCTTCTATCGCATGCACTTTTTTGCTAGTAGATCTTTCAGTGTGCCATTGAGAATAATTAACCATAATATTATCTAGGAGTTTGGTAGCTTCTCCTAAAGTGATTTCCATAAAGGTGCCTTCCGCGGCCGAATATAAAAGATTTCTAGAAGCAAAATTCAATCCCGCATAAAAATTCTGTATAATCATCCATAAATTCAAACCATGTGTAGGGCAATTACGTATCATTAATTTCATCCTCTCCCAAGATTGTGCAACATGTTCATGATCAAGTTGCTTAAAATTCATAATATCGTTTCTATGAGAGATGATCTTAGTGAGAGGAAAATACTTAGAGATAAAAGCATCTTTGCACTTATTCCATGAATCAATACTATTCTTAGGCAAAGACGAAAACCAAGCTTTAGCACGATCTCTAAGAGAAAACGGAAATAGCTTCTGTTTAAAAATATCATTATGCACATCTTTCTTCTTTTGCATATCACACAAATCAACAAAGTTGTTTAGATGAGTAGCGGCATCTTCACTAGGAAGGCCGGAAAACGGATCTTTCATGACAAGATTCAACAAAGAAGCATTAATTTCACAAGATTCAGCATCGGTAAGAGGAGCAATCGGAGTGCTAATAAAATCATTGTTGTTGGTATTGGTAAAGTCACACAATTTAGTATTATCTTGAGCCATCATGACAAGCAAGAAATCCAACACACAAGCAAACAAGAAATGGGCAAAAATGCAAATAGAAAAAGAGAAGGGGAACGGAAGGAGAGGGAGAGAGGAAAAGAGGGAAAATAAAATGGCAAGGGCGAAGTGGGGGAGAGGAAAATGACAAGCAAATGGCAAATAATGTAATGCGAGGGATAAGAGTTTGTGATGGGTACTTGGTATGTCTTGACTTGTGCTTGAATCTCCCAGGCAATGGCACCAGAAATGGCTCATTGTCAGGGGTCAAATCTTGACTTGACTTGGCGCAAATGTCCCCGGCAACGGTACCAGAAATCCTTCTTGCTACCTCTTGAGCACTGCGTTGGTTTTCCCTTGAAGAGGAAAGGGTGATGCAGTAAAGTAGCGTAAGTATTTCCCTCAGTTTTTGAGACCCAAGGTATCAATCCAGTAGGAGATCACGCTCAAGTCCCACGCACCTACACAAACAAATAAGAACCTCGCAACCAACGCGATAAAGGGGTTGGCAATCCCTTCACGGTCACTTACGAGAGCGAGATCTGATAGATATGATAAGATAATATTTTTGTTATTTTTATGATAAAGATAAATAAATATGCAAAGTAAAATAAATGGCAATGGAAATAACTAAGTATTGGAAGATTAATATGATAGAAGATAGACCCAGGGGCCATAGGTTTCACTAGTGGCTTCTCTCAAGAGCATAAGTATTACGGTGGGTAAACGAATTACTGTAGAGCAATTGATAGAATTGAGCATAGTTATGAGAATATCTAGGTATGATCATGTATATAGGCATCACGCTAGAGACAAGTAGACCGAAAGAATTCTGCATCTACTACTATTACTCCACACATAGACCGCTATCCAGCATGCATCTAGAGAATTAAGTTCATAAGAACAGAGTAATGCTTTAGGGAAGATGACATGATGTAGAGGGATAAACTTATGCAATGTGATATAAACCCCATCTTTTTATCCTCGATGGCAACAATACAATATGTGTCGTTTCCCTTTCTATCACTGGGCTCGAGCACCGCAAGATTGAACCCAAAGCTAAGCACTTCTCCCATTGCAAGAAAGATCAATCTAGTAGGACACAGCAAACTGATAATTCGAAGAGACTTGCAAAGATAAACCAATCATACATAAAAGAATTCAGAGGAGAATCAAATATTGTTCATAGATAATCTGGATCATAAACCCACAATTCATCGGATCTCAACAAACACACCGCAAAAGAAGATTACATCGAATAGATCTCCAAGAAGATCGAGGAGAACTTTGTATTGAGATCCAAAGAGAGAGAAGAAGCCATCTAGCTAATAACTATGGACCCGTAGGTCTGAAATAAACTACTCACATATCACCAGAGAGGCCATGGAGTTGATGTCGAGGCCCTCCATGATCGATGCCCCCTCTGGCGGAGCTTCAAAAAAGGCCCCAAGATGGGATCTCTCGTGTATAGAAGGTTGCGGTGGTGGAATTCGGTTTTCGTGGTGCTCCTAGATGTTTGCGGGGGTACGTGGATATATATAGGAGGAAGAAGTACGTGAGTGGAGCAATGGAGGGCCCACGAGGGTGGAGGGCGCGCCGAGGGGGGTAGGCGCGCCCCCTACCTCATGCCTTCCTTCGTTGTTTCTTGACACACGCTGCAAGTCTCCTGGATCACATTTGTTGAGAAAATCACGTTCCTGAAGGTTTCATTCCGTTTGGACTCCGTTTGATATTCCTTTTTCTTCGAAACCCTAAAATAGCTAGGCAAAAAAACATCAATTTTGCTGGGCCTCCGATTAGTAGGTTAGTCCCAAAAATGAAGCCCATTAGCATCAAAAATAGATAATATAATAGCATGGCGCAATCAAAAATTATAGATACGTTGGAGACGTATCAGAGTCATCACTAGAAGGTTCGATGGCTCCATCAACCATCTACAACAATGCTGCCCTGGGGGAGGTTTTCCTCCCCAGTCAGATCTTTGTGTTCGGCGGCTTCGCACTGCGGGCCAACTCGCTTGGCCATCTAGAGCAGATCGACAGCTACGCCCCAGGTCACCAGATTAGTTTTGGAAACTTGGATTATGTCGCTGACATCCGAGGAGACTTGATCTTCCGAGGATTCACGACCCCAACCTCCGCTCTGGCCTTAGAGCTAGAGCGCGTCGCCAGGTCTGATGACGGGATTTCAAAACCCTTCAGACTATCTGTGGCCACTAAGCCCAGTACGGGAGAGCCGGAGGAAGCAGTGTCGCTGGAAACTATCAAAAAGTCGGACTCTTCCCTAGACACTAGCTCCGAACTCTCGGAGTCAGTATCGTGTGGGCTCGGCCGAGGAATCCCCTTCCCTCTATACTCAACGGATTCTCTTCTCCCTGGCCAAACCTCGCCTTTAAGCAAGGCTTTGGACTTGATGTGATCCCTCGTCATTACAGAGGAGCAATGTCCAAACTACGCCTAGCCTAAACTAGGGGCTGAGAGCAGGGAATTTTATGTCCCACCCACCATCCACTTCATAGCCACTGTCGATGACCTAACTGACATGCTCGACTATGGCTCCAAAGACATCGACGGTATGGACGAAGATGCCGAAGAGGGGCAGGCCCAAAACCCACCGTTTACCGGACACTGTATGACCACCTCTTCGTATGACGTGTACATGGTGGATACACCCAAGGAGGGTGACGCTGATACTGAGAAAAATCCAGTAGAGGGTAAACCTCCCGATATACAACCAAAACACCGACGGCGCCGCTCTAAATCACGCCGCAACAAAGACAGCAATACCGGCACGAGAGACAACAATACTCCGGACGATGTCGAAGACCAAGAAAACCCCATCGAGCAAAACTCTGAACAAGACGATCGGGAGGACGGGCAAGTTAGCCCTGATGAACATGCTGCAAACAAAGACTCGGAGGACAGTAACTACCTTCCACTCTCCGAGGATGAGGTGAGCCTCGGCGACGAAGACTTTATCGTGCCTGAGGAACCTCTCGAGCAGGAGCGCTTTAAGCAACGGCTAACAACCACTGCAAGGAGTCTGAAAAAGAAACAACAGCAACTTCAAGCTGATCAAGATCTACTCAATGACAGATGGACTAATGTCCTGGCAGCTGAGGAATACGGCCTCGTGCGCCCAACCAAAAGCTACCCGAAGCATAAACTGCTACCTCAATTCGATGACGAGGCACTTGAGCTCGTACCAGGAACACGTAATGCGGCTGACCAACCACCACATGGCCGGGACAAAACGGCAGCTCAAGTCGATCACCGGCCCATACTATTTCGTCGTAAAGGTAGAGACACAATGGCTCGGGGATACACATACGACCTATGGCAGGATCTGAAGAATAAAGCAGGGCCAGCCAGGTCGATCTACGGATCGTGGGGGCGTGCCTCGGCGCGCGACGATGGCTATCAAGCTAAACATGACAAGCATAATCATGCCTGGGTCGAAAGCCCACTACAAAAAAAATACACTTCCGCGATGATACGTGTTTGTCACAGTAGGTTGCTTTTTTTGTCATGCATGAACATCCATGACAAATTTATGACAGAATCAAGATAGTCATAACTGTGCTATCGTAGAAGTGTTCCATGACATTACCAAAATTGTCATCACGGAAGTGTCCACTTCCATGACGATAAATCGTGCGTCACAGAAGTGCTTTCATCAAGGGTGACCAACACGTGGCATCCACCGTAACGGAACGCTGTTAAGCTATCGGGTCGGGTTTTGGATCCGATAACCCGTTAACAGCCCCGACCAATGGGAAATTTCCACGTGTAAAATTCTTATTGGCCGGACGAAAGACGTGCCAGCTCGTTAGTGGGTCAGATAGGCGCCTATGATACGTCAACACGTGGCACGACCCAATAGAGGCCCATTCCTGTGAAAAGGTCGGCCTATTTGACTTGGTCAAAAGGTGGCGGGCCGGCCCATAGAAAGCCTGTTAATGGCATGTTCGCATATAGCCCATTTACAGCCTGCTAACCCAAGGCCCGTTGTGCCCTATCCGAATTAGGCCCAGTAGCATCATCTAGGCCATCTAATATAATTCCAGCCCGTTTTCACTTCTGGCCCATGTATGGCCCATGACGTCTTTCGGCCCATATGAGGCCCTATGTAACTCTTGGCCTATTAACGGCCCGTGGTGAAACTGGCCCGTAATGAACAGTGTATCACTTTACACCCATTAACGACCCGTGGTGAAACTGGCCCGTAATGAATAGTGTATCACTTTATACCCATTAATGGCTCGTTATTCCGTTGGGCTGTTTCCAGCCCATGTTATCTTTCGGCATTCTCAGAGCCCATTTATTCTTGGGCTCATTTCCAACATTCGTTTACTTACGGCCCGTTAATGTCATTTTCTGCTTGTGGGCCAAATTTAGCCCGTGGTTACAGTCGACCCGTTTGTGGTCCGTTAATACGTTGGGCCGTTTTCATAGCGTCATCAAATACGGCCTATTAACGATTGCCCGTTACGGTCGGCCCATGAACGGACGATTCCAACTCTAGCCCATTTACGGCCATAATGCGGCCTGTTATTGGCCCATGATTGGCCAATCGATCATACGGCCCATATAAGGCCCATTGATGATACAGCCCGTAGAAGGCCCATTGTTTCTACGGCCCGTAGAAAGCCTACTGTTTCTACAGCCCGTAGAAGGCCCACTATTTCTACGGCCCGTAGGAGGCCCAGTGTCACTACAGTAAATATTAGCCCATGGTTATTGTGGCGTAGTTTTAAAAAATAGGTTATTGCAGCCACTAGTTAACCGCGGAAAAAGAACTGCAATGACTACAAGCAAACAAATAAACAAGACAACAAAGAAATAAATAAGGAAGCAACTAATGCTAGGCTATCACGGGTATTACACATATTACATCCACTGGGCATCAAAGTTCGCCACTAGTGCAAATATAGGGATCAAAGCAGCATATCATATACACTGGCTGTCAAAATTGGCCACTAGTGCAAATAAACGCGGCAGCAAAACAAGAGCATAACTGAAACAACTTCAGAAGAGCTCAAGAAACGTTATCCTGGGTATCCACCATGCTGGCAATAAGCTTAGCAAGCTGATTAGCTTTGTCCGGTTTGGCGCTAAAATCCTCCAACGCTTGCTGTTCCACTAGAAAGTATGCATCTGAATGGTCCAGGGACTTCCACAGTCCTTCCGCTTCTTGTCGCAGCACAGCTGATCGATGTCTTTCAACTTGTAGTTGAGACTCAAAAAACTGAACTGATTCAGACAGTGACTTTGAATAGCTTGTGCAAGCGGTAGTGGCCAGTAACTCCAACACTAAACCAAGACAGGATGTGCCACTATCCTAAACCTTATCTGCATTACTTCCTTTACCGTTGCTTAATAAGGCACTCTTCCCCAATATTCTGTCAGCATTCTAAAAGAAGAAACAAGCAGACACATAACAGGTTTAGCATGTACTAGTATATGAAACTCATTTCGGTGAACCAGTTCATTAGTAAGGTGGACAGGATTAAACTACCAAGTCTTCTATTGCCAAGTACTAGTACATAATAAAAGCATCAAACAAACATATATCTATGTCCTATGGTAGCAATGGAATCTTAAATTAGAACAGTTGTTCTTCAGGTTTAGGCACTTGTTCTACATGAATAGAGTACAGTAAGACGCAAGAATATAATACTTCAAAATAGAAAATGAGCTCATAGACCTTACCACATTCTTGGTTCAGGACCAGTAGAGAACAAGGCGTTCCCAGTCATCGTCCAGTGAATGTATCTCAGGAGAACATAAGGGAATTTGATGAGTTTCTTTGCCGGTTAAGTACGTTTTCTTCAGGTAATTCTGATACTGCCACCAAGCATTCTTGAAAATAGCAGAGGTATTAGCACAGGTTACCTCGTCCTGAGTTTCCAAATCGGTCCTTCTCTATATAGAAAAATGGGAAATTTTGTTGTATTATAACCATCATGGAGGTAGGATGTATGAGACGAAGCAAAGTAATTGCCATGAATAACATTACTTACACATAACTCCTGGACAAACACCTGCAACTGGCATTTTCCTTCACCTTTAGTATAATATTTCCAAGATGGGAAGATACGCACATACGATTTAACAACATCAAATGCGATAGATGCTAAACTACGACTAGCTAGTTGTGCTTCCTCCACAGGAATAAGCGTACTAACTGGTGGAGTTGGGGTTCGCCGTGATAGTACTGGCCCTTTGGGCACTGGAGCTGCCTTACTAACTGCTCTTGTTTGGGAGCTCTGTGGTGGAGATGGTGTTGTGTGAACAGGAACTAGGTTACTATCGGCTGGGGTTGAGGTTAGATTGGGTGAAGCTGGTTCTCTGTCCATCGTAGTAGGGGTACAATCTGCGAGAGTTTGGGTTATGTGTGGTAGGGCTGGTTCCTGTGCATGTACAACTGGGGTACTATCTCCACCAAGAGGTAGCACTGTTTTATTTAAAGACCGTGTTTTTAGTCCGCTAGATACTGGCATCACCCGCTCCAATTCAAATGGCTGATAAACAAGAAACATAGTTGAATGTACAAACATTGTATGAGAGACAGACGCAATAGATAGTGTGGAAAAAAGAGGGCATGAAATAGTTGACATGTATATTGTTTAACTAAAACGGATAGCATGACATAATTTCACATATATGATGTCTATCTAAACTGAATAGCATAGCATAACATAATTTAAAGATATGATGAATAACTAAACAGGATCACATGACATAATTCACCTACATGTTATCTAAGTAACCAGGATCGCATCATTTAATTCACATATGTGATTTATATGCTAAACAGAGGGCATTCGATATGATGTCTGAACTAAGAACATGGTGTTGAATATTGTGTATATGATGTCTAAACTATGCAATGCAAGACACCGTATGCATGATATGAGCAGTATAACCGTGCCAAGTTAGAGCATACACCTCAGTGGGGGAATAGGACAGGTCATCTGTCTCTGAATCCATCTCTGAGGAGCTATCGGGACCCAACAAGAGATCTGCTTTGACAGGTAGCACTGTCTGCTCTGAAGGCCTTGTTTTCACTCCAGATTTTTTTCCATCTCCCACCCAAATGGCTGATTCATAGGAAGAGTAGTTTAATGTACAAACATTGTCGACAAATGGAAATGTAATGAAGAAAAGGATGGGAAAGATATCATTCAAATATATGATGCCTGGTTAAACAGGATGGCATTGTACATTTCACATATATTATGGCTGGCTAAAAGACATGAGACTGCATAATTCCCATATATGATATAGAAACTAAACAGGTGGCATTACAGAACATGTCTAAACTAAGCAGATGACATATATGATGTCAAAAGTAGGCATTACAAGGCAACATATGCATGATATGACTAACATCATCATGCCAAGGTAGAGCAAACACCTTGGGGGTAAATAGGAGTGGTCAGCAGCGTCTGAATCCGCCTCAGAACAGATATCTTCCTCTAGATTACAATCTAGAGAGGGGTGCGGAGGGTTTGCCATTGAACCCACCATGGAGCAATGTCTGCTTGACATTGTATTGCCATGCAAAACTCTTCTCTTTTTCTCTACATGTTCAGCATGACTATGTACAATATCTGACATGCATACGAAAAAAATATGGTGAGATTATGTAATGAGAGCATGCAGAAATTTAGAGTGATGGTAACAACCAGTGGATCGATGTTTTCCGTTGAACCAAAATAGCCCTAATGGATCGACGTGAATGTATAGTAATAAGTGATGCAACAAGTGTACAACCTCTTTGTCGTAGCCGTGTCGACCTCAACATCATTGGGTTGGTCACTGAAGCAGTTGAGGCGGAGGTGGCTGTCGGAGGTGTGGAGGAAGATCTGAGGAATCTGTAGATGGCGTCCAGGGCACTGCTCTGTTGTGATGGATCGTTCTGTCATTGGAGCAGCTCCGGTGAGCCGTAAGACATCAAGGCTAACACAAGACAGACATCGTCAATATCAAGTGGGATTCTAATAGCATCTCCAATAGATGATGTAAAATGGATGTAAAATTAACATCACCAAAAACCACCTGACTACAACAGATGAGGTAAAAACTGTCGACTTTGAACTTAACTGTCGAAACTGAAATTTACTGTCGAATCTGAATGCTACTGTCGAAACTGAACGCAATGGTAGCAGAGAGGCACTTGACATGTAGTTTAGGGAGGGCCTGTAGTTCATCTTCAACCTGCACCCCCCTGAGCCGCCAGCCACCACCGGCCGAACCGCCGGCCCCAGCGCCGCCTCGCCGCTCTGAAACAACTCGCCACTGCCACCCCGGCCAGCCCTCTAGGCCCCCCGCCCCCACCCTGAACCCTAAGATGGATAGTGGGGTACCTCTCCGGCGAGCCCCCGTCCCCGCTGCGGGTGGTTCTTCCTTAACTCCGGCGAGCCCCCAACCCCTGAAAATCAACTGACCCAAAAGTCGATTCAGTCGACTAAAGTGTGGATTAATCGGAGCAGAGCAGCAGCACGAGCGAGGGGGGGAGCAGCAGCAGCAGCTGGGCGATCGAGCGATCGAGCGAGAGCCGGAGAAGCAGCAGCAAATCCGGCTGGTATGGACGCCGCCGCCGAAGCGGCCTCACACTGGGGGAGAGCCGTCGTCGAGATGTCGCCCGCGGCGCCGGCTTCAAGGTAGCCGCTCCATGGGGGTGCGGGATGGAGCACTGTCGGCGCCGAGAGGTCGAGTTAAGGAGAAGGTGCGATGCGATGAGTGTACAACCTCTTTGGTGGCGCCGAGTAGGCCTCGGCTTCATCTGAGGAGTCGGTGAGGATGCTGCGGTTCCGGTGGAGCAGGTTAAGGCGGCATTGTGGGGATGGAGCTGCCGCGATAGACGAGGCAATCGTCGGAGATGCTCCTTGGAGGTGGAGGACGGGGCGGCTGAACCGGCAGGACGGCGAGATGGACAACGGATCCTCATCCGGGGAGGTGGACGAGGGACGTCGAGCTGTTGCGCTGGACGACGTCGTCGGGGAAGAGGCTCCGGCTGGGCAGCGGTGACGTGGCGGACGGAGGAGGGTGGGGTTTCACAGCTGGAGCAGAGAGGTTATGGCGGCCTGGGATTTCGAATGGCGAAAAGGGGGCGATGGGAGGGGTGAAGCATGACTTAGGAACACGCTCGTCCAAAATGTAGGGTGTGTTACAAAAGTACCCCCCACCAATTTGAACTAGCGGCCCTTTCAGCTCATGGTTAGAAGGGGGATTTTGCGTGTCAGGATTTGGCAGCTGGAGGGAGTTTTCGCGCATGTTGTAATTTCGGGATAGCAAGGTGTGGGTTGTGAAGGCGCCAGTTTTGGGAGGACGATATCTGAATTGGGATATAACAAGACGCAGGTTGAATTTCAGGGACAAGCCTAATGTGTAGTAATATTGTACTTGTATGTACCAAGTCAATTCGCACTTCCCTCAACCCAAAAGAAAACGAAGAAAATAAAACTATTCACACCACACAAAGAGAGAGTCTTGCCCCGTTTTACTATACAAATGCTATTCAAAGCTACTCCCTCCTTCCATCTATATAGGGACTAATGCGTTTTCGATGCTAACTTTGACCAAATATTAGAGCAATGATATATGACATGCAACTTACACAAAGCACACCGTTAAATTCGTCTGTGAAAGGTTCTTTCAATGATATAATTTTCACATTGTGCATGTCATGTACTATTAATCTTGTCAATAGTCAAAGGCGGTCTTAAAAATCTCATTACGCCCTATATAGATGGAAGGAGCGAGTATGAATCCATGGTATGTCCGACTAAATTTTTTCACTTGCTGCATAATGCATGTAACCTACTCATACCAACATTTTAGTGCATTCCAAATGTCTATACTACCGCTGCAATTCGAACTAAATTTGAATCCGTTTCTCTATTTCAATAAGAATCTACAATCATGATTGTTGCCAACTTCAACCATCATAGTTTCCTTGCTATCCGCCAGATATAAATCAGACGGCCTATAATGCAAGATGGCAGGCACACCATCATCAACAACTCCGGTTTTTATAAGAGTAGAAATAAAACATATTAAATGTAGTATACCATGTTCATAACCACACCATGTGTATCACCGTTATATATATTCACACATCCGTCGGTTTCAAACACTATGATAAATTCTTCAAATATCCGAATTCACTTTTTATAATGAAGTACATATGATCTCTATTCGTCTTTTACACCCACACAACCCTCTTATCTTTGTAGCTAGCGCTAACTTTCTCTTGTGCATGCACACGCCCGCATCCCTCTCACCCTCCCTCAGCATTCTCTAGCTCCATCGCGCAAATTCGTCTTTTCACTTTAGGTCGTTTACCCACGGTGTGTGTATGCCCCCCAGCTCCTTCTTTATGGCACACATCGATCGATATGCCTCTCTAGCCAGGTGTGCCTAGCACAAACACAAGCTTCCCCTCTTCTCTTGTCACCGTCCATGCCTCACTCCCACCACTCTTTTCATCGTTCTCGTACTCGCACACTCCTCACCCTCGATATAGTATGCCTCTCGTACCACCTCCTACATGCATCCCTCTCTCTCTATCCTTCTCCTCGTGCCTCATTTGCTTCTAACACACACATGCATGTATACCGATTGATCTCCCAACATATACCTAGATCGACTTTAACTACCCCCCGGCCCATCGATCGACGTACCTCACAAGTTATGTCTCTCCTTTATCTTACAAAGGGCGATTGATCTTCCTATGTAGTTACGTCTGCTTACCACAGCCACATCGTCCCCCCCCCTCATCATTCGTGCAGGCCTCCTGACCCGTCTCTCACGCACACATGCACAGACAACAAGCAGCCATCTCCTCTCTTATGGATATTGCGGGCGTGCCCTTCATTTGTCTAGCAAGCCTATCCCACCATTTGTTAGAAGCAACTCCACTACCGCCCCCTCCAACACTCTAGCTCTATCTCTCTCCCAACCTTATTCATCTCCTACACATATGCATGGATGCCGATTGATCTCCCTTAATACATGAGGCAGATCGATCTCCTTAATACATGAGGTAGGCCTCTCTCCTCCTCCACACATATACCAACCATTGTACCTCTATAGTTAATTGGGCCTCCCTCTTCCCCCACCACACACCGATAGTCAAGCGCTGCAGGTAGGTATCCATGCCACAGAGACAAACTGCACATGTCCCATCTCACATTCCAGTAGGCCAGCCACTCTATATCTTTGACGTGGGCACACACAAATTCGATGGCACTCTTTATCGATCGCGCGCGCACGCACACACACATACATCATCCCTCTCTTCGATTCTATGGGATACCTCAAGACAATGATACCTCCACTCTCTTCTCGTGGATCGCCCCCTCTATATATATGTTATATCCAGGACTCTATTTCACACACATTGCATATGTTAAATTTTTTGATTGACCCCCCACAAAAAAACTCTCAAGAACCCACACACTATATCTCTCTAGTTTGTATCTCTCTCACACAATCCCACGTACGTGGTGTACGTATACAAGAAGAGAATAGGTGCACCGTGCACGTACTCACGCTTCGTGCCCAGCCACACCCAGGTGGGTACATGGTGGAGCTCATTTCTCCACAGAAGCTGAATTTGTTTTTGAAACATCAAGTGGCCAGAGACTCGAAAACTTATTTGCCCATTAGTGACTTGTCAGGGCGGTGCATTTTAGTTTGTACGATAATGCTGCATCCACCTAAAGTAACGAAAGTTCTTACGTAAACTTCCTAGTAATTCCCTCTTCGTAGGTGCAGCATTACTCCTAACATTTGTAATATCAGTTTGAAACTTGTAATATTGATGTGTCCTATTCCTGCGTTTTCAAAATCCTGCGAATCAAACAGGTCCTGAGTTGGTGATGATGTTGTGCCTCCCATCTTTCACCAATAGCCGTCGGATCTAGATTTGATGCATACAAACCAAGCTTCTCCATTTTTGCAAAAAGATGCCGGCACTTGTTCCCTATTTACAATCAACTCCTTGTCTCTCACAATCAGCCTCATCTCCTCCGCACCACATCTAGGAGTAGAAGGCCGTGGAAAAATCTGGCGCGATGGCCGCTGCCGGAGCTGTACACCCCCAATCTTGGTGTTCCGTGCAATGCACGGGCATCTACGCACGGGAAATTATGTCGAACATGGCTAGTTGTAAGCAGGCTAGCTCTATAGCCATGATGATAGTGACTGCAGACGGTGAGGCTGACTATGGTATGCCGAACACGGTGCCTATACTCAGGTGTCATCTCCGGCATAGGGTCTTGTCACTTCACTATGAGGAGCAACACGTAATAATTTGACCAACGTGTTGTACAGTGCTAGTACTCCTACTACTACATTGGTAGTACTACTACTAGTACTAGTAGCACCACCGTATGGATTTAGGAGCACTACCACATCCACCGGCACCGAGGAACGTCTCCAGGTAGTATTGCTTGAGGCCGCCAGGGCGAGGGGCCGCTTGGATGATAGCTTTGTCTCCTTGTTCGACGAGGTCCTCGTCGGTTTCCTCGACAAGTTCACCGTCGTCAAGAAGCTTGCAGACGACTTTGACGTAAGCCTCCAGCCGACGCGCCCAGGCTCTGCGATGCTTGCCACCCTCAGCGGCCACTATGGTAACAACCTCTTCGATGCACTGGTGGCCCTGCGACTGCCCGCGATCGCGCCGGAGAATGTCCACCTCAAGGTCGTGCTCACCGCGCATCGCCTGGCGCAGCAAGATACCATCGACATAATCACCCATGTCTACGCGCAAATCGTCCACAAGGACTACTACATGCAAGAGGAGGATGATAGGACGCTGGCCTTCTTGGAGCGCAGGGCAACCTTGGACGGCACTGTTCAGAAGCACGTTGAGCTCGCCACCAACGTCGCTGCTCCTCACACGTCGGTTGGTGACCCGGCACACTAGGGCGTGAGGATGTCGTTGAACGTTGATGGATCCGTATGTATTTTTATCTTTCCGTCAAATCCATGTAGTAGTATATGATACTACAGTAATTATCTTACCTTTCGCATCAACTTCATAATTTTCGTATGTACTCCATGCATGAACGGCGCCAGAACCAAACTTCTCATTACTCTAGGCAAAATCGTTATTTTCTATCTATCGGTTGCGCCATGGTGCAGAACCAAATTTTACAAGTTACGAGTTCAAAAGGAAAAGCCTGTCGTGTTCGCGTCGCACCCCCACACGGTTGGTCCGGCACGCCGCTCAAGCGGGAATGCATGCGGTGTTGCATTTTCACTTACAAGTGGGACCGCAGTTGAGCAAACTGACTATCGGCAAACCCCCACCCCGCCCACCACGCAATGGCTGAGAAAACAGGAGGGAGAAGAGATGGTTGTAGCACGGACTCCAAGAAAATTGGTGTCGGATGGGACTCGTGTGGGTGGTGTGTGCCGTACTGCTAGACGTGAATGCTACTGAGTTATGGCCCATGCCACCCCACTATATCGAGCCTATATCGAGGTATGTAGAACAAATTTCCTGCAGTCCGTGCTCAGCTCTCCTCTATGTCTCTTCTCAGCCAGCCAGCGGATGCGCGGAGCCCATCGTCTGTTTGCTCACATGCGGCCCCACATGTCAGTGAAAACGCAAGAGGACCCACTGAACCTGCACATCTTTCACCTTGATGTGCTGGTGATGAAAAACAAATCCAATAAAGATCTTCGGTGGCCGCTTTTGGAGTTACTCAAGAGTAGTAAGATTCTATTTACAGTTTAACCCAAGATGCACATCTCGTGGCTTCAACTACCACTCTATTTTCTGTCATGACACGACCTGGATGCTGGATGTCCCACGTGTCGGCAAAAGGAGGAAGAACCCGACCAAATCTTCGATTCTGCTCTCGGATGAGATTAGTGCACTTGTTGATACTCCTACTAGAATAGAGGCTAGACATGAGACTAGATGCGAGGAAGCAACATCTACTTCTTTACACTCGAAGAAGAAAGAAGCACGCAAGATCGAGCCTCCGCAGATCAACAATGAATGCATCGAGAAGGCACTAATCCAACTTACACGAGTAGTAAAATGTATTCTTGTCGTTCTTGTTTTCTTTGGTCTTGCTTTTCTAGTCAAAATTATTGTTGGAGTTCGTGCAAAACGGAGGTCCATTTGGGGTCGTGCGTTGGAGTTGGCCTTACAAGTGGGACCGCAGTTAAGGAAACCGACTATCGGCAAACCCCACCTCGCCCGCCGCGTGATGGCTGAAGTTAGAGAAACAACGAGGTTGAAGAGATTGCTCTAGCACGGACTTCAAGAAATAATATGGTGTCAGATGGATGTCGTGGTGGTGGCGTGTGCCGTACTCCTGGACGTGAATGCTTGTTCTGGCCCATGCCACCCTACTACTCCTACTACTTACTCCTACTAGTATATAGTATACTAGTATCGAGGATTTGAGGTGCTGGTTACGTACGACGAACACATTAACATATGGCTACAGTAAAAACACCCACCTGACGCGCAAAGCATGTGAAGCTAGTACAAATTTAGACAAGCGACTCGAAAGCCATTCATAAATTCAGTAAGTTTATCACAGGCATATCATTTTATTACATACAACAGGCCATCAACCCACATTGACAACGAGGATACATTATAAATACTAAAGTTTTCACCACACAACAAATAACAAGCCATGAAATGAACTTCAACTCAACCATTCCGCGGCGTTGGAAACGCTTGCTTTGAACTACAACTGATTCTCTGGGACGGGCCATCTGTTGTCGATCTGGAGACCAATGCAGGACCGATCATCCAGGCTGAAGCGGCCTACTATATCAGTACGAGGCTAGGGAACCACCCAAATGTCCGAGTTATAGACACAGTTGCTTCTCATAAATGTGTCAACATCAGTTGGATCGCCTTTCACCATCATCGGATAGTTTTGTCCAAGGAAGAGCGAGTTTTCTCCAAGACTATCAATTCTGTGCCAGGGAGAAGGAGTTGGTGCTAGCACACTAGCATCCATCCCGAATACCATGCAACGGGTGTTGGAATTGGTCCGGAGAGTGCGACCCTGGGAGACACCTGCTTCCTTGCCAGTAACATCATCAGTGGGTTGTATACACACAAGAAGAGGTGATCCATCGGAATTAGTTGCCAAGCGCCACAGAGTATATCGGCGCTGCTCGTCCTCTTGCTCGTGATCATCACCATCGTCATCTCCCCCTTGGTTCTAAAAATTTTCAAGTATAGGTGGTGGGATGTTCATAGGACCTTGGAAACACAAGAAGAAGGTTAATTAGTAAAGGGAAACTTGCTAACCTGCATGCATGTGGATGAAACAATTATAATTACGGTGGAAGACAAACGTACCGAAACTACTAGGATGCCATGCAAAAACAGTTCCACGAGTGGTGGCAGCAAACACAAGGCCCTCATATTGAATTGCATCACAGTACTCATCCGTGTACAAAAACTGATTTTTGAGCAATATACATCGAGTCGAGCCACGAAGGACGGCAACAAGCTTGTCGAAGATAGCAACAACTTGATAGTTGTTGTAATTCCAAGAGCGGTTGGGAACTCGACAAATTGCTATCTTCTGTAGAAGACAGTCACCATGATCGTATTTGAACGTGCGTACATTACCGGTGTGCTCAACCTCTGGGAAGTGTGCTGAGATTTTTGGAAGTGGAACCCGGTGACGAGTGTACACATTCACAAGTTCCCACTGTAAACAACCCAATCTCCATTTGTGCCCGCCCAAGCCTTTCCCTCGAGCGATGGCATCTTAACATCATACGTATCATTATTAAGGGGCATCAACTGGCACAGGGCGAGGCCTCCGTCGTGCCAGCGCCAGTCATTAGGGTCACTACGAAGAAGATAGGGGAGATCAAACCGCTCCTTGACTCTTGGATTCTTTGTAATGATGTTATTAGTTGAGTCGAGAATGGGCTTGAACGAACCTGCCATGCTAGCCGAGGTGATGACGTCGCACCGACCAATGACTTCCTCCACCATGTCATCTTTTAGATCGGGGCAAGAATAATGGGGTCGTTTCCGGCCTGTTCCCTCCATGGAGAAGACAATCGAATAATGGCAGAAGAAACGGTGAAGGGCTGAAGGAAAATGGAGGAGGGAGAGGAAGAGCGTGCGACAACAGTTCCAAATCGAGAGGGAAAGGCGAAGAGTCGGTGGACGGTTGTGAGTTTGCCACAGTTCACGAAGAGGCACCCTAGCCTACACGTCCGTTCGGAAATACTCCTACTACTCGCCGTCGTCTCACTGATATGTCGGAACGGGACCACATGTCAACGAAACATGGTGTGTAATTTCTCGTGCAAAATTCGATCTGGCCGCGTTGCCCCGAGGTGCCGCATTAGTTGTCGACCTTAATTTTTTAATGGCGTGCCGATCAGTTTTGAAGCACGACTAACTGGTACTGTACGTGGAGAGGATGACAGCAGCACTACTAGGAAAAGGGCTATAGATGGAATTGACACTAATGGCGCACCAGACATGTGGTGCGCCATTACTATATACTAATGGTGCACCATGTGTTCGTGCGCCATTAGTGTGCAAATACTAATGGCGCACCACTCCCATGGTGCGCCATTAGTAGAGTGGTGCGCCATTACTAGTTGAACTAGTAATGGCGCACCACATCCACGGTGCGTCATTAGTAAAAAAAATTAATTTTTTCAAAACTACTAATGGCGCACCGTGGGAGTGGTGCGCCATTACTAGAGTGGTGCGCCATTACTAGTTGAACTAGTAATGGCGCACCATGCCACGGTGCGCCATTAGTAACTTGGCCCAAACATTCGCCCAAATGCACCCCCCCCCCCGGACCATCTTTTCAGTTGCAAAAAAAAAGAAAATGATAGAAATGTCAAAAAAATAAAATAAAATAAGATTCCCATGTGATATGTGGTCTAGTTGTTAGCAAAATTTACAAACATGTATTTTCGACTTTTTTGCAAAATCTCTCGAGAATTTGTAAAAATGGGCATAACTTTTGCGTACGAACTCGGATGAAAAAGTTTTTTATATGAAAATCATCTACTCGAAAAGTTACATCCGAATTTAATTGGGGGAACCCCGTTAAACATTTTCAAAATCCTCAAAAACCTAACAAAAAAAGATACGGGGCTTTTAAGATCTGGAGAGGCAAAAAAATTCAAACTTACTAATGGCGCACCTGCCCATGGTGCGCCATTAGTATCTTCCCGCCTTCAAAATTCAAAATAAGTCAAAAAATAATAAAAAAGTTACTAATGGCGCACCTGCCCATGGTGCGCCATTAGTATCTTCCCGCCTTCAAAATTCAAAATAAATCAAAAAAATAAAAAAAAAAGTTAGTAATGGCGCACCTGCCCACGGTGTGCCATTACTATGCCGTATATATGGCTGGGCGTGGTCCTCTCCACCTTACCTCTTCATTCTTCTCCTCCACTCCATCTCCTCCTCTCCTCCGCTCCATCTTCCCTTCTCTCCTCCACCATACTACCCTCCTCCTATCCGGCGACCTCCTCCTCCTCCTCCTCCTCTCCGGCGACCTCCTCCTCCTCCTCTCCGGTGACCTCCTCCTCCCTCCTCTCCTCCCCTCCCCTCACGGTTTCTCCTCCCTCCTCTCCGGTGAGCTCCTCCTCCCTCCTCTCCTCCCATTCCCTCATGGTGTCTCCTTCCTCCTCTCCGATGCTTCGGTGAACTCCTCTCCGACGACCTCCTCCTCCTCTCCGGCGATGTAGGCGAGCGCCTCTCTGGTGACCTCCTCCTCCTCCTCTCTGGCGAACTCCTCTCCGGCAAAAGAACGTACAAAATTTGAAATAATATCGTGCCAAAAAAGAGCAAAAAAATGAGCAAAAAAATGAGCAAAAAATGGGCAAAAAAATCATGATCCAGATCCAAATTCAAAATTCAAAAATAGCAATGGCGCACGGTGGGGGTTAGACGGTGCGCCACTACTATTTTCCCGCCTTCAAAGTTCAAAAATTCTAATGGCGCACCGTGGCCTATACTAATGGCGCACCAGTGGCCTATACTAATGGCGCATCGTGGCCTATACTAATGGTGCGCCATTAGTATACCAGATACTAATGGCGCACCAGTAGTGCGCCATTAGTAAAAAAATACTAGTGGCGTGATACTAATGGCGCACCAGTGATGCGCCATTAGTAGGCAAAACTGGTGCGCCATTAGTAGCCCTTTTCATAGTAGTGATTGTGGTGATGGCGAGAGGTAGAGGGGGAGAGATCTTCGTGCAGACCCAAGTGTTCAAACCTTAAGGGTTTTGTCGGAACCCGAAATCCGACATTTGGCATGCCAGGTAGGGGGTGCGCCAAAGCTCCACCTCTCCTCTTGCTTCGTCCAGCTTCATGGCGGACGCTACCCCTCCGGTTAGGCCGGCGTGCGCCCGCGGATGCACCGCGGGCGTTCGGGCCTTCACCCACACCTTGCGACAGGTTTGGTCGCCACTCAAGTTCAAGCCAGCGATGCCACCCCACTACGATGGTGCGACAGATCCGGCGGCCTTCTTGCAGGCGTAAGAGGAGGTCGTCCACAAAGCTGGAGGCGGTGACCAGGTCATGGCCAACTGGTTCCTCCTGGTCGTGGCTAGCGCACCATGCGCCTGGCTGCTCGGCCTGCGGGGATCTTCGGAGACCTCCTGGGAGTAACTATGCGGTCTCTTCGTCGCGAGCTTTGCGGCACCGGCGCCCCTCGCCGTCGAGGCCCCCCTCGGCAGCTCGCAAGCACTACCCTAGGACTGTCACACCAAGCCGTTCTTTCGCCAGATTGGCACCGCCTCCGCGTGCCAAGGAGGTCCCCCGGGTTGGGCGGCGCCCAAGGCCGACCTAACCTTCGATGCGGGGGATCACCCCGCCACCACCATTGGCTCGGGTGTGCTCCCAATGCTCTACACGCCCACCATCTGTGGCGTAGCCGTCACCAAGACCCTCGTCGACGGCGGCGCCGGTCTGAACGTGCTCCCAATGGAGGCTTTCAGCCTTCTCCATGTACCGCTTCAACGGCTCCGGCCCAGCAGCCCTTCTCCGGGGTCGGCGGCGGCTCCGCTAGCCCCTTGGGGCAGATTCGCCTCCCGGTGACCTTCGGCACCCGCGACAATTACCGCACCGAGATGATCGACTTCGACATCGCCCACATCGGCCTCCCGTACAACGCCATCCTCGGATACCTAGCTCTGGTCCAGTTCATGGCTGCGGCCCGTGCGGCATACAACCTCATGAAGATGCCCAGGAGCAAAGACGTCCTCACCGTGGTTGGGGATACCAAGGAGGCCCTAGCGGCACTCAGGTGCACCCTCAAAACCGCCGCGGCGGCACAACCGGCCCATGAGGCCGTCCCAGGGGCTAAGCAGGTCGCACCAGCAAAGAAGAAGCAGTTGTTCACTCAAGATCGTGCCAAAACCAAGTAGGTATCAGTCGAGCAAGATGGGTCCTCGGGAGCTACCTTCATCATAGGCGCCGAGCTCGACCCAAATCAAGAGGAGGCACTGGTGAAGTTCTTGCGCGCGAACAAGGATGTGTTCGCCTGGGAACCCAAGCAGCTAGTGGGGGTCCCAAGAGGGGTGATCGAGCATCACTTAAGGGTGTGCCCCAATGTGCGCCCCGTGAAGCACAAAGCGCGGCGACAATCCACGGAGAAGCAACCCTTCATTGTCCAGGAAACCCGCAAGCTGGAGGCGGCGGGTGTCATTCGCGAGGTTCGGTACCCCGAGTGGCTGGCGAACCCTGTCGTCGTACTGAAGAAAGGCAGGAAGGAGTGCATGTGTGTTGACTTCACCAACCTCAACAAGGCTTGTCCCCAAGACCCGTTCCCGCTCCCGCGCATCGATCAGATTGTCGACTCCACCGCCAAATGCAACCTGTTGTGCTTCCTGGACGCATTCTTGGGTTATCACCAGATCAAGATGGTGGTGGAGGATGTGGAGAAGACGGCCTTCCTCACCCCATGTGGGGTATACTGCTACACTTGCATGCCATTCTGACTGCACAATGCAGGAGCGACCTTCCAGCGGCTGATCCACATCGCCTTGGGACGGCAGCTCGGGAGAAACGCTGAGGCCTACGTCGACGACATTGTGGTGAAGTCTCGGGAGGCGAGAACTTTGATTCAGGATCTAGAGGAGACCTTTGCGAGCCTGCGCCAGGTGGACTTTTGGCTCAACCCGGAGAAGTGCGTGTTTGGTGTCCCTTCCGGCAAGCTGCTGGGCTTCCTTGTGTCCCACAGGGGGATCGAGACCAACCTAGAGAAGGTCAAGGTGATAGAAGACATGAGCCCACCGCAAACTCTTAACGAGATGCAGAAGCTTGCAGGCTGCGTGACCTCGCTGGGGCGCTTCATCTCCAAGCTAGGAGAACGCGCCCTGCCATTCTTCAAGTTGATGAAGAAGAAGGGTCCGTTCGAGTGGACCCCAGAAGCCGATCAAGCGTTTCAAGACCTCAAGAGATACCTCACCAGCCCTCCAGTGATGGTGGTGCCTTGCCCTCACGAGCCCTTGGTTCTTTACCTTGCCGCCACTCCCTACTCCGCCAGCGCAGCTCTGCTGGCGGTCCGGGAGGAGCGGCAGGCCAGGGGGCCACCGTGCCACGTCGCATCACCAGCCTAGGCGATGCAGGACCCGGAGGTCACTACAAGGGATGAAGCAAGGCCAATGGGTGACCAGGCCCAGCAGGACGGCATTCACGGGCCGGTAGGGGCCCCAGCAGGCGATCGGGCTCTTGAGGTCCCATCATCTTAGGAGGCGCCCCAACTGCCGGCAGGCACAAGCTCCGTCAACGTTCCTGCCCTCGTTGAGCACCTGGTGTATTTCGTCAGCACGGTACTGCGGGATGCAAGGGCACAGTACCCCATGCCTCAGAAGCTCTTGCTCACGCTTCTTATGGCCTCACGCAAGCTGCGTCACTACTTCCAAGGTCACCCAATCAAGGTCGTCTAAGCCTACCCACTGGAGAGGGTACTCAGGAGCCCCAATGCCGCTGGAAGAGTCACTGAATGGAACATCGAGCTGCAAGCATTCCAGCTTGAGTTCAGCACAAGTAGGTTCATCAAGGGGGGCGCGCTCGCCGACTTCGTGGCAGAATGGACTGATGCCCCAGGGTTTGAAGCAAGCGAGGACCGATCTCTCTCACCAGGAATTGAAGCACCAGATGACTGGGTCATGTATTTCGATGGCGCATTCGCACGCCAGGGCACGGGGGCTGGAGCAGTGCTCATCTCGTCTACTCAGGACAAGCTCTACTACGCCGTGCAGCTCTGCTTCCAGCAGGGCGAGAAGGTCTCCAACAACATCACAAAGTACGAAGGCCTCATCGCCGGCCTCAAGGACGCGGTGGCCCTAGGGGTGAAGCACCTCACCATCAAGGGCGACTCGCAGCTCCTCGTCAACTTCTCGAACAAGGTATACGAGCCGAAGGACGAACACATGGAGGCATACCTCATGGAGCTACGCAAAATGGAAAAGCATTTCCTGGGTCTAGAGCTGCAACACGTACCTCGTGGCACCAACAAGGAGGCCGACGACACCACCAAGAGGGCCTCCAAGTGACAACCCCAAGATCCTAGCGTCTTTGAGGAGCGGCTCTTCAAGCCATCAGCAGCACCTCCGCTCCCGGAGTCGGCGCCGCCTCGGGAGGAACTCCCCCAACCACCTGCCTCGGGAGCCCCGGCCTGCGGCCCGACCTCGGGAGCGCGCCTACTCCTGGCGCTCGAGCCTCAGGAGGGATGCTGGACCAAGGAGTTCAAGGAATACCTGATGCAAGGGATGCTGCCGGAGAAGGAGGAGGACGCGGAGCGCGTGGCCCGACTGGCTACAGCATACTGCATCCAGGATGGTGAGTTATACAGGAAGCGGCCAAATGATGTTACCTTACGATGCATCTCCAGGGAACAAGGGAATGAGCTGTTGGCCGACATACATGGCGGGGACTACGGGCACCACTCGTCATCATGGACCCTCATCGCCATTGCGTTCCGCAGCGGGTTCTACTGGCCTACGGCTCTCAACGACGCAACCAAGCTGGTGAAGTCCTGCAAGGCCTGCCAATTCCATGCCAAGAAGATCCATCAGCCAGCTCAGGGCTTGCAGACCATCCCGCTCTCATGGTCGTTCGTAGTCTGGGGGCTGGATCTCTTAGGCCCATTCCCTCGAGCGCCTGGGGGCTACCGCTACCTCTATGTCGCCATTGACATGTTCACCAAATGGGCGGAGGTAGAAGCCGTCCGCACCATCCTGGCCGGATCTGCGGTCAAGTTCATCAAGGGTGTCGTAAGCCGGTTTGGGGTCCCTAATCGCATCATTACCAACAACGGCTCGTAGTTCACTAGCAATCTTTTCAAGGCGTACTGTGCTAACCTTGGAACGCAAACCTCCTACGCTTCAGTGACGCACCCCAAGAGCAATGGTCAAGCCAAATGCGCCAATGCGGAGGTCCTCAGGAGCCTCAAGACCAGGACCTTCAAGAAGAAGCTTGAGGCATGCGGCAAGGGCTAGCACAACGAGCTCCAGTCTGTGTTGTGGTCCATCCGCACCACCGCCACCAAGCCAACAGGCGATACCCCGTTCTTCCTCGTCTACGGAGCAAAAGCAGTTCTCCCTCACGAGGTCAAGCATCGCTCCGTGCGGGTCCTGGCATTTGACGAGACGTAGCAGGATGCCATGTGGGGGATGGACCTTGTGCTGGGGGAGGAATGCCGCCATGAAGCCTCGCTCCGAGTGGAAGGTACCAGCAGGCGCTGCGATGGTACCACTGTTGCAGCGTCCGCTCCAGGACGCTCGAGGTGGGCAATCTCGTCCTGAGGCGGGTGCTCTCTAGGGAAGGGCTGCACAAGCTCTCGCCCATGTGGGAGGGCCCATTTAGGATCACCTGTGTCTCCAGGCCTGGCACCGCGCGCTGGAGACACAGGACAGGATCCCCATCTAGAACGCCTGGCACATCCAGCACCTCCGGAGGTTCTACCCATGAAGCAAGGCCCGGCGCCTGTGAAGCAAGGCCCCGTGCCTGTGAAGATCTCCGCTCATAACGCTCTCACGTAATAATGAGTGGGGTTGTACACACCCCGGAGTCTCAGGAGTGCCGCCCTTGGGCCTCGGGGGCTCCCTCCCACGTCTTAGTGGCAGCACTTAGCTCCACGCTGGTGATAAGACAAGAAGACTATACTAGGTGCCGCACGCGGCTTTTCATTTGCTTTCCGTAGTTGGCTTGCCCCTTTTTCTTAATGGAAGTTTGCATTCTGGCCTTTCTTGTCCTCTTTGTTCGGTCGCCTTCCCCTCTGTTCTTCCTTGGATTTTGTTTTGGTGCGTGCTCACCCTCGCATGCCTCGCGAGGGGGCTGGACATGTGCCCTCGTGGAGGTGCCCTCGTGAGCGTTTTTCCTGTTCTTCGTGAGGAACCCTCGCCCGAGCCCGCAAGCTAGCACGCCTCTCTCAATTCATGCTCCTCGGGTACCATGATGCGAAGCGCTGGGTCATGGCCGGCGGCGCCTGAGACCAGGATTCAGAAGAATAAGAGTTTCCTAACGATTTTTTCCAGTTCCCAGACACCTTCCGAGCAAAGGAGGCCTCCCCAAGCACTGGGGAATGCGCGCCTCGCGAGGCAGAAACTACTTCAGGCACATCAAGCTTAGTTATCTCTACACGCCCACATAAAACGTTGGTACCACAACACGACGCAGGGACGATACACATAACACAGCAACTCAGAAATTATGGTTCATTACACACCCCCGCAGGGCCCATACTTGTTTCTTCTTAAATGCAGGAAGGAAAGAGCAAAACAGAAGTGGTGCCTACCCCCACAGAAGTTCGTGAGGGCAGACCCATGGCGCTTCCCCGAGCTCAGCCAGAGCCCTCCTCGCGCTTCACTGGAGCACGACGATGAGACGACCCGCAACCTCCCTCGAAACGGGTGCGGCGGCATGGCGGCTGGTCATAGCCCTGCTGCAGCAACCATCCGCCCGCAGCCAGAGACCGCCTGGACCTGCGGACGACAGTTCACCGACAAAGAACTGTGGGAGCTGAAGCCAGGTGCCAGTTGGGTTCTCCGACCACACGATTAACTCCGGCGTAACCTCCACCGGATGGAAGCGCGACCGAGAAAGCCGCGCAACCATGGCATGCCTCACTTCATCAACGAGAGTGCCACGACCAGGGTAACTCCCGCCACGCGGGGGGCGCCGCCGCTGCTGCGAGGGGCCACGGTGGGGCTCACGACGTGCTTGTGCCGGTGACCACGCCCCCTCTTGGGTGGTGGCAAGTCGGGCCCCTCCTGGCGGGCCTTCCCCTTCTCCGTGGCCGAGAACCTCTTCGCCGGCACCATGAGTGTCGCTGCTAGCAAGGAAGCATGGAAGAAGAAGCAGAAGGAGTGAAGAAAGTGATGGGTGATGGGGGCTCCACTCCCCCTTCCCATTTATAGCCAAGAGGAGGCCAACCGCCGACCTCCATGATCTAAAGTGATGATGACCTCTTTCTGCATGCAGCAAGGATTCGTCAAGTCAGGTAGTTGCCGAGGCAGCATGGGGAAGCGGGGACGCCCACGTTCAATCAACCATCACGCGTCAACCAAGGCCGCAGGCTGTTAGGGCACGCATCGCCCGACACTTGCCCCTTGGCTTCGCCTTGAAGCCATGTCCGAGCCCGCCTTGGGCCCAGGGCTACTGTCGTCGTTCTGGGGATGGGGTTCCCCAGACTTGCCTGCCTGCGGCCCACGGCGTGGCTGCACCAGCGGCCTTGTGCGGCCCATATTCACCAGCAATCACTCAAGACCCTCGCGAGGGGCCAAGCCTCGCAAGGCGGACGACGCAAGACCTCCTTGGGGGTAGCCTCACCAGGCTGGCTCGCAAGGGGCAGAGAGATCAAGGCAAGGGAGACCTCGCGAGGTCCCAGTGGCGTAAGCCATGACGACCAAGGCCAAGCGGGCACAAGGCGGGCGCCAGCGCACAGTGTCCTCGTTTCCTCTTTGGTGCTAAAGAAGCAAAGGTTTCCATATCGGTGCAACAAGACCAAGACCAGCAGGACGGCAGGACGGAGGTCACCATGGAGCCAAAGACGGCGTCACCGCCAGAGCCTTTGGCAGGCAAAGACTACTTTTGTCAGGATAACTTGTACTAGCTGCCCCCCTTCAAACTTGGTCGTCGTGGGATCCCTTCCCGCTTAATATTTGGGAAGAGGACCAGGGCCTCTATAAATAGGACTAGCCACCACCTTAGCAAGGGGGAGGATCATTCAGACCACTAGACACCACACAAGCTCGCCAAGCACAAGAACACCTCGCCTCAGGAGGCCGTTCTTCCCCATGTAACTATTCATCCTCAGCCCACAAGGCAATCCACCACACCATACTGGAGTAGGGTATTACACTGCAACGGTGGACCGAACCAGTATAAATCTTGTGTCCCTTTGTTCTGCGTGTTCGACGCGCTAATACTTCAGATTGTTGTGAGGGCGAGAGCTAGAGGGGGAGAGATCTTCGTGCACACCCCAGTGTTCGAACCTCAAGGGTTTTGCCAGAACCCCAAATCCGACAACAATGATCTAATAATGATGATCATCACACTTATTTACTTACAACTCGATATCTAGAACAAGTTGACTCTATATGAATGCCTCTGTTAGTGTACCAGGATGTGCAATGATCTAGCATAGCAAAGATATCAAAAAATGTACAAGCAAATAAAATATCATGCTAGCTATCTTACGATCATGCAAAGCAATATGACAATGAATGCTCAAATCATGTATATGACGATGATGGAAGTTGCATGGCAATATATCTCAGAATGGCTATGGAAATGCCATGATAGGTAGGTATGGTGGATTTTTTGAGGAAGATATAAGGAGGCTTATGTGTGATAGAGTGGATCATATCACGAGGTTTGTATGCACCAACAAAGTTTGCACCAACTCTCGAGGTGAGAAAGGGAAATGCATGATACCAAAGAGGCTAGCAATGATGGCAGGGTGAGAGTGTGTATAATCCATGGACTCAACATTAGTCATAAAGAACTCATATACTTATTGCAAAAATTTATTAGCTATCAAAACAAAGTACTACATGCATGCTCCTAGGGGGAAATATTGGTAGGAAAAGACCATCGATCGTCCTCGACTGCCACTCATAAGGAAGACAATAAAAAATAAATCATGCTCCGACTTCATCACATAATGGTTCACCATACGTGCATGCTTCGGGAATCACAAAAATTAACATAAGTATTTCTATCAATCCACAATTACTCACTAGCATGACTCTAATATCACCATCTTTATATCGCAAAACTATTGCAAGGATTCAAACATATCATATTGAGTGATCTACAAGTTTTATGTAGGATTTTATGACTGACCATGTGAATGACCAATTCCCGTTAACTCTCTAAATAGATATAAGTGAAGCATGAGAGTTTAATTCTTTCTACAAAAGATATGCCCAGGCTCTAACAACTATAAGTGAAGCAAAATAGCATTCTATAAATGGTGGTTTTCTATGTATAGAGAAATAGGCAATCCAAACTTCAAAAGATACTAGTGAAGCAAAGCATTCTATAAAGCCATACTCAAAAGATATAAGTGAAGTGAAAAGAGCATTCTATAAATAAACCAAGGACTATCTCATACCATCATGGTGCATTATTAAAAGAAAAATAAAAAGCACGCGGCGCTCCAAGATTTACGCATATCATGTGATGAATAAAAATACAGCTCTAAGTAAAATTACCGATGATCGTTAGAAGAAAGAGGGGATGCCTTCCAGGGCATCCCCAAGCTTAGTTGCTTGGGAGTCCTTGAATATTACCTTGGGGTGCCTTGGGCATCCCCAATCTTAAGCTCTTGCCACTCCTTATTCCTTCATCCATCATGATCTCACCCAAAACTTGAAAACTTCAATCACACAAAACTTAACAAAACCCTCATGCGATTCGTTAGTATAATAAAGCAAATCACCACTTCAAGTACTGTTGCAAACTCGTTCATATTTTATTTTTTGCATTGTAGCTACTGTATTTTAACTTCTCCATGGCTTATACAACTGATAAAATCAATAGTTTCATCAAAACTAGCAAAACAATGCATCAAAAACAGAATATGTCTTAAACAGGACATCCAGAAGCAATTTGAACATCTACTATACTTCTATAACTCCAAAAGTTCAGAAATATTAGGACAAAATAAAACATTTATATAGCAGTACTGTGTAAAAGTTTCAGAAACTTTTGACGTTCCAGTAAAAAACGTAAATTCACGCACTACAACCAAAGTTTCTGTTTTTGCACTGCACAAACCAAACAAGCAATCTAATCATCCTAAAGGCAAATCTTGGCACATTATTTTTATAATACAATGGATTTGTACAAGGGGATAAATATTTTTGTTGAAAATTTCTGTAATTAAGATTTGCAAAGTTTCCATGGGCATGAACAAAGTTCAAGGAGCTCCCCCACTTCAATGGTGCTCGTATTTCTTACTTTCACTTTTCTTTTTGAAAAGTTTTAGGTTCCCCAATTTATTTTTTGTTTTCAAACTTTATAAAAGCACACAGCAGAAATAAATGACTCTCTAAAACTTCTGGGTTGTCTCCCAGGCAGCGCTTTCTTTAAAGCCATTAAGCTAGGCATAAAGTGCTCAAGTCATGGATCCACCCGAATCCCAAGGTATATCAAAGCCAATTTTAATTAACAATGATTTGTAATATAGTAGTGACCACAAAGTAATATATATCACGCAATGACGAAGTCTAACTCTGTTCCTATGCATCGGCATGTCATAAAAGAGCAATTCATGCACACAAAGTAAAGGCCGATACATAGCATAAACAGTTTCTTGCAACTTTATCGTATTGGAAACATAGAGAAGTGGAGAAGTAGTTCCTCTCTCATAATAATTGCAAGTAGGAGCAGCATGCACATGCATATTATATTTATTAAAATCATCATGTGCAATAGTAGAACGCAACCCATCAATATAGTCTTTAATAAGTGCAAACTTCTCCGATATAGTGTGGTTGGGAGAATTCAAAAAGATAATAGGACTATCATGCGTGGGTGCAATAGCAACAATTTCGTTCTTAACATAAGGAACTATAGCAAATTCATCTCCATAAGCATAATTCATATTGGCATCATGGCCACAAGCATAACAAGCATCAAGTTCATCAAAAAGGGATATTTCAAATGAATCAAAGGGATCATAGAAATCATCATAGCATCATCCTTCGGTAAGAACGAAGGGAAATTAAACAATGTATGAGTTGAAGGGTTACTCTCATTAGAAGGTTGGCACAGGTAGCTAATCTGCTCTTCCCCCTTTTCTTCTTCGCTCTCCTCCTCATGTTTTTCATCTAATGAGCTCATAGTGTCATCAATTTATTCTTCCATAGACTCCCACAAAATATTAGTCTCTTCTTGGACAGCGGAGACTTTCTCAATAAATGTATCAATATCGGCATTATATTCATAATTCTCATAGCAATATTTAAGTATAGTATAATTTTCAGGTCTGTAAACAACATCATCAAGATTTTCACACTTTTCAAACAAAGATTCAATTTCATAAGCACCCTTAAAAGCAACTAATTCTTCTATTCGTTCGACATCATAGTAATCATATATACCATTAGCATAAGAAGCCAAGGTTTCATTATCATTAAATTTACATGAAAAGGGAAGGTGTTGAGCCTTCATCCTAGAGCAACAAGTATAATCATATCTCAAGCATAAATTTTGAGCATACCAATGCAACATATGCATTTGATCCCATAACAGTTTCCCTTTTTGATTCAAGTGATAATCCCTAAAGTATTCACATTGATACAACGTGTATCCCATTATATAATTGAATGGGGGTTTTAGGATTATTAAAGTAGTGCATAATATCTTTCACATAATGAGCATCGAGGGTTTTAGGAGGACCCCCATCTCCATGAGTAGAAAGTAAACCTATTTTTTGGTATTTCGTGTTCCATATCCATAACTAAAGATAGAGAACTTAGAACAACAAATAAAATCTACTTAGTGATAAAGCAAACAAGCACACACGAGAATATTCCCCCACGCTATTGCTCCCCGGCAACGGCGCCAGAAAAAAGTCTTGATAACCCATGAGTATAGGGGATCAATCGTAGCCTTTCTCGATAAGTAAGAGTGTCGAACCCAACAAGGAGCTAAAGGTAGAACAAATATCCCCTCAAGTCCTATCGACCACCTATACAACTCTACGCACGCTTAACGTTTACTTTACCTAGAACAAATATGAAACTAGAAGTACTTTGTAGGTGCTATAGGATAGGTTTTCAAGATAATAAAGAGCGCGTAAATAAAAGATAGGGGTTGTTTAGATAAATAAACAAGTAAGTTAGTTTTACTAGAGAGCTTTTGTCACAGGAAAATTATTTTTCCCTAGGCAATGGATAAATAGACCGGTATTCATTATTGCAATTTATATGAGGGAGAGGCATAAGCTAACATACTTTCTCTACTTGGATCATATGCACTTATGATTGGAACTCTAGCAAGTATTCGCAACTACTAAAGATCATTAAGCTAAAACCCAACCACAGCATTAAAGTATCAAGTCCTCTTTATTCCCACACGCAAACAACCTACTTACTCGGGTCTGTGTTTCTATCACTCACGCCACCTACCATCAGCAAAATCATGAACATATTGCAAACCCTATAGCGGGGATCCCTCATGCTTGCGTGACACAGAGAGCACCATAGGATAGCACCAATAATAAAACATACAACTCAAACCAATCATGATCATCAATCAACCCATTGGACAAAACGGAGCTACTCAAACATCATAGGATAGGCATACATCATTGGGAAATAATATATAGAGTTGAGCACCATGTTTAAGTAGAGATTACAGTGGGGAGAAGGGGTGTTACACTGCTGCATCGAGGGGGAGAGAGTTGGTGATGACAGCAGCGAAGTTGTTGGTGTAGATCGTCGTCACGATGATGGCCCTAGCGGCGTTCCAGCGCCACCGAGAGAGAGGGGAGAGCCCCCCTCCTTCTTCTTCTTCCTCGGCCTTCATCCTAGATGGGAGAAGGGTTTCCCCTCTAGTCCATGGCCTCCATGGTGGCGGAGGGGCGAGAGCCCCTCCGAGATTGGGTCTCTCTCTCTCTCTTTCCTTCTGTTTCTGCGTTCCCTGTTTCTAGACTTTCACCGTTTCATAAATTCCTGGAGATCCATAACTCCGATTGGGCTGAAATTTTAAAATGATTTTTATCCAGATAGTAGCTTCCTTGCATCCGAAGGACACCTCCAAGCGACCTTCGGGGTGGCCACAAGCCCCTACCCAGGGCACGCCCTAGGGCTTGTGGGCCCCTCGGGCACCACCTTGCGTTGATTCCACTTCCCAAAATTCACATATTTCCAAAAAAAATCTCCGTAAGTTTTTATCGTGTTTGGACTTCGTTTGATATGGATTTTCTGCGAAACAAAAAACATGCAACAAACAGGAACTAGCACTGGGCATTGGATCAATATGTTAGTCCAAGAAAATCATATAAATTGTTGCCAAAATTATGTAAAAGTGGTAGAATATTGGCATGGAACAATAAAAAATTATAGATACGACGGAGACGTATCAAGCACGGCAGTGGTTTTATTTTGTTGAAATTGATGAACTCTCATGATTCACTTATATTATTTCGAGAGTCTTAAAATAGTATGGCAATTTTCTTAAGTTATGAATATGGTCCTAATATGACAGGCATCCAAGAGGGACATAACAAAAACTTGCATATAGAGCATTGAATATATGAGAAGTTTGATTCCTTGCATTTGTCTTGAGATATCACTACAAAAAAAGACACATCTGTGACATTTTGGGCTGAACGATTTTTTTCTGTCATGCTTATGACACTTCTGTGACGATAATTGTGAAAAACCTGGTATCATCATAGATGTGGTGGGGTCGTACTTCTATGACAAAAAATCATGACGGAAAATGGGCTTTTTCGTCCTGGGCGGGCCGGAGACGCAGCTGCATGACATTCTTTGGGCCGTCCATGATGGAAAAACCCGTGGTAGAAGCAACGGCGTGGAAAATATCAGGGGAGTTCCTGGTTATGGTGGGTGGTCGGGGGCTGAGGGATGCGCGTTTATCTCATACGTACATGCGTGTGTGCGAGGCGTTGGGCTCTAACTGAACCCGAGCGATTGCACTGCAGGCTACGCGTTACTGAACCCAAGCGATCGATCAATCCCTTGCTGTTAACTGAACCCGAGTGATTCCTTCGCTACTGATAATAACTGAACCCGATCGATGCTGCCTCTGGATGAACAGTGAGCGTTGTTGGGGGGGCTTTGGATGAACAGTTCCCGATGGGGGTTGGATGAATAGGATCCCGTGGTAGTAGAGGTCGTTGCCGCTGGATGAACAGGATTCTTGTCGAGCCGGTTCGGGGGTGGATGAAAAGGACCCCATGGAGGGCTGGATGAATAGGACCCCGTGGAGGGCTGGTTGAATAGTAGCCAGTGAAGGGCTGGATGAACAGTAGCCCATGGAGGGGTGGTTGAACAGGACCCCATGGTGTCGGTGTACAAAACTAGGGGCACATTTTTGTACCCCTTTACATGTGCACGGGCAGTCAGAGCCGCGCCCGTGACCACACCAAGCAAAGCAAGGGAGGTAAGCCAAGGTAAGACCGAAGCCCAAGATGAAGCAAAGCAACGACAAGGACCAAGGCCACAAAGATCAGATGGGCAAAACAGGTTTCCCGGCAAGGACCCTTGCCGGGGAAGCCTCGGCGGCCCCGGCAAGACCCTTCCCGGGGCAGCTCGCCCATGCCAGCCGAGCGAGCCACCCTCGAGCCCACCAACACTCGAAAAATGCATTGGATAGGGCTCGGGAGGCACCTCTGTGGTGGCATGCAGATCTTTGTGAAAACAAAGAATAGTCAAGATCGAATGAGGATAGGAAGGCAGCCATCCTCACCGAAGGACGCCTGCACGCCACGGCAAGACCCTTGCCGGGCCACCCGGCAAGGCCCTCGCCAAGAGCATCAGCCGGGCCACCGTCAGGCCCGCACCAGCCAAGTCTGCACCACCATTCGCATGCAGCTGCCAACCCAACCAACTGGCAAGGCACCTGCGTGGCAACATGCAACCCTTCATGGAGGCACCACCACTGCGCCACCTCAGCTGCCTACCTACCTACATGGCACCGCATGCATCGCTGGCCAAGGTGCGTGTCGAAGCTTGGAGGAGCGCCGACGGACGGGACGGGCCTCGCCCCCGTCCCCGATAAAGTGGAGGGACACCTAAGCCTCGCATTGAATGCGCTTTGTCTTGTAATACCAGGATAACCTCGCAACACTGTTGCCTTTCCACCTCCTGGGCACACTGTGGCAACCCCTTTTTCTATAAAAGGAGGCCCAAGGCGTCGAGGAGAGGGATTCGGCTTTTTGGAGCTTGTTGCACCCCGTAGCTAGTTCAAGAACTCAGAATACATCCACCAAAGCAGGACTAGGGTTTTACGCATCCTCGTGGCCCGAACCTGGGTAAACGAACCACGTGCTCTCTGTTAGACCCGCTCTTCTCTCAACCCCATGCCCCGCAACCGCAGTAGGGATTCTTGTAATCCCATAGGTGTCGTTTCCCACCGACATCTTTGGCGCGCCAGGTAGGGGGCGCGCGTTTGTGAGAATCTGCTCTTGTAGTTAGCCTAGCGGTTCTTCGTCGCCATGGCCCCAAAGAAGAAGACAGCCACAGCGATCGGCTCGTTGGGGGCCGAACGGCCCGTGCCGGCGCGGACGAGCAGCGGATCGGTCGCGGACAGGACTCGGTCCGTGGCCCGTGAACACTAGCACTACCCAAGCAGTCGGAGCCTGGCGAGCGACATCGTTCGTGCACCAGAAGATTGGCCCCACACCGCCGGATCCAAAGACGGAGCTGGGGCCCCTGCCGACGGCGCGGGGCCCTCCGCGGGTGTCGTTGCGCCAACTCCGAGTGGTGTGGCGACCTCCAAGACGCATACACCGGTGACCACCGCGCGTTCTTCCCACGGTGTGTGTGCCGAACAGCGTCACCATGTTGGTGACCCTAGGCACTGCCATGGGAAGAGCCTTGTGCATCGTCAGCAACGCGAAGGAGTTCAACACGCTCGCCGAAGCACTGGTGAGAATGGCACGCAGCCGCTGGGTCGTGACAGAGCTCCTTCTAACATAGTTAGAAGTCGAAGCACGTCACGATCCACTTAGCTGTCACCGCCACCCACGCTAGCGGAAGCCTTGGCGCGCGCGTAGCTGCTCCTCGACTTCCCTCCTGCTGCGAAGAAGCTCGATGAGTGGAGGGCCACCATCCGGAGCCTCGTCGCCGTCGCGAACAAAGACGATCCGCGACCGGCGGGGCCCTCTGGTCGGCGCTCCACCGAACCGCCACCTGCTGGCGCTGGGAGGACCGGGGGAGCTGTGGCCACGGTGCACTCTCCTCCTCCTCGCCAGCTGCCGCGAGCGTCGGCCCGTCGCGACGACGCTGGTGATAACATCTCCATAGCATCGTCCGATCCACGGACCCTCCGCGACCATCGCCAGGTCCTTCGGGAGCGAGCTCACGAAGACGCTCGAACCACCGTCGAGCGCCGGCGCAAAGTGCCCTGCCAGTCGGACAAGCGGGTGGGACCCGCTACAGACCACCCAACACCGGGGGGGCCCGGCGGCCTACCTTACGAGGTGGGCTGCCCGGCTTTTACCCGTGAGCTGAGGCGGTTCCAGTGGCCGTCCCACCGCACATTCAAGCCCGACGTCAGTGAGAAGTACACCGGAAAGACCCATCCGTCCGAGTTCCTCAACATCTACACCATCGCGATGCAGGCCGCAGGGGCTTGCGACGACAAGGTGCTTGCCAACTACTTCCTGCTGGTGCTCAAGCCTAATGTGATGTCTTGGTTGATGCACTTGCCGGTGGACTCCATCTCTTCCTGGTCAGATCTGTGCCATGAGTTCGTTGGCGCCTTCACGGGAGGCCACCAAGCTCATGGCCAGGCCATTGAAGAAGCACGTCGGCCGTTGGATGGACATCCAACAGTCACTGCTGTTGACTGACAAAGCCTTGCGTAAACAAGTCAGCCTCGAAATTTGTGGCATGTACAACCCATTTGCTATTATTTTTATAATTTTTACTCATTTTCTAATTCATTTGGAATTTGTTGCAGCCCGTTTTCCATTTTTAGAATTGTTGCCCATTTTCTGGTCAGTACTAGGGTTAAAAATTGAACTAAAAATGTGCGAAATTTTGAAAATTCGCAATTTTTTGCTGGAGAACAAAATATTCTTAATCCAAAAATTATTAGCCATACTAAAACAAAATTAAAAATAAATTAGTACTATGTCATGTTAAAATCCAATGAAATATAAAATATCAGTGAAGAACAAAAACAAAAAAAGAAACTAATTTTCCCATTTACTTTTAACAGATACTGAACAAACTCTTTGGGCAGGCCAGATTGCATCCCTCCTCCTCTTGAAAGATTTGAAGCCCAGTAAGTCAGAGAAAACAAATAGACCTAGCTTGGGTATTCTTCAAAAAGAAATATTGGCCTACCTATTATCCCAAAGAAAAAACTGTTGGGTTGGTCATGTTGTTGGACGGGCCATAGAGACCACACAACCCAGTTTATAGCCTACTCCTCCGAACAAATCCTCAAAAAAATTGTGCAATTTTGTCGTTAATTGACTATACGTTGAAAATGATGTGGGTCCCAGATATTAGCAGGGTGGATTAGAGTAAAAACGAGGGGTGCATCTGAGTAGTAAAAGAGGCGCTTTGCTTGTGTTCGGGAGTGGGCCTGGTGGGTCAGTACTGTCATACTCACAGCCACAGTCCTCTACAGATTCACTATGTTGATAGGGCCGGACGGCGGCGCCGCGGCGAGCGCACGAGGGCGGAGGATAAAGTGTTTACGCCAATGTGCTGGGCTGGGTTGGACATTCTTATTGAAAAATAAAAATGGACCAGAACTATTTACGACGTTGACTACAATTTGTATGGGTCCGCTGGTTGCAGGAAGAAAATGGTGGGATAAAGAAGACCGGTCGCTATCTTTGCCTAAGAATTATATCGACTGAATGTAATGACACTATCATAGGAAATAATATCCTCCTGTTAAATCGTGAATTTAAAGAACTGGTGCATGAGCATTTAGCTTTATTTATTTACTTATTTTTGTTTAGGGGACCATGAGCATGTACCTGGGCCGGATTCATGTGAGAGCCTCCCTTCCTGTTAATTATGGGCTCCTCTATTGGGCCTTCATCAGTGGGCTGCATGTTATCAACAAGTGGAAAATGTGTTCCTACGAAAAATAGTATGTGCTGCGTACGGTATGGGGCACTAAAGGATCGGACCATGCAACGACTTCCAAAACATTGTGTTTGTCATTGTAACAACACATTTATTCAACCAACAGATGAAATATACTACTGATTGTACATTGAAAATAGCAACAGCAGCAGCAACCAGGGCTGGGGGTAAAACAGAAGCAGTAAGCTGGCCAGAAAAGTAAAGATGCAGCTCTCTCTTCCAAACCAAACATCAGCCATCATTACAAAAGGGCTACCAAAAAAGAACAAGTGTATGCATCAAACTAAATAAAGATCCTACTACACCAAGTGTACGCATCTAACTAACTGGCTCAGTTAGACGTTACTATTTATTAAGTTGTGGAGATTGGCTGACGGCTTGAACCAGATGGGTGCCTGACGAGGAAACTCCAGCCAGCAGGTCGAAGTCTGATACTTGCGACCCTTTCTCCTACTTTGGGCTGCAGAGCGTGGCGGCACATATCAGGGTATGGTACATGTAGAGACGCGATCTCATCGGTGTGGTGATCCGGCGCCAACAGGTACTCCTCCTCGCTAGAAGTGTCCACCCGGTCCATGTACCACCAAGCATAGATGAGGCGCTTGGGCCCGACTGCACTCAGGGCTTTGGCACGGGCATCCCCCGCCACCCTCACGGCCCTCGCACGAGCCTTCTGCCAGAGAGCCAATTACCCGACTCTCTCGGATGCGACATAGGCCTGCCAGGCAGCTTGCCCCGCGACGCATTTCTCTTCCTCGGCCTTCTTCTCCGCCTCTATTTTGGCACGCTCTGCAGAGGCAAAGCCTCCCACAAGGCGACATCCATTTCTTTCCAAAGCTCCTCAAGGCTGGGGGGCTCGGCGGGCGGCGCGGTGTTCTCCTCATAGCGGGGAGCTGACGCATCCTCCGACGTGCATGCTGGCGAGATTGGGAACACCGACACATACACCTCGACGTGTCGCAGCGAGGAGCGGAACACCGACGCATCCTCCTCGACTAGTGGCGGCGAGGAACGGAACGGTGTCGCGTCATCCTTGACTAGTGGCGGTGAGGAACAGAACGGCGACGCATGACCATCTACGTGGTGCAGCGAGGGGCGCCTAGGGCTTGGGAGGGGGATGCCATGGTGGTCGACGTGAGAGGGAGGGGGAGATAGCGATGAACGTGAGCGTTCTTCCGAATGATGTGGGAGGCGCAGTATTTATAGCAAGCAATGGCACACCTACATAATATATGGATTGAGCTTCACTGACTTAACTGCAGGTCCAGTTGTGTCACTGACATGTGGGCCAGATGCCTGTTGGGCTCACATGTCAGTGACCCAATGCACCTACAGTTAAGTAACTAAAGCAGCTATGTGGGCATATTTGTTGGAGTAAATTACGGGTGAGGGAAGGGGTGGAAATATTTCTGGTCACAACGGATTGGATGAGCGCGGGGGAGGAGAGTCATGCATGCAGATTTTTTCCACACGGGGTGGAGTGGTGGGACTGCTGGAGGGAGAAGGAGATTCAAGCAGGCATTCAGATTTCAAGGTGCACTACATTATTGCATGTGATGATTAAGGCGGGCCATAGTGGTGGCAATGTGGTACTCCTTCCTTTCCGGTTTATAGAACCTAATTTGAAAATCTCTTCAACCAAGGTAGATGATGAATGGTGGAATTAATTCCATAGTTTGCAAAAGTACTTAATTAGTACTCTCGTTTTTCTAAAAAAATGTGTAAACCGATGCATTAATTACACTACATGCATGCATGACCACTCCTGCTGCTGATGGTATGTCTGCCTCTAGACAACGTGAGCCGTTCGATCTACTTGGAACCAACGACTGAGATGTGTGTGCATAGAGACATGGCCTTGCCACCGGAGGTACTGTATAGTAGATATTTACCCACCTCTGCCACTATATAAAATACGGAACTACTCATTCCAGCCTCATTTCCTTTCGGGTTCATCTCCTTGCATTCTTGCCGGCAGCGGCGAAGGTTCCTGAAGATGGAGTCCAGACTCTAGAAACCACTAAAAAACTATTCCACTGCCTCTATCTTGGTAAGAGTAGGTGAAATTTTTGAATCGAGCCCTTTAAACTAGAAGGGAGGTAGTGGTACTCTAATAGCTAACCTTGTTGTGATGACTAGATAGGACATGGCACGCACCTGGACGGAGGAACTAGTCTGCATTGTGCATTTAAGTTTTGTCTGAAGTCAATGTACCTCTACTTTGACCATACTTATAGAAAAATGTACATCAACATTCACAATGTCAAATCAATATTTTTGTACTCATTATAAAATGTAGTTTTTATACTCATTATAATCAGCATTGTAGATATTAATATTTTTAGTATAAATTTTGTCAAAAACTTTGCAAACGGTTGACGGAAGTAAAAAGGACTAGAGGGAGTATCATGCATGCGGAGTAGGCAAAAAATTGCTCATTTATAGCCGGTCGAAGTCTCAAAGGGCGCGACCGCGCGAGGGAGGCGAAGGTCGTGGGAGGTGCGATGATTGAGGGAATTAAGTGAAGTTACATCCACGCTCCGGCATGGCGTGTGAACAGGCAGAAGCTATACCGTCAGGCCTACGCTATGGGTCTAGTAGACATGACATCTAGTGGGTCCCACATAGTACTCGAGAACTCTTTGGGGGCTTGCAGCCGTTTATTCACCGGGCAAGCCAACAACCCCACGCCATTTTGCATGCCCTACTCGTCCCTGTCTTCTACCTTACAATAGTTTGCTCCCAGTCGTCCCTTCTTTTCACATTACATCAGTTTAACTTCTCCTAACCCTCCTCCAAAATCCATGGCCTCCCAAATCTCCATGGTCGCCGCTGAGTACCAGGTTAGAGCCATCACCGACGATGAGTTCATCGTCATCTACACCTGTGGATCCGTGACAGTGAAAGGATGCCTTGCTCGCTTCAGAAGCATGTTCAAAAACTCAAATGATGAGTGGGTCGTTGGGCTAGATGTTGAGTACACCACAGTCCTAGAAAGCAAGAATATTCTAAAGGAGGCAGAGAAGAAGAAGCCTGCCGTGATCTAGGTTTGCGTACATAACGTGTGATTGGTCTACCACATATTCCATGCCGACGTTGAGTGCCAGGATTTGAAGAACTTCCTCAAGGATGAAAGAGTGAAATTTGTTACTGTAGACTTTAGGAACGATAGGGATGTCCTGGGTCGGTTAGGCCTTGTTGTAGGCCAGCCCTTCGATCTCCAGAAGGCAAGCCTGGTGTCCTCCTCTCAGCCTTCAATGCTGACCCTGGCAGCAGCTATGTTTGATCCTTCATACACTAAACTGAAGAAACCTCACCACGAGTTTCATCATGCATGGGAGTCGAAGATAATAGATGAAGATCACATCCTGTACGCAGCAATGGATGCCTACCTTTGTTTAAATATCTACAAGGGTTGGATGAAGAAGCAGAGCCCAGTGTCCGGTTCAAGCAAAGAAGCGGCGGCGAAGAGGAAGAGGAAGAGGGACGAGGATGAAGTCGAGGACATGGACTCGGACTCCGAGTAAGGTGGCTGTGTCGTCGCTCATGTTGGTTCTACTACAGTATCAAACGGACTAGTTGCTTAGTTTTATTTCAGGGGTGTGTTGTGTTGTGCCCCCAACAGAACTATGTTTATGTTCTTTCTCATTATTTGAACTTTATGTTCTTTCTCTTTATTTGAACTCTTTAGTATGTACAATAGTACTAGTACTATGTCTTACTACTGTTCTTCTTGTAGTTGATACTACTGCTCATATCTTCGTGTTCCTACTGTACTTAATACGTTCATACTAGTATTATAAATTGGGTCAGTCGATTTGTGCAATAAGTTCGACGGAGCGAAGGAAGAAGACGGCAGAGAAGCTACCCCAGTATCTATATTAGGGTGGCAGGGTGCCCATGATCTATCTTATGAGTGTTGGGTGTGGAATGCAGTTCGCCGGAAAAAATGGATCATGCCCGAGGTTAAACGGATGGCGGGGTGGGAGAGCATGGCAGTGGCAGGTGGTTCAAGGGAGGGCGGGGCGGCAGGCGGTTAGGCGTGTGGCGGGCTGAGAAGATGAATAGTGCATCAATTTCAGATGTTGAAGAAGCCCTTCTAGCCATCCATGTTGCATCCAATGCCTGACAAGAGTCGACTGACCCAAATTGCTCCTTTAGATTGCAGGATCCACGTGGCATTTAAGGTCTCAAAGGTAGATTCCGCATCCGCACCCGGTTTGCGGGCTCGACGCGGGCGTGACCGGCTTCCGCCGCAACAGCCACCATGTGCGCCTCCTCCGCGGGCGGAGACGACAATGACACGCTAGTTCCTCCTTGCCGGTGTGCTGGAGCACGCGCTCGTCCTCCTCTTCGTATGCTGCATGCATAGACGCGACTCCACCAGCTGCTTGTGTGCTTGGCAGCGCAGCGGCATCGTGAGGAGGGACTACAGACGATGTGAGCGGGTGAGCCTTCGGCTTCGTGGTACAGGGATGGCGGCGACATGACGATGATGGGCGAGAAATGGTTGGCCGGAGCAGGCGGGCTCCGGCATGCGCAACGGCGACAGCGGCATATTGATGAGTGAGCATATGGGAGCTTAGTTTAGTTTTATATAGGGTTGGTTAAACTTAAAAGAAAACCATACTAGTATGCGTAAACATTAGACTGGGGCAGCGCTTATATTAGTTACTACGGCCAAGATACGGAATCCGGTGCAAGAGCGTGAACCGTGGTCGCGCGGTCGATCGAATGGTGTGTCACCGTGTCGCGCTCGAAGGACACCCACCGAACCTTTTTATGTGTGTGAAAACAATCCCCGAATATTACTCAACTTTTTTTCTTGGAAAAGTTCTTGACGCTACAATATTTCCATACATTTGAATTTAGCTCCAGTTTGTGTTTATTTGGATTTGGGCGTTTTAGGTGCGCCCTAGTTTTTTTAATACCGATTTTGTGTGTGTGACTGAGAGAGAACGTGTGTATGTGTCCATATGTGTGTTGTGGCGGCAGGGCAATGTGGAGACGGTGTGCGTGTGATAGAGACATAGAGAGGTGTGGATGTGCAAATGACCATGCATGAGTGAGACATAGACAGATGTCGATACGTTGTGTATACATGAGAGAACGGTCTTCTATGTGTACTTGTGTGTGTGTGTGTGAGAGGGAGAGAGAGAGGAGCATCCGTAACACAACAACTATCTCTCTCGATTCATCCGTTCCTCGCATGATCGCATGTAACACATGCATCAACGCACACATTTTAACACACCCTCACCCGGCCCCTACCCACCTCAAGGCCCGCACATCGCTCTCTATCTCGCACGCACAATCTCTTCGTGAAAACCCTATTTAGCATGTAGCTTTCCATCACAAACACACACATTTATCTTCATTGGTTTGATTTCTCTCAACATCTGACACACACACACACACCGCACACACACACTCCCCCTCCCCTGAGCACACAATTCATCCCCGTCCAAGGCTATATGGCGACCACTCTCACTTGTGCTTCTCTGCACCCCAGCATGCACAACACCTCAACCTTCAAAGGGGCATCGAGGAGATCGAAGACGACGACCACACTACACTAGAGAATGCGGGGCCATTTGGAAGTAGGATGATGTGACGATGGTTGATTGACTCCTCCCCCCCCCCCTCTCTCTCCTGCACAAAATTACCAATCCCTCTCTCCCCCGCACAAAATTATCAATCCCTCAACCCATGAGATCCTTCCCCTCTTCCATGTTTTCCCAGTTATCTCATCAAACTTTTTGTCTCTTCTCCTTCCACGTGTACAGAATCCGGATGCACACACGTGTCACGTATATTACATGTCTCCATCTATATCACAGACATAACTTCTTCCTCTCTCTTTCTCTCTCTCTCTCATTAGGTTTGTCTCCTACTGTCTTGTCCACATACACACAATCTTTACCACCCTATCTGCTCCATCTTCGCAAGCTCTCTCTACACGTTTCATTCACACATTGGGATGTGTTCAAAATGTTGCTTTTATAATGGATGATGTAGAGTTATGGTTGGTTTTGTTGCATCCTACAAAGTAATAACTATGAAATGCATTTAGATTCTTATTTGATTGGGATTATGTGAGTTTGAGCATATTGTGAAGTACTATAGACCTCGTATACATCTTAGAATTCAACAATGATTGTAACTATTGAATTGTATAGACCATTACATTCGAAGTCAGTAGCCTAATATATTTATTTCACAATTACAACAAATGATTAATTCACTACAAAATAAGAAAATAAATGTGTACTCCCTCCATTTTTATTTAAGTCCGCGTATTAGCATTGGTCAATGTCAAGTTTTGTAAACTCTCAAAAAGTTTATAACAAAAAACATTAACATATACAATAACAAATGAATACCATTAGATCCATTATTGAATGTACTTTCACATCATACATATTTGTTATGGTAAATGTTTATATTTTTCTATAAACTTGGTCAAATTTTAGGAAGTTTAACTTCGGCCAAACCTAATATGCAGAGTTAATAAGATCGGAGGGAGTACTAGTAGTCACTAGTACTACTCACTAGTTTCTTAGCCCAATCACCCAACACGCCACACGGGGAGTTCAGTGTCACAAAATTTTCAGGTCGGGGGGAAATCCCCCGTGACCCTTATTCGAGCAGTGCGAAGTTACCATCATAACCTTCGGAACAGGTCTACAGGTTACACTTTGTAGGGGCTTGTTTTCGTAACTTCAGGTTCACCCCACCCAGCCAAGCCCACCCCGGCACCCAGAGTAGTACACCTGAATACTCCACATTTTCTATCCTCACACCAAAATAGACTTCTTCACGGCACCGTAGCCTTAGTGCTCCCCCCCTTCTCCATCGGCGCACTCGTCCACCCCAGCGCATCTGCCTCATCGGCGACCTCGTATGCCGCACTAGAGCCGGTCCACCGTCGTCGTCGTACACGGAGCCTCTTCCCTGGCACCGTCTTCCACGGTCTTGGATCTGCTTCCTGGAAGCGGATGCCAAGCGCCGAAGCACCACCCTCGTGGACAATGAACTAACTCCCGTCGCCGACCATGATGCACAAAGGTCGCCGCGACCATCGTTCTCCTCCTTGATTGGTAATGTGTGTATTGAATCATTTAGCAGTACATGTGCAGTTCCAATTTTGTTAATACCTACCCTTCAAATTTCCTGGTTGCTATTGTTCCCGTAAAAGTAATTGGTTAGAGCCTCCATTGTCCAACAGAATATCAACTTGTAATTGTGTGTCGCTCCTGTATCGTGCTGTGCTTGGGTAGGTTCTTCATCTGCAACCAGTAGTGTGGCAAATGGTGGAAAGTTTTTTAGAACTAGCAAGATGCCCATGCGTTGCACGGAACATCAAGAGGCATTTGTATGAGTAGTTTATATCTTGTAGGAGAAAAGGATGAAGGAGGGAAGGCCTTATTTGCAAATATAAAGAGGGGTATGGGTATCTTTCTGCAAAATTGCCATAGTTTCCTTCCTATCCGTCGGATATAAATCGGACGGCCTATATTGCAGGATGGCAGGCACACCATCATCACCAACTTTGTTTTTTAAAAGAAAAGAAAGTAGAAAAATAGAGTAGAGAGTAGAGAAGTAGAGATAAATATTAAATACAAAATAAATATAACAGTAGAGAAGAGAGTAGAGATAAATATTAAATATTAAATAAATATAACAGTAGAGAAGAGAGTAGACATCGCACGGACATCGGGAAAGGATCGCGCGTGAGGGAAAAAGCGGTCTGGCACGCGCTAGTTTTGGCACGCGGCGTCCGGCGTGCTTTATAAAATCCAACGCCCTCCCACCGCTCCGTACCTTGCCACCTCTCTCTCCCTGCTCTATGCCTCGCCATCGCTCTCTCCCCGCTCTGCGCCTTGCTACCGCTCTCTGCCCGCTCTTTCTCGCCTCGCGGCCGCCGCATCACCGGGAAACTTGGGGATACCGCGGCGTCTGTGCGCGCCCCTCCGGCGGCTTCTCCACAGAGATCCGGTTCCGCGGGATGCGCCTTGGCCTCTGCAATTTCGACACCTCCAACGAGGCCGCCCGCGCGTACGACGCGGCGGCGTGGCGCCTCTGGTGGCCTCATAGAACATTGAAATTCCCCAACGTGCCGACGAGAGCACGGGCACAGGAGCTCGTGCCTCTAGCGCGGCTTATCACCGACGAGGATCATCATGACAACCGGAGGCGGGAGCACCGTCTCGACATCGCCAAGATGGACAAGGAAGCCATGGCACTGTGGCGCCAATGCTTCCCTTAGGACATCATCAATGAGCGCAAGTTCTATGCACAAAGGAGAGCGGAGAGGGAGAAGAGGAGGGCGGAATGAGCCGCCTATCGCGAGGACAAGCGTACGCGAGAAGAGGACGCTCAATTCAACATGAGGCTAGGAGTAGTGTCGCCCTAGGAATTCGGCGATGATCGGTATCTTCACGTCTACATTGAGACGTCGGAGGAGGACATCACCGAGGAGTCGAACGATGAGGAGTAGTTGAACTATCTATTTTTTTTTATCTATTTATGCTGAGAACTATCTATGTCTCTACTCTCTAGTCTCTACTTTCTATCTCTACTTCTCTATCTCAGCATTGTAAATGCTTTTTTAAAGCGTCACGCGTTGCGCTTCTGTTGGAGATGCTCTAACATGGCAGACAAGTGCTTTAATGTTGCCCATAAGATGCGTGAGTATTACTAGTATATTTTTCTTGCCATGTTGAGATTTTAAAACCATGAGTGCGAACATGCAGAGGAGCAATGAAGACCAAACACGGGATATTGGGGACATCTTCAAGGAGCGTGGCAAGTTAATGAGGAGCTGCACCGAACCTGTAAAACGAGCTTTGGTAAATAACACCCTTTCAATTACTTTTGTTAAGCCTCGTGTTCTTCGATGTGTATATGTTGTAGTTTCTATTTCTCTTAGCCTCGTGTTCTTCATGTGTAATAGGAAGAGTCTTAATCGTCCTAGTGCTTTCGCTTTTAGCTTGATGTAGGAAGTGGGTGTTCTCACCTTGTAGTCTGTTTTTATATTTTTCCTTTTGAATTCACTTCTCCGAGTCCTTTTTATCTGACCTCTACTAAATGGATCTAGGTTGCTCTGAGTATTGATCTAAAAAAGAAGTAACTTCATGTCAGGATGTAGTTCCTGCGAGGAGGGAAGTATGGTCAACCTCGAGATCATGTTTCCAAAATGAGGATGGATTACACACAAGGTGCCAGTTCCCTAATGATGTTGGATTAGACACAAGGGCAAATTCCCATATGATGTTGGATTACACACAAGCCAGGTGGAGTCGTCAATTGTTTGTGTCCTCGTGGCTCTAGTAAAGGCTAAAAGAAAGCGTGCAGCAACCCTTGAGAATGTAGTTGAGTTCCTGAAGAAGTGAAAGGAGCAATCAGATGCTCTCTTCACCCAAGCCAAAGAAGATATGGAAGAAGCCAAAAAGAAGCTAGCAGAGGCAGAGAGGGACAGGCGTCTCCTGCTACCTAAAACTGTTGTCAATACAAATTTACCTTCATAATAGCTAGGTTCAAATGTTTATCCAGTCAGCATGCCTGTCGTGATGTCCGTGCATCTACTGATGTGGCACAAAATAATTTTTTTAGGGTAATGTAATAACAACAATTACTTTCCAAACAATAACAGATGAAGCATTGGACATGGTATAGTTCACGCGCAAGCCCAACATTCCAATTTCAACTTCCACATCAAACTCATATTCACAGATATCTACACATTCATAGATAATGTCCACAACCATCATTCACTTCAAAGCAAAAAAAATGTGAGGAGGGTTATAAATAAAGAAAAACCTCTAGTTCCTGGTACCAGTGCGAGCACAACAAGTCAAGACCATGTGTAACTAATTATACTTTGATCATTTTTTGTGTTCTAAAATGTCGGCCGGCTTGCGGAAGGACGTGTTGTCAGCACACGCTCGGATTCAATGGAGGCAGGTGGGGCAGTCTGAAGCCGGTTGCATGCAGCGAGGAGGCGTGTTCAGCCGGGCGTGCAGCAAGTGGGGCCCTCTTGGCCGGCGCGCCGGTTCAATGCCTGCGCTATGAGAGGACGCGTCCGTGTAAGAGCAATCACTCCCTCCCGTCCTTTTTTGTTTGGGTATAACAAAATCTCATTTTACAAGTAAAATTCATGGACAAAATTTGACCCAAAATATGATGGGGACTAGTAAACCAGGACGGAGGTAGTAGTTCTTTTTTTTGATCAAAGAAGGGTTTCGCCCTTCTGATTTTCATTACTAAAAACCAACATCTAAACCATAGTATTTGCCCTAGAACTACCAGGTTCAACATCTCGCAATATAAACCCACACACCCATATGCCAAGGAGGTAGTAGTTATGAATTCCATTTTCGCTCCATACCAATCATTCTAAAAACTACTTAATTATTTATAACGCGCCCTTGAAATTCAGAACTCCTACCCCGCTAAAAATGATATTTTAAACGTGGCTACTCGATCTATGGCAACTGGCGAGCCACCACCTCCAGGTCGTTCACCTATGGTCTCGACCATCAACTCCTACGGATTAAATTATCATGCGAGCTTACTATTCCTACAAAGGTGCGCTCCACCATGTACCTAGTACCCGCGCATGCAGCAATCGTGCACCTAGGGTTTTAGGGTTTATTTGTTAACTGTGCCTTTATGTAACTCTCATGTGTGCGAGACGGCGAGAGACTGACTGCGTGTGTGTGTGCCTCTTCTCTTCATATATGTACTCCACCATTTGTCTGGTGTCCAAAAAATTATACAGTAGTAATAACTACTAGCAATGTGCCAATGCGTTGCCACACGATCAAAGTAGATTAATACATATTCACCGATTTGATAGAAAGAAAGAGTCTAGTTTTGAAATACGTGTATCACTAAAAATATCTTATGTTCCACTCAAAATATATTCCTTTGGCGGTTTTGATGAGATAAGGGAGGAATGTTATTGGTTTCAAGATTCCAGAAGTGGTATATCTCTAATTTCTATTCTTACTAGCAAGATGCCCATGCGTTGCACGGAACATCAAGATCTTGTGGGAGAAAAGAATGAATGAGGGAAGGCCTTATCTGCAAATGTGGAGAGGAGTGCGAGTAAATTGCCATAGTTTCCTTACTATCCATTAGATATAGATCAGAAGGCCTATATTGGAGGATGGCCGGCACACCATCATCACCGACTATGCTTTTTATAAGAGTAGAGATAAAAAACAGAGTTGGTGATGATGGTGTGCCTGCCATCCTGCAATATAGGTCGTCCGATTTATATCTGACGGATAGGAAGGAAACTATGGCAATTTTGCAAAAAGATACCCACACCCTCTCCACATTTGCAAATAAGGCCTTCACTCATTCATCTTTTTCTCCCACAAGATAAACTACTCATACAAATGCATCTTGATGTTCCGTGCAACGCATGGGCATCTTGCTAGTTGTTGCAAAAAGCCCATGTGTGTGTTGACACGTCTCCAATGTATATATAATTTTTGATTGTTCCATGCTGTTTTATTATCAATCTTGGATGTTTTATATCATTTTAAAGTCATTTTATATCATTTTTTGGTACTAACCTATTGACATAGTGCCAAGTGCCAGTTGTTCTTTTTTCGATGTTTTTTACATCACAGAAAATCAATATGAAACGGAGTCCAAATGCCATTAAACTTTACGGAGATTTTTATGGGCCAGAAGGAAGGCAATGGGCCCTGGTTGCACCTAGGGGGTGCCCCGAGGGTGCCACAACCCACTAGGGCGCGCTAGGAGGCCCTGGCGTGCCCTGGTGGGTTGTGCCCACCTTGGGTGCCCACAGACCGCCTCTTTGCTCTATAAATACCCCAAAAATACCAGAACCCTAGAGGAGTCAACGAAATATTCATCCAGACGCCGTAGAGTCCAGAACCACCAGATCCAATCTAGACACCATCATGGAGGGGTTCACCACCTCCATTGGTGCCTCTGCGATGATGCGTGAGTAGTTTTTTGTAGACCTTCGGGTTCGTAGTTAGTAGCTAATTGGTTCATCTCTCTCTCTTGATTCTCAATACAATGGTCTCTTGGAGATCCATATGATGTAACTCTTTTGCAGTGTGTTTGTTGGGATCTGATGAACTTCAAGTTTATGATCAGATCTATGTTTTTATATCCATGAAAGTATTTGACTTTCTTTGATCTCTTTTATGCATGATCTCTAATAGCCTCATATTTCTTATCTGATATTTGGGTTTTGTTTGGCCAACTTGATATACTTATCTTGCAATGGGAAGAGGTGCCCGGTGGTGGGTTTGATCTTACGGTGCTTGATCCCAGTGACAGAAAGGGAACCAACGCGTATGTATCGTTGCTACTAAGGATAAAAAGACGAGATCTATATCTACTGCCATATAGATAAATGGATCTTGTCTACATCATGTCATCATTCTTATTGCATTACTCCGTTTTTCCATGAACTTAATACACTAGATGCATGCTAGATAGCGGTCGATGTGTGGAGTAATAGTAGTAGATGTAGGCAAGAGTCGGTCTACTAATCTTGGATGTGATGCCTATGTAATGATCATTGCCTGGGTATCATCATAATTATTGGAAGTTCTATCAATTGCCCAACAATAATTTGTTTACTCGCCGTTTGCTATTTTTCGAGAGAGAAGCCACTAGTGAAACCTACGGCCCCCAGGTCTTCTTTCTCATATATTTGCCTTGTGATCTATTTTTCCTTTGCATTTTTATTCATATCTATTAAACCAAAAATCCAAAAATACCTTACTGCAATTTATTTTATTTGGCGTTCGATCTATCAATATTTACAACTTTATCTCCCGTCACACGCCGTTTCTGGCGCCATACCCCGAAAGGGATTGGTAACCCCTTTAACACGTCGGGTTGCGAGGTGTTGTTATTTGTGTGCAGGGGTTGTTTACGTTCTGTTGCTTGGTTCTCCTACTAGTTAGATACCCTTGGTTTCATAACTGAGTGAAATACCTACCGTCGCTGTGCAACATCATCCCTCCCTCTTCAGGGAAATACCGACGTAGTTCCAGCTACCATCAAGGAGAATTTCTAGTGCCGTTGCTGGGGAGGATCAAGTCAAGATAGTCTCCTGTCAACGTGCCTTTTGGCGCCGTTGCCGGGGAGGGTCTTCAACATGTACCAGGTTCCTAATCATAAATCTCATCTCTTTGCAATTTACATTATTTGCAATTTGCCTCTCGTTTTCCTTCCCCCACTTCACAAAAAATTGTAATTTTATTCGCCCTCCTTTTCGTTCGCCTTTTTCTCATCAGATCTGTTCTTGTTTGCAATCTTGTGTGCTATCTTTGCTTGTGTTGCCATGTGCCTTCTATATGCTTGCATCTTCGCTTGCTAAAAATCTATTGATATGGATCCTCATCCACTTGCTAATCTTTTCAAAAGATCCAATTATGATGAACCAATTGCTAGTGATTTGAGTGCTCTAGATTATCTTTATGAAGTTTTGCTTGAGAATCATGAATCTGAAAATTGTGATGAAGAAATTTATGAAGTTATTCATGGTAGCTCCTTGAATGAAAAGCATGATTGCAATGATTTTGCTATAAATTCTATTAATGTCAATTGTTCTAATAATATGCAAAACCCCAAGTTTGGGGATGCTAATTTTGCTATGTCCACTACTTGTTGCAATGATCATGATTGGGGTGATGATTCTTATGATCTTGAAAATCTATTTATGCCTCATGATGAATATGTTTGCAATAATATTAAAATTGGGTTCGGAAGAGTGTCAACTCTAGGTAAAAATAATCCCACATATTTGGAGAGTGTTCAATCTTATGAAATTTTTGATAAAAGTGGGCTTGGAGAGGTCAGGACTTTATTTGATGATAATCCCACTATTTTGGAAGAGTGTCAACTGTGCATACATGTGGATCATGTAGAGGATCTGTTATGTGATAGCTATACTATTGAATTTGAATATGATCCTACATCTAATTACCATGAGAGAGGAAAATGTGGTTGTAGAAATTTTCATGTTACTAAATTACCTCTCGTTATGTTGAGATCGTTAATGTTTTATTTCTCTTCTTTGCATATGTTACATGTTTCTTGTCTCGATAATTTTTTTTCTTATAAAATTCCTATGCATAGGAAGTATGTTAGACTTAAATATGTTTGTCACATGTATCATGATGCTCTCTTTGTGCTTCAATTCTTATCTTTCATGTCAGCATCATTGAAATCTTATGCCTATCTAGGGGCATAAAACGATAGCGCTTGTTGGGAGGCAACCCAATGAATAAAATTTATCTTTTCTTTTTGCTTCCTATTTTGGAGTGTTAGCAAAATTATGCTACTGTTATGATTGTGTTTTTATGTTTTAATTAGTGTTTGTGCCAAGTAAAGCCTTTAGGATCTTCTTGGGCAATAGCTGTTTGATCTTGCTGAAAAAATAGAAAATTTTGCACTCACGAAAACTATTATCGTTTTTACCAGAGAGCGATAAAATACCCATTCCTCTTGCAATAGATCAATATAAAAATTTCTCAAGCCGTCCTAATTTTTCATAGTTTTTTGAGTTACAGAAGTATTCAAAATAGTCAGATTTCTACAAACTGTTCTGTTTTGACAGATTCTGTTTTCTTTGTGTTGTGTGCTTATTTTGATGGCTCTATGGTTTTCTTTGATGAGTTTTTGTCATACAAAAGTTGGAATACAGTAGATATAATAAAAAGAAAAATATGAATTGGTTTGATACAACACTTATAGTAGTGGTTTATTATTCTTATAGTAACGGATCTCATGAAGGCTTTGTTGAGTTTTGTGTGATTGAAGTTTTCAAGTTTTGGGTTATCTTACGATGGATGAAGGAAGGATGTAAGAGCCTAAGCTTGGGGATGCCCCGGCATCCCAAGATATTATCCAAGAATGAGCAACCAACTAAGCTTGGGGAAGCCCCCGAGTGGCATCCCCGCTTTCTTCCAACAACTATCAGTATTTTACTTGAGACTATATTTTTATTTGTCACATTTTGCTTGGAGCGTCTTGTGTGATATGTGTATTTTCTTGTTTTATTTTGTGTTTTAAGTCATCAATCCTTGCTGGACACACCTATTTGAGAGAGCCAAAATTATATCATGACTTATTAGAATTCCTCTCTATGCTTCACTTAAATCTTTTATGAGCTAGGACTTGCTCTAGTGCTTGACTTACATCTTTTTGAGCACGGTGTGCTTTGTTATTTTTGAAGAAATTCTCTCTTGCTTCACTTAAATTATTTTTAGAGAAAGAATTTGTTATGCTCATGATCTTCACTTATATTTGTTTGAGATTATGAAAAGCAACACATGAAAATTAGTGCCAAAGTGATAGATATCCAAGAAGGATAAAGTAAAACAAAATGTCATGAAGATCATTTGACAAAATAAACTTGATTCTTAGTAATAGTTTTGAGATATGATAATATGATATGTGATTTATGTTGATGAGTAATCGTGTTGTAGTAATAATATTTGTTTTAAGGTTTGTGATTCCCTATGCATGCATGAAAGTTAATAATCATGCAATGAAAATTATATCCTACTTGTGGTGCATTATTAGGTGTTAATTATGCTTAATGCTTGCTTATGAGATTATTCGTTTCTTGGTTGGTCGCTTCCCAATCTTTTGCTAGCCTTCATTTTGCACTAAGTATGACCTCTACTTGTGCATCCAAAATCCTTTAAACCAGTTTTGCCACATGAGTCCACTATATCTACCTATATGCGGTATTCTTTTGTCGTTCTAAGCAAATTTGTGTGTGCCATCTCTAATTTTCAAAATAAACTTCTCTTTTATGTGTTTGTTTCGTTCGCGGAGCGGTGAGGGGTGGCTAATATTTTCCATGCTAGATGTGTTATTCTCAAGATGAGTGTTTATTCACTTGTCATTGCACGAGAGTAAGGCAAAGGTAGTAGGGATGCCTAGTCCCGAAATGCAAAAATAAATGAATTTACTTTATGTTGTCCAATAATAAATTCCTTGGAAAGTGTTGGTATGGAGGGCACCCGTGGATACGGTTAGCCATGGAAAGTGAAAGTTATGGTGGCAAAAGGAATAAACTGTATTTTCTGTTTGGGAACCGCCCATGATATATCTATGCATGGAAAGTATTGGGAACTCGAAGTCGTTTTCGTTGGTGGGATGGATACACCTCCCAAATGTTTTTATCTCAAATTTTTCGCTTTGAGCTCTAGCACCTCTACAAGTCCCTACTTCCCTCTGTGAAGGGCCTATCATTTACTTTATGCAATTTTTATTTTCAGTCTCCATCTTCTCTTATAAAAGCACCAACTAGGAGGCAATATGATCATGCTTAAGTATTGGGTGTAGCTAATATTCGAGTGTGTTTCATGAATGGATCAATGTTTGAGCATGATGGGCTAGGCATAACTGATTTTAGCATTGATATTTTGAAAGACATGGTTTCTTGTTGATATGCTTCAGTATCTAAATTATTATGTCAAAACTAGACTATTGCTTTGAATCACATAAAAGTCCAAATGTCCATGCTATAAAGAAAATAATATGATATGACTAAATGAACAACACTCCACATCAAAAATTCTGTTTGTATCACTTACGTACTCGAGGGCGAGTAGGACTTAAGCTTGGGGACGTTGATATGTCTCCAACGTATCTATAATTTTTTATTGGTCCATGTTGTTTTATTATCAATCTTCGATGTTTTATAATCATTTTATATCATTTTTTGGTACTAAACTATTGACATGGTGCCAATTGCCAGTTGCTGTTTTCCCTGTTTTTTACATCGCAGAAAATCAATATCAAACGAAGTCCAAATGCCACGAAACTTTACAGAGATTTTTTATGGGCCAAAAGGAAGGCAATGGGACCTAGTTGCACCTGGGGGGTGGCCCGAGGGGGGCACAACGCACTAGGGCGCGAGGAGGCCCTAGCGCGCCATGGTGGGTTGTGCCCACCTCGGGTGCCCCCGGACCGCCTCTTTGCTCTATAAATACCCCAAAAATACCAGAACCCTAGAGGAGTCGACGAAATATTCATCCAACCGCCGCAGAGTCTAGAACCACCAGATCCAATCTAGACACCATCATGGAGGGGTTCACCACCTCCATTGGTGCCTCTGCGATGATGCGTGAGTAGTTTTTTGTAGACCTTCGGGTTCGTAGTTAGTAGCTAATTGGTTCATCTCTCTCTCTTGATTCTCAATACAATGGTCTCTTGGAGATCCATATGATGTAACTCTTTTGCGGTGTGTTTGTTGGGATCTGATGAACTTCAAGTTTATGATCAGATCTATGTTTTTATATCCATGAAAGTATTTGACTTCCTTTGATCTCTTTTATGCATGATCTCTTGTAGCCTCAAATTTATTCTCTGATATTTGGGTTTTGTTTGGCCAACTTGATATATTTATGTTGCAATGGGAAGAGGTGCCCGGTAGTGGGTTCGATCTTATGGTGCTTGATCCCTGTGACAAAAAGGTAACCGACTTGTATGTATCGTTGCTACTAAGGATAAAAAGACGAGATCTATATCTGCCGCCATATAGATAAATGGATCTTGTCTACATAATTTCATCGTTCTTATTGCATTACTCCGTTTTTCCATGAACTTAATACACTAGATGCATGCTGGATAGCGGTCGATGTGTGGAGTAATAGTAGTAGATGCTGGAAGGAGTCGGTCTTCTAATCTTGGACGTGGTGCCTATGTAATGATCATTGCCTGGATATCATCATAATTATTTGACGTTCTATCAATTTCCCAACAGTAATTTGTTTACCCACCGTTTGCTATTTTCTCGAGAGAAGCCACTAGTGAAACCTACGGCCCCCGGGTCTTCTTTCTCACATATTTTCCTTGCAATCTATTTTTCATTTGCATTTTTATTCAGATCTATTAAACCAAAAATACAAAAATACCTTGCTGCAATTTATTTTATTTGGCATTTGATCTATAAATATTTACAACTTTATATCCCGTCACACGTCGTTTCTGGAGCCGTACCCCGAAAGGGATTGACAACCCCTTTAACACGTCGGGTTGCGAGGTGTTGTTATTTGTGTGCAGGGGTTGTTTACGTTGTGTTTCTTGGTTCTCCTACTAGTTCGATAACCTTGGTTTCATAAATGAGGGAAATACCTACCGTCGCTGTGCTACATCATCCCTCCCTCTCCAGGGAAATACCGACGTAGTTCCAGCTACCATCATGTGTGTGTGTGTGTTGTGTGTGTGTGAGAGAGAGAGGGGGAGAGGATGAGGATGGAGTGCATGTGTGACAAAGACACAAAGAGTGTGTGTGCGAGAGGTATCAGCTTAAAATGAGGCGATAGTGTGTGTGTGCATGATCGAGAGGGTGTGTCTCAAGAAGGGACGAAAAATCTACATAAATACAAGGAGCGTGCGAGAGACATGTGCGCGATAGTGGAAGCATGAGTGTGCTGGTGTATAAACCTATCTGGAGGCTAGTCGATCAATGGTGTGAGAGAAATACGAGTCGGGGGTGCGAAAGCGAGAGTTTCGTGGGTGTGAGAGAGAGACGATAGCCGAGAAGGGGAGTGGAAGCAGGAGTTGTGTGTGTGTGTGTGTGTGAGAGAGAGAGAGAGCGGGGGAGTTTGTGTGATTGGTAAACAAATTAATAATGTTAGTTTTATAACTGGGATGTAGACGGAAAGGAGACCGCAACAAATGTTGTGTCTGCAGGAGAGAGTAATTTTACTGGTGTGAGTCATATCTAGAGATATATAGGGTGTGTGAGAGAACCCCATAGAGAGAAAGGCAAAGTGAAAGACGAGTGAGACTGTGTGTGCGGCAGTGAAAAAGAAAGCTTAGGTACCTAGTGATACCAAAGAACGGTAGAGACGTGAGAGATAATGAAAACCGCGTAATGTATAATGATAGGGGGAGTTTGACACTTCTCAAGGGAGACGTCGAGAGACCATGTTTGCGAACATAGGAGAAACATGAAGTGAGCGTGCGGGTGAGCTGGAGAAAAGAGAATGATAGCTACATGAAGGAGCATGTGAGAGATATGGGCGTGAAAGGATTCAACATAAAAGGGATTCAAATATTTGAATTCGAGATGATGATACATGTAATTCATACTCAAACCAAAATTGATCTATCAAACATGCATACTCATACGAATTCATGTGCATCTATGTTATTTAATATCTAGATATTACTGATCCACACATTTTAGTAGACATAATTTGGTTTAAATTTTTTTGAATTCAACCTTATGATTTTGAGATCATTGTATTTGTAAATCATATTATATACATATAAAGGAGCATAATTCTTTGTTGTGCTTTTGAAAGTATATATAAAAAAGGATGTATATAGAATTTTATTCCAATCGCAAATGGATCCTGCCCGAACAAAAATAGAATACAAACTGGATTCGAATTGAGTTGGCACGGTAAATGTGCACTCTTGGTTTGCAAAAATTTGAACGAAGCGGGGAAAGTCGTAGTAACCACCCGAAACCAAAATCTGCGAGATGGAAATTACTACCTATCCCTGACACGCAAAACCTATCGGCTCGATTTCTATAGGTTTCGATAGGGGTAGTTTTGTAATTTCACTCAAACGTGACATAACCGCCTCTCACTCGGATTCATACACGGTGGGCGCCAAAACACAGTGTCTCCTCGGCCGAAATCGACTCCCTCCCCGATTCATACACGGTGGGCACCAAAAACAAACTCTCGTCGGCAAATATTCGGTGTATGCGAGATTACCGTCCTATCCCCAACCGACTAATATTGCTGTGATGTAGGAAATTTTAAACGGGGGCTAAGTTTGTAAATTTCCTGGCATTTGAGACAAGCACGCCCTAAAGACATGGTTCCCCCTTCCTCTCTCCCTCCATTTCCCCATTGGTACTTCATGGGCGCCAAAACACCCTCTCCACCCCAGCCTCATCCGTCCGCCACCCCATCCACCACCGTCCTCCTCCACCATGCTGGAGCTGATACCCCGACGCCGTCGTCCATTACAAGAGATCGACCTCTCTCATCCACGGCTTCGGACTGGGATCCTTGCATCTCGTCCTCTTGCTTCATCCCTGTCGTCGTCCACCTTGCCGGTGCCGCTCCTACGACCGTCTCGTCCACCGCGCCCGCCGCCACCGTCTACCCTCCTAGATATGCTTCCACGCCACCGATAGCCATCGCTACCTCAACACTGTCAAATTCTCAGCAGATGTATACACGGCGCCGCGAGGTGGTACTCTTTCGTATCTGTTCAACTTATTTATCGCAGCAAGAAAATAGATCGCCACTGCTTTACTCTGATTTCTTGTCCATCATTTACTTGCTAGTTGAAAGCAAACATTGGTTGCGAAGTTGCCTTTGTCCGGTTTGCACCTTTAGATCCGCCATGGCACACTCAACACTATACTCGCAATGCTTATGGTCTTCCCTTTTTATATTCCACACTAGTTAAATGGCAGTAGATTAAATTTCAAAATTGGGTCAGTCGATTTTTCAGAGCTCACCGGTGTGAAGGAAGGGGCTCGGGTGGGGACAGTGGTTGTGGGGTGGTGGTGGGGCCTCGTCGAATGGAGAAAACTCGACGCGGGTGGGGCGGGGTGGGGTTGGGTTGCGGAGGAACATGGGCGGTGGGGGCCGGTGGTTCGGCCGGCGGCCCGTGCGGTGTTCTATATGGGAAGAATCAGAGACGAGGAAGAAGAAGGGTTAGGAGACGTAGGATATTTAACCAACTACCTGAAATGGTCGACTGAACCAAATGACAAAAGTCACGCGACTTGCATGCAGACATGCCTTTATATTCATTACCATCATCGTATCTGCTTAGCACTGCTCCTGAATCCATCAAGCTAAACAACGTGCCACTCATAATTCCAAACTTGTTGCTCAAATACGAATCTGATATGATGCTGATATTACTAACAGATAATGTTTAATTGGTCAGCTAATGTTCCTACTTTACTTTCGAAAAGCACGTGCACCACATATAGAGAGACAGCAGGGAGTTGCATTCTTAATGCGCTCTGGTTCATCATATGTGGGCACTGCACAATGAACATTTTATTATCCAAAATCTGCATGATCTTCTTTAGCATGTTCCTCTTCCGTTCTTCTTTAATAAGTACTCTATCCATTCCTAAATACAAGTCTTTGCATAGATTCCTCCATGGACTACATATGGAGCAAAATGAGTGAATATACACTCTAAAATGTATCTGTATACATCTGTATTGATCCATAGTGGAAATCTCTACAAAGACTTATATTTTGGAACGGAGGGAGTATGATAGTAGTACAGTATGTTCCTTGTAGTGAAGATGAGCAGGGACATTTGCACTGTAGAGGTCCATACGGTCGGCTGTGATGGACACTTTGAACTCTTCGAGCCTCTTTGATTTGTAGGATTTTGTAAACATAGGAATAGGATTTGTAGTGGCCTGCCCACTTGAATCCTATAAGATTAGCAAGGAAATGCGGGGAGCTGTGTCGCCTTTGAGAGTTACACTAATATTAACAGTACCGCACCTTCAGTTGAAGAGAGCTGGTATCCAAAGCCTTTCTAGCTGTACCGGCAATACTACCACATATATTCTAGCAAGTTCCACTTTGCTGATTTTACTCCTAATGCTTACGGTTTTCCTGTTATATCTACACTATGATCTGTGTAGCTGCTATGTGTCAGCATTAGCAGCAGTCCACTCTTGAAGCTAAACAACAGACAGTCATAAGTCCAAAGCTTACTTCTTCAAATATGAATTGTGATATGATACTGATATTAGTTAACAGACACACATTTAATTGGTCAGGTAATGCTCCCACTTGATTTCCCAAATGCATGTGGCCACATATAGAGAGACATCATGGAATTGCATTTCTTTGGGCGTTGTGATTCATCGTGAGTGGGCAACCAACATTGTATGCTATGAAGCAGAACCTCAAGAATATGCTTCCTCTTCTGTTCTTTAACATGTTCCTCTTTTGTAATTATGTATTTAGTATGTACAGTATGTTCCTTGTCCAAAAGGGGCGCAGGGACATCTGCAGTCAACAGCTAATAGAGCTGGCATGTACGTGATCGATAGGCTTTCAATTAGTAGTGGCAATACAACACCGTATTTTCCAGGCAGTTCCACTTTCTCGATTTATATATCGTGGTTATGGTGTACCCCTTTTATGTAGACTACGATCTGCCTAGTTGTTGTGTGCTCTTGTTATCATGGTTTGGCAGTAAACTCTCTATACAGTATATTATGAACCTATCATCTGCCAACTATCCTTACTTCTAGAACCTATTTTGTGTGTACTTGTGCCAGATTATATTAATGCGTGCACCATATTACAGCACACATGAGCTCTCTCATCAGAATCCAGTGATAGCACATAAGGGTTACAGGGGCGCCCCTATATTAGAATATCCTCTACATTACAAAGATAATCTCACTACTATTTATGTTTTCATGGTTCTTAGATATTATACGTAATTACAGTGAATATCAGAATCCGCACATCAGAAGAATATTGTGGAACACTACAACGACTTACAAAATTGGCACCAAGGCATTGAGTGCCATTCTAGATGCAACGAGACTCATACGCTCCCCACCTGTAGATTCTTGTTCAGAATATGATCCTAATGACTATTCTAACCTCGAGGAGTCAAAGGCAGATGGCATGTCCTGTTCACCCATCAAGGTGCATGTTCTAATTTGGCAAGGTTTTATTGATTGCGCGTATCTTGCATATGTTGTCTTGCATTTCTTCTACTTTGTTGCACCGCCATCTGCTTAGTTTACTCATCATATATGTCAAGATGCCATGCCCATCCATTATCAATACATATTCCATCTTGTCATCATACCATGTTTTTTCACTCAAATGTTGTTCTTGTGCATCATACATCAAAAAGGAAGAGGGTGATTGCCGAACCTGAAAGAGCACCAGCAAAGTCCTTGAAAATGTGGTGGTGCTGGAGAAATCAGACAGCACCCACTTATATTGGCTGTACAACCAGTGACACAAAACGTAGGACCGACTCCAGCAGACTGTACCCATACTTCACTGGCCACACCACTAGCCCCACCACAGAGGACCTGCACTCCAGCAAAAGGTATGCCGACTTTAGTTGCCATAGCACCAGCCGTACCACAGAAAAATCCCACTCCAGCAAAAAGTACAGCAAGTCCACCGGCCGAAGACCTATCCCAACTGCAGAGACGGCCAATTCCTGCAGATTGGAACCCCATTCCAGTTATTCCTAGTTTTAAAGACAATGCTTTCAATGTTTTTAGGGATTACGTGCATATATTCCCATCATGGGAAGATTATAGCGAAGACAAACACCATTTTACATCTTCCTGTCCCACTTACATTTAAGTGCTATTATTCATGGGGATTATTTTCATGTTTTCTACTGATTGAACACATCAATACATTACATTGTTGTAAGTAGGTGAGATTCAATCTGGATAGTCATGACGAGCAAAGCTTGCTTGCTTTTTTCAAGGAAGCATTGCAACAGTATCGGTGTTACCTGAGGAAATAACACATTGATCGCAAGTCTATAAACGAATTTCTAGTGAAGTCTCTGAAGGAAATATGCCCTAGAGGCAATAATAAAGTTATCATTTATTTCCTTATATCATGATAAATGTTTATTATTCATGCTAGAATTGTATTAACCGGAAACATAATACATGTGTGAATACATAGACAAACTTAGTGTCACTAGTATGCCTCTACTTGACTAGCTCGTTAATCAAATATGGTCATGTTTCCTAACCATGAACAAAGTGTTGTTATTTGATTAACGAGGTCACATCATTAGTTGAATGATCTGTTGACATGACCCATTCCATTAGCTTAGCACCTGATCGTTTAGTATGTTGCTATTGCTTTCTTCATGACTTATACATGTTCCTATGACTATGAGATTATGCAACTCCCGTTTACCGGAGGAACACTTTGTGTGCTACCAAACGTCACAACGTAACTGGGTGATTATAAAGGAGCTCTATAGGTGTCTCCAAATGTAGATGTTGGGTTGGCGTATTTCGAGATTAGGATTTGTCACTCCGATTGTCGGAGAGGTATCTCTGGGCCCTCTCGGTAATGCACATCACATAAGCCTTGCAAGCATTGCAACTAATGAGTTAGTTGCGGGATAATGTATTACAGAACGAGTAAAGAGACTTGCCGGTAACGAGATTGAACTAGGTATTGGATACCGACGATCGAATCTCGGGCAAGTAACATACCGATGACAAAGGGAACAACGTATGTTGTTATGCGGTCTTACCGATAAAGATCTTCGTAGAATATGTAGGAGCCAATATGGGCATCCAGGTCCCGCTATTGGTTATTGACCGGAGATTTGTCTCAGTCATGTCTACATTGTTCTCGAACCGTAGGGTCCGCACGCTTAACGTTACAATGACAGTTATTATGAGTTTATGCATTTTGATGTACCGTAGTTAGTTCGGAGTTCCGGATGTGATCACGGACATGACGAGGAGTCTCGAAATGGTCAAGACATAAAGATTGATATATTGGAAGCCTATGTTTGGATATCAAAAGTGTTCCGGGTGAAATCGGGATTTTACCGGAGTACCGGGAGGTTACCGGAACCCCCCGGGAGCTATATGGGCCTTAGTGGGCTTTAGTGGAAAGGAGAAAGGGGCAGCCCAAGGTGGGTCGCACGCCTCCCCCCTCCCCTAGTCCTATTAGGACTAGGAGAGGTGGCCGGCCCCCTCTCTCTCTTTCCCCCCTTAAGGAATCCTATTCCAACTAGGATTGGGGGGAATCCTACTCCAAGAGGGAGTAGGACTCCCTTGGAGCGCCCTCCATGGCCGGCCGCCCCCTCCCCCTTGGGCCCTTTATATACGGAGGCAGGGGGCACCATAGAACACACAAGTTGATCATTGAGATCGTTCCTTAGCCGTGTGTGGTGCCCCCTGCCACCATATTCTACCTCGATCATATTGTAGCGGTGCTTAGGCGAAGCCCTGCGACGGTAGAACATCAAGATCGTCACCACGCCGTCATGCTGACGGAACTCCTCCCCGACGCTTTGCTGGATCGGAGCCCGGGGATCGTCATCGAGCTATACGTGTGCTAAGAACTTGGAGGTGCCGGAGTAACGGTGCTTGGATCGGTCGGATTGGGAAGACGTACGACTACTTCCTCTACATTGTGTCAACGCTTCCGCAGTCGGTCTGTGTGGGTACGTAGACAACACTCTCCCCTCTCGTTGCTGTGCATCACCATGATCTTATGTGTGCGTAGGGAATTTTTTTGAAATTACTACGTTCCCCAACAGTGGCATCCGAGCCTAGGTTTTATGGTTTGATGTTATATGCACGAGTAGAACTCAAGTGAGTTGTGGGCGATATAAGTCATACTGCCTACCAGCATGTCATACTTTGGTTCGGCAGTATTGTTGGACAAGACGACCCAGACCAACATTACGCGTACGCTTACACGAGACCGGTTCCCCCGACGTGCTTTGCACATAGGTGGCTTGCGGGCGACTGTCTCTCCAACTTTAGTTGAACCGAGTGTGGCTACGCCCGGTCCTTGCGAAGGTTAAAACGGAGTCTATTTGACAAACTATCATTGTGGTTTTGATGCGTAGGTGAGGTTGGTTCTTGCTTAAGCCCGTAGCAGCCACGTAAAACTTGCAACAACAAAGTAGAGGACGTCTAACTTGTTTTTGCAGGGCATGTTGTGATGTGATATGGTCTAGGCATGATGATAAATTTTATTGTATGAGATGATCATGTTTTGTAACCGAGTTATCGGCAACTGGCAGGAGCCATATGGTTGTCGCTTTATTGTATGCAATGCAATCGCGATGTAATGCTTTACTTTATCACTAAGCGGTAGTGATAGTCGTGGAAGCATAAGATTGGCGAGACGACAACGATGCTACGATGGAGATCAAGGTGTCGCGCCGGTGACAATGGTGATCATGACGGTGCTTCGGAGATGGAGATCACAGGCACAAGATGATGATGGCCATATCATATCACTTATATTGATTGCATGTGATGTTTATCTTTTATGCATCTTATCTTGATTTGATTGACGGTAGCATTATAAGATGATCTCTCACTAATTATCAAGAAGTGTTCTCCCTGAGTATGCACCGTTGCGAAAGTTCTTCGTGCTGAGACACCACGTGATGATCGGGTGTGATAGGCTCTACGTTCAAATACAACGGGTGCAAAATAGTTGCACACGCGGAATACTCAGGTTATACTTGACGAGTCAAGCATATACAGATATGGCCTCGGAACACGGAGACCGAAAGGTCGAGCATGAATCATATAGTAGATATGATCAACATAGTGATGTTCACCAATGAAACTACTCCATCTCACGTGATGATCGGACATGGTTTAGTTGATTTGGATCACGTGATCACTTAGAGGATTAGAGGGATGCCTATCTAAGTGGGAGTTCTTAAGTAATTTGATTAATTGAACTTAAACTTATCATGAACTTAGTACCTGATAGTATCTTGCTTGTTTACGTTGATTGTAGATAGATGGCTCATGCTGTTGTTCCGTTGAATTTTAATGCGTTCCTTGAGAAAGCAAAGTTGAAAGATGACGGTAGCAATTACACGGACTGGGTCCCTAACTTGAGGATTATCCTCATTGCTGCACAGAAGAATTACGTCCTGGAAGCCCTGCTGGGTGCCAGGCCTGCTGCTGGAGCAACACCAGATGTTATGAACGTCTGGCAGAGCAAAGCTGATGACTACTCGATAGTTCAGTGTGCCATGCTTTACGGCTTAGAATCGGGACTTCAACGACATTTTGAACGTCATGGAGCATATGAGATGTTCCAGGAGTTGAAGTTAATATTTCAAGCAAATTCCCGGATTGAGAGATATGAAGTCTCCAATAAGTTCTATAGCTGCAAGATGGAGGAGAACAGTTCTGTCAATGAGCATATACTCAAAATGTCTGGGTATAATAATCACTTGATTCAGATGGGAGTTAATCTTCCAGATGATTGTGTCATTGACAGAATTCTCCAATCACTGCCACCAAGCTACAAGAGCTTCGTGATGAACTATAATATGCAAGGGATGAACAAGACTATTCCCGAGCTCTTCGCAATGCTGAAAGCTGCGGAGGTAGAAATCAAAAAGGAGCATCAAGTGTTGATGGTCAACAAGACCACTAGTTTCAAGAAAAAGGGCAAAGGGAAGAAGAAGGGGAACTTCAAGAAGAACGGCAAGCAAGTTGCTGCTCAAGAGAAGAAACCCAAGTCTGGACCTAAGCCTGAAACTGAGTGCTTCTACTGCAAGCAAACTGGTCACTGGAAGCGGAACTGCCCCAAGTATTTGGCGGATAAGAAGGATGGCAAGGTGAACAAAGGTATATGTGATATACATGTTATTGATGTGTACCTTACTAATGCTCGCAGTAGCACCTGGGTATTTGATACTGGTTCTGTTGCTAATATTTGCAACTCGAAACAGGGACTACAGATTAAGCGAAGATTGGCTAAGGACGAGGTGATGATGCGCGTGGGAAACGGTTCCAAAGTCGATGTGATCGCAGTCGGCACGCTACCTCTACATCTACCTTCGGGATTAGTATTAGACCTAAATAATTGTTATTTGGTGCCAGCGTTGAGCATGAACATTATAACTGGATCTTGTTTAATGCGAGACGGTTATTCATTTAAATCAGAGAATAATGGTTGTTCTATTTATATGAGTAATATCTTTTATGGTCATGCACCCTTGAAGAGTGGTCTATTCTTGTTGAATCTCGATAGTAGTGATACACATATTCATACTGTAGAAGCCAAAATATGCAGAGTTGATAATGATAGTGCAACTTATTTGTGGCACTGCCGTTTAGGTCATATCGGTGTAAAGCGCATGAAGAAACTCCATACCGATGGACTTTTGGAACCACTTGATTATGAATCACTTGGTACTTGCGAACCGTGCCTCATGGGCAAGATGACTAAAACACCGTTCTCTGGTACTATGGAGAGAGCAACAGATTTGTTGGAAATCATACATACAGATGTATGTGGTCCAATGAATGTTGAGGCTCGTGGCGGATATCGTTATTTTCTCACCTTCATAGATGACTTAAGCAGATATGGGTATATCTACTTAATGAAACATAAGTCTGAAACGTTTGAAAAGTTCAACGAATTTTAGAGTGAAGTTGAAAATCATTGTAACAAGAAAATAAAGTTTCTACGATCTGATCGTGGAGGAGAATATTTGAGTTACGAGTTTGGTGTACATTTGAAAAATTGTGGAATAGTTTCGCAACTCACGCCACCCGGAACACCACAGCGTAATGGTGTGTCCGAACATCGTAATCGTACTTTACTAGATATGGTGCGATCTATGATGTCTCTTACTGATTTACCGCTATCGTTTTGGGGATACGCTCTAGAGACGGCCGCATTCACGTTAAATAGGGCACCATCAAAATCCGTTGAGACGACGCCTTATGAACTGTGGTTTGGCAAGAAACAAAAGTTGTCATTTCTAAAAGTTTGGGGCTATGATGCTTATGTGAAAAAGCTTCAACCTGATAAGCTCGAACCCAAATCGGAGAAATGTGTCTTCATAGGATATCCAAAGGAAACTATTGGATACACCTTCTAACACAAAACCGAAGGCAAGACTTTTGTTGCTAAATTCGAAAACTTTTTGGAGAAGGAGTTTCTCTCGAAAGAAGTGAGTGGGAGGAAAGTAGAACTTGACGAGGTAACTATACCTGCTCCCTTGTTGGAAAGTAGTACATCAGAGAAAACTGTTTCTGCGACACCTACACCAATAAGTGAGGAAGTTGATGATAATGATCATGAAACTTCGGTACAAGATACTACTGAACCTCGTAGATCAACCAGCATGAGATCCGCGCCAGAGTGGTACGGTAATCCAGTTCTGGAAGTCATGCTACTAGATCATGATGAACCTACGAACTATGAAGAAGCGATGGTGAGCCCAGATTCCGCAAAATGGCTTGAAGCCATGAAATCTGAGATGGGATCCATGTATGAGAACAAAGTATGGACTTTGGTTGACTTGCCCGATGATCAGCAAGCAATTGAGAATAAATGGATCTTCAAGAAGAAGACTGACGCTGACGGTAATATTACTGTCTACAAAGCTCGACTTGTCGCAAAAGATTTTCGACAAGTTCAAGGGGTTGACTATGATGAGACCTTCTCACCCGTAGCGATGCTTAAGTCTGTCAGAATCATGTTAGCAATTGCCGCATTTTATGATTATGAAATTTGGCAGATGGATGTCAAAACTGCATTCCTGAATGGATTTCTGGAAGAAGAGTTGTATATGATGCAACCGGAAGGTTTTGTGGATCCAAAGGGAGCTAACAAAGTGTGCAAGCTCCAGCGATCTATTTATGGACTGGTGCAAGCCTCTCGGAGTTGGAATAAACGTTTTGATAGTGTGATCAAAGCATTTGGTGTTATACAGACTTTCGGAGAAGCCTGTATTTACAAGAAAGTGAGTGGGAGCTCTGTAGCATTTCTGATATTATATGTGGATGACATATTACTGATCGAAAATGATATAGAATTTCTGGATAGCATAAAGGGATACTTGAATAAGAGTTTTTCAATGAAAGACCTCGGTGAAGATGCTTACATATTAGGCATAAAGATCTATAGAGATAGATCAAGACGCTTAATTGGACTTTCACAAAGCACATACCTTGACAAGATTTTGAAAAAGTTCAAAATGGATCAGGCGAAGAAAGGGTTCTTGCCTGTGTTACAACGTGTGAAGTTGAGTCAGACTCAATGCCCGACCACTGCAGAAGATAGAGAGAAAATGAAAGATGTTCCCTATGCTTCAGCCATAGGCTCTATCATGTATGCAATGTTGTGTACCAGACCTGATGTGTGCCTTGCTATAAGCTTAGCAGGGAGGTACCAAAGTAATCCAGGAGTGGAACACTGGACAGCGGTCAAGAACATCCTGAAATACCTGAAAAGGACTAAGGATATGTTTCTCGTATATGGAGGTTAAAAAGAGCTCACCGTAAAAGGTTACGTTGATGTAAGCTTTGACACTGATCCGGACGATTCTAAATCGCAAACCGGATACGTGTTTACATTAAACGGTGGAGCTGTCAGTTGGTGCAGTTCTAAACAAAGCGTCATAGCGGGATCTACATGTGAAGCGGAGTACATAGCTGCTTCGGAAGCAGCGAACGAAGGAGTCTAGATGAAGGAGTTCATATCCGATCTAGGTGTTATACCTAGTGCATCGGGTCCAATGAAAATCTTTTGTGACAATACTGGTGCAATTTCCTTAGCAAAGGAATCCAGATTTCACAAGAGAACCAAGCACATCAAGAGACGCTTCAATTCCATCCGGGATCTAGTCCTGGTGGGAGACATAGAGATTTGCAAGATACATACGGATCTGAATGTTGCAGACCCGTTGACTAAGCCTCTTCCACGAGCAAAACATGATCAGTACCAAGGCTCCATGGGTGTTGGAATCATTACTGTGTAATCTAGATTATTGACTCTAGTGCAAGTGGGAGACTGAAGGAAATATGCCCTAGAGGCAATAATAAAGTTATTATTTATTTCCTTATATCATGATAAATGTTTATTATTCATGCTAGAATTGTATTAACCGGAAACATAATACATGTGTGAATACATAGACAAACTTAGTGTCACTAGTATGCCTCTACTTGACTAGCTCGTTAATCAAAGATGGTTATGTTTCCTAACCATGAACAAAGTGTTGTTATTTGATTAACAAGGTCACATCATTAGTTGAATGATCTGATTGACATGACCCATTCCATTAGCTTAGCACCTGATCGTTTAGTATGTTGCTAGTGCTTTCTTCATTACTTATACATGTTCCTATGACTATGAGATTATGCAACTCCCGTTTACCGGACCAAACGTCACAACGTAACTGGGTGATTATAAAGGAGCTCTACAGGTGTCTCCAAAGGTAGATGTTTGGTTGGCGTATTTCGTGATTAGGATTTGTCACTTCGATTGTCGGAGAGGTATCTCTGGGCCCTCTCAGTAATGCACATCACATAAGCCTTGCAAGCATTGCAACTAATGAGTTAGTTGCAGGATGATGTATTACAGAATGAGTAAAGAGACTTGCCGGTAACGAGATTGAACTAGGTATTGGATACCGACGATCGAATCTCGGGCAAGTAACATACCGATGACAAAGGGAACAACGTATGTTGTTATGCGGTCTGACCGATAAAGATCTTTGTAGAATATGTAGGAGCCTATATGGGCATCCAGGTCCCGCTATTGGTTATTGACCGGAGATTTGTCTCAGTCATGTCTACATTGTTCTCGAACCGTAGGGTCCGCACGCTTAACGTTACGATGACAGTTATTATGAGTTTATGCATTTTGATGTACCGAAGTTAGTTCGGAGTTCCGGATGTGATCATGGACATGACGAGGAGTCTCGAAATTGTCGAGACATAAAGATTGATATATTGGAAGCCTATGTTTGGATATCGGAAGTGTTCCGGGTGAAATCGGGATTTTACCGGAGTACCGGGAGGTTACCGGAACCCCCCGGGAGCTATATGGGCCTTAGTGGGCTTTAGTGGAAAGGAGAAAGGGGCAGCCCAAGGTGGGCCGCGTGCCTCCCCCCTCCCCTAGTCCTATTAGGACTAGGAGAGGTGGCCGGCCCCCTCTCTCTCTTTCCCCCTCAAGGAATCCTATTCCAACTAGGATTGGGGGGGGGATCCTACTCCCAGAGGGAGTAGGACTCCCTTGGCGCGCCCTCCATGGCTGGCCGCCCCCTCCCCATTGGCTCCTTTATATACGGAGGCAGGGGGCACCATAGAACACACAAGTTGATCATTGAGATTGTTCCTTAGCCGTGTGCGGTGCCCCCTGCCACCATATTCCACCTCGATCATATTGTAGCAGTGCTTAGGCGAAGCCCTGCGATGGTAGAACATCAAGATCGTCACCACGCCGTCGTGCTGACGGAACTCCTCCTCGACGCTTTGCTGGATCGGAGCCCGGGGATCGTCATCGAGCTGTACGTGTGCTAAGAACTCGGAGGTGCCGGAGTAACGGTGCTTGGATCGGTCGGATCGGGAAGACGTACGACTACTTCCTCTACATTGTGTCAACGCTTCCGCAGTCGGTCTGTGTGGCTACATAGACAACACTCTCCCCTCTCGTTGCTGTGCATTACCATGATCTTATGTGTGCGTAGGAATTTTTTTGAAATTACTATGTTCCCCAACAGTCTCCTATGCTAAATTTAGAAGACATTGAATGGAAAAACCTTGTTATGCATTGGTCTCGTTCCCAGGATGAGGTACTGTCTATGATATCACATGACAATTTGAACTTCTACTTTCTCACATGTGCCTTACAAATCTTTTTTGCAGGAAATCAGCTCGAAGAAGAATTTCGGTTTGAAAAGAACGACAGGATATCGCAAATATGATGACCGTTGCTTTGCTCTTGTTAGTACATGTTGTCCTGTATCACTGTACTTGCATTCATACCTGGTTCATTATGTGACAGCAATATGCATGATAGCTTGCTTATCAATTGTTCGCTTCAAATTATCTGATCTGTATGAATGGTTACATTAGTGTAGAATATATCCAATGCCAATGAATTTTTTTAGCTCTGCATTGTTCTTGTAAGTACCTGATGTCCTTTATCAGTGTACTTATATTGACAGGTAGTTGTTCATATACCATTACTCTGAAGCTTATTTTCCTTTGCCCTCCATTTTCTATGCATCAGATCTATATTTACTCTTACCATAAGGTTGGATAACACTGATGGTCCTGAAGAAGTTTAGCTCTGCGTTGCTCTTGGCTATACCTTTTGCCTGTATGGGTGTACTTACATTTATAGCTACTTGGTTATGTAGCATCACTCTTCATATTATCTTAAATATTCTCCATTTTTTTCTTATATTATCACATCTATATTTACTCTTGACAAAATATAGAATAAAGGCAATGCTTATGAAGAAGATTTTGTGGTAAACTTCTTGAATTGCCCCCCCCCCCCATCAGCATGGACAAGGGCTTTATAGAGCATGCCTTCAGCAATAATGTAAGTTTATCCTTCTCAATCCTTCAAACTTTGTTGTGTATATTTGGTTAGGCATGACTGCAACAACTATTTATTTTTGGTGTTTGCATCAAATTCCATGTTTAAAGTTTATTATGTAGTTCATAAAAAAATTTGTCCTTCTCAATTTACGTTTTCAATTGTACAACCAAGTTCCTTCTTCATACCATGTAAATAAACTATATAGATCAAGTGATCTTCTTTTGCACTGCATGTACGCTTCTGTTCTTGATCCGTAATCCAGTGGTGTGGTGAACCTACCCACTACAGCACAATGTCATATTATGTAATGTCTTAACTATGAACAATGTCATATCATTCTACTATTATTTAAACTGTCTCTTTATTTGCCAATCTGAAATGGGATAAATTGACTGCACACTAACCATTGATACTTATGAGTTCTTGATCTGTAATCCAGTGGTGTCGTGAAACTGCCAACTCCTTCACAATGTCATTTCCTGCCATGTCTTAACCTGAACAATACCATATTGTGTTAATGCTATTATAAACTGTGTCACTTTATTCATCAGTAAGAAATGTGATGAATTGTCAGCACTGATACTTATATGTGCAAATCATGTCATCTGTCTACTTGTTTATCTTTCAGAGTGAGGAGGATATAAGTGTCAAACAAGCACAGTCTCATCAGCTTGCTCAGCTGCTTGCACTGCAGCTCCCGAGTAGGGCTAACCTTTCTTGAACTCTATTGAAGTGTTGTCGGTTTTGTATATTATTTTTTGGCGTGTTTATTTGCACTAGTGGCGATCTTTGATGCCCAGTGTATGTAATCTGATGTCTGCTTGTGCTTTATTATCATAGTGGCAAACTTTGATGCCCAGTGGATGTAATATGCTGTAATTTCTTTATTGTAGAGTCTAGGTTTTTTCTTATTCATGATGCTACAGTTATTTTACTATATATATATATCATGTCTAGCAGTAAACCGGCCAAACCGTAAAATTATGGTACATAATCGGGGACGTCATGCAAATCACTACATAATCGGTCCATTACCAGGCCTAAATGTAAACTGGCCCACTAGTAGATTTGGGCCTCTAATAGGCTGAGTAAACCGCCGGCCCTATTTTCGCAAGAAAACTCAATGGGCTTTTAGGAGGCTGAAAACTAGGTTGGGCCTGAAACGTGCCAAACAGCTCACGGGCCGGCAGCAGGCCAAAATAGATCCCGGCCCATGATTGTGCGAGTCACATCACGGGACATTAATAAGCCAAAATTGTCTCGGTCCTTGTTTGGCCCAATCAGATTATCGGCTATGAGCAGGCCGGATGCAAACCGGGCCGTAGTTAGGCCCAACCATATGACGGGCTTTTAACAGGCCAAACTAAATATAGGGCCGGAATGTTAAACAGGCCTTTAACAGGCCGAAACTAATATCAGGCCGAATTACTAAATGGGCCTTTAGCAAGTGGGCCCAAAAGCATAGCGTCTAGTTGACGGGCCGAATCTGATATGGGCCATAATTTAGCCCAAAGCCTCTTAAAGGGTCGGATCTGATCTAGGTCGTAATTTGGCCCAGAACATGGTAGGATTTTAACATGCCGAAACTCATATGGGCCTTTATTGGCCCAGAACGTGGCAGGCTATTAATGGACCGGATCAAATATGGGCCGACATTTGGCCCAAAACATGGAAGCTTGTTAACGGGTTGGCCCATTAGTGTCCTCAAAATCTTGTGGGACTTTAGCTGGGCCGGCCCATTATGGTCGGCGAAATCTCATGTGCCTTTAGCTGGGCCGGCCCATTATGGTCGGTGAAATCTCGTGGGCCTTTAGTTGGGCTAGCCCATTTAATCTTTATGGGCCACTTTTGGGTCAGTCCATGTGTCAACATATCATAGGTGCATCTCGCCCATTGGATGAGTGACACATGTGCCGACGCGGAGCTGACACGTGGTTCCATCGGCCAATGAGAATTTTACACGTGGAAAATTGTCATTGGTTGTGGCTGTTAGCGGGTTATCGGATCCAAAACCGGACCCATAGCTTAACGGCAACCCATTACGGTGGATGCCACGTGTCGGTCACCCTTGACGAAAGCACTTCCATGACGCGGCATTTATCATCATGGAAGTGAACACTTCCGTGATGATAATTTTGGTAATGTCATGGAACACTTCTACGATAGCACATGTATGACTATCTTGATTCTGTCATAAAATCGTCATGGATGTACATGCATGACAGAAAACGTGATCTACTGTGACAAACACGTATCATCACAGAAGTGTCTTTTTTTGTAGTGTATAAGGATGGTGTATTAGAGTCATGCTAGAGAGTAATTGTGGATTAGTAGAAATACTTGTGTTAAAGTCTGTGATTCCCGAAGCATGCACGTATGGTCTATCGTTATGCGAGGAAGATAGAGCATGATTTATTTTTGATTGTCTTCCTTATGAGTGGCGGTCGGGGATGAGCAATGGTCTATTCCTGCCAATCTATCCCCCTAGGAGCAAGCGTATTAGTACTTTGCTTCGATGGCAAATAAATTTTTGCAATAAGTATGTGAGTTCTTTATGACTAATGTTGAGTCCATGGATTATACACACTCTCACCCTTCCACCATTGCTAGCCTCTCTAGTACCCCACAACTTTCGCCGGTGCATTAAACCCACCATATACCCTTCCTCAAAACAGCCACCATGCCTACCTATTATGGCATTCCCATAGCCATTCCGAGATATATTGCCATGCAACTTCCACCATTCCGTTTGTTATGACACACACCATCATTGTCATAATGCTTTGCATGATCATGCAGTTGGCATAGTATTTGTGGCTTGCCCATCGTTCATATTTTTATATAAGTCATGCTAGATCATTACATATCCTGGTACACCACCAAAGGCTTTCATATAGAGTCATATCTTTGTTCTACTATTGAGTCGTAATTCTTGAGTTGTAAGTAAATAAAAGTGTGATGGTCATCATTATTAGAGTATTGTCCCATGTGAGGAAAGGATGATGGAGGCTATGATTCTCCCACAAGTCGAGATGAGGCTCCGGACTTAAAAAACTAAAAAATAGGCCAAAGAGCCCAATAAAAAAAGAGAGGCCGAAGAGCCTAAAAGAAAAAGGGGGAAATGAGAGAAAAACTGAGAAGGGACAATGCTACTATCCTCTTCCGGACTTGTGCTTCCAAAATAGCACCATGTTCTTCATGATAGAGTGTCTCCTATTTTATCACTTTCATATACTAGTGGGAATTTTTCATTATAGAACCTAGCTTGCATATTCCAATGATGGGCTTCCTCAAATTTCCCTAGGTCTTCACGAGCAAGCAAGTTAGATCCACACACACTTAGTTTTCTTTTGACTTTCATATACTTATAGCTCTAGTGCATCCGTTGCATGACAATCCCTACTCACTTGCATCGATATCAATTGATGGGCATCTCCATAGCCCATTAATTTGCCTAGATGATGTGAGACTTTCTCCCTTTTTGTCTTCTCCTCACAACGTCCACCATATTCTATTCCACCTATAGTGCTATATCCATGGATCACACTCATGTATTGCGTGGAAGTTGAAAATGCTTGAGAATATTAAAAGTATGAAACAATTGCTTGGCTGATCATTGGGGTTGTGCATGATAAATACTCTCTGTGATGAAGATAGAGCATGACAAGACTTTATGATTTTGTAGGGAAAACTTTCTTTAGCCATGATATTTTGAGAAGACATGATTGTTGGGCCATTCAGTTGTACTATGGATGTCCTCTCCCCCTCCTCTCCCCTCCTGCGCCCCTCCCCTTCGTCCTCCCCATTGTCCTGCACCTTCCGGCAACCGAGGGCCGTCCTTGCCTCTCCCATCCCCCATGTCTCCCCTCCGTCTCCGGCGCTGGCCTCTCCTCTCGACGTCCCCCTTATTCCATCTCATGGCTCCCCTCCTTGTCCTCTCGCCTTTGGATCTGGTTCTGGCAACAAATTTTGGGCCCTCTCTTCGGCTGAGGGCGAGGACGACTCTGACTCCAGTTCCGACCTTCCCCCTCTCGCCATGGTCTCTCCTCATGTCATGATGTCGCCGCTAAGGTTGGGGCCGTCGGGGCGCATTCGGAAATTTGCCCCGGGTGGGCGCGGTCGACCGGTGTCTTCTGATGATGTGGTTGGATCTGGCTAGACACAGGTTCGGGGCGGCCGTCGACGAGATCATTCGGGGACGGTTTCCTCGCCGACTCGTGCTGATTTTGGGGTCGCTCCTATGCGGGTCGGTGGTCTGGCGCGTTTGCCTTGCTCTTCTCTATCCTCATCGCCGGCGGGAAGGCTGGGTCTAGTGCTGCTGGAGGCGGCTACGGCCGTTCCCCCTTGCCTCCAACCCTAGATCGAGTTTCCATGCAGGAGGCTTGTGGGCCCTCTACTCGACCCACTTTGGCCCGATCTGGGCCGTCCGTTCCAATTGGGTCGTCCGCCTTTGTTGTCGTCTCCTAGTGAGCCCCCCCCCCCCACCTTTCCATTCTGGGCCCTGGGCCTAGCTTGGCCCAGTTGCCCCTCCCCCTCTGGCGAGCCCGGCATGCGTGGCCCCTTCTGGCCTGTCTAGATCTGGTTATTTATGGGTCTGCAAGGGCTCCGCCCCCCCCCCATTTCTAGGGTTTCTTGCATCTCAGTCCGATCTGCATTGCTTCTGCCTCTGCATCCCACTCTACCGCAGATCCCCTCCGCCTCCACCTCTCTCTCTCCCCTTCGCGGCTGTGGTGGCCATGGACCGATCCCGTGGGTCCTCGAGCGAGGCCGTGTCGGGCCAGAAGCGGCGCTGGGAGGATTCGGGCGATGGGGCGGCGGATCTGGAGCTCGAGGCGTCCCTCCGCTCAAAGCTTGAGGTCGGGTAGGTGGCTCGGTTGCAAGTGGCCCGCGATCGCGAGGCCTAGGCGGCGGGGCCCGAGTGGCTCCAGAAGAATGAGCGTGCCCGGTCGGCGGCGGCGACCGCGGCAATTTCAAGGTCGGAGGCCCCCGGATCGGGCGGATCTGGGGTCGATCCCTGGGAGGCCGCGGTGGCTGTTGGTGGCTCTGGTGCTCGCGCCCGTCCCCCTCCTCCTCCCCCGTGCGGCCCGCTCCCCTTGGCTCGTGGCGGGGGTCGGGCTTCTGGCCCCTCGTCGGGGCTCAACGGTCGCCGGTGGGGCGTGGGGGTGCTAGATCTGGTTCCTTTGGACGTCGTTCTCCGACGTCTGGCCCCGGCTTGTCTTCTGCCGCCATGGGCGACGGGATCTTGCCTCCTCCCCCTCCTCCGCCGGCTCGTTCGTCCCCTCCGCTTCCCCAACCACCTAACCCTAACCGGACCTGCTTCGCCTGCCACCAACCCAGACATTTCCAATCCCATTGCTTCAATCCACTTTTCTGTCTTATTTATAGAGAAGATGGCCACCTTACGGTGGACTGCCAGAATCGTCGCAAGCCTGCCTCTTTCAAGCTCTTTGGTCAAGGTCTGCCTGGGTGCTCTTTTTATGCTCTCAACGACGAGATTCCTCAGGTGGATGTGCCCCCTACGCTCTCCAACGCTGCTATTATTTCCATCAAAGACCACAAAATCTCCCCCAGACCCTCCTGGATGAACTCAAACTATGGGATGACGGAGGTTGGGATTGGCAGATCCGACAACTCTCTGACTTTGATTTCACTGTGGTTTTCCCCTCCAAGAGTAGCCTCAAGATGATCTCCTCCTGCACAAGTTTCACTTTACCTCTCAACTAGCTCGTTGCGTCTGTGAAGGCGGCTTCCAATGGTGCTAAACCCATCTCCCCCCTCTCGAAAACCTGGGTTCTTGTGGATGATATCCCCCTACTTTACGCTCTGTTGAATTCGTGATGGCCTTTGGTGTTTTGATTGGCAAACCTATCATGGTGGATCCAGAATCCCACTATGTTCTTGGCCCCATTTGTCTCAAGCTCTGGGCGGTGGACCCCTTGTGTATTCATGGCTCCGTCAACATCTTCCCCTCATCGGATGGCTTCAGGCTGCAGGTCCGCGTGGAGGGTGGCGCCAATCCCAACATTCCTCCTCCCCCACCTCCTCCTCTCCTCCGGCTAAGAATCGTGGCGGAGGGGGTGATGACGCTACCAACTTGAGCGGAGGCTCGCACGCTCACTTTACGGCATCGAAATGGGATGGAATGGGCTCGGAATCCAGGGAACTATTCAAGGACAATGCCCCGAAAAGCAAGGATGTTGGAAATGATGTGATGGCGGATAAAGTGCCTGATCAAGCTGCCCTGGCTGCCCCCCCCCCCCAGTTGGTACTCCTGCTTCTGGGGTCTGCTCCAACCTGCCGATCCGTCCAGACCCTCCGTCTCTGTCTGGCATTAAGGATCTCCCCGCCTCTCCTCCGCGTGCTACGGCTAGATCCTTCCCCAAGCGCAAGTCTTCTGTCCGGAAGTTCTCGGCTCGCAGCCGGGCCTCTTTGGGCACCAAACTCTCCACAGCGGGGCTCTGTCGCCGCCTGGATGCTGACATGGGTGACGCGGCGGGCCAAGCTTCTCCGGTGGCGACACGCCCACTCCGATCTGTTCCCCTTCTTCAACGGCGTGCAAGAGTGGTCGGATCCGCGATAGTGGAGTTCAGGTGGCTGACAAGGTTACCCGCCGTGCGGCAACTCGTGATCTTCCAGCTTAAGGTACTCTTCCAACCCATCCTTCGTTGGTTCCCTCTAATTCTCCCTCCTCCCCTATTAGGCTTGTTTTTCCTTCCTATTTGGATGATCATTTCACAAAGGTTCTCACGGATGTTGGTATAGCACTTGACCGTAATATCGGATCTCCCTCATCCATGCTTGCTCTAATTAGGGACAATGAGGTGGCCCAAACTGCTATCGCCAAAGCAAAAGAGATTGTGGCGGCTCCTCCTACTCCTCTGATTGTGGCCGATGGGGGTCCAGAGGGAGGGACCAGCCAGTTCTACTGCTCCCCGGGTCTCTGTGAAGAAGGGTGCCCCTAAACGCGCTAAACCCTACTTGGCACCCTGCAGGTCGAGCTTACGTATCAAGAACTTGTCCTTCAAATGAAAGCACTTTTCTGCAATGTTAGAGGTTTCGGGGCTCAGGGGCGCCGGGACCAAATCAAAGACGTTGTTAGGGGCGATAATATTGATCCGATTGGTTTGGTTGAAACCTTTAAAACCTCCTTCTGTCCCCACGAGCTTTCTGCAGTTGCGGGTGCTGATCGTTTCGACTGGAATTTTCTCCCCTCCTCGGGCCATTCGTGTGGCATCCTAATTGGTTCTAAACGTGATGTTTTTGACTTTGTTACCTTCGACCATGGTATTTTTTGGGCCATCTCTGTTGTGTTCCACCGCCAACTCAATACGCTCTGGGAAGTAATGGTGGTCTACGGCCCGGCGGACACTCCCTTTCCCCTCTTTTCCTGGATGAAATTTCTAATAAGGTCGAGTCTTGCACCCTTCCCCTCCTGATCGTAGGCGATTTTAACCTGTTGTGCTCTTCGACTGATAAGAACACCGGTAACTTTTCCTGGGTGCTCGCGGATGCTTTTACCGATTTTATTAGCTCTTGCGCTCTTCGTGAGATTCCTAGGGTGGGATCTAGGTTCACTTGGACTAATCATCAGATATCTCCTATTCGCTCAGTCTTGGATCGTGTTCTTGTCTGCCCAAATTGGGACCCCCTTTTCCCGCTTGCCACTCTCAAAACAAAGGCTATTGTAGGCTCGGACCATGCTCCACTCATTCTTGACGTGGGGCTTCACTATGCTTTCATCCCTCCTCGGTTCCAGTTTGATGCATCTTGGCTTCTAATCGAAGGCTTTGGTGACCTCCTTGGTTCTAGAATCCTTGACATTCTTTCGGCTGCCCGTCGCTCCTTCGGCCCCATGGATGATTGGCATCATTGCTCATACTCTCTGTGCAGGTTTTTGCATGGCTGGTCTCGTAATCACGTGGTGCAAGAACACAGAGATAAAACCCTCCTCTTGGCTCAGATTGATGCTCTAGATGCTCGGGGCGATTCTTCTGGCCTCTCTGATTCTGAATGGGCTTTGCGCTTTTCCCTTGAGCAATCTCTGGTGCAGCTGCATCGTCTTGCTGAAATTTATTGGCGCCAGAGGGGCACGATTAACTGGCTGCTTAAAGGAGACTCCCCAACTGCCTATTTCTTTGCCATTGCCAATGGGAGGTAGCGTAGATGCATGATTGACAGCTTGATGATTGAAGGGGTTAGGGTTTCAGACCATGGTATCATCATGAATCACATAGTCGATTTCTTCTCCTCCCTCCTCTCTGCCAAACCTGACTAGGGGTTCAGAATCCCTTCTAACTTTTGGGACCAAGGGGATAGGGTGTCCCTGGAAGAAAACCTTGCCCTTATGATACATTTCTCTGAAGAGGAGATTTCTTACTCTATTAACAAAGCTAATACTAACTCTGCATCTGGCCCGGATGGCTTCTCTATTCCTTTGTTTAAAACTTTCTGGCCTCAACTCAAGCCTCTCATTTGTGCGGTTATTCAAGGGTTCTATTTGGGGACGGTGGACATCTCTAGGCTCAGTTATGCGGCTATCTCCCTCATTCCTAAGATTAAGGGTGCATAGCTCATTTCCCAGTTTAGGCCTATTGCTCTTATCAATAATTTTGCCAAATTCCCCGCCAAATGTCTGGCCATGCGTCCTAGTCTGGTGGCTCACCGTACCCTCTCTCCTACTCAACATGCCTTTGTGAAGGGGTGTTTTATCCTTGATGGGGCCCTCTGTTTGCATGAGCTCGTTCATGATATCCACAAATCAGGCAACAAGGCTGTTATTCTTAAACTGGACTTTGAAAAAGCCTATGATTTTGTGAGCTGGGGTTTCTTAAGACAAGTGTTGTTGGCTAAGGGCTTTGACGGTGGTGTGGTTCATCGAATTATGCAGTTGTTCATGGGTGGACACACTATCATTTCTATTAATGGGAAAGTGTAGGATCGAAAGTATGTCTAGAGGGGGGGTGATTAGACTACTTGACCAAATAAAAATCTAGCCTTTTCCCAATTTTAAGTATTGGCAGATTTTAGCAACTTAGCACAAACAAGTAATCAACCTACACATGCAATTTTAAGAGTATAGCAGCGGAATGTAAAACAATTGCATATGAAGGTAAAGGGAGGAGTTTGGAGGGAGCAAACGCAATGTAGACACGGAGATTTTTGGCGTGGTTCCGATAGGTGGTGCTATCGTACATCCACGTTGATGGAGACTTCAACCCATGAAAGGTAACGGTTGCGTGAGTCCACGGAGGGCTCCACCCACGAAGGGTCCATGAAGAAGCAACCTTGTCTATCCCACCATGGCCATCGCCCACGAAGGACTTGCCTCACTAGGGTAGATCTTCATGAAGTAGGCGATCTCCTTGCCCGTACAAACTCTTTGGTTCAACTCCACAATCTTGATGGAGGCTCCCAAGTGACATCTAACCAATCTAGGAGACACCACTCTCCAAAAGGTAATATGGTGTGTTGATGATGAACTCCTTGCTCTTGTGCTTCAAGTGATAGTCTCCTCAACCCTCAACTCTCTCTCTCATAGGATTTGATTTGGTATAAAGATGATTTGAGTGGAAAGCAACTTTAGGAAGGCTAGAGATAAAGATTTATGTGGTTGGATTGGAATATCTTGGCCTCAACACAAGTGTAGTTGGTTCTCTCTCAGAAAATGTATGTTGGAAGTGTAGGCATATTCTGATGGCTTTCTCCATGAATGAAGAGTGGGTGGAGGGGTATATATAGCCTCCACACAAAATCTAACCATTACACACAAATCACCAAACTCGGTGGGACCGAATCATATAACTCGGTCGGAGCGATTTAGTTCAAAATGTGAACATTAGGATTTTCGATGGGACCGATATGTCAACTTGGTGGGACCGATTCCATTAGGGTTAGGGCATAACGTAATCTCGGTGAGACCGATTAGACAAACTCGGTGGGACCGATTTTGGTAATAGGCAAACTCGGTGGGACCGAGTTGCTCATCTCGGTTAGCCCGAAACATTACGAAGGGGAAACAGAGAGTTTGCATTGCAATCTTGGTGGGACCGATCGCTCATCTCGGTTAGACCAAAACATTACGAAGGGAAACAGAGAATTTGCAATCCCATCTCGATGAGACCAGATCCCTATCGGTGAGACCGAAGTGACTAGGGTTTCTGGCGGTAGCTATGTCAAGTGAACTCGGTGGCGCCGGATAGAAGATTTCGGTGGGGCCGAGTTTGACTTTTGGTTTGGGACATATGTGGATATGGGAAAGTAGTTGAGGGTTTTTGGATCATATCACTAAGCATTTTGAGCAAGCAACTCATTAAGCAACACCTCGCCCCCTTTTAATAGTATTGGCTTTTCCTATGGACTCAATGTGATCTTGGATCACTAAAAGTAAAATGTAGAGTCTTGTGCTTTGAGCTTGAGCCAATCTTTTGTCCTTAATTAGCATTTTGAGGGGTCCACTTTCTAATCCATGACATGCCAATCATTGAGCTTTTCCTGAAATATTTATCTTCAAGTTGCATTAGCTCAAAGAGCTATATGTTGTTAGGAATTACCAAAACCACCCAGGGATACTTGCACTTTCAATCTCCCCATTTTTGGTAATTGATAACAACATATAGATCAAAGCTTCGACAAATGATTATAAGATTGAAAAGCATCGTCGCTTTGAGAAGTATGTGATAATCAAGAGCTCCCCCTAAATTTGTGCATTATTTAAAATTTTGTTTTGAATGCAAATGCACAATCGATTAGGATTATGGGTTACTCTTCCATGTCACATACATCTTGGTGGAGCGCTCAAAATGATAGAAATTAGAAGCATGCACTCATCACCAAGAAAGTGAATGATCATATATGGAATATAAAGGATAGCATCATTCAACCAAACATTAATGTAGCATATGATCAACCACATGATCACATAAGTATCTCACAAGGACACAAAAAGTTCAACCAAAAGCAAGAGAGATAAAAATCAAGACACTCTCTCTCGAAGCCTATGATCTATACATATTTCTCCCCCTTTGGCAACAAGTTACCAAAAAGTTTGAAAATGCATAGTGCTATACGTCTCTCAGGCTTGGTCTTCGGGCGGTGGTGTAGATAGAACTCCAAGGACGAAGGCTTTCGACGATGTAGTTGGAGCTAATGGAGTGGGTGCTGGAGGTGGCACTGGAGCTGTAGTTGCTGGTGCTAACACTGAAGCTCTGGCATCTGAGACTGGCACTGCAGTAGAGCTTGGACCTTGTGGCACATGCTGAAAAGCATCAGTGGTTCTTTTCCTTTCCTCTCCTCTGCTTCCTCCTGAAGCTGCTCAACTGCAGTCTGAATCTCAGTCACCTTTAGATCAAGATCCTAGAATTTTGTCTCCACAATCCTCTCCAGGCTCTCCTGATTCTGAGTCAGGGTGGCCAAGCCCTTCTCAATCCTCAATGTAGCTTGAATCAGATCGCCTAATTGATCTTGCTTGCTCTTCAGGAAGACTCGAGATGCCTCTTCAACACTTGGCATCTGGGCAGCTTTCTCAGCCTTTTCCTTGGTTGTCTTCTCCTGGACTTGAGCTGATGATGGTTCTTCCTCATTCATCACAAGAGTGTTGTCTTCAAACTTAGGATATAGAGGTACATGCTCCTTGTCTAGCAAATAAGTCCATGTGACCATCTTAGAATTGATGAGCTCCTGAATATGTGGAGCATACCCACAACTCCTCTTTTGATCAGCAGCAGTCCTTTTCATAGTTTCTACAATCAGGCTCATAACTTTGAACTTCTGGGGAACATCAAAAATTTGTAGCATGTTGATGGAGTGTCCTCTGATCATCTTGTGATCTCCTGACTTGGGTAGAAATGTGTGCCTTAAGATCCAGTTGATAGTAGGAAGACCAGACAACAGGAAATGTACAGATCCAAGCTTGTGTGTCTCCAAAGCTTTATCAGGGATCTCTTTGTACATGTTTGCCATGGAGTTGTGGTCTTTCTTCTTGGTGGCATACACATCCAAGTCATCCTCATGTTCCTATGGGGCATTGATTAGCTTGTCCCATTCATCAACTGTGGACTGGTACCTGGTACCCTTAGACATCCAAACTATCCTTCCATCTGGATAGAAGTGGGCAGTGGAGTAGAACTGCATGATCAACTCATCATTCCATTTGGTGAACTTTTTCCAGTGAATTCATCTACTCCACAAGCCTTAAAGCTGTCATACACTCCTGGGAAGTGATCTTCATTCTCCTGGATGAATTCCCAATCAACCCATTTCATGTCACACACTATGGGCTTCTTGTCAAGCAGAATGGTTTCCTAGAAATCTTGTTGTTCCTTTGTATGGAACCTGTAGTCAACTGCAGTCCTCCTCCTAACAGCATAGGGATCAGACTGTCTCCATAACCTCAATCATGTATCTTTCCTGGTGTGCATGTCCTCAGCGACTGGATGAGCATCATTGTGGTTAGGAATTTTGGGCTTCAACTTCCTCAAAACATGAGAATCATCTTCTTCTTCTTCAGCTTCAGGGACTGGGGCCTTGTTCTTCTCCTCAGCAGGTATACTCCTGGTGTTCCTCTTGGGTTTTGGGGGTTTCTGAGCAGCAGCCTTGGGAGTAGATTTGGGCTTAGATGGAGCGGCCCCTGACTTGATTGTATCTCCCATAAGCTTCTGAGCCTTAGGAGCTGGAGCGGCATCCTCTTCCTCTTCTTCTGGATCTCTCATAATGGAGGATCTACCAAGCACTCTGGCAGTGGTCTTCTTGACCCTTTCCTTCCTTTTCTTTCCTTCTCCAACTGCCTCTTCAGTTGGCTTGGAGGTTTCAGCGGTTGAGGCTCTAGCCTTAGACATGGGAATCCTCTTTGCTGGAGCCTTCTTGTGCATCCCTGGCTTTGTTGTAGCAGCTGAGCCATATTCTTTCTTCAGAACCTTCTTCTTGGAGCTGACTTCCTCCTCAACAGCCACATAATCCTCATCTTCGGAATCTGAGGTCTTCTTCTTCCTTGTTTTGGTAGCTGCCTTGGGCAAGTTGCTTGGTGTGCTCCTGCTGCCATCATCAGAAGTGTTGGAGGGACTAGTGCCCTCACTCAACTGCACCTGTTCCTCTGACTTGTTCTGGCTGTCGCTCTAGTCAGACATATCTACAAACTTACTAACAGCAAACCCTATGAATAGATATAGATGAGGTAGAGTGGATGAGCATCACAAAGTGCAGAGTTTTTACAAAAAGAATGACTTAAAAACTTAGTTTTAGTTCTTCATAGAAAGCATTTCGGAGCTACTGATTCATAAACTCGGTGATACCGAAGCATCCTTTAGAACCTAAACTAGTGAACTCGGTCAGACCGAGTCATAGTTCGGTGGCACCGAGACTGCTAGGGTTTCACAAAGAATCAAACTCGGTCTCACCAATTTGCAGTTTTCGGTCAGACCGAAAGTGCAACTGCAATGGCCTGAGCCAAATCGGTGAGACCGATTTCTACAATTCGGTCGGTCCAAGATGAGTCCGGTGGAGACCTAACCCTAAATTTTCAAATCAAACCTAAGCTAAGGGATGTTTTCAGTGGATAGATTGATTGCATATGTGGTCATGATCATGGCAAAGTAATGTGCTACGAATCGGAGTTAAAGGAATAGCACAAAAGATCGAAATCATACCCTAATTCGGCGGTTTGCTACGGAGGCAACGAAGGGGCAGCAATCCGTTGATGGCGACAGAAACCAGCGGCAGGAGGTCGCTGGCGGCGAGAGGATGATCCGGAGACCCGAGGCAGCGGAGCAGGACACGTGCGGGCTGAGAGGTTTTCAAGGAATTTCCAAAATCTCACCCGTGGGTATATATATCCCGACCCTGTCAGTGTGACCGAGTGGAGCAACTCGGTGGCACCGAGATGCAGAATCGCAAGCGGTTGCTGCAACTCGGTGTGACCGAAAAGTTCTAATCGGTTGCACCTAGATTGAAAACCTAGATCAACTTAGTGATCTCGGTGTGACCGAAATGGATGACTCGGTCATACCAAAATGCACAAAGAGGTTTTGGAAGTTTAAGTCTATGACGAATCGGGGACTCCAAGTGCTCCTCACATAGAGTGGTTCGAATCTGACTTGATCAAACTTTGTGATGTAGCATGAATAGAGTTTGAGACGAGAAAAGCATAGATAGCTAGAGGGAGTTCTTAGGCATTCTTGTCCATCCATTTGGCAAAAGAGAAAAAGGCAAACAATCAAAGCAACAAATGGATGTCCTCGAATGAGTAAAATATGCAACCAACATGCTCACACAATAAGATGGCAAATGAAATATGTGACAAAGCATGCACAATCACTCTAGCATCTATCAAGCAATTTGGCGATGACTAGGTCATCTATATATGAGTATATTGACTTAGGAGTCAAATGAGAACATTTGATCGTAGGTCATACTCATCATTTAAGCACAAGTGGGGTTGCCACTTTTACATAAAGCATTGTTGTGTTCACACCATGAGTTGCTTTAGCTCAATTGATTAGAGTAAAACTCCCCCTAGATGTGATATCCCCCCTAAGAGGGATGAACTAACCTTGGGTTTTGTCGATGATGACTTCATGTAGGTGTTAAAAATGTAGATGCTCAATGTTGATGCAGATCTTTTGGAGCAATCCTTTGGAGTGAGTTGCACTTTCAATACCTACACGAGTTAGTCCCACAAGGAACAAACAAGGATATCCATAGACATAGAGTGATGTTTGCATAGGATGATGTCCATGAAAGCATTAGGTTACCTTGTCCCTTGTCTTACCAACAATAGGGTTTGTGACTCCTTGAACTAGTGCAAGATATGGAAGTTGTTTGCACTTGTCCTCGCCAAAATGATATGAGTGAAGTATGTTGGCGGAGTCACCCTCAAGAACTCTCTAGTTCTTCTTCTTCGGGATCCACACCATCTTGATGGGAATCCTTGGAGTTGTAGTCGTACTTGATGAAGTAGAACTTGATATAGTCTTGGTAACCCACTTCACCAAGGCTTTGGGAGCTTCCTCAAATGCATCAATCTCCTCTTGAAGATTGTCGTTGCCTTTTTGCTTGTGGTCTTGTGGTGGAAGATCATCTTGAGCTTGTGTTCCTTGGAAATAAGTAGGATCATACTTCTCTTGTTGAGGAACAAACTTCGTCTTGGGGTATTGATCTTCTTCCCACTCAACTCCATTGGCATTGAACTTTCGTTCAAAACCGACACCTTGATTCTTTCGGTGTCTTCCTTGCTTGCATACAATTTCCTCAAATTGCTTACTTCCGGCAAGGCTCTTGTAAACACCTTTCTCTATAATTCCCTTTGGGCCTTTAGCCATGAAGCATCTTCCAATTCCTTCATTTGGTGACTCAAATATGTCGTAGGAGTTGGTTGACACAAGTGCTAGACCGGAAACACCATCATCTTGAGTATATTCGGAGTCGGACTGATAACTTCTCTTGGAGTGATCGTCGGAGTCGGAGCCGGATACCCATTCACCAACGTGAGCTTGATGTCTTCGTTTTGTGTAGATCCTTGATGATTTGTCCTTCCTTTCCGAATCCTTGCTTCTCTGTGATGTTCTTCGTTTATAACAGTCATCTCTACTCCTTCTCTCTCTTGGTGGTGATTCTTCTCTCCTACTCCTTCTTTTGGGAGAATCTTCTCTTTTTTGTAGGGAGCCGTACACTCATTGGAGTAGTGTCCGGGTCTTCCACAATTATAGCAATTGCGTTCACGACTTGAAGATCTTTTGTCATTGTAGGACCTTGACTTGGAACTTCTTTCCTTGCTTCTATTCTTGTAAAACTTGTTGAAGTTCTTCACCATTAGGCTCAATTCTTCATTGAAGTTTTGTTTCTCACTTGATGATGTGGGAGCATCACATGAGGCTATGTAAGCACCATTTGACTTGTTGTGAAGCTCTTCCTTATCCTTGAGTGACATCTCATGAGCAACAATCCTTCCAGTGACTTCCGTTGGCTTGAGATCTTTGTAATTGGGCATCATTTGGATCAATGTGGACACGGTATCATATTTTCCATACAAGGCTCTTAGGATCTTCTTGATGATGAATCTATCGGTCATCTCTTCACTTCCTAAGCCGGCAATCTCATTTGTGATGAGAGCAAGCCTAGAGTACATTTCAGCGACACCTTCACTATCCTTCATTTTGAACTTGTCAAGTTGACTTTGAAGCACATCCAATTTGGATTCCTTGACGGAGTGGGTACCTTCATGCATATCAATCAATGTATCCCAAATTTCCTTTGCATTCTCAATATGGCTGATTTTGTTGAATTCTTCGGGGCACAATCCGTTAAAGAGAATATCACAAGCTTGAGCATTGTATTGCAGCATCTTCAACTCTTCCGTGCTAGCCTCACAGTTCGGTTCTCTCCCATCAAAGAATTCACCTTGCAAGCCAATACACACAATAGCCCAAATGGCGGGTTTATGCCCAAGAATATGCATTTTCATATTATGCTTCCAACTAGCAAAATTAGTACCATCAAAGTAAGGACCTCTACGGTGGTAATTTCCATCACTAGACGCCATACTCTCCTAGGTTGTGAAAACGAGCTATGATCACCAAAGCTATGGAAATCAAGGCAAATGGAGACCAAAGCTCTGATACCACTTGTAGGATCGAAAGTATGTCTAGAGGGGGTGATTAGACTACTTGACCAAATAAAAATCTAGCATTTTCCCAATTTTAAGTCTTGGAAGATTTTAGCAACTTAGCGCAAACAAGTAATCAACCTACACATGCAATTTTAAGAGTATAGCAGCGGAATGTAAAACAATTGCATATGAAGGTAAAGGAAGGAGTTTGGGGGGAGCAAACGCAATGTAGACACGGAGATTTTTGGCGTGGTTCTGATCGGTGGTGCTATCGTACATCCACATTGATGGAGACTTCAACCCACGAAGGGTAACAGTTGCGCGAGTCCACGGAGGGCTCCACCCACGAAGGGTCCACGAAGAAGCAACCTTGTCTATCCCACCATGGCCATCGCCCACAAAGTACTTGCCTCACTAGGGTAGATCTTCACGAAGTAGGCAATCTCATTGCCCGTACAAACTCCTTGGTTCAACTCCACAATCTTTGCGGAGGCTCCCAAGTGACACCTAACCAATCTAGGAGACACCACTCTCCAAAAGGTAATAGATGGTGTGTTGATGATGAACTCCTTGCTCTTGTGCTTCAAGTGGTAATCTCCTCAACACTAAACTCTCCCTCTCATAGGATTTGATTTGGTAGAAAGATGATTTGAGTTGAAAGCAACTTGAGGAAGGCTAGAGATCAAGATTTATGTGGTTGGATTGGAATATCTTGACCTCAACACAAGTGTAGGTGGTTCTCTCTCAGAAAATGTATGTTGGAAGTGTAGGCATATTCTAATGGCTCTCTCCATGAATGAAGAGTGGGTGGAGGGGTATATATAGCCTCCACGAAAAATCTAACCATTACACACAAATCACCAAACTCGGTGGGACCGAATCATATAACTCGGTCGGACCGATTTAGTTCAAAATGTGAACGTTAGGATTTTTGGTGGGACCGATATGTCAACTCGGTGGGACCGATTCCATTAGGGTTAGGTCATAACGTAATCTCGGTGAGACCGATTACACAAACTCGGTGGGACCATTTTGGTAATAGGCAAACTCGGTGGGACCGATTCGCTCATCTCGGTTAGACCGAAACGTTACGAAGGGGAAACAGAGAGTTTGCATTGCAATCTCGGTGGGACCGATCGCTCATCTCGGTTGGACCAAAACGTTACAAAGGGGAACAGAGAGTTTGCAATCCCATCTCGGTGAGACCGAGATCCCTATCGGTGAGACGGAAGTGACTAGGGTTTCTGGCAGTAGCTATGTCAAGTGAACTGGGTGGCGCCGGATAGAAGATTTCAGTGGGGCCGAGTTTGACTTTTGGTTTGGGACATATCTGGATATGGGAAAGTAGTTGAGGGTTTTTGGAGCATATCACTAAGCATTTTGAGCAAGCAACTCATTAAGCAACACCTCATCCCCTTTTAATAGTATTGGCTTTGCCTATGGACTCAATGTGATCTTGGATCACTAAAAGTAAAATGTAGAGTCTTGTGCTTTGAGCTTGAGCCAATCTTTTATCCTTAGTATTTTGAGGGGTCCACTTTCTAATCCATGCCATGCCAATCATTGAGCTTTTCCTAAAATATTTATCTTCAAGTAGCATTAGCTCAATGAGTTATATGTTGTTAGGAATTACCAAAACCACCCAGGGATAGTTGCACTTTCAGAAAGTTAGAAATTTCTTTAAAAACTCTAGAGGCCTTAGGCAAGGTGAACCAACCTCTCCCATCATCTTCAATTTTGTGGCGGACGCCCTTTCTAATATTCTGTCTAGGGCCACGGGTGAGGGAGTCCTGGATTATGGGGTCCTCGGGTGTCCAGATTACGTGATGTGGGCCGAACAGATGGGTCGTGAAAATACAAGATAGAAGGCCTTCCCTCATGTCCGGATGGGACTCTCCTTGGCGTGGAAGGCAAGCTTAGCGTGTGGATATGAATATTCCTTTCTTTGTAAACCGACTCTGTACAACCCTAGCCCCCTCTGGTGTCTATATAAACCGAAGGGTTTAGTCCGTAGAGACATGGTCATAATCATAGTGGCTGGACAATTAGGGTTTAGCCATTACAATCTCATGGTAGATCAACTGTTGTAACCCCTATACTCATCAAAGTCAATCAAGAAGGACGTAGGGTATTACCTCCATCAAGAGGGCTCGAACCTGGGTAAACATTGTGTCCTTGTCTCCTATTACCATCGATCCTTAGACGCACAGTTCGGGACCCCCTACCCGAGATCTGCCGGTTTTGACACCGACAGCTGGGGCTGGCCACATTATTCCTGTTAGCTCCCATCTTATTCCACAAGGGATTACACACCTTCAGTATGCTGATGATACAATTATTATGGTGGAACTTAATGATTAATGCATTGCCCACCTCAAATTTCTTCTTCTTTGCTTCGAGGCACTCTTTGGTCTAAAAATCAACTTTTACAGAAGTGAAGTCATTGTTACTGGGTTCTCAGACACCGATGCCTTACACGTTGCCCGCTTACTAAATTGCTCTCTTGGCTCCTTTCCTCTTAAGTATCTGGGTCTACCAATAACCTCTGACAAGCTCTTGTCTAAAGACTTTACCCCTACGGTGGCTAAAGTTGGCAACCGTGTCATGCCCCGGAGGGGCAGATATAATACCCATGCAGGTAAAGTGGCCTTAATTAATACCTGCCTTTCTTCTCTACCTATGTTCCTTATGGGTTTCTATCTGCTAACTAATGGCACTCACACTGGGTTTGATAAACATAGAGGTGCCTTTTATTGGAACGCGGCTGACAACAAACGCAAGTATCACATGATCAGATGGGACTTTATTTGCAGACCAAAAAGCCTTGGGGGGCTGCGCATCATCAACACTTTAGTCATGAACAAATGCTTGATCATCAAATGGTGGTGGAAGATCATGACCATCACCTCGGATAAGCCTCTTTGGTACAACATCCTCAAAGCTAAATATTTCCCTTCTTCTAGCCCTATGTTTGCCCGTGCCTCGGGGGCCTCTTAGTTCTAGAAAGACCTTGTTAAACTTAGGCCTATTTTCCAAGGCCTCGTTAAGTTTGTTGTTCACAATGGAAGATCCACTAGATTCTGGCTCGATTGGTGGTGCGGTTCGACCACGCTGCAAATTCTTTTCCTGTTCTTTTCTCATATTGCCCTGACCCTGAGATCTCAATATTTGAGCTCTCTGCCAATAATTGGGATCTGCAACTGCATCGCTCGCTCTCTCCTAAAGAGTTGGTTGACTGGCAACGCCTTGTTGCCTTCTTCCCTATGCTCTCGGAGGAGGAGGAGAACACGGTGGTTTGGCCCCACTCCCCTTCTGGTTGTTTTTCTATGAGATCGTTATATGGTAAGCTGATTTCTGGGTCCACCACTTCCAAATTCAAGTGGATCTGGAGGGCTTGTATCCCTCCTAAAATTAAGATTTTCCTTTGGCAAGCTTCTCGCGGGCAGTTGCCAGCTGGGGATCAGATCCGCAAACATAATGGCCCTGGGTTTGACCGCTGCACCCTCTGTGGGCTAAGAGAAGACACGACGCATATTTTCTTTAATTGTGTTCTGGCTAAACTTTTTTGGTGTTGTATCAGATCTTGGTTGTGTGCTTCCTGGAGACCGTCCTCCTTCTCAGACCTTCGACTCTTGGCCAACAACCAGGTTGGGGCCCAGAGGAGAATGTTTTGGGTAGGCTTTGCAGCGATGTGTTGGACTCTTTGGACGATGAGAAACAAATTTACTATTGAACATGTTTTTCCTGCTAAACCGGCTGATTGCTTATTTAAAACTTGCATATTCTTGGAGATTATTGATTAAGGAGGAGGATAAGGATGCATTCGATATGATGATATCCAAGATTCAGGCTTCGGCTATATCCCTTTCTCCAGTTCAAGCCGGCAGTTAGGAGTTGTTGGCCCTGATGTTGTTGCCTTTAGTATCTCCGGCCTGCGTGCCGTGTACTGGCCTGGGAGCCATGTACATTTTACTTTAACCTCTATGGTTCTGGTTGATACTCTGTATGTGCTCTATGACTGTTTGTTGTGGTCTGTTATGACTCTGACTGGTGGCTTTATTTATAAAGTCGGGCTCTGGCCTTTTCTCTAAAAGAAGACATGATTGTTTTATTAGTATGCTCGAAGTATTATTATTTTTTATGTCAATATTAAACTATTGTTTTGAATCTTATAGATCTGAACATTCATGCCACAATAAGAAGAATTGCATTGATAAATATGTTAGGTGGCAGTCGACATCAAAAATTCTATTTTATCATTTACCTACTCGAGGACGAGCATGAATTAAGCTTGGGGATGCTTGATACGTCTCCAACGTATCTATAATTTTTTATCATTCCATGCTATTAAATTATCTGTTTTGGATGTTTTATATGCATTAATATGCTATTTTATATTATTTTTGGGACTAAACTATTAACTAAACCCGGGCATGGGCAGCCCGGCCCGACGACCCGGCCCGAGCCCGACCCGAAAAACCCAGGTTGGGCCGGGCCGGGCTCGTGCTTTGTTTTGCAGCACGAAAGATAGTTCGGGCCGGGCTCGGGCTCCATTTTTCTGTATTTCGGGCCGGGCTTTCGGGCTTCGTGTCGGGCTTGCACGTGCGCGTACTAAAAAAAGCATTTTGGCCGGGCTTTCGGGCTTCGGGCTTGATTTCGGGCCGGGCTCGGGCTTGAAAACAGGGAGTATTTCGGGCTTCGGGCCGGGCTCGGGCTTGAAAAATGAAGGTCGGGCTTTTACAAGCCCGACCCGAAACCCGGCCTGGCCCGACGTTTGCCCGGGTTTACTATTAACCTAGTGCCCAGTGCCAGTTTTTGTTTTTTTCCTTGTTTTGATCTTTTACAGAAAATCAATACCAAACGGAAGGAAAGTTTTGACGATTTTTCTTGGACAACAAGACACCTAGGAAGCTTTGGGAGGAGGCCACAAGACCCACAAGGAGGCCACAAGCCCTAGGGGCACGCCACAAGGGGGCGCCCCCTAGGCTTGTCGGCCCCTCGTGGCTCTCCTAACCCTAACTCCAGCACTATAATTCCCAAATATTTCCCTTACGTCAGAGGGCACACCAAAAATACTTTTCCGCCACCGCAAGCTTCTGTTCTCATGAGATCCCCTCTTGGGGCCTTTTCCGGCACTCCGTCGGAGGGGGATTCGATCATGGAGGGCCTCTACACCAACCTTGCTGCCCTTTCGATAATGCCTGAGTAGTTTACCATGGACCTCAGGGTCCATAGCTAGTAGCTAGATGGATTCTTCAATCTCTTTGATCTTCAATACAATGTTCTCCTCGATGTTCTTGGACATCTATTCGATGTAATCTTCTTTTGCGGTGCGTTTGTTGAGATCCGATGAATTGTGGATTTATGATCAGATTATCTATGAATATTATTTGAGTCTTTTTTGCACTTTTTATGCATGATTAAGATAGCTTTGTATTTCTCTCTGATCTATCGATTTGGTTTGACCTACTAGATTGGTTTTTCTTGCAATGGGAGAGGTGCTTTGTGATGGGTTCAATCTTGCGGTGTCCTCACCCAGTGACAGTAGGGGTAACAAGGCACGTATTGTATTGTTTCCATTAAGGATAAAAAGATGGGGGTTTTACCATATCGATTGGATCTATCCCTCTACATCATGTCATCTTGCTTAAGGCATTACTCCATTCTTGTGAACTTAATACTCTAAATGCATGCTGGATAGCGGTCGATGTGTGGAGTAATAGTAGTAAATGCAAAATTGTTTCGGTCTACTTGTCACGAACGTGATGCCTATATTCATGATCATTGCCTTAAATATTGTCATAAATTTGCGCTTTTCTATCAATTGCTCAACAGTAATTTGTTTACCCACCGTATGCTTTCTTCAAGAGAGAAGCCTCTAGTGAAACCTATGCCCCCCGGGTCTATTTTCCATCATGTATTTTCATATCTATAAAACCAAAAACCCAAAAATAACTTTCTGAAATTTATTTATATTTACTTTATTTTGCCTTTTACTTATCTTTTATATCTATCTCTATTAGATCTCACTCTTGCAAGTGACCATGGAGGAATTGACAACCCCTTTTTCGCGTTGAGTGCAAGTGTTTGCTAATTTGTGCAGGTGCATATATTGGGGACTTGCTTGTGCCTCCTACTGGATTGATACCTTGGTTATTAACTAAGGGAAATACTTATCTCTACTTTGCTGCATCACCCTTTCCTCTTCAAGGGAAAAATCAATACAAGCTCAAGAAGTAGCAGGTGCAAGTCCACTGTCGACTCGCAACTGAACCAAACTTTTTTTCTAGTTGCAAGTCCACCCTCGACTCGCAACTGGGCCGTGACAAATTTTTGTCCTATTTGCAATTCCACCATGGACTCGCAACCGAACCAATCTTCTTTTCTTATTTTCTTTTTACCTTTTACTTTCTTTTTTCATTTGTGTGTTTCAAATTTGTAAACTTTTTCAATTCATTCATTTCTTTTTTCTCTTTTCCATTTTTTATTTTTTATTTCTAAAAACCCATGAATTTTCCTCATCGCTCTTAGTTGACTATCCACCACCAAACAAGGGTTTTTTGTTTCAGTTGCAAGTCCACTCTCAACTTGTAACTGGGGTCCAATCATTCTTTTTGTCCTAGTTGAAATCACACCATTAACTCGCAACCTAGGCCTCACCATTTTGTGTGTGTGTGTGTGTGTCATTTGTAAGTCCACCCTCAACTCGCAACTGGGGTCCGTAACTTTTTTTTGTTCCAGTTACAAGTCCACCCACGACTCGCAACTACAGCCCAACATATTTTAGTCCCAGTTGCAAGTTCATCCTCGACTCGCAACTGGAGCCCGGTCTTTCTTTGTCACAATTGCAAATCCACCCTCGGCACCTGTCAGTGTCAAAACCGGCAGATCTCGGGTAGGGGGTCCCAAACTGTGCATCTAGGCCGGATGGTAACAGGAGGCAAGGGACACGAAGTTTTACCCAGGTTCGGGCCCTCTTGATGGAGGTAAAACCCTACGTCTTGCTTGATTAATATTGATGATATGGGTAGTACAAGAGTAGATCTACTACGAGATCGGAGAGGCTAAACCCTAGAAGCTAGCCTATGGTATGATTGTTGTTCTGTATGTTGTCCTACGGACTAAAACCCTCCGGTTTATATAGACACCAGAGAGGGTTAGGGTTACACAAAGTCGGTTACAATGGTAGGAGATCTACATATCCGTATCGCCAAGCTTGCCTTCCACGGTAAGGAAAGTCCCTTCCGGACACGGGACGAAGTCTTCAATCTTGTATCTTCATAGTCCAGGAGTCCGGCTGAAGGTATAGTCCGGCTATCCGAACATCCCCTAATCCAGGACTCCCTCAGTAGCCCCCGAACCAGGCTTCAATGACGATGAGTCCGGCGCGCAGATTGTCTTCGGCATTGCAAGGCGGGTTCCCCTCCAAATTCCATGTACCTGTTGAATAAAGTCCGGTTTCTTGTAAATGTTGCGCTCCTTGGCTTCTACGCCCAATAATGGTCGTCTCCCACGTGTCAAATGAATATGAAAAGTCTGAGTGTTTTTACATCCACACTCCTAGCCGCGTAAATGAGCCGCCCATTTAAGGGGACGAGGATTTAGATCCAAACCACACCTTCTCCCCTTCGCGAGTGTTCATCAGAGCGCATCCGACAAAGGTCCATTCCATCGTGGCCAGCCGTCGCAACTCCTCCCTTCGCCCCTCCAGCCCTCAGCCTGGATATTGGGAGAGATGCTCCATCCCTCATAGCGAGCTAGTGACGCTCCAGACCAAGGGATTTCTCCCCCCGGCCTATATGGTCCCGATTCGAGCCGGTCTTGCCGTCTATAATGGCGGAGAGCAAGCGGAGAGTACCCCTAATCCCTCCAAAGGAGAGCGGGTATGCCTTGTCCCTTATTTAATAAGAGGGCTCGGATTTCCAATCCATCCGTTTCTCCGGGGGCTACTGGAGTACTATGGCCTCCAGCTACACAATCTTACGCCTGCCTCCGTATTGCATATCGCGGGCTTCGTAGCCCTTGCGAGCTGTTTTTGGGTGTTGAGGCTCATTTTGGGCTGTGAAAAGAGCTATTCTGCCTTGTGCATCGTTCTCGGAAGGGGTCAATGTATCAATTGGGCGGAGCCAAAGTATGGCGCATTGCCAGGACCGGATATCTATCCAGAACCCCAAAGAAGGCGTCCGAGGACTGGCCTTCGGAATAATTTTACATAGAGGATGTCCCGCTGCCGGATCCTGTCCAGATCGGCCTCCCTTAGTTCGACAGTGCCCCACTAAAGAAGCACCTAAGTTGGCATCCACGGAGCCCTCAGAGGGAAAGTGACAAGGACGTTATTTACCTGATGGGCCGGATAAGATTGTTAGCTCATTCCGGACTGACCATGATCGGGGTCATGGTCGCATGCATCATGCGAGGGGTGCAGCCGCTACAGTATAGAGGCCACCCCATGTGGGACTTCAACGCGGAGGACGACACCACCTGCTACGGCTGTAAGGGACCGGATTCGGCTGCGGCTCTAACAAAGATCTTGTCCGCTTTGTACAAGGGAGAACAGGAGGATTTTCTCCGCGTCGACCCAAAGGGTGGATTTTCTATGTACAATCCTCCAAGCTGGGTAAGTGGTCGCATCTTGCCCATCCGTTTTATATCCCCATTGTTAAATATTCAGTCTAGCAACTTCAACGCAGGAACTGCGCCAGGCTGTTAAAGAAATAAACAGCCCTCCTCCACAACCCGAGGACCCAGGACGGTCCCTCGACCCGGACTCTCAAGAGGGTCCGGACTTATCGGTGGAGCTGATTGATGGAGTGTTCCATCAATTGAGTAAGGACAACGCCTTGGTGGCCATTACGGCCGTTTACCCAGGGCTAATCCCGGCCTCCCAGGTAACTGAGATCGAAGTCCTAGTACCCCGAATAGGGGTACGCCCTCTCGTGTTTTCAGTTTCCTGATTACAACCGAGCTTTGCAGGGGAGGTTTCTGAGACGGGAGGCCGAACCTGCGGCGACAAGCCAACGAGGGGCCGCAGGGCCCCGTGGGCAGAAAAGAGGCGCGGTCCGGACCGATACGTCAGCGCAAAGGTATGGCGCGCCCCCTTATCCCAGGTGTTATACCTTCAAGGCATATTAACACTCATGCTCTCTTCAGGACAAAGAGACCTCGCCGGACTATATTCGGAGAGGCTGCCAATCACGCCTCCACCAGCCAGGCTCCAAAGCCTGGTCCGGAGGCAGAGGCAAACACAAGGCGCGCACCGGACGCTCCTCCGACGGAGGATGTGGACAGGTTGTCTGCCACCAACTCTGAGGTGGAGAGTGCCATGAACCACAGGCGTCGCCGGACAATTCTTCGAGACGCTTGTTTCTCCCAAGAGGCATTAGATGCCTTCAAGTCGGGAGATGCGTACCTCCGTGCCACTCAAAATGGTCTGGCCAGAGCCACGGAGCAATATGTAAAAGACATACGGGTAAGAAAATTTTGGTAATTATATATATATATATATATATATATATATATATATATATATATATATATATATATATATATATATATATACCAGTAGCCCCCGAGACTTGAAACAGTTAGAATAACTGATTTAAGGATCATTTGTTACGCAGGTTCTTACAGAAAAGAATTCCCTACTGTCCCAGGAGCTGGAAGAGTGCAAAGCCCAACTTGAGGCCGCACTAGCCACAGCAGGGGGGGCCCAAGGAGACCCCCTCTGGTAATATACACTTCGAAAGATAAGCATTTTGCGAAGCACGGCATGGGTGCGAATCTGACAAATGAAATTGCAGATGGCGCCGGATTAAATCCGGAAAGGCAACACCTCCTACGCCAGCTGAAGGCTGGTGAGAAGGTGCTGACAAAGGTGAGGCGGGAGAAGAACGATCTCCAAGATGCCAACACCAAGCTGGGCATTGAACTGAAGGATGTTCGTGCCCAGCTGTCGGACTCCGTTAAGGAGAATCAGCGGCTTCGGCGCGGCATATTTAGTAAGTGCTTGAACGAACCTTTAAAAAAAAGTTCGACGGGGAAGTCGGCTAACAGAGTAATGTCTGTAGGTGTGCTAACAGGTCGTCCTGCAGAGGAGATGCCCGGTTCTACGGGTGACCTTCTTCCCGAGCTCTCGCAACTGCTCGAGCGAGTTCGGCAGGCGATGCAAGGCGTCGCCTAGGCCTTGTGGCCATCCATCTCCATGCCCGAAGGTCTTGGAGAGCTTGCGGAGAAGCTAAAGGGAGCACGGCGGCGCTTCCGCTTGTGGAAGATATCAGCCTGCCGTCAAGGCGCTAGGGAGGCATGGGCCATGGTAAAGACGCGGTACACAAAGGCTGACCCCAACCACATGGCTGAGGTCGGTCCTGTGGGGCCCGATGGGAAGGAGATCCCTGTAAGCTTGGTATACGGCCAAGTAGAATTGGCCGCAAAGTATTCCCAGCAGGACTGTAAATTAGACAGCCTGTTATATGGTATTGAAGAGGAATACAATCAGTCAGAATGACTATGTAATTTAATTGACATTTATAATGCCTTCTAGCCGGATTGTAGATCATTTGTCATGGCCGACCTTTTCACTTCAGCCTCGGGACCTGACGGTCGGACCATGTCCGAATTCCCATGCGGTTATATAAGAACCGGGGAATGCATGGAGACCAGGCGTAGGGGTCATTAGTGCGTGAACAGACAAGTGCCTGACTAGTTATGTTATATTACATGGTTAGTAAGAAACATCTTCCAGGGAGAATAGTTCCGTTAGGGGTTCCTTTCCCTGGGAGGCATGCCCTAAAGTGCATGCCCATTCCGCGAAAAAGACGCGGGAAAAAGCATCTGGGGGCGCATAAATAAATAAGTGAAAAGATCATCTTTTAGGTCACCGACCGAATATTCCCTTAAAAACGCTAGCTTTCGGCTTCACCCAGTCTGAGGTACACATCCGGCTGATCCGGCAGTAACAATCGCAGAGGTGCTCCCTTTACCGCCTAGCCGAATAATCGGGAATGTAGGGGTAAGCACAGGAGCCAGGCAACCCAGTTTGGTCAAAACTTAAGTCATATCGATGCATATAATGGTGAAGTAAAAGGTACATGCGGAAGTGTAACACATGTGTTGGGCATTAAGCCCGTATAAATAAGCTTCTGTTAAAAGAAGCGCCCAGATTTAATGAGTGCGAATAACACGTCATTTGATGAGCCTTTAAAGGCTATAAGAGAAAGGAAGGGGAGAAGGAGAGAAATGTAAGACAGACAGTATATAAAAAATGGACAGAGAAAGGAGACGAACACGGAGTCCTGCGGTAGGCATAGAATCTTCGGAGACGGGCTGCGTTCCATGGGTTCGGCTCGAGTCGGTTGTCCGATGCATCTCGCAGGCGGTACGCTCCACCAGTCAGGACTTGGTCAATTATGAAGGGACCTTCCCACTTGGGCTTGAGTTTGTCCTTTTTCTTGTCCAGCGGGCGTAGAACTAATTCGCCAACGTTGTAATTTTTGGCCCGTACTTCTCTGCTTTGGTATCTTCGAGCCTGCTATTGATAGAATGCGGAACGGGCTTTTTCCACGTCAGGCTCCTCCTCCAATGCGTCCAAACTGTCCTGCCGATCGAGCTCGGCTTCTCTTTCTTCGTACATGCGCACTCGAGGTGAGTCATGAATTATGTCGTAAGGCAAAACTGCCTCTGCGCCGTACACCATAAAGAATGGTGTGTATCCGGTGGTGCGATTCGGCGTGGTCCGCAGCCCCCAGAGTACGGAGTCGAGCTCATCTATCCAGTGCGTGTTAGATTCCTTGAGGGACCTACTGTTGTTTGATAGCGACGCGCCAGAGTCATAGCGCGCACGAGCCTGCCGCACGGGACGGTCGTTGTGGGACATGCACTATTAAATTTATTCGTGTTTTTTCAAAAACTGTTCGCAATTTTCAAATGTGTCCACACTTTAGAAACTGTTTGGGGGTTTTCAAAAACTGTTCATGTTTTCAAATTTTATTTGTGAAGAAATTGTTTGGAATACAAAATTTTGTTCTTATTTTTCAAAAAATGTTTGGAATTAAAAATTGTATTCCTATTTGATTTTTTTTCAAAAATTTAAATTACTTGGGTTTTCAAATATAATCAACATTTTAAATTTGTTCACAATTTGCAAAAAATGAGATTTTTTAAAAAAAATCAAAAATGTCTTCTAATGTTGATGTTGTATTACGTTATTTAAATTTCTCGCTTTGTAAATGACAATAGGTCAATAGCAGTCATCAGCTGGAGTGTTAGGAGCTGGCGTTCCTCAGTGCCAGGTGCCGAGTTTGATTCCTATGAAGAGCACTGGCTGATGTGAGATAGTCACACCCATCTTCAGCAAGTGGGTGTTGCCGAGGGAATTGCCACCTCTTGTTGGTATTTATGTGGGTTTGCAGACATGCAACTCATGGTGATACTTTTCCTCCCACCACAACCTGGAGAGCTATCAAACATGGTTTTAGTTTGGCAGCATTCGCTCGGTTTGCACCAGATCATTGCAGAATCAAACTCCTTGAAAGTTGTTAATGCACCCACATGAACAAACTATTGATGGACAGAAGCTGCGGCAATATATGCGAATTGTATGGATCTATTTGTGGAGATTGGAAACGTTCATTTTAAACATTGTTTACGTGAAGCAAAAATCATACCGCTCAAGAGATTGCTAGATTTTGTTTTGAGAGTACGCTTTCTTGTAACTGGATGGATGGACATCCTGATTTTATTTTTAACTCTCTATAAGTGTTATTTGAGATCAATAAAGTAGCCATGATACGTACCTAGAGCCAGGGTTCCGCCTCCTCCTCCTCCTTTAAAAAAGAAAGTTAGGGTTTGTGCCTCTCGCCGGCTCCGGCGCAGGTCCGCCTCGTCTCCGGTGGGCCTAGGGCCATGGAGGCGCGGTGGATCCTGGCAAGGGCCGGCGGGAGGGCTCCGTTTTTAGTCATTTTTTTCAATCTTGCTAGGGTTTATGTCCTACTCAGGAAGGCGAGACGGTGGCGGCTCCCTGAAGATGGAATAAAGGTCTCCCCTCCTAGCCCCCATTTAGGCGGTGCATCTAGCATCATTGATGGGGTGTGGAGATGTGTCTCCGGCAGATCTATCTTTGGTGGATTTGCTCGGATCTCGTTGTTGTTCGTCTACGTTCGTGTATCTTCGGTTTGGATCCTTCCGATCTACGTTATTTTTCATCAGCGGCGGTTGATGTTCTGAGGTCCTGGTCCTATGGGGCCTTAGCATGACGACTTTCCGACTGTCTACTACAACAAGTTGTACTCGGCTCCGGCGATGACGGCGGCACGCCTTCGGCTCGCTTCGGTGCTTGTAGTCGCCGCTAGATCATTTACGGATCTGGATGTAATTCTTATTTCTGGTGTTCGTTGTACTGCCATGATTGAAGATGAATAAATTGAAAATTTTCACGCAAAAAAATAAAATAAAGTAGCCATGATGGTGTTCCTTAAAAAAACTTGGACCAAAAATACCATTGTTGTTAAGCTACCGACATGAACGGGTCACCACACAATCAGCAAAAGCTTAAATTAGCACAACCCATGCTATTATTAGGTCTTCCAGCAAAAAGACCTAAAACTTTTGCACAAAATTACCCACTAAACTAACCACCAGACCAAACATTGCAACCCTTCGACCCAAACCGTCACTAGCCATCTCCCTTGGATCATTCGTAGCCTCCAAGATCTACTTACCATTGAGAATCATTCATAGCTTGCTCCTCCATCCGTCCATCGCCTTCCACAAATCATCGTCTCCCGATCACACACCGACATATCGACCGAGCGATCACAACGGGCTCCTGCGAGTGAGCGGCGCGATCATGGCGTACCGGGTGCTGGAGGTGACGCTGATCTCGGCCAAGGACCTGAAGAAGGTGACGATGTTCTCCAAGATGCGCGTGTACGCGGTGGTGTCCATCTCCGGCGGCGACCCGAGGACGCCGACGCACAGGACGCACTCGGACCGGCACGGCGGCCGGAACCCCATGTGGCACGCGCCGCTGCGGTTCCCCATCCCGACCGCCGCCGACCCGCGGGGGCTGGCGCTGCACGTGCTCCTCCGCGCCGAGCGCTCCTTCGGCGACCGCGACGTCGGCGAGGTGGTGGTGCCGGTGCAGGACCTCGTCGCCGTCGCGCCACCCGCCGGCGAGCACCGGCACCTCAGCTACCAGGTGCGCAGCCCCATGAGCGGGCGGAAGCGCGGCGTGCTCCACATCTCCTACAGCCTCTCCGACGCGCCTTCCCCGACCGCGGCGGCGCCGGGCGACGCGCCGTACATGCAGACGAGTGCGGCGGCCAAGCAGGGCGGCGCCGCCCCGGTGACCGCGTACCCGCCGTACCACCACTAGCAGCACGCCGTGCCGCCGTACGGGTACGCGGGGGCGTCGTACGGCTACGGCCCCGCCGCGGCCGCTCCCTACGGGTACGGCGCGCCGTCCGCCGCGGCGGCCAGGCAAGACGGAGGCGTCGGGATGGGCTCCGGGTTTGGGATGGGACTCCTCGGCGCGGCGGTCGGCGGGATGATGATGGGCCTCGGCGAGGGCGTGGGCGAGATCATCGCCGACTCGGACATGAGCATGGACGGCTGCTTCTGATCCGCGTCCGACGCGTCTTGCATGCATGCATGCATGCATACACGCACGGCTCACTTAGAAGTTAGAACACGTAGTACGTTGGCCAATCACAGTGCTGCTCGATCCCTTCGAAGCATTGGACCGACTCGTGCGCGCGCGCGCGTATTCAAGTGCGTTGCGATTTTCTTTTGATCCTCAGAGAAACTGCTTGTGAGTTGTGATTGTGACGACGTGAAAATGATCCACGACTTTGACGTAGTCGCCACTCTCCTTCTAGGGGTTTTTCAATAAATAAACTAGCTTCATTGCCATCCGCGCGCCCATCCCGGCGATCTCGTTCGAGGTACATAGCCAATGTTTTGCAGTGATGCTGCGAATGACATCGTTTACGTGTTGAACTGATGAAGTCAACTTTATCAGGACTCTTTAGTTGTACTTGTATCAGGGATCTTACAATGTGTATATTTAAGCTTTCTTATCTAATTAAGTCAAAAGAAATTAATAGAAGGTAATGCAAAGTGCATTCAATTCTGCCGCTTCTTTTTATTGACAGAAAATTAAGTGACTAGAGAAGCTTTAATGATATCAAACATTATGGTCTCGAGCGCCTTCGTGAAAGCTTAGGTCTTGAGCTCCTGCAATGTTGATGATTTTTTGTCGTTACCTTATTCAAGGCGTTGCTCGGATATGCTTGTACTGATTTTTTATGGTGAAAATCTAGTTTTTCGCATTGAGTGGTTGGATCCGGTGATGCCCCCTTCCTCAAGGCGTTGATGTGAAAGAAGCTTATCCTCCGTGTAATATCATGAGATGATTGATGCACATCTGGTTATCGCATAGATTTCAATCACAGATTTGGTCTTTTTTTTTTCTTCTCTCCTTTACACGTAGCTTTGGTTTTATAGGACTTTGCTATTTGATGGTTTGTTATTTGTGTATGTGTTGATGTTGATATTGATTGTGTGCTTTGATGCATCTAAGGGCCTCTCCAACGCCGATCCCAAACCAGACACCGCATTTCTCGACGGACAGGGAGGCCGGTCCACAGGCACGAATGCGGGAGCTGGCCATCCAAAGCTAACCGTATTAGTCGCTTGGCAGTAATCGACCGACAATGTTGAGCCCACCAAGCTTGGCTTCAACGGGAGGGGAGGAGCGATGTCTTTCATGAGATACAAGCATCGGTGACCTCTCATGCGCTATTCTTCCTCGCTGCCGGCAGTGCTTACGGATGTGCCGACTTCGTGGTCATGGCGGCAAGGCGCATCCGAGGTAGCTTGCTTGTCTTCGTCCTCACTCTTGTCGAACATCTCATCCGCCGCCTCGCCGAACCCCATAATACGGCTTCTAACTCCGCCTGACGTTAGCGGTACCGCCAGCAGTTGCGGCGGATCTCGCTGGCGGAGCGGTAGGACTTGAGCAGTGCCTCCTACTCAGGTGTCATCGTCCGGCGCAATGGCTATGCCGGCCTTGCGTAACTCCTCTGCGTCGGTGCTCATCGTGGAGGCGGAGGTTGTAGACCTGGTCAGCCTGCGCCTACCAGAACGCTGCATCCCACTCCTCCAGCACCATGTCCACATAGTGAGCACGGCCTCGCCCATGGTGATGCCGACAGTGACCGGCGAGGGGGGTGGCGCCGGGTCGTCCTTGGTCGCGTCCTCCATTGGGATGTCCACAACGCCCCTCCGCTTGGATGTCGGCTTGCCAGCCGGTTGCAATGGCGGCGATCTCCTATTTCTGCTCGGACGATAGGCTGTCCCAGACAGCTTTGATTTGGAGCTCGAGGAGGCCACGACGGGCGTGGTGCAGAGAGGATGAAGGAAGTGGAGGATGATAAATGCGGTTATGGCTGGGCCCGTGGTTTATATAGCGGGAGGATGGCAGGGCAACCGGTGACGTAATTAGTGATGGGCCCACGTTCATCGACAATCGCGCACATGTTTAATGCTGGTAGGCGGACGGACAGGCTGTCGTTCGAACATTGGGCAGCCGCATGTGCGGGGAAGCGGCGAGGGCGGCACTCTCGGCTGGCATACCGTTTTAATGTCGAGGCCCTATGAGAGGTCGTGTCGCTCTGAGCCAACAAAAATACGGTATTAGTGCTTTAAAAAGGTGTTGACCTTTTCGGACGGAAACACGCACGAATGCGGAAAAAGGGTTTTGGTAAGACAAGTTAGTCAGATGCGGGAGTGGTAATAAACCGCACACCCGTCACCTGAAGAAAAAGATTGCCCGGACTGTGGAACGGATCGATGCAAGACAAGGTTGAACGATGAACACGTCCGGATGGAGGGGTGCCGGGTCAGATGCCCTAACTGTACTCAGGGACGAAATTAGCCCTGGGGCAACTGAGGCTATAGCCCCAGGCGTGGCCCAGTTAGTACACATACATTTGTTTGTATTTTTCTCAGAATTTGATGTTATAGAGGCCGAGCCCCAGGCCTGCTAACCCAACCGCAAGCAAGTCTAAGCCCGCTAACATATCCACCCACCCAGTATGATTGCCGTACCAATCGCTAAACAAAAAAGAATAGCCCAGCGATACGTCCAACTCGCCTAATCGAGGAAAATCTCGTCCGATCGGAAACGAACCCTGAATCAAAGATGCGTTGCATCCCTCGTCAAGGCAGCTCGGCACTCATCGCAGAGCAGCCCCTGCTGTGCGCCTGAGCCCTAATGATCTGCTTGGTTGCCTCCTCTTCTGTAATTCTCAGCTGCCCGCTACCAAACCCAGGTAGTCATCCAACGATTCCTCTGTTTCTAGTATATATTTTTCAGTAAATCTGTTCCTAGTATATATCATCCAACTTATTTCTACTAGTAATTATCCAATGCTCTGAACAGGTAATTCCAAAAACGCTCCACCCGTTTCATAATTTTTATCGTGGTTTTAGTTAAAAGAACCGAGGGAGCGCCGTCTAACTTACTTTCCCTAGTTATTCTGTATCATAGATGAAATTAATTACTTGGTATTGCTAAATTATACTCCCTCCGTTCCTAAATAATACATTTTAGAGATTTCAATACGGATAACACACAGAGCAAAATGAGTGAATATATACTTTAAAATATGTCTATACACATTCGTATGTAGTCCGTATTAAAATCTCTAAACGGGCTTATATTTAGAAACTGGGGGAATACAACCTAAGTGGATTTTATTTTGGTAAATTGTACAACTTCATTCAATTTTCTTTCGTTGTCAACAGGAAATTAGAAACCCAAGACGAAGGCACGTAGCAGACTCGGTCAATTACTTCATGTGCTACTATACACTTCGAGATAACGGTATATTATGTTCTTATTTTCAAAAGTTATGAACAATTGACTTAGCCTATGTTCATTGTCTTTGTGTTTTGAATACAGAATTTTATCTTCACAGCTCCAGGTCCTTATACTGCTGATGACGAAACCATGGGCAGGTCCTTATACTGCTGATGACGAAACAATGGGATCAATTTAATCAAGCCATCATTACTTTGGTACCAGCTTGTGCAACGATGCACTTTGTTAAACTATTTACATATTTCTATGAATTTTCTCTTGATTTAATATTGGAGTACATATTTCCTATGAAATGTGAATATATAGTCTATATCTGACATGTATTGATATATGTGGTATACTAGTCTTAGCTTTTTCTTAGACTCTTAGTTATAGCCCTAGGCTTCAAAAAATCCTGGCTCGGCCTCTGACTGTACTGTTATGGACAACTCGTCGACGCACCCGAGAAATATTCAGCACAATTTCGGAGCCACCTAATCCTGGCGTACTCACATCTTATTCGTGCAGGCTCTCTGAGTCTCAGCTGGAGTTGGGGGTGGCAGTAGTAAGATCGTCAGTTGGCAGATACGATCTGAGTTGTTGAACAAATTCGTCGATGTATCTCTCATGGCGTTCCTTGTGGGCCACGATCGCCTGCATCTTGAGGGCACCCGCCACAAATCCCCTCCTGGCTTCTCCGTCCAGCATGACGGCCCGGACCGCGGCCGCAACGCCATGGCGGTCGAACGACCCGTCGTCGTCGTCCCTCGCCACCTGCAACCCTACCTTCTTGGCCTCCATTTGGCGGGCATTCGGGCCCTGGTCCCCGAAGATGGGCAGCATGACGAGAGGGTGCCCGAACAGAAGCCCTTCGATGAGCGAGTTCCGGCCGCAGTGCGTCAGGAACGCGCCCACGGCGGCGTGCGCCAGGATGCTGATCTGGGGCACCCATCCCATGGTCACCACCCCATGGCCGCGGGTGCGGTCCTGGAAACCGGGGGGCAGGGCGTCGTCGTTGTCGAGGACGGCACCGGCGGGCTTCCGCAGAGCCCAGAGGAAGCGTGTCCCGGCGAGCTCCAGCCCCAGGGCCAGCTCGTGCACCTGCTCAACGCTCAGTGGCACCTCGCTCCCCAGCGCGATGTACACGACGGAGTCGGGCGGCTGCTCTTCTAGCCAGCGCAGGGTGACGTGGTCCTCCGATGATCCGGCCGCGCGGCGCCTGCCTCCGTCGGCCGACGGCGGCAGGAGGCCCAGGGGCACCACCGGCTTGCCGAGGAGTGCCTCCACCAGCGGGAAGGTCTCCGGCTCCCACTCCACGCAGCTCCGGATGGCCAGGACCGTGCACCTCTCTTTCGCCAAGAACCAGCGCTGGGCGATGGACATACCCGACGCGCAGTCGTCGGCGTAAGATGGTGCCACGTCGTCCCGCTCGTAACGGGGCACGGCGAGGCGCACGGCCGCGGCGGCCTGTCCAAGCACAGAGGCAGCGGCGGCCTCCACGGGCTCCGACTCCAGCGGTTGCTGGCGGGGCGCGGCAGCGAGCATAGCGGCCGTCGGCAGGAGCACCGCGCATGGCACCTTGTGGTCGAGGGCGGCGGCGGCGGCCCAGTGGTGGAAGCAGTCGGCGACGATCCAGTGAGGCCTCCTGCCGTCGTCCGCGCACGCGGCGGCAAGGAACTCCGCGAAGGGCGCGGCGAGGCCGTCGAAGGCCTTCCAGTGGAGCTCCCGCTTCTCGTCGGGGACGTCGTTGGTGGACTCGGCGCCTTCGGGGAGGCCGTCGACGCGCGGCAGCGGCAGCGTGACAAGGTCAACGTTGCACGGCGACGCGGGCGGCGGGAGGCGAGCGAGGTTGCGCGGCGTGGAGACGAAAGTCACGCGGTGGCCGCGCGACGCCAGGCGCTCGGCGAGCTCCAGGTACGGGAGCAGATGGCCGAACGCCAGCCACGGGCAGATCACGATACGAAGCGGCCCGGTAGTTGAGAACCCGGCGTCCATGGCCAGTGGTGATCAGCTTGGTAGCAGTGCTCTGTGCTCTGCTCACACGGCGATGGCAACGAATTTAATTTATCACCCGAGACCAGAGACCATAGATGATGGTAGGATCTTGTAAAATATAGTATCAATGATGGTAACATCTTCTAAAAAAAATATAGGACGGCAACAACTTGTAAAAATAAAGACATTATTTGTTTTGTGGGTATGTAAAAAATTAAGATATGGTGGTTACATCTTGTGAAAATTAATACTCCATGTGGAGTATACGATGGTAACATGCCACTAACCCTTCTTGTCAGGAGCTTTAGGTTAACAAACACTTCCACGTACGAAAACCAAATGTGAAGCTTGGTAGAGCCTCCGAAAAGGGAGTGAAACCTATTGAATGTAAACTGATTTTAAAAGGAAAGATGGAGATGGATCTCGCGTCAGATCTCCATCTGGTCCACTTCTCGCCGGATCTTGTGTCGGTGATCTTCACCGGGCTGATGGTGGCTGGGCACGGTGGTGTGAGTCTGGTTTGGAGGAAATCCTTCGGTGGCTTGGCCATCCACGTCAGTGACACCATCTGCGGGCGTTGCTTCCCTCCCTACAGGCATCGACGAGATCCCTTCTCCCCACCCCATCTTCTCCGACCCAAGGTTAATTCCTGTTATCCCTTGCGGATGCGACGGCGGCGGCGCTCGGTGTCGTTACCTCCATGGGGGTGCCGTTTGGCTAGGAGAAGTTGGTGTGTGGTGCCATGTAGTTAATTCCGTCTCCTGACCCCCTTCCCCGACGAAAGTAAAAAATCCACGTGATTGGACGGCGGCGATGACTTGTGCGTCGTACCCTTCATGAAGGCGCCGTCTGGGGAGGCTTGGGTGTTCGGGAGAGGACTCAGGCGGAGGGGATGGGACCAGTGGCAGCATGTGGTGTTCGCGAAGGAGGAGCGGCGTGGCATCTGGCACGTCGACAACGGCGGGTCTCAGCGACATGGAGCAGCGAGGTCTCGCCGGTGGGCGTGTGATGATGTACAAGCACAGGATGGTGGCGTTGTCTGGCGTCGTGGTGGCGTCGACGACAGCTAGATCGGACAATGTAGATGCAACAGTACAACACTGAAGATGGATTGGTGGCAGGTGGTTGCGGCGGCCTCATACCCGGCAGGCGTCCTGGTTGAGGAGTGCGCCGGACTGGTTTGGACCTCAGGTCTTAGATGTTAGGTTTGGCTGCAACCTGCAAGGTCTGTTTGGTATTAGGCCCAGACTATCAGCATCCCTTCATCAATTGGATAGGAGTAGCGACAGATGTTGCCTAGACGGTGGCTTTAGTCTTACTATTGTATGACTTTATAAGGTCTTATGTGAATAATTAATAAAATGGCCGCATGCATCGTCCAGATGCAATGCAGAGGCCGAAGGTCCTTCTCTTTTTCTAAAAAAAAGATGAAGAATGGATGGTAATCCTACTATCTACTCCCTCCGTTTCAAAATAGATGACTCAACTTTGTACTGAGTTTTTACAAAGTTGATACAAAGTTGGGTCATCTATTTCGGAACGGAGGGAGTATAAAGGTAGGCTTCTTGCGAAAGGGGTTCCACAAATTCAAGGAGTTCAATAAGACGAGACTTTCACGGTCGTAGGTATTCTTAAGTCTGTGCAGATTATGTTGGCAACTAGTGGTTGGGGCGCACCCTGGTGGGCCTCTTAAGTGGTTACTCTGCGGTGCCGGGTATGTCTCCCCCCATTCAAGTTGCTTTGTTCACCTTTTGCTAGCACATGCACACATCATTGATGAGCTCTTTGGTCAAAGTTTTATGTGAAGAAGCGAAATCCATGACAAGCAATGAAAATGAATCTTGTCTCTTTCCATATAAGTGGAACTGTAGAACTTCTAACAACCTGCAACTTAGCTATTTTACCAATGTGCACAAGCACAACTCTCAAACATGGATGGACTTCAGTTCCACTGCTTTCTTTGTTGTCCTCAGCGTCCAGCACCATAGCTTGAAGGAGACACGGGGCGACATCGAGACGGGCAGCGTCGGCGGTGGCTCGCCAGAGCAAGACCAGCCGAGCCACCCCACCACGTCGGCTCATGGCTCGTTCGCACACTGCTCCAGCACGGCTGAATCGTGTCCACGGCACGGCGAGGGACCCTGGTATAGAGATGTTGCACCTATTAGTTCTTAGCAGATTGATGATGAAAAGCTATCACTGGCGGAAATATGCAACACCTGATTAGGACACAAAAAAGGAAAGCAACTTTGAGTTCTAATGAACAATTATCAGAAACCAGAAGGACAACATACAGAATACAAACTTTTTTTTGTTTGAGAGAAGATAGAAGAGTCCAACAAGCAACCATTCAGGAAGGCAATATACAACCAGAAAAACTAAAACAACGCCAAAACTCTGTAGAAACAACTATGCCATTCCACTCCAATTAAAATCCTTATTTTGTTATCAGGATTCAGGATACCCTAGAAGGTAACATGCTTCAAATTTTAGCACTTGTAACTGCAGCTGTCAGTCCTGTGGGGAAAAAGATTTAAAAAGGTGTTGTTGTTGGTAATCAATTTTAAGAATAATGCATTGTGGTAATTTAGTATTCCCATTAATAGTTCTTCACGACAAACATTGAGAATTCATATCAGCCTGAGTGTTGGACATCAATCAGAACGGTTGTGGTAACATTAATGCTCAAGCAGTGAAGTTGTGTTCACGCAAATAAAAATGAATCTGAGGAGACCTATCCAAGGACAATAGATAACTCACATTCAAATCCTTGGTGAAGCAGAACCATAGTTTTCGAACTGAGCCCTTCTTGCAAGTGATTTATGGTGAGCCCCTAAATGCATGTTTGATTGTATCAATGAAATCATTCGGTGCAGTTCTAGATGTAGAGAAGAAATGCATGAATGGCACAAAGCTGGTGACGAGAGGGACGCAAAAGAGATGGTCACCTGCGCGATGGTATCCTCGAATTCAGAGGTCTCGACGCCCTTGTCCTTCTGGATCTTCTTCTTGCCAGTGTACATCTTAATTCCTTTCCGCCAGGCCCTATGTACAACACACATGGATCAGCTACACACACACACAGAGGACAAGTAATCACTTACTACTGACGGGATTGTGATTGTTAAATGATATAACACTGAATTGAAAATGGCAACACCAGCAACTCATGCAAGAATCATAGAGACAACGCTAAAGTACCTGCAATTGTTGTTGGGATTGTCCCCTGAACATTGAATAATCAAACAGTTCTTGTCAAACTGGTGCTTGCAAATACAGAATGCATAACATATGGAATGCTACTGCAAATAATCTTCATTTTTCTGTCATTGGGATGTCACTTGTTAAGACTATGATTCAGCTAGCTTGCCTGTTAACATATCATGTCTACAATCTAGGTTGCCTGAAATATCCAATTACTAATAAATGCCCTTGACAGTAAAAAGAGCAGGATAAAAATATTAAATTACAACTTTGCAGGTTCACATTTGATCAACTAGTGGCATAAAAAGAACTTGCCCAATTTTTACAGATGTACCACATACACCTCCCATATGCCCATGTCAATAGGGAGTCAGCCAACTATGTAGATATCGTAATAACTTCATTTGGCACGAGTAGAAAATAGACACAAAACGACATATACTTCAGTTGCATAAAACTTATGTTATAACGGTGCAAGTTGTTGCGAAGGAAAATAATTAACTCACCCACAATATTTCTCACAGCATGCCCCATTTACAGGACATGGACATTGTTTCCCACATGCTGATTGACACCAAATGGATTATATTGCCGACAAGGCCGATCCTTCCTTTCTGTAATCCTTCTCCTTATAAAATGGTAGCCTGCGGATTTCCAGGTGTACTTTGAACAATGGACTCTAGCTCGCCTTCTAATAAAGCATGATAGCCCGTGCAACTAATGTCCCTGAGATAATAAGGTTGGCAGCACTAAGATAAGCAACCACCTGGGTGAAGAATAAAAGATAACATGGAGGGGTAGAGTGAACCATACCTTTATATATCCTTTGACAAGAAAATCACCCCTACTAAGAGTTCCAGATGCGCTGCTGTTTCCAATATAACTCATATACTGAAAAACTTCGCTGTATGTTTCCATTTGAGAGATGGTTCTGAGCAATTAAACAACTACATGAAAGAAAACTCATGAATTCGGCGTGACTATTAATCCCGGAAACAGGCTAAACTTATACTATAATAATGACAAAGGAGAGCAGCGATTTGGCTCCCAGATTCATGTGCTCCCACTGCGAGCAACAGAAATTCACAAAAATACACATGAAGTGTTGTATCCTTGCAATTTTCATGGAAAATCAAGTATTTTTTGCACCTTGGGAAAAACAGTGCCTAAAAAGTATAAGTGGTGGTTGGATACATGTAGTTCACATTTTAAACTTTAATCATTGATATAGGTCATAGATGCCTTGACACTGAAGATAATGTCATCAGTGGAAATTTTGTTTTGAATATATAGTTTTGAGGGGATGACTGATGAGGACATCAATACCATTGTTACACCCACAGCCCCTACTGTTACATATACTGGGCCAATTACTAGAGCTCGCGCACGCCAATTAAATTACCAGGTACTTTCGTTTCTTGGTAATGATTCTAATGTTCATGAGATTATGATGCTGCCTAAATTGGATACATTTGTTTTGCTTACAAATGAAGGGCCTAGCTTGGAGAAGGATGAACATTGGAGCAAGAACACGCATGGAGTTGATGGCATGCGCAAGGGGATCAAGAACGGAGTTACAAGTGATGATTTCAGGACTTTGAAGCCGCCATAAGGAGTGCATGAAGCCTTGAACGAAATATACAAGATGCCACTTCATAATATTCGTCCATAGGCTATTCTAGGTGCTGGGTCACCTTATTAATGGGCCAGGCCCTTGTAATTTCGAAATACTTAAGTATAGGCTATTTTTAGAGTCCGTATGTGTGGGGAAACAAGAGTTAGAGTTGGTTTCGGACCCCACCCTCAAGGGCCACGAAATTCCCCCCTCTTCCTCCATATATACAGCCCTTAGGGCGTCGTTTAGACTTTGGGTTTTGTTTAGATTAAAAGTTCGCCATAGCTGCAACTTCCGTACTTCGTTTGTGTCCAACGACCAGAACAAGACGTCACAGAACCCCACCTTGATCAATAAAGCTTTCATCTTATATTCGCAGTATCCAGATTGCAATCTCAGTTTCTTGCTTGTTCTTTGTTTGCTTGCAGGAAACAGACCCTCGTGGTCAGGTTGATCGTGCTCCGGCGTGGTCAATAACCCTCGGAAGTTGGTTTAGCAATTGCTAAGGCGCGACGTCTGGCACGTTCGTAGTCGAATCGTCAAGGTTGACTCCCATAGAAAACGATAGCCACCATCTCATCGAAACATCGGGACACCTTTGCCTCTATCAAGTGGTATCAGAGTTTCAGGTTGCTCGGTGAGATTTTACAGTTTTTCGTAGATTAGATCGAGTCTGTTCTTCATACCTACAGTCCACGAAAAAGCCACAAAAAATTAGGGTTTTTGCTTTGTCGAATTTGCGGTTGCATCGTCGTGTCAAGTTGCTGGTCTTAGAGTCTAGTCTTTTAGAGTTTCGAGTTCTGGTCATAAGTTGTCACGCCGCCGCCGCACCATCGCCCATCTACCACTTTTGCTTATCCGCCACCGCTCTCAATCCATATCCATATACCACCACCAATCCGTATCCATATACCACCACCAATCTGTATCCATATACCACCACCGCTACCATATACCACCACCGCTGCCATATACCACAACCATATATCCACCACCAATCTGAGTTCTTCTCATATTAGGTTTGTTCTTGAGATCAATCTCAATACCCCGGGCAGTTTTTAGGCCAAAATTTTCACGGGCAAATTTTTTCTCCCTATCCTCTTTTTAGGCTTTTCTGAGTCTTTTGAGCCACGTGCCATCATAGTGATTTTTTGTCGCACTTTTTCGTCGTCGCGGCCCTGATTTCCAAAAAAAGTGAAAAAAAAATTTCATGCCATCCTATCAGTTTGACGAGGGAAGAGTTTTGAGAAACTCGCCATTATAGTGATTTTTCGCAAAAAAAAGAGGATCGCAAAAAAAGAGGATCGCAAAAAAAGGAGCGCAAAAAAAAATAGAGTGAAAAAAAGAGAGTTCCAGAGTGTGTTTTTCCCTTATTTACGTGCAGCGCCGTGATTTTGTTAGTGTTCTAGGCTCGCGTCTCTAGCACGGTCTAGCCTAGGACCAGCACAGTACCGTCGTTGAGCGTTTATTCAACTTTGCATCTCTGAATTGATTATTGCTGACCCTTTTTTCTACCATACTATAAGCCTTCCCAGCTCCACATACATCTACGTCGTGCGTTTGACTCTCCCTGGCAATCGCTCTATCCAAGCTTTTGAGAGTTTTGACTACAACGGTTGCCGATCACCACCTGCTGCTGGGTAAGAACTGGTAAGAATTTGAGATTTGCTTGACAGATTTGTGACACCACCACCACCACTTGTTAGTATTCTGTAGGATCATATTCTTGTGTGTTTCTATTGTTGTTAACCATGGCAGGATCACAAGCCGACGAGACTGACTGGGACAACATGACGAATAAGGAGTTGCATGATAAATTTCAGCAAATGATGAATGGACAGGTGCAAGATGTGCTAAACAGATTTGAAGAGGCCATGGAGAAGATAGATGACATGGAAAACACGTTCGAAACAAAGCTCGATAACAGGTTTAATGAATTGCTCGCGCGTCTTCCACCACCACCACCGGCTGCACCTAACGCACCTCTACAACAACAACAACAACAACAACAACAACGACTACCTACACATCGTGAAACAGCCCTCCGCCGAGCGAGCCGTCTTCCTCTTGCACCTGGCCAAACTGTTGGTGTTGCTGTTGATACTTTTGTGGCTCATGCTGCTGATGCGGAGGAGGATGATTTTGCAGGCGATTACGAGGATGAGGTTGATCAAAATCAGAACTACGTGCCACCACCAGCATAGCAACCACCAGGTCGTCCACATGCAAATAATGGCAATGGTAGGGCTCACCCTCAGGTACGAGATCATGACCATCTCCCTAAACTAAAATTGAATATTCCACCATTTGAGGGTAGATATGTTCCTGATATATATCTTACTTGGGAGTTAGAAACTGAACAACAATTTACATGTTTACAATATCCTGAGGAGAGACGTGTTCCAGCTGCTGTTTGTGCATTCACTAGTTTTGCATGTGTTTGGTGGTCTGAGCATTGTAGATTATCTCCTATTCCGGCTACTTGGGCTGCTTTGAAAACTGCTATGCGTACTCGTTGGGTTCCACCATATTATCAACGTGAATTACTTCAAAAATTGCAGCGCTTAAGACAGGGAAAAAATTCTGTAGAAGAATATTATCAGGAATTACAAACTGGCATGATTAGATGTGGTATTGTTGAGGAGAATGAAGCTATGCTTGCACATTTTATGGGTGGATTAAATAGAGAGATTCAGACGATTCTAGAGTATAAGGACTATACTAATATCACTCGTTTATTCCATCTTGCTTGTAAAGCTGAACGTGAAGTGCAGGATCGACAGGCATTGGCGCGGACTAACTCTTCTGCAGGTCGATCTTCATCATGGACACCACGTGCATCATCTACTTCCACACGTTCTGCTACACCGGCGCCTCCGTCGGCTGCCACCTCCAACCGTGATACAATAAAGCAGGCACAATCACCACTATCTGCCAAGAGCACACCTTCTGGGCCTGCAAAGAGCTCTTCTTCATCCATGGCATCCACAGGGCAAACACATGATATTATTTGTCGACGTTGCAAGGGTGGAGGTCATTATGCGAGGGAATGCCCATCTAAACATGTGATGATTGTTACTGAGGATGGTGGGTATGAGTCTGCTAGTGACTATGATGAGGAGACTTTGGCTCTTAATACACGTGACGAACACGGTGGAGACGATTCTGATCATGAGACGCAATACATGGCTCCTGAAGATGCTGACAGGTATGAATGTTTAGTTGCTCAACGTGTTTTGAGTGTGCAGGTTACACAAGCTAAGCAAAATCAGAGGCATAATTTGTTCCATACAAAGGGAGTTGTGAAGGAACGTTCTGTTCGCGTGATCATAGATGGAGGGAGTTGCAAGAACTTGGCTAGCATGGAGATGGTGGAGAAGCTATCTCTCACTACAAGACCACATCCACATCCTTACTACATCTAATGGTTCAACAACAGCGGCAAGGTTAAGGTAACACGTACTATTCGTGTGCATTTTAGTATCTCTACATATGCTGATTATGTTGATTGTGATGTGGTACCTATGCAAGCATGTTCCTTATTACTTGGTAGACCATGGCAATTTGATAAAAATTCTGTTTATCATGGTAGAAACAATCAGTATACTCTTGTTCATAAGGATAAGAATATTACTTTGCTTCATATGACTGCTAATTCCATTTTGAAAGATGATATTAATAGAGCTAATAAAGCAAAACAGGAGAAAATAAGAGTGAAAATCAGATTGTGGCAAAAGAATTTGAGCAACAAATGCAGTCTAATAATAATAAACAATCTAGTGTTGCTTCTGAAATTAAATTGAAAAGTGCATGTTTACTTGCCACCAAATCTGATATTGATGATCTAGATTTTAGCAAATCTGTTTGCTATGCTTTTGTGTGCAAAGAGGCATTATTTTCATTCGAGGACATGCCTTCCTCTTTGCCTCCTGCTGTCACTAACATTTTGCAGGAGTTCGCTGACGTCTTTCCACAAGACGTGCCACCGGGATTACCACCTATTCGAGGGATTGAGCATCAAATTGACTTAATTCCCGGTGCATCATTACCCAACCGTGCACCATACCGTACCAATCCAGAGGAGACGAAGGAGATTATGCGTCAAGTACAAGAACTTCTCGACAAAGGTTATATACGCGAATCCCTTAGTCCTTGTGCTGTTCCTATCATTTTAGTGCCGAAAAAGGATGGTACGTCGCGTATGTGCGTTGATTGTAGAGGCATTAATAATATTACTATTCGTTATCGTCATCCTATTCCTAGGCTAGATGATATGCTTGATGAATTGAGTGGTTCTACAATATTCTCCAAAGTTGATTTGCGTAGTGGATACCATCAAATTCGTATGAAATTGGGAGATGAATGGAAAACAGCATTTAAAACTAAGTTTGGATTATATGAGTGGTTAGTCATGCCTTCTGGGTTAACTAATGCACCTAGTACTTTCATGAGGTTAATGAACGAAATTTTGTGTGCTTTCATTGGACGATTTGTGGTAGTTTACTTTGATGACATATTGATTTATAGCAAATCTTTGGAGGAACATTTGGAACATTTACGTGTTGTTTTTATTGCTCTACGTGATGCACGTTTGTTTGGTAACCTTGGAAAGTGCACCTTTTGCACCGACCGAGTATCTTTTCTTGGCTATGTTGTTACTCCACAGGGAATTTAAGTTGATAAAGCCAAGATTGAAGCTATTGAGAGTTGGCCGCATCCCAAAACGGTCACACAAGTGCGGAGTTTCCTTGGCCTCGCTGGTTTCTATAGGCGTTTTGTGAGAGATTTCAGCACCATTGCTGCACCTCTCAACGAGCTTACAAAGAAGGATGTGCATTTTGTTTGGGGTACCGCACAGGAAGAAGCCTTCACGGTATTGAAAGATAAGTTGACACATGCTCCTTTACTCCAACTTCCTAATTTCAATAAGACTTTTGAGCTTGAATGTGATGCTAGTGGAATTGGATTAGGAGGTGTGTTATTACAAGATGGAAAACCTGTTGCATACTTTTCTGAAAAATTGAGTGGGCCTAGTCTGAACTATTCTACTTATGATAAAGAATTATATGCTCTTGTTCGGACCTTAGAAATATGGCAACATTATTTATGGCCCAAGGAGTTTGTTATACATTCTTATCATGAATCTTTGAAACACATTAAAAGTCAAGCAAAACTGAACCATAGACATGCTAAATGGGTTGAATTCATTGAGACTTTCCCTTATGTCATTAAACACAAGAAGGGTAAAGAAAATGTTATTGCGGATGCCTTGTCTCGTCGTTATACTATGCTTTCACAACTTGACTTTAAAATATTTGGTTTGGAGACCATCAAAGATCAATATGTTCATGATGCTGAATTTAAAGATGTATTGCAGAATTGTAAGGAAGGGAGAACTTGGAACAAGTTCGTTCTTAACGATGGATTTGTGTTTCGTGCTAACAAGCTATGCATTCCAGCTAGCTCTGTTCATCTTTTGTTGTTGCAGGAGGCGCATGGAGGAGGATTAATGATACACTTTGGCGTCAAGAAGACGGAGGATATCCTTGCTACACATTTCTTTTGGCCAAAGATGAGACGGGATGTTGAGCGTTTTGTTGCTCGGTGCACTACATTTCAAAGAGCTAAGTCACGACTCAATCCTCATGGTTTATATATGCCTTTGCCTGTACCTAGTGTTCCTTGGGAGGATATATCTATGGACTTTGTTTTAGGTTTACCTCGAACAAAGAAGGGGAGGGATAGCATATTTGTTGTCGTGGATAGGTTCTCGAAAATGGCACATTTTATACCATGTCATAAAAGCGATGATGCTGTTAATGTTGCTGATTTGTTCTTTCGTGAAATTATTCACTTACATGGTGTACCAAATACTATTGTTTCAGATCGTGATACTAAATTTCTTAGCCACTTTTGGAGATGTTTATGGGCTAAGTTGGGGACTAAGCTGCTTTTTAGTACTACTTGTCACCCCCAAACTGATGGACAAACTGAAGTAGTCAATAGAACATTGTCTACTATGCTTAGGGCTGTTTTGAAGAATAACAAGAAAATGTGGGAAGAATGCTTGCCTCATATTGAATTTGCTTATAATCGTTCATTGCATTCTACTACTAAGATGTGCCCTTTTGAAATTGTGTATGGTTTCCTACCTCGTGCACCTATTTATTTGTTGCCTCTTCCATCTTCGGAGAAGGTTGATTTTGATGCTAAAGAACGTTCTGAATTGATTTTAAAAATGCATGAGTTAACTAAGGAAAACATTGAGCGTATGAATGCTAAATATAAACTTGCTGGAGATAAGGGTAGAAAACATGTTGTGTTTGCACCTGGAGATCTTGTTTGGTTATATTTGCGTAAAGATAGATTTCCTAATCTGCGCAAATCAAAGCTAATGCCACGTGCTGATGGTCCTTTTAAGGTGTTAGAGAAAATAAATGATAATGAATATAAACTTGAGCTACCTGCAGATTTTGGGGTTAGTCCCACTTTCAACATTGCAGATTTGAAGCCTTATTTGGGTGAGGAAGGTGAGCTTCCGTCGAGGACGACTTCATTTCAAGAAGGGGAGGATGATGAGGACATCAATACCATTGTTACACCCACAACCCCTACTGTTACATATACTGGGCCAATTACTAGAGCTCGCGCACGCCAATTAAATTACCAGGTACTTTCGTTTCTTGGTAATGATTCTAATGTTCATGAGATTATGATGCTGCCTAAATTGGATACATTTGTTTTGCTTACAAATGAAGGGCCTAGCTTGGAGAAGGATGAACATTGGAGCAAGAACACGCATGGAGTTGATGGCATGCGCAAGGGGATCAAGAACGGAGTTACAAGTGATGATTTCAGGACTTTGAAGCCGCCATAAGGAGTGCATGAAGCCTTGGACGAAATATACAAGATGCCACTTCATAATATTCGTCCATAGGCTATTCTAGGTGCTGCGTCACCTTATTAATGGGCCAGGCCCATGTAATTTCGAAATACTTAAGTATAGGCTATTTTTAGAGTCCGTATGTGTGGGGAAACAAGAGTTAGGGTTGGTTTCGGACCCCACCCTCAAGGCCCACGAAATTCCCCCCTCTTCCTCCATATATACAGCCCTTAGGGCGTCGTTTAGACTTTGGGTTTTGTTTAGATTAAAAGTTACGCCATAGCTGCAACTTCTCGTACTTCGTTTGTGTCCAACGACCAGACCAAGACGTCACAGAACCCCACCTTGATCAATAAAGCTTTCATCTTATATTCGCAATATCCAGATTGCAATCTCAGTTTCTTGCTTGTTCTTCGTTTGCTTGCAGGAAACAGACCCTCGTGGTCAGGTTGATCGTGCTCCGGCGTGGTCAATAACCCTCGGAAGTTGGTTTAGCGATTGCTAAGGCGCGACGTCTGGCACGTTCGTAGTCGGATCGTCAAGGTCAACTCCCAGAGAAAACGATAGCCACCATCTCATAGAAACATCGGGACACCTTTGCCTCTATCAATGACCACAACTTTTAGTCATAGAAAGTTCATAAACATTTCCTCCCCCAACATTTTTTCAATCCCTAGTACTCCTCGTTTGTATGATGATGAGAAAACTGCATGCAAAAGGAAATGATGGGAATACCATATGTGGAAGGAATGAGTTATCTACTCACTGAGGAATCATGGTCAAAGCCTTCCTAGTGGCAGAGTTTAAAACAATTCACATACAACCTTTACTCAGTTCTAAGAAATGTTTACAGGTTATGCAGAGAAACATTGAAACACACCAAAAAATTATCTAACTGGCTGTATAATAGTAAGCGACACATAAACAAGTTCAAAGTAATGAAACCACTAATATAAATATGGTTATCAGGAGAAGGGTCCAACCTGTTCCTTCCAAAAATCTTCAAACCAAAATATGGAGAAATTTGACCGTCAACTGCATATGTCGGTGCCAGATTTCCAAGCTCGTGTTCAAGATCAGGAGCAGTTGCCTTGGGAGTAAGTTGATCTGTCGAGGAGGGTGGACGTTGACGGCGACATGGTAGCCACTGATCTGACCGGAGAAGTGCCTCCTCCTCCTCTGGCTACCATGGAAGAGCGTAGCTTCCTCCTCTGGCCTCCGTAGCAGCGACAACCATAGCTAGATACCTGGAGCTGGCTGAACATGGCCACCGACATATCAGTGCCAACGTTGTGAGCGAAGTATCTGCCAATTTCCCACTGATTGCACCGCAAACCTGAAATATTAACATAGTACAAAACAATGAACACAACTATACGAGCATTTCCTCTGATCTAGACTCTCGTGCTGAGTAGTCACACATTAAGTGTATAAAGTTTAAAAGAAATGTGAACCTGATGTGCATGTGCCAGCAAAATGAAGCAACTAAAAATAAAAGCAGCAGCAGCACACATCTTGGGCTCACATATCTAGCAAAAATAACAGCGGCGACAACACATCGGCCAAACGAACAATGGAAATATGTTCATATATGCAAACAATAACTCAATGCTGAAACTAAGGGCAAAGAAAGTAACCTAAATACAACCAATGTGAGGTGGACAATAAATTAATAAGCATACTCTGGCTCTTTCAGTAAAGAGCTTTTGGTTCAAAAGTTTATACATACTTGTTGTTAAGCGGTTCCCTGTCACACTTTAGCCTGTACAGAGCTAGCTGGTGTTGTCGCCTGAAAAACAGTAGTATTGGGAAAGATAGGTCACAATTTACTACTGGCACAGGAAAATGCAAATGACAGATTTGGATAATAGTGTCAACTTATTTCACCGGAAACATGGCAACAATTAATTGATTTTGGCAGCAGCATATTTTTTCTAGTCATCAAGAACTCTATGTTCTAGTAATAAGATACTGCAAATTTATGCTATATGATAGAAGTGACAAAAGACTCCTTTTTCGGGGGGGGGGGGGGGGAGGGAGATGCATTTTTTATTCCTCAAGTAAAATTAGCTGTGAACGGTTTATTTCACCCCAATGAATAACAAAAATCTCCATTTTGCAACAAACAAATCTGCAGTTCCTTTTTTGTCAACAATACATATCGAAGTATAATGTAGTGCCATATATAACTAATCATAAAGATCAAATGTTCCGCGAGACTGACGATAACCAAACAAAAAAATCTCTATTTTGCACATGCTACTCAGATATTTCATAGAATTTGACAGATAATACATTCACCTGTCACATCATGGCGTGGATAAACAACTAAGAGTCTCCTGTAGTTTTATTCAAAAAATGAGCTAGCTAGTCCATCTTCAGGACAAATAACATTAAATACGGCGGCTTAGCTTGCACTTAGTTTGATTAAAATAGCTTTGGCTGTACAGTGCTAGGTTGTGGCAAAACAATAGTTCATATAAAGGATAGCAAGCAATTTGACAAATACCTGAACTCCATGGATCAATCACTTGTAAATTCGTTTGTAGATGTCACACGGCGAACCTAACCACCACCTTAAAATTCCTTTGTCGCCTGAATCAAAAGGAAAAGGAAAATACATTCAGAACGCTGAACACATACAAACCAGCCCGGGAAAAAATAAATATTGATTGTGAAATGGCTGACCTATGGGAGCCAGAGCCATCATTATCGTCATGCAGAGTGATATGAAACTCTTCATAAGTGAAAGGCAACGGGCCTGCCGTGTACAGGCTCTTCCTGCCATTGTTCACCGGCAGCCTCCCACCGAGATAAGACGCCCTGTGCAGGTTCACCAGCTCATTGATCACTGCTTAGTTGATGACGATGTGACTTCCGGAGCGATCAAAACCTGCAGTTCCAAAATCAGATCAGGACACACGATTTTCTGCAGGACAAGAGAGTACTGCTAATTAATTACGGGGATAGCAAAAGAAGAAGAAACACACATGGTAGTGGTGGAGATTCTTTTTCGGCAGCTCGTATTAGTATGTCGCAAGCTCGTATTACAAACTTCATCATCAACATATGGGTTACGTGACCCAAAAATAATGTTGTTGGGTTCATATACAAGAACAATTTCAAGAGACTGCAATTTTGTAGCTATGAACAGCATATAATACAAAAAATTCACAGCCAAGGCTGAACTTCGGATGATGATTGGACACTATATAAGCAGAGTGTTGTAAATGAACAACAATAAGTAGTTCATAAGTGTCAACCAGGGATATACAGTTTGGAGCAATTAGTTAAAAGCGAGGGAAGAATCTATATATCGCATTCAGGGAACTAAGTTAATAGTATCAGCATCCAATTTCCTTTGAAAAGCCTACGTGTGAAGCCAGAAGCACACCGGCAAACCGAGAAAGAAGGAAATTCCTCCATCACGCTCAGATAACCACATTAATTGCTACAATCCCGACGTTTTCCCCATACTTTTTGCCCCCAAATTCCTTGGATGTCAGGGCACGCGGAATCCCACACATTCAAAGGGGGGTTCCTTTCTCGTCAAATCATATCCTGGACACAAAATCTCGCAAAATCGAAAGGACAACTCTAATTAGTCCTCATCGGAGCTTCGTGTGCTCTGAAATCCCCCCTCGGGCCACAAATTCGCAGCTACTGAAGCAAGATTCTACCCTCCCCTATCCCCTCCGAGCTCCCAACCCGTCCGTGCACACAAGAACGCGGGAGAAAGGAGGGGGGGCGAGGGGAGATTGGATGATTTGCCACATTTTACTTGGTGATTAGATGATTTGCCCCGCTTTAGTTAGGATTAGATGATTTGCCCCATTTTTCTTTTATCTTTTGATCATTTGCCCTAATCCATATTCTAATGAATTCTTAATTATTTTAATTCAAAGAATCAACATGGAATGACCTTCATGCCCCTATGCCAGTTTTGCAATTTGTCCGCCTAATCTTCTCCCTGTATGGTTCGATCGAGCCCCATCCAGTTAGCAAACCAATCGAGTGATCCTGTTCATGTATTCATTCTCACTGCAAGAGGCGGAAGCGCCGCCAACCACAAGTAGCTACATCTGGGAACAACCACTCCAGTGATCACAACAAGGCAAGGCAAGGCGACTCCGGCAACTTCACAGGAGCCGCGATGTTCCACAGTGATGGCGGTGGCAAAGACAACGAGCCTGCAACGGCTGACGCGTCAGATGGGTGAGACAAATCTGTTGTCCTGGATCTCTTTTTCACAAGTTTCTGTTCCCCACAAAACGTGAATGTCTCATCCTGTGATTGACCAACACATTGAACAAAAAAAGGAATTAGATTGCTGGACCATGGGATATATTGAGATTAAAGCTCCTGTTAGTGGTTATTAGTAAATCTCTCCTCTGCTGTAAGCTGCATGCTGCCGTACCGAGGAATCGAGAGGAGCAAGGGGATCGAGAGAGGAAAGAAAATACAGAGCGCCTGGCCGCCGGGTGGCCGCCGTGCCACCAATCAATAGAGGGAGCCGCCGTCCACCAAGCAGCAGCATGAGCTGCCCGGGTGCAGAGGGAGGCACGGGGCTGCCGAGCAGCACCGGGAGCCGCCGGCCTTCGAGCAGCAACTAGAGCCGCCAGACGGCCGAGAAACAGCGGGAGCCACTGGGGTAGAGAGGAAGCTGCCAGACCGTCGAGCCGTCGGGCAGCAGCAGGAACCGCTGGGCCTCCGAGCAGCAGCAATAGCCACTGGGCCGCTGACCTGCAGCGCCGCTTCGTGTTCCTAGCTGCATCAGTGGTTCAGTAAGAGTAGCGAGTTGGACGAGCTGCAGGTTCAGTATGAAGAGACAGGATTGAACCAAGTAGATTAGACATAGAAATTGCAAAGGGCACAAAGGTCATTCCATGTTGATATTCTGAATTAAAATAATTAAGAACTCGTTAGAATACAGATTAGGGCAAATGATCAAAAGATAGAAGAAAAATGGGGCAAATCATCTAATCCTAAATAAAGCAGGGCAAATCATCTAATCACCAAGTAAAATGTGGCAAATCATCCAATCTCCCGTGTGAGGGAAGCCTTTTTTACCTGGAAGAGGATGGTGAGGCGGGTGAGGGGCACGGTGCAGGTCTTGCTGACAACGCCAGCGAAGCCTCCGGCGGCGAGGTGCGCGGCGGTGCCGATGTGGCGCTGCTGCTCTTGGTGGGGGGGAGGCCGAGACGGCGCACCAGAGGAGGGCGGCGGCTAGAAACAACGGTCCGCCGAAGCGGCGGTCCTCGAGTTGGCGCGTGGTTCGGCACTCCTCCTGCCGATGGCGACAACTCCGGGAGGAGCAGATGCGCAAGCAGCAGTCGCGGCTACTCCAAATATGATGACGCGATGGAGAAGTGTGGCAGGGGGGCGGATCGACCTCGTCCGGGTGGAGCTCATCCTTGACTTCATCGGGACGAGATCTGACGGGGTCGTCCGTGTCCGCCATCTAACTCTTGTCGCTGCCTTGCCGTCAGGACCGTGGGGAAGAGCAGCACCACACCTGGGCGCCGGTGGTGGCGGCGGCTGCGGGGAGGGCGGCGGTGGGGCTGGCGGCGGTAGACAAGGGAAAGGGAGAGGGAGAGGAATCGGGGACGGGGACTGGGGGCTGCGCCGCTGACCAATCTCTTTCTCTCTTTCTTCTCGACGAAGGGAAACTTTTTGTCCCGTACCATTGCCGACGTGGACATCGCCAGGGGCAGCTGAATGGTTTTAATTGCTACATATCTCGACTAGGAGATATAGTAGATGGACGTCAAAATAGCTCTTCTAAATGAAAACTTTAAAGAGGATTTATACATGATAGATTTCAATCGCAGACTTTGCTATTTTTTTTCTCCCAAACCAGACACCGCATTTCTCGGCGGACAGGGAGGCCGGTCCACAGGCACGAATGCGGGAGCTACCCATCCAAAGCTAACCACATTAGTCGCTTGGCAGTAATCGACCGACAATATTGAGCCCACCAAGCTTGGCTTCAAGGGGAGGGGAGGAGCGATGGCTTTCATGAGATACAAGCGTCGGCGACCTCCCATGCACTACTCTTCCTCGCTGCCGGCAGTGCTTACGGATGTGCCGACTTCGTGGTCATGGAGGCGGGGCATAGCCGAGCTGGCTTGCTTGTCTTTGTCCTCACTCTTGTCGAACACCCCATCCATCGCCTCGCCGAACCCCATGTGTATACGGCTTCTAACTCCGCCTAACGTTAGCAGTACCGCCAGCGGTTGCGGCGGTTCTCGCTGGCGGAGCGATAGGACTTGAGCAGCGCCTCCTACTCAGGCACGTCATTGTCCGGCGCAATGGCTATGCCGGCCTTGTGTAACTCCTCTGCGTCGGTGCTCATCGTGGAGGTGGAGGTTGTAGACCTGGTCGGCTTGTGCCTACCAGAACGTTGCCTCCCGCTCCTCCAGCACCATGTCCACATAGTGAGCACGGCCTTGCCCATGGTGATGCCGACAGTGACCGGCGAGGGGGTGGCACCGACTCGTCCTTGGTCGCGTCCTCCATTGGGATGTCTGCAACGCGCCTCCGCTTGCATGTCGGCTTGCCAGCCGGTTGCAATGGCGGCGATCTCCTATTTCTGCTGGGACGAGAGGTTGTCCCAGACAGCTTTGATTTGGAGCTCGAGGAGGCCATGACGGGCATGGTGCAGAGAGGATGAAGGAAGTGGAGGATGATAAATGCGATTATGGCTGGGCCCGTGGTTTATATAGCGGGAGGATGGCAGGGCAACCGGTGACGTGATTAGTGATGGGCAGCATACGAACAAATGGGTGGCACCGGATCACCATTCATCGGCAATCGCACACATGTTTAATGCTGGTAGGCGGACGGACAGGTTGTCATTCGAACATTGGGCAGCCGCATGTGCAGGGAAGCGGCGAGGGCGGCACTCTCAGCTGGCGTACGTTTCAATGTCGGGGCGCTATGAGAGGTCGTGTCGCTGTGAGCCAATAAGAATGCAGCACTAGTTCTTTGGAAAGATGTTAATCTTTTTGGACGGGAACACGTGCGGATGCGGCAAAAGTGTTTTGATAAGGCAAGCTAGTCAGACGCGGGAGTGGCAACAAGCCAGACACCCGTCACCTTAGGAAAAAAGGTGTTCCGGACTGCGGAACGGATCGATGCATGACAACGTTGAATGATGAACACGTCTGGATGGAGGGTTGCCGGGTCAGATGCCCTAACTGTACTGTTATGGACAACTCATCGACGCACCCGAGAAATATTCGGCACAATTTCGGAGGCACCTAATCCTGGTGTACTCACATCTTATTCGTGCAGGCTCTCTCTCAGCTAGAGTTGGGGCTGGCAGTAGTGAGATCGTCAGTTGGCAGATACGCTCTGAGTTGTTGAAGAAATTCGTCGATGTATCTCTCATGGCGTTCCTTGTCGGCCACGATCGCCTGCATCTTGAGGGAACCCGCCACAAATCCCCTCCTGGCTTCTCCGTACAGCATGATGGCCCGGACCGCGGCTGCAACGCCATGGCGGTCGAACGACCCGCCGTCGTCGTCCCTCGCCACCTGCAACCCTACCTTCTTGCCCTCCATTTGGCAGGCATTCGGGCCCTGGTCCCCGAAGATGGGCAGCATGACGAGAGGGTGCCCGAACAGAAGCCCTTTGATGAGCGAGTTCCGGCCGCAGTGCGTCAGGAACGCGCCCACGGCGGCGTGCGCCAGGATGCTGATCTGGGGCACCCATCCCATGGTCACCACCCCATGGCCGCGGGTGTGGTCCTAGAAACCGGGGGAGGCAGGGCGTCGTCGTTGTCGAGGACGGTGCCGGCGGGCTTCCGCAGAGCCCAGAGGAAGCGTGTCCCGGCGAGCTCCAGTCCCAGGGCCAGCTCATGCACCTGCTCAACGCTCAGCGGCACCTCGCTCCTAGCGCGATGTACACGACGGAGTCGGGCGGCTGCTCTTCTAGCCAGCATAGCGTGATGTGGTCCTCTAACGATCCGGCCGCGCGGCGCCTGCCGCCGTCAGCCGACGGCGGCAGGAGGCCCAGGGGCACGACCGGCTTGCCGAGGAGTGCCTCCACCAGCAGGAAGGTCTCGGGCTCCCACTCCAGGCAGCTCCGGATGGCCAGGACTGTGCACCTCTCTTTCGCCAAGAACTAGCGCTGGGCGATGGACATACCCGACGCGCAGTCATCGGCGTAAGACTGTGCCACGTCTTCCCACTCGTAACGGGGCACGGCGGGGCGCACGGCTGCGGGCGCGTGTCCAAGCACGGAGGCAGCGGCGGCCTCGACGGGCTCCGACTCCAACGGTTGCTGGCGGGGCGCGGCAGCGAGCATAGCGGGCGTCGACAGGAGCACCGCGCATGGCACCCTGTGGTCGAGGGCGGCGGCGGCAGCCCAGTGGTGGAAGCAGTCAGCGATGACCCAGTGCGGCCTCCTGCCATCGTCCGCGCACGCGGTGGCAAGGAACTCCGCGAAGGGCGCGGTGAGGCCGTCGAAGGCCTCCTAGTGTGTTAGACAAATTAGGGTTTGGAACAATGCTCGATACTCTTGGTGGGTACGGCTGTCATATATTTATAAGAGGGAACCATACAAATACAGGTTATGTTACAACACGTATATCTAATATATACTTAGTCTAACACCCTCCCTCAATCTTAACCATGTCCTGAAACACTCAGGAGGTTAAGATTGCGACGACATCCTTCAAAAGAAGGCAAGGGCAGGGGTTTAGTGAAAATATCAGCAAGCTGATCCTTAGAAGGAACAAATTTAATCTGAAGGAGCTTCTGAGCAACATGTTCCCTCACAAAATGATAGTCAACTTTGATGTGCTTCGTTCGGGCATGAAATACTGGATTGGTTGACAGATACGTAGCACCGATGTTATCACACCAAAGAACAGGTGGCTGAGTTGGGGAGGTCTTCAGCTCTCGAAACAATGACTGTACCCACATGATCTCGGCTGTGGCATTAGCAACGGCTTTGTACTCAGCTTCGGTACTACTCCGAGACACCGTAGCCTGCTTGCGGGCTTGCCAGGCGATCAAGTTAGGTCCAAAGAACACAGCATGTCCCCCCATGGATCGCCGATCATCCAGACTACCAGCCCAATCGACATCAGAAAATGCTGAGATCAGTCCAGAACGTGCAGGCTGAAGATGGAGTCCATAGGAACCAGTGTGACGAATATAGCGCAAGATACGCTTAACAGCTGACCAGTGAGAATCACGAGGTGCATGAAGGTACTGGCACACATGGTTAACTGCAAATGATATGTCTGGCCTAGTAATGAGCAAGTACTGCAGTCCACCCACAACGCTGCGGTACTCAGTGGCATCCTCAGGAGAGAGCAAGTCACCAGCAAGAGCTGTCAGTTTGTCTATGGCAGACATGGGAGTCATAGCAGTCTTGCACTGCAACATACCTGCACGACGCAGGAGATCCTGAGAGTACTTCTTCTGAGTAAGAGTCACGCCACCATCAGAACGAAGAACCTCCAGGCCCAGAAAATAATGCAGTCTCCCAAGATCCTTAACAGCAAACTCAGCACCAAGAGAGGACACAAGCTGATCTGTAGCAATGGCAGACGAACTGACAAGAATAATGTCATCAACATAGACCAGAACGTACATAGTCACCTCAGGTCGCTGAAGAATAAACAGAGACGTGTCCTCTGTAGAAGGAACGAACCCATGTGCACGAAGAGTAGCACCAAGACGGGCATGCCAGGCACGCGGGGCCTGCTTCAGACCATAGAGAGCCTTGACAAGGCGACACAAATGATGTGGCTAAGCAGGATCAACAAAACCTAGCGTCTGACGCATGTAAACCTCTTCTTCCAGAACTCCATGAAGGAAGGCATTCTGAACATCAAGCTGTCGAAGTGACCATCCACGAGTAACAGCCAAGGAGAGAAGAACACGAATAGTAGTTGGTTTAATAACAGGACTGAACGTGTCTTCATAATCAATGCCATACCGTTGCTTGAATCCCTTGGCAACCAGGCGCGCCTTGTACCTCTCAATGGAGCCATCAGCATGCTTCTTCACCTTGAAAAAACCCATTTAGAGTCAATGATATTGACACCAGATGGAGGTGGAACGAGACGCCAAGTGTTGTTTTTCCGAAGAGCACAGATCTCCTGCTCCATCGTAGCACGCCAATGCGGAATGCCAAGTGCTGCTCGAAAATGTCGTGGTTCAGTTGTAGGATCAGCCTCAGCATGCACCACACAAGCCGCAAGCCACGCGACGGTCCCATCGGTGCGCTTCTTCGGCTGAAAGATGCCACTCTTGCTGCGAGTATGGGGATGCAGGACGACAGGTGGCGGTGGCGGTGGAGCTGCCACAACAGAGGGCACGGTCAGGGTCGGCAAAGATAGGCTAGGTGGCAGCGACGAGCCAGGCGACGAGGATGCAGTGGTTGACGAGTCCGCCGGCCCAGGGGACACCAATGGCGAGTCCGCCGACCCAAGGGAATCAGGTGCCCTGTCCATCTGCGCCGCGGGCTCAGCCAACCCAGGTGACAGCAGGGCCGCCAGCCCAGGCGACGGAGAGGCCGCCCCAGGCATGTGCCAGGCCACCAGCCCAGGCGACTCGGGCACCCCGTCGGTTCCACGTGCATGGGACATGCACGCGTGATCGACGTCGGGGACAGTGGGCGTAGCGGCGGGGGCAGTCAACGGAGTAGCAGCCGGCGCAGTAGTGTCCACATCATCGTCAAGCAGCTCAAGTCGAGCGCCTCGTCCAGTTCTTGCACCATGTTTAGGCAACAACAAAGGAGAATATGCAGCATCCACAAATTGATCAGGCAAAACTGGAAAAGAGTGCAACTCAGTGACAGGAGTATCGGTGCGTGATGTGAGTGTGGAAAACGGGAAGACAGTATCATCAAACACAACATCGCGAGAAATGTAAACATGATTCGTTGGAATGTGAAGACACTTATAACCTTTGTGGAGAGGACTGTAGCCAAGAAACACACATTGTTTGGACCGATACTCAAGTTTATGCTTATTATACGGACGAAGATGTGGCCAACACGCACAACCGAACACTTTGAGGAGGGAGTAATCAGGAGTTTCATTGAGCAACACTTCCAGCGGAGACTTCATGTGAAGAAGTCACATGGGAATCCTGTTAATCAAAAAACAGGCAGTAACAAAGGCATCGCTCCAGAACCGAAACGGGACAGAGGCATGCGCAAGAAGTGTTAGACCAGTTTCAACTATGTGACGGTGCTTGCGCTCAGCGGCACCGTTCTGCTGATGTGTATGAGGACAAGACACATGGTGTGAGATGCCAAGCTTTTGAAAGAAGGTGTTAAGATTACGATACTCACCACCCCAGTCTGACTGGACATGGATGATTTTGTGCTTAAGCAGTCGCTCAACATGTGCTTGAAATTGCATAAAGACATGAAACACATCAGATTTGCGCTTAATAAGATAAATCCAAGTAAAGCAACTGAAAGCATCGATGAAACTGACATAATAGTTGTGACCACTGACAGAAGTTTGGGCATTGATGAAGCTATGTACCTAGGGTAGGGGCACAGACCTGTCCTAAAGAGCCCTACCCGAGGACATCCCTAGAAGATGTCACCTTTCAATCGACTTGAAGGTATCCCACTCGACGGTTTGAAGACACTCGACCAAGAAGCTGTCACTCGACCAAGAAGCCAACCACTCGACTGCCAGAAGACCTAAAGTCACTCTGCAGGCAAACGATCGGCTATTAAGTAGTCTTTATGGTCGTTATAGCACTTTATTAGGGGCATTACCAGTAACACCCAACCTTAAATGTACCTAAACCCCTGCATTACTGAGGGCAGGAGGGGGCCGGCGAACTCTATATAAGCCACCCCCCTCCTCAGTAAGAGGGGTTCGCACCCCTGTTATCTTCATACGCATAATCCAATCGACCGCCTCCGGGCACCGAGACGTAGGGCTGTTACTTCCTCCGAGAAGGGCCTGAACTCGTAAACCTTGCGTGCTTACAACTTCCCAATAGCTAAGATCTAGCCTCTCCATACACACCCCCCTACTTTACTGTCAGACTTAGAACCACGACAGTTGGCGCCCACCATGGGGCAGGAGTCTCAGCGCCTAATTGGAGAAGTTGCGATTTTTCCGATCCATTTGATCATGGTTTCCTGCGGAGTTTTGGTAGAGGGCCGCGAGATCCGTCTCAGCGCGCTCACCTTCATCGCCGACGACTCCGCCTGGCTTCAGGAGGCGCCGCTCGACATCGACGCGCTCCCCGTCCGTGGTGTGACGCACTTCCGCGCATGCATTCGTGGCGTCCTCCTGCGGCAGCCATCGACCCAGTATCAGTCGGCCCCCGTGTCGTCTCCCCGCCCCGCCTCCCACCAGCGCAAGCGCTCAGGTCGGTCGAGACTCCAGCGGTGGGTGAGGAACGCCGTGGCCCGCCAGTCGGTGGCCCCACAAGTCGCGGCAATCGAGCCCGACGAATCCCTCTGCGGCCTGTTTGACCTGTCGACTGGCTCCGCGGAGACCGCATCCGAGTGCGATAGCAGCGACCCTTTGGCTGAGGTTCTAGCAGTCGAGGGGACACACAGTCCTCCCGGATTCCCTCGCACTGATGGGGGCGCGGTTGGAGGCGACCCGTCGCATCCCCACGACGAGTACCTCCCCGAACCTCTCACGTCATTGCAGCGAGAGGAGCTTCGCCGCCGGAACATGGACGCGCTCCACACTCCTATTGTTGGAGAAACCCCCGAGGCCCGGGCCTTGGAGGACGCGCGCTTGGCTAACCTGGCCGAGCGCACTCGACTGGAGAATCTACAGCGAATACTCGATGAGCAAGCACGTCAGCGAGCTCCCGAGTCCAGTCGACGACAGCAAGCTCCCGAGTCCAGTCGACGTCAGCTCTTCCCGCCGCCGCAGGTATACCGAACCCCAGTTCAGAATTTGGCCGCTGCGACCCGTATAGCGGAATCAATTCAGCCCTCCCAGTCAGAGGATGGCAGAGGCTTGTTGCAGATCAGGGCGTTGCTCCGAGCGGCGGGAAACCAGAATTCCGCCATTTCTCAGTCGCAAAACAGGATCCACAGTCGATCCGTTGCAACAGAAAAAGTCTAGTCGGCTCACAGCCCGATATCGCCCCCGAGGCGTGAGGGACGTGGAGACCGACATGATCAGTACAGAAGAAATGAGCAGTATGATCACCGACCCGACCGTGATGATCGACATCGAGTGCCAACCCCTCCCCCGAGGAGTGGGTCATATCCGCCTCGACATCGAGATGACAGGCTCCCCCATAATGTTGGGCAGAGGATTCCAGTCGACCCAGGGACCCAGGGACCCAGGCTTTGATGCGAGATCCATCCTCGTTCAAGGCTTGGTTGACAGGAACAGAGCTCATCGAGAAGGCCACGACAGAGACGCGCCTGCCAGCAGCAGAGTACGTGCTTCGGGGCCGGAGTGTTTCAGTCGAGCCATCAGAGCCGAAGTGATCCCCCCTAATTTCAGGCTGGCGATTGGAGTCAGCAAGTTCACCGGTGAATCTAAGCCTGACACTTGGCTCGATGATTACCGAGTGGCTGTGCAGACTGGCGGTGGCAATGATGAGGTGGCCATGAAGCATTTGCCTCTCATGTTAGAAGGCTCAGCCAGAGCGTGGCTGAATCAGTTGGCACCCAGTAGCATCTACACTTGGGAGGACCTCTCCCGAGTGTTTGTCACGACCTTTGAAGGAACCTGCAAGTGCCCTACAGGCCTTACAGAGTTGCGTTCCTGCGTACAGAAGCCGAATGAAACACTGAGGGATTACATCCAGAGGTGGATCACACTGCATCACACGATTGAGAATGTGCCAGACCATCAGGCAGTTTGTGCCTTCAAGGAAGGCGTTAAATACAGAGAGTTGAATCTGAAGTTCGGTCAAATTGGAGAAATGTCTCTGAATCGGATGATGGAGATTGCCACCAAGTACGCTAATGGTGAAGATGAAGACCGACTCCGAAGCGACAAGCTCAAGGCAGTCGCCCAAGAAACCGGAGGAAACTCCAGTCGGAAACAGAAGCGGAAGGCCGAGCCAGCCGCTCCTGGGGAGGCCCTGGCCGTAGCCCAGGGAAACTTCAAGGGAAAACCCAAGGGCACCTGGAAGCCCAAGAAAGTTAAGGATCAAGATGGGAATGATGTTTTGGATCTGCCATGTCACATCCACACCAAGAAAGATGAAGAGGGTAATTTTATTTACCCCAAGCATACCACTCGACAGTGCCAGCTCCTGATCCAGCAGTTTCAGGGCAAGCAGCCCAAGGATAAAGAAAAAGAGCCAGACAGGGTTGAGGACAAGGATGATAGTGACGATGGATACCCCCAGGTCAATTCCACCTTGATGATTTTTGCCGATGTCGAAAGTAAGAGTCGACTAAAAGTCATTAACCGTGAGGTGAACATGGTTGCTCCAGCAACCCCCAGTTACCTGAAGTGGTCTCAGACTGCCATCACATTCGACCAGTCTGATCACCCGACGCACAGTGCCACCCCTGGGAGGCAAGCTTTGGTGGTCGATCCGATTGTCGAAGGCACTCGATTGACCAAGGTATTGATGGATGGCGGCAGTGGCCTGAACATACTGGACGCCGAAACTTTGAAAGGAATGGGCATTCCGATGTCCAGACTCAGTACTAGTAACATGAGCTTCCACGGAGTCATTCCTGGGAAGAAAGCCGAGTCACTCGGCCAGATTGCTCTTGATGTGGTTTTTGGTGATTCAAAGAATTACCGCAAGGAAAAGTTGACATTCGAGGTTGTGGACTTCCAGAGTGCTTATCATGCCATTTTGGGCAGGCCAGCTTACGCACGCTTCATGGCTCGACCATGTTACGTGTACCTCAAGCTGAAGATGCCTGGCCCCAAAGGTGTGATCACTGTTACGGGCAACCGAAAGAAAGCAGAAGAGTGTTTTCAGAAGGGACCAAAGATCGCTGATGCTCAGATGGCAGTGGTCGAGCTGAAAGAGTACCAAAAGACTGCCGATCCGAGTGAATTGCTGCGAGCTAAGAAGCCTGCTTCAGAATCAGCTTTTCAGTCGTCTGGTGAAACAAAGATAGTCCACATTCACCCGACCGACCCCTACACTGCTCCGACTCACATCTCGACGACGCTCGACTCCAAATAGGAAGAAGCGCTCATCCAGCTCCTCCGTGAGAACTGGGACATCTTCGCATGGAAACCCTCTGACATGCCTGGAGTTCCCAAAGGGCTGGCTGAGCACCATCTACGAGTCGACCCAAAATTCAAGCCTGTGAAGGAACATCTTCGACGGTCCGCCATCCAGAAGAAGCAAGCCATTGGCGAGGAGGTGGCTCGGCTCTTAGCGGCAGAGTTCATCCGAGAGATTTACCACTCCGAGTGGCTCGCCAATGTCGTCATGGTCCCCAAGAAGGACAAGTCACTTCGCATGTGCATTGATTTCAAACATATCAATCGGGCCTGCCCGAAAGATCATTTTCCTCTCCCTCGCATCGACCAAATAGTCGACTCGACTGCGGGGTGCGAGAGGTTGTATTTTCTAGATGCCTATTCCGGGTACCATCAGATCCATCTGTATGGGCCCGACGAGATCAAAACAGCTTTCATCACTCCATTTGGATGCTTCTGTTACGTCACCATGCCGTTCGGCCTCAAGAACGCCGGAGCCACATTCATGAGAATGATTCAGAAGTGTTTACTCACTCAAATCAGTCGGAATGTGGAGGCATACATGGATGATATTGTGGTCAAGTCCCGGAAAGGTTCCGACCTATGGGCTGACCTTGCTGAAACCTTTGCCAACCTCAGGAGGTACGATATCAAGCTCAATCCATCAAAGTGCACTTTCGGAGTTCCAGGTGGAAAGTTACTCAGTTTTCTCGTTTCCGAACGGGGGATCGACGCCAATCCTGAAAAAATTGGCACCATACTCCGGATGAAGCGTCCTGTACGCGTGCACGATGTCCAAAAGCTTACAGGCTGCTTGGCCGCTTTAAGTCGATTCATTTCTCGTCTCGGTGAAAAGGCGTTGCCTCTTTACCGACTGATGAAGAAGTCTGACAAGTTTGAGTGGACTCTAGAAGCTGATGCAGCGTTTGCAGAGCTCAAAGCTCTGCTCTCCACCCAGCCGGTGCTTGCTGCCCCAATCAGCAAAGAGCCTCTGCTGCTTTACATTGCAGCCACAGGACAAGTTGTCAGTACAGTACTTACGGTCGAGCGGGAAGAGGAAGGAAAGGCCTTCAAAGTTTAATGCCCAGTATATTATGTGTCTGAAGTTTTGACCCCTTCAAAACAAAGATACCCTCACTACCAGAAGCTTGTATATGGGATTTATATGACCACGAAGAAAGTTGCACATTACTTCTCTGACTACTCCATTACAGTCGTCAGCGACGCCCCACTATCAGAGATTCTGCATAACAGAGACGCAACTGGTCGAGTGGCCAAGTGGGCGATTGAACTCCTTCCCTTAGATATCAAGTTTGAAGCAAAGAAGGCTATCAAGTCCCAAGCAATCGCAGATTTCATCGCCGAGTGGATTGAACAGCAACTTCCGACTCAGGTTCACTCGGAGCACTGGACCATGTTCTTCGATGGATCTAAGATGCTGAATGCTTCCGGTGCGGGGGTAGTCCTAGTCTCCCCCCGAGGAGATAAGCTCAGATATGTTCTCCAGATTCACTTCGATTCCTCCAATAATGAAGCAGAGTATGAAGCACTTTTGTATGGGTTGCGCATGGCCATTTCACTCGGCGTCCGTCGCCTCATGGTCTATGGCGACTCAGATTTGGTGGTTAATCAAGTGATGAAGGAGTGGGACGTCAGGAGTCCGGCAATGACTAGTTATTGCAATGCAGTGCGAAAGCTAGAAAAGAAATTCGAGGGGTTAGAGCTTCATCACATCCCCCGACTGAAAAATCAGGCAGCTGACGATTTGGCAAAGATAGGCTCCAAGAGAGAAGCCATTCCCAGCAACGTGTTCCTGGAACACATTCACTCGCCGTCAGTCCAAGAGGATCCTTTCACAGAAGAAGCCCCGCAGCCGAAAAGTGCCACAGATCCGACTAAAGTTGAAGTACCTGCGGTGGTCGACCTAATCATGGAAGTCTTGGCAATCACCCCTGACTGGACGATACCATACATCACGTATATCCTAAGGAAAGAACTCCCGGAAGACGAGGAAGAGGCTCAACAGATCGTCCGCCGATCCAAGGCCTTCACAGTCATAAAGGGACAGCTGTATAGAGAGAGCGCGACTGGAGTCGGTCAGAAATGCATAACACCAGAAGAGGGTCAGATAATCCTTAATGATATCCACTCGGGGACCTGTGGTCACCACGCGTCCTCTCGGACTATTGTGGCTAAAGCATACCGAGCGGGATTTTACTGGCCAAGAGCAAATGAGATGGCAAAAGAGATAGTCGACAAGTGTGGAGGGTGCCAGTTCTACTCCAACATGTCACACAAGCCTGCATCAGCCCTGAAGACCATTCCACTCGTCTGGCCCTTTGCCGTCTGGGGACTGGACATGGTTGGTCCACTAAGAATGGGCAGGAGTGGATTCACTCATGTGCTTGTGGCAGTCGACAAATTTACCAAATGGATCGAAGCTAAGCCCATTAAGAATCTCGATGCGTGCACTGCTATCAGTTTCGTCAGAGGGTTAACACTCAGATATGGAGTCCCGCATAGCATCATCACTGATAATGGATCAAACTTTGATTCGGACAAGTTCAGAGCTTTTTGCGCCTCTCAAGGCACACGAGTCGACTACGCATCGGTCGCCCATCCCCAGTCGAATGGACAAGCTGAGAGAGCAAATGGTCTGATTCTCAAAGGACTAAAGCCTCGACTGATGCGTGATCTCAAGCACGCGGCAGGCGCTTGGGTCGACGAGCTTCCGTCAGTTCTATGGGGATTAAGGACCACCCCTTACCGGTCGACTGGAAGAACTCCATTCTTTCTGGTTTATGGAGCCGAAGCAGTTCTGCCGAGTGACCTTCTTCATAACGCACCCCGAGTCGAACTTTACACCGAAGATGAAGCAGAACAGGCCCGGCAAGACGCAGTCGACCTCTTAGAAGAAGAGAGGGAGATGGCCATGATCAGATCGACCATTTATCAGCAAGACTTGCGCCGGTTTCACGCCCGGAATGTGAAGAGTCGAGCCTTCCAAGAAGGAGATCTGGTCCTCCGAGTGGATCAACAGAAACCACACAAGCTTGCTCCTACTTGGGAAGGCCCCTTCATCGTCACCAGAGTCCTCCACAATGGAGCGTACCACCTCTACAATGTTGATCGCCAGATCGACGAGCCACGAGCTTGGAACGCAGAACTGCTCCGCCCCTTTTACACTTGAGTTCTCCCTTAGACGAGATGTAATAAGAAAAAAAATTCTGCAGTTCATTTTTATCAAAGACAAGAGTGTTCCAATAATTGCTTTCACTTTGTTTGCATACAAAATCCCCCAGTGGGTGACTTGGCTGCGAATCCGTTTCGCCTAAGTTTGAAAAATCCTACCGAGTGGAGAGCAATCCTCCCACTCGGGGGCTTAGCTGCAGTCCAGTACTCGCCTAAGTTCTCCCACTCAGAGACTTAGCTGCAGTCGAGCACTCGCCTAAGTTTAAAAAAGTCCTACCGAGTGGAGAGCAATCCTCCCACTCGGGGGCTTAGCTGCAGAGTACTCGCCTAAGTTCTCCCACTCAGAGGCTTAGCTGCAGTCGAGCACTCGCCTAAGTTTGAAAAAATCCTACCGAGTGGAGAGCAATCCTCCCACTCGGGGGCTTAGCTGCAGTCCAGTACTCGCCTAAGTTCTCCCACTCGGAGGCTTAGCTGCAGTCGAGCACTCGCCTAAGTTTGAAAAAATCCTACCGAGTGGAGAGCAATCCTCCCACTCGGGGGCTTAGCTGCAGGCCAGTACTCGCCTAAGTTCTCCCACTCGGAGGCTTAGCTGCAGTCGAGCACTCGCCTAAGTTTGAAAAAATCCTACCGAGTGGAGAGCAATCCTCCCACTCGGGGGCTTAGCTGCAGTCCACTACTCGCCTAAGTTCTCCCACTCGGAGGCTTAGCTGCAGTCGAGCACTCGCCTAAGTTTGAAAAAATCCTACCGAGTGGAGAGCAATCCTCCCACTCAGGAGCTTAGCTGCAGTCCAGTACTCGCCTAAGTCCTCCCACTTTGAGACTTAGCTGCAGTCAGGCACTCACCTAAGTTCGAGAAAATCCTACCGAGTGGAGAGCAATCCTCCCACTCAGGGGCTTAGCTGCAGTCCAGTACTCGCCTAAGTTCTCCCACTCGGAGGCTTAGCTGCAGTCAGGTACTCACCTAAGTTTGAAAAATCCTACCAAGTGGAGAGCAATCCTCCCACTCGGGGGCTTAGTTCTAGTCCAGTACTCGCCTAAGTTCTCCCACTAAGAGACTTAGCTGCGGCCAGGCACTCGCCTAAGTTTGAAAAACCCCACCGAGCGGAGAGCAATCCTCCCGCTCGGGGGCTTAGCTGCAGTCCAGTACTCGCCTAAGTTCTCCCACTCTGAGACTTAGCTGCAGTCAGGCACTCGCCTAAGTTTGAAAAATCCTACTGAGTGGAGAGCAATCCTCCCACTCGGGGGCTTAGCTGCAGTCCAGTACTCGCCTAAGTTCTCCCACTCTAAGACTTAGCTGCAGTCAGGCACTCGCCTAAGTTTGAAAAAATCCTACCAAGTGGAGAGCAATCCTCCCACTCGGGGGCTTAGCTGCAGTCCAGTACTCGCCTAAGTTCTCCCACTCTGAGACTTAGCTGCAGTCAGGCACTCGCCTAAGTTTAAAAAATCCTACCGAGTGTCAAGCAATCCTCCCACTCGGGGGCTTATCTGCAGTCAGACACTCGCCTAAAGTTTGGAAAATCCTACCGAGTGAAGAGCAAACCTCCCGCTCAGAGGCTTAGCAGCAGCCCAGTGCTCGCCTAAGAACAGGACTCGACCCAATCCGCAAGAAGTTATGCCACAAATACAAAGGGTATTCCGAGTGAAGATCAAGTTCCACTCGACAGATCAAACCGCGAAGATATTCAACAAGAAATCAAGTTCGGATAAAGCCTAAAAGGTCCCAGACCTCAGATCAAAGTACTCGAGCCCTCGGCTCGGCAGAGTTTAACGGTTACAAATCCACTCGGCATTCCGAGGCAAATTTAAGGAGAAGCATAAAAGTTTTTCATTCCTCAGGCGGAGGACTGGCAGGGGCGACGAACTCATCCAAGTCGATCTCGTCTGCAATACGGGTGGCAGCAGCAATAAAGGTCTCCATGAAGTCTTGAAATCTGTGCCTCTTGGTATTGGTGACTTGGATGGCGGCCAGCTTCTCTTCTCGCGCCTCCTTGCAATGGACGCGGACTAGAGACAGAGCCACATCAGCGCCGCACCGAGCAGAAGGCTTCTTCCACTCCTGCACTCGGTCAGGGATTCCGTTAAGTCGAGTCATCAGAGACTCGAGATCGTTCTGGAGCGCAGACTCTGGCCAAAGTGTCGGGTCGATCCGCGACATGGCAACCTTTAGCCGAGCCAAGTAATCCACGACGCTGTCAATGCGAGATTCCAGTCGGAGCAGATTCATGGCAGCTTCATCATTCACCGGAGAGTTGATTGGATCCAAACCTGTTTCAATCCGCCCAGTCTCCTCCTCAAAGTTCTGGCAAAGCTCTGCATACACGATCCAAGGATAAGTCAATTTTCATAGACTGAGTCGACACAAAAAGAGAACTAGTCAGAACCGAATGTGCACTTTCAAGCTTGATGTACAATTTCTTGGCGAGGCTCCTCAAGTAGCTCTCCAGGTCGTCCCTCCTGCGAACGACGCCTTCCATCTTCTCATTCAGGGAGAGGTTCTCCTTCTTCCAACGTGAACACTCCCTGTTGGCTTCATCCAGAGCAGTCTTTAGCCTGGTATTCTCTTCTTCGAATTGGCCGACCGAAGTCAGCTTCTGTGTGGCCAGAGCGGTCTTGTCATCAGCCTCCTTACGGGCAGCAGCCAAGTCCCGATCCTTCTTCGCCAAAGCTTCGCTCAGTTTTCCTGCCAAAAAATGATGATTGGTTCGGAAATAGCAGAAGGGTACTCAAGCCTAAAAACAAAACCAGTCGACAAAGTCGTCTTACCAGCGGCGCCGTCCCTGACCTTCTGCAGCTCTGTTCTGGCCAGCTCCAGATCAAGGTTCAGTTGAATCCGCTGCTTCTCCAACTCAGTATATCGAGATGCAAGTTCGCAGGATTTCTGTAAAAGGAAAAATCAGTCGACAGACGTCTAAGATAAGTTGCTTCCGAGTAACTAAGAGAAAAAGATGACGTTTCTAAGACCACAGCCGAATCAAAAAACATTCGACAGTAGTCTCGGGGACTACACCCAGTGGGTGCACTCAGCGTGCCCCCATTGGTTCGACCAAAAAAAAGAAGAGAGAAAGTCGACTGCCCGCAGTCGACCGGATACAGTTCCATTCGACGTGGCCTGACCAGACCGAGTGAACAAATACAGATACAATAACACAATGTAAAGACTACAGTCGACTGCCAGCAGTCCACCATAGTCTCATGGACTACACCCAGTGGGTGCACTCAGCATGCCCCCACTCATCCAAGAATTGGTAAACACACCCAGTGGGTGTACAGACACAAAAGATCTTCAAAAAAAGGGAGACTCTTCAAACGATCAAGTGTCGAGTCGACTGACCTGGACGTTTCTCTGAAGAGCCGAACTCGCGTCATAGGCTGCTTGGCTGGCCTCCCGAGCCATCTTCACTTGCTCCATCATGACCCCCGCCTGGCGTATAGCCTCCTTTGCAGCAGCCGCTTGGTCCTCAGGGACGGGGTACGCAGCAAAAAGCGAAGATGGATCCACAGTCGACGCCGAAGGCCGCACACTCGACAGAGGGTTGGCGAAAGTCACAGAAGCCCGAGTAGTGTCGCCACCATCCCGAGCCATGGTCTCAGACGCCGGAGTAGGCTGGGGAGTCTTGTCAGCCGACGACCTCTTGTTCCTCCTCATCCTCAGCGGTTCGTTGTCGTCGTCATCCGGGAGGTCGATAACATGAGGAGGGGCTGCAAGGGAAACATTCAATCGACCAGAATTGCAAGAAATGACCAGTCGACTCAAAAACAGAATGTCAGTAATCGTACCAGGGTTGGAGGTAACAGCATCCCCCATCTCTTGGTCGTCATCCTTGGCGGAGACCTCAGAAGTAGCAGCGCTGCAAATCTCGAAAAGTCAGTCAGTTGGCTCAATGAATCGACCAAGGATCCGTCCACGGTCGATGAAGGAAAACAAGCTTTATTACACGGAAATGGTAGGGACAGCTATCTTCATCTTGGGCAGAGCCTTGGGCGGCTTGGACAGCGTCGTGCGTGGGTGCTTGGGAACCTTCCCAGTCGGCGTTGGAGAAGAGGTCCGAGGGCGTTTTGACGACGGCCCAACGGAGGCAGTCGCCTTACCGCGTTCCTGCGCCGGGTCGTGTGCGAGCTTGGATCGCCTCTCCGGGCGGGGGGGGGGGGGGGTTCAACCTCCTCCTCCTCCTCGCTGGAGAAGATGCCGTCGCCTCCCTCTCCTTCACCATCAGACTCCCACTCACCTTGGTCATCCCCGCTCTCGCCTCCGCTCGCCTCCCCTTCCTCAGTCGACCCCTGTGCCCCGTTGGGCGTCGAGTACATCTCGGTGGTCACCTGGAAAACAGCAGACAAGACGAAAGTCAATCGACCTACTCAAAGAAGACCAACGCAGAAAATAAAATTTCAGTCGGGAGCATAAAGACATACCTGGTCCACTTCGTACGAATTGTCGAGTGGAATGACCCTCCTGGCTCCTCGGGGGTTGTCTTTGTTCCCCGTGATGCTCGACAGCCACCCCTCCAGCATCTCGTCAATGACCTCCTCCGGGTGGATCCGAGTGGTGTCCTCGAGGCCTGAGTACAGCCACATCGGGTGGTCACGAGCCTGGAGCGGTTGGATTCGCCTCTTGAGGAAGACTTCCAGCAGATCCATTCCAGTCACACCCTCACGGACAAGCTCAACCACTCGACCCGCCAGCACCTTGACCTGGGCCTTTTCTTCCGGCGTCACCTTTAGAGAAGCAGGTTTTTTGGCTCGGTCGAGAGAGAAAGACGGGAGACCAGTCAACTGCCCTGGGGTCGCCTGGTCCTGGCAGTAGAACCAAGTTGCCTGCCAACCTCGGACCGACTCCGGGAAAGTGATGGATGGAAAACAGCTCTTTCCCCTCGTTTGGATCGCCAAGCCCCCGCACAACTGGATCACTTGCGTCCTCTCATCACTCGACTTGGCCTTCTTGACCGACTGAGAGCGACAAGTAAAGATGTGCTTGAAAAGCCCCCAATGTGGGCGGCAACCCAAGAACGCCTCACACATTGAAATGAAAGCAGCGAGGTAGATAATGGAATTTGGAGTAAAGTGATGGAGCTGCGCTCCGAAGAAGTTCAAGAAATTCCGGAAGAAAGGATGGGGCGGCAGAGAAAACCCTCGGTCGATGTGAGTGGCCAGGAGCACGCACTCACCATCACGGGGTTGGGGTTCGATCTCTCCCCTCGGAAGACGCGCGGCTTTGTGGGGAATGGCTCCCCCTTCGACCATGTCGTCGAGATCCTCTTGCCGGAGCACCGACGGCATCCAGTCGCCCTGGATCCAACCTTTGGGCAGGGCGGTCCTGGAGGAAGATCCGCCACGTGCAGACCTCTTCCCTTTCCCCCCCGCCGCCGCCTTCTTCACGCGCTCCAGAGCAGTCGTCTTGCCCTTCACCATCGTCGCCGGCGAAATCTCGAACGGGTTTGCGGCGCTAGGGCGAGAGCGGAGGTGGCGGAAGAAGTTGCGAAGGGAGAGAGGAAGAAGAAAGAAGGAGAAGTACGCGCACTAATGGGAAACTCCTAGCCGGCAACTTATAAGGGGCCGCTCCCGAGTGGCTGACCGGTAGGCCCAGGCTATCCAGTCAAATCCCGCAGCAGGCGCGCGCGCAGTACATGGCGAAAAGGCGACGCAGGGATCGAGGAGCCTCTGCTTTATCACTTCCGATTACTGCGGCCGCCCCCGTCCCGCGCGCTTCCCAAAAATCTGAATCCCGTGACATCCGCTGGCTGCAGAACAACTCGTCAAAACAGAAGACCCCGCTCGCATCGGCGCTCGGTATGTCACAGGTAAAGAAATCCACTCGACGAAAGGCCTGGAATGGATCAAGGCGACTGAAAGAGGTTGATGACGTCATCCGTGACGGTCGACCCAGAACGATGCACTCATGTAGCCCAAAGAACCAGTCAGAAAGATCACCAACTCTTTCCCGCTCTAACCTCGATCCATTCGGGGGCTAATGATGAAGCTATGTACCTAGGGTAGGGGCACGGACCTGTCCTAAAGAGCCCTACCCGAGGACATCCCTAGAAAATGTCACCTTTCAATCGACTTGAAGGTATCCCACTCGACGGGTTGAAGACACTCGACCAAGAAGTTGTCACTCGACCAAGAAGCCAACCACTCGACTGCCAGAAGACCTAAAGTCACTCCGCAGGCAAATGGTCGGCTATTAAGTAGTCTTTATGGTCGTTATAGCACTTTATTAGGGGCATTACTAGTAACGCCCAACCTTAAATGTACCTAAACCCCTGCATTACTGAGGGCAGGAGGGGGCCGGCGAACTCTATATAAGCCACCCCCCTCCTCAGTAAGAGGGGTTCGCACCCTTGTTATCTTCATACGCATAATCCAATCGACCGCCTCCGGGCACCGAGACGTAGGGCTGTTACTTCCTCTGAGAAGGGCCTGAACTCGTAAACCTTGCGTGCTTACAACTTCCCAAAAGCTAAGATCTAGCCTCTCCATACACCCCCCCCTACTTTACTGTCAGACTTAGAACCACGACAGGCATAGTCCCATACATCGGAAAACACAAGTTCAAGAGGAGCCGTGACAACACGACTCGATACAGAAAAAGGCAATTGATGACTTTTGCCTTGTTGACAGGCATCACACACTAGAAACTCCTTATTACTCGACTCAACAGGAAGACGATGACGATGAAGCACATGGCGCATAATGTGAGTGGCAGGGTGGCCAAGGCGAGAATGCCACTGCGACGATGACACCCGAACACCACTGAAAACTTGAGAGGCTCGTGGCACATCAAGCGCGTATAAGCCGTCACGAGCTCAACCACTAAGAAGAACGTCCCTCGTGCCCCGGTCCTTAATAAAAAATAAAAAGGGTGAAACTCAACGAACACATTGTTGTCACGAGTTAATTTAGGAACCGAGAGTAAACTACATGTGACTGAGGGAACACAAAGGACATCAAGCAGACGCAAGGTTTTAGTGGTACGTGAAAGGAGAGATGCCTGACCAACATGTGAGATGGGCATACCTGATCCATTTGTAGTGCGAACTTGATCATGGCCGGTGTAGGGCTGGCGAGTGGCCAGTTTGTCAAGCTGGCTCGTCAAGTGGTCCGTGGCGCCCGTGTCCATGTACCAGGCAGGATCCACAGAGTATGATGGAGTGAAGGCAGGATCCTGTGTAGCAAGAGCAGCTTGCTTCTCATTGCCCTTCCCATTGTTCCCAATGCCAAGAAAATCTTGTTTGAAGCGACGATGGCAGGGAGACGCCAAGTGTCCCTCAATACCGCAGAGTTGACACTCAACCCCACCGCCACACGCCTCACAGTGGAGCCGCTTGCGGCCAGATGTCGGTGGAGGTGGAGCGGGCGGACGGGGCTGGCTGCCCGAAGATGACGACGCCTTCTGCTTGGCATCGCGAGCACCTTCGCGAAGAGCAGCGTTCGCAGACGGACCCTCCGAGTAGACACCAACGGAGCGGCGAGCAGCGAGTCGCTGTTCAGTGTTGAGGAGGCGTGCATAGAGATCGCGATGCTGCATCGGCGTGTCACGTCCGTTGATGTTTTCAACAAGGGAATCATAGTTCTCGTCAAGCCCATTGAGAATGAATGAAGTGAACTCCTCGTCACGGAGAGGCTTCCCAATGGATGATAGTGTATCAGCCAGGGTCTTGACCTTGTTGAAGAAGGCCGTGACGGAGAGATCATTTTTCTTGACCTCACCCAGCTGATTACGGATGGCAGAAGACCGAGCCAGCAACTATGAAGAGAAGCTGGAGTCGAGCGTGGCCCATGCATCCCTCGACGTCGTGGCAAAGACCACCATGCCGGCCACGGAGGAAGTGAGCGAGGACTGAATAGCACCCAGAATAGCCTGATCCTGAGCGATCCACCGACGATGAGCAGGGTTGGACACCATGACAGAACCACCTGCAGCTGAGGGCACCGGAACCATGGCCGGCGGACAGGGCAGCATACCATCGACATACCCCTCAAGGTAGTGACTACGCATCAGCGATAACACCTGAGCGCGCCACAGGAGGTAGTTATTAGCAGAGAGCTTCACCGTCACCAGATGAGCAAAGTGCAACGGTCCTGGTTCGGACACTGACGCGGGAAGCTGCGAGTCATACGTCGGAGGGGCACTGTATGGAACCAGCGCATCGGCCGACGGAGGCAGCACACGGGAGTGTTGGTGATGACCGTAGGGCTGCACAGAGGGCATGCCGTAGGACTGCAGAGGTGGCGCGGTGTGCGACCCAGGAGCTCCGTAGGGCGCGCCATGCAGTGCCTCACTGGGTACGACGGGCGACATCGCATACGGTGTCGAGGACGGAGCGACGTACGGCACAGGGTATACCCCGCCGTAGGGCTGCTGGACAGGGGCACCGTAGAGGCCCTGAGCGCCGTATGGGTGCGGAACGGGAACGCCGTAGGGTTGCTGTGGAGGAGCGCCATAGGGACCAGAAGCCAGCGGCGCATCACGGGATTGGCCCGGGAACGCGCCGTAGGGACCAGCGCCAGAAGCCAGCAGCGCATCGCGGGATTCGCCCGAGGCAACGCCGTAGGGACCAGTAGCCGGCGGCGCGCCGCGGGATTGGCCCGGGGCAGCGCCGTAGTGCACCGGGGCGACGACCGGGGCGCCGTAGGAGGGCGCGGGAGACCGAGCCGATGCGGATGGATCGAGTGCGGGAGATCGGGACAGCGCCGTCGGGCGCGGGTCCGAGGCCGCCTGCCGAGCCCAGGCGAGCAGTGTGGATGCCATGAAGGGCGAGTCTGTTGCCAGGGTCGAGGGAGGCGGGACGACAGAGGAGGCCGACGCGGCGGCGGCGGCAGAGGAGGCGGAAGCGCGGCGTGAATCGAACGCGTCGTCTGATACCATGTTAGACAAATTAGGGTTTGGGACACTCGATACCCTTAGTGAGTACGGCTGTCATATATTTATAAAAAAAACCATATAAATACAGATTATGTTACAATATGTATATCTAATATATACTTAGTCTAACACAGTGGAGCTCCCGCTTCTAGTCGGGGACGTCGTTGGTGGACTCGGCGCCCTCGGGGAGGCCGTCGACGCGCGGCAGCAGCAGCGCGACGAGGTCAACGTTGCACGGCGACGCAGGCGGCGGGAGGCGAGCGAGGTTGCGCGGCGTGGAGACGAAAGCCACGCGGTGGCCGCGCGACGCCAGGCGCTCCGCGAGCTCCACGTACGGGAGCAGATGGCCGAACGCCAGCCACGGGCAGATCACGATACGAAGCGGCCCGGTAGTTGAGAACCCGGCGACCATGGCTAAGGGTGATCAGCTTGGTAGCAGTGCTCTGCTCACACGGCGATGGCAACGTATTTAATTTATCACCCGAGACCAGAGACCATATATGATAGTAGGATCTTGTATAAAATATATCAATGATGGTAACGTCTTCTAAAAAAAATATAGGACGGCAACAACTTGTAAAAATAAAGATATAATTTGTTTTGTGGGTATGTAAAAAATTAAGATATGATGGTTACATTTTGTAAAAATTAATACTCCATGTGGAATATACGATGGTAACATGCCACTAACCCCTCTTGTCAGGAACTTTACATAAACAAACAGTTCCATGTACGAAAATCAACTGTGGAGCTTGGTAGAGCCTTAGGGCCTCTTTGATTCACAGGATTGTCAAAATGAAGGAATAGGAAAAATGCAAGAATAGGGTGACATGTACCATAGTATCCTACAGGATTTGAAAGAATGTTTGATATCATAGAAAAAACAAAGGAATTCTACAAAGAGGTTTGAGTGGATGAAAATTTTCCTCCAAAATGTAGTACAAATGGATCATATAGAAAAATTCCTAAGGATGCCAATCCTACGAATCAAACAAGCATCACAAGAAAAATTCCTAAGGGTTTAAATCCTCCAAAAATCCTATGCAATTCCTTTGAATCAAAGGAGCCCTTAAGAGGGAGTGAAACCTATTGAATGTTAATTGATTTTCAAAAGAAAGATGAAGGTGGATGATAATCCTACTATCTATAATGCTAGGCTTTTCGTGAAAGGGTGAAGCCGAGGCTGTGGACGAAGGTGGCGAACCGACCAAACCAAGCCCGCGGCGCCTGCTTGAGCCCATAGAGTGACTTTTCCAGCAGACACATGCTCAGGGCGATCCCTGTCAACGAAGCCGGTCGGCTGCTGGCAGTATACCTGCTCGGAGAGATGCCCGTGGAGGAACGCGTTATTGACGTCCATCTGGTGCATTGGCCACTGGCGCGTGGCAGCGATGGTGAGCACGACGCGGATTGTGGCCGCCTTGACCACCGGAGAGAATATCTCGTCAAAGTCGACGCCGGGGCGCTGTGAGAAGCCGCGCACCACCCAGCGTGCCTTGTAGCATTCGAGCAAGCCATTGGACTTGAGCTTGTGGTGGAACAGCCATTTGCCGGTGACGATGTTGGTGCCGCGAGGTTGAAGGACGAGGCGCCACGTCCGGTTCTCCATGAGAGCCATGTATTCTACCTGCATAGTAGAAAGCCAACAAGGATCTCGCATAGCCTCACTCACGGTTTTAGGGATGGGTGAGATGTTGGATGGAGTAGTAGCGACGTGGTGCTGTTCATACTTGGGATTAGGGAAGAATTTTCCAGCCGAGCTCTTGTCTGCATTTTGTGTGTAGGTGCAGGAGGGGGTTGGCGTCGTGGTGCCTGTGGTGGCGAGGGGGGGGGGGGGGGTGACCGCGGCGGACTGTGGTGGTGACTGGGCTGGCGGGGAGGCGTTCGGCATGACATGACGTGGGGTGGGAGGGGCCGACGCGGTAGTGCGGTCGGACGGGGGTTGGGAGACAGGCGTGGTATTGGTGGCGGCTGGGGCAGACGCGGGCTCCGGTGAGGGCTTGGAGCGGGGTCGGATGGGTATGGTAGGGAGGTCGTCGAGGAGATCAGCGACCGGTGCTGGGTTTGTTTGTTCGGTGTGGAAGGGAAAGCTACGCTCATCGAAGACGACATGGCGAGATGTGAGGACGCAACCAGTGGCTCGGTTGAGACACCGGTAGCCTTTGTGGTCTGCGGTGTACCCTAGGAAGACGCAGGGGGCCGAGCGAGGCGCTAGTTTGTGGGGTGCAGTGGCTGCTAGGTTGGGAAAACACATGCAACCGAAGACTTGCAGGGTGGTGTAGGTGGGGTGGACACCATAGAGTAGGAAGAAAGTCGTTTGGTTGTGGCGCGGCCGGCATGGACGTCGGTTGAGGAGGAAGGTGGCGGTATTGAGGGCTTCGGCCCAGTAGGGAAACGACATACGTGCGTGAATAAGGAGTGATTTGGTGATGTCATTGAGTGTCCGGAGTATGCGCTCGGCGCGTCCGTTCTGCGGCGATGTGTAGGGCATGATAAGCGAAGGACTATGCCTAGCGAGGAGAAGAATTGGCGCAATGCATGATTGTCGAACTCCTTGCCATTATCAGTTTGGATAGTAAGGATGGATAGACAAAAATGGTTGTGGATGAATGTAGTGAAGGCGCGGAGAGTGGGTAGCACATCAGACTTGTGGCGATGCGGGAACGTCCATACAAAGTGACTGTAATTATCGAGTAGAACAAGGTAATACTAATAACCAGAGATACTAAGCACGGGAGATGTCCATACATCACAATGTACAAGCTGGAAAGGGAAATACGACACATGTTCGGAAGTGCTAAATGGTAGACGAACACTTTTGCCTAATTGACACGCTTGACAAACGGTGCTAGGGCTAGCTACATGATCTAGCGACGAGCTCTTGAGAGTGTGGGCTAAAGCATCAGCACCTAGATGCCCAAGGCGTTGATGCCATAGATCACGGGAGACGACAGTCAGGGCATGGTGGGTGTGGCTCGGCGGCGGCGTTGTGGACATGGGGTAGAGCTCGTGGTCGTCGGAGTTACATCGGAGGATCACCTTCTTCGTTCTTCAGTCCTTAATAGAAAAACCAATGTCATCAAACTTGACATTAACAGGGTTGTGGCGAGCGAGGGCTTTGACGGACATAAGGTTTTTGATAATGTGTGGGGAGACTAGAACGTGTTGTAGAGAGAGGGTGATTGGGTTGTAGGAATGGTGGTGTGGCCAATGTGCGTGGCGGGGAGCAAGGACCCGTCGCCAACTACTATGGAAGTAGAAGAATAGGGAGCAGAGGAGGAGAGCATACCGGGGGACGACGCCATGTGCGTGGTAGAGGCAGTATCCATGTACCAGTCGGAGCCAGGCAACTGAGGTTGTTGCTGCTATAGGGTCATGGCATTGAGCGCCTGTACCAGGGCGCTCTGGTCCCAGGCAGGCACATTGGAGTTGGGCGCTCCACCAGCGAGGGCACCATACAGTGGGTGCGGCAGCACCGCGCCATCTGTCCAGTGTGCCGGCATGGATGGGGTGGCGGGGACGCGTTGGGGCCGTAATGCGCGGCCACACCAGCGAAGGGGGACGCGCCACCGGGTCGAGGCCCAAGGATGCCCGCACCAGGGGCGTGAAGACGCCATGGCATCGGCCACAGATGGACCATGCCAGTCCAGGGCGCGGGTGCCGGAGCAGATGGGCGAGGAGGAGCCCCGCCACCTGGATGAGGGGCGGAGCCCCCGCCGGAGTGCGAGCAGGACCCCCCGCCGGAGTAGTTGCCCTTGCCTTTTCCTTTGTAGCGCCCGCCACCGCTCGAGTTGCGGCAGTTGGCGCCGCCACCGCCCTGCCCCCCCCCCCCCCCCCCCGCCGCCGCCGTTGTGGTTGCTCGGTGCGCGCTCGACGTGGAGCGCGGTCTCTGTGTTGTGGTCGGTGGACTGCCGGCCGTCCTCGAGGAGGAGGAAGGCACGACAGCGAAGGAGGGAGGGGAAGGGGCTCTGCATGGTGAGGATGGGCACGACATAACGGAAACGGGGGTGAAGGCCACGAATCATGTTGAGAACCTGATCACGATCGTCGACGGGAGAGCCGAGGTCGGCGAGCCGGTCGGCGCACTCCTTGAGTCAGGCGAAGTAGGTGAGGATCGACGACGACCCCTGCTCGATCCGCCGGAACTCGGTGGCCTGGAAAACCACCTGATGCTCGCGGTTCTCCAGAAAGAGGCTGCAGATGGCGGCCCAGACCTCGCCGGCGGTGGCGTCTGATGTCTACTACACAACCTTCTTCTTGTAGACGTTGTTGGGCCTCCAAGTGCAGAGGTTTGTAGGACAGTAGCAAATTTCCCTCAAGTGGATGACCTAAGGTTTATCAATCCGTAGGAGGCGTAGGATGAAGATGGTCTCTCTCGAGCAACCCTGCAACCAAATAACAAAGAGTCTCTTGTGTCCCCAACACACCCAATACAATGGTAAATTGTATAGGTGCACTAGTTCGGCGAAGAGATGGTGATACAAGTGGTATATGGATGGTAGATAAAGGTATTTGTAATCTGAAATTATAAAAACAGCAAGGTAACGAATGATAAAAGTGAGCGTAAACGGTATTGCAATGCGTGAAAATAAGGCCTAGGGTTCATACTTTCACTAGTGTAAGTTCCCTCAACAATACTAATATAATTGGATCACATAACTATCCCTCAACATGCAACAAAGAGTCACTCCAAAGTCACTAATAGCGGAGAACGAACGAAGAGATTATGGTAGGGTATGAAACCACCTCAAAGTTATTCTTTCCAATCAATCCGTTGGGCTATTCCTATAAGTGTCACAAACAGCCCTACAGTTCGTACTAAAATAACACCTTAAGACACAAATCAATCGAAACCCTAATGTCACCTAGATACTCCAATGTCACCTCAAGTATCCGTGGGTATGATTATACGATATGCATCACACAATCTCAGATTCATCTATTCAACCAACACAAAGGACCTCAAAGAGTGCCCCAAAGTTCTACCGGAGAATCACGACGAAAACGTGTGCCAACCCCTATGCATAGGTTCATGAACCCGCAAGTTGGTCACCAAAACATACATCAAGTGGCACGCATGACTCTAATATCATTATCTCCATATCTCAAAACAATTATCAAGCATCAAACTTCTCATAGTATCCAACACACTCATAAGAGAATTTTATTATTCTTGAGTACCTAGCATATTAGGATTTTAAGAAAATTACCATGCTATTAAGACTCTTAAAATAATCTAAGTGAATCATGAGAGTTCATCTATTTCTATAAAATAAAACCACCACTGTGCTCTAAAAGGATATAAGTGAAGCACTAGAGCAAATGACAAACTACTCCGAAAGATATAAGTGAAGATCAATGAGTAGTTTAATAATTATGCAACCATGTGAAGACTCTCTAACAATTAATAATTTCAGATCTTGGTATTTTATTCAAACAGCAAGAAAATAAAAAGAAAATGACATGACGCTCCAAGAAAAACACATATCATGTGGCGAATAAAAATATAGCTCCAAGTAAAGTTACCGATGAACGAAGACGAAAGAGGGGATGCCACCCGGGGAATCCCCAAGCTTAGACTCTTGGTTATCCTTGAATATTACCTTGGGGTGCCTTGGGCATCCCCAAGCTTAGGCTCTTGCCACTCCTTATTCCATAGTCCATCAAATCCTTACCCAAAACTTGAAAACTTCACAACACAAAACTTAACAGAAAACTCGTAAGCTCCGTTAGTATAAGAAAATAAATCACTACTTCAAGGTACTGTAATGAACTCATTCTTTATTTATATTGGTGTTAAACCTACTTTATTCCAACTTCTCTATGGTTTATAAACTATTTTACTAGCCATAGATTCATCAAAATAAGTAAACAACACATGAAAAACAGAATCTGTCAAAAACAGAACAGTCTGTAGTAATCTGAATCAAACGTATACTTATGGAACTCATAAAATTCTAAAATAAATTGCTGGACCTGAGGAATTTATCTATTAATCATCTGCAAAAATAATTAACTAAATATCACTCTCCAAATAAAAATGGCAGCAATTCTCATGACCGCTAAAGTTTTTGTTTTTTACAGTATGATCAACAAGACTTTCCCAAAGTCTTCCCAAAGGTTCTACTTGGCACAAACACTAATTAAAATAATAAAGCCACATCTAAGAAGAGGCTAGATGTATTATTTATTACTAAACAGGAACAAAAAACAAGGAACTAAAATAAAATTGGGTTGCCTCCCAACAAGCGCTATCGTTTAACGCCCCTAGCTAGGCATTATGATTTCAACGATGCTCACATAAAGGATAAGAATTGAAACATAAAGAGAGCATCATGAAGAATATGATTAGCACATTTAAGTCTAACATGCTTCCTATGCATAGGGATTTTGTGAGCAAACAACTTATGAGAACAAGAATCAACTTGCATAGGAAGGTAAAACAAGCATAACTTCAAAACTTTAAGCACATAGAGAGGAAACTTGATATTATTGCAATTCCTACAAGCATATGTTCCTCCCTCATAATAATTTTCAGTTGAATCATGAATGAATTCAACAATATAACCAGCACCTAAAGCATTCTTTTCATGATCTACAAGCATAGAAATTTTACTGCTCTCCACATAAGCAAAATTCTTCTCATGAATAATAGTGGGAGTATCATAAGAGACTTGAATATTATAAATTGTTTCCACATTAAAAGTGTAATGTTCAGAAAAGGGGTAACTATAATCATGACAAGTTTTATAAATATAATCCTCACTACTTTTTATAGCATATGTATCATCACAATAATTATCATAAGTAGGAGGCATGTTATTATCATTATGAATTTGCATATCAAAACTTGGGAGACTAAAAATATAATCTTCATTAAGCGTAGCATCCCCAAGCTTGGGACAAACATTAATTGCAGCAAATATATTCTCAAATATGTCATCCTCATCAAACATAGCTTCCCCAAGCTTGGGCATTTTCGTATCATAAGCATAATCACTCTCATCATTAATAGCATGGATAGCACCAATAGTATAGCAATTATTATATTCTTCCAAGCAAGTGCCAAAAAGATTTTCAAGATCATAAGAAGTACCATTATCTTCCACAATTATATTTTCATGAGGCACAGTAGTAATAGGAGCAGCATTATTTGGGAGAGATATCTTTTTACCTCTCTTCCTTTTTCTTTTCTTCTTCTTCATCACATCATGCGTGGGTTCAATTCTCTTTTTGGAGCTCCTTATTAATGAGATTGGTTGGATAGGAGGCTCCTCCTCGTTACCTGATTCATCATAAGAAATAATAGGAGGATATTGGGAAGTCTCTTCCCTTTCATTAGTATTCTCTTCATCTTCTAATTGTTCTCTTTTCTCTATGTAGTTGGCAATGTAAGGATTTTCAATGCAATTCACCGCACAATACATATAAACCTTCTCTAGATCAATATCGAGGAATTTCTCAAGGTTATATTCTGGAATATGCTTAGCTTGACGTTTCAATTCTTCATAACCCAAAAGCAAACTTAGTTCATTATAATGCGCAAGGGAAATCAAGTCATCACAATTTTTGGACACGATTCGGTCATGAAACAATTTGCATTTGATATTTAAATGACCATGTTCATTCAAAGTTCACAAGTACGGTAAAGATATTTTAAATTTTCAGCACTCTCATCAAGACTTTCTTGCAACAATTTAGTTTCTAAACACTTATGCCTCTTGCAATATCTATCTTCCCTACTTGGTGTGTACTTACAAACCCAATCTATTCCGCAAAAATTGACATGTTTATAGGAGGCATTTTCATCATAACTAGTGCAATCATCATTAGCATCATGGATATTCAAAGAATTCGAACTAACAAAATTGCAATCATGCTCATCATTCAAAGATTTAGTGCCAAACATTTTATGGATTTCTTATTCTAGCACTTGAGCACAATTATCCTTTCCATCATACTCACGAAAGATATTAAAAAGATGAAGCGTGTGAGACAAACTTAATTCCATTTTTTTTGTAATTTTCTTTTATAAACTAAACTAGTGATAAAACAAGAAACTAAAAGACTCGATTGCAAGATCTAAAGATATACCTTCAAGCACTCACCTCCCCGGCAACAGCGCTAGAAAAGAGCTTGATGTCTACTACACAACCTTCTTCTTGTAGACGTTGTTGGGCCTCCAGGTGCAGAGGTTTGTAGGACAGTAGCAAATTTCCCTCAACTGGATGACCTAAGCTTTATCAATCCGTAGGAGGCATAGGATGAAGATGGTCTCTCTCGAGCAACCCTGCAACCAAATAACAAAGAGTCTCTTGTGTCCCCAACACACCCAATACAATGGTAAATTGTATAGGTGCACTAGTTCGGCGAAGATATGGTGATACAAGTGGTATATGGATGTGAAGGAAATATGCCCTAGAGGCAATAATAAAGTTATTATTTATTTCCTTACATCATGATAAATGTTTATTATTCATGCTAGAATTGTATTAACCGGAAACATAATACATGTGTGAATACATAGACAAACAGAGTGTCACTAGTATGCCTCTACTTGACTAGCTCGTTAATCAAAGATGGTTATGTTTCCTAACCATGAACAAAGAGTTGTTATTTGATTAACGAGGTCACATCATTAGTTGAATGATCTGATTGACATGACCCATTCCATTAGCTTAGCACCCGATCGTTTAGTATGTTGCTATTGCTTTCTTCATGACTTATACATGTTCCTATGACTATGAGATTATGCAACTCCCGTTTACCGGAGGAACACTTTGGGTGCTACCAAACGTCACAACGTAATTGGGTGATTATAAAGGAGTACTACAGGTGTTTCCAATGGTAGATGTTGGGTTGGCGTATTTCGAGAATAGGATTTGTCACTCCGATTGTCGGAGAGGTATCTTTGGGCCCTCTCGGTAATACACATCACATAAGCCTTGCAAGCATTATAACTAAGATGTTAGTTGTGAGATGATGTATTACGGAACGAGTAAAGAGACTTGCCAGTAACGAGATTGAACTAGGTATTGGATACCGACGATCGAATCTCGGGCAAGTAACATACCGATAACAAAGGGAACAACGTATGTTGTTATGCGGTTTGACCGATAAAGATCTTCATAGAATATGTAGGATCCAATATGGGCATCCAGGTCCCGCTATTGGTTATTGACCAGAGACGTGTCTCGGTCATGTCTACATTGTTCTCGAACCGTAGGGTCCGCACGCTTAACGTTACGATGACAATTATTATGAGTTTATACATTTTGATGTACCGAAGGTTGTTCGAAGTCCCGGATGTGATCACGGACATGATGAGGAGTCTCGAAATGGTCGAGACATAAAGATTGATATATTGGAAGCCTATGTTTGGACATCGGAAGTGTTCCGGGTGAAATCGGGATTTTACCGGATCACCGGGAGGTTACCGGAACCCCCCGGGAACCATATGGGCCTTCATGGGCCTTAGTGGAAAAGAGAAAAGGGGCAGCCCATAGCTGGCCGCGCGCCCCCCTTCCCTGAGTCCTATTAGGACTAGGAGAAGGGGCCGGCCCCCCTCTCTCTCTTTTCCCCCTTGGGAATCCTAGTTGGAATAGGATTGAGGGGGGGAGTCCTACTCCCGGTAGGAGTAGGACTCCTCCCGCGCCCTCTCCCTGGCCGGCGCACCCCTCCCCCTTGGATCCTTTATATACGGGGGCAGGGGGCACCTCTAGACACAAGTTGATCATTGAGATCGTTCCTTAGCCGTGTGCGGTGCCCCCTGCCACCAAATTCCACCTCGATCATATCGTTGTAGTGCTTAGGCGAAGCCCTGCGTCGGTAGTACATCAAGATCGTCACCACGCCATCGTGCTGACAGAACTCCTCCCCGAAGCTTTGCTGGATCGGAGCCCGGGGATCGTCATCGAGCTGAACGTGTGCTAAGAACTCGGAGGTGCCGGAGTAACGGTACTTGGATCGGTCGGATCGGGAAGAAGACGTACGACTACTTCCTCTACGTTGTGTCAACGCTTCCATTGCGATCTACAAGGGTACGTAGATCAGACTCTCCCCCTTGTTGCTATGCATCACCATGATCTTGCGTGTGCGTAGGAATTTTTTTTGAAATTACTACGTTCCCCAATAGTGGCATCCGAGCCTAGGTTTTATGGTTTGATGTTATTTGCACGAGTAGAACACAAGTGAGTTGTGGGCGATACAAGTCATACTGCCTACCAGTATGTCATACTTTGGTTCAGCGGTATTGTTGGACGAGACGACCCGGACCAACCTTACGCGTACGCTTACGCGAGACCGGTTCCCTCGACGTGCTTTGCACATAGATGGCTTGCGGGCGACTGTCTCTCCAACTTTAGTTGAACCAAGTGTGGCTACGTCCGGTCCTTGAGAAGGTTAAAACGGAGTCTATTTGACAAACTATCGTTGTGGTTTTGATGCGTAGGTGAGATGAGTTCTTGCTTAAAGCCCGTAGCAGCCATGTAAAACTTGCAACAACAAAGTAGAGGACGTCTAACTTGTTTTTGCAGGGCATGTTGTGATGTGATATGGTCAAGGCATGATGCTAAATTTTATTGTATGAGATGATCATGTTTTGTAACCAAGTTATCGGCAACTGGCAGGAGCCATATGGTTGTCGCTTTATTGTATGCAATGCAATCGCGATGTAATGCTTTACTTTATTACTAAGCGGTAGTGATAGTCGTGGAAGCATAAGATTGGCGAGACGACAACGATGCTACGATGGAGATCAAGGTGTTGTGCCGGTGACGATGGTGATCATGACGGTGCTTCGGAGATGGAGATCACAAGCACAAGATGATGACGGCCATATCATATCACTTATATTGATTGCATGTGATGTTTATCCTTTTATGCATCTTATCTTGCTTTGGTTGACGGTAGCATTATAAGATGATCTCTCACTAAATTATCAAGAAGTGTTCTCCCTGAGTATGCATCGTTGCCAAAGTTCGTCGTGCCCAGACACCACGTGATGATCGGGTGTGATAAGCTCTACGTCCATCTACAACGGGTGCAAGCCAGTTTAGCACACGCAGAATACTCAGGTTAAACTTGACGAGCCTAGCATATGCAGATATGGCCTCGGAACACAGAGACCGAAAGGTCGAGCGTGAATCATATAGTAGATATGATCAACATAACGATGTTCACCATTGAAAACTACTCCATCTCACGTGATGATCGGTTATGGTTTAGTTGATTTGGATCACGTGATCACTTAGAGGATTAGAGGGATGTCTATCTAAGTGGGAGTTCTTAAGTAATTTGATTAACTGAACTTAAACTTATCATGAACTTAGTACCTGATAGTATCTTGCTTGTTTATGTTGATTGTAGATAGATGGCTCGTGCTGTTGTTCCGTTGAATTTTAATGCGTTTCTTGAGAAAGCAAAGTTGAAAGATGATGGTAGCAATTACACGGACAGGGTCCGTAACTTGAGGATTATCCTCATTGCTGTACAGAAGAATTACGTCCTGGAAGCACCGCTGGGTGCCAGGCCTGCTACTGGAGCAACACCAGATGTTATGAACGTCTGGCAGAGCAAAGCTGATGACTACTCGATAGTTCAGTGTGCCATGCTTTACGGCTTAGAATCGGGACTTCAACGACGTTTTGAACATCATGGAGCATATGAGATGTTCCAGGAGTTGAAGTTAATATTTCAAGCAAATGCCCGGATTGAGAGATATGAAGTCTCCAATAAGTTCTATAGCTGCAAGATGGAGGAGAACAGTTCTGTCAGTGAGCATATACTCAAGATGTCTGGGTATAATAATCACTTGATTCAATTGGGAGTTAATCTTCCGGATGATTGCGTCATTGACAGAATTCTCCAATCACTGCCACCAAGCTACAAGAGCTTTGTGATGAACTATAATATGCAAGGGATGAACAAGACTATTCCCGAGCTCTTCGCAATGCTGAAAACTGCGGAGGTAGAAATCAAGAAGGAGCATCAAGTGTTGATGGTCAACAAGACCACTAGTTTCAAGAAAAAGGGCAAAGGGAAGAAGAAGGGGAACTTCAAGAAGAACAGCAAGCAAGTTGCTGCTCAGGAGAAGAAACCCAAGTCTGGACCTAAGCCTGAAACTGAGTGCTTCTACTGCAAGCAGACTGGTCACTGGAAGCGGAGCTGCCCCAAGTATTTGGCGGATAAGAAGGATGGCAAGGTGAACAAAGGTATATGTGATATACATGTTATTGATGTGTACCTTACTAGAGCTCGCAGTAGCACCTGGGTATTTGATACTGGTTCTGTTGCTAATATTTGCAACTCGAAACAGGGACTACGGAATAAGCGGACACTAGCAAAGGACGAGGTGACGATGCGCGTGGGAAACAGCTCCAAAGTCGATGTGATCGCGGTCGGCACGCTACCTCTACATCTACCTTCGGGATTAATATTAGACCTAAATAATTGTTATTTGGTGCCAGCGTTGAGCATGAACATTATATCTGGATCTTGTTTAATGCGAGACGGTTATTCATTTAAATCAGAGAATAATGGTTGTTCTATTTATATGAGTAATATCTTTTATGGTCATGCACCTTTGAAGAGTGGTCTATTTTTGATGAATCTCGATAGTAGTGATACACATATTCATAATGTTGAAAAAAAAGATGCAGAGTTGATAATGATAGTGCAACTTATTTGTGGCACTGCCGTTTAGGTCATATCGGTGTAAAGCGCATGAAGAAACTCCATACTGATGGGCTTTTGGAACCACTTGATTATGAATCACTTGGTACTTGCGAACCGTGCCTCATAGGCAAGATGACTAAAACACCGTTCTCCGGTACTATGGAGAGAGCAACAGATTTATTGGAAATCATACGTACCGATGTATGTGGTCCGATGAATATTGAGGCTCGTGGCGGATATCGTTATTTTCTCACCTTCACAGATGATTTAAGCAGATATGGGTATATCTACTTAATGAAACACAAGTCTGAAACATTTGAAAAGTTCAAAGAATTTCAGAGTGAAGTTGAAAATCATCGTAACAAGAAAATAAAGTTTCTACGATCTGATCGTGGAGGAGAATATTTGAGTTACGAGTTTGGTATACATTTGAAAAATTGTGGAATAGTTTCGCAACTCACGCCACCCGAAACACCACAGCGTAATGGTGTGTCCGAACGTCGTAAACGTACTTTACTAGATATGGTGCGATCTATGATGTCTCTTACTGATTTACCGCTATCATTTTGGGGTTATGCTTTAGAGACGGCCGCATTCACGTTAAATAGGGCACCATCAAAATCCGTTGAGACGACGCCTTATGAACTATGGTTTGGCAAGAAACCAAAGTTGTCATTTCTTAAAGTTTGGGGCTGTGATGCTTATGTGAAAAAGCTTCAACCTGATAAGCTCGAACCCAAAGCGGAGAAATGTGTCTTCATAGGATACCCAAAGGAGACTGTTGGGTACACCTTCTATCACAGATCCGAAGGCAAGACATTTGTTTCTAAGAATGGATCATTTCTAGAGAAGGAGTTTCTCTCGAAAGAAGTGAGTGGGAGGAAAGTAGAACTTGACGAGGTAACTGTACCTGCTCCCTTATTGGAAAATAGTACATCACAGAAAACTGTTTCTGCGACACCTATACCAATTAGTGAGGAAGCTAATGATGATGATCATGAATCTTCAGGGAAAGATACTACCGAACCACGTAGATCAACCAGAGTGAGATCCGCACCAGAGTGGTACGGTAATTCAATTCTGGAAGTCATGCTACTAGATCATGATGAACCTACGAACTATGAAGAAGCGATGGTGAGCCCAGATTCCGCAAAGTGGCTTGAAGCCATGAAATCTGAGATGGGATCCATGTATGAGAACAAAGTATGGACTTTGGTTGACTTGCTCGATGATCGGCAAGCAATAGAGAATAAATGGATCTTCAAGAAAAAGACTGACGCTGACGGTAATATTACTGTCTATAAAGCTCGACTTGTCGCAAAAGGTTTTCGACAAGTTCAAGGGGTTGACTACGATGAGACCTTCTCACCCGTAGCGATGCTTAAGTCTGTCAGAATCATGTTAGCAATTGCCGCATTTTATGATTATGAAATTTGGCAGATGGATGTCAAAACTGCATTCCTGAATGGATTTCTGGAAGAAGAGTTGTATATGATGCAACCAGAAGGTTTTGTCGATCCAAAGGGAGCTAACAAAGTGTGCAAGCTCCAGCAATCCATTTATGGACTGGTGCAAGCCTCTCGGAGTTGGAATAAACGCTTTGATAGTGTGATCAAAGCATTTGGTTTTATACAGACGTTTGGAGAAGCCTGTATTTACAAGAAAGTGAGTGGGAGCTCTGTAGCATTTCTGATATTATATGTGGATGACATATTGCTGATTGGAAATGATATAGAATTTCTGGATAGCATAAAGGGATACTTGAATAAAAGTTTTTCGATGAAAGACCTCGGGGAAGCTGCTTACATATTAGGCATAAAGATCTATAGAGATAGATCAAGACGCTTAATTGGACTTTCACAAAGCACATACCTTGACAAGATTTTGAAGAAGTTCAAAATGGATCAAGCAAAGAAAGGGTTCTTGCCTGTGTTACAAGGAGTGAAGTTGAGTCAGACTCAATGCCCGACCACTGCAGAAGATAGAGAGAAAATGAAAGATGTTCCCTATGCTTCAGCCATAGGCTCTATCATGTATGCAATGCTGTGTACCAGACCTGATGTGTGCCTTGCTATAAGTTTAGCAGGGAGGTACCAAAGTAATCCAGGAGTGGATCACTGGACAGCGGTCAAGAACATCCTGAAATACCTGAAAAGGACTAAGGATATGTTTCTCATATATGGAGGTGACAAAGAGCTCATCGTAAGAGGTTACGTTGATGCAAGCTTTGACACTGATCCGGTCGATTCTAAATTGCAAACCGGATACGTGTTTACTTTAAATGATGGAGCTGTCAGTTGGTGTAGTTCTAAACAAAGCGTCGTAGCGGGATCTACATGTGAAGCGGAGTACATAGCTGCTTCAGAAGCAGCCAAAGAAGGAGTCTGGATGAAGGAGTTCATATCCGATCTAGGTGTCATACCTAGTGCATCGGGTCCAATGAAAATCTTTTGTGACAATACTGGTGCAATTGCTTTGGCAAAGGAATCCAGATTTCACAAAAGGACCAAACACATCAAGAGACGCTTCAATTCCATCCGGGATCTAGTCCAGGTGGGAGACATAGAGATTTGCAAGATACATACGGATCTGAATGTTGCAGACCCGTTGACTAAGCCTCTTCCAGGGGCAAAACATGATCAGCACCAAAGCTCCATGGGTGTTAGAATCATTACTGTGTAATCTAGATTATTGACTCTAGTGCAAGTGAGAGACTGAAAGAAATATGCCCTAGAGGCAATAATAAAGTTATTATTTATTTCCTTACATCATGATAAATGTTTATTATTCATGCTAGAATTGTATTAACCGGAAACATAATACATGTGTGAATACATAGACAAACAGAGTGTCACTAGTATGCCTCTACTTGACTAGCTCGTTAATCAAAGATGGTTATGTTTCCTAACCATGAACAAAGAGTTGTTATTTGATTAACGAGGTCACATCATTAGTTGAATGATCTGATTGACATGACCCATTCCATTAGCTTAGCACCCGATCATTTGGTATGTTGCTATTGCTTTCTTCATGACTTATACATGTTCCTATGACTATGAGATTATGCAACTCCCGTTTACCAGAGGAACACTTTGGGTGCTACCAAACGTCACAACGTAACTGGGTGATTATAAAGGGGTACTACATGTGTTTCCAATGGTAGATGTTGGGTTGGCGTATTTCGAGAATAGGATTTGTCACTCCGATTGTCGGAGAGGTATCTCTGGGCCCTCTCGGTAATACACATCACATAAGCCTTGCAAGCATTATAACTAAGATGTTAGTTGTGAGATGATGTATTACGGAACGAGTAAAGAGACTTGCCAGTAACGAGATTGAACTAGGTATTGGATACCGACGATCGAATCTCGGGCAAGTAACATACCGATAACAAAGGGAACAACGTATGTTGTTATGCGGTTTGACCGATAAAGATCTTCATAGAATATGTAGGAGCCAATATGGGCATCCAGGTCCCACTATTGGTTATTGACCGGAGACGTGTCTCGGTCATGTCTACATTGTTCTCGAACCGTAGGGTCCGCACGCTTAACGTTACGATGACAGTTATTATGAGTTTATACATTTTGATGTACCGAAGGTTGTTCGGAGTCCCGGATGTGATCATGGACATGACAAGGAGTCTCGAAATGGTTGAGACATAAAGATTGATATATTGGAAGCCTATGTTTGGACATCGGAAGTGTTCCGGGTGAAATCGGGATTTTACCGGATCACCGGGAGGTTACCGGAACCCCCCGGGAACCATATGGGCCTTCATGGGCCTTAGTGGAAAAGAGAAAAGGGGCAGCCCATAGCTGGCCGCGCGCCCCCCCTTCCCTGAGTCCTATTAGGACTAGGAGAAGGGGCCGACCCCCCTCTCTCTCTTTTCCCCCTTGGGAATACTAGTTGGAATAGGATTGAGGGGGGGAGTCCTACTCCCGGTAGGAGTAGGACTCCTCCCGCGCCCTCTCCCTGGCCGGCGCACCCCTCCCCTTGGATCCTTTATATACGGGGGCAGGGGGCACCTCTAGACACAAGTTGATCATTGAGATCGTTCCTTAGCCGTGTGCGGTGCCCCCTGCCACCAAATTCCACCTCGATCATATCGTTGTAGTGCTTAGGCGAAGCCCTGCGTCGGTAGTACATCAAGATCGTCACCACGCCGTCGTGCTGACGGAACTCCTCCCCGAAGCTTTGCTGGATCGGAGCCCGGGGATCGTCATCGAGCTGAACGTGTGCTAAGAACTCGGAGGTGCCGGAGTAACGGTACTTGGATCGGTCGGATCGGGAAGAAGACGTACGACTACTTCCTCTATGTTGTGTCAACGCTTCCGTTGCGATCTACAAGGGTACGTAGATCAGACTCTCCCCCTCTTTGCTATGCATCACCATGATCTTGCGTGTGCGTAGGAAATTTTTTGAAATTACTACGTTCCCCAATAGGATGGTAGATAAAGGTATTTGTAATCTGAAATTATAAAAACAGCAAGGTAACGAATGATAAAAGTGAGCGTAAACGGTATTGCAATGCGTGAAAATAAGGCCTAGGGTTCATACTTTCACTAGTGTAAGTTCCCTCAACAATACTAACATAATTGGATCAAATAACTATCCCTCAACATGCAACAAAGAGTCACTCCAAAGTCACTAATAGCAGAGAACGAATGAAGAGATTATGGTAGGGTATGAAACCACCTCAAAGTTATTCTTTCCAATCAATCCGTTGGGCTATTCCTATAAGTGTCACAAACAGCCCTACAGTTCGTACTAGAATAACACCTTAAGACACAAATCAATCAAAACCCTAATGTCACCTAGATACTCCAATGTCACCTCAAGTATCCGTGGGTATGATTATACGATATGCATCACACAATCTCAGATTCATCTATTCAACCAACACAAAGGACCTCAAAGAGTGCCCCAAAGTTCTACCGGAGAATCACGACGAAAACGTGTGCCAACCCCTATGCATAGGTTCATGAACCCGCAAGTTGGTCACCAAAACATACATCAAGTGGCACGCGGTATCCCATTGTAACCATAGATATCCACGGCAAGACATACATCAAGTGTTCTCAAGTCTTTAAAGACTCAATCCGATAAGATAACTCCAAAGGGGAAACTCAATTCTTTACAAGAGAGAAGAGGGGGAGGAGAAACATAAGATCCAACTATAATAGCAAAGCTCGCGATACATCAAGATCATATCATCTCAAGAACATGAGAGAGAGAGAGATCAAACACATAGCTACTGGTACATACCCTCAGCCCCGAGGGAGAACTACTCCCTCCTCGTCATGGAGAGCGCCGGGATGATGAAGATGGCCACTGGTGAGGGTTCCCCCCCTCCGACAGGGTGCCGAAACAGGGTCCCGATTGACTTTTGGTGGCTACGGAGGCTTCTGGCAGCGGAACTCCCGATCTATGTTCTGTTCTGGAAGTTTTAGGTCACGTGGGTATATATGGGTGCAGGGAGGGCGTCGGAGGAGCCACGGGGGTCCCACGAGACAGGGGGCGCGCCCTAGGGGGGCGCCCCCACCCTCATGAGCACCTCGTGTCTCCCCGGACGTGTGGTCCAAGTTCATCAGGTGTGTTTCCTTCCAAAAATAACTTCTCCAGTTGATTTCGTTCCGTTTCGACTCCGTCTGATATTCCTTTTCTTCGAAACACTGAAATAGGCATAAAACAACAAATCTGGGATGGGCCTCCGGTTAATAGGTTAGTCCCAAAAGTAATATAAAAGTGGAAAATAAAGCCCAATATTGCCCAAAACAGTAGATAATATAGCATGGAGCAACAATAGAAATCCCCATATTTCTGAGGGTGAAATCTAATAGCCGACGAGCCGCCGGTTATTACAGTAATAGCCGACAGTAGTGTCAATGGCCGACGGTTATTATCAACTCACAAGTATTACTGCTAATAGCCGACGGTATACTAGATTGCCCGGCAGTGAAAATCCAACTCTCAGGTTTCTAATGTAATGCCCGACGGTTCATTTGTAATGTCCAACGGTTTTTACTACACCCTAGGGATTACATGTAATGCCCGACGGTAAAAATCTAACTCTCGGGTATCTAGTTTAATGTCCGACGGTTTTTACTACACCCTCGAGGATTACATGTAATGCCCGATGGTAAAATTTAATAGCCGAAGGTGAAAACCAAACTCTCACCTATGAGCGAAAATGGCCGACGGTACATGTGTGACTCTGAGTTATTTGAGAAAAATACCTAACAGGGAATACCAATAACCGACGGTTAACTTCCACTCTCGGTGATATGTTTCAATGGACAATGTCGGTAAACATGTGGAACAACTGTTGTTAGATTCCAGATAATTTCCTATAAGAAAATTTGAAGAATTAAGATCTAGCATTGCTATTGTGAGTGCATTATGTTTTTTCATAATTAATTAATATATAGGATGCTTAAAAAATTGGCAGTAAACAATTGAAATAGGATGGTTAAAATATGTACACTTACAAAGTACCATAATTAAGGAAAGAGCTCTTGAGAGTCGAGAAGAAGTTGTCCTTGCGAAGATATCGTAGTGCTCAAAGTAGCCTTGTACATACAGTGTCGAGGTCTAGGTTGGATTGTCATCGCGTGGCACATGAAGTCTTGTCGTGTAGTGTATTGCATGCCCATGCTCAGCAGTGGCTACCGGATCATGACGCTTGCGGTCCTGATAGTATTGGTTACCAGGCAACTGTTGAGGGGCATGTCGCTGCAATCTTTCAATCTGCTCGGCTAGTTCATGCTCTGGAGGTGGTTCGCTCCTTCCTGTGCTTGCAAGGTCGACGCGGAGGCAAACACAGAGCGGGGAAAGATGAAGGTTTAGATTGAGATAGAGATCATATCTTGCGGTTGCTTTAGAGCAGCTATGATGTCTTCTATGGTGATTGGAGGCCCGGCTCCACCATACCACCACATCTACTGGCCTAGGGAGGGTGGCCATTACCCCCCCCCCCACCCCACCCCCACGAAGCAAGTAAAATGGAGCAGGTTGCCATTTTCTTAGTTACGGGTCCTTATGTAACTTGTTGTGTACCTATCTCCATTTTTTCATTAAACGCAACTTCGCGGTCTTGAAGCACCCCAAGTCCCCAACCTCCACGTGTTTTAGTAAGTACAGATGTGTCGTGAAGTACAAATTAATATAATGAATTGTAACAAGCATGAGTCATGTATTTTAAAATTAAAAAAAAAGTTGCTATGCGTACGGTCCTATACGTGCGTATGTTCCTTGTTCAAAGTAGTGTGGTCATTTTTTTTCCTCATGGCCAAGAAGTAAAAAAGGAGGCATCGCTCCTTTTGTAAGGAGGCTGCCACATGGAGTCACCAAGGTCTTGCCGTCCCATGTGACGGTGAGGCTACGCCAATACAATATTGGACTCGCTTGCATTTTTGATCACTTTTTAGGGTTCTTTTTTTAAACAACTGTAGATGTGTCATCAAGTACTAATTAATATCATGAATTATAACAAGCATGAGTTCCATATTTCAAAATTAAAAATAAGTCATGTTATACGCACTATTGTTTACGTATGATCCTTGTCCGAGATAACATATCTGACAGTTCGGGGGTGGAACCAAATACAACACACCAACGGATTATACTAAGAAACGTCGTATGTGCATAGTTTGGATCGAAAAAAAATAAAGAAATTGGAGTATGTGACAAACCTAAGAATAGAGACATGACTTCTTTAAGAAAAAAATCGTTCATAAAATTTCAAATATAATGGTTTTGAAAAAAAAAACATACTAGCATTTCTAGGGGCAAAAAGAGTAGCTAAAAATAATTATTTGGCATCTTAAGATTTGGAGCTAGGACTACGGTGGCTTTACAATGCGAAGGCTCATGTACATTTCAGGTCAAAGAAACTGCCTGCACGACTCAAAAAAGAATGAAGAAGAAACTGCCTGCAAGCACTTCACATGGCGGGCCTGGCATCTGCCATTGAGTTCGTGAGATTATTTGTAAAAAAAGGAGTTCGTCAGATTGGGAAGCTGAAATACTAGCAACGCCCGTGCAGGAGTTGGAAATTTTGGAATCGTGCAGGCTTTCCTTAGAGAATCTCCAACAGACGCGTGAAACGACGCGCGCGCGGGGTAAACGCGGCTTTTAGCGTGCGGGGCGTTTTGCCGCGCTCCAGCGGCCGCGGGAAAATCACGCGCGGGGGAACCGTTTGCGCGCGCGCGAAAAGGCGCCAGCTCGCGCGCCATTTTTTGCGCATCGCTTCCGGCGCGCGCCACGCGCCTCTCCACGCCTCCTCTTCTCTTCTTCCTCTCCCTCTCTGCCACGCGCCGCTCCAGCGCCCCGCCACCGACGCGCCTCCATCGGCCCAGCTCCCCGCCACCGACGCGCCTCCATCGGCCCAGCTCCCCGCCACCGACGCGCCGCCATGCCGCCGCGCCGCCGAGGAGCGTCCGGCTACCGCGGCGTCCGCCCGCGCCCCAACGGCGGCTACTACGCGGAGATACGCTCCGGCGATCTCCGGCTCGGCCTCGGCACATACGGGACGGCGCGCGAGGCAGGCCGCGCGTACGACGCGGCGGCGTGGCGCCTAGGCCGGCCGCGCGGCCAGATGAACTTCCAGGACGTGTACACGCTCCAGCAAGCGCTCGACCGTGCCCCGGCGCCGTGTCTGAACACGGTACAAGACCATACGGAGCACGCCGAGCGGCAGCGCCGCCTCCTTGTCGCTCAGGAGGACGAGCGGGTCATGGCGGAGTGGCGTGCCCGCCACCCGGAGGACGTCGCCTACGAGCAGGCCTACTGGGCACGGCGTCGCGAGGAGGACACGCTAAGGCGCCGCGAGGCGCGGTTGGACAGGCGTCGGCGCAAGGCATTGGCGAATGCGCAGTCCGATATCGTTGCAGCAGGTGGGAGGTCGATCTTCACGTTAGAAGATGAACGTTGGTTCGACATGTGGCTCGATACCTCGGACGACACCGCCGAGGAGGATAATGGTGATGATAGTGATGATAGCGACTTAGAGTAGTTTTTTTATGCAATCTATCTCTTTTTTATCGTTTGTCGTTTTTATTATTATGCAATCTATGTTTCGGATGTAAAATACCTTTGTATCGTTTAAAATCTATGCAATCTATCTATTTTTCAATGCCTACATTGAGCCTAGAATGAGCGCGCGCGCTGTTTTTTTAGCGCGGCTGCTGGAACGGCGCGCGCGCGCTGTATTTTAGCGCGGCTGCTGGAGCGGGCGTAGCGCGCCGCGCCAAATCAGCCGATGCGCGCGCGGCATATGTGTTTTTTGCGCGCGGCGCGACCGGCGCCTGTTGGAGATGCTCTTAGCCACTCGTCCCCTGCCTTGCCTTATCGTGCCACTCCCCGTTTTCTCCGCCTCAACCATCCAAGCGCTGCCTCTCCTAGATCCGCCCCTGCCTTGACCTGCCCCCTCACCACCGCGGCTGCCTTCTTCCCCTGGTTTTGCAGTCGCTCTAGAACCACCCCTCCTTGATTCGCCTCATCCTTGGCTAAGGATGGCCTCTCCCTCGCGCTTTGTGTGCACCGACGTACTCGTCGCGCTGAGCACATTCTTCGCCGCCAAGTTCTCCGACCGCTGGTCCACGTGGCGGTGTGCGTCCAGACTGTGCGCTTCATGTGGCGCGATAAGGAAGGTTGTGGGCAAGGTTCTTGGCATTTAAAGGTATGACCTCTTTCTTTTCCTTCACTGGAATTAGACACGGCGGCACCTTCCCCTGGTTGGCACTCGGCCGGTGCGGACATGTGCCCTCTATTGCAGCAGAGCGGCGTCAGACACAGCCACCCCCCGGCCGCCCAGCCTTACATTAATGTTCCATCCTTATATTTCACACAATGTACTAAAGCAACACCAAATGTACTAAATACCTATTGTATCTATATAGACCTAGATTAAGGGGCGTTCTCTCTAATTTACTTCTCTGTACGTTCCCCAAAAAAATTGTATGTGCATTTCTATCGGAAACACTTGGTCTAAAATATTATGAGATGTACAAGCAGACATAAACCAGTTTCTTTCGATGTTCTTCAGGCTTCAAGCTATCTCTATTAACAAAAACATTGAGGATTGCAGGAAGAAACGAGATAAGCTAAAATGGTTTGGACATAAGATGTATTTCTCTTAGAACATCATGCTTCATTCACTTGGATTGTTGGTAAGAATATATCCATGTTGTGAGGTTTTGCTGACTACATTTTGTAGCTGTCAAATCTTTCCTTAAGCTCCAGAAATTCATTCTGTAGGCTTCTTTAGGTTACTGCCATTACTACCACGGATTGGGGGCATGCACGCCAACCGCCAAGTAGCACCTTCAAGACTAGTTCATGAGAATTGGCACTACTGTTGCTTGAATAGCATGCTTCAATCTAGTCTTTACAAATTTAGTTATTACCTGTTCAGAATAAGAATACATTGTATTCTTATATGTTCAATATTCTGTCTAGACAAGTCTCTGGCTTCTGAGTAAAGATTACAAAGCACTGGGATGAGGAGGTATTAATGGGGGCACAAGGGCCAGCACACTTGTTGAGAGCGTATATTCAACCTGCAGTTGTATACTGGTTATGGCACAGCAATTGCTATATTTTCTTTACCAGAAAATATGGCATAAAGAATGTGGATGTCATTATGTACACAAGTATGCATCTTTTGCTTATGTTAGTATGGCCTTTCCTGAAAGAGATTTTTTAATAGTGTTAATCAAACAGTGTGCCATTTCATGTTGAGAACTCTTGTTTCCTGAGATCTGTTTCTACCTTTTACGCCTTAGCATACATGTCTATGTAATCCAGATTCTCTATGAACTAAAACTAATGGTTTATAAAACAGAGAGCATCAAGTTCTTCAAGCAATGTGGTCTCTTTTTAGTGTCACACATCCCCTCAAATGATGTGTGGGCATTATATACATAGATCACTGTACTTTATGTATTTCTTCTTTTCCTGTCCCAAATTTTATATCAGATTAGAAGACTTTCTCCCTGCAAAGAAAAATAAGATTAGAAGACTTTTGTGCGTTGGAATAAGGTGTTTGTTAAATACTTACATGCATCTCGTTCAGATTATAGTACTGTACTTATGTCCTATTGTAGTGTATTGTTTGTTCTCCTCATTACATCCATCTATTTTCATATTTATAATTGTGTGACTTGTCTGACTTATCTTGCCATCTCCTTCAGATTATTTTCATATTTTGTTGTTCCTTGTGATTCCCGTTTTCATGTTTCTCACAAGTAGATTGATAATTGTAGATAATGGGAAGCAATTATAGAGGTGATCTTAATGATGAGAGTGATATCTATGGTGACAAGCAGACTTCAAAGCGATTGAACCAAGTGAAGCTCTCAAGTTGGAATGTTGATGGTGTTTGATGTTTCTGGACCATTTGTCTTAGGAAAAATGTTTAGAATATGTTCTAGTCACTTTTATTTTTCATTTTGATGGATCATTAAGGGTTAATGTGATTTGGATACAGCTCTTGGTGTACTTGGGATACATTATGAGATTGTGCTAAATATAATTTGTTTTTCTCATTTGGGTTTTGAAATGCATGCAGTTCTAAAATAATCTTGAGATCATGAAATTTGTACCTTGTTCAATAAAGTAGAACTGCGAGTATATAACATGCTTTCGTAAGTGTTAGGAATATGCATGACTAAATTGATAACCTTGTGTGCCACACCTCTCGGCTATAGCCTTCCCCGTGGGTCATTATGTGCACAGTCAACCACTATTAATACCGACAGTGTTAGGCACCCTCTTGGTTATAACTAAACTCGACGGGGTATATATACCATCAACCTTTGTCACTACCGACGGGAGAAAACAACCGTCGGCAAATACATAATTGACGGGGCACAGTCGGCTATATGCATGTCTCAACATGGTGAGGTGACTGTGGACCAAGACATGGCCGACAACTCACCGTCGGCTTGTCACCGTGGGCAAAGACAAAGGCCGACAGTACCGTCGGCTATTGTAGTAATGGCCGACCAAGCATCACCGACGAGAGATTACCGACAGTGCACCGTCGGGTATAATCATAATCGACGGTGAGCATAAATAACCGACGGGAATTCAACCCTCGGTTATATTGTGATATCTAGTAGTGCAATCAAAAATTATAGATACGTTGGAGACGTGTCAGCGTCGTGCTGGTGTACGAGCCCGAACACCTCTGGGCTGATGCGGTTGTAGAGCCACGACACGATGTGTGCATTGTCTTGCAGCCACACCGGATCAGTGGGGCGAGGCGCGCCGGAGATGTGGTCGAGGACGGCGTACTTCTGGAAGGTAACCTCAAATAGAGTACGCCACTGGGAGAAGTTGGGCGGGTTCAGGCCGAGGATGAGCGGGACCTTCTGGTTGATGAAGACACCGGCGAGGGGGGAGAGGTCGTGGACACCCGTGGAGGACGACGCGGTCGGGTCCGGTAGGAAGAGCGGTCCGCGAGCGAGCGCAACCGGCGTCAGCAGTGTCTGGGTGGAGGAGGAGGAGACCGATGTGGCAGGTGTGCGCGGGGTGATGACCCACGTGTATAGGGGATCTATCGTAGTCCTTTCGATAAGTAAGAGTGTCGAACCCAACGAGGAGCAGAAGGAAATGATAAGCGATTTCTAGCAAGGTATTCTCTACAAGTACTGAAATAAGTGGTAACAGATAGTTTTGTGATAAGATAATTTGTAACGAGCAATAAGTAACAAAAGTAAATAAGGTGCAGCAAGGTGGCCCAATCCTTTTTGTAGCAAAGGATAAGCCTGGACAAACTCTTATATGATGTAAAGCGCTCCCGAGGACACATGGGAATATCGTCAAGCTAGTTTTCATCGCGTTCATATGATTCGCGTTCGGTACTTTGACAATTTGGTATGTGGGTGGACCGGCGCTCGGGTGCTCCCCTTACTTGGACAACCATCCCACTTATGATTAACCTCTATTGCAAGTATCCGCAACAACAAAAAAAGTACTAAGGTAAACTTAACCATAGCATGAAACATATGGATCCAAATCAGCCCCTTACGAAGCAACGCATAAACTAGGGTTTAAGCTTCTGTCACTCTTGGAACCCATCATCTACTTATTGTTGTAAATATGCCCTAGAGGCAATAATAAAATGGTTATTATTATATTTCATTGTTCATGATAATTGTCTATTGTTCATGCTATAATTGTATTATCCGGAAATCGTAATACATGTGTGAATACATAGACCACAACACGTCCCTAGTGAGCCTCTAGTTGACTAGCTCGTTGATCAAAAGATAGTCATGGTTTCCTGACTATTGACATTGGATGTCATTGATAACGGGATCACATCATTAGGAGAATGATGTTATGGAAAAGACCCAATCCTAAGCATAGCTCAAAAGATCGTGTAGTTCGTTTGCTGTAGCTTTTCCAAATGTCAAGTATCATTTCCTTAGACCATGAGATTGTGCAACTCCCGGATACCGTAGGAGTGCCTTGGGTGTGCCAAACGTCACAACGTAACTGGGTGACTGTAAAGGTACACTACAGGTATCTCCGAAAGTGTCTGTTGGGTTGGCACGAATCGAGACTGGGATTTGTCACTCCGTATGACGGAGAGGTATCTCTGGGCCCACTCGGTAATGCATCATCATAATGAGCTCAATGTGACCAAGTGGTTGATCACGGGATCATGCATTACGGCACGAGTAAAGTGACTTGCCGGTAATGAGATTGAACTAGGTATTGGGATACCGACGGTCGAGTCTCGGGCAAGTAACGTACCAATTGACAAAGGGAATTGTATACGGATTGATTGAATCCTCGACATCGTGGTTCATCCGATGAGATCATCGTGGAGCATGTGGGAGCCAACATGGGTATCCAGACCCCGCTGTTGGTTATTGACCGGAGAGGCGTCTCGATCATGTCTGCATGTCCCCCGAACCCGTAGGGTCTACACACTTAAGGTTCGGTGACGCTAGGGTTGTAGAGATATTAGCATACGGTAACCCGAAAGTTGTTCGGAGTCCCGGATGAGATCCCGAACATCACGAGGAGTTCCGGAATGGTCCGGAGGTGAAGATTTATATATGGGAAGTCAAGTTTCGGCCATTGGGAAAGTTTCGGGGGTAATCGGTATTGTACCGGGACCACCGGAAGGGTCCCGGGGGTCCACCGGGTGGGGCCACCTATCCCGGAGGGCCCCATGGGCTAAAGTGGGAGGGGAACCAGCCCCTAGTGGGCTGGTGTGCCCCCCTTGGGCCTCCCTCTGCGCCTAGGGTTGGAAACCCTAGGGGTGGGGGGCGCCACCCTTGCCTTGGGGGGCAAGGCACCCCCTTGGCCGCCGCCCCCCCTAGGAGATTGGATCTCCTAGGGCCGGCGCCCCCCCTAGGCACCCTATATATAGTGGGGGGAGGGAGGGAAGCTGCAGCCAAGCCCCTGGCCTCTCGCTCTCCCTCCCGTGGCACTCCTCCGTCTCCCTGCGCTTGGCGAAGCCCTGCCGAGATCACTGTTGCTTCGACCACCACGCCGTCGTGCTGATGGATCTTCATCAACCTCTCCTTCCCCCTTGCTGGATCAAGAAGGAGGAGACGTCTTCCCAACTGTACGTGTGTTGAGCGCGGAGGTGTCGTCCGTTCGACACTTAGTCATCGGTGATTTGGATCACGTTGAGTACGACTCCATCAACCCCGTTCTCTTGAACGTTTCCGCGCGCGATCTACAAGGGTATCTAGATGCACTCCTCTCTCCCTCGTTGCTAGATGACTCCATAGATTGATCTTGGTGATGCGTAGAAAATTTTAAAATTCTGCTACGTTCCCCAACAGTGGCATCATGAGCTAGGTTTATGCGTAGTTACTATGCACGAGTAGAACACAAAGCAGTTGTGGGCGTTGATATTGTCAATTTGCTTGCCGTTACTAGTCTTATCTTGATTCGGCGGCATCGTGGGATGAAGCGGTCCGGACTGACCTTACACGTACGCTTACGTGAGACGGGTTCCACCGACTAACATGCACTAGTTGCATAAGGTGGCTGGCGGGTGTCTGTCTCTCCCACTTTAGTCGGATCGGATTCGATGAACAGGGTCCTTATGAAGGGTAAATAGAAATTGGCAATTCACGTTGTGGTTTTGGCGTAGGTAAGAAACGTTCTTGCTAGAAACCTATAGCAGCCACGTAAAAACTTGCAACAACAATTAGAGGACGTCTAACTTGTTTTTGCAGCAAGTGTTTTGTGATGTGATATGGCCAAAGGATGTGATGAATGATATATGTGATGTATGAGATGATCATGTTCTTGTAATAGGAATCACGACTTGCATGTCGATGAGTATGACAACCGGCAGGAGCCATAGGAGTTGTCTTTATTTATTTATGACCTACGTGTCAACATAAACGTCATGTAATTACTTTACTTTATTGCTAAAGCGTTAGCCATAGTAGTAGAAGTAATAGATGACGAGACAACTTCAAGAAGACACGATTATGGAGATCATGATGATGGAGATCATGGTGTCATGCCGGTGACAACGATGATCATGGAGCCCCGAAGATGGAGATCAAAAGGAGAAAATGATATTGGCCATATCGTGTCACTATTTGATTGCATGTGATGTTTATCATGTTTTACATCTTATTTGCTTAGAACGGCGGTAGCTTAAATAAGATGATCCCTCATAATAATTTCAAGAAAGTGTTCCCCCTAACTGTGCACCGTTGCGAAGGTTCGTTGTTTCGAAGCACCACGTGATGATCGGGTGTGATAGATTCTAACATTTGAATACAACGGGTGTAAGCCAGATTTACACACGCAATACACTTAGGTTGACTTGACGAGCCTAGCATGTACAGACATGACCTCGGAACACGGAAGACCGAAAGGTCGAGCATGAGTCGTATAGAAGATACGATCAACATGAAGATGTTCACCGATGTTGACTAGTCCGTCTCACGTGATGATCGGACACGGCCTAGTTGACTCGGATCATGTTTCACTTAGATGACTGGGGGGATGTCTATCTGAGTGGGAGTTCATTGAATAATTTGATTAGATGAACTTAATTATCATGAACTTAGTCTAAAATCTTTACAATATGTCTTGTAGATCAAATGGCCCACGTTGTCCTCAACTTCAACGCGTTCCTAGAGAAAACCAAGCTGAAAGATGATGGCAGCAACTATACGGACTGGGTCCGAAACTTGAGGATCATCCTCATAGCTGCCAAGAAAGATTATGTCCTAGAAGCACCGCTAGGTGATGCACCTGTCCTAGAGAACCAAGACGTTATGAACGCTTGGCAGTCACGTGCCGATGATTACTCCCTCGTTCAGTGCGGCATGCTTTACAGCTTAGAACCGGGGCTCCAAAAGCGTTTTGAGAGACACGGAGCATATGAGATGTTCGAAGAGCTGAAAATGGTTTTTCAAGCTCATGCCCGGGTCGAGAGATATGAAGTCTCCGACTAGTTCTTCAGTTGTAAGATGGAGGAAAATAGTTCTGTCAGTGAGCACATGCTCAAAATGTCTGGGTTGCATAACCGCTTGACTCAGCTAGGAGTTAATCTCCCGGATGATGCGGTCATTGACAGAATCCTTCAGTCGCTTCCACCGAGCTACAAGAGCTTTGTGATGAACTTCAATATGCAGGGGATGGAAAAGACCATTCCTGAGGTATATTCAATGTTGAAATCAGCCGAGGTGGAAATCAAAAAGGAACATCAAGTGTTGATGGTGAATAAAACCACTAAGTTCAAGAAAGGCAAGGGTAAAAAGAACTTCAAGAAGGACGGCAAGGGAGTTGCCGCGCCCGGTAAGCAAGATGCCGGGAAGAAGCCAAAGAATGGACCCAAGCCCGAGACTGAGTGTTTTTATTGCAAGGGAAGTGGTCACTGGAAGCGGAACTGCCCCAAATACTTAGCGGACAAGAAGGCCGGCAACACTAAAGGTATATGTGATATACATGTAATTGATGTGTACCTTACCAGTACTCGTAGTAGCTCCTGGGTATTTGATACCGGTGCGGTTGCTCACATTTGTAACTCAAAGCAGGAGCTGCGGAATAAGCGGAGACTGGCGAAGGACGAGGTGACGATGCGCGTCGGGAATGATTCCAAGGTCGATGTGATCGCCGTCGGCACGCTGCCTCTACATTTACCTACGGGATTAGTTTTAAACCTGAATAATTGTTATTTAGTGACAGCTTTGAGCATGAACATTGTATCAGGATCTCGTTTAATTCGAGATGGCTACTCATTTAAATCCGAGAATAATGGTTGTTCTATTTATATGAGAGATATGTTTTATGGTCATGCTCCAATGGTGAATGGTTTATTCTTAATGAATCTCGAGCGTAATGTTACACATATTCATAGTGTGAATACCAAAAGATATAAAGTTGATAATGATAGTCCCACATACTTGTGGCACTGCCGCCTTGGTCACATAGATGTCAAACGCATGAAGAAGCTCCATGCAGATGGACTTTTAGAGTCCCTTGATTACAAATCATTTGACACATGCGAACCATGCCTCATGGGTAAAATGACCAAGACTCCGTTCTCAGGAACAATGGAGCGAGCAACCAACTTATTGGAAATCATACATACTAATGTGTGTGGTCCAATGAGTGTTGAGGCTCGCGGTGGCTATCATTATGTTCTCACCCTCACTGATGAGTTGAGTAGATATGGGTATGTCTACTTAATGAAACACAAGTCTGAGACCTTTGAAAAGTTCAAGGAATTTTAGTGTGAGGTTGAGAATCAACGCGACAAGAAAATCAAGTTCTTGCGATCAGATCGTGGGGGAGAATACTTGAGTCACGAATTTGGCACACACTTAAGAAAATGTGGAATAGTTTCACAACTCACGCCGCCTGGAACACCTCAGCGTAATGGTGTGTCCGAATGTCGTAATCGCACTCTATTGGATATGGTGCAATCTATGATGTCTCTTACCGATTTACCGCTGTCATTTTGGGGCTATGCTTTAGAGACTGCCGCATTCACTTTAAATAGGGCTCCGTCGAAATCCATTGAGATGACACCATATGAATTATGGTTTGGGAAGAAACCTAAGCTGTCATTTCTAAAAGTTTGGGGATGCGATGCTTATGTGAAGAAACTTCAACCTGAAAAGCTCGAACCCAAGTCGGAAAAATGCGTCTTCATAGGATACCCTAAAGAAACTATTGGGTATACCTTCTACCTCAGATCCGAAGGCAAGATCTTTGTTGCCAAGAATGGGTCCTTTCTAGAGAAAGAGTTTCTCTCGAAAGAAATAAGTGGGAGGAAAGTAGAACTTGATGAAGTATTACCTCTTGAACCGGTAAGTGGCGCAGCTCAAGAAAATGTTCCTGAGGTGCCTGCACTGACTAGAGAGGAAGTTAATGATGATGATCATGAAACTTCAGATCAAGTTACTATTGAACTTCGTAGGTCCACGAGGACACGTTCCGCACCAGAGTGGTACGGCAACCCTGTCTTGGAAATCATGTTGTTAGACAACGGTGAACCTTCAAACTATGAAGAAGCGATGGCGGGCCTGGATTCCGACAAATGGCTGGAAGCCATGAAATCCGAGATAGGATCCATGTATGAAAACAAAGTATGGACTTTGACTGACTTGCCCGATGATCGGCGAGCCATAGAAAATAAATGGATCTTTAAGAAGAAGACAGACGCGGATGGTAATGTGACCATCTATAAAGCTCGGCTTGTCGCTAAGGGTTATCGACAAGTTCAAGGGGTTGACTACGATGAGACTTTCTCACCTGTAGCGAAGCTGAAGTCCGTATGAATCATGTTAGCAATTGCCACATTCTATGATTATGAGATATGGCAAATGGACGTCAAAACAGCATTCCTTAATGGTTTCCTTAAGGAAGAACTGTATATGATGCAGCCGGAAGGTTTTGTCGATCCTAAGAATGCTGACAAGGTGTGCAAGCTCCAACGCTCGATTTATGGGCTGGTGCAAGCATCTCGGAGTTGGAACATTCGTTTTGATGAGATGATCAAAGCGTTTGGGTTTACACAGACTTATGGAGAATCCTGCATTTACAAGAAAGTAAGTGGGAGCTCTGTAGCATTTCTCATATTGTATGTGGATGACATACTGTTGATGGGAAATGATATAGAATTCTTGGAAAGCATAAAGGCCTACTTGAACAAGTGTTTTCAATGAAGGACCTTGGAGAAGCTGCTTACATATTAGGCATCAAGATCTATAGAGATAGATCGAGACGCCTCATTGGTCTTTCACAGAGTACGTACCTTGACAAGATATTGAAGAAGTTCAAAATGGATCAGTCAAAGAAGGGGTTCTTTCCTGTATTGCAAGGTACGGGATTGAGCATGACTCAATGCCCGACCACGGCAGAAGATAGAGAAAAGATGAGTGTCGTCCCCAATGCCTCGGACATAGGGTCTATCATGTATGCTATGATGTGTACCAGACCTGATGTAAACCTTGCCGTAAGTTTGGTAGGAAGGTACCAAAGTAATCCCGGCATGGAACACTGGACAGTAGTCAAGAATATCCTGAAGTACCTGAAAAGGACTAAGGATATGTTTCTTGTAGCCACACCGGATCAGTGGGGCGAGGCGCGCCGGAGATGTGGTCGAGGATGGCGTACTTCTGGAAGGTAACCTCAAACAGAGTACGCCACTGGGAGAAGTTGGGCGGGTTCAGGCCGAGGATGAGCGGGACCTTCTGGTTGATGAAGACATCGGCGAGGGGGGAGAGGTCGCGGACACCCATGGAGGACGACGCAGTCGGGTCCGGTAGGAAGAGCGGTCCGCGAGCGAGCGCAGCCGGCGTCAGCAGTGTCTGGGTGGAGGAGGAGGAGACCGGCGCGGCAGGTGTGCGCGTTGTGATGACCCACGAGTATAGGGGATCTATCGTAGTCCTTTCGATAAGTAAGAGTGTCAAACGCAACGAGGAGCAGAAGGAAATGATAAGCGGTTTCTAGCAAGGTATTCTCTACAAGTACTGAAATAAGTGGTAACAGATAGTTTTGTGATAAGATAATTTGTAATGAGCAACAAGTAACAAAAGTAAATAAGGTGCAGCAAGGTGGCCCAATCCTTTTTGTAGCAAAGGATAAGCCTGGACAAACTCTTATATGATGTAAAGCGCTCCTGAGGACACATGGGAGTATCGTCAAGCTAGTTTTCATCGCGTTCATATGATTCGCGTTCGGTACTTTGACAATTTGGTATGTGGGTGGACCGGTGCTCGGGTGCTGCCCTTACTTGGACAAGCATCCCACTTATGATTAACCTCTATTGCAAGCATCCGCAACTACAACAAAAGTATTAAGGTAAACTTAACCATAGCATGAAACATATGGATCCAAATCAGCCCCTTATGAAGCAACGCATAAACTAGGGTTTAAGCTTCTGTCACTCTAGGAACCCGTCATCTACTTATTGTTGGAAATATGCCCTGGAGGCAATAATAAAATGGTTATTATTATATTTCATTGTTCATGATAATTGTCTATTGTTCATGCTATAATTGTATCATCCGGAAATCGTAATACATGTGTGAATACATAGACCACAACACGTCCCTAGTGAGCCTCTAGTTGACTAGCTCGTTGATCAAAAGATAGTCATGGTTTCCTGACTATGGACATTGGATGTCATTGATAACGGGATCACATCATTAGGATAATGATGTGATGGACAAGACCCAATCCTAAGCATAGCTCAAAAGATCGTGTAGTTCGTTTGCTGTAGCTTTTCTGAATGTCAAGTATCATTTCCTTAGACCATGAGATTGTGCAACTCCCGGATACCGTAGGAGTGCCTTGGGTGTGACAAACGTCACAACGTAACTGGGTGACTGTAAAGGTACACTACAGGTATCTCCGAAAGTGTCTGTTGGGTTGGCACGAATCGAGACTGGGATTTGTCACTCTGTATGACGGAGAGGTATCTCTGGGCCCACTCGGTAATGTATCATCACAATGAGCTCAATGTGACCAAGTGGTTGATCACGGGATCATGCATTACGGCACGAGTAAAGTGACTTGCCGGTAACGAGATTGAACTAGGTATTGGGATACCGACAATCGAGTTTCGGGTAAGTAATGTACCGATTAACAAAGGGAATTGTATATGGATTGATTGAATCCTCGACATCGTGGTTCATCCAATGAGATCATCGTGGAGCATGTGGGAGCCAACATGGGTATCCAGACCCCGCTGTTGGTTATTGACCGGAGAGGCGTCTCGGTCATGTCTGCATGTCTCCCGAACCCGTAGGGTCTACACACTTAAGGTTCGGTGACGCTAGGGTTGTAGAGATATTAGCATACGGTAACCCAAAAGTTGTTCGGAGTCCCGAATGAGATCCCGGACATCACGACGAGTTCCGGAATGGTCCGGAGGTGAAGATTTATATATGGGAAGTCAAGTTTCGGCCATCGGGAAAGTTTCAGGGGTAATCGGTATTGTACCGGGACCACCGGAAGGGTCCCGGGGGTCCACCGGGTGGGGCCACCTATCCCGGAGGGCCCCATGGGCTGAAGTGGGAGGGGAACCAGCCCCTAGTGGGCTGGTGCGCCCCCCTTGGGCCTCCCCCTGCGCCTAGGGTTGGAAACCCTAGGGGTGGGGGGCGCCACCCTTGCCTTGGGGGGCAAGGCACCCCCTTGCCCCCCCCCCTAGGAGATTGGATCTCCTAGGGCCGGCGCCCCCCTAGGCACCCTATATATAGTGGGGGGAGGGAGGGCAGCCGCACCCAAGCCCCTGACCTCTCCCTCTCCCTGCCGTGGCACTCCTCCGTCTCCCTGCGCTTGGCGAAGCCCTGCCGAGATCACCGTTTCTTCCACCACCACGCCATCGTGCTACTGGATCTTCATCAACCTCTCCTTCCCCCTTGTTGGATCAAGAAGGAGGAGACGTCTTCCCAACCATACGTGTGTTGAACGCGGAGGTGCCGTCCGTTCGGCACTTGGTCATCGGTGATTTGGATCACGTCGAGTACGACTCCATCAACCCCGTTCTCCTGAACGCTTCCGCGCACGATCTGCAAGGGTATGTAGATGCACTCCTCTCTTCCTCATTGCTAGATGACTCCATAGATTGATCTTGGTGATGCGTAGAAAATTTTAAAATTCTGCTACGTTCCCCAACACTTATTACTTCCCAATGCCTTCCTCTAGGCCCAAATAATGGTGAAGTGTCATGTAGTCGACGTTCACATAACACCACTAGAGGAGAGACAACATACATCTCATCAAAATATCGAACGAATACCAAATTCACATGACTACTAATAGTAAGACTTCTCCCATGTCCTCAGGAACAAAAGTAACTACTCACAAAGCATAAACATGTTCATAATCAGAGGGGTATTAATATGCATATAGGATCTGAACATATGATCTTCCACCAATTAAACCAACTAGCATCAACTACAAGGAGTAATTAACACTACTAGCAACCTACTAGCACCAATCCCGGACTTGGAGACAAGAATTGGATACAAGAGATGAACTAGGGTTTTGAGATGAGATGGTGCTGATAGAGATTGCCCTCTCCCGATGAGAGGAGCGTTGATGATGATGATGGCGATGATTTCCCCCTCTGGGAGGGAAGTTTCCCCGGCAGAACAGCTCCGCCAGAGCCCTAGATTGGTTCCGCCTCATGGCAGCGGAGTTTCGTCCGAGAAGATGGCTTATGATTTTTTTTCCCATCGAAAGACTCCATATAGCAGAAGATGGCCATCGGAGGGCCACCATGGGGCCCACGAGGTAGGGGGCGCGCCCAGGGGGTAGGGCGCGCCCCCCACCCTCGTGGCAGGTTGTGGCCCCTGGTGAAGTTCTTGCTCTCAGTATTTTTTATATATTTGGAAAACATCTTCCGTGAAGTTTCAGGACTTTTGGAGCTGTGCAGAATAGGTCTCTAATATTTGCTCCTTTTCCAGTCCAGAATCCCAACTGCCGGCATTCTCCCTCTTTATGTAAACCTTGTAAAATAAGAGAGAATAGGCATAAGTATTGTGACATAATGTGTAATAACATCCCATAATGCAATAAATATGGATATAAAAGCATGATGCAAAATGGACGTATCAACTCCCCCAAGCTTAGACCTCGCTTGTCCTCAAGCGAAAAGCCGAAATCGAAAAATATGTCCACATGTTTAGAGATAGAGCTATCGATAAAAATAAAATACGGACATGAGGGCATCATGATCATTCTTAGAACAACAACTCATATAATTCTTTGTCATATAGTATCTAATTCTAGTGTAATAATTCAATCACAATATCAAGTATGAGTCGTAAACTTCACTGAAAACTAACAAACTACAATCTCAGTCATTGAAGCAATTGCAATTTATCATAACATAGGAAAGAGTCAATGTATAAGAGCTTTTTAGCAAGTCCACATACTCAACTATCATATAATCTTTCACAATTGCTGACACTCACACAATACTTATGGGTATGGAGTTTTAATCGGACAGAGAGAAAGATAGGGGCTTATAGTTTTGCCTCCCAACGTTTTACCTCAAGGGTAATGTCAATAGTAATAGTTCATGAAAACTCACATCCAATTAGCCATATATACCAGGATCTTTCCAACATACTGTGCTTGCCAAAGGATAAAACGTAAAAAGGAAGGGTGAAGATCACCATGACTCTTATGCAATGTAGGAGATAAAAGTAAAAGATAGGCCCTTCGCAGAGGGAAGCAGAGGTTGTCATGCGCTTTTATGGTTGGATGCACAAAAATCTTAATGCGAAAGAACGTCACTTTATATTGCCAGTTGTGATATGGACCTTTATTATGCAGTCTGTCGCTTTTATTACTTCCATATCACACGCTCGTATAAAGCTTATTTCCTCCACACCAATCAATCATACATATTTAGAGAGTAATTTTATTGCTTGGACCGATGACAACTTACTTGATGGATCTCACTCAATCCATAGGTAGATATGGTGGACTCTTATGGCAAGACTGGTTTAAGGGTATTTGGAAGCACAAGTAGTATCTCTACTTGGTGCTATGAATTTGGCTAGCATGAGGGGGAAAGGCAAGTTCATCATGTTGGAAGATCCAAGACAATATAATTTATCTCAGATGTAAGAAAACATAACCCATTACGTTGTCTTCCTTGTCCAATGTCAACTCTTTAGCATGTCATATTTTAATGAGTGCTCACAATCATAAAAGATGTCCAAGATAGTATATTTATATGTGAAGACCTCTCTTTCTTTATTACTTCCTATTAATTGCAGCGATGACCAAAACTGTGTTTGTCAACTCTCAACAACTTTTATTCATCATACTCTTTCTATGTGAGCTCATTACTCTCCATAAGACTCATAAGTCTCTTTGTTTCTTTTTATTTATTTCTCTTTTCTTTTATTCCTTTAGGATCATGGCAAAATAATCAAGCCCTTGACTCAACACTAATCTTTATTATATAGCTCATGGACTTGATTACATAGAAGAAGAATAAAGCAAAACTCACAACTAAATCATACTAAAAACTTTTATTCTAACTAGATCAAGATATTATCAAAAGGATCGAACTAAGGAAAACGGTAAAGAGAAAAGTGATGGCGATACGATACCGGGGCACTCCCCCAAGCTTGGCAGTTGCCAAGTGGAGTGCCCATACCAGATACTCAATTCTTCTTTGTTGGTGGAGACGGTGGTGATTTTGGTGATGGCGTAGGCTTTTCGTCCTTCTTCCAAGGCATAGGCTCACCATCACAGAAGGATGACCGAGTCTCTGGGATCCTCAAATCTACAGCCAAACTCATCCTTTTGAATCTATATTCATACTCACAGTTTTGGTTTTGCAGGTCATAGATTTGAGCTTGAAGGTGCTCGATTTTCTCGTGAAGCTTGAAGATGGTCTCCCCGATGTTGTCGGCATCCGGCTTGTGTTTGTTGGTGAACTCTGTGATCATCATGTGGTTGGAGTTGAGTCCACGCTCCACCATCCCCTGACACTTGAAAACTTGTTGCTCCATTGCTTCGAGCCTCGCCTCCACGCTTCTGGTCCCCTTCGGTCCCTCAGCATCACGGATGTGCAGCAACCCATCACGCATCTCAATGGTTTGAGGGTGTCGCTGCACCTCCGCGAGGTAAGGGTTGATGACCTTCTCGAAGTACTTGTCCTTGGGGGCACTTGGAGACGTCATGATAATCTAGATCTGTCAGAAAAACAGCTCGAAACAAAGACAGGAAATATTTGCGTGATACGGGAGTCAAAGCCCCCGTGAGATTATATAATGATTTTTTACCAATCAAAATATGTGTCGTGTACGAAAACAGAGTCCGGAGAGCACACGAGGTGCCCACAAGGTAGGGGGCGCGCCCAGTAGGGTAGGGCGCGCCCTCCACCCTCGTCGAGGCCTCGTGTCCTTCCCGGACTGTTGCTTATTTTTCTATTTTTCTAAATATTCCAAAACGGAGAAATATTGCCTTAAAAACTGTTCTGGAGTCGATTTACTTACCGTACCACATACCTATTCCTTTTAGGAGTCTGAAACATTCCGGAAAGTGTCCCTTATGTATTCCTCTGGGGTTACGGTTTCAATAACATTGGTTTCAACATTTATGGGATTACCTGAGATATAATGTTTGATTCTTTGACCGTTCACCACCTTCGAATTTGTGCCTTCGAAGTTGTTGATTTTTATGGCACCGAAATGGTAGACCTACTCGATAACGTAAGGACCTTCCCATTTATAGAGAAGTTTTCCTTCAAAAAATCTTAAATGAGAGTTGTATAGCAATACATAATCACCTACATTAAACTCACACTTTTGTATCCTTTTGTCATGCCATCTTTTAACTTTTTCTTTAAACAACTTGGCATTTTCGTAGGCTTGGGTTCTCCATTCATCAAGTGAGCTAATATCAAATAACCTCTTCTCACCAGCAAGTTTAAAAATCATAATTAAGTTCTTTAATAGCCCAATAAGCCTTGTGTTCTAGTTCGAGAGGTAAGTGACATGCTTTTCCATAGATCAGTTTATACGGAGACATACCCATAGGATTTTTATATGCAGTTCTATAGGCCCATAATGCATCATCAAGTTTCTTGGACCAATTCTTTCTAGACCTATTAACAGTCTTTTGCAAAATTAATTTGAGTTCTCTATTACTCAATTCTACTTGACCACTAGACTGAGGGTGATAAGGAGATGCAATTCTATGATTAACATCATATTTAGCAAGCATTTTACGAAAAGCGCCATGAATAAAATGTGAACCACCATCAGTCATTAAATATCTAGGGACTCCAAATCTTGGAAAAATAACTTCTTTAAGCATTTTAATAGAAGTGTTATGATCAGCACTACTAGTTGGAATAGCTTCTACCCACTTAGAACGTAATCCACAACAACTAAAATATGTGTATAACCATTAGAGGAAGGAAAAGGTCCCATATAGTCAAAGCCCCAAACATCAAATGGTTCAATAACAAGTGAATAATTCATAGGCATTTCTTGACATCTACTAGTATTACCAATTCTTTAACATTCAGCACAAGATAAGACAAACTTACGGGCATCCTTGAAGAGAGTAGGCCAATAAAAACCAGATTGCAGTACCTTATGTCCAGTTCTATCTCCAGCATGGTGTCCTCCATAAGCTTCGGAGTGACACTTGCGTAGGATCTGTTCCTGTTCATGAATAGTTACACAACGTCTAATAACACCATCTACTCCTTCTTTATAAATATGTGGGTCATCCCAAAAGTAATGCCTCAAATCATAGAAGAACTTTTTCTTTTGCTGGTATGTGAAACTAGGTGGTATAAACTTAGCAACAATGTAATTAGCATAATCAGCATACCATGGAGCAGTATGAGAGGCATTTATGACATTTAATTGCTCATTAGGGAAGCTATCATCAATAGGTAGTGGGTCATCAAGCACATTTTCTAACCTAGACAAGTTGTCTGCAACGGGGTTCTCAGCTCCTTTTCTATCAACAATATGCAAATCAAATTCTTGTAGTAAGAGAACCCATCTAATAAGTCTAGGTTTAGCATCTTTATTTTCCATAAGATATTTAATAGAAGCATGATCAGTGTGAATAGTTACTTTAGAATCAACAATATAAGGTCTAAACTTATCACAAGCAAATACAACTGCTAAGAATTCTTTTTCAGTAGTAGCATAATTTCTTTGAGCATTGTCTAGAGTTTTACTAGCATATTGAATAACATTTAGTTTCTTATCAACTCTTTGTCCTAGAACAGCACCTACAGCATAATCACTAGCATCCCACATAATTCCAAAGGGTAAATTCCAATCAGGTGGCTGAACAATCGGTGCAGAAATCAATGCTTTCTTAAGTATTTCAAATGCTTCTACACAATCATCATCAAATATAAATGGTATATCTTTTTGTAATAAATTAGTTAGAGGCCGAGAAATTTTTGAGAAGTCCTTAATGAACCTCCTATAAAAACCGGCATGACCAAGGAAACTTCTTATACCTTTGATGTCCTTAGGACATGGCATCTTTTCAATAGTATCAACCTTGGCTTTATCAACTTCAATACCTCTTTCAGAAACTTTATGCCCCAAGACAATACCTTCATTAACCATAAAGTGGCACTTTTCCCAATTCAAGACAAGATTAGTTTCTTCACATCTCTGCAAAACTCGATCAAGGTTGCTCAAGCAATCATCAAAAGAAGATCCATAGACGGAAAAGTCGTCCATGAAAACCTCACAAATCTTTTCACAAAAGTCAGAGAATATAGCCATCATGCATCTTTGAAAGATAGCAGGTGCATTACATAAACCAAAAGGCATACGTCTATAAGCAAAAGTACCAAAAGGGCATGTAAAAGTAGTCTTTGATTGATCTTTGGCTGACACAGGTATTTGAGAGAACCCAGAATAACCATCTAGAAAGCAAAAATGTGTATGTTTAGATAATCTTTCTAGCATTTGATCGATAAAAAGTAAGGGGTGATGATCTTTTTTAGTAGCCTTATTTAATTTGCGGAAATCAATTACCATCCTATAACCTGTAATAATTCTATGAGGAACCAATTCATCTTTATCATTAGGAACAACAGTAATACCTCCCTTCCTTCTTAGGGACACAATGGACAGGGCTTACCCACTGACTATCAGCAACGGGATAAATTATACCTGCCTCAAGGAGCTTTAGTATCTCCTTTCTTATCACTTCTTTCATTTTAGGATTCAGCCGGCGTTGATGATCATGAACTGGTTTAGCATCTTCTTCCAAATTAATTTTATGTTGGCATAGAGTGGGACTAATGCCCTTAAGATCATCAAGAGTATACCCAATAGCAGCACGGTGCTTCTTCAGAGTTTTCAATAATCTCTCTTCTTCATGCTCTGAAAGGTTAGCACTAATAATAATAGGATATATCTTTTTCTCATCAAGATAAGCATATTTAAGAGTATCAGGTAACGGTTTAATCTCAAACACGGGATCACCCATGGGTGGAGGAGGATCCCCTAGGATTTCAACAGGTAAATTGTTTTCAGAATAGGTTCCTGTTTAAAGAATACTTCATCTAATTCCCTTCTTTCATTCATAAATATATCATTTTCATGGTCTAGCAAATATTGTTCTAAAGGATCACTAGGAGGTACGACAATAGAAGCAAGACCAATAATTTCATCCTTACTAGGTAATTCTTCTTCATGGTGTTGTCTACTAAATTTAGAAAAATTAAATTCATGAGTCATATCATCTAAACCGATAGTAACAACATCTCTTTTGCAATCTATGGTAGCATTAACAGTGTTCAAGAAGGGTCTACCAAATATAATAGGACAAAAGTTATCTTGTGGGGAACCAAGAACAAGAAAATCAGCAGGATATTTAGTTTTCCCACACAAGACTTCAACATCTCTAACAATTCCCATTGGTGAAATAGTATCTCTATTGGCAAGTTTAATTGTGAGATCAATATCTTCCATCTCAGCAGGTGCAATATCACGCATAACTTCTTTGTATAAGGAATAAGGTATTGCACTAGCACTAGCACCCATATCACATAAGCCATGATAACAATGATCTCCTATTTTAACAGAAATAACAGGCATGCCTACCACAGGTCTAGGTTTATCTTTATCACGGGGTTTAGCAATTCTAGCAGTTTCATTACAAAAAAAAATAACATGTCCATCTATATTATCATACAAGAGATCTTTAACAATGGCAATATTAGGTTCAACTTTAACTTGCTCAGGAGGTGTATATGTTTTAATATTGCTTTGACGAACCACAATTGAAGCTTTAGCATGATCCTTTATCCTAACAGGGAAAGGTGGTTTCTCAACATAAGAAGTAGGAACAATAGGATCATTATAAGTGATAGTCTTTTCTTCAACTTTAATAGGTGCAGCTACTTTTACTTCTATGGGAGGATGATATTTAAACCACTTCTCCTTTGAGAGATCAACATAAGCAGCAAAAGATTCACAGAAAGAAGCTACTATCTCAGAGTCAACTCCATATTTAGTGCTAAATTTACGAAAAATATCGGTATCCATAAAAGATTTAGCACAATCAAAACTAGGTGTCATACCTGACTCCTTACCATTGTCGAGGTCCCAATCTTCATAGTTGCGTTTAATTCTTTCCAATAAATCCCACTTGAATTCAATAGTCTTCATCATAAAATAGCCAGCACAAGAAGTATCAAGCATGGTGCGATTGTTACCAGAAAGCCGAGCATAAAAATTTTGAATAATCATTTCTCTTGAGAGCTCATGATTGGGGCATGAATATAACATTGATTTAAGCCTCCCCCAAGCTTGAGCAATGCTTTCTCCTTCGCGAGGCCAAAAATTATATATATAATTGCGATCACGATGAACAATGTGCATAGGATAAAACTTCTGATGAAATTCCAATTTCAATCGTTTGTAATTCCAAGACCTCATATCATCACATAGCCTATACCATGTCGATGCATCTCCCCTCAAAGATAAAGGGAATACCTTCTTCTTAACTACATCTCCGGGTACACCTGCAAGCTTAAATAATCCACAAACTTCATCCACATATATCAAATGTTCATCAGGATGTTTTGTTCCATCTCCTAAAAAGGATTAGCTAGCAGTTTGAACTTCAAAGCAAGCATTTTCATTTTCATTTTCATTTTTAGTAGGTTCAATAGGTTGAGGAGCAACTCTTTGCTCTACTGGTCGGGGTGAAGATACCCCGAACAAGCCCCTCAGAGGATTACCTTCCATGGTAACAAGTGACGGTAAATTTCAGCACCCTATATAAATGTTTCCTTACCAAATTCCACCTACCAAAGGCGCTTCAGTCCCCGGCAACGGCGCCAGAAAAGAGTCTTGATGACCCACAAGTATAGGGGATCTAACGTAGTCCTTTTGATAAGTAAGAATGTCAAACCCAACGAGGAGTAGAAGGAAATAATAAGCGGTTTCCAGCAAGGTATTCTCTGCAAGTACTGAATTAAGTGGTAACAGATAGTTTTTTGATAAGATAATTTGTAACGAGCAACAAGTAACAAAAGTAAATAAGGTGCAGCAAGGTGGACCAATCCTTTTTGTAGCAAAGGATAAGCCTGGACAAACTCTTATATGATGTAAAGCGCTCCCGAGGACACATGGGAATATCGTCAAGCTAGTTTTCATCGCGTTCATATGATTCGCATTCGGTACTTTGATAATTTGGTATGTGGGTGGACCGGTGCTCGAGTGCTGCCCTTACTTGCAAAAGCATCCCACTTATGATTAACCTCTATTGCAAGCATCCGCAACTACAACAAAAGTATTAAGGTAAACCTAACCATAGCATGAAACATATGGATCCAAATTAGCCCCTTACGAAGCAACGCATAAACTAGGGTTTAAGCTTCTGTCACTCTAGCAACCCATCATCTACTTATTACTTCCCAATGCCTTCCTCTAGGCCCAAATAATGGTGAAGTGTCATGTAGTCAACATTCACATAACACCACTAGAGGAGAGACAACATACATCTCACCAAAATATCAAACGAATACCAAATTCACATGACTACTAATAGCAAGACTTCTCCCATGTCCTCAGGGACAAAAGTAACTACTCACAAAGCATAAACATGTTCATAATCAGAGGGGTATTAATATGCATATAGGATCTGAACATATGATCTTCCACCAATTAAACCAACTAGCATCAACTACAAGGAGTAATTAACACTACTAGCAACCTACTAGCACCAATCCCGGACTTGGAGACAAGAATTGGATACAAGAGATGAACTAGGGTTTTGAGATGAGATGGTGCTGATGAAGATGTTGATGGAGATTGCCCTCTCCCGATGAGAGGAGCGTTGGTGATGATGATGGCGATGATTTCCCCCTCCGGGAGGGAAGTTTCCCCGGCAGAACAGCTCCGCTAGAGCCCTAGATTGGTTCCACCAAGGTTCCGCCTCGTGGCGGCGGAGTTTCGTCCGAGAAGATGGCTTAAGATTTTTTTTTCCGCCAAAAGACTCCATATAGCAGAAGATGGCCACCGGAGGGCCACTAGGGGGCCCACGAGGTAGGGGGCGCGCCCCCACCCTCGTGGGCAGGGTGTGGCCCCCCTGGTGAAGTTCTTGCTCTTAGTATTTTTTATATATTTGGAAAACATCTTCCATGAAGTTTCAGGACTTTTGGAGCTATGCAGAATAGCTCTCTAATATTTGCTCCTTTTCCAGTCCAGAATCCCAGCTGCCGGCATTCTCCCTCTTTATGTAAACCTTGTAAAATAAGAGAGAATAGGCATAAGTATTGTGACATAATGTGTAATAACATCCCATAATGCAATAAATATTGATATAAAATCATGATGCAAAATGGACATATCACGGGGCGTCGCCAGTTCCAGGGCCGGTGCCAGGAGGAGGAGGAGGTGGGGGAGTGGGAGATGCCATGGCGGTTCTGGGGAGTTGGAGAGGTAGTGGAAGAGTGGTTCAGCGACGAAGGAGAAAACCAGCGTCTGATACCATGTGGATCGGTGTAGAGGAAGAGTAAAGCACCTTAGGTGCTGCCATTGCCATTGCCAAGAATATATAGGTGCGGGGCGCCAGTACAACACGGGCGCGGAGCGCCAGTACAACACACACACACACAAAGAGAGAGAGAGAGAGAGAGAGAGAGAGAGAGAGAGAGAGCAGCTCTAGTACGTGCATGGGATCGTGGGTAGATGCATGCAGTGCGTGGGAGAGTCGAGAGAACTGCTAACAGCTACATATTTTGACTACGATATATGGCAGATGAAAAACTTTTCTAACTGAAAAGTTTGAAGAGGATGCTGATACGTCTCCAACGTATCTATAATTTTTTATTGCTCCATGCTATATTATCTACTGTTTTAGGAAATATTCGGCTTTATTATCCACTTTTATATTATTTTTGGGACTAACCTATTAACTGGAGGCCCAGCCCAGATTTGCCGTCTTATGCCTGTTTCAGTGTTTTGAAGAAAAGGAATATCAGACGGAGTCGAAACGGAACGAAATCAACTAGAGAAGTTATTTTTGAAAGGAAACACACCTGATGGACTTGGACCGCACGTCAAGGAAGGAACGAGGTGCTCACGAGGGTGGGGGCGCCCCCCCAGTGGGCGCCCCCTATCTCGTGGGGCCCTCGTGGCTCCCCTAACGTACTTCTTCCGCCTATATAACTCCACGTACCCATAAACTTCCAGAACGCAAGATAGATCGGGAGTTCCACCGCCAGAAGCCTCTGTAGCCACCAAAAACCAATCTAGACCCATTCCGGCACCCTGCCGGAGGGGGCAATCCCTCTCTGGTGGCAATCTTCATCATCCCGGCGCTCTCCATAACGAGGAGGGAGTAGTTCTCCCTCGGGGCTGAGGGTATGTACCAGTAGCTATGTGTTTGATCTCTCTCTCTCTCTCTCTCTCTCTCTCTCTCGTGTTCTTGAGATGATACAATCTTGATGTTTCATGAGCTTTGCTATTATAGTTGGATCTTATGTTTCTCCTCTGCCTCTTCTCTCTTGTAATGAATTGAGTTTCCCCTTTGGAGTTATCTTATCGGATTGAGTCTTTAAAGACTTGAGAACACTTGGAGTATGTCTTACCGTGGATATCTGTGGTGACAATGGGATACCACGTGCCACTTGATGTATGTTTCGGTGACCAACTTGCGGGTTCCGCCCATGAACCTATGCATAGGGGTTGGCACACGTTTTCGTCGTGATTCTCCGGTAGAACTTTGGGGCACTCTTTGAGGTCCTTTGTGTTGGTTGAATAGATGAATCTGAGATTGTGTGATGCATATCGTATAATCATACCCATGGATACTTGAGGTGACATTGGAGTATCTAGGTGACATTAGGGTTTTGGTTGATTTGTATCTTAAGGTGTTATTCTAGTACGAACTCTAGGGCTGTTTGTGACACTTATAGGAATAGCCCAACGGGTTGATTGGAAATAATAACTTTGAGGTGGTTTCGTACCCTACCATAATCTCTTCGTTCATTCTCCGCTATTAGTGACTTTGGAGTGACTCTTTGTTGCTTGTTGAGGGATAGTTATGTGATCCAATTATGTTTGTATTGTTGAGGGAACTTACACTAGCGAAAGTATGAACCCTAGGCCTTATTTCCACGCATTGCAATACCGTTTACGCTCACTTTTATCATTAGTTACCTTGCTGTTTTTATAATTTCAGATTACAAATACCTTTATCTACTATCCATATACCACTTGTATCACCATCTCTTCGCCGAACTAGTGCACCTATACAATTTACCATTGTATTGGGTGTGTTGGGGACACAAGAGACTCTTTGTTATTTGGTTGCAGGGTTGCTTGAGAGAGACCATCTTCATCCTACGCCTCCTACGGATTGATAAACCTTAGGTCATCCACTTGAGGGAAATTTGCTACTGTCCTACAAACCTCTGCACTTGGAGGCCCAACAACGTCTACAAGAAGAAGGTTGTGTAGTAGACATCAAGCTCTTTTCTGGCGCTGTTGCCGGGGAGGTGAGTGCTTGAAGGTATATCTTTAGATCTTGCAATCGAGTCTTTTAGTTTCTTGTTTTATCACTAGTTTAGTTTATAAAAGAAAACTAAAAAAATGGAATTGAGTCTGTCTCATATGCTTCATCTTTTTAATATCTTTCGTGAGTATGATGGAAAGGATAATTGTGCTCAAGTGCTAGAAGAAGAGATCTCTAAAATGTTTGGGACTAAATATTTGAATGATGAGCATGATTGCAATGTTGTTAGTACGAATTCTTCGAATTTCCATGATGCTAATGATGATTGCACTAGTTATGATGAAAATACCTCCTATAAACATGTCAATTTTTGTGGAATAGACTGGGTTTGCAAGTACACACCAAATAGGGAAGATAGATATTGCAAGAGGCATAAGTACTTAGAAACCAAATTGTTGCAAGAAGAGCTAGATGAATGTGCTGAAAATTTAAGATATCTTACCCATACTTGCGAACTTTGCAATGAACATGGTCATTTAAATATCAAATACAAATTGTTTCATGACCGTATCATGTCCAAAAATTGTGATGACTTGATTTCCCTTGCACATCATAATGAACTTAGTTTGCTCTTGGGTTATGAAGAAATGAAACGTATAACTGAGGGTATTCCAAAATTTAATCTCGGTAAACTTCTTGGTTTTGATCTAGAGAAGATTTATATGTATTGTGCGGTGAATTGCATTGAAAATCCTTATATTGCCAATTACATAAAGAAAAGAAAACAAATAGAAGATGAAGAGAATGCTAACGAAAGGGAAGAGACTTCACAATATTCTCCTATTATTTCTTATGATGAATCAGGTAACGAAGAGGTGCCCTCTATTCAACCAATCTCATTAATAAGGAGCTCCAAAAAGAGGACTGAACCCACACATGATATGGTGAAGAAGAAGAAAAGAAAAAGGAAGAGAGGTAAAAAGGTATCTCTCCCAAATAAAGTTGCTCCTATTATTGTTGTGCCTCATGAAAATGATACACTTGATGATGATCTCGTTATGCCTATTGCTTGTTGTGATGATTATGATTGGGAAGATAATGACACTTCTTATGATCTTGAAAATCTTTTTGGCACTCGCTTGGAAGAATATAATAACTGCTATACTATCAGTACTATCTATACTATTAATGATGAGAGTGATTATGCTTATGATATGAAAAGGCCCGAGCTTGGGGAAGCTATGTTTGATGAGGATGACATATTTGAGAATATATTTGCTGCAATTAATGTTTGTCCCAAGCTTGGGGATGCTATGTTTAATGAAGATGATATTTTTAGTCTCCCAAGTTTTGATATGCAAGTTTATAATGATGATAGCATGCATCCTACTTATGATGATTATTGTGATGATACTTATGATATAAAAAGTAGTGATTATATTTATAAAACTTGTCATGGTTATGATTACCCCTTCTCTGAACATTACTCTTTTAATGTGGAAACAATTTATAGTATTCAAGTTTGCTATGATACTCCCACTATTCCGAATAAGAAGAATTATTTAGGTGCTGGTTATATTGTTGAATTCATTCATGATGCTACTGAAAATTATTATGAGGGAGGAATATATGCATGTAGGAATTGCAATAATATCAAGTTTCCTCTATATGTGCTTAAAGTTTTGAAGTTATGCTTGTTTTGCCCTCCTATGCTAGTTGATTATTGTTCCCACAAGTTGTTTGCTCACAAAATCCCTATGCAAAGAAAGCATGTTAGACTTAAATGTGCTAGTCATATTCTTCATGATACTCTCTTTATGTTTCAATTCCTATCCTTTATGTGAGCATCATTGAAATCATCATGCATAGCTAGGGGCGTTAAACGATAGCGCTTGTTGGGAGGAAACCCAACTTTATTTTTATTCCTTGATTTTTTTTCCTGTTTAGTAATGAATAATTCATCTAGCCTCTGTTTAGATGTGGTTTTATGCTTTTAATTAGTGTTTGTGCCAAGTAGAACCTTTGGGAAGACTTGGGTGAAGTCTTGTTGATCATGCTGTAAAAAACAGAAACTTTAGCGCTCAAGAGAACTGCTGTCATTTTTATTTGGAGAGTTCTATTTAGTTAATTCTTTTTGCATATGATTAATAAATAAATTCCTCATGTCCAGAAATTTATTTGAGAATTTTATAAGTTCAAGAAGTATACGTTTGATCCAGATTACTACAGACTGTTCTGTTTTTGACAGATTCTGTTTTTCGTGTGTTGTTTTCTTATTTTGATGAATCTATGGCTAGTAAAAGAGTTTATAAACCATAGAGAAGTTGTAATACAGTAGGATTAACACCAATATAAATAAATAATGAGTTCATTACAGTACCTTGAAGTGGTCTTTTGTTTTCTTTCGCTAACGGAGCTCACGAGATTTTCTACTTTAAGTTTTGTGTTGTGAAGTTTTCAAGTTTTGGGTAAGGATTCGATGGACTATGGAATAAGGAGTAGCAAGAGCCTAAGATTGGGGATGCCCAAGGCACCCCAAGGTAATATTCAAGGATAGCCAAGAGCCTAAGCTTGGGTATGCCCCGGAAGGCATCCCCTCCTTCGTCTTCGTTCATCGGTAACTTTACTTGGAGCTATATTTTTATTCGCCACATGATATGTGTTTTGCTTGGAGCGTCAATTTATTTTGTTAGGATTTGCTTGCTGTTATTTATAACAATGTTTTGTAACTTTTATTTCAATAAAAGTGGCATTGATAGCCTTTACTATGCCTATTTTAGAAGTCCACGTGTTGCTGTTTGAAAACAGAAAGTTTACCGCTGTTGCAATAATTCAGTAGAAAATTCAGAATGTGATAAAATTTTGAAACCTTATGCATATTAATATCTGATAAATTTACTACAGTGGGAATTTTCTTTCATAATTTTTTAATTTAGGGAAGTATTGATGTTGCAGCATTCTTTACAGACTAACCTGTTTAGGCAGATTGCTGTTATGTTTGCATTGTTTGCATATGTTTGCTTCTTTAATGATTCTATTTGAGGATAGGACTATTAAATATGCAGGGGCATTTAGTATGCAATGTTGAATAATAATTTTAGTGATTTGCCACAGTAGAGTATGATAAGGTTTTGGCAGTGGTTTATACTAACTTATCTCATGAGTCCTTGTTGAGTTTAGTGTGGATGAAGCTTTTGAGATTTAGGGAGACCGTGATATGAGAGGAATTAAGGAGACACAAAAGCTCAAGCTTGGGGATGCCCAAGGCACCCCAAGATAATATTTCAAGAAGTCTCAAGCATCTAAGCTTGGGGATGCCCCGGTTGGCATCCCACCTTTCTTCTTCAACAATTGTCGGTTAGTTTTGGTTGATCCTAAGTTTTTGCTTCTTCACATGATGTTTGCCATTCTTAGAATGTCATTTTATTTTGCTTTGCTTGCTATTTGAATAGAATACCAAGAACTGAAATTATTAAATGTTAGAGAGTCTTCACACAGCTAAATAATTATTTAACTACTCATTGATCTTCACTTAAATCTTTCGGAGTAGTTTGTCATTTGCTCTAGTGCTTCACTTATACCTTTTAGAGCATGGTGGTAGTTTTATTTTGAAGAAATAGATGAACTCTCATGCTTCACTTAGATTATTTTGAGAGTCTTAAATAGCACGGTAATTTTCTTAAAATCCTAATATGCTAGGTATTCAAGAATAATAAAATTCTCTTATGAGTGTGTTGAATACTAAGAGAAGTTTGATACTTGATAATTGTTTTGAGATATGGAGATGGTGATATTAGAGTCATGCTAGTTGAGTGGTTATGAATTTGATAAATACTTGTGTAGAAGTTTGTGATTCCCGTAGCATGCACGTATGGTGAACCGTTATGTAACGAAGTCGGAGCATGAGGTGTTTATTGATTGTCTTCCTTATGAGTGGCGGTCGGGGACGAGCGATGGTCTTTTCCTACCAATCTATCCCCCTAGGAGCATGCGCGTAGTACTTTGTTTCGATAACTAATAGATTTTTGCAATAAGTATGTGAGTTCTTTATGACTAATGTTGAGTCCATGGATTATACGCACTCTCACCCTTCCACCATTGCTAGCCTCTCTAGTACCGCACAACTTTCGCCGGTACCATAAACCCACCATATACCTTCCTCAAAACAGCCACCATACCTACCTATTATGGCATTTCCATAGCCATTCCGAGATATATTGCCATGCAACTTTCCACCATTCCTTTCTTCATGACATATCTCTCATTGTCATATTGCTAGCATGATCATGTAGTTGACATAGTATTTGTGGCAAAGCCACCGTTCATAATTCTTTCATACTTGTCACTCTTGATTAATTGCATATCCCGGTACACCGCCGGAGGCATTCATATAGAGTCATCTTTGTTCTAGTATCGAGTTGTATCATCGAGTTGTAAATAAATAGAAGTGTGATGATCATCATTCAATAGAGCATTGTCCCCCCCCCCCCCCAAAAAAGAGAAAGGCCATAAAAAGAAAGAAAGGCCAAATAAAAAATAAGAAAAATAAAGTCCAAATAAAAAAAGGCCAAATAAGAAATAAAAGGGACAATGCTACTATCCTTTTACCACACTTGTGCTTCAAAGTAGCACCATGTTCTTCATATAGAGTGTCTCATATGTTGTCACTTTCATATACTAGTGGGAATTTTACATTATAGAACTTGGCTTGTATATTCCAATGATGGGCTTCCTCAAATTGCCCTAGGTCTTCATGAGCAACCAAGTTGGATGCACACCCACTAGTTTCTTTTGTTGAGCTTTCATACATTTATAGCTCTAGTGCATCCGTTGCATAGCAATCCCTACTCACTCACATCGATATCTATTGATGGGCATCTCCATAGCCCGTTGATACGCCTAGTTGATGTGAGACTATCTTCTCCTTTTTGTCCTCTCCACAACCACCATTCTATTCCACCTATAGTGCTATGTCCATGGCTCACGCTCATGTATTGCGTGAAGATTGAAAAAGTTTGAGAACACCAAAAGTATGAAACAATTGCTTGGCTTGTCATCGGGGTTGTGCATGATTTAAATATTTTTTGTGGTGAAGATGGAGCATAGCCAGACTATATGATTTTGTAGGGATAACTTTCTTTGGCCATGTTATTTTGAGAAGACATAATTGCTTTATTAGTATGCTTGAAGTATTATTATTTTTATGTCAATATCAACTTTTGTCTTGAATCTTATGGATCTGAATATTCACACCACAATTAAGAAGAATTACATTGAAATTATGCCAACTAGCATTCCACATCAAAAATTATCTTTTTTTATCATTTACCTACTCGAGGACGAGCAGGAATTAAGCTTGGGGATGCTTGATACGTCTCCAACGTATCTATAATTTTTGATTGCTCCATGCTATATTATCTACTGTTTTAGGCAATATTGGGCTTTATTATCCACTTTTATATTATTTTTGGGACTAACCTATTAACCGAAGGCCCAGCCCAGATTTGCTGTTTTATGCCTATTTCAGTGTTTTGAAGAAAAGGAATATCAGACGGAGTCGAAACGGAACGAAATCAACTGGAGAAGTTATTTTTGGAAGCAAACACACCTGATGGACTTGGACCCCACGTCAAGGAAGGAACGAGGTGCTCATGAGGGTGGGGGCGTCCCCCAAGGGCGCGCCCCCTGTCTCGTGGGGCCCTCGTGGCTCCCCTGATGTACTTCTTCCGCCTATATAACTCCATGTACCCAGAAACTTCCAGAACACAAGATAGATTGGGAGTTCCGCCGCTAGAAGCCTCCGTAGCCACCAAAAACCAATCTAGACCCGTTCCGTGTAACATCCCAAATTTTCAATTTGGAATGTTATACACTAGATCATCATGCATATCATATTTTCTTGCATTTTGGTCGATCCTAGAAATTTCACGCAACTCAAGGATCCTCGGAGAGACTTGGAGATTTCGTCATTTTCATATTTGAGCTTTCTCAAATTTTGAAAAGAGGATCATTGGTTTTGTCGGAGTTTATTTGCCTTTTATTTGGATATGGAAAAATGCGCATTTTCAAAATTTGCATTTTAGGCCCGGAGAAAAGTTCATTTTGTTCGACTCATTTTTAGGAGTTGGGGAAAATTTACTTTGAGAGTTTTGGAGTTCGTTTAGATTTCCTTTTATTTGTTTTTCTGCGCGCGTAACCGTTTAAAAGAAGAAGAAAAATCGCAGCGCCCTGGGCCAAGGCCCAAGCCGCAGGCCGCCGGCCAGGCTCCCCATCGCGCGCCTAGCGCCGCGCCCGCGCAGGAGGCCGCCGCCGCCGCCCAAGTAGGAGTCTTACTTGGACTCCATCTCATCTTTCCTCTCCTCCTTTTTTCTTGCCCCCTCCCCCAAGTCTCCTCTCCCCTCACCTATATAAATACCAGCACCCCCCCCTATAAACCCCACACCAAGCCCCAAGCCCCCAAGCCGCGCCCCTCACTTGTGCCGCCGCCGCCACCCCTTAGCGCCGCCGCCGCCGCCCTACGTCGCCGCCGCCGCCTTACGCCGCCGTTCGCCAGAGCCCCTCGCCGGCGGTAGCCCCATGCCGTGTCTCTCTTTTCCTTGGTTTGGTTTTTCTTATAAACCGTTCCGATTCTTTTCTTCTCTTCCGATTCGTTTTCTTTTCATTCGTTGTTTCAGTTTTTCTTCCGAAACCCTAGATCGGTTTCGTTTTCTTTTCCGGTTTAGTTGCCTAGAGACCGTCAGCGGACCGTTCGTCCTAACGAACGTGATCACCGGATTATCCTAGGTTAACGAACGTCCGTTCATTTAACCATTCTTCTTTTTCTTTTCGTCGGATTTATTCTGCGATCGCGATCTCAGATCCGATCTTCGTTCTAGTCTGTCTTCTCGCTCGTTTATCGGAATCAGGTGATTCAAGCGCCTGGAGTTTTGTTTCGAAACCGCCGTTCCGACTAATCAACTTTAACTAAGTTTTTGCTACTGTAAAATTTGACCTAGTTTCAACTTGCTAGAACCGAGTTGTTTTTCTTCTGCCGTTTGTTTTCCGTTGCTTTGTTCGGTTCTTTCTTTCTTTGCAACCGGAGTTCTTAAGTTGAACTTTCTGGTTCGATCTCTTGTTCGAGTTTTACCTATGCATTAGATGAGTAATTATTGTATGCTTGTTGTTTGTCTGCGATAGATTACCCGGATTGTGCCGCCTGTTACTTCGAATCTCTAGGACTCACGGATCATCAGCAAGGCAAGTAACACTTTGATCATACCTTTTCTACAACCTAGTTTTATTGCATTAGATCCATCCTCACACATTGCATGACTAGGATCTAATTAAATTGTGGGATGGGAAGTAAATGAGGTAGTACCTATTACCTGTTTATTATGAAACCTTTGGGAGTTACTTCTACGTTTGCTTATTATGCCATGCTATGCTAGTAGACATGGATTGGGTGAGTGATATCCATGACAGATGTGAGATTTATAATTTTAAGGGTTTATCTAAGGTGGCAACTTAAACACACATCTGGGTGGATTGAGGCACCTGATGTCTATCAGGACTTGCCTGTTTTATTTTGGACCGCCACCCAGGCTCAAAGGGATCATAAGATCTTTCATGCTAGAAACTTACGTGTGCAGCCACAAGCCATTATGGGCTCTGGCATAGTTGACTAAGTCGTGCGAACTCTTACAGGGTAGACTAGCAGATGTAGGGGAAAGTAGGTGTACCGGTCTATCCATTGTAAGGTGCTAGCGCTTCTGAAAGACTGTGTCTAGGTCATCCGTTTCTCAAACACCATGTAGTGCGAGAAACCCAACGGAGGCGATCAAGTCTTGTGGGGAAAAGTGCGCAAACCTTTGCAGAGTGTAATAAACTAATCATGATTAGCCGTGTCCCCGGTTATGGACATCTTGAGTATCTAGTACTTGAATATCATGTGAATCTCATCATGCTACTTCTAAATTAATATTGTTGGGTTATTGATGACTACTTTTAATTGGGATTGAGAATGCTATCAACCATTCTCAGTGTTTAACAACCACCCTGATAGTTAAATAAATTTATTCCTTTGCAGTAGGGAAAAACTGGCTTTACGCAAAACAGTAACCATAGAGCTTTCCACCAGCCAAATATGCATATAGTATAGCTGTTTCATGTCATTAATCTCTATGTGTTACTTTGCCAGCATATTCCATGTGCTGACCCGTTTCGGGCTGGAACGTTAATGTTGCAGACTTTTCAGACGATGATTAAGGTGCTTTTAGGTCGTGGTTCTATACTCAGTGATGCCGTTGGAGTTGATGGACCCATTTACCTTCCAAGTCTTCCGCTGTTATCGATACTATATGGCCTTAAGCCATATTTATTGTAATAAGTTCTCTTGAGACATCGATGTAATAAGTGTGTGATTGCCACTCTGCTATAAATCCTTCGAAGTACTGTGTGGTGTCAGCATTACTGATCCAGGGATGACACCGGAGCACAGTAGACTTGATCCATTCGGGTCGGGTCGCTACAGAGATGGTATCAGAGCACACGCTGACTATAGGACACGACCACTAAGTTAAAGCCATAGATCACTATTCTCTCCTCATTTTCTAACTCCTCATCTTTTCTACTCTTTAGGATGAAGGACGCGAAGATTAAGTACGCTCAACCGGATGAAGGCACACCTTTTGGATTTCACTTGAAGGAAGTCACCAAGTACATGAACATTGGATTACCAAGCTTCATGGGAACCTTCAACGCCACTCTGCCTGAAGAGGAGCGCTGGAAGATTCAAGCTCACGTTCCGGGAAGGACATTCGCGCCAATCACAAAGCCCATAGATAGTGTTTTCAATGCACCAACGTGGAGTCTAGGAAAGAGCATGGCAGCCCATATCACCATAGAACGCATTGGAGAAGTTTATCAAGAAGACCTCAAGGACACTATCTACCAGATTTGCGGACGCCGAGATGAACAATGGGAGTTAGTCAGCACCAAGAAGGATAGATCCATTGCAGCATTCATCCAGGAGTTAAACCAGCACATTCGACGCCACGAGAACCAGATGTGCAATGATATGATAGAGCTGAAGAATGCGAAGGCAAGGATCATCGAGCTAGAAGGAGAACTGAAGGATACACGCAAGGACTACATGGACGAGATCGTAGCTCTATTAAGGCACAACGTCGATCTTAAGCAAGAGATTGAAGAACTCAAGAGGGAGTTAGCATACAGGAAGGAAGACATGTACGTCGCATGTCCGGACAACTACATCATCATCGACGACACCTTCGGATCCAAGTGAACCCGACTTTGAAGACGAAGCTGGAGCGGACATCATGGAGTCTTCCACCGGTTCAAATTTCTAGATGACCAGCAACTATTAGTAGTATTTCCCCCCATGTAAACACTATAGTTCGAGCACTTTTGCGATAGCTAGACCGTTTGTATGCCCTTGTTTGAATTGAATGAAGTGATTTTGTGTGCATTTGCCCATGTGCATTGGGGTAGTGTTTTCTCTTTAGACCTCTTTCTATTCTTATTTCTCGTCTTTTCTAAACCATCAGATGCCTCCGAGACGTGACAATGGATTTCCACCGGAGCTCACTCAGTTGATCCAACAGCAGAATCAATTGATGCAATTGTTAGTCCAGAACCAGTAGAACAACAACAACAACAACAACCCACCTCCACCACCGCCACCTGTTGACCACTTAGCCCGTTTCCTTAGGCTGAATCCGCCGGTGTTTTCTAGTAGCACCGAACCAATAGTAGCAGACGATTGGCTCCGCAAGATAGGAAGGGAGTTGACCACTGCAGGATGCACAGATGGTGAGAAAGTGAAGTTTGCCGCACATCAGCTAGAAGGACCCGCGACAGCATGGTGGGAGAATTTCACAACCACTTTCCCAGTTGACACTGTCACATGGGATCAGTTACAGCAAGCTTTCCGCACTGCACATGTCTCAGCAGGAGCTATGGCCATGAAGAAGCGTGAGTTTCGCAACTTGCGCCAAGGAGGACGGACAGTTGGCCAGTATGTGGAGGAGTTTAGTAAGCTAGCACGTTATGCCCCAGATGACGTTGCTACGGATGCAGCTAAGCAGGAGAAATTCCTGGAAGGACTGAATGATGAGTTGAGTATGCAGTTGATGGTAGCCACCTTCAACAACTACCAAGAGTTGGTAGATTGTGCCATCATGATTGAAGGGAAGCAACAGCAGATTGAGAACCGCAAGAGGAAGTATGGACAGGGGAAGTATAACTCTGGAGCGCAGCAGAAGCCCCGTTTTACCCCTAAAACGGGATTTCAGTTTCAGCATACCCATGGAGTAGGTAGCTCGCACAATCACAATGGCACCAAGAATGGTAATGGGAATGGAGGAAGCAATGGACAGAACCGCAACACCCCATCAACCCCAGCCAAGAGAGATCTGAGTCAAGTCACCTGTTTCAAGTGTTCCAAGACCAGACATTATGCCAATGAATGTCCTGAAGGCCAAAACAACAATGGAAGCTCTGGGAAGAAGCCGAACCCTTTCAACAGGGGACAGGTGAACCACGTTAATGTGGAGGAGGTTGAAGCTCAGCCCGATGCAGTAATAGGTAAGTTTTTGGTTAAGTCATTTACTGCACTCGTTCTTTTTGATACTGGTGCATCGCATTCATACATATCAAGGGGATTTGTGGAAAAGTATAGCCTGCCCACTAGGGTTCTTAAAACACCTATGCTAGTAAGCTCGCCAGGAGCAGAGTACATGGCCGGACAAGGATGTTTTCAAGTGCCATTAAGTATAGGAAGGCATGTTTTCCCAACGGATTTAATTATTCTGGAATCCCAGGGTTTGGATGTAATTCTCGGTATGGATTGGCTGTCGATGTATGGAGGAAACATCGATTGTGCCAGTAAGACAATTTTGCTTACAACGCCAGAAGGAAGAAGGATCAAGTATGTATCCCGGCATGTGCCAAATAGGACACAAGTAAATTGCCTAACAGGAGTAGTGCAGGAGGAAGTACCAGTGGTAAAGGATTTTCCTGATGTATTTCCTGAAGAGTTGCCAGGCATGCCACCGGATAGAGACATTGAGTTTTTGATTGAGTTATTGCCAGGTACATGCCCAATATCAAAGAGACCGTACCGGATGCCAGCAAAGGATTTGGTAGAAATTAAGAATCAGATTAAGGAGTTACTGGAGAAAGGTTACATATGCCCAAGTTCTTCGCCTTGGGGATCACCCGTACTTCTAGTGGAGAAGAAGGATGGATCATTACGGATGGTTGTTGATTACCGTGGATTGAATGAAGTAACCATCAAGAACAAGTACCCACTGCCAATGATAAATGATCTGTTTGATCGTTTGCAAGGAGCTAAAGTGTTTTCCAAGATCGATTTGCGATCAGGGTACCACCAGCTAAAGATTCGAGAGCAGGACATACCTAAGACAGCTTTTACTATGAGATATGGACTGTATGAGTATACCGTTATGTCATTTGGATTGACTAACGCACCTGCCTATTTTATGAACCTGATGAACAAAGTGTTTATGGAGTTTTTGGATAAGTTCGTCGTAGTGTTCATTGATGATATCCTGGTTTATTCGAAGAATGAAGAAGAGCATAAGGAACATTTGCGTTTGGTTTTGGAGAAACTAAGGGAACATCAGTTATATGCCAAATTCAGCAAATGTGAGTTTTGGTTAAAAGAAGTAGGATTCCTCGGACACGTTATATCCGGAGAAGGGATAGCAGTTGACCCCGCCAAGGTTGAGACCGTAACCGAATGGGAAGCACCAACGACAGTTGGAGAGATCCGGAGTTTTCTTGGACTCGCAGGATACTACCGGAGATTCATTGAGAACTTTTCAAAGATTGCAAAGCCTATGACGGAGTTGTTGAAGAAGGATACCAAGTTCAATTGGACTGAGGAGTGTGAGGCTAGTTTCCAGGAGTTGAAGAAACGATTGGTTACCTCACCAGTGTTGATTTTGCTAGATCAGACCAAGGATTATGAGGTGTATTGCGACGCTTCACATCGAGGACTTGGAGCAGTGCTTATGCAAGAAGGTAGAGTTGTTTCGTATGCTTCACGACAACTGAAACCTCATGAGTTGAATTATGCCACACATGATTTGGAGTTAGCAGCCGTAGTGCATGCATTGAAGAATGGAGACATTTCCTCATTGGAAATCATTGTGAGGTATACACGGATCACAAGAGTTTGAAGTACATTTTCACGCAGAAGGAGTTGAATCTCAGACAAAGGAGATGGTTGGAGCTCATCAAGGATTATGATATGAGATTGCATTACCATCCCGGTAAAGCTAATGTAGCAGCTGACGCATTGAGCCGCAAGAGCCACGTAAATACGTTAATAACGGGAGAAATACCCAAGGAGTTAGCAGAAAACCTTCGTGAACTAAGTTTAGAGATAGTTCCGAAAGGCTATGTGGAAGCATTGGAGATTCAGTCAACATTGATGGATAAAATCAGGGAAGCTCAGAAATCTGACAAGGAAATTGCTTCTATAAAGGAGAAACTAAGCAAAGGAAAAGCAAAGGGATTTCATGAGGATGAGCACGATACCCTATGGTTTGAGGACCGTGTTTATGTGCCAAATGACCCGAAGATCAGGAAGTTGATTCTACAAGAGGCACATGATTCACCATATTCGATTCACCCAGGAAATACCAAGATGTATTTGGATTTGAAGGAGACATTCTGGTGGACCGGAATGAAGAAGGATATTGCAGCATATGTAGCAGTTTGTGACGTATGTCATAGAGTAAAGGCAGAACATCAGAAGCCAGCCGGATTGTTGCAACCATTGCCGATACCCGAATGGAAGTGGGATAAGATAGGCATGGATTTTATCACAGGACTACCCAGGACGAAGGCAGGATATGACTCGATATGGGTAGTAGTTGATCGTTTGACGAAGGTAGCACATTTCATTCTAGTCAAGACAACTTACACCAGTGCTAAGTTGGCAAAGATATACATGACTAGGATCATTTGTTTGCATGGATTCCCGAGGAGTATTGTATCAGACAGAGGAACCCAATTTACCTCAAAGTTTTGGAATCAGTTGCATGAAACTTTAGGAACCAGGCTAGAGTTCAGCACCGCTTTTCATCCGCAGACAGATGGACAGACCGAGAGAGTCAATCAGATTTTGGAAGATATGCTGAGAGCTTGTGCACTAGATTATGGATCTAGTTGGGACGATAACTTGCCGTATGCGGAGTTTTCTTATAACAACAGTTACCAAACCAGTTTGAAGATGACACCTTTCGAAGCTTGGTACGGAAGGAGGTGCAGGACACCGTTGTCATGGGACGAAGTTGGAGACCGTCAGTTCTTTGGACCCGATTTGATTAAGGAGTCTGAACGGAAAGTTAAATTGATTCGCGATAGGCTCAGGGTAGCCCAGTCCAGGCAGAAGAGCTACGCAGATTCTAAACGTAAGGAGACAGTTTACGAAACCGGAGACAGAGTGTATCTCCGAGTATCCCCACTACGAGGAGTTAAGCGCTTTAGAGTTAAGGGAAAATTAGCACCGTGTTTCGTTGGACCATATAAGATCTTGCAACATATGGGAGAAGTCGCGTATAAGTTGGAATTACCAGAGGGACTGTCAGGAGTTCATGACGTATTCCATGTTTCTCAGCTGAAGAAATGTCACGCGGAGATGGCGGAGGTACCGTTAAGAGATACAGTGCCGCTTGAAGCGATTCAGTTGAAGGACGACTTAACGTATGAAGAAAAACCAGTCAAGATTCTCGAGTTTGCCAGCAGAGTTACCCGCAGCAAGGTTATCAAGTTTTGCAAAGTTCAGTGGAACCACCACTCAGAGGATGAAGCCACCTGGGAGAGAGAAGAAGATTTGCTCAAGGACGACCCTCACCTATTTTCTAGCCAACCCGAATCTCGAGGGCGAGATTCATCTTAAGGGGGATAGGTTTGTAACATCCCAAATTTTCAATTTGGAATGTTATACACTAGATCATCATGCATATCATATTTTCTTGCATTTTGGTCGATCCTAGAAATTTCATGCAACTCAAGGAACCTCGGAGAGAGTTGGACATTTCATTTTCATATTTGAGCTTTCTAAAATTTGAAAAGAGGATCATTGGTTTTGTCGGAGTTTATTTGCCTTTTATTTGGATAGGGAAAAATGCGCGTTTTCAAAATTTGCATTTTTGGCCCGGAGAAAAGTTCATTTTGTTCGACTCATTTTTAGGAGTCGGGGAAAATTTACTTTGAGAGTTTTGGAGTTCGTTTAGATTTCCTTTTATTTATTTTTCTGCGCGCGTAACCGTTTAAAAAAAATTCGCAGCGCCCTGGACCAAGGCCCAAGCCGCAGGCCGCCGGCCAGGCTCCCCATCGCGCGCCTAGCACCGCGCCCACGCAGGAGGCCGCCGCCGCCGCCCAAGTAGGAGTCCTACTTGGACTCCATCTCATCTTTCCTCTCCTCCTTTTTTCTTGCCCCCTCCCCCAAGTCTCCTCTCCCCTCACCTATATAAATACCAACACCCTCCCCCTCTAAACCCCACACCAAGCCCCAAGCCCCCAAGCCGCACCCCTCACCCCGCGCCGCGCCGCCCTAGTGCCACCGCCGCCGCGCCTTGTGCCGCTGCCGCCACCCCTTAGCGCCGCCGCCGCCGCCCTACGTCGCTGCCGCCGCCTTACGCCGCCATTCGCCGGAGCCCCTTGCCGGAGGTAGCCCCGCGCCGCGTCTCCCTTTTCCTCGGTTCGGTTTTTCTTATAAACCGTTCCGATTCTTTTCTTCTCTTCCGATTCGTTTTCTTTTCGTTCCTTGTTTCGGTTTTTATTCCGAAACCCTAGATCGGTTTCATTTTCTTTTCCGGTTCAGTTGCCTAGAGACCGTTCGCCGGACCGTTCGTCCTAACGAACGTGATCACCGGATTATCCTAGGTTAACGAACGTTCGTTTGTTTAACTGTTCTTCTTTTTCTTTTCGTCGGATTTATTCCGCGATCGCGATCTCAGATCCGATCTTTGTTCTAGTCTATCTTCTCGCTTGTTTATCGGAATCAGGTGATTCAAGCGCCTGGAGTTTCGTTTCAAAACCGCCGTTCTGACTAATCAACATTAACTAAGTTTTTGCTACTGTAAAATTTGACCTAGTTTCAACTTGCTAGAACCGAGTTGTTTTTCTTCCGCCGTTTGTTTTTTGTTGCTTTGTTCGGTTCTTTCTTTCTTTGCAACCGGAGTTCTTAAGTTGAACTTTCTGGTTCGATCTCTTGTTCGAGTTTTACCTGTGCATTAGATGAGTACTTATTGTATGCTTGTTGTTTGTCTGCGATAGATTACCCGGATTGTGCCGCCTGTTACTTCGAATCTCTAGGACTCGCGGATCATCAGCAAGGCAAGTAACACTTTGATCATACCTTTTCTACAACCCAGTTTTATTGCATTAGATCCATCCTCACACATTGCATGACTAGGATCTAATTAAATTGTGGGATGGGAAGTAAATGAGGTAGTACCTATTACATGTTTATTATGAAACCTTTGGGAGTTACTTCTACGTTTGCTTATTATGCCATGCTATGCTAGTAGACGTGGATTGGGTGAGTGATATCCATGACAGATGTGAGATTGATAATTTTAAGGGTTTATCTAAGGTGGCAACTTAAACACACATCTGGGTGGACTGAGGCACCTGATGTCTATCAGGACTTGCCTGTTTTATTTTGGACCGCCACCCAGGCTCAAAGGGATCATAAGATCTTTCATGCTAGAAACTTACGTGTGCAGCCACAAGCCATTATGGGCTCTGGCATAGTTGACTAAGTCGTGCGAACTCTTACAAGGTAGACTAGCAGATGTAGGGGAAAGTAGGTGTACCGTTCTATCCATCGTAAGGTGCTAGCGCTTCTGAAAGACTGTGTCTCGGTCATTAGTTTCTCAAACACCGTGTAGTGCGAGAAACCCAACGGAGGCGATCGAGTCTTGTGGGGAAAAGTGCGCAAACCTCTGCAGAGTGTAATAAACTAATCATGATTAGCCGTGTCCCCGGTTATGGACATCTTGAGTATCCAGTACTTGAATATCATGTGAATCTCATCATGTTACTTCTAAATTAATATTGTTGGGTTATTGATGACTACTTTTAATTGGGATTGAGAATGCTATCAACCATTCTCATTGTTTAACAACCACCGTGATAGTTAAATAAATTTATTCCTTTGTAGTAGGGAAAAACTGGCTTTACGCGAAACAGTAACCATAGAGCTTTCCACCAGCCAAATATGCATATAGTATAGCTGTTTCATGTCATTACTCTCTATGTGTTACTTTGCCAGCATATTCCATGTGCTAACCTGTTTCGGGCTGCAACGTTAATGTTGCAGACTTTTCAGACGATGATTAAGGTGCTTTTAGGTCGTGGTTCTATACTCAGTGATGCTGTTGGAGTTGATGGACCCATTTACCTTCCAAGTCTTCCACTGTTATCGATACTATATGGCCTTAAGCCATATTTATTGTAATAAGTTCTCTTGAGACATCGATGTAATAAGTGTGTGATTGCCACTCTGCTATAAATCCTTCGAAGTACTGTGTGGTGTCAGCATTACTGATCCAGGGATGACACCGGAGCACAGTAGACTTGATCCATTCGGGTCGGGTCGCTACATTCCGGCACCCTGCCGGAGGGGGCAATACCTCTCCGGTGGCCATCTTCATCATCCCGGCGCTCTCCATGACGAGGAGGGAGTAGTTCTCCCTCGGGGCTGAGCGTATGTACCAGTAGCTATGTGTTTGATCTCTCTCTCTCTCTCTCTCTCATGTTCTTGAGATGATATGATCTTGATGTATCGCGAGCTTTGCTATTATAGTTGGATCTTATGTTTCTCCTCCCCCTCTTCTCTCTTGTAATGAATTGAGTTTCCCCTTTGGAGTTATCTTATCGGATTGAGTCTTTAAAGACTTGAGAACACTTGATGTATGTCTTGCCGTGGATATCTGTGGTGACAATGGGATACCACGTGCCACTTGATGTATGTTTCGGTGACCAACTTGCGGGTTCCGCCCATGAACCTATGCATAGGGGTTGGCACACGTTTTAGTGGTGATTCTCCGGTAGAACTTTGGGGCACTCTTTGAGGTCCTTTGTGTTGGTTGAATAGATGAATCTGAGATTGTGTGATGCATATCGTATAATCATACCCACGGATACTTGAGGTGACATTGGAGTATCTAGGTGACATTAGGGTTTTGGTTGATTTGCATCTTAAGGTGTTATTCTAGTACGAACTCTAGGGTTGTTTGTGACACTTATAGGAATAGCCCAACGGATTGATTGGAAAGAATAACTTTGAGGTGGTTTCATACCCTACCATAATCTCTTCGTCCGGTCTCCGCTATTAGTGACTTTGGAGTGACTCTTTGTTGCATGTTGAGGGATAGTTATGTGATCCAGTTATGTTTGTATTGTTGAGGGAACTTACACTAGCGAATTATGAACCCTAGGCCTTATTTCCATGCATTGCAATACCGTTTACACTCACTTTTATCATTAGTTACATTGCTGTTTTTATAATTTCAGATTACAAATACCTTTATCAACTATCCATATACCACTTGTATCACCATATCTTCGCCGAACTAGTGCACCTATACAATTTACCATTGTATTGGGTGTGTTGGGGACACAAGAGACTCTTTGTTATTTGGTTGCAGGGTTGCTTGAGAGAGACCATCTTCATCCTATGCCTCCTACGGATTGATAAACCTTAGGTCATCCACTTGAGGGAAATTTGCTACTGTCCTACAAATCTCTGCACTTGGAGGCCCAACAACGTCTACAAGAAGAATGTTGTGTAGTAGACATCAGATGCATACATGATAAAGCTAGAAGAGGATGTATACATGATAGCTTGGAATTGTTTATTGTATTACCCGAGCCTCGTGGGCATATATATAGAAGTACATAATATTCTTTGAGTATAAGACAAGTTAGAACAAATCTTAGTCTATCCTATATTATACTCCCTCTGTATTGTTTCCCCCAACTACAAGTATTTCAATATAGATGGAGTAATAAAAATCCCAAACCAGCCAACAACTTGTGAGAGGCTCTCTGTTTATCAAAGTACCCTATATTTATTCGGCAAAAAAAGTACCCTATATTTCATAAAATTATTATTGTTATCTTTTTTCTCTCAAGGGCATGACGAATTGAAGCGCTTAGGCCTTGGGAAGGCCATTCTCTATTATTGTCGCAGTGGAATAGGAATCACGTGAATGCCATCCTGTGCCAGCCATTACCGCTTCTATTTTGCAGATCCCTCGAGGGCAGTTTGTGAGGTTCTTGCATCCTTGTGCCGTCACATACACATTACTTTCAATGCGAACACCACCAAAGCTTCTGTACATTTGTATATTTTCCCAGTTGAAGAACTCTAAGCAAATTGGATCATTCCAGGCCTGCCTCAGCAAAGCGTCAATGAAGTGACATCCTGGCTCAACCGTAATAACCATGCCTTCTTTAAGCTCTCTTGTGGTGCGCAAGGATCTCAATCCCGGCTCCTCCGGCCTCTCTAAACCCTCGGGGTAGCCTCCGGGATCATGCGCGTCAATTCCAAGCAAGTGCCCAAGACCATGAGGCATGAAGACAGCACCCAACCTTCTGTGCATCATGTCATCAATATCACCATGGATAATATCTTCTTTCTCCAAAGACTCGAGTATTCTCCACTCTGCCAGCTTGTGCATGCCGATCCATTTCACCCCAGGTGTCGGTGGGAAATGACACCTATGGGATCACAAGAATCCCTACTGCGGTTGCGGGGTGCGGGGTTGAGAGAAGAGCGGGTCTAACAAAGAGCATGCGGTTCGTTCATCCAGGTTTGGGCCGCAAGGATGCGTAAAACCCTAGTCCTGCTTTGGTGGATGTATCCTGAGTTCTTGAACTAGCTACGGGGTGTAACGAGCTCAAACAGCCCGAATCCCTCCCCTCGTCGCCTTGGGCCTCCTTTTATAGAAAAAGGGGTCACCACAGTGGCAGACAGGAGGTGGAAAGGCAACAGTGTTGCGAGGTTATCCTGGTACTATAGGACAAAGCGCATCAAATGCGAGGCTTAGGTGTCCGTCCACTTTATCGGGGGCGGGGGCGAGGCCCGTCCTGTCCGTTGCCGCTCCTCCAAGCTTCGACACGCACCCTGGCAAGCGATGCATGCAGTGCCATGTAGGTAGGCAGGCAGCTGAGGTGGCGCGGTGGTGGAGCCTCCACGAAGTGTTGCATGTCGCCACGCAGGTGCCTGCCCAGCTGGTTGGGTCGGCAACTACATGCGAATGGCGGTGGAGACTTGGCTGGTGCGGGCCTGACAGTGGCCCTGCTGGTGCGCTTGGTGAGGGCCTTGCCGGGTGGCCCGGCAAGGGTCTTGCCGTGGCGTGTAGGCGTCCCCGGCAAGGATCTCACCGGGGGTCTAGTGGGATTCTTCGGTGAGGAAGGCTGCCTTCCTATCCTCATTTGATCTTAACTATTCTTTGTCTTCACGAAGATCTGCATGCCACCACAAAGGTGCATCCCGAGCCCTTTCCAATGCATTTGCCGAGTGTTGGTGGGCTCGAGGGTGGCTCGCTCGGCTGGCGTGGGCGAGCTACCCCGGCAAGGGTCTTGCCGGGGAAACCTGCTTTGCCCATCTGATCTTTGTGGCCTTGGTCCTTGTCGTTGCTTTGCTTCGTCTTGGGCTTCAATCTTACCTTGGCTTACCTCCCTTGCTCTGCTTGTGTGGTCACGGGCGCGGCTCTGACTGCCCGTGCACAGGAAAAGGGGTACAAAAATGTGCCCCTAGTTTTGTACACCGACAGGAGACCCGGGGCCTGGGCCACACATAAGCGCGACACGTTGTTGGGTCAGGCCCAAGACAGTGCGCGGGCAGGCGGGGCGGTTTTTACCACGGTAAAAAAATTCGCGCGCTGTGCCTCCCACGACCCACGCGCGCAGCGCGGGGTGGAGGGGCGTGCGTGACGTAGGCGGCATGCGTGGAGAGGTTTTCACACGCATGCCTCACATTGCAGTAAAGAGGCGGCTCGCGCCTTGCCCGCAAAGGGAGGCGTGGAGGCGCGGCTCATTTACTGAATGAGTCTTCAAGGCGTCCACTCCCTTGATTACGGGGTGGGGAGTGGTCGCCTCACCCGTCCCCTCGGTTCTGCACGTCTGCCACGCGTCTTTCATGCGCTCGGGGTGGCAAATGGTGGAGGCGGGAAACCGGGTCGTCTATCTTCTACCTCTCTTCACTTCCGCTCCTTCCTTTCATCCACCATGGAGAAAGGGAATCTTGGTCCTTCAATGATGGCGGCCAGGGTCGCCGCTCAACAACGCGCCTCTCTTCCCCCTGAGCCCGTGTTGGCAGAGTCGGCTGCGAGGGGAAGGGGGAGGGGGCGAGGCCGTGGGCGAGGCCGGGGCAGAGGTCGCAGTGCTCGGGGAAGGGGAGGACGGGGCGGTAGATAAGCCTCTCCTCCGCCAACAGCTCCTCCTCTGATGGAGGGCCATGCCGGAGACAGCCCGTGTGAATTCTTCGTCAGGCTGCGCCAGCCACCGCGCTGCCGCCTTCGCCTCCCAACTCCATTCGCGCGGGAGATGGAGCTGGATCCACCACGGGCATTACGGTTGCATATGTGGGGCTGCGGGAACGGCGGCACATGGGTCGACGTCGAGTTCCCCGCCCCTCACGTCATGTATCTCTACCGAGGGTGGAAAACCTTTGCTCGCCTCCACAGCTTGACGGATGGGCTCACTCTCCATTTCAAACTAATGGAGGGTGGCCTCCTCTCCGTCAAGATCTTCGGGCACTTCGGGACTCGTGTAAGGTGCTGCATGGAGAGCTCTTCTGATGACGAAGAGTCCTCCTCGAGCGATACTGGCGAGGAGGACAGCGGCAGCGACGACGAGGCTAGCGGGCGGCAGGATGACGGGTCCGATTAGGCGTCGGGCGCCGCTCCGAGCGGCACCGGCGACCCCATCATCCGCGTCGCTGGCTCCTTGAACATCTTGGGGTCATCTCCTTGGGCGGCTGGTGTTGGGAAGCCATGGAAGAGGAAGAGGGCGGGCGGCAAGGCTGTCAAGTCGGAGTACGCGGGCACCAACGCCTTCATCGCGTACCGACGTCCTGTCGCCTCGTCTTCGAGCTCTACCTCCAGCGCTGCCATCACCATCTAGCCCTTGGACGGCCACCAAGATGTCCTCTTGGTGTCTTATGCCACTCGTAGCTCGCCTAGGCGCCCCTTTTGCCCTTCTGCTTTCTTGTTCCATTTCCCGAGGAGAGGGACAAGAAAGGGATTACGGGCATCTTATCTCTTTTTAGTCTTGTAGGCCTTCGGGCCTTTGTTAACTTTAGAACTTGTAATCCCTTTGTTCATGTTTTTCATTTCGCATGAACTGTACCTGTACGGGATGTTTTTTTAATGAAAAAGGGATGTTTGTCGGGTTTTTCGTTCGCAGGTAAAACCCACGACAAGGAGTAAATCCCTGTTACCTTTAAGATAAACATTTTCCGGACCGGCAACAGGCCTTGCCGTCCCCCCACTTCGCTCGACCTTTCTCACGCCCTTGGCGGAGGCAGGGATGAGGTGGGCTTAGGCTCTTCATTTCATTTCCTTGCTGCCGCGACTACGACCAATTCGGTCCCAGGAAACGAGTCCTAGGATCCGGAATGAGGGGAGCGCGGTAGCCTAAGGATAAAACGAGGTTTCACATACCTCAGTTCATAATGAAACGCATGATAAGGGATAGAGAGCTTATCTGAATATGCAGCCCCCGGCAACCTTTGCTTGCCGCGGGTGGATCTTTGCTCTTGTAGCCCCTGTCGTGGTTCTAAGACTGACAGTAGAATACAGTAGAATAGGGGGGAAGGAATGTAGAGGCAAGATCCTAGCTATGGAGGAGTTTTACACACGAGTTTTACGAGTTCAGGCCCTTCTCGGAGGAAGTAACAGCCCTACGTCTCGGAGCCTGGAGGCGGTCGACTGGATATATGCGTGTGAATTACAGAAAGTGCGAACCCCTGTCCTAGAGGAAGGGGTGGCTTATATAGAGTGCGCCAGGACCCCAGCTCCCCTCTGTTACACAGGGTTCAATGTTCATAAAGGAGGAGCGTTACTGGTAACGTCCGAAGTAAAGTGCTATAAATGTCCATAAAGCTATGACTTAAACCCAGACCGTTGCAGAGTGAAGGGCTTCTCATCTTCTGGTGCTCGAGTGTCTTCAAGGTGGTCGAGTGAACACATCTTCATGGTCGAGTGGATGATGGTTTCTCTTTGACTGCTTCTGATTCTTTGTAGAGATGCCCTTGGGGAGGGTATGTTGGACAGATCCATGACCCTACCATAGGTACATAGCTTCATCATTAGCTCCCGAATGGATCAGGGTTTGAGTGAGGAAGGAGTTGGGAACACTTCCGACTGTGACACTCCAAAAATTTTAATTTGGTTTTCTTCAAAAACTTTGTTGGATTTTAAAAGAGAGCATTTAAAATTTCTTTTCTAGAAATCCTTCCTCTTAAAAACTTCCTTTTCTTTGGTAAGGATTTTTATTTTTCCTCAAACTATGGTGTTTGATCATTCAAAACTTCCTCTGTTGGTTCCCTTCTCAAATTATTTTTTTGGAGTTTAGTCTTTTTCTTTTAAAAAGAAACTCTATGAAAATTGGGGATTTTCATATCTTGAAAACCCCCCATGACCTTGTATTTTTGCCCATGTGGTAAAACCTCTCAAAATCCTTTCCTCCTCCTTGTAATCAACCTTAGTTCTCTGTCCCAAGTAATCCAAACAATTTTTGGATTTTATTCTAATTATTTTTCCTCTCAAATCATTTCTGTCAATTATTTGGAGCCTGAGTGTTTTTCAAAGCAAGTACCTTATTTCATTTAAGTTTTGACCTCAGGCCAACTTCTCTGGATTGTCCTTAGCATCCACAACCTAGAACCATCTTGATCCACTCCTCCTCTTTTCAAATTTTTCAAATTTCAGCCTCTGCAAGTTTGGACCAGATTTGCCAAATTTGGTGAAATTCATATCTATACTTCTCCAAAAATTCCACCAAAATTCAGGCAGCCTACTGGAGCAATGAGTAGCCACTCCACCAAAAATCAGCTCAAGGAAAAATCCCTGGAAGCCAGTATCACTTTGTCGAACACCTTGCATGCACTGTTCCTTGCACTTTCAGTAAATTCAGTAAATATTCAGATTCCAGTGTCGTTTCTCTTCGGCCGCTTCAGTCACGCGTAGACAGTGCCCTTGGCACGTTCCTCGCCGCCTCTTCCTCCTGTCTGGAGCACCGCACGCGCGCTTGGCGCCTTCCTGGCGTCGGTGGCACCCTGGCCCGCCTGCACCGGCGTGTCTTGCGGCGGCCAAACCACCGTAGCAGCCGACAGGGAGCAAAACAGCGGCTCAACGCCGTTCGGCGCCGCCCAACGCCCCCTGGCTCTCCGTGTGGCCTCATGCACGAAAGCGCAACCCCTCAGCACAGTCGCTGTGGCCCGATAGTGCTGGACGCGCTCTCTGCCGCCGACGGACCCACGTCGTCCCATTCCGACCAAAAATGCCCTAAGCTTCTAATCCAAGTCTGTTTAGCGTCTGAATGGAACCAGTGGACCCCCACATTGATGCCCAACCTCCTAAACTCCCCGACCAAGCACTGCGCCGCCGTAATCCATCACCGGAGATCCCCGTTCACGGCCACCGCCTCGGATCGCCTATAAAAGGAGACCCCGAGCTCGCCCTCGAGCACGCACCACCACTACACACCACAAACACCCCGCCAGGCCACTAAGAGGACCTCGAAGAGGTCTCCTCCCCCGACTCCGGCCGCCTCGTTCCGCCTCGTCCTCCACCTCGATTCGCTCCGGTGAGGCCATCTCCGGATCCCAAACCTCGTCAGTAGCCTCCTCGGGCACCCATTAAGCTAACCCAAGCGTCAATTTTGACCTTCGCAGCTCTCCCCGACGAGATCCATCTCCACCCGAGTCGTCGTCCGCCGGAGCAAGGCTCGCCGTCGACGTGGTACTCGCCGGCGACCACCACCACCACCAACCGACGCGGAAGGGCGCCCTGAACACGGAGGTACCCTCCGATCCCCCTACCTCGCCGTGGATCGCCGCCGGCGACCACCGCGGCTCTCGGACACCGTCGTCCTCTGCCGCCCTTTTGAATTTTTAAACCTGACGGGTGGGACCTGCCCGTCAGCCTCTCTGTCCTTTTCTAAATGAACCGTTTTCTGGAAGCGTATTCTGCCAAATGCGCTTTCCCCCTGGGCTGGCGTATTCTCTATCGAATCGTTTTCTATTTTTATGAGCTAGCCCCTGGAAACTCTCTATTTCATTACAGATGAGCCCCTGGACAAAAACCCTTATAACTTTTAAACAGAAAAGTATTTTTGATTGATTCTTTTTCTGTTCTCTTTAAAATTTTGTCTAGTTTTTTATCAGATTTATTTGAAAAATATTTGGAATACTTTTTGTGCACCTCTCGGTATTTACGTTAGCGCGTGTGTTTTCTTTATACCGTAGATACCGAAGGAGGTGACGGAGCCGCGAACTTCATCGAGCTAGGCTCCGACTACTCTGAACCAGGCAAGCATGTTTGAACTTTTGATATGATGAGTGTCTTGGCATGTTTTGCATTTAGTTGGTTTCATGGCATGTTGATGAGCATACCGATGAACGTTATTTTCATGCATTGTTGAGGTAAGTGAGCTCGATGATCCATAGGTGGATGGATGTGAGTATGAATGGCCATGTGTTGGCATGAGGATAGGTAAGATGGCAGTGTTGTAGCATGCCAGTCTTATGCCAGATTGTATGACTACAGTGTCAAATCGTATCGGTCCAGTTCCTCCCATTTCCTTCCCTGTACTACCACATGTTTTCCGCAAGGAATATGGGTTAGTAAGTTGCAAACCGCTTTCCTGGTACACACCAAAAGGAGAGGCCGGGATGATGGTTCCATGGCCCTGGATTAAAGCCAGTCATCCGGTCAGGGGGCATGGGTGTTTTCGGTTGGGACCAAGAGGGGGGCACCCCTTAGAGCGCGCGTATATAAATTTGATCCCATGCTATTCGAGATTGTGATCTCCCCATCTCAAAAGTTTTTCTTGGACGATGTCTAGGGTGAGTCCTGGCATCGAGAGGTAGGATGGGTGTGTACTGGTTAGCCGTGTTTTCTTCCGAAATACCGTAAACGGAACTAGTCCTTCGTGACTACGGAAATCCGTTAGCTGTGGGAAATTTTTGTACAAACTCTGCAGAGTCATAAATCTCCAAATCATCTTATCCATATCCAAATTTTGTGCTAACTTATTCTGACAAGTGCCAGTTTTGGTGACAGATACTCCGGTGAATCACATGAGTGCTAAGCCCGGTTAAATGTTTATTCCTGTGGATGGACTAACCCGTTTATTATCATGAATTGAATATTTATTATGAGTATTATTTACTTGTGAATAGAGCCCTTTCTGTGATGTCGCTCAGACGTCCGACTGTGGCATTTCTTTTAAAGCCCTTTCTATGATGTCGCTCAGACGTCCGACTGTGGCATTTCTTTTAAAGCCCTTTCTGTGATGTCGCTCAGACGTCCGACTGTGGCATTTCTTTTAAAGCCCTGTCTGTGATGTCGCTCAGACGTCCGACTATGGCATTTCTTTTAAAGCCCTTTCTGTGATGTCGCTCAGATGTCCGACTATGGCATTTCTTTTAAAGCCCTTTCTGTGATGTCGCTCAGACGTCCGACTGTGGCATTTCTTTTAAAGCCCTTTCTGTGATGTCGCTCAGACGTCCGACTGTGGCATTTCTTTTAAAGCCCTTTCTGTGATGTCGCTCAGACGTCCGACTGTGGCATTTCTTTTAAAGCCCTTTCCGTGATGTCGCTCAGACGTCCGACTGTGGCATTTCTTTTAAAAGCCCTTTATGTGGTGTCGCTAAGACGCCCGACTGTGGCATGATTTTCTGTTATTATTTGTTCACCTTTCGAGGCGTCGCTTCAGACACCCGATCGGTTTTCATTTATATTTTGTTGGGATTTCAGGCGGACTACCACCGTTTCCCTTGTACTTACTTCGTTATGCAAATTTTTGTATGTGCATTGGAAAGATTAATCATGACGCATTCATGCATGCATTTGTTATATCTTACTCCAAACTGTCTTGCGAGTACTTTCAAAGTACTCACTGGCTTGTTGATTTGGCCAGATGCTGACAAAGGCGATCTCTTGGATGAAGAGTTCGATAGCGAGTCCGATGCCTAGAGGATTCCCAGTCAGTCTCGTGCGACCCTGGATTTGGTCACTGTATATATCCGCTTCCGCAACTTGAATAACATTCATCGGGCCTCACCTCGACGCTCGATGAGATGCCAGTCTGAGAGTCATGTTATCACACTCCCCACGGTGTTATTCCACCATCACTTTATCCTCGAGTCAGTAGTATGCCACCACACCATTGTGTTAAATCCGCCATTATGTATAATTATTGGCGCGCTTGTAATAATTTGTTGAGTAGCCCTAGCTCAACCCTGTAATATATTCTATGCTACTGGCTTATTGTATCAAGAATTTGTCTACCAGTGTGGAGGATTTCTCTCATGCTGGACTCAAAAGATTGGTTTTTCAATAAATATTTTTATTGGAAAACTGGTCGTGACACTGACTCATTCTTTGTGCTATGAGCATATCTTGTTCTGGAACAATGAACTGAGGAGACGACGTCGACTCCTTTTTCAGTCGCCTTGGTCCATTCTTGGTTTTTGTCGAGTGAATTTTCATTGTAGAATTCCTAATGATAATGTAGAGGACGTTTACAGTCTGGCAAGTTGCTCTGCTCTCCGCGGATTTCGCGGGATTCGAATTTTGGGAAGCGCGCCGGACGGGCGAGACCGTGGTAATCGGGACGGATTAGGCAAGTCTCCTTGATCTCCGCGCCACCTTTTTCACCATGTACTGTGCGTGCGACTGTTGCGGGATTTGTTTAGATCGTCTGTTTAGATCGTCTGGGTCCACCAGTCAGTCACTCGGGGAATAACCTTATAAAAGGCACCGGACCAGGCCTCTGCCCCGTGCGCTCCCATTCTATTTTCTTCTTCCTCCGACCTCTCCGCCACGCTCGCTTCTGCTCTCGTCGCCGGACCCTCGCTCGAACTCGATCCATCTCCATGGGGAAAGAGAAGACGGTGGCACTGGAGTACGTGAATAAGGCGACCGCGAAGGCGAAGGGCAAGCGGACCAGCCGGGGCGGATCCTCGTCGAGATCCGGCCTGCCGCCGGGCTAGATCCAGGGCAACTGGATCCGCTCGATGATCAGCCAGGACGACCTCAACAACCTGGTGGAGGGGGACCTGATCCCCCACAAGTCGGCATGGCTCCCGGGGAACGAGACCGAGCCGCAGCCAAGGGAGGGTGAGTGTGTTCTCCTCGCCACCCACGTAGATCGCGGATTCTCACTGCCTCCCCATCCTTTCTTCCGGGGCTTTTTGAACTTCTTTGGGGCTCAGCTCCACCATTTCACTCCAAACACCATAGTCTATTTGGTTGCTTTCATTTCAATGTGTGAAAATTTCTTGGGCTGTCGACCGCACTGGGGTCTTTTCAAACACCTCTTCACCTGCCGCTCCCAGTCGGTCAAAAAGGCCAATCCGAGTGATGAGAGGACCCAAGTGATCCAGATGTGCGGGGGCCTGGGGATCCAGATGAGGAGCAAGAGCACCTTCCCAGCACTGATCCTTCCCGACTCAGTCCGGGGCTGGCAGTCGACTTGGTTTTATTGCAAGGACCAGCCGACCCCGGGTCAGTCGACTGGACTTCCTCCCTTTTCTTTGGCTCGAGTGGAGAAGCCCGCCCCCCTAAAGGTGGTTCCAGAAGAGAAGGCGCATGTCAAGGTGCTGGTCGAACGGGTCATCCAACTCGTCCGCGACGGGGTGACCGGGATGGACCTGTTGGAGGTCTTCATCGGCCGACGCATCCAACCGCTTCAGGCACGTGATCATCCGATGTGGATGTACTCTGGGCTCGAGGATTCCACTCGGATCCACCCGAAGGACGTCAGGAGGACACCTTGGAGAAGTGGCTGATGGGGATCACCAGCAACAAAGACAACCCTCGGGGGTCTAGGAGGGTGATTCCATTCGACCACTCACGTCAGTCGGAGCAGGTATGATTCTGTTTTATCAAGTATCTTTCCGATTCACTGTGTGACATCTTGTTGATGGTCGGCTGAATTTCTTTTGATCATTGTCTTTTCAGGCCCTCATCGACATGTACTCAATGCCCAATGGAGTGCAGGAGCATGACGTCGAGGAAGGAGCGAGCGGGGGCGAGAGCGGCGAAGGGTACTCGGATGCCGAGGAGGACGAGGAGAGCGACGAATCGACTGACGATGAAGAGGTCGACTCGCCTCCTCGCAGGGAGAGGAGATCCAAACACGCTCATGGCCCGACGAGCGCTCCAGGCCTGGTGGCCGTGCCAATTGGGCAGTCTTCGAAGCGTCCCAGGACGTCTTCCCCAACGCCGATTGAGAAGGCTCCGAAGCAGCCCAAAGTTGTGCCGCCTCCAACGCCGAAAGCACCGAAAGACACCTCCTCCAAACTGCCAAAGGCTTTGCCCAGGATCAAAGTGATTGTCCCTACTATCTCCGGGTAATCATCTGACTTGTTCTTTTTATCGACTCGAGTAACAGAACATAACCGACTGGATGCGGGTCTTTGCAGTGCTGCTACGTCAGGAACCTCTTCTCTCCAGTACCGAGACGAGGAGATGGAAGACGCGGTTACCTCTAACCCAGGTAGAAAATCTTATGATCTTGTTCTTGATTCCTTGGTCGATTGCATTCTAGTGGTTCACTTGGGGTCGAATGATCTGTCTTGTAGCTCCACCCAACGTCATCGATCTTCCAGATGACGATGAAGATGTGGCTCTTAATCCCAGGAAGAGCAAGAAGGTAGCAGCTGGCAAGATGTCTCGGCAAGGGCCAACAACAACAACACCCGTCCGTCAACCTGAAGACGCGGGTAGGGCCTCTGTAACCTTCATTGCACCCTTGTCGAGTGAGCATCCCGCACCGTCGACTGCACCGGTGATTCCTTCGGTCGTCCAACTCCACGCCACAGAGCTCCAAGCTGCCACACCTGGGTCGTCTGCTCTCTTTTTCACCAGCTACCCCGTCCTGGACAACCAGTCGGAAGCGGCTGCGGAAGCCATCCGACAGGCTGACGTGATGATGGAGCGGGTGAAGATGGTGCATGAGAATAGCCAGGCTGCCTACGACACCAGCGCTGCTCTTCGGGCCAATGTCCAGGTAAGTAGACTTTCCGACTGCTCTTGTTCTATGAGGATATGCTACCCGAAAAATTTTCTTCTACACAATCTCTTGTTGTTTGCATCGAATCAGAGCACCCACTGGGTGTTTTGTTGTCTTTGGTAGTTGCATTCTTCCACTCGGTCTGGACGAGTGGGATCTGAACCGGTGGGGGCACGCTAAGTGCACCCACTGGATGTAGTCCCTGGGACCGCGGTCGACTGCTGGCAGTCAACTGGGGTCTGAGTTCTATCTTCCTTTCTTTTTCTTTTCTTCCACTCGACTCAGGCGGACCGGTCGAGTAGGATCTGAACCGGTGGGGGCACGCCAAGTGCACCCACTGGGTGTAGTCCCCGAGACCGCAGTCGACTATGGTCTGAACAGCTTTTTTTTAACTTGGTCCAGGCGGACCGGTCGAGTTGGGTCTTAATCAGCGGGGGCACGCCAAGTGCACCCGCTGGGTGTAGCCCCCGAGACCGCAGTCGCCTGTGTACAGTCGGCTGGGGTCTAAGCGAACTTCTTTAGGTTTTATTCACTCGGAAGTAAACAACCTTTGATCTTATCGACTGACCCGTCTTTTGCCTTCTGGAGAAGTCTTGTACTCTTGTTTCCAAGTTTGCTGAACTTGAGGAGAAGCAGAGGCAACTCAACCTCGACTTGGAATTGGCCCAGCAGAATCTGAAGAAAGCTCAAGACGAAGCTGCTGGTATGGAAGGTAACTGGTTGTCGACTGACTTTCAATATATTTCTTTGATCTTCTTGTTTGATTTGATTGCTTCTTTTGCAGAGAAAATGAAGTTGGCTCTGGAGAAGAAGGACTTGGACCTCGCCGCCACGCAAAAAGCAGCCCAAGATAAAACTGCTCTCATAGACCAGAAGCTTGCTTTAGTCGGAACGCTAGAAGGGGAGGTGAACAAACTAAAATCTTGCCTCAATGAAGCTAACCGTGAAGTGACTAGTCTGAAGAAGGACAAGGTTGCCCTGAATGAAAAGCTGGAGTCTGCGATCCGCAAGAGGAATGACATGGAAGCTTATCTGAGGACTCTTGCCAAGAAGCTCTATCTCACGCTGGAAGGTATTTCTTTTAAACCGACTGTGTTGATGCTTGCGATCGGATCCTGCTCGGTCGACTCACTAATTTTTGGCTGCAGAATTCTGCCAAGACTTCGATGAGGAAACTGGAAAGGTCGAGACGGGTCTGGACCCTATCGCTTCTCCAGTTTGCGACGAAACTACAATGAACATGCTCCGACATGAGTCCCGTATTGCCAGCGCCACAAGCTACCTCGTGCACCTGAAGGAGGTACTCTCCCGAATCGACTCCTCACTTTGGCCAAGGGCGACGCGTCAAAATGACCTGGAATCCCTGATGGCTCGACTGAATGAGATCCCTGACCGAGTGCAAGAATGGAAGAAGTCCTCCGCCCGGTGTGGTGCTGACGTGGCGTTGTCCTTGGTGCGAGTCCATTGCAAGGAGGCTCGTGAAGACAAGCTGGCTGCGATCAAAGTCGCTAACACCAAAAAGCATGACTTCCAATCCTTCATGGAGACTTTCATCGCTGACGCTACTCGGATCGCTGATGGGATCAACCTGGACACATTCGTCGAGCCTGCCAGCCCTCCTCCTGCCGAGTGAACAAACTTATGAGACTTGAATCTGCTTTAAATTTGCCTCGGAATGCTGAGTGATTGATGTAACCGTTAAACTCCTTCGGGCATGATGCCCGAATACTTTGGATTTGCTGCTTGGAACTTTAGGATTTATCCGAATTTCGTTTATCTCCGAATGTGCTTGCATTTTGCCTTCAAATGGACTTTGTTCACTGCTCGGAATAGTCTTTGCGCTGGAGATGCAGCTCTGAAGTGGTGGCTCCAGTCGACCTGCGCTTCGTCGTCCTTGCAGATAGGGATGGAGTGCACGTTGTACTTGTGCCGCAGCTCCGAAGGAGAAGGTTGCAGTCGACCTGCACCTTGTCATCCTTGTGGATATGGATGGAGCGCATGTTGTACTTGTGCCATAGCTCCGAAGGAGAAGGTTGCAGTCGACCTACACCTCGTCGTCCTTGCGAATAGGGATGGGGCGCATGTTGTACTTGTGTCGTAGCTTTGAAAGAGAAGGTTGCAGTCGACCTGCACCTCGTCGTCCTTGCGGATAGGGATGGAGCGTACGTTGTACTTGTGTCGTAGCTCCGAAAGAGAAGGTTGTAGTCGACCTGCACCTCGTCGTCCTTGCGGATAGGGATGGAGCGTACGTTGTACTTGTGCCGTAGCTCTGAAGGAGAAGGTTGTAGTCGACCTGCACCTCATCGTCCTTGCGGATAGGGATATGTTTCCAACTTAGGCGAGTACTGGACTGCAGCTAAGCCCCCGAGCGGGAGGATTGCTCTCCACTCGGTAGAATTTTTTCGAACTTAGGCGAGTATTGGACTGCAGCTAAGCCTCCGAGTGAGAGAACTTAGGCGAGTACTGGACTGCAGCTAAGCCCCCCGAGTGGGAGGATTGCTCTCCACTCGGTAGGATTTTTTCAAACTTAGGCGAGTATCGAACTGCAGCTAAGCCTCCGAGTGAGAGAACTTAGGCGAGTACTGGACTGCAGCTAAGCCCCTGAGTGGGAGGATTTCTCTCCACTCGGTAGGATTTTTTCAAACTTAGGCGAGTACTGGACTGCGGCTAAGCCTCTGGGTGAGAGAACTTAGGCGAGTACTGGACTGCAGCTAAGCCCCCGAGTGGGAGGATTGCTCTCCACTCGGTAGGATTTTTCAAACTTAGGCGAGTACCAGAGTGCAGCTAAGTCTCCGAGTGAGAGAACTTAGGCGAGTACTGGACTGCAGCTAACCCCCCGAGTGGGAGGATTGCTCTCCACTCGGTAGGATTTTCTTTCGAACTTAGGTGAAACGGATTCGCGACTAAGCCCACCCATTGCGGGATTTCAGAAGTAAATAAGAACAACAATCGTATGCGAGGACCATAAGCTCTTGTCTTTGATAAACAAATTACAAAGGTGTTTCTTATTACATTTTATTCGAACGAGTGCTTAAGTATAAAAGGGGCGGAGCAGCTCCGCGTTCCAAGCCTGTGGCTTGTCTTTCTGATGCTCAACACTGTAAAGATGGTACGCTCCGTTGTGAAGAACTTTGGTGATGATGAAGAGGCCTTCCCAAGCCGGGGCGAGCTTGTGTGGTTTCTGTTGATCCACTCGAAGAACCAGGTCTCCTTCTTGAAAGGCTCGACCCCACACATTTCTGGCATGGAATTGATGCAAGTCTTGCTAATAAATGGTCAACCGGATCAAGGCCATCTCTCTTTCCTCCTCTAAGAGAATGACTGAATCCTGTCGGGCCTGCTCTGCTTCCTCTTTAGAGAAGAGCTCGACTCGGGGTGCGTTGTGGAGCAAGTCACTTGGCAGAACAGCTTCGGCTCCATAGACTAAGAAGAAAGGAGTTCGTCCGGTCGACCGATTAGGAGTTGTCCTTAAACCCCACAAAACTGATGGAAGTTCATCAACCCAAGCGCCTGCTGCGTGTTTGAGATCACGCATCAGTCGGGGTTTCAGTCCTTTGAGAAGTAGGCCATTGGCTCTTTCTGCTTGTCCGTTCGACTGCGGGTGAGCAACTGAAGCATAGTCGACTCGTGTTCCTTGAGAAGTGCAGAAAGCTCTAAACTCATCAGAATCGAAGTTCGACCCGTTGTCTGTGATGATGTTGTGTGGAACTACGTATCTGAATGTCAATTCTCCGATAAAACTAACAGCGGTGCTGGCCTCAAGGTTCTTGATAGGTTTAGCTTCGATCCATTTGGTAAACTTGTCGACTGCAACGAGCACATGAGTGAAGCCACTCCTGCCAGTTCTTAGTGGTCCAACCATATCCAGTCCCCAAACAGCAAAGGGCCAGATGAGGGGGATGGTCTTCAGGGCTAACGCTGGCTTGTGAGACATGTCGGAGTAAAACTGGCAGCCTTCACATCTGTCGACTATATCTTTCGCCATTTCATTTGCTCGTGGCCAATAGAATCCAGCTCGGTATGCTTTAGCCACGATGGCTCGAGAGGACGCATGGTGACCACAGGTCCCCGAGTGGATGTCATTGAGGATCATTCGACCTTCTTCTGGTGTTATGCATTTTTGACCGACTCCAGTCACGCTTTCCCTGAACAGTTGTCCTCTTATCATAGTAAAGGCCTTGGATCAACGGACGATCTGTCGAGCCTCTTCCTTATCCTCTGGGAGTTCTTTCCTGAGGATGTACGCAATTGTAGTGACCAGACCTCGAACAGTCTGATCTCTGTGCTCCGGTGTCATTCTGGATCAGTAATGCTGACACCACACAGTACTCGGAGGATTTATAGCAGAGTAGCAATCACACACTTATTACATCAAGTGTCTCAAAAGAGAACTTATTACAATAAATATGGCTTAAGGCCATCTAATAACGATAACAGCGGAAGGCTTGGAAGATAAGTGAGTCCATCAACTCTAACGGCATCAATGAGTATAGAACCACGACCTAAAACTCCTTAATCATCGTCTGAAAAGTCTGCAACATTAACGTTGCAGCCCGAGAACGGGTCAGCACATGGAATATGCTGGCAAGGTAACACATAGAGAGTAATGGAATGAAACAACTATACTATATGCATATTTGGCTGGTGAAAAGCTCTATGGTTACAGTTTTTTTTTGCGTAAAGCCAATTTTTCCCTACTTCAAAGGAATAAATTTAATTACTATCATGGTGGTTGTTAAACATTGAGAATAGTTGACAGCATTCTCAATCCCAATTAAGCATCATCATTTAACAAACCCAACAAAATTAACTTTAGAGTAACATGTTGAGATTCACATGATAATCCAGGTACTAGATACTCAAGATGTCCATAACCGGGGACACGGCTAACCATGATTAGTTTATTACACTCTGCAGAGGTTTGCGCACTTTTCCCCACAAGACTCGATTGCCTCCGTTGGATTTCTCGCACTACATGGTGTTTGAGAAATGGATGACCGAGACACAGTCTTTCAGAAGTGCTAGCACCTTACGATGGATAGACCGGTACACCTACTTTCCCCTACATCTGCTAGTCTACCCTATAAGAGTTCGCACGACTTAATCAACTATGCCAGAGCCCATAATGGCTTGTGGCTGCACACGGAAGTTTCTAGTATGAATAATCTCATGATCCCTTTGAGCCTGGGTGGCGGTCCAAAAGAAAAACAGGCAAGTCCTGGAATACCCAGGTGCCTCAATCCACCCAGATGTGTGTTTAGGTTGCCACCTTAGATAAACCATTAATTAACAATCTCACATATGTCATGGATATCACTCACCCAATCCACGTCTACTATCATAGCATGGCATAATAAGCAAACTTAGAAATAACTCCCGAAGGTTTGATAATAAACAGGTAATAGGTACTACCTCATCTACTTCCCATCCCACAATTTAATTAGATCCTAATCATGCAATGTGTGAGGATTGATCTAATGCAATAAAACTAGGTTGTAGAAAAGGTATGATCAAAGTGTTACTTGCCTTGCTGATGATCCGTGAAACCTAGCGATTCGAAGTAACAGGCGGCGCACTCCGGGTATTCTATCGCAGACAGAGAAACAAGCATACAATAAGTACTCATCTAATGCACAGGTAAAACTCAAATAGAAGATCTAACCAGAAAGTTCAACTTAAGGACCCTGGTTTGCAAAAAGAATCAAATCGAACGAAGCAAAAGAAATCAAACGGCGAAAAAAATCAACTTCGTTCTAGTAATCTGGATCTAAGTCAAATTTTACAGTAGCAAAAACTTGTTTAAGTTGATTATTCGGAAAGAGGGTTTCGAGACGAAACTCCACGCGCTTGAATCGCCTGCTTCCGATAAACGAGCGAAAAGTTATACTAAAACGAAAATCGGATTAGAAATCGCGATCAGAAAATAACCGCGGAAAATCTGGCGAAAAAGAAAAATGACGAACAGATTAATCGTTAATTAACCTAATCCGAAAATAATTAAATAATAATAAAAAATCGAAAATAAAACCGATGAAAAAAATATTTTTTAAAAAAAAAATTCGGCACGGAAGTCGAGGCGGCGGCGAACCTCGGGCGGCGTGCAACCCCGACGAGTCGGCGGCGGCGGGCTAGGGTTTCGGGCGCGGGCGCGGTTATGGGCTGGGGTGCCAGGTGCCTCGCTATTTAAAGGCGCCCCCGGGCGGAGTCCCGCTCGAGTACGGCCCATAGTCGGTTTCGTTTTGTTTTAAAATAATTACGCTCGGAAAAAAATAAAAAAAATACTAAACGGACTCCAAAAATCCTGAAATAAATTTTCCCGGGTTTCTAAAATCAAGCCCGATAAAGTGAACATTTATTTGGGCCCAAAATACAACTTTGAAAAACGCATATTTTTTCTAAATTCAATTAAAAATACCGAAAAACTCCGAAATAAAACTTATTTGATTTTTTTATTAAATCCTCAATATTTCTATATTTTGGGAAAGTCATTTTATTCCCTCTCTCATATCTTTGTAATAGAAATAATTGACGATAAAATAAATAAAATCAAATAATCCTATTTACAAAATTTGAGAAAACTCAAATATGTAAATAACGAAATCCCCAACTCTCTCCGTTGGTCCTTGAGTTGCTTAGGATTTTCTAGGATCAAAACCAAAAGCAAAATAAAATATGATATGCATGATGATCTAATGTATAACATTCCAAATTGAAAATTTGGGATGTTACAAACCTACCCCCCTTAAGATTAATCTCGCCCTCGAGATTCGGGTTGGCTAGAAAACAGGTGAGGGTGGTCCTTGAGCAAATCTTCCTCTCGCTCCCAGGTGGCTTCATCCTCCGTGTGGTGGCTCCACTGAACTTTGCAAAACTTGATAACCTTGCTGCGAGTGACTCGGCTGGCAAACTCGAGAATCTTGACTGGTTTCTCCTCATAGGTCAAATTGTTATCCAACTGAATTGCTTCCAATGGCACTGTGTCTCTTAAAGGTATGTCAGCCATCTCCGCGTGACACTTCTTCAACTGAGAAACGTGGAACACGTCATGAACTCCTGTCAATCCTTCTGGCAATTCCAACTTGTAGGCCACTTCTCCCATACGCTCCAAAACTCGATATGGCCCTACAAATCATGGCGCTAACTTCCCCTTAACTCCAAAGTGCTTAATCCCTCGAAGTGGGGATACTCGAAGATAAGCTCTGTCTCCAACTTCGTAAACTGTCTCCTTGCGTTTAGAATCTGCGTAACTCTTTTGCCTGGACTGGGCTACCTTGAGCCTATCGCGAATCAACTTCACCTTCTGTTCAGACTCTTTAATCAGATCTTGTCCAAACAATTGGCGGTCTCCAACTTTGTCCCATGACAACGGTGTCCTGCACCTCCTTCCGTACAAAGCTTCGAAAGGGGCCATCTTCAAACTGGTCTGATAGCTATTATTGTAAGAGAACTCTGCATATGGCAAATTATCGTCCCAACTAGATCCATAATCTAGCACACAAGCTCTCAGCATATCCTCCAAAATCTGATTGACTCTCTCGGTCTGTCCATTTGTCTGCGGATGAAAAGCTGTACTAAATTCTAGCCTAGTACCCAAAGTCTCATGCAACTGCTTCCAGAACTTTGAGGTAAACTGGGTTCCTCTATCTGATACGATGCTCCTCAAAACTCCATGCAGACATACGATTCTTGTCATATATATCTTTGCCAACTTAGCACTGGTGTAAGTGGTCTTTACTGGGATGAAATGAGCTACCTTCGTCAATCGATCAACTACAACCCAAATCGATTCATAGCCTGAACGAGTCCTTGGTAATCCCGTGATAAAATCCATGCCTAGCTTATCCCACTTCCATTCGGGTATCGGCAATGGTTGCAACAATCCTGCTGGCTTCTGATGCTCTGCCTTTACTCACTGACTGCTACATACTCCGCAATATCCTTCTTCATTCCGGTCCACCAAAAAATATCCTTCAAATCCAAATACATCTTGGTATTTCCTGGGTGAATCGAATACGGTGAATCATGTGCCTCTTGCAGAATCAACTTTCTGATCTCTGGGTCATTGGGTACATAAACACGGTCTTCAAACCATAGGGTGTCGTGCTCATCCTCACGAAATCCCTTAGCTTTTCCTTGCCTCATTTTCTCTTTTATAGAAGCAATCTCCTTGTCAGATTTCTGAGCCTCTCTGATTTTATCCATCAATGTTGACTGAATCTCCAATGCTGCCACATAACCTCTCGGAACTATCTCCAAACCTAGTTCACGAAGGTTTTCTGCTAACTCCTTGGTTATTTCTCCCGTCATTAACGTATTGACATGGCTCTTACGGCTCAGTGCGTCAGCTACTACATTAGCTTTTCCGGGATGGTAATGCAATCACATATCATAATCCTTGATGAGCTCCAACCATCTCCTTTGTCTGAGGTTCAACTCCTTCTGCGTGAAAATGTACTTCAAACTCTTGTGATCCGTGTACACCTCACAATGATTTCCAATGAGGAAATGTCTCCACGTCTTCAATGCATGCACTACAGCTGCTAACTCCAAATCATGCGTGGCATAATTCAATTCGTGAGGCTTCAGTTGTCGTGAAGCATACGAAACAACTCTTCCCTCCTGCATAAGCACTGCTCCAAGTCATCGACGTGAAGCGTCGCAATACACCTCATAATCCTTGGTTTGATCTGGCAAAATCAACACTGGTGAGGTAACCAAACGTTTCTTCAATTCCTGGAAACTAGCCTCACACTCCTTAGTACATTTGAACTTAGTATCCTTCTTCAGCAACTCCGTCATAGGCTTCGCAATCTTTGAGAAGTTCTCAATAAATCTCCAGTAGTATCCTGCGAGTCCCAGAAAACTCCAGATCTCTCCAACTGTTGTTGGTGCTTCCCAATTGGTCACAATGATAACCTTGGTGGGGTCAACTGCTATTCCTTCTCCGGATATAACATGTCCGAGGAATCCAACTTCTTCAACCAAAACTCACATTTGCTGAACTTGGCATATAACTGATGTTCTCTGAGCTTCTCAAGTACCAATCGCAAATGTTCTTTATGCTCCTCTTCATTCTTTGAGAATACCAGAATATCATCGATGAAAACCACGACGAACTTATCCAAAAACTCCATAAACACTTTGTTCATCATGTTCATAAAATAGGCAGGTGCGTTAGTCAGTCCAAATGACATAACGGTATACTCATACAGTCCATATCTTGTGGTGAATGCTGTCTTAGGTATGTCCTGCTCTCGAATCTTCAACTGATGGTACCCTGATCGCAAATCGATCTTGGAAAACACTTTAGCCCCTTGCAATAGATCAAACAGATCATTGATCATTGGTAGCGGGTACTTGTTTTTGATTGTTACTTCGTTCAATCCTCGATAATCAACAACCATTCTTAACGATCCATCCTTCTTCTCCACTAGAAGTACTGGTGATCCCCAAGGCGAAGAACTTGGGCGAATGTAACCTTTATCCAGTAACTCCTTAATCTGCTTCTTAATTTCCACCAAATCCTTTGCGGGCATCCTGTATGGTCGCTTCGATATTGGCCCAGTGCCTGGCAAAGCTCAATCAAAAACTCAATGTCTCTATCCGGTGGCATGCCTGGCAACTCTTCTGGAAATACGTCAGGAAAATCCTTTACCACTGGTACTTCCTCTTGCACAACTCCTGATAAGGAATTTACTTGTGTCCTGTTTGGCGCATGTCGGGATACATACTTGATCCTTCTTCCTTCTGGCATTGTGAGCAAAATTGTCTTACTGGCGCAATCGATGTTTTCTCCATACATCGACAGCCAATCCATACCGAGAATTACATCCAAACCTTGGGATTCCAGAATAATTAAATCCGTTAGGAAAACATGCCTTCCTATACTTAATGGCACTTGAAAACATCCTTGTCCGGCCATGTACTCTGCTCCTGGCGAGCTTACTAGCATAGGTGTTTTAAGAACCCTAGTGGGCAGGCTATACTTTTCCACAAATCCCCTTGATATGTATGAATGCGATGCACCTATATCAAAAAGAACGAGTGCAGTAAATTACTTAACCAAAAACTTACCTATTACTGCATCGGGCTGGGCTTCAACCTCCTCCACGTTAACGTGGTTCACCTGTCCCCTGTTGAAAGGGTTCGGCTTCTTTCCAGAGCTTCCATTGCCGTTTTGGCCTTCAGGACATTCATTGGCATAATGTCCGGTCTTGGAACACTTGAAACACTTGAAACAGGTGACTTGACTCAGATCTCTCTTGGCTGGGGTTGATGGGGTGTTGCGATTCTGTCCATTGCTTCCTCCATTCCCATTACCATTCTTGGTGCCATTGTGATTGTGCGAGCTACCTACTCCATGGGTATGCTGAAAATGTCCTCCCGGTCTAGGGGTAAAACGTGGCTTCTGCTGAGCTCCTGAATTATACTTTCCTTGTCCATACTTCCTCTTGCGGTTCTCAATTTGCTGCTGCTTCCCTTCAATCATAAGAGCACGATCTACCAACTCCTGGTAGTTGTTGAAGGTGGCTACCATCAACTGCATACTCAACTCATCATTCAGTCCTTCCAGGAATTTCTCCTGCTTAGCTGCATCCGTAGCAACGTCATCTGGGGCATAACGTGCTAGCTTACTAAACTCCTCCACATACTGGCCAACTGTCCGTCCTCCTTGGCGCAAGTTACGAAACTCACGCTTCTTCATGGCCATTGCTCCTGCTGAAACATGGGCAGTACGAAACGCCTGCTGAAACTGGTCCCATGTGACAGTGTCGACTGGGAAGGTGGCTGTGAAATTCTCCCACCATGATGTTGCGGGTCCTTCTAACTGATGTGCGGCAAACTTCACCTTCTCCGCATCTATGCATCCTGCTGTGGTCAACTCCCTAGCTGTCTTGTGGAGCCAATCATCTGCTACTATCGGCTCGGTGCTACTGGAAAACACCGGCGGATTCAGTCTAAGAAAACGGGCTAAGTGGTCAACAGGTGGTGGTGGTGGTGGTGGGTTGTTGTTGTTGTTCCCCTGATTCTGATTCTGAACTAGCAACTGCATCAAGGTGTTCTGCTGCTGGATCAACTGGGTGAGCTCCGGCGGAAAGGCAAACCTGGGGTCACGTCTCGGAGGCATCTGAGGGTTTAGAAAAGATGAGATATAAGAATAGAGGGGGTCTAAAGAGAAAACACTACCCATATGCACATGAGGCAAAAGCAAACAATTCAGTTCATTCAATCAAACAAAGGCATACAATCGATCTAGCCATCGCAAAAGTGCTCGGACTACTAAATTTACATGGTGGACTACTACTGGTGAGGTGGTCTACTAGAAATATTCTACGGTTGTAGACTCCATGATATCGGCTCCAGCTTCATCAACATAGTCATCATCGCTACTATCTGCTTCCAAGTCGGTGCCGTCGATGATGATGTAGTCTTCCGGGCTAATCTCCTTGGGTTCTTCGTCTTCATCTACTGGTGTCGGGCCTCCCATAAATATTCCAATCTCCTTGATCAGGTTGTCATTCTTCTCCACCAATACTTCAATTTCTTCTTCATAATCTTCACGTGTAGCCTTGATTTCTTCCTCCAGTTCCTTGATTCTAGTCTTAGCCTTCTTCAGATCTATCATGTCGGCGCACATCTGATTCTCCTGTCGTCGAATGTGCTAGTGTAACTCCTGGATAAAAGCTGCAATTGATCTATCTTTCCTGGTGCTGATCATCTCCCAGTGTTCATCTCGGCGTCCGCAAATCTGGTAGATATTATCCTTGAGATCCTTGCGGTAGACTTCTCCAATGCGTCCCATGGCAATGTGAGCTGCCATACTCTTTCCTAGACTCCAAGTTGGTGCATCAAAAGAAAACTCTATGGGCTCAGTGACTGGCATGAACGTCCTTCCTGGAACTTAAACTTGAATCATCCAGCACTCTTCTTCAGGTAAAGTGGCATTGTAGGTTCCCGTGAAGCTTGGTACTCCTATGTTCAGGTATCTAGTGACTTCCTTCAAGTGGCGTCCAAAGGGTGTATCTTCATCTGGTTGTGTGAACTTGTTCCTTGAGCCGCCATCCTAAAGAGTAGAAAAGATGAGAAGTCAGAAGAGAAGAGAGTGAGTAGTGATCTAGGTCTTTTAGCTTAGTGGTTGTGTCCTACAGTCAGCGTATGCTCTGATACCATATCTGTAGCGACTAGACCTCGAACAGTCTGATCTCTGTGCTCCGGTGTCATCCTGGATCAGTAATGCTGACACCACACAGTACTCGGAGGATTTATAGCAGAGTAGCAATCACACACTTATTACATCAAGTGTCTCAAAAGAGAACTTATTACAATAAATATGGCTTAAGGCCATCTAATAACGATAACAGCGGAAGGCTTGGAAGATAAGTGAGTCCATCAACTCTAACGGCATCAATGAGTATAGAACCACGACCTAAAACTCCTTAATCATCGTCTGAAAAGTCTGCAACATTAACGTTGCAGCCCGAGAACGGGTCAGCACATGGAATATGCTGGCAAGGTAACACATAGAGAGTAATGGAATGAAACAACTATACTATATGCATATTTGGCTGGTGAAAAGCTCTATGGTTACAGTTTTTTTTTGCGTAAAGCCAATTTTTCCCTACTTCAAAGGAATAAATTTAATTACTATCATGGTGGTTGTTAAACATTGAGAATAGTTGACAGCATTCTCAATCCCAATTAAGCATCATCATTTAACAAACCCAACAAAATTAACTTTAGAGTAACATGTTGAGATTCACATGATAATCCAGGTACTAGATACTCAAGATGTCCATAACCGGGGACACGGCTAACCATGATTAGTTTATTACACTCTGCAGAGGTTTGCGCACTTTTCCCCACAAGACTCGATTGCCTCCGTTGGATTTCTCGCACTACATGGTGTTTGAGAAACGGATGACCGAGACACAGTCTTTCAGAAGTGCTAGCACCTTACGATGGATAGACCGGTACACCTACTTTCCCCTACATCTGCTAGTCTACCCTATAAGAGTTCGCACGACTTAATCAACTATGCCAGAGCCCATAATGGCTTGTGGCTGCACACGGAAGTTTCTAGTATGAATAATCTCATGATCCCTTTGAGCCTGGGTGGCGGTCCAAAAGAAAAACAGGCAAGTCCTGGAATACCCAGGTGCCTCAATCCACCCAGATGTGTGTTTAGGTTGCCACCTTAGATAAACCATTAATTAACAATCTCACATATGTCATGGATATCACTCACCCAATCCACGTCTACTATCATAGCATGGCATAATAAGCAAACTTAGAAATAACTCCCGAAGGTTTGATAATAAACAGGTAATAGGTACTACCTCATCTACTTCCCATCCCACAATTTAATTAGATCCTAATCATGCAATGTGTGAGGATTGATCTAATGCAATAAAACTGGGTTGTAGAAAAGGTATGGTCAAAGTGTTACTTGCCTTGCTGATGATCCGTGAAACCTATCGATTCGAAGTAATAGGCGGCGCACTCCGGCTATTCTATCGCAGACAAACAAACAAGCATACAATAAGTACTCATCTAATGCACAGGTAAAACTCAAATAGAAGATCTAACCAGAAAGTTCAACTTAAGAACTCTGGTTTGCAAAAAGAATCAAATCGAACGAAGCAAAAGAAATCAAACGGCGAAAAAAAATCAACTTCGTTCTAGCAATCTGGATCTAAGTCAAATTTTACAGTAGCAAAAACTTGTTTAAGGTGATTATTCGGAAAGAGGGTTTCGAGACAAAACTCCAGGCGTTTGAATCGCCTGATTCCGATAAACGAGCGAAAAGTTATACTAAAACAAAAATCGGATCAGAAATCACGATAAGAAAATAACCGCGGAAAATCCGACGAAAAAGAAAAACGACGAACAGATTAATCGTTAATTAACCTAATCCGAAAATAATTAAAATAATAAAATAATATTAAAAATAATATGAAAATAGTAATAAAAAATCGAAAATAAAACCGATGAATTTTTTTTTAATAATTACGCTCGGAAAAAAATAAAAAGAAATACTAAACGGACTCCAAAAATCCTGAAATAAATTTTCCCGGGTTTCTAAAATCAAGCCCGATAAAGTGAACATTTATTTGGACCCGAAATATAAATTTGAAAAACGCGTATTTTTCCTAAATTCAATTAAAAATACCGAAAAACTCCGAAATAAAACTTATTTGATTTTTTTATTAAATCCTCAATATTTCTATATTTTGGGAAAGTCATTTTATACCCTCTCTCATATCTTTGTAATAGAAATAATTGACGATAAAATAAATAAAATCAAATGATCATGTTTACAAAATTTGAGAAAACTCAAATATGTAAATAACGAAATCCCCAACTCTTTCCGTTGGTCCTTGAGTTGCCGAGGATTTTCTAGGATCAAAACCAAAAGCAAAATAAAATATGATATGCATGATGATCTAATGTATAACATTCCAAATTGAAAATTTGGGATGTTACAGTAATGTAGGGCACTGTCCAGTCGGGAGTAATGGCCAGAACCTCCATGATCAGGTCGACCACGGCTGGGACCTTGACTTCAGTCGGGTCTGTGGCGCTCTTAGGCTGCGGGGGCTCTTTAGTAAAAGGATCTTCCTGAACTGTCGGCGTGTGAATATGCTCCAAAAACACATTACTGGGAATGGCTTCTCTCTTGGAACCTATCTTTGCCAAGTCATCGGCTGCTTGATTTTTCAGTCGGGGTATGTGATGGAGCTCTAACCCCTCAAACTTCTTTTCCAGCTTCCTCACCGTGTTGCAGTAACCAGTCATGGCTGGGTTTCTGACGTCCCACTCCTTCATCACTTGATTGACTACCAAATCTGAGTCGCCGTAGACCATGAGGCGACGGACGCCGAGTGAGATGGCCATGCGCAACCCATACAGGAGTGCTTCATATTCTGCTTCATTGTTGGAGGAATCAAAGTGAATCTGGGGGACATATCTGAGCCTGTCTCCTCGGGGGGATACCAGTACTACCCCAGCGCCAGAACCATTCAGCATTTTGGATCCGTCAAAGAACATGGTCCAGTGCTCCGAGTGAACTTGAGTCGGCAGTTGCTGTTCGATCCACTCGGCGAGGAAATCTGCTATTGCTTGGGACTTGATAGCTTTCTTTGCCTCAAACTTGATATCCAAGGGAAGGAGTTTAATCGTCCATTTTGCCACTCGACCAGTTGCATCTCTGTTGTGCAGAATCTCTGACAATGGAGCATCGCTGACGACTGTAACAGAGTGATCAGAGAAATAGTGTGCAACCTTCTTTGTGGTCATGTAAATCCCATAGACAAGCTTCTGATAGTGCGGATATCTCTGCTTTGACGGAGTCAGGACTTCAGAAATATAATAAACTGGGCATTGGACTTTATAAGCTTTTCCTTCTTCTTCCCGCCCGACTGTAAGTACTGTACTGACGACTTGTCCAGTGGCTGCTATATAAAGCAGTAAAGGCTCTTTGCTGATTGGAGCGGCAAGCACCGGCTGGGTGGAAAGCAAGGCTTTTAGCTCTGCAAATGCTGCATCAGCTTCTGGGGTCCACTCGAACTTATCTGATTTCTTCATCAGTCAGTAAAAAGGCAGCGCCTTTTCATCGAGGCGAGAAATGAATCGACTTAGGGCGGCCAAGCAACTAGTAAGCTTCTGGACATCATGCACACGCACAGGGCGTTTCATTTGGAGTATAGCACCCACTTTCTCTAGGTTAGCATCAATTCCTCATTCGGAAACAAGGAAACCGAGTAATTTTCTGCCCGGAACTCCAAACGTGCACTTTGATGGATTGAGCTTGGTATCATACCTTCTGAGGCTGGCAAAGGTTTCAGCAAGGTCAGTTAGTAGGTCGGAACCTTTACGTGACTTGACCACAATGTCATCCATTTATGCTTCCACATTCCGACTGATCTGAGTGAGCAGGCACTTCTGAATCATCTGCATGAATGTGGCTCCAGCGTTCTTCAAACCGAATGGCATTGTGACATAACAGAAGCACCCAAACGGGGTGATAAAAGCTGTCTTTATCTCATCGGGTCCGTACAGACGGATCTGGTGGTACCTGGAGTAGGCATCCAAAAAGGACAAACGCTCGCAACCTGCAGTCGAGTCGACTATCTGGTCGATGCGAGGGAGAGGAAAGTGATCTTTCGGGCAGGCCCGGTTGATATGCTTGAAATCAATGCACATGCGAAGTGAGTCGTCCTTCTTTGGGACCATGACAACATTGGCTAACCACTCGGAGTGGTAAATCTCTTGGATAAACTCAGCTGCCAAAAGCTGAGCCACCTCTTCACCGATTGCCTTTCTCTTTTGTACGGCGGACCGCCGAAGATGTTCTTTGACTGGTTTCACTTTTGGGTCAACTCACAAACGATGCTCAGCCAGTCCCCTGGGAACACCCGACATGTCAGAAGGCTTCCATGCAAAGATGTCCCAGTTCTCACGGAGGAACTGGATGAGCGCTTCTTCCTATTTTGAGTCGAGTGTGGTTGAGATGTGAGTCGGAGCAGCACTGGGGTCTATCGGGTGAATGTGAATTGACTTCGTTTCGCCAGACAACTGGAATGCTGAATCTGTGCCTGGCTTTTTGGCTCGCAACAAATCACTCGGATCTGCATTTTTCTGGTATTCTTGCAATTCTACCACGGCCATCTGAGCATCGGCGATCTTTGAGCCCTTCTGGAAGCACTCTTCTGCCTTCTTCCGATTACCAGAGATAGTGATCACCCCTTTGGGACCAGGCATCTTCAATTTGAGGTACACGTAACATGGTCGAGCCATAAAACGTGCATAAGCTAGCCTGCCCAGAATGGCATGATAAGCACTCTGGAAATCCACAACTTCAAATGTCAACTTTTCTTTGCGGTAATTTTTAGAATCACCGAAAACCACGTCGAGCGCAATCTAACCGAGGGATGCAGCCTTCTTGCCCGGAATGACCCCATGCAAACTCATATTGCTTTCACTGAGTCTGGACATCGGAATGCCCATTCCCTTCAACGTCTCTGCATACAGTATGTTCAGGCCACTACCACCGTCCATCAGGACCTTTGTCAGTCGAGTGCCTTCGACCACCGGGTTGACCACCAGTGCTTGCCTCCCGGGGGTGGCTATGTGTGCTGGATGATCAGACTGGTCGAATGTAATGGAGGTCTGTGACCACTTCAGGTAACTGGGTGTCACCGGAGCGACCATGTTCACTTCTCTGTTGATGACTTTCAATTGACTTTTGCTCTCAACGTCAGCAAAAATCATCAGAGTGGAATTCACATGGGGATAACCTGTTGGGGATCGTAGCAGAAATTTAAAATTTTCTACGCATCACCAAGATCAATCTATGGAGTAATCTAGCAATGAGGGGAAGGGGAGTGCATCTACATACCCTGTAGATCGCTAGGCGGAAGCATTGCAAGAACGTGGATGAAGGAATCGTACTCGCAGCGATTCAGATCGCGGTTGATTCCGATCTAAGCGCCAAACAACGGCGCCTCCATGTTCAACACACGTGTAGCCCGGTGACGTCTCCCACGCCTTAATCCAGCAAGGGGAGAAGGAGAGGTTGGGGAAGACTCCATCCAGCAGCAGCACGATGGCATGGTGGTGAAGGAGGAGCGTGGCAATCCTGCAGGGCTTCGCCAAGCACCGCGGGAGAGGAGGAGGACTTGGGAGAGGGGGAGGGCTGCGCCAGAACTTGGATGCGACTGCCCTGCCACCTCCCACATATATATAGGGGCAAGGGAGAGGGGGGCCGGCCCCCTCAGATCCAATCTGAGGAGGGGGCGGCGCCCAGGGGGGTTGCCTTGCCCCCCAAGGCAAGGGGGCGCCCCCCTTTAGGGTTCCCCGAAACCCTAGGCGCATGGGCCCTAGGGGGAGGCGCCCAGCCCACTAAGGGGCTGGTCCCTCTCCACACACAGCCCATAGGGCCCTCTGGGGCAGGTGGACCCCTGAAACCCCTTCGGTGGTCCCGGTACAATACCGGTAACCCCCGAATTATTCCGGTGACCGTATGATGACTTCCCATATATAAATCTTTACCTCCGGACCATTCCGGAACTCCTCGTGACGTCCGGGATCTCATCCGGGACTCCGAACAACATTCGGTAACCACGTACATCTATTCCCTATAACCCTAGCGTCATCGAACCTTAAGTGTGTAGACCCTACGGGCTCGGGAGTCATGCAGACATGGCCGAGACAACTCTCCGGTCAATAACCAACAGCGGGATCTGGATACCCATGTTGGCTCCCACATGCTCCACGATGATCTCATAGGATGAACCACGATGTCAAGGATTCAATCAATCCCGTATACAAGTCCCTTTGTCTATCGGTACGATACTTGCCCGAGATTCGATCGTCGGTATCCCGATACCTTGTTCAATCTCGTTACCGGCAAGTCTCTTTACTCGTTCCGTAACACATCATCTCGTGATCAACTCCTTGGTCACATTGTGCACATTATGATGATGTCCTACCGAGTGGGCCCAGAGATACCTCTCCGTTACACGGAGTGACAAATCCCAGTCTCGATTCGTGCCAACCCAACAAACACTTTCGGAGATACCCGTAGTGCACCTTTATAGCCACCCAGTTACGTTGTGACGTTTGGCACACCCAAAGCACTCCTACAGTATCCGGGAGTTGCACAATCTCATGGTCTAAGGAAATGATACTTGACATTAGAAAAGCTTTAGCATACGAACTACACGATCTTGTGCTAGGCTTAGGATTGGGTCTTGTCCATCACATCATTCTCCTAATGATGTGATCCCGTTATCAATGACATCCAATGTCCATGGTCAGGAAACCGCAACCATCTATTGATCAACGAGCTAGTCAACTAGAGGCTTACTAGGGACATGGTGTTGTCTATGTATCCACACATGTATCTGAGTTTCCTATCAATACAATTCTAGCATGGATAATAAACGATTATCATGAACATTGAAATATAATATAATAATAACTAATTTATTATTGCCTCTAGGGCATATTTCCAACATAACCATCATCATCCCCTTCCTCATCCTCAGCCTTGTCTGCTTCCTTCTCCTTTTCCTTGGGCTGTTTCTGTCGGAATTGCTGGATTAGGAGCCGACACTGCCGAGTGGTGTGCTTCGGGTAAATGAAATTACCCTCTTCATCTTTTTTGGTGTGGATGTGGCACGGCAAATCCAACACGTCATTTCCATCTTGATCTTTTAATTTCTTGGGGTTCCACGGCCCCTTGGGCTTCCCCTTGAACTTTCCTTAAACCACAGCCAAGGCTTCACCAGGAGCAGCTGGCTCGGCCTTGCGCTTTTGTTTTCGACCGGAGTTTCTTCCTCCGGCTTCGTGGGCGACTGCTTTGTGATTGCCACTCCGGAGTCATTCTTCTTCTTCACCATTGGCATACTTGGTGGCAATTTCCATCATCCAAGCCAGAGTCATATTTCCTGTCCGGCCGAATTTCATATTCAACTCCCGATACCTGACACCTTCCTTAAAGGCACAAATTGCCTGATGATCTGACACATCCCCTACCGTGTGGTGTAGGGCGATCCATCTCTGGATATAATCCCTCAAAGTTTCATTCGGTTTCTGAACACAACACTGTAATTCTGTCAAACCTGCCGGCCGTTTGCAATTGCCCTCGAATGTTCTGACAAACACTCGTGCGAGATCTTCCCAAGTATAAATACTTCCAGGCGTCAACTGATTCAGCCATGCTCTAGACGAGCCCTCCAACATCAGAGGAAGGTGTTTCATGGCCACTTCATCATTGCCGCCACCAATCTGGACAGCCACTCGGTAGTCTTCAAGCCAAGTGTCAGGCTTAGACTCACCAGTGAACTTACTAACTCCAGTCGCCAACCTGAAGTTGGGGGGAATCACTACAGCTCTGATAGCTCTGCTGAAGCACTCTGGACCTGAGACATGCGCTCTGTTGCTGGTTTGCGGACCCCCGTCATGGCCTTCTCGGTGAGCTCTGTTTCTGTCGACCAAACCCTGAATGAGAATAGATCTCGCATCAAAGCCTAGCTCCCTGGGGTCGACTAGAATACCTCACCCAACACTGTGAGGCCTTCTGTCTTCATGTTGCCGAGGCACGTATGACCCACTCCTTGGGGGAGGAGTGGGCACTCGACGACGATCATCACGATCGACTCGGTGATCATACTGCTCATGGTTCTTGTACTGATCTCGTCGATCTCCACGTCCCTCATGCCTCGGGGGCGATCTTGGGCTATGGGCCAACTAAACTGTGTCTGCAACCACGGACCTGCTATGGATCCTATTCCACGACTGGGATACAACCGTATTCTGTTCTCCCGCTGCCCGAAGCAAGGCTCGGATTTGCACCAGACCTCGGCCAGCTTCCGACTGGGAAGGTTGGATCGACTCCGCTATCCTGGAAGCAGCTGCTAGATTCTGGATCGGGGTTTAGTATACCTGAGTCGGAGGAGGAAAAATTTGGTGTCGACTGGATTCAGGAGCACGCTGTCGAGCGCGATCGTCGAGTGCGCGCTGGAGGTTCTCCAGTCGAGTGCGCTCAGCCAAGTTGGCCAAGCGCGCCTGCTCCAAGGCCTGGGCCTCAGGGGTTTCTCCAACTATAGGAGTATGCAGTGCATCCATGTTCCGGCAACGAAGTTCCTCCCTCTGCTGCGAAGAGAGGGGTTCGCGGCGGTACTCGTCATGAACGCGTGACGGATCGCTGTTCCCATCGCCTCCGTCTTCACGGCTGAAGCCAGGAGGGCTGCGTGGTCCATTGACCATCAGAACTTCAGCCGCTGGGTCGCTGCTGTCACACTCGGATGCGGTCTCTATGGAGCCAGTCGACAGATCGAACAGGCCGTAGAGAGTTTCGTCGGGCTCGATCATCGTGACTTGAGGGGTGGCCGATTGGCGGGCCACTGCATGCCTCACCCACCGCTGAAGTCTTGACTGACCGGAACATTTGCTTCGGCGGGCCGCGGGAAGGGGAAAGCTGCTGGAGCCGACTGATATTGGGTCGACGACTACCGTAGAAGGATGCCGTGGACGCACGCACGAAAGTGCGTCGCCCCGCGGGCGGGGAGCGCATCGACATCGGGTGGAGCCTCCTGAAGCCAAGCGGAGTCGTCGGCGACAAACACGAGCGTGCCGAGATAGATCTCGTGGCCCTCAGCCAAACCTCCGCCTGAAACCATGATGAAGGGGATCGGAAAAATTGCAACTTCTCCAACAAGTCGCTAAGACACCTGCCCCACGGTGGGCACCAACTGTCGTGGTTCTAAGACTGACAGTAGAATAGGGGGTAGGAATGTAGAGGCAAGATCCTAGCTATGGAGGAGTTGTACACACGAGTTTTACGAGTTCAGGCCCTTCTCGGAGGAAGTAACAACCCTACGTCTCGGAGCCCGGAGGCGGTCGACTGGATATATGCGTGTGAATTACAGAAAGTGCAAACCCCTGTCCCAGAGGAGGGGGTGGCTTATATAGAGTGCGCCAGGACCCCAGCTCCCCTCCGTTACACAGGGTTCAATGTTCATAAAGGAGGAGCGTTACTGGTAACGTCCAAAGTAAAGTGCTATAAATGTCCATAAAGCTATGACTTAAACCCAGACCGTTGCGGAGTGAAGGGCTTCTCATCTTCTGGTGGTCGAGTGTCTTCAAGGTGGTCGAGTGAACACATCTTCATGGTCGAGTGGATGATGGTTTCTCTTCGACTACTTCTGATTCTTTGTAGAGATGCCCTTGGGGAGGGTATGTTGGACAGATCCATGACCCTACCCTAGGTACATAGCTTCATCAGCCCCCGGCAATACTGGCTTGCCAGGGTCCGGACGATGGTCCGTCCCCTTCCTTCCAAAGCAGCTTGGCAAGGATACTCATGTGTCCTGCGAACCAAAGAAGACAGAGAAGAACAGAGAGACGCGCACTCGACCTCTAAGCTAGGGGTTAGCCGTTGCTAAGCACTATCAACCCTAACCAGGGACGAGACTCGACCTAGCATGCATGCTATAACTTAGGATGCCAGCGCTTCATTTATTTATGCTCAGGGTCTGCGCCTGGCTTCGTACAGAGGGTCACATGCCTTGTCGGCAAAGCTCGTACAAAAGGTGGCTTGCCGGGAGGCCCGGCAAGCCGCGCCTTATGGGTAAAACTTGCAAAGATGCTCGATGTTCCAGGAGTTGCTCACTGGTATGGCATCCTCGGTCTCCAGGCGGACTACGCCCGGCTTGGTGACTCATATAACCCGATAAGGGCCTTCCCACATTGGCGTCAACTTGTTGGAATTCTTGGCTGACTGAATGCGCCTAAGAAAGGTCGCCTTCCTCAAGGCTTCAGGCATGAACCTTGCGGCTATGGTAGCGGCGCAAGGCTTGCTAGTAGTGTGCCGCTCTCACAGCCACCCGAAGACGATCTTCCTCAAGGAGCGTCGTGTCATCTTGGCGCAACGGCTCTTGCTCAAGCTCATCATAAGCGAGCACTCGAAGTGACCCGTGTATGAGTTATGTTGGGAGAACTGCTTCCGCCCTATATACCAGGGCAAAAGGTGTCTGGCCAGTGGCTCGATTTGGCGTCGTTTTGATCGACCAAAGAACCGCCGGCAACTCATCAATCCAGCGCCTTCCACTCTTGTACAGGCTGTCAAAGGTCTTCGTTCTCAAGCCTCGTAATACTTCGGCATTTGCCCTCTCCGCTTGGCCGTTGCTCTGTGGATGTGCCACGGAAGCAAAACAGACCTTGCAGCCGAGGTCTCGGATGTACTGCATGAAGGTGTGGCTTGTGAACTGCGTGCCGTTGTCGGTGATGACTCTATTTGGCACACCAAAACGGCAGAACAGTCCTTTGAAGAATTTGACGGCTGACTGAGCAGTCACCTTCCTCACTGCTTCCACCTCTGGCTACTTTGTGAACTTGTCAATTGCAACGTACAGGTACTCAAAGCCCCCGACAGCGCGGGGGAAAGGGCCCAGTATATCGAGCCCCCAAACCGAGAATGGCCAGGAGAGAGGGATTGTCTGAAGGGCTTGAGCTGGTTGATGAAGCTTCTTTGAATGGAACTGGCATGCTTCGCACTTGGTGACTAGTGCCGTCGCATCCTAGAGGGCGGTGGGCCAGAAGAAACCTTGCCGGAATGCCTTCCCGGCAAGGGCCCTTGACCCTATGCGGGAGCCACATATGCCTCCATGTATCTCTGCCAACAGCTCTAGTCCTTCCTCCCGGGGGATGCACTTGAGTTTCACACCGTTCAGCCTCCTCCGGTACAGGACGTCATCGACGAACTGGTACAGGGCGGACCGACGCGCTACTCTTTCCGCTTCTTCCTGCTCCTCAGGAAGCTCCCCCGTTTGGAGGAATTGGACGGTGTGCTGCGCCCATGCCAGAGCCTGAGGCTCGACGGCAAGGACCAAAGGCATCTCCTCTGCCATGGGAGCGGTTGTCTCCATGGCCAGGGCCTGACACCCCACCAGAGCCAGAAGCTCTTGGGCAGACTCAGCGTCCGCGGCAGCACCCTTGCCGGCAGCCCCGGGGGGCTCAGTAGGAAAGTACTTGCCGGGACCTAATTTCCTCCACTTGCTCTGCCCTGTTGATGGATCGACGGATGGTTGAGTTAACCGGAGCAAGAAGGTACCTGGTTCCATAGGTAGCTTGAATGCGGCACGCTTTGACAGGTAATCGGTGATGTCGTTTTCCGCTCGGGGGACGTGCTCCGCCTGGATACCGTCAAAGCATTCCTCCAGCTTCCTCACCTCATCTACGTATGCTTCCATCAGTGGGCTCTGATAATCTTTGTTGAAATACCTGACAACAAGCTGCGAGTCTCCCCTGACAATGAGCTTCTTAACCCTGAGGTCCGCCGTGATCCTGAGACCGGCAAGCAATCCCTCATACTCGACGGTGTTATTGGTGGACATCTCCCTAGGGAAGTGCATCTGGATTACGTACTTGAGGTGCTCTCCGGTGGGCGCGACGAGCAGCACGCCGGCACCGGCGCCTTGAAGTGAGAAGGCTCCATCAAAGTACATGATCCAGTTGCGGTCTGCTTCCTTGCCGGGGAGAGTAGTCTCCTGGATTTGTTCGTCAGGTGTCGAGGTCCATTCCGCGATGAACTCCGCCAAGACTCTGCTCTGAATTGTCGAGGTACTCTCAAACTTTAAGCCGAAGCTTGACAACTCCAAGGCCCATTCCACAATCCTTCCGGTTGCGTCCGGGTTGTGCAGTATCCGTTGCAACGAGAGGCGAGTGACGACAGTGATCTCGTGGGCCTGGAAGTAGTGACGCAGCTTCCTCGAGGCCATGAGGAGGTTGAAGAGCAATTTTTGCACACCGGAATACCTTGACCTATCCCCCTGCAAGAGGGAGCTGACAAAGAAAACCGGGTGCTGCATCATCTTTTTCTTAGGCACCACTTCACTCGACCACGGGGGCATCGCCTTGGTGGCACCAGGCTCTGCCGGGGGCCGCGCCTTGTCGGCACCAGGCCCTGCCGGGGGAATCTTCAGCTCGCCATCCGTTGGTTCTGCCGCCATCGTGGCCTCCTCGTTGACCTCCCTCTGCGCCACTAGTGCGGCGCTGACCACTTGATTCGTCGCTGCCAAGTACAGCAGCAACGGCTCTTGTGGTTTAGGCGCAACTAGTATTGGTGTGGAGGAAAGGTATTTCTTCAGGTCCTGCAGCGTGGCCTCAGCTTCTGGGGTCCACTCTATTGGCCCCACCTTTTTCAAGATCTTGAAAAAGGGAAGGGCGCGCTCGGCAAACTTGGAGATGAACCAGCTCATGGCGGCAACCGGCAAGCCGACGCACATCTTTGATCCGCTTGGGCGCCTTGATCTGCTCAATAGCCTTGATCTTGTCTGGGTTTGCCTCAATCCCGCGCTGTGATACGAAGAACCCGAGAAGTTTGCCGGACGGGACACCGAAGACGCACTTCTCAGGGTTCAACTTGAGGTTGATCCTGCGCAAGTTGGCAAATGTCTCTTCTAGATTTTGCACAAGAGTCGGTCCGTCCTTGGTTTTGACCACTATGTCATCCATGTAGGCCTCCATATTTCTATGGAGCTGAGGTTCAAAACCAATTTGGACCGCTCTTGCAAACGTTGAGCCAGCACTCTTCAACCCGAAAGGCATCCATAAAAAGCAATACGTACCACATGGGGTGATGAATGATGTCTTCTCTTCATCCTCTCTTGTCATGAAGATTTGGTGGTAGCCTGAGTAGGCATCGAGGAACGATAGCAGATCACACCCGGCTGTGGAGTCAACAATCTGGTAGATGCGCGGCAATGGGAAGGGGTCCTTAGGACAAGTCTTATTGATATCTGTGTAATCAATACACAGCCTCCACTTCCCATTCGCCTTGCGCACCACTATCGGATTGGCCAACCACGTCGGGTGGAGCACCCCTCTCACCAAACCTGCCGCTTCTAACTTTCTGATCTCCTCTGTGATGAACTCCTGCCTCTCCAGAGCCTGCTTTCTGACCTTCTGCTTGACGGGACGCGCGTGGGGGCAGACAGCTAGGTGGTGCTCAATCACCTCCCTAGGAACACCGGGGATGTCGGACGCTTGCCATGCAAACACGTCGACATTTGCCCGCAGGAAGGTGACGAGCTCGCCTTCCTATTTGCTGCTGAGGGTGGAGCCTATGATGAAGGCCCCTCCCGTGTCGTCTTCCGCGACGGGCACCTTCTTGGTTTGCGGCGGCCCGGCCCTGGACCTCTTGTTCTTGTCGGCAGAGCTCTCTGGGACGTCCTCAACGGTAGCACAACACCTCGAAGAGGTGCGCTTGCCGGAGTGGGTGCGTGAGGTCTTGTCAGGCTCTTTTTTTCCTCCCGGGCCTTCGGTGGTAGGAGCAGGTGCCTCGACGGCAGCTGCTGCAACTACTTCCCAGTATAGTTGGTCGGCGCAGATCAGCGCGTCCTTGTCGGAGGGGACGGAGATGACGGTCAACGGCCCGGGCATCTTTAGCATGTTGTAGGTGTAGTGTGATGCCGCCATGAACTTAGCTAATGTCGGGTGGCCGAGGATCTGTAGGGCAAGGGGATCTCGGCCACGTCGAAGACGATCCTCTCCGTCCGGAAGTTCAACTCTCCTCCAAATGTCACAGGCAGTGTGACCTTTCCCTTTGGCTGGCTTCTCCCCGGATTGACCCCCTGAAACGTGCCCGTTTCCTCGAGGTCTCCGTCCTGGATTTGCAACTTTTTGATCACGACAGGCGAGATCAGGTTTAGGCCGGCCCCGCCGTCAACCAACATCTTGTTCACCCTGAGGTTGCGTATTGTTGGCGAAACCAACAACGGCAAACACCCGACCGTGGTAGTGCGATCAGGGTGGTCCTCGGCATCAAAGATGAGGGGCGTGCTAGACCACTTTAGTGGCTTCTGAGCGTCGAACGATGGCTCTATCGCTACGACCTCTCGCGCCCACTGCTTGAGCTGGCGGTGAGAGGTGTGCAGCGAGGCGCCGCCATCGACGCACATGGCCTCCGTAGCCTTCTGGAACCCTTGCTCACCAGACTCGTCGTCCTCGTCGCGATCGTCGTCTTCTTGTTTCTTATCGCGGCCCCGGGCGGGTCTTTCTTGCTGTTTGTCCCTGCCGGGGCGGCCTCCTTGGCCGCCGCGCTTCTTGCCGGATCCCTCAGCACCATCCTGGTCCTTCTCCTTGTCCCGCCTTTCGTACTCAGCCTTTTGCTTCTCAGCAAGCAGCTCGACTTGCCGGCAGTTCTGGAGATCATGGCCCTTGGTGTGGTGGATCTTGCAGTATTGCTTGCTGGAGCTTCCTGGCTTGTCGGTAGCCGCCAAGGCCCGGTAGGCGACGCACCCGGCAATCTCCTTACTGGGGGTGTCTGCCTTGACCTTCTTGCTGGTACCGGTATCGTCAGATCCCTCAACGGCAAGCACGGCCTTGCCTTTGCGCTTCCTGTTGCAACGCCGACCCTTCTTCATTGGGGCGGCGGCGTCCTCCTCAGTCGAGTCGGTTTCCGCGCCGGCGTTTTTGCCGGGATACTTCCTTCCCTCTTCAGCCCAGGCGCACCTGTCGGCCAGAACATAGAGCTCGGCCACATCTTTAACCTTGGTCATCGCCAGCTCCTCGCGCATCTTGCAATTGCGCATGTTCTGATGGAACGCGCTAATCACAGTGGCGGGATGAACGTCGGGGATGTTGTACTACACCCGGCTGAATCTCTAGATGTACTTGCGCAGGGTCTCCCCTTCCTTTTGGGGAATGATATGCAGATCACTGGCCTGGCCATGAGCTTGGTGGCCTCCCGTGAAGGCACCAACGAACTCATGGCACAGATCTGACCATGAAGAAATGGAGTACGCCGGCAAGTGCATCAACCAAGACATCACATTGGGCTTGAGCGCCAGCGGGAAGTAGTTGGCAAGCACCTTGTCGTCGCGAGCCCTAGCGGCCTGCATCGCAATGGTGTAGATGCTGAGGAACTCGGACAGATGGGTCTTGCCGGTGTACTTCTCACCGATGTCGGGCTTGAATGTGCGGTGGGACGGCCACTGGAACTGCCTCAGCTCACGGGTAAAAGCCAGGCAGCCCACCTCGTAAGGTAGGCCACCGGGGCCCCCCGGTGCCGGGTGGTCCGTAGTGGGTCCCGCCTGCTTGTCCGACTGGCGGCACGCCTCATGATGAAGCTATGTACCTAGGGTAGGGTCATGGACCTGTCCTAACTGCCCTACCTAAGGACATCTCAAGGAGAAATCACCTTTCAATCGACTTGGAGGTGTTCCACTCGATAGACTCGAAGACAGTCGACCAAGAAGCAATCACTCGACCAAGATCTAACCACTCGACGGCCAAGAGACCTAAAGTCACTCTGCACGCTAACGGTCGGTCATTAAGTAGCTTTCATGGTCATCATAGCACTTTATTACTAGCGTTACCAGTAACGCCCTGCCTTAATATACATTGAACCCTTTGTAACGTGGGCTGGCCAGGGTCCTGGCGCACTCTATATAAGTCACCCCCTCCTCCGAGACAAGGGTTCGCACCTCTGTAATTCATACTCACATAATCCAGTCGACCGCCTCTGGGCTCCGAGACATAGGGCTATTACTTCCTCCGAGAAGGGCCTGAACTCGTAAACCTTGCGTGCTTACAACTTCTCCATAGCTAAGATCTTGCCTCTCCATACTTACCCCCCCCCCTACACTACTGTCAGACTTAGAACCACGACAGTTGGCGCCCACCGTGGGGCAGGTGTTTTAGCGTTTTGTTGGAGGAGTTGCGATCTTTTCTGACCCGAATCATCATGGTTTTCGGCAGAGTTTTGGCGAAGGGCCGCGAGATCTGTTTCAGCGCGCTCACGTTCATCGCCGACGACTCCGCTTGGCTTCAGGAGGCTCCGCTCGATGTGGACGCACTCCCTGTCCGCGGGGCAACGCACTTTAGCGCGTGCGTCCGCGGCGTTCTCCTGCAGCAACCGTCGACCCCCTACTGGTCGGCTCCTATGTTGTCCTTCCTCCCTGTTTCCCGCCGGCGCAAGTGCTCCGGTCGATCGAGACTTCAGCGATGGGTGAGACACGCGGTGGCACGCCAGTCGGCCACCCCTCAAGTCGCGGCGATCGAGCCCGACGAATCCCTCTATGGCCTGTTCGACCTGTCGAATGGCTCCGCAGAGACTGCATTCGAGTGCGACAGCAGCGATCCGGCAGCGGAGGTTCTGATGGTCAATGGACCGCCCAGTCCTCCTGGTTTTACCTGCACCGACGGAGGCGCGGGTGGAGGCGACCCGTCGCATCCCCATGAGGAGTATCTTCCCGAGCCTCTCACGTCGCTGCAGAGAGAAGAACTTTGCCGCCGGATCATGGATGCACTGCACACTCCTATCGTTGGAGAAACCCCCGAGGCTCGCACCTTGGAAGACGCGCGCCTGGCAAACTTGGCCGAGCGCGCTCGACTGGAGAACCTCCAGCGAGCACTCAACGAGCGTGCGCGACAACGGGTTCCCAAATCCAGTCGACGTCAGCTCTTCCCGCCTCCGTGGGTATATCGAACTCTGATTCAGAATTTAGCAGCTGTGGCCCGTATAGCGAAGTCAATTCAGCCTTCCCAGTCGGAGGCTGGCAGAGGCTTGCTACAGATCAGAGCGTTACTCCGGGCAGCAGGAGACCAGAATTCCGCAATTCTCAGTCGCGGAACAGGATTCACAGCAGATCCGTTGCCACGGACACAGTCCAGTCGGCTCACAGCCCGAGATCGCCCCCGAGGCGTGAGGGACGTGGAGACCGGCGTGACCAGTATGAGAACCATGAGCAGTATGACCACCGAGTCGATCGTGACGGTCGACGTCGAGTGCCCACGCCTCCCCCGAGGAGCGAGTCGTATGTGCCTCGCCAGTAGGATGACAGGCGCCCTCATAGTGGTGGGCGAAGGATTCCAGTCGACCCCAGAGGGCCAGGCTTTGATGCGAGATCCATTCTCGTCCAAGGTTTGGTCGACAGGAGCAGGGCTCACCGAGAAGGTCACGACAGAGATGCACCTGCCAGCAGCAGAGTACATGTTTCGGGGCCAGAGTGCTTTAGCGGAGCCATCAGGGTCGTTGTGATTCCTCCCAACTTCAGGTTGGCGACTGGAGTTAGTAAGTTCACTGGCGAGTCCAAGCTCGATACTTGGCTTGAGGACTACCCAGTGGCAGTCCAGATTGGCGGCGGCAATGATGAAGTGGCCATGAAGCACCTGCCTCTCATGTTGGAGGGCTCGGCCAGAGCATGGCTGAACCAGTTAGCGCCTAGCAGCATTTACACTTGGGAAGATCTCTCCCGAGTGTTTGTCACCACATTCGAAGGCACATGCAAGCGACCGGCAGGGCTGACGGAACTGCGGTCTTGCATGCAGAAGCCGAATGAAACTTTGAGGGATTACATCCAGAGGTGGATCACGTTACATCACTCAGTGGAGAATGTGCCTGACCACCAAGCAGTTTGTGCCTTCAAGGAAGGCGTCAAGCACAAAGAACTGAATTTGAAATTCAATCAAACGGGAGATATGTCCCTGAATTGGATGATGGAGATTGCCACCAAGTACGCTAATGGTGAACATGAGGATCGACTCAGGAGTGGAAAGCTCAAGTCAGTCGCCCAAGAAACTGGAGGAAATTCCAATTGGAAACAAAAGCAGAAAGCCGAGCCAGCGGCTCCCGGGGAAGCCTTAGCTTTAACCCAAGGAAAGTTTAAAGGGAAACCTAAAGGACCTTGGAACCCCAAAAAGGTTAAAGACCAAGACGGAAATGATGTGTTGGACTTACCGTGTCTCGTCCACACAAAGAAAGATGAAGAGGGTAATTTCATTTACCCAAAACATACCACTCGATAGTGTCGACTCTTGATCCAGCAGTTCCAAGGGCAAGCAGCCCAAAGGTAAGGAAAAGGAGTCGGACAAGGTCGAGGACAAAGAAGACAGTGACGACGGATACCCTCAGGTCAATTCCACTCTGATGATTTTTGCCGATGTTGAAAGCAAAAGTCGACTGAAAGTTATTAACCGAGAGGTGAATATGGTCGCTCCGGCGACACCTAGTTACCTGAAATGGTCTCAGACTGCCATAACATTCGAATAGTCCGACCACCCAATGCACATCGCCACCCCTGGGAGGCAAGCTTTGGTGGTTGACCCAGTTGTTGAAGGCACTCGACTGACCAAAGTCTTGATGGATGGTGGCAGTGGTTTGAACATATTGTATGCTGAGACGTCGAAAGGGATGGGCATTCCGATGTCCAGACTCAGTACCAGCAACATGAGTTTCCATGGAGTCATCCCTGGGAAGAAGGCTGAATCACTCGGCCAGATTGCTCTTGATGTGGTTTTCGGTGATTCCAAAAATTACCGCAAAGAAAAATTGACATTTGAAGTTGTAGACTTCCAGAGTGCCTACCACGCTATTTTGGGGAGGCCGGCTTATGCACGCTTCATGGCCCGACCATGTTACGTGTACCTCAAATTGAAGATGCCTGGCCCCAAAGGTGTGATCACTATTACGGGTAATCGGAAGAAAGCGGAAGAATGTTTTCAGAAAGCTTTGAAGATCGCCGATGCTCAAATGGCAGTGGTGGAGTTATAGGAATACCAGAAGACTGCAGACCCGAGTGATTTGTTGCGAGCCAAGAAGTCCGCAATAGAATCAGCTTTTCAGTCGACTGGCGATGCGAAGACAGCTCACATCCACCCGACCGATCCCAGCGCCGCTCCAACTCATATCTCGACAACGCTCGACTCCAAATAGGAAGAAGCGCTCATCCAGTTCCTCCGTGAGAACTGGGACATTTTCGCATGGAAGCCTTCTGACATGCCGGGTGTTCCCAGGGGGCTGGCTGAGCACCGCCTAAGAGTCGACTCAAAAGTAAAACCTGTCAAGGAACATCTCCGATGGTCCGCCGTCCAGAAGAGAAAGGCTATTGGCAAGGAGGTGGCTCGGCTCTTAGCAGCGGAGTTCATCCGAGAAATCTACCACTCTGAGTGGCTCGCCAATGTTGTCATGGTCCCCAAGAAGGACAAGTCACTTTGCATGTGCATTGACTTTAAACATATCAATCGGGCCTGCCCGAAAGATCATTTTCCTCTCCCCCGCATCGACCAGATAGTCGACTCGACTGCGGGATGTGAGCGACTGTATTTTTTAGACGCCTATTCCGGGTACCATTAGATCCGTCTGTATGGGCCTGATGAGATCAAAACAGCTTTCATCACTCCATTCTGGTGCTTCTGTTATGTTACCATGCCATTTGGCCTCAAGAATGCCGGAGCCACATTCATGAGGATGATTCAGAAGTGTTTGCTCACCCAGATCAGTCGGAATGTGGAGGTGTACATGGAGGATATTGTGGTCAAGTCACGGAAGGGTTCCGACCTGCTGACTGACCTTGCTGAAACCTTTGCCAACCTCAGGAGGTATGATATCAAGCTTAATCCATCAAAGTGTACATTCAGAGTTCCTGGCGGAAAATTACTCGGTTTTCTCGTTTCCGAACGGGGAATCGACGCCAATCCAGAAAAAGTTGGTACTATACTCCAAATGAAAAGTCCTGTGCGAGTGCACGACATCCAGAAGCTTACTGGTTGCTTGGCCGCTTTAAGTCGATTCATATCTCGTCTCGGTGAAAAGGCATTGCCTCTTTACCGATTGATGAAGAAGTCCGACAAGTTCGAGTGGACTCCTGAAGCTGATGCAGCGTTTGCAGAGCTCAAAGCTCTGCTCTCCACCCAGCCGGTGCTTTCTACCCCAATCAGCAAGGAGCCTTTGCTGCTTTACATTGCAGCCACGGGACAAGTCGTCAGTACGGTACTTACGGTCGAGCGGGAAGAAGAAGGGAAAACCTTCAAAGTTCAGCGCCCAGTGTATTATATTTCTGAAGTCTTGACCCCATCGAAGCAAAGATATCCTCATTATCAGAAGCTCGTATATGGGATTTATATGAACACAAAGAAAGTTGCCCACTACTTCTCTGATCATTCCATTACAGTCGTCAGCAATGCTCCGTTGTCAGAGATCTTGCATAACAGGGATGCAACTGGTCGAGTGGCAAAATGGGCGATTGAACTCCTTCCTCTAGATATCAAGTTTGAGGCAAAGAAAGCTATCAAGTCCCAGGCAATCGCGGATTTCGTCGCCCAGTGGATTGAACAGCAACTGCCGACTCAGGTTCACTCAGAGCATTGGACCATGTTCTTCAACAGTTCCAAGATGCTAAATGGTTTCGGCGCCGGAGTGGTGTTGGTCTCCCCCAGAGGAGATAAACTCAGATATGTTCTTCAAATCCACTTTCATTCCTCTAACAACGAGGCAGAATAGGAAGCACTTTTATATGGGTTGCGCATGGCCATTTCACTCGGCGTCCGTCGCCTCATGGTCTATGGCGACTCAGATTTGGTGGTTAATCAAGTGATGAAGGAATGGGACGTCAGAAGTCCAGCCATGACTGGTTATTGCAATGCAGTGAGAAAGCTAGAGAAGAAATTCGAGGGGTTAGAGCTTCATCACATACCCCGACCGAAAAATCAAGCAGCTGATGATCTGGCAAAAATAGGTTCCAAAAGAGAAGCCATTCCCAGCAATGTGTTTTTGGAACACATCCACACACCATCAGTCCAGGAGGATCCCTTCACTGAAGAGGCCCCGCAGCCAAAAAGCGCCACGGATCCGACTAAAGTTGAAGTTCCAGCTGTGGTCGACCTGATCATGGAAGTCTTGGTTATAACTCCCGTCTGGACAGAACCGTACATCGCGTACATCCTAAGGAAAGAACTCCCAGAAGACGAAGAAGAGGCTCGACAGGTCGTCCGTCGATCCAAGGCCTTTACAATCATAAAGGGACAGTTGTATAGAGAAAGCGCGACTGGGGTCGGCCAGAAGTGTATTACACCAGAAGAAGGTCAGATGATCCTTAATGATATCCACTCGGGGACATGTGGTCATCATGCGTCCTCTCGGACCATTGTGGCTAAAGCATACCGAGCGGGGTTCTACTGGCCAAGAGCCAATGAGATGGCAAAAGAGATAGTCGACAAATGTGAAGGATGTCAGTATTACTCCAATATGCCGCACAAGCCCGCATCAGCCCTGGAAACCATTCCACTCGTCTGGCCCTTCGCTGTTTGGGGGCTGGACATGGTTGGACCACTGAGAACAGGCAGGAGCGGCTTCACTCATGTGCTAGTAGCAGTCGACAAGTTCACCAAATGGATTGAAGCCAAGCCTATCAAGAATCTTGATGCTTGCACCGCTATCAGTTTCATCAGAGAGTTGATATTCAGATATGGAGTTCCGCACAGCATCATCACGGACAATGGGTCAAACTTCGATTCCGACAAATTCAGGGCCTTTTGCGCCTCTTAGGGCACTCGGGTCGACTATGCTTCGGTCGCTCACCCCCAGTCGAATGGGCAAGCAGAAAGGGCAAACGGCCTAATTCTCAAAGGACTGAAACCCCGATTGATGCGCGACCTCAAGCACGCAGCAGGTGCATGGGTCGACGAGCTTCCATCAGTCCTTTGGGGATTGAGGACAACCCCGAATCGATCGACCGGAAGAACCCCATTCTTTCTGGTCTACGGAGCCGAGGCAGTCTTACCGAGTGACCTGCTTCACAACGCTCCCCGACTCGAGCTCTACTCTGAAGATGAAGCAGAACAAGCCCGGCAGGACGCAGTCGACCTCCTAGAAGAAGAAAGAGAAATAGCCTTGATTCGATCGACCATCTATCAGCAAGACTTGCGTCGATTCCATGCCAGAAATGTGAAGAGCCAAGCCTTCCAAGAAGGAGACTTAGTCCTCCGAGTGGATCAGCAGAAACCACACAAGCTCGCTCCTACTTGGGAAGGCCCCTTCATAGTCACCAGAGTCCTCCACAATGGAGCATATCACCTCTACAATGTCGATCGCCAGATTGATGAGCCACGAGCCTGGAATGTGGAGCTACTCCGCCCCTTTTATACTTGAATTCTCACTCGGATGAGATGTAATAAGAAAAACTCATGTAGTTTATTTATCAAAGCCAAGAGCGTTATAATTTTCCCAGTGATTATTATTGTTTTTGTTTGCGTAAGAAATCCCCCAGTGGGTGGCTTAGCTGCGAATCCGCTTCGCCTAAGTTTGTAAAAGCAGTTTCCTACCGAGTGGCGAGCCAGCCTCCCACTCGGGGACTTAGCTGCGAGTCCGGCACTCGCCTACGTTTGAAAAAAAATCCTACCGATTGGAAAGCAATCCTCCCACTCGGGGGCTTAGCTGCAGTCCAGTACTCGCCTAAGTTCTCTCACTTGGGGACTTAGCTGCAGTCCGGCACTCGTCTAAGTTTGAAAAAATCCTACCGAGTGGAGAGCAATCCTCCCACTCGGGGGCTTAGCTACAGTCCAGTGCTCGCCTAAGTTCTCTCACTTGGGGACTTAGCTGCAGTCCGGCACTCGCCTAAGTTTGAAAAAATCCTACCGAGTGGAGAGCAATCCTCCCACTCGGGGGCTTAGCTGCAGTCCAGTACTCGCCTAAGTTCTCTCACTTGGAGAATTAGCTGAAGTCCGGCACTCGCATAAGTTTGAAAAAATCCTACTGAGTGGAGAGCAATCCTCCCACTCTGGGGCTTAGCTGCAGTCCAGTACTCGCCTAAGTTCTCTCACTTGGAGACTTAGCTGCAGTCTGGCACTCGCATAAGTTTGAAAAAATCCTACCGAGTGGAGAGCAATCTTCCCACTCGGGGGCTTAGCTACAGTCCAGTACTCGCCTAAGTTCTCTCACTTAGAGACTTAGTTGCAGTCCGGCGCTCGCCTAAGTTTGAAAAAATCCTACCGAGTGGAGAGCAATCCTCCCACTCGGGGGCTTAGCTGCAGTCCAGTACTCGCCTAAGTTCTCTCACTTGGAGACTTAGCTGCAGTCCCGCACTCGCCTAAGTTTGAAAAAATCCTACCGAGTGGAGAGCAATCCTCCCACTCGGGGGGCTTAGCTGCAGTCCAGTACTCGCCTAAGTTCTCTCACTTAGAGACTTAGCTGCAGTCCGGCGCTCGCCTAAGTTTGGAAAAATCCTACCAAGTGGAGAGCAATCCTCCCACTCGGGGGCTTAGCTGTAGTCTAGTACTCGCCTAAGTATCTGAAAATCCTACCAAGTGGTGAGCCAGCCTCCCACTTGGAGGCTTAGCTGCAGTCCAGAACTCGCCTAAGTACGAAACACATCTCAATCCTCAAGGACGACGAGGGGCAGGTCGACTGCCACCTTCTCCTGGGGAGCTTCGCCACAAATACAATGCGCGATTCATCCCGCTCTACAGTAACGAAGTGCGGGTCGACTGCCACCTTCTCCTGGAGGGCTTCGCCACAAATACAATGTGCGCTCCGTCCCGCTCTGCAGTAACAAGGTGTGGGTCGACCGCCGCCTTCCCCTGGAGAGCTTCACCACAAATACGATGTGCACTCCGTCGCCAACCCGCAAGGGCGACAAGACATGGGTTGACTACTTCCCTCTCCTTCGGAGCTGCACTGCGAATACAAAAGTTGTCTCGAATGAAGAATGGGTTCACTCAGTAGGACATTCATAAAGATATTCAACGGTAAAGCAAGTTCAGATAAATTCTAAAGGTTCTGGATCACAGATCGAAGTACTCGGGCATGCAGCCCGAAAAAGTTTAACGGTTACAAAAACTACTCGGCATTCCGAGGCAAATTTAAGGTGGGACATAAGAGTTTGTTCACTCCGCGGGAGGAGGGCTGGCAGGCTCGACGAACTCATCCAGGTCGACGTCGTCGGCTATCCGAGTGGCTGTAGCGATGAAAGTCTCCATAAAGGTTCGGAAGTCATGTTTCTGGGTGTTGGCGACCTTGATTGCTGCCAGTTTGTCTTGTCGCGCCTCCTTGAAGTGGACACAAACCAAAGACAGGGCCACGTCAGCGCCACACCGAGCAGCAGACTTCTTCCACTCCTGCACTCGGTTTGGGATTTCATTTAGTCGAGTCATCAGGGACTCAAGATCATTTTGGAGCACAGCCTCTGGCCAAAGTGCCGGGTCAATCCGCGACATGGCGACCTTCAGTCGAGCCAAGTAGTCCATGACACCGTCAATACGGGATTCCAGTCGGAGCAGATTCATGGCAGTATCATCTTTCACAGGAGAGTTGATTGGATCCAAACCAGGTTCGATCCGCCCAGTCTCCTCCTCAAAGTTCTGGGAAAACTCTGCATCCATGATCCAAGAATAAGTTAATTTTCATACGCTGAGTCGACAAAAAAAACATCAATCAGAACTAAATGTGCACCTTCAAGCTTGATGTACAACTTCTTGGCAAGGCTCCTCAGATAGCTCTCCAGATCATCCCTCCTGCGAGCGATGCCTTCCATCTTTTCGCCCAGGTTGAGGTTATCCTTCTTCCAGCGTGTACACTCCCTGTTGGCTTCGTTCAGAGCAGATTTCAGTTTGGTATTCTCTTCTTCCAACTGGCCGACCGAAGCCAGTTTCAGTTCAGCCAGAGCGGTCCTGTCGTCAGCCTCCTTACGAGCAGCAGCCAAATCCTGATCCTTCTTCGCCAGAGCTTCTCTCAGTTTTTCTGCAAAGAAATGATGATTGATTCAGAAATAGCAGAAGGGTACTCAAGCCTAAAACTGACCAGTCGACAAACTCGTCTTACTAGCGGCGCCGTCTCTGGCCTTTTGCAGCTCTGTCCTGGCCAGCTCCAAGTCAAGGTTCAGTTGAATCTGCTGCCTCTCCAAATCAGCGAAGCGAGCTCCAAGATCACAAGATTTCTGAAATCAAAGGAGAGAAATTATTCCACAGCAAAAAAAGACAAAGACATTAAGTACTAAGACTACGGTCGATTGCCCGCAGTCCACCATAGTGTCAGGGACTACACCCAGTGGGTGCACTTTGCGTGCCCCCACCGGTTTTGATCCCACTCGACCGGCCCGCCAGAGTCGAGTCCAAAAAAAGGGGGAGAGAATGTAGAACTCAAACCATAGTCGACTGCCAGTAGACGACCGCGGTCTCGGGGACTACACCCAGTGGGTGCACTTTGCGTGCCCCCACCGGCTTTGATCCCACTCGACCAGATCGAGTGGAAGAAACAAACTACCAGTTCGGTTTTTACTCGACAAAATACAAAGACTACATTCGACTGCCAGCAGTCCACCGTAGTCTCGGGGACTACACCCAGTGGGTGCACTCAGCGTGCCCCCACTAGTCCAAAAAATTCAATCGACGCACCCAGTGGGTGTACAGATGAAAATATTTTCGGAAAGAGTCTACAGATAGCATATCCTAATAGAACAAGCGGCGACCAACTAACCTGAACGTTGCTCTGGAGAGCCGAGCTGGCATCATAGGCGGCTTGGCTGGCGTCCCGCACCGTCTTCATCTTCTCCATCATAATGCCCGCCTGGCGTATGGCTTCCCTAGCAGCATTCACCTCGTCCTCTGGGACATGATGGGTCACAAAAACTGAAGGCGGGTCGACAGGGGCCCGAGCAGTCGACGAAGAAGGAAAGGCACTCGACAGTGGCACGGCGAAGGTAACAGAACCCCGATTGACGTCGCCAGTGTCCTGAATGACTGGTTCCACCCTCGGCGTCGACTGTAGCGCCTCGCTTATAGGAGCTCGCCTATTCTTCCTCGTCAAAGGTCTCTCGGGCTCTTCATCATCATCAGGGAGGTCAATAATGTTGGGAGCTGTGCAAAGTTCAATTGCCAAAATCACGTCACCCAATGATGCACATTGCAGTTGAATTGACCGAATAAAGATAGTATGGCAGAAATCATACCCGGATTATAAGTGACCGCATCCTCCATCACCTCATCATCATCCCTGTAAGCTGAGGTCCCGGAAGTGGCAGCACTGACAATTCCAAAGTTCGTCCAGTTAAAACAAGAAAAACAAACAGCACAGAGCATCGAGTGAATACAAGGAAAGACACTCACGCGGAGGCGACGGGGATATCAATCTTGATCTTCGGCAACGCCTTCCGAGTCTTCGGCTCTGCAACTTTGGCGTGCTTTGGCACCTTCTCAGTCGGGGTTGGTGAAGAGATCCGAGGACGCTTCGAGGCCTGACCAGCCTGAGCAGTTGCCTTGTCGCGGGCACTCGGCCGTTCTTGGTCAAGCTTGGATCGCCTCTCCCTGTGAGGGGACGACTCGACTTCTTCTCCATCACTTGAGTCGTCGCTTCCTCCATCCCCTTCACCATCGGAAGTCCACTCGCCACTGTCGCCGCCACTCGCCTCGCCTTCCAGAGCTTGCTCTTGCTCCCCGTTGGGCATTGAATACATTTCAATAATGGCCTAAAAGAAAGCAGGGAGAACAAAGTCAGTCGACGCAATATCGGCAGTTGCGCGAGTGAATTCAGATTACAAGCAAAAACTCAGAATCAGACCTGCTCTGGTGCATGAGACTGGTCGAATGGGGGAACTCTCCTGGCTCCCCTGGGATTGTCCTTGTTCCCGGTAATGCCCGACAGCCACTTCTCCAGTGTGTCGTCATCGACCTCCTCCGGGTGGATCCGAGTGGAGTCTTCAAGACCCGAATACATCCACATCGGATGGTCTCGATCTTGAAGAGGCTGGATGCGCCGCTGAAGGAAGACCTCCAAGAGATCCATACTAGTGACCCCGTCAAGAATAAGCCGGACCACTCGATTGACCAACACCTTCACGTGCGCCTTCTCCTCTGGGAGCACCTTCAAAGGGGAGGGTTTCCTCACTCGGTCCATGGTAAAGGGAGGGAGGCCAGTCGATTGCCCTGGCGTCGACTGGTCTTTACAGTAAAACCAGGTCGACTGCCATCCGCGGACTGAGTCAGGAAGAATCATGGCCGGGAAGGAGCTTTTCCCTCTCGTCTGGATGCCAAGACCCCCACACATCTGGATCACTTGGGTCCTCTCGTCACTCGGATTAGCCTTTTTCACTGTCTGGGAGCGACAAGTGAAAATATGCTTGAAAAGACCCCAGTGAGGCCGGCAACCCAGGAAATTCTCACACAAAGAAATGAAAGCGGTGAGATAAACGATTGAGTTGGGGGTAAAATGGTGGAGTTGTGCCCCAAAGAAGTTCAGGAACCCTCGAAAGAAAGGGTGAGGAGGCAAGGAAAATCCACGGTCGACATGGGTGGCAAGAAGAACACGCTCACCCTCCCGAGGTTGCGGCTCAGATTCCTTCCCCGGAAGCCGCGCCCAGTCATAGGGGATCAGCCCCCCTTTGGCCAGGTTGTCGAGGTCTTCTTGGGAGATCCTCGAGTGGATCCAGTCGCCCTGGATCCAGCCCTTCGGCAGGCCGGTCCGCGAGGAAGATCCGCCCCGGCTGGTCGCCTTCCCCATCGACCTCGCCGTCGCCTTCTTTGCCCGCTCCAGAGCCGCTGTCTTCTCCTTCCCCATTGTCGCCGGCGAGACGCGTACGGTGCGATGGCGCTGGGGCGAGAGCGAGTGCAGCGGAGGGCGTGAAGAGGAGAAGAGGTAATGGGAACGCACTGTTTGGGAGACTCCGGTCCAACGCCTTATATGAGGCCGCTTCCGAGTGGCTGACGGGTAGGCCCAGGTGGCTCTGTCAAATCCCGTAATGATCGCGCGCGTGATACGTGGCGAAAAAGGTGGCGCGGGGATCGAGGCGGCTCCGCTCTATCCCATCCGATTACTGCGGCCTCCCCCGTCCCACGCGCTTCCCAAAATTCGGATCCCATGAAATCTGCGGGTAGCAAACAACTTGTCAGACCAAAGATCTCCTCCGCATCGTCACTTGGAGCCTTACAAGTAAAGAAACTCACTCGACGAAGAATTAAGAATGGATCAAGGCGACTGAAAAGGAAGTTGCTGTCATCACTCAGGTCCGTTGATCCGAAACAAGATATGCTCACGGCATGAAAAACGAGTCGGAGAAGTTCCCAACTCCTTCCCCACTCAAACCTCGATCCATTTGGGGGCTAATGATGAAGCTATGTACCTAGGGTAGGGTCATGGACCTGTCCTAACTGCCCTACCCAAGGACATCTCAAGGAGAAATCACCTTTCAATCGACTTGGAGGTGTTCCACTCGACAGACTCGAAGACAGTCGACCAAGAAGCAATCACTCGACCAAGATCTAACCACTCGACGGCTAGGAGACCTAAAGTCACTCCGCACGCTAACGGTCGGTCATTAAGTAGCTTTTATGGTCATCATAGCACTTTATTACTAGCATTACCAGTAACGCCCTGCCTTAATATACATTGAACCCTTTGTAACGTGGGATGGCCAGGGTCCTGGCGCACTCTATATAAGCCACCCCTCTCCTCCGAGACAAGGGTTCGCACCTCTGTAATTCATACTCACATAATCCAGTCGACCGCCTCCGGGCTCCGAGACGTAGGGCTATTACTTCCTCCGAGAAGAGCCTGAACTCGTAAACCTTGCGTGCTTACAACTTCTCCATAGCTAAGATCTTGCCTCTCCATACTTACCCCCCTACACTACTGTCAGACTTAGAACCACGACACCTCGCGCCGGCGCTCGACGGTGGTTCGAGCGTCTTCGTGAGTTCGCTCCCGAAGGACCCGGCGCTGGTCGCGGAGGGTCCATAGGTCGGACGACGCTATGGAGATGTTATCACCAGTGTCGCCGCGACAGGCCGACGCCCGCGGCGGCTGGCGAGGAGGAGGAGAGTGCACCATGGCCGCAGCTCCCCCGGTCCTCCCAGCGCCAGCAGGCGGCGGTTCGGTGGAGCGCCAACCCGAGGGCCCCACCGGTCGCGGATCGTCTTTGTTCGCGACGGCGACGAGGCTCCAGATGGTGGCCCTCCACTCATCGAGCTTCTCCGCAGCAGGAGGGAAGTCGAGGAGCAGCTGCGCGCGTGCCAAGGCTTCCGCCCGCGTGGGTGGCGGTGACAGCTGAGTGGATCGTGGCACGCTTCGACTTCTAACTATGTTATAAGGAGCTCTGTCACGACCCAGCAATTGCGTGCCGTTTTCACCAGTGCTTCGGCGAGCGTGTTGAACTCCTTCGCCTTGCTGACGACGCACAGGGCTCTTCCCACGGCGGTGCCCAGGGTCACCAACGTGGTGACGATGTTCGGCGCGCACGCCATGGGAAGAACGCGCGGTGGTCGCCGGTGTATGCGTCCTGGAGGTCGCCGCGCCGCACGGAGTCGGCGCAACGACACCCCTGGAGGGCCCCGCGCTGCCGACAGGGGGCCCAGCTCCGTCTTTGGATCCGACGGCGTGGGGCCGATCGTCTGGTGCACGAACGACGCTGCTCACCAGGCTCCGGCCCGAGTCCTGTCCGCGACCGGTCCGCTACTCGTCCGCGCCGGCACGGGCCGTTCGGCCCCCAACGAGCCGATCGCCGTGGCCGTCTTCTTCTTAGGGGCCATGGCAACGAAGAACCGCCAGACTAACTACTAGACCAGATTCTCACAAACGTGCCCCCTACCTGGCGCGCCAAAGATGTCGGTGGGAAACGACACCTATGGGATCACAAGAATCCCTACTACGGTTGCGGGGCGTGGGGTTGAGAGAAGAGCGGGTCTAACAGAGAGCACGCGGTTCGTTTATCCAGGTTCGGGCCGCGAGGATGCGTAAAACCCTAGTCCTGCTTTGGTGGATGTATTTTGAGTTCTTGAACTAGCTACGGGGTGTAACGAGCTCAAAAAGCCTGAATCCCTCCCCTCGTCACCTTGGGCCTCCTTTTATAGAAAAAGGGGTCGCCACAGTGGCAGACAGGAGGTGGAAAGGCAACAGTGTTGCGAGGTTATCCTGGTATTACAGGACAAAGCGCATTAAATGTGAGGCTTAGGTGTCCCTCCACTTTATCGGGGGCGGGGGCGAGGCCCGTCCCGTTCGTTGCCACTCCTCCAAGCTTCGACACGCGCCCTGGCCAGCGATGCATGCGGTGCCATGTAGGTAGGCGGGCAGCTGAGGTGGCGCGGTGGTGGAGCCTCCACGAAGGGCTGCATTTCACCGCGCAGGTGCCTGCCCAGCTGGTTGGGTTGGCAGCTGCATGCGAACGATGGCGGAAACTTGGCTGGTGCGGGCCTGACGGTGGCCCTGCTGGTGCGCTTGGCGAGGGCCTTGCCGGGTGGCCCGGCGAGGGTCTTGCAGTGGCGTGTAGGCGTCCCCGGCAAGGATCTCGCCGGGGGTCTTGTGGGATTCTTCGGTGAGGAAGGCTGCCTTCCTATCCTCATTTGATCTTAACTATTCTTTGTCTTCACGAAGATCTGCATGCCACCACAGAGGTGCCTCCCGAGCCCTGTCCAATGCATTTGCCGAGTGTTGGTGGGCTCAAGGGTGGCTCGCTCGGCTGGCGTGGGCGAGCTGCCCCGGCAAGGACCCTTGCCGGGGAAATCTGCTTTGCCCATCTGATCTTTATGGCCTTGGTCCTTGTCGTTGATTTCCTTCGTCTTGGGCTTCAATCTTATCTTGGCTTACCTCCCTTACTCTGCTTGGTGTGGTCACAGGCGCGGCTCTAACTATCCGTGCACAGGAAAAGGGGTACAAAAATGTGCCCCTAGTTTTGTACACCGACACCAGGCCGCATATGCGATATCACGTCATTATGAGCCTTGAGGACGGCATTGTACACAACTGTCTGGTCTCTTGTGAATTTCCCATTGGTAGGGTATGAACATGTGATGTCAGAGGCATAGAAGTTGTACTCAGCTCTCATGTCTCCATCGTTCACCGCCCCATCATTTTGTCCATAATGAAGAATGGAACTGTTCTGTCCAGTGACGCATATGCATGTGTAGGCGCAACGTCGGCAGCCTTCGTGCATGGATGCATGAAAACGAAAGATGCTCTCCAACTGATTTTCCGTCATGCCTGGCTTGATCCGCCTCATGACCTCAACGTGTGCTTCTGAGCTGACATCGTTGGCATGCTGAATGAGGGCAAGCTCCATGTCAGATTTGGTAACACGACATTCAGTCAAGATGGGATGGAGCGTGGTTAAATAGGTGTCGAACTTGTCCATCCCCTCGAAACTGGCAGGCCTTGAGTAGTTCCCGTTGTCGGTGTTCCTTCCGTGCAAGAGGAAGAGAAGCGGCTCTCCATGGCCATGCTCACTGAATTCACATCGGAGAACCTGCGCAAGCTCGTCGACATGCAAGGCAGAATCGACCTTGTACATGTCCTTGAAGTGCGGCAATTTTTTGGGTTTGCCGTTCCAAATAGCGTCGTCCGGTGACGACCTTGGAGCGAACAAGATGGAGTGTCCGGAAGCAATGTCGACGGCGCCGTAGAACCCTGGCTCCCGCACCCCGAAGAGATACGCGAAGTAGCTCTCCCCTGCCTGAAGAGCGGGACGTGGTCGATGCAGTAACGGGTCTGCTCCTCGCCGCCCTGGAGAAGGACGATGCCGCTGAGAGGGTGGCCGGCGGCGGTGAGGTGGGCGCGGAGCGCGGCCGCGAGGCGCTCCCGGTTGCCGGCGTGCACCTCCGCCATGGACGCCCCGGGTGGAGCAAGGGAGTGGGACGACTCGCTCATCTTGCACGCCTGGGCCTGCACGTCCAAGTGGTACGTCGGCGATCGAGATTGGGCTGGGTGTTACAAGACGCGGCGCCCGGCCGAATATAATGGGACTGTTTGGTTCATAAGGCCTAGGATTTTTCCCTAAAAGATTCCTATCTATTTGGTTTCTGGGATTTATAATTTTCTATAAGATCATATTACAACTAAAAGTCTCTATAAATTCTTTTTTTAAATCTTATTTCATAAATTTCAAATGCACATTTTAAGTCTCTATAAGTCTTTTTTGTATGGTTTAGATGAGACTTATAAAAATCTTTTTAAGTCCGTGAAAACAAACAGCCTAAGGGTCGACCAGATCAATCATGGTCGAAGGGAAAACGGACTCGGAGATCAATCCGCCTGGGCCTCCCTCGTCTCCCACTCCGTCTCGGTTGCGTGACACAGGAGCTGAGCGCGCGTCGACACGTTGGTGCACACGCGTCGCGGTCGCCTTTCCACGCGCCACGTCTCAGGCCAAAGCCCCCGCCCGTCGTCACTCACCAGCAGCCACCGTCAGGGCCACCTCACCGCCCATCCAAACCCCGCCGCCTCCCACAGCACCACTCCGAGTCCGACACCGACTTCAGTGTCATCCCATGAACATGGTTACCGACGAGGTCGGATCCGCCGGCACCCACGGCCAGGACTGCCTCCCCCGCTCTCGCAGCCCCCGTCCTGAAGCAGCTGACGGCGGCGGCGGCGGCGCTAAGGACAGCTGGGCACGCGAGCTGCTGCGGCGCGGATGGGGCCTGACCCGGACGGCCGCCATGGCCGGCGCCGCGGCGACGGCCGCGCCGGTCGTGGCCCCGCCGCTGATCGTCCTCTCCGCCGCCGGCGTCGCGCTCTCCGTTCCCTTCGCCGCCTACCTCGCCAGCCTCGCCGCCGCTAACCACCTCACGGGCGCACTCCTCCGTTCCTGTCAACCGCCACCGCCGCCGCAGCCGTACCCCCAAGAATATGACGACGACGACCTGGAGCAAGAATTCCTCGACGCATCGGAAGAGTACGGCCAAGTTGTTCCGGCGTTCGGCCATTTAGATGCCGAAACAGAGCAGGGCATCGTCGAAGAGGAAAACGGGAGCGACACTTCTCTGCCCCTGTCACGGGATCCTGGCGCGCTTGCCGGCGACGAGGTAGAAGGTGAATTTTCTGTCCAAGATTTTTCTGCACCATCAATGCCACTGCTTCAAGAGGAGGACACTCTGGTTCAGAAAAGAGGAGAGGATGAATTTTCTGTGCTGAATTCAGACCAACGATTATTGCAATCGAACAATTGGAAGGAAAAAGAGGACGGCGTGTATTCTAAAACCAATGAAGAGGGTGGCAGAATTATGGAGGAAAACAGGCATGGAAAGGAGACGGTGTCGCAGGGCTTCTATTTTCATGAATTGGGCGTGCCAGCGTCCGGTGGTGACGACGACAATGTGGTCCGGGAAAAGGGAGAAGATGAGTTTTCTGTACAGAATTCAGGTCAGCAATCATTTCAATTTCAGTCAAAGAATTTTGGTGAAAAAGAAGAGGAGGATGCGAAAACTATGGAGGAAAATAAGATTACCAAGGAGACGGTGTCACAAGAGGCTCCGGCATTTGGTTATTTGGATACTGAAACAGAGCAGGCCATCATCAAGGAAGAAAAGGAGAGCGACACTTCACCGCTGCTGCCACGGGATCCTGGTGTCTCCGAAGCGTCGGCGCCTGCGTTTGCCAACGACGAGGTGGAGGAGGAGGTACAAGGTGAATTTTCTGCCCAAGAATCTGGCCATGGTTCATACATATCAAACCGCGGTAATGATACAGAGGAGCACACACCAATGGAAGGAGCAGAGTCTACTCAAAAGGAGACACCACCGAGGGGCTTTGGTGTCTCTGCATCAGCAAAGCCACTGTTTCCAGAAGAGGATAATGTTTCTGAAGCATCAGCGCCTGCGTTTGCCGACAACGAGGTGAAGGAGGAGGTGCAAGGTGAATGTTCTGCCCAAGAATCTGGCCATGACTCATACATTTCAAACCGTGGCAAAGATACAAAGGAGCACACACCACTCGAAGGAAGGGAGTCTACTCAGAAGGAGACACTACCGAGGGGCTTTGGTGTTTCTGCATCTGCAAAACCACTGTTTCCAGAAGAGGATAATGTGGTTCAGGAAAAGGGGAACAACGAAGAAGCAGTACAAGGATCAGGCGAGCAATTATTTCAATTAAAGAATTGGAATGGAACAGAGAATGATGTGTATTCTAAAGAAGAAGGTGATGGTAGAACTATGGCGGAAAACAAGAATATGAAGGAGACGGTGTCGCAAGGCTTCCATTTTCCAGAATTGCGTGTGCCACTGTCAGGCAAAGACGACGACAATGTGGTCAAGGAAAAGGGAGAAGGTAAATTTGCTGCACAGCATTCAGGCCAACAATCCTTTCAGCCAAAGAATTTGAATGAAAAAGTAGAAGAGGGTGGCAAAACTACAGAGGAAAACAAGTATACCAAGGAGACGCTGTTCTATGAATCGTCTGTGCCACCATCAGGTGATGAAGACAATGTGGTTCAGGAAAAGAGAGAAGGTGAATTTTCTGTACAGAATTCAGGCCAACTACCATTTCAATCAAAGATTTGGAATGAAAAAGTAGAGGATGGCAAAACTACAGAGGAAAACAAGTCTATCGAGGTGACGCATTTGGAAGGCTCCTATTTTCCCGAACCGAGTGTGCCTGCGTCAGGTGATGAAGATAAAAAGGGAGAAGGTGAGTTTTCTGTACACAATTTAGGCCAATATTCACTTTCATCAGACATCGGGAATAAAAAAGAGCATGGCATAACAAAAGAAGCCAAGAAGTCTACCGAAGGCATGTCACCACGAGACTCTGAATCACCAGCTCCAGTGTTTCATGGTGAAGATGATACGGTTCAGGGCAAGGAACGATTTGAAGTTGCGGTGCAAGGGGTGTTGGAAGAAGCTAGTGGTAATACCGATCTTGTTACGGCTGAAGTGGTTGATGCGCAAGTGGAGATTATTGGAACTGCAGCACCTGAAAGTGAGGCGCTGCCACCGAGTACCGATCTTGTTATAGCCGAAGTGGTTGATGTGGAAGTGGAGATTATTGCAACTACAGCACCAGATAGTGAGGTGCTATCACCGAGTAACCTTGTGGCTCATGAATTACATCCGGATATTGTTACAGGGAAAGTTAGTGATGTTTATGTTGGCATTGGTGCTGCTCTGGAACCTGAGAGTGAGGTGCTGCATGAGAGTAACATTGCGGTTGGTGCGTCAACGGCAGATCCTGGTACTGGGGAAATTTCTGATGTGCAAGTCAACGTTGTTGCTGCTGCGATGCCTGAAGATGAGGTGCTGCATGAGAGTGACCTTGCAGCTTGTGCTTCAACGGAAGATCTTGGTATTGGGGAAATTTCTGATGTGCAAGTCAACATTGTTGCTGCTGCGAAGCCTGAAGATGAGATGCTGCCACTGAGTAACCTCACAGAATGTGAGTCACAGGTGGTTGTGGAAACTGCACATGTTGGTGACATTGTAGGAATTTCTGCAATAGGACACAATGTAAAGGATTCTGGTGATGTAGACAAACAAGGCATAGAATGCTGTTTTGTCCCAGTGGTGTCTATGCATGATACTGAAGATGTAATATCCAGTGGGAGCACACCGTATTTCTCCACCATGGGCGAAGAAATCGTTGACCTGTCCGATCAGTCAAGTGATGTGGGTTACACAGTGAGGAATGAAGCATTTAGGAGCAGAGTTGACGCTGAGAGCGAGGTGAGTCAGTGACACATTTGTGCTTCTTACTGTTAATCAGATTATCTGTAGGATTTTGCCAAGAATGGATATAAAAAATTGCTATTATATGGAGCAACCACATAGGAAACCAGGGATGTGGTAAATATTCCTTTGTTTCTTCAAAGTAACATCTATGTTGAAAGCCACTGCCATTATGTAGGTTTTACAAATAATTGACATTTATAAACGTACCCTGCCTGATTATTTACTTCTGCAATTTGATAGCTCGGCATGAAATGATCGGAATATGATTTACTAATATTAAAATAATTTTATGTTGCTTTACTAGTAAATGAAAGCCGAATTGTTCGCGTGAAGTGTGGCATTCCCAGTTGATAAAACCATAGATCCACGATCTGGCGGTATGGGGATACGGAAAATAAGTGTGTTCACACAGCATGATGATAACATCATTTCTTAAAGTGGAAATTGCACAAATAAGTAAAATTTGGGGCTGAGGTAACGCAAAACCTCAACTCTATGGGATTTTAATTGAAACCCACAACTCTTAAGACTAATCAGTGACAGAAAAACAGTCAGGGGTCCCGTGTTTAAGTGACTAGAGGGACGGCTCGGCTTGAGAGCTTGGGTTAAGCCGATCTGAGCTCAGCTAACTGAAAATTGAAAATGTTCAAAATTTGGAAAAAAATCTCAATTATCAAAATGGTGTCAAAGTTCCATAATTTGTACAGTTTTTCTAAAGATTCGGCCAAATTTGGCTCAGCATTTAAAAAAACTGAAAAACTCCAAAATTTGATACATCTTCAATTATCAATGTGGGAAGATTTCAGCCCATTTTTCCCTTTCCACTTAATGTTTGGACGGATTTTATGAGATTCGGCCTTTGCCTTGCCCCTAATTACACAATTAGTATGTTTGAGAAGAGATTACACAGATACGAGTACAAAATATTTGGGGCTGAGGTAACACCAAAAACACAATATTTGGGGCTGAGCTAACAGAAATCACAACTCTATGGGATTTTAACTGATACCCACAACTCTGGGACTAATGTGTATGTTTGAGAAGAGGTAGGGATTTTACTGTAGCCTTGCCCCTTCAGTTCTAGAGTTCAAATTGTATATGAGTGGAAAACTATAAAAAGATTAAAGCATTGTAAGTGTAGACGTAATAGTAATCACATCAAGTTGTGATGTCCGGAAAGGCTAAAGAGAACAAATGTAGTCGCTCCTGGATTTCATCTGGATGCCTATAACACAGTTTACCACACTTTTTTTCATTTTGAAATGGACTGTTTACCACACTGAATGCACAGTTGTAACTAGCATAGCAGGATTTATATTTGTGCACTATTTCTTCCCCATGTCTAAGCATGATGACCTTCCTTGTTTTTCGACCAGGCTCGCTATACGGAAGAACAGTTGAGGGAACAGCTCGACACGATAAGAACAATAACCGGGTACGGGGCTGTGCCTTCTTCGACACTGGAAGGCGAGCTGGCAGGGCTTTACGTATTCGTGGGCGTGGAGCCCCCTGTCGGCTCAGGCGATACCTCTGACCGCCTGATGGCGCTCAGTGCAGAACTCCGGTTCTTGAAATCGATCATCGGAGTGGACTGAATATCTTAGATCTTCGAACTGAACTCTATCTTCATGTATCTGTATATGCATAGTTGCAGCCGGTTCCTGTCCTCCTGTGGGCTTTTAGATACATTCCTGTGTACTACCCTGATATTAGGGCATGATACCATTCATATGAGAATAAGCATCTGGCGTGTGGAGAGAAATCAATGCTGCTGTAAGGTGTGCTGTGAGCCTGTGATTACTACTATATTTGATTCGTTGTGCAGCAACTTGTCAATCAATGCTTCATCATCCCTCCGGGCAAATTGGTGTCGAAAACTATTTCCTCCGTTCCAAAATACTTGTCGTGGTTTAAGGGTTTCTTTGGTGTCCACGGACATGAGTGTGCTAGATAGGGTTTTGGTACGGACTGGGAGAGACAATTCCCTCTGGCATCAATTCGGCCGCCCAGATTCCACTTTGACACGTTTTGGCTGCGCCAGGAGGGCTTTGCCAGTGGTGAAAAACAAGTGGTTTGAGGCTCTCGACTCGCCTCATCGGAGCTCTTGGGGGCCCTCCAGTCCATCGATGGCCGGGCGGATACACAGGGCTTTGATCCTGAGGAATGGATAAAGCGATGATGCGTGTGCTCTGGAAGACAACCTCATGACGCTGTTCTAGAACAAGAAAATCTACTGGTATCTTCGTGGTCGCTTAAATTGGACACATACAGGTAATTCCAACACGGCGTACTTGCAGGCCATTGCTAATGGTCATCATCGAAGGTCCTCGATTGCTGTCCGTTGGGACGGACCTAGGATGATAGCTTTTTCAAAAGTCTCTTCAGCGGCCAAGGGCGAACAGGGGTCAACCTCCATGAGGATGTCTGGCCGACTGGGTTGCTGGTGTCCGGGACTCCGGGGAGGAGAATAATGGTCTACTGGAGCCCTTCTCCAAAGTCGAGGTTGAAGCGGCGACCAATTTGATGAAGCCGGATTCGGCCCCAAGACCGGATGGGCTTCCCATCTGATTCTTTATGAAATTCTAGAAAGTCGTCAAAAGGGTGGTGATGGTTATTTTCGGGGACTTCTTTTGGGGGTGCTAGAAGCTTTCCGGCTTAATTATGGTGTCATTACATTGATCCCCTATGTAGTGGGGGCAACCGACATCCGTCAGTTCCGGCCAATCATGGTCATTAACGTGATCTTCTACATTCTGGCCAAAGTGCACGCCATTAGGGTAGTGTTTGTCGTGGCTAGGATTACTCATCCGAATCAATCGGCCTTATTAAGGGTTTGTTGATTCATGATGGGGTTATGACTCTTCATGAGATCCTTCATGAAGTTAAGACTAAACATCAGAATCTATGTGGCGTAAGGACTTCGAGCAATAGATGGATTACTAGAATTATGCAGCTAGTTGGTAGTCGGCACACTACCATCAACATTTTTTAAGCCCTAAAAGGGTGTGAGGCAGGGTGACCTGCTTTCTCCGTTCTTGTTTAATCTCGACGTTGATGGCCTCGCAGACGTTATGGACGCGGCTAAACGTGCAGGTCATTTTGCGAGGGGATGGTGGCACACTTGATTGCAGGAGGTGGAGTCTTGCACTTGTAATATGCGGATGATACCATCCTTATGGTTGAAGGAACTTCATTGGATACTAATAAATCTGAAGTTCCCTCTTATATGTTTCCAGGAGATGTCTAGGTTGATGATTAATTTCCCCAAGAGTGAGGTTATGGTGACTCATCAGGAGAGATCAACCATCGCCAACCTTCTAAACTGCCGACTTGGGTCGTTCCCTATTTCCTATTTGGGGGCTGCCTGTTAGTTACTCGATGGTTCATATGAGGGATCTTAGACCTGTGGTGGAGAGGGTGCAACACCAAGGCAATCCCTGGTAAGGAAGATTGGTCTCCAAGGCCGAAAAATTGGGTCTCATTTATCTCTTCCTGGGTCGAGAAATCGGGCGCTATGTGAAGGAGTGGGAGTCACCACCACCACGTCACGTGAAGGAGGAATGTGAGTCGCCACTGCTATGCCATGTGAAGGAGGAGCGGGAGTCGCCACCGCCTAGACACGTCGGTTGCAGCAAGGCCGTGTTGGAGGTGGCAAGGTACTATCCCCGCGAAGGCGCGCTGGCGCATCCTCCACTACCATGGCGACAACGATGGCGAGAGCACTGGCGACAGTTCGTCCTCTCGGAGCGCCTTGACAGCGGAGGAGAGTGCGTAGAAGGAGTGGCAGTGGCGGAACAGGCGCAACGCTACGCGCCAGGCAGAGTTCACAGATTCCAATGTCCCATCGCCGCAAATTCTCAAGGGCCCGGAGCTTGCAACGGCCTAGGTCATCAACCGGTCGAAGACCATGGTGGAGACTAGCAATTGTTGTCTTTGTTGCAGAGGAGATGCTAAAGTTTGACAAGGAGTGGTCTCTGAGCGAGAGCACCGCCGCCGCCGCCATCGCCGACAATTCTCGTCGCTCATCTCTACCCCCGCCCACATTCGCGGTGGCCGCTGCTGCACTACGCGCGACATAGGGAAGCCCTGCGCAACCCATCGCCCTTTTCGCCGTTGGAAGCCCGACTCCGTTGATGGAGGTGCCGCCGACAGCCCGACACGAGTAAGATGTCACCATCAAGTATAGGGTACTTTAGGTTTTTTTAGTTTTAGTTTACCAGACGAAATATCGTCCGATTTTTATGTAAAAGTTACTCCCTCCGTCCGGTGAAGAGTGTACATTTAGAGATTTTAGGACAAATTATAAAGTGAAGTAAAAATACATTGGAAAAGAGCAAGTCATCATCTCTCTCCTCTTTAATTAACGAGGTAAATACACCAATGATACTTTAACTTGCCATGGACGTTCACCTTAGTGTTTGAACTTGAAAAATACGCCGAATTGATTCTAAAACTTAGCATGAATGTGCAAATACGGTGCTAATCCGGTCCATAGACGTAAAGTGCGTCGACATGGCACAATATATGGCTGATGTGGCACTGAAATGGCATGGGGCCCACTTATATCTACAAAACATAATTACTTGAATACTATCTGTCTCAAGGTTGTCAGGATCGCGATTCTGTTATACGATTCCACGACCTTACGATCCAAACTAACTCCTCTGATTCTACGACTTTAGTTCATAGAATCTATGTTTCTACGATTCTGATAATGAAGATTCTATGATTTGCGATCCTATTGTTAGAGCTCCGGTTCGATTGAAAATGACGATTCTCTCTATGATTAGTGGGCCTGCCTGTCAGTACGTTAGCAAAATTAATATGAAAAATGCGCTGGAAGGGACTTCAACTAGCAACCTGCTGCTTGTGAGCGGGTCGCACTAGCCACAACATAGAATATGATTTGATAACTAAGATGGCCTCTCATTCTTAATGTACTTCCTCCGTTTTTATTTAGTTCGCATACTAGCTTTGGTCAAAATCAATCTTTACAAACTTTGACCAAGTTTATATACAAAAATATTAAGATATACAATAATAAATTAATAACATTAGATTTATTATTGAATGTACTTTCACATCGTATAGATTTATTATGATAAATGTCTATATTGTTTTCTATAGACTTGGTCAAATTTTACGAAGTTTGACTTCAGTCAACTCTAATATGCAGAGTAAATAAAAATGGAGGAAATATTTTAACTAAAACTCTTCTGCCCATAAATGGGCTGCAGCCAGTGGCTCATTTTACACACGTTATTTTTTTTAAAGTAAATAATAATCATAATAAAAAAAGTTAGATTCAAATATTCATGTGTTATTAATAATTACCTCATGCCACACAAATATCAGTGTGCACAAAATATAAATATCTAAATGTATACAATAAAATAACTTATTAAAACTGTAATTTTTATAAATATTAACTTATAGTTTAGAAATCTCTACTCTTATAAAAGATTCAGTTGATGATGATGGTGTGTCTACCATCCGTTATTTTTGACTATAAGATCTACATCTAAAAACGATGAGGTAAGTTGTAACCTTTTTGTAAAAATAGCTCACTTCTCTGCTCCAATGTCTAGAAAACACTTTAGTATCTTGAAACCAACCACATCTCTTCCTCACCTCATCAAAACAGCCCGAGAAATATTTTTGAGTGAAACATAATATATTTTTAGTGATATATGTATATCAAAACTAGAGTATTTTTTTCAAGTTTGTGAACAAGTATTATTTTACTTTGGATCCGTTGCAACGCATGGGCACATTGCTAGTTAATATTTTAAATATAACCCATGAGTATTTAAAAATATTTGCAATACAAACATTTAAAAATATGCATATAAATATTAAAATGTTTGAATGATTGAAAGAATATGTACAAAACTGTAATATAAAAGAAATATATTATTTATATTATACAAACATTGTTATTATTCATATATTATTTCATTACTATATATTTTAATTATTCATATAATTGTTAAATATAATCCATGACTATGTATTTTAAATGTTTGTATTTACAACATTTTTTAATACCCACTGATTATTATGATTATTTTATTGCAAACCGCTTTATATTTATTTGGTCTGCACACGGATATTTGTGTAGCATGAGGTAATTATTTATTACACGTGAATATTTGAATCTAACTTTAATTATTATGTTTATTATTTACATAATTTTTACATTAAAAAATAGCATGTGCAAAATGGGCCACTACCTGCAGCTCGTATTCGGATTGGAATATGTGCGTTACTATGGGCTATATGGAACTACAAAAATGATATGATTTTTAACAGACAACACAACTTAACTTTTTTGCAGGTTATCTTCAGAGCTACAGCTTGGATCCATATGTGGTACTTACTCACTCTTATGGACTCCAGGGAGCCTTTGGTTACTGAGTGCAACCAATGGGAGATGGTGGCTCAGGCTATATTCAACCGGTTCAGATGATGTTCGCATAACATGATAGGAGGCTAGAGAGCTTGTCCTTATTATCACCGTCTCGGTTGTTTTTGGCCCTTTGTATTTTTCAGATTTATGTGCTATGACTTGCTCTGTTTGTGAGCTGTAAGACTTTTTTGATGATACTTTCTGGATTTTTAATAAAAAGGCCGCATGCATCATCATGATGCAGAGGCCGAGGATATACCTCCATTTCCAAAAAAAAACTACAGCCCGTTGATATACACGACAGTTTTTGGTTCAACCACATTAAGTCTGAAGGGCCACCATTATGGTCAATACAGTTTTGGTTTTCTTGGCTAGCGAAGCATGGACCCAGACTCATGTTGCAGGTTCGATTCCTGTCTAGGGCATTTTTTTGTTAATTTTTCTAATTAATAACAAGCGGGCCCACTAATCGTAGAGTCATAGATTACTAAGTTATCCTATTTCATAGCTACAAGTGGGCCCCTTGCAATGTCAGTGCCATGTCAGCCACATACGAATCCATGTCGACGTACTTTATGTCTACGGATAGGATTAGCACCGTATTTGTATGTTTGTGCCAAGTTTTAGAACCAGTTTGGCGTATTTTTCAAGTTCAGGCACTAAAGTGAACATCCACGGCAAGTTCAAGCACTACAGGTGTGTTTACCTCTTAATTAACCAACCCCCAATGAGGTAAGTGCATGTAGAAATTAAAAAAAAGACCATGTGTAGATTGTTGATCTTGACTACCGTGTGATGAGAAAAAAGTATTTTTTTCTACTTTAAAATGTATTGAAAAGATAGAAGTATACTTTTTTGTGGACAAATTTTGAAGCCAAACATATACTCTTTACCGGACAAAGGAAGTATGTAAGTTTAAATGAAAATTGTCTCGTTCGTTTAGATTTGCATCAAATTTGTTTCTTTTGGTTAAATTCCATTTGAAATATGACTAGACATTTGCGCCTAGCTTTGAATGGTTGGCTCCATATTAGTGTATAGACACCTGTTCAGACCGGTCCGCAGATAGATGTGTTGTCCGTTTTTATGGGTCTGTGTTAGAGATCCCCTTACCTCTGAATTTATCTCCAACACTACAAACAGTTTGCTTCTCACAATAGTCATATGCAAGTCGCCTGAAAATAGTTTTTGGGTCAGTTGATTTTGAAAAGAAGGAAGCATCTGCCGGAAGAAGGGAAGGAGTCGTCGGCTCGCCGAAGAAGCACTCTGGGTCTATCTTAGGATGGCAGGTGACCCTATTATGTATCTTAAGCTGGCAGACGACCCCATTATCTATCTTAGAAATGTGGGGGTGGTGCAAATTTCCTAAAAAAGTTGTTCATGGTTGGGGACGACGGTAGCACGATGGTGGGTGGCAATTGGGGAAGGGCGGGGCAGCGAGGCTGGCGCGATAGCGCTGCCTGATGTGGGCGGCTGTAGCAGCAGACGGTTAGGCAGGTGGTAAATCGGTGGTTCTGAGGTAGAAGATGAACAGTGAAACCGTTTAATGGTTGAAGAAGCTGATATGTCGATCCATCTTTCATCCAACGCCAATCTGACATCTTTTCAGTTTCTTTGTTTCTCTCTCTTAAAAAATCGCGTTACGGGTGGCTATTTCGACCCGATTGGCCTGTTAAGCCTTTAGAGCATCTCCAACGGCTATAAGATAGGCATTAGTAAATTTGTCATTTAGAACATAACGATGATGTGGCATGTAATAAATGTGGAGAGAAAGTAAAATTATACTTTTATGTAGAATAACCAATAATCTTTGCACAAGCTCCAAGGTGCAATAAAGAGAAATCATATTTATTTTATCATTATCTATTAAATAGTTTAGATACAAAATTGTATGATAGCTTTGGTTGATAGCATGAATATTTTACCAACAAAACTACCGTACAATCCAATGCCCTTAGCGTGTGGCTGAGCCGGTCGGACCCGGCCGTAACCAAACCCTGAACCCTAGAGCCTGCTTTCCCCCAAAATCAAAGAGAGAGAAAAGAAGCTAGAACCTGCCTGCTTGCCGTCGCGATGCCGCCGGCGGCCGGGGAGCTCGCCGGAGCCCGCGGAGGAGTGGAGGCGGAGAGGGTCTTCATTGGCGCCGGATGCAACCGTGTCGTGAACAACGTCTCGTGGGGCGCCTGTGGTCTCGTTGCCTTCGGCGCCCAGAACGCCGTCGCCCTTTTCTCCCCTTCGGTCCGTCGATCTGCTCCTCTCGTCCTTCTGTTTTCAGGCATCCTGCTGTTTTCTTTGCTTGATCCGATTGGTCTCGGTTCGTGTGTGTGCTGGAACAGAGAGGGGAGATCGTGACGACACTCCCGGGGCACAAGGCGGCGGTGAACTGCACGCTGTGGCTGCCAACCAAGAAGGATGTACTCCAAGGTCTGCTACCTTCTTTTTACATCTATTTTTCTAGTCTCTCTTAATTCTCTTTCTGTTCCATCTGAACTGAAATGATTAGCTAGAATAATCCGCTGTTGATGCACTGAGCTACATTTTGAGGCAGAAATTACAGTATCAACCTGAACCGGTTGTCTCAATGAAAAATTGGTGGGACCTGAGAGGAGGTAGCTATAGTCTATAGATGCGTAGCACTAGTATCGATGGAGCAAAATGAGATTTGGTCTGATCCGGTAATGAGTACTGAACCTTTGGCCTGTGTTTTGTTTCATTTGCCCCTTTGCAGTTCAAAGCAGGGAGACACACTATTTACTGTCCGGAAGTTCTGATGGTGCTATTATGGCATGGAAGATTGGTTCTGGAATAGGCAAGGTGAATTTCTTCTGTTTTTACCATATATCTGTTTGTTGTCGCTTGAATTATGTTTGAAGCCTTTGCTGCAATTTCTTGACACTAGATTTTTTATTCTTTCTCATGTGCTTGCTTGGAAAATGTTTACCTGTTTATCTTGACCAAGTTGACCCAAGTTGATTGATTTTGCTGTTTATGTCTGCTTTGCAGTGGTCTCATGTTTTGCAACTACCAGCCATGCATAAGAAAGGTGTGACCTGTCTTGCTGGAAGGATGGTGTCAGATAGGGTTTCAATTTTTGCTTCCACCTCCTCAGATGGTATGGTGGTTATTTGGGAAATGGTGGTTGAGCCGACTGCTGGTGGTAAGATGATCTACTAGCATTTTGATACTTTGTGGTTACCTTGAATAGTTATACTGATCTTTAGCTTGTCTCTAAAGCAAAATTTATAGTCCAGTTCTGTTAACTTGCATGATCATAAAGCTTTACAAATGCGTGCTGTCATCCCATTTAAGTTATTTGGTTTCACTTCTGCAGGCTCCTGCAAAGTGTCTTGTTTGCATTCTCTTTCCGTTGGTTTAAAACCAATGGTTTCCCTTTCATTAGCGGTGTTGCCTGAACAGGAAGGCTGCCTAATTTTAGCAATGGGGGGATTAGATCATAAGGTCCACATATATTGTGGGGATCAGTCAGGCAAGGTTTGTAAGATTTCTTATTACTTCTATTGCTATACCTGCTCGCATTTCCTGTACTGACCAGCATTTTATGATGCAGTTCATTAAAGCCTGTGAACTTAAGGGCCATTCTGACTGGATTAGAAGTTTAGACTTTTCTTTACCTGTGATGACAAGCAGTGAGAAACACAGCCTTTTCCTAGTTAGCTCGTCTCAGGACAAAACCATTCGGATATGGAAGATGACTTCAGATGTGCAACAAAGGAAGGATAATATTGGGATGGCCTCCTACATTGAAGGTCCTCTATTTGTGGCCGGTAATACAAGTTACCAAGTATCATTGGAGTCTCTTCTTGTCGGGCATGAAGATTGGGTATATTCAGTAGAGTGGCAGCCTCCTAGACTGCTACTTGGCGACGAAGCCCATCAGCCAATGAGCATATTATCTGCATCTATGGACAAGATGATGATGATATGGAGGCCAGAAAAAAATACTGGCCTTTGGATAAATTCAGTGACAGTTGGTGAATTAAGTCACTCAGCACTTGGATTTTATGGTGGCCATTGGGAACCTGATGGTAAATCTATTCTTGCACATGGCTATGGTGGATTTTTCCATATGTGGAGAGATGTTGGACTGGATTCTGAAAATTGGCAGCCCCAGATCGTCCCATCTGGTCATTTTGCATCTGTATCTGACTTAACATGGTCTAGATCTGGCGAATATTTGCTATCAGTTAGCCATGACCAGGTAGGTTCTTTTACTTCAGCTTCAGCGCAGTCTTATAGAATATTTATCTTTGGGTGATTTTCATTTTTGCGTACTACTTGCTAAGCCTGCTTTGCATCAATGTTTATTATGCAGACAGCACGCATATTTGCTCCTTGGAGAAGTCATGTTAACCCAGGAGATGTGGTTTGTTGGCGTGAAATCGCCCGTCCCCAAATCCATGGGCATGACATTAACTGCGTGGCATTCATTCAGGGTACAGGAAACCACCGATTTGTTTGTGGTGCTGATGAAAAGGTCTGTAGAGTCTTTGAAGCTACTTTATCATTCCTGAGGACCCTACAGGAAGCAACTTTGTTGAAACCTGACAATGAGGATTTTGACGACGTGCAAGTCCTTGGAGCAAATATGTCTGCTCTTGGGCTTTCACAGAAACCTATATATACACATGGTAAAAATCCCTCACATGTTGGGCAGAGTGTCTTGTTAGCTTCTCATAACAAATTCTAGTAGTACCTACTTTACTTTTGCAGTGATTCTTTTTTCATTTGACTGATACTTTTTTGTATTGATGGTTTTTCAACAGGAAAGGAATCCCCAAGCAGCGCTTCTAATGATGGTCCAGATTCCATGGAGACAATTCCTGATGCAGTGCCAACTGTGTTTACTGAACCTCCTGTGGAGGACCAGCTTGCGTGGAATACCTTATGGCCTGAATCTCACAAACTTTATGGCCATGGGAATGAACTCTTTTCCATCTGCTGCGATCATGCAGGGAAGCTCGTTGCATCATCATGCAAGGTATTACTGCATGCTTTCTTGTTGTGACTGAAATTTTTGTATCATATCCGATATCTGATCATTTACCTCACCTGGCCGCAGTTATGTTACTTGATTGTTCTTGTTTAGAGCATGTACGCTTCAACTAAGTGCTCAAATGTGAATCTTCAAACAGATGCTTGTTTTTAATTTTCATAGAAACTTGGATGGATACATAATATTACTGAGCTGTTTTTATTTTTCCTGGGAACCAGTGAAATGTTTTGCCACTGCTGCAGGAAAATAGTGTTGCATTTGTGCATCCTCATGTGGCGAGAATGCATATTACTATTTGTCTCCATATAACTACTGGTAGTAGTTGATGGAGAGTGTCTTATTTTACTAGGGAGTTCTAAATGATACTTGATTCTCTTGCAGGCTCAATCAGCACCAGTTGCTGAGATCTGGCTCTGGGAGGTTGGAACATGGAAAGCAGTTGGTCGCTTGCAGTCTCACAATCTGACAGTTACACAAATGGAATTTTCTTTTGACAATTCTTTTCTTTTGAGCGTATCAAGGGATCGTCACTTGTCTGTCTTTTCGATTAAGAAAACTGGTGAGGGATTTGTATCTTTTAGTTTCATATACCTTGTTTACTGTATTGGATCCAGTGCTCATGTTCTGCAATTGTTGGTGTCATCCCACTTATGTAACTCTTAGAGGAAGGAGCACAGCATCACCTGGTTACAAAGCATGAAGCACACAAAAGAATCATATGGGCATGCTCGTGGAACCCATTTGGGTACGAATTTGCAACTGGTTCAAGGGACAAGACTGTCAAGATATGGTGTCTTCAAGATGCATCTTCCGTCAAGCTGCTCGCAACATTGCCTCAGTTCCGCGAGAGTGTCACAGCATTAGCCTGGACGGGCCGTGACCGTGCTCGTAATGCCGGCATCATTGCTGTTGGCATGGACAATGGACTGATCGAGCTCTGGAGTGTTTCAGGGGGGAGAGCTGTTTCAGACAGTAGCTCAGATCCGTCCCCACTCAGCGTCGCATGCATGCTCCGGTTTGATCCTCTGTTGTGTCATGTGTCAACTGTGCACCGTTTGCGGTGGCAGAAACCCGACTCGGCTGATGAGAAAGCAGCAATTGAGCTGGCTTCTTGTGGATCTGATCACTGCGTCAGGGTGTTTGCAGTCCGTGATACTTGAGGTATTTATGCAACATCGTGACTCTGAAATTTTGAGCAGATGCATCTATTTTGTTATCATGACATAGGCATATACGTCTAGATTTAGCGGACTAAAATCCTGGCAGTTCTTGGTGCCCTTGGCAATCCTCCCTGATGTTGTAAAACTTTTATTGTTCTGTTTCTGAGATAATATTGCTGTATTGCAATGATGTACACCTTAGTTGACTGGTGAATGCAGTGCGTTGGGATTTTCAATCCAATTTGTTAAGCTCTAAGACTGGTACATTGTTGAATACCATGTGCACAACTTTTGCTCATGTATCATCTATTCTGCAACAACTTTATATTTTCCAACTGTATGTGGAAAGTTACATACAGCCATTCCAGCTGTTTTATGGGAAGCTTTCAGGTTCCAGCAGCAATGCAGCAACTGAGTGAACAAGAAATGTGAAGGCCACAACCTCAAGCAGCACTAGTTCTCTAGGAGTAGGGTGCATGAAGTGGACCAGGCAATTTTGTAGATCAAATCGACAAAATCAGACTTCGGATCCGACACTGGAACTGTATATGACACTTAGTGAATCAGGCAATTTTAGTGATGGAATCAACAAATAGTCAGTATCAGATTTCTGAAGCTCTGGACTCCTGACAGCATCTAACAGAAAAAGAATGGTTTTGCTTCACTAGTACTCCTTCGGTTTCTAAATAATTGAACTTCTAGTGTTTTTCAAAGTCAAACTTCTTTATGTTTGACCAAGTTATAGAACTTTAATCATTTTGGAACAGAGGGAGTACTGACTATTTCAACATTGACAGGAGCAAAGCTGCAAAGGAACATAAACTTCCATGCTTTATTGTCCCCTAGTATGTCAAAGGTGGAAAAAAAAAGATCACACTACATAATAGGCCATCTAATAGGAAAAAGTAGCTTTGCTTCACTAGTACTTTACTGTACATACCATTACATAGTTTGAATGCACGAGAAGTTTCAACATAGAAAACAGATAGAATACTTGTAAAAGAGGGCATACGCAAACAACCCCAAAACAGCAATCTGGACATCATAGACTTCACCCATGGCACAATTAGTGAAGGCTGCTACACGCATGCTGGTAGCTAGCAACTAACATGTACTACTAGGAAAGGTCTCACGATGCCCATAGGCGACGATCTTGTACACTTCAAACAAACGGGGAAGACTTTGCATCTGGTGCATGCTAAGGTTGTGCTTTCCTTTCCTCTCTCAAGCAAGAAACAAAGTAATCCTAATCTTGCCTTGCAAGGCAAAGATATGATGAATCCCAATTGGTTACCAACTCCAACAGTTAATGTGCTTAATGCCGTCAAATCACACGGAAGAAGCAAGGTTTTCCGTGTCTTGAAACTCTTGATCAAAGATGTTACCCAAGCAGCTGTTCTTGGGTTACAGACCTGGAGAAACTTGGCATAGTTTAGCCCTGAAGGCAAAGCAAGTCAGGACTTACGGGGGTGGAGCACTGGCCAGCCAGATATTACTACTAAAGAGCTTTGTTTCATGGAGACTGCAGGAATGATGAAATGTTCTAAATGGGAAGCAAGCAAGCAGAGGAGATCAAGAATCTCCTTCTCAAGATAATAATTCCCTTGGCGTTTCCCCTGGCAGGTTCTTTTATCTGTGGCCTCATAGCAGATAGAGCAATCAGGCACAGTGACCTAGACTCATCTGATAACTCAATCCAGTTGGATCAATCATCGTCAGACGGTTTGAGATTGATTCAGGGAGAAGAGGGAGGAGGAGAAATGGAGTCCCCGAACCGGGCGCCGCGGAAGCTGGTGCAAGCAGAGACCCCCTACAGCACCGGCAGGCTCGTCGGCGGTGGACATGCGAGGCAGGCTTCTCTTACTGAAGAAATCATGGTGGCGCAGGACACAGAGAGCTCATCGGAAGTTTCAGTCAACAACCAGAGGTTCCAGGACGCTCAGGGGACGCCCGCCGGCGCCGAAGAGGTCGAGAGCCTGAAGCGCGTGGTGTCAGCCCTCGAAGAGCGGGCCGCCGGCATCGAGTCGCGGTTCCACGACTACTGCGACGCGAAGGAGCAGGAGTCGACGTACCAGAAGATGCAGATCATGTGCCTGGGGATGAAGCTGGAGCTGCTAGAGTCCCAGAACCAGCGGCTCGAGGCGGCCGCCACGGAGATCCGGGCGGCCGCCGAAGAGTTCGCCGTGATGCGGGCGGGCCTCGACGCGCTGCAGAGCAAGTTCAGGAAGGTTGCCAGGAAGAGTAAGCAGGAATTCGACGCCATTGATGGAAGGATCCTGGCTCTGGACGCCCGGGAAGCAGAGATGGCGACGAGGTGCCGAGGCTTTGAGCAGCTCATGGCGGAGATGAAGCACCTGGTTTTGCAGCTACAGAAGGGGAAAGGGACAGACAGCGAGGTACGTATTTTGTTCTTCGCTTCGTCGACATTTTTACTCCCATTTCCGTCTGATCAAAGGTTTTTCTTGTGTGCCGTGCATGGCATAGAGCGTGGAGGTCGCCGTGGAGAGGAGCATGCGGAAGCTGTCGAGCAGCAAGGACCTGCTGGAAGGGATGGGGGTGCTCCGGGACCGGTGGGCGGCGGACATGGAGGAGCTCATCTACCTCGGCTGGATCACGGCGTGGCTGCAGCACGACCTCCTGGTCAGCGATGGCGAGGGCGGCGCCGCCAAGGGCCCGGTGGCTATTGGGGACGACGACGACGATGGCACGGACCCGACGGCGGAGGGGCAGCGCAAGAAGGGGGAGAAGATGGTGGCGGTGGCCGCGACGATCAACGAGGTGGAGCTCCGCAAGACGTCGTCCAACGCGTCGTCGTGCGCCGCGGGAGAGGAGTCGTGCATGGGGCTGGCGGGCTGCAGGACGGGAATCGGACGCCCGAGATTGCTCCGCAAGATCAGAGGGTGGGCCAAGGGAAAGAGTCCAAGCAAGGGCAATGAGTCATGAACTCATGAATACTTCGTTGGTGCTGATTAATTTGCTTGTGATCACTCGTGAGAATGATGTATGTTTGAGTCAAATTGTGTTGTCGAAGTAATAAATATGGTGCATGAAGGAGAGAGCCCCCCGCGTCCCCCGCGTCGCCCTCCCTGGCGGCGGCGGGGGAACCCTAGATTGAGCGCCGCCGCCCCCTTCCCGCCTTGCTCCCCACCTCGCCGCCATCGGAGGAGCGGCCGACGAAGCCCGTGCCGGCTCCCAGGAGGGTGGCGGCGGGGCGATTCGGCTGGATCCAGCCCCCCTCCCCCCCTCCCGCATGATGTGGTGCCGGCTCCTCGGTGGCGGCTCCCCGGCGGCGGCAGCGCTCCTCACCCGGGGTGGTGTTGCCTCGGCTGGGTCCCCTGGAGCCTCGCTCTACCACCACCACCTCTCGCTGGAGCCCCCCTTCCTCCCATGGCCCCAGATCGGATCTGGCGTCCCATGGGCTCTCCCCCCGTCCAGCTGCTGTGGCCCCCCGCTCCGGCGCAGCGGCGCGACCTTGCCCGCGGTGACCTTCCCCCGTCTGCCTCCTGTCTCCCGTGGGCGCAGCTCTTGCTGCTGCTGATTGGGGCGGGTGAGGCCTTTGGGTGAGGTGGCCGGGCAGGCCGGGGCTCGGCCTTGCCTCGGTGCAAGCCACCCTCCATCCCTGACGGCGCCTTCTCCGAGCTACGGCAACAACGTGTGTATGTGTGGTCACGGCGTCCTTTGGCAGGCGGCTGAAGTTTCACGGTGGTTCTTGGTCGGCATTGCTCCAGTCCCGGCGTCCACGGACCTGCGTTCTCCAGTGTCCTTGGTCTGCCGGTGTTTCCACTAGCGCGGTCTCGGCCCCGGCCAACAAGTTCCTGCGTCCCTTCCAGCATCTTCGGTTCGCCGGTCCTGGTGGCTACGCCTCTAGCAACACGGAGTTGCGCCCCCTTCCGGCTCCGGTTTGCCGGCGGCGCCGGCCGCCACCCTACCACCCGTGTCGGCTATCTGCCCCGCTACCTCTCCAACCCCATCCACCATGCCATCTGTTGCAAAGCTTGTGTTTTTGTCGGCGGCAGGTGCAGCCCCTCCCTCCTACTGAGGTAGCGGTCGACAGGCATGTTCACTCCGGCATCTTCGGATCCTGATCTGGTAGATATGGGATTGCTCGGACTCAGGCCAGGCGAAAGCCATGCTCGGCTTGCCGATGCTGGCAGCGACGACACCTGCGGATGTCGTTTCCCTTCCTGGAGGCGCTGCCATGGCCTTTTTCCAAGCCCCTCTTCGAGCATCGGGGGAAACCCTAGGTCCGGCTTGTCGGATCGGATGGCGACGGCGTCGCGACGTCGTTCCCCTTCTTGAAGGCGCTATCTGGCTCGCTCGCGGAGTCTCCGGTGTTGGAATTGGAGATGTTTGACATCGTGCTCATTTAGCCTGCTTCTCTAGTCTTAGGTTTGGTGGTTTTAGCTGTGTGTTTCTTCCTGTTTGGGCTGAGAACCCCTTCTCTCTGCTCCGGGCACCATGCGCATGCCTCCTTGTGTATGTCTTGTGTTGTATCTTCGGTTGTACTCATTCTCCTTCTATCTATCAATGAAAAGATACACAATCTTTGCGTATTCACGAAAAATAAATAAATATGGTGCATATGAGAGTAGATTACATCTATAGTACCTGAAATTAGTAGATTACATCTATAGTACCTGAAATTGATCCTAGGGTTCACTTTGGTCACTGTATTCAACAAAGGTCAAAATACGGTCACTAAGGTTGCCGGGACCTGTCACTCTACGGTCATTAGTACCGTATTCGATGTATTTCACTGACGTGGCAAATACACCTCTCTCTCCTACCACTCCTCCCTCAAGATGACAATGGGCCCCGAAACCCGCGTCCCCGCGGGTTTTTACCCTATTAGGGGACGGGGATGGGCGACTTTCTATCCCTGCGGGGCTGCTCGTGGATACATTATAAAACCTGATATGTTTCGTGGGTTTAAACCCGTTTGAGTACTACCCGAACCCGAAACCCAACAGAACCCGCCAAAATACGTTATTTAGCATGCACCGATCCATCTTGACTCAACTGGCCCAAAGCCACATTGCCCGAGCAGCTGAGCCCCACAGCGTCGAGGCTCTGGAGTACAAACCAACCCCACGCTCGGTGGCTACAGTGTCGTTTGCTCTTCAAGCCTCTATCTCCCGCCCAACACAACATCGAAACTTAAACCTAGGCCCCCCAGCCGTCGCCTGCTGCTGTAATATGCTCATGTTTTGCTTTCAAATATTGTTGTTTTCATTGACTGCTCGTGGGGACGGGTTCCCCGTGGGTTTTGAAAACCCGACAGGTTTAGGGGACGCGCAAAAACTTAACCCCGCGCATGTTGATGGGGACGGGGACAGGTTTGCGATTTTCTCGTGGGGATGGGTTTGGGCAAGCAAAACCCGGTGGGTTTCGTCCCCGTTGCCATCTTGACTCCTCCCTGAAATTCTGTCGAACACCTTATCCGCATCCACCTGTGCACCACGTGCCGAGCTCCCACCTCCACGACAGCTCTCCAACACCGCCTTCTAGAGCTCCCGAAGTATCATGTGGCACATTAACGATGATGCGTTCGTTTCTTAGTCCATCAGACACGAAATCTCCAACTCCCGCGCCACGCCCAACTTGAAGCTCATCACCGTCGTTGGCCCACCGCCGACGCCATGTTTGCAAGTGCACGGGCGCGTGCGTGGCCGATCGACACAATGTTTGCCATTTCTTCAACAGTCTTCCACCCTACCATGCCCCTCTGCATATGGCACCATGTTTGCCATTTCTTCAACATAGTCTTCCACCCTACCATGCTCCTATGCATATGCTCAGCCTCCGTCGCCTACCTGGCGTAGCTGTCGACCTGCACTTTCCCATCTCTCGTCCAGCCAGGCCCCCACACCTCGTGGGCATACTCGCGGTTGGCGTACTGGTCGGCACGCCGGATGCCAGTTTGGGCCGGTCTTCGTTAAGAAGGATCCCATGGCGCAATGGTGTACACGTGCGGGGACTCGACACGGAGAGCTGTGAGGATGTAGGCCTGCTCACGTACGGCTTTGCCCCGCTGAATATCATGTGCACTTGTTCTTTCTGCCGCCGCGGGGCGATGGTGTCGAGCTCTACGGGTTCGGCGAGGCTACAACCTAACCATCACGTGCCTCGCATTGAGCCGGGGAAACGCACAGAGGTCGCCATGCACGGAGGCAGGGCTCTGTATCCGGAACACCATATGTGAGTTTGGCAATACTAGAGGGGATGTATATTGCGGCGACGGTGGCAGCATGGGTGCGCGCGGAGGTTCCTTGGTCAGAGAAGTGCTCTCCCTCACGCACTAGGCAGATAAGGTACACGTCAGTGGAACCAGGCTTTCCAGGAGGGGGCGGCTCGCAAGGGGCTGAGGTGCGAGCCGACCTTGTAGTCATCTCGGAGCATGCCCAACAGGGTGAGCTCGTCCGGGTGTAGTGCACCGCCGTACTGCTCGACGAAGAGCGGTCTTCCACCTTGATGCGGATGGCATGGCGTGAAGAATGGCGATGGAAAGTAGAGGCTGTTGATAAAAGAGAGCCGAGCAGCCATGTGGTACATCGCCGCGGGCTCCATCATCCATGGTTGGTCGGCATACGCAGCAAGCGATGCTCAGGTTCACTTCATTCATCGGGTACAGACAGGGATGAGAAGAGGATGAGCTTCCCACGTAAGCAAGTCAACGGTTAGGACCGGTCAACGTATACCACATCAGCGAAATACGTTGGATACAGTAGCGGTGACCGTAGAGTGACACATTTACGCAATCTCAGTGACCGTATTTTGACACTTCCTGAATACAGTGATGAAAGTGAACCCTAGTGTCAAGTTTGAGTATTATAGATGTAATTTACTCTGCATATGATGTGTTTTTTTACATGGCTCAATCACCAATCACATATGCTGACATATACGCACACACACTCCAATGAACGCACACACACTCTACATCTATGAGCACCTTCAAGATACTGAGTTAGCACAACATCTTGAGATTGACAAAGTCATCATAGACGCTATATTGTCGACGGAAACATCTTCTTCCACTGAACGAACATTGCCGGAAAGGTTAAAATGAATCTAGCAAATGTGTGCACTGCCAGTGTATGACTAGAACTCTGGTGGACAGGTTTCACCACATGAAACCTAACTATCTGAGCTACGGTTTGCATACGATGTTGGATACCAGGACCAGCGGTGAGCTAGCTTATGTTCAGATTTCTCTTCGACAAGATGTCAATTACATCTTCATATGCACCCGGATGAATAGTATTTTTTTCAAAAAATGAGAAAACAAATTAGTTTTTGTTGAATTTGCTACCAACATGCAAAGTTTCATGATGAAAAAGCATTAGGGGAGGCCTAGAGGAAAACAAAATTGATATTTCAAATGCTTTAAAAAGATACCCTTTTGGAGCATTTTTTTGCCCAGATCTCCACCAATATTTTTTCACCAAAAAAAATATTCATGTGCGGTAAAACATTCAGCAATGTTGACCACAAAAAAATATTCTATTTTTTTTTATTTTACTGCATCTAAGTGCACAAACTCAATGCCAACTACACCTAACCTTTGTATCAAGACAACTCAAGAGCTACTAAACACAGCGATGATTCACACAACCAACTTATTATAGAAAAAAAATCTCAACCAAACTGCTAAAAGCAACAACAAAAACCATTAAAGATCACAACCCAAGTAACACGATATGTGCTCCAATAATAACACCTTCGGTAAGGAAGGTAGACCCAACCAATTAGATTAGACCATGGGTTTTCACCAGGGGTCTAAGTGAACACAATGCAACAAGGAAGTTGCATTAACAATGCCATTGTGAGGTTCAACCAATGAAGGTAAAACCTAAAGTTTTCACCCCAGGAACTCGAGCCCCTACACTAAAAAACACCACTTAAATGATGCTCATATAAAGTCGTTCTTTTGTGCAAAGTGAAAAAGTAATTTGTAGGGGTCGTTTTCCAATGGCCAGTTAAGTTTGGAAAAAAAATCTTCCCCTACCGCTTCCTCTATTTCTCCTCCAGCCTGAAGGAAATATGCCCTAGAGGCAATAATAAAGTTGTTATTTATATTTCCTTATATCATGATAAATGTTTATTATTCATGCTAGAATTGTATTAACCGGAAACTTAGTACATGTGTGAATACATAGAAAAACAGAGTGTCCCTAGTATGCCTCTACTTGACTAGCTCGTTAATCAAAGATGGTTAAGTTTCCTGACCATAGACATGTGTTGTCATTTGATGAACGGGATCACATCATTAGAGAATGATGTGATGGACAAGACCCATCTGTTAGCTTAGCACAATGACCGTTTAGTTTTATTGCTATTGCTTTCTTCATGACTTGTACATATTCCTCTGACTATGAGATTATGTAACTCCCGAATACCGGAGGAACACCTTGTGTGCTATCAACGTCACAACGTAACTGGGTGGTTATAAAGATGCTCTATAGGTGTCTCCGAAGGTGTTTGTTGAGTTGGCATAGATCGAGATTAGGATTTGTCACTCCGTGTATCGGAGAGGTATCTTTGGGCCCTCTCGATAATGCACATCACTATAAGCCTGACAAGCAATGTAAATAATGAGTTAGTTGCGGGATGATGCATCGGAATGAGTAAAGAGACTTGCCGGTAATGATATTGAACTAGGTATGATGATACCGACGATCGAATCTCGGGCAAGTAACATACCGATGACAAAGGGAATAACGTATGTTGTTATGCGGTTTGACCGATAAAGATCTTCGTAGAATATATAGGAGCCAATATGAGCATCCAGGTTTCGCTATTGGTTATTGACCGGAAATGTGTCTCGGTCATGTCTACATAGTTCTCGAACCCGTAGGGTCCGCACGCTTAACGTTTGATGACGATTTGTATTATGAGTTATGTGTTTTGGTGACCAAAGTTTTTTCGGAGTCTCGGATGAGCCCACGAACATGACAAGGAGTCTTGAAATGGCCGAGAGGTAAAGATTGATATATTGGAAGGTTATATAAGGATACCGGAATGGTTCCGATAAGGTACGGGGATTTTTCGGAGTACTGGGAGGCTACCGGAACCCCCCGAGAAAGTTAATGGGCCTAATGGGCCATTGTGGAGGAGAGGAGGCAGGCCACGGGAGGAAGCACGTGCCCCCTTGCCCAATCCGAATTGGACAAGGGGAGGGGGCGCGACCCCCCCTTTCCTTCTCCTTCTCCCTCCTTTCCCCTTTCCCCTCTCCGTTGGAAGGAAGGGGGGGGGGGCGAATCCTACTTGGTCTGGGAGTCCAAGTAGGACTCCCTCCTTGGCACGCCCCCCTTGGGCCGGCCACCTACTCCTCTCCTCCTTTATATACGGGGGCGGGGGCACCCCAAAGGACACCAAGATATCTCTTAGCCGTGCGCGGATCACATCACCATAACCGTCACCATGCCGTCGTGCTGTCGGAACTGTCCCTCGACCCTCTACTGGATCAAGAGCTCGAGGGACGTCATCGAGCTGAACGTGTGCTGAACACGGAGGTGCCGTACGTTCGATACTTGGATCGGTTGGATCGTGAAGATGTTCGACTACATCAACCGCATTAACCTAACGCTTCCGCTTTCGGTCTATGAGGGTACGTAGACACACTCTCCCTGTCTCATTGCTATGCATCTCCTAGATAGATCTTGCGTGATTGTAGGAATTTTTTTGAAATTGCATGGTACGTTCCCCAATAGTGGCATCCGAGCCAGGTCTATTCGTAGATGATATGCACGAGTAGAACACAAAGAGTTGTGGGTGATAATAGTCATACTGCTTACCACCAACGTCTTACTTTGATTCGGCGGTATTGTTGGATGAAGCCGTCCGGACCGACATTACATGACCACGTTCACGAGACTGGTTCTACCGACGTGCTTTGCACACAGGTGGCTAGCGGGTGTCTGTTTCTCCAACTTTAGTTGAATCGAGTTTGACTACGACTGATCCTTGTTGAAGGTTAAAACAACACACTTGACAAAAAATCGTTGTGGTTTTTGATGCGTAGGTAAGAACGGTTCTTGCTAGAAGCCCGTAGCAGCCACATAAAACTTGCAACAACAAAGTAGAGGATGTCTAACTTGTTTTTGCAGGGCATGTTGTGATGTGATATGGCCAAGACGCGATGAGATATAAATTGTTGTATGAGATGATCATGTTTTCTAACAGTTATTGGCAACTGGCAGGAGCCATATGGTTGTCGCTTTATTGTATGAAATGCAATCGCCATGTAATTGCTTTACTTTATCACTAAGCGGTAGCGATAGTCGTAGAAGCAATGGTTGGCGAGACGACAACGATGCTACGATGGAGATCAAGGTGTCAAGCCGGTGACGATGGATATCATGATGGTGCTTTGGATATGGAGATCAAAGGAACAAGATGATGATGGCCATATCATGTCACATATTTTGATTCCATGTGATGTTTATCTTTTATGCATCTTATTTTGCTTAGTATGGCGGTAGCATTATAAGATGACCCCTCACTAAATTTCAAGGTACAAGTGTTCTCCCTGAGTATGCACCGTTGCTACAGTTCGTCGTGCTGAGACACCACGTTATGACTGGGTGTGATAAGCTCTACGTTCACATACAACGGGTGCAAGCCAGTTTTGCACGTGCAGAATACTCGGGTTAAACATGACGAGCTTAGCATATGCAGATATGGCCTCGGAACACTAAGACTGAAAGGTCGAACATGAATCATATAGTGGATATGATCAACATAGAAATGTTCACCATTGAAAACTACTCCATCTCACGTGATGATCGGACATGGTTTAGTTGATATGGATCACGTGATTATTTAGATGACTAGAGGGATGTCTATCTAAGTGGGAGTTATTTAGTAATATGATTAATTGAACTTTAATTTATCATGAACTTAGTACCTAATAGTTTTTGCATATCTATGTTGTTGTAGATCAATGGCCCGTGCTACCGTTCCCTTAATTTTAATGCGTTCCTAGAGAAAGCTAAGTTGAAAGATGATGGTAGCAACTACACGGACTGGATCCGTAACTTGAGGATTATCCTCACTGCTGTACAGAAGAATTACATCCTAGAAGCACCACTAGGTGCAAGACCCACTGCAGGAGCAACTCTAGATGTTATGAACGTCTTGCAGAGAAAAGCTGATGACTACTCGATAGTTCAGTGTGCCATGCTTTACGGCTTAGAATCGGGACTTCAAAGACGTTTTGAACGTCATGGAGCATACGAGATGTTGTAGGAGTTGAAGTTAATATTTCAAGCAAATGCCCGAGTTGAGAGATATGAAGTCTCCAACAAGTTCTACAGCTGTAAAATGGAGGAGAATAGTTCTGTCACTGAACACATACTCAGAATGTCTGGGTGCCATAACCACTTGACTCAGCTGGGAGTTAATCTTCCCGATGATAGTGTCATTGACAGAGTTCTTCAATCACTGCCACCAATCTATAAAGGCTTCATGATGAACTATAATATGCAAGGGATGGAAAAGACAATTCTTGAGCTCTTCGCGATGCTAAAGGCTGCGGAGGTAGAAATCAAGAAGGAGCATCAAGTGTTGATGGTGAACAAGGCCACTAGTTTCAAGAAAAAGGACAAAGGGAAGAAGGGGAACTTCAAGAAGAATAGTAGGCCAGTTGCTGCTCAAGGGAAGAAGCCCAAGTCTGGACCTAAGCCTGAAACTGAGTGCTTCTACTGCAAAGGGACTGGTCACTGGAAGCGGAACTGCCCCAAGTATTTGGCGGATAAGAAGGATGGAAAAGTGAAAGGTATATTGGATATACATGTTACTGATGTGTACCCATGCTCGTAGTAGCGCCTGATACGCATTTTGCATCATGCTTTTATATCGATATTTATTGCATTATGGGCTGTTATTACACATTATGTCACAATACTTATGCCTATTCTCTCTTATTTTACAAGGTTTACATAAAGAGGGAGAATGCCGGCAGCTGGGATTCTGGGCTGGAAAAGGAGCAAATATTAGAGACCTATTCTGCACAGCTCCAAAAGTCCTGAAACTTCACGGAAGTCATTTTCAGAATATATAAAAAATACTGAGCGCAAGAAGTTCACCAGGGGGGCCACACCCTGCCCACGAGGGTGGGGGGCGCGCCCTACCCCCTGGGTGCGCCCCCTACCTCGTGGGCCCCTGGTGGCCCTCCGATGACCATCTTCTGCTATATGGAGTCTTTCGATGAGAAAAAAATCATAAGCCATCTTTCCGGACGAGACTCCGCCGCCACGAGGCGGAACCTTGGCGGAACCAATCTAGGGATCTGGCGGAGCTGTTCTGCCGGGGAAACTTCCCTCCGGGAGGGGGAAATCATGGCCATCATAATCACCAACGATCCTCTCATCGGGAGGGGGAAATCATGGCCATCGTCATCACCAACGATCCTCTCATCGGGAGGGGGTCGATCTCCATCAACATCTTCACCATCACCATCTCCTCTCAAACCCTAGTTCATCTCTTGCATCCAATTCTTGTCTCCAAGTCTGGGATTGGTACCTGTGGGTTGCTAGTAGTATTGATTACTCCTTGTAGTTGATCCTAGTTGGTTTATTTGGTGGAAGATCATATGTTCAGATCCTATATGCATATTAATACACCTCTGATTATGAACATGAATATGCTTTGTGAGTAGTTACGTTTGTTCCCGAGGACATGGGAGAAGTCTTGCTATTAGTAGCATGTGAATTTGGTATTGCTTCGATATTTTGATGAGATGTATGTTGTCTCTCCTCTAGTGGTGTTATGTGAACGTTGACTACATGACACTTCACCATTATTTGGGCCTAGAGGAAGGCATTGGGAAGTAATAAGTAGATGATGGGTTGCTAGAGTGACAGAAGCTTAAACCCTAGTTTATGCGTTGCTTCGTAAGGGGCTGATTTGGATCCATATGTTTCATGCTATGGTTAGGTTTACCTTAATACTTTTGTTGTAGTTGCGGATGCTTGCAATAGAGGTTAATCATAAGTGGGATGCTTGTCCAAGTAAGGACAGCACCCAAGCACCGGTCCACCCACATATCAGATTATCAAAGTACCAAACACGAATCATTTGATCGTGATGAAAACTAGCTTGATGATATTCCCATGTGTCCTCGGGAGCGCTTTAGCTATATAAGAATTTGTCCAGGCTTGTCCTTTGCTACAAAAAGGATTGGGCCACCTTGCTGCACTTTAGTTACTTTTTTTACTTGTTACTCGTTACAAATTATCTTATCAGAAAACTACCTGTTACCTATAATTTCAGTGCTTGCAGAGTATACCTTGCTGAAAACCGCTTATCATTTCCTTCTGCTCCTCGTTGGGTTCGACACTCTTACTTATCGAAAGGACTACGATAGATCCCCTATACTTGTGGGTCATCACTTCCATGATCACAACACAACGATACTTGCCAAAGACAACAACCATATCAAGATCACAAAGCATTGAGACAGGCATGAGGTTGAACCCTAAGGACTCGACAAGCATGACTTTGTCCATGTGTCGATCCTTTGAGCATATACACCTCCCGAGCAAGTTAAAGTTGAACCTAATATTGCTATTGTTAAAGATCTTTTGGCTGATAATATTGATGGGTATGTTATTTATTTCTGTGATGAAACTGCTAGAATTGCTAAACCTTGTGCTAAAGATAAACCTAGACCTGTGGTAGGCATGCCTGTTATTTCTGTTAAAATAGGAGATCATTGCTTATGTGATATGGGTGCCAGTGCTAGTGCAATACCTATTGACCTATATAGAGAAATTATGCATGATATTGCACCTGTTGAGTTAGAAGATATTGATGTCACAATTAAACTTGCCAATAGAGATACTATTTCACCAATGGGAATTGTTAGAGATGTTGAAGTCTTGTGTGGGAAAAATAAATATCCTGTTGATTTTCTTGTTCTTGGTTCCCCACAAGATAGCTTTTGTCCCATTATATTTGGTAGACCCTTCTTAAACACTGTTAATGCTAAGATAGATTGCAAAAATGATGTTGTTACTATCGGTGTAGATGATATGTCTCATGAATTTAATTTCTCTAAATTTAGTAGACAACACCATGAAGAAGAATTACCTAGTAAGGATGAAATTATTTGTCTTGCTTCTATTGTCGTACCTCCTAGTGATCCTTTAGAACAATATTTGCTGGACCATGAAAATGATATGTTTATGAATGAAAGAAGGAAAATAGATGAAGTATTCTTTAAATAGGAACCTATTCTGAAACACAATTTGCCTGTTGAAATCCTAGGGGATCCTCCTCCACCCAAGGGTGATCCCGTGTTTGAGCTTAAACCATTGCCTGATACTCTTAAATATGCTTATCTTGATGAGAAAAAAGATATATCCTGTTATTATTAGTGCTAACCTTTCAAAGCATGAGGAAGAGAGATTATTGAAAACTCTGAAGAAGCACCGTGCTATTGGGTATACTCTTGATGATCTTAAGGGCATTAGTCCCACTCTATCTCAACATAAAATAAATTTGGAAGAAGATGCTAAACCAGTTCGTGATCATCAACGACGGCTGAATCCTAAAATGAAAGAAGTGGTGAGAAAGGAAATACTAAAGCTCCTTGAGGCAGGTATAATCTATCCCGTTGCTGATAGTCAGTGGGTAAGTCCTGTCCATTGTGTCTCTAAGAAGGGATGTATTACTGTCGTTCCTAATGATAAAGATGAATTGATTCCTCAAAGAATTATTACAGGTTATAGGATGGTAATTGATTTCCGCAAATTAAATAAGGCCACTAAAAAGGATCATTACCCCTTACCTTTTATCGATCAAATGCTAGAAAGATCATCCAAACATACACATTTTTGCTTTCTAGATGGTTATTCTGGTTTCTCTCAAATACCCGTGTCAGCCAAGGATCAATCAAAGACTACTTTTACTTGCCCTTTTGGTACTTTTGCTTATAGAAGTATGCCTTTTGGTTTATGTAATGCACCTGCTACCTTTCAAAGATGCATGATGGCTATATTCTCTGACTTTTGTGAAAAGATTTGTGAGGTTTTCATGGACGATTTCTCTGTCTATGGATCTTCTTTTGTTGATTGCTTGAGCAACCTTGATCGAGTTTTGCAGAGATGTGAAGAAACTAATCTTGTCTTGAATTGGGAAAAGTGCCACTTTATGGTTAATGAAGGTATTGTCTTGGGGCATAAAGTTTCTGAAAGAGGTATTGAAGTTGATAAAGCCAAGGTTGATGCTATTGAAAAGATGCCATGACCCAAGGACATCAAAGGTATAAGAAGTTTCCTTGGTCACGCCGAATTTTATAGGAGGTTCATTAAGGACTTCTCAAAAATTTCTCGGCCTCTGACTAATTTATTACAAAAAGATATACCATTTGTCTTTGATGATGATTGTGTAGAAGCATTTGAAATACTTAAGAAAGCATTGATCTCTGCACCTATTGTTCAGCCACCTGATTGGAATTTACCCTTTAAAATTATGTGTGATGCTAGTGATTATGCTATAGGTGCTGTTCTAGGGCAAAGAGTTGATAAGAAATTAAACGTTATTCAATATGCTAGTAAACCCTAGACAATGCTCAAAGAAATTATGCTACTATTGAAAAAGAATTCTTAGCAGTTGTATTTGCTTGTGATAAGTTCAGACCTTATATTGTTGATTCTAAAGTAACTATTCACACTAATCATGCTGCTATTAAATATCTTATGGAAAAGAAAGATGCTAAACCTAGACTTATTAGATGGGTTCTCTTGCTACAAGAATTTGACTTACATATTGTTGATAGAAAGGGAGCTGAGAACCCCGTTGCAGACAACTTGTCTAGGTTAGAAAATGTGCTTGATGACCCACTACCTATTGATGATAGCTTTCTTGATGTGCAATTAAATGTCATAAATGCTTCTCATACTGCTCCATGGTATGCTGATTATACTAATTACATTGTTGCCAAATTCAAACCACCTAGTTTCACATACCAGCAAAAGAAAAAGTTCTTCTATGATTTGAGGAATTACTTTTGGGATGACCCACATCTTTATAAAGGAGTATATGGTGTTATTAGATGTTCTGTACCTGAGCATGAACAAGAATAGATCCTACGCAAGTGTCACTCCAAAGCTTATGGAGGACACCATGCTGGGGATAGAACTACACATAAGGTGTTGCAATCTGGTTTTTATTGGCCTACTCTCTTCAAGGATGCCCGTAAGTTTGTCTTATCTTGTGATGAATGTCAAAGAATTGATAATATTAGTAGACGTCAAGAAATGCCTATGAACTATTCACTCGTTATTGAACCATTTGATGTTTGGGGCTTTGACTATATGGGGCCTTTTCCCGCCTCTAATGGATATACACATATTTTAGTTGCTGTTATTTACGTTACTAAGTGGGTAGAAGCTATTCCAAGTAGTAGTGCTGATCATAACACTTCTATTAAAATGCTTAAAGAAGTTATTTTTCCAAGATTTGGAGTCCCTAGATATTTAATGACTGATGGTGGTTCACATTTTATTCATGGCGCTTTCCGTAAAATGCTTGCTAAGTATGATGTTAATCACATAATTGCATCCCCTTATCATCCTCAGTCTAGTGGTCAAGTAGAATTGAGTAATAGAGAGCTCAAATTAATTTTGCAAAAGACTGTCAATAGGTCTAGAAAGAATTGGTCCAAGAAACTTGATGATGCATTATGGGCCTATAGAGTTGCATATAAAAATCATATGGGCATGTCTCCGTATAAAATGGTCTATGGAAAATCATGTCACTTACCTCTCGAACTAGAACACAAGGCATATTGGGCTATTAAAGAGCTCAATTATGATTTAAAACTTGTCGGTGGGAAGAGGTTATTTGATATTAGCTCACTCGATGAATGGAGAACTCAAGACTACGAAAATGCTAAGTTGTTTAAAGAAAAAGTTAAAAGATGGCATGATAAAAGGATACAAAAGCGTGAGTTTAATGTAGGTGATTATGTATTGCTATAAAACTCTCGTTTAATATTTTTTGCAGGAAAACTTCTCTCTAAATGGGAAGGTCCTTACGTTATCAAGGAGGTCTATCGTTCCGGTGCCATAAAAATCAACAACTTCGAAGGCACAAATCCGAAGGTGGTGAACGGTCAAAGAATCAAACATTATATCTCAGGTAATCCCATAAATGTTGAAACCAATGTTATTGAAACCGTAACCCCGGAGGAATACATAAGGGACACTTTCCGGAATGTTTCAGACTCCGAAAAGGAATAGGTATGTGGTACGGTAAGTAAACCGACTCCAAAACAATTTTTAAGGCAATATTTCTCCGTTTTGGAATATTTAGAAAAATAGAAAAATAAGAAGCAGTCCAGGAAGGACACGAGGCCTCCACGAGGGTGGAGGGCGCGCCCTACCCTACTGGATCCGCCCCCTACCTCGTGGGCACCTCGTGCGCTCTCCGGACTCCGTTTTCTTGCACAATACGTATTTTGGTCGGTAAAAAATCATTATATAATCTCCCGAAGGTTTTGACTCCTGTATCACGCAAATATCCTTTGTTCTTGTTTCGAGCTGTTTCCTGTCAGGGTCGTCAAGGCCAGGCATCATGTCGTCCCCCTCCTCCAACAACGGTGACAACGATGCTTGGCTAATGAAGATAGAGCTGAAGAGGGAAGAACCCATGGAGATCAACAAGGATGAAGGGATCAAGAAGGCCACGGAGGATCACGCTCCGGCAGCAGAAGACATCCTTCAACTTGATTACAATCTTCTTACCCCAACTGAGATCGAAGCTTTCAAGATGATTGAGTTAGCTCGTATACAGAACAAGTATCTCACACGTGAAAATATTTTGTTGAAGGCGCATATTGTTGCATTCAAGGGCATTATCCGCAAGCTGGAGGACCTCTTACGCTCGATGTGTGACTATCCATCATCATCTCCATCTTCTCCACCAACAAAGAAGAATTGAGTATCTGGAATGGGCACCCCCCTTGGCAACTGCCAAGCTTGGGGGAGTGCCCCGGTATCGTATCACCATCACTTTTATCTTTACCATTTTTCTTAGTTCGATCCTTTTGGTAATATCTTGATCTAGTAGAATAAAGTTTATGGCATGATCTAGTTTTGAGTTTTGCTTTATGATCGCTCTATGTAATCGAGTCCATGAGCTATATATAATAAAGATTAGTGTTGAGTCAAGGGCTTGATTATTTTGCCATGATCCTAAGTGAGTAAAAGAAAAGAGAAATAAATAAAAAAGGAAACAAAGAGATCATATGGATCTTATGGAGAGTAATGAGCTCACATAGAAAAAGTATGATGAATAAAAGTTGTTGAGAGTTGACAAACATAGTTTTGGTCATCGTTGCAATTAATAGGAAGTAATAAAGAAAGAGAGGTCTTCACATATAAATATACTATCTTGGACATCTTTTATGATTGTGAGCACTCATTAGAATATGACATGCTAAAGAGTTGACGTTGGACAAGGAAGACAACGTAATGGGTTATGTTTTCTTACATCTGAGATAAATTATATTGTCATGGATCATCCAACATGGTTGAGCTTGCCTTTCCCCCTCATGCTAGCCAAATTCATCGCACCAAGTAGAGATACTACTTGTGCTTCCAAATACCCTTAAACCAGTTTTGCCATGAGAGTCCACCATACCTACATATGGATTGAGTAAGATCCTCCAAGTAAGTTGTCATCGGTGCAAGCAATAAAAATTGCTCTCTAAATATGTATGACTTATTAGTGTGAGAGAAAATAAGCTTTATACGATCGTGTGATATGGAAGAAATAAAAGCGATAGACTGCATAATAAAGGTACATATCACAAGTGGCAATATAAAGTGACGTTCTTTCGCATTAAGATTTTGTGCATCCAACCATAAAAGCGCATGACAACCTCTGCTTCCCTCTACGAAGGGCCTATCTTTTACTTTTATCTCCTACCTTGCATAAGAGTCATGGTGATCTTCACCCTTCCTTTTTACATTTTATCCTTTGGCAAGCACAGTATGTTGGAAAGATCCTGGTATATATGGCTAATTGGATGTGAGTTTTCATGAACTATTATTGTTGACATTACCCTTGAGGCAAAACGTTGGGAGGCAAAACTATATGCCCCTATCTTTCTCTGTGTCCGATTAAAACTCCATACCCATAAGTATTGCGTGAGTGTTAGCAATTGTGAAAGACTATATGATGGTTGGGTATGTGGACTTGCTGAAAAGCCCTTATATATTTACTCTTTCCTATGTTATGATAAATTGCAATTGCTCCAATGACTGAGATTATGGTTTGATTAGTTTTCAATGAAGTTTACGATTCATACTTGAAATTGTGATTGAATTATTACTCTAGCATAAGAAATCATATGACAAGAATTATGTAAGTTGCTGTTCTAAGAATGATCATGATGCCCTCATGTCCGTATTTTACTTTTATTGACACCTCTATCTCTAAACATGTGGACATATTTTTCGATTTCGGCTTTAGCTTGAGGACAAGCGAGGTCTAAGCTTGGGGGAGTTGATACGTCCATTTTGCATCATGCTTTTATATCGATATTTATTGCATTATGGGCTGTTATTACACATTATGTCACAATACTTATGCCTATTCTCTCTTATTTTACAAGGTTTACATAAAGAGGGAGAATGCCGGCAGCTAGGATTCTGGGCTGGAAAAGGAGCAAATATTAGAGACCTATTCTGCACAGCTCCAAAAGTCCTGAAACTTCACGGAAGACGTTTTCAGAATATATAAAAAATACTGAGCGCAAGAAGTTCACCAGGGGGGCCACACCCTGCCCACAAGGGTGGGGGGCGCGCCCTACCCCCTGGGCGCGCCCCCTACCTCGTGGGCCCCCTGGTGTCCCTCCGATGGCCATCTTCTGCTATATGGAGTCTTTCGATGAGGAAAAAATCATAAGCCATCTCCTCGGACGAAACTCTGCCGCCACGAGGCGGAACCTTGGCGGATGCAATCTAGGGCTCCGACAAAGCTATTATGCCGGGGAAACTTCCCTCCGGGAGGGGAAAATCATCGCCATCGTCATCACCAACGCTCCTCTCATCGGGAGAGGGAAATCTCCATCAACATCTTCACCAGCACCATCTCCTCTCAAAACCCTAGTTCATCTCTTGTATCCAATTCTTGTCTCCAAGTCCGGGATTGGTACTAGTAGGTTGCTAGTAGTGTTAATTACTCCTTGTAGTTGATGCTAGTTGGTTTATTTGGTGGAAGATCATATGTTCAGATCCTATATGCATATTAATACCCCTCTGATTATGAACATCATTATGCTTTGTGAGTAGTTACGTTTGTTCCTGAGGAACTGGGAGAAGTCTTGCTATTAGTAGTCATGTGAATTTGGTATTCGTTCGATATTTTGATGAGATGTATGTTGTCTCTCCTCTAGTGGTGTTATGTGAATGTCGACTACATAACACTTCACCATTATTTGGGCCTAGAGGAAGGCACTGGGAAGTAATAAGTAGATGATGGGTTGCTAGAGTGATAGAAGCTTAAACCCTAGTTTATGCGTTGCTTCGTAAGGGGCTGATTTGGATCCATATGTTTCATGCTATGGTTAGGTTTACCTTAATACTTTTGTTGTAGTTGCGGATGCTTGCAATAGAGGTTAATCATAAGTGGGAGGCTTGTCCAAGTAAGGACAGTACCCAAGCACCGGTCCACCCACATACTAAATTATCAAAGTCCCGAACACGAATCATATGAACGTGATGAAGACTAGCTTGATGATATTCCCATGTGTCCTCGGGAGTGCTTTTCTCTATATAAGAGTTTGTCCAGGCTTGTCCTTTGCTACAAAAAGGATTGGGCCACCTTGCTGCACTTTATTTACTTTTGTTACTTGTTGCTCGTTACAAATTATCCTATCACAAAACTATCTGTTACCACTTATTTCAGTACTTGTAGAGAATACCTTACTGGAAACCGCTTATCATTTCCTTCTGCTCCTCGTTGGGTTCGACACTCTTACTTATCGAAAGGACTACGATAGATCCCCTATACTTGTGGGTCATCAGCGCCTGGGTATTTGATACTAGTTCTGTTGCTCATATTTGCAACTCGAAATAGGGGCTACGAATTAAACGAAGATTGGCTAAGGACGAGGTGACGATGCATGTGTGAAATGGTTCCAAAGTCGATGGGATCGCCGTCGGTGAAGGAAATAGCCCTAGAGGCAATAATAAAGTTGTTATTTATATTTCCTTATATCATGATAAATGTTTATTATTCATGCTAGAATTGTATTAACCGGAAACTTAGTACATGTGTGAATACATAGACAAACAGAGTGTCACTAGTATGCCTCTACTTGACTAGCTCGTTAATCAAAGATGGTTAAGTTTCCTAGCCATGGACAAAGAGTTGTCATTTGATGATGAGGATCACATCATTAGAGAATGATGTGATTGACTTGACCCATCCGTTTTGATCGTTTAGTTTAGTGCTATTGCTTTCTCCATGACTTATACATGTTCCTATGACTATGAGATTATGCAACTCTCGAATACCGGAGGAACACTTAGAGTGCTATCAAACGTCACAACATAACTGGGTGACTATAAAGATGCTCTACAGGTGTCTCTGATGGTGTTTGTTGAGTTGGCATAGATCGAGATTAGGATTTGTCACTCAGTGTATCGGAGAGGTATCTCTGGGACCTCTCAGTAATGCACATCACTATAAGCCTTGCAAGCATTGTGAATAATGAGATAGTTACGGGATGTTGCATGACGGAACGAGTAAAGAGACTTGCTGGTAACAAGATTGAACTAGGTATTGAGATACCGACGGTCAAATCTCGGGCAAGTAACATACCGATGACAAAGGGAACAATGTATGTTGTTATGCGGCTTGACCGATAAAGATCTTCGTAGAATATGTAGGAACCAATATGAGCATCCAGGTTCCGCTATTAGTTATTGACCGGAGATGAGTCCCGGTCATGTCTACATAGTTCTCGAACCTGTAGGGTCTGCACGCTTAACATTTAGTGACGATCGGTATTATGAGTTTATGTGTTTTGATGTACCGAAGGTTGTTCGGAGTCCCGGATGAGATCACGGACATGACGAGGTGTCTTGAAATGGCCGAGACATAAAGATTGATATATTGGAAGGCTATCACTACAAAAAAAAGACACTTCCGTGATGATACGTGTTTGTCACAGTAGGTCACGTTTTCTGTCATGCATGTACATCCATGACAAATTTATGATAGAATCAAGATAGTCATACCTGTGTTGTTGTAGAAGTGTTCCACGACATTACCAAAATTATCATCACGGAAGTGTCCACTTCCATGACGATAAATCGCGCATCATGGAAGTGCTTTCGTCAAGGGTGACCGACACGTGGCATCCACCGTAACGGAACGCCGTTAAGCTATCGGGTCCAGTTTTGGATCCGATAACCCGCTAACAGCCCGGACCAATTAGGATTTTCCACGTGTAAAATTCTCAATGGCTGGAGGAAACACGTGTTGGCTCACCCTTGGGACAAATGTCATCCATTCATTGGACAGGAGGCGCCCATGATACGTCGACACGTGGCACGACCCAACAGAGGCCCATTCCGATGAAAAGGCCGGTCCGTTTGACTTGGTCAAAAGGTAACGGGCCGGCCCGCGGAAAGCCTGTTAACGGCCTGTTCGTATATAGCCCATTTACGGCCCAATAACTCACGGCCCGTTACGGCCTATCCGAATTAAGCCCAGTAGCTTCATCTGGGCCTTCCAATATGATTCCAGCCCGTTGTAACTTCCGGCCCATGTATGGCCCATGATGTATTTCGTCCCAAACGAGACCATTTGTAACTCTTGGCCCATTAACGACCCGTGGTGAATCTGGCCTGCAATGAATAGTGTACCCATTTATACCCATTAACGGCCCATTATTCCATTGGGCCGTTTCCAACCCGTGTTATCTTTTGGCCTTCTCATGGCCCATTTATTCTTTGGCTCATTTCCAGCATTCGGTTACTTACGACCTGTCATTGGCCTTTTCTGCCCGTGGGCCAAATCCAGCCCGCGGTTACAATTGGCCCGTTTGCGGCCCGTTACTCCGTTGGGCCGTTTTCATGACGCCATCAAATACGGCCGATTAACGACGACCTGTTATTGTTAGCCCATGAACGGACGATTCCAAATCTAGCCCATTTATGGCCCATAATGCGGTCTGTTATTGGCCCATGTTTGACCTATCAATCATACGGCCCGTAGAAGGCCCATTGATGCTACAGCCCGTAGAAGGCCCATTGATGCTACGACCCATAGAAGGCCCATTCTTTCTACGGCCCTAAGAAGGCCCATTGTTTCTACGTCCCGTAGGAGGCCCATGGTACTACAGTAAATATGTAGCCCATGGTTATTGTGGCCTAGTTTAAAAAATAGGTTATTGCGGCCACTAGCAAACTGTAGAAAAAGAACATCACTGAAGCAAACAAATAAACAAGACAACAAGGAAATAAATAAGCAAACAACTTACGCTAGGCTATCACGGCTAGTACACATATTACATCCATTGGGCATCAAAGTTCGCCACCAGTGCAAATTAGGGAAGAAAGCAGCATATCATATACACTGCTTGTCAAAGTTGGCAACTAGTGCAAATAAACGCCGCAGCAAAACAAGTCCAGAACTGAAACCACTTCAGAAGATCTCAAGAAACAATATCCTGGGTACCCATAATGCTGGCAAGATGCTTAGCAAGCTTATTAACTTTCTCTTGTTTGGCGCTTAAATCCTCCAGCGCTTGCTGTTGCACCAGAAAGTATGCATCTGAATTCTGCAGGGACTTCCTCCATCCTTCAGCTTCCTATCGCAGCACATCTGATCGATGTCTTTCAACTTGAAGTTGAGACTCAAGAAGGCGAACTGATTCAGGCAGCGAGTTCGAAGAGCTTGTGCTAGCAGTAGCGGCCAGTAACTCGAACACTACATCAAGACATGACTTTTGGGTTCTCTCACTGTCATCAAGGTAGTTTTTATCAGCTTTCTTGGAGACCAACAGGGATGCCTCACTATCTTGAACCTTATCTGCATTACGTCCTTTACCATTGCATAAAGGGGTACTGTTGTCCAATATTTTGTCCGCATTCTAAAAGAGAAACAAGCAGACACATCACAAGTTTACCATGTTGTATATGAAACTCATTTTGGTAAATCAGTTTAGTAGTAAAGTGCACAGGATAACAGCATGAAACAAACATATATCTATGTACCATGGTCACTTTATGGTCTATATCATTCTAGTTTTTGTTGCCAAATCAAGATAGAGACACAGTTCAAATAATATTTGTTCAAGACAAAGCAGAATAGACAGAATATAAGTGTGGGAAACTATAGAGCAATAACAACACTTGTAATGTGCATGACATGAGAACATAACTGTTTATTCAATTGAAACTGAAATCAACATTGAGCAAGTTACAACAACAAACCAGTTGAAGAAACAGGTTTAAAACATACCTGCTGCTCCATTGGAGTTTCAATTCCATCCTTCAAATTTGAAAATAGTTGGTCTAAGTAAATACAGTGATGCAAGAGCAAAGGAGTATGAACCATAGTGATACGTCTCCAACGTATCTACTTTTCCAAACACTTTTGCCCTTGTTTTGGACTCTAACTTGCATGATTTGAATGGAACTAACCCGGACTGACGCTGTTTTCAGCAGAATTACCATGGTGTTATTTATGTGCAGAAACAAACGTTCTCGGAATGGCCTAAAACTTCACGGAGCAACTTTTTGGAAAATATAAAAAATACCTGCAAAAGATGAAGGCCAGGGGGCCCACCACCTCTCCACGAGGGTGGAGGGCGCGCCCCCTACCTCGTGGGCCCCCTGGTGCCTCTCCGACTCAAACTCCAACTCTATATATTGTGTTTCGGGGAGAAAAAAATCAAGGAGAAGAATTCATCGCATTTTACGATACGGAGCCGCCGCCAAGCCCTAAAACCTCTCGAGAGGGCTGATCTGGAGTCCATTCGGGGCTCCGGAGAGGGGAATCTGTCGCCATCGTCATCATCAACCATCCTCCATCACCAATTTCATGATGCTCACTGCCGTGCATGAGTAATTCCATCGTAGGCTTGCTGGACGGTGATGGGTTGGATGGGATCTATCATGTAATCGAGTTAGTTTTGTTTGGGTTTGATCCCTAGTGTCCACTATGTTCTGAGATTGATGTTGCTATGACTTTGCTATGCTTAATGCTTGTCACTAGGGCCCGAGTGCCATGATTTCAAATCTGAACCTATTATGTTTTCATCAATATATGAGTGTTCTTGATCCTATCTTGCAAGTCTATAGTGACCTATTATGTGTTATGATCCGTTAACCCCGAAGTGACAATAATCGGGATACTTACCGGTGATGACCGTAGTTTGAGGAGTTCATGTATTCACTATGTGTTAATGCTTTGTTCCAGTACTCTATTAAAAGGAGGCCTGAATATCCCTTAGTTTCCGTAAGGACCCTGCTGCCACGGGAGGGTAGGACAAAAGATGTCATGCAAGTTCTTTTCCATAAGCACGTATGACTATATTCGGAATACATGCCTACATTATATCAATGAACTGGAGCTAGTTCTGTGTCACCCTAGGTTATGACTATTACATGATGAACCACATCTGGCATAATTCTCCATCACCGATCCATTGCCCACGAGCTTTCCATATATTGTTCTTCGCTTATTTACTTTCCCGTTGCTATTGCTATCATCACTACAAAATACCAAAAACATCACTTTTACTACTGTTACCTTTTGTTAACGTTACCACTACTATCATATTACTTTGCTACTAAATACTTTGCTGCAGATATTAAGTTTCCAGGTGTGGTTGAATTGACAACTCAGCTGCTAATACTTGAGAGTATTCTTTGGCTCCCCTTGTGTCGAATCAATAAATTTGGGTTGAATACTTTACCCTCGAAAACTATTGTGATCCCCTATACTTGTGGGTTATCAAGACTATTTTCTGGCGCCGTTGCCGGGGAGCATAACTCTATTCTTTGAGTTACTTAGGATTTATATCTGCTTATCATTATGAAGAACTTGAAAGATCCAAGAACCAAGATTAATCCCTCAACTACGAGGGGAGGTAAGGAACTGCCATCTAGCTCTGCACTTGATTCACCTTCTGTTTTGAGTAAGCTTGCGACACCTAAAACTGCTTCTGCTATTCATTCTGATATGTCGCATGTTATTGATGATGCTACTTCTGCTATGCATGATACTTATGATGAAACTACCTCTCTATGATTGATACTACTGTGCCACTTGGTAAATTTCTTGATGAACAACTTGCTAGGGCTAGAGAGATTGAAAATATTGAATCTGATAATATTGATGAAAGTGATGATAAGAATCACTCGTTATTCATGAGGGTTATGTTTTTGATCAAGAAGCTTCTTTAGCTATTTTAGCTTGCAAAGATAGAAACGAACTTAAGAGGTTATTAGCTAAATGGAATAAGAAATCTCTAAATGCTAGAATAAAACCTGACCCTGCTTTTGCTACTTCACTTATCTGTGTTACTGATAAGGATTATGAATTCTCTGTTGATCCTGATATAATTACTTTGGTTGAGTCTGATCCTTTTCATGGCTATGAATCTGAAACTGTTGTTGCACATCTTACTAAATTAAATGATATAGCCACCCTGTTCACTAAAGATGAGAGAACTCGTTACTTTTATATCCTTAAATATTCCCATTCTCATTAAAGGGTGATGCTAAGACATGGTTTAATTCTCTTGATCCTGCTTGTGTGCGTAGTCCCCAGGATATGATTTATTACTTCTCTGCTAAATATTTCCCTGCTCATAAGAAACAAGCTGCTTTAAGGGATATATATAATTTTGTGCAAACTGAAGAAGAGTCTCCCACAAGCTTGGGGGAGGCTTCTCCAATTACTTAATGCTATGCCTGACCATCCTCTAAAGAAAAATGAAATACTTGATATCTTTTATAATGGACTAACCGATGCCTCTAGAGATTACCTGGATAGTTGTGCTAGTTCTGTTTTTAGGGAAAGAACACAGGATGAAGCTGAAATTCTATTGAATAATATGTTGACAAATGAAAATAATTGGATACCTTCGGAGCCAATTCCTAAACCAACTCCGAAGAAGAGGGGTATTCTATTTCTCAGTCCTGAAGATATGCAAGAGGCAAAGAAATCTATGAAAGAAAAAGGTATTAAGGCTGAAGATGTTAAGAATTTACCTCGTATTGAAGAAATACATTGTCTTAATTTACCACCTGTTGAAGAAACATATGATCTTAATCCATTACCTAATGAATAAAATCATGGTCTTGATAACCCGACACATGTAGTAAAGGTAAATTCTCTCTATAGATATGATAAAGCTGAAATCTCATTTACTAAGTTTGCTAGCCCATGCTTAGATGAGTTTGATAAATTTATGGCTAAGCAAGAAGATTTTAATGCTTATTTTGGTAGACAATTGAAATACAATTCAAATATGCTTGAACACTTGGGTGATTATATGGCTAATGTCAAAGGTGAACTTAAACTTATTAGTAAACATGCTTCTATGGTTACCACTCAAGTAGAACAAGTACTTAAAGCTCAAAATGATTTGCTCAATGAATTGAATAGTAAGGATAATGACAATGCTGTCAGAGTTATGACTAGAGGTGGTAGAATGACTCAGGAACCTTTGTATCCTGAAGGCCACCCTAAGAGAATTGAGCAAGATTCTCAGAGAAATAATATAGATGCACCAAGTCCTTCTATGTCGGGACCCCGATCCCAAGTCACATTGATCTAGCCGGTAACACCTCATATCACTTTGCGGCCTCACGCACGGTATTCCCATGGGTGTCGCCTTACCCTGGCCCGGGACCGTTTGCGCCTTTTGGCTCACGTATATGATTGTGTCGCTAGCATCCATATGACAGAGAACCCGGGCCAACATGGCTAGTCATGAACCCAAAGCGGCACTAACCTATGGGGACATGCATACATGATTCACACTCGAGCATGTCGGTCAGCAGCGTGTGAATCCGGGCTGTAGCACTGGGCTAACAGGACTCCGGATATCACCGCGTGACATTTCCCCAAAGGGATAGACACAGGAACGAAGTGAAACACATGCCGTCCAGTCAAGTGTCCTAAGCAGTAGTGCTGGGATAGCAGGACTTCGGTGAACCGGGCTGTAGCGGACTACTATGGATCAAGGAAGCACTAGACTACATTTCCCCATAAGAGAGGCTACCAAGGATAGACAACTAGGTTGTCGGATCCCACACATAGCAATACACGTTATACGTACGCATAACATGCAAGTATGTGCTGTACAACATGGCATCACAACATAACGCAAACTCATATAGATAAAGGCCCAGAAGAGCCACATAGCATAAATACAAACAGGGGTCCCATGACCCATCATTCAGAGCATACAAACAACAGAAGCATTACATGTATGAGTACAAACAACTACAAAATAAAAAGGCTGAGAAGCCTGACTATCTACAAGACCCTCCCAAGGGTACAAGATCATAGCTAAGGTAACAAGCTACTCGTCGAAGTCCAAGCGGAACTACCGGTAAGAACAAAGTCTCCGCTGCAAAAACATAAATAAAGCAACATGAGTACAAAGGTACTCAGCAAGACTTATATCAGATCCTATCATACATGAATTTGTATCAAGAAGGTAATTGTAACACCCTCGATGCGACTATATCTCCCACGTGTCGAGGCACGACTTAGAGGCATAATCGCATTGAAGGCAATGTTGCAAGTGAGGTAATCTTCACACAACCCATGTAATACAATAGGGGAAAAAGTTACATAGTTGGCTTACAATCGCCACTTCACACAATTACATGAATAAAGCATTACATCAACCAAATACACTCATGGTCCGACTACGGAACCAAAATAAAAGAAGAACCCCAAAAGCGACAAAGGTCCCCGATCGACCCCAACTGGGCTCCACTACTGATCAACTAGAACGAAACAACATAAAGGACAAGATCTTCATCGAGCTCCTCCTGAGCTTGGTTGCGTCCTCTGCACGGACTCATCGGCACCTGCAAACTAGTTTTGGAAGTATCTGTGAGCCACGGGGACTCAGCAATCTCGCACCCTCGCGATCAAGACTATTTAAGCTTATGGGTAAGGTAAAAGGTATGAGGTGGAGCTGCAGCAAGCGACTAGCATATATGGTGGCTAACATACGCAAATGAGAGCGAGAAGAGAAGGCAAAGCACGGTCGATAAAAGTATGATCAAGAAGTGATCCTGGACTACCTACGTCAAGCTTAACTCCAACAACCGTGTTCACTTCCCGGACTCCGCCGGAAAGAGACCATCACGGTTACACACGCAGTTGATTCATTTTAATTAAGGTCAACTTTAGGTTTTCTACAACCGGACGTTAACAAATTCCCATCTGCCCATAACCGCGGGCACGGCTTTCGAAAGTTCAATTCCTGCAGGGGTGTCCCAACTTAGCCCATCACAAGCTCTCACGGTCAACGAAGGAATATACCTCCACCCGAGACATTCCGATCAGACTCGGTATCCCGGTACAACAAGACATTTCGACAGGGTAAAACTAAACCAGCAACACCGCCCGAATGTGCCGACAAATCCCGATAGGAGCTGCACATATCTCTTTCTCAGGGCACACCGGATTGTCTAAACTTCCGGTAGGCCAGCCCAGAGTTGCCCCTGGTGGCCACCGGCGACTGACAGTTTGGACCAACACTCAGAGGAGCACTGGCCCGGGGGTTAAAATAAAGATGACCCTTGAGTCTGCAGAACCCAAGGGAAAAAAGGCTAGGTGGCAAATGGTAAAAACCAATGTTGGGCATTGCTGGAAAAGCTTTACTTAAGGCGAACTGTCAAGGGGTTCCCATTATAGCCCAACCGCGTAAGGGACGCAAAATCCGGGAACATAACACCGATATGACGGAAACTAGGGCGGCAAGAGTGGAACAAAACACCAGGCATAAGGCCGAGCCTTCCACCCTTTACCAAGTATATAGATGCATTAATTAAATAAGATATATAGTGATATCCCAACAAGTAAACATGTTCCAACAAGGAACGATCTCCATGTTCCAACAAGGAACAAACTTCAATCTTCACCTGCAACTAACAACGCTATAAGAGGGGCTTAGCAAAGCGGTAACTTAGCCAATCAACGGTTTGCTAGGACAAGGTGGGTTAGAGGCTTGGTTCAACAATATAGGAGGCATGATAAGCAAGTGGTAGGTATCGCAGCGTAGGCATAGCAAAAGAGCGAGCATCTAGCAAAGCAAAGATAGTAGTGATTTCGAGGGTATGATCATCTTGCCTAAAATCCCGCAAGGAAGAAGAACGATTCCATGAAGAAGATAAACGGACATAGTCGAACGGGTCCTCACAAACGCAACGTTATCGGAACCAACCCGAAGAAGCAACACCGGAAAGGAGCAAACAACATAGTAAACAACCACCACATAATCATGGCATGATGCACAATCAAGTATGATGCATGTCCGGTTTAATGATACATGGCATGGCATGGCAAAGAGCACAAACAATCCTACAAATTAAGTGGAGCTCAATATGCATCGGGATGCATATTGACGAAACACCACATCAATTATTTAGTTTGATCTCATTTATGTACCCAACAATATTAAATGTTGTTAGCATGGCAAGAGGTGAAACATGATGAAACTATCTAAGCTAGGCAAGTTTAAATGAGGCCGGAACAACAAAACAACAAGTCCGGAAACTCGTCATGTGCATAATTTAGGTTTGGTACTGTTCTGCCCTAAACCATATTTTGGGGTTGTTTAACATGCAAAACAATGTCACCATGATAAACTAGGCAAAATTCTACCCCATTTACATATAAAGATTATTAAAATCGGAGCTACGGTTATTTAGTTACAAATTAAAGCATTTTAACATCGCATAGAGCAAAATTAATCAAACAACATTTTAAACATTTTAAACATGGATGAAAGTTGCATATTATTAAACTAGACAAAATTCTGAGCAAGTTTCATATTAAGTTTGTTTTAATCCGATGCACGGTTGTGAAGTTATTAAATGAATGAAGTATGAGGGTTTTCCTGCAAAACTGCAGTCTCAGGTTTAAATGCTAAAATCGCAGACAAGGGAAAAAATAAATTGGGCCGAATCTATTCTTGGGCCAATAGAGAGGCGCTGGGGAGCAGCTCACCCCTTGGGCTTCGGCCCGCTCGCTGGAGAGGCCAAGGCAGGCCGCAGAGGGTGCTGGCGCGCTGGGCCTCGCGGGCGAAGGGATCTGGGCCTGCGCGACTGATCAGAGCTGGTGCTGGGCCGGTTAGGGATCGAGGTGGTTGAGGCCTGGTCCACGAGGGCGCGGTCAACGGAGCTGGCTGGCGACCAGATCGAGGCTCTGGACGAAAATGACATGAGGCAGGGGCGCGGGCAGCTTCGCTGGCTTCGGGGCTCGTCGGAGATGTAGCAGGCGAGGTGGGATAGGGTCGTGGGGGTCAGGAACGGGCGCGGCGGCACCGATCTCCTCCGGATCTGGCGCGATGGCATCGGACGCTGACGAGGGCACCCGGTGGGGTGGTTGCTTCTTCGAGCACCATGAGAGAACTCCTGAGAGAGAGAAATCAGAGAGACATGAGGTCATTCAGAGGAGGAAGGAGGGAAACAGGAAGAGAAAGGGAAAGTGGACGGTGGCTTATCAGATCGGGGATGCTTGGGATGAGCCCCTGCTTGGACGTGGGTGGCTGCTATGTCGAGGCGAGCGACGCGTCTGAGGCAGAGGAGGGCTCCGACGATGGAAAGGCTACAGGGCAGCAGGTCTACGACGGATGAGCATCGGCTCGGGGAGCTCCTGCTCAGCCCCGACCGCGGAGGGAGGCGCGGGCGATGAGATGTTGCACGAGGGGAGGAGCGCGTGGCCTCGAGCACCATGGCTGCCGATGCAGAGGAGCGGTATGACGAGGGGTGGATCGGGAAGGAGGCTGGTTGGGTGGATCGGGCAGGGGAGATCCCAAGGGGGGATTTGGTGTAGTGGCGGCGGCAGCGATGGGACAGACTCCCTAGAAGTTAGGGTTACTCTAATTATATAGCAAGCGGATTTTGGATAGGGGCATTTAGTCCCTCCGATTTTAATCGGATGGACGGGAAAAATAGGTTAGGTAGCCCAAAGAGAAGAACGGAGACGTTTTGTAGACGTTAGGGGATGATTCAGATCCAATGGTGACGACAGCTCGGGTCGGGTCCGGGACAATTTTCGGACGCTCACGTGAGGGGTTCGATGCACTGTGCAGAGAGGGTTTCGGACCGTGCGGTCGCATCGGACAACTCCGGAAGCGAAGAGGGGAAGGAGGATGGACTAGGTGGGCTGTGGCGAGACTGCGAGGGGGAGAAGAGAGAGAGAGGGCCCGACATCTGTTTTCGGAGACCGAAAACATCCGACATTAGACCGGCTATAATGCCGCTATAGTTATCCGTTGGGGCATCAAACGATCTCCGAATGCGATGAAACTTGACAAGCGGTCTATCTACACTATAATAAGACCACACGTCAACTCTCATCCCATTCCGAGAACATTTTCTGGCCACTTATAAAATAATATTTCGGACATGCCGCGGGCGCGTGCGAGTGTGCTTGGACTCAGAACGGACAACGGAAAGAACGAGGAGGCCGGGACGGATGCAAGTTTTGAAAAACATGAAGATGCAATGCACATGATGACATGATAAGATGCAACACGCAAGCAAAGACACGGCACCAACAGCGAAATAACTGAACGACACCTGGCACATCGGTCTCGGGGCGTTACAACACTCCACCACTACGAGAGGATCTCGTCCCGAGATCTAGAATGGCACCGGAGGGACAACGGAAGAGAAAGAGAAGAGGTAAAACTAAGTTGCTTCTTTGACAAACGAGTGAGACCAAAGAACCTTGAAAAAAGGTTAAGCCATTCCGATAACAGAATACAACAGAGATGAACGGAGTTGAAAACACTCCGTTAGAAAAGAGGGACAAAGAACATTGCGAAAAACCTTGAGGTTGAAGGGAAAGATGTATATTGAAACCACTCCGATTAAAACGAGATATAGAATGATTAAGAATGATATAATTTGGACAGCACTCCGACTATAAATGAAGGAATTGGACATGATCTTGACAAGATGATAGGATGCTTGATGAGATCATCAACATACTGCCTCCGGAACTATTGAATGAATGGAACAAGGGGTAAGAAAGATCTTGGACAGCACTCCGGTTTAAAAGAGATGAAAAACTTGGTAAAATGAAAGAGCTTGAGCAAAAGGACCCCAAACTCCGGTTAAATGGATAAGCCAAGAGAAGAACATGATCTTTGATGACGTGAGATGATGGTTGAAGAAGGCAACATCACAATGCCTCCGGAACAAAAGAATAGAAGATAGATAATTGAAATAGGAGAATGGAGAAGAAAATGCCAACTTCTACCACAAAAGAGTTTGACAAGGCATCTTTAGAAGAAGGGTTGAACGGAGTTGATGGAAAACCAGCAATGGGAAGAATAAGCTTGATATGGTCTTATGAAATGCATCTCAAATTAAGAGATGAAAAACCTGCCACTCACTGGAAAAGAATTTGATTGATAAGAACAAAGAGACAAGAAACTTATTTCACCGGGAGGATAAATGAAGAACTTGGATCATTGATAAACACCATAAGAGAGACGATCCTTAAAGGAAAGCTTTAGGTGAAATATAACCCAAGACAATTTCAATGACGAGGTTGATGGATTTAAAATATCTCATTCATGACAACATGTGAATCATGAAACATGAATTCAAAATATCAAGAATGACATAATACCACCTCCAATGATACGGTAGAACGAATTGCACTCCGGATTACAATATGAAGAAAGCTTGAGCTTCTTAGAAAAGAATCTCGAAGAAAAAGTTGGAGAAGGAATTAAATCCTTGATGGACCATTATGTAGAACCTTCATGAAGAACTCCGGTAAACAAAAAGAATGAAAAGAAAGAGAAATTGAAAACACAAGGTGAAACCTTGTAATGATTTAGATGGATGTCCGTGGTGATATAATTGAAAGAGGTTGGAACTCCGGGAAAAAGAGAAGACGAAACAAATGAAACCGAGAGTTTGAAGGGCCTCCGGAATAAGGAATTAATCACTTGGATGAACAAGAATAAGAATTATGTTATGCATATCCTTCACCAATTGAAATTGACGACAAACAACAGATTTGGCATACTAGTTATTCTCGAAGAAAGGATTAAGATAGATATCACGCCAACTTGAGAAGGTCTTCAACGAAACACCGGTGGAATCGAAACAACGAATGAATTGATATGATAACGAAAGAAGAGGAATCTTGCACGAACCACCGTAAGAAATGAAAATGAGCGAAGAAAAGATAAAGGGACAATGGGAAAAATTAGCAAATGGACGAAGATTCTTGAGAGAATTTAGATGGAATTTAATATAATAGATCATGGACCGATTAGAGATCACTTGAACGCTGCACCGGTATGATTTAGAGTATGAGAGCTGAAAGCTGGAATGAATAAGTCTTCTTAAATGATGGGCTCCGGATGAACAAACTGCAAAAGGCTCCTGAATTACTCCGGATGGGTGAGAAAGAATACTGACAATCGAAAACAATTATGAGAGGATTGCAACAATCTCGAATGACAAAACTTGAAGAGAATGGAGCAAGGTTGAAAGAAGAATCTTCTTCGGTCTTCAAAATCCGAGAATGACAATGAAAAAAACACCACCATGAATTATTTAGACACTCTGGAAGAATCAAAACGAAGAGGTTGAGCCAACGATGAAAATATTTGAAAGATCTTGGAGAAAGACATTTGACTGATGATAAATCATTCTTACGTCAAACTTCGAAAAGAAATTTGAGGATAGCTCCGGGAAAATAAGAAGAGTTAGGTAAGATCCTGGGAAAGACCTGTGGGTTAGGGCCCACTCAAGAGAAACACCGTTGAAATGATTTAAAAAAGAGAATGCACCGGTTGAATTAAATGGCTTGAATGAGATAACATCCTCGAAAGAGCTTGAACGAATGTAGAGTGGAAAACACGAATCTTCGAGATATCTTCAGCACTCCGGAACAATTAAATAGCGAGACGTGAATGAATATGAGGTGCACCGGCATGAGAAGGTATTTGAAACGAGGAAAAAGATATGATCAACACCGAAAGCTTGAATTGGTTCCACTGGAGAAGAAAATGAGTGAAGAGTGACGAACTTGAAGCTCCGTTGGCATCTTCTTGAGAATCATCGGATAAGGATATTGGTTGAAAAGAATGGAGAGACGTCACAACAATAAGATGGTACTTGATTAAGAAATCTGAATCCTTGAAGAAAAAGGGTGGGAGGGTGGGAAAAACAAAGGGAACTTGGAGACGGGTGAAACAAACAACGTTGAGAAAACTGAGATTGAATATTGCGGATATTGAAAATGAACGGATCCACTTGAAGAGAGACACGCCGGTGAGAAAAAATTGACATGACAATCTCAATAAACGAGAAGGATTAGTATTCACATAGGAATATGAGAACACCATTTAGACAAGGGATGGAATCAACATTTGACTTTGAAGCAACTCGAATACCACAACTCAAAACAAAAACAAAGGATTGGCTCGCAGAATAAGCCGGAACAAACATATGATAGAGATTTCGTCTGAAGTTTTCGTGGTGGGGCCTACACGGGCTCGATCGTACAGCACCATCATGTACAAGGCAGTGCACATGACATACAAAGCGTCCCCGAGTCGGCATAGCCAAGGACTCTTTAAGACATGACAAGACCACTGTAAAATCGACCGTGAATAGGCGGACCACTAGACGTCGAACCCCAATTTCATATCATACATTTGTCGAAAAGATATCCTAAGAGCTACTTGAATTCCCACCTATGAAACTCCCGAAATTTTCCGGTTATGCAATCAGGTGTTGGGGATACAGGGAAGCATAATATCTCACCCAAAACTAGCAAATCCTACATCCAGCTGTATCCATCCTTCAACACATAACCAAGAAACCTTCAGAAATCATCTACCTCAACCTTCGAAAAGCATCCGTTATACAAGTTATGGCGATACTCCCGAACTCCCGCCCCAGTACTGGGTGGCGTCAGAGGTTATCTCACCAACGAACTGCATAAAAGAGATTTTCTATCGGCGAACACATCTCAAGTATTCCAGAATAGCAACGATAAAATTATGATGACAACACCTCAGAGCTCAACTCCCCGGGACACTTCCACTAAACCCCTGACAGGAGGCACCAAGACAATGTTCTCATCATAACACCATCGGAACGATTCCAAGATACTCGCGTGATCCTAAATTTTTTTTAGTGAAATCTGAGAAGAGAAGAGTCAAAACTCTACGTCAGGATGCTTTACCAGAGCGATGAGGAGACTGGGAAGTAAAAAGAATTCCTAACTCTCCGATATATAATTCCTAAATGACTCAAAACATTTTTCTAGACACAACTCAGCTGCTAAAAATGATCAATCAGTGGGGGCTCCTAAGGTCGGGGAAGGCTCTGATTGCCAACTTGTAACACCCTCGATGCGACTATATCTCCCACGTGTCGAGGCACGACTTAGAGGCATAATTGCATTGAAGGCAATGTCGCAAGTGAGGTAATCTTCACACAACCCATGTAATACAATAGGGGAAAAAGTTACATAGTTAGCTTACAATCGCCACTTCACACAATTACGTGAATAAAGCATTACATCAACCAAATACACTCATGGTCCGACTACGGAACCAAAATAAAAGAAGAACCCCAAAAGCGACAAAGGTCCCCGATCGACCCCAACTGGGCTCCACTACTGATCAACTAGAACGAAACAACATAAAGGACAAGATCTTCATCGAGCTCCTCCTGAGCTTGGTTGCGTCCTCTGCACGGACTCATCGGCACCTGCAAACTGGTTTTGGAAGTATCTGTGAGCCACGGGGACTCAGCAATCTCGCACCCTCGTGATCAAGACTATTTAAGCTTATGGGTAAGGTAAAAGGTATGAGGTGGAGCTGCAGCAAGCGACTAGCATATATGGTGGCTAACATACGCAAATGAGAGCGAGAAGAGAAGGCAAAGCATGGTCGATAAAAGTATGATCAAGAAGTGATCCTGGACTACCTACGTCAAGCATAACTCCAACAACCGTGTTCACTTCCCGGACTCCGCCGGAAAGAGACCATCACGGTTACACACGCAGTTGATTCATTTTAATTAAGGTCAACTTCAGGTTTTCTACAACCGGATGTTAACAAATTCCCATCTGCCCATAACCGCGGGCACGGGTTTCGAAAGTTCAATTCCTGCAGGGGTGTCCCAACTTAGCCCATCACAAGCTCTCACGATCAACGAAGGAATATACCTCCACCCGAGACATTCCAATCAGACTCGGTATCCCGGTACAACAAGACATTTCGACAGGGTAAAACTAAACCAGCAACACCGCCCGAATGTGCCGACAAATCCCGATAGGAGCTGCACATATCTCTTTCTCAGGGCACACCGGATTGTCTAAACTTCCGGTAGGCCAGCCCGGAGTTGCCCCTGGTGGCCACCGGCGGCTGACATTTTGGACCAACACTCAAAGGAGCACTGGCCAGGGGGTTAAAATAAAGATGACCCTTGAGTCTGCAGAACCCAAGGGAAAAAAGGCTAGGTGGCAAATGGTAAAAACCAATGTTGGGCATTGCTGGAAAAGCTTTACTTAAGGCGAACTGTCAAGGGGTTCCCATTATAGCCCAACCGCGTAAGGGACGCAAAATCCGGGAACATAACACCGATATGACGGAAACTAGGGCGGCAAGAGTGGAACAAAACACCAGGCATAAGGCCGAGCCTTCCACCCTTTACCAAGTATATAGATGCATTAATTAAATAAGATATATAGTGATATCCCAACAAGTAAACATGTTCCAACAAGGAACAATCTCCATGTTCCAACAAGGAACAAACTTCAATCTTCACCTGCAACTAACAACGCTATAAGAGGGGCTGAGCAAAGCGGTAACTTAGCCAATCAACGGTTTGCTAGGACAAGGTGGGTTAGAGGCTTGGTTCAACAATATAGGAGGCATGATAAGCAAGTGGTAGGTATCGCAGCGTAGGCATAGCAAAAGAGCGAGCATCTAGCAAAGCAAAGATAGTAGTGATTTCGAGGGTATGATCATCTTGCCTGAAATCCCGCAAGGAAGAAGAACGAGTCCATGAAGAAGATAAACGGACGTAGTCGAACGGGTCCTCACAAACGCAACGTTATCGGAACCAACCCGAAGAAGCAACACCGGAAAGGAGCAAACAACATAGTAAACAACCACCACATAATCATGGCATGATGCACAATCAAGTATGATGCATGTCCGGTTTAATGATACATGGCATGGCATGGCAAAGAGCACAAACAATCCTACAAATTAAGTGGAGCTCAATATGCATCGGGATGCATATTGACGAAACACCACATCAATTATTTAGTTTGATCTCATTTATGTACCCAACAATATTAAATGTTGTTAGCATGGCAAGAGGTGAAACATGATGAAACTATCTAAGCTAGGCAAGTTTAAATGAGGCCGGAACAACAAAACAACAAGTCCGGAAACTCGTCATGTGCATAATTTAGGTTTGGTACTGTTCTGCCCTAAACCATATTTTTGGGTTTTTTAACATGCAAAATAATGTCACCATGATAAACTAGGCAAAATTCTACCCCATTTACATATAAAGATTATTAAAATCAGAGCTACGGTTATTTAGTTACAAATTAAAGCATTTTAACATCGCATAGAGCAAAATTAATCAAACAACATTTTAAACATTTTAAACATGGATGAAAGTTGCATATTATTAAACTAGACAAAATTCTGAGCAAGTTTCATATTAAGTTTGTTTTAATCCGATGCACGGTTGTGAAGTTATTAAATGAATGAAGTATGAGGGTTTTCCTGCAAAACTGCAGTCTCAGGTTTAAATGCTAAAATCGTAGACAAGGGAAAAAATAAATTGGGCCGAATCTATTCTTGGGCCAACAGAGAGGCGCTGGGGAGCAGCTCACCCCTTGGGCTTCGGCTCGCTCGCTAGAGAGGCCAAGGCAGGCCGCAGAGGGTGCTGGCGCGCTGGGCCTCGCGAGCGAAGGGATCTGGGCCTGCGCGACTGATCAGAGCTGGTGCTGGGCCGGTTAGGGATCGAGGTGGTTGAGGCCTGGTCCACGAGGGCGCGGTCAACGGAGCTGGCTGGCAACCAGATCGAGGCTCTGGACGAAAATGACATGAGGCAGGGGCGCGGGCAGCTTCGCTGGCTTTGGGGCTCGTCGGAGATGTAGCAGGCAAGGTGGGATAGGGTCGTGGGGGTCAGGAACGGGTGCGGCGGCACCGATTTCCTCCGGATCTGGCGCGATGGCATCGGACGCTGACGAGGGCACCCGGCGGGGTGGTTGCTTCTTCGAGCACCATGAGAGAACTCCTGAGAGAGAGAAATCAGAGAGACATGAGGTCGTTCAGAGGAGGAAGGAGGGAAACAGGAAGAGAAAGGGAAAGTGGACGGCGGCTTATCTGATCGGGGATGCTTGGGATGAGCCCCTGCTTGGACGTGGGTGGCTGCTATGTCGAGGCGAGCGACGCGTCTGAGGCAGAGGAGGGCTCCGACGATGGAAAGGCTACAGGGCAGCGGGTCTACGACGGACGAGCATCGGCTCGGGGAGCTCCTGCTCAGCCCCGACCGCGGAGGGAGGCGCGGGCAATGAGATGTTGCACGAGGGGAGGAGCGCGTGGCCTCGAGCACCATGGCTGCCGATGCAGAGGAGCGGTATGACGAGGGGTGGATCGGGAAGGAGGCTTGTTGGGTGGATCGGGCAGGGGAGATCCCGAGGGAGGATTTGGTGTAGTGGCGGCGGCGGCGATGGGACAGACTCCCTAGAAGTTAGGGTTACTCTAATTATATAGCAAGCGGATTTTGGATAGGGGCATTTAGTCCCTCCGATTTTAATCGGATGGACGGGAAAAATAGGTTAGGTAGCCCAAAGAGAAAAACGGAGACGTTTTGTAGACGTTAGGGGATGATTCGGATCCAATGGTGACGACAGCTCGGGTCGGGTCCGGGACAATTTTCAGACGCTCACGTGAGGGGTTCGATGCACTGTGCAGAGAGGGTTTCGGACCGTGCGGTCGCATCGGACAACTCCGGAAGTGAAGAGGGGAAGGAGGATGGACTAGGTGGGCTGTGACGAGGCTGCGAGGGGGAGAAGAGAGAGAGAGGGCCCGACATCTGTTTCCGGAGACCGAAAACGTCCGACGTTAGACCGGCTATAATGCCGTTATAGTTATCCGTTGGGGCATCAAACGATCTCCGAATGCGATGAAACTAGACAGGCGGTCTATCTACACAATAATAAGACCACACGTCAACTCTCATCCCATTCCGAGAACATTTTCCAGCCACTTATAAAATAATATTTCGGACATGCCGCGGGCGCGTGCGAGTGTGCTTGGACTCAGAACGGACAACAGAAAGAACAAGGACGCCGGGACGGATGCAAGTTTTGAAAAACATGAAGATGCAATGCACATCATGACATGATAAGATGCAACACGCAAGCAAAGACACGGCACCAACAGCGAAATAACTGAACGACACCTGGCACATCGGTCTCGGGGCGTTACAACACTCCACCACTACGAGAGGATCTCGTCCCGAGATCTAGAATGGCACCGGAGGGACAACGGAAGACAAAGAGAAGAGGTAATACTAAGTTGCTTCTTTGACAAACGAGTGAGACCAAAGAACCTTGAAAAAAGGTTAAGCCATTCCGATAACAGAATACAATAGAGATGAACGGAGTTGAAAACACTCCGTTAGAAAAGAGGGACAAAGAACATTGCGAAAAACCTTGAGGTTGAAGGGAAAGATGTATATTGAAACCACTCCGATTAAAACGAGATAGAGAATGATTAAGAATGATATAATTTGGACAGCACTTCGACTGTAAATTAAGGAATTGAACATGATCTTGACAAGATGATAGGATGCTTGATGAGATCATCAACATACTGCCTCCGGAACTATTGAATGAATGGAACAAGGGGTAAGAAAGATCTTGGACAGCACTCTAGTTTAAAAGAGATGAAAAATTTGGTAAAATGAAAGAGCTTGAGCAAAAGGACCCAAAACTCCGGTTAAATGGATAAGCCAAGAGAAGAACATGATCTTTGATGACGCGAGATGATGGTTGAAGAAGGCAACATCACAATGCCTCCGGAACAAAAGAATAGAAGATAGATAATTGAAATAGGAGAATGGAGAAGAAAATGCCAAGTTATGCCACAAAAGAGTTTGACAAGGCATCTTTAGAAGAAGGGTTGAACGGAGTTGATGGAAAACCAGCAATGGGAAGAATAAGCTTGATATGGTCTTATGAAATGCATCTCAAATTAAGAGATGAAAAACCTGCCACTCACTGTAAAAGAATTGGATTGATAAGAACAAAGAGACAAGAAACTTATTTCACTGGGAGGATAAATGAAGAACTTGGATCATTGATAAACACCATAAGAGCGACGATCCTTAAAGGAAAGCTTTAGGTGAAATATAACCCAAGACAATTTCAATGACGAGGTTGATGGATTTAAAATATCTCATTCATGACAACATGTGAATCATGAAACATGAATTCAAAATATCAAGAATGACATAATACCACCTCCAATGATACGGTAGAACGAATTGCACTCCAGATTACAATATGAAGAAAGCTTGAGCTTCTTAGAAAAGAATCTCGAAGAAAAAGTTGGAGAAGGAATTAAATCCTTGATGGACCATTATGTAGAACCTTCATGAAGAACTCCGGTAAACAAAAAGAATGAAAAGAAAGAGAAATTGAAAACACAAGGTGAAACCTTGTAATGATTTAGATGGATGTCCGTTGTGATATAATTGAAAGAGGTTGGAACTCCGGGAAAAAGAGAAGACGAAACAAATGAAACCGAGAGTTTGAAGGGCCTCCGGAATAAGGAATTAATCACTTGGATGAACAAGAATAAGAATTATGTTATGCATATCCTTCACCAATTGAAATTGATGACAAACAACGGATTTGGCATACTACTTATTCTCGAAGAAAGGATTAAGATAGATATCGCGCCAACTTGAGAAGGTCTTCAACGAAACACCGGTGGAATCGAAACAACGAATGAATTGATATGATAACGAAAGAAGAGGAATCTTGCACGAACCACCGTAAGAAATGAAAATGAGCGAAGAAAAGATAAAGGGACAACGGAAAAAATTAGCAAATGGACGAAGATGCTTGAGAGAATTTAGATGGAATTTAATATAATAGATCATGGACCGATTAGAGATCACTTGAACGCTGCACCGGTAAGATTTAGAGTATGAGAGCTGAAAGCTGGAATGAATAAGTCTTCTTAAATGATGGGCTCCGGATGAACAAACTGAAAAAGGCTCCTGAATTACTCCGGATGGGTGAGAAAGAATTCTGACAACCGAAAACAATTATGAGAGGACTGCAACAATCTCGAATGACGAAACTTGAAGAGAATGGAGGAAGGTTGAAAGAAGAATCTTCTTCGGTCTTCAAAATCCGAGAATGACAACGAAAAAAACACCACCGTGAATTATTTAGACACTCCGGAAGAATCAAAACGAAGAGGTTGAGCCAATGATGAAAATATTTGAAAGATCTTGGAGAAAGACATTTGACTGATGATAAATCATTCTTACGTCAAACTTCGAAAAGAAATTTGAGGATAGCTCCGGGAAAATAAGAAGAGTCAGGTAAGATCCTGGGAAAGACCTGTGGGTTAGGGCCCACTCAAGAGAAACACCGTTGAAATGATTTAAAAAAGAGAATGCACCGGTTGAAGTAAATGGCTTGAATGAGATAACATCCTCGAAAGAGCTTGAACGAATGTAGAGTGGAAAACACGAATCTTCGAGATATCTTCAGCACTCCGGAACAATTAAATAGCGAGAAGTGAATGAATATGAGGTGCACCGGCATGAGAAGGTATTTGAAACGAGGAAAAAGATATGATCAACACCGAAAGCTTGAATTGGTTCCACAGGAGAAGAAAACGAGTGAAGTGTGACGAACTTGAAGCTCCGTTGTCATCTTCTTGAGAATCATCGGATAAGGATATTGATTGAAAAGAATGGAGAGACGTCACAACAATAAGATGGTACTTGATTAAGAAATCTGAATCCTTGAAGAAAAAGGGTGGGAGGGTGGGAAAAACAAAGGGAACTTGGAGATGGGTGAAACAAACACCGTTGAGAAAACTGAGATTGAATATTGCGGATATTGAAAATGAACGGATCCACTTGAAGAGAGACACGCCGGTGAGAAAAAATTGACATGACAATCTCAATAAACGAGAAGGATTAGTATTCACATAGGAATATGAGAACACCATTTAGACAAGGGATGGAATCAACATTTGACTTTGAAGCAACTCGAATACCACAACTCAAAACAAAAACAAAGGATTGGCTCACAGAATAAGCCGGAACAAACATATGATAGAGATTTCGTCCGAAGTTTTCGTGGTGGGGCCTACACGGGCTCGATCGTACAGCACCATCATGTACAAGGAAGTGCACATGACATACGAAGCGTCCCCGAGTCGGCATAGCCAAGGACTCTTTAAGACACGACGAGACCACTGTAAAATTGACCGTGAATAGGCGGACCACTAGACGTCGAACCCCAATTTCATATCATACATTTGTCGAAAAGATATCCTAAGAGCTACTTGAATTCCCACCTATGAAACTCCCGAAATTTTCCGGTTATGCAATCAGGTGTTGGGGATACAGGGGAAGCATAATATCTCACCCAAAACTAGCAAATCCTACATCCAGCTGTATCCATCCTTCAACACATAACCAAGAAACCTTCGGAAATCATCTACCTCAACCTTCAAAAAGCATCCGTTATACAAGTTATGGCGATACTCCCGAACTCCCGCCCCAGTACTGGGTGGCGTCAGAGGTTATCTCACTAACGAACTACATAAAAGAGATTTTCGATGTCGGCGAACATATCTCAAGTATTCCAGAATAGCAACGATAAAATTATGATGACAACACCTCAGAGCTCAACTCCCCGGGACACTTCCACTAAACCCCTGACAGGAGGCACCAAGACAATGTTCTCATCATAACACCATCGGAATGATTCCAAGATACTCGCGTGATCCTAATTTTTTTAGTGAAATCTAAGAAGAGAAGAGTCAAAACTCTACGTCAGGATGCCTTACCAGAGCGATGAGGAGACTGGGAAGTAAAAAGAATTCCTAACTCTCCGATATATAATTCCTAAATGACTCAAAACATTTTTCTAGACACAACTCGGTTGCTAAAAACGATCAATCAGTGGGGGCTCCTAAGGTCGGGGAAGGCTCTGATTACCAACTTGTAACACCCTCGATGTGACTATATCTCCCACGTGTCGAGGCACGACTTAGAGGCATAATTGCATTGAAGGCAATGTCGCAAGTGAGGTAATCTTCACACAACCCATGTAATACAATAGGGGAAAAAGTTACATAGTTGGCTTACAATCGCCACTTCACACAATTACATGAATAAAGCATTACATCAACCAAATACACTCATGGTCCGACTACGGAACCAAAATAAAAGAAGAACCCCAAAAGCAACAAAGGTCCCCGATCGACCCCAACTGGGCTCCACTACTGATCAACTAGAACGAAACAACATAAAGGACAAGATCTTCATCGAGCTCCTCCTGAGCTTGGTTGCGTCCTCTGCACGGACTCATCGGCACCTGCAAACTGGTTTTGGAAGTATCTGTGAGCCACGGGGACTCAGCAATCTCGCACCCTCGCGATCAAGACTATTTAAGCTTATGGGTAAGGTAAATGGTATGAGGTGGAGCTGCAGCAAGCGACTAGCATATATGGTGGCTAACATACGCAAATGAGAGCGAGAAGGGAAGGCAAAGCACGGTCGATAAAAGTATGATCAAGAAGTGATCCTGGACTACCTACGTCAAGCATAACTCCAACAACCGTGTTCACTTCCCGGACTCCGTCGGAAAGAGACCATCACGGTTACACACGCAGTTGATTCATTTTAATTAAGGTCAACTTCAGGTTTTCTACAACCGGACGTTAACAAATTCCCATCTTCCCATAACCGCGGGCACGGCTTTCGAAAGTTCCATTCCTGCAGGGGTGTCGCAACTTAGCCCATCACAAGCTCTCACGGTCAACGAAGGAATATACCTCCACCCGAGACATTCCGATCAGACTCGGTATCCCGGTACAACAAGACATTTCGACAGGGTAAAACTAAACCAGCAACACCGCCCAAATGTGCCGACAAATCCCGATAGGAGCTGCACATATCTCTTTCTCAGGGCACACCGGATTGTCTAAACTTCCGGTAGGCCAGCCCAGAGTTGCCCCTGGTGGCCACCGGTGGCTGACATTTTGGACCAACACTCAGAGGAGCACTGGCCCGGGGGTTAAAATAAAGATGACCCTTGAGTCTGCAGAACCCAAGGGAAAAAAGGCTAGGTGGCAAATGGTAAAAACCAATGTTGGGCATTGCTGGAAAAGCTTTACTTAAGGCGAACTGTCAAGGGGTTCCCATTATAGCCCAACCGCGTAAGGGACGCAAAATCCGGGAACAAAACACCGATATGACGGAAACTAGGGCGGCAAGAGTGGAACAAAACACCAGGCATAAGGCCGAGCCTTCCACCCTTTACCAAGTATATAGATGCATTAATTAAATAAGATATATAGTGATATCCCAACAAGTAAACATGTTCCAACAAGGAACGATCTCCATGTTCCAACAAGGAACAAGCTTCAATCTTCACCTGCAACTAACAATGCTATAAGAGGGGCTGAGCAAAGCGGTAACTTAGCCAATCAACGGTTTGCTAGGACAAGGTGGGTTAGAGGCTTGGTTCAACAATATAGGAGGCATGATAAGCAAGTGGTAGGTATCGCAGCGTAGGCATAGCAAAAGAGCGAGCATCTAGCAAAGCAAAGATAGTAGTGATTTCGAGGGTATGATCATCTTGCCTGAAATCCCGCAAGGAAGAAGAACGAGTCCATGAAGAAGATAAATGGACGTAGTCGAACGGGTCCTCACAAACGCAACGTTATCGGAACCAACTCGAAGAAGCAATACCGGAAAGGAGCAAACAACATAGTAAACAACCACCACATAATCATGGCATGATGCACAATCAAGTATGATGCATGTCCGGTTTAATGATACATGGCATGGCATGGCAAAGAGCACAAACAATCCTACAAATTAAGTGGAGCTCAATATGCATCGGGATGCATATTGACGAAACACCACATCAATTATTTAGTTCGATCTCGTTTATGTACCCAACAATATTAAATGTTGTTAGCATGGCAAGAGGTGAAACATGATGAAACTATCTAAGCTAGGCAAGTTTAAATGAGGCCGGAACAACAAAACAACAAGTCCGGAAACTCCTCATGTGCATAATTTAGGTTTGGTAATGTTCTGCCCTAAACCATATTTTTGGGTTGTTTAACATGCAAAACAATGTCACCATGATAAACTAGGCAAAATTCTACCCCATTTACATATAAAGATTATTAAAATCGGAGCTACGGTTATTTAGTTACAAATTAAAGCATTTTAACATGGCATAGAGCAAAATTAATCAAACAACATTTTAAACATTTTAAACATGGATGAAAGTTGCATATTATTAAACTAGACAAAATTCTGAGCAAGTTTCATATTAAGTTTGTTTTAATCCGATGCACGGTTGTGAAGTTATTAAATGAATGAAGCATGAGGGTTTTCCTGCAAAACCGCAGTCTCAGGTTTAAATGCTAAAATCGCAGACAAGGGAAAAAATAAATTGGGCCGAATCTATTCTTGGGCCAACAGAGAGGCGCTAGGGAGCAGCTCACCCCTTGGGCTTCGGCCCGCTCGCTGGAGAGGCCAAGGCAGGCCGCAGAGGGTGCTGGCGCGCTGGGCCTCGCGGGCGAAGGGATCTGGGCCTGCGCGACTGATCAGAGCTGGTGCTGGGCCGGTTAGGGATCAAGGTGGTTGAGGCCTGGTCCACGAGGGCGCGGTCAACGGAGCTGGCTGGCGACCAGATCGAGGCTCTGGACGAAAATGACATGAGGCAGGGCCGCGGGCAGCTTCGCTGGCTTCGGGGCTCGTCGGAGATGTAGCAGGCGAGGTGGGATAGGGTCATGGGGGTCAGGAACGGGCGCAGCGGCACCGATCTCCTCCGGATCTGGCGCGATGGCATCGGACACTGACGAGGGCGCCCGACGGGGTGGTTGCTTCTTCGAGCACCATGAGAGAACTCCTGAGAGAGAGAAATTAGAGAGACATGAGGTCGTTCAGAGGAGGAAGGAGGGAAACAGGAAGAGAAAGGGAAAGTGGACGGCGGCTTATCTGATCGGGGATGCTTGGGATGAGCCCCTGCTTGGACGTGGGTGGCTGCTATGTCGAGGCGAGCGACGTGTCTGAGGCAGAGGAGGGCTCTGATGATGGAAAGGCTACAGGGCGGCGGATCTACGACGGACGAGCATTGGCTCGGGGAGCTCCTGCTCAGCCCCGACCGTGGAGGGAGGCGCGGGCGATGAGATGTTGCGCGAGGGGAGGAGCGCGTGGCCTCGAGCACCATGGCTGCCGATGCAGAGGAGCGGGATGACGAGGGGTGGATCGGGAAGGAGGCTGGTTGGGTGGATCGGGCAGGGGAGATCCCGAGGGGGGATTTGGTGTAGTGGCGGCGGCGGCGATGGGACAGACTCCCTAGAAGTTAGGGTTACTCTAATTATATAGCAAGCGGATTTTGGATAGGGGCATTTGGTCCCTCCGATTTTAATCGGATGGATGGGAAAAATAGGTTAGGTAGCCCAAAGAGAAAAACGGAGATGTTTTGTAAACGTTAGGGGATGATTCGGATCCAACGGTGACGACAGCTCGGGTCGGGTCCGGGACAATTTTCGGACGCTCACGTGAGGGGTTCGATGCACTGTGTAGAGAGGGTTTCGGACCGTGCGGTCGCATCAGAAAACTCCGGAAGCGAAGAGGGGAAGGAGGAAGTACTAGGTGGGCTGTGGCAAGACTGCGAGGGGGAGAAGAGAGAGAGAGGGCCCGGCATCTGTTTCCGGAGACCGAAAACGTCCGACGTTAGACCGGCTATAATGCCGCTATAGTTATCCGCTGGGGCATCAAACGATCTCCGAATGCGATGAAACTTGACAGGCGGTCTATCTACACTATAATAAGACCACACGTCAACTCTTATCCCATTCCGAGAACATTTTCTGGCCACTTATAAAATAATATTTCGGACATGCCGCGGGCGCGTGCGAGTGTGCTTGGACTCAGAACGGACAACGGAAAGAACGAGGAGGCCGGGACGGATGCAAGTTTTGAAAAATATGAAGATGCAATGCACATGATGACATGATAAGATGCAACACGCAAGCAAAGACACGGCACCAACAGCGAAATAACTGAACGACACCTGGCACATCGGTCTCGGGGCGTTACAGTAATGTGGGGTTTAGTTGCAGCAAGCCAGCTTTGACTCAGTGGTTATCCTGTTCTACGACTACAAGAAACTTCTTTGAGGTGAGGCAGTGCACCGAGTCCACTAAACACCACATCAAATACACTACTATGGATTCATCCTCGTCTCCTTACGAGAAGGCCGTCCACAGCACTCACACTTGTCTTGAGCATTTTAGAGTATCCACTTTAAGTTGTCTAAGTACCACGTAAGCATCCAAGAAGTCCATAACCGAGGACACGTCTATTCGAATAGATCATGATAACCCTGCAGGGGTGTACTTCTTCACACACGCTCTAACTACATATCACCATGTACACGTCATGTATCTCGGCAACCTTCAAGCGGAAGCCTGGCGAGGGTGTCAGCCACGACCTGACTAACCACACAAGACTCTACTCCAGGTTTATCGCCTATTCGGGTTCCATCCGCAAGGAGATCCAGCCGGGGTGTCGCTCACGGCCCCAAACAATATGAGCAGGGTTCCCAAGCCCACCATCCGGGTGCCACTTGGTACACTGTGCCACTGTGCCTAGTCTGTCCCAAGCCCACCTGGCTGGGTGCCACTTGGTAGACTACTAACACTACCTACAAACACCAAAAACTAATTGCAACTCCTGGACAGAGATCAAGTTGGCTAATAAGTCGAGAGAGCTTGGAGCGCCCGGAGCCCAATGTGTGGTAGTAACTAGTCATTGGACAACTTACACCGAACACAGTTCTTAAGGACGGTTCCAGTGAGACAACCCGCCATGTACTCCTACATGGCCTCTCACCGCTACCTTTACCAAATCGTGTTCACACACTTAACTCTCAGCACCAGAACATATCATACCACTCCAATTCATTCCCGATGAATCAGACCTGACACAACTCTAAGCAATAGCAGGCACGGCATGGCAAGAACACAACATGGCTCAATCAACTCCTACACATGCTAGTGGGTTTTAACTATTTACTGTGGCAATGACAGGTCATGCAGAGGAATGGGTTCAACTACCGCAGCATAAAGTAGCAGTTGAATCGTTGTTGTCCTAATGTAATAAATGAGAGCATGAGCGAGAGAGTAGGATTGTATCGGAATGAACAAGGGGGTTTGCTTGCCTGGTAGATCAAGAGGGGGGCACTGCTCCTCTGACAGGTACCCTGGATCGGTCTCCGGAGCAGGACCTATCAAGAAGGAACGGTGTCGATAATCAAACACAAGCATATGCAACAATATGATGTATGATCATGGCATGAATATGTGATGCTGATTGAGCTAATGCAACTGGCTTTTAATTGGATGAAATCCATTTGAACCAAAGATTCAAATGCATCTCCAAAATAAGCTCTTTATATAAGCCATTTTAGTGTTTCACTAATACAGCATGTATAGGTTGGTTTGTCATGCATGAAAATGGTACTGATGGATAGATTGAATTTTTCTGATCATTTTTCATATATAAATTATTTCAGTCTGAGCTACGGTTGAATTTATATGAATTTTTGAAGTTTTGAACATTTTCTGGAATTTCCTGATTTATTTTAATACCAGAAAAGAAATAACTGCGTCAGCACTACGTCATGCTTGCGTCAGCAAGTCAACAACGCTGACCAAGTCAAACCTAACGCGTGGGGTCCACACGTTAGTGACCCAGTTAGTTAACAGGGGGTTTATTTAGTCTAATTAGGATTAGTGGGCGCCGGGCCCACTGGTCAGTAACTAACTAGGTAACTAACCTAGGTTAATTAGTGTTAATCTAATACTAACTAAAATTGTCAAGGGGTCGCCCACGCGTCAGTGACCCAAGGGGGAGGGTCAAACCCTGGTCAGTGGGTCAAACCCGCCGGTGACTCGACGCCGGCGAGGCCCGAGATGATGGCGCGGCTCAGAAAACGCCCACAGGGCATGGTGTTACTCGTGGTTTGCTGCTACGGCTTGCTGGCGATGTGGCGCATCTAATGGAGCGAACAGGAGGAGCTGGGGTGGCCTGAGCCGACGGCGGCGAGCTCTTTTGCGGCCGCTGGAGTTCGGCCATCGGTGGTCTTGCTGCTGCGGCGTGCTAGCGGGCGAGCGGATGCACTAGCGAGGCTCTACGGGGTGCGGGGAGAGGTTTGGACTCGCCGGGGCGACCATTTGGTCACTGGAGCTGCGTCGACGACGAGCTCAGGCGGCGACGGTCACGGTCATTGGCGAGGCAGCGGCTACGACATGCAAGCGAGCAAACGGAGAGGGGGAGGAGAAGCAGCAGCTCACAGCGGTCTCGGTGGGCTTGACGGCGAGCTCGGGGATGCACTGAAGACGGCGGGGTGGTGATGGGGATCCACGGCGGCCGGAGATGAAGACGGCGGCGATGGTGGCGCTCCAGGGCCTCCCGAGGCGCGTGGCTCGACGGAGAGCTTCAGGGCCAGGTGGCGGAGCTCGCAGACACGGAGAGAGGGCGAGGGGGAGGCGATGGCTGCGGCAACGGTGGCCGGTGGCGACGGCAGCGCTCTGCCGTGAGCGAGAAAGCGAGGGAGAGGAGAGGAGAGGGCTGGGGAGAGTGAGCGGTGTTCAGGGGGGTGCGTGGCATCGTCGGGTGCCTCCAGCGGCGAGCGGGGAAGCAGGAGGTGGCCGGCGTGTGCTCGCGCGCGGCGGCCACGCGCGCGCGTCCTCCTAGCGGGAGGTGGAGGACGACTGGCATTGCTAGTCGGCTAGGCTGGCTAGAGGAGCTGGGCCGCCAGCTGGGCTGCCAGGCAGGTAAGGCTAGGTGAGCTTTTCTCCATTTTTGTTTTCTTTTCTATTTTCTGACATTTGTTTCTGATTTAATAAAATACTAAATCATTTTATTTTCTTCTGACAATTTTTGCAGGGGCCTAAGGGATTATTCCAAAGCCTCTCACCAAAATTCAGAATTATTGGACAATATTATATATATATATATATATAAATATTTATCCAACACAAATAATTACTGGATTAATTCTAAATGCCCAAAATAAATACTTATGAGCTCCTAAAAATATTGGTTTGATTTTTACCTCTGACCAATATTTTCAGAGAGTAACATGAACATTTTCTTGGACCTTTTTGGAGCAATTTTTATCTGGGTCATTTCCAAAAATAATTTCTGAGGGTTTCACAAATCCCCATTTCAACTTAAATGGAATTTAAACATGATGCACAAATAACTAGCTGGTCTGGGTCATTCCAGAACTAGGGATGTGACAACTCACCCCCACTCAGAAGAATCTCGTCCCGAGATTCAGGAGTTGGCGGAAAGAAAGCGGCGTACTCAAGTCGAAGACGATCTTCACGCTCCCAGGTAGCTTCTCTCTCGGAATGATGAGACCACTGGACCTTGAGAAACTTGATGTTATGACGTCGGGTGACACGCTCTGCTTGATCAAGGATGCAAACAGGGTACTCTCGATAAGTGAGGTTATCTTGGAGATCAAGCGTTTCGTGGTCCACTCAGCGGATGGGATCCGAGAAGCAACGCGTGAGTTGAGAGACGTGGAAGACATCATGTACTCGAGAAAGATGTGGGGGTAGTTCCAACTGGTAGGCAACCTCTCCTCGTTTAGCGAGAATGCGAAAAGGACCAATGTAACGAGGAGCCAACTTGCCCTTGATACCAAAACGATGGGTACCCTTCAAGAGAGTAACCCGAAGATAAGCCTTGTCGCCAACTTCATAAGCCACTTCCTTATGACGATGGTCATACTGGCTCTTTTGACGAGATTGGGCTGTTTTCAAATTCTCACGAATGACGCGAACTTGCTATTCTGCCTCCTGGATCATATCCGGTCCAAAGAATTGTCTTTCACCGGTTTCTGACCAGTTCAAAGGTGTTCGACATCTTCGTCCATACAGAACCTCAAAAGGAGCTTTCTTGAGGCTGGATTGGTAGCTATTGTTATAAGCAAACTCGGCGAAGGGAAGACACTTCTCCCAATCCATACCGAATGAGATAACACAAGCTCTAAGCATGTCTTCGAGAATTTGGTTGACCCTTTCCACCTGACCACTTGATTGAGGGTGGAAAGCGGTACTGAAGGAAAGATGGGTGCCCATGGCAGTTTGGAAACTCTCCTAGAAATGAGAAGTGAAAAGACTACCACGGTCTGAATTGATCTCTAGTGGAACACCATGAAGTAACACTATTCGAGAAATATATAAGTCAGCGAGCTGACTAGCAGTGATACTCTCTCGAACAGGTAGGAAGTGAGCCACTTTGGAAAGACGATCAATGACTACGAAGATAGAATTATTCCCTCTCTTGGTCCTGGGAAAGCCGGTGATGAAGTACATACCAACTTTATCCCATTTCCATTCAGGAATAGCTAAAGGCTGAAGGGTGCCAGCAGGTTATTGATGCTCTGCCTTAACGCGACGACAAACGTCGCAGTTAGCAATAAACTGAGCAATTTCTCTTTTCATCCTAGTCCACCAGAACCTCTGGCGTAGGTCCTGATACATCTTAGTACTACCGGGATGAATCGTGAGAGGAGATTCATGCGCCTCCTTAAGAATCAGTTGTCGCAGATGTTGATTCTTGGGAACCACCAAGTGATTCTCAAAGAAAACAACACATCATCTATAGAGAAACTGCCACCAACTCCCTTGTCAATGTTTCTCTTGATCCGGGAAATTCCCGTATCCTGCTTCTGAGCAGAGATGATCTGATCCACAAGAGTAGGTTTCGCCACCAAGGTAGAAAGGAATCCATGAGGAGCAATGTGAAGATTAAGCTTACATAATTCCTCACGGAGAAGTGGTTGGCCCTGGTGCAACATGAGATTGTTGCAATAGGACTTACGACTTAGCGCATCAGCCATGACATTCCCCTTGCCTAGGGTGTAGGTAATCCCCAAGTCGTAATCTGAGATCAACTCCAACCAACGTCTTTGCCTAAGGTTCAAATATGGTTGGGTGAAGATATACTTGAGACTCTGGTGATCGGTGTAAATCTCGCAACATTTACCAAGAAGGTAATGTCGCCATGTCTTAAGTGCATATACTACGGCTGCAAGCTCTAGATCATGTGTAGGATAATTATCCTCATGTGGATGCAACTGTCGAGATGCATAGGCAATCACATGGCGATCTTGCATAAGAATGCAACCTAGTCCCTGTCGTGAGGCGTCGCAGTAGATAACAAAGTCTTTAGTGAAATCCGGTGGCACGAGTATGGGAGCAGAAGTCAGGCGTCTTTTCAGTTCCTGGAAACTGTACTCACACTGTGGGGACCACTCAAACTTTTTATCTTTCTTGAGAAGTTCCGTGAGAGGTTTGGCCACTTTGGAGAAGTTTTCAACGAAGCGGTGACAATAACTGGCTAGACCAAGGAAACTCCTAACTTGTTTAACTGTTTCAGGTGGAGTCCAATCAAGGACGGCCTGAACTCTCTTGGGATTGACGGCAATGCCCTTACCAGAGATCACGTGGCCTAGGTAGGTCACTTCTGGCAACCAAAATTCACATTTGGAGAACTTGGCATATAGGCGGTGCTCTATGAGTTTTTCTAACACAAATCATAGATGTTCGGCATGCTCTTCCTCGTTCTTCAAGTAAATAAGAATATCATCGAGGTAAACCATGACGAACTTATCTAAGTACTCCATGAAGATCGAGTTCATCAAGCGGGAGAAGGTAGCTGGAGCATTGGTTAGACCAAAGGACATGACGGTGTACTTGTACTGGCCATAACGAGTGACGAAAGCCGTCTTAGGTATGTCCCCGTTTCTAATCTTGATTTGATGGTAGCCTAACCTCAAATCCATCTTGGAAAAGACTGAGGATCCAGTGAGCTGATCATACAGGTCATTGATCCTAGGGAGCGGATACTTGTTCTTTATCATGACCAAATTAACAAGACGATAATCTACAACCATCCGGTCCGTACCATCCTTTTTCTTGACGAAGAGGACGGGGCAAGCCCAGGGAGAAGAACTAGGACGGATGAAACCCTTTTGCAAGGACTCATCAAGTTGTTTCTTAAGCTCAGCTAGCTCTAAGGGTGCCATCTTGTAAGGTCTCCTAGAAATTGGGGCGGTTCCTGGGATAAGATCTATGACAAACTCTACATCTCTATCAGGTGGAATGCCTGGCAGTTCCTCTGGAAAGACATCCGGAAAGTCACGGACTACCGGGATATCCTCAAGGTCTGGAAGAGGGATGGCATTAAGAGAATAGAGTTGGTGCTTTGCAACTCTGGTGGAGACAGTGACTATCTTGCCAGATGGATGTGTGAGCTGAACAGACCTGGTGTAACAATCAATCTTGGCATAATGAGCTTTCATCCAGTCCGTACCCAAGATGATGTTAATATCTGTAGACTTGAGGGCTATAAGTGATGCAAGGAATACAAGTCTGTGGACAAGGATTTCATTACCATGGCTTACACTAGAAGTTTGCCATTTGGATCCAGGAGTTTGAATTACTAGTGGAGAGGGCATATCACAAAAGGATATGTTGTGCAAGCTGGCATAACTTTCGGAAATGAAGGAATGAGATGCTCCGGTATCAAATAGAACCGAAGCTGGATGACAGTTGACAAGGAGTGTACCAAGAACGACATCCGGATCATCATGAGCGTCTTTAGCTAAGACGTGATGCACACATCCACGTTCAGTGGGAGCTGACTTGACACTAATCATCTTGCCTGGTGGCTTATCACAGCCAACAGACTTCTCAGGCTGGGGTGGAGCATAATTGGTTTGAGAGCAGTCACGTGCATAGTGTCCTCGCTCTCCGCATGTGAAACAAGTCCCTGAAGTAGGACGTGGACCCGCTTTGACAAGCGGTCTACCAATAGGCCTGAGTGGAGTATGTAACTGAACTCGGTGAGGCGCCATATAAGATGGCCTTGGTGAATATCCGGGTGGAAGAGCGGAGTTCGGAACCCAAATCCGGCGCTTCTGCGAACTAGAACCGGAGAAAGAAACCAAATCATGAGTGTGCTTACGAGACTCCTCGTAAGTGAGCTGAGCTGTCTCCGCATTAATGGCCTTGTTCACAAGAGCCTGGAATGTATTGCAATGATGCAAGTGGAGATTACAACGCAACTTGGGGTTGAGACCCTTCCGGAACCTAGCCTGCTTCTTGGCGTCTGTGGACACTTCTTCTGAAGCATAGCGAGCGAGGTTCTCAAATTCTCTACTATAAGCATCAACAACCATCTCACCCTGGGTGAAACTACAAAACTCTTCTATCTTGCGATCAACGAGGGCTTGAGGAATGTGATGTTCACGAAAGGCTTCAGTAAAATCTCTCCAGGTAGGTATCTGGCCAGCTGGAAGCATAGCCTCATAGTTCTGCCAACAAAGACTAGCAGGACCTTCCAGGTGATATGTAGCATAGGTGACCTTGTCACCTTCAGCTACGTTCGCGGAACGCAGCTTGTGTGTGATACTACGGAGCCAGTCATCTGCATCGAGTGGCTCAATGGAATGATGGAAGGTAGGTGGTTTTAGACGAATGAAATCATAGATGGTCGCTGACTCTTTGCATTGATGTGCGGTGTTCTCCTCAATACGTGCTAACAAGCGGTTAGTCTCACGCTTGTTCATCTTAACCTCTAACATGAACTCTGCCAACGAAGACTGGTCGGGAGGATCCTCATCCCTACCATCTCCATGGTTCTGGCTACGAGCAACAGAACTTCGGTTAACCGGCAACATCCTGAAGAACAAAACCAAGGAAAACAAGGATGGATTCAGCATCAACTATAGGATGCGGAAGGTAGCATAAGAATTTAGTATCTCTCGAACTCCTAGGACAAATCTGGCAGCATAACAGCAGTAAATGCTCAAAATGAGACATTCTGCAAAAGACGGGGTAGCACCAAACTTAACATCATCACCCAAGGTTCTGAGATATTACTAAACAGGCTACATCGGAGGTACTCGAACTAGGATATGACACTGATCAACCAATCCTAAGAGACTATGGAGTAGTAACACTCATCCTGATAGATAGAAGAGGAAGCCTAGTTCTTTAACCCTGTAGGAAAGATAGGATGACTCAGATCAAAAGGGCATGAGGTATAAGGAGTAAAAAGAGCCTTACGTTCCCTTCCACAATCTATTCCCTTATATAACTAAAGAATTTCTAGACTCAACTTCGACCAGGTTGGCTTGGAAATCCTACAGGCAGTCAGGCTCTGATACCAAAGCTGTCGGGACCCCGATCCCAAGTCACATTGATCTAGCCGGTAACACCTTATATCACTTTGCGACCTCACACACGGTATTCCCATGGGTGTCGCCTTACCCTGGCCCGGGACCGTTTGCGCCTTTTGGCTCACGTATATGATTGTGTCGCTAGCATCCATATGATAGAGAACCCGAGCCGACATGGCTAGTCGTGAACCCAAAGCGGCACTAACCTATGGGGACAGGCATACATGATTCACATCAAGCATGCCGGTCAGCAGCATGTGAATCCGGGCTGTAGCACTGGGCTAACAGGACTCCGGATGTCACTGCGTGACATTTCCCCAAAGGGACAGACACAGGAACGAAGTGAAACACATGCCGGCCAGTCAAGTGTCCTGAGCAGTAGTGCTGGGCTAGCAGGACTCCGGTGAACCGGGCTGTAGCGGACTACTATGGATCAAGGAAGCACTAGACTACATTTCCCCATAAGAGAGGCTACCAAGGATAGACAACTAGGTTGTTGGATCCCACACATAGCAATACACGTTACATGTACGCATAACATGCAAGTATGTGCTGTACAACATGGCATCAGAACATAACGCAAACTCATATAGATAAAGGCCTAGAAGAGCCACATAGCATAAATACAAACAGGGGTCCCGTGACCCATCATTTAGAGCATACAAGCAACGGAAGAAATTACATGTCTGAGTACAGACAACTACAAAAGAAAAAGGCTGAGAAGCCTGACTATCTACAAGACCCTCCCAAGGGTACAAGATCATAGCTGAGGTAACAAGCTACTCGTCGAAGTCCAAGCGGAACTACCGGTAAGAACAAAGTCTCCGCTGCAAAAACATAAATAAAGCAACGTGAGTACAAAGGTACTCAGCAAGACTTACATCAGATCCTATCATACATGCATTTGTATCAAGAAGGTAATGTGGGGTTTAGTTACAGCAAGCCAGCTTTGACTTAGTGGCTATCCTGTTCTATGACTACAAGAAACTTCTTTGAGGTGAGGCAGTGCACCGAGTCCACTAAACACCACATCAAATACACTACTATGGATTCATCCTCGTCTCCTTACGAGAAGGCCATCCACAGCACTCACACTTGTCTTGAGCATTTTAGAGTATCCACTTTAAGTTGTCTAAGTACCACGTAAGCATCCAAGAAGTCCATAACCGAGGACACGTCTATTCGAATAGATCATGATAACCCTGCAGGGGTGTACTTCTTCACACACGCTCTCACTAATATCACCATGTACACGTCATGTATCTCGGCAACCTTCAAGCGGAAGCCTAACGAGGGTGTCGGCCATGACCTGACTAACCACACAAGACTCTAGTCCAGGTTTATCGCCTATTCAGGTTCCATCCGCAAGGAGATCCGTCCGGGGTATCGCTCACGGCCCCAAACGATGTGAGCAGGGTTCCCAAGCCCACCATCCCGGTGCCACTTGGTACACCGTGCCACTGTGCCTAGTCTGTCCCAAGCCCACCTGGCTGGGTGCCACTTGGTAGACTACTAACACTACCTACAAACACCAGAAACTAATTGCAACTCCTGGACAAAGATCAAGTTGGCTAATAAGTCGAGAGAGCTTGGAGCGCCCGGAGCCCAATGTGTGGTAGTAACTAGTCATTGGACAACTTACACCGAACTCAGTTCTTAAGGACGGTTCCAGTGAGACAACCCGCCATGTACTCCTACATGGCCTCTCACCGCTACCTTTACCAAATCGTGTTCACACGCTTAACTCTCAGCACCAGAACATATCGTACCACTCCAATTCATTCCCGATGAATCAGACCTGACACAACTCTAAGCAATAGCAGGCACGACATGGCAAGAACACAACATGGCTCAATCAACTCCTGCACATGCTAGTGGGTTTTAACTATTTACTGTGGCAATGACAGGTCATGCAGAGGAATGGGTTCAACTACCGCAGCATAAAGTAGCAGTTGAATCGTTGTTGGCCTAATGCAATAAATGAGAGCAGGAGCGAGAGAGTAGGATTGTATCGGAATGAATAAGGGGGTTTGCTTGCCTAGTAGATCAACAAGGGGGGCACTGCTCCTCTGACAGGTACTCTGGATCGGTCTCCGGAGCAGGACCTATCGAGAAGGAACGGTGTCGATAATCAAACATAAGCATATGCAACAATATGATGCATGATCATGGCATGAATATGTGATGCTGATTGAGCTAATGCAACTGACTTTTAATTGGATGAAATCCATTTGAACCAAGGATTCAAATGCATCTCCAAAATAAGCTCTTTATATAAGCCATTTTAGTGTTTCACTAATACAGCATGTATAGGTTGGTTTGTCATGCATGAAAATGGTATAGATGGATATATTGAATTTTTCTGATCATTTTTCATATATAAATTATTTCAATCTGAGCTATGGTTGAATTTATATGAATTTTTGAAGTTTTGAACATTTTCTAGAATTTCCTGATTTATTTTAATACTAGAAAAGAAATAACTGCATCAGCACTACGTCATGCTTACGTCAGCAAGTCAACATCACTGACCAAGTCAAACCTGACGCGTGGGGTCCACACATTAGTGACCCAGTTAGTTAACATGGGGTTTATTTAGTCTAATTAGGATTAGTGGGCACGGGGCCCACTGGTCAGTGACTAACTAGGTAACTAACCTAGGTTAATTAGTGTTAATCTAATGCTAACTAAAATTGTCATGGGGTGGCCCATGCGTCAGTGACCCAAGGGGGAGGGTCAAACCCCGGTCAGTGGGTCAAACCCGCCGGCGACTCGACGCCGGCGAGGCCCGAGACGACGGCGCGGCTCGGAAAACGCCCACAGGGCATGGTTTTACTCGTGGTTTGCTGCTACGGCTAGCTGGCGATGCGGCGCATCTAATGGAGCGAACGGGAGGAGCTGGGGTGGCCTGAGCCGACAGCGGCGAGCTCTTTTGCGGCCGCCGGAGTTCGGCCATCGGTGGTCTTGCTGCTGCGGCGTGCTAGCGGGCGAGCGGATGCACTAGCGAGGCTCTACGGGGTGCGGGGAGAGGTTTGGACTCGCTGGGGCGACCATTTGGTCACCGGAGCTGCGTCGGTGACGAGCTCTGGCGGCGACGGTCATAGTCATCGGCAAGGCAGTGGCTACGGCATGCAAGCGAGCAAACGGAGAGGGGGAGGAGAAGCAGCAGCTCACAACGGTCTCGGTGGGCTTGACGGCGAGCTCGGGGATGCACTGAAGACGGCGGGGCAGCGATGGGGATCCACCGCGGTCGGAGATGAAGACGGCGGCGATGGAGGCACTCCAGGGCCTCCCGAGGCGCGTGGCTCGACAGAGAGCTTCAGGGCGAGGTGGCGAAGCTCGCAGACACGGAGAGAGGGCGAGGGGGAGGCGATGGATGCGGCATCGGTGGCCGGTGGCGACGACAGCGCTCGGCCGTGAGCGAGAAAGCGAGGGAGAGGAGAGGAGAGGGCTGGGGAGAGTGAGCGGTGTTCAGGGGGGTGCGTGGCGTCGTCGGGTGCCTCCAGCGGCGAGCGGGGAAGCAGGAGGTGGCGGCGTGTGCTCGCGCGCGGCGGCCACGCGCGCGCGTCCTCCTGGCGGGAGGTGGAGGACGACTGGCATTGCCAGTCGGCTGGGCCGGCTAGAGGAGCTGGGCCGCCAGCTGAGCTGCCAGGCAGGTAAGGCCAGGTGAGCTTTTCTCCATTTTTGTTTTCTTTTCTATTTTCTCACATTTGTTTCTGATTTAATAAAATACTAAATCATTTTATTTTCTTCTGACAATTTTTGCAGGGGCCTAAGGGATTATTCCAAAGCCTCTCACCAAAATTCAGAATTATTGGACAATATTATATATATATATATATAAATATTTATCCAACGCAAATAATTACTGGATTAATTCCAAATGCCCAAAATAAATACTTATGAGCTCCTAAAAATATTGGTTTGATTTTTACCTCTGACCAATATTTTTAGAGAGTAACATGAACATTTTCTTGGACCTTTTTGGAGCAATTTTTATCTGGGTCATTTCCAGAAATAATTTCTGAGGGTTTCACAAATCCCCATTTCAACTTAAATGGAATTTAAACATGATGCACAAATTACTAGCTGGTCTGGGTCATACCAGAACTAGGGATGTGACATTCTAAAAGGAAGAAAAAGAAAAATGATAGGACTTTGCATGCTTCTAGTGAACCTATTACTGAAACACCTGAGAATCAAAATGATATTTCTATTTCTGATGCTGAAACACAATCTGGTAATGAACCTGAAACTAGTAATAATTTTACTGATAATGTTCATGATGATGCTCAACCTAGTAATGATAATGATGTAGAAATTGAACCTGCTGTTGATCTTGATAATCCACAATCAAAGAAGCAACGTTATGATAAGAATGACTTTGTTGCTAGGAAACATGGTAAAGAAAGAGAGCCTTGGGTTCAGAAACCCATGCCTTTTCCTCCCAAACCATCCAAGAAAAGGATGATGAGGATTTTGAGCGCTTTGCTGAAATGATTAGACCTATCTTTTTGCGTATGCGATTAACTGATATGCTTAAAATGAATCCTTATGCTAAGTACATGAGAGAAATTGTTACAAATAAAAGAAAGATACCGGAAGCTGAAATTTCCATCATGCTTGCTAATTATACTTTTAAGGGTGGAATAACAAAGAAACTTGGAGATCCAGGTGTACCCACTATACCATGCTCTATTAAAAGAAATTATGTTAAAACTGCTTTATGTGATCTTGGAGCCGGTGTTAGTGTTATGCCTCTCTCTTTATATCGTAGACTTGATTTGAATAAGTTGACACCTACTGAAATATCTTTGCAAATGGCTGATAAATCAACTGCTATACCTGTCGGTATTTGTGAGGATGTGCCTGTTGTAGTTGCAAACGTTACTATTTTAACGGACTTTGTTATTCTTGATATTCCCGAGGACGATAGTATGTCTATTATTCTTGGAAGACCCTTTTTGAACACTACAGGGGCTGTCACTTTGTTAATGGTAATGAGCATACGGTACACTTTCCGAGGAAACAACCTCAAGTCCACAGTATCAATTTTATTGGAAAAATTCCATCGATTTTATTTGGAGGTTTTGAATTTCTTCTTCCTACTATCAAGAAGAAATATGATATTCTTATTATTGGGGATGTGCATATCCCCGTTGAGGTAACATAGTGTTATTTGAAATTTCTCTAGTTCCATGTTATTCGAAATGAGTTCGTTAACAAGACTTGATCAACCTTGTTAGTGGATTCCTTTTGATGATCATGAGATGGATGAAACTAGATGGCACAACCTTCTGTACACCACTTTTACTTTTTGTTATTTATATTAAATAAAATAAAAATAAATATTTTTCTGTCTGTTATCTAATTATCCATGCAATATAAAAATACCCCAAAAATAAAAGTTCTCCAAATGCCCTGCAATTTAAATATGATTTTTTCTAGAATATTTGAGAATATTTGGCACTGAGAACACAGCAGGGGGGGTCAACCACTTGCCCACGAGGGTGGAGGGCGCGCCCTACCCCCTGGGCGCGCCCCCTGCCTCGTGGGCCCACGGTGGCCCTCCTCCACTTATCCTTTCACCCACACACTCCTTCCTCCCCCAAACACGAATATCCAGCTCAAACCCGAGTCCAAGCTTGTTTTGCTGCCATTTTCGATCTCCTTGGTCAAAGCACCTCTCACAAAACTGCTTGGGGAGATTGTTCCTTGGTATGTGACTCCTCCATTAGTCCAATTAGTTTTTGTTCTAGTGCTTTATTCATTGCAAGTTTTTGCTGCTTAGGTGACCCTGTTCTTGAGCTTGCATGTCAAATTTATATGGTCAAAAGTAGTTTTGATGCATGATATAGGCCCTAGGCACTTGTAGGAGTAGTTGCTATCAATATTATTGAGTTTGGTTTACTTTTATTTTGAAGTTACTAAAAATTTCAGAATTTTTCAGAAAATGATGAGGAGACTTTTGAGGGGCTCATCGAGCCAAAGCTCGAAGGAAAAGGCACCAAAGCCTAAGTATAATCTGCCTCGCAACACGGAGGTTCAGGCGTGTGAATGGCCTTTCAATGATTTCTTGAGAGCAGCCGGTATTTATGAAGATTTTCATGAATTGGCTAAGAATGCAGGCCTCACCGCTTTCCTCCACGACCAATGCGATCAGTATCTCTTACTCACAAATATCTTTGTGCAAAACTTTCATTTCCATTCTAGGAGCTCACCACCTACGGTGGAGTTTTATTTATATGATGAGCATAAGGAGATGTCACTTTATGATTTTTGTCGGGTTTATTTAGTCCCTTTTGAGGGCAAGACAGAACAACCACATCGCGATGATGTGGAGGGGTTTATTGATACTATCACTGTAGGGGAAACAAGGAAGGTTTCCGATGCACGAATCACTAGCGTACATTTTCCTGTTTTACGTTATTTTGCATTATTTTGCATTATTTGCTAGTCGTTGTTTAATTGGTCGCGGAAACTATGGAAACCTTAGTATCCCTGATATTATTATTTTGCTCCATGGTTTATATGGTGATAACTCTGTTAGTATGGGCGGTATTATTGCCAAACGGTTAAGTTTGAACCGTACCAAGGGCCCCAACTTTTGAGGCATCTATGCTTCACGCCTAGCTGCACATTTTAACATACCTATTAGGCATTATGAGAAGGAAGAAAAGGTGCTGCCTCGTGTTTATCTAGATTATAAAAGTATGGTGGCACATGATTTTATTGTTAAGAATATGGAAGGAGAGCTTAAATACCAATTGTTCTTTAATAAACATCATCCTGAGACTATTACCCTGCCTGCTCCTTCTTTGTTTGATTTATCCGTAGGCCAGTACCTTGTTCCGTTAAAGGCTATTCACGCCTATCGGAACCCTGCACCAGCCATGGAGCCAGAGCTGGAACCACAAGTTGATCCTCCACGACAGTCTAATTATCAATGGGATCCGGAGATGATTGTCAGCCAGTGGCAATCGGAGTCTTCCTCTTCTTCATCTCATTACGACCCCAGCTACTATTATGGATACTCGGCAGGCCAGCCATGGCCATAGACCAACTTAGGCCAAAAGCCTAAGCTTGGGGGAGTACATATTTCCCATCGACATTACATTTATGTTCACACACTCATTGCTAGATGTCGGTGCTCATACTTTTTCATTGTATCATCCATGCTAGTTTATTTTCCTTTTTATGCTTTCTTCTCGTGTGTTTAATAAACCTTAAGAAAAACCAAAAAAAATTAGTTGTAGCTTTTAGTTAGTTTAATTTCCATGCTTGTAGTAGTAATTAAAAAGAAAAACCCAAAAATATTTCATGTTCTTCTTTTGCTTGTTGGGAGCTTTCCCGTGTAAATAGTTTTATTTCTTTTCTTTTCTTTGGGGTTCGATAGGAGAAGACCATAATTAAATTGTTGAAGTGACTCTTATATGCATACTTGTTGATCTGACAAAAGAGCCCATATTGTCCTGTCTTCTCCTGTTTATTGAATGCTTGCAGATTCCAGCTTAGTCCAATGCACGTGCACTATTATTATTATTCACATCGTTCGGTCGTGCAAGTGAAAGGCAATTATGACGATATATGATGGACTGACTGAGATGAGGAAAGCTGGTATGAACTCGACCTCTTTTGTTTTTGTAAATATGATTAGTTCATCGTTCCTGATTCAGCCTATTATGAATAAACATGTTTGCAATGGCAACTAGAGATCATAGTTTCTTGTGCCATGCTTGATTATCTATGAGTTATAACGGTTTACCTTGTGTATCCTCCTCTGAATGATTTAAGTGACTTGACTTGGTGCATGTTCACGCATGTAGTTGAAACTGTAAGTCCATCTAGTGCCACCCCTAGTTGGTTTTGGAGTATTGACGACAAACCTAGTTGAGGGACTAATGGGTTTGTGAGAATTGCAGGATAACACAGGTAGAAGTCCCTCATTGATTCGGTTTTCCCACCAGAGATGGCCCCTAAAAATGTATGAAGACATTGATGTCAAAGGTGGTATATGAAGATATTCACATTGAAGACTATGACAAGAGAAGACACCGCATGAAGCCTATGGAGCTCGAAGACTTAGATCTTTCGTAGTTCTTTTTCTTCTATGTTGAGTCATAGGAACCACCGTACTGTTAAGTGGGGTCCAAGAGAACCAGTCAGAATGACTGAAGTGATGCTTAAACAAAAACCTATGTCTTCGAGTGAAGACTATGAGAGCAAATCTTGTCCAGAGTCGGACAAGTCAGCTTTGCTTGTAGCCCAAGTAAAGTTGCCGTGTGAGTTTGAAATCTGACCGTTGGAACACGTGTCAGTTCCTTAGTGACCCAGGGTCATTTTGGACAAATCAGGTCGGGTTGCCTAGTGGCTATAAATAGCCCACCCCCTACAGCCATAAACGGTAGGCTGCTCAGATTCAGAGTACGGCTTTTGTCATTTGAGAGCAACCCACCTCGAAGCCTTTGAGAGAGAATTCCTTGCGAGGATAAAGCCCTAACCACCCAGAGCCAAAGATAATTAGGCATCACTTAAGTCTTCTTGTCTGAGTGATCTGAAGACTTATTACACTTGAGGACTGTGCATCCTCCAGCCGGTTAGGCGTCGCGTTCTGAGCATCCAAGAGACATTGTGGATTGCCGATGAACGAAGTCTGTAAAGGTTTGGGAGTCTACCTTGAAGACTTACTAGAGTGATTGGGCGAGGTCTGTGTGACCTTAGCTCAAGGGGAATACGGTGAGGACTGGGTGTCCTGAGCTGCGTGTTCAGGACTGGGTGTCCAGGACTGTGTGTCCTTTGGTTTAGATACCTAGCCGCCCTAACCAGACGTACTGTTGTCACAGCAACTAGAACTGGTCCAACAAATCATTGTCTTCAACGAGTCACTGGTTTCATCCTTCCCTTCTCTTTACTTACTGTTACTCTGTGTGAAGTCATCGTACGTTTGCACTATCTCTTGTCTTCACTGAGTGACTGTGTGATCTGTTTGGCTTCTTAATATCTTCCTGCCTGATCCTTACTACCTAGCTGCTATTAGTCATTGTGCTTTCACTTCATTGAATACATGACTATGGTTTACCTAGTGTAGTCTAACTTCCGCTGCATGGTAATAGGTTTATTTCTATTGTTTGTCTTCAAAACTTCCATGTTTTGAAGACTTTCATAAAAATCGCCTATTCACCCCCCTCTAGTCGATATAACGCACTTTCAATTGGTATCAGAGCAAGGTGCTCCCTTGTTCTGTGTGATTCGGTTTAACCACCTGGAGTTTTAGCTATGTCGACTGCAGGGATAATTAAAGTCTCCGCTGCGTGCCCCGTCTTTGATGGAACTGAATATCCCTACTGGAAGAATAAGATGCGCATGCATCTTGAAGCCATTGATGTCGACCTATGGTATGTCGTCAAGAACGGCGTTCCCAAGGCTGGAGAAGGTGTCACTGCTGCTGATGTCAAGAAGTTCGTTCAACTGGACTCTACTGCCAAGAATATTATCTGTGGTTATCTGACCAAAGGACAGTATGGCCGTGTGAGTGCTTTGGAAACATCTAAGCTGGTCTGGGACTGGCTCTCCAAGGTCAACGAAGGCGTCTCAACCCAGAGAGATCAGAGAATCAGCGTTCTTCGCAACCTCTTCAACCGCTTCAAGCGAAATGACAATGAGAATGTCCAGCTCACGTTTGACCGACTCACTGAGATCACAAATGAGCTTCAAGCCCTCGGCGCCACTGAGATCACCAAGCATGAAGTCGTCAAGACACTACTGAGTTCACTTGACAGTTTGTTTGACACCCTAGCCCTGATGATTCAAGAACGACCTGATTTCAAGACACTCGATCCGTCCGACATAATTGAGAGGCTCAACACACATGAGTTTTAGCTTTCTGAGAAAAGAGATATCTATGGTCCAAACTATGGGCGAACTCATGCCCTGAAGGCAAAAGCTGTCTCCTCATCTGAAGAAGAATCTGACAGCAGTTCTGATGATCCTGAATACATTGGAAAGGAACTTGCTATGCTTGTAAAGAAGTTCCAAATATTCACCAAGAAGAAAGGCTTCAGAAAGTCTTCACGATCAAGCTCAAGGAATGATGAAGCTTCTGCTCATGACTACAAGAAGAAAACATGTCACAAGTGCAAGAAAACTGGCCACTTCATCTCTGAGTGTCCGCAATGGGACAATGAGAACAGAAAGAAGAAGAAGAGCAAGGAATATGACTCTGACGACAAGAAGAAGAAGAAATACTCAAAGTCCTCTTCCAAGTCTTCCTCAAAGTCTTCATCACACAAGAAGAGCTCCTCTGGCAAGGCACGTGTGTTTGTTGGCAAGGAAATGGATTCAGAGGAGGAGTCCGCTTCTGAGGAGGCGGAGGTGGAGTCTGAGGAGGAGTCCGATTTTGGCGTTGCAAGTCTGGCTACATCATACGTTGCCAAGTCCATCTTCAACACTGAATACAATGACTTCACCACCGACGCCGATGCAAATGACAAGGACGACTCTGCTCCTACCTACTGCTTCATGGCACGCGGTGCCAAGGTAAACACACGCACTACTCACTATCAAACATCTAGTGACGATGACTCTAATTGTGATTCAAGACCCAGCTACAAAACACTTGCTAAAATTGCAACTGAACAACAGAAAACCATGGAACATATTCAAAAACTGTTAGACAAAAGCGATGATCTGTTGGGTGCTTGTAACGCCCTCGATGCGGCTATATCTCCCACGTGTCGAAGCACGACTTAGAGGCTTAACCGCATTGAAAGCAATGTCGCAAGTGAGGTAATCTTTACACAACCCATGTAATACATAAGGGAAAGAGATACATAGTTGGCTTACAATCGCCACTTCACACAATTACATGAATAAAGCATTACATCATCCAGATACAATCAAGGTCCAACTACGGAACCAAAACAAATGAAGAACCCCAAATGCGACAAAGGTCCCCGATCGACCCCAACTGGGCTCCACTACTGATCAACTAGAACGAAACAACATAAAGGACAATATCTTCGTCGAGCTCCTCCTGCGCTGGGTTACATCATCTGCACGGACTCATCGGCACCTGCAAACTGGTTTTGGAAGTATCTGTGAGCCACGGGGACTCAGCAATCTCGCACCCTCGCGATCAAGACTATTTAAGCTTATGGGTAAGGTAAAAGGTATGAGGTGGAGCTGCAGCAAGCGACTAGCATATATGGTGGCTAACATACGCAAATGAGAGCGAGAAGAGAAGGCAAAGCACGGTCGATAAAAGTATGATCAAGAAGTGATCCTAGACTACCTATGTCAAGCATAACTCCAACAACCATGTTCACTTCCCGGACTCCACTGGAAAGAGACCATCACGGTTACACACGCGGTTGATTCATTTTAATTAAGGTCGACTTCAGGTTTTCTACAACCGGACGTTAACAAATTCCCATCTTCCCATAACCACGGGCACGGTTTTCGAAAGTTCAAATCCATGCAGGGTTGTCGCAACTTAGCCCATCACAAGCTCTCACGGTCAACGAAGGAATAGACCTCCACCCGAGACATTCCGATCAGACATGGTATCCCGGTACAACAAGACATTTCGACAGGGTAAAACTAAACCAGCAACACCGCCCGAATGTGCCGACAAATCCCGATAGGAGCTGCACATATCTCTTTCTCAGGGCACACTCAGATTGTCCTAGGTACGGGTAGGCCAGCCCAGAGTTGCCCCTGGTGGCCACCGGTAGCTGACAGGTGGACCAACACTCAGAGGAGCACTGGCCGGGGGGGGGGGGTAAAATAATGATGACCCTTGAGTCTGCAGAACCCAAGGGAAAGAAAACGCTAGGTGGCAAATGGTAAAACCAATGTTGGGCATTGCTGGAGAAGCTTTACTTAAGGCGAACTGTCAAGGGGTACCCATTATAGCCCAACCGCGTAAGGGACGCAAAATCCGGGAACATAACACTGATATGATGGAAACTAGGGCGGCAAGAGTGGAACAAAACACCAGGCATAAGGCCGAGCCTTCCACCCTTTACCAAGTATATAGATGCATTAATTAAATAAGATATATTGTGATATCCCAACAAGTAAACATGTTCCAACAAGGAACAACATCTCCATGTTCCAACAAGGAACAAACTTCAATCTTCACCTGCAACTAACAACGCTATAAGAGGGGTTGACAAAGCGGTAACATAGCCAATCAACGGTTTGCTAGGACAAGGTGGGTTAGAGGCTTGGTTCAACAATATGGGAGGCATGATAAGCAAGTGGTAGGTATCGCAGCATAGGCATAGCAAAAGAGCGAGCAACTAACAAGCAAAGATAGTAGTGATTTCGAGGGTATGATCATCTTGCCTGAAATCCCTCAAGGAAGAAGAACGAGTCCAAGAAGAAGATAAACGGACGTAGTCGAACGGGTCCTCACAAACGCAACATTATCGGAACCAACCCGAAGAAGCAACACCGGAAAGGAGCAAACATAGTAAACAACCAACACATAATCATGGCATGATGCACAATCAAGTATGATGCATGTCCGGTTTAATTATAGATGGCATACCAAAGTGCACAAGCAATCGTACGAATTAAGTGGAGCTCAATATGCAACGGAGTTGCATATTGAAGAAAACACCACATCAAGTTATTTAGTTCGATCTCGTTTAAGTACCCAACAATATTAAATGTTGTTAGCATGGCAAGAGGTGAAGCAAATGAAAACTACCTATCTAGGCAAATTTAAATGAGGCCGGAAGCAACGAACAACAATTCCAGAAAATCCTCATATGCATAATTTAAGGTTTGGTACTGTTCTGCCCTAAACATTATTTTAGAGTTGTTAAACATGCAAGATGATGCCACCATGTTAAACTAGGAAAAATTCTACCCCATTTACATATAAAGTTTATTAAAATCGGAGTTACGGTTATTTAGTTATGAAATAAATCATTTTAACATGGCATAGGGGCAAATTTAATCAAACCGCATTTTAAACATTTTAACATGGCAAGAAACTGGCATATTATTAAACTACACAAAATTTTAAGCAAGTTTCACATATAAATTGTTTTAATTCGATGCACGGTTAATTAGTTAGGATATGCATGAAGTGCAAGGGTTTTTCTGTAAAACTGCCGTTCTCTGGATAATTGGACAAATCACAGAATCAGGAAAAACACATATGCAGGCCGAAACAGAGGCCGGCCCAAGAAGAACAGGGATCTGGAGGGGAAAGCTCACATCGGGCCTAGCAGGCCGAACTGAAGCTGGGCCAGAGAGGAGGCGCACTGGGCCGATGGGGAATCATCGTGGGTCGAGCTGGATCTGACCGATCCGGTCAACGCGGGCGCTGGAGACGTCGGCCTCATCTTCGAAGCAGAGGAAAACAGGGGCGCGACTAGTTCGGCAGGGACAGGGACGAGCTCGTTCCCGAGCAGAGGGCGACGACGGACTTGGTGCCGGCGAGCAGGGGCGTGAGTGAGGCTGGCGAGGCGGCAGCGGGAGGACTGGATCCGCAGGAAGACGAACGAGAGGACAGCAGGCGACAAGGGTTCCTGCTGGTCCGACGACGGGGTCCTCGGCGCTCGGGAGACGGATCCGGGCGGCGGGACATGGGGCGCCGGCGACGCTTGGCGCGACGCAGAGCTCCGGCGGCACGGTCAATGGGCAGGAGAGGCAGGGTCGACCGGCTGCTGCGGTGATGTTCACGGCGGCTGCAGATGGAGCTCAGGCGCGGGGCACACCCATCCATGGCGGCGCTGACAAAGGAGATGCAGGCGAGGAAAAGGACGCGGGGGAGGCCGAGGCAGGGTGCTCGGGCAGAGGAGCAGATGCTCCTGGACGAGGGGAGGCACAGGAGATCGGGGGCCGCGGTGACCTGCTCCCCGGCGAGCTCAGGCGAGGTAGAGGAGATCCACGGGCGCGTGGGGACTCAGTGGTTGGTCAGGGATACAAATCGAGAAGGTGGGGGTCGATGGATTGGGCAGGGGAGAATGAGAGGATCCCGAGGAAGAAGGGTAGGTGGCGGCGCGATGGGAGAAGAGGGCCAGAATTTAGGGTTGCTACCTAGGGGATTGGTCTATATATAGCACTGGATTTTGGTTAGCGGCAATTTCGTCCCTTCGATCGAAATCATATGGTCGGCAAAATAGGCTAGGGAGTCCAAATAAGAAAACGGTGATGTTTTGTAGACGTTTGGGGATGATCCGGATCCAATGGTGGCGACAGTCCGGGTTAGGTCCGGGACAACTTTTCGGACGCGCGCGCGAGGAGGGCCACGGGCTGACAAGAGAGGTTAGGTAGGGCCTGGCGGTGAGTGGGGTGGGCTGAGAAGAGAGAGGGGGAAAGCAACCCGGCAACTGTTTCCGGAGACCGGAAACGTCCGACGATAGACCGACGATATTGCCGCTATATTTATCCGTTGGGGCATCAAACGATCTCCGAATGCGATGAAACTTGACAGGCGGTCTATCTACACTATAATAAGACCGCACCCCAACTCTAATCCCATTCCGAGAACATTTTCCGGCCACTTATAAAATACTATTTCGGACATGCCGCGGGCGCGTGCAAGTGTGACTGGGCTCAGAACGGACAATGGATGGAACGAGGAGACCGGAACGGATGCAAGTTTTGAAAAACATGATGATGCAATGCACATGATGACATGACAAGATGCAACACGCAAGAAAATGACATGGCAACGATGGCGAATAACTGGAAGACACCTGGCACATCGGTCTCGGGGCGTCACAACACTCCACCACTACGAGAGGATCTCGTCCCGAGATCTAGAATGGCACCGGAGGGACAACGGAAAAGAAAGAGAAGAGGTAAAACTAAGTTGCTTCTTTGACGAATGAGTGAAACCAAAGAACCTAGAAAAGGTTAAGCCATTTTGAGAAAGAATACAACGGAGATGAACGAAGTTGAAAACACTCCGATAGAAAGGAGGAACAAAGAAGAACAAATTCATATAGCACTCCGGTTAAAAGAGATGAAGACTTGATAAGGCAAAAAGGACTTGAGCAGAAGGGCACAACACTCCGGTTAAACAAGATACGGAAGGAATAAGAGTGATATAATTTGGACAGCACTCCGCCTGTAAATGGAATGAATTGAACTTGACAAGATGAGAGGATACTTGAAAAGAGGACACATCACTCCATTAAAAGGATAGGCACGAAAAAAAACATGATCCTGACAGAACGAAAAGATGGGTTGAAGAGAGCAACATCAGAAAGCCTCCGGAACAAAAGAATAGAAGATAGATAATTGAAATAAGAGAATTGAGAAGAAAATGCCAATTTCTGCCACAAAAGAGTTTGGAAAGGCATCTTTAGGAGAAGGGTTGAACGGAGTTGTTGGAAAAACCACCAACGAAAAGAATAAGGTTGATATGGTCTTATGGAATACATCTCAAATTATGAGGTGACAACCTGCCACTCACGGGAAAAGAATTGGATTGATAGGAACAAGGAGACGAGAAGGCTATATCACCGGGAGGATAAACGAAGAACTTGGGTCATTTATGAGCACCATATAACAACAATCCTTAGGGAAGGCTTTAGGTGAAATATAACCCAAGATAACTCCAATGAAGAGATCGATGGATTTAAAATACATCATACTTAACAACATGTGAATCATGAAACATGAACTCAAATTTATCAAGAATGACATAAAACCACCTGAAATGATACGGTAGAAAGAATTGCACTCCGATTACAATATGAAGAAAGCTTGAGCTTCTTAGAAAAGAATCTCAATGAAAAAGTTTGAGAAGGAATTAAATCCTTGATGGACCATTATGTATAGCCTCCATAAAGAAACTCCAGTAAGAAAAGAATAACAAGAAAAAGAAATTGAAAACACAAGGTGAATCCTTGCAATGATTTAGATGGACCTCCGTGGAGATGTAATTGTGAAAGCTTGGAACTCCTGGGAAAGAAAAGATAAAGCGTCTCGAACCAAGAATGTGATATGATGCACCTCCGGAATAAGGAATTAATCACTTGGATGAAACAAGAGTAAGAATTACATTATGCTTATCCTTCACCAATTAAATTGATGACAATCAATGGATTCGACATATTACTTATTCTCGTAGAAAAGATTAAGATAGATATAGCGCCAACTTGAGAAGGTCTTCAAAGAACCACCGGTAGAATTTGGAAAACAACGAATGAGTTGATATGGTAACCATGGACTAGAATCTTGAGCAAACCACCATAAGAAATGAAAATGAACGAAGTAAGATAAAGAAACACCGGGAAGAATTATAAAATGAACGAAGATGCTTGAGAGGATTTAGATACATGAGAACGAAGAGAACACGAGCCGATTAAAGATCACTTGAACGAAGCACCGGTAGGATTGGAGAATGATAACTGAAAGCTGAGAATTAATAAATCTTAGATGATGGGCTCCGGATGAACAAACTGAAAAGGCTCCTGAATTACTCTGGATGGTTGAAAAGAATATCTCACAATCGCAAATAATTATGAGAGGATGGCAACAAGACAGAATCGCGAAACTTGAAGAGAATGGAGCAAGATTGAGAGAAAAATCTTCTTCGGTCTCCAAAATCTTAGAATTACGACGAGAAACACCACCATGAATTGTTGAGGCACCGGAATAAAGAAGAATATAAAAGTTGAATCAACGATGAAATGAATTTGAAAGATCTTGGAGAAAGGCATTAGACTGATGATAAACCATTCTTACGTCAAACTTCGAAAAGAAATTTGAGGATATCTCCGGGAAATAAGAAGAGTCAGGTAAGATCCTGGAAAAAGACCTGTGGGTTAGGGCCCACTCAAAAGAAACACCATTGAACGATTTAAAAGGGAGGTTGCACCGGTTGAATTAAAAGGCTTGAATGATATAACATCCTCGAAATAGGTTGAACGGATCTTGAATGACAAGACAAGCCCATTGAGATATCTTGAGCACTCTGGAACAAATGAATAGCGAGAAATGAATGGTTAAGAATTTGCACCGGCATGAGAAAACATTGAAACGAGGAAAATATATGATCAACAAAGCTTGACTTGAAACCACCGGAGAAGATAAAAGAAACGAAGAATGATGAACTAGAAGCTCCGTTAGTATCTTCATGAGAATCACTGGATAAGAATATTGACGGAAAAGGAATGAATAAGTTTCTCAACAATAACAAGATACTTGAATAAGAAATCTGAGTCCTTGGAGAAAAAACAAAGGGAGGGAGGGTGGGAAAAGCAAAGGCAACTTGGGATGGATGAAAACCACCAACGTTGAGAAGAACTGATACTTGAACTTGCTGAAGTTGAAATGGTCGGATCCACTTGAAGAGAAACACACTAGTGAAAAGGATTGACAAAGCAATCTCGATGATCAAGAAAGATTGGTATTCACATTGGAGTGTGAGAACACCATCTGGGGAAGGTATGGAATCCACATTTGACTTCGAAGCAACTCGAATACCACAACTAAAAACAAAACAAAGGATTGGCTTGCAGAATAAGCCGGAACAAACATATGATAGAGATTTCGTCCGAAGTTTTCGTGGTGGGGCCTACACGGGCTTGATCGTACAACACCATCATGTACAAGGCAGTGCACATGACATACGAAGCGTCCCTGAGTCGGCATAGCCAAGGACTCTTTAAGACACAATGAGACCATTGTAAAATCGACCGTGAATAGGCGGACCACTAGACGTCGAACCCCAATTTCATATCATACATCTGTCGGAAAGATATCCTAAGAGCTACTTGAATTCCCACCTATGAAACTCCCGAAATTTTCCCAGTTATGCAATCAGGTGTTGGGGATACAGGGGAAGCACAATATCTCACCCAAAACTAGCAAATCCTACATCCAGCTGTATCCATCCTTCAACACATAACCAAGAAACCTTCGGAAATCATCTACCTCAACCTTCGAAAAGCATCCGTTATACAAGTTATGGCGATACTCCCGAACTCCCGCCCCAGTACTGGGTGGCGTCGAGGTTATCTCACCAACGAACTGCATAAAAGAGATTTTCGATGTCGGCGTACTAAATTCAGGTATTCCAGAACTGCAACGATAAAATTATGATGACAACACCTCAGAGCTCAACTCCCCGGGACACTTCCACTAAACCCCTGACAGGAGGCACCAAGACAATGTTCTCCTCAAAAAACCATCAGAACGATTCCAAGATACCCACATGATCCTAATTTTTTTAGTGAAATTTGAGAAGAGAAGAGTCAAAACTCTACGTCAGGATGCCTTGCCAGAGCGATGAAGGGACTGAGGAGTAAAAAGAATTCCTAAACTCTCTGATATATAATTCCTAAATGACTCAAAACATTTTTCTAGACACAACTCGGCCTCTAAAAACAATCAAGCAATGGGGCTCCTAAGGTCGGGGAAGGCTCTGATTACCAACTTGTAACGCCCTCGATGCGGCTATATCTCCCACGTGTCGAAGCACGACTTAGAGGCATAACCGCATTGAAAGCAATGTCGCAAGTGAGGTAATCTTTACACAACCCATGTAATACATAAGGGAAAGAGATACATAGTTGGCTTACAATCGCCACTTCACACAATTACATGAATAAAGCATTACATCATCCAGATACAATCAAGGTCCGACTACGGAACCAAAACAAAAGAAGAACCCCAAATGCGACAAAGGTCCCTGATCGACCCCAAATGCGACAAAGGTCCCCGATCGACCCCAACTGAGCTCCACTACTGATCAACTAGAACGAAATAACATAAAGGACAATATCTTCGTCGAGCTCCTCCTGAGCTGGGTTACGTCATCTGCACGGACTCATCGGCACCTGCAAACTGGTTTTGGAAGTATCCGTGAGCCACGGGGACTCAGCAATCTCGCACCCTCGCGATCAAGACTATTTAAGCTTATGGGTAAGGTAAAAGGTATGAGGTGGAGCTATAGCAAGCAACTAGCATATATGGTGGCTAACATACGCAAATGAGAGCGAGAAGAGAAGGCAAAGCACGGTCGATAAAAGTATGATCAAGAAGTGATCCTGGACTACCTACGTCAAGCATAACTCCAACAACCGTGTTCACTTCCCGGACTCCACCGGAAAGAGACCATCACGGTTACACACGCGGTTGATTCATTTTAATTAAGGTCGACTTCAGGTTTTCTACAACCGGACGTTAACAAATTCCCATCTGCCCATAATCGCGGGCACGGCTTTCGAAAGTTCAAATCCCTGCAGGGTTGTCCCAACTTAGCCCATCACAAGCTCTCACGGTCCACGAAGGCATAGACCTCCACCCGAGACATTCCGATCAGACTCGGTATCCCGGTACAACAAGACATTTCGACAGGGTAAAACTAAACCGGCAACACCGCCCGAATATGCCGACAAATCCCGGTAGGAGCTGCACATATCTCTTTCTCAGGGCACACTCAGATTGTCCTAGGTACGGGTAGGCCAGCCCAGAGTTGCCCCTGGTGGCCACCGGTAGCTGTCAGGTGGACCAACACTCAGAGGAGCACTGGCCCCGGGGGGGGGGGGGGGGGGTAAAATAATGATGACCCTTGAGTCTGCAGAACCCAAGGGAAAGAAAAGGCTAGGTGGCAAATGGTAAAACCAATGTTGGGCATTGCTGGAGAAGCTTTACTTAAGGCGAACTGTCAAGGGGTTCCCATTATAGCCCAACCGCGTAAGGGACGCAAAATCTGGGAACATAACACCGATATGACAGAAACTAGGGCGGCAAGAGTGGAACAAAACACCAGGCATAAGGCCGAGCCTTCCACCCTTTACCAAGTATATAGATGCATTAATTCAATAAGATATATTGTGATATCCCAACAAGTAAACATGTTCCAACAAGGAATAACATCTCCATGTTCCAACAAGGAACAAACTTCAATCTTCACCTGCAACTAACAACGCTATAAGAGGGGCTGAGCAAAGCGGTAACATAGCCAATCAACGGTTTGCTAGGACAAGGTGGGTTAGAGGCTTGGTTCAACAATATGGGAGGCATGATAAGCAAGTGGTAGGTATCGCAGCATAGGCATAACAAAAGAGCGAGCAACTAACAAGCAAAGATAGTAGTGATTTCAAGGCTATGATCATCTTGCCTGAAATCCAGCAAGGAAGAAGAACGAGTCCAAGAAGAAGATAAACGGACATAGTCGAACGGGTCCTCACAAACGCAACGTTATCGGAACCAACCCGAAGAAGCAACACCGGAAAGGAGCAAACAACATAGTAAACAACCAACACATAATCATGGCATGATGCACAATCAAGTATGATGCATGTCCGGTTTAATGATAGATGGCATACCAAAGTGCACAAGCAATCCTGCGAATTAAGTGGAGCTCAATATGCAACGGAGTTGCATATTGAAGAAAACACCACATCAAGTTATTTAGTTCGATCTCGTTTAAGTACCCAACAATATTAAATGTTTTTAGCATGGCAAGAGGTGAAGCAAATGAAAACTACCTATCTAGGAAAATTTAAATGAGGCCGGAAGCAACGAACAACAATTCCGGAAAATCCTCATATGCATAATTTAAGGTTTGGTACTGTTCTGCCCTAAACATTATTTTAGAGTTGTTAAACATGCAAGATGATGCCACCATGTTAAACTAGGAAAAAATTCTACCCCATTTACATATAAAGTTTATTAAAATCGGAGTTATGGTTATTTAGTTATGAAATAAATCATTTTAACATGGCATAGGGGCAAATTTAATCAAGCCGCATTTTAAACATTTTAACATGGCAAGAAATTGGCATATTATTAAACTACACAAAATTTTAAGCAAGTTTCACATATAAATTGTTTTAATCCGATGCACGGTTAATTAGTTAGGATATGCATGAAGTGCAAGGGTTTTTCTGTAAAACTGCCGTTCTCTGGATAATTGACAAATCACAGAATCAGGAAAAAAACATATGCAGGCCGAAACAGAGGCCGGCCCAAGAAGAACAGGGATTTGGAGGGGAAAGCTCACATCGGGCCTAGTAGGCCGAACTGAAGCTGGGCCAGAGAGGAGGCGCACTGGGCCGACGGGGAATCATCGTGGGCCGAGCTGGATCTGACCGATCCGGTCAACGCGGGCGCTGGAGACGTCGGCCTCGTCTTCGAAGCAGAGGAAAACAGGGGCGCGACTAGTTCGGCAGGGACGGGGACGAGCTCGTTCCCGAGCAGAGGGCGACCACAGACTTGGCGCCGGCGAGCAGGGGCGTGAGTGAGGCTGGCGAGGCGGCAGCGGGAGGACTGGATCCGCAGGAAGACGAACGAGAGGACAGCAGGCGACGAGGGTTCCTGCTGGTCCGACGACGGGGTCCTCGGCGCTCGGGAGACGGATCCGGGCGGCGGGACATGGGGCGCCGGCGACGCTTGGCGCGATGCAGAGCTCCGGCGGCACGGTCAACGGGCAGGAGAGGCAGGGTCGACCGGCTACTGCGGTGATGTTCACGGCGGCTGCAGATGGAGCTCGAGCGCGGGGCATACCCATCCATGGCGGCGCTGACGAAGGAGATGCAGGCGAGGAAAAGGACGCGGGGGAGGCCGAGGCAGGGTGCTCGGGCAGAGGAGCAAATGCTCCTGGACGAGGGGAGGCACAGGAGATCGGGGGCCGCGGTGACCTGCTCCTCGGCGAGCTCAGGCGAGGTAGAGGAGATCCACGGGTGCGTGGGTACTCAGTGGTTGGTCGGGGATACAAATCGAGAAGGTGGGGGTCGATGGATTGGGCAGGGGAGAATGAGGGGATCCCGAGGAAGAAGGGTAGGTGGCGGCGCGATGGGACAAGAGGGCTAGAATTTAGGGTTGCTGCCTAGGGGATTGGTCTATATATAGCACTAGATTTTGGTTAGCGGCAATTTCGTCCCTCCAATCGAAAGCAGACGGTCGGCAAAATAGGCTAGGGAGTCCAAATAAGAAAACGGTGATGTTTTGTAGACGTTTGGGGATGATCCGGATCCAACGGTGGCGACAGTCCGGGTCGGGGTCCGGGACAACTTTTCGGACGCGCGCGCGAGGAGGGCCACAGGCTGACGAGAGAGGTTAGGTAGGGCCTGGCGGTGAGTGGGGTGGGCTGAGAAGAGAGAGGGGGAAAGCAACCCGGCAACTGTTTCCGGAGACCGGAAACGTCCGACGATAGACCGACTATATTGCCGCTATATTTATCCGTTGGGGCATCAAACGATCTCCGAGTGCGATGAAACTTGACAGGCGGTCTATCTACACTATAATAAGACTGCACCCCAACTCTCATCCCATTTCGAGAACATTTTCCAGCAACTTATAAAGTACTATTTCGGACATGCCGCGAGCGCGTGCAAGTGTGACTGGGCTCAGAACGGACAACGGATGGAACAAGGAGACCGGGACGGATGCAAGTTTTGAAAAACATGATGATGCAATGCACATGATGACATGACAAGATGTAACACGCAAGAAAATGACATGGCAACGACGGCGAATAACTGGAAGACACCTGGCACATTGGTCTCGGGGCGTCACAGCGCTGAAATGACTCAATCTGAGTCCTTAATTGAAGACATAAAAAATCTTCGCGTTAAGTATGAGGAACTTGAAAGTCATCATGAAATGCTCTCAACAACTCATGAAAAGCTTTCCTATGATTATCTTCAAAGGAAGCAAGATCTTGAGAAATTGAGAGCGGCTCATGAAGATCTTCAAAAGGAAAAGGAGTCACTTCGCGCCGAACAGATCAGTTCCGCTCAGGAAGGATTTGAACCACCATGTCTTCAATCCATTGAGCGTGATAATGCTACTTCTGTTGCTGAATGTTCTACTATTGCTACTGTTGCAATATCTTCAATGTTGATGTGGTAACTAACCCCTCTACTGAGGATACCACTGCGATTGCAGATGAGAATGCTAGGTTGAAGACATTGCTTGAAACAGGGATGTACAAAAGTCTTAAAGGGCATCAGGCACTATGTGATGTCCTCAAAAGGCAGATTCTGAACCGAAACCCGAGGAAAGAGGGTGTTGGGTTCATAAGGAAAATGAATGCTGATGGCTCTTACTAGAAACCCGAGCAGTATCCCAAAACCACAAGGGTTGCTGCAAAGGAACCTTCAGCAGATTCATCCAGTCTATTTGGCTTCACTTGTGCTAACCCCATTGTCATTTATGAATCCTTTGATGCAAACTATAAACTATTTAAGAATCAGAATGGTGAAGTGTTTGCCAGGTACATTGGTACTAACTGCAGGAATGGACCGCCTATGAAGAAGATCTGGGTGCCCAAAAGGTGTTTGGAAAATCTTCCTGTGAATGTCATCATGACACCATAGATGAAGAAGACAAACCCCAGACCACAGGCTTCATATGGCCCAAAGGCTTCATACAGACAGAGGACTCACCTGAGTCGCACTAATGCAAATGTTTTGCAGGGAAACCATACTCAGGCCTATGAATATGAGCGCGGTTCATCGAACCGCCATGTTCATAAGACCAAAAACTATTCTGCTTATTCTTATGAGTATTATTGTCCACCTGCAAGACTTTTTGCTAGAGCCCCAAAGCCAAAGTTTTCAGACGCTGCACTTAGACTTATCGCTTCTAAGCCACCCTTGAAGATGTGGGTGGTTAAGAAGGCTTAACTCTCTTTTGCAGGGAAAGGTCTCCAGCAGAAAACCAAAATCTTCTGACGCTATCGCTGGGGACCTTAAACATATTGTAGGGCACAAGATCAAATGCCTGAATGGTCTTACTATGTACTTCATTCCTGAATCGCTTGCTACTCTCCCTATCAGTCCTAATCTGGATCTAAGCTTTCATAACCCACTGGTTCGTCAAATGTTTTTGCTTCACAACTCTCTTCGTGAAGCCTATCCCCCTAACTGCACTGTAGGGTACGACACCAGCGTCTACAGAATGGATTATTGATAGTGGGTGTACAAATCACATGACTGGCAAAAGAAGCCTTCTGATGGACTCAACCTTACATCCATCCGACAAGAGCCACATCACATTTGCTGACACTGGTAAAAGTAAGTTATTGGGTCTAGGTAGAGTTGCAATCTCAAAGGATCAACACATGGATAAAGTCATGCTTGTTGAATCCCTTGGCTTCAACTTAATGTCTGTCTCAATGCTATGCGATTTGAACATGATCGTAATATTTGGAAAATATCGTTGCCTTGTTCTAATGGAATCTGACAAGCCTCTAGTGTTTGAAGGGTATCGGAAAGATGATCTGTATGTGGTAGATTTCTCAGCAGGACCACAGTTGCCGTATGTCTTCTAGCAAAAGCTTCAGAATGCTGGCTCTGGCATCAGAGGCTTGGGCATGCTGGCATGAGGAACCTCCACACCCTTGCAAAGAAGAAGCATGTCATAGGCATCGATGGCGTCAAGTTCAAGAAAGATCACTTATGCGGTGCCTGTGAAGCAGGAAAGATGACGAGGGCCAAACATCCCTCGAAGACAATCATGACTACTGCTCGACCCTTCGAACTGCTTCACATGGATCTTTTCGGTCCCACTCATTACTCAACTCTTACTACTACTGCTTGTCTCTATGGCTTTGTCATTGTTGATGATTATTCTAGATATACTTGGGTGCATATAATCCTTTACATGACTGAAGTGCAGGATGTCTTCAGACGCTTCGCCAATCGAGCAATGAACAACTATGGCGCCAAGATAAAGCACATCAGAAGTGACAATGGCACTGAATTCAAGAACACTGGCCTTGATACATATCTTGATACCTTGGGCATCACACATGAATTCCCAGCCCCGTACACGCCATAGCAGAATGGCATCATCGAACGCAAGAACAGAACACTCATTGAGATGGCCAGAACAATGCTAGATGAATACAAGACTCCAAGAAAATTCTGCCTGAAGCCATTGATACTACATGCCATACAATCAATCATGTTTATCTTCACAAGCTTCTGAACAAGACATCGTATGAGCTCCTCACTGGCAAGAAGCCAAATGTCAGTTACTTCAGAGTATTTGGCGCAAGGTGCTGGATCAAGGACCCACATCACACTTCAAAGTTTGCCCCAAAAGCACATGAGGGTTTTATGCTTGGATATGGAAAGGATTTGCACTCCTACAGAGTCTTCAACCTCTTTCATTATAAAGTGGTTGAAATAGTGGATGTGCGGTTTGATGAGACTAACGGTTCACAAAGAGAGCACCTGCCAAATGTGCTAGATGAAGTTCCATCCAGTGAATCAATCAAGCTAATGGGAACTGGAGAAATCATACCTTCTGAAGCTCATCCTGAAGAGGAACTCATCATCTCTGCACCAGATCACCCTGAAGACAATGCTCAACCTGAATACAATCCCTCCAACAATGACAATGATCAGCAAGAGCAAAATCTTTGCCCTGTACATCCTCGTGTTGCCAATGAAGTGCAGATTGAGAGAATAATTGACAGCATCAATGCAACTCAGCTGGCAAATTTCTGTGGGCACTTCGCATTCGTCTCAATAACAGAACCCAAGAAAATGGAAGAAGCCTTCATGGAACCTGAATGGATTCAAGCTATGCAAGAAGAGCTTCAACAGTTTGAGCTGAATAATGTATGGGAACTGGTTAAGCATCCTAATCCTCGGAAGCACAACATAATAGGCACAAAATGGATATACCACAACAAGCAAGATGATCATGGTCAAGTTGTTAGAAACAAAGCTCGTCTCGTTGCTCAAGGATATACTCAAGTGGAAGGCATTGACTTCGATGAAACATTTGCTCCTGTGGCTAGACTTGAAGCCATACGCATACTGCTGGCCTATGCAAATCATCACAACATACTTCTTTATCAAATGGATGTGAAGAGTGCCTTTCTCAATGGCAACATTGAAGAAGAAGTGTATGTTGCACAACCACCTGGCTTTGAAGATCCAAAACATCCTGATATGGTATACAAGCTCAACAAGGTACCGTATGGCCTCAAACAAGCCCCTCGGGCCTGGTATGACACACTCAAATACTTCCTGAAGAGCAAATGCTTCATACCTGGTTCCCTCGACCCCACTCTCTTCATGAAGACATATGATGGTGGACTGTTTGTGTGCCAAATATATGTGGATGACATTATCTTCGGCTACACCAATCAGAAGTACAGTGAAGAGTTTGGATATATGATGCAAGAGCAATATCAGATGTCCATGATGGGAGAGCTGAAGTTCTTCCTCGGTCTTCAAATACGACAGCAACACAACGGCATCTTCATATCTCAAGTGAAGTATCTCAAAGATTGCCTTAAGAAGTTCGGTATGCAAGACTGCAAAGGGTTCATGACGCCAATGCCAGCCAAGCATCATCTGGGTCCTGACAACAATGGTAAAGAGTTCGATCAAAAGGTATACCGCTCCATGATTGGTTCTTTGCTTTATCTATGTGCATCTAGGCCAGATATTATGCTTAGTGTTTGCATGTGTGCTCGATTTCAAGCGGCACCAAAGGAGTCGCATCACTTAGCTGTGAAGCGAATTCTTCGATATTTGGCTCACACCCCAACTCTAGGATTATGGTATCCAAAGGGCTCAGAGTTTGATCTGGTTGGATTCTCGGATGCTGATTATGCTGGTGACAAGGTGGATCGCAAGTCTACATTAGGCACATGTCATTTTCTGGGACGATCACTTGTATGTTGGTCTTCAAAGAAGCAGAACTGTGTATCTCTCTCCACTGCTGAATCTGAATACATTGCTGCTGGATCTTGCTGCGCTCAACTTCTGTGGATGAAGCAAACCCTCAAGGACTATGGCATTCATCTGAAGCAAGTTCCACTCTACTACGACAACAAAAGTGCCATCAAGATTGCCAACAACCCTATTCAGCACTCGAAGACAAAGCACATTGAAATTCGTCATCACTTTCTCAGAGATCATGTTGTGAAGGAAGATATTGATATCATACACGTCAACACTGAAGAGCAATTGGCAAATATCTTCACCAAGCCCTTGGATGAGAAGAGATTTTGCAAGTTACGGTGTGAGCTAAATATCCTGGAATCCTCAAATGTCCTGTGATCAGGCACACATCCTAACCCTTATGCATATTGATGACTTAGATGTGCAACACATGAAGTAAAGTATATCTTCAATCAATGAAGACATACATTCTAAGTGTGAATACATTAATGTGGAATTTGACTTCGGAGCGCCACAATAATTGTGCGCCGTGTCTGGGTCTAATACTTCCTATACGGTGGGTAACGCCACCACCAAATGTTCTATTTGAAGTGTTTCATTCATGGCGTTACCTTGCTATGTCTTCACATTTGGTTTGGTTTCAATCTCAACATGTTTTCATGATTATCTTCACTATGTTGATTATATATATATACTAGTGTTCTGTCCTCTACAGCATTCACTTATAGCTATCTCTTCTTGTTGAATCTTTTGATCTAAGTGAATGTGATCGGACCCTAACCTCTCTGTGCTTTCTATCTCAAACTCTATCTCTCCAAATCATATGCATTCTATTGAAACTGTCGAATGTCTTCTCTGCGTCCTTGTCAGCAGAAGATACAGAGACAAACATTAAGTCTGTTTTCAATGCTCATTCCTCCACATGAAACCCGGAGAAGTAGGAACGACCACCCGACAATCCAGGCGTGTGTGTGACGTGGAACAAACCCCAATATACTGCATGATGGCCACGTGTTCCTCAGATGTGAATCGCCAGGGGCACCTGTGTAATAACGCAGTGCCGCCCCTGTACCTATAAATACACCCTTCACAGCGGTCATTATCTCTTCTTCCACTCTCGCACGAACCCTAGCGCCACCGCTAGCCCTCGACGACACCGGCGACGAAGCGCTTCACTGCCGCAACCTCTTCGACGCCGTCTTCACGCCCACCACGGACATCGTCCTCTCCGCCGTCGCCGTAGGTGTCCTCCGTCGCCAAGTTAGGGCACGGAAGATCGAACTGCTCGGCCTCCTCTTCCACTCCGTCTAGCAGTTCCTAGTGTGGTAAATAAAACTTCCTTTTTACGGCCCCCTTTGATCCTATGGCTTTATCACTTTCTACCACAAGAAGTTTCTATTCACACAAGTTGGATCTCTTTCATACTGCATCTCATAACATGCCTAGTATATTCACTTATGCTTCACAAAGTAGTTAGATTCCTCACTTGTACTGATCTCTGGATTCATACAAATCTGGAACCAACTCCTTATCTATGAGTGAATGTCTTCGCACGATGAGGTCAATGTCTTCTAAACTGATTTATCTTCAAAATCTTCTGAGAATGCATATGACCTCTTCCCCTTCCCTCGCACCTTAATGCTGTCACAGGTACATGTCCGTGGGAGAATCCCTTGGTTCTCATAGTCTGCATTCATTTGCAGAATTCTTACATCATCATATAAATTCTCCCGAAGCCAGTTCCTGTTTGTCCAGCAAGTGAAAACCTTTGAAGCCTTTGAATGTTTTGAAGCCTTTCAGTTTGAAGTTCATGGCTGCAGAGAAATAAGTAAGGAAGGGTGGCAGACAGCGTCATGGGGGAACATCAAGAGATTTGCCTGATGACCTCTCAGAGCTTTACAAGATAGATCCTGAAGAGGATTACAATCAGCGCAAGACCCGAATCCAATGGATTCGAAGATATTGTGCAGAACAATGGTTCAAATACCGGTTTGTGACCCAGGAATATGCTGAGAAAAATGCCATCAAGAGACCGTGGGGAGATATCCTATACAAGAATCTTCAACCCAGGTCCAGAGAAGAAGCCATTGAACAAGGCTTCTATCCCTGCATGGTCCGTGGGCCACAGCCTGCAGATGCACACCCATTGTCACTACTATGGTGTCGTGACGACAATCTGTTCAAGCGCAACTTCCAGTTTGCCAAGAACTCAGCGAAGCAGAACAAGAAGTCTTTGGGATTAGACATCAACCCTGGTCCTTCTGCTCCAAGGGCTGACGGCACACGCGATGCAGAACCCAATGTCTACAACGTTGCAAGTCTCATCACCCATATCTTGGTTCAAGGGACAGCCGTGAATGAGCCTGCAGCTGACGCTGAATCAGATGAAGCGCCTGCAGCACCGAAGCCAAAGAAGTTGAAGAAGCCCAAGCTTCAAAGCCTGCCCCTTCACCAAAAATCTCAAGGGCGAAGCCACTGGCAACTGCACCTCCTGAAGACAGTGTGCAGTCTGAAGATTTGTCACGCGTCTCCAAGCCCCAGAAGGTCAAGATGCCTCTGACACACACCGGCCAAGAGCTAACTACTGCTGCCATTCTGCGCAATGATGCCATTCATCTATCAAGTGATGAAGATCTTGCAGATGACGCTCTTGAGCAACTCATCAAGAGCAAAGAAGAAGCAGAAATCTTCAATGATCTGCCGCTCTTTGATGTATCAATCATCCACAACTTCATTGATGAGTGGTTTGACACGCCAAACATCAGCTTCGAAGATCTCCAACTACCCATTGGCCTCAGTGTCGCCTTCCATGGAGCCATTGCTTCAGAGTTAGCCATCGCCCAGCGTGTTGTTGAACTGAAGCAGAAGATTGACTATGAGAAATCTCAGTTCAAGAAGCATATGGCCAAGCTCAGTGTGCGAGACGTGAATAACTTCAAGATTATGCTGCACGAGCTCAAAGAAGCCTTTCTAAAGAAATGTGCAGAAGCTCAGGGTTCACATGAGCGCATGAAAGTCCTGGCTGATAGGTGTGTGCAAGCTTACAATGAGGCTGAGAAGCGCAAGGCCCTTGGGCGTCCTGGCATCGACCCCAGGATGGCTGCCAAGAAGAAGAAGAAGCCCGCTATGGCTGAACTGGAAGCACCAAGGCAGGAAGCAGATCCCATTGTCTTCCCAACTAGCATGACTGGCCTGAAGCCAAAGGCCAGGTCAACCGCTTCAGAACTGAAGAAGACCAGGACTGCTGAGGCTGAAGCAAGGAAGAGAAAACATCTTTAAGCCTCTTCTATTGCCCCCGCCAAGAAGAAAAGAAAGACCAAGAAGGAACATGCTGCTCCCACAGAGCCCTTGATTGTTGAACCCATTTCCATGGTTCACCCCGATGCTAATCCACAAGAACATCAACTGACTGTCCATGAGCCTGCTTTCACAGAGGCTCATGAAGCTGAAGACATTGGTCACCATGACCATGTTGAAGATGATGCAGCCCTTCCTCAACTAGAGCACCAACAGGTATCATCGCCTGTGCTAACGCACAGCGAACTCATCAGCATTGGTCGTCCACTGACGCCAATTGCACAGGATGCTTCATGGGTGGATCGCCCACAAGAGGAAGAAGACTTTGAGGCCCAGCCAACACCAACTCCACAGGTGTCGTCTGTGTTGCACAGGCTTCGCAAAGGTCCAAGGCCTCAAGTCTCTGCATCTGAAGATAAAACTGCTGAAGACAATCCGGCTGCATCAGCCGCTGAAGAAGAAGAAGTCCCACAAGCTGCTACTCCCCTGCCCCACCAAGAAGCGGTTCTCAAGGAGAACGTGATCGTGACCGACCCTCCAGCTCGTCAAGTGGAGGTTGAAAATCATGAGGCTGCCACCACCCACACCACTAAAGCCACTAACGCTGTCATGGCTGAAGCTAATGTGGAGCCCTCACCCCCAACAACACCAGAAGTCAGTGAAGCCACTGATCCCGCTGCTTCTATTCCTACGTCTGCTGCCGGTCCCCAATTCGACTATCATGTTGAGCACAGGCCTCAGGTCCAAAAGCCAATCCCAAGATTGCCCAGGTTCCCAGGTCCTGCATCAGCACCTGGCTCCTTCAATATCAATGGCTTCAGAGCAGACAACACATTCTTCAATAGCTCCAGGAACCCCTACTCAAGGGAAAGAATATCATCTGATCGGTTCTGGAGCTATCAGCAGCGAAGCTATTACTCATGCATTCTTTACAACCAAGGTCGCATCTTCCCACAAAAGCGCCTTGACATTGAAGCCATAGCTGGCCTGCCCTGTCTGGAAGAAGCTCTGGATTGCTTCAAAGAAGTTGGGCTGCTACCGTTCGTCACTGACCAAGAGCATTGGAATGAAGAGTTGCTGCTCCAATTCTATGCCACACTTCACATCTGCGGGTATAACAGAGATCCGAAGACTTGGGTCCTGGAGTGGATGACTGGAAACGTTCATCACGAAGCCAAAGCCTTTGACATCATTGAGCTCACTGGCTTGCCCACTCCTGGCGATCTCTATGAGCATGGCTGTCAGCTTCATAGTGAAGCTGTTGAGAGCATGTTTCAGAAGACTGAACCTAATATGAGTCAGATGCTCAGTATGATGAAGCCATTGCCCCAAGATGCTGCTTATCCCACGGAGTTCTTTGTTGAAGACCTTGAGTATCTGCCAAGGACCATTTATCACATCATAAGGCGAACTCTCTGGCCAATCAAAGGACATTCTCCCCATGCCAAGCTGGAAGGTGCAATGAAGACTTTGGTCTTCTATATTCTTCATGGAAAATGCTTCAATATACAGGATTTCTTCATTCGCCAACTTGCTACATCTGGCTCTGATCTGTTTGGTTTGATGTTCTACGCCCCTTGGGTGATACGGCTGATCAAACTTCACTCTGCTATCTCATATCAGCCATCTGCCCACAATCATCGGATCTTTTTGCCTGATGTGGATATGTCTATTGAAGCCATATATCCTGAGCGTGACAAGGAACCTCTAAGTCTTCAGAATGCAGAGCATCAACGTTTTTCTTAGAACGTTGAAGGCGTTGAAGCAGTAACACGTGTGTATCCTTTAGCTGGCACTACACGTGCACCGCATCCTGCTCTCACTGAAGCCACTGATAGCACCATTGCTCAACGACCCAAGAAGCGCACTCGTGTTCTCAATGACTGAGAGCTTCTGGTGGCCCTTCATCAGAAACAGGATAGGCATCATGACTGGCTAAAGCGTCAAATGCAAAGCCTCTTGGTGGATGTTAATCGCATTCACAATCTTGCCACCAAGAAGGCCTTTGTTGCTCATGAAACCTGTCGACGCACATGGAAAGGGCTGACGCTATTGTGTTCTGAAGATGATCTTCAAGAGGATGGCTTCACTGAGCGCTTCAAGTTTGACTCCACACCTCCTTGAAGGGCAGTGCTGCGACGAACTCCATCACTTGAAGACTCTGAGTTCTCTTCCTCTGCTGCAACTGTGAATGCCAGAGTGATCGAGGATGAAGACGATGATACTTCATCGCCACCTCCTTCAGCACACGTCAACACTGCTCCAAGTTCGTCTGCACTGCCAAACACCACCAACGACCCTGCTGCTTCACCTACTCCTCATGGGAACGAGTAGAGGCTCTATGTCTTCAAACCTTTTTGGTCCTGACTGACAAAAGGGGGAGAAGCATATGAGTTTGATAGTCTTCAAGCGGGTCCATATGGGCGGGTGTTTGATATTTTGCTTCGTGCTTACAACTCTCGTTTTGAAACATTTGGTTCTTTGAGTTGTAACACTTAAACTTGATGGTCGTCTGCTACCTATTTGCTACCTTGTGTTGTGATGATAAATTCCGCACTTAGATCATTTTGCAGACGTCCATTTTCCATTATGCATGTCATTATCTTCACATACTTTCACATGCATAGCGGATCATCATCATAAGTTGAAGTGGATCTTCACAAGCACAACCTGCCATGTGCATTTGCATTCCAAAAGCAAATTACTTATATGCACATCTTCAGGGGGAGCCCTTGCAACTTATGAAGACAATTCCTTATCCATTACTATTTATATTATATTCCCCGTTGAAAACTTCAACTAGTTTGCCATCAATCACCAAAAAGGGGGAGATTGTAAGTGCATCTAGTGCCACCCCTAGTTGGTTTTGGAGTATTGACGACAAACCTAGTTGAGGGACTAATGGGTTTGTGAGAATTGCAGGATAACACAGGTAGAAGTCCCTCATTGATTCGGTTTTCCCACCAGAAATGGCCCCTAAAAATGTATGAAGACATTGATGTCAAAGGTGGTATATGAAGATATTCACATTGAAGACTATGACAAGAGAAGACACCGCATGAAGCCTATGGAGCTCGAAGACTTAGATCTTTCGTAGTTCTTTTTCTTCTGTGTTGAGTCATAGGAACCACCATACTGTTAAGTGGGGTCCAAGAGAACCAGTCAGAATGACTGAAGTGATGCTTAAACAAAAACCTATGTCTTCAAGTGAAGACTATGAGAGCAAATCTTGTCCAGAGTCGGACAAGTCAGCTTTTCTTGTAGCCCAAGTAAAGTTGCCGTGTGAGTTTGAAATCTGACCGTTGGAACACGTGTCAGTTCCTTAGTGACCCAGGGTCATTTCGGACAAATCAGGTTGGGTTGCCTAGTGGCTATAAATAGCCCACCCCCTACAACCATAAGCGGTTGGCTGCTCAGATTCAGAGTATGGCTTTTGTCGTTTGAGAGCAACCCACCTCGAAGCCTTTGAGAGAGAATTCCTTGCGAGGATAAAGCCCTAACCACCCAGAGCCAAAGAGAATTAGGCATCACTTAAGTCTTCTTGTTTGAGTGATCTGAAGACTTATTACACTTAAGGACTGTGCATCCTCCAGCCGGTTAGGCGTCGCGTTCTGAGCATCCAAGAGACATTGTGGATTGCCGGTGAACGAAGTCTGTGAAGGTTTGGGAGTCTACCTTGAAGACTTACCAGAGTGATTGGGCGAGGTCTGTGTGACCTTAGCTCAAGGGGAATACGGTGAGGACTGGGTGTCCCGAGCTGCGTGTTCAGGACTGGGTGTCCGGGACTGTGTGTCCTTTGGTTTAAATACCTAGCCGCCCTAACCAGACGTACAGTTGTCACAGCAACTGGAACTGGTCCAACAAATCATTGTCTTCAACGAGTCACTGGTTTCATCCTTCCCTTCTCTTTACTTACTGTTACTCTGTGTGAAGTCATCGTATGTTTGCACTATCTCTTGTCTTCACTGAGTGACTGTGTGATCTGTTTGGCTTCTTATTATCTTCCTGCCTGATCCTTACTACCTAGCTGCTATTAGTCATTGTGCTTTCACTTCATTGAATACATGACTATGGTTTACCTAGTGTAGTCTAACTTCCGCTGCATGGTAATAGGTTTATTTCTATCGTTTTCTTCGAAACTTCCATGTTTTGAATACTTTCATAAAAATCGCCTATTCACCCCCCTCTAGTCGATATAACGCACTTTCAGAAACAAAATCAACATAGCCTTCGCGATATTTATGTTCATGGTGGATTATATCCCACTCATGCTTGCATTTGGTGTTGATTTATTTTAATGCATGTTCATGACTGTTGTCGCTCTCTAGCTGGTCGCTTCCCAGTCTTTTGCTAGCCTTCACCTGTACTAAGCAGGAATACTGCTTGTGCATCCAATCCCTTAAACCCCAAAGTTATTCCATATGAGTCCACTATACCTACCTATATACGGTATCTACCCGCTGTTCCAAGTAAATTTGTATGTGCCAAACTCTAAGCCTTCAAATAAATATCCTGTTTTGTATGCTCGAATAGCTCATGTATCAACTAAGGATGTCTGTATCTTCCATGTTAGGCGGGTTATTCTCAAGAGGAGTGGACTCCGCTCCTCACTCACCAGATAAATGGCTGGTCACCGGGATGCCCAGTCCCATGCTTTATGCAAACTAAATCAAAATAATTGCAAACAAAACTCCCCCTGGGACTCTTGTTAGTTGGACGCACTCGTTGTTTCGAGCAAGCCATGGATTGATGCTTGTTGGTGGAAGGGGGAGTATAAACTTTACCATTCTGTTTGGGAACCGCCTATAATGTGTGTAGCATGGAAGATATCTCCATCTCTTGGTTGTTATGTTGACAATGAAAGTATACTGCTCAAAATATTATTCACCTCTGTTTCAAAACCGAGCTCTGGCACCTCTACAAATCCCTGCTTCCCTCTGCGAAGGGCCTATCTATTTACTTTTATGCTGAGTCATCATCCTCTTATTAAAAAGCACCAGTTGGAGAGCACCACTGTCATTTGCATTCATTACTATTAGTTTACATTGAGTATGACTTGACTGGATCTCTTTTACCATGAATTACAATGTCTAGTCAGTCCTTGGTCTTTAAAGGTGCTCTGCATTTATGTTTTGCGGTCTCAGAAAGGGCTAGCGAGATACCATCTTGTTATATCATATTATGATTGTTTTGAGAAAGTGTTGTCATCCGAGATTTATTATTATTGCTCGCTAGTTGATTATGCTATTGATATGAGTAAACTTGAGACCTGAGTGTTATTGCGAATGTGGTTAGTTATAATCTTTGCTAAAAACTTGAATGCTGACTTTACATATTTACAACAATAAGAGCAAACAGAGTTTGTAAAAGTTTTTCTTTATCACTTTCAGTTTGTCAACTGAATTGCTTGAGGACAAGCAAAAGTTTAAGCTTGGGGGAGTTGATACGTCTCCAACATATCTACTTTTCCAAAACACTTTTGCCCTTGTTTTGGACTCTAACTTGCATGATTTGAATGGAACTAACCCGGACTGACGCCGTTTTAAGCAGAATTACCATGGTGTTATTTATGTGCAGAAACAAACATTCTCGGAATGACATGAAACTTCACGGAGCAACTTTTTGGAAAATATAAAAAATACTTGCAAAAGATGAAGGCCAGGGGGCCCACCACCTCTCCACGAGGGTGGGGGCGCGCCTGCCCACTAGGGCGCGCCCCCCTACCTCGTGGGCCCCCTGGTGCCTCTCCGACTCCAACTCCAATTCCAACTCTTTATATTATGTTTCGGGGAGAAAAAAATCAAGGAGAAGAATTCATCGCGTTTTACGATACGGAGCTGCCGCCAAGCCCTAAAACCTCTCGGGAGGGCTGATCTGGAGTCTGTTCGGGGCTCCGGAGAGGGGAATCCGTCGAGATTGTCATCATCAACCATCCTCCATCACCAAATTCATGATGCTCACCGCCGTGCGTGAGTAGTTCCATCATAGGCTTGCTGGACGGTGATGGGTTGGATGGGATCTATCATGTAATCGAGTTAGTTTTGTTAGGGTTTGATCCCTAGTGTCCACTATGTTCTGAGATTGATGTTGCTATTGAAGGAAATATGCCCTAGAGGCAATAATAAAGTTATTATTTATTTCCTTATATCATGATAAATGTTTATTATTCATGCTAGAATTGTATTAACTGGAAACGTAATACTTGTGTGAATACATAGACAAACAAAGTGTCACTAGTATGCCTCTACTTGACTAGCTCGTTAATCGAAGATGGTTATGTTTCCTAACCATAGACATGAGTTGTCATTTGATTAACGGGATCACATCATTAGGAGAATGATGTGATTGACATGACCCATTCCATTAGCTTAGCACCCGATCGTTTAGTATGTTGCTATTGCTTTCTTCATGACTTATACATGTTCCTATGACTATGAGATTATGCAACTCCCGTTTACCGGAGGAACACTTTGTGTGCTACCAAACGTCACAACGTAACTGGGTGATGATAAAGGTGCTCTACAGGTGTCTCCAAAGGTACATGTTGGGTTGGCGTATTTCGAGATTAGGATTTGTCGCTCCGATTGTCGGAGAGGTATCTCTAGGCCCTCTTGGTAATACACATCACTTAAGCCTTGCAAGCAATGCAACTAATAAGTTAGTTGCAAGATGATGTATTACAGAACGAGTAAAGAGACTTGCCGGTAACGAGATTGAACTAGGTATTGAGATACCGACGATCGAATCTCGGGCAAGTAACATACCAATGACAAAGGGAACAACGTATGTTGTTATGCGATCTGACCGATAAAGATCTTCATAGAATATGTAGGAACCAATATGAGCATCCAGGTTCCGCTATTGGTTATTGACCGGAGACGTGTCTCGGTCATGTCTACAGTGTTCTCGAACCCGTAGGGTCCGCACGCTTAACATTACGATGATAGTTTCATTATGAGTTTATATATTTTGATGTACCGAAGGTTGTTCGGAGTCCCGGATGTGATCACGGACTTGATGAGGAGTCTCGAAATGGTCGAGACATAACGATCGATATATTGGACGACTATATTTGGACACCGGAAAGGTTCCGGGTAAGATTGGGACAATACCGGATCACCGGGAGGTTATCGGAACTGCCGGGAGGTATATGGGCCTTATTGGGCCTTAGTGGAAAGGAGGGGAAAGGAGCAAGGGAGGGGGCACGCCCCCCAAGCCCAATCCGAATTGGGAGGGGGGCCGGCCTCCCTTTCCTTCCTCTTCCTTCCCTCTCCTACTCCTAATAGGAAAAAAGGGGAGTCCTACTCCCGGTGGGAGTTGGACTCCCCCCCTTGGGTGCGCCACCCTCCTTGGCCGCCCCCCTCCTCCACTCCTTTATATACGGGGGCAGGGGGCACCCAGAGACACAACAATTGATCATTGATCTCTTAGCCGTGTGTGGTGCCCCCTCCACCATAATCCTCGATAATATTCTAGCGGTGCTTAGGCGAAGCCCTGCGACGGTAGAACATCAAGATCATCACCACGCTGTCATGCTGGCGGAACTCATCCCCGACACTTTGCTGGATCGGAGTGCGGGGTCTTCATCGAGCTAAACGTGTGCAGAAACTCGGAGGTGTCGTAGTTTCGGTGCTTGATCGGTCGGGCCGTGAAGACGTATGACTACATCAACCGCGTTGTTATAACGCTTCCGCTTCCGGTCTATGAGGGTACGTAGACAACACTCTCCCCTCTCGTTGCTGTGCATCACCATGATCTTGCGTGTGCGTAGGAATTTTTTTGAAATTACTACGTTCCCCAATGGTGGTATCAGAGCCTAGGTTTTATGTGTTGATGTTATATGCACGAGTAGAACACAAGTGAGTTGTGGGCGATATAAGTCATACTGCTTACCAGCATGTCATACTTTGGTTCGGCGGTATTGTTGGATGAAGTGGCCCGGACCGACATTACGCGTACGCTTACGTGAGACTGGTTCTACCGACGTGCCTTGCACACAGGTGGCTGGCGGGTGTCAGTTTCTCCAACTTTAGTTGAACCAAGTGTGGCTACGCCCGGTCCTTGCGAAGGTTAAAACAGCACCAACTTGACAAACTACCGTTGTGGTTTTTGATGCGTAGGTAAGATTGGTTCTTGCTAAGCCCATAGCGGCCACGTAAAACTTGCAACAAACAAAGTAGAGGACGTCTAACTTGTTTTTGCAGGGCATGTTGTGATGTGATATGGTCAAGGCATGATGCTAAATTTTATTGTATGAGATGATCATGTTTTGTAACCAAGTTATCGACAACTGGCAGGAGCCATATGGTTGTCGCTTTATTGTATGCAATGCAATTTCCCTGTAATGCTTGACTTTATCACTAAGCGGTAGCGATAGTCGTAGAAGCATAAGATTGGCGAGACGACAATGATGCTACGATGGAGATCAAGGTGTCACGCCGGTGACGATGGTGATCATGACGATGCTTCAGAGATGGAGATCACAAGCACAATATGATGATGGCCATATAATATCACTTATATTGATTGCATGTGATGTTTATCTTTTATGCATCTTATCTTGCTTTGATTGACGGTAGCATTATAAGATGATCTCTCACTAAATTTCAAGATAAAAGTGTTCTCCCTGAGTATGTACCGTTGCCAAGGTTCATCGTGCCCAGACACCACGTGATGATCGGGTGTGATAAGCTCTATGTCCATCTACAACGGGTGCAAGCCAGTTTTGCACACGCAGAATACTCAGGTTAAACTTGACGAGCCTAGCATATGCAGATATGGCCTCGGAACACTGAAACCGAAAGGTCGAGCATGAATCATATAGTAGATATGATCAACATAGTGATGTTCACCATTGAAAACTACTCCATTTCATGTGATGATCGGTTATGGTTTAGTTGATTTGGATCACGTGATCACTTAGAAGATTAGAGGGATGTCTTTCTAAGTGGGAGTTCTTAAGTAATATGATTAATTGAAATTAAATTTATCATGAATTTAGTACCTGATAGTATCTTGCTTGTTTATGTTTGATTGTAGATAGATGGCCCGTGCTGTTGTTCCGTTGAATTTTAATGCGTTCCTTGAGAAAGGAAAGTTGAAAGATGATGGTAGCAATTATACGGACTGGGTCCGTAACTTGAGGATTATCCTCATTGCTGCACAGAAGAATTACGTCCTGGAAGCACCGCTGGGTGCCAGGCCTGCTGCTGATGCAACTGACGACGTTAAGAATGTCTGGCAGAGCAAAGCTGATGACTACTCGATAGTTCAATGTGCCATGCTTTACGGCTTAGAACCGGGTCTTCAACGACATTTTAAACATCATGGAGCATATGAGATGTTCCAAGAGTTGAAGCTAATATTTCAAGCAAATGCCCGGATTGAGAGATATGAAGTCTCCAATAAGTTCTATAGCTGCAAGATGGAGGAGAACAGTTCTGTCAGTGAGCATATACTCAAGGGTATAATAATCACTTGATTCAATGGGAGTTAATCTTCCGAATGATTGCGTCATTGACAGAATTCTCCAATCACTTCCACCTAGCTACAAGAGCTTCGTGATGAACTATAATATGCAAGGGATGGATAAGACAATTCCGGAGCTCTTCGCAATGCTAAAAGCTGCGTAGGTAGAAATCAAGAAGGAGCATCAAGTGTTGATGGTCAACAAGACCACTAGTTTCAAGAAAAAGGGCAAGGGGAAGAAGAAGGGGAACTTCAAGAAGAATAGCAAGCAAGTTGCTGCTCAGGAGAAGAAACCCAAGTCTGGACCTCAGCCTGAAACTAAGTGCTTCTACTGCAAGCAGACTGGTCACTGGAAGCGAAACTGCCCCAAGTATTTGGCGGATAAGAAGGATGGCAATGTGAACAAAGGTATATGTGATATACATGTTATTGATGTGTACCTTACTAGAGCTCGTAGTAGCACATGGGTATTTGATACTGGTTCTGTTGCTAATATTTTCAACTCGAAACAGGGACTACGGATTAAGCGAACACTGGCGAAGGACGAGGTGACGATGCGCGTGGGAAATGGTTCCAAAGTCGATGTGATCGCGGTCGGCACGCTACCTCTACATCTACCATCGGGATTAGTATTAGACCTAAATAATTGTTATTTGGTGCTAGTGTTGAGCATGAACATTATATCTGGATCTTGTTTGATGCGAGACGGTTATTCATTTAAATCAGAGAATAATGGTTGTTCTATTTATATGAGTAATATCTTTTATGGTCATGCACCCTTGAAGAGTGGTCTATTTTTGATGAATCTCGATAGTAGTGATAATATTCATAATGTTGAAGCCAAAAGATGCAGAGTTGATAATGATAGTGCAACTTATTTGTGGCACTGCCATTTAGGTCATATCGGTGTAAAGCGCATGAAGAAACTCCATACTGATGGACTTTTGGAACCACTTGATTATGAATCACTTGGTACTTGCGAACCGTGCCTCATGGGCAAGATGACGAAAACGCCGTTCTCCGGTACTACGGAGAGAGCAACAAATTTGTTGGAAATCATACATACAGATGTATGTGGTCCAATGAATGTTGAAGCTCGTGGCAGATATCATTATTTTCTCACCTTCACAGATGATTTAAGCAAATATGGGTATATCTACTTAATGAAACATAAGTCTGAAACATTTGAAAAGTTCAAAGAATTTCAGAGTGAAGTTGAAAATCATCATAACAAGAAAATAAAGTTTCTACTATCTGATCGTGGAGGAGAATATTTGAGTTACGAGTTTGGTTTACATTTGAAACAATGTGGAATAGTTTCGCAACTCACGCCACCCGGAACACCACAGCGTAATGGTGTGTCCGAATGTTGTAATCGTACTTTACTTGATATGGTGCGATCTATGATGTCTCTTACAGATTTACCGCTATCGTTTTGGGGTTATGCTTTAGAGACGGCTGCATTCACGTTAAATAGAGCACAATCAAAATCTGTTGAGACGACGCCTTATGAACTATGTTTTGGCAAGAAACCAAAGTTGTCATTTCTGAAAGTTTGGGGCTGTGATGCTTGTGTGAAAAAGCTTCAACCTGATAAGCTCGAACCCAAATCGGAGAAATGTGTATTCATAGGATACCCGAAGGAGACTGTTGGGTACACCTTCTATCACACATCCGAAGGCAAGACATTTGTTGCTAAGAATGGATCCTTTCTAGAGAAGGAGTTTCTCTCGAAAGAAGTGGGTGGGAGGAAAGTAGAACTTGATGAGGTAACTGTACCTGCTCCCTTATTGGAAATTAGTACATCACAGAAACCGGTTTCTGTGACACCTACACCAATTAGTGAGGAAGCTAATGATGATGATCATGAAACTTCAGAACAAGTTACTACTGAACCTCGTAGATCAACCAGAGTAAGATCCGCACCAGAGTGGTACGGTAATCCTGTTCTGGAAGTCATGCTACTAGATCATGATGAACCTACGAACTATGAAGAAGCAATGGTGAGCCCAGATTCCGCAAAATGGCTTGAAGCCATGAAATCTGAGATGGGATCCATGTATGAGAACAAAGTGTGGACTTTGGTTGACTTGCCCAATGATCGGCAAGCAATTGAAAATAAATGGATCTTCAAGAAGAAGACTGACGCTTCCAGTAATGTTACTGTCTACAAAGCTCGACTTGTCGCAAAAGGTTTTCGACAAGTTCAAGGAATTGACTACAATGAGACCTTCTCACCCGTAGCAATGCTTAAGTCTATCCGAATCATGATAGCAATTGCCGCATTTTATGATTATGAAATTTGGCATATGGATGTCAAAACTGCATTCCTGAATGGATTTCTAGAAGAAGAGTTGTATATGATGCAGCCGGAAGGTTTTGTCGATCCAAAAGGAGCTAACAAAGTGTGCAAGCTCCAGCGATCCATTTATGGACTGGTGCAAGCATCTCGGAGTTGGAATAAACGCTTTGATAGTGTGATCAAAGCATTTGGTTTTGTACAGACTTTTGGAGAAGCCTGTATTTACAAGAAAGTGAGTGGGAGCTCTGTAGCATTTATGATATTATATGTGGATGACATATTGCTGATTGGAAATGATATAGAATTTCTGGATAGCATAAAAGGATACTTGAATAAGAGTTTTTCAATGAAAGACCTCGGTGAAGATGCTTACATATTGGGCATTAAGATCTATAGAGATAGACCAAGACGCTTAATTGGACTTTCACAAAGCACATACCTTGACAAAGTTTTGAAGAAGTTCAAAATGGATCAAGCAAAGAAAGGATTCTTGCCTGTGTTACAAGGTGTGAAGTTGAGTAAGACTCAATGCCCGACCACTGCAGAAGATAGAGAGAAAATGAAAGATGTTTCCTATGCTTCAGCCATAGGCTCTATCATGTATGCAATGCTGTGTACCAGACCTGATGTGTGCCTTGCTATAATTCTAGCCGGGAGGTACCAAAGTAATCCAGGAGTTGATCACTGGACAGCAGTCAAGAACATCCTGAAATACCTGAAAAGGACTAAGGATATGTTTCTCGTATATGGAGGTGAAAAAGAGCTCATCGTAAATGGTTACGTTGATGCAAGCTTTGACACTGATCCGGACGATTCTAAATCGCAAACCGGATACGTATTTACATTAAACGGTGGAGCTGTCAGTTGGTGCAGTTCTAAACAAAGCGTCGTGGCGGGATCTACATGTGAAGCGGAGTACATAGCTGCTTCGGAAGCAGCAAACGAAGGAGTCTGGATGAAGGAGTTCATATCCGATCTAGGTGTCATACCTAGTGCATCGGGTCCAATGAAAATCTTTTGTGACAATACTGGTGCAATTGCCTTGGCAAAGGAATCCAGATTTCACAAGAGAACCAAGCACATCAAGAGACGCTTCAATTCCATCTGGGATCTAGTCCAGGTGGGAGACATAGAGATTTGAAAGATACATACGGATCTGAATGTAGCAGACCCATTGACTAAGCCTCTTCCACGAGCAAAACATGATCAGCACCAACGCTCCATGGTTGTTAGAATCATTACTGTGTAATCTAGATTATTGACTCTAGTGCAAGTGGGAGACTGAAAGAAATATGCCCTAGAGGCAATAATAAAGTTATTATTTATTTCCTTCTATGATGATAAATGTTTATTATTCATGCTTGAATTGTATTAACCGGAAACGTAATACTTGTGTGAATATATAGACAAACAAAGTGTCACTAGTATGCCTCTACTTGACTAGCTTGTTAATCGAAGATGGTTATGTTTCCTAACCATAGACATGAGTTGTCATTTGATTAACGGGATCACATCATTAGGAGAATGATGTGATTGACATGACCCATTCCATTAGTTTAGTACCCGATCATTTAGTATGTTGCTATTGCTTTCTTCATGACTTATACATGTTCCTATGACTATGAGATTATGCAACTCCCGTTTACCGGAGGAACACTTTGTGTGCTACCAAATGTCACAACGTAACTGGGTGATTATAAAGGTGCTCTACAGGTGTCTCCAAAGGTACATGTTGGGTTGGCGTATTTCGAGATTAGGATTTGTCGCTCCGATTGTCGGAGAGGTATCTCTGGGCCCTCTCGGTAATACACATCACTTAAGCCTTGCAAGCAATGCAACTAATAAGTTAGTTGCAAGATGATGTATTACAGAACGAGTAAAGAGACTTGCTGGTAACGAGATTGAACTAGGTATTGAGATACCGACGATCGAATCTCGGGTAAGTAACATACCGATGACAAAGGGAACAACGTATGTTGTTATGCGATGTGACCGATAAAGATCTTTGTAGAATATGTAGGAACCAATATGAGCATCCAGGTTCCGCTATTGGTTATTGACCGGAGACGTCTCTCGGTCATGTCTACATTGTTCTCGAACCGTAGGGTCCGCACGCTTAACGTTACGATGACAGTTTCATTATGAGTTTATATATTTTGATGTACCGAAGGTTGTTTGGAGTCCTGGATGTGATCACGGACTTGACGAGGAGTCTCGAAATGGTCGAGACATAAAGATCGATATATTGGACGACTATATTTGGACACCGGAAAGGTTTCTGGTAAGATTGGGACAATACCGGATCACCGGGAGGTTATCGGAACCCCCGAGAGGTATATGGGCCTTATTGGGCCTGAGTGGAAAGAGGGGAAAGGAGCAAGGGAGGGGGCGCCCCCCAAGCCCAATCCGAATTGGGAGGGGGCCCGGCCCCCCTTTCCTTCCTCCCTCCTTCCTCTTCCTTCCCTCTCCTACTCCTAATAGGAAAAAAGGGGAGTCCTACTCCCGGTGGGAGTTGGACTCCCCCCCTTGGGTGCGCCACCCTCCTTGGCTGCCCCCCTCCTCCACTCCTTTATATACGGGGGCAGGGGGGCACCCAGAGACACAACAATTGATCATTGATCTCTTAGCCGTGTGCGGTGCCCCCTCCACCATAATCCTCGATAATATTGTAGCGATGCTTAGGCGAAGCCCTGCGATGCTAGAACATCAAGATCGTCACCATGCCGTCGTGCTGACGGAACTCATCCCCGACACTTTGCTGGATCAGAGTCCGGGGATCGTCATCGAGCTGAACGTGTGCAAAAACTCGGAGGTGCCGTAGCTTCGGTGCTTGATCGGTTGGGCCGTGAAGACGTACGCCTACATCAACCGTGTTGTTATAACGCTTCCTCTTCCGGTCTATGGGGGTACGTAGACAACACTCTCCCCTCTCGTTGCTGTGCATCACCATGATCTTGCGTGTGCGTAGGAATTTTTTTGAAATTACTACGTTCCCCAACAGCTATGACCTTGCTATGCTTAATGCTTGTCACTACGGCCCGAGTGCCATGATTTCTGATCTGAACCTATTATGTTTTCATCAATATATGAGTGTTCTTGATCCTATCTTGCAAGTCTATAGTCACCTATTATGTGTTATGATCCGTTAACCCCGAAGTGGCAATAATCAGGATACTTACCAGTGATGACCGTAGTTTGAGGAGTTCATGTATTCACTATGTGCTAATGCTTTGTTCCGGTACTCTATTAAAAGGAGGCCTTAATATCCCTTAGTTTCCATAAGGACCCTGCTGCCACGGGAGGGTAGGACAAAAGATGTCATGCAAGTTCTTTTCCATAAGCACGTATGACTATATTACGAATACATGCTTACAATATATCAATGAACTGGAGCTAGTTCTGTGTCACCCTAGGTTATGATTGTTACATGATGAACCGCATCCGGCATAATTCTCCATCACCGATCCATTGCCTATGAGCTTTCCATATATTGTTCTTCGCTTATTTACTTTCCCGTTGCTATTGCTATCATCACTACAAAATACCAAAAACATCACTTTTACTACTGTTACCTTTTGTTACCGTTACCACTACTATCATATTACTTTGCTACTAAATACTTTGTTGCAGATATTAAGTTTCTAGGTGTGGTTGAATTGACAACTCAGCTGCTAATACTTGAGAGTATTCTTTGGCTCCCCTTGTGTCGAATCAATAAATTTGGGTTGAATACTTTACCCTCGAAAACTGTTGCGTTCCCCTATACTTGTGGGTTATCACATAGCTACAAAACCTGACCTGAGAACAATTCTTCTTATCCTTTAAGAGTTGAGTTGGGATTCGGAGTGGTGGTCCTCGTGCTTTGGGCACCGCAGTTTCCTTACTAACTGCTCGTGTTTGGGTGCTCTGTGGTGGAGACGATGCTGTGTCAACTGGAACTGGGTTACTATCTGCTAGGGTTGGGGTTAGAAGGGGTGTAGCTGGTTCTCTGTCCAATTGTGTAGGGGTACAGTCTGCGAGAGTCTGGGTTATGTGTGGTGGGGCTGGTTCTTGGGCAAGTACAACCGTGGTTCGAACTACATCAACTGGTAGCGCTATCTTTTCTGAAGACCATGCTGTTACTCCCTTAGATACTACCATCACCCTCCCCAATTCAAATGGCTGATAAACAAGAAAAGTAATTGAATGTATAGACATTCTATGATAGACAGGTGCAATGGATAGTGGGGAATAAAAGAGGGTATGAAATAATTCACATTTATGTTGTCTAACCAAACAGGATAGCATGACACAATTTCACATATATGATGGCTAACTAAACAGGATAGCATGACACAATTTCATATTATGATGGCTAACTAAAAAAATGGAAAGACATAGTTCAAAATATGATGACTATGTAAACATGATGACATCATATAACTATATAATGTGTTTATTAAATAGGTTGACATGCCATAATTCACATACATGCCGCATATGGAAACATGATAGCATGATATAATTCCCGGATAGAATGACATAATTCAAAATATGATGACTGTAAACACTAAACAAGATGAGATGATATAACTATATGATGTCTTTATTAAATGGGTTGCCATGCCATAATTCAGATAGATGCTGTGTATGTAAACATGATGGCATGATATAATACAAATATATGATTTATATAGTAAGCAAGTAAGCAGATGGAAATCCATATATGATGTAAAAACTAATCAATGCAAGACAACATGCATGACATGGGTAATATAACCCTGCCAAGTTTGAGCATAGACCTCAGGGGGGAAATAGGACTAGTCATCAGTCTCTGAATCCTCCTCTGAGGAGCTCTCTGTATCCAGCAAGATGTCTGCTTCAGCAGGTAGCATTCTCTGCTCTGAATACATTGTTTTCACTCCAGATACTTCCATCACCACTTCAAATGGCTGATGCACATGAAGATTAGTTGAATATACAAACGTTGTTAAAAAATGGAACACGTAATACAAAAAAAATGATAGCATGATATAATTCACATACATGATGATTGGCTCAACAACATGGCATTGCATAGTTCACATATATAATGCCTTTGCAACAAGATATCATTGCATAATTCAAATATATAATGTCTTGCAACAAGATGGCAATGCATAATTCACATATATGGTAATTAGACACTTACAGGTGGCATTCACACAAAGCATGTCTAAACTAATCAAATGACATAGCAATGCAAGACACCATACGCACGATATGAGTAACATAACCCTGCCAAGTTAGAGAATACACCTCAGAGGGGAAATATGACTGGTCATCTCTCTCTAAATCCTCCTCTGAGGAGCTATCCGTAACCAGCGATATATGCGCTTTGTCAGATAGCATAGTCTGCTCTGAAGACCTTGTTTTCACTCCAGAATTTTCCATCACCATGTCAAATGGATGATGCACACGAAGAGTAGTTGAATGTACTAACATTGTTGACAAATGTAATACGTAACACAAAAAAGGATGGCCTGATATAATTCACATATAAGATGACTGGCTAAGCAGGATGGCATTGCAAAATTCACATATATGATGCCTGCCTAAACAATATGGTGTTGCATAATTCACATAAACGATGAATAAACTAAACAAATGGCATTCACACAAAGCATGTCTAAACTAAGCAGTTCACATATTTGATGTATAAAGTAAGCAATGCAAGGCACCATATATGCATGATATAACCAACATCAGCATGGCAAGTTAGAGGGAAGACCTCAGGGAGGTAAATAGGAGTGGTCTTCTCCTTCTGAATCCCCCTCAGAACAGATATCTTCCTCTCGATTAGAATCCAAAATGGGTGGAGGGGGGCTTCCTTTGCGCCTACCATGGAGCGACGTTTGCATGAAATTTTATTGCCACGCAAGGCTCGTCTCTTTTGCTCTACATGTGCAGCTCCATTGTGTACAATAACTGACATGCATAGGAATAAAACATAGTGAGATTATGTAAGGAGTGCATGCAGAAATCCAGAGTGATGGTAGCAACCTGTGGATAGACCCAAAACCAATGATAGCAGGTAGATAATGGCTTCAGTTAAAAATACAGATAATGGCTTCTTTACTGTTTGTTTCCCACCCAACATGAAACTCATAGTAGACACCGGAGATTAACCAGATAGTAGATAGATACTATTGACTGCGGCCCAGATATGCACCCCACAACCATTTAAAAACTCAAGTTTGACCATTAGTTTGGAGCTGAGTCTAATCGGTGAATAGGATGATAAAGTAGCATGTAATATTAAGAGATGCATAACGTAAGCAGACACGAAAGAGTGCGACCTCTCTCGTGGACCCGTGTAGTCCTCGAGGTCATCTGCTCGGTTGATGATGGTAATGCAGTTGTCATGGCTGCCGGCGACGGGGAAGAAGATCTGAGGCGGTGAAAGACAGTCTGGAGGCCGGATCCCTGCTGTGTGATGACCCACAAGTATAGGGGATCTATCGCAGTCCTTTCGATAAGTAAGAGTGTCAAACCAAAAGAGGAGCAGAAGGAAATGATAAGCAGTTTTCAGCAAGGTATTCTCTGCAAGCACTGAAATTATAGGTAACTGATAGTTTTGTGATAAGATAATTGGTAACGAGCAACAAGTAACAAAAGTAAATAAAGTGCAGCAAGGTGGCCCAATCCTTTTTGTAGCAAAGGACAAGCCTGGACAAACTCTTATATGATGTAAAGCACTCCCGAGGACACATGGGAATATCGTCAAGCTAGTTTTCATCACATTCATATGATTCACATTCGGTACTTTGACAATTTGGTATGTGGGTGGACCGGTGCTTGGGTGCTGCCCTTACTTGGACAAGCATCCCACTTATGATTAACCTCTATTGAAAGCATCCGCAACTACAACAAAAGTATTAAGGTAGACCTAACCATAGCATGAAACATATGGATCCAAATCAGCCCCTTACGAAGCAACACATAAACTAGGGTTTAAGCTTCTGTCACTCTAGCAACCCATCATCTACTTATTACTTCCCAATGCCTTCCTCTAGGCCCAAATAATGGTGAAGTGTCATGTAGTCGATGTTCACATAACACCACTAGAGGATAGACAACATACATCTCATCAAAATATCGAACGAATACCAAATTCACATGACTACTAATAGCAAGACTTCTCCCATGTCCTCCGGAACAAACGTAGCTACTCACAAAGCATATTCATGTTCATAATCAGAGGGGTATTAATATACATATAGGATCTGAACATATGATCTTCCACCAAATAAACCAACTAGCATCAACTACAAGGAGTAATTAACACTACTAGCAACCCATAGGTACCAATCCCAGACTTGGAGACAAGAATTGGATACAAGAGATGAACTAGGGTTTTGAGAGGAGATGGTGCTGGTGAAGATGTTGATGGAGATTGCCCTCTCCCGATGAGAGGAGCATTGGTGATGACAATGGCGATGATTTCCCCCTCCCGGAGGGAAGTTTCCCCGACAGAATAGCTCCGCCAGAGCCCTAGATTGGTTCCGCCTCGTGGCGCGGAGTCTCATCCGGAAAGATGGCTTCTGATTTTTTCCTCATCGAAACACTCCATATAGTAGAAGATGGCCATCGGAGGGCCACCAGGGGGCCCACGAGGTAGGGGCGCGCGCCCAGGGGGGTAGGGCGCGCCCCCACCCTCGTGGGCAGGGTGTGGCTCCCCTGGTGAACTTCTTGCGCTCAGTATTTTTTATATATTCTGAAAATGTCTTCCGTGAAGTTTCAGGACTTTTGGAGCTGTGCAGAATAGGTCTATAATATTTGCTCCTTTTCCAGCCCGGAATCCCAGCTGCCGGCATTCTCCCTCTTTACGTAAACCTTGTAAAATAAGAGAGAATAGGCATAAGTATTGTGACATAATGTGTAATAACAGCCCATGATGCAATAAATATCGATATAAAAGCATGATTCAAAATGGACGTATCACTGTGCTGGACCCTTCTATCGTTGGAGCAGCTGAGCTTGGGTGGACGACGGTGCAGCAGGAGCGGGATAAACCACACAAGGTTTTCTTTGTCAACTATCTATAAGAGAAGTAATTCTGTAAGGGCTCGTTTGAATTGGAGGATTCTAACAACACATGGATAGGAAATACACTGTAATAGGATAGGAATGCACGTGCAAAACAAAGAATTTAAAATACCAGGATTTCGGCTAATCTGGGTGTTTGGTTCATAAGAATTGGAAGATCACAGGATGCAAAGAAGCATGGTGAGATTAAGTCAAACCACAAGAAAATGTACGGTTATAATGCTATTATGCTACTATCTCTTAGTCTTGTCCTTCATGAATAGGAATTTGAAAAGGAGGACAAGTGGAAACTAAAATCCGTATGGTTTTTCTTTCAAGGAGACACTAAAGGAACAAATCCTACAGTTTTCCTTTGCTACATTCCATTGAACCAAATGCATGAATAGTAGTACCATAGAAAACTTTCCAATTTCTATGTTTTTCCTTCACTTTTCCTTTCAAGCACAAGCGATTCTAGTACGCAGGCTTGAGCAAGGAAAAGCTACACTCAAAAAATGTTTTTGTGCTACTTGCCTACTTCTACTACTTTGGACCCAGGCCACTACCGTACTAGCTCAACTCCCAGGCCCATCGACAAATGCACAACTCAAACACGCAAAGATAAATAATGATGGCGTTCAAGAGAGTCCATCACTGATAGCTAAGTTGCCTGGTACCTCACTTTTTGTCATATAGTAGGATAAACTAATCGTATTTCACGTTACTATGTGTGCTCAATGGACAATATATATAACATGTAGAGTAAAAAAGAGATGAAACAAGTGTACAACCTCTTTGGCGAAGCCATGCCGATCTCAGCGTGATTGGGTTGGTCGGTGAGGATGATCCGGCTGACTTGGCTATCGGAGGAGGGGAAGAAGATCTTAGGCGTCTGGAGATGGAGCCCGGGGTACTGCTCCGCTGTGATGGAGGGTTTCGTCGTTGGAGCAGCTCTAGTGAGTTGTACGACACCGAGGCAAAAGCAGGACAAGAGAGACAACGTTAACCTGAGTGGAATTCTAATAGCATCTCCAATAGATGACGTAAAATACATAACCACAAAGTGCTAGATGTAAAATACATCAGCCGCTCATGTCTGAACTTAACTGTCGAAACTAAATTTAACTGTTGAAACTAAACTTAACTGTCAAAACTGAATTTTACTCTCGAAACTGAATTTTACTATCAAAACTGAATGCACTAGCTAGTACCAGAAAAGCAGTAGCAACAGCAGTGCATGCGAGAGCCGGGGCAGCTAGTCATGTAGCAACATCAGGTGAGGCTACCCTGAGCCGCCAGCCACCATTGACCGAACAGCCGCCCCTGCTGCCCCGCCCCGAAACCACTCCCCACCGACGGTCCGTCGCCACCCCGCCCATCCCTCTAGGCCTCTCTGTGCCGAGCTTTTTCTCCGGCGATCCCCACGCCACAGCCCCACCATCGCCGGCGACCACCGCCCCCACCCTGAACCCTAAGATAGATAGTGGGGTACCTCTCCGACGAGCCCCCCTCCCCGCTATGGCTGGTTTTCCTTAACTACGGCGAGTCCCCCCACCCCCTGAAAATCGACTGACCCAAAAGTTGATTTAGTCGACTGAAGTGTAGCTAAATCGGAGCAGCATCGCAAGCAAGAGCAAGAGCGAGAGCAGCAGCGCGAGCAATAGCAAGAGAAGACCAAGCAGGGGATCGAGAGCAAGAGCAGAGCAGCAGCGCGAGCAAGAGCTAAAGCAGCAACATCTCCTACTGATGTGGACGTCGCCGCCGAGGGAGCGACGCCGTGGAGGAAGTGGTCGGCGACGCCGCCGTGGATGGAGCTGCGCCATGTCGGCTCGGGACCGAGCACCGGCAACACCGTGAGATCGAATCAAGAAGAAAATGCGGCGATTAGTGTACAACCTCTTTGGTGGTGCCGATTAGGCCTCAGCTTCATCTGAGGAAACGGTGATGATGATGCTCTTCCGGTGGTGCAGGTGAAGACGGCGGTGTGGGAATGGAGGTGGCACAAAATACGAGGGGAACATCGGGGCAGATCCTTGGAGGTGGAGGACGGGGTGGCTGAACTGGCAGGACGACGTGATCGACAACAGATCCTCATCCGGTACGGTGGATCAGGGACATCTAGGTGTTGCTATGGACGACGTCGTCGGGGAAGAGGCTCCGGCTGGGTGGCGGACGGAGGAGGGTGTGGGGTTTCGCGGGTTTTCACGGCCTTGGTGTATGAATGGGTGGGCAGATGGGATGGGAGTGGGGAACCATGGCTTAGGGACGTGCTTGTCCGAAATGTGGGGTAAGTTACGAAATTACCCCCACCTATTTGAGCTAGGCGGTTCTTTTGGTTCAGGGGTATCACGGGCATTTCGCATGTCGGGATTTAACAGGAGGTGGGAGTTTTCATGCGTGTTGTAATTTTGGAATAGCAAGGCGCGGGTTGAGATGGAGGGAGTTGTCGGAGCACAATGAGACAAAGATATATCTTAAATATTTCAGGGTAACAAGGCACGGGTTGAAATTTCCGGACAAGCCCAACGTGTATTGTACCAAATCAATTCACACTTCCGTTGACCGAAAAACAAAAAGAAATCAATTCGCAGCACACAAGAGAGTCTAGTCCTATGCACTGTACCAAATCAATTCGCACTACAAATGCCATTCAAAACTTTGAATTCATGTTATGTTCAATTAAAATATTTAGCTACGTGTATAATGCATGAAACCTGCTACTCAAATGAACGTTTTTGTGCATTCCGAACGTATATACTACCGCTTCAATATGAACTAAATTTGAATTCGTTTCTCTATTTGAATAAGATCTACAATGATGATTGTTGTGAAGTCAAACCATTTGAATTCGTTTCTCTATTTTAATAAGATCTACAATCATCATTATTGTCAAGTTAAACCATCATTTGTGTATTATCTTCACAGCACACCACATGATTACTCTCGAGTTAGATATGAACTATGTGTACTACATGAACTCGAACTCGGTTTTTTGAATCCACTTTATGTTGGTTTCAAATCACAGTACATTTCAAGCTCTAGCTAGATCTTCATAAGCTAAACCATGTCTCATATGTATAATGTGTTTATCACATAATGTATGGTGCCCCCCCTACGCCTACAAGTATTTAGATGTGATTTGCAAACACCACACTTTACCACAAATTCAAATAAAATGTGAGATTGTTCGATATATAGTATTGTTTAGATTGTTCGATATTTAGTTGTAAGCTGCAAACGCCACACATTATCACAAATTCAAATAAAATGTGAGATTGTTCGATATATAGTATGGTTTAGATTGTTCGACATTTAGCTATGAGTTGCAAACGCCATGTATTATCACATTATGGTATAACATGTGCAAAACCACAGCACGCGTATCACCGCTATATTCATGCATGCATATGTTTATAACACTATGATATCCTATTCAAATATATGAATCCACTTGCATATCAAATTATGATCTTTGTTAGTCTCTTACACCCACAGAATCCTCTAACCTTTGTATCTAGCACTAACTTTCTCTCGTGCATGCACACACCCTCCTCGCCCTCCCCCTCCCTCAGCATTCTGTGCACCGCGCACATTCATTTTTTTTCTTGAGGTCGTTCTCCCACAGTCTCTACAACTCCTTTTTGACACACACCGATCGATAAACCTCTCCAGCGTCTGCCTACAACATACATACACACGCACCTTCCATCTCCTCCTTTCTGTGTCCATGCCTCGTGTCTCTCATACGGTTCCACACACGTGTAAACTCTCACCCCTCTTTTCATAGATCTCACAACCACACACTCCTCCCCCTATTTAGCTAGTAGCTCGGCCACTCGCACCACCTCCTAGCTCCATTCTCTCTGTCTATCCATCTCGCTCGGCCTTATTTGCCTCTAACAAATGGATGTACACCGACCGATCTCCCGCTATACATATAGCTAGCTAGGTCCTTAATTATAACTCATTTTCCCCACGCGTTGATTGATCTACCTCATTAGTTATGTCTCTCCCTTCCTCCGACAAACAACAATTGATCTACCGATCTAGTTAGGTTTGCTTAGCAAACACATGGTTCCCCTTCATCATCCATGCATCCGTCCCGACAGATCTATCATGCACAGGCACCCACAGAAACACATCCCCACTCTTATTGATAATATTGCAGTTCTACCATCAGTTTGTCTAGTAGGCCTCTCCCACCATCTTCGAGAAGTAACTCCATCACCCATCCAGCACTCTACCCCTCTCCCTCCGTCTCTCTCTCTCTCTCTCTCTCTCTGTCCCGACCTATTTCCCGTCCTTCAGTTATGTATGGATGTCAACCCATCTCCCTCGAGACATAGCTGGGTCTTTCCTTCTCAACATATATACGAGTCGTTGTACCTATTTATTTAGGCCTCTGCCTCCCCCTCCCCCACCCCCCCACACACACCGATACATCGAGCGCTCTAGTCATGTCTCCCTGCCATACACAAACTTGCCCTGTGCCCTCTGATGTTCTGGTAGGTCAGTCGCTCTATATCTTTGACTTGCACACACACAATTTAGATGGCTATCTTCATCCATCTCGCACCCACCCACTTGATCCTCTCTTCAACTTTATCGATATCTATGACCCCTCCCTCTCTTCTCATGGATCGCCCCCTCTGGCCCTCTCCATATGATATGGATATGCCTCTATTTCACACACATTGCATGCAAAATTTTGTTTAAGATGTCATCGACACATATTCCCACAAATACATTCACGAAATCACCACCCCAAAAAAACAAAAAACACTCATGAACGCACACGCCATCTGTCTAGGTTTGTATCTCTCTTACACACACCCACGTAAGTGGGGGACGTGCACGAAGAGAAGAGGTGCACGCATGGCGCACATACTCTCGTCAATTTCCAAACCACACCCACACGGGTACACAATGGAGCTCATTTCTGTACGAAAAGGCAACCCACGTGGTAATTTGACACGTGTACTAGTTGTCCACTTGATGGAGGATCGTCTACCACGGGTGAACAAACAAATTGCGACTTGATGCATTATGTTAAAAAATAGGCAAACCATGTAGGGCCTACCTTACAGGCAAGGCTCTATACACTTGAGTACTTTTGATGTGTCCCGTCAACTTGTAGAATGAGGAGAAGCTTGCTTAGTACGCCGTATCCCCCGCCCACGGGCGCGGTGGCTCGCAGGATGAGGTGAAGCTTGCTTACTAGTACGCCTTACGCCCGCCCCCTCACCCACGCGCGTGATGGCTCGCAGGACGAGGAGAAAATTTTACTACTCCCTCCATTTACTCCTCGTCCCTCCTAGGTTAGAGAGATTATCATATTGTTTGGAATATATGTCCTTTAGTATATTTAGATTTCAATATGAACTACTAGTACATACTCCAAACACTGATGTATGTAGACGTAGTTTAGAGTGTAGATTCACTCATTTTGCTCAGTATGTAGTCCATGTTGAAACAGACGTAATAGTACGCACTCTCCTTCACCCCTCAACCCTCTCCCACGTGGTGGACGTGCATCAATTCATTCGGTCTCATATAGCCAGAACGATATATACTGCAGTACCATTATTGCAAGGTTAATATTTTGGAGATGCCTCCTCCCGCCGCCCTCCTCTAGGTTGAGCTACGTCCCGACACCCCTCAGGTACAACTCCCTTTACAGCCGGCTTGCACCACTGCTCTAGCTGCCCACATCACTCCATGTGGATATTTCTCTACTTGTTTGCCCCACACATACCTCTATTGGCTTCTACATACTGTATTTGTGATGAGTTTATGTCTCATCAACTAGTCCCAGTAATCTTATTCTAATCACGCTTCTTCAATTTCTTTCCCACAGGGATGCTCATCTCGATTTTGGTGAAACCGCACAAAATGATCCGATGGTCAAAGGGTTGCAAACTTATTCATTTCTTCGGAAGCTCCAACGTTGCCAACAAATTAAAGCTTGGTTAGGGTTTACGGTTCAAGGGCTAGGGACTGCATGGATCATTTTTTTCTTTAGCTGTCTCTGTTCCAAAATAAGTGTCAACTTTAATAGTAGTACAACTTTGTACTAAAGTTTGCATAAAGTTGAGACACTTATTTTGGAACGGAGGGAGTACGTATTGGCAATGATCTGTCAATCATTGAGATGCAATAGCATGCATGTTAGTCTCCTTTGTATGTAATGTTGCAACAGGCAACCTTCGACGCAAGATACATGAAACAGAAGCTGGAAGCTTCATAGCATTGTACAAATTTATCTTGCTGATAAATTATAGTACGTACTATACTAGTACTATGTAAAGAATTAGGTGTCACACGGTGTCCAGAAAATATGGTGATAGTGTGAGGTGGGCCATGTAATCACTGAGCCTGCGTGTTTTCACTACTCTCGCACTCCTCCGCTGAGAATGGAGAAAATTGTAATCTAGTAGTACCTCCTTTCACCGAAAGCGTGGGACATCCAGCAGTCCTACCACATCAGTAATAATGACCAATGATCCATCAAATCACATAGACCCAGCAGTAAGTTGGACGGACGAAGCAACCATCACTCTTGAATCCGCTTCTCCCTTCAACGCAGGCGCTAGTGAGAGGTCGCGTCCGCTCTGCCCGGGCATGAATGCGGCATCGATTCTTTGGAGCGGCGCTGACTGTTTCGGGCGGGAAGCGCGCGTGGGCGATGGAGGGGCTTTGGTTGGACCAGGCTGATCAGGAGCTGGCGTGGCAGCTGTCCCGCCTGTCCCGACCGGACACCCAGAAATGAGAGGACGAACCGACTCTCGCGGCTAAATCGTACACTACATACCATCTCTCTGTAGGAGTAGGTCGATGTGTCACTCTCTCTAGCACACACATGTTGTTAAACACACACACACGCTGAGGTAAAATGAGTCTATATCTCAATTAATGAAGACTTGCATGTTACCATGCATATGTTACTACCTACTATGAAAGTAGTAACATATACTAGTAACATATGCATGTTACTAGTCCAAGTTACTCACCACTATGACCAGCCTAGCAATGTAACCAAACGCGCCTTACTCTGCCTTGTTATCTCCCCCGGAAACCCAATGCGTGGAGCGCAACTACGCGTTCTTGCATACGTGGCCTTGCATGGTAGCTAAAATGGCATCTCTTAGTTGTTGTGATTAATTGTTGTGTTTAGAGACAGAAATTAGGGCTTTGATTGGAGGAAGGACCGGTCAAGTTTCTCCTTCTCCTCCAATCTGCTTGCACTTCGTTTCAAAAAAAATCTGCTTGCACCTTGGTCCCGCTGCACCTTCTAACGTGACTTATTACACCTAGAAGTAGGGAGTAGGATGAGATACGGCAGCACACTAACTTAGGTCGAATACAAGTGCCCAAAATTGTGTGCATGTTATAATACAGATTCACTTAAAATAGTACGTGAGTGAACAGAGGGATCAATTGGACAGTGTTCACGAGCAGTAGCGAGATGTGTGAGGTAAGATACACTACTGACGCTTTTAATTTTTCTTATTAATTTGTTTGTTTCACCCTCTGACTGGTGGGACCCAACGTACTACGTGGAGAAAAGTAAGGTGACTAAGGCTGCATTATTTCTGTACTACCAACACTGCTTTAAATCCCAAAAGACCTTACCACCAAAGCCACATGACACGATTCTGATTTAAATCCCAATGACTCCCACGCAAAAAACACGGCATGCTTGTCACACGAATGCAGGAATGTATTAAAGGTTATTTTCCTCTCATTAAACATAACGTGGGGGTGCTATAGCTGGTTAGCCTGTTCGCTCATCAAACTTGAGGTCTCGGGTTCGATAACTACATTTGAGTATAATTTTGTTTTTGTTCGTCTTCTTTCTTCCACCCAATGACAGCTAGGCCTTGCATGACAGAGAGAGAAAGTGACCTGGGGCGGTGCCAGGAGGATTCTTTGACTGGTCAAAATGGATGGATACGGAGCTATACGATCTCGTAGTGACTGTATAATCACCTCATCACATATACGCTGGCTGGAGCCTCAACGCTTGTTTTCTAGGGTTTGCACTCTTCACACTCTCTCTCTAGTATATATATACACGCTGGAGCCTCAGCGGTTGTAGTTGCTCTCTTCACACTCTCTCACCCTCTCTCACCCTCTCCAGATCTAAACAAGACTTCGTTGGCCGCTCTATCTCCCCTCACTACTGGTCAAAGAGCCGGCAAGATCCGTATGCCGGGAAGGGAAGGAGGCTTAACGCTATCGCCATCAGGGAGGAAGGGAATCCACTACCGGCGCAGCTATTCTCTTTCACCCAGCGGTGGTGCGGGAGGGCCTCCAACCCCTTCTTCCTCGCCGCCGTACATAGTGTGGGCCTAACGGCCTCCAGTCGCCCACCGAACCCCACTCCAAGAACCTTAAGGTATAATTTACTTATTCCACATGCATTGCTGTAGCTGCATATGGGCTTTTTCCGCTTCTGCACTCAAATCTAGGTGTTGGATCAAACATGAAAGTAGTGGGGAAAGTTGTATAGCATGAATCTAGGACGTGGTTCAAAGAGGAAAGGAAGGGGGAAAGTACTAGTACAGAATGGCTATCCAGCACCTACGTTGGTCGAAAAGGGGAAACAATGACAAGCGCAGTACGCACATCTGTAACAAACTGATCTTTTGTATTGGGGGACAAGGCTGTAGAGTTTGAGCGGGACTAGATTTGCTGCGCTCACATAGGGAAAGGTGTCTAAAGATAACAAAACCGGGACCAACACAAATATGCTCCTTGGTTGTTTTTGTTCTTTGTTGCAACAGAATGTGCATCACCCCTTCATACATCGGTAGATCCACATGGTGCTGGTGCATCCACTGTCCTGTACAACGCTTTACTTATTGTTAATCTAAGGCCCTGTTTGGTTAAAAACTCCCTAGTCCCTACCTGCTTGGTTCTAGGGACTAAACATGAACTAGAGGTTATTAAATGACATGCTAAAAGACCATGTTACCCCTAGTAATGAACTAATAGAGACAAGCTGCAACGCGAGGCAGGGGCAACTGTTGGAAAAAGTCCCAAAAAGACTCTCCCTCGGGGCCTTCTTTCTTTAGTCCCTAAAAGTCATTCCTGTTTGGTTTAGATGGGACCGACATGGACTTTTTTTAGTCCCTACACCAAAATGTCCCTGTAAACAAACACCCTCTAATAATGCCGCTGGAAAATTGATGCAATGCCACAGTTAAAAGCAAATTACATGTTTAACAAATTCTATTGTTAATATAATCTCTCTGTTAATATTAATCAATGCCACCGTTTGAGAAATGCTACTATCTTGCTTTCTTGCCCATTTAGATAAGTTAGATGCTTCTTTTTGTGGGCTTCCGTGTCATCCACCGTTATTGACCACTAGTTGTTTCCTTTGCACTTCTGTGTAAACAGGGTTATCTACTTCACCTCGTTGTTATTGTGACCTTTTGTTGCACTTCACAAAACACTTTTGTTTTAAGAGTGTTTTGTGCAGTTCAACCAAAATGTCACACCGACAATGTTGCTTGATTGCTTGATCTTAGTGGAACTGCACAAGAGGAGATCTTACTTCCTATCCATGTTGGCAAATTTGGTTCAGATCTTCTTCTTGTGAGTTATTTGAATTTTGGGTCATGAGAGGTCAGTACTAGCCTTCTTTCACATGATTGTGCAGTGTGCTTTCATATGTTGTGCTACTTGTACACTAATGTTGCTTGATTTTAGGGAACTGCACAAATGAAGACAAGACTTCCAATCTGTATGTGCACCGTAATATCCCATTGAGGTAAGATAAGGATATTTCACAACTATTGGCCTGTATTTTGCCACTTTCATCTGAAAATTAACGTTGTTGTTTAGTGCTATACTTGTGCTCCCTAATTGACATGCCAAATCTTACATTGAAGGCAAAGCTTGTCTGTTATTGAACCAAGTGATGAAGGGGAAGAACAAGAGGAAGAAAAACAAAAATCAGCTCCTGGTGCTGTAATGAAGCACTGGAACTATGATGACACAAGTAATGATATAGTTTTGCATCTTAATTTATTGCTATGGCTGGAACGAGCAATTGTTTTGCCACTCTTAATGTAATATGTAATTATCTCTACTTGTGCAAATAGGGATCTTCTTTGAAGATACCATATATTTTAGTGGAACTGCACAAGAAGATGTTGGAAACATTAAACAAATAGAGGAGTATATAGTAAGCATGGCAACCACAGTAGATAACAACAGATGGTTCCAGAGAAGTGCTTGATCTGTATGCTCTATACAATAAACCTCCTGACAAAGGTTGGTACTCGCCCATGGATTTCATCCATATGATTGAGCTTTCTCATCTCTATTGGTGTTGTGCTACTATTTAGATACTGTCATGAGAAAGTGGTATTGTCCTTGAGAAGTGCTTCATCTGTGTTGTTTTAAATATTTCGTTTCCTTTTTTCCAAGAAAACAGGGATGCTAGCATTTAGTTGTCCTCTTGTCTTTCCACAACAGGATCCTCCTCCTCTGAAGAAGAATATGGAGTACATGAAGTGCCTAGTTTCGATTATGCCAGGATAAAGAAGCCAAGCCTCTCTTCTTAAGAAGGGAGCAGTTGAAGGATGGTTGCATTATTGCCCACAAGAACAAACTAACTTCAGCTTAGAAGGACTCACGGATCTGCATCTTTGTTGCTGTGATGGCCAGTACAATGTTGTTTTACGATTCATTCCAGTGAGTTCCATTTTTTTAAATGTGTGCTCTGCATGGATCATGTAGGTTGATTGTTTAAACTGTCAATTCATAGTACAGTTTGCTTTATACTAATCACTTTTTTGTATTTATGCAAACAGGGGTGCCCAGCTCGATTTCAATGGGAACTGCAGAAAATGTTCACGAATACATCGGATATTCTTGAATCATTCATTTCCACCACAAGAAAGGAGGTGCCAATATGTTCAAGGCGTTGCAACATATAAAGGCAAAATCATACAAGCTATGCATGAATTTGGTTGATTTTGGTGGAACTACACAAAAAGAACAACTGGTTTATTTAGCACGAGGTGCCATGTCAATGTCCGAACTGATGGCAAACCCCGCCCATTCCACAATCGTAGTCATTTGATATTTTGGAATGGGAAAACCTTGTCAAAGTTTGCTCATTGATGTAAACAAAATAGCACGCATTTGAAATTTTGGAATGGGACAACCTTGTCAAATTTTGCTGATTGATGTTAGCAAGAAGACATGTGTTTGATATTTTCGAATGGGACGGCCTTTGCTATTAGCAGCATCTATCAATTTTTCTTTATTCTTTAGTTGTGAAGTAAATATTGGCTCTGACATGTGAATCGCTGAGATGCATAATCATCGATTGTTTTGAATGTTCTCTATGAATTGCCAGGCCTGTGTGTTGATTGCAATGTACAGGAACGCTAAATTTTGTACTCCCTCTGTTCTTTTTTACTTAGAATATTAGATTTCTTTCAAGTTAGTTGATTTTACATTGTGAATGTTGATACCTTTTTCTGTAAGATTGGTCAAAGTAGATATACTTTGACTTCAGACGAAACTTATATGCAGATTAAAAAGGACTGGAGGGAGTACATGTGAAACTGCTGCAAACGAGGTGATCACCCTGGGAATAATGTTAGTATGTATTGTTTTGCATGTTCATCCAATGCCAGTGATACAAGAATTCAAACAAATCGAACTAAATTCATTCATACACTGTTGGATTTCATATAAACATGCCGGATTTCATTACATTTCATACATTCTTCAACTAAAAAGGGGTGCGCTTGAGGTATAATTAATTAACTGTAGCACCCGTGTCCGGCTGAGCCGAACAGAAGCTTCTTACCTAGCAGGCTGAGCTTCAGTGACGTAATAGCAGGTGTAGTTGCATCACTTACATGTGGGCCAGATGCCTCTTGGGCCCACATGCCAGTGACCCAACTGCACCTGCAGTTAAGTAACTGAAGCAGCATCCTTTTCCAACATAGCTCTCCGACTCCATGTCACCGCCAAGAAGCTAATCGGCCGTCAGTGGTCAACCCGCCTAGCTTGGCTTCAACCGGAGGGTAGCAGTGGTGGCCTTACTTGGACCCGAGCGGCGGTGACCTACCGTGTTCTACTCTTCCTTGTTTTCTGTGTGGCGCAGCCTCGTTGGCAGCGGGGCAGGGCCTTGACGGAGCCGGCGATGTCCTGTGTCTCGTTGCCAGCGGGGCGGTGCCTCGGCGGAGTGGGGGACATACTCCCCCTCGTTGCTGGCACGATGGGGCCTCGGCTGAGCCGACGGTGTCCTCTGCCTCGTTGTTGGCGCCGCGGGGCCTCGGCGGAGTCGGCGGTGTCCTTTGCCTCGTTGTTGGCGCCGCGGAGCCTCGGGGGAGCAGGGCCTCATCGATGCCAGCGGAGCGTGGACTTGTTGGAGCCGGCATTGTCCTCTGCATCATCCTCGGTCTCGCCAAACAGCGCCTCACTCGCTTCATCGCCCTCTTTGTAGGCGACCGCAGCCTCCGCCACCTGCATGTGGTACCGCCAGCGCTCGAGGCGGCCCTCGCGGGCGGTATGAGTCGAGCAGCGCCTCCTACTCCGCCCGCTCCGCGGCGATCTGCTCCTCCGCCTGCAGGTGCTCCTGGAGGAGATGGTGGTTGTAGGCGGCATCGGCCTGCGCCTCCTGGAACTGCTCCTGATGCTTCTGCCTCACCGTGTCCATGTATTGGGCACGGGCCTCGCCGATGGTCATGGTGCAATGCACCAGCGAGGATGGCGCGCGGGAGGGGGTTGGTGCCAGATCGTCGACTACCATGTTCTCCATTGGAACGTCGTTGTCCTCCGGCTGCCTGCTGATAATCCCCAAGTGTAGGGAATCATCGTAGAAATTCCCAAAGGTGGAAGTGATAAGTATGGAGTGTCGAACCCACAAGGAGCTAAAGGTAAGATCAATATTCTCTCAAACCCTATCTGCCACTGATACGACTCTACGTACACCGAATGTTTGCTTCCAACTAGAAACAAGAAATAAAACTATGTTGTGGGTATGAAGAGGATAACTTTGCATGATATCGGAGAGCTAAAATATAAAAGTAGGTGCTTTTATCATAAAATTAGAATATATTACTAAATATTATAAATAGCGAGTGTGGAATAATGATGGATCGGTGTGCGGAGTTGTCCTAGGCAATTGTTAACAAGACCGATAGTTGTCATTGCAATTTCATATGAGGGAGAGGCATAAGCTAACATACTTTATCTTCTTGGATCATATGCACTTATGATTGGAACTGTAGCAAGCATCCGCAACTACTAAAGATCATTAAGGTAAAACCCAACCATAGAATTAAAGCATCAAGTCCCCTTTATCCCATACGCAACAACCCCCTTACTCGGGTTTATGCTTCTGTCTCTCAAGCAACCCACTATAAGAGAATCATGAACGTATTGCAACACCCTACAGTGGGAATTCCTCATGCTTGCGCAACATGGAGGGCACAATAGGACAACACAAAAATAAAACATACAACTCATACCAATCTAGATCATCAATCAACCCAAAGAGAAAGGATATCTACTCAAAACATCATAGGATGGCAACACATCATTGGATCATAATATGTGGCATAAAACACCATGTTCAAGTAGGGATTACAACGGGGTGCGGGAGAGTGGACCGCGTAAAAGAGATGATGATGGTGATGTCGATGAATACGATCACCGCGGTGATGATTCCCCTCCCGATGGCACTCTGGTGCCACCGAGAGAGAGGAGGAGAGGTTCTCCCCCTTGTGCTTGCTCCTCCATGCCCCCTGGATGGGGAGAGGTTCTCCCTTTGGTCCTTAGCCTTCATGGTGATGATGGCACCTCCGGGATCCTCCTCCATATCCTCCGATGATGATGGTCCCCTCCAGCAGGATGCCAGCGAGGCCCTAGACTGATTTCTCGTGGCTACAGAGGCTTGCGGCGGCGGAACTTTTGATCTAAATTGTTTTCTGGAGGTTTGGGCATTTATAGGAGAGGTTGGTGCCGAGAACAAGTCAGAGTTCCCCACGAGAAGTCCACAAGGCACAGGGTGCACCCAGGGGGGGCACCCTCATGGCGCCCACGGAACTCCCCTCTGGTAGATTTTTGTTCCAGTATTTTTTATATTTTCCAGAAAAATTCTCCGTTGATTTTCAACGCATTCCGAGAACTTTTATTTCTGCACAAAAACAACACCACGGTAGCTCTGCTGAAAACAACGTCAGTCCGGGTTAGTTCTAATCAAATCATACCAAAATCATATAAGACTATTGTAAACATGGCATGAATACTTCATAAATTATAGATACGTTGGAGATGTATCAGCATCCCCAAGCTTAATTCCTGCTCGTCCTCGAGTAGGTAAATGATAAAAGAAATAATTTATGAAGTGTGAATGCTAGCAAGTGCATCAATTTGATCAATGATGGTTCCAATCACTTTTTCTAGCATCATTATATATCATAACAGTAGCTCAACTCATAAAACTTCTCATGATCAAGTAACAAGCTATTCACATGTTAAAGTATAGATCATAAACTTTCTTGAAAACTAACAAACTGTGCTCTTAGTCATGAAACAATTGCAATTCATCTTATTTTCGGGAAGGGTCTATGTAAGAGCTTTGATTCAGCAAACTCCACATACTCAACTATCATTTAATCTTTCACAATTCCTAACACTCATGTGATATTTATGGGTACAAAGTTTTAATCGGACACAAAGAAAGGTAGAGGCCTATAGTTTCGCCTCCCAACCTTTTACCTCAAGGGTAATGTCAACAATAATAATTTACGAGAACCTACATCCAAGTGGATATATATATCCAGATCGCTCCAACACAAAGTCCTTGCCAAAGGAAAAAGTGTAAAAAGGGAAAGGTGATGATCACCATGACTCTTGTATAAGGGTAGAAGATAAAAGTAAAAGATAGGCCCTTCGCAGAGGGAAGCAGAGGTTGTCATGCGCTTTTAGGGTTGGATGCACAAAATCTTAATGCAAAAGAACGTCACTTTATATTTCCACTGTGATATGGAACTTTATTATGCAGTCCGTCGCTTTTATTTCTTCCACATCACAAGATAGTATAAAGCTTATTTTCTCCACACTAATAGATCATACATATTTAGAGAGCAATTTTTTTGCTTGCAACAATGACAACTTACTTGAAGGATCTTACTCAATCCATAGGTAGATATGGTGGACTCTCATGGCAAAACAGGGTTTAAGGATATTCGGAAGCACAAGTAGTATCTCTACTTGGTGCAAAGAATTTGGCTAGCATGAGGGGTAAAGGCAAGCTTAACATGTTGGATGATCCAAGACAATATAACATTTTGAATATAGGAAAACATAACCCATTAAGTTGTCTTCCTTGTCCAACATCAACCTTTTAGAATGTCATATTTTAATGAGTGCTCACAATTGCAAAAGATGTCCAAGATAGTATATTTATATGTGAAATCTCTCTTCCTTCAATATTCCTTCATGAATTGTTCAAGTGACCAATTGTGCGTTTGCTAACTTCCAATAAGTTCACTACCTATAATTATTATGTGTGAAGTCATTACTCCCCATGTTGTAAGCATATGAAACGCATATAAAGTCAGATTTATGATATTCAATTCATTCAACCATTTACTCATAGGATATATGTGAAGCACGTGAGTAAATGGCAAACTACTCCAAAAAGATATAAGTGAAGAATACTGAGTAGTCAAATAATTAAATATCCATGGGAGGATTCTTTTTCATTCAATATTTAAGATCCAATGATTTTATTCAAACAGCAAGTAAAATTGAAAATATGCTCCAAGCAAAACACATATCATGTGACGAATAAAAATATAGCTCCGAGTAAGGTATACCGATAGTTTTGAAGACGAAAGAGGGGATGCCTTCCAGGGCATCCCCAAGCTTAGGCGCTTGAGTCTTCCTTGAATATTACCTTGTGGTGCCATGGGCATCCCCAATCTTTGGGTGTTTCCACTCCTTATTCTCCTCATATTGATATCTCACCCAAAGCTTGAAAACTTCAATCACACAAAACTTAACGGAACTTCGTGAGATAGGTTAGTATGATAAAGAGTAAACCATTCACTTCGGTGCTGTCAAAGACAAGGCTCATAATTGTTCTCACACAATGCCTACTGTAACATATCAATTCTACAATTTATATTGAGAAATATAAGCCATAGAAACTAGAAAACAAGCAAACTATGCAATGAAAACAGAATCTGTCAGAAACAGAACTGTCTGTAATGATCTGAACACCAACCATACTTATGCTACTCCAAAAATTCTGAAATAAATTGGTGGACGTGAGGAATTAGTCTATTAATCTTCTGAAAAAAGAATCAACATAATCTCACTCTTTTGTAAAAAATGGCATCTAATCTCGTGAGCGCAAAGTTTCTGTTTTTTACAGCAAGATCACATTAACTTTCACCCAAGTCTTCCCAAAGGTATTACTTGGCACTTTATTGAAACGAAAGCTATAATACATGATTAATACAGTAGCTTAATCATGAGAACACACAAAAAAGTAAGGGTCAATATTGGGTTGTCTCCCAACAAGCGCTTTTCTTTAATACCTTTTAGCTAGGCATGATGATTTCAATGATGCTCACATAAAAGATAAGAATTGAAACATAAAGAGAGCATCATGAAGAATATGACTAGCACATTCAAACCTAACCCACTTCCTATGCCTGTCGATTTTGTGGGCACACAGTTTATAGGAACAAGAATCAACTAGCATAGGAAGGAAAAACAAATATAACTTCAAAACTTTAAGCATATAGAGAGGAAACTTGGTATTATTGCAACTCCTACAAACATGTATTCCTCCCTCATAATAATTTTCAGTAGCATAATGAATGAGTTCAACAATATAACCACCACATAAAGCATTCTGTTCATGATCTACAAGCATACAAATTTTACTAGTCTTCTCATAAGAAAAATTCCTCTCATTCGGAATAGTGGGAGCAACCTTCTTCTAAATCCACTTTAGATGATAGTATTATTCATACTCCAAAAGATATAAGTGAAGTTCATGGAGCATTCTATAAAATCATACTCAAAGGATTTAAGTGAAGCACAGAGAGCAATTCTATAAGATCATACTTAAAAGATATAAGTGAAGAACATGAAGTATTCTATAAATCAATAAATTTCTATCTCATACTAGCATAGTTCTTAAAGGAAAAACAAAAACACAAAGGACATAAATTATGTGAACAAAACAAAAACCGAGGAATACCGATAATTGTTGAAGAAGAAAGGTGGGATGCCAACCGGGGCATCCCCAAGCTTAGATGCTTGAGTATCCTTGAAATATCTACTTTGGGTGCCTTGGGCATCCCCAAGCTTGAGCTCTTGCCTCTCTTTATTCTTCTCATATCAATAGCTCCTCAATCTTCGAACACTTCATCCACACAAAACTTTAACAAAAACGTTGTGAGATCCGTTAGTGTAAATAAAGCAAATCACTACCTTTAGGTACTGTTGCAAACTTATTACAATTTCATATTATAACTATATCTACTGTATTCCAACTTCACCATGGTTCATACCCCCCGATACTACCCATAGATTCATCAAAATAAGCGAACAACTCAACAAAATCTGTCAAAAACAGGATAGTCTGTAGTAATCTGGAAGTTTAGTAAACTTCTGTAACTCCAACAAATTCTAAAAAATATGAAAATTTAAACGATTTGTATAGAAGTAATGTGCAAAAAGTTTCAGACCCATTTGACTTTCTAGTAAAAAAATGTAAAATCATGCGCTAGAGCAAAAATTTCTGTTTTTGTACTGCACAAAGTAAACAAGCAATATAATCATCCTAAAACCAAGGCTTGGCACATTATTTTTATAATACAATGGATATATACAAGGGGATAATTATTTTCAGAGAAGCTTCCATGAATTTTTTTACATTGTTTCCATGAGCATGAACACAAGTGCTCAAGGTCGACCCTCATTTCTTCAATGCATAATCTTCCAATCACTTCTCTCATTGAAAAACTTTTTAGGCATGAGATGCAAGTATTTTTTTTTGTATTTTCATTCTTTAATTTTTTTTGTATGTTTCACCAACAACTAAACAAAAACAAAAAAAGGAAAAACAAAATCTACTTGGTGAAGAAAGCAAACAAGCACACATGAGAATATCCACCCCACGCTATTGCTCCCCGGCAACGGCGCCATAAAAGAGCTTGATAATCCCCAAGTGCAGGGAATCATCGTAACAATTCCCAAAGGTGGAAGTGATAAGTATGGAGTGTCGAACCCACAAGGAGCTAAAGGTAAGATCAATATTCTCTCAAGCCCTATATGCTACTGATATGACTCTACGTACACCGAATGTTTGCTTCCAACTAGAAACGAGAAATAAAACTACGTTGTGGGTAGGAAGAGGATAACTTTGCATGATATCAGAGAGATAAAATATAAAAGTAGGTAATGTTATCATAAAATTAGAATATATTACTAAATATTATAAATAGCGAGTGTGGAATAATGATGGATCGGTGTGTGGAATTGTCCTAGGCAATTGTTAACAAGACCGATAGTCGTCATTGCAATTTCATATGAGGGAGAGGCATAAGCTAACATACTCTCTCTTCTTGGATCATATGCACTTATGATTGGAACTCTAGCAAGCATCCGCAACTACTAAAGATCATTAAGGTAAAATCCAACCATAGCATTAAAGCATCAAGTCCCCTTTATCCCATACGCAACAAGCCCCTTACTCGGGTTTATGCTTCTGTCACTCAAGCAACCCACTATAAGTGAATCATGAACGTATTGCAACACCATACATCGGGAATCCCTCATGCTTGCGTGACACAGAGGGCACAATAGGACAACACCAAAATAAAACATACAACTCATACCAATCTAGATCATCAATCAACCCAACAACAAAGGATATCTACTCAAAACATCATAGGATGGCAACACATCATTGGATCATAATGTGTGTCATAAAGCACCATGTTCAAGTAGGGATTACAGTAGGGCACATGAGAGTGGACCACGTAAAACAGATGAGGATGGTGATGTTGATGAACACGATCACTGTGGCGATGATTCCCCTCCCGATGGCACTCCGGTGCCACCGAGAGAGAGGAGGAGAGGTTCTCCCCCTTGTGCTTGCTCCTCCATGTCCTCCCCCTGGATGGGGAGAGGTTCTCCCTTTGAACCATAGCCTTCATGGTGATGATGGCCCCTCCAGGATCCTCCTCCATAGCCTCCGGTGATGATGGCCCCCTCCGGCAGGGTGCCAGCAAGGGCCTAGATTGATTTCTCATGGCTACAGACAATGCCATCGCGGACACGTGGCCCTATGATCCTGGCTCCCCAAATGAGCAGCGGGCGCTGTATCAGACCATGCGTAGGGCCCACGAGGCCCTCTTCGTCGTCCTTCGAGTTGTTGCGCTCGCCGTGGCGCCGCCATCTCGCGTTGTCAACATGTTCAACGGCATGAGGAATGAGGAGATGACTTTACTTGGAGAGGATGACAGTGGGGACCCACCAGGGCCATAGCCGCACGTACGCAATTGCCTCCTTATTATATACAACTGTAATATTTTTTGCTTCCTCCTGGTTTCCTGACATCACGGTCCCACACCATTGTCAACCTATGTAGTCAATAAATGAGAGAATTGCACAAGGAGCTGCCGATAGCTGGGACCGAGCAGCTCGAGCAGTATTTGTCTTTTTGAGGTGTGAGCACTGCAGAGTTTTTCTTGAGCGATGTTTTCGTTGTTGTTCAGAGGAGAGCAGGGTATTAACTGGGCGGGCTGTGGCCCGTCTAGCCAAGGCCAGATATCCAGCCCAGATATTAATTTTTTTCAAGCTGAAAATGGCTAGCCCAGCTATACTTTTTTTTGAGGAATACCCAGGCAAGGTCAACTTGTTATTCTCCGCCCCGCTCGGCTGCAAATATTTCCTAGGAGGGATGCATTAGGCTTACCAAGAAAATGGGCTTTAAAAAATAATAAATGGGATGTAATTATAAAAACTGGGCAGTAACTATAAAAAATGCACCAAACACGTAATTACTTTATAAAATAATATTTCTTGATTTTGAAAATTTTAATTTCATTAATTGTTGCGCGCGCAATGTTTCGTTGGATTTTTAAGCAATACAAATTTATATTAAAATTGTATTTAATCTAACTAGAAATTTCGAGATAAAAATATTTTGGATCCCATCAAAATGTGGGAAATTTTATTGAATTCTGTTTTGAACGGTTGGTTGAAATTATTAATCGTTGTCCTAGGTAGAAAATGGGCTGTACTTTTAACAAACTATAAATGGGCTGTAGTAAATTCCATTAGAATTCAAAAATGGGTTGTACATTCTTACAAATCGCAAATGGGCTATAAGTTCTCTGCCACACACTTGTGGGCCTACTAAGTTGACGCGTATGGAAGGCATTGTCAACTTATAGTCAACACATGGTTCGAGCAGCAGTGTCCGTTGGATGTCCATCCAATGGATGTCGTGCTTCTTCTTCAATCTCGGATATTCTAGCTTCAGCTGCCCAAAAAATGAGTCCTCCCCCTGACATCTAGGGCGCACTATTTCAGAGGCTAACCTGTGGGCCTACTAAGTTGATGCGTAACAAGGGCTTTGTCAACTTAGTCAATATAAACGATTCTAGCTGCAGTGACCGCACAATGTCCATCCAACGGCCGTAGTGATTCTTCAACCTCTGGTCTTCTTGCTCCAGCCGCCCAAAGCAGCGCTAGTCGTGCCGCCTGCTCCTGCCTCCCGTGGCCGGCTGTGCTGCCGCAGAGGCCTCACCTCCCCCTACCACTCCCACCGCTGGCCAGGCCCTGCGGCGACGGCATCCTCACACCGTAGCTGAACCAGTGAACCCTCGTACTCATCTTCGCGTGGCCATCCACTACCGCGTCCTCCCCGGCTCCGTGTCATCCCCTTCCTAGGCCTCGCTGTCGTCCACCACCTTGGTGCTCTCGGCACGGCGTGGTCAATGTGGTCAACGACCGACTTCCATCGAAAGAGTAATATACGTGGAGAGGCTGACAACTGGGTCCACGGCCGCAGCAAGGAAGTGCCTCCTTATTACGCGGAAAATAATTGTTCCTCCACCTGATAGGAGGAACCCACCAGACGGGCCACCGTATTTTGCAAAAAAAAACGTTTCCCCCTGACTGCTGGGACCCACCAGCTACATCTTCGCATGCAAGGAAGTGCGTCCATATTACGGGCAAAAAAATGATTCGCCCCCCTGACTGTTGGGACCCACCAGCTACATCTTCACACGCAAGGAAGTGCGTGACAGTCGGGACCCACCCGGTCGAAGCGTACGTAGCGTTGTCATTCTGGTCGCGAATGTGTACGTACATACTGGTCGATCGTTCTGTCGGCAGGCTACAGCGATGAACCGTGGCCGTGTAAGGAAGGGCACGTGTGGTAGTAGAGGCACGCACGTAGCATGTACACGTACGTACAATGGACAGGGTGCAAGAAAGTAAATACGACCACATACGTACATACGAGCAGGGTCTCGAACGCCTACACACGCATACATACGGCCAGGGCTTGTGTACATGGCTGTGACTGGGTCAGATCGGAGGAACTATGTCGTTGCCGTGTTCATGGGGAGGCAACGGAATGCGTCGTGTTCATTGGGAGGCAACGGAACGCATGCTGTTCATCGGGAGCCAACCGGCTTGGATGGAACAAGCAATGGAAATGAGGCCCGGCGTACCGCAGAATGGAGGAAACGGCCTCGTGTTCGATCGGCCGCGGTGGAAACGGGATCCTGTTCATCAGGAGGGGTCTGGCGTACCGCAAAACGAAGGAAACGGACCTCCTACAGTCGAAACGGGGTCCTATTGATCGGGAGGGGTGTGGCGTACCGCAAAACGGAGGAAACAGACTTGTGTTGGAGCGCTACGGTCGAAACGGGGGTCCTGTTCATCGGGAGGGGTGTGGCGTACCGCAAAACGGGACTCCACGGGATATTCTTCATCTCCACCATCGACCTCCTCCAGCCTCCACGGGCTCCTGTTCATCCATTGTCGACCTCTTCCAACCTCCACCTACGACTGTTCATCCATGGGCTCCTGTTCATCCAGCCTCCACCGTGCGCTCCTCCACCTGCTACTGTTCAACCAGCCCTCCCCATGGGGGTCCTATTCAACCACCGCTCCACGGGCTACTGTTCACCCAGCCCTCCACCGGCTACTGTTCAACCAGCCCTCCATCGTCTACTGTTCAACCAGCCCTCCACGGGGTCCTGTTCATCCAGCCCTCCATGGGGTCCTGTTCATCCACCAGCTCGATCGATCGGGGTACTGTTCATCCAGCGGCAATGGCTTCTACTACCACGGGTTCCTGTTCATCCAACCCCCCACCAGGAACTGTTCATCCAAACCCCCTCAACAACACTCACTATTCATCTAGTGAAGGAGGCAGCAGTGCTCGATCGGCTTTAGTTAGCAGCAGTAGCGAAGGAATCACTCGGGTTCAGTTAACATCAAGGGATTGATCGATCGCTCGGGTTCAGTAACGCGTAGCCTGCAGTGCAATCGCTCAGCTTCTGTTAGAGCCCAACGCCTCGCACACATGCGCGTACGTACGAGAGAAACGCGCATCGCTTGGCCCCCGACCACCCACCGTAACTGGGAACTCCCCGATATTTTCCTCGCCCTCGCTTCTACCATGTTTTTTTCCGTCATGGATGGCCCAAAGAATGTCATGCAGCTGCGTCTCCGGCCCGCCCAGGATGAAAAGCCCATTTTTTGTCACAAAAGTAGGACCCCACCACATCTATGATGATACTGGGTTTTGTCACAATTATCGTCATAGAAGTGTCATAAGTATGACAAAAATTTTTTCGTACGGCCCAAAATGTCACGGATGTGTCTTTTTTTGTAGTGTATGTTTGGACATCAGAATGGTTCCGGTTGAGTTCGGGCATTTACCGGAGTACCGGGGGGTTACTGGAACCCCCCGGGGAGTCAAAGGGCCTTATTGGGCCCTAGTAGAAGAGAAGAGGAGGCAGCCTAGGTGCCCCCCAAGCCCAATCCGAATTGGGGGAGGGGGGCTTTCCTTTCTCCTTCTCCCTCTTCCTTCTTTTCCTAGTGGGACTAGGAAAGAGGGGGGTCCTACTCCTACAAGGAGGAGGACTCCTCCCCCTTGGCGCGCCTAGAGGGCCGGCTGGCCTCCTCCTCCCTCTTTATATATACGTGGGGAGGGGGCACCCTAGAACACATTAAAGTTGATTGTTTAGCCGTGTGCGGTGCCCCCCTCCACATAATTCCACGTCGGTCATATCGTTGTAGTGCTTAGGCGAAGCCCTGCGTCGGTAACTTCATCATCACCATCATCACGCCGTCGTGCTGACGAAACTCTCCCTCGACCTCAGCTGGATCTAGAGTTCGTGGGACGTCATCGAGCTGAATATGTGCAGATCACGGAGGTGCCATACCTTCAGTCCTAGGATCATTCGGATCGTGAAGACGTAAGACTACATCAACCGCGTTGTCATAACACTTTCTCTTACAGTCTACGAGGGTACGTAGACAACTCTATCCCCTCTCATTGCTATGCATCACCTAGATGGATCTTGCGTGTGCATAGGATTTTTTATAAATTACTGTGTTCCCCAATAGTGGCATCCAACCCAGGACAATGCGTAGATGTTATATGCACAAGTAGAACACAAAGGAGTGGTGGGCATGTGTATATACATATTGCTTGCCGTCACTAGTTGATTCTTGATTCAGCGGTATTGTTGGATGAAGCGGCTCAGACCGACATTATGCGTACGCTTACACATGACTGGTTCTACTGACGTGCGTCACACACATGTGGCTAGTGGGTGTTAGTTTCTCACACTTTAGTTGAATCGGATTCAATGAACAGGGTTCTTTCTGAAGACCAAAAAGCAATCACTATGCCGCGTTGTGGTTTTTGATGCGTAGGTAAGAACGGTTCTTGCACAGCCCATAGCAGCAGCGTAAAACTTGCAACAACAAACTAGAGGACGTCTAACTTGTTTTTTGCAGGGCATGTTGTGATGTGATATGGTCAAGACATGGTGCTAAATTTTATTGTATGAGATGATCATATTTTGTAACAGAGTTATCGGCAACTGGCAGGAGCCATATGGTTGTTGCTTTATTGTATGAAATGCAATCGCCATATAATTGCTTTACTTTATCACTAAGCGATAGCGATAGTCATAGAAGCAATAGTTGGCAAGACGACAATGATGCTTCGATGGAGATGAAGGTGTCAAGCCGGTGACGATGGTGATCATGATGGTGCTTTGGAGATGGAGATCAAAGGCACAAGATGATGATGGCCATATCATATTGTCGTGGAATTGTCACGGTAGATGTCCTAGCAAAAGGACTTAATCGTAGGGCCATCGCTACTAGGAAGATTAAAGGGGTTAATCGGGACAAAGGACACGAGAGGTTTATACTAGTTCGGCCCCTTACGATGAAGGTAAAAGCCTACGTCTAGTTGTGTTTGGAATTGCTGGGGTTTCGAAGACCAGGGAGCGAATACACTTTTCCTGGCTTCGAGTTGTTGTCTCTTGTCCTAAGCTGCCGCTGGGTCGTCCCCTTATATACACGGGTTGACGCCTGGCGGCCTACAGAGTCCCGGCCGGCTCATAAAACGTGTCCGGCTCGGTGACTTTCTTTACATGCCTTTCTTTACAAGTCTTTTCCTACATATGGCGGTTCACAATATTTGGGCCTTAAGCCACCTCTGGGCTTAGGCCTTCTTCAAGTCTTAATAAATCATAACCTTGAATATTTATTGGGCTTCTTCTTGTAACCCGCCATTGGGGTTGACCCGGCCCCTCCTGGGAGGGTCATTCCTAGTAGCTATATCCCCAATATTAGGCCCCAGGTTGACTTGAACTTTGTTCTTTGTCAAACTTCAATACTTAGACGAAATCCATCTTCCTCTCTTTGTAGAAATTTTTGTAACCCGCCATGACGTCATCTCTTGAAAACACGAGAAACTACTATGACGTCATCCTCAACAGATCTTTATCTTTTAATGTCTTCCAAGAATCGAGGCGTCCGTTTAGTTCGATAATCATTATTCGGGTCTTCCTTGATTTTCACGCCCGCCTGTTTGCTTATCCCCTTATAAATAGGCACGCCCCAGTCTTTCTCATTCTTCTCTCTCTTCATCTTCTTCCTCTCGCAAGCCCATCACTGCTCGAGCTCCGCTACTGTCGCGGAGCCCCTCGTCTCCGTCAACCTTGGCCGCTGCATCAACCGGATCGGTCCAGAGAACGGCAACGACTCTCCACGGAAGATTTGTGGATGTAAGTGTTTGCCTTCCTATTCCTCAAATCCACATTAGTGTTCCTAGGTTTTCTGTGTGTTCTTCTCAGTTCATCTCAGTTTCTTGGTAGTTCTTCCACTGCCGCTTCTTCTTGATCAAAAAAGAACATATACTCGTGCATTAGTTGTTTTGTGCCCATCCTTGATACCAGTAGATTCCTTCTCTTGGTACAAAAAGCCTCATTAGAACTCATGAACTCATCTATGCTAGATTTTTAGGTCTAGAATATTTTCCATTTTGAATGGCCATTTGATCCAGAATAATATCAAGAAATTATGAAACTTGTTTGTCTCATCACTTAGCCAATTCTGTTGCTGGTATTTCTCAAATATCTGTAGTCCTGGCGGCTTATGACGCCATCTCACTTTTTCCTTTATATGACATTAGCCCTTACGTAAGCCGCCATTACTTATCTGTATCATCATTATCTTAACTTTTATTTTCATCATTGGATTGTTCTGGCACATCACTTTCCTTTCAGTCTATTTTTCATCATGCCGTCCAAAGCACCAACTGTCTGCAATTGGGTCCCCTCCATAGTAACTGAGGATAATTTGAAGGAATTTTTCACCATAGAATTTTTGCCAGGGAAGAATGTCATGTCTTACCGTGCACCTGACCCGGACGAGGAACAGCCCAATCCCAAAGACGGTGAAGTCATTGTCTTCTCTGACCATATGAATCGGGGTTTTTCACCCCCAGGCTCAAAATTCTCCAGAGACGTCCTTCACTTTTTCAAACTTCATCCTCAAGATCTTGGGCCCAATTCCATATCCAATATCTGCAATTTCCAAGTTCTCTGCGAGGTGTATCTTCAAGAATAACCGACTGTGGAACTCTTTAGCGAGTATTTTTATCTGAACCGCCAGAACGAGTGTACCAATGGCCCTAGCTTGGAATTTGGAGGCATCTCAATTCAGCGCCGACAGGGCGCCGTCTTCCCCCTAATAGTCTTTCCGAGTCATCCCAAAGACTGGAATCAGATCTGGTTCTATTGTCAAGACACTTCACCAGCCAATGAGAAACCACTGCCGGGATATTGCGCGGAGCATCTAGATTCCAGGTTTGCGCTCCCTGACAAGCTCACTGCCGCCGAATGCAAGAAGCTTATTCCATCAATTAAAAGGATTAATGCCTTATTGGGGAACGACTTAACCGGAGTTGACTTGACTCGTTGCTGGTTCTCGTGGCGGGTCATCCCTCTAAGCCGCCGATCCAAATTGATGTATGAATATGGTGGAGGCCCAAATAACTCTCTTCATCACAGCTCTGTTCAACTAACTAAAGAAGATATTGTTTCAATGTCAACTCTCCTGGTGAACGGCAAATATGAAGACTGCAATAAAGTCGGGTTAAACCCCTTCTGCAAACTTAATCCGGTGCGTGAGGTAAAAACCCCCTGACCTATTTCTCTTTGTATTTTTCTCAGCAGTTTTAAATACCTGCATGACCTTTTATCTTGTTTACTAGCCAAATATGACTTCTGGAAAGCCAAGTATGACCATGAAGCCGCCAAGAAGGCTAGAGCCATTGCCATAGCCGCCAAGAAGGCAACCTAGAGGTCCAAGTAGAAAAAGAGTACCACTGAGGACCTGTTAAAGCTTGATGATACTTCTGAGTCGAAGGTAGCCCTTGACTCCCTTGGCCAGTTTTTTAATAACCTTATTGACATTGACTATTGCCAGGACGACACGGGGGCCAGTCAGGCCATAGAAGAAGAGATTTTTCCTCGGACTCAGCCCATTTGCCAAGACAGAAACTTCGACTGCTAACCCGGAAAGTAAGGTTTTCACACCCTTTGGCTTATTTGGACCCTCATTTTCTTGTGAAAAAGCAACAACATGAGAGCCGTTGTCATGCCCAGAACGATGATGAACCGCCTTCCGTTCTTCAACAAACTCCTCAAAAACGCCAGAATGAGGTCTCTTTTATCTTCATCTTTTAATTTCCATTAATAGATCTTCTCCCTTGTATTACTAACTTTATTTTATCTTTGTAGGAGGTGTCTCGCTCGTCTAGCGACTCATCTTAGACTCAATTTCCGGCCTTCAAGACTGCCCCTGGGTAAGGAAAAAACGATCTTTCCTCCATGTATTTCAAACTACATCTTTGTACTAACTGTCTCATAACATCTTTCTTAGTGGTCAAGCCAAGTCCAAGAAGGCCAAGGTGACTAAACCGGCGGAAGGCCCGTTAGTACTTGCAACTGAACCGGCCATGCCAACTTCTCCCCCTCGAACTGAAGCACCAGAAGACCCGGCTGCCAATGCTCAATTGGATACTCCTGATCCGTCAGCTGATGATACCATTGTTAACCCCTCTACTGCCAGACCATCCAGTTCAGCTAACCCGCCATCATCTTCTGATCATGACGTTCTGGTCACTGGTAGCCGTTTTGTTGAACCGGGGACTCCTACTGTGTTATCTCGGCACACTCCTAAACAAGAAGCCTTGGAGGGACAGAAAGTGCATTTTGATATCTATCACTACACTCATATGAATGCTACCGACATATTGTCCGGCTATCTTAGCCATGTTCACTCCAGCCGTGAGTCAGAGATTAAGATGGTCAAGCAACTGCAGCTGAAATATGAGGTATGTTCTCCGGTTTACTTATACTCTGCCAGCCCCCAAGTCTTTAGATGATGAACCTGAATGATCTGAATACTCTCTCTAATTTTTTCAAAAGTCCAACAAAATAGTGTAAACTTCACCTGTAGTCCTCAAGGGCCGGCTCAATTTATCATAAAGGAATCAGTACTTATCTTCATAGCTGTCTTTTGCCAGTCCCAATAAATATTGTAATCCGGTTTAATCTTGAGAAACCTTCTGAATATCATGCATTAGCCCCCAAGTTCTAAGTGCTGTTACTTTGTAAGGCACTTGGGACTTGAAATATATAAGAGTCATAAGAAATTGCTTTGGCAGACATTAGCCCCCAAGTGTCAAGTGTTATTACTTTGTAAAACAGTTGGGACTTGAAACATATAAGATTCATAAAAGATTGTTTTGGCAGACATTAGCCCCCAAGTGTCAAGTGGTATTGCGGTGCAAACTACTTGAGACTTGAATCTTTATAACTTTTAGTTTAAGCCTTGACACACCTATGTATGTTTTGTAGAACGCCCTATCTGAATTGGGCTCCCGATTAACTAATGCAAAGACTCGGCTGGTGGATCAAGAGGCAGAAATGAAGTCTGCTTATTCTAAACTTCAATTGAGTCTTTCTGAGACGAAATTTTTTGAAAACCAGCTTGATTGCCAAAAAGAAATCCCGGGCCAAAGAAAAGACGCTGCTGATTCAATGCGCTGAAAAAGCTGAAGCGGCTCTTGAGGAGGTTACCACGGAGCTTACCGGCTTAAAGAACCGGGTGTCTCAAATGGTTTTTGCCATCTTTGGTAAGCCATCTGTACTGATCTTTCATATCTTCTTTTGACCCGGAATATAAACCGCTTGCTAACCCCTTGTTTAAAAAATATGTGCAGGTCCGCGAAGCAAAAATCTGAGCCAAGATAATGTGACCAAACTGAAGGCGGTCTACACCTTAGTGGAGCAGTTGTATACTGGCGCTCAACGAGCACTTGCTTCTATCTCTCCTGCCAACCAAGGACCCAATCGGCTCAGTGATGTCTTGAAAAAATTGTCAATCTTACCCGCCAGGTTTCAAGAATTCAAACGATCCTGTGCCAGAGCCGGAGCCTTCACTGCCCTGAGCCGCTCCAAAACTTGGGTGCCAGTTCTAGACCCGGTGGATGTAGCTAGGGGGTAACCTACCGTGAAGGAAGACGGGTCTCTATTTGAGCAGGATGAGTTCATTGCATGTGTGAGGGGAGTTCGACCTCAAGCCACCGTTCTTGGAGATGAGACCAATGTTGATAAATATCAGCCGGGTTTTGATATGGACAATAAGAAGATGGCGACTCCCTCTTATAAAGTGAAGGATCTTATACCGCCGGTTCGTCAACATACATTTGCCCCGGAGATTGACCCGACCGGCTTAATTGATGATGAGGCTAAGTTCATTGCTCTGAACGGCTTTGACTGGTCTAATTCCGGCTTTCAAACAGTGGAGGGAGATGAACCGGCTAGGGGGGAGTCATAACCATCTGAACAATCCTGCTTTTAGCTTAGGACCTATCTTAAGAGAGAAAAACAGTAACCTTTTGGGCTCTTAATGCCTTCTAATAGGTTAGCTTAGAAAACTGCATATTTTGCCTATGCCATCATGCATAAGATGCGGTGTGACTCTTTGCTCCGGATGTCAATATATGCGTCACCTCTATGGTTACATCTGCAATGTTTTAACTTTGCTCCTACAAAAAATGAAAGAGCTGGTCTGGCGGCTTGACACCGAACGGATCAAAAACAACCGGTATATGATCAATGGTTTTATCATAGTAGAAAAAACAGAAATAGACGTGAAAATAAACAAGGATGAAACAACCTTTGATTAATTGAAAAGACACAGAAAGAACTATTCATAAATAACAGTCATACATGTATCCTTTGCGTCTGGACCACCGGTTTATATGACTCGGGTGATGAGGTTGATGATCCAGTCCTTTTTTGGGAAGTCAATGCTTCTTCATGCCCGATGACCATCATGCCTTGGCGGCTTATTGACAAATAATCAAGCCGGTGAAAAGACCGTGTTGATCGTTTAAATTTGAGACAACAAAGACCAGTAAGACAAATAGCAGATTGCAAACAATATAAATTAACTTTGTAACTGAAAGTTGGGGTTTCTGATTCGAATACAATCAGTAAACCGGACCAAAGGGGTTAAGCTAAGATTCGAATACGATCATATAGCACCTAGTGGCTTTGGCGTTGCGCCGATCAAGAGGGTATCGACAACTATGTTCTGTTTGGTTCGAATACGACCTATGTTTGAATAGGAAGCCCCCAAATGACCTTGAGAGGTTTTTAACAACCCTGAGTCGAATACGGTCCAAGTCGGACCCAAAAGGGGTTAAGATATGATTTGGATACGATCAAGAAGCCCCCTAGTGAGTTTGGCTTTGAGCCGATCAAGATGGTTACGACAGCTATGTTCTCTTTGGTTCGAATACGACCTATGTTTGAACAGGAAGCCCCCAAGTGATCATGAGGTTTACAGCTATATTCAAATACGATCATAAGCCGGACCAAAAAGGTTAAACTAGATTCAGATATGATCAACTCCTTAATAGTCATTTAAATAGTGAAAAAGAGTAAAGGTATATAATCTTTGAAAAGGAAAAGGACAGAGGTCCTGCTTTATTACTTATCATAGTATATACAACGTCAAAGTATTTACATGACGAGAACTGGTGGCTCAGGTGTAGTATGGCCAAAGTTGAGCAATGTTCCACGGCCGGCGGGTCTCCTCCTCCAACTTACATGAGTCTTTGTGCTCTCGAACATCGATGAGGTAATATGACCCGTTGTTTAAATTCTTCCTGACCACAAAAGGTCCTTCCCAAGGCGGGGATAGCTTGTGTGCATCTGACAGATCCTGGATGAGCTGGAGCGCCAGGTCACCTTCTTGAAAGGTCCTGGATTTAACCCGGCGGCTATGATAACGGCATAGGTCCTGTTGATAAATTGCCAATCGAGCCGCCGCCAAGTCTCTCTCCTCATCTAACAAGTCAAGCGCATCCTGTCGGGCTTGTTCATTATTAGCTTCAACATAAGCTGCCACACGAGGCGAGTCATGACGGATGTCACTAGGCAGCACTGCTTCCGCTCCATAAACCATGAAGAAAGGTGTATAACCTGTAGACCTGTTAGGAGTGGTGTTGATACTCCACAACACCGAGGGTAACTCCTCTACCCAGCAACCTGGCGTCCGTTGTAAGGGAACCATGAGCCGGGGCTTGAGACTTTTTAAGATTTCCTGATTTGCTCTCTCAGCCCGCCCATTAGATTGAGGGTGAGCTACAGAAGAAACATCTAGCCGGATGTGCTCTCTTTGACAAAACTCCTCCATAGCACCTTGGGACAAATTAGTGCCATTGTCAGTGATAATGTTGTGTGGAAAACCAAAGCGAAAAATCACTTTTTTCATGAACTGAACCGCCATGGCTGCATCACACTTACTCACTGGCTCTGCCTCAACCCACTTTGTGAATTTGTCAACTGTCACTAAAAGATGTGTCTTTTTATCCTTGGACCTTTTGAAAGGTCCAACCATGTCAAGCCCCCAGACTGCAAATGGCCAAGTGATTGGAATCATTCGCAATTCTTGAGCCGGCACATGCACTCGTCGTGTAAATTTTTGACATCCATCACATCTACTGACCAGATCCTCTACATCACCGTGAGTCGTTAACCAATAAAAACCATGACGAAAAGCTTTGGCCACAAGAGACTTTGACCCGACGTGATGACCACAACCCCCTTCATGGATCTCATGAAGTATTTCTTGGCCTTCTTCAGGAGAAACACAACACTGAAACGCTCCAGTGACACTGCGATGCTATAACTCTCCATTAGAAATCGTCATTGACTTGGACCACTGGGTTATCTGTTGGGCCAGGGTCTCATCCTCTGGCAACTCGCCCCGGGTCATGTAAGCCAAGAATGGTACTGTCCAATCTAGAATGACATGAAGAGCTGCCACCAACTGTGCCTCCGGGTCAGGAACGGCCAAATCTTCCTCTGTAGGTAACTTAACAGACGGGTTATGCAAAACATCTAAAAAGGTGTTAGGTGGCACTGGCTTACGCTGAGATCCCAACCGGCTTAAAGCATCGGCCGCTTCGTTCTTCCTACGGTCAATGTGTTGCACCTGATAACCCTTAAAATGTCCTGCAACAGCGTCGACTTCACGGTGATAAGCCGCCATGAGAGGATCCTCGGAATCCCACTTGCCTGACACCTGTTGGGCCACCAAACCTGAATCGCCAAGACACCGGACCCGGCTCCGGTTCATCTCTTTAGCCATTCGAAGACCATGGAGCAAGGCTTCATACTCTGTTGTGTTGTTAGTACAAGGAAACGTTAATCGCAACACATAACAAAACTTGTCCCCTTGAGGAGAGGTTAAAACAACTCTAGCCCCCAAGCCTTCCAACTGTCTGGACCCATCAAAATGAATCGTCCAATATGTGTTGTCTGGTTTCTCCTCTGGCATCTGCAACTCTGTCCAGTCGTTAATGAAGTCAACCAGCGCTTGAGATTTGATCGCAGTATGTGGCATATACTTTAAAGCATGAGACCCAAGTTCAATAGCGCACTTGGCGAATCGTCCTGTGGCTTGTCTATTTTGAATGATGTCTCCTAAAGGAGCAGAGCTAACCACCCTGATTGGGTGACCCTGAAAATAATGTTTGAGCTTCCGGCCTGCCATGAACACCCCATAAGCGAGCTTCTTCCAATGTGGATATCTTTGTTTAGATTCAATCAACACCTCACTAACGTAGTAAACCGGCCGTTGGACCGGATGTTCCTTGCCAGCCTCCTTGGCTCCACCACAATGGCCACACTAACATCACGTGAGTTAGCAGCTACATATAACAATAACGGCTCTTTCTCAACCGGAGCAGCGAGAACCGGTGGCTCGGCAAGCTGTTTCTTCAGATCCTCAAAAGCAGAGTTTGCAGCATCACTCCGAACAAAATCATCCGTCTTTTTCATCATCTGATACAAAGGGATCGCCTTCTCCCCTAACCGGCTTATGAACCGGCTCAAAGCAGCAACGCGACCCACCAGCCGTTGAACGTCGTTGATGCACACCGGTTTGGCCAGGGATGTGATTGCCTTAATTTTCTCCGGGTTAGCTTCAATACCTCTGTTAGACACCAAAAAACCGAAGAGTTTTCCAGCTGGGACTCCAAAAACACACTTGGTCGGGTTAAGCATCATCTTGTAGACCCGGAGGTTATCAAAGATCTCCTTTAGATCTGTTGCCAAGGTTTCCTCTTCTTTGGATTTCACCACTATATCATCCATGTAAGCATGAACATTATGCCAAATCTGATTGTGAAGGAAATTCTGCACACACGGTTGATAAGTCGCCTCGGCACTTTTAAGCCCAAAAGGCATAGACACATAGCAGAAGGCTCCAAATGGAGTGATGAAAGCTGTTTTCTCCTGGTCCTTAACTGCCATCTTGATCTAATGATAACCTGAGTATGCATCCAAAAAACTCAAATGCTCGCAACCCGCTGTAGCATCAATGATCTGATCAATACGAGGGAGAGCAAAAGGGTCAGCCGGACAAGCCTTGTTCAAATCGGTGTAATCCACACACATACGCTAGGTGCCATTCTTCTTGAGCACAAGCACCGGGTTAGCCAACCACTCTGGGTGAAAAACTTCAACAATGAACCCGGCCGCCAAGAGCCAGGCCACCTCTTCTCCAATGGCCTTGCGCCTTTCCTCATTAAACCGTCGAAGAAACTACCTGACCGGCTTAAACTTCGGATCAATATTAAGAGTGTGCTCAGCGAATTCTCTTGGGACACCCGGCATGTTAGAAGGTTTCCATGCAAAGATGTCCCGGTTTTCACGGATGAACTCGATGAGCGCGCTTTCCTATTTTGGATCCAAGTTGGCACCGATGATGAACTGTTTGGATGAGTCGCCAGGCACAAAATCAACCATCTTGGTGTCGTCAGCTGACTTGAATTTCAACACCGATTCATGCTCCGTAGTTGGGTTCTTCAAATACGTCATGTCTGCCGGGTCAACATTATCTTTGTAAAACTTTAACTCCTCTGTTACACAAACAGACTGAGCATAAGCGGCATCTCCTTCTTCACACTCCAGGGCTATTTTCCGGCTTCCATGTACAATGATGGAGCCTTTATAACCCGGCATCTTGAGCTATAGATATACATAACACGGCCGAGCCATGAATTTGGCGTAAGCCGGCCGTCCAAACAGAGCATGATATGGGCTTTTGATCTTAACCACTTCAAAAGTTAACTTCTCAGCCCTGGAATCATATTCATCCCCAAAGGCTACTTCTAGTTCAATCTTCCCAACTAGGTACGCCGACTTACCAGGGACGACACCATGAAAAACAGTGTTGGATTGTTTAAGACTCTTATCAGTCAACCCCATCCGACGAAACGTTTCACAATAGAGGATGTTGATGCTGCTGCCTCCGTCCATGAGCACTTTAGTGAACTTATATCCACTAACCTGAGGTGCCACCACCAAGGCCAAGTGACCCGGATTATCAACCCGGGGAGGGTGATCTTCTCTGCTCCACACAATAGGCTGTTCTGACCACCTCAAATAACGTGGGATTGCCGACTCAACGGCATTGACAGCCCTCTTATGAAGCTTCTGATCCCTCTTGCATAAACTAGTGGTAAACACGTGGTACTGCCCACTATTCATCTGTTTTGGGTTACTCTGATATCCGAATTGTTGTTGCTGATTATTTTGGCCGGGTTGCTAATTATAGCCGCCCTGGTTACCCGGATGGCCTTGACCGTGAAAACCGCCTTCGCTTGACCCGGCGCCCGGGCCCTGAAAGCCGCCTCCACCTGAACTGCTGCCAGGTCCATGGCTACCATAAAACATGTCCACAGATGGGTCACCGGCTTCTCCCGGGTGCCGTGTCTTGGACAAGGTTCATTCAGTAGTAGTTCGAGGGTGGGACCTGACCCGCCTGACCGAGGGGGTTGCCTACCCTTGCGCCATTGGTTGTTGCCCTGTGCATTGGTGTTAGCCACAAACTCGTCAGCCTTACATTTATTGCCCCCTTGATTCGCAGGGTTACGCTGGTGACCCTTGCTGTTGCCGTTCTTCTTTCCCTTCCCTGTTTTTTCTTCATCAGACATGGGATCCTCAGTACTATCAGAATCAACATATTTGACCAGGGCCGCCATCAACTGTCCCATGTCATTGCAGTCACGCTTGAGCCGCCCCAGCTTCTGCTTCAGAGGTTCAAAACGATAATTTTTCTTCAACATTAAGACTGCCGAGCCGGCATCCATCTTATCAGATGAATGTATTATTTCCTTGACCCGGCGCACCCAATGGATTGTAGACTCGCCTTCCTCTTGCTCACAATTTGTTAGGTCCACGATTGACATAGGTTGTTTACAGGTGTCCTTGAAGTTCTAAATGAACCGGGCCTTCAACTCCGCCCATGAGCCGATGGAATTGGGCGGTAACCCTTTCAACCAAGTGCGAGCCGTTCCATCCAACATCATGGTAAAATATTTAGCCATCGCTGACCTCCAACAGCTCCATTACCATCTCATAACTTTCAATCCATGCCCCGGGCTGCAAGTCAGCCGTGTAATTAGGCACCTTACGAGGCCCCTTAAAGTCTTTTGGCAAGCGCTCATTACGTATAGCAGGCACCAGGCAAGGGACACCTCCTGTTCTTGTGGTTACTCCTGCCTCAACAGAGGTTGCCGGATAAGACAGAAAAGCCTGATGAGCCGCCTGCTCAGCTGCCAGTTGAACCGCCCGTTCGGACTCTTGTCAGATTCTCTCTTGATCCGCCAAGTTAAGGGCTCCACCCTACGCCGACTCATGCCTGCGCGGTTGGTTACGGCGTTGAGCGTTGCTTGACATTTCGGCTGAGTCCATATGCCTGCTATAGCTCGGGCTCCGGCTTGGGCGAGGGGTTGACTGGATTCTGTCTCGATTGTAAGAGTATGCATCCTGCTGTGCGAGAGCCATCTGAAGAAGTTCTCGCACCCTTCATGTTTCAATTGTTGTCGGAGAGTCGCCTTCCATTGGGAGAGCCGCCAAACAAGCCGATGCAGCAATGAGATTCTCCAAAGGATAGGAAAAGTGACCGAGTGGTATTGGTGTATAATGAGGCGGAGCGGCATTCATACGAGGCGGCTCCATGGCCCGCGGCTGAACCGGCGCTCCGGGTGTCGTGATCCGATTTTCCTGTGGTGGGTTACTTGGACCGGCCCTCGGTGTGTGGAAAAGGTTCCTAGGATCGAACATCAGAGGTAGACGTGACTGAGTTTTCTGCTGCCTTCTCCTCATGACCTCGTTTGACGCGTTCAGATCCACCGAGAGCCGGAAAGTCTCCGCTTGAAGCCGCTGAGCACGAGCGTCCAAAGCTGCCTGCTCTGCAGCCATCCTGACCTCTTCTGCTTCTAAATTTTCCTTGGCCTGTGCCATCTCTTCGCGTACCCATGCCACCTCCGCGTCATGCCGGGCCTTATCCGCCGGCTCCACCACAGCAGTTAACAGAGCCGTCAACTTATCCATGAGGTCCATTAGCATCTGAGCTGGGGGCGCGGGGTCTCCTGACCCGGTGGTTGTTGCTACTGCAGCCGTGGAGTTCTGCCCAGGTTGAGTACCAGCCATGAAGACTCCGGCTCGATTCGGTGGCTCAAAGGGGTCCAGAATACTGCTGCCATCGGAACAACCCCCGAGCATCCCATCTTGCAGTTGGTACAAAGAATCTGTCTCGCCTGTTGATGACGTAGCGTCAGAACAGATGGCCGTCTCACCGCCATCCACTGATCCTTCAGAGTATTCACCTCCATGGACACAACCCACGAAGGCATGCCTCACGACTGGTTGAACCCGGGCGGATCTCGTGCGTTGAGCCGTCTCGACGAGGTTGGTGTGGACGTCCGGCTCAGGGCCCGATTTGCCGATCCGGCCGATGAAGACATGAATTCCGCCGAAGGGGACCCGGTACCCATACTCAATTGAGCCGGCCTCGGGGCCCCAGCCTTCGTCGTCGATGTAGAGGTTGCTGCGACGACTCCTGGTCTTCCGGCCCACAGTGTATTCCTTGAGCCCTTCGAAGTTTCCCTTCAAGAACTCAAATCCACCGTGCGCTGGCCCCATGGTGGGTGCCAACTGTCGTGGAATTGTCATGGCAGTTGTCCTAGCAAAAGGACTTAATCGTAGGGCCATCGCTACTAGGAAGCTTAAAGGGGTTAATCGGGACACAGGACATGAGAGGTTTATACTAGTTCGGCCCCTTATGATGAAGGTAAAAGCCTACGTCTAGTTGTGTTTGGAATTGCTGGGGTTTCGAAGACTAGGGAGCGAATACGCTTTTCCTGGATTCAAGTTGTTGTCTCTTGTCCTAAGCCGCCGCCGGGTCGTCCCCTTATATACATGGGTTGACGCCTGGCGGCCTACAGAGTCCCGGCCAGCTCATAAAACGTGTCCGGCTCGGTGACTTTCTTTACATGCCTTTCTTTACAAGTCTTTTCCTACATATGGCAGTTCACAATATTTGGGCCTTAAGCCACCTCTGGGCTTAGGCCTTCTTCAAGTCTTAATAAAACGCCACCTTGAATATCTACTGGGCTTCTTCTTGTAACCCGCCATTGGGGTTGACCCGGCCCCTCCTGGGCGGGTCATACCTAGTAGCTATATCCCCAACACATATCACTTATATTGATTGCATGTGATGTTTATCTTTTATGCATCTTATTTTGCTTAGTTCGATGGTAGCATTATAAGATGATCTCCCACTAAATTTCAAGGTATAAGTGTTCTCCCTAAGTATGCACCGTTGCTACGGTTCGTCGTGCCAAGACACCACGTGATGATCGGGTGTGATAAGCTCTACATTCACATACAACGGGTGCAAGCCAGTTTTGCACATGCAGAATACTCGGGTTAATCTTGACGAGCCTAGCATATGCAGATATGGCCTTAGAACACTGAGACCGAAAGGTCGAGCGTGAATCATATAGTAGATATGATCAACATAGTGATGTTCACCATTGAAAACTACTCCATCTCACGTGATGATTAGATATGGTTTAGTTGATATGGATCACGTGATCACTTAGAAGATTAGAGGGATGTCTATCTAAGTGGGAGTTTGATACATCTACAACGTATCTATAATTTTTGATTGCTCCATGCTATATTATCTTCTGTTTTGGAAATTATTGGGCTTTATTATTCACTTTTATATTATTTTTAGGACTAACCTACTAACCGAAGGCCCAGCCCAGAATTGCTGTTTTTTTGCCAATTTTAGGGTTTTAGAGAAAAGCAATATCAAACGGAGTCCAAACGGAATGAAACCATCGGGAACGTGATTTTTGGAACGAACAAGATCCGGGAGAGTTGTACCCTACGTCAAGCAACCAACAGGGAAGCCACGAGGTAGGGGGCCACGCCTACCCCCCAGGCGCACGCTCCACCCTCATGGGTCCCCTGTTGCTCCACCGACGTACTCCTTCCTCCTATATATACCTACGTACCCCCAAACGATCAGGGACGGCGCCAAAACCCTAATTCCACCGCCGTAACTTTCTGGTGAGGTGTGAGTAGTTTACCTCAGACCTTTGGGTCCATAGTTATTAGCTAGATGGCTTCTTCTCTCTTTTTGGATCTCAACCCAAAGTTCTCACCCTCTCTTGTGGAGATCTATTCGATTGAATCTTCTTTTGCGGTGTGTTTGTTGAGACCGATGAATTGTGGGTTTATGATCAAGTTTATCTATGAACAATATTTGAATATTCTCTGAATTCATTTATGTATGATTGGTTATCTTTGCAAGTCTCTTCGAATTATCAGTTTGGTTTGGCCTACTATATTGATCTTTCTTACAATGGGAGAAGTGCTTACTTTGGGTTCAATCTTGCGGTGTCCTTTCCCAGTGACAGTAGGGGCAGCAAGGCACGTATTGTATTATTGCCATCGAGGATAACAAGATGGGGTTTTCATCATATTGCATGAGTTTATCCCTCTACATCATGTTAGCTTGCTTAAAGCGTTACTCTGTTCTTATGAACTTGATACTCTATATGCATGCTGGATAGCGGTCGATGTGTGGAGTAATAGTAGTAGATGCAGGCAGGAGTCGGTCTACTTGTCTCGAATGTGATGCCTATATACATGATCATACCTAGATATTCTCATAACTATGCTCAATTCTGTCAATTGCTCAACAGTAATTTGTTCACCCACCGTAAAGTACTTATGCTCTTGAGAGAAGCCACTAGTGAAACCTATGGTCGCGGGGTCTATCTTCATCATATTAATGTTCCAACACTTAGTTCTTTTCATTGCCTTTTATTTTACTTCGCATCTTTATCATAAAAATACCAAAAATATTATCTTATCATATCTATCAGATCGCACTCTTGTAAGTGACCATGTAGGGATTGACAACCCCTTATCGTGTTGGTTGCGATGATTTATTTGTTTTGTGTAGGTATGAGGGACTGGCGCGTAGCCTCCTACTGGATTGATACCTTGGTTCTCAAAAACTGAGGGAAATACTTACGCTACATTGCTGCACCACCCTTTCCTCTTCAAGGGAAAACCAACACAAGTGCTCAAGAGGTAGCAAGAAGGATTTCTAGCACCGTTGCTGGGGAGGTCTATGCAGAAGTTAACATACCAAGTACCCATCACAAACCCTTATCTCCCGCATTACATTAGTTGCCATTTGCCTCTCGTTTTCCACTCCCCCACTTCAACCTTGCCGTTTTATTCGCCCTCTCTCTCTCTCTATCCTCCCTCTCTTTCTCTATTTGCCTCTTTTTGCCCGTCTCTTGTTTTCTTGTGTGTTGGATTGCTTGTTTGTCACGATGGCTCAAGATAACACTAAATTGTGTGACTTTACCAATACCAATAACAATGATTTGATTAGCACTCCGATTGCTCCTCTTACTGATGCTGAATCTTGTGAAATTAATGCTGCCTTGCTGAATCTTGTCATGAAAGATCCTTTTCCGGCCTTCCTAGTGAAGATGCCGCTGCCCATCCAAATAGCTTTGTTGATTTGTGTGATATGCAAAAGAAGAAAGATGTTGATAATGATATTGTTAAGTTGAAGATATTTCCTTTTTCGCTTAGAGATCATGCTAAAGCTTGGTCTTCGTATTTGCCTAAAAATAGTATTGATTCTTGGAATAACTGCAAAGATGCTTTTATCTCTAACTATTTTCCTCCCGCTAAGATCATCTCTCTTAGAAACGATATTATGAATTTTAAGCAACTTGATCATGAACATGTTGCACAAGATTGGGAGAGGATGAAATTAATGATACATAATTGCCCAACACATGGTTTGAAATTGTGAATGATTATACAAAAAAATTTATGCCGGATTGAATTTTGCTTCTAGAAATCTTTTAGATTCGGCCGCGGGAGGCCCTTTTATGGAAATTACTTTAGGAGAAGCTACTAAACTCCTAGATAATATTATGGTTAATTATTCTCAATGGCACACTGAAAGATCTACTAATAAAAAGTGCATGTGATAGAAGAAATTAATGTTTTGAGTGGAAAGATGGATGAACTTATGAAATTATTTGCTAATAAAAGTGTTTATTCTGATCCTAATGATATGCCTTTGTCTACTTTGATTGAGAATAATAATGAATCTATGAATGTGAATTTTGTTGGTAGGAACAATTTTGGTAACAACGCATATAGAGGAAACTTTAACCCTAGGCCGTATCCTGGTAATTCCTCTAATAATTATGGTAATTCCTACAACAATTCTGATGGAAATTATAATAAGATTCCCTCTGATTTTGAATCTAATATTAAAGAATTTATTACTTCGCAAAAGAATTTCAATGCTTTGATTGAAGAAAAATTGCTTAAGATTGATGAGTTGGCTAGGAATGTTGAGAGAATTTCTGTTGATTTGATTCTTTGAAACTTAGATCTATTCCACCTAAGCATGATATCAATGAGTCTCTCAAAGCCATGAGAATTTCCATCTATGAGTGCAAAGAAAGAACCGCTAGGATGCGTGCTAAGAAAGATTGCTTTATAAGAGCGTGTTCTTCTAGTTTCCATGATAATAAAGATGAAGATCTAAAAGTTATTGATGTGTCCCCTATTAAATATTTGTTTTGAAATACGAATCTTGATAATGATGGGACGGAATATGATCCACCTTTACCTAGAAGGCGTTCCAAAAATTCGGAGTTTTTAGATCTTGATGCTAAATTTGATAAAAGTGGGATTGAAGAGATCAAAACTCTAGACGTTAATGAACCTACTATTTTGGATTTCAAGGAACTTAATTGTGATAATTGCTCTTTGATAGAATGTATTTCCTTGTTGCAATCCATGCTAAATTCTCCTCATGCTTATAGTCAAAATAAAGCTTTTACCAAACATATCGTTGATGCTTTGATGCAATCTTATGAAGAAAAACTTGAGTTGGAAGTTTCTATCCCTAGAAAACTTTATGATGAGTAGGAACCTACTATTAAAATTAAAATTAAAATTAAATATCATGAATGCTATGCTTTGTGTGATTTGGGTACTAGTGTTTCCATGATTCCAAAGACTTTGTGTGATTTGTTAGGTTTCCGTGATTTTAATGTTTGCTCTTTAAACTTGCACCTTGCGGATTCCACTACTAAAAAACCTATGGGAGTAATTAATGATGTTCTTATTGTTGCAAATAGGAATTATGTGCCCGTAGATTTTATCGTTCTTGATATAGATTGCAATCCTTCAGGTCCTATTATTCTTGGTAGACCTTTCCTTAGAACGATTGGTGCAATTATTGATATGAAGGAAGGAAATATTAGATCCCAATTTCCATTAAGGAAAGGCATGGAACACTTTCCTAGAAAGAAAATTAAATTACCTTATGAATATATTATGAGAGCCACTTATGGATTGCCTACCAAAGATGGCAATACCTAGATCTATCCTTGCCTTTTATGCCTAGCTAGGGGCATTAAACGATACTTGTTGGGAGGCAACCCAATTTTATTTTTATTACTTGCTTTTTGCTCCTGTTTAGTAATAAATAATTTATCTAGCCTCTGTTTTGGTTCTGTATTTTGTGTTTAATTAGTGTTTGTGCCAAGTAGAACCGTTGGGAAGACTTGGGGAAAGTCTTGTTAATCTTGCTGTAAAAAACAGAAACGTTAGCACTCACGAGAACTGCTTCCATTTTTATTTGGAAAGTGATATTTAGTTAATTCTTTTTGAAGATGATTAAAAGATAAATTCCTCACATCCATAAATTTATTTTAGAATTTTTGGGGTTCCAGATCTTGCGCTAGCTACAGATTACTAGAGACTGTTCCGTTTTTGACAGATTCTGTTTTTCGTGTGTTGTTTGCTTATTTTGATGAATCTATGGCTAGTAAAATAGTTTATAAACCATAGAGAAGTTGTAATACAGTAGGTTTAACACCAATATAGATAAAAAATGAGTTCATTACAGTACATTGAAGTGGTCTTTTGTTTTCTTTCGCTAACGGAGCTCACGAGATTTTCTACTTTAAGTTTTGTGTTGTGAAGTTTTCAAGTTTTGGTTAAAGATTTGATGGATTATGGAACAACGAGTGGCAAGAGCCTAAGCTTGGGGATGCCCATGGAAACCCCAAGATAATCTAAGGACACCTAAAATCCAAAGCTTGGGGATGCCCCGGAAGGCATCCCCTCTTTCGTGTGCTTCTATCGGCAACTTTACTTGGGGCTATATTTTTATTCACCACATGATATGTGTTTTGCTTGGAGCATCTTGTATTATTTGAGTATTTATTTGTTAGTTTTCAACAATCATCTTTGCTGTACACACCTTTTGAGAGAGACACACATGATTCAGAAATTATTAGAATACTCTATGTGTTTCACTTATATCTTTTGACTTATGTAGTTTTGCTCTAGTGCTTCACTTATATCTTTTAGAGCATGGTGGTGGATTTGTTTTATAGAAACTATTGATCTCTCATGCTTCACTTAGATTATTTTGAGAGTCTTAAATAGCATGGTAATTTTCTTAAATAATCCTAATATGCTAGGTATACAAGATTAATAATAAAATTCTCTTATGAGTGTGTTGAATACTAAGAGAAGTTTGATGCTTGATGATTGTCTTGAGATATGGAGATGGTGATATTAGAGTCATGCTAGTTGAGTAGTTGTGAATTTGAGAAATACTTGTGTTAAAGTTTGTGATTCCCCTAGCATGCACGTATGGTGAACCGTTATGTGATGAAGTCGGAGCATGATTTATTTATTGATTGTCTTCCTTATGAGTGGAGGTCGGGGACGAGCGATGGTCTTTTCCTACCAATCTATCCCCCTAGGAGCATGCGCGTAATACTTTGCTTTGATAACTTGTACATTTTTGCAATAAGTATATGAGTTCTTTATGACTAATGTTGAGTCCATGGATCATACGCACTCTCACCCTTCCACCATTGCTAGCCTCTCTAATACCGCGCAACTTTCGCCGGTATCATACACCCACCATATACCTTCCTCAAAACAGCCACCATACCTACCTATCATGGCATTTCCATAGCCACTCCGAGATATATTTCCATGCAACTTACCACCGTTCCTATTATTATGGCATGCTCCATCATTGTCATATTGCTTTGCATGATCATGTAGTTGACATTGTATTTGTGGCAAAGCCACTGTTCATAATTCTTCCATACATGTCACTCTTGATTCATTGCATATCCCGGTACACCATCGGAGGCATTCACATAGAGCCATATTTTGTTCTAAGTATCGAGTTGTAATTGTTGAGTTGTAAGTAAATAAAAGTGTGATGATCATCATTATTAGAGCATTGTCCCAAGTGAGGAAAGGATGATGGAGACTATTGTTAGAATAAATCCAAGGCACTCCGTCGATCATCCGAGGACCAAGCAATCACATAAGCACGACACCGAGATTTGTTAACGAGGTTCACCGATATGGCTACATCCCCAGGGCTTGACTACGGGCGCTCCTCCCCGTGACACCGTCACAATACCGCACCCGGCCAACCGGGCGCCGGCACACGCCACCGGCTCCCCCTTGCGCGCCTGTGCTATTATGTTGGCATAGGTTACAACGTGGGGTGCCTCCTCATATATAAGAGGCCAAGGGTACAACGTGTTCAACTCCGACACTACACGTATCCTACCCACACTACAACACCAAGTCCAAGCGTAACCCTACTAGTACAAAATATTCGACACAAACCCAACAAACTCCACCTTGGCGAATATTCTCCACCACCTTGAATTTGTCCATGCGTCAAACTTCCATGTACTCCGGACTTGTGTTGTCTTCTTCGTAGCTTACCGAGAGCTACTCGACGAGTCTGCCCCAGACCCGCCGCCGCCGTGAGACCCCGCTGCTACTCCCGCAACTCCAGTCTCCGTGACTCCACCTGCAATAGTGCTCCCTTGCAACTTGTAAAGATGCGAAGCCGTCCTCGCTCCAATCATCACGGTCACCTCATCTTCCATGATTCTCATGGTCTTCTTATCCCGATCACAACGGAATACCATACCACCATCATGAAGAACTCCAAGCGAAATTAGATTCCTCCTTAGCCCTGGCACATGCCTGACTCCCCGAAGCATCCGCTCAACTCCGTCAAACATCTTGATTTTGATGTCACCTACTCCAGCAACACGATAACCTGTGTCATCGCCCACATAGGCTAAACCAAACTCACCAGACTTGTACGAAGAGAACCACTCCCTGTTGGGTGTCGCATGAAAAGAGCAAGCTGAATCCAACATCCACGCTTCACTTTTGGTTGACCGCCTGTCTGATACTATGAGAACATCACTACTACTGTCTGAGTCATCACCATGAGTTGCCTTATTAGCACTGGCCCCACCATTGAGTTCTGGACAGTCCTTTCTCATATGTCCCCACTGCTTACACTTGTGACACTGTATATTCTTTTTCTTTTTCTTGTTCTTCCCAGCCTCATATCCCTTCCGCCACTGCTCACCCTTGACTAGCAAACCTTCACCATGAGAGACTTCCACCGCGTTCTTCTTTCTCATATCATAAGATAGCAATGCCGCAGTAATATCCTCATTCTTGACGGTCTCCTTGCCGTGCGTCAAAGTAGTGATCAAATGGTCATAGGATGATGGCAATGAACAAAGAAGCAGAATTGCCCTATCCTCGTCGTCAACCGTCGCACCCAAGCGTGCTAGATCCGTTACAACTTGATTAAAGGCGTTCATATACTCCACAATATCTGACCCCTCCTGCATCCTCATCCCATACAACTTTTGCTTCAGATACACCTTGGTCGTCGCAGTCTTGGACATAAACTGACTTTCCAGCTTCTCCCAGATCTTCTTCGGCGAATTCTCATCCATCACATGATAAATAACCTAGTCCGACAGACACAACCGTATAGTCCCGGCTGCTTTCAACTGTAACTCCTCCCAGTCATCCGCCTCCATCTTAGCTGGCTTGGCTTCCTGCAACAACGCCTTCAAGCATCCCTGTTGTGCCAACAAATCTTTCACCCTTGTCTGCCATAACCCAAAGCTTCCAGATCCGTTGAACTTCTCCACCTCAAACCTGGTACCCGTTGGTGCCATGATTCTTTGTACGGCTGACCCTGTGAAAAATTATCCGAGCTTTGCACGCGATGCCCCAAGTACACGAACAGAACCTCCGGTCTTCCACGTACTACTAGCAATTCCAACCAAAAAATTCTTCTGGTCCTCACGTGTAGCAGCTCCTGTCTTGACTCAACTTCCTGATGCTAGCGCATGCTTTGCCTTGCCCTTGCTAATTCTGATGGACGTCACAACCAGCGATGGCCTTTTTCTTCTGCCGATTGGATCTGATCTTTGCCTCTTCGTGTCATTGGGGACTCGGTCCCTTTTTTTTCAAAACAAATCCTCATGCGTGGCTATCTGTAGATCTCCAGCAGCTCCGCAGACGCGTGTCTCACGGCCTCCAGCAACTTTCCAATGTCTTGCCCATCAGGTCAAAACACACCAGCCGCAAGTGCCCCCCACATGGGCCTCGCCTAGCCGAGAGCCTCTAGGCCTCCGTACGCGAGATCTGCCTTGCCAGCCGTGTACATTGCGCACCCCTGCTGCTGTCTCGCCTAGATTGCTTTCCGTGAAAATTACGACCAACATCCGCCTCGGAATCGTAACTCGCCGACGACTTCGCCCGTATTACAACCTGCAGATTTCTGTCGATATTTTCTTCCTCGTCGGACCAACGATTACACAGCCTCCGGTCTTCACAACCCTAGCTCATGATACCACTTGTTAGAATAAATCCAAGGCACTCCGTCGATCATCCGAGGACCAAGCAATCACATAAGCACGACACCGAGATTTGTTAACGAGGTTCACCGATATGGCTACATCCCCGGGGCTTGACTACGGGCGCTCCTCCCCGTGACACCGTCACAATACCGCACCCGGCCAACCGGGCGCCGCCACACGCCGCCGGCTCCCCCTTGCGCGCCTGTGCTATTATGTTGGCATAGGTTACAATGTGGGGTGCCTCCTCATATATAAGAGGCCAAGGGTACAACATGTTCGACTCCGACACTACACGTATCCTACCCACACTACAACACCAAGTCCAAGCGTAACCCTACTAGTACAAAATATTCGACACAAACCCAACAACTATGATTCCCCCACAAGTCGGGATGAGACTCCGGACGAAAAATAAAATAAAATAAAAAGAGGCCAAAGAAGCCCAAATAAAAAAATGAGAGAAAAAGAGAGAAGGGAAAATGCTACTATCCTTTTACCGCACTTGTGCTTCAAAGTAGCACCATGATCTTCATGATAGAGAGTCCCCTTTGTTATCACTTTCATATACTAGTGGGAATTTTTTATTATATAACTTGGCTTGCATATTCCAATGATGGGCTTCCTCAAAATGCCCTAGGTCTTCGTGAGCAAGCAAGTTGGATGCACACCCACTTAGTTACTTTTGTTGAGCTTTCATATACTTATAGCTCTAGTGCATCCGTTGCATGGCAATCCCTACTCACTCACATTGATATCTATTGATGGGCATCTACATATCCCGTTGATACGCCTAGTTGATGTGAGACTATCTTCTCCCTTTTTGTGTTCTCCACAACCACCATTCTATTCCACCTAAAGTGCTCTGTCCATGGCTCACACTCATGTATTGCGTGAAGATTGAAAAAGTTTGAGAATGTCAAAAGTATGAAACAATTGCTTGGCTTGTCATCGGGGTTGTGCATGATTTAAATACTTTGTGTGGTGAAGACAGAGCATAGCCAGACTATATGATTTTGTAGGGATAACTTTCTTTGGCCATGTTATTTTGAAGAGACATAATTGCTTAGTTAGTATGCTTGAAGTATTACTATTTCTATGTCAACATCGAACTTTTGTCTTGAATCTTTCGGATCTGAATATTCATACCACAATTAAGAAGAATTGCATTGAAATTATGCTAAGTAGCATTTCACATCAAAAATTCTGTTTTTATCATTTACCTACTCGAGGACGAGCAGGAATTAATCTTGGGGATGCTTGATACGTCTCCAACGTATCTATAATTTTTGATTGCTCCATGCTATATTATCTTCTATTTTGGACATTATTGGGCATTATTATTCACTTTTATATTATTTTTTGGACTAACCTACTAACCGGAGGCCCAACCCAAGATTGCTTTTTATTGCCTATTTTAGGGTTTCAAAGAAAAGGAATATCAAACGGAGTCCAAACGGAATGAAACCTTCGGGAACGTGATTTTTGGAACGAACAAGATCCAGGAGACTTGGACCCTACGTCAAGCAACCAACAGGGAAGCCACAAGGTAGGGAGCGCGCCTAACCCCCAGGCGCGCCCTCCACCCTCCTCGGCCCCCTGTTGCTCCACCGACGTACTCCTTCCTCCTATATATACCTACGTACCCCCAAACGATCAGGGACGGAGCCAAAACCCTAATTCCACCACCGTAACTTTCTGTATCCACGAGATCCCTTCTTGGGGCATGTTCCGGAGCTCCGCCGGAGGGGGCATCGATCATGGAGGGCTTCTACATCAACACCATAGCCCTTCCGGTGAAGTGTGAGTAGTTTACCTCAGACCTTCGGGTCCATAGTTATTAGCTAGATGGCTTCTTCTCTCTTTTTGGATCTCAATAGAAAGTTCTCCCCCTCTCTTGTGGAGATGTATTCAATGTAATCTTCTTTTGCGGTGTGTTTGTTGAGACCGATGAATTGTGGGTTTATGGTCAAGTTTATCTATGAAAAATATTTGAATCTTCTCTGAATTCTTTTATGTATGATTGGTTATCTTTGCAAGTCTTTTCGAATTATCAGTTTGGTTTGGCCTACTAGATTGATCTTTCTTGCAATGGGAGAAGTGCTTAGCTTTGGGTTCAATTTTGCGGTGTCCTTTCCCAGTGATAGTAGGGGCAGCAAGGCACGTATTGTATTGTTGCCATCGAGGATAACAAGATGGGGTTTTCATCATATTTCATGAGTTTATCCATCTACATCATGTCGTCTTGCTTAAAGTGTTACTCTGTTCTTATGAACTTAATACTCTAGATGCATGCTGGATAGTGGTCGATGTGTGGAGTAATAGTAGTAGATGCAGGCAGGAGTCGGTCTACTTGTCTCAGACGTGATGCCTATATACATGATCATACCTAGATATTCTCATAACTATGCTCAATTCTGTCAAATGCTCAATAGTAATTTTTTCACCCACCGTAAAATACTTATGCTCTTGAGAGAAGCCACTAGTGAAACCTATGGCCCCGGGGTCTATCTTCATCATATTAATCTTCCAACACTAGTTATTTTCATTGCCTTTTATTTTACTTTGCATCTTTATCATAAAAATACCAAAAATATTATCTTATCATATCTATCAAATCTCACTCTCGTAAGTGATCGTGTAGGGATTGACAACTCCTTACCGCGTTGGTTGCGAGGATTTATTTGTTTTGTGTAGGTACGAGGGACTGGCGCGTAGCCTCCTACTGGATTGATACCTTGGTTCTCAAAAAACTGAGTGAAATACTTACGCTACTTTGCTGCACCACCCTTTCCTCTTCAAGAGAAAACCAACGCAAGTGCTCAAGAGGTAGCAGAGTTCTTAAGTAATATGATTAATTGAACTTTAATTTATCATGAACTTAGTACCTGATAGTATTTTGCATGTCTATGTTGTTGTAGATAGATGGCCCGTGTTGTTGTTCTGTTGAATTTTAATGTGTTCCTAGAGAACGCTAAGTTGAAAGATGATGGTAGCAATTACACGGACTGGGTCCGTAACTTAAGGATTATCCTCATTGCTGCACGGAAGAATTACGTCCTGGAAGCACCGCTAGGTGACAAACCCGCTACAAGAGCAACACCAAATGTTATGAACGTCTGGCAGAGCAAAGCTGATGATTACTCGATAGTTCAGTGTGCCATGCTTTACGGCTTAGAACCGTAACTTCAATGACGTTTTGAACGTCATGGAGCATATGAGAAGTTCTAGGAGCAAATGCCCGGATTGAGAGATATGAAGTCTCCAATAAGTTCTACAGCTGCAAAATGGAGGAGAATAGTTCTGTCAGTGAACATATACTCATAATGTCTGGGTACCACAACCACTTGACTCAGCTGTGAGTTAATCTTCCTGATGATAGTGTCATTGACAGAGTTCTTCAATCACTGCCACCAAGCTACAAGAGCTTCGTGATGAACTATAATATGCAAGGGATGGATAAGACAATTCCCGAGCTCTTGCAATGCTAAAGGCCGCGGAGGTAGAAATCAAGAAGGAGCATCAAGTGTTGATGGTCAACAAGACCACCAGTTTCAAGAAAAAGGGTAAAGGGAAGAAGGGGAACTTCAAGAAGAACGGCAAGCAAGTTGCTGCTCAAGTGAAGAAGCCCAAGTCTGGACCTAAGCCTAAGACTGAGTGCTTCTACTGCAAAGGGACTGGTCACTAGAAGCGGAACTGCCCCAAGTATTTGGCGAAGAAGAAGGATGGCAAAGTGAAAGGTATATTTTATATACATGTTATTGATGTGTACCTTACTAATGCTCGCAATATCGCCTGTGTATTTGATACTGGTTCTGTTGCTAATATTTGCAACTCGAAACAGGGGCTACGGATTAAGCGAAGATTGGCTAAGGACGAGGTGACAATGTGCGTGGGAAATGGTTCCAAAGTCGATGTGATCGCCGTCGGCACGCTACCTCTGCATCTACCTTCGGGAGTAGTTTTAGACCTAAATAATTGTTATTTGGTGCCAGCGTTGAGCATGAACATTATATCTGGATATTGTTTGATGCGAGACGGTTATTCATTTAAATCAAAGAATAATGGTTGTTCTATTTATATGAGTAATATCTTTTATGGTCATGCACCCTTGTTGAGTGGTCTATTTTTGCTAAATCTTGATAGTAGTGATACACATGTTCATAGTATTGAAGCCAAAAGATATAAGTTTAATAATGATAGTGCAACTTATTTGTGGCACTGCCGTTTAGGTCATATTGGTGTAAAGTGCATGAAGAAACTCCATGCTGATGGGCTTTTGGAATCACTTGATTATGAATCACTTGATGCTTGCGAACCATGCCTCATGGGCAAGATGACTAAGACTCCGTTCTCCGGAACAATGGAGCGAGCAACTGACTTGTTGGATAATACATATTGATGTATGCGGTCCTATGCATGTTGAGGCTCGCGGCGGGTATCGTTATTTTCTAACATTCACAGATGATTTGAACAGATATGGGTATATCTACTTAATGAAACATAAGTCTGAAACATTTGAAAAGTTCAAAGAATTTTAGAGTGAAATGGAAAATCATCGTAACAAGAAAATAAAGTTTCTACGATCTGATCGTGGGCGAGAATATTTGAGTTACGAGTTAGGTCTTCATTTGAAACAATGTGGAATATTTATGAAACTCACGCCACCTAGAAGACCATAGCGTAATGGTGTGTCCGAACATCGTAACCGTACTTTATTAGATATGGTGCGATCTATGATGTCTCTTACCGATTTACCACTATCGTTTTGGGGTTATGCTTTAGAGACGGCTGCATTCACGTTAAATAGGGCACCATCTAAATCCGTTGAGACGACACGATATGAACTGTGGTTTGGCAAGAAACCTAAGTTGTCGTTTCTTAAAGTTTGGGGCTGCAATGCTTATGTGAAAAAGCTTCAACCTAGTAAGCTCGAACCCAAATCGGAGAAATGTGTCTTCATAGGATACCCAAAGGAGACTGTTGGGTATACCTTCTGTCACAGATCCGAAGGCGAGATATTCATTGCTAAGAATGCATCCATTCTAGAGAAGGCGCTTCTCTCGAAAGAAGTAAGTGGGGGGAGTAGAACTTGATGAGGTAATTGTACCTTCTCCTAAATTTGAAAGTAGTTCATCACAGAAATCAGTTCTAGTGATTCCTACACCAATTAGTGAGGAAGCGAATGATGATGATCATGAAACTTCAGATCAAGTTACTACCGAACCTCATAGGTCAACTAGAGTACGATCTGCACCAGAGTGGTACTGTAATCCTATTCTGGAAGTCATATTACTTGACCATGACAAAACTACGAACTATGAGGAAGCGATGATGAGCCCATATTCCGTAAAATGGCTTGAGGCCATGAAATCTGACTTTGGTTGACTTGCACGATGATCTGCAAGCCATAGAAAATAAATGGATCATCAAGAAGAAGACTGACGCTGATGGTAATGTTACTGTCTACAAAGCTCGACTTATTGCAAAAGGTTTTCGACAAGTTCAAGGAGTTGACTACAATGAGACCTTCTAACCCGTAGCGATGCTTAAGTCTGTCTGAATCATGTTAGCAATTGTCGCTTCTTATGATTATGAAATTTGGCAAATGGATGTCAAAATTGCATTCCTTAATGGATATCTTAAAGAAGTGTTGTATATGATGCAACCAGAGGGCTTTGTCGATCCTAAAGGTGCTAACAAAGTGTGCAAGCTCCAGCAATCCATTTATGGACTGGTGCAAGCCTCTCGGAGTTGGAATATATGCTTTGATAGTGTGATCAGAGCATATGGTTTTATACAGACTTTTTGAGAAGCATGTATTTACAAGAAAGTGAGTGGGAGCTCTCTACATTTCTAATATTATATGTGGATGACATATTGTTGATCGGAAATGATACTGAATTTCTGAATAGCATAAAAGGATACATGAATAAGAATTTTTCAATGAAAGACCTCGGTGAAGCTGCTTATATATTGGGCATCAAGATCTATAGAGATAGATCAAGACGCTTAATTGGACTTTCACAAAGCACATACCTTGATAAAGTCTTGAAGAAGTTCAAAATGGATCAAGCAAAGAAAGGGTTCTTGCCTGTGTTACAAGGTGTGAAGTTGAGTCAGACTCAATGCCCGACCACTACAGAAGATAGAGAGAAAATGAAAGTCATTCACTATGCTTCAGCCATAGGTTCTATCATGTATACAATGTTGTATACCAGACCTGATTTGTGCCTTGCTATTAGTTTAGCAGGGAGGTACCAAAGTAATACAGGAGTGGATCACTGGACAGCGGTCAAGAACATCCTGAAATATCTGAAAAGGACTAAGGATATGTTTCTCATTTATGGATGTGACAAAGAGCTTGTCGTAAACGGTTACGTCGATGCAAGCTTTGACACTGATCCGGATGACTCTAAGTCACAAACTGGATACATATTTTTATTGAATGGTGGAGCTGTCAGTTGGTGCAGTTCCAAGCAGAGCATCGTGGTGGGATCTACGTGTGAAGTGGAGTACATAGCTGCTTCGGAAGCAACAAATGAAGGAGTCTGGATGAAGGAGTTCATATCCGATCTAGGTGTCATACCTAGTGCATCGGGTCCAATGAATTTTTTTTGTGACAATGCTGGTGCAATTGCCTTGGCAAAGGAATCCAGATTTCACAAAAGAACGAAGCACATCAAGAGACGCTTCAGTTCCATCCATGATCAAGTCAAGGAGGGAGGCATAGAGATTTGCAAGATACATACGGATCTGAATGTTGCACACCCGTTGACTTAGCCTCTATCACGAGCAAAACATGATCAACACCAAGACTCCATGGGTGTTAGAATCATTACAATGTAAACTAGACTATTGATATGTCTCCAACGTATCTATAATTTTTGATTGCTCCATGCTATTATATTATCTATTTTGGATGTTAATGGGCTTACTTTTACACTTTAATATTATTTTTGGGACTAATCTTTTAACCGGAGGCCCAGCCCAAATTGCTGTTGTTTCCCATTTTAGATTTTCGCCGAAAAGGAATATCAAACGGAGTCCAAACGGAACGAAACCTTCGGGATCGTTATTTTTGGAACAAACATGATCCGGGAGACTTGGAGTGGACGTCAAGAAACAATCGAGGAGGCCACGAGGCAGGGGCGCGCTGTGACGCCCCGGATTTAATCGTACACTAATCATGCACGCAGATGTGTACGATCAAGATCAAGGACTCACGGGTAGATATCACAACACAACTCTACAAATAAAATAAGTCATACAAGCATCATATTACAAGCCAGGGGCCTCGAGGGCTCGAATACAAGAGCTCGATCATAGACGAGTCAGCAGAAGCAACAATATCTGAATACAGACATAAGTTAAACAAGTTTGCCTTAAGAAGGCTAGCACAAACTGGGATACAGATCGAAAGAGGCGCAGGCCTCCTGCCTAGGATCCTCCTAAACTACTCCTAGTCGTCATCAGCGGGCAGCACGTAGTAGTAGGCACCTCCGGTGTAGTAGGAGTCGTCATCGACGGTGGCGTCTGGATCCTGGGCTCCAACATCTGGTTGCGACAACCAGGTAGAATGGATAGGGAGAAAGCAACCGTGAGTACTCATCCAAAGTACTCGCAAGAAAGGAGCTACGCTACTTATGCATGGGTAAATGTGTAAAGGGCCATATCGGTGGACTGAACTGCAGAAAGCCAGAATAAGAGGGGGGGAGCTAGTCCTGTCGAAGACTATGCTTCTGGCAGCCCCCGTCTTGCAGCATGTAGAAGAGAGTAGACTGAAGTCCTCCAAGTAGCATCGCATAGCATAATCCTAACCGATGATCCTCCCCTCGTCGCCCTGTGAGAGAGCGATCACCGGTTGTATCTGGCACTTGGAAGGGTGTGTTTTATTAAGTATCCGGTTCTAGTTGTCATAAGGTCAAGGTACAACTCCAAGTCATCCTGTTACCGAAGATCACGGCTATTCGAATAGATTAACTTCCCTGCAGGGGTGCACCACATAAGCCAACACGCTCGATCCCATTTGGCCGGACACACTTTCCTGGGTCATGCCCGGCCTCGGAAGATCAACACGTCGCAGCCCTACCTAGGCACAACAAAGAGGTCAGCACGCCGGTCTAAATCCTATGGCGCAGGGGTCTGGGCCCATCGCCCTTTGCACACCTGCACGTTGCGAACGCGGCCGGAAGCAGAACTAGCCCCCTTAATACAAGAGCAGACTTACGGTCCAATCCGGCGCGCGCCACTCAGTCGCTGACGTCACGAAGGCTTCGGCTGATACCACGACGTTGAGTGCCCATAACTGTCCTCGCGTAGATGGTTAGTGCGTACAGGCCAGTAGCCAGACTCAGATCAAATACCAAGATCTCGTTAAACGTGTTAAGTATCCGCGAACGCCGACCAGGGCCAGGCCCACCTCTCTCCTAGGTGGTCTGAACCTGCCCTGTCACTCCGCCACAAAGTAACAGTCGGGGGCCGTCAGGAACCCAGGCCCACCACTACCTGGGTGGAACCACCTGCCCCTTCAGCCCCCATCTCCGAACAGTATCATAGGTAATGTAACAGTGTAAAGTATATAGGATATGCCTGTGATCACCTCCCGAAGTGATCACGGCCCAGTAGTATAGCATGGCAGACAGACAAGAGTGTAGGGCCACTGATGGAACACTAGCATCCTATACTAAGCAGTAGGATAGCAGGTAATGGTAACAACAGTAGTAGCAAGGACAGGCTATGCATCAGGATAGGAATAACGGAAAGCAGTAACATGCTACACTACTCTAATGCAAGCAGTATAGAGAAGAGAAGGCGATATCTGGTGATCAAAGGGGGGGCTTGCCTGGTTGCTCAGACAAGAAGGAGGGGTCGTCGATGTAGTCGATCACAGGGGCATCAGCGGCAGTCTCGGGGTCTACCAGAGAGAAGAGGGGGGAAGAAACAGTAAATACATAGCAAGCAAGAGCATAACAGGACAACAGGCAGAGCTAGACGTGTTCTAACGCGGTGCTACACGTTACCGGCGAAGGGAATAACATCCGGGAATGTTTCCCCAGGTTTAGCATTTTCGGACAAACGAACCGGAGGGGAAAAGTTCCATGTTCGCTATGCTAGGAGTGTGTGGCGGACGAACGGGTTACGTATCCGGGTTCGTCTCATTGTTCTGAGTAACTTTCATGTAGAAACTATTTTAATCCGAGTTACGGATTAAAAGATATGATTTTCTAAAGATTTTTTAATTTCTGGAATTTAATTAATTATTTAAATCCAACATTATCCAGAATAGTAAATAATGACGTCAGCATGACATCAGAGTGATGTCAGTAGTCAACGTTGACCATTGACCTGGTCAACCTGACGTGTGGGTCCAGTGGGACCCACCTGTCATTCTCTATTTAGGCTAATTAGGGTTTAGGTTAATTAGTTAGCTTAATTAGACTAACAGGTTAGTTTAGACTAATTAAGTAGGATTAATTAAGTTAACTAATTCACTAATTAATTAATTATTTTCATTTTATTTATTTATTTTTAAAGGTTCTAAGGGCGTGGGTCCCATCTGCCATTGTAACAAGGGTTTAGTGGGCGCCGGGTGCAGCGGGCAAACAGGCGCTCGCGCCTGGTGCGGGTGCAGCCCGGCTAGGATAGGGGAGGGAAGGGCGCCGGGCGCTAGCAGCTACGGCGAGCTGCGCCGGGCAGGAGGCAGCAAGGGAGGTGGAGCGGCCCGAGTAGAGGAGGGGGCGCTTGCGGGGAAGCAGGGGGGCGACAGAGGCAAGGGGCACCGGCAGCGGGGCGAGCGGCCGAGTGTGTGTGCGAGGCCGTCGGGCGCGGCCGAGGCAGCCGGCGCGCGTGAGGGCGCCGATGCGGGGCGGCGACTAGGCGAAGGCCGCGGCGGAGAGGGGCGGAGGACGGTGGCTACAGAGGTGGGCGCGGGAGCGGCGACGAGGCACACGACGAGCGGGCTGGTGCACGCGCGGCGGAAGCAGAGCGGCGGAGGTGAGGCCAGCACGGGCCGGCCGGAGCCGCGAGCGGCAGCGGGCGCGGCCCCGCGTGGGCGGGCGCGCGGTAGGACGACAGCAGGGGGCACGAGGCGCTCACCGCGGCGAGTGGGTGCGATGCGCGGCACGGGTTCGAGCGCGTGCGCGGGGAGGAAGAGAGGAGGATCGGCGCGGGGATGCTCACGGGGCCGGTAGGGTCTGGGCAGCGGGGGGTTGAGGAGGAAGACGGCGACAGTGGCGTTGGGGAGGCAGGCCGGCGGGGATGAGACGAGGTCGAGGCGGCGTCGATCCAGGCGGCGGGGTCGTCGGGCTCCGAGGCGCGCGTGTGCGAGCCCCAATCCGATCTGGATCGGGGGCGAGAGGAGTGCAACGACGTGGGGGAAGAGTGGGGCGTCGGTTAGTGGTTAGGGTTCGGGTCCAGGGATAAGGGGAGTGGGGTTGGGCCGGTTGGGCCGTTTGGTTTAATGGGCCAAGGTGCCCAGTAGGTTTAGGTCTCTTTTTTTTGTATCCCCTTTTCTGTTTCTTTATTTCTTTTCTGTTTTATTTTGTTCCTCATTGTATTTTAGTTTTGTAAAGTACAAGAATGATCCCTAAATTGGTAATAGGAATTATACCACTGCCACAATTAACTTGGCAACTAAATATATTAGTTTGTAATAGTTTATCATTTTAAAAGCATTTAAATAATTGTTTTTGCTACTGTTTAAATCGTTTTAGAGTATTTGAACATTTTATAAAAGTGTAGTTCCACTGCCATAATTACTTATGCATTATTTGGCTCACTCTGAACATTATAGTTTTAATTTTTGAAAACTTTTGTTGTTTGCCTGATTTTTAAATCGAATTCACATCGGTTTCGAACTAATGCGAGATTAGCCACCGTAATCGAGGTGACGTGGCATCATTAGCGGAGGATTACCGTAGCGTAACTATCCGGGCGTCACAATTCTCCTCCACTACAAGAAATCTCGTCCCGAGATTTAAGAGGTGTACTAAGGGGGAAAGGTCTGGTTACGAAATCCTAACGAATCTTCTCGGCCTTGGTTGCTCTTCTCGAGGTGGTCGACCCATTATATTGATGTCTTGATTTTCTGGTTCAGGTCATCAAGAAGAAGTCAGCATCCTTTCTTTGGGGGTCCCATCGTACTTACGAAAGAATAAGGGGGTATTCCGGGAGAACGAACCTCTATAAGGTTGACTATCTGGTGGATAACTTCGGGGAAGGTGGCGGAAAGTAACTCTCGAAATGAAACTTAAGAAATATCGAGAGCAAAGTAATGAGGATTCATGGGCAGTTTCGAGCGAGCAGGGAACCGTTCGATGCCTGAAACAGGGCGTGAAATGGGCTCAAAGCAATCGGGAATAAGTATTGTGTTTCATACCAGAAGTGATGATCTCTGGAAGGTGGCTCGTGAATTACATACGAAGCCAAGCGTGAGGAATAACTTTGGAAATAGGGGGTGTATAGGAGAGTCAGGTTTCGATCCTGGGACCTGTGGGTTATGGGCCCACCATGTGGATTAAGAGCAGGAAGGGCGGTGACGTCTTGCACGACCGTGTAAGCATGGCAAGTCAGAGGATAGTCTATCGGTTATTTCGGTCAACAACAGCGGTACCAAGGGCGAGGGATGAAGAGAACCATTTTCCTGCTCGTTGAACGAGGTGGACCAATAGGCAAAGTTCTCATCCATCGGTGGTTACCGGAATGCCATCAACAAAAGCAACAGGGTCTTACCGACACGGTTGTACACCAAGGTGTTTACATAAGCAGGAGAATATTACTGCTTAGGTCATATAGATCACCAGTAAGGTTAAACAAAACAATGGAAAGGAGAAGGTGATCATCAGTTTAAACAGAACAATGGAAAGGACAATGTGCCTAAACACATATTTCAGGGGTATATCCTTCCCAAGGACAAACAGAGCATGATATCCACAACAGGATATAATGTAGAAAACCCTTTAGAAAAGGGGAGAGAAACTTCATGACATTATCCATACAGCGGTGTTTGGATAATTGAACAAGAAACATTTAGCATTGGGCTTCAAATGTTCTTGTTGATGAAGAGAGTACCACAGACATTCTTCGAGATAGCATTGACATGTTCTTCAATCAAAGGTCGGACTTTGGATATACAAAGGATTCATCAGGAACAATTTATAAAGAAAGTCATTCCATTTCCTCATGGAAGAATGGTTAACCTTGCAAAAAAGGAAACTAAAACATTAGGTCCTCCGGTCAGGTGTGCTAGGCATGACATCACCTTATCGGGTCATATAAGGACCAATGATATGACTCTTGAAAAATGTTCCATCCATCATATCTAACCGAGGTTCAGATCTGATGGGTGTCAGGATACCTCCGACATTAGGATGCCTAAGTAAAGGTGCAACACAAATTGTCGAGATGACGTTGTAAGATTCTCAGGAAATGACTATGGAAGCAAGTTCCGAATCATGCGTTCATCATTAAACCAAGGAGAGGACGAGGACGGATTAAAAGATATAATTTTCTAAAGATTTTATTAATTTCTGGAATTTAATTAATTATTTAAATTCAACATTATCCAGAATAGTAAATGATGATGTCAGCATGACATCAGAGTGATGTCAGTAGTCAACGTTGACCATTGACCTGGTCAACCTGACGTGTGGGTCTAGTGGGACCCACCTGTTATTCTCTATTTAGGTTAATTAGGGTTTAGGTTAATTAGTTAGCTTAATTAGACTAACATGTTAGTTTAGACTAATTAAGTAGGATTAATTAACTTAACTAATTCACTAATTAATTAATTAATTTCATTTTATTTATTTATTTTTAAACGTTCTAAGGGCGTGGGTCCCATCTGTCATTGTAACAAGGGTTTAGTGGGCGCCGGGTGCAGCGGGCAAACAGGCGCCCGCGCCTGGTGCGGGTGCAGCCCGGCTAGGACAGGGGAGGGAAGGGCGTCGGGCGCTGGCAGCTGCGGCGAGCTGCGCCGGGCAGGAGGACCAAGGGAGGTGGAGCGGCCCGAGTAGAGGAGGGGCGCTTGCGGGGAAGCAGGGGGGTGACGGAGGCGAGGGGCGCCGGCAGCGGGGCGAGCGGCCGGGTGTGTGTGCGAGGCCGTCGGGCGCGGCCGAGGCAGCCGACGCGCGTGCGGGCGCCGATGTGGGGCGGCGACTAGGCGAAGGCCGCGGCGGAGAGGGGCGGAGGACGGTGGCTACAGAGGTGGGCGTGGGAGCGGTGACGCGGCACGCGACGAGCGGGACGGTGCACGCGCGGCGGAAGCAGAGGGGCGAAGGTGAGGCCAGCACGGGGCGGCCAGAGCTGTGAGCGGCAGCGGGTGCGGCCACGCGTGGGCGGGCGCGCGGTAGGACGACAGCAGGGGGCACGAGGCGCTCACCGCGGCGAGTGGGTGCGATGCGCGACACGGGTTCGAGCGCGTGCGCGGGGAGGAAGAGAGGAGGATCGGCGCGGGGATGCTCACGGGGCCGGTAAGGTCTGGGCAGCGGGGGGTTGAGGAGGAAGACGGCGACGACGGCGTTGGGGAGGCAGGCCGGCGGGGACGAGACGAGGTCGAGGCGGCATCGATCCAGGCGGCGGGGTCGTCGGGCTCCGAGGCGCGCGTGTGCGAGCCCCGATCCAATCTGGATCGGGGGGGAGAGGAGGGGAACGACATGGGGGAAGAGTGGGGCGTCGGTTAGTGGTTAGGGTTCGGGTCCAGGGATAAGGGGAGTGGGGTTGGGCCGGTTGGGCCGTTTGGTTTAATGGGCCAAGGTGCCCAGTAGGTTTAGGTCTCTTTTTTTTGTATCCCCTTTTCTGTTTCTTTATTTCTTTTCTGTTTTATTTTGTTCCTCATTGTATTTTAGGTTTGTAAAGTACAAGAATGATCCCTAAATTGGTAATAGGAATTATACCACTACCACAATTAACTTGGCAACTAAATATATTAGTTTGTAATAGTTTATCATTTTAAAAGCATTTAAATAATTTTTTTGCTACTGTTTAAATCGTTTTAGAGTATTTGAACATTTTATAAAAGTGTAGTTCCACTACCATAATTACTTATGCATTATTTGGCTCACTCTGAACATTATAGTTTTAATTTTTGAAAACTTTGGTTGTTTGCGTGATTTTTAAATCGAATTCAAATCGGTTTCGAACTAATGCGAGATTAGCCACCGTAATCGAGGTGACGTGGCATCATTAGCGGAGGATTACCGTAGCGTAACTATCCGGGCATCACATAGGCTCATCCACAAATCATCGAGATTTCCAGAGGATGGATTTCCACAATTATGTGAACAAGGAAAAACTATTTGTCGGATCAAATGATATAATGATGCATGCTCGAGGGAGACATACACAACTGAACAATGATAGAAGGGTGTACCCAGGAAGCTGGACTAGGTAGCACGATTGATGTTCGAATGATGATTCAATAAGCAATAGACTTAGAATGAAACTGTAGACCAATAACTTCAAAGCAATAGGATTGCTAGAAGTTTAGAATTTACGCATCACAGACCATTTGTCGGTATTCCGGTTAGAAACAACACGAAGACCAAGAAATGAACGCAAAAGGCGAGAGATATTACTATATCAAGAATTCTCAAGAGGTGGTAAATTTACCACGACATTCTTGACATAAAAGGTGATAATAATCCAAGGTGGAACATAACATAAGCTGGATAGAAAGGAGCTCCATAACATGATCAAGTTTGTGCCGGAGGGAGGGCAATAAAGATGTCGATGATAGCACAATTCATCGAGGGGCAAGGATGGCATTCCTCATCATGAATTCAGTTGATACCCTTGAAGAGCTCAGAATGCTGATTATTAAAATTAGCACGATAATGATGTATCCGTTCAGGCTAGGACAGACATGGAGTATTAAACTTGTAAGTGATGAAGATCTCTAATCCTCGTTGAATCGCAGTGCAGACTCGATTTCGTTATCGGTGTCCTTGAGTGTTTCTTAACTCAAAGCCCATGAAAAATTGGAGTCCGTGAGAATGTAATACCTGATGAAGAACTCATAAGAGGTTATGCAGTTCCATGATAATCTCGAGATACCAGGGGGGTAATGCTCGACGACATATCAAAGTAGAGATTGGACTAGGGTATTGCTCTGCAGAAGACAAATGCTTAAACTTGCATGAGAAATGTTATTTAAAGAGAACATGGTAGGAACCACGATTGCAAAAGGCCAGATCCCAGATATAAGATGAACTTATACCAAAGGAATAATTAATTTAAGAGAAGCTTTAACGATAAGATCTGCATCGTGTCTATGGGCATGAACACAAAGTTCAAGGTCGACTCCCACTTCTCCAATGCATAACCTTTCATTCACTTCTCACTTTAGAAGAAGTTGTAGTGTTAAAATTTTATCTGGCAAAATACCAGAAGTGTATGACTCGTGAAAACTTTCGAGTTCACCCATATTAAGGAAGGCATAGGTTCAACCCATCAGGGTATCATGGAAATATATACCACAAGCTTCAATAGTAAATACCACCAGCTCAAAAGCTGAGCATGGTTGAGAAAGCAGAGGATACAATTTACCAAAGGCATTATGTATCTGAGGGAAGGCTCACAAGGTTATTGAGTATGAAGGATGCTGTCGGATAAAATCCATTAAAGGATCTGCCGGTCCATAACAGAGCTGATGTGAGCGTCCGCACACAACCAGAGGAGGTAACAATGCAAGAATTGGATTATAGAAACAACTGACTAATCCAGAGCTCCAATGCAAAGGAATTATAATTTTCAAATCAAGGGATCAGAAGCAATGTTCTGATTAGGGATGGATAGGTTGAATAGCCTTAGGGGTACAATCGACGGCAATTGGATTGGTTGAGAACCAGCTCATGCTTAAAATGACGTCTGAGCCGGAAGGATGAATTCTAGGATTTCGACTGAGGATTTCGAGCATTCACCACATATCAAATCAAAGGCTAAAAATGACAACGACAAAGGATACTACTGAATATTGCTAGACATATGGAATGCAACCATAATGCAAGCAGACAAGCATTTGCACAGCAACAGCTGGCAGAGAATTACCGGAAGACCGGATAGTATATCAATGTACCTTGTGGATCAAATGATCAACTAGAAATGAACAGTTCTTCGATAAGGGTGAAGAATTATTCGTAGGGGTATTCATGCGGCAAAGAACTGCAAGGCAGTAGGCACAAAATATTCTCGGAACAATAAAGAGGATTTCAAGGTATCTTGTAATAACAAGATCAACTGGGAATGAAGTTATGGACGACAAGTGTATGTAGCTTTCCATAGGGATTTATCGGTGGTATGGAATTGCAACGGCGAAGGGCACAAGGGTCTCGGGGAAACATCGGAGAGTATTGTCAGAATCTTCTGTTGAAGCGGTCGATCATCTGTAATGAAGGGCTCTCCGGCAGGAAGTGGTAACGAGAACCTAGAGTTAGATTTCAGCAAAATCATTTAACCCGAATAGAAGAGAGATCAGAATCCCAGAGTATAGACGAGGAAAAAAAGATCCTAATTCCACCCAATGGCGAGGTGGGCCCATGGGCCGCACAACCATGTTAGTAAAAGTTTTGTAAAGTCTAGACTCAACTTCGGCCAAGGAGTTGGAAAGGGGGATTCCTACAGGCAGTCGGCTCTGATACCAACTTGTGACGCCCCCGAGTTAATTGTACACTAATCATTCACGCAAATGTGTATGATCAAGATCAAGGACTCACGGGTAGATATCTCAACACAACTCTACAAATAAAATAAGTCATACAAGCATCATATTACAAGCCAGGGGCCTCGAGGGCTCGAATGCAAGAGCTCGATCATAGACGAGTCAGCGGAAGCAACAATATCTGAATACAGACATAAGTTAAACAAGTTTGCCTTACGAAGGCTAGCACAAACTGGGATACAGATCGAAAGAGGCATAGGCCTCCTGCCTGGGATCCTCCTAAACTACAACTGGTCGTCATCAGTGGGCAGCACGTAGTAGTAGGCACCTCCGGTGTAGTAGGAGTCGTCATCGACGATGGAGTCTGGATCCTGGGCTCCAACATCTGGTTGCGACAACCAGGTAGAATGGATAGGGAGAAAAGAGGGAGAAAGCAACCGTGAGTACTCATCCAAAGTACTCGCAAGCAAGGAGCTACACTACTTATGCATGGGTAAATGTGTAAAGGGCCATATCGGTGGACTGAACTGCAGAAAGCCAGAATAAGAGGGGGGGGAGCTAGTCCTGTCAAAGACTACGCTTCTGGCAGCCCCCGTCTTGCAGCATGTAGAAGAGAGTAGACTGAAGTCCTCCAAGTAGCATCGCATAGCATAATCCTAACCGATGATCCTCCCTTCGTCGCCCTGTGAGAGAGCGATCACCGGTTGTATCTGGCACTTGGAAGGGTGTGTTTTATTAAGTATCCGGTTCTAGTTGTCATAAGGTCAAGGTACAACTCCAAGTCGTCCTGTTACCGAAGATCACGGCTATTCGAATAGATTAACTTCCCTGCAGGGGTGCACCACATAACCCAACACGCTCGATCCCATTTGGCCGGACACACTTTCCTGGGTCATGCCCGGCCTCGGAAGATCAACACGTCGCAGCCCTACCTAGGCACAACAGAGAGGTCAGCACGCCAGTCTAAATCCTATGGCCTAGGGGTCTGGGCCCATCGCCCTTTGCACACCTGCACGTTGCGAACGCGGCCGGAAGCAGAACTAGCCCCCTTAATACAAGAGTAGGCTTACGGTCCAATCCGGCGCGCGCCACTCAGTCGCTGACGTCACGAAGGCTTCGGCTGATACCACGATGTCGAGTGCCCATAACTGTCCCCGCGTAGATGGTTAGTGCGTATAGGCCAGTAGCCAGACTCAGATCAAATACCAAGATCTCGTTAAACGTGTTAAGTATTCGCGAACACCGACCAGGGCCAGGCCCACCTCTCTCCTAGGTGGTCTGAACCTGCCCTGTCGCTCCGCCACAAAGTAACTATCGGGGGCCGTCGGGAACCCAGGCCCACCACTACTTGGGTGGAACCACCTGCCCCTTCAGCCCCCATCTCCGAACAGTATCATAGGTAATGTAACAGTGTAAAGTATATAGGATATGCCCGTGATCACCTCCCGAAGTGATCACGACCCAGTAGTATAGCATGGCAGACGGACAAGAGTGTAGGGCCACTGATGAAACACTAGCATCCTATACTAAGCAGTAGGATAGCAGGTAATGGTAACAACAGTAGTAGCAAGGACAGGCTATGCATCAGGATAGGAATAACGGAAAGCAGTAACATGCTACACTACTCTAATGCAAGCAGTATAGAGAAGAGTAGGCGATATCTGGTGATCAAAGGGGGGGCTTTCCTGGTTGCTCAGACAAGAAGGAGGGGTCGTCGATCACAGGGGCATCAGCGGCAGTCTCGGGGTCAACCGGAGAGAAGAGGGGGGAAGAAACAGTAAATACATAACAAGCAAGAGCATAACAGGACAACAGGCAGAGCTAGACGTGTTCTAACACGGTGCTACACGTTACCGGCGAAGGGAATAACATCCGGGAATGTTTCCCCAGTTTTAGCATTTTCGGACAAACGAACCGGAGGGGAAAAGTTCCATGTTTGCTATGCTAGGAGTGTGTGGCGGACGAACGGGCTACGTATCCGGGTTCGTCTCGTCGTTCTGAGTAACTTTCATGTAGAAAGTATTTTAATCCGAGTTACGGATTAAAAGATATGATTTTCGAAAGATTTTATTAATTTCTCGAATTTAATTAATTATTTAAATCCAACATTATCCAGAATAGTAAATGATGACGTTCGCATGACATCAGAGTGATGTCAGTAGTCAACGTTGACCATTGACCTGGTCAACCTGACGTGTGGGTCTAGTGGGACCCACCTGTCATTCTCTATTTAGCTTAATTAGGGTTTAGGTTAATTAGTTAGCTTAATTAGACTAACAGGTTAGTTTAGACTAATTAAGTAGGATTAATTAACTTAACTAATTCACTAATTAATTAATTATTTTCATTTTATTTATTTATTTTTAAACGTTCTAAGGGCGTGGGTCCCATCTGTCATTGTAACAAGGGTTTAGTGGGTGCCGGGTGCAGCGGGCAAACAGGCGCCCGCGTGGTGCGGGTGCAGCCCGGCTAGGACATGGGAGGGAAGGGCGCCGGGCGCTGGCAGCTGCGGCGAGCTGCGCCGGGCAGGAGGCAGCAAGGGAGGTGGAGCGGCCCGAGTAGAGGAGGGGGCGCTTGCGGGGAAGCAGGGGGGCGATGGAGGCGAGGGGCGCCGGCAGCGGGGCGAGCGGCCGGGTGTGTGTGCGAGGCCGTTGGGCGCGGCCAAGGCAGCCGGCGCGCGTGCGGGCGCCAATGTGGGGCGGCGACTAGGCGAAGGCCGCGGCGGAGAGGGGCGGAGGATGGTGGCTACAGAGGTGGGCGCGGGAGCGGCGACGCGGCACGCGACGAGCGGGACGGCGCACGCGCGGCGGAAGCTGAGGGGCGGAGGTGAGGCCAGCACGGACCGGTGGAGCCGCGAGCGGCAGCGGGCGCGGCCCCGCGTGGGCGGGCACGCGGTAGGACGACAGCAGGGGGCACGAGGCGCTCACCGCGGCGAGTGGGTGCGATGCGCGGCACGGGTTCGAGCGCGTGCGCGGGGAGGAAGAGAGGAGGATCGGCGCGGGGATGCTCACGGGGCCGGTAGGATCTGGGCAGCGGGGGGTTGAGGAGGAAGACGGCGACGACGACATTGGGGAGGCAGGCCGGCGGGGACGAGACGAGGTCGAGGCGGCGTTGATCCAGGCGGCGGGGTCGTCGGGCTCCGAGGCGCGCGTGTGCGAGCCCCGATCCGATCTGGATCGGGGGGGCAGGGGAACGACGTGGGGGAAGAGTGGGGCGTCCGTTAGTGGTTAGGGTTCGGGTCCAGGGATAAGGGGAGTGGGGTTAGGCCGGTTGGGCCGTTTGGTTTAATGGGCCAAGGTGCCCAGTAGGTTTAGGTCTCTTTTTTTTGTATCCCCTTTTCTGTTTCTTTATTTCTTTTCTGTTTTATTTTGTTCGTCATTGTATTTTAGTTTTGTAAAGTACAAGAATGATCCCTAAATTGGTAATAGGAATTATACCACTTCCACAATTAACTTGGCAACTAAATATATTAGTGTGTAATAGTTTATCATTTTAAAAGCATTTAAATAATTGTTTTTTCTACTGTTTAAATCATTTTCGAGTATTTGAACATTTTATAAAAGAGTAGTTCCACCGCCATAATTACTTATGCATTATTTGGCTCACTCTGAACATTATAGTTTTAACTTTTGAAAACTTTTGTTGTTTGCCTGATTTTTAAATCGAATTCAAATCGGTTTCGAACTAATGCGAGATTAGCCACCATAATCGAGGTGACGTGGCATCATTAGCGGAGGATTACCGTAGCGTAACTATCCAGGCGTCACACGCGCCCACCCCCTGGGCGCGCCCTCCACCCTCGTGGGCCCCTCATTGCTCCACCCACCTACTTCTTCCTCCTATATATATCCATATACCCCGCAAACATCCAGGAGCACCGCGAAAACCTAATGCCACCGGCGCAACCTTCTGTACCCAAGAGATCCCATCTTGGGGCCTTTTCCGGAGCTCTGCCGGCGGGGACATTGATCACGGAGGGCCTCTACATCAACTCCATGGCATCTCCGATGATGTGTGAGTAGTTTACTTCAGACCTTCGGGTCCATAGCTAGTAGATAGATGGCTTCTTCTCTCTCTTTGGATCTCAATACAAAGTTCTCTTCGATTCTCTTGGAGATCTATTCGATGTAACTCTTCTTTTTGCGGTGTGTTTGTCGAGATCCGATGAATTGTGGGTTTATGATCAAGCTTATCTATGAACAATATTTGAATCTTCTCTGAATTCTTTTATGTGTGATTGGTTTATCTTTGCAAGTCTCTTTGAATTATCAGTTTGGTTTGGCCTACTAGATTGATCTTTCTTGCAATGGGAGAAGTGCTTAGCTTTGGGTTCAATCTTTCGGTGCTCGATCCCAGTGACAGAAAGGGAAACGACACGTATTGTATTGTTGCCATCGAGGATAAAAAGATGGGGTTTACATCATATTGCATGAGTTTATCCCTCTACATCATGTCATCTTGCTTAAGGCGTTACTCTGTTCTTACGAACTTAATACTCTAGATGCATGCTGGATAGCGGTCGATGTGTGGAGTAATAGTAGTAGATGCAGGTAGTAGTCGGTCTACTTGTCGCGGAGATGCCATGGAGTTGATGTAGAGGCCCTCCGTGATCAATGTCCCCGCCAGCAGAGCTCCGGAAAAGGCCCCAAGATGGGATCTCTTGGGTACAGAAGGTTGCGCCGGTGGCATTAGGTTTTCGCGGTGCTCCTGGATGTTTGCGGGGTATATGGATATATATAGGAGGAAGAAGTAGGTCGATGGAGCAACAAGGGGCCCACGAGGGTGGAGTGCGCGCCCAGGGGGGTGGGCGCCCCTGCCTCGTGGCCTCCTCGATTGTTTCTTGACGTCCACTCGAAGTCTCCTGGATCATGTTTGTTCCAAAAATAACGCTCCCGAAGGTTTCATTCCGTTTGGACTCCGTTTGTTATTCCTTTTGGGTGAAGCTCTAAAATAGGCAAAAAAATAGTAATTTGGGTTGGGCCTCCGGTTAATAGGTTAGTCCCAAAAATAATATAAAGTGTAAAAACAAGCCATTTAACATCCAAAATAGATAATATAATAGCATGGAGCAATCAATTATTATAGATACGATGGAGACGTATCACATACGTACCTATTATGGCATTTCCATAGCCATTCCGAGATACATTGCCATGCAACTTTCCACCATTCCGTTTGTTATGACACGCTCCATCATTGTCATATTGCTTTGCATGATCATGTAGTTGACATCGCATTTGTGGCAAAGCCACCGTTCATAATTCTTTCATGCATGTCAATCTTGATTCATTGCATATCCCGGTACACCACGGGAGGCTTTCACATAGAGTCATATCTTGTTCTAAGTATTGAGTTGTAATTCTTGAGTTGTAAGTAAAAAGAAGTGTGATGATCATCATTATTAGAGCATTGTCCCAGTGAGGAAAGGATGATGGAGACTATGATTCCCCCACAAGTCGGGATGAGACTCCCGACGAAAAAGAAAGAAAAAAAAGGCCAAAAAAAGAAGGCCCAGATAAAAAATGAAAAAAATGAAATGAGAGAAAAAGAGAGAAGGGACAATGTTACTATCCTTTTTCTACACTTTTGCTTCAAAGGAGCACCATGATCTTCATGAATCTCTTATTTTGTCATAAACTAGTGGGAATTTTACATTATAGAACTTGTCTTGTATATTCGAATGATGGGCTTCCTCAAATTGCCCTAGGTCTTCGTGAGCAAGCAAGTTGGATACACACCCACTTAGTTTCTTTTGTTGAGCTTTCATACACTTATAGCTCTAGTGCATCTGTTGCATGGCAATCCCTACTCACTCGCATTGATATCTATTAATGGACATCTCCATAGCCCATTGATACGCCTAGTTGATGTGAGACTATCTTCTCCTTTTTTGTCTTCTCCACAACCACCATTCTATTCCACCATAGTGCTATATACATGGCTCACGCTCATATATTGCGTGAAGATTGAAAAATTTGAGAACATCAAAAGCATGAAACAATTGCTTGGCTTAGCATCGGGGTTGTGCATGATTTAATACTTTATGTGATGAAGATAGAGCATAGCCAGACTATATGATTTTGTGGGGACAACTTTCTTTGGCCATGTTATTTGGAGAAGACATGATTGCTTAGTTAGTATGCTTGAAGTATTATTATTTCTATGTCAATATTTAATTTTTATCTTGAATCTTTTGGATCTAAACATTCATCCCACAATAAAGAAAAATTACATTGAGAAATATGTTAGGAAGCATTCCACATCAAAAATTCTATTTTTATCATTTACCTACTCGAGGACGAGCAGGAATTAAGCTTGGGGATGCTGATATGTCTCCAACGTATATATAATTTTTGATTGCTCCATGCTATTATATTATCTATTTTGGATGTTAATGGGCTTATTTTTACACTTTTATATTATTTTTGGGACTAACCTATTAACCGGAGGCCCAGCCCAAATTGTTGTTTTTTGCCTATTTTAGAGCTTCGTCGAAAAGGAATATCAGACGGAGTCCAAACGGAATGAAACCATCGGGAGCGTTGTTTTTGGAACAAACGTGATCCAGGAGACTTGGAGTGGACGACAAGAAACAATCGAGGAGGCCACGAGGCAGGGGGCGCGCCCACCCCCTGGGCGCGCCCTCCATCCTCATGGGCCCCTCGTTGCTTAACTGACCTACTTCTTCCTCCTATATATATCCATATACCCCGCAAACATCTAGGAGCACCACAAAAACCTAATTCCACTGCCGCAACCTTCTGTACCCAAGAGATCCCATCTTGGGGCCTTTTCCGGAGCTCCGCTGGAGGGGCCATTGATCACGGAGGGCCTCTACATCAACACCATGGCCTCTCTCATGATGTGTGAGTAGTTTACTTCAGACCTTCGAGTCCATAGCTAGTAGCTAGATGGCTTATTCTCTCTCATTGGATTTCAATACAAAGTTCTCCTCAATTCTCTTGGATATCTATTCGATGTAACTCTTCTTTTTACAGTGTGTTTGTCGAGATCCGATGAATTGTGGGTTTATGATCAAGTTTATCTATGAACAATATTTGGATCTTCTCTGAATTCTTTTATGTATGATTGGTTTATCTTTGCAAGTCTCTTCGAATTATCAGTTTAGTTTGGCCCACTAGATTGATCTTTCTTGCAATGGGAGAAGTGCTTAGCTTTGGGTTCAATCTTGCGGTGCTCAATCCCGATGACAGAAAGGGAAATGACATGTATTGTATTGTTGCCATCGAGGATAAAAAAATAGGTTTTACATCATATTGCATGAGTTTATCCCTCTACATCATGTCATCTTGCTTAAGGCGTTACTCTGTTCTTATGAACTTAATACTCTAGATGCATGCTGGATAGCGGTTGATGTGTGGAGTAATAGTAGTAGATGCAGGCAGGAGTTGGTCTACTTGGCGCGGACGTGATGCCTATATACATGATCATACCTATATATTCTCATAATTACTCGCTTTTCTATCAATTGATCGACAGTAATTTGTTCACCCACCGTAATACTTATGCTATCTTGAGATAAGCCACTAGTGAAACCTATGCCCCCCGGGTCTATTCTCCATCATATAAGTTTCCAATCTATTTTATTTTGCTATCTTTTACTTTCAATCTATATCATGAAAATACCAAAAATACTTATCTTATTATTATCATCTCTATCAGATCTCACTCTTGCAAGTGGCGTGAAGGGATTGACAACCCCTTTATCACGTTGGTTGCAAGGTTCTTATTTGTGTGTGTAGGTACGAGGTGACTCGCGCATGGTCTCCTACTGGATTGATACATTGGTTCTAAAAAACTGTGGGAAATACTTACGTGCTACCTCTTGAGCACTGCGTTGGTTTTTCCTTGAAGAGGAAAGGGTGATGCAGTGAAGTATCGTAAGTATTTCCCTCAGTTTTTGAGAACCAAGGTATCAATCCAGTAGGAGATCACGCTCGAGTCCCACGCACCTACACAACAAATAAGAACCTCACAACCAACACGATAAAGGGGTTGTCAATCCCTTCACCGTCACTTACGAGAGTGAGATCTGATAGATATGATAAGATAATATTTTTGGTATTTTTATGATAAAGAGGAATAAAGATGCAAAGTAAAATAAACGGCAATATAAATAACTAAGTATTGGAAGATTAATATGATGGAAGATAGACCTAGGAGCCACAGGTTTCACTAGTGGCTTCTCTCAAGAGCATAAGTATTACGGTGGGTAAACGAATTATTGTCGAGCAATTTATAGAATTGAGCATAGTTATGAGAATATCTAGGTATGATTATGTACATAGGCATCACGTCTGCGATAAGTAGACCGAAACAATTATGCATCTACTATTATTACTCCACACATCGACCGCTATCCAGGATGCATCTAGAGTATTAAGTTCATAAGAACAGAGTAATGCTTTAAGGAAGATGACATGATGTAGAGGGATAAACTCATGCAATACGATATAAACCCCATCTTTTTATCCTCGATGGCAACAATACAATACGTGTCGGCTCCCTTTCTTTCACTGGGATCGAACACCGCAAGATTGAACCCAAAGCTAAGCACTTCTCCCATTGCAAGAAAGATCAATCTAGTAGGCCAAATCAAAATGATAATTCAAAGAGACTTGCAAAGATAAAACAATCATACATAAAAGAATTCAGAGGAGAATCAAATATTGTTCATAGATAAAATGGATCATAAACCCACAATTCATCGGATCTCGAACAACACACCGCTAAACAATATTACATCAAATAGATCTCCAAGAAGATCGAGGAGAACTTTGTATTGAGATCTAAAGAGAGAGAACAAGCCATCTAACTAATAACAATGGACCCAAAGGTCTGAAGTAAACTAATCACACATCACTAGGGAGGCCATGGAGTTGATGTAGAGGCCCTCCGTGATCAATGCCCCCTCCGGTGGACATCCGGAAAAGGCCCCAAGATGGGATCTCTTGGGTACAGAAGGTTGCGGTGGTGGAATTAGGTTTTCGTGGTGCTCCTGGATGTTTGGGGGGTACGTGGATATATATATATATATATATATAGGAGGAAGAAGTACGTCGGTGGAGCAACAGAGGGCCCACGAGGGTGGAGGGTGCGCCCAGGGGGGTAAGTGTGCCCCCTACCTCGTGACTGCCTCATTTATTTCTTGACGCCCAGTCCAAGTCTCCTGGATCACGTTTGTTGAGAAAATCATGTTCCCGAAGGTTTCATTCTATTGGGACTCCGTTTGATATTCCTTTTCTTCGAAATCCTAAAATAGCAAAAAACAGCAATTTGGGCTGGGCCTCCGATTAGTAGGTTAGTCCCAAAAGTGATATAGAAGTGTAAAATAAAGCCCATTAACATCCAAAATAGATAATATAATATCATAGAGCAATCAAAAATTATAGATACGTTGGAGACGTATCAAGCATCCCCAAGCTTAATTCCTGCTCGTCCTCGAGTAGGTAAATGATAAAAAAGAATTTTTGATGTGGAATGCTTTCTAACATATTTCTCAATGTAATTTTTCTTTATTGTGGCATGAATGTTCAGATCCATAAGATTCAAGACAAAAGTTTAATATTGACATAAAAATAATAATACTTCAAGCATACTAACTAAGCAATCATGTCTTCTCAAAATAACATGGCCAAAGAAAGTTATCCCTACAAAATCATATAGTCTGGCTATGCTCTATCTTCACCACACAAAATATTTAAATCATGCACAACCCTGATGACAAGTCAAGCAATTGTTTCATACTTTTGATGTTCTCAAACTTTTCCAATCTTCACGCAATACATGAGCGTGAGTCATGGATATAGCACTATATGATGGAATAGAATGGTGGTTGTGGAGAATACAAAAAGAAGAAGATAGTCTCATATCAACTAGGCGTATCAACAGGCTATGGAGATGCCCATTAATAGATATCAATGTGAGTGAGTAGGGATTGCCATGCAACGGATGCACTGGAGCTATAAGTGTATGAAAGCTAAACAAAAGAAACTAAGTGGGTGTGCATCCAACTTGCTTGCTCATGAAGACCTAGGGCAATTTTAGCAAGACCATCATTCGAATATACAAGACAAGTTCTATAAAGAAAAATTCCCACTAGTATAAGAAAGTGATAGTATAGGAGATTCTATCATGAAGATCATGGTGCTACTTTGAAGCACAAGTGTGGAAAAAGGATAATAGCATTGTCCCTTCTCTCTTTTTCTCTCATTTTGTTTTCTTTGGGCCTTCTTTCTTTTTTTGGCCTCTTCTCTTCATTTTTTTTATTTTTTGTCCGGAGTCTCATCCCGACTTGTGGGGGAATCATAGTCTCCATCATCCTTTCCTCACTGGGACAATGCTCTAATAATGATGATCATCACACTTTATTTACTTACTACTAAAAAATTACAACTCGATACTTAGAACAAGATATGACTCTATGTGAATGCCTCCGGCGGTGTACCGGGATGTGCAATGATGCATGAGTGACATGTATGAAAATTATGAACGGTGGCTTTGCCACAAATACGATGTCAACAACATGATCATGCAAGCAATATGAAGATGATGAAGCGTGTCATAATAACGGAACGATGGAAAGTTGCATGGCAATATATCTCGGAATGGCTATGGAAATGCCATAATAGGTAGGTATGGTGGCTGTTTTGAGGAAGGTTTATGGTGGGTTTATGGTACCGGCGCTAGAGAGGCTAGCAATGGTGGAAGGGAGAGAGTGCGTATAATCCATGGACTCAACATTAGTCATAAAGAACTCACATACTTATTGCAAAAATCTATTAGTTATCGAAACAAAGTATTACGCGCATGCTCCTAGGGGCATAGATTGGTAGGAAAAGACCATCGCTCGTCCCCGACCGCCACTCATAAGGAAGACCATCAATAAATACATCATGCTCTGACTTCATCACATAACGGTTCACCATACGTGCATGCTACAGGAATCACAAACTTTAACACAAGTATTTCTAAAATTCACAACTACTCAACCAGCATGACTCTAATATCACCATCTCCATATCTCAAAACAATTATCAAGTATCAAATTTCTCATAGTATGCAATGCACTTATATGGAAGTTTTTATTATTTCCATGTTGTTCTAAAGGACTCTCAAAATAATATAAGTTAAGCATGAGAGAACAATAGTTTCTATAAAACAAAACCACCGCCGTGCTCTAAAACATATAAGTGAAGCACTAGAACAAAAACTATATAGCTCAAAAGATATAAGTGAAGCACATAGAGTATTCTAATAAATTTCAAATCATGTGAGTCTATCTAAAAAGGTATGTACAGCAAGGATGATTTTGGTAAACTAAAAAGCAAAGACTCAAATCATACAAGACGCTCCAAGCAAAACACATATCATGTGGTGAATAAAAATATAGCTCCAAGTAAAGTTACCGATAGACAAAGACGAAATAGGGGATGCCTTCCGGGGCATCCCCAAGCTTAGGCTTTTTGGTGTCCTTGAATTCTACCTTGGGGTGCCATGGGCATCCCCAAGATTAGGCTCTTGCCACTCCTTGTTCCATAATCCATCAAATCTTTACCCAAAACTTGAAAACTTCACAACACAAAACTCAATAGAAAATCTCATGAGCTCCGTTAGCGAAAGAATACAAAACACCACTTCAAGGTACTGTAATGAACTCATTCTTGATTTATATTGGTGTTAAACCTACTGTATTCCAACTTATCTATGGTTTATAAACTCTTTTACTAGCCATAGATTCATCAAAATAAGCAAACAACACAAGAAAAACAAAATCTATCAAAAACAGAATAGTCTGTAGTAATAGGTAACTAACGCAAACTTCTGGAACCCAAAAAATTCTAAAATAAATTTCTGGAAGTGAGGAATTCGTCTATTAATCATCTGCAAAAAGAATTAACTAAATAGCACTATCCAAATAAAAATGGAAGCAATTCTCGTGAGCGCTAACGTTTCCAACTTTTACAGCAAGATCAAAAAGACTTTCCCCAAGTCTTCCCAACGGTTCTACTTAGCACAAACAATAATTAAATACAAAAGGACACAACCACAACAGAGGCTAGATAAAATTTTTATTGCTAAACAGGAGCAAAAAGCAAGGAACAAAAATAAAATTGGGTTGCCTCCAAGCAAGCGCTATCGTTTCACGCCCCTAGCTAGGCATAAAAACAAAGATAGATCTATGTACTGCCATCTTTGGTAGGAAATCCATAGGTGGCTCTCATAATAGATTTATTTGGTAATTTAACTTTCTTTATAGGGAAGTGTTCCATTACTTTCCGTAATGTAAATTGGAATTTAATATTCCCTTCCTTCATATCAATAATTGCACCAATCGTTCTAAGGAAAGGTCTACCAAGAATAATAGGACATGCAAGATTGCAATCTATGTCAAGAACAATGAAATCTACGGGCACATAGTTCCTTTGTGCAACAATAGGAACATCATTAATTCTTCCCATAGGTTTCTTAATAGTGGAATCTGCAAGGTGCAATTTTAAAGAACAATCATCAAAATCACGGAAACCTAACAAATCACACAATTTTTTTGGAATCATGGAAACACTAGCACCAAAATCACACAAAGCATAACACTCATGATCTTTAATTTTATTTTTTATTGTAGATTCCCACTCATCATAAAGTTTTCTAGGGATAGAAACTTCCAACTCAAGTTTTTCTTCATAAGATTGCATCAAAGCATCAACGATATGTTTAGTAAAAGCTTTATTTTGACTATAAGCATGAGGAGAATTTAGCACGGATTGCAACAAGGAAATACAATCTATCAAAGAGCAATTATCATAATTAAATTCCTTGGAATCCAAAATGGTGGGTTCATTGATATCTAACGTTTTAATCTCTTCAATCCCACTTTTAACAATTTTAGCACCAAGATCTAAAGACTCCGAATTTTTGGAACGCCTTCTAGGTAAAGGTGGCTCATCTTCAAGCCCATCATTATCAAGATTCATATTGCAAAACAAAGATTTAATAGGGGACACATCAATAACTTTTATATCTTCTTCCTTATTATCATGAAAACTAGAAGAACACGCTTTCACAAAGCAATCTTTCTTAGCACGCATCCTAGCAGCTCTTTCTTTGCACTCATCAATGGAAATTCTCATGGCTTTTATAGACTCATTGATATCATGCTTAGGAGGAATAGATCTAAGTTTCAAAGAATAAACATCAAGAGAAATTCTATCAACATTCCTAGACAATTCATCAATGTTAAGCAGTTTTTTTTCAATCAAAGCATTGAAACTCTTTTGCGAAATAATAAATTCTTTAATACTAGATTCAAAATCAGAGGGCATCTTATTATAATTTCCACAAGAATTGTTGTAGGAATTACCACGATTATTAGAGGAATTGCTAGGAACACCACTTCAAGGTATTGTAATGAACTCATTCTTCATTTATATTGGTGTTAAACCTACTGTATTCCAACTTGTCTATGGTTTATAAACTCTTTTACTAGCCATAGATTCATCAAAATAAGCAAACAACACAAGAAAAACAGAATATCTCAAAAACAGAACAGTCTGTAGTGATCGGTAACTAACGCAAACTTCTGGAACCCCAAAAAATCTAAACTAAATTTCTGGACGTGAGGAATTTATCTATTAATCATCTGCAACAAGAATTAACTAAATATCACTATCCAAATAAAACTGGCAGCAATTCTCGTGAGCGCTAACGTTTCTGTTTTTTACAGCAAGATCAAAAAGACTTTCCCCAAGTCTTCCCAATGGTTCTACTTGGCACAAACACTAATTAAACACAAAAAGACACAACCACAACAGAGGCTAGATAAAGTTTTTATTACTAAGCAGGAGAAAAAAGCAAGGAACAAAAATAAAATTGGGTTGCCTCCCAACAAGAGCTAGGCATAAAAGCAAGGATAGATCTAGGTATTGCCATCTTTGGTAGGCAATCCATAAGTGGCTCTCATAATAGATTCATTTGGTAATTTAACTTTATTTCTAGGGAAGTGTTCCATGACTTTCCTTAATGTAAATTGGAATTTAATATTCCTTTCCTTCATATCAATAATTGCAGCAATCGTTTTAAGGAAAGGTCTACCAAGAATAATAGGAGATGAAAGATTGCAATCTATGTCAAGAACAATGAAATCTACGGGCACATAGTTCCTTTGTGCAACAATAAGAACATCATTAATTCTTCCCATAGGTTTCTTAATAGTGGAAACCGCAAGGTGCAATTTTAAAGAACAATCATTAAAATCACGAAAACCTAACAAATCACACAAAGTTCGGGAATCATGGAAACACTAGCACCCAAATCACACAAAGCATAACACTCATGATCTTTAATTTTATTTTTTATTGTAGGTTCCCACTCATCATAAACTTTTCTAGGGATAGAAACTTCCAACTCAAGTTTTTCTTCATAAGATTGCATCAAAGCATCAACAATATGTTTAGTAAAAGCTTTATTTTGACTATAAGTATGAGGAGAATTTAGCACGGATTGCAACAAGGAAATACAATCTATCAAAGAGCAATTATCATAATTAAATTCCTTGAAACACAAAATAGTGGGTTCATTGATATCTAACGTTTTAATCTCTTCAGTCCCACTTTTAACAATTTTAGCACCAAGATCTAAAGACTCCGAATTTTTGGAATACCTTCTAGGTAAAGGTGGCTCATTTTCAAGCCCATCATTATCAAGATTCATATTGCAAAACAAAGATTTAATAGGGGACACATCAATAACTTTTAGATCTTTATCCTTATTATCATGAAAACTAGAAGATCATGCTTTCACAAAGCAATCTTTCTTAGCACGCATCCTAGCAGCTCTTTCTTTGCACTCATCAATGGAAATTCTCATGGCTTTGAGAGACTCATTTTTATCATGCTTAGGTGAAATAGATCTAAGTTTCAAAGAATCAACATCAAAAGAAATTATATCAACGTTCCTAGCCAATTCATCAATGTTAAGCTATTTTTCTTCAATCAATGCATTGAAACTCTTTTGCGAAATAATAAATTCTTTAATACTAGATTCAAAATCACAGGGCACCTTATTATAATTTCCACAAGAATTGTTGTAGGAATTACCATAATTATTAGAGGAATTGCTAGGAAACGGCCTAGGATTAAAATTACCTCTATACGTGTTATTACCAAAAATGTTCTCAATCGAAGTAGACAAAGGCATATCATTAGGATCAGTAGGAGCACTCTTATTAGCAAACAATTTCATAAGTTCATCCATCTTTCCACTCAAAACATTGATCTCTTCAATTGCATGCACTTTTTTGTTAGTAGATCTTGCAGTGTGCCATTGAGAATAATTAACCATAATATTATCTAGGAGTTTGGTGGCTTCACCTAAAGTGATTTCCATAAAAGTGCCCCCCGCGGCCAAATCTAAAAGATTTCTAGAAGCAAAATTCAATCTGGCATAAAAATTCAGTGTAATCATCCATAAATTCAAACCATGTGATGGGCAATTACATATCATTGATTTTATCCTCTCCCAAGATTGTATAACATGTTCATGATCAAGTTGCTTAAAATTCATAATATCCTTTCTAAGAGAGATGATCTTAGCGGGAGGAAAATACATAGAGATAAAAGCATCTTTGCACTTATTCCATGAATCAATACTATTTTTAGGCAAAGACGAAAACCAAGCTTTAGCACGGTCTCTAAGCGAAAAGGGAAATAGCTTCAATTTAACAATATCATTGTCCACATCTTTGTTCTTTTGCATATCACACAAATCAACAAAGTTGTTTAGATGGGTAGCGGCATCTTCACTAGGAAGGCCAGAAAACGGATCTTTCATGACAAGATTCAGCAAAAAAGTATTAATTTCACAAAATTTAGCATCGGTAAGAGGAGCAATCAGAGTGCTACTAAAATCATTATTGTTGGTATTGGCAAAGTCACACAATTTAGTATTATCTTGAGCCATCGTGACAAGCAAGCAATCCAACACACGAGCAAACAAGAAATGGGCAAAAAGGCAAATAGAAAAAGAGAAGGGGGACGGAAAGAGAGGGCGAATAAAACGACACGGGTGAAGTGGGGGAGAGGAAAACGAGAGGCAAATGGCAAATAATGCAATGCGAGGGATAAGACTTTGTGATGGGTACTTGGTATGTCTTGACTTGTGCTTGACTTGAGTTGGCGCGAATCTCCCCGACAACGGCACCAGAAATCCTTCTTGCTACCTCTTAAGCACTATGTTGGTTTTCCTTTGAAGAGGAAAGGGTGTTGCAGTAAAGTATCGTAAGTATTTCCCTCAGTTTTTGAGAACCAAGGTATCAATCCAGTAGGAGATCACGCTCGAGTCCCACGCACCTACACAAACCAATAAGAACCTCACAACCAACGCGATAAAGGGGTTGTCAATCCCTGCACGGTCACTTACGAGAGTGAGATATGATAGAAATGATAAGATAATATTTTTGGTATTTTTATGATAAAGAGAAATAAAGATGCAAAGTAAAATAAATGGCAATAGAAATAACTAAGTATTGGAAGATTAATATGATGGAAGATAGGCCCGGGGGCCACAGGTTTCACTAGTGGCTTCTCTCAAGAGCATAAGTATTACGGTGGGTAAAAGAATTACTGTTGAGGAATTGATAGAAGTGAGCATATTTATGAGAATATCTAGGTATGATCATGTATATAGGCATGAGGTCCGTGACAAGTAGACCGAAACGATTCTGCACCTACTACTATTACTCCACAAATCAACCGCTATCCAGCATGCATCTAGAGTATTAAGTTCATAAGAACAGAGTAATGCTTTAAGGAAGATGACATGATGTAGAGGGATAAACTCATGCAATACGATATAAACCCCATCTTTTTATCCTCGATGGCAACAATACAATACGTGTCGGCTCCCTTTCTTTCACTGGGATCGAACACCGCAAGATTGAACCCAAAGCTAAGCACTTCTCCCATTGCAAGAAAGATCAATCTAGTAGGCCAAATCAAAATGATAATTCAAAGAGACTTGCAAAGATAAAACAATCATACATAAAAGAATTCAGAGGAGAATCAAATATTGTTCATAGATAAACTGGATCATAAACCCACAATTCATCGGATCTCGAACAACACACCGCTAAACAATATTACATCAAATAGATCTCCAAGAAGATCGAGGAGAACTTTGTATTGAGATCTAAAGAGAGAGAACAAGCCATCTAACTAATAACAATGGACCCAAAGGTCTGAAGTAAACTACTCACACATCACTAGGGAGGCCATGGAGTTGATGTAGAGGCCCTCCGTGATCAATGCCCCCTCCGGTGGACATCCGGAAAAGGCCCCAAGATGGGATCTCTTGGGTACAGAAGGTTGCGGTGGTGGAATTAGGTTTTCGTGGTGCTCCTGGATGTTTGGGGGGTACGTGGATATATATATATATATATATATATATATATATATATATAGGAGGAAGAAGTACGTCGGTGGAGCAACGGAGGGCCCACGAGGGTGGAGGGTGCGCCCAGGGGGGTAAGTGTGCCCCCTACCTCGTGACTGCCTCATTTATTTCTTGACGCCCAGTCCAAGTCTCCTGGATCACGTTTGTTGAGAAAATCATGTTCCCGAAGGTTTCATTCTATTGGGACTCCGTTTGATATTCCTTTTCTTCGAAATCCTAAAATAGCAAAAAACAGCAATTTGGGCTGGGCCTCCGATTAGTAGGTTAGTCCCAAAAGTGATATAGAAGTGTAAAATAAAGCCCATTAACATCCAAAATAGATAATATAATATCATAGAGCAATCAAAAATTATAGATACGTTGGAGACGTATCAAGCATCCCCAAGCTTAATTCCTGCTCGTCCTCGAGTAGGTAAATGATAAAAAAGAATTTTTGATGTGGAATGCTTTCTAACATATTTCTCAATGTAATTTTTCTTTATTGTGGCATGAATGTTCAGATCCATAAGATTCAAGACAAAAGTTTAATATTGACATAAAAATAATAATACTTCAAGCATACTAACTAAGCAATCATGTCTTCTCATGAGAATATCTAGGTATGATCATGTATATAGGCATGAGGTCCGTGACAAGTAGACCGAAACGATTCTGCACCTACTACTATTACTCCACAAATCAACCGCTATCCAGCATGCATCTAGAGTATTAAGTTCATAAGAACAGAGTAATGCTTTAAGGAAGATGACATGATGTAGAGGGATAAACTCATGTAATATGATATAAACCCAATCTTTTTATCCTCGATGGCAATAATAAATACGTGTCGGTTCCCTTTCTGTCACTGGAATCGAACACCGGAAGATTGAACCCAAAGCTAAGCACTTCTCCCATTGCAAGAAAGATCAATCTAGTAGGCCAAACCAAACTGATAATTCGAAGAGACTTGCAAAGATAAACCAATCATACATAAAAGAAGTAAGAGGAGAATCAAATATTGTTCATAGATAAACTTGATCATAAACCCACAATTCATCGGATCTCAACAAACACACTGCAAAAAGAAGAGTTACATCAAACAGATATCCAAGAGAATCGAGGAGAACTTTGTATTAAGATCCAAAGAGAGAGAAGAAGCCATCTAGCTAATAACTATGGACCCAAAGGTCTGAAGTAAACTACTCACACATCACCGGAGAGGCCATGGAGTTTATGTAGAGGCCCTCCGTGATCAATGCCCCCTCCGGTGGAGCTCTAGAAAAGGCCCCAAGATGGGATCTCTCGGGTACAGAAGGTTGCGGTGGTGGAATTAGGTTTTCGTGGTGCTCCTGGATGTTTTGGGGTACGTGGATATATATAGGAGCAAGAAGTACGTCGGTGAGCAATGGGGGGCCCACGAGGGTGGAGGGCGCGCCCAGGGGGTAGGCGCCCCCCTGCCTCGTGGCCGCCTCGTTTGTTTCTTGACGCCCACTCCAAGTTTCCTAGATCACTTTGGAGAATAACATCCAAAATAGATAATATAATAGCATGGAGCAATCAAAAATTATAGATACGTTGGAGACCTATCATTACGCTGCTTTACTGCACCACCCTTTCCTCTTCAAGGGAAAAACAATGCAGTGCTCAAGAGGTAGCAATTATTGACCCTAGTGCAAGAGGGAGACTGAAGGAAATATGCCCTAGAGGCAATAATAAAGTTGTTATTTATATTTCCATATATCATGATAAATGTTTATTATTCATGCTAGAATTGTATTAACCAGAAACTTAGTACATGTGTGAATACATAGACAAACAGAGTGTCACTAGTATGCCTCTACTTGACTAGCTCGTTAATCAAAGATGGTTAAGTTTCCTAGCCATGGACAAAAAGTTGTCATTTGATGAACGGGGTCGCATCATTAGAGAATGATGTGATTGACTTGACCCATCCGTTAGCTTAGCACTTTGATCGTTTAGTTTACTGCTATTGCTTTCTCCATGACTTATACATGTTCCTATGACTATGAGATTATGCAACTCCCGAATACCGGAGGAACACTTAGTGTGCTATCAATGTCACAACGTAACTGGGTGACTATAAAGATGCTCTACAAGTGTCTCCGATGGTGTTTGTTGAGTTGGCATAGATCGAGATTAGGATTTGTCACTCTGTGTATCAGAGAGGTATCTCTGGGCCCTCTCGGTAATGCACATCACTATAAGCCTTGCAAGCAATGTGACTAATGAGATAATTACGGGATGTTGCATGATACGTCTCCAACGTATCTATAATTTTTTATTGTTCAATGCTATTATATTATCTGTTTTGGATGTTTAATGAGCTTTATTATGCACTTTTATATTATTTTTGGGACTAACCTATTAACCGAAGGTCTGGTGCAAATTGCTGTTTTTTTGCCTATTTCAGTGTTTAACAGAAAAGGAATATCAAACGGAATCCAAACGGAATGAAACCTTCGCGAGGATCGTTTTTGGAACAAATGCAATCCAGGAGACTTGGTGTGGACATCAAGGAAGCAGTGAGGAAGGCAGGAGAGCGTGCCCTAGGGGGGTGGGTGCCCCCCACCCTCGTGGGCCCCTCGTGGCTCCATCGACCTACTTCTTTCGCCTATATATACTCATATACCCTGAAAACATCGAGGAGCACCACGAAACCCTATTTCCGCCACCGCAACCTTCTGTAGCCGTGAGATCCCATCGTGGGGCCTTTTCCGGCGCTCCACCGGAGGGGGAATCGATCACGGAGGGTTTCTATATCAGCACCATAGCCTCTCCGATGATGTGTGAGTACTTTACCATAGAACTTCGGGTCCATAGTTATTAGCTAGATGGCTTCTTCTCTCTCTTTGGATCTCAATACAAAGTTCTCCTCGATTCTCTTGGAGATCTATTCGATGTAATTCTTTTTGCGGTGTGTTTGTCGAGATCCGATGAATTGTGGGTTTATGATCAAGATTACCTATGAATAATATTTGATTCTTCTCTGAATTCTTATATGCATGATTTAAATATCTTTGCAAGTCTCTTCGAATTATCAGTTTGGTTTGGCCTACTAGATTGATCTTTCTTGCAATGGGGAAGTGCTTAGCTTTGGGTTCAATATTGTGGTGTCCTTTTTCAGTGAAAGCAGGAGCAGCAAGGCACGTATTGTATTGTTTCCATCGAGGATAAAAGGATGGGGTTTATATCATATTGCTTGAGTTTATCCCTCTACATCATGTCATCTTGCCTAATGCGTTACTCTGTTCTTATGAACCTAATACTCTAGATGAAGGTTGGATGGCGGTCGATGTGTGGAGTAATAGTAGTAGATGCAGAATCGTTTCGGTCTACTTGTCACGGACATGATGCCTATATACATGATGATGCCTAGATATTCTCATAACTATGTGATACGTCTCCAACGTATCTATAATTTTTGATTGCTCCATGCTATAGTATCTTCTGTTTTGGACATTATTGGGCTTTGTTATCCACTTTTATATTATTTTTGGACTAACCTATTAACCGGAGGCCCAGCCCAGAATTGCTGTTTTTTTGCCTATTTTAGGGTTTCGAAGAAAAGGAATATCAAACGGAGTCCAAATGGAATGAAACCTTCGGTAACGTGATTTTTGGAACAAATATGATCCAGGAGACTTGGACCCTACATCAAGCAACCAACAGGAAGGCCACGATGTAGGAGGCGCGCCTACCCCCCCAGGCGCGCCCTCCACCCTCGTGGGCCCCCTGTTGCTCCACTGACGTACTTCTTCCTCCTATATATACCTACATACCCCTAAACGATCAGATACGGAGCCAAAACCCTAATTCCATCGCCATAAATTTCTGTATCCACGAGATCCCATCTTGGGGCCTGTTCCGGAGCTCCGCCGAAGGGGGCATCGATCATGGAGGGCTTCTACATCAACACCATAGCCCTTTCGGTGAAGTGTGAGTAGTTTACCTCAGACCTTCGGGTCCATAGTTATTAGCTAGATGGCTTCTTCTCTCTTTTTGGATCTCAACACAAAGTTCTCCCCCTCTCTTGTGGAGATCTATTCGATGTAATCTTCTTTTGCGGTGTGTTTGTTGAGACCGATGAATTGTGGGTTTATGATCAAGTTTATCTATGAACAATATTTGAATCTTCTCTGAATTCTTTTATGTATGATTGGTTATCTTTGCAAGTATCTTTGAATTATCAGTTTCGTTTGGCCTACTAGATTGATCTTTCTTGCAATGGGAGAAGCGCTTAGCTTTGGGTTCAATCTTGCGGTGTCCTTTGGTAGTGACATTAGGGGCAGCAAGGCACGTATTGTATTGTTGCCATCGAGGATAACAAGATGGGGTTTTCATCATATTGCATGAGTTTATCCCTCTACATCATGTCATCTTGCTTAAAGCGTTACTCTGTTCTTATGAACTTAATACTCTATATGCATGCTGGATAGTGGTCGATATGTCGAGTAATAGTAGTAGATGTAGGCAGGAGTCGGTGTACTTGTCTCGGACGTGATGCCTATACACATGATCATACCTAGATATTCTCATAACTATGCTCAATTCTATCAATTGCTCAACAGTAATTTGTTTACCCACCGTGAATACTTATGTTCTTGAGAGAAGCCACTAGTGAAACCTATGGCCCCCGGGTCTATCTTCATCATATTAATCCTCCAATGCTTAGTTATTTTATTTTCTTTTATTTTACTTTGCATCTTTATCATAAAAAACCAAAAACATTATCTTATCATATCTGTCAGATCTCACTCTCGTAAGTGACCGTGTAGGGATTGGCAACCCCTTATCGTGTTGGTTGTGAGGATTTATTTGTTTTGTGTAGGTGCGAGGGACTGGCGTGTAGCCTCCTACTGGATTGATACCTTGGTTCTCAAAACTGAGGGAAATACTTACGCTACTTTGTTGCCCCTGACCTTATGGCATCTCCCATAAGTTTGGGTGCCTTGGGTGATGGTGCAGCAACCTCTTCTTCTTCCTCCTCATCTTCCATGATGGAGGCCTTGCCAAGCACTCTGGCTACAGTCTTCTTGACCCTTTCCTTCCTCTTTTTGCCCTCAGCAGCAACTGGCTCTGTGGGTGCAGGCTTCTTAGTTGAAGCTCTAACCTTAGACATGGGCTACCTGCCTGCTGGCCTTTTGATTTTCAGCCCTGGCTTTGTGCCTTGAGCTGGCTCAACTCTCCTTGATGTGGCCTCTTCCTCTGCCACATAATCTTCATCTTCAGAATCAAAAGTTCTCTTCTTCCTTTGTCTAGTGGCAGCTTTAGGCAGATTGCTGGGGGTGCTCCTGCTGCCATCATCTGAAGAGCTGGAGGGACTAGTGCCCTCACTCATCACCACATGCTGCTCTGAGAGGTTCTGGCTGTCACTTTGGTCTGACATGATGCAAACTCTGACTGCAGACCCTGTGAATAGATTATAGATGAGATAGAGTGGATGAGCATCACAAAATGCAGAGATTTTGCAAAAGAGTAATTCAAAAACTTAGTTTTAGTTTCCCACTGAAATCATCTCGGATCTACCGATTTTCAAACTCGGTGACACCGAAGCAATTTTGGCACCAGAACTAGTGAACTCGATCAGACCGAGTCACAGTTCGGTGGCACCAAGACTGCTAGGGTTTCACAGAGTTCCAAAATCGGTCACACCGATAAGTAATTCTTAGCCAGACCGAGTTTTACATGTGCAATGGCATAAGCCAAATCGGTGGGACCGAGTTTTTCAACTTGGTGGGTCTGAGATGGTTTCGGCGGAAACCTAACCCTAAAATTTTCGAATTAAACCTAATCTACGAGTTCATTGACTGGATAGGAGTTTATCAAACGTGGCAAGAATCATGATGATCACAATGTGCTAGGAATCGGATTGGAGAATAGCACAAAGATCGAGTCCATACCCTAGTTCGGCGGAGACTCGCTACAGCGGCAACGGCGGGGCAGAATTCCCGTTGACAGCGACGGAGACCAGCGACTGGAGGCGGCTGGCGGCGAGGAGGACGATCCGGAGACCCAGGAGGCAGAGCGAGCTATGCGCGGGCGAAGAGGTTTCGGAGAAATTTCCAAAATTTTGCCCGTCACTATATATAGCCCGACCCTGTCGGTGTGACCGAGTGGAACAACTCGGTGGCACCAAGGTGCAAAACTGTATACAGTTATTGCAACTCGGTGTGACCGAGTGGTTCAAATCGGTTGCACCAAGATCGAAAACCTAGATCAACTTAATGATCTCGGTAGGACCGAAAGTATGGTATCGGTCAGACCGAGAATCACAAAGAGGTTTTGGAAGTTTAAGTCTATGACGAATCGGGAACTCCGAGCGCTCCTCACACAGAGTGGTTCGAATCTGAATTGATCAAATTTTGTGATGCAGCATGAATAGAGTTTGAGACGAGAAAAGCATAGATAGCTAGATGAGGTTCTTAGGCATTCTTGTCCATCCACTTGGCAAAATAAGATAAAGCCAAACAATCAAAACAACAAGTGGATGTCCTCGAATGAGTAAAATATGCAACCAACATGCTCACACAATAAGATGGCAAATGAAATATGTGGCAAAGCATGCACAACCAATTCTAGCATCTATCAAGCAATTTGCGATGACTAGGTCATCTATATATGAGTATATTGACTTAGGAGTCAAGTGAGAACACTTGATCGTAGGTCATACTCATCGTTTAAGCTCACGTGGGGTTACCACTTTTACATAAAGCATTGTTGTATTCACATCTTTAGAGTTGCTTTAGCTCAAGTTTTAGAGTAAAGCTCCCCCTAGATGTGATATCCCCCCTAAGAGGGATGAACTAACCTTGGTTTTTGTCGATGATGACTTCATGTAGATGTTGAAGATGTGGATGCTCAATGTTGGTGTAGATCACTTGGAGCTATCCATTTGAGTGAATTGCACTTTCAATACCTACATGGGTTAGTCCCACAAGGAACAAACAAGGATATCCATAGACATAGAGTGATGCATACACAAGATGATGTCCATGAAAACTTTAGGTTACCTTGTCCCTTGTCTTACCAACAAGAGGGTTTGTGACTCCTTGAACTAGTGCATGATGTGGAAGTTGATTGCACTTGTTCTTGCCAAAATGATGAGAGTGAAATATGTTGGCGGAGTCACCCTCAAGAACTCTCTAGTTCTTCTTTTGGATCCACACCATCTTGATGGGAATCCTTGGAGTTGTAGTCGTACTTGATGAAGTGGAACTTGACGTGGTCTTGGGAATCCACTTGACTAAGGTCTTAGGAGCTTCTTCAAATGCATCAATCTCCTCTTGAAGCTTGTCCTTGCCTTTTCGCTTGTAGTCTTGTGGTGGAAGATCATATTGAGCTTGTGTCCCCTTGAAAGAAGTATCAAACTTCTCTTGTTGAGGAACAAAATTTGTCTTGGGGTATTGATCTTCTTCCCACTCAACTCCATTGGCATTGAACTTTCGTTCAAAACCAACACCTTGATTCTTCCGGTGCATTCCTTGCTTGCGCACAATTTCCTCGAATTGCTTACTCCCGGCAAGGCTTTTGTACACTCCTTTCTCTATAATCCCCTTCAATAAGCTATTTTCTTGCTCAAGTGTAACTTGGCTAAGAGAATCATTAGTGGAATCAAGAGAACTACTAGAAGCAACAATATTGGATTTAGCATGATCATTGTTACTACTAGAGGAAGAATCTTTCTTGTTCTTGTTACTAGACTTGACTTGAGGCATGTAAGTGGATAATAGTAAACGCTTGGCAATGTAAGAAGAACTTTTCTTGCGGAGATCATCATTGATTGCTTTTAAGAACTCATGCTCTTTCTCAAGATTGAGCTTTTCAAAGCGGAATTTCTCATGAGCTCTTAAAAGTTCTCGATGATCTTCGAAGATAGTTTCATGAGCTAACTTAAGAGTGTTTAGTTCTCTAGTTAGAGCCTCAATCTTCTCCTTATCATTGTCATTCGTTTTATCTTGATTAGCATGATTAATTGATGTTTCATCATAGTACTCATCACTAGAGTTGTCAACAAGCAAGTCATCATCACCTAACAAGTCATCTTCATCACTATTAAAATCAACATACTCGGGGTGTGTTACCTTAGGACCTTTGGCCATGAAGCATCTTCCAATTCCTTCATTTGGTGACTCAAATATGTCGTAGGAGTTGGTTGACACAAGTGCTAGACCGGCAACACCTTCATCTTGAGTATCTTCGGAGTCGGAGTGATAACTTCTCTCGGAGTGGCTGTCGGAGTCGGAGCCGGATACCCATTCACCAACATGATCTGGATGTCTTCGTTTTGTGTAGCTCCTTGATGATTTTTCCTTCCTTTCCGAATCCTTGCTTCTCTGTGAGTATCTCCGTTCATAACGATCATCTCTACTCCTTCTCTCTCTTCGTGGTGATTCTTTGCTTCTTCCTTTTGGAGAATCTTCTCTTCTCTTGTAGGGAGCCGTACACTCATTGGAATAGTGTCCGAGTCTTCCACAATTATAGCAGTTTCGCTCTCGACTAGAAGATCTTTTGTCATTGTACGACCTTGACTTGAAGCTTCTATCTTTGCTTCTACTCTTGTAGAACTTGTTGAAGTTCTTCACCATTAAGCTCAATTCTTCATTGAAGTTTTGTTTCTCACTTGATGATGTGGGGACTTCACATGAGGCTTTGTAGGCACCACTTGATTTGTTGTGAAGTTCCTCTTTATCCTTGAGTGACATCTCATGAGCAACAATCCTTCCAATCACTTCCGTTGGTTTGAGATCTTTGTAATTTGGCATCATTTGAATCAATGTGCACACGGTATCATATTTCCCATCCAAGGCTCTTAGGATCTTATTGATGATGAATCTATCGGTCATCTCTTCACTTTCTAAGCCGGCAATCTCATTTGTGATGAGAGCAAGCCTAGAGTACATTTCGGCGACACCTTCACCATCCTTCATCTTGAACTTGTCAAGTTGACTTTGGAGCACATCCAACTTGGATTCCTTGATGGAGTCGGTACCTTCGTGCATATCAATCAAAGTGTCCCAAATTTCCTTTGCATTCTCAAGACGGCTGATTTTGTTGAATTCTTCAGGGCACAATCTGTTGAAGAGAATATCACAAGCTTGAGCATTGTATTGCAACATCTTCAACTCATCCGCGGTAGCTTCACGGTTTGGTTCTCTCCCATCAAATAACTCACCTTGCAAACCAACACAAACAATAGCCCATACGGCGGGATTATGTCCAAGAATATGCATTTTCATTTTATGCTTCCAACTAGCAAAATTAGTGCCATCAAAGTAAGGACCTCTACGGTGATAATTTCCCTTGCTAGACGCCATACTCTCCTAGGTTGTGAAACCAAGGCTATGACCACCAAAAGCTATGGAGATCAAGGCAAATGGAGACCAAAGCTCTGATACCACTTGTAGGATCGAAAGTATGTCTAGAGGGGGGGTGATTAGACTACTTGACCAAATAAAAACTTAACCTTTTCCCAATTTTAGTTCTTAGCAGATTTTAACTATCTTAGGACAAGTCAAGCAATCATCACACAATTCAAGCAAGCATGCAAAGAGTATATTGGCAGCGGAAAGTAAAGCATGCAACTTGCAAGAATATAAAGGGAAGGGTTTTGAGGATTCAAACGCAATTGGAGACACGGATGTTTTTCCCGTGGTTCGGATAGGTGGTGCTATCCTACATCCACGTTGATGGAGACTTCAACCCACGACGGGTAACGGTTGCGCGAGTCCACGGAGGGCTCCACCCACGAAGGGTCCACGAAGAAGCAACCTTGTCTATCCCACCATGGCCATCGCCCACGAAGGACTTGCCTCACTAGCGGTAGATCTTCACGAAGTAGGCGATCTCCTTGCCCTTAAAAACTCCTTGGTTCAACTCCACAATCTTGTCGGAGGCTCCCAAGTGACACCTAGCCAATCTAGGAGACACCACTCTCCAAGAAGTAACAAATGGTGTGTTGATGATGAACTCCTTGCTCTTGTGATTCAAATGATAGTCTCCCCAACACTCAACTCTCTCTCATAGGATTTGGATCTGGTGGAAAGAAGATTTGAGTGGAAAGCGACTTGGGGAAGGCTAGAGATCAAGATTCATATGGTTGGAATGGAATATCTTGGTCTCAACACATGATTAGGTGGTTCTCTCTTAGAACATATGAGTTGGAATGGTGTATGTGTTCTGATGGCTCTCTCCACGAGTGAAGAGGAGGTGGAGGGGTATATATAGCCTCCACACAAAATCCAACCGTTACACACAATTTACCAATCTCGGTGGGACCGAATCAGAAAACTCGGTCGGACCGAAATAGTAAACCTAGTGACCGTTAGGAATTTCGGTGGGACTGACATGCAACTCGGTAGGACCGATTCGGTTAGGGTTTGGGCATAACGTAATCTCGGTGAGACCGATTGCACAAACTCGGTGAGACCGAGTTTGGCAATAAGCTAACCAGAGAGTTGGTCAAGCAAACTCGGTGGGACCGACTCGCTCTTTCGGTGAGACCGAAAAGTTACAAGAAGGAAACAGAGAGTTTACATTGCAATCTCGGTGGGACCGATTCGCTCTTTCGGTGAGACCGAAAAGTTACGAAAGGGAAACAGAGAGTTTGCAATCCCATCTCGGTGAGACCGAGATCCTTATCGGTAGGACCGAATTGCTAGGGTTTGGCAGTGGCAAATGACAAGTGAAACTCGGTGGCGCCGGATTGAAAGAATCGGTATGACCGAGTTTGGCTTAGTGTTTAGGTCATTTGTGGCTATGGAAAAGTGGTTGAGGATTTTGGAGCATATCACCAAGCACATAAAGCAAGAGGCTCGTTAAGCAACACCTCATCCGTCCTTGATAGTATTGGCTTTTCCTAAAGACTCAATGTGATCTTGGATCACTAAAATATAAAATGAAGAGTCTTGAACTTTTGAGTTTGAGCCAATTCTTTGTCCTTAGCATTTTGAGGGTTCCACTTTCACATCCATGCCATGCCAATCATTGAGCTTTCCTGAAATAATCATCTTGAAATAGCATTAGCTCAATGAGCTATATGTTGTTATGAATTACCAAAACCACCTAGGGATAGTTGCACTTTCAGAGAAGCCACTAGTGAAACCTATGGCCCCGGGGTCTATTCTCCATTATATTATTTTCCCGTCAACTAGCTATTTTTGTAGCCATTTATTTTGCAATCTTTACTTTTCAATCTGTACAACAAAAATACCAAAGATATTTATCTTATTATCTTTATCAGATCTCACTTTTGCAAGTGGCCGTGAAGGGACTGACAACCCCTTTATCGCGTTTGTTGCAAGGTTCTTGATTGTTTGTGCGGGTACGAGGGATTTGCGTGTAGTCTCCTACTGGATTGATACCTTGGTTCTCAAAAACTGAGGGAAATACTTACGCTACTTTGCTGCATCACCCTTTCATCTTCAAGGGAAAACCAACGCATGCTCAAGAGGTAGCAAGAAGGATTTCTGGCGCCGTTGCCGGGGAGATCTATGCACAAGTCAAGACATACCAAGTACCCATCACAAACCCTCCTCCCTCGCATTACATTATTTGCCATTTGCTTCTTGTTTTCCTCTCCCCCACTTCACCCTTGCTGTTTTATCCGCCCTTCTTTTTCCGTTCGTCTCTTTTCGTTTGCTTCTTGTGTGCTTGTGTGTTGGATTGTTTGTCACGATGGCTCAAGACAATACTAAATTGTGTGACAATTCCAATACCAACAACAATGATTTTATTAGCACTATGATTGCTCCTATTACCGATGTTGAATCTTGTGAAATTAGTGCTGCTTTGTTGAATCTTGTCATGAAAGATCAATTTTCTGGCCTTCCTAGTGAAGATGCTGCTACCCATCTAAACAACTTTGTTGATTTGTGTGCTATGCAAAAGAAGAAATATGTGTACAATGATATTGTTAAATTGAAGCTATTTCCGTTTTCGCTTAGAGATCGTGCTAAAACTTGGTTTTCCTCTTTGCCTAAAAATAGTATTGATTCTTGGAATAAGTGCAAAGATGCTTTTATCTCTAAGTATTTTCCTCCCGCTAAGACCATCTCTCTTAGAAACGATATTATGAATTTTAAGCAACTTGATCATGAGCATGCTGCACAATCTTGTGAGAGGATGAAATTAATGATACGTAATTGCCCTACACATGGTTTGAATTTATGGATGATTATATAAAAAATTTATGCCGGATTGAATTTTGCTTCTAGAAATCTTTTAGATTCGGCCGCAGGAGGCACTTTTATGGAAATCACTTTAGGAGAAGCTACTAAACTCCTAGATAATATTATGGTTAATTATTCTCAATGGCACACCAAAAGATCTACTAGTAAAAAGGTTCATGCGATAGAAGAGATTAATGTTTTGAGTGGAAAGATGGATGAACTTATGAAATTGTTTGTTAATAAGAGTGTTTCTTCTGATCCTAATGATATTCCTTTGTCTACTTTGATTGAGAATAATAATGAATCTATGGATGTGAATTTTGTTGGTAGGAACAATTTTGGTAACAATGCGTATAGAGGAAACATTAATACTAGGCCATTCCCTAGTAATTCCTCTAATAATTATGGTAATTCCTACAGCAACTCTTATGGAAATTTCAATAAGACGCCCTCTGATTTTGAGACTAGTGTTAAAGAATTTATGGTTTCAAAAAAGAATTTCAATGCTTTGCTTGAAGAAAAATTGCCTAAGATTGATGAGCTGGCTAGGAACGTGGATAGAATTTCTCTTGATGTTGATTCCTTGAAACTTAGATCTATTCCACCTAAGCATGATATCAATGAGTCTCTCAAATCTATAAAAATTTCCATTGATGAGTGCAAAGAAAGAACCGCTAGGATGCGTGCTAAAAAGATTGCTTTATGACAGCGTGTTCTTCTAGTTTTCATGATAATAATGATGAAGATCTAAAAGTGATTGATGTGTCTCCTATTAAATCTTTTTTTCCAATATGAATCTTGATAAACATGGGACTGGAGATGAGTCAACTTTGGTTAAAAGGCGTCCCAATGATTTGGAGTTTTTCGATCTTGATGCAAAAATTGGTAAAAGTGGGATTGAAGAAGTCAAAACTTTACATAGCAATGTACCCACTATTTTGGATTTCAAGGAATTTAATTATGATAATTGTTCTTTGATAGATTGTATTTCCTTGTTGCAATCCGTGTTAATTTCACCTCATGCTTATGAAGAGAAACTTGAATTAGAAGTCTCTATCCCTATAAAACTTTATGATGAGTGGGAACCTACTATTAAAATTAAGATTAAATATCATGAGTATTATGCTTTATGTTATTTGGGTGCTAGTGTTTCCACGATTCCAAAACCTTTGTGTGATGTGTTAGCTTTTCGTGAATTTGATGATTGTTCTTTATATTTGCGAATTTTGGATTCCACCATGAAGAAATCTATGGGAAGGATTAACGATGTTCTTATTGTTGCAAATAGGAAATATGTGCCCGTAGATTTCATTGTTCTTGATATAGATTGCAATCCTACATGTCCTATTATTCTTGGTAGACCTTTCCTTAGAACAATTTGTGCAATTATTGATATGAAAGAAGGAAATACTAGATTCCAATTTCCGTTAAGGAAAGGCATGGAAAACTTTCCTAGAAAGAAAATTAAATTACATTATGAATCTATTATGAGAGCCACTTATGGATTGCATACCAAAGATGACAATACCTAGATCTATGCTTGCTTTTATGCCTAGCTAGGGGCGTTAAACGATAGCGCTTGTTGGGAAGCAACCCAATTTTATTTTTGTTTCTTGCTTTTTTTTCTGTTTAGTAATAAATAATTCATCTAGCTTTTATTTAGATGTGGTTTTATGTTTTTAATTAGTGTTTGTGCCAAGTAGAACCTTTGGGAAGACGTGGGGAAAGTCTTTGTGATCTTGCTGTAAAAACTGAAGATTAGCTGCCATTTTTTACTGGAGAGTGGTATTAGGTTGATTATTTTTGCAGATGATTATTAGAAAAATTCCTCACATCCAACAATTTATTTCAGAATTTTTGGGGTTACACAAGTATACGTTTTGTACAGATTTCTACAGACTGTTCTATTTTTGACAGATTCTGTTTTTCGTGTGTTGTTTGCTTATTTTGACGAATCTATGGCTAGTATTGGGGGGTATGAACCATAGAGAAGTTGGAATACAGTAGGTTTAACACCAATATAAATAAAGAATGAGTTCATTACAGTACATTGAAGTGGTGGTTTGTTTTGTTATACTAACGGAGCTCATGAGATTTTCTGTTGAGTTTTGTGTTGTGAAGTTTTCAAGTTTTGGGTAAAGATTTGATGGATTTTGGAATATGGAGTGGAAAAAGCCTAAGCTTGGGGATGCCCCAGAAGGCATCCCCTCTTTCATCTTCGTCCATCGGTAACTTTACTTGAGGCTATATTTTTATTCAGCACATGATATGTGTTTTGCTTGGAGCGTCTTGTATGATTTGAGTCTTTGCTTATTAGTTTACCGTGATCATCCTTGCTGTACACACCTTTTGGAGAGACACACATGAATCGGAATTTATTAGAATACTCTATGTGTTTCACTTATATCTTTTGAGCAAGATGATTTTGCTCTAGTGCTTCACTTATATCTTTTTAGAGCACGGTGGTGGTTTTATTTTATAGAAATTATCGATCTCTCATGCTTCACTTATATCACTTTGATAGTCTTTTAGAACAACATGGTAATTTGCTTTGTCTATAAAATTAGTCCTAATATGATAGGCATCCATGGGTATAATAAAAACTTTCATAAAAAGTGCATTGAATACTATGAGAAGTTTGATACTTGATGATTGTTCTGAGATATGAAGATGGTAATATTAGAGTCATGCTAGTTGAGTAGTTGTGAATTTGAGAAATACTTGTGTTGAGGTTTGCAAGTCCCGTAGCATGCACGTATGGTGACCATTGTGTGACAAATTTGAAACATGAGGTGTTCTTTGATTGTCATCCTTATGAGTGGCGGTCGGGGACGAGCGATGGGCTTTTCCTACCAATCTATCCCCCTAGGAGCATGCGCGTAATGCTTGGTTTTTGATGACTTGTAGACTTTTGCAATAAGTATGTGAGTTCTTTATGACTAATGTTGATTCCATGGATTATACGCACTCTCACCTTTCCATCATTGCTAGCCTCTTCGGTACCGTGCATTGCCCTTTATCACCTTGAGAGTTGGTGCAAACTTCGCTGGTGCATCCAACCCCCATGATATGATATGCTCTATCACACATAAACCTCCTTATATCTTGCTCAAAACAGCCACCATACCTACCTCTTATGGCATTTCCATAGCCATTCCGAGATATATTGCCATGCAACTTTCCACCGTTTCATCTATTATGACACGTTTCATCATGGTCATATTGCCTTGCATGATCATGTAGTTGACATTGCATTTGTGGCAAAGCCACCATGCATAATTTATCATACATGTTGAAGGAAATATTCCCTAGAGGCAATAATAAAGTTGTTATTTATATTTCCTTATATCATGATAAATGTTTATTATTCATGCTAGAATTGTATTAACCGGAAACTTAGTACATGTGTGAATACATAGACAAACTAAGTGTCACTAGTATGCCTCTACTTGACTAGCTCGTTAATCAAAGATGGTTAAGTTTCCTAGCCATGGACAAGAGTTATCATTTGATGAACGGGATCACATCATTAGAGAATGATGTGATTGACTTGACCCATTCCGTTAGCTTAGCACGATGATCATTTAGTTTGTTGCGATTGCTTTCTTCATGACTTATACATGTTCCTATGACTATGAGATTTTGCAACTCCCGAACACCAAAGGAACTCTTTGTGTGCAACCAAACATCACAACGTAACTCGGTGATTATAAAGGTGCTCTACAGGTGTCTCCAATGGTACTTGTTGAGTTGGCATAGATCAAGATTAGGATTTGTCACTCCGATTGTCGGAGAGGTATCTTTGGGCCCTCTCGATAATGCACATCACTATAAGCCTTGCAAGCAATGCAACTAATGAGTTAGTTGCGGGATGATGTATTACGAAACGAGTAAAGAGACTTTCCGGAAACGAGATTTAACTAAGGTATTGAGATACCGACGATCGAATCTCGGGCAAGTAACATACCGATGACAAAGGGAATAATGTATGTTGTTATGCGGTTTGACCGATAAAGATCTTCGTAGAATATGTAGGAACCAATATGAGCATCCAGGTTCCGCTATTGGTTATTGACCGGAGATGAGTCTCGGTCATGTCTACATAGTTCTCGAACCCGTAGGGTCCGCACGCTTAACGTTCGGTGACGATCGGTATTACGAGTTTATGTGTTTTGATGTACCGAAGGTTGTTCTGAGTCCCGGATGAGATCACGGACATGAGGAGGAGTCTCGAAATGGTCGAGACATAAAGATTGATATATTGTAAGGCTATGTTTGGACATTGGAATGGTTTCGGGTGAGTCCGGGCATTTATCGGAGTACCGGGGGGTTACCGGAACCCCTCGGGGAGTCAATGGGCCTTATTGGGCCCTAGTGGGAGAGAAGAGGAGGCGTCCTAGGTGGGGGCACCCGCCCCCCCAAGCCCAATCCGCATTTGGTGGGGAGCCCGGCCCCCCTTTCCTTTCTCCTTCTCCCTCTTCCTTCTTTTCCTAGTGGGACTAGGAAAGGGGGGAGTCCTACTCCTACTAGGAGGAGGACTCCTCTCCTCTTGGCGCGCCTAGAGGGCCGGCCGGCCTCCCCTCCCTCCTTTATATACGTGGGGAGGGGGGCACCCTAGAACACATCAAAGTTGATTGTTTATCCGTGTGCGGTGCCCCCCTCCACAGAACTCCACCTCAGTCATATCGTTGTAGTGCTTAGGCGAAGCCCTGCATCGGTAACTTCATCATCACCATCATCACGCCATCATGCTGACGAAACTCTTCCTCGACCTCAGGTGGATCTAGAGTTCGTGGGACGTCACCGAGCTGAATGTGTGCAGATCGCGGAGATGTCATACCTCCGGGGCTAAGATCGGTCGGATCGTGAAGACGTACGACTACATCAACCGCGTTGTCATAACGCTTCCGCTTACGGTCTATGAGGGTACATAGACAACTCTATCTTCTCTCGTTGCTATGCATCACCTCGATGGATCTTGCATGTGCGTAGGATTTTTTTTGAAATTACTACGTTCCCCAACAGTCAGCACGCTACCTCTACATCTACCTCCGGGATTAGTTTTAGACCTAAATAATTGTTATTGCGTGCTAGCGTTGAGCATGAACATTATATCTGGATCTTGTTTGATGCAGACTGTTATTCATTTAAATCGGGGAATAATGGTTGTTCTATTTATATGAGTAATATCTTTTATGGTGATGCACCCTTGATGAGTGGTCTATTTTTGTTAAATCTCAATTGTAGTGATACGCATATTCATAATATTGAAGCCAAAAGACGCAAAGTTAACAATGATAATGCAACTTATTTATGGCACTACCATTTAGGTCATATTGGTGTAAAGAGCATGAAGAAACTCCATGCTGATGGGCTTTTGGAATCACTTGATTATGAATCACTTGATGCTTGCGAACCATGCCTCAAGGGCAAGATGACTAAGACTCTGTTCTCCGGAACAATGGAGCGAGCAACTGACTTGTTGGAAATAATACATACTGATGTATGCGGTCCGATGCGTGTTGAGGCTCGCGGCGGGTATCGTTATTTTCTAACCTTCACAGATGATTTGAACAGATATGGGTATATCTACTTAATGAAACATAAGTCTGAAACATTTGAAAAGTTCAAAGAATTTTAGAGTGAAGTGGAAAATCATTGTAACAAGAAAATAAAGTTTCTACGATCTGATCGTGGACGAGAATATTTGAGTTATGAGTTTGGTCTTCATTTGAAACAATGTGGAATAGTTTCGAAACTCACACCACCTGGAACACCACAGCGTAATTGTTGGGGATATAGCTACCAGGTATGACCCATCCAGGAGGGGACGGGTCAACCCAATGGCGGGTTACAAAAAGAAGCCCAGTAATATTCAAAGTGGTAGTTTATTAATACTTGTAGAAGGCCTAAGCCCAGAGGCGGCTTAAGGCCCAATATTGAAGAAAGACTTGTAAAGAAAGGCATATAAGAGAAGTCACCGAGCCGGACACGTTTTATGAGCCGGCCGGGACTCTGTAGGCCGCCAGGCGTCAACCCGTGTATATAAGGGGACGACCCAGCGGCGGCTTTGGAGAGGAAAAACAACCACTCGAAGCCAGGCAAAGCGGATTCGCTCCCTGGTCATCGAAACCCCAGCAATTCCAACACAACTAGACGTAGGCTTTTACCTTCATCATCAGGGGCTGAACTAGTATAAACCTCTCGTGTCCTTTGTCCCGATTAACTCCTTTAAGCTTCCTAGTTGTGATAATGGCCCTACGACTAAGTCCTTTTGCTAGGACATCTGCCGTGACAATTCCACGACAGTTGGCGCCCACCATGGGGCCAGCGCATGATGGCTTTGAGTTCTTGAAGGGCAATTTCGAAGGGCTCAAGGGATACGTTGTGGGCCGGATGACCAAGAGTCGTCGCGGCAAGCTCTACATCAACGACGAAGGCTGGGGCCCGAGGCTGGCTCAATTGAGTATGGATACCAGGTCCCCTTTGGCGGAATCCATGTCTTCATCTGCCGGATCGGCAAGTCGGGCCCTGAGCCGGACGTCTGCACCAACCTCATCAAGACGGCTCAGTGCGCGAGATCCGCCCGGACTCAACCTCTCATGAGGCATGCCTTTGTGGCTTGCATCCATGGAGGTGAATTCTCTGAAGGATCAGTAGATGGTGGTGAGACGGCCATCTGTTCTGACGGAGAGTCATCCTCAGGCAAGACAGATTCTTTGTATCAGCTACAAGATGGCGTGCTTGGGGGCTGTTCCGATGGCAGCAGTATTCCGGGCCTCTCTGAGCCACCGAATCGAGCCGAAGTTTTCATGGCTGGCACTCAACCCGGGCAGAACTCTACGGCTGCAGCAGCAATAACCGCCGGGTCGGTAGCAGCCGGGTCAGGAGACCCGCGCGCCCCCCAGCTCAGCTGCTAATGGACCTCATGGATAAGTTGACGGCTCTGTTGACTGCTGAAGTGGAGCCGGCAGATAAGGCTCAGCATGACGCGGAGGTGGCACGACTACGCGAAGAGATGGCACGGGCCAAGGAAAATCTAGCAGCAGAAGAGGTCAGGATGGCCGCGGAGCGGGCGGCTTTGGATGCTCGTGCTTAGCAGCTTCAAGCGGAGACTTTCCGACTCTCGGTGGATCTGAACGCGTCAAACGAGGTGATGAGGAGAAGGCACCAGAAAACTCAGTCACGTCTGCCTCTGACTTACGACCCTAGGAATCTCTTCCACACACTCGGGGCAGGTCCAAGTAACCCGCCGGAGGCAAACCGGATCACAACACCTGGGGCTAGGGCGCCAGTTCAACCGCCGGCCATGGAACCACCCCGTATGAATACTGCTCCGCCTCATTACACACCAATACCATCGGGTCACTTTTCCAACCCTTTGGTGAATCTCATCGCTGCGTCGGCTCGTTTGGCGGCTCTCCCGATGGAAGGCGACTCTCCAACAGCAATTGAAACACGAAGGGTGAGAGAACTTCTTCAGACAGCTCTGGCGCAGCAGGATGTGTACTCTTATAGTCAAGACAGAATCCATTCGACCCCTCGCCCAAGCCGGAGCCCGAGCTATAGCAGGCATATGGACTCAGCCGCTATGTCAACCAATGCTCAACACCGTAACCAACCACGCAGGCATGAGCCAGCGCAGGGTGGAGCCCTTAACTTGGCGGATCAGGAGAGAATCCGTCAAGAGGCCGAGCGGGCGGTTCAACTGGCAGCTGAGCAGGCGGCTCATCAGGCTTTTCCGGTTTATCCGGCAACCTCTGTTGAGGGAGGAGTGGCCACAAGAATAGGAGGTGTCCCTTGCCTGGTGTCGGCTCTATGTAATGAGCGCTTGCCAAAGGACTCTAAAGGTCCTCGTAAGGTGCCCAATTACACGGCCGACTTGCAGCCTGGGGCATGGATTGAAAGTTATGAGATGGCGATGGAGCTATTGGAGGTCAGCGATGCAGCAATGGCGAAGTATTTCACTATGATGTTGGATGGAACAGCTCGCACTTGGTTGAAAGGGTTGCCACCCAATTCCATCGGCTCATGGGCAGAGTTAAAAGCCCGGTTCATTCAGAACTTCAAGGACACATGTAAACAACCTATGGCAATTGTGGACCTGACTAATTGCAAGCAAGAGGAAGAAGCTGGGGCGGCTCAAGCGTGATTGTCATGACATGGGCCAGTTGATGGCGGCCCTGGTCAAATATGTTGATTCTGACAGTACCAAGGATCCCACGTCGGATGAAGAGAAGACAGGGAAGGGAAAGAAGAACGGCAATGGCAAGGGTCATCAGCATAACCTGGCGAATCAAGGAGGTAATAAACGTAAGGCTGGCGAGTTTGTGTCTAACACCAATGCATAGGGCAAAAACCAACGGCGCAAGGGTAGGCCACCCCCTCGGTTAGGCGGGTCAGATCCCACCCTCGAGCAACTACTGAATGAACCTTGTCCAAGACACAGCACCCGAGAGAAGCCAGCTACCCATCTATGGCAGGACTGTACACTCATGAAGGCATTTAAAAATTCCAACATGTTTGATGGTAGCCATGGCCCGGGCGCCGGTTCAGGCGGAGGCGGTTTTCACGATCAGGGCCATCCGGGTAACCAGTGTGGCTATAATCAGCAACCCGGCAAAAGTAATCAGCAGCAACGGTCCGGGTATCAGGGTAACCCAAAACAGTTGAATAGTGGGCAGTACCACGTATTTACCACTAGTTTATGCAAGAGGGACCAGAAGCTTCATAAGAGGGCTGTCAATGCCGTTAAGCCGGCGATTCCACGTTATTTGAGGTGGTCAGAACAGCCTATTGTGTAGAGTAGGGAAGATCACCCTCCCCGGGTTGATAATCCGGGTCACTTGGCCTTGGTGGTGGCACCTCAGGTTGGTGGATATAAGTTCACTAAGGTGCTCATGGACGGAGGCAGTAGCATCAACATCCTCTATTATGAGACGTTTCGTCGGATGGGTTGACTAATAAGAGTCTTAAACAATCCAACACTATTTTTCATGGTGTTGTCCCTGGTAAGTCGGCATACCCAGTTGGTAAGATTGAACTAGAAGTAACCTTTGGGTATGAATATGATTTTAGGGCTAAGAAGTTAACTTTTGAGGTGGTTAAGATCAAAAGCCCATATCATGCTCTGTTTGGATGGCCGGCTTATGCCAAGTTCATGGCTCGGCCGTGTTATGTGTATCTGCAGCTCAAGATGCCGGGTTATAAAGGCACCATCATAGTACATGGAAGCCGGAAAATATCCCTGGAATGTGAAGAAGGTGCTGCTGCTTATGCTGAGTCTGTTTGTGCGACGGAGGAGTTAAAGTTTTATAAAGATAATGTTGACCCGGCAGACACGACGTATTTGAAGAAACCAACTACGGAGCATGAACCGGTGTTGAAATTCAAGTCAGCTGATGACACCAAGATGGTTGATTTTGTGCCAGGCGACTCATCCAAACAGTTCATCATCAGTACCAATTTGGATCCAAAATAGGAAAGCGTGCTCATCGAGTTCATCCATGAGAACCAGGACATCTTTGCATGGAAACCTTCTGACATGCCAGGTGTCCCGAGAGAATTCACTGAGCACACTCTTAATATTGATCCGAAGTTTAAGCCGGTCAGGCAGTTTCTTCGACGGTTTAACAAGGAAAGGCGCAAGGCCATTGGAGAAGAGGTGGCACGGCTCTTGGCGGTCGGGTACATTGTTGAAGTTTTTCACCCAGAGTGGTTGGCTAACCCGATGCTTGTACTCAAGAAGAATGGCACCTGGCATATGTGTGTGGATTACACTGATTTGAACAAGGCTTGTCCGGCCGACCCTTTTGCTCTCCCTCGTATTGATCCGATCATTGATGCTACGGCGGGTTGCGAGCGTTTGACTTTTTTGGATGCATATTCAGGTTATCATCAGATCAAGATGGCAGTTAAGGACCAGGAGAAGATGGCTTTCATCACTCCGTTCGGAGCCTTCTGCTATGTGTCTATGCCTTTTGGACTGAAAAGTGCCCAGGCAACTTATCAACGATGTGTACAGAATTGTCTTCACAGTCAGATTGGGCATAACTTTCATGCTTATGTGGATGACATAGTGGTGAAATCCAGAGAGAAGGAAACCTTGGTAACTGGTCTGAAGGTGACCTTTGATAACCTCCGGGTCTACAAGATGATGCTTAACCCGGCCAAATGTGTGTTTGGAGTCCCAGCTGGCAAACTTTTGGGTTTTTTGGTGTCTAACAGAGGTATTGAGGCTAATCTGAAGAAAATTAAGGCAATTACATATCTGTCCAAACCGGTGTGGATCAATGACGTTCAGCATTTAGCGGGTCGCGTCACTGCCTTAAGCTGGTTCATAAGCCGGTTAGGGGAGAAGGCGATGCCTTTGTATCAAATGATGAAAAAGGCGGATGACTTTGTCTAGAGTGACGCTGCTAACTCTGCTTTTGAGGATCTAAAGAAACAGCTCACTGAGCCGCCGGTTCTTGCTGCTCCGGTGGAGAAAGACCTGTTGTTGTTATATGTAGCTGCTAACTCACGTGCTGTCAGTGTGACCATTGTTGTGGAGCGCAAGGACGCTGGCAAGGAACATCCGGTCGAACGGCCGGTTTACTACGTTAGTGAGGTGCTCATTGAATCTAAACAAAGATATCCACATTGGCAGAAGCTCGTTTACGGGGTGCTCATGGCAAGCCGGAAGCTCAAACATTACTTTCAGGGTCACCCGATCACTGTGGTTAGCTCTGCTCCTCTAGGAGACATCATTCAAAATAGAGAAGCCACAGGACGAGTCGCCAAGTGGGCTATTGAACTTGGGTCTCATGGTTTGAAGTATATGCCACGTATTGCGATCAAATCTCAAGCGTTGGTTGACTTTATTAATGACTGGACAGAGTTGCAGATGCTAGAGGAGAAACCAGATAACACATATTGGACGATTCATTTTGATGGGTCCAGACAGTTGGAAGGCTCGGGGGCTGGAGTTGTTTTAACTTCTCCTCGAGGGGACAAGTTTTGTTATGTGTTGAGATTGATGTTTCCTTGTAGTAACAATGTAGCAGAATATGAAGCCTTGCTCCATGGTCTTCGAATGGCTAAAGAGATGAGTCTGAGCCGGGTCCGGTGCCTTGGCGATTCAGATTTGGTATCTCAACAGGTGTCAGGCAAGTGGGATTCCAAGGATCCTCTCATGGTGGCTTATCACCGCGAGGTCAACGTTGTTGCAGGGCATTTTAAGGGTTATCAAGTGGAACACATTGACTGCAGAAAGGATGAAGCGGCCGATGCCTCAAGCTGGTTGGGATCTCAGCGTAAGCCGGTACCACCTAACACCTTTTTGGATGTTTTACATAACCCGTCTGTTAAGTTGCCTACAGAGGAAGATTTGGCCATTCCTGACCCGGAGGCATAGTTAGTGGCGGCTATTCATGTTATTCCAGATTGGATAGTACCGTTCCTGGCATACATGACCTGGGGCGAGTTTCCAGAGGACGAGACCCTGGCCCGATAGATAACCCGGCGGTCCAAGTCAATGACGATTTCTGACGAAGAGTTGTATCATCGCAGCATCACTAGAGCGTTTCAGCGTTGTGTTTCTCCTAAAGAAGGTCGAGAAATACTTCGTGAGATCCATGAAGGGGATTGTGGTCATCACGCCGGGTCAAAGTCTCTTGTGGACAAAGCTTTTCGTCATGGTTTTTAATGGTTAACGGCACACGCTGATGCAGATGATCTGGTCAGTAGGTGTGATGGATGTCAAAAATTTGCACGATGAGCACATGTGTCGGCTCAAGAGTTGCGGATGATTCCAATCACTTGGCCGTTTGCGGTTTGGGGGCTTGACATGGTTGGAACTTTCAAAAGGTCCAAGGATAAAAAGACACATCTTTTAGTGGCAGTTGACAAATTCACAAAATGGATTGAGGCAGAGCCAGTGAGTAAGTGTGATGCAGCCACGGCGGTTCAGTTCATGAAAAAGGTGATTTTTCGCTTTGGTTTTCCACACAACATTATCACTGACAATGGAACTAATTTGTCCCAAGGTGCTATGGAGGAGTTTTGTCAACGTGAGCATATTTGGCTTGATGCTTATTCCGTAGCTCATCCTCAATCTAATGGTCAGGCTGAGAGAGCAAATCAGGAAATCTTAAAAGGTCTCAAACCCCGGCTTATGGTTCCCTTACAACGGACGTCGGGTTGTTGGGTAGAGGAATTACCCTCGGAGTATCAACACCACTCCTAACAGGTCTACAAGTTATACACCTTTCTTCATGGTTTATGGAGCGGAAGCGGTGATGCCTAGTGACATCTGTCATGAATCACCTCGCGTGGCGGCTTACGTTGAAGCTGATAATGAACAAGCCCGACAGGATGCACTTGACTTGTTAGATGAGGAGAGAGACTTGGCGGCGGCTCGATTAGCAATTTATCAACAGGGCCTGCGCCATTATCACAGCCACCGGGTTAAGTCCAGGACCTTTCAAGAAGGTGACCTAGTGCTCCGGCTCATCCAGGATCTGTCGGATGCACACAAGCTATCCCCGCCTTGGGAAGGACCCTTTGTGGTCAGCAAGAATTTAAACAACGTGTCATATTACCTCATTGACGTTCGAGAGCACAAAGACTCACTGAAGTTGGAGGAGGAGACCCGCCGGCCGTCGACCATTGCTCAGCTTCCGCCATACTACACCTGAGCTACCGGCTCTCGTCATGTACATACTTTGACGTTGTATATATTTTTTAAGTAATAAAGTAGGACCTCTGTCTTTTTCCTCTTCAAAGATCATATATCTTTACTATTTTCATTATTTAAATGACTATTAAGGAGCTGATCATATTTGAATCTAGTTTAACCTTTGTGGTCCAGCTTATGATCGTATTCGAATGTAGTTGTAAACCTCATGATCACTTGGGGGCTTCCTGTTCAAACATAGGTCATATTCGAACCAAAGAGAACATAGCTGTCGTAACCCTCTTGATCGGCTCAAAGTCCAACTCACTAGGGGGCTTCTTGATCGTATACGAATCACAGCTTAACCCCTTTTGGGTCCGACTTGGATTGTATTTGAATCAGGGTCGTTAAAACCTCTCAAGGTCATTTGGGGGCTTCCTGTTCAAACATAGGTCGTATTCGAACCAAAGAGAACATAGCTATCGGTACCCTCTTGATCGGCGCAACGCCAAAGCCACCGGGGGCTATATGATCGTATTCGAATCTTAGCTTAACCCCTTTGGTCTGGTTTACTGATCTTATTCGAATCAGAAACCCCCAATTTTATGTTGTTTGAACTCTGCTATTTTGTTTTACTGGTTTTTATTGTCTCAAATCTAAACTATCAATATGGTTTTTATTTAAGCCGGCTTGATTATTTGACAATAGGACGCCAAGGCATGATAGTCATCAGGTATATGGAAGCATTGACTTCTCAAAAAGATTGGCTCATCAACCTCATCATCTGGATCATGAAAACTAGCAGTCTAGAAACACAGGTATGACAGTATTGTTCATGAACAGGTTTTTTCAGCCTTGTTTATCTTTTCCAATAAAGACATATACCGGGTGTCTTTGACCCGTCTAGTGTTAAACCGCCAGGCCAGCTCTTTCATTTTTTGTTGGAGCAAAGTTAAAACATTGCAGATATAATCAAAGATGTGCTGGAAAAGAGTAATATGCAACATTTTGCGTGCAATGGCATAAGCAACACATGCAGTTTTTAAGCTAAATCTATTACAAGGCTTTGAGAGCCCACAAGATGGTTATGACTCTCCCCTCGCCGGTTCATCTCCTTCTACTGATTGGAAGCTGGGCTTGGACCAGTCAAAGCCGTTCAAAGCAATGAACTCCGCCTCATCATCAATTAGGCCGGCCGGGTCAACTTCTGGACCAAAAGTGTGTTGACGAACCGGCGGGATAAGATCTGTCACCTTATGAGAGGGAGTCGCCATCTTCTTATTCTCCATATCAAAACTCGGTTGATATTTGTCAATGTTGGTCTCATCTCCAAGAATGGTAGCTTGAGGTCGAACTCCTCTCACACAGGCAATGAAGTCATCTTGATCAAAGGGAGTCCTGTCTTCCTTCACAGTAGGGTACCCCTTAGCCACATCCACCGGGTCTAGATCTAGCACCCAGGCTTTAGAGCGGCTCAGGGCGGTCAGGGCTCCGGCTCTGGCACAAGATCGTTTGACTTCTTAAAACCTGGCAAGTAAGATTGATAACTTCTTCAAGACATCGCTCAACCGATTGGGTCCTTGGTTGGCAGGGGAGATGGTGGCAAGTGCTCGTTGAGCGCCAGTATACAATTGCTCCACTAAGATATAAACCGCCTTCAATTTGGTCACACTATCTTGGCTCAGATTTTTGCTTCGTGGACCTGCGAGTGTTTTTTAAGCAAAGGCTCAGCAGGCGGCTTATATTCCGGGTCAAAAGAAGGTATAAATGATTAATACAGATGACTTACCAAAGATGGCGGAGACCATTTGAGACACCCGGTTCTTTAAGCCGGTGAGCTCCATGGTAACCTCTTCAAGAGCCGCCTTAGTTGTTTCAGCATGTTGTATCAGCAGCGTCTTTTCTTCGGCCCAGGATTTCTTCTTTGCAGTCAAGCTGGTCTCCAATTTTTCTGTCTCAGAAAGACTCAATTGGAGTTTAGAGTTAGCAGTCTTGATTTTTGCCTCTTGATCCATCAGCTGGGTCTTTGCATCAGTTAATTGGGAGCCCAATTCTGATAGGGCGTTCTACAAAACATACACAGGTGTGTCAAGGCTTAAACTAAAAGTTATAAGGGTTCAAGTCTCAAGTACTATGCACCGCAATACCACTTGACACTTGGGGGCTAATGTTTGCCAAAGCAATTTTTTACAACTCTTATATGTTTCAAGTCCAAGGTGTTTTACAAAGTAACAACACTTGGCACTTGGGGGCTAGTGCATGATATTCAGAAAGTTTCTCAAGATTAAGCCAAATTGCAATACTTATTGGGACTAGTAAAAGACATTTATGAAGTTAAGTACCGGTTCATTTATGATAAATTGAGCCGGCCCTTGGGGACTACAAGTGAAGTTTACGCTACTTTGTTTGACTTTTGAAAAGCTTAAGAGACAAAGTATCAACCTATATCATAAAGTCTACAGATCATTCAGGTTCATCATCTGAAGACTTGGGGGCTGGCAGAGTATAAGTGAACCGGAGAACATACCTTATATTTTAGCTGTAATTGCTTGACCATCTCAATTTCCGACTCACGGTTGGAATGAACATGACTGAGTTAATCGGACAGTATGTCACTAGCATTCAGATGAGTGTAGTGAGAGATATCAAAACGCACTTTCTGCTTCTCCAAGGCTTCTTGCTTAGGAGTGTGCCGAGCTAACACAGTAGGGGTCCCCGGTTCAACAAATCGGCTACCAGTAATCAACACGTCAGTATCAGAAGCTGTTGGCAGGTTAGCTGAACTAGATGGTTCAGTGATAGTCGGATTAAGGGTGATCTCATTGGCTGACAACTCAGGAGGATCCAATTGAGTATGAACAGTTGGATCTTTAGGTGCTTCAGTTTCAGAGGGAGGAGTTGGCATGGCCGGCTCAGGTGCAGGAACCTTCGGGTCTTCTGACGGCTTGATCACCTTGGCCTTCTTGGATTTGGCTTGGCCGCTAAAAGAAAAGTTTTATGAGACAGTTAGTGTAAGGATGCAGTTTTTAAAGATACAGAGGAAAGCTGATTTTTCCTTACCCAGGAGCAGTTTTGAAAGCCGGAAACTAAGTCTGAGATGAGTCGCGAGAAGAGCAAGAAACCTCCTGTAAAAGGTAAAATAAAGTCAGTGAGGCAAGGGAGTAGATTCATTAATGAAAGCAAAAGATGACGATGAAAGAAACCTCATTCTGGCGTTTTCGAGGAGTTTGTTGTAAAACGGAAGGCGGTTCATTGTCGTCATTATTCAGGGCCTGACGGTGGCTCTCATGTTGCTTCTTTTTCAAAAGAAAATGAGGGTCCAAATAAGCCAAAGGGTGCGAAAACCTTACTTTTCGGGTTACCAGTCGAAGTTTCTGTCTTGGCAAATGGGCTGAGTTGGAGGAAATAGTTACCTCTTCTTTGACGGCCTGGCTGGCCCCCGTGTCGTCCTGGCAATAGTCAGTGTCAATAAGGTTATTAAAAAACTAGCTAAGGGAGTCAAGGGCTACCTCCAACTCAGTATCATCGTCAAGCTTTAACAGGTCCGAAGTAGTGCTCCTTTTCTTCTTGGACCTCCGGCTCGTCTTCCTGGCGGCTATGGCGGCAGTTCTAGCTTTCTTGGCAGCTTCATGGTCATACTTGGCTTTCCAGAAGTCAGATTTGGCCCATAAACAAATAAACAGGATAAAAGGTCATGCAAGTATTTAAAACTACTGAGGAAAGCACAAAAGAGAAAGAGGTCAGGGGTTTTTTACCTCTGGTGCCGGGTTAAGTTTACAGAAGGGGTTTAACCCAACCTTACTGCAGTCCTCATACTTGCCGTTCACAAGGATGATTGACATTGAAACAATGTCTTCTTAAGTTAGTTGTACAGAGCTGTGACGCAGAGAGTCATCTAGGCCTCCGCCATATTTATACATCAATTTGGATCGGCGGCTTATAGGGATGACCCGCCACGAGATCCAGCAACAGATCAAGTCAACTCCGGTTAAGCCATTCCCCAGTAAGGCATTGATCCTTTTAATAGAAGGAATAAGATTCTTGCGTTCAGCAGCAGTAAGCGTATCAGGGAGCACAAACTTTGAATCCAGACGCTTCGCGCGATAACCCGGCAGTGGTTTTTCATTGGCTGGAGACGTATCTTGGCAATAGAACCAAGTCTGATTTCAATCTTTGGGATGACTCGGTGAGACTATCAAGGGAAAGACGGCGCCCTGTCGGCACTGAATTGAGATTCCATCGAGTTCCAAGCTAGGGCCATTGGTACACTCATTCTGGCGGTTCAGATAAAACCACTCTCTAAAGAGTTCCACATTTGGCTCTTCTTGAAGATACACATCACAGAGAACTTGAAAATTGCAAATGTTGGATATGGAATTGGTTCCAAGATCTTGAGGGTGAAGTTTGAAAAATGAAGAACGTCTCTGAAGAACTTTGAGCTGGGTGGTGAAAAACCCCGGTTCATGTGGTCAGTGAAGACAATAACTTCACCGTCTTTGGGATTCGTCTGGGCCGGGAGCACGATAAGACATAATGTTTTTCTCTGGCAAAAATCCAATGGTGACAAACTCTTTCAAGTTATCCTCAGTTACTGTGGAGGGGACCCAGTTGCAGACTGTCGGTGCTTTTGATGGCATGATGAAAAAGGGGAAGCTAAAAAGAAAGTAATTTGCTGGTTCAATTTATTTGATGAAGTTACAGGTTCATGATCATGATACAGATGAATCATGGCGGCTTAAAGAAAGGGCTAATGACATATAATGGAAGCCGGAGTCATAAGCCGCCATGACTAAAGACATTCAAAGGATGCTAGAAACAGAAAATGGCTAAGTGTTGGCACAAAAAAGTTTACCAAGCTGGCATTATTAGTTTGGATCAAATGGCCATTCCGAAAAGAAGATATTCTAGACCTAAAAATGTAGTACAGATGAGTTCGTGAGTTATAATGAGGCATCTATACAGAAAAAAGGGATCTACTTGTATCAAAAATGGACGCAAAACAACTACCGCACGAGTTATGTGTTCCTTTTTGGATCAAAAGAGGCTGTGGAGGAGGAACTACAAGAAGATCCGTGATGAACAGCGAAGAACACCGATGAACTCACAACCCTAGTACAGATCTAAGTGCGTGAAAAAGAAGGAACTTACGAGATGCATATCTACTGGGAAGAGTCGCTGCATTTCTCTGGACGAGCTCAGGGTGATGCAGCGGCTGACGTTGAGGGCAACGGTGAGTGCTACGGCAGCGGCGGAGCTCAAGAAGTAGAGAGTTAGAGAGAAGATGGAAGGAAGAAGAAGAAAGAAGAAGGACCCGCCAAGACTATTTATAATGGAAAGAAGTGAACAGGCAGGTGCGAAAGTTGAGGAAGACCAAAATAATGATTATCCAGCTAAACGGACACCTCGATTCTCAGAAGACATTAAAATATAAAAGATCCGTTGAAGATGACGTCATAGCAGGCTTTCGTGTTTTCAAAAGATGACGCCATGGCGGGTTACAGAGTTTTTTCAGACAGAGGAAGATGGATTTCGTCTAAGTGTTGAAGATTGACAAAGAACAAAGTTCATGTCAACCTGGGGCCTAATGTTGGGGATATAGCTACCAGGTATCACCCGTCCAGGAGGGGCCGAGTCAACCCCAACGGCGGGTTACAAAAAGAAGCCTAGTAATATTCAAAGTGATAGTTTATTAAGACTTGTAGAAGGCCTAAGCCTAGAGGCGGCTTAAGGCCCAATATTGTAAACCGCCATATGTAAAGAAAGACTTGTAAAGAAAGGCATATAAGAGAAGTCACCAAGCCGGCCACGTTTTATGAGCCGGTCGGGACTCTGTAGGCCGCCAGGCGTCAACCCGTGTATATAAGGGGACGACCCGGCGGCGGCTTAGGAGAGGAAAAACAACAACTCGAAGCCAGGCAAAGCGGATTCGCTTCCTGGTCATCGGAACCCCAGCAATTCCAACACAACTAGACGTAGGCTTTTACCTTCATCGTAAGGGGCCGAACTAGTATAAACCTCTTGTGTCCTTTGTCCCGATTAACCCCTTTAAGCTTCCTAGTTGTGATGGCCCTAAGACTAAGTCCTTTTGCTAGGACATCTGCCATGACAATTCCACGACAGTAATGGCGTGTCCGAACATCGTAACCGTACTTTATTAGATATAGTGGGATCTATGATGTCTCTTACCGATTGACCGCTATCGCTTTGGAGTTATGCTTTAGAGACGGTTGCATTCACGTTAAATAGGGCACCATCTAAATCTGTTGAGACGACACCATATGAACCGTGGTTTGGCAAGAAACGTAAGCTGTCATTTCTTAAAGTTTGGGGCTGGGATGCTTATGTGAAAAAGCTTCAACTTAATAAGCTCGAACCCAAATCAGAGAAATGTGTCTTCATAGGATACTCAAAGGAGACTGTTGGGTATACTTTCTATCACAGATCCGAAGGCGAGATATTCGTTGCTAAGAATGGATCCATTCTAGAGAAGGAGTTTCTCTCGAAAGAAGTGAGTGGGGGGAAAGTAGAACTTGGTGAGGTAATTGTACCTTCTCCCGAATTGGAAAGTAGTTCATCACAGAAATCAGTTCTAGTGATTCCTACACCAATTAGTGAGGAAGCTAATGATGATGATCATGAAACTTCAGATCAAGTTACTACCGAACCTCATAGTTCAACCAGAGTACGATTCGCACCAGAGTGGTACTGTAATCCTGTTCTGGAAGTCATGTTACTTGACCATGACGAACCTACGAACTATGAGGAAGCAATGATGAGCCCAGATTCTGCAAAATGGCTTGAGGCCATGAAATCTGAGATGGGATCCGTGTATGAGAACAAAGTGTGGACCTTGGTTGACTTGCATGATGATCGACAAGCCATAGAGAATAAATGGATCTTCAAGAAGAAGACTAACGCTGATGGTAATGTTACTGTCTACAAAGCTCAACTTATTGCAAAAGGTTTTCGACAAGTTCAAGGAGTTGACTACGATGAGACCTTCTCACTCGTAGTGATGCTTAAGTCTATATGAATCATGTTAGTAATTGTCGCTTTTTATGATTATGAAATTTGGCAAATGGATGTCAAAACTGCATTCCTTAATGGATATCTTAAAGACGTGTTGTATATGATGCAACCAGAAGGTTTTGTCGATCCTAAAGGTGCTAACAAAGTGTGCAAGCTCCAGCGATCCATTTATGGACTGGTGCAAGCCTCTCGGGGTTGGAATGTACGCGTTGATAGTGTGATCAAAGCATATGGTTTTATACAGACTTTTGGAGAAGCATGTATTTACAAGAAAGTGAGTGGGAGCTCTGTAGCATTTCTAATATTATATGTGGATGACATATTGTTGATTGGAAATAATACAGAATTTCTCAATAGCATAAAAGGATACTTGAATAAGAATTTTTCAATGAAAGACCTCGGTGAAGCTGCTTATATATTGGGCATCAAGATCTATAGAGATAGATCAAGACGCTTAATTGGACTTTCACAAAGCACATGCCTTGATAAAGTTTTAAAGAAGTTCAAAATGTATCAGTCAAAGAGAGGATTCTTGCATGTGTTACAAGGTGTGAAGTTGAGTCAGAATCAATGCCCGACCACTGTAGAAGATAGAGAGAAAATGAAAGTCATTCCCTATGCCTCAGCCATAGGTTCTATCATGTATGCAATGTTGTGTACCAGACCTGATGTGTGCCTTGCTATAAGTTTAGCAAGGAGGTACCAAAGTAATCTAGGAGTGGATCACTGAACAACGGTCAAGAACATCCTGAAATACCTGAAAAGGACTAAGGATATGTTTCTCGTTTATGGGGGTGACAAAGACCTTTTCGTAAATGGTTACGTCGATGCAAGCTTTGACATTGATCCAGATGAATCTAAGTCGCAAACCGGATACGTATTTATTTTGAATGGTGGAGCTATAAGTTGGTGCAGTTCCAAGCAGAGCGTCATGGCGGGATCTACGTGTGAAGCTATAACATCCCAAATTTTCAATTTGGAATGTTATACATAGGTCACCATATGCATATCATATTTTATTTGCATTTTGGTTTTGTGATCCTAAAACTCCTAAGCAACTCAAGGACCCACGGAGAGAGTTGAGGATTTTATTATTTTCATATTCGAATTTTCTAAAATATTGAAAAGTGGATCACTTTGGTTTTAATTATTTTTTCTCCAAATAATATTTCCAATATTAAAATACATAACAGGAGATAATATGACTTCTCCAAAATAAAAGGAATATTGGAGGAAAATCTTAAAATCAAATGAATAATTTTATTTGGATTTTATTGCTATTTTATTTGAATTAGAAAAATATACATTTTTAGGCCAAGAAAATGTTCACTTTGTTCCAATTTTTTTATTTAGACGATGAAAATTGTTTTTGGCATTTTTAGAATTTTTTTATATTTCTTTAGGATTTTTCTTTTGGTGAAATTTCTTTTAAAACAAAAAAACAAAAAAAGGTTCCACACCGACTGGGCCGAAGCCCAGCCGGCCCACTCCCGCGCCGCCGTCCCCGAGCCGGACTCCCGAAGGAGTCCGACGCCGCCACGCCGCCGGTCGGCCCCTCCCCAAGGCACACCCCTTCCCTCCTTATAAGCCGCTCGCCGCTGTCCCGCGTCGCCGCCGCATCCCCGCGCCCGCGCAGCCGTCGCCCACGCCGCCGCATGCCGCCCCGCCCGCCGGATCTTGATGCCCTGTCACCGCCACTGACCTCGCGGATCCGCCTCGGGTTTTTTTGGTTTTAGGTAAAACCGCCGGTTTTTATAAAACCCTAGGTTTGGTTTTTTTAAGATCGGTTCAGTTCGGTTTTCTTTGGTTTCGTTATTGAGAGAGCATTCACTCGTTAGTTCGTTTTAAATGAACGCATTCGCCCATTCGTCACTGTTAGCGTACGTTCGTCCGATAGATTTCTCTTTTTATTTTCTTTTTCTGTCAGGGACCTATACACAATTATTTTTATCGCAGATTAGCCCCTGATCTTCAAACCCTCGCCGTTTCTTCACCGTTTGTCCAAACCCAGTGAAACGAACGCCAAAATCTTTGTCTCGAGCCCCTCTTTCTATTTAATCAACTTGAACAAGGTTTTGACAATTTAAAATTTGGTTTCAACCAGATTTGTTTTCAAAGTTCTTTTTACCATAGTTTCAGTTCCGTAGCTCCAATTCGATTGATTCCTTTTGCATATGGAAGCTTTTCAGTTGAACTTTCAGATTTGATCTTCTTATTTGAGTTTTACCCGTGCATCATTGCTTGAGAGCTTATGTTTGCGATAGAATTCCCGGAGTGCGAAGCATGCTACTACGAGTCTCTAGGGTTTGTGGATCGTCAGCAAGGCAAGTAACACTTTGATCATACCTCTTTATCACCCGGTTTTTATGCATTAGTTTCACCCCTCAAACATTGCATGAGTAGGATCTCTTAACATGTGGGTTTTGGGAAGTAGATGATGAGGTAGGACCTATCACCCTTTATTATCAAACCTTGGGAGTTACTTCTACGTTATGCTTATAATGTCATGCTATGCTCGTAGACGTGGATTGGGTTTGAGTGTATCCATGACAGATGTGAGATTGTTAATTAATCTTTAACTTAAGGTGGCTACTTAAATACACATCTGGGTGGATTGGTTGCGGGCACCTGGGGATATACCAGTGTTGTCCTTTTGTTTCGCCACCCAGGCTCAAAGGGATCATAAGATTATTCATGCTAGAAACTTCCGTGTGCAGCCACAAGCTATTATGGGCTCTAGCATAGTCGAGTATGTTGCATGACCTCTTCCAGTGGTAGGCTAGCAGATGTAGGGGATGTTGGTTGGTACTGTCTACCCGGGGTTAGAGTTAATGCTTCTGAAAGACTGTGTCTCAGTCATCCGTTTCTCAAACACCGTGTAGTGCGAGAAATCCAACGGAGGAGATTGAGTCTTGTGGGGAAAAGTGTGCAAACCTCTGCAGAGTGTACAAACTAATCATGGTTAGCCGTGTCCCCGGTTATGGACATCTTGAGTATTTGGTACTTGGATCGTCATGTGGATCTCATCACTCTAAATTAATCTGTTGGGTTGTTAATTAATTTTTAATTGGGATTGAGATGGGGATTTACCTTCTCAATGTTTATCAACTACCATGATAGTTAAACAAAATATATTCCTTTGATGTAGGGAAAAATTGGCTTTTCAGAGAACATTATAACCATAGAGCCTCCACCGGCCATATATGCATGTAGTGATAGCATTTATTTTGTTCATTGCTCTACTGTGTTACATTGCCAGCATATTCCATGTGCTGGCCCATTTTGGGCTGCAACATATCATGTTGCAGACTTTTCAGACGAAGAGTAAGGTGCGCTAGGTCGTTGTCGTGCACTCATTTATGTCGTTGGAGTTGATGGACTCACTTTATCTTCCAAGCCTTCTGCTGTTATCTTTTAGATGGCCTTAAGCCATATTTATTGTAATAAGTTCTCTTTTGAGGCATTCAATGTAATAAGTGTGTGATTGCTACTCTGTTATAAATCCTTCAAGTACTGTGTGTGTCAGCATTACCGATCCAGGAATGACACTTATACACAGAGATTCGACTGTCTGAGGTCGGATCACTATAGAAGCGGAGTACATAGCTGCTTCGGAAGCAGCAAATGAAGGAGTCTGGATGAAGGAGTTCATATCCGATCTAGGTGTAATACCTAGTGCATCGGGTCTAATGAAAATCTTTTGTGACAATACTAGAGCAATTGCCTTCGCGAAGGAATCCCGATTTCAGAAGAGAACCAAACACATCAAGAGATGCTTCAATTCCATCTGCGAACAAGTCAAGAAGGGAGACATAGAGATTTGCAAGATACATACGGATCTAAATGTTGCAGACCCGTTGACTAAGCCTCTCTCACGAGCAAAACATGATCAGTAGCAAGACTCCACGGGTGTTAGAATCATTACTATGTGATCTAGATTATTGACTCCAGTGCAAGTGGGAGACTGAAGGAAATATGCCCTAGAGGAAATAATAAAGTTGTTATTTATATTTCCTTATATCATAATAAATGTTTATTATTCATGCTAGAATTGTATTAACCGGAAAATAAGTACATGTGTGAATACATAGACAAACAGAGTGTCCCTAGTATGCCTCTACTTCACTAGCTCGTTAATCAAAGATGGCTAAGTTTCCTGACCATAGACATGTGTTGTCGTTTGATGAACGCGATCACATCATTAGAGAATGATGTGATGGACAAGACCCATCCGTTAGCTTAGAATAATGATCGTTTAGTTTTATTGTTATTGATTTCTTCATGACTTATACATATTCCTCTGACTATGAGATTATGCAACTCCCGAATACCGGAGGAACACCTTGTGTGCTATCAAACGTCACAACGTAATTGGGTGATTATAAAGATGCTCTACAGGTGTCTCCGAAGGTGTTTGTTGAGTTGGCATAGATCGAAATTAGGATTTGTCACTCCATGTATCAGAGAGGTATCTCTGGGCCCTTTCGGTAATGCACATCACTATAAGCCATGCAAGCAATGTAACTAATATGTTAGTTGCGGGATGATGCATTACGGAACGAGTAAAGAGAACTGCCGGTAACGAGATTGAACTAGCTATGATGATACCGACGATGGAATCTCGGGCAAGTAATGTACCGATGACATAGGGAATAATGTATGTTGTTATGCGGTTTGACCGATAAATATCTTCGTAGAATATGTCGGATCCAATATGAGCATCCAGGTTCCGCTATTGGTTATTAACCGGAAGTGTGTCTCGGTCATTGATACGTCCATTTGCATCATGTTTTCTTGCTGACATTTATAATGTTTTTATCTATAATAATGCTTTTTGGAGTAATTCTAATGCATTTTCTCTCATAATTTGCAAGGTACACACCAAGAGGGAGAATTCTGGTAGCTGGAAATCTGGACCTGGAAAAGCAACGTCAGACCACCTATTCTGCACAACTCCAAACAAGCTGAAACTTCGCGGAGATTTTTTATGGATTATTTAAGAATTATTAGAGAAAATAACTACCAGAGGGGGCCCACCAGGTGGGCACAAACCACCCAGGCACGCCAGGGAGCCCAGGTGCGCCCTGGTGGGTTGTGCCCTCCTTGGCCCACCTCCGGTGCCCATCTTTTGGTATATAAGTCATTTCGACCTAGAAAAAATGAGGGGAGGACTTTCGGGAGGAAGCGCGGCCACCTCGAGGCAAACTTGGGCAGGAGCACTTTTGCCCTCCGGTGGAGCGATTACACCGGGGGAACTTTCCTCGCGGAGGGGGAAATCATCGTCGTCATCATCACCAACAACTCTCCCATCTTGGGGAGGGCAATCTCCATCAACATCTTCAATAGCACCATCTCCTCTCAAACCCTAGTTCATCTCTTGTGTTCAATCTTGTTACCGGAACTATAGATTGGTATTTGTCAGTGACTAGTACTGTTGATTACATCTTGTAGTTGATTACTATATGGTTTATTTGGTGGAAGATTATATGTTCAGATCCAATATGCTATTTAATACCCCTTTGATCATGAGCATGTTTATCATTTGTGAGTAGTTACCTTTGTTCTTGAGGTCACTTGAGAAATCATGTTGCAAGTAATCATGTGAATTTGATATGTGTTTGATATTTTGATAGTAAGTATGTTGTGATTCCCTTAGTGGTGTCATGCAAATGTCGACTACATGACAGTTCACCATATTTGGGCCTAAGGGAATGCATTGTGGAGTAGCAATTAGATGATGGGTTGTGAGAGTGATAGAAACTTAAACCCCCAGTTTATGCGCTATTCCATAAGGGACCGATTGGATCCAAAAGTTTAATGCTATGGTTAGAATTTATTCTTAATACTTTTCTCATAGTTGTAGATGCTTGTGGGAGGGTTAATCATAAGTAGGAGGTTTTGTTCAAGTAAGAATAGCACCTAAGCACCGGTCCACCCACATATCAAATTATCAAAGTAGCAAACACAAATCGCACCAACATGATGAAAGTGATTAGATGAAAGTCCCGTGTACCCTCAAGAACGCTTTGCTTATCATAAGAGACCGTTTTGGCTTGTCCTTTGCCTCAAAAGGATTGGGCTACCTTGCTTCACTTTTGTTACTACTATAGTTACTTGCTCGTTACAAATTATCTTGCTATCAAACTACTCTGCTACTTACAATTTCAGCACTTGCAAACATTACCTTACTGAAAACTACTTGTCATTTCCTTTTGCTCCTCGTTGGTTTCGACACTCTTACTTATCGAAAAGAGCTAAAATTGATCCCCTATACTTGTGGGTCATCAAGGCTATTTTCTGGCACCATTGCCGGGGACTGAAGCGCCTTTGGTAAGTGGAAATTGGTAAGGAAACATTTATATAGTGTGCTGAAATTTATTGTCACTTGTTACTATGGAAAATAATCCTTTGAGGGGTTTGTTCAGGGTATCTTCACCTCGTCCAGAACCACAATTAGCTACCCCTCGACCTACTGCACCTACTGAAAATATTGAATATGAAATTCCTTTGGGTATGATAGAACAACTGCTAGCTAATCCTTATGGAGGAGATAGAACCGAACATCCTGATATGCACTTGATATATGTAGAACAAATTTGTGGATTGTTTAAGTTTGAAGGTTTACCCGGGGATAAAGTTATGAAGAAGGTCTTCTCTTTATCTTTGAAGGGAAAATCATTGGCATGGTATAGGTTATGCGATGAATTACCCCATGCATCTAGTTGATCGGAATTATACATATAATTTTTGGCCTCGTGAAGGAGAAAGTATCGCTCTATCTTGGGGAGGCTTAAGTCAATGTTATATTCATGCCCCAATCATGAGCTCTCAAGAGAAATTATTATCCAGAAATTTTATGCTCGGCTTTCTCGTAATGATCAAACCATGCTTGATACTTCTTGTGCTGGTTCTTTTATGAAGAAGACTATTGAATTCTGGTGGGATCTTTTGGAAAGAATTAAACTCAATTCTAAAGATTGGGAACTCAACGAAGGTAAAGAGTCAGGTATTAAACTTGAGTATGATTGTGTTAAATCTTTTATGGATATCGATGCTTTTCAAAAGTTTAGCACTAAATATGGATTTGACTCTGAGATAGTAGCCTCCTTTTGTGAATCATTTGCTACTCATGCTGAACTCCCTAAAGAGAAGTGGTTTAAATATCACCCACCTATTAAAGAAGAAATTTAAGAACCGGTACCAATTAAGGAAGAAACTATAATTTATAATGTCGATCCAGCTGTTCCTTCTGGTTATATAGAGAAACCACCTTTCCCTATTAGGATAAAGGAACATGCTAAAGTTTCAACTGTGGTTAACAAAAGCTGGTAGAGGCGAAGGTGTCCTGATGTTTCGATGAGATGGTGGCTATCGTTTTCTGTGGGAATTGACCTTGACGATCCGACTACAAACGTGCGAGATGTCACGCCTTAGCAATCGCTAAACCAACTTCCGAGGGGTTATTGACCACACCGAAGCACGATCAACCTAACCACGAGGGTCTGTTTCCTGCGAGCAAACGAAGAACAAGCAAGAAACTGATATTGCAATCTGGATATTGCGAATATAAGAGGAAAGCTTTATTAATGAAGGTGGGGTTCTGTGACGCCTTTGTCTGGTCGTTGAACATGAATGAAGTATGCGAATTTGCATCTATGGCGAACTTTTAATCTAAACAAAACCCAAAGTCTAAAGGACGCCCTAAGGGCTGTATATATGGAGGAAGAGGGAGAATTTTGTGGCCCTTGGAGGAGGGGTCCAAAACCAACCCTAACTCTTGTTTCCCCACACATAGGACTCTAAAAACAGCCTATACTTAAGTATTTCGAAAATACATGGGTCTGGCCCAATAATAAGGTGAAGCAGCACCTAGAATAGCCTCTGGACGAAATTTATGAAGTGGCATCTTGTATATTTTGTCCAAGGCTTCATGCACTCCTTATGGTGACTTCAAAGTCCTGAAATCATCACTTGTAACTCCGTTCTTGTTCCCCTTGCGCATGCCATCATCTTCATGCTTGGTCTTGCTCTAGTGTTCATCCCTCTTATCCATTCCAGGCCCTTCACTTGCAAGTAGAACAAATGTATCCAATTTAGGCAGCATCATATTCTCATGAACATTAGAATCATTAGCAAGAAACGAAAGTACCTGATAATTTAGTTGGCATGCGCGAGCTCTAGTAATTGGTCCAGTATGTATAGTAGCAGGGGCTGTAGGTGTAACAATGGTATTGGTTCCTCATCAAAAGCTACATTAGAACACCTAAACCTGATGAACAAATTAAAGTTGAACCTAGTATTGCTATGGTTAAAGATCTCATGGAAGAAGGTATGGATGGGCATGTTATTTACTTCTGTGAAGAAGCTGCTAGAATTGCCAAACATGGTAAGAAAGATAAACATAGACCTGTTGTTGGCATGCATGTCATCTCAGTTAAAATAGGAGATCATTGTTATCATGGTTTATGTGACATAGGTGCTAGTGTGAGTGCTATTCCTTACACTTTATATCAAGAAATTATGAATGATATAGCACCCGCAGAGATAGAAGAAATAGATGTTACTATTAAACTTGCTAATAGAGACACTATATCACCAATTGGGATTGCTAGAGATGTTGAAGTCGTGTGTGGGAACATAAAATACCCTACTGATTATCTTGTTCTTGGTTACCCACAAGATGACTTTTGTCCTATTATTTTGGTAGACCTTTCTTGAACACCGTTAATGCTAAGATAGATTGTGAGAAACAAATTGTCGGTGTTAGTTTTGGTAATGAGTCCCATGAGTTTAATTTTTCCAAGTTTAGTAGAAATCTTCATGAAAAAGAATTGCCTAGTAAAGATGAATTAATTGGTCTTGCTTCTATTGTTGTACCACCTATGATCCTTTAGAACAATATTTGCTAGACCATGAAAATGATTTTCATATGCATGAAAGAAATAAAATAGATAAAATTTTCTTTGAACAACGTCCTCTACTTAAACACAATTTGCCTATTGAAACTCTAGGAGGTCCTCCTCCACCTAAGGTGATCCTGTGTTTGAATTAAAAAAATTGTCAGACACTTTGAAATATGCTTATCTTGATGAAAATAAGATATATCTTGTTATTATTAGTGCTAACCTTTTAGAACATGAAGAAGAAAGATTATTGAAAGTTCTGAGGAAGCACCGAGCTGCTATTGGATATACTCTTGATGATTTAAAGGGAATTAGTCCCACTCTATGTCAGCAAAAAATCAATATGGAACCTAATGCTAAACCTGTTGTTGATCACTAACGTCGGTTAAATCCGAAGATGAAAGAAGTGGTAAGAACGGAAATATTAAAACTTCTGGAAGAGGGTACAATCTATCCCATAGCTGATAGTAGATGGGTAAGCCATGTTCAATATGTTCCTAAGAAAGGAGGTATAACTGTTGTTCCTAATGATAAGAATGAACTTATTCCACAGAGAATAGGCTATAGAAAATTAAACAAAGCAACTAGAAAAGATCATTACCCTTTGCCTTTTTTTGATCAAATGCTTGAAAGATTATCTAAGAAGACACACTTTTTCTTCCTTGATGGATATTTTGGCTTTCCACAAATACATGTTTCTCAACTTGATCAGGAAAAGACCACTTTTACTTGTCCCTTTGAAACCTATGCTTATAGATGTATGCCTTTTGGTTTATGTAATGCACCTGCTACCTTTCAAATATGTATGACTGCTATATTTTCTGACTTTTGGGAAAATATTGTTGAGGTTTTCATGGATGACTTTTCCATTTATGGGAAATCTTTTGATGATTGTTTAAGCAATCATAATCGAGTTTTGCAGAGATGTGAACAAACAGAGCTTGTCTTGAATTGGGAGAAGTGCCACTTTATGCTTAATGAAGGTATTGTCTTGGGTCATAAAATTTCTGAAAGAGGTATTGAAGTGGACAAAGCTAAGGTTGATGCAACTGAGAAAATGTCATGTCCTGAAGATATAAAAGGTATTCGTAGTTTCTTAGGTCATGATGGTTTCTATAGGAGATTTATCAAAGACTTTTCAAAAATTTCTAGGCCTCTTACTAGTCTCTTGCAGAAGGACATTCCTTTTGTTTTTGATGGTGATTGTTTGGAAGCCTTTGAAACACTTAAGAAAGCCTTAATTTCTGCACCTATTGTTCAACCACCTGATTGGAACTTGCCTTTTGAAATTATGTGTGATGCTAGTGATTATGTTGTTGGTGTTGTTCTAGGACAAATAGTTGATAAGAAACTTAATATTATTCATTATGCTAGTAAAACTCTAGATAGTGCTCAAAGAAATTATGCTACTACTGAAAAAGAATTCTTAGCAGTTGTGTTTTCTTGTGATAAATTTAGACCTTATATTGCTGATTCCAAAGTTACTATTCACACGGACCATGCTGCTATTAAATATCTTCTGGAAAAGAAAGATGCTAAACCTAGACTTATTCAATGGGTTCTCTTATTACAAGAATTTGGTTTACATATCATTGATAGAAAAGGAGCTGAGAACCCAGTTGCTGATAATTTGTCTAGGCTTCAAAATGTGTTGGATGACCCACTACCTTTTGATGATAGTTTTCCTGATGAGCAGTTAGCTGCAATAAATGTTTCTCATGGTACTCCTTGGTATGCTGATTAAGCTAACATTGTTGCTAAATATTTACCACCTAGCTTTACATACCAACAAAAGAAAAAATTCTTCTATGATTTAAGACATTACTTTTGGGATGACCCACATCTTTATAAAGAAGGAGCAGATGGTATTATTAGACGTTGTGTACCTGAGCATGAGCAGGGACAAATCCTACGGAAATGTCACTCTGAGGCTTATGGACGGCATAATGCTAGAGATACAACTGCTCACAAGGTATTACAATCCAGATTTTATTGGCCTACTCTCTTCAAGGATGCTCGTAAGTTCGTCTTATCTTCTGATGAATGTCAAAGTATAGGTAATACTGGTAAGTGTCAAGAAATGCCAATGAATTATTCACTTGTTGTTGAACCATTTGATGTTTGGGGATTTTATTACATGGGACCTTTTCCATCCTCTAATGGGTATACACATATTTTGGTTGATGTTAATTATGTTACTAAATGGGTAGAAGCTATTCCAACTAGTAGTGTTGATCACAACACCTCTATTAAAATGCTTAAGGAAGTTATTTTCCCAAGGTTTGGAGTCCCTAGATATTTAATGATTGATGGTGGTTCACACTTTATTCATGGTGCTTTCCGTAAAATGCTTGCCAAGTATGATGTTAACCATAGAATTGCATCACCTTATCATCCTCAGTCTAGTGGTCAAGTTGAACTTAGCAATAGAGAAATAAAATTAATTTTGCAAAAGACTGTTAATAGGTCCAGGAAGAATTGGTCTAAGAAATTAGATGATGCACTTTAGGCTTATAGAGCAGCATATAAAAATCCTATGGGTATGTCTCCTTATAAAATGGTTTATGGAAAAGCATGTCATTTTCCTCTTGAGTTAGAACATAAAGCACATTAGGCAATCAAAGAGCTCAACTGTGATTTCAAACTTGCTGGTGAAAAGAGGTTATTTGATATTAGCTCACTAGATGAATGGAGAACCCAAGCTTATGAAAATGCAAAATTATTTAAAGAAATTGTTAAAAGATGGCATGAGAAAAGAATTCAAAAGCATGAGTTTAAAGTCTGAGAATATGTTCTTTTTTACAACTCTCGTTTCAGATTCTTTGCAGGAAAGCTCCTCTTAAAATGGGAAGGCCCACATGTCATCGAGGAGGTTTACTGGTCTGGAGCCATCAAAATAAATAATTCTGTAGGTACTAACCCGAAGGTTGTCAATGGGCAACGAATAAAGCATTATATCTCAGGTACGCCTATTATTGTTGAAAGTAATATTATCCAAACTATGACACCGGAAGAACACATAAAAGAGTCCTTCCGGAACACTCCAGAATCGTGAAAATAAGGAGGTATGTGATACGGTAAGTAATTGGACTCCAAAAAATCTGCAAAAATATTTTTTATCAGTTTTGGAATATTTTAGAATTTTGGGAATAAAGAAACTTCCAGGAAGCGTCCCCTGGTGGGCACAAGACACCAGGGCGCACCAGGCAAACCTGGTGCGCCCAGGTGGGTTGTGCCCACCTGGGACACCTTCCGTACTCCCTTTTTCTACCATATACTTTTCCTCCAAGATAAAAAAATCTATATATACTTCCCGGAAATGTTGATCACCATATCGCGGAGAAACCCCTTGTTCTCTTTTCTTGCTGTTTTTTGTTAGATTGGTTGAGCCAGGCATCATGTCTTCTTCTTCCTCCAATAACGTGGAAGAGGATGCTTGTTTAATGAAGATCGAGCTGAAGAGAGAAAAACCCGAGGACAAGATCTCTTCTTCATCACCATCATCTTCTTCACCACCAAAGGAGAACTGAGTATCGAGTATGGGCACCCCCCTTGGCTTTCGCCAAGCTTGGGGGAGGTGCCCTGGTATCGTATCATCCCACTATCTTTTTTATTTTACTTATTTTTAGTTTGATCCTTTTGCTTTATATGAATAAAAGTTTAGTTCGATACTTTCTTCTTTGAGAGTTTGCTTAGTGATCTATCATTGTAATCGTGTGCAAGTTATATAATAAAGTTAGTATGAGTTTTTGCTTTCTTTACATTCATGTTGCAAATAAAAGAAAGAAATAAGAAAGGAAACAAATAAAATAAAGGAAATAAAGAAATAAAGAAAATATTATATACTAATCCTATGGTAGGTGATGGCACCACATAAGGAAAAGTATAAGTAGAAAATTTTATTAGAGATTGACAAACATAGCATTAGTCAATGATGCAACTCATGAAAGAATTAATAAGGGAAGAGAAGATTCACATATAAATATACTATCCTAGAAATCTTTTGTGATTGTGAGCCCTCATCAAAATATTATATGCCAAAATTGTTGACGTTGGACAAGGAAGACAACTTAATGATTTATGTTTGTTCATATTCACATAGAAGTCATATTGTCATAGATCCTTTAACATGTGGTGCTTGCCCCCTATCTTTGCTAGCCAAAAATTCCGCACTAAGTAGAGATACTACTTGTGCATCCAAAAACACTTAAAGCCCAAATCTTATTTTTAAGTGTCCACCATACCTACCTAGGGATTGAGCAAGATCCCTCAAGTATGTTGTCATCGGTGCAAAAAGGCAATAAAAATTGCTTCTAAAAGTGAGAGATCATTTATTGTAACAGAAAATTGAGTGTTGCATGAACTTGTGATGGTGAAGAATAAAAGCGACAGACTGCATAATAAAGGTCGCTATCACAAGGGGCAATGTAACGTGACGTTCTTTTGCACTAAGGGATTGAGCATACAAACAAATAAGCGCATGGCAACCTCTACTTCCCTCTGCGAAGGGCCTATCTTTTACTTTTATGTATTTACTTTTACGCAAGAGTCAAAGTTTTTCTCTCTATTCCTTTTATTTTTCTCCTTTGGCAAGCATCATGTGGTGAGGAAAGATCTAGGCACACATGTCCAGTTGAATATGGGTGGCATGAGTTATTATTGTTGACATCACCCTTGAGGTGAGTATGTTGGGAGGCAAAACCATAAGCCCCTATCTTTCTATGTGTCCGGTTGAAATGTTTTGCTCATGGGTACGAGGTGAGTGTTAGCCTAAAGGCTCTGACATGTGACAGTTCATGAAAATATGATGAATTCACTACAAAAAAAAAAGACACATCAGTGACATTTTGGGCCGAACGAATTTTTTTCTGTCATACATATGACACTTCTATGACGATAATTGTGACAAAACCCGGTATCATCATAGATGTGGTGGGCTCCTACTTCTATGACAAAAAATCATGACAGAAATGGGCTTTTCGTCCTGGGCGGGCCAGAGACGCAGCTGCATGACATTCTTTGGGCCGTCCAAGACGGAAAAAACCGTGGTAGAAGCGAGGGGAGGAAAATTTCGGGGAGTTCCCGGTTACGGTGAGAGGTCGGGGGCCGAGCGATGCGCGTTTCTCTCGTACATGTACGCACGTGTGTCCGAGGCGTTGGCTCTAACTGGACCCGAGTGAGGCGTTGGGCTCTAACTGAACCCGAGCGTTGCACTGGAGGCTACGCATTACTGAACCCGAGCGATCGATCGATGGCTATTAGCTGAACCCGATCGAGCGATTCCTTCGCTACTGCTGCTAACTGATGCCGATCGATGCTGCCTCTAGATGAACAGTGAGCGTTGTGGGGGGGTTTGGATGAACAGTTCCTGGTGGGGGTGGATGAACAGGACCCCGTGGTGTTGCCTCTGGATGAATAGGACCCCGATCGATCGAGCCGGTTGGGGCTGGATGAACAGGACCCCGTGGAGGGATGGATGAACAGGACCACCCCGTGGAGGGCAGGATGAACAGTAGACGGTGGAGGACAGGATGAACAGTAGCCCGTGGAGGGGTGGTTGAACAGGAGCCCGTGGAGAGGGCTAGTTAAATATTAGCCAGTGGAGTAGCACGCGGTGGAGGCTGGATGAACAGGAGCCCGTGGATGAACAGTCACAGGTGGAGGCTGGAGGAGGTCGATGGTGGATGAACAGTAGCTCGTGGAGGCTGGAGGGGGTCGACGGTGGAGATGAACAGTATCCCGTGGAGTCCCGTTTTGCGGTACGCCACACCCCACCCGATGAATAGGACCCCCGTTTCGACTGTAGCGCTCCAACACAAGTCTGTTTCGTCCGTTTTGCTGTACGCCACACCCCTCCCGATCAACAGGACCCCCGTTTCGACCATAGGAGGTCCGTTTCCTCCGTTTTACGGTACGCCAGACCCCTCCCGGTCAACAGGACCCCGTTCCGAACGCAGGAGGTCCATTTCCTCCGTTGTGCGGTACACCAGGCCTCGTTTCCACCGCCTGTTCCGTCCAAGCCCTCCCGATGAACACGGCCACGCATTCCGTTCCGACCCAGCCGGTTGGCTCCCATGCGTTCCGTTGCCTCCCCATGAACATGACGCATTCCGTTGCCTCCCCATGAACACAACGCATTCCGTTGCCTCCCCATGAACACGATGACGACGTTGTTTCTCCGTTCCGACACAGCCATGTCAATGAGCCCTCGCTGTACGTATGCGCGAGTAGGCATTCGAGACCCCGCCCGTATGTACACATACATGGCCGTATTTTCTTTCTTGCACCCTGGACGCCTCTACTACGACACGTGCGCACCTCTACATCCACCAGTATATATGTATGTACACGTTCGCGACCAGAATGACAATGCTACGTACGCTTCAACCAGGTGGGTCCCGACTGTCAGGCACTTCCTTGCGTGCGAAGATGTAGCTGGTGGGTCCCAGCAGTCAGGGGGGGCGAAATAAGGTGGCCTGTCTGGTGGGTCCCCGCTGTTAGGTGGAGGAATAATTATTTTGCATGTAATTAAGGAGGCACTTCCTTGCTGCGGCCATGGACCCAGCTGTCAGCCTCTCCACGTACAGTCCACGTACGATGGAAGCCGTTCCTTGACCACGTTGACCACGCCGCACCGAGAGCACCAGGGCGGTGGACAACGGTGAGGCCTAGGAAGGGGACAATGTGGAGCCGGGGAAGACGCGGCAGTGGATGCCACGCGTAGAGGAGTACGAGGGCACTGGTTCGCTGTGGTGTGAGGCTGCCGTCGCTGTAGAGTAACAGGGGGTGTGGGTGAGTAGAGGGATGGCCTGGCCAGCGGTGGGAGTAGTAGGGTGCGGTGAGGCCTCCGCCGCATCGCAGCCGGCCACGGGAGGCAGGACCACGAGGCACGACCGGCGCTGGTTTGGGCGGCTGGAGCAAGAAGACCAGAGGTTGAAGAAGCACTACGGCCGTTGGATGGACATCGTACGGTCAGTGGAGCTAGAATCGTGCATATTGACTAAGTTGACAAAGCCCTCCGTCCTCATCAACTTAGTAGGCCCACAAGTCAGCTTGCCACTATACTGGGTCCCAGCTAACAGGGGTATTCATTTTTTTGTGCGTAATAAGGAGGCACTTCCTTGCGTGCGAAGATATAGCTGGTGGGTCCAAGCTGTCAGCGGCGGTAGCGTTTTTTTCGCGAAATACAGAGGCCCTTTCGTTGGGTCCCTGATGTCAGGTGGAGGAATCATTATTTTGCATGTAATAAGGAGGCATTTCCTTGCGTGCGGCCATGGTCCCAGCTGTCGGCCTCTCCACGTACAGTCCACTTCAGATGCATGTCGGTCGTTGACCAGGCCGCGCCGAGAGCACCAGGGCGGTGGATGACGGCGAGGCCTAGGAACGGAACGACACGGAGGCAGGGAAGACTCGGCAGTTGTTTCCCACGCGGAGGGGAGTATGACTCTACGAGGGTTTACTCGTTCGTCTGTCCTCGCCAGAGAATAACAGCAGGTGTGGGTGAGTAGAGGGATGGGTAGGCCAGCGACGGGAGTACGGTGGGGCGGTGAGGCCTGCGCGGCAGCACAGCCGGCCGCGGGGAGGAGGAAGCAGGCAGTCCTGCAGGCGCTTGTTTGAGCGGCTGGAGCAGGAAGAGTAGAAATTGAAGAAGCACGACGGCTGTTGGATGGACATCCAACTGTCACTGCTTGTGCGTCAACCTTTTTTTAGGAAAGCCTCAAATCTGTGGAAAACAGCATACAACCCATCTGCCTTTATTTCTAACTAGTTGTCAACCCGTGCTACTGCACGGGCTAGGAATTTCTAAAAATCTAGAATATTATACTTATAAGTTGCAGGAATTATTTACTTCAAATCTCATACAAATCGGAAGTACAAAATATTTATAATTATGTTTACTGCTTATTACGTATAAAATATTATATTTCCATATGCCCTATACTTAAAACATAGTGGATCATCATATATCTTTGAAATTTATGTATACGTTTGCCACATCCACACGCACCTGAGTAGCTGAGTGTAGTTCATAAGTTCCGGCCATGACGACTGACGACGATCATGACTGTCACGCAATAACGCTAACTTTTGCTCGTGGATGGTGACCAATGCTTTTTCTTCGGACAATTAAAAAAAGTTGGCTGGATGATTGCCTAAACAGCACCAACACGGTCTCCTAATCAATCCTCCTAGAACATATATACTGGCTAATCTATTGTTGTCGGCCGGACACAAACACATGCACGCACGCGTGAAGAAAGCACCAACCTAGTTTATTCTGCCAATTTTCTTTGCACAACAGGAGATCCGCCTACATGACGGCAAACATATGCATACCATCACAGGCTGCTAAGGCGCTGCCCTGCTCCTTTCTGACCCATCCAACTGATTACGTTGACGACTTTGGCCAATATGGCATTCAGTTCTTTACTGGAGGATCAGTGTAGATATCTTAGTGACTTGTGCATGAGAGGACGTGTTCTGTCCATGGCTGGTTGCTAACAGCGGCGGCTGAATCTGAGGACACCGAAGGGACACGGTGCTAGGATGCCGTCGCTGCTGTAGGTGGCGGTGAATCAAAAGACACGGCCAGGAGAGATCGGTGTTTTTTAAGGGAAGTGATAGATTGATATTTTTTCTGGGGTGGATAGATAGATGTTTAAGCGCTATAGGAAGCAGATAAATCTTGACAGATCAATCCTGCGCGTAGAGAAAGCAGAGACGTGTATAGAGTAGGGACACTCAATCCAAGGGCTATTAACTTCTACTATGATATCTATCGAAATATATTTTCCTTCTTTTTTTGAGAATCTATATTTTCCTTCTTGATTTATGGGACGTGTCACCGGACTTTCCTTGTGCGTGTTTTCTCACGTGAAGATTTCTTAGTTTTTTATGCGAGCCTTTCCTTTTTTAGTTTCATTAACGTTGCATGTGTCATGTACGATTTGTATTGGACTGGATCATCTACGTTACACACGTTTTATTTTTATCCTGACAGTTTATTTTCTAATCTAACCGTTTAATTAATTTTGATGATGTGGATTAATGAGAGATCATTAAAGGTGCCTCCAATTAGTAAATATAAGATAATTTTCAACCCATTTGCTAATTCTTAAGGTTTTTTTGGAGCCCATATTCTTTTTTTTAGCATTACAGCCCAAATTGTGGCCATGGTTACAAAATTATACGATATTTTGCATATTTCGGTGCGGTCCAAACTGTTTTTAATCCCGAAATTTCGACTCACATTCAAACTGATTTTAAAAATAAATGTATATCAATATAAAATCCAACAAATTCTCCACGCATAAAAATTAATGCAATTTAAAATCTTGAAGTAAAAAAAAGATATTTGAAACTAATTGCCGGTTTGATATGTTTTAAAAATGTACAGCCCATTTCTCATTACTGATGGGCCATTTTCTCAGCCAGCCGAATGAAAGCTCTCCTCGTCTTGAACGATTTGCAGCCCAACAGGCCTGACAAAGCGACTTACTTGGCAAATCACAAAAAAACTGGGCTGTGGCCGTGGACCCAGCTGTCACCCTCTCCACGTACAGTACTCTTCCGATGGAAGTCGTTCCTTGACCACGTTGACCACGCCACGCGGAGAGCACCACGGCGGTGGACGACGGCGAGGCCTAGGAAGGGGACGACGCGGAGCCGGGGAAGACGTGACAGTGGAAGCCCGCGCGGAGAGGAGTACGAGGGTTCACTGGTTCGGCTGTGGTGTGAGGCTGCCGTCGCCGCAGGGCCTGGCTAGCGGTGGGAATAGTAGGGGGCGGTGAGGCCTCCGCGACAACACAGCCGGCCACGGGAGGCAGGAGCATGTGGCACGACCGGCGCTGCTTTGGGCGGCTAGAGCAAGAAGACCAGAAGTTGAAGAAGCACTACGGCTGTTGGATGGACATCGTACGGTCACTGGAGTTACAATCCTTCATATTGACTAAGTTGACAAAGCCCTCCGTCCCCGTCAACTTTGTTGGCCCACAAGTCATCCTCCCACTATGGTGGGTCCCAGCTAGTAGGGGGTATTCATTTTTTTGTGCGTAATAAGGAGGCACTTCCTTGCGTGCGAAGATATAGCTGGTGGGTCCGACATGTCAGCGGGGGGAACGTTTCTTTCGCGAAATACAGAGGCCCTTCCGATGGTTCCTAGCTGTCAGGTGGAGGAATCATTATTTTGCGCGTACACTCCACGGCCGATGGATGTCGTTGGTTGACCAAGTTGACCAGGCCGCGCCGAGAGCACCATGGCGGTGGACGACAGCGAGGCCTAGGAAGGGAACGACACGGAGCCGGGGAAGACTCGGTAATGGTTGCCCATGCGGTGGGGAGTACGAGGGTTTACTGGTCCGGTTGCCGTCGCCAAAAAATAACAGGAGGTGTGGGTGAGTAGAGGAATGGCCTGGCCAGCAATGAAGTAGGGTGGGGCGGTGAGGCCTGTAGGGCAGCACAGCCGGCCACGGGAAGCGGGAGCAGGCAGTCCCACCGGAGCTGGTTTGGGCGGCTGGAGCAAGAAGATCAGATATTGAAGAAGCAGCACGGCCGTTGGATTAACATCCAACGGCCACTGCTGCTAGAATCGTTTGTGGACTAAGTTGACAAAGCCAAAGTACACGTCAACCTAGTAGACCCACAAGTCAGCCTCCAAATCTGTCCCAAACAGCATACAGCCCGAAATTTCTAGCCAGATTCAAATTAATTTTAAATCTAAATATACCTTAATTTAAATTCAATGAAATTTTACCCGCACAAAAACAATGAAATTTAAAATATCAAAATCCGAAAGAAAACAGTATTTTGGAACTAATTGTCTGTTTGCTGTATTTTTTCATTTTACAGCCCATTTATTATTACTTATAGCCCATTTCTTATTACTTATAGCCCATTTTCTGGGCAAAATGCATCCCTCCTCGTCTTGAAACATTTCCGGCCCAGCAGGGCGTAGAAAAGCAAGTAGGCCTACGTTGGTTATTCTGCAAAAAAAATAGCTGGCTAGCAATTTTCAGAAAGGAAAAAAACAAACTGGGCTGGCCATGTGCTAAACATATGAAATAAAAGCCTGGGCTAGACAGGCCATAAGTCCCGCACAACCCAGCTGATACCCTTCTCCGTCCCGAAAAAACAAAATTACTGCGCGCGCTGCTGGGTCCCTACTGTCATCCTCACCATGTACAATCATCTCCTTATTCCTCTCGGTTGTTGACCATGTTGACAACACCGGAGGGCGGCGCCACGGCGAGTGAACCAAGGTGGAGGACGATGGTGAGGCCTCGAACGGGAACGAACAGGAGCCGGGGCAGATCACAGCCAGCCATGGGAGGCAGGAGCAGGCGGTCCCGCCGGCGCTGGTTTGGCTTTGGCGGCTCGAGGAAGAAGAGACTGAAGAAACGCGACAGACGTTGAATGTCAATCCAACGGTGAAGGTAGGCACAATTGTTTTGTTGACTAAGCGGACACCAAGTAGCATACTTTTTTATATATAGGAGGAAAACTGTGAGGAAAATGTGTTCGTCTGCCGTCCTCCTCACAGGGAACGTTCGCCACATAAGTGACTAGAACCCTTGGTTTTCAACCTAGAGGTCTTGGGTTCGAGTCCCAGGAACTCTCAAAAGGGAAAGAAAATCAAAGACTTGGGAAGGCGTACAGAACAAGCTAGTGTACCAGTAATGAGACGTTGCTGAGTTTTAGAAAAAAGAAAGACGTGCTCCTGTAGCTGGTTCAAATCCAAACCTAGACTATGACTATATATGGTGCTATGCTACTCTGCAAGTAATGAAACTGACATATCCAACGTTGGCTTCTCCTCTTCTCTACTTACTCTGCCTAGCACTAGAAGCTCTGGCCGCAGCAACCATGTCCACTAGCTGCTCGTCCACCTGCTCTTCAGCACGCAAAAACCAGATATGCACCAAGTCGCAACCCGTACCATCGCCTGTGGGTCTCATCACACCCTCGTCGGCACGCGCACCGCGGCCGATTGCTCATCGCAACCCGCTGTCGTTGGTGTGGTGCCACTGCTGCAAATCACGCAGAGTCATCCGTCGCGTGTCAACCACAATCCGTAACCCTGGCCGAGTCTTCTACAAATGCTCGAATCATGGGGTAATAATATGTTTAAGTGTTGTTCTGCTGCTTTCAGTTGCTGATTTTTTTAATAGTTTGGTTGATGATCTACCAATTTGATTCGTGCAGAAAAGGGAAGATTTGTGTGATTTGTATTTCTAGGAAGTTGCTGATGTGGGGGAATGCAACTACGCTGATTATTTGGTTAGCCGAGGAATCCCAATACCAGCAGGTTGGGGTGTTGGACAAGTAACTGAAGGAACGGCAGAAGAGGAAGATGCAGAGCAGAAGCTTAAAGATGCAGTTCCTCTGATCATGACCAAGCAACAGCTGCTGAACAGCCTTGACAGCAATGAGGAGATGAAAGAGCTTGTGAAGATAATGGGCAAAATCGATGTGCTCTGTAGGATGATTGTCTCTTTATTTGCAGTGTATGTAGCACTCGTGATGTATTCAGTGGCTACGACATGAGCACTTTGCTGAAACTAGTAATGAATGAAACCTGTGTAGCAGGATGGGCGTAGTGTTGTGAACATCTAATGATTTCTATTAACGGAAATCAGGCGGTATCCCCCTTTGCTCATATAAATAAATAAATAGCAGAGGCCCTATCGGGTCAGCTTTGTTCTCATTCGAAGACGTCGAGCAAATTACAGTTCAACAGCAAACTATGTCATCAAATTCAAGTTTCACAGCCAAATATGAGTACAACTAAACAACAATGTCATCATGTTTTAGTTGTCATACAATCACCAAACACAAATCAGCATACATAACAAGTGATGTTCTCACAGCAAAATACTAAACAACATGTTCATCAGGTTTCAGTTGTCATAGCAAACACAATTTCACATAGTAGATAAAATACGTCTTCTGACAGGCAAATACGACAAAAGCAATGTAATCATCATCCAGAGCAGCAGCGTCAACATCTTCGCCATGTGTATCAGTCTGAATCATAATTCCCCATGGTGTCATCTTCTTCTTCGTCCTCGAACGTTGGCTTCTTCTTGATCAACTCTTGTATGTGCACAGCACGACAGGCAATCTTTTCGCCGGCATCATTGACGTGATGGTTCTCAAAGATATCAGGAACATCTGTGTTATCTTGTACATCAGAAGCAGTGTAAGCATCATCTTGTTGTGCAACTTCATTAAACGAATTCCTCTGCTCAAGCCTTTGCAATACTCTCCAGTCATCGCTACGTGAAAATGTGTCTTCCAAGAAAAATATATGTGTTGCTTGATTTGCCAAAATAAAAGGCTCGTTGGTCTGGTACGCCGCCTTGACATTGATGGATTTGAAATAATCATCAGCTCTGGGTTTTGCGATCTAGGAAAACAGGTTATACCAATGACAGCACAACAGAACCACACACCGATGATCCTCGAAACTGGAGATATACTGCAATTGAATAATGTCTGTTATGTTAGCATACATTTTAGTTGTCTCTTTGTCATACGTATCCGTGCTCATGATGGCACTGTTTTGTGTCTTCCTGCCTTCGTCTCGTGCAAGGGTGTTGTAGCGCACATCTCCAAGAACGCAAGATTCATAATGTCTTACCCGAGTATCAGGACCCATTGCTAGTGAGTAAAGGGCATCATCAACTGCCTGACCATCCTCCCGCATCTTCTTAACCTATGGTTAGAAAATAGACAAGCTGATCATCTTATGTACTCAATATATTAAAAAAAACTGACAGTGCACTTCAAAAGCTTACATGGTTCTTGAACCATTTCACAAATCCTGCCATAACCAGTTTGTCAATGTTTCTTGGATTTTGCGGCAGTAACTCCTCTTTGTAGATGCTGCACAACATAGTGATCGCGTCAAACATCTAAATATATAATAATGTGCTGCAAGTTTAGTATATTACGATGTATACGCTGCAGTACTGCACTTACTTGATATAAGGTAGTATCTCAGGACAGTTATTCAACACATACCAAACCATTTTGTCCAAATCTTTAGGTTTGTCCTCTTGTCGACTCTTCCCTGTAACTCGAACAGAATAATCGAAAACATTGAGCCCGGGATTGTCTTCACCCACCTCTTTGCTAAGCTGATCAGCTGTTTCAATGTATTTTGAGCAGAATGTCAACGCTTCTGTAGTAATGTAGGCCTCTACAATGGAACCCTTGGGTCTAGCTCTGTTCCTAACATAGCCCTTGAAAGTGCCTAGCCTCCTTTCAATAGGGTACATCCAGCAATACTGTACTGGACCTCTAAGTAGTGCCTCATCAGGTAGATGAACAACCAAATGCACCATCACATCAAAGAAGGCTGGAGGATATATCTTCTCAAGGTCGCATAGGATAGTTGGTATCTTGTCTCTAAGATGATCCAAAGCATCTATCCTGATATTCCTACTGCAGAGTTCCCTGAAGAATTGTCCCAACTCTGCAACTACTCTGTATAAGTCAGGGCGGCCCAATCCTCTAAGGATAATAGGTAAAACCCTTTGAAGTAGGATGTGGCAGTCATGAGTTTTCAACCCTTGTACCTTGTTTCCATCTGCACTGACTCTCCTTTCAGGGTTGGAAGCAAATCCATGTGGGAATCTCACATGTGACAGGACCTCGCAGAATTCTTTTCTTTTTACCTTGTCCAAGACATACATAGCTGGTGCCATATCCCGTCATTTACCTTCATCTTGCACCTGCAAATCCTTTTTAATACCCAGGTGTGTCAAATCAATCCTAGATTTTAAGGTATCTTTCGTCTTGCCTTCAATATTAAGAAGTGTGCCGATAATGCTGTCACATATATTTTTCTCGATGTGCATCACATCAAGATTATGCCTTAGATCCAAATCTTCCCAATACTCCAAGTCCCACAAAGTGAACCTGCGGGTAAACAATAATCTCTCTTCTACCCTGCCATGCTTCCTTTTCCCGCTACCATTACCAGCATGGTTTCCTGGTGTAATATGCCTGACCTTCTCTAATTCCACTTGCAACTCATCGGTGGTGAGCCTCTTTGGCGCATCACGGTTTTCATGCTTTGCATTGAACACATGTATTCGGTATTTTCTAGGATGCGGCTTGTCCTTGGCAAGGAAACATCGGTGTCCAATGTAACAGATCTTGCTAAGTATTGCGTATGATAGCGGATTAATGTCACAGCGAACACATGCATTGTAACCATGTGTCGTTCGCCCTGACATAGTGCCCAAAGCTGGATAATCATGGATGCACCAAATTATAACAGCACGCCGAAAGAAATCAGCTGGTGGGCTGCTATATAGGTCTCGAGTGAGACCACCCTTCCATAGCTATTGAAGTTCCTCCACAAGAGGCTCCATGAACAAATCAAAATCCTTTCCAGGACTTTTTGGACCTGGGATGAGCAAGTCCATCATGTAGTTTGATTCTTTGGTGCAGACATTTGGAGACACGTTGTAAGGGATAACAACCACTGGCCACATGCTATATGTGGCGCTCTGGTGGCCAAATGGGTTAAATCCATCTGAAGCTAAGCCAAGTCTAATGTTTCTCGGGTCAGAAGCAAACTCTTTGTGTTTATCATTGAAGCTTTTCCACTCACTACCATGAGATGGATGGCTCATTACATTCTGATCTCTGTACTCCTGGTTCCTAGAATGCCACAGTACATCCTCTCTTGATTCAGCATCATGAAACAACCTCTGCAATCTTGGTGTAATTGGAAAATGTCTCAGAACATTATGAGGAATTCTCTTCACAGCATCGCCATCTTTCCATCTTGATGATTTGCATTTCGGGCATTCACTTAAGTTGGCATAATCCTTCCGGAACAGAACACAATTATTCTTACAAACATGGATCATATCATATCCAATTCCAACTGCACGAAGGAAATTCTTCATTTTACTGTAGGTGTGTGGCAGCTCAGACGCATCTGGGAAAGATTCGCGGAAAGCAGCCAACATCGCATCGAATGATTCGTTGGTCATCCGCTCAGATGTCTTCACCTGAAGAAAGGTGACCATAGCTGAGAATACTGACAGCTTATTTCCTGGGGTGACAGCAACGTTGCATTGTTCCAACATGCGGGCCCACCGTTTTTCTTCTGCAGGTGAAAGTTCACGGAATGCACGAGCATTTCGTAGCATTGTTTCAATGTTGGTCAAACTCACTGGCTCCACCAACACCACCTCCTCCTCCTCCTCCTCTTCCACCTGAGCATCAGGAAGATCAAGATGGTGATCTGCTGCTTCCACGTAGTCAATAACATTGACGTTCACAGCTTCACCATGATGAACCCACCTAGTATATGTGACCGACATCCCATACAAGTCTAGATGATTTTGCACAGTTGACTGGGGTCTTGTAACTGAATTCATACAACTGCTACACGAGCAGAGCACATCTGATTTCGAACCACCGTACTCAGCTCTGATAAAGTTCATGAAGTTTTCAACCCCGTCGACATATGCAGCGGAGAATCTTCGAGCAGAAGTTATCCAAGTCATGTCCATCTATTAGATATACAAATTAGTTCTTCTACTAGATATTACAGGAAAAACATATATGCTTTTTTATGAAGTCCAGAAAAAAATACCTAGGTCGATGTCTAAAGCTATGGCAAGATATTTGGACGAGCAGATCTAAGTAACGAAATATATGTAAAGCTAATTCAGCAAACAAATTTGAGTGCCAAATTATGGCAGGCTGTTTCAGCAGTCAATGAGGCCGAGCACACAGCCATCGAACTATCGAAGGCCATCGCAGCAACAAAGATCGAGTATAAAACGATGTAGAGCTAATTCAGCTAACAGATTGGCTACTAGACCATGGCAATATACGTCACAATAAATATATGGCAGGATATTTTAGCAACTAATCGGCCTTGGCATGCCATCTCAGCTAAGCAGATTGAGTGCAGAACAGGGCAAGGAAGCTTCTTAAGCAGAGCATATTGACAGTAAACTACTTCGGCAAACAGTGAGATTAACAGCGTCTATTAGCTAACATTCAGCACTACACCGACATGAACGGGGCCTCAGTCTAGAATGCGCGTACCGTGGGAGAAGCTGACCGCCGTGCATCTACACACGAACGTCACCAGCTGTGGCGGCGCTGACCATCGTGCGCCTCCACAAGAACGTAGCCAGAGCTGGCGGCGCGGCTAGAGGACGGCAGTCAACGAGAGCGTACTGTGGGAGCGAGAGGATCGCCGAACCGCGGCACCGACATATCGGCGTGGCGGGGAGGGTGGCTTTGGCGGAGCGATTGGAGTGGAGGGGGACAGGGGGAGGGGAGTTTGGGGAATATTATTGGCTAGTTGGCCGAAGGGCGGTTCAATCGGATTTGGGGGGAATTTTTGGGTGTGGGGGGGAGGATTTTCGCGCGGTGGGCGGGGGGGGGGGGGGTTGGCGCATGGTCGATTTGTCCAAGTGCAGTCCCACGTGCAATGAAGAGGCAAGCCGAAGCGCGTTCCGTTTGCGTGAGCCGTGTGCAGGATCGAACGTGTGTGGCGTGCAATGCGACCGCAACAGGTGTGCTGTGAGTGTACCACATTTTTCCTTTTAAACTAGGTGCTTCGCCCCCTCAAAAAAATTTGTTGCTTCACGCGATCAATCGACACTACTAGTAGTAATCTGGTAATCTCGACTAAAACGGCGCGGCCGGGTCTTTTCCCGCGCAATATGCTGGGAGGTTGGCTTAGTTGGGTTTTTTAGGACGAGTAATGCTACACCTATGTAATCCCAGTTACGTAATTAACGTAATGTGAAACGTGTGAGCTGTTGATTGTAGATTGGGGGAGGGAGGGGCCCACCACCATGAAAATCAGGGGAGGAGAGAGAGTCAATTTACGTTAACCCTTTCGTAGGTTCCCGTAGATATAGAAAGATGTGTCCGATCCTGCAATATAGGTCGTCCGATCTATATCTAACGGATAGGAAGGAAACTATGACAATTTACCCGCACTCCTCTCCACATTTGCAGATAAGGCTTTCCCTCGTTTATCCTTTTCTCCCACAAGATCTTGATCTTCCGTGCAACGCACGGGCATCTTGCTAGTACTCCTACAATATGTATATTATTGTGAAAGTTCATATACACCGGCCGAGATTAATGCAAACACGGCAGATTTTCGTTACATTTCGAACTTTTATAGGACATAAAAATAAAAGAAACCCGACCCTAAACCTATTCTACGGTGGCGACCGACGTCCTCCATCTGTGATCTCCATGTACGGGGGCGGGGTTCAAGACCCGTGAAGTGAAGGTGCGGTCTCCGACGAGGAAAAGTAGAACACAGGAGACGGACCGGACAGTTGGCACACCATGCCCTGCCACCTCCCATGCCCTACTCATCCTTGGAGGAGTCCCCGACCTCGGCGGTGCCGGACGTCTTGGGGAACGTAGTAATTTCAAAAAAATTCCTATGCACATGCAAGATCATGGTGATGCACAGCAACGAGAGGGGAGAGTATTGTCTATGTACCCATGCAGACCGACTGCGGAAGCGTTGACACAACGTAGAGGAAGTAGTCGTACGTCTTCCCGATCCGACCGATCCAAGCACCGTTACTCTGGCACCTTCGAGTTCTTCGCACACGTACAGCTCGATGACGATCCCCGGGCTCCGATCCAGCAAAGCATCGGGGAAGAGTTCCGTCAGCACGACAGCGTGGTGAAGATCTTGATGTTCTACCGACGCAGGGCATCGCCTAAGCACTACAACGATATGATCGAGGTGGAATATGGTGGCAGGGGGCACCGCACACGGCTAAGGAACGATCTCAATGATCAACTTGTGTGTCTAGAGGTGCCCCTGCCTCCGTATATAAAGGAGCCAAGGGGGAGGGGGCCGCCGGCCAGGAGGAGGGCGCGGGAGGAGTCCTACTCCTACCGGGAGTAGGACTCCCCCCCCCCAATCATAGTTGGACTAGGATTCCCCGAGGGGGAAAGAGAGAGAGGGGGGCCGGCCACGTCTCCTAGTCCTAATAGGACTAAGGGAGGGGGAGGCGCGCGGCCACCTTGGGCTGCCCCTTTTGTCCTTTCCACTAAAGCCCATTAAGGCCCATATGGCTCCCGGGGGGTTCCGGTAACCTCCCGGTACTCCGGTAAAATCCCGATTTCACCCGGAACACTTCCGATATCCAAATATAGGCTTCCAATATATCAATCTTTATGTCTCGACCATTTTGAGACTCCTCGTCATGTCCGTGATCACATCCGGGACTCCGAACTAACTTCGGTACATCAAAATGCATAAACTCATAATAACTGTCATCGTAACGTTAAGCGTGCGGACCCTACGGTTCGAGAACAATGTAGACATGACTGAGACACATCTCCGGTCAATAACCAATAGCGGGACCTGGATGCCCATATTGGCTCCTACATATTCTACGAAGATCTTTATCGGTCAGACCGCATAACAACATACGTTGTTCCCTTTGTCATCGGTATGTTACTTGCCCGAGATTCGATCGTCGGTACCCAATACCTAGTTCAATCTCGTTACTGGCAAGTCTCTTTACTCGTTCCGTAATACATCATCTCGCAACTAACTCATTAGTCGCAATGCTTGCAAGGCTTATGTGATGTGCATTACCGAGAGGGCCCAGAGATACCTCTCCGACAATCGGAGTGACAAATCCTAATCTCGAAATACGCCAACCCAACATCTACCTTTGGAGACACCTGTAGAGCTCCTTTATAATCACCCAGTTACGTTGTGACGTTTGGTAGCACACAAAGTGTTCCTCCGGTAAACGGGAGTTGCATAATCTCATAGTCATAGGAACATGTATAAGTCATGAAGAAAGCAATAGCAACATACTAGACAATCGGGTGCTAAGCTAATGAAATGGGTCATGTCAATCAGATCATTCAACTAATGATGTGACCTCGTTAATCAAATAACAACACCTTTTTCATGGTTAGGAAACATAACCATCTTTGATTAACGAGCTAGTCAAGTAGAGGCATACTAGTGACACTAAGTTTGTCTATGTATTCACACATGTATTATGTTTCCGGTTAATACAATTCTAGCATGAATAATAAACATTTATCATGATATAAGGAAATAAATAATAACTTTATTATTGCCTCTAGGGCATATTTCCTTCAGTCTCCCACTTGCACTAGAGTCAATAATCTAGATTACATAGTAATGATTCCAACACCCATGGAGCCTTGGTGATGATCATGTTTTGCTCATGGAAGAGGCTTAGTCAATGGGTCTGCAATATTTAGATCCGTATGTATCTTGCAGATCTCTATGTCTCCCACCTGGACTAGATCCCGGATGGAATTGAAGCGTCTCTTGATGTGCTTGGTCCTCTTGTGAAATCTGGATTCCTTTGCCAAGGCAATTGCACCAGTATTGTCACAAAAGATTTTCATTGGACCCGATGCACTAGGTATGACACCTAGTTCGGATATGAACTCCTTCATCCAGACTCCTTCGTTCGCTGCTTCCGAAGCAGCTATGTACTCCGCTTCACATGTAGATCCCGCTACAATGCTTTGTTTAGAACTGCACCAACTGACAGCTCCATCGTTTAATGTAAACACGTATCCGGTTTGCGATTTAGAATCGTCCGGATCAGTGTCAAAGCTTGCATCAACGTAACCTTTTACGGTGAGCTCTTTGTCACCTCCATATACGAGAAACATATCCTTAGTCCTTTTCAGGTATTTCAGGATGTTCTTGACCGCTGTCCAGTGATCCACTCCTGGATTACTTTGGTACATCCCTGCTAAACTTATAGCAAGGCACACAACAGGTCTGGTACACAGCATTGCATACATGATAGAGCCTATGGCTGAAGCATAGGGAACATCTTTCATTTTCTCTCTATCTTCCGCAGTGGTCGGGCATTGAGTCTTACTCAACTTCACACCTTGTAACACAGGCAAGAACCCTTTCTTTGCTTGATCCATTTTGCACTTCTTCAAAATCTTGTCAAGGTATGTGCTTTGTGAAAGTCCAATTAAGCGTCTTGATCTATCTCTATAGATCTTTATGCCTAATATGTAAGCAGCTTCACCGAGGTCTTTCATTGAAAAACTCTTATTCAAGTATCCCTTTATGCTATCCAGAAATTCTATATCATTTCCAATCAGCAATATGTCATCCACATATAATATCATATATGCTACAGAGCTCCCACTTACTTTCTTGTAAATACAGGCTTCTCTGAAAGTCTGTATAAAACCAAATGCTTTGATCACACTATCAAAGCGTTTATTCCAACTCCGAGAGGCTTGCACCAGTCCATAAATGGATCGCTGGAGCTTGCACACTTTGTTAGCTCCCTTTGGATCGACAAAACCTTCTGGTTGCATCATATACAAATCTTCTTCCAGAAATCCATTCAGGAATGCAGTTTTGACATCCATCTACCAAATTTCATAATCATAAAACGCGGCAATTGCTAACATGATTCGGACAGACTTAAGCATCGCTACGGGTGAGAAGGTCTCATCGTAGTCAACCCCTTGAACTTGTCAAAAACCTTTTGTGACAAGTCAAGCTTTATAGACAGTAACATTACCGTCAGCGTTAGTCTTTTTCTTGAAGATCCATTTATTCTCAATTGCTTGCCGATCATCGGGCAAGTCAACCAAAGTCCATACTTTGTTCTCATACATGGATCCCATCTCAGATTTCATGGCTTCAAGCCACTTTGCGGAATCTGGGCTCACCATCGCTTCTTCATAGTTCGTAGGTTCATCATGATCTAGTAGCATGACTTCCAGAACTGGATTACCGTACCACTCTCGCGCGGATCTTACTCTGGTTGATCTACGAGGTTTAGTAGTATCTTGTTCTGAAGTTTCATGATCATTATCATTAACTTCCTCACTTATTGGTGTAGGTGTTGCAGAAACAGTTTTCTGTGATGTACTACTTTCCAACAAGGGAGCAGGTACAGTTACCTCGTCAAGTTCTACTTTCCTCCCACTCACTTCTTTCGAGAGAAACTCCTTCTCAAGAAAGTTTCCGAATTTAGCAACAAAAGTCTTGCCTTCGGATCTGTGATAGAAGGTGTATCCAATAGTTTCCTTTGGATATCCTATGAAGACACATTTCTCCGATTTGGGTTCGAGCTTATCAGGTTGAAGCTTTTTCACATAAGCATCCCTGCCCCAAACTTTCAGAAACGACAACTTTGGTTTCTTGCCAAACCATAGTTCATAAGGCGTCGTCTCAACGGATTTTGATGGTGCCCTATTTAACGTGAATGCGGCCGTCTCTAGAGCGTATCCCCAAAACGATAGCGGTAAATCAGTAAGAGACATCATAGATCGCACCATCTCTAGTAAAGTACGATTACAACGTTCGGACACACCATTACACTATGGTGTTCCGGGTGGCGTGAGTTGGGAAACTATTCCACAATTTTTCAAATGTACACCAAACTCGTAACTCAAATATTCTCCTCCACGATCGGATCATAGAAACTTTATTTTCTTGTTACGATGATTTTCAACTTCACTCTGAAATTCTTTGAACTTTTCAAACATTTCAGACTTATGTTTCATTAAGTAGATATACCCATATCTGCTTAAGTCATCTGTGAAGGTGAGAAAATTACGATATCCGCCATGAGCCTCAACATTCATCGGACCACATATATCTGTATGTATGATTTCCAACAAATCGGTTGCTCTCTCCATAGTACCGGAGAACGGTGTTTTAGTCATCTTGCCCATGAGGCACGGTTCGCAAGTACCAAGTGATTCATAATCAAGTGGTTCCAAAAGTCCATCATTATGGAGTTTCTTCATGCGCTTTACACCGATATGACCTAAACTGCAGTGCCACAAATAAGTTGCACTATCATTATCAACTCTGCATCTTTTGGCTTCTACATTATGAATATGTGTATCACTACTATCGAGATTCAACAAGAATAGACCACTCTTCAAGGGTGCATGACCATAAAAGATATTACTCATATAAATAGAACAACCATTATTCTCTGATTTAAATGAATAACCGTCTCGCATTAAACAAGATCCAGATATAATGTTCATGCTCAACGCTGGCACCAAATAACAATTATTTAGGTCTAATACTAATCCCGAAGGTAGATGTAGAGGTAGCGTGCCGACTGCGATCACATCGACTTTGGAACCGTTTCCCACGCGCATCGTCACCTCGTCCTAAGCCAATCTTCGCTTAATCCGTAGTCCCTGTTTCGAGTTGCAAATATTAGCAACAGAACCAGTATCAAATACCTAGGTGCTACTACGAGCATTAGTAAGGTACACATCAATAACATGTATATCACATATACCTTTGTTCACCTTGCCATCCTTCTTATCCGCCAAATACTTGGGGCAGTTCCGCTTCCAGTGACCAGTCTGCTTGCAATAGAAGCACTCAGTTTCAGGCTTAGGTCCAGACTTGGGTTTTTTCTCCTAAGCAGCAACTTGCTTGCCGTTCTTCTTGAAGTTCCCCTTCTTCTTCCCTTTGCCCTTTTTCTTGAAACTAGTGGTTTTCTTAACCATCAACACTTGATGCTCCTTCTTGATTTCTACCTCCGTAGCTTTCAGCATTGCGAAGAGCTCGGGAATAGTCTTGGTCATCCCTTGCATATTATAGTTCATCACGAAGCTCTTGTAGCTTGGTGGCAGTGATCGGAGAATTCTGTCAATGACGCAATCATCTGGAAGATTAACTCCCATCTGAATCAAGTGATTATTATACCCAGACATTTTGAGTATATGCTCACTGACAGAACTGTTCTCCTCCATCTTGCGGCTATAGAACTTATTGGAGACTTCATATCTCTCAATCCGGGCATTTGCTTGAAATATTAACTTCAACTCCTGAAACATCTCATATGCTCCATGATGTTCAAAACGTCGTTGAAGTCCCGATTCTAAGCCGTAAAGCATGGCACACTGAACTATCGAGTAGTCATCAGCTTTGCTCTGCCAGACGTTCATAACATTTGGTGTTGCTCCAGCAGCAGGCCTGGCACCCAGCGGCGCTTCCAGGAGGTAATTCTTCTGAGCAGCAATGAGGATAATCCTCAAGTTACGGACCCAGTCCGTGTAATTTCTACCATCATCTTTCAACTTTGCTTTCTCAAGGAACGCATTAACATTCAACGGAACAACAGCACGAGCCATCTATCTACAATCAAACATAAACAAGCAAGATACTATCAGGTACTAAGTTCATGATAAGTTTAAGTTCAATTAATCAAATTACTTAAGAACTCCCACTTAGATAGACATCCCTCTAATCCTCTAAGTGATCACGTGATCCAAATCAACTAAACCATGTCCGATCATCACGTGAGATGGAGTAGTTTCATTGGTGAACATCACTATGTTGATCATATCTACTATATGATTCACGCTCGACCTTTCGGTCTCCGTGTTCCGAGGCCATATCTGTATATGCTTGGCTTGTCAAGTATAACCTGAGTATTCCGTGTGTGCAACTGTTTTGCACCCGTTGTATTTGAACGTAGAGCCTATCACACCCGATCATCACGTGGTGTCTCAGCACGAAGAACTTTCACAACGGTGCATACTCAGGGAGAACACTTCTTGATAATTTAGTGAGAGATCATCTTATAATGCTACCGTCAATCAAAGCAAGATAAGATGCATAAAAGATAAACATCACATGCAATCAATATAAGTGATATGATATGGCCATCATCATCTTGTGCATGTGATCTCCATCTCCGAAGCACCGTCATGATCACCATCGTCACCGGCGCGACACCTTGATCTCCATCGTAGCATCGTTGTCGTCTCGCCAATCTTATGCTTCCACGACTATTGCTACCGCTTAGTGATAAAGTAAAGCATTACATCGCGATTGCATTGCATACAATAAAGCGACAACCATATGGCTCCTGCCAGTTGCCGATAACTCGGTTACAAAACATGATCATCTCATACAATAAAATTTAGCATCATGTCTTGACCATATCACATCACAACATGCCCTGCAAAAACAAGTTAGACGTCCTCTACTTTGTTGTTGCAAGTTTTACGTGGCTGCTACGGGCTTAAGCAAGAACCAATCTCACCTACGCATCAAAACCACAACGATAGTTTGTCAAATAGACTCCGTTTTAACCTTCGCAAGGACCGGGCGTAGCCACACCCGGTTCAACTAAAGTTGGAGAGACAGACGCCCGCAAGCCACCTGTGTGCAAAGCACGTCGGGGGAACCGGTCTCGCGTAAGCGTACGCGTAATGTTGGTCCGGGTCGTCTCGTCCAACAATACCGCCGAACCAAAGTATGACATGCTGGTAGGCAGTATGACTTATATCGCCCACAACTCACTTGTGTTCTACTCATGCAAATAACATCAAACCATAAAACCCAGGCTCGGATGCCACTGTTGGGGAATGTAGTAATTTCAGAAAAATTCCTACGCACACGCAAGATCATGGTGATGCACAGCAACGAGAGGGGAGAGTATTGTCTATGTACCCACGCAGACCGACTGCGGAAGCGTTGACACAACATAGAGGAAGTAGTCGTACGTCTTCCCGATCCGACCGATCCAAGTACCGTTACTCCGCCACCTCCGAGTTCTTAGCACACGTACAGCTCGATGACGATCCCCGGGCTCCGATCCAGCAAAGCATCAGGGAAGAGTTCCGTCAGCACGACGGCGTGGTGACGATCTTGATGTTCAACCGACGCAGGGCTTCGCCTAAGCACTACAACGATATGATCGAGGTGGAATATGGTGGCAGGGGGCACCGCACATGGCTAAGGAACGATCTCAATGATCAACTTGTGTGTCTAGAGGTGCCCCCTGCCTCCGTATATAAAGGAGCCAAGGGGGAGGGGGCCGCCGGCCAGGAGGAGGGCGCAGGAGGAGTCCTACTCCTACCGGGAGTAGGACTCCCCCCCCCCAATCCTAGTTGGACTAGGATTCCCCGAGGGGGAAGGAGAGAGAGGGGGGCCGGCCACCTCTCCTAGTCCTAATAGGACTAGGGGAGGGGGGAGGCGCGCGGCCACCTTGGGCTGCCCCTTTCTCCTTTCCACTAAAGCCCATTAAGGCCCATATGGCTCCCGGGGGGTTCCGGTAACCTCCCGGTACTCCGGTAAAATCCCGATTTCACCCGGAACACTTCCGATATCCAAATATAGGCTTCCAATATATCAATCTTTATGTCTCGACCATTTCGAGACTCCTCGTCATGTCCGTGATCACATCCGGGACTCCGAACTAACTTCGGTACATCAAAATGCATAAACTCATAATAACTGTCATCGTAACGTTAAGCGTGCGGACCCTACGGTTCGAGAACAATGTAGACATGACTGAGACACATCTCCGGTCAATAACCAATAGCGGGACCTGGATGCCCATATTGGCTCCTACATATTCTACGAAGATCTTTATCGGTCAGACCGCATAACAACATACGTTGTTACCTTTGTCATCGGTATGTTACTTGCCCGAGATTCGATTGTCGGTATCCAATACCTAGTTCAATCTCGTTACCGGCAAGTCTCTTTACTCGTTCCGTAATACATCATCTCGCAACTAACTCATTAGTCGCAATGCTTGCAAGGCTTATGTGATGTGCATTACCGAGAGGGCCCAGAGATACCTCTCCGACAATCGGAGTGACAAATCCTAATCTCGAAATACGCCAACCCAACATCTACCTTTGGAGACACCTGTAGAGCTCCTTTATAATCACCCAGTTACGTTGTGACGTTTGGTAGCACACAAAGTGTTCCTCCGGTAAACGGGAGTTGCATAATCTCATAGTCATAGGAACATGTATAAGTCATGAAGAAAGCAATAGCAACATACTAAACGATCGGGTGCTAAGCTAATGAAATGGGTCATGTCAATCAGATCATTCAACTAATGATGTGACCTCGTTAATCAAATAACAACACCTTGTTCATGGTTAGGAAACATAACCATCTTTGATTAACGAGCTAGTCAAGTAGAGGTATACTAGTGACACTAAGTTTGTCTATGTATTCACACATGTATTATGTTTCCGGTTAATACAATTCTAGCATGAATAATAAACATTTATGATGATATAAGGAAATAAATAATAACTTTATTATTGCCTCTAGGGCATATGTCCTTCAGGACGTTGGACGACGGCAAGTAGGACGCGTGGCTGATGGTGCTCCCGTCGTCGGCCGCCAGCGTGGCCACCACTTGTGCGGCGACTTGAGCGAGGGCGGCGACCTCAAGCTCTATCCCCGAAGACAAGCTCTCCTGTAGAGCGTTCGCGCTTGCGGTCATGGCGGATGTGGTTCCAGGTAGGAGGACGATGCGCTATGGTGTGGAGGTTAGCTGGGCGTTGCCGCTTTAAGTAGCGCATTCCGGTGAGGCCAAGCGTCCGGGTGCGTCATTAAGTCGCTGGAGTTCGTTCCGCGGGCACCGAGCCTCTTAATGACGACATATGAATGGACGGCATGAATGTGGGCAGCTGCCGCCGGCTGGGAACGCACCGTGCGACGGCGTGAGGGACGAGGGTTTTGGTGTGCCAGGCTAGTCAGCTGCGGTCGTGGCAACGTTGGAGATGCCCTTTGCTCACATGCGATCCCCGCATGTCATTAGAAAAGCAAGACGACCCGGCATGGTCTCAGGTCCAGAGGATGCAGTTGGCCGTGCTACACCACTCCGCGGACGCGTCGCAGCGCCCCGTGCATCCTCGACGAGCCGGGTGTTGTGGTGTGTTTGGATTGTGGCCAAAGTGCACCTTGCCAAAATTTTGGTCATGACCAAAAGATTGGTCTGTATTTGGATGGTTGGCATTTTTTGGGCATGCCAATGAACTCTAGCCAACTATAGTTCATTTTTCTTGCCAATGTTGGCCAAATCATGGGCAACCAATACCTCAACCAAAACTTTGGTCATGACCCAAAGATTGGTCTTTGTTTCGATGGTTGCCATTTCTTTGGCATGCCAATGAACTCTAGCCAACTCAAGTTCATTTTTCTTGCCAATGTCGGCCAAATCATGGGCAACCAATACCTCAACCAAAATTTTGGCTACCCAATGCTTTGATGGGGCAACCTTGGGCACAAACCAAACATACCATTGGTCGTGCCACAGCACTAACGCCACCCTCGGCAAACTAAAACCGACCGTGTCTAGCGACGATATGAGTGTGTCGCTCACCGCGGTCGCCGTGTCCAGAGGTGGTGCTGGAGCTGTGCCCCGTTGTTGGCCCCAACGACCCACGTGAACGGTTGTTGGTGGCGAGGAGTTTGTGGGCCAGCTCCTCCATTGGACTAGTCTGCGCTACGTCGTCCTGACGGGTGTGCCCCACATGTCAGTGCTCCATGTTGCGCATTAGGCCTTTCACTATGTAGGCCAAGCGAGACAACTTATTATTTATTTGAGTTGTTCAAGTATAATCATGTGGCGTTTGCTTATTTCTCATTCCTCTCCAACCCTCTTCTCCATCGATCATGTCGCCCTCCAGTCAAGTCCATCCTCCCGCATGCCTCATTTGAATATTCCGCCGAGTATCATTCGCATGTACCCACCCTAGTCCTCTTTCAATAGATCTCTGGACCCCGATATGAAATCGAGAGGGAACGAGTGGGGGCACGTGATGCCTAAGGCAGATTCAAAATTTTGAACCGGTGATCATAGCATCCGCAAATCATATATAAATGGTATTCAATGTTTGTTTCGTCTTGAACGTACAATATACTCCCTCCTATCCTTTCTAGTTTACATATAAGTTTTATGTGTAGTCAAAGTATATCTACTTTGATCAAAAAGGTATCAGCATTCAACAACGCCCAATCAATACTGTTAGATTCGTACGTACTCCTAGATTTGTACTCGAGATGGTTTCCAATTTGACCATTGACAAGATTAATAGTACATGAGATGTATAATGTGAAAATTATATCATTGGAAACTCCTTTCACATATGAATTTGACCGTATGCTTTGTGTAAGTTGCATGTCATATATTATTACTCTAACATTTGGTCAAAATTAGCCTCGAAAAACGCATTAGACCCTGTATGCTTTGTGTAAGTTGCATGTCATATATTATTACTCTAACATTTGTGTAAGTTGCATATCATATATTATTACTCTAACATTTGGTTAGAGTAGTATAGTGGAAGTGGATCCTCTGATGTAGGTATCCCTTCCTTACCCTCCCTTTCGGTCACTTACTGGCGGACCCCATGCTTGCTAGGCCCCGCATGTCAGTTACTCAATGGGTTTGGCCACATCAGGGGATCCTCATCCGTAGTATACTCCTTCTGTTTTTATTTACTTCGCATAAAACGGAGGGAGTGGTGGTATAATAAATGACGTGGGCGGGGGAGGGGGAGGGACGTCGGTTTGCTCTCAACTGCGGTCCCACAAGCGAGCGAAAATGCAAGGCGAAGCGCGTTCCATTCGGTGAGCGACATGGAGGGTCCAGCGTGCCGGGCTGCAATGCGAACGCGACAAGAGCGATGTATAGTCAAAACCGATTGACCGGTCGTCACCGGAACCACTATTCACACCAGAACCTTCGCTGCTCGGCCTACGCCAGCCACTGCCCTAAAACCACACCAAATCTCTAGCCCATTCCCCCACCTTTCGATCCCCTAGCCCGCATCAAGCGTCCCCTAGTTCACCGGAAAGCCATGGTGCGCCGCAAGATCACTTACTACAAGATGCTGATGCCGGAGCGCCGCGCAGAAATTGTGGCGGCGGTCGGTGCCACAGACCTCCGTTCCCAAGCTCGCTTTGCGGCGGTCCAATCCCCGAGTTCTCTGGAGCCAAGCTACAAGGGGCAGGAAGCCAATCCAATGTTCATGGCGGAGGTCGCGGCGCAGAAGGCCCCCGATGGGTATGAGACGATGGACGTCGACTTCCTGCCGGTGTCTGAGTCCCCCATGGTGCAGGCGGACTAGCGGTTCAACATGGTGATACTAAAGGAGGACCGGGAGGCAGAGGCTCAACTCGACGTGGAGCGCGCGCATGCCACTGCCATCGAGGCTCTCCTGCAGGCGGAAGCGGATGTCGTGGATGTGAACCGGGCGGCGGAGGCTCAACTTGAGGCGGAGCACGCGGATGCCGCTGCCATCGAGGCCCTCCTGCAGGTGGAACCGGACATCCTGGACTTGAACCAGGCGGCAGAGGCTCGACTCAACGCAGAGCACGCGGATGCCGCTCTCATCGACGCCCTCCTGCAGGCGGAACCGGACGTCCTGGACTTGAACCGGGCGGCTGAGGCTCGACTCGACGCGGAGCGCGCGGATGCCACTGCCATCGAGGCCCTCCTGCAGGTGGAACCGGAAGTCCTCGACTAGAATCGGGTTGTGCTCTCGTCCGTGCGGAGACACACGTCGGCAGCGATGGCTAGTTCGCGCCAGCAGCCAAAGACGATGAGGTCGTCTCTTTCCACGAGCAATGATAGTTTTTCTTTATGTTGTTGTTTTTATGGATCTTTTGCTGTGTAAAACATATATTTGTTATGCAAGTCGCCTGACTTGGGTCAGTCTACCATTTCAGGCGGTTGGATGAATATCCTACGTGTCCTAACCCTTCTTTCCTTCTTCCTCACCTCTTCTTCTTCCCCAACAGACCACCGCACGGGTCATATGGATACTCCCCAACATGCGATTGGATAAACATACTCTATGAACGAAAATTATGTGAAAGCGATAGGATGGCTGAGTTTGGTGTGTTCACATGCGACATCACATGTCAGTGAGGGTGCGTTCCCTTGGTTGGGTTTGCGGCGTGCAGGAGCGACCGTGTGAGGGTGCGGTGCGACCGCGGCGTGCAGGAGCGACCGTGTGAGGGTGCGGTGCGACCGCGATAGCCGTGCGCAATTGTACCTCCTTCTCATTTTGAAAACTTTAGGCAAGCTTGGAAAAAATGTGTGGCGAAGTTTGGCAATGCAAGGCCTAGACCCAAATAGGATAAGTACGTACGTACTAGGAGTACTAGTGTTAAAAAAGAAAGGCCGGGTTTTCCTTCACGGGATTTAATCGATACAAATCCTCGTTTCACGTGTCAATTAATGCGTATTTTTTCTCCAAAGACCAAAGAGCTAACCATCTCACTCCTCATCGCTTGATTAATGCAGCGCCATGCAAACCAACCTTCTCACTTCCGCATGCATGTAGGGGATATTAATGTCCTTGGTTGCTAACCCCATCAATTTTGCCTCGGTTAGTGTTAGTGGCCCTTTGCAAATTGTAATTTTGATATTACTGGCCTTGTGTACAAAAAATGGAGGTAGTAACTATATTTGACTTCCTTCCCCATTGTGGTGACGTCGACGATATTGTTTTTGGTGGTTTGGCGAAATGCGTTCGACGGAGAACACCATTGAGGGAGACCACGGTAAGTCGTTCGCAAGTGCCGCGTGCAAGCTGAGACAACCGCCTTATTTGCATCCAGGAAGTCCTTTACTAGTACTACTATAACTAATGCGGTGAGATGGCTTCTCGAAGAAGAGGATGGAAAAGCGGAGTCAGCGAAGAGTGAAATGATTGTTGCTTCATCCGTGCTTTTGTGATTTGACGCCTCACTGCTTTGTGATTTGTGATAGAAGGGACAGGGGAGTAAACTCTATGCTCTATATTGTACTACATGCATACAAGCATGGGAAAAAGAGGAGAGACGTTGCATTTTTCTATTCCTTCAATCAATCAATCAGGGAGCTTCGGTTTCATCTTTTTGGCTTTGGCAACACCGTCCACAATGGTTCCCACGATGCCAAAAGCTATTTTCACATTTGGCTACACATTGTGGATGCCCTTAACCGTACCACTTGGTTTGGCTCCTGTGTGCTATCTATACAAATCTCAATTATATTGATCTAAAAAATTATAGAATTGAGATTAGTAAAAAGGAGGTGATTTTGCCATGCGGATGGCGGGGGAGGTTTCTTATTTGAGCAATTTTACATCCACGTAATGGTTTACGTAAAGTTACGAACTGATGTGATGTGGGACTATTTGATTGGATTAAAGGAGAGGATTAGGCCCACCCGACCTGAAAATCAGGGGGGCATATATAGATTAGATGGAAAGTATACGTAGCAGCTACGTAGCCCTTTGTAAGTCTAGGATTAGGCTTCTTATTTTCGGAGGACGTTGTCCTGGCAGTTTGCTAACATGCGGTCCCACGTGTCAGTGCTTTACCAAGCCGATCCACGTCCGACAGGAGGCAGAACAACGGCAAAAGCAACATGTGGTTAAGTTGAAGAAGATGAGGGAGAAGCGGATTCAGCAACGAGTGAAATGATGGTTGCTTCGTCCCTCCAACTTAACTGCGGGAAAGGTGCAGCTTTGTGATTTGACGCCTCATTGCTCATTACTACGCCGGCGCCATGACTGGGGTGCTTCACCCCGGCTGCTCTGCACTGTATTCCGGTATGGCACGTGGACCCGGTAGCTTGATATCCCACATGTCGGCAAAAGGGACTAGAAGATTTATGAAAGCGAGCGCTCCACTCTTACGACGGAGGAGTAGATGACACGACGGCCCAGTGAACTGTCACTTGTACTGTATAGTACTATAGTTTTGCTGTTTCGCACGATCCATCGATACAAACCCGATTAAATAGGAAAGGGCGGGATTTTTCCCGTGCGGTAGATGATACTGGCCATACATTTCAAAGGCAATTTTAATGTATGCAAACTGAATAATTATAAGTAACGATATGATATCTAGTAAAACTAAAAACACATATGATTTATTGTGTTAGAGTGTAGTAGTAGTGCTGTATTGCATAGCTGTTAGATGTAACATGCGAGAACGTGTAGAGATGTAGTTTTGGAGGGCCTACAGAGAGAAAAGCGTAATACGGTCACCGAACTTCAGAATAAGCTGATTATGGTCACTATATACGTTTTGCGGTGATTATACGGTCACTTGCTCATAGCTTAGCATCGGATTGCACTCTGTTGACCGGCCAAATAGTCTGCGTGGCGCCATGTTGACTAGTTAAATTGACCACGTTCGTTGTGGGTCCCACATGTCAGTTCGCATAGGCAAAAGGTCAGATAAACACAAATTTACGCACACGACAAGGCTCCAACCCGTGCGCGGGAATCACCTGGTTGTGTATGTGTCTGTCAGGGCCTGATGTGTGCGCATGCACGTGTAGGTTGAGCACTTGAGCGTGAGAGTGTGTGTTGGTCGTGTGGTGTACTGGTGTGTGCATGCATGCGTGCGTGTGTGCATGTGAGTGTTGCGTGCGTGCGTGGCTGCATGTGTACATGTGAGTGTTGCATGCGTGCATGGGTGCATGTGTTTGTGTGAGTGTTGCGTGGATGCAGTTCGTGTGCATGCGTGCATGTGTGTATAATCACCACACCAGCTCCTGTGTCTTAAAATAGACGGCTCAGCATACCAATACAAGGCCACCTTGTCCGCTGTGCCGCGGTCATGACTTCGAACCACCGTCCAAATATTTTTTTGTCGTGTGTTTTCATTCTTACTAGCAAGATGCCCGTGCGTTGCATGTAACATCAAGATGCATTTGTATGACTTGTTTATCTTGTGAGAGAAAAGGATGAACGAGGGAAGGCCTTATCTGCAAATGTGGAGAGGTGTGTGGGTACCTTTTTGCGAAATTGCCATAGTTTCTTTCCTATCCGTCAGATATAAATTAGACGGCCTATATTGCAGGATGGCAGGCACACCATCATCACCAACTCTGTTTTTATAAGAGTGTATTTTATGTATTTTATAAGAGTGTAGATGTAGAGTAGATACAAGTCGACAGGTGGGCACGATGGTAGTGAGATAATGTGATGCAACACTAGAGGTGCCATGTGGAGCGTTTAACTGGTCAACTAGTCATGTCATGAGCAAATACAGAGTTGTACAGTGAGCCCGTGAGTGCATAATAACCACTAAACATAAATGGTGACCGTAATGAGTGGATTCTGAAGTCCAATGTACATATCGTGCTTTCGCTTCAAATACAATGATCGTCATTGCATATATCGCGAGAGAAAGATGAAACATGCGTGAATTTTCTAGGGGCTTACTTTTAGAGGACCTGAAGATAGTTTTGTGTGCATACGTGAAAGGGGCGTAGAGGGGGGTATGCGATGGAGAGAGAGATGCTCTTCATTTCTCTTTATTATGACTAACTTTGTATATAGTGTAAAAATATACAAATTCATAGTGCGGAATAAATATCATTATGGGCACCATGCAATGCAAATTAGCGTTCGTACTCCTCCATATAACTTTGTAATGTTGTATATATGTAGAAACTATAAAATAATTTGTTGGCCACACTTTATTCAAAAGGAATGTTGTATGTGAAATAAACGTGAAGAGAGGGCTTTTTAGATCAATGGGGTACGTGATGTAACATGCGTGAATGTGTAGTTGATGCATTTGGCAGGGCCTAGAGAGGTATGTGTGTGTATTACGTATTCAAGAGAGGCATGGATAGAGGGGCCGACGGGGGGGCGGGGTGTGGGAGAGATAGCACGAGAAATGAGAGTGGTCTAGAGAGAGAGATACGAATATGACGTCATGACAAGAGATTCCATTCCCTTGAGTGTGTATATGCAAGGGGGGAATAGAGGCACCAGGAGAATTTTTCTGTGTGTGTGGTGTTTGTGTTGGTATGTGTGGGTGTGTGAAGATAATGAGACGTGGGGGCAGAGGGTGTGTCACCGCGTGAGGTCCGGTGGGTCGAGGTGAGGCTCTTCGTTCTGTTCCATCCTGCGCCACATTGGTCGGCCCGTGATGCATTTAGGAAGACCCATGGATGACTAGTCGTACAAGACAAAGATAGGAGAATTGTGAAGGGCTCTGTGTCCACTGACAAAGTTGGCTAGGATTTGTAACCCTAGGTTCTAGGACTAAGGTAACCCCTTTATCTCTGATATTACTATTCATCCAACCTAACTTTAAGGGGCATCCTACAAAATGCTCTGCTAGAATCATACTCGTCGATTAGGAAGAGAGGTGTGAGACAATGCGTGAGAGATAGGCATAAAGATAATGTGCGTACATGAGACACGTAGGCAGGTCCATGTATATAGAAAGGGTCGATGGGGATTGTGTGTGTGTATGTTTGCGAGAGGAAGAGTGCTTGTGATAAAGGTGAGTGAAAATAGTTGTAAATGGTTACGAGAGGGAGGGATGGTTATATCTAGAGCATGTGTGCGAGAAAGACACCTCGGGAGAGAGTGTGTGGGCATGTGTGAGAGACCAACGATGGAGAGTGAAACTACACGTAAAAGACTGCTCTACACATTGATTAAAGATATAAATTGTATCCAAATATTAGGATGGGATCATGATATTTGCAATTCGCGTAAGGAGCGGTAATTGATCCATCAGACATCTAGATTCTATCGAATTTGAGCATGTCTATGTTATTATTCGACACAATTGATCCACATAGTTAGTATTTTGAACTCCAGACAATGCATCGCTTTAGCAATCGAATATAAACGTGAGTATAGTTCATGTTGTGTGTGTAAAGCACATTATACATACGAAAGTTACACAATGGACATTATAAATAGCTACTACCTATGAACTAGCATACATTTGAATTCAACTTAAGGTGGTTTAAAAAATTGAATTCAACATGAAGTCCATTCAATTATTTGAATTTGATATCATGGCATTTGTAAATCATACCTAAATTATGGGGGCACCAACCTTTGCTCTAATTTTGTACATGATAGCATATGTAGTCGTGTACAAAATAGATTCAAATTTAGCTCCTCCATTCCAAAATAATCGTAGTTATACGATTTTCAAGTGTCAAAATTTCAAAAAGAAGCGGATAATTTAATGAGGTTTTCAAACATATAAGGTCAAATATAACGTTGTATATTTAGGTCAATCCTCATAGTTCAAGAGTACTCTAAACGTGAATGCTTGTGTTTCAAAATTTCGAACGAAGCGCCAAAAGAGCCTCTACTCGCCAGAAACCGCGTGAGACCAATGTTTGGTAGTACAAGGAAATTACTTTTCTAATAACTCCGACCCGTGAAACCTACCGGCCCGACGTCCAAAGGTCTATACCGGGGTAGGTTTGTAGCTTCATCTAGACGCCACGCAACCGCATCCGAAAAACATTCATACACAATGGCCGCCTAAGCACACATGCGCGCGGCCGAAATTGCTCCCGCCCACTATTTGGGACACCTGGGATTACCATCCTACCCCCGACCCGCAGTAGGTCCGAAATTTAAGAGGGGGGCAAAGTTTGTACTTTCCCCAAATTTCAAACAAGAGCGTCCCATTTCTGTTCAAAAAAGCCAAAAACAAGCGCGTCCCAGACCGAAACATGGTTTCCCCCCCACCCGTCCGATTCCCCATTCGTACTCCATGGGCACCAAAACTACCTCTCCACCAGTCCCGAAACCCCGGCGTCCTCCGTCCGCCACCCCATCCCACCCATCAATCGCCGCCCTCCTCCATCACGCCGGAGCCGATACCCCGACGTCGTCGTCCACCGCAACCTCAACCGCAATGCCCTCCACGGCTAGTAGTTGAAGTCAAGGCCGAGCCAGCTCAACCACGCCGTCATGCGCCTCACCGTTGCCGCTCCAACTTCGCCACCCTCTACCGCACTAGAGCTGTTCCTGCTACGCCGTCCTTCGCCGCCTCGGATCTGCTTCCCCTCCGCCGAAATACGGCCACGGCAACAAAGTCAACAATTTGGCCATGGTTCGTCCAAGCCTGCACCCTCCAGAACATCGGTTTCCCCGGTAAAAAGAAGAAAATCGGCGCGACTTGTGGAGGTGACCACACCGGCAACCGAAAAAGGTACTCTTCTTCCCTTATTCGTGCAAATCTTACGTCTCTGCTTGCATAGTATTCATCCCACAGAAGACACTAGTTGACCGCTTCTTCTTGATACTAGATGTTTCTAGTAACTCGCGATGCACAAGTTTTCTCCTCATATACTATTTCACCTTAGCTAGAGGTCCGTCGCCCCCCTGAATTTCAATTTCTGGCCACTTGATTCCCAATTAACGGAAGCATTCCCCGGTGTAACAGGCACTAGTACGCCTATTATCCCGAGGAAGAAGCGCCTTGGTGTTTATCTTAGGGGCGTGTGCGGCCTAGAGCTACTGGCGCCCGATCTGGAGGTCAGCCGGGATTAAAGGGATGGCCTGGGGGTGCTGCCAAGCACGGCGGTGGTGTGAGGTCGATGGGAGGGCGGGGCGGCGGAGGCAGGGGTCTGGGCCGGTGGTCGCTGGCGGTTCGAGAAAGATCGTCAGATATGACCACATGTGGTAGTGTGCTAGAGGAGTACCTGCATTTCCTGTGCTCATATATTACAAAATCATACAGAGTAGAATCTAATTTTGTTTGCCATGCAATGTTCTAGAGTTATCATATGTCTCCTGTCATTTATTTTTCAGCCACCTGCTATCTGCTACTTTTATAGTGCACTAGTTCTGCACACACTTCACCCTTACTCTCAATGTTGTGTTTTTATGCAAGGGTATTTCAGACTCTGCTGCCATGAGAGAAGCCAAAAAGAAAAGAGAGAAGTCACTCCAGTTTGGTGTGCGGCTAGGCAAGACACGTTTCAATGCTTTAAAGGGTGTAGTGTCAACAGATGAAGACGGGGAACATAGCTCTGGAGTTGATGACCTCGCTCGCAATGAACCACCATCCCACGTGCTTGCTTTAATTTCGTGGTGTCATATGTGGTTTCATGTTCCATATGGTGTATAGCTTGTATTCGAAAGGCCGAAGTTGGTAAGATAAGGAAAGATATTTTTTTACATGAACCACCATCCCGTGAGCACCAGAAGACAAATAGCTAGTCAGGGCACTGGCCGAGCCAGTGACAAGCCCAGCAAAGATAGGCATCACCTGGAAGCCAACTAAAAATCTGCGATGGTGGCGAAGCAGCCCGCCTCCCACCAGGCTCTCGGGTCCTAGATGATCATGCTCACCACTCCAGCCGGATGTCTAGCTTGTATTGCTTCCAATTTGGTTAAATTGCATCTGCTTAGCTTACACATTATACCTTTGAATATGACATGCCTTTCTGTTTTTGGTACATACTAGTACATCTGTGTATTAACCATGTTCTTACATCAAACTAATGTTCTTGTGTATCCCCCATCAATCACTTATGACGAGGCAGGCAGGAAAGGGGACTACTCCTCATTTAAAGAATGCAACGTCAGCCTCCCGACATGATTCTCAAGAAACAGAAATGCTAGATGAAGATAGTGAATGTAGCTCTGTAGTTGATTACAACATTTCCCCTACACTAGCATCGCAGGTGCTTGCTCTAACTTGGCAGCGTGATATGTGGTTGCATGTTGCATATGGTGTCTAGATTGTAATTCTTCCAATCTGGTTAAACTGCATGTGCTAGTCTGCTTAGCTTATACATTATACATGTTAATGTGACATGCCTTCCTGTATTTAGTACATAGTACATCTGTCTATTAAGCATGTCCTTACATAAAACTATTGTTTTTTGTATCCCGCATCAATCAACATGACGAGACACCTTTAGTATATGCAGTGCGATATTAGTTGCATCTTTCATATGATTTATAGCATGCGCTGCTTCTAATTTGTTGAAATTCCATTTATGATGGGACGCTTTTAACTTGGCAGAGTCATATTGGTTGCATCTTTCATGTGGTGTCTAGCTTGCATCGCTTCTTATTTGCTGGAATGGTTTCTGCTTAGTTTACACAAACAGTTGTGAACATGCCATGTTGTCCTGTTTTTCATACATATTCCATCCTAGTATCATGTGTTTGCCTTACATCAAAGTAGTGATTGTCAGTATCATGCATGAATGAGTTCTGAAGAGAGAATTTTATTGCTTTTTCTTGTCGGTTTTACTTGACAATTCAAAATCAATAAAGCGGAAGGAAGTTAGCAAGGCAGCGGATAAAGGTGCTCCTTCTGAACGGAGGGCCTCTATAGTTTCTACTCCTCCACACCCCCAAGATGATTTCCAAGACAACACATGCATAGACACTCAACAAAGCTGTGTTTATGATGAGCATGTCTCCCCTAGTGCAGCATCACCGGTGCTCCCTCTAACTTGGCACTGTTATATGTGGTTGCATGTTATGTGTGATGTCTAGCTTGTATTGCTTCTAATTTTGTTGAATTCCATCTGCTTACTTTACACATTATACTTGATGAATAAGACACGTGTTCCTGTTTCTAGAACATACAATATCTGTCTATCACACCATGTTCTTACATCAAATTACTACTGTTGTGTAACCTGCAACAATCACTTATCATAAGACACGTTTGACTTCAGAGTGTGATATAGGTTACATCTCACATTCTTTTCTAGCTTGTATTACTAATTTGTTGAAATGGCACTTATGACGAGACAGTTTTAACTTGGTAGAGTGATATTCGGTGCATCTTTCATATGGTGTCTAGCTTTCATTGCTTCTAATTTGTTGAAAAGCCTTCTCCTTAGTTTACACATCATAAGCTGTGAATATGCAATGCTGTGAATATGCAATGCTGTGAATATGCAATGGCACTAATGACGAGAGACCTCTAACATGGTAGTGTGATGTTGTTTGCATCTTGCATATGATTTATTTCTTATACTGCTTCACATTTGTTTAAACGCCATTTATGATGAGACATTGTTAACTTGGCAGAGCGATATTTGTAGCATCTTTCATATGGTGTCTACCTTCCATTGCATTGCTTCTAATTTGGTGAAATGTCTTCTTAGTTTACACATCATAGTTCTGGTTATCTCTTCCGTCCTGTTTTTCATACACATTACATCCTCCTATCATGTGGTTGTCTAACATCAAAGTTCAGTTCGTCTCCATCACGCATCAATTTCTTCTGAAGAACTAAATTGTTATTTGTTTTTCTTGTCGGCATGAATTAACGTGGCATAGAGAAAGAGGAAGAAACACAGAATGGCAGGGAATGAGAAGCGGGTGAATCCTGCAGATTCTGCTGGTACTGATGGTGCAATAGAAGGTCAAAGTCCAGCAGAAAATTCTACAAACACGGCATCCCATGCTACACGAGTTGCAAAAAAAGACAAACAAAAACAAATAGCTGCCACCAAACAAGCAGAGACAACCCTAGTTCTTGCAACACCTACCATAGTACTACCAGCTGCATGACATACTTGTGCGTCAACTGAGCTAGCAGCACGTTCCCAAGCTCCCTTGCCACCTGACACTACTTCCCAAGCACTCTTGACACAAGACGAGTTGGCAATATCAGATGAACCTTGTGAGCTTCAACAGCAAGAAGGTAGTTGCTGGAGTCAAGTTACAGTTCATGCTTCTTTATATGTAGTCTCACAGTTTGATGCACACTAACACTTCCTATGTTTGTTGTTGGACTAGCACCTAGGCACAAGAGGAAACAAACATCAGGGATAATGCTCGATAGGTTAACTAAAACTAGAGGAGGAAGAATGGAGATCTGTTTTGAGGCAGGTTTAAAAAGGCCACCTGATGCTACAGAGTCAGCCAAGTTAGTATCAGAGGAAGCGGTTGCTATTAGGTGTCATGTACGTATCCTCCCAACATGGATTCAGTACAGGAATGACAAAGATGAAACCCAGTTCAACATCTTCCTCGACCATTTACCTGTAAGTATGGTTATGTATGGAACCTAGTAATATTGTCTTGCTCTGTCCAATACTTTCTAGGTCGCTGATAATGAGACTCCCATAATTTTCAACAAATGAGGTTCAAGTTGGATAGCCAAGATGATGCAACCAGACAAGCTTGCACCCATGTTTTCAAGTCTGCTCTGCGATAGTATCGGTATAACTTGAGGAAAACTCACTTTGAAGGCAAGGCTAACAGTGAACTTGCCCAAACATCTCCAGTGGAAAATATATCTGATGAAGACTGGAGAGGCCTCGTTAAACACCAGTCCAATCCGAAGTATCAGGTACATTATATATATATATATATATATATATATATGTCATCAGATCACATGTTGAAGTCCTATTTACGCATGTGCCACACAAATCTATCTTCTTGTAGGTGAACTGTTCAAAGAACAAGGCCAACCGTACAAAAGTGAAATTCCAACAGACGACCGGATCTCGTAGCTATATTGCACACTGCGAGGCTCTTGTAATTAGTTGTTGTTTCACTCTTTTCGATGTACCATATTATCAGATCTATATTGACTTGTTCCAAATGCATAGGGAAGCCCGCAAGGACCAAAAAGTACCTGAACCAAATGATGTGGAAATCTTCAAGGACTGTCACACCAGCAAGAAGAAGGGCATGACTACACCAGTCAAAGCCGCTGTTGTAAGTCCTTAATCCTCATGCCTTTTAACTACTACTTACTCTGACTTGTGCCTTGAACTGCATGGTTTGCAGCCAATGTCTATTACTCTTTCAATTTTATACACAATTGTCTTAGCGTATCATTACACCTTACAAGGTTTAAAAGAGAGGAGTGATGTTCCTTTGATCTTGACCCGTAATCTAGTTCCGTGCTGGACTTGCCCACACAACGTTACAATTGCCTGTTTGTCTGTTCTTAGTTGTTTTGTGATATGAATGACGTCATACTATGCTTACCGTATTATAAACTTCGTCTCTTTATCCTTAGCCCTCAATACAATGTGAAGAAATAGACAATACATTAGCGATGGTACATGGTCATATGTTTGGAACCTGGTTTTATTATGTACTTTGCAATAAAATACAACTAATATTTTACATGGGTTCACCAGAATAAGTTATGTATATAGACCAAAGATATTTTGTTTGGTTTTGCTGCCTCCTTAATATCTTCTGTTCTGGTACTACTAATGTAAAACCTCAACTTTTCAGCGAGCTATGGAAAAAATGGTGGAACCGCCACCTTCTGAAGGTGGCGAGGCAACTATAACCGCAATGTCAGCTCTTGCTGCAGTGGGTCAGTATGTATCCACTAACAGTGCCAAAAGCACGTTCCTGTGTAATACTGGGTTGGTTGTTAAGGCAATATCGTCCAAACTGCCTCATGATCAAGATATGCAAGCTCAAAGAAATGTTGTATCTGCGCTCCAGACACAAGTCCATTCCCTAACAGAGACCCTTTGTGAAACAAGGAGAAACATTGCTCAATGTCGTCAAGATATGCATGGTTTTGAAACCAGACTATCAGACATTTGCTATGTTGTTCAGGAGCCTAGGTGAAATGAAGGCGAGGGTTATGGTGCTCCATCGGACAATACAGCATGAAAACGTAACAGTCAGGTCAAATGAACTGAGCTTCTGAACTTCTGGTGGTGCATTTATCTGCTAGATTGTTAAGTTTTATGCCAACCTTCCTTTTGTTATATAGTTGTAATTGAAGGAAATATGCCCTAGAGGCAATAATAAAGTTATTATTTATTTCCTTATATCATGATAAATGTTTATTATTCATGCTAGAATTGTATTAACCGAAACATAATACATGTGTGAATACATAGACAAACAGAGTGTCACTAGTATGCCTCTACTAGACTAGCTCGTTAATCAAAGATGGTTATGTTTCCTAACCATGAGCAAAGAGTTGTTACTTGATTAACGAGGTCACATCATTAGTTGAATGATCTGGTTGACATGACCCATTCCATTAGCTTAGCACCCGATCATTTAGTATGTTGCTATTGCTTTCTTCATGACTTATACATGTTCCTATAACTATGAGATTATGCAACTCCCATTTGCCGGAGGAACACTTTGGGTGCTACCAAACGTCACAACGTAACTGGGTGATAATAAAGGAGTACTACAGGTGTCTCCAATGGTAGATGTTGGGTTGGCGTATTTCGAGAATAGGATTTGTCACTCCGATTGTCGGAGAGGTATCTCTGGGCCCTCTCGGTAATGCACATCACTTAAGCCTTGCAAGCATTACAACTAATGAGTTAGTTGCGGGATGATGTATTATGAAACGAGTAAAGGGACTTGCTGGTAACGAGATTGAACTATGTATTGGATACCGACGATCGAATCTCGGGCAAGTAACATACCGATGACAAAGGGAACAACGTATGTTGTTATGCGGTCTGACCGATAAAGATCTTCGAAGAATATGTAGGAACCAATATGGGCATCTAGGTCCCGCTATTGGTTATTGACCGGAGATGTGTCTCAGTCATGTCTACATTGTTCTCGAACCGTAGGGTCCGCACGCTTAACGTTACGATGACAGTTATTATGAGTTTATGCATTTTGATGTACCGAAGATTGTTCGGAGTCCCGGATGTGATCACGGACATGACGAGGAGTCTCAAAATGGTCGAGACATAAAGATTGATATATTGGAAGCCTATGCTTGGACATCGGAAGTGTTCCGGGTGAAATCGGGATTTTACCAGAGTACCGGGAGGTTACCGGAACCCCCCGGGAATCATATGGGCCATAGTGGGCCTTAGTGGAAAGGAGACGGGGGCAGCCCAAGGTGGCCGCGCGCCTCCCCCCTCCCCTAGTCCTATTAGGACTAGGAGAGGTGGTCGGCCCCCCTCTCTCTCTTTCCCCCTTGAGGATTCCTATTCCAACTAGGATTGGGGGGAGTCCTACTCCCGGTAGGAGTAGGACTCCTCCTGGCACGCCCCAAGGCTGGCCGCACCTCTCCCCCCTTGCTCCTTTATATACAGGGGCAGGGGGCACCTCTAGACACACAAGTTGATCATTGTGATCGTTCCTTAGCCGTGTGCGGTGCCCCCTGCCACCATATTCCACCTCGATCATATCGTTGTAGTGCTTAGGCGAAGCCCTGCGTCGGTAGAACATCAAGATCGTCACCACGCCGTCGTGCTGGCGGAACTCCTCCTCGAAGCTTTGCTGGATCGGAGCCCGGGGATCATCATCGAGCTGTACGTGTGCTAAGAACTCGGAGGTGCCGGAGTAACGGTGCTTGGATCGGTCGGATCGGGAAGAAGACGTACGAGTACTTCCTCTACGTTGTGTCAATGCTTCCGTTGCGATCTACAAGGGTACATAGATCAGACTCTCCCCCTCGTTGCTATGCATCACCATGATCTTGTGTGTGCGTAGAAATTTTTTGAAATTACTACGTTCCCCAACAGTGGTATCAGAGCCTAGGTTTTATGGTTTGATATTATTTGCATGAGTAGAACACAAGTGAGTTGTGGGTGATATAAGTCATACTGCCTACCAGCATGTCATACTTTGGTTCAGCGGTATTGTTGGACGAGACGACCCGGACCAACATTACGCATACGCTTACGCGAGACCGGTTCCCTCGACGTGCTTTGCACATAGATGGCTTGCGGGCGACTTTCTCTCCAACTTTAGTTGAACCGAGTGTGGCTACGCCCGGTCCTTGAGAAGGTTAAAACGGAGTCTATTTGACAAACTATCGTTGTGGTTTTGATGCGTAGGTGAGATTGGTTCTTGCTTAAAAGCCCGTAGTAGCCACGTAAAACTTGCAACAACAAAGTAGAAGACGTCTAACTTGTTTTTGCAGGGCATGTTGTGATGTGATATGGTCAAGGCATGATGCTAAATTTTATTGTATGAGATGATCATGTTTTGTAACCGAGTTATCGGCAACTGGCAGGAGCCATATGGTTGTCGCTTTATTGTATGCAATGCAATCGTGATGTAATGCTTTACTTTATTACTAAGCGGTAGTGATAGTCATGGAAGCATAAGATTGGCGAGACGACAACGATGCTACAATGGAGATCAAGGTGTCGCGCCAGTGACGATGGTGATCATGACGGTGCTTCGGAGATGGAGATCACAAGCACAAGATGATGATGGTCATATCATATCACTTATATTGATTGCATGTGATGTTTATCTTTTTATGCATCTTATCTTGCTTTGATTGACGGTAGCATTATAAGATGATCTCTCACTAAATTATCAAGAAGTGTTCTCCCTGAGTATGCACCATTGCCAAAGTTCGTCGTGCCCAGACACCATGTGATGATCGGGTGTGATAAGCTCTACGTCCATCTACAACGGGTGCAAGCCAGTTTTGCACACGCAGAATACTCAGGTTAAACTTGACGAGCCTAGCATATGCAGATATGGCCTCGGAACACGGAGACCGAAAGGTCGAGCGTGAATCATATAGTAGATATGATCAACATAACGATGTTCACCATTGAAAACTTCTCCATCTCACGTGATGATCGGTTATGGTTTAGTTGATTTGGATCACGTAATCACTTAGAGGATTAGAGGGATGTCTATCTTAGTGGGAGTTCTTAAGTAATTTGATTAATTAAACTTAAACTTATCATGAACTTAGTACCTGATAGTATCTTGCTTGTTTATGTTGATTGTAGATAGATGGCTCGTGCTGTTGTTCCATTGAATTTTAATGCGTTCCTTGAGAAAGCAAAGTTGAAAGATGATGGTAGCAATTACACGGACTGGGTCCATAACTTGAGGATTATCCTCATTGTTGCACAGAAGAATTACGTCCTGGAAGCACCGCTGGGTGCCAGGCCTGCTGCTAGAGCAACACCAGATGTTATGAACGTTTGGCAGAGCAAAGCTGATGACTACTCGATAGTTCAGTGTGCCATGCTTTACGGCTTAGAATCGGGACTCCAACGACGTTTTGAACGTCATGGAGCATATGAGATGTTCCAGGAGTTGAAGTTAATATTTCAAGCAAATGCCCGGATTGAGAGATATGAAGTCTCCAATAAGTTCTATAGCTGCAAGATGGAGGAGAACAGTTCTGTCAGTGAGCATATACTCAAAATGTCTGGGTATAACAATCACTTGATTCAGATGGGAGTTAATCTTCCAGATGATTGCGTCATTGACAGAATTCTCCAATCACTACCACCAAGCTACAAGAGCTTCGTGATGAACTATAATATGCAAGGGATGAACAAGACTATTCCCGAGCTCTTCGCAATGTTGAAAGCTGCGGAGGTAGAAATCAAGAAGGAGCATCAAGTGTTGATGGTTAACAAGACCACTAGTTTCAAGAAAAAGGGCAAAGGGAAGAAGAAGCGGAACTTCAAGAAGAATGGCAAGTAAGTTGCTGCTCAGGAGAAGAAACCCAAGTCTGGACCTAAGCCTGAAACTGAGTGCTTCTATTGCAAGCAGACTGGTCACCGGAAGCGGAACTGCCCCAAGTATTTGGCGGATAAGAAGGATGGCAAGGTGAACAAAGGTATATGTGATATACATGTTATTGATGTGTACCTTACTAGAGCTCGCAGTAGCACCTGGGTATTTGATACTGGTTCTATTGCTAATATTTGCAACTCGAAACAGGGACTACGGATTAAGCGAACACTGGCGAAGGACGAGGTGACGATGCGCGTGGGAAACGGTTCCAAAGTTGATGTGATCGTGGTCGGCACGCTACCTCTACATCTACCTTCGGGATTAATATTAGACCTAAATAATTGTTATTTGGTGCCAGCGTTAAGCATGAACATTATATCTGGATCTTGTTTGATGCGAGACGGTTCTTCATTTAAATCAGAGAATAATGGTTGTTCTATTTATATGAGTAATATCTTTTATGGTCATGCACCTTTGAAGAGTGGTCTATTTTTGATGAATCTTGATAGTAGTGATACACATATTCATAATGTACAAGCCAAAAGATGCAGAGTTGATAATGATAGTGCAACTTATTTGTGGCACTACCGTTTAGGTCATATCGGTGTAAAGCGCATGAAGAAACTCCATACTGATGGGCTTTTGGAACCTCTTGATTATGAATCACTTGGTACTTGCGAACCGTGCCTCATGGGCAAGATGACTAAAACACCGTTCTCCAGTACTATGGAGAGAGCAACAGATTTGTTGGAAATCATACATACCGATGTATGTGGTCCGATGAATATTGAGGCTCGTGGCGGATGTCGTTATTTTCTCACTTTCACAGATGATTTAAGCAGATATGGGTATATCTACTTAATGAAACATAAGTCTGAAACATTTGAAAAGTTCAAAGAATTTCAGAGTGAAGTTGAAAATCATCGTAACAAGAAAATAAAGTTTCTACGATCTGATCGTGGAGGAGAATATTTGAGTTACGAGTTTGGTATACATTTGAAAAATTGTGGAATAGTTTCGCAACTCACGCCACCCGGAACACCACAGCGTAATGGTGTGTCCGAACATTGTAATCGTACTTTATTAGATATGGTGCGATCTATGATGTCTCTTACTAATTTACCGCTATCGTTTTGGGGATACGCTCTAGAGACGGCCGCATTCACGTTAAATAGGGCACCATCAAAATCCGTTGAGACGACACCTTATGAACTGTAGTTTGGCAAGAAACCAAAGTTGTCGTTTCTTAAAGTTTGGGGCTGCGATGCTTATGTGAAAAAGCTTCAACCTGATAAGCTCGAACCCAAATCGGAGAAATGTGTCTTCATAGGATACCCAAAGGAGACTGTTGGGTACACCTTCTATCACAGATCCGAAGGCAAGACATTCGTTGCTAAGAATGGATCATTTCTAGAGAAGGAGTTTCTCTCGAAAGAAGTGAGTGGGAGGAAAGTAGAACTTGATGAGGTAACTGTACCTGCTCCCTTGTTGGAAAGTAGTACATCACAGAAAACTGTTTCTGCGACACCTACACCAATAAGTGAGGAAGTTAATGATCATGATCATGAAACGTCAGAACAAGATGCTACTGAACCTCGTAGATCAACCAGAGTGAGATCCGCACTAGAGTGGTACGGTAATCCAGTTCTAGAAATCATGCTAGTAGATCATGATGAACCTACGAACTATGCAGAAGCGATGGTGAGCCCAGATTCCGCAAAGTGGCTAGAAGCCATGAAATCTGAGATGGGATCCATGTATGAGAACAAAGGGTGGACTTTGGTTGACTTGCCCGATGATCGGCAAGCAATTGAGAATAAATGGATTTTCAAGAAAAAGACTGACGCCGACGGTAATATTACTGTCTATAAAGCTCGACTTGTCGCAAAAGGTTTTCGACAAGTTCAAGGGGTTGACTACGATGAGACCTTCTCACCCGTAGCGATGCTTAAGTCTGTCAGAATCATGTTAGCAATTGCCATATTTTATGATTATGAAATTTGGCAGATGGATGTCAAAACTGCATTCCTGAATGGATTTCTGGAAGAAGAGTTGTATATGATGCAACCGGAAGGTTTTGTCGATCCAAAAGGAGCTAACAAAGTGTGCAAGCTCCAGCTATCCATTTATGGACTGGTGCAAGCCTCTCGGAGTTGGAATAAACGCTTTGATAGTTTGATCAAAGCATTTGGTTTTATACAGACTTTTGGAGAAGCCTGTATTTACAAGAAAGTGAGTGGGAGCTCAATAGCATTTCTGATATTATATGTGGATGACATATTACTGATTGGAAATGATATAGAATTTCTGGGTAGCATAAAGGGATACTTGAATAAGAGTTTTTCAATGAAAGACCTCGGTGAAGCTGCTTACATATTAGGCATAAAGATCTATAGAGATAGATCAAGACGCTTAATTGGACTTTCACAAAGCACATACCTTGACAAGATTTTGAAGAAGTTCAAAATGGATCAAGCAAAGAAAGGGTTCTTTCCTGTGTTACAAGGTGTGAAGTTGAGTCAGACTCAATGCCCGACCACTGCAGAAGATGGAGAGAAAATTAAAGATGTTCCATATGCTTCAGTCATAGGCTCTATCATGTATGCAATGCTGTGTACCAGACCTGATGTGTGCCTTGCTATAAGTTTAGCAGGGAGGTACCAAAGTAATCCAGGAGTGGATCACTGAACAGCGGTCAAGAACATCCTGAAATACCTGAAAAGGACTAAGGATATGTTTCTCGTATATGGAGGTGACAAAGAGCTCACTGTAAGAGGTTACGTTGATGCAAGCTTTGACACTGATCCGGACGATTCTAAATCGCAAACCAGATACGTGTTTACATTAAACGGTGGAGCTGTTAGTTGGTGCAGTTCTAAACAAAGCGTCGTAGCAGGATCTACATGTGAAGCGGAGTACATAGCTGCTTCGGAAGCAGCACACGAAGGAGTCTGGATGAAGGAGTTCATATCCGATCTAGGTGTCATACCTAGTGCATCGGGTCCAATGAAAATCTTTTGTGACAATACTGGTGCAATTGCCTTGGCAAAGGAATCCAGATTTCACAAAAGAACCAAGCACATCAAGAGATGCTTCAATTCCATCCGGGATCTAGTCCAGGTGGGAGACATAGAGATTTGCAAGATACATACGGATCTGAATGTTGCAGACCCGTTGACTAAGCCTCTTCCATGAGCAAAACATGATCAGCACCAAGGCTCCATGGGTGTTAGAATCCTTACTGTGTAATCTAGATTATTGTCTCTAGTGCAAGTGGGAGACTGAAGGAAATATGCCCTAGAGGCAATAATAAAGTTATTATTTATTTCCTTATATCATGATAAATGTTTATTATTCATGCTAGAATTGTATTAACCGAAAACATAATACATGTGTGAATACATAGACAAACAGAGTGTCACTAGTATGCCTCTACTAGACTAGCTCGTTAATCAAAGATGGTTATGTTTCCTAACCATGAGCAAAGAGTTGTTATTTGATTAACAAGGTCACATCATTAGTTGAATGATCTGATTGACATGACCCATTCCATTAGCTTAGCACCCGATCGTTTAGTATGTTGCTATTTCTTTCTTCATGACTTATACATGTTCCTATAACTATGAGATTATGCAACTCCCGTTTGCCGGAGGAACACTTTGGGTGCTACCAAACGTCACAACGTAACTGGGTGATAATAAAGGAGTACTACAGGTGTCTCCAATGGTAGATGTTGGGTTGGCGTATTTCGAGAATAGGATTTGTCACTCCGATTGTCGGAGAGGTATCTCTGGGCCCTCTCGGTAATGCACATCACTTAAGCCTTGCAAGCATTGCAACTAATGAGTTAGTTGCAGGATGATGTATTACGAAACGAGTAAAGAGACTTGCCGGTAATGAGATTGAACTATGTATTGGATACCGACGATCGAATCTCGGGCAAGTAACATACCGATGACAAAGGGAACAACGTATGTTGTTATGCGGTCTGACCGATAAAGATCTTCGAAGAATATGTAGGAACCAATATGGGCATCCAGGTCCCGCTATTGGTTATTGACCGGAGATGTGTCTCAGTCATGTCTACATTGTTCTCGAACCGTAGGGTCCGCACGCTTAACGTTACGATGACAGTTATTATGAGTTTATGCATTTTGATGTACCGAAGATTGTTCGGAGTCCCGGATGTGATCACGGACATGACGAGGAGTCTCGAAATGGTCGATACATAAAGATTGATATATTGGAAGCCTATGTTTGGACATCGGAAGTGTTCCGGGTGAAATCGGGATTTTACCAGAGTACCGGGAGGTTACCGGAACCCCCCGGGAATCATATGGGCCATAGTGGGCCTTAGTGGAAAGGAGAAGGGGGCAGCCCAAGGTGGCCGCGCGCCTCCCCCCTCCCCTAGTCCTATTAGGACTAGGAGAGGTGGCCGGCCCCCCTCTCTCTCTCTTTCCCCCTTGAGGATTCCTATTCCAACTAGGATTGGGGGGAGTCCTACTCCCGGTAGGAGTAGGACTCCTCCTGGCACGCCCCAAGGCTGGCCGCACCTCTCCCCCCTTGCTCCTTTATATATAGGGGCAGGGGGCACCTCTAGACACACAAGTTGATCATTGTGATCGTTCCTTAGCCGTGTGCGGTGCCCCCTGCCACCATATTCCACCTCGATCATATCATTGTAGTGCTTAGGCAAAGCCCTGCGTCGGTAGAACATCAAGATCGTCACCATGCCGTCGTGCTGACGGAACTCCTCCCCGAAGCTTTGCTGGATCGGAGCCCGGGGATCGTCATCGAGCTGTACGTGTGCTAAGAACTTGGAGGTGCCGGAGTAACGGTGCTTGGACCGGTCGGATCGGGAAGAAGACGTACGACTACTTCCTCTAAGTTGTGTCAACGCTTTCGTTGTGATCTACAAGGGTATGTAGATCAGACTCTCCCCCTCGTTGCTATGCATCACCATGATCTTGTGTGTGCGTAGGAAAATTTTGAAATTACTACGTTCCCCAACAGTAATATCTTTTGGTGCGATACAAAATTTATTCTTAACGTGCAGCCACCGCCTGAAGAAAACAGCAAGCCATTTTTGTATAGTGTAGGGTGTTCCCTATATTTGCACTGGTGGCGATGTTTGATGCCGAGTGGATGTAATCTGTGCAATCGCCTTAATAGCCTAGCATTATTCGGCCTTATTTATTTCCTAGTCTTCTTTTTCCCTGGTTTGCTAGTGGCCGCAACTACCATGGGCCATATACGGGTCGTAGGATCCATGGGTCTCCTACGGGCCGTCGATAAATGAGCCTGTAATCGGTGGGCCTCGGGCCATCGGATAAATGGGTCTACATGGGCCATAATCGGGCGTAATTGGTATCGGCTCAGCATGGTAATAGGCCGTTAAAAGGCCGTAGGACAGCAAAGGCTTAATTCTGTCACAGGCATAACGGGTCGTTAATGGGCCAGAATATAGGACGGGCTGGAAACGGTGCAACGGGTTAACAGGCCAGAAACGGGCCGACTCTTGCCATGGGCCGAATTTGGCCCATTGGGGTAACAGGCCAGTAACGGGCTGACTCTTGCCATGGGCCGAATTTGGCCCATTAGTGGAACAGGCCAGTAACGGGCCGACTCTTGCCATGGGCCGAATTTGGCCCATTAGGGGAACAGGCCAGTAACGGGCCGGAAGTAATCGAGGGCCGAAAAGGAGCCCAAGAACGTATGGGCCGTCAATAGGCCGAAAGCTAACACGGGCTGGAAACGGGTTGTTAATGGGTATAAAGAAAATTAATGTTCATTATGGGCTAGAGTCACCGTGGGCCTTTACCTGGGCCGACCTATTATGGCACACGAAAATCCTGTGGGCCTTTACCTGGGCCGACCCATTATGGCCTGCGAAATCTTGTGGGCCTTTAGCTGGGCCGGCCCATTATGGTCCGCAAAATCTCGTGGGCCTTTAGCTGGGCCGGCCCATTATGGTCCGCAAAATCTTGTGGGCCTCTAGTTGGGCTGGCCCATTTAAACTTGTTGGGTCGTGCCACGTGTCGACGTATCATAGGCGCCTTCTGTCCAGTGAGTGGATGACATCTGTCCCGACGATGAGCCGACACGTGTTTCCTCTAGCCAATGATGATTTTACATGTGGAAAATCCCCATTGGTCGGGGCTGCTAACGGGTTATCGGATCCAAAAGCCGACCCGATAGCTTAACGGCATTCCGTTACGGTGGATGCCACGTGTCGGTCACCCTTGATGAAAGCACTTCTGTGACGCGCGATTTATCGTCATGGAAGTGGACACTTCCGTGATGATAATTTTGGTAATGTCATGGAACACTTCTACGACAGCAAAGGTATGACTATCTTGATTCTGTCATAAATTTGTCGTGGATGTACATGCATGACAAAAAAAGTGACCTACTGTGACAAACACGTATCATCACGGAAGTGTTTTTTTTGTAGTGATTGTGGTTGCAAAGTTGACTAAGAACATAGTTTGTTGGTTTCTAATAGAGTTTTTGCTTTATACTTCGATTGTGTGATGAACTATTACTTATTCATGAGAAGCATATGATAAAAGTTCCATGATAAAAGTCATGTGCTTAATTTTGTTGCTGTTATAATAATCAACATGATGCTTCTATGTCAGTATTTTGTTTTTATCGACACCTCTCTCTCCAAAGCATGTGGACATGTTTTTCGATTTCAGTTTTCGCTTGAGGACAAGCGAGGTCTAAGCTTGGGGGAGTTGATACGTCCATTTTGCATCATGTTTTCTTACTGCTATTTATAATTTTTTATCCATAATAATTCTTTTTCGAGTAATTCTAATGCCTTTTCTCTCATAATTTACAAGGTACACACCAAGAGGGAGAATTCTGGTAGCTGGAAATCTGGACCTGGAAAAGCTACGTCAGACCACCTATTCTGCACAACTCCAAACAAGTTGAAACTTCACGGAGATTTTTTATGGATTATTTAAGAATTATTGGAGCAAATAACTACTAGAGGGGGCCCACTAGGTGGGCACAACCTACCAGGGCGCGCCAGGGAGCCCAAGCGCGCCCTGGTGGGTTGTGCCCTCCTCGGCCCACCTCCGGTGCCCATCTTTTGGTATATAAGTCATTTTGACCTAGAAAAATGAGGGGAGGACTTTCAGGACGAAGTGCCGCCGCCTCGAGGCAGAACTTGGGCAGGAGCACTTTTGCCCTCCGGCAGAGCGATTCCGCCAGGGGAACTTCCCTCCCGGAGGGGGAAATCATCGTCATCATCATCACCAACAACTCTCTCATCTTGGGGAGGGCAATCTCCATCAACATCTTCAACAGCACCATCTCCTCTCAAACCCTAGTTCATCTCTTATGTTCAATCTTGTTACCGGAACTATAGATTGTTACTTGTGGGTGACTAGTAGTGTTCATTACATCTTGTAGTTGATTACTATATGGTTTATATGGTGGAAGATTATATGTTCAGATCCAATATGCTATTTAATATCCCTCTGATCATGAGCATGTTTATCATTTGTGAGTAGTTACCTTTGTTCTTGAGGTCACGGGAGAAATCATGTTGTAAGTAATCATGTGAATTTGATATGTGTTCGATATTTTGCTAGTATGTATGTTGTGATTCTCTTAGTGGTGTCATGTGAACGTCGACTACATGACACTTCACCATATTTGGGCCTAAGGGAATGCATTGTGGAGTAGAAATTAGATGATGGGTTGTGAGAGTGATAGAAGCTTAAAACCCAGTTTATGTGTTATTCCGTAAGGGACCGATTGGATCCAAAAGTTTAATGCTATGGTTAGAATTTATTCTTAATACTTTTCTCTAAGTTGTGGATGCTTGCAGGAGGGTTAATCATAAGTAGGAGGTTTGTTCAAGTAAGAACATCACCTAAGCAACGGTCCACCCACATATCAAATTATCAAAGTAGCGAACACAAATCGAACCAACATGATGAAAGTGACTTGATGAAATTCCCGTGTACCCTCAGGAACGCTTTGCTTATTATAAGAGACCATTTTGGCATGTCCTTTGCCTCAAAAGGATTGGGCTACCTTGCTGCACTTTTTTTACTACTATCGTTACTTGCTCGTTACAAATTATCTTACTATCAAACTACTCTGCTACTTACAATTTCAGCACTTGCAGACATTACCTTACTGAAAGCTACTTGTCATTTCCTTCTGCTCCTCGTTGCATTCAACACTCTTGTTGAAAAGAGATACAATTGATCCCCTATACTTGTGGGTCATCAGTCATGTCTACATAGTTCTCGAACCCGTAGGGTCCACACGCTTAACGTTCAATAACGATTTGTCTTATGAGTTATGTGTTTTGGTGACCGAAGTTTGTTCGGAGTCACGGATGAGATCACGAACATGACGAGGAGTCTCAAAATGGTTGAGAGGTAAAGATTGATATATTGGAAGGTTATATACAAACACCAGAATGGTTCCGATAAGGTTCGGAGATTTTTCGGAGTACCGGGAGGCTACCGGAACCCCCCGGGATAGTTGTTGGGCCTAATGGGCCATAGTGGAGGAGAGGGCCATGGGAGGAGGCGCGTGCCCCCCCCCCCTTGCCCAATCCAAATTGTTCAAGGGGAGGGGGCACGGCCCCCCTCTTTCCTTCTCCTTCTCCCTCCTTTCCCCTTTCCCCTCTCCGTTGGAGGGAAGGGGGTGAATCCTACTTGAACTGGGAGTCCAAGTAGGACTCCCCCTTGGCGCACCCTCCCTTGTGCCGGCCACCTCCTCCTCCCCCCTTTACATATGGGGGCGGGGGCACCCCAAAGGACACCAAGATTTCTCTTAGCCGTGTGTGGTGCCCCCCTCCATAGTTTACTCCTCCGGTCATAGCGTCGTAGTGCTTAGGCGAAGCCCTGCGCGGATCACATCACCATCACCGTCACCACGCCGTCGTGCTGTCGGAACTCTCCCTCGAACCTTTACTGGATCAAGAGCTCGAGGGACGTCATTAAGCTAAACGTGTGCTAAACTCGGAGGTGCTGTATGTTCGGTATTTGGATCGATTGGATCGTGAAGACGTTCGACTACATCAACCGCGTTAACCTAACGCTTCCGCTTTTCGGTCTACGAGGGTATGTAGACACACTCCCCGTCTCGTTGCTATGCATCTTCTAGATATATCTTGCGTGATCATAGAATTTTTTTTGAAATTGCATGCTATGTTCCGCAACACAGCCTTGTTCAAACGAAGTACTATGATTGAGTCTAATGAATGATGGTTCTGCCAAGATGGTCTCAGCTGCAAGCAACGTCGGACTTTGTCCTGGCAACTCCAACTCCACAGCACCTAGAAGATGGCCATGAAAACAACAACCCCACAACTTTGAGCCACTGCTTAGCCCTGATGTCTCCTATGTCCAAACTGAACAAAATAGCTCTGAACCTGAAGAAAACAACACCAACAACTATGAACCTGAAGAAAACGACAACAACACAGCGCTGAAACAAACCCTGTCGGGGTAATTGATCACGGGTACCCTGAAGGCGGCGAGATAATATTTCGAGACATCGGGGCTAGAAAAGCCTCTCAGTCCGATTGCTCAGGCCTCCCCAGATGGCCCCCTGTCCGACTGTCCGGGCCAACTGCCCAATCAGCCGGCTGCCCGAAGTCGGCCGCTACATCGACCCGACACCGACAAGACGGTCGTACCACGACGTTATCTACAGTGTACCTTGTTCCCTGGCATTGATTTATAAAATGCCCCAAGGAACAAGCATAGCTTAGCCTCCAAGCTTTCCATAGCTTGAGATGTAAGCCACTCACTGTAGCTTACATCTCAAGCCACCCCATGCCCACATAGCTTACATACTAACCTAGCCCACACTATATAAGCTAGCTATCCATCCATCCTAAAGGAAATATGCCCTAGAGGCAATAATAAAGTTATTATCTATTTCCTCATATCATGATAAATGTTCATTATTCATGCTAGAATTGTATTAACCGGAAACTTAGTACATGTGTGAATATATAGACAAACAGAGTGTCACTAATATGCCTCTACTTGACTATCTCATTAATCAAAGATGGTTAAGTTTCCTAACCATAGACATGAGTTGTCATTTGATTAACGGGATCACATCATTAGGAGAATGATGTTATTGACTTGACCCATTCTATTAGCTTAGCACTTGATCGTTTGGTTTACTGCTATTGCTTTCTTCATGACTCATACATGTTCCTATGACTATGAGGTTATGTAACTCCCGGTTACCGAAGGAACACTTTGTGTGCTACCAAACGTCACAACATAACTGGGTGATCATAAAGGTGCTTTACAGGTGTCTCTGATGGTACTTGTTCAGTTGGCATATATCAAGATTAGGATTTGTCACTCCGATTGTCGAAGAGGTATCTCTGGGCCCACTCGGTAATACACATCACTATGAGCCTTGCAAGCATTGTAGCTAATGAGTTAGTTGCGAGATGATGTATTACAGAACGAGTAAAGATACTTGCCGGTAACGATATTGAACTAGGTATTGAGATACGGACGATCGAATCTCGAACAAGTAACATACCGACGACAAAGGGAACAACGTATGTTGTTATGCGCTTTGACCGATAAAGATCTTCGTAGAATATGTGGGAGCCAATATGAGCATCTAGGTTCCGCTATTGGTTATTGTCCGGAGATGTGTCTCGGTCATGTCTACACAGTTGTCGAACCCGTAGGGTCCGCATGCTTAAAGTTCGGTGATGATCGGTATTATGAGTTTTTGTGTTTTGATGTACCGAAGGTAGTTCAGAGTCCCAGATATGATCACGAACATGACGAGGAGTCTCTAAATGGTCGAGACATAAAGATCGATATATTGGACGACTATATTCGGACACCGGAAGTGTTCTGGGTGGTTTCGGAGAAAACCGGAGTGCCGGAGGGTTACCGGAACCCCCCGGGAGAAATAGTGGGCCTTATGGGCCTTAGTGGAGAGAGAGAGAGGGCTGGCCTAGGGCAGGCTGCACGCCCCTCCCCCTCTGGTCCAAATTGGACTAGGAGAGGGGGGCGGTGCCCCCATTCCCTTCTCCCTCTCCCCCTTCCTTTCCCCCTCCTAGTAGGAGTAGGAAAGAGGGGAGTGATACTCCTACTAGGAGGAGGACTCCTCTTCCTGGCACGCCTACAGGGGCCGGCCGGCCTCCCCCCTTGCTCCTTTATATATGGGGGCAGGGGCACCTCTAGACACACAAGTTGATTTGTTGATCTCTCCCAGCCGTGTGCGGTGCCCCCCTCCACCATAATCCACCTCGATCATATTGTAGCGGTGCTTAGGCGAAGCCCTGTGTCAGTAGCACCGTCATCACGCCTTCGTGCTGATGAAACTCTCCCATGAAGCTCTACTGGATCGGAGTTCGTGGGACGTCATCGAGATGAACATGTGTTGAACTTGGAGGTGCCGTGCGTTCGGTACTTGGATCGGTCGGGTCGTGAAGACGTACGACTACATCAACCACGTTGTGCTAACGCTTCCGCTTTCGGTCTACGACGGTACGTGGACACACTCTCCCCTCTCGTTGCGATGCATCACCATGATCCTGTGTGTGCGTAGGAAATTTTTTGAAATTACTACGTTCCCAACAGTGGCATCCGAGCCTGGTTTATGTATATATGTTATATGCACGAGTAGAACACAAGTTAGTTGTGGACGATACAAGTCATACTGCTTACCAGCATGTCACGCTTTGGTTCAGTGGTATTGTTGGATGAAGCGGCCCAGACCGACATTACACGTACGCTTACGCGAGACTGGTTCTACCGACGTGCTTTGCACACAGGTGGCTGGCGGGTGTCAGTTTCTCCCACTTTAGTTGAATCGAGTGTGGCTATGCCCGGTGCTTGAGAAGGTTAAAATAGCACTAACTTGACAAACTATCGTTGTGGTTTTGATGCGTAGGTAAGAACAGTTCTTGCTCAGCCCGTAGCAGCCACGTAAAACTTGCAACAACAAAGTAGAGGATGTCTAACTTGTTTTTGCAGGGCATTTTGTGATGTGATATGGTCAAGACATGATGCTATATTTTATTTTATGAGATGATTATGTTTTGTAACCGAGTTATCAGCAACTGGCAGGAGCCATATGGTTGTCGCTTTATTGTATGCAATGCAATCGCCCTGTAATGGCTTCACTTTATCACTAGGCGGTAGCGATAGTCGTAGAAGCAATATTTGGCGAGACGACAACGATGCTACGATGGAGATCAAGGTGTCGCGCCGGTGACGATTGTGATCATGACGGTGCTTCAGAGATGGAGATCACAAGCACAAGATGATGATGGCCATATCATATCACTTATATTGATTGCATGTGATGTTTATCTTTTATGCATCTTATTTTTCTTAGATCGACGGTAGCATTATAAGATGATCTCTCACTAAATTTCAAGGTACAAGTGTTCTCCCTAAGTATGCACCGTTGCGAAAGTCCGTCGTGCCGAGACACCACGTGATGATCGGGTGTGATAAGCTCTACGTTCACATACAACGGGTGCAAGCCAGTTTTGCACATGCAAAATACTCGGGTTAAACTTGAAGAGCCTAGCATATGCAGATATGGCCTTGGAACACTAGAGACCGAATGGTCGAGCGTGAATCATATAGAAGATATGATCAACATAGTGATGTTCACCATTGAAAACTACTCCATCTCACATGATGATCGGACATGGTTTAGTTGATATGGATCACGTGATCACTTAGATGATTAGAGGGATGTCTATCTAAGTGGGAGTTCTTTAATAACTTGATTAACTGAAATTTAATTTATCATGAACTTAGTACCTGATAGTATTTTGCATGTCTATGTTGTTGTAGATAGATGGCCCGTGTTGTTGTTCTGTTGAATTTTAATGCGTTCCTTGAGAAAGCAAAGTTGAAAGATGATGGTAGCAATTACACGAATTGGGTCCGTAACTTGAGGATTATCCTCATTGCTGCACAGAAGAATTACGTCCTGGAAGCACCGCTAGGTGCCAAACTTGCTGCAGGAGCAACACCAGATGTTACGAACGTCTGGCAGAGCAAAGCTGATGACTACTCGATAGTTCAGTGTGCCATGCTAAACGGCTTAGCACCGGGACTTCAACGACATTTTGAACATCATGGAGCATATGAGATGTTCCAGGAGTTGAAGTTAATATTTCAAGCAAATGCCCGGATTGAGAGATATGAAGTCTCCAATAAGTTCTATAGCTGCAAGATGGAGGAGAATAGTTCTTTCAGTGAGCATATACTCAGAATGTCTGGGTATAACAATCACTTGATTCAACTGGGAGTTAATCTTCCAGATGATAGTATTATTGACAGAATTCTTCAATCACTGCCAGCAAGCTACAACAGCTTCATGTTGAACTATAACATGCAAGGGATGGTTAAGACGATTCTCGAGCTCTTCGCAATGCTAAATGTTGCGGAGGTAGAAATCAAGAAGGAGCATCAAGTGTTGATGGTCAACAAGACCACCAGTTTCAAGAAAAGGGGCAAAGGGAAGAAGAAGGCGAACTTCAAGAAGAACGGCAAACAAGTTAATGTCCAGGACAAGAAACCCAAGTCTGGACCTAAGCCTGAGGCTGAGTGCTTCTACTGCAAACAGACTGGTCACTGGAAGCGGAACTGCCCCAAGTATTTGGCGGATAAGAAGGATGGCAAGGTGAACAAAGGTATATGATATATACATGTTATTGATGTGTAACTTACTAATTCTGGTAGTAGTGCCTGGGTATTTGATACTGATTCTGTTGCTAATATTTGCAACTCAAAACAGGGACTAGGGATTAAGCGAAGATTAGCAAAGGACGAGGTGACGATGCGCGTGGGAAATGGTTCCAAAGTCGATGTGATCGCGGTCGGCACGCTACCTCTACATCTACCTTCAGGATTAGTTTTAGACCTAAATAATTGTTATTTGGTGCCAGCGTTGAGCATGAACATTATATCTGGATCTTGTTTAATGCGAGATGGTTATTCATTTAAATCAGAGAATAATGGTTGTTCTATTTATATGAGTAATATCTTTTATGGTCATGCACCCTTAAAGAGTGGTCTATTCTTTTTGAATATCGATAGTGAAGATACACATATTCATAGTATTGGAGATAAAAGATGCAGAGTTGATAATGACAGTGCAACTTATTTGTGGCACTGCCGTTTGGGTCATATTGGTGTAAACCGCATGAAGAAACTCCATTGTGATGGACTTTTGGAATCACTTGATTATGAATCACTTGGTACCTGCGAACCATGCCTCATGGGCAAGATGACTAAAACACCGTTCTCCGGAAGAATGGACCGAGCAACAAATTTGTTGGAAATCATACATACTGATGTATGTGGTCCGATGAATGTTGAGGCTCGTGGCGGATATCGTTATTTTCTCACCTTCACAGATGATTTGAGCAGATATGGGTATATCTACTTGATGAAACATAAGCCTGAAACATTTGAAAAGTTCAAAGAATTTCAGAGTGAAGTGGAAAATCATCGTAACAAGAAAATAAAATTTCTACGATCTGATCGTGGAGGAAAATATTTGAGTTACGAGTTTAGTCTTCATTTGAAACAATGCGGAATAGTTTCGCAACTCACGCCACCTGGAACACCACAGCGTAATGGTGTGTTCGAACGTCGTAATCGTACTTTACTAGATATGGTGCGATCTATGATGTCTCTTACTGATTTACCGCTATCATTTTGGGGTTATGCTTTTGAGACGGCTGAATTCACGTTAAATATGGCACCATCTAAATCCATTGAGACGACTCCTTATGAACTATGGTTTGGCAAGAAACCAAAGTTGTCGTTTCTTAAAGTTTGGGGTTGTGACGCTTATGTGAAAAAGCTTCAACCCGATAAGCTCGAACCCAAATCGGAGAAATGTGTCTTCATAGGATACCCAAAGGCGACTGTTGGGTATACTTTCTATCAGAGATCCGAAGGCGAGATATTCGTTGCTAAGAATGGATCCATTCTAGAGAAGGAGTTTCTCTCGAAAGAAGTGAGTGGGAGGAAAGTAGAACTTGATGTGGTAATTGTACCTGCTCCCTTATTGGAAAGTAGTTCATCACAGAAACCGGTTCCTGTGACACCTACACCAATTAGTGAGGAAGCTAATGATGATGATCATGAAACTTCAGATCAAATTACTACCGAACCTCGTAGGTCAACCAGAGTAAGATCTGCACCAGAGTGGTACGGTAATCCTGTTCTGGAGGTCATGTTACTAGACCATGACGAACCTACGAACTATGAGGAAGCGATGATGAGCCCAGATTCCACAAAATGGCTAGAGGCCATGAAATCTGAGATGGGGTCCATGTAAGAGAACAAAGTGTGGACTTTGGTTGACTTGCCCGATGATCGGCAAGCCATCGAGAATAAATGGATCTTCAAGAAGAAGACGGACACTGATGGTAATGTTACTGTCTACAAAGCTCGACTTGTTGCGAAAGGTTTTCGACAAGTTCAAGGAGTTGACTACGATGAGACCTTCTCACCCGTAGCGATGCTTAAGTCCGTCTGAATCATGTTAGCTATTGCTGCATTTTATGATTATGAAATTTGGCAAATGGATGTAAAGACTGCAATCCTGAATGGATTTTTGGAAGAAGAAGAGTTGTATATGATGCAACCTGAAGGTTTTATTAATCCAAATGGTGCTAACAAAGTGTGCAAGCTCCAACAATCCATTTATGGACTGGTGCAAGCCTCTCGGAGTTAATAAATGTTTTGATAGTGTGATCAAAGCATATGGTTTTATACAGACTTTTGGAGAAGCATGTATTTACAAGAAAGTGAGTGGGAGCTCTGTAGCATTTCTAATATTATATGTGGATGACATATTGTTGATTGGAAATGATATAGAATTTCTGGATAGCATAAAAGGATATTTGAATAATAGTTTTTCACTGAAAGACCTCGGTGAAGCTGCTTACATATTGGGCATCAAGATCTCTAGATATAGATCAAGACGCTTAATTGGACTTTCACAAAGCACATACCTTGACAAAGTTTTGAAGAAGTTCAAAATGGATCAGTCAAAGAAAGGGTTCTTCCCTGTGTTACAAGGCGTGAAGTTGAGTAAGACTCAATGCTCGACCACTGCAGAAGATGGAGAGAAAATTAAAGATGTTCCATATGCTTCAGTCATAGGCTCTATCATGTATGCAATGATGTGTACCAGACTTGATGTGTGCCTTGCTATTAGTTTAGCAGGGAGGTACCAAAGTAATCCAGGAGTGGATCACTGGACAGCGGTCAAGAACATCCTGAAATACCTAAAAAGGACTAAGGATATGTTTCTCATTTATGGAGGTGACAAAGAGGTCATTGTAAATGGTTACGTTGATGCAAGCTTTGGCACTGATCCTGACGATTCTAAATCAAAAACCGGATACGTGTTTATATTGAACGGTGGAGCTGTCATTTGGAGCAGTTCTAAACAAAGTGTCGTGGCGGGACTACGAGTGAAGCGGAGTACATTGCTGCTTTGAAAGTAGCGAATGAAGGAGTTCATATACGATCTAGGTGTCATACCTAGTGCATCGGGTCCAATGAAAATCTTTTCTGACAATACTGGTGCAATTGCCTTGGCAAAGCAATCTAGATTTCACAAGAGAACCAAGCACAACAAGAGACGCTTCAATTCCATCCGCGATCAAGTCCAGGTGGGAGACATAGAGATTTGCAAGATACATACGGATCTGAATGTTGCAGACCCGTTGACTAAGCCTCTCTCACGAGCAAAACATGATCAACACCAAGGCTCCATGGGTGTTAGAATCATTACTGTGTTATCTAGATTATTGACTCTAGTGCAAGTGGTAGACTGAAGGAAATATGCCCTAGAGGCAATAATAAAGTTATTATTTATTTCCTCATATCATGATAAATGTTCATTATTCATGCTAGAATTGTATTAACCGAAAACTTAGTACATGTGTGAATACATAGACAAACAGAGTGTCACTGGTATGCCTCTACTTGACTAGCTCATTAATCAAAGATGGTTAAGTTTCCTAACCATAGACATGAGTTGTCATTTGATTAATGGGATCCCATCATTAGGAGAATGGTGTGATTGACTTGATCCATTCCGTTAGCTTAGCACTTGATCGTTTAGTTTACTGTTATTACTTTCTTCATTACTCATACATGTTCCTATGACTATGAGGTTATGCAACTCCCGATTACCGAAGGAACACTTTGTGTGCTAGTGTCGGTGTCAAAACCGGCGGATCTCGGGTAGGGGGTCCCAAACTGTGCGTCTAGGCCGGATGGTAACAAGAGGCAAGGGACACGAAGTTTTACCCAGGTTCGGGCCCTCTTGATGGAGGTAAAACCCTACGTCATGCTTGATTAATATTGATGATATGGGTAGTACAAGAGTAGATCTACCACAAGATCGGAGAGGCTAAACCCTAGAAGCTAGCCTATGGTATGATTGTTGTGTGTATGTTGTCCTATTGACTAAAACCCTCCGGTTTATATAGACACCGGAGAGGGTTAGGGTTACACAAAGTCGGTTACAATGGTAGGAGATCTGCATATCCGTATCGCCAAGCTTGCCTTCCACGCCAAGGAAAGTCCATCCCGGACACGGGACGAAGTCTTCAATCTTGTATCTTCATAGTCGAGGAGTCCGGCTGAAGGTATAGTCCGGCCATCCGGACACCCCCTAATCCAGGACTCCCTCAGTAGCCCCTGAACCAGGCTTCAATGACGACAAGTCCGGCGCGCAGATTGTCTTCGGCATTGCAAGGCGGGTTCCTCCTCCAAGTACTTCATAGAAGATTTTGAACACAAAGATAGTGTCCGGCTCTGCAAAATAAGTTTCCACATATTGCCATAGAGAGAATAATATTTACACAAATCTAATCTGCTGACGTATTCCGTAGTGTGACATTGCACCACGGCCAAGCCTTTATTCGAATCGTTTTATTGTCCCACCTCGACGTGTCATGCGAGGCGGTTTCCTTGGCACGTCTCGTCGAAGCAGAGATCATGTCCCCTTATTCCGGGATTCTCATCAATACGGGTGTGGGTAACCCAACCGCGCCATTGATTACGGCGCTTGGAGATAAGCGAGTTTTACCATGCTGGTGGGGACACGTAGTTGCGTCCACCCATATAAGGGGATAAGGATCCACCTTTTCACCTACGCCTTCTTCCTCCTTTGCCTATCCATTTTCGCGCACTCGAGCTCCAGCGCCCAAGTCCGCACTCCCCACCTCAACCTTCTCCAGCCATGTCCGGAGCGGGAGGCAAGTGGATGGTCTCCTCCGTCACGGAGGGACACATCAAAAAACTGAGGAAGGCCGGATACTTGTCTAACGACATCGCGTACCGGCTTCCCAAAGAGGGGCAGCTCCTCCCCACCCCAAGGCCCCATGAGAGGGTTGTGTTCCTTCCCCACTTCCTCCGCGGACTGGGCTTTCCTATCCACCCATTCGTCCAGGGACTCATGTTCTACTACGGCCTGGATTTCCATGATCTGGCCCCGAACTTCATCCTCAACATCTCGGCGTTTATCGTCGTGTGCAAGGCTTTCCTCCGCATCCGCCCCCATTTCGGCCTATGGCTCAAGACTTTCAATGTCAAGCCGAAGGTGGTGCGCGGCAACCAGGCGGAGTGCGGAGGCGCCATGGTGGGCAAGATGCCCAACGTCTTATGGCTCGAGGGCTCCTTTGTGGAGACCCTGAAGGGGTGGCAATCGGGGTGGTTTTACATCACCGAGCCGCGTGACCCTGAGTGGGTCGCGGCCCCCGAGTTCCGGTTCGGACCCCCAAAGCGGCTCGCGTCCTGGAAAGAGACGGGCCTGTCGTGGGGCAGCAAAAGAGAGGTGACTGGACTGCAAACATGCATCCAAACCCTAGTGGACAAGCAGCTCAAGCTCGTCAACGTAGTCCAGGTTATGCTCATCCGCCGGATCCTCCCTTGTCAACAACGGGCCTTCAATCTGTGGGAGTTCAACCCGGCGCAGCACCGAACTCTGAGCAGGCTCTTCGACACAACATACGAAGATGCCTGGAAGGTGCTTTTCAAGGGCGCCGAGGCTCCCGCATCCGCTACCGAGGATCGCAGATTTAGCGTGCAGTGTCACGCTAGCGTGGTAAGTTGTTTGTACCTTTTACAGGGTATTAGTTTTTCATAGTTTAACTCTATGCGGGATCTAAGCTCCCTTACCTTTGACAGGATTGGCAGGCGAAGTCCGGACAGATCGACTGTCCGGCTCCTTTGCCCGAAGACCCAGCCGATGCCCGCTTGGCAAAGCTGCTGGTTCCGGCACCCCATGTGGTGCCGGAGAAGAAGGCCACGAAGAAGGCCACGGGGACTCGAAAAAGTGCCCGGCACCACGAGGTGTCGGGTTCATCATCCGACGGCTCTAAGGTGCATTCCTCCCGTGAAGACGAGGAGGAGGAAGAAGAGACCTCTCCCCCTCTAGCGGGGGGAGAGAAGAAAAGGAAGGCCGCCCTCACTGGGGAGGCCGAAGGGTCCAAGAAGGGGAAAACCCTTCCTCCGGACTACTCCACCAACGCCGATGACGGCGGAGAGGAGTGGCCGCTCAGGGCCAATCCCCTGGCGAAATCGTAAGTGTCCGGATACCAGAGTAATTCATAGTATTCCTTTACTGCACAGCTTTCCCTTATGTCGAATATGATTATGCAGCCCACCCAAAGACCGGCTCGACGCGTCGTCGAGCGGTTCACTGGACTTGTCGGATGTGAATTCGCTTCCGACGGCTACCTCCCCCCGCCCTACGGACGACGCCGAAGTATTGTCCCAACAGGTTCCAAGCCAGGAGGAGGTGGTCCTGGAGGCGCCGCAAGGCGACCTCCCGGACTCCAGGAGTAAAGGGGATAAAACCCCCCAGGGCTCCAAGTCCGGCTCTAGGCCGGACACCGCTCCGGAACCTTCAAAGGTTCCAGAGTCCGGCGGGCGGCCTCCTTCCAAGAGGAGCAAGCCCACCATGTCGGTGACCCTCGTCCAACCGGAGGTGCCGGACAATCTGTTGGAGGTGCTCAAAGGCGCCTCCATCGATGAGGAGCACCGCACCATTATGAGTGTGGTGGTCCAGAAGGTTCAGTCCGCCAAGAGCGGACTGACTGAAGCTTGTGCTAGCCTTTTAACAGGCTTTGAGGTAAGTAAAGAATGTGTAAATAATATTACCGCATAGACAGTAGCCCCTGATGCTCTGTTTGGCGTTCGGGAACAAAAGCCGAATAGAGGATCAAATAAAATTTGCAGGTGTCTAACAAAAAGGAGTCAATATGCGTATGCAGGCTTCTCTGCTGGCGTCCGCCGCACTCACTGCGGAAGTGGACACGCTAAAGCAGAACCTCGAGCAGTCCGAGCGATGGCTCGGGCGTGCCAAGAAGCAGCTCGAGGACAAGGAAGGTAAGAAATACCTTGTTTAAATATATATAAAAAAGGTGCAATTGCAAAAAATGACAGGATTATCATGGCTATTGTAGGGGCCACGTCTGAGGTGGCGACCCTTAAGCAAGCGATGTCCGAGGCCGAGAAGAGGGCGGCCATGGAGCGCATCAAGCGGGAGAAGTATGAGGCCCAGGTTGGCAAGGTGCGGCAAGAGCTCCAGGCTCTCATGAAAAAACATGAGAGTTTGGAGCTTGACTCAAAGACGCGAGCGTCCGAGCTCGCGGTGGCTATTGAAAATGCCAAGTCTGCCAAGGCTGAATCCCAGAAGACCCTCCAGGAGTTGGATGCGGTGAAAAAGATAGCGGCGGGTAAGGCATTCTTTATGCAAAGTAAACACATAAACGTGAGTTACTTGTAACTTACCCGAATCCGGAGCTCTCCAGGAGCATTCGCAGATCTTCCCCGTAGCGTGTCCGATGCCGCCGCATTCTATCGAGCCGAGGGGGGCAGCTCGACAGAGAAGGTGTTCTGGTCTCGGTATGCTGAGGCCGGACACCCCGTGCCCCTGAGCGACTAGCTGAAGCAACTAGTCGAGCTCCACAAGGCGGCCGAACAGGCCATGAAGGGCCTCATAGTTCGGCTGTGGCCTGGAGAGGCTCTGCCTAGGAGCTATTTCGAGCTGGTGCGGCGGCTGGTGGGGGCTTGTCCAAGGCTCGAAGTCATCAAGCACTCCGTCTACATTGAAGGTGCCCGTAGGGCCCTTGCCCGTGCTAGGGTGCACTGGGGCAAGCTGGATGCTGAGAAGCTTGTGAAGGACGGGCCACCGCCGGGGAAAGAGCATCGCAAGCCCGAGAATTATTATAAGGATGTTCTGAAGGGTGCCCGCCTTATGGCGGATGAATGTTCCAGGGATGTAATTTTTGAGTAAAACTCGCTCGTTTTTGTCCTGTGCGCTGAAAACTTGTTCATATGTGCTAAGCAATGCTATTGGAATTTAAAATATTACCTTCTGTGTGGCTGTTTATCAATTCTAAGAGATGGCGAGTCGTCGGCTTCTGCCCCCGTGCCGCTAGTGCTGGGGTGTTCGGGGATAAACCTGAGCGCTCTTTTTCCCATGTTTGGGTCCTTCGAGGGAGGTGCTCAGCACAACGAACAAGGCAATCAGACTATAGTGCGTGAACACTCTCACTTAGCCATAGAATTCTATAATTTTAAATTTCAGCGAAGCCCCTGGTATTCGGAAGACCGAGTTCGGGGCGCTATCCATGCCTTGGCTGGACAGAGCCGACTCCTCGCTCTAAGCGGCATAAGTCTTTAGGGACTCGAAAAACCTCTCGAACAGCGACCAGCTCTCGCTTCATCATGACAGTCAGTTTTAGTTTTCTCTACTGAGGTGCTCGACCCAGCTCAACTGGGGCACAATCGCAGTAGTTCTCCTAGTGCTACCTTAGCCGACATAGCAGAACGTAAGGCACCAAAACATAGGAGCCGGGCAAACCCAACTATTGACCCAAGACATGATTCGGAGCCGATGCATATAATGCTATAAGTTCGGGGTGCCTCACTTGTAAAAGTGTTCGGACTTCTCACACCATATTGAGGGGTACTAAAGCCCCTGGCGTATTTTGGCCGTACCAAAGTGTACGGGTGCAACATGTCGTTAAGGAACATATATTTGTAAAAAAAAGAGCAATGCAAAAATAGACAAAAGCTATGCATTGTTTATTAAAAAGAGCTGCGATCAAAGTAGAATGATACAAATAATGCGATAAGCAAAAGGTTGGACTATTTAACATGCCCGTTCCAGGGGCAGGCTGCGGAATGGTATGTGAAACAGGTATACTGCTCGTGATAGAGACCACCTGGGAGTTCCGTAATGCGGATGGCTTGTCTGCTTCCCTGGTTCTTGCATCGTTTGTGCGGCAATTGAACTACCGAACAGGCCTTCCGAAGAATGGAGTCCTGAAAGTAAGAGAAAATTAAAAAAATCGGCAACCCCTGGTGCGGTTTAAGCCGTGTTTCGGGCGTGCCGTGATTGTGCCCCTCCCCCTGTACCCATGGTATTTCTAGAGCGTAGTTATGTACGCGAAGCACTGGTGTCGCATTTTTGCGAGGGCTGGGGTTGGGGCCGCATTGCTACGCCTGCTCGGAACGTGCCAGGCGGTCTTGTTGTAGGTTACTCCGGGCGTGCTTGACGGTGTCCGGACGTTTAATGGACGGACTGGAGAACTGCCTAGAGAGGCTGCTTTGTACTTCCGCTGCAAGGGCCGCCGTGTGCTCCTCCGTTCGGAGGGAGCGTTCGGTGTTTCCATTGACCGTAATTACTCCTCGAGGGCCTGGCATCTTGAGCTTAAGGTATGCGTAGTGCGGTACCGCATTGAACTTGGCGAATGCGGTTCGCCCGAGCAGTGCATGATAGCCACTGCGGAATGGGACTATGTCGAAGATTAACTCCTCGCTTCGGAAATTATCCGGAGATCCGAAGACCACTTCAAGTGTGGCTGAGCCTGTACAGTTGGCCTCTACACCTGGTATTACGCCTTTAAAGGTCGTTTTGGTGGGCTTAATCCTTGAGGGATCTATGCCCATTTTCCGCACTGTATCCTTGTAAAGCAGGTTCAGGCTGCTGTTGCCGTCCATAAGGTCCGTCAATAATTGGGTCTAGAACCAATGCGGCGAATCCGCCATGATTGGTGCTAGTGGGATGGTCGTTTAACGCGCGCTTCTGCTCCCTCTTGGGGATGTGGGTTGCGTATATCATGTTCACCGTCCGCACTTGTGGGGGAAACCCTTCTGTCCACTGTTGTTTGGCGGCCGGGGCTCTTCGTCGTCATCGCTATGCAGCCCCTTGTCTTTATTTTCGGCATTTAACTTGCCTGCCTGCTTGAACACCCAACAATCCTTGTTGGTGTGATTGGCCGGCTTTTCGGGGGTGCCATGTATCTGGCACAAGCGGTCGAGTATTCGGTCCAAACTGGACGGGACCCTAGGATTTCTTTTGAATGGATTTTTCCGCTGGCCGGATTTATAGCCTCTGAATCCGGCGTTAACTGCCGTATCCTCAGCATTGTTGTCGTTAATACGGCGCTTCTGCTTGCTGCGACGCGACCTGCCACTACTGTCCCTAGTATCCGAATTACCAGGGTTCTTGGTCATATTGTTGCTACGAGCAAGCCAGCTGTCTTCTCCCACGCAAAAGCGGGTCATGAGTGTCGTGAGTGCTGCCATAGATTTCGGCTTTTCCTGTCCAAGGTGCCGGGCAAGCCACTCGTCACGGATATTGTGCTTGAAGGCTGCTAGGGCCTCTGCGTCCGGATAGTCGACTATTTGATTTTTCTTTGTTAGGAACCGTGTCCAGAATTGCCTGGCCGATTTCTCTGGCTGCTGAATTACGTGGCTTAGGTCATCGGCGTCTGGTGGTCGCACATAAGTGCCCTGGAAATTGTCGAGGAATGCGGCTTCCAGGTCGTCCCAACAACTGATTGATCCTGCTGGCAAGCTGTTAAGCCAATGCCGAGCTGGTCCTTTAAGCTTGAGTGGGAGGTATTTGATGGCGTGGAGATCATCGCCGCGGGCCATGTGGATATGAAGGAGATAATCCTCGATCCATACCGCCGGATCTGTTGTGCCATCATATGATTCGATGTTTATGAGTTTGAAACCCTCGGGGATTTGATGATCCATTACTTCGTCTGTGAAGCATAGTGGGTGTGCGGCGCCTCTGTACTGGGCTATATAACGACGTAGCTCCAATGAGCTTTGTCTACTGTGTTCGGCCCTACCGGATTTGTGTTCGGCGTGACATTTATCGTCTCGAGTCGTGGGGCGCCCACGCGATCCGTAGATCAATCTTGTTTGCCTTGCCTTGTCCTCCAACATATCTCGCAGGTTTGGCGCATTTTCCCGTGCCTTGGTACGAGGTGTGGCATGAGTGGAGGGCCGAGAGGCCTCTCTATCGCGGCCACGAGGTGGCCGGTCAGTCGTATCAAGTGCTGGTGATGTAGGTTTAAGTGCTTCCTCCTTTAATCGGGGTAGGAACCTGCGCTTTGGGTAGCTCTTGGAGGGGCGTTCGAGTTTATGCTCTTCGGCTGCAAGGACTTCAGTCCATCTGTCGACTAGCAAGTCTTGATCAGCTCTAAGCTATTGCTGTTTTATCTTGAGGCTTCTTGCCATGGCCATAAGCCTGCGTTGAAAATGCTCTTGCTCGACGGGATCCTCTGGCACGACGAATTCGTCGCCGTCGAGGCTTGCCTCGTCTTCGGAGGGAGGCATATAATTATTGTCCTCGACCTCTCTGTCTGCCGCTCTCTCATGAGGGATGGCTTCTCCATCCTCCTATGCTGAATCTTGCTGGAGGGGGTTTTCTTCGGCACTCTCCAGAGTATTATTAACTCCCGTGCTGGAATCACCGTATTTGCTTTGGCGGGATTTTGAGCGGCGCCGCTGACGCCGGCGCTTAGGCTGTTTCTTGGAGGGGTCATCCTCCACTGTTCCATCGCCATCTCCTTCTTTTGGGGTGTCCACCATGTATATGTCATATGACGAGGTGGCTTTCCAGGGCCCAATAAGCGCTGGTTCTTCATCGTCTCCTGCATCGGCGTCCATACCATCGATGTCTTCGGAGTCGAAGTCGAGCATGTCGGTTAAATCGTCGACAGTGGCTACAAAGTGGGTGGTGGGTGGGCTTTGAATTTCTTCATCGTCCGTATCCCAACCTTGCCGACCGTAGTCCAGCCAGGGCTCTCTTGATAAAGAGAGAGACTTTAGAGTCTTCAGAATATTGCCGAAGGCGGGTGCTGAAAGATGTCTGTGGCAGTAAACTCCATGATCGGCGCCCAATCGGGTTCGATCGGCAGGGGCGCGGAGGGTTCGGAGTCCGGAGAGGAGTCCGGCTCCTTGGAGTCACGAGTCTCGCGGAGTGCGGGGCTGGTGTTCGGCTCGATCGCCGTTGGGATCGCAGCCCCCGAGGCGGCGTCCAACCACCCGTCCTCGATCGGTGCAGTTGGCTCCGAATTAAGGGTCAAAGTTGATGCGGGTGCGACCTCCAGGGCACTGTTCGGCGGCAGAGCTACATCATGCTCGTCGTGACAGTGCGGCGCGCTCGGCAGTGGCTCGAATCCGTCGAAGATCAAGTCCTCGCGGATGTCAGCCGTGTAGTTTAAACTTCCAAATCTGACCTGACGGCCAGGGGCATAGCTTTCGATCTGCTCCAGATGGCCAAGTGAATTGGCCCGTAGTACGAAGCTGCCGAAGACGAAGATCTGTTCGGGGAGGAAGGTCTCACCCTGGACTGCATCGCTATTGATGATCGTAGGAGCCATCAAGCCTAACGGCGATGACACAGAGGAACTCTCAATGAAAGCACCAATGTCGGTGTCAAAACCGGCGGATCTCGGGTAGGGGGACCCGAACTGTGTGTCTAGGCCGGATGGTAACAGGAGGCAAGGGACACGAAGTTTTACCCAGGTTCGGGCCCTCTTGATGGAGGTAAAATCCTACGTCCTGCTTGATTAATATTGATGATATGGGTAGTACAATAGTAGATCTACCATGAGATTGGAGAGGCTAAACCCTAGAAGCTAGCCTATGGTATGATTGTTGTGTGTATGTTGTCCTACGGACTAAAACCCTCCGGTTTATATAGACACCGGAGAGGGTTAGGGTTACACAAAGTCAGTTACAATGGTAGGAGATCCACATATCCGTATCGCCAAGCTTTCCTTCCACGCCAAGGAAAGTCCCTCCCGGACACGAGACGAAGTCTTCAATCTTGTATCTTCATAGTCCAGGAGTCCGGCTGAAGGTATAGTCCGTCCATCCGGACACCCCCTAATCCAAGACTCCCTCAGCTACCAAACGTCACAACGTAACTGGGTGATCATAAAGGTGATCTACAAGTGTCTCTGATGATACTTGTTGAGTTGGCATAGATCAAGATTAGGATTTGTCACTCCGATTGTCAGAGAGGTATTTTTGGGCCCACTCGGTAATACACATCACTATAAGCCTTGCAAGCATTGTAACTAATGAGTTAGTTGTGAGATGATGTATTATAGAACGAGTAAAAAAGACTTGCCGGCAATGAGATTGTACTAGGTATTGAGATACCGACGATCGAATCTCGGGGAAGTAACATACCGATGACAAAGGGAACAACGTATGTTGTTATGCGGTTTCACCGATAAAGATCTTCGTAAAATATGTGGGAGACAATATGAGCATCCAGGTTCCGCTATTGGTTATTGACCGGAGACGTGTCTCGGTCATGTCTACATAGTTCTCGAATGCGTAGGGTCCGCACGCTTAAAGTTCGGTGATGATCGGTATTATGAGTTTTTGTGTTTTGATGTACCGAAGGTAGTTCGGAGTCCCGGATATGATCATGGACATGACGAGGAGTCTCGAAATGGTCGAGACGTAAAGATCGATATATTGAACGACTTTATTCGGACATCGGAAGTGTTTCGGATGGTTTCGGAGAAAACTGGAGTGCTGGAGGGTTACCGGAACCCCCCAGGGAGAAATAGTGGGCCTTATGGGCCTTAGTGGAGAGAGAGAGGGCAGGCCTAGGGCAGGCCGCGCGCCCCTCCCCTGCTGCTCCGAATTAGACTAGGAGAGGGGGGCGGTGCCCCCCTTTCCTTCTCCCTCTCCCCCTTCTTTTCCCCTCCTAGTAGGAGTAGGAAAGAGGGGAGTCCTACTCCTACTAGGAGGAGGACTCCTCCTCCTGGCGCGCCTACAGGGGCCGGCCGGCCTCCCCCCTTGCTCCTTTATATACGGGGGTAGGGGGCACCTCTAGACACACAAGTTGATCTGTTGATCTCTCCCAGCCGTGTGTGGTTCCCCCCTCCACCATAATCCATCTCGATCATATCGTAGCGGTGCTTAGTCGAAATCCTGCGTCGGTAGTATCATCATCACCGTCATCACGCTGTCGTGCTGAAAAAACTCTCCCGTGAAGCTCTGCTGGATCGGAGTTCATGGGACGTCATCGAGATGAATGTGTGCTGAACTCGGAGGTGCCGTGCGTTCGGTACTTGGATCGGTCGGATCGTGAAGACGTACGACTACATCAACCGCGTTGTGCTAACGCTTCCGCTTTCGGTCTACGAGGATACGTGGACACACTTTCCCCTCTCGTTGCTATGCATCACCATGATCCTGTGTGTGCGTAGGAAATTTTTTAAAATTACTACGTTCCCCAACACATCCATCCACATGCTCTCACGCATGCATACATGAGCACACACCATGCACACTTGCATAGCCCGTGGCCACTAACTCACTCGGCCACTCCGCCACGGGCATACATGCCCAAGCATTCATATACATATATACAAGATCAGACTTTCTTGGCACTGATCTCTGTACAGCTCCAGAAGCACTTTGTACTGCCAGATGTATACCCCACATATATATTTAGATATGTAGGAGTAGGGGTATTATCTCTCCAGAGAGTCCCGAACCTGGGTAAACTAGCGCGTGCTACTCACATACCCGTCCCCGGATACCCCCTCCCCCTTCGGTGAGAATACCACGACAGTTGACGCCCACCGTGGGGTAAGCTACTGTTGGAATCGCAGTCCGGGCGGAAGCATCTTCATCTTCACCGCCGCGACGTCACGCCATCTCTCCGGTAGCGTCCGGGGACTCGACATCGACCCACCCCCAGAATGACCGCGCGGGACAACGCGTCCTCATCGTCGGCATCGCCCTTTTCGTCACCACCACCGCGGACGTGCCCCCGCCCCTCCGCCTGCGGTCGCCCCCGAGGCTGCACGGCCCGTGTTGTGTCCCGCTCCAAGGCGGTCGTCCACGCACCTCCGCGGTCGTTCCGGTCGCACGCCCACGCTGGCCTCTCCTCGACCACACCTCCAATCGCAGCCGAGTTGGCCAACCTCTGGTTCTCGCGCATGCACGTATTCATGCATGGCTAGCTAAGCTAGCTAGTAGCCCAATGGATTGGGCTACGTGCATGCTAGCTTCACTAGCAAAGCCCAATGGACGGTGCATGCATGCCTCGAGCTCGCCTGGCTTTGCTCCGCTCCGCCAATTGCGCGCTGCTCTGCTTCGACCTGTGCCCCGCATCTCGCCCTCGCGTTGTTCGGACATGCCCGGCTGGGACCCGGCGACTGCTCTGTGCCGTCCGTGCGGCCCACCCGCCGACTGCTCCGCTTTGCGCCCGTGCCGACTGCTCCGCGCCGTCTGCGCGATCCGGACGGCCGACTCCTCCCACCCGGATGGCCGGGTCGTGCCCGCTTCCCGGACGGTCGGCTCCTACCACCTGGACAGGCCAGGTTCTCGTGCCTGCTACCCAGCTGCTTGTCAAAAGGAAATGGTCGGGTGTTAAAAGAAAGAAAAGTCAAGCCGGCTAAAATGAAAAGAAAAATTGTACGTCCGGCTGTGTGGGTGGACAAAAGAGAAGAAAAGACAAAACGTCCATCTGTCTGTCCGCCTGCTTCACCACTTGGACGGCTAGACACGACCCGGCCTGCCTGCCTGCTTCAACGCCGGGCCGGCAAGAGCGTCGGCCCGGCTGCCTCGCCCCCATTCGATCGGACCCGACCGGCCGGGACCTTCTTGGAGAGCCCAGAGGCTCAGGCCGCCTGCCGGAGATCATCTCCACCCCGACTGCGCCAAAAGCATTGTGAGATCCTCATCTGCATGATTTCGCACCACGCATACACGGATAACCCCGAGCGATGCTCGGGGGGCTATCTCCACATTTTATTATAGTTGCACCACTGTTCGCCCCGGCGCCAGCCAGAGTTGGCCCGGAGGCTGGCCGCTTGGCCAGAGACGTTTGTTCCTGCAGACGGCTTAGTAGCGTGCGCGGTACCAAAGTCTCACTCTTAGTCATAGTCCGCAGAGCGGCTGTCTGGCTAGCAAGAGTGAATGCTGGTGGCCACCCACGCAAAAAACATCCGGGAACAAAAACGGTTCGGGCGACCCAGCCGTTTCCTTTACGAGTATCTGCTTGGTTAAATCCGCTTTCAGATTTTGAGTACTGTACACTCCACTCCGCGGCCCACTCTCAGCCACAGACCGCAGAGCGGCTGTCCGGCAAGTGAGAGCACAAACCAAAGAGTGGAGGGAACATGAAAAAGCTTGAAGGGGGTTCAGACGAAACTGAGTCGGCACCCTCTGCATAAACTTGCAATGCTAAAAGCAAACGTTTGATATATCTGCGCGGACTAACTTTGTCTTTTGCATGATTATTTCTGTGGGGAACACCCCTCCTTGCTCGGAGGCTCGGAGGCTACACCCAGTGGGCGAGCTGGCATGCCCCCACTAGAAGCAAGCCACGCCGGCTGCAGCCCATAGCCGGCTGTCAGCAACAGCTTCAGTCAGCGGACCCCATGTCCGCACCCGACAGCACCAGCCGGCGGACTCCATGTCCGCGCCCGACCCCTCGACGCCATCGTCTGCACCAACAACCACGAAAAGCCTCCGCCCAACTTTTTCAAGTTGCCCGGAGGCTACACCCAGCGGGTGCGCTGGCGTGCCCCCGCCGGAAGCAAGCTACGGCAGCTGCGGCCTGCAGCCGGCCGTCATCAAGCATCTTCTACATAAACACCCGCTAAAAAACCTCCGCCCAACTTTGCCAAAGTTGCCCGGAGGCTCGGACACTACTGTCGGCGTAATTGACCACGGGTACCCCGAAGGCGGCAAGACAATATTTCAAGACATCAGGGCTAGCAAAGCCCTTCAGTCCGACTGCTCCGGCCGCCCCAGACGGCCCTCTGTCCAACTGTTCGGGTCGACTGTCCAATCAATCGGCTGCCCGAAGTCGGCCGCTGCATCATCTACAGTGTACCTTGTCCCCTGATATTGATTTATAAAATGCCCCAGGGGACAAGCATAGCTTAGCCCCCAAGCTTCGCATAGCTTGAGATGTAAGCTACTCACTGTAGCTTACATCTCAAGCCACCTCTATGCCCACATAGCTTACATACTAAGCTAGCCCACACTATATAAGCTAGCTATCCATCCATCCATCCACATGCTCTCACGCATGCATACATGAGCACACACCACGCACATTTGCATGGCCCCTGGCCACTAGCTCACTCGGCCACGGGCATACATGCCCAAGCATTCATACACATATATACGAGATCAGACGTCCTTGGCACTAATCTCAGATATAGCTTCAGGAGCACTTTGTACTGCCAGATTAAGGATGGCAATTTTATCCATGGACATGGATACCCATGGATATCCGACCCGAATGGATAGGGTTTGGATATGCTTTTGTGTCCATGGACGGCGCCCAAACCCGACCCGATTGTTCGTGGATAGGGCATGGATATAATCTTGTACACATGGATATACCCAAACCCGACCCGATAGTATGACTTAATGGAAAAAAATCTGCTGTCCCTGCCCCATGTTCACATGTCCCATTGCAATTTTACACTTTTTATCTAAAACATGCATAAGAAATTACACAATCCCCATCGTAATTTTTATAAGTTGACAGTCAATCCCCTCCGTAACATACTCCAACACCCCTTCCCTTATTTTTATCTCCTTCTTAAATGACTCATCATTCTCATATGTTAGAAAAATACAAAATTATCTTAGGTTGTTACTGGATGTTGATTACCATAACTGAAGCCTAGCCTGCCACGAGGTGAAGAATGGAAGAGTTTATGTTAATATTGTGTTAAGTCTTATTTATATCTCTCGAGAGGACCCAATGGATATCCAGTGGATATGGATATCCATCGGATTTGGACATGGACACAATTTTTCACCCATGGATTTTTTCATGGGCAGGCAAAGACTGTCTTCATGGATATGGATATGGATTTGATATTGTTCAACCCGATCCAAACCCGACCCATTGCCATCCTTATGCTAGATGTACACCCCACATATATATTCAGACATGCAGGAGTAGGGGTATTATCTCTCCGGAGAGCCCCGAACTTGGGTAAACTAGCGCGTGCTACTCGCATACCCGTCCCTGGATATTCCAGCGGCAGTCTTGCACTCACCTTAAGCCACCCTGCGGCAACTGTCGTCTCGCAACCCCCCCCCCCCCCCCCCGTGAGAATACCACGACAAACCCAGAACAAGATGCATCTCCTGAACAGCCTGAAGAAGAAGAGGAAGACAGGACTAACGGCACGCCAATCTTCATCCCTCGCATGTCGACGCTCCTGCCATCCCCATCCCCGAGATCGATGCCCCCAAGACCACCAATCGCTCGCCGGAAGATGCTGGCTGGAGTCACGGGATTCCATCTTCCACAACAGAGCCTCGAATTAGTGCTAAAAAGAGGAAGATGCCCATTGCTAGGCTTGATGAGCAGCTGTTATGTCGTCGCATGGGAGTGATTGCTGATGGGGAACAGGTTACTAACAAGGCGATCACGAAGTTCAGTGAAATGTTTCATGGGCATCTTCCTAACATTGCTATTGCAGCTTTGCATGCACTGTTCCAACTGGACTGTGGCCTCTCCTCGGCGCTTGAAGATGCCCTGTTGCCCTGTTACAGCATGGAGGTGAAGGAGGGCCTGACATGAGCGAGGATACCACTGCAGATGCCTGAGCACTGCTTCTTAGTCCTAGATGTAGCCTAGTTTCTAGATGATAGACGACCTTAACGTCATATGTACGCCTGTTTGTAGCAACCTTGTCTTGCTCCCTTTGTCGGTCTTGGCGAGACCTGTGTTATCTCAACTCTGTGCTACTATTGATGTAACTTCGATGCACTCATGTTAGAACAAAACCTTGCTATTTTATGTTGGAATGTTCGTGGTTTAAACTGTCTGGGTTTTTATCAGTTATGCCACTGGTTATATCTCACTACTCAGTTTGCCACTATGAATTTCAACTGCTCAAAAATGCCATTGCTTCATTAGGCGCATGCTAAAAAATGCCACTAGACACCATTATTGTCATCTCAAATCTTGTTTGCCATGTTATAATGACAAAAATACCTATAGACCAACATGTCAGCTCTCCCTCTATCTCACTACTATAAAGTGTGGGTCTGTAACACCCCGGATACAACTTTCCATATTTGTACTCCGACTCTTGCCATTTTCGGCGTTAAGTTATGAGATTCCCTCGTGGTTGGGTTTTGTCTTCGTTTTGCATTTTTTTCCATGTCATGCATTTCTTATCATGTCATCATGTGCATCGCATTTGCATACGTGTTCGTCTCATGCATCCGAACATTTTCCCCGTTGTCCGTTTTGCAATCCAGCACTCCTACGTCCTCCGGCGCCCCCCTTTTGCCTCTTTCCATGAGTGGGTGTTAAACATTCTCGGAATGGACCGAGATTTGCCAAGCGGCCTTGGTACACCACCGGTAGACCGTCTGTCAAGTTTCGTGCCATTTGGAGTCCGTTTGATACTCCAACGGTTAACCGGGGAACCATAAAGGCTCATGTGTGTTGCAGCCCAACACCCATCCAAAATGGCCCAAAAACCCATCCAAACCTTTCTCATGCCCTCCTTCGTCGGATCACGATCGCGTGGTCGAAAACTACACTCCATTTGGACTCTCCTAGCTCCCCCTACCTATAAAAACACCTCCCCTCTGAAATTCTCGGGCAAACCCTAGATCAAACCTCCTCCTCGCCGCCGGAAATCCCGCGCCGCCGCCTCCAGCCAGTCCGCCGCTACCACATGTCCCCCGCGCCTCCTCTCTCCACCCCGCCACCAGGCCCACGGGGCCCGAGGCCGGCCCGCCCGAGCCGCGACTGGGCCTGAGCGTCCGAGCCCCCGCCGCCGCCTTCGCTCGTCCGCCGCCCGGAGCGCGCCGCCGCCGCCACACTTCATCGTCCGCCGCCATCTCCGTCGTGTCACCGCGCCTGATGTCGGTCACCTCGCCCGCCGCCGCGGACCTCGCCGCCCTGCTTTTCCGCGACCAGATCCGATCTCGGCCGCCCCGGATCCACCTCTCCGGCGATCCCCGTCAACTCCAGTCGTCGTCCCCATCAACTCCGGCGAGCCCGGATCTGCCTCGATTTCCGTGCTAAGACAAACCCTAGATCTGGAATTCTCAGGTGGACCCCCGAAATCTTCTAAGTCCTCAAAAATTGCATTCTGAAGCCCTGTTCAACATGACATAACTCCTCATCCGTAGATCCGTTTTGCATGCATGATATATCAAAATGTTCATCATGATGTGCTCTTCATTTTATTCCATTGTGTCCTTCTTGTTTGAGTCCATCTTGATGCCCAAATCGTTGATGCAAGAGTGCTATAAAATGTTAGGTGCTGATTCTTAGCAGAGTGTGAGCATTTGTCATTTTTGCTACAATTGTTGTGTGCTGCATATGAACATGTGCTCTACATGTGTTTTGGTTTATGCCATGCCATCTTTACAGGGGTGTATGCCATGTATTTTTGTGATCTTTGTGGTGACTAGCACATGCATGCAAAGTAGCTCTCGTGATATTGCTGATTTCAGAGACTTAGAATTTCACTAAGTCATTGCTCTGCTATTATTTTTATGCCATGTATTCATGTTGCTACAGTGAGATCCATGCTTCTTTTGAGTATCTTCAGTAAGGATGATTTGGAGATGTGGTTGTTCTCTATCCATCCATGCCCCTATTTGCAATTATGGAGTGCCCTAGCATGACTTAATCTTGCTCTACTTTTGCTATAAAATGTTCCTGGCAGATTGTTTACATGTTAATCAATTTTGCCATGGTTGTTGTAGTTGATCCATGCATGCTATGAACTTTCTATTGCCTTGGTTAGCTTCTTAAACATGTCTTCTTGCTGATGCTATGCTTATCTTGTCATGCAATGCCTTGTGTTGAGTGAATCGAGCTCACAAACATGCCTTCATAATTCTGTTTATGCCATGCTCAGTTTTCTGCTAAGTCTGAATCTGTTAACGAAACTTGCTATGTTGACATGGGTGCCATCATATCTTCTGATCCTTTTTGGCTCATGGTCAGTAAGGGACTTTTGTTCTATGCTTTGAGTAGATTTATGCCATACCTTGTTTTGCTATGATAAGTTCATGTAGCATGTTGGTTGCTTGCTCTAAACATTGCTTCCTGATGTTAATTCCTGACATGTTATTTTCACAAAGTCTGTGATGCTGATATCTTTTGCACTTTTGTCATGCTTGTTTTAACCTGCTCTTGTGTGATTTAGCCGTAGCTCAGTGTTCATCTTTTGTCAAGCATCTTGAGTAGATCACTGCCATGTGCTTTGTTGTTATGTTGGAGTGCAGTAGCTTAGTGTCTTGTTGCATTCTAGGTGGCATTGTGCTGTTAATTGCAGAATTGTGTCATTCTTGTTTTGCTTGCCATTTGCAAACCGTGCATCCGATTCCAGTGATCTTTTATATCGATTTCGACCGAACTCATCTCATCTTTCCAGCGGCACACTTGGTTTGCCAAGTTGATGCCTAGTTCAATCTTTCCCTTCCGGGGCACGCATATGCATTGCATATCACATCTCGCATATTATGCCATGTTTTGCATCATGCTGCTTGCGCATTGCACCGTGATTGATTGTTGGTCCTTTTGCTTGTGTTCTTGCTTTGGGTAGAGCCGGGAGACGAGTACGTGATCGAGGAACCTGTTGAGCATGCTTACGAGGATCAAGCTTTCGTCAACTCTGAGAACTTTGCAGGCAAGATGACCATACCCTTGAAATCACTTCTATCTTTGCTTGCTAGTTGTTCGCTCTATTGCTAGGCCGCGATGCCTACCACTTGCTATATCATGCCTCCCATATTGCCATGTCAAGCATCTAACCCACCTTTCCTAGCAAGCCGTTGTTTGGCTATATTACCGCTTTGCTCAGCCCCTCTTATAGCGTTGCTAGTTGCAGGTGAAGATGGAGTTTGTTCCTTCTTGGAACATGGTTATTGTTGGGATATCATTATTATATCTTGTTTACTTTAATGCACCTATATACTTGGTAAAGGGTGGAAGGCTCGGCCTTATGCCTGGTGTTTTGTTCCACTCTTGCCGCCCTAGTTTCCGTCATACCGGTGTTATGTTCCTTAATTTTGCGTTCCTTACACGGTTGGGTGTTATGGGAACCCCTTGACAGTTCGCTTTGAATAAAACTCCTCCAACAAGGCCCAACCTTGGTTTTACTTTTTCCTAACAACCTATTACCCTTCCCTTGGGTTGGCCAACCCAAGGGTCATCTTTATTTTAACCCCCCCCCCCCGGCCAGTGATTGTCTAAGTGTTGGTCCGAACTAGAGCACTGTGCAGGACCGTCCCTTGGCAACTTGGGTTATGTTGGTACCTGTACGCTTAGCTTATCCGGTGTTGCCCTAAGAATGAGATATGTGCAGCTCCTATCGGGATGTCGGAGCATCGGGCGGTCTTGCTGGTCTTGTTTTACCATTGTCAAAATGTCTTGTAACCGGGATTCCGAGTCTGATCGGGTCTTCCTAGGAGAAGGAATATCCTTCATTGACCGGGAGAGCTTGTGATGGGCTAAGTTGGGACACCCCTGCAGGGTTTTGAACTTTCGAAAGTCGTGCCCGCGGTTATGGGCAGATGGGAATTTGTTAATATCCGGTTGTAGAGAACTTGACACTTAACTTAATTAAAATGAATCAACCGCGTGTGTAGCCGTGATGGTCTCTTTCCAGCGGAGTCCAGGAAGTGAACACGGCTTTGGTGTTATGCTTGGTCGTAAGTAGTTTCAGGATCACTTCTAGTTCACGACCGCTGCGTTGCTTCTCTTCTCGCTCTTATTTGTGTATGTTAGCCACCATATATGCTAGTGCTTGCAGCAACTCCACCTCACTACCCTTTCCTACCCATAAGCTTAAATATTCTTGACCTCGCGGGTGTGAGATTGCTGAGTCCTCGTGGCTCACAGATACTTCCAAACAGTTGCAGGTGCCAATGATACCAGTGCAGATGACGCAACGGAGCTCAAGTGGGAGCTCAATGAAGTTCATGTTCATTGTATTGTTTCGTTTCCAGTTGATCAGTAGTGGAGCCCAGTTGGGACGATCGGGGATCTAACATTTGGGGTTGTCTTCTTTTATTTTGGTTCCGTAGTCGGACCTTTGATTGTATTCTGGATGATGTATGTTTACTTGTATTTGAGTGAAGTGGCGATTGTAAGCCAACTCTTTATCCCTTTCTTATTCAGTACATGGGATGTGTAAATATTACCCCTCCTGTGACATGCCTACCATGCGGCTATGCCTCTAAGTTGTGCCCCAACATGTGGGAGATATAGCCGCATTGTGGGTGTTACAGGGTCCCACTTGATCCCAGCGGCGTTCTTATTTTCCTCTAAAATTGTACGCTTGCTTACTCCTGACAACTGGGGTCCACACTTATCATTGTGAGATAGAGAGAGCTGACATGTGGGTATAGGGAAATTTTTGTCATATAACATGGTCAACGAGTTTGACCTGACAATAACAATGCCTAATGGCATTTTTGAGCAAACGTCCAATGGAACGATGGCAGATTTGAGATATCTAATGGCATTTTTGGGCAAGCATCTCACGGAACGATGACATTTTTGAGCGGTTGTATTTTTTAATGGCAAAATTGAGTAGTGGGAGACAACTACTGGCATAAATGATAAAAACCCTAAACTGTCCTAATCGTCAATCTGTTGTCCATGAAACAATTGTTGCTTCCACCTGCCAAATTGTCTACATTCAGGAATCAAAGCTTCAAGATATTGAGTCCCAGGTTGCTGCCTACATGGGAGGATTTTGTCTCAAAAACTTTGCTGCTATGGGACCAAAGGTGGCATTTTACTGCTATGGGATTACTCGGCGGTGACCATATCAAATATCCAGACTAGAGCTTGAAGGAAATATGCCCTAGAGGCAATAATAAAGTTATTATTTATTTCCTTATATCATGATAAATGTTTATTATTCATGCTAGAATTGTATTAACCGGAAACATAATACATGTGTGAATACATAGACAAACAATATGTCACTAGTATGCCTCTACTTGACTAGCTCGTTGAATCAAAGATGGTTAAGTTTCCTAGCCATAGACATGAATTGTCATTTGATTAACGGGATCACATCATTAGAGAATGATGTGATTGACTTGACCCATTTCGTTAGCTTAGCACTTGATCGTTTAGTTTGTTGCTATTGCATTATTCATGACTTATACATGTTCCTATGACTATAAGATTATGCAACTCCCGTTTACCGGAGGAACACTTTGTGTGCTACCAAACGTCACAACGTAACTGGGTGATTATAAAGGTGTTCTACAGGTGTCTCCGAAGGTACTTGTTGGGTTGGCGTATTTCGAGATTAGGATTTGTCACTCCGATTGTCGGAGACGTATCTCTGGGCCCACTCGGTAATGCACATCACTATAAGCCTTGCAAGCATTGCAACTAATGAGTTAGTTGCGGGATGATGTGTTACGGAATGAGTAAAGAGACTTGCCGGTAACGAGATTGAACTAGGTATTGAGATACCGACGATCGAATCTCGGGCAAGTAACATACCGATGACAAAGGGAACAACGTATGTTATTATGTGGTTTGACCGATAAAGATCTTCGTAGAATATGTAGGAACCAATATGAGCATCCAGGTTCCGCTATTGGTTATTGATCGGAGACGTGTCTCGGTCATGTCTACATAGTTCTCGAACCCGTAGGGTCCGCACGCTTAAAGTTCGGTGACGATCGTAATTAGGGTTTTTGTGTTTTGGTGTACCGAAGGTTATTCGGAGTCCCGGATGTGATCACGGACATGACGAGGAGTCTCGAAATGGTCAAGACATAAAGATTGATATATTGGAAGCCTATATTTGGATATCGGGATTTTACCGGAGTACCAGGGGGTTACCGGAACCCCCCCCCCCCCAGGGGTTAATGGGCCTACATGGGCCCTAAGGGAAAAGAAGAGGGCCCGCCAGGGCAGGCCGCGCGCCCCCTCCCCCCTAGTCCGAATAGGACAAGGAAGGGGGCGGCGCCCCCCTTTCCTCTTTCCCCCTTCCCCTTTCCTTCTCCAACAAGGCAAGAGGGGGGAGTCCTACTCCCGGTGGGAGTAGGACTCCTCCAGGCGCACCCCTAGGGGTCGGCCGCACCTCCTCCCTCCCTCCTTTATATACGGGGGCAGGGGCACCCCATGACACACAAGTTGATCTTTGTGGTCGTTCCTTAGCTGTGTGCGGTGCCCCCTTCCACCATATTCCACCTCGGTCATATCGTAGCGGTGCTTAGGCGAAGCCCTGCGTCGATAGAACATCATCACCGTCATCACGCCGTCGTGCTGGCGAAACTCACCCTCAACACTCGGCTGGATTGGAGCTCGAATGACGTCACCGAGTTGAACGTGTGCAGAACTCAGAGGTGTCGTACGTTCGGTACTTGGATCGGTCGGATCGGGAAGACATATGACTACTTCCTCTACGTTGTGTCAACGCTTCCGTTGCCGGTCTACGAGGGTACGTAGACAACACTCTCCCCTCTCATTGCTATGCATCACCATGATCTTGCGTGTGCGTAGGAAAAATTTTGAAATTGCTACGTTCCCCAACAGTGGCATCCGAGCCAGGTTTTATGCGTTGATGTTATGCACAAGTAGAACACAAGTGAGTTGTGGGCGATATAAGTCATACTGCTTACTAGCATGTCATACTTTGGTTCGGCGGTATTGTTGGATGAAGCGGCCCGGACCGACATTACGCGTACGCTTATGCGAGACTGATTTCACCGCCGTGCTTTGCACACAGGTGGCTGGCGGGTGTCAGTTTCTCCAACTTTAGTTGAACTGAGTGTGGCTACGCCCGGTCCTTGAGAAGGTTAAAACATCACCAACTTGACAAACTATCGTTGTGGTTTTGATGCGTAGGTAAGAACGGTTCTTGCTCAGCCCGTAGCAGCCACGTAAAACTTGCAACAACAAAGTAGAGGATGTCTAACTTGTTTTTGCAGGGCATGTTATGATGTGATATGGTCAAGACGTGATGAGATATAAGTTGTTGTATGAGATGATCATGTTTTGTTGAAGTTATCGACAATTGGTAGAAGCCTTATGGTTGTATCTTTATTGCATAAGATGCAAGTGCCAAATAATTGCTTTACTTTATCGCTATGCGATAGCAATAGTTGCAAGAGCAATAGTTGGCGAGACGACCATGTGACGACACATTGATATAGATCAAGATGATGGAGATCCTGGTGTCATGCCGGTGACAATGGAGATCATGACAATGCTTTGGAGATAGAGATCAAAGGCACAAGATGATGATGGCCATATCATGTCACATATTTTGATTGCATGTGATGTTTATCTTTAATACATCTTACTTTGCTTAGTTATGACGGTAGCATTATAAGATGATCTCTCACTAAATTTCAAGATAAAAGTGTTCTCCCTGAGTATGCACCATTGCCAAAGTTCGCCGTACCTAGACACCACGTGATGATCGGGTGTGATAAGCTCTACGTCCATCTACAACGGGTGCAAGCCAGTTTTGCACACGCGGACATACTCGGGTTAAACTTGACGAGCCTAGCATATGCAGATATGGCCTCGGAACACTGGAGGCCGAAAGGTCGAGCGTGAATCATATAGTAGATATGATCAACATAATGATGTTCACCATTGAAAACTACCCCATTTCACGTGATGATCGGTTATGGTTTAGTTGATTTGGATCACGTGATCACTTAGAAGATTAGAGGGATGTCTTTCTAAGTGGGAGTTCTTAAGTAATATGATTAATTGAACTTAAATTTATCATGAACTTAGTCCTGGTAGTATTTGCATATCTATGTTGTAGATCAATAGCTCGTGTTATTGCTTCCCTATATTTTAGATATGTTCCTAGAGAAAACTAAGTTGAAAGATGATAGTAGCAATGATGCGGACTGGGTCCGTGATCTGAGGTTTATCCTCATTGCTGCACAGAAGAATTATGTCCTTAATGCACCGCTAGGTGACAGACCTATTGCAGGAGCAGATGCAGACGTCATGAACGTTTGGCTAGCTCAATATGATGACTACTTGATAGTTTAGTGCACCATGCTTAACAGCTTAGAATCGGGACTTCAAAGACGTTTTGAACGTCATGGATCATATGGATGTTCGAGGAGTTGAAGTTAATATTTCAAGCAGATACCCGAGTTGAGAGATATGAAGTCTCCAACAAGTTCTATAGCTAAAAGATGGAGGAGAATAGCTCAAGCAGTGAGCATGTGTTCAGATTGTCTGGGTACTACAATCGCTTGAATCAAGTGGGAGTTTATCTTCCAGATAAAATAGTGATTGACAGAATTCTCTAGTCACCATCACCAAGTTAGTAGAACTTCGTGATGAACTATAGTATGCAAGGGATGATGAAAACGATTCCCGAGCTTTTCATGATGATGAAATCGATGAAGGTAGAAATCAAGAAAGAGCATCAAGTGTTGATGATTAACAAGACCACTAGTTTCAAGAAAAGGGCAAAGGGAAAGAAAGGGAACTTCAAGAAGAACGGCAAGCAAGTTGCTGCTCAAGTGAAGAAGCCCAAGTCTGGTCCTAAGCCAGAGACTAAGTGCTTCTACTGCAAAGGTACTGGTCACTGGAAGCGGAACTGCCCCAAGTATTTGGCGGATAAGAAGGATGGCAAAGTGAACAAAGGTATATTTGATATACAGATTATTGATGTGTATTTTACTAGTGTTCGTAGCAACCCCTCGGTATTTGATACTGGTTCAGTTGCTAAGAGTAGTAACTCGAAACAGGAGTTGCAGAATGAACAGAGACTAGTTAAGGGTGAAGTGATGATGTGTGTTGGAAGTGGTTCCAAGATTGATATGATCATCATCGCACACTCCCTATACTTTTGGGATTAGTGTTGAACCTAAATAAGTGTTGTTTGGTGTTTGCGTTGAGCATGAATATGATTTGATCATGTTTATTGCAATACGTTCATTCATTTAAGTAAGAGAATAAATTGTTGTTCTATTTACATGAATAAAACCTTCTATGGTCATACACCCAATGAAAATGGTTTATTGGATCTCGATCGTGGTGATACACATTCTCATAATATTGAAGCCAAAAGATGCAAAGTTAATAATGATAGTGCAACTTATTTGTGGCACTGCCGTTTAGGTCATATTGGTGTAAAGCACATGAAGAAAATCCATGCTGATGGGCTTTTGGAATCACTTGATTATGAATCAGTTGATGCTTGCGAACCGTGCCTCATGGGCAAGATGACTAAGACTCCGTTCTCCGGAACAATGGAGCAAGCAACTGACTTACTGGAAATAATACATACTGATGTATGCAGTCCGATGAATGTTGAGGCCCGCGGCGGGTATCGTTATTTTCTGACCTTCACAGATGATTTGAGCATATATGGGTATATCTACTTGATGAAACATAAGTCTGAAACATTTGAAAAGTTCAAAAAACTTCAGAGTGAAGTGGAAAATCATCGTGACAAGAAAATAAAGTTTCTACGATCTGATCGCAGAGACAAATATTTGAGTTATGAGTTTGGTCTTCAATTAAAACAATGTGGAATAGTTTCACAAAATCGTGCCACCTGGAACACCACAGCATAATGGTGTGTCCGAGTGCCATAACCGTACTATTATTGGATATAGTGCAATATATGATGTTTCTTACCGATTAACCACTATAGTTTTGAGGTTATGCATTAGAGATAGCTACATTCATGTTAAATAGGGCACCATCTAAATCTGTTGAGACGACACCGTGTGAACTATGGTTTGGCAAGAAACCTAAGCTATCGTTTCTTAAAGTTTGAGGTTGCAATGCTTATGTGAAAAAGTTTCAACCTGATAAGCTCAAACCCAAAACAGAGAAGTGTGTCTTCATAGGATACCCAAAAGAAAATGTTGGGTACACCTTCTATCACAGATCCGAAGGCAATATATTCATTGCTGAGAATGGATCCGGAGTTTCTCTCGAAAGAAGTGAGTGGGAGGAAAGTAGAACTTGATGAGGTAACTGTACCTGCTCCCTTATTGGAAAGTAGTTCATCATAGAAATCTGTTCCTGTGACTACTACACCAATTAGTGAGGAAGCTAATGATGATGATCATGTAACTTCAGATCAAGTTACTACCGAACCTCGTAGGTAAACCAGAGTGAGATCCGCACCAGAGTGGTACGGTAATCCTGTTCTAGAGATCATGTTGCTTGACCATGACGAGCCTACGAACTATGAGGAAGCGATGATGAGCCCAGATTCCGTGAAATGGCTTGAGGCCATGAAATCTGAGATGAGATCCATGTATGAGAACAAACTATGGACTTTGATTGACTTTCCCAATTATCGGCAAGCAATTGAGAATAAATGGATCTTCAAGAAGAAGACTGACGCTGATGGTAATGTTACTATCTACAAAGCTCAACTTATTGCGAAAGGTTTTCGACAAGTTCAAGGGATTGACTACGATGAGACCTTCTCACTCGTAGCGATGCTTAAGTCTATCCGAATCATGTTAGTGATTGCTGCATTTTATGGAATCTGGCAAATGGATAAACAAAACTGCATTCCTTAATGGATTTATTAGAGAAGAGTTGTATATGATGCAACCAGAAGGTTTTGTCAATCCTAAAGGTACTAACAAAATATGCAAGCTCCAGCGATCCATCTATGGACTGGTGCAAGCATCTCGGAGTTGGAATATACGCTTTGATAAGTTGATCAAAGCATATAGTTTTATACAGACTTGCGGTGAAGCCTGTATTTACAAGAAAGTGAGTGGGAGCACTACAGCGTTTCTGATAAGTATATGTGAATGACATATTGTTGATCGGAGATAATGTAGAATTATTCTGCAAAGCATAAAGGAATGTTTGAAAGGAGTTTTTCAAAGAAAGACCTTGGTGAAGCTGCTTACATATTGAGCATCAAGATCTATAGAGATAGATCAAGACGCTTGATAAGTTTTTCCATGAGTACATACCTTGACAAGATTTTTGAAGTAGTTCAAAATGGAACAGTCAAAGAAGGAGTTCTTGCCTGTGTTACAAGGTGTGAAGTTGAGTAAGACTCAAGACCCGACCACGGCAGAAGAAAGAGAGAGAATGAAAGTCATTCCCTATGCCTCAGCCATAGGTTCTATAAAGTACGCCATGCTGTGTACCAGACCTATTGTATACCCTGCCCTGAGTTTGGCAAGGGAGTACAATAGTGATCTAGGAGTAGATCACTGGACATTGGTCAAAATTATCCTTAGTGGAATAAGGATATGTTTCTCGATTATGGAGGTGACAAAAGGTTCGTCATAAAGGGTTACGTCCATGCAAGTTTTGACACTGATCCAGATGACTCAAAGTCTCAATCTGGATACATATTGAAAGTGGGAGCAATTAGCTAGAGTAGCTCCGTGCAGAGCATTGTTGACATAGAAATTTGCAAAATACATACGGATCTGAATGTAGCAGACCCGTTGACTAAACTTCCCTCACAAGCAAAACATGATCACACCTTAGTACTCTTTGGGTATTAATCACATAGCGATATGAACTAGATTATTGACTCTAGTAAACCCTTTGAGTGTTGGTCACATGACGATGTGAACTATGGGTGTTAATCACATGGTGATGTGAACTATTGATGTTAAATCACATGGCGATGTGAACTAGATTATTGAATCTAGTGCAAGTGGGAGACTGAAGGAAATATGCCCTAGAGGAAATAGTAAAGTTATTATTTATTTCCTTATATCATGATAAATGTTTATTATTCATGCTAGAATTGTATTAACCGGAAACATAATACATGTGTGAATACATAGACAAACAGTATGTCACTAGTATGCCTCTACTTGACTAGCTCGTTGAATCAAAGATGGTTAAGTTTCCTAGCCATAGACATGAGTTGTCATTTGATTAATGGGATCACATCATTAGAGAATGATGTGATTGACTTGACCCATTTCGTTAGCTTAACACTTGATCGTTTAGTTTGTTGCTATTGCTTTATTCATGACTTATACATGTTCCTATGACTATGATATTATGCAACTCCTGTTTACCGGAGGAACACTTTGTGTGCTACCAAACGTCACAACGTAACTGGGTGATTATAAAGGTGCTCTACAGGTGTCTCCGAAGGTACTTGTTGGGTTGGCGTATTTCGAGATTACGATTTGTCACTCCGATTGTCGGAGAGGTATCTCTGGGCCCACTCGGTAATGCACATCATTATAAGCCTTGCAAGCATTGCAACTAATGAGTTAGTTGCGGGATGAAGTGTTACGGAACGAGTAAAGAGACTTGCCGGTAACGAGATTGAACTAGGTATTGAGATACCGACGATCGAATCTCGGGCAAGTAACATACCGATGACAAAGGGAACAACGTATGTTGTTATGCGGTTTGACCGATAAAGATCTTCGTAGAATATGTAGGAACCAATATGAGCATCCAGGTTCCGCTATTGGTTATTGATCGGAGACGTGTCTCGATCATGTCTACATAGTTCTCAAACCCGTAGGGTCCGCACGCTTAAAGTTCGGTGACAATCGTAATTAGGGTTTTTGTGTTTTGATGTACCGAAGGTTGTTCGAGTCCCGGATGTGATCAGGACATGATGAGGAGTCTCGAAATGGTGGAGACATAAAGATTGATATATTGGAAGCCTATATTTGGATATGGGAATCGTTCCGGGTGAAATCGGGATTTTACCGGAGTATCAGGGGGTTACCGACCCCCCCCCCCCCCCCCCGCGGGGGGGGGGGGTTAATGGGCCTACATGGGCCCTAAGGGAAAAGAGGAGGGCCGGCCAGGGCAGGCCGCGCGCCCCCTCCCCCCTAGTCCGAATAGGACAAGGAAGGGGGGGGCGGCGCCCCCCTTTCCTCTTTCCCCCTTCCCCTTTCCTTCTCCAACAAGGCAAGAGGGGGGAGTCCTACTCCCGGTGGGAGTAGGACTCCTCCAGGCGCACCCCTAGGGGCCAGCCGCACCTCCTCCCTCCCTCCTTTATATACGGGGGCAGGGGGCACCCCATGACACACAAGTTGATCTTCGTGATCGTTCCTTAGCCGTGTGCGGTGCCCCTTCCACCATATTCCACCTCGGTCATATCGTAGCGGTGCTTAGGCGAAGCCCTGCGTCGATAGAACATCATCACCGTCATCACGCCGTCGTGCTGACGTAACTCTTCCTCAACACTCGGCTGGATCGGAGCTCGAGCGACGTCACCGAGTTGAACGTGTGCAGAACTCGGAGGTGTCGTACGTTCGGTACTTGGATCGGTCGGATCGGGAAGACGTACGACTACTTCCTCTACGTTGTGTCAATGCTTCCATTGCCGGTCTACGAGGGCACGTAGACAACACTCTCCCCTCTCGTTGCTATGCATCACCATGATCTTGCGTGTGCGTAGGAAAATTTTTGAAATTGCTACGTTCCCCAACAGAGCTTACTTCCTTTCCGCCACTATGGCCGTCAACAACTCTTCGGATGCCAAGACCTTCAAATTAACCACGGTTTATGGACCTACCAGAGGCATCCACAAAGATGATTTCTTCCTGGAGATCGCCTCCCAGAAACCTATGGATGGAACAAAATGGCTAGTTAATGGTGACTTCAATCAAATCTAGCGAGCCAGAGACAAAAATCATGCTAACGTCGATCGTAGTTGCCTTGTGCAATTCTGAAACACTCTGAGAAATTGCAAACTGAAGGAAATTCACCTCCAAAACTAGAAGTTCACGTGGAGCAGCGAGCGTGCTGATCCTACGCTATGTAAACTTGATGGTTTTTTCTGCAATAATGATTGGGACCTTGAGTTTGGCACCCATATCCTTCATGCCCTTTCTTCATCGCTCTGACCATTGCCCGTTACTAGCTAACACGGCTGGTCCGAGGAGGCCCAAATCCTTCCGATTTGAGAACCACTAGATCAAGATGTCGGGATTCCAAAAAGTGGTTGCTAATGCTTGGAGTGAAGACTCCATCCATGAAGAACCCTATTGGTGGCTCTTTCATAGGCTAAAGACTACCGGTCACCGGCTGCGCTCCTGGAGCAAAACTATTTTCGCCAATGCAAAGGTCCAGCTTCACATGGCCCTTGAGGTCATTCTGCTACTCGACCTTGCCCAGGGGAATATAGAGCTCTCCCATGATGAATGGGATATCCGGAAAAGGCTCAAGATAAAGATTATCGGATGGGTTGTTTTAGAGAAAGCTAGAAAGAGACAAAATTCAAGAATAACTAATCCGAAAGAGGAAGATGCTAACACCATTACTTCCATATGCGGGTTAATCATCGTAGGCGGAAAAACTTCACCCATCGCCTCAAGCACAATGGTGGTTGGGTCATGGAGCACAAGCACAAGGAAAACATTATCCATGGACACTTCAAGAGTATTGCAAAAAAAAGGCCCTGCGCGCCACACGGACATCAACTGGGACATCTTGCCTACTCCAGATTGTGACCTTCATGAGTTGGATGCGGCCATCTCCGAGGTAGAAGTCAAGGTTGTTGGTTTTGGCATGCCAAATGATAAAGCTCCAGGGCCGGATGGCTTTACCGGTGCATTCTTTAAATCATGTTGGAACATTATTAAGATGGACGTCATGCTTGCCATATGCCACTTCTCAAATCTTCATTCCTCCCACTTGCACTGGCTAAACTTTGCGGATGTTGCCCTCATTCCGAAGAAGGATGGTGTTGAGAACATTTCTGACTTTGAACCTATCAGTCTTATTCATGCCATTGCAAAGATCATTGCCAAAGTCATGTCCAACCGCTTGGCACCCCACAGGAATGACATAGTTTCCCAAGCACAAAGCACCTTCATCAAAAGGAGATGCATGAAGGAAATATGCCCTAGAGGCAATAATAAAGTTGTTATTTATATTTCCTTATATCATCATAAATGTTTATTATTCATGCTAGAATTGTATTAACCGGAAACTTGGTACATGTGTGAATACATAGACAAACAAAGTGTCACTAGTATGCCTCTACTTGACTAGCTCGTTGAATCAAAGATGGTTAAGTTTCCTAGCCATAGACATGAGTTGTCATTTGATTAACGGGATCACATCATTAGGGAATGATGTGATTGACTTGACCCATCCGTTAGCTTAGCACGATGATCATTTAGTTTGTTGCTATTGCTTTGACTTATACATGTTCCTATGACTATGAGATTATGCAACTCCCGAATACCGGAGCAACACTTTGTGTGCTACCAAATGTCACAACATAACTGGATGATTATAAAGGTGCTCTACAGGTGTCCCCGATGGTACTTGTTGAGTTGGCATAGATCAAGATTAGGATTTGTCACTCCGATTGTCGGAGAGGTATCCCTGGGCCCTCTCGGTAATGCACATCACTATAAGCCTTGCAAGCAATGTAATTAATGAGTTAGTTGCGGGATGATGCATTACGGAACGAGTAAAGAGACTTGCCGGTAACGAGATTGAACTAGGTATTGAGATACCGACGATCGAATCTTGGGCAAGTAAACATATCGATGACAAAGGGAACAACGTATGTTGTTATGCGGTTTGACCGATAAAGATCTTCATAGAATATGTAGGAACCAATATGAGCATCCAGGTTCCGCTATTGGTTATTGACCGGAGATGAGTCTCGGTCATGTCTACATAGTTCTCGAACCCATAGGGTCCGCACGCTTAATGTTCGGTGACGATCGGTATTATGAGTTTATGTGTTTTGATGTACCAAAGGTAGTTCGGAATCCCAGATGAGTTCGGGGACATGACGAGGAGTCTCGAAATGGTCCAGACGTAAAGATTGATATATTGAACGACTATATTCGGACATCGGAAAGGTTCCGAGTGATTCGGGTATTTTTCGGAGTACCGGAGAGTTACGGGAAGTCGCCGAGGGGTATATGGACCTTATTGGGCTTTAGCGGAAAGAGAGAGAGGAGTCTGCGCCCCCCCCCCCCCGCCCCCCCGCCTAGTCCGAATTTGACTAGGTGGAGGGGCGGCGCCCCGGAAATCCCTATTCGCTGCTCGCTGCGGCAAAATGTCGGGCTACCGCACAGGGCACCGCAGCGAGCGACAAAACCTGGGCCGGCCCACTTATCCATAGTGCGTCCAACCGGTTTTGGGAACCTTCTAGAAGGTTCCCTGAAACCGGGTTTTCTCCTGTATCGTTTTTTCTGGTTCTTTTTCGGCTTTCTATTGTTTTTTAATTTCTCTTTTTTCGTTTCTGTTTTTTTTTTCATTTTTTGTTTTTTGTTTCATCTTCTTTTTCAAGTTTATTTTTCTTTCTCAAAACTTGTTGTAGTTTTACAAAATGTTTATAATTTTCTTTTTATTTCTTTTTCTTTTCTTCTCTTTTTTTCAAAAAAAATCAAAAAATTTAAATTTTGTTCGTGTTTCCAAAAAATGTTCAATTTTTGAAAAAATGTTCTCAAAATTCAAAATCTGTTCTCGTTACACAAAAAAGTGCCAAACTTTCAAAATTTAGAAAATGTACGGGATTTCAATTTTTTGTTCACATATTCAAAAAATGTTCACGCTTCCAAATTTGTTCGGGATTTTTCAAAATTGTTCTCTGTTTCAAAATATGTTCTCAAAATTCAAAAAAATGTTAGTACTTTAAAAAATTGTTCGTGCTTCCAAATTTGTTCAGGATTTTTTAAAATTGTTCTAAGTTTTAAAATTTGTTCTCAAGATTCAGAAAATGTTTGGGAACTGAAAAAAATGTTTCAGCTTTCCTAATTTGTTGACAAATTCAATAATAGTTCATGTTTTCAATTTTGTTCACAAATTCAAAAAATGTCGTGAATTTTTAAAAAGTAAACCTTTTTATTTTTTGTTCACAAATTCAATAAATGTTCCCCTTTTTCAAATTTGTTCACATCGTCAAAATGTTCCTGTTTTACAAAATTTGTACGAAAATCCGAAAAATGTTTTTATTTTGAAGAAAATATTCTTAATTTCAGAAAATTCAGTTGTAGAAGGTCGTCAATTCGACCCAATAAATGGACTGTAGTTTTTAGGATTTTTTACGAATTAATGTTTAAGTTTAGTCTCTGTCGTATACGTCTTTAACTGTCGCACTGCTAATTGAACATGAGATGGTCTAGGTTGCAGTGGTTTGCACTGCAGGCTAGTTTGTGTGAGGTCTCGTGTTCGAGTTACAGCGCTAGCGCGATTTTCTTTTTTGCGATTTTTTTCATCTCGGGAAGTGCCGCCGCGTGCCACTGTAAATGGGCCAGCTCACGCTAGCCGCTCCTATGCGAAGCGCCGGCACTTTGCCGCAGCGAGCGGCCTATAGGAGCTCTCCGGCGCCCCCTCCTTCCTTCTCTTCTCTTTTCCCTTTCCTTCTCTCCTACTCCTACTACATGGAAGGGGGGAATCCTACTCCCGATGGGAGTAGGACTCCCCAGGGCGCGCCATAGGAGGGCCGGCCCTCCTCCCTCCTCCACTCCTTTATATACGTGGCTAGGGGGCACCCCATAGACACATAAGCTGATCATTGATCCCTTAGCCGTGTGCGGTGCCGCCCTCCACCATAATCCACCTCGATCATATCGTAGCGGTGCTTAGGCGAAGCCCTGCGTCGGTAGCAACATCATCACCGTCATCATGCCGTTGTGCTGACGGAACTCTCCCGTGAAGCTCTGCTGGATCGGTGTTTGTGGGACGTCATCGAGCTGAACATGTGCTCAACTCGGAGGTGTCGTACGTTCGGTACTTGGATCGGTCGGATCGTGAAGACGTACGACTACATCAACCGCGTTCTCATAACACTTCCGCTTACGGTCTATGAGGGTACGTGGACGATACTCTCCTTTCTCGTTGATATGCATCACCATGACCTTGCATGTGCGTAGGAAAATTTTGAAATTACTACGTTCGCGAACAATGCATTCATGACAATTTCATGTATGTGCGCAACTTACCAGGTGCTTCCACCGCAATAAAACCTTGGCTCTGCTATTCAAACTTGATATCAAAAAGGCTTTCGACTCAGTTCATTGGGATTTCCTCCTCGGCTTGCTCAACCATCTGTGTTTCCCGCCACGCTACAGAAGTTGGGTCTCGGCCCTCCTTCCTACGACTTCATCGCAGGTTCTTCTGAATGGAGTTCCTGGTTGTCCCATCTCTTTACGTTTTTTACAGAAAGACTGTAGGGGAACCCCCTACAGTATAATTGGTGCAACAAACCCAACTTGCAAGTACCATGCCTTGAACCTGGGTGGGTGGGAAGGCATCAGCCCCTTCCCACCACTAGGCTATGCCTTAGTCTGCCCATCTCTTTACGTTGTGGATTGAGACAAGAGGATCCTCTCTCCCCTCTGCTCTTTGTGCTAGCTATTGATCCTCTTCACCATATTCTGAAAAGGCCACTGAACAAGGCAAACTACACCCAATTGGAGGGAATGCAATGGTGATCTGGGCTTCGCTTTATGAGGACGATGTTGTGGTCTTTCTTTCACCTGTTAAAACTGAAGTCAATTTCTTCGCGGATACTCTTGCATGCTTTGGCGAGGTCACTGGCTTACTCACAAACTGTACTAAGAGTTTGGTTGTCCACATCTGATGTGAGGGCCTGGACCTGGATGATATCTTGCATTCCTTCCCAGCCACCCGCTCCTCCTTCCCTATGAAGTACCTTAGATTGCCCCTGTCAGTTAATAGACTGTAAAGGATTCACTTCCAGCCACTTGAGGACAAAATTGCAGCACAGCTTACCCCTTGGATTGGCATGCTGGTGGAATCTCCAAGAAGGGTGGTTCTGGTCAGGTCTGTCATCACGGCCATCGCCATATACTACATGACAGCATTAAACCTTCCGGCTGAGGTTATGGCAAAGATTGACTCCCTACGGAGCGCCTTCCTTTGGGCCGGTTGTGATAAGATCACTGGTGGCAAATGTAAGATCAACTGGGTGTAGGTCTACAAATCCAAGGTTCATGGTGGCCTAGGCATCTTAAATTTGGAGAAATTTGCATCGACGTTGCGTATCAGGTGGGTTTGGGTGGAATGGTTGGACCCAGTGAAGCCTTGGGTCTGTCTGGGGAACCCATGTGATGACAAAGATAAAGACATTTTCGCGGCTACCACAAAGGTGCTTGTTGGCAATGGCCTTCGTGCCTCTTTTTGGGAGTCCGCTTGGCTTGATGGAATAAGACCCAAGGACATCGCCCCGAAGATTTTTGATATATCCAAAAGGAAGAGTTGTTCGGTCAAAAAGGCTTTGCATGATAACTTCTGGGTCACCCAAGTTAATACCTGCGGGATCGTCTCCACCAGTCATCTCAATGAGTTTGTCAACCTTTGGGAAAAAATTCCATGGTCCAACTCAACCCCGATGTGGCTAATTCAATTTCCTGGAAGCTCACCAAGGATGGCTCTTACTCAGCGGCGTCGGCTTACAAGGCTCAGTTCCCTGGTTTAGTTGACACAAACATGCAACAGTGGCTTTGGAAGATTTGGGCTCCCCCCAAATGCAAATTCTTTGCTTGGTTTGTTATCAATAATAGGATTTGGACGGCCGACATGCTCCAACGACGGGGATGGCCTAACTGCAATACTTGCCCCTTATGCATGCAAGTTCAAGAGTCGGCGACCCATCTCCTTGATGTGCACCCATTGGCCTGGGTGGCTCTAGACTCAGTGAAGGATTGGTGTGCACCCATTGGCCTGGGTGGCTCTAGACTCGGTGAAGGATTCGTGGAACCTAATTGCTTCCAACATGTCGCAATCCCGGCGGGTGATGATGTCTCTCATTATGCTTATCTCGTGGGAAATTTGGAAGGAGAGGAATGCTCGAGTCTTCCGCCACACCGTGGTGCCTGTAGGGGTTCTTGTTGCTAGAATTAAATAGGAGTCAAAGTTGTGGTGTCTTGCGGGAGCAAAATCTTTGAGTAATGCAATGCCGCGAGAGTAATGTGTCGTAATTCAGCATCGGACCAAAAACCTCTAACCCTCCTTATTATTCAATGAAATTGGCAAATGTTTGCCCAGTTTAAAAAAATTATGGTTCTTACGAAAAAAAGAAAGAAAAAATCAGCCATTTGTTCTAGCAACGAAAGCCTTGTTGTAAATTTTTCGGTTTTGGTAAAAACACATCTAAATGTGCCATAACGATTATACATCTATATCATCTGTCATTGATCTTACATGGAAGATCAATCAATTAAAGCAGAAAGAAAGTCGGCCGTGCGGCGAGGTCTACCGGCCGAAAGAGGGTGGGTGCTTAGTGGATAATACGTAGCGGCCGGCGGCTTCACCGATTACAAAGCAGAAACCATCGCAGAAATGACGAAGCTGTCAATTTGGAATCAAAATTAACAAGGTTTCAGGGCTTGTTAATTTTGAAATGAACTTACATGGACCCAGAAAATTATGCTTTGATTTGAATTTTCATATTACGGTATTCATACACGCAGCGTTTTGCGCGCACTGGGTCATCATGCCCGCACGTTGAGCCCATAGAGGAGGGAGGAGGCGGCCAGTTCGTCCCGCAGCTACCGCGGCTCCCGCATGTCTGCACTGCTCAACCCAGAGGAGCAGCTCATACACAGGGCCGTACCGGGGAAATAGGAGGTCCTATGCAAATCAAAATTAGGCCCTAAGTACAAAAGAAACAATAATATTTTTTGTCAGCCACCATCATCAACTCCTCAACCGTCGATGCCTGACCGCAAAAGAAAAGGACCGGTGAAGATATGATAGTGTCCGGCGCCCATCTTCGTTTAAATAGTCGATGTAGCTAGCATTTTAGTTAATCTATATATCCAAGTGGATGGACTTGCTTTTTGGGGCATGATTGTGCAAACTCTTGAGTGAAGGAAGATTGTGCAGCCCCCCAGGAAGATCTACTAGAGCAGAAAAACGAATTGAATTCGAGTTCTTGCAGGGATTTGAGCAGCACAAGCGCTTACTCTTGCTCATATGTTAGTCCACTTGAGGGCGACTCAGGGGCGACCGATCTCCCCGCCCAGCTCCCTCCTTCTCGATCCCTTCCCTCGCCGTAGCCAGAGACGGGCGCTGGGTCCCCCGCGCGGCAGCCAATGAGGGTGGCGGCGAGGCCCTCGGCCGCGACGCCGCTCGGGCTCGGGCCTAGGGCTTGAGGCGGCGGCCTCTATTGGTGAGTGCGGCGTCGTCTTGGGTGGGCGGCACTCGCCGGTGTTGAGGGCGGCGTCTACTCGGCCGCGCGGACGGCGAGTTGGCAACGAATGCGGGCGCCGCGTTAGAGGGATCCCCTACTGCTCTCCTTCGCCAGATCTGAAGACGGCGCTCCCGTGCTGTTGCTTCCTCCTCGTCAGTCCCGCCGGATCCGGTGGCTGATTGCGCGGATGTGGGGTTGCGAGCACTGGATCAGAGTAATTTCTTGGCCGGCTGCGGCGGCCACGACGCCGGCAGCGCTCCGGGCGTTGTTTCCTTCTTGAAGGCGGCTTCGAGATCCAGCTCCTTCCTCCTCGTCCCCCCTCCCTGCACCCGGGTGAAAACCCACAACTTCGGTTGGGCGGCGACAGTGCCCAGCTCCGTCACCTTCTTGAAGGCGCCGCTTTGGGTCCGTCGGGAGGCGGGACAGCTGCAGCGCGTTCTTGGCGTTCCTGATGGCAGCGGTTCTCTCTTTAGTGGTGTCGCTTCGCCAGGGTGGTCGGCTGGTCCGGCTCTTGTGGTGATTGTGGTGCTCAACTCTTCGCCGTGTCTTCCTGGGGTGCTCCCGTTCAGAAAGGTTGGAAGTGGAGCAGCTTCGTCTTGCACGGAGCTTCGATAGAGATGTCAAATCATGCCTGACCGACATGTGCTACGCTTTATCATGCCTGGTCGACAGATGCTATGCACGACAGATCTTTCAAAGACTTCAAGCTATGTCGGCTGATGGTACTTGACAGCATGGTGTTGAGGTATATCAGTGGCGACCGCGACGTGCTCGGCCGTTTGCGCGCAGGGAGGAGGTGCCGTTGGGCGCCGTGGTGACGTCGACGATAGCTGGACCGAGCAAGGTTAATGCATCAGTACAGTTCTGAAGATGAAGCGGTGGCAGTTGACGGCAGCGGCCTCTGAGTGCATGTCAGACCGGTGAAACCCATGCCCGGCAGGCATCCTGGATGGGACCACAGGTCTTAGATGTTAGGTTTGGCTGCGATGTCTGTTTGGTATTAGGCTCAGGCTATCTGCGCTGCTTCATCAACTGGATAGGTGTAGCGACAGTTTGTTGTATTTCTTTGTAAAGTCTTATAGACGGTGGCTTTAGTTTTACTGTCATGTTTCTTTGTAAGATCTTGTGAGAATAATTAATAAAGTGATCATATACATCGTCCAGATGTAGAGACAGGAGGTCATCCTCCTTTTCTAAAAAAAATGTTGTATGATATGATGTTATATTCCTATGTTCCTGTGTTGATCTACATAGTGCTTATCATGTTATATGGCTTACATGGACTTGAAGGACGGATACGAGGACTGTTTTGGACGAGGAGAAATAAGGGGTAACCGATCACTCTTGGCATGACTGCTGCGTGCCGTGCTTGGACGCACCGTTGCGACGCTCGTGCCGTGCCAACATGGCGAGCTGGTCTGGTTCCTCCGTGTGTTCGTATTCAGCATATGCTGCGAGTTCCACGAGAGGCAGCGGATCAGGATCTCGTCTTCGGCATGCTGCAGGTTCTTCCTTGGGAGGATTGAGCGGGCGCTGCAACTGCAAAGCCGTTGGACCATGGATCCGACTTGCAATGTACACTCCAGTGGCACGGTGACTCTCCGGCATGTGCCGATGATGCATCGTCCAAATAACAACCGGTCCAACTGAAAATATGCAATGCTACAAAGAGGTCTAGTAATCAGAATATTGAACTGACTAGCCTACTTGTAAACCACTCCATAAGAGGCATAATAACAAGCAAACCGCACCCCAAAATACCAGAAATGCAACGACATAGTACTCCCTCCATTCGGAATTACTTGTCTCGGAAATGGATGTATTTAAAACTAAAATACGTCTAGATACATCATTTTTGCGACAGATAATTCTGAACGGAGGGAGTACCACTTAACATACGCTGATTATATAAAACTTAATAAAGTGCTAATACAAAGGTCCATACATACGTAGGTAGCAAGTGAACAACGATAGCAAGCCACACAAAGCAGGTAGATTTAACATACTGTACAAAACGTGCAACTAAGCCGAATCAAGATGCTATATGATCGGCAGAATACTTCAGACATTACCAACATAGGCATCCTCCTGATGCGGCGCAGCCTGCCGCTCGAGGGGCACTAGCCTGAGCTGGACAGTCCAGCGAGGCGCACAGGCTGATTATTTTTGAAGCCCAGACCACCCGCGCCGCCGTTACCACCTGCAAAAAGAGTAGGGGGCTGGGCAGTCACTGGGACAGTGCCCAAACTGATTACATCTGAAGCAGAAACCAAGGCTGCCGTTGCCGTTTCCAGCTGAAGAGCCGTGTAAGGCGGCCTGCACCGCACAGTCTCTAGACCAGTGCCCAGGCTGATTGCATTTGCTGCACAGGTGAGCTTTGGATGCAGAAGAGCCGTACGAGGTGGCCTGCCATGGGCAGTCTCTAGCCCAGTGCCCAGGCTGATCGCACTTGCAGCACCGGCGAGCATTGGATGCAGAAGAGCCATTTGAACTCGGCGTGAAGCCCCAACCTGTTGCTGGTAGCTGGATATCCATGGCTGCAGGGCAGTTCTGCACCTTGTGCCCAGTGGAGCCACAAGTACTGCACACATATCGTGCTGCTGATGGTGCTGCATTAGGCATCCTGCCAGATACTTAGCTTGCCGTCCGACATCTGAGTTGGTGAAACCAGCATTCACAGCAGTAGCAACACCATTCGCACCAGGTGCTGAGCCTCGGCCATCCGCCAAAAAGCCATCAAATGCTCCAAGATCAAAGACACGACTCTTATTTGATGTGTGGCCCAATCTTTCAGCCTTCATGATGCTGACCTTCACACACACCTCATCACCAAATATTTCTTCCTTGACTTTCAGCTTCAACAGAAATTGCTGATAACAGGCCCCATGTATTATTCCTGCGAATCGTGCGTCATCTAGATCCACATTTTTTATCATGAAAAGCTCTTCCGCTGAGAGGCCAATTATTTCCTGGCCAGCTTCTTGGAATGCAGTAGCATTGGTAGTCCCGGTGTGATCCTGGATCTTACACTGAAACAAGTACCGATACTCACAATTTTGAGAGCTCTGCTGGCATTTGGGGCAATGCCACATCCCATCACCATTATTTGTTACCTTTCTGTTGCAGCGCTTACCATTAACCTCCCTTGTGCAAGCTGGATAAGAAAATTTCTCGGTGTTGATGTGTGAAATTGTAGCTTCAACAGTGACCCAATCTGGCTGATCTGATCGCCCCAAGTTCTCGTCCTTGATCTGCGCAACTGTTTTTGGGGAATACATCTTGCCCATGCTTGAGATTTCCTGAGATAAAGAAGTGCAAACCACTAATTTCCCTTCAGTTATGTACCACTGCATCAGCTTTTCTGCATCAGGCAAGTCTGGATTTATTTTTATCAAGCTTGAGCTGATTGTGGCCACAGATTTGCCGTTGAATTCACAGATGCGGCCACCTTTCAAGGCAAGTATAGGATTAGAACCAGAAATGCACATCGAGTGCAGCAGCTGACCTTCAGCATTACAGACATTTCCCCATAAGGTTATTTCCACACTGCAACCAGACATGTCCTTCAGTTGAAGGGTTTTCTTCTGGGTTTCTGTGCCATCCTTCCGCGTTATCATAACAGAAGGGCTAACTGATGTAACAATCCCAAGCAAATCAACCATAGCTCCATTGTCCATATTTACTATTTCACTGATTGGTTGGAAATTGTATTGCTGCCAAGGGATGCCGCTGTCGTCACTGCAACAATTTTCTATAGATGTTGAACTATCCAAAATCAGTTCATATGCATTGTTTAAAGGGTTAAACGACTTGTGTGCTGGTTTCAACAATCCTCCAGATATGAAGTACACATTTCCAACAAGAAGTTGGTCAGAGAATTGAGCAACCATCGAACCAAAGCATGTTGCACGAATTTCTCCACCCTGTGCATCAAGGAGATCAAAGGATAAGGCTCTCCCGTGCAAGTTATGAGTTTTTGCAGTGACCCTACCCTTGATTGTCCATCTACCTTGGCATGGGTTCAAGGCAGCAATAGGGGTGACATAAGGAGTGCCATTCTTAGCGACAGATCCTCTATTCACATATACTGGAGGTGGCTGCTGACACGAAAGCTCTGCAGGGCATGGGCCAAAGCCCTGACCACTGGGACGAACTGCAGGCATTTTCCCTTGATGAGAGTTCAGTGAAAGCTGCTGCACCTTGGCATTTATTGTGTTTTGCTTTATCACTGAACTATTAAGTCCACTGAGCGGCAGATTGTTCACAGCATTTTCTGCCCTTGCGGCAATAGAAGAGCGCAAGAGGCCTTGAGCAGGAGAAAATGCCATGTCAGTAACACCTTGCTCAGCCCTTGACCCATGGATGCCTAGACTACCAGATCTGATATTTGGTTGAGCAGCATTGACCTGATAACTTGAAGGACTCCCGATCAGTGTGCACTCAGTTTGCACCACTTCAAGTTGGATAACAATGATGACCCTGAAACGAAAACCCAATATACGTCAGAAATATTATAGAATTGTCAATGGACAAGACATATATAAGTAGCTCTATCAGAGGAGAAGTTTCAAGGAATGGACTCCATTTACTGTTATGGGCTAAAAGTAACAATGTAACATACATCCTAGCAAGAAACCAATAGGATTAGAAGATACTAAAGAGCAAGTTATTGTAATAGGAAAGATATATGTTTAATACTCCCACCGTTCACAAATATAAGATGTTCTAACTTCTTTTCTGATTCGGATGTATATAGGCTTATTTTAGTCTTTATGTTCACTCATTTCAGTCTGTATGTAGTCCATATTGAAATATCCAATACATCTTATATTTATGAATGGAGGACGTAGCAAAAAGAAAGGTAATTTGGGAAAGTAGAGATTGCTGATAAGGGACCCTTATACTCTGCTAAAATAAAATGAAAATAAATAGAGAAGTTTCCTAAGCCCAAGCCTCTCTTCCACAACAGGAAGAGCCCTGTCACCAGATTGTGGAGGCTGAGTGACATATCCCCGAGCTTCAAACGATTATCCTACCCAAAGTATCTTGTTGTGGATCAAGGTTAACATTTGGTATCAGATGGTTAGCAGCAGGGTTTACAATGCTCAGTTAGTGAGCGCCATGACGTGGCTGGCTTCATGACTTCGCCGCCAAGGGCTCTTCAAAGGCCATGAAGACTTGGAAGTCTGGAACCATTTCTAGTGTATTAGGGAATTTGAACAGGATTTGGTAAGAGTTTTGTCAACCGCTTTGGGTGTCACTTTGGGAATGCCACTTTCTCCTGAGCGTGGCACAGTGGCACTTGATCCTGGCATGACCAGTGTGGGCCTGGGCAGGCTCTTGTAAAAGAATGATCCATTCAGGTTCAGGCTCCTGAGGATGGACATCATTCGATCATCAGCAATAGACACAGACTTCACTCCCCTCAACAAGGTGGATTCTAGAAATGGAACCCCAGATGCCAGCTGTCTAGCAAAAAGGGTTGTAATGTTATGGCCTAAAAATATGGCACATCCAACGCAATTGGTATGTAACACACGTCCTAGTCAGGAACCAGCAGTATCAAAGAAGATACTAAAGAAGTAAAGATAGTCAAAGCAATAGGAAAAGACCAGTCAAAAAAGCAATAGGAAAAGATATATGTTAATTTAAAAGAAAGGAGAGATAAGAGTTTGTTAGGAAATAGAGACACTATTTTTGGTGGTCAAGTCAAGTCTTCTCTCCCTACAGAAGGGACCCCATGTACTCCACCAAAATCAAGCGATGAAATAAACAAAACTTGTCTAAGCCTCAAAACTTCTCTTCCACGCCAAGGAGGAGCCTTGTCACAGGAGTGTTGTTATGCATGTGTATATACATCATATTAATCTCGACAAATCAAAACAACATGTAATATTAGAGGTGTCACAATAACTAGACAAAGAAACTATACAAATCCACTTGGTAACAACTAATAGACATTGGTAACAATCAAAAGGCAAGTTCCCACGTGAATGGGGAGAAAGAAATGAATCTGGAGGTTAGTTTGATGACACAACTGTTGAAGTGGTGGAGAGCATTATATTAAACAGCTATAGTGGTGGATACATAAGGTTTAAGGAGTCTTATAGTCCATATTGTGGTGGATACATATTGTTTAAGAAGTCTATAGTCTATATAATTCAAATCAGATTGTGTATAAGGATGCAATATATTAGAATCAGATTGGCATGGTCCCCAATAGGCACTTTCTTTATAGTCAATAGTCAATACACTAGAGTAATATTGTAACAGCATATACATACTAGTATTCACATTGTCACATGAGCCATTCTCGAACCAAAAGGCAGGTGTCACATGAGCCATTCTCAAACCAAAAGGCAGGTGTGTCATGTATATTGGAAAAAAGTTCTCCAAAATGGTATAAAGCTAAACAAGCACGAAGGGTGGCGCGGACATTAAACCACACAAACAGAAGGTAAAACGTTCAGGCAGAAGCCTGAGATCAGGAAAACGGAAGTCCTATCTAGCCAATAAACTTGTGCTGTCAGGTGGCCTTGCATGCAGCAAAAATATATATCTGATAATGGAGGGTTTGTGTGCTCTAATGTACATCAAAATAATTGATTTGAACTCTAAGTATAAATCTTTGTTTCCATACAAATAGACAAGGCTAGATCTCACGGCCACAGCACAAATGCACAAGTCGGTCTTCTAGTTTTGGTAGTACCGGATAGCTATTTCCTTCCAGATTGGCAGGCAAGGTTATGATAACTGATTTAAGTTGTACCAAATGAACCAGCTAGACTGGACACTACCCATCATCGCCGTATATTGACCACATAACTCCGTTGCAACTTGCTACTAAAATGTAAAAAGTTCAGTCATGTACACATCACAGCAAAACCAGCACTCGCAAATGCGCATTATTAGCATGTAATGCGAGGAATGAACTACAAGCCCACCGAAAGCGTGCATGCACCAGCCACAAAAGTAGAGCCATAGATCTCGCGGCATACTGCTCGCGCAATCACCGCACGAGGGAAATTAGTACAGGAAAACCGTGCAGAACCCTAGCATTTCCCCCCATTTAGCAGTTAGCACACATATAAAGCACATCAAAACCCTAATCCATCTCGTGGGACAACCAATGCAGATCGCGGGGGGATTGGGCGGGAGAGCGACTGGCCGTCACCTTCGGCCGCAGACGGAGTTGCAGACGTAGTCGAGGACGCGTATGACGGTGCCGTCGCGGAGGCGGCCGGTCCTGACGAGGCTGTCGAGGGAGGGGACGAGGATCCCCTCCTGGGAGTGCACGCCGTCGGAGAGCAGGAAGCGGTACCGGTCCGTGCCGCCCGCCGAGGCGGGGGCGCCCACCACCTGCAGCACCGGGCGCAGGCCTCGCGCCAGCCGCGACATCGCCGCCACCGCGCCGTGGGTCAGGTCCACCTCCATAGCGCCTCCCCCCATGTCGCCGCGGCGGTGGAGCGGAGCCCGAGAGAGAGTGGCCCTGGCTTCTGGAAGAAGGTTCAGGGAGAGGAGAGCGTTCACGGGTGCGAATGTGAGGGAGCGAGGCTGTGGAGGGGTTTGGAACTGCGGAGGGGAGGATGGGGACGGGCTTGGGCGCAGTTATTGGTTGGGAGGGGGCGGTGGCGTACGAGGGAAGCCGCGGTTGTGTCACGAATTCCGAGGCGGGTCGTGCCGCGGGTGGGAGCAGACGCATGTGTAGCGCTTTGCGAGTGAACTGTGGCGTGTCTGATCCCATGGGATGCCGTCTGGTTGCTCACAAGCAGGGCCGGGCGCAAAATCCGAGACCTGTGCGAAACTAAAAAATGAGGCCATATTTCATAAAAAAGAACTAACGAGCAATTATAATGTATATATATATATATCTCATAAAAAACTATAATGTATATAATGTAATGTCTAGCATAACAATTGGACGTATAAAAAGGTCATACCTATCCAACTCTAGTATGCTAATTATTTGAACATCCTTATTTTGTAGTATTCTTTGAAATGAAATCTTCAATCATACCTTCATAATCAATCTTCTCCAACACTTCACTCTCAAGTGCCATGCTATCGTAGCCAAATCATTGAGTCTTTGATGTGTCATAGTAGTGCGCATATAGGACTTCAATAGCTTCAATTTAGAAAAACTTCTTCCTGTCGATGCAACTGTCACATGAATGGTCAACAGAACTCTATATGCAATACTTGCATTGGGAAAACAATCATGTTGCTTTAAAAAATTCAAAATTTCAGCAAGTTCGATATTTTATTTTGGCATGAAATTTTTGAAGAAACTTCAACTCAACAAATAGATCATTGGCATCAATATCAGATTGCTTATCCTTCATAAGGGTTGTCTCAACATTAACACAAGAAGATTTCAAACTATCTTTATCCAATGAACACAATGTTTTAGAGGTAAATAAGAAACCAAATATTTTTTGGTAACCTAATATTCGGTCCTGTGATCTTTAACGGAGGAGGTAAGAACCAATATCTAATAAAGTAAAGATCCCTGCCAATAATTAATTAGAAAATTGGGAATTAGGAATAGGAACCGAAGTTAATAAAAAAGAATGACTCACTAAGAACCTGAAAGCTAGAGTCGGTCGCCGATCAATCTGACGAGACGACGTCAACGAGTCTGAAATTTGAGAAAGGATACAGGAAGGAAACGGCGGCAGCGGCCAACGGCCTGTCGCTCTGTCCGAATTCCAATTGATCTAAGGACCGGGGAGTCAGGGACCGAGCTAGAGCCACCGAGGGACGAGGCGGGACGAGGAGTCGATGTCAAGGGCTCCAGGCGGCGTGGGAGGAGGGCTCCAGGCGGCAAGGGACGAGGCGTTCTTTTCCTGTGTAGGGTAGCCACGATCCCGATCCCTGTAGGCTGTAGCGATGTAGTTTTTTTTTCGGATAACGTAGCGATGGCCTCGTCGCGTGCAACCCTCCTAGCGATCGAGTAGGAGGAGGAGTCCAGGGATCGCACTCGACGCTCGATGGCCTGGTCGCTATCACTTAATTGGGCCTGGTCGCTCAATGCTCGGCCCAGTAACGTTAACTATTACTAGACCTGCATAAAAAATACGGGCCCCCAGAATTTTGGGCCTTGTGCGGGCTGCACCTTTTGCACCACTGTGGGCCCGACCCTACTCACAAGGTCCCGCATCATTGAACACAATGCAATGGTTCTTCTCAATGAGTTTGCTAGCATGGAACTGCCAGGGTGGGGGAAATCGTCGGACAGTTCGGGAGGTTGTGGCCCTCTCAAAAGCCACTTCCCCAAGCTTTGTTTTCCTTAGCGAGACAAGGCAGGGTGCTGTGAAGATGGAGAGGTTAAAGTGGAGGATCGGTTTGAAGGGTTTTGCATGTGTTGCTAGTGATGGTCGTAGTGGGGGCTTGGCCCTATACTGGGATGAAAGTTTGCAAGTTATAGTTCAAGACTCTTGTGCAAGATATATTGATGTTTAGGTTGTGGATACGGCAAATGATCAAACCTGGAGAGCTACCTTTGTTTATGGAGAATCACGCGTCGAGAACCGTCATTGTATGTGGGATCACATTGCTAATCTCGGGGCGATATCGACAGAGCCATGGATTGTGTGCGGAGACTTTAACGAGGCGATGTGGCAGCACGAACACTTTTCACGGACGACCTGTGTGGAAAGTCAGATGGCATTGTTCCGGGACTGTTTGATAGTGTGTGAACTTGAGGATTTGGGTTTCTCTGGTGCTCCATTCACGTACAACAATGGGCAGCAGGGCGACAGAAACGTTCGAGTTCGGTTAGACCGAGCGTGCGCGGATGAGAAGTGGAGGGGGCTGTTTCCGGACGCGCGGGTGGTGCACTTGGCTACCTCCTGTTCCGATCATAGCCCTATGCAAATTAAGCTGGGCAAGGATGTTACCAAGTGCTTTCGGCCCTTCCCGCGTTACGAGATAATGAGGGAAAGGGACCCGGCTTTGTCTGGGCTGATTGTTAATCTATCATTCTTAAGAAGTTGCTCCCCACTACTTTCTATTCTCTCATCATGCACACTATCCACATCAACGATGTGACACATCATCCTTCCATCCCCACTATCCTAATTATCTTTGCATGCAGCACATCCATGTCACTATAGTGCCATGTCATTGTTTTTTCTTTAGATTAACAGACGCCCAGGCTTCTCTTCCCGAAAGAACACGGCTGGTCGCCAAAGTAAATTAGCGATCGCTTCCTCTTCTTATTCCCTAACCGACGGGTTAGTCTAAGGGACACTCTTCCATGAACTGATTCTGTCCACTTCGTCTCGCAGGATAGAAAAGTCGTCATCGTGTCCTTGTCATCTCTCCATCTTGACCTCCTGCGTTGTTCTCTGCCCATGCTGCCGGCGGCCTCACGACGCACTGCGCCTCCCCCCTGACCTCCTCTTGCCGCCCCCATGCGCCTTGCCGAGGGGTCAGTGGTTGTTGATGATCTATTGGCACGCCACGCCGTCGACCTACTGCTGCCCAGGACGGAGGGATGGTCGTGTGGTCGCCTGCCGCAATCTGGATCCTGAGCGCGGCCGCGCTGCTCTCCTCCTCTAGAGTTTTTGATTTCTGTTCAAGTGACTCTGGTAAGTGGTGTGTATGATGATTCGTTTTGTAAGTACTAAAGAAGCAAATTGTTTACGACACCCCGATACACCATTAGACTCTCATAAGGCTGTTGGTCATCCATTGTTTTTTACCAGGTAGCTGCTCAGTCCAAGATCTGCACGACTATTGGTTACTACTAAGTGTTTCCCCAGTTCTTTGTTTTAGCTACCTGACAAAGGGTACCTATCCAAGGAATGCATTGTCAGTCCAACATAAAAGTTCCACACCCAGGTCATCTTACATCAGAGGAACACTTTATGTACAGACCATGTGAAACCAATGAGCTATGTAACTATGTAAAGGTCTTCCATTTTCGACAAGGATTGCTAATTACTCTGTATGAGATGATCACCTCCTTGATTTTCTTCAGAGCTATGGATCTGTAATGATTAGTTTATCCCATGATGTCTCTTTGCTTTGAGAAACATGAAATTCCATGCTCGCTAACCATGTATTGCCATACTTGCGCAACCCAGGAACTGATGAGATTAAAAGAGAAGTATGATGTTCAGTTGTATGGAAAGATTCGGTACATCTAGGACTATGGTCATGAGAAGATTGTTCCTACAAGAGCCCATTGTGGGAACTGATGAGATTAAAACAGAAATATAGTGTTCGGTTCTATAAAAAGATTCCATACATCCAAGATTACAGTCATGTGAAAATTGTCCCTAGAGGACTTATATAAAGCCCTACGATGGACCTCACATACTCCATATTGTCTATCATTTGACCTTTGTTTTGTTGCGACGTGTGGTATGCAGAAGATATTGAAAGTGGTTATTCAGGTGTTTAAACAAAGTGCTAGAAAATTAGGGCGGCGTAAATCCTTTTTTCTGATTTCGGAAGGAAGATATATTTGAACATATCATCATGAACACATGTTAGTTATGGAACATATCATCAGGAAAATATGTTAGCTATGGTATGTACTCAGTTCAAATTTCAACCCTTCTCGTATTTGTCTTTGCAAATGCCACTCATCTTTGTTTAATAAGTATCATCAGGAACACATGCTGCTTATGGAAAGCCTTGATGGGTTGTACATCTACATATCTTCCTCTGCTTAAGTATCTTTGTTATGTATACCAATAAACTAATCCATGCTGACTATTTTTTTGCTCGGGTGTTCTGCAATTCGCATATGCTGAATCAACTAAGTGTGATAAGCCATTTGTACTTATTGATTTTAAGTTGTTAAGGGTTTTATTATCTCATACTTCCTCCAATAATTCGAGCTAAAACCATGACACTTATTATGAATTGGAGGGAGTACATAATTAGCTAGCAATGCTCTTCGTCACCCTGCTCATGGGTCATAAGTAAATGTTTATATAATGTTTCTGTTGGCGTTTGTGTTTTAGTGATAACATCCATGAAGTTTATTCAAGTGAGTAGTGATAGCCTCCATCTCATCCAACCTATGTCCTTGAGACGGTCCATTTTATTATATATATGAAGAACATGTAGCCTCCATCTCATCCGACCTAAGTTGACCATTAGTACATTGCTTTAGTGTATGCTATATCCCGCTGCATTTTATTGAGTTTTCCAGTAACATAGTTATTGTAGGTAATACTTATTCAATCTATTTACTATGATGTGTAAGGGGCTAAGATTTCCCGCAGCAACGCGCGGGGTATCATCTAGTACATGTAATACGAGGAAACCAAATGGAGAGTTAGGATCAGTCCGTGATGCTCTGAAAGATATGATGAATAGCTTGAGGTCTTGGAGTAAATAACACTTTGGACATGTCACCAAAGAGTTAGGAAAGTTGAGGAAAGAAATTTCTGAGTTACAGATGGGTAGTGCGGATCATGCAAATATACATCAAAAAATGAATTTTCTTGATGAGCTTCTTTACAGGGAAGACATGTTGTGGTTACAACGTTCACGTATTACATGGTTGAAAGAAGGGGAGCGGAATACTGCCTATTTGCATCGGCGGGCGGTCTGGCGCGCAAGAAGAAATTACATACACAAACTCCGCAAGGATGATGGCACATGGTGCAGTGTGCCGTCATAAATGAAGAGGATGGCAACCTCCCATTTCAAGGAGGTGTATACTAAGGATCCAACCTTGAATCCTGATGTGGTCCTAAATTGCATAGAGCCAAAGATAACTATTTATATGAATACAACTTTGTGTGCAGTGTTTTCAGAACAAGAAGTGTCGGATGCCTTGTTTCAAATTGGTCCTCTTAAGGCACCTGGCACGGACGGCTTCCCTTCTAGGTTCTATCAACGAAACTGGGCGGTTCTGAAGAAGGAGATTATTGCTGCCGTGTTGAATTTTTTTCGACTGGAATCATGCCGGATGGAATAAATGATACTACTATCGTCCTAATTCCTACGTCCCTCACCCCAAGGAACTTAAGGATTTTAGGCCTATTAGTCTCTGCGATGTTGTTTATAAGATCATTTCGAAATGCTTGGTGAATCGCTTATGACTGTTCCTCACTGAGCTAATTTCTGAGAACCAAAGCGCCTTTATCCCGGGTCGGCTTATTTCGGATAATTCAATAATTGCTTTTGAATGCATCCACTACATCCAGTGCTTAAAACAAGGCCAGTCTGTTGCGTGTGCATATAAATTGGATTTGTCAAAGGCGTATAATCGTGTGGATTGGGATTTTCTGGAGAGAGCTTTGGAAAAATGGGGCTTCTCTGTTGGTTGGATATCTTGGATCATGGCTTGTGTTAAATCTGTTAAATATTCAGTGAAGTTGGAAATTATTGTTGCCATTTAACCCCACAAGGGGCCTCCGCCAAGGTGACCCATTGTCTCCTTTTTTTTTTATTTGTTGCTAATGCACTTTCTGCTCTTATCAACAAGTCAAGTGCGGAGGAAGGTTTGAGGGGTATTACCATATGCCGTGGTGCCCTTGTAATATCACATCTGTTGTTTGCGAACGATACTATATGCTACTCTTTCAAGCTTCTACCCAACAAGCAAGGATTGTCAAAGGTTTGTTGAACACTTATGCATCGGCGACGGGTCAACTTATAAACCCGGCCAAGTGTTCCATCCTTTTTTCTGATAATTGTCTGGATGCGGTGGCGGAGGAGATGAAGAGTACGTTGGAAATTACGCAACAAGTGTTTGAACCAAAATATTTGGAATTACTGGTGCCAGAAGGAAAGATTCATAAAGGCCATTTTGAAACAATTCAAGAAAGAATGAGGAAGAGGTTAGTTGATTGGAGTGAACAATATCTTTCCTCTGGGAATAAAGAAACTTTGATTAAGTCAGTTGCTCAAACAATACCCCTATGTCATGAGTGTGTTCAGGCTACCAGTTTCTGTTTGTGACGATCTCACACGCTTGATGAGACAATACTGGAGGGGAGTTGAGAAAGGCAAGAAAAAGATGACGTGGCTAAGTTGGGACAAGATGAGACTCCCTAAGTCGAGAGGTGGTATGGGATTCCGGGATATGCGGGATTTTAACCAAGCATTGTTGGTCAAACAAGCTTGGCGTCTTTTGAACTCCCTGCTCAGTGTGTGTGCTCACCTATTAAGAGCTAAATACTATCCAAATGGTAACCTGATGGATACAGTTTTTTCAGGCAACGCATCGGTTGTGTGGAAGGGTATTGAGTATGGCCTGGAGCTGGTTAAAAAGGTATCATTTGGCGGGTTGGTGATGGTTCGTTGATTAGAACTTGGAGGGATCCATGGATTCCTATAGGCACGTATTTTTGACCTGTCACACCGAAACATAACTGTCGCTTCAACTGGGTTGCAGATTTTTTGGATCAGAATGGAGCTTGGAATACTCAAAGGTTATAGGAACATTTTTGGGAGATGGATATCCGGGAAATTGTTAAAATTCGAACATCACCAAGAAATAGACAAGACTTTTTTGCTTGGTTTCCTGAGAAAAGTGGCCAGTTTACTGTCAGAAGTGCTGGAATTTAGTCTATTGGGCAGCCCAATAGCTATTTCAGAAATTCCTAATAAATCCTAGAGGCCCACTTAGCCCATTTGTGCAAGGCAAAGGATACTACTAAAGTTTAGTCCCACATTGCTAGTTTAGTGGGAGTTGGACCTCCTTATAAGGGAGGTTCTTTCCCCACTTGTATGAGCATGAGAACAAGAGGGATATTCACGCGCGCTCCTCCTCCGCTGTCCACCTCGCCACGCCTCATCACGATGCGCCGCGGGTTGCGGGAATGAGCCGAGCCGATATCTAAACTTTTGCCACGCACTACGGGTATACGAAAGGTCACATGAAAGCTAAAAAGATTTTTGCGAAAGTGGAGTTCGAATGCGAACGGTGCAGCCCTTCGGCTGCCGGCTGTTCACTTCGCCTCCGTCTCTTTGTTTCGCCTTCGGTCGCTGCCCTCTCGCCTCCTTCTCTTGCGCCTGTAAAAGGGAGGTCGCTCCTCCCAGAGAGATGTACTAGAACTTCTCCTTCCTCTCGCCACCGGTTCCAATCTCTGAGCTGCTGTTGTCTTCCTCATCCCAGCTTGCGGCGTGCCCCGCAGGTCGGGACAGTAGGCCTCCAAAACCGCACTTCTTTGAGTCCTGTACGGGAGAAGGGTGATAAGGTTTTTGGGGAGCGCTCTGCACGACTACTGACTGACTCCTTCGTCACGGACGCCCCGGACTCCGATGACCACTTCCCCGACGTCAACAACCTCCTCGACGACATGGCTGGCAAGGACACCGACCCCAAGTCCAGTGCTACTCCTGCTGCTGTCCCGTATGTGTTCTTCTTTATGTTAGATATCCTGCCACAGTTTCTCGTACTAGTACTTTCCCTAAATATGTTAGGTTCTACTTCATACATGCAACTAGTTCTACTGTCTGCTATAGATATGATAGGCTACGGTTCATATATGCATAAGCTATTTACCTTCTCTCTGTCAGAACGCATGACTTGTTTTATCTCTACTATATTAGTCATGCTTTATCTAGTATTTCTTTTAATAAAATCATTTGGTAAATTGCTCATATTTCCAACAAGAAGTGCATACCATCTTGTCTCGAACCTGGCCACCGAAGCTGAGCAAGGTGCGTCTAGCAGTAATCCGTCAGGGGACCGGCTGATTTGGCGGTGCCTATGGGGGTCCAGAGTACCAGAGAAAATGAAAATTATAGTATGGAAGGTGGCAACGGGTTCACTAGCTACTAATCAATGCAAGAAGTAGACATTTGTCTGAACGAGATTTATGTTTGATATGTGGAAAAGATACTGAATCTAGTTTCCACACCTTGGTGACTTGTGACCATGCACGTAGGCTATGGGATTTGATGCGTGAGGTGTGGCCGTTACCTAGCAACTCGTTGCTGGTTGAGTCTGGGCATGAATGGGTTTTGAATTTGCTAGAAAGCTGTGTTGAGCCGGTATGGGATATGTTAATTATAGTCCTTTGGCGGATTTGGTCGGTTCACACGGACTTGGCACATGGTAAAGATGTTGCTCCACCGGAGGCTTCCGCTGAATTTCTTCAGAGCTATGTGAGATCATTACAACTGGTAAGAGTATTCAGTATAGACGAAATTATAAAAGGCAAAATGATAGTAGATGATGTTGGACTAGTGAAGGAAATGAAGAAGGCTGAGCCTGCTCTAAGATGGCCGCCACCACAGGCTGGACAGGTGGCCTTGTCAGTTGATGGGGCATTTTTAGCAGCAGATGGGACATCGACGGCTAGTATGATTCTAAGAAGGCCTGACGGAAGTGTTATATTTGCTGCGCATAGGTTTTTATTCAATTGCAATGATGCTTTAGAGGCTGAAATTCATGCGCTAATGCAAGGCATGGCACTAGCATTACAACATACAGAAGGACCAGTGATTATACAATCGGATTCTTCTGAGGCACTTGCTACTTTGTCCGGAGAGGGTTTGGTACGATCAGCTTATGGTCATCTTGTCTCTAAAATCAAGCACCTCATGACTTTGAGAGTTTTTATTCCCATGAAAATTAAACGAGAACAGAATAGGGTAGCAGATCGACTGGCGTCGTATAGTCGCATTGAGAGTTGCATTGCAGTATGGCTTCAATTAGGACCACCATGTATTGACGAGCTTCTGCCTCTCGATTTTAACCCTATGACTATGGAATAAAATTACTTTCACCCGCAAAAAATGGTTCTTCGTAGTGTTCCAACTCAACGGACCGATGCATCTATGTGGCCAGGTCGCTTGGTCTGCTTGGAAAAAAACACGACCCAATGCACTGACGTATAGAAATGGAGTGTCGGAGAGTTCCAGCTCCTTAGGCGTAACTGATCTACTAGTTGTATAAGCCCTACTGCGTGATTAGAGCAAGTACAATAAGGTAACATAAACAGATTATAAGAACTAAAATATTATACCTTTACTTAGTTGGAGGAAAGAGAAGATGAGAGACACAGAAGTGGGCACTTGGTTAGTAGCCAGCTCTAACATGAACCCCAAGACGCTTTGTGAGGTTCTAAGGTGGGTTGGCTACTAATAAAATAGTACACATATAAAACTTATTATTGTACTGCTAAGTAAATAGGCATTTTTTGGACTAATTTAATCCATAAATAGATGACTAGCATGGCATTTTGACAGAATTAATGACATACTGATACTGATCTAAACAAGCACGTACTACGCAAACAGTAGACAGATCTACACATAATGCTAGTACTGCTAATACGGAAATAATCGGGAGAGGGACAAACGCGTTAGATCCTCCAATAGGCCATGCAGAAGCCGCCGCGACGTCCTTGATGACCTTCTTGTCGGCCTCGAGCTTCTCGGCGGCGAGACAGTCGGCGTCAAACTGGGACATGGTGATGATGAAGGCGATGCAAACGTAGAGGAAGTAGTGGATCGGAGGCGAGCAGTCGCGTTGTCGCTTTCCAAAAACCTATTATGTGTAGGATTTTTCGGCAAGTGGCTTTGCCACTGCACTGAAAACGGATAAGTTTATCTGTACGTACTTCAAGCGTTGGCAGACTAAGACCACTTCATGGCTCACGGCTATGAACGTGTTCTGGGTCGCCGGTGTGCCCACAGGAACGATTGCTCCTTAACAGGAGAAGGTGTTCAGGGAGGCCACCGTCGTATTTATCGGAGCAGTTCTTACTTCTTAGCGTGATCGAAGATAAATTAGTCGACGCATATTTACATGTGCGTGTCGCCAAGGACTTGTAGGAGGCGCTCGAATCTAAGTTCGGGGCCACTGATGCTGGGAGCGAAATGTATATTATAGAGCAGTTCCACGATTACTAGATGGTTGAAAACCGTCCTGTACTGGAGCAAGCTCATGAGATAATATGCATCGTTAAGGAGCTTGAGCTTCTAAAGTGCAATTTACTGGGCAAGTTTGTCGTGGGATGTATAATCGCTAAGCTCCCTAATTCATGGAGAAACTTTGCTACCACTCCAAAATCAGAGGCGTGAGTTCTCAGTAGAGGACGCCATCGGCCATCTGAGTGTTGAGCAGAATTCGAGGGCAAAGGACTCACACGGAAAAGGGGTCGAAGAAACTTCTATCGCCAACATGGTGAATCAGAGGAACCATAACTCCCACAAGGCCAAGGGAAGGAACGGTGTCCAACAGAATACCGACTTTAAGAAGAAGGGTAAGAAGACCTTCAAGAAGAACAAGAAGGATGAGGGCTGCTTTACTTGTGGTTCGGTTAAACATTGGGGCCAAGTAGTGCCCAAACAAGTTTAAGAAATTAGGACAAGACTCCAAGTCTGTCAACATGATTATGGGCAACAATGAGAATGGTGCATCTGGGTACGGTAATTTACTGTTTTTTCAGTGTTTCAACCCACCGATTGGTGGGTGGACACAGGTGGAGGTGTTCATGTGTCTGCTGACATTTCATTGTTCACTTCTTACTAGGTCACATGCCACGGGTCCGTATTGATGGGGAATGGCGCGAGTGTTTCTATTCATGATGTTGGCATGGTCGATCTAAAGTTTACTTCGGAAAGGATCGTGCAGCTGAAGAACGTGCAGCATATCCCCGCCATCAAAAAGAACCTCATTAGTGGCCCCCTTCTATGTAGAGAAGGGTTTAAGTTGGTCTTCGAGTCTAATAAATTAGTTGTTACTAAATATGGACTATTTGTTGGAAAAGATTATGAGAGAGGAGGGATGTTCCGCCTTTTCCTCATAGATTTTTGTAATAAAGTCGTGAACCATATTCATTTGAATGTTAATGATTGTTTGGCATTCACATCCTTGTCACATTAGTTTTGGTGTTATGACGCGGCTAGCTAAGTTGGATTTAATCTCAAGTTTCACTTTAGCCAAAGGTTCTAAGTGCCTTTCGTGTGTGCAAGGTAAGCAACCTCGCAAGCCTCACAAGGCTACGACGGAGAGACACTTGGCACCATTAGAACTCATACATTCTGATCTTTGTGAGATGAATGGTGTGTTGACTAAAGGTGGAAAGAAATACTTCATGACATTGATAGATGATTCCACTAGATATTGCTATGTGTATCTGTTAAATACTAAAGATGAGGATCTACACTACGTTAAAATCTATAAGGCAAAAATTGAGAATCAACTTGAAAAGAAAATTAAACGAGTTCGGTCAGATCATGGTGGAGAGTACTTCTCGAGTGAGTTTGATTCCTTTTGTGCGGAACATGGTATTATTCATGAGAGGATTCCTCCCTATTCAACCCAGTCAAACGGGGTTGCCAAGCGGAAAAACCGTACTCTAACTGATTTGGTTAACGCCATGTTAGATACATCGGGTTTATCCAAGGCATGGTGGGGGGAGGCTATATTGACGGCATGTCATGTACTGAATAAAATTCTGACAAAGGATAATGAGAGCACTCCCTATGAGAAAATGGGCAAGAGAAGGACAACACTCTCATACTTGCGTACTTGGGGCTGTTTGGCTAAAGTCAATGTGTCGATCCCCAAAAAGCGTAAGCTTGGACCCAAGATTGTGGACTGCGTTAATTTGGGCTACGCTAAGAACAACATTGGCTATAGATTTCTAGTAGTGAAATCTGAGGTACCTAACCAGAAAGTCGGTACAATTATGGAGTCTAAGGATGCTACATTCTTCGAGGATATTTTTCCTACGAGAGATATGCAAAGCACTTCTAGACAAGAATCCGAGGAGACTCCTGAGCCTGCCATTCCTATGGAATATTATGAATGAACATGTGATGAAAATCCTGAAGAGGATGACGAGGAAACCCTTGGTAGGGGCAAGAGACAAAGGACTCCAAAGACCTTTGGTGATGATTTCTTCGTGTACCTCGTGGATGATACTCCCACTTCTATTTTAGAAGTGTATGCCTCTCCAGAAGCTGACTACTGGAAGGATGCGGTCCGTAGCGAGATGGATTCCATCATGGCTAACGAGACATGGGAGATCACTGAGCGTCCCTATGGTTGCAAACCATTGGGATGTAAGTGGGTGTTAAAAAAGAATCTTAGGCCCGATGGTACGATTGAAAAGTACAAGGCTAGGCTTGTGGACAAGGGTTATGACCAGAAAGAAGAAGAAGATTTCTTCGATACTTATTCATCTGTGGTCAGACTGACCACCATTCAAGTTTTACTCTCATTGGCGGCCTCGCATGGTCTTCTCGTCCACTAGATGGATGTTAAGACAACTTTTCTAAATGGAGAGCTAAACGAGGAAATCTAGATGCAACAACCAGATGGCTTTGTGATAGATGGTCAGGAAAGAAAGGTGTGTAGGTTGCTAAAATCTTTCTATGGCTTGAAACAAGCACCTAAGCAATGGCATGATAAGTTTAATACAACTCTGACATCTGTTGGCTTTGTTGTTAATGAATCTGACAAATGCGCATACTATCGCCATGGTGGGGGCGAAGGAGTTATACTATGCCTGTATGTTGATGACATACTGATATTCGGAACCAACCTCAAAGTCATTGAGGAGGTCAAGTCGTTTCTGTCTCAGAACTTTGAGATGAAAGACCTGGTTGTGGCTGATGTTATCTTGAACATCAAGCTACTGAGAGATGATGACGGTGGGATTACACTTCTGCAATCTCATTATGTTGAGAAGGTGTGGAGTCGTTTTGGATATTCAGACTGCACACCATCTCAAACACCATATGATCGTAGCGTGTTGATTTGAAAGTTCGAAGGCACGGCTAAAGATCAATTGAGATACTCTCAAATCATTGGTTCACTCATGTACCTAGCGAGCGCAACGAGGCCTGACATCGCATTTGCTGTGAGCAAACCGAGCCGATTTGTTTCCAAACCAGGTGATGTACATTGGCATGTTGTTGAAAGATTTATGCGCTATCTGGAAGGTACTATGAACTATGGACTTCACTATATCGGATACCCGTTGGTGATGAAGCAATGTACCTAGGGTAGGGTCATAGGCCTGACCTAGACACCCTCCCCTAGGACATCACCCTAAAACCAGAAGCATTCGAGGGATAGCATAATCCACTCGACCTCAAAGCATTCCACTCGGAAGACTCGAACTCACTCGACCGTGAAAACTACCACTCGACAGACAGAAGATCTAAAGTCACTCTGCACGGCAACGGTCGGACATTTACATCATAGACTTAATAGACATTTATGTCACTTTATTGCTAGCGTTACTAGTAACGCCCCCCCTTGATGTACCTTAAAACCCTTGTAACGTGGGTTGGTTGGGGTCTAGGCGCACTCTATATAAGCCACCCCCCTCCACTGGCACAAGGGTTCGCACCCCCTGTAAACACACACATACATAATCCAGTCGACCTCCTCCGGGCACCGAGACGTAGGGCTGTTACTTCCTCCGTGAAGGGCCTGAACTCGTAAAACTCGTGTGTACAACTTCGCCATAGCTAGGATCTTGCCTCCTCATACCTACCCCCCATTCCACTGTCAGTCTTAGATCCACGACAGTTGGCGCCCACCGTGGGGCAGGTGTCTTAGCGATTTTTTGGTGGAGTTGCGATTTTTCTTCCGATTCTCATCATCATGGTTTCCGCCGGAGGACTGGTTGAGGGCCGCGAGATCCATCTCGGTGTGCTCATTTTCATTGCCAATGACTCCGCTTGGCTTCAGGAAGCTCCACTCGACGTCGAGGTGCTCCCCGTCCGCGGGGCGACGCACTTTCGCGCGTGTGTTCGCGGCGTCCTTCTCCAGCAACCGTCGACCCAGTATCGGTCGGCTCCTATGGTGTCCTCGTCCCCCACTGTTCGCCGGCGCAAGCGTTCCGGTCGGTCGCGGCTCCAGCGGTGGGTGAGACATGCGGTGGCCCGCCAGTCGGCCACCTCACAAGTCACGGCAATCGAGCCCGACGAAACCCTCTACGGCCTGTTCGACTGGCTCCGTCGAGACCGCATCCGAGTGCGACAGCAGCGATCCCGCGGCAGAAGTCTTGATGGTCAACGGACCACGCAGTCCTCCTGGCTTCCCCCGTGACGACGGTGGTGATGGTGGCGGCGATTCGTCGCGTGTTCATGAGGAGTATCACCCCGAGCCCCTTTCTTCGCAGTGGAGGGAAGAGCTTCGCCGCCGCAATATGGATGGACTTCACACTTCTATCGTTGGAGAAACCCCCGAGGCCCGAGCCTTGGAGGAAGCGCGCCTGGCCAACTTGGCTGAGCGCACTCGACTGGAGAACCTGCAACATGCACTCGACAAGCGTGCTCGGTAGCGGATCCCTGAATCCAGTCGACGGTAGCTTTTTCCGCCCCAAACTCAGGTATACCGCACTCCGATTCAAAATCTCATAGTTGCGGCCCGAATAGCAGAGTCAATTCAGCCTTCCTAGCTGGAAGCTGGCAGAGGTTTGATGCAGACCCGGGCCTTGCTCCGAGCAGCCGGAGAGCAGAACACGGCAGTGTCTCAGTCACGGAATAGGATTCATAGCAGGTCTGTGATGGAAGATACAGTACAGTCGGCCCACAGCCCAAGATCGCCGCTGCGGCGTGAGGGACGTGGGCACAGGCAAGACCAGTACAGAAACCATGAGAAATATGATCACCGCCTCGGCCACGATGACCGTTGTCGAGTGCCCATGCCTCCTCCGAGGAGTGGGTCATATGTGCCTCGGCGGCATGATGACAGACTCCCTCACAGCGGTGAGCGAAGAATACCAGTTGACCCAAGGGGGCCAGGCTTTGATGCGAGATCTATTCTCGTTCAAGGTCCGGTTGACAGGAACAGAACACACAGAGAAGGCCATGACAGAGATTATCCGACTGGCGGCAGAGTGCATGTTTCAGGTCCCAAGTGTTTCAGCAGAGCCATCAGGGCCGCAGTGATTCCTCCCAATTTTAGGTTGGCGACTGGAGTCAGCAAGTTTATGGGTAGTCTAAGCCTGACACTTGGCTTAAGGACTACCGAGTAGCTGTACAAATTGGTGGTGGCAATGATGAAGTCGCAATGAAGCACCTTCCTCTGATGTTGGAAGGCTCGGCCAGAGCATGGTCGAACCAGTTAGCACCTGGTAGTATATTCAGTTGGGAGGAACTCGCCCGAGTGTTTGTTAGGACTTTTGAAGGTACTTGCAAGTGACCAGCGGGGTTGACTGAATTGCAGCATTGTGTGAAAAATTCAAATGAAACCTTGAGAGACTATATCCAGAGATGGATCACGTTACACCATACAGTGGAGAATGTGTCAGATCACCAAGCAGTTTGTGCCTTCAAAGAAGGCGTTAAGTATCGGGAGTTGAATCTGAAATTCGGTCGGATAGGAGATATGTCCCTGACTCAGATGATGGAGATTGCCACCAAATATGCTAACGGCGAAGAAGAAGACCGACTCCGGAGTGGCAAGCACAAAACAGTCACCTAGGACACCGGTGGAGGTACTTCCAATCGGAAATAGAAGCATAAGGCCGAGCCAACTGCTCCTAGTGAGGCTTTAGTTGTGGCTCAAGGAAAGTTCAAGGGGAAGCCCAAAGGGCCCTGGAACCCCAAGAAAGTGAAAGATCAAGACGGAGATGATGTGTTGGATTTGCCATGTCACATTCACACCAAGAAAGATGAAGAGGGTAATCTGATTTATCCTAAACACACCACTCGACAGTGTCGACTCCTGATCCAGCAGTTCCGAGAGAAACAACCCAATGAGAAGGAAAAAGAGTCGGACAAGGGTGAGGATAAGGATAAGGATGATGATGGTTTTCCCAACGTCAACTCCACTCTGATGATTTTTGCTGATGTTGAGAGCAAAAGTCGATTGAAAGTTATCAACAGAGAAGTGAACATGGTTGCTCCGGCAACACCAAGTTATTTGAAGTGGTCCTAGACTGCCATCACGTTCGATCAGTCTGACCATACAACACGTATAGCCACCCCTGGGAGGCAAGCGTTGGTGGTCGACCCAGTTGTTGAAGGTACTCGACTGACTAAAGTGCTGATGGGTGGTGGTAGCAGCCTCAATATCCTTTATGCTGAAACCTTGAAGGGAATGGGGATTCCGATGTCCAAGCTCAGTGAAAGTAATATGAGTTTCCATGGTGTTATACCTGGCAAGAAGGCTGAATCACTCGGCCAGATCGCCCTTGATCTGGTTTTCGGTGATTCCAAGAATTACCGCAAGGAAAAGTTGACATTTGAAGTAGTGGATTTCCAGAGTGCTTATCATGCTATTCTGGGTTGGCCTGCCTATGCACGTTTCATGGCTCGACCGTGTTACGTGTACCTCAAATTGAAAATGCTTGGTCCCAAAGGAGTGATCACTATCACTGGAATCGGCAGAAGGCAGAGGAGTGCTTCCAGAATGGCTCAAAAATCGCCGATGCAAAAATGGCAGCAGTCAAAATGCAAGAATACCAGAAAAATGCAGATCCGAGTGATTTGCTGTGCTCCAAGAAGCCTGCCACAGATTCTGCATTTCAGTCATCCGGTGAAACCAAGCCAATTCGTATTCACCCGACCGATCCTAATGCTGCTCCAACTCATATCTCAACCTCACTCGACAGCAAATAGGAAGAAGCGCTCATCCAGTTCCTCCATGAGAACTGGGACATCTTTGCATGGAAACCTTCTGACATGTCGGGTGTACCTAGGGGACTGGCTGAGCATCGTTTGCGAGTTGACCCGAAAGTAAAACCAGTCAAGGAACATCTTCGATGGTCTGCCGTACAGAAGAGAAAAGCAATTGGTGAGGAAGTGGCTCGGCTCCTGGCAGCTGAGTTCATCCGAGAGATTTACCACTCCGAGTGGCTCGCCAATGTTGTTATGGTCCCCAAGAAGGACGACTCACTTCGCATGTGCATTGACTTCAAGCATATCAATCGGGCTTGCCCAAAAGATCATTTTCCTCTCCCCCCATCGACCAGATTGTCGACTCGATTGTGGGGCATGAGCATTTGTCTTTTCTAGATGCCTATTTCGGGTACCATCAGATCCGACTGTATGGACCCGATGAGATAAAAACAGCTTTCATCACACCATTCGGGTGTTTTTGTTATGTCACCATGCCGTTTGGTCTCAAGAATGCTGGAGCTACATTCATGAGGATGATTCAGAAGTGTCTGCTCACTCAAATCAGTCGGAATGTGGAAGTATACATGGATGACATTGTGGTCAAGTCGCGTAAAGGTTTCGACCTGTTGACTGACCTTGCTCAAACCTTTTCCAACCTAAGAAGATATGATATCAAGCCTAACCCATTAAAGTGCACATTCTGAGTTCCTGGCGGAAAGTTACTCGGCTTCCTCGTTTCTGAACGAGGGATCGACGCGAACCCAGAGAAAGTTGGTGCCATACTCCAGATGAAGCATCATGTGCGTGTGCATGATGTCCAGAAGCTTACTGGTTGTTTGGCCGCCTTGAGTCGATTCATTTCTCGCCTCGGTGAAAAGGTATTGCCTCTTTACCGACTGATGAAGAAATCTGACAAGTTCGAGTGGACTCCTGAAGCTGATGCAGCGTTTGCAGAACTCAAAGCCCTGCTTTCCACCCAGCCGGTGCTCGCTGCCCCAATCAGCAAAGAGCCTTTACTACTTTATATTGCAGCCACTAGACAAGTTGTCAGTATAGTACTCACGGTCGAGCGGGAAGAAGAAGAGAAAGCCTATAAAGTTCAGCACCCAGTATACTATGTTTCTGAAGTTCTGACTCCATCCAAGCAAAGATATCCACATTATCAAAAGTTTGTTTATGGGATTTACATGACCACGAAGAAGGTTGCACATTATTTCTCTGATCACTCCATTACAGTCGTCAGTGACGCACCATTGTCAGAAATTCTAAACAACAGAGATGCAACTGGTCGAGTGGCAAAGTGGGCGATTGAACTCCTCCCCTTGGATATCAAGTTTGAGGCAAAGAAAGCTATCAACTCCCAGGCAATAGCAGATTTCCTCGCCGAGTGGATCAAACATCAACTGCCGACTCAGATTCACTCGAACCATTGGACCATGTTCTTTGATGGATCTAAGATGCTGAATGGTTCTGGTGCTGGGGTAGTATTGGTATCCCCCTGAGGCGACAAGCTCCGCTATGTTCTCCAGATTCATTTTGATTCCTCCAACAATGAAGCTGAATATGAGGAACTTTTGTACGGGTTGTGTATGGCCATTTCACTCGGCGTCTGTTGCCTCATGGTCCATGGCGACTCAGATTTGGTGGTTAATCAAGTAATGAAGGAGTGGGACGTCATAAGCCCGGCTATGACCAGCTATTGTAATGCAGTGAGAAAGTTAGAGAAGAAGTTTGAGGGTTTAGAGCTCCATCACATACTCTGACTGAAAAATCAAGCAGCAGATGATTTGGCGAAGATAGGCCAAGAGGGAAGCCATTCCCAGTAATGTGTTTTTGGAACATATTCATACACCTTCATTCCAGGAAGATCCTTTCACTGAAGAGCCCCCACAACCAAAGAGTGCCACTGATCCGACTGAAGTCGAAGTCCCGACCGTGGTCGACTTGATCATGGAGGTTTTGGTCATCACTCCCGACTGGACAGTGTCGTACATCGCGTACATTCTTTGGAAGGAACTCCTAGAGGACGAAGAAGAGGCGCGACAGATTGTCCGCCGATCTAAAGCTTTTACTGTGATAGGAGGGCAGCTATTCAGAGAATGTGTAACTAGAGTCAGCCAGAAATGCATAACACCAGAAGAAGGTCGAGTGATTCTCAATGACATCCACTCAGGGACCTGTGGTCACCATGCGTCCTCTCGGACCATCGTGGCCAAAGCATACCGAGCGGGATTTTATTGGCCATGGGTAAATGAGATGGCACAAGAAATAGTTGACAGATGTGAAGGTTGCCAGTTTTATTCCAACATGTCTCACAAGCCTGCGTCAGCCCTAAAGACCATTCCACTCATTTGGCCCTTCGCTGTTTGGGGTTTGGATATGGTTGGACCCCTGAGAACGGGTAGGAGCGGCTTCACTCATGTACTCGCGGCAGTCGACAAGTTCACCAAATGGATTGAAGCCAAACCTATCAAAAGTCTTGAAACTAGTACTGCGGTCAGTTTCATTAGAGAGTTAACATTCAGATATGGTGTTCCGCACAACATCATCACTGACAATGGGTCGAACTTCGAATCTGATGAGTTCAGAGCCTTCTGCGCTTCCCAGGGCCACTACTAGGAAAAGGCTTATACATAGAAGTTTACCAATAGCGTGTGTTTATGACCCAACGCTACTACTGCCTCCGTTCCGAATTACTTGTCTTGGATTTGTCTAGATACGAATGTATCTAGACTCATTTTAGTGCTAGATACCTCCATATCTAGACAAATCTAAGACAAGTAATTCAAAACGGAGGGAGTAGTAGTTAGTAGTAGCGCTGGCTAAAAAGAGAGCTACTGGTATACGTTAGCAGCAGCGCTTGTTATATAAACCCACGCTACTGCTAAGTGTAACACACCACAATATCTGATCAATAAATATTAGCAGTGCTTGTCGCCCAACCAGCGCTACTGTTACTTCTGGATCTATAGCGCCTGTTGGTATAAACGCGCTACTGCTATTTTTTCTATCTATAAAATTTTACCATTAGCGTGTTTTTTTATCCCGCGCTATAGGTAGTGCACCACCAGCCTTAGATATTTTGCAAGCTGCCATAGCAGTAGCGCGCATAGGAGACCCGCGCTACTGCTATGCCCACCACCCACCTACCACCTTTCCCCTCCTTCCTCCCCTTTCTTCTTCCCCCCTTCCTTTCTCCCCCTTTCCTTGCACCTTGCTTGTTCCAATGCTCCCCCTCCACCACCCCTCCATTAGAGCCCTCCCTTCCCCTCTTCTTTGCCCTTCCATCACCCCCTCTTCTTTGCTCCTCCACCACCCCCTCTTCTTTGCTCCTCCACCACCCCTCCATTAGAGCCCTCCCTTCCCCTATTCTTTGCCCTTCCATCACCTCCCTCTTCTTTGCCCCTCCACCACACCCCTCCATTAGAGCCCCCTCCCTCCCCCTCTTCTTTGCCCTCCACCACCACCCCTCCATTAATGCCCTCCCCCCCCCTCTTCTTTTCCCTCCACCACCCCCTTCCATTAATGCCTTCCCTCTTCTCCTCTCCCTCTCCTCCCACTCTCTCCCTAGCTAGCTAGCTAGTTAGAGCTATATATCTATAGAGCTACTAGGTAATTAAGAAGAAAGGTGCTCGATATCCCTCTCGACACATAGGTGAGCAAAAAAAGTGTTTGTGTGGATAGGACCGAAACTATATATATATATATGGGCGATATGAGAATATATAGAATTGTGTGTGGCATAATTTGGGTTGCCTACATTGTGTATTTGATGAAATAATGTGGGTGACATGAGTTGCCTATGTTTTGCCAAATTGTCGATTCAATTCCATTTTGGTGAATTTCGAGCAAACTCAATATGTCCTATGTTTAGGGAAGTTCATGCCGAATTTTTGTATGAATTTGATCCATGCATGCATATATACGTGGTTATAATATTTGCTCCGTCCGCAGGTGATCATGAAGGTCAATGGAAGGAAGGTGGAAAGATACTGGCAATCCGCTGTGGATGACATGTATGAAAAAGACTGAAGGATGTTTTATGTCCGTGTCAAAAATGCAAAGGAAGAGTCAGGCTCGACCCCTTTCAGGGTGGTAAATTCAAGGCACACCTGCTCATGCATGGTTTCATGCATGGCCATACTCGGTGGATAAGTGAAGATGATGATGATGATGATGAGGACGTCGACGGGGCAGGAAATAACTACATGGGGCCACCATACGAAGAGATGACCGATTATGTGCCCGAAGAGGAAGACGGCCTCGGAAATGTCGATGGCGAAGAGGCAGTTCAAGGCGGAGAAGACGCGGACACGCCACCGTCTTTGTCGCTACTAAGTTCAGCCATGCGGGACCTGCATGTTCGAGACCTGCTTCTCAAGAAGACGACTAGCGACAGAGCTGCTTCTAGAGAGGAGGCCAAACTGGCACAACTGGAGGTAGACTCGATGACTCCTTTGTATGATGGTTGCAATAATCCCGAGGTGACCTGCTTGAGTTTCACACTAGAACTTCTAAAGATGAAGGAAAAAAACAAATGGACAGATACAAGCCTGGATGAGCTTCTGAAGTACCTAAAGAAGGTTCTTCCCGCTGGAAGCCTGTGTCCTACTAGTGTCGAGGAGGCAAAGAAAATTGTGTGCCCTCTTGATCTGCCACATATTAGATATCACGCATGCATCAATGATTGCATCATATATCGGCACGAGCACACGGAAAAAACCATCTGTCGAAAGTGCAATGCTTCACGATATAAAAAGGCCGGAAAGAAAGCTCCACAGAAAGTTGTATGGTACTTTTCGATCACTCCGCGTCTACAATGATATTTCATAGATCCTAAGGAAGCAAAGCTTATGCGCTGGCACGCGGAGAGGGTGAAGCCAGATGACGGAGATGAGCCGAAGCTGAGACACCTCGTAGATGCTAGCCAGTGGAGAGCATTAAATGCTGAATTTAATTTTTTTGCAAATGATCCAAGGAACATCGTGCTTGGCGCTAGTAGTGATGGCATGAATCCATTTGGCAACCAGAACACCAATCATAGCACATGGCCCGTGTTTGTATGGATGTACAACCTCCCCCTGGTTGTGCATGAAGGAAAAATACATACACATGGCTATGCTCATTCAAGGGCCGAGACAACCGGGAAATGATATAAATCTGTATCTCGGGTTACTGAAAGAGGAGTTACAGACCTTATGGACAATGCCGGCCAAGACATGGGATGCAAGCAAAGGAGAGTATTTCTACATGAGAGCCGCGCTGATCATGACGGTGCAGGACTATCTCGGTTACGGCTATCTCTCCGGCCAGGTGTGCCACGGATATTGTGGATGCACGAGGTGCATGGATGATACAACTTCTCGGCAGCTATTGAAAGATGGCGGGTCTTCGAAAATCATGTACATGGGGCATCGAAGATGGCTCGAGAAGGATGACCCATGGAGAAAGCGTGGAGATCTATTCAACGGTAAGGCTGAGCATCGAGGTCCTCCGCGTAAGCGTAGCGGTGCAGAAATATATGAGTTATTGAAGAACTGGAAAGAGTGCCCCTCGCCGGGAAAGACGAAGAAAAAGGCGTTAGAGCCCCTGCTGAAGTATGGAAGACGAGATCTGTTTTCCGGGACTTGGAATACTGGCCCATACTAGACACGCCTCATAGCCTTGATCAAATGCATATCACAGAAAATATCCTTGAGAGTTTGCTTGGAACATTGATGAACATGCCGGAGAGGACCAAGGATGGGCCGAAGGCAAGAAAAGACTTGGACTTTTTGAAAATCAGGAAAGATCTCCAAATGCCTAGTAAAAGGTCGTCAGAGGAGACGGAGACGGAGACGGAAGATAGGGGCAAAAAAGTAAACAAGAAGGAAGAACAATATTGCCCCCCCTCTTGCTTCACCTTAGATCCGAAGGAGGTCGATCAATTATTCAAGTGCCTTGCCGGAATCAAAGTTAGTTCCGGATACTGTGGGAAGATAAGCAGATATCTGGACACTAAGAAAAAAAGGTTCAGTGGGATGAAGTCTCATGAGTGTCATGTGATGATGACGCAGTTACTCCCGGCTGCACTTAGAGGGATTATGGACACACATATGCGTGAGACGCTTACTGACCTATGCCACTTTTTTGATGCTATCTCTCGAAAGTCGATCAATGTGAAGCAACTCCATAGGCTACAGGAAGAGATCGTTGTCATATTGAATGAGCTAGAGATGTATTTCCCGCTCGCGTTCTTTGATGTCATGGTGCATCTATGTGTCCACATCATGGACGACATCATCGACCTAGGGCCGACATTCCTGCATAGCATGATGCCGTTCGAGAGGATGAATGGGCTCATCAAAGGATTCATTCATAACATGTCCTATCCAGATGGAAGCATAGCCCAGGGATATCTGACCAAAGAGTGCATCTCTTTCTGTGAGAGTTATCTGACCAAAGACCGTGTTGTTGGTTTGCCCATCAATAAGCACTGTGGAAGGCTCGAAGGCGAAGGTCACACCAACGGTCATAGCGATGTGAATGTGTTATGCTCGGGCTGACAAAACGACATTGACAGGGCAAACTTAGTAGTGCTACAACACCTAGATGTGCTAGAAGATTTCGTGACACTGCACAAAGAGACCATCGCAAAGAAATATCGTGACCGTAGGGTGCACAGGACGGACGCTGAAGTTATTAGCGAGCACAACTCCACTTTCGTGTGTTGGTTCAAAGAGTGAGTTATGGCTAATCCCCCGGAAGAGGGTTGTCCGAACGGAACACTCATATATGCCTTAGCACATGGCCCCTCGACCAACCTCGCGACTTATCAAGCATACGATATCAATGATACACGTTCTACACGGAGGAGAAAGATATAAACAGTGATGACCAAAACTCAAGGGTGACGATGGAAGCCATGACCGGGAATGTAATTGAACGATATTACGGAAGGGTCAAAGAGATATGGGAGCTTAACTACTCTGGATTGCATAGCGCGATAATGTTCCGTGTTAGATGGGCTAAAAATGTACACAGAGAAAACCGACATTTCACTACCATGTGTATACCCGACTCCGATGATAGCGGTACCGTCAACGCCATCGCCAAAAATGAGCCATGGGTACATGCTAAACACGTGACACAATGTTTCTTCATAACTAATCCGATCAATCCCACCCGTGTTGTCATGAGGAGAAGCAAAAGGAGCATCGCCGGAATGGATGGAGTCGCCAACGAGGAAGACTATGACCAGTACGGTGATCCGATGAGGGGAGATGATGCTGATGACGATGAAACATATGTCAAAATAAGAATGAAGACTACATTACCTACGAAAGATCGTAATCCCTGGAGAAGGAAAAGTCACGACCATGGGCTCAATTATTCGACAACGAACGAAAGAGGGAAGAAGATCAGTCTGAAGCGTCGTCGTCGCCCAAGCTGACAAACTAATTATTATCCGGAGGGTAACAGTGGTATTGCTCTAACGACAGACCAAATTAAAGGAAGGAAATGCAAAAGAAAGATAAGAAAAAGAAAAGTGCAAATGAAAGAAAAAGAAAAAGAAAGGAAGTTTTACAAAATGAAATGAAACGAAAAAGAAAAAGCAACTAATAAGTTGTGGAAAATGAAATGCAAGAAAAATAAAAAAAATAAAAAAAGAAAAAGAAAAAAAGTTAGCAGTAGAGCATTTTATCCCGGGAAGCGCTATAGCTAAGAAAAAGAAATTTTTTTTAAAAAAACTAGCAGTAACGCGTTTTTTCTGGACAAGCGCTATAGCTAACTTAGCTATAGCGCGTTTTGCCAACAAGCGCTATAGCTAATTTAGCTATAGCACCGGTCCGCTAGCCCCCTCTTTTTGTCTCTCTCACTCGCGCCGCTCGTAGATCCCCTCTCTGACGCCACCGCCGATGCCAGCCCCGCCCCGCCCCGCCCACGCCGCCGCCGATGCCAGCCCCGCCCTGCCCCGCCTCGACCCCATCCCGCTCCGGTATGCCCCCCGCCCCCTCTTCCTTCCACTCCGACCCCTTAGCCCTGGCTCTCTCTCTGACCCCCTCTCGCTCTCTACAGATCAGCGACCCCGGCGACCCCAACGCCGGCCATCGACCCCGACCCCTTCAGCGCCTCCCTCCGTGAAGCAGCCGGCAACGCCCAGCAAGGCCAGTGAGCACTAGACAGGTTAGTGCTAGTTAGTGTTAGTTAGCTTAATTTGCTTAATTTGCTCTTAGTGTTAGTTAGCTTAATTTGCTGTTAGTGCTAGTTAGTTAATTGATGTTAGTGTTAGCCCAGTGATAGTTAGTTAGTGTTAGTTAGCTTAATTTGCTGTTAGTGTTTGTTTTTAAATGAAAATGGAAATGAAAATTATAGTTTTTGAAAATTAGCCTATGTAGTTGCTGTCCATTTTGAAAATGAGGATTATTAATGGAAGTGTTTGAAAATTTGGTCACTCTCTCTCTCTGCAGATCGAAGCTAGGCGCAGATCGACGAGAAGGAGAAGGACGCCCTCAACCCCCCCGGCCCCCTCTGCCCCGGCAACCCCGACCCCAAGGTGCGCCACCCCCTGTTCCCTCCCTCTTCATATGTCAGCACATAATGATGCAAGGGGGAGTGTTCATAATGTGGCTGTTAAAGTGTTCATAATGATGCAATGGGGAGTGAAGCTGTTAGATTGGTTAATGAGCTGTTAGATCGGTATAGTTGATCTTTTTTGCATCAGTTGGGCAGCAATGTTTATGATTGTGTATATGTCAGCAGCAACAAAGTGACCTATGTTTTGCCGGAAATGTTGATTCATTTCCATTCCAGCAAATTTCAGGCGCTCTATATGTGCACTTTCTAGGAAAGGTCATGCCGAAATTTTCCGTTAATTTCGTCATGACTTATGCTAGAAAGTTGGACATATCGAGTGCTCGAGATTTTTCGCTCCGGGAATGAAACAACATTTTCGATAAAACAAAGGTCACTTTTTTGTCATTATTTACTTTATTATATAAAGCTCGATAATTAAACCACCACGACATTGAACCCTAGGAAACATGACCGACACCGATGAGGCCGGAGGTTCTCAGTCCCAATTAGGTCATGCACATGCCTACCTCGACTTTCTGGCGGATCAGGAGAGACAGGAAGCTGGGTGTCCGGACCGCCTTGTCATGACGGATGACGACGGTGGTGGCATCGGCGCCGACACTGATGCCACCAACGACACCGGCATTGAGATTGGCGTTGATGATGTTCCTAACTGTAGCACGGAAGGTGGGACCTCCCAAGCCAGTGAGGGACAGAAGGAAAAGAGGACACGCCGCCCAAATGAGCTCGACACCGGAAGAATGGTGGTCACAACGGTGCACCCTGGCGAGTTCGAGCCAATAGAGCCGCGAGAAGTGGCAGCGTGTTACGGCAACCAACTAGGATGCATCCTACGGGAGACCGCTAACATCAACACCACAAAAATACGGAAGGATGAACATTTGAAGAAGCTGCTTCTAACTAGGATGCACCCAAGATTCCAGTTCCCCGGTCGAAATGACGATGTCGACCCATGGGATGATGAGGGCATGAGAAAAATCAACAACAAAGCCCTAGGGAAGTTCAACAATGCATTGAGCGCTTGGAAAACTAGGGTGAAAAGGGCAATTCAAGTAGACCATGAAACCTACGCCGAGATTGTTGCAGACAATCCTAAAATTACGATAGAGGACTTTGAAAGGTTCAAGGAGACTTGCAATGAAGAAGCTGCCAAGGCCAGGTCGGAGAGAGGCAAGCAGCTGCAGGCAAAGAACATGGGGAACCACCGCCTTGGAAGTCGTGGTTACACGAGAAAGAGGCCTATGTGGGCTAAGGAGGACGCAGAACGTGAACGTCAGGGGATCCCAGACCCATTGGATGAGTTCACCGACCAGCAGGAGCATGACTTCATCAGGGCCCGATTCTCGTGGGACCCCAAGAAAAAGATTTTTTTCACCGACGGTCCGACTAGGAAATTCATGAGATTACTAGTAATTATCCTTTTTACCACCTTACATATTAGGTTCTGATCAATGAAGTCTACTACATTCTAGTCGCATTCGTAAATGATTCACGATCCATTTTGCAGAGAGAGCAACACAAGCTTACGGCCGAGAGAGACTCGTCGACTCAGTCGACTCAGTCGTCAGCGAAGTACAAGTGGGACACTCCTTTCAACCGGGCCATGAACATAATGATGGGACACCCGCCTGGCCAGCGGCCGCAATATGGACGTGTGCATGGCACCGGGGATGGGGCCACTTGGAAGTACTATTATAACGAGGACCCCGAGGCCAAAAGATAGAGAAAGAAGTTCAGTCAAGTGACTATCGACGAGAAGGTGGCACGGGCGATGCAGAAAGCAAAAGTTGAGACCAAAGCTGAGATAATCGCTGCCTGTAGAGATGATATGGTGGCTGCCTTTACAAGCTTGATTCCAACAGTGGTCACATGGGTGCAACAAAATCCAAACGCGCCACCAAGTGATTTTCCCATGCCCAGCTTCACCGGGAGCAACTCAATGAACACCGCACCCATACCCATACCTAGTATGGCAACCGCACCCGCACCTCCTCCAGCACCTGCTCCTGCACCCAGCTCTCACAGCAGCCCTAGCTCCGTCTCTGGCTTGAATGTCGGGCCGTCGACATTGGCTGAGCTCGACACCCTCACGTAAATACGCGTCGTCGCACATTCATCAACTCAACTAATTAATTAATCTTCAGTTGTCGTTCTTTTTGGATCTCTGACGCCACATGTATATGTCTTTGTAGGCCAACTCCACTCTGTGCACCCTCCTTTACAACATGAAGGGCGAGTTGGTGGATGTGGGGAAGGGTACTATAGTGAAGCCTAAGGATCCATTGTTTCACCACCGGCAAATGCCTGATAACGCCTTAAGGGTCTCTGTGGCGAGTGTGAAAGCGGGCTACGAGGGTCTCCCTCGTCCGATACAAACCGATGGAGAGGATGACGAGACCCTCATGCAGCTTGGGCAATGCAAAAATTGGCCGATCCTGTGGCCAAAAAATCTTCTTCGTGTCGAGGTGGCCCGGAGCACACCAACGGGACCTCAGGAAGGTATGACCACAACACCACCTACACAAGTACAACCATCGTCTGTGCTGCTTGCTGAGATTGAGAGACATGAGGAAGGAGGGCCAACCATTCCGCTGGCAGATGATGCCATCTGCCCCATGGAAGAGGATAGGGATCATGACATGGAGGAGGCCGACGATGACCCTAACCAGTATTTCAATACTGCCTTTGACAACGAAGTAACAATGAGTCAACCATATGAATATGAGATGCATGTACCAGAGCCGGAACATCCTCAGGAGTGCAAGAAGTCTTTGTTCATGCAATCCTCACAGGACATGCCTCCCGATGCCGGCTCCACCCAAGCTCAACTGATTAGCCAGAGTCATCCAAAGCTGTGCCCGACAACACTAGGGGTGGTGCTCAGGGAGGGTTTGACAGACCCACCAGCACGTGAGCCCACCAAGAAGAAGCAGAGGAAGAGACCGGCGGCGAGAAAATCCAATAAAGCTGGCAATGTTGGTTCTAGCAGCCAGCTGCCTTCGACCAAGGTTGACCGTGTATCGATGAAACATGCGCCATTAATCCATGTCGCGGGACAACCAATGGTACCGGCAAATGCACTAGCTGCCATAGAAGGGGATCTCAGGAGACTCCATGACCATGTGCTTTCGACAGAGAGAAGCCTCCTCGCCTCAGATGATCTAGGATACCCACTTTATACGGTTCATGTGCCGAGCAGTTGCAAGATGTATGTCCACACATGCCCCACGGACCTCTTCTTCCTGAGGTTTGATTACATCTTCAAGATGTTTCAAATGAGGACACTCGATTTTACCTTCGTCCGCCTGTATGCGCTGCACATGAACTACATCGTCAGGAGAGAGCAAGTCACCAGTCTTGTGGTCGCGGACCCATACTACATGCATGAGGGCTTCTTATCAATCAATGCCGCCAACTGTGAATATGCGAGTCAGTACATCGAAGAATTCTTGCTCAGCAATAAGGACAAAGAAACGATTCTCCTACCTTATCATCCCAGGTAAGTCATCCACGGATAGCACTATACCACATAGATCCTTTCGTGCATTTCAATAGTTACTTTGCACGCATGGAGGCTAAACTTGATCGTGTATTTTGCGCAGCGGGGGGTGTCGTGCCGTTCTCATTGTTCTTTACCCGCATTTCTCCCGCGCTCTATATTTGGACCCGTCGAAGACCATACAGAAGAAAGAGTACACACACATAAAGTATGTTCTGGACAGAGCTATGCTGGGCTTCAGCATGCGGGGTGACTACATCCAATGCAAAAAAACAAATAAGGCCGAGCTTTGTTTCAGCCACAAGACCGACTTCTGTTGCATCCAGCAACCGGCAAGAAGTGAGAATGATGGATTCTACATCATCCATCTAATGATGGAGTACAGAAGGGATGTGCAATCACTTTGCATGAAATCTTCATCCGATACCCATATCCAGAGATGGGCCGAAGCCTTTGGAGCCGTGCCGGATAATCGACTTCGAAATGATTTCTACCGGATCCAACAGGAAATTGCATCCATCATCATCAAAGATGTCATCGAAGAGAATGGGATGTTCTATGGCGGCCCAATATCACGAGCTGACGTCCGAACCCGCATTGCCCTACAGCGTCAGGACATGACGCCTTTCACTAAGCTTGGGTGCACCCTTCCAGATTTGGACAGATGGGAAGAGTGCACTGCTTAAAAACAATGTGTCTGTTTAATTACTTGTTACTTTCTGTACGACGAAACTTTGAATCTCTCAGTACGACGAAACTATTAGATGTATGGTGCCGCACTCTAGTTAATTACTTTCGGTACGATGAAATTTGTTAACTATGTTTACTATATATGTTGCTTCTATTTCATAACTGTTTTGTTGAATTCGCTTCATGGTATATATATGTGCATCTCTAACAGGTATGTAGATCAACGATGGCGAGGTAGTGGTATGCCGTGTATGTAGGGCATGTTCCAGGTGTGTATGATGAGTGGCCAGAGTGTCAGGCCCAAGTCTCTGTCTTCTCCGGCGGAAGCCAGAAAGGGTTTGATAGCAGAGCGGAAGCCGAAGCTAGTTACTTGAGATTCATAGCACAACAGGGGATTCAGAACCAGCGCCGCTGCAAAAACTACTACATCATACCGCTTTTGATCATCGTGATCGCTCTTATTGTGTATGTCTTAGTTTAGGTAGATGATGAAACATGTGTCTACGGTGACAATGTAAGAGACATGTGATCATTAACTTGTATCGCTATTTCGAGATGATGATGATGAGATCGACATCATTTGTGTTGAGACTATGTTGATATGATGAGACTATGTTGTACCACTTCGATGATGATGATGAGACATTCCTTTTTCATATAGTTCTAGTGTATGTGTATGTTGTAACTGTATAAAACCTAAAAAAATACAAATACAGCAACATAAAAAAAAGAAAATACTAGCAGTAGCATGGGGTATTGGAGTAGTAGCAGCGCTGCTTACCAGTAGCGTTTTTTTGTAGGGACACGCTACTAGTATTAGCAGTAGCGATGGACAGAGGCACGCTACTGCTAGATATAGATAGCAGTAGCGCTGGTTCAAACAAGCGCTACTGCTAAAAAATAGCTGTAGCGCCGTAGCAGTATCGCGCCTGCCCGCGCTACTGATAGCCAAAAAACCAGCGCTAGTGGTAAGGGTTTTCCTAGTAGTGGGCACTCGAGTCGACTATGCTTCAATCGTCCATCCCCAGTCGAATGGACAAGCTAAAAGAGCAAACGGATTGATTCTCAAAGGAATGAAACCCCGACTGATGCATGATCTCAAGCACGCGGCAGGCGCCTAGGTCGATGAACTTCCATCAGTACTTTGGGGTTTGAGGACAACTCCTAATTGGTCGACTGGCCGAACTCCATTCTTCTTGGTCTATGGAGCTGAAGCTGTTCTTCTGAGTGACTTGCTTCACAGTGCACCCAGAGTCGAGCTTTTCTCAGAAGATGAAGCAGAACAGGCTCGGCAAGAAGCAGTTGATCTCCTGGAAGAGGAAAGAGAGATGGCACTGACCCGATCGACCATTTATCAGCAAGACTTGCGTCGATTCCACGCTAGAAACGTGAGGGGTCGAGCATTTCAAGAAGGAGACTTGGTTCTTTGAGTGGATCAGCAGAAACCACACAAGCTCGCCCCTACTTGGGAAGGCCCCTTCATTATCACCAGAGTGCTCCACAACGGAGCATACCACTTATACACTGTCGAGCACAAGAAAGACGAGCCACACGCTTGGAATGCGGAGCTGCTCCACCCCTTTTAAACTTAAGCATTCAGACTATTGAGATGTAATAAGAAATACCCTTTAGTATGATTATCAAAGGCACAGTTTTACAGTCTCTTAAATGATTGTTGTTCCTTTTTTATACGTTCTAAATCCCCCAGTGGGTGCCTTAGATGCGAATCCGTTTCGCCTAAGTTTTTAAAATCCTACCGAGTGATGAGCAAGCCTCTCACTCAGGGGCTTAGCTGCGAATCCGTTTCGCCTAAGTTTAAAAAATCCTACTGAGTGATGAGCAAGCCTCTCACATGGGGGCTTAGCTGCAGTCCAGTACTCGCCTAAGTTTTAAAAATCCTATCGAGTGATGAGCAAGCCTCTCACTCGGGGGCTTAGCTGCAGTCCAGTACTCGCCTAAGTTTGAAAAATCCTATCGAGTGATGAGCAAGCCTCTCACTCGGGGGCTTAGCTGCAGTCCAGTACTCGCCTAAGTTTAAAAAATCCTACCAAGTGGTGAGCAACCCTCTCACTCGGGGGCTTAGCTGCAGTCCAGTACTCGCCTAAGTTTAAAAAATCCTACCGAGTGGTGAGCAATCCTCTCACTCGGGGGCTTAGCTACAGTCCAGTACTCGCCTAAGTTTAAAAAATCCTACCGAGTGGTGAGCAATCCTCTCACTCGGGGGCTTAGCTGCAGTCCAATACTCGCTGAAGTTTAAAAAAAATCCTACCGAGTGGTGAGCAATCCTCTCACTCGGGGGCTTAGCTGCAGTCCAGTACTCGCCTAAGTTTAAAAAAATCCTACTGATTGGTGAGCAACCCTCTCACTCGGAGGCTTAGCTGCAGTCCAGTACTCGCCTAAGTGTAAAAAATCCTATCGAGTGGTGAGAAACCCTCACACTCGGGGGCTTAGCTGCAGTCCAGTACTCGCCTAAGTTTGAAACACATCCCTATCCGCAAGGACGACGAGGTGTAGGTCGACTGCAACCTTCTCTTCGGAGCCGCGCCACAAATACAATGTGTGCTCCATCCTCATCCGCAAGGACAATGAGGTGCAGGTCGACTGCAACCTTCTCTTCGGAGCTGCGCCACAAATACAATGTGCGCTCCATCCTCATCCGCAAGGACGATGAGGTGTAGGTCGACTGCAACCTTCTCTTCGGAGCTGCGCCACAAATACAATGTGCACTCCATCCTCATCCGCAAGGACGATGAGGTGCAGGTCGACTGCAACCTTCTCTTCGGAGCTATGCCACAAATACAACGTGCACTTCATCCTCATTCGCAAGGACGATGAGGTGCATGTCGACTGCAACCTACTCTTCGGAGCAGCGCCAAAAATACAACATGTGCTCCATCCTAATCTGCAAGGACAACGAGGTGCAGGTCGACTAGGACATCCTCCTTGGAACTGCATCTCAAGTACAAAGACTATTCCGAGTGAAGAACAAGTTCCACTCGATGGCAAACGCAAGCACATTCAGAAGATAAACCAAGTTCAGATAAATCCTAAAGTTCCAGAACAAATATAAAAGTACTCGGGCATCAGGCCCGAAGGAGTTTAACGGTTACAAAATCACTTGGCATTCCAAGGAAAATTTAAGGCGAGATATAAAGTTTGTTCACTCCACAGGAGGAGGGCTTGCAGGCTCGATAAACTCGTCCAGGTCGATTCCGTTAGTGATCCGAGTGGCAGCAGCAATGAAGGTTTCCATGAGTATTGGAAGTCATGCCATGTTGGCAACTTTGATCGCCGCCAGCTTCTCTTCTCGGGCTTCTTTGTAGTGGACCCAAACCAGCGATAGAGCCATGTTAGCACCACATCGGGCAGAAGACTTCTTCCATTCTTGCACTCGACCAGGGACCACATTGAGTCGAGTCGTCAGAGACTTGAGGTCATTTTGAAGCATTGCCCTTGGCCAAAGTGCTGTATCGATGTGCAACACCGCCACCTTCAGGCGAGCAAGATAGCTTGTAATGCTGTCAACACGGGATTCCAGTCGGAGCACACTCATGGCAGCCTCATCACTGACAGGAGAAAGGATGGGGTCCAAGCCCGTCTCAATTCGTCCAGTTTCTTCTTCAAAGTTTTGGCAGAATTCTGCAGATTCAAAGAATTAATGAGTCAACCGGTTCACGGTGATTTGCAAATAGTAAATCAGTTGGATAAAGAAAAGTACCTTCAAGCATAAGGAAGAGCTTCTTGGCGAGTGCTTTCAGATAAGCTTCCAGGTCATTTCTCCTACGAGAAATGCTTTCCAGCTGCTCATTCAGAGTCACCTTATCTTTCTTCAGACGAGTCGCCTCTCGGTTGGACTCGGTAAGAGACACCTTCAGCTTGGTGATTTCCTCTTCTAGCGCACCAACCGAAGCCAGCTTTTTGTCAGCAAGTGTAGTCTTCTCCTGAGCCTCCTTTTGCGCAGCTGCAAGATCGAGGTCCTTCTTCGCCAGAGCCTGCCTCATTTTCTCTGCAAGATATACAACCGGGTCAGACAGAAGAACGAAGAGATAACTTGAGGGATGATTAAGATAAACAGTAGACAAGTCGTTACCTTCCGTACCAGCTACTTCGTCTTTAGTCTTTTTCAAGTTCTGATTGGCCAGCTCCAAGTCAAGGTTGAGTTGTCTCTGCTTTTCCTCGAATTCAGCAAACTTGGAGATAAGCGCACATGATTTCTGCAATCAGTAAAAGATCATTCACCTTCGAGTGAATAAAACTCTAAGACTACTACAGAATCAAAACATTCTACAATATTCTCGGGGACTACACCTAGTGGGTGCACTTATCATGCCCCCACTGGTTCAGATTCCACTCGACATGGTCCGCCCAGACTGAGTGGAAGAAAAAAAGGATATTCTCAGACCCCAACCGACTGCCAGCAGTCGACCGCGGTCTCGGGGACTACACCCAGTGGGTGCACTTAGCGTGCCCCCACTGGTTTGGGTTCCACTTGACATGGTCCGTCCAGAGCGAGTGGAAGAGTGAAACAATAAAGACATTCTTTAAGACCCCCACCGACTCACACATTCGACGGTGGCCTCGGGGACTACACCTAGTTGGTGTACTACGCATGCCCCCACTAATCCAGAACTACAATCGACACAACCTAGTCGACTCAATCGAGAAAGTTACTCAACAGAAATTCAAACACCTAGTGGGTGTACAGATGTGAAGTGTAGAATAATAAGAAGATGCACGAAGGAAACTCTTCGGGTAGCATATCCTAACAGAACAAGCAACAAGATAAGAGTTCAGTCGGAAGCCAGCTTACCTGGACATTGGCTTGAAGGGCCGCACTGGCGTCATAAGCAGCCTGACTATTTTCGTGCACCACCTTCACCCGCTCCATCATTATGCCGGCTTGGCGAATGGCTTCTGCAGCGGCGCCTGCCTGGTCTTCTGGAACGTGATGGCTGGTGAAGACTGGAGTTGGCGGCTCTATCGTGACAGCTTGACGTTCCGAGGCATGAAGCTGGATGGTCGAAGCCAGCACTGGTGCAGTCGGCGATGTGGGGCGTTCACTTGATACTGGATCAGCGAAAGTAACATAAGCGCGAGTCACATCTTTAGGCTATTGAATCGCTGGCTCTGCCGCCAGCACCGATTGGGACGTCTTGCCAGCTGATCCCTTCTTGTTCCTCCTGGGCCTTAGCAGCACACCCTCGTCGTCATCTGGAAGTTCAATGACATTGGGAGGAGCTGCAAAAGATCGGTCACCAAGATACAGTCGACCCCAGATCAATTGCCAGAATTTAATTGACCGATAAAATGGCCGAGTAACTGAAGATAGGATTATGAGAGTTGTACCCGGGTTGCAAGTGACTGCATCTTCCATTTCCTCATCTTCATACTTGTGGGTGGAAGTCCCAGAGATAGCAGCATTGCAAATTTCAAGATTCAGTTGGTCATGTCTATCACGGTGGGTCGACCAAAACTCGACTCATACTAAACCAAGAAATCAGGTCCGACTATTACCCAGAAATAGTAGGAATGGCCACTTTGATCTTGGGCAAGGCCTTCTGCGGTTTTGACGACGCAGCTCAAATGAGAGGAAAAAGCACTTTCCCAGCCATGATCCTTCTTGAGTCAGTTTGAGGGTGGCAGTTGACCTGGTTCTATTGCAAAGACCAGCCGACTCCAGGTCAGTCGACTAGACTTCCCCCTCTTTTCCATGCTCGAGTCGAGAAGCCCTCCACCTTGAAAGTGACCCTGGAGGAGAAAGCGGCGGTGAAGGTGCTGGTCGAGCGGGTGGTCCAACTCGTTTGTGATGGCGTGGCTGACATGGATCTGTTGGAGGTCTTCCTTAAGCGACACATTCAGCCGCTTCAAGCTCGTGACCATTCGATGTGGATGTATTCGGGCATTGAGGATTCCACTCGGATCCTCCCAGAACAGGTCGACGAGGATACGGTGGAGAAGTGGCTGAGGGGTATCACTGGCAACAAATATAATCCCAGGGCGTCTAGGAGAGTCCCTCCACTCGACAACTCGCGCCAACCAGACAGGGCCCTTATTGAGATGTACTCGAAGCCCAACGGGGACTAGGAGCAGGATCCAGAGGGGGAGGCGAGCGGAGGCGAGAGCGGCGAGTGGCACTCTGATGAAGAGGAGGAGGAGGAGAGTGACGACCCGAGTGATGAAGAAGAGTTCAACTCACCTCCCCGTAGGAAAAAGTGATCCAAGCATACTCACGACCCGGCAAGCATCCATGACAAAGCAACCACGCCGACTGAGCAGTCGTCAAAGCGCCCTCGGACGTCTTCTCCAGTGCCGACTGAGAAGGCACCGAAGCAACCGAAAGTTGCGCCATCTCCAGCGCCGACTGATAAGGCACCGTCTTCTCCTTCCCCATTGCAGCGGGCGGAGCTCGAACAGAGCGGCGGCGCCGGGAGCAGACGTGGATGTGGCAGAGAAAACAGGGGAGAAAGAGGAAGAATGGGAACACACTGTGCAAAAACCCCCGATCTAGCACCCTATATGAGGTCGTTTCCGAGTGGCTGACCAATGGGTCCAGGCGATCCTATCGAATCCCGCAACAGTCGCGCGCGTGATACGTGGTGAAAAAGGTGGCGTGGTGATTGAGGCGCCCTGCCTAATCCAACCAGATTACTGCAGCCTCCTCCGCCTCGCACGCTTCCCAAAATTCGAATCCCACAAGATCCACAAGCAGCAGAGCAACCTGTCAGACGGAAGATTTTTCCCATATCAGCACTCGAAGCTTAGCAGTAAAAGTCACTCAACAAAACCAAGAATGGATCAAGGCGACTGAAAAAGAAGTTGAAGTCATCGTGATTGCTCATTTGGTCCCAATAAGACGCTTCCGAAGCACAAAATTGAGTCGGGGGTGTTCTCAACTCCTTCTTCACTCAAACCCTGAACCATTCGGGGGCCAATGATGAAGCAATGTACCAAGGGTAGGGTCATAGGCCTGACCTAGACACCCTCCCCTAGGACATCACCCTAAAACCAGAAGCATTCGAGGGATAGCATAATCCACTCGACCTCTAAGCATTCCACTCGGAAGACTCGAAGTCACTCGACCGCGACAACTACCACTCGACAGACATAAGATCTAAAGTCACTCTGCATGGCAACAGTCGGACATTTACTTCATAGACTTAATAGACATTTATGTCACTTTATTTCTAGCGTTACCAGTAATGCCACTCTTGATGTACCTTAAAACCCTTGTAACATGGGCTAGATGGGGTTTAGGCGCACTCTATATAAGCCACCCCCTCCACTGGCACAAGGGTTCGCACCTCCTGTAAACACACACACACACATAATCCAGTCGACCGCCTCCGGGCACCGAGACATAGGGCTGTTACTTCCTCCGCGAAGGGCCTGAACTCATAAAACTCATGTGTACTGCTACGTCTTGAGCTTGTGTTGGTTTTCCCCGAAGAGGAAGGGATGATGCAGCAGAGTAGCGTAAGTATTTCCCTCAGTTTTTGAGAACCAATGTATCAATCCAGTAGGAGGCTACGCTCAAGTCCCTCGTACCTGCACAAAATGATAGCTACTCGCAACCAACGCGATTAGGGGTTGTCAATCCCTTCACGATCACTTACGAGAGTGACATCTGATAGATATAATATTTTTGGTATTTTTGGTATAAAGATGCAAAGTAAAAAGTAAAAGCAAAGTAAAAAAGCAAAGCAAGATTAAAGTAATGGAGATTGATATGATGAGAATAGACCCGGGGGCCATAGGTTTCACTAGTGGCTTCTCTCAAGAGCATAAGTATTCTACGGTGGGTGAACAAATTACTGTTGAGAAATTGACAGAATTGAGCATAGTTATGAGAATATCTAGGCATGATCATGTATATAGGCATCACGTCCATGACAAGTAGATCGAAACGATTCTGCATCTACTACTATTACTCCACTCATCGACCGCTATCCAGCATGCATCTAGAGTATTAAGTTAAAAATAGAGTAACGCCTTAAGCAAGATGACATGATGTAGAGAGATAAATTCATGCAATATGAAATAAACCCCATCTTGTTATCCTTGATGGCAATGATACAATACGTGCCTTGTTGCCCCTTTTGTCACTAGGTAAGGACACCGCAAGATCGAACCCAAAGCTAAGCACTTCTCCCATGGCAAGAACTACCAATCTAGTTGGCCAAACCAAACGGATAATTCAAAGAGACTTGCAAAGATAACCAATCATACATAAAAGAATTCAGAGAAGATTCAAATATTATTCATAGATAGACTTGATCATAAACCCACAATTCATCGGTCTCAACAAACACACCACAAAAAGAAGATTACATCGAATAGATCTCCACAAGAGAGGGGGAGAACTTTGTATTGAGATCCAAAAAGAGAGAAGAAGCCATCTAGCTACTAACTATGGACCCGAAGGTCTGAGGTAAACTACTCACACTTCATCGGAGAGGCTATGATGATGTAGAAGCCCTCTGTGATGACGGCCCTCTTCCAGCGGAGCTCCGGAACAGGCCCCAAGATGGGATCTCGTGGATACAGAAAGTTGCGGCGATGGAATTAGGTTTTTGGCTCCTGTTCTGATCATTTGGGGGTACGTGTGTATAGCGCCCCCCCTCGTGACCTCCTCTTTTGTTCCTTGGAGCAGGGTGCAAGTCTCCTGGATCACGTTCAGTGAAAAAATCACGTTCCCGAAGATTTTATTCTGTTTGGACTCCGTTTGATATTCCGTTTCTTCGAAACACTGAAATAGGCAAAAAACATCAATTCTGGGTTGGGCCTCCGGTTAATAGGTTAGTCCCAAAAATAATATAAAAGTTGAAAATAAAGCCCAATATAGTCCAAAACAGTAGATAATATAGCATGGAGCAATCAAAAATTATAGATATGTTGGAGACGTATCATGTACAACTTCGCCATAGCTAGGATCTTGCCTCCTCATACCTACCCCCATTCTACTGTCAGTCTTAGATCCACGACAGTCGGTACTTGAAGGGTATAGTGATGCGAATTGGATCTCTGATGTTGATGAGATGAAGTCCACAACTAGGTATATGTTTACTCTTGTATGTGGCACTGTTTCCTGGAAGTCTTGCAAGCAAACGATCTTAACGAGATCAACAATGGAAGCAGAATTAACAGCATTAGACACATCTGGTGTCGAAGCAGGATGGCTTCGAGATCTTTTGATGGACTTGCCGTTGGTTGATAAACCGGTTCCGGCTATCCTTATGAACTATGGCAATCAGACTGTCATCACCAAGGTGAAGAGTTCAAAGGACAACATGAAGTCCAACAAACACATAAGAATGAGATTAAAAGCTGTCAGAAAATTAAGAAACTCTGGAGTGATAGCGTTGGAGTAGTGATAGCGTTGGAGTATGTCCATACGGCTAAGAATATGGAAGATCCCTTTACAAAAGGGCTATCACATGTAGTGATAAATAATGCATCGAGGGATATGGGTATGAGACCCACATGAGTTTCCATGGTGGTAACCCAACCTATGTGATCGAGATCCTATGAAGTAGGACCTAGGAAACAAGCCAGTGGTGAACTAAGGAGAGTAACTATACTAACCCACTCCGTTGGAGATGCAGTACTATCGATACTATATGGTAGGATGACTACTGTCTTAATGTGTTCCAAAGCTTATGTAAGCAAGATGCTATCCTACAGAGCGGTCTTTGGAGGAACACACCTATGTGAGCCTGACTGCTAGTCACAGTCTATGAGATTTGGGTGATCTCTAGTAAGCTCATGAATAGGCCAGGAGTATGACTTATGTGCTCCATTCGAGGGGTCAACCTTCAGCAGCCTAGTACTAGTAAGACATGTGGTGAAGCTTCTTTACACCAAACCGACAATTCAAGTGTTAGTCAATTAATTTTTTAGTTGTGAAGGAGTGTAGCTACTTGCTCTAGGTGAAGTTCAACCTTAACATGTCTTCACTGAAACACTGGTATATCAAAAACATCAATTGAAACAGAGGACACAATGGGCCCTCAAGATCTGGCGGGGGTTGTTGAAATATGGGGTGGGCTTTAGGCCCATCCAACGATTTCAGAAAAATCTCTAAGGGCCCATGTGGGTTACGTGGCACTAGGTGTCGTGGGAAGTTTAGTCTCACCTTGCTAGTGGATAAGGAGTTGGACCTCTTTATAAGGCTTTCTCTTCTACATGCTACTGGAGCTTGAGAATAGAAGAGGCCCTCACGCACTCCCCCTCCGCCGCCCGCCTCGCCACGCCACGCCTCTTCACGACGCGCCGTGTGTTGCGGGAATGAGCCGTGCCGAGCTCACAGTTACGCGCTTATTTTTGCCAGTCACTAACAGAGAGTTTCTGGAGGCTGGGCCACGATCTGACACGTCACGCACACGCCCACCGTCGTTCCTTTGCTGCTGCCGCCGGTGACTGCATCCCGTCCGCTGCGTACACGGTCGACGGGAGAGTAGGTCTTCGAAACGCCACCCCTCCGGTTCCTGTACGGGAGAGGGGCGAATAGGTTTTTGGGAAGCGACCATGCGACTACTCGCTGATAACCCACAAGTATAGGGCATCACAACAGTTTTCGAGGATAGAGTATTCAACCCAAATCTATTGATTCGACACAAGAAAGGCAAAGAATATTCTCAAATATTAGCAGCTGAGTTGTGAATTCAACCACACCTGGAAGACTTAATATCTGCAGCAAAGTATTTAGTAGCAAAGTAGTATGGAAGTAATGGTAACAGTGGCAAGTAAAAGTAGCAGTTTTGTAACAATCATAAGAGAGGCAACAGAAAAGTATCTTAGCAAATATCAATATGAAACGAGCTCGTAGGCAATGGATCAATGATGGATAATTATGTCGGATGACATTCATCATGCAAACAGTTATAAGTTATAACACAGGGTGACATAGAACTAGCTCCAATTCATCAATATAATGTAGGCATGTATTCCGAATATAGTCATACGTGCTTGTGGAAAAGAACTTGCATGATATATTTTGTCCTACCCTCCCGTGGCAGCGGGGTCCTAATGGAAACTAAGGGATATTAAGGGCTCCTTTTAATAGAGTACCAGACCAAAGCGTTAGCACTTAGTGAATATATGAACTCCTCAAACTACGGTCATCACCGGGAAGTGTCCCGACTATTGTCACTTCGGGGTTGCCGGATCATAACATGTAGTAGGTGACTACAACTTGCAAGATAGGATTAAGAACACAAATATATTCATGAAAACATAATACGACCAGATCTGAAATCATGGCACTCGGCCCCTAGTGACAAGCATTAGTCATAGCAACATCAATCTTAGAACATAGTTGATACTAGGGATCTAACCCTAACAAAACTAACTCGATTACATGGTAAATCTCATCCAACCAATCACTGTTCAGCAAGCTTATGATGGAATTACTCACGCACGGCGGTGAGCATCAGGAAATTGGTGATGTTGATGGCAACAATTTACCCTCTCCGGTGCCCCGAACGGACTCCAGATCTGGCCTCCCGATGAAGAACAGGGGGTGACGGCGGCTCCGTATTGTAAAACGTGATGAATCCTTCTCTCTGATTTTTTTCTCCCTGAACGTGAATATATGGAGTTGGAGTTGAGGTCGGTGGAGGTCCGTGGGACCCACAAGACCGAAGGGCGCGCTCTAGGGGGTGGGGGCGCCCTCCACCCTTATGGACAGGTTGTGGGTCCCCTTCGGTTGATTCTTTCGCCAATATTTTAATTTATTCCAAAAATAATCTCCTTGAAGTTTCAGGTCATCCCAAGAACTTTTATTTCTGCACAAAAATAACACCATGGCAATTCTGCTGAAAACAGCATCAGTTTGGGTTAGTTCTATTCAAATCATGCAAATTGGAGTCCAAAACAAGGGGAAAAGAGTTTGAAAAAGTAGATACGATGGTGACGTATCAACTCCCCCAGGCTTAACCCATTGCTTGTCCTCAAGCAATTCAGTTGACAAACTAAAAGTGATAAAGAAAAAAATTTACAAACTCTGTTTGATCTTGGTATTGCAAATATGTAAAGCCAGCATTCACGTTTTCAGCAAAGATTATGAACTAACCATATTCACAATAACGTTTAGGGCTCACATTTACTCATATCAATGGCATAATCAACTAGCGAGCAATAATAATAAATCTCGGATGACAACACTTTTTCAAAACAATCTTGATATGCTATAACAATATGGTATCTCATTAGCCCTTTCTGAGACCGCAAAACATAAGTGCAGAGCACCCCTAAAGATCACGGACTGAAATAGACATTGTAATTCATAATAAAAGAGATCCAGTCACAGTCATACTCAATATAAATTAATAATAATGCATACAAATGACAGTGGTGCTTTCTAACTAGTGTTTTTATAAGAGGATGATGACTTAGCAATAAAAGTAAATAGATAGGCCCTTCGCAGAGGGAAGCAGGAATTTCTAGAGGTGCCAGGAATTTCCAGAGGTGAAAGAGCTCCAGTTTTTGAAATAGAGGAATAATATTTTGAGCGGTATGCTTTCATTGTCAGCATAACAACCAAGAGATATCATTATCTTCCATGCTACATACATTATAGGCGGTTCCCAAACAGAATGGTAAAGTTTATACTCCCCCACCACCAACAAGCACACTCCATGGCTGGTCCGAAACAATGGGTACCATCCAACTAACAACAGTCCTGGGGGAGTTTTGTTTGCAATTATTTTGATTTGATTTGAGCATGGGACTGGGCATCCCGGTTACCAGCCATTTTCTCGTGAATGATGAGTGAAGTCCACTCATCATGAGAATAACCCACCTAGCATGGGAGATATTGACAACCCTAGTTGGTACATGAGCGATTCGAGCATACAAAAAAGATTATTATTTGAAGGTTTAGAGTTTGGCACATGCAAATTTACTTGGAACGGCAGGTAAATACCGCATATAGGAAGGTATGGTAGACTCATATGGAACAACTTTGGGGTTTATGGAAGTGGATGCACAACCAGTATTCCCACTTAGTACAAGTGAAGGCTAGAAAAGACTGATGAGCGACCAACTAGAGAGCGACAATAGTCATAAACATGCATTGAGAGTAACCAACATTGAGTGCGAGCATGAGTAGGATATAAATCACCATGAACATAACTATCGTGGAGGCTATGTTGATTTTGTTTCAACTACATGCGTGAACATGTGCCAAGTCAAGCCACTCGAATCATTCAAAGGCGGATACCATCATATCATACTACATCACAACCATTTTAAAAGCATCTTGCACGCAAGGTAAACCATTATAAACTCCTAGCTAATTAAGCATGGCATGAATAACTATAATCTCTAATTGTCATTGCAAACATGTTTCATTCATAATAGGCTGAATCAGGAATGATGAAATAATCATATTTACAAAAACAAGATAGGTCGAGTTCATACCAGCTTTTCCTCATCTCAATCATTTCATCACTTATTGTCATTATTGCCTTTCACTTGCACGACCGAATGGTGTGGATGATAATAATAATAGTACACGTGCATTGGACTAAGATGGAATCTGCAAGCATTTATTCAAAGGAGAAGAGAAGGTAATATGGGCTCTTTGTTAGATCAACAATAATGCATATGAGAGTCACTCAACATTTTCACCGTGGTCTTCTCCTCTCGACCCCCAAAGAAAAGAAAATAATTTCAAAGAAACACACTGAAATATTTTTGGAGTTTTTGTTTTTCTGAAGAAAGTAAAACAAGAACGAGAAAAACTATTTACACGGGAAAGCTCCCAACAAGCAAAAGAAGAATGAGAAATCTTTTTGGGTTTTCTTTTAATACTACTACACTAAGCATGCATAGAAAGTAAAACTAACTACAACTAATTTTTTTGGTTTTTCTTAAGGTTTATCAAACACACAAGAGAAAGCGGGAAAAAGAAATAAACTAGCGGGGATAGTACAATGAAAAAGTATGAACACCAACAACTGAAATGAATGTGTGAACATGAATATAATGTCGATGAGAAATACGTACTCCCTCAAGCTTAGGCTTTTGTCCTAAGTTGGTCTAGGGCCACCACCGGCCCGGATGATATCCGAAATCATAGTTGGGGTCGTATTGTGCTGCGGCAGCTACTGCTTGGCGAGCTGCTTCCTGGAGGCGAGCAGCCTGTGCTGCTCTCTTATACTCGTTTGCCTCCTCCCTAGTTATAAAATATTTCCCATTTACCTGAAAGTTAAAGAAGGCAGGAGCAGGAAGGGTAATATGGACGGCACAACGTTTGTCAAAGATTAATCAGTACTGGAGGAACTGTTTGTTACTCTCAAGAAACTGGTAGCGTACCATAGCATCATAATCTAGAAAAGCAGGTGGCAACTCAATATCATACCCTCTTATGGGTTGATAACCCATAAGTATAGGGGATCGCAACCGTTTTCGAGGGTAGAGTATTCAATGCAAATTTATTGATTTCACACAAGGGGAGCCAAAGAATATTCTCAAGTATTAGCAGCTGAGTTGTCAATTCAACCAGACCTGAAAGACTTAATATCTGTAGCAAAGTATTTAGTAGCAAAGTAGTGTGGAATTAATAGTGACGGTGGCAAAAGTAACAGTAGCAGTTTTGTAGTGATTGTAACAGTGGCAACGGAAAAGTAAATAAGCAAAGATCAATATGTGAGTGCTGGGGATCGTAGCAGAAATTTAAAATTTTCTACGCATCACCAAGATCAATCTATGGAGTAATCTAGCAACAAGGGGAAGGGGAGTGCATCTACATACCCTTGTAGATCGCTAAGCGGAAGCGTTGCAAGAACGCGGATGAAGGAGTCGTACTCATAGCGATTCAGATCGCGGTTGATTCCGATCTAAGCGCCGAACCACGGCGCCTCCGCGTTCAACACATGTGCAGCCCGGTGACGTCTCCGATGCCTTGATCCAGCAAGTGGAGAAGGAGAGGTTGGGGAAGACTCCATCCAGCAGCAGCACGACGGCGTGGTGGTGAAGGAGGAGCGTGGCAATCCTGCAGGGCTTCGCCAAGCACCGCGGGAGAGGAGGAGGACTTGATAGAGGGGGAGGGCTGCGCCAGTACTTGTGGTGCGGCTACCCTCCCACCCCCACATATATATAGGGGCAAGGGAGAGGGGGGCCGGCCCCCTCAGATCCAATCTGAGGAGGGGGCGGCGGCCAGGGGGGGTTGCCTTGCCCCCTAAGGCAAGGGGGGCGCCCCCCCTTTAGGGTTCCCCCAAACCCTAGGTGCATGGGCCCTAGGGGGGAGGCGCCCAGCCCACTAAGGGGCTGGTCCTCTCTCCACACACAGCCCATAGGGCCCTCCGGGCAGGTGGACCCTCCCGCTGGACCCCCGGAACCCCTCCAGTGGTCCCGGTACAATACCGGTAACCCCCGAATTATTCCGGTGACCGTATGATGACTTCCCATATATAAATCTTTACCTCCGGACCATTCCGGAACTCCTCGTGACGTCCGGGATCTCATCCGGGACTCCGAACAACATTCGGTAACCACGTATATCTATTCCCTATAACCCTAGCGTCATCGAACCTTAAGTGTGTAGACCCTACGGGCTCGGGAGTCATGCAGACATGGCCGAGACAACTCTCTGGTCAATAACCAACAGCGGGATCTGGATACCCATGTTGGCTCCCACATGCTCCACGATGATCTCATCGGATGAACCACGATGTGAAGGATTCAATCAATCCCGTATACAATTCCCTTTGTCCAGCGGTATTGTACTTGCCCGAGATCCGATCGTCGGTATCCCGATACCTTGTTCAACCTCGTTACCGGCAAGTCTCTTTACTCGTTCCGTAACACATCATCCCATAATCAACTCCTTGGTGACATTGTGCACATTATGATGATGTCCTACTGAGTGGGCCCAGAGATACCTCTCCGTTTACACAGAGTGACAAATCCCAGTCTCGATTCGTGCCAACCCAACAGACACTTTCGGAGATACCTATAGTGTACCTTTATAGCCACCCAGTTACGTTGTGACGTTTGGCACACCCAAAGCACTCCTACGGTATCCGGGAGTTGCACAATCTCATGGTCTAAGGAAATGATACTTGACATTAGAAAAGCTTTAGCAAACGAACTACACGATCTTGTGCTAGGCTTAGGATTGGGTCTTGTCCATCACATCATTCTCCTAATGATGTGATCCGGTTATCAACGACATCCAATGTCCATGGTGAGGAAACCGTAACCATCTATTGATCAACGAGCTAGTCAACTAGAGGCTTACTAGGGACATGGTGTTGTCTATGTATCCACACATGTATCTGAGTTTCCTATCAATACAATTCTAGCATGGATAATAAACGATTATCATGAACAATGAAATATGATATAATAATAACTAATTTATTATTGCCTCTAGGGCATATTTCCAACAGTGAAAAGCTCGTAGGCAATGGATCAGTGATGGATAATCACGTCGGATGCGATTCCTCATGCAATAGTTATAACATAGGGTGACACAAAACTAGCTCCAGTTCATCAATGTAATGTAGGCATGTATCCCGAATATAGTCATACGTGCTTATGGAAAAGAACTTGCATGACATCTTTTGTCCTACCCTCCCATGGCGGCGGGGTCTTGATAACCCACAAGTAAAGGGGATCGCAACCGTTTTTGAGGGTAGAGTATTCAACCCAAATTTATTGATTCGACACAAGGGGAGCCAAAGAATATTCTGAAGTATTAGCAACTGAGTTGTCAATTCAACCACACCTGGAAACTTAATATCTGCAGCAAAGTATTTAGTAGCAAAGTAATATGATAGTAGTGGTAACGGTAGTAAAAGGTAATGATAACAAAAGTAATGTTTTTGGTATTTTGTAGTGATTTTAGCAATAGCAACGGAAAAGTAAATAAGCGAAGAACAATATATGGAAAGCTCGTAGGCAATGGATCGGTGATAGAGAATTATGCCGGATGTGGTTCATCATGTAACAGTCATAACCTAGGGTGACACAGAACTAGCTCCAATTCATCAATGTAATGTAGGCATGTATTCCGAATATAGTCATACGTGCTTATGGAAAAGAACTTGCATGACATCTTTTGTCCTACCCTCCCGTGGCAGCAGGGTCCTAGCGGAAACTAAGGGATATTAAGGCCTCCTTTTAATAGAGTACCAGACCAAAGCATTAACACATAGTGAATACATGAACTCCTCAAACTATGGTCATCACTGGGAATGGTCCCGATTATTGTCACTTAAGGGTTGCCGGATCATAACACATAGTAGGTGACTATAGACTTGCAAGATAGGATCAAGGACACTCATATATTGATGAAAACATAATAGGTTCAGATCTGAAATCATGGCACTCGGGCCCTAGTGACAAGCATTAAGCATAGCAAAGTCATAGCAACATCAATCTCAGAACATAGTGGATACTAGGGATCAAACCCTAACAAAACTAACTCGATTACATGATAAATCTCATCCAACCCATCACCGTCCAGCAAGCCTACGATGGAATTACTCACGCACGGCGGTGAGCATCATGAAATTAGTGATGGAGGATGGTTGATGATGATGACAGCAACGAATCCCCCTCTCCGTAGCCCCGAACGGACTCCGGATCAGCCCTCGCGAGAGGTTTTAGGGCTTGGCGGCGGCTCCGTATCGTAAAACGCGATGATTTCTTCTCTCGGATTTTTTTCTCCCCGACCAGGAATATATGGAGTTGGAGTTGAGGTCGGTGGAGCTCCAGGGGGCCCACGAGGCAGGGGGCGCGCCCCCACCCTCGTGGCTAGGGTGTGGGATAGTGGTACTGACGGCATTTTTCTTCCTCGAAGCTCACAAGATCAGCGTTACGCAAATATGCATTAAATTCTTCCTTAATCCCCGCTCGATCCATGAAGTCCTTTGAAGGCCATTCACAAGGCCGCACTGGAGCGTCCCTTGGTGGCTCATCATCACGCATTGCAAGCCTGTGTCCTTGTTTCCTTGAAGAACCACCTTGGTACATTTTTCCTTAGCATATTTCTCCCTCTGAAAAATTTATGAAATTTTTAGTAACTTCAAATAAAAGTAAACCAAAACTCAACAAAAGTGATAGCAACTACTCCTACAAGTGCCTAGAGCCTATATCATGCATCAAAACTACTTGGAACCACATAAATTTGACATGCAAGCTCAAGAACAGGGTCACCTAAGCAGCAAAAAAATGCAATGGATAAAGCACTAGAACAAAAACTAATTGGACCAATGGAGGAGTCACATACCAAGGAACAATCCCCCCAAGTAGTTTTGTGAGAGGTGCTTTGAGCAAGGAGATTGAAAATGGCAACAAAATGAGCTTGGACTCGGGTTTGAGCTAGATAATGGTGTTTGTGGGAGGAAGAAGGAGTGTGTGGGTGCAGGAATAAGTGGAGGAGGTCCACCGTGGGCCCACGAGGCAGGGGGCGCGCCCAGGGGGTAGGGCGCGCCCTCCACCCTCGTGGCCAGGTGGATGCCCCCTACTGTGTTCTGAATGCCAAATATTCTCAAATATTCCAGAAAAAATCATATTTAAATTTCAGGGCATTTGGAGAACTTTTATTTTCGGGGTATTTTTATATTGCACCGATAATTCAGATAACAGACAGAAAATATTGTTTTTATTTTATTTAATATAAATAACAGAAAGTAAAAGGAGGGTACAGGGGGTTGTGCTTTCTAACTTCATTCATCTCATGATCATCAAAACGAATCCATTAACAAGGTTCATCAAGTCTTGTTAACAAACTCATTCCGAATAACATGGAACCGGAGAATTTTCGAATAACACTAGGTTAGCTCAATGGGGATATGCACATCCCCAACAATAAGAATATCATATTTCTTCTTGACAGTAGGAAGAGGAAATTCAAAACCTCCAAAAATAATCGATGGAATTTTTCCAATAGAATTGATAGTGTGGACTTGAGGTTGTTTCCTAGGAAAGTGTACCGTATGCTCATTACCATTAACACGAAAAGTGACATGACCTTTGTTGCAATCAATAAAAGCCCCTGCAGTATTCAAAAAGGGTCTTAAAGAATAATAGACATACTATCGTCTCGGGAATATCAAGAATAACAAAGTCCGTTAAAATAGTGACGTTTGCAACCACAATAGGCACACTGATGGAGTAATTGACCATGGATACCCCGAAGATGACAAGACAATATTTCAAGACATCGGGGCTAGCAAAGCCCCTCAGTCCAACTGCCCAGCTGCTCCTGCTGGCTCCCCATCAGACTGCTTTGTCCGGCCGGCTGCCGGCTGCCGACTGCGCCGACCAGCCAGTTGCCGACTACGCCGACCAGCCAGCTGCCGACTGCGCCAACCAGCTGGCTGCCGACTGCAGCCCGACCCGACACCGACGAGACGACCGTACCACGACGTCATCTACAGTGTACCGTGTCCCCTGGGTACTAATTTATAAAGTACCCCAGGGGACAAGCATGACATGCACCATGCCACTAGCTATGCCTACATAGCTTGGCTTGTAAGCTACCCAAGGTAGCTTACAACTAAAGCCACTACCACCCATGCCACTAGCTAGCTTACACACTATAAAAGGAGGCCTCATCCATCCATCCAGGAGGATGGACTCCCACGGCCACACACTCCCCCACGGCCATGCTTGGCCCCTAGAGCACGCATGCTCACTCCGGACGCACACATATACAGAGTCAGATGCCCATGACACTGATCCCAGATACAGCTCCAGGAGCACTTTGTACTGCCCGATGTACACCCCAGATATATACTCAAACATGCAGGAGTAGGGGTGTTATCTCTCCGGAGAGCCCCGAACCTGGGTAAACTAGCGCGTGCTACTCGCATACCCGCTCCCGGTCCTGTCACCAGCAGTCTTACCCTCACACTAAGCCCTTGTGGCATCTGTCGACTCGCAAGCCCCCCGTGAGAATACCACGACAGTTGGCGCCCACCGTGGGGCGGTACTACTACTATGCTACCACGCTGCTGCTGGTTCCGCAGTCCGGGCGGGACCACTTTCATCATCACCGTGGCGTCGTCGTCATCTCTCGTTAGCGCTCGGGGGCCCGACGTCAACACGCCCTCAGAGCAGCCGCGAGGGGCGGCACGTCCTCGCCGTCGGCCTCATCATCTTCATCATCACCGCGACGTCGCCTCCATCTCTCTGGCACGGTCGGGGGCTCAACACCAGCATGCCCCGGCGCGACCGTGCGGGACGGCGCATCCGCGACGTTGGCCTCGGCATCATCGGCCTCACTCGCTCCTCCGCATGCATTCCACCTTGCGCGCCTCACCAACTCCATACGGCCTACGGGCATCCGTGGCCTTGCGCCCCGCTGTCCAAGCGGCAGCGGAGCTGCTCAGCGGCGCCTAGTCCCTCGCCGGCCAGCTGCAGCGGCCGGCTGCGCGCCCATGTTTGGTGCTGTCACTCCTCCATTGTCCTCGTTTTCCAGCCATACAATCCATCGATCCAACCACCAGCTTCTCCAACGCTTGGCCGCGTTCATGCTGGACACAAGCCAAAACCATAGTCATACATCGTCCCATACACCGGCCAGACGCAATCCAGATACTGACCATATAATCATCAGACTCGTTCCAGACAATGGCCAGACATCCCTTGTACACTACGCGTACGCAAATACAGATAATGGCCATAATCTCCTCATACTTTGCCCGAATGCAAGTCGACCGCTGCCTGGCCGCGTTCGGCCTCATCCCGTTGTCCCGGCCGGCCTCTGCTGCCTCGCCCCTGGCCAGCACCGTCCGGGGTTCTGCGACCCGGCCGCCCGCTCGCCGACTCCCTCCGGCCGGCTCCGCCACGCCCTGTGGGCTACCCCAGCACCGGGGCCGCCTCCTCACCTGCCTCGCCGCCTGGCCGGGTCGCCGCCTCCCACTGGCCCAGGTCGGCTCCTACCTGCTCGCTGCCTCCACCGTCTGCCCTAGAACGGTGCTGCGCCGGCCTCCTGCGTCGGCCGCCGGCTCTGCCCCGTCCGCACCTGCCGGCTTCGCCCGCACCGGCTTCCCTCGCAACCCGACCAGCTCCGCTCCTCCGCGCCTGTCGGGTCCCCGCGGCTGCCTCACCATCTCAGCGGGCCCCCGCGTTGGGTCCCCGCACCCCGTCGTCTCCCCAGCTTGCGCCCGCGACCCGGCCTCCGTGCGCCGGCTATCTGTGCCGGCCGGGCCGCGCGCCTCGCACCGGCTCCGCCTCCGGCGTCCCGTCCGCATCGCCGCCATGCGCCCGCGCTCCCCCGCGCTTGGCCGTGTCCCACCTGCCGCGCCCGCCCAGCCGGCTCCGCCCGACCTGCCCTGGCCGGCTTCGCTTTGGCCGGGTGCTCGAAGGAAAAGAAGCAGTGGGGTTGGACCCGGCCAAAGAAAAGTTAGAAGGCCGGCTCGCCCAAAAAAAGAACAAAGAAAAGAAAAAGAGAGATGCCGGCTAGATAAAGAACCCGGTTGGTCAAGATGGATGTGAAAAAAATGGAAAGAAAGTTGCCGGATGAAAAAAGGGAGAAAGAAAAAAATGATGGCTCAGTTTGCTTGCCCGCGTCATCGCCTGTTGACGCCTGGTCGGCTGGCGAGCCGACCCGGCTATCTGTCCGCTTCGATGCCTGGCCGGTCTGGTCCGACTGGCTGTGGCACCCCTCGAGCCACCCGGAGGCTCGGAGGCTGCACCCAGTGGGCGGGACCCGCCGGCCGTCATCGACAACACCCGCCTCGTCTACATGAAAATCATGTTGAGCTCCTCACTCGCATACTTTCGCACCACGTGCAAACACGGATAACCCCGAGCGATGCTCAGTGAACTATCTCCGCATTTCATTACAGTTGCATCACTGTTCCCCCCGACACCAGCCATGGTTGGCCTGGGGGCTGGCCGCTTGGCCTGAGACGTTTGTTCCCGCAGACGGCTTAGTAGCGTGCGCAGTACCAAAGGCTCACTCTTAGTCACAGACCGCAGAGCGGCTGTCCGGCTAGCAAGGGTGAACGCTGGAGGCCACCCACGCGAAAAACGTCCGGGAAGAAAAACACTTCGGGCGACCCGGCCGTTTCCTTTATGAGTATCTGCTCGGTTAAATCTGCTCCCAGATTCTGAGTACTGTACACTCCGCTTCACGGCCCACTCTCAGCCACAGACCGTAGAGCGGCTATTCGGCGAGCGAGAGTACAAGCCAAAAAGCGGAGGGAACATGAAAAAGATTGAAGGGGGCTCGGACGAAACCGAGTCGGCACCGTCCGCATAAAACTTGCAATGCTAAAAGCAAACATTTGATATATCTGCGTGGACTAACTTTGCCTTTTTTCATGATCATTTCCATGAACACTCGCCAAAAGAACCTCCGCCCAACTTTGCCAAGTTGCCCAGAGGCTTGGGGGCTACTAACGGAGTAATTGACCATGGGTAACCCGAAGACGGCAAGACAATATTTCAAGACATCGGGGCTAGCAAAGCCCCTTAGTCCGACTGCCCGGCTGCTCCTGCCGGCTCCCCGTCCGACTGCTCTGCCCGGCTGGCTGCCGGCTGCCGACTGCGCCAACCAGCCGGCTGCCGACTGTGCCAACCAGCCGGCTGCCGACTGTGCCAACCAGCCGGCTGCCGACTGCAGCCCGACCCGACACCGACCCGACACCGACAAGACACCGATGAGATGACCGTACCGCGACGTCATCTATAGTGTACCGTGTCCCCTGGGTACTGATTTATAAAGTACCCCAGGGGACAAGCATGACATGCACCATGCCACTAGCTATGCCTACATAGCTTGGCTTGTAAGCTACCCAAGGTAGCTTACAACCAAAGCCACTACCACCCATGCCACTAGCTAGCTTACACATTAAGCTACCTACACACTATAAAAGGAGGCCTCATCCATCCATCCAGGAGGATGGACTCCCACGGCCACACACTCCCCCACAGCCATGCTTGGCCACTAGAGCATGCATGCTCACTCCGGACGCACACATATACAGAGTCAGATGCCCATAACACTGATCCCAGATACAGCTCCAGGAGCACTTTGTACTGCCCGATGTACACCCCAGATATATACTCAGACATGCAGGAGTAGGGGTGTTATCACTCTGGAGAGCCCCGAACCTGGGTAAACTAGTGCGTGCTACTCGCATACCCACTCCCGGTCCTATCAGCAGCATTCTTACCCTCACACTAAGCCCTTGTGGCATCTGTCGACTTGCAAGCCCCCCGTGAGAATACCACGACACACATCCTCACAAATACCGATAGGTATATTAGTTGATTTAACAGCCATTTGCAAAGATATTTCAGTAGGTGTCAACTTATTCAAATCAAGTCTATGATATAAAGAGAGAGGCATAACACTAACACCGGCTCCAAGATCACATAAAGCAGTTTTAACATAGTTTCTTTTAATGGAGCATGGTATAGTTGGTACTCCGGGATCTCCTAGTTTCTTAGGTATTCCACCTTTAAAAGTATAATTAGCAAGCATGGTGGAAATTTCAGCTTCCGATATCTTTCTTTTATTAGTAACAATATCTTTCATGTACTTAGCATAAGGATTCAAGCATATCAGTCAAACGCATACGCAAAAATATAGGTCTAATCATTTCAGCAAAGCGCTCAAAATCCTCATCATCCTTTTTCTTGGATGGATTAGGAGGAAAAGGCATCGGTTTCTGAACCCAAGGCTCTCTTTCCTTACCGTGTTTCCTAGCAACAAAGTCTCTTTTATCACAACATTGATTCTTTGATTGTGGGTTATCAAGATCAACAGCAAGTTCAATCTCTACATCATTGTCATTACTAGGTTGAGCATCAACATGAACATCATCATTAACATTATTACTAGGTTCATGTTCATTACCAGATTGTGTTTCAGCATCAGAGATAGAAATATCATTAGGATTCTTAGGTGTGTCAACAACAGGTTCACTAGGAGTATGCAAAGTCCTATCATTTTTCTTTTTCTTCCTTTTAGAAGGACTAGGTGCATCTATATTATTTCTCTGAGAATCTTGCTGAATTCTATTAGGATGGCCCTCAGGATACAAAGATTCCTGTGTCATTTTACCACCTCTAGTCATAACTCTAACAACATTATCATTCTTCTTACTATTTAATTCATTGAGCAAATCATTCTGAGCTTTAAGTACTTGTTCTACTTGAGTGGTAACCATAGAAGCATGTTTACTAATGAGTTTAAGTTCACCTTTAACTCTAGACATATAATCACCCAAGTGTTCAATCATATAAGCATTTTGTTTCAATTGTCTACCAAAGTAAGCATTAAAGTCTTCTTGCCTAGCCATAAAGTCCAAACATTGGCTAGCAAACTTAGTATTGATGATGTCACTTCTGCTATGCATGATACTTAGGATGAAACTACCTCTATGCTTGATACTATTGTGCCACTTGGTGAATTTCTTGATGAACAACTTGCTAGGGCTAGAGAGAATGAAATTATTGAAACGGATAATATTGATGAAGGCTCTCTTAATAAATATGAATTGCCTGTTGTGCCTGAGGGCTATGTTATGGATGAAGAAACAAAAAGAGACTTTCTTGCATGCAATGATAGAAGTGATCTTAAGAAATTATTAGCTAAGCTTAAACAAAAAGCTCTGAATGCTAGAATGAAATATGATCCTGCTTATGCTACTTCACCTATCTTTGTTACTGATAATTATTATGAATTCTCTATTGATCCTGATATAATTACTTTGGTTGAATCTGATCCTTTTTATGGCTATGAATCTGATCCTTTTTATGGCCACAACAGTTTCAGATTCATAGCCATAAAAAGGATCAGATTCAACCAAAGTAATTATATCAGGATCAATAGAGAATTCATAATAATTATCAGTAACAAAGATAGGTGAAGTAGCATAAGCAGGATCATATTTCATTCTAGCATTCAGAGCTTTTTGTTTAAGCTTAGCTAATAATTTCTTAAGATCACTTCTATCATTGCATGCAAGAAAGTCTCTTTTTGTTTCTTCATCCATAACATAGCCCTCAGGCACAACAGGCAATTCATATTTATTAAGAGAGCCTTCATCAATATTATCCGTTTCAATAATTTCATTCTCTCTAGCCCTAGCAAGTTGTTCATCAAGAAATTCACCAAGTGGCACAATAGTATCAAGCATAGAGGTAGTTTCATCCTAAGTATCATGCATAGCAGAAGTGACATCATCAATAATATGTGACACATCAGAATTAATAGCAGAAGCAGGTTTAGGTGTCGCAAGCTTACTCAAAACAGAAGGTGAATCAAGTGCAGAGCTAGATGGCAGTTCCTTATCTCCCCTCGTAGTTGAGGGATACATTTTTGTTTTTGCGTCTTTCAAGTTCTTCATAGTGACCAGCAGATATAAATCCCAAGTGACTCAAATAATAGAGCTATGCTCCCCGGCAACGGCACCAGAAAATAGTCTTGATAACCCACAAGTATAGGGGATCGCAATAGTTTTCGAGGGTAGAGTATTCAACCCAAATTTATTGATTCGACACAAGGGGAGCCAAAGAATATTCTCAAGTATTAGCAGCTGAGCTGTCAATTCAACCACACCTGGAAAATTAATATTTGCAGCAAAGTATTTAGTAGCAAAGTAATATGATAGTAGTGGTAATGGTAGCAAAAGGTAGTGACTGTAACAATAGCAACGGAAAAGTAAATAAGTGAAGAACAATATATGGAAAGCTCGTAGGCAATGGATCGGTGATAGAGAATTATGCCGGATGTGGTTCATCATGTAACAGTCATAACCTAGGGTGACAGAGAACTAGCTCCAGTTCATCAATGTAATGTAGGCATGTATTCCGAATATAGTCACACGTGCTTATGGAAAAGAACTTGCATGCCATCTTTTGTCCTACCCTCCCATGGCAGCGGGGTCCTAGCGAAAACTAAGGGATATTAAGGCCTCCTTTTAATAGAGTAGCAGACCAAAGCATTAACACATAGTGAATACATGAACTCCTCAAACTACGGTCATCACCTGGAGTGGTCCCGATTATTGTCACTTAGGGGTTGCCAGATCATAACACATAGTAGGTGACTATAGTCTTGCAAGATAGGATCAAGAACACTCATATATTGATGAAAACGTAATAGGTTCAGATCTGAAATTATGGCACTCAGGCCCTAGTGACAAGCATTAAGCATAGCAAAGTCATAGCAACATCAATCTCAGAACATAGTGGATACTAGGGATCAAACCCTAACAAAACTAACTCGATTACATGATAAATCTCATCCAACCCATCACTGTCCAGCAAGCCTACGATGGAATTACTCACGCACATCGGTCAGCATCATGAAATTGGTGATCGAGGATGGTTGATGATGACGATGGCGACGGATTCCCCTCTCTGGAGCCCCGAACGGACCCTAGATCAGCCCTCCCAAGAGGTTTTAGGGCTTGGCGGCAGCTCCGTATCGTAAAATGCGATGAATCCTTCTCCCTGATTTTTTTCTCCCCGAACAGGAATATATGGAGTTGGAGTTGAGGTCGGTGGAGCTCCAGGGGGCCCACAAGGCAGGGGGCGCGCCCAGGGGGCGGGCGCAGCCCCCACCCTCGTGGCTAGGGTGTGGGCCCCCTGGCCTTGATTCTCTACCAGTATTTTTTCTTATTTCCAAAAATAATCTCTGTGGAGTTTCAGGTCATTTCGAGAACTTTTGTTTCTGCACATAAATAACACCATGGCAATTCTGCTGAAAACAGCATCAGTCCGGGTTAGTTCCATTCAAATCATGCAAGTAGAGTCCAAAACAAGGGCAAAAGTGTTTGGAAAAGTAGATACGATGGAGACCTATCAGGTCCTATTGGAAACTAAGGGATATTAAGGCCTCCTTTTAATAGAGTACTAGACCAAAGCATTAACACTTAGTGAATACATGAACTCCTCAAACTACGGTCATCACCGGTAAGTATCCCGATTATTGTCACTTCGGGGTTAACGGATCATAGCACATAATAGGTGACTATAGACTTGCAAGATAGGATCAAGAACTCACATATATTCATGAAAACATAATAGGTTCAGATCTGAAATCATGGCACTCGGGCCCTAGTGACAAGCGTTAAGCATAGCAAAGTCATAGCAACATCAATCTCAGAACATAATGGATACTAGGGATCAAACCCTAACAAAACTAACTAGATTACATGATAAATCTCATCCAACCCATCACCGTCCAGCAAGCCTACAATGGAATTACTCACGCATGGCGGTGAGCATCATGAAATTGGTGATGGAGGAAGGTTGATGATGACGATGGCCATGGATTCCCCTTTACGGAGCCCCGAACGGACTCTAGATAAGCCCCCCCGAGAGAGATTAGGGCTTGGCGGCAACTCTATATCATAAAACGTGATGAATCTTTCTCTCTGATTTTTTTCTCCCCGAACATGAATATATAGAGTTGGATTTGAGGTCGGTGGAGCACCAGGGGGCCCACGAGACAGGGGGCGTGCCCAGGGGGGATAGGCACACCCCCACCCTTGTGGACAGGGTGTGGGCCCCCTGGCCTTGATTCTTTCGCCAGTATTTTTTATATATTCAAAAAATATTCTCCGTTGATTTTTAGGTTATTCCGAGAACTTCTATTTCTGCACAAAAATAACACCATGGTAATTCTGCTGAAAACAGCGTCAGTCCCGGTTAGTTCCATACAAATCATGCAAGTTCGAGTCCAAAACAAGGGCAAAAGTGTTTGGAAAAGTAGATACGATGGAGACGTATCAACTCCCCCAAGCTTAACCCTTTGCTTGTCCTCAAGCAATTCAGTTGATAAACTGAAAGTGATAAAGAAAAACTTTTACAAACTCTGTTTGCTCTTGTTGTTGTAAATATGTAAAGCCAACATTCAAGTTTTCAGCAAAGATTATGAACTAACCATATTCACAATAACATTTAGGTCTCATGTTTACTCATATCAATGGCATAATCAACTAGCGAGCAATAATAATAAATCTCGGATGACAACACTTTCTCAAAACAATCATAATATGATATAACAAGATGGTATCTCGCTAAACCTTTCTGTGACCGCAAAACATAAATGAGGAGTACCTCTGAAGATCAAGGACTGACTGGAAATTGTAATTCATGGTAAAAGAGATCCAGTCACAATCATACTCAATGTAAACTAATAATAATACATGCAAATGACATCGGTGCTCTCCAGCTGGTGCTTTTTAATAAGAGGATGATGACTCAACATAAAAGTAAATAGACAGGCCCTTCGTAGAGGGAAGCATGGATTTGTAGAGGTGCCAGAGCTCGGTTTTGAAATAGAGATGAATAATATTTTGAGCGGTATACTTTCATTGTCAACATAACAACCGAGAGATCTCGATATCTTCCATGCTACACACATTATAGGCGGTTCCCAAGAAGAATGGTAAAGTTTATACTCCCCCTACCACCAACAAACATCAATCCATGGCTTGTCCGAAACAATGGGTGCCTTCAACTAACAACAATCCTGGGGGAGTTTTGTTTGCAATTATTTTGATTTGATTTGAGCATGGGACTGGGCATCCCGGTTACCAGCCATTTTCTCGTGAGTGAGGAGCGGAGTCCACTCCTCTTGAGAATAACCCGCCTAGCATGGAAGATATAGACAACCCTAGTTGATACATGAGCTATTCGAGCATACAAAACAGAATTTTATTTGAAGGTTTCGAGTTTGGCACATACAAATTTACTTGGAACGGCAGGTAGATGCCGCATATAGGAAGGTATGGTGGACTCATATGGAATAACTTTTGGGGTTTATTGGAAGTGGATGCACAATCAGTATTCCCTCTTAGTACAAGTGAAGGCTAGAAAGAGACTGGGAAGCGACCAACTAGAGAGCGACACCAGTCATGAACATGCATTAAAATTAATCAACACTGAATGCAAGCATGAGTAGGATATAATTCACCATGAACATAAATATCATGGAGGCTATGTTGATTTTGTTTCAACTACATGCGTGAACATGTGTCAAGTCAAGCCACTCGAATCGTTCAAAGGAGGATACCACCCTATCATACCACATCACAACCATTTTAATAGCATGTTGGAACGCAAGGTAAACCATTATAAACTCCTAGCAAATTAAGCATGGCAGGAGCAACTATAATCTCTAATTGTCATTGCAAACATGTTTCATTCATAATAGGCTGAATCAGGAATGATGAACTAATCATATTTACAAAAACAAGAGAGGTTGAATTCATACCAGCTTCTCTCATCTCAATCAGCCCATCATATATCATCATTATTGCCTTTCACTTGCACAACCTAATAGTGTGGATAGTAATAATAGTGCACGTGCATTGGACTAAGCTGGAATCTGCAAGCATTCAATTCAAGGGAGAAGACAAGGTAATATGGGCTCTTTGTTAGATCAACAATAATTCATAGGAGAGCCACTCAACATTTTCATTATGGTCTTCTCCTCTCGACCCCCAAAGAAAAGAAATAAAATTATTTACACGGGAAACTCCCAACAAGCAAAAGAAGAACGAGAAATCTTTTTGGGTTTTCTTTTTAATTACTACTACTACAGGCATGGAAAATAAACTAGCTAAAAGCTACAACTAATTTTTTTGGTTTTCTTAAGGTTTTTCAAACACACAAGAAGAAAGCTTAAAAATAAAAATAAACTAGCATGGATGATACAATGAAAAAGTATGAGCACCGACAACTGGCATGAGCGTGTGAACATGAATGTAATGTCGGTGAGAAATACATACTCCCCCAAGCTTAGTCTTTTGGACTAAGTTGGTCTATGCCCACGGGTCAAAGCTGCCCTCTCGAGTTTACTGAGGAGGGTCCTCGGGGTGCCATTGGTTGGCGATCTCCTCTGGATCCCACTGATAAATAGACTGCCGATAAGGGTCAGGAGATGGCTCAGGCTCAGGCTCTGGGGATCGTGTTCGCTCCCAATATGCATAAATGTCATCGGGTAGGATGATGTAAGTGCTTGAATAAATGTTAAACAAAGAAGGTACAGGCAGGGTAATAATCTGACAAGTCTTTTCACTGAATACCAGGTTATAAATGACTCTCTTCTCCTTATCCCCGTGAATAAAATCATGTGCTACCATACTTTTATAATCTAAGAAAATAGGGGGCAACAACTTTTCCTCTTTCTCATAGTGTCTAATAGGTATCTCAAAATATTTAGCAAGACGCGAAGCAAAGATACCTCCAAAGATGGGGCCCTTTGTACGGTTCAGACTCAACCGTTTAGCAACCATAGCACCTAAACTGAAAGTTCTGTCACAGAATAAAGCATGGCGCAAAATGGCGAGGTCAGGAGCACTAAGGCCCCCACTGTTCCCGCGGCCAATTAAACATCTACTAGCGAATATTGCATAGTAACGTAAAACAAGGAAATGTATGCTAGTAGCTCTTGCTTTTGACACTTTTCTCGTTTCCCCTACAACAATCATATCAATAAATCCCGCCACATCCCTAGGGTGTGGTTCCTTTATGCTGCCCTCAAAGGGTATCTTACAGACCCGACAAAAATCATATAGTGACATCTCCTTAACCTCGTCATATAAATGAAATTCCATTGAAGGTGGTGATTTCTTAGCATGAAAGTAAAATTTTTGCACGAAAATATTAGTGAAGAGGAGATACTGTTCGTGCTGGTCACGGAGGCAGTCGATGAGGCCCGCATTCTCAGCCAAATAATAAAAGTCATCATGAATCCCGACTGCTCTCAAGAACTCATCACAAGGCCATTCGCACGGCCGAACCTCCATCGTACAAGGGAGATTATATTTGGGCTTCTTATTCTCTTCACTTTGCTTATCCTTCGAGCTTCGGCTCGAAGAGCCCCTAAAAAATCTCTTCATAATTTTCTGAAAATTTCTGAAATTTTTAGTAACTCCAAGTAAAAATGAACCAAACTCAACAAGATTGATAGCAACTACTCCTACAAGTGCCTAGAGGCTATATCCTGCATTAAAACTACTTTTGACCACATAAATTTGACATGCAAGCTCAAGAATAGGGTCACCTAAGCAGCAAAAATTTGCAATAAATAAAGCACTAGAACAAAAACTAATTGGACCATTGGAGGAGTCACATACCAAAGAACAATCCCGCAAAGCGGTTTTGTGAATGGAGCTTTGAGCAAGGAGATCGAAAATGGCAGCAAGATGAGCTAGAACTCGGGTTTGAGCTGGTGGATGATTTTTTCTGGATGAAGACAAAGTGTGTGGGTGCAAGAATAAGTGGAGGGGGGCCACGCGAGGTCCACGAGGCAGGGGGCGCGCCCAGGGGGTAGGGTGCGCCCTCCACCCTTGTGGGCACATGGTGGGCCCCCCCGGTGTGTTCTCAGTGCCAATAATTCTTAAATATTCTGGAAAAGAATCATATTTCATTTTCGGGACATTTGGAGAACTTTTATTTTTGAGGTATTTTTTATTGTAAGGATAATTCACAAAACAAACAAAAAGTACTATTTTTGCTTTATTTAAACTAAATAATAGAAAGTAAAAAGTGGGTACAGAGAGTTGTGCTTTCTAACTTCATCCATCTCATGCTCATCAAAAGGAATCCACTAACAAGGTTGATCAAGTCTTGTTAAAAACTCATTCCGAATCGCATGAAACCGGAGAAATTTCGAATAACACTAGGTTACCTCAATGGGGATATGCACATCCCCAACAATAAGAATATCATATTTCTTCTTGACAGTAGGAAGAGGAAATTCAAAACCTCCAATAATAATCATTGAAAATTTTCCAATAGAATTGATACTATGGACTTGATGTTGTTTCCTCGGAAAGTGTACTGTATGCTCATTACCATTAACATGAAAAGTGACATTGCCTTTGTTGCAATCAATAACAACCCCTGCAGTATTCAAAAAGGGTCTTCCAAGAATAATGGACATACTATCATGCTCGGGAATATCAAGAATAACAAAGTCCGTTAAGATAGTAATGTTTGCAACCACAACAGCCACATCCTCACAAATACCGACATGTATAGCAGTTGATTTATCAGTCATTTGCAAAGATATTTCAGTAGGTGTCAACTTATTCAAATCAAGTCTACGATATAAAGAGAGAGGCATAACACTAACACCGGCTCCAAGATCACATAAAGCAGTTTTAACATAGTTTCTTTTAATGGAGCATGGTATAGTTGGTACTGATACGTTTCCAATGTATCTATAATTTTTGATTGTTCCATGCTATTATATTATCTGTTTTGGATGTGTATGGGCTTTATTATGCACTTTTATATTATTTTTAGGACTAACCTATTAACCCAGAGCCCAGTGCCAGTTTCTGTTTTTTTCCTTGTTTTAGAGTATCATAGAAAAGGAAAATCAAATGCAGTCCAATTGACCTGAAACTTCACGGTACTTATTTTTGGATCATAAGAAGCCCATGGAGTATCGGAGTTGGACCAGGAGAGTCCCGGGCTGTCCACGAGGGTGGGGGCGCGCCCCCCTACCTCATGGACAGCCCGGAGGTCCACCGACGTACTTCTTCCTCCCATATATACCCATATACCCTAAAAACTTCGGGGAGCACAATAGATCGGGAGTTCCGCCGCCAGAAGCCTCCGTAGCCACCGAAAGCCAATCTAGACCCGTTCCGGCACCCTTCCAGAGGGGGGGGGGGGAATCCCTCTCTGGTGGCCATCTTCATCATCCCGGCGATCTCCATGACGAGGAGGGAGTAGTCCACCCTCGGGGCTGAGGGTATGTACCAGTAGCTATGTGTTTGATCTCTCTCTATCGTGTACTTGAGATGGTACGATCTTGATGTATTGCAAGCTTTGCTATTATAGTTGGATCTTATGATGTTTCTCCCCCTCTACTCTCTTGTAATGGATTGATTTTCCCCTTTTAAGTTATCTTATCGGATTGAGTCTTTAAAGATTTGAGAACACTTGATGTATGTCTTGCCGTGCGTATATGTGGTGACAATGGGATATCACGTGATCCACTTGATGTATGTTTTGGTGATCAACTTGCGGGTTCTGCCCATGAACCTATGCATAGGGGTTGGCACATGTTTTCGTCGTGATTCTCCGGTAGAAACTTTGGGGCACTCTTTGAGGTTCTATGTGTTGGTTGAATAGATGAATCTGAGATTGTGTGATGCATATCGTATAATCATACCCACGGATACTTGAGGTGACATTGGAGTATCTAGATGACATTAGGGTTTTGGTTGATTTGTGCCTTAAGTTGTTATTCTAGTACGAACCCTAGGGCTGTTTGTGACACTTATAGGAATAGCCCAACGGATTGATTGGAATGAATAACTTTGAGGTGGTTTCTTACCCTACCATAATCTCTTCGTTTGTTCTCCGCTATTAGTGACTTTGGAGTGACTCTTTGTTGCATGTTGAGGGATAGTTATATGATCCAATTATGTTATTATTGTTGACAGGACTTGCACTTGTGAAAGTATGAACACTAGGCCTTGTTTCAACGCATTGCAATACCGTTTACTCTCACTTTTATCATTCATTACCTTGCTGTTTTTATATTTTCAGATTACAAAAACCATTATCTACTATCCATATTGCACTTGTATCACTATCTCTTCGCCGAACTAGTGCACCTATACAACTTACCATTGTATTGGGTGTGTTGGGGACACAAGAGACTCTTTGTTATTTGGTTGCAGGGTTGCTTGAGAGAGACCATCTTCATCCTACGCCTCCTACGGATTGTTAAACCTTAGGTCATCCACTTGAGGGAAATTTGCTACTGTCCTACAAACCTCTGCACTTGGAGGCCCAACAACGTCTACAAGAAGAAGGATGTGTAGTAGACATCAAGCTCTTTTCTGGCGCCGTTGCCGGGGAGGTTAGCGCTTGAAGGTATATCTCTAGATCTTGCAATCGAGTCTTTTAGTTTCTTGTTTTATCACTAGTTTAGTTTATAAAAGAAAATTACAAAAAATGGAATTAAGTTTGCCTCATACGCTTCATCTGTTTCATATCTTTCGTGAGTATGATGGAAAGGAAAATTGTGCTCAAGTGCTAGAAGAAGAATGCATTAGAATGTTTGGCACTGAATCTTTGAATGAGGAGCATGATTGCAATGTTGTTAGTACGAATTCCTTGAATATCTATGATTCTAATGATATGCAAAGCCACAAGCTTGGGGAAGCTATGTTTGATGAAGATGATATTTTTTGTCCCCCAAGTTTTGATGAGCACATTTATTATGATGAAAGCATGCCTCCTATATGATGATTATTGTGATGACACGTATTCTATAAAGAATAATGATATACATGAAATTTGTCATCATGATTTTAACTTTCAATTGGATTATGCCTCACATGATAGTTATTTTGTTGAGTTTGCTCCCACTACTATTCATGAGAAGAAGTTTGCTTATGTGGAGAGTAATAAAAATTCTATGCTTGTAGATCATGAAAAGAATGCTTTGTGTGATGGTTATATTGTTGAATTCTTTCATGATGCTACTGAAAATTATTATGAGGGGGGAACATATGCTTTTAGGAGTTGTAATAATATCAAGTTTCCTCTCTATGTGCTTAAAATTTTGAAGTTATGCTTGTTTTACCTTCCTATGCAAGTTGATTCTTGTTCCCACAAGTTGTTTGCTCACAAAATCCCTATGCATAGGAAGTGGGTTAGACTTAAATGTGCTAGTCATATTCTTTGTGATGCTCTCTTTATGTTTCAATTCTAATATTTTATGTGAGCATCATGCCTAGCTAGGGGCGTTAAACGATAGCGCTCGTTGGGAGGCAACCCAATCCTATTCTTGTTCTTTACTTTTTGCTCCGGTTTAGTAATAAATAATTCATCTAGCCTCTCTTTAGATGTGGTTTTATGTTTTAATTAGTGTTTGTGCCAAGTAGAACCTTTGGGAAGACTTGGGTGAAGTCCTTGCGATCATGCTGTAAAAAACAGAAACTTTAGCGCTCATGAGAATTGCTGCCAGTTTTTATTGGAGGGTGATATTGAGTTAATTATTTTTGAAGATGATTAATAGACAAATTACTCAGGTCCATCAATTTATTTAAGAATTTTATGAGTTCCAGAAGTATACTTTTGATCCAGATTACTACAGACTGTTCTGTTTTTGACAGATTCTATTTTCTATGTGTCGTTTGCTTATTTTGATGAATGTATGAGTAGTATCGAAGGGTATGAACCATAGATAAGTTGGAATACAGTAGATATTTCTTATACTAATAGTACATAAGTGGTGATTTATTTTCTTATACTAACGGAGCTTACGAGTTTTCTGTTAAGTTTTGTGTTGTGAAGTTTTCAAGTTTTGGGTAAAGATTCGATGGATTATGGAATAAGGAGTGGCAAGAGCCTAAGCTTGGGGATTCCCAAGGCACCCCAAGGAAATATTCAAGGACAACTATGAGACTAAGCTTGGGGATGCCCCGGAAGGCATCCCCTCTTTCATCATCGTTCATCGGTAACTTTACTTGGAGCTATATTTTTATTCACCACATGATATGTGTTTTGCTTGGAGCGTCATTTTATTTTGTTTAGTTTTGCTTTCTGTTTTAATAAAGTATCAAGATCTGAAATTCTTATATGTTAGAGAGTCTTCATATAGTTGCATAATTATTCGACTACTCATTGATCTTCACTTATATCTTTCGGAGTAGTTTGTTGTTGCTCTAGTGCTTCACTTATATCCTTTTAGAGCACGGTGGTGGTTTCATTTTAAAGAAATAGATGAACTCTCGTGCTTCACTTATATTATTTTGAGTCTTTTAGGACGGCATGGTAGTTTGCTTTGGTTATGAATTTAGTCCTAATATGATGGGCATCCAAGAGGGATATAATAAAAACTTTCATATAAAGTGCATTGAATACTATGAGAAGTTTGATACTTGATGATTGTTTTGAGATATGAGGATGGTAATATTAGAGTCATGCTAGTGAGTAGTTGTGAATTTGAGAGATACTCGTGTTAAAGTTTGTGATTCCCGTAGCATGCACGTATGGTGAACCATTATGTGATGAAGTCGAAGCATGATTTATTTATTGATTGTCTTCCTTATGAGTGGCAGTCAGGGACGAGCGATGGTCTTTTCCTACCAATCTATACCCCTATAGGAGCATGCGCGTAGTACTTTGTTTCAATAACTAATAGATTTTTGCAATAAGTATGTGAGTTCTTTATGACTAATATTGAGTCCATGGATTATACACACTCTCATCCTTCCACCATTGCTAGCCTCTCTAATACCGCGCACCTTTCGCCGGTATCATAAACCCACCATATACCTTCCTCAGAACAGCCACCATACCTACCTATTATTTCATTTCCATAGCCATTCCGAGATATATTGCCATGAAACTTTCCACCGTTCTGTTTATTATGACATGTTTCATCATTGTCATATTGCTTTGCATGATCATGTAGTTGACATCGTATTTGTGGCAAAGCCACCATGCATAATTTATCATACATGTCACTCATGAGTCATTGCACATCCCGGTACACCGCTGGAGGCATTCATATAGAGTCATATCTTGTTCTAAGTATCGAGTTGTAATTATTGAGTTGTAAGTAAATAAAAGTGTGATGATCATCATTATTAGAGCATTGTCCCAGTGAGGAAAGGATGATGGAGACTATGATTCCCCCTCAAGTCGGGATGAGACTCCGGACGAAAAAAAGAGGCCATAAAAAAGAGAAATGGCCCAAATAAAAAAAATTATATGAGAGAAAAAGAGAGAAGGGACAATTCTACTATCCTTTTACCACACTTGTGCTTCAAAGTAGCACCATGATCTTCATAATAGAGAGTCTCCTATGTTATCACTTCCATATACTAGTGGGAATATTTCATTATAGAACTTGGCTTGCATATTCCAATGATGGGCTTCCTCAAAATGCCCTAGGTCTTCGTGAGCAAGCAAGTTGGATGCACACCCACTTAGTTTCTTTTGTTGAGCTTTCATATACTTATAGCTCTAGTGCATCCGTTATATGGCAATCCCTACTCACTCACATTGATATCTATTGATGGGCATCTCCATAGCCCATTGATATGCCTAGTTGATGTGAGACTATCTTCTCCTTTTTGTCTTCTCCGCAACCACCATTCTATTCCACCTATAGTGATATGTCCATGGCTCACGCTCATGTATTGCGTGAAGATTGAAAAGGTTTGAGAACATCAAAAGTATGAAACAATTGCTTGGCTTGTCATCGGGGTTGTGCATGATTTAAATATTTTGTGTGGTGAAGATAGAGCATAGCCAGACTATATGATTTTGTAGGGATAGCTTTCTTTGGCCATGTTATTTTGAGAAGACATGATTTCTTAGTTAGTATGCTTGAAGTATTATTATTTTTATGTCAATATTAAACTTTTGTCTTGAATCTTATGGATCTGAATATTCTTGCCACAATAAAGAGAATTACATGGATAAATATGTTAGGTAGCATTCCACATCAAAAATTCTGTTTTTATCATTTACCTACTCGAGAACGAGCAGGAATTAAGCTTGGGGATGCTGATACGTCTCCAATGTATATATAATTTTTGATTGTTCCATGCTATTACTGTTTTGGATGTTTATGGGCTTTATTATGCACTTTTGTATTATTTTTGGGACTAACCTATTAACCCAGAGCCCAGTGCCAGTTTCTGTTTTTTGCTTGTTTAAGAGTATCGCGGAAAAGGAAAATCAAACGGAGTCCAATTGACCTGAAACTTCACGGAACTTATTTTTGGATCAGAAGAAGCTCACTGAGTATCGGAGTTGGACCAGGAGAGTCCCAGGCTGCCCACGAGGGTGGGGGGCGCCCACCCCCTGGGCGCGCCCCCTGCCTCGTGGACAGCCCGGAGGTCCACCAACGTACTTCTTCCTCCCATATATACCCATATACCCAAAAACTTCGAGGAGCAAAATAGATCGGGAGTTCTGCCGCCAGAAGCCTCCGTAGCCACCGAAAGCCAATCTAGACCTGTTCCGGCACCCTGCCGGAGGGGGGAATCCCTCTCTGGTGGCCATCTTCATCATCCCGACGCTCTCCATGACGAGGAGGGAGTAGTCCACCCTCGGGGCTGAGGGTATGTACCAGTAGCTATGTGTTTGATCTCTCTCTCTCTCTCTCTCTCTCTCTCTCGTGTTCTTGAGATGGTACGATCTTGATGTATCGTGAGCTTTGCTATTATAGTTGGATCTTATGATGTTTCTCTCCCTCTACTCTCTTGCAATGGATTGATTTTCCCCTTTGAAGTTATCTTATCGGATTGAGTCTTTAAAGATTTGAGAACACTTGATGTATGTCTTGCCGTGCGTATCTGTGGTGACAATGGGATATCACGTGATTCACTTGATGTATGTTTTGGTGATCAACTTGTGGGTTCTGCCCATGAACCTATGCATAGGGGTTGGCACATGTTTTCGTTGTGATTCTCCGGTAGAAACTTTGGGGCACTCTTTGAGGTTCTATGTGTTGGTTGAATAGATGAATCTGAGATTGTGTGATGCATATCGTATAATCATACCCACGGATACTTGAGGTGACATTGGAGTATCTAGGTGACATTAGGGTTTTGGTTGATTTGTGTCTTAAGGTGTTATTCTAGTACGAACTCTAGGGCTGTTTGTGACACTTATAGGAATAGCCCAACAGATTGATTGGAAAGAATAACTTTGAGGTGGTTTCATACCCTACCATAATCTCTTCGTTTGTTCTCCGCTATTAGTGACTTTGGAGTGACTCTTTGTTGCATGTTGAGGTATAGTTATATGATCCAATTATGTTATTATTGTTGGGAGAACTTGCACTAGTGAAAGTATGAACCCTAGGCCTTGTTTCAACGCATTGCAATACCATTTATGCTCACTTTTATCATTCGTTACCTTGCTGTTTTTATAATTTCAGATTACAAAAACCATTATCTACTATCCATATTGCACTTGTATCACTATCTCTTCGCCGAACTAGTGCACCCATACAACTTACCATTGTATTGGGTGTGTTGGGGACACAAGAGACTCTTTGTTATTTGGTTACAAGGTTGCTTGAGAGAGACTATCTTCATCCTACGCCTCCTACGGATTGATAAACCTTAGGTCATCCACTTGGGGTAAATTTGCTACTGTCCTACAAACCTCTGCACTTGGAGGCCCAACAACGTCTACAAGAAAAAGGTTGTGTAGTAGACATCAGGTACTCCTGGGTCTCCAAATTTCTTCGGTATACCACCCTTAAAAGTATAATTAGCAAGCATGGTGGAAATTCCAGCTTCCGGTATCTTTCTTTTATTTATAACAATATCTTTCATATACTTAGCATAAGGATTCATTTTAAGCATATCAGTCAAATGCATACGCAAAAAGATAGGTCTAGTCATCTCAGCAAAGCACTCAAAATCCTCATCATCCTTTTTCTTGGATGGTTTAGAAGGAAAAGGCATGGGTTTCTGAACCCATGGTTCTCTTTCTTTGCCGTGCTTCCTAGCAACAAAGTCTCTCTTATCATAACGTTGATTCTTTGAATGTGGATTATCAAGATCAACAGCAGGTTCAATCTCTACATCATTATTATTGCTAGGTTGAGCATCAACATGAACATCATCATTAACATTATCACTAGGTTCATGTTCATTACCAGATTGTGTTTCAGCATCAGAAATAGAAATATCATTGGGATTCTTAGGTGTGTCAACAACAGGTTCACTGGAAGCATGCAAAGTCCTATCATTATTCTTTTTCTTCTTCTCAGAAGGACTAGGTGAATCAACATTAGTTCTCTGAGAATCTTGCTCAATTCTCTTAGGGTGGCCCTCAGGATACAAAGGTTCCTGAGTCATTTTACCCCCTCTAGTCATAACTCTAACAACATTATCATTTTTCTTATTATTTAATTCATTGAGCAAATCATTCTGAGCCTTAAGCACTTGTTCTATTTGAGTGGTAACCATAGAAGCATGTTTGCTAATAAGTTTTAAGTTCACCTTTAACTCTAGACATATAATCACTCAAGTGTTCAATCATATATGCATCATGTTTCAATTGTCTACCAACGTAAGCATTGAAGTTTTCTTGTTTAACAATAAAATTATCAAACTCATCTAAGCATTGGCTAGCAGACTTATTACGAGGAATATCACCTTCATCAAATCTATAGAGAGAATTTACCTTTACTACCCGTGTCGGGTTATCAAGACCATGTATTTCTTCAATAGGTGGTAAATTCTTAACATCTTCAGCTTTAATACCTTTTTCTTTCATAGATTTCTTTGCCTCTTGCATATCTTCAGGACTGAGAAATAGAATACCCCTTTTCTTCGGAGTTGCACTACAAAAAAAAGGGCACATCCATAACATTTTGGGCCGGACAATTTTTTTTTCTGTCATACATATTTCACTTCTATGACGATAATTGTGACAAAACCCGGTATCATCATAGATGTGGTGGGCTCCTACTTCTATGACAAAAAATCATGACAGAAAATGGGCTTTTCGTCCTGGGCGGGCCAGAGACGCAGCTGCATGACATTCTTTGGGCGGTCCATGACGGAAAAAACCGTGCTAGAAGCGAGGGGGAGGAAAATTTCGGGGAGTTTCAGGTTACGGTGGGAGGTCGGGCGCCGAGCGCGTTTCTCTCGTACACGTACGCGCGTGTGTGCGAGGCGTTGGCTCTAACTGAACCCGAGTGAGGTGTTGGGCTCTAACTGAACCCGAGCGATTGCACTGCAGGCTACGCGTTACTGAACCCGAGCGATCGATCGATGGATGTTAACTAAACCCGATCGAGCGATTCCTTCGCTACTGCTGCTAACAGAAGCCGATCGATGTTGCCTCTGGGATGAACAGTGAGCGTTGCGGCGGGGGGGGGGGGGGGGTTGGATGAACATTGAGCGGTGGCGTTGCCTCTAGATGAACAGGACCCCGTGGTGTGGTGGAGGGCTGGATGAACAGTAGACGGTGGAGGGGTGCCCGTGGAGGGGTGGTTGAATAGGACCCCATGGTGTGGAGGGTTGGATGAACAGTAGACGGTGGAGGGGTGGTTGAACAGTAGCCGATGGAGTAGCGTGCGGTGGAGGCAGGATGAACAAGAGCCCGTGGAGGCTAGAGGAGGTCGACGGTAGCCCGTGGAGGCTGGAGGAGGTCGACGGTGGAGATGAACAGTATCCCGTGGAGTCCCGTTTTGCGGTACGCCACACCCCTCCCGATGAACATGACCCCCGTTTCGACCGTAACGGTCCAACACAAGTCCGTTTCATCCGTTTTGCGGTACGCCACACCCCTCCCGATCAACAGGACCCCCGTTTCGACCATAGGAGGTCCTTTTCCTCCGTTTTGCAGTACGCCAGACCCCTCCCGATCAACAGGGCCCCCATTTCGACCGTAGGAGGTCCGTTTCCTCCGTTTTGCGGTACGCCACACCCCTCCCGATCAACAGGACCCCGTTCCGAACGTAGGAGGTCCGTTTCCTCCGTTGTGCGGTATGCCAGGCCTCGTTTCCATCGCCTGTTCCGTCCAAGCCCTCCCGATGAACACGACAACGCATTCCGTTCCGACCCAGCCGGTTGGCTCCCACGCGTTCCGTTGCCTCCCGATGAACACGACACATTCCGTTGCCTCCCCATGAACACGACGCATTTCGTTGCCTCCCCATGAACATGACACATTCCGTTGCCTCCCCATGAACACGACGACGACGCTGTTTCTCCGTTCCGACCCAGCCATGTACACGAGCCCTGGGCGTACGTATGAGCGAGTAGGCGTTCGAGACCCTCCCCGTATGTACACATACGTGGCCGTATTTTCTTTCTTGCACCCTGGCTGCTGTATGTACGTGTACATGCTACGTGCGCGCCTCTACTGCGACACGTGCACACCTCTACCACGACACGTGCACGCCTCTACATCGACCAGTATGTACGTACATGTTCGCGACCAGAATGACAATGCTACATACGCTTCGACCAGGTGGGTCCCGACTGTCAGGCACTTCCTTGCCTGCGAAGATGTAGCTGGTGGGCCCCAGCAGTCAGGGGGGCAAATCATTTTGTTTTTTTTGCCTGGACGCACTTCCTTGCGTGCGAAGGTGTAGCTGCTGGTCCCAGCAGTCAGGGTGGCGAATCGTTTTTTTTTGCCCGGACGCACTTCCTTGCGTGCGAAGGTGTGGCTGGTGGGTCCGAGCAGTCAGGGGGGCGAATCATTTTTTTTTCGGACACACTTCCTTGCGTGTGAAGATGTAGCTCGTGGGTCCTAGTAGTCAGGGGGCAAATCATTTTTTTTGCGAAATACGGTGGCCCGTCTGGTGGGTCCCCGCTGTCAGGTGGAGGAATAATTATTTTGCGCGTAATAAGGAGGCACTTCCTTGCGGCTGCCATGGACCCAGCTGTCAGCCTCTCCATGTATAGTCCACGTCCGATGGAAGTCGTTCCTTGACCATGTTGACCATGCCGCGCCGAGAGCACCAGGGCGGTGGACGACGGCGAGGCCTAGCAAGGGGATGACACGGAGCTGGGGAAGACGTGGCAGTGGATGCACACATGGAGAGGAGTACGAGGGTTCACTGGTTCGGCTGCGCTGCCGTCGCCGCAGAATAACAGGGGGTGTGGGTGAGTGGAGGGATGGCCTGGCCAGCGGTGGGAGTAGTAGGGGGCGGTGAGGCCTCCACGGCAGCACAGCCGACCATGGGAGGCAGGAGCAGGCGGCACGACCGGCGCTGCTTTGGACGGCTGGAGCAAGAAGACCAGAGGTTGAAGAAGCACGACGGCCGTTGGATGGACATCGTACGGTCACTACAGCTAGAATCGTTTATATTGACTAAGTTGACAAAGCCCTTGGTACGTCAACTTAGTAGGCCCACAGGTCAGCTTCCGAAACGGTGCGCCCCAGATGTCAGGGGGAGGAATCATTTTTTGGGCGGGTGAAGCTAGAATATCCAAGATTGAAGAAGAAACACGGCATCCGTTGGATGGACATCCAATGGCCACTGCTGCTAGAACCGTGTGTTGACTATAAGTTGACAAAGCCTTGCATACGCGTCAACTCTGTTTTTTTAGGGGACGCGTCAACTTAGTAAGGCCAGAAGTGTGTGGCAGAGAACTTATAGCCCATTTGAGATTTGTAAGAATGTGTAGCTCATTTTTGAATTCTAATGGAATTTACTACAGCCCATTTACAGTTTGTTAAAAGTACAGCCCATTTCAACCAATCGTTCAAAACAGAATTCAATAAAATTTCCCACATTTTGATGGTATCCAAAATAATTTTATCCCGAAATTTCTAGTCCGATTAAATACAATTTCAATATAAATTTATATTACGTAAAAATCCAACGAAACATTGCGCTCGCAACAATTAATGAAATTAAAATTTTCAATATCCAAAAATAATATTTTATAAAGTAATCACGTGTTTGGTGCATTTTTTTATAGTTACTGCCCAGTTTTTATAATTACATCCCATTTATTATTTCTTAAAGCCCATTTTCTTGTTAAGCCTAATGCATCCCTCCTAGGAAAGATTCGCAGCCCAGCGTGGCGGAGAATAACAACTTGACCTTGCCTGGGTATTCCTAAAATAAGTATAGCTGGGCTAGCCATTTTCAGCTTGAAAAAAATTAATATCTGGGCTGGATATCTGGCCTGGGCTAGACAGGCCACAGCCCGCCCAGTTAATACCTACAGCGATGTTTTCGTTGTTGTTCAGAGGAGAAAAATTAATATCTGGGCTAAACATCGAAAAACTCTGCAGTGCTCACACCTCAAAAACACAAATACTGCTCGAGCTGCTTGGTCCCAGCTGTCGGCCACTTCTTGTGCAATTCTCTCGTTTATTGAGTACTCCCTCCTTTCCGGTTTATAAGGCTCAATTCAAAAATCTCACCAACCAAGGTAGATGATGAGTGGTGGAATATTTTTTGTAGTTTGCAAAAGCACCCAATTAATACTTTTGTTTTCCTCAAAAAATTATGTTTACGAATGCATTAATTGCAATGCATGCATGCATAAAGTACATGCATTGGTCAGCTTTCTCTTAATACTTGCATGCAATGATTTAATGCACCTTGAAGTCTGAACATGTGATGGGGAACAACCAAATTGAACCTTATAAAATGAAAAAACTAAAATTTTGAGATAAGCCCTATAAACCGGAAAGGAGGGAGTACTACATAGGTTGATAATGGTGTGGGACCGTGATGTCAGGAAACCAGGAGGAAGCAAAATAAATTATAGTTATATATATATAATAAGGAGGCACTTGCGTACATGAGGCTATGGACCTGGTGGGTCCCCATTGTCATCCTCTCCAAGTAAAGTCATCTCCTCGCCCGCGCGCGCTTTCCGCCCGAAACAGTCAGCGCCGCCCTCCCCGCTTCCCGGTGCAAGCGATTGCTCCTCCTTCAAACGACACAAGTGTCGTCCGTCTGTCCATCTGCCGCCCACATTAATGATACGTGGTTGCCGAGGCGGCTACTCTGGCGCCACACGTCCATCCCTCCTCCCGCTCACCATTGCTATATAAACTACTGCGCCGGCCATAGCCGCAGTCATCCGCATCTGTCCCCTTTCTCCTGTCCACACCACTACTACCCACCATGGCTTCCTCGCGCTCCAGCGCTCTTCGGTACGGGCGGACGATGGACCAAAAAGAGATGGCAGCCATTGCTGCCGACCGGCTGGCCGGCAGGTAGTCGGAGGACGACGATGTCCCAATGGAGAACATGGTAGTCGACGATCCGGCGCCAACCCCCTGCTCCGCGCCATCCTCACCGGTGCATTGCACCATGACCATCGGCGAGGCCCGTGCCCAATATATGGACAGGGTGAGACAGATGCATGAGGAGCAGTTCTGGGAGGCGCAGGCCGCCGCCGCCTACAACCACCATCTCCTCGAGGAGCACCTGCAGGCGGAGGAGCAGATCGCCACGGAGCAGGCGGAGCAGGAGGCGCTGCTCGACTCGTACCGCTCCGCCCGCAAGGGCCGCCTCGAGCGCTGGCGGTACCGCATGCAGGTGGCGGAGGCTGCCGCCGCCTACAAAGAGGCTAGCAAAGAGGGCAATGAAGCGAGTGAGGCGTTGTTTGGCGAGACCGAGGACGAGGCAGAGGACAATGCCGGCTTCGACGAGTCCCCGCTCCGCTGGCGTCACGAGGCCCTGCTCCACCGAGGCCTCGCGGCGCCAAAAACGAGGTAGAGGACACCGCCGGCTCCGCCGAGGCCCCGCCCCGCCAACAACGAGGCAGAGGACATCGCCGGCTCCGCCGAGGCCCCACCCCGCTGCCAACGAGGCCGCGCCACACAGAAAATGAGGAAGTGTAGAACACGGTAGGTCGCCGGCACTCAGGTCCAAGTAAGGCCACCGCTGCTACCCTCTGGTTGAAGCCAAGCTAGGAGGGTTGACCATTGACGACCGGTTAGCTTCTTGGCGGCGACGTGGAGTCGGAGAGCTGCGCTGGAGAAGAATGCTACTTCTACTTAACTGCTGGTGCAGTTGGCTGACTGACACATGGGCCCAACATGCCACATGTCAGTTATGCAACTACACCTGCAGTTAAGTCACTGAAGCTTCTGTTCGGCTCAGCGGGACACAGGTGGGTAGCTTCGGTTAATTAATTATACCTCCAGCGCACCCCTTTTTAGTTGAAGAATGTATGAAATGTAATGAAACCCGGCATGTTTATATGAAATCCGACCGTGTATGAATGAATTTATTTCGATTAGTTCTAATTCCTATATCACTGGCATTGGATGAACATGCAAAACAATACGTACTAGCATTATTCCCAGGGTGATCACCTCGTTTGCAGCAGTTTCACATGTACTCCCTCCGGTCCTTTCTAGTCTGCATACAAGTTTTGTCTGCAGTCAAAGTATCTCTACTTTGACCAATCTTATGCAAAAAAGTATGCACTTTCACAATGTGCGAAGTAAAAAGGAACATAAGGAGTACAAAGAGTTTGAGCAGCTTTTTAGCGTTTCTGTACATTGCAATCAAACACACAGGCCTGGCAATTCATAGAGAACATTCAAAACAATCGATGATTATGCATCTCAGCAACTCACATGTCAGAGGCAATATTTACTTCACAACTAAAGAATAAAGAAAAAATTGATCGACGCTGCTGACAGCAAAGGGCGTCCCATTCGAAAATATCAAACGCATGTCTTGCTAAAATCAATGAGCAAAATTTGACAAGGTTGTCCCATTCCAAAATATCAAATGCCTACGATTGTGGAATGGGCAGGGTTTGCCATCAGTTCGGCCATTGACATGGCACCTCGAGCTAAATAAACCAGCTGTTCTTTTTGTGCAGTTCCACCAAAATCAACCAAATTTGCGCGTAGCTTGTATGAGTTCGCCCTTATATGTTGCAACGCCTTGAACTTATCGGCACCTCCTTTCTTGTGGTGGAAATGAATGATTCAATGTATTCATGAACATTTTGTGCAGTTCCCATTGAAATCAAGCTGAGCACCCCTGTTTGCACAAATACAAAAAAGTGATTAGTATAAAGCAAACTGTACTATGAATTGACAGTTTCAACAGGCACATACATGGTCCATGTAGAGCACACTTTTAGAAAAATGGAACTACCAGAAAGAATCCTAGAACAACATTGTACTCGCGCATCACAGCAAAAAGATGGAGATTTGTCAGTCCTTCTGAGCTGAAGTTAGTTTGGTCTTCTGGGGAGTAATGTAACCATCCTTCAACTGCTCCTTCTGATGAGAAGATAGACATGGCTTCTTCATCCTGGCATAATCGAAACTAGTCACTTCACGTACTCCATATTCTTCTTCAGAGGAAGATGATCCTGTTGTGCAAAGACAAGAGGACTACTAAATGCTAGCATCCCTGTTTGCTCGAAAAAAAGGAAAGGAAATACTTAAAACAACACAGGTGAAGCACTTCTCAAGGACAATACCACTTTTTCATGACAGTATCTAAACAGTAGCACAACACCAATAGAGATGACAAAGCTCAATCATATGGATGAAATCAGTGGGCGAGTACCAGCCTTTGTCAAGAGGCTTATTGTGTAAAGCATACAGATGAAGCACTTCTCCGGAACCATCTGTTGCTATCTACGATGGTGGCCATGCTTACTATATACTCCTCGATTAGTTTAATGTTTCCAACATCTTCTTGTGCAGTTCCACTAAAATATATGGTATCTTCAAAGAAGATCCCTGTTTGCACAAGTTGAGATAATTACATATTACATTAAGAGTGGCATCAAATCAGTGGCAAAACAATTGCTTGTTCCAGCCATAGCAATAAATTAAGATACAAAACTATATCATTACTTGTGTCATCACAGTTCCAGTGCTTCATTACAGCACCGGGAGTTGATTTTTGTTTTTCTTCTGCTTGTTCTTCCCCTTCATCACTTGGTCCAATAACAGACAAGCTTCGCCTTCAATGTAAGATTTGGCATGTCAATTAGGGAGCACAAGTATAGTACTAAACTTAATTTTCTGATGAAAGTGGCAAAATACAGGCCAATAGTTGTGAAATATCCTTATCTTACCTCAATGGGATATTATGGTGCACATACAGATTGGAAGTCTTGTCTCCATTTGTGCAGTTCACTAAAGTCAAGCAACATTATCGTACAAGTAGCACAACATATGAAAGCACATAGCAGAATCATGTGAAAGAAGGCTAGTACTAACCTCTCATGATGCAGAATTCAAACAACTCACAAGAAGAAGATCTGAACCAAATCCGCCTTAACGGATAGGAAGTAAGATCTCCTCTTGTGCAGTTCCACGAAGATCAAGCAATCAAGCAACGTTGTCGATGTGACATTTTGGTTGAACTGCACAAAACACTCTTAAAACAGAAGTGTTTTGTGCAGTGCAACAAAAGGCCACAATGGCAACGAGGTGAAGTAGATAACCCTGTTTACACAGAGGTGCAAAGGAAACAATTAGTGGTCAATAACGGTGGATGACATAGAAGCCAACAAAAAGAAGCATCTACCTTATCTAAATGGGAAAGAAAGCAAGACAGTAGCATTTCTCAAACGGTGGCATTGATTAATATTAACATAGAGATTATATTAACAATAAAATTCATTAAACATGTAATTTTCTTTTAACTGTGGCATTGCATCAATTTTCCAGCGGCATTATTAGAGGGTGTTTGTTTACAGGGACATTTTGGTGTAGAGACTAAAAAACACTCCGTGTCAGTCCCATCTAAACCAAACAGGAGGGACTTTTAGGGACTAAAAGTGGGCATTTGGGACTAAAGAAAGAAGACCCCGAGGGAGTCTTTTTGGGACTTTTTCCAACAGTTGCCCCTGCCACGCATCGCACCTTGTCTCTATTAGTTCATTACTAGGGGTAACATGGTATTTTAGCATGTCATTTAATAACCTCTAGTCCATGTTTAGTCCCTGGAACCAAGTAGGTAGGGACTAGGGAGTTTTTAACCAAACAGGGCCTTAGATTAACAACAGCTAATGAGTTGCATGGGACAGTGGACACACCAGCACCATGTGCATCTACCGATGTACTTTGGTCATGCACAGTCTGTCGCAACAAAGAACAAACAACCAAGGAGCATATTTGTGTTGGTCCCAGTTTTGTTATCTTTAGACACCTTTCCCTATGTGAGCGCAGCAAATCTAGTCCTGCTCAAACTCTATAGCCTTGTCCCTTCCTTTCCTTTTTGAACTAGTACTTTCGCCCCTTCCTTTCCTCTTTGAACCACGTCCTAGATTTATGCGATACAACTTTCCCCCATTCCTTTCCTCTTTGAACCACGTCCTAGATTCATGCTATACAACTTTCTCACTTCATTTCCTCTTTGAACCACATCCTAGATTCATGCTATATACAACTTTTCCCACTACTTTCCCCCACTCCTTTCCTCTTTGAACCACGTCCTAGATTCATGGTATACATGCAGCTAGAGCAATGCATGTGGAGTAAGTAAATTATACCTTAAGGTTCTTGGGGCATGGTTCGGTGGGCGACGGGACAATGGCGAAGAAGAAGGGGTCGGAGGCCCTCTTGCGCCACTGCTGGGTGGAAAGTGAATAGTTGCGCCGGTAGTCCCTCGCCGACGGCGATAGCGTTAAGCCTCCTTCCCTTCCTGGTGGACGGATCCTGCTGGCTCTTTGAGCAGCAGTGAGGGGAGAGACAGGCCAACGAAGTCTTGTTTAGATCTGGAGAGGGCGAGAGAGTGTGAAGAGAGAAACTACTCCCTCCGTTCCAAATTACTCGTCGAATAAATGGATGTATCTAGAACTAAAATACATCTAAGATACATCCATACCTGCGACAAGTAATTCGGAACGGAGGGAGAGGGCGAGAGAGTGTGAAGAGAGCAACTACAGGCGCTAAGGCTCCAGCGTGTATATATATATATACTGGAGAGAGAGTGTGAAGCATGCAAACCCTAGAAAACATGTTGATCAGTCAAAGAATCCTCCTAGCACAAATAATGCTCAAGTGTAGTTATCGAACCCGAGACCTCAAGTTAGAAGGTGCAACGGGACCAAGGTGCATGCGTGTGCGCGTGCGCGCGCGCGCGCGCGTGTGTGTGTGTGTGTGTTTAACAGCATGTGTGTGTTAGAGAGAGCGACAGATCGACCTACTCCTATAGAGAGATGTTGTGTAGTGTACGATTTTAGCCGCGAGAGTCGGTGCATCCTCTCGTTTCCGGGCGTGCCCGGTAGGGACATGCGGACAGCTGCCACGCCCGCTCCTGACTAGCCTAGCCCACCCAAAGCCCCTCCATCGCCCGGGCGTGCTTCCCGCCCAAAATGGTTAGCGCCGCTCCAAAGAATCGGTGCCGCATTCATGCCCGGGCAGAGCGGACGCGACCTCGCTGGCGCAAGAGTGATGGTTACTGCTGGGTCTATGTAACATCCCAAAATTCTAAATTTTGGAATGCTATATTAAATAAATATTTATGATTGTTTGTTTGATTGTTGTGTGACTGATTGTGTGAAATTGAGTGGCATTTGGAAATTTCACAGGCATTTGAATTTTATTTGAATTTGGATTCAACTTGGCATTCGAAATTTATTTCATATACCCCTGACAAATACTTGTTTAAAAGTATGAGAGGAGCTAACATGACACTCCAAAAAAGTCAGGAGAAATTAGTGCCAAAAGTTTTTGAATTTAAATTGGAGTTTATTTGGAATTTATAAAAAAATGTTTTTCCTTAAGTTTGGATTTTGCCTTTGGAAAAATGTACACGGTGTAGGATTTATTTTTCTGAGTTTTTTTGATATATATGTCCTATACAAATGTATATTTGTTTTCTCTCTGTATATATATATTTTTTTTGACTTTATTTCAAAAAAAACGCCTCAGCCGGGCGCCAGGCCAGCGAGCCCAGCCACCCGGGCCGCAGCCCACCAGCAGGCGCCAGCCCAGCCGCCCGCGTAGGCCGCCACCAGCGCCGCTCCCCACGCACGCTCGATCCCCTCGCTCGCCTGGATCTCTTTCCCTCACGTAACCCCCCCTCTCTCTATTTTTTTCTTAACTCCCTCTGATCATTGGACCCCACTCCATCCCCAACCTACCGCAAGATACGTGTACGTATCTCGCACGTATCTCACGCACCGACGCCGGCCGAGTCCGTGCCTCTCCCAAACCCTAGCTAAAACCTTCCCCTCGTCCAAGCAAGTTGTCCTATAAATAGCCACGACCATCCTCTCCTGACCCCCTCGAAAACCCTCGCGAAAACCCACCATGTCACGCAACCTCATCATTTGGATCTTGCCGGAGTTCACGCGGTTCACCGGTCGTTTCCGACGCTTGTAAGTATCCTCGAAACCTTTCCTTCCATAGCCACCTATCTCTCATTGTTGCGAAACTCTTTGACATGTTTTGGACGCCCAGGGAGCACCGGCGCCACCGCCTCGAGCTCACAACGCTGCCGGAGTTCACGAAGTTCACTTGGACGCCACGCTCGTCTCCGACATTCCCTCGCCTCACTATCCACAGAAAATCGGACCCCCTCGGAGTCCTCCACCTGCTGGACATCGCCGTCTCCGCCGCCGGTCACCGGAGCCGTCGCCCCCGACGCCATCCACTTCCCTGCCTACACGAGCTCCTCTCTGTAAGCAATGAGCGCCTCCCTCCATTTTTTTCGAAGCGTTAGGTGCAAATAAGATTAGATCGGTTTTAGTAGATCGGTTCTATTAGTCGGTTTACTTCGGTTTAGATCACGCTGGTTCATCGGTTTCTTTTTATTAAATGTACGTGCACGTTTCTATAAAGTTTCGTCCGAGCGACGGTTAGTTCCAGATCGCTCAGATCCTAGCCCAGTAGACTTGCCCGTTATGTTTTATTTTCGTTTCTATAAAAAAACAAAAAAGTTTCAATCTTAGATATTCTATAACTTTTATGTTTTATATCCAAATTGAGTGATTCTTTTTGCATTATGTCAGAAATTTGTTGAAGTTTCTGTTTGTGTACTTAGTTTTCAAATTTGAGTAGTGTAAATTTGAGTTTGATGAAATTTGTTCAAATCACTATTTTGGCCGTATCTTGAGTTTTATTAAATATTTTTGATTGATTCTTTTTGCTACTGTTTTGTTATTGTTTGGTTTATCTATTAGAATATAGTTATTTATTTTAATTTATTTTTAAATTAGATTTTTAGGCAAAACAGTATTGTTTTAGTTCTACTTTTGTTTTAACCTTTTCTTTATAGTTTTAATTGTTTTTAAATTATTTCTTTTTGTCACTTTTGACAAATTTAGTTTTGTTTATGTTATTTAACTGTAGACAATTTTATTCTTATTTTAAAAATTTATTTTGTTAGTTTTGTATGGAAACTTGTTTAGGTCATAGTTAGAGTTTTATAAAAGCTTTTAATTTGTTTCTTTTTGCAAATAAAGTTTTATGAAAAATACTTTATGTTAACTTAGTTGATTTTAAATTTTATTTTCTGTTGAAATTATTAGTTTAGTATTTTCTTTGTTAAGTTTTGCTTAGGACAAAACTATTTTTGTAGTTAAGGCAATAGGTTTACCTAGTAGGTTCTTTATAGTTTTCCCCTATTAGTCCTTTCGATGTGCTATTTGTTTTGTGTTGGGTTTTCTTATTGAGTTTTCTTTTGATTGTTAGATTTGCTTGCTATAATGCTTGCTTATGTGAATGTCATGTTTCTTATTATAGATTTCATCGGAGAGTTGCGAATAGTCCTATCAAGTTAGTTTCGAGAGCGTTGCTATCTTCATCAACTTACCAGGCAAGTTCACTTTGACCATGCTTTTCATACCTATGTTTGATTTGCATGTAGTAGCACCTTTTCAATAATCCCGCCAGTAGTGACATTGATTTCTTGTAGTTGAGTAGAATGCATGAGGTAGGAACCCATCTCCCTGTTATCAAGCTCGGGACGTTATATAGTTTTAATGCTACGCTATAGTAGAGGGGGTTTGGTATGAGTGCATGAGTACGTCAATGTCGGCAACTTCATGATGGCACCGACAAAGACTGCATCTTCAGGACTCCTCAAGATTTCGAGACTCGAGACAAGAATTCAATACACACTACTGGGTGAAGGACGGTTGACGGGCACCCTGGAGAAACCAGTGGTTGGCCGGGATGCATGGAGAAGTGCCATGACATCTTGCGGAAAACTTCACCCAGACTCAAAGAGACAGAAGAATAATTCATGCCCGGAAGCTTACCTGTGCAACCGCAAGTCACTATGGGCTCTGGCTTGGTTGACCTTAGTTGTGACTCTGGCTGGGACGGTGCTAGCAGATGTAGAACTACGGTAGGATTGGATGAGCACCGGACAGTGGTCAGAGGAACTCTTCGGAAGACCATGTTTCGGTCATCTTATTCTCAAACACCCTGAAGTGCGAGAATGTAAAGAGAGGGATCGAATCTTGCGGGTAAAGTGTACAAAGCTCTGCAGAGGGTTAAAACCTAATCGATTAGCCGTGTCCCCGGTTACGGACAATTTGAGCCTCTGGACTTGGATCTATCTCGAAACTCTCAACACCGGACTGATAATTTAATTGTGGGCAACTTATGATGATTTGGGTATGGGACATCGGTTGGCGGAACCATGTCATGACAGAAAACTCCGTAGTACAGACTCCTGATATTCCTTTGTTGTAGGGAAAATAAAACCAGCTTTTACGCAAAAACATCACACACAGAGCCACAAAGCCATATTGCATATAGAATAGTTTTATCATCTGCTTTCCTCATATTGTGATCTTGCCGGTACATTCAATGTACTAACCTACACGGCTGCAACGTCTCATGTTGCAGATATGTTCCTTCCGACAAGTAAGAGTACGGTACAGGGTTACAGTCTACACTCAACCTGCCGATGGTGCTGATGGGACTCCACACCCGATTATTTGTTTCCGCTGAGACTTATGAGGTATATATCAGTTTTACGTTATTTATACATGTGATTGCACTTTGATATATACATTGATGTACTGTGTGTGCCAGCATACCGATCCAGGGATGGCACAGATACACAGAGACTTGACCGTCTGAGGTCGGGTCGCTATAGTCTATGTGATTTGATGGCTCATTGGTCTTTATTACTGAGGTGGTAGGACTGCTGGATGTCCCACGCTATCGGCAAAAGGAGGTACTACTACTTACAATTTTCTCCATTCTTACAACGGAGGCATGCAAGAGTAGTGAAAACACGTAGGCTTAGTGATTACATGGCCCACCTCACACTATCACCGTGCGACACCTAACTCTTTACATGGTACTCCCTTTGTTCCTAAATATTACTAGATGAGTCCCCGCGCGTTGCCGCGGAACAGCGGTATATCTCTCTGCGCAAAATTATCAATTTCATAGAACTAAAAAAACTCTATAACCGCATGACAAATGTGGTAGCCAAACTAAATAAACTCCCATCATCATTTAGATCATCCCACGTAAGGAAAAAAGATCAGCCAACTCCTACTGCATAATGGGATTATATTTTTCTTTTTGACATGTTAATGGGACTTAAAAGCTCACTTACATGCATGCTACCGGTGCATGCTTGCATGCAGACATGTTGATGTGATTTAAAACCCACTCACATGCATGTGCCACGGTATTTCTGCATGCTTGCATGTGGCTTAGTACGGAGCCTCTCAACGTTTAGATCAGACGGCTATTATGGACTGATTTACTTCATCTAACGGCTACATCAATTTTGATGATGTGGCTCAAGGAGAGGATAGAGAATTCCTAGTAGTGGGGGCTAGCTATTACTAGTAGATAAGTCTTTGTAGAGATTCCACTACATATGGAACAAAATGAATGAATCTACACTTAAAATGCATCTATATACATCTGCATGTGGTTCATGGTGAAATCTCTACAAAGACTTATATTTAGGAATGGGGGAGACAGCATACTAAGCAAGCTTCTCCTCGTTCTGCGAGTTAACGGGACACGTCAAAAGTACTCCAGTGTATAGAGCCTTGCCTCTAAGGTAGGCCCCACATGGTTTGCCTCTTTTTTAACATAACACGTCAAGTCGCAATTTGTTTGTTCACCCGTGGTAGATGATCCTCCCTCCACCAAGTGGAAAACCAGTACATGTGCCAAATTACCACGTGGGCTGCCTTTTTCGTACAGAAATGAGCTCCACAGTGTACCCACGCGGGTGTGGTTGGGAAAGAGACAGGAGTACGTGCGCCATGCATGCACCTCTTCTCTTCGTGCACGTCCCCCACCTACATGGGTGTGTGTGAGAGATACAAACCATGTTCGTGAGTGTTTTTTGTTTTGGGGTGGGGTGGGGTGGGGGTTGATTTCGTGAATTATTTGTGGGAATATGTGTTGATGACATCTCAAACAAAATTTTGCATGCAATGTGTGTGAAATGGAGGCCTATCCATATCATACATAGAGGGTCGGGCAATCCACAAGAAGAGAGGGAGGGGTCATAGCTATCAATAGAGTCGAAGAGAGGATCAAGTGGGTGGGTGCGAGATCGATGAAGAGAGCCATCGAAATTGTGTGTGTGCGTGCAAGTCAAAGAATAGGGTGACTGGCCTACCGGAATGTTAGAGGGCACATGTCAAGTTTGTGTGTGGCGGGGAGACATGACTAGAGCGCTCGATGTATCGGTGTGTGTGGGGGAGGGGGTGGGGGAGGGGTAGGTAGAGGCCTAACTATAGAGGTAGAACGACTCATATATGTGTTGAGAAGGAGAGACCCAACTATGTCTTGAGGGAGATCGGTCGACATCCATACATAACTGAAGGACGGGAAATATGATGGGACAGAGAGAGAGAAGAGAGAGAGAGGGATGGAGAGGGAGGGAGAGGGGTAGAGTGATAGATGGGTGATGGAGTTGCTTCTCGAAGATGGCGGGAGAGGCCTACTAGACAAACTGAGGGTGGAACTGCAATGCTATCAATAAGAGTGGGGATGTGTTTCTATGTGTGCCTGTGCGTGATAGATCTGTCGGGACGCATCCATGGATGATGAAGGGGAACCATGTGTTTGGTAAGAAAACCTAACTAGATCGGTAGATCAATTGTTGTTTGTCGGAGGAAGGGAGAGACACAACTAATGAGGTAGATCGATTGACGTGTGGGTAAAAACGAGTTATAAGGACCTAGCTAGCTATATGGATAGCGAGAGATCGGTCGGTGTACGTCCATTTGTTAGAGGCAAATAAGGCCCAGCGAGACGGATAGACAGAGAGAATGGAGCTAGGAGGTGGTGCGAGAGGCCCAACTACTAGCTAGATATGGGGAGGAGTGTGCGGTTGTGAGATCGATGAAAAGAGGGGCGAGAGTTTACACGTGTGTCTGACCGTATGAGAGACACGAGGCAAGGACACATAAAGGAGGAGATTGAAGGTGTGTGTGTATGTTGTAGGCAGGCATCGCTGGAGAGGTTTATCGATCGGTGTGTGTCGGAAAGGAGTTGTGGAGACTCTGGGAGAACAACCTAAAGAAAAAAAATGAATGTGCCCGGTGTATAGAATGCCGAGGGAGGGGGAGGGCGAGGAGGGCGTGTGCATGCACGAGAGAAAGTTAGTGGTAGCTACAAAGGTTAGAGGATTGTGTGGGTGTAAGAGACTAACAAAGATCATAATTTGATATGAAAGCGGATTCATATATTTGAATAGGAGATCATAGTGTTTTAAACATTGCATGCATGATTATAGCGGTGATACACGTGATGTGCACATGTTATACCATAATGTGATAATGCATGGCGTTTGCAACTCACAGCTAAATGCCGAACAATCTAAACCATACTATACATCAAACAATCTCACATTTTATTTGAATTTGTGATAATGTGTGGCGTTTGCAGCTTACAACTAAATATCGAACAATCTAAACAATACTATATATCGAACATTCTCACATTTTATTTGAATTTGTGGTACTGTGTGGTGTTTGCAACTCACATCTAAATACTTGTAGGCGTAGGGGGCGGGGCACCATACATAATGTCATAAACACATTATACATATGAGACATGGTTTAGATTATGAAGATCTAGCTAGAGCTAGAAATGTAATGTGACTTGAAATTAAAATAAAGTGGATTCAAAAAATCTAGTTCGAGTTCATATAGTACACATAGTTCATATGTAACTCGAGACTAATCATGTGGTGTGCTGTGAAGATAATACACAAACGATGGTTTAACTTGACAATAATGATGATTATAGATCTTATTAAAACATAGAAACAAATTCAAATGCTTTGACTTCACAACAATCATTACTGTAGATCTTATTCAAATAAAGAAACGAATTCAAATTTAGTTCATATTGAAGCGGTAGTATATACGTTTGGAATGCTCTAAAACTTTCATTTGAGTAGTAGGTTGCATGCATTATACACATAGCGAAATATTTTAATTGAACATAACATGAATTCAAAGTTTTGAATGACATTTGTAGTGCGTGTTGATTTGGTACAATACATGTTAGGCTTGTCCGAAAATTTCAACCCGCGCCTTGTTAGCCCAAAATATTTAAGATATATCTTTGTCTCGTTGTGCTCCGACAACTCCCTCCATCTCAACCCGCGCCTTGCTATTCCGGAATATTTAAGATCTCATCGTCCCGCCGGTTCAGCCACCCCGTCCTCCACCTCCAAGGAGCTGCCCCGACGTTCCCCTCGTCTTTCGCGCCACCTCCATTCCCACACCGCCGTCTTCACCTGCACCACCGGAAGAACAACATCATCACCGTTTCCTCAGATGAACTTGCGGTCTAATCGGCGCCACCAAAGAGGTTGTACACTAATCGCCGCATTTTCTTCTTGATTCGATCTCACGGTGCTACCGGCGGTCGATCCCGAGCCGACACAGCGCGGCTGCATCCACGGTGGCGTCGCCGGCCACTTCCTCCACATCGTCGCTCCCTCGGCGGCGACGTCCACATCAGTAGGAGCTACTACTGCTTTAGCTCTCGCTCGCGCTGCTGCTCTGCTCTTGCTCTCGATCCCCTCCCTGGTCTACTCTTGCTATTGCTCTTGCTCGCGTTGCTACTCTAGGTCTTGCTCTTGCTTGCGATGCTGCTTCGATTTAGCTACACTTCAGTCGACTGAATCAACTTTTGGGTCAGTCGATTTTCAGGGGGTGGGGGGGGGGCTCGCCGGGGTGAAGGAAGAACCAGCCGTAGCAGGGAGGGGGGCTCGCTGGAGAGGTACCCCACTATCTATCTTAGGGTTCAGGATGGGGGCGGTGGTCGCCGGCGGTGGCGGGGCGTTGGCGTGGCGGTGGCGTGGGGATCGTTGGGGAAAAAGCTCGGCACGGGGGGCCTAGAGGGATGGCCGGGCGGCGGCGGACCGGCGGTGGGGAATGTTTTCGGGGCGGGCGGGGTGGCGCACCACCGGTCGCAGGCGGCGGGGGGCTGCTATTTGGCCGGTGGTGGCTGGCGGCTCAGGGGGGTGGAGGTTGAAGATGAACCACAGGCCCTTGATTTCGTATCCAACGGGTGCAAAATCGACTGACCAGAGATGAAAAAGTCAGTCGATTGACGTGTAGCCTCACCTTGCTAGTGCGTTCAGTTTCGACAGCAAAATTTAGTTTCGACAACAAAATTCAGTTTCGACAGTTAAGTTCAGTTTTGACAGTTAAGTTCAGAGTTGAGCGGCTGATGTATTTTACATCTAGCACTTTGTGGTTATGTATTTTACGTCATGTATTGGAGATGCTATTAGAATTCCACTCAGGTTAATGTTGTCCGTTGTCTCTCTTGTCCTGCTTCAGCCTCGGCGTCGTACAACTCACCGGAGTTGCTCCAACGACGAAACCCTCCATCACAGTGGAGCAGTACCTCGGGCTCCATCTCCAGATGCCTAAGATCTTCTTCCCCTCCTCCGACAGCAAATTCAGCCGGAGCATCCTCACCGGCCAACCCAATCACGCTGAGATCGACATGGCTTCGCCAAAGAGGTTGTACACTTGTTGCATCTCTTTTTTACTCTACATGTTATATATATATATTGTCCACTGAGCACACAGATTTGTTCCTTTAGTGTCTCCTTGAAAGAAAAAAACGTAGGAATTTTAATTTTCACTTGTCCTCCTTTTCAAATTCCTATTCATGAAGCACAAGACTAAGAGATAGTAGCATAATAGCATTATAACCGTACATTTTCTTGTGGTTTGACTTAATCTCACCATGCTTCTTTGCATCCTCTAATCTTCCAATTGTTGTGAATCAAACACTCAGATTGGCAGAAATCCTGTGTTTTTAAATTCTCTGTTTTGCACGTGCATTCCTATCCTATTCCTGTCTATTTCCTATCCCTGCATTGTTGGAATCCTCCAATTCAAATGAGCCCTTACAGAATTACTTCTCTTACAGATAGTTGTCAAAGAAAACCTTGCGTGGTTTGTCCCGCTCCTGCTGCGCCGTCGTCCACCCCAGCTTAGCTGCTCCAACAACAGAAGGATCCAACACAGCAGGGATCTGGCCCAGACTGTCTTTCGCTGCCTCAGATCTTCTTCCCCGCTGCTGGTAGCCATGAAAACTACATTACCATCATCAACCGAGCAGATGACCTCGAGGACTACATGGGTCCGCAAGAGAGGTCGCACTCTTTCGTGTCTGCTTACGTTATGCATCGCTTAATATTACATGCTATTTTATCGTCATGTTCACCGATTAGACTCTGAGTCAGATCCAAACTAATGGTCAAACTTGATTTTTTAAATCTTTGTGGGGTACATATTGGGGCCGCTATCAATAGTATCTATCTACTATCTAATTAATCTTCGGTGTCTACTATGAGTTTCATGTTGGGTGGGAAACAAACAGTAAAGAAGCCATTATATGTATTTTTTAACTGAAGCCATTATCTGCCTGCTATTATTGGTTTTGGGTCTATCCACAGGTTGCTACCATCACTCTGGATTTCTACATGCACTCCTTACATAATCTCACTATGTTTTATTCCTATGCATGACAGTTATTGTAAACAATGGAACTGAACATGTAGAGCAAAAGAGACGAGCCTTGCATGGCAATAAAATTTCATGCAGACGTCGCTCCATGGTAGGCGCAAAGGCAGCCCCCCTCCATGCATTTCGGATTGTAATCGAGAGGAAGATATCTGTTCTAAGGGTGATTCAGAAGGAGAAGACAACTCCTATTTACCCCGTGAGGTCTTCGCTCTAACTTGGCATGCTAATGTTGGTTATATCATGCATATGGTGTCTTGCATTGCTTACTTTATACATCAAATATGTCATCTGCTTAGTTTAGACATCCTTTGTGCAAATGCCATCTGTTTAGTTTATTCATCGTTTATGTGAATTATGCAACACCATCTTGTTTAGCCAGGCATCATATATGTGAATTTTGCAATGCCATCCTGCTTAGCCAGTCATCTTATATGTAAATTATATCAGGCCATCCTTTTTTTCGTTACATATTACATTTGTCAACAATGTTAGTACATTCAACTGCTCTTCGTCTGCATCAGCCATTTGACACGGTGATGGCAAATTCTGGAGTAAAAACAAGGTCTTCAGAGCAGACTATGCTATCTGACGAAGCACATATCTCGCTAGTTACGGATAGCTCCTCAGAGGAGGATTCAGAGACAGATGACCAGTCCTATCCCCCCCCCCCCGAGGTGTATGCTCTAACTTGGCAGGGTTATGTTGCTCATATCATGCGTATGGTGTCTCGCATTGCTATGTCATTTGATTAGTTTAGACATGCTTTGTGTGAATGCCACCTGTTCAGTGTCTAATTACCATATATGTGAATTATGCATTGCCATCTTGTTGCAAGACATTATATATGTGAATTATATAATGCTATCTTGTTGCAAAGGTATTATATATGTGAATTATGCAATGCCATGCTGTTTAGCCAATCATCATGTCTGTGAATTATATCATGCTATCATTTTTTGTATTACGTGTTCCATTTGTCGACAACGTTTGTATATTCAACTACTCTTCCTGTGCATCAGCCATTTGAAGCGCTGATGGAAGTATCTAGAGTGAAAATAAGGTATTCGGAGCAGACAATGCTACCTATTGAAGCAGACATCTTACTGGTTACAGAGAGCTCCTCAGAGGAGGATTCAGAGACTGATGACCAGTCCTATTTCCCCCCTGAGGTCTATGCTCAAACTTGGCAGGGTTATATTACCCATGTCATGCATGTTGTCTTGCATTGCTTAGTTTTTACATCATATATGGATTGCCATCTTCTTACTTGCTTACTATATAAATCATATATTTGAATTATATCATGCCATCATGTTTACATAGTACATACACATCATCTATCTTAATTATGGCATGGCAACCCATTTAATAAATACATCATATAGTTGTATCATCTCATCCTGTTTAGTGTTTACAGTCATCATATTTTGAATTATGGCATTCTATTCGTGAGTGTATGTGAATTATGGCATGCCAACCTATTTAATAAACACATTATATAGTTATGTCATGTCATCCTGTTTACATAGTCTCATATTTTGAACTATGTCTTTCCATCTTTTTTAGTTAGCCATCATAATGTGAAATTGTGTCATGCTATCCTGTTTAGTTAGTCATCATATATGTGAAATTGTGTCATGCTATCCTGTTTGGTTAGACAACATAAATATGAATTATTGCATGCCCTCTTTTATTCACCACTAACCATTGCACCTGTCTATCATACAATGTCTATACTTTCAATTACTTTTCTTGTTTATCAGCCATTTGAATTGGAGAGCGTGATGGCTGTATCTAAGGGAGTAACAACACGGTCTTCGGAAAAGATAGTGCTACCAGTTGGTGCAGATAGAACCACGGTTGTACTTGCCCAAGGACCAGATCCACCACACATAACCCAGACTCTCGCAGATTGTACCCCTACCCAGTTGGACAGAGAACCAGCTACACCCCTTCTAACCCCAACCCCGGCAGTTAGTAACCCAGTTTCAGTTGACATAGCACCGTCTCCACCACAGAGCACCCGAACACGAGCAGTTAGTAAGGGAACTGCAGTGCCCAAAGCACGAGGACCACCACTCCAAATCCCAACTCAACGCTTAAAGGAGAAGAAGATTTGTTCTCAGGTCAGGTTTTGTAGCTATGGTTCATACTCCTTTGCTCTTGCATTAATGTATTTACTCATACCAACTATTTTCAAATTTGAAGGATGGAATTGAAACTCCAATGGCACAACAGGTATGTTTTAAACCTGTTTCTTTAACTAGTTTGCTGTTGTAACCTGCTCTATGTTGATTTCAGTTTCAATTGAATAAACAGTTATGTTCTCATGTCATGCACATTACAAGTGTTGTTATTGCTCTATAGTTACCCACACTTATATTCTGTCTATTCTACTTTGTCTTGAACAAATATTATTTGAACTATGTCTCTATCTTGATTTGGCAACAAAAACTAGAATGATATAGACCGTAAAGTGACCATGGTACATAGATATATGTTTGTTTCATGCTGTTATCATGTCCACTTTACTACTGAACTCATTTACCAAAATGAGTTTCATATACAACATGGTAAACATGTGATGTGTCTGCTTGTTTCTCTTTTAGAATGCGGACAAAATATTGGAGAACAGTACCGCGTTATCCAATGGTAAAGGAAGTAATGCAGATAAGGTTCAAGATAGTGAGACACTAGTAGAAAACGGAGCTTTATCGCCGGTTCGTAAGGGCCTTTAGTGCCGGTTCCATAACCGGCACTAAAGGGTGGTCACTAAAGGCCCCCCCCTTTAGTACCGGTTCGGCACGAACCGGCGCTAAAGTGCCACCACGTGGCGTGAGCTCGCACCCTGGTATGGGGGACCTTTAGTACTGGTTGGTAACACCAACCGGTACTAAAGGTTTTTTGTTTTTGAATTTTTTTTTTGAAAATTTTGGAATTTTTTTTTGTTTTTTTTTGATTTTTAATTTTTCTGAATTATTTGATGATTTAGTCTCTAATCACCTCTCATAACTGCTCAAGTGTGGATCACTCATTCCAAATCGTCTGACTTCCCGGCCGGTCACCCATCCTCTCACTCCCCCAGCCTGAGCACGCTTAACTTCGGAGTTATATTCCCCCTACATTCCAAGTCTGCACTTGTTGTTTTCCTGACAAATGTAAGCTGTCAATCCTATTAACCCTTAGTAGTTTAGCTTGAGCATGAAGTCACATGTTTCACCGTTTGAGTTTGAAACTATTATTCTAAAAACAGTAATTATGTATTAACACTAATATTTCTTGAATAAGTAGTTTGACCATAGTTTGACCACAGTTTGACCAGATTTGGCCAAAATTCAAAAAAACTGAGATACTTATTTAGTAACACTAATAGTATTGCGTAATTATTTAGTAACACTCTATATTTCTTGAATCAGTTGTTTGACCGGTTTGACAAGATTTAACCAAAATTCAAAAAAAACATAAATTAGAGCATATCTTTTTTTCCTTTTGCAATTTTGTCATTTCAAAAATTGTCCTAAACCCTAAACCCAGGACTTAAAACGTCGAAAACTCTATGCTAAACAGTAAGAACTAAGGGTTTAAACCATAAAACCTAACCCTAAACTCTGAAATCTAAACCCTAGCACTAAACGCTAAAAACGTCTAAAACGCCCAAAAACTCTATTTTCCCTTTGGAATTTTATGATTTTAAAAAATTGTCGAAATGGAAAATTGGTTGTTTCAGCAGATCAATCTTTTTGTTCTACAAATTTTGATATATTATATGTATTTTTGTGAATTACGATGATTTAGTTATGATTTTTTCAAGTTTGAAAATTGCCCTATCGTCCCGGTTTGTGTCTCCAACCGGGACTATAGCTTAGACCCCTTTAGTGCTGGTTCGTCGCACGAACCGGTACTAAAGGTTGGCCCTTTAGTACCGGTTTGTGCCACAAACCGGGACTAAAGAGGCTCGTGGGGCCCCGGCCTGACGCCAGCCTGCCACCACCCCTTTAGTACCGGTTCGTGGCACGAACCGGTACTAAAGGTTCAACACGAACCGGCATTAATGCAAATCCGTTCGAACCGGCACTAATAGTACCATTAGTACCGGGCCAAAATCAAACCGGCACTAATGTGCTTCACGTTTGACCCTTTTTCTACTAGTGAGACATCCCTGTTGGTCTCCAAGAAAGCTGATAAAAACTATCTTGACGACAGTGAGGGAACCCAAAAGTCTTGTCTTGATGTAGTGTTCGAGTTACTGGCCACTACTGCTGGCACAAGCTCTTCGAACTCGCTGCCTGAATCAGTTCGTCTTCTTGAGTCTCAACTTCAAGTTGAAAGACATCAATCAGATGTGCTGCGACAGGAAGCCGAAGGACCGAGGAAGTCCCCGCAGAATTCAGATGCATATTTTCTGGTGCAACAGCAAGCGCTGGAGGATTTAAGCGCCAAACAAGAGAAAGTTAATAAGCTTGCTAAGCATCTTGCCAGCATTATGGGTACCCAGGATATTGTTTCATGAGATCTTCTGAAGTGGTTTCAGTTCTGGATTTGTTTTGTTGTGGCGTTTATTTGCGCTGGTCGCCAACTTTGACAACCAGCGTATATGCTATGCTGCTTTGTTCCCTATATTTGCACTGGTGGTGAACTTTGATGCCCAGTGGATGTAATATGTGTAATAGCCATGATAGCCTAGCGTTAATTGCTTGCTTATTTATTTCCTTGTTGTCTTGTTTATTTGTTTGCTTGTAGTCATTGCAGTTCGTGGTTAGCTAGTGGCTGCAATAACCTATTTTTTAAAACTAGGCCACAATAACCATGGGCTAATATTTACTGTAGTGACACTGGGCCTCCTACTGGCCGTAGAAACAATGGGCCTTCTACGGGCCATAGAAACAATGGGCCTTCTACGGGCTGTAGAAACAATGGGCCTTCTGCGGGCCGTATCATCAATGGGCCTTATATGGGTCGTATGATCGATTGGCCAAACATGGGCCAAACAGACCGCATTATGGTTGTAAACGGGCTAGAGTTGGAATCATCCGTTCATGGGCCGACCATAACGGGCCATCGTTAATAGGCCGTATTTGATGATGCTATGAAAACGGCCCAATGTATTAACAGACCACAAACGGGCCGACTGTAACCATGGGCTGAATTTGGCCACAAGCAGAAAACGACAGTAACGGGCCGTAAGTAAACGAATGCTGGAAATGAGCCCAAGAATAAATGGGCTCTGAGAAGGCCGAAAGATAACATGGGCTGGAAACGGCCCAACGGAATAACGGGCCGTTAATGGGTATAAAGTGATACACTGTTCATTACGGGCCAGTTTCACCATGGGCCATTAATGGGTGTAAAGTGATACACTGTTCATTACGGGCCAGTTTCACCACGGGCCGTTAATAGGCCAAGAGTTACATAGGGCCTCATATGGGCCGAAAGACATCATGGGCCATACATGGGCCAGAAGTGAAAACGGGCTGGAATCATATTGGGTGGCCCAGATGATGCTACTGGGCCTAATTCGGATAGGGCGTAACGGGCCTTGGGTTAGCGGGCTGTAAATGGGCTATATGCGAATAGGACGTTAACAGGCTTTACATGGGCCGACCCGCCATCTTTTGACCAAGTCAAACGGGTCGGGCTTTTCACAGGAATGGGCCTCTGTTGGGCCGTGCCACGTGTCGACGTATCATAGGCGCCTTCTGTCCAATGAGTGGATGGCATCTGTCCCAACGATGAACCGGCACGTGTTTCCTCCAGCCAATGATGATTTTACACGTTGAAAATCCCCATTGGTCGGGGCTGTTAACAAGTTATCGGATCCAAAACCTGACCCGATAGCTTAACGGTGTTTCGTTACGGTGGATGCCACGTGTCGGTCACCCTTGACGAAAGCACTTCTGTGACGCGCGATTTATCGTCATGGAAGTGGACACTTCTGTGATGATAATTTTGGTAATGCCATGGAACACTTCTACAACAGCACAGGTATGACTATCTTGATTCTGTCATAAAATCGTCATGGATGTACATGCATGACAGAAAATGCGACCTACTGTGACAAACACGTATCATCACGGAAGTGTACTTTTTTGTAGTGTTGGCTTAGGAGTTGGTTCAGGAAGTGTCCAATCATTTTCATTACTCAACATATTATTCAATAGCAATTCAGCTTGATCAATTGTTCTTTCCCTAAAAACACAACCGGCACAACTATCCAGGTGATCTCTGGAAGCATCGGTTAGTCTATTATAAAAGATATCAAGTATTTCATTTTCTTGAGAGGATGATCAGGCAAAGCATTAAGTAATTGGAGAAGCCTCCCCCAAGCTTGTGGGATACTCTCTTCTTCAATTTGCACAAAATTATATATTTCCCTTAGAGCAACTTATTTCTTATGAGCAGGGAAATATTTAGCAGAGAAGTAACAAATCATATCCTGGGGACTACGCACACAACCAGGATCAAGAGAATTAAACCATGTTTTAGCATCACCCTTTAATGAGAACTGAAACAACTTAAGGATAAAGTAATAGCGAGTTTTCTCATCATTAGTGACACAGGGTGGCTATATCATTTAATTTAGTAAGATGTGCCACAATAGTTTCAGATTCACAGCCATAAAAAGGATCAGATTAAACCAAAGTAATTAACTCAGGATCGACAGAGAAATCATAATCCTTATCGGAAATACAGATAGGTGAAGTAGCAAAAGCAGGGTCATATTTCATTCTAGCATTCAAGGATTTTTCTTTAAGCTTAGCTAATATTTTCTTAAGATCACATCTATCATTGCAAGCTAAGAAGTCTCTAGCAGCTTCTTCATCCATAACATAACCCTCAGGCACAATAGGAAATTCATATCTAGGGGGAGAATCTTCGTCATCACTTTCATCAATATTATCAGTTTCAATAATTTCATTCTCTCTAACCCTAGCAAGTTGTTCATCAAGAAATTCACCTAGTGGCACAGTATTATCAAGCATAGAAGTAGTTTCATCATAAGTATCATGCAAAGCAAAAGTGGCATCATCAATAACATGCGACATATAAGAATGAATAGCAGGAGTAGGTGTCGCAAGTTTACTCAAAACAGAAGGTGAATCAAGTGCAGAGCTAGATGGCAGTTCCTTACCTCCCCTCGTAGTTGAGGGAAAAATCTTGGTTCCTTTTATCTTTCAAGTTCTTCATAGTGATCAACAGATATAAATCCCAAGTGACCCAAAGAATAGAGCTATGCTCCCTGGCAACGGCGCCCGAAAATAGTCTTGATAACCAACTAGTATAGGGGATCGCAATAGTTTTCGAGGGTAGAGTATTCAACCCAAATTTATTCATTCGACACAAGGGGAGCCAAAGAATATTCTCAAGTATTAGCAGCTGAGTTGTCAATTCAACCACACCTGAAAGACTTAATATCTGCAGCAAAGTATTTAGTAGCAAAGTAGTATGGAAGTAATGGTAACGGTGGCAAAAGTAATGGTAGCAGTTTTGTAGTGATTGTAACAGTGGCAACGGAAAAGTAAATAAGCAAAGATCAATATGTGAAAAGCTCATAGGCAATGGATCAGTGATGGATAATTATGTCGGATGCGATTCCTCATGCAATAGTTATAACATAGGGTGAAACAAAACTAGCTCCAGTTCATCAATGTAATGTAGGCATGTATTCCGAATATAGTCATACGTGCTTATGGAAAAGAACTTGCATGACATCTTTTGTCCTACCCTCCCATGGCAGCGGGGTCCTATTGGAAACTAAGGGATATTAAGGCCTCCTTTTAATAGAGTACCCGACCAAAGCTTTAACACTTAGTGAATACATGAAGTCCTCAAACTACAGTCATCACCGGTAAGTATCCAGATTATTGTCACTTCGGGGTTAACAGATCATAACACATAATAGGTGACTATAGACTTGCAAGATAGGATCAAGAACTCACATATATTCATGAAAACATAATAGGTTCGGATCTGAAATCATGGCACTCAGGCCCTAGTGACAAGCATTACGCATAGCAAAGTCATAGCAACATCAATCTCAGAACATAATGCTAAGGATCAAACCCTAACAAAACTAACTCGATTACATGATAAATCTCATCCAACCCATCACCGTCCAGCAAGCCTATGATGAAACTAATCACGCACGGTGGTGAGCATCATGAAATTGGTGATGGAGGAAGGTTGATGATGAAGATGTCGACGGATTCCCCTCTCCGGAGCCTCAAACGGACTCCAGATCATCCCTCCCGAGAGAGATTAGGGCTTGGCGGTGGCTCCATATCGTAAAACGTGATGAATCCTTCTCTTTGATTTTTTTCTCCCCGAACGTAATATATAGAGTTGGACTTGAGGTCGGTGGAGCACCAGGGGGCGCACGAGGCAGGGGGCGTGCCCAGGGGGTAGGCGCGCCCCCCACCCTCGTGGACAGGGTGTGGGCCCCCTAGCCCTGATTCTTTCGCTAGTATTTTTTATATATTCCAAAAATATTCTTTGTGGATTTCCAGGTCATTCCGAGAACTTTTATTTCTGCACAAAATAACACCATGGCAATTCTGGTGAAAACAACGTCAGTCTGGGTTAGTTCCATTCAAATCGTGCAAGTTAGAGTCCAAAACATGGGCAAAAGTGTTTGAAAAAGTTGATACGATGGAGACGTATCCTGGGTACACCTAGATAATTAGCTAAACGAGGTGCATAAATCCCACCAAATAAATCTCCATCTTTGGCATTAAGATGTAACCTCCTCGCAATAATAGGCCCCAAGTTATATCGCTTATCACCTAATACCGCACACTTGAGGACACTAACATCTGGAACGCAAAGGTGGCTATGATCATGTTTACCATTAATGCATCTTCCTATAAAGAGAGCAAAATAATGTATGGCAGGGAAATGAATGCTCCCTATGGTGACTTGTGTGATATTTCTAGTTTCACCTACGGTGATGCTAGCAAGGAAATCATTGTATTCAGATTTGTGAGGCTCACTAAGAATGCTCCATTGTGGAATTTTGCATGCATCACAAAAATCTTCTAGGTCCATGGTATAAGATTCATCATAAATATCAAATAGGACAGTATGAGAATTGCACTTAGATGAAAACTCAAACCTCCGCACAAAGGAATCAGTGAGATAATAGTATTGTAGGCACTTGTCTGACAAGAAGTCCTCAAGGCCTGCATTTTGTACGTATGCATAGAACTCATCCTTGAAACCTGCACGAACCATAAATTCATCCGACGGCCATTCACAAGGCCACGCTTGAGCTTCCCTTGGTGGTTCAAGGTCTGGTTCGCGTATCGCGAGCCTTGGTGCTTGCTTCCTAGAAGAACCACCTTGGTACATTCTCCTAGACATTTTTCTTCCTCTGAAAAATTTCTGAAATTTTTAGTGACTCAAAAAAAAGTGAACCAAACTCAACAAGATTGATAACAACTACTCGTACAAGTGCCTAGAGGCTATATCATGCATCAAAACTACTTTGGACATTTACATTTGACATGCAAGTTCAAGAACAGGGTCACCAAGGCAACCAAAATTTGCAATAAATAAAGCACTAGAACAAAAACTAATTGGACCATTGGAGGAGTCACATACCAAAGAACAATCCCCCAAAGCAGTTTTGTGAATGAAGCTTTGAGCAAGGAGATCGAAAATGGCAGAAAAATGAGCAAGAACACGGGTTTGGGCTATGGAGTGATTTTTTCTGGAGAAAGATGATGTGGATGGGTGCTGAAATAAGTGGAGGGGACCCACGTGGGGCCCACAAGGTCGGGGGGCATGCCCTCCACCCTTGTGGCCCACTGGTGCATCCCCCTGGTGCATGTTCAGTGCCAGAAATTCTCAAATATTCTATAAAAAATCATACTAAATTTTCAAGGCATTTGGAGAACTTTTATTTTTGGGACATTTTTTATTGTATGGTTAACTCAGAAAATAGACAGTAAATACTATTTTGCTTTATTTAATCTAAATAACAGAAAGTGAAAAGTGGGTACAGAGATTGTACTTTCTAAATTCATCCATCTCATGCCCATCAAAAGGAATCCATTAACAAGGTTGATCAAGTCTTATTAACAAACTTCTTTCGAATGACATGAAACCGGAGAACTTTCGAATAAAACTAGGTTACCTCAACAGGAATATGCATTATCCTAGCAATAAGAATATCATATTTCTTCTTAATAGTAGGAAGAGGGAATTCAAAACCTCCAATAGTAATACTTGAAATTTTTCCAATAGAATTGATACTATGAACTTGAGGTGGTTTCTTCGGAAATTGTACCATATGCTCATTCCATTAACATGAAAAGTGACATTGCCTATGTTGCAATCAATAACAGCCCCTGCATTATTTTAAAAGGGTCTACCAAGGATAATCGACATACTATCGTCCTCGGGCATATCAAGAATAACAAAGTCCGTTAAGATAGTAATGTTTGCAACCACAACAAGCACATCCTCACAAATACCGATGGGTATAGCAGTTGATTTATCAGCCATTTGCAAAGAAATTCCAGTAGGTGTCGACTTATTCAATTCAAGTCTATGATGTAAAGAGAAAGGCATAACACTAACACCGACTCCAAGATCACATAAAGAAGTTTTAACATAGTTTCTTTTAATGGAGCATGGTATAGTTGGTACTCCTGAATCTCCTAGTTTCTTTGGTATTCCATTCTTAAAAGTATAATTAGCAAGCATGGTGGAAATTACAGCTTCCGGTATCTTTCTTTTATTAGTAACAATATCTTTCATATACTTAGCATAAGGAGGCATTTTAAGCATATCAGTCAAATGCATACGCAAAAAGATAGGTCTAATCATTTCAGGAAAGCGCTCAAAATCCTCATCGTCCTTTTTCTTGGATGGCTTAGGAGGAAAGGGCATGGGTTTCTAAACCCATGGTTCTCTTTCTCTACCATGTTTTCTAGCAACGGAGTCTCCCTTATCATAACGTTGATTCTTTGATTGTGGGTTATCAAGATCAACGGCAAGTTCAATCTCCATATCACTATCATTACTAGGTTGAGCATCAACATGAACATCATTATTAACATTATCACTAGGTTCATGTTCATCACCAGATTGTGTCTCAGCATCAGAAATAGAAATATCATTGGGATTCTCAGGTGTGTCTATAACAAGTTCACTAGAAGCATGCAAAGTCCTATCAGTTTTCTTTTTCTTTTTATTACTAGGACTAGGTGCATCAGTATTACTTCTCTGAGAATCTTTCTCAACTCAGGATGGCCCTCAGGATACAAAGGTTCATGAGTCATCTTACCACGTCTAGTCATAACCCTAACAACATTATCATTATTCTTACTATTCAACTCATTAAGCAAATCATCCTGTGCCTTAAGTACTTGTTCCACTTGAGTTGTAACCATGCAAGCATGTTTACTAATAAGCTTAAGATCATTAACAGTTCTACTCATATAATCACCCAAGTGGTCAAGCATATGTAAGCATTACGTTTCAATTGTCTACTAACATAAGCATTGAAGTTTTCTTGTTTAACAATGAAATTATCAAACCCATCCAAGCATTGACTAGCAGACTTATTATAAGGAATATCACCTTAATCAAATCTATGGAGAGAGTTTACCTCTACTACCTGTGTCGGGTTATCAAGACCATGTATTTCTTCAATAGGCGGTAAACGTTCAACATCTTCAGCTTTAATACCTTTTTCTTTCATAGATTTCTTTGCCTCTTGCATATCTTCAGGACTAAGAAATATAATACCCCTTTTCTTCGGATTTGGCTTAGGGGTTGGTTCAGGAAGTGTCCAATCATTATCATTACTCAATATATTATTCAATAGAAATTCATCTTGCTCAACGACACTTTCCTTGAAAACACAACCAGCACAACTATCCAGGTGGTCTCTGGAACCATCGGTTAGTCCATTATAAAAGATATCAAGTATTTCATTTTTCTTGAGAGGATGATCAGGCAAAGCATTAAGTAATTGGAGAATCCTCCCCCAAGCTTGTTGGAGACTCTCTTCTTCAATTTGCACAAAGTTAAATATCTCCCTTAGGGCAGCTTGTTTCTTATGAGTAGGAAAATATTTTGCAGAAAAGTGGTAAATGTTGGGTAACGTAGTAATTTCAAAATTTTCCTACGCACACGCAAGATCATGGTGATGCATAGCAACGAGAGGGAAGAGTGTAGTCTACATACCCTCGTAGAGCGACAACGGAAGCGTTATGACAACGCGGTTGATGTAGTCATACGTCTTCACGGCCCGACCGATCAAGCACCGAAACTATGGCACCTCTGAGTTCTAGCACACGTTCAGCTCGATGACGATCCCCGGACTCCGATCCAGCAAAGTCTCGGGGAACAGTTCCGTCAGCATGACGGCGTGGTGATGATCTTGATGTTCTACTGTCGCAGGGCTTCGCCTAAGCACCACTACAATATTATCGAGGACTATGGTGGAGGGGGGCACCGCACATGCTAAGAGAACGATCTTGAAGATCAACTTGTGTGTCTAGAGGTGCCCCCTGCCCCCGTATATAAAGGAGCAAGGGGGGAGGCCGGTCGGCCCTTGGGGCGCGCCAAGGAGGAGGAGTCCTCCTCCTACTAGGAGTAGGACTCCCCTCTTTCCTACTCCTACTAGGAGGGGGAAAGGAAGGGGGAGAGGGAGAAGGAAAGGGGGGCGCTGCCCCCCTCTCCTAGTCCAATCGGACCAGAGGGGGAGGGGGAGCGCGGCCCACCCTGGCGGCCCCTCTCTCTCCACTAGGGCCCATAAAGCCCATTACTTCTCCCGGGGGGGTTCCGGTAACCCTCCGGCACTCCGGTTTTCTCCGAAATCACCCGGAACACTTCCGGTGTCCGAATATAGCCGTCCAGTATATTAATCTTTATATCTCAACCATTTCGAGACTCCTCGTCATGTCCGTGATCACATCCGGGACTCCTAACAAACTTCGGTACATCAAAATATATAAACTCATAATGAAACTGTCATCGTAACGTTAAGCGTGCAGACCCTATGGGTTCGAGAACAATGTAGACATGACCGAGACATGTCTCCGGTCAATAACCAATAGCGGAACCTGGATGCTCATATTGGCTCCCACATATTCTACGGAGATCTTTTATCGGTCAGACTGCATAACAACATACCTTGTTCCCTTTGTCATCGATATGTTACTTGCCCGAGATTCGATCGTCGGTATCTTAATACCTAGTTCAATCTCGTTACCGGCAAGTCTCTTTACTCGTTCTGTAATACATCATCTCGCAACTAACTCATTAGTTGCAATGCTTCCAAGGCTTATGTGATGTGCATTACCGAGAGGGCCCAGAGATACCTCTCCGACAATCGGAGTGACAAATCCTAATCTCGAAATACGCCAACCCAACATGTACCTTTGGAGACACCCGTAGAGCTCCTTTATAATCACCCAATTACGTTGTGACGTTTGGTAGCACACAAGGTGTTCCTCCGGCAAACGGGAGTTGCATAATCTCATAGTCATAGGAACATGTATAAGTCATGAAGAAAGCAATAGCAACATACTAAACGATCGGGTGCTAAGCTAATGGAATGGGTCATGTCAATCACACCATTCTCCTAATGATGTGATCCCGTTAATCAAATGACAACACATGTCTATGGTTAGGAAACATAACCATCTTTGATTAATAAGCTAGTCAAGTAGAGGCACACTAGTGACGTTTAGTTTGTCTATGTATTCATGCAAGTATTATGTTTCCGGATAATACAATTGTAGCATGAATAATAAACATTTATCATGATATAAGGAAATTAATAATAACTTTATTATTGCCTCTAGGGCATATTTCCTTCAGTCTCCCACTTGCACTAGAGTTAATAATCTAGATTTACACAGTAATGATTCTAACACCCATGGAGCTTTGGTGCTGGTCATGTTTTGCTCGTGGAAGAGGCTTAGTCAACGGGTCTGCTACATTTAGATCCGTATGTATCTTGCAAATCTCTGTGTCTCCCACCTGGACTAGATCCTGGATGGAATTGAAGCGTCTTTTGATGTGTTTGGTTCTCTTGTGAAATCTGGATTCCTTTGCCAAGGCAATTGTACCAGTATTGTCACAAAAGATTTTCATTGGGCCCGATGCGCTAGGTATGACACCTAGATCGGATATGAACTCCTTCATCCAGACTCCTTCGTTTGCTGCTTCCGAAGCAGCTATGTACTCCGCTTCACATGTAGATCCCGCCACAACGCTTTGTTTAGAACTGCACCAACAGACAGCTCCACTGTTTAATGTAAACACGTATCCGGTTTGCGATTTAGAATCGTCCATATCAGTGTCAAAGCTTGCATCAACGTAACCATTTACGATGAGCTCTTTGTCACCTCCATATACGAGAAACATATCCTTAGTCCTTTTCAGATATTTCAGGATGTTCTTGAAAGCTGTCTAGTGATCCACTCCTGGATTACTTTGGTACCTCCCTGATAGACTTATAGCAAGACATACATCAGGTCTGGTACACAGCATTGCATACATGATAGAGCCTATGGCTGAAGCATAGGGAACATCTTTCATTTTCTCTCTATCTTCTGCAGTGGTCGGGCATTGAGTCTTACTCAATTTTACACCTTGTAACACAGGCAAGAATCCTTTCTTTGCTTGATCCATTTTGAACTTCTTCAAAATTTTGTCAAGGTATGTGCTTTGTGAAAGTCCAATTAAGCGTCTTAATCTATCTCTATAGATCTTAATGCCCAATATGTAAGCAGCTTCACCGAGGTCTTTCATTGAAAAACTCTTATTCAAGTATCCCTTTATGCTATCCAGAAATTCTATAACATTTCCTATTAGTAATATGTCATCTACATATAATATCAGAAATGCTACAGAGCTCCCACTCACTTTCTTGTAAATACAGGCTTCTCCAAAAGTTTGTACAAAACCAAATGCTTTGATCACATTATCAAAGCGTTTATTCCAACTCCGAGAGGCTTGCACCAGTCCATAAATGGATCGCTGGAGCTTGCACACTTTGTTAGCTCCCTTTGGATCGACAAAACCTTCCGGCTGCATCATATACAACTCTTCTTCCAGAAATCCATTCACGAATGCAGTTTTGACATCCATCTGCCAAATTTCATAATCATAAAATGCAGCAATTGCTAACATGATTCGGACAGACTTAAGCATCGCTACGGGTGAGAAGGTTTCACCGTAGTCAATCCCTTGAACTTGTCGAAAACCTTTTGCGACAAGTCGAGCTTTGTAGACAGTAACATTACTGCCAGCGTCAGTCTTCTTCTTGAAGATCCATTTATTCTCAATTGCTTGCCTATCAATGGGCAAGTCAACCAAAGTCCACCCTTTGTTCTCATACATGGATCCCATCTCAGATTTCATGGCTTCAAGCCATTTTGCGGAATCTGGGTTCACCATCGCTTCTTCATAGTTCGTAGGTTCATAATGATCTAGTAGCATGACTTCCATAACAGGATTACCGTACCACTCTGGTGCGGATCTTACTCTGGTTGATCTACGAGGTTCAGTAGAAACTTGTTCTGAAATTTCATGATCATCGTCATTAGCTTCCTCACTAATTGGTGTAGGTGTCATAGGAACCGGTTTCTATGATGTACTACGTTCCAATAAGGGAGCAGGTACAGTTACCTCATCAAGTTCTACTTTCCTCCCACTCACTTCTTTCGAGAGAAACTCCTTCTCTAGAAAGTTTCCGAATTTAGCAACAAAAGTCTTGCCTTCGGATCTGTGATAGAAGGTGTATCCAATAGTTTCCTTTGGATATCCTATGAAAACACATTTCTCCGATTTGGGTTCGAGTTTATCAGGTTGAAGCTTTTTCACATAAGCATCACAGCCCCAAACTTTAAGAAACGACAACTTTGGTGTCTTACCAAACCATAGTTCATAAGGCATCGTCTCAACGAATTTCGATGGTGCCCTATTTAGCGTGAATGCGGCCGTCTCTAAAGTATAACCCCAAAATGATAGCGGTAAATCAGTAAGAGACATCATAGATTGCACCATATCTAGTAAAGTATGATTACGGCATTCGGACACACCATTACGCTGTGGTGTTCCGGTTGGCGTGAGTTGCGAAACTATTCCGCGTTGTTTCAAATGTACACCAAACTCGTAACTCAAATATTCTCCTCCATGATCAGATCGTAGGAATTTTATTTTCTTGTTACGATGATTTTCAACTTCACTCTGAAATTCTTTGAACTTTTCAAATGTTTTAGACCTATGTTTCATTAAGTTGATATACCCATATCTGCTTAAGTCATCTGTGAAGGTGAGAAAATAACGATATCCGCCACGAGCCTCAATATTCATCGGACCACATACATCTGTATGTTTGATTTCCAACAAATCTGTTGCTCTCTCCATAGTACCGGAGAACGGTGTTTTGGTCATCTTGCCCATAAGGCACGGTTCGCAAGTACCGAGTGATTCATAATCAAGTGGTTCCAAAAGTCCATCAGTATAGAGTTTCTTCATGCGCTTTACACCGATATGACCTAAACGGCAGTGCCACAAATAAGTTGCACTATCATTATCAACTCTCCATCTTTTGGCTTCAACATTATGAATATGTGTGTCACTACTATCGAGATTGAATAAGAATAGACCACTCTTCAAGGGTGCATGACCATAAAAGATATTACTCATATAAATAGAACAACCATTATTCTCTGATTTAAATGAATAACCGTCTCGCATCAAACAAGATCCAGATATAATGTTCATGCTCAACGCTGGCACCAAATAACAATTATTTAGGTCTAATACTAATCCCGAAGGTAGATGTAGAGGTAGCGTGCCGACCGCGATCACATCAACTTTGGAACCATTTCCCATGCGCATCGTCATCTCGTCCTTAGCCAATCTTCGCTTAATCCGTAGTCCCTGTTTCGTGTTGCAAATATTAGCAACAGAACCAGTATCAAATACCCAGGTGCTACTGCGAGCATTAGTAAGGTACACATCAATAACATGTATATCATATATACCTTTGTTCACCTTGCCATCCTTCTTATCCGCCAAATACTTGGGGCAGTTCCGCTTCTAGTGACCAGTCTGCTTGCAGTAGAAGCACTCAGTTTCAGGCTTAGGTCCAGATTTTGGTTTCTTCTCCTGAGCAGCAACTTGTTTGCTGTTCTTTTTGAAGTTCCCATTCTTCTTCCCTTTGCCCTTTTTCTTGAAACTAGTGGTCTTGTTGACCATCAACACTTGATGCTCCTTCTTGATTTCTACCTCCGCAGCTTTCAGCATTGCGAAGAGCTCGAGAATTGTCTTAACCATCCCTTGCATATTATAGTTCATCACGAAGCTCTTGTAGCTAGGTGGAAGTGATTGGAGAATTCTGTCAATGACGCAATCATCTGGAAGAATAACTCCCAATTGAATCAAGTGATTATTATACCCAGACATTTTGAGTATATGCTCACTGACAGAACTGTTCTCCTCCATCTTGCAGCTATAGAACTTATTGGAGACTTCATGTCTCTCAATCCGGGCATTTGCTTGAAATATTAACTTCAACTCCTGGAACATCTCATATGCTCCATGATGTTCAAAACGTCGTTGAAGTCCCGATTCTAAGCCGTAAAGCATGGCACACTGAACTATCGAGTAGTCATCAGCTTTGCTCTGCCAGACGTTCATAACATCTGGTGTTGCTCCAGCAGCAGGCCTGGCACCCAGCGATGCTTACAGGACGTAATTCTTCTGTGCAGCAATGAGGATAATCCTCAAGTTACGGACCCAGTCCGTGTAATTGCTACCATCATCTTTCAACTTTTCTTTCTCAAGGAACGCATTAAAATTCAACGGAACAACAGCACGGGCCATCTATCTACAATCAAACATAACAAGCAAGATACTATCAGGTACTAAGTTCATGATAAGTTTAAGTTCAATTAATCATATTACTTAAGAACTCCCACTTAGAAAGACATCCCTCTAATCTTCTAAGTGATCACGTGATCCAAATCAACTAAACCATAACCGATCATCACGTGAAATGGAGTAGTTTTCAATGGTGAACATCACTATGTTGATCATATCTACTATATGATTCATGCTCGACCTTTCGGTCTCAGTGTTCCGAGGCCATATCTGCATATGTTAGGCTCGTCAAGTTTAACCCGAGTATTCTGCGTGTGCAAAACTGGCTTGCACCCGTTGTAGATGGACGTAGAGCTTATCACACCCGATCATCACGTGGTGTCTGGGCACGACGAACTTTGGCAACGGTGCATACTCAGGGAGAACACTTTTATCTTGAAATTTAGTGAGAGATCATCTTATAATGCTACCGTCAATCAAAGCAAGATAAGATGCATAAAAGATAAACATCACATGCAATCAATATAAGTGATATGATATGACCATCATCATCTTGTGCTTGTGATCTCCATCTCCAAAGCATCGTCATGATCACCATCATCACCGGCGCGACACCTTGATCTCCATCGTACCATCGTTGTCGTCTCACCAATCTTATGCTTCCACGACTATCGCTACCGCTTAGTGATAAAGTAAAGCATTACAGCGCGATTGCATTGCATACAATAAAGCGACAACCATATGGCTCCTGCCAGTTGCCGATAACTCGGTTACAAAACATGATCATCTCATACAATAAAATTTAGCATCATGTCTTGACCATATCACATCACAACATGCCCTGCAAAAACAAGTTAGACGTCCTCTACTTTGTTATTGCAAGTTTTACGTGGCTGCTATGGGCTTAGCAAGAACCGTTCTTACCTACGCATCAAAACCACAACGATAGTTTGTCAAGTTGGTGCTGTTTTAACCTTCCCAAGGACCGGGCGTAGCCACACTTGGTTCAACTAAAGTTGGAGAAACTGACACCCGCCAGCCACCTGTGTGCAAAGCACGTCGGTAGAACTAGTCTCGCGTAAGCGTACGCGTAATGTCGGTCCGGGCCGCTTCATCCAACAATACCGCCGAACCAAAGTATGACATGCTGGTAAGCAGTATGACTTATATCGCCCACAACTCACTTGTGCTCTACTCGTGCACAACATCAACGCATAAAACCTAGGCTCGGATGCCACTGTTGGGGAACGTAGTAATTTCAAAAAAATTCCTACGCACACGCAAGATCATGGTGATGCATAGCAACGAGAGGGGAGAGTGTTATCTACGTACCCTCGTAGACCGGAAGCGGAAGCGTTAGCACAATGCGGTTGATGTAGTCATACGTCTTCACGGCCCGACCGATCAAGCACCGAAACTACGGCACCTCCGAGTTCTAGCACACGTTCAGCTTGATGACGATCCCCGGACTCCGATCCAGCAAAGTGTCGGGGATGAGTTCCGTCAGCACGACGGCGTGGTGACGATCTTGATGTTTTACCGTCGCAGGGCTTCGCCTAAGCACCGCTATAATATTATCGAGGACTATGGTGGAGGGGGGCATCGCACACGGCTAAGAGATCAATGATCAACTGTTGTGTCTATGGGGTGCCCCCTGCCCCCTGTATATAAAGGAGTGGAGGAGGGGGCCGGCCAAGGAGGGTGGCCATCATCATCTTGTGCTTGCGATCTCCATCTTCGAAGCACCGTCATGATCACCATCGTCACCGGTGCGACACCTTGATCTCCATCGTAGCATCGTTGTCGTCTCGCCAATCTTATGCTTCTACGACTATCGCTACCTCTTAGTGATAAAGTAAAGCATTACAGGGCGATTGCATTGCATACAATAAAGCAACAACCATATGGCTCCTGCCAGTTGCCGATAACTCGGTTACAAAACATGATCGTCTCATACAATAAAATTTTAGCATCATGTCTTGACCATATCACATCAAAACATGCCCTGCAAAAACAAGTTAGACGTCCTCTACTTTGTTTGTTGCAAGTTTTACGTGGCTGCTACGGGCTTAAGCAAGAACCAATCTTACCTATGCATCAAAAACCACAACAATAGTTTGTCAAGTTGGTGCTGTTTTAACCTTCGCAAGGACCGAGCGTAGCCACACTCGGTTCAACTAAAGTTGGAGAAACTGACACCCGCCAGCCACCTGTGTGCAAAGCACGTCGGTAGAACCAGTCTCGCGTAAGCGTACGCGTAATGTCGGTCCGGGCCGCTTCATCCAACAATACCACCAAACCAAAGTATGACATGCTGGCAAGCAGTATGACTTATATCGCCCACAACTCACTTGTGTTCTACTCGTGCACAACATCAACGCATAAAACCTGGCTCGGATGCCACTGTTGGGTAACGTAGTAATTTCAAAATTTTCCTACGCACACGCAAGATCATGGTAATGCATAGCAACGAGAGGGAAGAGTGTAGTCTACGTACCCTCGTAGACCGACAACGGAAGCATTATGACAACGCGGTTGATGTAGTCGTACGTCTTCACAGCCCGACCGATCAAGCACCGAAACTACGGCGCCTCCGAGTTCTAGCACACGTTCAGCTCGATGACGATCCCCGGACTCCGATCCAGCAAAGTCTCGGGGAAGAGTTCCGTCAGCACGACGGCGTGGTGACGATCTTGATGTTCTACTATCGCAGGGCTTCGCCTAAGCACCACTACAATATTATCGAGGACTATGGTGGAGGGGGGCACCACACACGGCTAAGAGAACGATCTTGAAGATCAACTTGTGTGTCTAGAGGTGCCCCCCTGTCCCCGTATATAAAGGATCAAGGGGGGAGGCTGGCCGGCCCTTGGGGCGCGCCAAGGAGGAGGAGTCCTCCTCCTAGTAGGAGTAGGACTCCCCTCTTTCCTACTCCTACTAGGAGGGGGAAAGGAAGGGGAGTGGGAGAAGGAAAGGGGGGCGCCGCCCCCCCTCTCCTAGTCCAATTCGGACCAGAGGGGGAGGGGGCGCGCGGCCCACCTTGGCCGCCCCTCTCTCTCTCTCCACTAGGGCCCATAAAGCACATTACTTCTCCGGGGGGGTTCCGGTAACCCTCCGGCACTCCGGTTTTCTCCGAAATCACCAGAAACACTTCTGGTGTCCGAATATAGCCGTCCAATATATCAATCGTTATGTCTCGACCATTTCGAGACTCCTCGTCATGTCCGTGATCACATCCGGGACTCCGAACAAACTTCGGTACATCAAAATATATAAACTCATAATGAAACTTTCATCGTAACGTTAAGCGTGCGGACCCTACGGGTTCGAGAACAATGTAGACATGACCGAGACATGTCTCCGGTCAATAACCAATAGCGGAACCTGGATGCTCATATTGGCTCCCACATATTCTACGAAGATCTTTTATCGGTCAGACCACATAACAACATACTTTGTTCCCTTTGTCATCGGTATGTTACTTGCCCGAGATTCGATCATCGGTATCTTAATACCTAGTTCAATCTCGTTACCGGCAAGTCCCTTTACTCGTTCTATAATACATCATCTCGCAACTAACTCATTAGTTGCAATGCTTGCAAGGCTTATGTGATGTGCATTACCGAGAGGGCCCAGAGATACCTCTCCGACAATCGGAGTGACAAATCCTAATCTCGAAATACGCCAACCCAACATGTACCTTTGGAGACACCTGTAGAGCTCCTTTATAATCACCCAGTTAAGTTGTGACATTTGGTATCACACAAGGTGTTCCTCCGGCAAACGGGAGTTGCATAATCTCATAGTCATAGGAACATGTATAAGTCATGAAGAAAGCAATAGCAACATACTAAACGATCGGGTGCTAAGCTAATGGAATGGGTCATGTCAATCACATCATTTTCCTAATGATGTGATCCCGTTAATCAAATGACAACACATGTCTATGGTTAGGAAACATAACCATCTTTGATTAACGAGCTAGTCAAGTAGAGGCACACTAGTGACGTTTAGTTTGTCTATGTATTCACACAAGTATTATGTTTCCGGATAATACAATTCTAGCATGAATAATAAACATTTATCATGATATAAGGAAATAAATAATAACTTTATTATTGTCTCTAGGGCATATTCCCTCCAGTAAATCATATACCGGGGACTACGCACACAACCAGGAGCAAGAGAATTAAACCATAACTTAGCATCACCGTTTAATGAGAAAGGAAACAACTTAACAACATAGTAATAGCAAATTTTTTCCTCATGAGCAAATAGCGTGGCTATATCATTCAATTTAGTAAGATGTGCCACAACAGTTTCAGATTCATAACCATAGAAAGGATCAGATTCAACCAAAGTAATTAACTCAGGATCGACAGAGAAATCATAATCCTTATCAGTAACAAAGATAGGTGAAGTAGAAAAATTGGGATCATATTTCATTCTAGCATTCAAGGATTTTCTTTCAGCTTAGCTAACAGTTTCTTAAGATCATCTCTATCATTGCAAGCAAAGAAGTCTCTAGCAGTTTCTTCATCCATAACATAACCCTCAGGTACATAATGCAATTCATATCTAGGGGGAATCATAATCTTCAGTTTCAATAACATCATCAGTTTCAGTAAGATCATATCTATCATAGCAAGCTAAGAAGTCTCTAGCAGTTTCTTCATCCATAACACAACCCTCAGGCACAACAGGAAATTCATATCTAGGGGGAGAATCTTCATCATCACTTTCATCAATATTATTAGTTTCAATAATTTCATTCTCTCTAACCCTAGCAAGTTGTTCATCAAGAAATTTACCTAGTGGCACATTATTATCAAGCAGAGAAGTAGTTTCATCATAAGCATCATGCATAGAAGAAGTGGCATCTATTGGGGAACGTAGTAATTTCAAAAAAATTCCTACGCACACGCAAGATCATGGTGATGCATAGCAACGAGAGGGAAGAGTATCATCCACGTACCCTCGTAGACCGTAAGCAGAAGCATTATGAGAACGTGGTTGATGTAGTCGAACGTCTTCACGATCCGACCGATCCAAGTACCAACGCACGGCACCTCCGAGTTCAGCACACGTTCAGCTCGATGACGTCCCACGAACTCTGATCCAGCAGAGCTTCACGGGAGAGTTTCGTCAGCACAACGGTGTGATGACGATGATGATGTTGCTACCGATGCAGGGCTTCTCCTAAGCACCGCTACGATATGGTCGAGGTGGATTATGGTGGAGGGGGGCACCGCACACGACTAAGGGATCAATGATCAACTTGTGTGTTCTAGGGTGCCCCCTGCCCCGTATATAAAGGAGCAAGGGGGAGGCCGGCCGGCCCTCCTAGGGCGCGCCAGGAGGAGGAGTCCTCCTCCTAGTAGGAGTAGGACTCTCCTTTCCTAGTCCTACTAGGAGGAGGAAAGGAAGGGGAAGGGGAGAAGGAAGGAGAGGGAGGAAAGGAGGAAAAGGGGGCTGCCCCCTAGTCCAATTTGGCTTGGGCTAGGGGGTCGCGCGCCCTGCCTCCTCTCTTCCACCACTTGGCCCATGAGGCCCAATACCTCTTTCCTGTATTTCCGTAACTCTTCGGTACTCCGAAGAATACCTGAATCACTCGGAACGTTTCCGATGTCCGAATATAGTCGTCCAATATATCGATCTTTACGTCTCGACCATTTGGAGGCTCGTCATGTCTCCGATCTCATCCGGGACTCCGAACTACCTTCGGTACATCAAATCACATAAACTCATAATACCGATCGTTACTGAACGTTAAGCGTGCGGACCCTACGGGTTCGAGAACTATGTAAACATGACCGAGAATCGTCTCCAGTCAATAACCAATAGCATAACCTGGATGCTCATATTGGCTCCTACATATTCTACGAAGATCTTTATCGGTCAAACCGCATAACAACATGCGTTGTTCCCTTTGTCATCGATATGTTACTTGCCCGAGATTCGATCGTCGGTATCTCAGTACCTAGTTCAATCTCGTTACCGGCAAGTCTCTTTACTCATTCCGTAATACAGCATCCCACAACTAACTCATTAGCTACATTGCTTGCAAGGCTTAAAGTGATGTGCATTACCGAGAGAGCCCAGAGATACCTCTCCGACAATCGGAGTGACAAATCCTAATCTTGATCTATGCCAACTCAACAAGTACCATCGGAGACACCTATAGAGCACTTTTATAACCACCCAGTTACGTTGTGACGTTTGGTAGCACACAAAGTGTTCCTATGGTAATCGGGAATTGCATAATCTCATAGTCATAGGAACATGTATAAGTCATGAAGAAAGCAATAGCAGTAATCTAAAACGATCAAGTGCTAAGCTAACGGAATGGGTCAAGTCAATCACATCATTCTCCTAATGATGTGATCCCATTTATCAAATGACAACTCATGTCTATGGTTAGGAAACATAACCATCTTTGATCAATGAGCTAGTCAAGTAGAGGCATACTAGTGACACTCTGTTTGTCTATGTATTCACATATGTATTATGTTTCCGGTTAATACAATTCTAGCATGAATAATAAACATTTATCATGATATAAGTAAATAAATAATAACTTTATTATTGCCTCTAGGGCATATTTCCTTCAGTCTCCCACTTGAACTAGAGTCAATAATCTAGTTCACATCTTTATGTGATTAGTTCATATCTCCATGTGACTAATACCCAAAGGGTTTACTAGAGTCAATAATCAAGTTCACACCGCTATGTGATTAACACCCAAAGAGTGATCATGTTTTGCTTGTGAGAGAAGTTTAGTCTACGGGTCTGCAACATTTAGATCCGTATGTATTTCGCAAATTTCTATGTCTACAATGCTCTGCACGGAGCTACTCTAGCTAATTGCTTCCACTTTCAATATGTATACAGATTGAGACTTAGAGTCATCTAGGTCGATGTAAAAATCTTGCATTGACGTAACTCTTTACGACGAACTCTTTTATCACCTCCATAACCAAGAAATATTTCCTTCGTCCTCTAAGGATAATTTTGACCGTTGTCCATTAATCTACTCCTAGATCACTATTGTACTCCCTTGCCAGAATCATGCTAAGGTATACAATAGGAATGGTAAACAACATAGCATACTTTATAGAACCTATGACTAAGGCATAGGGGAATGACTTTTCATTCTCTTTCTATTTTCTACTGTGGTCGGGTTTTGAGTCTTTACTCAACTTCACACCTTGCAACACAGGCAAGGACTCCTTCTTTGACTGTTCCATTTTGAACTACTTCAAAATCTTGTCAAGGTAGGTACTCATTGAAAAAATTTATTAAGCGTCTTGATCTATCTCTATAGATCTTGATGCTCAATGTGTAAGCAGCTTCAACGAGGTCTTTCTTTGAAAAAAAACTCCTTTCAAAAACTCCTTTATGCTTTCCAAAAAATTCTACATTCTTTCCGATCAACAATATGTCATTCACATATATTTATCAGAAATGATATAGTGCTCCCACTCACTTTCTTGTAAATACAGGCTTCATCGCAAGTCTGTATAAAACCATATGCTTCGATCACTTTATCAAAGCATATATTCCAACTCCGAGATGCTTGCACCAGTCCATAGATGGATCGCTGGAGCTTGCTCACCTTGTTAGCACCTTTAGGATCAACAAAACCTTCTGGTTGCATCATATACAACTCTTCTTTAAGAAATCCATTAAGGAATGCAGTTTTGACATCCATTTGCCAGATTTCATAAAACGTGGCAACTGCTAACATGATTCGGACAGACTTTTAAGCATCGATACGAGTGCGAAAATCTCATCATAGTCAACACCTTGAACTTGTCGAAAACATTTTTGCGACAATTCGAGCTTTGCACATAGTAACACTACTATCAGTGTCCGTCTTCCTCTTGAAGATCCATTTATTTTCTATGGCTTGCCAATCATTGGGCAAGTCAATCAAAGTCCATACTTTGTTCTTTATACATGGATCCCATCTCAGATTTCATGGCCTTAAGCAATTTCGCGGAATCTGGGCTCATCATCGCTTCCTCATAGTTCGTAGGTTCGTCATGGTCTAGTAACATGACTTCCAGAAAGGATTACCGTACTACTATGGTGCGGACCATACTCTGTTTGTCCTACTAGGTTCGGTAGTAACTTGATCTGAAGTTTCATGATCATCATCATTTAGCTTCCTCACTAATTGGCGTAGAACTCACAAGAACTGATTTCTGTGATGAACTACTTTCCAATTCGGGAGAAGGTACAATTACCTCATCAAGTTCTACATTCCTCCCACTCACTTCTTTCGAGAGAAATTTCTTCTCTAGAAAGGATCCACTCTTAGCAATGAATGTCTTTCCTTCGGATCTATGATAGAAGGTGTACCCAACTGTCTCCTTTGGGTATCCTATGAAGACACATTTCTCCGATTTGGGTTTGAGCTTATCAGGATGAAACTTTTTCACATAAGCATCGCAACCCCAAATTTTAAGAAACAACAACTTTGGTTTCTTGCCAAACCACAGTTCATATGGTGTCGTCTCCACAGATTTAGATGGTGCCCTATTTAACGTGAATGCAGCTATCTCTAATGCATAACCCCAAAACGATAGTGGTAAATCGGTAGGAGACATCATATATTGTACCATATCTAATAAAGTACGGTTACGATGTTCGGACACACCATTACGCTGTGGTGTTCCAGGTGGCGTGAGTTGCGAAACTATTCCGCATTGTTTCAAATGAAGACCAGACCCGTAACTCAAATATTCGCCTTCGCGGTCAGATCGTAGAAACTTTATTTTCTTGTTACGATGATTTTCCACTTTACTCTGAAATTCTTTGAATTTTTCAAATGTTTCATACTTATGTTTCATTAAGTAGATATACCCATATCTGCTCAAATCATCTGTGAAGGTCAGAAAATAACGATACCCGCCGTGAGCCTCAACACTTATCGGATCGCATACATCAGTATGTATTATTTCCAAAAAGTCAGTTGCTTGCTCCCTTGTTCCGGAGAACGGAGTCTTAGTCATCTTGCCTATGAGGCATGGTTTGCAAGCATCAACTGATTCATAATCAAGTGATTCCAAAAGCCCATCAGCATGGATTTTCTTCACGCGCTTTACACCAATATGACCTAAACGGCAGTGCCACATATAAGTTGCACTATCATTATTAACTTTGCATCTTTTGGCTTCAATATTATGAATATGTGTATCACTACGATTGAGATTCAATAGAGCATTCACCTTGGGTGTATGACCATTGAAGGTTTTATTCATGTAAACAGAACAACAATTATTCTCTGACTTTAAATGAATAACCGTATTGCAATAAACATGATCAAATCATATTCATTCTTAACGCATACACCAAATAACATTTATTTAGGTTCAACACTAATCCCAAAAGTATAGGGAGTGTGCGATGATGATCATATCAATCTTGGAACCATTTCCAACACACATCGTCACTTCACCCTTAGCTAGTCTCTGTTCATTCTGCAACTCCTGTTTCGAGTTACTAATCTTTAGCAACTGAACTAGTATCAAATACTAAGGGGTTTCTATAAACACTAGTAAAGTACACATCAATAACATGTATATAAAATATACCTTTGTTCACTTTGCCATCCTTCTTATCTGCCAAATACTTGGGGCAGTTCTGCTTCCAGTGACCAGTCCCTTTGCAGTAGAAGCACTTAGTCTCAGGCTTAGGTCTAGACTTAGGCTTCTTCACTTGAGCAGCAACTTGCTTGCCATTCTTCTTGAAGTTCCCCTTCTCCCCATTGCCCTTTTCTCGAAACTAGTGGTCTTTTCAACCATCAACACTTGATGCTTTTCTTGATTTCTACCTTCGTCGATTTCAGCATCACGAAGAGCTTGAGAATCGTTTCCGTTATCCCTTGCATATTATAGTTCATCATGAAGTTCTAGTAACTTGGTGATAGTGACTAGAGAATTCTGTCAATCACTATCTTATCTGGAAGATTAACTCCCACTTGATTCAAGTGATTGTAGTACTCGGACATTCTGAGCACATGCTCACTAGCTGAGCTATTCTCCCCCATCTTGTAGGCAAAGTGCTTGTCAGAGGTCTTATACCTCTCGACACGGGCATGAGTATGAAATACGAATTTCAACTCTTAGAACATCTTATATGTTCCGTGGCGTTCAAAACGTTTTTGAAGTCCCGGTTCTAAGCCATAAAGCATGGTGCACTAAACTATCAAGTAGTCATCATACCGAGCTTTGCCAAACATTCATAACATCTGCATCTGCTCCTGCAACAGGTCCGTCACCTAGCGGTGCATCAAGGACATAATTCTTCTGTGCAGCAACGAGGATAATCCTAAGATCACGGATCCAATCCGCATCATTGCTACTATCATCTTTCAATATAGTTTATCTCTAGGAACATATCAAAATAAACGGAGAGCTACACCGCGAGCTATTGATCTACAACATAGTTATGCAAATAGTATCAGGACTAAGTTCATGATAAATTAAAGTTCAATTAATCATATTACTTAAGAACTCCCACTTAGATAGACATCCCTCTAGTCATCTAAATGATCACGTGATCCAAATCAACTAAACCATGTCCGATCATCACGTGAGATGGAGTAGTTTTCAATGGTGAACATCACTATGTTGATCATATCTACTATATGATTCACACTCGACCTTTCAGTCTCAGTGTTCCGAGGCCATATCTGCATATGCTAGGTTCGTCAAGTTTAACCCGAGTATTTCTGTGTGTGCAAATATGGCTTGCACCCGTTGTATATGAACGTAGAGCTTATCATACCCGATCATCACGTGGTGTCTCGGCAAGTCGAACTTTGGCAACGGTGCATACTCAGGGAGAACACTTATACCTTGAAATTTAGTGAGAGATCATCTTATAATGCTACCGTCAATAAAGCAGAATAAGATGCATAAAGGATAAACATCACATGCAATCAATATAAGTGATATGATATGGCCATCATCATCTTGTGCCTTTGATCTCCATCTCCAAAGCACCGTCATGATCACCATCGTCACCGGCGCGACACCTTGATCTCCATCCTAGCATCATTGTCGTCTTGCCAACTATTGCTTCTACGACTATCGCTACCGCTTAGTGATAAAGTAAAGCAATTACAGGGCGATTGCATTGCATATAATAAAGCGACAACCATATGGCTCCTACCAGTTGTCGATAACTCTGTTACAAAACACGTTCATCTCATACAATAAAATATAGCATCATGCCTTGACCATATCACATCACAACATGCCCTGCAAAAACAAGTTAGACGTCCTCTACTTTATTGTTTCAACTTTTACGTGGCTGCTACGGGCTGAGCAAGAAGCGTTCTTACCTATGCATCAAAACCACAACGATATTTCGTCAAGTTAGTGCTGTTTTAACCTTCAACAAGAACCAGGCGTAGTCACACTCGGTTCAACTAAAGTTGGAGAAACTGACACCCCCCAGCCACATACGTGCAAAGCACGTCGGTAGAACCAGAGTCGCGCAAGCGTACGGGTAATGTCGGTCCGGGCCGCTTCGTCCAACAATACCGCCGAACCAAAGTATGACATGTTGGTAAGCAGTATGACTTGTATCGCCCACAACTCACTTGTGTTCTACTCGAGCATATAACATCTACGCATAAACCTGGCTCGGATGCCACTGTTGGGGAACGCAGTAATTTCAAAAAAATTCGTACGCACATGCAAGATCATGGTGATGAATAGCAACGAGAGGGAAGAGTATTGTCCACGTACCCTCGTAGACCATAAGCGGAAGCGTTATGAGAACGCGGTTGATGTAGTCGAACGTCTTCATGATCCGACCAATCCAAGTACCGAACGCACGGCACCTCTGAGTTCAGCACACGTTCAGCTCGATGACGTCCCACAAAGTCCGATCCAGCAGAGCTTCATGGGAGAGTTTTGTCAGCACGACGGCATGATGACGATGATGATGTTGCTACCGACGCAGGGCTTCTCCTAAGCACCCCTATGATATGATCGAGGTGGATTATGGTGGAGGGGGCACCGCACACGGCTAAGGGATCAATGATCAACTTATGTGTTCTAGGGTGCCCCCTGCCCCCGTATATAAAGGAGGAAGGGGGAGGCCGGCCGGCCCTCCTAGGGCGCGCCAAGGGGAGGAGGAGTCCTCCTCCTAGTAGGAGTAGGACTCCCCTTTCCTACTCCTACTAGGAGGAGGAAAGGAAGGGGAAAGGGAGAAGGAAGGAGAGGGAGGAAAGGAGGAAAGGGGCCGGTCCCCTAGTCCAATTCGGTTTGGGCTAGGGGGGGTGCGCGCCCTACCTCCTCTCTTCCACCACTTGGCCCATGAGGCCCAATACCTCTTTCCCGTATTCCCGTAACTCTTGGGTACTTCGAAAAATACCCGAATCACCCAGAACCTTTCCGATGTCCGAATATAGTCGTCCAATATATCGATATTTACGTCTCGACCATTTCGAGACACCTCGTCATGTCCCCGATCTCATCCGGGACTCCGAACTACCTTCGGTACATCAAATCACATAAACTCATAATACTGATCGTCACCAAACATTAAGCGTGCGGAACCTACGTGTTCGAGAACTATGTAGACATGACCAAGTCTCGTCTCCGGTCAATAACCAATAGCAGAAGCTGGATGCACATATTGGCTCCTACATATTCTACGAAAATCTTTATCGGTCAAACCGCATAACAACATACGTTGTTCCCTTTCACATCGGTATGTTACTTGCCCGAGATTCGATCATCGGTATCTCAATACCTAGTTCAATCTCGTTACCGGCAAGTCTCTTTACTCGTTCCGTAATACATCATCCCGCAACTAACTCATTAGTTGCATTACTTGCAAGGCTTAAAGTGATGTGCATTACCGAGAGGGCCCAGAGATACCTCTCCGACAATCAGAGTGACAAATCCTAATCTCGATCTATGCCAACTCAACAAGTACCATTGGAGACACCTGTAGAGCACCTTTATAATCACCCAGTTACATTGTGATGTTTGGTAGCACACAAAGTGTTCCTCCGGTAATCGGGAGTTGCATAATCTCATAGTCATAGGAACATGTATAAGTCATGAAGAAAACAATAGCAGTAAACTAAAACGATCAAGTGCTAAGCTAACGGAACGAGTCAAGTCAATCACATCATTCTCCTAATGATGTGATCCTGTTTATCAAATGACAACTCATGTCTATGGTTAGGAAACATAACCATCTTTGATCAACGAGCTAGTAAAGTATATGCATACTAGTGACACTCTGTTTGTCTATGCATTCACACATGTATTATGTTTCCGATTAATACAATTCTAGCATGAATAATAAACATTTATCATGATATAAGGAAATAAATAATACCTTTATTATTGCCTCTAGGGCATATTTCCTTCAGCATCATCAATAATGTATGTGACATATTGGAATCAATAACAGGTGTAGGTGTCACAAGTTTACTCAAAACAGAAGGATAATCAAGTGCAGAGCTAGATGGCAGTTCCTTACCTCCCCTCGCAGTTGAGGGAAAAATCTTGGTTCTTTGATCTTTCAAATTCCTCATAGTGATCAACAGATATAAATCCCAAGTGACTCAAAGAATAGAGCTATGCTCCCCGGCAACGGCGCCTGAAAAAGATCTTGATAACCCACAAGTATAGGGGATCGCAACAGTTTTCGAGGGTAGAGTATGTTGGGGTACGTTGCAGAAAAACAAAAATTTTCCTACGGTTTCACCAAGATCCATCTATGAGTTCATCTAGCAATGAGTGATCGGATGCATCTACATACCTTTGTAGATCGCGAGCGGAAGCGTTCAAAGAACGGGGATGAGGGAGTCGTACTCGATGTGATCCAAATCACCGGAGATCCTAGCGCCGAACGGACGGCACCTCCGCTTTCAACACACGTACGGTCAGCGTGACATCTCCTTCTTCTTGATCCAGCAAGGGGGAAGGAGAGGTTGAGGAAGATGGCTCCAGCAGCAGCACGACAGCGTGGTGGTGATGGAGCTGCAGTACTCCGGCAGGGCTTCGCCAAGCTCTATGGAGGAGGAGGATGTGTTGGAGAGGGAGAGGGATGCACCAAAGGCAAAGGTGAGAGGTCCTCCATCCCCCCCCCCACTATATATAGGGGCCTAGGGGGGGCGCCGGACCTAGGAGATGCAATCTCCTAGGGGGGGCGGCCAAGGGGTGGGGGCTTGCCCCCCAAGCAAGGGGGCGCCCCCCCTTTAGGGTTTCCCCCACCCTAGGCGCATGGGCCCTAGGGGAAGTGGCGCCCCATCCCACTTTGGGCTGGATCCCTTCCCACTTCAGCCCATGGGGCCCTCCGGGATAGGTGGCCCCACCCGATGGACCCCCGGGACCCTTCCGGTGATCCCGGCACAATACCGGTGACCCCGAAACTTGTCCCGATGACCGAAATAGCACTTCCTATATATAATTCTTTACCTCCGGACCATTCCGGAACTCCTCGTGACGTCCGGGATCTCATCCGGGACTCCTAAGAACATTTGGGTTACTGCATATACATATCCCTACAACCCTAGAGTCACCGAACCTTAAGTGTGTAGACCCTACGGGTTCGGGAGACATGTAGACATGACCGAGATTGCTCTCTGGTCAATAACCAACAGCGGGATCTGGATACCCATGTTGGCTCCCACATGCTCCTCGATGATCTCATCGGATGAACCACGATGTCGAGGATTCAAGCAACCCCGTATACAATTCCCTTTGTCAATCGGTATGTTACTTGCCCGAGATTCGATCGTCGGTATCCCAATACCTTGTTCAATCTCGTTACCGGCAAGTCACTTTACTCGTACCATAATGCATGATCCCGTGACCAGACACTTGGTCACTTTGAGCTCATAATGATGATGCATTACCGAGTGGGCCCAGTGATACCTCTCCGTCATACGGAGTGACAAATCCCAGTCTTGACCCGTGTCAACCCAACAGACACTTTCGGAGATACCCGTAGTATACATTTATAGTCACCCAGTTACGTTGTGACGTTTGGTACACCCAAAGCACTCCTACGGTATCCGGGAGTTACACGATCTCATGGTCTAAGGAAAGGATACTTGACATTGGAAAAACTCTAGCAAACGAATTATACGATCTTATGCTATGTTTAGGATTGGGTCTTGTCCATCACATCATTCTCCTAATGATGTGATCTCGTTATCAATGACATCCAATGTCCATAGTCAGGAAACCATGACTATCTGTTGATCAACGAGCTAGTCAACTAGAGGCTTACTAGGGACATGTTGGTGTCTATTATTCACACATGTATTATGATTTCCGGATAACACAATTATAGCATGAATAAACACAATTATCATGAACAAGGAAATATAATAATAATGCTTTTATTATTGCCTCTAGGGCATATTTCCAACTGTCTCCCACTTGCACTAGAGTCAATAATCTAGTTACATTGTGATGAATCGAATGAAGGAAATATGCCCTAGAGGCAATAATAAAGTTATTATTTATTTCCTTATTTCATGACAAATGTTTATTATTCATGCTAGAATTGTATTAACCGGAAACATAATACATGTGTGAATACATAGACAAACAGAGTGTCACTAGTATGCCTCTACTTGACTAGCTCGTTAATCAAAGATGGTTATGTTTGCTAACCATGGAAAAAGAGTTGTTATTTGATTAACGGGATCACATCATTAGGTGAATGATCTGATTGACATGACCCATTCCATTAGCTTAGCACCCGATCGTTTAGTATGTTGCTATTGCTTTCTTCATGACTTATACATGTTCCTATGACTATGAGATTATGCAACTCCCGTTTGCCGGAGGAACACTTTGTGTGCTACCAAATGTCACAACATAACTGGGTGATTATAAAGGTGCTCTACAGGTGTCTCCAAAGGTACATGTTGGGTTGGCGTATTTCGAGATTAGGATTTGTCACTCCGATTGTCGGAGAGGTATCTCTGGGCCCTCTCGGTAATGCACATCACATAAGCCTTGCAAGCATTGCAACTAATGAGTTAGTTGCAAGATGATGTATTACAGAACGAGTAAAGAGACTTGCCGGTAACGAGATTGAACTAGGTATTGAGATACCGACGATCGAATCTCAGGCAAGTAACATACCGATGACAAAGGGAACAAAGTATGTTGTTATGCGGTCTGACCGATAAAGATCTTCGTAGAATATGTGGGAGCCAATATGAGCATCCAGGTTCCGCTATTGGTTATTGACCAGAGACGTGTCTCGGTCATGTCTACATTGTTCTCGAACCCGTAGGGTCCACACGCTTAAGGTTTCGATGACAGTTATATTATGAGTTTATGAGTTTTGATGTACCGAAGGAGTTTGGAGTCCCGGATGAGATCGGGGACATGACGAGGAGTCTCGGAATGGTCGAGACATAAAGATCGATATATTGGACGACTATATTCAGACATCGGAAAGGTTCCGGGTGATTCGGGTATTTTTTGGAGTATCGGAGAGTTACGGGAATTCGCCGGGAGAAGTATTGGGCCTTATTGGGCCATACGGGAAAGAGAGAGGGGCTGCCTAGGGCAGGCCGCGCCCCCCCCCCCCCCCCAAGGCCTAGTCCGAATTGGACTAGGGGGAGGGGCTGCGCCCTTTCCTTGTTTCCTACTCCTACTACATGGAAGGACTCCTAGTTGGACTAGGAAAGGGGGAATCCTACTCCCGGTGGGAGTAGGACTCCCCTAGGGCGCGCCATAGAGAGGGCCGGCCCTCCCCTCCTCCACTCCTTTATATACGGGGGCAAGGGCACCCCATAGACACACAAGTTGATCCACGTGATCATATTCTTAGCCATGTGCGGCGCCCCCTGCCACCATAGTCCTCGATAATATTGTAGCGGTGCTTAGGCGAAGCCCTGCGACAGTAGTAAATCAAGATCGTCACCACGCCGTCGTGCTGACGGAACTCTTCCCCGAAACTTTGCTAGATCGGAGTCCGGGGATCGTCATCGAGCTGAACGTGTGCTAGAACTCGGAGGTGCCGTAGTTTCGGTGCTTGATCGGTCGGGCCGTGGAGACGTACGACTACATCAACCAAACGCTTCCGTTGTCGATCTACAAGGGTACGTAGATCACACTCTCTCCTCTCGTTGCTATGCATCACCATGATCTTGCGTGTGCGTAGGATTTTTTTTTGAAATTACTACGTTCCCCAATAGTGGCATCCGAGCCTAGGTTTTATGTGTTGATGTTATATGCACGAGTAGAACACAAGTGAGTTGTGGGCGATATAAGTCATACTGCTTACCAGCATGTCATACTTTGGTTCGGCGGTATTGTTGGATGAAGCGGCCCGGACCAACATTACGTGTACGCTTACGCGAGACTGGTTTTACCGCCGTGCTATGCACACAGGTGACTAGCGGGTGTCAGTTTCTCCAACTTTAGTTGAACTGAGTGTGGCTACGCTCGGTCCTTGCGAAGGTTAAAATAGCACCAACTTGACAAACTATCGTTGTGGTTTTGATGCGTAGGTAAGATTGGTTCTTGCTTAAGCCCGTAGCAGCCACGTAAAACTTGCAACAACAAAGTAGAGGACGTCTAACTTGTTTTTGCAGGGCATGTTGTGATGTGATATGGTCAAAACATGATGAGATATAAGTTGTTGTATGAGATGATCATGTTTTGTTGAAGTTATCGGCAACTGGCAAAAGCCTTATGGTTGTCTCTTTATTGCATAAGATGCAAGCGCCAAATAATTGCTTTACTTTATCGCTATGCGATAGCAATAGTTGCAAGAGCAATAGTTGGCGAGACGACCATGTGATGACATATTGGTATAGATCAAGATGATGGAGATCATGGTGTCATGCCGGTGACGATGGAAATCATGACGATGCTTTGGAGATGGAGATCAAAGGCACAAGATGATGATGGCCATATCATGTCACATATTTTGATTGCATGTGATGTTTATCTTTTATGCATCTTATCTTGCTTTGATTGACGGTAGCATTATAAGATGGTTCCTCACTAAATTTCAAGATAAAAGTGTTCTCCCTAAGTATGCACCGTTGCCAAAGTTCGTCGTTCCCAGACACCACGTGATGATCGGGTGTGATAAGCTCTACGTCCATCTACAACGGGTGCAAGCTAGTTTTGCACACGTAGAATACTCAGGTTAAACTTGACGAGCCTAGCATATGCAGATATGGCCTCGGAACACTGAGACCGAAAGGTCGAGCATGAATCATATAGTAGATATGATCAACATAGTGATGTTCACCATTGAAAGCTACTCCATTTCACGTGATGATCGGTTATGTTTAGTTGATTTGGATCATGTGATCACTTAGAGGATTAGAGGGATGTCTATCTAAGTGGGAGTTCTTAAGTAATATGATTCATTGAACTTTAATTTATCATGAACTTAGTCCTGGTAGTATTAGCATATCTATGTTGTAGATCAATAGCTCGCGTTGTTGCTTTCATATGTTTATTTTGATATGTTCCTAGAGAAAAATTGTGTTGAAAGATGTTAGTAGCAATGATGCGGATTGGATCCGTGATCTGAGGTTTATCCTCATTGCTGTACCGAAGAATTATGTCATTGATGCACCGCTAGGTGACAGACCTATTGCAGGAGCAGATGCAGACATTATGAACGTTTGGCTAGCTCAATATGATGACTACTTGATAGTTTAGTGCACCATGCTTAACGGCTTAGAATCGGGACTTCAAAGATGTTTTGAATGTCATGGACCATATGAGATGTTCCAGGAGTTGAAGTTAATATTTCAAGCAAATACCCGAGTTGATAGATATGAAGTCTCCAACAAGTTCTATAGCTAAAAGATGGAGGAGAATCGCTCAACTAGTGAGCATGTGCTCAGATTGTCTGGGTACTACAATCGCTTGAATCAAGTGGGAGTTAATCTTCCAGATAAGATAGTGATTGACAGAATTCTCTAGTCACCATCACCAAGTTAGTAGAACTTCGTGATGAACTATAATATGCAAGGGATAACGGAAACAATTCCCAAGCTCTTCGTGATGCTGAAATCGACGAAGGTAGAAATCAAGAAAAACATCAAGTGTTGATGGTTAACAAGACTACTAGTTTCAAGAAAAGGGAAAAGGGAAGAAGGGGAACTTCAAGAAGAACAGCAAGCAAGTTGCTGCTCAAGTGAAGAAGCCCAAGTCTGGTTCCTAAGCCTGAGACTAAGTGCTTCTACTGCAAAGGGACTGGTCACTGGAAGCAGAACTGCCCCAAGTATTTGGCGGATAAGAAGGATGGCAAAGTGAACAAAAGTATATTTGATATACATGTTATTGGTGTGTACTTTACTAGTGTTTATAGCAACCCCTCAGTATTTGATACTGGATCAGTTGCTAAGAGTAGTAACTCGAAACAGGAGTTGCAGAATAAACAGAGACTAGTTAAAGGGTGAAGTGACGATGTGTGTTGGAAGTAGTTCCAAGATTGATATGATCATCAGCGCACATTCCCCTATACTTTCGGGATTGGTGTTGAACCTAAATAAGTGTTATTTGGTTTTTGCGTTGAGCATGAATATGATTTGATCATGTTTATTGCAATACGGTTATTCATTAAAGTCAGAGAATAATTGTTGTTCTGTTTACATGAATAAAACCTTCGATGGTCATACACCTAATGAAACAAGTTCATTGGATCTCGATCATAGTGATACACATAATCATAATATTGAACCAAAAGATGCAAAGTTAATAATGATAGTGCAACTTATTTTTGGCACTGCCGTTTAGGTCATATTGGTGTAAAGCGCATGAAGAAACTCCATGCTGATGGGCTTTTGGAATCACTTGATTATGAATCACTTGATGCTTGCGAACCATGCCTTATGGGCAAGATGACTAAAACGCCGTTCTCCGGAACAATGAAGCAAGCAGCAGATTTGTTGGAAATCATACATACTGATGTATGTGGTCCGATGAATATTAAGGCTTGCAATAGGTATCATTATTTTCTGACCTTCACATATGATTTGAGCAGATATGGGGATATCTACTTGATGAAACATAAGTCTGAAACATTTGAACAGTTCAAAGAATTTCAGAGTGAAGTGGAAAATCATCGTGACAAGAAAATAAAAGTTTCTACGATATGATCGCAGAGGTAAAATATTTGAGTTACGAGTTTGGCCTTCAATTAAAACAACGTGAAATAGTTTCACTACTCACGCCACCTGGAACACCATAGTGTAATGGTGTGTCCGAATGTCATAACCATACTTTATTAGATATAGTGCGATCTATGATGTCTCTTACCGATGTACCACTATAGTTTTGGGGTTATGCATTAGAGACAACTGCATTCACGTTAAATAGGGCACCATCTAAATCTGTTGAGACGACACAATCTGAACTATGGTTTGGCAAGAAACCAAAGTTGTCGTTTCTTAAAGTTTGGGGCTGCGATGCTTATGTGAAAAAACTTCAACCTGATAAGCTCGAACCCAAATCGGAGAAATGTGTCTTCATAGGATACCCAAAGGAGACTGTCGGGTACACCTTCTATCACAGATCCGAAGGCAAGACATTCGTTGCTAAGAATGGATCCTTTCTAGAGAAGGAGTTTCTCTTGAAAGAAGTGAGTGGGAGGAAAGTAGAAAACTTGATAAGGTAATTGTACCATCTCCCTTATTGGAAAGTAGTTCATCACAGAAATCTGTTCTTATGACTACTACACCACTTAGTGAGGAAGTTAATGATGATGATCATGTAACTTCAGATCAAGTTACTACCGAATCTCGTAGGTAAACCAGAGTGAGATCCGCACCAGAGTGGTACGGTAATCCTGTTCTGGAAGTCATGTTACTTGACCATGACGAACCTACGAACTATGAGGAAGCGATGATGAGCCTAGATTCCGCGAAATGGCTTGAGGCCATGAAATCTGAGATAGGATCCATGTATGAGAACAAAGTGTGGACTTTGGTGGACTTGCCCGAGGATCGGCAAGCCATTGATAATAAATGGATCTTCAAGAGGAAGACGGACGCTGGTAGTAGTGTTACTATCTACAAAGCTAGAATTGTCGCAAAAGGTTTTTCGACAAAGTTCAAGGTGTTGACTACGATAAGAGTTTCTCAATCGTATCTATGCTTAAGTCTGTCCGAATCATGTTAGCAATTGCCGCATTTTATGAAATCTGGCAAATGGATAAACAAAACTGCATTCCTTAATGGATTTCTTGAAGAAGAGTTGTATATGATGCAAGCAGAAGGTTTTGTCAATCCTAAAAGTGCTAACAAAATATGCAAGCTCCAGCGATCCATCTATGGACTGGTGCAAGCATCTCGGAGTTGGAATATACGCTTTGATAAGTTGATCAAAGCATATAGTTTTATATAGACTTGCGGTGAAGCCTGTATTTACAAGAAAGTGAGTGGGAGCACTACAGCATTTCTGATAAGTATATGTGAATGACATATTGTTGATCGGAAATAATGTAGAATTATTCTGCAAAGCATAAAGGAGTATTTGAAAGGAGTTTTTCAAAGAAAGACCTCGGTGAAGCTACTTACATATTGAGCATCAAGATCTATAGAGATAGATCAAAACGCTTGATAAGTTTTTTCAATGAGTACATACCTTGACAAGATTTTGAAGTAGTTCAAAATGGAACAGTCAAAGAAAGAGTTCTTGCCTGTGTTACAAGGTGTGAAATTGAGTAAGACTCAAAACACGACCACGACAGAAGATAGAAAGAGAATGAAAGTCATTCCCTATGCCTTGGCCATAGGTTCTATAAAGTATGCCATGCTGTGTACCAGATCTATTGTATACCCTACACTGATTTTGGCAAGGGAGTACAATAGTGATCTAGGAGTAGATCACTGGACAGCGGTCAAAATTATCCTTAGTGGAATAAGGATATGTTTCTCAATTATGGACGTGACAAAAAGGGTTCGTCGTAAAGGGTTACGTCGATGCAAATTTTGACACTATCTAGATGACTCTAAGTCTCAATCTGGATACATATTGAAAGTGGGAGCAATTAGCTAAGAGTAGCTCCGTGCAGAGCATTGTTGACATAGAAATTTGCAAAATACATACGGATCTAAATATGGAAGACCCGTTGACTAAACTTCTCTCACAAGCAAAACATGATCACACCTTAGTACTCTTTGGGTGTTAATCACATAAGCGATGTGAACTAGATTACTGAATCTAGTAAACCCTTTGGGTGTTGGTCACATGGTGATGTGAACTATGGGTGTTAATCACATGATGATGTGAACTATCGATGTTAATCACATGGTGATGTGATCTAGATTATTAACTCTAGTGCAAGTGGGAGACTGAAGGAAATATGCCCTAGAGGCAATAATAAAGTTATTATTTATTTCCTTATTTCATGATAAATGTTTATTATTCATGCTAGAATTGCATTAACCGGAAACATAATACATGTGTGAATACATAGACAAACAGAGTGTCACTAGTATGCCTCTACTTGACAAGCTCGTTAATCAAAGATGGTTATGTTTCCTAACCATGGACAAAGAGTTATTATTTGATTAACGGGATCACATCATTAGGTGAATGATCTGATTGACATGACCCATTCCATTAGCTTAGCACCCGATCGTTTAGTATGTTGCTATTGCTTTCTTCATGACTTATACATGTTCCTATGACTATGAGATTATGCAACTCCCGTTTGCCGGAGAAACACTTTGTGTGCTACCAAACGTCACAACATAACTGGGTGATTATAAAGGTGCTCTACAGGTGTCTCCAAAGGTACATGTTGGGTTGGTGTATTTCGAGATTAGGATTTGTCACTCCGATTGTCAGAGAGGTATCTCTGGGCCCTCTCGGTAATGCACATCACATAAGCCTTGCAAGCATTGCAACTAATCAGTTAGTTGCGAGATGATGTATTACGGAATGAGTAAAGAGACTTTCCGGTAACGAGATTGAACTAGGTATTGAGATATCGACGATCGAATCTCAGGCAAGTAACATACCGATGACAAAGGGGACAACGTATGTTGTTATGCGGTCTGACCGATAAAGCTTCGTAGAATATGTGGGAGCCAATATGAGCATCCGGGTTCCGCTATTGGTTATTGACCGGAGACGTGTCTCGGTCATGTCTACATTGTTCTCGAACTCGTAGGGTCCGCACGCTTAAGGTTTCGATGACAGTTATATTATGAGTTTATGAGTTTTGATGTACCGAAGGAGTTCGGAGTCCCGGATGAGATCGGGGACATGACGAGGAGTCTCGAAATGGTTGATACGTAAAGATCGATATATTGGACGACTATATTCGGACATCGGGAAGGTTCCAAGTGATTCGGGTATTTTTCGGAGTATCGGAGAGTTACGGGAATTCGCCGGGAGAAGTATTGGGCCTTATTGGGCCATACGGGAAAGAGAGAGGGGCTGCCTAGGGCAGGCCGCCCCCCCCCCCCAAGGCCTAGTCTGAATTGGACTAGGGGGAGGGGCTACGCCCTTTCCTTGTTTCCTACTCCTACTACATGGAAGGACTCCTAGTTGGACTAGGAAAGGGGGAATCCTACTCCCGGTGGGAGTAGGACTCCCCTAGGGTGCGCCATAGAGAGGGCCGGCCCTCCCCTCCTCCACTCCTTTATATACGGGGGCAGGGGGCACCCCATAGACACACAAGTTGATCCACGTGATCATATTCTTAGCCGTGTGCGCCGCCCCCTGCCACCATAGTCCTCGATAATATTGTAGCGGTGCTTAGGCGAAGCCCTGCGACAGTAGTACATCAAGATCGTCACCACGCCGTCGTGTTGACGGAACTCTTCCCCGACACTTTGCTGGATCGCAGTCCGGGGATCGTCATCGAGCTGAACGTGTGCTAGAACTCGGAGATGCCGTAGTTTCAGTGCTTGATCGGTCGGGCCGTGGAGACATACGACTGCATCAACCAAACGCTTTCGTTGTCAATCTACAAGGGTACGTAGATCACACTCTCCCCTCTCGTTGCTATGCATCACCATGATCTTGCGTGTGCATAGGAATTTTTTTGAAATTACTACGTTCCCCAACATCGAACACCCATGCAATTCTGGTGTTGATCATGTTTTGCTCTAGTGAGAGGTTTAGTCAACAGATCTACTACATTCAGGTCCGTATGTACTTTACAAATATCTATGTCTCCATCTTGAACATTTTCATGAATGGAGTTGAAGCGACGCTTGATGTGCCTGGTCTTCTTGTGAAACCTGGGCTCCTTGGCAAGTGCAATAGCTCCAGTGTTGTCACAGAAGAGTTTGATTGGCCCCGACGCATTGGGTATGACTCCTAGGTCGGTGATGAACTCCTTCAGCCAAATTGCTTCATGCGCTGCCTCCGAGGCTGCCATGTACTCCGCTTCACATGTAGATCCCGCCACGACGCTCTGCTTGCAACTGCACCAGCTTACTGCCCCACCATTCAAAATATACACGTATCCGGTTTGTGACTTAGAGTCATCCAGATCTGTGTCGAAACTAGCGTCGACGTAACCCTTTACGACGAGCTCTTCGTCACCTCCATAAACGAGAAACATTTCCTTAGTCCTTTTCAGGTGCTTCAGGATATTCTTGACCGCTGTCCAGTGTTCCTTGCCGGGATTACTTTGGTACCTTCCTACCAAACTTACGGCAAGGTTTACATCAGGTCTGGTACACAGCATGGCATACATAATAGAACCTATGGCTGAGGCATAGGGGATGACACTCATCTCTTCTATATCTTCTGCCGTGGTCGGACATTGAGCTAAGCTCAATTTCACACCTTGTAACACAGGCAAGAACCCCTTCTTAGACTGATCCATATTGAAATTCTTCAATATCTTATCAAGGTATGTGCTTTGTGAAAGACCTATGAGGCGTCTTGATCTATCTCTATAGATCTTGATGCCTAATATATATGCAGCTTCTCCAAGGTCCTTCATTGAAAAACTCTTATTCAAGTAGGCCTTAATGTTGTCCAAGAGTTCTATATTATTTCCCATCAAAAATTATGTCATCTACATATAATATGAGAAATGCTACAGAGCTCCCACTCACTTTCTTGTAAACGCAGGCTTCTCCATAAGTCTGCGTAAACCCAAATGCTTTGATCATCTCATCAAAGCGAATGTTCCAACTCCGAGATGCTTGCACCAGCCCATAAATCGAGTGTTGGAGCTTGCACACCTTGTCAGCATTCTTAGGATCATATACAGTTCTTCCTTAAGGAAACCATTAAGGAATGCCGTTTTGACGTCCATTTGCCATATCTCATAATCATAGAATGCGGCAATTGCTAACATGATTCGAACGGACTTTAGCTTCGCTACCGGTGAGAAAGTCTCATCGTAGTCAACCCCTTGAACTTGTCGATAACCCTTAGCGACAAGCCGAGCTTTATAGATGGTCACATTACCATCCGCGTCTGTCTTCTTCTTAAAGATCCATTTATTTTCTATGGCTCGCCGCTCAACAAGCAAGTCAGTCAAAGTCCATACTTCGTTTTCATACATGGATCCTATCTCGGATTTCATGGCTTCTAGCCATTTGTCGGAATCCGGGCCCGCCATCGCTTCTTCATAGTTCGAAGGTTCACCATTGTCTAACAACATGATTTCCAAGACAGGGTTGCCGTACCACTCTGGTGCGGAACGTGTCCTTGTGGACCTACGAAGTTCAGTAGAAACTTGATCTGAAGTTTCATGATCATCATCATCAACTTCCTCTCTAGTCGGTGCAGGCACCTCAGGAAAATTTCTTGAGTTGTGCCATTTTCCGGTTCAAGAGGTAATACGTCATCAAGTTCTACTTTCCTCCCACTTACTTCTTTCGAGAGAAACTCTTTCTCTAGAAAGGATCCATTCTTGGCAACAAAGATCTTGCCTTCGGATCTGAGGTAGAAGGTATACCCAATAGTTTCTTTAGGGTATCCTATCACGACGCATTTTTCTGACTTGGGTTCGAGCTTTTCAGGTTGAAGTTTCTTGACATAAGCATCGCATCCTCAAACTTTTAGAAACGACAGCTTAGGTTTCTTCCCAAACCATAATTCATATGGTGTCGTCTCAATGGATTTCGACGGAGCCCTATTTAAAGTGAATGCGGTAGTCTCTAAAGCATAGCCCTAAAAAGATAGCGGTAAATCGGTAAGAGACATCATAGATCGCACCATATCTAATAGAGTGCGATTACGATGTTCGGACACACCATTACGCTGAGGTGTTCCAGGCGGCGTGAGTTGTGAAACTATTCCACATTTTCTTAAGTGTGTGCCAAATTCGTGACTCAAGTATTCTCCTCCACGATCTGATCGCAAAAATTTGATTTTTCTGTCACGTTGATTCTCAACCTCACTCTGAAATTCCTTGAACTTTTCAAAGGTTTCAGACTTGTGTTTCATTAAGTAGACATACCCATATCTACTCAAGTCATCAGTGAGGGTGAGAACATAACGATAGCCACCGCGAGCCTCAACGCTCATTGGACCGCACACATCAGTATGTATGATTTCCAATACGTTGGTTGCTCGCTCCATTGTTCCTGAGAATGGAGTCTTGGTCATTTTACCCATGATGCATGGTTCGCACATGTCAAATAATTCATAATCAAGAGACTCTAAAAGTCCATCTGCATGGAGCTTCTTCATGCGTTTGACACCTATGTGACCAAGGCGGCAGTGCCACAAGTACGTGGGACTATCATTATCAACCTTACATCTTTTGGTATTCACACTATGAACATGTGTAGCATTACGCTCGAGATTCATTAAGAATAAACCATTCACCATCGGAGCATGACCATAAAACATATCTCTCATATAAATAGAACAACCATTATTCTCGGATTTAAATGAGTAGACATCTCGAATTAAACGAGATCCCGATACTATGTTCATGCTCAAAGCTGGCACTAAATAACAATTATTGAGGTTTAAAACTAACCCCGTAGGTAAATGTAGAGGTAGCGTGCCGACGGCGATCACATCGACCTTGGAACCATTCCCGACGCGCATCGTCACCTCGTCCTTCGCTAGTCTCCGCTTATTCCGCAGCTCCTGCTTTGAGTTACAAATGTGAGCAACCGCACCTGTATCAAATACCCAGGAGCTACTACGAGTACTGGTAAGGTACACATCAATTACATGTATATCACATATACCTTTTGTTTTGCCGGCCTTCTTGTCCGCTAAGTATTTGGGGCAGTTCCGCTTCCAGTGACCACTTCCCTTGCAATAAAAGCACTCAGTCTCGGGATTGGGTCCATTCTTTGGCTTCTTCCCGGTAGCTTGCTTACCGGGCGCGACAACTCCCTTGTCGTCCTTCTTGAAGTTCTTCTTACCCCTGCCTTTCTTGAACTTAGTGGTTTTATTCACCATCAACACTTGATGTTCCTTTTTGACTTCTACCTCTGCTGATTTCAGCATTGCAAATAATTCAGGAATGGTCTTTTCCATCCCCTGCATATTGAAGTTCATCACAAAGCTCTTGTAGCTTGGTGGAAGCGATTGAAGGATTCTGTCAATGACTACGTCATCCGGCAGATTAACTCCCAGCTGAGTCAAGCGGTTATGTAACCTAGACATTGTGAGTATGTGCTCACTGACAGAACTATTTTCCTCCATCTTACAGTTGAAAAACTTGTCGGAGACCTCATATCTCTCGACCCGGGCATGAGCTTGGAAAACCATTTTCAGCTCTTCGAACATCTCATATGCTCCGTGTCTCTCAAAGCGTTTTTGGAGCCCCGGTTCTAAGCTGTAAAGCATGCCGCACTGAACGAGGGAGTAATCATCAGCACGTGTCTGCCAAGCGTTCATAACGTCTTGGTTCTGTAGGACGGGTGCGTCACCTAGCGGTGCTTGTAGGACATAATCTTTCTTGGCAGCTATGAGGATGATCCTCAGGTTCCGGACCCAGTCCGTATAGTTGTTGCCATCGTCTTTCAGCTTGGTTTTCTCTAGGAACGCGTTGAAGTTGAGGACAACGTTGGCCATTTGATCTACAAGACATATTGTAAAGATTTTAGACTAAGTTCATGATAATTAAGTTCATCTAATCAAATTATTCAATGAACTCCCACTCAGATAGACATCCCTCCAGTCATCTAAGTATAACATGATCCGAGTTAACTAGGCTGTGTCCGATCATCACGTGAGACGAACTAGTCAACGTCGGTGAACATCTTCATGTTGATCGTATCTTCTATACGACTCATGCTCGACCTTTCGGTCTTCTGTGTTCCGAGGCCATGTCTGTACATGCTAGGCTCGTCAAGTCAACCTAAGTGTTTGCATGTGTAAATCTGTCTTACACCCGTTGTATGTGAACGTTGGAATCTATCACACCCGATCATCACGTGGTGCTTCGAAACAACGAACTGTCGCAACGGTGCACAGTTAGGGGGAACACTTTCTTGAAATTATTATGAGGGATCATCTTATTTACTACCGTCGTTCTAAGTAAACAAGATGTACAAAACATGATAAACATCACATGCAATCAAATAATAATAGTAACATGATATGGCCAATATCACATAGCTCCTTTGATCTCCATCTTGGGGCTCCATGATCATCTTGTCACCGGCATGACACCATGATCTCCATCATCGTGTCTCCATGAAGTTGCTAGCCAACTATTACTTCTACTACTATGGCTAACACGTTTAGCAATAAAGTAAAGTAATTTACATGGCGTTTCTCAATGACACGCAGGTCATACAAAAAATAAAGACAACTCCTATGGCTCCTGCCGGTTGTCATACTCATCGACATGCAAATCGTGATTCCTATTACAAGAACATGATCTCATACATCACATATATATCATTCATCATTCATCACAACTTTGGCCATATCACATCATAGAACACTTGCTGCAAAAACAAGTTAGACGTCCTCTAATTGTTGTTGCAAGTTTTACGTGGCTGCAATAGGGTTCTAGCAAGAACGTTTTCTTGCCTACGTGAAAGCCACAACGTGATTTGTCAACTTCTATTTACCCTTCATAAGGACCCTTTTCATCGAATCCGCTCCAACTAAAGTGGGAGAGACAGACACCCGCCAGCCACCTTATGCAACTAGTGCATGTTAGTCGGTGGAACCGGTCTCACGTAAGCGTACGTGTAAGGTTGGTCCGGGCCGCTTCATCCCACAATACCGCTGAAGCAAAATAAGACTAGTAGCAGCAAGAAAGTTGACAACATCTACGCCCACAACAAATTGTGTTCTACTCGTGCAAAGAGAACTACGCATAAACCTAGCTCATGATGCCACTGTTGGGGAACGTTGCAGAAAAACAAAAAATTTCCTACGGTTTCACCAAGATCCATCTATGAGTTCATCTAGCAATGAGTGATCGGATGCATCTACATACCTTTGTAGATCGCGAGCAGAAGCGTTCAAAGAACGGGGATGAGGGAGTCGTACTCGACGTGATCCAAATCACCAGAGATCCTAGCGCCGAACGGACGGCACCTCCACGTTCAACACACGTACGGTCAGCGTGACGTCTCCTTCTTCTTGATCCAGCAAGGGCGAAGGAGAGGTTGAGGAAGATGGCTCCAGCAGCAGCACGACGGCGTGGTGTTGATGGAGCTGCAGTACTCCGGCAGGGCTTCGCCAAGCTCTATGGAGGAGGAGGAGGTGTTGGAGAGGGAGAGGGAGGCACCAAAGGCAAAGGTGAGAGGTCCTCCATCCCCCCCACTATATATAGGGGGCCTAGGGGGCGCCGGCCCTAGGAGATGCAATCTCCTAGGGGGGCGGCGGCCAAGGGGTGGGGGCTTGCCCCCCAAGCAAGGGGGCGCCCCCTTTAGGGTTTCCCACACCCTAGGCACATGAGCCCTATCCCTTCCCACTTCAGCCCATGGGGCCCTCCGGGATAGGTGGCCCCACCCGGTGGACCCCCGGGACCATTCCGGTGGTCCCGGTACAATACCGGTGACCCCGAAACTTGTATGATGATCGAAATAGCACTTCCTATATATAATTCTTTACCTACGGACCATTCCGGAACTCCTCGTGACGTCCGGGATCTCATCCGGGACTCCGAACAACATTCGGGTTACTACATATACATATCCCTACAACCCTAGCGTCACCGAACCTTCAGTGTAAGGACCCTATGGGTTCGGGAGACATGTAGACATGACCGAGATTGCTCTCCGGTCAATAACCAACAGCGGGATCTGGATACCCATGTTGGCTCCCACATGCTCCTCGATGATCTCATCAGATGAACCATGATGTCGAGGATTCAAGCAACCCCGTATACAATTCCCTTTGTCAATCGGTATGTTACTTGCCCGAGATTCGATCGTCGGTATCCCAATACCTTGTTCAATCTCGTTACCGGCAAGTCACTTTACTCGTACCGTAATGCATGATCTCGTGACCAGACACTTGGTCACTTTGAGCTCATAATGATGATGCATTACCGAGTGGGCCCAGTGATACCTCTCCGTCATACGGAGTGACAAATCCCAGTCTTGATCCGTGTCAACCCAACAGACACTTTCGGAGATACCCGTAGTATACCTTTATAGTCACCCATTTACGTTGTGACGTTTGGTACACCCAAAGCACTCCTACGATATCCGGGAGTTACACGATCTCATGGTCTAAGGAAAGGATACTTGACATTGGAAAAACTCTAGCAAACGAATTATACGATCTTATGCTATGTTTAGGATTGGGTCTTGTCCATCACATCATTCTCCTAATGATGTGATCTCGTTATCAATGACATCCAATGTCCATAGTCAGGAAACCATGACTATCTATTGATCAACGAGCTAGTCAACTAGAGGCTTACTAGGGACATGTTGGTGTCTATTATTCACACATGTATTATGATTTCCGGATAACACAATTATAGCATGAATAAAGACAATTATCATGAACAAGGAAATATAATAATAATGCTTTTATTATTGCCTCTAGGGAATATTTCCAACAGAGTATTCAACCCAAATTTATTCATTCGACACAAAGGGGAGCCAAAGAATATTCTCAAGTATTAGCAGCTGAGTTGTCAATTCAATCACACCTGAAAGACTTAATATCTGCAGCAAAGTATTTATAGCAAAATAGTATGGAAGTAACGGTAATAGTGGCAAAAGTAATAGTAGCAGTTTTGTAACAATCGTAAGAGTGGCAACGGAAAAGTAACTTAGCAAAGATCAGTATGAAACGGTCTCGTAGGCAATGGATCAATGATGGATAATTATGTCGGATGGCATTCATCATGCAACAGTTGTGAATTATAACATAGGGTGACACATAACTAGCTCCAATTCATCAATATAATGTAGGCATGTATTCCGAATATAGTCATACGTGCTTATGGAAAAGAACTTTCATGACATCTTTTGTCCTACCCTCCCATGGTAGCGGGGTCCTAATGAAAACTAAGGAATATTAAGGCCTCCTTCTAATAGAGTATCGTACCAAAACATTAGCACTTAGTGAGTACACGAACTCCTCAAACTACGATCATCACCGGGAAGTGTCCCGACTATTGTCACTCCGGGGTTGCCGGATCATAACACATAGTAGGTGACTATATATAACTGGGAAGATAGGATCAAGAACACAAATATATTCAGGAAAACATAATAGGTTCAGATCTGAAATCATGGCACTCGGGCCCTACTGACAAGCATTAGGCATAGCAAAGTCATAACAACATCAATCTTAGAACATAGTGGGTACTAGGGATCAAACCCTAACAAAACTAACTCGATTACATGATAAATCTCATCCAAACCATCACCGTCCAGCAAGCCTACGATGGAATTACTCACGCACGGCGGTGAGCATCATGAAATTGGTGATGGAGGAAGGTTGGTGATGATGATGGTAACGATTTCCCCTCTTCGGAGCCCCGAACGGACTCCAGATCTGGTCTCCCGATGAAGAACATGGGGTGACGGCGGCTCCGTATCATAAAACGCGATTAATCATTCTCTCTGATTTTTTTCTCCCCGAACATGAATAAATGGAGTTGGAGTTGAGGTCGATGGAGGTCTGTGGGACCCACAAGACTGGAGGGCGCGCCCTAGGGGGTGGGGGCGTCCCCCACCCTTTTGGATAGGGTGTGGGTCCCCTTTGGTTGATTCTTTCGCCAATATTTTTTATTTATTACAAATAATCTCCGTGAAATTTCAGGTCATTTCGAGAATTTTTATTTCTACACAAAAATAACACCATGGCAATTCTACTGAAAACAGCATCAGTCTGGGTTAGTTCTATTCAACTCATGCAAAATAGAGTCCAAAACAAAGGCAATACACTTTGGAAAAGTAGATACGATGAAGACGTATCACTCGCCTCCGATTCGCTACTTCCACTATGTTTGCGTAGCCTTCATCATCACCGTGTCCCAATCCGGCGCCGACCGTCTCGCCGCCGAGAAGCTTGAGGCCGACATGAAGGCCGCCGAGGACGCCACTGCTGCCGCCATCGCCGCGGCGGCTTTTGCATGGCCTACTGGAGGGTATAACGCGTTTAGCCTCTCCTGATTATTTACGTATTAACAGTACTAGCATTATGTGTAGATCTGTCTACTGTTTGCGTAGTACGTGCTTGTTTAGATGAGTATCAATATGTCGTTAATTCTGTCAATGCCATGCTAGTCATCTATTTATGGATTAAATTGGTCGAAAAATTGCCTATATACTCAGCATGTACATTGCCGGTTACAAAGTTGGTTATAGATGACATGACAACCCCTTATAGCCAATTGTTAGTTGTAGTACTAACCATGCTCTTAGTTGGATTTAGCTTTGACCACGACTCCACGAGTACAAGGGTCATCGCCTCCTCCTGACGTATATGCTCCTTGCCACCAAATGTCGTGTCTTGTCCGGATCAGGCGTTGGCGACGGCAGAAGAATCCTCAAATTCAATCTCGTGGAGGAGTTGGTATGTGGTCCTGGGCACCACACGCACGCCATAACACCACATATCTTAGCATCAATAGAGAAGTCGGACGCCGTCATAAGCGTGGACACATCACCATAGTGCCAACCGACATAAACAAGGCCCCTGGACGAACCGGAGCGAGAAAAGGTGAACCTCATGGTGGCGGCCAGTGCTTCAGGCAACGGCTAATGACGGCATGGCCACGTGGAAGAACCGGGGCTGGCCGAGGTGGCCCTGCTGGTAGAGACTTGTGGGCCAGATGACAGTAGGCCGTGACATTACCTTGAGGGAGAATCGTAGTTGGTGGATGTGACCCTCCTTATGGCAGTCGGCGGACCATGTGGCGACAGTGGCATTCCACAGTCGGCCCACATCACGACCCAGGTTGTCTTCCTGGAAGGCGAGCCGATGCTCACGACCGCAACACTCGACCTCCGCCACGATGACGCCTGACGCTACAGAGAAGAAGGTAGGAGGCGGGCAACAAGAATATGAGATCTATACGGTTGTACGGGGGAGACACGATGGTGGCCAATAGTGCGCGCCCCCTCACTCTATCATCTCCCCATTTGCTCGATCGTTCGAATGTTGACTTTTCTAAAAATAATAATGGGTTTTTAATTTTTAAATGTTTATGAGTTTTAAAAAATGTTCATATTTTAACCTTTTTACAATTTTTTAGTTAATTAAAAAGAGCAAAAACTTAAAAAATGTTTGAGATAGGTGTTCTGTATAAATGCCTCGCCGTATTATTAAGTATTCTCCTTTAGTTTTTTTATCTATCTAGAAGTGGAGTAGAATAAACTGGTTGATGGCTAATGATCATATGTCTGTAATGCATTTGCCTCAAAAGAAATGTTTGTAATGCGATATACATCCCAGAATACGTCCTATTCTTGTACCATTTCAAGATAGTCGATAGCTATTCACAGCTACCATCTTAACACTAAAGAAGAGTTTGATTAAATGATTTATTTCAAGTTCAAGCATTTGAAAATATTCACGGTTTTGGAAAAAATGTGTGGGTTCAAAAAAATGTTCACGAATTTAAGAAAATATTCCCAGGTTTGAAAAAGTCTGTCGGTTTCAAAAAAAGTTGGAGTATTTGAAAAAAGGTTCACGAATATGGAATTTCTTTGCTCATTTGACAACTGAACATGAATTTTGAAGAGTTTGCAAATTTGAAAATGTTTTATATTTGAAAAATGATCCCAAAATGAAAAACTGGATTATTTTTTCAAGAAAGGATGAAAAACAAAAAGGGTATTAAAATAATAATAATAATAAATATATATATATATATATAACCAGATAAACTGGTAGAAAACCCTAACTGAAAAACCTAGAAAATAGCTGAATGTAAGCTTCTAAAATAGCTCCCCGCAAAAAGAACAAGAAGAAGTAAGCTTCTTTTTTTGGGGAACAAAAAGTAAGCTTCTTGTAGCTCCCAAAACCTAAACTAGCAGAAGATTCTATGGGCCGGCGCAATCCGGGATACGACCATTTTCAAATTCACGAACATTTGTTTTACAAATTCGTGAATATTTATTTAACTCGTGAACATTTTCAGAATTCGTGTACATTTTACAAAAATGCGCGGATATTTCTCAAAATTGTGAAAACAGTTTTTGAAACACATAAACATTGTATGAATCGGCGAACCTTTTTTGAAATTTGGGAATATTTTTAAGATCATGAACATTTTATTGAATTCGTATGCATTCTATCATTTTTTTATTTTTCAAAATGAACATTTTTATATAATCATGAGTCCTTTTAAATAAATAAAAGAAAATACAATAAAAACGAATTTTAATAAAAAAACAGGGGGGTGGCACATGGCAGTCGGAAAAGGGAGCGTACGCCAAGTCCTTTATATAGGAATGTCTGATTCTTTCGTTAGACCGTTTTTTTTACTTTTCTTCTTCTGTTTGTTTCCCATTTTTCCTTTTAAATTTTGAGATTATCTTTTGAACTTTGTGAACATTTTTAAAGCCTGGATTATTTTTTGTATTAGTGAACAATTTCTGAAATTGGTGAACAATTGCTTAATTTACAAACATATTTTCCAGATCTGCGAGAATTTTTCGATTTTGCAAAAAATTTAAGAAATTCTTGGAAATATTTTAAAACTCACGAGTTTTTTGGAAATCAAGAATCGTTTTTGAAATTCAGGAACATTTTTTGAATATGGTCATAAGTTTTTCGAAATTCACAATTAGTTTTGAGATCCTAAATTATGTGAAGGAATTAAAAATCAAAACATACATGAACAAATTTTAAACCAAAAAAACGAGATATAAAAAAACAGGCGTTTCCCACCTGAAACATGGATCGTTCCAAAAACTACCGCGGGGAAGCGGGGGTGCGCGTTTCCTCACTATTCAGCTCGTAGGTCGCTGAATAGGAGCACGCTAGTTGCGAGTCATATTAGTCTTTCAGTTACACCGTGGCGCAAATTCGCCGACACAATACGGGCTGCGAGGGTCTTTTTTTCAGTTGTTTTTATTGTTCTATTTACTGTTTTACACTGGATTTCTTTGGCTTTCTATTCTTTTATTCAGTTGTTACGTTTCTTCTTCTTATTTTTTTTTCCCATTGGCTTTCTTTGTTTCTTTCTTTGGTGTTCACCGGTTTTCTTTTGTTTTCCTTCTTTTAACACAAGTCTATTTCTTTAATACACATAGTACAATTTTTGTATACTTCAGGAACATTTTAATTACAAGTTTAATACATTTTTAAATATATGTTATGATGTCCACTTTTATCATACGCATCTTACATTTTTCATATACATCTTTTTTAGTATCACAATAATTACATTTTTCCGTGATCCTGTCAATGAAAACCGGCCAGAGGATCTTCACACTGGCCAGCTGAGGCGACCTCGCTGCTCACGCGCCGCCGGCTGCTCCGGCCACGGCGCCCACGCTGCCCCGCGTCGCTGGCCACCCCGGCCACGGCGCCCATGCTGCCCCGCGCCGCTGGCCGCCCCGGCCGCGGCGCCCACGCTGCCTTGCGCCCCTGCCCGTCGGACGACCTCAGCCACTCGGCAGTCTCTCCGTCCTGCTGGTCATCGATTCCTCCCCGCAGACGCTACCCTGGCGGGTCGACGGCGAGCCGTCCCCCACTCCGCGTGGCATCTCCAGCTCCGTCGTCGCTTGCAATGACGACAGCGACGCCCTTTTGCGAGGTCTCTGGCTGGGCAAGCCAGGTCGGGTCATCTACAAAAAAACCAGGTGCGGCGTTCCTCGATTGGGTATTGCTCAATTTCCACACCATGGTTGCTTGTCCGCTTGCTCACTCGCATCCGGTAGCGCAGTGCCGTTTCTGGGTGTCCCCCAAAGTGCCTTCTTCTCGGATTAACGTGTGCTTCGTTAAAAACGCTCTTAACTTCCTCCTTACCGATGCGCCGGATCGTTTCACCGTCGTCGCTGATGGCCCGCCCGGCTTCAGCGTCATTGCCGCGTCTCCGGACGTTGCCAATTTCATTGTTGCCTCGGCGACTCTTCGTCTCGGCCGCACTACCCTTTCCCTCCATCGCCTGCGACCCGACGCCATTGCTGCCTATCAGCTCGCGCATGAGCGCGCTGCTCCCGTGGACCCTGCGGATTCAAACGCGCCGTTGCAGGCTCATGCAGCGGCTTTGGGCCCCACGCGTTCAAGCAGTCGTCCGCATGCCCATGATCCCGCCGTTTTTCCCTCCTGCGCGCAGCCCCTCAATCTGCGCCCCCCAGATAGCTGCTGGAATCCCTTGCGCATGCATGTTGCGTCCCCTCGTGGCTCTGGGCCCGACGAACCCATGCCCATGCGACGCGACACGTGCGGCACGCCCATCCCTCCCTCCCGCTCAGTCATGTCTGTTGGAAATATGCCCTAGAGGCAATAATAAAAGCATTATTATTATATTTCCTTGTTCATGATAATTGTCTTTATTCATGCTATAATTGTGTTATCCGGAAATCGTAATACATGTGTGAATAACAGACACCAACATGTCCCTAGTAAGCCTCTAGTTGACTAGCTCGTTGATCAATAGATAGTCATGGTTTCCTGACTATGGACATTGGATGTCATTGATAACGAGATCACATCATTAGGAGAATGATGTGATGGACAAGACCCAATCCTAAACATAGCATAAAGATCGTATAGTTCGTTTGCTAGAGTTTTTCCAATGTCAAGTATCTTTTCCTTAGACCATGAGATCGTGTAACTCCCAGATACCGTAGGAGTGCTTTGGGTGTACCAAACGTCACAACGTAACTGGGTGACTATAAAGGTAGACTACGGGTATCTCCGAAAGTGACTGTTGGGTTGACACGGATCAAGACTGGGATTTGTCACTCCGTATGACGGAGAGGTATCACTGGGCCCACTCGGTAATGCATCATCATAATGAGCTCAAAGTGACCAAGTGTCTGGTCACGGGATCATGCATTACGGTACGAGTAAAGTGACTTGCCGGTAATGAGATTGAACGAGGTATTGGGATACCGACGATTGAATCTCGGGCAAGTAATATATCGATTGGCAAAGGGAATTGCATACGGGGTTGATTGAATCCTCGACATCGTGGTTCATCCGATGAGATCATCGTGGAGATGGGAGCCAACATGGGTATCCAGATCCCGCTGTTGGTTATTGACCGGAGAGTCGTCTCGGTCATGTCTACATGTCTCCCGAACCCGTAGGGTCTACACACTTAAGGTTCAGTGACGCTAGGGTTGTGAAGATATGTATATGCAGTAACCCGAATGTTGTTCGGAGTCTCGGATGAGATCCCGGACGTCACGAGGAGTTCCGGAATGGTCCGGAGGTAAAGAATTATATATAGGAAGTGCTATTTCGGCCATCGGGACAAATTTCAGGGTCATCGGTATTGTACCGGGACCACCAGAAGGGTCCCGGGGGTCCACCGGGTGGGGCCACCTATCCCAGAGGGCCCCATGGGCTGAAGTGGGAAGGGACCCAGCCCAAAGTGGGCTGGGGCGCCACTCCCCTAGGGCCCATGCGGCTAGGGTTGAGGGGAAACCCTAGAGGGGGCGCCCCTTGCTTGGGGGGCAAGCCCCCCACCCCTAGGCCGCCGCCCCCCTAGGCACCCCTATATATAGTGGGGGAGAGGAGGGACTTCATACCACAGCCCTTGGCGCATCCCTCTCTCCCTGTTACGTCTCTCTCTCTCTCTCTCTCTCTCTCTCTCTCTCTCTCGTAGTATAGGCGAAGCCCTGCTACTATGACGCCCTGCATCCACCACCACGCCGTCGTGCTGCTGGATCATCATCAACCTCTCCTCCCCCCTTGCTGGATCAAGAAGGAGGAGACGTCTCCCGTCCCGTACGTGTGTTGAACGCGGAGGTGCCGTCCGTTCGGCGCTTGGTCATCGGTGATTTGGATCACGTCGGGTTCAACAACATCATCCCCGTTCTTTGAACGCTTCCGCTCGCGATCTACAAAGGTATGTAGATGCATCCGATGACTCGTTGCTAGATGAACTCATAGATGGATCTTGGTGAAACGAGTAGGAATTTTTTTTTGTTTTCTGCAACGTTCCCCAACAGTGGCATCATGAGCTAGGTCTATGCGTAGTTCTTCTTGCGCGAGTAGAATACAATTTGTTGTGGGCGTAGATTTGTCAACTTTCTTGCCACTACTAGTCTTTTCTTGCTTCAGCGGTATTGTGGGATGAAGCGGCCCGGACCAACCTTACACGTACGCTTACGTGAGACCGGTTCCACCGACTGACATGCACTAGCTGCATAAGGTGGCTGGCGGCTGTCTGTCTCTCCCACTTTAGTTGGAGCGGATTCGATGAACAGGGTCCTTATGAAGGGTAAATAGAAGTTGACAAATCACATTGTGGCTTTCACGTAGGTAAGAAGACGTTCTTGCTAGAACCCTAATTCAGCCACGTAAAACTTGCAACAACAATTAGAGGACGTCTAACTTGTTTTTGCAGCAAGTGCTTTGTGATATGATATGGCAAAAGTTGTGATAAATGATACATATGTGATGTATGAGATGTTCGTGTTATTGTAATAGGAATCACGACTTGCATGTCGATGAGTATGACAACCGGCAGGAGCCATAGGAGTTGTCTTTATTCTTTTATATGACCTGCGTGTCAATGAGGAACGCCATGTAAATTACTTTACTATTTTGCTAAACACGTTAGCCTTAGTAGTAGAAGTAGTAGTTGGCGAGCAACTTCATGGAGACACGATGATGGAGATCATGATGATGGAGATCATGGTGTCATGCCGGTGACAAGATGATCATGGAGCTTCAAGATGGAGATCAAAGGAGCTATGTGATATTGGCCATATCACGTCACTATTATTACTTGATTGCATGTGATGTTTATCATGTTTTGCATCTTGTTTACTTAGAACGACGGTAGTGAATAAGATGATCCCTCATAATAATTTCAAGAAGTGTTCTCCCCTAACTGTGCACCGTTGCTAAAGTTCGTCGTTTCGAAGCACCACGTGATGATCGGGTGTGATAGATCCTTACGTTCACATACAACGGGTGTAAGACAGTTTTACACATGCAAAACACTTAGGGTTAACTTGACGAGCCTAGCATGTACAGACATGGCCTCGGAACACAGAGACCGAAAGGTCGAACACGAGTCGTATGGAAGATACGATCAACATGAAGATGTTCACCGACGATGGCTAGTCCGTCTCACGTGATGACCGGACACGGCCTAGTCGACTCGGATCGTGTAACACTTATATGACTAGAGGGATGTTTAATCTGAGTGGGAGTTCATTAATAATTTGATTAGATGAACTTAATTATCATGAACTTAGTCTAAATTCTTTACAATATGTCTTGTAGATCAAATGGCCAACGTAGTCCTCAACTTTAACACGTTCCTAGAGAAAACCAAGATGAAAGATGATGGCAGCAACTATACGGACTGGGTCTGGAACCTGAGGATCATCCTCATAGCTGCCAAGAAAGATTATGTCCTACAAGCACCGCTAGGTGAAGCTCCCGTCCCACAGAACCAAGACATTATGAACGCTTGGCAGACACGTGTTGACGACTACTCCCTCGTTCAGTGCGGCATGCTTTAAAGCTTAGAGCCGGGGCTCCAAAAGCGTTTTGAGAGACATGGAGCATATGAGATGTTCGAAGAGCTGAAAATGGTTTTTCAAGCTCATGCTCGGGTCGAGAGATATGAAGTCTCTGACAAATTCTTCAGCTGTAAGATGGAGGAAAATAGTTCTGTCAGTGAGCACATACTCACTATGTCTGGGTTACATAACCGCTTGACTCAGCTGGGAGTTAATCTCCCGGATGATGCGGTCATTGACAGAATCCTCCAGTCGCTTCCACCAAGCTACAAGAGCTTTGTGATGAACTTCAATATGCAGGGAATGGAAAAGACCATTCGTGAGGTATTTGCAATGCTAAAATCAGCAGAGATAGAAGTCAAGAAGGAACATCAAGTGTTGATGGTCAATAAAACCACTAAGTTCAAGAAGGGCAAGGGTAAAAAGAACTTTAAGAAGGATGGCAAGGGAGTTGCCGCGCCTGGCAAGCAAACTGCCGGGAAGAAGCCAAAGAATGGACCCAAGCCCGAGACTGAGTGCTTTTATTGCAAGGGAAGCGGTCACTGGAAGTGGAACTGCCCCAAATACTTAGCGGACAAGAAGGCCGGCAAAACCAAAGGTATATTTGATATACATGTAATTGATGTGTACCTTACCAGTACTCGTAGTAACTCCTGGGTATTTGATACCGGTGCCGTTGCTCATATTTGTAACTCACAGCAGGAGCTGCGGAATAAACGGAGACTGGCGAAGGACGAGGTGACGATGCGCGTCGAGAATGGTTCCAAGGTCGATGTGATCGCCGTCGGCACGCTACCTCTACATTTACCTACGGGATTAGTTATAAACCTCAATAATTGTTATTTAGTGCCAAGTTTGAGCATGAACATTGTATCGGGATCTCGTTTAATTCGAGATGGCTACTCATTTAAATCCGAGAATAATGGTTGTTCTATTTATATGAGAGATATGTTTTATGGTCATGCTCCTATGGTGAATGGTTTATTCTTTATGAATCTCGAACGTAATGCTACACATGTTCATAGTGTGAGTACCAAAAGATGTAAGGTTGATAATGATAGTCCCACATACTTGTGGCACTGCCGCCTTGGTCACATAGGTGTCAAACGCATGAAGAAGCTCCATGCAGATGGACTTTTAGAGTCTCTTGATTATGAATCATTTGACACGTGCGAACCATGCCTCATGGGTAAAATGACCAAGACTCCGTTCTCAGGAACAATGGAGCGAGCAACCAACTTATTGGAAATCATACATACTAATGTGTGCGGTCCAATGAGTGTTGAGGCTCGAGGTGGCTATCGTTATGTTCTCACCCTCACTGATGACTTGAGTAGATATGGGTATGTCTACTTAATGAAACACAAGTCTGAAACCTTTGAAAAGTTCAAGGAATTTCAGAGTGAGGTTGAGAATCAACGTGACAGGAAAATCAAGTTTCTATGATCAGATCGTGGAGGAGAATACTTGAGTCATGAATTTGGAACACACTTAATAAAATGTGGAATAGTTTCACAACTCACGCCGCCTGGAACACCTCAGCGTAATGGTGTGTCCGAACGTCGTAATCGCACTCTATTAGATATGGTGTGGTCTATGATGTCTCTTACCGATTTACCGCTATCTTTTTGGGGCTATGCTTTAGAGACTGCCACATTCACTTTAAATAGGGCTCCGTCGAAATCCGTTGAGACGACACCGTATGAATTGTGGTTTGGTAAGAAACCTAAGCTGTTGTTTCTAAAAGTTTGGGGATACGATGCTTATGTCAAGAAACTTCAACCTGAAAAGCTCGAACCCAAGTCGGAAAAATGTGTCTTCATAGGAAACCCTAAAGAAACTATTGGGTATACCTTCTACCTCAGATCCGAAGGCAAGGTCTTTGTTGCCAAGAATGGATTCTTTCTAGAGAAGGAGTTTCTCTCGAAAGAAGTGAGTGGGAGGAAAATAGAACTTGATGAAGTATTACCTCTTGAACCGGAAAATGGCGCAACTCAAGAAAATGTTCCTGAGGTGCCTGCACCGATTAGAGAGGAAGTTAATGATGATGATCATGAAACTTCAGATCAAGTTGCTACTGAACTTCGAAGGTCCACAAGGACACGTTCCGCACCAGAGTGGTACGGCAACCCTGTCTTGGAAATCATGTTGTTAGACAACGGTGAACCTTCGAACTATGAAGAAGCGATGGCGGGCCCGGATTCCGACAAATGGCTAGATGCCATGAAATTCGAGATAGGATCCATGTATGAAAACGAAGTATGGACTTTGACTGACTTGCCCGTTGAACGGCGAGCCATAGAAAATAAATGGATCTTTAAGAAGACAGACGTAGATGGTAATGTGACCATCTATAAAGCTCGGCTTGTCGCTAAGGGTTATCGACAAGTTCAAGGGGTTGACTACGATGAGACTTTCTCACCGGTAGCGAAGCTGAAGTCCGTCCGGATCATGTTAGCAATTGCCGCATTCTACGATTATGAAATATGGCAAATGGACGTCAAAACGGCATTCCTTAATGGTTTCCTTAAGGAAGAATTGTATATGATGCAGCCGGAAGGTTTTGTCGATCCTAAGAATGCTGACAAGGTGTGCAAGCTCCAACGCTCGATTTATGGGCTGGTGCAAGCATCTCGGAGTTGGAACATTCGCTTTGATGAGATGATCAAAGCGTTTGGGTTTACGCAGACTTATGGAGAAGCCTGTGTTTACAAGAAAGTGAGTGGGAGCTCTGTAGCATTTCTCATACTATATGTAGATGACATACTTTTAATGGGAAATGATATAGAACTCTTGGACAGCATCAAGGCCTACTTGAATAAGAGTTTTTCAATGAAGGACCTTGGAGAAGCTGCTTATATATTAGGCATCAAGGTCTATAGGGATAGATCGAGACGCCTCATAGGTCTTTCACAAAGCACATACCTTGATAAGATATTGAAGAAGTTCAATATGGATCAGTCTAAGAAGGGGTTCTTGCCTGTGCTGCAAGGTGTGAAATTGAGCTTAGCTCAAAGTCCGACCACGGCAGAAGAAATAGAAGAGATGAGTGTCATCCCCTATGCCTCAGCCATAGGTTCTATTATGTATGCCATGCTGTGTACCAGACCTGATGTAAACCTTGCCGTAAGTTTGGTAGGAAGGTACCAAAGTAATCCCGGCAAGGAACACTGGACAACGGTCAAGAATATCCTGAAGTACCTGAAAAGGACTAAGGAAATGTTTCTCGTTTATGGAGGTGACGAAGAGCTCGTTGTAAAGGGTTACGTCGACGCTAGCTTCGACACAGATCTGGATGACTCAAAGTCACAAACTGGATACGTGTATATTTTGAATGGTGGGGCAGTAAGCTGGTGCAGTTGCAAGCAGAGCGTCGTGGCCGGATCTACATGTGAAGCGGAGTACATGGCAGCCTCGGAGGCAGCACATGAAGCAATTTGGGTGAAGGAGTTCATCACCGACCTCGGAGTCATACCCAATGCGTCGGGGCCGATCAAGCTCTTCTGTGACAACACTGGAGCTATTGCACTTGCCAAGGAGCCCAGGTTTCACAAAAAGACAAGGCACATCAAGTGTCGCTTCAACTCCATTCGTGAAAATGTTCAAGATGGAGACATAGAGATTTGTAAAGTACATACGGACCTGAATGTAGCAGGTCCGTTGACTAAACCTCTCCCGAGGGCAAAATATGATCAACACCAGAATTCCATGGGTGTTCGATTCATCACAATGTAACTAGATTATTGACTCTAGTGCAAGTGGGAGACTGTTGGAAATATGCCCTAGAGGCAATAATAAAAGCATTATTATTATATTTCCTTGTTCATGATAATTGTCTTTATTCATGCTATAATTGTGTTATCCGGAAATCGTAATACATGTGTGAATAACAGACACCAACATGTCCCTAGCAAGCCTCTAGTTGACTAGCTCGTTGATCAATAGATAGTCATGGTTTCCTGACTATAGACATTGGATGTCATTGATAACGAGATCACATCATTAGGAGAATGATGTGATGGACAAGACCCAATCCTAAACATAGCATAAAGATCGTATAATTCGTTTGCTAGAGTTTTTCCAATGTCAAGTATCTTTTCCTTAGACCATGAGATCGTGTAACTCCCGGATACCGTAGGAGTGCTTTGGGTGTACCAAACGTCACAACGTAACTGGGTGACTATAAAGGTAGACTACGGGTATCTTCGAAAGTGTCTGCTCGGTTGACACGGATCAAGACTGGGATTTGTCACTCCATATGACGGAGAGGTATCACTGGGCCCACTCGGTAATGCATCATCATAATGAGCTCAAAGTGACCAAGTGTCTGGTCACGGGATCATGCATTATGGTACGAGTAAAGTGACTTGCCGGTAACGAGATTGAACGAGGTATTGGGATACCGACGATCGAATCTCGGGCAAGTAATATATCGATTGACAAAGGGAATTGCATACGGGGTTGATTGAATCCTCGACATCGTGGTTCATCCGATGAGATCATCATGGAGCATGTGGGAGCCAACATGGGTATCCAGATCCCGCTGTTGGTTATTGACCGGAGAGTCGTCTCGGTCATGTCTACATGTCTCCCGAACCCGTAGGGTCTACACACTTAAGGTTCGGTGACGCTAGGGTTGTGAAGATATGTATATGCAATAACCCGAATGTTGTTCGGAGTCCTGGATGAGATCCCGGACGTCACGAGGAGTTCTGGAATGGTCCGGAGGTAAAGAATTATATATAGGAAGTGCTATTTCGGCCATCGGGACAAATTTCAGGGTCACCGGTATTGTACCGGGACCACCAGAAGGGTCCCGGGGGTCCACCGGGTGGGGCCACCTATCCCGGAGGGCCCCATGGGCTGAAGTGGGAAGGGACCCAGCCCAAAGTGGGCTGGGGCGCCACTCCCCTAGGGCCCATGCGGCTAGGGTTGAGGGGAAACCCTAGAGGGGGCGCCCCTTGCTTGGGGGGCAAGCCCCCCACCCCTAGGCCGCCGCCCCCCTAGGAGATCCCATCTCCTAGGGCCGGCGCCCCCGCCCTAGGCACCCCTATATATAGTGGGGGAGAGGAGGGACTTCATACCATAGCCCTTGGCGCATCCCTCTCTCCCTGTTACGTCTCTCTCTCGTAGTATAGGCGAAGCCCTGCTACTGTGACGCCCTACATCCACCACCACGCCGTCGTGCTGCTGGATCATCATCAACCTCTCCTCCCCCCTTGCTGGATCAAGAAGGAGGAGACGTCTCCCGTCCCGTACGTGTGTTGAACGCGGAGGTGCCGTCCGTTCGGCGCTTGGTCATCGGTGATTTGGATCACGTCGTGTTCGACAACATCATCCCTGTTCTTTGAACGCTTCCGCTCGCGATCTACAAAGGTATGTAGATGCATCCGATGACTCGTTGCTAGATGAACTCATAGATGGATCTTGGTGAAACGAGTAGGAATTTTTTTGTTTTCTGCAACGTTCCCCAACAATGTCTTCTCCTACCCCGGCCATATCCCGCTCCCGTCCTACCTCCCCTCTCTCTCCTGCCTCCGCCATGAATCCCGCCCCTCTCCTCGGCCACGCCACGCGAATCCGGCTGCTGGAGGATGTGCGCAGCAACACCGCTCCCCCATGCCCCGGTTCTCCGTGGGTTCCATCCACGGACGGCGCTCCCACTCTGCCCCGGTCCTATAAGGAGGCCCTGCTCACCCCGGCTTCCCCAAACACTTGCCGTCGACGCATCCTCGCTTTTCTTCCCTCCCCTGTCAAGAAGCTATGCCAAAAGTGTTACTCGTCCACTCATCTCGTCCGGGACTGTCGCGACCCTGTTCGCTGTCGGGACTGCGGACGCTCCGGCCACCGCAGCTCATCATGTACGTTCGAGCCCCTTGTCCTCCTTTCCCCTTTGTCTACCTCCTCTACTCCTTTCCCCTTGAGCTCACGCGTTCCCCCTGCAGGCTGTCTGATGCCCTCTGTCGCTCCCCCTCGCTCCTGCTCGACCTCCCCGGGCGGGTCGCCGCTGCCTCGCACTCCGCCGAGAGAGCACTGGATGGCGCGGTTCCACCGCGAGCTGGACGAGGAACGCTGTCGCTGCTTCCCTCGACGCCCGCCGACCCCTTTCCCCCGTGGCGCCCCACTGTCGTGTGGCTCCTGCTCGGCTCCCTCCTCCCACGCTCCTCCGTCCGCGCCACCCCGCTCCGCGGCTGGCAACTCTTAGGCGGAGAGGGCAGCGTCCAACAGGCGCCGTCCGGAGTACGCCGAGTGCTTCATGCCGGTGGTGGCTGACATGAGCCACTCCCATCGCTTCGCGTACGCGCTCATCGACCCCCCGTCGGCCAGCCCCGCCGACCTCCTCCTGCGGGCGTTCGAGCGCTGCCTCGGCACCAACTCCATCAGCTTGGCTGCGTCCCACTACGGGGCAATGATGGTCGTCTTCGGCTCAGAAGCTGAGCGCAATAACGCCATGCGGCAGTTCCCTTTCCCATTCGACGGGCATGTGGTTATGCTGGAGCGGCCGGAGGACGGCGAGACCCGGTTGCTGGGACTACACCTGCTTCGCCCAGCTCTCCGCCACCGCTTTCCCCCTCGAGCACTGGCACGAGGGGGGCATCCGCACCGCCTTCCGCTCGGTCGGCAACGTCTGCTGCATCGACCCGCTTTGCCTCAACGACCGCGACTTCTCTACGGTGCGCCTCGTCATCCATCTCGAGCATGAAGACGATGTGCCTTTCTCACTCCTGCTTCGCAACTTCGACGGTGCTGTCTCCGCCGACGTGGCCATCCGCGTCATCCGTTGCTAGTCCGCTGAGGAGGATGGCTCCTCGGTCTCCTCCTTCCACTTCGAGCGGGACGGCTCCCCTCCGCCTTCCCCTCATGGCCACTGCTCGCCTGGAGTCGACGACATCGACAACGACAGCCGGCGGGCGTTCGGCGCCCCTTCCCCTCTCGGTCGCACCTCCTCCGGTCTCGACGACATTGACACCGCGAGCCTGGGGGGTTTGGCGACCTCTCCCTTGCTCATCTCCCCGCTGGTCCGGTTGTCGCCCCGGTGGACAGCGCCAACATGGCGGCATTCTGCCGTGAGCTGGGCCGACGCATGTCATGCCTCCTCTCTGAGCCCTTCCCGGCTCGCTGGTGCTCCATCTTCCCTCTGGGGACCCCCTGGTCTCAGACAGGGACGACTCCGGCTCCCCCTCTGCGGTCTCTAACGAGGCCGCCTCCGACTCGACTACGCCGATCCTCTCTCCTCTCTTGGCTCCCTCCGACCTCACCACCAACGGGCACGAGCATGCGGCGCTGAAGTCCCGTGGGCAGTGCAAACGCGCCGTCGACAGTGAGTTCACCCGTCGGAGCTCCCACCTCGCCGGCAAGGAACCGGCCAAGTACGTCAAGATGCTCGACCGCGCCAAGGCGGTCAAGGCGGCGTGCTTCGACGCCGGGAAGGGCTCCCCTCGCATGCGCGCGGCGGTTCGTGCTGCTGGGCTGGACGTTCTCGACGGTGTGCCGGCCTTCACCTCTCTTCGTCAGCTCCAGGAGATGGGCGCCGTCTGCGGTGTTGACATGGAGGCTCTGGCGGCTGGGGCCAGGGCCGAGAGGGCAGCCCGTGCGCCATGATCTGCTATCCTACCTGGCACCCTCGTTGGGGTCCGTTGTGTTGCTTGTGCTCTATGCCAGGCGGGCCCGTATTCTGTTCCCCCAATCCCTCCTCCCCTTTTAGATGTTCAGGCTTGTTCTCGTGCTCCCGTCCGTGGGCCTCCTGGCTAGGCTGTCGGAGCACTGTATCTTTTTTCTTTTCCTCCTTTCCCCCCGTGGGGTCTTGTAACGGCCTTAGGCCTTGTCGTTTGCTTAACATGCCCGTTCTTTTTTACTTGTTGCTGTCTCCTACTCTCTCCTTTTTTCTGCCCTGTCCCCGGTGCCCCTTGTACTCTAATGACTAGCTCGTTCGGAATCTGTACTTGGAACGTTCGTGGTCTGGGCAACAGTGACAAATGCATGGACGTGCGCGCTAATATCGAGGCCATGCAACCATGTTTTCTGGCTCTTCAAGAAACTAAACTTGTTGCCCCCACTTTAACCAAAACTAACTCGTTCCTCCCACCTCGTCTTCGCTCCTTTGTCCTGCTTGACTCGGTTGGCGCGTCGGGGGGGATTTGCTCTGCGTGGGATGACTCGGTTTTCTCTCTCACAAGTAGTTTTTTCGTCCACCCATGTCCTCTCTGTTGACCTTACCCTTTGTTCTGATAAGTCCGCTGTCCGCGTGTCCAACGTCTATGCCCCCTGCGCCCATGCGGAGAAAGCCGACTTCCTTTTCGAGCTCTCCGCCCATGCTCCCACCGTCTCCACTCCCTGGGCTATTGTTGGAGATTTTAACCTCGCTCGAACCCCTGCTGACCGTAACACGGACACCTTCTCGCGTTCAGAGGCAACTCTGTTTAACGACTTCATCAACGGGCTCGCGCTCATCGATCTCCCGCTTCGGGATTGATTATATACTTGGTCCAACCGCCAATCCTCCCCCATCCTTGCTCGCCTCGACTGCGTTCTAGTTAACGTGGATTGGGATGCCATGTTTCCTACGTCCACCCTTTCGTCCTTCTCCCGCTCAACCTCCGACCACGCCCCCCTACTCGCCACCATTTCCTCTCGCGCCCCCCGCTCTACTGTTTTTCGGTTCGAGAAAGCTTGGGCGCTCCACCCCTCCTTCCGCCATACTATTGCTTCTGCGTGGTCCTCTACTTTCCGTCCGGATGCGACAGCACGCCTCGTTGCTCGATTGCGCCAATGCAGGCTCGGTTGCAAGCGTTGGGCTAGACGTTTGTCTCCGGCTGCCGTCCGGGAGCAGGACTATTGCTTCCTCATTAACATTTTGGACCGTTTGGAAGAAATGCGCGCTCTCTCTCACCTTGAGTCTCTGCTTCGCTCTCTCACCATTGACGCCCTCCGTGTCTCCATCAAAGAACGCGTCCTCTACTGGAAACTTCGTGCCAAGGTCCGGTGCGCCATCGATGGAGACGAAAACACCCAATTCTTCCATGCTTCTGCTTCCGCCCGCTTCCATCGAAACCGCATTCCCATTCTTTCAGTAAACAACGTTGATATCACAACCCAAGAAGATAAGGCGGCTGCTCTTAGAGACTACTATAAGCTGCTTCTGGGCACTACTTCTCCTTGTCGTTGGGATTTTCCCCTTGCGGATCTCTATCACGACTCACACCACCTCCCCGCGGACCTCTCATCCCCTTTCACCCCCTCGGAAATTAAAAACGCCTTCCTGGATATGAACAAACTTTCCAGCCCTGGGCCGGATGGCTTTGGCCCGTCTTTCTACGTCAAGTTCTGGGATATTATTGCTAACAACGTCGAAGACGTTTTCCGTGATTTCTACGCCGGGTCCATCGACCTTACCCGCCTCAACCGTGCCTTTCTTGTCCTGCTGCCCAAGTTTGAGGCTGCCCGCAGCCCTTCCGACTTCCGCCCTATTTCGCTTCAAAACTGTATCATGAAAGCCATCACAAAAGCCCTATGCTCCCGTCTCCAACGTTTTATTCATTCTCTTGTCGACCCCGACCAAACCGGTTTCCTCCATGGCCGTCGTACATCCGAGAACATCATCTACGCAGCCGACCTAGTGCGTGCTTGTCACATTCGGAAAGTCCCCACTCTAGTGTTCAAAATCGATTTCCGCAAAGCCTTTGACTCAGTCAACTGGAGCAGTCTCCTCGCAATTCTTTCTGTCCGCGGCTTCGATAATCGGTGGTGCGGTTGGATTCATTACATCCTCTCCACCGGTCACACTTCTGTCCTCCTCAACAACTCCCCCGGAGACTGGATCCTTTGTCGGAATGGGCTCCGGCAAGGGGATGCCCTCTCCCCCTCCCTTTGCTTGCTCATGGCAGATGTGCTCCAACGCCTTATCCGTTCTGCTTGCTCTGCGGGCCAGCTAGCCCACCTGATCGACCCTTCCTTGTTGTGCCCCATTCTTCAGTATGTGGATGACACTTTGATCCTTTGTCGCGCGGACCTTCCTTCGGCGGTCCATCTTAAATCACTCCTCGACTCGTTTGCCCATGCAACCGGCCTGGCGATCAACTTTCACAAGTCCGTGTTCGTTCCTATGCACTGTGCTAGCGCCGACGCCATCACGATGGCGGCGGCCCTCGACTGTCCTATCTCGTCGCTCCCCCAACCATACCTAGGCCTTCCCCTCTCCCCCCTCAAACTCCCCATTTCCGCGTACGACCCCCTCCTTCGCTCGTTCGACGGTTACCTCTCCGGTTGGCATGCTCTCCTTCTCTCATCTGGCGGCAGGCTCATCCTCTGCAACGCGGTTCTCAACAACCTCCCCACGTACTTTATGTGCTCCTTTCTTCTCCCTCCTGGTGTGGTTGAGCAAATCGATCGTAGGCGTCGTGCTTTTTTTTGGACCGGCAAGGATACTTGCTCGGGTGCTCGCTGTCTAATTGCTTGGGATAAGGTGTGTGTTGATGTGCAGGAAAGTGGCTTCGGGATCCACGATCTTCGACGGTAAAACATTTGCTTGCTTCTCAACTTCGTCCACAAGCTTCACCTCCCGGAGTCTCCGCCTTGGAAGCAGTGGTTCCTCCGCTGCTCCCGCGGCGACATCGGTGATTCCACATCGTCTCCGTCTTTTCTCCAGAGCATCGTCGACATGGGTCTGCCGACGTATAGGTCGGTCACCCGCGTGGAGCTCGGGGATGGCTGCACTACTTCTTTCTGGCAGGACAGGTGGCTCCCCGGATGTGCGTTGTGCTTCCAGTTCGAGGCTCTCTTCTCCCACTCGACGCGGCCTAACGCCATCGTCGCGGGTGTCCTTCGGGACGGCATCTCGCTTCAGCCGTGGCTGTCCGCTGTGGCCGCTACGGAGCTGGAGGCCGTCCGGGTGGTGCTCCGCTCCGTCCATCTCTACCCTAGGGCGGATCGCCGGATCATGGCTTGGGGCCCGGAGACGCGGTTCTCCTCACGTGCGGTGTACCGGGTGCTCTCTCTGCACGGCTGCACCGACCTCACCTCCTCTGAGATTTGGGCCTCCCGCCTCCCCTCGAAGATCAAGGTGTTCGCGCGTCTACTCACCGGCGGGCGCCTTAGCACGCGGGTGAACCTCCACGCCAAAAGTTGCTCCCCCACCCCGTCATGCGAGTCTTGTGGCGCTGATGAGACCATTGACCACCTCTTCATCACCTGTACGCGCGCTGCCGAGGTCTGGGGGCGGCTCAGCATGGGCTCCCTACGTTGTGTTGGCGAGGCTCTCTCCTCTGCCCCCCCTGAGTATGTCTCTCGCTCGTGTTGGAGAGACGGGTTGTTTGTTCTCCTCTGGCAGGTTTGGAAGGCACGGAACGACGTGGTCTTCAACCGCCAATAGGGTGACACGAGGTCAGTTCTTCGGAAGGCTTCCGATGACCTCCTTATCTGGAGTAGGCGCTTCCGTGACCATGAGCGCCACCAGCTGATGGTCGTTCGCGCCTTGCTCCTTGCTTGTGCTTAGCTTAGATGAGCCACTCCCTCCTCCCCTGTTGTCTTCCTTTATCTTGTTGCTTTTATCTTTTCGATAAAAACACTGTATGACTGCCGAGTCCTTCGAGTAATATAACAAACGGTGGGGTTTCCCCCGTCATTCTCGAAAAAAATATACATCTTTTTTGTATACATGTAATATTTTTCAAATACATGATTATTTTTCAAATACATGTTTTCACCATTTTTGATATACTTGTCAATTTATTTGAAATACACGTTGAATCAAATTTTGGAATGATACAATTTTTTTTAAAACCGTGTCATTATTGTTTTCATTGTATTAGCATTTTATGAAGTGTCATATAGATATTTTTGAAACTCGTGAACATTTTCTTGAATGGTACAAAATACTTTTTTACTTGCATGGATATTTTTACATTGTGTAATTTTTTCAAAATCTCATGTACATTTTTTGAATCACGTGAATATTTTGGAATGGTCCAATATATTTTTAGAGTAGTACACATATTTTCCTAAAGTTTAGTGAACATTTTTTTCATTGCATGAATAGTTTTTAGACATGCCATGAACACTTTTGAAAAATTAACTAAATGTTTTTTCATAATAAATCTATTTAGTTTTTTAATGCAAACAAGTAAAAAGAAGAAGAAGAAGAAGAAGAAAACACGTGTTTAACGTCAGCGTGATGAAACGACGACTACTATGCCGACCTAGTATGTACTCCCTGTAGCCGAGCTTCGCTTCGATCTCACTACAGGCGAGATATAGACTTGCCCCCCGGACGTTATAAGCGCCAAATATGAAATGACAGTGTAACTAGTATTATGGAGCACAGCCCAGTAGCCACGAAATCCTATCAAAAGAAGGGTCTCGAACCGGAAAACCAATTCGGCTCCTAGGTGCACATTCTCCAGCGTGCGAAAATAATTTTAGAAATGTCAAGAAAATCTCAACAAAAATTTTATGCGCTCTTAGTCACACTCAAATGCTACTTGCAAACTTTTAGGCAGAAAGGTTAAGCATTTTGATCTGTGCAAAAAACAAAAAACAAATCAAACCCCAAATGTCATCCGTAAATTTGTTTTCTTTTTCATTGACGAAAAACCTTCTACTTTGCCCGCAATATGATCTTTCATTGAGTCTAATCTTGTAGAAAATTTTCATTTGTCTCTATAAATCCTGCAATATAGTTCATGTATCTTTTTCCTGTGGTGCAACAAAACAACTTTTAGAACGTATTTATGCGTTTCAATTTTCTATTGGATTCAACAAGTAAAGACATCTAATCTCTATGTTTATCTATTCACATATTTTTTGAAATCCTTTGAGCGCCTCTTTGATTCGTAGAAAAAGTGGAGGCAAAAAATTAGAATTTTTCTTTTCATGTGACTATTTGTCCATTTGGTTCAAAAGAAAGGAGAAAAAGAGAGGAAAATTTCCTCTGTTCTAGGTAAGAAGAGAAAACAAAGACAATCTACAATTCAGTTGGAAGTGAATAAAATCCACAAAACCACCAGATTCATGTTACACAATGCAAGAAAAAAACATCAATTTACAAAATACTGCAGTATGCACCGCGCCGAAAAATTGATAGTGGCAAAAAATACTAATGGTAGATGCCGAGCATTTGGATGACGTCACTAATCAGTCGGGCCCACCCATCGGGTTGAGTTGTCAGAAAGAAAATCCCACATAGACAAATTGGACTTAGTCTTCTTCTTCTTTCGCCTCTTCTCTGTCCTTAGGCATTTCATCAACCACCATATATGGGGGCAACAAGAAGTCGCCGACACCTCCCCCGCGCTGAAGAGTCCTGGCCGCCGCACGGAGGACGTGGATTTTTTGAGCTCGGGCTCCTGGACACCTCCTATCCTTACCCTCCAATACAGTTTTGAGATCCGTGATAGACAACTAATATACTACATGAAAATTTCTCTTTTTTGTTTTTTCCAAATAATCAAACATTGCAAGGTAATAAAACATTCTTACTACAATATGAGAAAAAACTTACAGACTTTTTTGCCTGACATAAATATACAAAATGAGATTTTCTTGACTCAAAAATGTTATTTTTAGTGTTTATGATGCACGAAAATAATCTGAGTTTTTTCTCACATTCTAGTTAGAATGTATTATTGTGCTGCAAAGTTTGAAGTTCATATGTTGGTTTATATGAAGAAACAAAAAAGATAAAAGTGTTGTCATGAATGGCGATGCAGAAATTGATGGCTAGATAAAGAGGTGCACCTAAGCCTAAGCTCTACTACCTCCGTCATTGTTTATTTGTCCTCTTAGTATTATCAGCCATATTTCGACCATAGATTAAATTATCAAAATTTAATGCATGTCACAGAAATATATCATTGAAAAACTATATTCAAATACGAATTCAATAATAATAATATTTTATAACATGCATTAATATTTTGTCAGTTAAATCTATGGTTAAATTTTGACATTGAATACGAGGATGAACAATAAATCAAGACGGATGTGGTACTAACATATGTTTGGGAGCCGGGATGCCTAAGAAGAACCCCACCATGGCCAAGCTCTACCGCTTCTAGGGCGGGGGCAACGCCCGCGTGGGCGTACGGGATGTCGGTGCTGAAGGCGTGGCTGCTGGCCGCCGGGCGGGGGTGACGCCCACGCGCGCCACCCATGAGCTGGGAGCGCGACTGCCGGGGGCCGCGGCGGGGGCGGTGCTAATGGGCATGGTCGTGGGCACGCTGGAGTCGTCCATGGGGCCGCGGCGGCCAGGCCTCATTGCACGACGCATACCCAGCTTGGCCTTTAGCCTCTTCCCGCACAAGCTTGGGCCTCCAACTGACCCAACAATGACGTTCTTCTCATATACAATGCAACTAGTTTGGACGCGGAGTTTCCGCACCTGAGCTCAAATGAGCTTGGGTAAACGGTAAAATTAAAACAAAATCAGAAAAAATTCAATTTTTTTGGAAAAACATTAACAAAAGTTTTAAGTGCTTGCAAAATTCATCTTGAAATCGCATTCCTAGAAGGCGTGGCAAAAAAATAAAAAACAAAATCGGTACTATGAAAATGCTACTTTCAAAAGCATTTTGAAGCACTGAATTTGTTTTTTTCCACGCCTTACAAGAATGTGATTTCATGATGAATTTTTGCAAGCACTTAAAGCTTTTGTCAATATTTCTCCCTTTTTTGATTTTTTTCTAAAAAAAATCGATTTTACTGTTCACCGAGCTCGTTCGAGCTCGGGAGCAGAAAGGTACTTTCGTACTAGTTTTTGGTTTAATCGAACTAGCAAATCAATCCATCTCCCACAGCTGACCCAACAATGGCGTTCTTCTCGATCTGACCCATCTCCACAGAGTAAATCAATCCAGGAGGAGAGCATGGTCATGGTACATGGTATCGTGGAAGCTCTCCGTCTCCATCATCCACATCCGCTGCCGAAAGTTGTGTCAGTGTGCACCGACGTCGGGTCCCAGATGACGCATGTGAGCTCGACCGCACAGATGGCTGCTGCTCTTGGCCCTCTGTTGCGAGGTCTTAGTGGAGCGTGTAGCGCGGAGCGATGGTTGAATGCGAGCGGCGGATCCCTGCTCCGGGAGGATGTCGACCACGTTGATGTTGTGGTCCGTGTCGCCGCCGCGTGCTGTGCGTGCTACCACCGCGCGCGGTGGTCTCCGGAGCTGCTGCGCCCGGGGGTTGTTCGTGTCCCGGCCGTTCCGCTCGTGACCTTCTTCCGCGTTAACCATGTGTTTGATAAAATGCCAGACAGAAAGGAGAAGGAAGAAGAAGACCACCAAGTCCAAGTGTCCACGTGGCGTTTTTATTCTGCCAACTCAGCCAGACAGGCGGTCCCGGCCAATTAATGACGTCATCAAAGTCATGCACCACAGGGAAAGTTACCTGCCGTCAAGTTTGGATTTTTGTTAGTGATTTTTTGCGACAAAGGCTGCCGCCCCCACAAGGATCATCAATCCTCACAACCAGTTGCCAAAAGTATTGCGCACAGTGGGATATAAATTTGAAGGTAGTTGAACAATAGATCACACCACACGGCCAAGCTTGCACTCAAAAAACCACCCGGCTCCACTTGGTCGCCGAGCTTCACATCATATATTCATATTCGTGTGGTAAGAATCAAACACTTTTCCACTGTGTGAACGAAAACATTGAAATGACTTTTTACACTTTATTCCACGATCCGACAACAAGCATGCATGCACGAAATGTTTACATTTGGTTGACACACATACCAATTATTGCTGAAAAATAAGAGATGAATTCATCCTTACATCCATGATCACACGCACATCTCCCATGCCACACCCACACTTGTATTGTATATCCGCACGTGGTGTCCCCCTAACCTCAATTGACAAATGCACAACGCTTCCGGACTTCTCCCTTGGAGGGGTCCGTTATCACCCTGATGTTCCCCATCTTGATCATGGAATTCGCAAAGGCCTTGAAGAATGCGTCCTGGCTGCCTGCGAACCGGTCGACGATCGGCGCCGTCGTCCCTACTGCGAGTGGGTGTGACTTGAGTATCTGGTCGGACTGGAGGAAGCCGCGGTTCACCTCGAGGTTCGTGAAGTAGTTCTTGTCGAACTTGTCGGGTGTTGTCGGGTCGAGGTCATTCAGGGAACCCACGGGTCCGTTCCTTGGGCATCGCTGGGACAGGAAAGCCCTGTAGCCTGCGTTGAGGGTCGGGTCAGGTCGGTTCGTGCCACTGAAGTTGTACAGTCTGTCGGTGACAAACTGGCATTGCACGCGGCCAAAAGTGTGGGCGCCTACACATTTGAAACAAATACAAGGTTCACATTGGACATGAGACAATGATCATATATAACAATTTCCTCGACTTATAAATCAATATTTAAACTTGAGGTTTCTTGTGAAGTTTTTATGATAAGATATTTCTTAAGTTTTATCAACATTTATAAAGCTTTCATCATCGATAATGAAGGTAAAGGTACATAAAGGAGAGGTCGGAGGCAGTAGTAGCAGTAGCAGTAGTAGTAGCAGCAGCAGCAGCAATAGTAGTAGTAGTAGTAGAAGTAGTAGCAGTAGTAAATTCAGAGGGCCGTTTTCGCTCTGGGGTGCATATATTCCCTAATGAACAGTAAATTCAAAATAAACGGTAACTAAAATTTCAAAATTATGATTTTTCGTAGATGTTCTTGTCAATACAACAAGTGTGCTTGCCAATTTTCATGCGAAACAGGATGGCGATGCTTTGTTGGTGAAAAAAACAAAAAATAAGTGTAACATTTGTCATTCGACTTGTTTGCACAGATCAAAATACTTAAGCTTCCCTCCTAAAAAGTTGCAGGTAACGTTTTTGTGTGACAATGAACACATACATACATATATATATTTAAAGACATTTGCAAAAAAAAACATTTTTGATGTGCAGGAGCATACGCTCACAATTGCCGAATTGGGATTTCCGCAGAGTATCAAGAGTCTATGTAGTTTTCGATGTTGTGCTTGTGCGCGAGCTCGATTACCAGAGAGTGCGACGAGGTCGGTAGTATCGTCGAGCGTGGCCGTTCTGAACTTTTCTTTCAGAGTGTTGAGGGGGTCGAATGGGCCTGGTAGTTCCCCGGCTGCGGTGAAGTTGGACGTGAAGCCATCCAGCCTCCCCAGCAAGACGCTCCACCCGGGTCCTCCGGACTGCATATAAATGCCAAATTAGCAGCCAGTCGAATTGCTCGTATAGTTGCATGCATGCATGTGTCCTTTGTTTGTGCAACCGTGAAGCTACGCAGAACCTACCTACCAATCATGCACCTAGTGAGCTAGCTGGGTAGTTTGATTCACTGTACGTGACGTGACGTAACTGGGTGGTAGCACGTACCAGCTGGACCGATATCTCGGAGGCGATGGCGAGGATGTCGGCGCAGGAGACGACGCCGGGGCAGGCGGCCTCGAGGGCGGCCTTGGCGGCGTCGACGACGCTGTAGCCGCGCGCCGAGCCCTTGTTGGGAATGGCGTCCTGCTCCGTCTCCATCCCGTTGAAGGTGTTCAGCAGCAGCGAGCCGTCGCAGCCCTGCACGAAGCAGTCGTGGAAGTGGAGGCGGATCAGGCTGGCGAAGATGCGAGGGTCCGACTTGTGCGCCTGCACCAGCACCCCCTGCACGATCTTGTACGCGTCCGGGCACGTGCAGTCGTAGTAGTCCACGCACAGGTCCGCCGCCGCCGCCCCGCCGGCGTGGAGGAGGCAGACGGTCGCCAGCAGCGCGGCCAAGGTGGCGGCGCCGCGGAGGGCGACTGGGGAGGAGGAAGAAGAAGCCATGTTGCTAAGAGGCTGATGAAGTGATGAACACTGTGAGGAAACGGGAGCTGGATTTATAGGCCTAGTTCTAACTCGATGGTTTTAACATGCATGCATGCATTCTCGAGGTTGTTTTGTTTTACGTAAGTATACTTTGGCGGGGTAGGATAGAGTTTTGAATGGATGGATAGATGCGCTCCAACTCCAATCGACAACTTGCAGAAGAGGGAGCAATCAGTTGAGCTCCGTGGACTACTTTTCAAACTTGTTCACGATACTTTCTTTGATGTTTCCGATTCAATGAGTGAGCGTGACTGAATATCGTCTCTAGCTATAGCTAGTCTCACATGCTTGCAAACGTATGTGCCGCGTGTCTGCGGTTCAGTCATGTGTTGGGTGGTGTATCGTGTTCAAGTAGTGGCGAGACGAAGAAACAATGTTTTCAGATTTCTATATACCGAATCACAGCTATGCTTCTGCCCGTCCGGGGTAAATATATGTTACTATCTCGGATCTAAATTAATTGTCACAGATCTAGTACAACTTTTAAATCGGAGGAAGTAGCTAGTTTGGACTTTGGAGCACTAGTACATATTTATGGTTTATTTTTCTCCGAAGCCTATTCCTGAATCATATGTGTATGTACTACATCCGTTCTGGTTTATAAGTTCCCTTTGTATTTTATGTCAAATTTTGACTAAAAATTTAACTAACAAAGCATTAATGCATGTCACCAAAAAATATATCATTAAGTTCGTATTAAAAATATATTTTTCAATTATATTATTTTTATAACATGCATTAATATTTTTTAATTAAATTTAAGGTCAAAAATTGACACAGAATACAAAGGAAACTAATAAACCAGGATGGAGGTAGTAGTTCATGTATCTTATCTGTCAAGTAGCTTCAAAATTATTTGAAGATTATCTTCAGAGATACATGATGGATCCGTATGTGGTGCTTTTTGCAACATTCGGAGGATCACGGGCCTATGGCCTTTGGGTGGAGCCGATGAAAGATGATAGCACGGGATACGTCCAACGACTTTGGATGACACTAGTGATTAATATGTTGTGTTTAAGTCGTCATGTAAACCAAATCTTGTTATCTTAGACCTTGTTTTCGCTTTGTAACATATGTTTGGATGTTTGCTATTCCCTCCGTTCACAAATATAAGATGTCCTAACTTTTTTTCGAATCCGATGTATGTAGAGTTATGAGTGTGGTGTTTCAGCTCCCGAGAGCCCCTACACCCTCTATAAACAGTATATTAAAGAAAAACATGATTTTTTTTTGAAACTTTCCAACATCAAATATGATCAAACTTTGTAGGTGCTTGCAAGTTTTCATGCAAAAAAAAAACATTCAAGGAGCTCTACACAAGAAAAAGATCTCAATGCTTGAAGTTTTGAGCACTGAAATCTGAAACTCGCGATATTCGAGGAGCTGTACATGATATTTTGTTATGGAAACTTGCAAGGACCTACAAAGTTTGACCATATTTGATGTCGCAGAGTTTCAGAATTTTTTGAATTTTTTCTGTTTTCTTGAATTACTGTACATAGAGGGTTTAAGGGCACCGTGAGCTATCACACCTTTCTCGTAGAGTTATAGACACGTTTTAGTGTGTTTGTTCATTTATTTTACTATTTCAACCCGTATGTAGTTCATATTAAAATATTCAAAACACCATATATTTGTTAGCTGAGAGAATACAATATTTTGATAAATATAGCTATGTGCATGGAATGACAGAGAGGCCGATGGCTAACCTCCCTTTTGAAAAAAAAGTCCATCTCATAGACAACCAGAGGCAGGGGTGTCTTACCAGATTTTCCCTCTTCCTTACCATCAATATCTCATCAACCAACAGACTGAATGTGACTGCAATTCTTGAGGGAATGTGACGGCATCAACATTCACATATATTGGATATTCCAAACCCAATCAGTACCTTTCGTCAAGACAGAAGATCGGTGTGAGCTGTATATATAGACGAAACTTCCTTCCTTCTCCATGCGATGACGACGGCTGTCTTCCCGTCCATACATGCAACGTCCATGTTATTGTGCTAACATGATTACAACTAACTTTAGGAGCTTTCACAACTAGTATTTCGTTGACAAATACATCGTCCTAAGAGACATGCATGCAGTATAACTTAGTGTGATCGTTTCATAATTTAGTGCAAATATTTTTCCTTTAAAGTCAAACCTCACGACTTTGATCAAGTTTGAGGAGAAAAACATTTACATCTATGATGTCAAACATATGTCAAGAGGTTTAAACATCTTATAATATTGGACGGAGGGAATATATATGCATGCATAAGTACATGACACTTGGTACGTGAGCTACAGTTACATTGTTGTCGTGTGAGTGGATGACACATGCTAGGGACCAACGTATGAATCCCATCCATGTCTGGCCGGAGAGATGGAGTGCACGCATAACATTGCTATCGTGAAGTAGAGCTGTAACCGTAGCATTAAGGCTCGCTGGCATCGTTGGCACATCTGAGTACACGATCAATCTCATCATCTTTTGTACTGTTTCATCTAACATCAATAATTTGAGGCTGCTTTGTACACGACGGAGTGCAGACAAACAACTAAAAGGGCAATTTATTTATGGTTCACGGGGTCACGTAAAGCTGTAGTTATCTGAGTAGTAGAATCATACTGCCAGTCAGTTTGGTTGTTGGTCATGTTGATTGTGAGAAAGTAAGTATTGTCGGTCATGGTCGGTACCAAAACTAGCGAGCCACTGGTTACCCCGGTTCACGATACTGTTTTCATGTACTCGCTCCATCCTAAAAATAAGTGTCTTTAATCTTAGTACAAAGTTTTATATTAAATTTAGTCCAAAGTTGACACATTTACTATGAGATAGAGGAAGTATTACAAAACACGTAGGATAGCAATTTGTATCTTACCGAATTTGTTCGGCAAAGATGCTAGACCGCAGAAAACAAACTAAAATATCTGAACAAAGAGTTACCTGTCATTAATTATCATGGTGACTCATCGACATTGGCTCGAGCCTAGTATTTTTTTTATGAAAGGCATTTTTATTAACTCAAAATATAGCATCAAGAGCCATCTCAAGTTGACTTATCATGGTGACTTGACTCAACATTGGCTTGAGCTCGGCTCAAGCCTAGATTTTTCAAAGTGAGTTTTTTTTTTTGCTCGGCTCGAGCCTAGCTAGCAAGGTAATCCACATCATTTCTCATGAAATCCGTATTGCGCTAGTTTCTCATGTCAGTCTCACTGCTCCAATGCAGGAGATGGCAACAATGCTAGTGGGGAAAGAGACTCGCATCGCTAGCTCTAGGTGAATTTGTAAAACGGGGAAGAAGGGTATTTTATTTTGAAAGTACCAATCCTGTAACCCGAATAAGGAAGCAGGGCATAGCATTCTAGTGACAACATTCCTACTTTTATTATCACTTTCGGTACTGGCAGGGCCAATTACAATGTTATTAACCTACCAACACTTTAATGCAACCTTTTTTAATCGTGCAAGAGACGGATACCCAATATTATACTAGCATCTCTTTTGGTTCTTCAGTCATCCAGAGGTGTATATTCTCATTCTGCCTTTGGGATCTTGAGAGTAGACCATGTCTTATGTTAGGAAATCCGAATCAATCCAGAGGCTCCTGCCTAGTGGCTTGTAAGCCTTAAGTAGACCTACTAAGGTGTAATGTTTCTTTCTCTTCTTATAACAATCAGGAGGATGCATGAACTTGGGATGGAAGAAGCTGATTGCAGCCAAGGCTAGGATGTGTGCGACCTAGATGCGAGGGTGGTTGGTGGATAATAGCGTTGGGGAACATAGTAATTTCAAAAAATTTCCTACGCACACGCAAGATCATGGTGATGCATAGCAAGGAGAGGGGAGAGTGTTATCTACGTACCCTCGTAGACCGGAAGCGGAAGCGTTAGCACAACGCGGTTGATGTAGTCATACGTCTTCACGGCCCGACCGATCAAGCACCGAAACTACGGCACCTCCGAGTTCTAGCACACGTTTAGCTCGATGACAATCCCCGGACTCCGATCCAGCAAAGTGTCGGGGATGAGTTCCGTCAGCACGACGGCGTGGTGACGATCTTGATATTTTACCGTCGCAGGGCTTCGCCTAAGCACCGCTATAATATTATCGAGGACTATGGTGGAGGAGGCACCGCACACGGCTAAGAAATCAATGATCAACTGTTGTGTCTATGGGGTGCCCCCTGCCCCCCGTATATAAAGGAGTGGAGGAGGGGGCCGGCCAAGGAGGGTGGCGCGCCCTAGGGGGGAGTCCAACTTCCACAGGGAGTAGGACTCCCCTTTTTCCTATTACGAGTAGGAGAGGGAAGGAAGAGGAAGGAGGGAGGAAGGAAAGGGGGCCCCTCCCAATTTGGATTGGGCTTGGGGGGGGGGGGGGGGGCGCCCCCTCCCTTGCTCCTTTCCCCTCCTTTCCACTAAGGCCCAATAAGGCCCATATCCCGGGGGTTCCGATAACCTCCCGGTGATCCGGTATTGTCCCAATCTCACCCGGAATCTTTCCGGTGTCCAAATATAGTCGTCCAATATATCGATCTTTCTTTCTCGACCATTTCGAGACTCCTCGTCAAGTCCGAGATCACATCCGGCACTCCGAACAACCTTCGATACATCAAAATATATAAACTCATAATGAAACTATCATCGTAACGTTAAGCGTGCGGACCCTACGGGTTCGAGAACAATGTAGACATGACCGAGACACGTCTCCGGTCAATAACCAATAGCGGAACCTGGATGCTCATATTGGGTCCTACATATTCTACGAAGATCTTTATCGGTCAGACCGCATAACAACATATGTTTGTTCCCTTTGTCATCGGTATGTTACTTGCCCGAGATTCGATCGTCGGTATCTCAATACCTAGTTCAATCTCGTTACCGGCAAGTCTCTTTACTCGTTTTGTAATACATCATCTTGCAACTAACTTATTAGTTGCATTGCTTGCAAGGCTTAAGTGATGTGCATTACCGAGAGGGCCCAGAGATACCTCTCCGACAATCGGAGTGATAAATCTTAATCTCGAAATACGCCAACCCAACATGTACCTTTGGAGACACTTGTAGAGCACCTTTATAATCACCCAGTTACGTTGTGACGTTTGGTAGCACACAAAGTGTTCCTCCGATAAACGGGAGTTGCATAATCTCATAGTCATAGGAACATGTATAAGTTATGAAGAAAGCAATAGCAACATACTAAACGACCGGGTGCTAAGCTAATGGAATGGGTCATGTCAATCACATCATTCTCCTAATGATGTGATCCCGTTAATCAAATGACAACTCATGTCTATGGTTAGGAAACATAACCATCTTCGATTAATGAGCTAGTCAAGTAGAGGCATACTAGTGACACTATGTTTGTCTATGTATTCACACAAGTATTATGTTTCCGATTAATACAATTCTAGCATGAATAATAAAAATTTATCATGATATAAGGAAATAAATAATAACTTTATTATTGCCTCTAGGGCATATTTCCTTCAGTCTCCCACTTGCACTAGAGTCAATAATCTAGATTACACAGTAATGATTCTAACACCCATGAAGCCTTGGTGCTGATCATGTTTTGCTCGTGGAAGAGGCTTAGTCAATGGGTCTGCTACATTCAGATCCGTATGTATCTTGCAAATCTCTATGTCTCCCACCTGGACTAGATCCCGGATGGAATTGAAGCGTCTCTTGATGTGCTTGGTTCTTTTATGAAATCTGGATTCCTTTGCCAAGGCAATTGCACCAGTATTGTCATAAAAGATTTTCATTGGACCCGATGCACTAGGTATGACACCTAGATCGGATATGAACTCCTTCATCCAGACTCCTTGGTTTGCTGCTTCCGAAGCAGCTATGTACTCCGCTTCACATGTAGATCCCGTCACGGCGCTTTGTTTAGAACTGCACCAACTGACAGCTCCACCGCGGTAAATACGTATCCGGTTTGCAATTTAGAATCATCTGGATCAGTGTCAAAGCTTGCATCAACGTAACCATTTACGATGAGCTCTTTGTCACCTCCATATACGAGAAACATATCCTTAGTCCTTTTCAGGTATTTCAGGATGTTCTTGACCGCTGTCCAGTGATCCACTCCTGGATTACTTTGGTACCTCCCTGCTAGACTTATAGCAAGGCACACATCAGGTCTGGTACACAGCATTGCATACATGATAGAGCCTATGGCTGAAGCATAGGGGACATCGTTCATTTTCTCTCTATCTTCTACAATGGTCGGGCATTGAGTCTTACTCAAATTTACACCTTGTAACACAGGCAAGAATCCTTTCTTTGCTTGATCCATTTTGAACTTCTTCAAAACTTTGTCAAGGTATGTGCTTTGTGAAAGTCCAATTAAGCGTCTTGATCTATCTCTATAGATCTTAATGCCCAATATGTAAGCAGCTTTACCGAGATCTTTCATTGAAAAACTCTTATTCAAGTATCCCTTTATGCTATCCAGAAATTCTATATCATTTCCGATTAGCAATATGTCATCCACATATAATATGAGAAATGGTACAGATCTCCCACTCACTTTCTTGTAAATACAGGCTTCTCCAAAAGTCTGTATAAAACCAAATGCTTTGATCACACTATCAAAACATTTATTCCAACTCCGAGATGCTTGCACCAGTCCATAAATGGATCGCTGGAGCTTGCACACTTTGTTAGCTCCCTTTGGATCGACAAAACCTTCCGGCTGCATCATATACAACTCTTCTTCCAGAAATCCATTCAGGAATGCAGTTTTTACATCCATCTGCCAAATTTTATAATCATAAAATGCGGCAATTGCTAACATGATTCGGACAGACTTAAGCATCGCTACGGGTGAGAAGGTCTCATCGTAGTCAATCCCTTGAACTTGTCGAAAACCTTTTGCGACAAATCGAGCTTTATAGACAGTAACATTACCGTCAGCGTCAGTCTTCTTCTTTAAGATCCATTTATTCTCAATTGCTTGCCGATCATTGGGCAAGTCAACCAAAGTCCACACTTTGTTCTCATACATGGATCCCATCTCAAATTTCATGGCTTCAAGCCATTTTGCGGAATCTATGCTCACCATCGCTTCTTCATAGTTCTAGGTTCATCATGATCTAGTAGCATGACTTCCAGAACAGGATTACCGTACCACTCTGGTGCGGATCTTACTCTGGTTGATCTACGAGGTTCAGTAGTAATTTGTTCTGAAGTTTCATGATCATCATCATTAGCTTCCTCACTAATTGGTGTAGGTGTCACAGAAACCGGTTTCTGTGATGTACTACTTTCCAATAATGGAGCAGGTACAGTTACCTCATCAAGTTCTACTTTCCTCCCACTCACTTCTTTCGAGAGAAACTCCTTCTCTAGAAAGGATCCATTCTTAGCAACAAATGTTTTGCCTTTAGATCTGTGATAGAAGGTGTACCCAACAGTCTCCTTCGGGTATCCTATGAAGACACATTTCTCCGATTTGGGTTCGAGCTTATCAGGTTGAAACTTTTTCACATAAGCATCGCAGCCCCAAACTTTCAGAAATGACAACTTTGGTTTCTTGCCAAATCATAGTTCATAAGGTGTCGTCTCAACGGATTTTGATGGTGCCCTATTTAACGTGAATGCGGCCGTCTCTAAAGCATAACCCCAAAATGATAGTAGTAAATCTGTAAGAGACATCATAGATCGCACCATATCAAGTAAAATACGATTACGACGTTCGGACACACCATTACGCTGTGGTGTTCCGGGTGGCGTGAGTTGCGAAACTATTCCGCATTGTTTCAAATGTAAACCAAACTCGTAACTCAAATATTCTCCTCCACGATCAGATCGTAGAAACTTTATTTTCTTGTTACGATGATTTTCAACTTCACTCTGAAATTCTTTGAACTTTTCAAATGTTTCAGACTTATGTTTCATTAAGTAGATATACCCATATATGCTTAAATCATCTGTGAAGGTGAGAAAATAATAATATCCGCCACGAGCTTCAACATTCATTGGACCACATACATCTGTATGTATGATTCCCAACAAATCTGTTGCTCTCTCCATAGTACCAGAGAACGGCGTTTTAGTCATCTTGCCCAAGAGGCACGGTTCGCAAGTACCGAGTGATTCATAATCAAGTGGTTCCAAAAGTCCATCAGTATGGAGTTTCTTCATGCGCTTTACACCGATATGACCTAAACGGCAGTGCCACAAATAAGTTGCACTATCATTATCAACTCTGCATCTTTTGGCTTCAACATTATGAATATGTGTATCACTACTATCGAGATTCATCAAAAATAGACCACTCTTCAAGGGTGCATGACCATAAAAGATATTACTCATATAAATAGAACAACCATTATTCTCTAATTTAAATGAATAACCATCTCGCATCAAACAAGATCCAGATATAATGTTCATGCTCAACGCTGGCACCAAATAACAATTATTTTGGTCTAATACTAATCCCGATGGTAGATGTAGAGGTAGCGTGCCGACCGCGATCACATCGACTTTGGAACCATTTCCCACGCGCATCGTCACCTCGTCCTTTGCCAGTGTTCGCTTAATCCGTAGTCCCTGTTTCGAGTTGCAAATATTAGCAACAGAACCAGTATCAAATACCCAGGTGCTACTGTGAGCTCTGCTAAGGTACACATCAATAACATGTATATCACATATACCTTTGTTCACCTTGCCATCCTTCTTATCCGCTAAATACTTGGGGCAGTTTCGCTTTCAGTGACCAGTCTGCTTGCAGTAGAAGCACTCAGTTTCAGGCTTAGGTCCAGACTTGGGTTTCTTCTCCTAAGCAGCAACTTGCTTGCTGTTCTTCTTGAAGTTCCCTTTCTTCTTCCCCTTGCCCTTTTCTTGAAACTAGTGGTCTTGTTGACCATCAACACTTGATGCTCCTTCTTGATTTCTATCTCTGCAGCTTTTAGCATTGCGAAGAGCTCGGGAATTGTCTTATCCATCCCTTGCATATTATAGGTCATCACGAAGCTCTTGTAGCTAGGTGGAAGTGATTGGAGAATTCTGTCAATGACGCAATCATCCGGAAGATTAACTCCCAGTTGAATTAAGTGATTATTATACCCAGACATTTTGAGTATATGCTCACTGACAGAACTGTTCTCCTCCATCTTGCAGCTATAGAACTTATTGGAGACTTCATGTCTCTCAATCCGGGCATTTGCTTGAAATATTAACTTCAACTCCTGGAACATCTCATATGCTCCATGATGTTCAAAACGTCGTTGAAGTCCCGATTCTAAGCCGTAAAGCATGGCACACTGAACTATCGAGTAGTCATCAGCTTTGCTCTGCCAGACGTTCATAACATCTGGTGTTGCTCCAGCAGCAGGCCTGGCACCCAGCGATGCTTACAGGACGTAATTCTTCTGTGCAGCAATGAGGATAATCCTCAAGTTACGGACCCAGTCCGTATAATTGCTACCATCATCTTTCAACTTTTCTTTCTCAAGGAACGCATTAAAATTCAACGGAACAACAGCACGGGCCATCTATCTACAATCAAACATAACAAGCAAGATACTATCAGGTACTAAGTTCATGATAAGTTTAAGTTCAATTAATCATATTACTTAAGAACTCCCACTTAGAAAGACATCCCTCTAATCTTCTAAGTGATCACGTGATCCAAATCAATTAAACCATAACCGATCATCACGTGAAATGGAGTAGTTTTCAATGGTGAACATCACTATGTTGATCATATCTACTATATGATTCATGCTCGACCTTTCGGTCTCAGTGTTCCGAGGCCATATCTGCATATGTTAGGCTCGTCAAGTTTAACCCGAGTATTCTGCGTGTGCAAAACTGGCTTGCACCCGTTGTAGATGGACGTAGAGCTTATCACACCCGATCATCACGTGGTGTCTGGGCACGACGAACTTTGGCAACGGTGCATACTCAGGGAGAACACTTTTATCTTGAAATTTAGTGAGAGATCATCTTATAATGCTACCGTCAATCAAAGCAAGATAAGATGCATAAAAGATAAACATCACATGCAATCAATATAAGTGATATGATATGACCATCATCATCTTGTGCTTGTGATCTCCATCTCCAAAGCATCGTCATGATCACCATCATCACCGGCGCGACACCTTGATCTCCATCGTACCATCGTTGTCGTCTCACCAATCTTATGCTTCCACGACTATCGCTACCGCTTAGTGATAAAGTAAAGCATTACAGCGCGATTGCATTGCATACAATAAAGCGACAACCATATGGCTCCTGCCAGTTGCCGATAACTCGGTTACAAAACATGATCATCTCATACAATAAAATTTAGCATCATGTCTTGACCATATCACATCACAACATGCCCTGCAAAAACAAGTTAGACGTCCTCTACTTTGTTATTGCAAGTTTTACGTGGCTGCTATGGGCTTAGCAAGAACCGTTCTTACCTACGCATCAAAACCACAACGATAGTTTGTCAAGTTGGTGCTGTTTTAACCTTCCCAAGGACCGGGCGTAGCCACACTTGGTTCAACTAAAGTTGGAGAAACTGACACCCGCCAGCCACCTGTGTGCAAAGCACGTCGGTAGAACTAGTCTCGCGTAAGCGTACGCGTAATGTCGGTCCGGGCCGCTTCATCCAACAATACCGCCGAACCAAAGTATGACATGCTGGTAAGCAGTATGACTTATATCGCCCACAACTCACTTGTGCTCTACTCGTGCACAACATCAACGCATAAAACCTAGGCTCGGATGCCACTGTTGGGGAACGTAGTAATTTCAAAAAAATTCCTACGCACACGCAAGATCATGGTGATGCATAGCAACGAGAGGGGAGAGTGTTATCTACGTACCCTCGTAGACCGGAAGCGGAAGCGTTAGCACAATGCGGTTGATGTAGTCATACGTCTTCACGGCCCGACCGATCAAGCACCGAAACTACGGCACCTCCGAGTTCTAGCACACGTTCAGCTTGATGACGATCCCCGGACTCCGATCCAGCAAAGTGTCGGGGATGAGTTCCGTCAGCACGACGGCGTGGTGACAATCTTGATGTTTTACCGTCGCAGGGCTTCGCCTAAGCACCGCTATAATATTATCGAGGACTATGGTGGAGGGGGGCATCGCACACGGCTAAGAGATCAATGATCAACTGTTGTGTCTATGGGGTGCCCCCTGCCCCCTGTATATAAAGGAGTGGAGGAGGGGGCCGGCCAAGGAGGGTGGCGCACCCTAGGGGGGAGTCCAACTTCCACAGGGAGTAGAACTCCCCTTTTTCCTATTAGGAGTAGGAGAGGGAAGGAAGAGGAAGGAGGGAGGAAGGAAAGGGGGGCCCCTCCCAATTCGGATTGGGCTTGGGGGGGGGGGGGTGCCCCCTCCCTTGCTCCTTTCCCCTCCTTTCCACTAAGGCCCAATAAGGCCCATATACCTCCCGGGGGGTTCTGATAACCTCCCGGTGATCCGGTATTGTCCCAATCTCACCTGGAACCTTTCCGGTGTCCAAATATAGTCGTCCAATATATCGATCATTCTTTCTCGACCATTTCGAGACTCCTCGTCAAGTCCGTGATCACATCCGGCACTCCGAACAACCTTCGATACATCAAAATATTTAAACTCATAATGAAACTGTCATCATAACGTTAAGCGTGCGGACCCTACGGGTTCGAGAACAATGTAGACATGACCGAGACACATCTCCGGTCAATAACCAATAGCGGAACCTGGATGCTCATATTGGCTCCTACATATTCTACGAAGATCTTTATCGGTCAGACCGCATAACAACATACGTTTGTTCCCTTTGTCATCGGTATGTTACTTGCCCGAGATTCGATCGTCGGTATCTCAATACCTAGTTCAATCTCGTTACCGGCAAGTCTCTTTACTCGTTCTGTAATACATCATCTTGCAACTAACTTATTAGTTTCATTGCTTGCAAGGCTTAAGTGATGTGCATTACCGAGAGGGCCCAGAGATACCTCTCCGACAATCGGAGTGACAAATCCTAATCTCGAAATACGCCAACCCAACATGTACCTTTGGATACACCTGTAGAGCACCTTTATAATCACCCAGTTACGTTGTGATGTTTGGTAGCACACAAAGTGTTCCTCCGGTAAACGGGAGTTGCATAATCTCATAGTCATAGGAACATGTATAAGTTATGAAGAAAGCAATAGCAACATACTAAATGATCGGGTGCTAAGCTAATGGAATGGGTCATGTCAATCACATCATTCTCCTAATGATGTGATCCCGTTAATCAAATGACAACTCATGTCTATGGTTAGAAAACATAACCATCTTCGATTAACGAGCTAGTCAAGTAGAGGCATACTAGTGACACTATGTTTGTCTATGTATTCACAGAAGTATTATGTTTCCGATTAATACAATTCTAGCATGAATAATAAACATTTATCATGATATAAGGAAATAAATAATAACTTTATTATTGCCTCTAGGGCATATTTCCTTCAAATAGTACCTACAATACAATTCGAGTGATAATCAATCTATGGTATCATTAAAATATATAATATGATTCACCTATGAGCTTGGTACAAGGGACAAGCTCACATTTGGTATCAAAGCCTCCTCGTCCTAGGCCACATCATCAAATATCCTAATCAGAAATTGGTTGTGCCAGCAAGGGATGTGAACTCACACCCGAGGCGAAGAATATCTATAATCTCCTCAAGGGCGATCTCTCACATAATTAACATGGACCAAAGGTTCAAGGATCACTGAGATGACATGATCAAGGTCGTGCACAAGATGATAAATGTGGCAGGCAAGCTGGATGCCATCATCAGGTCGATTTGGGACGAGCTCGGTGTCAACACGGGGAAAATCCGGTTGGATCTTGACAAGGTGCCAAGAACTGCCAAGGCGTGAAGTCAATGAATACGATGATGTCACACATAAACTCTTGGAGCAACTTTTTGGCCCCATTGATGACTCTAGCGCCAAGAAGAAACATCGGGGAAGGCAGATAACACTTATTTCCCTCCTCCGGCCAAACATGTGGATGGCACAAAAGAAATCCACTCCGCTACACATGTTTGTTAGATTGCATGATTTACTATTAGTTTTAGTATGGGTTCTCGGGTTGAACTTCCCCGTTTTGACGGCACCAATTCGATGCTATGGCAAGCCCATTTTGAAGATTATTTCCTGATGTGGGCAAGGCCTTGGAACATGTGGATTTCCATTACTTCTTGTTAGTTTTATGGTGTTACAAAGCGTTGGATAAGTCAGTGCAATACAATGTCCCAGTGCCAATTGGGAGGGATTATGTCATCTACTGCAAAGCCAATTCAACCGTAACCAACAAGGGATCTTGACTCCTCATTTGTTCCATATTTCTAAGACTTTGATAGGATTATGTGGACCGTTTTTATAATTGTATGCGCAACAAACTGCCTATGAACCAACTCCTGGTCTACTTCACTACAACATGTGCTTCCCTGATGGTATCAAGCTCGTAGTGCAAGTTTCTATATATACATAACCCCCAAGACTTGGATTCAACCTAACGAGCTCATATTGCTTCATAAGGAATTGGGAGAAGAATGACAATCAATAGCACACATAAGCTCATAGCTACCCCCTTCCGTTACCTCATGACCTACAACCACGAGCATCTGAAGAGTGCAAAACTCCATCATACCATGAGCTTATAGGAAACCATGTGGTGTTTATTTTGTATGTGACGTGAAATGAGCTAGAGATCATTAGTGAAAGCTTTCAGTTCATCTACAGTTGTGCAAGAGATGATTGATCACTATTTCAGTTTGTCATATGCATCTTCTGAATTATCTAAGAGTGAACATCTCAACCCTTGATTCTTTATGTGCAACTTCTCTAGGTTACGATCAGTTAGCATCTATGTCCAAATGCAAGGCCATTCTCTTTACTTCTTGGCCGACTCTAGCATAACATATTTGGCTCTGCTAACTCATCTTTGAGGAATCCAGACTATCAAACCCTTGATAGCTACTATCACCGGAGGATCTCAACTTAGTGCAAAAATCATGTTCAACACTACACTTGCACTTGTGCTAGTCACTCCCACAACACTAATTTTCGACTTGTAACCCTTGGTGCTTATGAGGCTATTATTATCCTCGGCTGGCTCCTTGTCCACTGCGCAATGCAGGTTGATAGGTTACTGAGATGGGTTGTGTTTCATTACAAGCAGGGTTCATCACCTAAAAATCATGTTGCTCTAACTATTATGTCCATCAATCCTCTTACTTCTTATGGATCACCACACATTCCTACTTCTCTACAACTAATATTAGACAAGAATTTTGAGGTGTTTGCTACTCCCCAGGCCCCCCCTTCAAGGCGTAGAGCCACTTGCTGTTAGACCATATAGAGTGTCAGCACATTTGAAAGATAAAAATGAAGCACAAGTTGGTTAGTTGCTAAAACATGTTTCTCATCTCTTGTTTATATTGGCCAAAAAGAACGAATGTAGTTAGAGAATGGCAGATGACTAGATGTATTTAAATGCTAGCTCTTATTGTCAAAGGCAAATACCCATCACCAGTCATAGATGATTTGTTAGATGAGCTATCTGGAGTTGCATGGTTCTATAAACTTGACTTGAAAGCTGGCTACTATCAGATTCGTTCGGCCCTGGAGAAGAATACAACACAACATTTCAAACAAATAAATAAACATTAAAAATTCAGAGTGATGGCTTTGCTTTAACATGTGCACCGGGCACAAAAATATTTTCGATGACGTTGAAACGTGCAATTTAGCACACGAGGTTTTATGTTGCAATGGTCAGACAATCCAAATGTTGCATTTAAGGGAGATCCAACAAGGAGAGAAGCGATCGATCCACTTTCCCTGCTTGGTTGACGGGAAGTGATGACCTGCTTTAGTGGGTGAAATCACTTCATTTTCATGGAATTCGTGTTAGTATTATCGTGGGTTCACCAATAATATCATGTAGGACACATGGTTATTCAATTTTTTTTGCATCTATTTTCTCCATAAAGTTAGAGTGTTTCGAATTTATATAATTAATGGTTGGTATTGCTTGATTCAATCACATATATACCAAGCCACTCCTAAGTTGTGCGAGCATTTATTTTAGATAGAAGGTGCAAGGGGCGCTCGACTTTAAATTAATAAAGCCAACGATAAGTACAAATTCTTACAACGAAATAACAAGTTTGGACCAACATAGGCATGGGATAGAGCTCGAATAAACTGAAAGAACTAAGTTAGGCTTCATCCTAATCACTTCAATTGATGGTGTGGAGACTTTTGATAGCACGATGAACTCGAGTGCCAGCTTCACTGTCCTGACTTTTCTCTGGAGGGCTCCATTGACCACTGCTAAAAGAATAAAGACCATTTGAATATGTAATTAGCTGAAAGAATAAAGAGCATGAGTTTGTATGAACATTACTATGAAAAAAAAATCCTACGATCCAGTAAAATTCCAATTAAATGTCCGGTGCTTTCAACATCACACAGTTTTTGCCGCAAAAATTGAGCACATTGTTTAGTTGTATAGATACTTTTCCAGATTGTGGGGTCCAACTTTTCTAACTTTGGCTAGTAATAATAGATGCAAACAAAAAAAATGTTGGAAAAAACTCCGCTAGATTTGCCATGAAAAATATTTTCTATAAGGTTCTGTATTAATGCATGCCTAGAAATATTTGTGAAAGATATGTACCTAACAGTAAAGTACGGTGTATTTCTTCATTTTTTAGCCAGCTTTCGATTCTAGTTTAGAGACCTTACCCAATCTGGAGTTGCATGGTACTACATGAGACTATGCGAACATATCTATATCTATAAAAAGAAATACATCTATGTCTATACCTAATAATAAAGTATGGTGTGTTTTTTTATTTTTTTGTCCGTTCATGCTATTTACCCTTATAATTCGACAAAATTACATCACATTACCACCATCAGTTGAAAAAATTGGTTCGCTGCCTCACGGGCGCTACCATTGCGATTATCCACATGCATGTATCTCACTCGTTCGCCCGACCACATAGTTATTGGAGAACATAGTAATTTAAAAAAAATTCCTACGCACACGCAAGATCCATCTAGGTGATGCATAGCAGCGAGAGGGGAGAGAGTTGTCTACATACCCTCGTAGACCGTAAGCGGAAGCGTTATGTCAACGCGGTTGATGTAGTTGTACGTCTTCACGATCCGACCGATCCTAACACCGAAGGTACGGCACCTCCGCGATCTGCACACTTTCAGCTCGATGACGTCCCACGAACTCTAGATCCAGCTGAGGTCGAGGGAGAGTTTCGTCAGCACGATGGCGTGATGACGGTGATGATGAAGTTACCGACACATGGCCTTGCCTAAGCTCTACAACGATGTGACCGAGGTGGAAATCTGTGGAGGGAGCACCGCACACGGCTAAACAATCAACTTGTGTGTCTATGGGGTGCCCCCTCCCCTGTATATAAAGGAGTGGAGGAGGGGGAGGGTTGGCCCTCTCATGGCGCGCCCTAGGAGGGAGTCCTACTCCCGATGGGAGTAGGATCCCCCTTCCCTTGTTGGAGTAGGAGAGAAAGGAAGGGGGAGAGAGAGGGAAGGAAGAGGGGGGGGGGGGCACCCAATTCGGATTGGGCTTGGGGGGGGGGGCTCCACCTTGGCCGCCTCCTCCTCTCTCCCACTAAGGCCCAATAAGGCCCATACACTCCCTGGGGGGTTTCGGTAACCCCCGGTACTCCGGTAAATGCCCGAACTCACTCGGAACCATTCCGATGTCCAAACACAATCTTCCAATATATCGATCTTTATCTCTCGACCATTTCGAGACTCCTCGTCATGTTCGTGATCATATCCGGGACTCCAAACTACCTTTGGTACATAAAAACACATAAACTCATAATACCGATCGTGACCGAACGTTAAGCGTGCGGACCCTACGGTTCAAGAACTATGTAGACATGACCGAGACTCATCTCCGGTCAATAACCACTAGCGGAACCTGGATGCTCATATTGGTTCCTACATATTCTACGAAGATCTTTATCAGTCAAACCGCATAACAACATACGTTGTTCCCTTTGTCATCGGTATGTTACTTACCCGAGATTCGATCGTCAGTATCTCAATACCTAGTTCAATCTCGTTACCGGCAAGTCTCTTTACTCGTTCCGTAATGCAACATCCCGTAACTAACTCATTAGTCACATTGCTTGCAAGGCTTATAGTGATGTGCATTACCGAGAGGGCCCAGAGACACCCCTCCGATACACGGAGTGACAAATCGTAATCTCGATCTATACCAACTCAACAAAAACCATCGGAGACACCTGTAGAGCATCTTTATAGTCACCCAGTTACGTTGTCACGTTTGATAGCACACTAAGTGTTCCTCCGGTATTCAGGAGTTGCATAATATCATAGTCACATGAACATGTATAAGTTATGGAGAAAGCAATAGCAGTAAACTAAACGATCAAAGTGCTAAGCTAACGGATGGGTCAAGTCAATCACATCATTCTATAATGATGTGATCCCGTTCATCAAATGACAACTCTTGTCCATGGCTAGGAAACTTAACCATCTTTGATTAACGAGCTAGTCAAGTAGAGGCATACTAGTGACACTCATTTTGTTTATGTATTCACACATGTGCTAAGTTTCCGGTTAATACAATTCTAGCATGAATAATAAATATTTATCATGATATAAGGAAATATAAATAACAACTTTATTATTGCCTCTAGGGCATATTTCCTTCAATAGTTGCGCTGGTCTCATGGGCCGCGAGCCAGGTAAGTGGTCCTTCCTACAGGATTTCTCTTACGGGCCACACAAAACATGAGTGGGCTTTCTGAATCTGAAAAGAAAATAGTTGCACCGTGGTGAATCAAATTTGTGACCACCCATATGATGTCAAAGCTGCGGTAACCAACTGAACCAGAGTATGTTCATGATTACAAAAGAGGGCTTTATTTATAGCATGAAAAAAGACAAAGGACCCACGTACATTTACAATTAAATAGTTCCACCTCGATTTCTTACATCAAATCTAACCAATTTATATATGTTCGAAAGTTGCCTGGAATATCAACTAGGAGCCTCGGGAGTTAAGAACAAAGATGTGAAAGAAATTAACTCCCTCGATTGTGGGGCTTCCATGAAGTAATTATATATCATGGGATTTGTGTTGGGCTTGACATGCATGTGGTAGAAAACAGGAGGAAGTTGCACCAATGATTGCACATATGATTCTTACTAAATTTACATTATGTCTGCAAATATGATCCTTATTGCTAAATTTATGTAAATTTTATTTACCATTGAAACACATGACATCCATGTAATTTTAGTTACTTTTGATGTTATTTTGATGAATAGATCAAAAGTATTTTCGTAAAAGAACACAGTAAATCATATCAATTTAATCCAAATCATACCGCATGTCCTAACCTCTAGGTCGTGATCCTAAGTTTTTTTGAACCAGACTAACCCCCTTTTCATTGTAAATAATGAAAATACAGAAGTCTTAGAGGCTTTACCGGAAATGGGAAAGGAGGGGAAGCGAGTTCAAAGCACTGCTAAAAAACCCACTACATTCGCTTGTCAGCAAAGAAAGTGTTATGGGGCAAAAACCTAAACAACACCACAATAGACTAGCCCTATTAATTGATAGAAAAGCCAACAGTACAACAAACATAGGGACACACAAAACAGTCTTCAAGATACGACATAAACCCAGGGCTCGCAAAGAACTAAGGAGACTGAAGACATAGAAAAAGCTGGGTGCAACACATCACTCTCCCCCGACCGGCTCCTTCGATGAATCACAAAGCCTCATAAGCGACATAGCACTTGTGCGGATCATCTCAGCTCCAACGCGAAGCAGCATCTTCACATGGCTCTCCTTTTGCAGCCCTGCCCAATACAATAAAAAAGAATAAGCAGTAAACACACTCTCAAAGGGTTTTTTGATCATTTTGTTCTCAAGTGTGGCTCGATTTCTAGCCGGACAAATGGCCCAGGTGACAGCAGCCAAACCAACAGTGAAAAATATTTGCAAGACTGGCAAGAACGAATGACCCCAAGCATAAAATTGCCAATGGTTTTAGACAAAGATCCATTCCCAACATCACTCCAATTGATCTCCACACCACCTTGGCCACTGGAGATGTGAAAAATAAATGCTGGGAAGTTTTGACTTCCTTACAAAAAGAGCAGATGGGATTCCCCGGCCAGCGGCATTGTTTCACTACTTGCCTAGTAAGTAAAGTGTTTTGGAATAATTTCTATCGTAATATTTGGATTTTGAGGGGTATTTTAGCCTCCCAAATCCATTTGAAGTTACAGCCATTAAGTGGTTTTTTTCTAACCACTAACCACCTGTACATGGAATTAGTCGTGTAACGGCAGACTTGATAAGGTCTCAATAGATCGAATCACTATCACTAGTGAGCTAAATATCAACAACACTCCTGCACAGGCCATTCCGCTGATTTGACAACACCGGATCAAGCCTTCTTCGAAAGAAGGAAGAAGTGTTTATGGCACTATACTTATTCACAGTACAGTCTTGATCCATACAAATGTCGAGCAACTGAGGGAGTTGCTCCATAAATGGGGTCAGCCCATTAATGAAGTCTTTCCGCAATCTTGCTAAATTATCAGACCCGATCTTGATTTTTGTACCTCAACAGGCTTCCCCAACATGGAGAGAAACGAGGGCTAAGAGTGGCAACGGATTTGTCTCAAGTATCTAGCCTTGACAATGTCCTGCCAAAGCCTAGCTTGAGTATCAACCTTCCACCAACATTTCACCATAAGACTAATATTCTATTTCCTGAGATCTTTAACTCCTAGGCCACCCTTATTCTTGGACGGATAAATCCTATTCCATTTAACCAAATAGTAGCGCCTTTTGTTATTACAACCCTTTCAGAAAAACTTCCTCCTATGCTTATCTAGTTCTTCCATGAAGGTTTTGTTCATATGCCACATAGACGTATGATGCGTTTTTTGTCACCAACGGCTGTTGTCCGGTGATATAGTTCCTTGACCTGGCCAATTATAATAAAACTAAAACTTTCCACCATTGTAATGTATGAGCATATATGATGTTTGAATACATTTTACCATCTAACGCAGTACCCCATCAGTCTGCGAACCGTTCCGATTGTCTAAAATCTCACAAAGTGGAAGCACATCAAGGTACCCCTCTCTTCTCTCTGTCCGGTTGCAGACGACTGTTGATGACTCTCTCTCTTTTTTTTTGCTTTGCATGCTTAGCGTTTTGGCGGAAGGCTCTTCAAATGCAGCTACTAATCCAGGCATTACTTAGTGGTTGTGAAAGGTTTTGCCAACACTTTGGCGGACTTAAGAAAACAGTGCGGCAGTTGAGGGACAGAGTTGGATGCCCGGCTCCAATATCCGAGGCCACGGACACATACTGTGGCCATTTTGGTGGACGGTGTTAGAGATGTCCTAAGCCGACTTCTCTGGTACATGAGCATGCATGCGGTTGTTTTTCACGGCATCACTCCTCACAGTTCATTATCTTAATTTGGTTCTGAGAGGTCACTCTCAGTTGACAGCAACTAACATGTAAGGGCATCTCCAGCCGTTGGCCTCCCAGGAGGGATAAAAAATCGCCCCCTAGGACCGCGCCGGCGCTAAACCGCGCACTGGGGGCGTGATGCCCCCCAGTCGCGGCGTCCACGGCTAGTCAAAAAAGTCAAAAAACGGTGAAAAAGCGACTCAAATTTAACGCAAACATCGGCGAGTTCGTTCAAACTTAAACATATTTTACAAAAAAAAAACTTTCGCGGGCTATCCTCGCCGTCTCCCTCGCCGCCCGCCCACGTGGTTTACATGCCGAGAAGGCTGTAGAACTGCGTGTAGTCACTGCCGTCGTCGTCGTCGCCGCCCCCGCCTGCGCCTCCGCCGTCCCTGCTGCATCCCTCCCCCGGTTGACGCGGCGGGTTGGACGGTCCGGGGGCGGCGTCGTCGTCGTCATCGCTGTCGAGGACCACGATGCCGTGCTCATCCTCACGCCCACGCTTGCGGGCGGCGATCTCCTCCAGGGCCCGGCGCTGCCGGACCATCTTGTCGCGGAGGTAGTCGTCCCGCGCCCACCGCAGGGCGTCCTCGTCGGAGAAGCCGCGCTGGGCTATCTCCTCGTACTCCGCGGGGAGGCGGGGCTCTGGCTTTGGGCTCGACGAGGACGAAGCGGCCGGTGGGTGGAGAGGCGTTGGCGCCGATGCGGACGCCGGAGCTGCGGGTGCGCGCGCTGACCGGCGTGCCCTAGGGCTCCGGCTTGACGGGGCGGAGGCAGGGCGAGCCGCCGGACGAGGAGGAAGACCCCCCGGTCTCCATGCGCCTCGGGGTCCAGGAGCTTCCCTGGCGGCGTGAGAAGGAAGGGGGAGCGGGGTACTTGAGGCGCGGCGTGTTGCCGCCCTCGATGTACTCGAGGACTGCCTCCAACGTGCGCCCGGGCACGCCCCACCACCGACGCCGGCCGGCGGAGTTGAGCCTGCCGGAGGGCTTTACACCGTTGGTAGCCTCGAGCTGCTGGGCGTGACGGCCGTGGAAGTAAGGCTCCCAGAGCGGGCTGTCGGGGACGTACCGCGACCCCTCCCTCGCCGCCCGCGGCAGGTTCGAGCGGATGCGTGCGATCTTCGCACGCCGCGCCGCGCCGATGGGCACCGGCACGCCACCGACGCCGATCCTCCACGCGCCGGGCACCCGCATGTCCGACGGGACCGGGTACTCGGCCTCGTAGAGGAGGCGAGCCTCGTCCTCGTGAAGATGGCGGCGGCCGAAGCCGTTCGCCGCCGCGCCGTCGCCTGGGTAGCGCTCGGCCATGGGTGATGAACTGGAGACGGCGAGAGAGAGGAGAGGAGGAACGACGACGGCGAGAGAGTGTGATCGCCGAGCACGCTGGTGCGCGTCTTATATAGACCGAGGCACCGCCCGTACGCATGTCCGCCGTGTGCACGCGTGGCGGGCGAGGGAGGCCGAGAGACGCGCGTCATCCGACCTTCACTGCGCCGCCCGTGAGGCATCAATGGCGCAGGCTGACCGGCGCGGCAGCGCGGTAGCTTTGGCATTGATTCGCCGCGGGAAACGAGGCGATGAGGACGACGAAGGGCCGAGAAGAGAGCCATGTCGCTGACGCGGCGGGCCCGCGGCTTTTTCGCGCCAAAAAAGTTCGCCCGGCGCCCCCGGGCGCCCCCCAGCGCGCCGGGTTCGGCCTGCGTCCGCCGGCGCTGTTTTCGGCCCAAGCCGGTGAAAATCGGGCTTCTGAGGACACGACTGGCCTGATTTTTCGGCGCCGACGCAAGAAAAACGTCTGAGGAGGCTTTCCTGGGACGCGGCTGAAGATGCCCTAATCATGTATGCGTTTTACAGGTGCAGTGTTTTCGCGCTGGTCCCTTTCACGCAACTTGGATGCGTGTGCCCGGTGCACGACATCATCACATGAGACAACACTAACCAGATAAGCTCCCTCCCACGTACCTTTCCTGCTGGTCCCAACAAGGAAATGGCCACATGTGCTAAATCATGCAGGAGTACTCTATTTCTGTATTATATATATGTATATATCCGGATATTGAGTGCGTGGGTATACATGCACTACGCTCAGGAATATTAGAAGAAAAAATCTTGACGAACCAACCAGCTGGGCACTACCCTAGCACATGGAGACATTGTTCATAAAGAAAACGATCAAGACGCCTAGTTCTCGGAATAGTCGGGAATATCCTGCTTGAATCTATCGGCAGGCACCAGCCGCCAGGCTTACACACCTTTCATGTTATCTCTACTCCAGCTACGGAAATGAGTGGCGGCCAAGATAACATTAGTTCACATACTCTTATACACGCATCTGCAAGCGGTAAAGAAAAAAGTTTATAGAGGAAGTAGCTTACTAAACACCAAAAATAAAGTAAAATCTGATGAACCAAAATCTTATAATTCAACCAAATCTGTAATTGGATGGTTAGTAGGACATTGGTATTCCTAGCTCACTACAGTTTAAGTCCTGATGCTCGCGTTTATTCTAAATTTATTTAAAAATTTCAGGCGACGCGTGTTCAGTAGGAGAAGATGTTTCTGTCGACTATGAGGTGCCTACGGTGACTTCGTAAAATCTCAAGATAATATGCCGGCTCAGTCTCTCAAAAGTGTTCATAGGGGTATGATGTGCGTGCGTTTATATGGATGAGTATACGCGCGTATATATGAGTGCTTGCGTCTGTACCGTGTTTAAAAAATAATACCAAATGAAAATGGTTTGGTTGATACGCTATGTGGAGGTGGTTATGCAAGAGACATCGGTCTTATTCCTGCCATCATTTTCATCACATGTGTATGGGAAATACTAATACTATGGCAACCTACTCATAATTGGTTGTTGCTAGTTAATAATTCCCTTGTCCACAGGGCCATGATCGGCAGCACGCAAGACAAGTCAAACTGTAGAGACAGTTAAGATCAACCGCATGATGTGACAAAATTGAATGGAGTCAAATCAATCAACGTGGCCATCAGTCCATTGATTGTTCATCAGCTCGCACTCAAACAAGGATCATAATCAGACCATTATGAAATGCGAAGAATTGTATTTGATCTTTTTTAGAGCATTTAACATATTAATATTACACACAACAACACATTTCATTGACTATATTTAATTCCAAGATCATCCAGCAGCTGATGAAGTAACACCCAGTGTGTTCTATTGGCTAGCACCAGTGCACAGGTGCCTGGGATTGAATCCTCACTCCTGCTTTATTAACCAGTCGGCTAGTTCTTCCTAGCTACCGGTTCATCTTTCACCTAGCAGATGATGAGCTCTGCTCGCCGTTGCTCATTTTTTATTGGGAACCCTGCAGTTGCAGCGGATCTCGCCGGCGGATCCGGCTGGCAACGGTATGCTCCCCATCTTCACTATGGACGCGCCGAAGTCCGAGAAGAACTGCTCGCCGTCGTCGCTGTACGTCTGCACCAACGCCTTTGTGGTGCTGGCGACGACGTCCTCGTCGGCGGAGAAGAGGCCCTGGTCAGAGGTCAGGAGGCCCTTCTTGCTCAGAAGGTTGTGGTAGTACTGCTTGTCGAACACGTCCGCGGAGCTCACGTCCAGCGCGGTGGTCTGGTTGCCGTCGCCGCCGGTGCAGAGCTTCTGCAGGTCGGCGGCCATGGTAGCGTCCAGCGTCGGGTCGGCCGAGCTCTTGGTGGACGTCAGCCGGTCGCTGAACAGCACGCACCGGGCTCGCCCGATCGTGTGGGCACCTGTCGGTTTTCACGTTCAGAATTATTATTTTCTGAATTTTTGACGTTCAGAATTTAGGTCATGTGTTCTTGACAAATAGAGTTTTCCGTTCTAAACTCCATTCCATAAGATCAGGTCAAGTGTATGATAATTCGCCTGAGAAAATTTCGTGACAATTTGGATGTGAGGAATGAAGTTTAAGAACTAGATTGCTTCTATGAGTTAAGCATGGCCACACTGTCACAGTTTCATTTTCAGGGATGTAGCACAGGATTTAATTCTAGTTGTGAACTTTCGTGCAGGTAGTTAGTTTTGTGACAACTGCTACCTGACAAGACCACGACGTCTTTCGTGTCGAGGCCGACATCGGCAAACTTCTGTACGATGGAGCTGATCGGTTCGAACGGCGAGGGCAGGCCGTTGTCAGCTCCTGACTGATTCGCCTTCAGACCGTCCCTTCTCCCCAGAAGAACATCATAGTAAGGCCCTCCACTCTGAAAACAATCAGTTCATAGTTACTCAATACTTTGTATCACCAGCTGAATGATTCTGACAGGATGGAGTACGAGACGAAAGATGCTCACAAAGAGTACTCCATAGCCAGCTGCAATGGCCACAATGTCAGCACAGGACACCACCCCGGGGCACATGTTCTCGAGGTCGGCCTTGATTGCGTCGATGACCTCGTACCCTCTGACAGAGTTCTGGTTGGGTAGTGCAAATTTCTCACCGTCGGCGCCATCCAACAAGATTGAACCATCACACCCCTGCATACAATGCAACAATTGTTTTGAGTAACTGCAGCACAGTAGTAAACGTACGACAACATAAAGTTTAGAAGAAAGTTGAGGTACATTGACAAAACAGTCATGGAAATGGAGCCTGAGCAGGGAGGCTCCCATCCTGGGCTCTTCCCTCATGGCAGAAAACACTTGCTGCTGGACGACGTCATACACACCGGGGCATGTCCAGTCGTAGAAATCGCTGGTTAACTCATCGCACCTCGCGCCTCGGGTTACGAGGCACAGCACAAGAACTAAGCACACCAGGAGCAACCTGCTGCGGTGAGAGTACTCCATGTCTCAACACTTACAGTCTCACTTACTAGCTACACTGTCTTTGAGACTTGGACTGCCTGCATAGTTCATGGTTCCTTGGGTTGCTCTTATAGACGGTTAAAGTGGTGAATATTGGTTCCCGGTACGACAAGTCATCGCGATAGTGGTGCGGCTGCGCATGCACCGATCTTCTCCTGTTAATAAACATTTTTTTGTGCCAAAACAGCACATTCTGAAAATGGCAATTGGCTGCCATGGTGGAGTCACTAGTGTGATGGTGCTGCACTTAGCATGCTTCCGTTGCCTTTTTGTCTCAAGTCCAAGGTGTAGTGGTCTAGTGGAGACCCAACCATAGGAAATTGTAATGTATTGCATGCAGTTTCGTATGGGGATTGGGCCGCCTGCATTATCCAGCTCGATGATGCAGAGCCTGATGGTAATAAAATCGCTCTCTCGTGAAGAAAAAACAATGGTTTGGTCTGGTGATTCAGAAGAGGTTTTCAACGATAGCTGAGTTGCAAATGGTGCCGTCAAGTGCCTCTCCATTTACAGGGGATTACACAGTTCAGTGAATGTGATGGTGCTTCAAGTCAAACTTAATATAGATCAGTTTCTTTAGTCACGGTGCTATCCATATAGACTAGCATTACAGATTTACTGTAGAAAACTCAAACACAGATTTAGGTGCGCGTAAGAAGTTAGTTTTGGAGAACATGAGGAAGAACCGAATGAAATTAGAACTAATTAAAACGTAGTGCAAGTTTTTTGAGGATTGGTTAATTTCTGATCCTTTAGTGTCTCGGTTTGTTGTTTAGTAATGACCCTGTGAGACTTGTCAATTCATGATTTTACACAAAAGAATTCAAACAGCGTGTATGTAGACCTTTTGGAGCTTGTGGATAAAAAGAAAAGAGGTGGTCTTCGGTACAACCCCCCCCCCCCCCCCCCCCTAAAACGTATAAAGGGTAGGGGCGGTCATTTTCACAGGCCGAATAAAAATACCCGCCCGCCGTAGGCGCGCCCGCGTCGCCGTACGGCGCTGTCGCGTACGCCCGCCCGTACGCGCCCACGCCCGCATGCACGGGCGCCCGTAGGCGCCCACGTCGCGCATGCACACCCCCGCCCCGCGTCCGCTGCGTACGCCCGAGTGATTAAAAAAAAAGAAACCGATCGGCGAACCCTATCTTGAAGACGCCTCACCCGCCTCCTCTCGCGCCGCCGCCGCAGCCGCCATCTCCGGCAGTACCTGGCCGACGAAAAAAAAACGCACGCGCTGTGCGCTACGCCGACAACCGCCTCGGTCGGGCAGACGCCTCCGCCGCCGGCAGCTCGTATCCGGGGACAACCGCCTCATGTCTGACGAAGGCAACGAGGTACGCGAGGTGCTGGCATAGTAATTTAAGAACGGATTTGAATTGAAAAGATGTTACGTGATGTTTGAATGGATATTTGATTATATATGAACGTGTATAGATTGAGGCTGAAATAGGATATGACGGTGATGATGGCGGTAGCGAGGACGGATCATTGTCATTGGATGAAGACGAACACGACGGTGAAAATTATATGAGTTTGGATGAGTCTTATAGTGGCAATGTAAGTGGTCTGCATGTTCTCAACCATATTAAATACAAGCATGTGCGATGACAATAACATGTTCGCCTGTGAACAGATAGGAGGGGATGATGACAATGAGGATATGGATGTAGATGATTCATATGCTGAAAGCGGAAGCCATGTAGGTTTAGAATTATGTACGTTATTTTATAGTGAAATTAAATACGCATCAAGTCTTATATATCATATTTACAATTTGCGCAGATGGAAGTGGAAGGGTACTATCAGTGGAATTTTTCCGATTATGCCAATGACGAAAACGATATCGATGCATCTTATAATAACAGCTCGAGCAAAGTAAGTAGTGGAAAGTGAATACATATGATAGTCCTTATACAACTACTTACTGACATATACCGTTCATTGTATTTTTTTCAGGACGAGGATGGTGACGCGTGCGAAAACGACGATGATGCCGATGGTGATGAGTGCAATTTTGATACTGGGTACGATGAATACCAGCAAGAATCACTGGACAGGCATTGGACGGTGATGTCCACGACGTTCAGGACAGACGAGGAGGCATATGATTTCTATAACGACTATGCGAAAAAGCGAGGCTTCAGCATTAGGAGGGACAACTTGAAATATAGTAAGGGTATCGACGCACATAGGCGGTTGAGGAGGTTTCTCTGTTCAAGGTCTGGGAAACGACAGGCCAAGTTTTGTATCATGGAAGGGAAGAAGCGCAGGCTGAGAGCGGAGACTCGGTGCTATTGTGAGGCCCATCTAACTGTGAAGCTTGACAGAAAGCGCTCCATTTGGTATGTGAGCAGTTTCAGCGATGATCATAGTCACACTCTTGCTTGACCAGATGAAGTTATATATCTTCGATCTCATAATCAAATAAAGGAACACCAGAAGCTTGAGATCTTAGCAATGGCAGGTGCTGGGCTCAAAAAACATTGGATTTATGACAACTTCGTTAGTAGGTATGGATCATATGCACTGGCTGGTTTTGGGAGGAGGAAGCTTTATAACATGTGTTATAGGGAGAAAATGAAGTTGCTAGCAAAGGGTGATGCAGACACTGCAATTGGTATCATGATGACGAGAAAGACAAGGGATCCAGACTTTTTCTTTGATCACACTGTCGACGCAGAAGGAAAGCTGAAGAACATGTTCTGGTGTGATTCTCAGTCACGTCGGGATTACCTTGACTTTGGTGATGTAATCGTCTTCGACAGCACTTACAAGATGAATAGGTACGGAATGCCATTCATACCTTTTGTTGGTCTAAACAATCATCGTTGCACCACTGTGTTCGGTTGTGCATTTGTGTCAGATGAGACGGAGGATACATACGTTTGGCTGTTGCATACTTTCTTAAGAGCTCATTGTCAAAAGAAGCCGAGGTCTGTAATTACTGACGGAGACGCAGCCATGATAAGGGCCGTCAGGAAGGTCCTTACTGATGTGTGGCATCGACTATGTTCGTGGCATATTGAGAAAAACATGCAGAAACACCTCCACCACAAGTCCCTTAAGGAGTTCAGGGCTCTTATTTATTATGCCACTACACATGATGAGTTTGAGACGAGATGGGAAGCTTTTAGAGCTAAATGGGAGTCGGAGAAAACTGAAACATGGTTGCGTAGGATGTACCGGAAGAAAAGGCTATGGGCTGCATCATATCTGACCGGTGGGTACTTCCTTGGTATGCGGAGTAACCAGAGGAGCGAGAGTCTGAACTCTTGCCTTCATATGCATCTTGACTCTGGCATGACAATTGTTGATATGGTTGTGCATTATGAGAACTGCATTGTTCGGCTCCGTGAGAACGAGTCACACGACGACTGCCTGTCCACACAGACACTCCCAGTAGCAGTACTCGACGATTTCAAATGCATTGAAAAAGCCGCTGCCCGTGACTTCACTGCGGTGAACTTTTACCTCTTGCAGAAAGAAATGAAGAAGGCAGCGGATCTTGAGATCATAGATAGACTGAGTGGAGCCGTCAGTAGGAGATTCGTAGTGGCATGGAAAAATAACAGGCAACTGAGATTCAAAGTGGACTATACACCTAGTAATTCAGAAGAAACAGTGAAGTGCAGTTGTGATAGTATGAAATGTAAAGGTCTTCCATGCAAGCATGTTCTTTATGTTTTAGCCAGGTTGAACATGCAGGACTTACCTAGGTGCTTAGTGCTGCGAAGATTTAGCAAGAATGCTAGAGGTGGACTGCCCGTGAAACGCACTAGCGATCTCTTCGCATGGGGATGGGCAGGTACTGAGGAGAGAACTAAGTACAGTGAGTTGACTATTTTGTCTGCGGAAGCAAATCATGCGGCATGTCATAAACCATTTCTATTTGATAAACTGAAGGCTGCTCTGGAGGATGTGATAGCAAATAAGGATGTTCATGAGGAAGATTACGTGAGACAGCATACAGTTGCACATGATGATGCTTTTGTGCCGACTCAAAATCATGTTTTTGTTGGTGATCCAGAAAAAATCAATACAAAAGGAGCACCGAAAGGGCAGAATAACAAAGGCCGTGGTAAGGAACCTGGTGTGACTACAAACGGTAGACCCAAAGGTTTTGATGAGAAACCTATACGTCTATGCGGTTTATGCAGAGGAAATGGTCATTTCAAAAACAATTGTTCTCAGAATCCAAAGTATGAGCACACCATTTTATTAACTTTATTTTCTTGTTTAGTTAATACTTTACTAATTTTTGACGTATATTACAATCTTTCTATGCAGGAACATGGCATGATGATCATAGCAAAGAACATGGCATGGGTGTTTTAAAGAATAGTACTTACATATTTGTTTCATTACATTGATACGGAAGACTTGTAATCACTGTTTACTTATGTCATATTTGTTGGCACTATACTCGTTGTTCTTAATATGATATGCGGCATACAAATTTTACGTTATAATATGACATGCGTTATATAAATTTAACATGATATATTTTCGTATCAATATATAATTTTGTATATAAATCATGCATGTTTGGCGATCAGAGGCGCTGCACAGCCGCCGGTTGCTTTAACCTATAAAAAATTGACGTTAACAGGCGCCCCGCGGACGGCGATCCCGAGGCGCTGCACAGCCGCCTGTAGGCGCCGCGGGGCCGACCCCGAGGCTGATGTCAAAAAATGAACCCAATTCTGAAGATGTCAAAAAATTGACCTTCTTCTCCGTAGACCGTTCGGATATGAGCAAAGGCCTTGTCCGAAAACGAGTTATTTTTCGACATCCTTCAAATGAACCCAATTTTTTTCCACAGTCTTGTACCATCATGAATAGGACGCATGGCAAGTTTCGTGGCTTTTTGCCATTTTATGAATTTTCTATAATTTTTTCTGTCAAAACACTTTAAATGCTGACCGGACGTGACGCAACGTGCTCTTCGTATCTAAAAATTGACCTTCTTAATATGATGCATGAATTTGAAACAACAAAGACGCTGACCGGACAAAAATATTACAAAACTTTATGTATTAATAAAACAAACTTTGCATAAAATGCTAAACTATCAAAAATAAGATACATAATAATGATGTGATCTGAATTACAATGCACTAGCAGCACTACCGCAGCTGCCCGAACAGTGTAACACTGTCCGGGCAGCTGCGGCAGAGCTGTCCGGACAATGCAAACTCAAACCACATAATTACTATCTATCTTATCTGATAGGGTGCATGAATCCGCCTATATAAGCCGGTCTGGGCGTCCTTCGGCGGGCGAGGTGGGACTAAACGAAACCATCCACCCCGCCCCTGCGCCCTCGACCGCTCGCAGACGCGCCTTCCAGCGGCCCACACGCAGCGCCGCGGCAGGCCGCTCGCACGCGCGCCTTCCAGCAGCCCACACGCAGCGCCGCGGCAGGCCGCTCGCACCTCGCCTACCGGAGCTCGCCCGCACCAGTTTAAATAGGTTTTTTTCATATGTTTTTTTTCAATTCAAGTTTAATTTTTATTTTATATTTTATTTTTAAAATACAATTTTTTAAAAAATATATCTTCTAATTTGTTTTGCGAGTATTATGCCAATTTGTTATTTTTGGTTTTATATTTACTTTTCTAGTTTACATAGGTTTTTTTCAATTCAAGTTTTTTTTCTGAATTTTTTTACAATACAATAGTTTTTTTAAAAAAAACATCTTCTAACTTGTTTTGCAAATATTATGTCAATTTTTTATTGTTTGGTTTTATATTTACTTTTCTAGTTTAATTTTTTTTCTCATTTTTTTTGCAGTACAACTCTTATTAAAACTAAAAATAACAGTATCGATTTCAACACTTGATAGTTCAACAACATTTAAAAACCATCCATTCAAACACTCCATATTTCATTAGAGTTTTCATAGATATTTTACATAGTACTAGAAATAAAACTTAACTAAAGAACATTAGGAAAATAATTAAACATTACTAAACGACATTTTCAAATAAACCCTAAACTACTCGTCCTCCACGCCGCCGAAGTCCTCCTCGTCATACAGGCCGTCGCCGTTATCGCTGTCGTCGCTCCTGCTGCTGCTGTCGTCGAGGGGCACGACAGGCACGGCCGGCGCGGCCATCGAGTCCTCGAGCGCGGCGTGGTACCCGGGAAATTCCTCCGGGTCCTCCGGGTGGACGGCGCCCGGGGCGACCTGAAGGTACTCCTGAACGAGTGGCGGCGGCTGCGGCATGTTCTCTGACTCCCGGAGCGCCGTCAGGTAGCCCGGCATGTCGTCCGGGTCGCCGACCTCCGCCGCCAGCCGCCTGTATTCCGCCACCAACGCCGGCTCTGGCTGCTGCGGCTCGGGCGGAAGGGCGCGGCTGGACCCTGCGCCGTCCCTGCCCGCGGTACGGCTGGACCCGGCGCCGTTCCTGCCCGTCGTACGGCGATCGCCGGGGCCGAGGCGGACAGCGCCGCGGTCACCGCGGCCTGGGCCTCCGCGGGGCAGGGGCGGGTGCATGGCGCCGAAGTCGACGCGGGCGCGGGTCGAGCGCGCCTCACCGCGGCGGTACAGCTGAAAGCCGTCCCCCGGCGAAGCAGGCACGACGCCGGCGACCGCCTGCGCGCGGTACGGCGCGACCACCTCCTCGAAGGTGCGGCCGTCCCAGAGCTCATGCCGCCGCGCGCGGTTGTGCTTCGTGGGCGGGCGCGGGCCGGCGTAGGCGTGGAGACGCCGCAGTTGATCGTCGGCGAGGCGGTCCGCCCAGCCAGGGTTGTTGGGGGCGTACTGGGGGTCGGCGAGCTCCTCCGGCGACAGGCGAGCCCTGTACAGGCCGACGGCGCGGGCGAAGAGGTGGGTGCCGACGTCGGGCACCGACGCAACAGGGACGCCGTCGACGCTCAGGCGCCACCTCGCCGGTAGGCGCACGTCGGGCGCCGCAGGGATGCCGAAGTGGGCGAGCTCCTCCGCCTCCTCCATCGTCAAGTTGGGGCGGGCCATCGTCAGCGAGAGGGAGAGGCGCGGCGCGTGAGGAGGTGAAGGGCGCAAGAGGAGGACGCCGGCGACGAGGGAGGAGGCGAGGCGAGGGCGGTGTGACGAGCCGACGGAGGGCGCGAGGTGCCTTTTATAGGGCGTAGCGGTGGGTGGGGCAGGGGGGGGGTACCGGCGATCAATGCCGGTGGGCAGCCGAGCGGTCAAGGGGCGCAGAAGGGCAGGCGGCGGCGTGCGAATCGGCGCCGGCGATTAATGAGGGCGGCGCGCGCGGGCGGTCAAGCGGTGGCATGCGCAGGCGCGCGGTAGGCGGTGGCGTGTGAATCCGCGCCGCCCGCGGACCGACACCGGTGACGGGACGGCTCACTGCGCCGGCGTTAATGGTTCGCCTAATCCGCGCCGAATTAATGGATTAGGTTTAGCACGCGTGGGCCCTCCCTCCTCCATCACGCGGCGTACACCGCCCCCGTACGGGCGTAGAGCGGGCCGTACGGGCACGCGCCTCTGTAACGCCCCAAGACCGGAGCTTCAGTTGCCTTCCAGGGTTCCCGGGTTTCTCTGTGTGTTTCTTCTTTGCTTGCTCCTTTTATTTTTTGCATTGCATCATGTCATCATGTCATCATGTCATAATCTTTTGCATCTCAACTAAATAATTCGTATGGATCTTCGATCCATTTAAATCGAGGGAAGGATGACTTCTCGTTATAATATATCCTCCCAATATTAGGGAGCTATAATAAATATTCCATTCTTTTAGAATTAACCGGAACACACTTGCAAATCCCAATGCCTTTTATTATTTCTTCTCTTGGCCTCTAACTTTGTCACATGTCCTTTCATCATTTTCCGGAGCTTTACCAAAAATCTCAACATTTTTGGGCACTCCTAGAACCTAGTCCTAGTTCAAACCCATTTGAATTAAATTCAAATGAGTTTGAATTTAAATCTTTCGATCATGCCACTTCTAATTTTCTCGGAACAGGTGCATTTTTGTGAGTCCGGGAAAATTATCCGCGTGTCCAACTTCTTCCCCTAACCCCCTCTTTCTTTTCTTTCTCTTTAATCGTTTTCTGCTAAAGAAAATTAGAGAAAGTGAGTAAGAGAGTCCAGCCCACCTGGGCCTCTCCATTCCCGCAGCCCACCTGGGCCTCTCCATTCCCGCCGCCCACCTGGGCCTCTCGCGCCGGCCCAACAGCCCCGCTGCCATCCTAACCCTAGCTAGCCCCGATCCCCTGGCCTCTCCCTCTCGATCTCTCCCTGCGCCGCCAGGAGATAACGCGCCCTCTCCCTCTCCTCGATCTCCCTCTCGAGTCCCAGGACCGCGCCGTCCTCCACTTCTCTCGATCCCCTCTCCTCGCCCTTCCATCCTCCCACGCCGACGCCGCCAGCGGCCACCCCGGCCAGCCTCTGGTCACCTGCAGGCGACCTAGTCGCCCCCTGGTTCTCCTCTTGCCTCGTCCCCAGCCGCCTCTCCCCTGCTCCTTCCGCGTGCCTGCCGCCGCTACCTTCTCCCGGCGTCGCTCGAGCCGACCATGGAGCCACGAACCGTCACAGTCAACGACTAGCGCCGCCTCGCCCGATCTCCATCATCGCCAGCGCGCCCCCATCGCCCGGTCGCCGGACCCCGTCTCGTCCTCCTCGAGCCGGCAGGTCGATGCCCTGCCTCTCTGCCGTTCGCCTCTAGCGGGCAGCTTCCACGCCCGAGGCCTCCTCCTCGTTGCCTTGCTGCGTCGCTGGGCCCTGCTCTGGTGCCGCGCCGGTGCGGCCAGGAGCTTGCTGCACTCTTTCGACGCGCCCCGGCCCTGCTTCTCCTCCGCGCGCCATGGCCTCGACCCCCCCTGCTACACCTCGACGACCTGCCAAGCAAGATGACCGAAGACCCCAAGTGCTTCTCCGTGGCTTTGTGTTGGACCGTCAAGACCACAGGCACCCGAACGACTACAAAGTTTTGCGGCAAGTACCACGCCGTCGGTGTCCCTTCAAGTGTGATGTTGGAACGTGCATGACTACGCGGATTCGCCAAGTACCACGACGCCCGGAGCTCTCGAATCCATCAAGTTCGACTACCACACCGGAACGCCAAGTACCCCTACGCACGAAGACGCCAAGTCCGTTTCGGGATTCATCAAGTACCGCTACTGATATGGCTCGAACGTCTACGAAACATGTACCACTACCGTCACAAGTACCACTCCGAACCATGTACGACGACCGTCGCCGAAGACCCGTGTAACATGAACATGAACGACTACCGTCGCGAGTACCCCTACGTCGTCATGTACCCCTACTTCCCACGACGACCCCGTGAACAACTACTTCCCCGTCGTCATGTGTACCCCTACCGCATCGAACTTGAACCCCTTCGAAAACGCACGCTTCAAAGGTATAACCCCGAGACGACCGCCGTGAACGAATGCATGTGTGATGTATGAAATGCTCGTGTTTGCTCCGTGTCGGAGTTGTTCGGTGCACATTACCCCTCTTTTGCCTTGCCACCATCTTGTGGGAACCCGGTATCCGGGATCACCCCACCTTCTATCGCTTGTCACGCTCCCGCCGCACTTCCGTTTGCACCGGAATCTCAATCGAGTTACCGGAACCGATATGTTGCCGTGGCATCATTTTCGGATTCGTTGCCGTGGCACCCCCTTTTTCCTTCCACCACGGTGACAATGCTTCATAATGCTCTTATCAACATTTTGCATAAAAATTGCTTAAAACTTGTTCATGTCATCCGCATCATGATAACAACAATTAAAATTGTTTAAATTGATGTTTGGTTAAATTTGCTTATATGCCATGTCAAAATGCTTTAATTCATATCTAGTTAACCGTAACTCCGATTTTAATAAACTTTATATGTAAATGGGGTAGAATTTTGCCTAGTTTATCATGGTGACCTTACTTTGCATGTTAAACAACTCTAAAATTGCATTTACGACAGATCAGTTCCAAGTTTAAAATATGCTATGGGGATTTACCGGAATTGTTGTTCGTTGCTTCCGGCCTCATTTAACCTTGACTAGATAGGTAGTTTTGCTTTGCTTCACCCTCTTGCCATGTTTAATAACATTTAATATTGTTGGGTACATAACCGGGAGAGAACTAAATAATTGATGTGGTGTTTCGTCAATATGCAACTCGTTGCATATTGAGCTCCACTTAATTTGTAGGATCGTTTGTGCATTTTGCCATGCCATGCCTCTTTAAACCGGACATGCATCATACTTGATTGTGCATCATGCCCTGTTGATGTGTTGGTTGTTTACTATGTTGTTTGCTCTTTTCCGGTGTTTGCTTCTTCGGGTTGGTTCCGATATCGTCGAGTTTGTGAGGATCTGTTCGACTACGCCCGTTTGTCTTCTTCATGGACTCGTTCTTCTTCCTTGCGGGATTTCAGGCAAGATGATCATACCCTCAAAATCACTACTATCTTTGCTATGCTAGTTTGCTCGCTCTTTTGCTATGCCATTGCTACGATGCCTACCACTTGCTTGTCAGCCTCCCAAATTTCCATGTTCAGCCTCTAACCCACCAATGTCCTAGCAAACCGTTGATTGGCTATGTTACTGCTTTGCTCAGCCCTCTTATAGCGTTGTTAGTTGCAGGTGAAGATTGAAGTTTGTTCCTTGTTGGAACATGGAGATGTTGTTCCTTGTTGGGACATGTTTACTTGTTGGGATATCACTATATATCTTATTTAATTAATGCATCTATATACTTGGTAAAGGATGGAAGGCTCGGCCTTATGCCTGGTGTTTTGTTCCACTCTTGCCGCCCTAGTTTCCGTTATATCGGTGTTATGTTCCCGGATTTTTGCGTCCCTTACGCGGTTGGGTATATGGGAACCCCTTGACAGTTCGCTTTGAATAAAACTCCTCCAGCAAGGCCCAACCTTGGTTTTACCATTTGTCACCTAGCCTTTTTCCCTTGGGTTAGGCCAGCCCAAGGGTCATCTTATTTTAACCCCCGGGCCAGTGCTTGTCTAAGTGTTGGTCCAACCCAGAGCACTGTGCAGGGCCATCCCTTGGCAACTTGGGTTACGTCGGCTCCTGTACGCTTAGCTTATCCGGTGTGCCCCGAGAACGAGATATGTGCAGCTCCTATCGGGATGTCGGCGCATCGGGTGGTTTTGCTGGACTTGTTTTACCATTGTCGAGGATGTCTTGGAGTATCGGGATACCGAGTCTGATCAGAATGTCTCGGGAGGAGGTTTATTCCTTCGTTGACCGTGAGAGCTTGTCGTGGGCTAAGTTGGGACACCCCTGCAGGGTTTTGAACTTTCGAAAGCCGTGCCCGCGGTTATGGGCAGATGGGAATTTGTTAACGTCCGGTTGTAGAAAACCTGAAGTCAACCTTAATTAAAACGAATCAACCGCGTGTGTAACCGTGATGGTCTCTTTTCGGCGGAGTCCGGGAAGTGAACATGGTTGTTGGAGTTATGCTTGATGTAGGTAGTCCAGGATCACTTCTTGATCATACTTTTATCGACCGCGCTTTGCCTTCTCTTCTCGCTCTCATTTGCAAATAGGTTAGCCACCATACGTGCTAGTCGCTTGCTGCAGCTCCACCTCATACCTTTACCTTACCCATAAGCTTAAATAGTCTTGATCGCGAGGGTGCAAGATTGCTGAGTCCCCGTGGCTCACAGATACTTCCAAAACTAGTTTGCAGGTGCCGATGAGTCCGTGCAGATGACGCAACCCAGCTCAGGAGGAGCTCGTTGAAGACCTTGTTTATTTGTGTTGTTTCGTTCTAGTTGATCAGTAGTGGAGCCCAGTTGGGGTCGATCGGGGGACCTTTGTCGCATTTGGGGTTCTTTTTTTATTTTTGTTCCGTAGTCGGACCTTGAGTGTAATTGTATGATGTAATGCTTTATTCTTGTATTTGTGTGAAGTGGCGATTGTAAGCCAACTATGTATCTCTTTCCCTTATGTATTACATGGGTTGTGTGAAGATTACCTCACTTGCGACATATGCCTTCAATGCGATTATGCCTCTAAGTCGTGCCTCGACACGTGGGAGATATAGTCGCATCGAGGGTGTTACAGCCTCGCTACGCCGTGGTACGCCGCGGTACGCCTCCCCCACCTAGATTTTCCATCCTACCCCTACTCACTTATTCTCACGAAGGGGTATCTTTTAATCTGGACCCTTGATGTGTCCAGTGGGGGTTGTACCGAAGAAGATGTGAAAAGAAAAAGACCTTTTGGAGCTTGATATATAGCCTGCAAGTATCTGTATGCTGTTGGTGTTTAACACTTGAGAACTAACTTATTCATTATTCGTAGAGACAGTGCAACAAATACTGATTAATTGCTTGTATGACTATCTATATTGAGGCAAAATACTTGGTTGCGACTATCCCGCAAAAAAACGATTATCTAAGTATTGAATACCAATGAAGGCAAGGCACACATTGAAGTCCACACAACTTCTTTAAAAATTAACATTTTATACCTTACAACAACAATACCACCCCCTGCCGTGGATCTCTTGGTTAGACAAACAACACCTATGTAGCCTACCTCATGTAGCCAGCAGTGCAAACCCCCTCCTTTTTAACAAAAAAACATACAAGCGCAGCTACCCAAACTACTGTCCATCACCTTTGTGCTCACAAACAACGGTCAAAAGACATTCTTTTGTCTCGACTCCTGGCTACAGGCCACACCGCTCGCAACTACTTTCCCAAGCCTCTACTCTCACTCCACAAATACTCACATCCCTGTGGTGCACATCATGCAGTATGGGGCGCAGGCAAACCTGGTGAACAGGCTAACCACGGCCGCCACGCGCGAGCTTGCTGCTCTCTCTTTGTTGTTGCAGGACTTCCAGCTAGCCGATGCTCCGGACGAACGGTTCTTGATCCATGGCACGTGCTTCTCCCCCAAGAAAGCTTACAAACTTCTACTCCATGAAAAGGTCGAGGATGATCATGCCCCTCTGATTTGGAGGTCTAGAGCCCCTCACAAGCTTAAAATCTCCGCCTGGCTACTATTCAGAGGGCGTCTCAATACCAAGTGCAACCTGTTCCACAAAACGATCGCCACCGATGCTGCCTGTCCACGTTGTAGCGGCCCCTCTGAGGACACCTCACAGCTGTTCCTTGGCTGTCCGCATGCGACTCGGACTTGGGAATGGCTGGGATTAACTCCCACCACCAGGTTTCAAGACATTTGGCTGCTCCAACCTCCGGACGCCCTGGATGGCCGTGTCTGGCCTGAAATTCTTCTCATGATCCTGTGGAAAATTGGGACTCTAGAAACGTTGTTGTATTCCGTATTGAAGTTCACTTTCCCCTAGTCACTGTTAGAAATATCTGTAATGACTTTGAGGTCTGCCTGAACAGATTCCGCGACCCAGCTGACAAGGCAGCGGCCAACTCCTGGCTGCTGTTCCTTACCTCACGGCTCGCTGTGACCTTGTAATCTTGCTTGGCCCTTGCTGGCTTTTGAGTAATATACATACAGGTGGGGATCCTCTCCCCCCTTGATTCCTCAAAAAAAATCTACAGGCTAATCAAATAATTTAATGAAGAAAATAATTTTAAAAAAACTCCAGCATTGGAATATCTTCGAGTATATAGAACATTTTTCTTAAAAAAAACTAATTGGTATTGCCTGTTCACAATTTGAGTCATCCCGTGTGCATCTCCTATGCTACACGGCGGCCCTCAGCCTCTTTCCTCTCAGAGTCCTTCTCTTGCTGATCTCCCTTTGATTCACTGCCGCCGGACAAAACCGACGGCCAAGATGACAGATGTTCTTTTTGAATATCAAAAATACTGTCACAACCCTAGAATAATGCTTGTAAATAGTGGCATTTGCATCCATACATCATGTCTAAGTTTAAATGAATTTGAAATGGGACGCTCAAACCCTAGCACCTGATGAAATTCAACTAGGATCGAATATAAATCTTTTCAATGAACCCAAAATGCCCTGCAGAAAAGTTCATGATTTTTGACTAAGGTTAGAACCTCTGCCAAAAATTACGCACATATTTCTAGTACATTCTGGATTTTTGAATTAAACCATATTGTATTTGAATTGGTGCAATTAAATCCTATAGATATTTTTAAATGCTCCAATAATTCTAGAATTGGTTGAGGGCCTTAGAAATAATTAGTGCCCACAAAAAGTTTCGGAATTTTATAAAGTCATTTGGTTAACAAACCAAATTTAAAACAAATGCAGAGAATAGAAACCAGAAAGAAATTAAGAAAAAAAGGACTTACCTGGCATACCTGGACGACCTAGTAGGCAACCCACCTGGCCGGCCCAGCCCATCAAGGGCAGAGCCGTCTTCTTCCTCCTGCTAGTAGGCAGATGGGAAGAGTGGCGCGCGCGCGTCCCCGACCACCTTCTGCTTGCCCCTCTCTCGACCTGATCTGCGTCTGGAGAGGCCCGAGGCCCCCTCTCACTTCTTGCTCGCCCTCTGCTCGCTCTAGCCCCTTCCCCCTCTCGCTTTTGTGCTCACCGAGAGGAGCCGGAGCGCGTCGTTGCCGCCGTCACCATTCGACGCGGCCACAACCACCCCTTTGCTCCTCTGCCATGTCTAAGAGCTCCGCGGCGTCGTCCTCGTCCTCTCCACGGGTTCGAGCAACGCGGGAAGCCTTGCTCCACTGACAACAAGCTTGTCTTCCTCCTCGACCGCGATCGATGGTCGTCGTCGGTTTGCCTTCACCCATGCGCCCCCGAGCTCGTTGACGACCCCATCCGATGTGTTGTGAGCTCTCGCGTAGAACCCCTCTCTTCCCTCTCTCGTTTGCATCCCTTGGCGAGGATCTCCAATGTGGCCGAGCTCCGGCCGCCGTGGACCTTGACGCCGCCGTCGTTCCCGGCCTCCTCGCGCCAAACCACTTGGACCGCTGGACGCGGCACGCTCCCAGCTCCCGAATGCACCCGTTCGCGCGACAAATGGTCGCCGGAATAGAGACTCCCGCGAGCCTCTGTCGCACTGGATGGCCACCGGCGTTTAGCTACCGGCTAAACCTTCATTAGGTTGTTAATCACCCCCTAATTAACCACCTAAGAAACTGACAATGGGTCCCACCTTTTAGTTTACTGCTTAACCAAAATAATTATGTTAATTAATTAAACCTATGGACCCACGCGTCAGCATTGACCTTGCTGACGTGCCCTCTGACCGGGCCCACCTGTCTGTGACCCTAGCCATCACTATGACACTGACCAGTGGGACCCACTGGTCCGGTTTGACCTGGACCTGCTTTTGACTAGGTGATGTAAGCATGACACAATGTTGACATCATAATGTAATTAACTGGATTTTCTAATTTAGAGATAAATCTGAAAATTCCAGAAAATAGTTAAAACTTCCAAAATTCATAGAAATTAAATAGTAACTCCAATGAAAATAATTTATATATAAGAAATTATCAGAAAAATATGAAGAATCTGTTTGTTCCATGTTCATGCATGTTTGAGCAAGTTAACCTCACTGTTTAGGACAAATCGTGTTTAGAGAAAATTTGGTAAATAGATTTGGAGTTGGAATTTGATATGTTTCCGAATTCCACTTCAGTTAAAATGACTTGTTGTTGCATTAGCTCAATTCAGTACCTTGATATGCCATATCATGCATTTGGTTGTGCATTGCATTGAATGTTGTTCCTTTTTTATGTTTGTCGGTGGTTGTCCCCTCTCAGTAGACATTTGTTCTGACGTTGAGATCATTGCCACTGATGAAGACACAATTCTATCTTCAGAAGTGCCAGGCAAGAAAACCCCATTTGAGCATTCCAATACAATCCCACTCTCTCGCTCTTGCTCTTTTTTACTGCATTAGGACAACAATGATTCAACTGTTACATGTTGCGGCAGTTGAACCCATTAGTCTACATGACATGTCTTTGCCACAGTAATAAACCCACTAGCATGAGTAGTTGTTTGAGCCATGATGTGCCTACTCATTCATGGTTGCTTGCTATGCCTACTATGCTTAGAGTTGTGTCAGGTCTTATTCATCTAGGATGGACTGGAATGATGGTGAACATGTCCTACTGCCGAGAGCTAAGTGTGTGAAGATGATTTGGTAAAGGTAGCGATGAGAGGCCGTGTAGGAGTACATGGTGGGTCGTCTCATTGAATCCGTCCTCGGGAACTGAGTTCAGTGTTTGTGATCCAAGAACAGCTACTACCAGTCTACCACACATTGGGCCCTGAAATATGACCCCGCTCGACTTATTAACCCCCTGTACTCTGTCTAGCAGTTGCAAGTAGTTTCTGGTGTTTGTAGTATGCTGTAGGTCGTGCGTAGTGCTGACCCTAGGGATGGGCTATGATGCGGTAGGCAAGTGGCACGGTGTACCAGGGCACCCGTTTGGTGGGCTTGGGAACACTGCACACATTGTTTGGGGCCCTAGTGGAAACCTCAGCCGGACTTCCTTGCGGATGGAACTCAAATAGGCGATAAACCTGGACTAGAGACTTGTGTGGTTTGTTAGGTCGTGGCAAGCGCTAAGTGGTGGACACATATGTGAAGAAGTACACTCCTGCAGGGTTATGAATCTATTCGAATAGCCGCGTCCTTGGATATGGACTACTTGGAAATCTTACATTGTTCATAGACAACTTGAAGTGGATACTCTAAAACACGCAAGATAAACGTGAGTGCTATGGATGGCCTTCTCGTAGGGAGACGGGAGCGAATCCATAGTGGTGTATTGATGTGGTGAATATGTGGACTCATGTGCGCTTTCTCACCTCAAAGATAATACTGGTAGTCATAGTACATGATAGCCATTGAGTCAAATATGGTTTGCTGCAATTAAACTCCACAACCCCTTTGTTGATATTGATGCATATGTAGCTAGTTCTGATGTAAGTCTTGATGAGTACATTTGTACTCACGTTTGCTCAATTTATATTTTTGCAGAGGAGACTTCTGTATCACTTTAGATTCCTACGATGAGTTCGCCGATTAGCTTGGGAATCCCAGACATAAGTCTGATTCCTTTAGAGGGTCTTGTAGATAGACAGGCTTTCTAGCCTTCTTTCTTTTTAGCTGTCTGTACTCAGACAGGATAAGCTTTCGCATGTGCTTGTTGCTTGTATGATGCTACCTCTTGAGCACTTGCGTTGGTTTTCCCTTGAAGAGGAAAGGATGGTGCAGCAAAGTAGCGTAAGTATTTCCCTCATTTTTTGAGAACCAAGGTATCAATCCAGTAGGGGGCTACGCGCGAGTCCCTCGCACCTACACAAAACAAATAAATCCTCGCAACCAACGCGATAAGGGGTTGTCAATCCCTACACGGTCACTTACGAGAGTGAGATCTGATATATATGATAAGATAATATTTTTAGTATTTATGATAAATATGCAAAGTAAAATAAAAGCAATGAAAATAACTAAGTATTAGAAGATTAATATGATGAAGATAAACCCGGGGCCATAGGTTTCACTAGTGGCTTCTCTCAAGAGCATAGGTATTTTACGGTGGGTGAACGAATTACTGTTGAGCAATTGACAGAATTGAGCATAGTTATGAGAATATCTAGGTATGATCATGTATATAGGCATCGCATCCAAAACAAGTAGACCGACTCCTGCCTGCATCTACTACTATTACTCCACACATCAACCGCTATCCAGCATGCATCTAGAGTATTAAGTTCATAAGAACAGAGTAACGCCTTAAGCAAGATGACATGATGTAGAGGGATAAATTCATGCAATATGATAAAAACCCCATCTTGTTATCCTCGATGGCAACAATACAATACGTGCCTTGCTGCCCCTACTGTCACTGGGAAAGGACACTGCAAGATTGAACCCAAAGCTAAGCACTTCTCCCATTGCAAGAAAGATCAATCTAGTAGGCCAAACCAAACTGATAATTCGAAGAGACTTGCAAAGATAACCAATCATACATAAAAGAATTCAGAGAAGATTCAAATATTGTTCATAGATAAACTTGATCATAAACCCATAATTCATCGGTCTCAACAAACACACCGCAAAAGATGATTACTGATAACCCACAAGTATAGGGGATCGCAATAGTTTTCGATAAGTAAGAGTCTCGAACCCAACGAGGAGCTAAAGGCAGAACAAATATTCCCTCAAGTTCTATCGACCACCGATACAACTCTACGCATGCTTGATGTTCGCTTTACCTAGAACAAGTATGAAACTAGAAGTACTTTGTAGGTGTTGTTGGATAGGTTTGCAAGATAATAAAGATTGCGTAAATAAAAAGTAGGGGCTGTTTAAATAAAGACACAACTAAGTTAGTTTTAGTAAAGAGATTTTTGTTACGAGAAAGTTATTTGTCCCTAGGCAATCAATAACTAGACCGATAATCACTATTGTAATTTTATATGAGGAAGAGGCATAAGCTAACATACTTTCTCTACTTGGATCATATGCACTTATGATTGGAACTCTAGCCAGCATCTGCAACTACTAAAGATCATTAAGGTAAAACCCAACCATAGAATTATAAGGCATCAAGTCCTCTTTATCCCATACGCAACAACCCCCTTACTCGGGTTTGTGTTTCAGTCACTCACGCAACCCACTATAAGCGAATCATGAACGTATTGCAACACCCTACAGCGGGGATCCCTCATGCTTGCGCGACACAGAGAGCACCATAGGACAGCACCAATAATAAAACATGCAACTCAAACCAATCACGATTATCAAATAACCATTAGGACAAAACAGATCTACTCAAACATCATAGGATAGCCATACATCATTGAGAAATAATATATAGTGTTGAGCACCATGTTTAAGTGGAGATTACAATGGGTAAGAGAGAGGTTACACCGTTGCATAGAGGGGGGAAGAGTTGGTGATGATGGCGGTGAAGTTGTTGGTGAAGATTGCAGTGATGATGATGGCCCCGGTGGCACTCCGGTGCCACCGGAAGCGAGGGGTAGAGAGCCCCCCTCCTTCTTCTTCTTCCTTGACCTCCTCCCTAGATGGGAGAAGGGTTTCCCCTCTGGTCCATGGCCTCCATGGCATGGGAGGGCAAGAGCCCCTCCGAGATTGGACCTGTCTCTCTGTTTCTCTCTGTTTCTGCATTCTCAGATTCTTCCCTTTCACCGTTTCTTATATTCCCGGAGATCCGTAACTCCGATTGGTCTGAAATTGTAACACGATCTCTATCCGGATATTAGCTTTCTTGCGGCGAAATAAGGGCATCAACCGCCTTACGGGGTGGCCACGAGGGTCAGGGGCGCGCCCCCTGCCTCGTGGCCCCCTCGGGCACCGTCTCGCGTGGATTTTTCTTCCCAAAAATCATATATATTCCAAAAAAATCTCCGTTAGTTTTTATCCTGTTTGGACTCCGTTTGATATGGATATTCTGCGAAACAAAAAACATACAACAAACAGGAACTGGCACTCGGCACTGGATCAATATGTTAGTCCCAAAAATAGTATAAAAAGTTGCCAAAAGTATATGAAAGTTGTAGAATATTGGCATGGAACAATCAAAAATTATATATACGATGAAGACGTATCAATTACATTGAATAGATCTCCACAAGAGAGGGGAAGAACTTTGTATTGAGATCCAAAAAGAGAGAAGAAGCCATCTAGCTAATAACTATGGACCCGTAGGTCTGAGGTAAACTACTCACACTTCATCGGATAGGCTATGGTGTTGATGTAGAAGCCCTCCGTGATCGATGCCCCCTTCGGCGGAGCTCCGGAACAGGCCCCAAGATGGGATCTCGTGGATACAGAAAGTTACGATGGTGGAATTAGGGTTTTGGCTTCGTATCTAATCGTTTGGGGGTACATAGGTATATATAGGAGGAAGAAGTACGTCGGTGGAGCAACAGGGGGCCCATGAGGGTGGAGGGCGCACCGGGGGAGGGGGGGGGTAGGCGCGCCCCTACCTCGTGGCCTCCCTGTTGGTTGCTTGACGTAGGGTCCAAGTCTTCTCGATCATGTTCAATGAGAAAATCACATTCCCGAAGGTTTCATTCCGTTTGGACTTCGTTTGATATTCCTTTTCTTCGAAACCCTAAAATAGGCAAAAAACAGCAATTCTGGGTTGGGCCTCCGGTTAATAGGTTAGTCCCAAAAATAATATAAAAGTGGGCAATAAAGCCCAATAATGTCGAAAACAGTAGATAATATAGCATGGAACAATAAAAAATTATAGATACGTTGGAGACGTATCAAGCATCCCCAAGCTTAATTCATGCTCGTCCTCGAGTAGGTAAATGATAAAAACAGAATTTTTGATGTGGAATGCTACTTGGCATATTTTCAATGTAATTCTTCTTAATTGTGGCATGAATATTCAGATCCGAAAGATTCAAGACAAAAGTTCAATATTGACATAGAAATAATAATACTTTAAGCATACTAACTAAGCAATTATGTCTCTTCAAAATAAGATGGCCAAAGAAAGTTATCCCTACAAAATCATATAGTCTGGCTATGCTCTATCTTCACCACACAAAGTATTTAAATCATGCACAACCCCGATGACAAGCCAAGAATTGTTTCATACTTTTGACATTCTCAAAACTTTCTCAATCTTCACGCAATACATGAGCGTGAGCCATGGACATAGCACTTTAGGTGGAATAGAATGGTGGTTGTGGAGGAGACAAAAAGGAGAAGATAGTCTCACATCAACTAGGCGTATCAATGGGCTATGGAGATGCCCATCAATAGATATCAATGTGACCGAGTAGGGATTGCCATGCAACGGATGCACTAGAGCTATAAGTATATGAAAGCTCAAAAAGAAACTAAGTGGGTGTGCATCCAACTTGCTTGCTCACGAAGACCTAGGGAATTTTGAGGAAGCCCATCATTGGAATATACAGGCCAAGTTCTATAATGAAAATTTCCCACTAGTATATGAAAGTGATAACAAAGGAGACTCTCTACTATGAAGATCATGGTTCTACTTTGAAGCACAAGTGTGGTAAAAGGATAGTAGCATTGTCCCTTCTCTCTTTTTCTCTCATTTTTTTTATTTGGGCATTTTCTCTTTTTTATGGCTTCTTTTTTTCGTTCGGAGTCTCATCCCGACATGTGGGGGAATCATAGTCTCCATCATCCTTTCCTCACTTGGGACAATGCTCTAATAATGATGATCATCACACTTTTATTTTCTTACAACTCAAGAATTACAACTCGATACTTAGAACAAAATATGACTCTATGTGAATGCCTCCAGCGGTGTAACGGGATATGCAATGACTGATGAGTGACATGTATGAAAGAATTATGAACGGTGGCTTCGCCACAAAGACGATGTCAACTACATGATCATGCAAAGCAATATGTCAATGATGGAGCGTGTCATAGTAAACGGAACGGTGGAAAGTTGCATGGTAATATATCTCGGAATGGCTATGGAAATGCCATGATAGGTAGGTATGGTGGCTGTTTTGAGGAAGGTATATGGTGGGTGTATGATACCGGCGAAAGGTGCGCGATATTAGAGAGGCTAGCAATGGTGGAAGGGTGAGAGTGCGTATAATCCATGGACTCAACATTAGTCATAAAGAACTCATATACTTATTGTAAAAATCTACAAGTTATCAAAGCAAAGTATTACGCGCATGCTCCTAGGGGGATAGATTGGTAGGAAAAGACCATCGCTCGTCCCCGACCGCCACTCATAAGGAAGACAATCAATAAATAAATCATGCTCTGACTTCATCACATAATGGTTCACCATACGTGCATGCTACGGGAATCACAAACTTTAACACAAATATTTCTCAAATTCACAACTACTCAACTAGCATGACTCTAATATCACCATCTCCATATCTCAAAACAATTATCAAGTTTCAAACTTCTCATAGTATTCAACACACTCAGAAGAGAATTTTATTATTAATCTTGTATACCTAGCATATAAGGATTATTTAAGCAAATTACCATGCTATTTAAGACTCTCAAAAATGATCTAAGTGAAGCATGAGAAATCAATAGTTTCTATAAAACATATCCACCACAGCGCTCTAAAAGATATAAGTGAAGCACTAGAGCAAAACTATATAACTCAAAAGATATAAGTGAAGCACATAGAGTATTCTAATAATTTCCGAATCATGTGTGTCTCTCTGAAAAGGTGGGTACAGCAAGGATGATTGTGGTAAACTAAAAAATAAAGACTCAAATCATACAAGACGCTCCAAGCAACACACATATCGTGTGGTGAATAAAAATATAGCTCCAAGTAAAGTTACCGATAGAAGTAGACGAAAGAGGGGATGTCTTCCGGGGCATCCCCAAGCTTTGGCTTTTAGGTGTCCTTAGATTATCTTGGGGGTACCATGGGCATCCCCAAGCTTAGGCTCTTGCCACTCCTTGTTCCATAATCCATCAAATCTTTACCCAAAACTTGAAAACTTCACAACACAAAACTTAAAGTAGAAAATCTCGTGAGCTCCGTTAGCGAAAGAAAACAAAAGACCACTTCAAGGCAATGTTGGGGATATCGTTTATCGGGAACTTATCGGTCGACCCATGATAAGGGGTAAATCAGCCAGTTTATCGGCATATCGACCGATTTATCGCCATATCGGTTGATTAATCGGCCAATTTATCCTATCGGCCAGACACCGGTAAGCGTTAAATCGGCCGATTTATCGGAATATCGGAAGATATCTTGAACAGTGCTTCAAGGTACTATAATGAACTCATTCTTTATTTATATTGGTGTTAAATCTATTGTATACCAACTTCTCTATGGTCTATAAACTATTTTACTAGCCATAGATTCATCAAAATATGCAAACAACACACGAAAAACAGAATCTGTCAAAAACAGAACAGTCTGTAGTAATCTGTAGATAGCGCAAGATCTGGAACCCCAAAAATTCTAAAATAAATTGCTGGACGTGAGGAATTTATCTATTAATCATCTGCAAAAAGAATTAACTAAATAGCACTTTCCAAATAAAAATTACAGCAGTTCTCGTGAGCGCTAAAGTTTCTGTTTTTTACAGCAAGATTAACAAGACTTTCCCCAAGTCTTCCCAACGGTTCTACTTGGCACAAACACTAATTAAACAAAAAAAAACACAACCAAAATAGAGTCTAGATAAATTATTTATTACTAAACAGGAGCAAAAAGCAAGGAATAAAAATAAAATTAGGTTGCCTCCCAACAAGCGCTATCGTTTAACGCCCCTAGCTAGGCATAAAAAGTAAGGATAGATCTAGGTATTGCCATCTTTGGTAGGTAATTCTTCAATGAGGCATCTACCATCCTTAGGAATTTCTTTCCTTTTATTGATTATCAAACTTTTAAGCACAAGATCGAAAAAATCATTGGCAGCAAATGGTTCCTTAATGATAGCAAAAAGATTAGGGTGAACACTTATAGATTTGAGATCCGCAGTTTCTTTGCTAGAGGATTCACCTTTATTTTTAGGAACATACATAAGCTTGGCAGTTTTAGTTGGAGGACTTGGAGTATTCTTTACGGAAGAAAAAGCGGTTCCCAAGTTGGTAATGATACCATCAAGTTTATCGATTCTAATGGAATCATGGTTTATTCTTTCATTAACTATAGGTTCCTTCTTTTTAATATTTTTCAAAGTTACTCCTACTTTAGATCCATATTGGGTAATTTGGTTGTGGATATTTTTATCGAAATTTTCAATTAACTCAACGGTAGCAACTTTATTTTCAATAATTTCAAGTTTTTTCATTACATGCTCCAAAGTTAACATAGTTCCATTAACCAAAAGAGGTGGTGAGCCAAACAAATCTATCATAACACTATAAGAATCAAAAGTATGGCTACCCAAGAAGTTCCCTCCGGTAATGGTATCAAGGATATATCTGTGCCAAGGAGTTACGCCTACATAAAAATTACGAAGAGGAACAGAATTAGATTGCTTCCTGGTAGATCTATTTTGAGCATTGCAAATTCTATACCAAGCGTATTTTAGATTTTCTCCCTCCCTTTGTTTAAAGTTTAGAACTTCATTTTCAGGAGACAACGGGGAAGATAAGGGACTAGCCATAACGACAAGCAAATGGAAAAGCGACGAACGGAAAACAAGAGGGAGGATAGAGAGAGAGAGAGAGAGAGAGAGAGAGAGAGAGGGCGAATAAAACGGGAAATGTGAAGTGGGGGAGAGGAAAACGAGAGGCAAATGGCAAATAATGTAATGCGGGAGATAAGGGTATGTGATGGGTACTTGGTATGTTGACTTTTGCCTAGACCTCCTCGGCAACGGCGCCAGAAATCCTTCTTGCTACCTCTTGAGCACTTGCGTTGGTTTTCCCTTAAAGAGGAAAGGGTGGTGCAGCAAAGTAGGGTAAGTATTTCCCTCAGTTTTTGAGAACCAAGGTATCAATCCAGTAGGAGGCTACGCGCGAGTCCCTCACACCTACACAAAACAAATAAATCCTCGCAACCAACGCGATAAGGGGTTGTCAATCCCTACACGGTCACTTACGAGAGTGAGATCTAATATATATGATAAGATAATATTTTTGGTATTTATGATAAATATGCAAAGTAAAATAAAAGCAATGAAAATAACTAAGTATTAGAAGATTAATATGATGAAGATAAACCCGGGGGCCATAGGTTTCACTAGTGGCTTCTCTCAAGAGCATAGGTATTTTACGGTGGATGAACGAATTACTGTTGAGCAATTGACAGAATTGAGCATAGTTATGAGAATATCTAGGTATGATCATGTATATAGGCATCGCGTCCAAAACAAGTAGACCGACTCCTGCCTGCATCTACTACTATTACTCCACACATCGAGGGCTATCCAACATGCATCTAGAGTATTAAGTTCATAAGAACAGAGTAACGCCTTAAGCAAGATGACATGATGTAGAGAGATAAATTCATGCAATATGATAAAAACCCCATATTGTTATCCTCGATGGCAACAATACAATACGTGCCTTGCTGCCCCTACTGTCACTGGGAAAGGACACTGCAAGATTGAACCCAAAGCTAAGCACTTCTCCCATTGCAAGAAAGATCAATCTAGTAGGCCAAACCAAACTGATAATTCGAAGAGACTTGCAAAGATAACCAATCATACATAAAAGAATTCAGAGAAGATTCAAATATTGTTCATAGATAAACTTGATCATAAACCCACAATTCATCGGTCTCAACAAACACACCGCAAAAGAAGATTACATCGAATAGATCTCCACAAGAGAGGGGGAGAACTTTGTATTGAGATTCAAAAAGAGAGAAGAAGCCATCTAGCTAATAACTATGGACCCGTAGGTCTGAGGTAAACTACTCACACTTTATCGGAGAGGCTATGGTGTTGATGTAGAAGCCCTCCGTGATCGATGCCCCCTCCGGCGGAGCTCCGGAACAGGCCCCAAGATCGGATCTCGTGGATACAGAATGTTACGGCGGTGGAATTAGGGTTTTGGCTCCGTATCTGATTGTTTAGGGGTACATAGGTATATATAGGAGGAAGAAGTACGTCATTGGAGGGCGCGCCTGAGGGGGGGTAGCGTGCCCCTACCTCGTGGCCTCCCTGTGGGTTGCTTGATATAGGGTCCAAGTCTCCCGAAGGTTTCATTTCGTTTGGACTTCGTTTGATATTCCTTTTCTTCGAAACCCTAAAATAGGCAAAAAGAACAATTCTTGGCTGGCCCTCCGGTTAATAGGTTAGTCCCAAAAATAATATAAAAGTGGATAATAAAGCCCAGTAATGTCCAAAACAGTAGATAATATAGCATGGAGCAATCAAAAATTATAGATACGCTGGAGACGTATCATATGACGTCGTATGTAGGGTCATGAGACCCATGTTTGTAAAATCATGCTATGTAAGGCTCCTCGTAGCCTCTTAAAGAAATACTTTGAGTCATAGAGTTATGTTGTGATGCCATGTTGTATCTACACATATCGAGCATATTGTGTGTATATTATTGAAATGCTTAGGTATGTGTGGGATCTGACACCTAGTTGTTTATTCTTGGTAGCCTTCTTTATGGGGAAATGCCACTTAGTGCTTCCACTGAGTTCGCTACTGCTCCAGGACACATGGATTGTGAAAGTGCGTTATATCGACTAGAGGGGGTGAATAGGCGATTTTTATGAAAGTCTTCAAAACATGGAAGTTTCGAAGACAAATGATAGAAATGAACCTATTACCATGCAGCGGAAGGTAGACTACACTAGGCAGACCATAGTAAAGTATTCAATGAAGTGAAAGCACAATGACTAATAACAGCTAGGCAGTCAAGATCAGGTACACAGTGAAGACAAATGGATAATGTAGATAGGCACTGACGTCACAAGAGCCAACTGTAAATAAAGAGATGGGAAGGATAGAACCAGTGTGCGTGATGAAGACAAAGGTTTGGTAGACCAGTTCCAACTGCGGTGACAGTTGTACGTCTGGTTAGGGAGGATAGGTATTTAAACCTGAGGACACACAGTCCCGGACACCTAGTCCTGACCACGCAGCTCAGGACACTTAGTCCTCACCGTATTCCTCTTGAGCTAAGGTCACACAGACCTCACCCAATCACTCTAGTAAGTCTTCAAGGTAGACTTCCAAGCCTTCACAGACTTCGTTCACCAGTGATCCACAATGACTCTTGGATGCTCAGAACGCGACGCCTAACCGGCTGGAGGATTCACAGTCCTCAAGTGTAATAAGTCTTCAGATCACACCGACAAGAAGACTTAAGTGATGCCTAACACTCTTTGGCTCTGGGTGGTTAGGGCTTTATCCTCTCAAGGAATTCTCTCTCGAAGGCTTCGAGGTGGGTTGCTCTCAAACGACAAAAAGTCGTACTTTAACTCTGAGCAGCCAACCGTTTATGGTTGTAGGGGGTGGGCTATTTATAGCCACTAGGCAACCTGACCTGATTTGTCCGAAATGACCCTGGGTCACTAAGGAACTGACACATGTTCCAACGGTCAGATTTCAAACACACACGGCAACTTTACTTGGGCTACAAGCAAAGCTGACTTGTCCAACTATGAACAAGATCCGCTCTCATAGTATTCACTCGAAGACATAGGATTTTGGTTAAGCATCACTTCAGTAATTCTGACTGATTCTCTTGGACCCCACTTAACAGTACGGTGGTTCCTATGACTCAACAAAGAAGAAAAAGAACTACGAAAGGTCTAAGTCTTCGCACTCCATAGTCTTCATGCGATGTCTTCTCTTGTCATAGTCTTCAATGTGAATGTCTTCACATACCACCTTTGACTTCAATGTCTTCATACATTTTTAGGGGTCATCTCTGGTAGGAAAACCGAATCAATGAGGGACTTCTACCTATGTTATCCTGCAATTATCACAAACACATTAGTCCCTCAACTAGGTTTGTCGTCAATACTCCAAAACCAACTAGGGGTGGCACTAGATGCACTTACAATCTCCCCCTTTTTGGTGATTGATGACAAACTAGTTGAAGTTTTCAACGGGGAATATAATATGTGAAATTGTAAAGGACAAGGAATTGTCTTCATAAGTTGCAAGGCTCCCCCTGAAGATGTGCATATAAGTAATTTGCTTTTGGAATGCAAATGCACATGGCAGGTTATACTTGTGGAGATCCTCTTCAACTTATGATGACAATTCATCATGCATGAAAAGTATGTGAAGATAATGACATGCATAATGAAAAATGGACGTCTGCAAAATGATCTAAGTGCGGAATTTATCGTCGCACATGCGGAATTTATCATCGCATCACAGAATAGCAAATAAGTAGCAGACGGCCATCGATTTTAAGTGTTACAACTCAAAGAACCAAAAGTATCAAACCGAGAGTTGTAAACACTAGGCAAAACATAAAATAACCGCCCATATGGACCTGCTTGAAGACTATCAAACTCATATGCTTCTCCCTTTTTGTCAGTAAGGACCAAAAAGGTTTGAAGACATAGAGCATCTACTCGTTCCCATGAGGAGTAGACGAAGCAGCAAGGTCGTCGGTGGTGTTCGGCGGTGTAGAAGAACTCGGAGCAGTGTCGATGCGTGCAGAAGTAGGGGGCGGTGAAGTGGCATCATCTTCGTCCTCAATCACTCTGGCATTCACAGTTGCCACAAAGAAAGAGAACTCAGAGTCTTCAAGAGATGGAGTTCGTCACAGCACAGTCCTTCGGGGAGGTGTGGAGTCAAACTTGAAATGTTCAGAGAAGCCATCCTCTTGAAGATCATCCTCAAAACACATAAGCGTCAGCCCTTTCCATGTACACCGACAGGTTTCATGGGAAACAAAGACATTCTTGGTGGCAAGATTGCGAATGCGGTTGACATCCACCAAGAGGCTTTGCATTTGGCGCTTCAGCCAGTCATGATGCCTATCCTGTTTCTGATGAAGAGCTACTAGAAGCTCTCGGTCATTGAGAACACGAGATCGCTTCTTGGGCCGTTGGGCAATGGTGCTTTCAGTGGCTTCAGTGAGGGCGCGATGAGGTGCACGTGTAGTACCAGCCAGAGGATAAACACAAGTGACTGATTCAACTCCTTCAATGTTCCGAGAGAAACTTTGATGCTCAGCATTCTGAAGACTAAGAGGCTCCTTGGCAGGCTCTGGATAAATGGCTTCAACGGACATATCCACGTCAGGCAGAAAGATCCGATGATTGCGAGCAGATGGCTGATATGAGATAGCTGAGTGGAGTTTGATCAGCCACATTATCCATGGAGCGTAGAACTTCAAGCCAAAAAGATCAGATCCTGATGCAGCAAGTTGGCGGATGAAGAAGTCTTGTGCGTTGAAGCATTTGCCATGAAGAATATAGAAGACCAAAGTCTTTATTGCACCTTCCAGCTTTGCATGTGGAGAATGTCCTTTGATGGGCCAGAGAGTTCGCCTTATAATTTGATAGATAGTCCATGGCAGATACTCAAGGTCTTCAACAAAGAACTCCTCAGGATATGCAACATCTGGAGGCAAAGGCTTCATCATACTGAGCATCTGACTCATGTTCGGTTAAGGCTTCTGAAAGATGCTCTCCATAGCTTCACTGTGAAGCTGACAGCCAGGTTCATAGAGATCTCCAGGAGTGGGCAGACCAGTGAGCTCAATGATATCAAAGGCTTTGGCTTCGTGATGAACATTTCTAGTCATCCACTCAAGGACCCAAGTCTTTGGATCTCTGTTGTAGCCTTGTATGTGAAGAGTGGCATAAAATTGGAGCAGCAACTCTTTGTTCCAGTGCTCTTGGTCGGTGACGAAGAGTAACAATCCAGCCTCTTTGAAGCAATCCAGAGCTTCTTCCAAGCAGGGCAGACCAGTTATTGCTTCGGTGTCAAGACGGATATGAGGGAAGATGCGACCTTGATTGTACAGAATGCATGAGTAATAACTTCGCTGCGGATAGCTCCAGAACCGATCAGAAGATATTCTTTCCCTTGAGTAGGGGTTCTTGGAGCTATTGAAGAAGGTGTTGTCTGCTTTGAAGCCATTGACATTAAAGGATCCAGGTGCTGATGCAGGACCTAGAAACCTGGGCAATCTTGGCATTGGCTTCTGTACCTGAGGCATGTGCTCAACATGATAATCAAACTGAGGACCAGCAGTAGGTGCAGGAACAGGAGCAGTGGCAGAGGCGTTGGGCTGCACAACAGAGGCTTCAGGAGCAGTTGCATCAATGGCTTCATTGACTTCTGGCATTGGTGCAGGCTCTACATTTGCTTCAGCCATGACAACGTCATTGGCTTCATTTGTGTTGGTGGTGGCAGCCTCAAGATTTTCTACCTCCACTTGATGAGCTGGAGGGTCGGGCACAGACACGTTCTCCTCGAGAACAACTTCTTCAGTAGTTGGGGGAGTAGGGACATGTTCTTCTTCTTGGGTGTCGTTGGCTGATGCAGCCGGAATGTCTTCAGCAGCTTTAGCCTCAGACTCAGAGACATTCACAGTAGGAGTGGCATCTGGAAATAGTTGATGTGCAACAGATTGGTGGGGCACTTCTCCTTCTGGAACGCTCGAAAAAGGGACTTGAGACCTTGGTCCTTTGCGAAGCCTGCGTAACACTGGCGACGCCTCTGGAGATGGAGTTGGCTGGGCCTCAAAGTCATCTTCTTCTTCCTGCCGGGGTGGTGTGACTTGTTGTTGTGGGTGATCAGCCCATGATGCGTCCTGAGCAATTGGCGTCAGAGGACGACCAATGCTGATGAGTTCACTGTGCGTAAGCACAGGCGATGATACCTGTTGGTGCTCGATCTGAGGAAGAACTACATCATCTTCAACATTGTCATGGTGACCAATGTCTTCAGCAGCGGTGGGATCAACTGCTGGAATGTCTTCAGCTGTATGAGCCTCTGTGGAAGCAGGCTCATGGACAATCAGTTGGCGCTCTTGGTGTGTAGATGCAGGGCGAACCATTGAGATAGGTTCAACAACTAAGGGCTCTGTGGGAGCAGCCCGTTCCTTCTTGGTCTTCCATTTCTTCTTGGAGGGAGCAGCTTCAGAGGCTTCAGGATGTTTCCTCTTTCTGGCTTCAGCCTCAGCAGTCCTCGTCTTCTTCAATTCTGAAGCGGTTGACCTGGCCTTTGGCTTCGAGCCAGTCATGCTGGCTGGGAAGACAATGGGATGTGCTTCCTGCCTTGGTGCGTCGGGTTCGGCCACAACGGGCTTCTTCTTCTTCTTTGCAGCCATCCTGGGGTCGATGCCAGGACGACCAAGGGCCTTGCGCTTCTCAGCCTCATTGTAGGCTTGCACACACTTGTCAGCCAGGCCCTTCATGCGCTCACGAGAACCTTGAGCTTCTTCACGCTTCTTGAGAAAGGCTTCTTTGAGCTCGTGCAGCATGATCTTGAAGTTCTTGACCTCTTGCACGCTGAGCTTGGCCATATGCTGCTTGAATTGAGCTTTCTCAAAGTTGATATTTTGCTTCAGTTCAACGATGCGCTGAGCTAAAGCTAGCTCTGAAGCAATGGCGCCATGGAAGGCAACACTGAGGCCAATCGGAAAGTTGAAGATCTTCAAAGCTGAGGTTGGGCGTGTCAAACCACTCATCAATGAAGTTATGGATGATTGCCATGTCAAAGAGAGGCAAATCATTGAAGATTTCAGCTTCTTCTTTGCTCTTGATCAGTTGCTCAAGAGCGTCATGTGCTAGATCTTCATCGCTGGACAGATCAATGGCGTCGTTGCACAGAATAGCAGCAGAAGTCAGTTCTTGGCTGGTGTGTTGCATAGGCATCTTGACTTTTGAGGGCTTGGAGATGCGTGACAAATCTTCAGAATGCACACTGTCTTCAGGAGGTGCAGTAGCCAGTGGCTTCACCCGTGATATTTTTGGTGCTGAGGCAGGCTTTGAAGCTTTAGGCTGCTTCAATTTCTTTGGCTTCGGCGGTGCAGGCGCTTCATCAGATTCAGCATCATCTGCAGGCTCATCCACAGCTATCCCTTGAACCATGATATGAGTGATAAGACCGTCCAGGTTGTAGAAGGGCCCAACAAGATTGGGTTCAGCTTCGCGGGTGCCATCGGCACGGAGAGCAGAGGGACCAGGGTTGAAGTCTAGTCCCAATGACTTCTTGTTCTGCTTCGTCGAATTCTGGGCAAACTGGAAGTTGCGCTTGAACAGATTGTCGTCACGACACCATAGCAATGACGATGGGTCAGCATCCGCAGGCTGTGGTCCACGGACCATGCAGGGATAGAAGCCTTGTTCAATGGCTTCATCTCTGGACCTGGGTTGAAGATTTCTGTATAGGATGTCTCCCCATGGTCGCTTCATGGCATTCTTCTCAGCATATTCCTTGGTCACAAACCTATACATGAACCACTGTTCTGCCCAATATGGTCGAATCCATTGGATTCGTGTCTTGCGCTGATTGTAATCCTCTTCTGGATCTGTCTTGTACAGCTCTGAGAGGTCATCGGGCAGATCTCTTGATGTTTCACCTCGACGCTTTCTGCCACCCTTCCTTGCTGATTTCTCTGCAGCCATGAACTTTAAACTGAATGGCTTCAATACGTTCAAAGGCTTCAAAGGCTTTCGCTTGCTAGACAAACAGGAACTGGCTTCGGGAGAATTTATATGATGCTGTAAGAATTCTGCAAATGAATGCAGACTATGAGAACCAAGGGATTCTCCCACGGACATGTACCTGTGACAACATTAAGGTGCGAGGGAAGGGGAAGAGGCCATATGCATTCTCAGAAGATTTTGAAGATAAATCAGTTTAGAAGACATTAACCTCATCGTGCGAAGACATTCACTCATAGATAAGGAGTTGGTTCCAGATTTGTACGAATCCATGGATCAGTACAAGTGAGGAATCTAACTACTTTGTGAAGCATAAGTGAACATACTAGGCATATTATGAGATGCAGTATGAAATAGATCCAACTTGTGTGAACAGAAACTGCCTGTGGTAGAAAGTGACGAATCTATAGGATCAAAGGGGCCATAAAAATGAAGTTTTATTTACCACACGAAGAACTGCTAGATGGAGTGGTAGAGGAGGCCGAGCAGTTCGATCGTCCGTGCCCTAACTTGGCGACGGAGGACACCTACGGCGGCGGTGGAGAAGACGATGTCCGCGGCCGGCGTGAAGACGGCGTCGGAGAGGTCGCGGCAGCTAAGCGCTTCGTCGTCGGCATCGTCGAGGGCTAGCGGTGGTGCTAGGGTTTGAGCGAGAGTGGAAGAAAGGATAATGACTATGGTGAGGCGTGTATTTATAGGGATAGGGACGACTCAGTGTATTACACAGGTGCCCCTGACACTTCACATCCGAAGGACACGTGGCCATCATGCAACATATCGGAGGTTGTTCCACGTTCCCACGCATGCCTGGATTGTCGGGTGGTCGTTCCTACTTCTTCGGGTTTCATGTGAAGGATTAACATTGAAAACGGACTTAATGTTTGCCTCTGTATCTTCTGCTGACAAGGACGCAAAGAAGACATTCGACAGTTTCAAGAGAATGCATATGATTTGGAGAGATAGAGTTTGAGATAGAAAGCATAGAGAGGTTAGGGTCCGATCACAGTCACTTAGTTCAAAAGATTCAACAAGAAGACATAGCTATAAGTGAATGTTGTAGAGGACAGAACACTAGTATATATATATGTATATATATGTGAAAAAGACAATCAAACCAACATAGTGAAGATAATCATGAGGTGTTGGGGAACATTGCAGAAAACAAAAATTTTCCTACGGTTTCACCAAGATCTATCTATGAGTTCATCTAGCAACGAGTCATCGGATGCATCTACATACCTTTGTAGATCGCGAGCGGAAGCGTTCAAAGAACGTGGATGAAGTAGTCGTACACGACGTGATTCAAGTCACCGGAGATCCTAGCGCCGAACTGATGGCACCTCCGCGTTCAACACACGTACGGTTAGCGTAACGTCTCCTTCTTCTTGATCCAGCAAGAGGGAAGAAGAGGTTGAGGAAGATGGCTCCAGCAACAGCACGACATCGTGGTGATGGTGGAGCTGCAGAACTCTGTGAGGGCTTCGCCAAGCACTATGGAGGAGGAGGAGGTGTTGGAGAGGGAGAGGGAGGCAACCAAAGGCGTGAGAGAATAGCCCTCCCTCCCCCACTATATATAGGAGGGCCAAGGGGGGGGGGGGGCGGCCCTAGGAGATCTATTCTCCTAGGGGGGCGGCGGCCAAGGGGTGGGGGGCTTGCCCCCCAAGCAAGGGGGCGCCCCCCTTTAGGGTTTCCCCCAAACCCTAGCCGCATGGGCCCTAGGGAGAGGCGCCCCAGCCCACTTTGGGATGGGTCCCTTCCCACTTCAGCCCATGGGGCCCTCCGGGATAGGTGGCCCCACCCGGTGGACCCCCGAGACCCTTCCGATGGTCCCGGTACAATACCGGTGACCCCGAAACTTGTCCCGATGGCCGAAATAGCACTTCCCATATATAATTCTTTACCTCCGGACCATTCCGGAACTCCTCGTGACGTCCTAGATCTCATCCGGGACTCCGAACAACATTCGGGTTACTGCATATACATATTCCTACAACCCTAGCGTCACCGAACCTTAAGTGTGTAGACCCTACGGGTTTGGGAGACAGGCAGACATGACCGAGACGACTCTCCGGTCAATAACCAATAGCGGGACCTGGATACCCATGTTGGCTCCTACATGCTCCACGATGATCTCATCGGATGAACCACAATGTCGAGGATTCAAGTAACCCCGTATACAATTCCCTTTGCCAATCGGTATGTTACTTGCCCGAGATTCGATCGTCGGTATCCCAATACCTCGTTCAATCTCGTTACCGGCAAGTCACTTTACTCGTACCGTAATGCATGATCCCGTGACCAGACACTTGGTCACTTTGAGGTCATTATGATGATGCATTACCGAGTGGGCCCAGTGATACCTCTCCGTCATGCGGAGTGACAAATCCCAGTCTTGATCCGTGTCAACCCAACAGACACTTTCGGAGATACCCGTAGTATACCTTTATAGTCACCCAGTTACATTGCGACGTTTGGTACACCCAAAGTACTCCTACGGTATCCGGGAGTTACACGATCTCATGGTCTAAGGAAAGGATACTTGACATTGGAAAAACTCTAGCAAACGAACTATACGATCTTTATGCTATGTTTAGGATTGGGTCTTGTCCATCACATCATTCTCCTAATGATGTGATCTCGTTATCAATGACATCCAATGTCCACAGTCAGGAAACCATGACTATCTGTTGATCAACGAGCTAGTCAACTAGAGGCTTACTAGGGACATGTTGGTGTCTGTTATTCACACATGTATTACGATTTCCGGATAACACAATTATAGCATGAATAAAGACAATTATCATGAACAAGGAAATATAACAATAATGCTTTTATTATTGCCTCTATGGCATATTTCCAACATGAGGACAAGTTGAGAATGAAGACAAACAAAATGTGAAGACATAGCAAATGTAACGCCATGGGTAAAACACTTCAAACAGAAGAATTTGGTGGTGGCGTTACCCACCGTATAGGAAGTATTAGACCCAGACACGGGGCACAATTATCGTGGCGCTCCGAAGTAAAATTCCACATTATGTATTCACACTTAGAATGTATGTCTTCATTGATTGAAGATATACTTTACTTCGTGTGTTGCACATCTAAGTCATCAATATGCATTAGTGTTACGATGTGTGCCTGATCACAGGACATTTGAGGATTCCAAGATATTTAGCTCACACCGTAACTTGCAAAATCTCTTCTCATCCAAGGGCTTGGTGAAGATATCTGCCAATTGCTCTTCAGTGTTGATGTGTATGATATCAATATCTTCCTTCACAACATGATCTCTGAGAAAGTGATGACGAATTTCAATGTGCTTTGTCTTCAAGTGCTGAACTGGGTTGTTGGCAATCTTGATGGCGCTTTCGTTGTCGTAGTAGAGTGGCACTTGCTTCAGATGAATGTCATAGTCTTTGAGTGTTTGCTTCATCCACAGAAGCTGAGCGCAGCAAGATCCAGCAGCAATGTATTTAGATTCTGCAGTGGAGAGAGATACACAGTTCTGCTTATTTGAAGACCAACATACAAGTGATCGTCCCAGAAAATGACATGTGCCTAATATAGACTTGCGATCCACCTTGTCACCAGCATAATCAGCATCCGAGAATCCAACCAGATCAAACTCCGAGCCCTTTGGATACCATAATCCTAGAGTTGGGGTGTAAGCCAAATATCGAAGAATTCGCTTCACAGCTAAGTGAAGTGATTCCTTTGGTGCCGCTTGGAATCGAGCACACATGCAAACACTAAGCATAATATCTGGCCTAGACGCACATAGATAAAGTAAAGAACCAATCATGGAGCGGTATACCTTTTGATCAAACTCTTTACCATTGTCGTCGGGACCCAGATGATGTTTGGCTGGCATTGGCGTCGTGAAGCCTTTGCAGTCTTGCATACCAAACTTCTTCAGGCAATCTTTGAGATACTTCTCTTGAGATATAAAGATGCCGTTGCGTTGCTGACGTATTTGAAGACCAAGGAAGAACTTCAGCTCACCCATCATGGACATCTAATATTGCTCTTGCATCACATATCCAAAATCTTCACTGTATTTCTAATTGGTGCAGCCGAAGGTAATGTCATCCACATATATTTGGCACACAAACAGTTCACCATCATATGTCTTCATGAAGAGAGTGGGGTCGAGGGAACCAGATTTGAAGCATTTGCTCTTCAGGAAGTCTTTGAGTGTGTCATACCAAGCCCGAGGGGCTTGTTTGAGGCCATACAGTGCCTTGTTGAGCTTGTACACCATGTCAGGATGTTTTGGATCTTCAAAGCCAGGCGGTTGTGCAACATATACTTCTTCTTCAATCTTGCCATTGAGAAAAGCACTCTTCACATCCATTTGATATAGAAGTATGTTATGATGATTTGCATAGGCCAGCAGTATGCGTCTGGCTTCAAGTCTAGCCACAGAAGCAAATGTTTCATCAAAGTCAATCCCTTCAACTTGAGTGTATCCTTGAGCAACGAGACGAGCTTTGTTTCTGATAACTTGACCATGCTCATCTTGCTTGTTGCGATATATCCATTTGGTGCCTATTATATTGTGCTTCCGAGGATCAGGACGCTTAACCAGTTCCCATACATTATTCAGCTCAAACTGTTGAAGCTCTTCTTGCATAGCTTGAATCCATTCAGGTTCCATGAAGGCTTCTTCAACTTTCTTGGGTTCTGTTATTGAGACGAATGCGAAGTGCCCATAGAAATTTGCTAGTTGTGTTGCCCTTGAACGAGTGAGTGGACCTGGTGCATTGATGCTATCAATTATTCTCTCAATCTGCACTTCATTTGCAACACGAGGATGTACAGGACGAAGATTTTGTTCTTGCTGATCATTGTCATTGTTAGAGGGATTGTCTTCAGGCTGAGCATTGTCTTTAGGTTGATCAGGTGCGGAGATGATAAGTTCTTCTTCAGGTTGAGCTTCAGAAGGTATGATTTCTCTAGTTCCCATAAGTTTGATTGATTCACTGGATGGAACTTCATCTACCACATTTGGCGGGTGCTCTCTTTGTGAGCCGTTAGTCTCATCGAACCACACATCCACTGTTTCAACCACTTTATAATGAAAGAGATTGAAGACTCTGTAGGAGTGTGAATCCTTTCCATATCCAAGCATAAAACCCTCATGTGCTTTTGGTGCAAATTTTGAAGTGTGATGTGGATCCTTGATCCAGCACCTGGCGCCAAATACTCTGAAGTAACTGACATTTGGCTTCTTGCCAGTAAGGAGCTCATAGGATGTCTTGTTCAGAAGCTTGTGAAGATAAACACGGTTGATGATATGGCATGCAGTGTCAATGGCTTCAGGCCAGAATTTTCTTGGAGTCTTGTATTCATCAAGCATCGTCCGAGCCATCTCAATAAGTGTTCTGTTCTTGCGTTCGACAATGCCATTCTGCTGTGGCGTGTACGGAGCTGAGAATTCATGTGTGATGCCCAAAGTATCAAGATATGTATCTAGGCCAGTGTTCTTGAATTCAGTGCCATTATCACTTCTGATGTGCTTTATCTTGGCGCCATAGTTGTTCATTGCTCGATTGGCGAAGCGTCTGAAGACATCCTGCACTTCAGTCTTGTAAAGGATTATATGCACCCAAGTATATCTTGAATAATCATCAACAATGACAAAGCCATAGAGACAAGCAGTAGTAGTAAGAGTTGAGTAATGAGTGGGACCGAAGAGATCCATGTGTAGCAGTTCGAAGGGTTGAGTCATTGTCATGATTGTCTTCCAGGGATGCTTGGCCCTCGTCATCTTTCCTGCTTCACAGGCACCGCATAAGTGATCCTTCTTGAACTTGACGCCCTCGATGCCTATGACATGCTTCTTCCTTGCAAGGGTGTGGAGGTTCCTCATGCCAGCATGCCCTAGCCTTCGATGCCAGAGCCAGCATTCAGAAGCTTTTGCTAGAAGACATACTGCAAGTTGTGGTCCTACTGAGAAATCTACCACGTACAAATCATCTTTCCGATACCCTTCAAACACTAGAGACTTGTCAGATTCCATTAGTACAAGGCAACGATATTTTCCAAACATCACAATCATGTTTAAATGGCAAAGCATTGAGACAGACATTAAGTTAAAACCAAGGGATTCAACAAGCATGACTTTATCCATGTGTTGATCCTTTGAGATTGCAACTCTACCTAGACCCAATACCTTGCTTTTACCAGTGTCAGCAAATGTGATGTGAATTTTGTCAGATGGACGTAAAGTTGAGTCCATGAGAAGGCTTCGCTTGCCAGTCATGTGATTTGTACACCCACTATCAATAATCCATTTTGAAGCAGCTGGTGTCGTACCCTACAGTGCAGTTAAGGGGATAGGCTTCACGAAGAGAATTGTGAAGCAAAAACATTTGACGAACCAGTAAATTATTAAAGCTTAGATCGAGATTAGGACTGATAGGGCAAGTTGCAAGCGATTCAGAAACAAAGTACATAGTAAGACCATTTGGGCATTTGATCTTGCGCCCTACAAGATGTTTAAGGTCCCCAGCAATAGTGTCAGATGATTTTGGTTTTCGGCTGGAGACCTTTCCCTGCAAAAGAGAGTTAAGCTTTCTTAGCCACCCACATCTTCAGGGGTGGCTTCGAAGCAATAAGTCTAAGTGTAGCATTTGAGAACTTTGTCTTTGGAGACCTAGCAAAAAGTCTTGCAGGTGGACAATAGTACTCATAAGAATAAGTAGAATAGTTCTTGGTCTTATGAACATGGCTGTTTGATGGACCGCGCTCATATTCATAGGCCTGAGTATGGCTTCCCTGCAAAACATTTGCGTTAGTGTGACTTAGGTGAGTCCTCTGTCTGTATGAAGCCTTTGGACCTTATGAAGCCTGTCGTCTGGGGTTTGTCTTCTTCACTTGTGGTGTCATGATGACATTCACAGGGAGATTCTCCAAACACCTTTTCGGCACCCAGATCTTCTTCATAGGCGGTCCATTCCTGCAGTTAGTACCAATATACCTGGCAAACACTTCACCATTCTGATTCTTAAACAGTTTATAGTTTGCATCAAAGGATTCATCAATAACAATGGGGTTAGCACAAGTGAAGCCAGATAGGGTGGATGGATCTGCTGAAGGTTCCTTTGCAGCAACCCATGTGGTTTTGGGGTACTGCTCAGGTTTCCAATAAGAGCCATCAGCATTCATTTTCCTTTCGAACCTAACACCCTCTTTCCTAGGGTTTTGGTTCAGGATCTGCCTTTTGAGGACATCACATAGTTTATGATGCCCTTTGAGACTTATGTACATCCCTGTTTCAAGCAGTGTCTTCAACCTAGCATTCTCATCAGCAATAGTAGTGGTATCCTCAGCAGAGGGGTTAGTTACCACATCAACAGTTGAAGATATTGCAACAGTAGCAGCAGTAGAACATTTAGCAACAGAAGTAGCGTTATCACGCTCAAGGCATTTAAGACATGGTGGTTCAAGTCCTTCCTGAGCGGGACTGATCTGTTCAGCGCGAAGTGACTCGTTTTCCTCTTGAAGATCTTCAGGAGCTGCTCTCAATTTCTCGAGTTCTTGCTTCCTTTGAAGATAATCATAGGAAAGCTTTTCATGAGTTGTTGAGAGCGTTTCATGACTACTTTCAAGTTCCTCATACTTAACATGAAGATTTTTTAAGTCTTCAGTTAAGGACTGAGATCGAGTCATTTCAGCATCCAACAGGTCATCACTTTTGTCTAATAGTTTTTGAATATGTTCCATAGCTTTCTGTTGTTTAGTGGCAAGGGAAGCAAGTTTTGCATAGCTGGGACCAAATTCATCACCAGATTCATCATCACTGAATTCAGATATATAGCATTTAGTTACCTTAGCATCTTTTGCCATAAGGCATGATGCAGAAGATGATGACTCTGGTTCGAATGTCATCGCTTTGAGGGACTCCTTAAAGTCCTCAAACCAAGGATCATGATGAGTTCGATGACCGTCATAGACTTCAGAGAGACGGTCCCAGATAAACTTCGCATGATCGAGATGCATGATATTCCTAAACTGATTTTGAGACAGACAGGAGCAGATGACGTCCTTCGCCATGAGGTTGAGAAGAGTGTGCTTGCGAATGTCATCAGCTTCCGCCATCTTGCACAGATCGGTCAGACCAATCTCAGTGACAGTCCACAGCTTGCTATTTGTCGTCATGAGGCGTTTCTTCATCATGGCCTTCCACTTGGGATACTCGTGACCGTCAAAGATGGGGCATGACACAGTCTTCATTCCTGTGGTCGACATAACTAAAACTCCAGGCGGTTAAACCAAAATCACACAGAACAAGGGAGTACCTCGCTCTGATACCAATTGAAAGTGCGTTATATCGACTAGAGGGGGGGTGAATAGGCAATTTTTATGAAAGTCTTCAAAACATGGTCGAAGACAAATGATAGAAATGAACCTATTACCATGCAGCAGAAGGTAGACTACACTAGGCAGACCATAGTCAAGTATTCAATGAAGTGAAAGCACAATGACTAATAGCAGTTAGGCAGTCAAGATCAGGTACACAGTGAAGACAAATGGATAATGCAGATAGGCACTGACGTCACAAGAGCCAACTGTAAATAAAGAGATGGGAAGGATAGAACCAGTGTGCGTGATGAAGACAAACGTTTGGTAGACCAGTTCCAACTGCGGTGACAGTTGTACGTCTGGTTAGGGCGGATAGGTATTTAAACCTGAGGGCATACAGTCCCGGACACCTAGTCCTGAACACGCAGCTCAGGACACTTAGTCCTCACCGTATCTCCCTTGAGCTAAGGTCACACAGACCTCGCCCAATCACTCTGGTAAGTCTTCAAGGTAGACTTCCAAACCTTCACAGACTTCGTTCACCGGCGATCCACAATGACTCTTGGATGCTCAGAACACGACGCCTAACCGGCTGGAGGATTCACATTCCTCAAGTGTAATAAGTCTTCAGATCACACAGACAAGAAGACTTAAGTGATGCCTAACACTCTTTGGCTCTGGGTGGTTAGGGCTTTATCCTCTCAAGGAATTCTCTCTCAAAGGCTTCGAGGTGGGTTGCTCTCAAACGACAAAAGCCGTACTTTAACTCTGAGCAGCCAACCGCTTATGGTTGTAGGGGGTGGGCTATTTATAGCCACTAGGCAACCCGACCTGATTTGTCCGAAATGACCCTGGGTCACTAAGGAACTGGCACGTGTTCCAATGGTCAGATTTCAAACACACATGGCAACTTTACTTGGGCTACAAGCAAAGCTGACTTGTCCAACTCTGAACAAGATTCGCTCTCATAGTCTTCACTCGAAGACATAGGATTTTGGTTAAGCATCACTTCAGTCATTCTGACTGGTTCTCTTGGACCCCACTTAACAGTACGGTGGTTCCTATGACTCAACAAAGAAGAAAAAGAACTACGAAAGGTCTAAGTCTTCGCACTCCATAGTCTTCATGCGATGTCTTCTCTTGTCATAGTCTTCAATGTGAATGTCTTCACATACCACCTTTGACTTCAATGTCTTCATACATTTTTAGGGGTCATCTCTGGTAGGAAAACCAAATCAATGAGAGACGTCTACCTGTGTTATCGTGCAATTCTCACAAACATATTAGTCCCTCAACTAGGTTTGTCGTCAATACTCCAAAACCAACTAGGGGTGTCACTAGATGCCTTACAGATTGACTATCATGTATCCTTCTTTGCTCATATGTATGTCCCTTCGGGGAAATGTCACGCGGTGTTTTACTGAAGTCCTTGTAGCTTGCTATGACTCGGTTGCACACGCTGTTGACCGACACGTGCATTGTTGGGTTATGTATGCCTCTCCTTGTAAGTTTGTGCCACCTTGGTTTACGACTAGTCATGTCGGCTCAGATTCTTTGTCATATGGATGCTAGTGACACAATCTTATGCGTGAGCCAAAAGACGCAAATGGTCCCGGCCAAGGTAAGGTGACAGCCATGGGGATACCGTGTGTGAGGATGCAAAGTGATATGATGTGTTACTTGCTAGATCAGTGTGATTTAGGATTGGGGCCCCGACTGTTTTGGTATCAGAGCATGACTGCATGTAGGATTACCAAGCCAAACTGGTCAAAGTCGAGTGATACATCCATTTTGCATCATGTTTCCCTACTGTCATTTATAGTGTTTTCAATCAATATAACACTTTATGGAGCAATTCTAATGCATTTTCTCTCATAATATGTTGATAGCGTGTCATACATATCAGAGAATCACTCAACGTAATCATCCATCGTTCCTGACTAATGATGCTGAAACTTTTCCTCAAAATATATTGGTGTTGGTTGTGACTGAAAGGGGACTGCAGTAGGCGACAAAATTCCTCACAATTAATGTGAGGAACTCGTCGGTGCAAATGTTGGGGAACGTAGTAATTTCAAAATTTTCCTACGCACACGCAAGATCATGGTGATGCATAGCAACGAGGGGGAGAGTCTGATCTACGTACCCTTGTAGATCACAGCGGAAGCGTTGACCCAACGTAGAGGAAGTAGTCGTACGTCTTCTTTCCGGTCCGACCGATCCAAGCACCGTTACTCCGGCACCTCCGAGTTCTTAGCACACGTACAGCTCGATGATGATCCCCGGGCTCCGATCCAGCAAAGCTTCGGGGAGGAGTTCCGTCAGCACGACGGCGTGATGACGATCTTGATGTTCTACCGACGCAGGGCTTCGCCTAAGCACTACAACGATATGATTGAGGTGGAATATGGTGGCTGGGGGCACCGCACACGGCTAAGGAACGATCACATGGATCAACTTGTGTGTCTTGGGGTGCCCCTGCCCCCGTATATAAAGGAGCAAGGGGAGGAGGCCGGCCGGCCAGGTGTGGCGCGCCAAGGAGGAGTCCTCCTCCTAGTAGGAGTAGGACTCCTACTAGGAGTGGGAAAGAGGTGGAGTGGGAGAAGGAAAGGGGGGGCGCCGCCCCCCTCCCCTAGTCCAATTCGGACCAGGGAGGAGGTGGCGCGCGGCCCACCTCTGGCAGCCCTTCTCTCTCTCCACTAAAGCCCATAAGGCCCATTACTTCTCCCGGTAGGGTTCCGGTAACCCTCCGGCTCTCCGGTTTTCTCCGAAATCACCCGGAACACTTCCGGTGTCCGAATATAGTCATGCAATATATCAATCTTTATGTCTCGACCATTTCGAGACTCCTCGTCATGTCCGTGATCACATCCGAGACTCCGAACTAACTTCGGTACATCAAAATGCATAAACTCATAATAACTGTCATCGTAACGTTAAGCGTGCGGACCCTACGGTTCGAGAACAATGTAGACATGACTGAGACACATCTCCGGTCAATAACCAATAGCGGGACCTGGATGCCCATATTGGCTCCTACATATTCTACGAAGATCTTTATCGATCAGACCGCATAACAACATACGTTGTTCCCTTAGTCATCGGTATGTTACTTTGCCCGAGATTCGATCGTCGGTATCCAATACCTAGTTCAATCTCGTTACTGGCAAGTCTCTTTACTCGTTCCGTAATACATCATCTCGCAACTAACTCATTAGTCACAATGCTTGCAAGGCTTATGTGATGTGTATTACTGAGAGGGCCCAGAGATACCTCTTCGACAATCGGAGTGACAAATCCTAATCTCGAAATACGCCAACCCAACATCTGCCTTTGGAGACACCTGTAGTACTCCTTTATAATCACCCAGTTACATTGTGACGTTTGGTAGTACCCAAAGTGTTCCTCCGGTAAACGGGAGTTGCATAATCTCATAGTCATAGGAACATGTATAAGTCATGAAGAATAGCAACAGCAACATACTAAACGATCGGGTGCTAAGCTAATGAAATGGGTCATGTCAATCAGATCATTCAACTAATGATGTGACCTCATTAATCAAATAACAACACATTGTTCATGGTTAGGAAACATAACCATCTTTGATTAACGAGCTAGTCTAGTAGAGGCATACTAGTGACACTATATTTGTCTATGTATTCACACATGTATTATGTTTCCGGTTAATACAATTCTAGCATGAATAATAAACATTTATCATGATATAAGGAAATAAATAATAACTTTATTATTGCCTCTAGGGCATATTTCCTTCAGTCTCCCACTTGCACTAGAGTCAATAATCTAGATTACACAGTAATGATTCTAACACCCATGGAGCCTTGGTGCTGATCATGTTTTGCTCGTGGAAGAGGCTTAGTCAACGGGTCTGCAACATTCAGATCCGTATGTATCTTGCAAATCTCTATGTCTCCCACCTGGACTAGATCCCGGATGGAATTGAAGCGTCTCTTGATGTGCTTGGTCCTCTTGTGAAATCTGGATTCCTTTGCCAAGGCAATTGCACCAGTATTGTCACAAAAGATTTTCATTGGACCCGATGCACTAGGTATGACACCTAGATCGGATATGAACTCCTTCATCCAGACTCCTTCGTTCGCTGCTTCCGAAGCAGCTATGTACTCCGCTTCACATGTAGATCCTGCTACGACGCTTTGTTTAGAACTGCACCAACTGACAGCTCCACCGTTTAATGTAAACACGTATCCGGTTTGTGATTTAGAATCGTCCGGATCAGTGTCAAAGCTTGCATCAACGTAACCTCTTACAGTGAGCTCTTTGTCACCTCCATATACGAGAAACATATCCTTAGTCCTTTTCAGGTATTTCAGGATGTTCTTGACCGCTGTCCAGTGATCCATTCCTGGATTACTTTGGTACCTCCCTGCTAAACTTATAGCAAGGCACACATCAGGTCTGGTACACAGCATTGCATACATGATAGAGCCTATGGCTGAAGCATAGGGAACATCTTTCATTTTCTCTCTATCTTCTGCAGTGGTCGGGCATTGAGTCTGACTCAACTTCACACCTTGTAACACAGGCAAGAACCCTTTCTTTGCTTGATCCATTTTGAACTTTTTCAAAATTTTGTCAAGGTATGTGCTTTGTGAAAGTCCAATTAAGCGTCTCGATCTATCTCTATAGATCTTAATGCCCAATATGTAAGCAGCTTCACCGAGGTCTTTCATTAAAAACTCTTATTCAAGTATCCCTTTATGCTGTCCAGAAATTCTATATCATTTCCAATCAGCAATATGTCATCCACATATAATATCAGAAATGCTACAGAGCTCCCACTCACTTTCTTGTAAATACAAGCTTCTCCAAAAGTCTGTATAAAACCAAATGCTTTGATCACACTATCAAAGCGTTTATTCCAACTCCAAGATGCTTGCACCAGTCCATAAATGGATCGCTGGAGTTTGCACACTTTGTTAGCTCCCTTTGGATCGACAAAACCTTCCGGTTGCATCATATACAACTCTTCTTCCAGAAATCCATTCAGGAATGCAGTTTTGACATCCATCTGCCATATTTCATAATCATAAAATGCGGCAATTGCTAACATGATTCGGACAGACTTAAGCATCGCTACGGGTGAGAAGGTCTCATCGTAGTCAACCCCTTGAACTTGTCGAAAACCTTTTGCGACAAGTCGAGCTTTATAGACAGTAACATTACCATCAGCGTCAGTCTTTTTCTTGAAGATCCATTTATTGTCAATTGCTTGCCGATCATCGGGCAAGTCAACCAAAGTCCATACTTTGTTCTCATACATGGATCCCATCTCAGATTTCATGGCTTCAAGCCACTTTGCGGAATCTGGGCTCACCATCGCTTCTTCATAGTTCGTAGGTTCATCATGATCTAGCAGCATGACTTCCAGAATTGGATTACCGTACCACTCTGGCGCGGATCTTGCTCTGGTTGATCTATGAGGTTCAGTAGTGTCTTGTTCTGAAGTTTCATGATCATTATCATTAGCTTCCTCACTTATTGGTGTAGGTGTTGCAGAAACAGTTTTCTGTGATGTACTACTTTCCAATAAGGGAGCGGGTACAGTTACCTCGTCAAGCTCTACTTTCCTCCCACTCACTTCTTTCGAGAGAAACTCCTTCTCAAGAAATTTTCCGAATTTAGCAACAAAAGTCTTGCCTTCGGATCTGTGATAGAAGGTGTATCCAATAGTTTCCTTTGGATATCCTATGAAGACACATTTCTCCGATTTGGGTTCGAGCTTATCAGGTTGAAAATTTTTCACATAAGCATCGCAGCCCCAAACTTTTAGAAACGACAACTTTGGTTTCTTGCCAAACCATAGTTCATAAGGCGTCGTCTCAACGGATTTTGATGGTGCCCTATTTAACGTGAATGCGGCCGTCTCTAGAGCGTATCCCCAAAATGATAGCGGTAAATCAGTAAGAGACATCATAGATCGCACCATATCTAGTAAAGTACGATTACGACGTTGGGACACACCATCACGCTGTGGTGTTCCGGGTGGCGTGAGTTGCGAAACTATTCCACAATTTTTCAAATGTACACCAAACTCGTAACTCAAATATTCTCCTCCACGATCAGATCGTAGAAACTTTATTTTCTTGTTACGATGATTTTCCACTTCACTCTGAAATTCTTTGAACTTTTCAAATGTTTCAGACTTATGTTTCATTAAGTAGATATACCCATATCTTCTTAAATCATCTGTGAAGGTGAGAAAGTAACGATATCCGCCACGAGCCTCAATATTCATTGGACCGCATACATCTGTATGTATGATTTCCAACAAATCTGTTGCTCTCTCCATAGTACCGGAGAACGGTGTTTTAGTCATCTTGCCCATGAGGCACGGTTCGCAAGTACCAAGTGATTCATAATCAAGTGGTTCCAAAAGTCCATCAGTATGGAGTTTCTTCATGCGCTTTACACCGATATGACCTAAACGGCAATGCCACAAATAAGTTGCACTATCATTATCAACTCTGCATCTTTTGGCTTCTACATTATGAATATGTGTATCACTACTATCGAGATTCAACAAGAATAGACCACTCTTCAAGGGTGCATGACCATAAAAGATATTACTCATATAAATAGAACAACCATTATTCTCTGATTTAAATGAATAACCGTCTCGCATTAAACAAGATCCAGATATAATGTTCATGCTCAACGCTGGCACCAAATAACAATTATTTAGGTCTAATATTAATCCCGAAGGTAGATGTAGAGGTAGCGTGCCGACCGCGATCACATCGACTTTGGAACCGTTTCCCACGCGCATCGTCACCTCGTCCTTAGCCAATCTTCGCTTAATCTGTAGTCCCTGTTTCGAGTTGCAAATATTAGCAACAGAACCAGTATCAAATACCCAGGTGCTACTGCGAGCATTAGTAAGGTACACATCAATAACATGTATATCACATATACCTTTGTTCACCTTGCCATCCTTCTTATCCGCCAAATACTTGGGGCAGTTCCGCTTCCAGTGACCAGTCTGCTTGCAGTAGAAGCACTCAGTTTCAGGCTTAGGTCCAGACTTGGGTTTCTTCTCCTGAGCAGCAACTTGCTTGCCGTTCTTCTTGAAGTTCCCTTTCTTCTTCCCTTTGCCCTTTTTCTTGAAACTAGTGGTTTTGTTAACCATCAACACTTGATGCTCCTTTTTGATTTCTACCTCCGCAGCTTTCAGCATTGCGAAGAGCTCGGGAATAGTCTTGTTCATCCCTTGCATATTATAGTTCATCACGAAGCTCTTGTAGCTTGGTGGCAGTGATTGGAGAATTCTATAAATGATGCAATCATCTGGAAGATTAACTCCCAATTGAATCAAGTGATTATTATACCCAGACATTTTGAGTATATGCTCACCGACAGAACTGTTCTCTTCCATCTTGCAGCTATAGAACTTATTGTAGACTTCATATCTCTCAATCCGGGCATTTGCTTGAAATATTAACTTCAACTCCTGAAACATCTCATATGCTCCATGACGTTCAAAACATCGTTGAAGTCCCGATTCTAAGCCGTAAAGCATGGCACACTGAACTATCGAGTAGTCATCAGCTTTGCTCTGCCAGACGTTCATAACATCTGGTGTTGCTCCAGCAGCAGGCCTAGCACCCAGCGGTGCTTCCAGGGCATAATTCTTCTGTGCAGCAATGAGGATAATCCTCAAATTACGGACCCAGTCCGTGTAATTGCTACCATCATCTTTCAAGTTTGCTTTCTCAAGAAACGCATTAAAATTCAACGGAACAACAACACGAGCCATCTATCTACAATCAACATAAACAAGCAAGATACTATCAGGTACTAAGTTCATGATAAATTTAAGTTCAATTAATCATATTAATTAAGAACTCCCACTTAGATAGACATCCCTCTATTCTTCTAAGTGATCACGTGATCCAAATCAACTAAACCATGTCCGATCATCACGTGAGATGGAGTAGTTTCATCGGTGAACATCATTATGTTGATCATATCTACTATATGATTCACGCTCGACCTTTCGGTCTTCGTGTTCCGAGGCCATATCTGTATATGCTTGGCTCGTCAAGTATAACCTGAGTATTCCGCGTGTGCAACTGTTTTGCACCCGTTGTATTTGAACGTAGAGCCTATCACACCCGATCATCACGTGGTGTCTCGGCACGAAGAACTTTCTCAACGGTGCATACTCAGGGAGAACACTTCTTGATAATTTAGTGAGAGATCATCTTATAATGCTACCGTCAATCAAAGCAAGATAAGATGCATAAAAAAGATAAACATCACATGCAATCAATATAAGTGATATGATATGGCCATCATCATCTTGTGCTTGTGATCTGCATCTCTGAAGCACTGTCACGATCACCATCGTCACCGGCGCGACACCTTGATCTCCATCGTAGCATCGTTGTCGTCTCGCCAATCTTATGCTTCCACGACTATCGCTACCGTTTAGTGATAAAGTAAAGCATTACATCGCGATTGCATTGCATACAATAAAGCGACAACCATATGGCTCCTGCCAGTTGCCGATAACTCGGTTACAAAACATGATCATCTCATACAATAAAATTTAGCATCATGTCTTGACCATATCACATCACAACATGCCCTGCAAAAACAAGTTAGACGTCCTCTACTTTGTTGTTGCAAGTTTTACGTGGCTGCTACGGGTTTAAGCAAGAACCAATCTCACCTACGCATCAAAACCACAATGATAGTTTGTCAAATAGACTCCGTTTTAACCTTCTCAAGGACCGGGCGTAGCCATACTCGGTTCAACTAAAGTTGGAGAGACAGTCGCCCGCAAGCCATCTATGTGCAAAGCACGTCGAGGGAACCAGTCTCGCGTAAGCGTACGCGTAAGGTTGGTCTGGGTCGTCTCGTCCAACAATACCACTGAACCAAAGTATGACATGCTGGTAGGCAGTATGACTTGTATCGCCCACAACTCACTTGTGTTCTACTCGTGCATATAACATCAAACCATAAAAACCTAGGCTCGGATGCCACTGTTGGGGAACGTAGTAATTTCAAAATTTTCCTACGCACACGCAAGATCATGGTGATGCATAGCAACGAGGGGGAGAGTCTGATCTACATACCCTTGTAGATCACAGCGGAAGCGTTGACCCAACATAGAGGAAGTAGTCGTATGTCTTCTTTCCGGTCCGACCGATCCAAGCACCGTTATTCCGGCACCTCCGAGTTCTTAGCACACGTACAGCTCGATGACGATCCCCGGGCTCCGATCCAGCAAAGCTTCGGGGAGGAGTTCCGTCAGCACGACGGCGTGATGACGATCTTGATGTTCTACCGACACAGGGCTTCGCCTAAGCACTACAACGATATGATCGAGGTGGAATATGGTGGCTGGGGGCACCGCACACGGCTAAGGAACGATCCCGTGGATCAACTTGTGTGTCTTGGGGTGCCCCCTGCCCCCGTATATAAAGGAGCAAGGGGAGGAGGCCGGCCGGCCAGGTGTGGCGCGCCAAGGAGGAGTCCTCCTCCTAGTAGGAGTAGGACTCCTAGTAGGAGGGGGAAAGAGGTGGAGTGGGAGAAGGAAAGGGGGGCGCCGCCCCCTCCCCTAGTCCAATTCGGACCAAGGAGGAGGTGGCGCGCGGCCCACCTCTGGCAGCCCTTCTCTCTCTCCACTAAAGCCCATAAGGCCCATTACTTCTCCCGGTAGGGTTCCGGTAAACCTCCGGCTCTCCGGTTTTCTCCGAAATCACCCGGAACACTTCCGGTGTCCGAATATAGTCATCCAATATATCAATCTTTATGTCTCGACCTTTTCGAGACTCCTTGGCATGTCCGTGATCACATCCGGGACTCCGAACTAACTTCAGTACATCAAAATGCATAAACTCATAATAACTGTCATCGTAACGTTAAGCGTGCGGACCCTACGGTTCGAGAACAATGTAGACATGACTGAGACACATCTCCGGTCAATAACCAATAGCGGGACCTGGATGCCCATATTGGCTCCTACATATTCTACGAAGATCTTTATCGGTCAGACCGCATAACAACATACGTTGTTCCCTTTGTCATCGGTATGTTACTTTGCCCGAGATTCGATCGTCGGTATCCAATACCTAGTTCAATCTCGTTACTGGCAAGTCTCTTTACTCGTTCCGTAATACATCATCCCGCAGCTAACTCATTAGTCACAATGCTTGCAAGGCTTATGTGATGTGTATTACCGAGAGGGCCCAGAGATACCTCTCCGACAATCGGAGTGACAAATCCTAATCTCGAAATACGCCAACCCAACATCTGCCTTTGGAGACACCTGTAGTACTCCTTTATAATCACCCAGTTACGTTGTGACGTTTGGTAGTACCCAAAGTGTTCCTCCGGTAAACGGGAGTTGCATAATCTCATAGTCATAGGAACATGTATAAGTCATGAAGAATAGCAACAGCAACATACTAAATGATCGGGTGCTAAGCTAATGAAATGGGTCATGTCAATCAGATCATTCAACTAATGATGTGACCTCATTAATCAAATAACAACACATTGTTCATGGTTAGGAAACATAACCATCTTTGATTAACGAGCTAGTCTAGTAGAGGCATACTAGTGACACTAAGTTTGTCTATGTATTCACACATGTATTATGTTTCCGGTTAATACAATTCTAGCATGAATAATAAACATTTATCATGATATAAGGAAATAAATAATAACTTTATTATTGCCTCTAGGGCATATTTCCTTCAGCAAACACTTTAGACACGGGCAGCAGCTCCCACGAATAGCAACAAAACATAGGAAATCTAAAGCGACTATGGCGTATTCCAGAGCTTGAAGTAGTTTCCACAACGTGATTGCCAGAGTTTTAGATTGGCGCCGTCAAAATGAGGCAACTCAATCTAGGGCCCCAAACCAAAAACATCTGTAGAATTCCAATGCATGTTTTCAATTAAACTGAGTGGAGATTGCGAATTGAACTGGTCGGGCTGCATACCTCTGGTAGGGGTGGGACATAGTGTTTATGCCTAGACCCCCGAATCTCATTGTTACCACGGTGCCCATCGGGACCAGTCATTCCGCTCCCTTGGACGAATCAATGGTTTGGCCGGAATGATCCAGACCATTCTGAAGCTCGTCGAGGTCGGTGTTGCTGGGCAACTTGACATCGTTAATGCACCCACAGAGCTAATCAAGATTGGCGTCGAGCTTCGAGATTGCCTATAAGGCTCGGAGCTGTAAGTCAGGATGGCAACATGCCTTAATGTGGTTCTTGGCTATGATTAGCAAAGATGTTGTCCCATAGAGCAGTCATGAAATAACATACCTATATGAGCCCTAATTGTGCATCGTAGTCTATGAGACTTGAGTGATCTCTAGTAAGCTCGCGAAGAGACCAGGGAGTATGTCGTACATGCTCCAAACAGTGGGGTAGCCTACTGGCAGCCAGGTACTAGTTAAGACTTTGAGTAGAAATCAATTCACACTACACTTCAATTCAAGACATAGTTTATTGTGAAGTTGTAGATAGATGTAGCTTAAAGCTCTACGCAGAAGTTCAACTTAACAATATCTGCTGTAACACCGGTATATTAAACAAGTAGTGAGAAAAGGCAAATCTCTAAATGGTAGTGGGGGTTGTTAGAAATATTGAACTCTTTATATAGTGGGTTCTCCCCACCATACTAAGTGATGTGTTGAGGAGAAAAAAAGAAGACTACACGTGTGTGCTCGCCTCGCCTTGCCGGGCTCAGGATAGGGCGGATGTGCGACATGCGCGTGATGCTCTGTCAAAATCTGGTCAGTGGCCTTGCAAGAGCACGGCTTCCTTTTGTCGTTTTTATATTTTGATGTCTTGGAAGACAAGTTGATCATTTACTTGTCCGGTAAGTTCATGACTTGGAAACCAAATCAGTTCGAGATCGTGATCGCGACACGGTACTGTCTATGGTCCTCGTACATATACTGCTTACCGGCCGCGGCCAAAGACACATCGAAATACCTAGGGTTTTGCCTCATCATGCAACTTGCGCTGCTGTCATAGTCACTCCATCCTGAATGCTGACGTGCATAGGCGCACGGGAGAGAAGGTATCCGGAACCGTTCGTCTTTACGATCCTGCATCAGGAGAGGATGAATTAGGTTTTTGGAAAGTGCTCTGCACAACTGCTCAAGTTCGTCACCATGGGTCGTATTCGGCCAAGTCAGACGGGCCTACTCATCGTCTTCAACGCCGTCCGCACCAGTTCGACACCAACACCGTCATCAACAATGTGCTTCAGCAGCAGCTACGCCTACTACGAACGAACAATACCTCCGTCGTGATATGTTCTTGTCTCATATTACAGTTGTTGTTACATGTGCAATATTGTTGTGTTTTCCTATTTTTCTAGTATGCTACTCCCTCCATTCCATAATGTAAGACATTTTTTGACATCAGTGTAGTGTCAAAAAACGTCTTACATTATGAGACGGAGAGAGTACTTTTTGTTCTAGTCATGAATTATTTACTGAAATTAATCATGAATTTGTCTAATATTCCAACAAAGGGACTTGCAAAACTGCCACCATGGCCTCAAATTAAAAATCAGGAATGCAGATGCCCAAATGTTTGTCGCCCAGCTAGCTAGAAAGCATGAAGTTAATTCAGTATTTTTCTATAATTTCGTTGTGAGTGATGAAGGTAAGTTAATGTATGTGTTGTGGCTTGTGGGTAGATGCCACAAGTAGGAAGAAGAACAAACATTTCCGTAGTGTGGCATCCTTTGATTCTAGAAGGGAGAAATATATTTTTCGTCCCTTAACTCTTTCGAGAGTATAGAAATGGTCCCTCAATTGTAAAACCAGCAAAATTTGGTCCCTCAACTATTCAAACCGGATAATTTTAGTCCCTCATACCGCTTTGACTGTTTTTTTTCAGACGGTGAATGGTTTTGACTAAAACTAGATGCATTGTACAGGCTGGGCGGTCACATCAGTGTGTACAAATCTGCAGGGTCCCACCTGTCAGCCTTAGGAAGAAAGAATAATAGCTTAAAATAAAATGCATTTGCACAGGTTTTGAATTTAATACTGGAAACAAGTTAGATCAGTAGGTAACCACCACACCACGGATACTATGTATTACACAGACAAGTATAAAATCTTTTGTAGTTTTGTAGATATTAAGCATGTTCGCTGTACTCATCTGCACCGGCATTCCATGTTCAAGTATAAGAAAAATAAATAAGAAAGTATCTCTCAGTATAAGGATATATGAGATAATGAAGCTGAATTTTATTTCTATCCATTATCATGTCAGGTGCGCTTTGATAAATATGAAATACAGTGTATTTGTTTGCATTACAAAATGCTTACTCGATGGGTGTCTAGCCCGTGCTTGCACTTAGCACGAGGTGCCCCGTTCGAGTCAGTCGACGGATGATATATTTTTTGCACGTCTTTTTTTTAGATCACACTCTGTTCAAGTTTCGACCACTAAACAAGCTGCTCCCACTGTTCCAAACAAAAACCAGTCCACGTCAGAAAAAAAATCAGCCAAAGTGGTACGAGGGATTAAATTATTCGGTTTTAAAAATTGAGGGATTACAGTTTGCTGGTTTTGGAGTTAAGGAACCATTTTTATACTTTTGAAAAAACTGAGGGACGAAAAATATACTTATCCCATTCTAGAATGATCTAGATATACTACTAATCAGTATGACAATGATCTTTGCACCATTTAGTAGCGACAAGCGCCTGGGATTGAATCCTCAGTCCTGCTTTATTAGCCAGTCGGCTAGTTCTTCCTAGCTACCGGTTCATCTTTTTCATCTAACCGCCGGTGAACTCTGCTCGCCGTTGCTCATTTGGGATTGGGAACCCTGCAGTTGCAGCGGATCTCGCCGGCGGATCCCCCCGGCAACGGTATGCTCCCCATCTTCACCATGGACGCGCCAAAGTCCGAGAAGAACTGCTCGCCGTCGTCGCTGTACGTCTGCACCAGCGCCTTGGTGGTGCTGGCGACCACGTCCTCGTCCGCGGAGAAGAGGCCCTGGTCGGAGGTCAGGAGGCCCTTCTTGCTCAGAAGGTTGTGGTAGTACTGCGTGTCGAACACGTCCGCGGAGCTCACGTCCAGTGCGGTGGTCTGGTTGCCGTCGCCGCCGGTGCAGAGCTTCTGCAGGTTGGCGGCCATGGTGGCGTCCAGCGTCGGGCTGGCCGAGCTCTTGGTGGACGCCAGCCGGTCGCTGAACAGCACGCACCGGGCTCGCCCGATCGTGTGGGCACCTGTCGGTTTTGACGTTCAGAATTTAGGACAAAATAGAGTTTTTCGTTGTGCACTCCATTCCATAAGATCAGGTCAACTGTATGATAATTGACCTATGAAAAATTTGTAACAGTTTGCTTGTGAGGGATGAAGTTTCAGAACTAGTTGCTTCTGCTCTTAGTTAAGCATGGCCACACTGTCTTTTATTTTGAGGGAACATGGCCACACTGTCACTCTTTCGTTTTCAGGGATGTAGCACAGGTCTTTTTTCAGGGATGTAGCACAGGGTTTATAATTCTAGTTGTGCACTTCCGTGGAGATAGTTAGTTTTGTTATTACTGTGGAAACTGTTACCTGACAGAACCACCACGTCTTTCGTGTCGAGGCCGACATCGGCAAACTTCTTTACGATGGAGCTGATTGGTTCGAACGGCGAGGGCAGGCCGTTGTCAGCTCCTGACTGATTCGCCTTCAGACCGTCCCTTCTCCCCAGAAGAACATTATAGTAAGGCCCTCCACTCTGAAAAAAATTAGTGCAGTACTTAATACTTTGTATGACAAGCTGAATGTATCTGACAAAATGGAGCATGAGATGTAAGATGCTCACAAAGAGTACTCCATAGCCAGCTGCAAGGGCTACAACGTCAGCACAGGACACCACCCCAGGGCACATGTTCTCGAGGTCGGCCTTGATTGCGTCGATGACCTCGTACCCTCTGATGGAGTTCTGGTTGGGTAGTGCAAATTTCTCGCCATCAGCACCATCCAGCAAGATTGAACCATCACAGCCCTGGATACATCACAACATTCTTTTCAGTAACTGCAACACAATAGTAGACGGACAGCAACATAACATTCATAGTAAGTTCAGAAGAAACTTGAGGTACATTGACAAAGCAGTCATGGAAATGAAGCCTGAGAAGGGAGGCCCCCATCCTCAGCTCTTCCCTCATGGCAGAAAACACGTGCTGCTGGACGATGTTGTACACTCCGGGGCACGTCCAGTCATAGAAATTGCTGCTTAACTTGTCGCACCTCGCGCCTCCGGTTACGATGCAGAGCACAAGAACTGAGCACACCAGGAGCAACCTGCTGCAGTGAGAGTTCTTCATGTCTTGACACTTACAGTCTCACTTACTAGCTACACTGTCTTTGAGACTTGGGACTGCCTGCATAGTTCACAGTTTTTGGCTTGCTCTTATAGACGCTTAAAGTGGTGAATATCGGTTCTGGTACGACAAGTCATCGCGATAGTGGTGCGGCTGCGCATGCGCCGATCTTCTCCTGTTACCAAACATTTTTGTGCCAAAACAGCACATTCTGAAAATAGCAATTGGCTGCAACTGTGAAGTCACTAGTGTGATGGTGCTGCACTTAGCATGCTTCCGTTGCCTTTTTGTCTCAAGTCCAAGGTGTAGTGGTCTAGTGGAGATCCAACTATAGGAAATTATAATGTATTGCATGCAGTTTCGTGTGCGGATTGGGCCGCCTTCATTATCCTGCTCGATGATGCACAACCTGGTGGTAGCAAAATCATTCTCTCTCCCAGGGGGGGCGGGGGGGGGGGGGGGGGGGGGGGTGGATATCTCTGTGCATTGTGGGGAAATTAATTAATCTTGTGATCATTCAGACAAGGTTTTCAATGATAGCTGAGTTGCAAATGGTGCCGTGAAGTGCATCTCCATTTACAGTGGATTACACAGTTCAATGAATGTGATGGTTCTTCAAGTGAAACTTAATATAGATCAGTTTATTTAGTCAGAGTGCTATCGATATAGACTGGCATTACAGAAGAAAACTCTAACACGGATTTAAGTACGCATAACCAGTTAGTTTTCGAGAAGAGCTAAATGCACTGGAGGTCCTAAAAGTTTCATCGGGATGTCACTTTAGTCCTAATTCTTCCAAAATGAACCTTTAGGTCTTAATTCTTTAGTAAGTGGTTCACCCGAGGTCCTTTTTTCATGGGCGCTCGCTGACCTGCCCGCATGGTGCATTGACCCACGCCACGTTAATAGAGGCCCAATCGCCAGGCAAGAAAAAACACTGAAAGTTTAGGTCCTAGTTCTGGGCAGTGTCATTTTAGTCCTACTTCTTTCAAAATGCACATTTAGGTCCTAGTTCTATAGTAAGTGGTTCACGCGATGTCCTTTTTTACACGATAGCTCACTAACCTGCTCGGTTATGTGTTGACCCATGCCACGTCGACTTAGGATCACTAGCAGATGAGGAACACTTCAACAAAACCTAATTTTTTCACCACTATCATACCGTAGCTATGTGATTTCCTCTACTCTGCCACAGTCACTAGCTGTAGACATTGATTTAGTTCAATTTGCATTGTTTATTAAGTTTCTCAAACCGCTTGCTCTGATTTGAGGTTAGGTGGTAGGAGCTTGTGGAGGAGGCGGTGCCGACGATGATGCTGCAATGCTCCTCTTCGTCACCCGCTTCCCTACCCAGGAGCTTGTTGTCCCAGCAATCGCGATGATGTGGGCATGAGAGGGGAGAGGGGAGAGAGAGAGAGAGATAGAGGATGTCGGTAGGGGCTGGGAAATGTCAACAGGGGGGGGGGGGGTTACAAGGGGCTTTCTGTAAGAGAAGAGCAACTGCGGCAGCCTCTGAGTTGACGTGATGTGTCTCAACGCATCACGCGAGCATGTCAACAACCGCTCGTGTAAAAAAGGATCTCAGGTGAACCACTATAGAATTAGGACCTCAATGTGCATTTCGAAAGAAGTAGGACTAAAATGACACTGCCCAAAAACTTTTAGGACGTTTCTTGCCTCGCGGTTGGGCCCTGTGTTGATGTGCCGTGGGTCAGCCCGCCACGCATGCAGGTCAATGAGTGCTCGTGAAAAAAGGACCTCGGGTGAACCACTTCCTAAAGAATTAAGACCTAAAGATGCATTTTGAAAGAATTGGAACTAAAATGACACCCCGACAAAACTTTTAGGACCTTCAGTGCATTTAACTCTTTCGAGAACATGCAGTATATGTTTTTTGATGATTGATTAATTTCTAATCCTTTTATGTCTCAGTTTGTTGATTAGTTATGATCCTGTGAGAATTAAATCCACTTATATTTTGTGCAAGAGAATTTAAACTGCATGTGTTGAGACCTTTTGGAGCTTGATATATAGCCTGCAAGTATCTGTATTTTGCTTGCATTTAACACTTGGAAACCAACTTATTAATTATTTGTAGGGGCAGTGCTACAAATACTGATTAATTGCTTGTATGACTATCAATACAGAGGCAAAATAATTGGTTGCGTAAATAACGTTTGAAGTCCACGCAACTTCTTTAAAATTAACGTTTAAAGGAATCCATGCTCAGATCAACAGTTCATCAAATAATTCAACGACAAATTCAAAAAGTCCATTGGAATATCTTGTGTGTAGAACATTTTTCTTTTAAAAAAAACTGACTGCTATTGCCTGTTCACAATTTGAGTCATCCACGACAACTCCCACATCGCCTCTCCTACGCTACACGGTGGCCCTCAGCCTCTTTCCTCGCCGCCACCAGACAATACCGTTGCAACGACGGCCAAGATGAAGGATGTTTTTTTAAGATCAAAATACGGCCCACCAAATAGCCGCGAGTGTAGCATTTACCCCCCCCCCCCCCCCCCCCCACTCACTGAAGGAAATATGACCTAGAGGCAATAATAAAGTTATTATTTATTTTCTTATATCATGATAAATGTTTATTAGTCATGCATGCTAGAATTATATTAACCGGAAACATAATACATGTGTGAATACATAGACAAACAGAGTGTCACTAGTATGCCTCTACTTGACTAGCTCGTTGATCAAAGATGGTTATGTTTCCTAACCATAGACATGAGTTGTCATTTGATTAACGGGATCACATCATTAGGAGATTGATGTGATTGACTTGACCCATTCCGTTAGCATAGCACTTGATCGTTTAGTTTGTTGCTATTGTTTTCTTCATGACTTATACATGTTCCTACGACTATGAGATTATGCAACTCCCGTTTACCGGAGGAACACTTTGTGTGCTACCAAACGTCACAACGTAACTGGGTGATTATAAAGGTGCTCTACAGGTGTCTCCGAAGGTACTTGTTGGGTTAGTGTATTTCGAGATTAGGATTTGTCACTCCGATTGTCGGAGAGGTATCTCTGGGCCCTCTCGGTAATGCACATCACATAAGCCTTGCAAGCATTGCAACTAATAAGTTAGTTGCGCGATGATGTATTACGGGACGAGTAAAGAGACTTGCCGGTAACGAGATTGAACTAGGTATTGAGATACCGACGATCAAATCTCGGGCAAGTAACATACCGATGACAAAGGGAACAACGTATGTTGTTATGCGGTCTGACCGATAAAAGATCTTCGTAGAATATGTAGGAGCCAATATGAGCATCCATGTTCCGCTATTGGTTATTGACCGGAGAAGTGTCTCAGTCATGTCTACATAGTTCTCGAACCCGTAGGGTCCGCACGCTTAAAGTTCGATGACGGTTATATTATGAGTTTATGTGTTTTGATGTACCGAAAGAGTTTGGAGTCCCGGATGAGATCGGGGACATGACGAGGAGTCTCGAAATGGTCGAGACGTAAAGATCGATATATTGGATGACTATATTCGGGCATCGGAAAGGTTCCGAGTGATTCGGGTATTTTCAGGAATACCGGGGAGTTACGGGAATTCGTATTGGGCCTTAATGAGCCATACGGGAAATGAGAGAAAGGCCTCAAAGGGTGGCCGCACCCCTCCCCATGGGCTGGTCCAAATTGGACTAGGGAGGGGGGCGCCCCCTTCCTTCCTTCTCCTTTTCCCTTCCCTTTCCTTCTCTCCTACTCCTACTACTTGAAAGGGCTCCTAGTTCTACTAGGAAAGGGGGAATCCTACTCCTGGTGGGAGTAGGACTCCCCTAGGGCGCGCCATAGAGAAGGCCGGCCCTCCCCCTCCTTCACTCCTTTATATACGGGGGCAGGGGCATCCCAAAAACACAACAATTGATCTCTTGATCTCTTAGCCGTGTGCGGTGCCCCCCTCCACCATAATCCACCTCGATCATATTGTAGCGGTGCTTAGGCGAAGCCCTGCGTCGGTAGAACATCAGCATCGTCACCACGTCGTCGTGCTAACGAAACTCTCCCTCAACACTCGGCTGGATCGGAGTTCGAGGGACGTCATCGAGTTGAACGTGTGCAGAACTCAGAGGTGCCGTGCGTTCGGTACTTGATCGGTCAGACCGTGAAGACGTACGACTACATCAACCGTGTTGTGCTAACGCTTCCGCTTCCGGTCTAAGAGGGTACGTAGACAACACTCTCCCCTCTCGTTGCTATGCATCACCATGATCGTGCGTGTGCGTAGGAAATTTTTTGAAATTACTACGTTCCCCAACAGTGGCATCCGAGCCTAGGCTTTATGCGTTGATGTTGTGCACGAGTAGAACACATGTGAGTTGTGGGCGATATAAGTCATAATGCTTACCAGCATGTCATACTTTGGTTCGACAATATTATTGGATGAAGCGGCCCGGACCGACATTACGCGTACGCTTATGCGAGACTGGTTCTACCGACGTGCTTTGCACACAGGTGGCTAGCGGGTGTCAGTTTCTCCAACTTTAGTTGAACCAAGTGTGGCTACGCCCGGTCCTTGCGAAGGTTAAAACAACATCAACTTGACAAACTATCGTTGTGGTTTTGATGCGTAGGTAAGAACGGTTCTTGCTAAGCCCGTAGCAGCCACGTAAAACTTGCAACAACAAAGTAGAGGACGTCTAACTTGTTTTTGCAGGGCATGTTGTGATGTGATATGATCAAGACATGATGCTAAATTTTATTGTGTGAGATGATCATGTTTTGTAACCGAGTTATCGGCAACTGGCAGGAGCCATATGGTTGTCGCTTTATTGTATGCAATGCAATTGCGCTGTAATGTTTTACTTTATCACTAAGTGGTAGCGATAGTCGTGGAAGCATAAGATTGGCGAGATGACAACGATGCTACGATGGTGATCAAGGTGTCGCGCCGGTGACGATGGTGATCATGACGGTGCTTCAAAGATGGAGATCACAAGCACAAGATGATGATGGCCATATCATATCACTTATATTGATTGCATGTGATGTTTATCTTTTATGCATCTTATCTTGCTTTGATTGACGGTAGCATTATAAGATGATCCCTCACTAAATTATCAAAATATAAGTGTTCTCCCTGAGTATGCACCGTTGCGAAAGTTCTTCGTGCTGAGACATCACGTGATGATCGGGTGTGATAGGCTCTACGTTCAAATACAACGAGTGCACACGCGGAATACTCAGGTTAAACTTGATGAGCCTAGCATATAATAGATATGGCCTCGGAACACGGAGACCGAAAGGTCGAGCGTGAATCATATAGTAGATATGATCAACATATTGATGTTCACCATTAATACTACTCCATCTCACGTGATGATCAGACATGGTTTAGTTGATTTGGATCACGTGATCACTTAGAGGATTAGAGGGATGTCTATCTAAGTGGGAGTTCTTAAATAATATGATTAATTGAACTTTAATTTATCATGAACTTAGTCCTGGTAGTATTAGCATATCTATGTTGTAGATCAATAGCTCGTGTTTAGCTCCACTGTTTTATTTTTGATATGTTCCTAGAGAAAACTAAGTTGAAAAATGTTAGTAGCAATGATGCGGATTGGATCCGTGATCTGAGGTTTATCTTCATTGCTGTACAGAAGAATTATGTCCTTGATGCACCGCCAGGTGACAGGCCTATTGCAGGAGCAGATATAGACGTTATGAACATTTGGCTAGCTCAATATGATGACTACTTGATAGTTTAGTGCACCATGCTTAACAGCTTAGAATTGGGACTTCAAAGACGTTTTGAACGTCATGGACCATATGAGATGTTCCAAGAGTTGAAGTTAATATTTCAAGTAAATACCCAAGTTGAGAGATATGAAGTCTCCAACAAGTTCTATAGCTAAAAGATGGAGGAGAATAGCTCAAGCAGTGAGCATGTGCTCAGATTGTCTGGGTACTACAATCGCTTGAATCAAGTGGGAGTTAATCTTCCAGATAAAATAGTGATTGACAGAATTCTCTAGTGACCATCACCAAGTTAGTAGAACTTTGTGATGAACTATAATATGCAAGGGATAACGGAAACGATTCCCAAGCTCTTCGTGATGCTGAAATCGACGAAGGTAGAAATCAATAAAAGCATCAAGTGTTGATGGTAAAACCACAAGTTTCAAGTAAAGGGACCAAGGCAAAAAAGAGGAACTTCAAAAAGAACGGCAAACAAGTTGCTGCTTAAGTGAAGAAACCCAAGTCTGGACCTAAGCCTGAGACTAAGTACTTCTACTGCAAAGGAACTGGTCACTGGAAGCGGAACTACCCAAGTAATTGGGCGATAAGAAGGATGGTAAAGTGAACATAGATATATTTGATATACATGTTATTGATGTGTACTTTACTAGTGTTTATAGCAACCCCTCAGTATTTGATACTAATTCAGTTGCTAAGAATAGTAACTCGAAACGGGAGTTGCAGAATGAACAGAGACTAGTTAAGGGTGAAGTGACGATGTGTATTGAAAGTGGTTCCAAGATTGATATGATCATCATCACACACTCCCTATACTTTCGGTATTAGTGTTGAACCTAAAATAAATGTTATTTAGTGTTTGCGTTGAGCATGTATATGATTGGATCATGTTTATTGCAATACAGTTATTCATGTAAGTTAGAGAATAATTGTTGTTCTGTCTACATGAATAAAACCTTCTATGGTCATACACCCAATGAAAATGGTTTGTTGGATCTCGATCATGGTGATACACATTTTCATAATATTGAAGCCAAAAGATGCAAAGTTAATAATGATAGTGCAACTTATTTGTGGCACTACCGTTTAGGTCATATTGGTGTAAAGCGCATGAAGAAAATCCATGCTGATGGGCTTTTGGAATCACTTGATTATGAATCAGTTGATGCTTGCGAACCATGCCTCATGGGTAAGATGACTAAGACTCTGTTCTCCGGAACAATGGAGCGAGCAAAAGATTTGTTGGAAATCATACATACTGATGTATGTGGTCCGATGAATATTGAGGCTCGCGGCAGGTATCATTATTTTCTGATCTTCACAGATCATTTGAGCAGATATGAGTATATCTACTTGATGAAACACAAGTCTGAAACATTTGAAAAGTTCAAAAAAATTTAGAGTGAAGTGGAGAATCATCGTAACAAAATAAAAGTTTCTACGATATGATCGCAGAAGTAAAATATTTGAGTTACGAGTTTGGCCTTCAGTTAAAACAATGTGAAATAGTTTCACTACTCACGCCACCTGGAACACCACAGTGTAATGGTGTGTCCGAACATCGTAACCGTGCTTTATTAGATATGGTGCGATCTATGATGTCTCTTACTGATTACCACTATTGTTTTGGGGTTATGCATTAGAGACAGCTACATTCACGTTAAATAGGGCACCATCTAAATCCGTTGAGACGACACCGTATGAACTGTGGTTTGGCGACAAACCTAAGTTGTCGTTTCTTAAAGTTTGGGACTGCGATGCTTATGTGAAAAGTTTCAACATGATAAGCTCGAACCCAAATCGGAGAAGTAAATCTTCATAGGATACCCAAAAGAAAATGTTGGGTACACCTTCTATCACAGATCCGAAGGCAAGATATTCGTTGCTGAGAATGGATCCTTTCTAGAGAAGGAGTTTCTCTCGAAAGAAGTGAGTGGGAGGAAAGTAGAACTTGATGAGGTAACTATACGTGCTCCCTTATTGGAAAGTAGTGAAGGAAATATGCCCTAGAGGCAATAATAAAGTTATTATTTTTTTCCTTATATCATGATAAATGTTTATTATTCATGCTAGAATTGTATTAACCGAAAACATAATACATGTGTGAATACATAGACCAACAGAGTGTCACTAGTATGCCTCTACTTGACTAGCTCGTTAATCAAAGATGGTTATGTTTCCTAACCATGAACAAAGAGTTGTTATTTGATTAACGAGGTTACATCATTAGTAGAATGATCTGATTGACATGACCCATTCCATTAGCTTAGCACCCGATCGTTTAGTATGTTGCTATTGCTTTCTTCATGACTTATATATGTTCCTATAACTATGAGATTATGCAACTCCCGTTTACCGGAGGAACACTTTGGGTACTACCAAACGTCACAACGTTACTGGGTGATTATAAAGGAGTACTACAGGTGTCTCCAATGGTAGATGTTGGGTTGGCATATTTCGAGATTAGGGTTTGTCACTCCGATTGTCGGAGAGGTATCTCTGGGCCCTCTCGGTAATGCACATCACATAAGCCTTGCAAGCACTGCAACTAATATGTTAGTTGTGAGATGATGTATTACGGAACGAGTAAAGAGACTTGCCGGTAACGAGATTGAACTAGGTATTGGATACCGACGATCGAATCTCGGGCAAGTAACATACCGATGACAAAAGGAACAACGTATGTTGTTATGCGGTCTGACCGATAAAGATCTTCGTAGAATATGTAGGAGCCAATATGGGCATCCAGGTCCCGCTATTGGTTATTGACCGGAGACGTGTCTCGGTCATGTCTACATTGTTCTCGAACCGTAGGGTCCGCACGCTTAACGTTACGATGACAGTTATTATGAGTTTATGCATTTTGATGTACCGAAGGTTGTTCGGAGTCCCGGATGAGATCACGGACATGACGAGGAGTCTCGAAATGGTCGAGACGTAAATATTGATATATTGGAAGCCTATGTTTGGACATAGGAAGTGTTCCGGGTGAAATCGGGATTTTACCGGAATACCGGGAGGGTTACCGGAACCCCCCGGGAGACTAATGGGCCTATTGGGCCTTAGTGGAAAAGAGAAAAGGGGCAGCCCACAGCTGGCCGCGCGCCCTCCCCCTTCCCCAAGTCCTAGTAGGACTAGGAGAAGGGGCCGGCCCCCCTCTCTCTCCTTTCCCCCTTGAGAGTCCTAGTTGGAATAGGATTGGAGGGGGGAGTCCTACTCCCGGTAGGAGTAGGACTCCCCCTGCGCCTCCCTCTCTCTGGCCGGCCAGCCCCCTCCCTCCAACCTTTATATACGGGGGCAGGGGACATTCCAAGACACACAAGTTGATCCTTGAGATCGTTCCTTAGCCGTGTGCGGTGCCCCCTGCCACCAAATTCCACCTCGATCATACCGTTGTAGTGCTTAGGCGAAGCCCTGCGTCGGTAGTACATCAAGATCGTCACCACGCCGTCGTGCTGACGGAACTCTTCCTCGACGCTTTGCTGGATCGGAGCCCGAGGATCGTCATCGAGCTGAACGTGTGCTAAGAACTCGGAGGTGCCGGAGTAACGGTGCTTGGATCGGTCGGATCGGGAAGAAGACGTACGACTACTTCCTCTACATTGTGTGATCGCTTCCGCAGTCGGTCTGCGTTGGTACGTAGACAACACTCTCCCCTCTCGTTGCTGTGCATCACCATGATCTTGCGTGTGCGTAGGAAAATTTTCGAAATTACCACGTTCCCCAACAGTGGCATCCGAGCCTAGGTTTTATGGTTTGATGTTATTTGCACGAGTAGAACACAAGTGAGTTGTGGGCGATACAAGTCATACTACCTACCAGCATGTCATACTTTGGTTCGGCGGTATTGTTGGGTGAGACGATCCGGACCAACCTTACGCGTACTCTTACGCGAGACCGGTTCCCTCGACGTGCTTTGCACATAGATGGCTTGCGGAAGACTGTCTCTCCAACTTTAGTTGAACCAAGTGTGACTACGCCCGGTCCTTGAGAAGGTTAAAACGGAGTCTATTTGATGAACTATCGTTGTGGTTTTGATGCGTAGGTGAGATGAGTTCTTACTTAAGCCCGTAGCAGCCACGTAAAACTTGCAACAACAAAGTAGAGGACGTCTAACTTGTTTTTGCAGGGTATGATGTGATATGGTCAAGGCATGATGCTGATTTTATTGTATGAGATGATCATGTTTTGTAACCGAGTTATCGGCAACTGGCAGGAGCCATATGGTTGTCGCTTTATTGTATGCAATGCAATTGCGATGTAATGCTTTACTTTATTACTAAGCGATAGTGATAGTTGTGGAAGCATAAGATTGGCGAGACGACAACGATGCTACGATGGAGATCAAGGTGTCGCGCCGGTGACGATGGTGATCATGACGGTGCTTCAGAGATGGAGATCACAAGCACAAGATGATGATGGCCATATCATATCACTTATATTGATTGCATGTGATGTTTATCCTTTTATGCATCTTATCTTGCTTTGATTGACGGTAGCATTATAAGATGATCTCTCACTAAATTATCAAGAAGTGTTCTCCCTGAGTATGCACCGTTGCCAAAGTTCGTCGTGCCCAGACACCACGTGATGATCGGGTGTGATAAGCTCAACGTCCAAATGCAACGGGTGCAAAACAGTTGCACACGCAGAATACTCAGGTTATACTTGACGAGCCAAGCATATACAGATATGGCCTCGGAACACGGAGACCGAAAGGTCGAGCGTGAATCATATAGTAGATATGATCAACATAACGATGTTCACCATTGAAAACTACTCCATCTCACGTGATGATCGGTTATGGTTTAGTTGATTTGGATCACGTGATCACTTAGAGGATTAGAGGGATGTCTATCTAAGTGGGAGTTCTTAAGTAATATGATTAAATTGAACTTAAATTTATCATGAACTTAGTCCTGGTAGTATTTTGCAAATCATGTTGTAGATCAATAGCTCGCGTTGTTGCTTCCCTGTGTTTATTTTGATATGTTCCTAGAGAAAATTGTGTTGAAAGATGTTAGTAGCAATGATGCGGATTGGATCCGTGATCTGAGGTTTATCCTCATTGCTGCACAGAAGAATTATGTCCTTGATGCACCGCTAGGTGACAGACCTATTGCAGGAGCAGATGCAGACGTTATGAACGTTTGGCTAGCTCAATATGATGACTACTTGATAGTTTAGTGCACCATGCTTAACGGCTTAGAATCGGGACTTCAAAGACGTTTTGAACGTCATGGACCATATGAGATGTTCCAGGAGTTGAAGTTAATATTTCAAGCAAATACCCGAGTTGAGAGACATGAAGTCTCCAGCAAGTTCTATAGCTAAAAGATGGAGGAGAATCGCTCAACTAGTGAGCATGTTCTCAGATTGTCTGGGTACTACAATCGCTTGAATCAAGTGGGAGTTAATCTTCCAGATAAGATAGTGATTGACAGAATTCTCTAGTCATTATCACTAAGTTAGTAGAACTTCGTGATGAACTATAATATGCAAGGGATAACGGAAACAACTCCCAAGCTCTTCGTGATGCTGAAATCAACGAAGGTAGAAATCAAGAAAAACATCAAGTGTTGATGGTTGACAAGACCACTAGTTTCAAGAAAAAGGCAAAGGGAAGAAGGGGAACTTCAAGAAGAACGGCAAGCAAGTTGCTGCTCAAGTGAAGAAGCCCAAGTCTGATCCTAAGCCTGAGACTAAGTGCTTCTACTGCAAAGGGACTGGTCACTGGAAGCGGAACTACCCCAAGTGATTGGCGGATAAGAAGGATGGCAAAGTGAACATAAGTATATTAGATATACATGTTATTGATGTGTACTTTACTAGTGTTTATAGCAAACCCTCAGTATTTGATACTAGTTCAGTTGCTAAGATTAGTAACTCGAAACGGGAGTTGCAGAATAAACAGAGACTAGTTAAGGGTGAAGTGACGATGTGTGTTGGAAGTAGTTCCAAGCTTGATATGATCATCATCGCACACTCCCCTATACTTTCGGGATTAGTGTTGAACCTAAATAAGTGTTATTTGGTGTTTGTGTTGAGCATGAATATGATTTGATCATGTTTATTGTAATACGGTTATTCATTTAAGTAAAAGAATAAATTATTGTTCTGTTTACATGAATAAAACCTTATATGGTTACACACCCAATGAAAATAGTTCATTGGATCTCGATCTTAATAATACACATATTCATAATATTGAAACCAAAAGATGCGAAGTTAATAATGATAGTGTAACTTATTTGTGGCACTGCCGTTTATTTCATATTGGTGTAAAGCGCATGAAGAAACTCCATGCTGATGGGCTTTTGGAATCACTTGATTATGAATCAGTTGATGCTTGCAAACCATGCCTCATGGGCAAGATGACTAAGACTCTGTTCTTTGGAACAATGGAGCGAGCAAAAGATTTGTTGGAAATCATACATACTGATGTATGTGGTCCGATGAATATTAAGGCTCACGACATGTATCATTATTTTATGATCTTCACAGATGATTTGAGCAGATATGAGTATATCTACTTAATGAAACATAAGTCTGAAACATTTGAGAAGTTCAAAAAATTTCAGAGTGAAGTGAAAATCATCGTGACAAGAAAATAAAGTTTCTACGATCTGATCGCGGAGACAAATATTTGAGTTACGAGTTTGGTCTTCAATTAAAACAATGTGGAATAGTTTCACAAACTCATGCCACATGGAACACCACAGCATAATGGTGTGTCCGAACGTCATAACTGTACTTTATTGGATATAGTGCAATCTATGATGTATCTTACCGATCTACCACTATCGTTTTGGGGTTATGCATTAGAGACAGCTGCATTCACGTTAAATAGGGCACCATCTAAATCCGTTGAGACGACACCGTGTGAACTATGGTTTGGCAAGAAACCAAAGTTGTCGTTTCTTAAAGTTTGGGGTTGCGATGCTTATATGAAAAAGTTTCATCCTGATAAGCTCAAAACTCAAATCGGAGAAGTGCATCTTCATAAGATATCCAAAGGAAACTATTGGATACACCTTCTATCACAGATCCGAAGGCAAGACTTTTGTTGCTAAATTCGGAAACTTTCTGGAGAAGGAGTTTCTCTCGAAAGAAGTGAGTGGGAGGAAAGTAGAACTTGACGAGGTAACTGTACCTGCTCCCTTATTGGAAAATAGTACATCACATAAAACTGTTTCTGCGACACCTATACCAATTAGTGAGGAAGCTAATGATGATGATCATGAAGCTTCAGGACAAGATACTACTGAACCACGTAGATCAACCAGAGTGAGATCCGCACCAGAGTGGTACGGTAATCCAGTTCTGGAAGTCATGCTACTAGATCATGATGAACCTACGAACTATGAAGAAGCGATGGTGAGCCCAGATTCCGCGAAATGGTTTGAGGCCATGAAATCTGAGATATGATCCATGTATGAGAACAAAGTATGGACTTTGATGGATTTGCCCGATGATCGGCAAGCCATAGAAAATAAATGGATCTTCAAGAGGAAGACGAACGCTGATAGTAGTGTTACTATCTACAAAGCTAGAATTGTCGCAAAAGTTTTCGACAAGTTCAAGGTGTTGACTACGATGAGTTTTTCTCACTCGTATCTATGCTTAAGTCTGTCCGAATCATGTTAGCAATTGCCGCATTTTATGAAATCTGGCAAATGGATAAACAATACTGCATTCCTTAATGGATTTATTAAAGAAGAGTTGTATGTGATGCAACTAGAAGGTTTTGTCAATCCAAAAGGTGCTAACAAAATGTGCAAGCACCAGCGATCCATCTGTGGACTGGTGCAAGCATCTCGGAGTTGGAATATACGCTTTGATAAGTTGATCAAAGCATATAGTTTTATACAGACTTGCGGTGAAGCCTGTATTTACAAGAAAGTGAGTGGGAGCACTACAACATTTCTGATAAGTATATGTGAATGACATATTGTTGATCGGAAATAATGTAGAATTATTCTGTAAAGCATAAAGGAGTGTTTGAAAGGAGTTTTTCAAAGAAAGACTTCGGTGAAGCTGCTTACATATTGAGCTTCAAGATCTATAGAGATAGATCAAGACGCTTGATAAGTTCTTTCAATGAGTACATACCTTGACAAAGATTTTGAAGTAGTTCAAAATGGAGCAGTCAAAGAAAGAGTTCTTGACTGTATTATAAGGTGTGAAGTTGCGTAAGACTCAAAGCCCGACCACGGCAGAAGATAGAAAGAGAATGAAAGTCATTCCCTATGCCTTGGCCATAGGTTCTATGTCATGCTGTATACCAGATCTATTGTATACCCTGCACTGATTTGGCAAAGGAGTACAATAGTGATCTAGGAGTAGATCACTGGACAGCGGTCAGAATTATCCTTAGTGAAATAAGGATATGTTTCTCGATTATGGACGTGATAAAAAGGTTCGTCGTAAAGGGATACGCCGATGCAAGTTTTGACACTAATCTAGATGACTCTAAGTCTCGGTCTAGATACATATTGACAGTGGGAGCAATTAGCTAGAGTAGCTCCGTGCAGAGCATTATAGACAAAGAATTTTGCAAAATACTTACGGATCTGAATGTGACAGACCCGTTGACTAAAATTATCTCACAAGCAAAACATGATCACACCTTAGTACTCTTTGGGTATTAATCACATAGAGATGTGAACTAGATTACTGACTCTAATAACCCTTTGAGTGTTGGTCACATAACGATGTGAACTATGGGTGTTAATCACATGGTGATGTGAACTATTGCTGCTAAGTCACATGGCGATGTGAAACTAGATTATTGACTCTAGTGCAAGTGGGAGACTGAAGGAAATATGCCCTAGAGGCAATAATAAAGTTATTATTTATTTCCTTATATCATGATAAATGTTTATTATTCATGCTAGAATTGTATTAACCGGAAACATAATACATGTGTGAATACATAGACCAACAGAGTGTCACTAGTATGCCTCTACTTGACTAGCTCGTTAATCAAAGATGGTTATGTTTCCTAACCATGAACAAAGAGTTGTTATTTGATAACGAGGTCACATCATTAGTAGAATGATCTGATTGACATGACCCATTCCATTAGCTTAGCACCCGATCGTTTAGTATGTTGCTATTGCTTTCTTCATGACTTATACATGTTCCTATAACTATGAGATTATGCAACTCCCGTTTACCGGAGGAATACTTTGGGTACTACCAAACGTCACAATGTTACTGGGTGATTATAAAGGAGTACTACAGGTGTCTCCAATGGTAGATGTTGGGTTGGCGTATTTCGAGATTAGGGTTTGTCACTCCGATTGTCGGAGAGGTATCTCTGGGCCCTCTCGGTAATGCACATCACATAAGCCTTGCAAGCACTGCAACTAATATGTTAGTTGTGAGATGATGTATTACGGAACGAGTAAAGAGACTTGCCGGTAACGAGATTGAACTAGGTATTGGATACCGATGATCGAATCTCGGGCAAGTAACATACCGATGACAAAAGGAACAACGTATGTTGTTATGCGGTTTGACCGATAAAGATCTTCGTAGAATATGTAGGAGCCAATATGGGCATCCAGGTCCCGCTATTGGTTATTGACCGGAGACGTGTCTCGGTCATGTCTACATTGTTCTCGAACCGTAGGGTCCGCACGCTTAACGTTACGATGACAGTTATTATGAGTTTATGCATTTTGATGTACCGAAGGTTGTTCGGAGTCCCGGATGAGATCACGGACATGACGAGGAGTCTCGAAATGGTCGAGACGTAAAGATTGATATATTGGAAGCCTATGTTTGGACATAGGAAGTGTTCCGGGTGAAATCGGGATTTTACCGGAATACCGGGAGGGTTACCGGAACCCCCCGGGAGACTAATGGGCCTATTGGGCCTTAGTGGAAAAGAGAAAAGGGGCAGCCCACAGCTGGCCGCGCGCCCTCCCCCTTCCCCAAGTCCTAGTAGGACTAGGAGAAGGGGCCGGCCCCCCTCTCTCTCCTTTCCCCCTTGAGAGTCCTAGTTGGAATAGGATTGGAGGGGGGAGTCCTACTCCCGGTAGGAGTACCGGGAGTAGGACTCCCCCTGCGCCTCCCTCTCTCTGGCCGGCCAGCCCCCCTCCCTCCAACCTTTATATACGGGGGCAGGGGACATTCCAAGACACACAAGTTGATCCTTGAGATCGTTCCTTAGCCGTGTGCGGTGCCCCCTGCCACCAAATTTCACCTCGATCATACCGTTGTAGTGCTTAGGCAAAGCCCTGCGTCGGTAGTACATCAAGATCGTCACCACGCCGTCGTGCTGACGGAACTCTTCCTCGACGCTTTGCTGGATCGGAGCCCGAGGATCGTCATCGAGCTGAACGTGTGCTAAGAACTCGGAGGTGCCGGAGTAACGGTGCTTGGATCGGTCGGATCGGGAAGAAGACGTACGACTACTTCCTCTACATTGTGTGATCGCTTCCGCAGTCGGTCTGCGTTGGTACGTAGACAACACTCTCCCCTCTCGTTGCTGTGCATCACCATGATCTTGCGTGTGCGTAGGAAAATTTTTGAAATTACCACGTTCCCCAACAAGTAGTTCATCACAGAAATCTGTTCCTGTGACTACTACACCAATTAGTGAGGAAGCTAATGATGATGATCATGTAACTTCAGATAAAGTTACTACCGAACCTCGTAGGTAAACCAGAGTGAGATCCGCACCAGAGTGGTATGGTAATCCCGTTCTGGGGGACATGTTACTTGACCATGACGAGCCTACGAACTATGAGGAAGCAATGATGAGCCCAGATTCCACGAAATGGCTTGAGGCCATGAAATCTGAGATGAGATCCATGTATGAGAACCAAGTATGGACTTTGATTGACTTGCCCATTGATCGGCAAGCCATTGATATTAAATGGATCTTCAAGAGGAAGACGGACGCTGATAGTAGTGTCACTATCTACAAAAAGCTAGAATTGTCGCAAAAAGGATTTCGACAAGTTCAAGGTGTTGACTACAGTGAGAGTTTCTCACTCATATCTATGCTTAAGTCTGTCCGAATCATGTTAGCAATTGCCGCATTTTATGAAATCTAGCAAATGGATAAACAAAACTACATTCCTTAATGGATTTATTAAAGAAGAGTTGTATATGTGCAACCAGAAGGTTTTGTCAATCCTAAAGGTACTAACAAAATATGCAAGCTCCAGCGATCCATCTATGGACTGGTGCAAGCATTTTGGAGTTGGAATATACGCTTTGATAAGTTGATCAAAGCATATAATTTTATAGACTTGCGGTGAAGTCTGTATTTACAAGAAAATGAGTGGGAGCACTACAGCATTTCTGATAAGTATATGTGTATAACATATTGTTGATCGGAATAATGTAGAATTATTCTGCAAAGCATAAAGGAGTGTTTGAAAGGAGTTTTTCAAAGAAAGACCTCGGTGAAGCTGCTTACATATTGAGCATCAAGATCTATAGAGATAGATCAAGACGCTTGATAAGTTTTCAATGAGTACATGCCTTGACAAGTTTTTCAAGTAGTTCAAAATGGAACAGTCAAAGAAAGAGTTCTTGCCTGTGTTACAAGGTGTGAAATTGAGTAAGACTCAAAGCCCGACCATGGCAGAAGATAGAGAGAGAATGAAAGTCATTCCCTATGCCTCAGCCATAGGTTCTATAAAGTATGCCATGCTGTGTCCCAGACCTATTGTATACCCTGCCCTGAGTTTGGCAAGGGAGTACAATAGTGATCTAGGAGTAGATCACTAGACATTGGTCAAAATTATCCTTAGTGAAATAAGGATATGTTTCTCGATTCTGGAGGTGACAAAAGGTTCGTCGTAAAGGGTTACGTCGATGCAAGTTTTGACACTAATTCAGATGACTCTAAGTCTCAATCTGGATACATATTGAAAGTGGGAGAAATTAGCTAGAGTAGCTCCGTGCAGAGCATTGTTGACATAGAAATTTGCAAAATACGTATGGATCTGAATGTGGCAGACCCGTTGACTAAACTTCTCTCACAAGCAAAACATGATCACACCTTAGTACTCTTTGGGTGTTAATCACATAGCGATGTGAACTAGATTATTGAATCTAGTAACCCTTTGGGTGTTGGTCATATGTCGATGTGAACTATGGGTGTTAATCACATGGTGATGTGAACTATTGGTATTAAATCACATTGTGATGTGAATTAGATTATTGACTCTAGTGCAAGTGGGAGACTGAAGGAAATATGCCCTAGAGGCAATAATAAAGTTATTATTTATTTCCTTATTATCATGATAAATTTTTATTATTCATGCTAGAATTGTATTAACCGGAAACATAATACATGTGTGAATACATAGACAAACAGAGTGTCACTAGTATGCCTCTACTTGACTAGCTCGTTGATCAAAGATGGTTATATTTCCTAACCATAGACATGAGTTGTCATTTGATTAACGGGATCACATCATTAGGAGAATGATGTGATTGACTTGACCCATTCCGTTAGCATAGCACTTGATCGTTTAGTTTGTTGCTATTGCTTTCTTCATGACTTATACATGTTCCTATGACTATGAAATTATGCAACTCCCGTTTATCGGAGAAACACTTTGTGTGCTACCAAATGTCACAACGTAATTGGGTGATTATAAAGATGCTCTACAGGTGTATCTGAAGGTACTTGTTGGGTTGGCGTATTTCGAGATTAGGATTTGTCACTCCGATTGTCGGAGAGGTCTCTCTGGGCCCTCTCGGTAATGCACATCACATAAGCCTTGCAAGCATTGCAACTAATAAGTTAGTTGCGGGATGATGTATTACGGAACGAGTAAAGAGACTTGCCGGTAACGAGATTGAACTAGGTATTGAGATACCGACGATCAAATCTCGGGCAAGTAACATACCGATGACAAAGGGAACAACGTATGTTGTTATGCGGTCTGACCGATAAAAGATCTTCGTAGAATATGTAGGAGCCAATATGAGCATCCAGGTTCCGCTATTGGTTATTGACGGGAGACGTGTCTCAGTCATGTCTACATAGTTCTCGAACCCGTAGGGTCCGCATGCTTAAAGTTCGATGACGGTTATATTATGAGTTTATGTGTTTTGATGTACCGAAGGAGTTCGGGGTCCCGGATGAGATCGGGGACATGACGAGGAGTCTCAAAATGGTCGAGACATAAAGATCGATATATTGGACGACTATATTCGGACATCGGAAAGGTTTCGAGTAATTCAGGTATTTTCGGGAGTACCGGCGAGTTACGGGAATCCGTACTGGGCCTTGATGGGCCATACGAGAAAGGAGAGAAAGGCCTCAAAGGGTGGCCACACCCCTCCCCATGGGTTGTCCGAATTGGACTAGGGAGGGGGGCGCCCATTCCTTCCTTCTCCTTTTCCCTTCCCTTTCCTTCCCTCCTACTCCTACTACTTGGAAGGGCTCCTAGTTCTACTAGGAAAGGGGGAATCCTACTCCCGGTGAGAGTAGGACTCCCCTAGGGCGCGCGATAGAGAGGGCCGGCCCTCCCCCTCCTCCACTCTTTTATATACGGGGGCAAGGGGCACCCCAAAAACACAACAATTGATCTCTTGATCTCTTAGCCGTGTGCGGTGCCCCCCTCCACCATAATCCACCTCGATCATATCGTAGCGGTGCTTAGGCGAAACCCTGCGTCGGTAGAACATCATCATCGTTACCACGCCGTCGTGCTGACGAAACTCTCCCTCAACACTTGGCTGGATCGGAGTTCGAGGGACGTCATCGAGTTGAACGTGTGCAGAACTCGGAGGTGTCGTGCGTTCGGTACTTGATCGGTTGGACCATGAAGACGTACGACTACATCAATCGCGTTGTGCTAACGCTTCCGCTTCCGGTCTACGAGGGTACGTAGACAACACTCTCCCCTCTCGTTGCTATGCATCACCATGATCTTGCGTGTGCGTAGGATTTTTTTTGAAATTAGTACGTTCCCCAACACTCACCACCCCTCTAAATTGGGCATAAGAAGCCAAATCTTGCCCCTATGAACTAGCACATATATAGAAGCAGCGTTCATCCGCTTTGTATTCAAAGTTAGATAAATTGGGTTATAGTGGGGTTAGTTTAATTTGTATTGGGTTATCACTTCAGCAGGCCTTCGCGGGATGCCGCGTTGCACCCCTGCATACCATGGAGAGGACATTTTCCATCTATGGCCCTTTCTTTATTGGTTAACTTGAATATGGACTTAGGTACGCATAAGAGCATCTCTAGCTCTTCCCCTATCCTTTAATCCTCTAAAATGGAAAGATCGATTATTATGTTTTGCACCTAGCCCTTCACTCAAAATTCATAACCTCAATAGCTCAAATTAGCCCACAAATTCATCGCAAACACACATTTAGAGTAAGCTAATTGCATAAAAAGATGATAGCAAACAAAAGGAGCTTAATTAAACACTACTCCCTTTGTAAAGAAATGTAAGACGTTTTAGGTCACTAAGGTAGTGATCTAAAATATCTTACATTTGTTTGCAGAAGGAGTACATCATTAACACTACACCAAGCTAAAACGAACTAAAAGGGACTAACATGAGGTGTTTTACTCCTTGTCGGAGTAGACCTCTACCACAGCCGCACCGGAGCCGCCGACCTCGTGGCCGTTAGCTGCTGGGCAAATCCACAACGTGTCGTCGTCGAAGCCTGTGGTCATTAGTGGTTGGGAAAATCCACAACGTGTTATCGTCGGAGTCTGTCCCCGACGACGATGCCCCCTGGGCAAAAGGAAAGGGGCCGCCATTCTCTTTATTTCCTGAATCGTCTGGTCCTTCAGTAAGTAACAGGGGCTAAAAGGCCTGAAATCGAAAATGCCAAAATAGGAATAAGGGTTGTTATTATTAGACATGTCCCTTATTTTATCTCAAGCCTAAACCGGAAAAGGAAGCCTGTTACCCAGGGGCCGGCTTTAGGCTATCTCATCTGTTGTTCCTCGTCTCTCAAGAAGGTTTTTTCTTAAAGGGGAAAGACCCTGACCTCTTCATCATCATGATGCACACAGCTAAAGATGGGAAGGTAAGATCATCAATCACTAGTAGGCTAGTGCTATGTGCAGTTAAAGATAGGATCCAACCACAGCTTGGCAGATCTCTTAGCCCCGTTCATCTTCAGCGCAAGGGCGCTCGATCAGTGAGCTATTACGCACTTTTTAAAAGTGGTTGCTTCTAGGAAAACCTCTTGATTGTCTTTTCACGCATGAGCAACTCGTGGTGGCTCGCTGTCACCATGGGCTCATCCTCCATGGACTCTAGGATGGTGTGGTTCTCGTCATCAAGGTCCCGGTTGGCAAGGAGCTTAGCCACGGCGCCGACACATCGGCTTTGAGTTGTGCCTCCGCCACGCGCTTCTCGACTCCTCGGTGAGCATGGCGTGGTATCGCGCCTCCACCTCCTTCCATGAGAGGAGGCGGGTGGCGTCGCCGTCCTCCTCCCCACCCGTGTTGGCAACCTCGAATCCGGCGGCTGCGACGACCCCATCCTCCACTAGCATGGCGAGATTGTCCTCCTCCCTTCCTATCTCGCGTCCTCGACGATGCCTACTAGTGATGTTGCATATGACACTCCTTTGTAACGACTTGGGTACTCCATCGGCCGAGAGTATTGCGTACTACATCAGGCAGTGGTGAGTGCAGTTTAAATTCTCTCAAGAACGCACATGAATTTCGGACACAACAGATTTTGCGCAGCCCACAAGACTCTTGCTTTGTTTTTCCTTTTGTTTCGTTTATACCGATTGAACGATGATCTTGGTGCTAGTCGCCCAACTCTATCAGCACGATCTACCACAACTGTAACATCCCACGATCAGCTAGCTGAGGTCGAGCTCTATTCTAGCAGAGTGTTGAAGAATCGGTCAGGCCGTTACATAACCCGGCGTTTGTTAGTTTTTGAAGAAAAATGGCTAAAACAAATACGAGTATCAACCAAAAACACTGCCATGGTAGATTTTGGTTGTGCAAAATAGGTAACATAGCAGCGATCCGGAGATCAGGTTGTCGGCAATGTCAGTTATGTCTTGATTGTGGGTTAGTGCTGACATTGGAATCTAGCTGCCGCATCTGGCAGTGATAGATGCTAGGCACTGCCATGGCGCATACGACGACCATCGGACATCGGTGGGAAGGTGGTGAAACAATGATCAGGAGTGACATGGCGGCCCAATGAGTCTTTCCTTCCAAAGACTTTCTCCTTTGGCCGGCGAGTTTTGTGTGAGCAAGCTGGTAGAGTGATGGATGGTGACTATGACCAAGAAAAAGCAGATGTATTCTCTTCATGTAAAAATCCATGTCCAGCCTTCTGGCTTAATCAGGTAGGGTCGACGACCATGCGTCATTTCCTTATTGGAGGTGTTGGTTCAAATATCCGCTTCAAGGATGAAAATCCTTTGTCTCGCATCTGGTTGGACCAACCAACGTCGGCGTGCGGACAACGATTTCTTCTTGAAGGTGTTGTCTTGGAGCATTGCACCCTTTGTGTGAGGATATATCATATGGGTAAAAGGTGGGATTTAGCTTGCCCTATATGATGACCTCCAATCTTTTAACTAGATTTGTTTGGCATCATCAATATTTAATGGGAGTGCCTAGAACTCATCTGAATGAAATATAAATTGGTCTCATTCGCATGACGTCATCCATCTGTGTATAAAAGGTGTGGTTGTTTTATATTGTCGCTACTTCTTCCTGGGCCGTTCGTTGTTTGTTGTGTTTTTATGGGCCAGTGCACAATAACGAAAGTTGTCCGTTGTTTGTTGTTGACGAATAGAAGCATGAAGCAGCTGGGCCCTTACCCTTATTTAGGGAGCGTTTTTCTGTTGTTGCCAAACATTATTAAAAAAATCAAATGAATTGCCTAAAAAAGAAAATGTTAAACAGCTAGAAAAGAAAAAAATCTGTGAAAAAATAAAAAAAATATGTATGTACGTAAAAATGTTTATCGCATGAAACAAGGTTTGCCCGGCTCCGGTGATGGAGGGGCGATGACAGCGGCGCGCCTTCGGCTCGCTTCAGTGCTTATAGTCGCCGCTAGGTGGTCTACGGATCTGAATGTAATTTTTGTTATTTCTAGTGTTCGTTGTACTATCATGATTGAAGATGAGTAGATCGGAAGTTAATCCCACAAAAAAAAAGAAACATGTTCACCATGAATTTTTGAAAAATGTCACATATCAAAAAAGTGCACCAAGTATTTGGACAAAAATCATTGCGAATATAACTGGGCTTATATTCGTGCTTGGTACTAGCGAGCCATGTAACAATTTGAATGTTTGAGTAAAACCAATTTAATTGCACCAATTGCGTGAGTGTTGTGACAGTTGCAGTTGCGACACCCTCCCTCTGACTAAGCGAGTGAGAGCTCATGGGCCGATCCATGTGTGTGTTATAGCAGCAATTTCATGATTTTAGCGTGGATAGGACCTCTCAAGAGACTCAAACGACCACCACCAACTGGCACCGAGACCGACACATATAAAGACACCACAACAACACACCAAAAAACTTCATTTTCCTCTAGGAAATATTGTCTCCAACAAAAAACCGACACGATATACAAATGAAAAAACACCTTCATAATATAGTTGATTTTTCACTGAAGGAAAAAATTAAAAATATATAGTAAAGAAATTTAAAAGAAACAAATGTAAACAAAAAATGATATAAGAAGAAATGTTAGTTGCACAGGCAATGTTTGCTGGGCGACTATATCAAAATAAATTATTGTGTATGATCGACGATGATACAACTATAAGCGTTCAACTGTGTGAAACTAGAATCAAATGTATATATATATATATATATATATATAAACATTATGTGTTCTCATGCCGGAAATACCAGAGATGGTTTGTGCGTTCCGAGAAATAAAACATAAAAAAGGGCCAAAATAAAAAGTGCTTGTATGCACCCACTAGCAAGGGAAATGATAGAAACCACACCTATGTGATGCTAAGATAAAAACCGTCGATAACCACCGACAACCCTCTCCCAACTCAGTTGCAGGCGTTTCATACCTCTTGCAGTTGCGCCTGAGTATGATGAATTGCAGTTGTACGACTGAGTATGATGAGTACGGGCATTTTCTCAAGGGGTCCCAGTTGCATGTGCCCAGGTTTTGTCAACTCTTGTCAACAAACATACACCCCCCTAGTTGTGACGGGTAACTTACAACTGGAGACCCTTAACAAAACACACACACACACACACCCTAGTTACAAGTTGCCCATCGACTCGCAACTCGGGGTCCTCAACAAACACACATCCTCCTAGTTGCAAGTCGATGCTTGACATGCAACTAGGGACCCCTTGTGAAAAAGACACACACACACACACCTCTAGTGCAAGTCCGTTATCGACAAGCAATTGGGGACCCGCAACACACACACACATCCCCTAGTTGTGAATTGATGGTCAACTTGCGACTGAGGGTCCTCAACAAACACACACACATCCTAGTTGTGAGTCGATACTTGACATGCAACTAGGCCCTGTAACGCCCTCGATGCGGCTATATCTCCCACGTGTCGAGGCACGACTTAGAGGCATAACCGCATTGAAAGCAATGCCGCAAGTCGGGAAATCATCACACATCCCATGTACATAAATAATATAAGGGGGAATAACATAGTTGGCTTACACTCGCCACGTCACATCAAAGTACATAAATAACATCCATCATACAATCACTCATGGCCCGACTACGGCGCCAAAATAGAAAAGACCCCCAACATGCGACAAGGCCCTGAATCTAACCCCGGATAGGCTTCCCTACTGATCATCCGGAAAAGACACATAGTAACGCTGAGAGTCCTCGTCGTACTCCCACTTCAGCTCGAGCGCGCCATCTGGAGCGGAATCATCTGTCCCTGCATCTGGTGTAATAATAATCTGTGAGCCACAGGGACTCAGCAATCTCGCACCCTCGCGATCAAGACTATTTAAGCTTAATAGGTAGGAAAGGGGTAATGTATAAGTGGAGCTGCAGCAAGCGACTAGCATATATGGTGGCTAACTTATTCGCAAAAGAGAGCGGGAAGAGAAGGCAAAGCACGAGCGAGGAACTAGAGAGCAACCTGCGCAAACATAACTCCAACACCGTGTCCACTTCCCGGACTCCGCCGAGAAGAGGCCATCACGGCAACACACTCAGTTGATTCATTTTAATTAATTAAGGTTCAAGTTATCTACAACCGGACATTAACAAATTCCCATCTGCCCATAACCGCGGGCACAGCTTTCGAAAGATCAATCCCTGCAGGGGGGTCCCAACTTAGCCCATAACAAGCTCTCGCGGTCAACGAAGGAATAGACCTCCACCCAGGACACACTGATCAGACTCGGTATCCCGGTACAACAAGATGATTTGACAGGTTAAAACAAGTCCAGCAACACCGCCCGAATGTGCCGACAAATCCCGATAGGAGCTGCACATATCTCTTTCTCAGGGCACACTCAGATTGTCCAAACTTCCGGTAGGCCAGCACAGAGTTGCCCCTGGTGGCCACCGGCGGCTGACGTTCCGGACCAACACTCAGAGGAGCACTGGCCCGTGGGGGCTAAAATAAAGATGACCCTCGGGCTCCGGAAACCCAAGGGAAAAAGGATAGGTGGCAAATGGTAAAACCAATATTGGGCATTGCTGGAAAAGCTTTAATCAAGGCAAACTATCAAGGGGTTCCCATTATAGCCCAACCGCGTAAGGGACGCAACAATCCGGGAACATAACACCGATATGACGGAAACTAGGGCGGCAAGAGTGGAACAAAACACTAGGCGAGAGCGGAGCCTTCCACCCTTTACCAAGTATATAGATGAATAAAGATAACATAGCAATATAATGATATCCCAACAAGTAAATAAGTGTTCCAACAAGGAACGGCTCCAATCTTCACCTGCAACTAGCAACGCTATAAGAAGGGGCTGAGCAAAGCGGTAACATAGCCAATCAACGGTTTGCTAGGATAAAGGTGGGTTAGAGGCTCAATCATGGCAATTGAGAGGCTGACAAGCAAGTGGTAGGCATCGTAGCAATGGCAAAGCAAAAGAGCGAGCAAACTAGCATAGCAAAGATAGTAGTGATTTCGAGGGTATGATCATCTTGCCTGCACAGTTGTCAGAGTTGACTGGATCCTCAAAAGCAAACTCAACGGGCTCCTCGTTAGCGAACTCGTCTCCCGGCTCTACCCAACAACACAAACAAGCAATAAGGATACAATCAACCACGTGCAAGGGCAACCAATAATATGCAAAGATGATATGCTATGCGGGATGCGATGCGGGATGCAAAATGCAAGACGTGACAGGAAATGCATGAACCTGGCCTCAACTTGGAAAACCAAGTGTGCTACTGGATAGAGGGGAAGAAATCCCCTGAAAACGATATAAGGATCAAAGGAATTGGAGCTACGGTTTGGAAATGGCAAGCGTTTTACTAAACGAACCGATCTGCGATTTACAGCAAGTAGGCTCCTAAATGCAACGAAATGAACATGCTACAGCCACCAAACATGAAAACAGATTGCATGGCAGAGATGTACACAAGAGGCTTAACAAATCACCAGGACTGAGGCATAGGCAAATTCATCCATTAAGGGGTTCAAACAAGCATGGAAAAACTGAATAAGCAAAACAGATTTCAGACTTAGCGAAATTAACGCTAGTCTAGAATTTCAGACCACGATGCTCTCTTCGGAGCAGCAAAACAACATGAAGCATAACCTGAACATGGCAAGTAAGAGCATGTCATGGTGCTACTCAACAAGCTTAATAAAACACCCAATATGATCTGGGGCCAAAAGGGTTCACAAAATACTCTAACGAGCACACGAACATCGATGAAACACAATCAGTTTTCAGACTTAGTGAAAACTGGGACATGCTGAAATTATAACTCACGGAGGCGTGTAAACAAGCTCGATGCTCTCACTGCGGAGCAAGTCATGGCAAGACAAGCATATATCCATTAAGACGGCACAAAATGCTAGCTAGGCATGGCAAGAACAATGGCATAGCATGCATGGATCACTAGCAATAGCTCCGGCAAAATCGCAAAAGAGTTCACGATCTGCCCAAATTAACAACTATGCAAAAGTTGAGCTCGATTGAGTCAACCTAGGGGGCTCCAACATAACAAGTAAAGACATGGATGGATTAAGCACAACAAGCGTAACAAATCACTCTTATTGATCATCCTCAAAAGAGGCACGGATCACTAGGAAACAAGCTGGACATATAGCATCGTGAACTAAAACATCCCAGACTTAGTGATTTTCACTAAGTCCCTAAAATCAACAAACTCAGGTACCCCTCTTTGCAAGCTTGCACAAGACAACACACACATCCTAAAAATGCATGGGAGGCACCTCTGGAAAGAAGACAATATGCTTAACAATTCATCCCAAAGGGGCACATGCTATCATGCACACAATAATCATGGCAAAAAATGACAAAAGTCAATGTAGAGCTAACGGATCTGCAATTTAACTCATGATGCCTCCTTCTAACAGCATTTTGGGCACCAATATGACCTCAAATGCAAACGATGCAATGGAATGAAATGATGTACTCGTCGAGACGAAGATTTTGATATATCATATGTCCAAAACGGAGCCACGGATGCAAAGTTATGAGCAGTCAAAGTAGGCACGAAAATCTGGGAGGGGAAGGAGAAAGTCAACCGGATTAGGTCAAAACGGATCTCAGATCCAGCGGGCACTGTTCACCGGCGCGGGCACTGTAGCACCCGAGAGCTCCGGCGATGTCGGCGGCTCCGGTGACCAGCCGGTGGCGAGGGAAGGCGGGGCCGACGTGGAGACGGCGGCGGCAGCGGGCGGAGGCGGCGGCGCGGCGGCGAGCTGCGGCAGCGGGTGGAGCTTGGGGCGGCCGGCGCGCCTCCCGGAGTTGACGGCGGCGGAGTGGCTCGCGGTGGCGTCGGCCACCGGCGCTGAGGAAGGTGGCGGCGGGGCGACGGGATCCGGGCGGCGGGCGACGTGGGCCGGGAGGGCCCGCGGCGGGCCTCTGCGGGCCGCGGCGGCGGGCCTCTGCGGGCCGCGGCGGCGGCGGGTGCCGGGCGACACATGGCACGCGGTGAGAGGGCGAGGGGCGCGGCGGACGTTGTCCGGCCGGGGCGGACACGTCCGGCCGGCGCGAGGGAGGATAGATCTAGGGTTTTCGGGGGAGAGAACGAGAATTTCGGAGGGGGGCTATATATAGACATAAGTGGAGCTAGGAGAGTCCAAATGAGGTGCGGTTTTCGCCCACACGATCGTGATCGAACGACCGAGACGATGGAGGAGAGTTTGGTGGGTTTTGGGCCAAATTGGAGGGGTGTTGGGCTACAACACACACGAGGCCTTTTCGGTCCCTCGGCTAACCGTTGGAGTATCAAACGAAGTCCAATTGACCCGAAACTTGACAGGCGGTCTACCGGTAGTAAACCAAGGCCGCATGGCAAGTCTCGGTCCAATCAGGAAATGTTTAATCCCCACACACGAAAGAAGGCTAGAAATGGCCACCGGAGGAGAACGAAGCGCCGGAATGCAAAACGGACAACGGGGAAAATGCTCGAATGGATGAGATGAACATGTATGCAAATGCAATGCACGTGATGACATGATATGAGATGCACGAAAACAAAAACAACACACGGAGACAAAGACCCGAACCCGAGGAATAAATATAACTTAATGCCGGAAACGGCAAGAGTTGGAGTACAAATTGGGAAAGTTACATATGGGGCGTTACAACACTCCACCACTACGAAAAGATCTCGTCCCGAGATCTAGGACTGAAGGAACTCCGGGTACTCAGAACGGAGGTGATCCTCGCGTTCCCAGGTAGCTTCACGGTCGGAATGGTGTGACCACTTGACTTTGAGAAATTTGATTGACTTGTTGCGAGTTCTGCGTTCAGTCTCTTCAAGGACTGCAACTGGGTGCTCACGATAGGAGAGATCTTCTTGGAGCTCAATGTCCTCGAAGTTGACGGTGCGCTCAGGCGTCTTGAAGCACTTTCGGAGTTGGGAGACATGGAACACATCATGAACATTGGCAAAGTTTGCAGGAAGCTCGAGTTGATAGGCGAGGTCGCCTCTCTTGCTGACAATCTTGAAAGGCCCGACGTATCTGGGGGCAAGCTTCCCTTTGATACCGAAGCGACGAGTCCCTTTCATAGGAGAGACGTGGAGGTAGACATGATCTCCGATCTCGAAAGCCAAATCACGGTGCTTACTATCATAGTAGCTCTTCTGGCGGGATTGGGCTGCTTTGAGGTTATCACGAATGACCTTGCACATTTCTTCTGCCTCTGTGATTAGGTCATTACCCAGCAGCTGACGTTCACCAGTTTCAGACCAGTTGAGAGGTGTACGGCACTTCCTACCATACAGAATTTCAAATGGGGCCCTGCCCGAACTTGCTTGAAAACTGTTATTGTATGAGAATTCAGCATAAGGAAGACAATCCTCCCACTTCATGCTGAAGGAGATAACACAAGACCTGAGCATATCTTCAAGAATCTGGTTGACACGCTTGACTTGACCGCTTGTTTGAGGACGGAAAGCAGTGCTGAAGCGAATGTTGGTGCCCATGGCCTTCTGAAAAGAATCCCAAAACTTGGAGGTAAAGATGCTGCCACGGTCTGAAGATATCACTTGAGGAATACCGTGCAGAGAGACAATTCGAGAGGTGTAGAGCTCCGCCAATTGAGCTGCAGTGATTGACTCTTTGATAGGCAGGAAATGAGCCACTTTGGTGAGCTTGTCGATGACAACGAATATAGCATCATTGCCACGCTTGGACTTTGGAAACCCAGTCACGAAGTCCATTTCAATGTGGTCAAACTTCCATTCTGGAATGGCAAGAGGTTGGAGGAGACCTGCTGGCCTTTGGTGTTCTGCCTTCACTCTTCTGCAGACATCACATTCATTCACGAATTGAGCGATCTCGCGCTTCATTCGAGTCCACCAATAAGTTTGCTTCAGGTCCTGATACATCTTCGTGCTACCAGGGTGGATGGAGAGGAGAGAGTTGTGAGCCTCGTTCATGATCACTTTACGAAGTTCACCTTTGGGCACAACAATTCGATCCTCGAAGAAGAGAGTGTCCTTGTCATCAAGTCGGTAGCACTTGTACTTGGACTGACTCTTTGCAATACCAATCTTCACCTTTTTCACCATAGCATCAAGAAGCTGGGCTTGGCGAATCTGGTCTTCCAAGGTAGGAGAAACTTGAAGGTTGGCGAGGAAACCTTGAGGAACAACTTGCAGATTAAGTTTGCGGAAAGCTTCACAAAGCTCGGGTTGATAAGGCTTGAGAATCAGACTGTTGCAATATGCTTTTCTGCTCAAAGCGTCAGCAATCACATTAGCCTTGCCTGGAGTATACTCGATACTCGGATTGTACTCTTGAATCATTTCGACCCATCGAGTCTGCCTGAGGTTGAGATTAGGCTGAGTGAAGATGTACTTGAGACTCTTGTGATCAGTGAAAATGTCCACTTTCCTTCCCAAGAGAAGATGTCTCCAAGTCAACAACGCGTGCACAACTGCCGCCAACTCAAGATCATGAGTGGGGTAGTTCTTCTCATTAGGCTTCAACTGGCGAGAGGTATAAGCAACAACTTTCTTCTCTTGCATCAGTACAGCACCTAGACCTTGGAGAGAGGCATCACAAAAGACCTCGTACGGCTTGGTTTCATCAGGCGGAGTCAGAACTGGAGCAGTGATTAATTTCTCTTTCAAAGCGTTGAAAGCAATATCACACTCCGGAGACCAAACGTACTTGACGTGCTTCTGAAGAAGATTTGAGAGAGGCTTCGCGATCTTGGAAAAGTTTTCAACGAATCTTCGGCAATAGCTTGCGAGACCGAGGAAGCTACGGAGTTGCTTCACATTCTGAGGAGGTTCCCAATTAACAATTGCAGACACCTTCTCAGGATCCACGGAAATGCCCTTGGCAGAGATGATATGGCCAAGATAAAGAACCTCATCGAGCCAAAATTCACACTTGGAGAACTTGGCATAGAACTGATGTTCCCTGAGCTTGTCAAGAACCAAACGCAAGTGTTTGGCATGATCTTCCTTGTTCTTCGAGAAAACCAGAATGTCGTCGAGATAGACCAAAACGAAGTCATTGGTGTAGGGGTTGAAGATGAAGTTCATCATGCGAGAGAACGTCGGAGGAGCGTTGGCGAGGCCAAAAGACATGACAGTGTATTCATATGACCCATAGCTTGTTCTGAACGCCGTCTTGGGAATATCTTGCTCACGAATGCGAATTTGATGATAACCCATACGGAGATCCAGCTTGGAGAATACTTGGGCACCCTTGAGTTGTTCAAACAGCTCATTAATGTTAGGAAGTGGGTATTTGTTTTTGATGGTCTTCTTGTTCAATGGACGGTAATCGACACAAAGTCGGTCCGTTCCATCCTTCTTCTTCACAAAAAGAACACCACAACCCCACGGAGAAGTACTAGGCCGAATGAGACCCATTCTTTCTTGAACATCGAGTTGTTTCTTCAACTCCTTCAACTCTTCGGGGCCGAGCTTGTAGGGACGTTTGCACACAGGTTCCGTACCAGGCTCAAGTTCAATAACAAATTCAACCGGCCGGTTTGGAGGCATGCCTGGGAGTTCTTCTGGGAAGACGTCTTGATACTCACAAACAACCGGAATCTGCGAAATAGCATCCAATTCACCCTTCTCATTGAGATAAAACAACCGGATGGTATTATCCCGGGCAGCAAAGACAATGACATCCTCAGACGAATGAGTCAGTTGAATCTGCCTGGCTGCACAATCAAGCTGAGCTTTATGTTTAGAGAGCCAGTCCATCCCAAGAATAAGATCGATATCAGAATTGCCAAGAACCATTGGAGAAGAGAGGAACTTGAAATCACCCAACATGATGGAAATATCCGGAATCTCTTGGTTGGCGAGCAAACATTTACCAGGAGAGACCACTGCTAACGGACTATGCATCGCTTGGGAAATCAACTCATGCTTAGATGCAAAAGGCTTCGAGATGAAACAATGCGATGCACCTGTATCAAAAAGAACTTTTGCAGGAATATCATTAACAGGAAGGTTACCCATGATCACATCTGATGAATCCTCTGCCTGAGCTGCATTCACCATATTGACCTTGGCGTGCTTGGGATTATGCTTGACCACAGCTGTACTTGCCGATCTGACAGGAGGAGGAGGAGGAAGACGCCTCTGGTTGAAACACTTGTTGGCATAGTGACCCTTCTGTTGGCACTTGTTGCACGTGACCTCTGAGAGCGGACGGTGGTACGGAGCACTCGATCTTGGAGCTTGAGACGAAGTCTTGTTCTGAAAGCCTGGGTTGGGTGGGTGGGATGAACCACTGCCACCTTTGCTCTTCTGCTGATACGGCTGACGGAACGGAGGAGGAGGAAGCCAATACTTCTTCTGCTTGGTCACTTGCGTAGAGGAAGAAGGCGTAGTGTCTCTGACTCGCTTCCTGGAAGCATCACACCTTAACTGAGCAGCCTCTTGCTTTAGTGCCATCTTGTAGAACTCATCGTATCTCAACGGCTCGAAGAGGACAAGAGTGAGCTGAATTTCTTCACGAAGACCACCCCTGAACTGATAGATCATGCTCTTCTCATCAGGAACATCCTGCTTGGCAAAACGGGCGAGCTTCTGGAACAACTTGTTGTAGTCATAGACAGACAAAGAGCCTTGCTTCAGATTGCGGAATTCTTCTTGTTTGCTTTCAGTCACACTTTGAGGGATGTGATGAGCTCGGAAATCACGACGGAAATCATCCCAAGTGATCAAACGTCCACCTCTGGAATCCCGGTACTGCTGAAACCACTCTGCGGCCTGATCTTTGAGCTGGAAAGACGCGAACTTGACGAAATCTTTAGGTCTGACGTTGCTGCATTCAAAATGCTTGCCCAGATCGACTAACCAATCATCAGCATCGGTAGCCTCAACGCAGTTGCTGAACGTCTTTGGACCATTTGCGAGGAACTGGTTCAGAGTTGCAAAATGGTTCTGGTTGTTGCCTTGATTCCCTTGACTGCTTTGATTCCGCTCTTGGATGATTTGCATGATCAGCTGTGTATTTGCATTAGTAGCGGCCATCACAGCTTGCCATGCTTCCGGAGGAGGAGGAGGTGGCGGCGGATCTTGATTCTGGTTCTGACTGGTGCTCTTAGCGGGAGCCATCCTGAAGAGGTTGACCACCGTTAGCACATAGGCAGATAAATAAAGCTGAAACCAACGGAATGAAAATTGCAACATAAAGTCTTCACATCCGAACAAAATGAACGAATGCACTTCTCTTGAAGTGGTCACATATTCCTAAATTGCGAAGCCACGAAGAATCGGTAGAAGAGGTACATCAACGGATGGAATCAACATGTGACGTCGAAGCAGAACGAATACCACAACTCGAAATAAAACCAAGGGTTGGCTTGCGGAATAAGCCGGAACAAATATATGATAGAAATTTTGTCTGAAGTTTTCGTGGTGGGAACTACACGGGCTCGATCGTACAGCACCATCATGTGCAAGGCAGTGCACATGACATACGAAGCGTCCCCGAGTCAGCATAGCCAAGGACTCTTTAAGACACAACGAGGCCACTGTAAAATCGACCGTGAATAGGCGAACCACTAGACGTCGAACCCCAATTTCATATCACACATCTGTTGGAAAGATATCCTAAGAGCTACTAGAATTCCCACCTATGAGACTCCCGAAACTTTCCGGATATGCAATCAGGTGTTGGGGATACAGGGGAAGCATAATATCTCACCCAAGCTAGCAAATCCTACATCCAGCTGCATCCATCCTTCAACACATAACCAAGAAACCTTCGGAAACCAACTATCTCAACCTTCGAAAAGCATCGGTTATACAAGTTATGGCGATACTCCCGAACTCCCGCCCCAGTACTGGGTGGCGTCGAGGTTATCTCACCACGAACTGCATAAAGGAGATTTTCGATGTCGCGCACATATCTCAAGTATGCCAGAATTGCAACGATAGAATTATGATGACAACACCTCAGAGCTCAACTCCCCGGGACACTTCCACTAAACCCCTGATAGGAGGCACCAAGACAGTATTCTCATCATAAGCCATCGGAACAAAACCAAGATACTCGCGTGATCCTAAATTTTTTTTTTGTGAAATTTGAGAAGAGAAGAGTCAAAACTCTACGTCAGGATGCCTTACCAGAGCGATGAGGAGACTGGGAAGTAAAAAGAATTCCTAAGCTCTCCGATATATAATTCCTAAGGACTCAAAACATTTTTCTAGACACAACTCGGCTGCTAAAAACGATCAAGCAATGGGGGCTCCTAAGGTCGGGGAAGGCTCTGATTACCAACTTGTAACGCCCTCGATGCGGCTATATCTCCCACGTGTCGAGGCACGACTTAGAGGCATAACCGCATTGAAAGCAATGTCGCAAGTCGGGAAATCATCACACATCCCATGTACATAAATAATATAAAGGGGAATAACATAGTTGGCTTACACTCGCCACGTCACATCAAAGTACATAAATAACATCCATCATACAATCACTCATGGCCCGACTACGGCGCCAAAATAGAAAAGACCCCCAACATGCGACAAGGCCCTGAATCTAACCCCGGATAGGCTTCCCTACTGATCATCCGGAAAAGACACATAGTAACGCTGAGAGTCCTCGTCGTACTCCCACTTCAGCTCGAGCGCGCCATCTGGAGCGGAATCATCTGTCCCTGCATCTGGTGTAATAGTAATCTGTGAGCCACAGGGACTCAGCAATCTCGCACCCTCGCGATCAAGACTATTTAAGCTTAATAGGTAGGAAAGGGGTAATGTATAAGTGGAGCTGCAGCAAGCGACTAGCATATATGGTGGCTAACTTATTCGCAAAAGAGAGCTGGAAGAGAAGGCAAAGCGCGAGCGAGGAACTAGAGAGCAACCTGCGCAAACATAACTCCAACACCGTGTCCACTTCCCGGACTCCGCCGGGAAGAGGCCATCACGGCAACACACTCTGTTGATTCATTTTAATTAATTAAGGTTCAAGTTATCTACAACCGGACATTAACAAATTCCCATCTGCCCATAACCGCGGGCACGGCTTTCGAAAGATCATTCCCTGCAGGGGGGTCCCAACTTAGCCCATAACAAGCTCTCACGGTTAACGAAGGAATAGACCTCCACCCAGGACACACCGATCAGACTCGGTATCCCGGTACAACAAGATGATTCGACAGGTTAAAACAAGTCCAGCAACACCGCCCGAATGTGCCGACAAATCCCGATAGGAACTGCACATATCTCTTTCTCAGGGCACACTCAGATTGTCCAAACTTCCGGTAGGCCAGCCCAGAGTTGCCCCTGGTGGCCACCGGCGGCTGACATTCCGGACCAACACTCAGAGGAGCACTGGCCCGTGGGGGCTAAAATAAAGATGACCCTCGGGCTCCAGAAACCCAAGGGAAAAAGGGGTAGGTGGCAAATGGTAAAACCAATGTTGGGCATTGCTGGAAAAGCTTTAATCAAGGCGAACTATCAAGGGGTTCCCATTATATCCCAACCGCGTAAGGGACGCAACAATCCGGGAACATAACACCGATATGACGGAAATTAGGGCAGCAAGAGTGGAACAAAACACTAGGCGAGAGGACGAGCCTTCCACCATTTACCAAGTATATAGATGAATAAAGATAATATAGCAATATAATGATATCCCAACAAGTAAATAAGTATTCCAACAAGGAACGGCTCCAATCTTCACCTGCAACTAGCAACGCTATAAGAAGGGGCTGAGCAAAGCGGTAACATAGCCAATCAACGGTTTGCTAGGACAAAGGTGGGTTAGAGGCTCAATCATGGCAATTGGGAGGCTGACAAGCAAGTGGTAGGCATCGTAGCAATGGCAAAGCAAAAGAGCGAGCAAACTAGCATAGCAAAGATAGTAGTGATTTCGAGGGTATGATCATCTTGCCTGCACAATTGTCAGAGTTGACTGGATCCTCAAAAGCAAACTCAACGGGCTCCTCATTAGCAAACTCGTCTCCCGGCTCTACCCAACAACACAAACAAGCAACAAGGATACAATCAACCACGTGCAAGGGCAACCAATAATATGCAAAGATGATATGCTATGCGGGATGCGATGCGGGATGCAAAATGCAAGACGTGACAGGAAATGCATGAACCTGGCCTCAACTTGGAAAACCAAGTGTGCCACTGGATAGAGGGGAAGAAATCCCCTGAAAACGATATAAAGATCAAAGGAATCGGAGCTACGGTTTGGAAATGGCAAGCGTTTTACTAAACGAACCGATCTGCGATTTACAGCAAGTAGGCTCCTAAATGCAATGAAATGAACATGCTACAGCCACCAAACATGAAAACAGATTGCATGGCAGAGAGGTACACAAGAAGCTTAACAAATCACCAGGACTGAGGCATAGGAAAATTCATCCATTAAGTGGTTCAAACAAGCATGGAAAAACTGAATAAGCAAAACAGATTTCAGACTTAGCGAAATTAACGCTAGTCTGGAATTTCAGACCACGATGCTCTCTTCGGAGCCGCAAAACAACATGAAGCATAACCTAAACATGGCAAGTAAGAGCATGGCATGGAGCTACTCAACAAGCTTAACAAAACACCCAAAATGACCTGGGGCCAAAAGGGTTCACAAAATACTCTAACGAGCACACGAACATCGATGAAACACAATCAGTTTTCAGACAGTGAAAACTGGGACATGCTGAAATTATAACTCACGGAGGCATGTAAACGAGCTCGATGCTCTCACTACGAAGCAAGTCATGGCAAGACAAGCATATATCCATTAAGAAGGCACAAAATGCTAGCTAGGCATGGCAAGAACAATGGCATAGCATGCATGGATCACTAGCAATAGCTCCGGCAAAATCGCAAAAGAGTTCACGATCTGCCCAAATTAACAACTATGCAAAAGTTGAGCTCGATTGAGTCAACCTAGGGTGCTCCAACATAACAAGTAAAGACATGGATGGATTAAGCACAACAAGCATAACAAATCAATCTTACTGATCATCCTCAAAAGAGGCACGGATCACTAGGAAACAAGCTGGACATATAGCATCGTGAACTAAAACATCCCAGACTTAGTGATTTTCACTAAGTCCCTAAAATCAACAAACTCAGGTACCCCTCTTTGCAAGCTTGCACAAGACAACACACGCATCCTAAAAATGCATGGGAGGCACCTCTGGAAAGAAGACAACATGCTTAACAATTCATCCCAAAGAGGCACAGGCATATCATGCACACAATAATCATGGCAAAAAATGACAAAAGTCAATGTAGAGCTAACGGATCTGCAATTTAACTCATGATGCCTCCTTCTAACAGCATTTTGGGCACCAAGATGACCTCAAATGCAAATGATGCAATGGAATGAAATGATGTACTCGTCAAGACGAAGATTTTGATATATCATATGTCCAAAACGGAGCCACGGATGCAAAGTTATGAGCAGTCAAAGTAGGCACGAAAATCTGGGAGGGGAAGGAGAAAGTCAACCGGATTAGGTCAAAACGGATCTCAGATCCAGCGGGCACTGTTCACCGGCGCGGGCACTGTAGCACCCGAGAGCTCCGGCGATGTCGGCGGCTCCGGCGACCGGCCGGTGGCGAGGGGAGGCGGGGCCGGCGTGGAGACGGCGGTGGCAGCGGGCGGAGGCGGCGGCGCGCGGCGCGGCGGCGAGCTGCGGCAGCGGGCGGAGCTTGGGGCGGCCGGCGCGCCTCCCGGAGTTGACGGCGGCGGAGCGGCTCGCGGTGGCGCCGGCCACCGGCGCTGAGGAAGGTGGCGGCGGGGCGACGGGATCCGGGCGGCGGGCGACGTGGGCCGGGAGGGCCCGCGGCGGGCCTCTGCGGGCCGCGGCGGCGGCGGGTGCCGGGCGACACGTGGCGCGCGGTGAGAGGGTGAGGGGCGCGGCGGACGTTGTCCGGCCGGGGCGGACACGTCCGGCCGGCGCGAGGGAGGATAGATCTAGGGTTTTCGGGGGAGAGAACGAGAATTTCGGAGGGGGGCTATATATAGACATAAGTGAAGCTAGGAGAGTCCAAATGAGGTGCGGTTTTCGCCCATACGATCGTGATCGAACGACCGAGACGATGGAGCAGAGTTTGGTGGGTTTTGGGCCAAATTGGAGGGGTGTTGGGCTACAACACACACGAGGCCTTTTCGGTCCCTCGGCTAACCGTTGGAGTATCAAACGAAGTCCAATTGACCCGAAACTTGACAGGCGGTCTACCGGTAGTAAACCAAGGCCGCATGGCAAGTCTCGGTCCAATCGGGAAATGTTTAATCCCCACACACGAAAGAAGGCTAGAAATGGCCACCGGAGGAGAACGATGCGCCGGAATACAAAACGGACAACGGGGAAAATGCTCGAATGCATGAGATGAACATGTATGCAAATGCAATGCATGTGATGACATGATATGAGATGCACGAAAACAAAAACAACACACGGAGACAAAGACCCGAACCCGAGGAATAAATATAACTTAATGCCGGAAACGGCAAGAGTTGGAGTACAAATTGGGAAAGTTACATATGGGGCGTTACAGCCCCCTTGAGAAAAAGACACACAAACAAAACACACACACACACACACACGCGCGCGCGCGCGCACGCGCGCACACATACCCCCTAGTTGCAAGTTGATGGTCAACTTGCAACTGGGGGTTCTCAACAAACACATACCTGCTACTTGCGAGTTTGATGGTCAACATGCAACTGAGGACCCTTGACAAAAAGACACACACACACCTTTAGTTGTGAGTCGGTTATCAACATGCAACTAGTGACCCTGTACACACACACACACACACACACACATCCTTAGTTGCGAGTCGATGAGCGGGGTGCCATAGGGGGCCACAACAAAACACACACCCTCTACACACACACACACATCCTTAGTTGCGACTCGATGAGCGGGTTGCAACCGGGGGCCACAACAAAAGACACACACACACAACAAGACCCCTAGTTGCGAGTTGATGGTCAACTTGCAACTAGGGGACACGAATAACACACACACACACACACAGCACCCCTAATTGCGAGTCGATGGACAACTTGCAACTGGGGGTCCTCAATAGACACACAGCCCCTTAGTTGCGAGTTGATGGTCAACTTGTAATTGGGGTTCCTCACCAAACACACATCCCCTAATTGCGAGTCGATGCTTGACATGCAACTAGGGACCCCTTAACAAATAGACAAACACACACACAACACTCCTAGTTGCAAGTCGGTTATCGACATGCAATTACGGACCCTCGACACACACACAACACATCCCCGTAGTTGCGAGTTGATGGTCAACTTGCAACTGGGGGCCACGAATAAAACACACACATACACACACACGTATCCCCTAGTTGCAAGTCGATGGTCAACTTGCAACTGGAGGTTCTCAAAAAATACACACACACATGCCCCTAGTTGCAAGTCGATGGTTGACATTCAACTGGGGACACTTTGATAAAAATAACACACACACACACACCCCAGTTGCGAGTCGATTATCGACATGCAACTTGGGACCCTAGTTGCGAGTCGATGCTTGACATGCAACTAGGGACCCCTTGACAAAAAGACAAAAACACACAACACTCCTAGTTGCAAGTCGGTTATCGACATGCAATTAGGGACCCTCGACACACAAACACACCACACATCCCCGTAGTTGCGAGTTGATGGTCAACTTGCAACTGGGGGGCACGAATAAAACACACAACACACACACGTACCCCCCTAGTTGCGAGTCGATGGTCAATGCAACTGGGGGTTCTCAACAAACACACACACACACACCCCTAGTTGTGAGTCGATGGTTGACATTCAACTGCGGACACTTTGATAAAAATAACACACACACACACACACACACACACACACCAGTTGCGATTTGATTATCGACATGCAACTTGGGACCCTAGTTGCAAGTCGATGCTTGACATGCAACTAAGGACCCCTTGACAAATAGACACACACACAACACTCCTATTTGCAAGTCGGTTATCAACATGCAATTGGGGACCCTCAACACACACACACACACACATCCCCGTAGTTGCGAGTTGATGGTCAACTTGCAACTGGGGGCCACGAATAAAACACATGCACACAGACACACATACCCCCCTAGTTGCGAGTCGATGGTCAACTTGCAACTAGGGGCCACGAATAAAACACACACACACACACATCCCTTAGTTGCGAGTCGATGGGCAACTTGCAACTAGTGGTCCTCAACACACACGCACCCCCTAGTTACAAGTCGGTGGTTAAGATGCAACTGGGGGCCCCTTGACAAAAAGACACACACACGCATGCACTTATAGTTGCGAGTCGATTATTGACATGCAACTAGGGACCCACGACAAAACAAACAAACACACACACACACACACACACACACACGTACCCCCCTAGTTGCGAGTCGATGGTCAACTTGCAACTAGGGGTTCTCAACAAATACACACACATACACCCCTAGTTGTGAGTCGATGCTTGACATTCAACTGGGGACACTTTGATAAAAATAACACACACACACACACACACACACATCCCAGTTGCGAGTCGATTATCGACATGCAACTTGGCACCCTAGTTGCGAGTCGATGCTTGACATGCAACTAGGGACCCCTTGACAAATAGACAAACACACACAACACTCCTAGTTGCAAGTCGGTTATTGACATGCAATTGGGGACCCTCGACACGCACACACACACACAACACACATCTTCGTAGTTGCGAGTTGATGGTCAACTTGCAACTAGGGGTTACGAATAGGATTCAACAAGAGTACGGGCACACAACTAGGGGGGGTATGGGTGCAACTACAATCAACCCCCCCCCCCCCCCTAAAAAACAACCCACGACCGTACTCTTGAGTTGTAGTTGCACTCGGGCTGGGTCGGTTTCAAATACAAAAAAAATTGAAAAAGACTTCGCCGGCGCTGACACCCTCCCTCCGACCCCCGGTTGCGGTAGGTCTTGCTGTTGCGCTACGGTGTGCTGAGTTGCGCTTGCGCCCGGGTTGGGGCGGTTGCAACTATAACAAAATAAACAAAAAAAATGAAAAGAAAGACTTCGCCGGCATACACACACAACCTTTAAAGCAATAAAAATTGAAAAAAAACTAAAAAAATCTATATTTCTAAATAGAAAGGAAGAAATAAAAGTACAAACAACTAAACTATAACTGAAACTAGTTGGACAGTAGAAAGGTTGTGTGTGTATTATGTCTCTTGCAAATTGTGCATAGTTTGGTTGTGTGTGCAGTTACACGCGGACGACATGATATATGAGTTACAGTTTTTAAAACAAACAAAGAAAATGAAATGATTAAAAAGTTGGGACCTTTGGTCTCACTACTCTTTCCCACTTTCTATACAAAAGAAGAAATAGAAATCATAAAAAGGAAAAAAAACATTGTATTGAGAAAAAACAACTTGGACACAGCTGTAGTTGCAGTCAGACTACAATGTTTGCAGTTGTAACTCTAGTGATGGACATGCAACTAGCCCAACAAACCTTCTTCCGACCCCAATTTCAATCGGATTACAACACACACAGTTGCATGTCTAGTAGTAGACATGCAACTGCAACCGGTAAAACAACTATTAATAATTATACTAAAAAATCTACTTTTTTTTGAAAAATCTACAACAATTATTTTACATAAAATGAAGTACTAAAAATTTTATACGTTCAAACGATGGAAAAGGATCTCTTAGGAAAAAAGAAACAACCGTTGCTGAAGACAAGAAACAGAGGGATACAAATGCGACAGTGATGCTTGGTGGCATCGGACAGAGAAACAAGCTTAGCTTCAGAATATAAAAAGAAAAAAAGCCACCTAAAAAGGCTGCTCCAGCGCTCCCTACATGGGCCACCGGCCTGTACTGCTCGTAGGACGACACGAACAGCCGGTTCGCTCGTCTCGCACGAATAACTGCACTTTTAATCCAACGGCTGACAAAGTGAATGAGACCAAAATAAATCTCAGCTAGCTGAGTTTTAGCAATCCCGATATTTAATACTCCATCCGTGGCATAATATAGAAGCATTTTTGGCATTAGTGTTGGTCGGTGGTTTATCCCCCTGTTTGAAAAAAAAAACAAATGGAGCGGATTTTTTTCCCCAAAGATCATCATAAAGGCCAGGAAGACTATTAGGCCCGGCCCAGCTAAACCATCAAGTACTTCGCCCAAGAGTCCAGTAAAAAATACGCCCCGTCTTCTTGGCGTCGCTTCATATATTTTTTCGGTTCATCCATCCATGCCCTTTCCGGCTTTCCCCATCCGGCGCTTGAACCCTAGCAAAGCGGTAGCAGCAGCAAATCCCCTCCAAAAAAGCGCGGTCGCCAGAGACGGAGGAGATAAAGTTGCCAACTTCCCACCCTCAGAGAAGGCTCGCGATCCGCGGGAAGCCGTTGATGTCCGCCTCCGCCATCGTCGCCGACAGGGCGAGCGGGCACCACCTTCTCACGGTCGATGGCTACTCCTGCACCAAGACTCTCCCCACCGGAAAACCCCTAAAGTCGCACCAGTTCGCCGCGTGCGGCCATCGCTGGCACATCGATTACTACCCCAACGTCCAAACATCGGAGTCAGCGGATTACCTGTCCTTTTTCCTGCGTCTTGACGACAACGTCAGCAGGGAGGTGAAAGCGCACCACATTTTCTGGTTCCCCGACGCGGTGCAGGTGCAGCAGGAAGTGCCTTCTTTGGCATCGGAACCAGTGAGGAACTACGCAGGCAGCTCTGGCTGGGGGACTTCAAAGTTCGTCAAAAGGGAAGCCTTTGAGAAATCCAAGCATCTCCGCTGTACAGGTTTGCACATGAAAAGTCTCGTGGCCGGATTAGTTGGAGGATGATGGAGGTTTTTAACGCCTGGATCCGTGAGCATGATCTCGATGATATTCAAATTGACAATAGGCGCTTTACTTGGTCAAACAAAAGGCGGACGCCTACTCTAGCCCGTCTTGATCGAGTGCTTGTCAATGCGGCGTGGAATCTTAGCTTCTTACAGTCAACCGCTACCTGTGTATCAACAACTACTTCAGATCATGTGCCCATCCTTGTGTCTTTCTCTGCGGATACGCCCAAGAGTAAGGTTTTCAGGTTGGAAAATCATTGGTTGGAGATTGAGGAGGCCCGAAATATCTTTGTTGATTGCTGGTCAAGGGGCATCAGAGACTTTCAATCCTCTGCTTCTGTCATAAACTTTAAGATGAGGCGAACAAGGGCTGCTCTTCGCAGCTGGTGCAGAAGACAATCCAGTTTGAAGCTGCTTATAGAGAACAACAAACACGTGGTTTGTTTTCTGAATGCTGTTGAAGAGCGACACAACTTATCTGTTTTGGAGTCCGTTTTGAGGGAGTTTGCCTCTGCCAAGGCAGAACAACTTATTCTGTGGCAAACGGCCTTCTGGAGACGACGTGCTAAGGTTCGCTGGTGTGTCTCAGGCGATGAAAACTGTCAGTTCTTTCATGCTACTGCCAACTGTCAAGCACGTCGTAACAACATCAGGATTATTGTCAAGGATGGGGTGAAGCACTTTCAAAACTGCCAAAAGCTCAGCGTGGCTACGAGCTACTTTGCTGAGATACTTGGACAACCTGCTCCTTCAAGGCCTTCTGTCCAGTTAAGCTCGTTGTATCAGCATACGGACTTGTCAGAGCTCGCTGAGGTTTTCTCTTGGGCAGAAATTGTGGAGGCCATTGACAGGTTGCCAAACAACAAAAGTCCGGGGCCGGATGGCTTCACGAATGAATTTTACAAAGCCTTTAAACTCCTGCTGAAGGAAGACCTCCTCAGGTTTTTCGGTGATTTTCATAGTAACAATGTGAGCTTGGATGGAATCAACACTGCGTTCATCACCTTGCTGCCTAAGAAAGACACTCCTTTAGAGCTGCGTGACTTTCGGCCAATCTCTCTGGTACACAGTACACCAAAGTTGGCTTCCAAGGTAATGACTAATAGACTGAAAAAGAGGATACCTGACTTAGTTCACTCTCTGCAATCTGGGTTCATGCGTGGCCGATCAATCGTGGAAAACTTTGCTTTGGCTGCTGAGATGATACAGTATGCTCATAAACGGAGGTTGCCAGTTGTTGCCTTGAAGTTGGATTTTCACAAAGCTTTTGATTCTGTCAGTTGGGACTGTCTGGATCAAGTGCTCGAGGCCCGAGGCCTCCCTTCAACCTGGAATCAGTGGGTTCGTTCTCTACTTTCCACCGGACGCTCTCGAGTTCTGATCAATGGTGAGATGGGCGATCCTATCCTTGCCAAACGAGGGTTCCGGCAAGGTGATTCTCTGTCCCCGTACCTCTTCATCTTAGTTGCGGACGTGCTGCAGAGGATATGTTGTCACCACTTCCAGGAGGGTACCCTACTACATCCCCTGGGCTCGGACAGGTTCTTCCCAGTGCTACAGTACGCAGATGACACGTTGATACTGTTTCGGGGCGACTTGCAACAGGCGTCTGTCATCAAGAGCATCCTCACCTGCTTCTCAGACTTCTCTAGGCTGAAGATCAACTTCCACAAGAGCACGCTCGTACCTGTCTCTATGGATGCGTGTGTGGCTGATGAGATTGCCCAGCTTCTCGGCTGCCCTGTATCGGCCTTTCCTTGCACTTACCTGGGTTTGTCGTTGTCTCTGCATAAGCTTACACATGGCATGCTGCTTCCTGTTATTCATAAGGTGGATCGGAGACTGTCCGGATGGTTGGCCACTTTCCTTTCCATGGGTGGAAGGCTCACCCTCATTAACTCTGTTCTTGCTGGCATCCCGAGCTATTTCATGTCATGTTTCCCCTGGCCCAAAGAATCCATCGACACTCTGGACAGTCTGTTGCGAGCTTTCTTCTGGCAGGGCAAAAACAAGGTCAAAGGAGGTCAGTGTCTTGTGGGATGGGACAAAGTTACTCTTCCTCGAGCAAATGGGGGCTTGGGCGTCCGAAACTTAGAAGCGCATAATCACGCCATGCTATGCAAGTTCGTCACTAGAATTCTGCAATTTTCCGAGGTTCCGTGTTACCAATGGTTCGCCACACAATATTGTAAGAGAGATGTGCCTCACAGTTCTGGTAGCAGGGATACGGCCATGTGGAGAGGTTTCAAGGAGTACATTCCTCTAGTGATCAACTCGTCGCGCTGTGTGCTGGGCTCTGGTGACCTAATCTCCTTTTGGCATGATCAGTGGCTCCAGGTTGGCAGGTTAAGGCAGGTCTTCCCGGTGCTCTTCTCTTTTGCCAGAAGGCCAACCTGCTCTGTTCGGTCCCAGTTCAGTCACGGTTCCTGGGTGGTGCAGCTTCATCCAAACCTTACCCATGCGGCCGCAACGGAGTTAGCATCCCTGCATCTTCTCCTTCAAGAGGTGGCCCCTGACGATGCAGCCGAGGATGCTCGATCTCCGTCAGTAACTGGGAGCCGCATAAGCACCAGTTATTTTTACCAGTTGCTCACCTTCCGAGGGGTCAAGTGTGCAGCAGAATCATGGATTTGGGACTCGTTAATCCCCCTCAAGCATAGAACTTTCCTTTGGTTAGCTTTCTGGGGGAGGCTTAACACTAGAGATAACATGTTCAGGAAAAGCTGGTCTGTCATTGCCCCGTTTGCCGACTGCGATACCTGCCCTGCGTTAGAGAGCATTGGTCACCTTGTGTTGCATTGCAGGGCAGCATCTGCTTTATGGAACACCTTGGGGTTGGGATCCTTGGCGCTTGCATCATCCGACATCCTTTCTTTTGTTGAAGCAGCTGGTACGCGGTTGCATTTTAGGCGTAAATGGAATGTGGCTTTTGCTGCTTGCGCTGTCGCTGCATGGCATGCCCGCAATGATCGAGTTTTTCATTCAAAGCTATGGTCTGAGCCATATATCAAGTACTATGCAGCTGATCTCATTCGACTATGGAGCAACAGGACAAATAGGCAGCAAGACAAGACTGATCTTCTCTTCTGGTGTACTCTGTTTACTGGCTAGTCTGCCAACTCTGCTGTTGCTTTCCCCTCCTTGCTCCTGTAGTCTTCCTCCCCTTACCAATCTCTTCTTACTTGTGTTTTTGCACCTGGGTGCACTTCACAAGACCAATGTAACATGTGACTTTCACAGGTTTCTAACCTGTTTTGAAATACAAGGTTGGCACTCAGCCACCTTTTCTTTCAAAAAAAAAAGGATGATTCCTTCACAATCAGGTGTGACATTGTTGTCATCAACGGGTTCTCCACCAAGATGGCCGAGACTGCTGCCCCAAAGTTTGTATCCCCGCCCCCGTCCGACCTGAACAAGCACCTCGGCGATCTCCTTAAGACCGAGAAGGGCGCCGATGTGGTGTTTCAGGTTGGCAGTGAGACGTTCGCCGCACACCGATGCGTGCTCGCCTCCCGATCACCGGTCTTCAGTGCGGAGCTCTTCGGCACAATGAAGGAGGGCGACACATCCAGAGTCATACACATAGATGACATAGAGCCTCAGGTGTTCAAGGTGTTGCTCTATTTCGCCTACACCGACAAGTTGCTCGAGATAAAAGAAGAAGAGGAAGATATTATGTTCCAGCATCTGCTTGTCGCGGCAGACAGGTATGGCATGGAGAGGCTAAAGCTCCTTTGCGAGGAAAGGCTATGCGAGTACATCAGTGTAGGCACAGTTGCGACCATCCTGGCTCTCGCTGATCAGCACCACTGCGTTGGGCTGAAGAAGGCATGCTTTGATTTCCTCAGCTCCCCTGCAAACTGGAGGGCAGTTGTGGCCACTGACAGCTTCCAGCATGTGTATATGAGCTGCCCTTCTGTTGTGATGAAGCTGATTACCATGCCCTCGGCAGAGTGATGCCCAGTATTTTGGCAATGGTTTCTAGATCTTTAACATTAGATATTTTAGTTGCAATGGGTACTTGCCTGGTTTCCAGACTTTGTGACAGTATCAGGTAGCTCTGTTGGTATATGAATGCCTATGTGCTTGCTTTGTAAGGAGATGCAAAGTGGCATCACTTTATATATTTATTTTGCCTTGGTAGTCCATTGCACTTCTGCAGGATTACCAGGCAAATGGCTCTGGTTTTTTTGTTTCCTTAGAATGCTTTGGGTTAGTAAAGCAAGGCACCCGTGCTCTTTAATTCCTCTTATTAGGAGATGTCAAAATAGTTTCATCTCTGTTATGATGTTTGTTAACTGGATCGATACTACAGCACTGTTATTTCTCTGCCAAAGAAAGATAGAGTTCCCGCTTGATTATGGACAATACTTAGAGGGTTTACATGTTGTAATCCTCACTGGTATCTGATTGGAAGGAACCGGGAGTTCGGGATGCAACGGCGTTTTGGGCTTGAAAACAAGAAAGAGACACCTTGGTGACTATAGTTCTTGGCTTATTTTCTCTGTCAGTGACCATCCTCTAGATAGTCTCTCAGGCTCACGCTTATATATACAGGTAAAGAAAACTGTCGCTGGAACCAAGACTTTGACAATCGCAATGCTAGATGCCCAGGAACTGGTGGTCATACAGTGTGTGTTTTACGTTCTAGTGGATGCTGCCAAATGGCAGTGACACATGGAAGGAGTGTTTAGGTTTATGAGGGGAAAATGCATGCCTTGACTGATCAAAACCTTTGGTAATTATATTTCACTAAGGAAATGTGTCATCTTTTGGGACACAGTTATAATCTCGGAACTCACTGCACAATTTTGGGAAAAAGATGAGAAAAAAATCTGTAAACTAACATCACAGTAAACAAAATCGCAAGATGCTCCAAAAATAGATTTAGTCAGACAGCATAGTCAGAATTCAAGTAGGAGAATGGTTACACAGAGCTCAGTCGAAACAAGAACTGAAAATACACTGGAGGGTCATTGTTATTCTCCTCCCCTCGAAAAATCCTCTTCCCCTAATGAAGTGAAATAAAATGGAAGAATAATAAACGTACAAGAGATAGGCATCTCCAGTCTTTAACATGTGCATAAGAACAAGGCGATATCAATTATTCAGAACTGATGGATAACAAGTTGTCCATAAAAGATAAATGTACTTGCAAGTTGCAACAAGAGATAAGCATCTCCAATCTTAAATGGAAAATAAAGAGGTGAAAATCCAACCTATTTCAAAAATAGATAATATACCCTCACAGTTACCCCACACCAAGAGCTAACAGGTGACCATAATGATTATCACTAGAGGCAGCCGATATATCAAATACCTAGACTCATTCATACAACTAAGCATTAGCCACTAAGCATTAGCCACTGGAAGGTGTTGCTAGGTGTTGCATATTCTCCATGGCTGAATTCTATGAAGACAATATATAGTTCCACCAAGGTCAGTGACCATCTGACGGCCATTCCGCAAAACATGGAACATAAGGTATAGCACCATAGAATGTTTCATGAGTGCCGATAACATGCACTTTCTTGCTGTCCATATCATATGAGATAGTCTTCCCCCTCCGGTCAGTAAGGAAAATCAAATCACAATCTGGATGAATTGCTAAGGGCTCCACATATTTGTAACGATCCCTTCCAAACAGTTGTGAAATGTTAACAGTATCCTTCAAGGCCCACTTTGCACCACCATAATCCTCAAGAGCCGAAACTAAAAGTTGGCAAACATCAACATTATCATTTATACACCAAGCATACAATCGTCCCTGAGACTGTCCAATGAACGGATAATCAGAGCTGTCTCGCATGTTGCCTGGAATATCAATTTGCCCCCAAACCTTCCCCTCTGTGTCTACTGTGACTATTGAATATTCAGTGGTCATCAAATGCAAAGTACCATTCAGGAAGACAGGAAGACCAACAGGAGTCTTATCAATCCAACCACTCTCCACCGTAGTCCATCTTCCAGTGTCTGATGAGTAGATTGTCACTTCTGTGAAATCCCAAGCGTGTGTGAATACCATGAAACGGGAAGGGACGGCTGGATCGAAACACAAATATTCTTCAACTTCTTCTTCATCTTCGTCTTGCAATTGTATAGGATTAGGAGGCAGCTCGCCCCACTTCTTGGTCGCAGGATTGCACACGACAAGATTGTACTCATATTCCTCAAAACAATATGATTCCCAGTATTTGCAGAGAACAAGGCCACCGCAGCAATGCTGGGGGATGAGAAGTGTAAAGCTCTCGCGCAAGAAAGAGAGAAAAGGGTCGACCAGGGGTTGGCCTCTTCCGGACAAGTTAATGAAACAGGGGCGCATGCCATAGTTGTGGAGGAAGAAACCTGCCATGGTCTGGGGTGACCTCTTGCGGATGTCGGGGTCAGAGCAGAGGGCAAGCCATGGCTTGGACACGCACTTGAAGCGGCAGAGTGACTTGTAGGGCACCCGGGACAGAATCTCGACAAGGGGGCCCTCAGGAAGGCTCCCAGCAGGGTGTTTCTCGTGCTCCTGCCCCTGCTTGTGCTTCTTCTTTTTCTTCTTCTTCTTCTACAAATAATAGAGATGGACGTTTAGATTCCTGATTCCCTTTACCGAAAAAGGCTTTCGCTCCGCTTTTCATATAAAGCAACAACCAACATACCAATTGATACAAACCACAACACAACACACCCACACCCACACTCACCCAAGGCAAGATACATAGGTGCCAAAGAATCTCAACAACAACACCCCACACAACTCAAAGTAGACTACAAATTGACAGTGAGCATCACTAAGGGAGCCACCGGAGCCCTTCCCAAAGAAACCGTGAAGTGGTGAAGTTGAATGTCGACGAACCATAAGCTCCAAGACGGTGCCTTCAGAAAGGACACGACACCGAAGCGCCGCCACCACCCGATCCAATGGTCCAGATTTTCATCCGGAGCACGGCGAAGCGAAAGGAGTAACCACAACAGAGACTTCAGGAAGATGGCGACGTCCACGGGCGCCGCCTCCGTCACCCTGGCAAGCATACTCCGCCTTCACCGCCACAGAACGTCAAAACAACAGCCACCAGCCCACGTGGCCAGGCACGCTAGTCGCCTGCACCTGAGCCACGAGCTCAGCCCACGAGCATCGCAGCAGCTCCCACCACCTGGGCTGCCGCCCAGGGAACAAGACGCCCCATGGAGTCCTCCATGGCTGCCAGCGATGTGCCGGTTGGCAAACTCTGACCCCCGACAAAGCCGCCAGCGACCAGAATGACCAGATCGATCGAGGAGCCACCAGGTCGGAGAAGAGGTGAAGCGGGAGCGGACCACGTCGACGACCGGCCTCCCTGCCGGTGATGGGTGGCCCGACCGCATTGGCGCCACCCACCACTCCCAACACCTCTCCCAAGGGTCACCCCCCCCCCCCCCCCCCCGCGCGACACCCAACCTCGACCTCCCGGCCTGGATCTCTGCATCATCTGGCAGGGACCGGCCACACGCCCAGCGACGGGAGGTGCCCGAACGGCCACACCATGTCGCCGCGAGAGGACCTAGGGACCTCCACAAGAGTAGCTCACCAACGGCCAGACGCCGGAGCATGTCCCGCAGCCACCCGAACCGACCCGCACCACCACCATGGACCGCCAGCACGCCGTCGCAGCCCACACACGCGCAGTTGCCAACACCTCATGCCTCACGCCGACGCCCAGAGGCCAGATCCGCTTAACACCTCATGCCGCACGCCGACGCCCAGAGGCCAGATCCGAGCGGATCTGACCGAAGACCACGGAGGCGCCCGCCCCCGATCTCGAACCACCCGGTCCCCGCTGGGCCCTGCGGGACACCAGCACAGCCGCACCACCAGCCATCCCACAATGCCCTTGCAGCTCCGCCGCATCCACCCACCACCACCACACCGCCTCACTCCGCCGTGACCTAGATCCAAGGGATGTGCCCCCGCGCCCTTGGGTGCCCGCACCACCCAATCAGCCACTAGGGCTTCGCCCAGCGCCTTCCTCTAGCGGCGACAAAAGGGGTGGACAGGAGGTGTGGCGACCCTGTCGGCTAGGGATTTGGGGTTCCGCCCGAGTCGCCCGAGCGGGTTCCCTTTCATGAATCAAAGATTGGAACAAGAAACAGGCGGAGAACAAACCTCAGAAGCTACGGGAACAATGAGGGGAGGCGGCAGCATAGGATGGGACGGAGCGCCTTCGTCACGGCGATCGGTCGCCAATGGGTGGTCCTGCTCCGTGCAGCCATGCTCACCTCCTCCTCCTGGCGGCATCAAATCCTTGGCTTGGGGATCAGTGCCTCGAACTCTAGGGTTTGGGAAGGGGAAAAGAGCGGCGGCTGTGTCGTCGTCTCCCATCTGCGTGGGAAGGCTGGGCATCACGGCTTATTTTCCCGACACAGTAGTCAACCCGTGCAGGTGCACGGGCTGGCAAATTTAATTAACAAGCTCACAAAATATCTAAATATTTCCGTAAACAATAGGGCTACAAATAAGTACTCACTCTGCTCATTTTTATTACTCACTCGGTACATTTTTGTGAAGTGTGTTAATTTTTCAAAAGTGAAACCTTTCTATATTTGATGAGTTTCTAGAAAAATATCAATATCTACAACACAAAATCAGTATCGTTAGATCCATCATGAAATTTATTTTCATATTTCATTTAATTAATATTGTACATATTGGTAGTTTTTTTATAAACTGGTCAAAGATAAGAAAAAAGTTAAACTTTTATAAAAAGGGACTGAGGGAGTAATAGAAATGTAGAAGAAAAGTTAGGCATATGTTTTGAAATAGTTATTTTTAAAGCGCATGAAATTCTCGCTTATAGAAATAAATGTGGGGAAAAATAAATTACTTTCCTCCAATTTGTTGTGAGTTAGATTGTATGACAGAACAAATGGAGGTCAAATAGAAGAGAAAGAATTACCATAGTTCTTTTCCCAGATTTCATTGTACTTATAACATACTCTTTTCAGTTGGCCGATAATGCTTCCGCTTTTTCCAAAAAAGAGAAAGTTGAAAAAGCAGGAATTGATTACGACTGATAAGCAATGGGTATGATTGATTAGCATTACAGCTACATGTTTCGAATCCAGGCCTTGGGCAACAATTTGGTCCATTGCAATTCCTGAAAAATGACATGATCATTAATATTTTTGTGAACACTTGTATTAAACCATGCTTACTCATAAGAATGTGATACGGGTGGCTCAATAAGGGAAATAGATAGAAGCTAAGTAAATTCTACTCTGTATATCAGTATCAATATATGTTGTTATCCTTTGCAAATTCTTGGCCAGTACATGCCCACAGTTATTATAAACAAATAATGTTCTAAAAACACTTCAATATATAAAGATTTGTAGGTAGGAAACACATGTTAGTTTAATCAGCCCATAGTCAGGGTAGAAATGTCTGATGTAAACTAAATGAGTAGGTATGCTTATACAATGGAAAATTTAAATAGAAAAAAATTCACATACTGATAATACAAAAGGATCACATTTGCTGTAACAAACCTTATTAAGCCAACATAAAATACACTTAAGAAATTTAGACAACTAAAAAACTTTATACCATAAAATGGACCATATGGTGGTAAAAACATAAATCAACATCCCAGCAACATTGGTTGGCAAATCCAACATCCTTCTTAATTGCAATATAAATCAAACTAAATGAACTTTATTCTGTCAATATTGTCTGAGCCTAAAGAACAACAGTGCACTGCTGAGAACAAATACTACTATAAGTAAACCAATGTCAGAACGTACCAAATTACATAAATCTAGTAACTTTATCACACCAAATTATATCAACCTCCTTATTTTACATACGGCCTCTTATTTTCTTGTAGATTAGTAGTCCAGATTAAATTCAAGCCGTTAAAACTAACATCCACTAGATAAGATGGTTAGATCTTTTTATTTTTATTTGATAACCATTAAATTTTCTAGGGATTCTCTAAAAACATTAAAATCATAGGGATGCAAACAATGACGGACCCAGAAACTTCTCGAAAGCTGAGGAAGAACACAAATTAAGGTGCATAAGATGCTAGTTTTTTCATAAAAATCACCGTATTAATCATCTAACATAAGACATCATGCAATCGGCAAGCCCGGGCAGGAGATATCCTAGATTAGTCCCTGGATACAAAGAAAAAATATTCATTCTACAATTTTCACAGCAAGGTATTATCTTTCATGAAATCCTATGACAAGAAGAGGGTTAACCGGGAAAGAGGTAGACACTCACTAATACTGAAGCACATTCTCTGTCAAACAAAACACTTCAAAAGGGCAGCCCGGTGCATGTAGCTCCCGCTTGCGCAGGGTCCGGCGAAGGGTCTGACCACTTTGGGTCTATTGTACGCAGTCTTTCCCTACATTTCTGTAAGAGGCTGTTTCCAGGACGTGAACCCGTGACCTCATGGTCACAAGGCAGCAGCTTTACCACTGCGCCAAGGCTCCCCTTCAGCCATCTGAAATTAATATCCTTGAGGCATAACCACAGGAACCAACAAATTTAGAAAAATTGAGCCCCATAGCCATCTGTATGCAAAGAGAGAGAATGTGAAATAAGTAAAATCTAGTGGTTAGTTACGACTTCACTAATTAGTCCCTTCACTTCCATTCTGATACCTTGCGAACCATTTTACGGAAGTACATAGAATATTTTGACAGGTCAGAAATAGATAGTAAAAAAGATAAGTCTCTTCACAGAAAAATTGAATTCATAGTAATTTTGATGATTGTCAGGGTGAACTTCTATATGAGAATAAAAGAGCTACAGCTGCACTACATTCAACACATAATGGATTAACTATTTGCCTAATTCTCAAGACAATATCATGGCCACAGTTCCATGTTGTACTTTCTTTGTTGTCTGCTACTTTGGCGTGTGTGTGCAGTGTGAACATTTGTTGGACCTTGTGCTTCTGGTGGTTGCTTTATTTATAAAGCGGGGTGAAAGCTTTTTTCGGTAATATTTGTATAACTAGTGAGCCATCTGAGAGTGTCATGTTCATTTGGGGGCTGAGTGTGTGAAAATGTGTTAGCTATATATAAGCACGACCGTTGGCTGGAATTGGCAGCGACTAAATGAAATAGCTCATATTTTCTCTCCTCCTACCTACTATTTCTCTAGTTTCTTCTTCTTCTTCTTCTTCCGCAAGTATCCCCTTCCCGATCCCAAATCTGGGCAGGAAATCCTCAGCAAGGATATGACAAGTGGCATTCAGAGCTAGATAGGTCCGTCTTGCGCTTCGCATACTCGAGATTCTCTCTGTAACATCAACTGGTCGGTTGTCGGTTGCTCACGCGGTTGGCTGTAAATCCGAGATCGGCATTGGAGAAATCCAGAGGAAGCTGCAACGGTGCCGTTCAAGCCAAGTGCTCAGACACGACACCTGGTAGAGGTGATGGGGTCATTTGAGGAGAACGTAACGCAGGAATTTGCGGCTCTGCAGCTACTGCAGGAGCAAGTGGAAGGAATTTTGGAAATCAAGGCGTGACTGGATGGGTTGGACAACAAGTTTGAGGAATAAGTCGCTCAGCTGGATCAGGTGCAGTCCAAGGTAAACATATTTGTGAGCTCTATTGGAGAGATCCATCAGGAACAGGTACATGTGGCGCGAGTGTTAAAGGAATCCACCAGTGTTCGGGACGCGGATCTGGAGCGGATGGCAGCGAAGGGTTGTTATGCAGTGTCACCCACAGCGGCGACGCAGCCAAGGGTTCATGTTAACAGGGGGCAACATGGACGGCCTCCTCCGGTGGATCGAGGAAAGGTATCACACACACCGCAAAAAAATTCTTCCTCTGACTAGCATGGATCCAAGCGGACCTGGATGCCTAAGATGGAATTTCCACAGTTTGATGGGGAAGGAATTCGAATTTGACTTGATAATTGAAGCTTATTTCCTGTTCTATCCAACTCCTGAAAACTTAAAAGTCATGTCTGCATCTCTGCATTTACATGGAAATGCTGCACACTGGTACCAGTCATATAAACTGTCTGATTACTGTTCATCATGGAGTCAGTTTTCTGCGGCCATGCTGCAGGAATTTGACCTCAATGTGCATAGAGATTGCATGAGAGGTCTGTTGGTTTTAAACAAACTCGAACTGTTCAGGAATATCCCAGTAATTTCAATCAGCTTGTGTACCAAGTCATCTGTATGAAGGGGCTGTCAGTGAAACATTTTTGGTTACTCTATTTGTACTTGGATTGAAAGATGATATGTGAGGATCTCTCTCGCAGGTCAGTGGATCTAGGGATTTTTCATGGGGATTTGAGCTATGAATTTGAATTCGGATGAGGATTCCTCCCAGCCACCCACACATCTATCCGTTACAACGCGAGCCACGGCCGTAGCCGTCCAAATCCTAGCCTCGTGAGACCATGGACTACTGTAGCTATTTAACAGTACACCCGCTCAGCGGGCCCAGTTTGGACTAGCAAGCCACTGGGGAGGCCTTTTGGGCCGGTTGGACTTGGGCCTTGGAACCAGTTGAATTGGCGCCTCGCTCTTGCCGGCACGATCCTGATCAGCTACAGGTCTTCTGTCCTCATCTTCAGGGTTAGGTGTTGTATCTTCAGAGTTAACAGGTACAGGGCTGCTGACATCCCCCCTCCGACGAGAAACGGCTTGACCCCAAGCCGCCGAACGAGGAAACTGTTGACGGAGAGAGTCCAGGTCTTCCCAGGTCGCCTCTTCTGGAGATGATCCGCTCCACTGAATCAAACCCTGAGCGATTGTACGCTTGCCTTTTTGACACACACGCTGCTGAAGAATACGCTGCGGAACCTGTAGAGAAGCAAAGGACGACGGCAGCTTACCAGCAACATAGCAGTTAGGTAGGACTACCCTTTTCAGCTGAGAAACATGGAAAACGGGGTGAACTCTGCTGTCAGGAGGGTAATTGTAGTTTGTAAGCTACTTCACCAATTTTCTCCAGAATGGTGTAGGGGCCGTAGTACTTGTAGGCCAACTTGTGGTTAGCTCTATGCACAACTGACGACTGCACATAAGGCTGTAGCTTGAGGAATACCTGTTCGCCAACTTCGAAAACTCTCTCAGTTCTTTTCTTGTCTGCCATGTGCTTCATCCGTTCCTGGGCCCGAAACAAATGTTGTTTGGCAGAAGCCACCACCACTTCTCTGTCCTGCAACCACTGTTGTATATCTGTTGGAGCCATTGTATCATTGACAGAGATACCAAAGTATCTGGGAGAATGGCCATACATCACTTCAAAAGGTGTTTTGCCCACTGCAGAATGCCAATTTGTGTTATACCAGAATTCACACATTGATAACCACTTGCTCCACTTAGATGGGTGAGAACTGATGAAACTTCTCAGGTAGCATTCAACTTGTTGGTTAACTCGCTCGGTTTGCCCATCAGTAGCAGGATGGTAGGCAGAACTCATATTCAGTTGTGTGCCAGTCCTGTGAGTCAGTGTTTGCCAAAAATTACTCGTGAAAACAGGATCTCTGTCTGAGACAATGTACTCTGGCATTCCATGCAGTTTATATACATTGCCAAGGAATATTTCGGCCACTTTCTGTGCAGAGAAGGGATGCTTGAGAGGCATGAAATGACCATATTTAGTGAACTTATCTATGACCACCAAAATACAATCAAACTGATATGAAGGAGGTAGCCCAGTAATGAAATCCATTGTAATAGTTTCCCATGCTTTGTTTGGAACAGGCAAGGGAGATAACAGCCCTGGGTACTTCACTCTCTCAGGTTTAGCTTGATGACAGACTAAACAGGACTGCACCTTGTCCTTGATAAACTTTTTCATACTAGTCCATCTGAACAAAGAGTGGATTCTGTGGTAGGTGACAGGGAACCCAGAATGACCACCAATAGGACTATCATGGAAGGCAGAGAAGATCTTGTCATGCAGCTCCACATTATTTCCCACCCAAAATGCAGCCCTTGTATCTCAGCAACCCTTGAATCAGTTGGAAATTAGGTTTAGCAGATGGATTAACAACTAATTCTTGCAACAGTTCAATGGCCTTGTCATCTGCAGAATAGCTAGCTACTACATCTTCCAACCATACAGGACATGATCTGGAGATGTGAAATAGCTGAAAAGAATGAGGCTTTCTAGAAAGAGCATCTGCAGCTGAATTTTCCACCCCCTTTTTATACACAATGTTATAGTTCAGGCCCATGAGCTTAGTTAATGCTTTTTGCTGCCAAACAATGTGCAGTTTTTGATTTTGCAAATGCACAAGGCTCTTTTTGTCAGTTCTAATTGTGAATTGCTAGAACTGCAAATAAGGTCTCCATTGATCAACAACTAGTAAGATAGCTAGATATTACTTCTCATAAACTGAAAGAGCTCCGTTCTTTGGACCTAAAGCTTTACTAATATAAGCTAGAGGATGCCCTTCTTGCATCAGAACAACTCCAATGCCCAAATCACAGGCATCAGTTTCTATAACAAAGGGTTTATCATATTGAGGGAGGGCTAGAACTGGAGCTTCAATCAATACCCTTCTTAAGGTTGCAAAAGTTGTTTCTGTGACTTCAGTCCAGACAAATGGAACTCCCTTTTTAAGCAGTTCAGTCAGGGGCTTGCTGATCACTCATGTTGAATGAATTTCCTATAATAACCACTCAAACCAAGGAAACCTCTGACTTCCTTGACATTAGTTGGAGTAGGCCATTGCTCTACTATTTGGACTTTGCTAGGATCTGTTGCAACTCCTTGAGCAGTTATTGTATGTCCCAAATAACCAATATGTTGTTGAGCAAAAGCACACTTTGACATTTTAACTTTCCACTGATCAGCTCTGAGCAAAACAACTTCTCTAACATGCTTTAAGTGCTCCTCATATGACTTGCTAAAAATTAGAATGTCATCAAAGAAAACCAAGGTATTCTTCTTGTTAACAGGGGACAGGGTGTTATTCAGGGCTCAATGTTCCCGGAGCTTCACTAAGACCAAAGGCCAAAATAGTGAATTCATAGTGGCCAAGATGAGTTTGGAAAGCTGTTTTATATTCTTCCCCTTCAGCTAATCTGATCTGATGGTAACCAGCCTGAGATCCAATTTAGTGAACCAAGCAGCACCAGATAATTCATCCAAAAGTTCATTAATCATAGGCACTGGGAATTTCCCTTTGATAGTGATAGCATTTAGCATCCTGTAGTCCACTACTACTCTCCATTCCCCTCCCTTTTTCTTAACTAGAATCACTGGAGAAGAAAACGGACTTTTGCTGGGTCTAATAACACCTGACTTTAACATTTCTGCAATTTGTTTTTCAAGTTCATACTTTAACTGTGGTGCTATTCTGTAAGGTCTAACTGTGACTGGTCTGGCTCCTGGAATTAAATTGATTTTGTGGTCACATTCCCTTCTAGGTGGTAACTGAGTAGGAGTTTCAAAAACATCAGCAAATTATTCCAATAACAACTGTATTTCTGGAGTTACAGCAGTTTGTCCTTCAGCTTGAATTGCAGAGATAGAAACACATGTGTAAACACATTCTTTAGAACCAATGCCATGTAAAGTGGTTGTCTGTCCCTCCTTGTTAAATGATAATCATTTCTCAACCCAATCAACATACATAGGACTGTGTTGAGCCAGCCAATCCAACCCCAATATGCCATCATAAGTTTGCAGGGGCAACAACTTGAAATCTAAAGTGAATTTAGCACCATTGGACTGCCACACACAATTTTGGATTTGTTGTTGGCACTGAATTGTTGAACCACCAGCTACTGTAACTGTGAGCGTTTTAGTTGGACTGACTCCTGCTAAGGAACTGTGTTGGAAATCCAGGAAAGAATGTGTACTGCCCGAGTCAACAAGAAACTGAAATGTGTGGCCCTGCAATTCAATCTCCAATTGCAAAACTGGAGCTTCTGGTTCCTTTCCCATAGCTGCAGCAGATAATCTGATGGAATGAACCGAAGATTGTTCACGCTGTTCACTGTCAGAGTCAGAATCTTCAATTGAATTTGATTGTAATTGTTCTATCATTTCTTGAACAAAATGCAGTTGAACTGTGGCCTTGCACACATGATCCTTAGACCATTTCTCTCCACAAACAAAACACAGCCCCTTGGATTTTCTATAATTTCTAAGTGTTGTCCACTTATCTTCCTGTATAGCTGGAAACAGCGACTGATTTCCTTGGAGCAGAGCAAGAGGTAGAAGAGTACGTCTCTCCTAATTCCTCGTGGAGCAAAGCCAGTTCATACGCAACATCTAAATCCTTGGGTTTCTGCAGTGCCACAGCCATCCTCACTCTAGGTTTCAATCCATCTAAAAACCTGGTGGTGTAATGCAGGGAATTGGGTGTATCTTCATACGCTGTCAACTGAGCATACAGCTCAGCAAAGCGTTCTACATAGTCTTCTATAGTAGTTGTCTGAACGATTCGGAACAGCTTCCTGAGCAGAGTTTGGTGTTGATTGTGCCCAAAACGACCCTGTAACGCAGCACAGAACTCTGACCAGTTGGTATTTGGCATGCGCCTGTGCATAGATTCAAGCCACCGTGCAGCAGCACCTTCGAAATGAGCTGTAGCCAGTGATAACCATCTGTGAGGAGGTGTGCTCCACAACCTGAACTGGTCTTCGCATCTGTTTTGCCACAATCTTGGATTCGAGCCATCGAACTTGGGAATCTCCAGATGCATGGAAAACGAGGAATACTCAGCAGTATCCATCGGATGTGGATCACGGGTAGAAAAATTTCTGGGAGAAAAAACGGAATCGCATGCACCTTTGACCAGAGGAGGGACATAGATGTTATGTGCCTTCCCCCGGTGTTCGTTGTCTAAGCCAAGGGCGCTGGTCGCAGCAGCGCCACGACCTGGCCCAGCGTTGCGCGAAGAAGAGATCCCGCCGGCCTTGGGATCCGACTCCGGCGGCTCCATCTTGTAGAAATCCGTCCTGATCTACTCGAGGTCGAGGGCGATTTCGTCGTGGATCCCATCTGGCCGCGCCGACATGAGGCTGTCGAGTGTCGCGTTGTTTGCTTCGATCATCTTGCTCATCGACTTGAGGAGCGACACATCGTGAGTTCGGAGCTTGTTGTCCATGTCACAGGTGAACTCATGGCGAAGTAGTTCGTAGACGGTGCGGTTGTCGGGGTTGAGCTCTTCCATGGCTTGGATTCGTCGCCGCTCGGCGAATCGCGTCGCATAGCAATGGGGCGGCAACTCCAGGGCGACGAGGCTCTGATTACCATATGTGAGGATCTTTCTCGCAGGTCAGTGGATCTAGGGATTTTTCATGGGGATTTGAGCTATGAATTTGAATTCGGATGAGGATTCCTCCCAGCCACCCACACCTCTATCCGTTACAACCGAGCCACGGCCGTAGCCGTCCAAATCCAAGCCACCGTGAGACCATGGACTACTGTAGCTATTTAACAGTACACCCGCTCAGCAGGCCCAGTTTGGGCTAGCAAGCCACTGGGGAGGCCTTTTGGGCCGGTTGGACTTGGGCCTTGGAACCAGTTGAATTGGCGCCTCGCTCTTGCCGGCACGATCCTGATCAGCTACAGGTCTTCTGTCCTCATCTTCAGGGTTAGGTGTTGTGTCTTCAAAGTTAACAGGTACAGGGCTGCTGACATGATATAAGAGCAGCTGTTGAAATTCAATTGCCTCTTACAGTTCATACTGCAAATGTATATGCTCTAGTACAAGAGGCAGTGCTAGAATTAAACAAAGGACAGCAGGGACGATATAGCAGAAATGGGGGTTATATACCACAACAGACCACGAAGGAGGACTCCGCTAGCGATTGCGATGGCGATCCCAGGGCGACACGCTCGGCGCGGCGTCTCCCCCTGCCCCGCCGACCCCGTCCTCCCGGTCGGCACCCCCCCCCCCACGCCGACCCCCTCGTCGCGGCTTTGCCGCCCGCCTCCTCGTCGTGCCCTCCGTCGCCCTCTGCCTCTACGCGGGTCATCTGGGCTGACATCGCTGAGGCCGACGACATCGAGGCTGGTCGCCCGATCGTGTGCTGCGACCGTGTCCCCCCTCCCCTGCTCCTGCCCGTGTCCGGCGGCTGGACGGTGCCGGTTGCCCTAAGTTTCCGATTAATACAATTCTAGCATGAATAATAAACATTTATCATGATATAAGGAAATATAAATAACAACTTTATTATTGCCTCTAGGGCACATTTCCTTCACAACCACCTGTGTAGGTGCAAGTGGGACTGGCAAGTGGCCCCCACTTCCGCCAACACCTTCACGGTGGTTTTCCTAGACGCCATCAGCATGGGGTACTGCACCCGCAGCAGCACCATCACCTTGGTTCTCAACCAGTTGGTGGTGGCCATCTTTGAGCCGAAGTGGGACCCCAAGGCAGTGGCGGTTCTGGACATGGCTTGGATCCTCATCACCGGCCTGCGTGATGTTGCCCGGTCTGAGCGAGTCATCCGCAGTATCTCCAAGATCCTCGGCAAGGTGGTGGTGGTCGACGAGCTCTCTCTTCGCAAGGAGGAAGAGGTTCGGGTGAAGGTGAAATCCCTGGACTCCTCCAAGCTCCGCGCCACCGTCCGCTTGTTCTTCAACGACGAGGGCTTTGACCTCAAGATCTGCCCCGAGCCGCCAAACCATGTCGGCCGCCCCCGCTTCTCCGATGACGGCCACCAGGGGGGTGGGCCGGGTGGTGCCGACGACTCCCACCATCGGCGCCCTCGCCCCTCTCACCACAACTACCCGGAGGACAATGAAGACCTGTCGGAGCATTCCCGCTCCCCGTCCCGAGAGCCATCCAACCCACCTCCGGGCCGTGGTGGTTCCGGGGCCGGGCGCACCCGGGTGACGGCATCCGCCCTCGAGGCTGCTCTTCGGCTGGCCGCCCTTCCTCCGGCCTCTCCAGCTTCGTCGGCGACGACCAGTGACATCTCCAATGTGGACCTGCTCGTTCTCCCGCCCTTGTCGCCCCGCTCCCCATCCGCCGACTCCGCCCAGATCGCGACTCCTCTGAACCCGCCGCCCTCGCCCCCCCTGGACCGATTCCCTCAGCTCCCACAAGTGGCGACGGTGGGTGCCCGCACGCCGCGACTCCGCCTACCCCTCCACTTGCTGAGGACTCAGCCGGGGGCACCCTGGACCCCCCCCCCCCCCCCGCCCTGCCACCTCCGCTGGTGGCCCCCGACGACTCACTCGCCTCTCCAGGACCACTGGCTGTGGGGATGCCCGATGTCGTGACCACCCCTGTCACTGCGCACCCCCCACGGACGGTGGCGTACGCCCGGCGGCCCCGCTCCACTTCGACGGCGGTGACTGCCTCCCGCCGCAGCGCCCGCCTCGATGTGGCCCGTCCGACGGACTCCCCAGCCCCGTCTGTCCCCGAGCGTGCTGAGCTTCATGCGGCGGCCAGGAACCTCGAGACAGGTGCGGATTCCATCCCCCCCCCCCCCCCGAGTTCTTCCGGTTGTTCCTTTTCCGTGCTTGAGGCCGTTCCCCTTGGCCACCTCACCAGGGTGGCCACTGACTCGGCCATCATCTTCAGGGGGGAAGTTGGACCCCCCTTAGAGCAGATCACGGCCATTCTGGCCCGCGAGATCTTAGATGGCAAACTTGCAGAAACACGGGTGCGCCTCCACCGCCAACCCGCGGAACCGGCCGCCACCCCTTCCACGGCGGTGGTTCCAGCGGTGCCTGGTGAGGTGATCTGTGGGTGCACTCGGCCTCGCACTGCGGCCCTCCGGGCGCAGAGCGCTTCCCGTGTCTTGGGGTCAAGCAGCCCCCGATGGCAGTTTAAATGCGAGTCCTCTTCTGGAAAAATGCTAGCTAGGCATGGCAAGAACAATGGCATAGCATGCATGGATCACTAGCAATAGCTCCGGCAAAATCGCAAAAGAGTTCACGATCTGCCCAAATTAACAACTATGCAAAAGTTGAGCTCGATTGAGTCAACCTAGGGGGCTCCAACATAACAAGTAAAGACATGGATGGATTAAGCACAACAAGCGTAACAAATCACTCTTATTGATCATCCTCAAAAGAGGCACGGATCACTAGGAAACAAGCTGGACATATAGCATCGTGAACTAAAACATCCCAGACTTAGTGATTTTCACTAAGTCCCTAAAATCAACAAACTCAGGTACCCCTCTTTGCAAGCTTGCACAAGACAACACACGCATCCTAAAAATGCATGGGAGGCACCTCTGGAAAGAAGACAACATGCTTAACAATTCATCCCAAAGAGGCACAGGCATATCATGCACACAATAATCATGGCAAAAAATGACAAAAGTCAATGTAGAGCTAACGGATCTGCAATTTAACTCATGATGCCTCCTTCTAACAGCATTTTGGGCACCAAGATGACCTCAAATGCAAATGATGCAATGGAATGAAATGATGTACTCGTCAAGACGAAGATTTTGATATATCATATGTCCAAAACGGAGCCACGGATGCAAAGTTATGAGCAGTCAAAGTAGGCACGAAAATCTGGGAGGGGAAGGAGAAAGTCAACCGGATTAGGTCAAAACGGATCTCAGATCCAGCGGGCACTGTTCACCGGCGCGGGCACTGTAGCACCCGAGAGCTCCGGCGATGTCGGCGGCTCCGGCGACCGGCCGGTGGCGAGGGGAGGCGGGGCCGGCGTGGAGACGGCGGTGGCAGCGGGCGGAGGCGGCGGCGCGCGGCGCGGCGGCGAGCTGCGGCAGCGGGCGGAGCTTGGGGCGGCCGGCGCGCCTCCCGGAGTTGACGGCGGCGGAGCGGCTCGCGGTGGCGCCGGCCACCGGCGCTGAGGAAGGTGGCGGCGGGGCGACGGGATCCGGGCGGCGGGCGACGTGGGCCGGGAGGGCCCGCGGCGGGCCTCTGCGGGCCGCGGCGGCGGCGGGTGCCGGGCGACACGTGGCGCGCGGTGAGAGGGTGAGGGGCGCGGCGGACGTTGTCCGGCCGGGGCGGACACGTCCGGCCGGCGCGAGGGAGGATAGATCTAGGGTTTTCGGGGGAGAGAACGAGAATTTCGGAGGGGGGCTATATATAGACATAAGTGAAGCTAGGAGAGTCCAAATGAGGTGCGGTTTTCGCCCATACGATCGTGATCGAACGACCGAGACGATGGAGCAGAGTTTGGTGGGTTTTGGGCCAAATTGGAGGGGTGTTGGGCTACAACACACACGAGGCCTTTTCGGTCCCTCGGCTAACCGTTGGAGTATCAAACGAAGTCCAATTGACCCGAAACTTGACAGGCGGTCTACCGGTAGTAAACCAAGGCCGCATGGCAAGTCTCGGTCCAATCGGGAAATGTTTAATCCCCACACACGAAAGAAGGCTAGAAATGGCCACCGGAGGAGAACGATGCGCCGGAATACAAAACGGACAACGGGGAAAATGCTCGAATGCATGAGATGAACATGTATGCAAATGCAATGCATGTGATGACATGATATGAGATGCACGAAAACAAAAACAACACACGGAGACAAAGACCCGAACCCGAGGAATAAATATAACTTAATGCCGGAAACGGCAAGAGTTGGAGTACAAATTGGGAAAGTTACATATGGGGCGTTACAGCCCCCTTGAGAAAAAGACACACAAACAAAACACACACACACACACACACGCGCGCGCGCGCGCACGCGCGCACACATACCCCCTAGTTGCAAGTTGATGGTCAACTTGCAACTGGGGGTTCTCAACAAACACATACCTGCTACTTGCGAGTTTGATGGTCAACATGCAACTGAGGACCCTTGACAAAAAGACACACACACACCTTTAGTTGTGAGTCGGTTATCAACATGCAACTAGTGACCCTGTACACACACACACACACACACACACATCCTTAGTTGCGAGTCGATGAGCGGGGTGCCATAGGGGGCCACAACAAAACACACACCCTCTACACACACACACACATCCTTAGTTGCGACTCGATGAGCGGGTTGCAACCGGGGGCCACAACAAAAGACACACACACACAACAAGACCCCTAGTTGCGAGTTGATGGTCAACTTGCAACTAGGGGACACGAATAACACACACACACACACACAGCACCCCTAATTGCGAGTCGATGGACAACTTGCAACTGGGGGTCCTCAATAGACACACAGCCCCTTAGTTGCGAGTTGATGGTCAACTTGTAATTGGGGTTCCTCACCAAACACACATCCCCTAATTGCGAGTCGATGCTTGACATGCAACTAGGGACCCCTTAACAAATAGACAAACACACACACAACACTCCTAGTTGCAAGTCGGTTATCGACATGCAATTACGGACCCTCGACACACACACAACACATCCCCGTAGTTGCGAGTTGATGGTCAACTTGCAACTGGGGGCCACGAATAAAACACACACATACACACACACGTATCCCCTAGTTGCAAGTCGATGGTCAACTTGCAACTGGAGGTTCTCAAAAAATACACACACACATGCCCCTAGTTGCAAGTCGATGGTTGACATTCAACTGGGGACACTTTGATAAAAATAACACACACACACACACCCCAGTTGCGAGTCGATTATCGACATGCAACTTGGGACCCTAGTTGCGAGTCGATGCTTGACATGCAACTAGGGACCCCTTGACAAAAAGACAAAAACACACAACACTCCTAGTTGCAAGTCGGTTATCGACATGCAATTAGGGACCCTCGACACACAAACACACCACACATCCCCGTAGTTGCGAGTTGATGGTCAACTTGCAACTGGGGGGCACGAATAAAACACACAACACACACACGTACCCCCCTAGTTGCGAGTCGATGGTCAATGCAACTGGGGGTTCTCAACAAACACACACACACACACCCCTAGTTGTGAGTCGATGGTTGACATTCAACTGCGGACACTTTGATAAAAATAACACACACACACACACACACACACACACACCAGTTGCGATTTGATTATCGACATGCAACTTGGGACCCTAGTTGCAAGTCGATGCTTGACATGCAACTAAGGACCCCTTGACAAATAGACACACACACAACACTCCTATTTGCAAGTCGGTTATCAACATGCAATTGGGGACCCTCAACACACACACACACACACATCCCCGTAGTTGCGAGTTGATGGTCAACTTGCAACTGGGGGCCACGAATAAAACACATGCACACAGACACACATACCCCCCTAGTTGCGAGTCGATGGTCAACTTGCAACTAGGGGCCACGAATAAAACACACACACACACACATCCCTTAGTTGCGAGTCGATGGGCAACTTGCAACTAGTGGTCCTCAACACACACGCACCCCCTAGTTACAAGTCGGTGGTTAAGATGCAACTGGGGGCCCCTTGACAAAAAGACACACACACGCATGCACTTATAGTTGCGAGTCGATTATTGACATGCAACTAGGGACCCACGACAAAACAAACAAACACACACACACACACACACACACACACGTACCCCCCTAGTTGCGAGTCGATGGTCAACTTGCAACTAGGGGTTCTCAACAAATACACACACATACACCCCTAGTTGTGAGTCGATGCTTGACATTCAACTGGGGACACTTTGATAAAAATAACACACACACACACACACACACACACATCCCAGTTGCGAGTCGATTATCGACATGCAACTTGGCACCCTAGTTGCGAGTCGATGCTTGACATGCAACTAGGGACCCCTTGACAAATAGACAAACACACACAACACTCCTAGTTGCAAGTCGGTTATTGACATGCAATTGGGGACCCTCGACACGCACACACACACACAACACACATCTTCGTAGTTGCGAGTTGATGGTCAACTTGCAACTAGGGGTTACGAATAGGATTCAACAAGAGTACGGGCACACAACTAGGGGGGGTATGGGTGCAACTACAATCAACCCCCCCCCCCCCCCTAAAAAACAACCCACGACCGTACTCTTGAGTTGTAGTTGCACTCGGGCTGGGTCGGTTTCAAATACAAAAAAAATTGAAAAAGACTTCGCCGGCGCTGACACCCTCCCTCCGACCCCCGGTTGCGGTAGGTCTTGCTGTTGCGCTACGGTGTGCTGAGTTGCGCTTGCGCCCGGGTTGGGGCGGTTGCAACTATAACAAAATAAACAAAAAAAATGAAAAGAAAGACTTCGCCGGCATACACACACAACCTTTAAAGCAATAAAAATTGAAAAAAAACTAAAAAAATCTATATTTCTAAATAGAAAGGAAGAAATAAAAGTACAAACAACTAAACTATAACTGAAACTAGTTGGACAGTAGAAAGGTTGTGTGTGTATTATGTCTCTTGCAAATTGTGCATAGTTTGGTTGTGTGTGCAGTTACACGCGGACGACATGATATATGAGTTACAGTTTTTAAAACAAACAAAGAAAATGAAATGATTAAAAAGTTGGGACCTTTGGTCTCACTACTCTTTCCCACTTTCTATACAAAAGAAGAAATAGAAATCATAAAAAGGAAAAAAAACATTGTATTGAGAAAAAACAACTTGGACACAGCTGTAGTTGCAGTCAGACTACAATGTTTGCAGTTGTAACTCTAGTGATGGACATGCAACTAGCCCAACAAACCTTCTTCCGACCCCAATTTCAATCGGATTACAACACACACAGTTGCATGTCTAGTAGTAGACATGCAACTGCAACCGGTAAAACAACTATTAATAATTATACTAAAAAATCTACTTTTTTTTGAAAAATCTACAACAATTATTTTACATAAAATGAAGTACTAAAAATTTTATACGTTCAAACGATGGAAAAGGATCTCTTAGGAAAAAAGAAACAACCGTTGCTGAAGACAAGAAACAGAGGGATACAAATGCGACAGTGATGCTTGGTGGCATCGGACAGAGAAACAAGCTTAGCTTCAGAATATAAAAAGAAAAAAAGCCACCTAAAAAGGCTGCTCCAGCGCTCCCTACATGGGCCACCGGCCTGTACTGCTCGTAGGACGACACGAACAGCCGGTTCGCTCGTCTCGCACGAATAACTGCACTTTTAATCCAACGGCTGACAAAGTGAATGAGACCAAAATAAATCTCAGCTAGCTGAGTTTTAGCAATCCCGATATTTAATACTCCATCCGTGGCATAATATAGAAGCATTTTTGGCATTAGTGTTGGTCGGTGGTTTATCCCCCTGTTTGAAAAAAAAAACAAATGGAGCGGATTTTTTTCCCCAAAGATCATCATAAAGGCCAGGAAGACTATTAGGCCCGGCCCAGCTAAACCATCAAGTACTTCGCCCAAGAGTCCAGTAAAAAATACGCCCCGTCTTCTTGGCGTCGCTTCATATATTTTTTCGGTTCATCCATCCATGCCCTTTCCGGCTTTCCCCATCCGGCGCTTGAACCCTAGCAAAGCGGTAGCAGCAGCAAATCCCCTCCAAAAAAGCGCGGTCGCCAGAGACGGAGGAGATAAAGTTGCCAACTTCCCACCCTCAGAGAAGGCTCGCGATCCGCGGGAAGCCGTTGATGTCCGCCTCCGCCATCGTCGCCGACAGGGCGAGCGGGCACCACCTTCTCACGGTCGATGGCTACTCCTGCACCAAGACTCTCCCCACCGGAAAACCCCTAAAGTCGCACCAGTTCGCCGCGTGCGGCCATCGCTGGCACATCGATTACTACCCCAACGTCCAAACATCGGAGTCAGCGGATTACCTGTCCTTTTTCCTGCGTCTTGACGACAACGTCAGCAGGGAGGTGAAAGCGCACCACATTTTCTGGTTCCCCGACGCGGTGCAGGTGCAGCAGGAAGTGCCTTCTTTGGCATCGGAACCAGTGAGGAACTACGCAGGCAGCTCTGGCTGGGGGACTTCAAAGTTCGTCAAAAGGGAAGCCTTTGAGAAATCCAAGCATCTCCGCTGTACAGGTTTGCACATGAAAAGTCTCGTGGCCGGATTAGTTGGAGGATGATGGAGGTTTTTAACGCCTGGATCCGTGAGCATGATCTCGATGATATTCAAATTGACAATAGGCGCTTTACTTGGTCAAACAAAAGGCGGACGCCTACTCTAGCCCGTCTTGATCGAGTGCTTGTCAATGCGGCGTGGAATCTTAGCTTCTTACAGTCAACCGCTACCTGTGTATCAACAACTACTTCAGATCATGTGCCCATCCTTGTGTCTTTCTCTGCGGATACGCCCAAGAGTAAGGTTTTCAGGTTGGAAAATCATTGGTTGGAGATTGAGGAGGCCCGAAATATCTTTGTTGATTGCTGGTCAAGGGGCATCAGAGACTTTCAATCCTCTGCTTCTGTCATAAACTTTAAGATGAGGCGAACAAGGGCTGCTCTTCGCAGCTGGTGCAGAAGACAATCCAGTTTGAAGCTGCTTATAGAGAACAACAAACACGTGGTTTGTTTTCTGAATGCTGTTGAAGAGCGACACAACTTATCTGTTTTGGAGTCCGTTTTGAGGGAGTTTGCCTCTGCCAAGGCAGAACAACTTATTCTGTGGCAAACGGCCTTCTGGAGACGACGTGCTAAGGTTCGCTGGTGTGTCTCAGGCGATGAAAACTGTCAGTTCTTTCATGCTACTGCCAACTGTCAAGCACGTCGTAACAACATCAGGATTATTGTCAAGGATGGGGTGAAGCACTTTCAAAACTGCCAAAAGCTCAGCGTGGCTACGAGCTACTTTGCTGAGATACTTGGACAACCTGCTCCTTCAAGGCCTTCTGTCCAGTTAAGCTCGTTGTATCAGCATACGGACTTGTCAGAGCTCGCTGAGGTTTTCTCTTGGGCAGAAATTGTGGAGGCCATTGACAGGTTGCCAAACAACAAAAGTCCGGGGCCGGATGGCTTCACGAATGAATTTTACAAAGCCTTTAAACTCCTGCTGAAGGAAGACCTCCTCAGGTTTTTCGGTGATTTTCATAGTAACAATGTGAGCTTGGATGGAATCAACACTGCGTTCATCACCTTGCTGCCTAAGAAAGACACTCCTTTAGAGCTGCGTGACTTTCGGCCAATCTCTCTGGTACACAGTACACCAAAGTTGGCTTCCAAGGTAATGACTAATAGACTGAAAAAGAGGATACCTGACTTAGTTCACTCTCTGCAATCTGGGTTCATGCGTGGCCGATCAATCGTGGAAAACTTTGCTTTGGCTGCTGAGATGATACAGTATGCTCATAAACGGAGGTTGCCAGTTGTTGCCTTGAAGTTGGATTTTCACAAAGCTTTTGATTCTGTCAGTTGGGACTGTCTGGATCAAGTGCTCGAGGCCCGAGGCCTCCCTTCAACCTGGAATCAGTGGGTTCGTTCTCTACTTTCCACCGGACGCTCTCGAGTTCTGATCAATGGTGAGATGGGCGATCCTATCCTTGCCAAACGAGGGTTCCGGCAAGGTGATTCTCTGTCCCCGTACCTCTTCATCTTAGTTGCGGACGTGCTGCAGAGGATATGTTGTCACCACTTCCAGGAGGGTACCCTACTACATCCCCTGGGCTCGGACAGGTTCTTCCCAGTGCTACAGTACGCAGATGACACGTTGATACTGTTTCGGGGCGACTTGCAACAGGCGTCTGTCATCAAGAGCATCCTCACCTGCTTCTCAGACTTCTCTAGGCTGAAGATCAACTTCCACAAGAGCACGCTCGTACCTGTCTCTATGGATGCGTGTGTGGCTGATGAGATTGCCCAGCTTCTCGGCTGCCCTGTATCGGCCTTTCCTTGCACTTACCTGGGTTTGTCGTTGTCTCTGCATAAGCTTACACATGGCATGCTGCTTCCTGTTATTCATAAGGTGGATCGGAGACTGTCCGGATGGTTGGCCACTTTCCTTTCCATGGGTGGAAGGCTCACCCTCATTAACTCTGTTCTTGCTGGCATCCCGAGCTATTTCATGTCATGTTTCCCCTGGCCCAAAGAATCCATCGACACTCTGGACAGTCTGTTGCGAGCTTTCTTCTGGCAGGGCAAAAACAAGGTCAAAGGAGGTCAGTGTCTTGTGGGATGGGACAAAGTTACTCTTCCTCGAGCAAATGGGGGCTTGGGCGTCCGAAACTTAGAAGCGCATAATCACGCCATGCTATGCAAGTTCGTCACTAGAATTCTGCAATTTTCCGAGGTTCCGTGTTACCAATGGTTCGCCACACAATATTGTAAGAGAGATGTGCCTCACAGTTCTGGTAGCAGGGATACGGCCATGTGGAGAGGTTTCAAGGAGTACATTCCTCTAGTGATCAACTCGTCGCGCTGTGTGCTGGGCTCTGGTGACCTAATCTCCTTTTGGCATGATCAGTGGCTCCAGGTTGGCAGGTTAAGGCAGGTCTTCCCGGTGCTCTTCTCTTTTGCCAGAAGGCCAACCTGCTCTGTTCGGTCCCAGTTCAGTCACGGTTCCTGGGTGGTGCAGCTTCATCCAAACCTTACCCATGCGGCCGCAACGGAGTTAGCATCCCTGCATCTTCTCCTTCAAGAGGTGGCCCCTGACGATGCAGCCGAGGATGCTCGATCTCCGTCAGTAACTGGGAGCCGCATAAGCACCAGTTATTTTTACCAGTTGCTCACCTTCCGAGGGGTCAAGTGTGCAGCAGAATCATGGATTTGGGACTCGTTAATCCCCCTCAAGCATAGAACTTTCCTTTGGTTAGCTTTCTGGGGGAGGCTTAACACTAGAGATAACATGTTCAGGAAAAGCTGGTCTGTCATTGCCCCGTTTGCCGACTGCGATACCTGCCCTGCGTTAGAGAGCATTGGTCACCTTGTGTTGCATTGCAGGGCAGCATCTGCTTTATGGAACACCTTGGGGTTGGGATCCTTGGCGCTTGCATCATCCGACATCCTTTCTTTTGTTGAAGCAGCTGGTACGCGGTTGCATTTTAGGCGTAAATGGAATGTGGCTTTTGCTGCTTGCGCTGTCGCTGCATGGCATGCCCGCAATGATCGAGTTTTTCATTCAAAGCTATGGTCTGAGCCATATATCAAGTACTATGCAGCTGATCTCATTCGACTATGGAGCAACAGGACAAATAGGCAGCAAGACAAGACTGATCTTCTCTTCTGGTGTACTCTGTTTACTGGCTAGTCTGCCAACTCTGCTGTTGCTTTCCCCTCCTTGCTCCTGTAGTCTTCCTCCCCTTACCAATCTCTTCTTACTTGTGTTTTTGCACCTGGGTGCACTTCACAAGACCAATGTAACATGTGACTTTCACAGGTTTCTAACCTGTTTTGAAATACAAGGTTGGCACTCAGCCACCTTTTCTTTCAAAAAAAAAAGGATGATTCCTTCACAATCAGGTGTGACATTGTTGTCATCAACGGGTTCTCCACCAAGATGGCCGAGACTGCTGCCCCAAAGTTTGTATCCCCGCCCCCGTCCGACCTGAACAAGCACCTCGGCGATCTCCTTAAGACCGAGAAGGGCGCCGATGTGGTGTTTCAGGTTGGCAGTGAGACGTTCGCCGCACACCGATGCGTGCTCGCCTCCCGATCACCGGTCTTCAGTGCGGAGCTCTTCGGCACAATGAAGGAGGGCGACACATCCAGAGTCATACACATAGATGACATAGAGCCTCAGGTGTTCAAGGTGTTGCTCTATTTCGCCTACACCGACAAGTTGCTCGAGATAAAAGAAGAAGAGGAAGATATTATGTTCCAGCATCTGCTTGTCGCGGCAGACAGGTATGGCATGGAGAGGCTAAAGCTCCTTTGCGAGGAAAGGCTATGCGAGTACATCAGTGTAGGCACAGTTGCGACCATCCTGGCTCTCGCTGATCAGCACCACTGCGTTGGGCTGAAGAAGGCATGCTTTGATTTCCTCAGCTCCCCTGCAAACTGGAGGGCAGTTGTGGCCACTGACAGCTTCCAGCATGTGTATATGAGCTGCCCTTCTGTTGTGATGAAGCTGATTACCATGCCCTCGGCAGAGTGATGCCCAGTATTTTGGCAATGGTTTCTAGATCTTTAACATTAGATATTTTAGTTGCAATGGGTACTTGCCTGGTTTCCAGACTTTGTGACAGTATCAGGTAGCTCTGTTGGTATATGAATGCCTATGTGCTTGCTTTGTAAGGAGATGCAAAGTGGCATCACTTTATATATTTATTTTGCCTTGGTAGTCCATTGCACTTCTGCAGGATTACCAGGCAAATGGCTCTGGTTTTTTTGTTTCCTTAGAATGCTTTGGGTTAGTAAAGCAAGGCACCCGTGCTCTTTAATTCCTCTTATTAGGAGATGTCAAAATAGTTTCATCTCTGTTATGATGTTTGTTAACTGGATCGATACTACAGCACTGTTATTTCTCTGCCAAAGAAAGATAGAGTTCCCGCTTGATTATGGACAATACTTAGAGGGTTTACATGTTGTAATCCTCACTGGTATCTGATTGGAAGGAACCGGGAGTTCGGGATGCAACGGCGTTTTGGGCTTGAAAACAAGAAAGAGACACCTTGGTGACTATAGTTCTTGGCTTATTTTCTCTGTCAGTGACCATCCTCTAGATAGTCTCTCAGGCTCACGCTTATATATACAGGTAAAGAAAACTGTCGCTGGAACCAAGACTTTGACAATCGCAATGCTAGATGCCCAGGAACTGGTGGTCATACAGTGTGTGTTTTACGTTCTAGTGGATGCTGCCAAATGGCAGTGACACATGGAAGGAGTGTTTAGGTTTATGAGGGGAAAATGCATGCCTTGACTGATCAAAACCTTTGGTAATTATATTTCACTAAGGAAATGTGTCATCTTTTGGGACACAGTTATAATCTCGGAACTCACTGCACAATTTTGGGAAAAAGATGAGAAAAAAATCTGTAAACTAACATCACAGTAAACAAAATCGCAAGATGCTCCAAAAATAGATTTAGTCAGACAGCATAGTCAGAATTCAAGTAGGAGAATGGTTACACAGAGCTCAGTCGAAACAAGAACTGAAAATACACTGGAGGGTCATTGTTATTCTCCTCCCCTCGAAAAATCCTCTTCCCCTAATGAAGTGAAATAAAATGGAAGAATAATAAACGTACAAGAGATAGGCATCTCCAGTCTTTAACATGTGCATAAGAACAAGGCGATATCAATTATTCAGAACTGATGGATAACAAGTTGTCCATAAAAGATAAATGTACTTGCAAGTTGCAACAAGAGATAAGCATCTCCAATCTTAAATGGAAAATAAAGAGGTGAAAATCCAACCTATTTCAAAAATAGATAATATACCCTCACAGTTACCCCACACCAAGAGCTAACAGGTGACCATAATGATTATCACTAGAGGCAGCCGATATATCAAATACCTAGACTCATTCATACAACTAAGCATTAGCCACTAAGCATTAGCCACTGGAAGGTGTTGCTAGGTGTTGCATATTCTCCATGGCTGAATTCTATGAAGACAATATATAGTTCCACCAAGGTCAGTGACCATCTGACGGCCATTCCGCAAAACATGGAACATAAGGTATAGCACCATAGAATGTTTCATGAGTGCCGATAACATGCACTTTCTTGCTGTCCATATCATATGAGATAGTCTTCCCCCTCCGGTCAGTAAGGAAAATCAAATCACAATCTGGATGAATTGCTAAGGGCTCCACATATTTGTAACGATCCCTTCCAAACAGTTGTGAAATGTTAACAGTATCCTTCAAGGCCCACTTTGCACCACCATAATCCTCAAGAGCCGAAACTAAAAGTTGGCAAACATCAACATTATCATTTATACACCAAGCATACAATCGTCCCTGAGACTGTCCAATGAACGGATAATCAGAGCTGTCTCGCATGTTGCCTGGAATATCAATTTGCCCCCAAACCTTCCCCTCTGTGTCTACTGTGACTATTGAATATTCAGTGGTCATCAAATGCAAAGTACCATTCAGGAAGACAGGAAGACCAACAGGAGTCTTATCAATCCAACCACTCTCCACCGTAGTCCATCTTCCAGTGTCTGATGAGTAGATTGTCACTTCTGTGAAATCCCAAGCGTGTGTGAATACCATGAAACGGGAAGGGACGGCTGGATCGAAACACAAATATTCTTCAACTTCTTCTTCATCTTCGTCTTGCAATTGTATAGGATTAGGAGGCAGCTCGCCCCACTTCTTGGTCGCAGGATTGCACACGACAAGATTGTACTCATATTCCTCAAAACAATATGATTCCCAGTATTTGCAGAGAACAAGGCCACCGCAGCAATGCTGGGGGATGAGAAGTGTAAAGCTCTCGCGCAAGAAAGAGAGAAAAGGGTCGACCAGGGGTTGGCCTCTTCCGGACAAGTTAATGAAACAGGGGCGCATGCCATAGTTGTGGAGGAAGAAACCTGCCATGGTCTGGGGTGACCTCTTGCGGATGTCGGGGTCAGAGCAGAGGGCAAGCCATGGCTTGGACACGCACTTGAAGCGGCAGAGTGACTTGTAGGGCACCCGGGACAGAATCTCGACAAGGGGGCCCTCAGGAAGGCTCCCAGCAGGGTGTTTCTCGTGCTCCTGCCCCTGCTTGTGCTTCTTCTTTTTCTTCTTCTTCTTCTACAAATAATAGAGATGGACGTTTAGATTCCTGATTCCCTTTACCGAAAAAGGCTTTCGCTCCGCTTTTCATATAAAGCAACAACCAACATACCAATTGATACAAACCACAACACAACACACCCACACCCACACTCACCCAAGGCAAGATACATAGGTGCCAAAGAATCTCAACAACAACACCCCACACAACTCAAAGTAGACTACAAATTGACAGTGAGCATCACTAAGGGAGCCACCGGAGCCCTTCCCAAAGAAACCGTGAAGTGGTGAAGTTGAATGTCGACGAACCATAAGCTCCAAGACGGTGCCTTCAGAAAGGACACGACACCGAAGCGCCGCCACCACCCGATCCAATGGTCCAGATTTTCATCCGGAGCACGGCGAAGCGAAAGGAGTAACCACAACAGAGACTTCAGGAAGATGGCGACGTCCACGGGCGCCGCCTCCGTCACCCTGGCAAGCATACTCCGCCTTCACCGCCACAGAACGTCAAAACAACAGCCACCAGCCCACGTGGCCAGGCACGCTAGTCGCCTGCACCTGAGCCACGAGCTCAGCCCACGAGCATCGCAGCAGCTCCCACCACCTGGGCTGCCGCCCAGGGAACAAGACGCCCCATGGAGTCCTCCATGGCTGCCAGCGATGTGCCGGTTGGCAAACTCTGACCCCCGACAAAGCCGCCAGCGACCAGAATGACCAGATCGATCGAGGAGCCACCAGGTCGGAGAAGAGGTGAAGCGGGAGCGGACCACGTCGACGACCGGCCTCCCTGCCGGTGATGGGTGGCCCGACCGCATTGGCGCCACCCACCACTCCCAACACCTCTCCCAAGGGTCACCCCCCCCCCCCCCCCCCCGCGCGACACCCAACCTCGACCTCCCGGCCTGGATCTCTGCATCATCTGGCAGGGACCGGCCACACGCCCAGCGACGGGAGGTGCCCGAACGGCCACACCATGTCGCCGCGAGAGGACCTAGGGACCTCCACAAGAGTAGCTCACCAACGGCCAGACGCCGGAGCATGTCCCGCAGCCACCCGAACCGACCCGCACCACCACCATGGACCGCCAGCACGCCGTCGCAGCCCACACACGCGCAGTTGCCAACACCTCATGCCTCACGCCGACGCCCAGAGGCCAGATCCGCTTAACACCTCATGCCGCACGCCGACGCCCAGAGGCCAGATCCGAGCGGATCTGACCGAAGACCACGGAGGCGCCCGCCCCCGATCTCGAACCACCCGGTCCCCGCTGGGCCCTGCGGGACACCAGCACAGCCGCACCACCAGCCATCCCACAATGCCCTTGCAGCTCCGCCGCATCCACCCACCACCACCACACCGCCTCACTCCGCCGTGACCTAGATCCAAGGGATGTGCCCCCGCGCCCTTGGGTGCCCGCACCACCCAATCAGCCACTAGGGCTTCGCCCAGCGCCTTCCTCTAGCGGCGACAAAAGGGGTGGACAGGAGGTGTGGCGACCCTGTCGGCTAGGGATTTGGGGTTCCGCCCGAGTCGCCCGAGCGGGTTCCCTTTCATGAATCAAAGATTGGAACAAGAAACAGGCGGAGAACAAACCTCAGAAGCTACGGGAACAATGAGGGGAGGCGGCAGCATAGGATGGGACGGAGCGCCTTCGTCACGGCGATCGGTCGCCAATGGGTGGTCCTGCTCCGTGCAGCCATGCTCACCTCCTCCTCCTGGCGGCATCAAATCCTTGGCTTGGGGATCAGTGCCTCGAACTCTAGGGTTTGGGAAGGGGAAAAGAGCGGCGGCTGTGTCGTCGTCTCCCATCTGCGTGGGAAGGCTGGGCATCACGGCTTATTTTCCCGACACAGTAGTCAACCCGTGCAGGTGCACGGGCTGGCAAATTTAATTAACAAGCTCACAAAATATCTAAATATTTCCGTAAACAATAGGGCTACAAATAAGTACTCACTCTGCTCATTTTTATTACTCACTCGGTACATTTTTGTGAAGTGTGTTAATTTTTCAAAAGTGAAACCTTTCTATATTTGATGAGTTTCTAGAAAAATATCAATATCTACAACACAAAATCAGTATCGTTAGATCCATCATGAAATTTATTTTCATATTTCATTTAATTAATATTGTACATATTGGTAGTTTTTTTATAAACTGGTCAAAGATAAGAAAAAAGTTAAACTTTTATAAAAAGGGACTGAGGGAGTAATAGAAATGTAGAAGAAAAGTTAGGCATATGTTTTGAAATAGTTATTTTTAAAGCGCATGAAATTCTCGCTTATAGAAATAAATGTGGGGAAAAATAAATTACTTTCCTCCAATTTGTTGTGAGTTAGATTGTATGACAGAACAAATGGAGGTCAAATAGAAGAGAAAGAATTACCATAGTTCTTTTCCCAGATTTCATTGTACTTATAACATACTCTTTTCAGTTGGCCGATAATGCTTCCGCTTTTTCCAAAAAAGAGAAAGTTGAAAAAGCAGGAATTGATTACGACTGATAAGCAATGGGTATGATTGATTAGCATTACAGCTACATGTTTCGAATCCAGGCCTTGGGCAACAATTTGGTCCATTGCAATTCCTGAAAAATGACATGATCATTAATATTTTTGTGAACACTTGTATTAAACCATGCTTACTCATAAGAATGTGATACGGGTGGCTCAATAAGGGAAATAGATAGAAGCTAAGTAAATTCTACTCTGTATATCAGTATCAATATATGTTGTTATCCTTTGCAAATTCTTGGCCAGTACATGCCCACAGTTATTATAAACAAATAATGTTCTAAAAACACTTCAATATATAAAGATTTGTAGGTAGGAAACACATGTTAGTTTAATCAGCCCATAGTCAGGGTAGAAATGTCTGATGTAAACTAAATGAGTAGGTATGCTTATACAATGGAAAATTTAAATAGAAAAAAATTCACATACTGATAATACAAAAGGATCACATTTGCTGTAACAAACCTTATTAAGCCAACATAAAATACACTTAAGAAATTTAGACAACTAAAAAACTTTATACCATAAAATGGACCATATGGTGGTAAAAACATAAATCAACATCCCAGCAACATTGGTTGGCAAATCCAACATCCTTCTTAATTGCAATATAAATCAAACTAAATGAACTTTATTCTGTCAATATTGTCTGAGCCTAAAGAACAACAGTGCACTGCTGAGAACAAATACTACTATAAGTAAACCAATGTCAGAACGTACCAAATTACATAAATCTAGTAACTTTATCACACCAAATTATATCAACCTCCTTATTTTACATACGGCCTCTTATTTTCTTGTAGATTAGTAGTCCAGATTAAATTCAAGCCGTTAAAACTAACATCCACTAGATAAGATGGTTAGATCTTTTTATTTTTATTTGATAACCATTAAATTTTCTAGGGATTCTCTAAAAACATTAAAATCATAGGGATGCAAACAATGACGGACCCAGAAACTTCTCGAAAGCTGAGGAAGAACACAAATTAAGGTGCATAAGATGCTAGTTTTTTCATAAAAATCACCGTATTAATCATCTAACATAAGACATCATGCAATCGGCAAGCCCGGGCAGGAGATATCCTAGATTAGTCCCTGGATACAAAGAAAAAATATTCATTCTACAATTTTCACAGCAAGGTATTATCTTTCATGAAATCCTATGACAAGAAGAGGGTTAACCGGGAAAGAGGTAGACACTCACTAATACTGAAGCACATTCTCTGTCAAACAAAACACTTCAAAAGGGCAGCCCGGTGCATGTAGCTCCCGCTTGCGCAGGGTCCGGCGAAGGGTCTGACCACTTTGGGTCTATTGTACGCAGTCTTTCCCTACATTTCTGTAAGAGGCTGTTTCCAGGACGTGAACCCGTGACCTCATGGTCACAAGGCAGCAGCTTTACCACTGCGCCAAGGCTCCCCTTCAGCCATCTGAAATTAATATCCTTGAGGCATAACCACAGGAACCAACAAATTTAGAAAAATTGAGCCCCATAGCCATCTGTATGCAAAGAGAGAGAATGTGAAATAAGTAAAATCTAGTGGTTAGTTACGACTTCACTAATTAGTCCCTTCACTTCCATTCTGATACCTTGCGAACCATTTTACGGAAGTACATAGAATATTTTGACAGGTCAGAAATAGATAGTAAAAAAGATAAGTCTCTTCACAGAAAAATTGAATTCATAGTAATTTTGATGATTGTCAGGGTGAACTTCTATATGAGAATAAAAGAGCTACAGCTGCACTACATTCAACACATAATGGATTAACTATTTGCCTAATTCTCAAGACAATATCATGGCCACAGTTCCATGTTGTACTTTCTTTGTTGTCTGCTACTTTGGCGTGTGTGTGCAGTGTGAACATTTGTTGGACCTTGTGCTTCTGGTGGTTGCTTTATTTATAAAGCGGGGTGAAAGCTTTTTTCGGTAATATTTGTATAACTAGTGAGCCATCTGAGAGTGTCATGTTCATTTGGGGGCTGAGTGTGTGAAAATGTGTTAGCTATATATAAGCACGACCGTTGGCTGGAATTGGCAGCGACTAAATGAAATAGCTCATATTTTCTCTCCTCCTACCTACTATTTCTCTAGTTTCTTCTTCTTCTTCTTCTTCCGCAAGTATCCCCTTCCCGATCCCAAATCTGGGCAGGAAATCCTCAGCAAGGATATGACAAGTGGCATTCAGAGCTAGATAGGTCCGTCTTGCGCTTCGCATACTCGAGATTCTCTCTGTAACATCAACTGGTCGGTTGTCGGTTGCTCACGCGGTTGGCTGTAAATCCGAGATCGGCATTGGAGAAATCCAGAGGAAGCTGCAACGGTGCCGTTCAAGCCAAGTGCTCAGACACGACACCTGGTAGAGGTGATGGGGTCATTTGAGGAGAACGTAACGCAGGAATTTGCGGCTCTGCAGCTACTGCAGGAGCAAGTGGAAGGAATTTTGGAAATCAAGGCGTGACTGGATGGGTTGGACAACAAGTTTGAGGAATAAGTCGCTCAGCTGGATCAGGTGCAGTCCAAGGTAAACATATTTGTGAGCTCTATTGGAGAGATCCATCAGGAACAGGTACATGTGGCGCGAGTGTTAAAGGAATCCACCAGTGTTCGGGACGCGGATCTGGAGCGGATGGCAGCGAAGGGTTGTTATGCAGTGTCACCCACAGCGGCGACGCAGCCAAGGGTTCATGTTAACAGGGGGCAACATGGACGGCCTCCTCCGGTGGATCGAGGAAAGGTATCACACACACCGCAAAAAAATTCTTCCTCTGACTAGCATGGATCCAAGCGGACCTGGATGCCTAAGATGGAATTTCCACAGTTTGATGGGGAAGGAATTCGAATTTGACTTGATAATTGAAGCTTATTTCCTGTTCTATCCAACTCCTGAAAACTTAAAAGTCATGTCTGCATCTCTGCATTTACATGGAAATGCTGCACACTGGTACCAGTCATATAAACTGTCTGATTACTGTTCATCATGGAGTCAGTTTTCTGCGGCCATGCTGCAGGAATTTGACCTCAATGTGCATAGAGATTGCATGAGAGGTCTGTTGGTTTTAAACAAACTCGAACTGTTCAGGAATATCCCAGTAATTTCAATCAGCTTGTGTACCAAGTCATCTGTATGAAGGGGCTGTCAGTGAAACATTTTTGGTTACTCTATTTGTACTTGGATTGAAAGATGATATGTGAGGATCTCTCTCGCAGGTCAGTGGATCTAGGGATTTTTCATGGGGATTTGAGCTATGAATTTGAATTCGGATGAGGATTCCTCCCAGCCACCCACACATCTATCCGTTACAACGCGAGCCACGGCCGTAGCCGTCCAAATCCTAGCCTCGTGAGACCATGGACTACTGTAGCTATTTAACAGTACACCCGCTCAGCGGGCCCAGTTTGGACTAGCAAGCCACTGGGGAGGCCTTTTGGGCCGGTTGGACTTGGGCCTTGGAACCAGTTGAATTGGCGCCTCGCTCTTGCCGGCACGATCCTGATCAGCTACAGGTCTTCTGTCCTCATCTTCAGGGTTAGGTGTTGTATCTTCAGAGTTAACAGGTACAGGGCTGCTGACATCCCCCCTCCGACGAGAAACGGCTTGACCCCAAGCCGCCGAACGAGGAAACTGTTGACGGAGAGAGTCCAGGTCTTCCCAGGTCGCCTCTTCTGGAGATGATCCGCTCCACTGAATCAAACCCTGAGCGATTGTACGCTTGCCTTTTTGACACACACGCTGCTGAAGAATACGCTGCGGAACCTGTAGAGAAGCAAAGGACGACGGCAGCTTACCAGCAACATAGCAGTTAGGTAGGACTACCCTTTTCAGCTGAGAAACATGGAAAACGGGGTGAACTCTGCTGTCAGGAGGGTAATTGTAGTTTGTAAGCTACTTCACCAATTTTCTCCAGAATGGTGTAGGGGCCGTAGTACTTGTAGGCCAACTTGTGGTTAGCTCTATGCACAACTGACGACTGCACATAAGGCTGTAGCTTGAGGAATACCTGTTCGCCAACTTCGAAAACTCTCTCAGTTCTTTTCTTGTCTGCCATGTGCTTCATCCGTTCCTGGGCCCGAAACAAATGTTGTTTGGCAGAAGCCACCACCACTTCTCTGTCCTGCAACCACTGTTGTATATCTGTTGGAGCCATTGTATCATTGACAGAGATACCAAAGTATCTGGGAGAATGGCCATACATCACTTCAAAAGGTGTTTTGCCCACTGCAGAATGCCAATTTGTGTTATACCAGAATTCACACATTGATAACCACTTGCTCCACTTAGATGGGTGAGAACTGATGAAACTTCTCAGGTAGCATTCAACTTGTTGGTTAACTCGCTCGGTTTGCCCATCAGTAGCAGGATGGTAGGCAGAACTCATATTCAGTTGTGTGCCAGTCCTGTGAGTCAGTGTTTGCCAAAAATTACTCGTGAAAACAGGATCTCTGTCTGAGACAATGTACTCTGGCATTCCATGCAGTTTATATACATTGCCAAGGAATATTTCGGCCACTTTCTGTGCAGAGAAGGGATGCTTGAGAGGCATGAAATGACCATATTTAGTGAACTTATCTATGACCACCAAAATACAATCAAACTGATATGAAGGAGGTAGCCCAGTAATGAAATCCATTGTAATAGTTTCCCATGCTTTGTTTGGAACAGGCAAGGGAGATAACAGCCCTGGGTACTTCACTCTCTCAGGTTTAGCTTGATGACAGACTAAACAGGACTGCACCTTGTCCTTGATAAACTTTTTCATACTAGTCCATCTGAACAAAGAGTGGATTCTGTGGTAGGTGACAGGGAACCCAGAATGACCACCAATAGGACTATCATGGAAGGCAGAGAAGATCTTGTCATGCAGCTCCACATTATTTCCCACCCAAAATGCAGCCCTTGTATCTCAGCAACCCTTGAATCAGTTGGAAATTAGGTTTAGCAGATGGATTAACAACTAATTCTTGCAACAGTTCAATGGCCTTGTCATCTGCAGAATAGCTAGCTACTACATCTTCCAACCATACAGGACATGATCTGGAGATGTGAAATAGCTGAAAAGAATGAGGCTTTCTAGAAAGAGCATCTGCAGCTGAATTTTCCACCCCCTTTTTATACACAATGTTATAGTTCAGGCCCATGAGCTTAGTTAATGCTTTTTGCTGCCAAACAATGTGCAGTTTTTGATTTTGCAAATGCACAAGGCTCTTTTTGTCAGTTCTAATTGTGAATTGCTAGAACTGCAAATAAGGTCTCCATTGATCAACAACTAGTAAGATAGCTAGATATTACTTCTCATAAACTGAAAGAGCTCCGTTCTTTGGACCTAAAGCTTTACTAATATAAGCTAGAGGATGCCCTTCTTGCATCAGAACAACTCCAATGCCCAAATCACAGGCATCAGTTTCTATAACAAAGGGTTTATCATATTGAGGGAGGGCTAGAACTGGAGCTTCAATCAATACCCTTCTTAAGGTTGCAAAAGTTGTTTCTGTGACTTCAGTCCAGACAAATGGAACTCCCTTTTTAAGCAGTTCAGTCAGGGGCTTGCTGATCACTCATGTTGAATGAATTTCCTATAATAACCACTCAAACCAAGGAAACCTCTGACTTCCTTGACATTAGTTGGAGTAGGCCATTGCTCTACTATTTGGACTTTGCTAGGATCTGTTGCAACTCCTTGAGCAGTTATTGTATGTCCCAAATAACCAATATGTTGTTGAGCAAAAGCACACTTTGACATTTTAACTTTCCACTGATCAGCTCTGAGCAAAACAACTTCTCTAACATGCTTTAAGTGCTCCTCATATGACTTGCTAAAAATTAGAATGTCATCAAAGAAAACCAAGGTATTCTTCTTGTTAACAGGGGACAGGGTGTTATTCAGGGCTCAATGTTCCCGGAGCTTCACTAAGACCAAAGGCCAAAATAGTGAATTCATAGTGGCCAAGATGAGTTTGGAAAGCTGTTTTATATTCTTCCCCTTCAGCTAATCTGATCTGATGGTAACCAGCCTGAGATCCAATTTAGTGAACCAAGCAGCACCAGATAATTCATCCAAAAGTTCATTAATCATAGGCACTGGGAATTTCCCTTTGATAGTGATAGCATTTAGCATCCTGTAGTCCACTACTACTCTCCATTCCCCTCCCTTTTTCTTAACTAGAATCACTGGAGAAGAAAACGGACTTTTGCTGGGTCTAATAACACCTGACTTTAACATTTCTGCAATTTGTTTTTCAAGTTCATACTTTAACTGTGGTGCTATTCTGTAAGGTCTAACTGTGACTGGTCTGGCTCCTGGAATTAAATTGATTTTGTGGTCACATTCCCTTCTAGGTGGTAACTGAGTAGGAGTTTCAAAAACATCAGCAAATTATTCCAATAACAACTGTATTTCTGGAGTTACAGCAGTTTGTCCTTCAGCTTGAATTGCAGAGATAGAAACACATGTGTAAACACATTCTTTAGAACCAATGCCATGTAAAGTGGTTGTCTGTCCCTCCTTGTTAAATGATAATCATTTCTCAACCCAATCAACATACATAGGACTGTGTTGAGCCAGCCAATCCAACCCCAATATGCCATCATAAGTTTGCAGGGGCAACAACTTGAAATCTAAAGTGAATTTAGCACCATTGGACTGCCACACACAATTTTGGATTTGTTGTTGGCACTGAATTGTTGAACCACCAGCTACTGTAACTGTGAGCGTTTTAGTTGGACTGACTCCTGCTAAGGAACTGTGTTGGAAATCCAGGAAAGAATGTGTACTGCCCGAGTCAACAAGAAACTGAAATGTGTGGCCCTGCAATTCAATCTCCAATTGCAAAACTGGAGCTTCTGGTTCCTTTCCCATAGCTGCAGCAGATAATCTGATGGAATGAACCGAAGATTGTTCACGCTGTTCACTGTCAGAGTCAGAATCTTCAATTGAATTTGATTGTAATTGTTCTATCATTTCTTGAACAAAATGCAGTTGAACTGTGGCCTTGCACACATGATCCTTAGACCATTTCTCTCCACAAACAAAACACAGCCCCTTGGATTTTCTATAATTTCTAAGTGTTGTCCACTTATCTTCCTGTATAGCTGGAAACAGCGACTGATTTCCTTGGAGCAGAGCAAGAGGTAGAAGAGTACGTCTCTCCTAATTCCTCGTGGAGCAAAGCCAGTTCATACGCAACATCTAAATCCTTGGGTTTCTGCAGTGCCACAGCCATCCTCACTCTAGGTTTCAATCCATCTAAAAACCTGGTGGTGTAATGCAGGGAATTGGGTGTATCTTCATACGCTGTCAACTGAGCATACAGCTCAGCAAAGCGTTCTACATAGTCTTCTATAGTAGTTGTCTGAACGATTCGGAACAGCTTCCTGAGCAGAGTTTGGTGTTGATTGTGCCCAAAACGACCCTGTAACGCAGCACAGAACTCTGACCAGTTGGTATTTGGCATGCGCCTGTGCATAGATTCAAGCCACCGTGCAGCAGCACCTTCGAAATGAGCTGTAGCCAGTGATAACCATCTGTGAGGAGGTGTGCTCCACAACCTGAACTGGTCTTCGCATCTGTTTTGCCACAATCTTGGATTCGAGCCATCGAACTTGGGAATCTCCAGATGCATGGAAAACGAGGAATACTCAGCAGTATCCATCGGATGTGGATCACGGGTAGAAAAATTTCTGGGAGAAAAAACGGAATCGCATGCACCTTTGACCAGAGGAGGGACATAGATGTTATGTGCCTTCCCCCGGTGTTCGTTGTCTAAGCCAAGGGCGCTGGTCGCAGCAGCGCCACGACCTGGCCCAGCGTTGCGCGAAGAAGAGATCCCGCCGGCCTTGGGATCCGACTCCGGCGGCTCCATCTTGTAGAAATCCGTCCTGATCTACTCGAGGTCGAGGGCGATTTCGTCGTGGATCCCATCTGGCCGCGCCGACATGAGGCTGTCGAGTGTCGCGTTGTTTGCTTCGATCATCTTGCTCATCGACTTGAGGAGCGACACATCGTGAGTTCGGAGCTTGTTGTCCATGTCACAGGTGAACTCATGGCGAAGTAGTTCGTAGACGGTGCGGTTGTCGGGGTTGAGCTCTTCCATGGCTTGGATTCGTCGCCGCTCGGCGAATCGCGTCGCATAGCAATGGGGCGGCAACTCCAGGGCGACGAGGCTCTGATTACCATATGTGAGGATCTTTCTCGCAGGTCAGTGGATCTAGGGATTTTTCATGGGGATTTGAGCTATGAATTTGAATTCGGATGAGGATTCCTCCCAGCCACCCACACCTCTATCCGTTACAACCGAGCCACGGCCGTAGCCGTCCAAATCCAAGCCACCGTGAGACCATGGACTACTGTAGCTATTTAACAGTACACCCGCTCAGCAGGCCCAGTTTGGGCTAGCAAGCCACTGGGGAGGCCTTTTGGGCCGGTTGGACTTGGGCCTTGGAACCAGTTGAATTGGCGCCTCGCTCTTGCCGGCACGATCCTGATCAGCTACAGGTCTTCTGTCCTCATCTTCAGGGTTAGGTGTTGTGTCTTCAAAGTTAACAGGTACAGGGCTGCTGACATGATATAAGAGCAGCTGTTGAAATTCAATTGCCTCTTACAGTTCATACTGCAAATGTATATGCTCTAGTACAAGAGGCAGTGCTAGAATTAAACAAAGGACAGCAGGGACGATATAGCAGAAATGGGGGTTATATACCACAACAGACCACGAAGGAGGACTCCGCTAGCGATTGCGATGGCGATCCCAGGGCGACACGCTCGGCGCGGCGTCTCCCCCTGCCCCGCCGACCCCGTCCTCCCGGTCGGCACCCCCCCCCCCACGCCGACCCCCTCGTCGCGGCTTTGCCGCCCGCCTCCTCGTCGTGCCCTCCGTCGCCCTCTGCCTCTACGCGGGTCATCTGGGCTGACATCGCTGAGGCCGACGACATCGAGGCTGGTCGCCCGATCGTGTGCTGCGACCGTGTCCCCCCTCCCCTGCTCCTGCCCGTGTCCGGCGGCTGGACGGTGCCGGTTGCCCTAAGTTTCCGATTAATACAATTCTAGCATGAATAATAAACATTTATCATGATATAAGGAAATATAAATAACAACTTTATTATTGCCTCTAGGGCACATTTCCTTCACAACCACCTGTGTAGGTGCAAGTGGGACTGGCAAGTGGCCCCCACTTCCGCCAACACCTTCACGGTGGTTTTCCTAGACGCCATCAGCATGGGGTACTGCACCCGCAGCAGCACCATCACCTTGGTTCTCAACCAGTTGGTGGTGGCCATCTTTGAGCCGAAGTGGGACCCCAAGGCAGTGGCGGTTCTGGACATGGCTTGGATCCTCATCACCGGCCTGCGTGATGTTGCCCGGTCTGAGCGAGTCATCCGCAGTATCTCCAAGATCCTCGGCAAGGTGGTGGTGGTCGACGAGCTCTCTCTTCGCAAGGAGGAAGAGGTTCGGGTGAAGGTGAAATCCCTGGACTCCTCCAAGCTCCGCGCCACCGTCCGCTTGTTCTTCAACGACGAGGGCTTTGACCTCAAGATCTGCCCCGAGCCGCCAAACCATGTCGGCCGCCCCCGCTTCTCCGATGACGGCCACCAGGGGGGTGGGCCGGGTGGTGCCGACGACTCCCACCATCGGCGCCCTCGCCCCTCTCACCACAACTACCCGGAGGACAATGAAGACCTGTCGGAGCATTCCCGCTCCCCGTCCCGAGAGCCATCCAACCCACCTCCGGGCCGTGGTGGTTCCGGGGCCGGGCGCACCCGGGTGACGGCATCCGCCCTCGAGGCTGCTCTTCGGCTGGCCGCCCTTCCTCCGGCCTCTCCAGCTTCGTCGGCGACGACCAGTGACATCTCCAATGTGGACCTGCTCGTTCTCCCGCCCTTGTCGCCCCGCTCCCCATCCGCCGACTCCGCCCAGATCGCGACTCCTCTGAACCCGCCGCCCTCGCCCCCCCTGGACCGATTCCCTCAGCTCCCACAAGTGGCGACGGTGGGTGCCCGCACGCCGCGACTCCGCCTACCCCTCCACTTGCTGAGGACTCAGCCGGGGGCACCCTGGACCCCCCCCCCCCCGCCCTGCCACCTCCGCTGGTGGCCCCCGACGACTCACTCGCCTCTCCAGGACCACTGGCTGTGGGGATGCCCGATGTCGTGACCACCCCTGTCACTGCGCACCCCCCACGGACGGTGGCGTACGCCCGGCGGCCCCGCTCCACTTCGACGGCGGTGACTGCCTCCCGCCGCAGCGCCCGCCTCGATGTGGCCCGTCCGACGGACTCCCCAGCCCCGTCTGTCCCCGAGCGTGCTGAGCTTCATGCGGCGGCCAGGAACCTCGAGACAGGTGCGGATTCCATCCCCCCCCCCCCCCCCGAGTTCTTCCGGTTGTTCCTTTTCCGTGCTTGAGGCCGTTCCCCTTGGCCACCTCACCAGGGTGGCCACTGACTCGGCCATCATCTTCAGGGGGGAAGTTGGACCCCCCTTAGAGCAGATCACGGCCATTCTGGCCCGCGAGATCTTAGATGGCAAACTTGCAGAAACACGGGTGCGCCTCCACCGCCAACCCGCGGAACCGGCCGCCACCCCTTCCACGGCGGTGGTTCCAGCGGTGCCTGGTGAGGTGATCTGTGGGTGCACTCGGCCTCGCACTGCGGCCCTCCGGGCGCAGAGCGCTTCCCGTGTCTTGGGGTCAAGCAGCCCCCGATGGCAGTTTAAATGCGAGTCCTCTTCTGGAAAAATCCGCGGCTTCGACCATGAGGGCCGTCGCCGCCAACTCATCGAGTACATGCGTGAGGAGCACATTGACATCATTGCCATCCAGGAAACCATGCGTACGGAGCTAATGCTTCCCGAGCTTGATAGTCTTAGCCCCCACCTATTCGCTTGGCATTGGCTCCCTTCTAGTGGGACCACTGGGCACTCGGGTGGCATCCTTTTACGTGTGAAGGATGCCACCTTTGAGGTGGGAGGGATGGATCGCGGCGAATTCTTCGTTAGTATGGAGATCTTCGAACGGGCGCTCAACTTCAAATGGGAGGTCGTGATCGTCTATTATCCGGCGGACCACCGACTTTAACCTCATCCGTTCCCGGATGAGCAGAAGAATGACCGGATCAACCTCCTCAGGATGCAGATGTTCAACGATTGCATCGCAGAGCTCGGCCTCCGCGAGCTTGAGCGGACGGGTGCCAGGTTCAGCTGGACCAACCGTCAGGTTGACCCGACGCGATCCGTCCTGGATCGTGTCTTAGTTTCCCCGAAATGGGAGCTTAGATGCCCCTTGGCATCGCTTCGGGTGATCACCCGGATCGGTTCCAACCACGTGCCTCTCCTCCTCTCCACCGCCGACGAACGCCCCCCGATACCCCCGCGGTTTCGGTTTGAGCTCTTCTGGCTCAACCAGGCGAGCTTCCTCGAGGCGGTTGCGACTATGTGGATCACCGCGCGTTCATCTCCCCACCGCTCCATGTGCGCCATAGACTCGTGGCAGTTCTACGCCAAGCTCGCCCACCAATTTATGAAGGGATGGGGCGCGAACCTTGGGCGAGACCTTCGTGAACGCAAAAAAGCCCTCCTGACTGCCATCCAAGCCCTGGATGCCCGCGCTGACACTTCCGGGATCTCCCCGGACGAGTGGATGTTGAGATATGATCTTGAGGATCAGCTCTCGACCATCTACACGAACGAAGAAGCATACTGGAGACTCCGTGGTACCCAAAGATGGGTTCTCCGCGGAGACACTAATACGACGTACTTCCAGGCTATCGCAAATGGGCGACGGCGACGGAACTCCATCCATTGCTTGTGGGATGGAGATTCCCAGCTTGTCCCTCCCTCGGACATCCGAGTCCATGTAGACAGCTTTTATAAAGCCCTATTCTCCCCCACCCCTCGGGGTGGAGCCGCACTAGCCCCTGACACTTGGTCGATTAACCAGTTAGTGTCCGACGAGGCTAATGCCGCCTTCGTGGCGCCTTTCTCGGAGGACGAGGTCCTCGCGGCCATAAAGGGTATGAACCCCTCCTCGGCCCCGGCACCGAATGGACTGCCAGTGATGTTTTTCAAATCGTCCTGGCAAACCATCAAACCGGAGGTCATGGCCCTCTTCGACGAATTCTTCTCGAGGACCATGGACCTTGGGCGCCTAAACTATGGGGTCATCACTCTCATCCCCAAAGTTCCGGGTGCTTCGGACACCCGCCAGTTTCGGCCTATCATTGTGATCAATGTGATATTCCGGATCCTAGCCAAAGGGTACGCCAATAGGGTGACCCTTTTAGCGGACACTGTCACACACCCCAACCAATCCGCCTTCATTCAAGGGCGGTTTATTCTGGATGGGGTATTGGTTTTCCACGAAGTTCTTCATGAAGTCCGGTCCAAGCACCAGCGGGCGGTCTTCCTGAAGCTCGACTTCCATAAGGCCTACGACACGGTTCACTGGCCCTTCCTCTGGGAAGTCCTGCTCCGCAAGGGTTTCTATGACCGGTGGGTGACCAGAGTTATGCAACTCGTCTCCTGCGGTCGGAGTGCGATTAACATTAACGGTGAGATCGGCCCTTACTTCCCCACTCTCTGTGGGGTTCGCCAGGGCAACCCGTTCTCCCCGTTTCTGTTTAACATGGTGGTCGATGCCCTTGCTGTTATCCTAGATAAGGCCAAATCCACGGCTTAGTCCCTCACCTGGTATGAGGGGGAGGGGTCTCCATCCTACAATATGCTGACGACACCATAATAATGGTGGAGGGTTCCGCATCCGACATTGCAAACCTGAAGTTCCTCCTCCTGTGCTTCCAACAGATGTCTAGGCTCACGATCAACTTCGATAAGAGCGAAGTGATGATCCTTGGCTATCCCCCGGAGGAGACCCAGGCCTTAGCAGATCGGTTGAACTGTCGACTGGGTACTTTCCCGCGACTTATTAGGCGATACCCATTAGTGACTCGCGTCTCACTGTGGCTGACCTTCGCCCGACTGTGACCCGGATGCAGCACCGGGTAGAGCCGTGGAAGGGGCGGTGGCTCTCGAAGGCGGCCAGGGTAATCCTAATCAACTCCTCGCTTGCCAGTCTCCTATGGTTTCTCATGAGCTTCTACATCCTTCATGAGACGCTCCATTAGGAGATCGCCAAATACCAGTCTAGGTTTTTCTGGGCAGGCGAGGGTGACAAGCAAAAGTACCATATGATGAGTTGGCCCGACATTTGCAAGCCCAAGGACCAGGGGGGTCTGGGGATCTTGTCTTCTCGGCGCATGAACATTGCTCTCCTGACCCGATGGCTCTGGCGAATCGCCAATGGGGAGGGAGGCCTCTGGCTTACCATCATCCGAAATAAGTACCTTCGGGGCCAACCCCTAGCTTTCTGTCAGCGCTCGGGTGGTTCCCAGTTCTAGCAGGCGGTGATCCAGCTACTTCCCGTGCTCCACATCGGCATGTCCATCTCGGTTGGCTCCGGGTCCTCGACCCTGTTCCGGTTCGATCGTTGGTTAGGGAACTCCCCCTTGGCCACTCGATTCCCGGAACTATTCGCCATAGCGGTTGACCCTGGGGTCTCTGTCGAGACGACCCTTATTGACTTAGGGTGTCTCACTTTCCGGCGTCCCTTCGGTCCCCTTGAGGTGGCCGCTTGGGACAACCTCCTCCAGGACATCGCTCTTCTTCCGATGGACGTCGAGGGTGCCCCTGACTCCATCTCTTGGCGACTGGAGCCCTCCGGCCGCTTCTCCACTAAGTCCCTATACGCGGCCATCGCACCCTCGTCGGCCCCTGAGCCCTTTAGCCTGATCTGGGACATTCGCCTCCCTCTGAAGATCAGGATATTCCTGTGGCAGTGGATCCGGGGATGCCTTCCATCTGGGGTAGAAGTCCTCAAGCGTAATGGACCAGGAGATGGATTTGTCCCCTATGCGGCACGGTGGAGGATGCTAACCACATCTTCTTCTCTTGCTCCACAACCCAATTCCTTTGGTCCTGCTTTCGCGAGACGGTCAATGGACAGTGGTGCAACACCAACTTCCCGGACTTGCTTGCCGAGATCCACGCCTCCCCCTCGCTACCGCCATATTAGATGGCAGTGCGTAGGGGTTCTCGCCTGGACGCTTTGGACAAACCGCAACAAGCTGGTTATTTAGAAAGTGCCTCTTCGACGTGCGACTGACGCGATCTTCAAAATGTGTGGTTACTTGCAGCTCTGGCAGCCGCTTAGCCGCTCCCAGGACCGGGACGCCATCAACACCCTCCTTGCCGACCTTCGCTCGATGGCCTTCCATGTGGCGCCCCCGCTGCCGCCCCCTCCTCCGGAGCCCGACTAGGATGTTCGGGTTGCTAGGTGTGAGTGTGTTGTTTTGTTTCCAGGGCTTGTTGAGCTGTGCCCTCAGCATTAACCCTACTCGGTACCTTATGTTTGTGTAAGACTTGTGTGTGTGTGTGTGTTTCTGAACCTTGTTGGATGTTGGCTTGGGCGGTTTGCTTTATAATATAAAGCGGGGCGAAAGCCTTTTTCAGTATACCACAATAAGAACCTATTCAGCGAACTCAGTTTGCTGCTGGGAATCTGGAAAGCAAAGTGTGTTACAGTTGTGAGACAACTATGCTCCTGGACATGTATGCACGAAAAAATGAGGCTCAAGTGAAGGCTATTGAAACCAAGGGGGGGGGGGGGTGGAATAGGTGTATATAGAGGATGCAATGTTGGATGCTCTTGCGGTGGAAGAACTGTAGCTGAGGCTGCTGCATTCTTGTCTATCAATGCATTGTCTGGAACAAACAACCCTAAGACGGTCAGACTAAGAGCCATGGTAGTTAATCAAGTCATGTTGCTATTAGTGGACTCTGGTGGTTCTCACACTTTCACTGATCAGCAGCTAGCTGACAAAAACTGTAGCTGAGGCTGCTGCATTCTTGTCTTCCAATGCATTCTCTGGAACAAACAACCCTAAGACGGTCAGACTAAGAGCCATGGTAACTAATCAAGTCATGTTGCTATTAGTGGACTCTGGTAGTTCTCACACTTTCGCTGATCAGCAGCTAGCTGACAGACTTTAGTGTAACACCAAAACACTACCTCTTCCTCTGAAAGTTAAAGTGGCCAATGACTTGTGAACAAGAGGTTCATGGTTCGTACATTTATTTACCACATACATGAAGTAGTACCCCTGGGAGGTTATGATGTCATCTTGGGCATAGATTGGTTAGCACAGTGGGGTCCTATGGCATGCCACTGGGAGGAGAAATGGATACAGTTCAGGACAAGGGTCACACTGTTACTTTACAAGGCATGAAAGATAAGCCAGTCACATAACTGCAAGAATTGACTGTTGAACAATTTGAAAAATGTGTGGAAGGTAATGATGTCTGGGCTACAGGAATATTAACTACCGAGGTAGCAGTATCAGTGCGAACTACACCTGAAAGTATTCAGCAACTCCTCACTGAATACATTGATGCGTTTCAAAATCCACAACAGTTGCCACCTCATAGGGATTATGATCATGCCTCTCATCACTACCTGACAGTGCTTCAGTTAATTCAAGACCCTACAGGTATTCCACATAGCAAATGGATGAAATTGAGAAGCAAGTCTCTGAAATGATTGTTGCTGGCATAGTGACACCCAGTATGCCCCTTTTGCCTCATCTGTGCTTTTAGTCAAGAAAAAAGATGGGACATGAAGATTCTGTGTGGACTATAGAAGACTTAACTTGCTGACAATTAAAAGGAAATTCCCAATGCCTGTGGTGGATGAGTTAGCTGGAACCAAGTGATTTTCTAAGCTGGACCTCAGGGCAGGCTATCACCAGAATAGAATGGTGGAGGAAGGTGAAGCTAAAACTGCATTTAAAACTCATCATGGGAAATTTCAATTCAGAGTTATGCCCTTTGGGCTGACAACTGCCCCAGCTACCTTTCAGTGCCTCACGAATGTTGTGTTTGCACCCTATATCAGAAAATTTGTGTATTGGTTTTCATGGATGATATATTAGTTCATAGCAAAGACTTGGAGTCCCATGTTGTGCATCTGAAACAAGGTCTGGATATTCTCAGAAAACATCTGTTATTTTCAAAACAGAGCAAGTGTTTCTTTCCTTAGCAACAACTGGAGTACTTAGGTCACATCATTTCTGACAAGGGAGTTTCCACAGAGCCTGAGAAGACAAAAGCTATGTTACAGTGGCCCATTCCCACTATTGCGACATAATTAAGGGGATTTTGGGGATTGACAGGATACTATATGAAGTTTGTCAAAAATTATGATATTCTGGCCAAACCATTAACTGCACTTCTGCAAAAGAAGGCCTTGCATTGGTATCCAGAAGCACAAGTGGCATTTGACCAGCTCAAGCAAGCTATGAGTAAGACTCCTGTTTTACGTATAGCAGATTTCACACAGCCCTTCTGTATTGAAACAGAGATGCATGTGACTCTCGTACAAGTGGTGTGCTCAGTTAACAAGGTTATCTAATGGCATACTATAGTAAAGCTCTAGGTATTAGCAATAGCAAACTGTCCATTTAAGAAAAGGAGTTTTTAGCAGTTATGATGGCTGTGGATAGATGGAGGCCATATGTTTCTAGAGGACATTTGGTGCAATTTGGAATATCAAATTCTTACTTCATACTTGCAGAGAAAAGCCATGACTAAGTTAATTGGGCTACAATTCAAATTTCAGTTCAAAAAGGGAGTAGACAATAAGGCAGCAGATGCACTTTCAAGAATTGGGCATGCTTTTGTGGTTACAGAAAGTTGTTAACTCCTATGCAGTAGATTTAGAAGCTCATGAGTTTTTTTAGGGCAGAAGCTCATGAGTTACTGCCGAAGTTAGCTCTTACTTCTGACGAAGTCCCAGACTTTACTCCCAATAATGGGTTACTAAAACACCAGGGGGGGGGGGGGGGGTGGATTGGAGCTAATTCAGGGTTGCAAACCAAAACAATTGAGGCCTTTCATGCTAGACCTATAGGGGGCATTCTGGAAATCAGGCAACTTATAAGAGAGTTAAGAAGTTGTTTCACTAGACTGGCCTAAACCAAGCGGTCACAAATTTTGTCCAGAATGTCAGATCTGTCAGCAGGCTAAACATGAACAATTCAAGTATCCAGGTTTCCTTAACCGCTGCCTGTTCCACAAGGTGCCTGGGAGGATGTGACCATGGATTTTATGGAAGGTTTGTCTAATTCTTGTGGTTATTCTGTCATCCTGGTGGTGGTGGACAGATTTTTTATTCCATTGAAACATCCCTACACCGCAGCTTCAGTTGCTCAGTTATTCTTACAGAAAGTTGTCAAATTACATAGTATGCCTTACACAGTCACTTCTGATAGAGTCAGGGATGCATTGTTCACCAGCAAATTTTGAAAGAATTGTTTACTTTGTGGGGATCCAAACTTCAGATGTCTACTGCTCGACATCCTCAAACTGATGGGCAATCTGAGAGAGTCAATCAGTGTTTAGAAATGTATCTCAGATGCTCTATTAATGACAAACATACTAAATGGGTTAATTGGCTTTCCTTAGCAAAATTCTGGTACAATACGTCTCATCATTCCTCCTTGGGTCCTTTTAAAGCCCTTTATGGTCATGAGCCACACCTGGGAGAATTGCCTCGCCCTCAAGCTACTGACAATACTGACTTAGAGAATTGGCTGCATGAGTGGCATTTATACTCTGAACATCTGAAAGTTCGACTATACAGGGCTCAGTGCAAAATGAAGTCTGAGGAAGATAAGAACAGATTGTTAGGAAAAACTTCCTAACACAGATCACCAAGGGAATTCCAGGTTGGAGATTATGTGTTTCTGAAGCTTCAACCTTATGCTAAACCATCGGTGATCAAGCAGCCATTTCTCAAACTAGCTTTCAAGTATTTTGGTCCCTACAAAATTCTGGAGAAAATAGGTCCAGCGGCATATCAGCTTGCTGTTCCTGCGAGTAGTCAGGTGCATCCGGTGTTTCGTGCGTCTCAATTGAAACAACAGACCCCTGACCACACTCCAATCTTTACCACTTCACCAGCACCTCTGTTACTTGATACGGAAGATCTTCAGCCTGAACTTATTTTGGATCGGCGCTTGGTTAAGAAAGGTAATGCTCTCTGCTTCAAGCGCTCCTTCAATGGAAAGGTTTTCCTGCCTCTTATACAACATTGCGGGTCGAATCACTGCTGTAGAACCTGCCTTTTAGCTTTTGTGGCACTCTCTTGTCACAGAGAATGACAGAAGCTTGGCACCACTTCATCCATCCGGCTTTGATTCGATGGTTGAGTGTTGACATCTTCATTGATATCCCTATCCTTTTGCAGCATTGACCCCAAATATCAGAAGGTGTCCTTCTGTGGTATCACCTGCCCATCTAGACTAACCTCCTCCTCCTCGTGCCTAGTAGTACTGAAACCGCACCTCATGTACTCGGTTTTAGTTCTACTAAGCCTAAAACCTTTTGATTCCAAGGTTTATCTCCATAACTCTAACTTACTATTAACCCCCGTCCGACTATCATCAACTAGCATTACATCATCCGCAAAGAGCATACAACATGGGATATCTCTTTGTATATCCCTTGTGACCACATACATCACCAAAGCAAAAAAGATCTCAAAGCTGACCCCTAATGCAGTCCTATTTTAATTGGGAAGTCATCATTGTCGTCACACTTGTTTGAACACTTGTCACAACATTATCATACATGTCCTTGATGAGGGTGATGTACTTTGTTGGGACTTTGTGTTTCTTCAAGGCCCGCCACATGACATTCCGCGGTATCTTATCGTTGGCCTTCTCCAAGTCAATGAACACCATATGCAGGTCCTTCTTTTGCTCCCTGTATCCTTTCATAAGTTGTCGTGCCAAGAAAATGGCTTCGTGTTCGACCTCCCAGGCATGAAACCAAACTGATTTTTGGTCACGCTTGCCATTCTTCTTAAGCGGTGCTCAATGATTCTCTCCCATAGCTTCATTGTATGGCTCTTCAACTTAATTCCACGGTAATTAGTACAACTTTGAACATCCCCCTTGTTCTTGAAGATTGGTACTAATATATTCTGCCTCCGTTCTTCTGGCATCTTGTTTGCCTGAAAAATGAGGTTGAAAAGCTTAGTTAGTCATACTGCCGCTATGTCTCCGAGGCCTCTCCACACCTCAATGGGAATACAATCAGGGTCCATTGCCTTGCCTCCTTTCATCCTTTTTAAAGCCTCCTTTACCACAAACTCTTAGATTCGCCGCACAAGCGCCTACTGATATCATCAAAGGATCGTCCAGTTCAATGGTATAGCCCTCATTCTCCCCATTGAACAGCGTGTCGAAGTACTCCCGCCATCTATGTTTAATCTCCTCGTTCCTCACGAGGAGCTGGTCTTCTATAATTTTTAGAAGAATGTTTCTTCTAAAGAGATGAGTAAGACAAATCAAGTCATGCATGGCATATTGGTCAAAGCCTACCAATCCAGATAGACAGATTCATTTTCCCGAAACCAGTCCATAGTATTTTTTTCCCCGTATGGTTATCAATATTCAATAGAGCATTCACCTTCCTACCTGATATGTTACTTGGTTTAGAAAAAAATCATGAACTTGTTTCACCCTACAATTAAACAACCTCCCAGGTGATCAGAACTAACAAAATTTCATTCCTCTTGCATTTTACTGGAGTTTATATGCCAACTGGAATGGATCCTTCCTAGCATGGTACATGATAATTATGAGCTTAGACTGGCCACAATTGATTTTGAGCCAAATATAAGAGAACAACATGGCATGTTTCATCATGATAATTACTACAGAAAACTGAAAATAACTGTTTCTGCCATGTAGCATATCTGAACTCGAGTATGCTACCTTCGTGTGGCATTGCAAAATAAAGAGAACACATCACGGCCCCGAATATAGAGATACAAATAGGAAGTTGGCCGGTAAGAAAAGTATCAATAAGGTAGCCTAAGAAACAGAGTGATATAATGATAGCTGAAATGTGTCTATAAGCTGATTTGGACTATAGTTCATCTGGAGGAGTCCTACAGAAGAAGCAAGCCAAAACATACCAAAATTCCGGTAGCTCAGGATGGAAGATTTTTCTTTCCGAGCACTCCTGGACAGTTTTGACAGGTAAATTACATATGGTTTTCGCATGTAAAAGTTCTAAGTATTTAAGAACAGACATAACCATGTGTTGTGTTCTGATATGGAACTGTATGTAGAAGTGGAACTGCTCACAAATTAAGAACATTTGCTCATGTGGATAGATATGAATAAATCCTGTGATATAGGGGCATACATGATCAAGTAGAGTTAGCAACAGGTCGGTAGGTCGGTTCATATGCGTCAATGAGGGTCAATGACCTTTGAGTCCTAAAACCCTACATGAAAAGATCATCTGGAGCAATGAGTCACAAAATCACCCAGCCGTCCAGGTACAGAATGGGTGAACTTGCATCATACAGGAGAAATTTCTCACCAGAAACAGATATCAATTATCTTCTGCTGAGAATGGAACAATGGGATCGATCCCCCAACGTGGCCACTGAAGCGGGCTACAATTGATTCGGAAGCTGCATTATCATCTCATCAGATTACATCCCATCAAAAAAATAGTGTAATAATCAGATTACATTATTCCTAATCAATTGGAAAAAACACAAATGCCTGAATCAATAGACCACAAAAAGGATGAACAACCAGAATCAATTAACCTAGCCAAGAGCCATTGCTGCTGGAGCTGCTGCTGCCGGAGTAAAGAGGGTGATGGGAGGGCGTCAGGGGACTAAGCAGCTAACTTGTGGGGAAAGCGGAACGTATACCTCCACTGATGGTTGATTGCTTCCTCGGCGGATCGGCTTCACGGTACAGCGGCAGCGCCGCCTCGCAGAGCCTCTCGCGCGCTCGATGGGACCCTGAGGCCGCGTCGCTCGTCCCCCGCTACCGCGTCGCGTCGCCCGCCTCCATGCGACGGCGGCGGCGTCGCCCGCCGTCTCGCTCTTTTTATTTTTCCGGGGGCAAAGGTCTGTGAGACCTCCTCCTCAGCGCTTAACGCGCCGCTGGCTCTCGCACGTATGGCTAGGTGGGCCGCGGCCCATTAAGTGTTCTTGCTAGTCAATCGACCGTTGTTAGCACTCGCGGTTCACACGAATAAACCATAAACCAAAAATAATAAAACAAATTGAGTTTCTTTCCTCCGTCATGGCATTTTTTAAAAAAGTCCTTCTATTTCCGAAAATTCAATCCGCAGTCCTGTTGTAAATTAAAAAAATCGTTATTTTCGTATTTTACACAAAAGTCCTTATATTTTTTTGAAATCAATCCGTCGTCCGGATTTAAGTCACATCCTCAAACCGTTATTTTACATTTTCTGAAAACCCCCCTAATGTTTTAGGTAATTCATCCGCGAATCATATTTAAGTCAAACAAATGCTTTTTAAAATCATTCATATCTTTTAAACCGTAACTCCGATTTAAACATGTTATATATGAAAATTGATTAAAAAAATATGTAGAATATGAATATGAGATTATTTTTACCTATAAGTATTTTTAAATATTATTTTAGAATATATTTGAGTCAAACCAAATGGTTTTCTAAATTACCTGTATCTTTTAAACCGTAACTTCAATTTTAACATATTATATATGAAATTTATTAGAAAAATGTGTGGAATCTAAAATGATGTTGATTTTACCTGTTAAATATTTTAAAATGTTGTTATGGAAGCAAACTTATAATTTATAGCGCAAGATTCGTTTGTTTTCATACCGGCGACGATCCAGATTGTAAATAAACACCCACATATAATCATATAGGGAAAAAAACATCGATAACTACACATGCATACCTCTGAAAAATGTCACAGGAGAAAACAACAGATTTCTCATCGCGGGAGTGAGAGAAAGTGAGAGAGAGAGAGAGAGAGAGAGGGGGGGGAAGAGAGAGACGCCTTAGGATTAACCATATTCAACACACGTTTTTGTTGTTTTGTGTGAATACCGAGGCCATCGCCGACAAGGGTGAGAAGGAGGATAAGAGGCAACACAAATATGATGCCTCGCAAAAATAAAGAAGATGGACCTATTGTGGTCTTGAGTGATGATTGTTGAGTTAAGAGCGTCTGTTATGTTTTCTCTCCCGTTGCAACGCACGGGCTCTTTTGCTAGTAAACCAAAAGTATCCTAAAGAAAAAAACTTTATCTCTACTATCTATTAACAATCTCAATCTCTACTACTTAAAAAGTAAGATTTCCACTTGTCTTTTCACCACCCATTCGTCCAACCTTCCATATATATGATAGTCAATCACCTTAATTGACTTACATTTTGAACCAATTTCAATTTAATTTATTTACCAAACTTCTAATTAAAATAAAAGGTAATTTACGGTCAGAATTTAATAAACATTTATTTACAGAAACTCATTATTATTAACAGGTAAATCACAAGGTAACGTACTACAACATTTATATCCTGTTGCAACGCATAGGCACTGTTCTAGTTAAGTACTTGAGAATGTAAGGTTGACATTTTACCTTTCTTTCCATCACCCCACCATCCAACCTTTCATGTATATGATAATCAATCACCTTAATTACTTATCTTCTGAATAAATTTCACTTTAATTTACTTACCAAGCTTCTAATCAAAATATAAGATAATTCACAAGCAGAATTTGATAAACATTTATTTACACAATCGCATTATTATTGACAAGTAAACACAAACTAATGTACTAAAATACTTATTTTTCGTTCCAACACACGAGCATTGGTCTAATAAACCCAAAAAGGGTGGCATTTTCTATCGGGTGCCTTAAGCCCCCGTTTCTTTGGGGTTATTTAGGGGAAGCGCCTGTTTTCTTGTTTCCGGCAAACTGGCGCACAAGCTCCACCCTAGGCCTGGCCCATTTATTTGCGTTCGTGAAACATCAAAAATAGTAGTGTGTCGGATTTGAAGGAAGTTCCAATGAGGAGAGCAGACGATCGCTCCTTCGGGAACCTCCCAACGATCATTTGGGGTGGGTTGAGAGCACGTCACTTGGCGCGCTCTTAGTTGTTGTCACGTGTCGCGCTCTGGGCACACCCCTCATATTTTTTATATATTTTCGCACGTGTTATTGACTTTTTGGACGACTTTCTTCTGGTTTTTTTGCTTTTGGGTCTTCCATCGCCCTTTCTAAGCTTTTGGGCGAAAAAAGAAAAAAATACTATTCACATGAAAAACGTGTTTTCTTCTTTTTTTTTTGCTTCCGTGAGAGGCATAAATTTGCTTTCGTGAGAGGCACGGCCGTGCCTCTCGAAAACGAAAAAAACTTGTGTTTCTTTTTTTTCTTTTGCTTTCGCGAGATGCATGGCTTTGCTTCCGCAAGAGGCATGGATTTGCTTTCACGAGAGGCACGTCCGTACGCCTCATAAACGAAAAAACACATGTTTTCTATTTATTTTCTTACATAAAGGCACGATTTTGCTTCCACGAGAGACACGGCCGTGCCTCTCAGAAAAAAAAGTGTTTTTTTCTTTCGTGAGAGGCACAATTTTGCTTCTATAAGAGGCACGATTTTGCTTCCACGAGAGGCATGACTGTGCCTCTCGGAAACAGAAAAAAATGTGTTTTCATTATTTTTTCTTCCTTGAGAGGCACGGCTTTGCTTCCGCCCGTGTCTTTCGGAAAAGGAAAAAAGCGTGTTCCCGGTTTGGTTTTTTCATTTGTTTTGTTATCCGGTTCTTTCGTGAAAAAAAGTTCATCAAAACCTATCAACATGGATCTAGCTTTGAAGGTCTCGATACAAGGAATCTAACGATGAAAACGGTTCAAGATTTGAATGCATGATTTAAGAGATAAAATATTTTGAATAAACTAATCCAAAAAGAAAAAGAAAAAACTTCATATTTCGCAACCTGGCGAGGTGGAAGTGATCTTTGAAATCAGTACTCCTCAATTAATGATTTCATAAAAAAATTGAAACAATTCACCGAAGTTTTATTAACTCGTCACAATGTTTACAAGAATGGACGAAAGATTTCCCGGGTGACTTAACCAAACATGGCGGCCACCTCCCAGGGTAAGAGCATGCTTCGCTAAATTGTGAGCCTCAACATTTAAACTCTTATTTTCATAAACTATTTTACACGAGTAAAAGAAGAAGAATGAGTAATGATCTCCTGGATTACCGCTCCATAACTTGACCAGTGAAGCTTCTAAATGTCATCAACAACCACCAACATATGCCCGTTTGAGGACACCGGCTTAATGGGCGTTCCACTTCGGATCGACTTGATCACCTGCAGCTCCGACAAAAATGAGTTGATGAATCCGCGCACTGTATATGGTGATTGGAAAATTCCTTCATGAATGGCCTTTCTTCTCGCCCCCAGATCGCCCATAGGGTTACTGTTGAGGAACGTAGTAATTTCAAAAAAAATCCTACACACACGCAAGATCATGGTGATGCATAGCAACAAGAGGGAAGAGTGTGATCTACGTACCCTTGTAGATCGACAACGGAAGCGTTTGGTTGATGTAGTCGTACGTCTCCACAGCCCGACCGATCAAGCACAGAAACTACGGCACCTCCGAGTTCTAGCACACGTTCAGCTCGATGACGATCCCCGGACTCCGATCCGGCAAAGTGTCGGGGAAGATTTCCGTCAGCACGACGGCGTGGTGACGATCTTGATGTACTACTGTCGCAGGGCTTCGCCTAAGCACTGCTACAATATTATCGAGGACTATGGTGGTAGGGGGCGCCGCACACGGCTAAGAATATGATCACGTGGATCAACTTGTGTGTCCATGGGGTGCCCCCTGCCCCCGTATATAAAGGAGTGGAGGAGGGGAGGGCCGGCCCTCTCTATGGCGCGCCCTAGGGGAGTCCTACTCCCACCGGGAGTAGGATTCCCCTTTCCTAGTCCAACTAGAAGTCGTTCCATGTAGTAGGAGTAGGAAACAAGAAAAGGGCACAACCCCTCCCCCTAGTCCAATTCGGACTAGGCCTTGGGGGGGGCGCGGCCTGCCCTAGGCAGCCCCTCTCTCTTTCCCGTATGGCCCAATAAGGCCCAATACTTCTTCCGGCGAATTCCCGTAACTCTCCGGTACTCCGAAAAATACCCGAATCACTCGGAACCTTTCTGATGTCCGAATATAGTCGTCCAATGTATCGATCTTTACGTCTCGACCATTTTGAGACTCTCGTCATGTCCCCGATCTCATCCGGGACTCCGAAATCCTTCGGTGCATCAAAACTCATAAACTCATAATATAACTGTCATCGAAACCTTAAGCGTGCTGACCCTACGGGTTCGAGAACAATGTAGACATGACCGTGACACGTCTCCGGTACATAACCAATAGCGGGACCTGGATGCCCATATTGGCTCCTACATATTCTACGAAGATCTTTATCGGTCAGACCGCATAACAACATACGTTGTTCCCTTTGTCATCGGTATGTTACTTGCCCGAGATTCGATCGTCGGTATCCAATACCTAGTTCAATCTCGTTACCGGCAAGTCTCTTTACTCGTTCCATAATACATCATCCCGCAACTAACTCATTAGTTGCAATGCTTGCAAGGCTTAAGTGATGTGCATTACCGAGAGGGCCCAGAGATACCTCTCCGACGATCGGAGTGACAAATCCTAATCTCGAAATACGTCAACCCAACATGTACCTTTGGAGACACCTGTAGAGCACCTTTATAATCACCCAGTTACGTTGTGACGTTTGGTAGCACACAAAGTGTTCTTCCGACACACGGGAGTTACATAATCTCATAGTCATAGGAACATGTATAAGTCATGAAGAAAGCAATAGCAACATGCTAAACGATCGGGTGCTAAGCTAATGGAATGGGTCATGTCAATCAGATAATTCAACTAATGATGTGATCCCGTTAATCAAATGACAACTCTTTATCCATGGTTAGGAAACATAACCATCTTTGATTAACGAGCTAGTCAAGTAGAGGGATACTAGTGACACTCTGTTTGTCTATGTATTCACACATGTATTATGTTTCCGATTAATACAATTCTAGCATGAATAATAAACATTTATCATGATATAAGAAAATAAATAATAACTTTATTATTGCCTCTAGGGCATATTTCCTTCAGTCTCCCACTTGCACTAGAGTCAATAATCTAGTTCACATCGCCATGTGATTTAACAGCAATAGTTCACATCATCATGTGATTAACACCCATAGTTCACATCATCATGTGACCAACACTCAAAGGGTTTACTAGAGTCAATAATCTAGTTCACATCTCTATGTGATTAACACCCAAAGAGTACTAAGGTGTGATCATGTTTTGTTTGTGAGATAATTTTAGTCAACGGGTCTGTCATATTCAGATCCGTAAGTATTTTGCAAATATCTATATCAACAATGCTTTGCACGGAGCTACTCTAGCTAATTGCTCCCACTTTCAATATGTATCTAGATCGAGACTTAGAGTCATCTAGATTAGTGTCAAAACTTGCATCGACGTAACCCTTTACGACGAACCTTTTTGTCACCTCCATAATCGAGAAACATATCCTTATTCCACTAAGGATAATTTTGACCAATGTCCAGTGATCTACTCCTAGATCACTATTGTACTCCCTTGCCAAAATCAGTGTAGGGTATACAATAGATCTGGTATATAGCATGGCATACTTTATAGAACCTATGGCTGAGGCATAGGGAATGACTTTCATTCTCTTTCTATCTTCTGCCGTGGTCGGGCTTTGAGTCTTACTCAATTTCACACCTTGTAACACAGGCAAGAACTCTTTCTTTGACTGTTCCATTTTGAACTACTTCAAAATCTTGTCAAGGTATGTACTCATTGAAAAACTTATCAAGTGTCTTGATCTATCTCTATAGATCTTGATACTCAATATGTAAGCAGCTTTACCAAGGTCTTTCTTTGAAAAACTCCTTTCAAATACTCCTTTATGTTTTGCAGAATAATCCTACATTATTTCCGATCAACAATATGTCATACACATATACTTATCAGAAATGCTGTAGTGTTCCCACTCACTTTCTTGTAAATACAGGCTTCACCGCAAGTCTGTATAAAACTATATGCTTCGATCATCTTATCAAAGCGTATATTCCAACTCCGAGATGCTTGCACTAGTCCATAAATGGATCGCTGGAGCTTGCATATTTTGTTAGCACCTTTAGGATTGACAAAACCATCTTGTTGCATCACATACAACTCTTCTTTAATAAATCCATTAAGGAATGCAGTTTTGTTTATCCATTTGCCAGATTTCATAAAATGCGACAATTGCTAACATGATTCGGACAGACTTAAGCATAGATACGAGTGAGAAACTCTCATCATAGTCAACACCTTGAACTTGTCGAAAACCTTTTGCGACAATTCTAGCTTTGTAGATAGTAACACTACTATCAGCGTCCATCTTCCTCTTGAAGATCCATTTAATCTCAATGGCTCGCCGATCATTGGGCAAGTCAATCAAAGTCCATACTTTGTTCTCATACATGGATCTCATCTCAGATTTCATGGTCTCAAGCCATTTTGCGGAATCTGGGCTCACCATCGCTTCTTCATAGTTTGTAGGTTCATCATGATCTAGTAGCATGACTTCCAGAACAGGATTGCCGTACCACTCTGGTGCGGATCTCACTCTGGTTGATCTACGAGGTTCAGTAGTATCTTGTTTTGAAGTTTCATGATCATTATCATTAGTATTACTCTTCAACAAGGGAGCAGGTACAGTTACCTCGTCAAGTTCTACTTTCCTCCCACTCACTTCTTTCGAGAGAAATTCCTTCTCTAGAAAGTATCCATTCTCAGCAACGAATGTCTTGCCTTTGGATCTGTGATAGAAGGTGTACCCAACTGTCTCCTTTAGGTATCCTATGAAGACATATTTCTCCGATTTGAGTTTGAGCTTATCGAGATGAAACTTTTTCACATAAGCATTGCAACTCCAAACTTTAAGAAACGACAGCTTAGGTTTCTTGCCAAACCATAGTTCACACGGTGTCGTCTCAACGGATTTAGATGGTGCCCTATTTAACGTGAATGCAGTTGTCTCTAATGCATAACCCCAAAACGATAGTGGTAGATCGGTAAGAGACATCATAGATCGCACTATATCCAATAAAGTACGGTTATGACGTTCGGACACACCATTACACTATGGTGTTCCAGGTGGCGTGAGTAGTGAAACTATTTTACATTGTTTTAATTGAAGGCCAAACTCGTAACTCAAATATTTTACCTCTGCGATCATATCGTAGAAACTTTTATTTTCTTGTCACGATGATTTTCCACTTCACTCTGAAATTCTTTGAACTGTTCAAATGTTTCAGACTTATGTTTCATCAAGTAGATATCCCCATATCTGCTCAAATCATCTGTGAAGGTCAGAAAATAATGATACCTGCTGCAAGCCTTAATATTCATCGGACCACATACATCAGTATGTATGATTTCCAACAAATCTGTTGCTTGCTTCATTGTTCCGGAGAACGGCGTTTTAGTCATCTTGCCCATATATAAGGCATGGTTCGCAAGCATCAAGTGATTCCAAAAGTCCATCAGCATGGAGTTTCTTCTTGCGCTTTACACCAATATGACTTAAATGGCAGTGCCACAAATAAGTTGCACTATCATTATTAACTCTGCATCTTTTGGTTTCAATATTATGAATATGTGTATCACTACGATCGAGATCCAACGAACTTGTTTCATTGGGTGTATGACCATCGAAGGTTTTATTCATGTAAACAGAACAACAATTATTCTCTGACTTTAATGAATAACCGTATTGCAATAAACATGATCAAATCATATTCATGCTCAACGCAAAAACCAAATAACACTTATTTAGGTTTAACACTAATCCCGAAAGTATAGGGGAGTGTGCGATGATGATCATATCAATCTTGGAACTACACACATCGTCACTTCACCCTTAACTAGTCTCTGTTTATTCTGCAACTCCTGTTTCGAGTTACTACTCTTAGCAACTGATCCAGTATCAAATACTGAGGGGTTGCTATAAACACTAGTAAAGTACACATCAATAACATGTATATCAAATATACTTTTGTTCACTTTGCCATCCTTCTTATCCGCCAAATACTTGGGGCAGTTCTGCTTCCAGTGACTAGTCCCTTTGCAGTAGAAGCACTTAGTCTCAGGCTTAGGACCAGACTTGGGCTTCTTCACTTGAGCAGCAACTTGCTTGCTATTCTTCTTGAAGTTCCCCTTCTTCCCTTTGCCCTTTTCTTGAAACTAGTGGTCTTGTTAACCATCAACACTTGATGTTTTTCTTGATTTCTACCTTCGTCGATTTCAGCATCACGAAGAGCTTGAGAATTGTTTCCGTTATCCCTTGCATATTATAGTTCATCACGAAGTTCTACTAACTTGGTGATGGTGACTAGAGAATTCTGTCAATCACTATTTTATCTGGAAGATTAACTCCCACTTGATTCAAGTGATTGTAGTACCCAGACAATCTGAGCACATGCTCACTAGTTGAGCGATTCTCCTCCATCTTTTAGCTATAGAACTTGTTGGAGACTTCATATCTCTCAACTCGGGTATTTGCTTGAAATATTAACTTCAACTCCTGGATCATCTCATATGCTCCATGACGTTCAAAACGTCTTTGAAATCCCAATTCTAAGCCATTAAGCATGGTGCACTAAACTATCAAGTAGTCATCATATTGAGCTAGCCAAACGTTAATAACGTCTGCATCTGCTCCTGCAATAGGTCTGTCACCTAGCGGTGCATCAAGGACATAATTCTTCTGTGCAACAATGAGGATAAACCTCAGATCACGGATCCAATCCGCATCATTGCTACTAACATCTTTCAACACAATTTTCTCTAGGAACATATCAAAATAAACACAGGGAAGCAACAACGCGAGTTATTGATCTACAACATGATTTGCAAAATACTACCAGGACTAAGTTTATGATAAATTTAAGTTCAATTAATCATATTACTTAGGAACTCCCACTTAGATAGACATCCCTCTAATCCTCTAAGTGATCACATGATCCAAACCAACTAAACCATAACCGATCATCACGTGAAATGGAGTAGTTTTCAATGGTGAACATCGCTATGTTGATCATATCTACTATATGATTCACGCTCGATCTTTCGATCTCAGTGTTCCGAGGCCATATCTGCATATGCTAGGCTCGTCAAGTTAACCTGAGTATTCTGCGTGTGCAAAACTGGCTTGCACCCGTTGTAGATGGACATAGAGCTTATCACACCCGATCATCACGTGGTGTCTGGGCACGACGAACTTTGGCAACGGTGCATACTCAGGGAGAACAGTTTTATCTTGATAATTTAGTGAGAGATCATCTTATAATGCTACCGTCAATCAAAGCAAGATAAGATGCATAAAAGATAAACATCACATCCAATCAATATAAGTGATATGATATGGCCATCATCATCTTGTGCCTGTGATCTCCATCTTCGAGGCACCGTCATGATCACCATCGTCACCGGTGCGACACCTTGATCTCCATCGTAGCATCGTTGTCGTCTCGCCAATCTTATGCTTCCACGACTATCGCTACCGCTTAGTGATAAAGTAAAGCATTACAGCGCGATTGCATTGCATGACAACCATATGGCCCCTGCCAGTTGCCGATAACTCGGTTACAAAACATGATCATCTCATACAATAAAATTTAGCATCATGTCTTGAGCATATCACATCACAACATGCCCTGCAAAAACAAGTTAGACGTCCTCTATTTTGTTGTTGCAAGTTTTACGTGGCTGCTACGGGCTTAAGCAAGAACCAATCTTGCCTACGCATCAAAACCACAACGATAGTTTGTCAAGTTGGTGTTGTTTTAACCTTCGCAAGGACCGGGCGTAGCCATACTCGGTTCAACTAAAATTGGAGAAACTGACACCCGCCAGCCACCTGTGTGCAAAGCACGGCGGTAGAACCAGTCTTGCGTAAGCGTACGCGTAATGTCGGTCCGGGCCGCTTCATCCAACAATACCGCCGAACCAAAGTATGACATGCTGGTAAGCAGTATGACTTATATCGCCCACAACTCACTTGTGTTCTACTCGTGCATATAACATCAAACCATAAAAACCTAGGCTCGGATGCCACTGTTGGGGAACGTAGTAATTTCAAAAAAAATTCTACGCACACGCAAGATCATGGTGATGCATAGCAACGAGAGGGGAGAGTGTGATCTACGTACCCTCGTAGATCGACAACGGAAGCGTTTGGTTGATGTAGTCGTACGTCTCCACAGCCCGACCGATCAAGCATTGAAACTACGGCACCTCCGAGTTCTAGCACACGTTCAGCTCGATGACGATCCCCGGACTCCGATCCAGCAAAGTGTCGGGGAAGAGTTCCGTCAGCACGACGGCGTGGTGATGATCTTGATGTACTACTGTCGCAGGGCTTCGCCTAAGCACCACTACAATATTATCGAGGACTATAGTGGCAGGGGGCGCCGCACACGACTAAGAATATGATCACGTGGATCAACTTGTGTGTCCATGGGGTGCCCCCTGCCCCCGTATATAAAGGAGTGGAGGAGGGAAGGGCCGGCCCTCTCTATGGCGCGCCCTAGGGGAGTCCTACTCCCACCGGGAGTAGGATTCCCCTTTTCCTAATCCAACTAGGAGTCCTTCCATGTAGTAGGAGTAGGAAACAAGGAAAGGGCGCAACCCCTCCCCCTAGTCCAATTCGGACTAGGCCTTGGGGGGGCGCGCGGCCTGCCCTAGGCAGCCCCTCTCTCTTTCCCGTATGGCCCAATACTTCTCCCGGCGAATTCCCATAACTCTCCGGTACTCCGAAAAATACCCGAATCACTCGGAACCTTTTCGATGTCCGAATATAGTCGTCCAATATATCGATCTTTACGTCTCGACCATTTCGAGACTCCTCGTCATGTCCCCGATCTCATCCGGGACTCCGAACACATTTGGTACATCAAAACTCATAAACTCATAATATAACTGTCATCGAAACCTTAAGCGTGCGGACCCTACGGGTTCGAGAACAATGTAGACATGACCGAGATACGTCTGCGGTCAATAACCAATAGCGGGACCTGGATGCCCATATTGGCTCCTACATATTCTACGAAGATCTTTATCGGTCAGACCGCATAACAACATATGTTGTTCCTTTTGTCATCGGTATGTTACTTGCCCGAGATTCGATCGTCGGTATCCAATACCTAGTTCAATCTCGTTACCGGCAAGTCTCTTTACTCGTTCCGTAATACATCATCCCGCAACTAACTCATTAGTTGCAATGCTTGCAAGGCTTAAGTGATGTGCATTACCGAGAGGGCCCAGAGATACCTCTCCGACGATTGGAGTGACAAATCCTAATCTCGAAATACGTCAACCCAACATGTACCTTTGGAGACACCTATAGAGCACCTTATAATCACCCAGTTACGTTGTGACGTTTGGTAGCACACAAAGTGTTCCTCCGACACACGGGAGTTACATAATCTCATAGTCATAGGAACATGTATAAGTCATGAAGAAAGCAATAGCAACATACTAAACGATCGGATGCTAAACTAATGGAATGGGTCATGTCAATCAGATCATTCAACTAATGATGTGATCCCGTTAATCAAATGACAACTCTTTGTCCATGGTTAGAAAACATAACCATCTTTGATTAACGAGCTAGTCAAGTAGAGGCATACTAGTGACACTCTGTTTGTCTATGTATTCACACATGTATTATGTTTCCGGTTAATACAATTTTAACATGAATAATAAACATTTATCATGATATAAGGAAATAAATAATAACTTTATTATTGTCTCTAGGGCATATTTCCTTCAGTCACCACAACTCGGATAAAATCACTGCTTGCTAAAGACTCATGAATTGCAAACAGCCAGTCCTTCGCGCTTTCCTCCGAATGGATGCTCATCAGCTCGACAATCTATTCTGATGCGAGAGCCCACACGCTCCCAGCCATTGGACAAGAGAGAAGGGCATGCCTCCACGTATCCCTCGCCCCAAATATCATGCAAGTGTCTGTCGTTGCTATGTTCTGATGATGTAATAAAACACCACATGGAGTAGATTGTCTTGCTAATCTTCAGACAAATACACGTAGTTTTGATGGAACCTGAATGTGCCAAATGGACGACCAATGGTTGTGCTCCGCTTGTGCAACTGAAGTGCCAGCTGTTAAAACTAATTAACCCTAGCGGTTAGTTAAGGGAATCCCCGCATTCCCGCACCATGCGCGCGGTTGCCACTTTGGCAAATGCCCAACGGTTGCTTCTTTCCCCCAGATCGATGTCTTTTCCAACGGACGCTTCTCTTGGATGCATCCTTTGGGATTGTATGTATACGTGAACATGATCAATAAAGATGTCACTTGAATCATTTCTTGTCTCTCTCGATTCTCTCTCGATCTCAATTCTAAACACGTTATCAGCACTTAATAGTCTCTACCGAGAAAGCAACTATGGGGACGAGCGATGGAATCGTTCTCGCGATAGCAAACAATGGCGGTGCTCGTCCTCTCGGTCTCGGATGTGGGCAGCGGTTGCGCTCGACCCAGATGTCCGACCAGCGTGCAGCCCGGCTGCTCGGCGCTCGACCCGGTCCAGGCCACCGCCATGGCGCCCTTGGCGCTGGACGTGGCGATCCAATCGGCAACCGCCCCATCAATGGAGAAGTCGTACAGAAAGGAATCATTCAGGAAATTACCTCTTTTGATCTTGTCTTCTTCTAATCAATCAATGATCTGATTGCTATTTTTCATGTACGTCTCTGCACACAAGCGAATTGCTCTCATCCGAGTGCGTAAAGAAGGAGAAAAGAAGGCACTTGCCTTGGCTCCCAGCCATGGCCCGGATCCTTGATTCGGGCTCGCATGCGACGACTGCTTCTGGCGGGCTACGGAAGTGGTGGCCAACGGCCGCTTACAGCGTGGAGTGCGGACCTTCGCCGCTTCGGTGGAGGTTGGAACCAACGTCGACCCTGTCGCCCCCTGTTGAAGCACTTCCGCATCCGGGGAACGACATTGCCCTCCTTCGAAAAAGGAAAATACATGTTCCCGGTTCGGTTTTTTTATTTGTTTTTTTATCTGGTTCTTTCATGAAAAAAAATTCATCAAAATCTATCAACATGGATCTAGTTTTGAAGGTCTCGATACAAGGAATCTAACGGTGAAAACGGTTCAAGATTTGAATGCATGATTTAAGAAATAAAACATTTTAAATAAACTAATCCAAAAAGAAAAAGAAAAAATTTCATATTTCGCAACCTGCGAGGTGGAAGTGATCTTTGAAATCAGTACTCCTCAATTAATGATTTCATAAAAAAAAATTGAGACAATTCACTGAAGCTTTATTAACTCGTCACATTGTTTACAGGAATGGACGAAAGATTTCCCGCGTGACCTAACCAAACATGGCGGCCACCTCTCAGGGTAAGAGCATGCTTCGCTAAATAATGAGCCTCAACATTTGAGCTCCTATTTTCACAAACTATTTTACACGACGTAAAAGAAGAAGAATGAGCAATGATCTCCTAGATTACCGCTCCATAACTTGACCAGTGAAGCTTCTGAATGTCATCAACAACCACCAACATATGCTCGTTTGAGGACACCGGCTTAATGGGCGTTCCACTTCGGATCGACTTGATCACCTGCAGCTCCAACAAAAATGAGTTGATGAATCCGTGCACTGTATATGGTGATTGAAAAATTCCTTCATGAATGACCTTTCTTCTCGCCCCCCAAATCGCCCATAGGGTTACCACAACTCGGATAAAATCACTGCTTGCTAAAGATTCGTGAATTGCAAATAGCCAGTCCTTCGCGCTTTCCTCCGAATGGATGCTCATCAGCTCGACAATCTGTTCTGATGCGAGAGCCCACACGCTCCCAGCCATTGGACAGGAGAGAAGGGCATGCCTCCACGTATCCCTCGCCCCACATATCATGCAAGTGTCTGTCGTTGCTATGTTCCGATGATGTAATAAAACACCACATGGAGTAGATTGTCTTGATAATCTCCAGACAAATACACGTAGTTTTGATGGAACCTGAATGTGCCAAATGGACGACCAATGGTTGTGCTCGGCTTGTGCAACTGAACTGCCAGCTTCTTCATCTAGCCAATTTTCCCTGCTAAGTTTGGTACGCATTATCATATGGTAAGCAAAACGTACCGTAAAAATACCCTTGCTCTCCTCGTGCCACGCCCAAAAGTCAGCCACTCTCCTCATACACAGTGGTATCTTAAGTATCTCCTCCGCATCAAAATGTGTAAACACTGATCTGACCAAGTCCGCTTTCCAGCTCGTTGATGTTGCGTCGATGAGCTGCGAAACTCTGGCCGACAGGTTTGGAACCAGGGACGTAATAGGCCGTTTGAAACTGTCCCTTGGTATCCAGTTATGTGTCCATATGCCCGTGCTCTCGCCGTCACCAATTCTGCGAATTAAGCCCTGTGCTAGAATGTCGCGCCCATTCAGGATCGCTCGCCATATCTGAGAAGGATGAGACCCAAGCTCTGCATCTAACAATTCGCATCCGGGAAAATATATAGCTTTTAGCACCCGGGAACTCAGTGTAGTTTCATCAGTGATTATTGTTGGGGATCGTAGCAGAAATTTAAAATTTTCTACGCACCACCAAGATCAATCTATGGAGTAATCTAGCAATGAGGTAAAAGGGGAGTGCATCTACATACCCTTGTAGATCGCTAAGTGGAAGCGTTGCAAGAACGTGGATGAAGGAGTCGTACTCGCAGCGATTCAGATCGCGGTTGATTCCGATCTAAGCGCCGAACCACGGCGCCTCCGCGTTCAACACACGTGCAACCCGGTGACGTCTCCTACGCCTTGATCCAGCAAGGGGAGAAGGAGAGGTTGGGGAAGACTCCGTCCAGCAGCAGCACGACGGCGTGGTGGTGGTGGAGGAGCGCGGGACTCCAGCAGGGCTTCGCCAAGCACTACGAGAGATGAGGAGGGAGAGGGGTAGGGCTGCGCCAACAGGGGAAGAACTTCGCGTGTTGGGCTGTCCCTTTGCCTCCACTATATATAGGGGGAGAGGGAGGGCTGCGCCCCCACCTAGGGTTTCCACCCTAGGGGTGGCGGCAGCCCCAATCCCCATCTGGGGTGGCGGCCAAGTGGGGGGGGGGGGGGAGGGAGGCGCACCAGGCATGGGCCTTAGGGCCCATCTGCCCTTAGAGTTTGCCCCCTCTTCTCTCTAGGCGCATGGGCCTTGGTGGGGAGGCGCCCCAGCCCACCTAGGGGCTGGTCCCTTCTCACACTTGGCCCATGTATGCCTCTGGGGCCCGTGGCCCCTCCCGGTGGACCCCCGGACCCCTCCGGTGGTCCCGGTACACTACCGGTGATGCCCGGAACACTTCCGGTGGCCAAAACCATACTTCCTATATATCAATCTTTACCTCCGGACCATTCCGGAACTCCTCGTGACGTCTGGGATCTCATCCGGGACTCCAAACAACATTCGGTAACCGCGTACATACTTTCCCTATAACCCTAGCATCATCGAACCTTAAGTGTGTAGACCCTACGGGTTCGGGAGTCATGCAGACATGGCCGAGACAACTCTCCGGTCAATAACCAACAGCGGGATCTGGATACCCATGTTGGCTCCTACATGCTCCACGATGATCTCATCGGATTAACCATGATGTCGAGGATTCAATCAATCCCGTATACAATTCCCTTTGTCTAGCAGTATAGTACTTGCCCGAGATTCGATCGCCGGTATCCCGATACCTTGTTCAATCTCGTTACCGGCAAGTCTCTTTACTCGTTCCGTAACACATCATCCTGTAATCAACTCCTTGGTCACATTGTGCACATTATGATGATGTCCTACCGAGTGGGCCCAGAGATACCTCTCCGTTTACACGGAGTGGCAAATCCCAGTCTCGATTCATGCCAACCCAATAGACACTTTTGGAGATGCCCGTAGTGCACCTTTATAGCCACCCAGTTACGTTGTGACGTTTGGCACACCCAAAGCATTCCTACGGTATCCGGGAGTTGCACAATCTCATGGTCTAAGGAAATGATACTTGACATTAGAAAAGCTTTAGCATACGAACTACACGATCTTGTGCTAGGCTTAGGTTTGGGTCTTGTCCATCACATCATTCTCCTAATGATGTGATCCCATTATCAATGACATCCAATGTCCATGGTCAGGAAACCATAACCATCTATTGATCAACGAGCTAGTCAACTAGAGGCTTACTAGGGACATGGTGTTGTCTATGTATCCACACATGTATCTGAGTTTCCTATCAATACAATTCTAGCATGGATAATAAACGATTATCATGAACAATGAAATATAATATAATAATAACTAATTTATTATTGCCTCTAGGGCATATTTCCAACAGTCTCCCACTTGCACTAGAGTCAATAATCTAGTTCACATCGCCATGTGATTAACACTCATAGGTCACATCGCCATGTGACCAACATCCAAAGAGTTTATTAGAGTCACTAATCTAGTTCACATCACTATGTGATTAACACTCAATGAGTTCTGGGTTTGATCATGTTATTCTTGTGAGAGAGGTTGTAGTCAACGGGTCTGCCATATTCAGATCCCTATGTATTTCGCAAAACTTTATGTCATATCGTAGATGCTGCTACCACGTTCCACTTGGAGCTATTCCAAATTGTTGCTCCATTATACGTATCCGTATCTCTACTCAGAGCTATCCGGATAGGTGTTAAGCTTGCATCGACATAACTCTTTACGTCGAACTCTTTATCACCTCCATAACCGAGAAACATTTCCTTATTCCTCTAAGGATAATTTTGACCGCTATCCGGTGATCCACTCCTAGATCACCTTTGTACCCTCTTGCCAGACATTTGGCAAGGCACACATTAGGTGCGGTACTCAGCATGGCATACCGTATAGAGCCTATGACAAAAGCATAGGGGACGACCTTCGTCCTTCCTCTTTCTTCTGCCATGGTCAATCTTCGAGTCTTACTCAACTTCACACCTTACAACTCAGGTAAGAACCCCTTCTTTGACTGATCTATTTTGAACTCCTTCAAAAACATGTCAAGGTGTGCGTTCTTTGAAAGTATCATCAGGCGTCTTGATCTATCTCTATAGATCTTGATGCCCAATATGTAAGCAGCTTTATCCAGGTCTTCCTTTGGAAAACACTCTTCAAACAACCGTTTATGCTTTCCAGAAATTCTACATTATTTTGGATCAATAATATGTCATCCACATATACTTATCAGAAATGTTGTAGTGCTCCCACTCACTTTCTTGTAAATACAAGTTTCTAGCAAACATTGTATAAACCTAAAAGCTTTGATCACTCCATCAAAGCATATATTCCGACTCCGAGATGCTTGCTCTAGTCCATAGAAGGATTGCTGGAGCCAGCATACCTTTTAGCATCCTTAGGATCGACAAAACCTTTTATTGTATCACATACAACTTTTTCTTACGAAAACTCGTTTTGACATCCATCTGTCAGATTTCATAATCGAAAAATACAGCTAATGCTAACATGATTCTGATGGACTTAAGCATCGCTACGGGTGAGAAATTCTCATCGTAGTCAACTCCTTGAACTTGTGAAAAGACTCTTTCCCACAAGTCGAGCTTTATAGACGGCAACATTACCGCCCACGTCTGTCTTCTTCTTAAAGATCCATTTATCTTAATGGCTTGCCGATCAACAGGCAGGTCCACCAAAGTCCATACTTTGTTCTGATACATGGATCCTGTCTCGGACTTCATGGCTTCTAACCATTTGTCGGAATACAGGCCCACCATTGCTTCTCCATAGTTCGTAGGTTCATTGTTGTCCAACAACATGATATTTAAGACAGGATTGCCGTACCACTCAGGAGTAGTACATATCCTTGTCAACCTATGAGGTTCAATAGCAACTTGATCCGAAGCTTCATGATCACTATCATTAACTTCCTATTCAATAGACGTAGGCGCCACAGAAAACATCTTTCTGTGTTGCATCACTTTCTGGTTGAAATAAAGGTTCAACAACCTCATCAAGTTCTATCTTCCTCCCACTCAATTCTTTCGAGAGAAACTCCTTCTCGAGAAAGGACCCGTTCTGAGCGACAAACAATTTGCCCTCGAATCTGAGATAGAAGGTATACCGTATCCTATGAAGATGTGTTTGTCCGCTTCTGGGTTCGAGCTTCTTCGGCTGAAGCCTTAAGCATCGCAGCCCCAAACATTAAGAAACGACAACTTTGGTTTCTTGCCAAACCAATGTTCATACGACGTCGTCTCAACGGACTTATATGGTGTCCTATCTAAAGTGAATGCAACTGTCTCTAATGCATAACCTCAAAATAATAGCGGTAGATCGGTAAGAGACATCATAGACCGCACCATATCTCATAGGGTTCGATTACGACGTCCGGACACACCATTACCCTGTGGTGTTCCAGGTGGCTTCAACTGTGAAACAATTCCACAATGTCTTAAGTGTTTGCCAAACTCATAACTCAGAAATTCTCATTGATCAGATCGTAGGAATTTGATGTTCTTGTTATGATGGTTCTTAACTTCACTCTGAAACCGCTTGAACTTCTCAAATGTTTCAGACTTGTGCTTCATTAAGTAAATATACCTATATCTACTCAAATCGTCAGTGAAGATGAGAAAATAGCGATATCCACCGCACGCTTCAATTCTCATTGGATCACACACATCAGCATGTATGATTTCCAACAAGTCACTTCCCCGTTTCATTGTACCTGAAAACGGGGTCTTAGTCATCCTGCCCATGAGGCATGGCTCGCATGTGTCAAGCGATTCAAAATCAAGTGACTCCAAACATCCATCGACAGAGAGTTTCTTTATGCATCTTACGCCAATATGACCTAAGCGGCAGTGCCACAAGAAAGTGGTACTATCTACATCTTTTGGCGCGAACATGTGTATTACCACGACCGAGATTCACTGAACCATTCACATAGGGTGCATGACCATGAAAGGTATTATTCATGTAAACAGAATAACCATTATTCTCTAACTTAAATGAATAACCGTATTGCAATGAACATGATCTAATCATATTCATGCTCAACGTAGACACCTGACAACATTTATCTAGGTTCAATACTAATCCCGAAGGCAGATGGAGTGTGCGATGGTGATCTCATCAACTTTGCGAACACTTCCAACACACATCGTCACCTCGCCCTTAGCCAGTCTCCATTTAGTCCGTAGCTTTTGCTTCAAGTCACCCATAATAGTAACTGAACCGGTATCCAATACCCAGGTGCTACCAGGAGTACTAGCGAGGTACACATTAATAACACGTATATACTTTGTTGAAGTTGCCAGCCTTCTTATCTACCATGCATTTGGGGCAATTCCGCTACCAATTACCATTCCCCTTACAATAGAAGCACTTAGTCTCAGTTTTGGGTTCAACCTTAGTGAAAGTGCGTTATATCGACTAGAGGGGGGTGAATAGGCGATTTTTATGAAATTCTTCACTGAGGAATTTGCTGGTGAGGAAATTCCTTAGCGAAGAACTACTGACAGCGGAATAAGTACTCAAAAGTAAACACAACAAAATACAAGCATAGTCATCATGATGAAATGAAGACAGGCACAGAGTACAGGTAGCGTAATCACAGGATAACACAGGATGAAGACAAACAGACTGAAGAAATTGAACTGAGGAAATTGAGAAAGTCTTCAAACACAGATATGAACAAACATACAACACAGTTATGAGGAAATGAAAGAGTTGAGGAAATAGAACCAGTAAACTCGGTGAAGACAATGATTTGGTAGACCAGTTCCAACTGCTGTCTCAGTTGTACGTCTGGTTGGAGCGGATGAGTATTTAAACTCAAGGACACACAGTCCCGGACACCCAATCAAGGACACTAAGTCCAAGACACCCAGTCCTCACCGTATTCTCCTTGAACTAAGGTCACACAGACCTCGTCCAATCACTCGTGGTAAGTCTTCAGGCGACTTCCAAACCTTCACAAACTTGGTCACTCGGCGATCCACAATTCCTCTTGGATGCTCTAGACCATGACGCCTAACCGTCTGGAAGAAGCACAGTCTTCAAAGGTAACAAGCATCGGATCCACTCAGGATCAATCTCTTCAGTGATGCTCAATCACTTGGGGTTTGTAGGTGTTTGGGTTTTGGGTTTTTGGTTTTTCCTCACTTGATGATTTTCGCTCAAAGTCCTCGGAGGATGGGTTTCTCTCAAATGACAAGTGTCAGTTTCTCTCGGAGCAGCCAACCAGCTAGTGGTTGTAGGGGGCGGCTATTTATAGCCTAGGGAGCAGCCCGACATGATAAGACATAAATGCCCTTCAATGATATGACCGGTAGGTGGATAGCTATTTTGGAACAGCTGACGCATAGCACAGCAACGGTCGGAATTTTGAGTAGCAAAATCCTCAGGGCTATCATGTTCCTCACTGTGTAGGCAATCCGCACTGGCAAATTCCTAACTCCTCAGTCAGAACAAATTCCTTAGAGACCAAAAGAACTTCGTCTCTGTCACTGAAGAAATTGACTGAACTGTATGAGATTTCTAATGGCTTCACTCGAAGGGATTGGTAGGTGTAGGATTTTGAGTTGAGCATCACATGGAAATTTTTCCTTAGTATTTCCTCGACCCCCTTTAACAGTACGGTGTTTCCTATGACTCAAGAAAGAGAAAAATAAAACTATGAACACGAAAGTCTTCAAGCTTCATATTTCTCGCATGAATATCAAGTCTTCACGGACACACCAATTTCTTCACTTTCAAAGTCTTCATGAAAGTCTTCAGAAATACCAAAATCTTCAGTCGAAGATATTCATTTTTAGGGGTCGACTTTTCCTGTAAATATCAAACTCCTGATAGACTTATAGACCTGTGTACACTCACACACGCATTAGTCCCTTAACCTATAGGTCTTCAATACACCAAAATCACTAAGGGGCACTAGATGCACTTACACTTGGGTTCCTTCACTGGAGCGGCAACTGGTTTGCCATCCATGAAGTTCCCCTTCTAGCCCTTTCCCTTCTTGAAACCAGTGGTCTTGTTAAACCATCAACACTTGATGCTCCTTCTTGATTTCTACCTTTTGCGGTCTTAAGCACCGCGAACAGCTCCGGGATCAACTCCATCCCTTGCATGTCATAGTTCATCACGAAGATCTAGCAGCTTAGTGATAGTGGCTAGAGAACTCTATCAATCACTATCTTATCTGGAAGTTTTAACTCCCACTTGATTTAAGTGATTGTAGCACCCAGACATTCTGAGCACATGCTCACTAGCTGAGCTATTCTCCTCCATCTTATTGGCAAAAGAACTTGTCAGAGGTCTCATACCTCTCAACACGTGCATGGGCCTGAAATCCCAATTTCAGCTCTTGGAACATCTCATATGTCTTATGGCGTTCAAAACGTCATTGGAATCCCGATTCTAAGCCGTGAAGTATGGTGCACTAAACTATCAAGTAGTCATCAGGATGTGTCTGTCACGTGTTCACAACATCCACAGACGATGTTGTAAGGGTTTGCACATCGAGCGGTGCATCAAAGACGTAAGCCTTCTGTGTAGCAGTGAGGACACTCCTCGGACTATGGACCTAGTCTGCATCATTGCTTACAATATCTTTCAACTTGGTCTTTCTCTAGGAACGTATTGAAATAGGGAGCTACAATGTGAGCTATTTATCTACAACATATTTGCAAAGACAATTTAGACTATGTTCATGATAATTAAGTTCATCTAATCAAATTATTCAATGAACTCCCACTCAGATAGACATCCCTCTAGTCATCTAAGTGAAACATGATCCGAGTCAACTAGGCCGTGTCCGATCATCACGTGAGACGGACTAGTCAACATCGGTGAACATCTTCATGTTGATCGTATCTTCTACACGACTCATGCTCGACCTTTCGGTCTTCCGTGTTCCGAGGCCATGTCTGTACATGCTAGGCTCGTCAAGTCAACCTAAGTGTATTGCGTGTGTAAATCTGGCTTACACCCGTTGTATTCGAATGTTAGAATCTATCACACCCGGTCATCACGTGGTGCTTCAAAACAACGAACCTTCGCAATGGTGCACAGTTAGGGGGAACACTTTCTTGAAATTATTGCGAGGGATCATCTTATTTAAGCTACCGTCGTTCTAAGCAAATAAGATGTAAAACATGATAAACATCACATGCAATTAAATAGTGACATGATATGGACAATATCATTTTGCTCCTTATGATCTCCATCTTCGGGGCTCCATGATCATCGTTGTCACCGGCATGACACCATGATCTCCATCATCGTGTCTTCTTGAAGTTGTCTCGTCATCTATTACTTCTACTACTATGGCTAACGTTTTAGCAATAAAGTAAAGTAATTACATGACGTTTATGTTGACACGCAGGTCATAAATAAATTAAGACAACTCCTATGGCTCCTGCCGGTTGTCATACTCATCGACATGCAAGTCGTGATTCCTATTACAAGAACATGATCAATCTCATACATCACATATATCATTCATCACATCCTTTTGGCCATATCACATCACACGGCACATGCTGCAAAAACAAGTTAGACGTCCTCTAATTGTTGTTGCAAGTTTTTACATGGCTGCTATAGGTTTCTAGCAAGAACGTTTCTTACCTATGCCAAAACCACAACGTGATATGCCAATTTCTATTTACCCTTCATAAGGACTAAGGGAGTCCTGGATTAGGGGGTGTCCGGATGGACGGACTATACCTTCAGCCGGACTCCTGGACTATGAAGATACAAGATTGAAGACTTCGTCCCGTGTCCGGAAGGGACTTTCCTTGGCCTGGAAGGCAAGCTTGGCGATACGGATATGCAGATCTCCTACCATTGCAACCGACTTTGTGTAACCCTAACCCTCTCCAGTGTCTATATAAACCGAAGGGTTTTAGTCCGTAGGACAACATACACAACAACAATCATACCATAGGCTAGCTTCTAGGGTTTAGCCTCTTTGATCTCGTGGTAGATCTACTCTTGTACTACCCATATCATCAATATTAATCAAGCAGGACGTAGGGTTTTACCTCCATCGAGAGGGCCCGAACCTGGGTAAAACTTCGTGTTCCTTGCCTCCTGTTACCATCCGGCCTGGACGCATAGTTCGGGACCCCCTACCCGAGATCCGCCAGTTTTGACACCGACATTGGTGCTTTCATTGAGAGTTCCTCTGTGTCGTCGCCGTCAGGCTTGATGGCTCCTACGATCATCAATGGCGATGCAGTCTAGGGTGAGACCTTCCTCCCCGGACAGATCTTCGTCTTCGGCGGCTTCGCACTGCGGGCCAATTCACTTGGCCATCTGGAGCAGATCGAAAGCTATGCCCCTGGCCGTCAGGTCAGATTTGGAAGCTTAAACTACACGGCTGACATCCGCGGGGACTTGATCTTCGACGGAATCGAGCCACTACCGAGCACGCCGCACTGTCACGACGAGCATGATCTAGCTCTGCCGCCGAACAGCGCCCTGGAGGCCGCACCCGCATCGGCTTCGACCCTTAATTCGGAGCCAACTGCGCCGATCGAGGATGCGTGGTTGGACGCCGCCTCGGGGGCTACGATCCCAACGACGATCGAGCCGAACACCAGCCCCACACTCTGCGAGACTCGTGACTCCAAGGAGCCGGACTCCTCTCCGGACTCCAAACCCTCCGCGCTCCTGCCGATCGAATCCGATTGGGCGCCGATCATGGAGTTTACTGCCGCGGACATCTTTCAGCACTCGCCTTTCGGCGACATTCTGAAGACACTGGAGTCTCTCTCTTTATCTGGAGAGCCCTGGCCGGACTACGGTCAGCAAGGTTGGGATTTGGACGATGAAGAAATTCAAAGCCCACCCACCACCCACTTTGTAGCCACTTTCGACGACTTAACCGACATGCTCGACTTCGACTCCGAAGACATCGACGGTATGGACGCCGATGAAGAACCAGCGCCTATCAGGCCCTGGAAAGCCACCTCGTCATATGACATATACATGGTGGACACCCCAAAAGAAGGAGATGGCGATGGAATAGCGGAGGATGACCCCTCCAAGAAACAGCCTAAGCGCCGGCGTCAGTGGCGCCGCTCAAAATCCCGCCAAAACAAATACGGTGATTCCAGCACGGGAGATAATAATACTCCGGAAAGTGCCAAAGAAAACCCCCTCCAGCAAGATTTAGCACAGGAGGATGGAGAAACCAGCCCTCATGAGAGAGCGGCAGACAGAGAGGTCGAGGACGATAATTATATGCCTCCCTCCGAAGACGAGGCAAGCCTCGACGATGACAAATTCGTCGTGCCAGAGGATCCCATCGAGCAAGAGCGTTTTCAACGCAGGCTTATGGCCACGGCAAGAAGCCTTAAGAAAAAACAGCAACAGCTTAGAGCTGATCAAGATTTGCTCATCGATAGATGGACTGAAGTCCTTGCGGCCGAAGAGCATAAAATTGAACGCCCCTCGAAGAGCTACCCAAAGCGCAGGTTGCTACCCCGATTAGAGGAGGAAGCACTTGATGCGGCCGACCGGCCACCTCGTGGCCGCGACAGAGAGGCCTCTCGGCCCTCCACTCAAGCCGCACCCCGTACCAAGGCACGGGAATATGCGCCGGACTTACGAGATATGTTGGAGGACAAGGCAAGGCAAACAAGATCGATCTACGGATCGCGTGGGCATCCCACGGTTCGAGACAGTAACCGTCACGCCGGCCACAAATTCGGCAGGGCCAAACACAGTAGACAAAGCTCATTGGAGCTACATCGTGATATAGCCCAATACAGAGGCGCCGCACACCCACTATGCTTCACAGACGAAATAATGGATCATCAAATCCCCGAAGGTTTCAAACCCGTAAATATCGAATCATATAATGGCACAACAGATCCTGCGGTATGGATCGAGGATTATCTCCTTCATATCCGCATGGCCCGCGGCGATGATTTCCACGCCATCAAATACCTCCCACTCAAGCTTAAAGGACCAGCTCGGCATTGGCTTAACAGCTTGCCAACATGATCAATCAGTTGTTGGGAGGACCTGGAAGCTGCATTCCTCGACAATTTCCAGGGCATAGTGAGGAATTTTCTTTTGAAGCAATGCACACTTGAAGAGTTGAATCATGGAGATCTCCCCCTATATCTTGTAATTCACACACACATTTAACATATAATATGAAGAATTTGAAATGCATGATGAAATATGGTGCCTGATGAAATTCAGCATGCGTGCAATAATATTAACGAGGAATAAACATGCAGAATAGTGCATCAAGAGTATCAGAGCACAGTGCATCAAAAGTATCAGAGCACCATTGGGTTTAAGATTACAACTCGATCCAATAAAGTTTCTGAAGAACGAAAGTTGTAACTTAGCAAAAAAACGCCCATATAGTAGACCCGCTTGAAGACTAACTCATATCCCCCCCTTGTCATCGAATGACCAAAAGGATCAAAAATGAGGACTAACGCCCCTGAAGATAATCATGTTGATGAAGGAACGCCAGTGTTGTTGGGGTCGTTGGTTGATGTAGGGCCTACCACAGTGTCGTCCAAATCTTCATGTTCATCAGTGTCGCGCGATGAAGAATATGAGCTGGCCACCAGAGAAGGAACCTTGACCTTCTTGAATTTCTTCGGTGGAGGTGCAGACCAGTCAAAATCTTCATTAAGACCCATGTTCTTCAGATCTTCTTCACCATACAGATGTGACAGGATTGCCCAGGTGCGACCGAAGACTTGATGGAGGTAGTAGTGGTTTTTCTTCACTGCATTGTGTGTGGCAGTCATGTTGTGAAGAAGTGAACCAAACTGACGCTTAACCCATTTGTGATTTCGATCCACCTTCTGGTGAAGACTAAGCAGAAGTTCACGGTCTATCATCATGCGCGGAGTAGTGGCTTGAGGAGTGGACTTGGGAGCATTGGCAGAGTCATGTGTGGCGGAGTCATCATTGGTGGAATAAGATGCAGCTTTGCGAAACTGGCCATCCAATGGACGAATGCCTTCATCAATTACAGCTGGTGCCTTGCCCTTTCCATCAACTGAGGAATATGTCTGCTTGAGGACTTCAATTCGGGGCAAGTAGCTGAGATGATTCTGGAAATCAGCTTTGTAGTTGAGTGAAGACCTTGTCCTGAGGAATCTCATGATCCAAGGTGCATAAGGCTTCAGCTCAAAGGGAGACAGTGCAACATTGTCCATAGTCCTCATGAAGAAATTGTGATAATTGACAGGAATGCCATGAACGATGTTGAACACCAGATTCTTCATGATGCCAACAATTTCCTCATCAGATGAGTCGTGACCTTTGATAGGACTGATTGTCCTCGTAAGAATATGATAGACAGTTCTGGGCACGTACAACAATTCCTTCACGAGGAATTTGGTTCTTGGTGCTTGACCTGGCTTCAAAGGTTTCATCAGCACCTGCATGTAATGATGTGTGAGCTCAGGTTCACTGTAGATGCAGCGAACTTCTTCAAGGGGAGGACTGAGTGGTAGAGCACGAAGCAATTCAGAGGCTGGTGCAGTGTAGTGAGTGTTTTCAGACATCCAGTCCAGCACCCATGAATTCACATCTTTAGCATCTTCGGTGATGTGCAGCATTGCATAAAATTGAAGAATTAGTTCTTCATTCCAATCACATATGTCAGAGCAGAAGTTGAGCAGTCCAGCGTCGTGAAGAACACCGAGGACTGGTGCGAAGCACGGCAGAGATTCCATATCCACGTGAGGAATATGCTCATGGTAGAAAATTTTCTCCTTGTTGAACAACACTGAGGAATAGAAATTGGCTTGACTAGCAGTCCAGAAACGCCTCTTCCTAATGCGAGCAGAGTCATATGGGTTGTAATCTTCGAAGAATACGTGCTCGCCGAAGAAATCATCAGCCTTGATCTTTTGCTTGCGTGAGAATGGATCCTTTGGCTTCGGCAGAGGAGTGTCAGTGAGTTGCATCACAACCTCAGGAATCTCAATCGCAGGTTCTTCAGGCTGAGAAATTTCTGGTTCCTCCTCAGTGGCAGTCTGCGTCGTTGGTTGTTCAGCAGCAGCAGTTTCTTCAGCGCTAGTGGCTGGAATTTCCTCATGGACAGATGCAGTGGGATGAGTTTCTTTAGAGCCCATGTGAACAGTTTGTGTGGGGGACTGAGGAATTTGCTATAGAGGGGTGAACATTGGAGAGTTTGGATGCTGACTTTCCCAGAATTCATCACTGATTACGGGTGTGGAGCAGCCAATGTCCACGTCTTCATCTTCCATTTCTTCAACGCCAGCCTCTTCAGCTATGAACTGAGGCATAGGCGAGGAGATGATAGGTGTTGAAGGGATCGCATCCACTTCAATTTCTTCATCCAACGGTTCAGACGAAGCAGCAGAATGAGTTGCTTCATCAGATCCGCTGGGGATCACATATTCTTCATCAAAAGGAACAAGGTCCTTTGATGGCCTGGTTGACATGGGAACAACATCAATCGAATGTGCAAATGAACTTGTCATAGGCTTCATTTTCTTCGGAGCTGAAGAATCTGAAGTAGCTGATGCTTTCCTTTTCTTCACTGCAGCACGCTTTGCAACCTTGGTCTTCTTCACATCTGATGCAGATGGAAGGATTGGAGTTGAAGTTGGTGCAGGAGCAGCTGAGGAATCTGGTTGATTTTCTTCAGGCACAACTGATGCAGTTGCCCTGAGTTCTTCAATTTCTTCAGGCGGACCACTAGTGGGTGCCCTGGCAATTTCTTCAGTGGCTAGAATGCAGTCATTAGCCCTGGAACTCACATTTTCTTCAGCAGCCTGATTGTCATCAGCGGTGCTGGCATTTTCTTCAGTAGGCTGAGTAGATGCTTCAGCCTGAGGAATTTCCTGTTGCGTTGGGGCAGCAACATTTGAAGTGAACTGTTCAGTTATCTTTACAAATCTAACTTTGGCTCCTTGCCAATCAACATAGTAGGCTTTGAAGTCATCGCTGAGGGTTTTGATTTCAGATTGGATTTTTACAAGTTCATCAGTTGTCATAGTGACAATGTTGTTCTTCAAAAATTTCTCCTTCTTGTACTGCGCTTTCTTGATCTGCCTGGCCTTCTCAAATTTCCACTTTTCTTCTTGAATGAAGTGGGTCAGCATGTGACTTTGGCCAGGAGTCAGCTTGAAGTCAGGCAAGGGAGTGTTGGGATCCTTGTGCCAATCATCAATGTAGTCGAGGATCAGCTTGGGATCCAAAAGCAGTGGCACCTCTGATCCTTTGGCTCTAGCGGCTCTGACTTGCCTGTCTCTGATGATTTCTGCAAGTTCATCATCATCAGCTTCGTCTTCATCAGACGGCACTTGGAAAGCGACTTGCTTCTTTTGAGGACTTGGGCATGGACCTCGTCCAGCAGTGGCCTTTGTCTTCAGCAGTGAGGGGCCAGCTGAGGAACTTGGTGCAGCTGAGGAACTAGCTAGGACACCTGAGGCAATGGAGATGCCGGTAGTCCTTTGGCACGAAGCGAGATGCACAGGTGCTGAGGATTTGGTCGGAACAGCTGAAGGCTTTGGCGGAGGAGCTGCGGACTTTGGAGGAACAGGAGCAGCATGAGGAATTGGCCGTGAGGGCTTTGATGATTCTGGCCGTGAGGGCATTGCTGAGGAAGCACTTGGCTTGTGCGCAGACTTCTTTGACATAGCCTTCTTTGGCTTGACAGCAAGGACTTCAGCAGAGGCAGCAGCAGAGTCTTCATTAAATTTCCTCACTGCTTCTCTGGCTTGCTTAGCCAACTTGCCTTGGCGCTTGGCCCATTCATCAGGATAGTCCTCACCTTGCTTGAGGCTGGTGGGATCAGCAATTTGGCCAGGTGCCAGTGGTGCTCTTGGGCATGGAGGATTGAGTGCGAATTTCTTCATGTACTTAGGAGTGACATATCTGTACTCCCTCCATTCTCTTGCCCATCTCCTCTCTATCTTCTGAATGTGCATTTTGCGCTCATTCTTGGTTTCCTCAGGAGGTGTGCAGTACCCAGCATATATGTCATCAGGGATTTCAAACGTTGTATTTACCTCAGGCCTCTTTCCTCCCTTCTGTGGCCTTTTACCATCAGCCATTTTCTTCAGTTGAGGAATTTGAACAATTGAATTCTCTGAAGAAGTATGCAACTTTTCTTCAAGGAACGCTGCAAATGAGTTAAGTTGATGAGAACCTAGTGATTTAGCAGCTGACATGTGTACCTGTGAACAGAGTATAGTTGCGAGGAATTTGGAGAGGTCATATGCGTTCTCAGAAGGTTTTTCAAAAAGAACAAGTTTGAGGAATTTGACCAGATGAGTCTTAAAGATTTTCACTAAGCGTTCTTTGTCTTAGGTTCCAGAGTTGTATAGATCGAAGATCCACACAATTGAGGAATCTTGAAAAAAATGATGCTTAGAGAAACGAATCAAGAACAGATGACTTTGTGAGGTGTTCAGTGTGTGAAGATATGAAGAAAAACACTTTTGAAGATTTTGTAGATAATCATTCGAATCAACGAGGGCAGTAAAAGTAACTTTTATTTACCCTGGACGAAGAACACGACGAACTGGAGTGAGGAGATGTGAAGTTCGTCTATGCAGATCTTCCACGCCCTAACTTGGCGGAGGAAGACGGGTACGGCGGCGGCGGAGTGAAGATGTCCGCGGTCGGCGCGAGTACGTCGGCGACGAGGTCGAGGCAGTGAAGCTCTTCCTCACCGGCGGCGATGAAGTAGCGGCGGCGCTAGGGTTTGAGAAGCTCGAGCTGGAGAGAGAGGTCGAGCGGACTAAAATAAGTGAGGAAGGGAAGGAGGGGTATTTATAGCCACGGTGAAAAACTACTCGCCTGAAGAAATTGGACGAACGTGCCCCTGACCCTTCTCATTCGCATGACATGTGTCACCCACGTAGTGAGAGATGGAGATTGTGTTAGATCATGGGTGAGTGGATACGTGTATCGTGGGATGCGGGACGGTTTGAGCGGCAAAGCTGAAAATTTAGATAAGATAGATTTTAAAGTTCCGTTCGCAATTTCTTCAGCTGACAAGGACACAGTGAAGATTTTGAACGAGTTTCAAATAGAACGCACATGAAGAATTTGTGAACAGATTGGGTTGAGTATAGCATAGAGGGGAAGGGTCCGATCACATTCACTTAGCAGAAAACCAACTTGAAGAAATAGCAATAAGTGAATGCTGTAGAGGACATAAACTCATATATATATATATATATAGCCAATGAAGAAAAACGATGGAACTAGTGAAGACTATGCAAAGTTGAAGAATATGAATAATTTGAGGAATTTCAACTTTTGGTGGTGGCATGACCCACCATATAAGAATGATGATTTCAGACACCGCGTACAATTATTGTAGGGTTCTGAGAATCAAATTCTTCGTTAATTTCTTCACACTAAGAGTGTTATTCTTCATTGATTGAAGTAAAACGTTTCTTCATGTGTTGCACATCTAAGTCATCAATTTTGCATAAATGTTAGGATGAGTGTCCTTTTCACAGAACATTCGAAGATTCTAGGATATTTAGCTCACACCGCAACTTGCTAAATCTCTTCTCATCCAAGGGCTTTGTGAAAATATCGGCTAGCTGTTCTTCAGTCTTCACATTCTCAATAGAAATGTCGCCGTTCAACACATGATCACGAAGAAAATGATGACGAATCTGAATGTGCTTTGTCTTCGAGTGCTAAACTGGGTTGTGAGCAATCTTGATGGCACTCTCATTGTCACAGAAGAGAGGTACATTCTTCATGTTGACGCCATAGTCCTTGAGAGTTTGCTTCATCCATAGCAATTGGGCACAGCAAGAACCAGCGGCAATGTACTCAGCTTCAGCAGTAGATAGTGATACGCGTTCTGTTTCTTCGAGGACCAACAGACCATAGATCGTCCAAGGAAATGACATGTACCAGATGTTGACTTGTGATCCACACGATCACCAACATAGTTAGAGTCAGAATATCCAACAAGATAAAAAGCCGAGCCCTTGGGGTACCATAATCCAAGTGTTGGTGTGTGAGCTAGATATTGAAGAATATGCTTCACAACCTTATGGTGTGATTCCTTCGGTGCAGCTTGAAATCGGGCACACATGCAAACACTAAGCATTATATCTGGCCTAGATGCACATAAGTATAATAAGGAACCTATCATGGAGCAGTATACCTTATGATCGAAGTCAATACCATTTTCATCAGTGCACAGATGGCCATTTGTGGGCATAGGAATTTTGACGCCTTTGCAATCTTGCATGCCGAATTTCCTCAGTACATCCTTGAGGTATTTCTCCTGAGATATGAATATGCCATTGTGTTGTTGATGAATTTGAAGACCTAAGAAGAATTTCAACTCTCCCATACTAGACATTTGATATTCTTCAGTCATCATATAGGCAAATTCATCACTATAACGTTGGTCAGTACAGCCAAAGATAATATCATCAACATATACTTGGCACACAAACAATTCACCATCATAAGATTTAGTGAAAAGAGTAGGGTCGAGTGAACCGGGTTTGAAGCCTTTCTTCATGAAGAGTTCCTTCAAAGTATCATACCAAGCCCGTGGGGCCTGCTTGAGGCCATAGAGGGCCTTGTTGAGTCTGAAGACTTTGTCAGGATTCTTTGGATCTTCAAAACCTGGGGGTTGAGCAACATATACTTCTTCCTCAAGCTTACCATTGAGGAATACACTTTTCACATCCATTTGATATAGAGTGATATCATGATGGTTAGCATAAGCAAGTAATATGCGAATAGCCTCAAGTCTAGCAACAGGTGCAAAAGTTTCATCGAAATCAATTCCTTCAACCTGTGTGTAGCCTTGAGCTACAAGCCGTGCCTTATTCCTCACCACAAGGCCATTTTCATATTGCTTGTTGTGGTAGATCCACTTTGTGCCGATGATATTGTGCTTGCGAGGATCTGGACGTTTGACCAGTTCCCAGACATTGTTGAGCTCGAACTGATGTAATTCTTCTTGCATGGCCTGAATCCACTCAGGCTCCAGAAATGCTTCATCTACCTTAGTGGGCTCTGTAATAGAGACAAAAGCATACTGCCCACAAAAGTTAGACAAATGTGAAGCTTTTGAGCGTGTGAGAGGACCTGGCGCTTTGATGTCATTGATGATCTTTTCAATTTGCACTTCTTTTGCAATGTGAGGATGAGCTGGTTGTCGTTGAAGAATTTGATCAGCGTTTTCTTCAGCACCATTTTCTTCAGCATTAGCTCGACGTTCTTCATGTTTTGGAATGAATTCTTCAGCAGATTCTTCAGTAGGAATGACATCCTCAGTAGCCTTGAACTTGATAGTTTCCTCAGGTGTTGGTTCATCTATCACAGTAGGTAAGTGCTCTCTTTGTGAGCCATTAGTTTCATCGAACCGCACATCTACAGTTTCAACAACTTTGTGAAGAACGTTGTTGAAGACTCTGTAGGTGTGCGAGTCCTTTCCGTAACCAAGCATAAAACCTTCATGTGCTTTCGGTGCAAATTTTGAGTTGTGATGAGGATCTCTAATCCAACATTTAGCACCGAAGACTTTGAAATAACTTACATTGGGTTTCTTATCAATGAGGAGTTCATAAGCAGTCTTTATGAAGAATTTGTGAAGATATACCCTGTTGATGATGTGGCATGCAGTATCAATTGCCTCAGTCTAGAAACGACAAGGCGTTTTGTATTCATCAAGCATAGTGCGAGCCATCTCAGCAAGAGTCCTGTTCTTGCGCTCCACGACGCCGTTCTGCTGATGAGTGTAAGGAGCAGATAACTCATGAGTAATACCAAGTTCATCAAGATAGTCATCGAGACCAGAATTCTTGAACTCAGTGCCATTGTCACTTCTGATGTGCTTGATCTTCACACGAAAGTTGGTTGAAGCCCTTGAGGAAAATCGTTTGAAGACTTCCTGCACTTCATGTTTGTAAGTAACAAGGTGTACCCATGTGTAACGAGAATAATCATCAACAATAACGAAGCCATATTGAGATGCTTCATTTGAGATAGTAGAATAATGATTAGGACCAAAGAGATCCATGTGAAGCAATTCAAATGGGCGAGTGGTGGTCATGATAGTCTTTGCTGGATGCTTGGCCTTGGTCATCTTCCCAGCTTCACAGGCTCCGCATAGGTGATTCTTGAGGAATTTGACATTCTCGATGCCAATGACATGCTTTTTCTTTGCAAGCGTGTGCAAATTCCTCATGCCTGCATGACCAAGTCGTCGATGCCAGAGCCAGCCTTCTGAAGCTTTTGCAAGTAAGCACACGACTGGTTGTGGTCCTGTAGAGAAATCAACAATATACAGGTCTCCTCTCCTAAAGCCTTCGAAGACTTTGGAGTTGTCAGCTTCCATAACCACAACACAACGGTACTTGCCGAAGACAACAACCATATCAAGATCACAAAGCATTGAGACAGACATAAGGTTGTATCCTAAGGACTCAACAAGCATGACTTTGTCCATGTGTCGATCCTTTGTAATCGCAACCTTACCTAGACCCAATACCTGACTTTTGCCTTTGTCAGCAAAGATGATATGCTTCAGATGCGACGGAGATAATGGAGCATCCATCAATAGATTCTTGTAACCAGTCATGTGGTTTGTACATCCACTATCGAGGACCCACTCAGTGGCTTTGGGTTGATCATCCTACAGATGAATTAGTGCAGCTTACAAACTCATATACTTCATCAGTGAAGAATATGACATCAATTCATCAGATCAATTTCTTCAAGTAAAAGAACTGATAAAGCAATATGAGGACGTGAGAAATGAAAGTTCATTTCTTCATGATTAGCCTGCGTCCTATTAGGCATGCTCAGGTCTCCAGCAAATTCTTCAGATGATTATGTGCGTCTAGAGACCTGACCCTGCAGAAGAGATTAGATCTTTTTCTTCACCACCCACATTTGAAGGGGTGGCAAAGAGTTCATCATTCTGCGAGCTCCATACGAGGAGGACGGCATAGAAACCAGTCCATTTCGTTTCACATAAGAGGGGTTAGAGTAAGCATAAGAGTAAGCAGAGAAATTCTTCGAGGACTTATGGACATAATGATTTGAAGAATAATGCACATATCCATAATCCTTAGATCTTCCCTGCGAAATAGACGGATTAACATGATGATGTTTATGTGAGGACTTTGATCCATATGAGGAATTTGGTCCATATGAAGAATTTGATCTGGGGTTCCTATTCTTCACAGGTGGTGTCATGATGACATTCACCTGAAGATTTTCAAGACATCTTTTGGGAACCCAGATTTTCTGCACAGGGGAGCCGTTCCTGCAGTTAGTGCCAAGATATCTAGCAAATACTTCACCATTCTGATTTTTGAATAGCTTATAGTTGGAGTCAATTGACTCATCATCAGAATGAGGAGATTCACATGCAAATCCAGATATGTTTGATGGATCAACTGGAGGTCCCTTTGCAAAAACCCATGTAGTTTTGGGGTACTGCTCAGGCTTCCAATATGTACCATCAACATTGAGTTTCCTCTCAAAGGCGATACCCTCTTTCCTAGGGTTCCTGTTGAGGATCTGCTTTTTAAGCACATCACAAAGAGCCTGATGCCCTTTGAGGCTTTTGTACATGCCTGTCGTGTACAATTCCTTCAGCCCTGCATCGTCAGTGATACTAGCAATGTCCTCAGATGAGGAATTAGTGATAGCAGAGGCATGTGAAGAATTTGAAACATTAGCAGCATTTGAACATTCAGGTGAAGAATTAGCAGATTCACGTGTAATGCACTTCAAGCATGGAGGAACAAATTCTTCCTGTGATGCGCTGATTTGTTGAGCAAGTAATGAATCGCGCTCCTTCTGAAGATCTTCATAACTCACTCTTAGCTTCTCAAGGTCTTGCTTTCTTTGAAGAAATTCATAAGAAAGCTTCTCATGATCCGATAAGAGAGTGTTATGTTGATCTTGAAGGGTGTCATACTTAGTATGAAGTCTCTGAAGACTTTCAGCCAAAGCTTTTGACTAATCCATTTCCTCACCCAACATATCATCGCTCTTGTTTAGCATATAGTGAGCTTTTTCCAAAGCTCTTTGTTGTTTAGTAGCAAGGGAAGCAAGTTTGACATAGCTGGGTCCAAATTCATCACCAGATTCATCATCACTGGACTCGGATAGGTAGCATTCAGTTACCTCAGCAGCTTTTGCCATAAGGCATGATGCAGAAGATGATGATTCTGGTTCGAATGTCATCGTTTTGAGAGATTCCTTGAAGTCCTCAAACCAAGGATCATGACAAGTTCGATGACCTTCATAGACCTTAGAGAGACGGTCCCAAATGAGCTTCGCATGATCGAGATGCATGATATTCCTGAACTGATTTTGTGACAGGCTGGAGCAGATGACATCCTTCGCCGTGAGGTTGAGAAGAGTATACTTGCGAATGTCATTAGCATCCACCATCTTACACAGATCAGTCAGGCCAATCTCAGTGACGGTCCACAACTCACTGTTCATCGCCATGAGGCGTTTGTTCATCATGGCCTTCCACTTAGGATACTCGTGACCGTCAAAGATGGGGCATGTCACCTTCGTCATACCTGCGGTCTGAAGGAAATATGCCCTAGAGGCAATAATAAAGTTATTATTTATTTCCTTATTTCATGATAAATGTTTATTATTCATGCTGGAATTGTATTAACCAGAAACATAATACATGTGTGAATACATAGACAAACAGAGTGTCACTAGTATGCCTCTACTTGACTAGCTCGTTAATCAAAGATGGTTATGTTTCCTAACCATAGACAAAGAGTTGTTATTTAATTAACGGGATCACATTATTAGGAGAATGATGTGATTGACATGACCCATTCCATTAGCTTAGCACCCGATCGTTTAGTATGTTGCTATTGCTTTCTTCATGACTTATACATGTTCCTATGACAATGAGATTATGCAACTCCCGTTTGCCAGAGGAACACTTTGTGTGCTACCAAACGTCACAACGTAACTGGGTGATTATAAAGGAGCTCTACAGGTGTCTCCAAATGTAAATGTTGGGTTGGCGTATTTCAAGATTAGGATTTGTCACTCCGATTGTCGGAGAGGTATCTTTGGGCCCTCTCGGTAATGCACATCACATAAGCCTTGCAAGCATTGCAACTAATGAGTTAGTTGCAAGATGATGTATTACAGAACGAGTAAAGAGACTTGCCGGTAACGAGATTGAACTAGGTATTGAGATACCGACGATCGAATCTCGGGCAAGTAACATACCGATGACAAAGGGAACAACGTATGTTGTTATGCGGTCTGACCGATAAAGATCTTCATAGAATATGTAGGAGCCAATATGAGCATCCAGGTTCCGCTATTTGTTATTGACCGGAGACGTGTCTCGGTCATGTCTACATTGTTCTCGAACCCGTAGGGTCCGCACGCTTAAGGTTTCGATGACAGTTATATTATGAGTTTATGAGTTTTGATGTACCGAAGGAGTTCGGAGTCCTGGATGAGATCGAGGACATGACGAGGAGTCTCGAAATGGTCGAGACATAAAGATCGATATATTGGATGACTATATTCAGACATCGGAAAGGTTCCGAGTGGTTCGGGTATTTTTCGGAGTACCGGGGAGTTACGGGAATACGGGAGAAGAAGTATATGGGCCTTATTGGGCTTTAGGGGAGAGGGAGAGGCAGGCCGCGCGCCCCCCCAAGGCCTAGTCCGAATTGGATTAGGGGGAGGGGCTGCGCCCCCTCGTTCCTTCTCTTCCCTCTTCCCCTTCCTTGTCTCTTACTCCTACTACATGGAAGGACTCCTAGTTGGACTAGGAAAGGGGGAATCCTACTCCCGGTGGGAGTAGGACTCCCCTAGGGCGCGCCATAGAGAGGGCCGGCCCTCCCCTCCTCCACTCCTTTATATACGGGGGCAGGGGGCACCTCATAGACACACAAGTTGATCCACGTGATCATATTCTTAGCCATGTGCGGTGCCCCCCTCCACCATAATCCTCGATAATATTGTAGCGGTGCTTAGGCGAAGCCCTGCGATGATAGAACATCAAGATCGTCACCACGCCGTCGTGCTGATGGAACTCTTCCTCGACACTTTGCTGGATCGGAGTCCGGAGATCGTCATCGAGCTGAACGTGTGCTAGAACTCGGAGGTGCCGTAGTTTTAGTGCTTGATCGATCGGGCCGTGAAGACGTACGACTACATCAACCGCATTGTGCTAACGCTTCCACTGTCGGTCTACAAGGGTACGTAGATCACACTCTCCCCTCTCGTTGCTATGCATCACAATGATCTTGCGTGTGCGTAGGATTTTTTTTGAAATTACTACGTTCCTCAACAGTGGCATCCGAGCCTAGGTTTTATGTGTTGATGTTATATGCACGAGTAGCACACAAGTGAGTTGTGGGCGATATAAGTCATACTGCTTACCAGCATGTCATACTTTGGTTCGGCGGTATTGTTGGACGAAGTGGCCCGGACCGACATTACACGTACGCTTACGCGAGACCGGTTCTCCCGACGTGCTTTGCACAAAGGTGGCTAGCGGGTGAAAGTTTCTCCAACTTTAGTTGAACCGAGTGTGGCTACGCCCGGTCCTTGCGAAGGTTAAAACAGAACCAACTTGACAAACTATCGTTGTGGTTTTGATGCGTAGGTAAGATTGGTTCTTGCTTAAGCCCATAGCAGCCACGTAAAACTTGCAACAACAAAGTAGAGGACGTCTAACTTGTTTTTGCAGGGCATGTTGTGATGTGATATGGTCAAGACATGATGCTAAATTTTATTGTATGAGATGATCATGTTTTGTAACCAAGTTATCGGCAACTGGCAGGAGCCATATGGTTGTCGCTTTATTGTATGCAATGCAATTGCGTTGTAATGCTTTACTTTATCACTAAGCGGTAGCGATAGTCATGGAAGCATAAGATTGGCGAGACGACAACGATGCTACGATGGTGATCAAGGTGTCGCGCTGGTGACGATGGTGATCATGACGGTGCTTCGAAGATGGAGATCACAAGCACAAGATGATGATGGCCATATCATATCACTTATATTGATTGCATGTGATGTTTATCTTTTATGCATCTTATCTTGCTTTGATAGACGGTAGCATTATAAGATGATCCCTCACTAAATTATCAAAGTATAAGTGGTCTCCCTGAGTATGCACCGTTGCAAAAGTTCTTCGTGCTGAGACACCACGTGATGATCGGGTGTGATAGGCTCTACGTTCAAATACAACGGGTGCAAAACAGTTGCACACGCGGAATACTCAGGTTATACTTGACGAGCCAAGCATATACAGATATGGCCTCGGAACACGGAGACCGAAAGGTCGAGCGTGAATCATATAGTAGATATGATCAACATAGTGATGTTCACCAATGAAACTACTCCATCTCACGTGATGATCGGACATGGTTTAGTTGATTTGGATCACGTGATCACTTAGAGGATTAGAGGGATGTCTATCTAAGTGGGAGTTCTTAAGTAATATGATTAATTGAACTTAAATTTATCATGAACTTAGTCCTGGTAGTATTTTGTAAATCATGTTGTAGATCAATAGCTCGCGTTGTTGCTTCCCTGTGTTTATTTTGATATGTTCCTAGAGAAAATTGTATTGAAAGATGTTAGTAGCAATGATGCAGATTGGATCCGTGATCTGAGGTTTATCCTCATTGCTGCACAGAAGAATTATGTCCTTGATGCACCGCTAGGTGACAGACCTATTGCAGGAGCAGATGCAGACATTAGTTTGGCTAGCTCAATATGATGACTACTTGATAGTTTAGTGCACCATGCTTAATGGCTTAGAATCGGGACTTCAAAGACGTTTTGAACGTCATGGAACATATGAGATGTTCCAGGAGTTGAAGTTAATATTTCAAGCAAATACCCGAGTTGAGAGATATGAAGTTTCCAACAAGTTCTATAGCTAAAAGATGGAGGAGAATCGGTCAACTAGTGAGCATGTTCTCAGATTGTCTGGGTACTACAATTGCTTGAATCAAGTGGGAGTTAATCTTCCAGATAAAATAGTGATTAACAGAATTCTCTAGTCACCATCACCAAGTTAGCAGAACTTCGTGATGAACTATGATATGCAAGGGATAATGGAAACGATTCCCAAGCTCTTCGTAATGCTGAAATTGACGAAGGTAGAAATCGAGAAAAACATCAAGTGTTGATGGTAGACAAGACCACTAGTTTCAAGAAAAGGGCAGAGGGAAGAAGGGGAACTTCAAGAAGAACAACAAGCAAGTTGCTGCTCAAGTGAAGAAGCCCAAGTCTGGTCCTAAGCCTGAGACTAAGTGCTTCTACTGCAAAGGGACTGGTCACTGGAAGCGGAACTACCCCAAGTGATTGGCGGACAAGAAGGATGGCAAAGTGAACATAAGTATATTTGATATGCATGTTATTTATGTGTACTTTACTAGTGTTTATAGCAACCCCTCAGTATTTGATACTAGTTCAGTTGCTAAGATTAGTAACTCGAAACTGGAGTTGTAGAATAAACAGAGACTAGTTAAGGGTGAAGTGACGATGTGTGTTGGAAGTAGTTCCAAGATTGATATGATCATCATCGCACACTCCCTATACTTTCAGGATTAGTGTTGAACCTAAATAAGTGTTATTTGGTGTTTGCGTTGAGCATGAATATGATTTGATCATGTTTATTGTAATACAGTTATTCATTTAAGTAAGAGAATAAATTGTTGTTCTGCTTACATGAATAAAACCTTATATGGTTACACACCCAATGAAAATGGTTCATTGGATCTCGATCGTAGTGATACACATATTCATAATATTGAAACCAAAAGATGTAAAGTTAATAATGATAGTGCAACTTATTTGTGGCACTGCCGTTTAGGTCATATTGGTGTAAAGCGCATGAAGAAACTCCATGCTGATGGGATTTTGGAATCACTTGATTATGAATCAGTTGATGCTTGCGAACCATGCCTCATGGGCAAGATGACTAAGACTCTGTTCTTTGGAACAATGGAGCGAGCAACAGATTTGTTGGAAATCATACATACTGATGTATGTGGTCCGATGAATATTGAGGCTCCCGACAGGTATCATTATTTTCTGATCTTCACAGATGATTTGAGCAGATATGAGTATATCTACTTGATTAAACATAAGTATGAAAAGTTCAAAGAATTTCAGAGTGAAGCGGAGAATCATCGTAACAAAATAAAAGTTTGTACGATATGATCGCAGGAGTAAAATATTTGAGTTACGAGTTTGGCCTTTAGTTAAAACAATGTGAAATAGTTTCACTACTCACGCCACTTGGAACACCATAGTGTAATGGTGTGTCCGAACGTCGTAACCGTGCTTTATTAGATATGGTGCGATCTATGACGTCTCTTACTGATTTACCGCTATTGTTTTGGGGTTATGCATTAGAGACAGCTACATTCACGTTAAATAGGGCACCATCTAAATCCGTTGATACAACACCGTATGAACTATGGTTTGGCAAGAAACCTAAGTTGTCGTTTCTTAAAAGTTTGAGGTTGCAATGCTTATGTGAAAAAGTTTCAACTTGATAAGCTCAAACCCAAATCGGAGAAGTGCGTCTTCATAGGATACCCAAAAATAAAAATGTTGGGTACACCTTCTATCACAGATCCGAAGGCAAGCTATTCGTTGCTGGGAATGGATCCTTTCTAGAGAAGGAGTTTCTCTCGAAAGAAGTGAGTGGGAGGAAAGTAGAAAACTTGATAAGGTAATTGTACCTTCTCCCTTATTGGAAAGTAGTTCATCACAAAAATCTGTTCTTGTGACTACTACACCAATTAGCGAGGAAGCTAATGATGATGATCATGTAACTTCAGATCAAGTTACTACCGAATCTCGTAGGTAAACCAGAGTGAGATCCGCACCAGAGTGGTACGGTAATCCTGTTCTGGAAGTCATGTTAGACCATGATGAACTTGCGAACTATGAGGAAGTGATGATGAGCCCAGATTCCACGAAATGGTTTGAGGCCATGAAATCTGAGATATGATCCAGGTATGAGAACAAAGTATGGACTTTGATGGATTTGCCCGATGATCGGCAAGCCATAGAAAATAAATGGATCTTCAAGAGGAAGACGGACGCTGATAGTAGTGTTACTATCTACAAAGCTAGACTTGTCGAAAAAGGTTTTTGACAAAGTTCAAGGTGTTGACTACGATGAAATTTTCTCACTCGTAGCGATGCTTAAGTCTGTCCAAATCATGTTAGCAATTGCCGCATTTTTATGAAATCTGGCAAATGGATAAACAAAACTACATTCCTTAATGGATTTAAAGAAGAGTTGTATATGATGCAACCAGAAGGTTTTGTCAATCCTAAAGGTGCTAACAAAATATGCAAGCTCCAGCGATCCATCTATGGACTGGTGCAAGCATCTCAGAGTTGGAATATACGCTTTGATAAGTTGATCAAAGCATATAGTTTTATACAGACTTGCGGTGAAGCCTGTATTTACAAGAAAGTGAGTGGGAGCACTACAACATTTCTGATAAGTATATGTGCATGACATATTGTTGATCGGAAATAATGTAGAATTATTCTGCAAAGCATAAAGGAGTGTTTGAAAGGATTTTTTTCAAAGAAAACCTCGGTGAAGCTGCTTACATATTGAGCATCAAGATCTATAGAGATAGATCAAGACGCTTGATAAGTTTTTTTCAATGAGTAGATACCTTGACAAGATTTTGAAGTAGTTCAAAATGGAACAGTCAAAGAAAGAATTCTTGCCTGTGTTACAAGGTGTGAAATTGAGTAAGACTCAAAGCCCGACCACGGCAGAAAATAGAATGAGAATGAAAGTCATTCCCTATGCCTTGGCCATAGGTTCTATAAAGTATGCCATGCTGTGTACCAGACCTATTGTATACCCTACACTAATTTTGGCAAGGGAGTACAATAGTGATCTAGGAGTAGATCACTGGACAGCGGTCAAAATTATCCTTAGTGGAATAAGGACATGTTTCTCGATTATGGAGGTGACAAAAGGTTCGTCGTAAAATGGTTACGTCGATACAAGTTTTGGCACTGATCCGGATGACTCTTAGTCTTCATCTGGATACATATTAAAAGTGGGAGCAATTAGCTAAAGTAGCTCCGTGCAGAGCATTGTAGACATAGAAAATTGCAAAATACTTACGAATCTGAATATGGCAGACCCGTTGACTAAACTTCTCACACAGGCAAAACATGATCACACCTTAGTACTCTTTGGGTGTTAATCACATAGCAATGTGAACTAGATTACTGACTCTAGTAAACCCTTTGGGTGTTGGTCACATATCGATGTGAACTATGGGTGTTAACCACATAAAGATGTGAACTATTGATGTTAGATCACATGGCGATGTGAACTAGATTATTGACTCTAGTGCAAGTGGGAGACTGAAGGAAATATGCCCTAGAGGCAATAATAAAGTTATTATTTATTTCCTTATTTCATGATAAATGTTTATTATTCATGCTAGAATTGTATTAACCAGAAACATAATACATGTGTGAATACATAGACAAACAGAGTGTCACTAGTATGCCTCTACTTGACTAGCTCGTTAATCAAAGATGGTTATGTTTCCTAACCATAGACAAAGAGTTGTTATTTGATTAACGGGATCACATTATTAGGAGAATGATGTGATTGACATGACCCATTCCATTAGCTTAGCACCCGATCGTTTAGTATGTTGCTATTGCTTTCTTCATGACTTATACATGTTCCAATGACTATGAGATTATGCAACTCCCGTTTGCCAGAGGAACACTTTGTGTGCTACCAAATGTCACAACGTAACTGGGTGATTATAAAGGAGATCTATAGGTGTCTCCAAAGGTAAATGTTGGGTTGGCGTATTTCAAGATTAGGATTTGTCACTCCGATTGTCAGAGAGGTATCTCTGGGCCCTCTCGGTAATACACATCACATAAGCCTTGCAAGCATTGCAACTAATGAGTTAGTTGTGAGATGATGTATTACGGAATGAGTAAAGAGACTTGCCGGTAACGAGATTGAACTAGGTATTGAGATACCGACGATCAAATCTCGGGCAAGTAACATACCGATGACAAAGGGAACAACCTATGTTGTTATGCGGTCTGACTGATAAAGATCTTCGTAGAATATGTAGGAGCCAATATGAGCATCCAGGTTCCGCTATTGGTTATTGACCGGAGACGTGTCTCGGTCATGTCTACATTGTTCTTGAACCCGTAGGGTCCGCACGCTTAAGGTTTCGATGACAGTTATATTATGAGTTTATGAGTTTCGATGTACCGAAGGAGTTCGGAGTCCCGGATGAGATCGAGGACATGACGAGGGGTCTTGAAATGGTCGAGACATAAAGATCGATAAATGGGACGACTATATTCGGACATCGAAAAGGTTCCGAGTGGTTCGGGTATTTTTCAGAGTACCGGGGAGTTACGGGAATACGGGAGAAGAAGTATATGGGCCTTATTGGGCTTTAGGGGAGAGGGAGAGGCAGGCCGCTTGCCCCCCCAAGGCCTAGTCCGAATTGGACTAGGGGGAGGGGCTGCGCCCCCTCCTTCCTTCTCTTCCCTCTTCCCCTTCCTTGTCTCCTACTCCTACTACATGGAAGGACTCCTAGTTGGACTACGAAAGGGGGAGTCCTACTCCCGGTGGGAGTAGGACTCCCCTAGGGCGCGCCATAGAGAGGGCCGGCCCTTCCCTCCTCCACTCCTTTATATACGGGGGCAGGGGGCACCCCATAGACACACAAGTTGATCCACGTGATCATATTCTTAGGCGTGTGCGGTGCCCCCCTCCACCATAATCCTCGATAATATTGTAGCGGTGCTTAGGCGAAGCCCTGCGACAATAGAACATCAAGATCGTCACCATGTCGTCGTGCTGACGGAACTCTTCCCCGACACTTTGCTGGATCGGAGTCCGGGGATCGTCATTGAGCTGAACGTGTGCTAGAACTCGGAGGTGCCGTAGGTTTGGTGCTTGATCGATCGGGCCGTGAAGACGTACGACTACATCAACCGCGTTGTGCTAACGCTTCCGCTGTCGGTCTACAAGGGTACGTAGATCACACTCTCCCCTCTCGTTGCTATGCATCACCATGAACTTGCGTGTGCGTAGGAATTTTTTTGAAATTACTACGTTCCCCAACATGGTCGACATAACTAAAACTCCAGGCAGTTAAACCAAAATCACACAGAACAAGGGATTACCTTGCTCTGATACCAATTGAAAGTGCGTTATATTGACTAGAGGGGGGTGAATAGGCGATTTTTATGAAATTCTTCACTAAGGAATTTGCTGGTGAGGAAATTCCTTAGCGAAGAACTACTGGCAGCGGAATAAGTACTCAAAAGTAAACACAACAGAATACAAGCATAGTCATCACGATGAAATGAAGACAGGCATAGAGTACAGGAAGCGTAATCACAGGATAACACAGGATGAAGACAAACAGACTGAAGAAATTGAACTGAGGAAATTGAGAAAGTCTTCAGTCAAAGTCTTCAAACACAGATATGAACAAACATACATCACAGTTATGAGGAAATGAAAGAGTTGAGGAAATAGAACCAGTAAGCTCGGTGGAGACAATGATTTGGTAGACCAGTTCCAACTGCTGTCTCAGTTGTACGTCTGGTTGGAGCGGATGAGTATTTAAACTCGAGGACACACAGTCCGGGACACCCAGTTAAGGACACTTAGTCCAAGACACCCAGTCCTCACCGTATTCTCCTTGAACTAAGGTCACACAGATCTCGTCCAATCACTCGTGGTAAGTCTTCAGGCGACTTCCAAACCTTCACAAACTTGGTCACTCGGCGATCCACAATTCCTCTTGGATGCTCTAGACCATGACGCCTAACCGTCTGGAAGAAGCACAGTCTTCAAAGGTAATAAGCGTCGGATCCACTCAGGATCAATCTCTTCAGTGATGCTCAATCACTTGGGGTTTGTAGGTGTTTGGGTTTTGGGTTTTTGGTTTTTCCTCACTTGATGATTTTCGCTCAAAGTCATCGGAGTATGGGTTGCTCTCAAATGACAAGTGTCAGTTTCTCTTGGAGCAGCCAACCAGCTAGTGGTTGTAGGGGCGGCTATTTATAGCCTAGGGAGCAGCCCGACATGATAAGACATAAATGCCCTTCAATGATATGACCGTTAGGTGGATAGATATTTTGGAACAGCTGGCGCATAGCACATCAACGGTCGGAATTTTGAGTAGCAAAATCCTTAGGGCTATCATGTTCCTCACTGTGTAGGCAATCCGCACTGGCGAATTCCTAACTCCTCAGTCAGGACAAATTCCTTAGAGACCATAAGAACTTCGTCTCTGTCACTGAAGAAATTGACTGAACTGTATGAGATTTCCAATGGCTTCACTCGAAGGGATTGGTAGGTGTAGGATTTTGAGTTGAGCATCACATGGAAATTTTTCCTTAGTATTTCCTCGACCCCCTTTAATAGTATGGTGTTTCCTATGACTCAAGAAAGAGAAAAACAAAACTATGAACACGAAAGTCTTCAAGCTTCATATTTCTCGCATGAATATCAAGTCTTCACGGACACACCAATTTCTTCACTTTCAAAGTCTTCATGAAAGTCTTCAGAAATACCAAAATCTTCAGTCGAAGATATTCATTTTTAGGGGTCGACTTTTCCTGTAAATATCAAACTCCTCATAGACTTATAGACCTATGTACACTCACACACGCATTAGTCCCTTAACCTATAGGTATTCAATACACCAAAATCACTAAGGGGCACTAGATGCACTTACACTTGGGTTCCTTCACTGGAGCGGCAACTGGTTTGCCATCCATGAAGTTTCCCTTCTAGCCCTTGCCCTTCTTGAAACCAGTGGTCTTGTTAAACCATCAACACTTGATGCTCCTTCTTGATTTCTACCTTTTGCGGTCTTAAGCACCGCGAACAGCTCCGGGATCAAATCCATCCCTTGCATGTCATAGTTCATCACGAAGATCTAGTAGCTTAGTGATAGTGGCTAGAGAACTCTATCAATCACTATCTTATCTGGAAGTTTTAACTCCCACTTGATTTAAGTGATTGTAGCACCCAGACATTCTAAGCACATGCTCACTAGCTGAGCTATTCTCCTCCATCTTGTTGGCAAAAGAACTTGTCAGAGGTCTCATACATCTCAACACGGGCATGAGCCTGAAATACCAATTTCAGCTCTTGGAACATCTCATATGTCTTATGGCGTTCAAAACATCATTGGAATCCCGATTCTAAGCCGTTAAGTGTGGTGCACTAAACTATCAAGTAGTCATCAGGATGTGTCTGTCAGGTGTTCTCAACATCCACAGATGACGTTGTAAGGGTTTGCACATCGAGCAGTGCATCAAAGACGTAAGCCTTCTATGTAGCAGTGAGGACACTCCTAGGACTACAGAACCAGTCCGCATCATTGCTTACAATATCTTTCAACTTGGTCTTTCTCTAGGAACGTATTGAAACAGGGAGCTACAACGTGAACTATTTATCTACAACATATTTGCAAAGACAATTTAGACTATGTTCATGATAATTAAGTTCATCTAATCAAATTATTCAATGAACTCCCACTCAGATAGACATCCCTCTAGTCATCTAAGTGAAACATGATCCGAGTCAACTAGGCCGTGTCCGATCATCACGTGAGACGGACTAGTCAACATCGGTGAACATCTTCATGTTGATCGTATCTTCTATACGACTCATGCTCGACCTTTCGGTCTTCCGTGTTCCGAGGCCATGTCTGTACATGCTAGGCTCGTCAAGTCAACCTAAGTGTATTGCGTGTGTAAATCTGGCTTACACTCGTTGTATTCGAACGTTAGAATCTATCACACCCGACCATCACGTGGTGCTTCGAAACAACGAACCTTCGCAACGGTGCATAGTTATGGGGAACACTTCCTTGAAATTATTGCGAGGGATCATCTTATTTAAGCTACCGTCGTACTAAGCAAATAAGATGTAAAACATGATAAACATCACACGCAATCAAATAGTGACATGATATGGACAATATCATTTTGCTCCTTATGATCTCCATCTTCGGGGCTCCATGATCATCGTTGTCACCGACATGACGCCATGATCTCCATCATCGTGTCTTCTTGAAGTTGTCTCGTCATCTATTACTTCTACTACTATGGCTAACGTTTTAGCAATAAAGTAAAGTAATTACATGACGTTTATGTTGACACGCGGGTCATAAATAAATTAAGACAACTCCTATGGCTCCTGCCGGTTGTCATACTCATCGACATGCAAGTCGTGATTCCTATTACAAGAACATGATCAATCTCAGACATCACATATATCATTCATCACATCCTTTTGGCCATATCACATCACACGGCACATGCTGCAAAAACAAGTTAGATGTCCTCTAATTGTTGTTGCAAGTTTTTACGTGGCTGCTATAGGTTTCTAGCAAGAACGTTTCTTACCTACGCCAAAACCACAACGTGATATGCCAATTTCTATTTAACCTTCATAAGGACTGAGGGAGTCCTGGATTAGGGGGTGTCCGGATGGCCGGACTATACCTTCAGCCGGACTCCTGGACTATGAAGATACAAGATTGAAGACTTCGTCCCGTGTCCGGAAGGGACTTTCCTTGGCGTGGAAGGCAAGCTTGGCGACACGGATATGCAGATCTCCTACCATTGTAACCGACTTTGTGTAACCCTAACCCTCTCTGGTGTCTATATAAACCGGAGGGTTTTAGTCCGTAGGACAACGTACACAACAACAATCATACCATAGGCTAGCTTCTAGGATTTAGCCTCTTCGATCTCGTGGTAGATCTACTCTTGTACTACCCATATCGTTAATATTAATCAAGCATGACGTAGGGTTTTACCTCCATCGAGATAGCCCGAACCTGGGTAAAACTTCGTGTTCCTTGCCTCCTATTACCATCCGGCCTAGACGCATAGTTCGGGACCCCCTACCCGAGATCCGCCGGTTTTGACACTGACATTGGTGCTTTCATTGAGAGTTCCTCTGTGTCGTCACCGTCAGGCTTGATGGCTCCTACGATCATCAATGGCGATGCAGCCCAGGGTGAGACCTTCCTCCCCGGACAGATCTTCGTCTTCGGCGGCTTCGCACTGCGGGCCAATTCACTTGGCCATCTGGAGCAGATCGAAAGCTATGCCCCTGGCCGTCAGGTCAGATTTGGAAGCTTAAACTACACGGCTGACATCCGCAGGGACTTGATCTTTGACGGATTCTATCCACTGCCGAGCGCGCCGCACTGCCACGACGAGCATGATCTAGCTCTGCCGCCGAACTGTGCCCTGGAGGCCGCACCCGCATCAGCTTCGACCCTTAATTCGGAGCCAACTGCGCTGATCGAGGATGGGTGGTTGGACGCCGCCTCGGGGGCTGTGATCCCAACGGCGATCGAGCCGAACACCAGCCCCACACTCTGCGAGACTCGTGACTCCAAGGAGCCGGACTCCTCTCCAGACTCCAAACCCTCCGCGCCCCTGCTGATCGAATCCGATTGGGCGCCGATCATGGAGTTTACTGCTGCGGACATCTTTCAGCACTCGCCTTTCTGCAATATTCTGAAGACACTGAAGTCTCTCTCTTTATCAGGAGAGCCCTGGCCGGACTACGGTCAGCAAGGTTGGGATTCAGACGATGAAGAAATTCAAAGCCCACCCACCACCCACTTTGTAGCCACTATCGACGACTTAACCGACATGCTCGACTTCGACTCCGAAGACATCGATGGTATGGACGCTGATGAAGGAGAAGATGAAGAACCAGCGCCTATCAGGCCCTGGAAAGCCACCTCGTCATATGACATATACATGGTGGACACCCCAAAAGAAGGAGATGGCGATGGAACAACGGAGGATGACCCCTCCAAGAAACAGCCTAAGCGTCGGCGTCAGCGGCGCCGCTCAAAATCCCGCCAAAACAAATACGATGATTCCAGCACGGGAGATAATAATACTCCGGAAAGTGCCGAAGAAAACCCCCTCCAGCAAGATTTAGCATGGGAGGATGGAGAAACCAGCCCTCATGAGAGAGGGGCAGACAGAGAGGTCGAGGACGATAATTATATGCCTCCCTCCGAAGATGAGGCAAGCCTCGACGACGACGAATTCGTCGTGCCAGAGGATCCCGTCGAGCAAGAGCGTTTTCAACGCAGGCTTATGGCCACGACAAGAAGCCTCAAGAAAAAATAGCAACAGCTTAGAGCTGATCAAGATTTGCTAGTCGACGGATGGACTGAAGTCTTTGCGGCCGAAGAGCATAAACTCGAACGCCCCTCCAAGAGCTACCCAAAGCGCAGGTTGCTACCCCGATTAGAGGAGGAAGCACTTGATGCGGCCGACTGGCCACCTCATGGCCGTGACAGAGAGGCCTCTCGGCCCTCCACTCAAGCCGCACCCCGTACCAAGGCACGGGAATATGCGCCTTATGAGATATGTTGGAGGACAAGGCAAGGCAAACAAGATCGATCTACGGATCGCGTGGGCGCCCCACGGCTCGAGATGGTAACCGTCACGCCGGCCACAAATTCGGCAGGGCCGAACACAGTAGACAAAGCTCATTGGAGCTACGTCGTGATATAGCCCAGTACAGAGGCGCCGCACACCCACTATGCTTCACAGACGAAATAATGGATCATCAAATCCCCGAAGGTTTCAAACCCGTAAATATTGAATCATATGATGGCACAACAGATCTTGCGGTATGGATCGAGGATTATCTCCTTCATTTCCGAATGGCCCGCGACGATGATTTCCACGCCATCAAATACCTCCCACTCAAGCTTAAAGGACTAGCTCGGCATTGGCTTAATAGCTTGCCAACAGGATCAATCAGTTATTGGGAGGACCTGGAAGCCGCATTCCTCGACAATTTCCAGGGCACTTATGTGCGACCCCCAGACGCCGATGACCTAAGTCACGTAATTCAACAGCCAGAGGAATCGGCCAGGAAATTCTGGACACAGTTCCTAACAAAGAAAAATCAAATAATCGACTGTCCGGACGGTGAGGCCCTAGCAGCCTTCAAACACAATATCCGTGACGAGTGGCTTGCCCGGCACCTTGGACAGGAAAAGCCAAAGTCTATGGCAGCACTCATGACACTCATGACCCGCTTTTGCACGGGAGAAGACAGCTGGCTTGCTCGTAGCAACAATATGACTAAGAACCCTGGTAATTCGACTACCAGGGATAGTAGTGGCAGGTCGCGTAGCAACAAGCAGAAGCGCCGCATTAACGGCGACAATGCTGAGGATACGACAGTTAATGCCGGATTCAGAGGCTCTAAATCCGGTCAGCGGAAAAAGCCATTCAAAAGGAATCATAGGGGCCCGTCCAATTTGGACCGAATACTCGACCGCTTTTGCCAGATACATGGCACCCCCGAAAAGCCGGCCAATCACACCAACAGGGATTGTTGGGTGTTCAAGCAGGCAGGCAAGTTAAACGCCGAAAATGAAGACAAGGGGCTGCATAGCGATGACGACGAGGAGCCCCAGCCGCCGAACAACAGTGGACAGAAGGGTTTTCCCCCACAAGTGCGGACGGTGAACATGATATACGCAACCCACGTCCCCAAAAGGGAGCGGAAGCGCGCGTTAAGGGACGTATACGCGGTAGAGCTAGTCGCCCCAAAGTTCAACCCATGGTCCTCCTGCCCGATCACCTTTGATCGGAGGGACCATCCCACTAGCATCTGTCATGGCGGATTCGCCACATTGGTTCTAGACCCAATTATTGACGGATTTCATCTCACTAGAGTCCTTATGGACGGCGGCAGCAGCCTGAACCTGCTTTACCAGGATATAGTGCGGAAAATGGGCATAGATCCCTCGAGGATTAAGCCCACCAAAATGACCTTTAAAGGCGTAATACCAGGTGTAGAGGCCAACTGTACAGGCTCAGTCACACTTGAAGTGGTCTTCGGATCTCCGGATAATTTCCGAAGCGAGGAGTTAATCTTCGACATAGTCCCATTCCGCAGTGGCTATCACGCACTGCTCGGGCGAACCGCATTCGCCAAGTTCAATGCGGTACCGCACTACGCATACCTTAAGCTCAAAATGCCAGGCCCTCGAGGAGTAATTACGGTCAATGGAAACACCGAATGCTCCCTCCGAACGGAGGAGCACACGGCGGCCCTTGCAGCAGAAGTACAAAGCAACCTCTCCAGGCAGTTCTCCAGTCTGGCCATTAAATGACCGGACACCGTCAAGCGCGCCCGGAGTAACCTACAATAAGACCGCCTGGCACGACCCGAGCAGGCGTAGCAATGCGGCCCCAACCCCAGCCCTCGCAAAAATGCGATACCAGTACTTCGCGTACATAACTACGCTCTAGAAATACCATGGGCACAGGGGGAGGGGCACCATCACGGCATGCCCGAAACACGGCTTAAACCGCACCAGGGGCTGCCGATTTTTTAATTTTCTCTTACTTTCAGGACTCCACTCTTCGGAAGGCCCGTTCGGTAGTTCAATTGCCAAACAAACGATGCAAGAACCAGGGAAGCAGACAAGCCACGCCGCATTACGGAACTCCCAGGTGGTTTCTATCACGAGCAGTATACCTGTTTCGCATACTATTCCGCAGCTTTCCCCTGGAACGGACACGTTAAATAGTCCAACCTTTTGCTTATCGCATTATTTGTATCGTTTTGCTTTGATCGCAACCCTCTTTAATAAACAATGCATAGCTTTTGTCTATTTTTGCATTACTCTTTTTTAATATATGTTCCTTAACGACATGTTGCATCCGTACACTTTGGTACGACCAAAATACGCCAGGGGCTTTAGTACCCCTCAATATGGTGTGAGAAGTCCGAACACTTTAACAAGTGCAGCACCCTGAACTTATAGCATTATATGCATCGGCTCCGAATCATGTCTTGGGTCAATAGTTGGGTTTGCCCGGCTCCTATGTTTTGGTGCCTTACGTTCCGCTATATCGGCTAAGGTAGCACTAGGAGAACCACTGCGATTCTGCCCCAGTTTAGCTGGGTCGAGCACCTCAGTGGAGAAAGCTAAAACTGACTATCATGATGAAGCGAGAGCTGGTCGCTGTTCGAGAGGTTTTTCGAGTCCCTAAAGACTTATGCCGCTTAGAGCGACAAGCCAGCTCTGTCCGGCCAAGGCATGGATAGCGCCCCGAACTCGGTTTTCCGAATACCAGGGGCTTCGCCGAAATTTAAAATTATAGAATTCTATGGCTAAGTGAGAGTGTTCACGCATTATAGTCCGATTGCCTTGTTCGTTGGGCCGAGCGCCTCCCTCGAAGGACCCAAACATGGGAAAAAGAGTGCTCAGGTTTATCCCCGAACACCCCAGCACTAGCGGCACGGGGCCAGAAGCCGACGACTTGCCATCTCTCAGAATTGATAAACAGCCGCACATAAGGTAATATTTTAAATTCCAACAGCATTGCTTAGCACATATGAACAAGTTTTCAGCGCACAGGACAAAACGAGCAAGTTTGACTCAAAAATTACATCCCTAGAACATTCATCCGCCACAAGGCAGGCACCCTTCAGAACATCCTTATAATAATTCTCGGGCTTGCGATGCTCTTTCCCCGGCGGTGGCCCGTCCTTCACAAGCTTCTCAGCATCCAGCTTGCTCCAGTGCACCTTAGCACGGGCAAGGGCCCTACGGGCACCTTCAATGCAGACGGAGCGCTTGATGACTTCGAGCCTTGGACAGGCCTTCACCAGTCGCCGCACCAGCCCGAAATAGCTCCCAGGCAGAGCCCCTCCAGGCCACAGCCGAACTATGAGGCCCTTCATGGCCTGTTCGGCCACCTTGTGGAGCTCGACCAGTTGCTTCAGCTGGTCGCTCAGGGGCATGGGGTGTCCGGCCTCAGCATACTGAGACCAGAACACCTTCTCTGTTGAGCTGCCCTCCTCGGCTCGATAGAATGCAGCGGCATCGGACACACTACGGGGAAGATCTGCGAACGCTCCTGGAGAGCTCCGGATTCGGGTAAGTAACAAGTAACTCATGTTTATGTGTTTGCTTTGCATAAAGAATGCCTTACTCGCCGCTATCTTCTTCACCTCATCCAACTCCTGGAGGGTCTTCTGGGATTCGGCCTTGGCAGACTTGGCATTTTCAATAGCCACCGCGAGCTCGGACGCTCGCGTCTTTGAGTCAAGCTCCAAACTCTCATGTTTTTCCATGAGAGCCTGGAGCTCTTGCCGTACCTTGCCAACCTCGGCCTCATACTTCTCCCGCTCGGTGCGCTCCATGGCCGCCCTCTTCTCGGCCTCGACCAGCGCTTGCTTAAGGGTCGCCACCTTAGACGTGGCCCCTACAATAGCAATTGCACCTTTTTTATATATATATTTAAACAAGGTAATTCTTACCTTCATTGTCCTCGAGCTGCTTCTTGGCACGCCCGAGCTCTTGCTCGGACCGCTCGAGATTCTGCTTTAGCGTGTCCACTTCCGCAGTCAGTGCGGCAGACGCAAGCAGAGAAGCCTGCATACGCATATTGACTCTTTTTTGTTAGACTCCTGCGAATTTTATTTGATCCTCTATTCGGCTTTTCTTCCCGGATGCCAAACAGATATTATTTACACATTCTTTACTTACCTCAAAGCTTGTTAAAAGGCTAGTACAAGCTTCAGTCAGTCCGCTCTTGGCGGACTGAGCCTTCTGGACCACCGCACTCATAATGGTGCGGTGCTCCTTGTCGATGGAGGCGCCTTGGAGTGCCTCCAACAGATTGTCCGGCGCCTCCGGTTGGACGGGGGTCACCGGCACGGTGGGCTTGCTCCTCTTGGAAGGAGGTCCCCCGCCGGACTCTGGAACCTTTGAAGGTTCCGGAGCGGTGTCCGGCCTAGAGCCGGACTTGGAGCCCTGGGGGGTTTCATCCCCTTTACTCCTGGAGTCCAGTAGGTCGCCTTGCGGCGCCTCCAGGACCACCTCCTCCCGGCTTGGAACCTGTTGGGACAACACTTTGGTGTCGTCCGTAGGGCGGGGGGAGGAAGCCATCGAAAGCGAGTTCACATCCGACGAGTCCACTGAGCCGCTCGACGACGCGTCGAGCCGGTCTTCGGGTGGGCTGCATAAACATATTCGTCATAAGGGAAAGCTGTGCAATAAACGAATACTATGAATTACTCTGGTATCCGGATACTTACGATTTTGCCAGGGGCTTGGCCCTGGGCAGCCACTCCTCTCCGCCGTCGTCGGCGTCGGTGGAGTAGTCCGGAGGAAGGGTTTTCCCCTTCTTGGACCCATCGGCCTCCCCAGAGAGGGCGGCCTTCCTTTTCTTCTCTCCTCCCGCTGGAGGGGGAGAGGTCTCTTCTTCTTCCACCTCGTCTTCACGGGAGGAATGCGCCTCGGAACCGTCGGATGATGGATCCTACACCTCCTGGCACCGAGCACTCTTTCGAGTCCCCGTGGCCTTTTTCGCGGCCTTCTTCTCCGGCACCACATAGTGCCGGAACTAGCAGCTTCACCAAGCGAGCGTCCGCTGGGCCTTCGGGCAAAGGAGCCTGACAGTTGATCTGTCCGGACGTCACCTGCCAATCCTATCAAAGGTAAGGGAGCTTAGATCCCGCATGGAGTCAAACTATGAAAAACTAATACCCTGTAAAAGGTAAAAATAGCTTACCGCATGAGCGTGACGCTGCGTACTGAATCCGCGATCCTCGGTAGCGGATGCGGGGGCCTCGGCGCCCTTGAAAAGCACCTTCTAGGCATCTTCGTACATCGTGTCGAAGAGCCTGCTCAGAGTTTGGTGCCGCGCCGGGTCGAACTCCCACAGGTTGAAAGCCCGTTGTTGACACGGGAGGATCAGGCGGATGAGCATAACCTGGACTACGTTGACAAGTTTGAGCTTCTTGTCCACCAGGGTTTGGACGCATGTTTGGAGTCCGGTCAGCTCTCCTTTTTTACCCCACGAAAGGCCCGTCTCCTTCCAGGAGGTGAGCCGCGTAGGGGGTCCGGATCGAAACTCGGGGGCTGCGACCCATTCGGGGTCGCGCGGCTCGGTGATGTAAAACCACCCCGATTGCCACCCCTTCAGGGTCTCCACAAAGGAGCCCTCGAGCCATAAGACGTTGGCCGTCTTGCCCACCATGGCGCCTCCGCACTCCGCCTGGTTGCCGCGCACCACTTTCGGCTTGACATTGAAAGTCTTGAGCCATAGGCCAAAATGGGGGCGGATGCGGAGGAAAGCCTCGCACACGACGTTAAACGCCAAGATGTTGAGGACAAAGTTTGGGGCCAGATCGTGGAAATCCAGGCCATAGTAGAACATGAGCCCCTGGACAAATGGGTGAAGAGGGAAGCCCAGTCCGCAGAGGAAATGGGGGAGGAACACCACCCTCTCATGGGGCCTAGGGGTGGGGATGAGCTGCCCCTTTTCGGAAAGCCGCTACGCAATGTCGTTAGACAAGTATCCGGCCTTCCTCAGTTTTTTGATGTGTCCCTCTGTGACGAAGGAGACCATCCACTTGGCTCCTGCTCCGGACATGGCTGGAGAAGGTTGAGGTGGGGAGTGCGGACTTGGGCGCTGGAGCTCGAGTGCGCGAGAATGGATAAGCAAGGGAGGAAGAAGGCGTAGGTGAAAAGGTGGATCCTTATCCCCTTATATGGGTGGACGCAACTACGAGTCCCCACCAGCCTGGTAAAACTCGCTTATCTCCAAGCGTCGTAATCAATGGCGCGATTGGGTTACCCATGCCCGTATTGATGAGAATCCCTGAATAAGGGGACACGATCTCTGCTTTAACAAGACGTGCCAAGGAAACCGCCTCGCATGACGCACTGAGGTGGGATAATGAAACGACTCGGATAAAGGCTTGGCCGTGGTGTGTCACACTACAGAATACGTCAGCAGATTAGATTTGTGTAAATATTATTCTCTCTATGGCAATATGTGGAAACTTATTTTGCAGAGCCGGACACTATCTTTGTGTTCAAAATCTTCTATGAAGTACTTGGAGGAGGAACCCGCCTTGCAATGCCGAAGACAATCTGCGCGCCGGACTCGTCGTCATTGAAGCCTGGTTCAGGGGCTACTGAGGGAGTCCTAGATTAGGGGGTGTCCGGATGGCCGGACTATACCTTCAGCCGGACTCCTGAACTATGAAGATATAAGATTGAAGACTTCGTCCCGTGTCCGGAAGGGACTTTCCTTGGTGTGGAAGGCAAGCTTGGCGATACGGATATGCAGATCTCCTACCATTGTAACCGACTTTGTGTAACCCTAACCCTCTCCGATGTCTATATAAACCAGAGGGTTTTAGTCCGTAGGACAACATACACAACAACAATCATACCATAGGCTAGCTTCTAGGGTTTAGCCTCTTCGATCTTGTGGTAGATCTACTCTTGTACTACCCATATCATCAATATTAATCAAGCAGGACGTAGGGTTTTACCTCCATCGAGAGGGCCCGAACCTGGGTAAAACTTCATGTTCCTTGTCTCCTGTTACCATCCGGCCTAGACGCACAATTCGGGACCCCCTACCCGAGATCCGCCGGTTTTGACACCGACAAGGACCCTTTTCATCGAATCCGATCCGACTAAAGTGGGAGAGACAGACACCCGCTAGCCACCTTATGCAACTAGTGCATGTCAGTCGGTGGAACCAGTCTCATGTAAGAGTACGTGTAAGGTCGGTCCGGGCCGCTTCATCCCACGATGCCGCCGAATCAAGATAAGACTAGTAACGACGACAAGTAAATTGACAAAATCGACGCCCACAACAACTTGTGTTCTACTCGTGCATAGAAACTACGCATAGACCTAGCTCATGATGCCACTGTTGGGGATCGTAGCAGAAATTTAAAATTTTCTATGCATCACCAAGATCAATCTACGGAGTATTCTAGCAACGAGGCAAAGGGGAGTGCATCTACATACCCTTGTAGATCGCTAAGAGGAAGCGTTGCAAGAACGCGGATGAAGGAGTCATACTCGCAGCGATTCAGATCATGGTTGATTCCGATCTAAGCACTGAACCACGGCGCCTCCGCGTTCAACACACGTGTAGCCCGGTGACGTCTCGTACGCCTTGATCCAGCAAGGGGAGAAGGAGAGGTTGGGGAAGACTCCATCCAGCAGCAGCACGACGGCGTGGTGGTGGTGGAGGAGCGCGGGACTCCAGCAGGGCTTTGCCAAGCACTACGAGAGACGAGGAGGGAGAGGGGTAGGGCTGCGCCAACAGGGGAAGAACTTCGTGTGTTGGGCTGCCCCTCTGCCTCCACTATATATAGGGGGAGAGGGAGGGCTGCGCCCCCACCTAGGGTTTCCACCCTAGGGGTGGCGGCAGCCCCAATCCCCATCTGGGGTGGCGGCCAAGCAGGGGGGAGAGGGAGGCGCACCAGGCATGGGCCTTAGGGCCCATCTGCCCTTAGGGTTTGCCCCCTCTTCTCTCTATGATGACGGGAAAATGGCAGGCGTGAGACACGCGTCCACGTCATTGATACATAGTGAAATTTAAATGCATAAAATAAAAATAGAATCAAACATTGCAGGTACTTTATTTCCAGAACTCTTACATTTATATAAAAATTCTGTTAATTACATCTCCGAAGAGAAAACCCCTGATTAAGAATTACAACATATCTATTACATAAGATTGCAACACATTCCTATTACAATATGCTACAAGAAAAATCCTCCTCGCAATCGTCGATGCACTCCTGCTTGGGTACTTGAAGTTTGCTTTCATGCAAGTACTTCTCCATAATTTCATGTTTGATATGTTGGAGTATATATTTTCCTAACATGCAACAAATTTATTTGTGTTCAACCTCATTTATATGATGGTGCAGAATGAAGGTTGGTTTTGGCTAGGCTTAGTTTTATCCTACGTTTGGCACATAGGATATGGGTATGTTTTTCTTTGGGAATTTTATATGAAATCTTTGGTTTTGGTGACATGGATACATGTGACATGCCAATTTTAATAAGTTTTGCATCATCACATTACTACTATCACCGCGCGACACTGATATGGTGCCCGTGTGTAGCGTAATGGACTGAAGCTTTCTGACACAATTTTGATGCTTTTTATAGTGCATATGATATGTGCCATATTTTGTTGACTTTGACTTCACAAGGTATCAAAACTAACCACGCGGTGCAATGATATGACACGAACGTATAGCTTGACCCGAATGGAGTTTGTTTATGATATTTTTTATTTGTTTAAAGCATATGTGGGCTACATGAAATATGCCTTATCATGTATTTTGCATGAATTTTGTATGCATATGTGGACGTGGAGTGAACTTATTTTTTATTAAGTTCTGCTTTACCTGTATTACTACTAACGCCGCGTGACACTAAGATAATGCTCGCGTGCAGCATAACCAAGCAAAGGTTTGTGGAGCAATTATGATGTTGCATGAGTCATTTGACATTTATCATTTTCATTTATGTTTGTACCTTACATGGTATTAGTACTAACTCCACATAGTGTCACATCATTGACGCTCGTGTGTAGCATAACCCAAGTAAAGTGAGTTTGTGATATCCATTTATGACGATGCTAATAGTTTAGGCCCTTATAGCATTGGAGCATTTCATGCCATATTTTATTTGACTTTGGACCAAATATGTGGCCTGAATATTCTGTTTAGTTTTCTCTTACTTGTATTACTACTAACACCGTGTAGCATTATGATAATGCTCACGTGTAGCACAACCAAGTAAGATTGGTTTTTTATGCAACATGTTTTATCATTCATCTTGCATGATTTGGTTTCTAGGTGTGTATCGTTAACACATTTTTTTAATTAAGTCTTGCCCTGCTCGTATTACTACTAACACTGCGTGGCATTAAGATAATGCCCACATGCAGCGTAACCAAGTGACGGAACATATTTTCATGCTCTTATTTGTATTGCAACTAGCATGACACATAATGCCCGTAGCGCAACCAAACAAGAGATTATCATGAGTTCAGTTTAGTGCGTTTGTAATTTCATTCCAACTTAGTCATATCCATTTTTTATGATGACCAAATTAAGTCAATTTTTATGAGGTTTTCGCACCTATGACACTCCCTTTATTCGTATCCATGTATAGGGACCAAACCAAGGAACGAGGCGTTCATCTTGGCTTGTATTGCTAAAGGGACCGAACCAAGACGGAGATCAATAGGACGAAGCGCATGCAACATTTAAAGGAACCGTGCTTACAAGAACCATGCATGCTCCTTGACTCGTACCGCGATGGCCGAGCCGAAGGCAAAAGTTTGGGCTAGATATAACATGCTCCTTGGTTTGTATCGCGATGGCCAAACCAAGGAAAATTTTTGGGATGAATGCAACATGCACTTTAGACTGTACCCAAATGGCCAAACCAAAGGCAAAATTTTGAGATAGATTAAACCATGCACCTTAGTCTGTACCGTAATGGCCGAACTAAGGGAAAGAATTTTTTGAGAGATGAAATATGCGCCTTGATTTGTACCATGATGGCCGAACCAAGGACAAAAATTTTAAGAAGGAAGGAAGAAGAAAGCTCCCTGGTCTGTACCACAATGGCCAAACCAGGGCCTAGAGGAGAGCCATTGAATCTCACCTTCAAACTCCTAGCAAGCACGACGCCTGCCTGCCTTCTTTCTTTATTTTGGTGCATCTGTATGTATTCTATATGTGGCTAGCAGGAGGAGATGGATAGATTGAAAGACCGAGAGAAAAAATGAGTCCCACCTCTAACGGTGAAATTTTAGATCATTATCCGTCCGCGACAGTGCGCGTATATTTTTTCCATAGGAGAAAACTTGACGACTGTTACTTGTTTCGTCATATTTTGTAATTGTCAGTTTAATGCGTGCATTATCGACCTTCAAAAATATATCGTATGCCTATTTTGTTAGTCTTCACTTTGAGCGTTTGGCTATATTTTTTAATTGATTCTTCTCATTATAAAACATACATTTGCAATTTATATTATGTTGTCCATATATTTATTTTATCTTGGTCAAAATCCATGTCAACAGATGCCCCTCAAGGTCTGGGTTCGATGTTTTTTTTTGACTCGGACCCAGAGCTCGAAAATTGACAATCTATTTTGTGCTTATAGTATTTCCGTACGTGGCTCATGATTTGTTTTAGTATTCTTTTTCAGCATCTGATTTTCTATTCAGATGCATCCCAGCTATACGTGGATGTGCAGTTTTTTTTGTCTACACTGTGCATTTTTTATATTATAATTTAGGCTCGGAACTCTTTCTTTTCGGAGCGCATGACTTAACATTGGGAGTTTAAACTCACGAAGATTGGATTAAATTTAACATTTTTGAAACATGCTTATAGTTAAGCTCATATAGCATTGAGCATTTTTATGTGTGTTCAAAGTTTCACACGACGCTTGTAGTTTAGGCTCATATAGCATTGGAGCATCATATATCTTTCTCTCCATACATGGCTACTAGTTTATACTCGTATATCCTGGGAGCTTATATTTTTTATATGAAGGATACGCATATCATGCTTTTGTAGTCATGCTGCCAGCGAATCATGCTTTGCGTAACATCAAAGTATTTTCTGTCGATGTGTTTGCATGGTGCCAATAATTTATGTTGGAGTATGTTTTTTTTGTTCATTTTTGTTATGACTCTGACTGTTTGTAGTCATGGGTCCTTCAATGAAATGATTTCGATGAGCAACGTTTTCTTCATGGTTTCCTATGTCGGTGGCTTTCAGGGCCAAGTCGTCAAAAGTGATTCGTCACACCCCTTGTATGTGCCAACACACTTGGTAGGTGACTATCTGCGGACATCCATATTGTGCCAACCTCAATGATTTGTTCTTCACACTGACGCTTAAATTCTCCACCTAATAATAACTTAGAAAACAATATTGTTCAGCTTTTTCTATGTACAGGCCAATTTGGGGAAACATGCGATATTTTTTTGTTACAAAATATCCAAGATGGACATCTTGCATTTTTTCGAGTCTGGATCGAACATGTTGTAATTTCTTTTTGTACCAAGGACATAATTAGTCCCGATGAAATTTGAACAATTGTCGAAAGAATATAGCTTTGCTACGTGTCGAATCTTGGTACGCGACAACTATATGAGCTATATGTTAACATTTGATCGGAAAAGGGGTCAAACCACCATATGGAGGGTATGGTTTGACATACCTTGGCCAGTTGGCATGCTATGTCTCCATATATTGAGCCTTAGCTTGCTGGGAAATCACCTATTTTATTATCTCAAGAGTGACACAAGAAGATACATACCTTTCTTTGCTTGAGGATGTGTTATTCATTTCCAAGGTATGCAGATTCTTCCTAGTTTTAATGCAAGAAAACATTTAATTGAGATAACTGCTCCTCAACAGAAGTCACTCCTCAACCCGCAGAATTTATTCTGGACGAAAATTGGCATAACCATATGTAACCTGAAAGTCACTGGGTTTGATGTCTGGTTGCACTAGAATGCACTCTTAGCATTCTATACCACATGAAAGATCATGGTATGACCTCATCCACAACTTTTTCGTTGAGAAATTCGGAAGCATGTGTGTTGACATATGTATATGATTATTTTCAACAAATTTTGATGGGTTTGCCCCCAGTATTTTAGGATATGGCAAGATTGGATTTATCACCCACCCGTTGGGAGGATTTTTTTTTTGCACTAGATATTGAGTGTGCATTTTCCTTATGTGCCATTTGATATATGCTTCACATGTAGCATCCTTGGATGATGGTGCCCCTATCCCAATGCTCTTGATTTACCATCATATTTTAATGGTATCCCTTTTGTATGTATTTGTCAAGTTGATCATATTTATTGACTATTATTTTTTTGTTAATTCACGCCACCTATTTTTGAAAAGATGATGCTATTAGTTTGGTTTGTCGCAAGACTCATGAAAGAGTGGGCTTTTTTTATGCAGAGAATATCCATGCTTATACTTTTATCTTGTTAAGCATTAGAGAGTTATTTCAATGACCGAGCTTATGTTGATATGGCATTGGATCATATGTTTGAAATTGATTGTTCTCTGACTTACTACGATTTCACAGAAGACATTATTTGTTGTTAACACATTTCAGTTCAAAAGAAACAAAGGAGCGTAATTGATCTTTTTTCCATTTCGGTGGTACTCCTGGGTGAGCTTTAACCACCTGATTATGAGTGCTTCTGCTATTTTCCAGAAACACTTCTGACATTTAGATCAATCATCGTGTAGGCTAACAATACAGTGATTTTTTATGCATACTTGCATTTCCAGTTTGAGCCGGTGAGGCAAGTTTTGGCGAAATATGATTGATCTTGCACCTTTTGCTCGAGAGAACAATGTATGCTCGCAGTTTTGTCTCTTGCAGCATTGGAGCACTTTTAGACATATGGTTATTTAATATGATGTTAGGAGTATTTACTCCCAGATGCACACGTTTGAACTTCAATTTTTCGATGAATATTTGATTTTCGTCGATTTGTTGCAGCACAGTTTATACTCTTAAGATGTTGGAGTATATATAGATTTATAATATTTTTTGTACATTTGGCTAACAATCCATACTCATGTTGCCTTGAATATCTTACTATACTCATGTGATTCAGAGTATTTTGTTTTATGTAGCTCATCCTGTAGGGTTTGATGTACCCTGGCCTCATGATGCAGTATGCATGTTTATATGCACAACATGCCTCGAGATGGATAGTCGCCTCGACTCTATGATGTATTTCGTTTTGTTATATATGTTAGTAGCCAAATGATTTCAAGATTCAGCAATCCCTTCCCACTTTTGCTGAAGGGCGAGATGAACTTTACCCATGTATTCCTCGATCGATAGCGGTGATATGTATCTGACGTTTGTGGATGCCTTCAACCTTAAATGATATTGCGTTTTGCTAGCCTTGGACATCTTTGGATGAGTTTGTTCTTAGCATATTGGATAAGGTTAGGTTGATTTTCCCCCAACCTCCTCGGGTAGAATCTTCACTCGCTTGCATAAAGTTATATATGGGAGTGTTGTAGATGAACTTCCCTCCCGCGCGCCATGGGGTACCCAGAACAAATTTCCATTTCCACATCTCACAAGTCCTACATATTAGGAGGCGTTTGGAACGAATATTCTCCCAACATCTATGGAGAATATTTTTCTGAAGTCATGCTTAGTACTATAGGAGATTCAGGGTAAAACTTGCTCCCTGCACTCTTTTGAATCTTCTCCCATAAACTTGCATATTTATTTACTTTCAGTGGAGTTGCATCCGCTTGGGGTTGTTGAAAACTTTTTGAGCATGGTGGTGCTCTTTTATGACACCACCTTCTTGGCACTAGTATCCCCTTTGGGCCCATCATGGAAGTAACCAACAATGTTCAAGCATAGAGATCATCATGGAGCACACATTCCTTCTTCAAAATTGATAGGAATGAGTTATTCTCATATTTGTGTTTCATTTTGTTTTTCCTTTTATTAAATAGCATTTTACTTCGCGACGGGCAACTATGTCATTCTTTATGTTTGACCCTTTGTTATAACCATTAAAAATGATTTTTATATCTTGAGTAGTTTAAGCATGGTCCGTACTTTCTTAGTGCACCACACCTTACACTCATCAACATAAATTTGCTCAAGTTGACCATAGTTAGCTCTTAAGGTATGTGAACCATTAGTTTATTTGTATTTGTAGTGCCATAGTTTAGACTCATAAGTTTATTGGAGTATATGTTTTTGGGTGCCCCAGTTTATACTCATGAGGGTATGGAGTTATATATTTATTTATTTTGGTGATTTGTTTCATCACAATTTATACTCATAAGTCATTGGGAAAAAATTGCGCCTCGGTTTATACTCATGAGGGTGTGGAGTATTTTTTTATGTGCACCCCAATTTAGACTCGTGAGGGTATGGAGTATATTTTTCTTGGGAGCCAGTTTATACTCATGAGGGTATGGAGTATGTTTGATTTTTTTTTCATCACAGTTTAGACTCATAAGTTGTTGGAGTATATTTGTTTTTATGCCATAGTTTATACTCGTGAGGTATTGGAGTATATTTTCTTGGGAGCCCCAGTTTATACTCATGAGGGTATGGAGTATGTTTGATTTTTTTTTCATCACAGTTTAGACTCATAAGTTGTTGGAGTATATTTGTTTTTATGCCACAGTTTATACTCGTGAGGTATTGGAGTATGTTTGTTTTTACTCAAGCATAATAGCGCTTAAGGAATTTTTTTACTCAAGCATAATAGCGCTTAAGGAATTTTCCATTTATCGGTGGCGGGTAATACTCGCCGTCAGGGGAAATTATCCTGTATGCACCACTAGAGTAGACCTCTTTTATGATGTAGGGACCCTCCCATTTTGGCTCGAATTTTCCCCCCATCCGTCGTGTAACATTCATTGGACGGATGACGGCGAGCACTAGGTCTCCTTGCTTGAATGATCTCCTTTTAACGCACTTGTCGAAAGCACGGGACATTCTAGCCTGATAGGCCTCCAAATTTTGTAATGCCTGAAGGCGTTTTCCTTCGAGCATTTCGAGTTCGCCGAGGCGTAATTTTATGGCCTCTTCTTCAGAAAGTTTCTCCTGAATAGCAACTCTAAGCGAGGTAATTTGTACCTCTAATGGTAGAACTGCCTCTCCTCCAAATACGAGGGAGTATGGTGTCATTCCAGTTGGTGTACGTGTCGTGGTTCTATAAGCCCACAAGGCCTCAAGAAGTTTCTCATGCCACTCACGCTTATTTCTAGACACGACTTTCTTTAACAATTTGCAGAGGGTTTTATTAAAAGCTTCCGCCTGTCCATTAGCTGCCGGATTATAAGCCGTAGAATAGTGATGAATTATTTTGAATTTCGAGCATAACTTATCGACATGTTTATTTTTGAATGGTCCCCCATTGTCAGACATGATACGGGAAGGAACTCCGAAGCGATATATGAGGTGTGTTCTTATGAAGTGCTCCACGTGCTCTCCCTTATCCTCTTTTAATGGTATAAGCTCGGCCCATTTAGAGAAGTAATCGGTGGCAGCCAGGATAAATTTGTGCCCCTTTGATGATGGCGGATTAATAGGTCCTACTATATCCATTCCCCACATTTCAAATGGCCATGCAATATTTGTGGGATGCAATGACTCATGGGATTGATGTATGAAATTACCATGTACCTGGCACTCATGACACCTTTTTGCAAATTTCATGGCGTCGTCAAACATGGTAGGCCAATAGTAACCAAGATGTCGCAATTGATAATATAACTTAGGGCCAGATTGATGCGCCCCACACACCCCAGCGTGCACTTCATTTAAGGCTTCCAAAATTTCATTCCCTGCTAGACAACGGAGGAAGATGCCATCGACGGAACGCCTATATAGGGTATCATTTATACATGTATAGTGAACTGACCTTTTCCGAACTCTAGACCTTTCTGCGGAGTCTAGAGGTAAATATCCATGGAGCAAGTATTCCAGGAAAGGGCTTCGCCAGTCTCCAACTTCAATCTCGTAGATATCTGTAGTCATTGCAACCGATGTCGTCGTCTCCTCCTCCTGGGCGAGTATAGGTAGGATTCTGCATTCTTCAACACGAACGTCCATCATTTGATGTGAAGTTAATGACATACTAGCGGCTAAACCTGCTAAGGCGTCAGCCTTTTCATTCTGACTTCTTATAACATGCTGAATATTTAGATCAGCAAACATGGACATGAGCATTTTGGCTCGTTGGAAGTAAGGCATTAATTCGTCTTTCTTTACCATGTAAATTCCCAGTAGTTGGTTGATCACTAACTGAGAGTCACCATAAACAGTGAGTGAATCTAACCCCATATTCAGAGCTAATTCAAGCCCAATTATCAAAGCCTCATATTCAGCCGAATTATTTGAAACTGCTGAAGTTAGGGTGAATGAGTACGGGATTATCCCTTCACTGGGCGTCACGAAGACGACTCCAGCACCTGCCCCTGATCGTCGACATGCGCCATCGAAGTACATTTGCCAACATGTACTAGCAACTGATGTAGTGAACACCTCTTCATCCGGCAAGTCATCATCAATGGGGAAATCATCGGGTATTGGATGTGTCGATAGGAAGTTAGCTAACGCCTGCCCCTTCATGGCCTTTTGTGGCACGAACTTTATATCAAATTGCGACAAAAACATCGCCCACTTAGCCAGTCTACCTGAAAGCACCATTTTATTTAAGATGTACCTGAGAGGGTCTGCTCTCGATACGAGGTGTACAGTATGCTCCAACATGTAATGGCGCAATTTTTGTGCTGCAAACATCAATGCGAGACATATCTTTTCCATGTCCGGATAGTTGCACTCAGCCCCCACGAGGGTGCGACTAAGGTAATATAGGGACATTTCCTTTCCGGACTCATTATTCTGTGCTAAAAGAGCTCCCAGCGACATAGGCATGGCTGCCGTATATAGGATCAGAGGACGCTCCTTAACTGGTGCACCCAGGATAGGTGGGTGTATAAGGTATTTTTTAATGTCCAAGAATGCATTTTGGCATGCTTGGTCCCACTCGAATGAGACACCCTTCTTCATGAGACGTGAGAATGGTTTACATCTTCCTGATAAGTTTGAGATGAATCTCCTAATATATGCTAGGTGACCTTGGAAACTCTTTAGTTCATGTAGGTTTGTGGGTGGTGGCATTTTGACGATCGCTTTCACTTTATCTGGGTCAATTTGGATGCCATTCTTTGTGACCACAAAACCAAGAAATTTCCCGGAAGAAACTCCGAACGCACATTTCATGGGATTCATTTTCAAGTTATGTTCCCTCAGACGCTCGAAAACCATTGCAAGATGTTTCATATGGTCTTCTTCACGTTTTGATTTTACCACTATGTCATCAATATAACATTCAACGATCACATATAACAACCCATCTAAAACTATGGTCATGGCTCGTTGATATGTTGCCCCTGCATTTTTTAGTCCAAATGGCATGACCTTATAACAGAATATGCCTTTGGGCGTTCTGAAAGCCGTTAGCTCTTCATCTTCTCGCGCCATTTTTATTTGATTATATCCAGAATATCCATCCATAAAAGAAAATATTTCATGGTTCATGGTAGCATCGACAAGTATTTCAGATATAGGTATAGGAAAATCATCTTTAGGGCATGCTTTATTTAAGTCCCTAAAGTCTACACACACACGGATTTGACCATTTTTCTTTTTAACTGGAACAATATTGGAAAGCCACTTAGGATATTTAACTTCCCTAATGAATCCAGCAGCTATGAGTTTGTCGACCTCAGCTTCTATCTTGGGAAGTAGCTCGGGTTGAAATCTCCTTTGTGCTTGCTTCACTAGGGGAACATCGTCTTGCACAGCAAGTCGGTGCACCGCTACCTCTGGATCTAAGCCTGGCATTTCCTCGTAAGTCCAAGCGAAGACATCTTTGTTTGCAGAAAGGAACTTACGATATTCCTCTTTCTTTTCTTTAAACAGACGTGCGCCAATAAAAATCAGTCGAGGATCCTCGGTTGTCCCAATATTTATTTCTTCCAAGTCATCAATAGTTGGTTGATTACCATCCTCCATTTGTGGGGATGCCTCAGTTGGATCTACAAATTCAGTCAAGGTCATGCAAACCTCATAGCCCAGCCCATGTCTTTTTTCTTTCAAAGGCTGGCCCTCATGTAGAGCTTCGAGTTGTTCTTGGGACAACACCTTTTCAAATGGCGCTCGCTGCCCCCGGCCATCGCACAACGACGGGCTAGTGAGAGTATCATATCCCATTCTCTGCATCATATACAAAACTCGGTTATCGTATAGAGAAATAGGCAATGACTCATCATCTTTATTTTCCAAGGTGATATGAACCACATTTTTATTTTTATTTTCACAATCATGCGACTCTTCTTTATCTTGCTTAATTTTATGTTGAACCAAAGGAGGTAAGAGCATAGGCATTTTGGTACCTCCTTTAACAGGTGATTTATCGATGACACGGAATATTGGGTCACCCTCTTTCCTTTGGTCACTTGGTATATACTGATAAATCTTTCGGCCAGATGAGGATTCTGCAGCATTTTTCTTTACCATATTTGATTCAGGTACTACTACAGGCCTTGGCTTGTGTACTTTTTCAACAGGCTCAAAGTAGAATTTGGCATCGGCATAGAAAGATTCTGCTACGGTGAATGGTCTCTTATCTGCAAATATTCTTACTGTTTCTCCAGATTGCTCTTTGTACTTGACACACTGGTGGAGTGTAGATGGCACAACCTGATTTTCATGCAACCATGGTCGGCCCAACAGTGCATTGTAAGATGTGGCTGCATCAATCACATGGAATCTCACATATGTAGATAATGCTTCCATTTTTAGTACCAAAGATATGGTACCCATGGCCTCTTGACCTGACTGGTTAAAGCCGTGAATGACCATATTTGACCGACTCAAATCCTTAGGGGAATATCTAATCCTTTTCAAAGTACGCAGAGGCAACAAATTTATGGCGGATCCATCATCTATCATTATGCGATTTGTTGGCAAGTCGTCAATCTCACCAAACATAAGAAGATGTCTGTTGTGCTCCTTTGCTCCTAACAACATGTCCTCATCCGTGAATGTAATGTTTAACACATCATTTAATTGAGTTTCAGCCTGTGAGACTTCCACTCTATAATCTTCAGGAAATGACAATGATGTGACTAGTGCCTTACGTAAATCCAAGGAAAGAGACAAAGCATCATACACGGAAAGCATAGCTGGTATTTTCTTCAAATGAGAGATTACATCATACTTGACCGACACCTTAGAAGGCGGATCAATTGTCTCATTCTCGGTTACATCTTTGTTCCTAGGCTCCTTTCTAGGTGGAGGATGTGGGTCAGTTAACTGGCGACCTGATCTAAGGTGGACCTGATCCCCTTCTAGCGCATCTTCTTCGGGGAAGTGAAGAGACTCGCTATCATCCTCAAACACACCTATAGTGAGAACGTTGAATTCTTCACTAGGCGGAACCTTCATGCGCTTCGCCATATGTTGATATTTCTTTGGTACGAAGCGCAGAAGAGCGACATCTTCCATCACTCGGGGTAGTACACTGCGTTTTGGCCGCTGTTCCCTCCAGTCTTGGGGTTCTTGAGAAGCTGGTACACTGGGCCACCCATCACAGCTGCATGGAACGTGAGCCTCTCTTTTACGCTGACCCTGGGACGTGGTCCTATGACCGAGGTACGGGAGGAATCCTGAAGAGATAATTGGGGTAAATTCATATCCTGCTGTAAAAATCATATCATCATAAGTTGGCCTCATATTTGAAGATGCGCAACTCACCGAGCTATCTTGAAGAGTGGCAACATTTGCTGTAGCCATCTTTTTTCCTTTCTTTAAGCTTTTGAGGAGGTATGTATCAATAGTCCCTTCATCGATCATTTTCTGTATGATATTCTTCACAACAAAGCAATCTTTGAGTGTATGGCCCAAAATGCGATGGTAGTGACAGAAATTTGGGTCATTGAATTTTGACTCTTCTCCTGGCCTTTTGGGCTTGGGAAGTTCTATAAGACTCAACTCCTTTAAACCAGTGAAAAGGTCATCAATTTCTTCTACGGGAAAAGAATACTCCCTGTTTTGTCGTTCGCTGAGCGTCGGCCTCCTACCGACGTGTGCATATCGCTGTCCTTGGTTCCCTGTAGGTGCTCTTCTGGGCTGAAACTAAGGTTTTACTTCAGTTGTCTCCATGGCTTGTGCAGACTTGGGCTTCATTGGCACCTTTTCACGCTGACCGCCTTTGTCTGTAGGCTTGTTGAACGTCGTTTTTGTTCGACGAGCGACAAGCTGCATAAAATTTTCTATATCCGTGGATTTTGAAGCTAACTCTTCAAACGTGAGGGGCCTCACTCCTTGTAACTGGACAACCACTTCCGAGCGGAGATTGTTCATGCACATACGCACTGCTTCTGGCTCAGTGATTGGCTGTGGGCAGTGAAGACTTAGGTTTCTCCATCTATTTATGAAATCAGCTGCCCTCTCGTTGAACCCTTGTTCAGTTTGGGTCAACTCAGTTATGCCCACTGTCCTCTATGTGCTATAAAACCGCTCGAGGAATGAGTTTTGCATTTGTTCCCACGTTTTTATAGAGCTTGGAGGTAGCTTGCTGTACCAAGTGAAGGCAGGCCCAGACAATGTCTGTACAAACTGCCTAAGGAGAAGTGCTCCATTGTGAGTCGTATCCTGACAAGCAGCAAGGAAGTGTGCTATATGCTCGTGGGGAGATCCACTCCCGTTGAACTTACTAAATTGCGGTTGCCTGTAATTTGTTGGGAAAGGAACTAGGTCCACATCAGGTGGGTATGGCTTAACATACCCTGGCCGCATTGAGTACTGAGTTTGCATCAACTGGGACTTTACCCCTTCAGCGATCATTCTTTGGATCGCCTCAAGGTTAAGCCCTGCTCCTCCATGTTGGCTGCTAGCACTTGCGCCACCATCCCCTTCATTTCCTTTGCCTTGGTTATTGCTCATATGAATTCAAAGGGCTGCTAGCTCATCTTCCTTTTGCTGAAGTGCTGCCGTAAGGTTGGCTAATTGATCCTCAACTAAACGAGTTTCATTCGCAGCTAGGACTTGTTCTGTATGTTCTGCACCATGGTGAAGTTCTATCTCATTTTCAGAAGGACAAGGAGTGCTATCTGATAGGGGATTGTAAGACCCCCCCATTGCTTGACCCAAGTTCTTCATAATCTGAACCCTTCTGGCTCCGCGTCGTGCGGCGAGGACCTTCTACAACAGTCTTACGTGCCTTCTTCCTCTTGAAGTGTATTGAGGCTGAGGAGGTCTCGCTACTATTGTCTGTCACCCCTTTGACACCAACTGGCATTGCGTTCAATACTTCAAATGAGTTGCCTGAGACCTTCTTACGAGTTGGCCATGGAGCAAGAGTTCTGGTAGTCTTCCTTTCTGTACTTGCCATTTCTTTTACCTCAATTCCTCCATTGACTTGGCTTGTTGATGGAGAATCTCTTCCTTGTATTCTGCTATACCTCGAATCAGCTCGTACCGCCATCTCTCTTTGTTTCAGGGCAGCCCGCTTTTTGCGTGCATGAGCAGCCTGCTACACATACTCTTGTCGTCGTGGATCTGCCTTCACAAATTCTTCATATTCTGGCCACTTCGATAGAGTTTCTACACGCCGCATGATGGCGCCCCCAACATTATCAGCGGAGATAGAGCATCCTGGAAGTATTTCCTTCAAAGCTTGGCAAACATTCTGTGTCATGACGGCATGGAAGCTAGCATGGCTCCCCCCACTGATCCTTGCATTGATCTTCCTTTCTCTATTTCTAATGGGATATGCCACTTGCTTCCGTTGTTGATTGGTCATGTTTGCATCAATTTCCACTGGGAAATCAAGCCATGCACGGTGAGCCCTCTGCCGTCGACGATGACGACGTGCCGGATCAACTGAGCCCTCAAATGATGGTCTTGGTGCTGGCACCGATGAGGACAAAGGATCTAATATTGTAGCAGTTGGATCCACATGGCCAGCTTGGAAGTCATCTGAAGTGACAAACACCCCCTGCCACTGGAGCGAGTGTCTATTGCTTGGCTCACCCATTAGGCATGGTCCAATGGGATTATAGCCCATGGTGGGGAAAAATTTAGGTGCATCAACACGAAGTTGGTTTCTAGGACGAGCCAATTCTTCATGTGAGGAAGACTCAGTGTCCTCAGCCATTACACCTTTTCCTTTGTCCGCAGAGCAAGCCCTTTGAGCAGCCCCTACATTGCTTGGGATAAGCTTATGTGAGCTTTCTCCTGACCCTTCGCGTGCGCCCACCCTAAGTTTTGAAGGTGTAAAGGGCACCGCGACTTTGGTCGATGTAGTTGAAGTAGATTGTCTTGGCGATGCCACCTTTAGTGGTCCCGTCTGTTTTGCAAGAACGGGCCACTCTTCGGGTGTCATGCGGGCAACCTTTGCTGGTACCTCATGGTTCATGACCTTGGTAGGTGACATCTTTGTGAAACCAGGAGGAACTGAAGTAGATGAAGAAGCTTCACGTACATGCTGATCCTTAGATGCTCTTACAGCTGCACGCATCCTTCTCTTTGCTGACTTTGTGAGAACAGGAGTAAACCCTTCCTTCGGTGCAGAAGAGACTTCCTTTTCTTCTGGCTTAGTTGGGGATGCAGCTGTTGTTTCCAAACTCTTGCTAACTGCAGCTACAAGCGGACCAATAGGCACATCTAGCCAGAGGTCGCCAAAGCGGAGAGTGACGAATTGCTGGACCTGTCCCTCCATACCTTCACAATAAAGAAAACCATATATTAGTTTTCTTCATCTATTTTTTGTATATGCATACATAATGTTTTATCCTTTATGTACTATGGAAATTCATATGTTGCAATCCTATGTTGGAATTCGAAGATGAGGGGAGAAATAGGTCCCACTGGGCGTGCCAGAATCTGATGACGGGAAAATGGCGGGCGTGAGACACGCGTCCACGTCATTGATACATAGTGAAATTTAAATGCATAAAATAAAAATAGAATCAAACATTGCAGGTACTTTATTTTCAGAACTCTTACATTTACATAAAAATTCTGTTAATTACATCTCCGAAGAGAAAAACCCCTGATTAAGAATTACAACATATCTATTACATAAGATTGCAACATATTCCTATTACAATATGCTACAAGAAAAATCCTCCTCGCAATCGTCGATGCACTCCTGCTTGGGTACTTGAAGTTTGCTTTCATGCAAGTACTTCTCCATAATTCCATGTTTGATATGTTGGAGTATATATTTTCCTAACATGCAACAAATTTATTTGTGTTCAACCTCATTTATATGATGGTGCAGAATGAAGGTTGGTTTTGGCTAGGCTTAGTTTTATCCTACGTTTGGCACATAGGATATGGGTATGTTTTTCTTTGGGAATTTTATATGAAATCTTTGGTTTTGGTGGCATGGATACATGTGACATGCCAATTTTAATAAGTTTTGCATCATCACATTACTACTATCACCGCGCGACACTGATATGGTGCCCATGTGTAGCGTAATGGACTGAAGCTTTCTGACACAATTTTGATGCTTTTTATAGTGCATATGATATGTGCCATATTTTGTTGACTTTGACTTCACATGGTATCAAAACTAACCACGCGGTGCAATGATATGACACAAACATATAGCTTGACCTGAATGGAGTTTGTTTATGATATTGTTTATTTGTTTAAAGCATATGTGGGCTACATGAAATATGCCTTATCATGTATTTTGCATGAATTTTGTATGCATATGTGGACGTGGAGTGAACTTATTTTTTATTAAGTTCTGCTTTACCTGTATTACTACTAACGCCGCGTGACACTAAAATAATGCTCGCGTGCAGCATAACCAAGCAAAGGTTTGTGGAGCAATTATGATGTTGCATGAGTCATTTGACATTTATCATTTTCGTTTATGTTTGTACCTTACATGGTATTAGTACTAACTCCACATAGTGTCACACCATTGACGCTCGTGTGTAGCATAACCCAAGTAAAGTGAGTTTGTGATATCCATTTATGACGATGCTAATAGTTTAGGCCCTTATAGCATTGGAGCATTTCATGCCATATTTTATTTGACTTTGGACCAAATATGTGGCCTGAATATTCTGTTTAGTTTTCTCTTACTTGTATTACTACTAACACCGTGTAGTATTATGATAATGCTCACGTGTAGCACAACCAAGTAAGATTGGTTTTTTATGCAACATGTTTTATCATTCATCTTGCATGATTTGGTTTCTAGGTGTGTATCGTGAACACATTTTTTAATTAAGTCTTGCCCTGCTCGTATTACTACTAACACTGCGTGGCATTAAGATAATGCCCACATGCAGCGTAACCAAGTGAAGGAACATATTTTCATGCTCTTATTTGTATTGCAACTAGCATGACACATAATGCCCGTAGCGCAACCAAACAAGAGATTATCATGAGTTCAGTTTAGTGCGTTTGTAATTTCATTCCAACTTAGTCATATCCATTTTTTATGATGACCAAATTAAGTCAATTTTTATGAGGTTTTCGCACCTATGACACTCCCTTTATTCGTATCCATGTATAGGGACCAAACCAAGGAACGAGGCGTTCATCTTGGCTTGTATCGCTAAAGGGACCGAACCAAGACGGAGATCAATAGGACGAAGCGCATGCAACATTTAAAGGAACCGTGCTTATAAGAACCATGCATGCTCCTTGACTCGTACCGCGATGGCCGAGCAGAAGGCAAAAGTTTGGGCTAGATATAACATGCTCCTTGGTTTGTATCGCGATGGCCGAACCAAGGAAAATTTTTGGGATGAATGCAACATGCACTTTAGACTGTACCCAAATGGCCAAACCAAAGGCAAAATTTTGAGATAGATTAAACCATGGACCTTAGTCTGTACCGCAATGGCCGAACTAAGGGAAAGAATTTTTTGAGAGATGAAATATGCACCTTGATTTGTACCATGATGGCCGAACGAAGGACAAAATTTTTAAGAAGGGAGGAAGAAAAAAGCTCCCTGGTCTATACCACAATGGCCAAACCAGGGGCTAGAGGAGAGCCATTGAATCTCACCTTCAAACTCCTAGCAAGCACGACGCCTGCCTGCCTTCTTTCTTTATTTTGGTGCATCTGTATGTATTCTATATGTGGCTAGCAGGAGGAGATGGATAGATTGAAAGACCGAGAGAAAAAATGAGTCCCACCTCTAATAGTGAAATTTTAGATCATTATCCGTCCGCGACAGTGCGCGTATATTTTTTCCATAGGAGAAAACTTGACGACTGTTACTTGTTTCGTCATATTTTATAATTGTCAGTTTAATGCGTGCATTATCGACCTTCAAAAATATATCGTATGCCTATTTTGTTAGTCCTCACTTTGAGCGTTTGGCTATATTTTTTAATTGATTCTTCTCATTATAAAACGTACATTTGCCCTTTTTTAATTTATATTATGTGGTCCATATATTTATTTTATCTTGGTCAAAATCCATGTCAACACTCTAGGCGCATGGGCCTTGGTGGGGAGGCGCCCCAGCCCACCTAGGGGCTGGTCCCTTCTCACACTTTGCCCATGTATGCCTCCGGGGCTCGTGGCCCCTCCCGGTGGACCCCCGGACCCCTCCGGTGGTCCCGATACACTATCGGCGATGCCCGGAACACTTCTGGTGGCCAAAACCATACTTTCTATATATCAGTATTTACCTCCAGACCATTCTGGAACTCCTCGTGACGTCCGGGATCTCATCCGAGACTCCGAATAACATTCGGTAACCGCGTACATACTTTCCCTATAACCCTAGCGTCATTGAACCTTAAGTGTGTAGACCCTACGGGTTCGAGAGTCATGCAGACATGGCTGAGACAACTCTCCGGTCAATAACCAACAGCGGGATCTGGATACCCGTGTTGGCTCCTAGATGCTCCACGATGATCTCATCGGATGAACCACGATGTCGAGGATTCAATCAATCCCGTATACAATTCCCTTTGTCTAGCGGTATAGTACTTGCCCGAGATTCGATCGTCGGTATCCCGATACCTTGTTCCATCTCATTACCGGCAAGTCTCTTTACTCGTTCCTTAACACATCATCCTGTGATCAACTCCTTGGTCACATTGTGCACATTATGATGATGTCCTACCGAGTGGGCCCAGAGATACCTCTCCGTTTACACGGAGTGACAAATCCTAGTCTCGATTCGTGCCAACCCAACAGACACTTTTGGAGATACCCGTAGTGCACCTTTATAGCCACCCAGTTACGTTGTGACGTTTGGCACACCCAAAGCACTCCTACAGTATCCGGGAGTTGCACAATCGCATGGTCTAAGGAAATGATACTTGACATTAGAAAAGCTTTAGCATACGAACTACACGATCTTGTGCTAGGCTTAGGATTGGGTCTTGTCCATCACATCATTCTCCTAATAATGTGATCCCGTTATCAACGACATTCAATGTCCATGGTCAAGAAACCATAACCATCTATTGATCAACGAGCTAGTCAACTAAAGGCTTACTAGGGACATGGTGTTGTCTATGTATCCACACATGTATCTGAGTTTCCTATCAATACAATTCTAGCATGGATAATAAACGATTATCATGAACAATGAAATATAATATAATAATAACTAATTTATTATTGCCTCTAGGGCATATTTCTAACAATTATCCGCCACGATTGTCTCGCAAGAAGTGCCCAGTTGAAAATCTCCAAATCTCGAAAGCCCAAGCCTCCAAGATGTTTTGGTCCCGTCTACATCCCATGCCACTCAACTTGGTTTTCTTTTTCCTTACTTTGAACCCCACCAGAACTGCCTGATAATTGAAGTGATATTGTCACAAAGGCCTCGCGGCAACCTAAAGCAAGACATAGAGAAGACCGGGATGGCTTGCGCAACTGATCTGATCAACACTTCCTTTCCTGCAACAGACAGGAGCTTTTCCATCCACCCCTTTATCTTCTCCCATACTCGGTCTCGCAAATACTTGAAGGTCCCATTCTTGGAGTGACCAACATCAGTCGGCATACTAAGATAGCGATCACTGAGGGATTCATTATGAACATGCAAGGAACTTTTTACCTCTTCTGTTACCGGTCCCGGACATCCTTTACTGAAAAAGATCGATGATTTCTCATGATTTACCCTCTGGCCCGAGGCTAAGCAATAAGTCTTCAACAGGTTTGACACTGCAACTGATCCCGCTACACTCGCCTTGAAAAGCAACAGGCTGTCATCTGCAAATAAAAGGTGGTTAATGGTGGGCGCCGTGGGTGCCACCTTAATACCTGCTAAATCTGATGACTGAGAACTGGATTTTAGGAGGCACGAAAGGCCCTCTGCTGCAATCAAAAACAAGTAAGGGGAAATTGGGTCTCCCTGCTGAATTCCTCTTGACGGCCTAAATCCATGGAGCTTCTCTCCATTAAACATCACAGAAAAAGAAACTGAGCAGACCATACTCATAACAACCTCAATCCATTGTCCTGCAAAACCCATCTTGGCCATAATTGCTCTCAAATATGACCACTCTAATTTGTCATAAGGCCTTCATCATATCAAATTTTAGTGCACAAAAGCTGTTTGTTTTTGATTTTGTCCACCTCATAAAATGCAAACACTCATAGACACAAATAATGTTGTCTGTGATTAATCTTCCCGAAACAAAAGCGGACTGTTCTGCAGATATGATCTCCGGTAAAATACTCTTCAACCTACTAGCTATCACCTTTGATGCAATCTTATAAAGGACGTTGCACAAATTGATAGGTCTGAACTCTGACAATCCTCATATGGGTGCCTTCAATGCCGATTCGTGGTTCCGGCGCCCACATAGAAAGTTGATTGGTCCGGCCCATTAAGCATGAGCGCTCCATCGTTGCTCCTCTCACTCGCTCAGGTCGCTTGTTGCTAGATCCCATGTCACTAGTTGCCACACCTCAAAGAAAAAAAGGTCGCTAGTTGGCGTTTCTAAAAGAAAAGGTAGCTACTCCCTCCGTTTCATAGTGTAAAATGTTTTTTGACACAACAGAGTAGTAGTTGACTGTTTACCGTAATCATGCACAATTGACAACGTTGTTTGGCCATTAACTTTTACAAAAAAGTTCACGAAATGTTAAACAAATCTTAAATTCAAAAAGATTTAGAAAATTAAAAAAACATCAAATTTGAAAAAATTGTCACGAAAAAACTCACGAATTTCTAAAAAAACACTGGTCTTTTGAAGAACGTTCATTGACTTGAAAAAAAATCACGAGTTTCAACAAAAATCATCAATTTGAAAAATAAAGTTCATCAATTTTGGAAAAAAAAAGTTCATCGATTAGAAACATTCACAATTTTCATAAAAAATAATAAAATTGAAAAAAGTTCATCAATTTGAAAAAAAAATCACAAATTCAAAAAAAACCATCGAAGTTTAAAAAATGTTCTCGTATTTCAAAAAATATCATCAGTTTTGGAAAGCTATGCGAGTACATCGATGTGGATACCGTGTTCAAATGCGTTGCTCTATTTCGCCTACACCGACAAGTTACTAGAGACAAAAGAAGAAGATGAAGATACCATGTTCCAGCATCTACTTCGCGGCAGACAGGTATGACATGGAGATGCTGAAGCTGGTTTGCGAGGAAAAGCTATGCGGGTACATCAATGTAGGCACAGTTGCGACCATCCTGGCTCTCGCTGATCAGCACCACTGTGTTGGCCTGAAGAAGGCATGCTTTGATTTTCTCAGCTCCCCTGCAAACTGGAGGGCAGTTGTGGCCACTGAAAGCTTCCAGCATGTGTATATGAGCTGCCCATCTGTTGTGATGAAGTTGATTGCCATGCCCTTGGCAGAGTGATGCCCAGTATTTTGGCAATGCTAATAGTTCATGGTTTCTAGATCTTTAACATTAGATATTTTAGTTGCAATGGGTACTTGCCTGGTTTCCAGACTTTGTGACAGTATCAGGTACTTCTGTTGGTATATGAATGCCTATGTGCTTGCTTTATAAGGAGATGCAAAGTGGCATAATTTTATTTATTTATTTTGCCTTGGTAGTCCATTGCATTTCTGCAGGATTACCAGGCAAATGGCTCTGGTTATTTTGTTTCCTTAGAATGCTTTGGGTTAGTAAAGCAAGGCACCCGTGCTCTTTAATTCCTTATTAGGAGATGTCAAAATAGTTTCATCTCTGTTATGATGTTTGTTAACTGGATCAATACTAAAGCACTCTGTTATTTCTCTGCCAAAGAAAGATAGAGTTTCCGCTTAATTATGAACAATACTTAGAGGGTTTCCATGTTGTAATCCTTACTAGTATCTGATTGGAAGGAACCGGGAGTTCGGGATGCAACGGCGTTTTGGGCTTGAAAGCAAGAAAGAGACACCTTGGTGACTATAGTTCTTGGCTTATTTTCTCTGTCAGTGACCATCCTCTAGATAGTCTCTCAGGCTCACGCTTATATATACATGTAAAGAAAACTGTCGCTGGAACCAACACTGACAATCGCAATGCTAGATGCCCAGGAACTGGTGGTCATACAGTGTGTGTTTTACGTTCTAGTAGATGCTGCCAAATGGCAGTGACACATGGAAGGAGTGTTTAGGTTTATGAGGGGAAAATGAATGCCTTGACTGATCAAAACCTTTGGTAATTATATTTCACTAAGGAAAAATGTCATCTTGGACAAACAGTTATAATCTCGGACAATATGCAAACAATTCAATTTGCATATTTAGGAACTCACTGCACAATTTTGGAACAAGATGAGAAAAATCTGTAAACTAACATCACAGTAAACAAAATCGCAAGATGCTCAAAAATAGATTTACTCTGACAGCATAGTCAGAATTCAAGTAGGAGAATGATCACACAGAGCTCCGCCGAAACAAGAACTAAAAATACACTGGAGGGTCATGTTATTCTCCTCCCCTCGAAAAATCCTCTTCCCCTAATGAAGTGAAATAAAATGGAAGAATAATAAACGTACAAGAGATAGGCATCTCCAGTCTTTAACATGTGCATATATAAGAACAAGGCGATATCAATATTCAGAACTGATGGATAACAAGTTGTCCATAAAAGATAAATGTACTTGCAACAAGAGATAAGCATCTCCAGTCTTAAACGAAAAATAAAGAGGTGAAAATCCAACCAATTTCAAACATAGATAATATACCCTCACAGTTACCCCACACCAAGAGCTAACAGGTGACCATAATGATTAGCACTAGATGCAGCCGATACATCAAATACCTAGACTCATTCATACAAGTAAGCATTAGCTACTGGAAGGTGTTGCTAGGTGTTGCATATTCTCCATGGCTAAATTTATGAAGACAATATAGTTCCAGCAAGGTCAGTGACCATCTGACGGCCATTCCGCAAAACATGGAACATAAGGTACAGCACCATTGAATGTTTTGTAAGTGCCGATAACATGCACTTTCTTGCTGTCCATATCATATGAGATAGCCTTCCCCCTCCGGTCAGCAAGGAAAATCAAATCACAATCTGGATGAATTGCTAAGGGCTCCACATATTTGCAACAATTCCTTCCAAACAGTTCTGAAATGTTAACAGTATCCTTCAAGGTCCACTTTGCACCACCATAATCCTCAAGAGCCCAAACTGAAAGTTGGCAAACATCAATATTATCATTTATACACCAAGCATACAATCGTCCCTGAGACTGTCCAATGAACGGATAATCAGAGCTGTCTCGCATGTTGCCTGGAATATCAATTTGCCCCCAAACCTTCCCCTCTGTGTCTACTGTGACTATTGCATATTCAGGGGTCATCAAATGCAAAGTACCATTCAGGAAGACAGGAAGACCAACAGGAGCCTCATCAGTCCAACCACTCTCCACCGTAGTCCATCGTCCAGTGTCTGATGAGTAGATTGCCACTTCTGTGAAATCCCAAGTGTGTGTGAGTACCACGAAACTGGAGGGGACGGCTGGATCGAAACACAAATATTCTTCGACTTCGTCTTCGTCTTCGTCTTGCAATTGTATAGGATTAGGAGGCAGCTCGGCCCACTTCTTGGTCGCAGGATTGCACACGACAAGATTGTACTCATATTCCTCAACATAACGCGATTCCCAGTATTTGCAGAGAACAAGGCCACCGCAGCACTGCTGGGGGATGAGAAGTGTAAAGCTCTCACGCAAGAAAGAGAGAGAAGGGTCGACCAGGGGCTGGCCTCTTCCAGACAAGTTAATGAAACAGGGGCCGATGCCATAGTTGCGGAGGAAGAAATCTACCATGGTCTTGGGTGACCTCTTGCGGATGTCGGGGTCAGAGCAGAGGGCAAGCCACGGTTTGGACACACACTTGAAGCGGCACAGTGACTTGTAGGGCACCCGGGATAGGATCTCGACAAGGGGGCCCTCAGGAAGGCTCCCAGCAGGGTGTTTCTCGTGCTCCTGCTCCTGCTCGTGCTTCTTCTTCTTCTTCTTCTTCTACAAATAATAGAGACGGGTGTTTAGATTCCTGATACCCTTTACAGAAAAAGGCTTTCGCTCTGCTTTATATATATAGCAACAACCAACATACCAATCGATACAAACCACAACACAACATACCAACACCCACACTCACCCAAGGCCAGATACATATGTGCCAAAGACCTTCAACAACAACACCCCACACAACTCGAAGTAGACTACAGATCGACAGTGAGCATCACTAAGGAGCCGCCGGAGCCCTTCCCGGAGAAACCGTAAAGAGGTGAAGTTGAATGTCGACGAACCGTGAGCTCCAAGACGGTGCCCACCAAAGCGCCGCCACCACCCAATCCAGTGATCCAGATTTTCATCCAGAGCACGACGAAGGGAAAGGAGTAACCACAAGGCAGACTTCAGGAAGATGACGACGTCCCTGGGCGCCGCCTCCATCGGCCTAGCCAAAGCCAGACATGGTTCACCCTGGCAAGCATACTCCACCTACACGGCCACAGAACGTCAAAACACCAACCACCACGCCGCCCACGCGGCCATGGACGCTAGTCGCCTGCACCTAAGCCGCGAACTCAGCCCACCAGCATCGCAGCTCCCACCACCCGGGCCGCCGCCCAGGGAACAAGACACCCCATAGGCCCTCCAAGGCTGCGAACAATGTGCCGATTGGCAATCTCCGACCGCCGACAAAGCCGCCAGTGACTAGAACAACCAGATCGATCGGGGAGCCACCAGATCGAAGAAGAGGTGAAGCGGGAGCAGACCATGTCGATGACCGGCACCCCTGCCGGTGACGGGTGGCCCGACCGCTTCAGCGCCACCCACCTCTCCCAGACGTCACCCTCTTGCGATACCCAACCTCAACTCCCGGCCTGGATCTGCATCTGGCAGGGACCGGCCACACGCCCAGCGACGTGAGGTGCCCGAACGGCCACACCATGTTGTCGCGAGAGGACCCAGGGACCTCCACAAGAGTAGCTCGCCAACGGCCAGATGCCGGAGCATGTCCCGCAGCCTCCGCGAACCGACCCGCACCATCACCATGGACCGCCACCACGTCATCACAGCCTACACCCACGCAGTTGCCAACATGGCTGCTGCCAACACCCCGCGCCGCACACCGACGCCTAGGGGCCAGATCCGAGAGGATCTGATCGGAGACCACGAAGGCGCCCACCCCCCGATCTGGAACCACCCGGCCCCCGCTGGGCCCTGCGCGACACCAGCACAGCCGCACCACCAACCCTCCCACGGCGCCCCTGCAGCTCCGCCGCATCCACCCACCACCACGCCACCGCCTCACTCCGCCGTGACCTAGATCTGAGGGATGTGCCCCCGCGCACTTGGGTGCCCGCACCACCCAATCAGCCGACAGGGCTTCACTCGGCGGCTTCCTCGAGCGGCGACAAAAGGGGAGGATAGGAGGTATGGCGATCCTGCCGGATTTGGGGCTCTGTCCGAGTCGCCCGAGCGGGTTCCCTTTCATGAATCAAAGATTGGAACAAGAAACGGGCGGTAGAGCAAACCTCAGAAGCTACGGGAACAATGAGGGGAGGCGGCGGCATAGGATAGGACGGAGCGCCCTCGTCACGGCGACCGGTCGCCAATGGATGGTGCTGCCCCATGCAGCCATGCTCGCCTCCTCCTCCTCCTGGCGGCATCGGCTCCTTGGCTTGGGGATCAGTGCCTCGAACTCTAGGGTTTGGGAAGGGGAAAAGTGTGTGTAATTCTTGCTTATAGAAATAAATGTAGGGAAAAATAAATTACTTTCCTCCAATTTGTTGCGAGTTAGATTGTATGACGGTCAAATAGAAGAGAAAGAATTACCATAGTTCATTTCCCAGATTTCATTGTACTTATAACATACTCTTTTCAGTTGGCTGATAATGCTTCCGCTTTTTCCAAAAAGGAGAAAGTTAAAAAAAGTAGGAATTGATTATGACTGATAAGCAATGATGATGATTGATTAGCATTACAGCTACATGTTTTGAATCCAGGCCTTGGACAACAATTTGGTCCATTGCAATTCCTGAAAAACGACACGATCATTAATATTTTTGTGAATACTTGTATTTACAAACCATGCTTACTCATAAGAATGTGATACGGGTGGCTGAATAAAGGGAAATGGATAGAAGCTAAGTAAATTCTACTCCCTCCGTTTCTAAATATAAGACCTTTTAGAGATTTCAATATGGACGTATATTAGAAAACCAGTTCACTGCGCGCCCCACCCCGTCATCAGTCCTGTGTTGCCTATGCTTGCGCCCCAAAACGGTTGCTGACTTTGTACAACTCTGTAGGGCGCGCTACAGCAACTTTTCTAACCACGCTTGCTACTTAAGGCCTCATGCACAATATGGAAGGAAGAGGAAAAATGCACGGTGCACAGAAACAATGGGTCCCTTCTGGTTTATTTTTCTCCCTCCAAGTTTGTTCTTCACTGTAATGTGTGTCAACTCAACAAGAGTGAGCACACCCTTCCTGCTACAGACATATTTTAAAGTATAGATTCACTCATTTTGCTCCGTATGTAGTTCATGTTGAAATCTCTAAAAGGTCTTATAATTATGAACGGAGGGAGTATATCTGGTAGGAACCGGATCCCTACCAGGGCGTGGTCTCAGGTTGTAGGGTGGAAGGAGGGATGGCGTTGAGAAAGGCGTGGTCGCCAGCGCTGGGGCGCTGTTGTTGCGTGCGCGCGCGCGAGAGAGAGAGGAGCGCAGGGGCGGCGGCTAGGGTTAGGTCTCCCGGCTCCCTAAGGAAGCCGAGCAAATATGATTGCTTCTTGCTTAATCCCAAAATGGGTCCTTACACGAGTTTATATAATCCTCTTAATAAGATAACTGGGCTAAGCCCCTAATAACGACAAGATAACTGGGCCACAACTAACTGGGCTAAGCCCCTAATATGCTGGTCATAACATCTCTCCCCGCCTGCACAAACAGCTCGTCCTCGAGCTGGAAGGCGGGAAAGATCAACGGTCGCCAAACACCTCCACGTCAACTGGAGCGGGCTGGTTGCCGAGCCCGGCGGCGGCGGGGTCCTCCTCAATGTAGTCTGCAGCCTCCAGGTAGAAGAGTCGTGAGCAAACGTGGCCAGGTACGTAGGGCTCCTCGCAGTTGAAGCACAACCCTTGGCGGCGACGCTCGAGTTGCTCGGTCGAGGTGAGCCGGCGGAACTGCCGTGCCGCAGCCACGGCGAGGGGCGCCGCGGAAGCCTGGGCAAGCCGACCCTGCGCGGGAACTTCCGGCTAGGGTGGCGGCCCAACGGCCCGGGGCGGTGGCGCCTACTGGATGGCCACCGTGCGACGCTCGAACGCGCGGGCATAGTACATGGCCGTCTAAAGGTCCTGTGGCCCGCGCATCTCCACATCCACGCGGATGTGGTCCAGTAGGCCGCCGACGAAGAGCTCAGCCCGCTGTCGAACCGAAACGCCGGGGGCGTGGCACGCCAGTGCCTGGAAGCGGTCGGCGAAGTCTTGCACCGAGGTGGGGAATGGAAGACGCCCAAGCTCCGCCAAACAGCTCCCGCGTATAGGCGGACCGAAGCGCAAGAGGCACAAATCGCGGAAGCGCTCCCATGGTGGCATGCCACCTTCGTCCTCTTCGAGGGCATAGTACCACGTCTGTGCGGCTCCTTGGAGATGATACAAGGCGATCCAGGTGCGGTCGGACGCGAGCGTGCGCTGTCCCCTGAAAACTTGGTCGCTTTGGTTGAGCCAATTCAGGGGGACGACGGTGCCGTCGTAGGTCGCAAACTCCAGCTTGGAGAATCTCGGCGGTGTCTGGACGTGGACGACGGGCGGGTGCGCCTCGTCAGCACAGAGCAGCGAGGATGACGGGGCCGAGTAGGCGAGCATCAGGGTGCCGCCTTGGAACAAGGGCCCATCGACGCTGGCGAAGGGCTCGGCGGAGCCCGAGGACCCGCCAAACTGCATGGCCGGGTGCGTCGCCGGCGGGGGCAGCACATGCGGCCCGACCGAGGTCGTCGTGTAGACCGACTCAAGGGACCCAGCGAGCCAGCCCGGTAACGAAGATGGCGACGGGGGAAACTGGACCTGGTGGATGGGCACCCCCGGGCCCATCGTCGGGATGCCCAGGGCCGCGATCGCCGGTGGCGGCGGCTGCAGCTGTTGCCCCTGCTGCATGGTGGAGGCGCCGGGGTTCGTCACTGGTGACGGCTGCCACGGCAGCTGCTGCATGGCGGCGGCGACAGGGGTCACCGAGGATGGCGGCTGCCATGACGGCTGCTGCAACGGCGGGGCGGTGGCGAAGGGCACAGGCGGCTGCGGCCCATAGGATCTCGCGAGGAACGTGTAGATGCCCGTGACCGCCTGGGTAAGATCCTGGATGACAGCCGTCATCTCCTCCGGGGTGAAGACGACGGGGACGGGCGTGGCGGAGGTGACCGGTACCAGCAAGAGCGGGGCGCTGGCCGTGGTGGCCATCGGGGCGGTCGTCGCGTTCGGCGGCGGGAGGGTCAGGGTGGGCGGCGGGGAGGACATGATCGCACCGAAGCTATCTGATACCAAATTGGTAGGAACCGGATCCCTACCAAGGCGTGGTCTCAGGTTGTAGGGTGGAAGGAGGGATGGCGTTGAGAAAGGCGTGGTCGCCAGCGCTGAGGCGCCGTCGTTGCATGCGCGCACGCGAGATAGAGAGAGAGAGAGTAGGGGCGACGGCTAGGGTTAGGTCTCCCGGCTCCCTAAGGAAGCCGACCAAATATGATCGCTTCTTGCTTAATCCCTAAACGGGTCCTTACATGAGTTTATATAATCCTCCTAATAAGATAATTGGGCTAAGCCCCTAATAACGATAAGATAAACTGGGCCACAACTAACTGGGCTAAGCCCTTAATATGCCGGTCATAACAGTATCAGTATCAATATATGTTGTTATCCTATGCAAATTCTCCCCAGTACATGCCAACAGTTATTATAAACAAACAATGTGCTAAACACACTTAAATTTATAAATATTTGTAGAAAGGAAACTCATGTTAGTTTAAGCAACCCATGGTCAGGGTAGAAATGTCTAATGTAAACTAAATGAGTAGGTATGCTTATACAATGGAAAATTTACAACAACAACAACAAAGCCTTTAGTTCCAAACAAGTTGAGGTAGGCTAGAGTTGAAACCCATAAGATCTTGCAACCAACTCATGGCTTTGGCATATGGATAGCAAGCTTCCACGCACCCCTGTCCATAGCTAGCTCTTTGGTGATACTCCAATCCTTCAGGTCTCTCTTAACGGACTCCTCCCATGTCAAATTCGGTCTACCCCGCCCTCTCTTGACATTCTCCGCACGCTTTAGCCGTCCGCTATGCACTGGAGCTTCTGGAGGCCTACGCTGAATATGCCCAAACCATCTTAGACGATGTTGGACAATCTTCTCCTCAATTGGTGCTACCCCAACTCTATCTCGTATATCATCATTCCGGACTCGATCCTTCCTCGTGTGGCCACACATCCATCTCAACATATGCATCTCCGCCACACCTAACTGTTGAACATGTCGCCTTTTAGTCGGCCAACACTCCACGCCATACAACATTGCGGGTCGAACCGCCGTCCTGTAGAACTTGCCTTTTAGCTTTTGTGGCACTCTCTTGTCACAGAGAATGCCAGAAGCTTGGCGCCACTTCATCCATCCGGCTTTGATTCGATGTTTCACATCTTCATCAATACCCCCATCCTCCTGCAACATTGACCCCAAACACCGAAAGGTGTCCTTCCGAGGTACCACCTGGCCATCAAGGCTAACCTCCTCCTCACACCTAGTAGTACTGAAACCGCACATCATGTACTCGGTTTTAGTTCTACTAAGCCTAAACCCTTTCGATTCCAAGGTTTGTCTCCATAACTATAACTTCCTATTTACCCCCGTCCGACTATCGTCAACTAGCACCACATCGTCCGCAAAGAGCATACACCATGGGATATTTCCTTGTATATCCCTTGTGACCTCATCTATCACCAATGCAAAAAGATAAGGGCTCAAAGCTGACCCCTGATGCAGTCCTATCTTAATCGGGAAGTCATCGGTGTCGACATCACTTGTTTGAACACTTGTCACAACATTATCGTACATGTCCTTGATGAGGGTGACGTACTTTGCTGGGACTTTGTGTTTCTCCAAGGCCCACCACATGACATTCCGCGGTATCTTATCATAGGCCTTCTCCAAGTCAATGAACACCATATGCAAGTCCTTCTTTTGCTCCCTATATCTCTCCATAAGTTGTCGTACCAAGAAAATGGCTTCCATGGTCGACCTCCCAGGCATGAAACCAAACTGATTTTTGGTCACGCTTGTCATTCTTCTTAAGCAGTGCTCAATGACTCTCCCATAGCTTCATTGTATGGCTCATCAGCTTAATTCCACGGTAATTAGTACAACTCTAAACATCCCCCTTGTTCTTGAAGATTGGTACTAATATACTCCGTCTCCATTCTTCTGGCATCTTGTTTGCCCGAAAAATGAGGTTGAAAAGCTTGGTTAGCCATACTATCGCTATGTCCCCGAGACCTTTCCATACCTCAATAGGGATACAATCAGGGCCCATCGCCTTGCCTCCTTTCATCCTTTTTAAAGCCTCCTTCACCTCACACTCCTGGATTCGCCGCACAAAACGCATGCTGGTCTCATCAAAGGAGTTGTCCAGTTCAATGGTAGAACTCTCATTCTCCCCATTGAACAGCTTGTCGAAGTACTCCCGCCATCTATGCTTAATCTCCTCGTCCTTCACCAAGAGTTGGCCTGCTCCGTCCTTGATGCATTTGACTTGGCCAATATCCCTCGTCTTCCTCTCTCGGATCTTGGCCATCTTATAGATGTCCCTTTCACCTTCCTTCATGCCTAACCGTTGGTAGAGGTCCTCATATGCCCGACCCCTTGCTTCACCAACAGCTCGCTTTGCGGCCTTCTTCGCCATCTTGTACTTCTCTATGTTGTCTGCACTCCTATCCAGGTATAGGCGTCTGAAGCAATCTTTCTTCTCTTTAATCGCCTTCTGGACATCATCATTCCACCACCAGGTATCCTTATCTTCGCTTCTCCTTTCCCTGGACACTCCAAACTCCTCCGATGCCACCTTACGAATGCAAGTCGCCATCTTCATCCACACATTGTCCGCATCCCCTCCTTCCTCCCAAGGGCCCTCCTTAATGACCCTCTCCTTGAACACCTGAGCTACCTCCCCCTTGAGCTTCCACCACTTCGTTCTAGCGACTTTGGCATGCTTATCCCGCTGGACACGAATCCGAAAGCGAAAGTCGGCAACCACCAGCTTATGTTGGGGTACAACACTCTCTCTAGGTATCACCTTATAGTCTAGGCATGCACGCCTATCTTCTCTTCTCGAGAGGATGAAATCAATCTGGCTAGAGTGTTGGCCACTACTAACAGTCACCAGATGTGATTCTCTCTTTCTAAAGAGGGTGTTAGCTACAATCATGTTGTAGGCTAGAGCAAAGCTTAAGACATCTTCTCCTTCTTGATTGCAGCGGTATGACCTGGAGGACCAGCTCACGGTCATCTATACGGATGAGGAGGCTTACTGGCGGCTCAGGGGGACCCAAAAGTGGGTTCTCAAGGGGGATTCTAACACCACATACTTCCAGGCCATCGCTAATGATCGTCGTCGCTGTAATACCATCCCATTCCTGTGGGATGGTGAGACCCTCCTGCAGCGCCCGGCCAAGCTTCGCGCTCACGTAGATGGCTTCTATAAAGCCCTTTTTTCCGCTCCCCCGCGTGGGGGCTTGGCTCTTGCTCCCCTCTTCTGGGCGGGCGCCCAGTGTGTTTCGGACGCGGAGAATGCGGCCCTCACAGCTTCGTTCACGGAGGAGGAAGTTTGGCTTGCGATTAAGGGCATGAACCCTTCGTCCGCCCCGGGGCCTGATGGCTTGCCAGTTAAGTTCTTTCAAACCTTCTGGCACGCTATTAAGCCGGAGGTCATGGCTCTCTTTGAGGAGTTCTATGTGGGCGCCATTGACCTCCACCGCCTTAACTACGGGATCATTACTTTGATCCCCAAGGTCCCGGGCGCCTCCGACATTCGCCAGTTCCGCCCCATTACGGTGATCAATGTGATCTTCCGCATCCTCGCAAAGGGGTACGCCAATAGGGTGGCCCCTTTGGTCGACCGCATCACTCATCCAGACCAATCCGCCTTCATTCAGGGTCGCTATATCCTTGATGGAGTCTTGGTCTTCCACGAAGTCCTTCACAAGGTCAAAACCAAAAACCTCAAAGCGGTGTTCCTGAAGATTGACTTCCATAAGGCTTACGACACGGTTAGCTGGCCCTTCCTTCGGGAAGTATTGCTTCGGAAAGGTTTTGACGATCGTTGGGTCTCCCGGGTCATGCAGTTGGTGTCGTCGGGCCACACCGCGGTGAACATCAACGGGGAGATCGGCCCCTATTTCCCCACCTTTTGTGGGGTTAGACAGGGTGACCCCTTCTCCCCGTTCCTGTTCAACATGGTGGTCGATGCCTTGGCCGCTATCCTGGATAAGGCCAAGGCCGCCGGCCACATCCTCGGCATCGTCCCGCACTTGGTGGCAGGAGGGGGTGTTTCGCTCCTCCAATATGCCGATGACACCATCATTATGATGCAGGGTTCAAAGGCTGAGATCGCGAACCTCAAATTCCTCCTGCTCTGCTTTCAACATCTGTCGGGCCTCAAAATTAACTTAAAAGCGAGGTGATGGTCTTGGGCTATTCCCCTTCAGAGAGCCAGAGTATCGCTAACCGCCTAAACTGTCGGTTGGGGTCCTTCCCCACTACTTATCTGGGGATTCCCATTAGTACTCGCGCCTGACAGTGGCTGACCTGCGACCCTCGGTCCACAAGCTGCAGCACCGCATCGAGCCGTGGCAAGGCAGGTGGCTCTCTAAGGCGGCTCGCACGATCCTCATCAACTCGTCCCTCTCCAGTCTTCTCCTATTCATCATGAGCTTCTACAGCTTCCCCGAAACGCTCCACCATGAGATTGGCTCGGTCCAAGCTAGGTTCTACTGGGCTGGCGAGGGCGATAAGCAGAAATACCACATGGTCCGCTGGACTGACATCTGCAAGCCCCAGGACCGGGGTGGTCTCGGCATCATGTCCTCCAAACGCATGAACCTGGCCCTCCTCACTAGATGGTTGTGGCGCATTGCAAACGGCGATGGCGGCCTGTGGCTGCAGATCATCTGCCGCAAATACCTGCGCGACCAGCCCCTCGCATTCTGTGTTCTGACGGGCGGTTCACAGTTTTGGCAGTCTGTCGTCCAGCTCCTCCCGGTCCTTCGCATTGGGACCTCCATCTCGGTTGGCACTGGATCGGCCATGTTGTTTTGGTTCGACCGCTGGGCCGGTGATCTCCCATTCGCGGCCCGGTTCCCTGACCTCTTTTTCCATAGCGGTCGAACCTAGGATCTCCGTCGAGTCGGCCCTTATTGACTTAGGGCGCCTCGCGTTCCGGAGGCCATTTGGGCCACCGGAGGTTGCCGCTTGGCATGAGCTCCTTGATTCTATGGCTCTCCATGAGCCGGACTTGTCGCAGCACCACGACGACCGCCTGTCCTGGCATCTCGAGCCCTCTGGCCGCTTCTCCACGAAGTCTCTGTACCGCGCCATCGCTCCCTCTCCTGGACCGGCTGTCCTCGATTATATATGGTCTATCCGCGTGCCCCTAAAAATTAGAATCTTCATGTGGCAATGGATCCATGGCCGGCTCCCCTCGGGCGTGGAGGTCCTGAAGCGCCAGGGTCCCGGTGACGGTATCTGCCCCCTATGTGGGACGGTAGAAACCTCGAATCACATCTTCTTCTCGTGCGTGTCTGCCCAGTTTCTTTGGGGCTGCCTCCGAGAGGTCATCGGTGGTAACTGGTGTCACACTAACTTTCCCGATCTCCTCTCTGAGGTTCAGACCTCCCCCTTGACAGGCCGCCACATTAGGTGGCTGCTCATTGGGGTGCTCGCTTGGACGCTGTGGACTGTGCGAAATAAGCTTGTCATTCAACGGGTCCCCCTTCGACGTGCTACTGACGCTGTGTTCAAAATGTGTGGCTACTTGCAGCTTTGGCGGCCACTTAGCCGTCACCAGGATCGCGACGCCATCACCTCCATCATTGCCGACCTACGCTCGATGGCTCTCCGCTTGGCGCCGCCGCTCCCTCCGCCACCTCCTGAGCCGGATTAGATCCTTTGCTGCTGCTTCGGATGCTGCGGTTGACCCGCCTCCTTTGTTTATGTCCAGGGCTTGTTGAGCTGTGCCCTCAGCAGAACCGTTTGTACTTTGTGTTGTGGTACTTTGTGTGTGTGTGGGTGTACCTTATTGTACTTTGTGGCTCTGGTGGTTTGCTTTATCTATAAAGCGGGGCGAAAGCCTTTTTCGGCAAATTAAGGTGCCTAAGATGCTAGTTTTTTCATAAAAATCACCGTATTAATCATCTAACATAAGACATGAGAGATCCTAAATTAGTCCCCGGATACAAATAACAAATATGATCATTCTACAATTTTTACAGCAAGGTATTAACTTTCATGAAATCCTATGAAAAGAAGAGGGTTAACTGGGAAAGAGGTAGACACTCACTAATACTGAAGCACATTCTCTGTCAAACAAAACACTTCAGCCATCTGAAATTAATATCCTTGAGGCATAACCGCAGGAATCAACAAATTTCGAAAATTTGAGCCCCATAGCCATCTGTATGCAAAGAGAGAGAATGTGAAATAAGTACTCCCTCCGTCCCAAAATAAATGTCTTAACTTCAGTGCAACTTTGTACTAAAGTTAGTACAAAATTGAGACGCTTATTTTGGGACAGAGGGAGTAAAATCTAGTGGTTAGTTACAACTTCACTGATTAGTCCCTTCACTTTCATTCTGATACCTTGTGAACCATTTTACGGAAATACATAGAAACAGATCAGGAATAGATAGTGAAAATGATAAGTCTCTTCACAAAAAAAATGAATTCATAGTAATTTTGACGATCGTCAGGGTGAACTTCTATATGAGAATAAAAGAGCTACAGCTGCACTACATTCGCCACATAATGGATTTACTATTCGCCTAATTCTCAAGACAATATCATGGCCACAGTTCCATATTGGTCCAAACTACCAATGCATATAAGTTGAGTTATTTTGCGGAAACTAATGCATGCACATGATTCTATTTATCATTCAACATGCCGTGCAGGTAGGAACCCGATACAATTTTTCCACCTTAACAAACAACCTGCAAGGTGATCAAAACTACCAATTTTCCACGTCTCTTGCTTTTTATGGGAGCACATATAACAATTTGATTATACCCTTCCAATTATGGTTGTAGTACTGTCACCCTCACAGCTGCAGAACCAGGGAATAGGAAGCTAAAGGAGGCCGAGAGCGGCACCAAGGGAAATGTTTGAATAACAAGTGGGCCATCTGAGAGTGTCTTGTTCATTTGGGCTTTCAGCCATGTAAGTGTGAGGGCCTGGTGGGCTGAGTGTGTGAAAATGTACGAGCTATATATAAGCTAGACCGTTGGCTGGATTTGGCAGCGACTAAATGAAATAGCTCACATCTCCTCCTACCTCCTATCTCTCTGGTTTCTTCTTCTTCCCCAAGTATCCCCTTCTCGATCCGAAATCTGAGCGAGAAATCCTCAGTAAGGATATGACAATGGTAGATGATAATTATGAGTATAATCCGTTGATTCCGTTCCACACTGAGCCAAATTACTACAGAAAACTGAAAATGTATGTTATGCCATTTAGCATATATGTACTCAAGACTTGCTACACTCGTATAGTATTACAAAATCTCCACATTCATCTAAATAGAAAATTCCAAAAAAAAGATGTTGGCCACAAATTTAATGGACTCTTATGATTACGAAATGACAACCAATGGACTCTCTTTATCTGATAATGTTTCTTCTGAAGAGATGTTAAGACAAATCAAGTCATGCATGGCATATTGATCCAAGCCTAACAATCCATATAGACAGATTCTTTTTCCCGAAACCAACCCATAGTAATTTTTTCCCGTATTGTTATCAATATTCAATAGAGCATTCACCTTCCTACCTGATATGCTACTTGGTTCAGAAAAAAAATCATGAATCTTTTTTCACCCTAGAATAAAACAACCTCCCAAGTGATCAAAACTAACAAAAATTCATTTATCTTGCATTTTACTGGAGTTTTATATGCCAACTGGATTGGATCCTTCCTAGCATGGTACGTGATAATTATGAGCTTAGGCCGTCCACAGTTGATTTTGAGCCAAATATAAGAGAACAAACATGGCATGTTTCATCACGATAAATACTACAGAAAATTGAAAAACAACCGTTTCTGCCATGTAGCATATCTGAACTCAAGTATGCTACCCTAGTGTAGTATTGCAAAAGAGAGAGAGAGAGAGAGAGACACTAGTAGAAAACAGGGCTTTGGTCACAGCTCAATATACACATTAGTCCCGGTTGCATTACGAACCGGGACTAATGTGAGCATTAGTCCCAGTTTGAACGGCTAAAGGCATTAGTCCCAGTTCAAATGAGACCTTTAGTCCCGGTTTGAGACACGAACCAGGACTAAAGGGTGCGATGCCCTTTAGTCCCGGTTCTTATCTCAAACCGGGACTAAAGATGAGACTTTTAGTCCCGGTTTGAGACACGAACCGGGACTAAAGGGTGCGATGCCATTTAGCCCCGGTTCGTGTCTCAAACCGGGACTAAAGGGGTTCGTGTCTTAAACTCTACACACACACACACACACACACACACACACACACCCGCCGCCCGTGTATCGCCATTTCAGTTTTGAAAAAAAACAAAATAAAATGATAAAAACTTCAAAAAAATAAAATCCTTCGAGATGTAGTTATATTACTACATCTACTAGTTAGGAAAATTTTAAAACTTAAATTTGGACATGTTTTGCAAAAAGTGTAGGGAAAAAGTAAAACGGCTATAACTTTTGCATACGATGTCGGAAAAAACATGTATAATATATCAAAATGTTCAGCATGAAAATCCAAATCCGATTTTGACCACCGTAGGCCTGTTTGCAAATTTTTAGACTCCTCAAATTCTTAAAGGAAAAAAGATATGCTCAAATTTCAATTTTTTTAAATTTTGGTTAAATCTGGTCAAACAACTTATTCAAGAAGTATTAGTGTTACTAAATAATTATTCAAGAATATTAGTGTTACTAAATAATTACTTCAGTTTTTTTGAATTTTGGTCAAATCTGGTCAAATAATGGTCAAACTACTTATTCAAGAAATATTAGTGTTACTAAATAATTATTCAAGAATATTAGTGTTACTAAATAATTATTTCAGTTTTTTTGAATTTTGGTCAAATCTGGTCAAACTATGGTCAAACAATGGTCAAACTACCTATTCAAGAAATATTAGTATTACTAAATAATTGCTGTTTTTTCCCTAAAAAAATAATTACTTTTTTTTAGAATAATAGTTCAAACTCAAACAGTGAAACATTTGACTTCGTGCTCAAACTGAACTCCTGAGGGTTAATAGGATTGACATCTTACTATTGTCAGAAAAACAACAAGTGCAGACTTGGAAACGAGGGGGAATAGAACCCGGAAGTTAAGCGTGCTCAGGCTGGAGTAGTGACCGGCCGGGAAGTTAGACGATTTGGAATGATGAGGAGTGATTAGAGAATAGAGATTATAGATTAAATTGAACAGTGATCATGGGTGATTAGAGATTAAATTGTAAAATAATTCAGAAATTTGAAAATAGGGAAAAAATTCAAAAAAAATCCAAAAAATTTCCTTTAGTCCCGAGCTCCAGACAGCGGCCATGTGGAGGGCCTTTAGTCCCGGTTCGTATAAGAACCGGGACTAAAGGGGGGGGGGCTTTAGTCCCGGTTCCAGAACCGGGACTAAGGGGGGGGGGCTTTAGTCCCGGTTCCAGAACCGGGACTAAAGGCCCGTTTTCTACTAGCGAGAGAGAGAGAGAGAGAGAGAGAGAGAGAAAACACAACACAGACTCCCCTCCTCCCGTTTCGTCCCCGCGGGCGACCTAGGGGAAACCCTAGGGCGCCGCCGGCTGGGGACCCCCTCCCTCCATCTCCTCCCTCGCCGCCGCCCGTTCGCACCGTCGGGCGTAGCCCGTTTGGTGCTGGCGGTGGCGGGGATTCATCTCTCCTTGCTCGGGCGGAGGCGTTGCTCTATCCGGGGGGGGGGGGTGGGGGACGGTGGCATGGCTACACAGTCCGGCGACGGGGCTGCTGGTTCGTGGTGGTGGCGTGGAGGGCCTCATGGTGGTGGACGCACTCATGGCGGCGGTGGATCTGATGTGGCGGAGGTGCGGGTGATTGCGGGCGAGCTGGATTCCGGCCGGATCTGGCGCTAGGGGCCCGGCTGGTGGCGCGGGACGAGGGAAGGGGCTCATCATGGTCGGGGCTACGGGTGGGGGCGGTGGTGGTTGACAGCCAGATCAGCTCGGATCTGGCCCATGGTCGTCGGTTGGCGGCTCAGGGCTGTCCCTTGGGGTCCCGGCGTGGATGTGGGCTGCCACAGCGTGGTGGTGGCTCATGGCGGTGGTCTGGATCATTTCACGGCGGCAGCTGGTCATCTCCGGCAGCGGCCTGGGTTGGCCTTCGATCCCTCTCCTCGTCGCCCGGGCACTACCTTCGTCGAAGGGTTGGCTCTCTCCTAGATGCGGTCCATCGCTCCTCTCGCGCCCGGTGATGCAGGACCGAACTCATCTCACACCCGGCAGCAGGACTGAGCTCGTCTCACTCCCGGTGCCACAGGACGGGTCGATGGAGGCCATTTTGGCCGGCCTATTGGGTCTCGAAGTTGGGAGCCACCCAAGTTGGTTGGGGTAGCGGCATGCCTCGGATGAGGTGGTGTCAAGGTCTTGGATGTTGGGGCGGTGGCCCTGGGGATGGTAGCGCGGTGCTCAAGGGCAGAGCCCATGGCTCGATGCTGCCCGGTGACCATGGCCGTGTGGGCGGCGTGGTTGCGGGGGTGTGGCGTTCGGTGGCGGTGACTGTTGGCCGGGGTGAAAACCTGTTCTATCTTCGGACGGACCGGCGACGGCGAAACTCGTTCCCTTCTTGAAGGCGTCGTCGCGGCTCACATTGCCCATCGTGTCGCTCCAGGGGAAACTCTGACCATCGGGTCGGGCGGTGCCAGCGCTCCGGTGTCGTATCCTTCCTGAAGGCGCCGCCTTGGAGCCCACGGTTCGTTGTATGTGGCTTCATCTCTTCGCGGTGGCGTGTTCACGGTCGAGGACCCCGGCTGCTCTTGTAGTGCTCGGGGTGGTGTTGCTGCGCTCAGCGCCTATGTATCCTACCTTGGGTGTGTGCATGTGCTGTGGTGGCATGCGTTTGTATCGGGTGTTGATGATCGTTGCTTTATATATAGAGCGGGGGCGAAAGCCTTTTTCGGTAACACATCACAGCCCTGAATATAGAGATACAAATAGAAAGTTGGCACGTAAGAAAAGTATCAATAAGGTAGAAGAAACAGAGTGACATAATGATAGCTGTAATGTATCTATAAATTGATTTGGACTATAGTTTATCTACTAGAGAAGTCCTACAGAAGAAGCAAGCCAAGACATACCGAAATTCCGGTAGCTCAGGATGGAAGATTTTTCTTTCAGAGCACTCCTGGACAGTTTTGACAGGTTAATTTCATATGGTTTTCGCATGTAAAAGTTCCAAGTAACTTAACTATTTAAGAAAAGACATGACCATGTGTTGTGTTCTGATATGGGACTGTATGTAGAAGTGGAACTGCTCACAAATAAGAACATGGGCACATGTGGATAGAGATGAATAAATCCTGTGATACAGGGGCATACATGATCAAGTAGAGTTAGCAACAGGTCGGTAGGTCGGTACATATGTGTTGATGAGGGTCAATGAGTCCACAAATTCTACATGGAAAGATAATCTGGAGCAATGAGTCACAAAAGCACCCAGCCATCAATGTGCAGAAGAGGTGAACTTGCATCATACTGGGAAAATTTCTCACCGGAAACAGATATAATTTATCTTCTGCTGAGAATGAGAACACAATGGGATCGATCCCTCGACGTGGCCACTGACGGAGGCTACAATTGATTCGGAAGCTGCATTATCATCTCATCAGACTACGTTGTTCCTAATAATCAACTGAAACAAACACAAATGCCCGAATTAATAGACCCCAACCAGGATGAACAACCAGAGTTAATTAACCTAGCCAGGAGCAATTGCTGCTGGAGGTGCTGCTGCCGGAGTAAAGAGGATGACGGGAGGGCGTCATGGGACGAAGCAGCTAAAGCGTGGGGAAACGGAAACGTATACCTCCACTGATCGCCGGCGGAAAGTGGCGCATTTCGGCGGATCAGCTTCACGGGACAGCCGCAGCGCCGCGTCGCAGAGCCTCTCGCGCCGTCGCGCGCTCGATGGAACCCTACGGCCGCGTCGCCCGCCCTTCGCTTCGCTGCACATGGCCTCGCCTCGTCCCCCCACCGTGCGACCGCATCGGAGTCGCCCGCCGTCTCGCTCTTTTATTTTCGGAAAATACTAAAATCCGAACTTCAGATTTATTGGATTTCTTTTTTTTTTTGCAGGGAGATTTATTGGATTTCAGCCCGAAAGTCTTCCGAACCACTGGATTTTTTGCACGAATCCTAAAGCGTCAAAATAGCAACGTCCATGCATTCTTTCATTATTGAAAACTAACACAAGACCCGTGCGTGGCAACAGGGCATATAAATTTTAGTGATTTGACATTATGTTATAACACAAAAGACCATGCGTTACAGCAAATACACCCAAATAAATAAGCGTGTGATTAGAAACCTAAAAAATATTTTACCAATCAAACAACTTCTATTATTTAGTGGTTCAAATGAATGGTGTCAAAGATACACATCAACATTGTCAACTAGGAAGCGAAAAGGTCTCACCACGCCCCGTCCCCTCTCCATGCCGCTGGCCACTCCGGCCGCGGCGGCCAACAGATCCGGCCTTCAATGCCGCCTTCCTCGCCGCGTTCTGCTCGCCGGGGCCTGGTCCCCCTCCCCGACGCTTCCCTTCGCCCTCCTGTTGCGGCTCCAGAACCAGGGGTCCTTCGCTGCCCTCCTCCCCGAGGTCCGCAGCCACCATCCTGGCGGCGTCAGATCCAGCGTCCACGCCGCATTTTCTGCCTCGGGCGGCGTCCTCCCGCGGTGCAGCCTCTCTCGGACCGCCGGATCCGGCAGTTCCCCCTGGCTTTCGATCCATTGTGGTTTCCCCCTCCCTCCCTCTTTCTGGTCAACTTTCCCCTTCGAGGCAGACCGGGGTGGATGGGGACGGATGGACGGAGATCAACAGGAGGGCCGCCTCTCGCCCGTCGGTCTGTCCTCGGCGCGGCCGCGCCCCTCGCTCGGACCGCCGTCCTGCCTTCAATGCGGGGGCGGGCGCGAGGCCTTCTTAAGTAGGTTCAAGGGCAAATGCTTCCGCTGCCTCAGCAAGCACCACCGCCGCGTCGACTGCCGCGAACCTCTGCGCTACATCATCTGCGAGCGCCTCGGCCACTTCGGCAAAGAGTGCCCCCAAAATCCTCGCAACAAGGGGTCGGGGAGCCGGTCTGGGATCGGTTGGGGTCGTAGTCTTCCTCATCGCCGGCTCGTGACCTGCCTGCTACCCCTCCCTTCTCGATCACGATGGACGGCTCCTACCACACCGACCCTTCTAGGCGCCCTCGCTTCAACAACAAGGTGGTGATATCCACGCCTGCTCTAGAGCACGGCGAGTTCTTCCTCCGCCAGCACGACATCACGCTCGTCGCTGCCGATCGCGCTCTCTTCACCAACCCGATGGCGGTGGGCAAGGCCATCCACGAGCAGCTCTGCACCCCTCCCCACCTGCTGCGCGTCACCGCTCACCATCCGGAGGTGTTCCTGGTCCACTTCGAGCTCCCTGCCCATCGAGACGCGGCCGTGCGTCGGGGCGTGCTCAAGGTGGACGGCGGCAAGTTCTTCCTACGGGCATGGCGTGAAGACGATCGTGCTGCTGTGGTCAAGTTTCCCCTGCACGTTCGCATCATCATCGAAGATCTCCCGATGCAGTTCTGGTCCCTAGTGGGGGCCGAGGAAGCTCTGGGCGACTTCGGCCGTGTTGACCGCCTCGACTCCCGCACTCTGGAGGGCGACCACTCCAAAGCCTTCGCCTGCTAGCTCCCCACCAAGTGCGCGCTATGGGTGCTCGCGCGGGGCGCGGGCCGCGCTGACGAGGCGCTCGGCTTCGCTTCGCTCGCCCGGCGTGTCTCGCCGCCACCTGGGGCCCGCTGCTTCGACATGCTAGTGCACGTGGACCTAGTGGAAGACTGGTCGCCGCTCTCACCCCGCTCCTCTCACTCGGGGCAGAGCGGGCTTCCCTCCTCCGAAGACGAAGACGATCGCTCCCTCCCGCGCATCTATCCGGGCACCTAGGTGGCCCACGTGGAGGATGGGCAAGGCCGGTCCGGCAGCCGTTCTGGCCGGTCCACGGGCGCCAGCTGCGATGGCCCCATCCTTGGTGTGGGGAGGCGCGACTCCGAAGACGGTGTCAGCGCGGGTGGTCAGTGTAACGCCCGGGTAATCAAGCTACAGTAAAACTCTCCTAATGATGCCATGTCATCTGCGATTACTATTACTAATCTCGGGATAATTCGAAACCGCGTCAAATTCAAACTTAAAATTAAAGTCGACAATAAAAGTTTTCAAAATTGAAACAAAAATGTTCGGTGGACGCCAAGTATTACAAAGGTAATTATGGTGCAGAAAACACATTTTTAGTAAAAGACTAAATACTTTAAAATGAAATAAAACAGAAAAGAAAAAATAAAGAAAAGAAAGAAAGAAAGAGAAAGGAAAACCCCCCAAACCCCCCTGGGTCATCTGGCCCAGCTAACCCACCTGGCCCATCCGGCCGAACCGGCCCGCCTCCCCCTGCCGCCTCCCTTCCCTGTTCCCCCGACCCGGGTCGGAACAGGGGCGCGTCCCCGCCGCACCCTCTCGCTGGCGATGACGAGGGGATAAGGTCGCCACGCCGCGCCCCCTCGGTCTCTCCTCCCACTCACCCCCACGCTCGCCTCGGTTCTTGCGCCTTCCACTCCCCTCCAGAGCCACCGCACCTCGCCCCCTCGTTCCCCACCGCAATCGAGCGCCGCCATGGCCTCGCCGCCGTAGTACTCGCGGCCACCGCGACCTCCAAGCCCTTCCGACGCGTCCGCTCGCTCCGCCTCCCTCGACTACGCCTCCACGTCAAGACGCAGGACGCCGAGCACCATCGAACGCTGCCCCAACCTCGTCTTCTTCCTCGGATCCCCGACGCATCTCCGACGAGCGCAGTCGACTCTCCGGCTACTAAACTCCCAAGGGCCATCTTGCATGCCGCACGGTGAGCTCCCCATCTCCCGCCCATCTCCGTTAGCTCCCTCGCACGCCCTAGCTAGCTGCCGCCGAAGCACCCGAGCGCTCCGCCGCAGACCCCATCGCCGACGAGTCTCCGGTGACCAAATGGTCACGGGCTCGTGTCGGTTACGCTCCTCATGCCCCGTAGATCCTCCCCAACCTCTCCATTTCTTCGCTAGCTCGCCCCAGCTCCACTCTCCTCGAGCTCCCGACTACGCCGCCGCCTGCGCGCGTCGCCGACGCCCTTCCGGTGACCAAATGGTCACGTGGCCGAGCCCATTGTGCTCAGCGCGTCGCGCAGCTCCACCCTAGACTTCCCGCTCGCCCCGAAGCGCGCTGCGTCGCCGTCTTCGTCTGCGCCCGAACAGCAGCCCGCCGCGCTCGTCGCCGGCGACCATTCCGGCCACCCCCGCCGCCGTGCTCCCCTCCATCGGACGCGGCGCGAAGAGGCCGTTCCAGAGAGCCTGGCCGCGCCCGATTTGGTGCCCCGTAGTGCGATTCCGGCCAACGCCGGCGAGGGGCCGCCTCTGTTGGGTCGCCGGAGTCGCTCCGGCACCGTCCGCCGATGTGGCTAGGCGGGCCCCACCCCTGGGTCGCTGCCTATGGGCCTGGGGGCCCCAACTCGCCACGTTGACCAAGTCAACTTCGCTGACGTGGCAGCTACTGCCACTGACATGCGGGCCCCATGCCATAAAACAAATAAAAACAAATATATAAACTACTAATTAATTAAGTTAATTAACTAAAACCTAATTAGACACTGACTGCTGGGGCCACCCACTAATTAACCCATTTTAGTTAGTTTTAAAACTCTGTTAAGGCCCTTGACAATGACATGTGGGTCCCACTGGACCCACCTGTCTGGTTTGACTGGTCAACCGACCAGTTGACCTGCTGACATCACTCAGATGTCATGCCTACGTCATCACACACTGTTTTGGATAATGTTGGAATTAAATATATAATTAAAATTAGAAAATGATTTAAATCTTTAGAAAATAATATCTTTTAATCCGTAACTCGGATGAAAATACTTTGTACATGAAAGTTGCTCAGAACGACGAGACAATTCCGGATACGCAACCCGTTCGTCCGCCACACCTCCCTAACCTATCGAACTCATAACTTTCCCCCTCCGGCTCCTCTGCCCGAAAACGCGAAACACCGGGGATACTTTCCCGGATGTTTCCCCCCTTCACCGGTATCACCTCATACCACGTTAGAGCACCCCTAGCACCATTACTTGTCTTGTCATGCATTGTTATGCATCTGTTTGCATTGTATTCATTGTTTCTTCCCCCTCTTCTTCCGCTAGACACCGAGACCGACGCCGCTGCTACCCAGTACGACTACGGAGTTGACGACCCTTCTCTCTTGCCAGAGCAACCAGGCAAGCCCCCCCCCTTGATCAGTAGATATCGCCTACTCTCCTCTATACTGCTTGCATTAGAGTAGTATAGCATGTTACTGCTTTCCGTTAATCCTATCCTGATGCATAGCCTGTCCTTGCTACTACTGTTGTTACCTTTACCTGCAATCCTATTGCTTAGTATAGGATGCTAGTTTATCATCAGTGGCCCTACATCCTTGTCCGTCTGCCATGCTATACTATCGGGCCGTGATCACTCGGGAGGTAATCACGGGTATATACTATATACTTAATACATGATACATGTGATGACTAAAGACGGGTCGGCTCATAGGAGTACCCACGAGTGGATCTTTGTGGCGAAGCGACAGGGCAGGTTGAGACCATCTAGGAGAGAGGTGGGCCTGGCCCTGGTCGGCGTTCGCGGTTATTTCAAGATAACACGTTTAACGAGATCTTGGTATTTGATCTGAGTCTGGCCACTGGCCTATACGCACTAACCATCTACGCGGGGACAGTTATGGGCACTCGACGTCGTGGTATCAGGCGAAGCCTTCGTGACATCAGCGACTGAGTGGCGCGTCCTGGATTGGACCGTAAGCCTGCTCTTGTATTAAGGGGGCTAGTTCTGCTCCCAGCCGCGTTCGCAACCTGCAGGTGTGCAAAGGGCGATGGGCCCTGACCCCTGTGCCATAGGATTTAGACCGGCGTGCTGACCTCTCTGTTGTGCCTAGGTAGGGCTGCGACGTGTTGATCTTCCGAGGCCGGGCATGACCCAGGAAAGTGTGTCCGGCCAAATGGGATCGAGCGTGTTGGGTTATGTGGTGCACCCTTGTAGGGAAGTTAATCTATTCAAATCGCCGTGATCTTCGGTAACAGGACGACTTGGAGTTGTACCTTGACCTTATGACAACTAGAACCGGATACTTAATAAAACACACCCTTCCAAGTGCCAGATACAACCGGTGGTCGCTCTCTCACAGGGCGACGAGGGGAGGATCATCGGTTAGGGTTATGCTATGCGATGCTACTTGGAGGACTTCAGTCTACTCTCTTCTACATGCTGCAAGATGGAGGTGGCCAGAAGCGTAGTCTTCGACAGGATTAGCTGTCCCCCTCTTATTCTGGCTTTCTGCAGTTCAGTCCACCGATATGGCCCTTTACACATATACCCATGCATATGTAGTGTAGCTCCTTGCTTGCGAGTACTTTGGATGAGCACTCACGGTTGCTTCTCCTTCTTTTCCCTCTATCCCTTCTACCTGGTTGTCGCAACCAGATGTTGGAGCCCAGGATCCAGACGCCACTGTCGATGACGACTCCTACTACACCGGAGGTGCCTACTACTACGTGCTGCCCGCTAACAACGACCAGGAGTAGTTTAGGAGGATCCCATGCAGGAGGCTTGCGCCTCTTCCGATCTGTATCCCAGTTTGTGCTAGCCTTCTTAAGGCAAACTTGTTTAACTTATGTCTGTACTCAGACATTGTTGCTTCCGCTGACTCGTCTATGATCGAGCTCTTGTATTCGAGCCCTCGAGGCCCCTGGCTTGTAATATGATGCTTGTATGACTTATTTTATTTGTAGAGTTGTGTTGTGATATCTTCCCGTGAGTCCCTGATCTTGATCGTACACGTTTGCGTGTATGATTAGTGTACGATTGAATCGGGGGCGTCACAAGTTGGTATTAGAGCCGACTGCCTGTAGGAATCCCCCTTCCACACTCCTTGGCCAAAGTTGAGTCTAGACATTACAAAACTTTTACTAACATGGCTGTGTGCCTTACGGGCCCACGTCGCCATCTGGGTAGTATTAGGATCTTTTACTCCTCGATCCTTACTCTGGGACTCTGAACTCTCTCCTACTCGGGTTAAACGATTTTACTAACTCTAACACTAGGATCCCGTGACCATGTTCACCCCAAAGTTGGATAAGCCCTAGTTATTCTTTAGAGTAGTATTTGAACATTATCCACATTGTCATTTGACTCCTATGAAAACATCTTTGTTTTTAGATGGGACCCACGAGGCAGGTCGTGCGCCACACGACGGCCATTGGTGCCTCAGGATCACCTGCTGTGTTGGTTGAGATGATGACCTATCTGGGTTATCGCTGGCACCCTGAGTACACCGTCTATGAGGAGTATCAGGACTTCAACCAGGAGCAGTACCGTGCCATCGTCCACCTCTACTCTCGGGAGTATGACTCCACTACTGTGCTGCACACTGCTCATGGTGTTGGAGTGACTATCGATATGGCGGTCCACGATGCTGCTTATGCTGCTCTGAAACGTCTTTGTGGAGAGTATCAGGAGTTGGACACCTCCCCCTTCAGGCACATTGCTATCGCATCCGATGTTGGTGCGGAGGGTTACTACACTGCTGCCTACTCCACTGTCACCCGAGAGCCCTTCTACCATCAGAACCTGGTTCTGCATGCTGATGGGCTGGATAGAGCTAACCGAGCTCTTCGCCATGAGCTGTACACCACCCGTCAGCTCCTGTATTGTGCTCTGACGCTGTTGCACCCCTCTGTCCGCTCTGGTGATCTGTCGCGTTCTGCGATCTACCCTGCCCGGACCGTGATGCCCCAGGGCGTCGGCTGGCCAGATGTGGGAGGCTACTCTCCTGCATTGGGTCCTCTCCTGCCATCTGCGCATCGGGTTCCACACCAGAGTATCCACGGACCCCAGGCTACTCGTGTGGAGGTCTTCCCTTCGCGTCACTACCAGCTGTCGGGCTACACCTACCTCCGCAGTACTGCATGGGATTGTTGTAGACTTGCTTATTAGTGTTAGATGCATTCGCCGCGAGCCTGTGCCGCCTATGATGTCTTAGCCTATGTACCGAACTCTGTGTAATGAACTCTATGCATGATCTCTTTTGTAAGATATGCCGACTACCATGTAGTATCTATCGTGCTGCTTTCGTTGTGCATGTTTCATCATGAATGATTCTTGTTTTTGCAAATTTCTCAATGCTGAACTACCCCTGTTAAATATTAGCAGGATGGATAGACCAGGTGGTCGTGGTCGTGGTGGCAACGCCCCACCACCGCCTGAGTACATGGCTGGGATGATGCAACAGTTTGAGCTGAATCGTCAGTTCATGGAGAATATTATGGCTCAGTTTCCTCGCCCCAATATGAACCAGCAGCCAACCCAAGTGACTCTGCAGGATTTCATGCGCCTCAACCCAACCGTGTACCGCAGCTCAACTCAGGCTCTGGATGCTGATGACTGGCTCCGTGACATCACCTATGAGATGGAGTCTGCTGATGTAGCCCCTGCCAGCTATGTCACCTTTGCTTCCTTCTTCCTGAAAGGACCCGCAGCTCAATGGTGGGACAGCCACAGGCATACTCTGCCAGCTGGAACAATCATCACCTGGCCAGACTTCCAAGCTGCCTTCCGTGCTCGCTTCATTCCTCAGGGAGTCATGGACCGTAAGAAGTGCGAGTTTCGCAACCTCACCCAAGGCAACAAGAATATTGAAGCTTATCAATGGGAGTTTCTTGACTTGTCCCGCTATGCTGAAGAAGACATTGCAACCGATGCACGCAGATAGGAGAAGTTCCGTGATGGCCTTCAAGCTGACATCAAGCTCGCACTTCTAGTGCATGACTTTGCTGATTTCGCCACCCTGGTGAACAAGGCCATCAATGTCGAAACTGGTCTGCAGGAATACCAGGGCTCTCACAGGCGCAACCGTGACACGGGCTCATCTTCGGGCCCGTCTTCACAGAAGCGTAAGATATGGATTCCCAACAGTATGTACCAGCCAAATGCACCTGCCCCAAGGCAGACCTATGCCGCACCTCGTCTGCCTGCTCCTCCAACTAGGCAGTCAAGACTTCCAGCTCCACCACCACAAGCTCCTGTTCCCACTCCCAATAATGGTCTCTGCTACAAGTGTGGTCAGCCAGGTCACCGTGCTAGGGATTGCAATCAGAACCAGAATCAACTGGCCCTCCCAGCAACTGGCCGTGGAAGCAACCAGCCTCGCAACGACAGTGCCAAGTCTTATGGCCGTGTTCATGCCAACTATGTTGATCTCAATGAAGTTCTAGACCAGCCTGCTACCGTGATGGGTACACTCCTCGTAAATTTAGTACTAGCATCTGTTTTATTTGATACGGGAGCATCGCATTCATTCATATCAGCTGAGTTTGCATTCATGCATGGCATTAAATACGAAGAGATGAACACTGCGATTGTGGTACACACTCCTGCGGGCCAGTGTCAAACCTCTATGGTTAGTCACGATGTTCCCGTTGAAATTGAAGGACTGGAATTCCTTGCCTCTCCCATCGTATTGAAGTCCTGTAGCATCGACCTCATTCTGGGAATAGATTGGTTGAAAGCGCATATTGCTTCTATAGTTTGCGCCACTAAGGTCGTCCATCTGCTACACCCTACTGATGAAATAATTGCTTACCAAGCTCATCTAGTTCAGAACGCCGAGGCACGTCTTTATGCCTTGAACGCGTTGAACGCTGCACCACTCGAGGGCATTGGAAACATTCCCGTCGTTCGTGAATTCCAAGATGTCTTCCTAGAAGAACTTCCAGGGATTCCCCCTGCTAGAGCTGTCTAATTCATCATCGACTTGAAACCCGGCACTACCCCTATAGCTAAACGACCCTACAAGATGCCGCCGCATGAACTCATTGAGCTTAAGGAGGAAATCGACAAATCTCTTGTCAAAGGTTTCATTCGCCCAAGTTGCTGTCCTTGGGGAGCACCTTCTCTCTTTGTTAAGAAGAAGGATGGGACAAACCGATTAGTCCAAGACTACCGTCCTATAAACCAAGCTACCATTCAGAATAAATATCCTCTTCCTCGGATCAATGATCTTTATGATCAACTGGCTGGCTCATCAGTGTTCTCCAAACTCGACTTGAGGTTGGGTTACCACCAGATCCGTGTTCGTGAGGAGGACATCCCAAAAACCGCCTTCGTGACTCGGTATGGATCATACGAGTACACCGTCATGTCATTCGGCTTAATGAATGCTCCCGCCACCTTCTCTCGTCTGATGAACTATATATTCATGGATTACCTCGACAAGTTTGTCGTGGTTTATCTGGACGATATCCTTGTATTATCCAAGAACGAAGAAGAACATGTTGCACATCTTCGTCTTGTGCTGGAAAAACTTCGAGAGCATCAACTGTATGCTAAGTATTCCAAGTGTGAATTCTGGCTCCCCGAAGTAACCTATCTTGGGCATGTCATCTCCAAGAATGGTATTGCCGTCAACCCTGAACGAGTTCAGGCTATTCTCGATTGGACTCCTCCGAAGAATGTGAAGCAAGTCCGAAGTTTTCTCGGCCTCGCCAGCTATTGCCGTCGATTCGTCGAGAACTTCTCCAAGATTGCCAGGCCTCTGACTAATCTGTTGCATAAGGGTGTCAAGTTCTATTGGACAGACAAGTGTCAGGAAAGTTTCCAGGCGCTCAAAGACAAGTTGACTTCTGCCCCCGTGCTTGCTCCACCTGATACTAAGAAGGACTTCGTCATTTACTGCGACGCTTCCTGTCAAGGATTAGGTTGTGTCCTAATGCAAGAGCGCAGAGTGATTGCTTATGCCTCTCGTCAACTGCGCCCTCATGAAGAAAACTACCCAGTTCACGACCTCGAGCTTGCTGCTGTCATTCATGCACTAAAGCAGTGGCGACACTACCTTCTCGGTAATCGTTGCGAGATCTTCACCGATCACCAAAGTCTGAAGTATCTGTTTACTCAGCTAGATCTAAACCTCCGTCAGCAAAGATGGATGGAGACTATTGCAGACTTTGACGTGGGTATATCATATACCCCGGCAAGGCTAATGTAATGGCTGATGCCTTGAGCCGCAAGTCTTACTGCAACCACCTCCAGGTTCACAAAGTTCAGCCCTCGCTTGTCGAAGAATTTAGAAAGTCGAACCTCCATATTGTTCCTCCTGGAGCACTCGCTCCCCCTCCCCCGGAGTTCCGCAAGATGAATCTTCTTATTGTTACTAAGGGTTCTCTAAATACCCTGGCTATCGTACCAGATCTCGTAGCTGGTATAAAGACTATTCAAGGTTATGACTCTGAAGTCCATAAGATTAAATGCCATCTAGCAGAAGGAAAGCCCTCATTCTTCACTGTTGCCGACGATGGCGCCTTGTATTTCAAAGGCCGCCTAGTGGTACCATGTTCGAAGAAAAACCTGGATAAGACTAAAAGGGTTATGCAAGAAGCTCATGATACGCCTTTGTCCATCCATCCCGGTAGTACAAAGATGTACCAGGATATTCGTCAAAGATTCTGGTGGTCTAATATGAAGCAGGGCATTGCTTGTTATGTTGCTAAGTGTGACGTTTGTCGCCATATCAAAGCAGAGCATCAAAAGCCTGCTGGAACTCTGCAACCTATCTCTATTCCTGAATGGAAATGGGGCCATGTTGAAATGGACTTTGTCACTGGATTTCCCAAATCACAGAAAGGTAATGATGCTATTCTTGTCGTCATTGACCGGCTTTCCAAAGTTGCCCATTTTCTGGCGGTCAAAGAGACAATCACTGCTAGTCAGCTTGCTACTCTCTACATGGCCAGAATTGTTTCACTTCACGGTATCCCACTGGTTATCAGTTCAGACCGTGGCAGCTTATTCACTTCAAGGTTTTGGGCGAGTTTCCAAGAAGCTATGGGAACTCATCTGTCATTCAGTACTGCGTTTCATCCTCAGTCGCAAGGACAGGTTGAACGTGTCAACCAAGTTCTCGAAGACATGCTTCGAGCTTGTGTAATATCATTCGGCAAGAAATGGGAGGAATCTCTTCCATATGCCGAGTTCTCTTATAATAATAGCTATCAAGCTAGTCTGAAGATGTCCCCCTTCGAAGTGCTATATGGACGAAAGTGTCGAACCCCTCTGAACTGGTTAGAAATGGGGGAACGTCCACTCTTCGGTCCGGATATTATCCAACAGGCCGAAGAACAAGTTCGCATTATTCGCGAGAATCTCAAGACTGCTCAGTCACATCAGAAAAGTAAGTATGACCGTCATCACCAAGACATGGTCTATCAACCTGGCGAAAAGGCTTATCTTCGAGTTACACCAATGAAGGGTGCTTACCGCTTCGGGATCAAGGGCAAGCTAGCTCCTCGCTATATCGGTCCCTTCACTATTCTCGAAAGGCGTGGAAAAGTGGCATATCAACTGGAGCTTCCGCCGAACCTTTCTCAGGTTCACGATGTGTTCCATGTGTCACAACTCCGCCGTTGCTTCAAGGATCCAATCCGAGCGGTGGATCATGAAGTGCTCGAATTGCAACAGGACCTCTCTTATAAAGAGCATCCGGTCCGCATTCTTGACCAAGCTGAACGCCGCACACGTCAGAAGGCGATCAAATTCCTCAAAGTCCAGTGGTCGAATCACTCTGAAGACGAAGCCACTTGGGAACGCGAGGACCGCCTGCGTGATGAATACCCCGCACTGTTTCCTTCTACCTCCTAAAATCTCGGGACGAGATTTCTTGTAGTGGAGGAGTTTTGTAACACCCGGGTAATCAAGCTACAGTAAAACTCTCCTAATGATGCCATGTCATCTGCGATTACTGTTACTAATCTCGGGATAATTCGAAACCGCGTCAAATTCAAACTTAAAATTAAAGTCGACAATAAAAGTTTTCAAAATTGAAACAAGAATGTTCGGTGGACGCCAAATATTACAAAGGTAATTATGGTGCAGAAAACACATTTTTAGTAAAAGACTAAATACTTTAAAATGAAATAAAACAGAAAAGAAAAAATAAAGAAAAGAAAGAAAGAAAGAGAAGGGAAAACCCCCCAAACCCCCCTGGGTCATCTGGCCCAGCTAACCCACCTGGCCCATCCGGCCGAACCGGCCCGCCTTCCCCTGCCGCCTCCCTTCCCTGTTCCCCCGACCCGGGTCGGAACAGGGGCGCGTCCCCACCGCACCCTCTCGCTGGCGACGACGAGGGGATAAGGTCGCCACGCCGCGCCCCCTCGGTCTCTCCTCCCACTCACCCCCATGCTCGCCTCGGTTCTTGCACCTCCCACTCCCCTCTAGAGCCACCGCACCTCGCCCCCTCGTTCCCCACCGCAACCGAGCACCGCCATGGCCTCGCCGCCATAGTACTCGCGGCCACCGCGACCTCCAAGCCCTTCCGACGCGTCCGCTCGCTCCGCCTCCCTCGACTACGCCTCCACGTCAAGACGCAGGACGCCGAGCACCATCGAACGCTGCCCCAACCTCGTCTTCTTCCTCGGATCCCCGACGCATCTCCGACGAGCGCCGTCGACTCTCCGGCTACTAAACTCCCAAGGGCCATCTTGCGTGCCGCACGGTGAGCTCCCCATCCCCCGCCCATCTCCGTTAGCTCCCTCGCACGCCCTAGCTAGCTACCGCCGAAGCACCCGAGCGCTCCGCCGCGGACCCCGTCGTCGACGAGTCTCCGGTGACCAAATGGTCACAGGCTCGTGTCGGTTACGCTCCTCATGCCCCGTAGATCCTCCCCAACCTCTCCATTTCTTCGCTAGCTCGCCCTAGCTCCACTCTCCTCGAGCTCCCGACTACGCCGCCGCCTGCGCACGTCGCCGGCGCCCTTCCGGTGACCAAATGGTCACGGGGCCGAGCCCATGGTGCTCAGCGCGTCGCGCAGCTCCACCCTAGCCTTCCCGCTCGCCCTGAAGCGCGTTGCGTCGCCGTCTTTGTCCGCGCCCGAACAGCAGCCCACCGCGCTCGTCGCCGGCGACCATTCCGTCCACCCCCGCCGTCGTGCTCCCCTCCATTGGACGTGGCCCGAAGAGGCCGTTCCAGAGAGCCTGGCCGCGCCCGATTTGGTGCCCCATAGCGCGATTCCGGCCAACTCTGGCGAGGGGCCGCCTCTGTTGGGTCGCCGGAGTCCCTCCGGCACCGTCCGCCGACGTGGCTAGGCGGGCCCACCCCTGGGTCGCTGCCTGTGGGCCTGGGGGCCCCAACTGGCCACATTGACCAAGTCAACTTCGCTGACGTGGCAGCTACTACCACTGACATGCGGGCCCCATGCCATAAAACAAATATATAAACTACTAATTAATTAAGTTAATTAACTAAAAGCTAATTAGACACTGACTGCTGGGGCCACCCACTAATTAACCCATTTTAGTTAGTTTTAAAACTCTATTAAGGCCTTTGACAATGACATGTGGGTCCCACTGGACCCACCTGTCTGGTTTGACTGGTCAACCGACCAGTTGACCTGCTGACATCACACTGATGTCATGCCTACGTCATCACACACTGTTTTGGATAATGTTGGAATTAAATATATAATTAAAATCAGAAAATGATTTAAATCTTTAGAAAATCATATCTTTTAATCTGTAACTCGGATGAAAATACTTTGTACATGAAAGTTTCTCAGAACGACGAGACAATTCCGGATACGCAACCCGTTCGTCCGCCACACCTCCCTAACCTATCGAACTCGTAACTTTCTCCCTCCGGCTCCTCTGCCCGAAAACGCGAAACACCGGGGATACTTTCCCGGATGTTTCCCCCCTTCACCGGTATCACCTCATACCACGTTAGAGCACCCCTAGCACCGTTACTTGTCTTGTCATGCATCGTTATGCATCTGTTTGCATTGTATTCATTGTTTCTTCCCCCTCTTCTTCCGCTAGACACCGAGACCGACGCTGCTGCTACCCAGTACGACTACGGAGTTGACGACCCTTCTCTCTTGCCAGAGCAACCAGGCAAGCCCCCCCCCCCCTTGATCAGTAGATATCGCCTACTCTCCTCTATACTGCTTGCATTAGAGTAGTATAGCATGTTACTGCTTTCCGTTAATCCTATCCTGATGCATAGCCTGTCCTTGCTACTACTGTTGTTACCTTTACCTGCAATCCTAATGCTTAGTATAGGATGCTAGTTTATCATCAGTGGCCCTACATCCTTGTCCGTCTGCCATGCTATACTATCGGGCCGTGATCACTCGGGAGGTGATCACGGGTATATACTATATACTTAATACATGATACATGTGATGACTAAAGACGGGTCGGCTCGTAGGAGTACCCGCGAGTGGATCTTTGTGGCGAAGCGACAGGGCAGGTTGAGACCACCTAGGAGAGAGGTGGGCCTGGCCCTGGTCGGCGTTCGCGGTTATTTCAAGATAACACGTTTAACGAGATCTTGGTATTTGATCTGAGTCTGGCCACTGGCCTATATGCACTAACCATCTACGCGGGGACAGTTATGGGCACTCGACGTCGTGGTATCAGCCGAAGCCTTCGTGACGTCAGCGACTGAGTGGCGCGCGCCGGATTGGACCGTAAGCCTGCTCTTGTATTAAGGGGGGCTAGTTCTGCTTCCAGCCGCATTCGCAATGTGCAGGTGTGCAAAGGGTGATGGGCCCTAACCCCTGCGCCATAGGATTTAGATCAGCGTGCTGACCTCTCTGTTGTGCCTAGGTAGGGCTGCGACGTGTTGATCTTCCGAGGCCGGGCATGACCCAGGAAAGTGTGTCCGGCCAAATGGGATCGAGCGTGTTGGGTTATGTGGTGCACCCCTGCAGGGAAGTTAATCTATTCGAATAGCCGTGATCTTCGGTAACAGGACGACTTGGAGTTGTACCTTGACCTTATGACAACTAGAACCGGATACTTAATAAAACACACCCTTCCAAGTGCCAGATACAACTGGTGGTCGCTCTCTCACAGGGCGACGAGGGGAGGATCATCGATTAGGGTTATGCTATGCGATGCTACTTGGAGGACTTCAGTCTACTCTCTTCTACATGTTGCAAGATGGAGGTGGCCAGAAGCGTAGTCTTCGACAGGATTAGCTATCCCCCTCTTATTCTGGCTTTCTGCAGTTCAGTCCACCGATATGGCCCTTTACACATATACCCATGCATAAGTAGTGTAGCTCCTTGCTTGCGAGTACTTTGGATGAGTACTCACGGTTGCTTCTCCTTCTTTTCCCTCTATCCCTTCTACCTGGTTGTCGCAACCAGATGTTGGAGCCCAGGATCCAGACGCCACTATCGACGACGGCTCCTACTACACCGGAGGTGCCTACTACTACGTGCTGCCCACTGACGACGACCAGGAGTAGTTTAGGAGGATCCCAGGCAGGAGGCCTGCGCCTCTTCCGATCTATATCCCAGTTTGTGCTAGCCTTCTTAAGGCAAACTTGTTTAACTTATGTCTGTACTCAGATATTGTTGCTTCCGCTGACTCGTCTATGATCGAGCTCTTGTATTCGAGCCCTCGAGGCCCCTGGCTTGTAACATGATGCTTGTATGACTTATTTTATTTGTAGAGTTGTGTTGTGATATCTTCCCGTGAGTCCCTGATCTTGATCGTACACGTTTGCGTGTATGATTAGTGTACGATTGAATCGGGGGCGTCACAGTCAGGGCCGCTCCTGGAGGGATTGGCTGCTCGGGCGCGGCTGCCACGCTAAGGGCAGCAATGTGGACGTGGTAGTCGATGCGCAACGCCAGCGCAGCCGCACCCCCTCTGGTCGCCGCCACGGCTCTGGCAGCCGTGGCCACGCTCCGTCGCTACACGTCATGCCGCCCCTTTCGCTCCGCCCTTCCAAGGTTGCGCCGCCACGGCAGGAGGAAGACCCTGTCGCCAAGTTCTTCACCTTCTCCGACTCCGGACGCGCTCTGTCTCCTCCACCATGCACGGACTGCATGCAGCTCAAGATCGAGAGAATGCCATGGTGGAGGCGCTGAGCACACCGCTTGCCTTTGAAGACGGCGGCCGCTCCCCTCCCCACCCCGCTGCTTGCCCCGAGGAAGTGGCCAACCCGGAGATGCTGCCCTACCTGCTCCCCTGCATCAACTCCCCCGCGGTGGCCTCCGTCGGCATCAAGCTCGCTGTTGTCACTGCGCGCGTGGGCACGATCCAGCTCGCGGGCAGCCCAGGGCAAAGTGCTCTGGCCGAGCTATTCTCCACTGCCCCCCCCCCCCGCCACTGATCGACACGCTGCCTCCCCGTCCACGCCACTCTGCTCCTCCGAAGACGCGTGCTTCATCCACCCCTTCTCGCTGCAGTGCACGCCAGGCTGCAGCGGCCAACCCAACTCCGGTGGCGCAACGCGCGGTGCTCAGGCTTGTCCAGGAACTGGGTAAGCTTGGCCCCAAGGACAAGATGACTCCCAAGGCGGCAGCCGCCCTGATGAAGTGTTTCCAAGAGCCTCTCTCCGACGATGACATCGCTGCCATCGCAAAGCTCACGGGTCTGGATCAGGCCGCTGGCATGGCTGGGATGGCCAGCGGCGAGGAGGAAGTGGTTGTTTGATGTTAGCTATCTCTTCTGCTTTTAGTCTTTGTCGTGGGCTGGTCCTAAACCAGTTCGATTTAGTTCTAGTTTGTATGTATCAGGTGCCAAGGTTGAGGTTAGCTTGTCGACGACGGGGTTTTGGGCCTACTGGTGGCCGCCATCGCTCCCCGGATCATTGTAAGATGTGTGATTTGCTTCATATTAGTAAGTGTAGACGACGGAGAACCGCTTGGTGTCCCCATGAATGACGACCATCTGGATTACATGTCCTGGAACATCCGGGGCTTGAACTGCCCAGCTCGTCGCTCGGCAATCCGCGAAGTAGTGCAAGCACATAGAGTTTTGGTACTTTGTCTCCATGAAACTAAAGTAGAATCGTGGTCGTCGTCACTAGCATGTGAGGTAGGAGGCCCAAATCTGCAGGGCTGCATTGTGTTACCGGCAATAGGCACGAGAGGTGGCGCGATGATCTTCTGGGACAAGCTAGTTGTCAACATCACCTCACATAGGATAGGTAGATTCGCGATCACGCCTAGAATAGATCTTCTCTCCAGTAGTGTAGGATTCTGGCTTACCACAGTTTATGGACCGACTGATGATGCTCAAAAGGAGGATTTCCTATCTGAACTAGCTGATGCTGCGCCCCCGGCAGGTGAACCGTGGCTCATCAATGGGGACTTCAACATGATTTACCAGGCAAGAGACAAGAACATCTCCAACCTGAACAGCAGGATGATGGGGAAATTCAGGAGAGCGATCGATGCAGCTGCTTTGAGAGAGGTCAAATGCAAGAACCGCAGATTCACCTGGAGAAACAAATGAGAAGATCCAACCCTCTGCAGCATTGAATTTTTTTCTGCAATTCTCAGTGAGAGGAAAACCACCCGGATTTCATTCTAACTGCAGCTTCAACCTCCTTCTCTAACCACTGCCCTCTGCAGCTCACCAAAGCATATGCTCCATTCAGACCAGCCAGGTTCAGATTCGAAATTTTTTGGCCGAAGTTTCCTCACTTTTTTGAAATGGTGCAACATGCCTGGCACCGTCCTGTCAACCACGACTGCCCTTTCGTCAGGATCAAGAGAAGGCTGGCCAGGGTAGCCGATGATCTGAAGATCTAGAGTAAGGCCACCTTTGGCAAGATGAAAATGCAATTTCACATTGCCAACGAGGTGATTCTGCGGCTTGACACAGCCCAGGAATTGAGACAACTTTCAAGCGCTGAATTTCAACTCAGAAAGCAGATGAAGATCAAAGTGCTTGGCATTGCTACAATTGACAGAGCCAGGAAGAGGCAAGCTTCCCCTGATTGGCTGGCTGAGAGCGGGCGATGCCAACACCAAGTTTTTTCATGCTAAGATGCGAGCCTGTAGGCGGAAAAACTTCATACACTCACTGACAGTGGGCAACCGAGAATTATTTAACCACTTTGACAAAGAAGAGGCGGTGTTTGAGCATTTTGCTGCTGGGATTGGACAAGGGAGCAGCGGGAGAAAGTGTTAAACTAGGATGCGATACACATCCCGCAGATTGATGGCCAGGGACTTGTCTCGCTTTTCTCTAAAGCGGAAGTGTGGGCGGCGATCACTGCCTCTCCCTCTGAAAAAGCCTCGGGCCCTGACGGATTCATGGGGCAATTCTACAAGACTTGTTGGCCGATCATCCAAGACGAAATCATGGCAGCATTCCACAAATTCCATCAACTGGCTGGTCAGAACTTCGCAGAGATAAACACCACACGCTCATCAGCCTGCTGCCAAAGAAGAATGGAGCAAGTCAGCTGGGTCACTACAGACCAATAAGTCTCATCCATTCCGTGGCAAAGCTAATTTCCAAAGTCCTCTCCATCAGGCTGGCTAGCATTCTCAGCAACGTCATCTCCCTGGCGCAATCTGCTTTTCAGAAGGGCAAGTGTATTCATGACAGTTTTTTATACGCGCAAAGCTGCATCAAAATCCTACATCATCACAAGAAAGTGCTCTATTTTTCAAACTGGATATCGCCAAAGCATTTGACTCCATCTCCTGGGAGTACCTGCTCGACCTCATGCAACGGATGGGCTTTCCTTCTAAATGGAGGGATTGGATGACATTGATGTTCTGCTCAGCCTCTTCCTCATGCCTTCTCAATGGCCTCCCAGGGCCTTCATTCAAGCACGGCAAGGGGTTGAGGCAGGGCGACTCCCTCTCCCCTCTGCTATTTATCATGGCGATTGACCCTCTTCACCGGCTGTTGGAAGCTGCCAGCGACCAGGGCTTGCTAGCTCCACTTCCAGGCCGTGGAATGGATTTTAGGATAAGCCTATACGCAGACAACGCAGTCATTTTTGCAAACCCAATCAAGGAGGAAGTGGACAATCTGCTTCAGCTGCTCATTTCATTTGGTCAAGCCACTAGGCTGAAGTTGAACCAAGAAAAATCTATGGTAATCCCCATAATCTATGATGAAGTGTCCTTGCCGGATGTGCTACATGAGTTCGAAGGGCAGACTACTGCATTTCTGACAACATATCTGGGCCTGCCTCTATCCCCGCGTAAATTGCGTCTGGTGCAACTTTAGTTCCTGATCGATCGTGTCGGCGCCTGCCTTGCTGGTTGGAAGGGAAAACTGATGAACTTAGCTGGACTTCGAGTGCTGGTGCACGCCGTTCTCTCAGCGCTGCCCTCCTACACCCTCACGGTGCTCAAGGTCCCCAAAAAGATCCTCAAGGAGTTGGACAAGTTGAGGTGCAGATTTCTTTGGGCATAGGAGGATGTGCTGGCCGGTGGCAAATGCAAGGTGGCCTGGGATTCAGTATGCTCGCCGATCGACAAGGGAGGACTGGGCATCCCAAACCTCCAACGGTTTGGCTCTGCACTTCACTTGCGTTGGCTCTGGCAGTCCTGTCAACAACCGTTCCGACCTTGGATGGCCTTCCCGATCGACGCTGACCCCAGGGACCAGCTTCTCTTCCCTCGAGCCACCCAGGTCATCGGCAACGAGCAGTCTGCGAGCTTCTGGAAATGCTCTTGGCTTGGCCCGGCCCTCTCTGTTTAGTCTTCCCTGCCCTCTTCAAGCACTCATGAAGAAAAAATAGAATGATGACAGCGGCCCTCCTCAATGAGCAATGGATTAGAGATCTGCAACATGGCAACACCCTGGATATCGTCTCGGAATTTCTACAGCTATGGAGGAAAATTCAGAACTCGAGCATATTGATTCAGGAGGAGCAGCTGGACCAAATACGCTGGACGGCGGGAGGAGGCAATGCATACAACACCTGGGCAGCTTATCGCTTCCAATTCCTTCAGTCCCCGACGGCCACTGGTTTCAAATCAAACATCTGGAAAGCTTGGCCCCTGACAATGTGAAGCTCTTCACCTGGCTGCTTCACTGCAACAGATTGTGCGTTAATGATCGGCTGCAGCGAAGAGGTTGGCCGAATGGCTATTTCTTCCCGCTTTGCATGAGAAACTTGGAAACTTCCGAACACCTGATGTGGGAGTGCCCATTCTCTGCTGAAATCTGGCGTGGAGTGGCCTCGTGGGAGGGCTGTGCAGCGCTACTCTACCCATGGGTGCCAGGCAGATAATCGATCTCCCACTGTTAGAAGATGATCAACCTCTCACCGCAAGCATAGAAACGAGGCGTCAGATCTTTGCTCCTGATGGTGCCATGGGAAATATGGAAAGAAAGGAACAACTACATGTTTAGGGCGAAGACACTGCCAAGCGAGGATATCATCCGTGCCATCCGCACACACATTGAAAAATGGAGACTAGCTGGAGCAACCTTCTTAGAGCCCCCGTTTGGGGACCCAATCATGAGATAGGGGCCTAGCAACATTTAGCCTTTCCTTTGTTTTCCTTCTCCATGTAACACCCCCATTGATCACTGAAGGAAATATGCCCTAGAGGCAATAATAAAGTTATTATTTATTTCCTTATATCATGATAAATGTTTATTATTCATGCTAGAATTGTATTAACCAGAAACATAATACATGTGTGAATACATAGACAAACAGAGTGTCACTAGTATGCCTCTACTAGACTAGCTCGTTAATCAAAGATGGTTATGTTTCCTAACCATGAGCAAAGAGTTGTTATTTGATTAACGAGGTCACATCATTAGTTGAATGATCTGATTGACATGACCCATTCCATTAGCTTAGCACCCGATCGTTTAGTATGTTGCTATTGCTTTCTTCATGACTTATACATGTTCCTATAACTATGAGATTATGCAACTCCCGTTTGCCGGAGGAACACTTTGGGTGCTACCAAACGTCACAACGTAACTGGGTGATTATAAAGGAGTACTACAGGTGTCTCCAATGGTAGATGTTGGGTTGGCGTATTTCGAGAATAGGATTTGTCACTCCGATTGTTGGAGAGGTATCTCTGGGCCCTCTCGATAATGCACATCACTTAAGCCTTGCAAGCATTGCAACTAATGAGTTAGTTGCGGGATGATGTATTACGAAACGAGTAAAGAGACTTGCCGGTAATGAGATTGAACTAGGTATTTGATACCGACGATCGAATCTCGGGCAAGTAACATACCGATGACAAAGGGAACAACGTATGTTGTTATGCGGTCTGACCGATAAAGATCTTCGAAGAATATGTAGGAACCAATATGGGCATCCAGGTCCCGCTATTGGTTATTGACCGGAGATGTGTCTCAGTCATGTCTACATTGTTCTCGAACCATAGGGTCCGCACGCTTAACGTTACGATGACAGTTATTATGAGTTTATGCATTTTGATGTACCGAAGATTGTTCGGAGTCCTGGATGTGATCACGGACATGACGAGGAGTCTCGAAATGGTCGAGACATAAAGATTGATATATTGGAAGCCTATGTTTGGACATCGGAGGTGTTCCGGGTGAAATCGGGATTTTACCGGAGTACCGGGAGGTTACCGGAACCCCCCGGGAATCATATGGGCCATAGTGGGCCTTAGTGGAAAGGAGAAGGGGGCAGCCCAAGGTGGCCGTGCGCCTCCCCCTCCCCTAGTCCTATTAGGACTAGAAGAGGTGGCCGGCCCCCCTCTCTCTCTTTCCCCCTTGAGGATTCCTATTCCAACTAGGATTGGGGGGGGGGGAGTCCTACTCCCGGTAGGAGTAGGACTCCTCCTGGCGCGCCCAAGGCTGGCCGCACCTCTCCCCCTTGCTCCTTTATATACAGGGGCAGGGGGCACCTCTAGACACACAAGTTGATCATTGTGATCGTTCCTTAGCCGTGTGCGGTGCCCCTGCCACCATATTCCACCTCGATCATATCGTTGTAGTGCTTAGGCGAAGCCCTGCGTCGGTAGAACATCAAGATCGTCACCACGCCGTCATGCTGATGGAACTCCTCCCCGAAGCTTTGCTGGATCGGAGCCCGGGGATCGTCATCGAGCTATACGTGTGCTAAGAACTCGGAGGTGCCGGAGTAACGGTGCTTGGATCGGTCAGATCGGGAAGAAGACGTACGACTACTTCCTCTACGTTGTGTCAACGCTTCCGTTGCGATCTACAAGGGTACGTAGATCAGACTCTCCCCCTCGTTGCTATGCATCACCATGATCTTGTGTGTGCGTAGGAAATTTTTTGAAATTACTACGTTCCCAAACAGTGGCATCCGAGCCTAGGTTTTATGGTTTGATGTTATTTGCACGAGTAGAACACAAGTGAGTTGTGGGCGATATAAGTCATACTGCCCACCAGCATGTCATACTTTGGTTCAGCGGTATTGTTGGACGAGACGACTCGGACCAACATTACGCGTACGCTTACGCGAGACCGGTTCCCTCGACGTGCTTTGCACATAGATGGCTTGCGGGCGACTGTCTCTCCAACTTTAGTTGAACCGAGTGTGGCTACGCCCGGTCCTTGAGAAGGTTAAAACGGAGTCTATTTGACAAACTATCGTTGTGGTTTTGATGCGTAGGTGAGATTGGTTCTTGCTTAAAGCCCGTAGCAGCCACGTAAAAATTGCAACAACAAAGTAGAGGACGTCTAACTTGTTTTTGCAGGGCATGTTGTGATGTGATATGGTCAAGGCATGATGCTAAATTTTATTGTATGAGATGATCATGTTTTGTAACCGAGTTATCGGCAACTGGCAGGAGCCATATGGTTGTCGCTTTATTGTATGCAATGCAATCGCGATGTAATGCTTTACTTTATTACTAAGCGGTAGTGATAGCCGTGGAAGCATAAGATTGGCGAGACGACAACGATGCTACGATGGAGATCAAGGTGTCGCGCCGGTGACGATGGTGATCATGGCGGTGCTTCGGAGATGGAGATCACAAGCACAAGATGATGATGGCCATATCATATCACTTATATTGATTGGATGTGATGTTTATCTTTTATGCATCTTATCTTGCTTTGATTGACGGTAGCATTATAAGATGATCTCTCACTAAATTATCAAGAAGTGTTCTCCCTGAGTATGCACCGTTGCCAAAGTTCGTCGTGCCCAGACACCACGTGATGATCAGGTGTGATAAGCTCTACGTCCATCTACAACGGGTGCAAGCCAATTTTGCACACGCAGAATACTTAGGTTAAACTTGATGAGCCTAGCATATGCAGATATGGCCTCGGAACACGGAGACCGAAAGGTCGAGCGTGAATCATATAGTAGATATGATCAACATAAACGATGTTCACCATTGAAAACTACTCCATCTCACGTGATGATCGGTTATGGTTTAGTTGATTTGGATCACGTAATCACTTAGAGGATTAGAGGGATGTCTATCTAAGTGGGAGTTCTTAAGTAATTTGATTAATTGAACTTAAATTTATCATGAACTTAGTAACTGATAGTATCTTGCTTGTTTATGTTGATTGTAGATAGATGGCTCGTGCTGTTGTTCCGCTGAATTTTAATGCGTTCCTTGAGAAAGCAAAGTTGAAAGATGATGGTAGCAATTACATGGACTGGGTCTGTAACTTGAGGATTATCCTCATTGCTGCATAGAAGAATTACGTCCTGGAAGCACCGCTGGGTGCCAGGCCTGCTGCTAGAGCAACACCAGATGTTATGAACGTCTGGCAGAGCAAAGCTGATGACTACTCGATAGTTCAGTGTGCCATGCTTTCCGGCTTAGAATCGGGACTTCAACGACGTTTTAAACGTCATGGAGCATATGAGATGTTCCAGGAGTTGAAGTTAATATTTCAAGCAAATGCCCGGATTGAGAGATATGAAGTCTCCAATAAGTTCTATAGCTGCAAGATGGAGAAGAACAGTTCTGTCAGTGAGCATATACTCAAAATGTCTGGGTATAACAATCACTTGATTCAGATGGGAGTTAATCTTCCAGATGATTGCGTCATTGACAGAATTCTCCAATCACTACCGCCAAGCTACAAGAGCTTCGTGATGAACTATAACATGCAAGGGATGAACAAGACTATTCCCGAGCTCTTCGCAATGCTGAAAGTTGCGGAGGTAGAAATCAAGAAGGAGCATCAAGTGTTGATGGTTAACAAGACCACTAGTTTCAAGAAAAAGGGCAAAGGGAAGAAGAAGGGGAACTTCAAAAAGAACGGCAAGCAAGTTGCTGCTCAGGAGAAGAAACCCAAGTCTGGACCTAAGCCTGAAACTGAGTGCTTTTATTGCAAGCAGACTGGTCACTGGAAGCGGAACTGCCCCAAGTATTTGGCGGATAAGAAGGATGGCAAGGTGAACAAAGGTATATGTGATATACATGTTATTGATGTGTACCTTACTAGAGCTCGCAGTAGCACCTGGGTATTTGATACTGGTTCTGTTGCTAATATTTGCAACTCGAAACAGGGACTACGGATTAAGCGAACACTGGCGAAGGACGAGGTGACGATGTGCGTGGGAAACGGTTCCAAAGTCGATGTGATCGCGGTCGGCACGCTACCTCTACATCTACCTTCGGGATTAATATTAGACCTAAATAATTGTTATTTGGTGCCAGCGTTAAGCATGAACATTATATCTGGATCTTGTTTGATGCGAGACGGTTATTCATTTAAATCAGAGAATAATGGTTGTTCTATTTATGTGAGTAATATCTTTTATGGTCATGCACCTTTGAAGAGTGGTCTATTTTTGATGAATCTCGATAGTAGTAACACACACATTCATAATGTTGAAGCCAAAAGATGCAGAGTTGATAATGATAGTGCAACTTATTTGTGGCACTGCCATTTAGGTCATATCGGTATAAAGCGCATGAAGAAACTCCATACTGATGGGCTTTTGGAACCTCTTGATTATGAATCACTTGGTACTTGTGAACCGTGCCTCATGGGCAAGATGACTAAAACACCGTTCTCCGGTACTATGGAGAGAGCAACATATTTGTTGGAAATCATACATACCGATGTATGTGGTCCGATGAATATTGAGGCTCGTGGCGGATATCGTTATTTTCTCACTTTCACAGATGATTTAAGCAGATATGGGTATATCTACTTAATGAAACATAAGTCTGAAACATTTGAAAAGTTCAAAGAATTTCAGAGTGAAGTTGAAAATCATCGTAACAAGAAAATAAAGTTTCTACGATCTGATCGTGGAGGAGAATATTTGAGTTACGAGTTTGGTGTACATTTGAAAAATTGTGGAATAGTTTCACAACTCACGCCACCCGGAACACCACAGCGTAATGGTGTGTCCGAACGTCGTAATCGTACTTTACTAGATATGGTGCGATCTATGATGTCTCTTACTGATTTACCGCTATCGTTTTGGGGATACGCTCTAGAGACGGCCGCATTCATGTTAAATAGGGCACCATCAAAATCCGTTGAGACGACGCCTTATGAACTGTGGTTTGGCAAGAAACCAAAGTTGTCGTTTCTTAAAGTTTGGGGCTGCGATGCTTATGTGAAAAAGCTTCAACCTGATAAGCTCGAACCCAAATCAAAGAAATGTGTCTTCATAGGATACCCAAAGGAGATTGTTGGGTACACCTTCTATCACAGATCCGAAGGCAAGACATTCGTTGCTAAGAATGGATCATTTCTAGAGAAGGAGTTTCTCTCGAAAGAACTGAGTGGGAGGAAAGTAGAACTTGACGAGGTAACTGTACCTGCTCCCTTGTTGGAAAGAGTACATCACAGAAAACTGTTTCTACGACACCTACACCAATAATTGAGGAAGTTAATGATCATGATCATGAAACTTCAGAACAAGATGCTACTGAACCTGTAGATCAACCAGAGTGAGATGCGCACCAGAGTGGTACGGTAATCCAGTTCTGGAAATCATGCTACTAGATCATGATGAACCTACGAACTATGAAGAAGCGATGGTGAGCCCAGATTCCGCAAAGTGGCTAGAAGCCATGAAATCTGGGATGGGATCCATGTATGAGAACAAAGTATGGACTTTGGTTGACTTGCCCGATGATTGGCAATCAATTGAGAATAAATGGATTTTCAAGAAAAAGACTGACGCCGACGGTAATATTACTGTCTATAAAGCTCGACTTGTCGCAAAAGGTTTTCGACAAGTTCAAGGGGTTGACTACGATGAGACCTTCTCACCCGTAGCGATGCTTAAGTCTGTCAGAATCATGTTAGCAATTGACGCATTTTATGATTATGAAATTTGGCAGATGGATGTCAAAACTGCATTCCTGAATGGATTTCTGGAAGAAGAGTTGTATATGATGCAACCGGAAGGTTTTGTCGATCCAAAAGGAGCTAACAAAGTGTGCAAGCTCCAGCGATCCATTTATGGACTGGTGCAAGCCTCTCGGAGTTGGAATAAACGCTTTGATAGTGTGATCAAAGCATTTGGTTTTATACAGACTTTCGGAGAAGCCTGTATTTACAAGAAAGTGAGTGGGAGCTCTGTAGCATTTCTGATATTATATGTGGATGACATACTACTGATTGGAAATAATATAGAATTTCTGGATAGCATAAAGTGATACTTGAATAAGAGTTTTTCAATGAAAGACCTCGGTGAAGCTGCTTACATATTAGGCATAAAGATCTATAGAGATAGATCAAGACGCTTAATTGGACTTTCACAAAGCACATACCTTGACAAGATTTTGAAGAAGTTCAAAATGGATCAAGCAAAGAAAGGGTTCTTGCCTGTGTTACAAGGTGTGAAGTTGAGTCAGACTCAATGCCCGACCACTGCAGAAGATAGAGAGAAAATGAAAGATGTTCCCTATGCTTCAGCCATAGGCCCTATCATGTATGCAATGCTGTGTACCAGACCTGATGTGTGCCTTGCTATAAGTTTAGCAGGGAGGTACCAAAGTAATCCAGGAGTGGATCACTGGACAGCGGTCAAGAACATCCTGAAATACCTGAAAAGGACTAAGGATATGTTTCTCGTATATGGAGGTGACAAAGAGCTCACCATAAGAGGTTACGTTGATGCAAGCTTTGACACTGATCCGGACGATTCTAAATCGCAAACCGGATACGTGTTTACATTAAACGCTGGAGCTGTCAGTTGGTGCAGTTCTAAACAAAGCGTCGTAGCGGGATCTACATGTGAAGCGGAGTACATAGCTGCTTCGCAAGCAGCGAACGAAGGAGTCTGGATGAAGGAGTTCATATCCGATCTAGGTGTCATACCTAGTGCATCGGGTCCAATGAAAATCTTTTGTGACAATACTGGTGCAATTGCCTTGGCAAAGGAAACCAGATTTCACAAAAAACCAAGCACATCAAGAGACGCTTCAATTCCATCCGGGATCTAGTCCAGGTGGGAGACATAGAGATTTGCAAGATACATACGGATCTGAATGTTGCAGACCCGTTGACTAAGCCTCTTCCACAAGCAAAACATGATCAGCACCAAGGCTCCATGGGTGTTAGAATCATTACTGTGTAATCTAGATTATTGACTCTAGTGCAAGTGGGAGACTGAAGGAAATATGCCCTAGAGGCAATAATAAAGTTATTATTTATTTCCTTATATCATGATAAATGTTTATTATTCCTGCTAGAATTGTATTAACCAGAAACATAATACATGTGTGAATACATAGACAAACAGAGTGTCACTAGTATGCCTCTACTAGACTAGCTCGTTAATCAAAGATGGTTATGTTTCCTAACCATGAGCAAAGAGTTGTTATTTGATTAACGAGGTCACATCATTAGTTGAATGATCTGATTGACATGACCCATTCCATTAGCTTAGCACCCGATCGTTTAGTATGTTGCTATTGCTTTCTTCATGACTTATACATGTTCCTATAACTATGAGATTATGCAACTCCCGTTTGCCGGAGGAACACTTTGCGTGCTACCAAACGTCACAACGTAACTGGGTGATTATAAAGGAGTACTACAGGTGTCTCCAATGGTAGATGTTGGGTTGGCGTATTTCGAGAATAGGATTTGTCACTCCGATTGTCGGAGAGGTATCTCTGGGCCCTCTCGGTAATGCACATCACTTAAGCCTTGCAAGCATTGCAACTAATGAGTTAGTTGCGGGATGATGTATTACGAAACAAGTAAAGAGACTTGCCGATAACGAGATTGAACTAGGTATTGGATACCGATGATCGAATCTTGGGCAAGTAAATTACCGATGACAAAGGGAACAACATATGTTGTTATGCGGTCTGACCGATAAAGATCTTCAAAGAATATGTAGGAACCAATATGGGCATCTAGGTCCCGCTATTGGTTATTGACCGGAGATGTGTCTCAGTCATGTCTACATTGTTCTCGAACCGTAGGGTCCGCACTCTTAACATTACGATGACAGTTATTGTGAGTTTATGCATTTTGATGTACCGAAGATTGTTCGGAGTCCCGGATGTGATCACGGACATGACAAGGAGTCTCGAAATGGTCGAGACATAAAGATTGATATATTGGAAGCCTATGTTTGGACATCGGAAGTGTTCCGGGTGAAATCGGGATTTTACCGGAGTACCGGGAGGTTACCGGAACCCCCCGGGAATCATATGGGCCATAGTGGGCCTTAGTGGAAAGGAGAAGGGGGCAGCCCAAGGTGGCCGCGCGCCTCCCCCCTACCCTAGTCCTATTAGGACTAGGAGAGGTGGCCGCCCCCCCTCTCTCTCTTTCCCCCTTGAGGATTCCTATTCCAACTAGGATTGGGGGGGGGGAGTCCTACTCCCGGTAGGAGTAGGACTCCTCCTGGCGCGCCCCAAGGCTGGCCGCACCTCTCCCCCCTTGCTCCTTTATATACAGGGGCAGGGGGCACCTCTAGACACACAAGTTGATCATTGTGATCATTCCTTAGCCGTGTGCGGTGCCCCCTGCCACCATATTCCACCTCGATCATATCGTTGTAGTGCTTAGGCGAAGCCCTACGTCGGTAGAACATCAAGTTCGTCACCACGCCGTCATGCTGACGGAACTCCTCCCCGAAGCTTTGCTGGATCGGAGCCCGGGGATCGTCATCGAGCTGTACGTGTGCTAAGAACTCGGAGGTGCCAGAGTAACGGTGCTTGGATCGGTCGGATCGGGAAGAAGACGTACGACTACTTCCTCTACGTTGTGTCAACGCTTCTGTCGCGATCTACAAGGGTACGTAGATCAGACTCTCCCCCTCGCTGCTATGCATCACCATGATCTTGTGTGTGCGTAGGAAATTTTTTGAAATTACTACGTTCCCCAACAATCACTTGATCACCATGTTTCCCACTGCTTCCTTCTAAATCAATGAAGCCGGAGAACCCGGATCTTTCAAAAAACATTGTCAACTAATAGAATTTGCAAATAATGCCGGCTCAGTAGTCATGTGGCATGTTCCCAATTGCAACAGAGAAGATTCTATTTTAGCTTGTTACACAAAATTTACATTTTTTCTAGAAGAACTATTGCCTATAAATAAATTAAATAATAATGATAAACTTTAGCACAATGCAATGGTTCATATTTTTTAATTTAAGATGAAGGACATGAAAGATAAAACGATGACCATACTAAGGCTACATGGAAAGGCATACAAAGCATACCATACAGTTATATATAACACCACGCCTTTAGACATTTCCAAATATACAAAACATAAGGTACTGAATTCTTTTACATAGACTGATATGACTCAAAAGTACAATGGTCGACGAGAGGACAAAAAAGGCACATGATTTTCTTTTGTACATCAAGGCCAACTAAAAATAATAAGAATTGTAATTAAAGAAAAGTGACCAAAAAATTGTTAATAGCATTTGACTTGCACTCTGACTCAATGTTTTGCTGGCACATTTCCTCATGAACAAATTTTCTTTACTAACCCTCCTATAAACTTTCAGCTGGATGTCGGTGCCACCGAACTACCCGCTCAATTGTAGGCTCAACTCCAACCAGCTCCATTCTAGGAATAGATGGATTTGTAGTTTTCGACTCCTACTTAAAAAAGTTTGTTGGACCTCTACTTTGAGTGAGAACCATACAGTCATACTGCAAACACATAAAAAGTAACGGTTGAAGTAATGCAGAATAATATTCTCAAGTTTAACATACACAGGAAAATGAAAATATCATTATAACAAACAAGGAAAAAGGTTTATAAGTTCTATATTGATGCTCACAATGTCTCTATCCAGCTCAGAAAGTCATTTTAATTACTTTTGAGAGCATCATCGATTTAATCTTTATTTTCTCAAGTGGATAACAATTCCTCATTGTCACCAACTGTCTCTATCCAACTCAGAAAGTCATTTTAATTACTTTTGAGAGCATCATCGATTCAATCTTTATTTTCTCAAGTGTATAACAATTCCTCATTGTCACCAACTACACAATAGGAAATGTGAATAAAAAGACTGCAGTAAGAATTAACGAAGAAGTCCAGGGAAGTTTAACCCCCACTCTCAAATGAGGGAACCATGTGCTTTGCTTACTTTGCTTTCCATGTAGCTTCAAAATAATGTATTGCCTGTTGTAGATTTTTACTCGTTCTCACTGCCATTCTACTGGCAATTCCTCAAGGAAAATATATGCCTTCTTCTTTCATAGCAGTGAATGTTGAACCTGGACCATCAAAGAGAAGATAATTTCTCATCAAATTGCCCAGCACTGTAATCAGAAGAGAAGCATCCATAAAGTAAGAAACAAACCGAATCTGAATGTACCTCATCAAATGAAGGTGGCAGAAGTGTGGTGACCTAGTATAGATGTTTCACAGCCTCAAGGCTTGCAGAATCAGAGAAGTCAGAAGCCTGCTATGTATAATATGTAGGCATGTCTTCTTACTTCATGAGTCTCTTATCTACTTTCCAGTAGGCAAGTTTTTGTAAACAGAATTATCTTACTTGAGAATCCTCACTTCTTTCCAGATTTCTTGAGAAAAGTGACCCAAGTGGTAACTCTGAAGTTGATAAATGCGCTAGGATGCTAAAAGATGCAGCTGAAAGCTTGATTTCATATTTTATTTGAAATAATAGTTAGTGCTATTACTTGCTGGTAGTGACTGCAAAATGTTTGAATTTTTCACTTTTTAGCACAAAACACAGCTACAGAAGAGTACTGGGGAAAGTGACACCAGGAACATTAAAAGTTATAGGAGTACAGATTAAAGAAGCCCTACTTCCAGATATTAGCTTATGCTGATAAACACAAAAATGAAATGATAATTGCCGCTAACCAAGGCAAGCCCAGCATCTTCTCCCTTGTTTAAAGCTTTAGCTATCTCTGGGTCACCAGAGTGATTCTTTGCCCAATCCTGTATAGTTTATGGTAATTGGTGTCGGGTGGTTGGTGCGACATATACCAACGGGTGGTTTATCATTGTGGGAGCCAATAAAACATCGCCGGTGCCTGGAAACGGGATAAGGCGAAGACATGCACGCCGGCGGATCTTACCCAGCTTCGGGGCTCTCCGTGGAGATAACACCCGACTCCTGCTCTGCGGGGTCTCCGCATGGTCACTAGATCGACAAGTAGCTACAAGAGACTCCTTGAGCTGTTCGATGAAAGGATGAAGAAGGGCAAGGCTTGCCTGCTCCTCCTCTCGTTACGGTGTCTAAAACTATCCAAAGAGAGATCTCCCCTGCATGGGTGCCCTGGGGGGTTTATATAGGCCTACCCCCAGGGGTATAATGGTAATCCGGCTGGGCGCGGGCCCCAGCCGTTTGTGTCTACGCTGGCCGGCTTCTTCATCGACCGATGGGCCTGCCGCCTGGTAGGCCCCGCCGGCTGCCGGCCTTCTGGTCGACAGGCGGCCCCACCGCTCGGGGATCTTGTCGGAGGCTGGTTACTGTCGCCTTGCCTCTGGTGACGAGCACTTTGTCGTGGTAAGCATGGCTACAGTGCCGCCACGGGGCGGCTCATCACTGTAGCCTTACCTCATCTTATCTCCTTAATGAGGCACCTCCTTTGAGGGAGAGAGCTGGCCGGCTATTGGGAGCTGACCGTACCCTAGGCCGACTGTGGGAAGCCTGGCCGCATTTAGGGTCTCCCTGACTGAGGGGGCCCGCCACCCACGGGTCACACTGACTGCTCACCGTGGGTGACGTCATGATCAACATGGCAACAGTGCCGCGCCGGACGGGTGATGGCCGCCCCGTACGACGCACTGTGGCCATGCGTGCCCCGGGATTCGGGGGTGGCATGCTTCACTGTAGCCACGCCCCGTCTCGTCGCTATTATGTGGGTGCAGACTCTGAGGGCACGATCTTGGCCGCCTGCTAAGGGGCCGGCTCCTTGGAGTCGGCCTTCTCATGGCCGGCTTCTTGGAGTCGGCCTTCTCGTGGTCTTGTTTCTCAAGGATTTCAGGGCAGGGCCGCCTTTGCGCAGCCGGCCTGAGAGGTAGCCAGCTGGGGGGAAGGCGGCCCCATGTCTTGGACGCACGGAGGCTCAATTGGCCTATAATTTTTCTGAAGAACCAGGGGAAGCCATCTAGGCTACCCGTGGTCATTTACTCCGACAGTAGTCCCCGAAGCTGGTTGGGCTCCGAGGCAGAAAAAAGACGAGGAGCTCAGTCAGCTTCCTATCTTGAGGAGCCGGAAACTGGGAGCCGGCTTTGACTAGGCGTGTCGTCTTCTAGATATTTCGAAGCTTGAAGGCGGGAACCAGTCGGCGCGCGAGTCAGGCTGCGAGCTGACCGTTCGTCGCCTGCGCGCCACGTGGCACCCTACGACTGGAGGGGCCTGCCAACCCACGCGTGCGACGGGATGCCGCCGCAGTCCGGGGCCCGCCACTATAGGGCCTCGGCCCACGCGTGGATCTTCTGCGGCCCGGATGGATCGCGCGCCCCCAGCGGCGGTTTCCGCACGCCGTGAAGGTGCAATAATCGCGGGGCGTGGGGGAGTGGGTGCAGTTAATCCCACGTCCCCCCATGCCCTGCCTCCTCGGCTTCGCCGCATGAGGCTATAAGTAGGGGGAGAGGAGGGGAGCGGCAGACGCTCGCGCGCTCTCCCTCTCTCTGCCCCCTCCTTCTTCTTCCTCCTCTCCGCCGCCACAGCTACCCGCTGCCGCTCGGCCTTCCCGCCCATCTTCTTAGCTTGCTGTTGCTTCGTCGTAGCAGGGTCGCGCGCCTTTCTTCCACCGCACCTTTCTCATCGCCGCGCCATCCCCATGGCATTGTCGAGATCCTGGGACGGCTCCAACGTCCACGACGACCACGTCGACTTCCTCCGCCGGACGCGGCGGCTGCCGGGCGCGGATTTCATGCGGGTCCGCCTTGCGCCGGAGAGGGAGATCTCGCCGTCGCCGGAGGAGGACGAGCGGGTAATCTTCCGGTCGCACTGCCTGCACGGCTTCGGCCTGCCGGCGAGCGGGTTCCTCCGCTCCTTCCTCAAATTTTATCATCTCCAGCCGCATCACCTTACTCCGAACGCGGTGATGCTGCTGTCGGCCTTCGTCGCCCTGTGCGAGGGTTTTCTTGGTGTCCTCCCCACCCTCGAACTGTGGGGAGAATTCTTCGAGTGCAAGCTTGGCACTGTCGTCGCGGGCGTGCCCGCCCCATGCGGCGCCTTCATCGCCATGCGGAGGACGAGCGACAATAACCCGTTTCCGCCCATCCCGCTGATCCAGTCGGTGAAGCTCTGGCAGAAATCCTACTTCTACGTGAAGAACATCGCTCCGCAAGGCGACTTCGTCAATCTGCCGGCTTACGTAGCCGGCTCGCCGGCTGGGAGGCAGCCCTCATGGTCCTTCCGGGCCAGGTCGCTATCTCAAGGTGAGGCCGTCTCCATTGCACGGCTCCGGGTGATGATCCAGTCGGAGGGTCTAACTAGATCTGACCTGGTGGCTGTCTTCGTGGAGCGCCGAGTGCTCCCGCTCCAGGGCCGACCTCATATGATCTGCCAGATGAGCGGCCGCTTCGACCCGTGCCGGCTAAGCACCATGGAGATGCCTCACGCCGAGGTGTCTTACATGGTGAACTATATTTCCAACTGCAAGCTCACCGAGGAGTGGCAGTACGGCAAGGTGTCGTACTCTCGCGCCAATCCTCTGTCGGTGGTAAGTTTCTCTTCTTTTCTTCTTTCCTTGTCGTCGGGTTCATGATGGCCGACTCCTGACCAGTCGGTTTGTTTTTGGCAGAATCCCATGCTTCCGCCGACAACCGGGGCAGCGGGGGTGGAACGCCAGTTCCTCCCAGACCGCACGATGGACGACATTGATGACCCGGACCTGGGGGCGCCTGCCATGGAAGAAGATGTCGCAGGGGAGGGCGGCGAGGCAGGCGGCTCTGGGCTCGGGTCCGCCTTCGAGGATTGGTTGGATGATGCTAAGGCCGAAGTTGTTCCACGCCGTCAGCCGGCGCCCGATCATCAAGGCGCGGGCCCATCTGCCGCGCCGGCTCCTCATGGCGGCACGGAGAAACGCCGGGTCGCGTCGACCCACTTCGGCAGTCGGCCAAAGAAGCCCAAGAGTACCGCGGCAACGACCAAGCGGGACGAAGCGGCCGCGAAGGCGGCCCGCTTCCGCAAGGTGGTGAAGCAGCCGCAGTCGGTTTCAGCGTAAGTGTTATTTTTCTTGCGCCTTTCTTTTTCTTCTTCGGTTGATATATTTCTAAGCCTTCTTCTTGACTTATCAAACAGGGCCCCACTTTCTCTTGAACGGGCCCCTGCCACCTCCGTAGTCTGACCCGCGGGAGGGTCCTCAAGCTCCTGCCGTGTGGATCCCCGCGCCGATCTCCTAGAGGCGACGGAGCGAAACGCGCAGGAAGCATGGGAGGAGCGGGAGGCGGGGGAGCGGAGGGCGGCTCGGGAGGCGAGGGAGAAGTCGGCGGAGGCACGGGCCGACTATTGGGGAACGTAGTAATTTCAAAAAATTTCCTACGCACACACAAGATCATGGTGATGCATAGCAACGAGGGGGAGAGTCTGATCTACGTACCCTTGTAGATCGCAACGGAAGCGTGGACACAACGTAGAGGAAGTAGTCGTACGTCTTCTTCCCGATCCGACCGATCCAAGCACCGTTACTCCGGCACCTCCGAGTTCTTAGCACACGTACAGCTCGATGACGATCCCCGGGCTCCGATCCAACAAAGCCTCGGGGAGGAGTTCCGTCAGCACGACAGCGTGGTGACGATCTTGATGTTCTACCGACGCAGGGCTTCACCTAAGCACTACAACGATATGATCGAGGTGGAATATGGTGGCAGGGGGCACCGCACACGGCTAAGGAATGATCACAATGATCAACTTGTGTGTCTAGAGGTGCCCCCTGCCCCTGTATATAAAGGATCAAGGGGGGAGAGGTGCGGCCAGCCTTGGGGCGAGCCAGGAGGAGTCCTACTCCTACCGGGAGTAGGACTCCCCCCCCCCAATCCTAGTTGGAATAGGAATCCTCAAGGGGGAAAGAGAGAGAGAGGGGGGCCGGCCACCTCTCCTAGTCCTAATAGGACTACGGGAGGGGAGAGGTGCGCGGCCACCTTGGGCTGCCCCCTTCTCCTTTCCACTAAGGCCCACTATGGCCCATATGATTCCCGGGGGGTTCCGGTAACCTCCCGGTACTCCGGTAAAATCCCGATTTCACCCGGAACACTTCCGATGTCCAAACCTAGGCTTCCAATATATCAATCTTTATGTCTCGACCATTTCGAGACTCCTCGTCATGTTCGTGATCACATCCGGGACTCCGAACAATCTTCGGTACATCAAAATGCATAAACTCATAATAACTGTCATCGTAACGTTAAGCGTGCGGACCCTACGGTTCGAGAACAATGTAGACATGACTGAGACACATCTCCGGTCAATAACCAATAGCGGGACCTGGATGCCCATATTGGTTCCTACATATTCTTCGAAGATCTTTATCGGTCAGACCGCATAACAACATACATTGTTCCCTTTGTCATCGGTATGTTACTTGCCCGAGATTCGATCGTCGGTATCCAATACCTAGTTCAATCTCGTTACCGGCAAGTCTCTTTACTCGTTTCGTAATACATCATCCCGCAACTAACTCATTAGTTGCAATGCTTGCAAGGCTTAAGTGATGTGCATTACCGAGAGGGCCCAGAGATACCTCTCCGACAATCGGAGTGACAAATCCTATTCTCGAAATACGCCAACCCACCATCTACCATTGGAGACACATGTAGTACTCCTTTATAATCACCCACTTACGTTGTGACGTTTGGTAGCACCCAAAGTGTTCCTCTGGCAAACAGGAGTTGCATAATCTCATAGTTACAGGAACATGTATAAGTCATGAAGAAAGCAATAGCAACATACTAAACAATTGGGTGCTAAGCTAATGGAATGGGTCATGTCAATCAGATCATTCAACTAATGATGTGACCTCGTTAATCAAATAACAACTCTTTGCTCATGGTTAGGAAACATAACCATCTTTGATTAACGAGCTAGTCTAGTAGAGGCATACTAGTGACACTCTGTTTGTCTATGTATTCACACATGTATTATATTTCCGGTTAATACAATTCTAGCATGAATAATAAACATTTATCATGATATAAGGAAATAAATAATAACTTTATTATTGCCTCTAGGGCATATTTCCTTCACCGACGCAGCTGCCAAGGCCCAGGCGGAGGCCGCAGCCACAGAGGAGGAGGCCCAGTGGAACCAGCCTCCGCTGCTCGTCATCCCCCTTCGCGCCGCGGCACCCGACATTCCAGTGCCCCCGAGAGAGGAGACCAGCCGGCGAAGGGGAAGGAGACGGAACCGACGCCGTCGGCTAGAAAGGGCCAAGGTAGCTGGCCTGACGTGAAGCCCGTGCAGCCGACCAGAGGTGAGCTGACTGTCGGGGCGGACCTTGTGGTCCTGTCGCTGTCCCGTCGGCGCGCAGAGAAGGCGACTTCAGCGCCAGATCCGCACAACACCGCGGGCGCCTGCCCGTCGGCCCAGGACCTGGAAGCGGCTAACGATAGCTCGTCCGGGTGGACGCCGGGCGGCGGGACGACCATGCTGAACGTGGCGGCGCAGGACGTCCGGAACCGGCTTCAGGCCCAAGCTACCGTGCTGAAGTAGTACACTCAAGAATTTCTCACGACGCGAACGGTGATCCGGGTGAGTCCTTCCGCTTTTCGTTGATTGCTCCTGATTTCTTCCGTGGGGGCACGTCAGTGCACCCACTGGGTGTAGTCCCCGAGTTCCGAGTCGGCTATTGAGCAGGCGGCTTGGAACTTCTTGGTAGACTCTAATCGTCGTCTTGTTCTTACTTGTATCACTTATCTTATCTGCAGGAGTAGCATAACCTCCGCGCGGCTGCCTTCAACTCCCAGGCCCAGGAGTTGAATCAGAAAACCACCGATCTGACCGAGAGCTAGAGTAAGTGCTTCATCTTTTGTCTCAAGTGGGGGCGCGTCAGCGCACCCACTAGGTGTAGTCCCCGAGATTCGGGCCGACTACTGAGCAGTCGGGTCGGATCTTTTCCTGACAACTTCTTTCTTCATATCTGCAGGGGCCAATGCTGACTTGAGGAGCCAGCTGAGCGGAGTCCAGACCGCCCTTCGTGCCAAGGAGGCCGAGTGCACCGCCCTGGCTCAAGAGCGTGACCGCCTGGCCAAGAAGCTGGCCGACCAAGAGGAGAGCCACAAGGCGGCCTTGAAGGCGGCGCAGGACAGCTAGGCCGCCCTCAAAGCCGAATACGAGACCGAGGTAGCGAACTGGGCCGAGGCCAGGCAGGCGCTGAGTCAAGGCTACAGCCGGGTAGAAGACTTAATCAATGGTGGGTCGCCTTCTTCATCGTTTCTTTGCCTGCCTCCTACTATCTGATTCGTCTTTTGACTTTGTGCTACTGCTTTCTTCTTTGTGCAGATTACTTTCCCGATTACTCTGCTGCCGCCACCCAAGCCATCGAGGCCTACCGCGATGCGCGACGGCAGGCGGGGGCCGAGGTCGCACCGGGTGCCAGCCATTCACTTGAGGAGCAGCTTCTGGCGCTTCAAGCCCGCCTGCAGCCGACCCACCACATGCTCCGCTGTCTTCAGCGCACCGGGGCGCAAGTGCTGGCCGCCTCTGGCCCGACGAGGTGATCCCGCGCACCCCAAGTCAGACCGTCGACTGGCTGGAGGTCGCAGTCGGCCGCTTCGAGGCTTTGAAGGCGTCAGCGGCCCGGTCCGGCGCTGGGCGGGCACTGGAGTTCGTCCGAGCTTGGTATCCTGGGCTGAACTTGGACGAGCTAAGCACCTAGCGGCAGGAGGCTGGCGAGGAGCTGGAGGCGGTGCGGCCGGCTATCATCCAGCGCGCCTCGGCGATCGTCGAGTACACCGACACCAGCGCCTTTGCCCCTGAGGTGGATGACACCGGCGTCGCTCAGCCGGAGGAGTGGTTCGGGCTGAACCCGGCAGAAGGTGAGGACTCGGCGGTGGAGATTGCCTCCAGTGATGAGGGCGAAGGGGAAGAGGGAGAGCATGGTGAAGACGCTGCGCCGGACAGCGAAGCAACCAGCCCACCCAGCCTGATCATGCCTCTAGCAACGATGCCGAGACTCGCCAGCCGGTCACTCCTCCAGCTGGCACTGCCGACTCCACCAACCTGCCCAACTCGTCCGTCGTTCCCCTGGCTTGATCCGCCGTCCTTGCTTTCCTGCTTGTTACTCTTTTGAACAATCTTTAAATTTGCGCAGTTCCACCCACTGGGGGTGTGTTCAGACTATGTTGAATGCTGGCCTTTCAAAGGTCTTTCGTGTAAATATTATGCATGTGTTTGACTTCTGTTCATGTTTGCTTTTCATCCTTTTAGCTTTTTCCTTTGCCACCTTTCCTTAGCCGCCGCCTTCCCAGCCGGACAGCTGCTCTGCAGTCTGTGGCTGGAGAAGGACTTGGTTGTTTTGGGAAGGCCAGTACTCGAGCTTTCTTAGATTGTAGCAAGGTGAACGGGAAGCCTACCAGCCGGCTGCTCTGGTAGCCGGCTGGCGGGGCGGGAAGCTGGCTCGTGTTATATAAGTTTGTCAATCCTTAGCCGTTTTTCGCGTGGGCATCCTTTCCTGCCCTTGGCTCTTGCCAGTCGGACAGTCGATTCTTCGAGCTGCGACTTTTGGTAAGAGGGGGCTTGGGTGCCGGCACACTACTTGTCCGACTGTAGGCAGAACTTCAGATATAACTCGAGGCGGTGAGTCCCCGGGCCGACTGGTCGAACCCGGTGCCGGACGAAAAAACAAATGTAGTAACATATTCATAGGCATGATACCCATCATCCATAGATAAAAGAGGGTAGTCCCTGAGTGCTCCTCGGGGGACCCTTTGTATCGTACTTAGTACAAAAGTTAGCGTGATACATACTGCTTTTTAACTATAAAATCTTTGGAGGAGATTGGCGTTCCATGGTCATTCCGACTCCTTGCCGGAATCATCTCTCTTGCGTGCCTTCGGCTTCTGCGCATCGATTAGGTAGTAGGAGTCATTGCCTAAAGCTCTGCTGATGACGAAGGGGCCCTCCCAAGGGGCCGAGAGCTTGTGTTGGCCGGCTGTTCGCTGGATCAGCCGGAGCACAAGATCGCCCTCTTGGAAGGATCTTGGCTTGACCTTCCGGCTGTGGTAGCGGTGCAGGCCCTGCTGACAGAAGGCGGACCAGCTGAGGGCTAACAGCCGGCCTTCCTCCAGTAGGTCGACGCCGTCTTCTCATGCTTCCTTGGCCTCCTCCTCCATGTACATGGTGACCCGAGGTGAGTCGAACTCGATGTCAGTTGGGATGACAGCCTCGGCACCATATACAAGGAAGAAAGGGGTGAAGCCGGTTGACTTGTTTGGGGTAGTGCACAAACTCCAGAGGACGGTCGACAGCTCGTCGAGCCAACAGCCGGCCGAACGCTCCAGTGGCACGACCAGTCGGGGCTTGATGCCGGAGAAGATGAGGCCGTTTGCTCGCTCAACCTGGCCGTTTGACTGCGGGTGAGCGACGGACGCTAGGTCCAGCCGGATGCCACATGTTGCACAGAAACGTGCCAGTGCTCCCTTTGCAAAATTTGTGCCATTGTCGGTGATGATGCTATGCGGTACACCGTACCGGGTTGTGATATCTGCGATGAAAGTGACGGCAGACGGCCCATTCAGCTTCTTGATCGGCTTTGCTTCAATCCACTTGGTGAATTTGTCCACAGCAATGAGCAAATGTGTCATGCCCCCGCGTGCCGTCTTGAATGGGCCGACCATGTCCAGCCCCCAAACGACAAAGGGCCAGGTGAGGGGGATGGTCTTGAGTGCAGAAGCCGGCAGGCGTTGCTTGGAATTGAAAACTTGGCACCCTTTGCAGTGTTTGACTAGCTCCTTGGCGTCATCCAAAGCAGTCGGCCAGAAGAATCCATGGCGGAAAGCTTTGGCGATGAGTGATCGTGAGGCCGTGTGGTGGCCGCATTCGCCTTGGTGGATGTCCTTGATGATTGCTATGCCCTTCTCTGGCTCGACACAGCGCTGGAAGACTCCAGTGACACTGCGCCTAACAAGCTCTTGGTTTACTATTGTGTATGCTCTGGCTCGGCGTTGAACTTGTCTTGCCGAGATTTCGTCGGTTGGCAACTCTCTGTTTACTAAGAAGTTGAGGATGGGCTGGGCCCATGATGGAGCTGTGACTTCTTCTATTGTCAGAACTGCTACCGTGACCAGGGCGGGTGGGCTGGGTGGTGAAGAGTTGGAGTCGGCCACCGCCTGTTGTGTCGATGCAGTCCCCGGGCCGGCCGCAGTAGCCCCTGGGCCGAGTTCCGAAGTCCCCGGGCCGGGTGTGACTACGGCAGTCCCTGGGCCGCCTGTCGAAGTCCCTGAGCCGCCTGCTTGGTTCCCCAAGTCGGATCCGACTGTGTTGGGGTCAGGCGGCACGAAGATGGAATCAGATTCTGGAGACGGCTTGATAGACGGCTTGAGGAGGCGGTGGAGAGAAACACCGGCTGGTATAGCTTGCCGGGTGGAGCCTACTCGTGCCAGGGCATCTGCTTGCATGTTGTCGGGGCGTGGTACATGAAGGAACTCGCATCCTTCAAAATATCCACTGATTTGCTGAACGAGGAAGCGGTAGCTTGCCATGTTCGCGTCCTTGGCGTCCCAATCGCCAGATGACTGCTGGACCACCAAATCCGAGTCACCATAGCACAGGATCCGGTGGATGCCGAGCTCCTTGGCTAGCCAGAGCCCGTGTATGAGCGCCTCGTACTCGGCCACAATGTTGGAGGCGACAAAATGAATTTGCAATGTGTACTTGAGCTTGTCTCCCTTGGGGGAGGTGAGGATGATGCCAGCTCCCAAGCCGGTGTGCATCTTGGACCCATTGAAGTGCATCCGCCAATGAGTGGAGTTGGGGGCCGGTGGCAGGTACTGGGTTTTGGCCCAGTCGACGAGGAAGTCGGCCAGTCCTTGGGATTTAATGGCGGTGCGGGGCTGGTAGAAGATCGTGTAAGGAGCCAACTCAATGGCCCATTTTGCCACTCGGTCGGATGCATCCCGGCTGCCTATGATCTCGGCGAGCGGGGCAATACATACGACCGTGATGGGGTGCTCCTGGAAATAGGGCTTGAGCTTCTTGGCAGCGAAGTACACACCGTAGCACATCTTATGGTAGTGTGGGTAGTTCTGCTTCGAGGTGGATAACACTTCGCTTAAATAATACACCGGCCTCTGGACCAGCTGATCTCGGCCTTCTTCTGGACGCTGGACCACGATGACTATGCTGACCACCTGGCTAGTAGCGGCACTGTAAAGGAGCATGGGCTCTTTTTCAGTCGGTGCCGCCAAGACAGGCAGTGTGGTTAGCATCTTCTTTAGCTCGTGGAAAGCTTGGTCCGCCTACTCATTCCACTCGAAATGAGCGGACCTCTTCATGAGTCGGTAGAGGGAAGAGCTTTCTCCCCGAGCCGGCTGATGAAGCAGTTCAGGGAAGCCAAACATCCGGTGAACTTCTGGACGTCTCGTAGCTTGGTGGGAATCTCCATTCTCTCTATGGCCTTGATCTTCATCGGGTTGCACTCGATGCCGCATTCGGAGACCAGGAAGCCTAGAAGCTGGCCATCTGGTACTCCGAACATGCATTTCTCAGGGTTGAGCTTGATTTGAAATTGGCGCAAGTTTTCAAATGTCTCTCTCAGGTCTTCCAGCAAGGTGCCGCGCTTCTTCATCTTCACCACAATATCGTCTACGTAGACGTGGGCATTTCTGCCGAGCTGCTTGAGGAGGCATTTCTGCATGCAACGCTGAAAAGTGGCACTGGCATTTCTCAAGCCGAATGTCATAGTCAGGTAGCAGAAGGCTCCAAATGGTGTGATGAAGGCGGTTTTCAGGCGGTCAGCTGGATCCAACTTTATCTGGTGGTAGCCTGAGTAAGCATCCAAGAAGCTCAACAGCTCGCATCCGGCTGTGGAGTCTATTACTTGATCAATCCTCGGCAAGGTGAAGGGATCTTTGGGGCAGGCCTTGTTGAGGCTGGTGTAGTCTATACACATGCGCCATTTGTTATTTTTCTTCAGCACGAGGACCGGGTTGGCAAGCCACTCTGGAAAGAAAACTTCCATAATGAAGCCGGCTGCCAGAAGCCGGGCTATCTCTTCTCCTACAATCCTTCTCTTCTCTTCTGATAGTCGGCGGAGGGGCTGTTTGACTGGTTTTACACCATCTCGGGCGTGTAGCTTGTGCTCGGTGAATTCCTTCAGCACACCCGACATGTCCTTGGGGGACCATGCGAAGATATCCCGATTCTCACGGAGGAAATCGGCAAGCTCGCCTTCCTATTTGCTGTCCAGGTTTGCCCCGATGGTGGCAAACCTTTCTGGGTGCTCCGGGTCCAGAGGTACCTTCTTTGTTTCTTTGGACAGCTAGAAAGAACCTTGGGCATCACACTCCTTGGGGTTGGGGGACAGGGCCGGCTGTTTGTCGGCCATGGCCACGACTCGGTCCAGTATCTTCTTTTCTTCAGAAATCACGAGGGACTCAGCCAGCCGGCTGCTGGCTGCCGCACACTCGGAGGATTTCTTGTAGTCTTCGGCTATGGTGATGATGCCCTTGGAACTCGGTATCTTCATCTTGAGGTAGGCATAGTGGGGTACAACCATGAACTTGGCCAGGGCGGGTCGGCCAAGCAACACGTGGTAAGGGCTCTCTAGATCCACTACCTCAAACCACACCGCCTCTCGGCGGAAATGATCCTTGTCCCCGAAGAGGACATCTATCTTGATCTTGCCGATTGGGGAGTAGGACAAGCCGGGTACGATGCCATGGAACACAGTCCGGCTAAGCATGAGCTGCTTCGTCTTGATGCTCAGCTTCTCCATGGTGTCACGGTATAGGATGTTGATGCTGCTCCCACCATCTATCAGCACGCGGGAGAAACGGGTGGCTCGCCTTTCTGTTGCGAGGGTGGCATCCAAAACCAATGTGTAAGAGCCAGGAGACGGCATCACCTCTGGGTGATCAGTCCGGCTCCAGCTGATAGGCCTTTCTGACCAGTGCATGAACTCTGGGTTGTTGGAGGCAACTACGTTGACTTCTTAATGTTGTCGGCGCCGGCTACGCCGATCTTCTGGTAGGCTCATAAAGACGACGTATGCGGCATGCTCGTCGGGGAATTCGTCTTGAACAGCCCCGACTGCCGGTCGAGCAGCCGGCTGCGGAGGGGCCGGAGGCGGCTGACCAGCAGGCGGAGGCGGCGCTATCCCCTCGCCCTTGGAGATCTGCATGAGCCAGTGGCATTTTCGGGTTGTGTGGTTTGAAGGCTTCACGCCACTGTGAAAATTGCAGGGGGCATCAAGTGCTTGCTCGTAGGAGAAAGCCGGCTACCAAGCCGGCCTGCTGCCCTTCTGCTTCTTGGGCGTGGGCCGCCCTTCTGGTTGTTCGTCTTCGACGGTGGCCACCAGCCGACTGGTGGGAGGCGGCGGGGGAGCCTTGCGCTTGTGGTCGTTCTGGTACGGGCGTCGGCTGGAGTCTCCTGTCGGCGTCTTGGGACTCGGAGCGAGTACCTTCCCGGAGGAGTCTACTCGGAGCTCGGTCTTCATTGAGGAATCGGCCATGGCGTATTTATCAGCTATGATCAGTAGCTCGTCGAGGGTAGTCGGCTCGTCGCAGAGGAGTCAGTGCTTGAGGAGGGTGCCTTCTCGGCACCCGGCGGTGAAGTACTCTATAGCTTGGACCTCGTGCACCCCTTCGCAGGAGTTGCGGAGCTCGGCCCAACGCGTGAGGTAGTCACGAGTTGATTCATTGGGCCCTTGCACACACAAGGAGAGCTGTCGGGGCTTAGGAGCCCGCTTGTAGGTGCTGGTGAAGTTGCGGATGAAGGCTTCTGTGAAGTCTAGCCAGCTGTTGACGTTGTAAGGCTTGAGGCTGTTGAGCCAGGTACGCGTCGTGCCTTGGAGCATGGGGAACATACTTCACGGCAACACGCTTGTTGCCGTTCGCGATGCTAACCGCAGTGGAGTAATCGATCAACCAGTCTTCCGGCTTCACAGAGCGGGCCGGCATCATCTTCTTCTTCTTCCAGAGCCAGGGATCGTGCTAGGCGGTCGATCCGGTGGTGGGCGTCATTCTCGCCGACTCCTTTGCGGCGACCCACCTGGCCGCTGAGAGTCGGATGCGTGACAGGTGGCGGGGTAGGGTATCTCTCCCCATGAGGCGGAGGAGGAGGCGGATCGCCCCGCCATTCCACAGCTCGGGGACGACCTTCTGCGTCACGCTCGATGGAGATTCGAGTCCGGCTGCGGCTGGCAGCCGGCTCCTTTTCTTTCCTTGCGCGGGTGTTGCCCGCCGTCGGCGTTCGGGACGTCGCACCATGCTCTCGGCGCGGGGGAGGACTTTCGGCGCGGACACCGGCTTCATGCCGCTCTATGGCCGCGTCGATAAGCTGCTGGATGCGTCTGGTCATGTAGGGGAGCTCGTCGGCTGTCAGTCCATCCAGCTCGTCTATGGCCGCCTGGGCGGCGCGTAGGTTCTCGAGAGGTGTGGCATAGACTGGGCGATCTGCTCCCAGCGCGCCAACGATAGCTGCACCGCGTTTCTTGATGATACCGACGCGGCTCGGCCCGTCGGGAGGCAGCGTGCCGAAGGCGGTGCTGTCTACTTCGCGCCGGTGAGCCTCGGTGAGGCGTCTCATGGAGGCTAGCTTCTAGCCCTCCGCAACGAGGGCGAGGCGGCGCGCCTCTAGTGTCTGGGCGTCGGCGTCAGCCGGGATGGGGGCGGATAAGTCGTGCAGCGCCGCCTGCAGGGCGTCTTGGGCGTTTTCGCCAGAGGCGGTGCCGTGGCTGCTGACCAGTACCTTGGTGATGGCGCTGCCACTGCTATCGGCTCGAGAAAGAGGGTCATTGATGATTACCACATTGGAGGGGAAGGCGTCAAGCGATGTCGTGTCGGAATCGACAAGCATCGGGTCGGTGGAGCCAACCGACTCCAAGTCCGTAGCCAGCTCGCCGGAGATGTGGAGTTGGTCGAGGAGGCTGACGAGGTGGCTTTCGGGGCAGCCTGTGCCCGCGTCGGATGCGGGCTCGTCAGCGATGCGAGCCTCGCCAAGAAGATCGGCGAGGCAGCTCGCCACGCATGCGTCAGCGACGCCTTGTAGTGTGTCGGGGCAAGCGCCATCGGGCGAGCCGGGCTGGCTACGCACGCTGGGGAGGAAGAGGGCTCCCGTCCAGAGCAGGTCTCCGGACGACGGTGCACCTAGCCCCATGGTGGGCGCCAAATGTCGGGTGATTGGTGCGACATATGCCAACGGGTGGCTTATCATTGTGGGAGCCAATAAAACATCCCCTGTGCCTAGAAACGGGATAAGGCGAAGACATGCACGCCGGCGGATCTTACCCAGCTTCGGGGCTCTCCGTGGAGATAACACCCCTACTGCTGCTCTGCGGGGTCTCCGCATGGTCACTAGATCGACAAGTAGCTACAAGAGACTCCTTGAGCTATTCGATGAAAGGATGAAGAAGGGCAAGGCTTGCCTGCTCCTCCTCTCGTTGCGGTGTCTAAAACTATCCAAAGAGAGATCTCCCCTGCATGGGTGCCCTGGGGGGTTATATAGGCCTACCCCCCCCAGGGGTACAATGGTAATCTGGCTAGGCGCGAGCCCCAGCCGTCTGTGTCTACGCTGACCGGCTTCTTCGCTGACCGATGGGCCCGCCGCCTGGTAGGCCCCGCCGGCTGCCGGCCTTCTGGTCGACAGGCCGGCCCCACCGCTCGAGGATCTTGTCGGAGGCTGGTTACTGTCGCCTTGCCTCTGGTGACGAGGGCTTTGTCATGGTAAGCATGGCTACAGTGCCGCCGCGGAGCGGCTCATCACTGTAGCCTTACCTCGTCTTATCTCCTTAATGAGGAACCTCCTTCGAGGGAGAGAGCTGGCCGGCTATTGGGAGCCGGCCGTACCCCAGACCGACTGCGGGAAGCCTGGCCGCATTTGGGGTCTCCCTGACTAGGACTGGGCGTTCGGTTAAACCGAACTGTTCGGTCCGGTTCTTTGGGTTTTGAAGAAGTTCAGTTTTGGAAAAAGAATGACCGATCGGTGATCTGGAAAACTGCTAACCGAGCATTCGGAGGACCGAGATTTCGAGTTGGTCCTCGGTTAAGGCCGAATTGACCGATATATCAGAGAATAAAAACAAAAACAGTCAAACTTCTGAACTTAATCATCAAATTAACCTTGTGTACACACAAGAAGTAGATCCCGTGAGTAGAAAAATCAGATCCTACTAGGAAGAACTATCACGTGAACTCATCAGGATCTCATGAGCTTATCAAGAAGCTCCAAATAATATAGAAATAGAAAAATATGCTAGCATCAAGCAATCGAATAGGAGGCGGGAGATCAGAGGGAAGAGATATGCGTAGGCCGGAGGCCACCACCGTCGCCCGTTGGAGTTCAGAGCAAGGAGAAGGAGAGGCAGCGCGCTGGCGGCTAGGGTAAGGAGTGGGGAATCGATCGGGAATGAGGCTGAGATTAGTAGGATGTGCCGCTGGAGGAGGCACGCACGTTATATGTACAGGAGGAGCAAAGGCTTGAGATGTTGGGCTGTGTGTGGGCCGGCTTTTAGGTAGAAATTTGTCCATGTGCACATCTAATCGGTCTCATCGGTTACTTCGGTTAACTAAAGTACAAGACCAAAATTCCTAAATTAATTTTGGTTTTTACAAAGTGCACACCGAACTAAGGATCAGAATTCTCGGTTTCGGTTTTTTCGGCTTTGGTCCTGGTTTTTCGGTTCGGTAGTTCGGTGCTCGGTTAATATGCCCACCCCTATCCCTGACTGAGGGGGCCCGCCACCCACGGGTCGTACTGACTGCTCGCCGTGGGTGACGTCATGATCAACATGGCAACAGTGCCGCGCCGGACGGGTGATGGCCGCCCCGTACGACGCACTGTGGCCATGCGTGCCCCGGGATTCGGGGGTGGCAGGCTTCACTGTAGCCACGCCCCGTCTCGTCGCCGTTATGTGGGCGCAGACTCTGAGGGCACGATCTTGGCCGCCTGCTGAGGGGCCGGCTCCTTAGAGTCGGTCTTCTCATGGCCGGCTTCTTGGAGTCGGCCTTCTCGTGGTCTTGTTTCTCAAGGATTTCAGGGCAGGGCCGCCTTTGCGCAGCCGGCCTGAGAGGTAGCCAGCTGGGGGAAGGCAGCCCCACGTCTTGGACGCTCGGAGGCTTAATCGGCCTATAATTTTTCTGAAGAACCAGGGGAAGCCGGCTAGGCTACCCGTGGTCATTTACTCCGACAATCGGTCATCATAACATCTACATTTTAGCGCAGGGTAATGAAAACAGAACATGGTAAATTTACCTGAATATGTCGCACAAATATTTATACGACGGATGCTAGTTTAACTCGAACCAATTGCACTAAATAGAATTGAACACTTGAAAGAAGGTAAAATCAGCCTCTGCAACAATGACTTTCACTAAGTAGTAGGGCATTCCCTTCCCCAGCAACCACACACCAAGACCTCGATGCGAGCTTCTGCTAAAAAACATAAAATGAAATGTGGCTTTACAGAAGATAATGATTTTCCATCAATGTTAGAATATCAAAACTGATCCAGTTCAAAGAACGGAAAGGTAAAGAAGGTGGACCTGTGGGAAAGATCAAGCCTTCCTCAGCAGTGCAGAAATAGTCGCAGTACACACTCCTGCAGTGCACTGCCTAACACAAAGTTCTTTATTGCTTTCTCGGATATAGAGAATAACTAAATATTTCATATTTTTATATTAGTTTTTTTAAACATTTTTTCCACTCTCTAAGTCTCCACTAATTAGACTGGAATAGAGTCCAATAAATTAATGGCCAATTGATTTTTTTTAGGTTTGGCGGCCATCTCCTTTTCTGTTCGGCTAGTACTATAACAAAATTCTGTAGATACCTTGGCAACAGTAGCGGAATCCTTAAGACAAACCAGTAACGCAAGTACATGGTAGCTAAGAATATATAGGCGCTAACTTGGAGCAAGAGAACTCCTTTAGGTATTACCATTATTATTGTCAAGCATATCTACCAGAATCTTTTTTTTAAGGGAGAAACATGACAGTAGCCAATTTATTTAGTTCTCATCAGTAAATAAAAACAGGTACATACTAAAATAGTTATCCCGGAAGGGTAGCTTCCTAGTTGTAATCATACGTAATTGTAGAACTCCGGGTACGATTTAGTGTGAACGACGCACCTTCTGACCTTCTGGCCTCCGGCCAGAACAATCAAATTGATCAACATATTGGATTGGCCTGCTTGGGACGTACTCCCTTCATTTGGTCGTAGAAATGAATGCATCTAGATGTATTTTAGTTCTAGATATATCCATATTCAAGACAAATAATTCCGAACAAAAGGAGTAGCTAATAAGTCAGCTATCTTGATTGGGACGTAGCTAGTAAGCCTCATAAAATCAATCCAGTGGCCTGCTTGGACATAGCTAGTAAATCAATCCAGTCGAAAATGTCCCAAGCACCAGGAGGAATCTGCTAGTTAGTAATAAAATCGATCAGCAAAGATGGTATATGTTCTGATCTTGGATAAGTATGGACAAAAAGTTTACATATAATCAATTTGTAGATTTCCTACACTAGTAGAAAAAGGCCCATTTGTCCCGGTTCTGGAACCGAGACTAAAGGCTCTCCACGTGGTTGCTGTCTGTAGCTCCACCTTTAGTCCCGGATTAAAAGAAATTTTACGATTTATTATTATTATTATTATTATTATTATTTGATTTTCAAATTTCTAAATTATTTTACAATTTAATCTTTAATCACCCGCAGCTCAATTTAATCTCCAATCTCTAATCACTCCTCATCATTCCCGCATCACCGCTCAATTTAATCTCCAATCTCTAATCACTCCTCATCATCTAACTTCCCAACCGATCACCAATCCTCTCACTACTCTAGCCTGAGCACGCTTAACTTTCGGATTCTATTCCGCTTCGTTTCCAAGTCTGCACTTGTTGTTTCCTGAAAATAGTAAGATGTCTATCTTATTAACACTGAGGAGTTTAGCTTGAGCATGAAGTCACACGTTTCACTGTTTGAGTTTGAAACTATTATTTTAAAAAACAATAATTATTTAGTAACACTAATATTTCTTGAATTAGTAGTTTGACCATAGTTTGACCAGATTTAACCAAAATTAAAAAAACTAAAATAATTATTTAGTAACACTAATATTCTTGAATAATTATTTAGTAACACTAATACTTCTTGAATAACTAGTTTGACCACAGTTTTACCAGATTTAACCAAAATTCAAAAAACTGAAATTTGAGCATAACTTTTTCCTTTTAGAATTTGAGAATTCTAAAAATTTGCAAACATGCCTACGGCCGTCAAAATCGGATGCGGATTTTCATGCTGAACATTTTGATATATTATACTTTTTTCCGACATGGTATGCAAAAGTTATAGCCGTTTTACTTTTTCATAACACTTTTTTGCAAAACATGTCCAAATTTAAGTTTTTTAATTTTCCTAACTAGTAGATGTAGTAATATAACTACATCTCGAAGGATTTTATTATTTGAAATTCTTACCATTTACTTTTGGTTTTTTCAAAACTGAAATGATGATACACGCGGGGGAGGGAGGATAGAGTTAGAGAAATGGGCCCTTTAGTCCCAGTTTAAGATACGAACCGGGATGAAGGGCATCACACCCTTTAGTCCCGGTTCGTATCTCAAACCGGGACTAAAGGTTTCATTTGAACTGGGACTAATGCCTTTAGCCACTCGAATCGGGACTAATATATATATTGCGCTGTGACCAAAGCCCTGTTTTTCTACTAGTGCTAGCTTATGCAGAAGTACAATATATCATCTATCCAGGACCGGGAAGCAACACTAAATTATGGCATGATATCATTCACTTCTTTTTGTTGCCAATGAACACTAAATTGACCACTTACTACTAACAAAACTGAGATTATCGTAATTGTAGAACTCCAGGTACGATTTAGTGTGAACGACGCATCTTCTGACCTCCTGACCTCCAGCCAGAACAATCAAATTGATCAACATATTGGATTGGCATGCTTGGGACATACTCCCTCATCCATAAATAAGTGTACTTCTAGCTTTTGTTTTAAGTCAAAATTTTAAAACTTTGACCAATTTTATAGGGAAAAGTAACAGCATTTATGACACTAAATTAGTATCACTAGATTCGTTTTGAATTGTACTTTCATAATATATCAATTTTATATCATATATATTACTACTCTTTTGTATATAGTTGGTCAAAATTTTAAAACTTTGACTTAGGACAAAAACTAGAAGTATACTTATTCGTGGATGGAGGGAGTAGCTAGTAAGTTAGCTATCTTGATTGGGACGTAGCTAGTAAGCCTCATGAAATCAATCCAGCGGCCTGCTTGGACGTAGCTAGTAAATCAATCCAGCCGAAAACGTCTTCCCGAAATCTACTTCCGCGCTCGCTCAACCTCGAGCAAGGTGGGTGCGCCGAGCGGGGCGGCTGCGAGCGCGGCCGGCGGGCGGCGAGTGGCAGCGGAGGACGGTGCGCCGTGAGGCGGGGTGGTCGAGATGGGATCAAGGAGGCAGGGCCGTGCGGTGGTTGGGCAATTTTTTTTTCTTTTCTCTCTCTATACTGATTCGAGCTGACTTATATTGAGGATTGCAGGTTGATTACTTAAAACTACGGGGTCTTTTCCATAAAATTGCCGAAGACGTACAAGCAGAAACAATCGCTGGTTCGTTATTATTAGGGGAAGATTGCGAGCCGTGGTGAACGCCTTCACTCTCTTTCTCGATGCCCTTAGGGCATCTCCAGCGGTAACCCGTAAAGAAGTTCGCGAGACGTCACGTTTTCAACGCTCCCTTTCAATAAAAAATTATGTAAGCGTTTTGGCTTTTAAATGATTCTTTCCGGGGTTTTTCGATTTCCCCTGGTTTTCCTAAGATTTGAAAACAAAATTTGAATAAAAAATACGCCAAAACATATTTTTTTTTCTTTCGCGAGAGACATGGTCGTGCCTCTCGCAAAAGGAAAAAACACCTTTTTTTTTCTTCCATGAGAGGCGTGGATTCACTTCTCTTGGATGCACGGATTTGCTTTTGTGTGTGCCTCTTCGAAAAAAGAAAAAACGTGTTTTCTTTTTTCCTTTCACAAGAGGTACGGATTTGCTTTCGTGAGAGGCACAGTCGTGCTCCTCAGAAAGGGGGAAAATGTGTTTTTTCTCTTCCGCGAGAGGTATGGATTTGCTTCTCATGGAGGCACAGATTTTGCTTCGCAAGATGTACAACCGTGTCTCTCAAAAAGGAAAAAAAATATGTTTTTTCTATAAGAGGCACGGATTTACTTCTTGTAGAGGCACAATGCCTCTCGGAAAGAAAAAAGTGTGCTTTTGGTTGGATTTTTTCGTGAGAAAAGTTTGTCGAAATCTATAAACATGGATGTAGTTTTGAAGATCTCGATGTGATGAACCCGAATCCAAAAATGAAAATGGTTCAAGATTTGAACACGCATTTTGAGAGATAAAATGTTTTAAATAAACGAAACTAAAAAAAACTCTTAGATTGCGACAAATGGCGCAAATAACGGTTACATCGCCAATAAAGAGAAAGAACAATAACGGTTACATCAATTCACGTATTCTGGATGCGCACTATAGATAGCTCATAGTCTGGCATAAGAATAAGAAACTCAAAGACTACCTCTCCCGCGCGGTCGATTGCACAAGCTTTCTTGATGGCCTCGTGCAAACCCAATCTTTCCCAAACCTTTTTGGCCTTTTGACATAAAAATAGCATGTGTTTTGTATCTTCAAGCCCGTTAGAACATGATGGGCATATGGGCGAAATTTTCATATGTCTATTTGCAAGTGTAAAACGACAAGGAAGGATTCCATGTAAAGTACGTCAAAAAAATCTTCACATTTGTTGGACAAGATAACTTCCAAATCTTACTCCACATAGTATTGACATTTGTTCTACCCATGCCATTTATGTGTTGCAATTTTCTCCCATATGGTTTGTTCCATTCCTTCAAATAATCCAAGCGAACTGTGAAACATCCGTTCTTTGTAAAACTCCAAGCAATGAAGTCCGACATGTTATGCATAGGGAGGGGGATGGCGAGCACCCTTTGAGCATCGATTGGCCACAAAGTTTGTCTCACTAAGTCTTCATCCCATAAATTGGTGACTGGATCGGTAAGATCAAACGACTTTTAATATAAGTTGCCCTTTTCTAGGGGTAATAATTTTCCTATTTTGCCCTGTGTGGGATCCAAGCATATTTCCAAATATCAATATTTTATCCATTTTCAACTCTCCAAATATATCCATATCTTAGAGAATCCACTCCCGCCATAATGCTTTGCCAAGTAAAGGAAGATCATTTTTTGACTCGCATTCATTAAGTCACCATCTCGGAAATTTTTGCTCTTAATATGGTGGCACATAGGGATTCAGGGCTATCAACCACACGCCATGCTTGTTTGGCTAACAAAACCAAGTTGAAATAGTGAATATCTCGAAAACCCATTCCTCAGTGATCTTTTGGTACACACATCTTCCACCACGCCATCAAATGCATTATCTTCTTGTTATCTTCGTTTGGTTAACTTTCATACAATGTCATACTTGTCGCAACATGCGATGGCAAAAGTGAACTTTTCAAAGAGTGATTCTTAACTAGTGATTTCGTTAGACCGTTGTTAGCACTCGCGGTTCACATGAATAAGCAAAACCACAAAAGGGTTATTTTTCATGAGCTCCTATTTGACGTGTACAGCGCGTCAGGAATAGTGAGTGCCCACAGCCCCTCCTCCCACACCCTCATGGGCCGGCTTATATGCGTGGCAGGAAAAGCACGAAGCACCCTATTTTTTATTTTGCTTATTTCCGTTTTAACTTTTTTTCCTTTTTAAAAATAATTCGTGATTTCAAAAAAAGTTGTAAATGGTGAAATGTTTGTGAATTCAAAAATTGTTCATGATTTGTTTTAAAAAATTCATGAAATGATAAATGCTCACGGATTCAAAAAATGTTTATGATTTCAAAAGAATGAAAATTTCTAAATTTCAATGAACATTTTTTTATGTTGATTAACAATTTTTTATGAGAATTTTCTAATAATGATGAAATTTTTTTGTATTTCATGAACAAAATTTTAAATCATTGAACATATTTTGAACTTGATGAAAAAATTGTATTCAAGAATATTTTTTTTAAAATGGATGAACAAATTTTGAATTCAAGAAAAATATTATGAATTTTATGAATATTTTCTGAAATTCAATGAAAAAATTTGGAATTTGATGAACATTTTTTAAACTAGATGAATAAAATTTCAAAAACATGTTCATGATTTCAAAAACTGTCCACAATTTGAAAAAATGTTCACAAATCTGAACGGTGTTTTCAGAATTGAAAGCAAAAAAGGAAAAGAAAAAAAATTGAATTTGATGAAAAGTTTTTGAATCTGATGAACAAAATGAAAATTCAATGAACATTTTTTTACATTGATGAATATTTTTTTAAATCGATGAACATAAAATGAAAAAATAAAGAAGAAAAAAGAGAAAATAAAAATAAAAAAATGGAAAAGAAAATAAAAGGAAGGAAAAACAAAAGAAAAAGCTGAGAAATGGGCCCGCCCATACGTACACCCACGCGTGAGGGGGTGGGGGTGGGGGGGGGGGGGGGTACGCGCTACGTCTCAAGCCAGCGACCTACCCGCCATAAAGGAGCCACCTATTTTCCTACTCCCACAAATATAATATGTCTTGGTTATCTCAATATGGACTATATACAGACTTAAATGACTTAAAAACACACTAAAACATGTAGATATGCATATGATTCAAAAAACAGAACATCTTATACTTGTGAAAGAAGGGAGTAGATAATAAAAGTTTCATACATCGGAAATTTGTAAAATCAATCATGAATTCGAAAAATGTTCACAAATTTAGAAAACTTTCATAAATTAGGAAAAAATATGATAAATTTCAAAAATCTTCATGGATTATGGTAAACAATTGCAAATTTGAAAATATGTTCATGAATTTTTGGAAAAGGTCATGTTTGAGAAAAAAATGAAAACAAGAAAAATTAAAATAGAACAGAGTAAACAAAGAAAAACCAAGAAAACATAGGGAGAAACCTAGCTGAAGCTTTCTAGAAATGAATTGAAAGCTTATAGAAGCTTTCCATATGATAAAACGAAACACAATGCGCCGTAGGTCCTCACAAAAGACACTCGAGGGTTGGTGTGAGCCACGTACAGAAAGGCCTACATGCATCAAATAGGATTTATGATTGTGCTTGACTACACTCGAGCAGTATTTCTGCGCTAGAGGGGCCAATGTGCCGGCCTAGTTAACCACTGCCTCAAAACTTTCCCCTAGTTTTTTTAGATAAGAGGCCTACGGCCGGCGTTAAATTAATGACGCCCTTACAGCCGAGGACAAGAAGTCTGAACAACGATTCAACCCAACGCAATAAAAATAAATGAAATAAAAGCTCCGACAAGGTACATGGATGCCTAAGAGCAGCAACACAGCTCAAACAGGTAATAAAATGAGACACTGGAGCCCTCATACATGCCTGAAGCACCAATGCTGCGAATGGAGCCAGCTTGAAAGGGGATCAGCCGACAGAGGGGCTATGGCACTGCCATCGCCTGGGTGCCCAGCAAACCAGCTGAAGGAAATATGCTCTAGAGGCAATAATAAAGTTATTATTTTATATTTCCTTATATCATGATAAATGTTTATTATTCATGCTAGGATTGTATTAATCGAAAACTTGATACATGTGTGGATACATAGACAAAACACCGTATCCCTAGTAAGCCTCTATTAGACTAGCTTGTTAATCAAAGATGGTTAAATTTCCTAACCACAGACATGTGTTGTCATTTGATGAACGGGGTCACATTATTAGAAGAATGATGTGATGGACAAGACCCATCCGTTAGCTTAGCATATTGATCGTTCAATTTTATTGCTATTGCTTTCTTCATGTCATATACATATTCCTTTGACTATGAGATTATGCAACTCCTGGATACCGGAGGAATACCTTGTGTGCTATCAAACATCACAACATAATTGGGTGATTATAAAGATGCTCTACAGGTATCTCCGAAGGTGTTTGTTGGGTTGGCATAGATCGAGATTAGGGTTTGTCACTCCGATTGTCGGAGAGGTATCTCTGGGCCCTCTCGGTAATGCACATCATAATAAGCCTTGCAAGCAATGTGACTAATGAGTTAGTTGTGGGATGATGCATTATGGAGCGAGTAAAGATACTTGCCGGTAACAAGATCAAACTAGGTATGAAGATACCGATGATCGAATCTCGGGCAATTAACATACTGATAGACAAATGAAATTACGTATGTTGTCATAAGGTTTGATCAATAAAGATCTTCGTAGAATATGTAGGAGCCAATATGGGCATCCAGGTTCCGCTATTGGTTATTGACCAGCGAGGTGTCTCGGTCATGTCTACATAGTTCTCGGATCCGTAGGGTCCGCACGCTTAACGTTTGTTGACGATATAATACTATATGAGTTATGTATGTTGGTGACCGTATGTTGTTCGGAGTTCCGGATGAGATCACGAACATGACGAGGAGCTCCGGAATGGTCTGAAGGTAAAGATTCACTACTGCAGGATGGTCCAAACGCGACAGTCGAATCAAAGACACTTCGACAAAACTGTGTGCGATGCCATAATCGCAAACGGTGGTGTAAAAAATTGTTAAAAAGGCGCAAAACGTTTGCGATGACAGATGCATCAAACACGGTTCAGAATTTAGTTGCGTGTGCGATGCAGGACATACGGTTCAGCTCAATGAACTGTTTGTGATGAGAAGGCACAAAAGACATGGGCATCTAGATGAAGGTGTGTGCGATATACAACATACGGTTCACTGGGATGAACTGTGTGTGATTAGGAAACATAATGAAAACGGTTCAACTGAACAAGATGTGTGTGATACGCGACAAATAGGTCTGTAATCTGAAATGTGTGCGAAGACCAATAATAACATAGACGGTTGCTGCTAATAAGCCGTATGAATTGCTCTGTCTACAGTAGAATAACATGTATATATATAACTGAAATAAACATCTAATTACATAAGTGACTATACAGATCATTCGCACACACCTCAATAAACAATTGCATGCATTCTAAAGTAGGAGAAACGATCGTCTAGTCATCTACTTATTGTGGCGCTCCCGTCACTGCTATGTGGCTCGATCCCTCGTCTGGGTCAGGAAGAAGACAGTTCCTCATGTCAACGATCCACCTGTACATCTCGTAGCTTGTGTACGCGTCTATGGCCGCGTACTTGACATGTTGTTCATCCAATCTCTTATGCCACACACTGTGCCATGCGTTCTTGTCCTTATTGCTCTCTTGCTTCATCTTCGCGTAGTAGGGGTCGATGATGGCCGAGGCGAGGTCAACCAGGGAGTTCAGTTTGCTTTTGTCGGTGCCCCAGACCTTGTAGTGGTGCTGGATGTTGACAAGATTCGGGCATTTCAAGTCTGAAACCTTGAGCGCTTTTAGGTCGTTGGTGGTGTCCACCGTAGCGAAACTGTAGTCGGAGCTCTTGATAAACCTGGATAAATGCTCGCAAGGCCTTGTAGCAAGGTGAAAGTGGTAGACGAGGACGTCATGTCGCACGCACAACTGGGCGACGACAACCTTCTGATCGTGCCCGGCACGACCGATGGTGTAATCGAGGTCGAAGCCGACCACTCGTACTTGTCCTCGGCAAGGAACTGCTCCATAGTTTGGATGGAGCTCTCCATCGAGACCGGATCGTTCGTGTACACCACCGAGAGGGCCTTCCCCCTCACGTGGGTGTCCACTACGTGATGCGTGGTGAACTGCCCGCCGTTATCGTCGTCGGCCGCGGGGAGCGCCATTGGAGCCACGGGGAGCGTCATTGGAACCGCTGGATGCCCTCTCTGTATGTGTCCTCGTGGGTGTGCTTATTGTGACGTGTGAGACGAGAGATGAAGGTAAATGACCGCAGGAATAAAAGGGGGCCGGGCGCCATGGATTCTCGGCGCGTCTGCATGGCAGTTTTTGCAGCGGGTAACTGCATCATCGTGCCGCGCCCGGTGCAACCATTTGCACACGAATGTGGGTGATCGTGCGCCGGCCGAAAACACTGGCAGCGCACGTGGAGGGACGAGGGCAGAGCACCCGGAGGGACGCGAGAGCAGAGCGCGCATGACGGGACGCGAGCAGAGCGTGCCGCGGCCGCCTGAACCGTAGGCAACCACACGCATGGAGCCGTTGAACACGCAGCAAATGGTCGCCTACAAGCCAGCCGACAGTTGCGTCACTGCGTAGAGAGCGGCTGTGTGGTACCAGCTCCGTCTAGTCTATAGTCTCCTTTATATTCCGTGCCATACTTTGCCCTCAAATTTAACCAACAAAATATTAATGCATATTTTAAAAATTATATAATTGAAAATATGTTCAAATACAAATCCAAGTATATAATCTTTGGCGACATGCATTCGTATTTTATTAGTTAAATCATACTTATAAAATAGGACAGTGGTATAGTAGTTAATTAAATCACAAACACTTTTTTATTAACCATATGTGTACGTGGCCTTTCGTCCTCCTCTCGCACATCTTGTCATCCCGCTGCCGCAGACGACTTACAGCGCAAGCTTGCGCAGCGCGCGGGGGCGTTCTTTTTGCCAAACGGTGGTGACAATGAATCGTCGGTGAGCCCGTTCCCGCGCAACCTCGCAGGTTCCCACGCAAGCTTCCCGCCCGTCTCGGTGAAATCCCCCAAAATCCCAATGCTTACCGGCTAGCTATAAAAACCCTCACGGCCGGTGAGTCCTGCGTCGCATTTTCCTCTCCATCCTTGTAGCTTATCTCGTCTGCTTCTTCCACATTCGCCAATAGCACCGGTCCGTTGTCGTCGCTCAGCCACTCCACCGTCATCAGAGGACAGCTCCAGCTGGGAGGCTGCACCGTGGCGGCGGCGCAGTCCCCGGCGTAGTGTAGTGCGCGTGGCGTCCCTGTTGGGTGTGCGCGGAACACCCACCACACGCTCCGCCGCTGGTGCCCGTCGGCAGCTGTTGCCGGCCGCCGTTGCCGCCACACCAGCGTCGAAAGCCAGGGCCATCGCCTGCTCCACCGCTGCGGCCCGAAGGCGGGAGATGGCCGTCGTGGCCGCCACCCCACTGCCGGCCACTGTGGCCATCACCCGCTCCGCCACCACGGCCCGAAGGCAGGAGGTGGTGGTCGTGGCCGCCACCCCGTCGTCGGCTGCCGTGGCCGCCAGCCCATTGTCGACCGCCGGGGTCATCACCCGCTCCGCCACCGTCGCCCGAAGGCGGGAGGCGGAGGTGGATGCCCGCACGTGCGACAACGACCTTGCACGCTACACCGAGTTCCTGCGGGAGGAGGAGGAGCACCTCGTCGAGCACGCAAAGAGCCTTACCGCCGTAGTGGCAGCGGCACACACCGTCTCAGAGAAGATGAATCAGGAGATCTACGAGAAGAACCACCACTTCGAGAGGGGTCGTCTAGAGCGGCAGAGGGCGTTTGAGGCGAGCATCACTGAATCTGCACTAGCGGCAGGCACCGCATTGCGGTTGCCCAGCTCGTCGGTAGCTAGGTTCCTCCTCCTCCACCTCTTACTGAGCGCGCTCGGCAGAGGAGAGGCAGCCGGAAGCTGTACAAAACCCCTCCGCAGTAGTAGTAGTATTTAGGGGCTATATTGTTCAGTTCATCTGACTATAGATGTGGTGGAACTGTACAACAAACTTAAAATTAGCTAGTATATATAGTTAAACTAGCTATTTCAGTATGTGGTTGGCAATAATTGGGGAAAAGTTTGGTCGGTTCAGCTGTCGAGTTGAACTGTTTGTATAAATTAAAAACGACTGCTTAATCTATGAATGAAATATATGCTCAATTACTGAATTTTAATTGCAAAAATTAGATACTGCTAGAGATGTTTAGCTTCATATTTTGAAAAATCGCAGTGTTACAAGGATTGACAAATCTTACCAAATTGTTTGTACGTGGTTCCACACGGGTCATCCAAACAATCGTTTGTGTTGAAGGGATGCACAAATCCTACGCTGCTCTCACTTTGCATACGGGTGTTATATCTAAAACGTTTGCGATCAAGAACTGCAGAAATCCTGCTCGGCACATTTTCTTTTGGCTTCCTGGGAAGTTGTCGGGTCTGCATACGGGTGTTCTAACTAAAATGTTTGCGATGAATGTTTTATATTTAAAAAGCGAATTAAACTGCGGCTTGGGCGCCATTAATGAAGAGGATGCGAGAAAGGCGGGCGGCCATGGAAGTCAAAGGGCTCGCTTCCGAGTGAGCCTACGCAGCGTATAGCTCGCACGCTTCCTGGTGAGCCTGCGCACTCAAGGACAGCTTGCACGCCTCTCGGTCAGCCTGCACATCGGACGGTGCTCGCACGCCTCCCATTCAGTCAAGGTCAAGTAGCTGTCCGCATGGCACCTCCTACAACCATTAAAACCAAGACACGTCGAGTCACGTGAATGGTTAACAGAATTTAGATTTACTAGAATTTAAAAACCTAGTTAATGCATAAAAATGTCCAAATGAACCCTGAAAAATCACAAAAATTCACACAACACTCCTATTGTTCTATGTTGACACGAGAAAAAAAATTGAAAGCAATAAGAGACAATGGATATTGTTTCGTCCACAAAGGTGGGACGTTCCCTACCGAAAACCATCATGCTTGTTGTGAGAAGCTCCGGTTTGTGAGAAGCATATACCCAAATCTGCCCTAAATGGGACAAAATTTGTACCACGGCATGTTGATGCCGCTCCATGATAGCATGCCAAGTTTCATGAATTTCAGACGATTTTTGGATTTACTAGAATTTAAAAACCATGCATCTCAATGTTTTGCCGGGAATCAACGGTGCCTCAGTGTTTGAAATTTATTCCCATTTCTTGCATGGCACCTAAGCATGCACCCAAGGACACACATTTTATTTTTCAACCAATTTATATGCACTGGAGCATGTGCATGTAGTTCAAATTTGAATTATGCACATAAAATGCATTGAAAACTCAGTTAATGCATAAAAATGTCCAAATGAACCCCGGAAAATCACAAAAAATCACACAACACTCCTGTTGTTCTATGTTGACACGAGAATTTTTTTGAAAGAAATAAGAGGCAATGGATATTGTTTCATCCACAAAGGTGAGACGTTCCCTACCGAAAACCATCATGCTTGTTGTGAGAAGCTCCGGTTTGTGAGAAGCATATACCCAAACCTGCCCCAAATGGGACAAAATTTGTACCACGGCATGTTGATGCCGCTCCATGATAGCATGCCAAGTTTCATGAATTTCAGACGGGTTTTGGATTTACTAGAATTTAAAAACCATGCATCTCAATGTTTTGCCGGCAATCAACGGTGCCCATGTGTTTGAAATTCATTCCCATTTCTTACATGGGACCTAAGCATGCACCCAAGGACACATATTTGATTTCTCAACTAATTTATGTGCACTAGAGCATGTGCATGTAGTTCAAATTTGAATTATGCACATAAAATGCATTGAAAACTCAGTTAATGCATAAAAATGTCCAAACGAACACCGAAAAATCACAAAAAAAACATACAACACTCTTGTTGTTCTATGTTGACACGAGATTTTTTTTGAAAGCAATAAGAGGCAATGGATATCATTTCGTCCACAAAGGTGGGACGTTCCCTACCGAAAACCATCATACTTGTTGTGAGAAGCTCCAGTTTGTGAGAAACATATACCCAAACCCACCCCAATTGGGACACAATTTGTACCATGGCATGTTGATGCCGCTCCATGATAGCATGCCAAGTTTCATGAATTTCATACGAGTTTTGGATTTACTAGAATTTAAAAACCATGCATCTCAATGTTTTGCCGGCAATCAACGGTGTCCCGGTGTTTGAAATTCATTCTCATTTCTTGCATGGGATCTAAGCATGCACCCAAGGACACATATTTGATTTTTCAACCAATTTATATGCACTGGAGAATGTGCATGTAGTTCAAATTTTAATTATGCATATAAATGCATTGAAAACTCAGTTAATGCATAAAAATGTCCAAACGAATCCCGAAAAATCACAAAAAATCACACAACACTCCTCTTGTTCTATGTTTACACGAGAATTTTTTTTTGAAAGTAGTAAGAGGCAATGGATATCGTTTCGTCCACAAAGGTGGGATGTTCCCTACCGAAAACCATTATGCTTGTTGTGAGAAGCTCCGGTTTGTGAGAAGCATATACCAAACCTGCCCCAAATGGGACAGATTTGTACCACGACATGTTGATGCCGCTCCATGATAGCATGCCAAGTTTCATGAATTTCAGACGAGTTTTGGATTTACTAGAATTTAAAAACCAGGCACTTAATGTTTTGCCGGTATTCAACGGTGCCCCGGTGTTTGAAATTCATTCCCATTTCTTGCATGGGACCTAAACATGCACCAAAGACACATATTTGATTTTTCAACCAATTTATATGCACTAGAGCATGTGCATGTAGTTCAAATTTGAATTATGCACATAAAATGCATTGAAAACTCAGTTAATGCATAAAAATGTCCAAACGAACCCCGAAAGATCACAAAAAATCACACAACACTCCTGTTGTTCTATGTTGACACGAGAAAGAAATTTGAAAGCAATAAGAGGCAATGGATATCGTTTCGTCCACAAAGGTGGGACGTTCCCTACCAAAAACCATCATGCGTGTTGTGAGAAGCTCCGGTTTGTGAGAAGCATATACCCAAACTTGCCCCAAATGGGACAAAATTTGTACCACGGCATGTTGATGCCGCTCCATGATAGCATGCCAAGTTTCATGAATTTCAGACGAGTTTTGGATTTACTAGAATTTAAAAACCAGGCACTCAATGTTTTGCCGGCAATCAACGGTCCCCTGGTGTTTGAAATTCATTCCCATTTCTTGCATGGGACCTAAGCATGCACCCTAGGACACAATTTGATTTTTCAACGAATTTATATGCACTGGAGCATGTGCATGTAGTTCAAATTTGAATTGTTCACCTGAAATGGCTAGAAAACCAATTTAATGTATAAAATGTTCAAACGAACCTTGAATAATTTCAATTCTTTTACGACACACATATAGTTGCATGTTTACTCCAGATAAAAGGTCTAGCAATTCAAACACCGCCCATTGCCGCTGTGACCCCATTATGTAATTCAAATCAAGATGAAAAATCAAGTAGATCGCACACAGTTTATTATTAGCAACCGTGTGAGATGTAGTACAAAATATCTTGGAGCATCGTCAGTGTATAGTACGCCTATGGCTTACGCGAGAAGGTGCGTCGGCTATAGTCCACAGCCAGTGTCTCAAGCACACTAGCTCGCTCCCCAAATATCATTTCACTATTCAATCATCGCCAGTGAAAGATGGGCATGTGGACCCACGTCGTGAGGGCAACTTCGGTGGCCCACTCCGGCGAGAGCGCGGCCAGAGCCGCCATGCGCGTGCTAACAAGGTGCATGAGCGCGGCCGCAATTTGCGACCGGGCGGCAAAGGCAGCCCAAACGACCGATGTTGCTTCTCAGGTGGCGGCAACAACATTTTCCTCGGGGATAGCAACCGGCGAGAGCGGCACAGCAGCTGTCTGTTCCGCAACGGCGGCCTTAGCCCCGATGGAGGCCGTCCACAACCATGTCGAGGCCGCCCACACCCAGCTCCTGGCGGTCACCACACAAATCGAACGAAGCTTTTCCGACAACGGTCGGCAACCCACGGCCGAAGAGCTAGCAATTGCCGAGAGCGTTTGAGTAGCCGTTCGTTCCTCCGCCGCATACCTTGCGACAACGGTGCCCATCCAAGCCCAGATCGTGTCTGCCCACGCCCAGCTCGTGGCGGCCTTTTCCAAAGAGATGGTGTACGCGAATGGCGAGATGCTTGCCGAGTATGGTGCGATGGCTGTCATGGAGCCCCTTCCCCAGGAGACCGTCGGGTGCAAGCTGGACATGGAGGCGGCGGCGGAGATCGACAAGCACCAGCCGTAGTTGTACTCTATGTTTTGTTTAATTAAGAGCGTCGGTCTTTAATTTGTTAGAGTAATGTTTAGGTCAGCTAGCTCTGTTTAATTGCTGAACTTGCTCGATTAAGAAGTGTGGGTGTGCTGTAGTCTCCTTTGTGTACCCAAATTATGCGATGACGTGGATGACCACTGTAATCATGGAAATTCGAACCAAAACTTTTGACGTTCAGACTCATCACACACGGGTTAAGGTATCTGAATCATTTGTCATGTCCACATATCATACACAGTTCTGAATAAGGGACCGTGTCTGATGACACTTTGCGCGCCAGTTTTTTGGCTGAAGCGATTCTAAATTTTCGTCTTCTATGGAAATATCTACCTCCCGCCCCCTCCCCCTTACCAAAATCCACATTTCCCCTCTTTCCGCCTTCCTTTCCAAGTTGAAACCTTCACTCCTTGCTTGCAGCGATGCCGCCTCCTCACCGGCGACCCTCCTTCACGCTGCTCGGCCTCCTCTATCCAAGAAGATAATCCACACCCGACCTCTATCCTCCTCCTCCTTCCACATCCCACATGCCCCGACCGCCGGCGCGAGCGCGACACCTTCCACCCAAATCACCAACCCCTCCACCAAATAAGCGCCGGCCTAAGCCATGGTGCATGCAGTATAGCCAGGACCTCAAGGAGCATTTGCTAGCGGAGAAGCAAATCGCGGCCGCACGCGCGGATGAGGTCGCCATGGCTGCCATTCGTGTCGACCCCCAGATCTTGGAGGAGCACCTTGCCAATTGCTAGCTACGTCGGTTAAGCATGCTCGGTTTACCCGTTGCATGTGCTGCTCCTGCCTTTCCTTCACAAAATCTAGTGAATTGTGCTATCTAATTTCACCATGCAATCTGTTGCTCTAGTGTATATGTTCTATATGTCATGCAGTGTGGTGCTCACTTATTAACTGTTTTGTTAATTAGTTGTCGTCTTCAGTTAACTGTTTGGTTCAATTATGCAAATGTGATATTCAATTCTTCAGGCTGCAATTTTGTATTATTTTCATGTGAGAAATAAATCGAATTTATCTTTATAAAATTGTGCTTGGTGCATTCTGTTATTGTATACCATGTGAGTAATAAATTGAATTTGGCTGTAGTAAATACATGAGAAACAAATACAATTTCTACAATTGGCTGTAGTTAACTGTTTGGTTAACTCTCTGATCTTCTATTAGGAGTATGTTATTTTGTGCAATGTGATGCTCAGTTAATGTTTGGTGCATTTGTTGTGGTGTTTAGTTAACTGCTTGGTTCAATGTTATATTGTACAATGTGGTGCTCAGTTAATGTTTGGTTCATTTGTTGTGGTGTTTAGTTAACTGCTTGGTTCAATTCTACAATGCGATGTCCAATTGTCGTGGGTAGAATTTTGTATTGTTGTGCACGTGAGGAATAAATTGAATTTGGATGCACTTAATACATGAGAAACATATACAAGTGCTATATTTCCTAGTTCTTAATCATGCTTGGTTTGGGTAAATGGGTTTTCCGTGTGGCTTCAATTAATCTGATGAATCTGCAATGTGCTTATTTTTCATCAACATATTTTACTGATAGCATGCGAACCCTTACTTAACCTGATGACTAACTACCTTATATGTGTTGCAGGGAAACAATGGGAAGCACTGAGGTTTACAATCAAGGTTAACATGTGCATGGTCCGTTGTCTAATAGCACATTATTATGCAATTGCAGGAACCATTCCAATATTTTGGTTTTTAACAAGTTGGTCTTCCACATGTAGGTCCTACTATCAGAGGTTTTGACCCACTGTTTGACCCTTTTCGCATATGGGGAAATGAGTTGTCCATGAATATCAATCAAATCAAGAAACTCAGAAAGATTGTTAGGATAAAGAAATTAGCGATAAAAAACAACAAGATCTTTGTCTGCACAATGAAGAAGACATCAATTCACTACAAGATGATACTAACTATTATACCTTGCCTTTTTTATTCCTTTGCCCCATTTCCAATATAGGGAAGATATTTATGCACATCCTTGTTTTCAGGCCTTTCCAAAGCAGTTCACTGATGATTACCTCTCAAACCACCTCTATGGTCAGGAGGCGAGGAAGGTTTTCAAACAATACCCACGGTTCAATATTGAAGTGTTCCTGAAGAGGTCGAAGGACGGGCGGTCAATCATCCATAGGCACTGGCCTAAAGTTGCAAAGACCTTCAACATAAATGAAGGCTCAATATTCGCCTTCCGCTTCAGCAGTTTTCCAGATGAGATGTATCTGTCCGTATACCATCTATGATGCTAATTTCGAAAGGTTCTACGTGTTGCATGTGGAACTTGCTGCTGGTGCAGTTGTGTAATGGGGTAGCTAAGTGCTGAAGCTATATCATGTTCTACTCAGATGTATTGCAATTATGAAATTCTGCTTCCTTAATATGGAAATGAAATATATTGTGTGCTTAATATGAATGCCAATTAGATTAATAAATGGATTATTAATAATAGGTCAATTAGCCTGCTAATGGCGAATTAGCCTGCTAATTGGGTTTACCGAAAAAGGCTTTCGCCCCGCTTTATATATAAAGCAACGATCGACATACATGATGCAAACCACCCGATACCACACACACACCCAAGGCAGATACAAGGGAGCTGACGAACAACAACGCTACTCTAAACACCCCAAAGCAAACAACAAGTAGGTAGAAGAGCATAACTAAGGGTCTAAAGAGCTATCCACCATGCACGAGTCACCGCGAGGAGACGAAGCCGCAACTCGACGAACTAGGGACTCCAAAGCAGTGCTTCCATGAAAGAAACGACACCGAAGAGCTGCCACCGCCCGATCCAGGGAATCTAGGTTTTCACCCGGAGTAACACGAAGGACGCAGGGTCACCACGATGGAGCCTTCAAGAAGGGAACGACGCATGGACGCCGCCGCCATCGGTCTGGCTCCGAGCCAGACGAGGTTTTCACCCCGGCCACCACCCTCAGCCCCTGTCCAAGGTACGACCCTACATGAGAGAGTCGACCGCACCACCACCGAGATCGTTGAAGGCCCACCCCATGCCGCCCATGCGGCCATGACAGCAAGCCCGTCAGCGCCCGAGCCACGAGCTCCGCCCACGAGCCAGCAGCTCCCACCACCAAGGCAGCCGCCTTGCATCCAAACACTCCGGAGACCATCAAAGGCACGAGCTTTGAGCTGGCCGGCAAACCCCTAGCACCATCGGAACCGCCGGTGACCGACCCGCCCCGAACAACTGTCAGCGGCAAGGAGGCACTAGGCCAGGAAAAGGGGAGGGGGAGCAGAGCTCGTCCGGACCGGCGCACCCCTGCACCGGTGACAGGTAGTCGGTCTACCCGTCCCTCCAGCAGCCTCCCCTGTGTCACCCCTGACGCCCTACCACGGCCTCTAGCCAGAACCTGCGAGGAAGAGGCCGCCACCCGTCCGCCGGCGAGGGCCACCAGATCGACCGCACCTAGCCGCCGAAGAAGGCTGCCAAGAGCGTCAACCACCACCACACCACATGCGTCTCCACGCCCTGGCCAGGACCAGCCAATGCCCCGCCACCCCACCCGAGCAGAACGAGGACCAGTTGCAGCGCCACCGGCCACCCCTGACGCCGCCAACCACCACCAGTCGGATCTGGGAAGGGGTTGCCAGATCCGCCGCCAGCACTCCCCCAGGCCTCCAGCCCCCACGAGCAAGGAGGAGGGGGAGGAGGGAGCGCTGGCAGTCCACCAGGACGCCAGGAGGAGGGAGGAAAACAGAGCAGCGGCCGACCGGCGCCCGGTGCCACTGAGCAGGTGAGGGCGCCCCGCGCCGCCCGTCACCTGCGCGTGGGAGGAACACGCCCCGCCACCGCTTGCGCCACGCGGCCTTTGGCCGCGATGCCACCGGCGGCGGCGAGGGATGGGGGGCGAGGCGAGGAGACAGGGGCGGCGGCGCCAGGGTTGCCTCCCGGGGACGCCCGCGGGAGCGCCTCAGGAGGGGAGGGGAGGGCGTCGCAATCAATCCCTCCAGGACCTCGCTAATTGGGTTTTGATATTGCAAATGGTTGTTGAAAAAATACCGTGGGCGATAACCTCATGCAACGCACACAGTTTCTAGGAATGAACCGTGTTGGATCAATGAACAATCACACATGACTTTCTGTTGAAAACTATTTGTGTTAGGCCACCTTGCGCAAACATTTACCACATAAAAACTATGTGTCATGGCCAGCCTTTGCCACATAGTTTCTTCTACGGACCATGTGTGCTACATTCAATAACGCAAATGATTTAACGGGAAAAATTGTGTGTGATGTACCTGTGAACGGAAACGTTTTCCTTGGAGCAACTGTGTGGGATGTGCATACGAACGAAAACGTTTAGCGGGGACTGAATGTGTGGGATGTACTTGCGACCAAAAACAATTTCGCCATATAATTGTATTTTTAGCTCTACTGTACATATTTCCGTATTTGAGTGCTCGCTGGCCGCACACGACCTCATTTTGCCGAATGTGTGTGCCAGGAGGGCATATCCCCGACGGTTGCTGGGTCGTGTGAGAAGGACCCCCCTATCGCCCACTCACTTGGCGACGGTTCCAGATGCCGTCATGGAAAGGGGTTTTAAACCATTTGTTTAGGACCGACGCGCACTAGTGATTGATATATAGGATGATATGGTTCAACCAAGGGGTGAAGCCCACGGGGCTTTAGGTCAGTGCAAAAGGAGTTTTGTCGAGACCAGGGCGCAAACGCCGGAGACCCTGGCGTCTGGCCCTAGGCCAGACACCGAGGCCCATGGCCTCTGGGCCAGATGCCAAGGACCATGGCATCTAGTCCTGGAAGTCCGAGAAGGATTCTTCCTTGCAGGAAAACCCGACTTTGAGGAGGCTTTTACTCCAAGTTTCGACCCCAGGGCTCAACATATAAATAGAGGGGCATGGCTAGCACCTGGAACACATCAAGATTCACCAAGCCGTGTGCCGGCAACCCCGTCCCCTCTAGTTTATCCTCCATCTAGTTTCTGTAGTGCTTGGCAAAGCTTTGCGGAGATTGTTCTTCATCACCAACCGTCACCACGCTATCGTGTTGCCGGAACTCATCTACTAATTCGCCTGTCTTGCTGGATCAAGAAGGCGAGGATGGCATTGAGTTGAACGTGTGCTGAACGCGGAGGTGCCGTACGTTCGGTACTTGATCGGGATGGATTGTGATGGTGTACGACTACATCAAACGCATTGATAAACGCTTCCGCTTTGTGATCTTCAAGGGTATGAAGATGCTCTCCCCCTCTTGTTGCTATGCATCTCCTAGATATATCTTGCGTGAGCATAGGAAATTTTTAGTAATTGCATGCCATATTTCCCAACAGTGGCATCCGAGCCAGGTCTATGCGTAGATGATATGCATGAGTAAAACACAAAGAGTTGTGGGCGGTGATCGTCATACTGCTTACCACCAATGTCTTTGTCGGAGTAATGGGCCACAGGTAGGCCAACCCGAGCCCCATAACCTTTCAAGACATCGGGGCAGGCTGCGCCCCGCAAGACCCCAGGGCGAAGAGCCGCCTCCTGGGGAGTCTACGGCGAGGTGGCCAACTGCCCGCTCACGGCCGAGTCCCAGGGACGACTTCCAGAGAAGCTGGCCTTGGGGAGTCGACTGGCGACTCCAACAAACCGTGACCTCATCGAAGGGGACGGGGCGGGGGCGTGGCTACAGTGAGGCCCACTCCCCGCCCCTTACCAAGGGCAGGCATGGCTACAGCACACCGTATTGGGGAAGATCTCCCTGCGGCATGGCACTGTTGCCCGGCCAGCCCTGACATCAGCACCACTGTACCAAGCCGCGTGCCCACAACGGCTTGACTGTACGGCCTGGAGGCAGCAGGGCCCACCAGTCAGCGAGACCTCGAAAGGCGGCGAGAGAACCGCCAGTCGGACCCATTCGGGAGTCGGCCCAGGGGAGTCGGCCGAGCCTTCCCCCGGGGCCCATGCGCCATTAATCAAGAAGAGATGGGGAGTGGCCACAGTGATCGCCCGCCAGGCAGCAAGGCTGTTGCCACGACCCCATGACCAAGCTTGCATCATCAAGAGCATGGCTACAGTAATCAGCAGCTGGCAAGACCCACCCGCGACGGACGTGGCCTGTCGGCTCCGTACCAGACCAGTCGGCGGGGCCTACCAGTCGGCGGGCCCCAACAGTCGGCGGAGAAGTCGGAGGTCGGGGACGCTGACGGCTGGGCCCGTGCCTAGTCACATTACCATTGTACCCCTGGGTGGGGTAGGCCTATATAAACCCCCCCGGGGCACCCAAGCAAAGGGTTGGACCCCAATAGTTCTAGACCACACCAGATAGAAGGAGAGAGCTAGCCTTGCCCTCTCCTGCCACCCAAAACAGCTCTAGGAGCATCCTTGTAAACACTTGACCATAGTGATCATGCGGAGACCCCGCAGAGCAGCAGTAGGGGTGTTATCTCCCCGGAGAGCCCTGAAGCTGGGTAAGATTTGCCGGCGTGCATGTCTTATCGGCGAGGTCCGCCTTTCCAACGAACCTGCGTCTGACATAGGCGCGAGCGGCCCCGAGAACCTCCTCGCGGGCCTCCTTGATCAATTCCACGTTTCCGGCGAGCCTGCCGTAGACTTGGAGTCTGTAGGCTCCACCGACCCAATGCTGGTCAACTCCGACACCGCGTCGATCGACGCATTCCCCACCAACGTGGTGGTCTACGACGAGCCTCTCCCCCACGCGGAGAGCGACGGAAGCACCGTCACTGAGGTGCTAGTCATCAGTCATGACGAGTTCCCTGGCGGAAGAGCGCCCGATTCACTCGGCGCGGCGCTGCAAGACCTAACTGCGCCCATTCCAGAAGACGCTGACGCCGAGACGTTGGAAGCGCGCCGCCTTCAGCTTGTTGAAGGCGCGAAGAAGCTGGCCAGCATGAGACGCTTGTCAGAAGCTTACCAGCGAGAGATGGATCGCGCTGTTGGCGGCTCGCCGGCCCCGGCAGGGCCCAGCCGCCTTGGCGCGGTTCAGCAGCGCGGCGTAGCCATCGCCAGCCTGTTTGGGGCTAGCCGCCCCGTGTACGCCACCCCAGCGGAGAACATCCGAGCTGCCCAGGCAGCGGCGGACGGGCTAGACAATTTCGAGGGCAAGGAGCGCCGCCTCATGATGGAGCGAGTCCAGTGGCTCCTCGACGCGGCCGCCGCACAGAACGAGGCCGGTTGCCGCACGGAGGTGCCGCAGTGGCCAAATGACGACCCGCACCGAGATCAAGGCGCGACATCTCGGACACCGACTGGAGGTGCCCGAGGAAGGAAGGACAAGGAGCCGACTGTCAGCCACAGTCGGACTCGGATTACCACAGAGCGCGACCGAGACGGCCGCCCCAGAGCAGTGGAACGACGGGACGACTGTCCCCCTCACCCTCCCTGCAAGGAGAGGCGAGTCTCCCCGCCGCCTGTTGATCATCCGACTCTCGGTGACCGCCTTGGCCGTCGAGAGGGAGTTGGAGAGAATGACGCCCGCCACCGAATCGACCGACTTCACCGGTCCCTAGCGCTGGAAGAAGAAGACGAGCTGGGTCCGCCTTCTTTCGGGCCCCGCATTCGGGACGAGCCCTTTCCCAGAGGGTTCACGCTCCCGAGAGACACGCCCAAGTACACCGGCTCCGTGAAGCCGGAAGACTGGCTAATCGATTACTCCATGGCTGTCAGCATAGCAAAAGGCAACAAGCGCGTCACCGTAAAGTACGTTCCGCTCATGCTCCAGGGCATGGCCCGAACATGGTTGAACAGCCTGAAGTCCCACAGCATCAACAGCTGGGTCGACTTCACCGAAGCGTTCGTCCGCAACTTCACCAGCACGTACAAGCGTCCTCCCAAGCCTCGCCAACTCTCCTTGTGCGTACAAGGTCCTGACGAATCAACTCACGACTACCTCATGCGTTGGGCCGAGCTCCGGAATTCATGCGAGGGCGTGCACGAGGTGCAGGCTATCGAGTACTCCACAGTCGGGTGCCGAGAGGGCACCCTCCTCAAGCACAAGCTCCTCTGCAACGAGCCAGAGACCCTCGACGAGCTGCTGATCATAGCAGACAAATACGCCACGGCCGACTCCTCCATGAAGGCGGAAATTCAAATCAGCACAACTGGAAAAGTGGCTCCTCAAGCTCCAAGAACTCCGGCGGCAGATGCCGACCGGCGACAGCAGCAGGGCGACAACAAGCACAAGGCCCCGCAGCCGGCTTCCGGCAGCCGGCAGGTCACGTCCGTTGAAGCCCAACGTCCAGAAGAGCAGTCTCTGCCCAAGCGACAAAAGGGTGGCAAGCCAAACTGGTTGCCGGCCTTCTCCTACGATCAGACCTTGGATGGACCTTGCAAGTTCCACAGCGGCGTGAAGCCGTCGAATCACACCACCCGGAAGTGCCACTGGCTGACCAGGATCGCCAAGGGAGACGGCCTCATGCCACCCCCGCCTGCTGGGCAGCCGCCTCCGCCTCCGCCCCAGCAGCCGGCGGTTAGGCTAGTCGGCGCGGTGCAAGACGAATACCCTGAAGAGCACGGAGCCTACATGGTGTTCACCAGTGTGGCTGATGATCGACGCAGCAGGCGGTTGCGGCGACAAGAGGTGAGCGCAGTAGCCTCAGAGACGCTAGAGTTCATGCACTGGTCTGAGAAGCCCATCAGCTGGAGCAGGGCCGACCACCCAGAAGTGATGCCAAGTCCGGGCTCCTACGCCTTGGTCCTGGACGCCACCTTTGCTACAGACAAACGGGCCGCGCGTTTCTCGCAAGTTCTGATAGGCGGAGGCAGCAACATCAATATCCTGTACAAAGACACCATGGAGAAGTTAGGAATCAAGCAGAGACAGCTTCAGAACAGCCGGACTATGTTCCACGACATTGTACATGGGCTTTCTTGCTCACCAATCGGCAAGATCCTGATGGACGTCCTCTTTGGGGACAAAGATCACTTCTGAAGAGAGTCTGTTTGGTTCGAGGTGGTGGACCTCGAGAGCCCATACCATGCGCTGCTTGGCCGACCCGCCTTGGCCAAGTTCATGGCGGTCCCCCACTACGCCTACCTCAAGATGAAGATGCCCAGTTCCAAGGGAATTCTGACTGTGGCCGGCGACTACCGGAAGTCGTCCGCTTGCGTGGTCGAGAGCAGTCGGCTGGCCGAATCCCTGGTGATTGTAGCCGAGAAGCGACTCCTTGAACGAGTTGTGGTGATGGCCGGCAAGCAGCCGGAGATATCACCCGACCCGAAGGAGTCGGAAGCCGAAGGTTCGTTCAAGTCGGCTAAAGAGACAAAGAAGATACCCTTGGATCCGGAGCACCCAGAGAGGTACGCTATCATAGGTGCAAACCTCGACAGCAAATAGGAAGGCGAGCTCGTCGATTTCCTCTGTGAGAATCGAATCATCTTCGCATGGTCTCCCAAAGACATGCCGGGTGTACCGACGGATTTCGCCGAGCACAAGTTACATGTCCGATCTGATGCAAAGCCGGTCAGGCAGCCCCTGCGCTGCTTATCAGAAAAGAAGAGAAGAGTTGTCGGAGAAGAGATAGCCCGGCTCTTAGCAGCCGGCTTCATTATGGAAGTTTTCTTTCCGGAGTGGCTGGCAAATCCGGTCCTGGTACTGAAGAAGAACAAGCAGTGGCGAATGTGTATTGACTACACGAGCCTCAACAAAGCCTGCCCCAAGGACCCATTTTCTCTACCCAGAATCGATCAAGTGATAGACTCCACAGCCGGATGCGAGCTGTTGAGTTTCTTGGATGCATACTCAGGATATCACCAGATCAAGCTGAACCCGGCTGACATATTGAAAACCGCCTTCATCACGCCGTTTGGAGCATTCTGCTACCTCACCATGACATTCGGCTTGAGAAATGCCGGTGCCACCTTTCAGCGTTGCATGCAGAAGTGTCTCCTCAAGCAGCTCGGCAGGAACGCCCATGTCTACGTGGATGATGTGGTAGTGAATACGGAGAAGTGTGGAACACTGCTGGAAGACCTCAAGGAGACCTTTGAGAACCTGCACCGATTCCAGATCAAGCTCAACCCCGAGAAGTGCGTCTTTGGAGTACCAGCCGGCCAGCTGCTGGGTTTCCTGGTCTCTGAACGCGGCATAGAATGCAACCCAGTAAAAATCAAGGCCATTGAGAGAATGGAGGTACCCAGCCGACTGCTGGACGTGCAGAAGTTCACCGGCTGCTTAGCATCCATCAGCCGGTTCATCAGTCGGCTGGGACATAAGGCGGACGAAGCTTTTCACCAATTAAAGAAGATGCTGACTACTCCACCCGTCCTGGCGGCTCCGACTCCCAAGGAGCCTATGCTCCTGTACATCGCCGCCACCAGCCGAGTAGTCAGCACAGTCATTGTAGTAGAGCGCAAGGAGGAAGGCGAGGCGCTACCTGTCCAGAGACCGGTATATTATCTGAGCGAGGTACTGTCGACCTCCAAGCAGAACTACCCCCACTACCAGAAGATGTGCTATGGCGTACACTTTGCCGCCAAGAAATTGAAGCCTTTTTTCCAAGAGCATCCAATCACGATGGTCTGCACGGCCCCGCTGGCCAAGATCATCGGTAGCCGAGATGCCTCTGGTCGAGTGGCCAAGTGGGCCATAGAGCTGGCTCCTTACACCATCTACTACCAGCCTCACACCGCTATCAAGTCACAAGCACTGGCCGACTTCCTTGTCGACTGGGCCGAGACCCAGTACCTGCCTCCAGCGCCTGACTCCATGTAACGCCCCGAGACCGATGTGCCAGGTGTCGTTCAGTTATTCGCTGGTGTTGCCTTGTCATTGCTTGCGTGTCATGCATTGCATATCATGTCATCATGCACATTTCATTTGCATACATGTTTCGTCTCATGCATCCGAGCATTTTCTCCGTTGTCCGTTTTGCATTCCGGCGCTCCGTTCTCCTCCGGTGGTCATTTCTACCGTTCTTTCATGTGTGGGGATTAAACATTTCCGGATTGGACCGAGACTTATCATGCGGCCTTGGTTTACTACCGGTAGACCGCCTGTTAAGTTCCGTATCATTTGGACTTCATTTGATGCTCCAACGGTTAACCGAGGGACCGAAAAGGCCTCGTGTGTGTTGCAGCCCAACACCCCTCCAATTTGGCCCAAAACCCACCTAACTTTGCTCCATCATCTAGAGCGTTCGATCACGATCTCGTGGCCGAAAACCGCACCTCATTTGGACTCTCCTAGCTCCCTCTACCTATATATATGTGATCCCCTCCGATTTCTCGCGCAGACGAAACCCTAGCCATCTTCCTCCTCGCGCCCGGACGCATCTCCACGCCGCGCCGGACATGTCCACCCCAGCCGGCCACCTCACTTCGACCAATGGCGCGCTGCCACGTCACCCCACCGCCTCTCTCCTCCAATCAGCGCGTGCCAACTGTCGGGCCCATGCCCACTTCGCCGCCGGGGCCCGTGAAGCCCAGATCGGACCCGCCCCGGGCCGCGCCGGGCCCGAGGGAGACCGCGGCCTCGCCGGATCTTCGCGCGCCTTCTGCCTCATCGCCGGCGACCAACTCCGGCGACCGGACCTCGAAGCCTCGGCTGCCGGATCTCCCCGCGCCACCCGCCAGCTTGCCCGCCTCTCGCCGCCTCCGCCCTCTCGCCGGCACCGCCCCGCCGCCTAGGCCGCCGCCTGCCGCCAAGGCCAAGCTCGCCGGAGCCGGCCGCCGCCTCCATCTCGCCGGTCCGGTCACCGCAAGCCGCGCTCGCGCTGCCCTGCTCCGTCCCCGGTCGCCGCCATGCCCCGCCGCCGCCATCGCCGGAGCTCTCGGAGCTCGCCGGAGAAGACTCCGGCCGGATCCACCCGGAGTGGACCAGATCCACCGGTCCGATGATCCAAACGCCTCCCCTCGTCCCGGTCCGCTCCATCCGGGATATCCCCGTCCGCCGTTGACTTTTTCTGCGGGGCAATTTTCGTCTAAGTCCCCGATTCCCAGATCCAAGTGCTCATGTTCGTCTTGCTATATCTCCGCATCCGTAGCTCCGATTCATGCATATAGCATATCAAAATGTTCATCTCAGAGAGTACATCATTTCATTCCATTGCATCATTTTCATTTGCGTTCATCTTGATACCCGAAATGCTGTTAGAAGAGGGATACTTGAGTTAATTGTCAGATCTGCTACTCCATTTAGCTTTTTGTCATTTTTGCCATGATCAATGTGTGCATGATATGACCTGATGCTCTTCATATGTTTTGTTAAGGGTTTTGTCATCTTTCCAGAGGTGCAACCCATGTATTTTTGTGATGTGTGAGGTGACTAGTGCAAGCTTGCAAAGTGAGGCACTCGGTAATTCTGTTTTCAGGGACTTTGTGATTTCACTAAGTCCTGGGATTGTTTATCTCATGATGCCATATGTTCATGTTGTTTCCTAGTGATCCGTGCCTCTTTTGAGGATGATCAGTAAGGATGTTTTGTTAACCTTGTAGTTCTGTATCCATCCATGTCTTTGTTTGCATATATGGAGCAACCTAGCTTGAGACAATCGAGCTCTACTTTTGCTTCGTTGTGAATCTAGGCAGATTGTGAACTTGTTTGCAATTTTGCCGATGTTGTTATAGTTGATCCGTGCATGCTATGCTATTGTTATTGCCATGTCTAGTTGGCATTTTGTGTATTATTGATGGGTGTATGCTTAGCTTATCATGACTTGCTCCGTAGTGAGTGCATCGAGCTCGTAAACATGCCTACTTGAGATATGTTTTCAGCATGTTCCAGTTTTCACTAAGTCTGAAAACTGATTATGTTTTTGCTATGTTCACATGCTTGCAAATGTATTTTGTGATCCCTTTTGGCTCAAGTTCACTAAGGGACTTTTGTTAAAATCTTTGAGTAGCTCCATGCCATGTTCTACTTTTTCATGTTCAGGTCATGTAGCATGTTGTTTTGTTGCTCCGAAGAGGGCTCTATGATCTGAAATTCCAGACAAGTGTTAATTTCACCAAGTCTGAGATCTGTTTACCATTTGCGTTTTTGCCATGCTTGTTTGAACCTGTTAATGGATGAATTGGCCGTAGCTCAGTGCTAGACTTTTGTTAAGAATCTTGAATGCATCCCTGCCATGTATTTTGTTGCCATGTTTGGGTGCTGTAGCATGTTCATTTCATTGCATTTAGATGGCTACTTGCTGTAAATCGCAGACCGGTGTCATATTTGAATCGCTTGCCTTTTCTAAACCGTAACTCCGATTCCGATGATCTTTATATCGTTTTCAAGCGATTTCATCTCATCTTTCCAGTGGCACACTTGGTTTTCCAAGTTGAGGCCAGGTTCATTCATTTCCTTGTTAAATCATGCATATGCATCGCATACCGCATGTCGCATATCATACCATGTTCATGTGTGGTTTGTTTACTATGTTGTGTGCTTCCTTTCCGGTGTTTGCTTCTTCGGGTTGGTTCCGGTAACGTCGCGTTTGTGAGGACCCGTTCGTCTACATCCGTTTGTCTTCTTCATGGACTCGTTCTTCTTCCTTGCGGGATTTCAGGCAAGATGATCATACCCTCGAAATCACTTCTATCTTTGCTTGCTAGTTGCTCGCTCTTTTGCTATGCCTACGCTGCGATACCTACCACTTGCTTATCATGCCTCCCATATTGTTGAGCCAAGCCTCTAACCCACCTTGTCCTAGCAAACCATTGTTTGGCTATGTTACCGCTTTGCTCAGCCCCTCTTATAGCGTTGTTAGTTGTAGGTGAAGATTGAAGTTTGTTCCTTGTTGGAACATGGAGATGTCGTTCCTTGTTGGAACACGTTTACTTGTTGGGATATCACAATATCTCTTATTTAATTAATGCATCTATATACTTGGTAAATGGTGGAAGGCTCGGCCTTATGCCTGGTGTTTTGTTCCACTCTTGCCGCCCTAGTTTCCGTCATATCGGTGTTATGTTCCTGGATTTTGCGTTCCTTACGCGGTTGGGTTATAATGGGAAACCCCTTGACAGTTCGCCTTGAATAAAACTCCTCCAGCATGGCCCAACATTGGTTTTACCATTCGCCACCTAGCCTTTTCTTTCCCTTGGGTTCTGCAGACTCAAGGGTCATCTTTATTTAAACCCCCGGGCCAGTGCTCCTCTGAGTGTTGGTCCAACCCAAAGCACCGTGCAGGGCCATCCCTTGGCAACTTGGGTTACGTCGGCTCCTATACGCTTAGCTTATCCGGTGTGCCCTGAGAACGAGATATGTGCAGCTCCTATCGGGATTTGTCGGCACAGCGGGTGGTCTTGCTGGACTTGTTTTACCATTGTCGAGGATGTCTTGTAGAACCGGGATACCGAGTCTGATCGGAATGTCTTGGGAGGAGGTCTATTCCTTCGTTGACCGTGAGAGCTTGTGATGGGCTAAGTTGGGACACCCCTGCAGGGTTTTGAACTTTCGAAAGCCGTGCCCACGGTTATGGGCAGATGGGAATGTGTTAACATCCGGTTGTAGAAAACCTGAAGTTGACCTTAATTAAAATGAATCAACCGCGTGTGTAACCGTGATGGTCTCTTTCTGGCGGAGTCCGGGAAGTGAACACGGTTGTGGGAGTTATGCTTGACGTAGGTTCTTATAGGATCACTTCTTGATCATAGTTTCTCGACCGTGCTTTGCCTTCTCTTCTCGCTCTCATTTGCGTATGTTAGCCACCATATATGCTAGTCGCTTGCTGCAGCTCCACCTCATACCTTTACCTTACCCATAAGCTTAAATAGTCTTGATCGCGAGGGTGTGAGATTGCTGAGTCCCCGTGGCTCATAGATACTTCCAAAACCAGCTTGCAGGTGCCGATGAGTCCGTGCAGATGACGCAACCAAGCTCAGGAGGAGCTCGTTGAAGATCTTGTCCTTTGTGTTGTTCCGTTTCCAGTTGATCAGTAGTGGAGCCTAGTTGGGGTCGATCGGGGACCTTGTCGCATTTGGGGTTCTTCTTTTATTTTGGTTCCGTAGCCGGACCTTGATTGTATTTGAATGATGTAATGCTTTATTCATGTAATTGTGTGAAGTGGCGATTGTAAGCCAACTATGTATCTTTTCCCCTTATGTATTACATGGGTTGTGTGAAGATTACCTCACTTGCGACATTGCTTTCAATGCGGTTATGCCTCTAAATCGTGCTTCGACACGTGGGAGATATAGCCGCATCGAGGGCGTTACAAGTTGGTATCAGAGCCTTCCCCGACCTTAGGAGCCCCCACTGATTGATCGTTTTTAGCGGCCGAGTTGTGTCTAGAAAAAAATGTTTTGAGTCATTTAGGAATTATATATCGGAGAGTTTAGGAATTCTTTTTAGTTCCCAGTCTCCTCATCGCTCTGGTAAGGCATCCTGATGTAGAGTTTTGACTCTTCTCTTCTCAAATTTCACAAAAAAAATTTTTAGGATCACGCGGGTATCTTGGAATTGTTCCGATGGTTTTATGATGAGAACAATGTCTTGGTGCCTCCTGTCAGGGGTTTAGTGGAAGTGTCCCGGGGAGTTGAGCTCTGAGGTGTTGTCATCATAATTTTATCGTTGCAGTTCCGGAATACCTGAGTTTAGTACGCCGACATCGAAAATCTCTTTTATGCAGTTCGTTGGTGAGATAACCTCGACGCCACCCAGTACTGGGGCGGGAGTTCGGGAGTATCGCCATAATTTGTATAACGGATGTTTTTCGAAGGTTGAGGTAGATGATTTCCGAAGGTTTCTTGGTTATGTGTTGAAGGATGGATACAGCTGGATGTAGGATTTGCTAGTTTTGGGTGAGATATTATGCTTCCCCTGTATCCCCAACACCTGATTGCATAACTAGGAAAATTTCAGGAGTTTATAAGTGGGAATTCAAGTAGCTCTTAGGATATCTTTCCGACGGATGTATGATATGAAATTGGGGTTCGACGTCTAGTGGTCCGCCTATTCACGGTCGGTTTTACAGTGGTCTCGTTGTGTCTTAAAGAGTCCTTGGCTATGCCGACTCGGGGACGCTTCGTATGTCATGTGCACTGCCTTGTACATGATGGTGCTGTACGATCGAGCCCGTGTAGGCCCCACCACGAAAACTTCGGATGAAATCTCCATCATATGTTTGTTCCGGCTTATTTTGCAAGCCAATCCTTTGTTTTTGTTTTGAGTTGTGGTATTCGAGTTGCTTCGAAGTCAAATGTTGATTCCATACCTTCTCTAATGGTGTTCTCATACTCCGATGTGGATACCAATCCTTCTTGATCATCAAGATTGTCTTGTCAATCATTTTCACCGGTGTGTTTCTCTTCAAGTGGACCCGAACATTTCAACATCCGCAAGTTTCAATCTCAGCTTTCTTTACGGTGTTCATTCATCCATCCCAAGTTGTCTTTGTTTTCCCACCCACCCACCCTTCTTCTTCGACGACTCAGATTTCTTAATCAAGTATCCTTTTATTTTTGTGAAGTCTCTCCATTCTTTTCAATCAATATTCTTACCCGGTGGTTCTCAAGAAGATGTTCTACTAGTTCGTCATTCCTCATTCCTTTTTCTTCTCCGGTGGATTCAAGTCAACATTATGGATCTTATCCCCTTCCTCATTTCAAGGCTTTATCATGCCAGTGCAATTCTTAAATCATTCACCTCTCGCTTGCCATTCTTTTGTTCCGGAGTGTTCAAGATATCTCGAAGATTTGTGTTTCCACTCTGCTTTCGTATTCCTTTCAAGCTCTTTTGAGGTTGTTATCTCATTCTAGCCATTTAAATCGTACCGGTGCATTCTCTCTTTTAAATCGTTCTACGGTGTTTCTTTTGAGTGGGCCCTAACCCACAGGTCTTTTCCCAGGATCTTACCTGACTCTTCTTATTTTTCCCGGAGCTATCCTAAATTCTTTTAATGTATGATGTAAGTATGATTTGTCATCAGTCATATGTCTTTCTCTAAGATCTCTCAAATTCTTTTCATCGTTGGTTCAACCTTTCCAATTTTAATTCCGGAGTGCCTCATCAATTCTTGGTAGTGTTTCTCATCGTCATTCTCTGCATTTGAAGACCAAAGAAGAGTTTTTCCTCCATATCTTATCCGCTCTCTCAGAGATTCATGGTTCTAGTCCGAGGCCCTCCTCTCATAATTGTTTTGATCATGAGAATTATTTTTATCCATCCGGTGCAAATTCATGAGTCTTTTCAGTTTGATTCTCCGAAGGCCATTATTTCGGGATTATTCATTCTCAGCTTTTAGTTATCATTCTCCAATTTTACTGGTGCATCAAGTGATCTCTAATCAGCTCGTGATCTCTTTGCTCTCATGTATCTAAATTCTCTCAAGCATCTTCGTTCATTTGCAAATTCTTCCCGGTGTTTTCTTTATCTTCTCTTTGTTCATAACCAATTCTTACGGTGGTTCGTACAAGATTCCTCTTCTTTCGTTATCATATCAATTCATTCGTTGTTTCGATTCCACCGGTGTTTCGTTGAAGGCATTCTCAAGTTGCGCTATATCTATCTTAATCTTTTCTACGAGAAAAAGTAATATGTCAAATCCGTTGATTGTCATCAATTTAATTAATGAAGGATAAGCATAATGTAATTCTTATTCTTGTTTCATCCAAGTGATCTATTGTTTATTCCGAAGGTTCATCAAAATTCTTGAACTCAATTGTTCATCTTCTCTTTTCCCGGAGTTCCAACTTTTTTTCAACTAGTTCATCACGGAGATCTATCTAAATCTTTACAAGGCTCCACCTTGTGTTTTCAACTACCCTTTCTTTCCGTTTGATCATTCTTTTGTTTACCGGAGTTCTTCATGAAGGTTCTACATGGTGGTTCATCAAGGATTTAATTCCTTCTCGAAGTGTTCATCAACATTCTTTTCTAAGGAGCTCAAGTATTCTTCATCTTGCATTTTAAAGTGCAATTCTTTCTACCGTATCATTGCAGGTGGTATTATGTCATTCTTGATAATTTTCCGTCGTGTTTCATGATTCACGAGTTATCAAGAATGAGATATTTTAAATCCATCAAATCTCGTAATTGGAGTTATCTTGGCTTATACTTAACCTAAAGCCTTCCCTAAGGATTGTTGCTATAATTGTGCTCATATATGATCCAAGTTCTTCATATATCCTTCCGGTGATAAGCTTCTCGTCTCCTTGTTCATGCCAATCCAATTCTTCTTCCCGTGAGTGGCAGGTTGTCACCTCATAATGGTTGAGTTGTATTCCATAAGACCATATCAAGATTACTCTTTTCGTGGTTGTTTTTTTACAACAACTCCGTTCGACCCTTCTCCTAAAGATGCATTGTCAAGCTCTTTTGTGGCAGAAGTTGGCATTTTCTTCTCCATTCTCCTATTTCAATTATCTATCCTCTATTCTTTTGTTCTGGAGGCATTATGATGTTGCTCTTTTCAACCCATCATCTCGTTTTGTCAAGATCATGTTCTTTTCATGCCTATCCATTTAACCGGAGTGTCGTGCCATCTTTCCAAGCTCTCTCATCTTATCAAATTTTGCATCCCTTCTCAACCGGAGTGCTGTCCAAATTATATCATTCTTAATCCTTTTCTATCTTGTTTTAACCGGAGTGTTTTCAATATTTATCTTGCCCTTCAAACTCAAGGCTTTTCGCAATGTTCTTTGTTCCTCTTTTCTAACGGAGATTTTTCAACTTCGTTCATCTACGTTGCATTCTTTTCTCGAATTGGCTCAACCTTTTCAAGGTTCTCTGGTTTCTTCGTTTGTCAAAGAAGCAACTTAGTTTTTACCTCTTCTCTTATCTCTTCCATTTTCCCTCCGGTGCCATTCTAGATCTCGGGACGAGATCCTCTCGTAGTGGTGGAGTGTTGTAACGCCCCAAGACCGATGTGCCAGGTGTCATTCAGTTATTCGCTGGTGTTGCCTTGTCATTGCTTGCGTGTCATGCATTGCCTATCATGTCATCATGCGCATTTCATTTGCATACATGTTTTGTCTCATGCATCCGAGCATTTTCTCCGTTGTCCGTTTTGCATTCCGGCGCTCCGTTCTCCTCTGGTGGTCATTTCTACCATTCTTTCATGTGTGGGGATTAAACATTTCTGGATTGGACCGAGACTTGTCATGCGGCCTTGGTTTACTACCGGTAGACCGCCTGTCAAGTTTCGTATCATTTGGACTTCGTTTGATGCTCCAACGGTTAACCAAGGGACCGAAAAGGCCTCGTGTGTGTTGCAGCTCAACACCCCTCCAATTTGGCCCAAAAGCCACCTAACTTTGCTCCATCATCTAGAGCATTCTATCACGATCGCGTGGCCGAAAACCGCACCTCATTTGGACTCTCCTAGCTCCCTCTAGCTATATATATGTGATCCCCTCCGATTTCTCGCGGAGACGAAACCCTAGCCATCTTCCTCCTCGCGCCCGGACGCATCTCCACGCCGCGCCGGACATGTCCACCCCAGCCGGCCACCTCACTTCGACCAATGGCGCGCTGCCATGTCACCCCGCCGCCTCTCTCCTCCAATCAGCGCGCGCCAACTGTCGGGCCCCTGCCCACTTCGCCGTCGGGGCCCGTGAATCCCAGATCGGACCCGCCCCGGGCCGTGCCGGGCCCGAGGGAGCCCGCGGCCTCGCCGGATCTTCGCGCGCCTTCGGCCTTGTCGCCGGCGACCAACTCTGGCGACCGGACCTCGACGCCTCGGCTGCCGGATCTCCCCGCGCCACCCGCCGGCTTGCCCGCCTCTCGCCACCTCCATCCTCTCGCCGGCACCGCCCCGCCGCCTAGGCCGCCATGCGCCGCCTCCGCCGCCCGCCGCCAAGGCCAAGCTCGCCAGAGCTGGCCGCCGCCTCCATCTCACCGGTCCGGTCACCGCAAGCCGCGCCCGCGCCGCCCTGCTTCGGCCCCGGTCGCCGCCATGCCCCGCCGCCGCCATCGCCGAAGCTCGCCGGAGAAGACTCCCGCCGGATCCACCCGGAGTGGACCAGATCCACCGGTCCGGTGATCCAAACGCCTCCCCTCGTCCCGATCTGCTCCATCCGGGATATCCCCGTCCGCCGTTGACTTTTTCCGCGGGGTAATTTTCGTCTAAGTCCCCAATTCCCAGATCAAGTGCTCATGTTCGTCTTGCTATATCTCCGCATCCGTAGCTCCGATTCATGCATATAGCATATCAAAATGTTCATCTCAGAGAGTACATCATTTCATTCCATTGCATCATTTTCATTTGAGTTAATCTTGATGCCCGAAATGCTGTTAGAAGAGGGCTACTTGAGTTAATTGTCAGATCTGCTAGCTTTTTGTCATTTTTGCCATGATCAATGTGTGCATGATATGATCTGATGCTCTTCATATGTTTTGTTAAGGGTTTTGTCATCTTTCCAGAGGTGCAACCCATGTATTTTTGTGATGTGTGAGGTGACTAGTGCAAGCTTGCAAAGTGAGGCACTCGGTAATTCTGTTTTCAGGGACTTTGTGATTTCACTAAGTCCTGGGATTGTTTATCTCATGATGCCATATGTTCATGTTGTTTCCTAGTGATCCGTGCCTCTTTTGAGGATGATCAGTAAGGATGTTTTGTTAACCTTGTAGTTCTGTATCCATCCATGTCTTTGTTTGCATATATGGAGCAACCTAGCTTGAGACAATCGAGCTCTACTTTTGCTTCGTTGTGAATCTAGGCAGATTGTGAACTTGTTTGCAATTTTGCCGATGTTGTTATAGTTGATCCGTGCATGCTATGCTATTGTTATTGCCATGTCTAGTTGGCATTTTGTGTATTATTGATGGGTGTATGCTTAGCTTATCATGACTTGCTCCGTAGTGAGTGCATCGAGCTCGTAAACATGCCTACTTGAGATATGTTTTCAGCATGTTCCAGTTTTCACTAAGTCTGAAAACTGATTATGTTTTTGCTATGTTCACATGCTTGCAAATGTATTTTGTGATCCCTTTTGGCTCAAGTTCACTAAGGGACTTTTGTTAAAATCTTTGAGTAGCTCCATGCCATGTTCTACTTTTTCATGTTCAGGTCATGTAGCATGTTGTTTTGTTGCTCCGAAGAGGGCTCTATGATCTGAAATTCCAGACAAGTGTTAATTTCACCAAGTCTGAGATCTGTTTACCATTTGCGTTTTTGCCATGCTTGTTTGAACCTGTTAATGGATGAATTGGCCGTAGCTCAGTGCTAGACTTTTGTTAAGAATCTTGAATGCATCCCTGCCATGTATTTTGTTGCCATGTTTGGGTGCTGTAGCATGTTCATTTCATTGCATTTAGATGGCTACTTGCTGTAAATCGCAGACCGGTGTCATATTTGAATCGCTTGCCTTTTCTAAACCGTAACTCCGATTCCGATGATCTTTATATCGTTTTCAAGCGATTTCATCTCATCTTTCCAGTGGCACACTTGGTTTTCCAAGTTGAGGCCAGGTTCATTCATTTCCTTGCTAAATCATGCATATGCATCGCATACCGCATGTCGCATATCATACCATGTTCATGTGTGGTTTGTTTACTATGTTGTGTGCTTCCTTTCCGGTGTTTGCTTCTTCGGGTTGGTTCCGGTAACGTCGTGTTTGTGAGGACCAGTTCGTCTACATCCATTTGTCTTCTTCATGGACTCGTTCTTCTTCCTTGCGGGATTTCAGGCAAGATGATCATACCCTCGAAATCACTTCTATCTTTACTTGCTAGTTGCTCGCTCTTTTGCTATGCCTATACTGCGATACCTACCACTTGCTTATCATGCCTCCCATATTGTTGAGCCAAGCCTCTAACCCACCTTGTCCTAGCAAACCGTTGTTTGGCTATGTTACCGCTTTGCTCAGCCCGTCTTATAGCGTTGTTAGTTGTAGGTGAAGATTGAAGTTTGTTCCTTGTTGGAACATGGAGATGTCATTCCTTGTTGGAACACGTTTACTTGTTGGGATATCACAATATCTCTTATTTAGTTAATGCATCTATATACTTGGTAAAGGGTGGAAGGCTCGGCCTTACGCCTGGTGTTTTGTTCCACTCTTGCCGCCCTAGTTTCCGTCATATCGGTGTTATGTTCCCGGATTTTGCGTTCCTTACGCGGTTGGGTTATAATGGGAAACCCCTTGACAGTTCGCGTTGAATAAAACTCCTCCAGCATGGCCCAACATTGGTTTTACCATTCGCCACCTAGCCTTTTCTTTCCCTTGGGTTCTGCAGACTCAAGGGTCATCTTTATTTAAACCCCCGGGCCAGTGCTCCTCTGAGTGTTGGTCCAACCCAGAGCACCGTGCAGGGCCATGCCTTGGCAACTTGGGTTATGTCGGCTCCTGTACGCTTAGCTTATCCGGTGTGCCCTGAGAACGAGATATGTGCAGCTCCTATCGGGATTTGTTGGCACAGCGGGTGGTCTTGCTGGACTTGTTTTACCATTGTCGAGGATGTCTTGTAGAACCGGGATACCGAGTCTGATCGGAATGTCTCGGGAGGAGGTCTATTCCTTCATTGACCGTGAGAGCTTGTGATGGGCTAAGTTGGGACACCCCTGGAGGGTTTTGAACTTTCGAAAGCCATGCCCGCGGTTATGGGCAGATGGGAATTTGTTAACATCCGGTTGTAGAAAACCTGAAGTTGACCTTAATTAAAATGAATCAACCGTGTGTGTAACCGTGATGGTCTCTTTCCGGCGGAGTCCGGGAAGTGAACACGGTTGTGGGAGTTATGCTTGACGTAGGTTGTTATAGGATCACTTCTTGATCATAGTTTCTCGACCGTGCTTTGCCTTCTCTTCTCGCTCTCATTTGCGTATGTTAGCCACCATATATGCTAGTCGCTTGTTGCAGCTCCACCTCATACCTTTACATTACCCATAAGCTTAAATAGTCTTGATCGTGAGGGTGCGAGATTGCTGAGTCCCCGTGGCTCACAGATACTTCCAAAACCAGCTTGCAGGTGCCTATGAGTCCATGCAGATGACACAACCAAGCTCAGGAGGAGCTCGTTGAAGATCTTGTCCTTTGTGTTGTTCCGTTTCTAGTTGATCAGTAGTGGAGCCTAGTTGGGGTCGATCGGGGACCTTGTCGCATTTGGGGTTCTTCTTTTATTTTGGTTCCGTAGCCGGACCTTGATTGTATTTGAATGATGTAATGCTTTATTCATGTAATTGTGTGAAGTGGCGATTGTAAGCCAACTATGTATCTTTTTCCCTTATGTATTACATGGGTTGTGTGAAGATTACCTCACTTGCGACATTGCTTTCAATGCGGTTATGCCTCTAAGTCGTGCTTCGACATGTGGGAGATATAGCCGCATCGAGGGCGTTACACTCCACCCATTGGCGGATGCACTTCGACGGCTCCAAGATGCGCACCGGCTTGGGAGCCGGCGTCGTCCTCACCTCTCCCAAAGGCGACAAGCTCAAATATGCACTACAAACCCATTTTCCTGCCTCCAACAACGTGGCCGAGTACGAGGCGCTCATTCACGGGCTCTAGCTTTCCAAAGAACTTGGCATCCGCCGGATCTTGTGTTATGGTGACTCGGACTTGGTGGTCCAGCAGTCATCTGGCGACTGGGACGCGAAAGACGCAAACATGGTGAGTTACCATTTCCTCGTGCAGCAACTCAGCGGGTATTTCGAAGGGTGCGAGTTCCTCCACGTGCCAAGAAACGACAACGACCAAGCAGACGCCTTGGCACGAATCGGCTCTACCCGCCAAGCAATTCCATCTGGCGTCGCCCTTCAACGCCTCCTCAAGCCATCTGTCAAGCCTTCACCAGAATCAGGCTCCATTTTTGTGCCGGCTCCTCCCGAAGACAGCGGATCCGACTCCAGAGCTCCGGCAGTCGGAACGGGGACTTTGGCGCACGACTCCAAAGCTGCCTCAGTCGAACCCGGCCCGGGGACTGCGGCAGCGGACTCGAAGATTCCAGAACTCGGCCCAAGGACCGCGCCAGTCGGCCTGGGGACTTCATTAGCTCAGCAAGCCGCTGTTGACTCCATCCCGCCGCCTGCCAGCCCAGCCGCCCTCGTCCAAGTCGCAGTTCTGGTAGTCGAAGAAATAGCAGCACCCTCATGGGCCCAGCCCATCCTCAAATTCCTGGTGAATAAAGAGCTACCAACTGACGAGATCTCAGCTCGGCAAGTACAACGCCGGGCGGCAGCCTATACCATAGTCAACAAAGAGCTGGTCAGGCGCAGCGTCACTGGTGTCTACCAGCATTGCGTAGAGCCAGAGCAAGGCCAAGCGATTCTCAAAGACATCCACCAAGGTGAATGCGGTCACCATGCGGCTTCAAGAGCACTCGTCGCCAAAGCCTTTCGGCACGGCTTCTTCTAGCCCACTGCCTTGGAAGAGGCCAAGGAGTTGGTCCAAAAATGCAAAGGGTGTCAGAAGTTTAGCTCCAAACCGCACCAGCCGGCTTCTGTGCTCAAGACCATTCCCGTTGCCTGGCCTTTCGCAGTTTGGGGTCTGGATATGGTGGGACCATTCAAAACAGCACGAGGCGGTCTAACTCACCTACTTGTCATAGTGGACAAGTTCACCAAGTGGGTGGAAGTGAAGCCAATTAAGAAACTAAATGGTCCGACTGCCGTGACCTTCATCACCGATATCACAATTCGGTATGGCATACCACACAGCATCATCACCGACAACGACACAAATTTTGCCAAAGGCGCCTTGGCCCGTTTCTGTGCAAGACAGGCCATCCGACTGGACCTAGCATCCGTCGCCCACCCACAGTCAAACGGCCAGGTGGAGCGAGCAAACGGCCTCATCCTGTCCGGCATCAAGCCTCGGTTGATCGAGCCTCTGGAGCGCTCGGCTGGCTGCTGGCTCGACGAGCTGCCAGCCGTCCTTTGGAGTCTGCGCACGACTCCAAACAAGTCAACCGGCTTCACGCCCTTCTTCCTCGTCTATGGTGCCGAAGCCGTCATCCCAACAGACATAGAGTTCGACTCCCCACGAGTCACCATATACACCGATGAAGAAGCAGAAGAAGCATGACAAGATGGCGTTGGTCTGCTGGAAGAGGGCCGGCTGTTGGCACTCAGCCGGTCCAGCATCTACCAGCAGAGCCTGCGCCGATACCACAACAGGAAGGTCATGCCAAGATCTTTCCAAGAAGGCGACCTTGTGCTCCGGCTGATCCAGCGAATAGCCGGCCAGCACAAGCTATCGCCGCCTTGGGAAGGCCCTTTCATCACCAGCAAAGTACTAGTCAACGATTCCTACTACCTGATCGATGCTCAGAAGCCCCGAGCATGCAAGAGGGACGACTCCGGCAAGGAGACAGAGCGTCCATGGAACGCAAATCTTCTCCGAAGATTTTACAGTTGATGCAGTATGTATCATGCTACCTTTTGTGTTAAAATACCAAGACTTCGGGCCCCCCGAGACGAGCTCGGGGACTGCCCTCTTTTGTCTGTATGATAAAAGTTACGCCTACAAGTATGTTACTCTTTGTCACGCCGCTTGGCACCGGGCTTGACAAGTCGGCCCGGGGACTTGCCGCCTTGCACTATGAAATGCTTCCTGCAGTCGGACAAGTAGTGTGTAAACGCCTAAGCCGTCTCCTGCCAGAAGCCGCAGCTCGCAGAGCGACTGTACGGTGGGCAGCAGTAAGGTAGAATGGGCATTCACATGAAAAATGGCTAAGGACCCAAAGCGTAAAACATAGCTCAAGACAGCTTCCAGCTTTTCTCGCAAACCAACTCTTGGATAGTCGGACTGTCGTCTTCTACCTAACTTGCTCAAACAATCTTGAAAACGGCTAAGTACTTGCTTTCCCAAAGTAGCCTGGCACTTGATCCAGCGACAGTCGGCAGAGCGGCTGTCCGATTGGCAAGGCAGGCAACTAAGAGAAAGTGGCAAAGGAAAACAACCAAAAGAACAATGAGCAAGAAAGGACAGATATATAAATTTACATAACATAGGCCCTTGGCCGAATTGTCAAGCAGAGGTTCAAAATACACCCCGCGGGTGGAATTGTGCAAATTACCAAGTTCTTCAAAAGACTACTGAAGCAGATAAAACAAAAGACACAACGGCAGCTTAGGAGGTGGCAGACAGATTCGGGGGGTCGGAGGAGGCGCCAGCGTCAGTCGTCGGGGTAGTCGGCCGGCTAGTCCTGGCTTGATCACCTCCGGCAGCAGTCGGGTCGGTCGCACGCGGCTCGTTGCTGGAGGCGTGGTCGGGCTGAGGCTGGCCGTCTGCTCCGTCTTCTGGTGCCTCCGCCTCGCCCTCATCCTCCGCCTCGTCCTCCTCCTCGACGCTGGAGCCAATCACCTCCGCCGAGTCTTCGCCGTAGTCTGGGTTCATCCCAAACCACTCCGGCGGGACCTCCTCGCGGTCTTCAGACCGCCCGGGGATGAAGACGCTCGTATCGGTGTATTCGGCGATTGCCGTAGCACGCTTGATGAGGGCGTCTTCCGCAGCTGCCAGCTCCGACTGGGCCTCCGACCAAAGCGTGGCCAACCGGTCTTGATCCAGCCCTGGGTACCACGCCTTGATGAACTCCAAGGCCCGGCGCGCTCCAGGCCGGGCCGAAGAGCCCTTCCAGGCCTCGAGGCGACCAGCCGAGACCTCCAACCAGTTGGCCGTCAGGCTGGGGGTGCGCGGAGCCTGCATATCCGGCCAAAGGGCGGAGATCGCCTGGGCGCCGACACGCTGAAGCCGGCGCAGCATCCGGTGAGCCGGCCGGAGGCGAGCCTCGATACTCAAGATGTGCTCATCAAGAGTTCGAGGGGCATCGGCGGCGATCTCTGCGCCCTCCGCTCTCCGACTTGCACGGTCGACCTCGATGGCTTGGATAGCGGCCTGAGACCGCCCAGGGAAGAAGTCTGCGAAAGACACAAAGAAACAAAGAAGGCAAGTCAAAAACCAGGAGTCGGCACGATCTAGGTCGGCAGCTCAAAGGAAGAAAACAAAGAGACTCACCATCAACGATGTCTTCGATCTCATGGAAGCCGGAGGACAGTAGCGCCTCCTTGTCAGACCAGGAGGAGCGCTCGCTCGCGAACTCGGCCAGGAGGGCGGTTTCTATCTCCTCCTCCTCCCTCTTTGACTTCGCGAGCAGCTCCTTCTGCTCTGCCAACTGAGTGGCCAGCAGATCGCGCTCCGCGATGAGTTTGCTGCACTCCTCCCCTTTGGCGAGCAGGGCGGAGTTGGCTTCGTTCAGCTGTTGTTGAAGAGCGGCGTTGGCTCCTGAAGGAAAGAAAGAAAGACAGCAGTCGTCGATAAAGTAGGTCGCCGGGGAGATCCGGCCCGACTGCTCAGCAGTCGGCCCGAATCTCGGGGACTATAGCCTGCGGGTGCGCTAGCGCGCCCCCGCAGAGAAGAGAAAAGGGAGAGAGACTTACTCCGGCTCTCCGCCAAGTCGGCGGTCCGCTTGCCCAACTCTTCAACATTACGGTTGAAGGCGGTGATGCAGAGGTTGTGGTAGTCCTGCAACAAGCATTCCAGACAAAGTTAATACCTAGAAGTCCATCAATTGGAGTTCCGGGCCGCCTGCTCAGCAGCCGGCCCGAAACTCGGGGACTACACCCAGTGGGTGCACTAGCGCGCCCCCACGGAGAAGAACAAGAAAAACAAAGGCTCGAAGGAAAAACATACCCGGACGGCCGCCCGCGACGCCAGGAACGCCTTGGTGCAACTCTGGAGGGCGTCGCCCTCAGCGCGGAGCTTCGCCTGGACGTCCAGGAGCGCCTGGTTTAGCGGCCCTGTGCCGCCTCCTCGCACCCACCCAACAGGTGCAGCGCTCGTCGCTTTGGCGTCTGGAGCCGCCGAGCTGGCGGTGCCGGCTTCCAGGGGGCGAGGCGCCGAAGTCGCCTTCTCCAGGCGACGGCGCGCTGGCGAGCCAACCTGGAGGAGCAGCCTCGCCACGGCCTCCTCTTCGGTCGGCGGCACCGGAGGGTCCGCCGGCTGCTCGCCCTGCGCGCCTTCAGACGGCGGTGGAGGCGGCGGCGGAACGTTTAAGTCCGGAGTAGAGGGGTCGCCGCCTTCCCTCTCCTCGACGAGGTTCTCCTCGCCGGCTTCTCCGGTCTGTTCCATGACCACCGGAGGCGGCAGCGCAGAGTTCAGTGGAGTAACAAGCAGGGCCGACTGGCGGCGTGCGGCTTCCTCGGCCTGCTGCTTCGCTGCGGCGACGGTTTCGGCCTCCGCTAATTTTTTCTTAGCGGAGGCCTCCGCCCTGTCGGCCTCCGCCTTCTCCAGGCAGAGGGCTTCTTCTTCATTGCGCCTCTCCCGCGCATTCTGCTCCGTTGCCTCTCGGAGGTCGGTAGCGGGGTCTATCCACCGAGTGGTGGCGGACGTCTCCGCAGACCCCATGACGGAGGCGGCGGCAACCCGCTCAAGAGAGAGGGGAGCCCTGAAGAAGGAGGGGCGTGCAGAGACTCAGACAAAACATGAAGAAATAATAAGCTTTGAAGACAGAATACTTACGCAGAGACCAACGACAGCTTCTTCACTTCCTTACGGAAGCGGATGGCCTTCGCGGCCGCCTCGTCCCGCCGGGTTGCCGCAGCCGAGCCCTTGGGCTTCTTCGGCCGGCTGCCGAACAAAGTCGGCGTAGCCTGGCACTTCTTCCCGCCACCTGGGGCGCCCGACGCGGCAGAAGAGCCCGCGTCCGGCTGGCTGGCTCCTGGCCGATGGAGAGGGGCGAGTCCTCCCTCGGCGTCGTCTTCGGGCCAGTCGGCGAAGGTAGCCGAGGGCCTGAGGTCACCTGCCATCTCTCCTCCTCCCTCGACGTCATCTTCCAGAGCCGCCGCCCCCAGATCGGGGTCGTCGACATCGCTCTCCGCCCGGTCGGTGACGAACTCACGGGCCGGCCCCGAGATGCCGGCTGGTGGGTGAAGAAGGGGATTCTAATCAAAAGTCGACTAGTCAAAACAAGACTCGGCAAGAAGACAATCCAAAGAAAAGAAAGGCGACTCACCACAGGCGGGGGGTTGGCGCGGGAGTATGGCTCCTTGCCGAATCGCCAGTCCTCCAGGAGCCTGCTGTCCGAGAGGTAGTTCACAATATGGGCCACCTCTTCATGAGGCATATCCTTGGTGCACATACAACTCGGGTCGCCGCCCCCGCTCATCTGGCATATCATGTGAGGGCGGCCTTGGAGTGGGAGGGCTCGATGCGACAAGAAGGCGGCCAGCAGGTCCAGACCAGTCAGACCTTCCGACTGCGTCAGCACTCGGAGTCGCGTGACGGCACCGGCTCCCGCGGGCGTCAGCGACCTGGCCCGGTACGACCAGTTGGGCAGTCTGCCAGCCGGCAGATTGACCCAGTCGCCCCTCGTGGCGACGTTCCTGACATAGAAGTAGGACCGCTGCCGCATCTTCACCGACTTCAACAACGAGATGGAGGGGTAGTGGTTGTCGGCTCTTGTCCTTCGCACGGCGATGAAGGCGCCGCACTGAGCCGGCACGCCCGCGGCCTGGGTGCCGAGCTTGGAGAAGAGGAACTCCCCCCAGAGCTCGAGGGTGGGGAGGACGCCGAGGAAGCCTTCGCACAGAGCCACGAAGGCGGACAGCAGCACCACTGTGTTGGGGGTGAGGTGGTGCAGCTGGAGTCCGTAGAACTCCAGGAACGACCGGAAGAAGCTGCTCGCCGGCAGCCCCAGCCCGCGCAGGCAGTGCGAGCGGAAGATGACCCGCTCGCCCTCCTGCGGGGCGGGGGAAATCTCCCCCTCCGACGCGAGGCGCACCTGCACGCGGTCTTCGCCGGGGAGCCGACGGGTCCGGCGGAGGAACTCGATATGGTCCTCGTGGACTTCAGAGCCGTCCCAGGTGCCGGAGCGCACTGGGGGAGGTGCGACAGCGAAGGAAAAGCTCATCGCGAAGCTGTCGCCGCGGCGTTCGCCGGGGCTTGGGCGTACGGCGGAGCGGAGAAGAGAAGAGGAAGCAGGAGAGTGAGGAGCTGCAAGGAGGAAGAAGCAAGGGGTAGTGGGAAGGAGGGGCGCGCGTGCCCCCCTCTTCCCCCTACTTATAGCCCTATGGGCTGCGAAGCCGAGGGGGCGGACATGGGGATTTACTGCACCCGCAGCCCCACGACCCCCATGATCCACGTAAAAGTTACTGCGCGCAGTAACTTCACGGGAATCCCAACCGCCCGCAGGGGCCGCAGTGGATCCGCTCAGGCGCCGAGGCGCGGTAGTGGCGGGCCCCGCCTACGGGCCTGTCCCGTCACACGCGTGGGCTGGCAGGACGGCCTGGCCATGTGCCCTCGCGTTGCAGGCTAGGAACGGGCGGCGGCCTGGAAGCTTATCCGGCACGCCACTTGAAATCCCGCCGCGACGTTCGAACTACTGAGCAAGACGGAATAGAGTGAGTCCGAGTTAGGCGAGTCCGACTCCTTCTAGTCGGCCCGGCAGAAGTCAATCAAGACCATGTGTTGAGCATCCGGAGAGAGAAACTGCTGAGGCTTCTCGGCCGATCGTTCGTGGCGCCTCACCAGCTTCGGGGACTAGTGTCGGAGTAATGGGCCACGGGTAGGCCAACCCGAGCCCCATAACCTTTCAAGACATCGGGGCAGGCTGCGCCCCTCAAGACCCCAGGGCGAAGAGCCGCCTCCTGGGGAGTCTACGGCGAGGTGGCCGACTGCCTGCTCACGGCCAAGTCCCAGGGACGACTTCCAGAGAAGCCGGCTTTGGGGAGTCGGCTGGCGACTCCAACAAACCGTGACCTCATCGAAGGGGACGGGGCGGGGGCGTGGCTATAGTGAGGCCCACTCCCCGCCCCTTACCAAGGGCAGGCATGGCTACAGCACGCCGTACTGGGGAAGATCTCCCTGCGGCGTGGCACTGTTGCACGGCCAACCCTGACATCAGCACCACTGTACCAAGCCCTGTGCCCACAATAGCTTGACTGTACGGCCTGGAGGCAGCAGGGCCCACTAGTCAGCGAGACCTCGGAAGGCGGCGAGAGAACCGCTAGTCGGACCCATTCGGGAGTCGGCCCGGGGGAGTCGGCCGAGCCTTCCCCTGGGGCCCACGCGCCATTAATCGAGAAGAGATGGGGAGTGGCCACAGTGATCACCCGCCAGGCGGCAGGGCTGTTTCCACGACCCCATGACCGAGCTTGCATCATCAGGAGCACGGATACAGTAATCAGCAGCCGGCAAGACCCGCCCGCGGCGGACGCGGCCTGTCGGCTCCATACCAGACCAGTCGGCGGGGCCTACCAGTCGGCGGGCCCCAGCAGTCGGCGGAGAAGTCGGAGGTCGGGGACGCAGATGGCTGGGCCCGCGCCCAGTCACATTACCATTGTACCCCTGGGGGGTAGGAAGGTGGCTGGCGAGTGTCTGTTTCTCCAACTTTAGCTGAATTGAATTTGACTATGGTCGGTCCTTGTTGAAGGTTAAAACAACAAACTTGATAAATCACCATTGTGGTTTTGATGCGTAGGTAAGAACGGTTCTTGCTAGAAGCCCGTAGCAGCCACGTAAAACTTGCAGCAACAAAGTAGAGGACGTCTAACTTGTTTTTGCAGGGCATGTTATGATGTGATATGGTCAAGACATGATGTGATACACGTTATTGTATGAGATGATCATGTTTTGTAAAAGTTATTGGCAACTGGCAGGAGCCTTATGGTTGTCACTTTATTGTATGAAATGCAAACGCCATGTTATTGCTTTACTTTATCACCATGCGTTAGTGATAGTTGTAGAAGCAATAGTTGGCGAGACGACCACGACGATACGATGGAGATCAAGGTGTCAAGCCGATGACGATGGAGATCATGACGATGCTTTGGAGATGGAGATCAAAGGCACAAGATGATGATGGCCATATCATGTCACATATTTTGATTGCATGTAATGTTTATATTTTATGCATCTTATTTTGCTTAGTTTGATGGTAGCATTATAAGATGATCCCTTACTAAAATTTCAAGGTATAAGTGTTCTCCCTGAGTATGCACCGTTGCGACAGTTCGTCGTGCTGAGACACCACGTCATGATCAGGTGTGATAAGCTCTACATTCACATACAATGGGTGCAAGACAGTTTTGCACATGCATAATACTCGGGTTAAACTTGACGAGCCTAGCATGTACAGACATGGCCTCGGAACACTGGAGACCGAAAGGTCAAACGTGAATCATATAGTAGATATGATCAACATAGAGATGTTCACCATTGAAGACTACTCCATCTCACGTGATGATCGGATATGGTTTAGTTGATTTGGATCAAGTAGTCATTTAGATGACTCGAGGGATGTCTATCTAAGTGGGAGTTCTTAAGTAATATGATTAATTGAACTTAATTTATCATGAACTTAGTCCTGATAGTATTTGCATATCTATGTTGTAGACAATAGCTCGTGTATAGCACCCCTGTTTTATTTTTGATATGTTCCTAGAGAAAACTAAGTTGAAAGATGGTAGTAGCAATGATGCGGACTAGGTTCCTGATCTGAGGATGATCCTCATTGCAGCACAGAAGAATTATGTCCTTTATGCACCGCTAGGTGACAGACCTATTGCAGGAGCAGATGTAGACGTTATGAACGTTTGTCAAGCTCGGTATGATGACTACTTGATATTTTAGTGCACCATGCTTTACGACTTAGAATTGGGACTCCAAAATGTTTTGAACACCATGGAGCATATGAGATGTTCCAAGAGTTGGAAATGATATTTCAGACTCATGCCCGTGTTAAGAGGTATGAGACCTCTCACAAAGTACTTTGCCTACAAAATGGAGGGGAATAGATCGGCCAGTGAGCATGTGCTCAGAATGTCTGGGTACTACAATCGCTTGAATCAAGTGGGAGTTAATCTTCCAGATAAGATAGTGATTGACAGAGTTCTCTAGTCACTATCACCAAGTTACTAGAACTTTGTGATGAACTATAATATGCAAGGGATGACGAAAACGATTCCCAAGCTCTTGCGATGCTGAAATTGGCGAAGGTAGAACTCAAGAAATAACATCAAGTGTTGATGATTAGCATGACCACTAGTTTCAAGAAAATGTGCAAGGGAAAGAAAGGGAACTTCAAGAAGAATGGCAATAAAGTTGTCCCTCTCAGGAACAAGCCCAAAGCTGGACCCAAGCGTGAAACTGAGTGCTTCTACTGCAAAGGAAATGGTCACTGGAAGCGGAACTGCCCCAAAAACTTGGCGGATAAGAAGGATGGCAAAGTGAACAAAGGTATATTTGATATGCATATTATTGATGTGTACTTTACTAGTGTTCATAGTAGCCCCTGGGTATTTGATACCGGTTTAGTTGCTAAGATTTGTAACTCGAAACAGGATTTACAAAATGAACAGGTACTAGTTAAGGGTGAGGTGACGATGTGTGTTGGAAGTGATTACAAGGTTGATAAGATCAACGTTGCACACTCCCTTTACCTTCGGGGTTAGTGTTGAACCTAAAATAAATTTTATTTGGTGTTTGCGTTGAGAATGAATATGATTCGATCATGTTTATTGCAATACGGTTATTCATTTAAGTCAAAGAATAATTGTTATTCTGTTTACATGAATAAAACCTTCTATGGTCATACACTCAATATAAATAGTTTATTGAATCTCGATCGTAGTGATACACATATTCATAATATTGATGCGAAAAGATGCTAAGTTGATAATGATAGTGCAACATATTTGTGGCACTGCCGTTTAGGTCATATTGGTGTAAAGAGCATGAAGAAACTCCATGCGGATAGACTTTTGGAATCACTTGATTATGAATCATTTGATGCTTGCGAACCATGCCTCATGGGCAATATGACCAAGACTCCGTTCTCCAGATGTAGCGACCAGACCTCAAATGGTCCAATCTCTGTGCTCAGGTGTCATCCCTGGATCAGTAATGCTGACACCACACAGTACTTGAAGGATTTATAACAGAGTAGCAATCACACACTTATTACATCGAGGGTCTCAAAAGAGAACTTATTACAATAAATATGGCTTAAGGCCATCTAATAATGATAACAACGGAAGGCTTGGAAGATAAGTGAGTCCATCAACTCCAACGACATCACTGAGTATCGAACCACGACCTAAAAGGCACCTTACTCGTTGTCTGAAAAGTCTGCAACATGAACATCGCAGCCCGAAATGGGTCAGCACATGGAATATGCTGGCAATGCAACACATAGAGAATGATGGAAGAATAGAACTATACTAAATGCATATTTGGCTGGTGGAAAGCTCTATGGTTACAGTTTTGCGCAAAGCCAATTTTTCCCTACTTCAAAGGAATAAATTTTATTTAACTATCATGGTAGTTGTTAAACATTGAGAATGGTCGACAGCATTCTCAATCCCAATTAAGCGTCATCATTAAAAACCCAACAAATTAATTAGAGTAACATGATGAGATTCACATGATAATCCAAGCACTAGATACTCAAGTTGTCCATAACCGGGGACACGGCTAACCATGATTAGTTTATACGCTCTGTAGAGGTTTGCGCACTTTTCCCCACAAGACTCGATCTACTCCATGGATTTCTCGCACTTCATGGTGTTTTAGAAATGGATGACTGAGACATAGTCTTTCAGAAGCGCTAGCACCTTACGATGGATAGATGTACCACCTACATCCCCTACATCTGCTCGTCTACCACTGTAAGAGTTTGCACGACTTAGTCAACTACGCTAGAGCCCAGAGTAGCTTGTGGCTGCACACGGAAGTTTCCAGTATGAATAATCTCATGATCCCTTTGAGCCTTGGTGGCGGTCCAAAAGAAAAATAGGCAATCGCTGGAATACCCAGGTGCCTCAATCCACCCAGATGTGTATTTAAGTTGCCACCATAGATAAACCATTAAATTATCAATCTCACATCTGTCATGGATTTCACTCACCCAATCCACGTCTACTAGCATAGCATGGCATAACAAACAAATGTAGAAGTAACTCCCAAAGGTTTGATAATAAACAGGTAATCGGTACTACCTCATCTACTTCCCAGACCCACAATTTAATTAGATTCTAATCATGCAATGGTGTGAGGATTAATCTAATGCAATAAAAACTGGGTAGTAGGATGGTATAATCAAAGTGTTACTTGCCTTGCTGATGATCCGTGAAACCTAGCGATTCGAAGTAACAAGCGGCGCACTCCGGGTACTCTATCGCAAACAAACAAGCATACAATAAGTACTCAACTAATGCACAGGTAAAACTCGAATAAAAAGATCTAACCAGATAGTTCAACTTAAGAACTCTGGTTGGCAAAAAGAACCAAATTGAACGAAGCAACGAAAGACAAACGGCAAAAGAAATAAGCTCCGTTAACTAATCTGAATCTAGGGCAAATTTTTACTAAGGCAAAAACTTGTTTGAGTTGGCTAAACGGAAAGAGGTTTTCGAGATGAAACTCCAGGCGCTTGAATCACCTGATTCCGACAAACGAGCGAAAAGTTAAACTAAAACGAACATCGAATGAGAAATCGTGATCAGAAAAATCGCGGATTTAATCCGAGAAAAGAAAACGACAAATAGGATAACAAATGAACGTTCGTTAACTGGAACTAAATGATAAACGCGTTCGTTAAAACGAACAACGAGCGAACGCTCGCTAAAGAAATAAACCGGAGAAAAACCGATCTATTTAAAAAAACGAAAAACTCAGGTTTTCTAAAAAAACGAAATGACTTTTCTTAGAAAACTGGGGCGGCGGCTACCTCGACTCGGGGCTCCGGCGAGGTTCCGGCGGTGGCGGGTGGTGCGGGGCGGCGGCTGCGGCGCGGCGGCATGGGCGGCAGGCGGCGCGGCGGCGGCGGGTGTGGGGCTGTAGGGGGGGTCGGCGGGTTTGTAAGGGGAGGGGCGACGACTTGGGGAAGGGGGCGGCCTCGGGAGGCGGGTCCTCCCCGGACTCGGCGACGGCGGCGGTCGGGACTCCTGTCCCGACCCGGCCAGGAGGCAGCGGCGGCTGGGTGGGCCGGCCTGCTCAGCTGGGCCCTTGGCCCAGTCGGGCGCGTGGTCTCTTCTAAAAAAACAATTTCGCTGTGACTAAAACAAATTCTAGAAAAATAAATAAAATTCTAAAAATGCCAAAACAAATTGTCACCGTCTAAATAAAATATTTAGAACAGGATGAACATTTTCTTGGCCCTAAATGCAATTTTTGAAAATGTGCAATTTTTCCTAAATTCAAATAAAATAGCAAATAAAACCAAAATAAAATCTTATTTGATTTTTTATTAAATCCTCAATACTTCTTTATTTTGGGAAAGTCATTTTATTCCCTCTCTCATAATTTTTATAATAGAAATAATTGAAGATAAAATAAATAAAATCAAATGATCCTATTTTCAAAATTTGAGACAACTCAAATATGAAAATAACGAAATCCCCAACTCTCTCCGAGGTCCTTGAGTTGCGTGAAATTTCTAGGATCAACCAAAATGCAATAAATATGATATGCAAAGATGATCTATTGTATAACATTCCAAATGGATGTTACAAACCTACCCCCCTTAAGATGAATCTCGCCCTCGAGATTCGGGTTGGCTAGAAAATAGGTGAGGGTGGTCCTTCAACAGATCTTCCTCTTGCTCCTAGGTGGCTTCATCGTCCGTGTGGTGGCTCCACTCAACTTTGCAAAACTTGATAACTTTGCTGCGGGTGACTCGGCTGGCATACTCAAGAATCTTGACTGGTTTCTCCTCATAGGTCAAATCACTGTCCAACTGAATCGCTTCTAGAGGCACTGTATCTCTCAGCGGTATATCTGCCATCTCTGCGTGGCACTTCTTCAACTGGGAAACGTGGAACACGTCGTGAACTCCTGACAATCCTTCGGGCAATTCTAACTTGTAGGCTACTTCTCCCATACGCTCCACAACTTTGTATGGTCCTACAAAACGTGGCGCTAACTTTCCCTTAACTCCAAAGCGCTTAACTCCTCGAAGTGGAGATACTCGAAGATAAACTCGGTCTCCGACTGCGTAAACTGTCTCCTTGCGTTTTGAATCTGCGTAGCTCTTCTGCCTGGACTAGGCTACCTTGAGCCTATCGCGAATCAATTTTACTTTCTGTTCAGACTCCTTAATCATATCTGGTCCAAACAACTGACGGTCTCCAACTTCATCCCATGACAACGGGGTCCTGCACCTCCTTCCGTACAAGGCTTCGAAAGGGGCCATTTTCAAACTGGATTGATAACTATTGTTATAAGAGAATTCTGCGTATGGCAAATTCTCGTCCCAACTAGATCCGTAATCTAGCGCACAAGCTCTCAGCATATCCTCCAAAATCTGATTGACTCTCTCGGTCTGTCCATCTTTCTGTGGATGGACAGCTGTACTGAAATCTAGCCTGGTACCCAAAGTTTCGTGCAACTGATTCCAGAACTTTGAGGTAAACTGGGTTCCTCTATCTGATACAATGCTCCTTGGAACTCCATGCAGACATACGATTCTGGTCATGTATATCTTTGCCAACTTGGCACTAGTATAGGTAGTCTTCACTGGGATGAAATGAGCTACCTTTGTCAAATGATCGACTACAACCCATATCGAGTCATAGCCTGAACGAGTTTTGGGCAATCCTGTGATAAAATCCATGCCTAGCTTATCCCACTTCCATTCAGGTATCGGCAATGGCTGTAGCAATCCTGCTGGCTTCTGATGCTCTGCCTTTACTCTCTGACATACATCACAAATGGCTACATACTCCGCAATATCCTTCTTCATTCCGGTCCACCAGAAAATATCCTTCAAATCCAAATACATCTTGGTATTTCCTGGGCGAATCGAATATGGTGAATCATGGGCCTCTTGCAGAATTAATTTCCTGATCTCCGAATCATTAGGCACATAAATCCGGTCTTCAAACCATAGGGTATCGTGCTCATCCTCACGAAGTCCTTTAGCTTTTCCTTTGCTTATTTTCTCCTTAATAGAAGCAATTTCCTTGTCAGTCTTCTGGGCTTCTCTGATCTTATCCATAAAAGTAGACTGAATCTCCAATGCTGCTACATAGCCTCTCGGAACTATCTCCAAACATAGCTCACGAAGATTTTTGGCTAACTTCCTTGGTAATCTCCCGTCATTAAGGTGTTGACATGACTTTTGCGGCTCAACGCGTCAGCTACTACGTTAGCCTTTCCGGGGTGATAATGCAATCTCATATCATAATCCTTGATGAGTTCCAACCATCTCCTTTGTCTGAGATTCAACTCCTTCTGCGTGAAAATGTACTTCAGACTCTTGTGATCCGTGTACACCTCACAAAGGTTTCCAATGAGAAAATGTCTCCAAGTCTTCAATGCATGCACTACTGCTTCTAACTCCAAATCATGCGTAGCATAATTCAACTCATGAGGCTTAAGCTGTCGCGAGGCATATGAAACAACTCTTCCTTCTTGCATAAGCACTGCTCCAAGTCCTCGACGTGAAGCGTCGCGATACACCTCATAATCCGTGGTCTGATCTGGCAAAATCAACACTGGTGATGTAACCAAGCGTTTCTTCAACTCCTGGAAACTAGACTCACATTCCTCAGTCCATATGAACTTGGTATCCTTCTTCAACAACTCCGTCATAGGTTTCGGAATCTTCGAGAAATTTTCAATGAATCTCCGGTAGTATCCTGCAAGTCCAAGAAAACTCCAGATCTCTCCAACTGTTGTTGGCGCTTCCCGTTTTGTCACAGTGTCAACCTTAGTGGGATCTACTTCTATACCTTCTCCAGATATAACGTGTCTGAGGAATCCAACTTCCTTCAAACAAAACTGGCATTTGCTAAACTTGGCATATAACTGATGTTCTCTGAGCTTACCAAGTACCAAACGCAAATGCTCCTTATGCTCCTCTTCATCCTTCGAGTAAACTAGGATATCATCAATGAACACTACGACGAACTTATCCAAAAACTCTATAAGCACTTTGTTCATCATGTTCATAAAATATGCAGGTGCGTTAGTCAGGCCAAATGACATAACGGTATACTCGTACAACCCATACCTGGTGGTAAAAGCCATCTTAGGTATATCATGTTCTCAAATCTTCAACTGATGGTATCCTGATCACAGATCGATCTTGGAAATACCTTAGCTCCTTGCAATCGATCAAATAGATCATTGATCATAGGTAGTGGGTACTTGTTCTTGATGGTTACTTCATTCAATCCTCGATAATCAACAACCATCCTGAACGATCCATCCTTCTTCTCCACTAGAAGTACCGGCGATCCCCAAGGTGAAGAACTTGGGCGAATATAGCCTTTGTCCAGTAACTCCTTAATCTGCTTCTTAATCTCTTCCAAATCCTTTGCGGGCATTCTATATGGTTTCTTAGATATTGGCCCTATGCCTGGCAAAAGCTCAATCAAAAACTCAATATCTCTATCTGGTGGCATGCCTAGCAACTCTTCTGGAAATACATCAGGGAAATCCTTTACTACTGGTACTTCCTTCTGCACAACTCCTGTTAGGCAATTTACTTGAGTCCTTTTTGGCACATGCCGGGATACATACTTGATCCTTCTCCCTTCTGGGGTGGTAAGCAAAATTGACTTACTGGCACATTCAATGTTCCCTTCATACTTCGATAACCAATCCATTCCTAATATCACATCCAATCCTTGAGATTCCAATACTATTAGGTCTAAGGGAAATACATAGTTACCAATCCTTAATGGTAACCGATCACACCATAGACTAGCCGTATACTCTACTCTAGGCGAGGTTACTAACATGGGTGACCTAAGGGCTTGGGTTGGCAGTTTATACTTATCCACAAATCCCCTTGATATGTATGAATGCGATGCACCAGTATCAAAAAGAACGAGTGCAGTAAATGACTTAACCAAAAACTTACCTATTACTGCATCGGGCTGGGCTTCAACCTCCTCCACATTTACGTGGTTCACCTGTCCCCTGTTGAAAGGGTCCGGCTTCTTCCCAGAGCTTCCATTGCCATTTCCATTCTGGGCTTCAGGACATTCATTAGCATAATGTCCGGTCTTCTGGCACTTAAAGCAAGTGACTTGGCTTAGGTCTCTCTTGGCTGGGGTTGATGGGTTGGTGTGGTTCTGGCCGTTGCTTCCTCCATTCCCATTACCATTCTTGGTGCCATTATGATTGTGCGAGCTACATCCTCCATGGGTATGCTGAAAATGTCCTCCCGGCCTAGGGGTAAAAGGTGGCTTCTGCTGAGCTCTAGAATTGTACTTCCCTTGTCCATACTTCCTCTTGCGGGTTTCAATTTGCTGTTGCTTCCCTTCAATCATGAGAGCACGGTCTACCAACTCCTGTTAGTTGTTGAAGGTTGCTACCATCAACTGCATGCTCAACTCATCATTCTGTCCTTCCAGAAACTTCTCCCGCTTAGCTGCATCTATAGCAACGTCATCTGGGGCATAACGTGCGAGCTTACTAAAATCCTCCACATACTGGCCAACTGTCCTTCCTCCTTGGCGCAAGTTGCGAAAATCTCGTTTATTCATGGCCATAGCTCCCGCTGAAACATGGGCAGTACGGAAAGCCTGCTGAAACTGGTCCCATGTGACAGTGTTGACAGGGAAAGTGGCGGTGAAATTCTCCCACCATGATGCTGCGGGTCCTTCAAGTTGATGTGCGGCAAACTTCACCTTTTCCGCATCTGTGCATCCTGCCGTGGTCAACTCCCTTGCTGTCTTGCGGAGCCAATCATCTGGTACTATCGGCTCGGTGCTACTGGAAAACACCGGCGGATTCAGCCTAAGAAAACGGTCTAAGTGATCAACAGGTGGTGGTGGTGGTGGTGGGTTGTTGTTGTTGTTCCCCTGGTTCTGATTCTGTACTAGCAACTTCACCAATGTATTCTGTTGCTGGATCAACTGAGTTAGCTCCGGTGGGAAGGTAAATCTGGGGTCACGTCTCGGAGGGATCCGAGGGTTTAGAAAAGATGAGATTTAAGAATAAAGAGGGGTCTAGAGAGAAAACACTACCCATATGCACATGAGGCAAAACAAACAATTCCACTTCATTCAATCAAACAAGGGCATACAATCGGTCTAACTATCGCAAAAGTGCTTGGACTACTATATTTACATGGGGGACTACTACTACTATTGGGGTGGTCTACTAGAAATATTCTTCGGTTGCAGACTCCATGATATCTGCTCCAGCTTCATCAACATAGTCATCATCGCTATCATCTGGATCCGAGTCGGTGTCATCGATGATGATGTAGTCTTCTGGACGAATCTCCTTGGGTTCTTCATCTTCCTCTACTAGTGTAGGGCCTCCCATAAATATTCTGATCTTCATTGTTAGGTCGGCATTCTTGTCCACTAGTACTTCGATTTCCTCTTCATAATTCTCACGTGTAGCCTTGAGTTCTTCCTCCAGTTCCTTGATTCTTGTCTTCTCCTTCTTCAGATCTATCATGTCGGCGCACATCTGGTTCTCCTGACGTCGAATGTGCTGGTTTAACTCCTGGATAAAAGCTGCAATTGATCTATCCTTCTTGGTGCTGATCATCTCCCAGTGCTCATCTCGGCGCCCACAAATCTGGTAGATAGTATCCTTGAGATCATTGTGGTAAACTTCTCCAATGCGTCCCATGGCGATGTGAGCTGCCATGCTCTTTCCTAGACTCCATGTTGGTGCATCAAAAGAAAACTCTATGGGTTCAGTGACTGGCATGAACATTCTTCCTGGAACTTGAACTTGAATCATCTAGCGCTCTTCTTCAGGTAATGTGGCGTTGTAGGTTCCGGTGAAGCTTGGTACTCCTATGTTCAGATATCTAGTGACTTCCTTCAAGTGACGTCCAAAGGGTGTATCTTCATCCGGTTGCGTGAACTTGTTTCTTGCATCCGCCATCCTAAAAGAGTAGAAAAGATGAGAGGTCAGAATGAGAAGAGTGAGTAGTGATCTAGGGCTTTAGCTTAGTGGTCGTGTCCTACAGTCAATGTGTGCTCTGATACCATCTTGTAGCAACCATACCTCAAACAGTCCAATCTCTGTGCTCAGGTGTCATCCCTGGATCAGTAATGCTGACACCACATAGTACTTGAAGGATTTATAACAGAGTAGCAATCACACACTTATTGCATCGAGGGTCTCAAAAGAGAACTTATTACGATAAATATGGCTTAAGGCCATCTAATAACGATAACAACGGAAGGCTTGGAAGATAAGTGAGTCCATCAACTCCAACGACATTACTGAGTATAGAACCACGACCTAAAAGGCACCTTACTCGTCGTCTGAAAAGTCTGCAACATGAACGTTGCAGCCCGAAACGGGTCAGCACATGGAATATGCTAGCAATGTAACACATAGAGAATGATGGAAGAATAAAACTATGCTACATGCATATTTGGCTGGTGGAAAGCTCTATGGTTACAGTTTTGCGTAAAGCCAATTTTTCCCTACTACAAAGGAATAAATTTTATTTAACTATCATGGTAGTTGTTAAACATTGAGAATGGTTGACAACATTCTCAATCTCAATTAAGCATCATCATTAAAAACCCAACAAATTAATTAGAGTAACATGATGAGATTCACATGATAATCCAAGTACTAGATACTCAAGTTGTCCATAACCGGAGACACGGCTAACCATGATTAGTTTATACACTCTGCAGAGGTTTGCGCACTTTTCCCCACAAGACTCGATCTCCTCCGTGGATTTCTCGCACTACATGGTGTTTGAGAAACGGATGACCGAGACATAGTCTTTCAGAAGTGCTAGCACCTTACGATGGGTAGACCATACCACCTACATCCCCTACATCTGCTAGTCTACCACTGTAAGAATTCGCATGACTTAGTCAACTATGCTAGAGTCCATAGTAGCTTGTGGGTGCACACGGAAGTTTCCAGTATGAATAATCTCATGATCCCTTTGAGCCTTGGTGGCGGTCCAAAAGAAAAACAGGCAATCGCTGGATTACCCAGGTGCCTCAATCCACCCAGATGCGTATTTAAGTTGCCACCTTAGATAAACCATTAAATTATCAATCTCACACCTGTCATGGATTTCACTCACCCAATCCACATCTACTAGCATAGCATGGCATAACAAACAAACGTACAAGTAACTCCCAAAGGTTTGATAATAAACAGGTAATAGGTACTACCTCATCTAATTCCCAGACCCACAATTTAATTAGATCCTAATCATGCAATGGTGTGAGGATTCATCTAATGCAATAAAAACTGGGTAGTAGGATGGTATGATCAAAGTGTTACTTGCCTTGCTGATAATCCTTGAAACCTAGCGATTCAAAGTAACAAGTGGCGCACTCCGGGTACTCTATCGCAAACAAACAAGCATACAATAAGTACTCAACTAATGCATAGGTAAAACTCGAATAAAAGATCTAACCAGATAGTTCAACTTAAGAACTCTGGTTGGCAAAAAGAACCAAATCGAACGAAGCAACGCAAGACAAACGGCAAAAGAAATAAGCTCTGTTAACTAATCTGAATCTAGGGCAATTTTTTTACTGACGCAAAAACTTGTTAGAGTTGGCTAAACGGAAAGAGGGTTTCGAGACGAAACTCCAGGCGCTTGAATCGCCTGATTCCGACAAACGAGCGAAAAGTTAAACTAAAATGAACATCGGATCAGAAATCACGATCAGAAAAATCGCGGATTTAATCCGAGAAAAGAAAATGACGAACAGGTTAATGAACGAACGTTCCCTGACTGGAACTAAACGATAAACGCGTTCGTTAAAACGAACGAGCGAACGCTCGCTAAATAAATAAACCGGAGAAAAACCGATCTATTTAAAAAAAACGAAAAACTCGGGTTTTCTAAAAAAACGAAACGGCTTTTCTCAGAAAACCGGGGCGGGGGCTACCTCGGCTCGGGGCTCCGGCGAGGCTCCGGCAGGACTCCGGCGGCGGCGGGTGGTGCGGGGCGGCAGGCGGCGCGGCGGCGGCGACAGGCGGCGCTGGCGGCGTGGGGAGGCGGCGGCGGGTGTGGGGCTACAGGGGGGGGGTCGGCGGGGTTATAAAGGGGGGGCGACTTGGGGAAGGGGGCGGCCTCGGGAGGCGGGTCCTCCCCGGACTCGGTTACGGCGGCGGTTGGGATTCCTGTCCCGACCCGGGCGGGAGGCGGCGGCGGCTGGCTGGGCCGGCCTGCTCGGCTGGGCCCTTGGCCCAGTCGGGCGCGGGGTCTCTCTTTAAATAAAAACAATTTCGCTGCGACTAAATTTTTTTCTAGAAAAATAAATAAAAGTCTAAAAATGACAAAACAAATTTTCACCGTCTAAATAAAATATTTAGAACAAGATTAACATTTTCTTGGCCCTAAATTCAATTTTTGAAAACGTGCAATTTTTCCTAAATTCAAATAAAATAGCAAATAAAACCAAAATAAAATCTTATTTGATTTTTTATTAAATCCTTAATATTTCTTTATTTTGGGAAAGTCATTTTATTTCCTCTCTCATAATTTTATAATAGAAATAATTGAAGATAAAATAAATAAAATCAAATGATCCTATTTTCAAAATTTGAGACAACTCAAATATGAAAATAACGAAATCCCCAACTCTCTCTGAGGTCCTTGAGTTGCGTGAAATTTCTAGGATGAACCAAAATGCAATAAATATGATATGCAAAGATGATCTATTGTATAACATTCCAAATTGAAAATTTGGGATGTTACACCGGAATAATGGCGCGAGCCGCTGACTTATTGGAAATAATACATATCGATGTATGCGGTCCGATGAGTGTTGAGGCTCGTGGCGGGTACCGTTATTTTCTGACAATCACGGATGATTTGAGCAGATATGGGTATATCAACTTGAGGAAACACAAGTCTGAAACATTTGAAAAGTTCAAAGAATTTTAGAGTAAAGTGGAGAATCATCGTAACAAGAAAATAAAAGTTTTTACAATCTAATCATGGGGGCAAATATTTGAGTTACGAGTTTGGCCTTCATTTAAAACAATGTGGAATAGTTTCACAACTCACGCCACCTGGAACATCACAGTGTAATGGTGTGTCCGAATGTCGTAACTGTACTTTATTAGATATGGTGCGATCTATGATGTCTCTTACCGATTTACCACTATCATTTTGGGTTATGCATTAGAGACAACTGCATTCTCAAAGTGCATTATATCGACTAGAGGGGGGGTGAATAGGCGATTTTTACAAATTCGTCACTGAGGAATTTCAAGGTGAGGAAATTCCGAAGCAACGAATTACTTAACAGCAGAATAAGTACTCAGATGCAAACATAACAGAGAAGTAGCACAGTCATCATGATGAAATGAAAACAAGCACAAAGTACAAGTAGCGTGAACACAGGATAAGCAGGCTAAAGACAAATTGACTGAAGAAATAGGATTGAGGAAATTGAGAAAATCTTCAGTCAAAGTCTTCAAATAGTAATGATCAAGTACAACATTATATGAATGAGGAAATGGAAGGGTTGAGGAAATAGAACCAGTAGCTCAGTGAAGATAGTGATTTGGTAGACCAGTTCCAACTGTTGTGACAGTTGTACGTCTGGTTGGAGCGGCTAGGTATTTAAACCTAAGGACGCACAGTCTCAGACACACAGTCGTCACCGTATTCTCCTTAAGCTAAGGTTACACAGACCACGCCCAATCACTTGTGGTAAGTCTTCAGGTGACTTCCAAACCTTCACAGACTCGGTCACTCAGCGATCCACAATTTCCTGTTGGATGCTCTAGACCATGACGCCTAATCGTCTGAAGGATGCACAGTCCTCAAAGGTAACAAGCATCGGTTCCACATAGGAACAATCTCTTCAGTGATGCTCAATCACTTTGGGTTTGTAGGTGTTTGGGTTTGGGTTTTCCTCACTCGATGATTTTCGCTCAAAGTCCTCGAAGGATGGGATGCTCTCAATTGATAAGTGTCAGTTTCTCTTGGAGCAGCCAACCAACTAGTGGTTGTAGGGGGTGGCTATTTATAGTCTAGGGAGCATCCCGACATGATAAGACATAAATGCCCTTCAATGATATGACCGTTAGGTGGGTAGATATTTTGGGACAGCTGGCGCGTAGCACAACAACTGTCTGATATTTGAGTATCAAATTCCTTAGGGCTATCATGTTCCTCACTTGTAGGAAATTCACACTGGCGAATTCCTATCTCCTTAGTCAGAACAAATTCCTCAGAGAATAGAAGATCTTCGTCTCTGTTACTGAAGAAATTGACTGAACTATATGAGATTTCCAATGGCTACACTCCAAAGGATTGATAGGTGTAGGATTTTGAGATGAGCATCACTTGGAAACTTTTCCTTAGTTTTACCTCGACCCTCTTTAACAATACGGTGTTTCCTATGACTCAAGAAAGAGAAAACAAAACGACAAAAACAAAAGTCTTCACGCTTCATATTCCTCGCATGAATATCAAGTCTTCACGGTCACACCAATTTCTTCACTTTCAAAGTCTTTAGAAATCCAAAGTCTTCAGTCGGAGACATTCATTTTTAGGGGTCGACTTTCTCTGTAAATATCAATCTCCTCATAGACTTATAGACATGTGTACACTCACAAACTCAATAGGCCCTTAACCTATAAGTCTTCGATACACCAAAATCACTAAGGGGCACAAGATGCACTTATAATCTCCCCCTTTATGGTGATTTATGACAATATAGGTTAAGTTTTCAACGGGGATAAACATATGAAATGTAAATACTGATATTGAGGAATTTGATTGCAAGATATAGAAGAACCCCCCCTGAAGATGTGCACATGTGAGGAATTTGTTTGAATAGAAATGCACATTGTAGAGTAGAATCATGGAGATCTCCCCCTATATCTTGTAATTCATACACGCATTTAACATATGATATGAAGAATTTGAAATGCATGATGAAATATGGTGACCGATGTAATTCAGCATGCGTGCATTAACATACTTGAGGAAATAGCATGCAGAAAAACAGAGCAAAACTATTTGACCACCAGAGGACTTAAGTTCACAACTCGATCCAACAAATACTTCAGAAGAATGAGAGTTGTAACTTAGCAAAAAAACGCCCATATATAGACCTACTTGAAGACTAACTCAAATTTCTCCCCTTTGTCATCCAATGATCAAAAGGGACGAAAAATGAGGACTAACACTGATGTCTACTACGCAACTTTATTCTTGTTGAAAGTGTTGGGCCTCCAAGCGCAGAGTTTTGTAGAACATTAGCAATTTTCCCTCAAGTGGATGACCTGAGGTTTATCAATCCGTGAGAGGTGTAGGACGAAGATGGTCTCTCTCAAACGACCCTGCAAAAAAATACAAGAAATCTCTTGTGTCCCCAACACACCCAATACAATGGCAAATTGTATAGGTGCACTAGTTCGGCGAAGAGATGGTGTGATAAAAGTGTAATATGGATGGTAGAAATATATTTTTATAATCTGACTAAATAAAAACAGCAAGGTAGCAAATAGTAAACGTGCACAAAACAGTATTGCAATGCTTGAAAATGAGGCCTAGGGTCCGTACTTTCACTAGTGCAACCCCTCAACAATACTAACATAATTAGATCATATGATTATCCCTCAAAGTGCAATAAAGAATCACTCCCGAGTCCCTATTAGCGGAGAACAAAAGATAGAAATTGTTTGTAGGGTACGAAACCACATCAATGCTATTCTTTCAATTCGATCCATCCTAGAGTTCGTACTAAAATAACGCAAGTTATTCTTTTCGATCGATCTAATCAAGAGTTCGTACTAAAATAACACCAAAGCAAATTCATATTCATAATACTCAATCCACACAAAGAACTACAAGGAGACCCCAAAGTTTCTATCAAAGAAAAGATAATAAAAACGTGCATAAACCCCTATGCATAGATTACCCCAATATCACCGCGGGAATATGCAAGTTGAGTGCCATAATGTATATCAAGTGAATCAATATGATGCCCCATTGTCACCTCAAGTATTCATACCGCAAGACATACATCATGTGTTCTCAAATCTGAATATTCAATCCAACATGACAAAACTTCAAAGGGTAAAGATTCAATTCATCACAACAAGAGTATAGAGGGGAGAAACATCATGTGATCCATCTATATTAACAAAGCCCATGATATAGATCGTGAGATAGAGAGATTAAACACATAGCTACTGGTACAAACCCTCAGCCCCGAGGGTGGACTACTCCCTCCTCATCGTGGTGTCTGCCGGGATGATGGAGATGGCCACCGGAGATGATTACCCCCTCCGGCAGGGTGCCGGAATGGGCTCCCGGTTGGTTTTAGGTGGCTAGAGAGCCTTGCGACCGCAGAACTTCCGATCTAGGTTAACCCCTAATGGTTTCTCTATTTATAGGAATTTTTGGCGTTGGTTTCACGCTAAGATGGGCCTCGAGGTGAGCATAACCCACGGGAGCAAGCTAGGCCCACCAGGCGCGCCCTGGTGGGTTGTGCCCTCATTGTGGCTCTTTTGGCCCTCCCACAAAGCTTCGGGGGTCTCTTTTGTTCAAAAAAACATCTTCAAAAAGTTTCAGCTCATTTGGAGAACTTTCATTTCTGTTACAAAAAACAACACCACGATAGTTCTGCTGAAAACAACGTTAGTCCGACTTAGTTCCATGCAAATCATACCAAAACCATATAAAATTGTTGTAAACATGGCATGAATACTTCATAAATTATAGATACGTAGGAGACGTATCAAACACCTCTGAAGAATATCATCATGATGTCGATGGAGGAGCGCCAGTGTTGTTGGGGTCGTCCGTTGGAGTAGGGCCTACCGTGGTGTCGTCCAAGTCTTCATGTTCATCAGTCTCGCGCGATGAAGAATATGAGCTGGCCACCAAGTGAGGAACTTTGACCTTCTTGAATTACTTTGAAGGTGGTTGAGACCAATCAAAGTCCTGCTTGAAGCCTATCTGCTTGAGATCTTCATCACCATAGAGGTGAGACAATACATCCCAGGTGCGATCAAAAACTTCATGCAAGTAGTAATGTGATGTCTACTACACAACCTACTTCTTGTAGATGTTGTTGGGCCTCCAAGTGCAGAGGTTTGTAGGACAGTAGCAAATTTCCCTCAAGTGGATGACCTAAGGTTTATCAATCCGTAGGAGGCGTAGGATGAAGATGGCCTCTCTCAAGCAACCCTGCAACCAAATAACAAAGAGTCTCTTGTGTCCCCAACACACCCAATACAATGGTAAATTGTATAGGTGCGCTAGTTCGGTGAAGAGATGGTGATACAAGTGCAATATGGATAGTAGATAATAGTTTTTGTAATCTGAAAATATAAAAAAAAACAAGTTAACAAATGATAAAGGTGAGCGTAAATGGTATTGCAATGTGTTGAAACAAGGCCTAGGGTTCATACTTTCACTAGTGCAAGTTCTCTCAACCATAATAACATAATTGGATCACATAACTATCCCTCAACATGCAACAAAGAGTCACTCCAAAGTCACTAAAGCGGAGAACAAACGAAGAGATTATGGTATACGAAACCACCTCAAAGTTATTCTTTCCAATCAATCCATTAGGCTATTCCTATAAGTGTCACAAACAGCCCTAGAGTTCGTACTAGAATAACACCTTAAGACACAAATCAACCAAAACCCTAATGTCACCTAGATACTCCAATGTCACCTCAAGTATCCGTGGGTATGATTATACGATATGCATCACACAATCTCAGATTCATCTATTCAACCAACACATAGAACCTCAAAGATTGCCCAAAGATCCTACCGGAGAGTCAAGACGAAAACGTGTGCCAACCCCTATGCATAGGTTCATGGACGGAACCCGCAAGTTGATCACCAAAACATACATAAGGTTGATCAATAGAATACCCCATTGTCACCACGGGTATCCCACGCAAGACAAACATCAAGTGTTCTCAAATCCTTAAAGACTCAGTCTGATAAGATAACTTCAAAGGGAAAACTCAATCCATTACAAGAGAGTAGAGGGGGAGAAACATCATAAGATCCGACTATAATAGCAAAGCTCGCGATACATCAAGATCGTACCACCTCAAGAACACGAGAGAGAGAGAGAGAGATCAAACACATAGCTACTGGTACATACCCTCAGCCTCGAGGGATAACTACTCCCTCCTCGTCATGGAGAGCACCAGGATGATGAAGATGGCCATGAGACTTTCCCGCGATACTCTAAAACAAGGAAAAAACAGAAACTGTCATTGGGCTTTGGGTTAGTAGGTTAGTCCCAAAAATAAAATAAAAGCGTATAATAAAGCCCATAAACATCCAAAACAGATAATATAATAGCATGGAACAATCAAAAATTATAGATACGTTGGAGACGTATCAGCATCCCCAAGCTTAATTCCTGCTCGTCCTCGAGTAGGTAAATGATAAAATAGAATTTTTGATGTGGAATGCTACCTAACATATTCATCTATGTAATTCTCTTTATTGTGGCAAGAATATTCAGATCCATAAAATTCAAGACAAAAGTTTAATATTGACATAAAAATAATAATACTTCAAGCATACTAACTAAGCAATTATGTCTTCTCAAAATAACATGGCCAAAGAAAGCTATCCCTACAAAATCATATAGTCTGGCTATGCTCCATCTTCACCACACAACGTATTTAAATCATGCACAACCCCGATGACAAGCCAAGCAATTGTTTCATACTTTTGATGTTCTCAAACTTTTTCAATCTTCACGCAATACATGAGCGTGAGCCATGGACATATCACTATAGGTGGAATAGAATGGTGGTTGTGGAGAAGACAAAAAGGAGAAGATAGTCTCACATCAACTAGGCGTATCAACAGGCTATGGAGATGCCCATTAATAGATATCAATGTGAGTGAGTAGGGATTGCCATGCAACAGATGCACTAGAGCTATAAGTATATGAAAGCTCAACAAAACGAACTAAGTGGGTGTGCATCCAACTCGCTTGCTCACGAAGACCTAGGGCACTTGAGGAGGCCCATTGTTGGAATATACTAGCCAAGTTCTATAATGAAAATTTCCCACTAGTATATGAAAGTGACAATACAATAGACTCTCTATCATGAAGATCATGGTGCTACTTTGAAGCACAAGTGTGGAAAAAAGGATAGTAGCATTGTCCCTTTTATTTTTTATTTTTTATTTTGCCTTTCTTTTTCTGGCCTCTCTTTTTGTGTGGGGACAATGATCTATTAATGATGATCATCACACTTCTATTTATTTACAACTCAATGATTACAACTAGATACTAGAACAAGGTATGACTCTATATGAATGCCTCCAGCGGTGTACCGGGATGTGCAATGATTCATGAGTGACATGTATGAAAGAATTATGAATGGTGGCTTTGCCACAAATACAATGTCAACTACATGATAATGCATAGCAATATGACAATGATGGAGCGTGTCATAATAAACAGAATAGTGGAAAGTTGCATGGAAATATATTTTGGAATGGCTCTGGAAATGCCATGATAGGTAGGTATGGTGGGTGTTTTGAGGAAGGTAAATGGTGGGTTTAAGGTACCGGCGAAAGTTGAGCGGTACTAGAGAGGCTAGCAATGGGTGGATGGGTGAGAGTGCGTATAATCCATGGACTCAACATTAGCCATAAAAAACTCACATACTTATTGCAAAAATCTATTAGTTATCGAAACAAAGTACTACGTGCATGCTCCTAGGGGTATAGATTGGTAGGAAAAGACCATCGCTCGTCCCCGACCGCCACTCATAAGGAGGACAATCAATAAACAAATCATACTCCGACTTCGTCACATAAAGGTTCACCATACGTGCATGCTACGGGAATCACAAACTTAAACACAAGTATTTCTCAAATTCACAACTACTCAACTAGCATGACTCTAATATCACCATCTCCATATCTCAAAACAATTATCAAGTATCAAACTTCTCTTAGTATTCAATGCACTTTATATGAAAGTTTTTATTATATCCCTCTTGGATGCCCATCATATTAGGACTAAATTCATAACCAAAGAAAATTACCATGCTGTTTAGGACTCTCAAAATAATATAAGTGAAGCATGAGAGTTCATCTATTTCTATAAAATAAAACCACCACCGTGCTCCAAAAAGATATAAGTGAAGCACTAGAGCAACAACAAACTACTCCGAAAGATATAAGTGAAGATCAATGAGTAGTCAAATAATTATGCAACTATATGAAGATTCTCTAACATTTAAGAATTTCAGATCTTGGTATTTTATTCAAGCAGCAAGCAAAACAAAAGAAAATAAATTGACGCTCCAAGCAAAACACATATCGTGTGGTGAATAAAAATATAGCTCCAAGTAAAGTTACCAATGAACAAAGGCGAAAGAGGGGATGCCTTCCGGGGCATCCCCAAGCTTAGAATCTTGGTTGTCCTTGAACATTACCTTGGGGTGCCTTGGGAATCCCCAAGCTTAGGCTCTTTCCACTTCTTATTCCATAGTCCATCGAATCTTTACCCAAAACATGAAAACTTCACAACACAAAACTTAACAGAATACTCGTAAGCTTCGTTAACAAAAGAAAAACAAAACACCACTTCAAGGTACTGTAATGAAGTCATTATTTATTTATATTTGTGTTAAACCTACTGTATTCTAACTTCTCTATGGTTTATAAACTCTGTTACTAGCCATAGATTCATCAAAATAAGTAACACAACACATGAAAAACAGAATCTGTCAAAAAACATAACAGTCTGTAGTGATCTGTAACTAACGCAAACTTCTTGAACCCCAAAAATTCTAAAATAAATTTATGGACGTGAGAAATTTATCTATTAATCATCTGCAAAAATAATTAACCAAATAACACTCTCCAATAAAAAATGGCCGCAATTCTCGTGAGCGCTAAAGTTTCTGTTTTTTACAGCAAGATTAAAAAGACTTTCCCCAAGTCTTCCCAACGGTTCTACTTGGAACAAACTCTAATTAAACACAAAAAACACAACCAAAATAGAGTCTAGATAAATTATTTATTACTAAACAGGAACAAAAAGGAAGGAACAAAAATAAAGTTGGGTTGCCTCCTAACAAGCGCTATCGTTTAACGCCCCTAGCTAGGCATGATGATTTCAATGATGCTCACATAGAAGATAAGAATTGAAACATAAAGGGAGCATCATGAATAATATGACTAGCACATTTAAGTCTAACCCACTTCCTATGCATAGGGATTTTATGAGAAAACAACTTATGGGAACAATAATCAACTAGCATAGGTAGGCAAAACAAGCATAACTTTGAAACTTTAAGCACATAGAGAGGAAACTTGATATTATTGCAATTCCTACAAGCATATATTCCTCCCTGATAATAAATTTCAGTAGCATCATGAATGAATTGAACAATATAACCATCTCCTAAAGCATTCTTTTCATGATCTACAAGCATAGAAAATTTACTACTCTCCACATAAGCAAGATTCTTCTCCTTAGAAATAGTGGGAGTATCATAAGAGACTCGAATACTATAAATTGTTTCCACATTAAAACAGTAATGTTCAGAAAAAGGGTAATCATAATCATGACAAGTTTTATAAATATAATCATCACTACTTTTTATAGCATATGTATCATCACAATAATTATCATAAGTAGCAACGTTGTTCTCATCATAATTGATTGAAACCTCTTCCAAGGTAGTGGAATCATTACTAAATAAAGTCATGACCTCTCCAAATCCGCTTTCATAATTATCACAATGATATTCAACATCCTCCAAAATAGTGGGATTACTACTTCCTAAAGTTGACACTCTTCCAACCCCACTTTCATCAATATAATCATCATAAGTAGGAGGCATGCTATCATTATAACAAATTTGCATATCAAAAGTTGGGAGACTACAAATATCATCTTCATTAAACGTAGCATCCCCAAACTTGGGACAAACATTAATTGCAGCAAATATATTCTCAAAAACATCATCTTCGTCAAACATAGCATCCCCAAGCTTGGGGCTTTTCATATCATAAGCATAGCCACTCTCATCATTAATAGTATGGATAGCACCAATAGTATAGCAATTATCATATTCTTCCAAGCAAGTGCCAAAAATATTTTCAAGATCATAAGAAGTATCATTATCTTCCACAATTATATTTTCATGAGGCACAATAGTAATAGGAGCAGCATTATTTGGGGGAGATACCTTTTTACCTCTCTTCCTTTTTCTTTCCTTCTTCACCACATCATGTGTGGGTTCAATCCTCTTTTTGGAGCTCCTTATTAATGAGATTGGTTGAATAGGAGGCTCTTCCTCATTACCCGATTCATCATAAGAAATAATAGGAGGGTATTGGGAAGTCTCTTCCCTTTCATTAGTATTCTCTCCATCTTCTATTTGTTTTCTTTTCTTTATGTAGTTGGCAATATAAGGATTTTCAATACAGTTCACCGCACAATACATATAAATTTCCTCTAGATCAAAATGAAGAACTCTATCAAGGGCAAATTCTGGAATAACCTTAGTTATACGTTTCATTTCTTCATAACCCAAGAGCAAACTAGGTTCATTATGATGTGCAAGGGAAATCAAGTCATCACAATTTTTGGACACGATACTATCATGAAACAATTTGCATTGGGTACTAAAATTGTTAGGTTCATTGCAAAGTTCACAAGTACGACCAAGAAAATTTAAATTTTCAGCACAAACTTCTAGCCTTTCTTGCAACCATTTAGTTTCTAAATGCTTATGCGTCTTGCAATATCTATCTTCCCTATTTGGTGTGTACTTGCAAACCCAATGCACTCCACAAAAATTGACATGTTTATAGGAGACATTCTCATCATAACTAGTGCAATCATCATTAGTACTGTGGATATTCAAGGAGTTCATACTAACAACATTGCAATCATGCTCATCATTCAAAGATTTAGTGCCAAACATTTTAATGCATTCTTCTCCTAACACTTTGGCACAATTTTCTTTTCCATCATACTCACGAAAGATATTAAAAAGATGAAGCGTATGAGGCAAACTCAATTCCATTTTATTTATAGTTTTATTTTATAAACTAAACTAGTGCTAAAACAAGAAACAAAAAGATTCGATTGCAAGATATAAAGATATACCTTCAAGCACTCACCTCCCCGACAACAGCGCCAGAAAAGAGCTTGATGTCTACTACACAACCTTCTTCTTGTAGACGTCGTTGGGCCTCCAAGTGCAGAGGTTTGTAGGACGGTAGCAAATTTCCCTCAAGTGGATGACCTAAGGTTTATCAATCCGTAGGAGGCGTAGGATGAAGATGGTCTCTCTCAAGCAACCCGGCAACCAAATAACAAAGAGTCTCTTGTGTCCCCAACACACCCAATACAATGGTAAATTGTATAGGTGCACTAGTTCGGCGAAGAGATGGTGATACAAGTGCAATATGGATAGTAGATAATAGTTTTTGTAATCTGAAATATAAAAACAGCAAGGTAACTAATGATAAAAGTGAGTGTAAACGGTATTGCAATGCGTTGAGACAAGGCCTAGGGCTCACACTTTCACTAGTGCAAGTTATCTCAACAATAATAACATAATTGGATCACATAACTATCCCTTAACATGCAACAAAGAGTCACTCCAAAGTCACTAATAGCGGAGAACAAACAAAGAGATTATGGTAGGGTACGAAACCACCTCAAAGTTATTCTTTCCAATCAATCCGTTGGGATATTCCTATAATTGTCACAAACAGCTCTAGAGTTCGTACTCGAATAACACCTTAAGACACAAATCAACCAAAACCCTAATGTCACCTAGATACTCCAATGTCACCTCAAGTATCCGTGGGTATGATTATATGATATGCATCACATAATCTCAGATTCATCTATTCAACCAACACATAGAACCTCAAATAGTGCCCCAAAGTTTCTACCGGAGAGTCAAGACGAAAACATGTGCCAACCCCTATGCATAGGTTCATGGGCGGAACCCGCAAGTTGATCACCAAAACATACATCAAGTGGATCTGTAGAATACCCCATTGTCACCACAGGTATCCCATGCAAGACATACATCAAGTGTTCTCAAATCCTTAAAGACTCAATCCGATAAGATAACTTCAAAGGGAAAACTCAATCCATTACAAGAGAGCAGAGGGGGAGAAACATCATAAGATCCAACTATAATAGCAAAGCTCGCGATACATCAAGATCGTACCACCTCAAGAACACGAGAGTGAGAGATCAAACACATAGCTACTGGTATATATCCTCAGCCTTGAGGGAGAACTATTCCCTCCTCGTCGTGGAGAGCACTGGGATGATGAAGATGGCCATCGGACTTTTCTGCGATACTCTAAAACAAGGAAAAACATAAACTAGCACTGGGCTCTGGGTTAATAGGTTAGTCCCAAAAATAAAATAAAAGTGTATAATAAAGCCCATAAACATCCAAAATAGATAATATAATAGCATGGAACAATCAATAATTATAGATACGTTGGAGACGTATCATAATGGTTCTTCTTCACAGTGTTTTGCGTGATTGTCATATTCTGAAGAATTGAACCAAACTGACGCTTGACCCACTTGTGATTGCGATCGACCTTCTGATGAAGACTGAGGAGAAGCTCACGATCAGTCATCACACGTGGAGCTGTGGCTTGAGGATATTGCTTTGAAGCATTTGCAACAGAATCATGTGTGGCAGAGTCATCATTGGTGGAATAGGATGCAGCTTCACGAAACTGTCCATCCAATGGACGAGTGCCTTCATCAATAACAACTGCTTTGTGAAGGAAATATGCCCTAGAGGCAATAATAAAGTTATTATTTATTTCCTTATTTCATGATAAATGTTTATTATTCATGCTAGAATTGTATTAACCGGAAACATAATACATGTGTGAATACATAGACAAACAGAGTGTCACTAGTATGCCTCTACTTGACTAGCTCGTTAATCAAAGATGGTTATGTTTCCTAACCATAGACAAAGAGTTGTTATTTGATTAACGGGATCACATCATTAGGAGAATGATGTGATTGACTTGACCCATTCCGTTAGCTTAGCACTCGATCGTTTAGTATGTTGCTATTGCTTTTTTCATGACTTATACATGTTCCTATGACCATGAGATTATGCAACTCCCGTTTATCGGAGGAACACTTTGTGTGCTACCAAACGTCACAACTTAACTGGGTGATTATAAAGGAGCTCTACAGGTGTCTCCAAAGGTACATGTTGGGTTGGCGTATTTCAAGATTAGGATTTGTCGCTCCGATTGTCGGAGAGGTATCTCTGGGCCCTCTCGGTAATGCACATCACATAAGGCTGGCCAGCATTGCAACTAATGAGTTAGTTTTGAGATGATGTATTACGGAACGAGTAAAGAGACTTGCCGGTAACGAGATTGAACTAGGTATTGAGATACCGACGATCGAATCTCGGGCAAGTAACATACCGATGACAAAAGGAACAACGTATGTTGTTATGCGGTCTGAATGATAAAGATCTTCGTAGAATATGTGGGAGCCAATATGAGCATCCAGGTTCCGCTATTGGTTATTGACCGAAGACGTGTCTCGGTCATGTCTACATTGTTCTCGAACCCGTAGGGTCCGCACGCTTAAGGTTTTGATGACAGTTTCATTATGAGTTTATATGTTTTGATGTACCGAAGGAGTTCAGAGTCCCGGATGAGATTTTGGACATGACGAGGAGTCTCGAAATGGTCGAGACGTAAAGATCGATATATTGGACGACTATATTCGGACATCAGAAAGGTTGCGAGTGATTCGGGTATTTTTCGGAGTACGGGAGATTTACGGGAATTCGCTGGGGAGTATACGGGCCTTATTGGGCTTTAGGGGAAAGAGAGAGGAGAGGTTGGGCGCCCCCCGAAGGCCTAGTACGAATTGGACTAGGGGGGAGGGGCTGCGCCCCCTCCTTCCTTCTCTTCTCCCTTCCCTTACCTTGACTCCTACTCCTACTACTTGGAAGGGGGGAATCCTACTCCCGATGGGAGTAGGACTCCTCCAGGGCGCACCATAGGGGCCGGCCCTCTCCCCCCTCCTCCACTCCCTTATATACGTGGCCAAGGGGCACCCCATAGACACAACAATTGATCCTTGAGATCTCTTAGCCATGTGCGGTGCCCCCTTCCACCATACTCCTCGATAATATTGTAGCAGTGCTTAGACGAAGCCCTACGATGGTAGAACATCAAGATCGTCACCACGCCGTCGTGCTAACGGAACTCTTCCCTGACACTTTGCTGGATCAGAGTCCGGGGATCGTCATCAAGCTGAACGTGTGCTAAAACTCAGAGGTGCCGTAGTTTCGGTGCTTGATCGGTCGAGCCGTGAAGACGTACGACTACATCAACCGCGTTGTGCTAACGCTTCCGCATTCGGTCTACAAGGGTACATATACTACACTCTCCCCTCTCGTTGCTATGCATCACCATGATCTTGCGTGTGCATAGGAAATTTTTGAAATTACTACGTTCTCCAACACTTTGCCCTTTTAATCAGCTGAGGAAATGGTCCGTTTGAGGACTTCAATTGGGGGCAAATAGCTGAGATGGCATTGACAATCAACCTTATAATGAATTGAAGACCTTGATCTAATGAATCTCATGATCTAGGGAGCGTAAGGCTTCAATTCAAACAGTGACAAAGCGACATTGGCCAAAGTCCTCATGAAGAAATCATGGTAGTTGATAGGAATATCTTGTATGATATTGAAAAGCAGATTCTTCATGATGCCAAGAACCTCTTCTTCATTAGAGTTGTGGCCCTTGATTGGACTAAGGGTTTTGGTCAATATCCTGTACACAGTCCTTGGCACATAGATAATTCCTTGACGAGGAATTTGGTCCTTGGAGCTTGGCCTAGCTTCAAAGGCTTCATCAGCACTTGCATTAAATGATCTGAGAGTTCAGGTTTAGCATAGATGAGCCTTGCACCTTCAACGGGAGGACTGACCGGGACGGCATGAAGCAGTTCAGAGGCAGGTGCTTTGGAGTGAGTATTTTCTGTCATCCGGTCCAATACCCATGAATTAACATCTTCAATGTTGTCAGTGATGTGCAACGTGGCATAGAACTGAAGAATGAGTTCTTCATTCCAGTCACAGATGTCGATGCAGAAGTTGAGAAGCCCAGCGTCATGAAGAACACTGAGTACTGGGGTGAAGCACGACAGCAACTCCATATCCACATGAGGAATTTGCTCATGGTCAAAGATCTTGTCCTTATCAAACAGAAGTGAGGAATAGAAATTCATTTGACTCGCTGTCCAGAAGCACTTGCATCTAAGTCTTGCAGACTCATATGGATTGTAATTCATGAAGAAAATATGCTCATTGGAGAAGTCTTCAGCCTTGAACTTCTGCTTCTTGGAGTGAGGATTCTGTGGCTTGGGCTGAAGATTTGCAGTTGATGTCTTCACAGCCTCTTGAGGTATAGTCTCTGGAGCCATAGGCTGAGGAATTTCAGGAACAATGTCATCAATAGCAGCTTGGGTCTCCATTTCTTCATCAGCATTATCATCAGCTCTAGTGGCTGGAACTTCTTCAGTAATAGTGAGAAGAGAAGCTTGTCGTTCATCAGAGCCCGTGTGAATTTCTTCAGTTTGAACATGGGACTGAGGAACTTGTTGCAGTGGTGTGGTCAATGGAGAATTGGGGTGATGACTTTCCTAGTAGTCATCATTTAAAATCGGTGTAGTACACCCAATATCCACATCTTCATCTTCATCTTCATCATCTATTTCTTCCACGCCTGCCTCTTCAGCTGTGAACTGAGGCATAGGGGATGATACCAGTGGAGTTGAAGTGATGTTGTCCACTTCAATTTCTTCATCAATCTGCTCCGACGTAGCAGCAGAAGGATCTTCTTCATCTGATTCACTTGGAATCACATATTCCTCACCAAAGGGAACAATCTCCTTTGATGGCATGCTTGATATTGGAACAACATCTATTGGGTTTGCATAAGAGCTCATCAAAGTGTTCACTTTCTTTGGAGTTGAAGACTCTGAGGATGAACATGCTTTCCTTTTCTTCACAGCTGCTTGCTCCACAACTTTGGATTTCTTCACTTCTGATGTAGAAGGAAGGGTAGGACTTGTCGTTTGTGCAGGAGGAGCAGAGGAAATTGGTGCAGTTTCTTCAGGCGCAACTGATGTAGTTGCCCTGACCTGTTTAATTTCTTCAGGCGCAGTAGCAGATGCTTCAACTGGTCTGGCTTGTTCTTCAGGCACAACACAAGAGGTTGCCCTGGTAGTTTCTTCAGCGGCTAGAATATCTTCATCAACCCTGGTGCTTTCAGAATCATCAATAGCCTGATTGTCATCATATGTGATTGCATGTTCTTCAGTTGGCTGTGCAGATGCTTCAGCCTGAGGAATTTCATGTTGTGTTGAGGCTGCAACATTTGTGGTGAATCGCTTCACCATTCTGACAAATCTGACTTCAGCTCCTAGCCAATCTACACGGTATGCATCAAATTCATCACTGAGTGCGTTGATCTTAGTTTGTATGGACACAAGTTCTTCATTTGTCATTTTGACAACATTCTTCTTCAGAAAACGCTCCTTCTTGTACTGAGCTTTCTTCAGTTGCCTGGCCTTTTCAAACTTCCATTTCTTCTTTGCCTATGAAGGCAGTCGACATATGCCTTTGGCCAGGTGTTAGATTGAAATCAGGCATAGGAGTGTTGGGGTCCTTGTGCCAGAGATCAATGAAGTCAAGGATCAACTTGGGATCCAACAGAAGAGGCACATTGCTGCCTTTGGCCCTAGCGGCCCGTTGCTGTCTGTCTATGATGATTTCATCTAGTTCTTCATCATCAGTTTCGTCTTCACTAGACGACACATGGAAGGCAACCTGCTTCTTCTGATGACTTGGTCTTGTGCCTCGTCCAGCAGTGGCCTTTGTCTTCAGCAAGGTTGGGCCTTTTGAAGACTGTGGAGGAGCTAAAGAACTTGCAGATGCTCCTGAAGCAATTGAGATGCATGTGGTCCTTTGGCAAGAGGCGAGATGCGCAGGTACTTTGGAGCAGCAGCTGACGGTCTTGCAACAGCGGGGACTGGAGCTGCTTGAGGAATATGTTGTGAGGATTTTGATGAGCTTGGCTGTGAGGGCATTGATGAGGAACTAGGCTTGTGAGCAGGCTTCTTGGGCATAGCCTTCTTGGGCTTGCTAGCAGAGGCTTCAACAGTGGTAGCAGCAGAATCTTCATTGAATCTCCTCACTGCTTCTTTGGCCATTTTGGCCAACTTGGCTTGCCGCTTGGCCCATTCATCTGGAAAGTCCTCACCATGCTTGATGCTAGTGGGATCATCAACTTGGCCAGGTGCCAATGGAGGTCTTGGGCAAGGAGGGTGTAAGGCGAATTTCTTCATGTACTTAGGAGTTACATATCTGTACTCCCTCCATTCCCATGCCTATCTCCTCTCAATCCTCTGAATGCGCACCTTGCGCTGATTTTTGTTCTCCTTGCCATGTTTGGCTTCATAAGGAGTATAGTATTCTGCATAGATATCATCAGGTATCTCAAAAGCAGTATTCACTTCTGGTCTCTTGCCTCCCTTCTGAGGTCTTTTTCCATCAGTCATTTTCTCCAGCTGAGGATTTTGAACAATAGAATTCTCTGACGAGGTATGCAATTTGTCTTCAAGAAATGCTGCAAATGAGTTAAGTTGATGAGAACCTAGAGATTCAGCAGCGGACATGTGAACCTGTGAATAGAATATAGGCGCTAAGAATTTGGAGAGGTCATATGCGTTCTCAGAAGTTTTCTTCAAAAGAAACAAGTTTGAGAAATTTGACCAGGAGTGTCTTGATGAATTTCACTAAGCGGTCTTTGACTTTGGTTCCAGAGTTGTATAGATTGAAAATCCACACAATTGAAGAATCTTGAAGAAAAACGTTGCTTAGAGAAACAAATCAAGAACAAATGCATGTGTGGTGTTTACGAGTGTAGAAGTTGAAGAATAAACACCTTTCAAAGATTTTGTGGAAATCATCAGAATCAACTAGGGCAGTAAAAATAGATTTTATTTACCATTGATGAAGAACACGACGAAATGGGAGTAGAAGTTGAGAAGTTTGTCCATTCAGATCTTCCACACCCTAACTTGGCGGCGGAAGACAGCTACGGTGGCGGCGGAGTGAAGATTTCCCCGGCCGGCGCGAGTATGACGGCGATGAGGTTGAGGCAGTGAAGCTCTTCCTCACTGGCGACGATGGAAGTAGTGGCAGCGCTAGGTCAGATAGCTCGAGCGAGGGGAGTGAGGTCGAGCGGGGTAAATGCGGTCTGAGGAGGGTGAGGGGTATTTATAGCCAAGGTGAAAAACCGCTCGCCCGAGGAAAATGGATGAACGTGCCCCTGACCCTTCTCATCCTAGCCACATGTGTGACACACATACTGTGAAGTGGAGATCATGTGAGATCGTGGGTGAATAGAATAATCATATCGTGGGATGTGGAACGTTTTGAGCGGCAAAAGCCAAAAATTCAGGTAGGAATATTTTAAAGTTCTGTTCTCAAATTCTTTAGTTGTCAAGGACACTGTGAAGATTTTGAACGGGTTTCAAATAGAACGCACATGAATAATTTGTGAATAGACTTGGTTGAGTTTAGCATAGACGGGGAAGGGCCCGATCACATTCACTTAGTAGAAAAGTCAACATGAAGAATAAGCAATAAGTGAATGCTGTAGAGGATACAAAACTCAAATATATATATATATAGTCAATGAAGAACAACGATGGAAAGAGTGAAGACTCTGCAAAGTTGAAGAATTTGAACAACTGAGGAATTTCAACTTTTGTTGGTGGCGTGTCCCATCATATAAGAATGATGATTTCAGACGCCGCGTACAATTGTCACAGGGCTCTGAGAATCAAATTCTTCCTTAATTTCTCCACACTTAGAGGGTTAGTCTTCATTGATTGAAGAAAAACGTTACTTCGTGTGTTGCACATCTAAGTCATCAATTTTGCATAATTGTTAGGATGTGTGTCCTTTTCAAAGAACATTCGAAGAATATGCTTCACAACCTTATGGTGTGATTCCTTCGATGTAGCTTGAAAACATGCACACATGCAAACACTAAGCATAATATCTGGCCTAGATACACATAGATACAATAAAGAGCCAATCATGGAGCAGTATACCTTTTGATCGAAGTCAATACCATTTTCATCAATGCATAGATGGCCATTAGTGGGCATAGGGATTTTGACGCCTTTGCAATCTTGCATGCCGAATTTCCTCAACACATCCTTGAGGTATTTCTCCTGAGATATGAAGATGCCGTTGCGCTATTGACGAATTTGAAGACCTAAGAAGAATTTCAGTTCTCCCATCATAGACATTTGATATTCCTCACTCATCATATAGGCAAATTGGCCACTATATTGTCGGTCAGTACAGCCAAAGATAATATCATCAACATATATTTGGCACACGAATAATTCATCATCTTAAGTTTTGGTGAAAAGAGTTGGGTCAAGTGAACCGGGTTTGAAGCCTTTCTTCATGAGAAATTCCTTCAAAGTGTCATACCACGCCCAAGGGGCCAGCTTGAGGCCATAGAGGGCCTTATTGAGTCTGAAGACTTTGTCAGGATGCTTTGGATCTTCAAAACCTGGGGGTTGAGCAACATATACTTCTTCCTCAAGCTTACCATTGAGGAATGCACTTAATGCACTTTTCACATCCATTTGATATAAGATGATATTATGATGGTTAGCATAAGAAAGCAATATGCGAATAGCCTCAAGTCTAGCAACAGGTGCAAAAGTTTCATCAAAATCAATTCCTTCAACCTGTATGTAGCCTTAAAGCTACAAGTCGTGCCTTATTCCCCACCACAAGGCCATTTTCATCTTGCTTGTTGCGATATATCCATTTGGTGCTGATGATATTGTGCTTGCGTGGGTCTGGTCGCATGCCAAGTTCCCAGAAATTGTTGAGCTCGAACTGATGTAATTCCTCTTGCATCGCTTGAATCCACTCAGTCTCCAGAAATGCGTCATCTACTTTGGTGGGCTCTGTGATAGAGACAAAAGCAAAGTGCCCACTCATGTCTACTACACAACCTTCTTCTTGTAGACGTTGTTGGGCCTCCAAGTGCAGAGGTTTGTAGGACCGTAGCAAATTTCCCTCATGTGGATGACCTAAGGTTTATCAATCCGTGGAACGTGTAGGATGAAGATGGTCTCTCTCAAGCAACCCTGCAGCCAAATAACAAAGAGTCTCTTGTGTCCCCAACACACCCAATACAACGGTAAATTTTATAGGTGCACTAGTTCGGCGAAGAGATGGTGATACAAGTGCAATATGGATGGCAGATAAAGGTTTTTGTAATCTGAAAATATAAAAACAGCAAGGTAACTAATGATAAAAGTGAGCACAAACGGTATTGCAATGCGTTGAAACAAGGCCTAGGGTTCATACTTTCACTAGTGCTAGTTCTCTCAACAATAATAACATAATTGGATCATATAACTATCCCTCAACATGAAACAAAGAGTCACTCCAAAGTCACTAATAGCGGAGAACAAACGAAGAGATTATGGTAGGGTATGGAACCACCTCAAAGTTATCCTTTCTGATCGATCTATTCAAGAGTCCGTAGTAAAATAACATGAAGCTATTCTTTCCGCTCAATCTATTATAGAGTTTGTAGTAGAATAACACCTTAAGACACAAATCAACCAAAACCCTAATGTCACCTAGATACTCCAATGTCACCTCAAGTATCCGTGGGTATGATTATACGATATGCATCACACAATCTCAGATTCATCTATTCAGCCACACACAAAGAACTTCAAAGAGTGCCCCAAAGTTTCCACCGGAGAGTCAAGACGAAAACGTGTGCCAACCCCTATGCATAAGATCATGAGGTCACGGAACTCGCAAGTTGATCACCAAAACATACATCAAGTGGATCACGCGATATCCCATTGTCACTACATATAAGCACAGGCAAGACATACATCAAGTGTTCTCAAATCCTTAAAGACTCAATCCGATAAGATAATTTCAAAGGGAAAACTCAATTCATCACAAGAGAGTAGAGGGGGAGAAACATCATAAGATCCAACTATAATAGCAAAGCTCGCGATACATCAAGATCGTACCACCTCAAGAACACGAGAGAGAGAGAGAGATCAAACACATAGCTACTGGTACATACCCTCAGCCCCGAGGGTGAACTACTCCCTCCTCGTCATGGAGAGCGCCGGGATGATGAAGATGGCCACCGGAGAGGGATTCCCCCCTCCGGCAGGGTGCCGGAACGGGTCTAGATTGGTTTTCGGTGTCTATAGAGGCTTCTGGCGGCGGAACTCCCGATCTATTCTGCTCTTTCATGTTTGGGGGGTATATGGATATATATAGGAGGAAGAACTATGTGAGTGGAGCAATGTGGGGCCCACGAGGGTGGAGGGCGCGCCCCTGCCTCGTGGCTGCCTCGTTGCTTGCCTGACGTATACTCCAAGTCTCCTGGATTGCTTCCGTTGAGAAAATCACGTTCCCGAAGGTTTCATTCCGTTTGGACTCCGTTTGATATTCCTTTTCATTGAAACCCTAAAATAGGCAAGAAAACAACAATTTGGGCTGGGCCTCCGGTTAATAGGTTAGTCCCAAAAATAATATAAAAGTGTAAAAATAAGCCCAATAACATCCAAAATAGATAATATAATAGCATGGAACAATAAAAAATATAGATTCGTTGGAGATGTATCAGCATCCCCAAGCTTAATTCCTGCTCGTCCTCGAGTAGGTAAATGATAAAAATAGAATTTTTGATGTGGAATGCTACCTAACAAATTTCTCTAAGTAATTCTCTTTATTGTGGCATGAATGTTCGGATCCATAAGATTCAAGATAAAAGTTTAATATTGACATAAAAATAATAATACTTCAAGCATACTAATAAAGCAATCACGTCTTCTCAAAATAGCATGGCCAAAGAAAGCTATCCCTACAAAATCATATAGTCTGGCTATGCTCCATCTTCACCACACAAAGTATTTAAATCATGCACAACCCCGATGATAAGCCAAACAATTGTTTCATAGTTTTGACGTTCTCAAACTTTTTCAATCTTAATGCAATACATGAGGGTGAGCCATGGATATAGCACTATGGTGGAATAGAATGGTGGTTGTGGAGAAGACAAAAAGGAGAAGATAGTCTCACATCAACTAGGCGTATCAACGGGCTATGGAGATGTCCATTAATAGATATCAATGTGAGTGAGTAGGGATTGCCAAGCAATGGATGCACAAGAGCTATAAGAGTATGAAAGCTCAACAAGAGAAACTAGTGGGTGTGCATCCAACTCGCTTGCTCACGAAGACCTAGGGCATTTTTAGGAAGCCCATCATTGGAATATACAAGCCAAGTTCTCTAATGAAAGATTCCCTATAGTATATGAAAGTGACAACATAGGAGACTCTATATCATGAAGATCATGGTGCTACTTTGAAGCACAAGTGTGGTAAAAGGATAGTAGCATTGTCCCTTCTCTCTTTTTCTCTCATTTTTGGGCCTTTTTTTATCAAGAGTGTCATCCCGACTTGTGGGGGAATCATAGTCTCCATCATCCTTTCCTCACTGGGACAATGCTCTAAAATGATGATCATCACACTTTATTTACTTACGACTCAAAAATTACAACTTGATACTTAGAAGAAAATATGACTCTATGTGATGCCTCCGGAAGTGTACCGGGATGAGCGATGAATCAAGAGTGACATGTATGAAAGAATTATGAACGGTGGCCTTGCCACAAATACGATGTCAACTACATGATCATGCAAAGCAATATGACAATGATGGAGCGTGTCATAATAAATGGAATGGTGGAAAGTTGCATGGCAATATATCTCGAAATGGCTTTGGAAATGCCATAATAGGTAGTTAAGGTGGATGTTTTAAGGAAGGTAAATGGTGGGTTTATGGTACCGGCGAAAGTTGCGCGGTACTAGAGAGGCTAGCAATGGTGGAAGGGTGAGAGTGCGTATAATCCATGGAATCAACATTAGTCATAAAGAACTCACATACTTATTGCAGAAATCTATTAGTCATCGAAAAAAATTACTACGCACATGCTCCTAGGGGGATATATTGGTAGGAAAAGACCATCGCTCGTCCCCGACCGCCACTCATAAGGAAGGCAGTCAATAAATAAACCATGCTCCGAATTCGTCATATAACGGTTCACCAGACGTGCATGCTACGGGAATCACAAACTTCAACACAAGTATTTACCAAATTCACAACTACTCAACTAGCATGACTCTAATATCACCATCTTCATATCTCAAAACAATCATCAAGTATCAAACTTCTCATAGTATTCAATGCACTTTATATGAAAGTTTTTATTATACCCATCTTGGATGCCCATCATATTAGGACTAGTTTCATAACCAAAGCAAACTACCATGCTGTTCTAAAGACTCTCAAAATAATATAAGTGAAGCACAAGAGTTCATCTATTTCTTCAAAATAAAACCACCGCCGTGCTCTAAAAGATATAAGTGAAGCACTAGAGCAAATGACAAACTACTCCGAAAGAGATAAGTGGAGATCAATGAGTAGTCGAATAATTATGCACAACGTGAAGACTATCTAACATTTAATAATTTCATATCTTGGTATTTTATTCAAACAGCAAGCAAAACAAAATAAAATAAAATGATGCTCCAAGCAAAACACATATCATGTGGTGAATAAAAATATAGCTCCAAGTAAAGTTACCGATAGACGAAGACGAAAGAGGGAATGACATCGGGGAATCCCCAAGCTTAGGCTCTTGGTTGTCCTTGAATATTAACTTGGGGTTCCTTGGGAATCCCCATGCTTAGGCTCTTGCCACTCCTTATTCCATTGTCCATCGAATCTTTACCCAAAACTCGAAAACTTCACAACACAAAACTTAACAGAAAACTCGTAAGCTCCGTTAGCGAAAGAAAACAAAACATCACTTCAAGGTACTGTAATGAAATCATTATTTATTTATATTGGTGTTAAACATACTGTATTCCAACTTCTCTATGGTTTATAAACTCTTTTACTAGCCATAGATTCATCGAAATAAGCAAACAACGCAAGAAAAACAGAATCTGTCAAAAACAGAACAGTCTGTAGTAATCTGTAGCTTTCTACCACTTCTGGAACCCCAAAAATTCGAAAATAAATTTCTGGACGTGAGGAATTTATCTATTAATCATCTTCAAAAAGAATTAACTAAATAGCACTGTCCAATAAAAAATGGCAGCAAATCTCGTGAGCAATAAAGTTTCTGTTTTTTTACAGCATGATCGCAAAGACTTTCCCCAAGTCTTCCCAAAGGTTCTACTTGGCACAAACACTAATTAAGAGCATAAAAACACATCTAAACAGTGGCTAGATGAATTATTTATTACTAAACAGTATCAAAAAGCAAGGAACAAAAATAAAATTGGGTTGCCTCCCAACAAGCGATATCGTTTAACGCCCCTAGCTAGGCATGATGATTTCAATGATGCTCACATAAAAATAAGAATTGTAACAAAAGGAGAGCATCATGAAGAATATGACTAGCACATTTAAGCATAACCCGCTTCCTATGCATAGGGATTTTGTGAGCAAACAACTTCTGGGAACAAGAATCAACTTGCATAGGAAGGTAAAACAAGCATAACTTTAAAACTTTAAGCACATAGAGAGGAAACTTGATATTATTGCAATTCCTATAAGCATATGTTCCTCCCTCATAATAATTTTCAGTAGCATCATGAATGAATTCAACAATATAACCAGCACCTAAAGCATTCTTTTCATGATCTACAAGCATAGAAATTTTACTACTCTCCACATGGGCAAAATTCTTCTCGTTCGAAATAGTGGGAGTATCATAAGAAACTCGAATACTATAAATTGTTTCCACACTAAAGGAGTAATGTTCAGAAAAAGGGTAATCATAATCGTGACAAGTTTTATAAATATAATAATCACTACTTTTTATATCATAAGTTTCATCACAATAATCATCATAAGTAGCAACTTTGTTCTCATCATAATCAATTGAAATCTCTTCCAAGATAGTGGAATCATTACTAAATAAAGTCATGACCTCTCCAAATCCACTTTCATAATTATCATAATAAGATTCAACATCCTCCAAAATAGTGGGATCATTCGAAAGCACAAGTATGTTTTGTTGGACTAACGTTTTTATCTAGTATGTTTCAGATAAGTTCAACAATGGAGTGGCATGGACGAAAGGTTGTGGGAACTCCTTCAAGATGCTAAGGACAAAGGATTGGCTAAAGCTTCAAGCTCAGGACTCTTCATTTTACACTTTTAGTGATCCAAGATCACATTGAGTCCATAGGAAAGGCCAATACTATCAAGGAGGGATGAGATGTTGATAATGAGCCTCTTGCTCAAAGTGCTTAGTGATATGCTCCAAAATCCTCAGCTACTTTCCCATATCCTCAAATGACCTAAACCCTAAGCCAAACTCGGTCATACCAATTCTTACAACCCGGCGCCACCGAGTTTCACTTGTCATTTTCCACTGCCAAACCCTAGCAATTCGGTCTCACTGATGGGATCTCGGTCTCACCGAGATGGGCTTGCAAACTCTCTGTTACCTATTGCAATATCTTTAGTCCAACCGAGATATGCAATCGGTCCCACCGAGTTTGCTTGGCCAACTCTCTATTTCGCTTATTACCCAAATCGGTCCCACCGAGTTTGAGTAATCGGTCAAACCAAGTTTTGGATTTTCCCTAACCCTAGCACATCGGTCCCACCGAGTTGTTCCAATCTGTCCCACCAAAATTCCTAACGGTCACTAGGTTTACTATTTCGGTCCGACCGAGTTTTCTGATTCGGTCCCACCGAGATTGGTAAATTGTGTGTAACGGTTGGATTTTGTGTGGAGGCTATATATACCCCTCCACCTCCTCTTCACTCGTGGAGAGAGCCATCAGAACACATACACCATTCCAACTCATATGTTCTGAGAGAGAACCACCTACTCATGTGTTGAGACCAAGATATTCCATTCCAACCATATGAATCTTGATCTCTAGCCTTCCCCAAGTCGCTTTCCACTCAAATCTTCTTTCCACCAGATCCAAATCCTATGAGAGAGAGTTGAGTGTTGGGGAGACTATCATTTGAAGCACAAGAACAAGGAGTTCATCATCAACACACCATTTGTTACTTCTTGGAGAGTGGTGTCTCCTAGATTGGTTAGGTGTCACTTGGGAGCCCCCGACAAGATTGTGGAGTTGAACCAAGGAGTTTGTAAGGGCAAGGAGATCGCCTACTTCGTGAAGATCTACCGCTAGTGAGGCAAGTCCTTCGTGGGCGATGGCCATGGTGGGATAGACAAGGTTGCTTCTCCGTGGACCCTTCGTGGGTGGAGCCCTCCGTGGACTCGCGCAACCGTTACCCTTCGTGGGTTGAACTCTCCATCAACGTGGATGTAGGATAGCACCACCTATCCGAACCACGGGAAAAACATCCGTGTCTCCGATTGCGTTTGAATTCTCCAAACCCTTCCCTTTACATTCTTGCAAGTTGCATGCTTTACTTTCCGCTGCCTATACACTCTTTGCATACTTGCTTGATATGTGTTGTGAATGTTGAAATTATGCCTAAACTCCACTTAAACTGAAAAAGCTTAAAAATTGCAACTTTAGCCTTGAGTGTCTAAAACCCCCCCTTTCTAGACACACCAACTTCTAGATCCTACAAGTGGTATCAGAGCTTTGGTCTCCATTGCCTTGGTTTAATCACCATTGGAGGAAGATGGATGTGTCTACTTTAGGGAGTCTTAGACATAGAGTGCCTATTCTTGATGGAGAATATTTTCATGAGTGGAAAAATGAGATGCTTGTAATCTTCAATCAATACCATGTGAACAAGTATATTGCTAGCCCTTGTGCACCTCATATTGATCCCTTGCATCCTACCTTAGATGAAGATATTGACATGATTCGCAATCTTAGAACTATTGAGCTCATCATTAGAGGATTCCCCAAAAATTTGATTGCTAGTTTGCCTACTCTTAATTGTGCCCATACTATATGGAAATTTCTTGAGGAACGATTTCCCGATCATTCCTTGAAAAATTTGGATGAAATTCTCCATAAATCTATTGCCTTGAGTAAAATGAACTCTAGTGATCCTAGTTTTGGTGATTGTCTATTTGAGCTTACCAATCTCAAGCATGCTAAAGGAGATGCTGGAATCATTAGTGATATTATATTTGAAGCTATAAGAATTCATAAAAGTGACCACTTTGATGATCATTTATCTAATGAATTACCCTCTCTAGGAAATGATGAGTCACAAGATCATGGTGAACATGGATACTATGATGATGATGATGATAGTGACTTCGATCTTGATGATGCAATGAGACATTTTGGTCTTACGGCAAATCTTCAGGGATATGCGTCAGGAGGAAAGGAATGGGTTCTTGATAGTGGATGTACTGATCATATGACTGGAGATGAAGAGATGTTCCGTGAGCTTGCTGAAAACGACGCCCCTCGAAAATATGTCACGTTTGGTGATAATTCAAAGGGTAAAGTGGTTGGCCTTGGTAAGGTGGCCATCTCACATGATAGTTCCATTCAAAATGTCATGCTCGTTGAATCTCTTGGCTACAACTTACTTTCAGTATCTAGACTTGCCGATTTCGGTTTAAATGTCCTATTTACTGATGTAGATTGCCAAGTGTTTCGTCGAGACAATCATAAAATGGTCTTTACCGGTATGTGTAGAGGTGACCTTTACATTGTCGATTTCTCTAAAAAGGCACAACCTAAAACTTGCTTTATTGCTAAATCCTCAAAAGGTTGGTTGTGGCATAGACGACTAGGTCACGTTGGCATGAGAAACCTTGACAAGCTTATTAAGGGAAATCATATCCTTGGAGTTAACGGTGTCATATTTGATAAGGATAGACTTTGCAGTGCTTGTCAAGCAGGTAAACAGGTTGGAGGAAGGCATCCCGTGAAGAACTTCATGACCACAAGGAGGCCACTCGAGCTACTTCATATGGATCTTTTTGGTCCCAACGCCTACAAGAGTCTCGGTGGAAATTCTTTTGGTCTAGTTATAGTTGATGATTTTTAAAGATTTACGTGGGTGTTCTTTCTTAATGACAAGTCGCAGGTCCAGAAGATCTTCAAAAACTTCGCTAGGAAGGCCCAAAATCAGTTTGACGTGAAGATCAATAAGGTTCGAAGTGACAACGGAACGGAGTTCAAGAACGCAAATGTGGATACCTTTCTTGACGAGGAAGGGATCTCACACGAGTTCTCGGCTACGTACACACCCCAACAAAACGGAGTTGTTGAGAGGAAGAACCGGACGCTCATCGAAATGGCAAGAACGATGCTTGATGAATACAAGACACCGAAGCACTTTTGGGCAGAAGCGGTTGAGACAGCTTGTCACGCAACAAATCGCTTGTATCTTCACAAGCTACTCGGCAAGACAGCATACGAGCTCCTCACCAGTAACAAACCCCAAGTTGGATACTTTCGAGTATTCGGCTCAAAGTGCTACATTCTTGATAAGCATCATCGTTCAAAGTTTGCTCCTAAATCTCATGAAGGTTTTCTACTTGGTTATGGCTCAAACTCTCACACTTACCGTGTCTACAACAATTTCACCCGAAAGGTTGAAGAGACGGTAGATGTGAAGTTTGATGAATCTAATGGCTCGCAAGTAGAGAAATTGCCAATTGATGTAGGAGACAAAGACTCTTCAGAAGCAATCCAAGACTTATCCATTGGCAACGTTCTTCCAACGGAGGTGAAGGAGAGTACTTCATCCATCCAAGTGGAAGCTTCTACTTCACAACAAGGTGAACCAAGAATTGATACGGAAGCATTCACAAGTGGGACACACCAAGATGAAGAAGACAAGGAAATGCATCAAGACGAACATCAACAACCTCCTTCTCCACCACGACAAGACAATGACAACGTCAACAATGAAGAAGGCCAAGAAGAAGAACAAGATGAAGAAAATGTTCAACGAAGACCCAAGCAAAAGCTCTCACGAGTTCGAGCAAGAATTGACAAAGATCATCCCATCGAGCAAATCTTCCATGATATACAAACCGGGAGAATCACTCGCTCAAAAACTCGTTTAGCTAACTTTTGTGAAAACTATTCATTCATCTCTAGCATTGAACCTATGAAGGTTGAAGAAGCATTGGAAGATCCGGATTGGATAAACGCCATGCATGAAGAGCTATTGATGATCATGTGTTTGATCATAAGCTACACTTAATGTTTGCTTAATGCTTGCTTAAATATTATCATTCTATCTATCTTTTGTGATCATTCACTATTCTTGGTGACGAGTGCATGTATTTCAATCTTTTCATTTTTGAGCGCTCCACCAAGATGTATGTGACATGGAAGAGTAACCCATGATTCTAACTCCTTGTGCAGTTGCAGTCCAAAGCAAATTTTAAATATGCACAAATTTAGGGGGAGCTCTTACTTGTCACATACTTCTCAAAGCGACGATATATTTCATGCTTATTATCATTTGTCGAAGCTTTGATCTATATGTTGTCATCAATTACCAAAAAGGGGGAGATTGAAAGTGCAACTATCCCTAGGTGGTTTTGGTAATTCATAACAACATATAGCTCATTGAGCTAATGCTATTTCAAGATGATTATTTTAGGAAAGCTCAAAGATTGGCATGGCATGGATGTGAAAGTGGAACCCTCAAAATGCTAAGGACAAAGAATTGGCTCAAGCTCAAAATTTCAAGACTCTTCATTTTGTATTTTAGTGATCCAAGATCACATTGAGTCTTTAGGAAAAGCCAATACTATCAAGGAGGGATGAGGTGTTTCTTAATGAGCCTCTTGCTCTATGTGCTCAATGATATGCTCCAAAATCCTCAGCTACTTTCCCATATCCACAAATGACCTAACCCTAAGCCAAACTCGGTCATACCGATTCTTTCAATCCGGCGCCACCGAGTTTCACTTGTCATTTGCCACTGCCAAACCCTAGCAATTCGGCCCTACCGATAAGGATCTCGGTCTCACCGAGATGGGCTTGCAAACTCTCTGTTTCCCTTTCGTAACTTTTCGGTCTCACCGAAAGAGCGAATCGGTCCCACCGAGAATGCAAGGTAAACTCTATGTTTCCTTCTTGTAACTTTTCGGTCTCACCAAAAGAGCAAGTCGGTCCCACCGAGTTTGCCTAACCAACTCTCTGGTTAGCTTATTGCCAAACTCGGTCTCACCGAGTTTGTGCAATCGGTCTCACCGAGATTACGTTATGCCCAAACCCTAACCGAATCGGTCCTACCGAGTTGCATGTTAGTCCCACCGAAATTCCTAACGGTCACTAGGTTTACTATTTCGGTCCAACCGAGTTTTCTGATTCGGTCCCACCGAGATTGGTAAATTGTGTGTAACGGTTGGATTTTGTGTGGAGGCTATAAATACCCCTCCACCTCCTCTTCACTCGTGGAGAGAGCCATCAGAACACATACACCATTCCAACTCATATGTTCTGAGAGAGAACCACCTACTCATGTGTTGAGACCAAGATATTGTTGGGGAACGCAGTAATTTCGAAAATTTTCCTACGCACACGCAAGATCATGGTGATGCACAGCAACGAGAGGGGAGAGTGTTGTCTACGTACCAACGCAGACCGACTGCGGAAGCGATCACACAACGTAGAGGAAGTAGTCGTACGTCTTCTTCCCGATCCGATCGATCCAAGCACCATTACTCCGGCACCTCCGAGTTCTTAGCACACGTTCAGCTCGATGACGTTCCTCGGGCTCCGATCCAGCAAAGCGTCGGGGAAGAGTTTCGTCAGCACGACGGCGTGATGATGATCTTGATGTACTACCGACGCAGGGCTTCGCCTAAGCACTGTAACGGTATGATCGAGGTGGAATTTGGTGGCAGGGGGCACCGCACACGGCTAAGGAACGATCTCAAGGATCAACTTGTGTGTCTTGGGGTGTCCCCTGCCCCCGTATATAAAGGTTGGAGGGGAGGGAGCTGGCCGGCCAAAGGAGGGAGGCGCAGGAGGAGTCCTACTCCTACCGGGAGTAGGACTCCCCCTCCAATCCTAGTCCAACTAGGAATCCTTCAAAGGGGAGAGAGAGAGAGGTGGCCGGCCCCTCTCCTAGTCCTAATAGGACTAGGGAGAGGGGGGGAGGCGCAGACCTATGTGGGCTGCCCTCTCACCTTTCCACTAAGGCCCATGTTGGCCCATTTGGCTCCCGGGGGGTTCCGGTAACCCTCCCGGTAATCCGGTAAAATCCTGATTTCACCCGGAACACTTCCGATGTCCAAACATAGGCTTCCAATATATCAATCTTTACGTCTCGACCATTTCTAGACTCCTCGTCATGTCCGTGATCTCATCCGGGACTCCGAACAACCTTCGGTACATCAAAATGCATAAACTCATAATAACTGTCATCGTAACGTTAAGCGTGCGGATCCTACGGTTCGAGAACAATGTAGACATGACCGAGACACGTCTCCGGTCAATAACCAATAGCGGGACCTGGATGCCCATATTGGCTCCTACATATTCTACGAAGATCTTTATCGGTCAGACCGCATAACAACATACGTTGTTCCCTTTGTCATCGGTATGTTACTTGCCCGAGATTCGATCGTCGGTATCCAATACCTAGTTCAATCTCGTTACTGGCAAGTCTCTTTACTCGTTCTGTAATACATCATCTCACAACTAACATATTAGTTGCAGTGCTTGCAAGGCTTATGTGATGTGCATTACCGAGAGGGCCCAGAGATACCTCTCCGACAATCGGAGTGACAAACCCTAATCTCGAAATACGCCAACCCAACATCTACCATTGGAGACACCTGTAGTACTCCTTTATAATCACCCAGTTACGTTGTGACGTTTGGTAGTACCCAAAGTGTTCCTCCGGTAAACAGGAGTTGCATAATCTCATAGTTATAGGAACATGTATAAGTCATGAAGAAAGCAATAGCAACATACTAAACGATCGGGTGCTAAGCTAATGGAATGGGTCATGTCAATCAGATCATTCAACTAATGATGTGACCTCGTTAATCAAATAACAACTCTTTGTTCATGGTTAGGAAACATAACCATCTTTGATTAACGAGCTAGTCAAGTAGAGGCATACTAGTGACACTCTGTTGGTTTATGTATTCACACATGTATTATGTTTCTGGTTAATACAATTCTAGCATGAATAATAAACATTTATCATGATATAAGGAAATAAATAATAACTTTATTATTGCCTCTAGGGCATATTTCCTTCAGATATTCCATTCAAACCATATGAATCTTGATCTCTAGCCTTCCCCAAGTTGCTTTCCACTCAAATCTTCTTTCCACCAGATCCAAATCCTATGAGAGAGAGTTGAGTGTTGGGGAGACTATCATTTGAAGCACAAGAGCAAGGAGTTCATCATCAACACACCATTTGTTACTTCTTGGAGAGTGGTGTCTCCTAGATTGGCTAGGTGTCACTTGGGAGCCTCCGACAAGATTGTGGAGTTGAACCAAGGAGTTTGTAAGGGCAAGGAGATCGCCTACTTCGTGAAGATCTACCGCTAGTGAGGCAAGTCCTTCGTGGGTGATGGCCATGGTGGGATAGACAAGGTTGCTTCTTCGTGGACCCTTCGTGGGTGGAGCCCTCCGTGGACTCGCGCAACCATTACCCTTCGTGGGTTTAAGTCTCCATCAACGTGGATGTAGGATAGCACCACCTATCCGAACCACGGGAAAAACATCCGTGTCTCCAATAGCGTTTGAAGACTCCAAACCCTTCCCTTTATATTCTTGCAAGTTGCATGCTTTACTTTCCGCTGCCAATATACTCTTTGCATGCTTGCTTGAATTGTGCAATGATTGCTTGACTTGTCCTAAGATAGCTAAAAACTGCCAAGAACTAAAATTGGGAAAAGGTTAAGTTTTTATTTGGTCAAGTAGTCTAATCACCCCCCCTCTAGACATACTTTCGATCCTACAGGTTCGCAACAAAGCACGTCTCGTCGCCCAAGGATACACACAAGTCGAAGGTATGGACTATGGTGAGACATATGCTCCCGTTGCTAGACTTGAGTCCATTCGCATCTTACTTGCCTATGCTAATCACCATAATATCACCTTGTACCAAATGGACATTAAAAGTGCTTTTCTAAATGGCGAAATAGAAGAGGAAGTTTATGTTAAACAACCTCCTGGTTTTATCAATCCTAAGAAACCAAATCATGTTTACAAACTTCACAAAGCTCTTTATGGTCTTAAACAAGCTCCTAGAGCATGGTATAAATGCTTGACCAAGTTCCTTATTGCAAGTGGTTTCGAAATTGGTAAAATTGATTCTACTCTTTTTACTAAAAGGGTTAATGGAGAACTATTTGTATGCCAAATTTATGTTGATGATATCATATTTGGTTCAACTAACCCTCTCTTTAGTGAAAAGTTTGGAAAGCTAATGTCAGAGAAGTTTGAGATGTCTATGATGAGTGAACTCAAATTCTTTCTCGGTTTGCAAATCAAGCAAACTAAGGAAGGTACATTTGTCTCTCAAACGAAGTACACCAAGGACTTATTCAAGAAGTTCAATATGCAAGAGTGCAAAGGTATGTCTACCCCCATGCCCACTAGTGGACATAATGATTTGACCAAAGGTGGTGAACCAGTTGATCAAAAGGTTTATCGCTCTATGATTGGTTCGTTGCTATACCTATGTGCTTCACGTCCCGATATTATGCTAAGTGTGTGCATGTGTGCACGATATCAAGTTGCTCCTAAGGAATGTCATCTTAAGGCTGTGAAAAGGATAGTGAGATACTTAATTCATACACCAAACTTTGGCATTTGGTATCCTAAAAGGTCTTCTTTTGATCTTGTTGGCTATTCCGACTCGGATTATGCCGGAGACAAGGTTGATAGGAAGTCCACTTCGGGTACTTGTCAATTTCTTGGTAGATCTCTTGTGTCTTGGTCCTCTAAGAAACAAAACTCGGTATCCTTATCCACCGCCGAAGCTGAATACATTGCTGCTGGTTCATGTTGTGCTCAATTACTTTGGATGACCCAAACTCTTAAAGATTATGGGATCTATGTGAAACATGTTCCACTGATTTGTGACAATGAAAGTGCTATCAAAATTGGTCATAATCCTGTACAACATTCTCGAACTAAGCATATTGAAGTTCGTCATCATTTCATTCGAGATCATGTTGCTAAGGGTGACATAAATCTTAAGCATGTTCGCACTGATAAGCAATTAGCGGATATATTCACTAAACCACTTGATGAGAAAGTGTTTTGCAGGTTGAGAGGAGAATTGAACATCATTGATGCTTCAAACGTGGAGTAGGAACTCCATTGGATACATGCAAGACATGAGCTTATGACTAATCCATGATATATCTCTTATGATGACTATCTTATGTCTTGGATATATTTGTACCTTGCATGTTGTCTAACCCATGTAGGTGCTTGGTTGAAACTAATTCCATGAGATTGCGACTCACTCACATCTTGAGAAATCTCTACATCACCAAGTCTCTACTCAATGGTGGTTGAAGTCAAGGAAGCACAAAACCATTCAAACATATCCTTTGACAAATTCTTTGTTGAGCCTCATGATTGTCACTTTTGGATACACAAGTTCTCTTCCTTGCAAGAACTAACCCATGTAGGTAGATGAACTCAAACTCCAAGTGGTGCTCCAAACTCTTGATGGGCTACATCAACCATGAGCACCCACACAAGTTCAACTACATGAGCAAGAACCACACCACCACCCAAGGTATGTTATTCCATCTTAGAGAAGATTTACTCCAAGACATGAGTCAAAGCAACTCAACAAGATGTGAATACATCAAGATGCTTAAACAAAAATGGTAACCCCATTTTGAGCTTAAACGATGAGTATGACCTATGATCAAGTGTTCTCACTTGACTCCTAAGTCAATATACTCTAACATAGGTGAGTATGTCACCGCCCAACTCTAGATGAAGTTCTCTTGTGTTCTTTCTTTGTGTTATTGCATTTGTCTCATGCTTGTTTATTTGTTCCCTTCTCTTTTTCAAAAAAAAAACTTCATCTAGATCTTTCAGTCTCTTCTTTTTTCCTTTTGTTTTTGTTCTGCATTTTCTGCATTTAATTCATTGCAAATCTTTGTGAGATCTTATTTGACTAGTGAGCTGAGCTGACAAGTGTTCTCTCTGTCATGAACTCGGTTTCACCGATTTGTAATTTTCGGTCCAACCGAATCCCTTCGGTACCACCGAAACATACCACTCGGTGCCACCGATTTCGCAACAGGAAAAACAGTTTGTCACATAATCTATATTTCTTCTGATCCAGCTTCACTCAATGAATCTTGTCTCAATTTTATTCTTTGCTTTATGCTGAGTCTCAAGGACCAACCCTATTCGACGAATTCCATAAAAACCTTCTTGGAAATTGATGTCAAAGGGGGAGAGAGAGATCACATCAAAGCCTATCTTCAGGGAGAGAGAGAGATCACATCAAAGCACTAAAGGGGGAGAGAAAGTCTCAAGGATCCCAAATGTCCCAGATAATGTATTAAGGGGGAGAAAGAGATCTCTAGGGGGAGAGACAATACTCAAGGATCCCAGATGCTTGATGTTCAAGAGGAGAGATGTCACATGTCTTTTTAGGGGGAAAGACATATTCATTTGTATCTTTCAGCTCGGATTTTCTGTTCCCTATCTTCTCCCAATATCCCATGAAAGATTCAGGGGGAGCAAGACACCCATGGGAAAGAAATCAGTCAAATTCATTGCATATCTTTACTCTTGGGGACATGTTGAATTCAATGTAATACCTAGTACTCACTCTCTACATGTCATCCCAGTCTTGGTATTCTTGTGGTTTCTTTTGTTTGCTCTGGTTAGTGGGTGTACCTGTGTTATCTAACCTTGTTTGTGTAGGTTCATTCCATCCTAAGCCAACCAAAGACTACAAGGTAAGTATATGCATCAAAATCATGAGTACGAGGAATTCTTGCTTATGTACATACTGTTTGCAAGAAGGACTCATGAGCATGAAGGTATTTTCCTTAACAATTTTTTTGCTCTGATGCATATGACCAAGATACATGTACCACATTGCCCACTCTGTCATGGTTATGCTCTCACATGTCTCTATATTTCATATTCACATGAGTGCATACATGTAGGGGGAGCCTATGCTTGTTACATGTCCTTCCAAAGCTTTACTTGCTGTTCTTTATATCTTTATCTAAAGCTTTGATGTACGTTGCCATCAATTACCAAAAAGGGGGAGATTGAAAGCACAAGTGCTCTCCAGGTGGTTTTGGTAATTAATGTCAACATATCTCTTGTTGGACTAATGTTTTTATCTAGTATGTTTCAGATAAGTTCAACAATGGAGTGGCATGGACTAAAGGTTGTGGGAACTCCTTCAAGATGCTAAGGACAAAGGATTGGCTAAAGCTTCAAGCTCAGGACTCTTCATTTTACACTTTTAGTGATCCAAGATCACATTGAGTCCATAGGAAAGGCCAATACTATCAAGGAGGGATGAGATGTTGATAATGAGCCTCTTGCTCAAAGTGCTTAGTGATATGCTCCAAAATCCTCAGCTACTTTCCCATATCCTCAAATGACCTAAACCCTAAGCCAAACTCGGTCATACCAATTCTTTCAACCCGGCGCCACCGAGTTTCACTTGTCATTTGCCACTGCCAAACCCTAGCAATTCGGTCTCACCGATGGGATCTCGGTCTCACCGAGATGGGCTTGCAAACTCTCTGTTACCTGTTGCAATATCTTCGGTCCAACCGAGATATGCAATCGGTCCCACCGAGTTTGCTTGGCCAACTCTCTATTTCGCTTATTACCCAAATCGGTCCCACCGAGTTTGAGTAATCGGTCAAACCGAGTTTTGGATTTTCCCTAACTTTAGCACATCGGTCCCACCGAGTTGTTCCAGTCGGTCCCACCGAAATTCCTAACGGTCACTAGGTTTACTATTTCGGTCCGACCGAGTTTTCTGATTCGGTCCCACCGAGATTGGTAAATTGTGTGTAACGGTTGGATTTTGTGTGGAGGCTATATATACCCCTCCACCTCCTCTTCACTCGTGGAGAGAGCCATCAGAACACATACACCATTCCAACTCATATGTTCTGAGAGAGAACCACCTACTCATGTGTTGAGACCAAGATATTCCATTCCAACCATATGAATCTTGATCTCTAGCCTTCCCCAAGTCGCTTTCCACTCAAATCTTCTTTCCACCAGATCCAAATCCTATGAGAGAGAGTTGAGTGTTGGGGAGACTATCATTTGAAGCACAAGAGCAAGGAGTTCATCATCAACACACCATTTGTTACTTCTTGGAGAGTGGTGTCTCCTAGATTGGCTAGGTGTCACTTGGGAGCCTCCGACAAGATTGTGGAGTTGAACTAAGGAGTTTGTAAGGGCAAGGAGATCGCCTACTTCGTGAAGATCTACATCTAGTGAGGCAAGTCCTTCGTGGGCGATGGCCATGGTGGGATAGACAAGGTTGCTTCTTCGTGGACCCTTCGTGGGTGGAGCCCTCCGTGGACTCGCGCAACCGTTACCCTTCGTGGGTTGAAGTCTCCATCAACGTGGATGTAGGATAGCACCACCTATCCGAACCATGGGAAAAACATTTGTATCTCCGATTGCGTTTGAATTCTCCAAACCCTTCCCTTTACATTCTTGCAAGTTGCATGCTTTACTTTCCGCTGCCTATACACTCTTTGCATACTTGCTTGATATGTGTTGTGAATGTTGAAATTATGCCTAAACTCCACTTAAACTGAAAAAGCTTAAAAATTGCAACTTTAGCCTTGAGTGTCTAAACCCCCCCTTTCTAGACACACCAACTTCTAGATCCTACATCATTACTTCCTAAAGTTGGCACTCTTCCAAACCCACTTTCATCAATATAATCATCATAAGTAGGAGGTATGCTACCATCATTACAAATTTGCATATCAAAACCTGGGAGACTAAAAATGTCATCTTCATTAAACGTAGCATCCCCAAGCTTGGGACAAACATTAATGTCAGCAAATATATTCTCAAAAACATCATCTTCATCAAACATAGCATCCCCAAGCTTGGGCCTTTTCATATCATAAGCATAATCACTCTCATCATTAATAGTATGGATGGCACCAATAGTATAGCAATTATTATCATCACAATGAGTAATAGGAGCAACATCATTTGGGAGAGATACCTTTCTACCTTTGTTTCTCCGTATTTTCTTTTTCTTCTTCACATCATGTGTGGGTTCAATCCTCTTTTTGGAGCTCCTTATTAATGAGATTGGTTGAATAGAAGGCTCCTCCTCGTTACCTGATTCATCATAAGAAATAATAGGAGGATATTGGGAAGTATCTTCCCTTTCATTAGTATTCTCTTCATCCTCTATTTGTTTTCTTTTCTTTATGTAATTGGCAATATAAGGATTTTCAATGCAATTCACCGCACAATACATATAAATTTCCTCTAGATCAAAAGTAAGAACTCTGTAAAGGGCAAATTCTGGAATAACCTTAGATATACATTTCATTTCTTCATAACCCAAGAGCAAACTAAGTTCATTATGATGTGCAACGGAAATCAAGTCATCACAATTTTTGGACACGATACGATCTTGAAACAATTTGCATTGGGTACTGAAATGATCATGTTCATTGCAAAGTTCACAAGTAGGGCCAAGAAATTTTAAATTTTCAGCACAAACATCTAGCCTTTCTTGCAACCATTTAGTTTCCAAATACTTATGCCTCTTGCAAAATCTATCTTCCCTATTTGGTATGTAAATGCAAACCCTATGCACTCCACAAAAATCGACATGCTTATAAGAGATATTTTCATCATGACTAGTGCAATCATCATTGGTACTATGGATATTCAAAGAGTTCATACTAATAACATTGCAATCATGCTCATCATTCAAAGATTTAGTGCCAAACTTTTTATAGACTTATTCTTCTAGCACTTGAGCACAATTTTCATTTCGATCATTCTCACAAAAGATATTAAAAAGATGAAGCGTATGAGGTAAACTCAATTCCATTTTTTTGTAATTTTCTTTTATAAACTAAACTAGTGCTAAAACAAGAAACAAAAAGATTCGATTGCAAGATCTAAAGATATAACTTCAAGCACTAACCTCCCCGGCAACGACGCCAGAAAAGAGCTTGATGTCTACTACACAACCTTCTTCTTGTAGACGTTGTTGGGCCTCCAAGTGCAGAGGTTTGTAGGACAGTAGCAAATTTCCCTCAAGTGGATGACCTAAGGTTTATCAATCCGTGGGAGGCGTAGGATGAAGATGGTCTCTCTCAAACAACTCTGCAACCAAATAACAAAGAGTCTCTCGTGTCCCCAACACACCCAATACAATGGTAAATTTCATAGGTGCACTAGTTCGGCGAAGAGATGGTGATACAAGTGCAATATGGATGGCAGATAAAGGTTTTTGTAATCTGAAAATATAAAATCAGCAAGGTAACTAATGATAAAAGTGAGCACAAACGGTATTGCAATGCGTTGAAACAAGGCCTAGGGTTCATACTTTCACTAGTGCAAGTTCTCTCAACAATAATAACATAATTGGATCATATAACTATCCCTCAACATGCAACAAAGAGTAACTCCAAAGTCACTAATAGCGGAGAACAAACGAAGAGATTATGGTAGGGTACGAAACCACCTCAAAGTTATCCTTTCTGATCGATCTATTCAAGAGTCTGTAGTAAAATAACATGAAGCTATTCTTTCCGTTCAATCTATCATAGAGTTCGTACTAGAATAACACCTTAAGACACAAATCAACCAAAACCCTAATGTCACCTAGATACTCCAATGTCACCTCAAGTATCCGTGGGTATGATTATACGATATGCATCACAGAATCTCAGATTCATCTATTCAGCCAACACAAAGAACTTCAAAGAGTGCCCCAAAGTTTCCACCAGAGAGTCAAGACTAAACCGTGTGCCAACCCCTATCCATAAGTTCACGAGGTCATGGAACTCCCAAGTTGATCACCAAAACATACATCAAGTGGATCACGTGATATCCCATTGTCACCACAGATAAGCACATGCAAGACATACATCAAGTGTTCTCAAATCCTTAAAGACTCAATACGATAAGATGACTTCAAAGGGAAAACTCAATTCATCACAAGAGAGTAGAGGGGGAGAAACATCATATGAACCAACTATAATAGCAAAGCTCGCGATACATCAAGATCGTACCACCTTAAGAACACGAGAGAGAGAGAGAGAGAGAGAGATCAAACACATAGCTACTGGTACATACTCTCAGCCCCAAGGGTGAACTACTCCTCCTCGTCATGGAGAGCGCCGAGATGATGAAGATGGCCACCGGAGAGGGATTCCCCCCTCCGGCAAGGGTGCCAGAACGGGTCTAGAGCGGTTTTTGGTGGCTACGGAGGCTTCTGGCGGCAGAACTCCCGATCTATTCTACTCTTCGATGTTTGTGGGGTATATGGATATATATAGGAGGAAGAAGGACGTCGGTGGAGCAACGAGGGGCCCATGAGGGTGGAGGGCACGCCCAAGGGGGGTGGGCGCGCCCCCTGCCTCGTGGTTGCCTAGTTGCTTGCCTGACGTATACTCCAAGTCTCCTGGATTGCTTCCGTTGATAAAATCACATTCCCGAAGGTTTCATTCTGTTTGGACTCCGTTTGATATTCCTTTTCATCGAAACCCTAAAATAGGCAAGAAAACAACAATTTGAACTCTAAGATAGATAGTGGGGTACCTCTCCAGCAAGCCCCCCTCCCCGCTGTGGCTGGTTCTTCCTTCACCCCGGCGGGCCCCCCACCCCCTGAAAATCGACTAACCCAAAAGTCGATTCAGTCGACTGAAGTGTAGCTAAATCGGAGCAGCATCGCAAGCAAGAGCAAGAGCGAGAGCAGCAGCGTGAGCAAGAGCAATAGCAAGAGCAGACCAGGCAGGGGACCATAAGCAAGAGCAGAACAGCAGCGCGAGCGAGAGCTAAAGCAGCAGCAACTCCTACTGATGTGGACGTTGCCGCCGAGGGAGCGACGCCGTGGAGGAAGTGGCCGGCGACGCCGCCGTTGATGGAGTCGCGCCATGTCGGCTCGGGACCGAGCGCCGGCAGCACCGTGAGATCGAATCAAGAAGAAAATGCAGCGATTAGTATACAACCTCTTTGGTGGCGCCGATTAGGCCGCAACTTCATACAAGGAAACAGTGATGATGATGCTCTTCCGGTGGTGCAGGTGAAGACGGCGGTGTGGGAATGGAGGTGGCGCGAAAGACGAGGGAAACGTCGGGGCAGCTCCTTGGAGGTGGAGGACGGGGTGGCTGAACCGGCGGGACGATGAGATCGACGACGGATCCTCGTCTGGTACGGTGGATGAGGGACATCGAGGTGTTGCTGTGGATGATGTCATCGGGGAAGAGGCTCCGGCTGGGTGGCGAACGGAGCAGGGTGTGGGGTTTCGTCACGGGTTTTCACGGCCTCGGTGTACGAATGGGTGGGAGGATGGGATGGCAGTGGTGAACCATGGCTTAGAGACATGCTTGTCCGAAATGTGGGGTAAGTTATGAAAGTATCCCCACCGATTTGAGGCGGTTCTTTCAGTTCAGGGGTACCACGGGCATTTCGTGTGTCGGGATTTCACAGGAGGTGGGAGTTTTCGCGCGCGTTGTAATTTCGGAATAGCAAGGTGCGGGTTGAGATGGAGGGAGTTGTCAGAGCACAACGAGACAAAGATATATCTTAAATATTTCGTGCTAACAAGGCGCGGGTTGAAGAGGCGGGAGTTTCACAGCACGATAGACAGAGACGCTAGCTTGAATTTTCGGCATAACAAGGCGCGACTTGAAATTTCGGAAGAACAAGCTTAATGTGTACCCCCCAAAAAAGATAATCTGCACCTCAACACGCACAACACACACACGCACACACCATTTAGACTAGAGTAAGGTACACGTGCATTGCACGCATGAGATTTGGCAACCAAATTATGAATAAATACCACATTATAGCATGCAAGCTTTGAGTCATATATGCATGATGCAGATGTTCGTTTAATTCTTATAGTTCATTTCATTCAAAATCATCTATTTTTTTATAAGAAAGCTAATCTATTTTAAGATTCATGGAATTGTGCATCGAAAGACTTGTAAAAACAAATAATGGCAAATCATGTAGAAAAACATTTGGGCAATTCTGATACGGAAGATTCTAGAACAAATAAGAAGTGCTTGTGTTTTGATGTTTGTGCATTATGCTTAAGTTCAATCATGGAGTCTTCTAGATTATACATGCGGCGAAATCTGGTGGAATCTAGATGATATCCAACGGCCAGTAGTGCTCAAATTTTCCATCTTTGGACCGTCGAATTCGCCTCATCCAACGACCATCTTTCAAAGTTAAAGTTACCCGCACACAATAAAAAAATATAAAATATAATATATATAGGGGTATAGATATAGATATGTGATGCGAAAGCCACCCATCATCTCCAATTAGAATGGTGTGTCCATGCACGGATGCGACGGGGCCAAATGATGTCTGCCATCGGTATCTCAAATTCAAATCAGTCTGACCGTGTTCAATGTGTATACATTACAACATGCTCGTTTCCAAACCACACCGCGCAAATCTCCGTTATATTCATGCATGCATGGGTTTCAAACATCAGGATCTCTTATTCAAATATTTGAATTCAACTTTACATTGATTATGACCTCACCTATTCTTTTACACCCACACAGTAGTCTTCTCTTTATAATTGTACCACTAACTTTCTCTCGTGCATGCATGCACACACTCTACCAGTCGGCATTATCCATCGCACGCATGCAATCTTTTTCTTTAGGTCGGTCTCCCATGAAGGCACACACCGACACACATCCCCCTCTCCATCATATCGGGCATTCTTTATCTCTCACGCGTGCATGCGCAATGATCGATGTTCCTCTATGTATGTGTGTATATAGCTAGGTCTTTCATAGTTTTCCACACAAACCGATCAATCGATATATCTAGTGAGGTCTCACCCTCTTCCCCACGTCCACATCGATCAATCTATATCTCTCTATATAGGATTAACATATATAGCTAATACACCCACATTAATTATATATCCAACGTCCCCCTCTCATCATCCATGCCTTCCGCTTCATCTCTCAGACAAGTGCACAATGGCGAAGACAGGGGGCAGTAAGGGCCCTGCCCCTCCCCCCCTAACATCACTATATATCGAGGCTAATATGAATGTGATCATTAGACAATTGCTGCTAAAAATGGTTTAAGTTCATGAATTGACCCTCCTCGTAAAGGATTAGCAATGCTTGGCCCCTAGCTCATTTATTTTTCATGCCTCCGCCACTGCGCGCAACATCGCACGTGTTCGCCCCCTCTCTCTAAATATCGATCTCGCACTTGTGCATTCCTTCATAGTCTCCCTCCACTCGGCCCCTCGCACCATATTCTAGCCCCCACCGGATTTTTCCACATGTCCAATCTAGCAGACTCCATGGTTGAACTTAAGCATAATGCACAAACCTCAAAACAACAGTGGTTCTCTTTTGTTCCAGAATCTTCCGTATCATAACTGCCCAAACTTTTTTTCTAGTTGAATTGCCATTATTTGTTTTTACTTTATGCTTTACAACACACAATTCCATGAATCATAAAATAGATTAAGGGCTTCTTTGATTCAAAGGATTCTCAAAGGAATTTTGGAGGATTCTAATCATTAGGAATTTTTCCTATCTTGGTTGTTTGATTCGTAGGATTGTAAACCATAGGAATTTTTCCATATGATTCATTTGCACTAGATTTCATAGGAAACATCCCATCCACTCAAACCTCTTTGAAAGAATTCTGCGTTTTTCTATGCACAATCAAACACTCGTACAATCCTGTAAGATTCAAGACGACATTCCACTATAATCCCATGTTTTTCCTATTCCCGCGTTCTTAGATTTTTTATAAAAACTAATTGATTTTGAATGAGATGAACTATAAGAATTAAACGAAGGGCTACATCAGGCATATATGACTCAGAGCTTACATGCTATAGTGTGGTATTTATTCATAATTTGGTTGCAAAATCTGATGCGTGCAATGCACGTGTACCTTACTAGTACTTCGAGTATGTGCAAAACACGTAAAATAGAATACCAATGGCACGCTACACAATGTCTCTCTTACAGTTTATGAAGCCACATGGCACATGTGGAGGCGTTCTCGTGACCTCCTTGCGTGGATTGATCACAATGACGTGCTGCTGGTTCCAGAAGAATGTACTCGTCCTCCCTGAGCCATACTGGCGGTACATGCATGAAGCGAAGATGTGCACGCATGCCACACACGCACTCATTTCCTCGCACGCACACGCGGGTACATGGGCGGACGCAATTTTGTACCAAGATCCACCCCATGTGATAATTTGACGCATGTAAAGTCGTTCACTTCATTGATGGTCAATTAATACAGCGCATGTAAATTGAGTGGACGTGAGGGCGGAAGAAAGACATTATTACTCCACTGCGCGCATGCGAGTAATTAAATCGTGGGTTGCTAGTAGTACTTCCATTGGTCTCCTTCATATTTTGTGCCAGTTTTTGACAGTAACATAATATTTACGCATTTGAGCAGTGTAGTACTTGAAATTTATGTTCCGCTAAACTCATCGGGAGCCATTTCAGGCCTCGAAACCAAAACCATCAATTAATCTTTACCTTGTTCCCATCACATTCGAAAGTCTGCTCACACCTACTAGTATGTACCAAACTTGAACGTGTTCCCACTATGCAGGTATTAGTACTAGTGCTAGTACTTAGGTTATAAAAAGGGGAACTACCTAACCGAAAATTACTCTACCTTTCCTCCTCATAAGTGCTTCTTCTTCGTCCGTCATTGCCATGGCCGGTGAGCAGAGCTCTAGGTCGAGAACTACTCATAACAAGGGAGCGGCAACCAAGGCTGCGAAAAAAAAGAGAGGGCTCGCCGCCACACAGAGACCTTGAAAGATCTCTCACGGGCAGGTGATGGCTCCCAGGAGCGCCCTAGCCGCGGAGGCGAACATGCCGAGCCAGCGGAGCTGGAGTCGTTATCCCTCGACATCATGCCCGATCAGCTCAATAAGCACCTTAATAAGCAGAAGGAGTTCATCCAAGGCTTGATGGAGTTGCCGAAGGAGAGCCTAGACGACATGCCCATTGAGCTCAATCAGCAGGGGGAGTTGACCGCCGGCTTGGTGATGCTACTGAAGAAGAGCATTGCCTCGGAGAAGAAGGCGACCGGCGAAATCCTGCGACTTCAGGAGGACAAGGCGAAGCTCTGCCACGAGATCGACCTGTTGAAGGAGAAGAACGCCGGCTGGAAGAAGCTGCATGAGAATAGTAGTTCCTCGATGAAGATGCTGCAGGCCCTCATCATGGAACAGAAGGAGGAGTTGGCGAAGCTCCGCATCGAGCACCCGGCTGCTGTCAAGGTACGTAATGTGGCCGTGGAACAGATGATGAAGGCTCGCGTCGAGAAATCCCGCATCATGGACAGAATGAAGAAGATGGCGGAGGAGACGCGCAAGGAGATGGAGGTCGTGGAGGCAATGAAGAAGCAGTTACGACTCCGCGGCGAATTAGATCATTTGGGGTGATAATCTTCCTTCTTCTTTTGCTCCTGTGTTTCATCTTTTGCTTCGGGTGTTTTGCCGAACATGTCATGTTCTCTGCGAGGCATGAATAGAACAATGGTTTTTTTGAGGGAATGAATAGAACAATGCTAACAATGAGATGACTAGCAAATTAGATCATTTTTATCGCCATATGGCATTGGGCTGCCGTGTTTCGTGCTCCTCCGTCGCAGTACTACTCAAGTGGAAAACTTGAGTATACCGCACGGTTCTTTGCTCCTCCTCGATCAGGTCGTCGGCGCATTTATACGAGCAGTCAAATCACAAGGCCCCGCCTTCCAGCAATAATGAGCCGTCAAATCACAAAGACCCTCGCCTCTCTTGAAACTGACCAAGCTAGACTGCCCCGCCCTCTAGCCTTTTAAAAAGTGTATACTTTTGTACAACACTAGTATCGATGGATTGCGCCATGGAGCAAAACTTGAAATTAAGAAAAGGTGGTACATATAGAGAGCGCTCGTCGCCAAATTATGCATAGAGTACTATTAAAAAGGCTAATCACAATAATGGTGTCCAGCACAACCCACCCCTCAAATAAAACTAAGAGGGTGCTTGGATACGTTTTGGTCCCATGACTAAAAGTAGTGGGACTAAAACATGCTAGCCTCACCCATGCTTGGATCCAAATACTAAAAAGGCTAAAATCAAGTTAATGAACATTTATTATCCTCCAAACGCTCCAATCCAGAACTCGCCTGTGTTAAAGGAGAGGAGTTAAATGAGTAGAGAGAGGACTAATCCACATTTTAGTAGGGGTACCCCTGACTAAATTTTTTTAGTCTCAAGACTAGTTTTAGCCCCTCTTTAGTCAGGGGTGCTTGGAACTTTAGCCTCTTAAAGAGACTACTTTTAATCAGACTAAAATAAGTCCCTTGGATCCAAGCACCCTCTAAGCATCCTGGAATTCTTTGACAAAACTAAGCACCCTGAAATTCTTTGACAACTAAACTGCTGGCTATATGATGTTGGCCATATATATTGTACATATATAATGTGAAGAAACGAGTGGTAGTACTATACCAACTAAAAGATGAAATGTAAGAAATACTAGTATGTACGTACTGAAGAGTTAAAGTAATGAGAAGAAACATAACATAGTTCTGCTGGGGGCTCAACACAACACACCCCTCAAATTAAATTAAGCACACCTGAAATTAAACTTTGCAACTATTCCGGTAAACACTACATTAGAACCACCATGAGCAACGACACTGCCACCTTACTCGGAGTCCTCGTCCATGTCATCAACTTCGTTCTTGTCCCTCTTCCTCTTGGCTGATACTTCTTTGCTTGAACCGCACACTTTGCTGTTGCTCTTCATCCAACCCTTGTAGATATTGAAGCAAAGGTAGCCATCCATTGCACCATAGTGGATGTGGTCTATATCTAGTACATTCCGCTGCCATGCATGACGATGAAACATGTATGGAGGTTTCTCTAGTTTACCGTACGAAGGATGAACCATGGCTCCTGCCAGGGTTAGCATTGAAGGCTGACGAGAGGACACCAGCCGATCCTTCTGGAGGTCGAAGGGGTTGCCTACAATGAGACCTATCTGACATAGGACATCCCTGTCGTTCTTAAAGTCTACAGTAACGAATTTCACTGTTTTGTCCTTGAGGAAGTTCTTAAAATCCTGGCACTCAACGTCGGCATGGCATATGTGGTAGACCAAGCAAACGTTATGTACGCAAACCTGGATCACAGCGGGCTTCTTCCTCTCTTCGTCCTTTAGATCCTTCTCTACTCCCAGGACTATGGTGTACTCAACATCTAGCCCAGCGACCCACTCATCATTTGAGTTTTCGAACATGCGTCTGAAGCGAGAAAGGCATCCTTTCACCATCGCGGAAGAATGGGTGTAGATGGCGTCGAACTCATCACCGGTGATGGTTCTAACCTTGTACTCACCGCCGATCGTGGAGATTTGGGACGCCATGGATTTAGGAGGAGGGTTAGGATTAGTGGAACTGTCGTAATGTGAATGGACGGGACGACTAGGAGCGAACCACCATAGTATTGAAGGACGTGCGGGGATGAGTAGGAGCGAACTACCAGCGTGCGAACGACAGGGTAGTGGCTTTCCATTCTCCCATGATACGGGCTTCCGAGAGCCCTTGGATCTGAGATCGAACAGTTGGATGGCGTGATTCTAGACCTTTGGGTGAATATCCTATCCTAGAGGGTTATTCTCCAAATTTTCAGCAACTTAGCATGCGACCATTTGATCTCAGATCCAAGGGCTGCCAGTAGCCCGTATCATGGTCGCGCCTACCACAACCGTCGCGTCACTTGCGCGGTCATGCCCTTGGAGATTTAACACGGTGCGTTAGGCTATCTGATGTTGGCATGTCATACATAGTCATCACTTAGTCACTCATACTACAATAAGGTTGGCTATAAGGTTGGCTATAAGTGTATTTTTTACTCCTCTCTATCTCTTTCTTCATAATGGAGGTGGTCAGGAATTAGGAGACTCACGCCGGTCGTAGCGCCATTGTTAAAATGATAATGGCAAGTCAAATCACGGGGCCCCACCCGTCAAAAAACTCGCTGTCAAATTACACAGCCCTACGTTTGCAGCAGCCTACTCCCTCGTCTTCTCGCGTCTCTGTCGAACCGACTAGGCGGAACTGCCCCGCCGCCTACCGCGCAGGAAAAGCCCCGCCCTCGACTTTTAAATAGTATACAGTATACTAATTTTGTATCCATGGATTGCGCCCGCGCCATGGATCAAAGCGTCTAGAAAACGGTGGTACACATGTACAGAGTATATAGCACGCACGTCGCGTTCGCGTCGCACCCCAGACGGTCGGTCAGTCTGGCACGCTACTCTTCGAATGGAACGCGCATCATATTGCATTTGCACACAGATGTGGGACGATAATTGAGAACCGACCATAGGCACACTCCCCGGCCCCGCAAGTCGGGTGACTTAATAGAAGAGGGAGACGAGCGATAGTACTACAGAAGTGTTGTACTATGTTGGTGCCTGGACAATCCCTGCAAGACACGGAAGATCAGTTCGTCCATGCATGTGACCAGACTCCAGCAGACACGCCTGGATTGGCTATCGTCTACATATCATGCAGGCTGTGTTGTACATGGCTGTAGTTGTGGTGAGAAATCTAGAAAAGGTTTCTTGTCATCTTGCAATATTAGGTGTCATGTGCTTCAGATCACTGCGAGGGTTAAACAGCGACAACTGAGTTGGGCTAGTCATTGGGGGCACATGCACGAAAAGTGACTACTCGGCTGCCATCTAGGTCAAGCCGGCTATGTTAATTAGGACATCTACCGACGGACCCCTTTTCTACGAGTTTATCTTTAATTTGAGCTTTGTTCCTCGTCTAGTTTGTCCGTCAGGATTCATGTTGTCTCCTTTGGGCAGTGAGGTTATGATTTCTTGTCATGTGGCATTTTTTCGTGTTATATGTTATAATCCGGCGCTTCAGATCAAAATGACGACAACTGCGCCTCCGGGCCACGTGCATGAGGAGGTGGTTTTGCAATGGAGAAGATCAGAAGAGGGAGAGGCGAGACGGTGGTTTTGGAATGGAGATGATGGAGAGGAGAGGAGGTGGTTTTGCAATGGAGAAGATCAGAAGAGGGAGAGGCGAGACGGTGGTTTTGGAATGGAGATGATGGAGAGGAGAGGAGGTGGTTTTGCAATGGAGAAGAGGGAGAGGAGCGTGCGACAGCGATTTAGGATTGGACGAGAGGGCCGGCGCGTTGTGACTCGATCAAAATCAAAATCAATTTACCCTTCAATTAAGAAAGCGACCCCACATTAACTAGTCTCCCTTTTATTCTGGGTCATAATTGACCTTGATTTTTGCACATAAAATATATGTTATACATTGCAAAAATAATATAATTTGAAAGTACATTCAGATACGAACCAAACGATACAATGTTTGGTGACATGCATTCACATTTTGCTTATCAAATACAGTACGTGGTCAAACTTTGACCCAAATACGCAAAACAACAAAAAAATACTTCCAAGACCAGCGCCGCTCTTCCGCTCTTCTCCTCTTAAACCACCGCCGCTCCTCTCCTGTTCCAATCTAAATGCAGCACCGCTCTCTCCTCTTCCATTTCAAAACCACCGCCCCTCCTCTCCTGTTCTAGTCCAAAACCAGCGTCACTCCTCTCCCATTCTAATCCAAAGCCAGCGCTGCTCCTCTGCTCTTCCATTCAAAAACCACCGCCGGCGAGGGAAGGTGCTGTGGAGAAGTAGATCGATGGAGGAGTACAACCGATATGTGAGGATCACAGACGGCGACGCTGTGAAGCTAGCTAGGATGTTGGAGATACAGTCTTGGTTTGACAACAAGGACCAACTACCGCCGACGGGGACATCCATGGCCAAATATCTGCAACAGAGCGAAAAGGCGGCGGTACTCCCGGAGGGAGTCGCGTCGAAGTACATAGAGATGCTCCTCTGGGCCATCGAGCAAACAGATTCACCGAATCCGATCTTGAGGGAGCGGTGGTGGGAGTATCGATCCCAGATGGAGCATCCACCAGAGATTGAAGGATCGAGCATCTATAGGGTGCCGTTTGTGAGGGTGTCCTGCCAGAGCGAGCCGGTGGAGTCTTCGTCGACCGAACCCAACTGCAAGAGGAGAAAAGCAGTTGGCCCGACGACGCTTCCCCGCCATCGTCTCCCTCACCATTCACATCGTCTCATGGGGCGGTTGTGTGCCACCGAGGAATAGGAGGGGGCTGCCCCCTAGCCCAATAGTCGGGCAGGTTGTGAATTGTCAGGAGGAGCTTAGGGTTGTCAGTATTTGCAGGTTGTGAATTGTGTTTTGTGTTGTGTATTTTGAGAGTACTTTCAGATATGAATGTCTTTTGAATTTCAGATTTGCAGTATTGAGCATATGAAGTATTTTATGAATTCTAGAGATCTATTTTTAGCACTTAAAAATGTAGTTTCATAGGAGTATAAAAGTGCAGACAATGTGATTCTCAGAGAAGAAACTGCAAGTTTCAGTTTCAGATAAGAAACTGCAAGTTCAGTTTCAGATAAGAAACTGCAACTTTCAGAGGCAGAGCATTTATATTAACACGGCCTTTTCAAACAGGGTTAACATCATGTTGGAAGTTTAATTCATGGTCGAAAATGGAACTACCTGCCAGTTAACATCATGCTGGTCAACATTCATGCATAGCACATCTTCATATGATGCATAGTCAAAATGCCCACACAATGCCAAGTGTGCGAAACACAGAGAAAACGAGGGACGAAGTTTTGGCAAGTGTTGGACGTGGTTTTGGGCTGCCCCGTCTAGGCTTTCATTTTTAACATGCGCAGCCCATGACCTCGGATGGGAGGTCCATAGACCTGTTTGTATTTTCTTAGGGCCTTCATGTATCGACCGGCCTATGGACCTCCCGTCCAAGGTTTTATTTTTGGCAGCCCAATTTATGTATGTTTTTGAAGAAAACGCAGAGGTCTGTTCTATTTTTCTATATAAGAATAGGAGCGCCAGGTCCCGCTTATGTTTCCATTCTAACTATATTATATATATTTAAATTATTTTATATGTTATTACATATTATTTTTATTGTCATCATATATTTAACAGGTACTTACATATGTAAGAAAACAATATCCCACATCTTATTAACTTATAAAAATAATTTCTTAACAAATAAAATCCTGGATTGTTTTGGCACGAAAGTCCTACTGATTGTGTACCAAAGCTTGGTAAGATTTAAGGACGAATGTAATAATTTCACTTATTATTTAAATATATTTATAACAAAATGCTCAGCCCCTTTTTATTTTTTGATAACATTGCTAGCCCAACCAAACATTATAATTAGAATCAGCCCAGCAAAATCGTGTATTTTGAGAAAGTGCAAATGGCCTGTAATTTTTTAGGAAAAAAATTAATGGGCCGCATGGATGCTACATTATTTGTTCACCCAAGCCAGCTAATGGCTGTAATTCAAAAAAAAAAGATCAAATTGACTGTAAATTCTACCACGCAAAAAAAAGACTGTAAATTCTGAAAAAATGGGTTGAATACATGCCACATTTTTGGAGGCTGAAATGTGGGCCAATAGGTCGAAGCCAACGCAAGTCGTTGTCAATTTAGTCAACAAATGATTCTGACATGTTAGCCGTTGGATTTACATCCAACGACTAGCATCCATCTTCAATCTCTTGTCTTCTTCCTCCAGCGCCGCCGGGACCACCTCCCGCCTTCTGCTGCTAGTAGCTCTGCTTAGCATGCTTCGCTATGAAGCGCTACTCCACCGTTGGCCAGGCCATCCCTCCACACCTCCTGTTCTTCTCTACCGACTGCCGAACCACACCGCACTAGAACCAGTGTTAACCCTTGTACACCTCTTCGTCTACGACTCTACTCCCGCATCTTCCCATCTCCGGCTCATTGTTGTCCGGGGCCTCGCCGTCGTCCACCACCTTGGATGCGCTCGGCGCGACATGGTCAACGTGTTCAACAAACGACACCATCGGAAGTAGACTGTGCGTGGAGAGGCTGACAGCTGGGTCCACAGCCGCACACAAGGAAATGCCTCCTTATTACGCGCAAAATAATGATTCCTCCACCTGACATCTGGGACCCACCGGAAGGGCCTCTGTATTTCGCGAAAATAACGTGCCCCCCGCTGACATGTCGGACCCACCAGCTATTTTCGCACGCAAGGAAGTGCCTCCTTATTACGCAGAAAAAATGAATATTCCCCCTGCCAGCTGGAACACAACATAGTGGGAGGCTGACTTGTGGGCCTACCAAGTTGACGGGGACGGAGGGCTTTGTCAACTTAGTCAATATGAACGATTCTAGCTCCTGTTACCGTACGATGTTCATCCAACGGCGGTAGTGCTTCTTCAACCTCTGGTCTTCTTGCTCCAGCCGCCCAAACCAGTGCCGGTCGTGCCGCGTGCTCCTGCCTCCCGTGGCCGTCTGTGATGTCGCGGAGGCCTCACGGCCCCCTACTACTCCCACCGCTGGCCAGACCATCCCTCAACTCACCCACACCCCCTATTATTCTGCAGCGACAGCAGCCTCACACCGTAGCCGAACTAGTGAACCCTCGTACTCCTCTTCACGTGGGCATCCACTGCTGCGTCTTCCCCGGCTCCGAGTCGTCCCCTTCCTAGTCCTCGCCGTCGTCCACCGCCATGGTTCTCTCGGTGCGGCGTGGTCAATGTGGTCAAGGAACGACTTTCATCGGACGTGGACTGTACGTGGAGAGGCTAACAGCTGGGTCCATGGCCGCAGCAAGGAAGTGCCTCCTTATTACGCGCAAAATAATGATTCCTCCACCTGACAGCGGGGACCCACCGAATGGGCCACCATATTTCGCGAAAAAACTTTTCCCCCTGACTGCTGGGACCCACCAGCTACATCTTCGCACGCAAGGAAGTGCGTCCGGGCAAAAAAAAACGATTCACCCCCCTGACTGCTGGGACCCACTAGCTACATCTTCGCACACCAGGAAGTGCGTCTGGAAAAAAAACGATTCGCCCCCTGACTGCTGGGACCCACCAGCTACATCTTCGCATGCTAGGAAGTGCCTGACAGTCGGGACCCACCTCGTCGAAGCGTACGTAGCGTTGTCATTCTGGTCGCGAACGTGTACGTACATATATACTGGTGGATCTAGAGGCGTGCACGTGTCGTAGTAGAGGCGCATACGTGTCATAGTAGAGGCGCACACGTAACATGTACACATACGTACAGCGGCCAGGGTGCAAGAAAGAAAATACGGCCACATATGTGTACATACGGGCGGGGTCTCGAACGCCTACTCGCGCATACGTACGGCCAGGGATCGTGTACATGGTTGGGTCGGAACAGAGAAACAGCATCGTCGTCGTGTTCATGGGGAGGCAACGGAATGCATCGTGTTCATGGGGAGGCAACGGAATGCGTCGTCTTCATCGTGAGGCAACAGAATGCGTCATGTTCATCGGGAGGCAACGGAATGCATGGGAGCCAACCGACTAGGTCGGAACGGAATGCGTGGTCTTGTTCGTCGAGAGGGCTTGGACGGAACACGCGATGGAAACGAGGCCTGGCATACTGCATAATGGAGGAAACGGACCTCCTACGTTTGGAACGGGGTCCTGTTGATCGGGAGGGGTCTGGCATACCGCAAAACGGAGGAAACGGACCTCCTACGGTCGAAACAGGGGTCCTGTTCATCGGAGGGGTGTGGCTACCACAAAACGGATGAAACGGACCTCTTACGGTCGAAACGGGGGTCCTGTTGATCGAGAGGGGTGTGGCGTACCGCAAAACGGACGAAACAGACTTGTGTTGGAGTGCTACTGTCGAAACGGGGGTCCTGTTCATCGGGAGGGGTGTGGCGTATCGCAAAACGGGACTCCACGGGATACAGTTCATCTCCACCGTCGACCTCCTCCAGCCTCCACGGGCTCCTGTTCATCCAGCCTCCACCGCGCGCTACTCCACAGGCTACTGTTCAACCACCCCTCCACCGTCTACTATTCATCCATCCCTCCACACCACGGGGTCCTGTTCAACCACCCCTCCACAGGCACCCCTCCACCGTCTACTGTTCATCCAGCCCTCCACCACACCACGGGGTCCTGTTCATCCAGAGGCAACGCCATCGCTCACTGTTCATCCAACCCCCCCCCCCCCCCCGCAACACTCACTGTTCATCCCAGAGGCAGCATCGATCAGCTTCAGTAGGCAGTAGTAGCAAAGGAATCGCTCGATCAGGTTCAGTTAACAGCCATCGATCGATCGCTCGGGTTCAGTAACGCGTACCCTGCAGTGCAATCGCTCGGGTTCGGTTAGAGCCCAACGCCTCGCTTGGGTTCAGTTAGAGCCAATGCCTCGCACACATGCGCGTACGTGTGCGGGAGAAACGCACATCGCTCGACCCCCGACCTCCCACCGTAACCGGGAACTCCCCGAAATTTTCCTCCCCCTCGCTTCTACCACGGTTATTTCCGTCATGGACAGCCCAAAGAATGTCATGCAGCTGCGTCTCCGGCCCGCCCAGGACGAAAAGCCCATTTTCGGTCATGATTTTTTGTCATAGAAGTAGGAGCCCACCAGATTTATGATGATACCCGGTTTTGTCACAATTATCACCATAGAAGTGTCATATGTATGACAGAAAAAATTTCGTTCGGCCCAAAATGTCACAGATGTGTCTTTTTTTGTAGTGATAATGATTTGAAGAATAATGCACATATTCCTCGAGGACTTAGATCTTCCCTGCGAAACAGAAGTGTTAGCATGATGATGTTCATATGAGTATTTTGACCCATATGAGGAATTTGATCCACGTGAGGAATTTGGTCCATATGAGGACTTGGATCCATATGAAGAATTTGATCTGTATGAAGAATTTGATCTGGGGTTCCTATTCTTCATAGGTGGTGTCATGATGACATTCATCTGAAGACTTTCAAGGCACCTTTTGGGAACCCAAAATTTCTTCATAGGGGGACCATTCCTGCAGTTAGTGCCGACATATCTAGCAAATACTTCACCATTCTGATTTTTGAACAGTTTATAGTTGGAGTCAAATGACTAATCATAAGAATATGAAGATACACATGTAAAGCCAGATAAAGTGGATGGATCTACGGGAGGTCCCTTCGCAGCAACCCATGAGGTTTTGGGATACTGCTCAGGTTTCCAGTAGGTCCCATCAGCATTGAGTTTCCTCTCAAATGCAATACCCTCTTTCCTAGGGTTCCTATTAAGGATCTGCTTTTTAAGCACATCACAAAGAGCCTAATGCCCTTTGAGGCTTTTGTACATGCCTGTCACATACAATTCCTTCGGCCCTGCATTGTCAGTGATACTAGTAGCATCCTCAGATGAAGAATTTGTGATAGCTGAGACAGTTGAAGAATTTGCAGCAATAGAAGCATTTGAACTTTTAGGTGAAGAATTAGCAGATTCACGTCCAATGTATTTCAAACATGGTGGAATGAATTCATCTTGAGCGGCACTGATATGTTGAGAAAGCAATGAATCACGCTCCTTCTAAAGATCTTCATAACTCACCCTTAGCTTTTCAAGATCTTGCTTTCTTTGAAGATATTTATAAGAAAGCTTCTCATGATCAGATAATAGAGTGTTATGACGACTCTAAAGGTTATCAAAGTTGTACTGAAGTCTCTGAAGATTATTAGTCAAGGTTTGAGTTCGATCCATTTCTTCACCCAACAGGTCATCTCTTTTGTCTAGCATATTTTGAACCTTTTCAAAAGCCTTTTGTTGTTTCACAGCAATCTTAGCAAGTTTAGAATAGGTAGGCTTGAGGTTTTCATCAGATTCATCCTCACTTGATTCAGAGGAGGGATATTTGAGTACCTTGGCACCCTTTGCCATGAAGCAATAGGTGGGGGCGTAGTCATCATCACGTTCGTCAGTAGTGCTAGGGATGTCATTTTCCTCAGAGTTAAAGATGGACTTGCTGATGAACGCAGTAGCGAGGGCTAGGCTCGCCATGCTAGAGTCTGACTCCTCAGATGCCTCCTCTTCCTCATTTTCCTTAGATTCAGCTTCAGAGTCCATTTCCATGCCAAGGAATGCCCGAGTCTTTTTGGAGGTGCTCTTCTTGTGGGATGAAGACTTCGAAGATTTTGACGATGAAGACTTTGAAGATTTCTTCTTCTTCTTCTTCTTTGCGTCATTAGAACTGTAATCCTTGTATTTCTTCTTCTTTTATTCCTTCTCCCACTCAGGACAATCACTAATGTAGTGACCAGGTTTCTTGCATTTGTGTCAAGTTCTCTTCTTGTACTCATGGGATGAGGAATCTGATCTCATGTCATCATTTCTTGAGGATTTACCAAAGCGACCACACCTTGAGAACTTCTGGAATTTCCTCACGAGCATTGCTAGCTCCTGGCTTAGTTCTCCAGGATCACCAAGGATGCTACCATAATCCTCACATTTATATTCAGAGACTGCCTTGGCCTTCAGAGCCCGTGATCTGCCATAGCTTGGTCAATAGAGATCTCTCTTCTCAGCAAGTTGGAACTCATGAGTGTTTAGTCTCTCAAGGATATCAGCGGGATCAAGTGACTTGTAGTCTCCACGTTCTTGTATCATAAGTGCAAGAGTGTCAAATGAGGAATCAAGCGATCTCAACAATTTCTTCACCACCTCATGGTCGGTGATGTCAGTGGCACCAAGTGCTTGAAGCTCATTTGAGATGTCACTGAGGCGATCGAAGGTTTGCTGAACATTTTCATTGTCGAGTCTTTTGAAGTGGTTGAAGAGATTGCGAAGAACATCAACTCGAGATTCACGTTGAGTTGAGACTCCTTCGTTGACCTTGGACAGCCTATCCCAGATAAGCTTAGTTGTCTCCAAAGCACTCACTCTGCCATACTGCCCTTTGCTCAGATGGACACATATGATGTTCACTTGAGAGTCGAGTTGCTTGAATCTCTTCACATCGGCAACGTTGCTGGTAGGAGTGACAGAGGGAATTCCATTTCCCACAACGTACCAGAGATCATTGTCAATTGCCTCAAGATGCATTCACATCTTTTTCTTCCATTAGGGGTAGTCCGTCCCGTCAAAGGTACGACACCTAGCAAAGACCTTGATCATACCTGTAGTCGACATAACTAAAACTCCAGGCGGTTAAACCAAAATCACACAGAACAAGGGAGTACCTTGCTCTGATACCAATTGAAAGCGCGTTATATCGACTAGAGGGGGGTGAATAGGCGATTTTTACAAATTCGTCACTGAGGAATTTCAAGGTGAGGAAATTCCTACGCAACGAACTACTTAGAAGTGGAATAAGTACTCAGATGCAAGCAACAAAGTAGTAGCACAGTCACCATGATAAAATGAAAACAAACACAGACTACAAGTAGCATGAACACAGGATAAGCAGGCTGAAGAAAAATTGACTGAAGAAATAGGATTGAGGAAATTGAGAAAATCTTCAGTCAAAGTCTTAAAACAGTAACAATCAAGTACAACAGTATATGAATGAGGAAATGGAAGGGTTGTGGAAATAGAACCAGTAGCTCGGTGAAGACAGTGAGTTGGTAGACCAGTTCCAACTGTTGTGACAGTCGTATGTCTCGTTGGAGCGGTGCTACCTCTTAAGCATTGTGTTGGTTTTCCCCGAAGAGGAAGGGATGATGCAGCAAAGTAGCGAAAGTATTTCCCTCAGTTTTGGAGAACCAAGGTATCAATCCAGTAGGAGGCTACGCGCGAGTCCCTCGTACCTGCACAAAACAAATAACTCCTCGCAACCAACGCGATAAGGGGTTGTTAATCCCTTCACGGTCACATATGAGAGTGAGATATGATAGATATGATAAGATAATATTTTTGGTATTTTTGTGATAAATATGCAAAGTAAAATAAAAGCAAAGGAAATAAATAAGTATTGGAAGATTAATATGATGAAGATAGACCCGGGGGCCATAGGTTTCACTAGTGGTTCTCTCAAGAGCATAAGTATTTTACGGTGGGTGAACGAATTACTGTTGAGCAATTAACAGAATTGAGCATAGTTATGAGAATATCTAGGTATGATCATGTATATAGGCATCACGTCCGAGACAAGTAGACCGACTCCTGCCTGCATCTACTACTATTACTCCACTCATCGACCGCTATCCAGCATGCATCTAGAGTATTAAGTTCATGAAAAGAGAGTAACGCCTTAAGCAAGATGACATGATGTAGAGGGATAGATTCATGCAATATGATAAAAACCCCATCTTCTTATCCTCGATGGCAACAATACAATACGTGCCTTGCTGCCCCTAGTGTCACTGGGAAAGGACACCACAAGATTGAACCCAAAGCTAAGCACTTCTCCCATTGCAAGAAATATCAATCTAGTAGGCCAAACCAAACTGATAATTCAAAGAGACTTGCAAAGATAACACATCATACATAAAAGAATTCAGAGGAGATTCAAATATTGTTCATAGATAATCTTGATCATAAACCCACAATTCATCGGTCTCAACAAACACACCACAAAAAGAAGATTACATCGAATAGATCTCCACAAGAGAGGGGGAGAACATTGTATTGAGATCCAAAAAGAGAGAAGAAGCCATCTAGCTAATAACTATGGACCCGAAGGTCTGAGGTAAACTACTCGCACTTCGTCGGAGAGGCTATGGTGTTGATGTAGAAGCCCTCCGTGATGGATACCCCCTCCGGCGGAGCTCCGGAACAGGCCCCAAGATGGCATCTCGTGGATATAGAAAGTTGCAGCGGTGGAATTAGGGTTTTGGCTCCGTATCTGATCGGTTGGGGGTACGTAGGTATATATAGGAGGAAGGAGTACGTCGGTGGAGCAACATGGGCCCCACGAGGGTGGAGGGCGCTCCTGGGGGGTAGGCGCGCCCCCTACCTCGTGGCCTCCTCCTTTGTTTCTTGACGTAGGGTCCAAGTCTCCTGGATCATGTTCGGTGAGAAAATCACGTTCCCGAAGGTTTCATTCCGTTTGGACTCCGTTTGATATTCCTTTTCTTCGAAACCCTAAAATAGGCAAAAAAACAACAATTCTGGGTTGGGCCTCTGGTTAATAGGTTAGTCCCAAATATAATATAAAAGTGGATAATAAAGCCCAATAATGTCCAAAACAGTAGATAATATAGCATGGAGCAATAAAAAATTATAGATACATCGGAGACGTATCAAGCATCCCCAAGCTTAATTCCTGCTCGTCCTCGAGTAGGTAAATGATAAAAAAAGATATTTTTTGATGAGCAGTGCTACTTGGCATAATTTTAATGTAACTCTTCTTAATTGTGGTATGAATATTCAGATCCAAAAGATTCAAGATAAAAGTTTAATATTGACATAAAAATAATAATACTTCAAGCGTACTAACAAAGCAATCATGTGTTGTCAAAATAACATGGCCAAAGAAAGTTATCCCTACAAAATCATATAGTCTGGCTATGCTCTATCTTCACCACACAAAATATTTAAATCATGCACAACCCCGATTTCAAGCCAAGCAATTGTTTCATACTTTTGACATTCTCAAACTTTTTCAATCTTCATGCAATACATGAGCGTGAGCCGTGGATATATCACTATATGTGGAATAGAATGGTGGTTGTGGAGAAGACAAAAAGGGAGAAGATAGTCTCACACCAACTAGGCGTATCAATGGGCTATGCAGATGCCCATCAATAGATATCAATGTGAGTGAGTAGGGATTGCCATGCAACGGATGCACTAGAGCTATAAGTATATGAAAGCTCAACAAAAGAAACTAAGTTGGTGTGCATCCAACTTGCTTGCTCATGAAGACGTAGAACATTTTGAGGAATCCCATCATTGGAATATACAAGCCAAGTTCTATAATGAAAAATTCCCACTAGTATATGAAAGTGACAAAATGAGAGACTCTCTATCATGAATATCATGGTGCTACTTTGAAGCACAAGTGTGGTAAAGGATAGTAACATTGTCCCTTCTCTCATTTTCTCTCATCATTTTTTTATTTGGGCATTTTCTCCTTTTTTATGGCCTCTTTTTTTCATCCGGAGTCTCATCTCGACTTGTGGGGAAATCATAGTCTCCATCATCCTTTCCTCATTGGGACAATGCTCTAATAATGATGATCATCACACTTTTATTTTCTTACAACTCAACAATTACAACTCGATACTTAGAACAAGATATGACTCTATATGAATGCCTCCGACGGTATGCCGGGATATGCAATGAATCAAGAGTGACATGTATGAAAGAATTATGAATGGTGGCTTTGCCACAAATACGATGTCAACTACATGATAATGCTAAGAAATATGACAATGATGGAGTGTGTCATAATAAATGGAATGGTGGGAAGCTGCATGGCAATATATCTCGGAATGGCTATGGAAATGCCATAATAGGTAGGTATGGTGGCTGTTTTGAGGAAGGTATATGGTGGGTGTATGATACAGGCAAGAGGTGCGCAGTATTAGAGAGGCTAGCAATGGTGGAAGGAAGAAAAGTGCATATAATCCATGTACTCAACATTAGTCATAAAGAACTCATATACTTATTGCAAAAATCTACAAGTTATCAAAGCAAAGTATTACGCGCATGCTCCTAGGGGGATAGATTGGTAGTAAAAGACCATCGCTCATTCCCGACTGCCACTCATAAGGAAAACAATCAAAAAATAAATCATGCTCCGAGTTCATCACATAACGGTTCACCATACGTGCATGCTACGGGAATCACAAACTTTAACACAAGTATTTCTCAAATTCAGAACTACTCAACTAGCACAACTTTAATATCACCATCTTCATATCTCAAAACAATTATCAAGTATCAAACTTCTCATAGTATTCAACACACTCATAAGAAAGTTTTTACTATTCTTTGAATACCAAGCATATTAGGACTATTTAGGCAAATTACCATGCTATTTAAGACTCTCAAAATAATCTAAGTTAAGCATGAGAGATCAATAGTTTCTATATAACAAATCCACCACCATGCTCTAAAAAACATAAGTGAAGTACTAGAGCAATACTATATAACTCAAATGATATAAGCGAAGCACGTAGAGTATTCTAACAAATTCCAAATCATGTATGGCTCCCTCAAAAGGTGTGTACATAAAGGATGATTGTGGTAAATTAACAAATAAAGACTCAAATCATACAAGACGCTCGAAGCAAAACACATATGATGTGGTGAATAAAAGTATAGCTCCAAGTAAAATTACCGATAGAAGTACACGAAAGAGGGGATGCCTTCCAGGGCATCCCCAAGCTTTGGCTTTTAGGTGTCCTTAGATTATCTTGGGGGTTCCATGGGAATACCCAAGCTTAGGATCTTTCCACTCCTTGTTAATCCATCAAATCTTTACACAAAACTTGAAAACTTCACAACACAAAACTAAAAGTAGAAAATCTCGTGAGCTCCATTAGCGAAAGAAAACAAAATACCACTTGAAGGTACTGTAACGAACTCATTCTTTATTTATATTGGTGTTAAACCTACTGTATTCCAACTTCTCTATGGTTTATAATCTATTTTACTAGCCATAGATTCATCAAAATAAGCAAACAACACACGAAAAATAGAATCTGTCAAAAACAGAACAGTCTGTAGTAATCTGTAGCTAGAGCAAGATATGGAACCCCAAATATTCTAAAATAAATTGCTGGACGTGAGGAATTTATCTATTGATCATCTGTGAAAACAATTAACTAAATATCACTTTCCGAATAGAAATGGCAGAAGTTCTCGTGAGCGCTAAAGTTTCTGTTTTTTACAGCAAGATTAACAAGACTTTCCCCAAGTATTCCCAACGGTTCTACTTGGCACGAACACTAATTAAACACAAAAAACACAACCAAAAAAGAGGCTGGATAAATTATTTATTACTAAACAGGAGCAAAAGGCAAGTAATAAAAATAAAATTGGGTTGCCTCCCAACAAGCGCTATCGTTTAACGCCCCTAGCTAGGCATAAAAGCAAGGATAGATTTAGGTATTGCCATCTTTGGTAGGCAATTCTTCAATGAGGCATCTACCATCTTTAGGAATTTCTTTATTTTTATTAATTATCAAACTTTTAGGCACAAGATCGAAAAATTCATTTGTAACAAATGGTTCCTTAATGATAGCAAAAAGATTGGGATGAATACTTATAGATTTGAGATCCGAAGTTTCCTTACTAGAAGATTCACCCTTATTTTTAGGAACATAAATAAGGTTGGAAATTTTAGTGGGAGGACTTGGAGTATTTTTTACGGAAGAAAAAGCGGTTCCCAAGTTGGTAATAATACCCTCAAGTTTATCGATTCGAGTGGAATCTTGATTTATTTTCTCATTAACTATAGGTTCCTTTTCTTTAATATTTTTCAAGGTGACTCCTACTTTAGATCCATATTGAGCGATTTGCTTGTGGATGTTTTTATCCAAATTTTCAATTAACTCTACAGTAGCAACCTTATTCTCAATAATTTCAAGTCTTTGCATTACATGCTCCAAAGTTAACATAGTTCCATTAACCAAAAGAGGTGGTGAGCCAAATAAATCTATCATAGCATTATAAGAATCAAAAGTATGGCTACCCAAGAAGTTCCCTCCGGTAATGGTATCAAGGATATATCTGTGACAAGGAGAAGTTCCTACATAAAAATTGCAAAGAACAACGGAAGTAGTGTCGTGGTTCTAAGTCTGACAGTGATGTAGGGGGGTAAGTATGGAGAGGCTAGATCTTAGCTATGCAGGAGCTGTAAGCACACGAAGATGTACGAGTTCAGGCCCTTCTCGGAGGAAGTAAAATCCCTACGTCTCGGTGCCCGGAGGCGGTCGACTGGATTATATGTGTGAGAATGACAGGGGTGCGAACCCTTGATACTGAGGAGGGGGGTGGCTTATATAGAGTTCGCCAGCCCTCTCCTGTCCTCAGTAATGCAGGGTTTAATGTACATTAAGGTTGGGCGTTACTGGTAACGCCTCTAATAAAGTGCTATAATGACCTTAAAGGCTACTTAAAGACTGACCGTTTGCCTACGGAGTGACTTTAGATCTCCTGGCAGTCGAGTGGTTGGCTTCGTGGTCGAGTGATAGCTTCCTGGTCGAGTGTCTTGAACCCGCCGAGTGGGTATCTTCAAGTCGATTGAAAGGTGACTTCTTCTATGGATGTCCTTGGGTGGGGCTCTTAGGACAGGTCGGTGCCCCTACCCTAGGTACATGGCTTCATCATTAGCCCCTGAATGGATCGAGGTTAGAGTGGGGAAAGAGTTGGTGACCTTTCCGACTGGTTCTTTGTGCTACGTGAGTGCCTTGTTTTGGGTCAATCATCATGGATGACATCATCAACCTCTTTCAGTCACCTTGATCCATTCCAAGTCTTTCGCCGAGTGAGTTTCCTTGCTTGTGGAGTTCCGAATGACGATGTGAAAGGGATCTTCTGTCTGACAAATTGTTCTGCAACCCGCGGATTTTGCGGGATTTGAATTTCGGGAAGCGCGGGGGACGGGAGTGGCCGCAGTAATCGGACGTGATAGGGCGGAAACTCCTCGATCCCTGCGCCACCTTTTTTGCCACGTACCGCGCGCACGTCTGCTGCGGGATTTGACGGGATAGCCTGGGCCTACCGGTCAGCCACTCGGAAGCGGCCTCTTATAAGCCACCGGCTCGGGGTTTCCAAACAATGTGCTCTCTCCTTCTCTTCTCCCTTCGCAAAGTTCTCCGCCACCTCCGCTCTCACCCTAGCGCCATAGGCCTGTTCGAGCTTTGCCGGCGAAGATGGTGAAGGACAAGACGTCCGCTCTGGAGCGTGCGAAGAAGGCATCGGCGCAGGGGAAAGGGAAGAGGTCCGCTCGGGGCGGATCTTCTTCAAGGACTTCTCTGCCCCGAGGCTGGATCCAGGGCGACTGGATGCCGACGGTGATTCGGCAGGAAGATCTCGACGATATGGTTGAGGAGGGAGTCATCCCTTATGGAGCTGCGCGTCTCCCGGGGAGGGAAGTCGAGCCCCAACCTCTTGATGGTGAGTGTGTGCTCCTCGCCACCCATATCGATCGCGGGTTTTCTCTGCCTCCTCATCCTTTTTTCCGGAGCTTTCTGAACTTCTTTGGAGCGCAGCTCCATCACTTCACTCCCAACTCTATCGTGTATCTGGCTGCTTTCATTTCCTTGTGTGAGGGTTTCTTGGGTTGCCGCCCCCATTGGGGACTCTTTAAGCACATCTTCACTTGCCGTTCCCAATCGGTCAAAAAGGCCAAGTCGAGTGACGAAAGGACGCAGGTGATCCAGTTGTGTGGGGGTCTGGCGATCCAGACGAGGGGAAAAAGCTCTTTTCCATCCATCACTTTCCCTGAATCGGTCCGTGGTTGGCAGTCGACCTGGTTTTACTGCAAAGACCAGGCGACCCCAGGACAGTCGACTGGGCTTCCCCCTTTCTCTCTGGAATGAGCTCAAAAACCTGCTTCTCTGAAAGTGACACCGGAAGAAAAGGCCCAAGTCAAAGTGTTGGTTGGTCGAGTGGTTCAGCTTGTCCGCGACGGCGTGACTGGCATGGACTTGCTGGAGGTCTTCCTTCGGAGGCGCATCCAACCGCTCCAGGCTCGCGACCACCCGATGTGGCTGTACTCAGGTCTTGAAGACACCACTCGGATCCACCCGGAGGAGGTCACCGATGAGATGCTAGAAGGATGGCTGTCGAGCATCACAGGGAACAAAGACAACCCCCGAGGAGCCAGGAGGGTTCCTCCACTCGACAATACATATGAAGTGGACCAGGTCTGACCTTATGCTCTTGACTGAGATCTTGTTTTCTTCGTTGGTCTTCTTTGAATTGATCGATTGACTTTGATCTTGTCTGTTGTTTTCCAGGAAACTACTGAGATGTACTCGACACCCAACGGGGTGCAGGAGCTGACTGAGGAAGGGGAGGCGAGCGGCGGTGAGAGTGGAGATGAACAAGCCGAGTGGGAATCCGATGGCGAAGGAGAGGGAGACGACGACGTCGACTCCAGCAAAGAGGAGGAGGAAGAAGTTGAACCCCCCCCCCCCCCCCCCGCTCGGAGAGGCGATCCAAGCTTACACACGACCCGGCGCGGGAATGTGGTAAGTCGACTGCTCTTGTTGGGCAGTCAACGAAACGCCCTCGGACCTCTTCTCCTCCGTCGGCCAAAAAGGCTCCCAAGCACCCACGCGCAACGCCGTACAGGCCGCCTAAGGCTCTGCCCAAATTGAAGATGACCGTCCCCACCATTTCTAGGTAATAATAGAACTTGTTCTCCTTTGTCGACCGTGGACAGATCCTTGGTCAATTCATTAAGTCAACTGACTAATTTTCGAGATTTGCAGCGCTACTACTTCTGAGCTCTCACCCAAGGACGACAATCAAGAGATGGAGGATCCTGTTACCTCCAACCCTGGTACGATTACCGATGTTTTGCCTTGAGTCGACTGGATATTTATTGCAACCCTGGTCGATTGAATTATTTCTTGTAGCTCCTCATGTTATTAGCCTCCCGGATGACGACGACGACGAGCCGCTGAGAGTGAGAAGGAACAAGTGGGCGTTGGCTGGTAAGACCTCCCAATCTGCTCCGGTGTCCGAGGCCTTAGCTCGGGATGGTGGTGACACCACTCGGGCTTCTGTGACTTTCGCCGATCCTCTGACGAGCGTGCGGCCTTCGGCGTCGACCGCAAATCCTCCTTCGCTTTTTGCCACGTACTCTGCCCCTGAGGACCAAGCGAGTGCCGCGAAAGAGGCTATATGTTAGGCGGGGATCATGATGGAACAAGTGAAAGTGGCTCGGGAGGCCAGCCAGGCAGCCTATGACGCAAGTTCGGCTCTTCAGAGCAACGTCCAGGTCAGCCGACTCAACACTTGGTCTGTTACGATATGCTATTAGAAGAATCTCTTTTCCGAAGATCTTTACATCTGTACACCCATTGGGTGTGTCTGCCAATTCTTGGACGAGTGGGGGCACACTGAGTGCACCCACTGGGTGTAGTCCCCGAGACTACGGTGGACTGCTGGCAGTCAACTTTAGTCTTTACATTGTGTTGCTATAGTTGTACTTCTTCACTCGGTCTGGTCAGGCCGTGCCGAATGGAACTGCATCCGGTCGACTACTGGCAGTCAATTTTTTTTCAAAAACCAGTGGGGGCACGCTGAGTGCACCCACTGGGTGTAGTCCCCGAGACTACTGTCGGATGTTTTTTGATTCGGCTGTAGTCTTAGAAACGCCATCACTGTCTCTTAGTTACTCGGAAGCAACTTATCCTGGACGTCTGTCGACTGATTTTTGTTTTGCAGAAATCCTGCGAACTTGTAGCTCGCTATACTGAGTTGGAGAATAAGCAGATCCAGCTCAACCTTGATTTGAAGCTTGCTCAAGAGAACTTGAAGAAGGCACGAGAAGAAGCAAAAGGTATGGCTGGTGAGGTTCTCCATTCTGGACGAGTGACTTTTCTTTCCTGTGCATTCTTGATGTTGATTTCAGTCGATGTGCTGCAGATAAACTGGAAGAAGCTCTGAAGAAGAAGGATCAAGATCTTGCAGAGGCACAGAAGGAGGCATTGAGCAAAACGAAGCTTGCTGAAGAAAAGCTGGCTTCGGTCGATACTCTTGAAAAGGAAAACTTCAGGCTGAAAAGCGCTCTCAACGTGGCCAATCAAGAGGCCAGCCGTCTGAAGAAAGACAAGATGACTCTGAGTGACCAGGTAGGTGAGCTGGCGGGACAGAGGAACGATCTGGAGGTTTATCTTGGTGGACTCGCCAAGAAGCTATTCGTCATGCTCGAGGGTAATTACTCCGGTCCGACTGACTTGCAGTTACCAAATCCGCGTAGAGCCACTGACTTATCCTTCAATTGTGTTTACAGAATTCTGCCAGAACTTCGAAGAGGAGACCAGTCGAGTGGAGACAGGCTTGGACCCTGCTAACTCTCTTGTGAAGGACGAGGCTGCGATGAACGTGCTCCGTCTGGAGTCTCGTATTGCCAGCGTGGTTGACTATCTGGCTCGGCTGAAGGTTGCGGTGTCGCGGATCGACACGTCTCTCTGGCCCAGGGCGGTGCTTTCAAATGATCTCGAGTCTCTGATGACTCAATTGAACAACGTTCCTGGTCGAGTGACATATTGGAAGAAATCCTCCGCAAGGTGTGGTGCCGATGTCTCTTTGTCCCTCGTTCGCGTTCACTGCAAGGAGGTGCGAGAGGAGAAGTTGGCCGCCATCCAAGTTGCCAACACCAGGAAGCTTAACTTTCAAGACTTCATGGAAACTTTCATTGCTGCTGCCACCCGTATTGCAGACGGGATCGACTTGGACGAGTTCGTCGCCCCTTCCAGTCCTCCGCCGGAGGACTAAAAAACTTTTATGCTTCACCTTAAATTTGCCTCGGAATGCCGAGTGGATTCTGTAACCGTTAAACTCTGTCGAGCCGAGGGCTCGAGTACTTTGATCTGCGATCTTGGACCTTTGGGTTTTATCCGAACTTGATTTGTCGTTGAATATCTTCGGGAATTATCTATCGAGTGGAACTTGGCCTTCACTCGAAATAACTTCGTATTTGCGGTGCAGCTCCGAAGGAAAAGGTAATAGTCAAATTCGCATCTTGCCGTCCTTGTGGATTGGGACGTATTCCGAACTTAGGCGAGCACTGGGCTGTAGCTAAGCCCCCGAGTGGGAGGTTTGCTTTCCACTCGGTGGGATTTTTGAACACTTAGGCGAGCACTGGGCTGCAGCAAAGCCTCCGAATGGGAGGTTTGCTCTCCACTCGGTAGGATTTTTGAACACTTAGGCAAGCACTGAGCTGCAGCTAAGCCTCCGAGTGGGAGGTTTGCTCTCCACTCGGTAGGATTTTTATATACTTAGGCGAGTACTTGGACTGCAGCTAAGCCCCCGAGTGGGAGGTTTGCTCTCCACTCGGTAGGATTTCTATATACTTAGGCGAGTACTTGGACTGCAGCTATGTTGGGGAACGTGGTAATTTCGAAAATTTTCCTACGCACACGCAAGATCATGGTGATGCACAGCAACGAGAGGGGAGAGTGTTGTCTACGTACCAACGCAGACCGACTGCGGAAGCGATCACACAATGTAGAGGAAGTAGTCGTACGTCTCCCCGATCCGACCGATCCAAGCACCGTTACTCCGGCACCTCCAAGTTCTTAGCACACGTTCAGCTCGATGACGATCCTCGGGCTCCGATCCAGCAAAGCGTCGAGGAAGAGTTCCGTCAGCACGACGGCGTGGTGACGATCTTGATGTACTACCGACGCAGGGCTTCGCCTAAGCACTACAACGGTATGATCGAGGTGGAATTTGGTGGCAGGGGGCACCGCACACGGCTAAGGAACGATCTCAAGGATCAACTTGTGTGTCTTGGGGTGTCCCCTGCCCCCGTATATAAAGGTTGGAGGGAGGGGGGCTGGCCGGCCAGAGAGAGGGAGGCGCAGGGGGAGTCCTACTCCTACCGGGAGTAGGACTCCCCCCTCCAATCCTATTCCAACTAGGACTCTCAAGGGGGAAAGGAGAGAGAGGGGGGCCGGCCCCTTCTCCTAGTCCTACTAGGACTTGGGGAAGGGGGGGGCGCGGCCAGCTGTGGGCTGCCCCTTTTCTCTTTTCCACTAAGGCCCAATAGGCCCATTAGTCTCCCGGGGGGTTCCGGTAACCCTCTCGGTATTCCGGTAAAATCCCGATTTCACCCGGAACACTTCCTATGTCCAAACATAGGCTTCCAATATATCAATCTTTACGTCTCAACCATTTCGAGACTCCTCGTCATGTCTGTGATCTCATCCGGGACTCCGAACAACCTTCGGTACATTGAAATGCATAAACTCATAATAACTATCATCATAACGTTAAGCGTGCGGACCCTACGGTTCGAGAACAATGTAGACATGACCGAGACACGTCTCCGGTCAATAACCAATAGCGGGACCTGGATGCCCATATTGGCTCCTACATATTCTACGAAGATCTTTATCGGTCAGACCGCATAACAACATACGTTGTTCCCTTTGTCATCGGTATGTTACTTGCCCGAGATTCGATCGTCGGTATCCAATACCTAGTTCAATCTCGTTACCGGCAAGTCTCTTTACTTGTTCCGTAATACATCATCTCACAACTAACATATTAGTTGCAGTGCTTGCAAGGCTTATGTGATGTGCATTACCGAGAGGGCCCAGAGATACCTCTCCGACAATCGGAGTGACAAACCCTAATCTCGAAATACGCCAACCCAACATCTACCATTGGAGACACCTGTAGTACTCCTTTATAATCACCCAGTTACGTTGTGACGTTTGGTAGTACCCAAAGTGTTCCTCCGGTAAACGGGAGTTGCATAATCTCATAGTTATAGGAACATGTATAAGTCATGAAGAAAGCAATAGCAACATACTAAACGATCGGGTGCTAAGCTAATGGAATGGGTCATGTCAATCAGATCATTCTACTAATGATGTGACCTCGTTAATCAAATAACAACTCTTTGTTCATGGTTAGGAAACATAACCATCTTTGATTAACGAGCTAGTTAAGTAGAGGCATACTAGTGACACTCTGTTGGTCTATGTATTCACACATGTATTATGTTTCCGGTTAATACAATTCTAGCATGAATAATAAACATTTATCATGATATAAGGAAATAAATAATAACTTTATTATTGCCTCTAGGGCATATTTCCTTCAGTCTCCCACTTGCACTAGAGTCAATAATCTAGTTCACATCGCCATGTGATTTAGCAGCAATAGTTCACATCACCATGTGATTAACACCCATAGTTCACATCGTCATGTGACCAACACTCAAAGGGTTTACTAGATTCAGTAATCTAGTTCACATCTCTATGTGATTAACACCCAAAGAGTACTAAGTTGTGATCATGTTTTTGCTTGTGAGATAATTTTAGTCAACGGGTCTGTCACATTCAGATCCGTAAGTATTTTGCAAAATTCTTTGTCTATAATGCTCTGCACGGAGCTACTCTAGCTAATTGCTCCCACTTTCAATATGTATCCAGATTGTGACTTTAGATTCATCTGGATCAGTGTCAAAAACTTGCATCGACGTAACCCTTTACGACGAACCTTTTTGTCACGTCCATAATCGAGAAACACATCCTTATTTCACTAAGGATAATTCTGACCGCTGTCCAATGATCTACTCCTAGATCACTATTGTACTCCCTTGCCAAATCAGTGCAGGGTATACAATAGATCTGGTACACAGCATGGCATACTTTATAGAACCTATGAATGAGGCATAGGGAATGACTTTCATTCTCTTTCTATCTTCTGCCGTGGTCGGGTTTTGAGTCTTTACTCAACTTCACACCTTGTAACACAGGCAAGAAACTTTTTCTTTGACTGTTCCGTTTTGAACTACTTCAAAATCTTGTCAAGGTATGTACTTATTGAAAAACTTATCAAGCGTCTTGATCTATCTCTATAGATCTTGAAGCTCAATATGTAAGCAGCTTTACCGAAGTCTTTCTTTGAAAAACTCCTTTCAAACACTCCTTTTATGCTTTACAGAATAATTCTACATTATTTCCGATCAATAATATGTCATTCACATATATTTATCAGAAATGTTGTAGTGCTCCCACTCACTTTCTCGTAAATACAGGCTTCACCGCAAGTCTGTATAAAACTATATGCTTTGATCAACTTATCAAAGCGTATATTCCAACTCCGAGATGCTTGCACCAGTCCACAGATGGATCGCTGGAGCTTGCACATTTTGTTAGCACCTTTCGTATTGACAAAACCTTCTAGTTGCATCACATACAACTCTTCTTTAATAAACCCATTAAGGAATGCAGTTTTGTGTATCCATTTGCCAGATTTCATAAAATGCAGCAATTGCTAACATGATTCGGACAGACTTAAGCATAGATACGAGTGAGAAAAACTCATCGTAGTCAACACCTTGAACTTGTTGAAAACCTTTTTCGACAATTCTAGCTTTGTAGATAGTAACACTACTATCAGCGTCCGTCTTCCTCTTGAAGATCCATTTATTTTCTATGGTTTGCCAATCATCGGGCAAATCCATCAAAGTCCATACTTTGTTCTCATACATGGATCCCATCTCAGATTTCATGGCCTCAAGTCACTTTGCGGAATCTGGGCTCACCATCGCTTCTTCATAGTTCGTAGGTTCATCATGATCTAGTAGCATGACTTCCAGAAAAGGATTACCGTATCACTCTGGCGCGGATCTTACTCTGGTTGATCTACGAGGTTTAGTAGTATCTTGTTCTGAAGTTTCATGATCATCATCATTAGCTTCCTCACTAACTGGTGTAGGTGTCACAGAAACAGTTTTCTGTGATGTACTACTTTCCAATAAGGGAGCAGGTACAGTTACCTCGTCAAGTTCTACTTTCCTCCCACTCACTTCTTTCGAGAGAAACTCCTTCTCCAAAAAGTTTCCGAATTTTAGCAACAAAAGTCTTGCCTTCGGATCTGTGATAGAAGGTGTATCCAATAGTTTCCTTTGGATATCCTATGAAGACGCACTTCTCCGATTTGAGTTTGAGCTTATCAGGATGAAACTTTTTCACATAAGCATCACAACCCCAAACTTTAAGAAATGACAACTTTGGTTTCTTGCCAAACCACAGTTCATAAGGCGTTGTTTCAACGGATTTTGATGGTGCCCCTTTCTAACGTGAATGCAGCTGTCTCTAATGCATGACCCCAAAAAAACAATAGTGGTAAATCGGTAAGAGACATCATAGATTGCACTATATCCAATAAAGTACGGTTATGACGTTCGGACACACCATTACGCTGTGGTGTTCCGGGTGGCGTGAGTTGCGAAACTATTCCACAATTTTTCAAATGTACACCAAACTCGTAACTCAAATATTCTCCTCCACGATCAGATCGTAGAAACTTTATTTTCTTATTACGATGATTTTCAACCTCACTCTGAAATTCTTTGAACTTTTCAAATGTTTCAGACTTGTGTTTCATTAAGTAGATATACTCATATCTGCTCAAATCATTTGTGAAGATCAGAAAATAATGATACCTGTCGCGAGCCTCAATATTCATCGGACCACATACATCAGTATGTATGATTTCCAACAAATCTTTTCTCGCTCCATTGTTCCGGAGAACGGCGTTTTAGTCATCTTGCCCAAAAGGCATGGTTCGCAAGCATCAAGTGATTCATAATCAAGTGATTCCGAAAGCCCATCAGCATGGAGTTTCTTCAAGCGCTTTATACCAATATGACCTAAACGGCAGTGCTACAAATATGTTGCACTATCATTATTAACTTTGCATCTTTTGGTTTCAATATTATGAATATGTGTATTGTTAAGATCAAGATCCAATGAACTATTTTCATTGGGTGTGTAACCATATAAGGTTTTATTCATGTAAACAGAACAACAATTTATTCTTTTACTTAAATGAATAACCGTATTACAATAAACATGATCAAATCATATTCATGCTCAACGCAAACACCAAATAACACTTATTTAGGTTCAACACTAATCCCGAAAGTATAGGGAGTGTGCGATGATGATCATATCAATCTTGGAACCACTTCCAACACACATCGTCACTTCACCCTTAACTAGTCTCTGTTTATTCTGCAACTCCCGTTTCGAGTTACTAAACTTAGCAACTGAACTAGTATCAAATACTAAGGGTTTGCTATAAACACTAGTAAAGTACACATCAATAACATGTATATCAAATATACTTATGTTCACTTTGCCATCCTTCTTATCCGCCAATCACTTGGGGTAGTTCCGCTTCCAGTGACCAGTCCCTTTGCAGTAGAAGCACTTAGTCTCAGGCTTAGGACCAGACTTGGGCTTCTTCACTTGAGCAGCAACTTGCTTGCCGTTCTTCTTGAAGTTCCCCTTCTTCCCTTTTGCCCTTTTCTTCAAACTAGTGGTCTTGTCAACCATCAACACTTGATGTTTTTCTTGATTTCTACCTCCGTCGATTTCAGCATCACGAAGAGCTTGGGAATCGTTTCCGTTATCCCTTGCATATCATAGTTCATCACGAAGTTCTACTAACTTGGTGATGGTGACTAGAGAATTCTGTCAATCACTATCTTATCTGGAAGATTAACTCCCACTTGATTCAAGCGATTGTAGTACCCAGACAATCTGAGCACATGCTCACTAGTTGAGCGATTCTCCTCCATCTTTTAGCTATCGAACTTGTTGGAGACTTCATATCTCTCAACTCGGGTATTTGCTTGAAATATTAACTTCAACTCCTGGAACATCTCATATGGTCCATGACGTTCAAAACGTCTTTGAAGTCCCGATTCTAAGCCATTAAGTATGGTGCACTAAACTATCAAGTAGTCATCATATTGAGCTAGCCAAACGTTCATAACGTCTGCATCTGCTCCTGCAATAGGTCTGTCACCTAGCGGTGCATCAAGGACATAATTCTTCTGTGCAGCAATGAGGATAAACCTCAGATCACGGATCCAATCCGCATCATTGCTACTAACATCTTTCAACACAATTTTCTCTAGGAACATATCAAAATAAACACAGGGAAGCAACAACGCGAGCTATTGATCTACAACATGATTTGCAAAATACTACCAGGACTAAGTTCATGATAAATTTAAGTTCAATTTAATCATATTACTTAAGAACTCCCACTTAGATAGACATCCCTCTAATCCTCTAAGTGATCACGTGATCCAAATCAACTAAACCATAACCGATCATCACGTGAGATGGAGTAGTTTTCAATGGTGAACATCGTTATGTTGATCATATCTACTATATGATTCACGCTCGACCTTTCGGTCTCCGTGTTCCGAGGCCATATCTGTATATGCTTGGCTCGTCAAGTATAACCTGAGTATTCTGCGTGTGCAACTGTTTTGCACCCGTTGTATTTGGACGTAGAGCTTATCACACCCGATCATCACGTGGTGTCTGGGCACGACGAACTTTGGCAACGGTGCATACTCAGGGAGAACACTTCTTGATAATTTAGTGAGAGATCATCTTATAATGCTACCGTCAATCAAAGCAAGATAAGATGCATAAAAGGATAAACATCACATGCAATCAATATAAGTGATATGATATGGCCATCATCATCTTGTGCTTGTGATCTCCATCTCCGAAGCACCGTCATGATCACCACCGTCACCGGCGCGACACCTTGATCTCCATCGTAGCATCGTTGTCGTCTCGCCAATCTTATGCTTCCACGACTATCACTACCGCTTAGTAATAAAGTAAAGCATTACATCGCGATTGCATTGCATACAATAAAGCGACAACAATATGGCTCCTGCCAGTTGCCGATAACTCGGTTACAAAACATGATCATCTCATACAATAAAATCAGCATCATGCCTTGACCATATCACATCACAACATACCCTGCAAAAACAAGTTAGACGTCCTCTACTTTGTTGTTGCAAGTTTTACGTGGCTGCTACGGGCTTAAGTAAGAACTCATCTCACCTACGCATCAAAACCACAACGATAGTTCGTCAAATAGACTCCATTTTAACCTTCTCAAGGACCGGGCGTAGTCACACTTGGTTCAACTAAAGTTGGAGAGACAGTCTTCCGCAAGCCATCAATGTGCAAAGCACGTCGAGGGAACTGGTCTCGCGTAAGAGTACGCGTAAGGTTGGTCCGGATCGTCTCACCCAACAATACCGCCGAACCAAAGTATGACATGCTGGTAGGCAGTATGACTTGTATCGCCCACAACTCACTTGTGTTCTACTCGTGCAAATAACATCAAACCATAAAACCTAGGCTCGGATGCCACTGTTGGGGAACGTGGTAATTTCGAAAATTTTCCTACGCACACGCAAGATCATGGTGATGCACAGCAACGAGAGGGGAGAGTGTTGTCTACGTACCAACGCAGACCGACTGCAGAAGCGATCACACAATGTAGAGGAAGTAGTCGTACGTCTTCCCGATCCGACCGATCCAAGCACCGTTACTCCGGCACCTCCGAGTTCTTAGCACACGTTCAGCTCGATGACGATCCTCGGGCTCCGATCCAGCAAAGCGTCGAGGAAGAGTTCCGTCTGCACGACGGCGTGGTGACGATCTTGATGTACTACCGACGCAGGGCTTCGCCTAAGCACTACAACGGTATGATCGAGGTGGAATTTGGTGGCAGGGGCACCGCACATGGCTAAGGAACGATCTCAAGGATCAACTTGTGTGTCTTGGGGTGTCCCCTGCCCCCGTATATAAAGGTTGGAGGGAGGGGGGCTGGCCGGCCAGAGAGAGGGAGGCGCAGGGGGAGTCCTACTCCTACCGGGAGTAGGACTCCCCCCTCCAATCCTATTCCAACTAGGACTCTCAAGGGGGAAAGGAGAGAGAGGGGGGCCGGCCCCTTCTCCTAGTCCTACTAGGACTTGGGGAAGGGGGGGAGCGCGCGGCCAGCTGTGGGCTGCCCCTTTTCTCTTTTCCACTAAGGCCCAATAGGCCCATTAGTCTCCCGGGGGGTTCCGGTAACCCTCCCGGTATTCCGGTAAAATCCCGATTTCACCCGGAACACTTCCTATGTCCAAACATAGGCTTCCAATATATCAATCTTACGTCTCGACCATTTCGAGACTCCTCGTCATGTCCGTGATCTCATCCGGGACTCCGAACAACCTTCGGTACATCAAAATGCATAAACTCATAATAACTGTCATCGTAACGTTAAGCGTGCGGACCCTACGGTTCGAGAACAATGTAGACATGACCGAGACACGTCTCCAGTCAATAACCAATAGCGGGACCTGGATGCCCATATTGGCTCCTACATATTCTACGAAGATCTTTATCGGTCAGACCGCATAACAACATACGTTGTTCCCTTTGTCATCGGTATGTTACTTGCCCGAGATTCGATCGTCGGTATCCAATACCTAGTTCAATCTCGTTACCGGCAAGTCTCTTTACTCGTTCCGTAATACATCATCTCACAACTAACATATTAGTTGCAGTGCTTGCAAGGCTTATGTGATGTGCATTACCGAGAGGGCCCAGAGATACCTCTCCGACAATCGGAGTGACAAACCCTAATCTCGAAATACGCCAACCCAACATCTACCATTGGAGACACCTGTAGTACTCCTTTATAATCACCCAGTTATGTTGTGACATTTGGTAGGACCCAAAGTGTTCCTCCGGTAAACGGGAGTTGCATAATCTCATAGTTATAGGAACATGTATAAGTCATGAAGAAAGCAATAGCAACATACTAAACGATCGGGTGCTAAGCTAATGGAATGGGTCATGTCAATCAGATCATTCTACTAATGATGTGACCTCGTTAATCAAATAACAACTCTTTGTTCATGGTTAGGAAACATAACCATCTTTGATTAACGAGCTAGTTAAGTAGAGGCATACTAGTGACACTCTGTTGGTCTATGTATTCACACATGTATTATGTTTCCGGTTAATACAATTCTAGCATGAATAATAAACATTTATCATGATATAAGGAAATAAATAATAACTTTATTATTGCCTCTAGGGCATATTTCCTTCAAGCTAAGCCCCCGAGTGGAAGGTTTGCTCTCCACTCGGTAGGATTTTTATATACTTAGGCGAGTACTTGGACTGCAGCTAAGCCCCCGAGTGGGAGGTTTGCTCTCCACCCGGTAGGATTTTTATATACTTAGGCGGGTACTTGGACTGCAGCTAAGCCCCCGAGTGGGAGGTTTGCTCTCCACTCGGTAGGATTTTTATATACTTAGGCGAGCACTGGGTGGGAGTCTGGCTCACCACTCGGTGGGATTTTTGAACACTTAGGCGAGCACTGGGCTGCAGCTAAGCCCCCGAGTGGGAGGTTTGCTCTCCACTCGGTAGGATTTTTATATACTTAGGCGAGTACTTGGACTGCAGCTAATCCCCCGGGTGGGAGGTTTGCTCTCCACTCGGTAGGATTTTCGAACACCTAGGCGAGGACTGGGCTGCAGCTAAGCCCCCGAGTGGGAGGTTTGCTCTCCACTCGGTAGGATTTTTATATACTTAGGCGAGTACTTGGACTGCAGCTAAGCCCCCAAGTGGGAGGTTTCCTCTCCACTCGGTAGGATTTTTATATACTTAGGCGAGCACTGGGTTGCAGCTAAGCCCCCGAGTGGGAGTCTGGCTCACCACTCGGTAGGATTTTCAAACACTTAGGCGAGCACTGGGCTGCAGCTAAGCCCCCGAGTGGGAGTCTGGCTCACCACTCGGTAGGATTTTCAAACACTTAGGCGAGCACTGGGCTGCAGCTAAGCCCCCGAGTGGGAGTCTGGCTCACCACTCGGTAGGATTTTTTTGCAAACTTAGGCGAAACGGATTCGCAGCTAAGCCACCCACTGGGGGATTTCGTACGCAAACAAAAGTGACAGCAATTACTGGAAGAACTGGGACACTCTTGTCTTTGATAAAAATAAACTACAGAAGTTTTTCTTATTACATCTCATCCGAGTGAGAATTCAGGTGTAAAATGGGCGGAGTAGTTCCGCATTCCAAGCTCGTGGCTCGTCGATCCGGCGATCAATGTTGTAGAGATGATATGCTCCGTTGTGGAGGACTCTGGTGACAATGAAGGGGCCTTCCCAAGTAGGGGCAAGTTTGTGTGGTTTCTGTTGATCCACTCGGAGGACCAAGTCTCCTTCTTGGAAGACTCGGCTCTTCACATTTCTGGCATGGAATCGACGCAAGTCTTGCTGATAGATGGTCGATCTGATCATAGCCATTTCCCTCTCCTCCTCTAGGAGGTCGACTGCGTCTTGCCGGGCTTGCTCTACTTCGTCTTCTTTATAAAGCTCGACTCTGGGGGCATTGTGAAGTAGATCACTCGGCAGGACAGCTTCGGCTCCGTAAACCAGAAAGAATGGCGTTCTTCCAGTCGACCGGTTCGGGGTGGTCCCCACAAAACTGACGGAAGCTCGTCGACCCAAGCGCCTGCTGCGTGCTTGAGATCACGCATCAGTCGAGGCTTCAGTCCTTTGAGAATCAGACCATTTGCTCTTTCAGCTTGTCCATTCGACTAGGGATGCGCGACCGACGCGTAGTCGACTTGTGTGCCTTGAGAGGCGCAAAAAGATCTGAACTTGTCTGAATCGAAGTTAGACCCATTGTCAGTGATGATGCTATGCGGGACTCCATATTTGAATATCAATTCTCTGATGAAACTGATAGCAGTGCTAGCATCAAGATTTTTGATAGGCTTGGCTTCAATCCATTTGGTGAACTTGTCGACTGCCACAAGCACATGTGTGAATCCGCTCCTGCCTGTTCTCAGTGGACCAACCATGTCCAGTCCCCAAACAGCGAAGGGCCAGATGAGTGGAATGGTCCTCAGAGCCGATGCTGGCTTGTGCGACATGTTGGAGTAGAACTGGCAGCCTTCACACTTGTCGACTATCTCTTTCGCCATTTCGTTTGCCCTGGGCCAGTAAAAACCCGCTCGGTATGCTTTGGCCACAATGGTCCGAGAGGACGCATGGTGACCACAGGTCCCCGAGTGGATATCATCAAGGATTATCTGTCCTTCTTCTGGCGTTATGCACTTCTGACCGATTCCAGTTGCGCTTTCTCTATACAACTGTCCTTTTATGACTGTGAAAGCTTTAGATCGACGGATGATCTGTCGAGCCTCTTCTTCGTCCTCTGGAAGTTCTTTCCTCAAGATATACGCGATGTATGGTATCGTCCAGTCGGGAGTCATTGCCAACACCTCCATGACTAGGTCGACCACAGCAGGAATCTCGACTTCAGTCGGATCTGTGGCACTTTTCGGTTGCGGGGCTTCATCTGTAAAAGGATCCTCCTAGACTGACGGCGAGCGGATGTGTTCCAAAAACACATTGCTGGGAATGGCTTCTCTCTTGGAGCCTATCTTTGCCAGATCATCAGCTGCTTGATTTTTCAGTAGGGGGATGTGATGAAGCTCTAACCCCTCGAATTTCTTTTCTAGCTTTCTTACTGCGTTGCAGTAGCCAGTCATAGATGGGCTTCTGACGTCCAACTCCTTCATCACCTGATTAACCACCAAATCTGAGTCGCCATAGACCATGAGGCGCCGGATGCCGAGTGAAATGGCCATGCGCAACCCATACAAGAGTGCTTCATATTCTGCTTCATTATTGGAGGAATCGAAGTGAATCTCGAGAACATATCTGAGCTTATCTCCTCGGGGGGAGACCAATACTACCCCAGCACCGGAACCATTCAGCATCTTAGATCCATCGAAGAACATGGTCCAATGCTGCGAGTGAACTTGAGTCGGAAGCTGCTGTTCAATCCACTCGGCGACGAAATCTGCAATTGCTTGGGACTTGATAGACTTCTTTGCTTCAAACTTGATATCTAGGGGAAGGAGTTCAATTGCCCACTTCGCCACTCGACCAGTTGCATCTCCGTTGTGCAAAATCTCTGACAGTGGAGCGTCGCTGACGACTGTAATGGAATGGTCAGAGAAGTAGTGTGCAACCTTCTTCGTGGTCATGTAAATCCCATATACAAGCTTCTGGTAATGGGGATATTTTTTCTTCGAAGGAGTCAAAACTTCAGACACATAATATACTAGGCGCTGAACTCTGAAGGCCTTTCCTTCTTCTTCCCGCTCGACCGTAAGTACTGTACTGACAACTTGTCCCATAGCCGCAATGTAAAGCAGCAGAGGCTCTTTACTGATTGGGGCAGCAAGCACCGGCTGGGTGGAGAGCAGAGCTTTGAGCTCTGCAAATGCTGCATCAGCTTCTGGAGTCCACTCGAACTTGTCAGACTTCTTCATCAGTCGGTAAAGAGGCAACGCCTTTTCACCGAGACGAGAAATGAATCGACTTAGAGTGGCCAAGCAACCTGTAAGCTTCTGGACATCGTGCACGCGCAGAGGGCGCTTCATCCGGAGTATGGTGCCAACTTTCCCGGGATTGGCGTCGATTCCTCGTTCGGAAACGAGAAAACCGAGTAACTTTCCACCTGGAACTCTGAATGTGCACTTTGATGGATTGAGCTTGATATCATATCTCCTGAGGTTAGCAAAGGTTTCGACAAGGTCAGTCAGCAGGTCGGAACCTTTCCGTGACTTAACCACAATATCATCCATGTACACTTCCACGTTCCGAGTGATCTGAGTGAGCAAACACTTCTGAATCATCCTCATGAACGTGGCTCCAGCATTCTTGAGGCCAAAGGGCATGGTGACATAACAGAAGCACCCGAATGGGGTGATGAAAGCTGTTTTGATCTCGTCGGGTCCATACAGATGGATCTGATGGTACCCTGAATAAGCATCTAGAAAAGACAAATGCTCACACCCCGCGGTCGAGTCGACTATCTGGTCGATGCGGGGGGGAGGGAAATGATCTTTCGGGCAGGCCCGATTGATATGTTTAAAGTCAATGCACATGCGAAGTGACTTGTCCTTCTTGGGGACCATGACAACATTGGCAAGCCACTCGGAGTGGTAAACCTCTCGGATGAACTCCACTGCTAAGAGCCGAGCCACCTCCTCGCCAATAGCTTTCCTCTTCTGGACAGCGGACCGTCGAAGATGTTCTTTCACAGGCTTGAACTTCGGGTTGACTCGTAGACGGTGCTCAGCCAGGCCCCTAGGAACTCCAGGCATGTTAGAAGGCTTCCATGCGAAGATGTCCCAGTTCTCACGGAGGAACTGGATGAGCGCTTCTTCCTATTTGGAGTCGAGCATCGTTGAGATGTGAGTCGGAGCAGCATTGGGGTCGGTCGGGTGAATGTGAACTGGCTTAGTTTCACCGTACGGCTGAAAAGCTAATTCTGAAGCTGGCTTCTTGGCTCGCAGCAGTTCACTCGGATCAGCAGTCTTCTGGTACTCTTGCAGCTCGACTACTGACATCTGAGCGTCAGCGATCTTTGATCCTTTTTGAAAACACTCCTCTGCTTTCTTCCGATTGCCTGTAACGGTGATCACACCTCTGGGGCCGGGCATCTTCAACTTGAGATACACATAGCACGGTCGAGCCATGAAGCATGCATAAGCTGGCCGGCCCAGAATAGCATGATAAGCACTTTGGAAGTCCACAACCTCAAATGTCAACTTTTCCTTCCAGTAATTCTTTGAATCACCAAAAACCACATCAAGAGCAATCTGGCCGAGTGACTCGGCTTTCTTTCCAGGAATGACTCCATGGAAACTCATGTTGCTGGCACTGAGCCTGGACATCGGAATGCCCATCCCTTTCAACGTTTATGCATACAGTATGTTCAGGCCGCTGCCACCATCCATCAGGACTTTGGTCATTCGAGTGCCTTCGACAACTGGATCGACCACCAGAGCTTGCCTCCCAGGGGTGGCAATGTGCGCAGGGTGATCGGACTAGTCGAACATGATGGCAGTCTGAGACCACTTCAGGTAGCTGGGTGCTGCCGGGGCAACCATATTCATTTCACGGTTAATGAATTTCAGTCAACTTTTGCTTTCGACATCAGCAAAAATCATCAAGGTGGAATTGACTTGGGGGTACCCGTCATCACTATCTTCCTTATCCTCAACCTTGTCCGACTCTTTTTCCTTGTCTTTGGACTGCTTGCCCTAGAACTGCTGGATCAGGAGCCGACACTGTCGAGTGGTATGCTTTGGGTAAATGAGTTTACCCTCCTCGTCTTTCTTGGTGTGAATGTGACACGGCAGATCCGAAACATCATTTCCGTCTTGATCTTTTACTTTCTTGGGGTTCCAGGGCCCCTCGGGTTTTCCCTTAAATTTCCCCTGGGTTACGGCCAGGGCCTCCCCAGGAGCGGCTGGCTCGGCCTTCCGCTTCTGCTTTCGACTGGAATTGCCTCCGGTTTCCTGGGCGACTGCTTTCTGCTTGCCACTCCGGAGCCGATCTTCATCTTCTCCGTTAGCGTATTTGGTGGCAATTTCCATCATCCGATTCAGAGACATTTCTCCGGTCCGACCGAACTTCAGGTTCAACTCTCTGTTCTTGACGCCTTCTTTAAAGGCACAAACTGCTTGGCGATCTGGTACATTCTCAACTGTGTGATGCAAAGTGATCCACCTCTGGATGTAATCCCTCAGAGTTTCACTCGGTTTCTGCACGCAAGACCGCAATTCTGTAAGGCCTGCCGATCGCTTGCATGTTCCTTCAAAGGTCGTGACAAACACTCGAGAGAGATCCTCCCAAGTGTAGATGCTGCTGGGTGCTAACTGATTCAGCCACGCTCTAGCTGAGCCCTCTAACAGGAGAGGCAAATGCTTCATATCCACCTCATCATTGCCGTCGCCAATCTGGACAGCCACTCGGTAGTCTTCGAGCCAAGTGTCAGGCTTAGACTCGCCGGTGAACTTGCTGACTCCAGTCGCCAACCGGAAGTTGGGAGGAATCATTGCGGCCCTGATGGCTCGACTAAAACATTCTGGCCCTGAAACATGTACCCTACTGCTGGTAGGAGCATCTCTGTCATGTCCTTCTCTGTGAGCCCTGTTCCTGTCGACCAAACCTTGAAGGAGGATGGATCTTGCGTCAAAGCCTAGTTCCCTGGGGTCGACTGGGATCCTCCGCCCAACACTATGAGGGCGTCTGTCATCCTGCAGTCGAGGCGCATACGACCCACTCCTCGGGGGAGGGGTTGGCACTCGACATCGATCATCACGATCGAATCGATGATCATACTGCTCGTTTCTTCTGTACTGACCTGGTCGGTCTCCACGTCCCTCATGCCTCAGGGGCGATCTTGGGCTATGAGCCGACTGCACTGTATCCGCTGCAACGGATCGACTGTGGATCCTATTCCGCGACTGAGAGACAGCGGAATTCTGGTTTCCCGCTGCCCGGAGCAACGCTCTGATTTGCATCAAGCCTCTCCCGGCTTCTGACTAGGAGGGCTGAATTGATTCTGCTATTCGGGCCGCGGCTGCCAAATTCTGAACGGGAGTTCGATATACCTGCGTAGGCGGGAAGAGCTGACCTCGACTGGACTCAGGAGCCCACTGACGCGCTTGCTCGTCAAGTGCTCGCTGGAGATTCTCCAGTCGAGTGCGCTCGGCCAAGTTAGCCAAGCGCGCGTCCTCGAAGGCTCGGGCCTCGGGGGTTTCTGCAATGATAGGAGTGTGGAGTGCATCCATGTTCCGGCGGCGAAGCTCCTCTCGCTACAGCGACATGAGAGGCTCAGGGAGATATTCTTCGTGGGGACGCGACGGGTCGCCCCCACCTGCCCCTCCATCGGTACGAGTAAAACCGAGAGGGCTGCGTGTCCCATCAATTGCCAGGACCTCCGCCGCAGGATCACTGTTGTCGCACTCGGATGCGGTCTTTGCGGAGCCAGTCGAACAGGCCGCGGAGAGATTCGTCGGGCTCGATTGCTGCGACTTGTGGGGTGGCCGACTAGCGAGCCACCGCATGCCTCACCCACCTCTGAAGTCTCGATCGACCAGAGCGCTTGCACCGGTGAGAGACGAGGTGGGGAGATGACACGGGAGCCGACCGATACTGGGTCGACGGCTGCCGCAGTAGGACGCCGCGAGCACATGCACGAAGTGCGTCGCTCCGCGGACGGGGAGCGCGTCGATGTCGAGTGGAGCCTCTTGAAGCCAGGCAGAATCGTCAGCGATGAACGTGAGCGCGCCGAGACGGATCTCGCGGCCCACCACCAAAACTCCGCATGAAACCATGATCAAGGAGATCGGAAAAATTGCAACTCCTACAATTCAAGCGCTAAGATTCCTGCCCCACGGTGGGCGCCAACTGCCGTGGTTCTAAGTCTGACAGTGATGTAGGGGGGTAAGTATGGAGAGGCTAGATCTTAGCTATGCAGGAGCTGTAAGCACATGAAGATGTACGAGTTCAGGCCCTTCTCGGTGGAAGTAAAAGCCCTATGTCTCGGTGCCCGGAGGCGGTCGACTGGATTATATGTGTGAGAATGATAGGGGTGCGAACCCTTGATACTGAGGAGGGGGGTGGCTTATATAGAGTTCGCCAGCCCTCTCCTGCCCTCAGTAATGCAGGGTTTAAGGTACATTAAGGTTGGGCGTTACTGGTAACGCCTCTAATAAAGTTCTATAATGACCATAAAGGCTACTTAATGACCGACCGTTTGCCTGCGGAGTGACTTTAGATCTCCTGGCAGTCGAGTGGTTGGCTTCGTGGTTGAGTGATAGCTTCCTGGTCGAGTGTCTTGAACCCGCCGAGTGGGTATCTTCAAGTCGATTGAAAGGTGACTTCTTCTATGGATGTCCTTGGGTAGGGCTCTTAGGACAGGTCCGTGCCCCTACCCTAGGTACATGGCTTCATCAAGTAGATTGCTTCCTAGTAGATCTATTTTGAGCATTGCAAATTCTATACAAAACGCCTTTTAGATTTTCTCCCTCCCTTTGCTTAAAATTTAGAACTTCATTCTCGGGAGACAACAGAGAAGATAGAGGACTAGCCATAACGACAAGCAAGCGGAAAAGAGGCGAACAGAAAAAGAGAGGGAAGGTAGATAGAGAGAGAGAGAGAGGGCGAATAAAACGGCAAGGGTGAAGTGGGGGAGAGGAAAACGGGAGGCAAATGGCAAATAATGTAATGCGGGAGAAGGGTATGTGATGGGTACTTGGTATGTTGACTTTTGCGTAGACTCCCAGGCAACGGCGCCAGAAATCCTTCTTGCTACCTCTTGAGCACTGCGTTGGTTTTCCCCGAAGAGGAAGGGATGATGCAGCAAAGTAGCGTAAGTATTTCCCTCAGTTTTTGAGAACCAAGGTATCAATCCAGTAGGAGGCTATGCGCGAGTCCCTCGTACCTGCACAAAACAAATAACTCCTCGCAACCAACGCGATAAGGGGTTGTCAATCCCTTCACGGTCACTTACGAGAGTGAGATCTGATAGATATGATAAGATAATATTTTTGGTATTTTTGTGATAAAGATGCAAAGTAAAATAAAAGCAAAGGAAATAAATAATTATTGGAAGATTAATATGATGAAGATAGACCCGGGGGCCATAGTTTTCACTAGTGTCTTCTCTCAAGAGCATAAGTATTTTACGGTGGGTGAACGAATTACTGTTGAGCAATTGACAGAATTGAGCATAGTTATGAGAATGTCTAGGTATGATCATGTATATAGGCATCACGTCCGAGACAAGTAGACCGACTCCTGCCTGCATCTACTACTATTACCCCACTCATCGACCGCTATCCAGCATGCATCTAGAGTATTAAGTTCATGAAAACAAAGTAACACCTTAAGCAAGATGACATGATGTAGATGGATAGATTCATGCAATATGATAAGAACCCCATCTTCTTATCCTCAATGGCAACAATACAATACGTGCCTTGCTGCCCCTACTGTCACTTGGAAAGGACACCGCAAGATTGAACCCAAAGCTAAGCACTTCTCCCATTGCAAGAAAGATCAATCTAGTAGGCCAAACCAAACTGATAATTCGAAGAGACTTGCAAAGACAACCAATCATACATAAAAGAATTCAAAGGAGATTCAAATATTGTTCATAGATAATCTTGATAATAAACCCACAATTCATCGATCTCAACAAACACACCGCAAAAAGAAGATTACATCGAATAGATCTCCACGAGAGAGGGGGAGAACATTGTATTGAGATCCAAAAAGAGAGAAGAAGCCATCTAGCTAATAACTATGGACCTGAAGGTCTGAGGTAAACTACTCACACTTCATCGGAGAGGCTATGGTGTTGATGTAGAAGCCCTCCGTGATGGATACCCCCTCCGGCGGAGCTCCGTAACAGGCCCCAAGATGGGATCTCGTGGATACAGAAAGTTGCGGCGGTGGAATTAGGGTTTTGGCTCCGTATCTGATCACTTGGGGGTACGTAGGTATATATAGGAGGAAGGAGTACGTCGGTAGAGCAACAGGGGGCCCATGAGGGTGGAGGGCGTGCCTGGGGGGGTAGGCGCACCCCCCTACCTCATGGCCTCCTCCTTTGTTTCTCGACGTAGGGTCCAAGTCTCCTGGATCATGTTCGGTGAGAAAATCACGTTCCTGAAGGTTTCTTTCCGTTTGGACTCCGTTTGATATTCCTTTTCTTCGAAACCCTAAAATAGGCAAAAAAAACAACAATTCTGGGCTGGGCCTCCGGTTAATAGGTTAGTCCCAAAAATAATATAAAACTAGATAATAAAGCCCAATAATTTCCAAAACAGTAGATAATATAGCATGGAGCAATCAAAAATTATAGATACGTTGGAGACATATCAAGCGGCTAGGTATTTAAACTTGAGGACACACAATCCCGGACACATAGTCCTCACCTGATTCTCCTTGAGATAAGGTCACACAGACCTCACCCAATCACTCGTGGTAACCCTTCAGGTGACTTCCAAACCTTCACAGACACGGTCACTCGGCGATCCACAATTTCCACTTGGATGCTCTACACCATGACGCCTAACCGTCTGAAGGATGCACAGTCCTCAAAAGTAACAAGCGTCGGTTCCACACAGGAACAATCTCTTCAGTGATGCTCAATCACTTTGGGTTTGTAGGTGTTTGGGTTTGGGTTTTCCTCACTCAATGATTTTCGCTCAAAGTCCTCGGAGGATGGGATGCTCCCAATTGACAAGTGTTAGTTTCTCTCAGAGCAGCCAACCAACTAGTGATTGTAGGGCGCGACTATTTATAGCCTAGGGAGTAGCCCGACATGATAAGACATAAATGCCCTTCAATGATATGACCGTTAGGTGGGTAGATATTTTGCGATAGCTGGCGCGTAGCACATCAACAGTTGGATATTTGAGTATCAAATTCCTCAGGGCTATCATGTTCCTCATTTGTTGGCAATTCACACTGGCGAATTCCCAACACCTTAGTTAGAACAAATTCCTCAGAGAATAGAAGATCTTCGTCTGTGTCACTGAAGAAATTGACTGAACTGTATGAGATTTCCAATGGCTTCACTCGAAAGGATTGGTAGGTGTAGGATTTTGAGATGAGCATCAGTTGGAAACTTTTCCTTAGTTTTACCTCGACTCCCTTTAACATTACGGTGTTTCTTATGACTCAAGATAGAGAAAACGAAACTAAAAACAAAAGCCTTCATGCTTCATATTCCTCGCATGAATATCAAGTCTTCACGGTCACACCAATTTCTTCACTTTCAGAGTCTTCAGAAAGCCAAATTCTTCAGTTGAAGACATTCATTTTTAGGGGTCGACTTTCTCTGTAAATATCAAACTCCTCATAGACTTATAGACCTATGTACACTCACAAACTCATTAGTCCCTTAACCTATAAGTCTTCAATACACCAAAATCACCAAGGGCACTAAATGCACTTACACATTCATGTTAAATAGGGCACCATCTAAACATGTTGAGATGACACGTATGAACTATGGTTTGGCAAGAAACCTAAGCTGTCGTTTCTTAAAGTTTGGGGTTGCGAGTCTTATGTGAAAAAGTTTCAGCCTGATAAGCTTGAACCCAAATCGGAGAAGTGTGTCTTCATAGGATACCCAAAAGAAAATGTTGGGTACACCTTCTACCACAGATCTGAAGGGAAGATCTTTGTTGCTAAAAATGGATCCTTTCTAGAGAAGGAGTTTTCTCCCGAAAGGAGTGAGTGGGAGGAAAGTAGAACTTGATGAGGTAATTGTACATTCTCTCGAATTGGAAAGTAGCTCATCACAGAAAACCGTTTCAATGATGCCTACTCCATCTAGACAGGAAGCTAATGATGATGATCATGAAACTTCAGATCAAGTTACTACTGAACGTTGTAGGTCAATCAGAGCACGATCCACACCTAGTGGTATTGTAATCCTATTCTAGAAGTCATGTTACTAGACCATGGCAAACCTACAAACTATGAAGAAGCTATGATGAGCCAAGATTCCGAGAAATGGCTTGAGGCCATGAAATTTGAGATAGGATCCATGTATGAGAACAAAGTGTGGACTTTGGTGGACTTGTCGGATGATCGGAAAGCCATTGAGAATAAATGGATCTTCAAGAGGAAGACGGACGCTGATGGCAGTGTTACTATCTACAAAGCTTGACTTGTCGCAAAAGGTTTCCGACAAGTTCAAGGTGTTGACTACAATGAGATTTTCTCACTCGTAGCGATGCTTAAGTTTGTCCGAATCATGTTAGCAATTGCCGCATTTTATGGAATTTGGCAAATGGATGTGAAAACTGTATTCCTTCATGGATTTCTTAAATAAGAGTTGTATATGATGCAACCAAAAGGTTTTGTCGATCCTAAAGGTGCTAACAAAGTGTGCAAACTCCAATGATCCATCTATGGACTGGTGCAAGCATCTCGGAATTGGAATATACGCTTTGATAAGGTGATCAAAGCATATGGTTTTATACAGACTTATGCTGAAGCCTGTATTTACAAGAAAGTGAGTGGGAGCTCGGTAGCATTTCTAATATTATATGTGGATGACATATTGGAAATGATATAGAATTTCTGGATAGCATAAAAGGATACTTGAATAAAAGTTTTTCAATGAAAAACCTCGGTGAAGCTACTTACATATTGGGCATCAAGATCTATAGAGATAGATCAAGACGCTTAATAGGACATTCACTAAGCACATACCTTGGCAAGTTTTTTAAAAAGTACAAAATAGATCGGTCAAAGAAACGGTTCTTGTCTGTGTTGCAAGGTGTGAAGTTGAGTAAGACCCAAAACCCGACCACAGCAGAAGATACAAAGAGAATGAAAGTCATTCCATATGCCTCAACCATAGGTTCTATAAAGTATGCCATGTTGTGTACCAGACCTATTATATACCCTGCTATGAGTTTGGCAAGGGGGTACAATAGTGATATAGGAGTAGATCACTGGACAGCGGTCAAAATTGTCCTTAAGTACCGAAAGAGGACTAAGGAAATGTTTCTTGGTTATGGAGGTGACAAAGAGTTCGTCGTAAAGTGTTACGTCGATGCAAGCTTTGACACTGGTCCGGATGACTCGGAGTCTCAAACTTGATACATATTGAAAGTGGGAGCAATTAGCTAGAGTAGCTCCGTGCAAAGCATTATAAACATAGAAATTTGCCAAATACATACGGATCTGAATGTGGCAGACCCATTGACTAAACTTCTCTCACAAGCAAAACATGATCACACCTTATGTACTCTTTGGGTGTTAATCACATGGCGATGTGAACTAGATCATTGACTCTAGTAAACCCTTTGGGTGTTGGTCACATGGCGATGTGAACTATGGGTGTCGGTGTACAAAAGTAGGGGCTCTCCTTTTGCACCCCTTTACTTGTGCACGGGCAGTCAGAGTCGCTCCCACGGCCGCACTGAGCAGGGCAGAGGAGGGATGCCGGAGCGCAAGACAGCCAGAGCAACGCCAAGACCAGGGGCACAAAGAGAGCAAGTGGGTGAGGTGGACTCCCTCGGCAAGACTCTTGTCGGGGCGGCCTCCGCAGCCCCGGCAAGATCCTTGCCGGGGCAACTTGCCTAACGCGAGTAGAGCGCGCCACCCTTGAGCCCAAGGGTTTCCAACACCATCAACTACATTGAAACCAAGGCTCGGGAGGCACCTCCATGGTGGAAAGCAGATCTTTGTAGAGATCATAAATACGCAAGATCATATGCGAACCCGAAGACGACGATCCTTGGTGGGATCCTTGCCAAGGAAATCCACGAGACCCCCAGCAAGATCCTTGCCGGGGACGACCGCGATGCCATGGCAAGACCCTTGCTGGGCCCTCGGCAAGACCCTTGCCGAGGATGTCTACGGGGCCGTAGCCAGGCCCATGTCTGCCAAGACTCCATTGCTGCTCCCATGCAGTTGCTAGCTCAATTAGTTGGGCAGGCGTCTACTTGGCAGCGTGCGGCCTCCACACCGACTCAGCAAGCACCTGTGTGGTGGCATGCAGATCTTCGTGAAGGCTCCCCAATCACGCCATCCCAGCATCCAGCCAACGTGGCACTACAATACCTCATCAGCTCGGACGCGCGTCAGAGCCATGCGAGGCGGCGACAGCTGGGACGAGCTTCCTTGTCGTCCCTGATAAAGCAAGAGGGGCACGTCGGCAATGCATTAAATGCATTTGTATGACGGTTCTAGAGGATAGACTCAGCCGCGATGCACCATTCCACATCCTGTGTGCCACTGTGGCGACCCCTTTTTTCTATAAAAGGAGGCCCAAGGCGTACTGGAGGGGGATTCGGATCTTTGGAACCAGAGAGACACTGTAGCTAGTTCAAGAACTCAAGAACACTCAAATATACACTAGAACCGGACTAGGGTGTTACGCGTCTCCGCGGCCCGAACCTGGGTAAACGATCCTTGTGCTGACCGCCAAACCCGCTCTTTGCACAACCCCTCGCCCGCCAACCGTAGAAGGGGTCCCAGTGATCCCGTAGGTGTCGTTTCCCACCGACATCTCTGGCGCGCCAGGTAGGGGGTGCGCAGTTGTGGAAATCTGGTCTGGTTGAAGCAGCGGCTTCATCGTGGTCGTCACTCCAAGGAATAAGACGATCGAACAAGTGGCGCCCTCGGTGGACGCAGTGGATGCTCACGCAGCGGCAGAAAAGCTAAGTCATGCAAAACTTTGAGTAATTCTTTTTTATATATAAGGTTATCATCCTCGACGATCTTGCCCTGTGTATGGAAAACCTGCACGCAATGGGGCCCTGCCACTATTGGCAACGCCCTCGTTCTGTTTCGAGTCCGCTCAATATTTTGAGCGGCCTCGTCGAGAACGGCAGGGTGACCTTCTTTGATTGGCAATGATCTCGTTCTGTCTCGAGTCCGCTCGATAGCTCGAGCGGCCACGTTAAGAGTAGTGAGGTGGTTTGCTCGGCAGCAAGCATACCCGGCAGGCCATTGGGGATCCATCCTCAAGGCGCCATGGCTTGGGTTTCTGCGTCGGCAAGCCTACCCGATTGACATAGGGTGGACATACAAAGGGAGATCAAACGGGAAAATAACATGTATCGTTTCAAAAGCATTGCAGAGTTATATTACATCAATTGTTGCTGTAGTTCTAACTAAAGATAAAAATTGTCTTGGTTGTGAACCTGCAACGGCGATAAGAAATGGGGTGTCTAGTCCCGGCGCTGGCCTTCAATCCTCCAAACTCCGTCGATGCGGCTGATGACGGGCTCGATATGCTCCTCGAGCGTCACGGGGTCCACGTCCTCCGGCAAGCTATCCAGCGAAGCTTCGAAGTCGAGGTCAGGGTTCCAATACGCCACCTTGGTGAGGACCTTGGTCATGGCACCCCGATAAAGCCTACGGGCCTCATCGGCTAGAGAGGCCGCCCTGTTGGAGAGGAACCGCTCCAGGGCCCCGAGAACACCCTCGAAGAACAGAGTCAGCCTGGCATTAGGACTCACGTTTGGCTCCGGGACATACCTCACATTTGGCATCCCCATGGTAGCCAGCTGCGTGGTGATCCTACCGGCGACATCGGCAAGGCGGCTGACCCAGAGCTTCTCGCCCTCCACAAAATCCGCGTGGTTGACGGCGTCGTTCTTCCACAGCTGCCTCTCCTCCTCAAGATTCTTGGCCAGGGTCTCCTCTTGGGCCCTGGCCTCCGAGAGCGTCCCCTCATGACCCTCCAGCTTCAGCTTCAGGTCCTTGATGGACTCGTTGGCCGTGGAGAGTAGCTCGACCTTGTCGAGGACTGCGACCTGCGCGTCAGCCAAGGCGCCCTTGGCCGCAACCCTCTCCCCTGTTAGCTCCTGGTCTGCTTCTTCAGCCCGTCCCGCTCCACCTCTAGCTCGTTCACCTTGTCGGCATGGATCTGGGCATGAGCATTGAGGGCCTCCTCATGCCTCTGCTCCAGTTCCTGGGTCCGGTGCACGACAAGCTCCTTGACCTCCTCGTCCTTGCCGCGGAGTGTTGCGGTGAGTTTCTCCTCGCGAGCGGCAAGGCCCTCCTCCTGGGAGTTCAGCTCGGCCTGGTGCTGACGCTGGGCGGCCTCGTCCTTGGCGGCCTATTGACTCGCCGCCTCCTGGGCCTTCTCGATATTGTCCTGCTTCATGACAAGATCCAGCTTGCGCTCGGCCAGCTGATCCTGGGCGGTCTTCAGTGCCTCACAGGCCTAGCGGAACCAAGCCCGCGTCTTGGCGACGCGCCCTTCGTGGTCCGCCTTCGCCTTGTCCAGTGCTGCCATCCTGGACTTGGCCTTGTCCAGGCGGGCACGGTGAAGCGCCTGAAGCTTGTGGAAGTTGGCACTCTTGCTCTGGAGGAGCCGCTCTTCCTAGGAACTGCCTCCACCGATGCTCGGTTCGTCAACGACCTCGAGCCCGGCGGCGGCAAGCACCTCGTCGTCAAACACCTCCCCCTCGGTAGGCGCCCTGGTGCTCGCCGTCCATGGGAGGTGGACTTATAGGTCGTCGCTCACCTTCAGATACTTGCCCGAGCCAGAGGCAGTGGACGAGAAAGGATGGTTGTCAGCCACCTCCTCTACGGCAGCGGCCTAGCTGGCCTCCCCGACAGGCCCCTTGCCGGCCTCCTCGGCAGCGGCCTCGTCGGTCTCTCCGGCAGGCCCCTTGACAGCATCCTCAGCAACACCCTTGGCAGCCTCCTCAGCGGCAATCTCGTCGGCCTCGGCCACGGCATCCTTGGCGACCTCTTTGATGACAATGTCCACATCCTCCCGGTCTGCCGAGGAAGGATCTAGATACCAAGAAGGGGAATGAGGCGAAGTCAAGATCAAAATTCGAAAGAAGAAAAACGAGCGGGAATATGAGGCAAACAACTCACCCGTGCTAATCTGGGATGAAGTGGCCCCCTCCCCACCAACATCTGGTGCCGGGACGGAGCCGCCGGCGCCCTGGTTCGCCTCCTCCTCCTCCGTGCGCATGGGCTCGGTGCTTGGCGCCCTTGCCGGGGACGCCCCTTGGGGCAGCGTGTTTGATGGGGGCGGCATGTTGGGGGTGGCCCTCAGTGGCTCCTGCTGCTACCGTCCTCCTCCTGCAACCACAACAAGGTCAGCACCAAGAAAACGTGTCCCAGCACACGTCGATGGGGAGCGAGTGATGAACGCATACTGGGGGCGCCGGGGGCTGCTATCCGGGCTGCTCTCCACCACCAGCGGTGTACTCGAGGTGCCCACCAGGGGCTGGCCGCCCGTCGAGGCCCTGACCCTCTTCGCCACCCTTTGGGCCAGCGTCTCCCTATCCCTGGGAAGATGAGACAAGTCAAGAAAAGCGGCACGGTCTGAGGGGAGGGAGATGACAAAAGACGAGATACTTACTCATCCTTCGCCTCCTCCTCCACTTCCTTCCTCATCCTCCTCGGGCTAAGGGACCCGAGGTCGAAGAAGACCTCCATGTCGTCATCTGCAGGAGGAGGGGAAGCGGGTGGAGTCCGAGGACGCTTGGACGAAGAAGAGGCAGCCGCTTTCTTCTTTGCCACCATAGCCTTCACCGCCTTCCCCGCCGCCGCGGCCCTCGTCTGACGCATGGACGCCTCCTGAGGTTGTTGCGGTTGTGCGGCCCTGCTGGGCCAGACCGGCTCACTAGAGCTGGCCTGCCATAGGACGCGCCATCTCCCCATGGCTGGGGTTCGACAGCCTCGACCTCATCTTCAATGAGAGGGGCCCCGGTGTCGGTGCTGCTGGCCTCCCTAGCGGATTCCGCCCACTGGGCGAGCTCCTTCTCCTCCGCGGCCGCCACGGCCTCGTCCTCCATGCCGCCAGCGCCGCCGACCTCCTTGGCGAGCGCCGCCTCCGCGGCCCTGGTGGTGATATAGTCCAGCTCCGCTTGGGTTGTGTCCTGGATGAGCAGCGGCACTTAGCGGACGTACTTCCCTGTAGGGTGTCGAAGAACTTCTGCACCAGATCCACCTCCGGCTCGACCCAATTTGGGTCAAGGCATGTGCATTACAGTCCGGCATCATGGCTATGATGTCGGTTTGGTGGGAGTTGTTGCTCAACGAGACCACCCCTGCCGGCAACCCGAACAGGGGCCCCTTGGCGACCTTTCCGGCCTTCACGAACTTGCCGGTCCTCTCGGCCCTGCCGTCGCGGTTCACATCGAGCTGAAAAAGCCGCTGGCAGAAGTGGGCGTGCCCCATAACCGTGAAGTTGTGGTTCAGGCCGGGGCGGAGCCGCATGATGTCAGCCGCATTCCTGAAGACCCAGGCCGGCCTCCCCTTGTTGTGAAGTGGAGCGACGCGGAGGCAGATGAAATCTGCCCTAATCATCTCCAGGGTGAGCCCGACAATGGTGAGGTGATGGATTCTGGTGATGGCGACCGTGAGCTTCCCATCCTCGGCATCGACATCACCCCAGTCGTCTCTGTGAACCGGCGGCGCCTGGCGAACCTGGCAAAATTCTTGTGGGTCCTCCTCCTCAATCCAACACTACCGGCTCTGCCACTCCTCCCACCTCTCCTTCTGAGCGCCCTCTGGATACGTCCCCTTCTTCAGGGTCCTTGGGATCCAGGCGACACAACCGGAAATGGCGCCTCCACTCTGGATCCGAGGATAGAAGTAGTGGCGGAAAAGCGCCATGTTGGTATGCACTCTGGCTTAGCCCTCGCAGAGATGGGCGAAAAGGGCCATGCACGCCACGGCATTTGGTGTGAAATCCAGGAGGTGGAAGCCATAGGTGTGCATGACATCGTTGAAGAAATCGGAGAAAGGGGGGCAGAGGCCGCATGAAAAGGAGTCGACGAAGAATGGGTACCGATTCGGGCCGGCCTTGGCGACATCGGCGGGGATGATGCGCGTGGCCGGATGCCTCGTTGTCTCTCCCCCCATCTTGCACCCCCACAAGGGAATGAAGTTGTCCTGGAGGTGGACCGCATCGACCATCAAGGGAAAGTAGGCGAGCTGCGTCCACCGCGCCGCCGACTCACTATCGGGCTGGTTCATCCCCCCGACATCCTTGGCCACACCTTTGCCTTTGCTGGTTTTGGGTGCCATGGCAGCTGCGAGAGGTAAAGGAGGAAGGGCGGCGAAAATGCAGCGGCAGCGAGCAAGAGCAAGAGCTTGAGGAGGAAGAAAGAGGGGATGGCGGTTCCGAGATTGGAGAAGGCACAGAGGGTAAATGAGCAGCGCGCCCGCGGTTATCCCTTTTTAAGGGGAAGGTGTGAGCTGCCTCTTTACCATCTATTGTGATGTGACGCATGTGTGCATAAACCGCCCCACGTCGCACGTTCAACGCGGGTCATGGGGAAGCACAGCGGACGGAAAAGTTACTGCGGTAAAAATCCGCCCCGCCTGCCCGCGCACCGTTCTGGGCCAAGACCAACAACACGTCGTGCTTATGTGTGGCCTAGGCCCGGGGGCTCTTGTCGGTATACAAAAGTAGGGTCTCTCCTTTTACACCCCTTTACTTGTGGACGGGCAGTCAGAGTCGCGCCCACGGTCGCACTGAGCAAGGCAGAGGAGGGATGCCGGAGCGCAAGATAGCGAGAGCAACGCCAAGACCAGGGGCACAAAGAGAGCAAGAGGGCGAGGTGGACTTCCCTGGCAAGACTCTTGCCGGGGAGGCCTCCGTAGCCCTGGCAAGATCCTTGCCGAGGCAACTTGCCTGACGCCAGCAGAGCACGCCACCCTTGAGCCATGGGGTTTCAAACACCATCAACTACATTGAAACCAAGGCTCAAGAGGCACCTCCATGGTGGCATGCACATCTTTGTAGAGATCATAAATACACAAGATCAGATGAGAACCAGAGGACGACGATCCTTGGCGGGATCCTTGCCAAGGAAATCCAGGAGACCCCCGGCAAATCCTTGCCGGGGACGACCGCGGTGCCACGGCAAGACCCTTGTCGAGGATGTCTGTGGGGCCGCAGCCAGGCCCACATCTGCCAAGACTCCATCGCCGCTCCCATGCAGCTGCTAACTCAACTAGTTGGGAAGGCGTCTGTATGGCAGCGTGCGGCCTCCACACCGACTCTGCAAGCACCTTCGTGGTGGCATGCAGATCTTCGTGAAGGCTTCGCCATCACACCAGCCCAGCAGCCTACCAACGTGGCGCTACAACACCTCATCAGCTCAGATGCGCATCGGAGCCATGCGAGGCGGCAACAACTGGGATGAGCTTCCTTGTTGTCCCCGATAAAGCAAGAGGGGCACGTCGGCAGCACATTAAATGCATTTGTCCGACGGTGCCAGAGGATAGACTCGGCCGTGATGCACCTTTCCAGCTCCTGTGTGCCACTGTGGCGACCCCTTTTGTCTATAAAAGGAGGCCCGAGGCATACTGAAGGGGGATTCGGATCTTTGGAACCAGAGAGACACCGTAGCTAGTTCAAGAACTCAAGAACACGCAAATATACACGAAAGAAGGACTAGGGTATTATGCGTCTCCGTGGCCCAAACCTGGGTAAACGAACCTTGTGTTGACCGCCAGACCCGCTGTGCCCGCCAACCGTAGAAGGGGTCCCAGTGATCCCATAGGTGTCGTTTCCCACTGACAATGAATGTTAATCACATGACGATGTGAATTGGTGTTAAATCACATGGAGGTGTGAAATAGATTATTCACTCTAGTGGAAGTGGGAGACTGAAGGAAATATGCCCTAGAGGCAATAATAATGTTGTTATTTTATATTTCCTTATATCATGATAAATGTTTATTATTCATGCTAGAATTGTATTAACCGGAAACTTGATACATGTGTGGATACATAGACAAAACGTCGTGTCCCTAGTAAGCCTCTACTAGACTAGCTCGTTAATCAAAGATGGTTAAGTTTCCTAACCATAGATATGTGTTGTCATTTTATGAACGGGGTCATATCATTAGGAGAATGATGTGATGGACAACATCCATCCGTTAGCTTAGCATATTGATCGTTCAGTTTTATTGCTATTGCTTTCTTCATGCCATATACATATTCCTTTGACTATGAGATTATGCAACTCCCGGATACCGGAGGAATACCTTGTGTGATATCAAACGTCACAACATAACTGGGTGATTATAAAGATGCTCTATAGGTATCTCCGAAGGTGTTTGTTGGGTTGGCATAGATCGAGATTAGGATTTGTCACTCCAAGTATCAGAGAGGTATCTCTGGGCCCTCTCGCTAATGAACATCATAATAAGGCTTGCAAGCAATGTGACTAATGATTTAGTTGCGGGATGATGCATTACGGAATGAGTAAAGAGACTTGCCAGTAACGAAATTGAACTAGGTATGAAGATACCGACGATGGAATCTCGGGCAAGTAACATACCGATAGACAAAGGGAACTACGTATGTTGTCATAAGGTTGGACCGATAAAGATCTTCGTAGAATATGTAGGAGCCAATATGGGCATCCAGGTTCCGTTGTTGGTTATTGACTAGAGAGGTGTCTCGGTCATGTCTACATAGTTCTCGAACCCGTAGGCTCCGCACGCTTAACGTTCGTTGACGATATAGTACTATATGAGTTATGTATGTTCGTGAACGAATGTTGTTTGGAGTCCCGGATGACATGACGAACATGATGAGGAGCTCCGGAATGGTCCGGAGGTAAAGATTGATATATAGGATGATATGGTGTGGCCAAGGGGTGAAGCCTACGGGGCTTTAGGTCGGTGCAAAAGGAGTTTTGCGGAGGCCAGGGGCCAAACGCTGGAGACCCTGGTGTCTGGCCCTGGGCCACACGCCAAGGCCCATGGCATCTGGGCCAGACGCCAAGGACCGTGGTGTCTAGTCCTGGAAGTCCGAGAAGGACTCTTCCTTGCGGGCAAAATTGACTTTGAGGAGGATTTTACTCCAAGTTTCGACCCTAGGGCTCAACATATAAATGGAGGGGCAGGGCTAGCTCCTGGAACACATCAAGATTCACCAAGCCATGTGCCGGCAACCCCGTCCCCTCTAGTTTATCCTCCATCTAGTTTCTGTAGTGCTTGGCGAAGCCCTGGGGATAATGTTCTTCATCATCAACCATCACCATGTCGTCGTGTTGCCGGAACTCATCTACTACTTCGCCCGTCTTGTTGTATCAAGAAGGCGGGGACGTCATTGAGCTGAATGTGTGCTGGACGCGGAGGTGCCGTACGTTCGGTACTTGATTAGGACAGATCGTGAAGGTGTACGACTACATCAACTACGTTGATAAACGCTTCCACTTTGCGATCTTCATGTAACATCCCAAATTTTCAATTTGGAATGTTATACATAGGTCATCATATGCATATCATATTTTAATTGCATTTTGGTTTTGATCCTAGAAATTCTAAACAACTTAAGGACCCATGGAGAGAGTTGGGGATTTCGCTTATTTTCATATTTGAATTTTTCTCAAATATTGAAAAGGGGATCATTTTGGTTTTAATTATTTTTCTCTCTAAAATATTTCCAATATTAAAAATAAAAGAGAGGAGATAATACGACTTCTCCAAAATAAAGGAAATATTGGAGGAAAAATATTAAAATCAAAAATGTAATTTTATTTGGATTTTATTGCTATTTTATTCGAATTAGAAAAATATGCATTTTTAGGCCAAGAAAATGTTCACTTTGTTCTAAATATTTTATTTAGACGGAGATTTTTTTGACATTTTTAGAATTTTATTAATATTTTTTAGGATTTTTTCTTTTCAACAAAATTTATTTTAAAATAATAATAATAATAATAATAATAATAATAATAAATAACGCACGTCGCCTGACTGGGCCAACGGCCCAGCCGAGCGGGCCTCAACCCAGCCGCTCGCCGCCGGCTTCCCCGCACGCCACCGCACCTCGCCAGGACTCCGAGCTCGCCCAGACGCCGCCCGACCCCCCCCCCCCCCAAGTCGTTCTGCCGCCCCTACCCCCTTTAAATAGCCACCCGGGGCTCCCCTTGGACCCCGAGCCACCCCACCGCCTGCGCGGCACACCGCCGCCGCAGCCGTCGCACTCCGCCGCCGCCGAGCGCCGCTGCCGCCGCTACCTCGCTTCGCCGCCCGACGCCGCCTCGCCCCGCTGCAACACCGCCGGAGCCGCCGGACCTCGCCGATCTCACCGCCGTTTTTTCGGCTTTAGGTATAAAACTGATCGTTTTTTATATAACCCTAGTTACGGTTTTATTAGATCGGTTCGGTTTTTTGCAGTTTAGTTCTGTTTGCGAACATTTGTTCGTTTTAACGAACGAATTCGTTCGTTAGTCTCTGTTAGCGGAGGTTCACCAGGGACCTATCCGCGAATACTTTTATCGCAGATTAGCCCCTGATCTTTAAACCCTCGCAACTTTGCAACCGTTTGTCCAAATCCAGTCAAACCAACGCCTAAATCTTTGTCTCGAGCCTCTCTTTCTGGTTAATCAACTTGAACATGCTTTTGACAACTTAAAATTTGGTTTCAAGCAAATTTGAATTCGAAGTTCTTTTGACCGTAGTTTGAGTTTCATAGCTCCGATTCAATAGAATCTTTTTGCAAACCAAAGCTCTTCAGTTGAACTTTCAGATTCGATCTTCTTATTTGAGTTTTACCCTTGCATCTATGCTTGAGTGCTTATGTATGCTATTGTTTGTTTGTGACAGAATTCCCGGAGTGCGAACCGTGCTACCACGAGTCTCTAGGGTTTGCAGATTGTTAGCAAGGCAAGTAACACATTGATCATACTCTTTTCATACCCAGTTTTTATGCATTAGTTACAATCCTAAAACCCTACATGATTAGGATGTGATTAACTTGTGGGTATTGGGAAGTAGATGATGAGGTAGAACCTATTGCCCTTTTATTATCAAACCCTTGGGAGTTACTTCTACGTTATGCTTAGGTTGCCATGCTATGCTTGTAGATGTGGGTTGGTTTGAGTGATCCATGATAGATGTGAGGTTGTTAATTAATGGTTAACTTAAGGTGGCTACTTAAATACACATCTGGGTGGATTGGTTGCGGGCAACTGGGGATATACCAGCGTTGTCCGTTGGTTCGCCACCCAGGCTCAAAGGGATCATAAGACTATTCATGCTAGAAATTTCTGTGTGCAGCCACAAGCTATTATGGGCTATAGCATAGTTGAGTATGTTACATGGCCTCTTTCAGTGGTGGGCTAGCAGATGTAGGAGAAAGTAGGTGTAACTGTTCACCCAGAGTAAAGAGTTAATGCTTCTGAAAGACTGTGTCTCGGTCATCCATTTCTCAAACACCATGTAGTGTAAGAAATCCAAAGGAGGAGATCGAGTCTTGTGGGGGAAAGTGCGCAAACCTCTGCAGAGTGTACAAAGTAATCATGGTTAGCCGTGTCCCCGGTTATGGACATCTTGAGTATCTGGTTCTTGGATTATCATGTTGATCTCATCACTCTAAATTAATTTAATTGGTTATTAATTACTGTTTAATTGGGTTTGAGATGGGGATACCATTCTTAATGTTTTTCAACTACCGTGATAGTTAAATAAAATATATTCCTTTGATGTAGGGGAAAATTGTCTTTTCGCAAAAACCTTATAGCCATAGAGCCTCCACCAGCCATATATGCATGTAGTGATAGCATTTATTCTGTTCATTGCTCTATTGTGTTATATTGCCAGCATATTCCATGTGCTGACCCATTTCGGGCTGCAACATATCATGTTGTAGACTTTTTCGACGAAGAGTAAGGTGCGCTAGGTTGTTGTCGTGCACTCAGCTATGCCGTTGGAGTTGATGGACTCACTTTTGAAGGAAATATGCCCTAGAGGCAATAATAAAGTTATTATTTATTTCCTTATATCATGATAAAAGTTTATTATTCATGCTAGAATTGTATTAACCAGAAACATAATACATGTGTGAATACATAGACAAATAGAGTGTCACTAGTATTGCCTCTACTTGACTAGCTCGTTAATCAAAGATGGTTATGTTTCCTAACCATGGACAAAGAGTTGTCATTTGATTAACGGGATCACATCATTAGTTGAATGATCTGATTGACATGACCCATTCCATTAGCTTAGCAGCCGATCGTTTAGTATGTTGCTATTGCTTTCTTCATGACTTATACATGTTCCTATGACTATGAGATTGTGCAACTCCCGTTTGCCGGAGGAACACTTTGTGTGCTACCAAACGTCACAACATAATTGGGTGATTATAAAGGCGCTCTACAGGTGTCTCCAAAGGTACATGTTGGGTTGGCGTATTTCGAGATTAGGATTTGTCACTCCGATCGTCGAAGAGGTATCTCTGGGCCCTCTCGGTAATGCACATCACTTAAGCCTTGCAAGCATTGCAACTAATGAGTTAGTTGCGGGATGATGTATTATGGAACGAGTAAAGAGACTTGCCGGTGACGAGATTGAACTAGGTATTGGATACCGACGATCGAATCTCGGGCAAGTAACATACCGATGACAAAGGGAACAACGTATATTGTTATGCGGTCTGACCGATAAAGATCTTCGTAGAATATGTAGGAGCCAATATGGGCATCCAGGTCCCGCTATTGGTTATTGACCGGAGACGTGTCTCGGTCATGTCTACATTGTTCTCGAACCCATAGGGTCCGCACGCTTAAGGTTTCGATGACAGTTATATTATGAGTTTATGAGTTTTGATGTACCGAAGGAGTTCGGAGTCCCGGATGAGATCGGGGACATGACGAGGAGTCTCGAAATGGTCGAGACATAAATATCGATATATTGGACGACTATATTCGGACATCAGAAAGGTTCCGAGTGATTCGGGTATTTTTCGAAGTACCGGAGAGTTATGGGAATTCGTCGGGAGAAGTATTGGGCCTTGATGGGCTTTAGTGGGAAGAGGAGAAAGGGCCTGCTGCGCCCCCTCCCCTCTAGTCCGAATTGGACTAGGGAAAAGGGGGCCGGCCACCTTTCCTTCTCAGCCACTTCCTTCTCCCTTCCTCCCCTCTTGGTGGACTCCTGCTAGGACTTGGAGTCCTAGTAGGACTCCACATCCTGGCCGCACCTAGCCTTGGCCGGCCTCCTCCTCCTCCATCCTTTATATACAGGGGCAGGGGGCACCCCATAGACACACAAGTTGATCCACGTGATCTTATTCTTAGCCGTGTGCGACGCCCCCTGCCACCATAGTCCTCGATAATATTGTAGCGGTGCTTAGGCGAAGCCCTGCGACAGTAGTACATCAAGATCGTCACCACGCCGTCGTGCTGACGGAACTCTTCCCCGACACTTTGCTGGATCGGAGTCCGGCGATCGTCATCGAGCTGAACGTGTACTAAAACTCGGAGGTGCCGTAGTTTCGGTGCTTGATCGGTCGGGCCGTGAAGATGTACGACTACATCAACCGCGTTGTCATAACGCTTCCGCTGTCGATCTACAAGGGTACGTAGATCGCACTCTCCCCTCTCGTTGCTATGCATCACCATGATCTTGCGTGTGCGTAGGAAAATTTTGAAATTACTACGTTCCCCAACAACTTTATCTTCCAAGCCTTCCGCTGTTATCGTATTTAGATGGCCTTAAGCCATATTATTGTAATAAGTTCTCTTTTGAGGCATTTTTTGTAATAGGTGTGTGATTACACTCTGTTATAAATCCTTCAAGTACTGTGTGTGTCAGCATTACCGATCCAGGGATGACACTTATGCACAGAGATTTGACCGTTTGAGGTCGGATTGCTACAAGATGGTATCATAGCACACGCTGATTGTAGGACACGACCACTAAGATAAACCATAGGTCACTCTTCTCTACTCATTTCTGACTCCTCTCCATTTTCCACTCTATAGGATGGCAGACTCAAGGAACAAGTTTGCATAACCGGATGAAGACACACCTTTTGGTCAACACTTGAAGGAAGTCACTAGGTACCTGAACATAGGAATACCAAGCTTCACCTGGACCTACACCGCCACTTTACCAGAAGAGGAGCGTTGGATGATTCGAGTTCAAGTTCTAGGAAGGACGTTCACGCCAGTTACTGAGCCCATAGAGTTTTCCTTTGATGCACCAACCTAGAGTCTAGGAAAGAGCATGGCAGCCCACATCTCCGTGGGACACATCGGCAAAGTTTATCACAAGGAACTTAAGGACACCATCTACCAGATATGTGGGTGCCGAGATGAGCAACGGCAGATGATCAGCACCAGGAGGGACAGGTCCATTGCAGCTTTCACCCAGGAGTTAAACCAGCACATTCGTCACCAGGAGAACCAAATGTGAGCAAGTATGATAGACCTGAAGATGGTGATGACCAGGAACTTGGAGCTTGAAGAGGAACTCGAGTCTACACGCGACGGATACGAGGAGGAAATCGCAATACTAGTGAAGAAGAATGATGACCCGACAAGGAAGCTATGAGTGTTCATGGGAGACCCCGCGCCAGGAGAAGATGACGACCATCCCGATGACATCTGTTCGGAAGACTACATCATCATCGACGACACCGACTCCGACCCCGAGAGTAGTGATGATGATTATGAAGATGAAGCTGGAGAAGATATCATGGAGTCTTCCACCGATCAAAATTTCTAGTCGACCACCATATTATCAGTAGTATTCCCTCCATGTATATAGTAGTAGTCCGAGCACTGCAACGATAGTTAGATCGACTGTATGCCCTTGTTTGAATTGATTTGGTGTGATAAGAATGTGTTTGTCTCATGTGCATATGGGTAGTGCTTTCTCATTAGACCTCATTCTATTCTAATCTCTCCCGTCTAAAACCATCAGATGCCTCTGAGACATGACCCTAGATTTGCCTTCCCACCGGAGCTCACTCAGTTGATCCAACAACAGAATGCCTTGATGCAGTTACTAGTCTAGAACCAAGGCAACAACAACAACAACAACAACAACAACAACCCACCGCCACCACCTCCAGTTGACAACTTAGCCCGTTTTCTAAGGTTGCAGCCGCCAGTGTTTTCCAGTAGCACTGAGCCAATAGTTGCTGATGATTGGCTACGTAGGATTGGAAGGGAGTTGACCACCGCAGGTTGCACAGATGCTGAGAAGGTGTGTTTTGCCGCACATCAATTGGATGGACCCGCAGCCTCATGGTGGGGGAATTACACAGTCACCTTCCCTATAGCCAATGTCACTTGGGAGCAATTTCAGCAAGCATTCCGCACTGCTCACGTCTCAACTAGAGCTATGAGCATTAAGAAGCTTGGGTTTCACAACTTATGCCAGGGAAACTGTACTTTAGGGAAGTACGTGGATGAGTTCAGCAAGTTAGCTCGCTATGCCCCGAATGATGTGGCCACAGATGCCACGAAGCAGGAGAAGTTTATGGAAGGGTTGAATGATGAGATGAGTATGCAGTTAATGGTGGCAACATTTAACAACTACCAGGAGTTGGTAGACAAGACTCTTATGATTGAAGGGAAGCAGCAGCAGATTGAGAGCCGCAAAAGGAAGTATGGACAAGGGAAGTAAAATTCAGGAGCTCAGCAGAAGCCTCGTTTTACCCCGAACTTGGGAGGATATACCCATAACCATGGAGGCCATATGCACAATGGAGGAAGTTCGCATAACCACAGTGGCCCCAAGAATGGAAATGGGAATGGAGCAGGCAGCAACCAGAACCGCTCTAACCCAACCACACCCGCCAAGAAGGACCAAAGTCACATTACTTGTTTCAAGTGTAGGAAGACTAGACACTATGCCAATGAGTGTCGTGAAGCAAAGAATGGAAATGGCAATTGAAGCTCTAGGAAGAAGCCCAACCCTTTCAATAGGGGACAAGTGAACCACTTTAACGTGGAGGAGGTTGAAGAGCAGCCAGATGCAGTTATAGGTAAGTTTTTGGTTAAGTCATTTACTCCAATCGTTCTTTTTGATACTGTTGCATCGCGTTCATACATTTCAAGGGTATTTGTGGATAAGTATAAGTTGCCCACCAAAGTTCTTAGGACACCTATGTTAGTAAGCTCGCCAGGAGAGGAGTATATGGCAAGCCAAGGATGTTTTCAGATGCCATTGACCATAGGTAGGCTCATTTTTCCCTCGGACTTAATAATTCTAGAGTCGCAAGGATTTCATGTGATACTAGGAATGGATTGGCTATCGATGTATGGAGGAAACATTGATTGCGCCAGTAAGTCAATTCTGCTCACTACCCCAGACGGAAAAAGTATCAAGTATGTATCCAGGCATACGCCAAGGAGGACCTAGGTAAATTCTCTCATGGGAGTCGTTCAGGAGGAAGTGCGTGTAGTGAAGGATTACCCAGATGTATTTCCAGAGGAATTACCAGGCATGCCGCTGGACCGAGATATTGAGTTTTTGATAGAGCTGTTGCCAGGCACCGGGCCAATATCGAAGAGACCATACCCGATGCCCGCAAATGATCTGGAGGAGATTAAGAAGCAGATCAAGGAGTTATTGGAGAAGGGTTACATTCGACGAAGTTCATCACCGTGGGGAGCCCCAGTGCTCTTGGTTTAGAAGAAGGATGGATTGTTGAGAATGGTTGTTGATTATCATGCATTGAATGAAGTGACAATCAAAAACAAGTACCCATTGCCGATGATCAATGATTTGTTTGACCAGCTTCAAGGAGACAAAGTATTCTCCAAGATCGATCTGTGATCAGGATACCACCAGCTGAAGATCCAAGAACAGGACATACCCAAGACAACATTCACCATAAGATACGGGCTATATGAGTATACGGTTATGTCATTTGGCTTCACTAACGCCCCTGCCTATTTCATGAGTATGATGAATAAGGTGTTCATGGAGTTCTTGGATAAGTTTGTTGTGGTGTTCATTGATGATATCTTGGTGAACTCAAAGAATGAAGAGGAGCACAAGAACCATTTGCGTTTAGTTCTCGAGAAGCTCAGGGAACACCAGTTGTATGCCAAGTTCAGTAAGTGTGAGTCTTGGTTGAAGGAAGTTGGATTTCTTGGCCATGTTATATCAGGAGAAGGTATAGCAGTGGATCCTACCAAGGTTCAGTCTGTCACTGAGTGGTTGGCACCCACCTTAGTTGGAGAGATTCGTAGTTTTCTTGGACTCGTGGGATATTACCGGAGATTCATTGAGAATTTTTCTAAGATTGCTAAGCCCATGACGGAGTTGTTGAAGAAAGACACTAAGTTTAATTGGACAAATGAATGTGAGGCAAGTTTTCAGGAGCTGAAGAAACGTTTGGTTACAGCCCCAGTGATGATTCTGCCGGATATACGCAAGGATTTCCAAGTGTATTGTGACGCTTCTCGCTTAGGACTTGGAGGTGTACTTATGCAAGACAGAAGAGTGGTTTCATATGCCTCACATCAACTTCAACCGCATGATTTGAATTATTCCACGCATGATTTGGAGTTAGCAGCTGTAGTGCATGCACTCAAGACCTGGAGACATTTTCTTATTGGAAATCGTTGTGATGTGTACACGGATCATAAGAGTTTGAAGTACATTTTCACTCAGAAGGAGCTAAATCTCAGGCAAAGGATATGGTTGGAGCTTATAAAGGATTATGATATGAAGTTGCACTATCATCCCGGCAAGGCCAATGTCGTAGCAGATGCTTTGAGCCGGAAGAGTTATGCCAATACCCTCGTAAGCGGAGGATTACCAAAGGAGTTGGCCGAGGATCTCAGGGAGCTTCATTTGGAGATAGTCCCTAGAGGTTTTGTTGCAGCATTGGAGGTTCAATCGACATTACTGGGAAAGATTCAATAAGCTCAAAAGGTTGACAAGGAAATTGCTGAGATAAAGGAGAAGATGAGCAAAGGAAAAGCCAAAGGTTTTCGTGAGGATGAGCACGACACCTTGTGGTTTGAGGACCGTGTTTATGTACCCAATAATGCAGAGATTAGGAGGTTAATACTTCAGGAAGCTCATGACTCGCCATACTCGATACACCCTGGAAACACCAAGATGTATTTGGATTTGAAGGAGCATTTCTGGTGAACAGGAATGAAGAAGGATACTGCCGAGTATGTAGCCGTATGTGATGTATGTCAGAGAGTGAAGGCAGAACATCAGAAGCCAACAGGGTTACTGCAGCCTATGCCGATACCCGAATGGAAGTGGGATAAGCTTGGCATGGATTTCATCACCGGATTGCCCAGGACCCGATCGGGATATAATTCACTCTGGTTAGTAGTGGATCGTTTGACCAAAGTGGCTCACTTTATCCCAGTGAAAACCACATATACAAGTGCAAAGTTGGCCAAGATATATATGACCAGGATCGTATGTCTACATGGGGTTCCGAGGACCATCGTATCAGATAGAGGGACCTAGTTTACTTTGAAATTTTGGAATCAGCTGCACCAGACTTTGGGTACCAGGCTAGAGTTTAGTACAGCCTTTCATCTGCAGACAGATGGACAGACCGAGAGAGTCAATCAAATTCTGGAGGACATGTTGAGAGCTTGTGCGCTGGATTATGGATCTAGTTGGGATGATAATTTTCCCTATGTGGAGTTCTCATATAACAACAGCTACCAGGCCAGTTTGAAGATGGCACCTTTCGAAGCTTTGTATGGAAGGAGGTGTAGGACACCATTGATGTGGGATGAAGTTGGAGACTGTCAGTTGTTTGGACCAGATTTGATTAAAGAGTCCGAAGAGAAGGTTAAGTTGATTCAAGATAGACTGCAGGTAGCTCAGTCCAGGTAGAAGAGTTATGTAGACTCAAAACGCAAGGAGGTAGTCTATGAAATCGGAGACAAAGCATACCTTCGAGTGTCACCTTTGCGAGGAGTTAAATGCTTTGGAGTTAAGGGAAAGCTAGCCCCGAGATTTGTAGGACCATACCGAGTTTTTGAACGTATGGGAGAAGTGGCCCACAAGTTGGAGCTACCTGAAGGACTGTTAGGAGTTCATGATGTGTTTCACGTTTCCCAGTTGAAGAAGTGCCATGCTGAGATGGCCGATATTCCTCAGAGAGATTTAGTACCCCTGGAAGCAATTCAGTTGGATAGTGATCTGACCTACGATGAGAAACCAGTCAAGATTCTCAATTTTGCCACCAGAGTCACCCGCAGCAAGGTTATCAAATTTTGTAAAGCTCAGTGGATCCACCATACCGAGGATGAAGCCACCTGGTAACAAGAGGAAGACCTACGGAAAGACCACCCACGCCTATTTTCTAGCCACCCCGAATCTCGAGGGCTAGATTTATCTTTAGGGGGGTAGGCTTGTAACATCCCAAAGTTTCAATTTGGAATATTATACATAGGTCATCATATGCATATAATATTTTGATTGCATTTTGGTTTTGATCCTAGAAATTCTAAGCAACTCAAGGACCCACAGAGAGAGTTGGGGATTTCGCTTATTTTCATATTTGAATTTTTCTCAAATATTGAAAAGGGGACCATTTTGGTTTTAATTATTTTTCTCTCCAAAACATTTCCAATATTAAAAATAAAAGAGAGGAGATAATATGACTTTCCTAAATAAAGGAAATATTGGAGGAAAAATATTAAAATCAAATAAATAATTTTATTTGGATTTTATTGCTATTTTATTCGAAGTAGACAAATATGCATTTTTTTCAAAATTGCATTTTAGGCCAAGAAAATGTTCACTTCGTTCTAAATATTTTTTAGACGGTGAAAATTGTTTTTGGCATTTTTAGAATTTTTAATATTTATTTAAGATTTTTCCTTTTCAGAGGAATTTATTTTTTAAAAAAAATAACGCGCCTCGCCCGATTGGGCCAACGGCCCAGCCGAGCGGGCCACGGCCCAGCTGCTCGCCGCCGCCTTCCCCGCGCGCCGCCGCGCCTCGACTGTGAGGGAGTCTGAGCTCGCCCCGATGCCACCCGACCCCTCCCCAAGTCTGTCCGCCGCCGCGGCCCCTCCCCCTTTAAATATTCACCCGCCCCCTGGACGCCGAGCCACCCCGCCACCTGCGCCGCACACTGCGCCGCAGCCGCCGCACTCCGCCGTCGCCGAGCGCCACTGCCTCGCCGCACCGTTGCCCCGCCGCCCGCCAGCGCCGCCCGACGCCGCCTCGCCCCGCCGCAACCCCGTCGGAGCCACCGGACCTCGGCGATCTCGCCGCCGGTTTTTTTCGTTTTAGCTATAAAATCGATCGATTTTTTTATATGACCCTAGTTTTGGTGTTTTTATTAGATCGGTTCGGTTTTTCTCGGTTTAGTTCTGTTTGCGAGCGTTCGTTCGTTCGTTTTAACGAACGAATTCGTTCGTTAGTCTCTGTTAGTGGATGTTTGTCTGATAGATTTTTCTTTTTCTGTTTTATTTCTGCCAGGGACTTATCCGTGAATACTTTTATCGTAGATTAGCCCCTGGTCTTCAAACCCTCGCAACTTTTCAACCGTTTGTCCAAATCCCGTGAAACCAACGCCAATATCTTCGTCTTGAGCCTCTCTTTCTGGTTAATCAACTTGAACATGGTTTTGAAAATTTAAAATATAGTTTCAAGCAGAATTTAATTCAAAGTTCTTTTGACCGTAGTTTGAGTTTCGTAGCTCCGATTCGACTGATTCTTTTTGCAAACCGAAGCTCTGTACTTGAACTTTCAGATTCGATCTTCTTATTTGAGTTTTAACCTTGCATCTATGCTTGAGTGCTTACGTATGCTATTGTTTGTTTGCGATAGAATTCCCAGAGTGCGAAGCGTACTACTACGAGTCTCTAGGATTTGAAGATCGTCAGCAAGGCAAGTCACACATTGATCATACTCTTTTCATACCTAGTTTTTATGCATTAGTTACAATCCTCAAACCCTGCATGATTAGGATGTGATTAACTTATGGGTATTGAGAAGTAGATGATGAGGTAGAACCTATTGCCCTTTTATTATCAAACCTTGGGAGTTACTTCTACGTTATGCTTAGGTTGCCATGCTATGCTCATAGGCGTGGTTCGGTTTGAGTGATCCATGACATATGTGAGGTTGTTAATTAATGGTTAACTTAAGGTGGCTACTTAAATACACATCTAGGTGGATTGGTTGCGGGCACCTGGAGATATACCAGTGATGTCCTTTGGTTCACCACCCAGGCTCAAAGGGATCATAAGATTATTCATGCTAGAAACTTCCCTGTGCAGCCACAAGCTATTATGGGCTCTAGCATAGTTGAGTATGTTGCATGACCTCTTTCAATGGTGGGCTAGCAGATGTAGGGGAAAGTAGGTGTAACTGTCCAAGAGTAAAGAGTTAATGCTTCTGAAAGACTGTGTCTCGGTCATCCGTTTCTCAAACACCATGTAGTGCGAGAAATCCAACGGAGGAGATCGAGTCTTGTGGGGAAAAGTGCGCAAACCTCTATAAAGTGTACAAACTAATCATAGTTAGCCGTGTCCCCGGTTATGGACATCTTGAGTATATGGTTCTTGGATTATCATGTTGATCTGATCCCTCTAAATTAATTTGTTGAGTTATTAATTACTGTTTATTGGGATTGAGATGGGGGTACCATTCTCAATGTTTTCAAACTACCATGATAGTTAAATAAAATATATTTCTTTGATATAGGGGAAAATTGGCTTTTCGCAAAAACCTTATAATCATAGAGCCTCCTCCGCCATATATGCATGTAGTGATAGCATTTATTCTGTTCATTGCTCTATTGTGTTATATTGCCAGCATATTCCATGTGCTAACCCATTTCAGGCTGCAACATATCATGGTGCAGACTTTTCAGACGAAGAGTAAGGTGCGCTAGGTCATTGTCATGCACTCAGCTATGTCGTTGGAGTTGATGGACTCACTTTATCTTCCAAGCCTTCCGCTGTTATCGTATTTAGATGGCCTTAAGCCATATTATTGCAATAAGTTCTCTTTTGAGACATTCGTTGTAATAGGTGTGTGATTGCATCTGTTATAAATCCTTCAAATAATGTGTGTGTGTCAGCATTACCGATCCAGGGATGGCACTTATGCACAGAGATTTGACCGTTTGAGGTCGGATCGCTACACTTCAAGGGTATGAAGATGCTCTCCCCTCTCGTTGATATGCATCTCCTAGATAGATCTTGCGTGAGCATAGGAACATTTTTGAAATTGCATGCTACGTTTCCCAATACTAGCGCCATCCTGTCCCTTCGTTAGAAGGAGCCCCCATCTCCTCGCCTCGGCTCGAAGGGCGCCGCACCGTTGGACGATGGAATGCTCACCACCCTAGAGTGAATGAAGAATGGCACCGGAGAACGAAAGGGAGGTCTTCGAGCACAACCTCCTCGCCAAACCAGGCTCCTCACGAGAGCACCACCGTCGATGCATGGACTCGACACACGACGAGAAGAAGTCGCCATCTACAGATCTCGCCCTAGTGACCAGTAGCAGAGAACCTTGCTCACTTGACGAAGCCACCAAGAAGGATACGATGACACATCGCTGCGCCCGCCTCTTCTGGAACCTTCCATACCAAGGGTTTTCACCCAGAGCCGATGGTGAATGGGGCCACCCACGATGATACCTCCAAGGAGGAAAACAGCGCACATGAGTGTCGCCATCACCGGCACCGACATGGTTGGGCAGAGCTTTCGCTCGGGACTAGATCCCCACCAACTAGGTCCTCAGCCATGGCCGACCAAAGAGAGATGCAAATGACGCCCGGAACAGAGGGAGTGGCAGCAACGACCACACCCGCATGCCGGACGCTCCCGGAGTGAGCCATCTCACCGCCCACATGGCCTAGACAACACAAAGCACCCACACAGCGACACCCGTCAGAACGATGCCGTCGTGCCCACTATCCGGAGCCGCCGCTCCGACGACCGAAGAGACCCAGCCTCACCCACCACGCACACATGCCGGTGGGCCGCAAGCACGCAGCCGACCGCACCTGTTGCCACACTAGCGCAACCCTGCCACCTAAGCCGCCAAAGCTCGCTCCTTTCAACCGCACAAAGACGAAACCCAGATCTGGGCCGCCGGGCACCCCAAATCTGCAGCCACGGGGGGCACCAACAAGAGAGGGCCTTTCTCACGGAGTCCAATGGATCGGAAGGAGCACACCTGACTGGTGGATCCAGTACTGGCGGCGGCAGGGGCCCCATCCGTGGCAGCGAGCCGTGCCACCACGACCCCAATGGCAGCGGCCCGCACAACCCCCTGCCCGCCGAGGACTCCGCCACCACCAGGAAGGCCACACTCGGCCGGGACAGAAGAAAGACGTAGGGGCCAGATCGGATCTCACCGGTGGCTGGGGAAGACAGAGCTTGGAGGGTAGGGAGACGAGAGAGAGGGGAGGGAGCGCCTCGCCGTCGCCACGGGTCAGCCGAAGGCTGATGGCGGCGGCAGGGGGGAGGAGCGTGGGGTGGCGGTGGTCGCCTCATGAGCCGCCAGTGCAGCCCACGAGGCCCCTAGTTTTGGATATCCGGCTCATGAATCTTAAAAATTAGCCATGCCAGTATCCCACCCCAACTTCGTTGCCCACTAGTAGGCACTCCACTAGGCCAGCTGCGCTCAAACCTCCGCTCACAATACACTGATGGATGCGGAGGCGGCACTGGCTGCATAGGTAATAGCAAACAAGAAACTCCGCCAGCTGCGCGTCCTACGCGCCGCCAAACAATGTTTGGCCGTGTCGGTGGGATGACAAGAGCGTCATATCCTCCATTTCCATCATGGACCTCACCTCCACTTGTGAGGGACAGGTCACAGACTCCGCTGAGGATGACTAGGGCATGGGAGGGGCGAGAGTTCCTTGTGTCCCATGTGGGCAGGTCCGTCTCCCATGTTCCACTATTCCTCGCTGGTGACCACAACTTCACTTCACATGAAGTTGCCGCCGTTATGGAGATGGTGGATGAGGGACGCGATCGCCAGAAGGGAACAACAAGGACTTGGATGACGAACGCCGATGTAGTCTAGGTCTAGCCCCCTCCCCCCTCCCCGCACCTCGATGAAAATTGTTCTAAATGTATTGAATCAAAACATCCAGTTTGCATGCAATTTGTCTGTTTTGTTTAAAGCTGGTTTGAAATGTATTGGATGGACGGCTCCCTCGCATATGTATCCATGGACTGGTCCGTGTCCGTGGCCGGATGCGGTGTCTGATTTGCGGTTCAGTGCTGGAGATGCCCTAACAAAGGTGTTTTCAATGTTGACAATGGTAATTTTTAAAAAAATACTTGTTTAGGGATAGCTCAATCATCAATACGCTTTCTAGTAGAGTTTTTTTTCAACGGGAATATTTTTTCTTTACGGCGCATGACGGAGGTGACACTGAATATTGCTTTTCGGTGGGCGCTCATCTGCGACAAATGGACGTCGCGGCTACATCTCCAACGATAAGAAGATGACACTCCTGTCTTCCATAATACACCACATTTGTTGACGAAGATGAAGCTTTGCCCAATAGTGTTGAGGAGACGAATGGTGCAGTGGTGGGAAATTTCGAATGCCCGAGTCACCCTAGCAGTGTCGCACGAGGACAATTTTCTGTTTTAATGTCATTTTTTTAAAAATAGACATGTATATGTCCATGTATGTGAGCCTTGGCTCGGTGGTTGGGCTTGTGGTTGTGCAGCCTAATGACCCGAGTTCAATTCTTAGAATTGACAGGTGATGCATAGGGTTTCCCCCATTTATTGAGGATCAAGTTTGATGTGAGGTGGAACCACTCATCAAAAAATATCTTGATACTCATTTTAAAAATTCTGAGGATCATGTTTATCCTGGTACTCATACTAAAATGGTCGTATGCATCCCTAGTTGGTGCAGAGGCCGGGGAAGTGAAATTGTCCCCCAATTTTTAAGAGGGCAATAACCTAGATCCTTGCGATCCTACTGATCTCCTCCCCCACGTCCCCGACGACCCCCGTGTCGCCTCCCCCGGCGGCGGGAGGGGAACCCTAGCCTCCCCACCTCGTCCCACCTCCTCGCTGCCGCCTGAGGCAGCCGTCAGGCAAGCCCGGGGCGCCAAGGATGGTGGCGGCGGGGCCTAGGTTGCCCTACTTCTGCATGGGGAACCCCGGATCTGGAGCGGCGGCTTCATTTGCAAGGCACGACCGGCTACTAGCCATGTGGGCAGTGGATCTGGTGTCCCAGCCGCGCGGGCGGCGGGATCCGGTGGTCGTTGGCGGTCGGTGGCGGCTTCTGCGGCGGCCGGTGCGCGTGATCGGGCGCCTCCGCTCCTCCCCTGTTCGGCGTGCGGGCCAGCCTGGTCGGGTCGCGCTTCCTCTTGGTCGCCGATTCTGTACAGGAGGCGCTACTGGTGGCGGAGATCTAGTTCGGGCGAAATCCCTGGCCGGCCATGACCGCCCGCACCGACGGTGACGCCTGAGGGCGCCGTTCCCCTCCTTGGAGGCATCGGTATGGACTGATCTCCTCACTTCACCTTCCCCTAGGTCTCCCGGGCAAAAGCCCTAACTTTGTTGGGCGGCGGCGGCGCTCACGCCCGTTCCCTTCTTGAAGGCGCCGCTTTGGGAACCTTGGGGTTGGGTGGCGCTTGTGGGTGGTGGGTGACGGCGGTGGTGTGGCCCTATCCTAGCATGGATTTACGTCCGTTGCTTGGAGATGAACTCACATAGGTGGAGGTCATCGGCTGGCATCGTGGTGGCGTCAATGGCGGAGGACCTGCCAAGGCTCGCGTAGGTGGAGGTCGTCATTTGGCGTCGTGGTGGCATCGATGGCGGAGGATCTGCCAAGGTTGTCACCTCAATCTGCTCTGAAGATGGACCAGCGGAAGACGGCGGCGACGACACATGTGAGTGTGTCGGACCGATTTGAGCCCCAGACCTAGCAGATGGCTCGGTCAGGCCTCTAGCTTTAGATGTTAGGTTTAAGTGAGAGGTCTGAGTATGTGGCCCAGTTTGCACCCCTTCATCATTTCGATAGGAGTAGCGGCAAATGTTGCCAAGATGGCAGATTCAGGCATATTGTTGTTCTACTTTGTAAGGTCCTTAAGAATAATTATTAAAATGGCCGCATGCATCTTCCAGATGCAGAGGTCGGGGGTCATCCTCCTTTTTCAAAAAAATGTCTTTCTGGGTGTCCATAAATTTTATTATATAACAAACACTGCAACATGTGTTGAAGAAAAAATTTAGTGTTTTAAAAACTAGTCGGTTTAGAGCACAGATTGATCACAATAAATGGAACGCTAGTAGAAAATGGGTCAAACGTGAAGCACATTAGTGCCGGTTTGAATTTGAGCCGGCACTAATGTGTGCATTAGTGCTGGTTCCAACGGCTAGCCGGCCGCTCTCATTAGTATCGGTTTGTGGCGAACCTTTAGCACCGGTTCGTGCCACGAACCGGTACTAAAGTGAGTGGTGGCAGGATGTTGTCAGTCCGGGGCCCCTCCAGCACCTTTAGTACCGGGTCGTATCACGAACCGATACTAAAGGTCATCCTACATAGACCCTTCGTCCACCCGAGCTCGCTCTGTTCTTCCCCTTTCCTCTCTCCTCTCTGCTCTTTTCCCTCTTCCTCTCAAGCTCATCACACATTTTGCCCAAAATTTGTCAAGATTTGAAGACCCCCATCCATTCAAATGATCACAAAGTTTAGCAACTTTGTCCTTTCATCTCTCATTGCTAGATTAGCTCGTGCAATGCTTTATATAGTGATTGATTTTTGAGTTTAGTAATTTGGGAGGAATTATATATATATACTAGTATTTGATTTATATGCAATTTGAGGTCAAAAATAACACTTAGTTTGCATATGTAGGTTTGGTTTACTTAGTGCCTTCTAAATCTCTGTCGTAACCACTGTCGATCGCTCGCAACGTCCCGTCGCCGGCACCACCTTGTGGTGAGCCTCTTGTTCATGAAGTTTTATATAAAAAATTGATGTTTGTGTGATTTGGATATATAGTTACTCGTATAATTATCTTACCCATACGTTGTTTTTTATACATAGTGCCATGGTTTTGATATCCGTCCCCGTCGGCCCTCGTCCGGGTTATGATTCGGATGTGGTATACTCTTTTAAAACTATTCATTGCATTTCGTGTTTATGACAAATTATGCCCATCAAGTTGACATAGATATTTGTATGTAGGAGGTAGTTGAACCGGAAATTCCAACCGACCCTATTGTCGAGAGGTTAAATTTAGTTGAAAGAGAAAACAAGGATTTGAAGGAAAAATTGAAAAGAATTGAGGGGGAGAAGATGGAATTGGAGTTGCATGTTGCCGATGTCGTCGATGATCACAAGATTAAGATGGAGAAAATGAGCTTGAAGATTAGAAAGATTATAAAATATGCCATTCATAGTGAGGCTTCGTATCATTATGCTGTTGATCAATTGTTACCTTAGTTGCGATCTTGATCGCATTTGTTGTTGCATTTAAATTCTTCACCTAGAGAGTTATTTGTTTGTTGCATTTAAGTGTTGTATGGTCTTTATGTATGAACTTTATGTATTGTATTAATTTGGTGTTTTTGGTGCTGTGTATTGAAGATGAGCCGGCAATGGATGTACGATGATCGATGCTGTCCCGAGTTCATTAATGGCGTGCGTACTTTTCTGCTTGCGGATGAGGCAAACAAGCGGGCGGATGGTTTTATGCCTTGTCCATGTGCTAGCTGTAAGAATGGTCACAATTACTCTATGTCAAGAACCACTCACGTCCATCTATTTGAGTCCGGTTTCATGCCCCACTATAATGTTTGGACCAAGCATGGAGAAAGAGGGGTTATGATGGAAGAGAATGAAGAAGAAGAGGACGACGACAGCTATCCTGGCCATGGGTTCCCTGAATACGATGATACAACAATGAGGGAAGAAGCTGAGCCGGTAATGTGGGAAGAAGATGAGCCGGCAATGCGGGAAGAAGCTGAAGAAGAGGCATCAGATGAGCCTGTTGATGATCTAGGTCGGGCCATTGCCGATGCAAAGAGAAACTGCGCAAGTAATTTGGAGAAGAAGAAGTTGCAGCGCATGTTAGAGGATCACAAAAAATTGTTGTACCCGAATTGCATAGGTGACAAGAAAAAGCTAGGCACCACACTGGAATTGCTACAATGGAAGGCAGAGAATGGTGTATCTGACAAGGGATTTGGAAAGTTGCTGGTAATGATAAAGAATATGCTTCCAAAGGACAACGAATTGCCTGAGAGTACGTATGAAGCAAAGAAGGTTGTCTGCCCTCTAGGGTTAGAGGTGCAGAAGATACATGCATGCCCTAATGATTGCATCCTCTACCGCGGTGAGTACAAGGATTTGAACGCTTGCCCAGTATGCGCTGCATTGCGCTATAAGATCAGCCGCGATGACCTTCGTGATGTCGAGGGCGAGTGCCCCAGGAAGAAGATTCCCGCCAAGGTGATGTTGTATGCTCCTATAATACCACGGTTGAAACGTTTGTTCCAAAACAAAGAGCATGCCAAGGCGATGCGATGGCACAGAGAAGACCGTAAGAAAGATGGAAAGTTGAGAGTACCCGCTGACGGGTCGCAGTGGAGAAAAATTGAAAGAAAGTACGGGAAGGAGTTTGCAGATGACGCAAGGAACGTATGGTTTGGTCTAAGCGCAGATGGCATTAATCCTTTTGGGGAGCAGAGCAGCAACCATAGCACCTGGCCTGTGACTCTATGTTTGTATAACCTTCCTCCTTGGTTGTGCATGAAGCGGAAGTTCATTATGATGCCAGTGCTCATCCAAGGCCCTAAGCAACCCAGCAACGACATTGATGTGTACCTAAGGCCATTAGTTGAAGAACTCTTACAACTGTGGAATGGAATAGGTGTACGTGCGTGGGATGAGCACATGGGGGAAGAATTTGACCTAAAGGCGTTGTTGTTCGTGACCATCAATGATTGGCCTGCTCTCAGTAACCTTTCAAGACAGACAAACAAGGGATACCACGCATGCACGCACTGTTTGGACGATACCGACAGTATATATTTGGCTAATTTTAAGAAGAATGTGTACCTGGGACATCGTCGATTTCTTCCGAGCAGGCATCCCGTAAGAAAGAAAGGCAAGCATTTCAAAGGTGAGGATCTCCGGACAAAGCCTTGCCACTGTACTGGTGCTGATGTACATGATATGGTCAAGGATTTGAAGGTGGTCTTTGGAAAGGGTCCTGGTGGACAACCTGTTCCGAATGAAGCTGATGGACGCGCACCCATGTGGAAGAAGAAATCTATATTTTGGGACCTGCCCTATTGGAAAGACCTAGAGGTCCGCTCCGCAATCGATGTGATGCACGTGATGAAGAATCTTTGTGTGACCCTGCTTGGCTTCTTGGGTGTGTATGGGAAGACAAAAGATACACCTGAGGCACGGGAGGACCAGCAACATATGCACGGAAAAGACGGCATACATCAGGGTCATGCAAGCTACGCTCTTACCAAAGAAGAGAAGGAAATCTTCTTTGAATGCCTACTCAGTATTAAGGTACCATCTGGCTTCTCGTCGAATATAAAGGGAATAATAAACATGGCAGAGAAAAAGTTCTAGAACCTAAAGTCTCATGACTGCCACGTGATTATGACGCAACTGCTTCCGGATGCATTGAGGGGGCTTCTACCGGAAAACGTTCGATTAGCCATTGTGAAGCTATGTGCATTCCTCAATGCAATCTCTCAGAAGGTAATCGATCCAGAAATCATACCAAGGTTAGAGAATGATTTGGTGCAATGTCTTGTCAGTTTCGACTTGGTGTTCCCACCATCCTTCTTCAACATCATGACCCACGTCCTAGTTCACCTATGTGAAGAGATTAACATTTTGGGTCCTGTATTTCTACACAATATGTTCCCCTTTGAGAGGTTCATGGGAGTCTTAAAGAAATATGTTCATAACTGTGCTAGGCCAGAAGGAAGCATCTCCAAGGGCCATGAAAATGAGGTGGTCATTGAGTTTTGTATTGACTTTATTCCTGACCTTAAGCCGATTGGTGTTCCTGAATCGCGGCATAAGGGCGGACTGGATGGAAAAGGCACGCTAGGAGAGGAACAAATAATATGTATGGACGGACATTCTCTCACTGAAGCGCACTACACAGTTCTACAGAATTCCGCCTTGGTGGCTCCGTATATGGACGAACACAATAATTTGCTACGCTCCAAACACCCGGAGCAGTCTGATGACTGGATTACACGTGAACAAACCAAGAGTTTCGCCAGCTGGTTGCAGACACGTACCATGCATGACACCTCCATTGAAGATGACCTGTACTTGCTGTCCCAGTTACCATCTTCGAATATAATGACTTTCAAAGGGTACGAGATAAATGGTAATACATTTTACATGATCGCCCAAGATAAGAAGAGCACCAACCAAAACAGTGGTCTCCGCTTTGATGCAGAAACCAAGATGGGAAAGGAAACATATTATGGTTATATACAGGACATATGGGAACTTGACTTTCGACGTGGTTTGAAGGTCCCTTTGTTTCGGTCCAAATGGGTCAATATGACATGAGGCGGGGTAACGGAAGACTCGCAGTACGGAATGACAACAGTGGATCTCAACAATCTTGCATATGCAGATGAACCATTCATCCTAGCCAATGATGTGGCACAGGTTTTCTATGTGAAGGACATGTCTACCAAGCCGAGAAAAAGAAAAGATAAGGAAGAGAATGCATTGTACGATGAGCCAAAGCGGCACATAGTTCTTTCTGGGAAGAGAAACATCGTGGGAGTGGATGACAAGACAGACATGTCAGGAGATTATGAAAAGTTTGATGAAATTGCTCCATTCACAGTGAATATTGACCCGAGCATCCAGTTAAATGATGAAGATTTTCCATGGCTACGGCGCAAAGGGACACACGCGAAGAAAAAGTTTCACACCGAAAGATCTGGGATGTGATCGGCTTCACTATCATCACTTTCTTCTGTGTTTCACACCCAGGAGGGAATCTCTGTAATAGTTAGGGTAGCTAGTTATGTGTTTTGGCATTTGAAACGCGAAGAAATTTTATGTGCAAGCAAATTCTTTCATGCATTTAGTGATTTTTTTCAGCTAAATGACCCTGAAATTGAAAAGCATTTCAAATGAACTCAGAAAAGGTTGAAAGCTGGCATGGTATCATAATTTCACCCACAAAGCATGTGCAAAAAAGTAGAGAGGGTTACCACAAAAAATGGATGCACTTCGTGTACAAAATGGACAATCTCTTTCGAAGTATCAGGGTTTCGGACGAAAACTCATCCCTTACAAAGGCATTTCATTTTTTAAATAACCTAAGCATTACCAAATTGAATATAATGATAAAACACACTAATATTAAATATAAGAAAAAAGAATCACTGAAAAATCTATTTTCATAGTTAAGTTATTCACAAACTAGTGATTCACACAAATTTTAAATAATTCAAAATTTAAACTATTCAAATTTGTAAACTACCGGTACTAACAGAAAGTTTGTAATTTGTGTACCTAAAGCAAAAATATTCACAAACAAACTCTAAATACAGCAAAAAACAACTCTAAAATAAATAAAACAAAAATAAATAAAGCAAAAAAATAAGAAGAAAAAAAGCCCACCTACTGGGCCACAGCGGTCTGCATACGACTAGAAACCTAAATTCTAGTTGGGCCAGGATGCAGGCCCGCTAGCCCAGTAGGCCCAACAGGGCATCGCAGAAGAGGTAGGCCCAGAAGGCCTGCTTAAGAGAGGAGCTCGAGATAGCAGCGACGGCGGGGCTTATAAGCAGGTGCGAGTGCCCCTCGGCTAGCGAGGTGGGACTAAACTTTTGCGCCCCTTGCCTGGCAGCGCACACCCTTTAGTACCGGGTCGTGGCTCCAACCGGTACTAAGGGGGGGTCTTTAGTACTGGTTGGAGCCACCACCCGGTACTAAAGGGGTGCCGTTCCCGCCGCTTGGCCTGGCCAAAACAGACCTTTAGTACCGGTTGGTGGCTCCAACCGGTACTAAAGGTTGTTCTATATAAGAAAACACTTCAAAAAAATTGTCAGTTTCTCATCTCTCCCTACTTCTTTCTCCTCTGCCCCGTCGCCGCCGCCCCTCGTCGCCGCCCCCGTCGCCGTCCGTCGCCGTCCCCATCCCCATCCCCATCGTCCCCGTCGCCGCGCCCCACCCCGTCCTCCCGTCGTCCCCGCCCGGCCCGTCCTCCCGTACGTCGTCCCCGCCCGGCCCATCCCCGTCTTCGCCGCCCCGTCTCCGTCTTCGTCCCCATCCCCGTCGCTGCCCACCGTCATCGCGCTTCGCTGGTGAGCTCATGTGCCCCGGCCGCCAACCGCACACACACACACACACACATTGTTATAGCATTGTTAGCAATCTTTCTGTTTTTTAGTTACAGAATTATTAGAAATGTTAGTTTTAGTTATAGAAATGTTAGTTATATAGAAATGTTAGTTATATAGAAATATTAGAAATGTTAGTTATATAGAAATGTTTTTTAGTTATAGAAATATTAGAAATGTTAGTTTTAGTTATAAAATTTAGAATTTGCATATATGAAATCACAATCCATCATTTAAAAAATGTTACTTTACTTTTGCGGCATATAGTATTTGTTGTCGACGATGCCCGGCCCGCATTCTCGCCGTCGACCCATTCGCGACGATGTCCTGCTTCAGAGGACCCATGTCCGGGACTGGGCTTCGCCGGGCTGGCACTAGGAGGTGCTACCTTCAGGGGCGCGACGCTTGGTGAGGAACCCGGCCCCGGGTCCCGTCGTCGACCCTCATCTCCTTTGGTGGCGTTCGCGTGGGCCACTTTCGGTGCGGAGGGAGCCGGCCCCGCCGGAGGTGGTACGTCGCCGTGTCAGGGAGGAGGACGAGCACGTCCATCGCTACTTGGCTGCTATGGACGTCAGGTTCTCCAATACCTGGCAGGTTATTTTGGGAGATCATCCGAGCTATGATCCAGTGATGGTTCCTTCTCTTTGGGTGTCCACTGCCCGCACCTCAGGAACCGCGAGTGGCCTAGATTACTCTGTAGTATTCGATCTTTATTAGCTTGCTAGCTAGCTAGCTAGTGATGTATTCGATATTATATCTATTATTCGAGACGATGTATTCAAGATTATATCTATTATTCGAGACGATGTATTCGAGATTATATCTATTATTCGAGACGACATATTCGAGATTATATTCGATGATGCTTATTATGTACTATGATTGATTCGGTTTTTCCTTATTAATTGATTGCATCCATGCATTGTAATTTGAATATATTTCTTTTGGGTTAGTTAAACAAAACCTATGGCGGACAATACCGGCAGAGAGGGAGAAGAGGCCCTGTTCAATATCATACGCAATCCTCGCGGGCCAGATGATGATCAGAATGAAGAAGATTATGACGGCTCCGAATATCTAAACAACACCGGGGAGGGTGATATGATATTCGATCGCGACGACCGAATTGATGAAGTCATGAACTATGAACATGACAAAGAAAATGTTGATCTTGAAACAACAAAGACTGGCGAGGTATATATATTTATATAAGCAGGCATCTGGTGATCATCACATGTTTTAAATGACTTGAAGATATATTAACGAATCGATCTTTCTTCTTTCAGCCATCCAGATCGAGCAAATCTTCGGGCAACAGGAAACGTGGCCCGAACAAAAAGTTGAAGGAGGGCGTAAAGTACAATATCGAGGCCATCAGACCTAATGGCGAACCATTAGCGCCTAAGAAGATTGCGGACAAGTTCATTCGTCACTGCGGAGTTCTTATGAAGGACCAACTCCCGATCTCCCTTCAAGAATGGAGAGAGCCAGCAAAGCCACGTCCAGGAGTTACTTTTGTCGACGACAGACAAAAACTTCTGCTTTGGGAAACGCTCATGGAACATTTCACCCTACCAGATCATTTCACAGATGCAGATGTGGAGAAAGTCAAGGACGCTACTCTTAGGAAGATGGCGGTTGCATTCAAGAACCACAAGATTCGTGAATGGGCCAAGTACGTCAACGGAGGAAGGAAGACTCCAGTATTCGAGGGAACACTAGAGAAGCAAAGTGCTCATTGGGACGATTTCATGAAATTCAAGGATTCGGAATTATCTAAGGAACGGTCGAGAATAAACAAGGCCAATGCCGCAAAAAAGGATAAGTTCTATAAGCTAGGGCCAGGTGGCTATGCGGTGGGAATGCCTAAGTGGGATAAGTCTGAGAAAGAGATGCTGGATGCAGGTGTCACTCCAGAAACATTGAGCTGCCCCCCCCCCAGGTGCAGGACTTGGTTCTATGCGCATGGGGGGGGAGTTGGACCCAAAGACAGGCAAAGTTTCGAAGAAGCCATGTCTGGACGGAGCCGAAGATAAGCTACTTGTTGCAATAGAAGAGGCTCGATCGGGGTTGTTCGAGCCCAACAGAGAGAACGAAGAGCTTACGCGTGTCCTGGGAAATCCTGAACACCCGGGAAGAACACGAGGCATGGGCGCTATTCCATGGTATGAGGGGTTTTCGGACTGGAACGCCGACTACAGAACCCGTGCGAGAAAGAAGATTGTGGAGGAGGAGAAGAAGAGGAAGATGGAGGAGGAGCAGAGGAAGCTAGACTATGAACGCCTTCAAGGCCTAGAATCAGCGCACGCGGACTTGGCAGTCAAACTCCAGCGGCAGCAGGAGTAGATCGACTCACTTAGCCAGCAAAGGGGGTCTCAGCAGCTAGCGGATGATCCACCATTGGATAGCACCGTCCCATCCATGCCGAGAAGCAGCGTGGGTTCCGCCCCAGGCAACACATTGCTGGATAGCTACCCAGTGGATGACATCATGGAGAACACTAACTGCGAGCTACACTTCAAAATGAAGAACATATCCATGAAGGTGGTGGACGCCCTTGCTTTTACAAATCCCCCCGAGGCAACCTTCCATTGCAACCCGATTCCAGCGGGCTATGCTCGTGTCTTGGTTGATGAGGTGGTGGACCAATATTCGGGGCTAGAGCTTGACATTCCTGGAGGTGACGATGAGCACACACTAGGAGAGGCCAACCATCGTATCATCCTATGGAGAAAGGATTGCATCATCTTTCGAAGACCACCGACATCGCGTCATCTGACTCCTCATCGCAGTCCGCCACCGAGTCAGCAGACTCCCGCTCCTCCAAGTCCACCAATGCGTCAGGCCACTCCGCCTCCAAGTCCGGCACAGCTTCAGGTCACTCCTCCTCCTCCAAGTCCGACAAAGCGTCAAGCCACTCCTCCTCCAAGTCCGGCACACCTTCAGGCCACTCCTCCTCCAAGTCCGGCACAGCTTCAGGCCACTCCTCCTCCTCCAACTCAGCCACGTCAGCCGTCTTCGCCGCCTCAGCAATCACGGAAGAGAGCCGCCTCAGCTATGGTGCGTAGCGGTACAAGTCGAGGCAGTACTGGAGGTACAGGCGGAGGCAAGCGATTTCAATATGGTCCAAGCCTCGCGCCTCTTCCGCAAAGGCCTTACGACAAGTCCGAGGAGGAAAATGTAGCCATATCGAAGGCCGAGGTGGAAGCCCATTTTGCACCGAAACCGCCACCGCCGCCAAGGGAGAAAGTGCCTGTGGAAAAGTTGACCACTTCATTCGTATGGCTAGAGCACCAGCTCCCAAGCCTGTTGACACAGACTATGAGCGCCACATCAAGAAGTTAAATCGAGCATGTCTATAGAAAGAGGCGAGCTCGAGATCGAGCAAATCAGCTGGCAAAAGGAGCGGTAAAACCGTTCCCCAGCTGGGAGAACAGGCGGCGCAATCAATCCCCCCACTTGTTGTGCCAACAAAACATGAGAGTAGGCGCGCCCAATATTATTGTGGGCAAACCATTAACGTTCCCGGGGTGGGCGATGTGGTAATAACTGAGGAGCATATTGCGCAGGCTGAATCGATCGGGATCACTGTTGGACAACTCCTCGATATCGAGCCAGCCCATGTCTCCGACTAGAGAGGAGGAAATAAAACGGAAATATGCCCGGGGCCAACCTTTGGTCGAGCCAGAGGAGGTCAATAAGCTCCCAACGAGAATGTATGAATTGCATCAATGGTACATGGACATTACCAAGATTTCCAATCGAGAGTCCCTCATGGTGAATGTCAACAAGGATCATTACTACCATGAGAAAGCTGTGACCGTTGAGTATTCAGAACTATTTCAGCTATACAATCAAGATGCACTCGACAAATCTATCGTCAGTTGCTATTGTCTGTAAGTGATTTCTTTTTGTAATTAAGTCTCAAGCTAGCTGTAGTGATCATTTTGATCAATCATTACCTGTAATTATCCTCACTATATTCTTTTTTGTGGCACTAGTAGAAAAAGGGGCTATGGTCCAGGCCGCCTCAGCCCATTAGTCCCGGTTCAGTCTAGAACCGGGACTAATGTGAGCAGTGGTCCCGGTTCGTGCGGCTAAGGCATTAGTCCCGGTTCATCTAGATGTTTTGGTCCCGGTTGGTGGGATGAACCGGGACCAATAGGCCTCGCTCCTGGCCCACAACTATTGGTCCCGGTTCGTGCCACAAACCGGGACTAAAGATTAGACCTTTAGTCCCGGTTTGAGGCACGAACCGGGACTAATGGGGATGAGACCTTTAGTCCTGGTTCGTGCCACGAACCGATACTAAAGGTCCCATTTTCAAACTATACCCCCCCCCCCCCCCCCCCCCCCGTGGATCGCCTTTTCAGTTTTTAAAAAAATAAAAGAAAATGATGGAAATGTCAAAAAAAATAAAAGAAAATAAGTTTCACATGTGATATGTGGTCTAGTTGTTGGGATAATTTACAAATATGAATTTCGACTTTATTTACAAAATCTCTCTGGAATTTGTAAAATGCGCATAACTTTTGCATACGAACTCGGATGAAAAAGTTTTTTATATGAAAAATCATCTACTCGAAAAGTTACATCCGATGGAGACGGCCTACGGCCTGTTTGCAAATTTCTAGAATCCTCAAATTCCAAAAGGAAAAAAGTTATGCTCAAATTTCAGTTTTTTTAAATTTCAGTTTTTTAAAATACTTATTCAAGAAGTATTAGTGTTACTAAATAATTATTCAAGAATATTAGTGTTATTAAATAATTATTTCACCTTTTTTGAATTTTGGTCAAATCTGGTCAAACTATGGTCAAACAATGGTCAAACTACTTATTCAAAAATATTAGTGTTACTAAAAAATTATTGTTTTTTAGAACAATAGTTTTAAACTCAAACAGTGAAATATGTGACTTCATGCTCAAGCTAAATTTCTGAGGGTTAATAGGATTGACATCTTACTATTGTCAGGAAAACAACAAGTGCAGACTTGGAAACGAGGGAGAATAGAACCCAGAAGTTAAGCGTGCTCAGGCTGGAGTAGTGAGAGGATGGGTGACCGTTCGAGAAGTGAGATGATTTGGAATGATGAGGGATGATTAGAGATTAAATTGAGCAGTGATGAGGGGTGATTAGAGATTAGAGGTTAAAATAATTCAGAAATTTGAAAATAAAAAAAATTCAAAAAAAATCAAAAAAAATCAGGAAATTTCCTTTAGTACCGGTTGGTATTACCAACCGGGACTAAAGGTGGACCGGCCACGTGGAGGGGCTTTAGTCCCGGTTCTGGATTGAACCGGGACTAAAGGGGGGAGGTATTAGTACCGACACTTTAGTCCCGGTTCCAGAACCGGGACTAAAGGCCCTTACGAACCGGGACTAAAGGCCCTTTTTCTACCAGTGTGGTATTATGTAGGATGAAGATTTATGAAATGAAAAAAATGGACGCTATGGCATTTGGTTCGTTGACCCAAATACCATTAATGAATACACATGGAAAATAGATCCATATCACGAAAAAAGTGTAGAGGGAAGCATGCTAGAGTTCTTCAAGGACCTCAAATACAATGAAGATATACTACTTCCTTACAACTTCTAGTGAGTCATACTGTCTTGTACTACAAATTCTGTTTTTCCCTACTAGCTAGCTACATGTTTTTGCTTACATATGCCTTCGGAGCCACTAGCTACATGTTTTTATACACTAAAGGGCCTTACGAACCGGTGCTATTGCCCGGTTCTGCACTAGTGGAAGTATTCACCAATTTTGACCGTAGATAGAAGATACAGACATGTATGTTTTCAAGAAATTACAGATGAACATGATCTTTTTTGTTGTTATTGTTCATTCGGGAGCATATGCTTTGGAAGCCTATGGTGTTCTGTTGCTATTGTAAAGGCGTTGAAGCTTTTTTGAAAAGGAGGCCTCTGTTCAACTTGGTCCTGGAAAATAAATAGACATAAATGTTTTGGGGCATCTATTCATCAGGTGGCTAAAAGAATTTAAGTTCCAGTCAATTGTGTTTTTACCATTACATCGTCATCCAAGGGTCATCCCCCGCGGTGCAGTGTTCTGCTTCCTCCCCGCGACATACGTTTGGGCAACGCTAGACTTACGTAAGGAAGCTACTTAGGTTTACGTAATAGTCATCGTGAAAGATTAGGATTGGTTTTTAGGGGAGGCTGAGGCCCACCCCCATGAAAATCAGGACGGATGTTTAGATAAGTTTGATATGTTTCATAAATTTACGTAGGCTTTTCGTAGGTTTAGCATTTTCGCATGCATTTTGTTTCTCCACACGCTATCGATCCCCGCGTGCCTAACCGCAACCCATTGTCGTGCTGCCATCGCCCACGGCGTCCCTCTAACCTTCCCACCTCATGTTCTTCTGCCGCGCCGGCAGCCCCCTTCCCCCGCGCACCCGAACTTGTCAACTCTCGGACTCTCCTGTCCGAGGCCTTGCCGGCGTTCCAGTGCCTTGCTTCGCTCGCCGCAGCGTCGATGTCTTCACCTCCGTTCTTCATATAAATCGATTGCGCGTAAGAAATTTTGAGGTGCCTGGTGTTTAGCAAAACCGAAATGTTTTCACTTGTTGTGTGAAACCATTCCAAGGAAAAGACTAATGCTATTTTGTTGTGTTCTTGCAGCCAAGTTTTTTTTAGGGAGCACAGTCGAGTTGAATCATTACACGGCTAATGCCAAGCCCAAATCTCAGTCAGCTGCGGGGGGTAACTAAACCGGACACTTGTTTGCCTCTCCCTGTTCCATGCAAACTGACCCACACATCTCCACTCTATACGTCTCTCTTGAAAAGTTCTCCCCTATATAAAACCCACATGCGCTTCGCTTCCGATTTTCACACTGGTAAGGATTTCGGAGCAGATCTTCCAAGAGTACAGATGATCAAGGCGCCCACCTCCTCGCCCTTGGCCGCGGCCGCCGCCGTGCTCGTCGTCGTGTCGGCGTGGGGCGCGGACGCGACGATCGAGACCACGTGCAAGGACGCAGGGGCGGGTGACCCGCGCGTGGACGTCGCGTTCTGCGTGCGCCAGTTCTTGGCGTACGAGGGCGCGGCGGAGGCGGATACGTGGGGCCTGGCAAAGACGGCCGTGCTCATCGGCATCAACCTCGCTGACGACGCCATCTTCGACCTCACCCACGGGAAGATCCTCCCAGAGCCCAAGGACAAGAAGGCCGAGGCGGCCATGGACGCGTGCGTGAAGGCGTACGACAAGGTGGGCCTGGCCTTCGCGGAGGCTTCCGACGAGCTCAGGGCGCGCCGGTACCCGGCGGCCAAGGAGGAGATGGCGAGCGTCGCGCCGCTCCTGCAGCGGTGCGACGGCGGGCTCGTCAAGGTCGGGCTCCCGTCGCCGCTGCCCAGGTACAGCGCCGACTGCCTGCAGACGACCATCATTGGCATCACCATAACCAACCTCGTCAAGTGATGCATGCATGCGTCGAACACATGTGGTTCTTCGCGTGTGATAAAGCTCCAATAGTATATAGTCTCCTAGTCTGTCTTTTTTATAGAAATCTAATAAAAAGGGGCAATTCGTATGCTTGGATAATTTAGAGCCTAGACTGTCAATTTTCTACTCTTCAAATGGTTATATAATGTCCACCCGCAAAAAAAAAAATTGGTTATATATTGTCCTAAAAGATTGGTTATATATCCGTATTAAACCTTTTTTTAGAAATTATCTTAAACTGCACTTTTTTATAATCAATACCTTGATATATTTATGGTGTGTTTGGTTTCAGTCACGGGCTGGAATGTCATGGGTCGGACCCGTTCCTGGGCCTTGTTCCTACATTTGGTATGTAACTGGAATCGGAACCACATCGTTCCCACCGAGCGAATATTCGGTCTATATCCGGAACATGCCGATACCTCCAAATCGGAGGAACGACGCGAAACGGCTCGTGCTCGCCCCTCGTGTCTCCCTCGGCGGCCCGCTTATCTCCCTCTCTTCTCTCTCTCATCCGACAGGAACAGGAAGGCGGCGCCGGTAGGAGGTGAGCGGCGGCAGCGGGAACCGGCCGGCGGCGGCGCTGGAAGAAGGCGAGCGGCAGCAGGCGGTGCCTGCTCTGCTTGTACTTGTCCCTGCCTCCGCACCCACCATCGGCGCACCAGGCAGTCACCCCTCCTCCTACGCCTTGATTTCTTGGCTGCTGGACCACTTCCTCGGCCGCAGATCCGCCCTTCACCGGAAGATCTGCTCTTCCATGCCCAGTTCGAGCCTCTCCTTCCATTTTTTTTCCTCAGATCGGAAAAAGCGGCGTGATGCAAGCATCAGCAAAGGCAAGCAACATCGTGGCTTTTTGGTTGTGCGCAATTAGTAGCGACTGGTGAAAATTGGCAGATGTTATATGTATGCATCGTGATTGTTCGTAAAGAGGATTTGTCTATGACTTAGACAAACTCAATCACATATTGTAGTTCCCTCTGTTCAGACTAGATGATGTATATGTTTTTTGTTTAGCACTCCAATCCGACAGTATTTGTTATGAATTTGTTTATTGCTTAGTAGAGTACTGATTGTAGTTTAGTTTCCAAAAGAAAATCAGAGTTTAACTGATATGCAAGAGGTGAGTGTTGGGGATCGTAGCAGAAATTTAAAATTTTCTACGCATCACCGAGATCAATCTATGCAGTAATCTAGCAACGAAACGAGGGGAAGGGGAGTGCATCTACATACCCTTGTAGATCGCTAAGCGGAAGCGTTGCAAGAACGCGGATGAAGGAGTCGTACTCGTAGCGATTCAGATCGCGGTTGATTCTGATCTAAGCGCCGAACCACGGTGCCTCCGCGTTCAACAAACGTCCAGCCCGGTAACGTCTCCTACGCCTTGATCCAGCAAGGGGAGAAGGAGAGGTTGGGTGTGACGCCCGGATAATTAAGCTCGAGTAAACCTCTGCTAACGATGCCACGTCACCTCGGTTACTATTGATAAACTTGCGTTAGATCAAAATGATTCAAATTCAAATCTTAATTAAAGGCAAACAACAAAAGTTTTCAAAATTCAAAACTATAATGTTCTTAATGTGACAAATAAATCATGGATAATATTGGTGAAGAAACAACATCTTTATAAAACAATTAAATACCCTAGAGTGATTAAAACAATAACAAAAACAATTAATTATACTCCTGTTGTATTTTATAAAATACTAAACTATTTTAGCTAGGTGCCAAAGTTATTATGGCAGTGGTACAATTAATGTTACTATTTTAGGTGCTAGTTAAATGTTTTACAAAACTAAAACAACTTGGGAAACTAAAATAAAAACAGAAAAGGAAAATAAATAAAAGAAAGAAACTAAAAAAAAAAAAAAAGAGGGAACCCCCTCCCACGGCCTACTGGCCTAGTTGGCCGGCCCATTCGGGCGCAGGCCCAACCGGCCCCCCTCCCCTTATCCAGCCCCCCCCCCCCCGAAACCCTAGCCACTAACCCCACCACTCCCCCCGATCCCCCCTCTCTCGCGGTGCCTCGCCCTCACTCCGCTGCTGGACTTCCCCATCACCGCACGCCCGCGCCGTCCCGCACCCGATGCGCCCACGAGCGCGCCTCGACGCTCGACGCCGCCGCCAGCCGGACCGCCTGGACCTCGCCGGACCTTCCACGCCGGCCTGCTTCCTCTCCGATGCCGTCGTCCCCGTCACCCTCCTCGCGCCCCACTGCCACTCCCCTACGGCCACCGTGAGCATGCGCCCCTCCTCTCTCTCCCTGTCTTTCACATGCTCGTGCACGCACGCCCTCGTCCCGCTTCGCCCGCCTCCGATGCGCCGTCGCCCGCACTGGCCTCCCCTACCTCTGCTCTAGGCCCGGTCGCGCCTACAGCACTCCGCTGCCGCTCCGCGCCGTGGCCTCGTGCTCGCCACCTCACCACCCCAGCTTGCCTCCCGGCGTGACTGCCCGCCGGCTGGCCACGCCCGCTCACAGAGCGCTCTCGGCCCCTGCCTCGCGCACGTCGCCCTGCGCGCCCCAGACGCGCCCGGCTCGCGCCGCGCACCTGCCCCGCTGCCGTGCTCCGCGACCCACGCGCCCCGTGCCCCTCTCGTTGCTGCCTCGCACCCCACTCCGCTCCCCGCGCCGACATCCGCGCTCGTCGCACCCCTGTGCGCATCCCCAGCCGTGCCCCACCATTGCTAGCCGACGACCGTCCCCTGCCCCGTGCCAGCGCTCCCTCCACAACGGCGGCCGACCATGCCTCCGCCGCCCTGTTCCCCTGCCAGCGCAGCGCCCTGCTGCTGCCGCACGGCCCCTGGTCGCCGGCGCTCGCGCCCATGAGCCCCGTGGCTCTGCTCCGCTCCACCCCCCCCCCCATTAACCCGTCGCCCGCTCGCCCGATAGCCCTACCCGGTATGGCCTTTAGGCCAATGCCAAGGGGGCCCCGCCCCAGAACGAAAAACAAAAATAAATAAAAAAATAATTAATTTATTAATTAATAATTAAATTAATTAATTAAGATAATTAATCCTGTTTAATTAATCTAATTAACTAGTTAGTTTATTTAAACCCTAATTAGACTAAACAGTCAATGACGAGCGGGACCCACATGTCAGGTTGACCTGGTCAATTGCTGACATCATGCTGACGTCATCATGACGTCAGCAGACACTATTTTGGATAATGTTGATTAAATTAATTAAATAAATCCTAAAAATGATTTAAATCTTTTAAAATTAATATAAAATAAACCGTAGCTCGGATCGAAAAACTTTGTACATGAAAGTTGCTCAGAACGACGTGACGATTCCGGATACGCAACCCGTTCGTCCGCCACACCCCTCTAACCTATCGAACTCGCAACTTTCCCCCTCCGGTCCTCTGCCCGAAAACGCAAAACACCGGGAATATTTTCCCGGATGTCATCCCCCTTCACCGGTATCACCTACTACCGCGTTAGGGCACCTCTAACGCCGTTACTTGTCATGTCATGCATCACTATGCATATGCTTGCTTAAATATTTATTGTTTCTCCCCCCTCTTCTCTCGATAGACACCGAGACCGACGCCGCTGCTACCCAGTACGACTACGGAGTTGACGACCCCTCTCTCTTGCCAGAGTAACCAGGCAAGCCCCCCCTTTGATCACCATATATTGCCTACTCTTCTCTATACTGCTTGCATTAGAGTAGTGTAGCATGTTACTGCTTTTCGTTATTCCTATCCTGATGCATAGCCTGTCCTTGCTACTACTGTTGTTACCATTACCTGCTATCCTACTGCTTAGTATAGGATGCTAGTGTTCCATCAGTGGCCCTACACTCTTGTCCGTCTGCCATGCTATACTACTGGGCCATGATCACTTCGGGAGGTGATCACGGGCATATACTTTATACTTTACACTGTTACATTACCTTTGATACTGTTGGGAGATGGGGGCTGAAGGGGCAGGTGGTTTCACCCAGGTAGTGGTGGGCCTGGGTTCCCGACAGCCCCCGACTGTGGCGGAGCGACAGGGCAGGTTCCGACCACCTAGGAGAGAGGTGGGCCTGGCCCTGGTCGGCGTTCGCGGATACTTAACACGCTTAACGAGACCTGGGTATTTGATCTGAGTCTGGCCATTTGGTCTATACGCACTAACCATCTACGCGGGAGTAGTTATGGGTATCCCGGCGTCGTGGTATCAGCCGAAGCCTTCGTGACGTCAGCGACTGAGTGGCGCGCGCCGGATTGGACCGTAAGCCTGCTCTTGTATTAAGGGGGCTAGTTCTGCTTCCGGCCGCGTTCGCAACGTGCAGGTGTGCAAAGGGCGATGGGCCCAGACCCCTGCGCCATAGGGTTTAGACCGGCGTGCTGACCTCTCTGTTGTGCCTAGGTAGGGCTGTGACGTGTTGATCTTCCGAGGCCGGGCATGACCCAGAAAAGTGTGTCCGGCCAAATGGGATCGAGCGTGTTGGGGTATGTGGTGCACCCCTGCAGGGAAGTTTATCTATTCGAATAGCCGTGTCCCTCGGTAAAAGGACGACCCGGAGTTGTACCTTGACCTTATGACAACTAGAACCAGATACTTAATAAAACACACCCTTCCAAGTGCCAGAGACAACCGGTGATCGCTCTCTCACAGGGTGACGAGGAGAGGATCATCGGTTAGGGTTATGCTATGCGATGCTACTTGGAGGACTTCAGTCTACTCTCTTCTACATGCTGCAAGACGGAGGCTGCCAGAAGCGTAGTCTTCGACAGGATTAGTTATCCCCCCTTATTCTGGCATTCTGCAGTTCAGTCCACATATGATACCCTTATTCCATTTGATACCCATGCATATGTAGTATAGCTTCTTGCTTGCGAGTACTTTGGATGAGTACTCACGATTGCTTTCTCCTTCTTTTCCCTCTATCCCTTCTACCTGGTTGTCGCAACCAGATGTTGGAGCCCAGGAGCCAGACGCCACCGTCGATGAAGACTCCTACTACATCGGAGGTGCCTACTACTAGGTGATGCCCGCTGACGACGACCAGGAGTAGTTAGGAGGATCCCAGGCAGGAGGCCTGCGCCTCTTTCGATCTGTATCCCAGTTTGTGCTAGCCTTCTCAAGGCAAACTTGTTTAACTTATGTCTGTACTCAGATATTGTTGTTTCCGCTGACTCGTCTATGATCGAGCTCTTGTATTCGAGCCCTCGAGGCCCCTGGCTTGTAATATGATGCTTCTATGACTTATTTTATTTGTAGAGTTGTGTTGTGATATCTTCGCGTGAGTCCCTGATCTTGATCGTACACGTTTGCGTGCATGATTAGTGTATGATTAAATCGGGGGCGTCAAAAGTTGGTATCAGAGCCGACTGCCTGTAGGAATCCCCCTTCCACACTCCTTGGCCGAAGTCGAGTCTAGACATTGCAAAAACTTTTACTAACACGGCTGTGTGTCTTACGGGCACACGTCGCCGTTTGGGTGGTATTAGGATCTTTTACTCCTCGATCCTTACTCTGGGGCTCTGATCTCTCTTCTATTCGGGTTAAAATGAATTAACTAACTCTGACTCTAGGATCTCGTTACTACTTCCACTTAGAGAGCACCTTATTAGGATGATCGTCTACTGCACCAGAAGATTCTGAAGATACTCTTTAATATTCTCTCGAGACTTGTGCCCACCACTTTTTCAATTCCAGACCACCGATAAATCCTTATGGATAAATACTTACACCTGTCACCCTTACTTTTATTCCCAGTTAATCTTATTATTACAAGATACCCCGAAAATTCTCTCTCTTGTTCCGATAATACCCTGTGCCCACTGCCCTTGCAGTTCTTTGCAACCTGGATAACCCTTCGAATAATTTGTCGCACTTATTAAGTATCCGCTCATCCCAAGTGGATACATGTGTTTCACAATGGTCTTCGAAATACTATTCGATCCTCCAAAAATCCTTAGTAGCTTATTGCTCTGCAATACTTGTCTGCTTGCGTGATGGATGCTTTCCATGTGTCTGGCAATCATCGTTAGTATCCTTAGGCACCGTCCTTTTGATCCCTTTGATTCAACATGAGTGCGAATGCACGCAATCATCAGTTGATCCTTTTAAATTATCTTTCCGGCTCAGACGCCAGTTTAAACATGAGCTGGATCTCGACCAATCAATTGACCATCGATCGTACCCTTAAGGCTATTCAACTTATCCATCCCTGATCAGAGCATTGCTTCTGATCCATTGTCTTGGAGTTGATAATTCCTTTGCATTTGAGCCTTGAATTAGTCAGTTGTTTCTAAAGTCTGATCTCCTTGCATTGTTTCTCCCTCTGGTTGAGTACCGATGCTCGCACCAGATCCCTTGAGGACCACCAGATCATTTGCTGGATTTTATCCGACAGCGTCCTTCATATTCAATAAGTCTGTGAGCCTTTCCTTGGATACATAATACCTTGGTAAATTGTATCCTCTGCTTTCTCAAACATGCTCTACTATCGAGCTTGTGTTATTTATTCTTGAAATTTGTGGTATATACTCCTAAGATGCCCTGATGGGTTGAACCTATGCCTTCTCTAAACTGTGTGAACTCGAAATTTTTCACGAGCCATACACTTCTGGTATTTTGCCAAATAAAATTTCAACACTACAACTTCTTCGAAAGTGAGAAGTGAATGAAAGGTTATGCATTGGAGAAGTGGGAGTCGACCTTGAACTTGTGTTCATGCCCATGGACACGATGTAGATCTTATCGTTAAAGCTTCTCTTAAATTAAATTATTCCTTTGGTATAAGTTCATCTTATATCTAGGATCTGACCTTTTTCAATCGTGGTTCCGACCATGTTCTCCTTTAAATACCATTTCGCGTGCAAGTTTAAGCGCTTGTCTTTTGTAGAGCAATACCCCAGTCCAACCTCTACTTTGACCTGTCCTCAAGTATTACCCCCTCTGGTATCTCGAGATTATCACGGAACTGCATAACTTCTTATGAGTTCTTCTTCAGGTATTATTTGACTTTCGCTGCATCATCATTTGACTTGATGTCATCGCCAACCGATTACATCTTCATGAAATTTCTCGACAAATGTGTCGTGGTCATCATCAACATCCTGAGCTATTCCAAGGTATATATCAAATTCTTGATGAGAAATACCATCCTCGCCCCTCAATGGTTTGTGTTATCACCGACCACTTTATTGCCTTCCGTTCAACACAAACTTATTCGTGTTTTGTGTTATACCTTGAGATCCTTGCTATCCAGCATTTGTTCTTCTTTACCTTGGAATGTTACCACCTTTTATGTCAAGAATGTCGTGGTAATTTTACCACCTCTTGAGAATTCTTGATATAGTAATATCTCTCGCCCTTCTGCGTTCATTTCTTGGTCTCCGTGTTGATTCTAACCGGAATACCGATAAATGGTCTGTGATGTGTAAATTCTAAACTTCTAGCAACCCTATTGCTTGAAGATATTGGTCTACAGTTTCATTCTAAGTCTATTGATTATTGAATCATCATTCAAACATTGATCGTGCTACCTAGTCCAGATTCCTGGGTGCACCCTTCTATCATTGTTCAGTAGTGTATGTTTCCCTCGAGCATACATCATTATGACATTTGATCCGACAAATGATATTTCCTTGTTCACATAATTGTGGAAATCAATCCTTTGGAAATCTCGATGATTTGTTGCTGAGCCTATCAGCCACCTCCTCATCCTCTCCTTGGGTTACTGATGACCTCTTGTTTCAGAGCACACTTAAATAGATCACTTCTGAGAATCTCACAATGTCATCTCGTCAAATTGTGTTGCACCTTTTCTTCTCAGGCATCCCGAGTCTGAGGTATCCTGACACCAATCAAATCTGAATCTCGGTCAGATATGATGGTTGGAACATATTTCCAGGAGTTATAACGTGGGTCTTTATATGACCCGGTAAGGTGGTATCATACCTATCCCACCTGGCCGGAGGCCCTATTGTTATAGTTCCCTATTAGCAATGTTATCCATTCTTCCATGAGGAAACTGTAAGACTTATTCCATAAGTTGTTCCTGATGGGTCCTTTGTGTATTCAAAGTACGACCTTTGCTTCAAGATCATGTCAATGCCATCTCAAAGCATGTCTATGGTACTCCGATTTTCAACAGGAACATTTGAAGCCCAATGATAAATGTTTCCTGCTCAATTATCCAAACACCGTTGTATGGGTAATGTCTTGAAAATTTCTCTCCCGGTACCTAAGAGTTTCCTACATTATATCCTGTCATGGATAACATGCTCTACTTGACCTTGGGAAGGATATATCCCTGAAATATGCGTTTGAACACATTTTCCTTTCCATTGTTCTGTTTAATCTAATAATCATATCTTCTTTTCCATTGGTTGGTTTAACATTGCTTGCGATCTATAAGAACTAAGCAGTAATATTCTCCTGCTTATGTAACCATCTCGGTGTACAATCCTCTCAGCAAGACCCTGTTACTATTGTTGTTGACATTCCGGTAACCACCGATGAACGAGAACTTTGCCTATTGGTCCGCCTCGTTTCGACGGGCAGGAAAATGGTTCTCTTCGTTCCTCGCCCTTGGTACCGATGTTGTTGTTGACATAAATGATAGGTTATCCTCTGACATACCTTGCTTACATGATCGTGCAAGACGTCACCGCCCTTCCTACTTTTAACCCACATGGTGGGCCCATAACCCACAGTTCCATAGGATCGAAACCTGACTCTCCTGTACATCCCTGCTTCAAAGTTATCCCTTATGCTTGGCTTCGTAGGTAATTCGCGAGCCACCTTCCTACTGCTCTATTCTGGTATCAGACGCAATGCTTACTCTCGCCGCTCTGAACCCTTTTCTCACTCTGGTTCAGACTTTGAGCAGCTATCTATCTGCTTAGACCCTCTCATTGTACCTTCGTATTGTACTCTCAATGTATTTTATATGTTCAACTCGAGAGATAATCTTATGCTCAATCATGGTTAACCCCAGATTGTTTCCCTTGTAAGCATGCTGTCGTAGCCGAGCTGCCGCTTACCTACTTGTAAGTACGTTGGAATTCCCGAAGAAAAGAATGATGATTTCCTGATGATGACCTGAAGAATGAGGAATGAAGGCGTCGATATAAAGGATCGACCTCTCCGAGAAGAGCAACCAAGACCGAGAAGACTCGATAGAATTTCATAGCCACATCTTTCCCGTACTCCTCTCTTGAATCTCGGGACGAGATTTCTTGTAGTGGAGGAGAATTGTGACGCCCAGATAATTAAGCTACAGTAAACCTCTGCTAACGATGCCACATCACCTCGGTTACTATTGATAAACTTGCGTTAGATCAAAATGATTCAAATTCAAATCTTAATTAAAGGCAAACAACAAAAGTTTTCAAAAGTCAAAACTATAATGTTCTTAATGTGACAAATAAATCATGGATAATATTGGTGAAGAAACAACATCTTTATAAAACAATTAAATACCCTAGAGTGATTAAAACAACAACAAAAACAATTAATTATACTCCTATTGTATTTTATAAAATACTAAACTATTTTAGCTAGGTGCCAAAGTTATTATGGCAGTGGTATAATTAATGTTACTATTTTAGGTGCTAGTTAAATGTTTTACAAAACTAAAACAATTTGGGAAACTAAAATAAAAACAGAAAAGGAAAATAAATAAAAGAAAGAAACTAACAAAAAAAGGAAGAGGGAACCCCCTCCCACGGCCTACTGGCCTAGTTGGCCGGCCCATTCGGGCGCAGGCCCAACCGGCCCCCCTTCCCTTATCCACCCCCCCCCCCCCCGAAACCCTAGCCACTAACCCCACCACTCCCCCCGATCCCCCCTCTCTCGCGGTGCCTCACCCTCACTCCGCCGCTGGACTTCCCCATCACCGCACGCCCGCGCCGTCCCGCACCCGACGCGCCCACGAGCGCGCCTCGACGCTCGAAGCCGCCGCCGGCCGGACCGCCTGGACCTCGCCGGACCTTCCACGCCGGCCTGCTTCCTCTCCGATGCCGTCGTCCCCGTCACCCTCCTCGCGCCCCACTGCCACTCCCCTACGGCCACCGTGAGCATGCGCCCCTCCTCTCTCTCCCTGTCTTTCACATGCTCGCGCACGCACGCGCTCGTCCCGCTTCGCCCGCCTCCGATGCGCCGTCGCCCGCACTGACCTCCCCTACCTCTGCTCTAGGCCCGGTCGCGCCTACAGCACTCCGCTGCCGCTCCGCGCCGTGGCCTCGTGCTCGCCACCTCACCTTCCCCAACTTGCCTCCCGGCGTGACTGCCCACCGGCTGGCCACGCCCGCTCACGGAGCGCTCTCGGCCCCTGCCTCGCGCACGTCGCCCTGCGCGCCACAGACGCGCCCGGCTCGCGCCGCGCACCTGCCCCGCTGCCGTGCTCCGCGACCCACGCGCCCCGTGCCCCTCTCGTTGCTGCCTCGCACCCCACTCCGCTCCCCGCGCCGACGTCCGCGCTCGTCGCACCCCCGTGCGCATCCCCAGCCGTGCCCCACCATTGCTAGCCGACGGCCGTCCCCTGCCCCGTGCCAGCGCTCCCGCGACAACGGCGGCCGACCACGCCTCCGCCGCCCTGTTCCCCTGCCAGCGCAGTGCCCTGCTGCTGCCGCACGGCCCCTGGTCGCCGGCGCTCGCGCCCATGAGCCCCGTGGCTCTGCTCCGCTCCACCCCCCCGTTAACCCGTCGCCCGCTCGCCCGATAGCCCTACCCGGTATGGCCTTTAGGCCACTGCCAAGGGGGCCCCGCCAGAACGAAAAAAATAATAAATAAAAAAATAATAAATAAAAAAATAATTAATTTATTAATTAATAATTTAATTAATTAATTAATTAATTAAGATAATTAATCCTATTTAATTAATCTAATTAACTAGTTAGTTTATTTAAACCCTAATTAGACTAAATAGTCAATGATGAGCGGGACCCACATGTCAGGTTGACCTGGTCAATTGCTGACGTCATCATGACGTCAGCAGACACTATTCTGGATAATGTTGATTAAATTAATTAAATAAATCCTAAAAATGATTTAAATCTTTTAAAATTAATATAAAATAAACCGTAGCTCGGATCGAAAAACTTTGTACATGAAAGTTGCTCAGAACGACGTGACGATTCCGGATATGCAACCCGTTCGTCCGCCACACCCCTCTAACCTATCGAACTCGCAAGTTTCCCCCTCCGGTCCTCTGCCCGAAAACGCAAAACACCGGGAATATTTTCCCGGATGTCATCCCCCTTCACCGGTATCACCTACTACCGCGTTAGGGCACCTCTAACGCCGTTACTTGTCATGGCATGCATCACTATGCATATGCTTGCTTAAATATTTATTGTTTCTCCCCCCTCTTCTCTCGATAGACACCGAGACCGACGCCGCTGCTACCCAGTACGACTACGGAGTTGACGACCCCTCTCTCTTGCCAGAGTAACCAGGCAAGCCCCCCCTTTGATCACCAGATATCGCCTACTCTTCTCTATACTGCTTGCATTAGAGTAGTGTAGCATGTTACTGCTTTTCGTTATTCCTATCCTGATGCATAGCCCGTCCTTGCTACTACTGTTGTTACCATTACCTGCTATCCTACTGCTTAGTATAGGATGCTAGTGTTCCATCAGTGGCCCTACACTCTTGTCCGTCTGCCATGCTATACTACTGGGCCGTGATCACTTCGGGAGGTGATCACGGGCATATACTTTATACTTTACACTGTTACATTACCTTTGATACTGTTCGGAGATGGGGGCTGAAGGGGCAGGTGGTTTCACCCAGGTAGTGGTGGGCCTGGGTTCCCGACAGCCCCTGACTGTACTTTGTGGCGGAGCGACAGGGCAGGTTCCGACCACCTAGGAGAGAGGTGGGCCTGGCCCTGGTCGGCGTTCGCGGATACTTAACACGCTTAACGAGACCTGGGTATTTGATCTGAGTCTGGCCATTTGGTCTATACGCACTAACCATCTACGCGGGAGTAGTTATGGGTATCCCGGCGTCGTGGTATCAGCCGAAGCCTTCGTGACGTCAGCGACTGAGTGGCGCGCGCCGGATTGGACCGTAAGCCTGCTCTTGTATTAAGGGGGCTAGTTCTGCTTCCGGCCGCGTTCGCAACGTGCAGGTGTGCAAAGGGCAATGGGCCCAGACCCCTGTGCCATAGGATTTAGACCGGCGTGCTGACCTCTCTGTTGTGCCTAGGTAGGGCTGTGACGTGTTGATCTTCCGAGGCCAGGCATGACCCAGAAAAGTGTGTCCGGCCAAATGGGATCGAGCGTGTTGGGGTATGTGGTGCACCCCTGCAGGGAAGTTTATCTATTCGAATAGCCGTGTCCCTCGGTAAAAGGACGACCCGGAGTTGTACCTTGACCTTATGACAACTAGAACCGGATACTTAATAAAACACAACCTTCCAAGTGCCAGAGACAACCGGTGATCGCTCTCTCACAGGGTGACGAGGAGAGGATCGTCGGTTAGGGTTATGCTATGCGATGCTACTTGGAGGACTTCAGTCTACTCTCTTCTACATGCTGCAAGACGGAGGCTGCCAGAAGCGTAGTCTTCGACAGGATTAGTTATCCCCCCCTTATTCTGGCATTCTGCAGTTCAGTCCACATCTGATACCCTTATTCCATTTGATACCCATGCATATGTAGTATAGCTCCTTGCTTGCGAGTACTTTGGATGAGTACTCACGGTTGCTTTCTCCTTCTTTTCCCTCTATCCCTTCTACCTGGTTGTCGCAACTAGATGTTGGAGCCCAAGAGCCAGACGCCACCGTCGATGACGACTCCTACTACATCGGAGGTGCCTACTACTACGTGCTGCCCGCTGACGACGACCAGGAGTAGTTAGGAGGATCCCAGGCAGGAGGCCTGTGCCTCTTTCGATCTGTATCCCAGTTTGTGCTAGCCTTCTCAAGGCAAACTTGTTTAACTTATGTCTGTACTCAGATATTATTGTTTCCGCTGACTCATCTATGATCGAGCTCTTGTATTCGAGCCCTCGAGGCCCCTGGCTTGTAATATGATGCTTGTATGACTTATTTTATTTGTAGAGTTGTGTTGTGATATCTTCCCGTGACTCCCTGATCTTGATCGTACACGTTTGCGTGCATGATTAGTGTATGATTAAATCGAGGGCGTCACATTGGGGAAGACTCCGTCCAGCAGCAGCACGACGGCACGGTGGTGGTGGAGGAGCGCGGAACTCTAGCAGGGCTTCGCCAAGCACTACGAGAGACGAGGAGGGAGAGGGGTAGGGCTGCGCCAACAGGGAGATCGAATCGTGTGTTGGGCTGCCCCTTTGCCTCCACTATATATAGGGGGAGAGGGAGGGCTGCACCCCCACCTAGGGCTCCCACCCCCAGGGGTGCGGCAGCCCTAGATCCCATCTAGGGTGGCGGCCACAAGGGGGAGAGGGGGAGGCGCACCTAGGGTGGGCCTTAGGGCCCATCTGCCCTAGGGTTTGCCCCCTTCCCCTCTTGGAGGCGCCTTGGACCTTGGTGGGAGGCGCCCCAGCCCACCTAGGGGCTGGTCCCTTCCCACTGTTGGCCCATGTAGGCCTCCGGGGCTGGTGGCCCCACCTAGTGGACCCCCGGACCCTTCCGGTGGTCTCGGTACACTACCGGTGATGCCCGGAACATTTCCGGTGGCCAAAACCATACTTCCTATATATCAATCCTTACCTCCGGACCATTCCGGAACTCCTCATGATGTCTGGGATCTCATCCGGGACTCCGAACAACATTTGGTAACCGCGTACATACTTTCCCTATAACCCTAGCGTCATCGAACCTTAAGTGTGTAGACCCTACGGGCTCGGGAGTCATGCAGACATGGCCGAGACAACTCTCTGGTCAATAACCAACAGCGGGATCTGGATACCCATGTTGGCTCCCACATGCTCCACGATGATCTTATCGGATGAACCACGATGTCAAGGATTCAATCAATCCCGTATACAATTCCCTTTGTCTATCGGTACAATGCTTGCCCGAGATTCGATCGTCGGTATTCCCGATACCTTTTTCAATCTCGTTACCGGCAAGTCTCTTTACTCGTTCCGTAACACATCATCCCGTGATCAACTCCTTGATCACATTGTGCGCATTATGATGATGTCCTACCGAGTGGGCCCAGAGATACCTCTCCGTTTACACGGAGTGACAAATCCCAGTCTCGATTCGTGCCAACCCAACAGACACTTTCGGAGATACCTGTAGTGTACCTTTATAGCCACCCAGTTACGTTGTGATGTTTGGCACACCCAAAGCACTCCTACGGTATCCGGGAGTGGCATAATCTCATGGTCTAAGGAAATGATACTTGACATTAGAAAAGCTTTAGCATACGAACTACACGATCTTTGTGCTAGGCTTAGGATTGGGTCTTGTCCATCACATCATTCTCCTAATGATGTGATCCCGTTATCAACGATATCCAATGTCCATGGTCAGGAAACCGTAACCATCTATTGATCAACGAGCTAGTCAACTAGAGGCTTACTAGGGACATTGTGTTGTCTATGTATCCACACATGTATCTGAGTTTCCTATCAATACAATTCTAGTATGGATAATAAATGATTATCATGAACAATGAAATATAATATAATAATAACTAGTTTATTATTGCCTCTAGGGCATATTTCCAACAGTCTCCCACTTGCACTAGAGGCAATAATCTAGTTCACATCGCCATGTGATTAACACTCACAGGTCACATCGCCATGTGACCAACATCCAAGAGTCTACTAGACTCAATGATCTAGTTCACACCAATATGTGATAAACACTCCAAGAGTTCTGGGTTTGATCATGTTATGCTTGTGAGAGAGGTTGTAGTCAACGGGTCTTGCCATATTCAGATCCCTATGTATTTCGCAAAACTTTATGTCATATCGTAGATTCTTCTACCACGTTCCACTTGGAGCTATTCCAAATTGTTGCTCCATTATACGTATCCGGTATCTCTACTCAGAGCTATCCAGATAGGTATTAAGCTTGCATCTACGTAACTCTTTATGTTGAACTCTTTATCACCTCCATAACCGGGAAACATTTCCTTATTCCTCTAAGGATAATTTTGACTGCTATCTGGTGATCCAGTCCTAGATCACCTTTGTACCCTCTTGCCAGACATGTGGCAAGGCACACATCAGGTGCGGTACTCAGCATGGCATACCGTATAGAGCCTGTGACAAGAGCATAGGGGACGACCTTCGTCCTTCCTCTTTCTTCTGCCGTAGTCAAGCTTTGAGTCTTACTCAACTTCACACCTTACAACTCAGGTAAGAACCCCTTCTTTGACTGGTCTATTTTGAACTCCTTCAAAAACATGTCAAGGTGTGCGTTCTTTGAAAGTATCATCAGGCGTCTTGATCTATCTCTATAGATCTTGATGCCCAATTTGTAAGCAGCTTTATCCAGGTCTTCCTTTGAAAAACACTTTTCAAACAACCGTTTATGCTTTCCAGAAATTCTACATTATTTCGGATCTACAATATGTCATCCACATATACTTATCAGAAATGTTGTAGTGCTCCCACTTATTTTCTTGTAAATACAAGTTTCTAGCAAACATTGTATAAACCTAAAAGCTTTGATCACTCTATCAAAGCATGTATTCTGACTCCGAGATGCTTGCTCTAGTCCATAGAAGGATTGCTGGAGCTAGCATACCTTTTAGTATCCTTAGGATCGACAAAACCTTTTATTGTATCACATACAACCTTTTCTTACGGAAACTGGTAAGAAAACTTGTTTTGACATCCATTTGTCAGATTTCATAATCGAAAATACACCTAATGCTAAGATGATTCTGACGGACTTAAGCATCGCTACGGGTGAGAAATTCTCATCGTAGTCAACTCCTTGAACTTGTGAAAAGACTCTTTCCCACAAGTCGAGCTTCATAGACGGTAACATTACTGCCCACGTCCGTCTTCTTCTTAAAGATCCATTTATCTCAATGGCTTGCCGATCAACAGGCAAGTCCACCAAAGTCCATGCTTTGTTCTGATACATGGATCCTGTCTTGGATTTCATGGCTTCTAACCATTTGTCGAAATATGGGCCCACCATCGCTTCTCCATAGTTCGTAGGTTCATTGTTGTCCAAGAACATGATATTTAAGACAGGATTACCGTACCACTCAGGAGTAGTACAGATCCTTGTCGACCTACGAGGTTCGATAGCAACTTGATCCGAAGCTTCATGATCACTATCATTAACTTCCTCTTCATCAGACGTAGGCGCCACAGAAAACATCTTTCTGTGTTGCATCACTCTCTGGTTGAAATAAAGGTTTGACAACCTCATCAAGTTCTATCTTCCTCCCACTCAATTCTTTCGAGAGAAACTCCTTCTCGAGAAAGGACCCATTCTTAGCGACAAACAATTTGCCCTCAGATCTGAGATAGAAGGTATACCCAACTGTAACCTTTGGGTATCCTATGAAGATGTGTTTTTCCGCTTTGGGTTCGAGCTTCTCCGGCTGAAGCCTTAAGCATCGCAGCCCCAAACATTAAGAAATGACAACTTTGGTTTCTTGCCAAACCAATGTTCTTACGACGTCGTCTCAACGGACTTATATGGTGTCCTATCTAAAGTGAATGCAGTTGTCTTTAACGCATAACCTCAAAATGAAACCGGTAGATCGGTAAGAGACATCATAGATCGCACCATATCTCATAAGGTTCGATAACGACGTCCGGACACACCATTACCCTGTGGTGTTCCAGGTGGCTTCAACTGTGAAACAATTCCACAATGTCTTAAGTGATTGCCAAACTCATAACTCAGAAATTCTCATCGATCAGATCATAGGAATTTGATCTTCTTGTTATGATGGTTCTTAACTTCACTCTGAAATCGCTTGAACTTTTCAAACATTTCAGACTTGTGCTTCATTAAGTAAATATACCTATATCTACTCAAATCGTCAGTGAAGATGAGAAAATAGTGATATCCACCGCACGCTTCAATTCTCATTGGATCACACGTATCAGCATGTATGATTTCCAACAAGTCACTTGCCCGTTTCATTGTACCTGAAAACGGGGTCTTAGTCATCCTGCCCATGAGGCATGGCTCGCATGTGTCAAGCGATTCAAAATCAAGTGACTCCAAACATCCATCGACATGGAGTTTCTTCATGCATCTTACGCCAATATGACCTAAGCGGCAGTGCCACAAGAAAGTGGTACTATCATTATTAACTCTACATCTTTTGGCGTGAACATGTGTATTACCACGACCGAGATTCAATGAACCATTCACATAGGGTGCATGACCATGAAAGGTATTATTCATGTAATCAGAATAACCGTTATTCCCTAACTTAAATGAATAACCGTATTGCAATGAACATGATCTAATCATATTCATGCTCAACGTAGACACCTGATAACATTTATCTATGTTCAATACTAATCCCGAAGGTAGATGGAGTGTGCGATGGTGATCTCATCAACTTTGGAAACACTTCCAACACACATCGTCACCTCGCCCTTAGCCAGTCTCGTTTAGTCCGTAGCTTTTGCTTCAAGTCATCAATAATAGCAACTGAACCGGTATCCAATACCCAGGTGCTACTAGGAGTACTAGTGAGGTACACATTAATAACACGTATATACTTTGTTGAAGTTGCCAGCCTTCTTATCTACCATGCATTTGGGGTAATTCCGCTACCAGTGACCATTCCCCTTACAATAGAAGCACTTAGTCTCGGGTTTGGGTTCAACCTTGTGTTCCTTCACTGGAGCGGCAACTGGTTTGCCATCCATGAAGTTTCCCTTCTAGCCCTTGCCCTTCTTGAAACCAGTGGTCTTGTTAAACCATCAACACTTGATGCTCCTTCTTGATATCTACCTTTTGCGGTCTTAAGCACCGCGAACAGCTCCGGGATCAACTCCATCCCTTGCATGTCATAGTTCATCACGAAGATCTAGTGGCTTAGTGATAGTGGCTAGAGAACTCTATCAATCACTATCTTATCTGAAAGTTTAACTCCCACTTGATTTAAGTGATTGTAGCACCTAGATATTCTGAGCACATGCTCACTAGCTGAGCTATTCTCCTCCATCTTGTTGGCAAAAGAACTTGTTAGAGGTCTCACACCTCTCAACACGGGCATGAGCCTGAAATCCCAATTTCAGCTCTTGGAACATCTCATATGTTCTATGGCGTTCAAAATGTCATTGGAATCCCGATTCTAAGCCGTAAAGTATGGTGCACTAAACTATCAAGTAGTCATCATGATGTGTCTGTCAGGTGTTCACAACATCCACAGACGATGTTGTAGGGGTTTGCACATCGAGCGGTGCATCAAAGACGTAAGCCTTCTGTGGAGCAGTGAGGACACTCCTCGGACTATGGACCTAGTCCGCATCATTGCTTACAATATCTTTCCACTTAATCTTTCTCTAGGAAAGTATTGAAACAGGGAGCTACAACGTGAGCTATTTATCTGCAACATATTTGCAAAGACAATTTAGACTATGTTCATGATAATTGAGTTCATCTAATCAAATTATTTAATGAACTCCCACTCAGATAGACATCCCTCTAGTCATCTAAGTGAAACATGATCCGAATCGACTAGGCCGTGTCCGATCATCACGTGAGACAGACTAGTCATCAACGGTGAACATCTCATGTTGATCGTATCTTCTATACGACTCATGTTCGACCTTTCGGTCTTCCGTGTTCCGAGGCCATGTCTGTACATGCTAGGCTCGTCAAGTCAACCTAAGTGTTTCGTATGTGTCCCGAGGCCATGTCTGTACATGCTAGGCTCGTCAACACCCGTTGTATTCGAATGTTAGAATCTATCACACCCGATCATCACGTGGTGCTTCGAAACAACGAGCCTTCGCAATGGTGCACAGTTAGGGGGAACACTTTTCTTGAAATTTTAGAGAGGTATCATCTTATTTAAGCTACCGTCGTTCTAAGCAAATAAGATGTCAAACATGATAAACATCACATGCAATCAAATAGTGACATGATATGGCCAATATCATTTTGCTCCTTTTGATATCCATCTTCGGGGCTCCATGATCATCGTTGTCACCGGCATGACACCATGATCTCCATCATCGTGTCTTCTTGAAGTTGTCTCCTCATCTATTACTTCTACTACTATAGCTAACGCTTTAGCAATAAAGTAAAGTAATTACATGACGTTTATGTTGACACACAGGTCATAAATAAATTAAGACAACTCCTATGGCTCCTCCCGGTTGTCATACTCATCGACATGCAAGTCGTGATTCCTATTACAAGAACATGATCAATCTCATACATCACATCCTTTTGGCCATATCACATCACACGGCACATGCCGCAAAAACAAGTTAGACGTCCTCTAATTGTTGTTGCAAGTTTTTACGTGGTTGCTATAGGTTTCTAGCAAGAACGTTTCTTACCTACGCTAAAACCACAATGTGATATGCCAATTTCTATTTACCCTTCATAAGGACCCTTTTCATCGAATCCGATTTGACTAAAGTGGGAGAGACAGACACCCGCTAGCCACCTTATGCAACTAGTGCATGTCAGTCGGTGGAACCAGTCTCATGTAAGAGTACGTGTAAGGTCGGTCCGGGCCGCTTCATCCCACGATGCCGCCGAATCAAGATAAGACTAGTAACGGCAAGTAAATTGACAAAATCGACGCCCACAACTGCTTTCTGTTCTACTCGTGCATAGAAACTACGCATAGACCTAGCTCATGATGCCACTGTTGGGGATCGTAGCAGAAATTTAAAATTTTCTACGCATCACCAAGATCAATCTATGGAGTAACCTAGCAACAAGGGGAAGGGGAGTGCATCTACATACCCTTGTAGATCGCTAAGCGGAAGCGTTGCAAGAACGCGGATGAAGGAGTCATACTCGTAGCGATTCAGATCGCAGTTGATTCCGATCTAAGCGCCGAACCACAGCGCCTCCGCGTTCAACACACGTGCAGCCCAGTGACGTCTCCTACGCCTTGATCCAGCAAGGGGAGAAGGAGAGGTTGGGGAAGACTCCGTCTAGCAGCAGCACGACGGCGCGGTGGTGGTGGAGGAGCGCAGAACTCCAGCAGGGCTTCGTCAAGCACTACGAGAGACGAGGAGGGAGAGGGGTAGGGCTGCGCCAACAGGGAGATCGAATCGTGTGTTGGGCTGCCCCTTTGCCTCCACTATATATAGGGGGAGAGGGAGGGCTGCGCCCCCACCTAGGGTTCCCACCCCAAGGGGTGCGGCAGCCCTAGATCCCATCTAGGGTGGCGGCCACAAGGGGGAGAGGGGGAGGCGCACCTAGGGTGGGCCTTAGGGCCCATCTGCCCTAGGGTTTGCCCCCTTCCCCTCTTGGAGGCGCCTTGGGCCTTGGTGGGAGGCGCCCCAGCCCACCTAGGGGCTGGTCCCTTCCCACTATTGGGCCATGTAGGGCTCCGGGGCTGGTGGCCCCACCTGGTGGACCCCCGGACCCCTCCGGTGGTCCCGGTACACTACTGGTGATGCCCGGAACACTTCCGGTGGCCAAAACCATACTTTCTATATATCAATCTTTACCTCCGGACCATTCCGGAACTCCTCGTGACGTCCGGGATCTCATCCGAGACTCCGAACAACATTCGGTAACCACGTACATACTTTCCCTATAACCCTAGCGTCATCGAACCTTAAGTGTGTAGACCCTACGGGCTCGGGAGTCATGCAGACATGGCCGAGACAACTCTCCGGTCAATAACCAACAGCAGGATCTAGATACCCATGTTGGCTCCCACGTGCTCCACGATGATCTTATCGGATGAACCATGATGTCAAGGATTCAATCAATCCCGTATACAATTCCCTTTGTCTATCGGTACGATGCTTGCCCAAGATTCGATCGTCGGTATCCTGATACCTTGTTCAATCTCGTTACCGGCAAGTCTCTTTACTCGTTCCGTAACACATCATCCTGTAATCAACTCCTTGGTCACATTGTGCGCATTATGATGATGTCCTACCGAGTGGGCCCAGAGATACCTCTCCGTTTACATGAAGTGACAAATCCCAGTCTCGATTCGTGCCAACCCAACAGACACTTTCGGAGATACCTGTAGTGTACCTTTATAGCCACCCAGTTACGTTGTGACGTTTGGCACACCCAAAGCACTCCTATGGTATCCGGGAGTTGCACAATCTCATGGTCTAAGGAAATGATACTTGACATTAGAAAAGCTTTAGCATACGAACTACACGATCTTTGAGCTAGGCTTAGGATTGGGTCTTGTCCATCACATCATTCTCCTAATGATGTGATCCCGTTATCAACGACATCCAATGTCCATGGTCAGGAAACCGTAACCATCCATTGATCAACGAGCTAGTCAACTAGAGGCTTACTAGGGACATTGTGTTGTCTATGTATCCACACATGTATCTGAGTTTCCTATCAATACAATTCTAGCTTGGATAATAAACGATTATCATGAAAAATGAAATATAATATAATAATAACTAATTTATTATTGCCTCTAGGGCATATTTCCAATAGTGAGCTGTATCAAATTCATCTCATTTTATCTCTTCAATCAAACACTGAACTAGAACCATTCCATTCCATCAAACTGCACTCTACCAAACACAGGGACGGAACCAACCCATTACACTGGAATGGAACCATGAAATTCTATTCCACTTCGTTCCTGAACCAAACACACCCTTATAGTACCGAGTTTACAACATGCATGAGCTGATTGCAGCGATTACAAAAGAAAGTCTAAAAGAAAAAAAGCATTTCTTTGAGATCTTCAGACTCTTTCTTCTTTCATGACACAATCTTGTACTCCCTCCGTCCCAAAATTCTTGTCTTAGATTTGTGTAGATACGGAAGTATCTAATACTAAAACGTGACTTGATACATTCATATCTAGACAAATTTAAGACAAGAATTTTGGGACGGAGGGAGTATTTTTTAAGGCAGCCGTAGAAAAATAACAAAGATATTAAACCATGGAGCTGTAAATACTAATGAGGGTTCTCCTATAGCTTTAATTTGAGCCAACGTCGGCAAGAGTACCAACACTGGTATTTTAGAAACAAAAAAACACAACCAAGTCGATGTCGCTGGGAGCCGAGAGTACGAATCACCATTGTCAAGGACGTAGCAGTCGGGACAGATATTGCAAGGACAATCCTCCTCGTGGTGACCATGAGAAAAATATATCCAAAATCGATCTGGCGAAGAAAGATCTGAAGAACCATACGTAGACAAATTTAACCTTCCAACACCACCATTAACTTGGGGAAGGAGATCTCGTCATGAAACGAAGGGACGAAGATTACTTATTATAGAAGATGAAGACGACTACCATCATCCTAAACCAATCTAATGAAAACGCTACTATTATTAAAAACTTCACTCATAAATCGGGTTCCCTCCCACTCCGGCACCAGCGAGGCCCGCCGAAGAAAGGGGAACTGATCTTCTTCCCTAATGAAGGTTGCCGTGTTCATCATGCAAGCCATCCTTGCCCATGCAGTGTCAAAGGACACTTCGGCGGAGGCCAGACATGCACGCAGCATAGCTTTCTCCTAGATAACGGCAAGCAGGGCATCCAAGGCTCTGCATGCTGAGGCACACATCTCCCAACAACTGCACCCGGCTACATCTCTTCGTCCTCTCACACTTCATTTCCTACATGCCTTCGTCCTCCCTTGACATCACATGAACATCCATCAACCGACCACACCGAATCCATGACCCTAGACTCCTCCACCAAGTCCTTGAACATAGCAATGACCTCACCACGTGTCATCTTCCTCCCAGGCAACCACACACAACAGCAATGCCCCCTTCTTCTACCCCTGGCGAGTAGTTGCAGCCACTGCCACCCTCTCTCCAAATAGCTGCTGCTGCAACACACAACAGTTCAGCCAACCTCCATGCTCATCGCACCAACGACAAGCAGCAGCTTCAACTCCTGCTCGACATCACATCCATACTTCTTCCTCCCACGCAACAACAACAGTGGTAACATTCAGCAGCCACAGCAGCAACATTAGCTATAACACCAGTAGCCTTCATGGGAGGGACACCACCACCTAGCCGCTCGCAATAGCTTCCGAGCAGCTAGCACAAGTCACAACACCTCGCACATGTGCCGCCTGAGCTGCTCCAGTCGTTGCCCCCTCCCGGCCGCTGGCGCAGCTCCCCGCTAGCCACCGCCGTGAGATGAGCCCCGCCGCCACCTAGATTTGCCACTTTCTCTTCCATTCAGGCCCCGCCGTCGCTGGCCTCTAAGGCCTCATTTGGTAGCTAGGGAGAGAAACTCTAGGGTAAGAAAAACACGGGTGTGATTTCCTCGAAGCATAGAAATACACAGGGTATTTCCCCTCCGTCAAGCTTTGTTTGGTAGTAATGTAAGGAAAATCCAGGGCGAGAAACCCGTAGGGGGCAATTTCATGAACACATGGGATCCCCCCTGCCCACCACGGGAGAACTTTCTGCCCCATTTGGATATAGGGGGACGAACACCTGCCACCAAAACAATCTGAAATTAGGAAGCAAATTCCAGACATCTCTCGTGATGAGGCTGAGTCCGACGCTGCTCACGAGTGAGGTCGCGGGAAGCAGAGGGGTGTGGTCACGCCGGAGGGAGGCGGAATACGTCACGAGGTAAGCGGAGGAGGTCGCCAGAGAGATGCTCGGTCGCAAGAGAGTCGAGGGTTTCCAGCCTGGCGTCGGGAGGTGTGCATTTGACGCCCAGGGAAATGATGGGAATAGGGCTGACACACCCTGACGGGGGTCACAGCCAAATGTGTCGGCGTCCTACCCGGATCCGATTTGGCCCGTGCGTTCCCTCCCCAGGGAATAGACGGGGATCCCGGGGGATTCGAGGAAACCAAACAAGGCCTAATACCATGTTGAAACAGGGAAGGGTCTCACCTCACAGATGTTGAAACCAGCAATCTTTTTTTTTTGCGTGGGATTACGAAGTATAAAACCACCAAAAATGATATTTGAAACTTAATACTATGTCACATTGAGAATCATTTGTAGGAGACCACTTTAATCCGAGTGGTTGAACCACTCTGTTGCAACAAATAATTAAGTAGCAGATGATCTCAGGAAAGAGTTGTCAAGATACCATTTCAAAGAAGATAATCCCCACAAAGCTATTGCAATCATGTGTGATTGGTTCATTTTATTCTCACACAGAGTAACTCCTATCTGTAGATGTTTGCATCGCGTGCCACGGATATTCATTTCGGTGGAGAACAGCCCGTCACTGTGCGCGTAAAAAGGAGCAAACCCTGGCCTCTGTGTACACCTTCCCTGGCCGGCAGAAGTACCCCTGCTCCGGCGCGCAGTGTGAGTCGTCGGAGCAGACGCAGAGCCCTTCGATGGCGCAACGCTTCCCGACGATGCTTGGGCTCCCACCATTGACCCCGAGCACCTGGTCGCTCCACTCGCTGGAGAACAGCCCGTCGGGGTCGTACTTCTCCTTCACCCTGAGGAACTCGCCGGCCTTCGGGTACCTGGCGATGGCGCCGTCGAAGGCGGAGTTGCGGTTCTTGCCCCAGTGCGGGAGGCCGCCGTACTTCCGCAGCGCCATCTGCTCGATCTCGTCCACCACGTCGGCGTGCGCGCGTGGCTTGCCGCCGGCGGAGCGGCTCCGGTAGTAGATCAGGTCGAAGTCGACCGAGTCATCCGCCTTGCCGAGGCAGGCCGAGGACGCCCTGACGTAGCGAATGAGCACGCCCACCCTGCCGTCGAGGCCGGCGCAGAACGCGCCCGGGTCGATGTCCCGGAGCCGCTGCATGTCGGCGACGAACGCCGGCGCCCTGGAGAGCGCGACGCTGAAGGCAGAGTTGTAGAAGAAGGGGCCTCGGACGCGCGGGTCCCACGCGCAGGCGGAGCGGAGGCCGTCCTCCGGGCTGTCGATGCACGACCCGAACGTCTGGATGCGGTGCTGGTACCCCACCACCGGGTACCCCGTGAAGGAAGCGCCGTCGTTGGTGTAGCCGTACCCCTGCCGCTCGGCGGCCGCCACGTCGGTACGCACCGCTGCGCACCGGGTGGCGTCGGTGCCGTTCTCCTGCAGCCGCTCCTCGGCGGCTCTGGCGGCGACGAGCCCGCGCGTGGGACTGGACCGGAAGAAGAGGAGATCGTTGAGCCCGTCTCCCGGCGACGAGACGTCGACGCGATCGTCCTGTCGGTACAGGACCTGGCCGTCCTGCGGAAGCCACGTCATGTCGCCGAACTCGTGGAGGCGGCCCCACGCTGCTACCTGCGCCGGCAAGTCGGCGTCGCCGCGCTTCAAGAACGTCACCGAACGCTTGAACAGCGGCTGCATCGCCAGGGTGACCTGGGACACGACGCCGAGGACCCCGAGGGAGACCTTGGCCGCGTCCAGGTCCGGGTGATCGGCGCCGAGGTCCCTCACGACGGCGAACCCCTGGCTCGCCGGCGCCGGCGTCACGATCCTCATCCCGACCACGTACTCGTGCACGGCGCTCCCCTTGCCCCACAGCGAGCTGCCGTGCGCGCCCGTCGCCAGGAGGCCGCCGATGGTGAGGCCGCGCCAGTAGGGCGAGTGCGGCAGCGACAGCCCCGCCGCGCCGGCGGCCTCGATTAGGTCCCGGAGGACCATGCCGCTCTCCACCGTCATGAGCCGCGCCGCGGCGTCGACGCGCACCGTCCGGCTCAGCCGCGCCGTGCTAATGATGGTGCCGTCGCGGCCGCCGGGGCACGCCAGCTTGGGGAGGCTGTGCGAGTGCCTGGTGGCCGCCTTGAGCTTGCGTTTGGCGGACGCGGCGGCCGCCACGGCGGCGAGGAGCTCCTGCTCGGTGCGCGGGTAGGCGACGTTGGCCGCGCGGCAGACGGTGCTGTCCGGAAAGGACCCGTACGTGTTGGTGACAGTGCAGTTGGACGTGCCGCCGCCGCGTGTGCAGATGACTGGCTCCGGCGGAGGGCTGGAGCTTCCGCCGTGGAGCAGGAACCCTGCCGCCAGGAGGAGAACCGCGAGCAAGCTAGTGCCAGTACCACCTTCCATTGCTACCTCTTGGTCTTGTAATTTGTGGAATGAGTGGCGAATGGACTGGCCACCTTACTCATGCTTCCATTGCAGTACTCAAGCAAACGGCGAAGCTAGGCCTTAAATACGTCCGTCGAACACATACAACTGAAGTGAGCTAGTATTTGGTTTTAAGTCTTGCCGACACTTCCTTAAATCTCGGTGTTATATCTATGAGATCTTACCGAAAAAAGCTTTAGCCCCGCTTTATAGATAAAGCAAACCGTTAAGAGCACACATATATGAACTAGTTCAGAACAAGCGCACCCACACAACACAACAAGAGATTCAAAGGGTTCTGCTGAGGGCACAGCTCAACAAGCCATAAAAAACAACAAAGAAAACGGCACGGCCCAAGGCCGAAGCCTAAGCCGAGGAGGGTTTCACGAGATCTTACATTGAGATCCGTGTAATTTCTTTTTATTTATTTTTTCTTTTTCTCTGTATGTAATGTCACTTGACTAAGGCTTAGTTAAATCAAGACCTTGCCACGTCTATTCATTTTCAACTTAGAGAATTAAGTTGCCTGAAAATAGAATTCTGGTCAGTCCATTTCTAGCCTTAGTCCTTAATTCGAGGGTTTATTGTTTGTTTAGGCACGTTTGATTCATAGCAAATGATTGACTTTTTAAAAAAGGCCTATAAAGATCAACTTTGGAGATGTTTCACATATGCACGCTATAGGTGGCCTATCTTTGTCTAGCTTGGTGGTTACAATTAGTTAATGCACCAAATGATTTGTGCACAGTCACTCCAACTTCTCCCAATCAGATTCCAGCCGACGACGGCCTCGCCGACTGTGTAATGATCCCCGTTGTCGCCGTTGATCGCGGAGACGCGAGGAAGGAGAGAGGGCTGGGAAGAAGGAGCAGCTAGAGAGAAAGACATGAGTTTCTTCAGTTCAATTCTGTTCGATGCCTGTATGCGTGACGCTGCATTTCTTTACACGGGGAGTAGCTAAAATGGATGGTACAGGTCGCAATGAGATGCATCTCAAACTTCTGCACGAATATCTTCTTTTCAACCATGAATCACTTGTTCATGATGTATACTTTCTCCGTTTCAAAATAGATGATTCAACTTTGTACTAAAGTTAATATAAAATTGGGTTATCTATTCGGGAACGAAGGAAGTAGTAAGGTTTGTCAGTTCTTTACTGAGAATCCACATGACATGGGGAACCCACTGCTTTTATTGTAGTGTATGTGGTTTGCCAAGTATGTAGATCAACACAAAGAAATTGCTCCACTTGCACGTATATCTCTCTATGTACTTGCAGGCGCAAGATTATACCAAAGTTTCTAATAGTTTTGCCCCCAAATCCCAAGATGCCAGCAATAGCTTAATATGTAGCCTTTGCATCAGAATTTATGGAACTCCTCCCCCCAATGTTCAATACACGCCAGTGAGGGTGGCAATCCAGGATAGCACTTCCGTGATAATCACCAATATGAATATATGATCCCAGGTCCAAACAGCTGGAGCAGAAGAAGGGCAAGCAATAACAACGAACTCACCATGGTGTTATTGTGCCACTTTGGGTTGCACTATCTCTTCAATCAACTGGTGGTGAACACAAGGATCCCATGGTACATATTGCAATTTTCTGTCCAAACTATTCAATGGATACAGATCCTTGCACTTGGTTATGCTCTTTAATTACCACATGAATAACAATACACTAGAAGACCTTGTCCCATCTGTTTTTTTTTTTGAACAGTCACCTAGCAGGGGGAGCTTCCTCACCTGAACATATTACCACTCAACCAACATAGTTGTTACATAACAAGAGGGGATCAAGCCTAGATGAGAGGTAGCTTAGCCAGGATCTGGTAGCGTCTTGAAGTGCATTGTTTTCAATCTAAGAATCGAGAGCAAGAAATCTAAACAATTTTACGGAGAGTGACCTTAGACATATGTTGTTCGTCATAAAAGATGAGCGCATTGTGAGAATCATAAATTTTTCCAAATGATGGTGAGAGCAACTAAGGGCCAGATGTTGGGGTTGAGGCTAGGCAGTGATGATATGTCCCAAAGACGGTTGAGAGAGTTGGGTGTCGTGGTTCTAAGACTGACAGTAGAATAGGGGGGTAGGAATGTAGAGGCAAGATCTTAGCTATGGAGGAGTTGTACACACGAGTTTTACGAGTTCAGGCCCTTCTCGGAGGAAGTAACAGCCCTACGTCTCGAAGCCCGGAGGCGGTCGACTGAATATATGTGTGTGAATTACAGAAAGTGCGAACCCTTGTCCCAGAGGAGGGGGGTGGCTTATATAGAGTACGCCGGGACCCCAGCTCTCCTCCGTTACACAAGGTTCAATGCTCATAAAGGAGGGGTGTTACTGGTAACGTCTGCAGTAAGTGGTGTAAATGCCCATAAAGCTACGGTTTAAGTCCTGACCGTTGCAGAGTGGGGGGCTTCTCATCTTCTGGTGGTCGAGTGTCTTCAAAGTGGTCGAGTGAGCACATCTTCATGGTTGAGTGGATGATGGTTTCTCTTCGACTGCTTCTAATTCTTTGTAGAGATGTCCTTGGGGAGGGTATGTTTGACAGATCCATGACCCTACCCTAGGTACATAGCCTCGTCATTAGCCCCCGAATGGATTAGGCTTTGAGTGGGGAAGGAGTTGGGAACACTTCTGACTCATTCTTTGTGCTATGAGTATATCTTGTTCTGGAACAATGAGTTGAGATGACGACGTCGACTCCTTTCTCAGTCGCCTTGGTCCATTCTTGGTTTTTGTCGAGTGAATTTTCACGGTAGAATTCCGAATGACGATGTAGAGGATGTTTGTCTTCAGTCTGATAGGTTGTTCTGCTCTCCGCGGATCTCGCGGGATTCGAATTTTGGGAAGTGCGCCAGACGGACGGAACCGAGGTTATCGGGACGGATTAGGCAAGTCTCCTCGATCCCCGCGCCACCTTTTTTGCCACGTACTGCGTGCGCGACCGTTGCGGGATTTGTTTAGATCGCCTGGGTCCACCAGTTAGTCACTCGGGTGACGACCTTATAAACGGCCTCGGACCAGGCCTCTGCCCCGTGCGCTCCCATTCTCTCTTCTTCTTCTCCCAATCTCTCCGCCGCTCTCGCTTCTGCTCTCGTCGTCGGACTCTCGCTCGAGCTCGATCCGTCGCCATGGGGAAAGAGAAGATGGTGGCGCTGGAGCGCGCGAAGAAGGCGACCGCGAAGGCGAAGGGCAAGCGGACCAACCGGGGCGGGTCCTCGTCGAGATCCGGCCTTTCCGCCGGGCTGGATCCAGGGCGACTGGATCTGCTCGACAATCACCCAGGACGACCTCGACGACCTGGTGGAGGGGGGACTGAACCCCCACAAGTCGGCACGGCTCCCGAGGAACGAAACCGAGCCACAACCAAGGGAGGGTGAGTGTGTTCTCCTCGCCACCCACGTAGATCGCAGATTCTCACTGCCTCCCCATCCTTTCTTCCGGGGTTTTTTGAACTTCTTTGGGGCTCAACTCCACCATTTCACTCCAAACACCATAGTCTATCTGGCCGCTTTCGTGTCGATGTGTGAAAACTTCTTGGGCTGTCGACCGCACTGGGGTCTTTTCAAACACATCTTCACCTGTCGCTCCCAGTCGGTCAAAAAGGCCAAGTCGAGTGACGAGAAGACACAAGTGATCCAGATGTGAGGGGGGTCTGGGGATCCAGATGAGGAGCAAGTGTACTTTCCCAGCCATGATTCTTCCTGACTCGGTCCGGGGCTGGCAGTCGACTTGGTTCTACTGCAAGGATCAGCCGACCCCGGGCCAGTCGACTGGACTTCCTTCCTTTTCCTTGGCTCAAGTGGAGAAGCCTGCCCCCCTGAAGGTAGTTCCAGAAGAGAAGGCGCAGGTCAAGGTGTTGGTCGAGCGGGTCGTCCAACTCGTCCGCGACGGGGTGACCGGGATGGACCTGCTGGAGGTCTTTCTCGGTCGACACATCCAACCACTTCAGGCGTGTGATCATCCGATGTGGATGTACTCTGGGCTCGAAGATTCCACTCGGATCCACCGGGAGGATGTCAGCGAGGATACCTTGGAGAAGTGGTTGATGGGGATCACCAGCAACAAAGACAACCCTCGGGGGTCTAGGAGGGTGATTCCATTCGACAACTCGCACCAGCCGGAGCAGGTATAATTCTGTTTTATCAAGTATATTTCCGATTCACCGTGTGATATCTTGTTTATGGTCGACTGAATTTCCTTTGATCGTTGTCATTTCAGACCCTCATCGACATGTACTCAATGCCCAACGGAGTGCAGGACCAAGACGCCAAGGAAGAAGCGAGCGGGGGCGAGAGCGGCGAGGAGCACTCGGATGCCGAGGAGGACGAGGAGAGCGACGAATTGACTGATGACGAAGAAGTCGACTCGCCTCCTCGCAGGGAGAGGAGATCCAAATACGCTCACGACCCGGCAAGCACTTCGGACTTGGTGGCTGCGCCGACTGGACATTCTTCGAAGCGCCCCAGGACGTCTTCCCCAATGCCGACTGAGAAGGCTCCAAAGCAGTCCAAAGTTGCACCGCCTCCAGCGCCGAAAGCACCGAAAAGCCACCTCCTCCAAACTGCCAAAAGCTTTGCCCAGGATCAAAGTGACCGTTCCTACTATCTCCGGGTAACCATCTGACTTGTCTTTTTCGTCGACTCGATTAACCGGATGTAACCGATTGAATGCGGGTCTTTGCAGTGCTGCTACGTCAGGAACCTCTTCTTTCCAGTACCGGGACGAGGAAATGGAAGATGTGGTAACCTCCAACCCAGGTATAAACTCTTGCGATCTTGTTCTTGATTCTTTGGTCGATTGCATTTGAGTGGTTCACTTGGGGCCGAATAATCTGCCTTGCAGCTCCACCCAACGTCATCGATCTTCCAGATGACGATGAAGATGTGGCTCTTAAGCCCAGGAAGAGCAAGAAGGTAGCAACTGGTAGGGTGTCTCGGCAAGAACCCACTACGACACCTCCCGTCCGTCAACCTGAAGATGCCGGCAGGGCCTCTATGACCTTTGATGCGCCCTTGTCGAGTGAGCACCCCACACTGCTGACTGCGCCTGTGATTCCTTCAGTCGTCCAACTCCACACCACGGAGCTCCAAGCCGCCGCACCTGGGTCGTCTGCTCACTTTTTCACCAGCTATCCCGTCCTGGACAACCAGTCGAAAGCGGCCATCCGACAGGCAGACATGGTGATGGAGCGGGTGAAGGCGGTGCATGAGAACAGCCAGGCTGCCTACGATGCTAGTGCTGCCCTTTGGGCCAATGTCCAGGTGAGTAGGCTTTCCGACTGTTTTTGCTCTGTGAGGAGATGTTACTCGAAAAAATCTTCTTCTACACAGTCTGCTGTTGTTTGCGTCGAATTAGAGCACCCGCTGGGTGTTTTGTTGTTTTGGTAGTTTCGTTCTTCCACTCGATCTAGGCGAGTGGGATCTGAACCGGTGGGGGAACGCTAAGTGCACCCACTGGGTGTAGTCCCCGAGACCGCGGTCGACTGCTGGCAGTCGACTGGGGTCTGAGTTCTTCTTTCCTTTCTTTTTTACTCCTTACACTCGACTCAAACGGACCGGTCGAGTAGTTTCGTTCTTCCACTCGGTCTGGGCGAGTGGGATCCGAAATGGTGGGGGCACGCTAAGTGCACCCACTGGGTGTAGTCCCCGAGACCGCGGTCAACTGCGTGCAGTCGGCTGGGGTCTAAGCGAACTTCTTTAGGTTTGATTCACTCGGAAGTGAATAACCTTTGATCTTATCGACTGATCTGTCTTTTGCCTTCTGCAGAAGTCTTGCACTCTTATTTCTAAGTTTGCTGAACTTGAGGAGAAGCAGAGGCAACTCAACCTCGACTTGGAATTAGCCCAGCAGAATCTGAAGAAAGCTCAAGACGAAGCCCCTGGTATGGAAGGTAATTGACTGTCGACTAACTTTCAATACATTTCTTTGATCTCTTCTTTGATTCAATTGTTTCTTTTGCAAAGAAAATGAAGTTGGCTCTGGAGAAGAAGGACTCGGACCTCGCCGCCGCGCAAAAAGCAGCCCAAGAAAAAACTGCTCTCGCAGACCAGAAGCTTGCTTCAATCGGAACGCTGGAAGGAGAGGTGACCAAACTGAAATCTTGTCTTAATGAAGCTAACCGTGAAGTGACCAGTCTGAAGAAGGACAAGGTCGTCCTGAATGAAAAGCTGGAGTCTGCAATCCACAAGAGGAATGACACAAAAGCTTATCTGAGGACTCTTGCCAAGAAGCTTTATCTCAAGCTGGAAGGTATTTCTTTTAATCCGACTGTGTTGATGCTTGCGATCGGATCTTGCTCGATCGATTGACTAATTTTTGCTGCAGAATTCTGTCAAGACTTCGACGAGGAAACTGGAAGGGTCGAGACGGGTCTGGACCCTATCGCTTCTCCAGTCTGCGGCGAAACTGCAATGAACGTGCTCCGACTGGAGTCCCGTCTCACCAGCGCCACAAGCTACCTCGCACGCCTGAAGGACGTAGTCTCCCAAATCGACTCATCGCTTTGGCCGGGGGCGGCGCTTCAGAATGACTTGGAATCCCTGATGACTCGACTGAACGATATCCCTGACCGAGTGCAAGAATGGAAGCAATCCTCCGCCCGGTGTGGTGCTGACGTGGCGCTGTCCTTGGTGCGAGTCCATTGCAAGGAAGCTCGTGAAGACAAGCTGGCTGCGATCAAAGTCGCTAACACCAAAAAGCATGACTTCAAGTCCTTCATGGAGACTTTTATTGTTGCCGCCACTCGGATCACTGATGGGATCGACCTAGACTCATTCGTGGAGCCTGCCAGCCCTCCTCCGGACGAGTGAACAAACTTATGAAACTTGAATCTGTTTTAAATTTGCCTCGGAATGCCGAGTGATTGCTGTAATTGTTGAACTCCTTCGGGCTTGATGCCTGAGTACTTTTGATTTGCTGCTTGGAACTTTTAGGTTTTATCTGAATTTGGTTTATCTCCGAATGTGCTTGCATTTGCCTTTGAATGGATTTTGCTCATTGCTTGGCATAGTCTTGGCACTGGAGACGCAGCTCTGAGGTGGCGGCTCTAGTAGACCTATGCTTCGCCGTCCTTGCGGATAGGAATGGAGCGAATGTTGTGCTTGTGTCGTAGCTCCGAAGGAGAAGGTTGCAGTCGACCTGCACCTCGTCGTCCTTGCGGATAGGGATGGAGCGGACGTTGTACTTGTTGGAAATATGCCCTAGAGGCAATAATAAAATGGTTATTATTATATTTCTTTGTTCATGATAATTGTCTATTGTTCATGCTATAATTGTGTTATCCGGAAATCGTAATACATGTGTGAATACATAGACCACAACACGTCCCTAGTGAGCCTCTAGTTGACTAGCTCGTTGATCAAAAGATAGTCATGGTTTCCTGACTATGGACATTGGATGTCATTGATAACGGGATCACATCATTAGGATAATGATGTGATGGACAAGACCCAATCCTAAGCATAGCTCAAAGATCGTGTAGTTTGTTTGCTATAGCTTTTCCGAATGTCAAGTATCATTTCCTTAGACCATGAGATTGTGCAACTCCCGGATACCGTAGGAGTGCTTTGGGTGTGCCAAACGTCACAATGTAACTGGGTGACTATAAAGGTACACTACGGGTATCTCTGAAAGTGTCTGTTGGTTTGGCACGAATCGAGACTGGGATTTGTCACTCCGTATGACAGAGAGGTATCTCTGGGCCCACTCGGTAATGCATCATCATAATGAGCTCAATGTGACCAAGTGGTTGATCACGGGATCATGCACTACGGTACAACTAAAGTGACTTGCCGGTAACGAGATTGAACGAGGTATTGGGATACCGACGATCGAGTCTTGGGCAAGTAACGTACCGATTGACAAAGGGAATTGTATACGGGATTGATCGAATCCTCGACATTGTGGTTCATCCGATGAGATCATCGAGGAGCATGTGGGAGCCAACATGGGTATCCAGATCCCGCTGTTGGTTATTGACCGGAGAGTCGTCTCGGTCATGTCTGTGTGTCTCCCGAACCCACAGGGTCTACACACTTAAGGTTCGGTGACGCTAGGGTTGTTGAGATATTAGTATATGGTAACACGAAAGTTGTTCAGAGTCCCGGATGAGATCCCGGACATCACGATGAGTTCTGAATGGTCCGGAGGTGAAGATTTATATATAGGAAGTCAAGTTTCGGCCATCGGGAAGGTTTCAGGGGTAATCAGTATTGTACCGGGACCACCGGAAGGGTCCCGGGGGTCCACCGGGTGGGGCCACCTATCCCGAAGGGCCCCATGGGCTGAAGTGGGAGGGGAACCAGCCCCTAGTGGGCTGGTGTGCCCCCCCATGGGCCTCCCCTGCGCCTAGGGTTGGAAACCCTAGGGGTGGGGGCGCCCCACTTGGCTTGGGGGGCACTCCACCCCCCTTGGCCGCCGTCCCCCTTGGAGATTCAATCTCCTAGGGCCGGCGCCCCCTAGGGGTCCTATATATAGTGGGGGGAGGGAGGGCAGCCTCACCCTAGCCCCTGGCGCCTCCCTCTCCCTCCCGTGACACTCCTCCCTCTCCCTGAGCTTGGCGAAGCCCTGCCGAGATCACCATTGCTTCCACCACCACGCCGTCGTGCTGCTGGATCTTCATCAACCTATCCTTCCCCCTTGCTGGATCAAGTTGGAGGAGAAATCTTCCCAACCGTACGTGTGTTGAACGTGGAGGTGCCGTCCGTTTGGCGCTAGGTCATCGGTGATTTGTATCACGACGAGTACGACTCCATCAACCTCGTTCTCTTAAACGCTTCCGCACGCGATCTACAAGGGTATGTAGATGCACTCCCCTGTCCCTCGTTGCTAGATGACTCCATAGATTGATCTTGGTGATGCGTAGAAAATTTTAAAATTCTGCTATGTTCCCCAACAGTGGTATCAGAGCTAGGTCTATGCGTAGTTTCTATGCACGAGTAGAACACAAGGCAGTTGTGCGCGTGGATATTGTCAATTTGCTTGCTGTTACTAGTCTTATCTTGATTCGGTGGCATCGTGGGATGAAGCGGCCCGGACCGACCTTACATGTATGCTTAGTGAGACCGGTTCCATCGATTGACATGCACTAGTTGCATAAGGTGGCTGGCGGGTGTGTGTCTCTCCCACTTTAGTCAAATCGGATTCGATGAAAAGGGTCCTTATGAAGGGTAAATAGAAATTGGCATATCACGTTGTGGTTTTGGCGTAGGTAAGAAACGTTCTTGCTAGAAGCCTATAGCAGCCACGTAAAAACTTGCAACAACAATTAGAGGGCGTCTAACTTGTTTTTGCAGCATGTGCCGTGTGATGTGATATGGCCAAAAGGATGTGATGTATGAGATTGATCATGTTCTTGTAATAGGAATCACGACTTGCATGTCGAAGAGTATGACAACCGGCAGGAGCCATAGGAGTTGTCTTAATTTATTTATCACCTGCGTGTCAACATAAACGTCATGTAATTACTTTACTTTATTGCTAAAGCGTTAGCCGTAGTAGTAGAAGTAATAGATGACGAGGCAACTTCAAGAAGACACGATGATGGAGATCATGGTGTCATGCCGGTGACAACGATGATCATGAAGCCCCGAAGATGGAGATCAAAAGGAGCAAATGATATTGGCCATATCATGTCACTATTTGATTGGATGTGATGTTTATCATGTTTTGCATCTTATTTGCTTAGAACGACGGTAGCTTAAATAAGATGATCCCTCGTAATAATTTCAAGAAAGTGTTCCCCCTAACTTTGCACCGTTGCGAAGGTTCGTTGTTTCGAAGCACCACGTGATGATCGGGTGTGATAGATTCTAACGTTCGAATACAACGGGTGTAAGCCAGATTTACACACGCAATACACTTAGGTTGACTTGACGAGCCTAGCATGTACAGACATGGCCTCAGAACACGGAAGACCGAAAGGTCGAGCATGAGTCGTATAGAAGATACGATCGACATGAAGATGTTCACCGATATTGACTAGTCCATCTCACGTGATGATCGGACATAGCCTAGTTGACTCGGATCATGTTTCACTTAAGATGACTAGAGGGATGTCTATCTGAGTGGGAGTTCATTGAATAATTTGATTAGATGAACTTAATTATCATGAACTTAGTCTAAAATCTTTACACTATGTCTTGTAGATCAAATGGCCCACGCTAATGTTACCCTCAACTTCAACGCGTTCCTAGAGAAAACCAAGCTGAAATAGGATGGTAGCAACTATACGGACTGGGTCCGGAACCTGAGGATCATCCCCATAGCTGCCAAGAAAGATTATGTCCTAGAAGCACCGCTAGGTGACGCACCCATCCCAGAGAACCAAGACGTTATGAACGCTTGGCAGTCACGTGCTGATGATTACTCCCTCGTTTAGTGCGGCATCCTTTACAGCTTAGAACCGGGGCTCCAAAAGCATTTTGAGCGACATGGAGCATATGAGATGTTCGAAGAGCTGAAAATGGTTTTCCAAGCTCATGCCCGGGTTGAGAGATATGAAGTCTCCGACAAGTTCTTCAGTTGTAAGATGGAGGAAAATAGTTCTGTCAGTGAGCACATACTCAAAATGTCTGGGTTGCATAACCGCTTGACTCAGCTGGGAGTTAATCTCCCGGATGACGCGGTCATTGACAGAATCCTTCAGTCGCTTCCACCAAGCTACAAGAGCTTTGTGATGAACTTCAATATGCAGGGGATGGAAAAGACCATTCTTGAGGTATATTCAATGCTGAAATCAGCGGAGGTGGAAATCAAAAAGGAACATCAAGTGTTGATGGTGAATAAAACCACTAAGTTCAAGAAAGGCAAGGGTAAAAAGAACTTCAAGAAGGACGACAAGGGAGTTGCCGCGCCCGATAAGCAAGCTGCCGGGAAGAAGCCAAAGAATAGACCCAAGCCCGAGATTGAGTGTTTTTATTGCAAGGGAAGTGGTCACTGGAAGCGGAACTGCCCAAAATACTTAGCGGACAAGAAGGCCGGCAACACTAAAGGTATATGTGATATACATGTAATTCATGTGTACCTTACCAGTACTCGTAGTAGCTCCTGGGTATTTGATACCGGTGTGGTTGCTCACATTTGTAACTCAAAGTAGGAGCTGCGGAATAAGCGGAGACTGGCGAAGGACGAGGTGACGATGCGCGTCGGGAATGGTTCCAAGGTCGATGTGATCGTCGTCGGCATGCTGCCTCTACATTTACCTACAGGATTAGTTTTAAACCTCAATAATTGTTATTTAGTGCCAGCTTTGAGCATGAACATTGTATCAGGATCTCGTTTAATTCGAGATGGATACTCATTTAAATCCGAGAATAATGGTTGTTCTATTTATATGAGAGATATGTTTTATGGCCATGCCCCGCTGGTGAATGGTTTATTCTTAATGAATCTCGAGCATAATGTTACACATATTCATAGTGTGAATACCAAAAGATGTAAGGTTGATAATGATAGTCCCACATACTTGTGGCACTGCCGCCTTGGTCACATAGGTGTCAAACGCATGAAGAAGCTCCATGCCGATGGACTTTTGGAGTCTCTTGATTACGAATCATTTGGCACGTGCGAACCATGCCTCATGGGTAAAATGACCAAGACTCTGTTCTCAGGAACAATGGAGCGAGCAACCAACTTATTGGAAATCATACATACTGATGTGTGCGGTCCAATGAGCGTTGAGGCTCGCGGTGGCTATCGTTATGTTCTCACCCTCACTGATGACTTGAGTAGATATGGGTATGTCTACTTAATGAAACACAAGTCTGAGACCTTTGAAAAGTTCAAGGAATTTTAGAGTGAGGTTGAAAATCAACGTGACAGAAAAATCAAGTTCTTGCGATCAGATCGTGGGGGAGAATACTTGAGTCACGAATTTGGCACACACTTAAGGAAATGTGGAATAGTTTCACAACTCACGCCGCCTGGAACACCTCAGCGTAATGGTGTGTCCGAACGTCGTAATCGCACTCTATTGGATATGGTGCGATCTATGATGTCTCTTACCGATTTACCGATGTCATTTTGGGGCTATGCTTTAGAGACTGCCGCATTCACTTTAAATAGGGCTCCATCGAAATCCGTTGAGACGACACCGTATGAATTATGGTTTGGGAAGAAACCTAAGCTGTCGTCTCTAAAAGTTTGGGGATGCGATGCTTATGTCAAGAAACTTCAACCTGAAAAGCTCGAACCCAAGTCGGAAAAATGCATCTTCATAGGATACCCTAAAGAAACTATTGGGTATACCTTCTACCTCAGATCCGAAGGCAAGATCTTTGTTGCCAAGAATGGATCCTTTCTAGAGAAAGAGTTTCTCTCAAAAGAAATAAGTGGGAGGAAAGTAGAACTTGATGAAGTATTACCTCTTGAACCGGAGAGTGGCGCAGCACAGGAAATTGTTCCTGAGGTGCCTGCATCGACTAGAGAGGAAGTTAATGGTGATGATCATGAAACTTCAGATCAAGTTGCTACTGAACTTCATAGGTCCACAAGGACATGTTCCGCACCAGAGTGGTACGGCAACCCTGTCTTGGAAATCATGTTGTTAGACAATGGTGAACCTTCGAACTATGAAGAAGCGATGGCGGGCCCGGATTCCGACAAATGGCTAGAAGCCATGAAATCCGAGATAGGATCCATGTATGAAAATGAAGTATGGACTTTGACTGACTTGCCCGATGATCGGCGAGCCATAGAAAATAAATGGATCTTTAAGAAGAAGACAGACGCGGATGGTAATGTAACCATCTATAAAGCTTGGCTTGTCGCTAAGGGCTATCGACAAGTTCAAGGGATTGACTACGATGAGACTTTCTCACCCATAGCGAAGCTGAAGTCCGTCCGAATCATGTTAGCAATTGCCGCATTCTATGATTATGAGATATGGCAAATGGACATCAAAACAGCATTCCTTAATGGTTTCCTTAAGGAAGAATTGTATATGATGCAACCGAAAGGTTTTGTCGATCCTAAGAATGCTGACAATGTGTGCAAGCTCCAACGCTCGATCTACGGGCTGGTGCAAGCATCTCAGAGTTGGAACATTCATTTTGATGAGATGATCAAAGCGTTTGGGTTTACGCAGACTTATGGAGAAGCCTACATTTACAAGAAAGTGAGTGGGAGCTCTGTAGCATTTCTCATATTGTATGTGGATGACATACTGTTGATGGGAAATGATATAGAATTCTTGGAAAGCATAAAGGCCTACTTGAACAAGTGTTTTTCAATGAAGGATCTTGGAGAAGCTTCTTAAATATTAGGCATCAAGATCTATAGAGATAGATCAAGACGCCTCATTGGTCTTTCGCAGAGTACGTACCTTGACAAGATATTGAAGAAGTTCAATATGGATCAGTCAAAGAAGGGGTTCTTGCCTGTATTGCAAGGTACGAGATTGAGCATGGCTCAATGCCTGACCACGGCAGAAGATAGAGAAAATATGAGTGTCGTCCCCTATGCCTCGGCCATAGGGTATATCATGTATGCTATGTTGTGTACCAGACCTGATGTAAACCTTGCCGTAAGTTTGGTAGGAAGGTACCAAAGTAATCCCGGCATGGAACACTAGACAACGGTCAAGAATATCCTGAAGTACCTGAAGAGGACTAAGGATATGTTTCTCGTTTATGGAGGTGACGAAGAGCTCGTCGTAAAGGGTTACGTCGATGCTAGCTTCGACACAGATCTGGATGACTCTAAGTCACAAACCGGATACGTGTATATTTTGAATGGTGGGGCAGTAAGCTGGTGCAGTTGCAAGCAAAGCGTTGTGGCGGGATCTACATGTGAAGTGGAGTACATGGCAGCCTCGGAGGCAGCACAAGAGGCAATCTGGGTGAAGGAGTTCATTACCGACCTAGGAGTCATACCCAATGCGTCGGGCCCGATGACTCTCTTCTGTGACAACACTGGAGCTATTGCCCTTGCCAAGGAGCCCAGGTTTCACAGGAAGACCAGGCATATCAAGCGTCGCTTCAACTCCACTCGTGAAAGTGTTCAAAATGGAGACATAGATATTTGTGAAGTACATACGGACCTGAATGTGGCAGATCCGTTGACTAAACCTCTCTGAGGGAGTCCTGGATTAGGGGGTGTTCGGGTAGCCAGACTATACCTTCAGCCGGACTCCAGGACTATGAAGATACAAGATTGAAGACTACGTCCCGTGTCCAGATGGGACTTTCCTTGGCGTGGAAGGAAAGCTTGGCGATGCGGATATTCAAGATCTCCTACCATTGTAACCGACTCTATGTAACCCTAACCCTATCCGGTGCCTATATAAACCGGAGGGTTGTAGTCCGTAGGACAACTTCATCAACTCCATAGACAACAATCATACCATAGGCTAGCTTCTAGGGTTTAGCCTCCTTGATCTCGTGGTAGATCTACTCTTGTACTACCCATATCATCAATATTAATCAAGCAGGACGTAGGGTTTTACCTCCATCAAGAGGGCCCGAACCTGGGTAAAACATCGTGTTCCCTGCCTCCTGTTACCATCCGGCCTAGACGCACAGTTCGGGACCCCCTACCCGAGATCCGCCGGTTTTGACACCAACATTGGTGCTTTCATTGAGAGTTCCTCCGTGTCGTCGCCGTTAGGTCCGATGGCTCCTTTGATCATCAACAACGATGCGGTCCAGGGTGAGACTTTTCTCCCTGGACAGATCTTCGTCTTCGGCGGCTTCGCTCTGCGGCCCAATTCTCTTGGCCACTTGGAGCAGATCGAAAGCTACGCCCCTGGCCATCAAGTCAGGTTTGGAAGCTTAAACTACACTGCTGACATCCGCGGAGACTTGACCTTCGACGGGTTCGAGCCACGGCCAAGCGCGCCGCACTATCTCGAGGGGCATGATCTAGCTCTGCCTCCGGGCAGTGTCCTGGAGGCCGCTCACGCATCGGTTCCGGCCTCTAACTCGGAGCCTATTGCGCCAATCGAGGACGAGCGGTTGGACGCCACCTCGGGGGCTGCGATCTCAAAGGCGATCGAGCCGAACGCTAGCCCCGCACTCTGCATGACCCGTGACTCCGAGGATCCGGACTCCTCCCCGGACTCCGAACCCCCTGCGCCCCTGCCGATCGAATCCGATTGGGCGCCGATAATGGAGTTCACCGCCGCAGACATCTTTCAGCACTCGCCTTTTAGCGTCATCCTGAATTCTCTTAAGTCTCTCTCTTTATCAGGAGAGCCCTGGCCGGATTACGGTCAGCAAGGATGGGATACGGACGACGAAGAAATGCCAAGCCCACCCACCACCCACTTGGTAGCCACTGTCGACAATTTAAACGACGTGCTCAACTTCGACTCCGGAGACATCGACAGTATGGATGACGATGCAGGAGATACCAACGAACCAACGCCCATAGGGCATTGGACAGCCACCTCATCTCACGATGTGTACATGGTGGATACCCCTAAAGGAAGCGACAACGAGGAAAAAGGGGAGGGAACGGGAGACCGACCCCCTGAAATGCAATCAAAGTGTCGGCGTAAACGCCGACCCAAGCCCCGCCTCGATAAAAACCCAGCCATAGAGCAAGACGAGCCGGAAGACGACGAGCAGGCCTTAGAGCAGCCGTCCGAACAGGGCAATACGGATAGAGAAACCGAGCGCCCCTCCTCCGGCAAAAACGGCATTCCGGACGACCTCACACCGGATAAACATATGGAACAGAAGAATCTCCACAAGAGGCTCGTTGCAACTGCACGCAGCCTAAAAAAGCAGAAGCGGAAGCTAAAAATAGCGGAAGATGCACTCCGGATTAGATGGAGCAAAGTAATCAATACCGCAGATAAATACGGCGACAGTCGCTGCACTAAAAGCTATCCGAAAAGAAAGCTACTGCCTGAATTCGACGAAGAGTCCCTAGAGCCCTCGCATTCAAAAAATGAGAAAGCCACACGGTCGGATAGACGACCCCATAAAGCGGCAAGTGGCGCCGCACTCAAATCGGCATGCGACCCACTTAAGGATTCGCATCATGGCCCAGTCAGGTCCATTTATGGGCCAAGAAAGCAAGCTCTCATAAGCAATGCTATGAAGCCATCATCAAAATCCGGCACACCCAAATACAGGGGCGCCGCACACCCTCTATGTTTCACCGATGAGGTCCTGGACCATGAATTTCCAGAGGGGTTCAAACCCGTAAACATAGAGGCATACGATGGAACAACAGACCCTGGAGTCTGGATAGAGGATTATATCCTCCACATACACATGGCTAGAGGAAATGATCTCCACGCCATAAAATATTTACCCCTTAAGCTTAAAGGGCCAGCCCGGCATTGGCTTAAAAGCCTTCCCGAAAACACAATTGGAAGCTGGGAAGAGCTCGTGGATGCTTTCCGAGCAAACTTTCAAGGGACCTATGTCCGCCCTCCGGATGCAGACGATCTTAGTCACATAACTCAACAACCCGGAGAATCAGCTCGGCAGTTCTGAAATAGATTCCTCGCTAAAAAGAATCAGATAGTCGACTGTCCGGACGCCGAAGCCTTAGAAGCTTTCAGGCATAACGTCCGAGACGAATGGCTCACCAGACACCTCGGCCAAGAAAAGCCGAGAACAATGGCCGCACTAACAAACCTCATGACCCGCTTTTGTGCAGGGGAGGACAGCTGGTTGGCAAGGTGCAGCCCCAGCGACCCAAATACATCCGAAACTAGGGATGGAAACGGAAAACCACGACGCAACAAGGACCGTCGCTGGACTAAGGACAAAAGTCCGAAGAGCACGGCAGTCAATGCCGGATTCAAAGGCTCATGACAAAATCAGGAAAATCCCCCCCCCCCAGGATAACAGGGACGATCCATCCAACCTAAATAAAATCCTGGCCAGGATATGTCAAATACACAGTACTCCCGGGAAGCCTGCTAACCATACCCACAGAGACTGTTGGGTTTTCAAACAATCCGGCAGACTCAATGCCGAACACAAGGGGCTCGACATACCAAGCGAAGACGAGGACGAACCCCAAAAGCAGAGTACCAGGAAACAAAAGAACGTCCCACAGGAAGTAAAAACAGTGAACTCACTTCACATAACAAAACGTGCGACGCCCGTAAAGGTACGCACCACACGGCCCATCCCCAAAGGGTCCGGCCATTGGTTGTCAAAACCGATCATCTTCGATCAGCTAGATTATTCTAGAAATATCAAGAATGCAGGCTGGACTGCCTTGATACTCGATCCAATAATTGGCGGACTCCAGTTTTCAAATGTCCTTATGGACGGCGGCAGTGGACTAAACCTGATATATCAGGATACAATCCAGCACATGAGGATAAACCCAGCAAGAATCCGCCGCAGCAAAACCTCCTTTCAAGGGGTAATACCTGGTCCGGACACCCGTTGTATGGGTTTTCTCCGGCTCGAAGTCATATTCGGCTCTGCCGATAACTTCTGCCGCAAAAAGCTGACCTTCCGTATCGTCCCGTTCTCAAGTCGCTATCAAGCACTACTGGGACGTGAAGCTTTCGCTCGCTTTAACGCAATACCGCATTATGCATCTCTTACGCTTAAGATGCCCGGTCCACGAGGCATCATCTCTTTGAAGGTGAAGCACTGAAGTGCGCCTCCCCAAGCGGAGGACTGTGCGGCCGCCTTGACAGCCCCACAGCAAAATGGCCTCACCGGCCAAAAAACTTCAAAATAGGTCATTAAAGACCACGAACGCGGATAGACGAGTTCGGTACAAAATCATCATTGATGCAGGCTTAGTGGCCATATACCCCCGCACTAGGGGCTCCATGCATATATAATAAGAGACAATAAAGCTCAATTTTATATATTTTACTTTACACCTTTTTTTATTTTAAACTTTTTCAGCACGACCCGTTTTCAAATCAGTTCCTCTCTTTTACAGATGAACGTCGTGCGGCGCCCGTCCAGGATACGGCACAACGGAGACACAGGCGCAGACGTGCAGTAGGGACCCGTCCTAAAGGATTCTTTTTAGATTAAGACCCTGCGTAATCCTTTTTTACTGTCTCTTGTTGCTACACATCCCCTGGTTTTTTTTGGTATAACCAAGGAGGAGGCTGGCGTCTTGGCATGTGGCCACGTCAGAATTTTCGCACGTACCTGGACACTAGGGGCTTCTTTTTTTAATAATAAAGAGTGGTGTTTCGCCCGCACTCACAAAGACCGAATACCTTAGGGAGTGTTCGGCGTCGCGAGTTTTGGCATTATATGCATCAGCTCCGAATCATGTCTTTGGTCAAATGTTGGGTTGCCCGGCTCCTGAGTTTGGCCACCTTACGTTCTGCTCTATCGGCTAAGGTAGCACCAGGAGAACTACTGCGATTGTGCCCCGGTTCGGCCGGGCGAGCACCTCAGTAGAGAAAGCCGAAAACTGACTGTCATGATGTAGCATGAGACTGGTCAGCCACTCGATGACCTATCAGAATCTATCGGATTCCTCCGTTTTAACGAAGGGCCGTTTCCCGGTCAGGCACATACGCGCCCCGAACTCGGATGAGCGCAGTCGCCACCAAGGAGCTACCTAAATAGTCTCACTGTCAAGCTCCTATGGCTAAGTGAAAGTGTTAAAGCATTATAGTCCGGTTGCCTGGCCCGCTGCGCTATCACCTCCTTTGTAGGACCAAGACGTTGCACTACTGGAATCAGCTAATTTGCCATCTGCCAGCTCTTTGCCGTCTGCTAGCTGATGGCAAAGCAGCTCTTTGCCATCAGCTACCAAAAAGCAGACGGCAAAGAACTGGCAGACGGCAAAGAAGCTCTTTGCCGTCCGCCAGTTCTTTGCCGTCTGCTGGCAGATGGCAAAGAATCTTTGCCGTCAGCTGGCAGACGGCAAAGAGAGAGGTGGCCCCCACCCCCCGCCCGTTTGGAAAAACTTAACGGGCCACCTCTTTACTGTCTGCCAGCAGACGGCAAAGAGGCAAAATGGCGGACGGCAAAGAGGGGCGGACGGCAAAGAGGGCACTATCTAACGGCCCGTGCCCCCCGCCCCTCTCTGTTCTCACCACTCTTCCCACCACCCCCGCCGCCGCCGCCCGCCGCGCGCCGCCGCCTCTTGCCCCCGCCGCCGCCCGCCACGCGCCGCCGCCCCGGCCCCCCACCGCCCCGTCGCCCCCCCCCCCCCCCGCCCCGGCCCCCCGCCGCCTCTTGCCCCCGCCGCCGCCCGCCGCGCGCCACCGCCCCGGCCCCCCACCGCCCCGTCGCCCCCCCTGCCCCGGCCCCCCGCCGCCCCGGTGCCCCAGCCCCCCGCTGCCCCAGGCCGCCCCGCGCCCCGGCCAGCTCCTCCACCGCCCCGCCCCCTCCTCCACCGGCGCTGCAGAAGGTGAGCCCCCCTCCTTTTTCTGTTTTTTTTTCTGTTTTTTCTGTTTTTTTTCTTTTTAGTTTTAGTTTAGATTTAGTTTTAGTTTTAGGTTTAGTTTTAGTTTAGTTTTAGGTTTAGATTTAGTTTTTTCCTTTTTTTCTATTTTATTTGTTTTAGGTTTATGTTTAGTTTAGATTTAGTTTTAGTTTTAGGTTTAGTTTTAGGTTTAGTTTAGTTTGAGGAAAGAAGAAGAAGAAGAGAAAAAGAGGAGAGGAGGAGAAGAAGAAGAGGAAGAAGAAGAAGAGGAGGAGGAGAAGAAAAAAGAAGAAGAGGAAAAAGAAGAAGAAAAAAGAGGAGAGGAGGAGAAGAAGAAGAGGAAAAAGGAAAGGAGGAGGAAGAAGAAGAAGAAGAAGAAGAAGAAGAAGAAGAAGGAAAAAAAAGGAAGAAAAGGAAGAAAAGGAAGAATAGGAAGAAGAAGAAAAGGAAAAAAAAGAGGAAAAACCCCCGACCCGACACGGCACCCCGACCCGACACGGCACCCCGACCCGACACCGCACCCCGACCCCGACCCGGCACCCCGACCCCTAGACCCCGACCCCGACACCCCAACCCCGACCCCGACCCCGACACCCCGACCCCGACCCCGACACCCCGACCCCGAGCCTGACCCGACACCCCGACCCCGACACGGACACGGCACCCCGACCCCAACCCGACACCCCGACCCCGAGACCCCGACCCCGACACCGACACGACACCCCGACACCGACACCCTGACACCACACCCACCCTTATCCCGACACCGACACGGCACCCCGACCCCGACCCGGCACCCCGACCAGACACCCCGACCCCGAGACCCCGACCCCGAGCCTGACCCGACACCCCGACCCCGAGACCCCGACCCCCCGACCCCGAGACCCCGGGCCTGACCCGACACCCCGACCCCGACACTGACACGGCACCCCGACCCCGACCCGGCACCCCGACCCGACACCCCGACCCCGAGACCCCGACCCCGACGCCGACCGCGAGTCGGACCCGACACCCCGACCCCGACACCGACACGGCACCCCCGACCCCGACCCGGCACCCCGACCCGACACCCCGACCCCGAGACCCCGACCCCGACACGGCACCCCGACACCGACAGGGCACCCCGACCACCGACACATCCCGAAAATTAAGGTGTTCTTTGGCCTTCCAGAGGCCGACGGGGTCATATATTTGTGAATTATTAGTTAGGTCATATATTTTTCGATTTAGTTATGAAAAACATCATATATAATTGTGTTGATCGTGTAGTTTTAAATGTGCAGTTGTTTCATCACTGCGAGGTTTGGTGTTCGACGACCTCGCCGTGCGTTTGACGAGCTCTGCCCCTTCGTTCGTGGGTGAGCACAAATGACAAGTCCTCCTCCCCCATTAATTATTTGATCTATTCCGATGAAACTTGATAGCTAGCTATATATGTGTCTTGAATCATCAGTATGCGTAACCAATATGTGTCTCCCGTTCGAAGGCGTCATAGTTATAAATATGCATGCATTTGCATATTTATAACCTTGGTTCTTTCGAATTGTCCAACGCTATCCATGGACAGCCCGAGTATGTGTAGATTGGGTTCATTTTCCCATATGCTTTGCTCCGGATCCGACGCATATATTTCGTCAGTGCCTCCCCTGTTGTTCTCCGGGTACACATCCTCTCTGTTTATTGCAGAGACGTGTATCAGGAGAACAGCGGGGTGGTGCTGCCGAAATTTTGCGTCGGATCCGGAGCATAGCATGGGAAAATGAACCCAATCTACACATACACGGGTGGGATTAGGACCTATCATTACCTATTAGAGTGTAGGTTGCATGGACGTAATAAAATTGACAAAGTAGATCAACTGATGAATATATACATGGTGAATTACATATATAATTGTTGTGTGTCCAGTAGCTCTGAAAGTCAAGATGAGTGACCGTGCTTGGATGTATACCGGTCACACTGGTCAGAACAAATGGAGCGCTGAATGGTTCACAAAAACTAAGGGGTTTGTGCAAGCCGCATTTTCAAATGGCCAAAAGAAAACCTGGTGCCCCTGTTTCCGGTGCGGCAATTGGGAAAAGAAGACAGAGGCTGAAATGGGCAAACACCTGCAGAAGAGTGGTTTTACGCCTGATTATACGGTGTGGATATTTCATGGTGAGTCTGCCCAACGTGACCGAGCTGAGGTGGATCGTCGTCGCACCGACGAGCATGGTACCGGGATGGAAAACATGGTGCAAGACTATGATGATGCTCGGGATTCGGACGAGGAGATGGAGGAATCTGCAAAGGCCTTCAATGAAATGTTGGAGTCTTCGAAACGTCCGCTCCACGAGCACACTGAGCTTTGTCAGTTGGATGCCATCTCACAAGTAATGGCTCTGAAGGCTCAGTTCAACTTGGGCAGATAATGCTATGACGCAATTATGACAGTATTTGGACGCTTTCTACCCAAAGGCCATGTAATGCCTGCAAACCTGTACCAGTCGGACAAAATCCTCCGTGCACTGAAGATGCCCTATGAGAAGATACATGCCTGTGAGAAAGGATGTGCCTTATTTAGGCTTGACTATGCGGACTTGAACTATTGCCCCATTTGCAAGTCTTCCAGGTATATTGTGGTAGACAACGGTATGGGTGAGAAGACACAGACCAAAATCCCCGTTAGTGTTCTTTGGTATATGCCAATCGTACCAAGACTTCAACGTCTTTTCATGGTCGAAGAGACGGCCAGACAGATGACATGGCACAAAACAGGCAAAAGAACCAAACTAGATGCAGATGGGAATCTGATGATGGTACACACATCGGATGGTGTTGCGTGGAAAAAGTTTGATGAATTACATGCTGACAAAGCGGCAGATCCGAGGCATCCTCGAGTCGGCATCAGCACGGATGGGTTCCGTGTGTTTGGTATGACGGCGGCCCAATATAGTTGTTGGCCCGTATTTGTCTTTCCACTCAATCTCCCCCCCCCCCCCCCCCCGGACAGATTATGCAAAGAAAGAACATTTTCCTGACATTGATAATTCCAGGACCCAACTATCCGGGCAAAAATATGAATGTGTACATGCAGCCGCTTAAGGACGAATTGCAAGAAGCCTGGGATAATGGGTTCAAGACATACGACGCCTTTAGCAAACGGAATTTCATAATGCGTGTCTGGTACATGTACTCGACGCATGACTTGCCGGCATATGCGCTATTCGTTGGCTGGTGTGTGCATGGAAGGTTCCCGTGCCCCACATGCAAGGGAGCTCTTGAGTTTCGTTGGCTTCAGGCCGGTCGCAAGTTTTCTTGCTTCGACATGCATAGACAGTTCCTGGATCCTCGCCATAAGTTCAGGAAAGACAAGAAGAACTTCATCAGGGGTAGAGTTGTCAAAAACTCTGCACCACCTGCATTGACAGGCCAACAGACCCTGGATCAGTTAAACGCTCTCGAGCCAGATCCACAACGTCCAGGGTACTTCTAGGGGTATAATACTAAGCACGCGTGGACTCACAAAACATGCTTATGGGATCTGCCTTACTTCAAAGACCTCCTTTGCCCACACAACATCGACGTGATGCACACTGAGAAGAATATCGCCGAGGCACTTTTTGGTACATTGTTCGGCATAGATGGGAAGTCAAAGGATAATACTAAGGCTAGAGTCGATCTGGAGGCGCTATGTGATAGGCCGTTACAAAACATGAAAGAACCAAAAGGAAAGCAGAACTGGACGAAGCCAAAGGCATGGTTCAATCTTGGAAGGCCAGCTATGAGGGAAATTCTCTTGTGGGTGCAACAGCAGTTGATGTTTCCCGATGGGTATGTAGCGAATCTAAAGAGGGGAGCGAATCTTGATAAACTGAAGATATTTGGTCTCAAGAGTCATGATTGGCACATATGGATTGAGCGGGTAATGCCGGTGATGTTGCGTGGCTTCATCCCTGAGGATGAATGGCTAGTACTGGCAGAACTCAGCTATTTCTTCCGTGTTATTTGTGCGAAAGAACTATCGCCTCGCGTGCTAGAAGAAATGGAAAAGTTGGCGCCGGAGTTGATCTGCAAGTTAGAGAAGATCTTTCCACCGGGCTTCTTTAATCCAATGCAGCATTTGATTTTGCATCTCCCGACCGAGGCAAGATTGGGGGGGCCCGTGCAAAATCGTTGGTGCTACCCAACTGAGAGGATGCAGAAGACGCTTCGAGAAAAATGTAAAAATAAACGTAGAATTGAAGCATCGATGGCTGAGGCATTCATTACAGAGGAGGCGGCAAACTTCGTAACAGCGCACTACGAAGCCAAAAATCGTCATTTGCATAATCCGAAGCCTCGGTACAATGCTGACGAGCCTAAAAAGGGTGGATCCAACCTTAGCCTATTCAAAGGGAATCTCGCACCAGCTAGTGTTTCACATCCAGTATCTTTGGATAACGAAGAATGGCGGACCATTTCGTTGTATATCTTCAACAACCTGATAGAAGTGCGGCCGTACATCGAGTAAGTTCTCGGTACATTGTTTCGCAACTTCTATTTCCTTTGAACTACTCGTATTCCTGGATATGTCATACAGTCGATACGTCACCATATTCTCGTATGGAGCGGAGATCCAAAAGGATTCCGTCGAAGAGTATGAGCTTCTCACAAAGCAAGGAGGTGGCTATCCCGGTTTCATCTCTTGGTTCAAACAAACGGTAATTTCTATTAGACAATTTCATTTCATTCGCTAATTTGTGCATAATGCAACAATCCTTTCATATTAAACCTGTAGGCTAATTCAGAGTCTATGGACGCCGAATTGAGACAAGTCGCTACTGGTTTTGACTATAAGGTCCGTTCATTTGACAAGTACGACATCAACGGGTATCGCTTTCGTACCTATGGCAAAGAGCTATCGATGGCAGACCGAAAGTCAACAAATTGTTGTGTATCTGCTATCGGCAAAGGAGGTACCGAGTATTATGGGAGAGTTGAAGCAATTTATGAACTTCTGTTCTATGGTGAAAACCCACCGAATGTCATAGTCTTCAAATGTTATTGGTTTCAGCCGAAGGAGACTAGAAGGACTCATGAACATGTAGGGCTAGTTGAAATCAACCAAAGCACTCATTTAGATGTTCCTGATGTCTATATTATGGCTCAACAGGCGACCCAAGTATTCTATCTACCGTGGGCCTGCCAAACTAATCCAAATCTGAAAGGTTGGGATGTCGTTTATGAAGTGCCGCCACGTGCTAGACTTTCTCCCCCAAAGGAAGAGGATTATGAACCTCACATTAACCCAGACACATATGAAGGAGAATTCTTCCAAGAGACATGTCTTTCCAAAAAGCGTTTCAAGAACCGCTATACTTCACCCCAAAACATTGAAGTAGACAGCGACAATGAATCCGACATCACCCCAGAGGAGGAACAAGAAGAGCCGGAACAAGAAGAGGTTACTGCTGCGGATGACCTGTCAATGCTTGACCGATTACATCAAGGTGGCCTTGCACATGTTGATGCCAATGAACCCTATGAGCCCGTCATTGATTATAGTGATGATGATGATTATGCATTTATTGATGATACTGATCGAGATTATTAGTAGTGTCAGGTATTACATTTTTTTATGTTGTACTTGATGATGATACACTTAAGTGATACACATATTATTATTCATGTCGGTCTTTTTTTATGTTGTACTAATTTCGTTTACTGTTTGTCATGGCAGGTGTTGAAAGATGGTGGGCGCTGGTCGGGAGTGTGGTCTGAGGTCTTCCATTCCAGACGCACCTCTCCGCCGAGTGTTGTTGGACAGTATGGCCACACCGCCGGGCCCTTCTTCATCGACCGCGGTGCCCAGCAGGGGACGAGGTAGGAAGAGAGGAGGTGGGGCACGTGGTCGTGGGAGAGGAGGTAGGGTGACTGCTACGGTGCCTTCCTCGCCGCCACCCCCAGCCATTTCACCCGAGCACGTGACTGCTAGGGTGGACTCATCCGAGGAGGAGGCTACACGGACTCCGGTCCACGAGCCTCCGGTCCACGGGTCTTCGGCCCACGAGAGTTCGGCCCACGTGACCCCGGAGGAGCACACGTCCGGATGGGGTACCTGGCCGGATTAGCCCGAGGAGCCGAGTGGCCATGCTGATGATGGCGGGGAGCCGACTGATCTTGAGGAGGTGGGGGGCACCGTCTACCAGCGTGGTGCTACACGGCTCCCATCCGTGCCGGTGACCCGCAAGAAGAGGTGGTTGATTTTCCCTGATGGGGAGAGGTACGTAAGTGCATTTAATATTTTTGTACCTTGTGCATTCACGTTTTTTCAAATAACTAATGCGTTGGCCTTGTCATGCTGCAGGGGTTGGGACCACCATCATAGTGTCCGCCGGCCCAACTCCGTCCTTGGAGTTCTTTGCCGGCAAAACTTCCCGGGGTTTGTCACGTTGCCTGGTGAGGGTCGGCTTCCAGAGCTTGGATTGAGCTGGGAGCACTACGTGGCTGCCCCGGCCCCGCCAAATGAGATTATCGACGGTGTCGTGTGCGACACGAGGGCAGACATGGTGATCAGAAAGTTTTGGGTAATTTCTCCTTTACACATTTAAAAATCTTCAACTAGCTAGTTATTAATTGTACTAATCAACATTGTCTCATTTGATTGCAGACATTCTACAGGTGTGAGGAGGGATACGAGGAGGACGCGACACATGTTATCGAGAACGTCTGCAAGAGCCTACTCCAGAACTTACGGCACGAGGCTCGGGTGCAGGCTGTTCGAGACTACTACGCCTTGCGTGGTATCAAGAAGACCAAGCCGGCGTGCCGCGATAAGTTCCTGAGTAAGGAGCAGTACATGAAGGTAATTCTTAAGGCCTTCTCTACTTAAGTTCCTTCATTTAGTAATTCTTAGCCGTAGCGCTCAAGTTTCTATTTGCTAACTTAGGCGCCTCCGAGATGGTGTGCGGATCGGATGGATTGTTGGGAGGTGTTGGTCGATGAGTGGTGCTCACAACGATGGCTAGCCCTCCACAAGGAGGCCAAGGACAAACGTGCCCAAATGGAAGGTGTGCCACACCATCAAGGCAGCTCCAACTTATATCAGTTCGGGCGCAACTGGGTATGTGGTTTGCTTCATGATTCATGCAATTCATTCATCATGCTAGCTTGAGCCCTTTAATTACTAATTTTCATTGTTTCTCTCTTTCAGGCACGCTACAATAAGGCGGATAAGGTGCCAGAGGTGTACGACCTGTATGCCATGGCCCACACTACCTCTTTCAAGAAAGTCAAGGCTTTCTCTCAGTCTGACCTCGATGATGCAAACAAATTCACCAACATCTCCTCCCACAACAAGCTCGTGAGATATAGAGATGAGGGGAAGGCGAGGAAAGGGGAGGACTTTAACCCGAGCCAGGGTCCCATTGATCCAGAGCTGTTGATGATATCTGGTGGCGGGAGGTCCCATGGCTCCATAGCCATTGGAGATGGACTTATCCGTTGTCCTAGCACTCTCCCGGAGATCAAGGCGCGCCAGTCGAGCTCTGCTCCTGAGATAAGGCCTCGTGAATGGCCAGTGCAACTCGCCATCAAGGTTAGTGATACATACTCAGTTATCTTTCTCCATTACATTGTGTGCGCTTCCATCAATGATTACAAATGGTCATGTGAGTGGTGTTGCAGGCTGCTATACAGAGTGAGAGAGATAGAACGGAGAAACTTCTGGCGGAGGCGGCGGAGAGGCAGCGGGAGTTGGAGGAGAGGACGACAAAGATGGTGGAGGAGGAGAGGGCACGAAATGACATGCAGGCATGGGCCATGTATGAGCTCCTTGTGGTAAGTTTCTTCTGCAGATTAGCCAAAACATTCATGTAGTGTTTGTCTCATTACTAACTAGTATGACTGAGTCGTCAAAACCAAATGTGCAGTCTGTGTGCGAGAAGACAGGTCAGACCGCTCCGCCGATGCCAGTGATTGCTCCTGGGACCACGGTGAGTTTTATTTGAATGGACATTACTTGCTAGTCTTAACATTTGAGTGTCATCATGCTAACAAGACATTGGAAATGATCTTTGGTGCAGCGTAACTCCAGACAAGCATCGCACGATCCTTCTCCAGCTACCGACACGAGCCACCCCGCTCCTACACCTCCTGGATCTTGGTAAGTTTATCTAGTGTTTTGCTTAACACATGCATAAAGACCTAGACTTAGCTTTATTTCCTCCTATGCTTACCATAATGACCTAGACTTAGCTTCTTCTCCTCCAAAATGACTTAATAAGCTTACTGACCTCCAAAACCATCCATTTTACCTAAGTTAGCTCTAAAACGATCTATACTTAGCTTACTTATGTCAAAAATTGCATAATTAGCTTAGTTAGCTCATAGACGATCCATTTTACCTAAGTTAGCTCCAAAATGACCCATCTTACCTAGGTTAGCTTATAAATGATCCAGTTTATCCAATTTAGCTCTAAAATGACCCAATTTACCTAGAGTAGCTCCTAAACGATCCATTTCACCTAAGTTAGCTAAAAACGATCCATTTCACCTAAATTAGCTCTTAAATGATCCATTTCACCTAAGTTTGCTCAAAAACGATCCATTTCACCTAAATTAGCTCTTAAATGATCCATTTCACCTAAGTTTGCTCAAAAACAATCCATTTCACCTTAGTTAGCTCAAAAACGATCCATTTCACCTAAATTAGCTCTTAAATGATCCATTTCACCTAAGTTTGCTCAAAAACGATCCATTTCACCTTAGTTAGCTCAAAAACGATCCATTTCACCTTAGTTAGTTCAAAAACGTGGCATTTCACCTTAGTTAGCTCATAAATGACCCATTTCAACTAAGTTAGCTCAAAAACGATCCATTTTGCCTTAGTTAGCTCAAAAACGATTCATTTCACCTTACTTAGCTCAAAAACGATCCATTTCACCTTAGTTAGCTCAAAAATGATGCCCTTCACCTTAGTTAGCTCAAAAACGATTCATTTCACCTTAGTTAGCTCAAAAACGATCCATTTTACCTAAGTTAGCTCATAAACGATCCATTTTACCTAAGTTAGTTCTAAAATGATCCATTGTACCTTAGTTAGCTCATAAACGATCCATTTTACCTACGTTAGCTCTAAAATGACCCATTTAACCTTACTTAGCTCATAAATGATCCATTCTACCGAAGTTAGCTCTAAAATGACCCATTTTACCTAGGTTAGCTCCAAAATGATCCATCTTACCTAGGTTACCTCTAAAATGATGCATTTTACCTAAGTTTGCTCATAAGCGATCCATTGCACCTAGGTTAGCTCATAAACGATCCATTTCACCTAAGTTAGCTCACAAATGATCAATTTCACCTAAATTAGCTCATAAATGTCATATATTCTTCTTCTTCTTCATTTTCTTCTTCTTCTTCTTCTAACTTTCTTATTTCCCATTTTACAGAATTCATTCACTTCACGGAAGCTTGCATAGATGGAGTGCTTGTTTGGATGAACTATGTTTCCTTTGTATCTATGAACTATGCATGTATGGTAGGATGACACTATTGTAATATGTATGGTTGGATGCATGTATGTCGAACTTGCTATGTATGGTTGATGGAACTATGCATGTATGATGAAATTATATGTGTTGGATATCTCATATGTTTGCTGTGAACTTGCCATGTGAAAAATATATATGTATCATCTATTTGCTGTGAAAATGGTTGGGTATATGAGAAAACAGAAAAAAGAGCCAATATGCAGGCTCTTTGCCGTCTGCCACCGACGGCAACGGGCTCTTTGATGTCCGCCGCGGACGGCAAAGAAGCCACGTGGCGTCCACCTGTGCTTCCTGGGAGCTGACCCATTTGGCTTCTTTGCCTACAGTGGCAGACGGCAAAGCCTTTGCCGTCAGTGGCAGACGGCAAAGAACCTGCCACGTAGTGACGTGTAGATGACATCATACGGCGGACGGCAAAGACCCTAGAAATTTTGCCGTCAGCGGCGGACGGCAAAGGCCTTCCGTTAGCCACTTAACGGACTGACAGCGCAATTATTGCCGTCCGCTCTCTTTGCCGTCTGCCTCTCTCTCTTTGCCGTCCGCCGCAGACGGCAAAGACTTTGCCGTCAGTAGCAGACGGCAAAGAACCTGTTTACCGAAGCCTACTTTGCCGGAGCCTTTTGTCGTCTGCCGCTGACGGCAAAGGCCTTTGTCGTCCGCCGTTCAGGCCTTTGCCGTCCGCCGTGGCAGACGGCAAAGTAGCTAATTCCTGTAGTGTTGGGTTACGTGTGAAAATGCGTCTTCTGCGAGCACCCACGCACTATGTGCGTGGGGGCTAAAGCCAACAACTGCCATCTTTCAGATTTTATATATATATATATATATATATATATATTAAAACGGCCGCACAGGAGGTGTTCCCAATACTTGAAGGCACAAGTATAAAAAGGCCACTACAATTTATCAAAATATTACTTTATAATTACATATGCTATCATAACATAGCATCTTTCGAGCACTGCGTCTCTATTACACGAGCGCCTTCAAGGACTTCCTAAAAATAGTGCTCGGAGGGTACTCGGCTTTTGTCCGAATATCGGGACGCAACAACGGTGGTCTCCATCTCTGCCCAGTATGTCTTAACACGGGCAAGAGCCATCCGTGCGCCCTCTATGCATGCTGACCTCTTCATTGCATTTATACGCGGCACTGCGTTAAGGAATTGCTGCACCAAGTTGAAATAGCTCTTCGGCTCCGATCTCCCCGGCCACAGATAACCCATGACGTACTTCATGGCGAGTCCCGATAACCTATTCAGTTCGGCCCATTGAGACAAACGATCGTCCACTGCTAGTGGACGCTCTGGATTGTGAAACTACGACCAGAAAAGCTTTTCCACTTCGCGATCCTTCTGATCTCGAAAGTGTTCGGTCGCATCAGCAGCACTCGCTACCAAGTCCAGATAGGTATCCTCCACACTCCACATTCGGTCCAACGGAGCAAACTTCGGATCGCAAAATTTCCTTCGCAGCATAAAGGGCTTTCCAGCCGCAATCTGTTCGGCCTGACGCAGCTCCTCCTTCGCAGCTCTCATCGCAGAGCGCGCGTCCTTGGCATTGGCAGCGGCCTTCTCTAAGTCTGTCTGTTTTGCCTGGTCTTCTTTTTCAAGAAATTTGCAATGGTCTGTAGCGCTTTTTAACTTTTCGGCCATCTCAGCCATCTCTTCCTTGCTTCGGCAATGGGCAGCCCGTTCGGCTCTCAGCTCTTCAAGGGCTTTCTTGGTGGCCGCATCACTTTCTCTGGCTTGTTCTTTAGCTCGGGCAAGTTCTGCCCTAAGACTCTCCACGGCGGCTGCACCATCTGCGTCAAGCACACACATTGTAAGACAAAGGCCTCAAACTGTTCTTACCTCATGCCGCCTGGGGAATTGCATACCTTGAGCCTCCTCAAGCCGCTTGTTGACAAGCGCGATGTCGGCTTCTGCCACGTCTAGTTGCCGCTTTAGTCCGGCAAAATCGTCAGTTCGGCTCGATTCCGGACACCCTGCCGCCTGCATTCAAAGGCGACATCTTAGACCTGGGATTATGATCCTCCGCGCACCGTCATTTCTTGACGACGTGCAGAGTCTCAGGGGCTACTATCTACACAGGGCGCATCTTATTCATGCGCAACTGCCAAAAGTGTACATTATCTAAATGTACCTCAAAACCCGTCAGTAAACTTCTGACGGCCTCATGCAGTCCGCTCTCTGTGGATGAGATCCTTTCAATCACCGTGCCCATCAATGCATGGTGCTCCTCTGAGATACAAGCTCACCCCAGCAGAATCTTTAGCTCCTCCGACCGAGCACCGGACGGTGTCGGGCTCGTCCCATGACCTCTCTTGAAGGCCGGACGCGGAGAACCTTGGGGGGCCACATAGCCATCTTCCGCCCCTGCCAGATTCAAAGAAACTCTCCGCAACGACACCTTAGGGTCGCCCGCCTTGCTAGGCGGCACGGTAGGGGGAGGCGTCCCGCTCTCCATCATCTCCGGAAGAAGATCCCCCGAAGACGAGCTCTGCTGAGAAGGGCTGAGGTCCGAACTACAAGGTAAAGGTTTGGTTAATCTTCTCAGACATAAATCAAGGATTTCCCTCATCCCTCAAAAGGAAAATCTTTATCTACTTACGGCTCGCTGGAGGGCTGATCCCCTTGAGGGCGTAGTCCGACCGAGGAACTCCCCGGCGTCGGACCCTCTAACGAGGATTTTCTCCCCCGCTTCGCGGCCATGGTTTCCGGGTCGTCAGAGGCAGCTCTCTTCTTCCCCTTAGGAGAGGAATCATCGGTTCCTCCCTTCGGAGCAGCCTCCTTCGAGGAGGCCATAGCTTCCTTGTCCTCCCCCTCCGAAGGCACTATCTCCAGCATCCTGACTAGCACGGGATCCGGCCTGGTTTCAGGAAGGGGAGCCGGACACCTGATTAGCTTTGCCTTCGCTATCCACACCTGCTTAAAAGGACGGCTCTTTTAGGGGCAAGTTTATGACAATTATACGGATAGAAGGTCCGGGCACAAGGTTGCTTACTTGAGTATCCAGGCGATTGCGGCTTAGGTCTGCGTCCTCGGTCGAATCCGGACACATCTCTTATGATCCGAAGAATAGTTTATACATCTCCGCGGGCGTTGCGCCCATGAAGTTCTGAAGAGCTCGCGGTCCCTCTGGATTAAATTCCCACAGGCGAAGGGGGCGACGTTTGCCGGGCAATATTTGGCGAATCAGCATGACCTGCGTCACCTTGACCAGGCTGAGGTCTCCTTCCAAGAGATCTTTAATGCGGCCCTGTAACAAGGGCACGTCTTTGGGCAAACCCCAATCCAACCCTCTGTTGACCCATGACGCCAGACGTGGTGGGGGACCCGAGCGAAAGGCAGGAGGCGCCACCCATTTGGTGCTCCGGGGAGCGGTGATATAAAACCACTCTCGTTGCCACAAGCCTAGCTCCTCTTGAAAAGAGCCCTCGGGCCATGGAGCATCAGCATTTTTGCTTATAACAGCGCCTCCGCACTCTGCGTGCCGTCCCTCGATCATCTTCGGCTCCACTTTGAAGGTTTTGAGCCATAGTCCAAAGTGAGGGTTAACATGGAGGAATGCTTCGCACACAACGATAAACGAGGAGATATGAAGGATGGACTCCGGAGCTAAGTCGTGGAATTCCAGCCCGTAATAAAACAGCAGCCCCCTCACAAAGGGATCCATTGGGAAGCCCAACCCCCGAAGGAAGTGAGACATGAACACCACGCTCTCACCGGGTTGGGGACTGGGGATGACCTACCCTTGAGCAGGCAACCTATGCCCAATTTCGCCGGTCAGGAACTTAGCCTCTCTCAACTTTAGCACGTCGGCCTTGAACGTAGGAACTGGACATTGTCGAAGGTCCGAGGCGCCCGGATTCTGGAGCCTAGGGTGTTGGAACTCGAGGCGACGGGCGAACTTGTTGGAGAAAAGAGAAGGCCCTGGTCTCTTTATAAGAGGCTGAATACCAGGAGCCCTCCCCGTAACCGTTAGGGACTCACCTTTAATCGGGAAAACATGCTAACGGGCTCGATTGGGTTACCCACATCCGTATTGATAAGAATCCCGTAATAGGGGGTACACGATCTCTGCTTTGACAAGACGTGCCAAGGAAACCGCCTCGCAAAACACGCTGAGGTGAAAAAGTAAAAACGATTCGAGTACAGGACTTGGCCGTAGTGTGATGGTGCACTGCGGAGTACGTCAACAGATTGGATTTGTGTTAATATTATTCTCTCTATGGCAATATGTGGAAACTTATTTTGCAGAGCCGGACACTACTCTTGGTGTTAACAATCTTCTATGAAGGACTTGGAGGAGGAACCTGCCTTGCAATGCCGAAGACAATTTGCGCGCCGGACTCGTCGTCATTGAAGCCTGGTTCAGGGGCTACTGAGGGAGTCCTGGATTAGGGGGTGTTCAGGTAGCCGTACTATACCTTAAGCCGGACTCCAAGACTATGAAGGTACAAGATTGAAGACTATGTCCTGTGTCCGGATGGGACTTTCCTTGGCGTGGAAGGAAAGCTTGGCGATGCGGATATTCAAGATCTCCTACCATTGTAACCGACTCTATGTAACCCTAACCCTATCCGGTGCCTATATAAACCGGAGGCTTGTAGTCCGTAGGACAACTTCATCAACTCCATAGACAACAATCATACCATAGGCTAGCTTCTAGGGTTTAGCCTCCTTGATCTCGTGGTAAATCTACTCTTGTACTACCCATATCATCAATATTAATCAAGCAGGACGTAGGGTTTTACCTCCATCAAGAGGGCCCGAACCTGGGTAAAACATTGTGTTCCCTGCCTCCTGTTACCATCCGGCCTAGACGCACAGTTCGGGACCCCCTACCCGAGATCTGCCGGTTTTGACACCGACACTCTCCCTAGAGCAAAACATGATCAACACCAGAACTGCATGGGTGTTCAATTCATCACAATATAACTAGACTATTGACTCTAGTGCAAGTGGGAGACTGTTCGAAATATGCCCTAGAGGCAATAATATAATGGTTATTATTATATTTCTTTGTTCATGATAATTGTCTATTGTTCATGCTATAATTGTGTTATCCGAAAATCGTAATACATGTGTGAATACATAGACCACAACACGTCCCTAGTGAGCCTCTACTTGACTAGCTCGTTGATCAAAAGATAGTCATGGTTTCCTGACTATGGACATTGGATGTCATTGATAACGGGATCACATCATTAGGAGAATGATGTGATGGACAAGACCCAATCCTAAGCATAGCTCAAAGATCGTGTAGTTCGTTTGCTATAGCTTTTCTGAATGCCAAGTATCATTTCCTTAGACCATGAGATTGTGCAACTCCCGGATACCGTAGGAGTGCTTTGGGTGTGCCAAATGTCACAATGTAACTGGGTGACTATAAAGGTACACTACGGGTATCTCTGAAAGTGTCTGTTGGGTTGGCACGAATCGAGACTGGGATTTGTCACTCCGTATGACGGAGAGGTATCTCTGGGCCCACTCGGTAATGCATCATCATAATGATCTCAATGTGACCAAGTGGTTGACCATGGGATCATGCATTACGGTACGAGTAAAGTGACTTGCCGGTAACGAGATTGAACGAGGTATTGGGATACTGACGATCGAGTCTCGGGCAAGTAACGTACCGATTGACAAAGGGAATTGTATACGGGATTGATCGAATCCTCGACGTCGTGGTTCATCCGATGAGATCATCGAGGAGCATGTGGGAGCCAACATGGGTATCCAGATCCCGTTGTTGGTTATTGACCGGAGAGTCGTCTCGGTCATGTCTGCGTGTCTCTCGAACCCGTAGGGTCTACACACTTAAGGTTCGGTGACGCTAGGGTTGTTGAGATATTAGTATACGGTAACCCGAAAGTTGTTCGGAGTCCCGGATGAGATCCCGGACATCACGATGAGTTCCATAATGGTCCGGAGGTGAAGATTTATATATAGGAAGTCAAGTTTCGGCCATCGGGAAGGTTTCGGGGGTAATCGGTATTGTACCGGGACCACCGGAAGGGTCCCGGGGGTCCACCGGGTGGGGCCACCTATCCCGGAGGGCCCCATGGGCTGAAATGGGAGGGGAACCAGCCCCTAGTGGGCTGGTGCGCCCCCCCCCCCCCCATGGGCCTCCCCTGCGCCTAGGGTTGGAAACCCTAGGGGTGGGGGCGCCCCACTTGGCTTGGGGGGCACTCCACCCCCCTTGGCCGCCGCCCCCCCTTGGATATTCAATCTCCTAGGGCCAGCGCCCCCCTAGGGGTCCTATATATAGTGGGGGAGGGAGGGCAGCTGCACCCTAGGCCCTGGCGCCTCCCTCTCCCTCCCGTGACACTCCTCCCTCTCCCTGAGCTTGGCGAAGCGCTGCCGAGATCACCGTTGCTTCCACCACCACGTCGTCGTGCTGCTGGATCTTCATCAACCTCTCCTTCCCCCTTGTTGGATCAAGTTGGAGGAGACGTCTTCCCAACCGTACATGTGTTGAACGCGGAGGTGCCGTCCGTTCGGCGCTAGGTCATTGGTGATTTGGATCACGATGAGTACGACTCCATCAACCCTGTTCTCTTGAACGCTTCCGCGCGCGATCTACAAGGGTATGTAGATGCACTCCCCTCTCCCTCGTTTCTAGATGACTCCATAGATTGATCTTGGTGATGCATAGAAAATTTTGAAATTCTGCTACATTCCCCAACAGTACTTGTGCCGTAGTTCCAAAGGAGAAGGTTGCAGTCGACTTGCACCTCGTTGTCCTTGCGGATAGGGATGGAGCGGACATTGTACTTGTGATGTAGCTCCGAAGGAGAAGGTTGCAGTCGACCTGCACCTCATCATCCTTGCGGATAGGGATGGAGCGGACGTTGTACTTGTGCTGTAGCTCCAAAGGAGAAGGTTGCAGTCGACCTCCACCTCATAGTCCTTGCGGATAGGGATGGAGCGGACGTTGTACTTGTGCCGTAGCTCCGAAGGAGAAGGTTGCAGTCGACCTGCACCTCGTTGTCCTTGCGGATAGGGATGGAGCGGACGTTGTACTTGTGTCGTAGCTCCGAAGGAGAAGGTTGCAGTCGACCTACACCTTGTCGTCCTTGCAGATAGGGGTATGTTTCGGACTTAGGCGAGTACTGGACTGCAGCTAAGTCCCCGAGTGGGAGGATTGCTCTCCACTCGATAGGATTTTTTTCAAACTTAGGCGAGTACTGGACTGCAGCTAAGTCTCCTAGTGAGAGAACTTAGGCGAGTACCGGACTGCAGCTAAGCCCCTGAGTGGGAGGATTACTCTCCACTCGGTAGGATTTTTCAAACTTAGGCGAGTACTGGACTGCAACTAAGTCTCCTAGTGAGAGAACTTAGGCGAGTGTCAGACCGCAGCTAAGCCCCCGAGTGGGAGGGTTGCTCTCCACTCGGTAGGATTTTTTCAAACTTAGGCGAGTACTAGACTGCAGCTAAGTCTCCTAGTGAGAGAACTTAGGTGAGTGCTGGCAGCTAAGCCCCCGAGTGGGAGGGTTGCTCTCCACTCAGTAGGATTTTCTTTCGAACTTAGGCGAAACGGATTCGCGACTAAGCCCACCCACTGGGGGATTTCAGAAGTAAATAAGAACACAACAATCGAATGATAGGACCATAAGCTCTTGTCTTTGATAAACAAATTACAAAGGTGTTTCTTATTACATTTTATTCGAACGAGTGCTTAAGTATAAAAGGGGCGGAGCAGCTCCGCGTTCCAAGCCCGTGGCTCGTCTTTCTGATGCTCAATACTATAAAGATGGTATGCTCCGTTGTGGAGAACTTTGGTGATGATGAAGGGGCCCTCCCAAGTCGGGGCAAGCTTGTGTGGTTTCTGTTGATCCACTCGAAGAACCAGGTCTCCTTCTTGAAAGGCTCGACCCCTCACATTTCTGGCATGGAATCGACGCAAGTCTTGCTGATAAATGGTCGAGAGGATCAAGGCCATCTCTCTTTCCTCCTCTAAGAGATCGACTGAATCTTGCCGGGCCTGCTCTGCTTCCTCTTCAGAGAAGAGCTCAACTCGGGGTGCATTGTGGAGCAGGTCACTTGGCAGGACAGCTTCGGCTCCATAGACTAAGAAGAAAGGAGTTCGTCTGGTCGACCGATTAGGAGTTGTCCTTAATCCCCACAGAACTGACGGAAGTTCATCAACCCAAGCGCCTGCTGCGTGTTTGAGATCACGCATCAGTCGGGGTTTTAGTCCTTTGAGAATTAGGCCATTGGCTCTTTCTGCTTGTCCGTTCGACTGCAGGTGAGCGACAGAAGCATAGTCGACTCGAGTGCCCTGAGAGGCGCAGAAAGCTCTGAACTCATCAAAATTGAAGTTCGATCTGTTGTTCGTGATGATGTCATGTGAGACTCCATATCTGAATGTCAATTCTTTGATAAAACTGACATCGGTGCTAGCATCAAGGTTCTTGATAGGTTTAGCTTCATCCATTTGGTAAACTTGTCGACTGCAACGAGCACATGAGTGAAGCCGCTCCTGCCAGTTCTCAGTGGTCCAACCATATCCAGTCCCCAAACAGCAAAGGGCCAGATGAGGGGGATGGTCTTCAGGGCTGACGCTGGCTTGTGAGACATGTCGGAGTAAAACTGGCAGCCTTCACATCTGTCGACTATATCTTTCGCCATTTCATTTGCTCGTGGCCAATAGAATCCAGCTCGGTATGCTTTAGCCACGATGGCCCGAGAGGACGCATGATGACCACAGGTCCCCGAGTGGATGTCATTGAGGATCATTCGACCTTCTTCTAGTGTTATGCATTTCTGACCGACTCCAGTCACGCTTTCCCTGAACAGCTGCCCTCTTATCATAGTAAAGGCCTTGGATCGACGGACGATCTGTCGAGCCTCTTCTTCATCCTATGGGAGTTCTTTCCTGAGGATGTACGCAATGTAGGGCACCATCCAGTCGGGAGTAATGGCCAGGACCTCCATGATCAGGTCGACCACGGCTGGGACCTCGACTTCAGTCGGATCTGTGGCGCTCTTAGGTTGCGGGGGCTCTTCAGTAAAAGGATCTTCCTGAACTGTCGGCGAGTGAATATGCTCCAAAAATACATTGCTGGGAATGGCTTCTCTCTTGGAACCTATCTTTGCTAAATCGTCGGCTGCTTGATTTTTCAATCGGGGTATCTGGTGGAGTTCTAACCCCTCAAACTTCTTCTCAAGCTTTCTCACCGCGTTGCAGTAACCAGTCATGGCTGGGCTTCTGACGTCCCACTCCTTCATCACTTGATTAACTACCAAATCTGAGTCGCCATAGACCATGAGGCGACGGATGCTGAGTGAGATGGCCATGCGCAACCCATACAGGAGTGCTTCATATTATGCTTCATTGTTGGAGGAATCAAAGTGAATCTGGAGGACGTATCTGAGCCTGTCTCCTTGGGGGGATACCAGAACTACTCCAGCACCAGAACCGTTCAGCATCTTGGATCCGTCAAAGAACATGGTCCAGTGCTCAGAGTGAACTTGAGTCGGCAGTTGCTATTCGATCCACTCGGCGAGGAAATCTGCTATTGCTTGGGACTTGATAGCTTTCTTTGCCTCAAACTTGATATCCAAGGGAAGGAGTTCAATCGCCCATTTGGCCACTCGACCAGTTGCATCTCTGTTGTGCAGAATCTCTGACAATGGAGCGTCGCTGACAACTGTAGCAGAGTGATCTGAGAAATAGTGTGCAACCTTCTTCGTGGTCATGTAAATCCCATAGACAAGCTTCTGATAATGAGGATATCTCTGCTTTGACGGGGTCAAGACTTCAGAAATATAATAAACTGGCCGTTGAACCTTATAAGCTTTTCCTTCTTCTTCCCGCTCGACCGTAAGTACTGTACTGGCGACTTGTCCAGTGGCTACTATATAAAGCAGTAGAGACTCTTTGCTGATTGGAGCAGCAAGCACCGGCTGGGTGGAAAGCAGGGCTTTTAGCTCTGCAAACGCAGCATCAGCTTCTGGGGTCCACTCGAACTTGTCTGATTTCTTCATCAATCGGTAAAGAGGCATCGCCTTTTCACCGAGGCAAGAAATGAATCGACTTAGGACGGCCAAGCGACCAGTAAGCTTCTGGACATCATGCACATGCACACGGCGTTTCATTCGGAGTATAGCGCCTACCTTCTCTGGGTTAGCATCGATTCCTCGTTCAGAAACAAGAAAACCGAGTAACTTTCCGCCTGGAACTCCAAACATGCACTTTTGATGGATTGAGCTTGATATCATACCTTCTGAGGTTGGCAAAGGTTTCAGCAAGGTCAGTCAGTAGGTCAGAACCTTTACGTGACTTGACCACAAAGTCATCCATGTATGCTTCCACATTCCGACTAATCTGAGTGAGCAGGCACTTCTGAATCATCCGCATGAATGTGGCTCCGGCGTTCTTCAAACCGAATGGCATTGTGGCATAACAGAAGCACCCAAACGGGGTGATGAAAGCTGTCTTTATTTCGTCGGGTCTGTACAGACGGATCTGGTGGTACCCAGAGTAGGCGTCCAAAAAGGACAAACGCTCGCACCCTGCAGTCGAGTCGACTATCTGATCGATGCGGGGGAGAGGGAAGTGATCTTTCGGGCAGGCCCGATTGATATGCTTGAAATCAATACACATGCGAAGTGAGTCGTATTTCTTTGGTACCATGACAACATTGGCTAACCACTCGGAGTGATAAATCTCTCGGATAAACTCAGCTGCCAGAAGCCGAGCCACCTCTTCACCGATTGCCTTTCTTTTCTGGACGGCGGACCGTCGAAGATGCTCTTTGACTGGTTTCACCTTCGGGTCGACTCGCAATCGATGCTCAGCCAGTCCCCTGGGAACACCCGGCATGTCAAAAGGCTTCCATGCAAAGATGTCCCAGTTCTCATGGAGGAACTAGATGAGTGCTTCTTCCTATTTGGAGTCGAGTGTAGTTGAAATGTGAGTCGGAGCTGCGTTGGGATCTGTCGGGTGAATGTGAATCGACTTTGTTTCACCAGACGACTAGAATGCTGAATCTGTGGCTGGCTTCTTGCATCGCAGCAAGTCACTCGGATTTGCATTTTTCTGGTATTCTTGCAATTCTACCATGGCCATCTGGGCATTGGCGATCTTTGAGCCCTTCTGGAAGCACTCTTCTGCCTTCTTCCGATTACCAGAGATAGTGATCACTCCTCTAGGACTAGGCATCTTTAGTTTGAGGTACATGTAACATGGTCGAGCCATAAACCGTGCATAAGCTGGCCTGCTCAGAATTGCATGATAAGCACTCTGGAAATCCACAACTTTAAATGTCAACTTTTCTTTGCTGTAATTTTTGGAATCACCGAAAACCACATCGAGTGCAATCTGACCGAGGGATGCAGCCTTCTTGCCTGGAATGACCCCATGGAAACTCATATGGCTTTCGCTGAGTCTGGACATTGGAATGCCCATTCCCTTCAACGTCTCTGCATACAGTATGTTCAGGCTGTTGGAAATATGCCCTAGAGGCAATAATAAATTAGTTATTATTATTATTATATTTCATTGTTCATGATAATTGTTTATTATCCATGCTGGAATTGTATTGATAGGAAACTCAGATACATGTGTGGATACATAGACAACACCATGTCCCTAGTAAGCCTCTAGTTGACTAGCTCGTTGATCAATAGATGGTTACCGTTTCCTGACCATGGACATTGGATGTTGTTGATAACGGGATCACATCATTAGGAGAATGATGTGATGGACAAGACCCAATCCTAAGCCTAGCACAAGATCGTGTAGTTCGTATGCTAAAGCTTTTCTAATGTCAAGTATCATTTCCTTAGACCATGAGATTGTGCAACTCCCGGATACCGTAGGAGTGCTTTGGGTGTGCCAAACGTCACAAGTAACTGGGTGGCTATAAAGGTGCACTACGGGTATCTCCAAAAGTGTCTGTTGGGTTGCCACGAATCGAGACTGGGATTTTTCACTCCGTGTAAACGGAGAGGTATCTCTGGGCCCACTCTGTAGGACATCATCATAATGTGCACAATGTGATCAAGGAGTTGATCACGGGATGATGTGTTATGGAACGAGTAAAGAGACTTGCCAGTAACGAGATTGAACAAGGTATCGAGATACCGATGATCGAATCTCGGGCAAGTATCGTACCGATAGACAACGGGAATTGTATACGGGATTGATTGAATCCTTGACATCATGGTTCATCCGATGAGATCATCATGGAGCATGTGGGAGCCAACATGGGTATCCAGATCCTGCTGTTGGTTATTGATCGGAGAGTTGTCTCGGCCATGTCTCCATGACTCCCGAGCCCGTAGGGTCTACACACTTAAGGTTCGATGACGCTAGGGTTATAGGGAAAGTATGTACGCGGTTACCGAATGTTGCTCGGAGTCCTGGATGAGATCCCGGACGTCACGAGGAGTTCCGGAATGGTCCGGAGGTAAAGATTGATATATAGGAAGTATGGTTTTGGCCACCGGAAGTGTTCCGGGCATCACCGGTAGTGTACCGGGACCACCGGAGGGGTCCGGGGGTCCACCTAGAGGGGCCACGAGCCCTGGAGGCATACATGGGCCAAGTGTGAGAAGGGACCAGCCACTAGGTGGGCTGGGGCACCTCCCCACCAAGGCCCATGTGCCTAGAGAGAAGAGGGGGCAAACCCTAAGGGCAGATGGGCCCTAAGGCCCATGCCTGGTGCGCCTCCCTCTCCCCCCACTTGGCCGCCACCCCAGATGGGGATTGGGGCTGCCGCCACCCCTGGGGTGGAAACCCTAGGTGGGGGCGCAGCCCTCCCTCTCCCCCTATATATAGTGGAGGAAAAGGGGCAGCCCAACACACGAAGTTCTTCCCCTGTTGGCGCAGCCCTACCTCTCTCCCTCCTCGTCTCTCGTAGTGCTTGGCAAAGCCCTTCTAGAGTTCCGCGCTCCTCCACCACCACCACGCCGTCGTGCTGCTGCTGGATGGAGTCTTCCCAACCTCTCCTTCTCCCCTTGCTGGATCAAGGCGTGGGAGACGTCACCGGGCTACACGTGTGTTGAACGCGGAGGCGCCGTGGTTCGGCGCTTAGATCGGAATCAACCGCGATCTGAATCGCTACGAGTATGACCCCTTCATCCGCATTCTTGCAACGCTTCCGCTTAGTGATCTACAAGGGTATGTAGATGCACTCTCCTTCCCCTCGTTGCTAGATTACTCCATAGATTGATCTTGGTGATGCGTAGAAAATTTTAAATTTCTGCTACGATCCCCAACAGTGGCATCATGATCTAGGTCTATGCGTAGTTTCTATGCACGAGTAGAACACAAGTTGTTGTGGGCGTCGATTTTGTCAATTTACTTGCCGTTACTAGTATTATCTTGATTCGGCGGCATCGTGGGATGAAGCGGCCCGGACCGACCTTATACGTACTCTTACATGAGACAGGTTCCACCGACTGACATGCACTAGTTGCATAAGGTGGCTAGCGGGTGTCTGTCTCTCCCACTTTAGTTGGATCGGATTCGATGAAAAGGGTCCTTATGAAGGGTAAATATAAATTGGCATATTACGATGTGGTTTTGGCGTAGGTAAGAAACGTTCTTGCTAAGAAACCTATAGCAGCCACGTAAAAATTTGCAACAACAATTAGAGGACGTCTAACTTGTTTTTGCAGCATATGCCTTGTGATGTGATATGGCCAAAAGGATGTGATGAATGATATATGTGATGCATGAGATTGATCATTTTCTTGTAATAGGAATCACGACTTGCATGTCGATGAGTATGACAACCGGCAGGAGCCATAGGAGTTGTCTTAATTTATTTATGACCTGCGTGTCAACTTAAACGTCATGTAATTACTTTACTTTATTGCTAAAGCGTTAGCCATAGTAGTAGAAGTAATAGATGACGAGACAACTTCGAGAAGACACGATGATGGAGATCATGGTGTCATGCCGGTGACAACGATGATCATGGAGCCCCAAAGATGGAGATCATAAGGAGCAAAATGATATTGGCCATATCATGTCACTATTTGATTGCATGTGATGTTTATCATGTTTTACATCTTATTTGCTTAGAACGACGGTAGCTTAAATAAGATGATCCCTCGCAATAATTTCAAGAAAGTGTTCCCCCTAACTGTGCACCGTTGCGAAGGTTCGTTGTTTCGAAGCACCACGTGAAGATCGGGTGTGATAGATTCTAATGTTCGAATACAACGGGTGTAAGCCAGATTTACACACGCAATACACTTAGGTTGACTTGACAAGCCTAGCATGTACAGACATGGCCTCAGAACATGGAAGACCGAAAGGTCGAGCATGAGTCGTATAGAAGATACGATCAACATGAAGATGTTCACCGATGTTGACTAGTCCGTCTCACGTGATGATCGGACATGGCCTAGTTGACTCGTATCATGTTTCACTTAGATGACTAGAGGGATGTCTATCTGAGTGGGAGTTCATTAAATAATTTGATTAGATGAACTCAATTATCATGAACATAGTCTAAATTGTCTTTGCAAATATGTTGTAGATAAATAGCTCATGTTGTAGCTCCCTGTTTCAATACGTTCCTAGAGAAAGACTAAGTCGAAAGATATTGTAAGCAATGATGCGGACTGGGTCCATAGTCCGAGGAGTGTCCTCATTGCTACACGGAATCTTACATCTTTGATGCACCGCTCAATGTGCAAACCCCTACAACGTCGTCTGTGGATGTTGTGAACACCTGACAGACACATCCTGATGACTACTTGATAGTTTAGTGAACCATGCTTTACAGCTTAGAATCGGGATTCCAATGACGTTTTGAACGCCATAATACATATGAGATGTTCCAAGAGCTGAAATTGGGATTTCAGGCTCACGCCCGTGTTGAGAGGTATGAGACCTCTGACAAGTTCTTTTGCCAACAAGATGGAGAAGAATAGCTCAGCTAGTGAGCATGTGCTCAGAATGTCTGGGTGCTACAATCACTTAAATCAAGTGGGAGTTAAACTTCCAGATAAGATAGTGATTGATAGAGTTCTCTAGCCACTATCACTAAGCTACTAGATCTTTGTGATGAACTATGACATGCAAGGGATGGAGTTGATCCCGGAGCTGTTCGCGGTGCTTAAGACCGCAAAATGGTAGAAATCAAGAAGGAGCATCAAGTGTTGATGGTTTAACAAGACCACTGGTTTCAAGAAGGGCAAGGGCTAGAAGGGAAACTTCATGGATGGCAAACCAGTTGCCGCTCCAGTGAAGGAACCGAAGGTTGAACCCAAACCCGAGACTAAGTGCTTCTATTGTAAGGGGAACAGTCACTGTTAGCGGAGTTACCCCAAATGCATGGTAGATAAGAAGGCTGGCAACTTCAACAAATTATATACGTGTTATTAATGTGTACCTCACTAGTACTCCTGGTAGCACCTGGGTATTGGATACCGGTTCAGTTGCTATTATTGGTGACTTGAAGCAAAGGCTACGGACTAAACGGAGACTGGCTAAGGGTGAGGTGACGATGTGTGTTGGAAGTGTTTCCAAGGTTGATGAGATCACCATCACACGCTCGATCAACCGTCGAGATTAGTGTTGAACCTAGATAAATGTTATCGGGTGTCTACGTTGAGCATGAATATGATTAGATCATGTTCATCGCAATACGGTTGTTCATTTAAGTTAGAGAATAATGGTTATTCTGTTTACATGAATAATACCTTTATGGTCATGTACCCAATGGTTTATTGAATCTCGATCGTAGTAATACACATGTTCATAATATTAACACCGAAAGATGTAGAGTTAATAATGATGGTACCACTTTCTTGTGGCACTGCTGCTTAGGTCATTTTGGTATAAAATGCATGAAGAAACTCCATGCTGATGGATGATTGGAGTCACTTGATTTTAAATCACTTGACACATGCGAGCCATGCCTCATGGACAGAATGACTAAGACCCCGTTTTCAGGTACGATGAAACGGCCAAGTGACTTGTTGGAAATCTCACATACTGATGTGTGTGATCCAATGAGAATTGAGGCGTGCGGTGGATATCGTTATTTTCTCATCTTCACTGACTATTTGAGTAGATATGAGTATATTTACTTAATGAAGCACAAGTCTGAAACGTTTGAAGAGTTCAAGCAATTTCAGAGTGAAGAATCATAACAAAGATCAAATTCCTACGATCTGATCGAGGGAGAATTTCTGAGTTATGAGTTTGGCAATCACTTAAAACATTGTGGAATTGTTTCACAGTTGAAGCCACCTGGAACACCACAGCATAATGGTGTGTCCGAACGTCGTGATTAAACCTTATGAGATATGGTGCGATCTATGATTTCTCTTACTGATCTACCGTTTTCATTTTGAGGATATGCGTTAGAGACAGCTGCATTCACTTTAGATAGGACACCATCTAAGTCCGTTGAGATGACGTCGTGTGAATATGGTTTGGCAAGAAACCAAAAATTGTCGTTTCTTAATGTTTGGGGCTGCGATGCTTAAGGCTTCAGCCGGAGAAGCTCGAACCCAAAAGCGGACAAACACATCTTCATAGGATACCCAAAGGTGATAGTTGGGTATACCTTCTATCTCAGATCTGAGGGCAAATTGTTTGTCGCTAAGAATGGGTCCTTTCTCGAGAAGGAGGTCCTTTCGAAAGAATTGAGTGGGAGGAAGATAGAACTTTTTGAGGTTGTCGAACCTTTACTTCAACCAGAGAGTGATGCAACACAGAAATATGTTTTCTGTGGCGCCTATGTCGGTTGAAGAGGAAGTTAATGATAGTGATCATGAAGCTTTGGATCAAGTTGCTATCGAACCTCGTAGGTCGACAAGGATATGTACTACTCCTGAGTGGTACGGTAATCCTGTCTTAGATATCATGTTGTTAGACAACAATGAACCTACAAGCTATGGAGAAGTGATGGTGGGCCCGTATTCCAACAAATGGTTAGAAGCCATGAAATCCGAGATAGGATCCATGTATCGAACAAAGTATGGACTTTGGTGGACTTGCCCGATGATCGGCAAGCCATTGAGATAAATGGATCTTTAAGAAGAAGACGGACGTGGGCGGTAATGTTACCGTCTATGAAGCTCGACTTGTGGCAAAGAGTCTTTTTACAAGTTCAAGGAGTTGACTACGATGAGGATTTCTCACCCGTAGCGATGCTTAAGTCCGTCGGAATCATGTTAGCATTAGCTGTATTTTTCGATTATGAAATCTGACAAATGGATGTCAAAACAAGTTTTCTTACCAGTTTTCATAAGAAAAAGTTGTATGTGATACAATAAAAGGTTTTGTCGATCCTAAGGATGCTAAAAGGTATGCTGGCTCCAGCAATCCTTCTATGGACTAGAGCAAGCATCTCGGAGTCGGAATATATGCTTTGATGGAGTGGTCAAAGCTTTTAAGTTTATACAATGTTTGCTAGAAACTTGTATTTACAAGAAAGTGAGTGGGAGCACTGCAACATTTCTGATAAGTATATGTGGATGACATATTGTTGATTCGAAATGATGTGGAATTTCTGGAAAGCATAAGCGGTTATTTGAAGAGTGATTTTCAAAGGAAGACCTGGATAAAGCTGCTTACATATTGGGCATCAAGATCTATAGAGATAGATCAAGACGCTTGATGATACTTTCAAAGAACGCACACCTTGACATGATTTTGAAGGAGTTCAAAATAGATCAGTCAAAGAAGGGATTCTTACCTGAGTTGTAAGGTGTGAAGTTGATTAAGACTCAAAGCTTGACCACGGCAGAAGAAAGAGGAAGGACGGAGGTCGTCCCCTATGCTTTTGTCATAGGATCTATACAGTATGCCATGCTGAGTACCGCACCTGATGTGTGCCTTGCCACATGTCTGGGAAGAGGGTACAAAGGTGATCTAGGAGTGGATCACCATATAGCGGTCAAAAATTATCCTTAGAGGAATAAGGAAATGTTTCTCGGTTATGGAGGTGATAAAGAGTTCGACGTAAAGAGTTACGTCGATGCAAGCTTAACACCTATCCGGATAGCTCTGAGTAGATATACCGGATACATATAATGGAGCAACAATTTGGAATAGCTCCAAGTGGAACGTGGTAGCAGCATCTATGATATGACATAAAGTTTTGCGAAATACATAGGGATCTGAATATTGCAGACCCGTTGACTACAACCTCTCTCACAAGCATAACATGATCAAACCCAGAACTCATTGAGTGTTAATCACATAGTGATGTGAACTAGATTATTGAGTCTAGTAAACTCTTTGGATGTTGGTCACATGGTGATGTGACGTGTGAATGTTAATCACATGGCTATGTGAACTAGATTATTGACTCTAGTGCAAGTGGGAGACTGTTGGAAATATGCCCTAGAGGCAATAATAAATTAGTTATTATTATTATATTTCATTGTTCATGATAATCGTTTATTATCCATGCTATAATTGTATTGATAGGAAACTCAGATACATGTGTGGGTACATAGACAACACCATGTCCCTAGTAAGCCTCTAGTTGACTAGCTCGTTGATCAATAGATGGTTACAGTTTCCTGACCATGGACATTGGATGTCATTGATAACGGGATCACATCATTAGGAGAATGATGTGATGGACAAGACCCAATCCTAAGCCTAGCAAAAGAGCGTGTAGTTCGTATGCTAAAGCTTTTCTAATGTCAAGTATCATTTCCTTAGACCATGAGATTGTGCAACTCCCGGATACCGTAGGAGTGCTTTGGGTGTGTCAAACGTCACAACATAACTGGTGTTGGGGAACGTAGTAATTTCAAAATTTTCCTACGCACACGCAAGATCATGGTGATGCATAGCAACGAGGGGGAGAGTCTGATCTACGTACCCTTGTAGATCGCAACGGAAGCGTTGACACAACGTAGATGAAGTAGTCGTACGTCTTCTTCCCGATCCGACCGATCCAAGCACCGTTACTCCGGCACCTCCGAGTTCTTAGAACACGTACAGCTTGATGACGATCCCCGGGCTCCGATCCAGCAAAGCTTCGGGGAGGAGTTCCGTCAGCACGACGGCGTGATGACGATCTTGATGTTCTACCGACGGAGGGCTTCGCCTAAGCACTACAACGATATGATCGAGGTGGAATATGGTGGCAGGGGGCACCGCACACGGCTAAGGAACGATCACGTGGATCAACTTGTGTGTCTTGGGGTGCCCCCTGCCCCCGTATATAAAGGAGCAAGGGGAGGAGGCCGGCCGGCCAAGTGTGGCGCGCCAAGGAGGAGTCCTCCTCCTAGTAGGAGTAGGACTCCTACTAGGAGGGGGAAAGAGGTGGAGTGGGAGAAGGAAAGGGGGGCGCCGCCCCCCTCCCCTAGTCCAATTCGGACCAGGGAGGAGGTGGCGTGCGGCCCACCTCTGGCAGCCCTTCTCTCTCTCCACTAAAGCCCATAAGGCCCATTACTTCTCCAGGTAGGGTTCCGGTAACCCTCCGGCTCTCCGGTTTTCTCCGAAATCACCCGGAACACTTCCGGTGTCCGAATATAGTCATCCAATATATCAATCTTTATGTCTCGACCATTTCGAGACTCCTCGTCATGTCCGTGATCACATCCGGGACTCCGAACTAACTTCGATACATCAAAATGCATAAACTCATAATAACTGTCATCGTAACGTTAAGCGTGCGGACCCTACGGTTCAAGAACAATGTAGACATGACTGAGACACATCTCCGGTCAATAACCAATAGCGGGACCTGGATGCCCATATTGGCTCCTACATATTCTATGAAGATCTTTATCGGTCAGACCGCATAACAACATACGTTGTTCCCTTTGTCATCGGTATGTTACTTGCCCGAGATTCGATCGTCGGTATCCAATACCTAGTTCAATCTCGTTACTGGCGAGTCTCTTTAGTCGTTCCGTAATACATCATCTCGCAATTAACTCATTAGTCACAATGCTTGCAAGGCTTATGTGATGTGCATTACCGAGAGGGCCCAGAGATACCTCTCCGACAATCGGAGTGACAAATCCTAATCTCTAAATACGCCAACCCAACATCTACCTTTGGAGACACCTGTAGTACTCCTTTATAATCAGCCAGTTACGTTGTGACGTTTGGTAGTACCCAAAGTGTTCCTCCGGTAAACGGGAGTTGCATAATCTCATAGTCATAGGAACATGTATAAGTTATGAAGAATAGCAACAGCAACATACTAAACGATCGGGTGCTAAGCTAATGAAATGGGTCATGTCAATCAGATCATTCAAATAATGATGTGACCTCGTTAATCAAATAACAAGACCTTGTTCATGGTTAGGAAACATAACCATCTTTGATTAACGAGCTAGTCAAGTAGAGGCATACTAGTGACACTAAGTTTGTCTATGTATTCACACATGTATTATGTTTCCGGTTAATACAATTCTAGCATGAATAATAAACATTTATCATGATATAAGGAAATAAATAATAACTTTATTATTGCCTCTAGGGCATATTTCCTTCAACTGGGTGGCTATAAAGGTGCACTACAGGTATCTCCGAAAGTGTCTGTTGGGTTGGCACGAATCGAGACTGGGATTTGTCACTCCGTGTAAACGGAGAGGTATCTCTGGGCCCACTCGGTAGGACATCATCATAATGTGCACAATGTGATCAAGGACTTGATCACGGGATGCTGTGTTACGGAACGAGTAAAGAGACTTGTCGGTAACGAGATTGAACAAGGTATCGAGATACCAACGATCGAATCTCGGGCAAGTATCGTACCGATAGACAAAGGGAATTGTATACGGATTGATTGAATCATTGACATCGTGGTTCATCCGATGAGATCATCATGGAGCATGTGGGAGCCAACATGGGTATCCAGATCCCGCTGTTGGTTATTGATCGGAGAGTTGTCTCGGCCATGTCTCCATGACTCCCGAGCCCGTAGGGTCTACACACTTAAGGTTCGATGACGCTAGGGTTATAGGGAAAGTATGTACGCGGTTACCGAATGTTGTTCGGAGTCCCGGATGAGATCCCGGACGTCACGAGGAGTTCTGGAATGGTCCGGAGGTAACGATTGATATATAGGAAGTATGGTTTTGTCCACCGGAAGTGTTCCGGGCATCACCGGTAGTGTACGGAGACCACCGGAGGGGTCCGGGGGTCCACCGGGAGGGGCCACGGGCCCCGGAGGCATACATGGGCCAAGTGTGAGAAGGGACCAGCCACTATGTGGGCTGGGGCGCCTCCCCACCAAGGCCCATGCGCCTAGAGAGAAGAGGGGGCAAACCCTAAGGGCAGATGGGCCCTAAGGCCCATGCCTGGTGCGCCTCCCTCTCCCCCCACTTGGCCGCCACCCCAGATGGGGATTGGGGCTGCCGCCACCCCTGGGGTGGAAACCCTAGGTGGGGGCGCAGCCCTCCCTCTCCCCCTATATATAGTGGAGGCAAAGGGGCAGCCCAACACACGAAGTTCTTCCCCTGTTGGCGCAGCCCTACCTCTCTCCCTCCTCGTCTCTCGTAGTGCTTGGCGAAGCCCTACTAGAGTTCCGCGCTCCTCCACCACCACCACGCCATCGTGCTGCTGCTGGACGGAGTCTTCCCAACCTCTCCTTCTTCCCTTGCTGGATCAAGGCGTGGGAGACATCATCGGGCTGCATGTGTGTTGAACGCGGAGGCGCCGTGGTTCGGCGCTTAGATCGGAATCAACCGCGATCTGAATCGCTACGAGTACGACTCCTTCATCCGTGTTCTTGCAATGCTTCCGCTTAGCGATCTACAAGGGTATGTAGATGCACTCTCCTTCCCCTCGTTGCTAGATTACTCCATAGATTGATCTTGGTGATGCGTAGAAAAATTTAAATTTCTGCTACGATCCCCAACACAGGCCACTGCCACCGTCCATCAGGACCTTTGTCAGTCGAGTGCCTTCGACCACCGGGTCGACCACCAGTGCTTGCCTCCCAGGGGTGGATATGTGCGCCGGATGGTCAGACTGGTCGAATGTAATGGCAGTCTATGACCACTTCAAGTAACTGGGTGTCACCGGAGCGACCATGTTCACTTCTCTGTTGATGAATTTCAATCGACTTTTGCTCTCAATGTTAGCAAAAATCATCAGAGTGGAATTCACGTGGGGATAATCATCATCATCCTCTTCCTCATCTTCAGCCTTGTCTGCTTCTTTCTCCTTTTCCTTGGGTTGTTTCTCTCGGAACTGCTGGATTAGGAGCTGACACTGCCGAGTGGTATGCTTTGGGTAAATGAAATTACCTTCTTCATCTTTTTTTGGTGTGGATATGGCACGGCAAATCCAACACGCCATTCCCATCTTGATCTTTTACTTTCTTGGGGGTTCCACGGCCCTTTGGGCTTCCCCTTGAACTTTCCTTGAACCACAGCCAAGGCTTCACCCGGAGCAGCTGGCTCGGCCTTGCGCTTCTGTTTCCGACCGGAGTTTCCTCCTCCGGCTTTGTGGGCGACTGCTTTGTGCTTGTCACTCCGGAGTCGCTCCTCTTCTTCACCATTGGCATACTTGGTGGCAATTCCCATCATCCGAGCCAGAGTCATATTTCATGTTTGGCCGAACTTCATATTCAACTCTCGATACCTGACGCCTTCCTTAAAGGCACAAATTGCCTGATGATCCGACACATCTTCTACCGTGTGGTGTAGGGTGATCCATCTATGGATATAATCCCTCAAAGTTTCATTCGGCTTCTGAACACAACACTGTAACTCTGTCAAACCTGCCGGCCGTTTGCAAGTGCCCTCGAATGTTCTGACAAACACTCGGGCGAGATCTTCCCAAGTATAGATGCTGCCAGGCGCTAACTGATTCAGCCATGCTCTAGCTGAGCCCTCCAACATCAGAGGAAGGTGTTTCATGGCCACTTCATCATTGCCGCCACCAATCTGGACAGCCACTCAGTAGTCTTCAAGCCAAGTGTCAGGCTTGGACTCTCCGGTGAACTTACTAACTCCAGACGCCAACCTGAAGTTGGGGGGAATCACCGCTGCTCTGATAGCTCTACTGAAGCATTCTGGACCAGAGACATGCACCCTGTTGCTGGTTCGTGGATCTCTGTCATGGCCCTCTTGGTGAGCTCTGTTTCTGTCGACCTAGCCTTGCACGAGAATAGATCTCGCATCAAAGCCTGGCTCCCTGGGGTCGACTGGAATACCTTGCCCAACACTGTGAGGGCGTCTGTCTTCATGTTGCCAAGGCACGTACGACCCGCTCCTCGGGGGAGACGTGGGCACTCGACGGCGATCATCATGATCGACTCGGTGATCATACTGCTCTCGGTTTCTGTACTGATCTCCTCGATCCCCACGTCCCTCACGCCTCGGAGGCGATCTTGGGCTATGGGCCGACTGAACTATGTCTGCAATCACGAATCTGCTGTGGATCCTATTCCGCGACTGAGGTACAACCGTATTCTGTTCTCCCGCCGCCCGGAGCAAGGCTCGGATCTGCACCAGACCTCGACCAGCTTCTGACTGGGAGGGTTGGATCGACTCCGCTATCCGGGCAGCAGCTGCCAGATTCTGGATCGGGGTTCAGTATACCTAAGTTGAAGGAGGAAAAAGTTGGCGTCGACTGGATTCGGGAGGGCGCTGCCGAGCGCGATCGTCGAGTGCGCGCTGGAGGTTCTCCAATCGAGTGCGCTCAGCCAGGTTGGCCAAGCGCGCCTGCTCCAAGGCCTGGGCCTCGGGGGTTTCTCCAACTATAGGAGTATGCAATGCATCCATGCTCCGGCGGCGAATTTCCTCGCTCTGCTGCGAGGAGAGGGGTTCGGGGCGGTACTCCTCGTGAACGCGCGACGGATCACCGTTCCCGTCGCCTCCGTCTTCACGGTTGAAGCTAGGAGGGTTGCGTGGTCCGTTGAGCATCAAAACTTCCGCTGCCGGGTCGTTGCTATCGCATTCGTATGCGGTCTCTACGGAGCTAGTCGAACAGGCCGTAGAGAGTTTCGTCGGGCTCGATCGCCGCGACTTGAGAGGTGGCCGACTGGCGGGCCACTGCATGCTTCACCCACCGCTGAAGCCTCGACCGACCGGAGCGTTTGCTCCGGCGGGTCGCAGGGAGGGGGAAAGCTGCTGGAGTCGACTGGTACTGGGTCGACGGTTGCCGCAGGAGGACGCCGCAGACGCACGCGCGGAAGTGCGTCACCCCGCGGGCGGGGAGCGCGTCGGCGTCGAGTGGTGCCTCCTAAAGCCAAGCGGAGTCGTCGGCGACAAACACGAGCGCGCCGAGACGGATCTCGCGGCCCTCAACCAAACCTCCGCCAGGAACCATGATGAAGGGGATCGGAAAAATTGCAACTTCTCCAACAAGTCACTAAGACACCTGCCCCACGGTGGGCGCCAACTGTTGTGGTTCTAAGACTGACAGTAGAATAGGGGGGGGGGTAGGAATGTAGAGGCAAGATCTTAGCTATGGAGGAGTTGTACACATGAGTTTTACGAGTTCAGGCCCTTCTCGGAGGAAGTAACAACCCTACGTCTCGGAGCCCGGAGGCGGTCGACTGAATATATGTGTGTGAATTACAGAAAGTGCGAACCCTTGTCCCAAAGGAGGGGGGTGGCTTATATAGAGTACGCCAGGACCCCAGCTCTCCTCCGTCACACAAGGTTCAATGCTCATAAAGGAGGGGCGTTACTGGTAACGTCTACAATAAGTGGTGTAAAAGCCCATAAAGCTACGGTTTAAGTCCTGACCGTTGTAGAGTGGAGGGCTTCTCATCTTCTGGTGGTCGAGTGTCTTCAAGGTGGTCGAGTGAGCACATCTTCATGGTCGAGTGGATGATGGTTTCTCTTCGACTGCTTCTGATTCTTTGTAGAGATGTCCTTGGGGAGGGTATGTTTGACAGATCCATGACCCTACCCTAGGTACATAGCCTCGTCATTGGGCACGGTGAAGCCCAAGGAAATCCACAGCTGAGCGGTTAGGGGGCGATGGAGGGAAATGTGCTCAGCATCCTCGCATGGGGAATAACACCGTGGTCAGGCCAGAGAGTCGACGATATTTTTGGGGTGAAGATTCTTCTTGGTGTTGAGTCTATCCTTGGAGAGTAGCCATCCAAAGATCTTGATCTTGTTGGAAACTTTGGATGACCAAATGTAGTCATAGTGAGGGTCGACCGAGGCTCGTTGGTAATGGCTTTGTAGGTATTCTTGGACATGAATAGCAGCCCAGATTGTGAGACTGCTCATCCTCGAGCTAGCTAGACTAGAAATCCTACAACTGAGAGAAGACAACAACCAACTCGCGAGAAGTAGTAGAAGTAAGACAATTCCATAGGTTAGTCAATAAGCCAAAATTCCAAACACTAGCCAATTGAGCCTACTAGCGTTAGTGATCTAAACGCTCTTATATTTCTTTACGGGGGGAGTATCATTTGTTGTGTGTGAAAATAGGTGTGGGAAGGCTCGCTTAAGTGGAGTGCTTAGTAACCAAGAGTCTAATCAAGAAAATGTTGATTGGTCGTTGTTTGTAAGGGTGAAAGAGATGTCTAATAAGGTCAGTAGTTGTTGGTTGACTATTATCAAGAGAAAGGAGGGCCCTGAGAGTCTGGTCTCATATTTCTGGAGTATTTTAGATGGTACCAGTGTACCCATGGAATGAAAGGCTTTTGTAGTAGTTTGGAGGAAAATTTTATAAGAAGACAATAACTTTGAATGTACAAGTTTTTAATGCTTAGACCACCGTATTTTTTTGGTTTGGAAACTTTTTCCAAGCAATAAGACACTTCTGCACCAGTGCATGTTTCCTCATCGGTCCAGAAAAAGTCCAGCACAAGGTGTGCCGACTTTTAAAATTGTTTTGAGGAGGCAGAAAACATACATAAAATAGACCATCGGTGCATCAAGAATTGAAGGAGTGAGCCTACCCACTCTGATGGTGTCCCGGCCAAGGGGCCTCCCATGATGCCGATTCCCGGCCCGCTGGGCTGGACAAAGGACCCCATTATCGATTCCGTCCTGAACCACTTTGGGCGGCCCATGGCGGTATACGCGATGACTCCGGAAGGCTTGACGTACAAGAGACCTCCGTCGACGTAGCCGACCTAGTCGTGTAAACCCTAGGGACCGGGGTATGCTATATAAGCCAGGGGTCGGTCTTGCCGTAGTGCACACAATCCCCTGATACTTTATATTTTGTATACACCCCAACACAATAAAGCAAAGAGCACGACATAGTGTATTATCTTCTCCATGAGAGCCCAAACCTAGGTAAATCCCCAAAATTGTTACCATCGTGTCGAATCGAGATAGACTATAAGAGGGATCTCCGAATTTAGCTTTGACAATGGTAGGCCATACAGGTCCTGCTGGGTGAATGTCGCGGCAGATGGGAGTTTGAATCAATGCTCAGATCGGTTCCGGCACGATCTTCCTACCCCCCGAGCGCACGGTCCTCTGTATGGGCCGACCCATCCCCCCCCCCCCCCCACACACACACACAGTTTTTTGAAGGTTCTAGAACCTTCCTTGAACCAATTTTTTCTTTTTTTATTTCATTTTTTCTTTTTCCTTTTATGTTTTTCCTTCCGTTTTTTATTTCATTTTGGTTTTTCCTGTTATGTTTTTTCTTTTCCATTTCTTTTCTTTTCTATTTTTCTTTGAAATTTGTAATATTTTTTGTAAAGTCATGATTTTTTTTCCAATACTTGAACTTTTGTGAAATCACAAATAATTTTCAAATTCAATAATATTTTTAAAGTGGTGAACAAATTTTGAAATTCATGGACATTTTTATGAAACTCGCAAACATTCCTTGAAAGTAATGAACATTTTGTGAACTTGTGAATATTTTTTGGATTTCACAAAGTTTAAAAAAATGTGATCATTTTTAAACATGCAAACATTTTGTGAAATTAGTAAAAAAAAAAGAACCCATGACCATTTTGTGAACACTATGAACCTTTTTTCGAAAGTCGTGAACATATTTTTTCAAATTTGTGAACAATTATTGAAATTCACAGACCTATCTTTTTAAATTCATGAAATTATTTTTGAACTCATGAGCTTTTTTTGAATATTTTTGAATGAACATTTTTAGTGATCAAGAAGCATTTTTTGCATTCACGATCATTTTCTGAAACCGCGAACATTTTTTAAAATCTGTGGACATTTTTAGTTATCAGGAACATTTTTGAATTCGCAATCATTTTTTGAAACCGCGAACACTTCTTTGAATTTACAATCAGTTTCCCAAATTCGAGTTTTTTTAAAATTCAAGAATATTTTAGAAACTTTTGAAGATTTATTAAAATGAAAATGTTAAAAGTCTGTTGTCAGATGTTTAAGCATGGCAGATCCTAGAAAAAAACTGAACATGGCTAGGATTTTCCATGCTCGTTGAAGGGAAATCCATGCCGTGAAAATGTAATTTTCAATTAAAACATTCAACTTGCCATGCCTAAAATTCGGATGCTAGATTATTAGTGAAATCTTTTTGATTGAAAAAAAAAAGATTGCCAGCACCGCCGCGGGGGCTGGCAGGATACGTGGGATTTGCGATAGGAGACTATCCGACCCGCGCTAACTAGGATGCCTCCGTCCGCCAAAGCGTATACATATTTAAGGAGTCGCACAGTAGATGCTCTAAGCCCAAAAGAACTGGCCCTAGCTTGACAAAATCCCATTCGATTTTGATAGTAGTACAACGAGCAAAGATTCCAGCGAGCCATTAGGTCATAGTCGCGCTGAGTAGTTTTGGTTTGAAGTGTGTTCCCCATCGACACGCATTTATCCTCAGCAACTGAAAATAATTGGCCCACGCTCCATTTCGTCCCGTCCTTTATTATCACTTGTCCTCGAGCGGAGCGGGGCGGGCGGCAGTCTGTCTCTCTTCGAATTGAAATTTTGAATCCTCTTCCCCCCATTCCCTTCCCTTCCTCCCCTCCCCTCCTTCCACCACCGCGCCGCAGCCCGCAGAGCAGGCCGGAGCGGAAGAGGGAGAGTCGAGTCGAGTCCGCCCACAGTAGACAGATCGATGGGGTGCGTGTCGTCGACCTTCACCGAGGACGACGAGCGGCGGATCATCGGGGTATCCGCCTCCGCGTCCCACATCGTCTCCCTCACCTCCTCCACCTACGGCATCCTCACCTACAACCTCGCCCCTCCCAACAAATCCACACCCCCTCCACCGCCGCCGCCTCCGCCCGCCCCACCGCTCTCGCTCCCCTCCAGCAGGGCCAAGCCCAAGCCGCCCTCCGACGAGCAGCCGGAGGCGGAGGTCATCAACTCGTGGGAGCTCATGGCCGGCCTGCACGACCCCTCCACCCCGGCCAAGTCCAGGTCCCCGCGCGGCCCCGCCCGCAGGGACGCCGGCGACCGCCCGCCCCGCCCCGTCCGCTTCCCGCTCCGCGCCATCGACGGCAACGCCGCGGCGCGCGCGCCCCCTCCGCCGCAGCGCTGCCCGCCCGGCGGCGCGCGCTCCGCGGTGCTCTACACCACCACGCTCCGCGCCGTGCGCGCCACCTTCGAGGCCTGCAACGCGGCGCGCGCGGCGCTGCAGTCCCACGGCGTCGCCTTCCGCGAGCGCGACGTCTCCATGGACCGCGGCTTCCGGGACGAGCTCCGCGCGCTGCTCCTCCCGGGCGCCCCGGCGGCGCTGCCGCGGCTGTTCGTGCGCGGCCGCCACGTGGGCGGCGCGGAGGAGGTGCTGCGGCTGGACGAGGAGGGCGCGCTGGCGCCGCTGCTGGAGGGCCTCCCCCGCGCGCGCTCCCACGGCTGCTGCGACGGCTGCGGCGGCATGAGGTTCCTCCCCTGCTTCGACTGCTCCGGCAGCCGCAAGGTCCTGGCCGGCGCCGGCGGGGCAGTGAAAGGGCGCCCGGAGAGGGGCGTGGTGCTCCGCTGCCGAGAGTGCAACGAGAACGGCCTCGTGCTCTGCCCCATCTGCTCCTGACCATCTGGATTTTTCACCTCACTCCGTCGATCTACTCCTGTAGGTTTCAGTTCGATTTCCCCTCTTCAGATCGATGCTACTTGTTGTAACTGAGACTGGTGGATCAACTGAGGATTAGCCGTCTGAGTTCTTATCTGAATTTGAACTGGTTGGTATGCATTCAGAAAAAAACAGAGCTTTCACCGTAGGTTCAGACAGGCAGTATGAGGCCAGACGAAGCCCTCTGCTTGAGCGACGCCGCGTCGAGGAGGACGAGCTCGTAGCCGGCAATGCCGGCCTCCTCCAAGAACAACAGTACCGTGGAGACGCCGCCACCCAGTACACCTTGGCGGCACCGCCCACCTCTCTGTTGTAATTTTGCAGCTCTGTTTTTTTAGATCAGTTTGTTTATTATCAGTAAGAAGTTTCGGCCAAGATGCTTCCTGATCAAACCTTGACCAAACAATATCTTACCTGATGGAATATTGGAGTGGTTATTATGGTTAACCTAGTGAACTTTTCTTGTAGATTGATCTTGTCTCAAGTCAATTTGTCACATCATCTATAATTGAGCTGTCCAAATCTCTCAAAAATATAAAAATGTCCAAGTCGTCAACATTATTGAATTGTGGATATTGCACTACCTTCTTTCTTTTTGTTCATTCATGGTGAGTACATTGGATGATCTTACTGTCTCCCCCCCCCCCCCCCCCCCCCCCCGCTAGTAGGTTTATGGGATGAATAGGAAAGAGTAAAATGCATCATTAATGAACTCCTGGTGGATGAACAATTTAGTCCATGAACTTAGAAATTGCACTCTCATCACCTTAAATTGGTTTAAGTGGTGCAGTTTATTCCAAAAATGGGGGGTGATTTGATATGTGGCAGCCATGTGTGCTTCCAGAGAGCTGCACTTGTGGTCTTCGAAATTACATCCGTTCGACGAAGCTAAAATAAGATTTAGTCCACCCGAGTGGTTTCTCAATCCCTAACCGTAGTTTGCACGCGCCTCCGGTCCCTCTCGCTCGTGCGGTTGCCTTGCCATGATGGCAGATCATCTAGCTCCTCTTTATTTGCAAAGAAAAAAGGACGAAGTCGCATGTTCGACTATGCTGGAGCACCTGGGGTGGGATTTGTGCAAGTGTACCAGCCATAAGTTATGTCCTGGTTGGTTTAATAACTCCTTGATTTGATTATTCATCTCTCTTGTTATTTGTTGATTATTTGTACATTTCTCCTTTTCTTGCTTTGCTGGTTTAGGTTGGCAATTTCCTTGCAGTTTCTGGAAGGGAGAAAATGTGTACAAGTAGTATTTAGAGTCAAATAGCAAAGCAATGAAGCTACGGAAGTGTCATCAGCTCGAGCTCATATGAGCTTGGTATGAACAGTACAATCCAAAAATATTGAATTTTATTTTTAAAAAACTGAATTTTTTGTGGCAAACTTTGACAAATGTCTTGAATGCTTGCAAAGTTTCATCATGGAATGACATTTGTGGAAGTTGTGGCAAAATCAAAATAAAACAAAACAACATTCCAAAATGCTTTTGAAAATTGCATGTTGGAGAGGTGAGGGTGAAGTTGGCTGAGGCAATTAATCTGCTGACGGACATTTGCCTTTTATCATTCTGTTGTTTGTTAGTTGAGACCATCTAAGTGGTCAAGGCTTTATTTTGACAAGTTTGTATGAACTTGATACATATGTATCTGGATGACATTGCACTTGATCAAGGCTATTTATGGGTATCAACTATGTATTTATCTCTGGATGTCTGTGCAAGCTAATTCTAAAAATTACTCCCTCCGTCCCATAATATAAGAAGTTATTACATCCAATATGCACTCACATATTGGATGTAATCAGTCTTATATTATGGCACGGAGGAGTAGCGGATTAGTGTTTCACACATTAGCATGGAATTCAGTTTACAGGTTTCAACATCAAATTCCATGGCAATATACTGTTAAAAAATTTCCAGGACAAATCCAAATGTATGATATTAAAGTGTTGAATTGAATACTTGTAAAGATATTTGCTATCAAAATGACGAAACTCTGACTATCTTTTTAATGCCATAGTATTGTATCTACTGCTATATTTTTCTCTTCGTTCATGGAAGATTGGAAGTCAACCTAGTGATTTTTCTTGTAGATCGGACTTGTTGCATAAGTCAAGCTTCCTTCCTGTCCAAGAAATTGCTGACTTGACCCATAACTAAGCTGTCCAAATCGTCACCAGTATAGATATTGCATTACTTTGTCAAATTGTTTGTTCATGTTTATATTTCAAGTACTTGAGATGGGATATCTTTCTCAATGTTTCTTTCTGTTAATGCTGACATTTCGAGTACATGTGCAATGCCGCGGGAAGTACATCTGCACTACCACAGGGAGGGTAATTCAAGATGGCCTTCGCAAGATACCGGTGTACTTTCATTCTTCTTGCAGCCAAACTAGGGTTTGGGTCCAAGTATTGTTTGCATAAACACCAGTTGCTCTCACTTTTTTGAAATTGCTCGTGACCTGTTCAAACGAATTCTGACACGAGAACACAGCTCATTGGAGCATATGAATACGCAAAACTTGTATATCATTTCATTGAAAGAAGGAAATAAAATTCAGTACAATTGGATACAACATACTCCATCCGTTCCAAAATAGATGACCCAACTTTGTACTAACTGTGTACTAAAATTAGTACAAAGTTGAGTCATCTATTTTGAAACAGAGGGAGTATGACACAAACGCAGAAAGACGTGAACATGGCATTCGGAGCAGAGAGACAAAAGATGCTCAGCCCGAACAAAGGATACAACACAAAAAAATCCACCAATCCCCAAACTAGAGGGGCATGCCGAACTAGCATGACGTCAAATATCTCCAAAGCCAACTGTTGGGGAACGTAGTAATTTCAAAATTTTCCTACGCACACGCAAGATCATGGTGATGCATAGCAATGAGAGGGGAGAGTGTTGTCCACATACCCTCGTAGACCGAAAGCGGAAGCGTTAGCACAACGCGGTTGATGTAGTCGTACGTCTTCACGACTAGACCGATCAAGCACCGAACGCACGGCACCTCCGAGTTCTGCACACGTTCAACTCGATGACGTCCCTCGAACACCGATCCAGCCGAGCTTTGAGGGAGAGTTCTGTCAGCACGATGGTGTGGTGACGATGATGATGTTCTACCGACACAGAGCTTCGCCTAAGCACCGCTACGATATGACCGAGGTGGATTATGGTGGAGGGGAGCACCGCACACGGCTAAGAGATCCAAGGGATCAATTGTTGTGTCTCTAGGGGGTGCCTTCCCTCCCTGTATATAAAGGAGTAGAGGAGGGGGAGGGGGCCGGCCACCCTTGGCGCGCCCCATGAGGAGTCCTACTCCCACCGGGAGTAGGACTCCCCCCTTTCCATGTTGGAGTAGGAGAGGAGAGGGAAGGAGAAAGAGGGAGAAAGGAAAGGGGGGCCCCGCCCCCTTCCTAGTCCAATTAGGACTTGGGAGGGAAGGGGCGCGCGGCTGCCCCTTGGCCGCCTCTCCTCTTCTACCAATTGGGCCCATGAGGCCCATTAACCTCCGGGGGGGTTCGGGTAACCCCCCAGTACTCCGGTATATATCCGATAACCCCCGGAACCATTCCGGTGTCCGAATATAGTCGTCCAATATATCAATCTTCATGTCTCGACCATTTCGAGACTGCTCGTCATGTTTGTGATCACATCCGGGACTCCGAACTACCTTCGGTACATCAAAACACATAAACTCATAATATAACTGTCATCGAACTTTAAGCATGCGGACCCTACGGGTTCGAGAACTATGTAGACATGACCGAGACATGTCTCCGGTCAATAACCAATAGCGGAACCTGGATGCTCATATTGGCTCCTACATATTCTACGAAGATCTTTATCGGTCAAACCGCATAACAATATACATTGTTCCCTTTGTCATCGGTATGTTACTTGCATGAGATTCGATCGTCGATATCTCAATACCTAGTTCAATCTCGTTACCGGCAAGCCTCTTTACTCGTTCCGTAATACATCATCCCGCAACTAACTCATTAGTTGCAATGCTTGCAAGGCTTAAGTGATGTGTGCTACCTCTTGAGCACTGCGTTGGTTTTCCCCGAAGAGGAAGGGATGATGCAGCAAAGTAGCGTAAGTATTTCCCTCAGTTTTTGAGAACCAAGGTATCAATCCAGTAGGAGGCTACGCGCCAGTCCCTTGTACCTGCACAAAACAAATAAATCCTCGCAACCAACGTGATAAGGGGTTGTCAATCCCTACACGGCCACTTACGAGAGTGAGATCTGATAGATATGACAAGATAATTTTTTTGGTATTTTTATGATAAAGATGCAAAGTAAAATAAAAGCAAAGTAAAAAAGCAAAGAAAATAACTAAGTAGGAGGAGACTAATATGATGCAGATAGACCCGGGGGCCATAGGTTTCACTAGTGGCTTCTCTCGAGAGCATAAGTATTCTACGGTAGGTGAACAAATTACTGTTGAGCAATTGACAGAATTGAGCATAGTTATGAGAATATCTAGGTATGATCATGTATATAGGCATCACGTCCGAGACAAGTAGACTGACTCCTGCCTGCATCTACTACTATTACTCCACTCATCGACCGCTATCCAGCATGCATCTAGAGTATTAAGTTAATGAAAACAGAGTAACGCCTTAAGCAAGATGACATGATGTAGAGGGATAAACTCATGCAATATGATGAAAACCCCATCTTGTTATCCTCGATGGCAACAATACAATACGTGCCTTGCTGCCCCTACTGTCACTGGGAAAGGACACCACAAGATTGAACCCAAAGCTAAGCACTTCTCCCATTGCAAGAAAAACCAATCTAGTAGGCCAAACCAAACTGATAATTCGAAGAGACTTGTAAAGATAACCAATCATACATAAAAGAATTCAGAGAATATTCAAATATTGTTCATAGATAGACTTGATCATAAACCCACAATTCATCGGTCTCCACAAACACACCGCAAAAAGAAGATTACGTCGAATAGTTCTCCACAAGAGAGGGGGAGAACATTGTATTGAGATCCAAAAAGAGAGAAGAAGCCATCTAGCTACTTACTATGGACCCGTAGGTCTAAGGTGAGCTACTCACACTTCATCGGAGGGGCTATGGTGTTGATGTAGAAGCCCTCCGTGATCGATGCCCCCTCCGGCGGAGCTCCGGAACAGGCCCCAAGATGGGATCTCATGGATACAGAAAGTTGCGGCGGTGGAATTAGGGTTTTGGCTTCGTCTCTGATCGTTTGGGAGTACGTAGGTATATATAGGAGGAGGAGTACGTCGGTGGAGCAACAGGGGGCCCACGAGGGTGGAGGGCACGCCTGGGGGGTAGGCGCGCCCCCTACCTCGTGGCCTCCTCTTTTGTGTCTTGACATAGGGTCCAAGTCTCCTGGGTCTTGTTCGTTGAGAAAATCACGTTCCCAAAGGTTTCATTCCGTTTGGACTCTGTTTGATATTCCTTTTCTTCAAAACCCTAAAACAGGCAAAAAACATCAATTCTGGGCTGGGCCTCCGGTTAATAGGTTAGTCCCAAAAATAATATAAAAGTGGATAATAAAGCGCAATAATGTCCAAAACAGTAGATAATATAGCATGGAGCAATCAAAAATTATAGATACGTTGGAGACGTATCAAGCATCCCCAAGCTTAATTCCTGCTCGTCTTCGAGTAGGTAAATGATAAAAACAGAATTTTTGATGCGTAGTGCTACTTGGCATAATTTTAATGTAATCCTTCTTAATTGTGGTATGAATATTCAGATCCGAAAGATTCAAGACAAAAGTTCATATTGACATAAAAATAATAATACTTCAAGCGTACTAACTAAGCAATTATGTCTTCTCAAAATAACATGGCCAAAGAAAGTTCATCCCTACAAAATCATATAGTTTAGTCATGCTCCATTTTCGTCACACAAGAATGCTCTCATCATGCACAACCCCGATGACAAGCCAAGCAATTGTTTCATACTTTATTAATCTCAAACCTATAAACTTTCACGCAATATATGAGCGCGAGCCATGGACATAACACTATGGGTGGAATAGAATATAATGAGGGGGGTTATGTGGAGAAGACAAAAAGGAGAAAGTCTCACATCAACGAGGCTAATCAATGGGCTATGGAGATGCCCACCGATTGGTGTTAATGCAAGGAGTAGGGATTGCCATGCAACAGATGCACTAGAGCTATAAATGTATGAAAGCTCAACAAAAGAAACTAAGTGGGTGTGCATCCAACTTGCTTGCTCACGAAGACCTAGGGCACTTGAGGAGGCCCATTGTTGGAATATACAAGCCAAGTTCTATAATGAAAATTCTCACTAGTATATGAAAGTGACAAAACAAGAGACTCTCTGTCATGAAGATTACAGTGCTACTTTGAAGCACAAGTGTGGCAAAGGATAGTAACATTGTCCCTTCTCTCTTTTTCTCTCATTTTTTGGGCCTTCTCTTCTTTTATATGGCCTTTCTCTTTTTTTATAATTCCTCACTTGGGACAATGCTCTAGAAAATGATGATCATCACACTTCTATTTATTTACAACTCGATACTAGAACAAAGTATGACTCTATATGAATGCCTCCGGCGGTGTACCGGGATATGCAATGGACCAAGAGTGACATATATGAAAGAATTATGAACGGTGGCTTTGCCACAAATACTATATCAACTACATGATCATGCTAAGCAATATGACAATAATGAATGTGTCATGATAAACGGAATGGTGGAAAGTTGCATGGAAATATATCTCGGAATGGCTATGGAAATGCCATAATAGGTAGGTATGGTGGCTATTTGGAGGAAGATATAAGGAGGTTTATGTGTGAAAGAGCGTATCATATAACGGGGTTTGGATGCACCGGCGAAGTTTGTGCCAACTCTCAATGTGAGAAATGGCAATGCACAGTGCCGAAGAGGCTAGCAAGGATGGAAGGGTGAGAGTGCGTATAATCCATGGACTCAACATTAGTCATAAAGAACTCACATACTTAACGCAAAAATCTACAAGTCATCAAAAACCTCGGCACTACGCGCATGCTCCTAGGGGGATAGATTGGTAGGAAAAGACCATCGCTCGTCCCCGACCGCCACTCATAAGGAGGACAATCAAATAACACCTCATGTTTCAAATTTGTTACATAACGTTTATCATACGTGCATGCTACGGGATTTGCAAACTTCAACACAAGCATTCCTGAATTTCACAACTACTCAACTAGCACGACTTTGATATTATTACCTCCATATCTTAAAACAATCATCAAGCATCAAACTTCTCTTAGTATTCAAAACACTCATAAGAAAATTTTACTAATCTTGAATACCTAGCATATTAGGATTTTAAGCAAATTACCATGCTATTTAAGACTCTCAAAATAATCTAAGTGAAGCATGAGAGATCAATAGTTTCTTAAAACAAATCCACCACCGTGCTCTAAAAGATATAAGTGAAGTACTAGAGCAAAACTATATAACTCAAAAGATATAAGCAAAGCACATAGAGTATTCTAACAAATTCCAAATCATGTATGGCTCTCTCAAAAGGTGGGTACAACAAGGATGATTGTGGTAAACTAAAAAAGTAAAGACTCAAATCATACAAGACGCTCCAAGCAAAACACATATCATGTGGCGAATAAAAATATAGCTCCAAGTAAAGTTACCGATAGAAGTAGACGAAAGAGGGGATGCCTTCCGGGGCATCCCCAAGCTTTGGCTTTTAGGTGTCCTTAGATTATCTTGGGGGTGCCATGAGCATCCCCAAACTTAGGATCTTGCCACTCCTTGTTCCATAATCCATCAAATCTTTACCCAAAACTTGAAAACTTCACAACACAAAACTTAAAGTAGAAAATCTCGTGAGCTCCTTAGCGAAAGAAAATAAAAGACCACTTCAAGGTACTGTAATGAACTCATTCTTTATTTATATTGGTGTTATACCTACTGTATTCCAACTTCTATATGGTTTATAAACTATTTTACTAGCCATAGATTCAGCAAAATAAGCAAACAACACACGAAAAACAGAATCTGTCAAAAACGGAACAGTCTGTAGTAATCTGTAGCTAGCGCAAGATCTGGAACCCCAAAAATTCTAAAATAAAGTTATGGACGTGAGGAATTTATCTATTAATCATCTGCAAAAATAATTAACTAAATATCACTTTCTAAATAAAAATGGCAGCAGTTCTCGTGAGCGCTAAAGTTTCTGTTTTTTACAGCAAGTGTAACAAGACTTTCCCCAAGTCTTCCCAATGGTTCTACTTGGCACAAACACTAATTAAACACAAAAACACAACCAAAACAGAGGCTAGATAAATTATTTATTACTAAACAGGAGCAAAAATCAAGGAATTAAAATAAAGTTGGGTTGCCTCCCAACAAGCGCTATTGTTTAACGCCACTAGCTAGGCATAACAAGCAAGTATAGATCTATGTATTGCCATCTTTGGTAGGCAATCCATAAGTGTCTCTCATAATAGATTCATAAGGTAATTTAATTTTCTTTCTAGGAAAGTGTTCCATGCCTTTCCTTAATGGAAATTGGAATCTAATATTTCCTTCCTTCATATCAATAATTGCACCAATCGTTCTAAGGAAAGGTCTACCAAGAATAATAGGACATGAAGGATTGCAATCTATGTCAAGAACAATAAAATCTACGGGCACATAACTCCTATTTGCAACAATAAGAACATCATTAGTTCTTCCTATAGGTTTATTAATAGTGAAATGCGCAAGGTGCAAGTTTAAAGAGCAATCATCAAAATCACGGAATCCTAACAAATCACACAAAGTCTTTGGAATCGTGGAAACACTAGCACCCAAATCACATAAAGCATAGCATTCATGATCCTTAATTTTAATTTTAATAGTTGGTTCCCACTCATCATAAAGCTTTCTAGGGATAGAAACTTCCAATTCAAGTTTTTCTTCATAAGATTGCATCAAGGCATCAACGATATGTTTAGTAAACGCTTCATTTTGGTTATAAGCATGAGGAGAATTTAGCACATAGATTGTAACAAGGAAATACAATCAATCAAAGAGCAATTTTCATAGTTAAATTCCTTGAAATCCATAATAGTGGGTTTAGCAACATCTAGGGTTTTAATTTCTTCAATCCCACTTTTATCAAATTTAGCATCAAGATCAAAAAATTCTGAATTCTTGGAATGCCTTCTAGGTAAAGGTGGATCATATTTAGTCCCATCATTATCAAGATTCATATTGCAAAACAAAGATTTTAATAGGGGACACATCAATAACTTTTAGATCTTCATCTTTATTTTCATAGCAATCCGGTTTAGCGGCCATCCTATTAACTAAGGTAGCATACCTATCCGAAATTTCGGCAGTCAATTTCTCAAGACGAGCAATCTGGGATCTTAAACCATCGAATTCTTTAGACATATCATCAAGCTCTTTATTCATAAAACTCACAAAACTTTTCTGTTCCTTAAGCTCGTTTCTGAAGAAACTATTATGTTCAAATTGCAAAACCATAAAACTCCTGACATTGCTTTTGATCTCTTCTAACCTTTTAAGGTGAACATCAAATTTAGGTAGAGCCATAGTGGCAAGTAAGCAAACTAACACACAAGCAAACAAAAAACAAGCGGGCAAAAAGAGGCAAATAGAGAAAGAGAGGGAGGATAGAGAGAGAGGGCGAATAAAACGACAAGGGTGAAGTGGGGGAGAGGAAAACGAGAGGCAAATGGCAAATAATATAATGCGGGAGATAAGGCTATGTGATAGGTACTTGGTATGCTGACTTTTGCGTAGACCTCCTGGCAACGGCGCCAGAAATCCTTCTTGCTACCTCTTGAGCACTGCATTGGTTTTCCCCGAAGAGGAAGGGATGATGCAGCAAAGTAGCGTAAGTATTTCCCTCAGTTTTTGAGAACCAAGGTATCAATCCAGTAGGAGGCTACGCGCCAGTCCCTCGTAGCTGCACAAAACAAATAAATCCTCGCAACCAACGCGAATAGGGGTTGTCAATCCCTACACGGCCACTTATGAGAGTGAGATCTCATAGATATGATAAGATAATATTTTTGGTATTTTTGTGATAAAGATGCAAGGTAAAATAAAGGCAAAAGTAAAAAAGCAAAGGAAATAACTAAGTAGTAGGAGATTAATATGATAAAGATAGACCCGGGGGCCACAGGTTTCACTAGTGGCTTCTCTCGAGAGCATAAGTATTCTACAGTGGGTGAACAAATTACTGTTGAGCAATTGACAGAATTGAGCATAGTTATGAGAATATCTAGGTATGATCATGTATATAGGCATCACGTCCGAGACAAGTAGACCAACTCCTGCCTGCATCTACTAATATTACTCCACTCACCGACCGCTATCCAGCATGCATCTAGAGTAGTAAGTTAAAAACAGGGTAACGTCTTAAGCAAGATGACATGATGTAGAGGGATAGACTCATGCAATATGATGAAAACCCCATCTTGTTATCCTCGATGACAACAATACAATACGCGCCTTGCTGCCCCTACTATCACTGGGAAAGGACACCGCAAGATTGAACCCAAAGCTAAGCACTTCACCCAGTGCAAGAAAGATCAATCTAGTAGGCCAAACCAAACTGATAATTCGAAGAGACTTGCAAAGATAACCAATCATACATAAAAGAATTCAGAGAAGATTCAAATATTATTCATAGATAGACTTGATCATAAACCCACAATTCATCGGTCTCAACAAAGACACCGCAAAAAGAAGATTACGTCGAATAGTTCTCCACAAGCATGGGGGAAACATTGTATTGAGATCCAAAAAGAGAGAAGAAGCCATCTAGCTAATAACTATGGACCCGTAGGTCTGAGGTAAACTACTCATACTTCATCGGAGAGGCTATGGTGTTGATGTAGAAGCCCTTCGTGATCGATGCCCCCTCCAGCGGAGCTCCGGAACAGGTCCCAAGATGGGATCTCAAGGATACAAGAAGTTGCGGCGGTGGAATTAGGTTTTTGGCTCCGTATCTGATCATTTGGGGGTACGTAGGTATATATAGGAGGAAGGAGTACGTCGGTGGAGCAACAGGGGGCCCACAAGGGTGGAGGGCGCGCCTGGGGGGGGGGTAGGCGCCCCCTACCTCGTGGCCTCCTCTTTTGTGTCTTGACGTAGGGTCCAAGTCTCTCGGGTCTTGTTTGTTGAGAAAATCACATTCCCGAAGGTTTCATTCCGTTTGGACTCTGTTTGATATTCCTTTTATTCGATACCCTAAAACATGCAAAAAACATCAATTCTGGGTTGGGCCTCCGGTTAATAGGTTAGTCCCAAAAACAATATAAAAGTGGATAATAAAGCCCAATAATGTCCAAAACAGTAGATAATATAACATGGAGCAATCAAAAAGTATAGATACGTTGGAGACGTATCAAGCATCCCCAAGCTTAATTCCTGTCCGTCCTCGAGTAGGTAAATGATAAAAACAGAATTTTTGATGCGGAGTGCTACTTGGCATAATTTTAATGTAATTCTTCTTAATTATGGTATGAATACTCAGATCCGAAAGATTCAAGACAAAAGTTTAATATTGACATAAAAATAATAATACTTCAAGTATACTAACAAATCAATTATGTCTTCTCAAAATAACATGGCCAAAGAAAGTTATCCCTACAAAATCATATAGTCTGGCTATGCTCCATCTTCACCAGACAAAATATTTAAATCATGCACAACCCCGATGACAAGCCAAGCAATTGTTTCATACTTTTGACATTCTCAAAACTTTTTCAATTTTCACGCAATACATGAGCGTGAGCCATGGACATAGCACTATAGGTGGAATAGAATGTTGGTTGTGGAGAAGACAAAAAAGGGAAGATAGTCTCACATCAACAAGGCGTATCAACGGGCTATGGAGATGCCCATCAATAGATATCAATGTGAGTAAGTAGGGATTGCCATGCAACAGATGCACTAGAGCTATAAGTGTATGAAAGCTCAAAAAGAAACTAAGTGGGTGTGCATCCAACTTGCTTGCTCATGAAGACCTAGGGCAATTTGAGGAAGCCCATCATTGGAATATACAAGCCAAGTTCTATAATGAAAAATTCCCACTAGTATATGAAAGTGACAACATAGGAGACTCTCTATCATGAAGATCATGGTGCTACTTTGAAGCACAAGTGTGGTAAAAGGATAGTAGCATTATCCCTTCTCTCCTTTTCTCTCATTTTTTATTTGGGCCTTTTCTCTTTTTTATGGCCTCTTTTCTTTCTCCTTTTTTTATTTATTTTTCGTCCGGAGTCTCATCCCAACTTGTGGGGGAATCATAGTCTTCATCATCCTTTCCTCACTGGGACAATGCTCTAATAATGATGATCAACACACTTTTATTTTTCTTACAACTCAAGAATTACAACTCGATACTTAGAACAAAATATGACTCTATATGAATGCCTCTGGCGGTGTACCGGGATATGCAATGACTCATGAGTGACATGTATGAAAGAATTATGAATGGTGGCTTTGCCACAAATACGATGTTAACTACATGATCATGCTAAGCAATATGACAATGATGGAGTGTGTCATAATAAACGGAACGGTGGAAAGTTACATGGCAATATATCTCGGAATGGCTATGGAAATGCCATAATAGGTAGGTATGGTGGCTGTTTTGAGGAAGGTATATGGTGGGTGTATGATACCGGCGAAAGGTGCGCGGTATTAGAGAGGCTAGCAAAGGTGGAAGGGTGAGAGAAGTGCGTATAATCCATGGACTCAACATTAGTCATAAAGAACTCATATACTTATTGCAAAAATCTACAAGTTATCAAAGCAAAGTATTACGCGCATGCTCCTAGGGGGATAGATTGGTAGGAAAAGACCATCGCTCGTCCTCGACCGCCACTCATAAGGAAGACAATCAAAAAATAAATCATGCTCCGACTTCATCACATAACGGTTCACCATACGTGCATGCTACGGGAATCACAAACTTTAACACAAGTATTCTTCAAATTCACAGTTACTCTACTAGCACAACTTTACACTAGTAGAAAAAGGGTCAAATGTGAAGCACATTAGTGCCGGTTTGAATTTGAGCCGGCACTAATGTGACCATTAGTGCCAGTTCCAACGGCTAGGCGGGCGGGCATCATTAGTACCGGTTCGTGGGTAACCTTTAGTACCGGTTCATGCCACGAACCGGTACTAATGAGGCTGTGTCAGGCTATGGTCAGTCTGGGGCCCCCACGAAGACCTTTAGTACCGGTTCATGCCATGAACCGGTACTAGAGTTTGTTTGTAAGCTGATTTTTAGTCCCACCTCGCCAAGAGAGAGGCAGTATGAGCGGTTTATAAGCCGTGAGTGCATAGACAATGACGAAGAGTTGCAATGCTCACCTACATGTTGATTAGCTTCAAGCCTTGCGGAATAGTATAGATTGCACTGAGCTATGTGCAGTGCAGTCTACACTATTCCGAATGGCTTGAAGCAAATTAACCAGCATTGCACCTCTTTTTTATTTTTAATAACTTATTTGAACTCCGGACTTCTTTTGTGTTCAGTATGCAGCATTCAAAGCGACGTCATCAATTTCTAACATGTTCTGACATCATTTGTTGTTTTTCGGTCATTTAACGCATGTACTAACTACACTATTCCGAATGGCTTGAAGCAAATTAACCAGCATTGCACCTCTTTTTTATTTTTAATAACTTATTTGAACTCCGGACTTCTTTTGTGTTCAGTATGCAGCATTCAAAGCGACGTCATCAATTTCCAACATGTTCTGACATCATTTGTTGTTTTTCGGTCATTTACCTAATTGTTTTAGAGAGCTAAATGACCGTGAAATTGAAAATCACTACAAAATGAATTCTGAAAATGTTGAAACTTGGCATGGTATCATCATATCACCCGCATAGCATGAGCGAAAGAGTAGAGAGGGTCACGGCAAAAACTGGACGCACTTCGTGTACAAACTGGACATACTCTTTCGGAGTATCAGGGTTTCGGACGAGAACTCATCTGTTACACGGCCACTTCAATGTTTTTAAACTTATTTGAACTCCGGACTTCTTTTGTGTTCAGTATGCAGCATTCAAAGCGACGTCATCAATTTCCAACATGTTCTGACATCATTTGTTATTTTTCGGTCATTTACCTAATTGTTTAGAGAGCTAAATGACCGTGAAATTGAAAATCACTACAAAATGAATCCTAAAAATGTTGAAACTTGGCATGGTATCATCATATCACCCGCATAGCATGCGCGAAAGAGTAGAGAGGGTCACGGCAAAAACTAGACGCACTTCGTGTACAAACTGGACATACTCTTTCGGAGTATCAGGGTTTCGGACGAGAACTCATCTGTTACACGACCACTTCAATGTTTTTTAAACTTATTTGAACTCCGGACTTCTTTTGTGTTCAGTATGCAGCATTCAAAGCGACGTCATCAATTTCCAACATGTTCTGACATCATTTGTTGTTTTTCGGTCATTTACCTAATTGTTTTAGAGAGCTAAATGACCGTGAAATTGAAAATCACTACAAAATGAATTCTGAAAATGTTGAAACTTGGCATGGTATCATCATATCACCCGCATAGCATGCGCGAAAGAGTAGAGAGGGTCACGACAAAAACTGGACGCACTTCGTGTACAAACTGGATATACTCTTTTAGAGTATTAGGGTTTCGGACGAGAACTCATCTGTTACACGGCCACTTCAATGTTTTTTAAACTTATTTGAACTCCGGACTTCTTTTGTGTTCAGTATGCAGCATTCAAAGCGACGTCATCAATTTCCAACATGTTCTGACATCATTTGTTGTTTTTCGGTCATTTACCTAATTGTTCAGTATGCAGGATTCAATTTCCAGAAGAAAATAAATAGAAGAAAATAAATAATACAGAAAATAAAAAAACTATACAAAAAATTACTCAAAAATAAATAATGCAGAAAAGAAAAAACTATATAAAAAACTACTCAAAAATAAATAAAAGAAAATAAGTAATGCAGAAAAGAAAAAACTATATAAAAAATTTGTTGGCGCGCTGCCCAGTGGGCCTGCCAGACCTAGGGTGTGCAAATGCAGGCCCAGAAGGGCCAGCAGACTCACAGGGCAGCGCGCCCTAATTAATTAGGCTCAGAAGCCTGCTATATAGAGGAGTTCGAAGAGGTAGCCGCGGCTGGGTTTATAAACCAGTGCGGCTGCCCTTCGCCGGGCGAGGTGGGACTAAACTTTGAGGTGGCAGCGCGAGGCCTTTAGTACCGGTTGGTGGCTCCAACCGGTACTAAAGACCATCCTTTAGTACCGGTTGGAGCCACCAACCGGTACTAAAGGCCTGGCCAAAGTTGGCCTTTAGTACCGGTTGGTGGTTCCAACCGGTACTAAAGGCCTTTCCTATATATATAACACTTACGAAAATTTCAGTTACATCTCCCCACTTCTTCGCGTCTCCAACCTCTCACGCGCCGCTGCCGTCGTCGCCGCCCGTCGCCCGTCGTCGTCGTCGTCCCCGCCGCCGCCCCGAAGCCGCGCGCCGCCATCCGTCGTCGTCCCACGCCGCGGTCCCGTATATGTATGTATCTCGCTCTCCTCACGTACCCGCCGCGCCGCGCGCCGTCCGTCGTCTCGTCGCGCGCACCCGACCGGCCGGCCCGTACGCCGGCACCCCCGCTCGTACGTACGGGGCGGCGGCGTACGGGGCCGCACACACACACACATACGTACACACATAATATACGTATATATACACACACATACACACACACACACATTTTTTTACTTATTTTCTGTTTTTTAGAAAAGTTAATTAGATGATCGAATGTTAGATTAATGTCGAATGTTAGATGAATTAGCTAGCTAGATAGAAAAATTGTCGAACTAGAGATTAGAACTATAGTTGAATAATTAATATAACTAGTTTATTTTTAGTTAGAAAATTGTCGAACTAGTTTATTTAGGTATATGAGATTTGAACTAGTTCAATAATTAATACAACTAGTTTATTTTTAGTAAGAAAATTTAGGTATCTGAGATTTGATGATTTAATTAAAATATTATTTATTAATGAGTTTTTCTGTTTATTTAATTTTTTATATATTTTGAGTTTATATACATGTTAGATTAATGTTGAATGTTAGATGAATTAGATAGAAAAGTTAAATATATAGTAATGTCAATTGTTAGAGATGAATATAGTTAGATATATTAATGTCAAATGTTAGATGAATATATATTTGGCTAGATATAGGTGTTTAATGTTTCACCTATATGAACATCGGAAATGTCATCTGACGACGAAAAAGATTTCATTATGTGCGAACACTGTGAAGACCAGCGCGGCCTGTGCGACAAAAATTTCCTTGTCGATAGTAGGCGCTTCAGCATCAAGCTGGATGAGACATTCGAAGTTGATACAGTAAGTCACTTTGTCAATTATTATTTGAATGCAAAACTTATGCTTCATTTGCTTCAACTTATAATTTTAAATTTTCACTATTCTACTAGCGCATCCCCTACCATGCAAGAATTTTTGTCTTGGATAAGATAGGTTTTAGTGCTATAGATGATATGGAGGTAAAAAGAGTTTACTTGAAGACGGAGCATGGGTATACTTACAACGTCAAATTATATAATGGAGACACATACACCCATTTTGAATGCAAAACTTGGCAAGCACTATGCAAGGCTTATGCATTTGAGCCTGATATGGTTATCACCTTTGATATTCGTCCGGAAGATGATATTGAAGGTAATATAGACATCTGGGTCGATGTGCAAATGCCTCCAGTTCTACCATTTGGTGAGTTTTTCTCAACCATGCATGCATATGTTTATGTCTTTGATACAGTTTATTCAAAAATAGTTGACAACTAATTTGTATTGTCAGCTTATTTCGGTTCAAGCAAATATGTCCGGCGCTTGGTAGACAGGACCTACTACTGCCCCGTGGCTCAACTAAACTGCGAGGAGATAAGTCATTATGTTTCATGGCTTGAGGATCTTAATACTGTCAAGACAAATTTTTTTCCTGAACTTAGAAATGTTAGTACTCAAAATGTGCGACCAATGGTGATCGTATTGAACTACGGTCACATCTATAATCGAAAGATGGTAAGATTTTAAATATTTGTCCTTAATTAGTGCATCTTTTGCATACATTATTTTTGAAGCTAAACTTTCATTGCTTAGTATATTAATTACTATACGATGTTCTTCAACAGGGACTTCCAATGACAGTTGTGCCTCAGTGGATCGAGACAAAAGGTCGCATGTCAATGGTTAGCTTACGACCAAGATTTCCTACATTGCACATGAGTGCATTCAGGATTTCTGAAAGCGAAGAATGCTTAATAGTGAAAGATTGGAGCAAAATTGTTAATGATCGCAGAGAAGTACTAGGGGGCAGCAAGGAGAAGCGCAACCCAAGATTAGGAGACAGATTCATCTGCATGCTCCAGTATGATGAATCAGGAGAGCTATACATGTTCTATGCTATTCTACCTGAGAGGGAGCAGCAGGATCAGTAGCTACTAGTTCATGCTCTTAATTAGTACTTGTCTCATGTCCGTGTCCTCAACTTCGATGTTGGTGATGATTATGTTGAACTTGATGATATCTTTGCTTCTGTTACAAAGTGAATGTTTCCTCTTTAAGCTAGCCAGCTTTGATGATGATTAGATAGCTAGCGGTAATGACTATGATGATTAAATAGTGGTAATTAGACGACTATGATGATTTTTAGCTAGCTAGAGTTTATTTATTTATTAATATGCGATGATGATGATGATGATGATGATGACGACTACAACTCATTATAACGTAAAACAATCCTAAATTAAATTGATAACACAAATTTAATTGAAAAATACAAAATAAAACAAAAACCCACAACCAATTAGTACCGGTTGGTGTTACCAACCGGTACTAAAGGGCTCCCGGCCCCCGGAGCTGGCTCGTGCCACGTGGTTTCCCTTTAGCACCGGTTCGTGCTGAACCGGTACTAAAGGGGGGGGGGGCTTTAGTGCCCACACTTTAGTGCCGGTTCCTAAACCGGCACTAAAGGGCCTTACGAACCGGTGCTATTGCCCGGTTCTGCGCTAGTGTTAATATCACCATCTTCATATCTCAAAACAATTATCAAGCATCGAACTTCTCATAGTATTCAACACACTCATAAGAAAGTTTTATTATTAATCTTGTGTACCAAGCATATTAGGATTTTAAGCAAATTACCATGCTATTTAAGACTCTCAAAATAATCTAACTGAATCATGAGAGATCAACAGTTTCTATAAAATAAATCCACCACCGTGCTCTAAAAGATATAAGCGAAGTACTAGAGCAAAACTATATAACTCAAAAGATATAAGCGAAGCACATAGAGTATTCTAACAAATTCCAAATCATATATGGCTCTCTCAAAAGGTGTGTACAGCAAGGATGATTGTGGTAAACTAACAAATAAAGACTCAAATCATACAAAACGCTCCAAGCAAAACACATATCATGTGGTGAATAAAAATATAGCTCCAAGTGAAGTTATCGATAGAAGTAGACGAAAAAGGGGATGCCTTCCGGGGCATCCCCAAGCTTTGGCTTTTAGGTGTCCTTAGATTATCTTGGGGGTGCCATGGGCATACCCAAGCTTAGGATCTTGCCACTCCTTGTTCCATAATCCATCAAATCTTTACCCAAAACTTGAAAACTTCACAACACAAAACTTAAAGTAGAAAATCTCGTGAGCTCCTTAGCGAAAGAAAATAAAAGACCACTTCAAGGTACTGTAATGAACTCATTATTTATTTATATTGGTGTTATACCTACTGTATTCCAACTTCTATATGGTTTATAAACTATTTTACTAGCTATAGATTCATCAAAATAAGCAAACAACACACGAAAAACAGAATCTGTCAAAAACAGAACAGTCTGTAGTAATCTGTAGCTAGCGCAAGATCTGGAACCCCAAAAATTCTAAAATAAAGTGATGGACGGGATGAATTTATCTATTAATCATCTGAAAAAAGAATTAACTAAATATCACTTTCCAAATAAAAATGGCAGCAGTTCTCGTGAGCGCTAAAGTTTCTGTTTTTTACAGCAAGTGTAACAAGACTTTCCCCAAGTCTTCTCAACGGTTCTACTTGGCACAAACACTAATTAAACACAAAAACACAACCAAAACAGAGTCTAGATAAATTATTTATTACTAAACAGGAGCAAAAAGCAAGTAATTAAAATAAAATTGGGTTGCCTCCCAACAAGCGCTATCGTTTAACGCCACTAGCTAGGCATAACAAGCAAGGATAGATCTAGGTATTGCCATCTTTGGTAGGCAATCCATAAGTGGCTCTCATAATAGATTCATAAGGTAATTTAATTTTCTTTCTAGGAAAGTGTTCCATGCCTTTCCTTAATGGAAATTGGAATCTAATATTTCCTTCCTTCATATCAATAATTGCACCAATCGTTCTAAGGAAAGGTCTACCAAGAATAATAGGACATGAAGGATTGCAATCTATGTCAAGAACAATAAAATCTACGGGCACATAATTCCTATTTGCAACAATAAGAACATCATTAATTCTTCCTATAGGTTTATTAATAGTGGAATCCGCAAGGTGCAAGTTTAAAGAGCAATCATCAAAATCACGGAATCCTAACAAATCACACAAAGTCTTTGGAATCGTGGAAACACTAGCACCCAAATCACATAAAGCATAGCATTCATGATCCTTAATTTTAATTTTAAAAGTTGGTTCCCACTCATCATGAAGCTTTCTAGGGATAGAAACTTCCAATTCAAGTTTTTCTTCATAAGATTGCATCAAGGCATCAACGATATGTTTAGTAAACGCTTCATTTTGGTTATAAGCATGAGGAGAATTTAGCACAGATTGTAACAAGGAAATACAATCAATCAAAGAGCAATTTTCATAGTTAAATTCCTTGAAATCCATAATAGTGGGTTTAGCAACATCTAGGGTTTTAATTTCTTCAATCCCACTTTTATCAATTTTAGCATCAAGATCAAAAAATTCTGAATTCCTGGAACGCCTTCTAGGTAAAGGTGGATCATATTCAGTCCCATAATTATCAAGATTCATATTGCAAAACAAATATTTAATAGGGGACACATCAATAACTTTTGGATCATCATCATTATTTTCACAGGAACTAGGAGAACACGCTCTTATAAAGGCATCTTTCTTAGCACGCATCCTAGCGGTTCTTTCTTTGCACTCATCAATGGAAATTCTCATGGCTTTTAGAGACTCATTGATACCATGCTTAGGTGGAATAGATCTAAGTTTCAAAGAATCAACATCAAGAGAAATTCTATCAACGTTCCTAGCCAACTCATCAATCTTAAGCAATTTTTCTTCAATCAAAGCATTAAAATTCTTTTGCGAAGTAATAAATTCTTTAATATTAGATTCAAAATCAGAGGGCACCTTATTATAATTTCCATAAGAATTGTTGTAGGAATTACCATAATTTATAGAGGGATTACTAGGATAAGGCCTAGGGTTGAAATTTCCTCTATACGCGTTGTTACCAAAATTGTTCCTACCAACAAAATTCACATCCATAGATTCATTATTATTCTCAATCAAAGTAGAAAAGGTCATATCATTAGGATCGGAAGAAACACTCTTACTAGCAAATAATTTCATAAGTTCATCCATCTTTCCACTCAAAACATTAATTTCTTCTATCACATGCACCTTTTTATTAGTAGATCTTTCAGTATGCCATTGAGAATAATTAACCATAATATTATCTAGGAGTTTAGTAGCTTCTCCTAAAGTGATTTCCATAAAAGTGCCTCCCGCGGCCGAATATAAAAGATTTCTAGAAGCAATATTCAATCCGGCATAATTTTTTTGAATAATCATCCACAAATTTAAACCATGAGTAGGGAAATTACGTATCATTAGTTTCATTCTCTCCCAAGCTTGTGCAACATGTTCATGATCAAGTTGCTTAAAATTCATAATATCGTTTCTAAGAGAGATGATCTTAGCGGGAGGAAAATACTTAGAGATAAAAGCATCTTTGCACTTGTTCCATGAATCAATACTATTTTTAGGCAAAGACGAAAACCAAGCTTTAGCACGATCTCTAAGCGAAAAAGGAAATAGCTTCAATTTAACAATATCATTATCCACATCTTTCTTCTTTTGCATACCACACAAATCAACGAAGCTATTTAGATGGGTAGCGCCATCTTCACTAGGAAGGCCGGAAAACGGATCTTTCATGACAAGATTCAGCAAAGCAGTATTAATTTCACAAGATTCAGTATCGGTAAGAGGAGCAATCGGAGTTCTAATAAAATCATTATTGTTGGTATTGGTGAAGTCACATAATTTAGTATTATCTTGAGCCATCGTGACAAGCAAACAAACTAACACAAGCAAACAGAAAGCAAGCGGGTAAAAAGAGGCAAATAGAGAAAGAGAGGGAGGATAGAGAGAGAGAGAGAGAGAGAGAGAGAGAGAGAGAGAGAGAGAGAGGGCAAATAAAACGGCAAGGGTGAAGCGGGGGAGAGGAAAATGAGAGGCAAATGGCAAATAGTGTAATGCGGGAGATAAGGGTATGTGATGGGTACTTGGTATGTTGACTTTTGCGTAGACCTTCCCGGCAACGGCGCCATAAATCCTTCTTGCTACCTCTTGAGCACTGCGTTGGTTTTCCCCGAAGAGGAAGGGATGATGCAGCAAAGTAGCGTAAGTATTTCCTTCAGTTTTTGAGAACCAAGGTATCAATCCAGTAGGAGGCTACGCGCGAGTCCCTCGTACCTGCACAAAACAAATAAATCCTCGCAACCAACGCGCATAGGGGTTGTCAATCCCTACACGGCCACTTACGAGAGTGAGATCTGATAGATATGATAAGATAATATTTTTGGTATTTTTGTGATAAAGATGCAAGGTAAAATAAAGGCAAAGTAAAAAGCAAAGGAAATAACTAAGTAGTAGGAGATTAATATGATAAAGATAGACCCCGGGGGCATAGGTTTCACTAGTGGCTTCTCTCGAGAGCATAAGTATTCTACGGTGGGTGAACAAATTACTGTTGAGCAATTGACAGAATTGAGCATAGTTATGAGAATATCTAGGTATGATCATGTATATAGGCATCACGTCCGAGACAAGTAGACTGACTCCTGCCCGCATCTACTACTATTACTCCACTCATCGACCGCTATCCAGCATGCATCTAGAGTATTAAGTTAAAAACAGAGTAACGCCTTAGGCAAGATGACATGATGTAGAGGGATAGACTCATGCAATATGATGAAAACCCCATCTTGTTATCCTCGATGGCAACAATACAATACGTGCCTTGCTGCCCCTACTGTCACTGGGAAAGGACACCGCAAGATTGAACCCAAAGCTAAGCACTTCTCCCATTGCAAGAAAGATCAATCTAGTAGGCCAAACCAAACTGATAATTCGAAGAGACTTGCAAAGATAACGAATCATACATAAAAGAATTCAAAGAAGATTCAAATATTATTCATAGATAGACTTGATCATAAACCCACAATTCATCGGTCTCAACAAACACACCGCAAAAATAAGATTACATCGAATAGTTCTCCACAAGATAGGGGGGAACATTGTATTGAGATCCAAAAAGAGAGAAGAAGCCATCTAGCTAATAACTATGGACCCGTAGGTCTGAGGTAAACTACTCACACTTCATCGGAGAGGCTATGGTGTTGATGTAGAAGCCCTCCGTGATCGATGCCCCCTCTGGCGGAGTTCTGGAACAGGCCCCAAGATGGGATCTCATGGATACAGGAAGTTGCGGCGGTGGAATTAGGTTTTTGGCTCCATATATGATCATTTGGGGGTATGTAGGTATATATAGGAGGAACGAGTACGTCGGTGGAGCAACAGGGGGCCCACAAGGGTGGAGGGCGCGCCTAGGGGGGGTAGGCGCCCCCCTACCTCATGGCCTCCTCTTTTGTGTCTTGGCGTAGGGTCCAAGTCTCTCGGGTCTTGTTTGTTGAGAAAATCACGTTCCCGAAGGTTTCATTCCGTTTGGACTCCGTTCGATATTCCTTTTCTTCGAAACCCTAAAACAGGCAAAAAACAGCAATTCTGGGTTGGGCCTCCGGTTAATAGGTTAGTCCCAAAAATAATATAAAAGTGGATAATAAAGCCCAATAATGTCCTAAATAGTAGATAATATAGCATGGAGCAATCAAAAATTATAGATACGTTGGAGACGTATCACCTCCACGGCAACGGCGCCAGAAATCCTTCTTGCTACCTCTTGAGCACTGCATTGGTTTTCCCTGAAGAGGAAGGGATGATGCAGCAAAGTAGCATAAGTATTTCCCTGAGTTTTTGAGAACCAAGGTATCAATTCAGTAGGAGGCTACGCACCAGTCCCTCGTACCCGCACAAAAAAAATAAATCCTCGCAACCAACGCGATAAGGGGTTGTCAATCCCTACACGGCCACTTACGAGAGTGAGATCTGATAGATATGATAAGATAATATTTTTGGTATTTTTAAGATAAAGATGCAAAGTAAAGTAAAAGCAAAGTAAAAAAGCAAAGGAAATAACTAAGCAATAGGAGATTAATATGATGAAGATAGACTCGAGGGCCAAAGGTTTCACTAGTGGCTTCTCTCGAGAGCATAAGTATTCTACGGTGGGTGAACAAATTACTGTTGAGCAATTGACATAATTGAGCATAGTTATGAGAATATCTAGGTATGATCATATATATAGGCATCACGTTCGAGACAAGTAGACTGACTCCTGCCTGCATCTACTACTATTACTCCACTCATCGACCGCTATCCAGCATGCATCTAGAGTATTAAGTTAATGAAAACAGAGTAACGCCTTAAGCAAGATGACATGATGTAGAGGGATAAACTCATGCAATATGATGAAAATCCCATCTTGTTATCCTCGATGGCAACAATGCAATACATGCCTTGCTGCCCCTAATGTCATTGGGAAAGGACACCGCAAGATTGAACCCAAAGCTAAGCACTTCTCCCATTATAAGAAAAACCAATCTAGTAGGCCAAAGCAAACTGATAATTCGAAGAGACTTGCAAAGATAACCAATCATACATAAAAGAATTCAGAGAAGATTCAAATATTGTTTTTTTGACAGAAAGACTGTAAGGGAACCCCCTACAGTATAATTGGTGCAACAAACCCAAATTGCAAGTACCATGCCTTGAACCTAGGTGGGTGGGAAGGCATCAGGCCCTTCACACCACTAGGCTATGCCTTAGTCTGCAAATTCATCGGTAGACTTGATCATAAACCCATAATTCATCGGTCTCAACAAACACACTGCAAAAAGAAGATTACATCGAATAGTTCTCCACAAGAGAGGGGGAGAACATTGTATTGAGATCCAAAAAGAGAGAAGAAGCCATCTAGCTACTAACTATGGACCCGTAGGTCTGAGGTAAGCTCTCACTTCATCGGAGGGGCTATGGTGTTGATGTAGAAGCCCTCCATGACCACCTCTTTTGTGTCTTGACGTAGGGTCCAAGTCTCCTGGGTATTGTTCGTTGAGAAAATCACGTTCCCGAAGGTTTCATTCCGTTTGGACTCCGTTTGATATTCCTTTTCTTCGAAACCCTAAAACAGGCAAAAAACAGCAATTCTGGGCTGGACCTCCGGTTAATAGGTTAGTCCTAAAAATAATATAAAAGTGGATAATAAATCCAATAATGTCCAAAACAGTGGATAATATTGCATGGAGCAATCAAAAATTATAGATACGTTGGAGACGTATCAATGTGTATTACCGAGTGGGCCCAGAGATACCTCTCCGACAATTGGAGTGCCAAATCCTAATCTCGAAATACGCCAACCCAACAAGTACCTTTGGAGACACCTGTAGATCACCTTTATAATCACCCAGTTACGTTGTGACATTTGGTAGCACACAAAGTGTTCCTCCGGTAAACGGGAGTTGCATAATCTCATAGTCACAGGAACATGTATAAGTCATGAAGAAAGCAATACCAAAAAACTAAATGATCAAGTGCTAAGCTAACGGAATGGGTCAAGTCAATCATATCATTCTCCTAATGATGTGATCCCGTTAATCAAATGACAACTCATGTCTATGGCTAGGAAACATAACCATCTTTGATTAACGAGCTAGTCTACTAGAGGCATACTAGTGACACTTTGTTTGTCTATGTATTCACACATGTATCATGTTTCCGGTTAATACAATTCTAGCATGAATAATAAACATTTATCATGATATAAGGAAATAAATAATAACTTTATTATTGCCTCTAGGGCATATTTCCTCCAGTCTCTCGCTTGCACTAGAGTCAGTAATCTAGATCACATCGCCATGTGATTTAACATCAATAGTTTACATCACCATGTGAATAACACCCATAGTTCACATCGTCATGTGATCAACGCCCAAAGGGTTTACTAGAGTCAATAATCTAGTTCACATCGCTATGTGATTAACACCCAAAGAGTACTAAGGTGTGATCATGTTTTGCTTGTGAGAGAAGTTTAGTCAACGGGTCTGCCATATTCAGATCCGTATGTATTTTGCAAATTTCTATGTCAACAATGCTCTGCACGGAGCTACTCTAGCTAATTGCTCCCACTTTCAATATGTATCTAGATCGAGACTTAGAGCCATCCAGATCGGTGTCAAAGCTTGAATCGACGTAACTCTTTACGACGAACCTTTTGTCACCCCCATAATCGAGAAACATATCCTTATTCCACTAAGGATAATTTTGACTGCTGTCCGGTGATCTACTCCTAGATCAGTATTGTACTCCCTTGCCAAAATCAGTGTAGGGTATACAATAGATCTGGTACACAGCATGTCATACTTTATAGAACCTATGGCTGAGGCATAGGGAATGACTTTCATTCTCTTTCTATCTTCTGCCGTGGTCGCGCTTTGAGTCTTACTCAATTTCACACCTTGTAACATAGGCAAGAACTCTTTCTTTGATTGTTCCATTTTGAACTACTTCAAAATCTTGTCAAGGTATGTACTCATTGAAAAAACTTATCAAGCGTCTTGATCTATCTCTATAGATCTTGATGCTCAATATGTAAGCAGCTTCACCGAGGTATTTCTTTGAAAAACTCCTTTCAAACACTCCTTTATGCTTTGCAGAATAATTCTACATTATTTCCGATCAACAATATGTCATTCACATATACTTATCAGAAATGTTGTAGTGCTCCCACTCACTTTCTTGTAAATACAGGCTTCACCGCAAGTCTGTGTAAAACTATATGCTTTGGTCAACTTATCAAAGCATATATTCCAACTCCGAGATTCTTGCACCAGTCCATAGATGGATCGCTGGAGCTTGCATATTTTGTTAGCACCTTTAGGATTGATACAACCTTCTGGTTGCATCATATACAACTCTTTCTTTAATAAATCCTTTAACGAATGCAGTTTGTTTATCCATTTGTCAGATTTCATAAAATGTGGCAATTTGCTAACATGATTCGGACAGACTTAAGCATTGCTACGAGTGAGAAATTCTCATCATAGTCAACACCTTGAACTTTGCCAAAAACCTTTTTCGACAAGTCTAGCTTTGTAGATAGTAACACTACTATCAGCATCCGTCTTCCTCTTGAAGATCCATTTATTTTCTATGGCTTGCCGATCATCGGGCAAGTCAAGCAAAGTCCACACTTTGTTCTCATACATGGATCCCATCTCAGATTTCATGGCCTCAAGCCATTTCGCGGAATCTGGGCTCATCATCGCTTCCTAATAGTTCGTAGGTTTGTCATGGTCAAGTAACATGAACTCCAGAATAGGATTACTGTACCACTCTGGTGCGGAACATACTCTTGTTGACCTACGAGGTTCGGTAGTAACTTGATCCGAAGCTTCATGATCATCATCATTAACTTCCTTAATAATTGGTGTAAGCATCACTGGAACTGATTTCAGTGATGAACTACTTTCCAATTTGGGAGAAGGCACAATTACCTTATCAAGTTCTACTTTCCTCCCACTCACTTCTTTCGAGAGAAACTCCTTCTCTAGAAAGGATCCATTTTTAGCAACGAATATCTTGCCTTCGGATCTGTGATAGAAGGTGTACCCAACAGTAACTTCTGGGTATCCTATGAAGACGCACTTTTCCGATTTGGGTTTGATCTTATCAGGAAGAAACTTTTTCACATAAGTATCGCAACCCCAAACTTTAAGAAGCGACAACTTTGGTTTCTTGCCAAACCACAGTTCATATGGTGTCGTCTCAATGGATTTAGATGGTGCCCTATTTAACGTGAATGCATCTGTCTCTAATTAATGCATAACCCCAAAATGATAGTGGTAAATTGGTAAGAGATATCATAGATTGCACCATATCTAATAAAGTACGGTTATGATGTTCGGACACACCATTAAGTTCTGGTGTTCCGGGTGGCGTGAGTTGCGAAACTATTCTGCATTGTTTCAAATGAAGACCAAACTCGCAACTCAAATATTCCCCTCCATGATCAGATCATAGAAACTTTATTTTCTTGTTACGATGATTTTCCACTTCACTCTGAAATTCTTTGAACTTTTCAAATGTTTCAGACTTATGCTTCTTCAAGTAGATATACCCATATCTACTCAAATCATCTGTGAAGGTCAGAAAATAATGATACCCGCCGCGAGCCTCAACACTCATCGGACCTCATACATCAGTATGTATTATATCCAATAAGTCAGTTGCTAGCTCCATTGTTCCGGAGAATGGAGTCTTAGTTATCTTTTCCCATGAGGCATGGTTTGCAAGCATCTACTGATTCATTAATCAAGTGATTCCAAAAGCCCATCAACATGGATTTTCTTCATGCGCTTTACACCAATATGACCTAAACAGCAGTGCCACAAATAAGTTGCACTATCATTATTAACTTTGCATTTTTGGCTTCAATATTTTGAATATGTGTATCACTACAATCGAGATCCAACAAACCATTTTTATTGGGTGTATAACCATAGAAGGTTTTATTCATGTAAACAGAATAACAATTATTCTCTAACTTAAATGAATAACTGTATTGCAATAAACATGATCAAATCATATTCTTGCTCAACGCAAACACCAAATAACATTTATTTAGGTTCAACACTAATCCCGAAAGTATAGGGAGTGTGCGATGATGATCCTATCATTCTTGGAACTACTTCCAACACACATCATCACTTCACCCTTAACTAGTCTTTGTTCATTCTGCAACTCCTGTTTCAAGTTACTACTCTTAGCAACTCAACTAGTATCAAATACCGAGGGGTTGCTATAAAAACTAGTAAAGTACACATCAATAATATGTATATCCAATATGTTGGGGAACGTGGTAATTTCAAAAAATTTCCTACGCACACGCAAGATCATGGTGATGCATAGCAACGACAGGGGAGAGTGTGATCTACGTACCCTTGTAGATCAACAACGGAAGCGTTTGGTTGATGTAGTCGTACGTCTCAACGGCCCGACTGATCAAGCACCGAAACTGCGGCACCTCCGAGTTTTAGCACACGTTCAGCTCGATGACGATCCCCAGACTCCGATCCAGCAAAGTGTCGGGGAAGAGTTCCATCAGCACGACGGTGTGGTGACGATCTTGATGAACTACCGTCGCAGGGCTTCGCCTAAGCACCGCTACAATATTATCGAGGATTATGGTGGAAGGGGGCACCGCACACGGCTAAGAATATGATCACGTGGATCAACTTGTGTGTCTCTGGGGTGCCCCTGAAGGAAATATGCCCTAGAGGCAATAATAAAGTTATTATTTATTTCATTATATCATGATAAATGTTTATTATTCATGCTAGAATTGTATTAACCGGAAACATAATACATGTGTGAATACATAGACAAACAAAGTGTCACTAGTATGCCTCTACTTGACTAGCTCGTTAATCAAAGATGGTTATGTTTCCTAACCATGGACAAAGAGTTGTCATTTTATTAACGGGATCACATCATTAGTTGAATGATCTGATTGACATGACCCATTCCATTAGCTTAGCACCCGATCGTTTAGTATGTTGCTATTTGTACGTGCATCTAGTGCCACCCCTAGTTGGTTTTGGAGTATTGACGACAAACCTAGTTGAGGGACTAATGTGTTTGTGAGAATTGCAGGATAAAACAGGTAGAAGTCCCTCATTGATTCGGTTTTACTACCAGAGATGACACCTAAAAATGTATGAAGACATTGAAGACAATGGTGGTACATGAAGATATTCACATTGAAGACTGTGACAAGAGAAGACACCACGTGAAGCCTATGGAACTCGAAGACTTAGATCCTTCGTAGTTTTATTTCATTTGTGTTGAGTCATAGGAACCATCGTACTGTTAAGTGGGGTCCAAGAGAACCAGTCAGAATGACTGAAGTGATGCTTAATTCAGATCCTATGTCTTCGAGCGAAGACTATGAGAGCAAATCTTGTCCAGAATCGGACAAGTCAGCTTTACTTGTAGCTCAAGTAAAGTTGCCGTGTGAGTTCGAAATCTGACCGTTGGAACACGTGTCAGTTCCTTAGTGACCCAGGGTCATTTCAGACAAATCAGGTCGGGTTGCCCAGTGGCTATAAATAGTCCACCCCCTACCACCATAAATGGTTGGCTGCTCAGATTTCAGTGCACGGCTTTTGTCGTTTGAGAGCAACCCACCTCGAAGCCTTTGAGAGAAAATTCCTAGCGAGGAGAAAAGCCCTAACCACCCAGAGCCAGAGTAAATTGGGCATCACTTAAGTCTTCTTGTCTGAGTGATCTGAAGACTTATTACACTTGAGGACTGTGCATCCTCCAGACGGTTAAGCGTCGCGTTCTGAGCATCCAAGAGAAATTGTGGATCACCAGTGAACGAAGTCTGTGAAGGTTTGGGAGTCTACCTTGAAGACTTACCAGAGTGATTGGGCGAGGTCTGTGTGACCTTAGCTCAAGGAGAAAACGGTGAGGGCTGGGTGTCCTGAGCTGCGTGTTCAGGACTGGGTGTCCGGGACTGTGTGTCCTTTGGTTTAAATACCTAGCCGCTCCAACCAGATGTACAGTTGTCACAGCAACTGGAACTGGTCCAACAAATCATTGTCTTCAACGAGTCACTGGTTTCATCTTCACTTCCTTTTACTTACTATTACTCATTGTGAAGCCATTGCATGCTTGCTCTATCTTTTGTCTTCACAATGTAACTGTATGATTTGTTTGGCTTTATAACTTCTTCCTACCTGATCCTTATTACACTGCAGCTATTTGTCATTGTGCTTTTACTCAATTGAATACTTGACCATGGCTTGCCTAGTGTAATCTAACTTCCGCTGCATAGTGATAGGCATATCTCTACTGTTTGTCTTCATAACTTTCACGTTTTGAAGACTTTCATAAAAATCACCTATTCACCCCCCCCCCTCTAGTCGATATAACGCACTTTCAATTGGTATCAAAGCAAGGTGCTCCCTTGTTCTGTGTGATTCGGTTTAACCACCTGGAGTTTTAGCTATGTCGACTGCAGGGATAATCAAAGTCTCCGCTGCGTGCCCCGTCTTCGATGGAACTGAATATCCCTACTGGAAGAATAAGATGCGCATGCATCTTGAAGCCATTGACGTCGACCTATGGTATGTTGTCGAAAACGGCGTTCCCAAGGCTGGAGAAGGTGTCACTGCTGCTGATGTCAAGAAGTTCACTCAACTGGACTCTACTGCCAAGAATATCATCTGTGGTCATCTGACCAAGGGATAGTACGGCCGTGTGAGTGCCTTGAAGACATCCAAGCTGGTCTGGGACCGGCTCTCCAAAGTCAATGAAGGCATCTCAACCCAGAGAGATCAGAGAATCAGTGTTCTTCGCAACCTCTTCAACCGCTTCAAGCGAAATGACAATGAGAATGTCCAGCACACATTTGACCGGCTCACTGACATCACAAAGGAGCTTCAAGCCCTCGGCGCCACTGAGATCACCAAACATGAAATCGTCAAGACACTGCTGAGATCACTTGATAGTTCGTTTGACATCCTAGCCCTGATGATTCAAGAACGTCCTGATTTTAAGACACTCGATCCGTCTAAAATACTTGAGAGGCTCAACACACATGAGTTTCAGCTTTCTGAGAAAAGAGATATCTACGGTCCAAACTATGGGCGAACTCGTGCCCTGAAGGCAAAAGCTGTGTCCTCATCTGAAGAAGAATCTGACAGTAGTTCTGATGATCCTGAAGACATTGGAAGGGAACTTGCAATGCTAGTGAAGAAGTTCCAGAAATTCACCAAGAAGAAAGGCTTCAGAAAGTCTTCACGATCAAGCTCAAGGAATGATGAAGAATCTGCTCATGACTACAAGAAGAAAACATGCCACAAGTGCAAGAAAACTGGACACTTCATCTCTGAATGTCCACAGTGGGACAATGAGAACAGAAAGAAGAAGAAGAAGAGCAAGGAATTTGATTCTGACGACAAGAAGAAGAAGAAATACTCAAAGTCTTCTTCCAAGTATTCCTCAAAGTCTTCATCACACAAGAAGAGCTCATCTGGCAAGGCACGTGCGTTTGTTGGCAAGGAAATGGACTCAGAGGAGGAGTCTGCTTTTGAGGAGGCAGAGGTGGAGTCTGAGGAGGAGTCTGATTCTGGCATTGCGAGTCTGGCCACAGCATACGTCGCCAAGTCCATCTTCAACATTGAAGACAATGACTTCATCACCAACACCGATGCAAATGACAAGGACGACTCCACTCCTACCTACTGCTTCATGGCACGCGGTGCCAAGGTAAACACACGCACTACTCACTATCAAAAATCCAGTGACGATGATTTTGATTGTGATTCAAAGCCCAGCTACAAAACACTTGCTAAAATTGCAACTTAACAATAGAAAGCCATGGAACATATTCAAAAACTGTTAGACAGAAGCGATGATATGTTGGGTGCTGAAATGACTCGATCTGAATCCTTAATTGAAGACATCAAAAATCTTCACGTTAAGTATCAGGAACTTGAAGATCGTCATGATACTCTCTCAGCTACTCATGAAAAGCTTTCCTATGATTATCTTCAAAGGAAGCAAGAACTTGAGAAATTGAGAGCGGCTCATGAAGACCTTCAAAAGGAAAATGAGTCACTTCGCGCCGAACAGATCAGTTCCGCTCAGGAAGGATTTGAACCACCATGCCTTAAATGCATTGACCGTGATAATGCTACTTCTGTTGCTGAATGTTCCACTGCTACTGTTGTTGCAATATCTTCAACTGTTGAAGTGGTAACTAACCCCTCTGCTGAGGATACCACTGCTATTGCTGATGAGAATGCTAGGTTGAAGACATTGCTTGAAACAGGGATGTACAAAAGTCTCAAAGGACATCAGACATTATGTGATGTCCTCAAGAAGCAGATTCTGAACCGAAACCCTAGGAAAGAGGGTGTTGGGTTCGTGAGGAAAATTAATGCAGATGGCTCCTACTGGAAACCTGAGCAGTACCCCAAAACCACATGGGTTGTTGCAAAGGAATCCTCAGCAGATCCATCCAATCTATCTGGCTTCACTTGTGCTAACCCCATTATCATTGATGAATCCTTTGATGCAAACTATAAACTGTTTAAGAATCAGAATGGTGAAGTATTTGCCAGGTACATTGGTACTAACTATAGGAATGGACCGCCTATGAAGAAGATCTGGGTTCCGAAAACATGTCTGGAAAATCTTCCTGTGAATGTCTTCATGACACCTCACATGAAGAAGACAAACCTCAGACGAAAGGCTTCATACGGTCCAAAGGCTTCATACAGACAAAGGACTCACCAGAGTCGCACTAACACAAATGTTTTGCAGGGAAACCATACTCAGGCATATGAATATGAGAACGGTTCATCAAACCGCCATGTTCATATGAACAAGAACTATTCTGCCTATTCTTATGAGTACTATTGTCCTCCTGCTAGACTGTTTGCTAGGGCTCCAAAGCCAAAATTCTCAGATGCTGCACTTAGACTTATTGCTTCTAAGCCACCCTTGAAGATGTGGGTGGTTAAGAAAGCTTAACTCTCTTTTGCAGGGAAAGGTCTCCAGCAGAAAACCAAATCTTCTGACGCTATTGCTGGGGACCTTAAATATCTTGTGGGGCGCAAGATCAAATACCCGAATGGCATCACTATGTATTTCGTTCCTGAATCGCATGCTACTCTCCCTATTAGTCCTAACCTGGATCTAAGTTTTCATAACCCACTGGTTCGTCAAATGTTTTTGCTTCACAATTCTCTTTGTGAAGCCTATCTGCACTGTAGGGTACGACACCAGCGTCTTCAGAATGGATTATTGACAGTGGGTGTACAAATCACATGACTGGCAAAAGAAGCCTTCTTATGGACTCAACCTTACGTCCATCTGACAAGAGCCACATCACATTTGCTGACACTGGTAAAAGTAAGGTATTGGGTCTAGGTAGAGTTGCAATCTCAAAGGATCAACACATGGATAAAGTCATGCTTGTTGAATCCCTTGGCTTCAACTTAATGTCTGTCTCAATGCTTTGCGATTTGAACATGGTCGTAATATTTGGAAAATATCGTTGCCTGGTACTAATGGAATCTGACAAGTCTCTAGTGTTTGAAGGGTATCGGAAAGATGATCTGTATGTGGTAGATTTCTCAGCAGGGCCACAACTTGCAGTGTGCCTTTTGGCAAAGGCTTCAGAATGCTGGCTTTGGCATCGGAGGCTTGGGCATGCTGGCATGAGGAACCTCCACACCCTTGCAAAGAAGAAGCATGTCATAGGCATCGAGGGTGTCAAGTTCAAGAAAGATCACTTATGCGGTGCCTGTGAAGCATGGAAGATGACGAGGGCAAAACATCCCTCGAAGACAATCATGACCACTACTCAACCCTTCAAACTGCTTCACATGGATCTTTTTGGTCCCACTCACTACTCAACCTTTTCCACTACTGCTTGCCTCTATGGCTTTGTCATTCTTGATGATTATTCCAGATATACTTGGGTGCACATAATTCTTTACAAGACTGAAGTGCGGGATGTCTTCAGACGCTTTGCCAGTCGAGCTATGAACAATTATGGCGCCAAGATAAAGCACATCAGAAGTGACAATGGCACTGAATTCAGGAACACTAGCCTTGATACATATCTTGATACTTTGGGCATCACACATGAATTCTCAGCTCCATACACGCCACAGCAGAATGGCGTCGTCAAACGCAAGAACAGAACACTCATTGAGATGGCCAGAACAATGCTAGATGAATACAAGACTCCAAGAAAATTCTGGCCTGAAGCCATTGACACTGCATGCCATACAATCAACCGTGTTTATCTTCACAAGCTTCTGAACAAGACATCTTATGAACTCCTAACTGGCAAGAAGCCAAATGTTAGTTACTTCAGAGTATTTGGCGCAAGATGCTGGATCAAGGACCCACACCACACCTCAAAGTTTGCACCAAAAGCACATGAGGGCTTCATGCTTGGATATGGAAAGGATTCGCACTCCTACAGAGTCTTCAATCTCTTTCACTACAAAGTGGTTGAAACAGTGGATGTGCGGTTCGATGAAACCAATGGTTCACAAAGAGAGCAACTGCCAAATGTGCTAGATGAAGTTCCAGCTAGTGAATCAATCAAGCTTATGGGAACCGGAGAAATTGTACCTTCTGAAGCTCATCATGAAGAAGAACTTATCATCTTAGCACCAGATCCACATGAAGATAATGCTCAGCCTGAAGACATTCTTCCCAACGACAACACAGATCAGCAAGAGCAAAGTCTTCACCCTATACATCCTCGTGTTGCCAATGAAGTGCAGATTGACAGAATAATTGACAGCATCAATGCACCTGGTCCACTCACTCGTTCAAGGGCAACTCAACAGGCAAATTTCTGTGGGCACTTCGCATTCATCTCAATTTCATAACCCAAGAAAGTTGAAGAAGCCTTTATGGAACCTGAATGGATTCAAGCAATGCAAGAAGAGCTTCAACAGTTTGAGTTGAACAATGTATGGGAACTGGTTAAGCGTCCTGATCCATGGAAGCATAACATAATAGGCACCAAATGGATATACTGCAACAAGCAAGATGAGCATGGTCAGATCGTCAGAAACAAAGCTCGCCTCGTTGCTCAAGGATATACTCAAGTGGAAGGCATTGACTTCGATGAAACCTTTGCTCCTGTGGCAAGACTTGAAGCCATATGTATACTGCTGGCCTATGCAAATCATCACAACATAATTCTGTATCAAATGGATGTGAAGAGTGCCTTTCTCAATGGAAAGATTGAAGAAGAAGTGTATGTTGCACAACCACCAGGGTTTGAAGATCCAAAACATCCTGACACGGTATACAAGCTCAATAAGGCACTATATGGCCTCAAACAAGCCCCTCGGGCCTGGTATGACACACTCAAATACTTCCTGAAGAGCAAAGGCTTCATACCCGGTTCCCTAGATCCCACTCTCTTCACAAAGACATATGATGGTGAACTGTTTGTGTGCCAAATATATGTGGATGGCATTATCTTCGGCTGCACCAATCAGAAGTACAGTGAAGAGTTTGGCTATATGATGCAAGAGCAATATCAGATGTCCATGATGGGGGAGCTGAAGTTCTTCCTCGGTCTTCAAATACGGCAACAACGCAATGGCATTTTCATATCTCAAGAGAAATATCTTAAAGAGTGCCTGAAGAAGTTCGGTATGCAAGACTGCAAAGGCTTCACAACACCAATGCCAGCTAAACATCATCTGGGTCCCGACGACAATGGTAAAGAGTTCGATCAAAAGGTATACCGCTCCATGATTGGTTCTTTGCTTTATTTATGTGCATCTAGGCCAGATATTATGCTTAGTGTTTGCATGTGTGCTCGATTTCAAGCGGCACCAAAGGAGTGGCATCACTTAGCTGTGAAGCGAATTCTTCGATATTTGGCTCACACCCCAACTCTAGGATTATGGTATCCAAAGGGCTGAGAGTTTGATCTGGTTGGATTCTCGGATGCTGATTATGCTGGTGACAAGGTTGATCGGAAGTCTACGTCAGGCACATGTCACTTTTTGGGCCGATCACTTGTATGTTGGTCTTCAAAGAAGCAGAACTGTGTGTCCCTCTCCACTACTGAATCTGAATACATTGCTGCTGGATCTTGCTGCGCTCAGCTTCTGTGGATGAAGCAAACTCTCAAGGACCATGGCATTCATCTGAAGCAAGTGCCACTTTACTGCGACAACGAAAGCGCCATCAAGATCGCCAACAACCCAGTTCAGCACTCGAAGACAAAGCACATTGAAATTTGTCATCACTTTCTCAGAGATCATGTTGCAAAGGAAGATATTGATATCATACACGTCAACGCTGAAGAGAAATTGGTAGATATCTTCACCAAGCCCTTGGATGAGAAGAGATTTTGCAAGTTACGGTGTGAGCTAAATATCTTGGAATCCTCAAATGTCCTGTGATCAGGCACACATCCTAACACTTATGCATACTGATGACTTAGATGTGCACCACATGAAGTAACGTATATCTTCAATCAATGAAGACATACACTCTAAGTGTGAATACATTAATGTGGAAATTGAATTCAGAGCGCCACGATAATTGTGCGCCGTGTCTGAGTCTAATACTTCCTATACGGTGGGTAACGCCACCACCAAACATTCTATTTTAAAGTGCTTCACTCATGGCGTTACCTTGCAATGTCTTCACATTTGGTTTGGCTTCAATCTCTACATGTCTTCATGATTATCTTCACTACGTGGATTATATAGATATATATACACTAGTGTTCTGTCCTCAACAGCATTCACTTATAGCTATGTCTTCTTGTTTGAATTTTTTGAACTAAGTGAATGTGATCGGACCCTAACCTCTCTATGCTCTCTATCTCAAATTCTATCTCTCCAAGTCATATGCATTCTATTGAAACTGTCGAATGTCTTCTCTGCGTCCTTGTCAGCAGAAGACACAGAGACAAACTTTAAAACCGTTTTCAATGCTCATTCATCCACAAGAAATCTGGAGAAGTAGGAACGACCACCCGACAATCCAGGCGTGCGTGGGATGTGGAACTGCCCCCGATATTCCACATGGTGGACATGTGCTGTTCAGATGCGAATTGCCAGGGGCACCTGTGTAATAGCGCAGTGCCGCCTCTATCCCTATAAATACACGATTCACCGTGGTCATTATCTCGTCTTCCACCCTCGAACGAACCCTAGCGCCACCACTAGCTCTTGACGACGCCGGCAACGAAGCGCTTCACTACCGCAACCTCTCCGACGCCGTTTTCACGCCGACCGCGGACATCGTTCTCTCCGCCGTCGCCGTAGGTGTCTTCCGTCGCCAAGTTAGGGCATGGAGGATCGAATTGCTCAGCCTCATCTCCCACTCTGTCTAGCAGTTCCAAGTGTGGTAAATAAAACCTCTTTTTACAGCCTCTTTTGATCCTATAGTTCGGTCACTTTCTGCCATAAGAAGTTTCTGTTCACACAAGTTAGATCTCTCTCAGTCTGCATCTCATAACTTGCCTAGTATATTCACTTGTGCTTCATGAAGTAGTTAGATTCCTCACTTGTACTGATCTGTGGGTTCGTACAAATCTGGAACCAACTTCTTTTCTATGAGTGAATGTCTTCGCACGCTGAGGTTAATGTCTTCTAAACCGATTTATCTTCAAAATCTTCTGAGAATGCATATGACCTCTTCCCCTTCCCTCGCACCTTAATGCTGTCACAGGTACATGTCCGTGGGAGAATCCTTTGGTTCTCATAGTCTGCATTCATTTGCAGAGTACTTACAGCATCACATCAACTCTCCTGAAGCCAGTTCCTGTTGGTCAAGCAAACGGAAGCCTTTGAAGCCTTTGAACATCTTGAAGCCTTCCAAGTTAAGGTTTATGGCTTCAGAAACAGCAGCAAGGAAGGGGGCAGACAGAGACGTGGGGAAACATCCAAAGATCTGCCTGATGAACTGGCAGAGATGTACAAAACAGACCCTGAAGAGAACTATGGTCAGCGCAAGACTCGAATCCAATGGATTCGAAGATATTGGGCAGAACAATGGTTCCACTACCGCTTCGTCACTCAGGAGTATGCGGAGAAGTGCGCCATCAAGAGACCGTGGGGAGACGTACTATACAAAAATCTCGTACCCAGGTCCAGAGACGAAGCCATTGCTCAAGGCTTCTACCCATGCATGGACCGAGGACCACAGCCAGCTAAAGCACATCCGTCATCTCTCCTCTGGTGTCGCGATGACAATCTGTTCAAGCGCAACTTCCAGTTTGCCCAGAACTCTGTGAAGCAAAACAAGAAGAAGTTGGGGTTATACTTCAACCCTGGTCCCTCCTCTCCAAGGGCGGATGGCACACGCGACGCCGAACCCAATATCATCGGTCCGTATGCCAATCTTGCAGGCCTCATCACCCGCATCCTAGTCCAAGGGACTGCCGTGAATGACCCTCCAGCAGACACTGAGTCTGATGACGCGCCTGCTGCGCTGAAGCCAAAGCAGATGAAGAAGCCAAAAGCTTCAAAGCCGGCCCCTTCACCCAAAATCTCAAGAACGAAGCCATTGGCAACTGCACCTCCTGAAGCCAGTGTGCAATCTAAAGACTTATCACGAGTCTCCAAGCCCCAGGAAGCCAAGAAGCCTCAGCCACACACAGGCAAAGAGCTCACAGCTGCTGCCATTCTGCGCAACGAAACCATTGATCTATCAAGCGATGAAGATCTTGGAGATGACGCTCTTGAGCAGCTCATCAAGAGCAAGGAAGAGGCTGAAATCTTCAACAATCTGCCTCTGTTTGATGTCGCCATCATCCACAACTTCATCAATGAATGGTTTGCCTCACCGAACATAAGCTTCGAAGATCTGCAGCTGCCCATAGGCCTCAGCGTCGCCTTCCAAGGCGCTATTGCTTCAGAACTTGCAATTGCCCAGCGCATTGTTGAACTGAAGCAGAAAATTGATTTTGAAAAGGCTCAGTTCAAGAAGCACATGGCCAAGCTCAGCGTGCAAGAAGTAAAGAACTTCAAGATCATGTTGCACGAGCTAAAGGAGAACTTTCTGAAAAAGCGTGCAGAAGCTCAAGGTTCGCGGGAGCGAATGAAGACTCTGGCTGATCGCTGTGTGCAGGCCTACAATGAGGCCGAGAAGCGCAAGGCACTTGGGCGTCCCGGCATCCACCCCAGGATGGCCGCGAAGAAGAAGAAGAAGAAGAAGCCTACTGTGGCTGAACCAGAGGCATGAAGACAAGAAGCTGTTCTGATTGTCTTCCCCACTGCTACGACTGGCTCGAAGCCAAAGAGCCGGTCAACCGCTTCAGAACTCAAGAAGACACGGACTGCAGAGGCTGAAGCAAGGAAGAGGAAACACTCTGAAGCCTCTCCTTCTGACCCCACCAAGAAGAAGCGCAAGACCAAGAAAGCTCGGGCTGCTCCCATAGAGCCCTTGATGGTTGAACCTCTCTCTGTCATCTATCCTGACGCAGATCGTCAGCTGACAGTTCATGAGCCTGCTCCCACAGAGGCTCCTGAAGCTGAAGACATTCCAGAAGACATTGGTCACCAAGACAATGTACAAGATGATGTAGCCCTTCCTCAGCTTGAGACAAGCAAACTGATCAGCATTGGTCGTCCTTTGACGCTAATCGCACAAGCTGCGTCATGGGCGGATCGCCCACAAGAAGAAGAATCTGAGGTCCAGCCCACTCCAACTCCACAGGCGTCGTCTGCATTCCGCAGGCTTCGCAAGGGACCACGGCCTCAAGATTCGGCTGAAGACATTCCGGCTGCATCAGCCGAAGAGAATGAAGAAGTACCACAAGCTCCACCTCCCCCGCTCCAACAAGAAGCAGTTCTCCAGGAGAACGTGCCTGAGTTTGTCCCTCCCACTACACGAGTGGAGGCTGAAAATGTTGAGGCTGCCACAAACAACACCGAAGCCAATGTGGAGCCCTCCCAAACAACAGCTTCAGAAGACACTGAAGCTACTGCTCCTGACACTTCTGTGCCTGAGTCTGCTGCCGGTCCCCAATTCCACTATCATGTTGCGCACAGGCCTCAGGTCCAGAAGCCGATCCCACGACTGCCAAGGTTCCCAGTGTTGGGGAACGTAGTAATTTCAAAAAAATTCCTACGCACACGCAAGATCATGGTGATGCATAGCAACGAGAGGGGAGAGTGTTTTCGACGTACCAACGCAGACCGACTGCGGAAGCGATCACACAACGTAGAGGAAGTAGTCGTACGTCTTCCCAATCCGACTGATCCAAACACCGTTACTCCGGCACCTCCGAGTTCTTAGCACATGTTCAGCTCGATGACGATCCTCGGGCTCCGATCCAGCAAAGCGTCGAGGAAGAGTTCCGTCAGCACGACGGCGTGGTGACGATCTTGATGTACTACCGACGCAGGGCTTCGCCTAAGCTCTACAACGGTATGATCGAGGTGGAATTTGGTGGCAGGGGGCACCGCACACGGCTAAGGAACGATCTCAAGGATCAACTTGTCTGTCTAGAGGTGCCCCCTGCCCCCGTATATAAAGGATGAGAGGGGGAGGGCTGGCCGGCCAAGCAAGGGAGGCGCAGGAGGAGTCCTACTCCTACCGGGAGTAGGACTACCCCCTCCAATCCTAGTCCAACTAGGTTTTCTCAAGTGGGAAAGAGAGAGGGGGTGGCCGGCCACCTTCCCTAGTCCTAATAGGACTAGGGGAAGGGGGGAGGCGCGCAGCCCATGGGGCAGCCCTTTCACCTTTGTACCAAGGCCCATGTTGGCCCATTTGGCTCCCGGGGGGCTCCGGTAACCCTCCCGGTAATCCGGTAAAATCCCGATTTCACCCGGAACACTTCCGATGTCCAAACATAGGCTTCCAATATATCAATATTTATGTCTCGACCATTTCGAGACTCCTCGTCATGTCCGTGATCACATCCGGGACTCCGAACAACCTTCGGTACATCGAAATGCATAAACTCATAATAACTGTCATCGTAACGTTAAGCGTGCGGACCCTACGGTTCGAGAACATTGTAGACATGACTGAGACACGTCTCCGGTCAATAACCAATAGCGGGACCTGGATGCCCATATTGGCTCCTACATATTCTATGAAGATCTTTATCGGTCAGACCGCATAACAACATACGTTGTTCCCTTTGTCATCGGTATGTTACTTGACCGAGATTCGATCGTCGGTATCCAATACCTAGTTCAATCTCGTTACTGGCAAGTCTCTTTACTCGTTCCGTAATACATCATCCCACAAATAACTCATTAGTTGCAATGCTTGCAAGGCTTAAGTGATGTGCATTACCGAGAGGGCCCAGAGCTACCTCTCCGACAATCGGAGTGACAAATCCTAATCTCGAAATACGCCAACCCAACATCTACCTTTGGAGCCACCTGTAGTACTCCTTTATAATCACCCAGTTACGTTGTGACGTTTGGTAGTACCCAAAGTGTTCCTCCGGCAAACGGGAGTTGCATAATCTCATAGTCATAGGAACATGTATAAGTCATGAAGAAAGCAATAGCAACATACTAAACGATCGTGTGCTAAGCTAATGGAATGGGTCATGTCAATCAGATCATTCAACTAATGATGTGACCTCGTTAATCAAATAACAACTCTTTGTCCATGGTTAGGAAACATAACCATATTTGATTAATGAGCTAGTCAAGTAGAGGCATACTAGTGACACTCTGTTTGTCTATGTATTCACACATGTATTATGTTTCCGGTTTAATACAATTCTAGCATGAATAATAAACATTTATCATGATATAAGGAAATAAATAATAACTTTATTATTGCCTCTAGGGCATATTTCCTTCAGTCTCCCACTTGCACTAGAGTCAATAATCTAGTTCACATCGCCATGTGATTTAACAGCAATAGTTCACATCACCATGTGATTAACACCCATAGTTCACATCGTCATGTGACCAACACTCAAAGGGTTTACTAGAGTCAGTAATCTAGTTCACATATCTATGTGATTAACACCCAAAGAGTACTAAGGTGTGATCATGTTTTGCTTGTGAGATAATTTTAGTCAACGGGTCTGTCACATTCAGATCCGTAAGTATTTTGTAAGTTCTATGTCTACAATGCTCTACACGGAGCTACTCTAGCTAATTGCTCCCACTTTCAATATGTATCCAGATTGAGACTTTAGATTCATCTGGATCAGTGTCAAAAAACTTGCATCGACGTAACCCTTTACGACGAACCTTTTTGTCACGTCCATAATCGAGAAACATATCCTTATTTCACTAAGGATAATTCTGACCGCTGTCCAGTGATCTACTCCTAGATCACTATTGTACTCCCTTGCCAAATCAATGCAGGGTATAAAATAGATCTGGTATACAGCATGACATACTTTATAGAACCTATGGCCAAGGCATAGGGAATGACTTTCATTCTCTTTCTATCTTCTGCCGTGGTCGGGCTTTGAGTCTTACTCAACTTCACACCTTGTAATACAGGCAAGAACTCTTTCTTTGACTGCTCCATTTTGAACTACTTCAAAATCTTGTCAAGGTATGTACTTATTGAAAAAACTTATCAAGCGTCTTGATCTATCTCTATAGATCTTGGAGCTCAATATGTAAGCAGCTTCACCGAAGTCTTTCTTTGAAAAACTCCTTTCAAACACTCCTTTATGCTTTACAGAATAATTCTACATTATTTCCGATCAACAATATGTCATTCACATATACTTATCAGAAATGCTGTAGTGCTCCCACTCACTTTCTTGTAAATACAGGCTTCACCGCAAGTCTGCATAAAACTATAGCCTTTGATCAACTTATTAAAGCGTATATTCCAACTCCGAGATGCTTGCACCAGTCCATAGATGGATCGCTGGAGCTTGCATATTTTGTTAGCACCTTTCGGATTGACAAAACCTTCTGTTGCATCATATACAACTCTTCTTTAATAAATCCATTAAGGAATGCAGTTTTGTTTATCCATTTGCCAGATTTCATAAAATGCGGCAATTACTAACATGATTCGGACAGACTCAAGCATAGATACGAGTGAGAAGCTCTCATCGTAGTCAACACCTTGAACTTGTCAAAAACCTTTTGCGACAATTCTAGCTTTGTAGATAGTAACACTACTATCAGCGTCCGTCTTCCTCTTGAAGATCCATTTATTCTCAATTGCTTGCCGATCATCGGGCAAGTCAACCAAAGTCCAAACTTTGTTCTCATACATGGATCATATCTCAGATTTCATGGCCTCAAACCATTTCGCGGAATTTGGGCTCATCATCGCTTCCTCATAGTTCGTAGGTTCGTCATGGTCAAGTAACATGACCTCCAGAACAGGATTACCGTACCACTCTGGTGCGGATCTCACTCTGGTTTACCTACGAGATTCGGTAGTAACTTGATCTGAAGTTACATGGTCATCATCATTAGCTTCCTCACTAATTGGTGTAGTAGTCACAAGAACAGATTTTTGTGATGAACTACTTTCCAATAAGGTAGAAGGTACAATTACCTTATCAAGTTTTCTACTTTCCTCCCACTTACTTCTTTCAAGAGAAACTCCTTCTCTAGAAAGGATCCATTATAAGCAACGAATGTCTTGCCTTAGGATCTGTGATAGAAGGTGTACCCAACAGTCTCCTTTGGGTATCCTATGAAGACATATTTCTCCGATTTGGGTTTGAGCTTATCAGGATGAAACTTTTCCTCATACGCATCGCAACCCCAAACTTCAAGAAACGACAACTTTGGTTTCTTGCCAAACCATAGTTCATAAGGCGTCGTCTCGACGGATATAGATGGTGCCCCTTTTTAACGTGAATGCAGCTGTCTCTAATGCATGACCCCAAAAACGATAGTGGTAAATCGGTAAGAAACATCATAGATTGTACTATATCCAATAAAGTACGGTTATGACGTTCGGACACACCATTATGCTGTGGTGTTCCAGGTAGCGTGAGTAGTGAAACTATTTCACATTGTTTTAACTGAAGACCAAACTCGTAACTCAAATACTCTTTTCCACGATCAGATCGTAGAAACTTTATTTTCTTGTTACGATGATTTTCCACTTCACTCTGAAATTCTATGAACTTTTCAAATGTATCAGACTTCTATTTCATTAAGTAGATATACCCATATCTGCTCAAATGATCTGTGAAGTTCAGAAAATAATGATACCCGCTGCAAGCCTTAAATATTCATCGAACCACATACATCAGTATGTATGATTTCCAACAAATCTGTTGCTTGCTCCATTGTTCCGGAGAACGGCGTTTTAGTCATCTTGCCCAAAAGGCATGGTTCGCAAGCATCAAGTGATTCATAATCAAGTGATTCCGAAAGCCCATCAGCATGGAGTTTCTTCATGCGCTTTATACCAATATGACCTAAACGGCAGTGCCACAAATAAGTTGCACTATCATTATTAACTTTGCATCTTTTGGTTTCAATATTATGAATATGTGTATCACTACGATCGAGATCCAATGAACTTGTTTCATTGGGTGTATGACCATCGAAGGTTTTATTCATGTAAACAGCACAACAATTATTCTCTGACTTTAATGAATAACCGTATTGCAATAAACATGATCAAATCATATTCATGCTCAACGCAAAAACCAAATAACACTTATTTAAGTTCAACACTAATCCCGAAAGTATAGGGGAGTGTGCGATGATGATCATATCAATCTTGGAACTACTTCCAACACACATCGTCACTTCATCCTTAACTAGTCTCTCTTTATTCTGCAACTCCTGTTTCGAGTTACTACTCTTAGCAACTGAACCAATATCAAATACTGAGGGGTTGCTATAAACACTAGTAAAGCACACATCAATAACATGTATATCAAATATACTTTTGTTCACTTTGCCATCCTTCTTATCCGCCAAATACTTGGGGCAGTTCCGCTTCCAGTGACCAGTCCCTTTGCAGTAGAAGCACTTAGTCTCAGGCTTAGGATCAGACTTGGGCTTCTTCACTTGAGCAGCAACTTGCTTGCCGTTATTCTTGAAGCTCCCCTTCTTCCCTTTGCCCTTTTCTTGAAACTAGTGGTCTTGTCAACCATCAACACTTGATGTTTTTCTTGATTTCTACCTTCATTGATTTCAGCATCACGAAGAGCTTGGGAATTGTTTCTGTTATCCCTTGCATATTATAGTTCATCACGAAGTTCTACTAACTTGGTGATGGTGACTAGAGAATTCTGTCAATCACTATCTTATCTGGAAGATTAACTTCCACTTGATTCAAGCGATTGTAGTACTCAGACAATCTGAGCACATGCTCACTAGTTGAGCGATTCTCCTCCATCCTTTAGCTATAGAACTTGTTGGAGGCTTCATATCTCTCAACTCGGGTATTTGCTTGAAATATTATCTTCAACTCCTGGAACATCTCATATGGTCCATGACGTTCAAAACGCCTTTGAAGTCCCGATTCTAAGCCATTAAGCATGGTGCACTAAACTATCAAGTAGTCATCATATTGAGCTAGCCAAATGTTCATAACGTCTGCATCTGCTCCTGCAATAGGTCTGTCACCTAGCGGTGCATCAAGGACATAATTCTTCTGTGCAGCAATGAGGATAAACCTCAGATCACGGATCCAATCCGCATCATTGCTACTAACATCTTTCAACACAATTTTCTCTAGGAACATATCAAAAATAAACAAAGGGAAGCAACAACGCGAGCTATTGATCTACAACATAATCTGCAAAATACTACTAGGACTAAGTTCATGATAAATTTAAGTTCAATTTAATCATATTACTTAAGAACTCCCACTTAGATAGACATCCCTCTAATCCTCTAAGTGATCATGTGACCCAAATCAACTAAACCATAACCGATCATCACGTGAGATGGAGTAGTTTTCAATGGTGAACATCATTATGTTGATCATATCTACTATATGATTCACGCTCGACCTTTCGGTCTTCGTGTTCCGAGGCCATATCTGCATATGCTAGGCTCGTCAAGTTTAACCTGAGTATTCTGCGTGTGCAAAACTGGCTTGCACCCGTTGTAGATGGACGTAGAGCTTATCACACCCGATCATCACGCGGTGTCTGGGCACGACAAACTTTGGCAACGGTGCATACTCAGGGAGAACACTTCTTGATAATTTAGTGAGAGATCATCTTATAATGCTACCGTCAATCAAATCAAGATAAGATGCATAAAAAGATAAACATCACATGCAGTCAATATAAGTGATATGATATGGCCATCATCATCTTGTGCTTGTGATCTCCATCTCCGAAGCACCGTCATGATCACCATCGTCACCGGCGCGACACCTTGATCTCCATCGTAGCATCGTTGTCGTCTCGCCAATCTCATGCTTCCACGACTATCACTACCGCTTAGTAATAAAGTAAAGCATTACATCGCGATTGCATTGCATACAATAAAGCGACAACCATATGGCTCCTGCCAGTTGCCGATAACTTGGTTACAAAACATGATCATCTCATACAATAAAATCAGCATCATGCCTTGACCATATCACATCACAACATGCCCTGCAAAAACAAGTTAGACGTCCTCTACTTTGTTGTTGCAAGTTTTACGTGGCTGCTACGGGCTTAAGCAAGAACTCATCTCACCTACGCATCAAAACCACAACGATAGTTTGTCAAATAGACTCCGTTTTAACCTTCTCAAGGACCGGGCGTAGCCACACTCGGTTCAACTAAAGTTGGAGAGACAGTCGCCCGCAAGCCATCTATGTGCAAAGCACGTCGAGGGAACCGGTCTCGCGTAAGCGTACGCGTAAGGTTGGTCCGGGTCGTCTCGTCCAACAATACCGCCGAACCAAAGTATGACATGCTGGTAGGCAGTATGACTTGTATCGCCCACAACTCACTTGTGTTCTACTCGTGCAAATAACATCAAACCATAAAACCTAGGCTCGGATGCCACTGTTGGGGAACGTAGTAATTTCAAAAAATTTCCTACGCACACGCAAGATCATGGTGATGCATAGCAACGAGAGGGGAGAGTGTTGTCTACGTACCAAAGCAGACCGACTGCGGAAGCGATCACACAACGTAGAGGAAGTAGTCGTACGTCTTCCCGATCCGACCGATCCAAGCACCGTTACTCCGGCACCTCCGAGTTCTTAGCACATGTTCAGCTCGATGACGATCCTCGGGCTCCGATCCAGCAAAGCGTCGAGGAAGAGTTCCGTCAGCACGACGGCGTGGTGATGATCTTGATGTACTACCGACACAGGGCTTCGCCTAAGCTCTACAACGGTATGATCGAGGTGGAATTTGGTGGCAGGGGGCACCGCACACGGCTAAGGATGTTGGGGAACGTTGCAGAAAACAAAAAATTTCCTACTCGTTTCACCAAGATCATCTAGGAGTTCATCTAGCAACGAGTCACGAGATGCATCTACATACCTTTGTAGATCGCGAGCGGAAGCGTTCGTTGGAACGAGGTTGATGTTGTCGAACACGTCGTGATCCAAATCACCGATGACCAGCGCCGAACGGACGGCACCTCCGCGTTCAACACACGTACGGGACGGGAGACGTCTCCTCCTTCTTGATCCAGCAAGGGGGAAGGAGAGGTTGATGATGATCCAGCAGCACGACGGCGTGGTGGTGGATGCAGGGCGTCACGTCAGCAGGGCTTCGCCGTGTTCTATGAGAGAGGAAGAAGTAACGGGGAGAGAGGAAGCACCAAAAGCGCGCGCTGCAAGTTCCTCCTCCCCCCCCACTATATATAGGGGTGCCAGAGGGGGGCGCCGGCCCTGGTAGATGGGATCTACCAGGGGGGGCGGCGGCCAGGGGTGGGGGGCTTGCCCCCCAAGCAAGGGGGCGCCCCCCTTAGGGTTCTCCCCCAACCCTAGGCGCATGGGCCTTGGGGGGGCTGGCGCCCCAGCCCACTATGGGCTGGGTTCCCTCCTATTTCAGCCCAAGGGGCCCTCCGGGATAGGTGGCCCCACCCGGTGGACCCCCGGGACCCTTCCGGTGGTCCCGGTACAATACCGGGTACCCCGAAACTTGTCCCGATGGCCGAAACTGCACATCCTATATATAATTCTTTACCTCCGGACCATTCTGGAACTTCTCGTGACGTCCGGGATCTCATCCGGGACCCCGAACAACATTCGGGTTACTGCATATACTTATCTTCACAACCCTAGCGTCACCGAACCTTAAGTGTGTAGACCCTACGGGTTTGGGAGACATGTAGACATGACCGAGACGATCTCAGGTCAATAACCAACAGCGGGATCTGGATACCCATGTTGGCTCCCACATGCTCCACGATGTTCTCATCGGATGAACCACGATGTCGAGGATTCAATCAACCCCGTATGCAATTCCCTTTGTCTATCGATATATTACTTGCCCGAGATTCGATCGTCGGTATCCCAATACCTCGTTCAATCTCATTACCGGCAAGTCACTTTACTCGTACCGTAATGCATGATCCCGTGACCAGACACTTGGTCACTTTGAGCTCATTATGATGATGCAATACCGAGTGGGCCCAGTGATACCTCTCCGTCATACGGAGTGACAAATCCCAGTCTTGATCCGTGTCAACCCAACAGATACTTTCGGAGATACCCGTAGTCTACCTTTATAGTCACCCAGTTACGTTGTGACGTTTGGTATACCCAAAGCACTCCTACGGTATCCGGGAGTTACACGATCTCATGGTCTAAGGAAAAGATACTTGACATTGCAAAACTCTAGCAAAACGAACTACACGATCTTTATGCTATGTTTAGGATTGGGTCTTGTCCATCACATCATTCTCCTAATGATGTGATCTCGTTATCAATGACATCTTATGTCCATAGCCAGGAAACCATGACTATCTGTTGATCAACGAGCTAGTCAACTAGAGGCTTACTAGGGACATGTTGGTGTCTGTTATTCACACATGTATTACGATTTCCGGATAACACAATTATAGCATGAATAAAGACAATTACCATGAACAAGGAAATATAATAATAATGCTTTTATTATTGCCTCTAGGGCATATTTCCAACAGTCTCCCACTTGCACTAGAGTCAATAATCTAGTTACATTGTGATGAATCGTACACCCATGGAATTCTGGTGTTGATCATGTTTTGCCCTAGGGAGAGGTTTAGTCAACGGATCTGCTACATTCAGGTCCGTATGTACTTTACAAATTTCTATGTCTCCATCTTGAACATTTTCACGAATGGAGTTGAAGCGACGCTTGATGTGCCTTGTCTTCTTGTGAAACCTGGGCTCCTTGGCAAGTGCAATAGCTCCAGTGTTGTCACAGAAGAGCTTGATCGGCCCCGACGCATTGGGTATGACTCCGAGGTCGGTGATGAACTCCTTCACCCAGATTGCTTCATGTGCTGCCTCCGAGGCTGCCATGTACTCCGCTTCACATGTAGATCCCGCCACGACGCTCTGCTTGCAACTGCACCAGCTTACTGCCCCACCATTCAAAATATACACGTATCCGGTTTGTGACTTTGAGTCATCCAGATCTGTGTCGAAGCTAGCGTCGACGTAACCCTTTACGACGAGCTCTTCGTCACCTCCATAAACGAGAAACATCTCCTTAGTCCTTTTCAGGTACTTCAGGATATTCTTGACCGCTGTCCAGTGTTCCTTGCCGGGATTACTTTGGTACCTTCCTACCAAACTTACGGCAAGATTTACATCGGGTCTGGTACACAGCATGGCATACATAGTAGAACCTATGGCTGAGGCATAGGGGATGACACTCATCTCTTCTATTTCTTCTGCCGTGGTCGGACTTTGAGCCGAGCTCAATTTCATACCTTGCAGTACAGGCAAGAATCCCTTCTTAGACTGATCCATATTGAACTTCTTCAATATCTTATCAAGGTATGTGCTTTGTGAAAGACCTATGAGGCGTCTTGATCTATCTCTATAGATCTTGATGCCTAATATATAAGCAGCTTCTCCAAGGTCCTTCATTGAAAAACTCTTATTCAAGTAGGCCTTGATGCTGTCCAAGAGTTCTGTATCATTTCCCATCAAAAGTATGTCATCTACATATAATATGAGAAATGCTACAGAGCTCCCACTCACTTTCTTGTAAACACAGGCTTCTCCATAAGTCTGCGTAAACCCAAACGCTTTGATCATCTCATCAAAGCGAATGTTCCAACTCCGAGATGCTTGCACCAGCCCATAAATCGAGCGTTGGAGCTTGCACACCTTGTCAGCATTCTTAGGATCGACAAAACCTTCCGGCTGCATCATATACAATTCTTCCTTAAGGAAACCATTAAGGAATGCCGTTTTGACGTCCATTTGCCATATTTCATAATCGTAGAATGCGGCAATTGCTAACATGATTCGGACGGACTTCAGCTTTGCTACCGGTGAGAAAGTCTCATCGTAGTCAACCCCTTGAACTTGTCGATAACCCTTAGCGACAAGCCGAGCTTTATAGATGGTCACATTACCATCCGCGTCTGTCTTCCTCTTAAAGATCCATTTATTTTCTATGGCTCGCCGTTGTACGGGCAAGTCAGTCAAAGTCCATACTTCGTTTTCATACATGGATCCTATCTCGGATTTCATGGCTTCTAGCCATTTGTCGGAATCCGGGCCCGCCATCGCTTCTTCATAGTTCGAAGGTTCACCGTTGTCCAACAACATGATTTCCAGGTCAGGGTTGCCGTACCACTCTGGTGCGGAACGTGTCCTTGTGGACCTTCGAATTTCAGTAGAAGCTAGATCAGAAGTATCTTGATCATTAACATCCTCTCTAGTCGGTGCTGGCACCTCAGGAACATTTTCTTGAGTTGCGCCATTTTCCGGTTCAAGAGGCAATACTTCATCTAGTTCTACTTTCCTCCCACTTACTTCTTTCGAGAGAAACTCCTTCTCTAGAAAGGATCCATTCTTGGCAACAAAGACCTTGCCTTCGGATCTGAGGTAGAAGGTATACCCAATAGTTTCTTTAGGGTATCCTATGAAGACGCATTTTTCTGACTTGGGTTCGAGCTTTTCAGGTTGAAGTTTCTTGACATAAGCATCGCATCCCCAAACTTTTAGAAACGACAGCTTAGGTTTCTTCCCAAACCATAATTCATATGGTGTCGTCTCAACGGATTTCGACGGAGCCCTATTTAAAGTGAATGCGGCAGTCTCTAAAGCATAGCCCCAAAAAGATAGCGGTAAATCGGTAAGAGACATCATAGACCACACCATATCTAATAGAGTGCGATTACGACGTTCGGACACACCGTTACGCTGAGGTGTTCCAGGCGGCGTTAGTTGTGAAACTATTCCACATTTTCTTAAGTGTGTGCCAAATTCATGACTCAAGTATTCTCCTCCATGATCTGATCGTAGAAACTTGATCTTCCTGTCACGTTGATTCTCAACCTCACTCTGAAATTCCTTAAACCTTTCAAAGGTTTCAGACTTGTGTTTCATTAAGTAGATATACCCATATCTACTCAAGTCGTCAGTGAGAGTGAGAACATAACGATAGCCACCGCGAGCCTCAACACTCATTGGACCGCACACATCAGTATGTATGATTTCCAATAAGTTGGTTGCTCGCTCCATTGTTCCTGAGAACGGAGTCTTGGTCATTTTACCCATGAGGCATGGTTCGCACGTGTCAAATGATTCATAATCAAGAGACTCTAAAAGTCCATCTGCATGGAGCTTCTTCATGCGTTTGACACCTATGTGACCAAGGCGGCAGTGCCACAAGTATGTGGGACTATCGTTATTAACCTTACATCTTTTGGTATTCACACTATGAACATGTGTAGCATTACGCTCGAGATTCATTAAGAATAAACCATTCACCACAGGAGCATGACCATAAAACATATCTCTCATATAAATGGAACAACCATTATTCTCGGATTTAAATGAGTAGCCATCTCGAATTAAACGAGATCCCGATACAATGTTCATGCTCAAAGCTGGTACTAAATAACAATTATTGAGGTTTAAAACTAATCCCGTAGGTAAATGAAGAGGCAGCGTGCCGACGGCGATCACATCGACCTTGGAACCATTCCCGACGCGCATCGTCACCTCGTCCTTCGCCAGTCTCCGTTTATTCCGCAGCTCCTGCTTTGAGTTACAAATGTGAGCAACTGCACCGGTATCAAATACCCAAGAGCTACTACGAGCACTGGTTAGGTACACATCAATTACATGTATATCACATATACCTTTTGTTTTGCCGGCCTTCTTGTCCGCTAAGTATTTGGGGCAATTCCGCTTCCAGTGACCACTTCCCTTGCAATAAAAACACTCAGTCTCGGGCTTGGGTCCATTCTTTGGCTTCTTCCCGGCAGCTTGCTTGCCGGGCGCGGCAACTTCCTTGCCGTCCTTCTTGAAGGCTTTCTTACCCTTGCCCTTCTTGAACTTAGTGGTTTTATTGACCATCAACACCTGATGTTCCTTCTTGACTTCTACCTCTGCTGATTTCAGCATAGCAAATACTTCAGGAATGGTCTTTTCCATCCCCTGCATATTGAAGTTCATCACAAAGCTCTTGTAGCTTGGTGGAAGCGACTGGAGGATTCTGTCAATGACCGCATCATCCGGGAGATTAACTCCCAGCTGAGTCAAGCGGTTATGTAATCCAGACATCGTGAGTATGTGCTCACTGACAGAACTATTTTCCTCCATCTTACAGCTGAAGAACTTGTCGGAGACCTCATATCTCTCGACCCGGGCATGAGCTTGGAAAACCATTCTCAGCTCTTCGAACATCTCATATGCTCCATGCCTCTCAAAACGCTTTTGGAGCCCCGGTTCTAAACTGTAAAGCATGCCGCACTGAACGAGGGAGTTGTCATCGGACCGTGCCTGCCAAGCGTTCATAACGTCTTGTTCGGCAGGGAGGACAGGTGCGTCACCCAACGGTGCTTGTAGGACATAATCTTTCTTGGCAGCTATGAGGATGATCCTCAGGTTCCGGACCCAGTCCGTGTAGTTGCTGCCATCGTCTTTCAGCTTAGTTTTCTCTAGGAACGCGTTGAAGTTGAGGACTACGTTGGCCATTTGATCTACAAGACATATTGTAAATATTTTAGACTAAGTTCATGATAATTAAGTTCATCAAATCAAATTATTTATGAACTCCCACTTAGATAGACATCCCTCTTCTAGTCATCTAAGTATAACATGATCCGAGTTAACTAGGCCGTGTCCGATCATCACGTGAGACGGACTAGTCAACGTCGGTGAACATCTTCATGTTGATCGTATCTTCTATACGACTCATGCTCGACCTTTCGGTCTTCTGTGTTCCGAGGCCATGTCTGTACATGCTAGGCTCGTCAAGTCAACCTAAGTGTTTGCATGTGTAAATCTGTCTTACACCCGTTGTATGTGAACGTTAGAATCTATCACACCCGATCATCACGTGGTGCTTCGAAACGACGAACTTTAGCAACGGTGCACAGTTAGGGGGAACACTTCTTGAAATTATTATGAGGGATCATCTTATTTACTACCGTCGTTCTAAGTAAACAAGATGCAAAACATGATAAACATCACATGCAATCAAATAATAAACGTGACATGATATGGCCAATATCACATAGCTCCTTGGATCTCCATCTTGGGGCTCCATGATCATCTTGTCACCGGCTTGACACCATGATCTCCATCATCATGATCTCCATCATCGTGTCTCCATGAAGTTGCTCGCCAACTGTTACTTCTGCTACTATGGCTAACGCGTTTAGCAATAAAGTAAAGTAATTTACATGACGTTTCTCAATGACACGCAGGTCATATAAAAGAATAAAGACAACTCCTATGGCTCCTGCCGGTTGTCATACTCATCGACATGCAAGTCGTGATTCCTATTACAATAGCATGAACATCTCATACATCACATATAGATCATTCATCATTCATCACAACTTTGGCCATATCATATCACAAACCACTTGCTGCAAAAACAAGTTAGACGTCCTCTAATTGTTGTTGCAAGTTTTACGTGGCTGAATTAGGGTTCTAGCAAGAACGTTTTCTTACCTACGTTAAAGCCACAACGTGATTTGTCAACTTCTATTTACCCTTCATAAGGACCCTGTTCATCGAATCCGCTCCAACTAAAGTGGGAGAGACAGACACCCGCCAGCCACCTTATGCAACTAGTGCATGTTAGTCGGTGGAACCGGTCTCACGTAAGCGTACGTGTAAGGTTGGTCCGGGCCGCTTCATCCCACAATACCGCTGAAGCAAGAAACGACTAGTAGCGGCAAGAGAGTTGACAAATCCACGCCCACAACGAATTGTGTTCTACTCGCGCAAGAAGAACTACGCATAAACCTAGCTCATGATGCCACTGTTGGGGAACGTTGCAGAAAACAAAAATTTTCCTACTCGTTTCACCAAGATCATCTAGGAGTTCATCTAGCAACGAGTCACGAGATGCATCTACATACCTTTGTAGATCGCGAGCGGAAGCGTTCGTTGGAACGAGGTTGATGTTGTCGAACACGTCGTGATCCAAATCACCGATGACCAGCGCCGAACGGACGGCACCTCCGCGTTCAACACACGTACGGGACGGGAGACGTCTCCTCCTTCTTGATCCAGCAAGGGGGAAGGAGAGGTTGATGATGATCCAGCAGCACGACGGCGTGGTGGTGGATGCAGGGCGTCACGTCAGCAGGGCTTCGCCGTGTTCTATGAGAGAGGAAGAAGTAACGGGGAGAGAGGAAGCACCAAAAGCGCGCGCTGCAAGTTCCTCCTCCCCCCCACTATATATAGGGGTGCCAGAGGGGGGCGCCGGCCCTGGTAGATGGGATCTACCAGGGGGGGCGGCGGCCAGGGGTGGGGGGCTTGCCCCCCAAGCAAGGGGGCGCCCCCCTTAGGGTTCCCCCCCAACCCTAGGCGCATGGGCCTTGGGGGGGCTGGCGCCCCAGCCCACTATGGGCTGGGTTCCCTCCTATTTCAGCCCAAGGGGCCCTCCGGGATAGGTGGCCCCACCCGGTGGACCCCCGGGACCCTTCCGGTGGTCCCGGTACAATACCGGGTACCCCGAAACTTGTCCCGATGGCCGAAACTGCACATCCTATATATAATTCTTTACCTCCGGACCATTCCGGAACTTCTCGTGACGTCCGGGATCTCATCCGGGACCCCGAACAACATTCGGGTTACTGCATATACTTATCTTCACAACCCTAGCGTCACCGAACCTTAAGTGTGTAGACCCTACGGGTTCGGGAGACATGTAGACATGACCGAGACGATCTCAGGTCAATAACCAACAGCGGGATCTGGATACCCATGTTGGCTCCCACATGCTCCACGATGTTCTCATCGGATGAACCACGATGTCGAGGATTCAATCAACCCCGTATGCAATTCCCTTTGTCTATCGATATATTACTTGCCCGAGATTCGATCGTCGGTATCCCAATACCTCGTTCAATCTCGTTACCGGCAAGTCACTTTACTCGTACCGTAATGCATGATCCCGTGACCAGACACTTGGTCACTTTGAGCTCATTATGATGATGCAATACCGAGTGGGCCCAGTGATACCTCTCCGTCATACGGAGTGACAAATCCCAGTCTTGATCCGTGTCAACCCAACAGATACTTTCGGAGATACCCGTAGTCTACCTTTATAGTCACCCAGTTACGTTGTGACGTTTGGTATACCCAAAGCACTCCTACGGTATCCGGGAGTTACACGATCTCATGGTCTAAGGAAAAGATACTTGACATTGCAAAACTCTAGCAAAACGAACTACACGATCTTTATGCTATGTTTAGGATTGGGTCTTGTCCATCACATCATTCTCCTAATGATGTGATCTCGTTATCAATGACATCTTATGTCCATAGCCAGGAAACCATGACTATCTGTTGATCAACGAGCTAGTCAACTAGAGGCTTACTAGGGACATGTTGGTGTCTGTTATTCACACATGTATTACGATTTCCGGATAACACAATTATAGCATGAATAAAGACAATTACCATGAACAAGGAAATATAATAATAATGCTTTTATTATTGCCTCTAGGGCATATTTCCAACAAAGGAACGATCTCAAGGATCAACTTGTGTGTCTAGAGGTGCCCCCTGCCCCCGTATATAAAGGATGAGAGGGGGAGGGCTGGCCGGCCAAGCAAGGGAGGCGCAGGAGGAGTCCTACTCCTACCGGGAGTAGGACTCCCCCCTCCAATCCTAGTCCAACTAGGTTTTCTCAAGTGGGAAAGAGAGAGGGGGTGGCCGGCCACCTTCCCTAGTCCTAATAGGACTAGGGGAAGGGGGGGAGGCGCGCAGCCCATGGGGCAGCCCTTTCACCTTTCTACCAAGGCCCATGTTGGCCCATTTGGCTCCCGGGGGGTTCCGGTAACCCTCCCGGTAATCCGGTAAAATCCCGATTTCACCCAGAACACTTCCGATGTCCAAACATAGGCTTCCAATATACTCCCTCCGTTCCTTGATATAAGGTGTATAGATTTTTGAGAAAAAACCCAAAATATAAGGTGTATTGAGTTGCACCACTCGTATGAATAAATTTTTTAGGGATTCGATTACATTTCCTTATATTAGGCAAGCTCCTCTATTTTCTCATGCCAATTAGTCAGGTGTAATCTCGCCCAAACCTTGTGAAATTTTTCCTCCATGTGCGTTCTTTAATTTCCGTGCCAAAAACTATACACCCTATATTTAGGAATGGAGGGAGTATCAATCTTTATGTCTCGACCATTTCGAGACTCCTCGTCATGTCCGTGATCACATCCGGGACTCCGAACAACCTTCGGTACATCAAAATGCATAAACTCATAATAATTGTCATCGTAACGTTAAGCGTGCGGACCCTACGGTTCGAGAACAATGTAGACATGACCAAGACACGTCTCCGGTCAATAACCAATAGCGGGACCTGGATGCCCATATTGGCTCCTACATATTATACGAAGATCTTTATCGGTCAGACCGCATAACAACATACGTTGTTCCCTTTGTCATCGGTATGTTACTTGCCCGAGATTCGATCGTCGGTATCCAATACCTAGTTCAATCTCGTTACTGGCAAGTCTCTTTACTCGTTCCGTAATACATCATCCCACAACTAACTCATTAGTTGCAATGCTTGCAAGGCTTAAGTGATGTGCATTACCGAGAGGGCCCAGAGCTACCTCTCCGACAATTGGAGTGACAAATCCTAATCTCAAAATACGCCAACCCAACATCTACCTTTGGAGCCACCTGTAGTACTCCTTTATAATCACCCAGTTACATTGTGACGTTTGGTAGTACCCAAAGTGTTCCTCCGGCAAACGGGAGTTGCATAATCTCATAGTCATAGGAACATGTATAAGTCATGAAGAAAGCAATAGCAACATACTAAACGATCGTGTGCTAAGCTAATGGAATGGGTCATGTCAATCAGATCATTCAACTAATGATGTGACCTCGTTAATCAAATAACAACTCTTTGTCCATGGTTAGGAAACATAACCATCTTTGATTAATGAGCTAGTCAAGTAGAGGCATACTAGTGACACTCTGTTTGTCTATGTATTCACACATGTATTATGTTTCCGGTTTAATACAATTCTAGCATGAATAATAAACATTTATCATGATATAAGGAAATAAATAATAACTTTATTATTGCCTCTAGGGCATATTTCTGCATTTTATGAAATCTGGCAAATGGATAAACAAAACTGCATTCCTTAATGGATTTATTAAAGAAGAGTTGTATGTGATGCAACAAGATGGTTTTGTCAATCCTAAAGGTGCTAAGAAAATGTGCAAGCTCCAGTGATCCATTTATGGACTGGTGCAAGCATCTCGGAGTTGGAATATACGCTTTGATAAGTTGATCAAAGCATATAGTTTTATACAGACTTGCGGTGAAGCCTGTATTTACAAGAAAGTGAGTGGGAGCACTACAACATTTCTGATAAGTATATGTGGATGACATATTATTGATCGGAAATAATTCTGCAAAGCATAAAGGAGTGTTTGAAAGGAGTTTTTCAAAGAAAGACCTCGGTGAAGCTGCTTACATATTGAGTATCAAGATCTATAGAGATAGATCAAGACGCTTGATAAGTTTTTTCAATGAGTACATACCTTGACAAGATTTTGAAGTAGTTCAAAATGGAACAGTCAAAGAAAGAGTTCTTGCCTGTGTTACAAGGTGTGAAATTGAGTAAGACTCAAAGCCCGACCACGGCAGAAGATAGAAAGAGAATGAAAGTCATTCCTTATGCCTCAGCCATAGGTTCTATAAAGTATGCCATGCTATGTACCAGATCTATTGTATACCCTACACTGATTTTGGCAAGGGAGTACAATAGTGATCTAGGAGAAGATCACTGGACATTGGTCAAAATTATCCTTAGTAGAATAAGGATATGTTTCTCGATTATGGAGGTGACAAAAAGATTCGTCGTAAAGGGTTACGTCGATGCAAGTTTTGACACTAATCTAGATGACTCTAAGTCTCGATCTAGATACATATTGAAAGTGGGAGCAATTAGCTAGAGTAGCTCCGTGCAGAGCATTGTTGATATAGATATTTGCAAAATACTTACGAATCTGAATATGACAGACCCGTTGACTAAAATTATCTCACAAACAAAACATGATCACACCTTAGTACTCTTTGGGTGTTAATCACATAGAGATGTGAACTAGATTACTGACTCTAGTAAACCCTTTGAGTGTTGGTCACATGATGATGTGAACTATGGGTGTTAATCACATGATGATGTGAACTATTGTTTTTAAATCACATGGCGATGTGAACTAGATTATTGACTCTAGTGCAAGTGGGAGACTCAAGGAAATATGCCCTAGAGGCAATAATAAAGTTATTATTTATTTCCTTATATCATGATAAATGTTTATTATTCATGCTAGAATTGTATTAAACCGGAAACATAATACATGTGTGAATACATAGACAAACAGAGTGTCACTAGTATGCCTCTACTTGACTAGCTCGTTAATCAAAGATGGTTATGTTTCCTAACCATGGACAAAGAGTTGTCATTTGATTAACGAGATCACATCATTAGTTGAATGATCTGATTGACATGACCCATTCCATTAGCTTAGCACCCGATCGTTTAGTATGTTGCTATTGCTTTTTTCATGACTTATACATGTTCCTATGACTATGAGATTATGTAACTCTCGTGTGCCGGAGGAACACTTTGTGTGCTACCAAACGTCACAACGTAATTGGGTGATTATAAAGGTGCTCTACAGGTGTCTCCAAAGGTACATGTTGGGTTGACGTATTTCGAGATTAGGATTTGTCACTCCGATCGTCGCAGAGGTATCTCTGCGCCCTCTCGGTAATGCACATCACTTAAGCCTTGCAAGCATTGCAACTAATGAGTTAGTTGCGGGATGATGTATTACGGAACGAGTAAAGAGACTTGCCGGTAACGAGATTGAACTAGGTATTGGATACCGACAATCGATTCTCAGGCAAGTAACATACCGATGACGAAGGGAACAACGTATGTTGTTATGGGTCTGACCGATAAAGATCTTCGTAGAATATGTAGGAGCCAATATGGGCATCCAGGTCCCGCTGTTGGTTATTGACCGGAGACGTGTCTCGGTCATGTCTACATTGTTCTCGAACCGTAGGGTCCGCACGCTTAAAGTTACGATGACAGTTTCATTATGAGTTTATGTATTTTGATGTACTGAAGGTTGTTCGGGGTCCCGAATGTGATCACGGATATGACGGGGAGTCTCAAAATGGTCGAGACATAAAGATTGATATATTGGACGGCTATATTCGGACACCGGAAGTGTTCCGGGGAAGTTTCGGATAAAACCGGAGAACCGGGGGGTTACCGAAACCCCCTGGGGGGTTAATGGGCCTCATGGGCCTAAAGTGGAGAAGAGGAAAGGCAGCCAGGGCAGGCTGCGCGCCACCTCTCCCCCTAGTCCGAATTGGACAAGGAGGGAGGGGCGGCGCCCCCCCTTTCCTTCCTCTCCTCTCTCCCTTCCTTCCCCCTCTCCTACTTGGACAAGGAAAGGGAGGGGAGTCCTACTCCCGGTAGGAGTAGGACTCCTCCTGCGTGCCTCCTACTAGGGCCGACCGCACCCCCCTTTGGCTCCTTTATATACGGGGGCAGGGGGCACCCTAGGACACAGAAGTTGATCTTCATGATCGTTCCTTAGCCGTGTGCGGTGCCCCCCTCCACGATATTACACCTCGATCATATTGTAGCGGTGCTTAGGCGAAGCCCTGCGACGGTTAAACATCAAGATCGTCACCACGCCGTCGTGCTGACGAAACTCCTCCCCGAAGCTTTGTTGGATCGGAGCCCAGGGTGCGTCATCGAGCTGTACGTGTGTCAAGAACTCGGAGGTGCCGGAGTAACGGTGCTTGGATCGGTTGGACCGGGAAGACGTACGACTACTTCCTCTACGTTGCGTCAACGCTTCCGCTTCGGTCTACGAGGGTACGTAGACAACACTCTACCCTCTCGTTGCTATGCATCACCATGATCTTGCGTGTGTGTAGGATTTTTTTGAAATTACTACGTTACCCAACACCCCCTGCCTCCGTATATAAAGGTTCAAGAGGGGGAGGCCGGCCGGGCATCATAGGGCGCGCCAGGAGGAGTCCTACTCCCTCCGGGAGTAGGACTTCTTCCCCAATCCTAGTTGGAATAGGATTCGCGAGGTGGAAAAGAGAGAGAGAGAAGGAGGGGGCACCGGCCCCCTCTCTCCTTGTCCTATTCGGACTAGGGGGGAGGGGCGCGCGGCCCAGCCTTGGCCGCCTCTCCTCTTCTTCCACTAAGGCCCACTAAGGCCCATATAGCTCCCGGGGGGTTCCGGTAACTTCCCCGTACTCCGGTAAAATCCCGATTTCACCCGGAACACTTTCGATATCCAAACATAGGCTTCCAATATATCAATCTTTATGTCTCGACCATTTCGAGACTCCTCGTCATGTCCGTGATCTCATCCGGGACGCCGAACAACCTTCGGTACATCAAAACGTATAAACTCATAATATAACTTTCATCGAAACCTTAAGCGTGCGGACCCTACGGGTTCGAGAACAATGTAGACATGACCGAGATACGTCTCCGGTCAATAACCAATAGCGAGACCTGGATGCCCATATTGGCTCCTACATATTCTACGAAGATCTTTATCGGTCAGACTGCATAACAACATACGTTGTTCCCTTTGTCATCGGTATGTTACTTGCCCGAGATTCGATCGTCGGTATCCAATACCTAGTTCAATCTCATTACCGGCAAGTCTCTTTAGTCATTCCGTAATACATCATCCCGCAACTAACTCATTAGTTGCAATGCTTGCAAGGCTTAAGTGATGTGCATTACCGAGAGGGCCTTGAGATACCTCTCCGACGATCGAAGTGACAAATCCTAATCTCGAAATACGTCAACCCAACATGTACCTTTGGGGACACCTGTAGAGCACCTTTATAATCACCCAGTTACGTTGTGACGTTTGGTAGCACACAAAGTGTTCCTCCGGCAAACGGGAGTTGCATAATCTCATAGTCATAGGAACATGTATGAGTCATGAAGAAAGCAATAGCAACATACTAAATGATCAAGTGCTAAGCTAACGGAATGGGTCAAGTCAATTAGATCATTCACCTAATGATGTGATCCCGTTAATCAAATAACAACTCTTTGTCCATGGTTAGGAAACATAACCATCTTTGATTAATGAGCTAGTCAAGTAGAGGCATACTAGTGACACTCTGTTTGTCTATGTATTCACACATGTATTATGTTTCCGATTAATACAATTCTAGCATGAATAATAAACATTTATCATGAAATAAGGAAATAAATAATAACTTTATTATTGCCTCTAGGGCATATTTCCTTCAGTCTCCCACTTGCACTAGAGTCAATAATCTAGTTCACATCGCCATGTGATTTAACAGCAATAGTTCACATCACCATGTGATTAACACCCATAGTTCACATCGATATTTGATCAACACCCAAAGGGTTTACTAGAGTCAGTAATATAGTTCACATCGCTATGTGATTAACACCCAAAGAGTACTAAGGTGTGATCATGTTTTGCTTCTGAGATAATTTTAGTCAACGAGTCTGTCACATTCGGATCCGTAAGTATTTTGCGAATTTCTATGTCAACAATGCTCTACAAGGAGCTACTCTTAGCTAATTGCTCCCACTTTCAATATGTATCCAGATTGAGACTTAGAGTCATCTAGATCAGTGTCAAAATTTGCATCGACGTAACCCTTTACGACGAACCCTTTTTGTCACGTCCATAATTGAGAAACATATCCTTATTCCACTAAGGATAATTTTGACCGCTGTCCAGTGATCTACTCCTAGATCACTATTGTACTCCCTTGCTTAACATAGTATAGGGTATACAATAGATCTGGTACACAACATGGCATACTTTATAGAATCTATGGCTGAGGCATAGGGAATGACTTTCATTCTCTTTCTATCTTCTGCCGTGGTCGGGCTTTGAGTCTTACTCAATTTCACACCTTGTAACACAGGCAAGAACTCTTTCTTTGACTGTTCCATTTTGAACTACTTCAAAATCTTGTCAAGGTATGTACTCATTGAAAAAACTTATCAGGCGTTTTGATCTATCTCTATAGATCTTGATGCTGAATATGTAAGCAGCTTCACCGAGGTCCTTCGAAAAACTCCTTTCAAATACTCCTTTATGCTTTGCAGAATAATTCTACATTATTTCCGATCAACAATATGTCATTTACATATACTTATCAGAAATGTTGTAGTGCTCCCACTCACTTTCTTGTAAATACAGGCTTCATCGCAAGTCTGTATAAAACTATATGCTTTGATCAACTTATCAAAGCGTGTATTCCAACTCCGAGATGCTTGCACCAGTCCATAGATGAATCGCTGGAGCTTGCATATTTTGTTAGCACCTTTAGGATTGACAAAACCTTCTGGTTGCATCATATACAACTCTTCTTTAATAAATCCACTAAGGAATGCAGTTTTGTTTATCCATTTGCCAGATTTCATAAAATGCGGCAATTGCTAACATGATTTGGACAGACTTAAGCATAGATACGAGTGAGAAACTCTCATCGTAGTCAACACCTTTAAACTTGTCGGAAATTTTTTGCGACAATTCTAGCTTTGTAGATAGTAACACTACTATCAGCGTCCGTCTTCCTCTTGAAGATCCATTTATTTTCTATGGCTTGCCGATCATCGGGCAAGTCAACCAAAGTCTACACTTTGTTCTGATACATGGATCCCATCTCAGATTTCATGGCCTCAAGCCATTTATCGGAATCTGGGCTCATCATCGCTTCCTCATAGTTCGTAGGTTCATCACGGTCAAGTAACATGACCTCCAGAATAGGATTACCGTACCACTCTGGTGCGGATCTCACTCTGATTCACCTACGAGATTTGGTAGTAACTTGATCTGAAGTTACATGATCATCATCATTAGCTTCCTCACTAATTGGTGTAGTAGTCACAGGAACAGCTTTCTGTGATGAACTATTTTCCAATAAGGGAGAAGGTAAAATTACCTTATCAAGTTTTCTACTTTCCTCCCACTCACTTCTTTCGAGAGAAACTCCTTCTCTAGAAAGGATCCATTCTTAGCAACGAATGTCTTGCCTTCGGATCTGTGATAGAAGGTGTACCCAACTGTCTCCTTTGGGTATCCTATGAAGACATATTTCTCCGATTTGAGTTTGAGCTTATCGAGATGAAACTTTTCACATAAGCATCGCAACTCCAAACTTTAAGAAACGACGGCTTAGGTTTCTTGCCAAACCATAGTTCACACGGTGTCGTCTCAACGGATTTAGATGGTGCCCTATTTAACGTGAATGCAGCTGTCTCTAATGCATAACCCCAAAACGATAGTGGTAGATCGGTAAGAGACATCATAGATCGCACTATATCTAATAAAGTACGGTTATGACGTTCGGACACACCATTACACTATGGTGTTCCAGGTGGCGTGAGTAGTGAAACTATTTCACATTGTTTTAATTGAAGGCCAAACTCGTAACTCAAATATTTTACCTCTACGATCATATCGTAGAAACTTTTATTTTCTTGTCACGATGATTTTCCACTTCACTCTGAAATTCTTTGAACTATTCAAATGTTTCAGACTTATGTTTCATCAAGTAGATATCCCCATATCTGCTCAAATCATCTGTGAAGGTCAGAAAATAATGATACCTGCTGCAAGCCTTAATATTCATCGGACCACATACATCAGTATGTATGATTTCCAACAAATCTGTTTATTGCTTCATTGTTCCGGAGAACGGAGTCTTAGTCATCTTGCCTATGAGGCATGGTTCGCAAGTACCAAGTGATTCATAATCAAGTGGTTCCAAAAGTCCATCAGTATGGAGTTTCTTCATGCGCTTTACACCGATATGACCTAAACGGCAGTGCCACAAATAAGTTGCACTATCATTATTAACTTTGCATCTTTTGGCTTTAATATTATGAATATGTGTAACACTACAATCGAGATCCAACGAACTATTTTCATTGGGTGTATGACCATCGAAGGTTTTATTCATGCAAACAGAACAACAATTTATTCTCTATGAATAACCGTATTACAATAAACATGATCAAATCATATTCATGCTCTACGCAAACACCAAATAACACTTATTTAGGTTCAACACTAATCCTGAAAGTATAGGGAGTGTGCGATGATGATCATATCAATCTTGGAACCACTTCCAACACACATCGTCACTTCACCCTTAACTAGTCTCTGTTCATTCTGCAACTCCCGTTTCGAGTTACTAATCTTAGCAACTGAACTAGTACCAAATACTGAGGGGTTGCTATGAACACTAGTAAAGTACACATCAATAACATGTATATCAAATATACCTTTGTTTACTTTGCCATCCTTTCTTATCCACCAATTACTTGGGGTAGTTCCGCTTCTAGTGACCAGTCCCTTTGCAGTAGAAGCACTCAATCTCAGGCTTAGGTCTAGACTTGGGCTTCTTCACTTGAGCAGCAACTTGCTTGCCGTTCTTCTTGAAGTTCCCCTTCTTCCCTTTGCCCTTTTCTTGAAACTAGTGGTCTTATTAACCATCAACACTTGATGTTTTTCTTGATTTCTACCTTCGTCGATTTCAGCATCACGAAGAGCTTGGGAATTACTTTCGTCATCCTTTGCATATTATAGTTCATCACGAAGTTCTACTAACTTGGTGATGGTGACTAGATAATTCTGTCAATCACTATCTTATCTGCAAGATTAACTCCCACTTGATTCAAGCGATTGTAGTACCCAGACAATCTGAGCACATGCTCACTAGTTGAGCGATTCTCCTCCATCTTTTAGTTATAGAACTTGTTGGAAACTTCATATCTCTCAACTTGGGTATTTGCTTGAAATATTAACTTCAACTCCTGGAACATCTCATATGGTCCATGACGTTCAAAACATCTTTGATGTCCCGATTCTAAGCTGTTAAGCATGGTGCACTAAACTATCAAGTAGTCATCATACTGAGCTAGCCAAACGTTCATAACGTCTGTATCTGCTCCTGCAATAGGTATGTCACCTAGCGGTGCATTAAGGACATAATTCTTCTGTGCAGCAATGAGGATAAACCTCAGATCATGGATCCAATCCGCATCATTGCTACTAACATTTTTCAACTTAGTTTTCTCTAGGAACATATCAAAACAAACATAGGGAAGCAACAACGCGAGCTATTGATCTACAACATAGATATGCTAATACTACCAGGACTAAGTTCATGATAAATTTAAGTTCAATTAATCATATTACTTAACAACTCACACTTAGATAGACATCCCTCTAATCATCTAAGTGATCACGTGATCCAAATCAACTAAACCATGTCCGATCATCACGTGAGATGGAGTAGTTTTGAATGGTGAACATCACTATGTTGATCATATCTACTATATGATTCACGCTCGACCTTTCGGTCTCCGTGTTCCGAGGCCATATCTCTATATGCTTGGCTCGTCAAGTATAACCTGAGTATTCCGCATGTGCAACTGTTTTGTACCCGTTGTATTTGAACGTAGAGCCTATCACACCCGATCATCACGTGGTGTCTCAGCACGAAGAACTTTCGCAACGGTGCATACTCAGGGAGAACACTTCTTGATAATTAGTGAGAGAGCATCTTAAAATGCTACCGTCAATCAAAGCAAGATAAGATGCATAAAAGATAAGCATCACATGCAATCAATATAAGTCATATGATATGGCCATCATCATCTTGTGCTTGTGATCTCCATCTTCGAAGCACCATCATGATCACCATCGTCACCGGCGCGACACCTTGATCTCCATCGTAGCATCGTTGTCGTCTCGCCAATCTTATGCTTCCACAACTATCGCTACCGCTTAGTGATAAAGTAAAGCATTACAGCGTGATTGCATTGCATACAATAAAGCGACAACCATATGGCTCCTGCCAGTTGCCGATAACTCGGTTACAAAACATGATCATCTCATACAATAAAATTTAGCATCATGTCTTGACCATATCACATCACAACATGCCCTGCAAAAACAAGTTAGACGTCCTCTACTTTGTTGTTGCAAGTTTTACATGGCTGCTACGGGCTTAAGCAAGAAACAATCTTACCTACGCATCAAAACCACAACGATAGTTTGTCAAGTTGGTGCTGTTTTAACCTTCGCAAGGACCGGGCGTAGCCACACTTGGTTCAACTAAAGTTGGAGAAACTGTCACCCGCAAGCCACCTATGTGCAAAGCACGTCGGGAGAACCGGTCTCGCGTAAGTGTACGCGTAATGTCGGTCCGGGCCGCTTCGTCCAACAATACCGCTGAACCAAAGTATGACATGCTGGTAAGCAGTATGACTTATATCGCCCACAACTCACTTGTGTTCTACTCGTGCATATAACATCAACAAATAAAACCTAGGCTCGGATGCCACTGTTGGGGAACGTGGTAATTTCAAAAAAATTCCTACGCACACGCAAGATCATGGTGATGCATAGCAACGAGAGGGGAGAGTGTGATCTACGTACCCTTGTAGATCGACAATGGAAGCGTTTGGTTGATGTAGTCGTATGTCTCCATGGCCCAACTGGTCAAGCACCGAAACTACGACACCTCCGAGTTTTAACACACGTTCAGCTCGATGACGATCCCCGGACTCCGATCCAGCAAAGTGTCAGGGAAGAGTTCCGTCAGCACGACGGTGTGGTGACGATCTTGATGTACTACAGTCGCAGGGCTTCGCCTAAGCACCGCTACAATATTATCGAGGATTATGGTGGAAGGGGGCATCGCACACGGCTAAGAATATGATCACGTGGATAAACTTGTGTGTCTCTGGGGTGCCCCTGCCTCCGTATATAAAGGTTCAAGAGGGGTAGGCCGACCGTCCATCATAGGGCGCGCCAGGAGGAGTCCTACTCCCTCCGGGAGTAGGACTTCTTCCCCAATCCTAGTTGGAATAGGATTCGCGAGGTGGAAAAGAGAGAGAGAGAAGGAGGGGGGTGCCGGCCCCCTCTCTCCTTGTCCTACTCGGACTAGGGGGGAGGGGCGCGCGGCCCAGCCCTGGCCGCCTCTCCTCTTCTTCCACTAAGGCCCACTAAGGCCCATATAGCTCCCGGGGGGTTCCGGTAACCTCCCGGTACTATGGTAAAATCCCGATTTCACCCGGAACACTTCCAATATCCAAACATAGGCTTCCAATATATCAATCTTTATGTCTCGACCATTTCGAGACTCCCCGTCATGTCCGTGATCTCATCTGGGACTCCGAACAACCTTCGGTACATCAAAACATATAAACTCATAATATAACTGTCATCAAAACCTTAAGCGTGCGGACCCTACGGGTTCGAGAACAATGTAGACATGACCGAGATACGTCTCCGGTCAATAACCAATAGCGGGACCTGGATGCCCATATTGGTTCCTACATATTCTACGAAGATCTTTATCGGTCAGACCGCATAACAACATACGTTGCTCCCTTTGTCATCGGTATGTTACTTGCCCGAGATTCGATCGTCGGTATCCAATACCTAGTTCAATCTCGTTACCAGCAAGTCTCTTTACTCGTCCCGTAATACATCATCCCGCAACTAAGTCATTAGTTGCAATGCTTGCAAGGCTTAAGTGATGTGCATTACCAAGAGGGCCCTGAGATACCTCTCCGGCGATCGGAGTGACAAATCCTAATCTTGAAATACGTCAACCCAACATGTACCTTTGGAGACACCTGTAGAGAAACTTTATAATCACCCAGTTACGTTGTGACGTTTGGTAGCACACAAAGTGTTCCTCCGGCAAACGGGAGTTGCATAATCTCATAGTCATAGGAACATGTATAAGTCATGAAGAAAGCAATAGCAACATACTAAACGACCAAGTGCTAAGCTAGCGGAATGGGTCAAGTCAATCAGATCATTCACCTAATGATGTGATCCCGTTAATCAAATAACAACTCTTTGTCCATGGTTAGGAAACATAACCATCTTTGATTAACGAGCTAGTCAAGTAGAGGCATACTAGTGACACTCTGTTTGTCTATGTATTCACACATGTATTATGTTTCCAGTTAATACAATTCTAGCATGAATAATAAACATTTATCATGAAATAAGGAAATAAATAATAACTTTATTATTGCCTCTAGGGCATATTTCCTTCACAATATACCTTTGTTCACCTCGCCATCCTTCTTATCCACCAAATACTTGGGGCAGTTCCGCTTCTAGTGACCAGTCCCTTTGTAGTACAAGCACTCAGTCTCAGGCTTAGGTCCAGACTTGGGCTTCTTTACTTGAGCAGAAACTTGCTTGCCGTTCTTCTTGAAGTTCCCCTTCTTCCCTTTGCCCTTTTCTTGAAACTAGTGGTCTTTGTCAACCATCAACACTTGATGTTTTTCTTGATTTCTACCTTCGTCGATTTTAGCATCACGAAGAGCTTGGGAATTACTTTTCTCATCCCTTGCATATTATAGTTCATCACTAAGTTCTAGTAACTCAGTGATAGTGACTAGAGAACTTTGTCAATTACTCTCTTATCTGGAAGATTAACTCCCACTTGATTCAAGCAATTGTAGTACTCACACAATCTGAGCACATGCTCACTGGTTGAGCTATTCTCCTCCATCTTGTAGGCAAAGTACTGTCAGAGGTCTCATACCTCTCGACACGGGCATGAGTATTAAATACCAATTTCAACTCTTGGAACATCTTATATGCTCCATGGCGTTCGAAACTTCTTTGAAGCCCCGATTCTAAGCCATTAAGCATGGTACACTAAACTATCAAGTAGTCATCATATTGAGCTAGCCAAACGTTCATAACGTCTGCATCTGCTCCTGCAATAGGTCTGTCACCTAGCGGTGCATCAAGGACATAATTATTCTGTGCAGCAATGAGGATAATCCTCAGATCACGGATCCAATCTGCATCATTGCTACTAAAATTTTTCAACATAGTTTTTCTCTAGGAACACAATAAACGGGGAGCAACATCACGAGCTATTGATCTAGAACATAGATATGCTAATACTACCAAGACTAAGTTCATGATAAATTAAAGTTCAATTAATCATATTACTTAAGAACTCCCACTTAGATAGACATCCCTCTAATCATCTAAGTGATCACGTGATCCAAATTAACTAAACCATGTCCGATCATCACGTGAGATGGAGTAGTTTTCAATGGTGAACATCACTATGTTGATCATATCTTCTATATGATTCACGCTCGACCTTTCGGTCTCAGTGTTCCGTGGCCATATCTACATATGCTAGGCTCGTCAAGTTTAACCTGAGTATTCCGCGTGTGCAACTGTTTTGTACCCGTTGTATTTGAACGTAGAGCCTATCAGACCTGATCATCACGTGGTGTCTCAGCACGAAGAACTTTCGCAACGGTGCATACTCAGGGAGAACACTTATACCTTGAAATTTAGTGAGAGATCATCTTATAAAGCTACCGCCAAACTAAGCAAAATAAGATGTATAAAAGATAAACATCACATGCAATCATAATATGTGACATGATATGGCCATCATCATCTTGTGCCTTTGGTCTCCATCTCCAAAGCATCGTCATGATCTCCATCGTCACCGGCATGACACCATGATCTCCATCATCCTGATCTACATCAATGTGTCGTCACGTGGTCGTCTCGCCAACTATTGCTCTTGCAACTATTGCTATCGCATAGCGATAAAGTAAAGCAATTATTTGGCGCTGGCATCTTATGCAATAGAGAGACAACCATAAGGCTTTTGCCAGTTGCCGATAACTTCAACAAAACATGATCATCTCATACAACAACTTATATATCATCACGTCTTGACCATATCACATCACAACATGCCCAGCAAAAACAAGTTAGACGTCATCTACTTTGTTGTTGCAAGTTTTACGTGGCTGCTACGGGCTGAGCAAGAACCGTTCTTAACTACGCATCAAAACCACAACGATAGTTCGTCAAGTTAGTGCTGTTTAACCTTCTCAAGGACCGGGCGTAGCCACACTCGGTTCAACTAAAGTTGGAGAAACTGACACCCGCTAGCCACCTGTGTGCAAAGCACGTCGGTAGAACCAGTCTCGCGTAAGTGTACGCATAATGTCGGTTCGGGCCGCTTCATCCAACAATACCGCCGAATCAAAGTATGACATGCTGGTAAGCAGTATGACTAGTATCGCCCACAACTCACTTGTGTTCTACTCGTGCATATAACATCTACGCATAAAACCAGGCTCGGATGCCATTGTTGGGGAACGTAGTAATTTCAAAATTTTCCTATGCACACGCAAGATCATGGTGATGCATAGCAACGAGAGGGGAGAGTGTTGTCCACGTACCCTCGTAGACCGTAAGCAGAAGCGTTAGCACAACACGGTTGATGTAGTCGTATGTCTTCACGATCCGACCGATCAAGCACCGAACGCACGGCACCTCTGAGTTCTGCACACGTTCAACTCGATGACGTCCCTCAAACTCCGATCCAGCCGAGCTTTGAGGGAGAGTTCTGTCAGCACGATGGTGTGGTGACGATGATGATGTTCTACTGACACAAAGCTTCGCCTACGCACCGCTACAATGTGACCGAGGTGAATTATGGTGGAGGGGGGCACCGCACACGACTAAGAGATCCAAGGGATCAATTGTTGTGTCTCTAGGGGGTGCCTCCCTCCCCATATATAAAGGAGTAGGGGAGGGGGAGGGGGCCGACCACCCTTGGCGTGCCCCATGAGGAGTGCTACTCCCACCGGGAGTAGGACTCCCCCCTTTCCATGTTGGAGTACGAGAGGAGAGGGAAGGAGAAAGAGGGAGAAAGGAAAGGGGGGGCGCCGCCCCCCTTCCTAGTACAATTCGGACTTGGGAGGGAAGGGGCGCGCGGCTGTCCCTTGGCCGCCTCTCCTCTTCCACCAATGGGGCCCATGAGGCCCATTAACCTCCGGGGGGGTTCCGGTAACCCCCCGGTACTCCGGTATATATTCGATAACCCCCGGAACCATTCCGGTGTCCGAATATAGTCGTCCAATATATCAATCTTCATGTCTCGACCATTTCGAGACTCCTCGTCATGTCCGTGATCACATCCGGGACTCCGAACTACCTTCGGTACATCAAAACAGATAAACTCATAATATAACCGTCATCGAACTTTAAGCGTGCGGACCCTACGGGTTCGAGAACTATGTAGACATGACCAAGACATGTCTCCGGTCAATAACCAATAGCGGAACCTGGATGCTCATATTGGCTCCTACATATTCTACGAAGATCTTTATCGGTCAAACAGCATAACAACATACGTTGTTCCCTTTGTCATCGATATGTTACTTGCCCGAGATTCGATCGTCGGTATCTCAATACCTAGTTCAATCTCGTTACCGGCAAGTCTCTTTACTCGTTCCGTAATACATCATCCCGCAACTAACTCATTAGTTGCAATGCTTGCAAGGCTTAAGTGATGTGTATTACCGAGTGGGCCCAGAGATACCTCTCTGACAATCGGAGTGACAAATCCTAATCTCGAAATACGCCAACCCAACAAGTACCTTTGGAGACACCTGTAGAGCACCTTTATAATCACCCAGTTACGTTGTGACGTTTGGTAGCACACAAAGTATTCCTCCGGTAAACAGGAGTTGCATAATCTCATAGTCACAGGAACATGTATAAGTCATGAAGAAAGCAATAGCAACAAACTAAACGATCAAGTGCTAAGCTAACGGAATGGGTCAAGTCAATCACATCATTCTCCTAATGATGTGATCCCATTAATCAAATGACAACTCATGTCTATGGCTAGGAAACATAACCATCTTTAATTAACGAGCTAGTCTAGTAGAGGCGTGACGCTTTGTTTGTCTATGTATTCACACATGTATCATGTTTCTGGTTAATACAATTCTAACATTAATAATAAACATTTATCATGATATAAGGAAATAAATAATAACTTTATTATTGCCTCTAGGGCATATTTCCTTCACCAACATTAGAGACCCCGCGAGTAAGCAAAATAATGCCTACAAGGAGGTGAACGCCGTCGTGCCGCCGCCATTCGACTCAAAGAACTGGGATTAGGGTTTTTCCCGGTGCTCAAAGAGAGGCACAAATCAAAGCCATGGCAGCGCTTTCAAGAAGGGAAATGACACCCGCGAGGGCCGCCGCTACTAGCAAGCTGAGCCAAGCTTTCGCCCTGGTCTGAGTCCAAGCAATCCCACGCTATATTTCCAACAAAGTGAGCGATAATCACCCTTACTTTTTGAATCTCGTGTCATCAACTAACAAATATAGTTGGGCAGATTATATTGAGAACATAACTAGGCTGAAACACAATTTTATATGGGCTGCACTTGGAATTTGAAAGAAATGGTATTGACCCGCACCCAGAACATTTTTTATTTCATTCACACATGGATAAACAATCTAACCAGCAATAAATAAATAAGAGAAACTCCAATGGGGCGATCCATTTTGTCCATGGCCGTCCGTTTTGGTCGGCGTAGACAGAAAAGGCGGCCCAATGTGCCGACCCAAACGGACGCGCGTTCGTTTTTCGTTCGCGGGCGACCCATTCCCGACCCATTTTTAAGCCTAATTTGCGTCGGCGCGGACACGCGACGGACATGCGCGCTCGCCAACTCCTGTCCCTGGGCCCGCCGGTCTGTGACACATTGGCCTCCCCTCTCACCCCCCGGCCAACAAGCAACCCTCGCCCCCGCCTCTTCCGTCACTGACGCCCCCACCCATTTTTGCTGGCGACTCATCCAGCTGCCGCCGCCTCCACATCCGCCCAGCAACGCCGCCCCTGCCCCCAGTCGCCCGTCGCTGCTGTTTTGCCGCCGGGGAGCAAACTGGTTCCTGCCGCCGCTTCCCCCAACGCCTAGCCGCCCGCGACCAAGAAGACGCCTCGCCCCACCACCACATATGACCGGCACACTCGACGGATGCCGTCACACTCAAAGGACGCCGACAGGGCAGCTAGCTGGTCTCTGGGCGCCACGTCTCCCCTCGTTGTCCGTCTCCTTCTTCGACGCCCGCAAGTTGTTCGACAGTTTGCCAAGGTACGAAAATGGACTCCGCCGATGAGTTCTTTTTCCACAATTTCCTTTGCGACTTCGATGATTCATCGTCCGACGACAAGGAGGAGATATTGGCTGCTGTCTTGGTCCATCACGACCTGAACAACCAGCGACCGTTGTTCCGTGGCTCCATTTCGGGCCACCTTCTGCCGTTGAATCGTAACCGAGAGAGCGGGCATTTCCTTCTCTGGAAGGACTACTTTGATACAACAAACCCGTTGTTCAAACATCACAAATTCCGTCGCCGGTTCCGTATGAGTAGGCATGTTTTCAACCGTATTAGAGAGGGAGTGGTCGGCTATGATGACTACTTTGAGTGCAAAGAGAATGTCGTCGGCAAGATTGGTTTCTCCTCTTATCGGAAATGCACTGCTGCCATCTGAATGCTTGCATACGGAGTGCCTAGTGATCTCATTGACGAGTACGTCCGTATGAGCGAGTCTACATGCCTAGAGTCCCTGTATAAGTTCTGCAAGGCTGTGATTGCTGTGTTTGGCTCTGAGTACTTGAGAGAGCCGACAGCTGAAGACACAACCCGTTTGTTGGCGATGAATGCCAGCAGGAGCTTCCCGGGGATGCTTGGCAGCATATACTGCATGCACTGGGAGTGGAAGAACCGCCCTTCTGCTTGGCAAGGGCAGTATAAGGGACATGTCAGGGCTTGCACTGTCGTACTAGAGGCCCTGGCGTCTCAAGATCTCTGGATCTGGCATTCTTTCTTTGGCATGGCTAGATCACACAATGATATCAACGTGCTTCAGCGCTCGCCGGTGTTTGCTAGGCTTGCCGAAGGCAATAGCCCATCGGTGAAATTTACTGTCAACGGCCACAACTACGACAAAGGGTACTATTTGGGTGACGGTATCTATCCTCAGTGGACCACTATTGTCAAGACAATACCCAACCCCGTCGGAGAGAAAAGGAAAAGATTTTCCCAAGAGCAAGAGAGTGCTAGAAAGGATGTCGAGCGTGCCTTTGGTGTTTTGCAATCTCGATGGGGCATCATCCGGTATCCTGCTAATACTTGGAGCACGCAGAAACTATGGGAGGTGATGACTGCTTGTGTGATCATGCACAATATGATCGTAGAAGACGAGCACCCGGAACGTCTGTACGATCAAGGCTTTCAGTTTCAGGGTGAGAATGTTGTGCATGAGCATGGAGTAGCGGCAACATTTGAGCAGTTCACTCAGTTTCGTGAAGACATGCGTGATTAGGAAACTCACGTGCAACTGCAAAATGATTTGGTTGAGCATATGTGGACTCATGTTGGCAACCAATAGATGTATCTTCTTTTATTCGTTTGCAAAACTATGTGAAACATTTTTATTTGTATTTGGCCTGTAAAACTATACTATTTATTTGTGCGGCTAAACTATTTTGCTTGTTAAATTTTCATTTCACAATATGTTGTAATGCAAATCAATGTAAAATTGGGCGGCCAGCCGACCACACCTGCACATATGGATCGGTGCGTTGGGCGCGCTGCCGACCCATATGAAAAACAGGACGGACGCCGGATGGGCGGCCGACCCAAACAGACAAAAAACGGATGAAATCGCCGTTCATTTGGGTCGCCCCGTTAGAGTTGCTCTAAAATAAACAACGGGAAATACTATCGCTCACCCGGCGGATCTCATAAAACGTCGACCGCCTCGTTGGATCGACGTTTGTACCATGGACCCACTTTCTCTGAAACATCGAGCCCCATCTTATCCACTCGTTCGTCCTAATCTCTCCATGCATATTGCCTCGTGTTGTTTTGAAGCGCTGCTCCACTGCACCTCAAGAGCAAACACGCGTCGACTGCCAGCCGCCGGCCGCCGGCCACCACCCAATGCCAGAAGCCGACCAACCGTGTGCTGCCTGCCGGCCGCACGGGTACTGGAAGCAGCTGGACTACACCACCGGCCTCTGTGAAGCATGCCGTGTCTAAGCCCGCGTTCGTCGTCTTGAAGGAGCACTGGCGTCCATGGCTACCGCCCCCTCGAGCGGATCTCAGGACACCGCTAGTGCCACCGCAGCAACAGTCCCTACGTTGGGGATATAGCTAGCAGGTATGACCCGCCCAGGAGGGGCCGGGTCAGCCTCAATGGCAGGTCACAAAGGAAGCCCAATAAACATTCAAGGTGATAGTTTATTAAGGCTTATAGAAGGCCTAAGCCCAGAGGCGGCTTAAGGCCCAGTATTGTAAGCCGCCGTATGTAAGGAAAGACTTGTAAGGAAAGGCATATAAAAGAAGTCACCGAGCCGGACACGCTTTATGAGCCGGCCGGGACTCCGTAGGCCGCCAGGCGTCAACTCGTGTATATAAGGGGACGACCCGGTGGCGGCTTAGGGCAAGAAACAAGAGATCGAGAGCCAAGCTAGCGGATTCGCTCCTTGGTCATCGGAACCTAGCAATACAACATCAACTGGACTAGGCCTTACCTTCACCGTAAGGGGCCGAACCAGTATAAACCTCTCGTGTCCTTTGTCCCGATTAACCCCTTTAATCTTTCTAGTTGCGATGGCCCTACGACTAAGTCCTTTCGCTAGGACATCTGTCATGACAATTCCACGACACCACTGCACCTCAAGAGCAGACGCGCATCGACTACCAGCCGCCGGCCGCCGGCCACCGCCCAATGCCGGAAGCCGACCAACCGTGTGCTGCCTGCCGGCCGCACGGGTACTGGAAGCAGCTGGACTGCACCACCGGCCTCTGTGAGGCATGCCGTTTCTAAGCCCGCGTTCGTCGTTTTGAAGGAGCACTGGCGTCCATGGCTACCGCCCCCTCGAGCGAATCTCAGGACACCGCCGGTGCCACCGTAGCAACAGTCCCTACAACATGATCTTTGTTGCATATTTTTTCCGCAACATGATCTTTGCTGGAATACAAGCATTTTTGCAACATGATCTTTACTGTAAAAATAAATAAATCTATAAACGTTTCTGAAACATAATGTTTGCTGCAATTTTTTTTGCAACACAACTTGTTACAAATATTTCTACCACACAATTTCTATTACAAAAGGTTTCATAACAAGATTTTTGTTGCAAAAGTAAACGACGAAGCATGGCCGCAAGATTATTCAAGCGACGGATCTTTCGTCGGCCACGCGTAACACGCCCCATAATAAACAATCTAAATTCTAAAGACATCGCGCCATAGGTGTACACAACATAATAAACGCCAGCGTTGCAATCACTGCTCTGCTTTCTTCACCATCCCAAAGTCCGGCGACATGAACTCCGTGACCTTCCTCGCCGCCGGCCTGGCCTTGAGCTCCTCCCACCACGCCTTGACATGCGGGCGCTCCTCGACCAGCGACGCGTACTCCGTCTCCATGAAGTAGTGCATGAGCGGGAAGTGGCTGAGGTCGGCGAGGCTGACCGACTCCCCGGCGAGGTACTTGGACGCCGACAGCCGCGCCTCGTACACCTCCAGCACCTTCCCCAGCTTAACGACGTTCTCGTCGACGATGGCCTGGTCGCGCGTGCCGCCGAGGAACGGGACGAGGAGGCACTGGATCGAGATGGCGCCCGCCGAGGGATTGTACTGGTGGGCCTCCACCTCCAGCCACACGTCCACCATCGCCGCCGACTCCGGCGAGCCGTCGCCCACTAGCAGCTCCGGCCTGTACTTGCGAAGCACGTGCCTCGCGATTGCGCGCGATTCTGCGTGAGAATTTCCGATCACTATTACAGGCTCTCCTTGACGATCTGTGGTGTAAACAGAGAAGAGATGGTGACGGGAATTACCGAAGAGGGTGAGGTCGCCGTCCTCGAGAACGGGGACCTGGCCGAAGGGGTTCCTGGCGAGGAAGTCCGGCAGGAGGTGGTCGCCGGCCTCACGCTTCATGGGGATGAGCTCGTAGTCGACGCCTGCTTCCTCCAGGCATAGTAGCGCGCGTGCCATGAACGGTGAGACCGCCCATCCGTAGACCTTCAGCGCCGGCGCCATTGCCTGTGGAGATAGCTCGCGTCCGCTTTTTTGGAGTTGACTGCGATACATAGATGTGTTCATGATTAAATACGCTCGAACCTGCTGATCGTGGATCTGTGGTACGTGTGTTCGTGGCGTCACTGCTTGCGTCCAAAGTAGACTGTTGACATAGTCCCAATCGACTGCCTTAGCCTACACTAATTGTCAATTTAAATGGTCGATGCAAATGCATATTATTTTCTAGGAAGAAGGTTATCGCCTGACCTTAAAGTTAAAATCTCTTCTCTGCTGCTTAAAAAGAACGTAAGGTTTCATTTCACTTTTCTTGCCACCACCACTTCGTCCAATCTTCTATATATATGATAATCAAGCAGCTTAATTTACTTATCTTTTGAACCAATTTCATTTTAATTTACTTATCAAACTTCTAATCAAAATATAAGGTAATTCATGGACAGAATTTGATGAACATTTATTTACACAATCGTATTATTATTTACAGGTAAATCACAAGCTAATATTTTAGAATATTTATACCCCATTGCAACGCACAAGCATCGTTCTAGTACAAGTATACAAGGCCGCAAGGACTAGAAACATGCGATGCAAAACAGCTCTTGTTGGTCGCTCGAATAGAAATCCTGACGCATAGGGCAGCCCACCTAGGTTGCCTTCCAATTGGTGATTTTAGTGCCTCCGTTCACTTTTCACTGCAGCGTTCCGGTTTAATGTTGCATACCGGTTCACTATTCCCTATAGCGTCCTGGTTCACCTTGAACAATTTTTGAAAGAAAGTGAACATTTTCCCAAAAAGTTTAAATATTTTCCAAATTTGTGAACATTTTATTAAAACGTGAACATTTTTGGACAATAAGAAGAATTTATGAAATTTTGGGGTATTTTTTCCATTTTTCTAAAACCAAAAAATTTATTTAAACTCCGATTTTTCCTGAAAAATGCTTTAATTCGGAAAATTTTGAACATTTTTAAAAATTGTGAACAAATTTTTAATTGAAAAATATTTAAAATGTGAAAAGTTTTCAAAATATTTCAAAATTTTGAAATTATAAACATTTTTAGAAAACTAGAACAAATTTGAAACTCTGAGCATGTTTTGAAGAAAACGAACAGGTTTTGAAGTTCACATTTTTTTTGAAAATTTTCATTTTTTTAAATTTCAAAACATTATCTGAAAATGAGAACATTTTGAAATTGATATATCTTTTTGGAAAAAATAGGGTTTTTTCGAAAAAAGAAAAAAGAGAAGAAAATAAAATAAGAAACAGATTAACAAAACAACAAACAAAAAGTGAAGAAGAAAACCAGTAAAGAAAACAAAAAAAAGGAAGAAATAACCGGTTCAAAAACGTTCTATATGGTTCCCAAAACCGGTTAGAAACCTTAAGGTTCCCAGCCAGCGGGTCACACGTGTAATACATGTCATGGGCCAGTTTGATGTGGTTCCCTCTGTGAAGTAAAGACATTCTGACGCTGAGAGCGTCATGTAGGATTCCACGTGGTACGTGTGTTCGTGTCATCATTGATTGCGTTCAGAGTAGACTGTCGACACATTGCCAATCCACTGCCTTAGCATACACAAGCTGTTACATCAATTGGTCGATGCAATTGCATATTATTTTTTAGGAAGAAGGTTGTCACCCAACATTTTTATCTTTACCTACTAATAAACCGGCTATGGCTTCTGGTCGTCCGTAGTTGCACACGTTTTGCAAAAAAGCCCCTATGGTTTTCCGTTATGCAACCCGCAGTCCCTTTTAAAGTGACTAATTTGAGAAAACGTTTCGCTCTTGCAAAAAAAGCCCTGCAGTTTGGGGTATTCAACCCGCGTTCCGACCACACACGGAGCACGGGCTCGCCTCCTCTCCTTCTCGCCCCAGGAAGTACTCGCCGCCGCCAGCACCCACGCCGCCCGCTTCCGGCAAGCTCCGGCGCCGCGCAGCACGCCCCTGAGATCCCCACGGTCTGCGCCTCCCTCTCCTCCTTCTAGATTCTCCGCTCCCGGCCTCTACCGCCCGCTTGCAACCCCACCCCGTGGCTAGGGTTTCTGCCAGGGCTTCGCCGGCACGTCTCCAGCAGCCCCAGGTTCGTCTCCTTCCTTTCGGTCAAGTCTTGGTGGAGGTGGGGCGGCGACTTGGTTGTGGAAGAAGGGAGCACGGGGCGGCGTCAAGTTGGTGGAGCACGTGCTTCGCTGCGAGGGTGGAAGAAAAGGGTGGCAGATACGGTTTCATCGTGTAGGCGGAGGAGAAGGACGGCCGTGCGACCCTATCATCCTCTGGGTGGTGGTCGTCGTGCTCCATGTGGAGACTAGGTGGAGCACAGACAACTGTTGTGGCTGAAGGTGCTGGGGCTGACGAGCTCCTGCCCCTACTGTATGTGGATTGGGATGGATGGGCACTGGGGTGATTTGGGGATCCGGCTGCTAATGCTGCGATAAATTGTTGTTGTGATTTTGAGTGATCTTGGGCCGCTGGTTGTACCTTATCTCTTGTGGTCGGCCACGCAGCCACTATTCCCAACGGCCGTGTCGCTGTTATCTGCTGCACATCTTTATATGGATGTAGCCTACGAAGAATAGGAACAATCACTACAGAGCCTGAAGATTGTTTGTATTTCTTTCATTGTCTTTCACCGACCTATCATTATTTGATTGGTCCATGTAGATTTAGATAACATGAGATGAGCCGATGATACGTACTACTATCTGAAGACACGATTATCTACTGCAGAATTGTTGATGTATTTGTGCTGACAGGTTTTGCGAGTACTTGAAACACATTCATTAGAGGAATTGGAGTTACGAAGTTCTGACCAGGTTCTTGGGGCAATCTGAAAGAGAACTTGGTGATTTCAAGTAATTCTAAGAGCATAGGTCTTATCCTTATTTTTAAATAATGGTGAGAGCATAGATCTCATCGACCAGGAATTAATCCATCAGGAAAGCAGAAGACTGAACAAAACAGTACCTGCACATATTTTTTCCAAGATGATTAATATTGTTTTCTTTACTGTAAGGAACCAGCTTAAGGCCTTTATGCATTGAACAAACTACCAAGATTTTGTATCTTTCTGTATGATGATTCATATTGCATAGACACATGAGTAGCGATGGGATACTATTTGGTATGAACAACATCATCATCTTGTAATTTTAACATGTATGCATTTAACTTATTTATGCACATAATAGTGATGCGTCTTACGTATCTATCTCTTGTATCTGAATCTTCAATGCAATTAACTGCTTAATTGCCTTCAACGGGATTGAGTGATCTGGCATATAAGCTTAGCTCAGTGGTTCAGATTATCACTGTTAGTCTTCTGATTGTGTCAAGTTTTTAGACTTCTTGAGGTAGTTCAACCAATCTGGCATAAAGCTATGAAGGGATTTTGCTTGGAAAGATTACTGAAAGGATAACTTAACTTCATTTTATCCCCTAGATTAGTATAAGTATAAATTAGGCCCTCATTTATTTAGATGTATAGCTTGCATGCAGTCTTGTTTAAACAGATTTTTGGGGCATTAAGCAATCCATACTCTGCTCACCATTATTCTCATGTGTGTTGTTAGCCAAGCACTTGCTTTTCAAGATATCCTTTCCGATGTTAGGCTGGGCTGCGCGATTCGTCAGTGGCTGCTCAATACAGTTGTGGTGATCCCGACGACGAGGACATTAGGGACATCGGCCCGGCGGAGTATGGTGAGTCAGCTATGAAGCCAGATCCGCAGGCACCAGGGACCAGGGTGGATCAAGAGGTATGGGTGTCTGAATTCCGTGTTGTGAATATTTGTGCTAATTTTCTAGTGAGCCGCGACGACGGGTAGAAAACGGAATTAGGTGTTCATTTTGCTGTAGTGTTCGCTTGCGGTGGCGTAGGGCGCTGTGGTGAAAGTAATTTTCTGATAGAGGTGCTGTTGTGAGTATGTGTTCTGTACTGAAAAAATGCATGTACTTATGTTGCTGAAAGGGGTTAGGCTGTTCTGCCAGGTCGCTGCGAGAGTTGCAAAAAGATTTTGCGTTGCCGCACCTCAGATTTTGTGCACCCATGGAATTAAGTTGTGTGTTTGATTTTTCCGTCATACATTTAGAGTTATTTTTTTATGCAGTGTTGGATGCAAAAACAAGCTGTAGATCACGTGCATAAGATTTTGTAGGGGTAGTGAAAAAGTTGGTATCTAAATCCGTGTACAGAGGGCGGGCGATGAGCTCATAATTTATGGTGGGAGGATGGGGTATGTGTTTTGCATCGCTCAGTGAATAAAATTGCACCGGAGTTCAGGAATGCTGTCGCCAAGGGACGGGCGCCATTTGGGGTAATTCCAGGAAACAAAAACAGTGTTCTGTCCTGTGTGTTTCTTTTCTGAAAGCCCTCATGGCCTTCCTTGTGTGTTTTTGTTTTGTTTTGTCTTAACTTTTTTTAATCATTGTTCACCGGATTGGTAATTTTGTTGTGTCTCAAGTGTTTCTCCCTGAACGGCAGGTCGCTGATTTGGGTTTTGCTTTATCGCGGAGTTCTTGTGGGAGCGAATCTGACAGAGCGAACCCTATGCCTCGTTAGCATGGTACTCTTGAGAAGTCCATAAGGGTTTTCGCAGAGGGCGCTGGCAGAGGCATACGACTTTTACAACCTGTATTAGTGGGAAAATGGGTTTAGTATCAGGCATGGGAAGAGCCGATTGAATCCTGACAAGCGGAAGACCATGCAGGAGACTGTTTGTGGTTGCTCAGTAAGTATATCAATTAAAAATTCAGTTCTCCTTCATATTTGCGCTGGATGAAGGGTCTGGTCTGATGGTAAAACATCCGTTGGAGAAGGGGGATGCTTTGCGTGAGAATACAAGGTCGTGCCGCTGTATAATAAGGCTGCTACAGACATTAGATAATGGAGGGGGGGGGGGGGGGGGGTACATAACGGAGCACCGGGTAGAGCATAACAATGTTATGACGCCGGGAGAGATGTTGCACTGGCCATCGCACAAACACATTGATATGTACATGGGGGGCCTGGTGCGGGACTGATCTAAACGAGTGAAGCAAGATTGGACACAGGGGGCAATGGGGCTGTGGGAATCATCCGTGGCCGCGCATTACAGTGGCGGCAGGCTGGATAACGATGGCAAGTAGGGACAGCGCCTCACGGAGTCCGAGGAGTCTGCAGTGAACCAGATTCGCGAGCACCCGGTAAACTAAGAGGTATCGGATAACTTAGTAGAATCTGTGTTTTGGCTGACAATACTGAGGTTAGGGTGTGTCTTCATAGGAAGGAAATTGAAAAAGTCAGTGCCAGATTTAAACCGCCGTGTGGGGGAAGGTGCTGCGATGAAATTCGGTGTTGTTAGGTGCCCGCCTAACTGGCTAATCTGAAAAGGTTGTAGAGTTAGGAGTGGCTGTCATTTGTGAATTTTGTTCGGAAAAATCATTTTTATTTCATGTAATTTATGTCCTCAAACCGTACCATGGCAGCAATAATTTAGGAACTGTAGGAAAATGAGAGTTGACTTGGAATTCTGAAGTGTATCAATGACGATCCTGTGACTATCAGATTATTAATGTATTCCTTGTGCCATAAAAATTTCTGCCGATGCAACTGTGAGCTCAGGGGCAATTTATTTTATATTTTTATATAGTTGCAATAAAATGCTACGGTTGCCCGTTGGCTTGCAGGCCTGATTAACTGGCTCATGAATATTGTTACTCAATTAAAATGATTTGGAATTTTTTCATGCCAATAAATACTCTCTGAATTGTTTGTGTTTTGCAGAGTTCATGTAGCAAGAAATGTGATGTCTACCCTGCAAACTGAAGGGGTGCACACGTCTCCTTGGTAAAAAAAGAGACTGCAATTAACGCAAATCCAATGCGTCAAGGTCAGCAGTTCCAAATTTTTATGACCGGGAGTGTACCACTTCATGCATGCACTTTCTTTTATTGTCGATAGCCCGATGCTTCGTGAAATGTCTGGATGAGAAAGAAAGAAAGATAGATAGATAGAGAGTATGTGTAGGATGGAGCATCATGTGGTCTTGAGCCATTGTACTGGAGTTGATTTTTTTCTCTTTCGTTGCAACGCATGGGCATTTTTTTAATAATAAAATACGGATTGACTCCATGGGTTCATCGTGACAATACACTTCCGCCCAATTAGAATACGCTTTTACGATTTATATAAACTGAATCGTAATATAAATGAGGTGGTACTAAAATTCTGTTTTGCTTTATATACTGGGCTTGGACGTTAGAAAGTAAACATCTAGGCCACGTTCGCGGCCACTTAGGCCCGATGGAGATTCGAACCAATGACCGTATATCTGGTTACCTGCAATGGAATGAACGCGGTGACCAACCGTGACAGCTAATTTTGCTGAACAATTCAAGTTGCACTGTATTTGTATATGATCTTCAACATGTAATTAGATCAGGATCGGGCCTGGGCCATTGCTCTAGCGGCTGGGCCGCGTGCACATGGCTTCATCAACGTACAAAAAATAGAGCCCACCCTATAGTATTAATGTCTTTGGATATTTCATGTTGAATAATCCCATATGGCTCCAATCACATCATTTTTCACTAATTTATATATGTTTAACAACATTGTATGGTGTGAGCTAATTAAAAGGACTCCTTCACATGGAAGAGGGGAAGTGCTTTGGAGGCCTAGAGGCTGCATGATAAATGGGATATATTGAAAATTCGCTTCTTAATATTGATGCAAGAGGCTCATGTGTGCATGCGTGCAAGAGGCTCATGTGTGCATGCGTGCAATAGTAGGTTGGAATACTTCAAAGAATTTGCATGTGTCCGGTAATGAGAAAGTGCAAAGTCGGCGATCTCTAAGCTGCCTACAAAACCCCACAACATCGGCTTGTTACATGAAATTTATATCATTTTTTCATCTTCTCCGCTTTATCTTCTAAAAAAATGTGCAGCTGATATATGCTTTCTGTAGAATTTGGCATGCAACTCCCTGTCACCAGATGAGACAGTCTGAATGCTACACTATTCATGCCAACCGAAGACATGCCCTGTTTCAACTTCCGTCCAAGTCTGCGCTCATTCACTCCAACATCAGAGATAGAGATCAACATCACGAACGGGTGTGGACGTCTTTGTGATGCCGTTTTCAACACCTCAACTCTGCGCTCATCCATGCTGGCACTATCTTCGAGCCGCATTGTCGTCTGATTCATCGCAACCGTGTTTGCTCCGATCATAAACATGCTTACATGTCGCATTCAAGTAGGAGTGTAGGACGGTGCAAGGACACCTTTCCTCCCGTTGCAAGGCACGGGCATGTTTTGCTAGTTAAACCGGGGCCCGTAGGCTTGAAACACAAGTTTTGATACGAGGGCGCAAGGACCTGAAAGAGTCCTCCTCGTTGGCGCCTTATGTGCCGCTTTTGCATGCTGGCGCTCACGTCAGATGGGCCGGCCCATTTAGCTGGATCGATCCCTTCTTTCGATAGCTCAACAAACAGAAAATTCTCTCGTTAGATTCAACAGATGTGTTGATCGTTCAATTCAGTTGACCGTTCAACTTTTCACCAATTCGTAGTTGACTGTGTTGACTTTTAGAAAAAAAATCATTAATTTTGAAAAAGAATACCCCAATTTGAGAAAAGTTCATCAATTTTTAAAAAGATCATCAAATATTGGAAAAAGTTCATGAAATTTGGAAAAGGTTCAATGTTTTGAATAAAAAGTTCACCACTTTTCAAAAAAGTTCGTCGATTTGAAAAATAGTTCATTGATTTTGAAAAATAGTTCATCCATTTTGAAAAATAGTTCATCGATTTTGAAAAAAGTTCACCAATCTTGAAAAAAGTTCATCGGATTTAAAGAAAAGTTTATCAAATTTGAAAAAAAGTTCATCGAGTTTGGAAGAAAGTTCACTGAATGTGAAAACAGTTCAACGAATTTGAATAAAAGTTCATTGAATTTGATAAAAGTTCATCGATTTTGAAGAAGAATTTCGCGAATTTGGAAAAGTTCATCGAACCTAGGAAGAAGAAGAGGAAAAATAAAAAATAAAAAATGAAAACAGAAGAATAAAAGAAAGAAGAAAAGAGATAAATATATGAAAGTTAGCATATCTTGTTGGTGATGGCGGGGTGGTTACTGCAGCTTAGTATTTAGCAGGACGGCACCGGTTCAATTCTTGCTACTAGCAGACTTTTTTGCGGTGTGATAAATACAGAGAGAAAAGCTAGATGGGCCGGCCCAACGGTGAAGGGGGGTATGCGCTCGTTTGTAATTAGTACTGTAGCGGGCGCAGAGGGCGCCGAATAGGATTTAGCGACCTGAAACACGCGATGCAAGCGAGCTCCTGTTGGACGCTTGAATAGAAATCCCGACACAGGGCAGCCCAACTAGGCTGCCTCCCAATTGATGATTTTAGCGCCCCGTTTCACTTTTCACTGCAGCGTTTCGGTTTAATGTTGCATACCGGTTCACCCTGTAGCATCTTTGTTCACGCTTGAATAGAAATCTTTTTAAGATTTTCCAAATTTGTGAACATTTTTTTTAAACACAAACATTTTAACATGAATACATTTTTTCAAGTTGTGACTAATTTAGCTACTTTATTAAAAGCTAACGATAATTTGAATTCTGAATTTTCTTAAAAAAGGTTTTAATTTCTGCAAAAAATTGTTTTTTTAATTGTAACAATTTTGAAACTAAATTTTTTTTAAAAGATGTGAACTCTTTCTAAAATATTTGAACATTTTGAAATTATGAAAATTTTATTATAAAACTAGGACAAATTTAAACTCTGAGCATTTTTTTTCAAATTCACAAAAAAATTCATCCACGTCTGAGCGCACCGCCGGAGGTCCATGTCATTGGCGATGCTCCGGTGGCTTTTGACCTGTCCTTTTTGCACCACCACAACCACGTGAACGCGTAGATACTTGTGTCGTGTTTAATTTGTTGGTTTGCACACCATAGCACACACACCCGAGTGCCTCCTCGCTTCGGCATGTCGCTGTCGTCGCCTCTGTTGACGTCGTGGCACGTGGGCCCTGGTTCAACATGTTCATGGGACATTTCCATGTCGAGTCAACGTGCCATGCAAGCGTCCTAGACCCACTGCCATTCACGGTGGCTAGGTGGGTCCTGGGTGGCTATAGCAATTTCTCATGTTATCCTTTTGTTTGCCTTTTTTTAATCTTTTCTTGTTTCTTCCAAAATCATTCAAATTGCTTAAAGTTTGAATACATCAAATATGAATATTCCTAACCCAAACATAAACATGTTGTATATGAATTTGGGTTAAAATTGTCCTTAGGTTTCAGATTTGCACTTTGTTTCTGGTTTTGAGCACTCGAAAATTCTAGCAATTGCCACTTTTGCAATTAGGTCCCTATACTTTGGCAAAAACATAAGTTCTTCATACCTGTTTAAATTTTGACAAATGTTATATGATTTTTTTACCAGAATCTTGTAAGGATTTTGTTGGTGCACTTTTATTTTTCAAATATGAGCAAATTTTATTTCATGTTTGCCTCGAAGAATTTGTACTAAAGCCCCCACACCTTGTCCATTTTATATCTTTTGCATCCTATATCAAAAACCCATGAATTTTATATTCATTTGGGGATACTCACTCCATACATTCTAGAAATGCAAATGGATTCTATGATTGTGCACCCAACTCCTTTTCCTTCCTGGTTGCACTAAACCCCTTCCGAATCTTGTTCCATTCATAACTAGTGCTTCACAACTCTGTTTAATATGTTATTTTATTTGCATTCTTGCTAGGAAAATGTATAGAATGCGAGTTGATATGTTCATGCATTAATCGCACCATATTCTAATATTTTTTTGGTAAACCACTTAAATTAAAATAATTGCACTTGGAGTTTTCACTTGGATCAAACTCCAATTAAACATGCTACGTAATTTAATTCAAATGCATCTTTAACATGATATGCCACTTATTGATTGTGCATTATGCCATGCCTTGTTTATGTTTAATGTATCATTTGCTTCTTTTCGGTTTGGTTCTTATCGATAGTCCGACAATGTTATGGAGTTCGAAGAACCGTGTGACGATCTCTCCGAAGGGCAGGCTTACCACCAACTAGAGGATTCAACACGCAAGGATGATAATTACCTTGGATACTATTACTATCTTTACTTTCTAGATGTTTTGATGCTACCGTTTGGTCCCACTACCTACCATATTGTTTCAAGCCTCCCAACTACAATGATATAGCCTTTAATCTTCACTACTTAGCAAACCTTTGATTGGCTATTTTATCCTTGCTCAACCCTTCTTAGAGCTTTGCTAGTTATAGGCGGAGGTGTTTCCATGCGTCAACATGCATAGCATTGGGATATCACAATTATTATTATGCTTAATTTTTTTAAACTTGACTATACACTTGACTAAGGGTGGAAGGCTCATGCCTTTGCCTAGTGTTTTGTTCCACTTTGGCCAACCCTAATTTCGACTGTTCTAGCTATTATGTTCCTTCATGAGCGCATCCTACCATGTCTGCGCGGGGGTGGGGGTGGGGGGGGTGTCGTGGTTCTAAGTCTGATAGTGATGTAGGGGGTAAGTATGGAGAGGCTAGATCTTAGCTATGCAGGAGCTGTAAGCACACGAAGATGTACGAGTTCAGGCCCTTCTCGGAGGAAGTAAAAGCCCTACGTCTCGGTGCCCGGAGGCGGTCGACTGGATTATATGTGTGAGAATGACAGGGGTGCGAACCCTTGATACTGAGGAGGGGGGTGGCTTATATAGAGTTCGCCAGCCCTCTCCTGCCCTCAGTAATGCAGGGTTTAAGGTACATTAAGGTTGGGCGTTACTGGTAACGCCTCTAATAAAGTGCTATAATGACCATAAAGGCTACTTAATGACCGACCGTTTGCCTGTGGAGTGACTTTAGATCTCCTGGCAGTCGAGTGGTTGGCTTCGTGGTCGAGTGATAGCTTCCTGGTCGAGTGTCTTGAACCCGTCGAGTGGGTATCTTCAAGTCGATTGAAAGGTGACTTCTTCTATGGATGTCCTTGGGTAGGGCTCTTAGGACAGGTCCGTGCCCCCACCCTAGGTACATGGCTTCATCATTAGCCCCCGAATGGATCGAGGTTAGAGTAGGGAAAGAGTTGGTGACCTTTCCGACTGGTTCTTTGTGCTACGTGAGTGCCTTGTTTTGGGTCAATCGTCACGGATGACGTCATCAACCTCTTTCAGTCGCCTGGATCCATTCCAAGTCTTTCGTCGAGTGAGTTTCCTTGCTTGTGGAGTTCCGAATGATGATGCGAAAGGGATCTTCTGTCTGACAAATTGTTCTGCAACCCGCGGATTTCGCGGGATTTGAGTTTCGGGAAGCGCGCGGGACGGGAGCGGCCGCGGTAATCGGACGTGATAAGGCGGAAACTCCTCGATCCCCGCGCCACCTTTTTCGCCATGTACCGCGCGCGCGTCTGCTGCGGGATCTGATGGGACAGCCTGGGCCTACCGGCCAGCCACTCGGAAGCGGCCTCTTATAAGCACCGGCTCGGGGTTTCCAAACAGTGTGCTCTCTCCTTCCCTTCTCCCTTCGCAAAGTTCTCTGCCACCTCCGCTCTCACCCTAGCGCCACAGGCCCGTTTGAGCTTTGCCGGCGACGATGGTGAAGGACAAGACGTCCGCTCTAGAGCATGCAAAGAAGGCATCGGCGCAGGGGAAAGGAAAGAGGTCCGCTCGGGGCGGATCTTCTTCAAGGACTTCTCTGCCCCGAGGCTGGATCTAGGGCGACTGGATGCCGACGGTGATTCGGCAGGAAGATCTCGATGATATGGTTGAGGGGGGAGTCATCCCTTATGGAGCTGCGCATCTCCCGGGGAGGGAAGTCGAGCCCTAACCTCTTGATGGTGAGTGTGTGCTCCTCGCCACCCATATCGATCGCGGGTTTTCTCTGCCTCCTCATCCTTTTTTCCGGAGCTTTCTGAACTTCTTTGGGGCACAGCTCCATCACTTCACTCCCAACTCTATCGTGTATCTGGCTGCTTTCATTTCCTTGTGTGAGGGTTTCTTGGGTTGCCGCCCCCATTGGGGACTCTTTAAACACATCTTCACTTGCCATTCCCAATCGGTCAAAAAGGCCAAGTCGAGTGACGAAAGGACGCAGGTGATCCAGTTGTGCGAGGGTCTGGCGATCCAGACGAGGGGAAAAAGCTCTTTTCCATCCATCACTTTCCTTGAGTCGGTCCGTGGTTGGCAGTCGACCTGGTTTTACTGCAAAGACCAGGCGACTCCAGGTCAGTCGACTGGGCTTCCCCCTTTCTCTCTGGAACGAGCTCAAAAAACTGCTTCTCTGAAAGTGACGCCGGAAGAAAAGGCCCAAGTCAAAGTGTTGGTTGGTCGAGTGGTTCAGCTTGTCCGCGACGGCGTGACTGGCATGGACTTGCTGGAGGTCTTCCTTCAGAGGCGCATCCAACCGCTCCAGGCGCGCGACCACCCGATGTGGCTATACTCGGGTCTTGAAGACACCACTCGGATCCACTCGGAGGAGGTCACCCATGAGATGCTAGAAGGATAGCTGTCGAGCATCACAGGGAACAAAGACAAACCTGAGGAGCCAGGAGGGTTCCTCCACTCGACAATACATACGAAGTGGACCAGGTCTGACCTTATGCTCCTGACTGAGATCTTGTTTTCTTCATTGGTCTTCTTTGAATCGGTCGATTGACTTTGATCTTGTCTATTGTTTTCCAGGCAACTACTGAGATGTACTCGACACCCAACGGGGCGCAGGAGCCGACTGAGGAAGGGGAGGCGAGCGGCGGTGAGAGCGGAGACGAACAAGCCGAGTGGGAATCTGATGGCGAAGGAGAGGGAGACGACGACGTCGACTCCAGCGAAGAGGAGGAGGAAGAAGTTGAACCCCCCCCCCCCCCGCTCGGAGAGGCGATCCAAGCTTACACACGACCCGGCGCGGGAACGTGGTAAGTCGACTGCTCTTGTTGGGCAGTCATTGAAACGCCCTCGGACCTCTTCTCCTCCGCCGGCCGAAAAAGCTCCCAAGCACCCACGCGCGACACCGTCTAAGCCGCCTAAGGCTCTACCCAAGATGAAGATGACCATCCCCACCATTTCTGGGTAATAATAGAACTTGTTCTCCTTTGTCGACCGTGGACAGATCCTTGGTCGATTCATTGAGTCAACTGACTGATTTTCGAGATTTGCAGCGCTGCTACTTCTGAGCTCTCCGCCAAGGACGACGATCAAGAGATGGAGGATGCTGTTACCTCCAACCCTGGTATGATTACCGATGTTCTGCCTTGAGTCAACTGGATATTTATTGCAACCCTGGCCGATTGAGTTTTTTCTTGTAGCTCCTCCTCATGTTATTAGCCTCCCGGATGACGACGAAGACGAGCCGCTGAGAGTGAGAAGGAACAGGCGGGCGTTGGCTGGCAATACCCCCCAATCTGCTCCGGCGTCTGAGGCCATAGCTTGGGATGGTGGTGACACCACTCGGGCTTCTGTGACTTTCGCCGATCCTCTGACGAGCATGCGGCCTTCGTCGTCGACCGCAAATCCTCCTTCGCTTTTTTCCACGTACCCCACCCCTGAGGACCAAGCGAGTGGCGCGAAAGAGGCTGTACGTCAGGCGGGGATCATGATGGAACAAGTGAAAGTGGCTCGGGAGGCCAGCCAAGCAGCCTATGACGCAAGTTCGGCTCTTCAGAGCAACGTCCAGGTCAGTCGACTCAACACTTGATCTGTTACGATATGCTGTTAGAAGAATCTCTTTTCCGAAGATCTTTACATCTGTACACCCACTGGGTGTGTCTGCCAATTCTTGGACGAGTGGAGGCACGCTGAGTGCACCCATTGGGTGTAGTCCCCGAGACTACGGTGGACTGCTGGCAGTCGACTGTAGTCTTTACATTGTGTTGCTGTAGTTGTACTTCTTCACTCGGTCTGGTCAGGCCATGCCGAATGGAACTGTATCCGGTCGACTGCTGGCAGTCGATTTTTTTTCAAAACCAGTGGGGGAACGCTGAGTGCACCCACTGGGTGTAGTCCCCGGGACTACTGTTGAATGTTTTTGATTCAGTTGTAGTCTTAGAAACGCCATCATTGTCTCTTGGTTACTCGGAAGCAACTTATCTTGGACCTCTGTCGACTGATTTTTGCAGAAATCCTGTGAACTTGTGGCTCGCTATACTGAGTTGGAGAATAAGCAGACCCAGCTCAACCTTGATTTGAAGCTTGCTCAAGAGAACTTGAAGAAGGCGCAAGAAGAAGCAAAAGGTATGGCTGGTGAGGTTCTCCATTCTTGACGAGTGACTTTTCTTTCTTGTCCATTCTTGATGTTGATTTCACTCAACGTGCTGCAGATAAACTGGAAGAAGCTCTGAAGAAGAAGGATCAAGATCTTGTCGAAGCACAGAAGGAGGCTTTGAGCAAAACGAAGCTTGCAGAAGAGAAACTGGCTTCGGTCGGAACTCTTGAACAGGAGAATTCCAGACTGAAGACTGCTCTCGAGATAGCTAATCAAGAGGTCAGCCGACTGAAGAACGACAAGATGATTCTGCACGACAAGGCGGGTGAGCTGGCGGGGAAGGTAAACGATCTGGAGGTTTATCTCGGTGGACTCGCCAAGAAGCTGTTCGTCATGCTCGAAGGTAATTACTCCGATCTGGCTGTCTTGCAGTTACCAAGCCTGCGTAAGGCCACTATCTTACTCTTGAATCGTGTTTGCAGAATTCTGTCAGAACTTTGAAGAGGAGACCAGTCGAGTGGAGCCAGGCTTGGACCCTGCTAACTCTCTTGTGAAGGACGAGGCTGCAATGAACGTGCTCCATCTGGAGTCTCGTATTGCCAGCGTGGTTGACTATCTGGCTCGGCTGAAGGTTGCGGTGTCGCAGATTGACACGTCTCTCTGGCCCGGGGCGACGCTTTCAAATGATCTCGAGTCTTTGATGACTCGACTGAACGACGTTCCTGGTCGAGTGACGGATTGGAAGAAATCCTCCGCAAGGTGTGGTCCTGATGTCGCTTTGTCCCTCGTCCGCGTCCACTGCAAGGAGGTGCGAGAGGAGAAGCTGGCCGCCATCCAAGTTGCCAACACCAGGAAGCTTAACTTTCAAGACTTCATGGAAACTTTCATTGCTGCTGCCACCCGTATTGCAGATGGGATCGACTTGGACGAGTTTGTTGCCCCTTCCAGTCCTCCGCCGGAGGAGTAAAAAACTTTTATGCTTCACTTTAAATTTGCCTCAGAATGCCGAGTGGATTCTGTAACCGTTAAACTCTGTCGAGCCGAGGGCTCGAGTACTTTGATTTGAGGTCTTGGACCTTTGGGTTTTATCCGAACTTGATTTATCGTTGAATATCTTTGGGAATTATCTGTCGAGTGGAACTTGGTCTTCACTCGAAATAACTTCGTATTTGTGGTGCAGCTTTGAAGGAAAAGGTAACGGTCGATTCGCATCTTGCCGTCCTTGTGGATTGGGACGTGTTCCGAACTTAGGCGGGCGCTGGGCTGCAGCTAAGCCCCCGAGTGGGAGGTTTGCTCTCTACTCGGTGGGAGTTTTGAACACTTAGGCGAGCACTGAGCTGCAGCTAAGCCTCTGAGTGGGAGGTTTGCTCTCCACTCGGTAGGATTTTTATATACTTAGGCGAGTACTTGGACTGCAGCTAAGACCCCGAGTGGGAGGTTTGCTCTCCACTCGGTAGGATTTTTATATACTTAGGCGAGTACTTGGACTACAGCTAAGCCCCCGAGTGGGAGGTTTGCTCTCCACTCGGTAGGATTTTTATATACGTAGGCGAGTACTTGGACTGCAGCTAAGCCCCCGAGTGGGAGGTTTGCTCCCCACTCGGTAGGATTTTTATATACTTAGGCGAGTACTTGGACTGCAGCTAAGCCCCAGAGTGGGAGGTTTGCTCTCCACTCGGTAGGATTTTTGAACACTTAGGCGAGCACTGAGCTGCAGCTAAGCCCCCGAGTGGGAGGTTTGCTCTCCACTCGGTAGGATTTTTATATACTTAGGCGAGTACTTGGACTGCAGCTAAGCCTCCGAGTGGGAGGTTTGCTCTCCACTCGGTAGGATTTTTATATACTTAGGCGAGTACTTGGACTGCAGCTAAGCCCCCGAGTGGGAGGTTTGCTCTCCACTCGGTAGGATTTTTATATACTTAGGCGAGTACTTGGACTGCAGCTAAGCCCCCGAGTGGGAGGTTTGCTCTCCACTCGGTAGGATTTTTGAACACTTAGGCGAGCACTGAGCTGCAGCTAAGCCCCCGAGTGGGAGGTTTGCTCTCCACTCGGTAGGATTTTTATATACTTAGGCGAGTACTTGGACTGCAGCTAAGCCTCCGAGTGGGAGTCTGGCTCACCACTCGGTATGATTTTCAAATACTTAGGCGAGCACTGGGCTGCAGCTAAGCCCCCGAGTGGGAGTCTGGCTCACCACTCGGTAGGATTTTCAAACACTTAGGCGAGCACTGGGCTGCAGCTAAGCCTCCGAGTGGGAGTCTGGCTCACCACTCGGTAGGATTTTCAAACACTTAGGCGAGCACTAGGCTGCAGCTAAGCCCCCGAGTGGGAGTTTGGCTCACTACTCGGTAGGATTTTCAAATACTTAGGCGAGCACTGGGCTGCAGCTAAGCCCCCGAGTGGGAGTCTGGCTCACCACTCGGTAGGATTTTCAAACACTTAGGCGAGCACTGGGCTGCAGCTAAGCCCCCGAGTGGGAGTCTGGCTCACCACTCGGTAGGATTTTTTTTGCAAACTTAGGCGAAACGGATTCGCAGCTAAGCCACCCACTGGGGGATTTCGTACGCAAACAAAAGTGACAGCAATTACAGGAAGAACTGGGACACTCTTGTCTTTGATAAAAATAAACTACAAAAGTTTTCCTTATTACATCTCATCCGAGTGAGAATTCAAGTGTAAAATGGGCGGAGTAGTTCCGCACTCCAAGCTCGTGGCTTGTCGATCCGGCGATCAACGTTGTAGAGATGATATGCTCCATTGTGGAGGACTCTGGTAACGATGAAGGGGCCTTCCCAAGTAGGAGCAAGTTTGTGTGGTTTCTGTTGATCCACTCGGAGGACCAAATCTCCTTCTTGGAAGGCTCGGCTCTTCACATTTCTGGCATGGAATCGACGCAAGTCTTGCTGATAGATGGTCGATCTGATCATAGCCATTTCCCTCTCCTCCTCTAGGAGGTCGACTGCGTCTTGTCGGGCTTGCTCTGCTTCGTCTTTGTTATAAAGCTCGACTCTGGGGGCATTGTGAAGTAGATCACTCGGCAGGACGACTTCAGCTCCGTAAACCAGAAAGAACGGCGTTCTTCCAGTCGACCGGTTCGGGGTGGTCCTCAATCCCCACAAAACTGACGGAAGCTCGTCGACCCAAGCGCCTGCTGCGTGCTTGAGATCACGCATCAGTCGAGGCTTTAGTCCTTTGAGAATCAGACCATTTTCTCTTTCAGCTTGTCCATTCGACTGGGGATGCACGACCGACACGTAGTCGACTCGTGTGCCTTGAGAGGTGCAAAAAGCTCTGAACTTGTCTGAATCGAAGTTTGACCCATTGTCAGTGATGATGCTATGCAGGACTCCATATCTGAATATCAACTCTCTGATGAAACTGATAGCAGTGCTAGCATCAAGATTTTTGATAGGCTTGGCTTCAATCCATTTGGTTAACTTGTCGACTGCCACAAGCACATGTGTGAATCCGCTCCTGCCTGTTCTCAGTGGACCAACCATGTCCAGTCCCCAAACAGCGAAGGGCCAGACGAGTGGAATGGTCCTCAGAGCTGATGCTGGCTTGTGCGACATGTTGGAGTAGAACTGGCAGCCTTCACACTTGTCGACTATCTCTTTCGCCATTTCGTTTGCCCTGGGCCAGTAAAAACCCGCTCGGTATGCTTTGGCCACAATGGTCCGAGAGGACGCATGGTGACCACAGGTCCCCAAGTGGATATCATCAAGGATTATCTGACCTTCTTCTGGCGTTATGCACTTCTGACCGATTCTAGTTGCGCTTTCTCTATACAACTGTCCTTTTATGACTGTGAAAGCTTTAGATCGACGGACGATCTGTCGAGCTTCTTCTTCGTCCTCTGGAAGTTATTTCCTCAAAATATACGCAATGTATGGTATCGTCCAGTCGGGAGTGATTGCCAAGACCTCCATGACTAGGTCGACCACAGCAGGAATTTCGACTTCAGTCGGATCTGTGGCACTTTTCGGTTGCGGGGCTTCTTCTGTAAAAGGATCCTCCTGGACTGACGGGGAACAGATGTGCTCCAAAAACACATTGCTGGGAATGGCTTCTCTCTTAGAGCCTATCTTTGCCAGATCATCAGCTGCTTGATTTTTCAGTCGGGGGATGTGATGAAGCTCTAACCCCTCGAATTTCTTTTCTAGCTTTCTTACTGTGTTGCAGTAGCCAGTCATAGCTGGGCTTCTGACGTCCCACTCCTTCATCACCTGATTAACCACCAAATCTGAGTCGCCATAGACCATGAGGCGCCGGACGCCGAGTGAAATGGCCATGCGCAACCCATACAAGAGTGCTTCATATTCTGCTTCATTATTGGAGGAATCAAAGTGAATCTGGAGAACATATCTGAGCTTATCTCCTCGGGGGGAGACCAATACTACCCCAGCACCGGAACCATTCAGCATCTTAGATCCATCGAAGAACATGGTCCAATGCTCCAAGTGAACTTGAGTCGGAAGCTGCTGTTCAATCCACTCGGCGACGAAATCTGCAATTGCTTGGGACTTGATAGCCTTTTTTGCTTCAAACTTGATATCTAGGGGAAGGAGTTCAATTGCCCACTTCGCCACTCGACCGGTTGCATCTCTGTTGTGCAAAATCTCTGACAGTGGAGCGTCGCTGACGACTGTAATGGAATGGTCAGAGAAGTAGTGTGCAACCTTCTTCGTGGTCATGTAAATCCCATATACAAGCTTCTAGTAATGGGGATATCTTTGCTTCGAAGGAGTCAAAACTTCAGACACATAATATATTGGGCGCTGAACTCTGAAGGCCTTTCCTTCTTCTTCCCGCTCGACCATAAGTACTGTACTGACAACTTGTCCCGTGGCCGCAATGTAAAGCAGCAAAGGCTCTTTACTGATTGGGGCAGCAAGCACCGGCTGGGTGGAGAGCAGAGCTTTGAGCTCTGCAAACACTGCATCAGCTTCTGGAGTCCACTCGAACTTGTCAGACTTCTTCATCAGTCGGTAAAGAGGCAACGCCTTTTCACCGAGACGAGAAATGAATCGACTTAGAGCGGCCAAGCAACCTGTAAGCTTCTGGACATCATGCACACGCACAAGGCGCTTCATCCGGAGTATGGTGCCAACTTTCTCGGGATTGGCGTCGATTCCTCGTTCGGAAACGAGAAAACCGAGTAACTTTCCACCTGGAACTCCGAATGTGCACTTTGATGGATTGAGCTTGATATCATATCTCCTGAGGTTAGCAAAGGTTTCGGCAAGGTCAGTCAGCAGGTCGGAACCTTTCCGTGACTTAACCACAATATCATCCATGTACGCTTCCACGTTCCGAATGATCTGAGTGAGCAAACACTTCTGAATCATCCTCATGAACGTGGCTCCAGCATTCTTGAGGCCGAAGGGCATGGTGACATAACAGAAGCACCCGAATGGGGTGATGAAAGCCGTTTTGATCTCGTCGGGTCCATACAGACGGATCTGATGGTACCCTGAATAAGCGTCTAGAAAAGACAAACGTTCACACCCCGCGGCCGAGTCGACTATCTGGTCGATGCGGGGGAGAGGGAAATGATCTTTCAGGCAGGCCCGATTGATATGTTTAAAGTCAATGCACATGTGAAGTGACTTGTCCTTCTTGGGGATCATGACAACATTGGCGAGCCACTCGGAGTGGTAAATCTCTCGGATGAACTCCGCTGCTAAGAGCCGAGCCACCTCCTCGCCAATGGCTTTCCTCTTCTGGACGGCGGACCGTCGAAGATGTTCTTTCACAGGCTTGAACTTCAGGTCGACTCGTAGACGGTGCTCAGCCAGCCCCCTGGGAACTCCAGGCATGTCAGAAGGCTTCCATGCGAAGATGTCCTAGTTCTCACGGAGGAACTGGATGAGCGCTTCTTCCTATTTGGAGTCGAGCATCGTTGAGATGTGAGTTGGAGCAGCATTGGGGTCGGTCGGGTGAATGTGAACTAGCTTAGTTTCACCGGACGACTGAAAAGCTGATTCTGAAGCTGGCTTTTTGGCTCACAGCAATTCACTCGGATCAGCAGTCTTCTGGTACTCTTGCACCTCGACTACTGACATCTGAGCATCAGCGATCTTTGATCCTTTCTGAAAACACTCCTCTGCTTTCTTCCGATTGCCTGTAACGGTGATCACACCTCTGGGGCCGGGCATCTTCAACTTGAGATACACATAGCACGGTCGAGCCATGAAGCGTGCATAAGCTGGCCGGCCCAGAATAGCATGATAAGCACTTTGGAAGTCCACAACCTCAAATGTCAACTTTTCCTTGCGGTAATTTTTTGAATCACCGAAAACCACATCGACAGCAATCTGGCCGAGTGACTCGGCTTTCTTTCCAGGAATGACTCCATGGAAACTCATGTTGCTGGCACTGAGCCTGGACATCGGAATGCCCATCCCTTTCAGCGTTTCTGCATACAGTATGTTCAGGCCGCTGCCACCATTTCAGCCACGCTCTGGCTGAGCCCTCTAACAGGAGAGGCAAATGCTTCATAGCCACCTCATCATTGCCGCCGCCAATCTGGACAGCCACTCGGTAGTCATCGAGCTAAGTGTCAGGCTTAGACTCGCCGGTGAACTTGCTGACTCCAGTCGCCAATCGGAAGTTGGGAGGAACCACTGCGGCCCTTATGGCTCGACTGAAACACTCTAGCCCTGAAACATGTACCCTGCTGCTGGTAGGGGCATCTCTGTCATGTCCTTCTCAGTGAGCCCTGTTCCTGTCGACCAAACCTTGAACGAGGATGGATCTCGTGTCAAAGCCTGGTTCCCTGGGGTCGACTGGGATCCTCCGCCCAACACTATGAGGGCGTCTGTCATCCTGCTGTCGAGGCACATACGACCCACTCCTCGGGGGAGGGGTTGGCACTCGACATCGATCATCACGATCGAATCGGTGATCATACTGTTTGTTTCTTCTGTACTGATCTGGTCGGTCTCCACGTCCCTCACGCCTCGGGGGTGATCTTGGGCTGTGAGCCGACTACACTGTATCCGCTGCAACGGATCGACTGTGGATCCTATTCCGTGACTGAGAGACAGCGGAATTCTGGTTTTCCGCTGCCCGGAGCAACGCTCTGATTTGCAACAAGCCTCTGCCAGCTTCTGACTGGGAGGGCCGAATTGATTCTGCTATTCGGGCCGCGGCTGCCAAATTCTGAACGGGAGTTCGATATACCTGCGTAGGCGAGAAGAGCTGACGTCGACTGGACTCGGGAGCCCGCCGACGCACTTGCTCGTCGAGTGCTCGCTGGAGATTCTCCAGTCGAGTGCGCTCGGTCAAGTTAGCCAAGCGCGCGTCCTCTAAGGCTCGGGCCTCGGGGGTTTCTCCAACGATAGGAGTATGGAGTGCATCCATGTTCCGGCGGCGAAGCTCCTCTCGCTGCAGCGACGTGGGAGGCTCAGGGAGATATTCTTCGTGGGGATGCGACGGGTCGCCCCCACCTGCCCCTCCGTCGGTACGAGTAAAACCGGGAGGGCTGCGTGTCCCATCAATTGCCAGGACCTCCGCCGCAGGATCACTGCTGTCGCACTCGGATGTGGTCTCTGCGGAGCCAGTCGACAGGTCGAACAGGCCGTAGAGAGTTTCGTCAGGCTCGATTGCAGTGACTTGTGGGGTGGCCGATTGGCGAGTGTAACGCCCTCGATGCGGCTATATCTCCCACGTGTCGAGGCATGACTTAGAGGCATAGCCGCATTGAAAGCAATGTCGTAAGTCGGGAAATCATCACACATCCCATGTACATAAATATCATAAAGGGGAAGAACATAGTTGGCTTACACTCGCCACATCACATCAAAGTACATAAATAACATCCATCATACAAATCACTCATGGCCCGACTACGGTGCCAAAATAGAAAAAAAACCCCAACATGCGACAAGGCCCTGAATCTAACCCCGAATAGGCACCACTACTGATCATCAGGAAAAGACACATAGCAACGCTGAGAGTCCTCGTCGTACTCCCACTTGAGCTCGAGCGCGCCATCTGGAGCTGTATCATCTGTCCCTGCATCTGGTGTAATAGTAATCTGTGAGCCACAGGGACTCAGCAATCTCGCACCCTCGCGATCAAGACTATTTAAGCTTAATAGGTAGGAAAGGGGTAATGTAAGTGGAGCTGCAGCAAGCGACTAGCATATATGGTGGCTAACTTATTCGCAAAAGAGGGCGAGAAGAGGAGGCAAAGCACGAGCGGGAAACTAGAGAGAGCAACCTGCGCAAACATAACTCCAACGCCGTGTCCACTTCCCGGACTCCGCCGAGAAGAGTGTTGGGGAACGTAGTAATTTCAAAAAATTTCCTACGCACACGCAAGATCATGGTGATGCATAGCAACGAGAGAGGAGAGTGTTGTCTACGTACCAACGCAGACCGACTACGGAAGCGATCACACAACGTAGAGGAAGTAGTCGTACGTCTTCCCGATCCGACCGATCCAAGCACCGTTACTCCGGCACCTCCGAGTTCTTAGCACACGTTCAGCTCGATGACGATCCTCAGGCTCCGATCCAGCAAAGCGTCGAGGAAGAGTTCCGTCAGCACGACGGCGTGATGACGATCTTGATGTACTACCGATGCAGGGCTTCGCCTAAGCACTACAACGGTATGATCGAGGTGGAATTTGGTGGCAGGGGGCACCACACACGGCTAAGGAACGATCTCAAGGATCAACTTGTGTGTCTATGGGGTGCCCCCTGCCCCTGTATATAAAGGATGAAGGAGGAGGAGGCCGGCCAAGGCATAAGGTCCGGCCAGGATGGGAGTCCTACTAGGACTCCAAGTCCTAGTAGGAGTCCATCAAGAGGGGAGGAAGGGAGAAGGAATAGGAGGAGAAGGAGAGGTGGCCGGCCCCCTTTTCCCTAATCCAATTCGGACCAAAGGGGAGGGGGGGCGCAGCAGCCTTTTCCTCTTCCCACTAAAGCCCATCAAGGCCCATTACTTCTCCCGTAACTACCCGGTACTCCGAAAAATACCCTAATCACTCGGAACCTTTCCGATGTCCGCATATAGTCGTCCAATATATCGATCTTTACGTCTCGACCATTTCGAGACTCCTCGTCATGTCCCTGATCTCATCCGGGACTCCGAACTCCTTCGGTACATCAAAACTCATAAACTCATAATACAACTGTCATCGAAACCTTAAGCGTGCGGACCCTACGGTTCGAGAACAATGTAGACATGACCGAGACACGTCTCCGGTCAATAACCAATAGCGGGACCTGGATGCCCATATTGGCTCCTACATATTCGACGAAGATCTTTATCGGTCAGACCGCATAACAACATACGTTGTTCCCTTTGTCATCGGTATGTTACTTGCCCGAGATTCGATCGTCGGTATCCAATACCTAGTTCAATCTCATTACTGGCAAGTCTCTTTACTCGTTCCGTAATACATCATCCCGCAACTAACTCATTAGTTGCAATGCTTGCAAGGCTTAAGTGATGTGCATTACCGAGAGGGCCCAGAGATACCTCTCCGACAATCGGAGTGACAAATCCTAATCTCAAAATACGCCAACCCAACATCTACCTTTGGAGACACCTGTAGTACTCCTTTATAATCACCCAGTTACGTTGTGACGTTTGGTAGCACCCAAAGTGTTCCTCCGGCAAACGTGAGTTGCATAATCTCATAGTCATAGGAACATGTATAAGTCAAGAAGAAAGCAATAGCAACATACTAAACGATCGTGTGCTAAGCTAATGGAATGGGTCATGTCAATCAAATCATTCAACTAATGATGTGACCTCATTAATCAAATAACAACTCTTTTGTCCATGGTTAGGAAACATAACCATCTTTGATTAACGAGCTAGTTAAGTAGAGGCATACTAGTGACACTCTGTTTGTCTATGTATTCACACATGTATTATGTTTCCGGTTAATACAATTCTAGCATGAATAATAAACATTTATCATGATATAAGGAAATAAATAATAACTTTATTATTGCCTCTAGGGCATATTTCCTTCAAAGGGGCCATCACGGCAACACACTCAGTTGATTCAAGGTTCAAGTTATCTACAACCGGACATTAACAAATTCCCATCTGCCCATAACCGCGGGCACGGCTTTCGAAAGATCAATCCCTGCAGGGGGGTCCCAACTTAGCCCATAACAAGCTCTCACGGTCAACGAAGGAATAGACCTCCACCCAAGACACACCGATCAGACTCGGTATCTCGGTACAACAAGATGATTCGACAGGTCAAAACAAGTACAACAACACCGCCCGAATGTGCCGACAAATCCCGATAGGAGCTGCAAATATCTCTTTCTCATGGCACACTCAGATGAGACTAGCTACGAGTAAAACCAACCCTCAAGTTTCCCCGAGGTGGCCCCGCAGGCAGCTCATTTCGGACCAACACTCAGAGGAGCACTGGCCCGTGGGGGGCTAAAATAAGATGACCCTCGGGCTCCGGAAACCCAAGGGAAAAAAAGAGGCTAGGTGGCAAATGGTAAAACCAATGTTAGGCATTGCTGGAAAAGCTTTAATCAAGGCGAACTATCAAGGGGTTCGCATTATAGCCCAACCGCGTAAGGGACGCAACAATCCGGGAACATAACACCAATATGACGGAAACTAGGGCGGCAAGAGTGGAACAAAACACTACGCGAGAGGCCGAGCCTTCCACCCTTTACCAAGTATATAGATGCATTAAGATAACATAGCAATATAATGATATCCCAACAAGTAAATAAATGTTCCAACAAGGAACGGCTCCAATCTTCACCTGCAACTAGCAACGCTATAAGAAGGGGGCTGAGCAAAGCGGTTACATAGCCAATCAACGGTTTGCTAGGACAATGGTGGGTTAGAGGCTCAATCATGGCAATTGGGAGGCTGACAAGCAAGTGGTAGGCATCGTAGCATTGGCATAGCAAAAGAGCGAGCAAACTAGCATAGCAAAGATAGTAGTGATTTCGAGGGTATGATCATCTTGCCTGCACAGTTGTCAGAGTTGACTGGATCCTCAAAAGCAAACTCAACGGGCTCCTCGTTAGCGAACTCGTCTCCCGGCTCTACCTAACAACACAAACAAGCAACAAGGATACAATCAACCACGTGCAAGGGCAACCAATAATATGCAAAGATGGTATGCTATGCGGGATGCGATGCGGGATGCAAAATGCAAGACGTGACAGGAAATGCATGAACCTGGCCTCAACTTGGAAAACCAAGTGTGCCACTGGATAGAGGGGAAGAAATCCCCTGAAAACGATATAAAGATCATAGGAATCGGAGCTACGGTTTGGAAATGGCAAGCGTTTTACGAAACGAACCGATCTGCGATTTACAGCAAGTAGGCTCCTAAATGCAACGAAATGAACATGCTACATCCACCAATCATGAAAACAAAATGCATGGAAGGGATGTACACAAGATGCTTAACAAATCACTAGGACTGAGCCATAGGAAAATGAAGGAAATATGCCCTAGAGGCAATAATAAAGTTATTATTTATTTCCTTATATCATGATAAATGTTTATTATTCATGCTAGAATTGTATTAACCGGAAACATAATACATGTGTGAATACATAGACCAACAGAGTGTCACTAGTATGCCTCTACTTGACTAGCTCGTTAATCAAAGATGGTTATGTTTCCTAACCATGAATAAAGAGTTGTTATTTGATTAACGAGGTCACATCATTAGTTGAATGATCTGATTGACATGACCCATTCCATTAGCTTAGCACTCGATCGTTTAGTATGTTGCTATTGCTTTCTTCATGACTTATACATGTTCCTATAACTATGAGATTATGCAACTCCTGTTTACCGGAGGAACACTTTGGGTACTACCAAACGTCACAACGTAACTGGGTGATTATAAAGGAGTACTACAGGTGTCTCCAATGGTGGATGTTGGGTTGGCGTATTGCGAGATTAGGGTTTGTCACCCCGATTGTCGAAGAGGTATCTCTGGGCCCTCTCGGTAATACACATCACATAAGCCTTGCAAGCATAATAACTAAGATGTTAGTTATGAGATGATGTATTGCGGAACGAGTAAAGAGACTTGCCAGTAATGAGATTGAACTAGGTATTGGATACCGACGATCGAATCTCGGGCAAGTAACATACCGATGACAAAGGGAACAACGTATGTTGTTATGCGGTCTGACCGATAAAGATCTTCGTACAATATGTAGGAGCCAATATGGGCATCCAGGTTCCGCTATTGGTTATTGACCGGAGACATGTCTCGGTCATGTCTACATTGTTCTCGAACCGTAGGGTCCGCACGCTTAACGTTACGATGACAATTATTATGAGTTTATGCATTTCGATGTACCGAAGGTTGTTCGGAGTCCCGGATGTGATCACGGTCATGACGAGGAGTCTCGAAATGGTCGAGACGTAAAGATTGATATATTGGAAGCCTATGTTTGGACACCGGAAGTGTTCCGGGTGAAATCGGGATTTTACCGGAATACCGGGAGGGGTACCAGAACCCCCCGGGAGGCAAATGGGCCTATTGGGCCTTAGTGGAAAAGAGAAAAGGGGCAGCCCATAGCTAGCCGCGCGCCCCCCCTTCCCCAAGTCCTAGTAGGACTAGGAGAAGGGGCCGGCCCCCCTTTCTCTCCTTTCCCCCTTGGGAGTCCTAGTTGGAATAGGATTGAGGGGGGGGGGGGAGTCCTACTCCCGGTAGGAGTAGGACTCCTCCCGCGCCCTCTCCCTAGCCGGCCGAACCCCTCCCCCTGCTCCTTTATATACGGGGGCAGGGGGCACCCCATAGACACACAAGTTGATCATTGTTGATCGTTCCTTAGCCGTGTGCGGTGCCCCCTGCCACCAAATTCCACCTCGGTCATATCGTTGTAGAGCTTAGGCGAAGCCCTGCGTCGGTAGTACATCAAGATCGTCACCACGCCGTCGTGCTGACGGAACTCTTCCTCGACGCTCTGCTAGATCGGAGTCCGAGGATCTTCATCGAGCTGAACGTGTGCTAAGAACTCGGAGGTGCCGGAGTAACGGTGCTTGGATCGGTCGGATCGGGAAGAAGACGTACGACTACTTCCTCTATGTTGTGTGATCGCTTCCGCAGTCGGTCTGCGTTGGTACGTAGACAACACTCTCCCCCTCGTTGCTATGCATCACCATGATCTTGCGTGTGCGTAGGAAAATTTTCGAAATTACTACGTTCCCCAACAGTGGCATCCGAGCCTAGGTTTTTATGGTTTGATGTTATTTGCACGAGTAGAACACAAGTGAGTTGTGGGCAAGTCATACTGCCTACCAGCATGTCATACTATGGTTCGGCGGTATTGTTGGACGAGACGATCCGGACCAACCTTACGCGTACTCTTACGCGAGACCGGTTCCCTCGACGTGCTATGCACACAGATGGCTTGCGGAAGACTGTCTCTCCAACTTTAGTTGAACCAGGTGTGGCTACGCCCGGTCCTTGAGAAGGTTAAAATGGAGTCTATTTGACAAACTATCGTTGTGGTTTTGATGCGTAGGTGAGACGTGTTCTTACTTAAGCCCGTAGCAGCCACATAAAACTTGCAACAACAAAGTAGAGGACGTCTAACTTGTTTTTGCAGGGCATGTTGTGATGTGATATGGTCAAGGCATGATGCTGATTTTATTGTATGAGATGATCATGTTTTGTAACCGAGTTATCGGCAACTGGCAGGAGCCATATGGTTGTCGCTTTATTGTATGCAATACAATCGCAATGTAATGCTTTACTTTATTACTAAGCGGTAGTGATAGTCGTGGAAGCATAAGATTGGCGAGACGACAACGATGCTACGATGGAGATCAAGGTGTCGCGCCGGTGACGATGGTGATCATGACGGTGCTTCGGAGATGGAGATCACAAGCACAAGATGATGATGGCCATATCATATCACTTATATTGATTGCATGTGATGTTTATCCTTTTATGCATCTTATCTTGCTTTGATTGACGGTAGCATTATAAGATGATCTCTCACTAAATTATCAAGAAGTGTTCTCCCTGAGTATGCACCGTTGCCAAAGTTCGTCGTGCCCAGACACCACGTGATGATCGGGTGTGATAAGCTCTACGTCCATCTACAACGGGTGCAAGCCAATTTTGCACACGCAGAATACTCAGGTTAAACTTGACGAGCCTAGCATATGCAGATATGGCCTCGGAACACAGAGACCGAAAGGTCGAGCGTGAATCATATAGTAGATATGATCAACATGACGATGTTCACCATTGAAAACTACTCCATCTCACGTGATGATCGGTTATGGTTTAGTTGATTTGGATCACGTGATCACTTAGAGGATTAGAGGGATGTCTATCTAAGTGGGAGTTCCTAAGTAATTTGATTAACTGAACTTAAACTTATCATGAACTTAGTACCTGATAGTATCTTGCTTGTTTATGTTGATTGTAGATAGATGGCTCGTGCTGTTGTACCGTTGAATTTTAATGCGTTCCTTGAGAAAGCAAAGTTGAAAGATGATGGTAGCAATTACACGGACTGGGTCCGTAACCTGAGGATTATCCTCATTGCTGCACAGAAGAATTACGTCCTGGAAGCACCGCTGGGTGCCAGGCCTGCTGCTGGAGCAACACCAGATGTTATGAACGTCTGGCAAAGCAAAGCTGATGACTACTCGATAGTTCAGTGTGCCATGCTTTACGGCTTAGAATCGGGACTTCAACGATGTTTTGAATGTCATGGAGCATATGAGATGTTCCAGGAGTTGAAGTTAATATATCAAGCAAATGCCCGAATTGAGAGATATGAAGTCTCCAATAAGTTCTATAGCTGCAAGATGGAGGAGAACAGTTCTGTCAGTGAGCATATACTCAAAATGTCTGGGTATAATAATCACTTGATTCAGATGGGAGTTAATCTTCCAGATGATTGCGTCATTGACAGAATTCTCCAATCACTGCCACCAAGCTACAAGAGCTTCGTGATGAACTATAATATGCAAGGGATGAACAAGACTATTCCCGAGCTCTTCGGAATGCTGAAAGCTGCGGAGGTAGAAATCAAGAAGGAGCATCAAGTGTTGATGGTTAGCAAAACCACTAGTTTCAAGAAAAAGGGCAAAGGGAAGAAGAAGGGAAACTTCAAGAAGAACAGCAAGCAAGTTGCTGCTCAGGAGAAGAAACCCAAGTCTGGACCTAAGCCTGAAACTGAGTGCTTCTACTGCAAGCAGACTGGTCACTGGAAGCGGAACTGCCCCAAGTATTTGGCGGATAAGAAGGATGGCAAGGTGAACAAAGGTATATGTGATATACATGTTATTGATGTGTACCTTACTAGAGCTCGCAGTAGCACCTGGGTATTTGATACTGGTTCTGTTGCTAATATTTGCAACTCGAAACAGGGACTACGGAATAAGCGGACACTAGCAAAGGACGAGGTGACGATGCGCGTGGGAAACGGTTCCAAAGTCGATGTGATCGCGGTCGGCACGCTACCTCTACATCTACCTTCGGGATTAATATTAGACCTAAATAATTGTTATTTGGTGCCAGCGTTGAGCATGAACATTATATCTGGATCTTGTTTTATGCGAGACGGTTATTCATTTAAATCAGAGAATAATGGTTGTTCTATTTATACGAGTAATATCTTTTATGGTCATGCACCTTTGAAGAGTGGTCTATTCTTGTTGAATCTCGATAGTAGTGATACACATATTCATAATGTAGAAGCCAAAAGATGCAGAGTTGATAATGATAGTGCAACTTATTTGTGGCACTGCCGTTTAGGTCATATCGGTGTAAAGCGCATGAAGAAACTCCATACTGATGGGCTTTTGGAACCACTTGATTACGAATCACTTGGCACTTGCGAACCGTGCCTCATAGGCAAGATGACTAAAACACCGTTCTCCGGTACTATGGAGAGAGCAACAGATTTATTGGAAATCATACATACCGATGTATGTGGTCCGATGAATATTGAGGCTCGTGGCGCATATCGTTATTTTCTCACCTTCACAGATGATTTAAGCAGATATGGGTATATCTACTTTAATGAAACATAAGTCTGAAACATTTGAAAAGTTCAAGGAATTTCAGAGTGAAGTTGAAAATCATCGTAACAAGAAAATAAAGTTTCTACGATCTGATCGCGGAGGAGAATATTTGAGTTACGAGTTTGGTGTACATTTGAAAAATTGTGGAATAGTTTCGCAACTCACGCCACCCGGAACACCACAGCGTAACGGTGTGTCCGAACGTCGTAATCGTACTTTACTAGATATGGTACGATCTATGATGTCTCTTACTGATTTACCGCTATCATTTTGGGGTTATGCTTTAGAGACGGCCGCATTCACGTTAAATAGGGCACCATCAAAATCCGTTGAGACGACGCCTTATGAACTATGGTTTGGCAAGAAACCAAAGTTGTCGTTTCTTAAAGTTTGGGGCTGCGACGCTTATGTGAAAAAGCTTCAACCCGATAAGCTCGAACCCAAAGCGGAGAAATGTGTCTTCATAGGATACCCAAAGGAAACTGTTGGGTATACCTTCTATCACAGATCCGAAGGCAAGACATTCGTTGCTAAGAATGGATCATTTCTAGAGAAGGAGTTTCTCTCGAAAGAAGTGAGTGGGAGGAAAGTAGAACTTGACGAGGTAACTGTACCTGCTCCCTTATTGGAAAATAGTACATCACAGAAAACTGTTTCTGCGACACCTATACCAATTAGTGAGGAAGCTAATGATGATGATCATGAAACTTCAGGACAAGATACTACTGAACCACGTAGATCAACCAGAGTGAGATCCGCACCAGAGTGGTACGGTAATCCAGTTCTGGAAGTCATGCTACTAGATCATGATGAACCTACGAACTATGAAGAAGCGATGGTGAGCCCAGATTCCGCAAAGTGGCTTGAGGCCATGAAATCTGAGATGGGATCCATGTATGAGAACAAAGTATGGACTTTGGTTGACTTGCCCGATGATCGGCAAGCAATTGAGAATAAATGGATCTTCAAGAAAAAGACTGACGATGACGGTAATGTTACTGTCTATAAAGCTCGACTTGTCGCAAAAGGTTTTCGACAAGTTCAAGGGGTTGACTACGATGAGACCTTCTCACCCGTAGCGATGCTTAAATCCGTCAGAATCATGTTAGCAATTGCCGCATTTTATGATTATGAAATATGGCAGATGGATGTCAAAACTGCATTCCTGAATGGATTTCTGGAAGAAGAGTTGTATATGATGCAACCAGAAGGTTTTGTCGATCCAAAGGGAGCTAACAAAGTATGCAAACTCCAGAGATCCATTTATGGACTGGTGCAAGCATCTCAGAGTTGGAATAAACGCTTTGATAGTGTGATCAAAGCATTTGGATTTATACAGACTTTTGGAGAAGCCTGTATTTACAAGAAAGTGAGTGGGAGCTCTGTAGCATTTCTGATATTATATGTGGATGACATATTGCTGATTGGAAATGATATAGAATTTCTGGATAGCATAAAGGGATACTTGAATAAAATTTTTTTGATGAAAGACCTCGGGGAAGCTGCTTACATATTAGGCATAAAGATCTATAGAGATAGATCAAAACGCCTAATTGGACTTTCACAAAGCACATACCTTGACAAGATTTTGAAGAAGTTCAAAATGGATCAAGCAAAGAAAGGGTTCTTGCCTGTGTTACAAGGTGTGAAGTTGAGTCAGACTCAATGCCCGACCACTGCAGAAGATAGAGAGAAAATGAAAGATGTTCCCTATGCTTCAGCCATAGGCTCTATCATGTATGCAATGCTGTGTACCAGACCTGATGTGTTCCTTGCTATAAGTTTAGCAGGGAGGTACCAAAGTAATCCAGGAGTGGATCACTGGACAGCGGTCAAGAACATCCTGAAATACCTGAAAAGGACTAAGGATATGTTTCTCGTATATGGAGGTGACAAAGAGCTCACCGTAAGAGGTTACGTTGATGCAAGCTTTGACACTGATCCGAACGATTCTAAATCGCAAACCGGATACGTGTTTACTTTAAACGGTGGAGCTGTCAGTTGGTGTAGTTCTAAACAAAGCGTCGTAGCGGGATCTACATGTGAAGCGGAGTACATAGCTGCTTCAGAAGCAGCGAACGAAGGAGTCTGGATGAAGGAGTTCATATCCGATCTAGGTGTCATACCTAGTGCATCGGGTCCAATGAAAATCTTTTGTGACAATACTGGTGCAATTGCTTTAGCAAAGGAATCCAGATTTCACAAAAGGACCAAACACATCAAGAGACGCTTCAACTCCATCCGGGATTTAGTCCAGGTGGGAGACATAGAGATTTGCAAGATACATACGGATCTGAATGTTGCAGACCCGTTGACTAAGCCTCTTCCACGAGCAAAACATGATCAGCACCAAGGCTCCATGGGTGTTAGAATCATTACTGTGTAATCTAGATTATTGACTCTAGTGCAAGTGGGAGACTGAAGGAAATATGCCCTAGAGGCAATAATAAAGTTATTATTTATTTCCTTATATCATGATAAATGTTTATTATTCATGCTAGAATTGTATTAACCGGAAACATAATACATGTGTGAATACATAGACCAACAGAGTGTCACTAGTATGCCTCTACTTGACTAGCTCGTTAATCAAAGATGGTTATGTTTCCTAACCATGAACAAAGAGTTGTTATTTGATTAACGAGGTCACATCATTGGTTGAATGATCTGATTGACATGACCCATTCCATTAGCTTAGCACTCGATCGTTTAGTATGTTGCTATTGCTTTCTTCATGACTTATACATGTTCCTATAACTATGAGATTATGCAACTCCCGTTTACCGGAGGAACACTTTGGGTACTACCAAACGTCACAACGTAACTGGGTGTCTCCAATGGTGGATGTTGGGTTGGCGTATTTCGAGATTAGGGTTTGTCACTCCGATTGTCGGAGAGGTATCTCTGGGCCCTCTCGGTAATACACATCACATAAGCCTTGCAAGCATAATAACTAAGATGTTAGTTATGAGATGATGTATTGCGGAACGAGTAAAGAGACTTGCCAGTAACGAGATTGAACTAGGTATTGGATACCGACGATCGAATCTCGGGCAAGTAACATACCGATGACAAAGGGAACAACGTATGTTGTTATGCGGTCTGACCGATAAAGATCTTCGTAGAATATGTAGGAGCCAATATGGGCATCCAGGTCCCGCTATTGGTTATTGACCGGAGACATGTCTCGGTCATGTCTACATTGTTCTCGAACCGTAAGGTCCGCACGCTTAACGTTACGATGACAGTTATTATGAGTTTATGCATTTTGATGTACCGAAGGTTGTTCGGAGTCCCGGATGTGATCACGGAGATGACGAGGAGTCTCGAAATGGTCGAGACGTAAAGATTGATATATTGGAAGCCTATGTTTGGACACCGGAAGTGTTCCGGGTGAAATCGGGATTTTACCGGAATACCGAGAGGGGTACCGGAACCCCCCGGGAGGCAAATGGGCCTATTGGGCCTTAGTGGAAAAGAGAAAAGGGGCAGCCCATAGCTAGCCGCGCGCCCCCCCTTCCCCAAGTCCTAGTAGGACTAGGAGAAGGGGCCGGCCCCCCTTTCTCTCCTTTCCCCCTTGGGAGTCCTAGTTGGAATAGGATTGAGGGGGGGAGTCCTACTCCCGGTAGGAGTAGGACTCCTCCCGCGCCCTCTCCCTAGCCGGCCGAACCCCTCCCCCTGCTCCTTTATATACGGGGGCAGGGGGCACCCCATAGACACACAAGTTGATCATTGTTGATCGTTCCTTAGCCGTGTGCGGTGCCCCCTGCCACCAAATTCCACCTCGGTCATATCGTTGTAGAGCATAGGCGAAGCCCTGCGTCGGTAGTACATCAAGATCGTCACCACGCCGTCGTGCTGACGGAACTCTTCCTCGACGCTCTGCTAGATCGGAGCCCGAGGATCGTCATCGAGCTGAACGTGTGCTAAGAACTCGGAGGTGCCGGAGTAACGGTGCTTGGATCGGGAAGAAGACGTACGACTACTTCCTCTACGTTGTGTGATCGCTTCCGCAGTCGGTCTGCGTTGGTACGTAGACAACACTCTCCCCCTCGTTGCTATGCATCACCATGATCTTGCGTGTGCGTAGGAAAATTTTCGAAATTACTACGTTCCCCAACAGCAAATTCATCCATTAAGGGGTTCAAACAAGCATGGCAAAACTGAATAAGCAAAACAGATTTCAGACTTAGCGAAACTAACGCTAGTCTGGAATTTCAGACCACGATGCTCTCTTCGGAGCAACAAAACAACATGAAACATAAACTGAACATGGCAAGTAAGAGCACGGCATGGAGCTACTCAACAAGCTTAACAAAACACCCAAAATGACCTGGGGTCAAAAGGGTCCACAAAATACTCTAACGAGCACACGAACATCGATGAAACACAATCAGTTTTCAGACTTGGTGAAAACTGCGACATGCTGAAACTATAACTCACGGAGGCATGTAAACGAGCTCGATGCACTCACTACGGTGCAAGTCATGGCAAGGCAAGCATATATCCATAAAGAAGGCACAAAATTCTAGCTAGACATGGCAAGAACAATGGCATAGCATGCATGGATCACTAGCAATAGCACCGGCAAAATCGCAAAAGAGTTCACGATCTGCCCAAATGAACAACGATGCAAAAGTTGAGCTCGATTGAGTCAACCTAGGGTGCTCCAACATAACAAGTAAAGACATGGATGGATAAAGCACAACAAGCATAACAAATCACTCTTATTGATCATCCTCAAAAGAGGCACGGATCACTAGGAAACAAGCTGGACATATAGCATCATGAACTAAAACATCCCAGACTTAGTGAAAATCACTAAGTCTTTGAAAACAGATTACTCAGGTGCCCCTCTATGCAAGCTTGCACAAGTCACCACACACATCCTAAAAATGCATGGGTGGCACCTCTGGAAAGAAGACAAAATGCTTAACAATTCATCCCAAAGGGGCACAGGCATATCATGCACACAATAATCATGGCAAAAATGACAAAAGTCAATGATGAGCTAACGGATCTACAATTTAACTCACGATGCCTCCTTCTAACAGCATTTTGGGCATCAAGATGAACTCAAATGCAAATGATGCAATGGAATGAAATGATGTACTCGCCGAGACGAAGATTTTGATATATCATTTGTCCAAAATGGAGCCACGGATGCAAAGTTATGAGCAGTCAAAGATTGCATAAAAGATTAAGGGGGAGAAGGGAAAGTCAACCCTCAGATCTAGGGTTACTGTAGCATCCGCGGATCTGGATCGGGGCGCGCCTCCCGAGGCTGGATCCGGCGAGGTCGCTCGCCGGCGACGATGGGCGGTGGCGGCCGGCGTCTTGCCGGACATAGGGGAGGCGAGGCCGACTCCGGGCGGCGACCACCGGAGCAGCGGAGGCGGCGGCGTCGCGGCGCGCGGCCGGGAGGAGGCGCGGCGAGCTTGGGGCGAGGCGGCGGCGGCGAGCTTCGCCGGCTTGGCGGTGATGGCGCGGCGGTGGCGCAGGCTGCCGGAGCCGTGGAAGACGGGCGGCGGGAGGAGGCTCCGGGCGGCGGGGCGAAGTGGGCCGGGAGGGCCCCTCGCGGGCTCGGCGGGCCGCGGGGGACGGCGGCGGCGAAGTGGGCGCGCCTGCCCACGTGGCAGCGCGTGATTGGCCCGGGCGTATCGGGCGGACAATGTCCGGCGCGTGAATTTTGTCCGGCGGCGGCGGGAGGAGTTGGATCTAGGGTTAGGGGGGAGGGACTCCGCGAATTTGCAATGGGGGGTGTATATATAGGCATAAGTGGAGCTAGGAGAGTCCAAATGAGGTGCGGTTTTCGCCCACGTGATCGTGATCGAACGACCGAGACGATGGAGCAAAGTTTGGTGGGTTTTGGGCCAAATTGAAGGGGTGTTGGGCTGCAACACACACGAGGCCTTTTCGGTCCGTCGGTTAACCGTTGGAGTATCAAACGAAGTCCAAATGACCCGAAACTTGACAGGCGGTCTACCGGTAGTAAACCAAGGCCACATGGCAAGTCTCGGTCCAGTCTGGAAATGTTTAATCCCCACACATGAAAGAAAGCTAGAAATGGCCACCGGAGGAGAACGAAGCGCCGGAATGCAAAACAGACAACGGGGAAAATGCTCGAATGCATGAGATGAACATGTATGCAAATGCAATGCACGTGATGACATGATATGAGATGCACGAAAAAGAAAACAACACACGGAGACAAAGACCCGAACCCGAGGAATAAATATAACTTAATGCCGGAAACGGCAAGAGTTGGAGTACAAATTGGGAAAGTAATATCTGGGGCGTTACAACACTCCACCACTACGAAAAGATCTCATCCCAAGATCTAGGACTGAAAGAACTCCGGGTACTCAGAACGGAGGTGATCCTCGCATTCCCAGGTAGCTTCACGGTCGGAATGGTGTGACCACTTGACTTTGAGAAATTTGATTGACTTGTTGCGAGTCCTGCGTTCAGTCTCTTCAAGGATTGCAACTGGGTGCTCACGATAGGAGAGATCTTCTTGGAGCTCAATGTCCTCGAAGTTGGCGGTGCGTTCAGGCGTGAAGCAATTACGGAGTTGGGAGACATGGAACACATCATGAACATTAGCAAAGTTTGAAGGAAGCTCGAGTTGATAGGCGAGGTCGCCTCTCTTGCTGATAATCTTGAAAGGCCCGACGTATCTGGGGGCAAGCTTCCCTTTGATACCGAAGCGACGAGTCCCTTTCATAGGAGAGACGCGGAGGTAAACATGATCTCCGATCTCGAAAGCCAAATCACGGTGCTTACTGTCATAGTAGCTCTTCTGGCGGGATTGGGCTGCTTTGAGGTTATCACGAATGACCTTGCACATTTCTTCTGCCTCTGTGATTAGGTCATTACCTAGCAGCTGACGTTCACCGGTTTCAGACCAGTTGAGAGGAGTACGGCATTTCCTACCATACAGAATTTCAAATGGGGCCTTGCCCGAACTTGCTTGAAAACTGTTGTTGTATGAGAATTCAGCATAAGGAAGACAATCCTCCCACTTCATGCCGAAGGAGATAACACAAGCCCTGAGCATATCTTCAAGAATCTGATTGACACGCTCGACTTGACCGCTTGTTTGAGGATGGAAAGCAGTGCTGAATCGAATGTTGGTGCCCATGGCCTTCTGAAAAGAATCCCAAAACTTGGAGGTAAAGATGCTGCCACGGTCTGACGATATCACTTGAGGAATACCGTGCAGAGAGACAATTCGAGAGGTATAGAGTTCCGCCAATTGAGCTGCAGTGATAGACTTTTTGATGGGCAGGAAATGAGCCACTTTGGTGAGCTTGTCGATGACAACGAATATAGCATCATTGCCACGCTTGGACTTTGGAAACCCAGTCACGAAGTCCATTTCAATGTGGTCAAACTTCCATTCTGGAATGGCAAGAGGTTGGAGGAGACCTGCTGGCCTTTGGTGTTCTGCCTTCACTCTTCTGCAGACATCACATTCATTCACGAATTGAGCGATCTCGCGCTTCATTCGAGTCCACCAATAAGTTTGCTTTAGATCCTGATACATCTTCATGCTACCAGGGTGGATGGAGAGGAGAGAGTTGTGAGCCTCAGTCATGATCACTTTACGAAGTTCACCTTTGGGCACAACAATTCGATCCTCGAAGAAGAGAGTGTCCTTGTCATCAAGTCGGTAGCACTTGTACTTGGACTGACTCTTTGCAATACCAATTTTCACCTTTTTCACCATAGCATCCAGAAGCTGGGCTTGGCGAATCTGGTCTTCCAAGGTAGGAGAAACTTGAAGGTTGGCGAGGAAACCTTGAGGAACAATTTGCAAATTAAGTTTGCGGAAGGCTTCACAAAGCTCGGGTTGATAAGGCTTGAGAATCAGACTGTTGCAATATGCTTTTCTACTCAAAGCGTCAGCAATCACATTAGCCTTGCCTGGAGTATACTCGATACTCGGATTGTACGCTTGAATCATTTCGACCCATCGAGTCTGCCTGAGGTTGAGATTAGGCTGAGTGAAGATGTACTTGAGACTCTTGTGATCAGTGAAAATGTCCACTTTTCTTCCCAACAGAAGATGTCTCCAAGTCAACAAAGCGTGCACAACTGCCGCCAACTCTAGATCATGAGTGGGGTAGTTCTTCTCATTAGGCTTCAACTGGCGAGAGGTATAAGCAACAACTTTCTTCTCTTGCATCAGTACAGCACCTAGACCTTGGAGAGAGGCATCACAAAAGACCTCGTACGGCTTGGTTTCATCAGGCGGAGTCAGAACTGGAGCGGTGATCAACTTCTCTTTCAAAGCGTTGAAAGCAATATCACACTCCGGAGACCAAACATACTTGACGTGCTTCTGAAGAAGATTTGAGAGAGGCTTCGCGATCTTGGAAAAGTTTTCAACGAATCTTCGGCAGTAGCTTGCAAGACCGAGGAAGCTACGGAGTTGCTTCACATTCTGAGGAGGTTCACAATTAACAATTGCAGACACCTTCTCAGGATCCACGGAAATGCCCTTGGCAGAGATGATATGGCCAAGATAAAGCACCTCATCGAGCCAAAATTCACACTTGGAGAACTTGGCGTAGAACTGATGTTCCCTGAGCTTGTTAAGAACCAAACGCAAGTGCTTGGCATGATCTTCCTTGTTCTTCGAGAAAACCAGAATGTCATCGAGATAGACCAAAACGAAGTCATTGGTGTAGGGGTTGAAGATGAAGTTCATCATGCGAGAGAACGTCGGAGGAGCGTTGGCGAGGCCAAAAGACATGACAGTGTATTCATATGACCCATAGCTTGTTCTAAACGCCGTCTTGGGAATATCTTGCTCACGAATGCGAATTTGATGATAACCCATACGAAGGTCAAGCTTGGAGAATACTTGGGCACCCTTGAGTTGTTCAAACAGCTCATTGATGTTGGGAAGTGGATATTTGTTCTTGATGGTCTTCTTGTTCAATGGACGATAATCAACACAAAGTCGGTCCGTTCCATCCTTCTTCTTCACAAAAAGAACACCACAACCCCACGGAGAAGTACTAGGCCGAATGAGACCCATTCTTTCTTGAACATCGAGTTGTTTCTTCAACTCCTTCAACTCTTCGGGGCCGAGCTTGTAGGGACGTTTGCACACAGGTTCCATACCGGGCTCAAGCTCAATAACAAATTTAACCGGCCGGTGCGGAGGCATGCCTGGAAGTTCTTCTGGGAAGACGTCTTGATACTCACAAACAACCGGAATCTGCGAAATAGCATCCAATTCACCCTTCTCATTGAGAGAAAACAACCGGATGGTATTATCCCGAGCAGCAAAGACAATGACATCCTCAGACGAATGAGTCAGTTGAATCTGCTTGGCCGCACAATCAAGCTGAGCTTTATGTTTAGAGAGCCAGTCCATCCCAAGAATAAGATCGATATCCAAATTACCAAGAACCATTGGAGAAGCGAGGAACTTGAAATCACCCAACATGATAGAAATATCCGGAATCATCATAGTAGAACTCAGACGCTTAGCTGGAGAGACGACTTGCATAGCTCTAGGTAAAGCCTTAGTGCTAAAATTGTTCTCCGATGCAAATGGGAATGACATGAAGGAATGCGATGCACCAGAGTCAAAAAGAACTTTTGCAGGAACATCGTTAACAGGAAGGTTACCCATGATCACATCTGGCGAATCCTCTGCCTGAGCTGCATTCACCATATTGACCTTGGCGTGCTTGGGATTATGCTTGACCACAGCTATACTTGCCGATCTGACAGGAGGAGGAGGAGGAAGACGCCTCTGGTTGAAACACTTGTTGGCGTAGTGACCCTTCTGTTGGCACTTGTTGCACGTGACCTCTGAGAGCGGATGGTGGTACGGAGCACTCGATCTTGGAGCTTGAGACAAAGTCTTGTTCTGAAAGCCTGGGTTGGGTGGGTGGGAAGAACCACTGCCACCTTTGCTCTTCTGCTGATACGGCTGACGGAACGGAGGAGGAGGAAGCCAATACTTCTGCTGCTTGGCCACTTGAGTAGAGGAAGAAGGCGTAGTGTCTCTGACTCGCTTCCTGGAAGCATCACACCTCAACTGAGCAGCCTCTTGCTTCAGTGCCATGTTGTAGAACTCATCGTATCTCAGCGGCTCGAAGAGGACAAGAGCGAGTTGAATTTCTTCACGGAGACCACCCCTGAACTGATAGATCATGCTCTTCTCATCAGGAACATCCTGCTTGGCAAAACGGGCGAGCTTCTGGAACAACTTGTTGTAGTCATAGACAGACAAAGAGCCTTGCTTCAGATTGCGGAATTCCTCACGTTTGCTTTCAGTCACACTCTGAGGAATGTGATGAGCTCGGAAATCACGACGGAAATCATCCCAAGTGATCAAACGTCTACCTCTGGAATCCCGGTACTGCTGGAACCACTCTGCGGCCTGATCTTTGAGCTGGAAAGAAGCGAACTTGACGAAATCTTCAGGTGTGACGTTGCTGCATTCAAAATGCTTGCCCAAATCGACTAACCAATCATCAGCATCGGTAGCCTCAACACAGTTGCTGAACGTCTTTGGACCATTTGCGAGGAACTGGTTCAGAGTAGCATAATGGTTCTGGTTGTTGCCTTGATTCCCTTGACTGCCTTGATTCCGCTCTTGGATGATTTTCATGATCAACTGTGTATTTGCATTAGTAGCGGCCATCACAGCTTGCCATGCTTCCGGAGGAGGCGGAGGTGGTGGCGGATCTTGATTCTGGTTCTGACTGGTGCTCTTAGCGGGAGCTATCCTGAAGAGGTTGACCACCATTAGCACATAGGCAGATAAATGAAGCTGAAACCAACGGAATGAAAATTGCAACATAAAGTCTTCACATCCGAACAAAATGAACGAATGTACTTCTCTTGGAGTGGTCACATATTCCTAAATTGCGAAGCCACGAAGAATCAGGTAGAATGGGTACATCAACGAGGGATGGAATCAACACATGACATCGAGGCAACTCGAATGCCACAACTGAAAATAAAAACCAAGGGTTGGCTTGCGGAATAAGCCGGAACAAACATATGATAGAAATTTCATCCGAAGTTTTTGTGGTGGGACCTACACGGGCTCGACCGTACAGCACCATCATGTACAAGGCAGTGCACATGACATACGAAGCGTCCCCGAGTCAGCATAGCCAAGGACTCTTTAAGACACAACGAGACCACTGTAAAATCGACCGTGAATAGGCGAACCACTAGACGTCGAACCCCAATTTCATATCATACATCTGTTGGAAAGATATCCTAAGAGCTACTTGAATTCCCACCTATGAAACTCCCGAAACTTTCCGGTTATGCAATCAGGTGTTGGGGATACAGGGGAAGCATAATATCTCACCCAAGCTAGCAAATCCTACATCCAGCTGTATCCATCCTTCAACACATAACCAAGAAACCTTCGGAAACCATCTACCTCAACCTTCGAAAAGCATCCGTTATACAAGTTATGGCGATACTCCCGAACTCCCGCCCCAGTACTGGGTGGCGTCGAGGTTATCTCACCAACGAACTGCATAAAGGAGATTTTTGATGTCGCGCACATATCTCAAGTATACCAGAATTGCAACGATAGAATTATGATGACAACACCTCAGAGCTCAACTCCCCGGGACACTTCCACTAAACCCCTGACAGGAGGCACCAAGACAGTATTCTCATCATAAGCCATTGGAACAAAACCAAGATACTCGCGTGATCCTAAATTTTTTTTAGTGAAATTTGAGAAGAGAAGAGACAAAACTCTACGTCAGGATGCCTTACCAGAGCGATGAGGAGACTGGGAAGTAAAAAGAATTCCTAAGCTCTCCGATATATAATTCCTAAGGACTCAAAACATTTTTCTAGACACAACTCGGCTGCTAAAAACGATCAACCAATGGGGGCTCCTAAGGTCGGGGAAGGCTCTGATTACCAACTTTAACGCCCTCGATGCGGCTATATCTCCCACGTGTCGAGGCACGACTTAGAGGCATAGCCGCATTGAAAGCAATGTCGTAAGTCGGGAAATCATCACACATCCCATGTACATAAATATCATAAAGGGGAAGAACATAGTTGGCTTACACTCGCCACGTCACATCAAAGTACATAAATAACATCCATCATACAAATCACTCATGGCCCGACTACGGCGCCAAAATAGAAAAAAAAAACCCCAACATGCGACAAGGCCCTGAATCTAACCCCGAATAGGCACCACTACTGATCATCAGGAAAAGACACATAGTAACGCTGAGAGTCCTCGTCGTACTCCCACTTGAGCTCGAGCGCGCCATCTGGAGCTGTATCATCTGTCCCTGCATCTGGTGTAATAGTAATCTGTGAGCCACAGGGACTCAACAATCTCGCACCCTCGCGATCAAGACTATTTAAGCTTAATAGGTAGGAAAGGGGTAATGTAAGTGGAGCTGCAGCAAGCGACTAGCATATATGGTGGCTAACTTATTCGCAAAAGAGGGCGAGAAGAGGAGGCAAAGCACGAGCGGGAAACTAGAGAGAGCAACCTGCGCAAACATAACTCCAACGCCGTGTCCACTTCCCGGACTCCGCCGAGAAGAGGCCATCACGGCAACACACTCAGTTGATTCATTTTAATTAATCAAGGTTCAAGTTATCTACAACCGGACATTAACAAATTCCCATCTGCCCATAACCAGGGGCATGGCTTTCGAAAGATCAATCCCTGCAGGGGGGTCCCAACTTAGCCCATAACAAGCTCTCATGGTCAACGAAGGAATAGACCTCCACCCAAGACACACCGATCAGACTCGGTATCTCGGTACAACAAGATGATTCGACAGGTCAAAACAAGTCCAGCGACACCGCCCGAATGTGCCGACAAATCCCGATAGGAGCTGCACATATCTCTTTCTCAGGGCACACTCAGATGAGACTGGCTACGAGTAAAACCAACCCTCAAGTTTCCCCGAGGTGGCCCCGCAGGCAGCTCATTTCGGACCAACACTCAGAGGAGCATTGGCCCGTGGGGGGCTAAAATAAGATGACCCTCGGGCTCCAGAAACCCAAGGGAAAAAAAGAGGCTAGGTGGCAAATGCTAAAACCAATGTTGGGCATTGCTGGAAAAGTTTTAATCAAGGCGAACTATCAAGGGGTTCCCATTATAGCCCAACCGCGTAAGGGACGCAACAATCCGGGAACATAACACCGATATGACGGAAACTAGGGCGGCAAGAGTGGAACAAAACACTAGGCGAGAGGCCGAGCCTTCCACCCTTTACCAAGTATGTAGATGCATTAAGATAACATAGCAATATAATGATATCCCAACAAGTAAATAAATGTTCCAACAAGGAACGGCTCCAATCTTCACCTGCAACTAGCAACGCTATAAGAAGGGGGCTGAGCAAAGCGGTAACATAGCCAATCAATGGTTTGCTAGGACAATGGTGGGTTAGAGGCTCAATCATGGCAATTGGGAGGCTGACAAGCAAGTGGTAGGCATCGTAGCACTGGCATAGCAAAAGAGCGAGCAAACTAGCATAGCAAAGATAGTAGTGATTTCGAGGGTATGATCATCTTGCCTGCACAGTTGTCAGAGTTGACTGGATCCTCAAAAGCAAACTCAACGGGCTCCTCGTTAGCGAACTCGTCTCCCGGCTCTACCCAACAACACAAACAAGCAACAAGGATACAATCAACCACGTGCAAGGGCAACCAATAATATGCAAAGATGGTATGCTATGCGGGATGCGATGCGGGATGCAAAATGCAAGACGTGACAGGAAATGCATGAACCTGGCCTCAACTTGGAAAACCAAGTGTGCCACTTGATAGAGGGGAAGAAATCCCCTGAAAACGATATAAAGATCATAGGAATCGGAGTTACGGTTTGGAAATGGCAAGCGTTTTACGAAACGAACCGATCTGCGATTTACATCAAGTAGGCTCCTAAATGCAACGAAATGAACATGCTACACCCACCACTCATGAAAACAAAATGCATGGAAGGGATGTACACAAGATGTTTAACAAATCACTAGGACTGAGCCATAGGCAAATTCATCCATTAAGGGGTTCAAACAAGCATGGCAAAACTGAATAAGCAAAACAGATTTCAGACTTAGCGAAACTAACACTAGTCTGGAATTTCAGACCACGATGCTCTCTTCAGAGCAGCAAAACAACATGAAACATAAACTGAACATGGCAAGTAAGAGCATGTCATGGAGCTACTCAACAAGCTTAACAAACCACCCAAAATGACCTGGGTTCAAAAGGGTCCACAAAATACTCTAACGAGCACACGAACATCGATGAAACACAATCAGTTTTCAGACTTAGTGAAAACTGCGACATGCTGAAACTATAACTCACGGAGGCATGTAAACGAGCTCGATGCACTCACTACGGTGCAAGTCATGGCAAGGAAAGCATATATCCATAAAGAAGGCACAAAATGCTAGCTAGACATGGCAAGAACAATGGCATAGCATGCATGGATCACTAGCAATAGCACCGGCAAAATCGCAAAAGAGTTCACGATCTGCCCAAATTAACAACGATGCAAAAGTTGAGCTCGATTGAGTCAACCTAGGGTGCTCCAACATAACAAGTAAAGACATGGATGGATAAAGCACAACAAGCATAACAAATCACTCTTACTGATCATCCTCAAAAGAGGCATGGATCACTAGGAAACAAGCTGGACATATAGCATCATGAACTAAATCATCCCAGACTTAGTGAAAATCACCAAGTCTCTGAAAACAGATTACTTAGGTGCCCCTCTTTGCAAGCTTGCACAAGTCACCACACACATCCTAAAAATGCATGGGTGGCACCTTTGGAAAGAAGACAAAATGCTTAACAATTCATCCCAAAGGGGCACAGGCATATCATGCACACAATAATCATGGCAAAAATGACAAAAGTCAATGATGAGCTAACGGATCTGCAATTTAACTCACGATGCCTTCTTCTAACAGCATTTTGGGCATCAAGATGAACTCAAATGCAAATGATGCAATGGAATGAAATGATGTACTCGTCGAGACGAAGATTTTGATATATCATATGTCCAAAACGGAGCCACGGATGCAAAGTTATGGGCAGTCAAAGATTGCATCAAAGATTAAGGGGGAGAAGGGAAAGTCAACCCTCAGATCTAGGGTTACTGTAGCATCCACGGATCTGGATCGGGGCGCGCCTCCCGAGGCTGGATCCGGCGAGGTCGCTCGCCGGCGACGATGGGCGGTGGCGGCCGGCGTCTTGCCGGACGTAGGGGAGGCGAGGCCGACTCCGGGCGGCGACCACCGGAGCGGCGGAGGCGGCGGCGTCGCGGCGCGCGGTCGGGAGGAGGCGCGGCGAGCTTGGGGTGAGGCAGCGGCGGCGAGCTTCGCCGGCTTGGCGGCGATGGCGCGGCGGTGGTGCGGGCTGCCGGAGCCGTGGAAGACGGGCGGCGGTAGGAGGCTCCGGGCGGCGGGGCGAAGTGGGCCGGGAGGGCCCCTCGCGGGCCCGGCGGGCCGCGGGGGACGGCGGCGGCGAAGTGGGCGCGCCTGCCCACGTGGCAGCGCGTGATTGGCCCGGGCGGATCGGGCGGACAATGTCCGGCGCGTGAATTTTGTCCGGCGGCGGCGGGAGGAGTTGGATCTAGGGTTAGGGGGGAGGGACTCCGCGAATTTGGAATGGGGGGTGTATATATAGGCGTAAGTGGAGCTAGGAGAGTCCAAATGAGGTGCGGTTTTCGCCCACACGATCGTGATCGAACAACCGAGACGATGCAGCAGAGTTTGGTGGGTTTTGGGCCAAATTGGAGGGGTGTTGGGCTGCAACACACACGAGGCCTTTTCGGTCCCTCGGTTAACCGTTGGAGTATCAAACGAAGTCCAAATGACCCGAAACTTGACAGGCGGTCTACCGGTAGTAAACCAAGGCCGCATGGCAAGTCTCGGTCCAATCCGGAAATGTTTAATCCCCACACACAAAAGAAAGCTAGAAATGGCCACCGGAGGAGAACGAAGCGCCGGAATGCAAAACGGACAACGGGGAAAATGCTCGAATGCATGAGATAAACATGTATGCAAATGCAATGCACGTGATGACATGATATGAGATGCACGAAAAAGAAAACAACACACGGAGACAAAGACCCGAACCCGAGGAATAAATATAACTTAATGCCGGAAACGGCAAGAGTTGGAGTACAAATTGGGAAAGTAATATCTGGGGCGTTACAGCGAGCCACCGCATGCCTCACCCACCTCTGAAGTCTCGATCGACCAGAGCGCTTGTGCCGGCGAGAAACGAGGCGGGGAGATGACACGGGAGCCGACCGATACTGGGTCGACGGCTGCCGCAGTAGGACGCCGCGAACACATGCCCGAAAGTGCGTCGCCCCGCGGACGGGGAGCGCGTCGATGTCGAGCGGAGCCTCTTGAAGCTAGGCGGAGTCGTCGGCGATGAACGTGAGCGCGCCGAGACAGATCTCGCGGCCCTCCACCAAAACTCCGCATGAAACCATGATCAAGGAGATCGGAAAAATTGCAACTCCTACAATCAAGCGCTAAGATTCCGGCCCCACGGTGGGCGCCAACTGTCGTGGTTCTAAGTCTGACAGTGATGTAGGGGGGTAAGTATGGAGAGGCTAGATCTTAGCTATGCAGGAGCTGTAAGCACACGAAGATGTACGAGTTCAGGCCCTTCTCGGAGGAAGTAAAAGCCCTACGTCTCGGTGCCCGGAGGCGGTCGACTGAATTATATGTGTGAGAATGATAGGGGTGCGAACCCTTGATACTGAGGAGGGAGGTGACTTATATAGAGTTCGCCAGCCCTCTCCTGCCCTCAGTAATGCAGGGTTTAAGGTACATTAAGGTTAGGCGTTACTGGTAACTCCTCTAATAAAGTGCTATAATGACCATAAAGGCTACTTAATGACCGACCGTTTGCCTGCGGAGTGACTTTAGATCTCCTGGCAGTCGAGTGGTTGGCTTCGTGGTCGAGTGATAGCTTCCTGGTCGAGTGTCTTGAACCCGTCGAGTGGGTATCTTCAAGTCGATTGAAAGGTGACTTCTTCTATGGATGTCCTTGGGTAGGGCTCTTAGGACAGGTCCGTGCCCCCACCCTAGGTACATGGCTTCATCAGGGGGGCTATGGGGCTCCCCTTGAATCTCTTAATCTTCCAGAGGACCCAACATTGGTACTAAATATTGCTAACATAAAACTTGCATAGGGAGTGGTCAACCCAAGTTATCTTAATAAACAACTTGGGCCAGCGCCCGAGAAAAGTGTTGGTCCATAATGGGCAGCATGAGGGATCACCATGGAAACCCGGTTTGGTTAATCATAGCCTTTCCCATCCGGCTGGGACCGGGTCTAGATACACGTTCAGCTCTGATCCGGATGTCGATGCATTAGGAGGTATTCCGGATTAGTTTGACTTTAGCTAGAGGAACTTGTTATTTCTGAACTCCTAGAATGTATCATATTTACATGTTGGTTCTCACAGGCCCTGAACTTGGAGGAATAGGGTATGCATATGGAACTTGTAATGGGAAGTTGAAAGCACATCTGTAGGTTAAATCTTCCGGAAAGCCGTGTACATGGTTACAAACGACTTTGAAATTTATAATGTGAGACGTATGCAACTTCAACTAATAATAAAAACTTGCTCAAATATGTGCTTACCGTGAATGTCTCTTCTTGTGGGTATACAAACAAGAAGAGAACACAGTGAGATTATGAATGATTCATTGGCAGGTGTTTCGGATCACTTCTTGATCAACTAGTTTGCGGCCCCTTTTGTGTAGGTTGATCTCATCTTATTCTAGTATACGTAGGAATAATTGGTTTACATTGCTTAGTTGTCTGCTGCAACCTCTCCACTTAACCACATCATACCCAAAAGTGTTGTTAGTCTTAGTACCTTTGGTAATGTACTTGCTGAGTCCAAAAGGCTCACAAATACCACACCAACTCTATATGCCGGTGACCATGAGACAGGCGCAGGTTTAGATGATGCCCTCAACTATCGGTTCCACTATGATGAGCGCAACAAGTGCTACGTGACTTTCGATTACGATCATGACGACCACTAGTTTGGGATTTTGGTTGCCATTCTGGGACTGTAGGGTGGATGTTTTGCTTATTTCTCTTGCCTCTTAGCAAACTTGGTTCTTGACCGTACTGAGATCTGTGATTCTTTCGCTGCCATGAATGGTGCAATTTTGGGTGGTGTTGACCTCTAATTGATGAAATATTTATATTGGCATATATTTGCCCTATTGTGACTCTTATTCATCTCTTTTATAGTTGTATTTGTTGTGATGTCCATCCTGTTTACCAACTTATGACCCTACCTGTTGGGGATATAACCGCACAGTATGACTCACCTAGTTGGTCTGGGTTATCCAATGGCGGCTGATGAGCAAGACTCAAGATGGGTTGTGACGTTCAAGACCTCAAGGCCTGCAGGGCGGCTCATAGAGTGCGCTGACTCACAGCCCAGTACTTGAAGGTGGCGGCTCGTGGCCCAGAAGTATAAGTCTCCGAAGGAAGCTTCCTTACTTAGGAAGCAAGACAAGTAGGAAACATATTAGACACGGGTTGTAATACGGCCCGGACTCTGTTGTAATCCCCGGGCCTCAACCTATATATAAAGGGGAGCCCCTGAGGCAGAGGGGATTAAGTCACAAGCTCTCGAGTACTAGGTTAGCTAAGTCGCACCCTTGTAATCGAGATCATCATCATCAATAACAATCAAGCAAGAGTAGGCTTTTACCTCCATTGTGAGGGGCCGAACCTGGGTAAACCCTCGCCTCTCGATTCCGATCAACCCCGTTCAAGCAATCACTTAGCAGCGATGGCCTCATGACTAAGTCCTTTCACGAGGACATCCACTATGACAAAACCACGGCAGTTGGCGCCCAATATGATTGTGACAAATGTGCTTCTAGCCCCCGTGAAGATAGCAAAGTCTTTGTTGGGACTAGGATTGCATCTGGACGTTACAACCCACTGCCGCGCTAGCCAGTATCGTTGCAAGAATGTTAACCGCCACCATGACCGTCAGATCCGGGAACCAGGGCCCGAATCCCACGTGCATCGTACCACCGGCGGAGCTATGTGTTGTGCTACAGGTGCCATGCCCCCCAGCCCATGAATATTTTGTGAAGAAACACTGTTTAGGATGACATAAACTAAGATAAATATAGTATTTGGCCCCTCCAGACAGTTATATTTGGCTATTTGCCCCCTCAGTAATATCTCGCTAGCTCCGCCACTGCATCGTACCCTGGTCAGTCTGTTTGGCCTCCCGTCGCGCTGACAAGCAGGCCGCCACCAGATCCGCAGGTCAACGACCACCGATCGATCCCCTCCTTGGCTGCCCACACCCAAGGCCACAGATCAGGGGAGAAGTCCGTCAGATCCAGACCAGCGGGCGGGAGCCGACTTCCAGGCCACACCAGCGCTGTGAGCCTGACCTTGCCACCGTCGCACCGCACGCCCACCCCACACACGCCGCACACTCGCGCATCATTGCACCACGACAGGGGAAAACAGGTGGCCCGCCGCCACCTTCCTTGGGTCCGGCCTAGGCTTTGCGAGGGGGACCCTCCAGCAACGACGAGACTAGGAAGGGAGAGAGAGGATGGTCGAGACAGATAGGGTTTGGAGATAGGGAGGGTTCAGAGAAAGGGGAGGCGGCACCCGATCTCAGGCCGTTGCATATGATCATATCATAATTTATGTAAATGAACAAGAAGATAGATATATAGGTCACTACCAATATGTAATCATGATTGCACTCTGACGGATCAACTAATAAACAAGTTAAACATCTAGCAGCTGATGCATTTTTTATAATTGTAGATAAAAAATACTCCCTCCGTCCGGAAATACTTGTCGAATGAATGGTTGTATCTAGATGTATTTTAGTTCTAAATACATTCATTTTTATGTAATTTTCCGACAAGTATTTTTGAACGGAGTGTTATTTTCTTATGATTTTCAAAACAAAAAAATATATATAATACGGAGCTTTCCAAATAATCTTTTTCGGTTATACCATACGATTTTTATGATAAATTGATAATAATCATATGTGCACAACATGATAGAAATGATATTATTGCCTTGAAAACATTAAAGCTTATTTGTTCGAAAAAAAAAATTAAAGCTTATTTCCTCTCCATCGTGACCCCGACGGAGCCGACTGGTGGCGATGGTCGAGCACGTCAGCCCAAGGAGACGACAGGCGTAGCCGGGCGTGAAGGCGACCACGTTCTCCATGCAAGCCCGCGGCCCCAAGCCAACCCCCGTCCAATAAATTTTTTTCTTCCAAAAAATGCAGATTTATTTTTGCGTTAGCCCCGGTCTCTGCACCACACCACAGGGAGGTCGACACGTAAGGGGCTGTGGGGTTCCTCAAGTAGTCAGCATGCCCAAAACGTATACTACCTACTTCAGTAGTAAAACAGAAGACCAGGAATGCGTGGTGGCAGTGGCTGCCCAGCGTGCACGCGGTACGCGTCTCCCCACTTTAGTAAAACAGAAGACAAATGAGGCAAGGAGTCGTAGACGACCCCGTTGCGGTGTACTAGTACTTGAGATGACGGGCAAACTGCACCACCCAAGCAGTCAAGCAATTTCTATACATACGGACCATTGTTCAAGGCCAACTTTCAATCTCATTCTAGTGAAAAGTATCATTGTTCCACCTTTATTTACTCATCTCTCCACTACATGCCGAGTGTAAGTTTCACCCGCAGCCCCATGACCAGCAGCAGCAGGTAATCTTGAGATGCATCGCCTCCTTCCTGAGCGAAATTGCTCTACACACGATGTGTCCTGGCCGATCTGTGCACGACAAAACAATCAAGCGGCCGCTGTTTCTTTGTGGACCAGATTTCTACCGCTGGATTTGATCGTCGTCTGCAAATCGTCCAAAAGTTGTCGTCCGCATAGCATTGCTCCTTTCCGAGTCAGTGGGGGCGCTGCTCTCTAGGGTAAGCAATGATCGTTTGCTTTGGGTGTGTGGATGTCTAGCTAGCTAGAGCAGTTACCTGGCGATCCTCAAGTTGCTTGGCCGGCGATGACACCAGCCCGGGCCAAGTGCCCTCCCTCGGCTTCATCTATGGAGGTGAATCTGTTGGGCGCTCGCAGCAACAACTGAGGTTTAGTTCATGTTTGTGTTGTGATCTAAACGCTTTTATATTTTTTTATGGAGGGAATAGCTTGCAAAGGTTTTGTTTGTTTACCTAACGCCATGCATATGTTGTAAACTACTTCTTCCGTTACAAAATAGATGACTCAATTTTATATTAATTTTAGTATAAAATTAGTATAAAATTGAGTCATCTATTTTAAAACAGAAGGAATGCTTTGGTTTTATTATGTGAGAGTGGAGCCAGGGCGTGAGCCCTTTTCCTCTAAAAACAACCCCAATACCATTTCATTAAGGGAGTGTTTGTTTTCAGGGACTTTTTTATGTAGGGACTAGAAAAAGTCCTTTTTAGAGACTTTTTATCAAACGGGAAAGACTTTTTAGGGACTAAACTAGGCATTTGGGACTAAATGAAGAAGACTCTTAAGGAGAGTCTTTTTGAGACTTTTTGAGACTTTTCCAACAATGCCCCTCCATGCACCCATTGGCCCGCCACTCCATGATGTTGTTTGATTGTTATTTTTCTATATACTAGGGGCAACATGGTCATTTAATAACCTCTAGGAAGGAATTAGGGACTTTAGTCTCTAGAAACAAACAGGGAGGGACTTTTTAGGGACTAGAGACTTTTTAGTTGAGCCTAGAAAAAGTCATAGGACTAAAGAACCAAACACCACCTAAATCGTGAGCTTGCAAAAGCCGGTTGAAATTCCCCTTGGCCCGAAACAACATATGTTTTGGATTCAGTGCTAAGTCAATTTTACATATCCAGACTACATGTTTTTTTAAACACAGTACAAACACAAGCGCTCATGTAAACATGCATACACTCATCCTTATGAACGCACATTGCACATTCTATCCATATGAGCATCTTCGAGAGACTGAGTCGGCATATCATCTTGAGATTTTACGAAGTCACTGTAGGCGCCTCGTAGTCGATGAGAACATCTTCTTCCGCTGGAAGCATATCGTCCGAAATCCTGAAATAAATCCAGGATAAATGCGAGCACCATGATTTGAACTCTGATAGGATGGAAATATCACTGTCCATCTAACCATCCCAACCACAGATTGGTTCGCATCTCTAGACTACATGTCGACTATAAATTTCAACTATAACCCCGCAAAACGGTTACATTAGATCTTAAGCTCGTAAGAGTCGGTTGAAATTCCGTTGGACCCGGGTCGGTCGATTGGAATATTCAAATTAATTGACGCACATTTAGTACAACTTTAGTACAAAGTTCTAGTAAGTGTTCGTCAATTGATATAGATCAGAGGGAGTATTGGTTCTATTATGTTTAATCCTTTGTATAAACCAACCTGTGGTTGGATGATTATGTGGACAGTGGTATCCCTAGCCCATCGGGGTTCAAGCACCGGTGTTCGCATTAATTTCAAGACTTTTGACGATGCGTGTTCAAAGAGAGGAGACGTTTTCGTCGACTACGAGGCACCTACGGTAACTTCATAAAATCTTAAGCTGATATGTCAGCTCAGTCTCTCGGAGGTGCTCAGAGCATCTACAGTCAGGCACTCCAAACCCGCCTCAAACGTCCGAGCTGACCGACACCTCTCATATCTAGCCCAACTATGGGGCAGATATGGGGGCGCCCGGGAGGGTCCGCCGACCCCGCTGCAGGTCATAGCGATCCCATCTGCAGCGACAGAAACTTCATCCTCTCTCATTGGTGCACCCAAATTTTAGTCCCACATTGCCACGCGAGGCGGACACCGACTGGCTTAAATAGCCACGCTGACGCATGGCGGCAAGCTTCTCTGTTGTTGTGTATGTCTATCAATTCTTATTGCGTGAGTGAGATAACTTGAAAGTAGATTGCATTTCATAAATTGGTGATTGTTCATTAAGTGTCAAGTTCGTCGCGTTCATATGTACGTTGATACCCTACTACAGTAAGCAATTTTTAGTGTGTTTTGACAGCCCAGTGGGCCCAAATCGAACGGGAAGATTGTCGTGCATGGCCCTGCATGTAATAGATGTTTTAAAAATAGGGTAATGTGATTGCAAATGGTAAAATTTGAGGCATGTCCGATCACTCTCCATGGGAGCGTCCCGGACGTTTGACGGCTCAAATTTGCAAACTCCGATGGTGGACAATCTCATATGATTAGGGGGTGTGTATGTGTCTATGAAGTGAGTGTACGCACGTGTATATATGTATATACGATCGCTTGCATCTCTACCGTGTTAAAGAGAGAAAAGTATATTTTTCGTCCTTCAACTCTCGGCAGAGTCTAAATTTGGTCCCTCAACTTTAAAACCGGACTAACTTGCACTCCGAACTATTAAAACCAGACAAGGTTCGTCCCCGATTTTGACCGGTTTTGGTGCTGACTTTCACTCAAATTCGCATACTTTCTTCAAATCCGTTTATTTGATTCACGTTTGCATACCATTTTCAAGTTCAAGTGTTTTTTTCTTCAAATCCGCGTACTTTCTATAAAAGTTCCTGAATTTGAAAACGTACACAGATTTTAAAGCAGTACACGAACATGAAAAAAGTACGCGGATTTAAGAAAAATACATGAACTAGAAAAAGTATGCGAATTTGGAAAATTATGTGAACTTGAAAAAGTAAGTGGATTTGAAAATAGTGCGGATTTCAAAAAGGTATGTGAATTTGAAACTTTTACGCAAACGTGAAAAAGTACATAGATTTGGTAAAAATACATACATTCCAAAAGATTCACAAATTTAAAAGATATACACGTATTTAAGTCGGCACCAGTCAAAACCGGGGTGAGCCAGCACTAAAACCGCTGAAAACCGAGACCAAGGATGAATCTTATCAGGTTTCAGCAGTTGAGGATGCAACTTGTCTGGTTTCGAAGATGAGAAATCAAATCTAAACTTCATCAAAAATTGAGAGATGAAAAATATATTTTTCCGTGTTAAAAAAACCATGTGATGCTCAGGGCTCTAGCCTGTCCCCGACGGGCTCCGCCCAATCAAACCCAGTGAGCAGGGCAAGCGGTCGAGCCCCATTCCCCATCCACCTCCATAAAACCCTTCTTGCTGTGCTGCTCAGGGCTCAGGGCTCACAACCGCGTCTGCGAGGAGTCGAGGAGGAAGGCACCGCGTCTGCGAGGTACGCTCCGCCCCCGCCCCTTTACCCCCACACCCACCCATTTCCTCTCTTCGACGAATTAAGCGTGATTCTGCTGTGATTGTGGCTACTGTGAGCTGGGGAGATGGAAATAAAAGGGGGGAACTTGCAATCGTTCATCAGTGCTGGACATTTTGGGGTTTTCCAATGCAAGATCCTTGGTTTCTATATAAGTTTCTTTTGCAGATCAAGATTGAGGCGTTCTTTTCAGCCCGCTTCGTGCGTGGAGCTCTATACTGATCTTCTTTTTCAGCCTTCATCGTTCACTAACAATTATTTTGGTTGAGACCTTCGCTGCCTTGGAAGGTCATCTTGATCTTTTGCCTCTGATCTGCACAGATCTAACTCTGTACTGTGAGGTGGGGAGAAGGAAAGTGAAGGGTGTTAGGTTGATCTCTATCCCGTTCGAACCCAACGGGTCGAACGGGCCCTTGACTCGCGCCCTGATCGGAGGCGCTCAACCAAATCATGGTTGGTGGCCTCCTGTGACCCACGCTATATAAACAGAGGTGGGGGCCGGGGCACGACTTACGAGATTAATCGCTGCCACAAACCCCATCGACAATCCCTTCCGATCTAGGGTTAGCGTGGCGCTCACGGGAAGCTCCATCACCGCCGCCATCTCTCTGCCATCACCGGCCCCTACTTCACCACGGCCGGCGCTGGATCGAGTTCGTCTGCACCGGCAGAAGGTAGGTCTACCGGAGAATTCTTAACCCTAACCGATCCAGTGATCTATCAATGGTATCAGACAGGTTGGGTATAGGATTTTTCGGTTGATATAGATCACAAAGAAAAAAAAGTTCCCCTCCCCAAGGAACCCTAACAGCAAACAGAGGGCAAAAAAATCTCAAAAAAAAGTTGTGCCGCCGCTCCGGCCGCGCCGTTCCTCTCGATCTTGAATCGCATCGGCACGCCGAGGATCCGGGACGAAGAACACTACCTCGCAAGGGGCAAAGGGCACCACCACCGAACCGCTTGACGGCGACGCGCTCTCCTTCGGGAGCTCGCACGCACCGGCAAGGGGGACATGGGAGGCGCCGCTGTATCGCACAAAGGAGCAGAGAAGGGCTCTGTTGGCGCCTCTGATCCCTCTCTCTCACTGGTTTCGGTGGATAGAGGGAGGGAGGAAATAGAGAAGGGGAAAGGAAAGGAGGACCCTCGTTGCACCGAGGAGCCTCACCGTCGGCGGCTGGCCGACGGCTAGAGAGAACCACGAGCGAGATGGGGAACAGAGGAGGGCACAACTGCGTCCCTCTCTCCCTTGCCATGCCACAAGATGTGGACAGGAACAGAAAGGGAAGGGAAAGAGCCGTCGCGCGGTGGCGTCTAACGCCGTCGCCGGCTCGATGCCGGCGCGACCAGAGCGCTGGCATAGACCCGCCGCCGTACAGAGACAGAAGCAGCGAGCGGCGCGCGGGGGGGGGGGGGGGATGAGTGTTAGGGTTTTCCTCCCGATGGCCTGTGACCTGTTTTGATCGAGCGGATCTCGCGCTGGACCGTCGGATTGAATCCGACGACCACCAGCAAACCCTAGCGCTGGTTTTTGGGCCGCTGGGCCGATTATGAGTGAGCGGCTGGGCTATGGCCGGCTCGCGTGCACGTTGGGCCGCTGCCGCTGGCAGGCAGCTGGGCTGAAAGGGAGGCCGCACCCGCTGGCTGGGCCGAAAAGCAGAGCGACTGAGCCGACGTTTTCTGTTTTTTGCCTATTGTTTGGGGAAAATTTCACATAGTTTTTCTATGCAACTTTTTCCAACGATTTTTTTTAGAAAATAGAAAAGTATACATTAAAAGTTTCTAAAAATGAAAATAGGAAATTCTCAGAAAAGAAATGTTCATGAATTTTTATAAAGAGAATAAAAAAGTTCATGATTTTTTAGTTAGTCAAAGAATAGTTTCTGTAAATTGTAAAAGGTTCATGAATTTTTTATTCATGTTTTTCCGTTGCGTAAATAATTAATAGTGCTCTTTTACAAAGAAAATAAAAGTTTAAACAGAATTATGTTTTTAAGAGCATGTTAAAGTGATTATTAGAATGAATATAATTATGTTATGTTTATGGCCAACGTTATTAATAACATGATCATGTTTTATTATTGAAATTTAAAGGTGCATTTATTTCTAATTTTTGTCCAACGGTAATATAGATTTAATTGCATAGACAATTATATGTTTAATTTGACCAACGTTAGATTAATGCATATGATTGTTATATTGATGTCACTTAAATTGTGATTTCAGGAGGCTTTCACTTGATGAGTTGCCTAAAAGAAGTTTCGACACTCAGAGGTGACAATCACACTGAGTGGAGGAAGAAAGTTGAACTGGCATTTGTCTGTGCTGATCTGGACTGGGTTCTGGATGAACCACAACCGGCCAGACCTACAGAGCCAGTAAGAGAGACCACTGATGATGATGCTGCATGGGCTAAAAAGAGCGGGCATTATGCTCCTTTGGAGATGTCCTACTGTTGGGAATGTAGTAATTTCAAAAAAATTCCTACGCACACACAAGATCATGGTGATGCATAGCAACGAGAGGGGAGAGTGTGTCCACGTACCCTCGTAGACCGAAAGCGGAAGCGTTAGCACAACGCGGTTGAAGTAGTCATACGTCTTCACGATCCGACCGATCAAGTACCGAACACACGGCACCTCCGAGTTCAGCACACGTTCAGCCCGATGACGTCCCTCAAACTCCGATCCAACCGAGTGTTGAGGGAGAGTTTCGTCAGCACGACGGCGTGGTGACGATGTTGATGTTCTACCGACGCAGGGCTTTGCCTAAGCACCGCTACGATATTATCGAGGTGGACTATAGTGGAGGGGGGCACCGCACACGGCTAAAAGATCAAACAGATCAATTGTTGTGTCTCTGGGGTGCCCCCTGCCCCCGTATATAAAGGAGCAAGGGGGGGGTGCGGCCGGCCAAGGGAGAGGGCGCGTCAGGAGGAGTCCTACTCCTACCGGGAGTAGGACTCCCCCCTTTTCCTTGTTGGACTAGGAGAGAGAGGGGAAAGAGGTGGAGGAGAAGAAGGAAGGGGGGGGGGGGGCGCCGCCCCCCTCTCCTTGTCCTTTTCGGACTAGGGGGGAGGGGGCGCGGCCCTTGCCCTGGCCGCCTCCTCTCTCTTCCACCAAGGCCCACTAAGGCCCATTATGTCCCCGGGGGGTTCCGGTAACCTCCCGGTACTATGGTAAAATCCCGATTTCACCCGGAACACTCGCGATATCCAAACATAGGCGTCCAATATATCAATCTTCATGTCTCGACCATTTCGAGACTCCTCGTCATGTCCGGGATCACATCCGGGACTCCAAACAACCTTCGGTACATCAAAACATATAAACTCATAATATAACTGTCATCGTAACGTTAAGCGTGCGGACCCTACGGGTTGGAGAACTATGTAGACATGACTGAGACACGTCTCCGGTCAATAACCAATAGCGGAACCTGGATGCTCATATTGGCTCCCACATTTTCTACGAAGATCTTTATCGGTCACACCGCATAACAACATACGTTGTTCCATTTGTCATCGGTATGTTACTTGCCCGAGATTCGATTATTGGTATCTCAATACCTAGTTCAATCTCGTTACCGGCAAGTCTCTTTACTCATTCTGTAATACATCATCTCGCAACTAACTCATTAGTTGCAATGCCTGCAAGGCTTAAGTGATGTGCATTACCGAGAGGGCCTAGAGATACCTCTCCGACAATCGGAGTGACAAATCCTAATCTCGAAATACGCCAACCCAACAAGTTGTTGGAAATATGCCCTAGAGGCAATAATAAAATAGTTATTATTATATTTCTTTGTTCATGATAATTGTCTATTATTCATGCTATAATTGTGTTATCAGGAAATCGTAATACATGTGTGAATACATAGACCACAACACGTCCCTAGTGAGCCTCTAGTTGACTAGCTCGTTGATCAAAAGGTAGTCATGGTTTCCTGACTATGGACATTGGATGTCATTGATAAAGGGATCACATCATTAGGAGAATCATGTGATGGACAAGACCCAATCCTAAGCATAGCTCAAAGGTCGTGTAGTTTGTTTGCTGTAGCTTTTCCGAATGTCAAGTATCATTCCTTAGACCATGAGATTGTGCAACTCCCGGATACCGTAGGAGTGCTTTGGGTGTGCCAAATGTCACAACGTAACTGGGTGACTATAAAGGTACACTACAGGTATCTCCAAAAGTGTCTGTTGGGTTGGCACGAATCGAGACTGGGATTTGTCACTCCGCATGACGGAGAGGTATCTCTGGGCCCACTCCGTAATGCATCATCATAATGAGCTCAATGTGACCAAGTGGTTGATCACGGGATCATGTATTACGGTATGAGTAAAGTGACTTGCCGGTAACGAGATTGAATGAGGTATTGGGATACCGACGATCGAGTCTCGGGCAAGTAACGTACCGACTGATAAAGGGAATTGAATACGGATTGATTGAATCCTCGACATCGTGGTTCATCCGATGAGATCATCGTGGAGCATGTGGGAGCCAACATGGGTATCCAGATCCCGCTGTTGGTTATTGACCGGAGAGGCATCTCGGTCATGTCTGCATGTCTCCCGAACCCGTAGGGTCTACACACTTAAGGTTCGGTGACGCTAGGGTTGTAGAGATATTAGTATGCAGTAACCCGAAAGTTGTTCGGAGTCCCAGATGAGATCCCGGACGTCACGAGGAGTTCCGGAATGGTCCGTAGGTAAAGATTTATATATAGGAAGTCCAGTTTCGGCCATCGGGAAGGTTTCGGGGGTCGCCGATATTCTACCGGGACCACCGGAAGGGTCCCGGGGGTCCACCGGGTGGGGCCACCTATCCCGGAGGGCCCCATGGGCTGAAGTGGGAGGGGAACCAGCCCCTGGTGGGCTGGTGCACCCCCCCTTGGGCCTCCCCTGTGCCTAGGGTTGGGAAACCCTAGGGGTGGGGGCGCCCCCCCACTTGGCTTGGGGGGGAGCCACCCCTTGGCCGCTGCCCCCTTGGAGATTCATCTCCTAGGGCCGGTGCCCCCCCAAGGCCCCTATATAAAGATGGGTGGAGGGCAGCTGCACCCCCTTGCTCTTGGCGCCTCCCTCTCCCTCCGTAACACCTCTCCTCCCCGCTTGCGCTTGGCGAAGCCCTGCCGGGATCCTCCTGCATCCACCACCACGGCGTCGTGCTGCTGGATCATCATCAACCTCTCCTTCCCCCTTGCTGGATCAAGAAGGAGGAGACGTCTTCCCAATCGTACGTGTGTTGAACGCGGACGTGCTGTCCGTTCAGCACTTGGTCATCGGTGATTTGAATCACGTCGAGTACGACTCCATCAACCCCGTTCTCTTGAACGCTTCCGCGCGCGATCTACAAGGGTATGTAGATGCACTCCTCTCTCCCTCGTTGCTAGATGACTCCATAGATTGATCTTGGTGATGCGTAGAAAATTTTAAAATTCTGCTACGTTCCCCAACAGTGGCATCATGAGCTAGGTCTATGCGTAGTTTCTATGCACGAGTAGAACACAAAGCAGTTGTGGGCGTCGATATTGTCAATTATATTGCCTTTACTAGTCTTATCTTGATTCGGCGGAATTGTGGGATGAAGCGGCCCGGACCGACCTTACACGTACGCTTACGTGAGACTGGTTCCACCGACTGACATGCACTAGTTGCATAAGGTGGCTGGCGGGTGTCTGTCTTTCCCACGTTAGTCGGATCGGATTCGATGAACAGGGTCCTTATGAAGGGTAAATGGAAATTGGCAATTCACGTTGTGGTTTTGGCGTAGGTAAGAAATGTTCTTGCTAGAAACCTATAGCAGCCACGTAAAAACTTGCAACAACAATTAGAGGACGTCTAACTTGTTTTTGCAGCAAGTGTTTTGTGATGTGATATGGCCAAAGGATGTGATGAATGATATATGTGATGTATGAGATGATCATGTTCTTGTAATAGGGATCACGACTTGCATGCCGATGAGTATGACAACCGGCAGGAGCCATAGGAGATGTCTTTATTTATTTAGGACCTGCGTGTCAACATAAAAGTCATGTAGTTACTTTACTTTATTGCTAAAGCGTTAGCCATAGTAGTAGAAGTAATAGATGATGAGACAACTTCAAGAAGACACGATGATGGAGATCATGGTGTAATGCCGGTGACAACGATGATCATGGAGCCCCGAAGATGGAGATCAAAAGGAGCAAAATGATATTGGCCATATCATGTCACTATTTGATTGCATGTGATGTTTATCATGTTTTACATCTTATTTGCTTAGAACGACGGTAGCTTGAATAAGATGATCCCTCGTAATAATTTCAAGAAAGTGTCCCCCCTAACTGTGCACCGTTGCGAAGGTTCGTTGTTTTGAAGCACCATGTGATGATCGGGTGTGATAGATTCTAACGTTCGAATACAATGGGTGTAAGCCAGATTTACACACGCAATACACTTAGGTTGACTTGACGAGCCTAGGAACACGGAAGACCGAAAGGTCGAGCATGAGTCGTATAGAAGATACGATCAACATGAAGATGTTCACCGATGTTGACTAGTCCGTCTCACGTGATGATCGGACACGGCCTAGTTAACTCGGATCATGTTTCACTTAGATGACTGGAGGGATGTCTATCTGAGTGGGAGTTCATTGAATAATTTGATTAGATGAACTTAATCATCATGAACTTAGTCTAAAATCTTTACAATATGTCTTGTAGATCAAATGGCCCACGTTGTCCTCAACTTCAACGCGTTCCTAGAGAAAACCAAGCTGAAAGATGATGGCAGCAACTATACGGACTGGGTCCGGAACCTGAGGATCATCCTCATAGCTGCCAAGAAAGATTATGTCCTAGAAGCACCGCTAGGTGACGCACCCATCCCAGAGAACCAAGACATTATGAACGCTTGGCAGTCACGTGCTGATGATTACTCCCTCGTTCAGTGCGGCATGCTTTACAGCTTAGAACCGTGCTCCAAAAGCGTTTTAAGAGACACGGAGCATATGAGATGTTCGAAGAGCTGAAATGGTTTTCCAAGCTCATGCCCGGGTCGAGAGATATGAAGTCTCCGACAATTTCTTCAGCTGTAAGATTGAGGAAAATAGTTCTGTCAGTGAGCACATACTCAAAATGTCTGGGTTGCATAACCGCTTGACTCAGCTAGGAGTTAATCTCCCGGATGACGCGGTCATTGACAGAATCCTTCAGTCGCTTCCACCGAGCTACAAGAGCTTTGTGATGAACTTCAATATGCAGGGGATGGAAAAGATCATTCCTGAGGTATATTCAATGCTGAAATCAGCAGAGGTGGAAATCAAAAAGGAACATCAAGTGTTGATGGTGAATAAAACCACTAAGTTCAAGAAAGGCAAGTGTAAAAGGAACTTCAAGAAGGACGGCAAGGGAGTTGCCGCTCCCGGTAAGCAAGCTACCGGGAAGAAGCCAAAGAATGGACCCAAGCCCGAGACTGAGTGTTTTTATTGCAAGGGAAGTGGTCACTGGGAGCGGAACTGCCCCAAATACTTAGCGGACAAGAAGGCCGGCAACACTAAATGTATATGTGATATACATGTAATTGATGTGTACCTTACCAGTACTCGTAGTAGCTCCTGGGTATTTGATACCGGTGCAGTTGCTCACATTTGTAACTCAAAGTAGAAGCTGCGGAATAAACGGAGACTGGCAAAGGACGAGGTGACGATGCGCGTCGGGAATGGTTCCAAGGTCGATGTGATCACCGTCGGCACACCGCCTCTACATTTACCTACGGGATTAGTTTTAAACCTCAATAATTGTTATTTAGTGCCCACATTGAGCATGAACATTGTATCAGGATCTCGTTTAATTTGAGATGGCTACTCATTTAAATCTAAGAATAATGGTTGATCTATTTATATGAGAGATATGTTTTATGGTCATGCTCCGTTGGTGAATGGTTTATTCTTAATGAATCTCGAGCGTAATGTTACACATCTTCATAGTGTGAATACCAAAAGATGTAAAGTTGATAATGATAGTCCCACATACTTGTGGCACTGCCGCCTTGGTCACATATGTGTCAAACGCATGAAGAAGCTCCATGCAGATGGACTTTTGGAGTCTCTTGATTACAAATCATTTGACACGTGCGAACCACGCCTCATGGGTAAAATGACAAAGACTCCGTTCTCAGGAACAATGGAGCGAGCAACCAACTTATTGGAAATCATACATACTGATGTGTGCGGTCCAATGAGTGTTGAGGCTCGCGGTGGCTATCGTTATGTTCTCACCCTCACTGATGACTTGAGTAGATATGGGTATGTCTACTTAATGAAACACAAGTCTGAGACCTTTGAAAAGTTCAAGGAATTTCAGAGTGAGGTTGAGAATCAACGTGACAGGAAAATCAAGTTCTTACGATCAGATCGTGGGGGAGAATACTTGAGTCACGAATTTGGCACACACTTAAGAAAATGTGGAATAGTTTCACAACTCACGCCGCCTGGAACACCTCAGCATAATGGTGTGTCTGAACGTCGTAATCGCACTCTATTGGATATGGTGCGATCTATGATGTCTCTTACCGGTCTACCACTTTCATTTTGGGGCTATGCTTTAGAGACTGCCACATTCACTTTAAATAGGGCTCCGTTGAAATCCGTTGAGACGACACCGTATGAATTATGGTTTGGGAAGAAACCTAAGTTGTCGTTTCTAAAAGTTTGGGGATGCGATGCTTATGTCAAGAAACTTCAACCTGAAAAGCTCGAACCCAAATCGGAAAAATGCATCTTCATAGGATACCCTAAAGAAACTATTGGGTATACCTTCTACCTCAGATCCGAAGGCAAGATCTTTGTTGCCAAGAATGGGTCCTTTCTAGAGAAAGAGTTTCTCTCGAAAGAAATAAGTGGGAGGAAAGTAGAACTTGATGAAGTATTACCTCTTGAACCGGTAAGTGGCGCAACTCAAGAAAATGTTGCTGAGGTGCCTACACCGACTAGAAAGGAAGTTGTTGATGATGATCATGAAACTTCAGATCAAGTTGCTACTGAACTTCGTAGGTCCACGAGGACACGTTCCGCACCAGAGTTGTACGGCAACCCTGTCTTGGAAATCATGTTGTTAGACAATCGTGAACCTTCGAACTATGAAGAAGCGATGGCGGGCCAGGATTCTGACAAATGGCTGGAAGCCATGAAATCCGAGATAGGATCCATGTATGAAAACGAAGTATGGACTTTTACTGACTTTCCCGATGAACGGCGAGTCATTGAAAATAAGTGGATCTTTAAGAAGAAGACAGACGCGGATGGTAATGTGACCATCTATAAAGCTCGGCTTGTCGCTAAGGGTTATCAACAAGTTCAAGGGGTTGACTACGATGAGACTTTCTCACCCGTAGAGAAGCTGAAGTCCGTCCGAATCATGTTAGCAATTGCCGCATTCTATGATTATGAGATATGGCAAATGGATGTCAAAACGGCATTCCTTAATGGTTTCCTTAAGGAAGAATTGTATATGATGCAGCCGGAAGATTTTGTCGATCCTAAGAATGCTGACAAGGTGTGCAAGCTCCAACGCTCGATTTATGGGCTGGTGCAAGCATCTTGGAGTTGGAACATTCGTTTTGATGAGATAATCAAAGCGTTTGGGTTTACGCAGACTTATGGAGAAGCCTGCATTTACAAGAAAGTGAGTGGGAGCGCTTTAGCATTTCTCATATTGTATGTGGATGACATACTGTTGATGGGAAATGATATAGAATTCTTGGAAAGCATAAAGGCCTACTTGAACAAGTGTTTTTCAATGAACGATCTTGGAGAAGCTGCTTATATATTAGGCATCAAGATCTATAGAGATAGATCGAGACGCCTCATTGGTCTTTCACAGAGTACGTACCTTGACAAGATATTGAAGAAGTTCAAAATGGATCAGTCAAAGAAGGGGTTCTTGCCTGTATTGCAAGGTACGAGATTGAGCACGGCTCAATGTCCGACCATGGCAGAAGATAGAGAAAAGATGAGTGTCGTCCCCTATGCCTCGGCCATAGGGTCGATCATGTATGCTATGCTGTGTACCAGACCTGATGTAAACCTTGCCGTAAGTTTGGTAGGAAGGTACCAAAGTAATCCCGACATGGAACACTGGACAGCGGTCAAGAATATCCTGAAGTACCTGAAAAGGACTAAGGATATGTTTCTCGTATATGGAGGTGACGAAGAGCTCGTCATAAAGGGTTACGTCGATGGGGCAGTAAGCTAGTGCAGTTGCAAGGAAAGCGTTGTGGCGGGATCTACATGTGAAGCAGAGTACATGGCAGCCTCGGAGGCAGCACAAGAAGCAGTCTGGGTGAAGGAGTTCATTACCGACCTAGGAGTCATAGCCAATGTGTCGGGCCCAATGACTCTCTTCTGTGACAACACTGGAGCTATTGCCCTTGCCAAGGAGCCCAGGTTTCACAGGAAGACCAGGCATATCAAGCGTCGCTTCAACTCCATTCGTGATAGTGTTCAAAATGGAGACATAGAGATTTGTGAAGTACATACAGACCTGAATGTGGCAGATCCGTTGACTAAACCTCTCCCTAGAGCAAAACATGATCAACACCAGAACTGCATGGGTGTTCGATTCGTCACAATGTAACTAGACTATTGACTCTAGAGCAAGTGGGAGACTGTTGGAAATATGTCCTAAAGGCAATAATAAAATAGTTATTATTATATTTCTTTGTTCATGATAATTGTCTATTATTCATGCTATAATTGTGTTATCCAGAAATCATAATACATGCGTGAATACATAGACCACAACACGTCCCTAGTGAGCCTCTAGTTGACTAGCTCGTTGATCAAAAGGTAGTCATGGTTTCCTGACTATGGACATTGGATGTCATTGATAACGGGATCACATCATTAGGAGAATCATGTGATGGACAAGACCCAATCCTAAGCATAGCTCAAAGATCGTGTAGTTCGTTTGCTGTAGCTTTTCCGAATGTCAAGTATCATTCCTTAGACCATGAGATTGTGCAACTCCCGGATACCGTAGAAGTGCTTTGGGTGTGCTAAACATCACATCGTAACTGGGTGACTATAAAGGTACACTAAAGGTATCTCCGAAAGTGTCTGTTGGGTTGGCACGAATCGAGACTGGGATTTGTCACTCCGCATGACGGAGAGGTATCTCTGGGCCCACTCAGTAATGCATCATCATAATGAGCTCAATGTGACCAAGTGGTTGATCACGGGATCATGCATTATGGTACGAGTAAAGTGACTTGCCGGTAACGAGATTGAACGAGGTATTGGGATACCGACGATCGAGTCTCGGGCAAGTAACGTACCGACTGAGAAAGGGAATTGAATATGGATTGATTGAATCCTCGACATCGTGGTTCATCCGATGAGATCATCGTGGAGCATGTGGGAGCCAACATGGGTATCCAGATCCAGCTATTGGTTATTGACTGGAGAGGCGTCTCGGTCATGTCTGCATGTCTCCCGAACCCGTAGGGTCTACACACTTAAGGTTCGGTGACGCTAGGGTTGTAGAGATATGTTGGAAATATGCCCTAGAGGCAATAATAAAAGTGTTATTATTATATTTCCTTGTTCATGATAATTGTCTTTTATTCATGCTATAAGTGTGTTATCCGGAAATCGTAATACATGGGTGAATAATAGACACCAACATGTCCCTAGTAAGCCTCTAGTTGACTAGCTCGTTGATCAACAGATAGTCATGGTTTCCTGACTATGGACATTGGATGTCGTTGATAACGAGATCACATCATTAGGAGAATGATGTGATGGACAAGACCCAATCCTAAACATAGCACAAGATCGTGTAGTTCGTTTGCTAGAGTTATCCAATGTCGAGTATCCTTTCCTTAGACCATGAGATCGTGTAACTCCCGGATACCGTAGGATTACTTTGGGTGTACCAAACGTCACAACGTGACTGGGTGACTATAAAGGTATACTACGGGTATCTCCGAAAGTGTCTATTGGGTTGACACGGATCAAGACTGGGAATTGTCACTTCGTATGACGGAGAGGTATCACTGGGCCCACTCGGTAATGCATCATCATTATGAGCTCATAGTGACCAAGTGTCTGGTCACGGGATCATGCATTACGGTACGAGTAAAGTGACTTGCCGGTAATGAGATTGAACGAGGTATTGGGATACCGACGATCGAATCTCGGGCAAGTAACATACCGATTGACAAAGGGAATTGTATACGGGGTTGCTTGAATCCTCGACATCGTGGTTCATCCGATGAGATCATCGAGCAGCATGTGGGAGGCAACATGGGTATCCAGATCCCGCTGTTGGTTATTGACCGGAGAGCGATCTCGGTCATGTCTACATGTCTCCCGAACCCGTAGGGTCTACACACTTAAGGTTCGGTGACGCTAGGGTTGAAAAGATATGTATATGCAGTAACCCGAATGTTGTTCGGAGTCCCGGATGAGATCCCGGACATCACGAGGAGTTCAGGAATGGTCCGGAGGTAAAGAATAATATATAGGAAGTGCTGTTTTGGCCAACGGGAAAGTTTCGGGGTCACCGGTATTGTACCGGGACCACCGGAAGGGTCCCGGGGGTCCACCGGGTGGGGCCACCCATCCCGGAGGGCCCCATGGGCCAAAGTGCGGAGGGAAACCAGCCCATAGTGGGCTGGTGCGCCCCCCTAGGCCCACCCCATGCTCCTAGGGTTGAAACCCTAGGGGTGGGGGGGCGCCCCACCTTGCCTTGGGGGCTACTCCAGCCCTGGCCGGCGCCCCCCTAGGAGATCCCATGTCCTAGGGCCGGCGCCCCCCTAGGGGGCCTATATAAAGGGAAGGGGGAAGGGGGCAGCCGTACCTTGAGCCTTGGCGCCTCCCTCTCCCCTGCTACACCTCTTCCTCCCGTAGTATACGGCGAAGCCCTGCTACTGTGACGCCCTGCATCCACCACCACGCCGTCGTGCTGCTGGATCTTCATCAACCTCTCCTTCCCCCTTGCTGGATCAAGAAGGAGGAGACGTCATCTGCTCCGTACGTGTGTTGAACGTGGAGGTGCCATCCGTTCGACGCTTGGTCATCGGTGATTTGAATCACGGCGAGTACGACTCCGTCATCCACGTTCTAGTGAACGCTTTCGCTCGCGATCTACAAAGGTATGTAGATGCATCCGATCACTCGTTGCTAGATGAACTCATAGATGGATCTTGGTGAAATCATAGGAAAATTTTTGTTTTCTGCAACGTTCCCCAATAGTGGCATCATGAGCTAGGTCTATGCGTAGTTCTTTATGCACGAGTAGAACACAATTTGTTGTGGGCGTTGATGTTGTCAACTTTCTTGCCGCTACTAGTCTTATCTTGCTTCGACGGTATTGTGGGATGAAGCGGCCCGGACCAACCTTACACGTACGCTTACGTGAGACCGGTTCCACCGACTAACATGCACTAGTTGCATAAGGTGGCTGGCGGGTGTCTGTCTCTCCCACTTTAGTTGGAGCGGATTCGATGAAAAGGGTCCTTATGAAGGGTAAATAGAAGTTGACAAATCACGTTGTGGCTTTCACGTAGGTAAGAAAACGTTCTTGCTAGAACCCTATTGCAGCCACGTAAAACTTGCAACAACAATTAGAGGACGTCTAACTTGTTTTTGCAGCAAGTGTTTTGTGATGTGATATGGCCAAAGTTGTGATGAATGATGAATGATCTATATGTGATGTATGAGATGTTCATGCTATTGTAATAGGAATCACGACTTGCATGTCGATGAGTATGACAACCGGCAGGAGCCATAGGAGTTGTCTTTATTTTTTGTATGACCTGCGTGTCATTAAGAAACGCCATGTAAATTACATTACTTTATTGCTAAACGCGTTAGCCATAGTAGTAGAAGTAATAGTTGGCGAGCAACTTCATGGAGACACGATGATGGAGATCATGATGATGGAGATCATGGTGTCATGCCGGTGACAAGATGATCATGGAGCCCCAAGATGGAGATCAAAGGAGCTATGTGATATTGGCCATATCATGTCACTCTTATTATTTGATTGCATGTGATGTTTATCATGTTTTTGCATCTTGTTTACTTAGAACGATGGTAGTGAATAAGATGATCCCTCATAATAATTTCAAGCAAGTGTTCCCCCTAACTGTGCACCGTTGCGACAGTTCGTTGTTTCGAAGCACCACGTGATGATCGGGTGTGATAGATTCTAACGTTCACATACAACGGGTGTAAGACAGATTTACACATGCAAACACTTAGGTTGACTTGACGAGACTAGCATGTACAGACATGGCCTCGGAACACAAAAGACCGAAAGGTCGAGCATGAGTCGTATAGAAGATACGATCAACATGAAGATGTTCACCGATGTTGACTAGTCCGTCTCACGTGATGATCAGACACGGCCTAGTTAACTTGGATCATGTTATACTTAGATGACTGGAGGGATGTTTATCTAAGTGGGAGTTCATTAAGTAATTTGATTAGATGAACTTAATTATCATGAACTTAGTCTAAAATATTTACAATATGTCTTGTAGATCAAATGGCCAACGTAGTCCTCAACTTCAACGCGTTCCTAGAGAAAACCAAGCTGAAAGACGATGGCAGCAATTACACGGACTGGGTCCAGAACCTGAGGATCATCCTCTTAGCTGCCAAGAAAGATTATGTCCTACAAGCACCGCTGGGTGACGCACCTGTTTTCCCTGCTGAACAAGGCGTTATGAACGCTTGGCAGGCACATACCGATGACTACTCCCTCGTTCAGTGCGGCATGCTTTACAGCTTAGAGCCGGGGCTCCAAAAACGTTTTGAGAGACACGGAGCATATGAGATGTTCGAAGAGCTGAAAATGGTTTTCCAAGCTCATGCCCAGGTCGAGAGATATCAAGTCTCCGACAAATTCTTCAGCTGTAAGATGGAGGAAAACAGTTCTGTCAGTGAGCACATACTCACTATGTCTGGGTTTCATAACCGCTTGACTCAGCTGGGAGTTAATCTCCCGGATGACGCGGTCATGGACAGAATCCTTCAGTCGCTTCCACCGAGCTACAAGAGCTTTGTGATGAACTTCAATATGCAGGGGATGGAAAAGACCATTCCTGAAGTATTTGCTATGCTAAAATCAGCAGAGGTAGAAGTCAAAAAGGAACATCAAGTGTTGATGGTGAATAAAACCACTAAGTTCAAGAAAGGCAAGGGTAAGAAGAGCTTCAAGAAGGACGGCAAGGGAGTTGCCGCGCCTGGCAAGCAAGCTGCCGGGAAGAAGCCAAAGAATGGACCCAAGCCCGAGACTGAGTGTTTTTATTGCAAGGGAAGTGGTCACTGGAAGCGGAAATGCCCCAAATACTTAGCGGACAAGAAGGCCGGCATCACAAAAGGTATATGTGATATACATGTAATTGATGTGTACCTTACCAGTACTCGTAGTAGCTCTTGGGTATTTGATACCGGTGCAGTTGCTCACATTTGTAACTCAAAGCAGGAGATGCGGAATAAGCGGACACTGGCGAAGGACGAGGTGACGATGCGCGTCGGCAATGGTTCCAAGGCCGATGTGATCGCCGTCGGCACGCTGCCTCTTCATTTACCTACGGGATTAGTTTTGAACCTTAATAATTGTTATTTAGTGCCAATTTTGAGCATGAACATTGTATCAGGATCTCGTTTGATACGAGATGGCTACTCATTTAAATCCGAGAATAATGGTTGTTCTATTTATATGAGAGATATGTTTTATGGTCATGCTCCGATGGTGAATGGTTTATTCTTAATGAATCTCGAGCGTAATGCTACACATATTCATAGTGTGAGTACCAAAAGATGTAAGGTTGATAATGATAGTCCCACATACTTGTGGCACTACCGCCTTGGTCACATAGGTGTCAAACGCATGAAGAAGCTCCATGCAGATGGACTTTTAGAGTCTCTTGATTACGAATCATTTGACATGTGCGAACCATGCCTCATGGGTAAAATGACCAAGACTCCGTTCTCAGGAACAATGAAGCGAGCAACCAACTTATTGGAAATCATACATACTGATGTGTGCGGTCCAATGAGTGTTGAGGCTCGCGGTGGCTATCGTTATGTTCTCACCCTCACTGATGACTTGAGTAGATATGGGTATATCTATTTAATGAAACACAAGTCTGAGACCTTTGAAAAGTTCAAGGAATTACAGAGTGAGGTTGAAAATCAACGTGACAGGAAAATCAAGTTCCTACCATCAGATCGTGGAGGAGAATACTTGAGTCACGAATTTGGCACACACTTAAGAAAATGTGGAATAGTTTCACAACTCACGCCGCCTGGAACACCTCAGCGTAACGGTGTGTCCGAACGTCGTAATCGCACTCTATTAGATATGGTGGGATCTATGATGTCTCTTACCGATTTACCGCTATCTTTTTGGGGCTATGCTTTAGAGACTGCCGCATTCACTTTAAATAGGGCTCCGTCGAAATCCGTTGAGACGACACCGTATGAATTATGGTTTGGGAAGAAACCTAAGCTGTCGTTTCTAAAAGTTTGGGGATGCGATGCTTATGTCAAGAAACTTCAACCTGAAAAGCTCGAACCCAAGTCGGAAAAACGCGTCCTCATAGGATACCCTAAAGAAACTATTGGGTATACCTTCTACCTCAGATCCGAAGGCAAGATCTTTGTTGCCAAGAATGGATCCTTTCTAGAGAAAGAGTTTCTCTCGAAAGAAGTAAGTGGGAGGAAAGTAGAACTTGATGAAGTATTACCTCTTGAACCGGAAAAGGGCGCAACTCAAGAAAATGTTCCTGAGGTGCCTGCACCGACTAGAGAGGAAGTTAATGATGATGATCAAGATACTTTTGATCAAGCTCCTACTGAAATTCGTAGGTCCACAAGGACACATTCCGCACCAGAGTGGTACGGCAACCCTGTCATGGAAGTCATGTTGTTAGACAATGGTGAACCTTCAAACTATGAAGAAGCGATGGCGGGCCGGGATTCCGACAAATGGCTAGAAGCCATGAAATCCGAGATAGGATCCATGTATGAAAACGAAGTATGGACTTTGACTGACTTGCCCGTTGAACGGCGAGCCATAGAAAATAAATGGATCTTTAAGAAGAAGACAGACGCGGATGGTAATGTGACCATCTATAAAGCTCGGCTTGTCGCTAAGGGTTATCGACAAGTTCAAGGGGTTGACTATGATGAGACTTTCTCACCGGTAGCGAAGCTAAAGTCCGTCCGAATCATGTTAGCAATTGCCGCATTCTACGATTATGAGATATGGCAAATGGATGTCAAAACGGCATTCCTTAATGGTTTCCTGAAGGAAGAATTGTATATGATGCAGACGGAAGGTTTTGTCGATCCTAAGAATGCTGACAAGGTGTGCAAGCTCCAACGCTCAATTTATGGGCTGGTGCAAGCATCTCGGAGTTGGAACATTCGCTTTGATGAGATGTTCAAAGCGTTTGGGTTTACACAGGCTTATGGAGAAGCCTACGTTTACAAGAGAGTGAGTGGGAGCTCTGTAGCATTTCTCATATTATATGTAGATGACATACTTTTGATGGGAAATGATATAGAACTCTTGGACAGCATTAAGGCCTACTTGAATAAAAGTTTTTCAATGAAGGACCTTGGAGAAGCTGCTTATATATTAGACATCAAGATCTATAGAGATAGATCAGGACACCTCATAGGTCTTTCACAAAGCACATACCTTGATAAGATATTGAAGAAGTTCAATATGGATCAGTCTAAGAAGGGGTTCTTGCCTGTGCTGCAAGGTGTGAAATTGAGCTCAGCTCAATGTCCGACCACGGCAGAAGATATAGAAGAGATGAGTGTCATCCCCTATGCCTCAGCCATAGGTTCTATTATGTATGCCATGCTGTGTACCAGACCTGATGTAAACCTTGCCGAAAGTTTGGTAGGAAGGTACCAAAGTAATCCCGGCAAGGAACACTAGACAGCGGTCAAGAATATCCTGAAGTACCTGAAAAGGACTAAGGAAATGTTTCTCGTTTATGGAGGTGACGAAGAGCTCGTCGTAAAGGGTTACGTCGACGCTAGCTTCGACACAGATCTGGATGACTCTAAGTCACAAACCGGATACATGTATATTTTGAATGGTGGGGCAGTAAGCTGGTGCAGTTGCAAGCAGAGCGTCGTGGCGGGATCTACATGTGAAGCGGAGTACATGGCAGCCTCGGAGGCACCACATGAAGCAATTTGGGTGAAGGAGTTCATCACCGACCTCGGAGTCATACCCAATGTGTCGGGGCCAATCAAACTCTTCTGTGACAACACTGGAGCTATTGCACTTGCCAAGGAGCCCAGGTTTCACAAGAAGACCAGGCACATCAAGCGTCGCTTCAACTCCATTCGTGAAAATGTTCAAGATGGAGACATAGATATTTGTAAAGTACATACAGACCTGAATGTAGCAGATCCGTTGACTAAACCTCTCCCTAGAGCAAAACATGATCAACACCAGAATTCCATGGGTGTTCTATTCATCACAATGTAACTAGATTATTGACTCTAGTGCAAGTGGGAGACTGTTGGAAATATGCCCTAGAGGCAATAATAAAAGCGTTATTATTATATTTCCTTGTTCATGATAATTGTCTTTTATTCATGCTATAATTGTGTTATCCGGAAATCATAATACATGTGTGAATAATAGACACCAACATGTCCCTAGTAAGCCTCTAGTTGACTAGCTCGTTGATCAACAGATAGTCATGGTTTCCTAACTATGGACATTGGATGTCGTTGATAACGAGATCACATCATTAGGAGAATGATGTGATGGACAAGACCCAATCCTAAACATAGCACAAGATCGTGTAGTTTGTTTGCTAGAGTTATCCAATGTCGAGTATCCTTTCCTTAGACCATGAGATCGTGTAACTCCCGGATACCGTAGGAGTACTTTGGGTGTACCAAACGTCACAACGTAACTGGGTGACTATAGAGTTATACTATGGGTATCTCCGAAAGTGTCTGTTGGGTTGACACGGATCAAGACTGGGATTTGTCACTCCGTATGATGGAGAGGTATCACTGGGCCCACTCGGTAATGCATCATCATTATGAGCTCATAGTGACCAAGTGTCTGGTCACGGGATCATGCATTACGGTACGAGTAAAGTGACTTGCCGGTAACGAGATTGAACGAGGTATTGGGATATCGACGATCGAATCTCGGGCAAGTAACATACCGATTGACAAAGGGAATTGTATACGGGGTTGCTTGAATCCTCGACATCATGGTTCATCCGATGAGATCATCGAGGAGCATGTGGGAGCCAACATGGGTATCCAGATCCCGCTGTTGGTTATTGACCGGAGAGCAATCTCGGTCATGTCTACATGTCTCCCGAACCCGTAGGGTCTACACACTTAAGGTTCGGTGACGCTAGGGTTGAAAAGATATGTATATGCAGTAACCCGAATGTTGTTCAGAGTCCCGGATGAGATCCCGAACGTCACGAGGAGTTCCGGAATGGTCCGGAGGTAAAGAATAATATATAGGAAGTGCTGTTTTGGCCAACGGGAAAGTTTCGGGGTCACCGGTATTGTACCGGGACCACCGGAAGGGTCCCGGGGGTCCACCGGGTGGGGCCACCCATCCCGGAGGGCCCCATGGGCCAAAGTGGGGAGGGGAACCAGCCCATAGTAGGCTGGTGCGCCCCCTAGGCCCACCCCATGCGCCTAGGGTTGAAACCCTAGGGGTGGGGGGGCGCCCCACCTTGCCTTGGGGGCTACTCCAGCCCTGGCCGGCGCCCCCCCTAGGAGATCCCATCTCCTAGGGCCGGCGCCCCCCTAGGGGGCCTATATTAAGGGAAGGGGGGAAGGGGGCAGCCGTACCTTGAGCCTTGGCGCCTCCCTCTCCCCTGCTACACCTCTTCTCTCGTAGTATACGGCGAAGCCCTGCTACTGTGACGCCCTGCATCCACCACCACGCCGTCGTGCTGCTGGATCTTCATCAACCTCTCCTCCCCCCTTGCTAGATCAAGAAGGAGGAGACGTCATCTGCTCCGTACGTGTGTTGAACGCGGAGGTGCCCTCTGTTCGGTGCTTGGTAATCGGTGATTTGAATCACGGCGAGTACGACTCCTTCATCCACGTTCTAGTGAACGCTTCCGCTCGCGATCTACAAAGGTATGTAGATGCATCCGATCACTCATTGCTAGATGATCTCATAGATGGATCTTGGTGAAACCGTAGGAAAATTTTGTTTTCTGCAACGTTCCCCAACAAGATATTAGTATGCAGTAACCCGAAAGTTGTTCGGAGTCCCGGATGAGATCCCGAACGTCACGAGGAGTTCCGGAATGGTACGGAGGTAAAGATTTATATATAGGAAGTCCAGTTTCGGCCATCGGGAAGGTTTCGGGGGTCCCCGGTATTGTACCGGGACCACCGGAAGGGTCCCGGGGGTCCACCGGGTGGGGCCACCTATCCCGGAGGGCCCCACGGGCTGAAGTGGGAGGGGAACCGGCCCCTGGTGGGCTGGTGCGCCCCCCTTGGGCCTCCCCTGCGCCTAGGGTTGGGAAACCCTAGGGGTGGGGGCGCCCCCCACTTGGCTTGGGGGGGGGGGAAGCCACCCCTTGGCCGCCGCCCCCCTTGGAGATTCATCTCCTAGGGCCGGTGCCCCCCAAGCCCCTATATAAAGAGGGGGGGAGGGAAGCCGCACCCCCTTGCTCTTGGCGCCTCCCTCTCCCTCCGTAACACCTCTCCTCCTCGCTTGCGCTTGGCGAAGCCCTACCGGGATCCTGCTGCATCCACCACCACGCCGTCGTGCTGCTGGATCTTCATCAACCTCTCCTTCCCCCCTGCTGGATCAAGAAGGAGGTGACGTCTTCCCAATCATACGTGTGTTGAACGCGGAGGTGTTGTCCGTTCAGCACTTGGTCATCGGTGATTTGAATCATGACGAGTACGACTCCATCAACCCCGTTCTCTTGAACGCTTCCGCGCGCGATCCACAAGGGTATGTAGATGCACTCCTCTCTCCCTCGTTGCTAGATGACTCCATAGATTGGTCTTGGTGATGCGTAGAAAATTTTAAAATTCTGTTATGTTCCCCAACACAAGTACCTTCGGAGACACCTCTAGAGCACCTTTATAATCACCAAGTTACGTTGTGACGTTTGGTAGCACACAAAGTGTTCCTCTGGTAAACGGGAGTTGCATAATCTCATAGTCATAGGAACATGTATAAGTCATGAAGAAAGCAATAGCAACATACTAAACGATCATGTGCTAAGCTAACGGAATGGGTCATGTCAATCACATCATTCTCCTAATGATGTGATCCCGTTAATCAAATGACAACCCATGTCTATGGTTAGGAAACATAACCATCTTTGATCACGAGCTAGTCAAGTAGAGGCATACTAGTGACACTCTATTTGTCTATGTATTCACACATGTATTATGTTTCCAGTCAATACAATTCTAGCATGAATAATAAAAATTTATCATGATATAAGGAAATAAATAATAACTTTATTATTGCCTCTAGGGCATATTTCCTTCAGTCTCCCACTTGCACTAGAGTCAATAATCTAGATTACACTGTAATGATTCTAACACCCATGGAGCCTTGGTGTTGATCATGTTTTGCTCGTGGAAGAGGCTTAGTTAACGGGTCTGCAATATTCAGATCCGTATGTATCTTGCAAATTTCTTTGTCTCCCACCTGGACTAAATCCCGGATGGAATTGAAGAGTCTCTTGATGTGCTTGGTTCTCTTGTGAAATCTGGATTCCTTCGCCAAGGCAATTGCTCCAGTATTGTCACAAAAGATTTTCATTGGACCCGATGCACTAGGTATGACACCTAGATCAGATATGAACTCCTTCAACCAGACTCCTTCATTTGCTGCTTCCGAAGCAGCAATGTACTCCGCTTCACACGTAGATCCCGCCACGACGCTTTGTTTAGAACTGCACCAACTGAAAGCTCCACCGTTCAATGTAAACACGTATCCGGTTTGCGATTTAGAATCGTCCGGATCAGTGTCAAAGCTTGCATCAACGTAACCATTTACGATGAGCTCTTTGTCACCTCCATAAACGAGAAACATATCCTTAGTCCTTTTTAGGTATTTCAAGATGTTCTTGACCGCTATCCAGTGATCCACTCCTGGATTACTTTAGTACCTCCCAGCTAGACTTATAGCAAGGAACACATCAGGTCTGGTACGCAACATTGCATACATGATAGAGCCTATGGCTGAAGCATAGGGAACATCTTTCATTTTCTCTCTATCTTCTGCAGTGGTTGGGCATTGAGTCTTACTCAACTTCACACCTTGTAACACAGGCAAGAACCCTTTCTTTGCTTGATCCATTTTTAACTTCTTCAAAACTTTGTCAAGGTATGTGCTTTGTGAAAGTCCAATTAAGCGTCTTGATCTATCTCTATAGATCTGAATGCCCAGTATATAAGCAGCTTCACCGAGGTCTTTCATTGAAAAATTCTTATTCAAGTATCCCTTTATGCTATCCAGAAATTCTATATCATTTCCAATAAGTAATATGTCGTCCACATATAATATCAAAAATGCTACAGAGCTCCCACTCACTTTCTTGTAAATACAGACTTCTCCAAAAGTCTGTACAAAACCAAATGCTTTGATCACACTATCAAAGCGTTTATTTCAACTCCGAGAGGCTTGCGCTAGTCCATAAATGGATCGCTGGAGCTTGCACACTTTGTTAGCTCCCTTTGGATTGACAAAACCTTTCGGTTGCATCATATACAATTCTTCTTCCAGAAATCCATTTAGGAATGCAGTTTTGACATCCATCTGCCATATTTCATAATCATAAAATGCGGCAATTGCTAACATGATTCGGACAGACTTAAGCATCGCTACGGGTGAGAAGGTCTCATCATAGTCAATCCCTTGAAATTGTCGAAATCCTTTTGCAACAAGTCGAGCTTTGTAGACAGTAACATTACCGTCAGCGTCAGTCTTCTTCTTGAAGATCCATTTATTCTCAATTGCTTGCCGATCATCGGGGAAGTCAACCAAAGTCCACACTTTGTTCTCATACATGGATCCCATCTCAGATTTCATGGCCTCAAGCCATTTTGCGAAATCTGGGCTCACCATCGCTTCTTCATAGTTCATAGGTTCATCATGGTCTAGTAACATGACTTCCAGAACAGGATTGCCGTACCACTCTGGTGCGGATCTTACTCTGGTTGATCTACGAGGTTCAGTAACAACTTGATCTGAAGTTCCATGATCATCATCATTAACTTCCTCACTAATTGGTGTAGGCATCACAGGAACAGATTTCTGTGATGAGCTACTTTCCAATATGGGAGCAGGTACAGTTACCTCATGAAGTTCTACTTTCCTCCTACTCACTTCTTTCAAGAGAAACTCCTTCTCTAGAAAGGATCCATTCTTAGCAACGAATGTCTTGCCTTCGGATCTGTGATAGAAGGTGTACCCAACACTCCTTTGGGTATCCTATGAAGACACATTTCTCCGATTTGGGTTCGAGCTTATCAGGTTGAAGCTTTTTCACATAAGTATCACAGCCCCAAATTTTCAGAAATGACAACTTTGGTTTCTTCCCAAACCACAGTTCATAAGGCGTCGTCTCAACGGATTTCGATGATGCCCTATTTAACGTGAATGCGGCCGTCTCTAAAGCATAACCCCAAAAAGATAGCGGTAAATCAGTAAGAGACATCATAGATCGCACCATATCTAGTAAAGTACGATTACGACGTTCGGACACACCATTACGCTGTGGTGTTCCGGGTAGCGTGAGTTGCGAAACTATTCCGCATTGTTTCAAATGTAGACCAAACTCGTAACTCAAATATTCTCCTCCACGATCAGATCGTAGAAACTTTATTTCCTTGTGACGATGATTTTCAACTTCACTCTGAAATTCTTTGAACTTTTCAAAAGTTTCAGACTTATGCTTCATTAAGTACATATACCCATATATGCTTAAATCATCCGTGAAGGTGAGAAAATAACGATGTCCGCCACGAGCCTCAACATTCATCGGACCACATACATCTGTATGTATAATTTCCAACAAATCTGTTGCTCTCTCCATAGTTCCGGAGAACAGCGTTTTAGTCATCTTGCCCATGAGGCACGGTTCGCAAGTACCAAGTGATTCATAATCAAGTGGTTCCAAAAGTCCATCAGTATGGAGTTTCTTCATGCGCTTTACACCGATATGACCTAAACGGCAGTGCCACAAATAAGTTGCACTATCATTATCAACTCTGCATATTTTGGCTTCAACATTATGAATATGTGTATCACTACTATCGAGATTCATCAAAAATAGACCACTCTTCAAGGGTGCATGACCATAAAAGATATTACTCATATAAATAGAACAACCATTATTCTCTGATTTAAATGAATAACCGTCTCACATCAAACAAGATCCAGATATAATGTTCATGCTCAATGCCGGCGCCAAATAACAATTATTTAGGTCTAATACTAATCCCGAAGGTAGATGTAGAGGTAGCGTGCCGACCGCGATCACATCGACTTTGGAACCATTTCCCATGCGCATCGTCACCTCGTCCTTTGCCAGTGTTCGCTTAATCCGTAGTCCCTATTTCGAGTTGCAAATATTAGCAACAGAACCAGTATCAAATACCAAGGTGCTACTACGAGCTCTAGTAAGGTACACATCAATAACATGTATATCACATATACCTTTGTTCACCTTGCCATCCTTCTTATCCGCCAAATACTTTGGGCAGTTCTGCTTCCAGTGACCAGTCTGCTTGCAGTAGAAGCACTCAGTTTCAGGCTTAGGTCCAGACTTGGGTTTCTTCTCCTGAGCAACAACTTGCTTGTTGTTCTTCTTTAAGTTCCCCTTCTTCTTCCCTTTGCCCTTCTTCTTGAAATTGGTGGTCTTATTGACCATCAACACTTGATGCTCCTTCTTGATTTCTACCTCCGAAGCCTTTAGCATTGCGAAGAGCTCGGGAATTGTCTTATCCATCCTTTGCATATTATAGTTCATCATGAAGCTCTTGTAGCTTGGTGGTAGTGATTGGAGAATTCTGTCAATGACGCTATCATCCGGAAGATTAACTCCCAGTTGAATCAAGTGATTGCAGTACCCAGACATCTTGAGTATATGCTCACTGACAGAACTATTCTCCTCCATCTTGCAGCTATAGAACTTATTGGAGACTTCATATCTCTCAATCCGGGCATTCTTTTGGAATATTAACTTCAACTCCTGGAACATCTCATATGCTCCATGACGTTCAAAACGTCATTGAAGTCCCGGTTCTAAGCTGTAAAGCATGGCACACTGAACTATCGAGTAGTCATCAACACGCGACTGCCAGGCATTCACAATATCTGCAGTTGCTGGCGCAGGTGGTACACCCAGCGGTGCTTCCAGGACGTAACTCTTCTGTGCAGCAATGAGGATAATCCTCAAGTTACGAACCCAGTCCGTGTAATTGCTACCATCATCTTTCAACTTTGCTTTCTCAAGGAACACATTAAAATTCAATGGAACAACAGCACGGGCCATCTATCTACAATCAAACATAGACAAGCAAGATACTATCAGGTACTAAGTTCATGATAAATTTAAGTTCAATTAATCATATTACTTAAAAACTCCCACTTAGAAAGACATCCCTCTAATCCTCTAAGTGATCACGTGATCAAAATCAACTAAACCATAACCGATCATCGCGTGAAATGGAGTAGCTTTCAATGGTGAACATCACTATGTTGATCATATCTACTATATGATTCACGCTCGACCTTTCAGTCCCAGTGTTTCGAGGCCATATCTGCATATGCTAGGCTCGTCAAGTTTAACCCGAGTATTCTGCGTGTGCAAAACTGGCTTGCACCCGTTGTAGATGGACGTAGAGCTTATCACACCCGATCATCACGTGGTGTCTGGGCGCGACAAACTTTGGCAACGGTGCATACTCAAGGAGAACACTATTATATTGAAATTTAGTGAGAGATCATCTTATAATGCTACCGTCAATCAAAGCAAGATAAGATGGATAAAAGATAAACATCACATGCAATCAATATAAGTGATATGATATGGCCATCATCATCTTGTGCTTGTGATCTCCATCTCCGAAGCACCGTCATGATCACCATCGTCACCGGCGCGACACCTTGATCTCCATCGTAGCATCGTTGTCGTCTCGCCAATCTTATGCTTCTACGACTATCGCTACCGCTTAGTGATAAAGTAAAGCATTACAGGGCGATTGCATTGCATACAATAAAGCAACAACCATATGGCTCCTGCCAGTTGCCAATAACTCGGTTACAAAACATGATCATCTCATACAATAAAATTTAGCATCATGTCTTGACCATATCCCATCACAACATGCCCTGCAAAAACAAGTTAGACGTCCTCTACTTTGTTGTTGCAAGTTTTACGTGGCCGCTACGGGCTTTAGCAAGAACCGTTCTTACCTACGCATCAAAACCACAACGATAGTTTGTCAAGTTGATGCTATTTTAACCTACGCAAGGACCGGGCGTAGCCACACTCGGTTCAACTAAAGTTGGAGAAACTGACACCCGCCAGCCACCTGTGTGCAAAGCACGTCGGTAGAACCAGTCTCGCGTAAGCGTACGTGTAATGTCGGTCTGGGCCGCTTCATCCAACAATACCGCCAAACCAAAGTATGACGTGCTGGTAAGCAGTATGACTTATATCGCCCACAACTCACTTGTGTTCTACACGTGCATATGACATCTACACATAAAACCAGGCTCTGATACCACTGTTGGGGAACGTAGTAATTTCAAAAAAATTCCTACGCACACGCAAGAACATGGTGATGCATAGCAACGAGAGGGGAATGTGTGTCCATGTACCCTCGTAGACCGAAAGCGGAAGCGTTAGCACAACGCGGTTGATGTAGTCGTACGTCTTCACGATCCGACCGATCAAGTACCAAACGCACGGCACCTCCGAGTTCAGCTCACATTCAGCCCGATGACGTCCCTCGAACTCCGACCCAGCCGAGTGTTGAGGGAGAGTTTCGTCAACACGACGGCGTGGTGACTATGTTGATGTTCTACCGACGCAGGGCTTCGCCTAAGCACCGCTACAGTATTATCGAGGTGGACTATAGTGGAGGGGGCACCACACACGGCTAAAAGATCAAACAGATCAATTGTTGTGTCTCTGGGGTGCCCCCTGCCCCCGTATATAAAGGAGCAAGGGGGGTGCGGCCGGCCAAGGGAGAGGGCGTGCCAGGAGGAGTCCTACTCCTACCGGGAGTAGGACTCCCCCCTTTTCCATGTTGGACTAGGAGAGAGAGGGGAAAGAGGTGGAGGAGAAGAAGGAAGGGGGGGCACCGCCCCCACACTCCTTGTCCTATTCGGACTAGGGGAGGGGGCGCGGCCCTTGCCCTGGCCGCCTCCTCTCTCTTCCACCAAGGCCCACTAAGGCCCATTATGTCCCTGGGGGGTTCCGGTAACCTCCCGGTACTACGGTAAAATCCCGATTTCACCCGGAACACTCCCGATATCCAAACATAGGCGTCCAATATATCAATCTTCATGTCTCGACCATTTAGAGACTCGTCGTCATGTCCGTGATCACATCTGGGACTCCAATAACCTTCGGTACATCAAAACATATAAACTCATAATATAACTGTCATCGTAACGTTAAGCGTGCGGACCCTACGGGTTCGAGAACTATGTAGACATGACCGAGACACGTCTCCGGTCAATAACCAATAGCGGAACCTGGATGCTCATATTGGCTCCCACATATTCTACGAAGATCTTTATCGGTCAGACCACATAACAATATACGTTGTTCCCTTTGTCATCGGTATGTTACTTGCCTGAGATTTGATCGTTGGTATCTCAATACCTAGTTCAATCTCGTTACCGGCAAGTCTCTTTACTCGTTCCGTAATACATCATCCCGCAACTAACTCATTAGTTTAAATGCTTGCAAGGCTTAAGTGATGTGCATTACCGAGAGGGCCCAGAGATACCTCTCCGACAATCGGAGTGACAAATCCTAATCTCGAAATACGCCAACCCAACAAGTACCTTCGGAGACACCTATAGAGAACCTTTATAATCACCCAGTTACGTTGTGACGTTTGGTAGCACACAAAGTGTTCCTCCAGTAAACGGGAGTTGCATAATATCATAGTCATTGGAACATGTATAAGTCATGAAGAAATCAATAGCAACATACTAAACGATCGTGTGCTAAGCTAACGAAATGGGTCATGTCAATCACATCATTCTCCTAATGATGTGATCCCGTTAATCAAATGACAACCCATGTCTATGGTTAGGAAACATAACCATCTTTGATCAACGAGCTAGTCAAGTAGAGGCATACTAGTGACACTCTATTTGTCTATGTATTCACACATGTATTATGTTTCCGGTTAATACAATTCTAGCATGAATAATAAACATTTATCATGATATAAGGAAATAAATAATAACTTTATTATTGCCTCTAGGGCATATTTCCTTCACCTACATCATAGAAAACCAAAAGTGGGTCAATGCAAACAAAAAGTGCATGGCCTTTATAAAGAATACAATTGAGAGCACCATTGTGGGCTCCATTGCAGAGTGCACTTCCGCAGGGGAGTTGCTTACAAAGATAAAGAGCTAGTTCACCGGTTCTTCAAAGATATATGCCACCCAGGTGTTAAAACAACTGGTGACAGAACACTACACAGGTGGTGAAATAAGAGAGCACATCCTCAGGATGAGCAATATGGCAGCAAAGTTAAAGCCCATGGATGAGGATCTGGAGATCAAACCAAAGCTCCTGGTCCACCTGGTCATGGATTCACTGCCAAAGGAGTTTGAAACTTTTGTTGTGAACTACAATATGTCACCTGGAACATGGGACATTGAAAAGACAATAGCGATGTGTGTCCAAGAAGAGGACGGACTAAAAGCCTCACATGGTGGTACACTCAACTATGTGAAGGATCACAAGAAAAAGAACTACAATCAAAAGAACAAAAGTTCTCCTTCAAAGCCACAAGGAAAAGCTCCCTATCAGCATCAGCGTGAGCAACAGTCTTTCCTAGTGGACAAAGACACTTGTCTCCATTGTAAGCAGACCGGGCATTACACGAAAGACTGCCCTGTTTGGCTGAAGTCCTTAATGGCAAAGCAAGGTAACAACATTGTTTCCTTAGTTAATGAATCCTTGTACACACAGTTTTCAAAATCTACTTGGTGGATTGACTCAGGGGCAATTGTTCATGTTGCAAATTGTTTACATGGATTCCATTCGACCCGGACTACGCTAAGAAGAGAAGGAGGCATTGAAGTAGCCAATGGAATTCAAGCGGAAGTTGAAGCTGTCGGCGACATCTCCTTGGAGTTGGCTGATGGATTCAAGATTCTACTTAGAGATGTTCTTTATGTTCCTTCATGTAATAGAAACTTAATTAATGTTTCATGTTTGGACAAAGAAAATTATGAGTGTTATTTTGGACATGGCAAGTGTGCCACATGGTATAATAATGCTTATGTGGGTAATGCTTTACTACATGATGAGCTTTATTTGTTATCACTTCATGAAAAAGTGCATTCTGTATGCAATGTGAATGAACATGTTTCCGCGTCGAATAAAGAACAAAAGAAAAGAAAGAGAACATTCGACTCATCAAAATTATGGCATTGTCGCTTGGGCCATATTTCGAAGGGGAGAATAGAAAGATTAGTCAAAAGTGAAATTCTTCCTCCGTTAGAATTCCTAGACTTAGAACAATGCGTAGATTGCATTAAAGGAAAGTATATAAAACAAATCAAAAAGGTGCAATTCATAGTACAAGCACACTAGAAATCATCCATACTAACATTTGTGGACCATTTCCGGTGAAAAGTGTGGATGGATATGACTCGTTTATAACATTCACAGATGATTACTCTCGCTATGGTTATATTTATCCAATCAAAGAAAGATCTGAAGCATTGGATAAATTTAAAATATTCAAAGCTGAAGTTGAAAATCAGCATAATAAAAGAATAAAGATAGTAAGGTCTGACCGTGGGGGAGAGTACTACGTTCGGCACACTCCATATGGCCAAGTCCCTGGACCTTTTGCAAAGTTCTTGCAGGAGACTGGCATAATAGCCCAGTATTCAATGTCGGGCAAGCCTCAACAAAATGGAGTAGCTGAAAGGCGCAACCGTACACTTATGGATATGGTGCGCGGCATGATGAGTTATTCCAACTTGCCATTGGGATTATGGATGGACGCGCTTAAAACCGTCATTCACATTCTCAATAGAGTACCAAGCAAGTCGATGCCCAAAACACCGTACGAGCTATGGACAGGAAGGGTGCCCTCCATACAACACTTCAGGGTGTGGGGTGCCCTGCTGAGGCCAAAATGTTTAATCCAAAATTGCAAAGTTAGATCCCAAAACAGTAAGTTGCCACTTCATTGGCTATCCAAACAGATCAAAAGGTTTTCATTTCTACTGCCCAGGCAGATATACAAAGTTTGTAGAAACGAGACATGCAGTCTTCTTAGAGGACGAAATGATGAGGGGGAGCTTGGTAGCTCAGAAAATTGATCTTGAGGAGAAGAGGGTGTATGCACCTAATCCGATGATTCAGGAGCCATTTTTCTTACTACCGGTTGCAACTCTACCCATGACAACTATGGGAGTAGACCCAGAACCTGTCCGTCAGGAGCCGACTAAACCCATTGTTGAGCATGAAAGGAAGGCGCAACAGCAAATTTTAGAAGAAGTGCCAGAAGTTGAGGCACAAAATATGCCAGAAATTGAGGCCCTTAGAAGGTCTACAAAACCAAGAAAGTCAGCTATTTGCACTGACTTTAAAGTTTATAACACAGAAATGGTTCATATGGAAAAAGATCCCACCTGATATGAAGAAGCCATGAGAAGCTCTCATTCATCAAAGTGGATGAAGGCAATGGAAGACGAGATGAAATCGATGAGTTCCAAAGATGTTTGGGACTTAGAGGAAATTCCTAAAGGAGCCAAAACAGTAGGTTGTAAATGGGTCTACAAAATTAAGTATGACTCTAAAGGGAATATAGAAAGTATAAAGCACGACTCGTGGCAAAAGGATTTACACAAAGAGAAGGGATAGATTATAATGAGACATTTTCTCCAGTCTCATGTAAGGATTCCTTCAGAATCATAATGGCATTAGTTGCTCATTTTGATTTGGAGTTACATCAAATGGATGTTAAGACGGCATTTCTGAATGGTGATTAAAAAGAAAAGGTCTACATGAAACAACCCAAGGGTTTTATCATGGAAGGCAAGGAAAATATGGGATGTCGCCTGAAGAAATCCATTTATGGATTAAAGCAAGCCTCTCGGCAGTGGTATCTAAAGTTTAATCAAACGATTAAAACTTTTGGATTTAAAGAAAATATTGAGGATAATTGCATTTATGCAAAGTTTAAAAATGGGAAATATATTTTCCTAATCTTGTATGTGGATGATATCCTGCTTGCTAGTAGTGATGTTAGTCTACTACAAGAAACAAAGAAATACTTATCCTCAAATTTTGACATAACAAATCTTGGTGAAGCATCATATGTTTTGGGCATAGAAATTCACGGAGATAGGAACAATGGAGTCTTAGGACTATCGCAGAAAGCATATTTAGAAAAGGTTCTTAAAAAGTATAATATGCATGCGAGTAAAGCCACACCTGCTCCTATAGTCAAGGGTAATAGTTTTGGGAAATTCCAATGTCCCAAGAACCAGTACGAGATCGATCAAATGAAAGCAGTACCATATGCTTCAGCAGTTGGCAGCTTACAGTATGCACAAATGTGCACTCGCCCTGACTTAGCTTTTATCACCGGGGTACTCGGTAGATATCAAGAGAATCCAGGCATGGAGCACTGTAAGATGGTAAAGAAAGCATTGCGTTATGCGCAAGGCACGAAGGACAACATGCTAATATACAGGAGAAGTAATGCCCTAGAGATAAAAGGGTATTCAGACACAGATTTTGCGGGGGACAGAGATGATAGAAAATCCACGTCAGGATACGTCTTCACTCTCGCTGGGGGAGCTATTTCGAGGAAAAGCTCCAAACAGTCGATAGTTGCATCATTCACGACGTATGCAGAATTCATAGCATGCTTCGAAGCCACGGGGCAGGCGATATGGCTAAAGAAATTTGTACCCGACTTGAAAGTGATAGATTGTATTCACAAACTACTAAAGATGTACTGCGACAACCAACCCGCAGTATTTTACGCTCACAACAACAAGTCGAGTAATGCTGCCAAAACAATAGAGATAAGGTATTATGTTGTGAAAGATAAAATCCAGGATCAAACTATAATTCTCGAGCATATAAGGACAAATGATATGCTTGCGGATCCGCTAACGAAAGGCTTACCACCCAATGTGTTCAAGGAACACTTAGCCGGCATGGGTTTAAGGGAAAGCCTTATGATTTCTGGATAGGCCCAAAAGGAACATAATTTGCTTCTGATCATAATGTATGTTGTAGCTGTATGATTCTAACGGCAATTAAGCTGTGACGATGGAACATGCTCTATGTACCAATATGTGATGAAAGAAATAAACTAGAAAGAATAAAGTTAAAAGTAAAGTTGAGATCAAGGGGGAGAATGTTAGGTTGATCTCTATCCCGTTCGAACCCAACGGGTCGAACGGGCCCTTGACTCGCGCCCTGATCGGGGACGCCCAACCAAACCATGGTTGGTGGGCCCCTGTGACCCGCGCTATATAAACAGAGGTGGGGGCCGGGGCATGACTTACGAGGTTAATCGTTGCCACAAACCCCACCGACAATCCCTTCCAATCTAGGGTTAGCGCGGCGCTCACGGGAAGCTCCATCACCGCCGCCATCTCTCTGCCATCACCGGCCCCTACTTCACCATGGCCGGCGCTGGATCGAGTTCGTCTGCACCAACAGAAGGTAGGTCTACCGGAGAATTGCTAACCCTAACCGATCCAGTGATCTATCAAAGGGACGAACTTGCCATCTTCGTTTGGTAGGATTATTAATTATTATTACTTGCTCATGGGTTGTGGTTTTCTGAAGCAAGTTCTTGGCTACGTGCTTTTTCTCGATTACAATTTTCTGCGTTTGTGGAGCTCTTCATCTTCATTTCCCTTTTTGGCGGTAGATATTTGGTTGAGATCTACAGTGCCTTTTCAGATTACCATGTTCATTTGTTTCTAATTTACCACAACTCTATGTTCTTAGCGGAGCGTATATATGTTGATTTATGACACGGTGATTGATTTCGATTGCAGAGGATTCCTGGAGAAACCAAGTGCAAGAGCTATGGGCAACTCCTGTGTTACTGGCGCCTGTAGTAAGGATTTCTTTTGAGCTAGCTTCATTTTGCCTCTTACTGGGCAACTTGTCATAATAATTCGTTTGAGCATTGTTGTTACTGGTGGCTGTAATGGTTTATTTTGAGCATTTGTTTTGCTTCTTACTTGAATTAGTCTAGATGGTTCATCTTACAAACAGGGTTCAGACTGTTTCACTAAACTCAGAAAAGAGGAGTTGAATTATTTTACTGAAAGACAAACGAAATGTATTATGACATGCAAAAAAGAAGGTGATCATCCTTTTCTTTCACCTCCTGTTCAGTTAAAGTAACCATCATACAGATGCTTTGAAATTCCCAATAACATATACAGTAGTACATTTTTCTTGAATACTTAGAAGAGTCAAACGTGACATGGGGTGCCGGCGCAACTAGTTGTGTAGAGAGCAAGAAGAGCAAATAGTACTTCACACAAATTGACAAAACTGTACTAATTTAATGGATCAAGCATGATGCTGTTATATATTGTGGTCTTTGATGCTGTTACCGATGCAAGAATTGTTGTTTTGTAGGCCAGGGTTCCAATGGGTCGGGGACAACCTTCAAATGGAGGATCGATGGTTTCTCCTCGCTTCTCGATAAGGATGAAGGATGGACCAACTCCAGTGTGTTTGTGATGAAGGGGCTTAACTGGTACAAATTGCTACTTTTTTCTGCTATTCGATAGCTTGATGCATCCATGTCAGGAACAAAATTCATTCTTACTTTGTCTTGACTTGATTTGCAGGTACCTGATGCTGAACCCAAGGGACAGAAAGAGTGGCGACCAGAATGAATTGCACTGTGTGATGTTCTCCAATTTTCAGGTTCATCACTATCTATCCATCTGGTTCCGATTCGAATGGGAACTACCCCTCCTTGTATCTGAGCATGAAGGACACACTCCATAAGGACTCGGGGATCCTGGCAGAAGTTAGCATAAGCATCAAAGACCAGGAAACTGGCAAGCACATGAAAACATCAGGTTCGCCCTATAGCAGAAATTTCACGTAATAGGAATCACTAATTCGCGATGCTAAAACAAACTGTTATCATCATATTTCCTTATTGACATGGTCTTTTTTTGGGGTGGCCTTAGCCCGGATCCAGTTCAAGAATTGTACCCGTACTTGGACATGGGGGAAGTTGATATCGGTGGAAGATTTCAAGGACTCATCAAAAGGTTATCTCGTGAAGAAAAAGTGCTGCATTGAAGTCCAGGTTGCAGTCATTGGTTCGTCCTCTGGGATAATCTCATGTCTTGTGTGTGTGTGCTCTATACTTGCTTCAACTACGATTCTGCATCCGAACCTTTGTTTGTTTGCTTGTTTGGTTGTGCTGAATGTACGAGAAGTCTAAAATTAACTAATGGCATTGACATGCATGATGATGTGTCTTGATGTGGAAGAAGCTTTAGATAGAAAATAAATGCGTAGTGTGAGAGACTTGCATAAAGTTCGGAAGACACCCTATGCTTTGTTGCAGAGATCTTCAAAACTTCTAGAGGCGTACTGAGTTGAGAAGAAAGAAAAATGTTTACATGTGTAGTGTAAAAGCTATGAGATGAAGCTTATTTCCAGGGAGAAAATTATAATCAGATCAAACAAAAGTACTCATACTCTGTGAAAATTTGTATATGTCGAGCAAGCGAATTTCTTATTATCTACGATGGCTACATCGGTCAAACAAAAAAACTGAGAGAACCACAAGGTGGAGAACCAAAGAGGATATTGTGGCTGGAGAGGAAGAGTATTAGAGGGGCGAAGACGTTGGCGCATCTGTGAAATGGTATGTAATAGAAATCCCTTTGAACTTTGATCAATGCCTATAAATTACAGAAGTTTGTAACTCCGATTAAGGATTTACTCCCTCCGTTTGAAAATACTTGTTATCAAAATGAATAAAAGGAGATGTATCTAGATGTATTTTAATTGTAGATACATCCCTTTTCATTCGTTTTGATGACAAGTATTTTCGGACGGAGGAAGTACATAATAGGATCTGGATCTCTGATTGGAACACCTTAAGCACAGCTGAAAGGATGTATTTTGATAAAACAACAGGACAGTGCCGGATTTCATTCATAAAGAGAGAGCAATAACAAGGGTTCAGAAGGCAAAACAAGGGGAAAACCTAGCACTGGACACCAGTACAAACAGCCAGCTAAAAAAGATAAGCCGGTGCTCAATACCGGTATAAACGGTCAGCTAAAAAGATATATATAGATATATCAACGGGGCTTCAATATCCGATCGAGTTGGCCGATCCCGGCCGCAGAGGCTGCACAGGGTGTTGTGTTAGATATCGCCAAATTATTTTTGGTCAAGCACTTTCATCTGACAGCCAACCACGCCAACACTTTTGTTTGAGGACCAGCCTTCACCGACCGAATCGAGCTCTTGTTGTCGGTACACCGCGTTCCTTCAAACTGACAGAGGTGAGGCTCGAACCTCATCCATTTGTTCTTCTCCACAGCTTCACCGAGTGTCAGTCGGTGGTCAAAGGCAGGCCACAGGTCAAAATGAGCTGAGCATATGAGGAATTTGTTAAACTGTATATTGTTAGGATATATGAGGTTGTTAATATTGTACTTATCTTCTGTAACCAACTGTATCTTGTGTCCTAGTTGCACCCTATAAATACATCCTGAGGCCACCAGGTTTGGTACGCCGATCCAATCTCTTTCTCTCTCGTTTCACATGGTATCAGGCCTTCTCGCTTGATCGCATCATGGGCTCCCCCACGTCTTCCGCCTCCTGCTCCGCAACCCTAACCACGCTCTCCCTCCCTGCTGCCTTCAATGGCCCGCCGGCCTCTGCCGTTCCTCCTCTCTCCGCTAGCCTTATCACCGCCAAGCTCACCACCTCCAATTTTCTCCTCTGGAAGGCTCAAATCCTTACTCCTCTGCGTATAGCTGGCGCCACGGGCTACGTCGATGGCACGCTTTCTGCTCCCGCCAAGCTTCTGGACCCAGATGACAAGGGGGTGTGTGCTCCCAATCTGGAGTATGCCACCTGGTTTTGCCAGGATCAAATCATCCTCAGCTACCTCCTCCCCTCTCTCTCCGACGAGGTGTTGCAGCAAGTGCATCAGTTGGACACCTCTCGGGCCATCTGGTCTCATGTCGAGGAGATGTACACCGCTCACTGCCGTGCTAGCATCGTCCAGATCAAGATGGACATGGCGGTCTTCAGGAAAGGCACTCTGTCCATGGCGGATTACTTCGCCAAGATCCGCGCCAACGCCGACCAGCTTGCAGCTGTCGGCCGTCCCATGCGTCAGGAGGACATCATCACCGCTGTCATCACCGGCCTCGACAGCGACTACAAGCCCCTCATCACCTCGTACACCACCCGTCCCGAGGGCATGTCTCTTGGTGAGTTTTACTCTCATCCGATCTCCTTCGAACGACGCCGCGAGTACAATGCTGCTCGCCAACATGGCGGCTCCTCCGTCAACTACGTCGCCCAAGACTCCAACGGCAACACCAACAACTCCAATCGGGGCAAGGGCAACTACCGTGGCAAGGGCCGCGGTAACTCTGGAGATCGCGGCAACTACAACAATAACTCTCGCGGTGGTGATCGCGGGAACCGCGGTGGCGGCGGCGCGCGCCAACAAGGCGACTTCGGTGGAAATCGCGGTGGTGATCGCGGTGACTACGGCGACCGCGGCGATAACCGCGTCCAGTGCCAACTCTGCCGCGGCCCTGGGCATTACGCCTGGGAGTGTTGTAACGCCCCATATGTAACCTTCCCCAATTGTACTCCAACTCTTGCCGTTTCCGGCATTAAGTTATATTTAATTCTCGAGTTCGGGTCTTTGTCTCCGTGTGTTGTTTTGTTTTTCGTGCATCTCATATCATGTCATCACGTGCATTGCATTTGCATACATGTTCATCTCATGCATTCGAGCATTTTCCCCGTTGTCCGTTTTGCATTCCGGCGCTTCGTTCTTCTCCGGTGGCCAATTCTAGCTTTCTTTCGTGTGTGGGGATTAAACATTTCCGGACTGGACCGAGACTTGCCATGCGGCCTTGGTATACTGCCGGTAGACCGCCTGTCAAGTTTAGGGTCATTTGGACTTCGTTTGATACTCCAACGGTTAACCGAGGGACCGAAAAGGCCTCGTGTGTGTGCAGCCCAACACCCCTCCATTTTGGCCCAAAACCCACCAAACTCAGCTCCATCGTCTCGGTCGTTCGATCACGATCGTGTGGACGAAAACCGCACCTCATTTGGACACTCCTAGCTCCCTCTACCTCTATAAATACCCCCCTCCATTTCAAATCCCGGGCGAAACCCTAAATCCCAGATCCGCCGCCGCCGGACAAAAACTCGCCGGGCCGGACACGTCTGACCCGCGCCACCGCCGCCACTTGTCGCCTCCCGGTTCGTCGCCGCCTCCACCTACCGCGCCGGCCCGGAGAGCCCGCGGAAGGCCCTCCCGGCCCGGAGCCGCTCCACCCCGCCGCCCGGCCTCGCGCCGCCTCCCTCCTCGACCCCGGCGTCCGGCGCCGCCGCGGGTCGCCTCTCCGCCGCCGCGGGCCGCCTCCCAATCGCCGGCACGGCCGCCCCTCGCCGCCCCTCGCCGATCCCGCCGCCGCACCGCGCCACCTCGCCGTCCGGCCCCGCCGCCGCACCGCCCGGCCTCGCCGCCGCCGTCCGGTGAGGTCCGGCCGCTACATCGCCGGCCACCACCGCCATTGCCGGCCGGCCAACCTCGGGTGAACAGTGCCGCCGGTGAACAGTGTTCCCAGATCCAGATCTGGATCGGTTGACTTTCCCCCCTCTAACCCTAATTTTTCTTGCTACTTTGACCGCTCATATCTCCTCATCCGTAGCTCCATTTTAGGCGTATGATATGTCAAAATCTTCGTCTCGACGAGTACATCATTTCGTTCCATTGCATCATTTGCATTTGAGGTCAGCTTGTTGCCCAAAATTCTGTTGGAAGGAGGCATGTTGAGTTAAATTGCAGATCCGTTAGTTCAACATGCACTTTTGTCATTTTTGCCATGATTAATCCGTGCATGATGTGCCTGTGCCCCTTTGGGATGAATTGTTAAGCATGTTGTCTTCTTTCCAGAGGTGCCTTCCATGTATTTTTAGGATGTGTGTGTTGTCTTGTGCAAGCTTGCGAAGAGGGCTACCTGAGTTTACTGATTTCAGAGACTTAGTGATTTTCACTAAGTCTGGGCCGTTTTAGTTCACGATGCTATATGTCCGGCTTGTTTCCGAGTGATCCGTGCCTCTTTTGAGGATGATCAGTAAGAGTGATTTGTTATGCTTGTTGTTCTTAATCCATTCATGTCTTCACTTGTTATGTTGGAGCACCATAGGTTGACTCAATCGAGCTCAACTTTTGGATAGTTGCTGTTTTGGGCAGATCGTGAACTCTTTTGCGATTTTGCCGGAGTGATTGCTAGTGATCCATGCATGCTATGCCATTGTTCTTGCCATGTCTAGCTAGAATTTTGTGCCTTATTAATGGATATATGCTTGCCTTGCCATGACTTTAACCGTAGTGAGAGCATCGAGCTCGTTTACATGCCTCCGTGAGTTATTATTTCAGCATGTCCCAGTTTTCACTAAGTCTGAAAACTGATTGTGTTTCATCAATGTTCGTGTGCTCGGTAGAGTATTTTGTGAACCCTTTTGGCCCCAGGTCATTTTGGGTGTTCTGTTAAGCTTGTTGAGTAGCTCCATGCCATGCTCTTACTTGCCATGTTCAGATTTTCCTTCATGTTGTTTTGCTGCTCTGAAGAGAGCATCGTGGTCTGAAATTTCAGACTAGCGTTAATTTCGCTAAGTCTGAAATCTATTTTGCTTATTCAGTTTTGCCATGCTTGTTTGAAGCCCTTAATGGATGAATTTGCCTATGCCTCAGTCATGATGATTTGTTAAGCTTGATGAGTACATCACTGCCATGCAATTTGTTTTCATGTTGGGTGGCTGTAGCATGTTCATTTTGTTGCATTTAGGAGCCTACTTGCTGTAAATCGCAGATCGGTTCGTTTAGTAAAACGCTTGCCATTTCTAAACCGTAGCTCCAATTGCCATGATCTTTATATCGTTTTCAGGGGATTTCTTCCCCTCTATCCAGTGGCACACTTGGTTCTCCAAGTTGAGGCCAGGTTCATGCATTTCCTGTTACATCTTGCATTTTGCATCCCGCATCGCATCCCGCATAGCATATCATCTTTGCATCTTATTGGTTGCCTTTGCACGTGGTTGATTGTTTCCTTGTTGCTTGTTTGTCTTGTTGGGTAGAGCCGGGAGACGAGTTCGCTAACGAGGAGCCCATTGAGTTTGCTTTTGAGGATCCAGTCAATTCTGACAACTGTGCAGGCAAGATGATCACACCCTTGAAATCACTACTATCTTTGCTATGCTAGTATGCTCGCTCTTTTGCTTTGCCAATGCTACGATGCCTACCACTTGCTTGTCAGCCTCCCAATTGCCATGCTTGAGCCTCTAACCCACCTTTGTCCTAGCAAACCATTGATTGGCTATGTTACCGCTTTGCTCAGCCCTTCTTATAGTGTTGTTAGTTGCAGGTGAAGATTGGAGCCGTTCCTTGTTGGAACATTTATTTACTTGTTGGGATATCATTATATTGCTATGTTATCTTTACTCATCTATATACTTGGTAAAGGGTGGAAGGCTCGGCCTCTCGCCTAGTGTTTTGTTCCACTCTTGCCGCCCTAGTTTCCGTCATATCGCTGTTATGTTCCCGGATTGTTGCGTCCCTTACGCGGTTGGGCTATAATGGGAACCCCTTGATAGTTCGCCTTGATTAAAGCTTTTCCAGCAAGGCCCAACATTGGTTTTACCATTTGCCACCTACCCTTTTCTTTCCCTTGGGTTTCCAAAGCCCGATGGTCATCTTTATTTTTAGCCCCCCCACGGGCCAGTGCTCCTCTGAGTGTTGGTCCGAACTAGAGCCCCTTGCAGCGCCACCTCGGGGGAACCCGAGGGCTGGTTTTAGTTGTACGGATTGCTTATCTGAGTGTGCCCTGAGAAAGGGATATGTGCAGCTCCTATCGGGATTTGTCGGCGCATTCGGGCGGTGTTGCTGGACTAGTTTTGACCTGTCGAATCATCTTGTTGTACCGGGATACCGAGTCTGATCGGTGGGTCCTGGGTGGAGGTCTATTCCTTCGTTGACCGTGAGAGCTTGTTATGGGCTAAGTTGGGACCCCCCTGCAGGGATTGATCTTTCGAAAGCCGTGCCCGCGGTTATGGGCAGATGGGAATTTGTTAATGTCCGGTTGTAGATAACTTGAACTTAATTAATTAAAATGAATCAACTGCGTGTGTTGCCGTGATGGCCTCTTCTCGGCGGAGTGCGGGAAGTGGACACTGCGTTGGAGTTATGTTTGCGTAGTCTGCTCCATTTAGCTTCCGCTCGTGCTTTGCCTTCTCTTCTCGCTCTACTTTGCGAATAAGTTAGCCACCATATATGCTAGTCGCTTGCTGCAGCTCCACATACATTACCCCCTTTCCTACCTATTTAGCTTAAATAGTCTTGATCGCGAGGGTGCGAGATTGCTGAGTCCTTTGTGGCTCACAGATTACTATTACACCAGATGCAGGGACCGATGATACTCCTCCGGATGGCGCGTTCGAGCTGAAGTGGGAGTACGACGAGGACTCTCAGCGATACTATGTTTCTTTTCCTGATGATCAGTAGTGGTGCCTATTCGGGGTTCGATTCAGGGATTAGTCGCTTCTTGGGGGTCTTTTCTATTTTGGCGCCGTAGTCGGGCCATGAGTGATTGTATGATGGATGTTATTTATGTACCTTGATGTGACGTGGCGAGTGTAAGCCAACTATGATATTTATTTTCCCCCCTTTACTATATATATGTACTTGGGTTGTGTAATGATTCCCGACTTGCGACATTGCTTTCAATGCGCCTATGTCTCTAAGTCGTGCCTCGACACGTGGGAGACATAGCCGCATCGAGGGCGTTACAAGTTGGTAATCAGAGCCTTCCCCGACCTTAGGAGCCCCATTGCTTGATCGTTTCTAGCAGCCGAGTTGTGTCTAGAAAAATGTTTTGAGTCCTTAGGAATTATATATATCGGAGAGCTTAGGAATTCTTTTTACTTCCTAGTCTCCTCATCGCTCTGGTAAGGCATCCTGACGTAGAGTTTTGACTCTTCTCTTCTCAAATTTCACTAAAAAAAATTTTAGGATCACGCGAGTATCTTAGTTTTGTTCCGATGGCTTATGATGAGAATACTGTCTTGGTGCCTCCTGTCAGGGGTTTAGTGGAAGTGTCCCGGGGAGTTGAGCTCTGAGGTGTTGTCATCATAATTCTATCGTTGCAATTCTGGCATACTTGAGATATGTGCGCGACATCGAAAATCTCCTTTATGCAGTTCGTTGGTGAGATAACCTCGACGCCACCCAGTACTGGGGCGGGAGTTCGGGAGTATCGCCATAACTTGTATAGGATGCTTTTCGAAGGTTGAGATAGATGGTTTCCGAAGGTTTCTTGGTTATGTGTTGAAGGATGGATGCAGCTGGATGTAGGATTTGCTAGCTTGGGTGAGATATTATGCTTCCCCTGTATCCTCAACACCTGATTGCATAACCGGAAAGTTTCAGGAATTTCATAGGTGGGAATTCAAGTAGCCTTAGGATATCTTTCCAACAGATGTATGATATGAAATTGGGGTTCGACGTCTAGTGGTTCGCCTATTCACGGTCGATTTTACAGTGGCCTCGTTGTGTCTTAAAGAGTCCTTGGCTATGCTGACTCGGGGACGCTTCGTATGACATGTGCACTGCCTTGTACATGATGGTGCTGTACGGTGGAGCCCGTGTAGGTCCTACCACGAACACTTCGGACGAAATTTCTATCATGTGTTTGTTCCGGCTTATTCCGCAAGCCAACCCTTGGTTTTATTTCGAGTTGTGGTATTCGTTCTTCTTCGACGTCATATGTTGATTCCATCCCTCGTTGATGTACCTCTTCTACATGATTCTTCGTGGCTTCGCAATTTAGGAATATGTGACCACTTCAAGAGAAGTGCATTCGTTCATTTTGTTCGGATGTGAAGACTTATGTTGCAATTTTCATTCCGTTGGATACACCTTCTATATTTCTCTATTTGTGTGCTAATGGTGGTCAACCTCTTCAGGATGGCTCCCGCTAAGAGCACCAGTCAGAACCAGAATCAAGATCCTCCGCCACCTCCGCCTCCTCCGGAAGCATGGCAGGCTGTGATGGCTGCTACTAATGCAAATACTCAGCTGATCATGCAAATCATCCAAGAGCGGAATCAAAGCAGTCAAGCGAATCAAGGCAACAACCAGAACCAATTTGCAACTCTGAATCAGTTCCTCGCAAATGGTCCAAAGACGTTCAGCAACTGCGTTGAGGCTACCGATGCTGATGATTGGTTAGTCGATCTGGGCAAGCATTTCGAATGTAGCAACGTCAGACCTGAAGATTTCGTCAAGTTCGCGTCTTTCCAGCTCAAGGATCAGGCCGCAGAGTGGTTTCAGCAGTACTGGGATTCCAGAGGTGGACGTTTGATCACTTGGGATGATTTCCGTCGTGATTTTCGAGCTCATCACATTCCTCAAAGTGTGACTGAAAGCAAACGTGAAGAATTCCGCAATCTGAAGCAAGGCTCTTTGTCTGTCTATGATTACAACAAGTTGTTCCAGAAGCTCGCCCGTTTTGCCAAGCAGGATGTTCCTGATGAGAAGAGCATGATCTATCAGTTCAGGGGTGGTCTTCGTGAAGAAATTCAGCTCGCTCTTGTCCTCTTCGAGCCGCTGAGATACGATGAGTTCTACAACATGGCACTGAAGCAAGAGGCTGCTCAGCTCAGGTGTGACGCTTCCAGGAAGCGAGTCAGAGACACTACATCTTCGTCCTCTACTCAAGTGGCCAAGCAGCAGAAGTATTGGCTTCCTCCTCCTCCGTTCCGTCAGCCGTATCAGCAGAAGAGCAAAGGTGGCAGTGGTTCATCCCACCCACCCAACCCAGGCTTTCAGAACAAGACTTCGTCTCAAGCTCCAAGATCGAGTGCTCCGTATCACCGTCCGCTCTCAGAGGTCACGTGCAACAAGTGCCAACAGAAGGGTCACTACGCCAACAAGTGTTTCAACCAGAGGCGTCTTCCTCCTCCTCCTCCTGTCAGATCGGCAAGTTCAGCTGTGGTCAAGCATAATCCCAAGCACGCCAAGGTCAACTTGATGAACGCAGCTCAAGCAGAGGATTCGTCAGATGTGATTATGGGTAACCTTCCTGTTAATGATATTCCTGCAAAAGTTCTTTTTGACACAGGTGCATCGCATTGTTTTATGTCGAGACCTTTTGCATCTAAGCATGATTTTGTTACTGAAGTGTTGTCGGAGCCGTTGGCTATTGTTTCTCCGGCCCGTCAAATGACATCTCGAGTATGTGTTCCGGATGTCACTATCACTTTGGGCGATCATAAGTTCTTGGCTTCTCCAAATGTTCTTGGTGATTCTGATATTGACCTCATTCTTGGGATGGACTGGCTCTCTAAACACAAGGCTCACAACTCTCTCCTCTCCATCCACCCTGGGAGCACGAAGATGTATCAAGACCTGAAGCAAACTTATTGGTGGACTCGAATGAAGCGCGAGATCGCTCAATTCGTGAATGAATGTGATGTCTGCAGAAGAGTGAAGGCAGAACACCAAAGGCCAGCAGGTCTCCTCCAACCTCTCGCCATTCCAGAATGGAAGTTTGACCACAATGAAATGGACTTCGTGACTGGGTTTCCTAAGTCCAAGCGTGGCAATGATGCTATATTCGTTGTCATCGACAAGCTGACCAAAGTGGCTCATTTCCTGCCTATCAAAGAGTCAATCACTGCAGCTCAATTGGCGGAGCTCTACACCTCTCGCATTGTCTCTCTGCACGGTATTCCTCAAGTGATATCTTCAGACCGTGGCAGCATCTTTACCTCCAAGTTCTGGGATTCTTTTCAGAAGGCCATGGGCACCAACATTCGCTTCAGCACTGCTTTCCACCCTCAAACAAGCGGTCAAGTCGAGCGTGTCAACCAGATTCTTGAAGATATGCTCAGGGCTTGTGTTATCTCCTTCGGCATGAAATGGGAGGATTGCCTTCCTTATGCTGAATTCTCATACAACAACAGTTTCCAAGCAAGTTCCGGCAAGGCCCCGTTTGAAATTTTGTATGGTAGGAAGTGCCGTACACCTCTCAACTGGTCTGAAACCGGTGAACGTCAGCTGCTGGGTAATGACCTGATCACAGAGGCAGAAGAAATGTGCAAGGTCATTCGTGATAACCTCAAAGCAGCCCAATCTCGTCAGAAGAGCTACTACGACAGCAAGCATCGTGATTTGGCCTTCGAGATCGGAGATCACGTCTACCTCCGCGTCTCTCCTATGAAAGGGACTCGTCGCTTCGGTATCAAAGGGAAGCTTGCCCCCAGATACGTCGGGCCTTTCAAGATCGTCAGCAAGAGAGGCGACCTCGCCTATCAACTCGAGCTTCCTGCAACCTTTGCCAATGTTCATGATGTGTTCCATGTCTCACAACTCCGTAAGTGCTTCAAGACGCCTAAGCGCACCATCAACTTCGAGGACATTGAGCTCCAAGAAGATCTCTCCTACCGTGAGCACCCAGTTGCAATCCTTGAAGAGACTGAACGCAAAACTCGCAACAAGTCAATCAAGTTTCTCAAAGTAAAGTGGTCACACCATTCCGACCGTGAAGCTACCTGGGAACGCGAGGATCACCTCCGTTCTGAGTACCCGGAGTTCTTTCATTCCTAGATCTCGGGACGAGATCTTTTCGTAGTGGTGGAGTGTTGTAACGCCCCATATGTAACCTTCCCCAATTGTACTCCAACTCTTGCCGTTTCCGGCATTAAGTTATATTTAATTCTCGAGTTCGGGTCTTTGTCTCCGTGTGTTGTTTTGTTTTTCGTGCATCTCATATCATGTCATCACGTGCATTGCATTTGCATACATGTTCATCTCATGCATTCGAGCATTTTCCCCGTTGTCCGTTTTGCATTCCGGCGCTTCGTTCTCCTCCGGTGGCCAATTCTAGCTTTCTTTCGTGTGTGGGGATTAAACATTTCCGGACTGGACCGAGACTTGCCATGCGGCCTTGGTTTACTACCGGTAGACCGCCTGTCAAGTTTCGGGTCATTTGGACTTCGTTTGATACTCCAACGGTTAACCGAGGGACCGAAAAGGCCTCGTGTGTGTGCAGCCCAACACCCCTCCATTTTGGCCCAAAACCCACCAAACTCAGCTCCATCGTCTCGGTCGTTCGATCACGATCGTGTGGGCGAAAACCGCACCTCATTTGGACACTCCTAGCTCCCTCTACCTCTATAAATACCCCCCTCCATTTCAAATCCTGGGCGAAACCCTAAATCCCAGATCCGCCGCCGCCGAACAAAAACTCGCCGGGCCGGACACGTCCGACCCGCGCCACCGCCGCCACTTGTCGTCTCCCGGTTCGTTGCCGCCTCCACCTACTGCGCCGGCCCGGAGAGCCCGCGGAAGGCCCTCCCGGCCTGGAGCCGCTCCACCCCGCCGCCCGGCCTCGCGCCGCCTCCTTCCTCGACCCCGGCGACCGGCGCCGCCGCGGGTCGCCTCTCCGCCGCCGCGGGACGCCTCCCAGTCGCCGGCACGGCCGCCCCTCGCCGCCCCTCGCCGATCCCGCCGCCGCACCGCGCCACCTCGCCGTCCGGCCCCGCCGCCGCACCGCCCGGTCTCGCCGCCGCCGTCCGGTGAGGTCCGGCCGCTCCATCGCCGGCCACCACCGCCATTGCCGGCCGGCCAACCTCGGGTGAACAGTGCCGCCGGTGAACAGTGTTCCCAGATCCAGATCTGGATCGGTTGACTTTCCCCCCTCTAACCCTAATTTTTCTTGCTACTTTGACCACTCATATCTCCTCATCCGTAGCTCCGTTTTAGGCGTATGATATGTCAAAATCTTCGTCTCGACGAGTACATCATTTCGTTCCATTGCATCATTTGCATTTGAGGTCAGCTTGTTGCCCAAAATGCTGTTGGAAGGAGGCATGTTGAGTTAAATTGCAGATCCGTTAGTTCAACATGCACTTTTGTCATTTTTGCCATGATTAATCCGTGCATGATGTGCCTGTGCCCCTTTGGGATGAATTGTTAAGCATGTGTTCTTATTTCCAGAGGTGCCTTCCATGTATTTTTAGGATGTGTGTGTTGTCTTGTGCAAGCTTGCGAAGAGGGCTATCTGAGTTTACTGATTTCAGAGACTTAGTGATTTTCACTAAGTCTGGGCCGTTTTAGTTCACGATGCTATATGTCCGGCTTGTTTCCGAGTGATCCGTGCCTCTTTTGAGGATGATCAGTAAGAGTGATTTGTTATGCTTGTTGTGCTTAATCCATTCATGTCTTTACTTGTTATGTTGGAGCACCATAGGTTGACTCAATCGAGCTCAACTTTTGGATAGTTGCTGTTTTGGGCAGATCGTGAACTCTTTTGCGATTTTGCCGGAGTGATTGCTAGTGATCCATGCATGCTATGCCATTGTTCTTGCCATGTCTAGCTAGAATTTTGTGCCTTCTTAATGGATATATGCTTGCCTTGCCATGACTTGCACCGTAGTGAGAGCATCGAGCTCGTTTACATGCCTCCGTGAGTTATTATTTCAGCATGTCCCAGTTTTCACTAAGTCTGAAAACTGATTGTGTTTCATCAATGTTCGTGTGCTCGGTAGAGTATTTTGTGAACCCTTTTGGCCCCAGGTCATTTTGGGTGTTCTGTTAAGCTTGTTGAGTAGCTCCATGCCATGCTCTTACTTGCCATGTTCAGATTTTCCTTCATGTTGTTTTGCTGCTCTGAAGAGAGCATCGTGGTCTGAAATTTCAGACTAGCGTTAATTTCGCTAAGTCTGAAATCTGTTTTGCTTATTCAGTTTTGCCATGCTTGTTTGAAGCCCTTAATGGATGAATTTGCCTATGCCTCAGTCATGATGATTTGTTAAGCTTGATGAGTAAATCACTGCCATGCAATTTGTTTTCATGTTGGGTGGCTGTAGTATGTTCATTTTGTTGCATTTAGGAGCCTACTTGCTGTAAATCGCAGATCGGTTCGTTTAGTAAAACGCTTGCCATTTCTAAACCGTAGCTCCAATTGCCATGATCTTTATATCGTTTTCAGGGGATTTCTTCCCCTCTATCCAGTGGCACACTTGGTTCTCCAAGTTGAGGCCAGGGTCATGCATTTCCTGTTACATCTTGCATTTTGCATCCCGCATCGCATCCCGCATAGCATATCATCTTTGCATCTTATTGGTTGCCTTTGCACGTGGTTGATTGTATCCTTGTTGCTTGTTTGTCTTTTTGGGTAGAGCCGGGAGACGAGTTTGCTAACGAGGAGCCCGTTGAGTTTGCTTTTGAGGATCCAGTCAATTCTGACAACTGTGCAGGCAAGATGATCACACCCTTGAAATCACTACTATCTTTGCTATGCTAGTATGCTCGCTCTTTTGCTTTGCCAATGCTACGATGCCTACCACTTGCTTGTCAGCCTCCCAATTGCCATGCTTGAGCCTCTAACCCACATTTGTCCTAGCAAACCATTGATTGGCTATGTTACCGCTTTGCTCAGCCCTTCTTATAGCGTTGTTAGTTGCAGGTGAAGATTGGAGCCGTTCCTTGTTGGAACATTTATTTACTTGTTGGGATATCATTATATTGCTATGTTATCTTTACTCATCTATATACTTGGTAAAGGGTGGAAGGCTCGGCCTCTCGCCTAGTGTTTTGTTCCACTCTTGCCGCCCTAGTTTCCGTCATATCGCTGTTATGTTCCCGGATTGTTGCGTCCCTTACGCGGTTGGGCTATTATGGGAACCCCTTGATAGTTAGCCTTGATTAAAGCTTTTCCAGCAATGCCCAACATTGGTTTTACCATTTGCCACCTACCCTTTTCTTTCCCTTGGGTTTCCGGAGCCCGAGGATCATCTTTATTTTTAGCCCCCCCACGGGCCAGTGCTCCTCTGAGTGTTGGTCCGAACTAGAGCCCCTTGCAGCGCCACCTCGGGGAAACCCGAGGGCTGGTTTTAGTTGTACGGATTGCTTATCTGAGTGTGCCCTGAGAAAGAGATATGTGCAGCTCCTATCGGGATTTTCGGCGCATTCGGGCGGTGTTGCTGGACTAGTTTTGACCTGTCGAATCATCTTGTTGTACCGGGATACCGAGTCTGATCGGTGGGTCTTGGGTGGAGGTCTATTCCTTTGTTGACCGTGAGAGCTTGTTATGGGCTAAGTTGGGACCCCCCTGCAGGGATTGATCTTTCGAAAGCCGTGCCCGCGGTTATGGGCAGATGGGAATTTGTTAATGTCCGGTTGTAGATAACTTGAACTTAATTAATTAAAATGAATCAACTGCGTGTGTTGCCGTGATGGCCTCTTCTCGGCGGAGTGCGGGAAGTGGACACGGCGTTGGAGTTATGTTTGCGTAGTCTGCTCCATTTAGCTTCCGCTCGTGCTTTGCCTTCTCTTCTCGCTCTACTTTGCGAATAAGTTAGCCACCATATATGCTAGTCGCTTGCTGCAGCTCCACATACATTACCCCCTTTCCTACCTATTTAGCTTAAATAGTCTTGATCGCGAGGGTGTGAGATTGCTGAGTCCTTTGTGGCTCACAGATTACTATTACACCAGATGCAGGGACCGATGATACTCCTCCGGATGGCGCGTTCGAGCTGAAGTGGGAGTACGACGAGGACTCTCAGCGATACTATGTTTCTTTTCCTGATGATCAGTAGTGGTGCCTATTCGGGGTTCGATTCAGGGATTAGTTGCTTGTTGGGGGTCTTTTCTATTTTGGCGCCGTAGTCGGGCCATGAGTGATTGTATGATGGATGTTATTTATGTACCTTGATGTGACGTGGCGAGTGTAAGCCAACTATGATATTTATTTTTTCCCCCTTTACTATATATATGTACTTGGGTTGTGTAATGATTCCCGACTTGCGACATTGCTTTCAATGCGCCTATGTCTCTAAGTCGTGCCTCGACACGTGGGAGACATAGCCGCATCGAGGGCGTTACAAGTGTGGCCAACGCTATAATCATGCGTTTCAACCGCAACAGTCCAAGATGGCCGGGCTTGCCGCTGCTTCTCCTCCTTCTATCTTAGGTGATCCTGCTTGGTTCACTGACACCGGCGCCACGGACCACATCACCGGAGATCTGGATCGCCTCACCGTCCGGGAGAAGTACCCAGGAAGAGATCGCATCCACACTGCTGACGGATCAGGTTTGCACATAGCTCATCGTGGTCATGCAATCCTTCCTACCCCCTCTGCCAATCTCAAACTTCGGAATATTTTGCATGTTCCTAATGCTGACAAGAACCTTCTCTCTGTCAATCGTCTTGCTGTTGATAATCATGCTTATCTAAAGGATTACCCTACTCACTTTCTCATGAAGGATTTGATCGCCAAGAGGGTTCTACTTCAAGGCAGATGTGAGAATGGGTTATACCCCATTCGACCGTCATCCCATCATGCCCTGTCTTCGGTTCGGCTGTCAGCTGAAGATTGGCACGCCAGGCTTGGCCACCCATCCATTCAAGTCGTTCAACACGTTTTATCATCCAATAAACTAGCTTTCTCTAGTCGGTTTTTGACCCATGTGTGTACTGCATGTCAACAAGGCAAAGCACACCACCTTCCCTTTCCTAGATCATCGAGTGTCTCTTCTTCTCCATTAGAACTTATTTTTTCGGATGTGTGGGGACCTGCCAAAACTTCTTCTGGTGGGTTCCAGTACTATGTTTCATTTATCGATGATTATAGTAAATTTGTGTGGATCTATCTTCTCAAGAGAAAATGTGATGTGTTTGAAGTTTTTCGTGACTTTCTTGCTGATGTTGAACGCCTTCTATCTCGTAAGATTTTATGTGTTCAATTAGACTGGGGTGGGGAATACGAGAAGCTTACCAACACATTTTTTCGCCAACTTGGCATTATGCACCATGTTTCTTGCCCACACACACACCAGCAAAATGGTTCGGCCGAAAGGAAACACCGTCATATCGTTGACATGGGACTCTCTTTACTATCACATGCGTCCATGCCATTTCGGTTTTGGGATGAGGCCTATCTCTCGGCTTGCTACCTCATCAATAGACTCCGTAGTCGTGTCATTGGCAATCTTAGTCCTATGGAAAAACTCTTCCAAACCAAACCGGACTACAAGTCTCTTCGTACGTTTGGTTGTGCTTGCTGGCCCAATATGCGTCCCTACAACACGCACAAACTTGCTTTTAGATCCCAATAGTGTGTGTTTGTTGGCTATAGCATTCGCCACAAAGGATATAAATATCTTCATCTACCCACGGCTCGTGTCTATATCTCTAGGGATGTCACGTTTGATGAAACGGTTTTTCCTTTTGCCAACCCTTCCACCTCTCCCATACCACCTCGCGTTGCAGAACACACCATACTTTTATTTCCGCATGACCACATGAACTATGGTATACCTACTGTGTCTACTAATTTGGATGCAGGATCCCCTTTGGCGCAGACGATCCTAGGTACGGCAGGCAATCCCGCGTCCGAGGAAGATCTGGGCACGGGATCCGGAGTGGATCTGACCTCGGATCACACGTCAATCCCGGCCAGCGGCCCGTCAGGCGGTCGCGGGGCGCCGTTGGCCCACGTGGCGCCTTCTGGTGGCCTGGTCGCCCCATCGCCCGACCCGCCCCCTCCAGTGGTGGGGCCCGGCACAGGCCCGCCCCCTGTCGCCTCCGACCCGCTGCAGGCAGGCGCTCACGTGCCCGCTCGCCAGCCGGTGGGCCGGCCCTGTCCCGCGTCAGGAGCGCCCGTGTCGCCTGATCCCTCCTCGGGATCGTTGCAGGATTCCCCTGCTGCACCTGCTGGCGACACGGGATCCCAGGAGGATCCGATGCCGTCTATCGTGTCCGCTGGTGGCACGGGATCCCAGGCGGATCCTCTTCCCTCTCCAGGTCCCACCTCTGGATCTTCTACGCCCAGGGTTGCCGCACCGCGTGCACATACGATGATGACACGCACACGCGATCATACTCACAAGGCTATGCAACATACGGATGGCACCATTAATTATGACCCATCCAGACGTGCTTTTCTGGTCTACCGGGAACCTCGTGATCATCGTGAAGCCATGGCATCTCCAGCTTGGCGTGCCGCTATGCAGTCTGAGCTTGATGCACTTCGTCACAATGGCACGTGGACTTTAGTTCCACCACCACCTCATGTCAATGTCATTGACTGCAAATGGGTTTTCAAGATCAAGTACAAAGCTGATGGCACTATTGATCATCACAAGGCACGTCTGGTTGCCAAAGGGTTCAAGCAACGCTATGGTCTTGACTATGATGATACGTTCAGCCCCGTTGTCAAACCAGTCACTGTTTGTTTGGTCCTTTCCATTGTTGTCTCACGAGGTTGGTGTCTGCGCCAGTTGGATGTTCATAATGCTTTCCTTCATGGAGTTCTCTAGGAACAGGTATATATGCGGCAACCTCCTGGATTTGTGGATCCCAATGCTCCTCGGGCTTTGTGCAAACTGCAGAAAGCTATCTATGGACTCAATCAAGCACCTAGAGCCTGGTACTCTAGGCTCAGCTCTCTACTGCTTCAGCTTGGCTTTGTGGCTTCTAAAGCAGACACTTCCCTGTTTATCTTTCATCATGGGAGTGTCACCATGTTCATGCTTGTCTATGTTGATGACATTATTGTGGCCAGCTCTTCGCCTACTGCCACGACCAGGTTGCTTGCTGAACTTCATGCCACCTTTGCTCTCAAGGACCTTGGTCCCTTGCATTTTTTCCTTGGAGTTGAGGTGAGATCGTCCCCACAGGGGATTATGCTTTCACAACAGAAATATATTGGCGACATTCTTCATCGTGCCAACATGGAGAATTGTAAGGTTTCCACTACTCCCATGTCCTCCAGTGAAAAGATCAATAAGGATTGTGGGGTACCTCTCTCTCAGGATGACAGCACTCAATACCGCAGTCTGGTTGGCGCTCTTCAGTACCTGACACTGACTCGACCAGATATTTCTTTTGCTGTGAATCATGCCTGTCAGTTCCTCCATGCACCAACGACTGTACATCTTTCAGCTGCTAAACGGATCTTGCGGTACTTGAAGTACACCCATGGCATGAGTCTCTCTATACGCAAGTCTCCGTCCATGGTGTTGAGTTGTTTCTCTGACGCAGACTGGGCTGGGTGCAGTGACGATCGCAGGTCTACAGGAGGGTTTGCTGTCTTTCTTGGTCCCAATCTTGTATCGTGGAGCTTCAGAAAGCAGGCCACCATCTCGCGATCGAGCACGGAGTCTGAGTACAAGGCCATTGCAAATGGTACAGCTGAGATAATTTGGGTACAATCAGTTCTTGGAGAGCTTGGAGTCTTTATGCCACGTCCTCCAATTTTGTGGTGTGATAATCTGGGAGCCACTTACCTATCAGCTAATCCAGTGTTCCACGCCAGGACAAAACACATCGAGGTGGATTTCCATTTTGTTCGTGAACGATTTGCAGCCAAAGCACTGGATGTTCGGTTCATCTCTTCCAAAGAACAAGTTGCGGACATCTTCACCAAACCACTAGCTGAGACACCTTTTGTCTCTAACAGATAAAATCTGAATATTCATGAAGGAAGTACAGATTGAGGGGGGCTGTTAAACTGTATATTGTTAGGATATAGGAGGTTGTTAATATTGTACTTATCTCCTGTAACCAACTATATCTTATGCCCTAATTGCACCCTATAAATACATCATGAGGCCACCAGGTTTGATGCGCCAATCCAATCTCTTTCTCTCTCCTGTAACCAACTGTATCTTGTGCCCTAGTTGCACCCTATAAATACATCCTGAGGCCACTAGGTTTGGTGCGCCGATCCAATCTCTTTCTCTCCCGTTTCACAGAAATATGCTCAAAACGCCCGCTCCCCCCTGGCAGACCCCATCCTCTCGCTGAATCCTTGAGCCCTGGTATAAGACCCTGGCTTGTCATTTCTCTGAACATTTTACCTACCTCTTTCCACTGGCCCAAAGTTGAATACCCATGGATCATACTATTATATATCACTTTATCCGGTCGGACACCATTATCAACCACTTGCCGAAGGACCAGCTCTGTCTTGTCCATTGCTCCTGCCTTGCACATTGCATCGATAATCGAGTTATATATCACTACATTAGGCGTAACCCCTTGCTTGGTCATTTCATGGAATAGAATGCATGCCTTGCCTACTTCCCCTTCCTTAAAGAAGCCATGGACGACCGTGCTATATGACAACACGCAGGGGGGAGGCAATCATCTCCTTTTGCCATCACCTGGAGCAGGCCGAGCGCTTGCTGGCTCCTGCTGTCATCACATAAGCTCTTTACAAAGTAATGTCTATACAAAGTTGTTCGCCTGACATACGTCCAGGACGAACCCGGGCGATGACCGCGGCGACTGGAAGGGCGACCGCGGCGACTGGACGGGCGACCGTGCGACCGACCACGGCGGCGCAGTCCGCAGCCGGAGATCGCCGGCGCGTCGGAGGGCGGTTCTGGGCTCTCAATGAGTCCGACGAGGAAGATGCCGACGACAATGGGGATGCATCCGCGGCAGGGTCGCCGTCCTCACCGACACCTTCGGATCTCATTTGCGATCTATTCCATGCAGGCTATAGCGAAGATGAAGTGGCCATGACGATCGATCAGGTCCTGCCACCGGACGATCCGACGCGTATCGGTCTTCACACGGGCGAGAAAAATGAGATGATCTGACGCGTTGTTCATCGGAAAACAGCGGCGCTCAAACCTTGGAAGGGTCCTCTACCTAAGGTGAGTCTTCCGAACCTTACGTTATTCGATATGATCAGGCCGGAGTCATGGATTACTATGAAGAAGAAGAAGAATGCAGGCGGCTCGCCGCTTGATAGACACCGGCGGCGCTCGTGATGGCCGCGTCGGCGACAGAGATCTCGAGCACGAGATTGCTGATGAGTTGTGATGGGCCGGTTCGGACTGAACCGGGTCCGCACGGAGTTGGGCCAGAGTCAGATGGGTATGATGCCCAGGCTGGACCGGGCCATACTCCTGTCCACATCGTGATCCCATGCACGTACGAGGGTGATCGTGGTTCTATCTCTCGTGCGCCATCGCTGCCTGGTTCTAGGGTTCGCAAGCACGGGACGAGAGGTTTCCCAGTCTGCGGAGCTCGTCGGGCAAGGAGGATCCCGCCACTCGTGGAGCTGGCCGGGCGCGGGGCTGCGCCGCCGCCAGCCAAGTCATCTGGTCCAGCGGGACGGGGTGGGGCGGTTCCGCCGCCGGCGGCGGGTGCCGGGCGTGGATCCCTGGCGCCGCCTGGCCAGAGGCCGACGGCAGGCGGGGATGTGGTGCAGGGTAACCCGGGCCGTGGCTTTGGCCACTCGGGCGTTCGGCCACCGGGGCATGTTCTCGTAGCTGCAGGCCGGGGTGGGCTGAGGCCACTAGCGCCGGCTGCGGCGCCCGTCCCTCCGCAGGCCGCGGGTCGTGGTGGACCTCGGTCTCTAGCGCCGGGCATGACTGGTGTGGCTCCTGCTGGCCGCGGTGGTACTGCCCTTCGGGCTGGGCCGACGCCTTCGGGCGGGCAGCCACGTGCCGCACCTCCGCCCCACTACGTCGCGAGGCCGGCTCAGAACCGGACGGGTCCGGCACATAAGACACAAATTTCTAGCAATAGAGAGCCCAATGATCCGCCCCGAGACCAGTGGGGGTGTTGGGGAACGTTGCAGAAAACAAAAAAAAATCTACGGTTTCACCAAGATCCATCTATGAGTTCATCTAGCAATGAGTGATTGCATGCATCTACGTACCTTGTAGATCGCGAGCGGAAGCGTTCAAAGAACGGGGATGAGGGAGTCGTACTCGATGTGATCCGAATCACCGGAGATCCTAGCGCCGAACGGACGGCACCTCCGCGTTCAACACACGTACGGTCAGCGTAACGTCTCCTCCTTCTTGATCCAGCAAGGGGGAAGGAGAGGTTGAGGAAGATGGATCTAGCAGCAACACGACGGCGTGGTGGTGATGGAGCTGCAGTACTCCGGCAGGGCTTCGCCAAGCTCTATGGAGGAGGAGGAGGTGTTGGAGAGGGAGAGGGAGGCGCCAGGGCATGGGTGTGAGGCCCTTCCTCCCCCCACTATATATAGGGGGCCTAGGGGGGCGGCCCTAGGAGATGCAATCTCCTAGGGGGGCGGCGGCCAAGGGGTGGGGGGCTTGCCCCCCAAGCAAGGGGGCGCCCCCCTTTAGGGTTTCCCCACCCTAGGCGCATGGGCCCTAGGGGGAAGTGGCGCCCCAGCCCACTTTGGGCTGGGTCCCTTCCCACTTCAGCCAATGGGGCCCTCCGGGATAGGTGGCCCCACCCGATGGACCCCCGGGACCCTTCCGGTGGTCCCGGTACAATACCGGTGACCCCGAAACTTGTCCCGATGGCCGAAACAGCACTTCCTATATATAATTCTTTACCTCCGGACCATTCCGAAACTCCTCGTGACGTCCGGGATCTCATCCGGGACTCCAAACAACATTCGTGTTACTGCATATACATATCCCTACAACCTTAAGTGTGTAGACCCTACGGGTTCGGGAGACATGTAGACATGACCGAGATTGCTCTCCGGTCAATAACCAACAGCGGGATCTGGATACCCATGTTGGCTCCCACATGCTCCTCGATGATCTCATCGGATGAACCATGATGTCGAGGATTCAAGCAACCCCGTATACAATTCCCTTTGTCAATCGGTATGTTACTTGCCCGAGATTCGATCGTCGGTATCCCAATACCTCATTCAATCTCGTTACCGGTAAGTCACTTTACTCGTACCGTAATGCATGATCCCGTGACCAGACACTTGGTCACTTTGAGCTCATAATGATGATGCATCACCGAGTGGGCCCAATGATACCTCTCCGTCATACAGAGTGACAAATCCCAGTCTTGTTCCGTGTCAACCCAACAGACACTTTCGGAGATACCCGTAGTATACCTTTATAGTCACCCAGTTACGTTGTGATGTTTGGTACACCCAAAGCACTCCTACGGCATCCGGGAGTTACATGATCTCATGGTCTAAGGAAAGGATACTTGACATTGGAAAAACTCTTGCAAACGAACTATACGATCTTGTGCTATGTTTAGGATTGGGTCTTATCCATCACATCATTCTCCTAATGATGTGATCTCGTTATCAATGACATCCAATGTCCATAGTCAGGAAACCATGACTATCTGTTGATCAACGAGCTAGTCAACTAGAGGCTTACTAGGGACATGTTGGTGTCTATTATTCACACATGTATTACGATTTCCGGAGAACACAATTATAGCATGAATAAAGACATTTATCATGAACAAGGAAATATAATAACAATGCTTTTATTATTGCCTCTAGGGCATATTTCCAACAGTCTCCCACTTGCACTAGAGTCAATAATCTAGTTACATTGTGATGAATCGAATACCTATGGAATTCTGGTGTTGATCATGTTTTGCTCTAGGGAGAGGTTTAGTCAACGGATCTGCTACATTCAGGTCCGTATGTATTTTACAAAAATCTATGTCTCCATCTTGAACATTTTCACGAATGGAGTTGAAGCGACGCTTGATATGCCTGGTCTTCTTGTGAAACCTGGGCTCCTTGGCAAGTGCAATAGCTCCAGTGTTGTCACAGAAGAGTTTGATTAGCCCCGACGCATTGGGTATGACTCCTAGGTCGGTGATGAACTCCTTCACCCATATCGCTTCATGTGCTGCCTCCGAGGCTGCCATGTACTCCACTTCACATGTAGATCCCGCCACGACGCTCTGCTTGCAACTACACCAGCTTACTGGCCCACCATTCAAAATATACACGTATCCGGTTTGTGACTTTGAGTCATCCAGATCTGTGTCGAAGCTAGCGTCGACGTAACCCTTTACGACGAGCTCTTCGTCACCTCCATAGACGAGAAACATTTCCTTAGTCCTTTTTAGGTACTTCAGGATATTCTTGACCGCTGTCCAGTGTTCCTTGCCGGGATTACTTTCGTACCTACCTACCAAACTTACGGCAAGGTTTACATCAGGTCTGGTACACAGCATGGCATACATAATAGAACCTATGGCTGAGGCATAGGGGATGACACTCATCTCTTCTATATCTTCTGCCGTGGTCGGACATTGAGCTGAGCTCAATTTCACACCTTGCAACACAGGCAAGAACCCCTTCTTAGACTGATCCATATTGAACTTCTTCAATATCTTATCAAGGTATGTGCTTTGTGAAAGACCTATGAGGCGTCTTGATCTATCTCTATAGATCTTGATGCCTAATATATATGTAGCTTCTCCAAGGTCCTTCATTGAAAAACTCTTATTCAAGTAGGCCTTAATGCTGTCCAAGAGTTCTATATCATTTCCCATCAAAAGTATGTCATCTACATATAATATGAGAAATGCTACAGAGCTCCCACTCACTTTCTTGTAAACGCAGGCTTCTCCATAAGTCTGCGTAAACCCAAACGCTTTGATCATCTCATCAAAGCGCATGTTCCAACTCCGAGATGCTTGCACCAGCCCATAAATCGAGCATTGGAGCTTGCACACCTTGTCAGCATTCTTTGGATCGACAAAACCTTTCGGCTGCATCATATACAATTCATTCTTAAGGAAACCGTTAAGGAATGCCGTTTTGACGTCCATTTGCCATATCCCATAATCATAGAATGTGGCAATTGCTAACATGATTCGGACGGACTTTAGCTTTGCTACCGGTGAGAAAGTCTCATCATAGTCAACCCCTTGAACTTGTCGATAACCCTTAGCGACAAGCCGAGCTTTATAGATGGTCACATTACCATCCGCGTCTGTCTTCTTCTTAAAGATCCATTTATTTTCTATGGCTCGCCGCTCAACGGGCAAGTCAGTCAAAGTCCATACTTCTTTTCATACATGGATCCTATCTCGGATTTCATGGCTCCTAGCCATTTGTCGGAATCCGGGCCCGCCATCGCTTCTTCATAGTTCGAAGGTTCACCGTTGTCTAACAACATAATTTCCAAGACAGGGTTGCCGTACCACTCTGGTGCGGAACGTGTCCTTGGGGACCTACGAAGTTCAGTAGCAACTTGATCTGAAGTTTCATGATCATCATCATTAATTTCCTCTCTAGTCGGTATAGGCACCTCAGGAACATTTTCTTGAGTTGCGCCATTATCCGGTTCAAGAGGTAATACTTCATCAAGTTGTACTTTCCTCCCACTTAATTATTTCGAGAGAAACTCTTTCTCTAGAAAGGATCCATTCTTGGCAACAAAGATCTTGCCTTCGGATCTGAGGTAGAAGGTATACCCAATAGTTTCTTTAGGGTATCCTATGAAGACGCATTTTTCCGATTTGGGTTCGAGCTTGTCAGGTTGAAGTTTCTTGACATAAGCATCGCATCCCCAAACTTTTAGAAACGACAGCTTAGGTTTCTTCCCAAACCATAATTCATACGGTGTCGTCTCAACGGATTTCGACGGAGCCCTATTTAAAGTGAATGCGGCAGTCTCTAAAGCATAGCCCCAAAAGGATAGCGGTAAATCGGTAAGAGACATCATAGATCGCACCATATCTAATAGAGTGCGATTACGATGTTCGGACACACCATTACACTAAGGTGTTTGTTGGAAATATGCCCTAGAGGCAATAATAAAAGCATTATTATTATATTTCCTTGTTCATGATAATTGTCTTTATTCATGCTATAATTGTGTTATCCAGAAATCGTAATACATGTGTGAATAACAGACACCAACATGTCCCTAGTAAGCCTCTAGTTGACTAGCTCGTTGATCAACAGATAGTCATGGTTTCCTGACTATGGACATTGGATGTCATTGATAACGAGATCACATCATTAGGAGAATGATGTGATGGATAAGACCCAATCCTAAACATAGCACAAGATCGTATAGTTCGTTTGCAAGAGTTTTTCCAATGTCAAGTATCCTTTCCTTAGACCATGAGATCATGTAACTCCCGGATGCCGTAGGAGTGCTTTGGGTGTACCAAACATCACAACGTAACTGGGTGACTATAAAGGTATACTACGGGTATCTCCGAAAGTGTCTGTTGGGTTGACACGGAACAAGACTGGGATTTGTCACTCTGTATGACGGAGAGGTATCATTGGGCCCACTCGGTGATGCATCATCATTATGAGCTCAAAGTGACCAAGTGTCTGGTCACGGGATCATGCATTACGGTACGAGTAAAGTGACTTACCGGTAACGAGATTGAATGAGGTATTGGGATACCGACGATCGAATCTCGGGCAAGTAACATACCGATTGACAAAGGGAATTGTATACGGGGTTGCTTGAATCCTCGACATCATGGTTCATCCGATGAGATCATCGAGGAGCATGTGGGAGCCAACATGGGTATCCAGATCCCGCTGTTGGTTATTGACCGGAGAGCAATCTCGGTCATGTCTACATGTCTCCCGAACCCGTAGGGTCTACACACTTAAGGTTGTAGGGATATGTATATGCAGTAACACGAATGTTGTTTGGAGTCCCGGATGAGATCCCGGACGTCACGAGGAGTTTCGGAATGGTCCGGAGGTAAAGAATTATATATAGGAAGTGCTGTTTCGGCCATCGGGACAAGTTTCGGGGTCACCGGTATTGTACCGGGACCACCGGAAGGGTCCCGGGGGTCCATCGGGTGGGGCCACCTATCCCGGAGGGCCCCATTGGCTGAAGTGGGAAGGGACCCAGCCCAAAGTGGGCTGGGGCGCCACTTCCCCCTAGGGCCCATGCGCCTAGGGTGGGGAAACCCTAAAGGGGGGCGCCCCCTTGCTTGGGGGGCAAGCCCCCCACCCCTTGGCCGCCGCCCCCCTAGGAGATTGCATCTCCTAGGGCCGCCCCCCTAGGCCCCCTATATATAGTGGGGGGAGGAAGGGCCTCACACCCATGCCCTGGCGCCTCCCTCTCCCTCTCCAACACCTCCTCCTCCTCCATAGAGCTTGGCGAAGCCCTGCCGGAGTACTGCAGCTCCATCACCACCACGCCGTCGTGTTGCTGCTAGATCCATCTTCCTCAACCTCTCCTTCCCCCTTGCTGGATCAAGAAGGAGGAGACGTTACGCTGACCGTACGTGTGTTGAACGCGGAGGTGCCGTCCGTTCGGCGCTAGGATCTCCGGTGATTCGGATCACATCGAGTACGACTCCCTCATCCCCGTTCTTTGAACGCTTCCGCTCGCGATCTACAAGGTACGTAGATGCATGCAATCACTCATTGCTAGATGAACTCATAGATGGATCTTGGTGAAACCGTAGATTTTTTTTTGTTTTCTGCAACGTTCCCCAACACCCCCACTGGTCTCGGGGCGGATCATTGGGCTCTCTATTGCTAGAAATTTGTGTCTTATGTGCCCCCCTAGGAAATCTGCAACGTTCCCCAACGCCCCCCTAGGAGATTGCATCTCCTAGGGCCCCCCCTAGGCCCTCCAATATATAGTGGGGGAGGGAGGGCTTTTCTTCCACGCCTTTGGTTGCCTCCCTCTCCCTCTCCAACACCTCCTCCTCCTCCATAGTGCTTGGCGAAGCCCTGACGGAGTAGTGCAGCTCCACCATCACCACGCCGCCGTGCTGTTGCTGGAGCCATCTTCCTCAACCTCTTCTTCCCTCTTGCTGGATCAAGAAGAAGGAGACGTTACGCTGACCGTACGTGTGTTGAACGCGGAGGTGCCGTCTGTTCGGTGCTAGGATCTCCGGTGATTTGGATCACGTCGTGTTCGACTACTTCATCCCCGTTCTTTGAACGCTTCCGCTCGCGATCTACAAAGGTATGTAGATGCATCCAATCACTCGTTGCTAGATGAACTCATAGATGGATCTTGGTGAAACCGTAGGAAATTTTTTGTTTTCTGCAACGTCCCCCAGAAGTGGTATCAGAGCCAGGTTTATGCGTAGTTCTTCTTGCGCGAGTAGAACACAATTTGTTGTGGACGTAGATGTTGTCAACTTTCTTGCCGCTACTAGTCTTATCTTGCTTCGACGGTATTGTGGGATGAAGCGGCCCGGACCAACCTTACACGTACGCTTACGTGAGACCGGTTCCACCGACTAACATGCACTAGTTGCATAAGGTGGCTGGCGGGTGACTGTCTCTCCTACTTTAGTTGGAGCGGATTCGATGAAAAGGGTCCTTATGAAGGGTAAATAGAAGTTGACAAATCATGTTGTGGCTTTCATGTAGGTAAGAAAACGTTCTTGCTAGAGCCCTAATTCAGCCACGTAAAACTTGCAACAACAATTAGAGGACGTCTAACTTGTTTTTGCAGCAAGTGCTTTGTGATATGATATGGCCAAAGTTTTGATGAATGATGAATGATCTATATGTGATGTATGAGATGTTCATGCTATTGTAATAGGAATCACGACTTGCATGTCGATGAGTATGACAACCGGCAGGAGCCATAGGAGTTGTCTTTATTTTTATATGATCTGCGTGTCATTGAGAAACGCCATGTAAATTACTTTACTTCATTGCTAAACACGTTAGCCATAGTAGTAGAAGTAATAGTTGGCGAGCAACTTCATGGAGACACATTGATGGAGCTCATGATGATGGAGATCATGGTGTCATGCCGGTGACAAGATGATCATGGAACCCCAAGATGGAGATCAAAGGAGCTATGTGATATTGGCCATATCATGTCACTATTATTATTTGATTGCATGTGATGTTTATCATGTTTTTCATCTTGTTTACTTAGAACGACGGTAGTAAATAAGATGATCCCTCATATTAATTTCAAAAAGTGTTCCCCCTAACTGTGCACCATTGCGACAGTTCGTTCGTTTCTAAGCACCACGTGATGATCGGGTGTGATGGATTCCAACGTTCACATACAACGGGTGTAAGATAGAATTACACATGCAAACACTTAGGTTGACTTGACGAGCCTAGCATGTACAGACATGGCCTCGAAACACAGAAGACCGAAAGGTCGAGCATGAGTCGTATAGAAGATACGATCAACATGAAGATGTTCACCGACGTTGACTAGTCCGTCTCACGTGATGATCGGACACGGCCTGGTTGACTCGGATCATGTTATACTTAGATGACTAGAAGAGGGATGTCTATCTAAGTGGAAGTTCATTGAATAATTTGATCAGATGAACTTAATTATCATGAACTTAGTCTAAAATATTTACAATATGTCTTGTAGATCAAATGGCCAACGTAGTCCTCAACTTCAACGTGTTCCTAGAGAAAACCAAGCTGAAAGACGATGGCAGCAACTACATGGACTGGGTCCGGAACCTGAGGATCATCCTCATAGCTGCCAAGAAAGATTATGTCCTACAAGCACCGCTAGGTGACGCACCTGTTCTCCCTGCAGAACAAGACGTTATGAACGCTTGGCAGGCACATACCGATGAATACTCCCTCGTTTAGTGCGGCATGCTTTACAGCTTAGAGCCAGGGCTCCAAAAACATTTTGAGAGACACGGAGCATATGAGATGTTCGAAGAGCTGAAAATGGTTTTCCAATCTCATGCCCGGGTCAAGAGATATCAAGTCTCCGACAAGTTCTTCAGCTGTAAGATGGAGGAAAACAGTTCTGTCAGTGAGCACATACTCACTATGTCTGGGTTGCATAACCGCTTGACTCAGCTGGGAGTTAATCTCCCGGATGACGCGGTCATTGACAGAATCCTTCAGTCACTTCCACCGAGCTACAAGAGCTTTGTGATGAACTTCAATATGCAGGGGATGGAAAAGACCATTCCTGAAGTATTTGCAATGCAGAAATCAGCAGAGGTAGAAGTCAAAAAGGAACATCAAGTGTTGATGGTGAATAAAACCACTAAGTTCAAGAAAGGCAAGGGTAAGAAAACCTTCAAGAAGGACGGCAAGGGAGTTGCCGCGCCCGGCAAGCAAGCTGCCGGGAAGAAGCCAAAGAATGGACCCAAGCCCGAGACTGAGTGTTTTTATTGTAAGGGAAGTGGTCATTGGAAGCGGAACTGCCCCAAATACTTAGCGGACAAGAAGGCCGGCATCACGAAAGGTATATGTGATATACATGTAATTGATATGTACCTTACCAGTACTCGTAGTAGCTCTTGGGTATTTGATACCGGTGCAGTTGCTCACATTTGTAACTCAAAGCAGGAGCTGCGGAATAAGCGGAAACTGGCGAAGGACGAGGTGACGATGCGCGTCAGGAATGGTTCCAAGGTCAATGTGATCGCCGTCGGCACGCTACCTCTACATTTACCTACGGGATTAGTTTTAAACCTCAATAATTGTTATTTAGTGCCAGCTTTGAGCATGAACATTGTATCGGGATCTCGTTTAATTTGAGATGGCTACTCATTTAAATCTAAGAATAATGGTTGTTCTATTTATATGAGATATATGTTTTATGGTCATGCTCCGATGGTGAATGGTTTATTCTTTCTCGAGCGTAATGCTACACATGTTCATAGTGTGAAAACCAAAAGATGTAAGGTTGATAATGATAGTCCCACATACTTGTGGCACTGCCGCCTTGGTCACATAGGTGTCAAACGCATGAAGAAGCTCCATGCAGATGGAGTTTTAGAGTCTCTTGATTATGAATCATTTGACACGTGTGAACCATGCCTCATGGGTAAAATGACCAAGACTCCATTCTCAGGAACAATGGAGCGAGCAACCAACTTATTGGAAATCATACATACAGATGTGTGCGGTCCAATGAGTGTTGAGGCTTGCGGTGGCTATCGTTATGTTCTCACCCTCACTGATGACTTGAGTAGATATGGGTATGTCTACTTGATGAAACACAAGTCTGAGACCTTTGAAAAGTTCAAGGAATTTCAGAGTGAGTTTGAGAATCAACGTGACAGGAAAATCAAGTTTCTACGATCAGATCATGAAGGAGAATACTTGAGTCACGAATTTGGCACACACTTAAGAAAATGTGGAATAGTTTCATAACTCACGCCACCTGCAACACCTCAGCATAATGGTGTGTCCGAACGTCGTAATCGCACTCTATTAGATATGGTGCGATCTATGATGTCTCTTACCGATTTACCACTATCTTTTTGGGGCTATGCTTTAGAGACTGTCGCATTCACATTAAATAGGGCTCCATCGAAATCCGTTGAGACGACACCGTATGAATTATGGTTTGGAAAGAAACCTAAGCTGTCGTTTCTAAAAGTTTGGGGATGCGATGCTTATGTCAAGAAACTTCAACCTGAAAAGCTCGAACCCAAGTCGGAAAAATGCGTCTTCATAGGATACCCTAAAGAAACTATTGGGTATACCTTCTACCTCAGATCCGAAGGCAAGGTCTTTGTTGCCAAGAATGGATCCTTTCTAGAGAAGGAGTTTCTCTCGAAAGAAGTAAGTGGGAGGAAAGTAGAACTTGATGAAGTATTACCTCTTGAACCGGAAAATGGCGCAACTCAAGAAAATGTTCCTGAGGTGCCTGCACCGACTAGAGAGGAAGTTATTGATGATGATCAAGATACTTCTGATCAAGCTCGTATTGAAATTCGAAGGTCCACAAGGACACGTTCCGCACCAGAGTGGTACGGCAACCCTGTCTTGGAAATCATGTTGTTAGACAACGGTGAACCTTCAAACTATGAAGAAGCGATGGCAGGCCCGGATTTCGACAAATGGCTAGAAGCCATGAAATCCGAGATAGGATCCATGTATGAAAACAAAGTATGGACTTTGACTGACTTGCCCGTTGAACGGCGAGCCATAGAAAATAAATGGATCTTTAAGAAAAAGACAGACGCGGATGGTAATGTGACCATCTATAAAGCTCGGCTTGTCGCTAAGGGTTATCGACAAGTTCAAGGGGTTGACTACGATGAGACTTTCTCACCGGTAGCGAAGCTAAAGTCCGTCCGAATCATGTTAGCAATTGCCGCATTCTACGATTATGAGATATGGCAAATGGACGTCAAAACGGCATTCCTTAATGGTTTCCTTAAGGAAAAATTGTATATGATGCAGCCGGAAGGTTTTGTCGATCCTAAGAATGCTGACAAGGTATGCAAGCTCCAACGCTCGATTTATGGGCTGGTGCAAGCATCTCGGAGTTGGAACATTCGCTTTGAAGAGATGATCAAAGCGTTTGGGTTTACGCAGACTTATGGAGAAGCCGGCGTTTACAAGAAAGTGAGTGGGAGCTCTGTAGCATTTCTCATATTATATGTAGATGACATACTTTTGATGGGAAATGATATAGAACTCTTGGACAGCATCAAGGCCTACTTGAATAAGAGTTTTTCAATGAAGGACCTTGGAGAAGCTACTTATATATTAGGCATCAAGATCTATAGAGATAGATCAAGACGCCTCATAGGTCTTTCACAAAGCACATACCTTGATAAGATATTGAAGAAGTTCAATATGGATCAATCTAAGAAGGGGTTCTTGCCTGTGTTACAAGGTATGAAATTGAGCTCAGCTCAATGTCCGACCACGGCAGAAGATATAGAAGAGATGATTGTCATCCCCTATGCCTCAGCCATAGGTTCTATTATGTATGCCATGCTGTGTACCAGACCTGATTTAAACCTAGCCGTAAGTTTGGTAGGAAGGTACCAAAGCAATCCCGGCAAGGAACACTGGACAGCGGTCAAGAATATCCTGAAGTACCTGAAAAGGACTAAGGAAATGTTTCTCGTTTATGGAGGTGACGAAGAGCTCATCGTAAAGGGTTACGTCGACGCCAGCTTCGACACAGATCTGGATGACTCTAAGTCACAAACCGGATACGTGTATATTTTGAATGGTGGGCAGTAAGCTGGTGTAGTTGCAAGCAGAGCGTCGTGGCGGGATCTACATGTGAAGCGGAGTACATGGCAGCCTCGAAGGCAGCACATGAAGCAATTTGGGTGAAGGAGTTCATCACCGACCTCGGAGTCATACCCAATGCGTCGGGGCCAATCAAACTCTTCTGTGACAACACTGGAGCTATTGCACTTGCCAAGGAGCCCAGGTTTCACAAGAAGACAAGGCACATCAAGCGTCGCTTCAACTCCATTCGTGAAAATGTTCAAGATGGAGACATAGATATTTGTAAAGTGCATACGGACCTGAATGTAGCAGATCTATTGACTAAACCTCTCCCTAGGGCAAAACATGATCAACACCAGAATTCCATGGGTGTTCGATTCATCACAATGTAACTAGATTATTGACTCTAGTGCAAGTGGGAGACTGTTGGAAATATGCCCTATAGGCAATAATAAAAGCATTATTATTATATTTCCTTGTTCATGATAATTGTCTTTATTCATGCTATAATTGTGTTATCCGGAAATCGTAATACATGTGTGAATAACAAACACCAACATGTCCCTAGTAAGCCTCTAGTTGACTAGCTCGTCGATCAACAGATAGTCATGGTTTCCTGACTATGGACATTGGATGTCATTGATAACGAGATCACATCATTAGGAGAATGATGTGATGGACAAGACCCAATCCTAAACATAGCTTAAAGATCGTATAGTTTGTTTGCTAGAGTTTTCGAATGTCAAGTATCCTTTCCTTAGACCATGAGATCGTGTAACTCCCGGATACCGTAGGAGTGCTTTGGGTGTACCAAACGTCACAACGTAACTGGGTGACTATAAAGGTATACTACGGGTATCTCCGAAAGTGTCTGTTGGGTTGACACGGATCAAGACTGGGATTTGTCACTCCGTATGACGGAGAGGTATCACTGGGCCCACTCGGTAATGCATCATCATAATGAGCTCAAAGTGACCAAGTGTCTGGTCACGGGATCATGCATTACGGTACGAGTAAAGTGACTTGCCGGTAACGAGATTGAACGAGGTATTGGGATACCGACGATCGAATCTCGGGCAAGTAACATACCGATTGGCAAAGGGAATTTTATATGGGGTTGCTTGAATCCTCGACATCGTGGTTCATCCGATGAGATCATCGTGGAGTATGTGGGAGCCAGCATGGTAATTGACCGGAGAGTCGTCTCGGTAATGTCTACATGTCTCCCGAACCCGTAGGGTCTACACACTTAAGGTTCGGTGACGCTAGGGTTGTAGGGATATGTATATGCAGTAACCCGAATGTTGTTCAGAGTCCCGGATGAGATCCCAGACGTCACGAGGAGTACCGGAATGGTCTAGAGGTAAAGAATTATATATAGGAAGTGATGTTTCGGCCATCGGGACAAGTTTTGGGGTTATCGGTATTGTACCGGGACCACCGGAAGGGTCCCGGGGGCCCACCGGGTGGGGCCACCAGCCTCGGGGGCCACATGGGCTGTAGGGGGTGCGCCTTGGCCTACATGGGCCAAGGGTACCAGCCCCAAGGGGCCCATGCGCCTAGGGTTACCAAAGGGGAGGAGTCCTACTAGTGGAAGGCACCCCTAGGTGCCTTGGGGAGGAGGGAAACCCCCCTTGGCCGCCGCCCCCCCTAGGAGATTGGATCTCCTAGGGCCGGCGCCCCCCCTAGGCCCTCCTACATATAGTGGGGGAGGGAGGGCTTTTCTTCCACGCCTTTGGTTGCCTCCCTCTCCCTCTCCAACACCTCCTCCTCCTCCATAGTGCTTGGCGAAGCCCTGACGGAGTACTGCAGCTCCACCATCACCACGCCGTCGTGCTGTTGCTGGAGCCATCTTCCTCAACCTCTTCTCCCCTCTTGCTGGATCAAGAAGAAGGAGACGTTACGCTGACCGTACGTGTGTTGAACGCGGAGGTGCCTTCTGTTCGGTGCTAGGATCTCCGGTGATTTGGATCACGTCGTGTTCGACTACTTCATCCCGTTCTTTGAACGCTTCCGCTCGCGATCTACAAAGGTATGTAGATGCATCCGATCACTCGTTGCTAGATGAACTCATAAATGGATCTTGGTGAAACCGTAGGAAATTGTTTGTTTTCTGCAACGTTCCCCAGCAGTGTTCCAGGCAGCGTGAGTTGTGAAACTATTCCACATTTTCTTAAGTGTGTGCCAAATTCGGGACTCAAGTATTCTCCTCCATGATCTGATCATAGGAACTTGATTTTTCTGTCACGTTGATTCTCAACCTCACTCTGAAATTCCTTGAACTTTTCAAAGGTCTCAGACTTGTGTTTCATTAAATAGATATACCCATATCTACTCAAGTCATCAGTGAGGGTGAGAACATAACGATAGCCACCACGAGCCTCAACACTCATTAGACCGCACACATCTGTATGTATGATTTCCAATAAGTTGGTCGCTCGCTCCATTGTTCCTGAGAACGGAGTCTTGGTCATTTTACCCATGAGGCATGGTTCGCACGTGTCAAATGATTCGTAATCAAGAGACTCTAAAAGTCCATCTGCATGGAGCTTCTTCATGCGTTTGACACCTATGTGACCAAGGCGGCAGTGCCACAAGTATGTGGGACTATCATTATCAATCTTACATCTTTTGGTATTCACATATGAATTTGTGTAGCATTACGCTCAAGATTCATTAAGAATAAACCATTCACCATCGGAGCATGACCATAAAACATATCTCTCATATAAATAGAACAACCATTATTCTCGGATTTAAATGAGTAGCCATCTCGTATTAAACGAGATCCTGATACAATGTTCATGCTCAAACTTGGCACTAAATAACAATTATTGGGGTTCAAAACTAATCCCGTAGGTAAATGTAGAGGTAGTGTGCCGACGGCGATCACATCGACCTTGGAACCATTCCTGACGCGCATCGTCACCTCATCCTTTGCCAGTCTTCGTTTATTCCGCAGCTCCTGCTTTGAGTTACAAATGTGAGCAACTGCACCGGTATAAATACCCAAGAGCTACTACGAGTACTGGTAAGGTACATATCAATTACATGTATATCACATATACCTTTCGTGATGCCGGCCTTCTTGTCCGTTAAGTATTTGGGGCAGTTCCGCTTCCAATGACCACTTCCCTTACAATAAAAACACTCAGTCTCGGGCTTGGGTCCATTCTTTCGCTTCTTCCCGGCAGCTTGCTTGCCGGGCGCGGCAACTCCCTTGCCGTCCTTCTTGAAGGTTTTCTTACCCTTGCCTTTCTTGAACTTAGTGGTTTTATTCACCATCAACACTTGATGTTCCTTTTTGACTTCTACCTCTGCTGATTTCTGCATTGCAAATACTTCAGGAATGGTCTTTTCCATCCCCTGCATATTGAAGTTCATCACAAAGCTCTTGTAGCTCGGTGGAAGTGACTGAAGGATTCTGTCAATGACCGCGTCATCCGGGAGATTAACTCCCAGCTGAGTCAAGCGGTTATGCAACCCAGACATAGTGAGTATGTGCTCACTGACAGAACTGTTTTCCTCCATCTTACAGCTGAAGAACTTGTCGGAGACTTGATATCTCTTGACCCGGGCATGAGATTGGAAAACCATTTTCAGCTCTTCGAACATCTCATATGCTCCGTGTCTCTCAAAATGTTTTTGGAGCCCTGGCTCTAAGCTGTAAAGCATGCCGCACTAAACGAGGGAGTATTCATCGGTATGTGCCTGCCAAGCGTTCATAACGTCTTGTTCTGCAGGGAGAACAGGTGCGTCACCTAGCGGTGCTTGTAGGACATAATCTTTCTTGGCAGCTATGAGGATGATCCTCAGGTTCCGGACCCAGTCCATGTAGTTGCTGCCATCGTCTTTCAGCTTGGTTTTCTCTAGGAACACATTGAAGTTGAGGACTACGTTGGCCATTTGATCTACAAGACATATTGTAAATATTTTATACTAAGTTCATGATAATTAAGTTCATCTTATCAAATTATTCAATCAACTCCCACTTAGATAGACATCCCTCTTCTAGTCATCTAAGTATAACATGATCCGAGTCAACCAGGCCGTGTCCGATCATCACGTGAGACGGACTAGTCAACATCGGTGAACATCTTCATGTTGATCGTATCTTCTATACGACTCATGCTCGACCTTTCGGTCTTCTGTGTTCCGAGGCCATGTCTGTACATGCTAGGCTCGTCAAGTCAACCTAAGTGTTTGCATGTGTAATTCTGTCTTACACCTGTTGTATGTGAAAGTTGGAATCCATCACACCCGATCATCCCGTGGTGCTTAGAAACGAACGAACTGTCGCAATGGTGCACAGTTAGGGGGAACACTTTCTTGAAATTAATATGAGGGATCATCTTATTTACTACCGTCGTTCTAAGTAAACAAGATGAAAAACATGATAAACATCACATGCAATCAAATAATAATAGTGACATGATATGGCCAATATCACATAGCTCCTTTGATCTCCATCTTGGGGTTCCATGATCATCTTGTCACCGGCATGACACCATGATCTCCATCATCATGAGCTCCATCAATGTGTCTCCATGAAGTTGCTCGCCAACTATTACTTCTACTACTATGGCTAACATGTTTAGCAATGAAGTAAAGTAATTTACATGGCGTTTCTCAATGACACGCAGGTCATATAAAAATAAAGACAACTCCTATGGCTCCTGCCGGTTGTCATACTCATCGACATGCAAGTCGTGATTCCTATTACAATAGCATGAACATCTCATACATCACATATAGATCATTCATCATTCATCACAACTTTGGCCATATCATATCACAAAGCACTTGCTGCAAAAACAAGTTAGACGTCCTCTAATTGTTGTTGCAAGTTTTACGTGGCTGAATTAGGGTTCTAGCAAGAACGTTTTCTTACCTACATGAAAGCCACAACATGATTTGTCAACTTCTATTTACCCTTCATAAGGACCCTTTTCATCGAATCCGCTCCAACTAAAGTAGGAGAGACAGTCACCCGCCAGCCACCTTATGCAACTAGTGCATGTTAGTCGGTGGAACCGGTCTCACGTAAGCGTACGTGTAAGGTTGGTCCGGGCCGCTTCATCCCACAATACCGTCGAAGCAAGATAAGACTAGTAGCGGCAAGAAAGTTGACAACATCTACGTCCACAACAAATTGTGTTCTACTCGCGCAAGAAGAACTACGCATAAACCTGGCTCTGACACCACTGCTGGGGGACGTTGCAGAAAACAAAAAATTTCCTACGGTTTCACCAAGATCCATCTATGAGTTCATCTAGCAACGAGTGATTGGATGCATCTACGTACCTTGTAGAGTGGAAGCGTTCAGAGAACGGGGATGAGGGAGTCGTACTCGATGTGATCCGAATCACCGGAGATCCTAGCGCCGAACGGACGGCACCTCCGCGTTCAACACACGTACGGTCAGCGTAACGTCTCCTCCTTCTTGATCCAGCAAGGGGGAAGGAGAGGTTGACGAAGATGGCTCCAGCAGCAACACGACGGCGTGGTGGTGATGGAGCTGCAGTACTCCGGCAGGGCTTCGCCAAGCTCTATGGAGGAGGAGGTGTTGGAGAGGGAGAGGGAGGCGCCAGGGCATGGGTGTGAGGCACTTCCTCCCCCCACTATATATAGGGGGCCTAGGGGGGCGCCGGCCCTAGGAGATGCAATCTCCTAGGGGGGGGGCGGTGGCCAAGGGGTGGGGGGCTTGCCCCCCAAGCAAGGGGGCGCCCCCCTTTAGGGTTTCCCCACCCTAGGCGCATGGGCCCTAGGGGGAAGTGGCGCCCCAGCCCACTTTGGGCTGGGTCCTTTCCCACTTCAGCCCATGGGGCCCTCCGGGATAGGTGGCCCCACCCAGTGGACCCCCGGGACCCTTCCGGTGGTCCTGGTACAATACTGGTGACCCCGAAACTTGTCCCGATGGCCGAAACAACACTTCCTATATATAATTCTTTACCTCCGGACCATTCCGAAACTCCTCGTGACGTCCGAGATCTCATCCAGGACTCCGAACAACATTCGTGTTACTGCATATACATATCCCTACAACCCTAGCATCACCGAACCTTAAGTGTGTAGACCCTACGGGTTCGGGAGACATGTAGACATGACCGAGATTGCTCTCCGGTCAATAACCAACAGCGGAATTTGGATACCCATGTTGGCTCCCACATGCTCCTCGATGATCTCATCGGATGAACCACGATGTCGAGGATTCAAGCAACCCCGTATACAATTCCCTTTGTCAATCGGTATGTTACTTGCCCGAGATTCGATCGTCGGTATCCCAATACCTCGTTCAATCTCGTTACCGGCAAGTCACTTTACTCGTACTGTAATGCATGATCCCATGACCAGACACTTGGTCACTTTGAGCTCATAATGATGATGCATCACCGAGTGGGCCCAATGATACCTCTCCGTCATACGGAGTGACAAATCCTAGTCTTGATCCGTGTCAACCCAACAGACACTTTCGGAGATACCCGTAGTATACCTTTATAGTCACCCAGTTACGTCGTGACGTTTGGTACACCCAAAGCACTCCTACGGCATCCGGGAGTTACACGATCTCATGGTCTAAGGAAAGGATACTTGACATTGGAAAAACTCTAGCAAACAAACTATACGATCTTGTGCTATGTTTAGGATTGGGTCTTGTCCATCACATCATTCTCCTAATGATGTGATCTCGTTATCAATGACATCCAATGTCCATAGTCAGGAAACCATGACTATCTGTTGATCCACGAGCTAGTCAACTAGAGGCTTACTAGGGACATGTTGGTGTCTATTATTCACACATGTATTACGATTTCTGGATAACACGATTATAGCATGAATAAGGACAATTATCATGAACAAGGAAATATAATAATAATGCTTTTATTATTTCCTCTAGGGCATATTTCCAACAGGGGGATGATGCGTTTGATGCGTATGGTGATGGACAACATCGTGGTTCCTCTTCCACAGGAGGAGGTCGTGGCTATGCCTGGCAGAGTGATGGGTCTGCTGAGAGACCGTTTCTCGGCCCTCCAGGCGGTTTTGTCGAGGGACCATCAGGCCCGGACCACCGCCAGAGAGGAGGCTTTCGTAGCCGTCGTGGTGGTCGGGGTGGGGGCCGTGGGAGGTTTCGCCGATCGCCTTCGCCTCCGACAGTTGTTGAACATGCCGCGTCAGCAGTGGAGACCGACCACACCTCCATGGATCTTGCTACCCATGCGATGGAGGTGGTGACAGCCTTGGCCAGTGTTGAGGTTCCCGAGACTGAAACTGTGGCCGACAGGTCTGATGCAGAGCGGGCGTCCAAGTATGCGCGTAAGAAGGAAAAGATGCTCTGTTACCGTTGTGGTGAGAAGGGCCACTTCATTGCTGAGCGCGTGGCCGAGCTGTGTGAGTCGTGTGGCAAGCCAGCACATGCCTCGAGGGAGTGCCCATTATTGCATGACCAGGCTCCGTTCCTGACTATGTATGGTGTCTATTGTGCCGAGCTTATGTTCTTTGAGTCACCGGCTGCGAGAGAGATTCCGGAGGAGATCCTGAGCTTAACCACCGGGATTGTGAAAGCTACCCAGGGGCGAGGTGACTGAGGCTCAGATTGTGCGCAGGCTTCAGGAGCTGGTTCTGGGGGACTTTCGTTGGGAGCTGGTTCTTCTCGAGAACAATGTTTTTAAGGTTGATTTCCCCATGGTGGATGATTTGCAGAGATTGCTGAGCTTTGGCTTGTGTAGAGTTCCTGGCACGAAGTGCATTCTAGAGTTTCATGAGTGGAAGAAGGTGGAGCCTAAGGGAAAGCCGCTTATGCAGGTCTGGTTGCGGTTTTCAGGGGCTCCATCTAAGCCTTTGTAGGATGCTCGAGTTGTGGCCAGTATGGGTATTATGGTTGGGAAGACAGAGAGAGTGGACATGGCTTTTACCCGTGCTCATGGGGTGGCCCGGATTTTAGTGAGTGTCCTGAATATTGAGTTCGTACCTGATGTGGTCAACTGGACTTATAGGGGAGAGGTGTTCCCGCTAGAGATTGAGTTTGAGGACACTGAACTGTTTGCTGATGTGGTTAATGGGAATTATGTTGATATGCACGAGGGTGACGGCACTGCGGGAGCCAATGGGGCACCGACTGATGAGTCGACACATGAGGGGTCTTTCGGATCTTGCCCAGATGCTCAGTCGCCCGGTGATGGGATCGGGGTTGAGCCGGCAGCATCGCCACCGGTGCCTATGACTTCGTTGCGGTTTGGGTCCTTTGAGCTAGCATCAACGCCTCCCAGACTCTGGAGTGACCGGGTATAATCTGATGATATGTTTGAGCGCACGCTTCCTCTGTTGGAGTTTGAGGGGGCTGGCGGATCTGTGCCTGGACGCTTGGTGAGGGCATCATCGGTGAGGACTGTGGATGGAGTTGGGGTGCGGGAGCCGGAGAGTGCTTCTCTTCCCCTTGCTCCTCCTGTGGTCGAGGCTCCGACGCAGATGGATGCATCTGAGTTGGTGCTGGGGGAGGGGATTCGGGGCAGGAGGCCTTGACTTCTCCTCTCCATATCCCAACGCTGGTGACGTCGGTCACGCTGGGGTCGGTCAGCGCTGGGGGAGGGAGGCCGTGGCAGGAGGCCTCGGATCCTTCTACTCCGGTTGTGGCGGCGATAACCGCGCCAGCAGCAGCGCTAGGGAGGGGGGGCTGGGCAGGTGGCCCTGGCTCCTCCTTCATCTTCGACGGATAGGAGGACCGCGTCTCCGACGCCGACGGCGCTCCACTCTGCGCTGGCGGGTGAGGTGGGAGGAGGCAGCGGGCATGCGGCCCCCGCCATCCCCTTGTTGGGGAACGCAGTAATTTCGAAAATTTTCCTACGCACACGCAAGATCATGGTGATGCACAGCAACGAGAGGGGAGAGTGTTGTCTACGTACCAACGCAGACCGACTGCGGAAGCGATCACACAACGTAGAGGAAGTAGTCGTACGTCTTCTTCCCGATCCGACCGATCCAAGCACCGTTACTCCGGCACCTCCGAGTTCTTGGCACACGTTCAGCTCGATGACGATCCTCGGGCTCCGATCCAGCAAAGCGTCGAGGAAGAGTTCCGTCAGCACGACGGCGTGATGACGATCTTGATGTTCTACCGACGCAGGGCTTCGCCTAAGCACTGTAACGGTATGATCGAGGTGGAATTTGGTGGCAGGGGGCACCGCACACGGCTAAGGAACGATCTCAAGGATCAACTTGTGTGTCTTGGGGTGTCCCCTGCCCCCGTATATAAAGGTTGGAGGAGGGGGGGCCGGCCGGCCAGGGAGAGGGAGGCGCAGGGGAGTCCTACTCCCACCGGGAGTAGGACTCCTCCCTCCAATCCTAATCCAATTAGGACTCTCGGGGGGAAAGGAGAGAGAAGGGGGGCCGGCCCCTTATCCTAGTCCTACTAGGACTTGGGGAAAGGGGGGGCGCCGGCCAGCTATGGGCTTGTCCCTTTTCTCTTTTTCCACTAAGGCCCAATAGGCCCATTAGTCTCCCGGGGGGGTTCCGGTAACCCTCCCGGTATTCCGGTAAAATCCCGATTTCACCCGGAACACTTCCTATGTCCAAACATAGGCTTCCAATATATCAATCTTTACGTCTCGACCATTTCGAGACTCCTCGTCATGTCCGTGATCTCATCCGGGACTCCGAACAACCTTCGGTACATCAAAATGCATAAACTCATAATAACTGTCATCGTAACGTTAAGCGTGCGGACCCTACGGTTCGAGAACAATGTAGACATGACCGAGACACGTCTCCGGTCAATAACCAATAGCGGGACCTGGATGCCCATATTGGCTCCTACATATTCTACGAAGATCTTTATCGGTCAGACCGCATAACAACATACGTTGTTCCCTTTGTCATCGGTATGTTACTTGCCCGAGATTCGATCGTCGGTATCCAATACCTAGTTCAATCTCGTTACCGGCAAGTCTCTTTACTCGTTCCGTAATACATCATCTCACAACTAACATATTAGTTACCGTGCTTGCAAGGCTTATGTGATGTGCATTACCGAGAGGGCCCAGAGATACCTCTCCGACAATCGGAGTGACAAACCCTAATCTCGAAATACGCCAACCCAACATCTACCATTGGAGACACCTGTAGTACTCCTTTATAATCACCCAGTTACGTTGTGACGTTTGGTAGTACCCAAAGTGTTCCTCCGGTAAACGGGAGTTGCATAATCTCATAGTTATAGGAACATGTATAAGTCATGAAGAAAGCAATAGCAACATACTAAACGATCGGGTGCTAAGCTAATGGAATGGGTCATGTCAATCAGATCATTCAACTAATGATGTGACCTCGTTAATCAAATAACAACTCTTTGTTCATGGTTAGGAAACATAACCATCTTTGATTAACGAGCTAGTCAAGTAGAGGCATACTAGTGACACTCTGTTGGTCTATGTATTCACACATGTATTATGTTTCCGGTTAATACAATTCTAGCATGAATAATAGACATTTATCATGATATAAGGAAATAAATAATAACTTTATTATTGCCTCTAGGGCATATTTCCTTCACCCCTCTCCTGTCGTACCCGTGGATCTAGACCCCAGCGTGGGGCATTTGACTGAGGGGCTTGGGAGCCCGCAGCCGCCTCCTCCGGTAACCTCATTTGAGGGACTCAGCGCGAGGCTTTACTAGGGAGGAGATCGTTGCTTTTGGCGGGATCCCGGACCCCGTCTCGACGGGGATACGGATGAGTGCTCGTATCCACAAGCTCCCAGAGGTTGATGATATGCAGCAGCGGTGCGCTATGAGGGCGGCCAAGCTTCAGGAGGTTGCGATCTCTTCTGGTATGTCCGTCAACATATCTAATTCTTTACTGCATTTTTCTAATGAGGAGATTATAAATAATGCAAACCAATTAGGAGTTTCACTAGGTGCTACTGATAGTGAGATTTCCAATTCGATGAATGATCTGTTAGATTTGGAGGCGGAGCGTGCCTTAGAGACTATTTGTAATCTTGCAGCGGTTAAACCGATGAATGATGATGAGATTGATGCGTTAGGGGTTAGAGTGCTCGATACTTTGTGTGCGGATCTAGCACCCCCCAATCATGAGTCTGAGGACGATGATGTGCCCCTAGAGACTGTCGATGGCAGTATCGTTCAACCCGGTTATGAGGACCGGGCGTCAGAGCCTAGTAAACCAAAGCGCAAGTGGAAACGGAAGATCTATCCCGATTCTGCAATTCGTAGGAGTGCTAGGATTCAGACTACTAAAAAATTCCACGACGAAATATGAAAGGAATCTTTTGGAATAGCAGAGGTCTAAAGGACTTGGCTAAAAGAAGGTTTCTTGCAGAGGCATCTTTAGAGCAGCATTTAGATTTCATTGCTCTATCGGAGACTGGTAGAGAAAACTTTGCGCCCCAGTTTCTGTCCTCTCTTGCAGGTGGTATTGATTTCGATTGGCATTGCCTCCCTCCGCGAGGAAGATCGGGTGGTATCTTGCTAGGTGTGAGATGCGATTCGCTTGAAGTCCGAAGTGTAGTAATGTGCGACTTCGCGGTTAAGTTTCGAGTCAGGTCTAAAGTAGATGGTTTCAACTGGGCTTTGGTGGCAGTTTATGGTGCCGCACAGCCCGAGCTTAAACCGGAGGTTCTGGCGGACCTTGTTCGAATCTGTGGGTCAGAACAGCTCCCAATTTTAGTTGGGGGTGATTTTAATATCATTAGGAGGAGAGAGGAGAAGAATAATGATAACTTTGACGGCAGGTGGTCGTTTATGTTTAATACCATTATTGAAAGCTTGGATCTGAGAGAGATAGAGCTTTCTGGTAGAAAGTTTACCTGAGCTAATGCTCTGCCAAACCCAACCTACGAAAAACTGGATCGAGTTCTCGCAAGCGTGGAGTGGGAACGAAAGTTTCCTCTGGTTGCGGTGCAAGCTCTCTCGCGGGGAATATCCGATCACACACCCTTGTTCCTGGACTCAGGGGAGCCGAACCACGTGGGTAACAAGAACACCTTCTCTTTCGAGATGTCATGGTTCGAACGAGAGGGGTTCTTGGACCTGATTGCCAGGAATGGGCTAGGGGTGCAGGAGGTACGACTGCGGTCAAGCGTTGGTAGAATAAGATTAGGCATTTGAGAAGTTTTTTACGGGGTTGGGCTAAACACCTCAGTGGTGTGTATAAGATTGAAAAGGATAGACTCCTTTCTCTTATACAGGCCCTTGACATAAAGGCCGAATCCATGATTTTGCTGCGAGCTGAGCTCCAGGTTAAAACTGAGGCGGAGAAGAGGTTGAAAGAACTACTCCGCGAAGAAGAATTGAAGTGGGCATTGCGAGCTAAAGTCCGCAAAGTGGTCCAAGGGGACGCTAATACTCAATTCTTTCATTTGATTGCTAATGGTAAGCACAGAAAGAAGCAAATATTCCAACTTGAACAAGATGAGGGCACGATTTTAGGACAGGATAACCTAAAAACATATATTACCGAGTATTATAGGCAGTTATTTGGACCTCCGAAGGATAATTGTGTGTTCCTCGATGAGTCCAGGACTGGAGATGTGCCTCAACTATCGGCTGCCGACAATGATATTCTGGTTGCCCCGTTCTCAGAGAAGGAGGTGTTTGATGCTATTGCACAGATGAAAAACAATAAGGCGCCCGGACCGTATGGATTCTCGGTCGAGTTCTATAAAAAGTGCTGGCACATTATTAATGGGGATTTATTACCTATGTTCCACGATTTGTTCTCTGGACAGCTTCACTTATTTCACTTGAATTTTGGAACTATCACACTGCTTCCTAAGAAAACGGATGCTGTGAGAATTGAGCAGTTCAGGACGATTTGCCTCCTCAATGTTAGTTTCAAAATCTTCACCAAAGTCGGGACTAATAGGCTCACACAGATTGCGCATTTTGTCGTGCAACAATCCCAAACTGCTTTCATGCCGGACAGAAATATCCTTGAAGGGGTGGTCGTCCTGCATGAAACGCTCCATGAAATCCATTCCAAAAAATTAGATGGAGTAATTTTTAAGGTGGATTTCGAGAAAGCGTACGATAAGGTCAAATGGCCATTCCTCCAACAGTCATTGCGTATGAAAGGATTTGATGAAGCCTGGCGCTGATAGGTTCAATCATTTACGCAAAAAGGTAGTGTGGGAATTAAAGTAAATGATGATATAGGTCATTACTTCCAGACACATAAAGGCCTAAGACAAGGAGATCCGATGTCCCCTATCCTGTTTAACATTGTGGTGGATATGTTAGCAATTTTGATAGGAAGGGCTAAGGAAAATGGTTAAGTAGGTGGATTGGTACCTCATCTTGTTGATGGAGGTGTATCCATCCTTCAGTACGCCGATGATACAATTATCTTTATGGAGCATGACTTGGCCAAGGCAAGAAATATGAAGCTTGTGTTATGCCTATTTGAACAATTGACCGAGTTAAAGATTAACTTTCATAAAAGTGAGCTGTTCTGTTTTGGTAGAGCCAAAGAAGAACAGGAGGCTTATAGGCAATTGTTTGGGTGCGAGTTGGGAGAGTTACCCTTTTCTTACCTAGGTATTCCAATACACCATCGTAGGCTGACAAACAGAGAATGGAAGAGCATATAGGACCGATTTGAGAAGAAACTGAGTTGCTGGAAGGGTAAGCTCATGTCATACGGAGGCCGATTAATTCTGATAAATTTGGTGCTCACGAGTATGCCTATGTTTCTCCTATCGTTCTTTGAGGTCCCAGTTGGTGTTAGGAAAAGACTGGACTTTTATCGATCGCGTTCCTTTTGGCAGGGCGACGAGCTTAAAAGAACATATCGGCTTGCTAAATGGGATATCATCTGTAGACCGAAAGACCAAGGGGGTCTTGGTATTCAGAATCTAGAAGTTAAGAACAGATGCCTTCTTAGCAAGTAGCTGTGGAAGCTCTCATCGGAGAATGATGCTATGTGAGCTCAAATCCTTCGCAACAAGTACCTCCAGACAAAAACTTTGTCCCAGGTTACAGTCAGGCCGACTGATTCACCTTTCTGGAAAAGACTGATGAAAGTCAAACAATCTTTGTTTAATAGGATGAAGTCTGTTGTTGGAAACGGTGCTAGTACACGTTTCTGGGAGGATACTTGGCTCAGCGATACACCCTTGGCCATCCAATATCCGTCTTTGTACCGTATTGTCCTACGACTTGAGGTGTTCGTCGCCTCGGTATTTCAATCTATCCCCCTTAATATTCAGTTTCGACGGTCGCTAGCGGGCAATCGTTGGGAAGAATGGCTCCGTCTAGTTAGGAGACTGATGGAGGTTCAGCTTTCTCAACAACCCGATGAATTACGCTGGAAACTGACTAAGTCTGAAGTATTCACAGTTAAATCAATGTATATTGATGTTATTAATTCGAACTCCATTCCTACATCCAAGCATGTTTGGACTGTCAAAGTTCCTTTGAAAATAAAAGTGTTTATGTGGTTTGTTCATAAACAAGTTATTTTAACCAAGGACAACTTGATAAAGCGTAATTGGACATGACCTACTAGGTGTAGTTTCTGTGATCGGGATGAGACAATCATACACCTCTTTTTTGATTGCCCGTTGGCCAAAGTCCTTTGGCGGACGGTCCACATTGCTTTTAATATCAATCCACCGAATTCTGTCAACGCATTATTTGGGACATGGCTTAATGGGATTGAGCCTGACTTAGCGAGATACATTCGGGTTGGAGTTTGCGTGTTGCTGTGGACTATCTGGACTTGCAGAAATGATTTGGTTTTTAACAGAATATCACGTATCCATTTTTTGCAGGTTATATTTCGAACCACGGCACTGATCCGTTCGTGGTCGCTACTCACTCCGATGGAGGCCAGAGAGCATTTGGTTACTGGATCTTTCCGCTGGGAGATGGTAGCTCGGGATATCTTCAACCGGTTTGGATGGCGGTCATGTAATTGGATAGGCAATTAGTTTCCCTATTTATTTTTAGCCAGCCGGTTGTGGCGTTTTTTCGTGGCTAGTTGGTGTTTCTAGCCTTGCATGGCTCTGTGTGAGCCTTCTCTGCTTTATTTTTATTTTTGAAGACCTTGGACCATGTTGGCACTGCTTTATTTGGTTAATAAGAAGGCCGTATGCATCACTCTGATGCAGAGGCCGGGGAGCCTCCTTTTCAAAAAAAAAAACATAAGCTCTTTAGAACTATATTGTATGAGAAGGAATTAGGCACACAGGACACAGCCGAGGGCACACGTCCTATGAAGCAGCATGTCCACAGCTTCGTCTGTCCGTTTTGCACAGCAGAGGCACTTGAGGATGGTGCTGGTGACAACCTCATTTGTTTTGAGGCCGGTCCTTAGGAGGTGGCTGAAGTAGGCAAGCCCTAGGTCGGGACGACGCACGCGGCAGCAGCAGTTCGTCAGGATGGCGTAGGTGTGGACTGTGGGCGGCGCCACCTACCGGCCGGCTTCTTCTCAGCATACACGGTTGAAGAGTGTGAGGGCAAGGGAGGGTCCGTCTCCGCGGGCGACGGTGTCCCGCGCATGGGCAAGGCCGGTGAGGAAGCCTTTCAGGGCATGCTCGGGGACCGGAGTGGACTGCCGCAGCAATTGGTCGAACAGGTGGTGTGCGTCTTCCGAGCTGAGCGTCGCGGCGACGAAGGAGGAGGAGGCAGGACTTCGGCGTAGAGAAGGACGAGCGGCGGGGGAGGCGGGACGGGCACTGTGCGCCTACTGGACTGGACTGGTATTGCTTTGCTTTGCTTGTGAAGGCATACATACTGAGACCGAAACTGCTGATCCAAAGGTTCTAATCCACGCATGACACTTAATTAAATGCTCAACTCACTCACCGTGGGTAAAATCGTTCAAAGAGTGTTGTGATACTATCACATGTACCACTGTTTTGTTTTCTGTCACACACACACACATGCCATTTTTTGACATTACAGTAACATCGATCATCATTTTTATTAAATATATGTGCATAAAAACTAAGAATATACGATGTTCTACTCCCTCTGTTCACGAATATAATTGTGATAGATCCCATTAAAAAGTTATAATTGTGATAGACAATATTGAAAATAATAACTTTAAATGTTTTCCACTTCTCAAAAATAATAATTTCCGAGGCAAATCTATACACATGATTCTCAAATTGGAAATGTAAATGATTAAATGATATTTGATCTAAGATTTTGACTGAAGGCACGTGTAAAGCCTCACTTTAGTTGTGATGTGAAGGAAGTAACATTAATCAACAGACCATGTGTCATTATCTAGGAAAAAAGAGTTTTCTCCTCACAACTCTCACAATACAAAAGGCAGCTAGGGAATGTGGATGCAGGGTTCGACCATGACTCGCTGGAAGGATCTGTGGGGGCTATCATTAGAGACCACAATGGTAATTTCGTGGCAGCGGCGAATGAAAAACTGAACATATGCTATGATGCAATTAGCGCAGAAGCAATTGCAGTAAAGTTTGGCTTGAACCTAGCTCGTGCCGCTGGATGCAACAAGATCGAGTTAAATTCGGATAGTCTTGAGGTCATCAACGCGCTTAAAGAAGGGAGTTCTTCTTCGGTTGCCAGTGCCATCTTTGATGACTGTTTTTTTTATGTCCTTTAGATTTTACTCATATCATCTTTGAACACTGCTGTAGAGAAAACAATAAAGTAGCTCATGAGTTAGCTAGAATTGTTAAATTCAATCCTCCTGGTGTTTGGCTGGATACAGCCCCGGGGGCGATTATCCCCCTGATTGTTTCTGATGCTACTATTGTAGCTAATTAATAAAGAAGGTGTTGAATGTAAAAAAAAAGGCAGCCAGGGTTTCCCAAACCATATGAAAACAAACAAGAAAATTAAAAAAATAAGTAAAACCGATACAGATTTAAAGGGAAAAAACGAATAAAATCTTCCCAAAACAGGAAGGACATGGTCGACCCAATAGCGCCCACAGGGGTCTGCATTTCCTCGTCCGCCATCCGGTATGCTTGGATTTTGATTAGAAAAATTTGTAGAATCTTAATATGATGTTATTTTACATGTTAACAATTTTCTAAATGCTTTTTTGGCTGCAACCCTAATCAAATAGCGCATGATCCGTCTTTCTTTCGCATCGATGTTGATTTGGATTGAAAATGAACACCTCAACAAAATCAGATTGGAAATGAAAGAAATCATCTATAGCCACACATCCATGCGTCGGCAAAACCTCACAAGATGACAAAGAAAATAGATTTCTCATCTTATGCTGAGAGAGAAAGAGGGACATCTTAGGATTGCCCACATTCAAACACGTTGTGACTTAGTTAGCACTAAGGCCATCGACGCGAGGGTGGAAAGAAAGATAAGCAGCAACATAGATGGGATGTCATGTTGATATAAAAAAACATGGACCTACTGGGATTGGAAAGAAATTTTATGTATGGCCACACATGCATGCCTCGGCAAGATCTCACGGGGTGGAAAACAATGCAAATTTCTCATTTTATGCCCAGAGAGATATCTTAGGATTGACTACACTTAAACACATTATCACTCTGTGAGCATTGAGGCCACCGTGGGCGAGGGTGTAAAGAAGAATAAGTGGCAGCACAGATGGCATGTCATGTTGAAATAAAGGAAATTGACCTATTGGGGTCTTGAATCATGGTTATTGGGTTAGGATGTGTCTTTTTTCTTCCGTTGCAACGCACAAGCTCTCTTGCTAGTCTTATTTATATATAGTTTTGATCATAACAACCTTATTCATCAAATAATAGCAATGTCGTTTACATACTGGTGAAGAATAGAGCCAGGGACATTGGATTTTCAAGATTCAAACTTATTAATGCTAAATAGTGTTTTGCCAAGCAATCAGCTATCATGTTTGCTTCTCTGCTACAGTGGACATGATTGAAACATCAGATCAAATATAAGCATTTGGATGAGAGATAGCCTCCAACACCATCATACTGTCAGACTCAACGATGAGTTTAGTGCACCCCACTCCACTTTTTCTGGTAGTCTTGTTTATATGTAGTACTCTCTCCACAAAGAAATATAAGAGCGTTATTAAATAGTGATTTAAACGTTTTTATATTTCTTTACATAGGAAATACTACTTACAAACAAATTTACTTTCTCTGTAAACTAATATAAAAATGTTTAGATTACTATTTTAATGGGCGAAGTATCAAGTGAAAACGCTTGATCAGTAAAAACTGAAAACTATCATTCTAACCCATCGGATCAAGGACATACAGCAGAGATCGGAGGTGGGAATATGGCCATCCACTTAACAATTCTTTTGCACATAACCCCCGGTGCTTACGTTCTGTCTTGTGAAGGATTTAGCGAACTAGAAAAAAAAAGCAAAACGAATCTCGACCCAGGCGGCGGCGACTAGATTGCGACTTGGCGGCCGCCATGAAGCCTCGTCATGTGCAGAACGCCATGCCCTCTTCCTCATCCTCCATCGGCCATGTATACCAGTGCTAGTCCTCCGTCGGCACCGCCCAGCAGCGTGAGCGCTCCGCCGCCCGTGATCGTCAGCCCACTGTTGGCCCCGTCCAGTAGCACGAGCGCTCCGGCGGCCATGATTTCCCGTCCTCCGTTGGCCCCGTCCAGCAGCACGAGCGCTACGGCGGCCATGATCCCCCGTCCTCCGTTGGCACTGTCTAGCAACACGAGCGCTCCGGCTGTCATGATCCCCCGTCCTCCGTTGGCCCCGTCCAGCAGCGCGATCACTCCGTCGGCCGTGATTCCACACCCTCTGGCGGTGCCGTCCAGCAGCGCAAGTCCTTTGCCGGCCTCTGCGGTAAGCAATGATTTTTTTTTTATGGTTTATTTTCTTCCTCCATTGATACGAACTGATCATGCTAATGCCATGGTTACTTTTGTTAGCTTGGTGGTGATTTGGTTTTTCAAAACCATAATTGCGATGAAGGAGTACGCCATGACATTGAAATACATCCTCCTCCCATCAATTTGGATAGCTTCCGGACACCCAAAAAAAGAGCAACGGACGTCCCAGTTTGTGTGAGTGTCATACAATTTAGTTCAAATGCCTCTAACAATTACTAACTTGTATGACTAATGGCTGTTGTAATTTTTAGAGTTCATCATGTACACCCAAATGCGATGAGAACTTGAAGCCAGCTGTAGGAATGCCATTTGATAGTATGGAAGAGGTCGAGGAGTTTTACAAGGCTTATGCGCACAATGTTGGATTTTCAGTTCGAATTGGACAGAGGAAGACTGTAGATAATGTGATAGTCTGGAGGCGTTTTCTTTGTTCAAAATCAGGATTCCGAACAGAGAAGGTGGATGAACCCAGGACGAATTTGAACGGAGAGAAGAAAAGAACACATGCAAGAAAGATCACTAGATGTGGTTGTGAGGCCATGATAACTGTGAAGCATATAAAGGATGGCAAATACTCAATATCAGATTTTCATGAAGAACACACCCATGATTTTGTCACACCTAGGAAGCAACATTTAATCAAGTCTAACAGAAAAGTCAGCGAGAAGGCCAAGGGCACACTATTCACATGTCATGCAGCTAGCATTGGTACATCTGGGGCATTTCGATTGCTTCGTGTTGGTGAGGGTGGATTTGAGTTCGTGGGGTGCACAAAAAGAGACCTGCAAAATTATCATCGTGACATGAGAAGTACTTTCAAGGATTCAGATGCTCAAATGTTCATTGACAACCTCAGGAAGAGGAAGAAAATCAACCCGGGGTTCTTCTTTGAGTATGTTCTTGATGATAAAAACTGTCTGACACATGTATTTTGGGCTGATGCTTTTTGTAGAAAGAATTATGCTTTGTTTGGCGAAATGGTGTCCTTTGACTCTACATATAGCACCAACCAGTACAACATGATTTTTTGCCCATTCACAGGAATAAACCACCACATGGGATCTGTTTTTTATGGTGCCGCCTTGATTGTAGATGAGAAGATAGAGTCATATGAATGGGTATTTGAAACGTTCTTGAAAGCAATGGATGGGGCAGCACCAAGGCTTATAGTGACCGATGAAGACCAAAGCATGAAGGCTGCAATTGAACATATAATGCCAAACACTACCCATAGGTTATGCATGTGGCACATAATGAGAAAGCTTCCAGAAAAGGTTGGCCCTCCATTGAGAGAGGATGAACATTTCTATAGTACAATTAACTCATGTGTATGGGGCTCTGAAAACCCAGCTGAATTTGAGGCAAAATGGTCTTCATTGATTTCTGAATTTGGGCTTGAGGAAAACACATGGTTTGCTAGGAGATACGAACTTCGTGAATCATGGATACCAGCCTACTTCAGAGGTGTTTTTTTGGGTGAGACTCTAAGAACCACTTCAAGGTCAGAGAGTGCTAACTCGTTTTTCAATCACTTTATTGGCTACAAACATGCTTTGGTGGAGTTTTGGATTAGGATTGGTACAGCCCTAGAAGAACAACGTTAGAATGAACTCAAGGCTGACCATGAGTGCCTCAATTCTATGCCTCCATTGATTACATCTTGGGAGATTGAGAAGCATGCTAGTCTGGTCTTCACCCATGAGGTTTTCAAATATTTTCAGAAGGAGGTGCGTGCAGCTAGAGATCATTGCTTGATTGAAAGCATATCACAGGAAGGTGATGTGAGAACCACGGTTATAGGTGGTGACCGCTCTTCGAAGTCTCGAGAAGTTCAATTCAACACAACATCCATGAGCGGTCATTGCTCTTGCATGTTATTTCAGACACGTGGAATTCCATGCCGACATATCATTGTTGTTTTGAGAGGTGCAAAGATGAATGAGCTACCTAGCCATTTTATTCTAGATAGGTGGAAGAAAACAGTTAACAGGAGGGTACTATATGATAGCTACGACAACTTGCTTGAAGAGAATGAAAGTAGTTCCTCTGATTTGGCAAAGCGAAAAATGGTTTCTGAGATACACCAAGCAGTGGATGATACAATTAGGTTGGCTGAACACTCTCCTGAAGAATTGGAAGCAATAAGAAACATTCTCATCGACATGAAAAGAAATGTTTCTGAAAGGGTTGTTGCCAATCATCCTAGTAGACAAGATGAGTTTGAGGCATATATTGGTTGTACTATGCCTAATCAAGTTGAAATTCATCCACCAACAGATGTCCATACAAAAGGGAGATGCAAAAGAATTAAGGGGCACTTAGACAAGGGTGGGCATCAAAATAAGGATGTAGAAGGGAAGCAAAATAAGGATGGAGAGGGGAAGAAAAATATTGGTGGACAAAAAAAGAAAGTGCCTAGAACGTGCAAGAAGTGTAAGCAAGTTGGCTTCCATGATAGCCGTAATTGCCCTAACAATAACTAAGAAAACTACTGGTACTTTTCATGACCATACAATTTATTTTTCTTTCAAAAATGTATACACAGACACAAACTTATCTGTTTATGTCAAACTGCAGGTCTTGTTCCAACTCCACGATGCATTTCGAAACGACAACTTTGCATTGAAGCTCATGTGTTGGACGGCTTTTACATGAACTTTCCGCTTATATTTCCTAGGAGATTATTATTTTATTTCGAAATATTGTAGTTCTGTTGAATATTTATGTCTGAATATTGTATTTCTGAATATTTATGTCTGAAGATTCATCAAAATGGCCAGAGAGAAATTTTGTTTCGCGATGCAAGAATAATATTTCGCATGGCAAGTTGTTTGCTCCAGTTTACTGTGTACAAGTGATGTTGAAATCATCGCCTGCTTATGTCAAGTGTGGGAAAGGTTTGTAGATAACAGAGGGCATTGAGCTTACCAGGATCCCCCTGCCTACTCCTCCTGCTGCTATCTTTTGGCTGGCAACTGTTCGTTTTTACTAAAAAGGGTTAGACTTAGACAGGATAATAAGGCACAAGAGGTTCATTGGTTAACGTTGCGTCCTGTTGGTTTTAGCACATGTGCCTTACGGAATTCTGAAATTAGAAAGACAAAAGATGTTAAATCACCAGTGCATGCCTCACTTTTAACAAGGGAATATTTCTGCAACCAATTCACATTCATTCTGTAAATCTGCAAATTCAGTATGTACAGCAGTAGCAAAAGAGCAAATATTTCTTGTATATATCCAAATTAATTCAAGTGTTTTTTGAAACTGTTGTTTGTACAGCCAAATATTTCAGTATGTAGCAACATGTTCATACTTAAATGTACATCCAAATCGCGTGGATAGCAAAACAACAACAGTAGCAAGAGCAAATGTTTCTGTATGTACATCGACTCACGTGTTTTTTGAATACCCACTTTCACTTTCACTTCAGGTGAAGTAAAACAATAAAGATTTATCTTATCTGTACATCACTATTCAGTCAGCTACACAGCAAGAACACCAACGATTTTAATCTACAGCAAAACAACAGCTCCAGAGGGCAAGCAAGTTGCAGGGTCGCCGTCGCATGGAGGCAGCGCCGCCGGCCGCCGCCACTGGGTCTCCCTCGCCTGGGCCAGCGCCAGGTCGCTGGGTCGTGGACGTCGCCTTGGCCAGGGTCATCTCGGTGGCCGTCTCGTTGCCGTTGGGTGGGGATACCGCCAGCATGCGCCAGATCGCCTGGGGGCATCGCGGTCGCGTCGTTGCTCCACCGTGGCCTCCAAGTCACCGTCGCTAGGGGTGCGGCGCCGGCCTCCAAGTCGCAGTCCAGTAGCCGCCGCCAAGTCTCGCCCTCGCCTGGGTCGAGATTCGTTTTGCTTGTTTCTTTTCTTTCTAGTTCGCTAAATCCTTCACAAGACAGAACGTAAGCACGGAGAGTTATGTGCAAAAGAATTGTTAAGTGGATGGCCATATTCCCACCTCCGATCTCTGCTGTATGTCCTTGATCCGATGGATTAGAATGATAGTTTTCAGTTTTTACTGATCAAACGTTTTCACTTGATACTTCGCCATTTTAATGATCTAAATGCTTTTATATTAGTTTACGGAGGGAGTATTTTTCAACGTGTCCCTACACATGAAAAATAATAAAGCCCAACTGAAATGAATATATAAACTGAATTTACGATATTCAATTTAAGCAGACGAGGATAGCTTCAATCCGCGGTGGATGAGCGGGGCCACTTTCTTCACCGAGGGCCTGGCCATGGTCCGCCCCCACCACGCCAGGACGCTCGCGCGCGACTCCAGCACCGTCGCGTACTCGGTGCCGGCCACGAGGCAGTAGGTGAAGCCGAAGTGGACGAGGTCGGCGAGGCTGAAGAAGTCCCCGGCGAGGTACGGCGAGCTGGACAGCCGCGCCTCGTACACGTCGAGGACCTTCTCCAGCTTCCCGACGTACTCGTCGACGACGGCCTGGTCGCGCGCGCCGCCGATGAACGGCAGGATGACGCACTGCCGGACGATGTTGGCGATGGCCGGCTGGTACTGGTGGGCCTCCACCTCCATCCACACGTCCACCATGGCTGATTCCTCGAGTCTGGACTCTCGGAGGAGATCGGTGGAGCTGGTGCCTCCGTACTTGCGGAGAACGTACCGCGAAATCGCGCGCGATTCTGAGATCATATTACCGGTGTGTGGATCAATTGAAAATCTAATCACAGTTAGTATGCTGCTATGAATTGGTTCGTGAGCGAGTTTGTGAATTTCATACCGAAGAGAGTCAGCTCGCCGTCCTCCAACGCCGGGATCTTGCCGAATGGCTGCGAGATTGAACCGTGTGAAGACTTGCATAAGAAAATGGAGCGAGATAGAAACATACTGAAATCAAAGTATGAATTGTCTCTGTTTCTACATACGTTCCGAGAGAGGTAGGGCTCGGTCCTCTGCTCCCGCGCAGCCATGTCGAGGGGGAGGAGCTCGTAGTCGGCGCGGACCTCCTCCAGGCACAGCAGCACCGTCGCGACGAACGGAGACGCCGCCACCCCGTACACCTTCAGGGCACCGCCCATCTCTCTCTCCCTCCCTCTCACACACCCACGCAGCTTCACTCTCTCTCTCTCTCTCTCTCTCTCTCTCACAGAGCTGTAATTAAGCAGCTCTGTTTTTTAATTAGTGCGTGCTTAAGCAGACCTTGACCAGCATAACTTATAGTACATGTGATGGGAGTGATTGAGAGGAAGATAATATAACCAAATAGTGTAGACGGTACTATACAATTTTCGTGATCTGATCTTGGGAAGATTTGGTGTGGTTATGGTCAACCAAGTGATAATTTCTTTTTGTCCTTGAATTGGTTGATGAATCGAGCTTCCTCCCTGCCCAAGGAATTGTGACTTTGTCCATAATTAAATTCATACGATAATATATCTAAATAGTGGTCCTTTATGGGATTTGCTTTCTCACTTCAAATGGTACTCCCTCCGTCCCATAATATAACAATATTCTTCATTAAATATCCACTTCCTCAATAAACAGTAAAATGATTAATAATAGGAAAAAATAAAAAATAAATGATTTTTTTGCAAGTAAGATGTGCATGTGTGTGATGTTCGTGCAAAATTTGATGAAGTTTTGACATTCGAGAAGTGCATGGTAAAAAAAGACAAATTAGGACATGCACAGCGCTGTTTTAAAATGTTCCTGACGTGCCAGATTTTTTTTTTTTTTTGCCATGAGCTCCTCGGATGCCCAAACTTCATAAAATTTTGCACGAACATTAAGCATTTGAGCATCTTGCATCTAACACGGGCTCTCTGAACCCAAACACCAAAACAACGTGTCCCTTTTTTATACACTACACTAATGTAAAAGACGTTTTTATATTATGGTATGGCCGGAGTAATAGACTAGTATACTCTTCTCATGATCTGGTCGCCGGGAAGATTTGGTGTGGTTATGGTCTTCTACCTAGTACCTAGTGATATTTTCCTTTTGTTCTTGATTGACTTGTTCAATAATTCGAGCTTCCTTCCTACCCAAGGAATTGTGACTTCGTATACAGTGAAGCTCTTCAAGATGTTGGCAGAGTTAGATAGACTGCATTGCCTTCCAAATGAATTTGTTCATCCTATCATCAAACAAAAAAAAGGAATTTGTTCATCCTGATATGGACATTACATTACGTGTAATGTTATAAAACAGGCGGCTGATCTGGCGCATGTGTTGGTCGCTCGCATGCTCGCCATGTCGCTCTATGGGGCCCACGCACCGACCACCACATACCCCTCGCCTTATCCTTTTTCTGTCGCACATCCGTCTCTTCCCCGCCGCCCTTCATGCCCAACCTCACATCTCTCAACACGTCTCTCTTAGGTTCGGCTCACTGGCGCACAAAAAGCTTCGCTCCTCAGGCGAGCCACACATCAAATCCACAGCTCCGCCATGGCTCTCCTACCTTCCACATATCATAGGGCCCTTCCTTTTCGAAAAAAATATCATAGGGCCCAAATCCACTCCAATCCCCTCCTCGCAAATGATCACTGCTATGGTGGGGTTACCCCGAGCTAGGGTGACCACCCTACCGCGTGGCGGAGGCGATTCTACGTTGGGCGACGAGAGACAACGACCGGATGTGCAGAAACCGACGTGAAGGGGTGCTAGAACCAACATATGGTGATGCTGGAAAAGGCACGGAACATGCTGGCGATGCACAGCTGCAAACGGTGGTACTCCCCAAGCCACAACGGCACCATGGCGATGCTACGACCTTGCTACGACGAGTTGCAACCATCCATGGCGGAGCTACAACCAGCGGTTCGCCTGAGACATGATGACGCCAAGGGGTTGCTATGATGTGCTCCAACCAGCGCGGCATGATGTTCAGACCATCGCCATCGGTGTTGGAGATATGCCTTAGAAGCAATCATGTATGATGATATTTTCTATGTGTTTATGAATCAATATAGTCTTTAGTCATTATCAATGATGTGTATCAACAAGTACGCGACTTGTTTGTGATACTATGCATTCCATGATGACTTTGCTAAATGGTCCCTAGTCAAAACGGCTGTGTGGACGTGCAACCAAGTAGACTAGCATATGATGCAGTGGATGGTCCGGTCTCCCTAACCATGTAGCGTTGAATGCTAGCCGGTTAATATGGACTCGGAAAGATCTTGTAGGATTCGACATAGTCAGATTCGAGTCCAGAAGGTCTGAGTCGGACAGACCCAACTATGAGACGCGGCGATAAGTTGTCTGTGAGTTTCTAGTACAACATACATTATTTGTCCTAAGATCTGAAGTGGTGCATGGACTTAGGATGGTGACAGGCCTGCTTTGTGCCGATCAAATGCTACTCCGTAACTGGGTAGTTACAAAGATAGGTTCCGGGTTTGTCTGTACCCATGCCGTGAGATATGGTCAAGCAGGATGAGATTTGCTCCTGTGATCCCCAGAGATATACTCTAGGCCTCTCGTGTGATCTGACCTGGATAAGCATGGACATGCAACAAGGAATATGAGATAAGGCAAGGTGTTGGTCGAATTCGCTGAACAAGAAAGAGGTCGGATTGTAACAAGGATGACCAATTCGCCTTGAGCCTGACAACGGGACAGGTCGGTGCCTTTCATCCGAAAAAATAAGCACACCTTCCACCTCCGTTTCTTTTCCACCCGGATTTTATGCACGCCCAGTTTGATACGCGTGAAAACTGTTACACATGTAAAATAAATATATTGGCGAAGCAGCAATCCAAGCGGGCCCTTAGAATAAGGAAAACGTTTATTCTAAGTCGACTGAAATTTGGCTGGCTTAAACCGTGTCGATAGCCGTTCGATGGGCTTCGATCATGCGACGCTCGTCTTTCCCTGTCACACACTCCAGCCATGGACGTCGGTGGCACCAACACACCCACGTGTCCCCTTGGGTCCCACCAACCGCTCTGTTATCTTATCTCCAACGCGATCCCGTGAGCCACCCATTCCTTTCTTCCTCAAATCACTGCTTCCATTCCTTCCGTCGCTCCCTCAATTCTCAAGTCTATCCGCCATGAGCGCTGCTACCCAACTATGCTGCTCCAATCGATGGTTGCCGGTGCACGGTGCTACAATGTAACGCCCTCGATGCGGCTATATCTCCTACGTGTCGAGGCATGACTTAGAGGCATAGCCGCATTGAAAGCAATGTCGCAAATCGGGAAATCATCACACATCCCATTTACATAAATAATATAAAGGGGAAGAACATAGTTGGCGTACACTCGCCACGTCACATCAAAGTACATAAATAACATCCATCATACAAATCACTCATGGCCCGACTACGGCGCCAAAATAGAAAAGACTCCCAACATGCGACAAGGCCCTGAATCTAACCCCGAATACGCACCACTACTGATCATCAGGAAAAGACACATAGTAACGCTGAGAGTCCTCGTCGTACTCCCACTTGAGCTCGAGCGCGCCATCTGGAGCTGTATCATCTGTCCCTGCATCTGGTGTAATAGTAATCTGTGAGCCACAGGGACTCAGCAATCTCGCACCCTCGCGATCAAGACTATTTAAGCTTAAGGTAGGAAAGGGGGTAATGTATAAGTGGAGCTGCAGCAAGCGACTAGCATATATGGTGGCTAACTTATTCGCAAAAGAGAGCGAGAAGAGGAGGCAAAGCACGAGCGAGAAACTAGAGATCAACCTGCGCAAACATAACTCCAACACCGTGTCCACTTCCCGGACTCCACCGAGAAGAGGCCATCACGGCAACACAATCAGTTGATTCATTTTAATTAATTAAGGTTCAAGTTATCTACAACCGGACATTAACAAATTCCCATCTATCCATAACCGCGGGCACGGCTTTCGAAAGATCAATCCCTGCAGGGGGGTCCCAACTTAGCCCATAACAAGCTCTCACGGTCAACGAAGGAATAGACCTCCACCCAAGACACACCGATCAGACTCGGTATCTCGGTACAACAAGATAATTCGTCAGGTCAAAACAAGTCCAGCAACACCGCCCGAATGTGCCGACAAATCCCGATAGGAGCTGCACATATCTCTTTCTCAGGGCACACTCAGATTGTCTTAGGTACGGGTAGGCCAGCCCAGAGTTGCCCCTGGTGGCCACCGGCAGCTGACAGTTGGACCAACACTCAGAGGAGCACTGCCCGGGGGGGTTTAAAATAAGATGACCCTCGGGCTCCGGAAACCCAAGGGAAAAAGAGGCTAGGTGGCAAATGGTAAAACCAATGTTGGGCATTGCTGGAAAAGCTTTAATCAAGGCGAACTATCAAGGGGTTCCCATTATAGCCCAACCGCGTAAGGGACGCAACAATCCGGGAACATAACACCGATATGACGGAAACTAGGGCGGCAAGAGTGGAACAAAACACTAGGCGAGAGGCCGAGCCTTCCACCCTTTACCAAGTATATAGATGCATTAAGATAACATAGCAATATAATGATATCCCAACAAGTAAATAAATGTTCCAACAAGGAACGGCTCCGATCTTCACCTGCAACTAGCAACGCTATAAGAAGGGGCTGAGCAAAGCGGTAACATAGCCAATCAACGGTTTGCTAGGACAAAGGTGGGTTAGAGGCTCAATCATGGCAATTGGGAGGCTGACAAGCAAGTGGTAGGCATCGTATTAATGGCATAGCAAAAGAGCGAGCAAACTAGCATAGCAAAGATAGTAGTGATTTCGAGGGTATGATCATCTTGTCTGCACAGTTGTCAGAGTTGACTGGATCCTCAAAAGCAAACTCAACGGGCTCCTCGTTAGCGAACTCGTCTCCCGGCTCTATCCAACAACGCAAACAAGCAACAAGGATACAATCAACCACGTGCAAGGGCAACCAATAATATGCAAAGATGGTATGCTATGCGGGATGCGATGCGGGATGCAAAATGCAAGACGTGACAGGAAATGCATGAACCTGGCCTCAACTTGGAAAACCAAGTGTGCCACTGGATAGAGGGGAAGAAATCCCCTGAAAACGATATAAAGATCATAGGAATCGGAGCTACGGTTTGAAAATGGCAAGCGTTTTACGAAACGAACCGATCTGCGATTTACAGCAAGTAAGCTCCTAAATGCATCGAAATGAACATGCTACAGCCACCAAAAATGAAAACAAAATACATGGCAGGGATGTACACAAGATGCTTAACAAATCATTAGTACTGAGCCATAGGCAAATTCATCCATTAAGGGGTTCAAACAAGCATGGCAAAATTGAATAAGCAAAACAGATTTCAGACTTTGTGAAATTAACACTAGTCTGAAATTTCAGACCACGATGCTCTCTTCGGAGCAGCAAAACAACATGATAGATAAACTGAACATGGAAAGTAAGAGCATGGCATGGAGCTACTCAACAAGCTTAACAAAACATCCAAAATGACCTGGGGCCAAAAGGGTTCACAAAATACTCTAACGAGCACACGAATATCGATGAAACACAATCAGTTTTCAGACTTAGTGAAAACTGAGACATGCTGAAATTATAACTCACGGAGGCATGTAAACGAGCTCGATGCGCTCACTACGGTGCAAGTCATGGAAAGGAAAGCATATATCCATAAAGAAGGCACAAAATTCTAGCTAGTCATGGCAAGAACAATGGCATAGCAAGCACGGATCACTAGCAATAGCACAGGCAAAATATCAAAAGAGTTCACGATCTGCCCAAATACACAACTATGCAAAAGTTGAGCTCGATTGACTCAACCTAGGGTGCTCCAACATAACAAGTAAAGACATGGATGGATAGAGCACAACATAAATAACAAATCACTCTTATTGATCATGCTCAAAAGAGGCACGGATCACTAGGAAACAAGCTGGACATATAGCATCATGAACTAAAACATCCCAGACTTGGTGAAAAACACTATGTCCCTGAAATCAGCAAACTCAGGTACCCCTCTTTGCAAGCTTGCACAAGACACCACACACATCCTAAAAATGCATGGGTGGCACCTCTGGAAAGAAGACAAAAAGCTTAACAATTCATCCCAAAGGGTCACAGGCATATCATGCACACAATAATCATGGCAAAAATGACAAAAGACAATGTTGAGCTAACGGATCTGCAATTTAACTCACGATGCCTCTTTCTAACAGCATTTTGGGCATCAAGATGAACTCTAATGCAAATGATGCAATGGAATGAAATGATGCACTCGTTGAGATGAAGATTTTGATATATCATATGTCCAAAACGGAGCTACGGATGCAAAGATATGAGCAGTCAAACGTAGCACGAAAATTAGGGTTCCGGGAATAAAAGTCAACCGAGGGGGATGTTTCAGATCTGGATCTGGCACACGCTTCCCGAGGCGGCGCCGGAGTACTGTTTGCCGGAGTCGAAGAAGAGGGCCGGGGCTCGCCGGGGTTGCCGGATCCGGGCGGGCAGCGCCGTCCCGGGCGTGTGGAGGCGGCGGAGGCGAGGCCGGGGTGGTGCGCCGGCGCTGCGGCGCGGCAGCCGGCGAGGTCGAAGTCGGCGGCGGGCTCCGGTCGAGGCGGCGGCGTGCTTCGGCCGCCTGAGCCGAGGAGGATGGCGGCGGGAGGAGGCCGGCGCGGGCGGCGGCGAATGGCCCAGACGGGCGGCGCGGGGGCCGGACGCGGGCTCCCGCGGGCCGGCGGCGGGGATGTGGGCGCGGCGCGGGGCCACGTGGCGCCCCGCGAGTGGCTGCGGGCGGCGGCGGACAACGTCCGGCGCGGGCGAACACGTCCGGCCCGGCGCGGGGAGAGAAGGATCTTTTTTTTAGGGTTTTGGACGGGGGAAGAAGAGATCCGAATAGAGGGGGTATATATAGGCATAAGTGGAGCTAGGAGAGTCCAAATGAGGTGCGGTTTTCGCCCACGCGATCGTGATCGAACGACCGAGACGATGGAGCAGAGTTTGGTGGGTTTTGGGCAAAATTGGAGGGGTGTTGGGCTGCGACACACACGAGGCCTTTTCGGTCCCTCGGTTAACCGTTGGAGTATCAAACGAAGTCCAAATGACCCGAAACTCGACAGGCGGTCTCCCGATAGTAAACCAAGGCCGCATGGCAAGTCTCGGTCCAATCCGGAAATGTTTAATCCCCACACACGAAAGAAAGTTAGAAATGGCCACCGGAGGAGAACGAAGCGCCGGAATGCAAAACGGACAACGGAGAAAATGCTCGAATGCATGAGATGAACATATATGCAAATGCAATGCACGTGATGACATGATATGAGATGCACGAAAACGAAAACAACACACGGAGACAAAGACCCGAACCCGTGGAATAAATATAACTTAGTGCCGGAAACGGCAAGAGTTGGAGTACAAATTGGGAAAGTCGTATCTGGGGCGTTACAACACTCCACCACTACGAAAAGATCTCGTCCCGAGATCTAGGACTGAAAGAACTCCGGGTACTCAGAACGGAGGTGATCCTCGCGTTCCCAGGTAGCTTCACGGTCGGAATGGTGTGACCACTTGACTTTGTGAAATTTGATTGACTTGTTGCGAGTCCTGCGTTCAGTCTCTTCAAGGATTGCAACTGGGTGCTCATGATAGGAGAGATCTTCTTGGAGCTTAATGTCCTCGAAGTTGACGGTGCGCTCAGGCGTCTTGAAGCACTTTCGGAGTTGGGAGACATGGAACACATCATGAACATTAGCAAAGTTTGCAGGAAGCTCGAGTTGATAGGCGAGGTCGCCTCTCTTGCTGACAATCTTGAAAGGCCTGACGTATCTGGGGGCAAGCTTCCCTTTGATACCGAAGCGATGAGTCCCTTTCATAGGAGAGACGCGGAGGTAAACATGATCTCCGATCTCGAAAGCCAAATCACGGTGCTTACTGTCATAGTAGCTCTTCTGGCGGGATTGGGCTGCTTTCAGGTTATCACGAATGACCTTGCACATTTCTTCTGCCTCTGTGATCAGGTCGTTACCCAGCAGCTGACGTTCACCGGTTTCAGACCAGTTGAGAGGAGTACGGCACTGCCTACCATACAAAATTTCAAATGGGGCCTTGCCCGAACTTGCTTGAAAACTGTTGTTGTATGAGAATTCAGCATAAGGAAGACAATCCTCCCACTTCATGCCGAAGGAGATAACACAAGCCCTGAGCATATCTTCAAGAATCTGGTTGACATGCTCGACTTGACCGCTTGTTTGAGGATGGAAAGCAGTGTTGAAGCGGATGTTGGTGCCCATGGCCTTCTGAAAAGAATCCCAAAACTTGGAGGTAAAGATGCTGCCACGGTCTGAAGATATCACTTGAGGAATACCGTGCAGAGAGACAATTCGAGAGGTATAGAGTTCCGCCAATTGAGCTGCAGTGATTGACTCTTTGATAGGCAGAAAGTGAGCCACTTTGGTGAGCTTGTCGATGACAACGAATATAGCATCATTGCCACGCTTGGACTTAGGAAACCCAGACACAAAGTCCATTTCAATGTGGTCAAACTTCCATTCTGGAATGGCAAGAGGTTGGAGGAGACCTGTTGGCCTTTGGTGTTCTGCCTTCACTCTTCTGCAGACATCACATTCATTCACGAATTGAGCGATCTCACGCTTCATTCGAGTCCACCAATAAGTTTGCTTCAGATCTTGATACATATTCGTGCTACTAGGGTGGATGGAGAGGAGAGAGTTGTGAGCCTCGTTCATGATCACTTTACAAAGTTCACCTTTGGGAACAACAATTCGATCCTCGAAGAAGAGAGTGTCCTTGTCATCAAGTCGGTAGCACTTGTACTTGGATTGACTCTTTGCGATACCAATCTTCACCTTTTTCACCATAGCATCAAGAAGCTGGGCTTGGCGAATCTGGTCTTCCAAGGTAGGAGAAACTTGAAGGTTGGCGAGGAAACCTTGAGGAACAATTTGCAGATTAAGTTTGCGGAAAGCTTCACAAAGTTCGGGTTGATAAGGCTTGAGAATCAGACTGTTGCAATATGCTTTTCTGCTCAAAGCGTCAGCAATCACATTGGCCTTGCCTGGAGTATACTCAATACTCGAATTGTACTCTTGAATCATTTCGACCCATCGAGTCTGCCTGAGGTTGAGATTAGGCTGAGTAAAGATGTACTTGAGACTCTTGTGATCAGTGAAAATGTCCACTTTTCTTCCCAATAGAAGATGTCTCCAAGTCAACAAAGAATGCACAACTGCCGCCAACTCGAGATCATGAGTGGGGTAGTTCTTCTCATTAGGCTTCAACTGGCGAGAGGTATAAGCAACAACTTTCTTCTCTTGCATCAGTACAGCACCGAGACCTTGGAGAGAGGCATCACAAAAGACCTCGTACGGCTTGGTTTCATCAGGCGGAGTCAGAACTGGAGCAGCGATCAACTTCTCTTTCAAAGAGTTGAAAGCAATATCACACTCCGGAGACCAAACGTACTTGACGTGCTTCTGAAGAAGATTTGAGAGAGGCTTCGCGATCTTGGAAAAGTTTTCAACGAATCTTCGGCAGTAGCTTGCAAGACCGAGGAAGCTACGGAGTTGCTTCACGTTCTGAGGAGGTTCCCAATTAACAATTGCAGACACCTTCTCAGGATCCACGGAAATGCCCTTGGCAGAGATGATATGCCCAAGATAAAGCACCTCATCGAGCCAAAATTCACACTTGGAGAACTTGGCGTAGAACTGATGTTCCCTGAGCTTGTCAAGAACCAAACGCAAGTGCTTGGCATGATCTTCCTTGTTCTTCGAGAAAACCAGAATGTCGTCGAGATAGACCAAAACGAAGTCATTGGTGTAGGGGTTGAAGATGAAGTTCATCATGCGAGAGAACGTCGGAGGAGCGTTGGCGAGGCCAAAAGACATGACAGTGTATTCATATGACCCATAGCTTGTTCTGAACGCCGTCTTGGGAATATCTTGCTCACGAATGCGAATTTGATGATAACCCATACGAAGATCAAGCTTAGAGAATACTTGGGCACCCTTGAGTTGTTCGAACAACTCATTGATGTTGGGAAGTGGGTATTTGTTCTTGATGGTCTTCTTGTTCAATGGACGATAATCAACACAAAGTCGGTCCGTTCCATCCTTCTTCTTCACAAAAAGAACACCACAACCCCACGGAGAAGTACTAGGCCGAATGAGACCCATTCTTTCTTGAACATCGAGTTGTTTCTTCAACTCCTTCAACTCTTCGGGGCCGAGCTTGTAGGGACGTTTGCACACAGGTTCCGTACCGGGCTCAAGTTCAATAACAAATTCAACCGGCCGGTGCGGAGGCATCCCTGGGAGTTCTTCTGGGAAGACGTCTTGATACTCACAAACAACCAGAATCTGCGAAATAGCATCCAATTCACCCTTCTCATTGAGAGAAAACAACCGGATTGTATTATCCCGAGCAGCAAAGATAATGACATCCTCAGACGAATGAGTCAGTTGAATCTGCTTGGCTGCACAATCGAGCTGAGCCTTGTGTTTAGAGAGCCAGTCCATCCCAAGAATAAGATCGATATCACAATCGCCAAGAATCGTTGGAGAAGCCAGAAACTTGAAATCACCCAACATGATAGAAATATCCGGAGCAATGGAGTTAGCCTGCATGCGTTTACCAGGAGAGACGACTGCTAATGGACTAGGCAAAATTTGCTGAGCCAAACCATGCCTAGATGTAAATGGCCTTAAGATGAAACAATGCGAAGCACCCGTATCAAAAAGAACTTTTGCAGGAATATCATTAACAGGAAGGTTACCCATGATGACATCCGAAGAATCCTCTGCCTGAGCTCCATTCACCATATTGACCTTGGCGTACTTGGGGTTATGCTTGACCACTACTGTACTTGCCGATCTGACAGGAGGAGGAGGAGGAAGACGCCTCTGGTTGAAACACTTGTTGGCGTAGTGACCCTTCTGTTGGCACTTGTTGCACGTGACCTCTGAAAGCGGACGGTGGTACGGAGCACTCGATCTTGGAGCTTGAGACGAAGTCTTGTTCTGAAAGCCTGGGTTGGGTGGGTGGGAAGAACCACTGCCACCTTTGCTCTTCTGCTGATACGGCTGACAGAACGGAGGAGGAGGAAGCCAATACTTCTGCTGCTTGGCCACTTGAGTAGAGGAAGAAGGTGTAGTGTCTCTGACTCGCTTCCTGGAAGCATCACACCTCAACTGAGCAGCCTCTTGCTTCAGTGCCATGTTGTAGAACTCATCGTATCTCAGCGGCTCGAAGAGGACAAGAGCAAGCTGAATTTCTTCACGGAGACCACCCCTGAACTGATAGATCATGCTCTTCTCATCAGGAACATCCTGCTTGGCAAAACGGGCGAGCTTCTGGAACAACTTGTTGTAGTCATCGACAGACAAAGAGCCTTGCTTCAGATTGCGGAATTCCTCACGTTTGCTTTCAGTCACACTCTGAGGAATGTGATGAGCTCGGAAATCACGACGGAAATCATCCCAAGTGATCAAACGTCCACCTCTGGAATTCTGGTACTGCTGGAACCACTCTGCGGCCTGATCTTTGAGCTGGAAAGAAGCGAACTTGACGAAATCTTTAGGTCTGACGTTGCTGCATTCAAAATGCTTGCCCAGATCGACTAGCCAATCGTCGGCATCGGTAGCTTCAACACAGTTGCTGAACGTCTTTGGACCATTTACGAGAACTGGTTCAGAGTAGCATAATGGTTCTGATTGTTGCCTTGATTCCCTTGACTGCCTTGATTCTGCTCTTGGATGATTTGCATGATCAACTGTGTATTTGCATTAGTTGCGGCCATCACAGCTTGCCAAGCCTCCGGAGGCGGCGGAGGTGGTGGCGGATCCGGGTTCGGAGTCGTGCGCGTTGGAGGAGCCATCCTGAACAGGTTGACCACCATTAGCACACAAATAGGCAAATATTGAAGGTGAATCCAACGGAATGAAAATTGCAACATAAAGTCTTCACATCCGAACAAAATGAACGAATGCACTTCTCTTGAAGTGGTCACATATTCCTAAATTGCGAAGCCACGAAGAATCAGGTAGAATGGGTACATCAACGGGGGATGGAATCAACATATGACGTCGAAGGAACTCGAATGCCACAACTGAAAATAAAACCAAGGGTTGGCTTGCGGAATAAGCCGGAACAAACATATGATAGAAATTTCGTCCGAAGTTTTCGTGGTGGGACCTACACGGGCTCGATCGTATAGCACCATCATGTACAAGGCAATGCACATGACATGCGAAGCGTCCCCGATTCAGCATAGCCAAGGACTCTTTAAGACACAACGAGACCACTGTAAAATCGACCGTGAATAGGCGAACCACTAGACGTCGAACCCCAATTTCATACCATACATCTGTTGGAAAGATATCCTAAGAGCTACTTGAATTCCCACCTATGAAACTCTCGAAACTTTCCGGTTATGCAATCAGGTATTGGGGATACAGGGGAAGCAATAATATCTCACCCAAGCTAGCAAATCCTACATCCAGCTGTATCCATCCTTCAACACATAACCAAGAAACCTTCGGAAACCATCTACCTCAACCTTCGAAAAGCATCCGTTATACAAGTTATGGCGATACTCCCGAACTCCCGCCCCAGTACTGGGTGGCGTCGAGGTTATCTCACCAACGAACTGCATAAAGGAGATTTTCGATGTCGCGCACATATCTCAAGTATACCAGAATTGCAACGATAAAATTATGATGACAACACCTCAGAGCTCAACTCCCCGGGACACTTCCACTAAACCCCTGACAGGAGGCACCAAGACAGTATTCTCATCATAAGCCATCGGAACAAAACCAAGATACTCGCGTGATCCTAAAAAAAATTTAGTGAAATTTGAGAAGAGAAGAGTCAAAACTCTACGTCAGGATGCCTTACCAGAGCGATGAGGAGACTGGGAAGTAAAAAGAATTCCTAAGCTCTCCGATATATAATTCCTAAGGACTCAAAACATTTTTCTAGACACAACTCGGCTGCTAAAAACGATCAAGCAATGGGGGCTCCTAAGGTCGGGGAAGGCTCTGATTACCAACTTGTAACGCCCTCGATGCGGCTATATCTCCCACGTGTCGAGGCACGACTTAGAGGCATAGCCGCATTGAAAGCAATGTCGCAAATCGGGAAATCATCACACATCCCATGTACATAAATAATATAAAGGGGAAGAACATAGTTGGCGTACACTCGCCACGTCACATCAAAGTACATAAATAACATCCATCATACAAATCACTCATGGCCCGACTACGGCGCCAAAATAGAAAAGACCCCCAACATGCGACAAGGCCCTGAATCTAACCCCGAATAGGCACCACTACTGATCATCAGGAAAAGACACATAGTAACGCTGAGAGTCCTCGTCGTACTCCCACTTGAGCTCGAGCGCGCCATCTGGAGCTGTATCATCTGTCCCTGCATCTGGTGTAATAGTAATCTGTGAGCCACAGGGACTCAGCAATCTCGCACCCTCGCGATCAAGACTATTTAAGCTTAAGGTAGGAAAGGGGGTAATGTATAAGTGGAGCTGCAGCAAGCGACTAGCATGTATGGTGGCTAACTTATTCGCAAAAAAGAGCGAGAAGAGGAGGCAAAGCACGAGCGAGAAACTAGAGATCAACCTGCGCAAACATAACTCCAACACCGTGTCCACTTCCCAGACTCCGCCGAAAAGAGGCCATCACGGCAACACACTCAGTTGATTCATTTTAATTGATTAAGGTTCAAGTTATCTACAACCGGACATTAACAAATTCCCATCTGCCCATAACCGCGGGCACGGCTTTCGAAAGATCAATCCCTGCAGGGGGGGTCCCAACTTAGCCCATAACAAGCTCTCACGGTCAACGAAGGAATAGACCTCCACCCAAGACACACCGATCAGACTCGGTATCTTGGTACAACAAGATGATTCGTCAGGTCAAAACAAGTCCAGCAACACCGCCCGAATGTGCCGACAAATCCCGATAGGAGCTGCACATATCTCTTTCTCAGGGCACACTCAGATTGTCTTAGGTACGGGTAGGCCAGCCCAGAGTTGCCCCTGGTGGCCACCGGCAGCTGACAGTTGGACCAACACTCAGAGGAGCACTGGCCCGGGGGGGTTTAAAATAAGATGACCCTCGGGCTCCGGAAACCCAAGGGAAAAAGAGGCTAGGTGGCAAATGGTAAAACCAATGTTGGGCATTGCTGGAAAAGCTTTAATCAAGGCGAACTATCAAGGGGTTCCCATTATAGCCCAACCGCGTAAGGGACGCAACAATCCGGGAACATAACACCGATATGACGGAAACTAGGGCGGCAAGAGTGGAACAAAACACTAGGCGAGAGGCCGAGCCTTCCACCCTTTACCAAGTATATAGATGCATTAAGATAACATAGCAATATAATGATATCCCAACAAGTAAATAAATGTTCCAACAAGGAACGGCTCCGATCTTCACCTGCAACTAGCAACGCTATAAGAAGGGGCTGAGCAAAGCGGTAACATAGCCAATCAACGGTTTGCTAGGACAAAGGTGGGTTAGAGGCTCAATCATGGCAATTGGGAGGCTGACAAGCAAGTGGTAGGCATCGTATTAATGGCATAGCAAAAGAGCGAGCAAACTAGCATAGCAAAGATAGTAGTGATTTCGAGGGTATGATCATCTTGTCTGCACAGTTGTCAGAGTTGACTGGATCCTCAAAAGCAAACTCAACGGGCTCCTCGTTAGCGAACTCGTCTCCCGGCTCTATCCAACAACGCAAACAAGCAACAAGGATACAATCAACCACGTGCAAGGGCAACCAATAATATGCAAAGATGGTATGCTATGCGGGATGCGATGCGGGATGCAAAATGCAAGACGTGACAGAAAATGCATGAACCTGGCCTCAACTTGGAAAACCAAGTGTGCCACTGGATAGAGGGGAAGAAATCCCCTGAAAACGATATAAAGATCATAGGAATCGGAGCTACGGTTTGAAAATGGCAAGCGTTTTACGAAACGAACCGATCTGCGATTTACAGCAAGTAAGCTCCTAAATGCATCGAAATGAACATGCTATAGCCACCAAACATGAAAACAAAATACATGGCAGGGATGTACACAAGATGCTTAACAAATCACTAGGACTGATCCATAGGCAAATTCATGCATTAAGGGGTTCAAACAAGCATGGCAAAACTGAATAAGCAAAACAGATTTCAGACTTAGTGAAATTAACACTAGTCTGAAATTTCAGACCACGATGCTCTCTTCGGAGCAGCAAAACAACATGATACATAACCTGAACATGGCAAGTAAGAGCATGGCATGGAGCTACTCAACAAGCTTAACAGAACACCCAAAATGACCTGGGGCCAAAAGGGTTCACAAAATACTCTAACGAGCACACGAACATCGATGAAACGCAATCAGTTTTTAGACTGTGAAAACTGAGACATGCTGAAATTATAACTCACGGAGGCATGTAAACGAGCTCGATGCACTCACTACGGTGCAATTCATGGCAAGGCAAGCATATATCCATAAAGAAGGCACAAAATGCTAGCTAGTCATGGCAAGAACAATGGCATAGCAAGCACGGATCACTAGCAATAGCACCGGCAAAATCGCAAAAGAGTTCACGATCTGCCCAAATACACAACTATGCAAAAGTTGAGCTCGATTGACTCAACCTAGGGTGCTCCAACATAACAAGTAAAGACATGTATGGATAGAGAACAACATAAATAACAAATCGCTCTTACTGATCATCCTCAAAAGAGGCACGGATCACTAGGAAACAAGCTGGACATATAGCATCATGAACTAAAACATCCCAGACTTAGTGAAAAACACTAAGTCCCTGAAATCAGCAAACTCAGGTACCCCTCTTTGCAAGCTTGCACAAGACACCACACATATCCTAAAAATGCATGGGTGGCACCTCTGGAAAGAAGACAAAAAGCTTAACAATTCATCCCAAAGGGTCACAGGCATATCATGCACACAATAATCATGGCAAAAATGACAAAAGACAATGTTGAGCTAACGGATCTGCAATTTAACTCACGATGCCTCTTTCTAACAGCATTTTGGGCATCAAGATGAACTCTAATGCAAATGATGCAATGGAATGAAATGATGTACTCGTCGAGATGAAGATTTTGATATATCATATGTCCCGGAGCTACGGATGCGAAGATATGAGCAGTCAAACGTAGCACGAAAATTAGGGTTCCGGGAATAAAAGTCAACCGAGGGGGATGTTTCAGATCTGGATCTGGCGCACGCTTCCCGAGGCGGCGCCGGCGTACTGTTCGCCGGAGTCGAAGAAGAGGGCCGTGGCTCGCCGGGGTTGCCGGATCCGGCCGGGCGGCGCCGTCCCGGGCGTGTGGAGGCGGCGGAGGCGAGGCCGGGGTGGTGCGCCGGCGCTGCGGCGCGGAGGCCGGCGAGGTCGAAGTCGGCGGCGGGCTCCGGTCGAGGCGGCGGCGTGCTCCGGCCGCCTGAGCCGAGGAGGATGGTGGCGGGAGGAGGCCGGCGCGGGCGGTGGCGAATGGCCCAGACGGGCGGCGCGGGGGCCGGATGCGGGCTCCCGCGGGCCGGCGGCGGGGATGTGGGCGCGGGGCCACGTGGCGCCCCGCAAGTGGCTGCGGGCGGCGGCGGACAACATCCGGCGCGGGCGGACACGTCCGGCCAGGCGCGGGGAGAGAAGGATCTTTTTTTTAGGGTTTTGGACGGGGGAAGAAGAGATCCGAATAGAGGGGGTATATATAGGCATAAGTGGAGCTAGGAGAGTCCAAATGAGGTGCGGTTTTCGCCCACGCAATCGTGATCGAACGACCGAGACGATGGAGCGGAGTTTGGTGGGTTTTGGGACAAATTGGAGGGGTGTTGGGCTGCGACACACATGAGGCCTTCTCGGTCCCTCGGTTAACCGTTGGAGTATCAAACGAAGTCCAAATGACCCGAAACTTGACAGGCGGTCTACCGGTAGTAAACCAAGGCTGCATGGCAAGTCTCGGTCCAAGCCGGAAATGTTTAATCCCCACACACGAAAGAAAGTTAGAAATGGCCACCGGAGGAGAACGAAGCGCCGGAATGCAAAACGGACAACGGGGAAAATGCTCGAATGCATGAGATGAACATATATGGAAATGCAATGCACGTGATGACATGATATGAGATGCACGAAAACGAAAACAACACACAGAGACAAAGACCCAAACCCGAGGAATAAATATAACTTAATGCCGGAAACGGCAAGAGTTGGAGTACAAATTGGGAAAGTCGTATCTGGGGCGTTACATGCAAATCGACGTCGGTGCAACAGCTACCAGCTGCATCCGCCGTCGTTGCAAGGGACGTCTCTTGCAGTGAGTCATCCTCGTCGGCGACGCTTGCTGCAAGCACCCATCGTGTTGCGTAGCGGCCGTGTGTAAGCAGCGGGGCATCCATCGTGTTGCGAGCAGTGTGGTGTCCTCGCCGGCGACGACTGCTTCAGAGCAACATGGGAAGGGAAGTACGCGCTTGCAGAAGGTGCGGTGCTGCAAGCGCTGATGTACGACGGCGACTCTCGGCGCCGACATCACTGCTGCATCCCTCGCTTCATCTCGACACCGGCGTCGCAATGGAGCTTCGCTGGAGTTGCAATGAGCTTCGCCGGAGCCGTCGGTGCTGCATTGGAGCTCCGTCAAGGTTGCAATGGAGATTCGCCGGAGTTGCAATGAAGCTTCGTCGGAGTCGTCGATGCTGCGTTGGAGCTCCGTCGAGGTTGCAATGGAGCTTCACCGGAGTTGTCGGTGCTGGGTTGGAGCTCGGCCGGGGCTGCAATGGAGCTTCGGCAGACGTTGTCGGTGCTGCCATGAGGCTGCAATGAAGTTTTTGCCGAATGCCATCAGCGTTGTGATGAACTTGCGCTCGCTAGGTGCTGCCGTGGCATTGCTACGATCGAATGGCCACCAGCGCACGGTTCGGACGGCAGGTTAGGCGGATGATTTCCTAGGAAATCATCCAGTTTATTTGTAGCAGTCGCCTTAGAATAACGCAATCGTGTGTGATGCCTTGAGCATGGTTATAAAACGCAACCGCCATTCATATGTGGGTTTATATGTCTACACATGAAATGATGATACATTCTTTTAGAAAAGGATGATTACACCGGGCTCTGCATCACACGATGCATACAACCATCCTTATTGTATTATTTAACAAGGCATTACAAAAAGAATACATATATCAACTCAACAACACCTTTTCGACAAAACAGTGGTCCTACTTAGGGCGTCTTCAACGGGACCCGCAAGAAATCTCCCGCATTCCAACCTAGCCACATATATTTTCACAACAACTCAAACCAACCAGACGAAATTCGTGCAAACATGACCGGATTTCATACACATGACGGATTTCATATAAAAAAGCCAGATTTTAATATAAACATGACAGATTTGGTACATTTTACATCAATGATGCTAGTCTGGATCTGAAGGTATAATTATACCTAATCTAAATCGCCGCCCACAGATCCTTTTGTCTTCCTCATGTCCAGCGGCTCGATCATCGGACTGCCGGGAGCCCAGAGGTATATGCTTCAGTGCAAAGGATGGCTCACTTTCCCACCACTCATCGGAGTGGAATCCCCGGCTGATGCTTCAGCGGGAGGGGAAGGCGGTGCCTCCGCTTCTGTGAAGCCCATGTGGGATTGGTGGAGGTCCTCGAAAGAGAAGAACCGAGCAAGACACCAGCTGTCACTAGTGGAAAAAGTGATAGCCACAACTTTCGTTGGCGTCACGCCATTTTTAACCAACGTCCGCACTAGTTTTTTCAAATACTGGTGGTGTTGGCTTATTTGGTCTGACATTACTAGGGATATAGAGGTGGCGCTGGATAATAGTTGAACGTCACAGGTATATGGGTCCCATAGAAAGCAGAAGGCGTAATATAGTGCTGGTGTGGCATAACAAAGAACGCCAGAACAATTATGTTTAGTTGTGGCGTAACATGGGTAGCCACGCCAGTACTAGAGTTATTTACCCAAAACCACCACATTATGGGCTAGGGTAACAGATCAGTACCACATTTGAGGCAGAGCACAAAAAACCACTAACAATGGGGCTAATCTGTAACGCGGAGCACTGACGCTGCGTTTTAGCCCAGAAAACAGCGAAACCGACAGGTGGGGCTTGCCTGTCGGGATGATGTGGCAAAAAAATTCCACGTGGGCAGGTTGACTAGTCTCTTTCTCCTCTCTCTCCTCTCTTCTGGCGCCGGGTCCCACTTGTCAGCTTCACATCTCCTTTTTTCCCCTATTTTCTTCTTCTTCCTCCTCGTCTCTCCCCCAACGGCAGGAATTCCGACGGTCTCCACCGCTGCCTCCTCCCAAGTCGACCCACATCCCCCATCCTTCCTTTGTGACGCGGCTTCACTCTGCCATCTCGCCGGCTCCACGACCGCTTGACATCCCAGCGTTTCCGCACTGGCAAGGCCGCGTGGCGGCGAGCGGCAGCGCACCGGGGAGCCGGTCATGGGAGCTGCGGGCAAGTGGCTGCTGCCCCTCCAGCCATGGGAGCAGCAGACGCGTAGAAACCGGGGCCACTGATGTTCGCGAGCCGAGCGGCAGCGCATCTTCCGCAGGTCTCCGGCCGCGTCGACAAGCAGGTGAAATTGGGCGGGACGGACAAGACCTTTAGCCATGGGAGCGCATCGGTCCTCGATTTGGACATCTAGCCATGATTACGACGGTCAACACTCGTCAATTTGGATGCCAACGTGAGTTCTCTGTGATTGTGTGCGTGCGTGCTCCAGCCCCCCGGCGCCCCGCAGAGGTCGAGCACGGCGCGCGCCGCGGACGGGGCGGATGGGCATGAGGTCGACGCCGACGACGAAGGCGCCGGCGAGGGCACGGGCGACGGCCACCTGCATCCAGCCCCCCGGCGCCGCGCAGAGGTCGAGCACGGCGCGCGCCGGCGGGAGGAACCAGAAGCGATCGTCGAGCTGCTGCAGCTTGAAGGCCGCGCGACTCCGGTAGCCCTGCTCCTTGGCGAGGTGGTAGTACTCGTCCTGCCGCTGCTTCCCCTTCGCCTTGCCCATGGAGCTCTTGACTTGCATCGGCAGAGATGGCTCGTTGCGCACAAGCTGCTCGACACAATGCTTCATAGAAATAGAGATGGGATGAAGATGACCATGTAGTCAATGACAGGCGGGGCCCACAGCTCATCTGCCACCTCAGCTAGTCAAAGTTTTTTATGTGCTTGGTATTTGCCACGTCAGCCCGACAGACGGGACCCACTTGTCGGATTCGCTGTTTTCTGGGCTAAAACGCAGCGTCAGTGCTCCGTGTTACAGATTAGCCCCATTGTTGGTGGTTTTTTGTGCCCTGCCTCAAATGTGGCACTGATCTGTTACCCTAGCCCATAATATGGTGGTTTGGGGTAAATAACTCCCAGTACTATATGATGTGGGGTTCATTTTTATATTATATTATAGTTTAATTTTATTTTTGGAATTACTTTTATTTATAACTATTTATTCTTAATTGATTAGAATGTGTTTAATAATATTATTTTATCAATGTAAACATTATTATATTATATTTTGAGACTTCAACTTTTTTCCTTTTTATTTGTTTGCAGGTGGTGATCATTTTTATATTATATTGTATTTTTGATTTTATATTATTTTAATTGAAAATCCTGACATTCTTTTAATAATATTGTGCTGAATTTATATTATTGCTATTTAGTATTATCTGCAGGTAGTGATCATTTTTAAATTCTAACATTTTTTAATAATACTGTTTGTAGCTGGTGATCATTTTTAAAATTTATTTTTATTTTAATTAATATATATCGTATTTTAATTTTTTTATTAAATAAAGAATATTGTGTTGTTATATTATTATTACTCTATTATTTTTTAATAGTATTACTCTATTGTTGTTTTTAGTAAAGTAGAAATGTTGTATTGCTTTTATTTAAGTAAGTAATTTTTATGTTTGCGCTAAATTATTATTTTTTGCATATTGGGCGAAGCTCAAAAAACAAGGGGGCAACGGCCACCTCACCCAGTACTCCCCCTCTCTCTCTACCGCGCTCGTTCTCTCTCTGCTTCCTCTCTCGTTTCCCTTTCTTCTGTCGATGTCGTCGCTCTGATTCCGATGGTGAGGTAACAGCTAATCTCCCCCTCTCTCTTTCTCTCTCGCCGCTCATTGTCGTCCGATTTGATTTAATTTTATTTCGTTTTGTTTTGCATCGCCGCTAGGGTTTCAGCGACGGTGGCGACGAAAACGACCGACGACTAGGGTTCATCCCCCTCCACTAGGGTTCAGCGGCGGCGACGGCGGAAACGACCGACGACGACGGAGGTAACCGCTAATCTCCCTCTCATGCTAGGATTTCATTTTCATTTGATTTGCATCGCTAGGGGTTCAGTGATTTGAATAGGCCCAATTGAATTAGAATGATAGGCAAAATTGAATTAGAGTGAGTAGGCCAATTTTAATTAGAGTGAGTAGGCCAAATTTAATTAGAAACTGCAATGTTTTTGTTTGGCGGTGGAAGATAATTTTAGTTGATACATTTTTATGTAGTGTTTGCTCTAGTGCATTCCCAAGTCGTTGCCAAATCAGTGCCACAATGTTGACATTTTTAGTTTAGTTTTTGCTCTAGTGCATTTCCAAGTCATTGCCAAATCAGTGTCACATTGTGTTTGCTCTAGTGCATTCCCAAGTTAGTGCCAAAAAAATTATGCTATGCCAAGTGAGTGTACTTGACATTTTTAGTGTAGTTGACAAAATAATTATGCTATGCCAATAAAGGTTGTTCAATAAAGGTTGTGTAGATATATACTACACTTCATCCATATGATTGTGTGAAGATATTGATAGTGCTATATTGTTGTTGTCCAAAACTACTTATGCTTATGTCGATAATCCACTTCTGAGCCCAGGCTCAGCTGCACCCACAATGACGAAAAATTCAAAACAAATACAAGAAATATTAAAAAAAATCAATTTTTTGTATGGTAGATGCTTTGATGTGTGAGCTCTGCTCCAATTTTCAAGTCATTTGGAAATCTGAGCAGCTCTCGGCAAAAAAAAAAATCGGGGTATGTAAAAACGTTTACTATTCACGCACTATTTTGACCCAATTTGTCTGTTTTTGCTAAGAGCTACTCAGATGTATAAATGATATGAAAATTGAAGCGGACCTCACGCAATAAATTTTCTACCACTCAAAAAAATTGGTGCACATGATCCCGGGCACCGAAACGCTGCACTCTACTTATGTCATCATCTTTAAACAAAGTTGTTTGTGTACAAACTGGCATGTGTTAGATAATCTGATCCTGACTTATTATTATTTTGTAGTTGCAGCCATGAGTAGCTGGAACAGCTACTAACAATCCTCGTGCAACTTCGTGGCATATGACGAAGTGGACAAAGGCGAAGCGAGCACCAACAAGGTAAGATTACAAAAACACCCATGAGCATTGCAAACACATGTATATATACATAAATCTAACCATTCATTATTGATAATTTCAAATATTTGACTTGCTAGAAGTATGTATGAAACCCATCTCCAGCACCAGTCGAGCAGTAGTTATGTGACGTGGACATGCTCAGTCGCGAGCTTGTCACATCACAACAGAGTAGAGTGAAGACCCTCAGGGGGTTGAATAACTCCCTGTGGAATGAGAGGGGTCAGATCATCAATGAGAACTCGGATTACTATGATAAGAAACTGAAGCTCAAAGACCAAAAGGACAAACTGGTTGCCGAGATAGATGAGTTGAAGAAGGACATACGGTCCTAAAGGACGAGAGGGTGCAACTAAAGACCTAAAAGTCCATTACAGAAAGGAGGGGAGAGCAATAGGAACAAGAGTTACGTGAGATGAAGATCATTTTTCACATAGAGATGTAATGCATATGTAGGTAGTTTGGAGACATTGTCGAAGTTGATCACTTTTGCTTCTAGCTAGCTAGTATAGTACTGTTTATGGAGTTGAAGTTATCACTAGATATTAACTTTTTTGTGAAGCTGAATGTAAGTAAGTTTAAATGGTTGTATATATACTAGGTTTAAATGGCTTGGTATATTTTTTTTATTAACAAAAAATTCTAATTGCTGGCGTTGGAACACACTTAACGCCATAGCTAACACAATATATTGTTGGGGTTAGTCACGTGGAACACCATCAGTATCATCAGTACTCACAACGCTGCTGACGTGTGTGCCAACGGCACCACTAAAAATTCATTGGCGTCATATTGGTGGCGTTGGAGCCCTATGCCAGTAAGGGAAGTTTTGGCATGCCATAGCTACGCTATTCTACACTAGTGTGTGTACGTCGGTGTCGCCTAGATGGTGGCCTTTGTGGGTCCCAAGCGGCGGTGGACTCCCGTGTTCTACTTCTCGTCGATGATGGCGGTGGACGCGGAGGCGCCGGTCACCGACTCATTGCTTTCCGCGCACTTGGCTTCTACATCTGCCTGCATGGTGCGGTCGTAGGCACGGGTCGCATGCACGAGAGGTGCGGTCGCAGGCACAGGAAGCGCGGCCGCAGACACGGGGGGGGGGGGGGAGGGGGGTCGTCGATGGCATCGATGACGCCTGTCGTCGTGCTCCCCGCCGTGCCGGCGTGGAGCAACTGACCACTCCTCATCGAGTGGGCTTGGAGCGGCAAGTTGTTGAACCACGCGGCGTCTTGGGGCGGCAACTTGCTCCGTCGGGTGAGGAGCGGGAGGTGGAGCAGCGAGCTGCCACGCTCGTATCCGGTGGGCTACCCAGTCGGCTTGTATGCCGGAGAACTGCTCTTCGGAAGCCATCGGAAGAGTGGTGGAGAAGGCGATTGGGGAAGCGGTGAAGCGGTGTGGTTCTTGCCCGGTGTCTGCCCTCGTTTAAATAGAGGGCAGACGATAGGAGCTCGTCCGACGTTGCGTATAATGCCGGTCCGCTCATGAACAGACATGTGAGTTCCATGAGGGGATAATAGGGGCGTATGAATGCAGCGATGAGGCATGTTCAGCCGGGCGTGCAGCGTGCGACGGCCTCGGCCGGCGCGCCGCTTCAATGGCGGAGGCAGTGAGAGATCGCGTCCGCCCTGAGCCGCCTTCAATGCGGAGCGGCGTACTCTACAGCGGTATGAATGCGGGCAGCTGGCGCCGGGCAGGAGCGCGCGTGGGATGGGGTTTTGGTTGGCCAAGGCGGTCAGAAGCAGGCTTGGAAGCGGTCCGGACTTATACAAACCTCCCCCACTTTTGTCTCCGGTTTGCGAGAGAAATCGCGTCCAGACCACCCCGTGGACCGATACAGGGCATTGGATGGCTTTCGCGGTCCGAGCAACGTGGTCTGGACGGTTGCGAAAGGTTTACGGGTCCACCTTGAAGACGCCCTTATAAAATTCATTATGTGGCATGACCTCGCGCACACACAAAGAAATTCGATGGCCTCACCAAGCCGCCTGCTGACTAGCTGAGAGCACCAACCGCTAGTAGACCCTCAGCATGCACCGCATGCGCATATTGTAGAATCTGTCATTGCCTTCTTCTACGGTTTTATCTTCAGTAGAAATCAATGCACTGATCCTGTCAGACCCTTCTGCCGACACCACCACGGCACCGGACAACGCTAGCCTCCTATGCACGCCCACCAAACGGTATCCGGCATCGAGACCCCGGTGCATCTTGCCACCAAGACTCGCCGTCATTGATAATGTAGGTGACACACTGCTCCACCTTGGTCACCGCATCGGAAGTATATGAAGACATGGGCTTAGCGAAGCCAAACATTTATCCCTCCAGTCGATGTACAACCCCAAAGATGAAGCCCTCATGGGTTGACAACGCAGGAACCTTGCCTACAACGCCTCCAACAAGGTAATGAGTCCCACGTGCACCGCCTTTGACGGTTCTGGTCAAGACCGAATCAAGCTTTCGCCGGCAAATTCACGCCCATCCCCGATTGGACCACTAGATCGACCTTCTCCATCGTCTAGCACGTCCATGGGTGACACTTGCTGCCGAAAACCGCACAACCAGAGCCACACCACCTCCCGGAACCGCCACCCAGCCTGAATGAGCCATCGACAGCGGAGGGACCCTCACCGTTGCGCCGCTAACGCCGAACGACGCATGCGTCCAGGACACCCGCGTGTTCCACCGCAGCCGCATCCCGAAGCAGGGATGGACGAAGACCCCGCCACCGCCGTCATCCCCTGCCTGGGCTTTGCCCCGCGGAGCTACGGCGGCGGTGAGGAAAGAGGCGGCGCCAGTGGTCCAAAGGCCTAGATTGGATCGGGCGGTCGAGGAGAGAGGCGGTGGCGGCTCTCTGGTTATGGATCAGGAGGGAGCAGGGCAGGGCAGGTGGCTGCTCGATTAGACTTTTTGTACTTGCGATTAGGAATGTGGAAACAGAATGTTCCTTCGTAAGAGCGAAGGTATCCTGAATTTGAGGTAGCTAGTCGCAGCAGATTAATCAATGAAGATAAACCTACTGAATTTACGATATTGAATTTAAGCAGACGAAGATGGCTTCAACCAGAGGTCGATTAGCGGCGCCACATTCTTGACCGACGGCCTGGCCATGATCCGCCCCCACCACGCCCACACGTTCGCGCGCGACTCCAGCAACGTGGCGTACTCGGTTCCGGCCACCAGGTAGTAGGTGATACCGAAGTGGACGAGGTCGGCGAGGCTGAAGAAATCTCCGGCGAGGTACGCGTGCGTCGACAGCCGCGCCTCATACACGTCCAGGACCTTCTCCAGCTTCCCCACGTTCTCGTCGACAACGGCCTGGTCTCGCGCGCCGCCGGTGAACGGCAGGATGACGCACTGCTGGACGATGTGTTCGATGACCGGCTGGTACTGGTGCGCCTCCACCTCCGTCCACACGTCCACCATGGCTGATTCCTCGAGGCTGGATTCCCTTAGAAGATCGGTGGTGGGGTTGGTGCCTCCGTACTTGCGGAGCACGTGCCGAGAAATCGCGCGCGACTCTGAGATCGTATTACCGACTTGCGGATTAATTGATAGGGCAAAAGAAAAATCTAATCATCTTTTGTAAAAGTGAGGTTTTGATTAAGATGCTATGGTATGATTTGTGATGAGCGTGAGAATTTCATACCGAAGAGAGTCAGCTCTCCGTCCTCTAACACTGGGATCTTCCCGAAAGGCTGCAAGATTGAAGCATACAAAAGAAAACTTAACATGGAAAAATGGAATGAGATAGAAGATTAGAGCACCTGACTAATAACACTTGTCACGGGAAAATGGGATTAAGAAGGTAGAGTGCTGTGGTTGATGGTTGAGCTCAGCAGAACCGACGTACGTTTCGGGAGAGGTGGGGCTCGATCCTCTGCTCACGCGCCGCCATGTCGAGGGGGACGAGCTCGTAGTCTGCGCCCGTCTCCTCCAGGCACAAAAGCACCGTCGCCACGAACGGAGACGCCCCCACCCCGTACACCTTCACGGCACCGCCCATCTCTCGCTCTCTCTCTCTCTCTCTCTCTCTCTCTCTCTGCGGTAATTTAGCAGGCTCTGTTTTTTTGAAAGCAGCTCTGTTTCTGATGCCTACAAGTATCGGACGGTACAGGAGCGGAAGGGACCAGCTGAGAGACGAGGTCAGAGGTGAGGAAGGAGAACGGTAGGTGGGTGGGGATGCAGAGGAAGGGAGAGAGCTAATCGGATTTCTCATACAGCATAAACCAGTCCACAGCGCACGGCGCCCTTCAACGACCACCCACAGGCCCCACTGTCATAGGCACACTCTATTCAAGAGTCAAGATTATGGGGCAGTTTGGTTCGTGTCCACAGCGGGTGACGCCTGGCCTGGGGGGCTGCCTGGAATTTCCTGCAGCATGTTTGGTTGATGTCCACGAAAAGAGGAAATACGCCTGGTCTGGACAACGAAACAGCGTAGTTAGCCTGGTGGAAAACGAGGCAAGATGGTTAGCCTGGTCCTAGGCGTCCTTTTTTGGACGCCTGGACATGTCTGGTGCAGCAGCCTGGAAGTAATTGCATATATTAATTGATGTGGTGCAGAAAACGAGGCAAACAGGGAGCAAACAGCGACGGGTTAGAATCCACCAGGCCAGGCTATGAACCAAACACTCCTTCCATATGCTAGCCTGACCAGGCAACTTTTTTTCAGATTCTCACGCCTAGCCAGGCAGCAAAATTTCCCAGGCGTGGAGTTCAGGACATGAACCAAACTGCCCCTATGTCTCCCTTGCTGGGCGTGGGTCCCGCTTCCTAGAGTCTTCTTCTTCCTAACCCTTTCAAGGGCATCTTTAGCGCTGACCTGCAAACCAGACACCGCATTCGTCCACAAACAAAGGGACAAATCCACGAACACTAATGCGGAAGCCGGCCATCCGAAGCTACATACATATGTCCCGCAGCCATCCAAACAAATTTGATAGATATTTAAATAAATTCGACAATTTTGGGCGGCAATTTGAACCTACAGCAACTAGACTTGTATGAGAACACACTTACGGGGATAAAGGCCGGCAATAGCATCTTGAAGGGCCTAGTGCAAATAGGGTGTAATGGACCGGAGGAGGATTTGTGGTCTATGATGACATCTACACCTTATATGGAAAAAAATAGTAATTCAACAAAAAGTCAAAAATTCCTGAAAATATTTTTAAAATAAACTTGACCTTCTATTGTACTCGTGAGAAGAAATCCACAAAAGGAAAATATCCCATTGACTTCTTTTCAAAAAAGATAATTTTTTGTCTAAAGTAGTGTGAATAGTGACCTATAATAGCAAATAAATTTTGTCTTTTTTTGCTGTGAGGTCAACTTTGGTTTTTTTCATGAAAATTTATATACTAGTGCAAAAGTAAGTCAAGTGTTTTGTCAAAATAGTTCTTACCTATTTTGAATTTTTAGTAAAGTATTTAAAAAAATCCCCATATAGGGTGCATATACAACCAGGAACACAAGTGTGTTTTCCGTAATGGACCCAACAACTTAATGAGGTAAAAGAAGAACTTCCACATGTATATAATGCATGCTATAAAGTCATTATAAAGGCATAAATATAGGAAATGTAAGTTTCACTATCAAATAATGTCTTAATACACTATCTATATGTGAGTATAAGATAGAAATGATGGATATAGGGTACATGTATTCCAATATAAATAACAGTCAAAGAAATATAGTGTGGTCACGCGGGGTATGGGGCATACCCCCCCCCCCCCCCCACCTCACACACACACACTCGAACATAAGGCATAGGAGGGGGTTCAAGCCCATCTAATCCCACTTGAAAAAAATAAAGTATCTGGTCATGGTTGGCGTCGTTACTATCCATTAGTAAAGTCATTTATTTGTATAAGTGTTGGTGTTATCTTTCACCAAACATTTTTCGATAATGTATTTTTTGTATGTAGATGTATTGGGCCCTTATAGATAGGTCCTAGGCCATCGTACTTCTTACCATGGCTTAGGATGGCCTTGTTGGGGACTATGTCGGTCGGTATTTTTCAAGCTTGGTTATTAAACATATCTTAATATAAGAAAAAACAAGTTGTTAGGGGGCAGATACAAAGTGATCTCAACATACTGGTTTAGCTACACATCCTTCTTGATCTAATTAGTAACTCATCGTAGGTTGTGATCCCTTCAAATCTTGAGAAGTTGGTGAATATGCAAAAATTGAACCTGTCACACAACGATATTAGTGTTTCAACACTAGCAGGGTTATCTCACATGACAAGCCTTGAATGAATTGACTTCTCTTACAATCGACTTGACGGTGAGATGCATAAGGGAATGCTTTCCAAAATGCATCAACTATTGTCTACATTGGGAATTTGGTATTATGAAGTAAGCATGAGAGAAGGGCCTACTCCTTTGGGTGCGGGTCGAAGGGAACCACATCACTGGTGACCTCTCGGTGTCAGGTGTCTATGTCAGCTTAAACAACCTAGCGCCCACCGGGAATAAAACACCATCGGGATATTGTCAAACTCGGGGAAATGCATCAATTTCATGTGTTTGCCCATAAATGGCAATGCCTTATCAGCAGGATTTGGTAGCATAGCTAGCTTGCAAGACCAAAAGCTTGCCATCTGGAGCCAATTGTGGCAAAGTTTGGCAACAATTTCAACCTACAACAAGTAGACTTCTCCAAGACCTCGCTTATGGGGGGTCGGGACAGACAATAGCATCTTGACGGGCTTAGTGAGAAATTTTTGTATATTATTGCGGTGACATGGGGTGGGGGCATCTGCCCCCTACTCTCTAATAGAACGTGTGAGAGGGGCAATACCCTCTAATCCTAACTTAACTTGTTTCCCTAAAGAACTAAACTAGTTGTCATGGTTGATAGAGTTATAATCCATCAATAAAGATGTTTATTTATAGAAGTGTTGTTGTTATATTCCACCAAACATATTTTCGTAATATATTTTATATAGATAGATGTATTGGGATGGGTCATAGGCCATCGTCCTTCTTCCCATGGCTTAGGGCCAACCACGTTGGGGACAATGTCGATGGGCATTTGGCAAGCTCGGTTATCAAACATTTTTTATATAAGCAAGAACAAGTTGTCAATGGCAAATACTAAGTGATAACAACATATTGGTTCAGCTACAGGAACTTCTTGATTTGGGTAGTTAGTCATTGTATTGTGATCCCTTCGAATCTCGAGAAGTTAGTGAATTTGCAAAAACTGAACCTGACACACAACGATCTCAGTGGTTCCGCACTAGCGGTTTTTTTTCACATGCCAAGCCTTGAAACATTTGGTTTCTCTTATAATTGACATGCCAGTGAGATGTCATAAGCGAATTCTTTCTGAAATGCAGCAGTTGATGTCTACATTGGGAATTTGAGAGTATACAGTAAGCACCAGAGAAGGGGTAAGCGACTTGATATGCCACATGTCCCTTTCCATTGTGTTAAAGGAAGAGAAAAAAAAGTGTGCTAGTAATTGGGTATTATTTACACTCAATGGCCTTCCCTCAAACTTAAGTACTTCCTTGGTTTCCCAAAAAACTTATTTCCATCTTTGGTCCCTCGGTTATACTCTTCAATTATTTTGAGGCTTTTAATGTGTGGGACGCCATTTGTATTGGCATTTTTTTAGTTGTGCCATTCCGTTCAGGCGTTGATCGCCCTATCCCCTAAGTAGTTCTTCTTCTGAGAGAGGTACCCCATCCTCTGATCTCTGAATACCCGATTTAGATGAATTTACATCAAATTTGAGAAGACGCGGTCAATAAGTAGATGAACTGATTAACACATACACAAGAAATTTGCACACAATATATTCATTTATGTCATTATGATTGATAGAAAGTAACTAGAATTATTGGATAATGAACAAGACAGGTAACATTGCTTCCCTTTTTTAGAGGAATGCTATGAAGATATGTAAGGAAGGTAGTGTGCAAGATGTGCAGGGACGACTTATGTGGCCGACAAATTAGAGAATTGTGGTTGAAGACCAAGCTCAAGAATGAGTGGTGTCTATGTCGAATGTGATGGTAGAGACTGAAGAACCAATAGTTCGACTTGAAGATGTCTCACCGCCACCGCCGGTTTATAATTTTAGTCATCTTAAAAATGAACTTGGTAAAGGCTACCCATTGCAAGTTATCGTATCATGATCAAGATGTAGTTCGGACTTCGGAGAGCATATATCATAAAACATGCATTCAAACCTTATGCACATGAATTCGAAACAGTCAGGAATAGTGTTTAGTCATTTAGTCCATTTGGCTTCATAAACATGGTTGGCTTGAATATAGTATCAAAGAGGAAGCTGCATTTTGCTTCGTATGCTACTTGTTCAAAGAGAAGGAAAAAACTAGTGTCAAGGGAACTATTGCATTTACTAATGGTAGCTGGAGAAACTGGAATAGAGATGTTGCTCTTGATAAGCATGTCGGTGGTGTAAAAGTGTGCATGATGCAACTCAAGAGAGATATAACATAATGTGAATCCTGTGCAGAAATTGATGATCTTCTTGTGAAGGTGAATAGTGATGATCTACATCTTGATAAGATCGGGTTGAAGTATTGACTTAAGTGCTCGTAGTTTTTTCTCCGTCAAGGATTGGCATTTCGTGGGCATGATGAAAGTGAATGGCCTATCAACAGAGGAAACTTTCTTGAACTATTGAAATGGCTTGCGGCAAATAAGGAGGTGAATAAGTATGTTTTGAAGAATGCCCTAGGTAATTACGAATGGAATTCTCACCAAATACTAAATCATATTATTCAATGTTGTGCTCTACATACTAGAAAGAAAATCATTGAAGAACTTGGTGATGGTCATTACACTATTCTAGATGGTGAGTCTAGTAATGTATCACATACAGAACAACTAGCTTTATGCGTGCCTTTTGTTGATAATGTAGGAAGGCCATGTGAGCATCTTGGACTTTTTCATGTAACCACTACTTCATTGTCACTAAAGGAAGTAACTGAAACATTACTTGCCAAACATGGATTGACTATAAGTCAAATTTGTGTGGTTATGATGCTCCTAGTAACATGAGAGGACAAAGGACTGAAAACATTGATCATGAAAGGGTCACCTTATGCCTGTCAACTCCAGCTTGTTCTTTGTTGTTGCCAAGAAAATGATGATTGTGTTTTTTTATCAAGTGCCTTTATTGCTAAACATTATTGGAGTTTCTTGTAAGTGTTATGGCATGCTTTGAGATGCTAGACTTCAGAATATCATGAAACTACTTAAATGTGGCGAGTTACAAAGGGGGAGTTGTATGAATCCAGGGATGGGATTACGTAGGCCTGTTGATACTTAGTGGGGCTTTCGTTACAAAGTGCTCTAAACATTATTTCTATGTATACCAGGATCTATGATGTAATCATCACTCTTGGACAAGATGCTTCGCAAAGGAGTGATTGGCCAAAATTTCATACTATTATGGGAGTGTTTGAGTCATTTGACTTTATTTTCAATGCACACTTGATGCTTGTCATTCTTGGATACACTATTTTGTAACAAGCATGGCATTCAAGTGTAGATGATAACTTTTTCTTGGAGTCATTGATCAAATTAGTCAAGAGCTTGAAAATCGGTTTGATGGCATCAATATGGAGTTGCTATCTTGTATGACTCCTTTAAATCCTGCCAACTCATTTGTTGCTTTTGATGCACACAAGGTACACAAATTTGTTGAGTTGTACCCCCAAAGACTTTCAAGCGCTTACTTGGTACACCTTGAACTACAACTTGATAATTCTATTGATGTCATGAGAAAAGATGAGAACTTTCAATGTCTTGGAAGTCTTATTGACCTATTAGTTAAGCTTGTTCAAATAAGGAGGCATATAGTTCATACTTTTGTGTGTTTGCTTATAAAATTGGTATTGCCTCAACCGCTCACAACAACAAATGTTGAGAGAGTATTTTTTGCCATGAGTTTAGTCAAGTGCAAGATGAGAATAAGATGAGTGACATTCATTTTGATGATTGCCTAGTCACATACATTAAGAGTGATATTTTCTCCAGGGTGAATGAAGATGATATAATTGATACTTTTTCATCACCATGCAAAATTGTAGGCGAGAAAGGCAGTCTTCTTTGTACTTCTCAATGTATGTAGTATGCACTATGTAGGCTTCCTTAATGCAAAATCGAGACTAAATTGAGAATGTTGGTATGTTTGTAAGACCAAATTAATTTATTTCTATGTGGTATTCGTATTTAACTAGAACATTCATATGCCATATTGGTTGTAAATTTTTTTTGAGGAGGTTCACCCTGTTTTCAAATCCTAGCCCAGCCACTGCATGGAAGGATCATCTACAAAAAGCTCCTTGTCTTTGTCTTAAATATGGGACTCCTCGAACGTCTAACATTTATTATTGCTCCGTTTCCTTTAATTTTTCGTGTCTGCCTACGTGCAGCGCTGGTATTGATTTGGTGGTGTATATGTTAACAGTCTTACTAAGTCTCAGTCAACTAGACTTCGTTATGTCTCAGTCGATACTATATTCATCGAATCATATATTGAGATCCGTGCAATTTTTCTTTTCAATTTTTTCTTTGTTGTTGACCATTGGGGGTGGTGTAACTGGGTGCACAACAACTTCCTCTACCAACTTTGAGTTTTTTTTTTACATGTTATATCACTTGACTGAGAGTTTGTTAAATCTCAGTCGACTGAGATCTAGTCACACCCATATGTTAATATATTTTATCTACAAACTTGTTGAAAGTATATAAAATTTAACTTTAGACAAACCTAATATTCGGAGTAAATAAAAACGGAGAGTACTGCTTTTAGCTAAGAAAACTGAACATGCTTGCATGGCTGTATGATCGTTTCATCCCCAGCAATGATACCTGGCTCCATGATGTTCCAAAAAAAATCTCCACCGGACCAGAGCAGCAATCTACAGTTCATTCTCATTGCAATCCTATAGGAGCTCAAAATCCACTCTCCTCTTTTCAAAAGGAAAAAAAATCTCTCTTCTAAATACTGAGTGATGTTAGCCTCTGCTCTATCAATTCAGAAAATTGTTGCAGAAAATTTGTATTCTTCGCAGGAGTGGCAAGCTCAGTTTATACTGCTAGACTGTACTGGCTAGAATTTGGAAGAAATTGTATAGAGAAACCCAGAGCATTTTGTTTTATTGATTCATGCGTGAAACACAAACAACCCAAAACATTGAGCCATGGTCGCGCAGACCACACATCATGTTCGGTCGGTGCTCGGTCTTGTCTTCACTCCTCTGCCTTCTTTCCGAACCCGAAGTTTGGCGGCATGAACTCCGTCACCCTCTTCGCCGCCGGCCTGGCCTTGAGCTCCTCCCACCACGCCTTCACGTGCGGGCGCTCCTCCACCAGCGACGCGTACTCGGTGTCCATGAAGTAGCGCATGAGCGGGAAGTGGCTGAGGTCGGCGAGGCTGAGGGAGTCCCCGGCGAGGTACCTCGACGCCGACAGCCGCGCCTCGTACACGTCGAACAGCTTGGTCAGCTTTGCCGCGTTCTCGTCGATGGCGGCCTGGTCGCGCTCGCAGCCGAGGAACGGGGTGAGGATGCACTGCATCACGATGGTGCCCGCCGGGGTCTGGTGCTGGTGGGCCTCCACCTCCAGCCACACGTCCACCATCGCCGCCGACTCCGGCGAGCCGGAGCCTAGCAGCTCGGGCTTGTGCTTGCGCAGCACGTGCCTCGCGACGGCGCGCGATTCTGCGTGAAGCTTCATACGATCAGTCCTTTATATGGGATTGGAAATTAGCCAACCAAGTGAAAACAAGAAGAGAGATCAACGGAAGTGGGTACCGAAGATGGTGAGGTCGCCGTCCTCGAGGACGGGGACCTGGCCGAAGGGGTTCCTGGCGAGGAAGTCCGGCTGGCGGTGGTCGCCGGCCTCGCGGCTCATGGGGACGAGCTCGTACTCCACGGCGGCCTCCTCCAGGCACAGCAGCGCGCGCGCCACGAACGGCGACATCGCCCACCCGTGCACCTTCACCGCCGGCGCCGCCATCGCACCTTTGCTCTGCTCGCTCCCGCTTCCGCTTCTTGGAGATCGACGGGTGCGTGTGTGCTCTTTGATTGACTGCGCTGCACAATCGAGTTCATCACCATTAAATAGGCGCGCTGTTGCTCATCGTTTGGAGGCCGATGGTGGCGTCACTGCTTGCGTCCGGGGTTGACTATCGCTGCAGTCCAGATCCCACTGTGTTCCATTATATGGTCTCTGGCCTACACGAGCTGTCAGGTTGAATGGTGGATGCAAATGAGATTGGATTAACTACCGTGCATGGGAGGTCCCGTTCACGGTCCAGCCATTGATTGCTATGCCGTGATTCATGCTAGATAGTGCAAGTTACCCTTTTTTTCCATATGATTCAAGGATTGTATCAATTTTATCTTTTGAACACAAAGTCAGATTTATCGCCTGGTTGCACATTTGCATTTCTCGTAATGAAGCCTTCCAAACAAAATCAAACATGGTGAAACTGGTAAAAAGAACATGCTTTTTTTTATAAATTTAGGAAAAGGTAAAAAAATGGAACAAACTTGACCTACTGGCGTACTAATATAAAATGTTACATAAATGAATAAAATGTTACATAACATTTCATAAAACCCTAATTTGCGAGCTTTAGACAAACATAACTAACTATGGCAAGACAACTCTAAGTTTTCCACTAATCAACAATGAGCAGGAGCAGATGCCATGGTCCAGTATTTAGATTTGCCAACGAGCTAAAAGATTGAGATGCAATGACTTTCAAATGTAGGAAATCTAGGAAGACTTGAAATTTGCTAGGTATGTACAACATGTTTCTTTAGAAGGAAGCAAAGAATATACATTTGCCATATGACAAGTAGAAACATTTACAGAACTTCCCATGATTTCAGGGGAAAAATTCCTAAATTTTCCATGTCAAAAAAGTACAAGTTCTAAAAATTTCATGCTTTGGAAAAAAAAAATTTTGAATTTGCCATATGACCATAAGAAACACTTTTCAAACATTTGACATTGTGTAGAGAGCAAATTTTTCTTTAGAAAAGGCAATATTATTTACATTTGCCATGTCACAAGTAGTAATATTTTCAATAATTGCCATGATTTTGGAATAAAAAAATCCTAAAAGGTGTCATGTGAACATTAAAATAATTTCTAGATTTGCCATGTTATAGAAAAATAAATATTCTAAATTTTCCATGTGACCATTGTCGGTGTCAAAACCGGCGGATCTCGGATAGGGGGTCCCGAACTGTGCGTCTAAGGTCGATGGTAACAGGAAACAAGGGACACAATGTTTTACCCAGATTTGGACCCTCTCTATGGAGGTAATACCCTACATGCTGCTTGATTGATCTTGATGAATATGAGTATTACAAGAGTTGATCTACCACGAGATCGTAATGGCTAAACCCTAGAGGTCTACCTTGTATGGCTATGGTAATGTATATCTCCAGGACTAAGTCCTCTGGTTTATATAGACACCGGGAGGATGTAGGGTTACACAAGGTCGGTTACAAAGAAGGGAATCTACATATTCCGTCGCCAAGCTTGCCTTCCACGCCAAGGAGATCCCTATGCGGACACGGGTGCAGTCTTCGGTCTTCGTATCTTCACAGCCCATCAGTCCAGCCCATGGCTAACTGGTCGGACGCCCGAGGACCCCTTAGTCCAGGACTCCCTCAGTAGTCCCTGAACCTGGATTCAATGACAAGGTATCCGGCGCGTAGGCCTATCTTCGGCATTGCAGGGCGGGTTCCTCCTTCCGAACTCCAAAATAGTTTTCGAACGTATCGACGTGTCCGGACCTGTAACACAGACCACACACAACCACAGAGAAAATATAATTTTACACGAGTCCAATCTGCTGACAACTTTCGGTAACATGACATCACATCTGTCTGGTCATAATTTCGAACCTTTTTCGTCTGCCGCTCCATGTTTCGAGATGCGGTTGCCATTGGCACGTCTTGTCAAAGCAGAGATCGTGTCCCCTTATTACGGGATTCTCATCAATACGGGTGTGGGTAACCCAACCGTGCCGTTTACACATCCCTTGGGAGTAGGCGAATTTTAAGGCGAGTGGGGAGGCGTTCAATATTTACTGCCTTTATAAGGAGATAAGAATCCCTTTTCTTCACCAACGCCTTCTCTCTTCCTCTGCCCTTCCATTCTTGAGCTACAGCGCCCAAGTTCTCATCTTCTCCGTCTCGAGCAAGCACTCAACCATGTCCGGATCCGGAGGTCAAGGCAAGTGGATATGGCCTCCTCCGTCCAGGAGGAGGACATCACCGAGCTTCGGGCGGCCGGGTACCTGGCGAAGGGAATCGCCCACCGCCTTCCGGCCCAGGGACAAATCGTTCCCACGCCGAAGCCCAACGAGAGGGTAGTATTCATCCCTCATTTCCTCCGCGGGTTAGGGTTTCCACTCTAGCCCTTCATCCGCGGGCTAATGTTCTACTACAGGATAGACTTCCATGATCTATCCCCGAACTCCCTCCTCAATATCTCGGCGTTCATCGTCGTGTGTGAGGCCTTCCTCCGCATCCAACCCCACTTCGGGCTGTGGCTCAAGGTCTTCAATGTGAGGAAAAGGTGGTGGACAGCCAGCACGCGGAGTGCGGAGGCGCCATGGTGAGCAAGCTGGCCGATGTCTCCTGGCCGAAAGGCACTTTCGTGGAGATTGTAAAAGAATGGCAGAAACATTGGTTCTATATCACAGAACCCCGCGGCACCACCTGGGCCGCAACTGCCGAACTCAACTCTGGCGCTCCCATGCGACTCACCTCCTGGGTCGAGAAGGGCATGAACTGGTGTTCGCCAGATGAGCTAACAGCGCTGCAAATGCTCATTCAAAGCATGGTGGATAAAGATATCAAACTCGTTGATATAATCCAGGTGATGCTAGTTCGCCAGATTCTCCCATGCCAAAGCCGAAGCCGCCCTCTATAGGAGTTCAATCCGAAGAAGCACCATACCCTGAAGAGGCTCTTCGAAACCACTCACGAAGATGCCTGGAGGTTGCTTTTTAAGGGCAACGAAACACCGCCAGCCACAGATTCGGACCGCGGGCATGACATTAACCACCTCGCCAATGAGGTATGTTATTCTTACTGCATCCCTTACTTGCCTATTTCAAGGATGATGTCTAAGCTTTTATCATCATCATTTCTTCAGGACTGGATGGAGAGGGCGAAGCGGATCCAATGTCCGGCTCCGCTGCCTGAAGAACCAGTCATCCTGTGTTTAGCAAAGATGCTGGTGTCGGCGCCCTACAAGGCGCCGGAGAAGAAGGCCACAGGGAACGCCAAGGGGGTCCGGAGTGGCCCCTGATACGTCTCCAACGTATCTATAATTTTTGATTGTTCCATGCTATATTATATTCTGTTTTGGACATTATTGGGCTTTATTATACACTTTTATATTATTTTTGGGACTAACCTATTAACCAGAGGCCCAGCCCTGAATTGCTGTTTTTTGCCTATTTCAGAGTTTCGCAGAAAAAGAATATCAAATGGAGTCCAAATGGAATGAAACCTTTAGGAACGTGATTTTTGGAACGAACGTGATCCAAAGGACTTGGACCCTACGTCAAGACATCAACCAGGAGGCCGCGAGGTAGGGGCGCGCCCTCCACCCTCGTGGGCCCCATATTGCTCCACCGACGTACTCCTTCCTCCTATATATACCTACGTACCCCCAAACTACCAGAGACGGAGCCAAAACCCTAATTCCACCACAGTAACTTTCTATATCCACGAGATCCCATCTTAGGGCCTGTTCCGAAGCTCCGCCGGAGGGGGCATCGATCACGGAGGGCTTCTACATCAACACCATAGCCCCTCCGATGAAGTGTGAGTAGTTTACTTCAGACCTACGGGTCCATAGTTATTAGCTAGATGGCTTCTTCTCTCTTTTTGGATCTCAATACAATGTTCTCCCCCTCTCTCGTGGAGATCTATTCGATGTAATCTTCTTTTGAGGTGTGTTTGTTGAGACCGATGAATTGTGGGTTTATGATCAAGTTTATCTATGAACAATATTTGAATCTTCTCTGAATTCTTTTATGTATGATTGGTTATCTTTGCAAGTCTCTTTGGATTATCAGTTTGGTTTGGCCTACTAGATTGATCTTTCTTGCAATGGGAGAAGTGCTTAGCTTTGGGTTCAATCTTGCGGTGTCCTTTCCCAGTGACAGTAGGGGCAGCAAGGCACGTATTGTATTGTTCCATCGAGGATAACAAGATGGGGTTTATATCATATTGCATGAGTTTATCCCTCTACATCATGTCATCTTGCATAAAGCATTACTCTGTTCTCTTGAACTTAATACTCTAGATGCATGTTGGATAGTGGTCGATGTGTGGAGTAATAGTAGTAGATGCAGGCAGGAGTCGGTCTACTTGTCTCGGACGTGATGCCTATATACATGATCATACCTAGATATTCTCATAACTATGCTCAATTCTGTCAATTGCTCAACAGTAATTTGTTCACCCACCGTAAATACTTATGCTCTTGAGAGAAGGCACTAGTGAAACCTATGGCCCCCGGGTCTATCTTCCATCATATTAATCTTCCAACACTTAGTTGTTTTTATTGCCTTTTATTTTGCTTTGCATCTTTATCATAAAAAATACCAAAAATATTATCGTATCATATCTATCAGATCTCACTCTCGTAAGTGACCGTGTAGGGATTGACAACCCCTTATCGCGTTGGTTGTGAGGATTTATTTGTTTGTGTAGGTGCGAGGGACTCGTGCGTGGCCTCCTACTGGATTGATACCTTGGTTCTCAAAAACCGAGGGAAATACTTACGCTACTTTGCTGCACTACCCTTTCCTCTTCAAGGGAAAACCAACGCAAGTGCTCAAGAGGTAGCAAGAAGGATTTCTGGCGCCGTTGCCGGGGAGGTCTATGCAAAAGTCAACACACCAAGTACCCATCACAAACCCTTATCCCCCGCATTACATTATTTGACATTTGCCTCTCGTTTTCCTCTCCCCCACTTCACCCTTGCCATTTTATTCGCCCTCTCTCTCTCTACATCCTCCCTCTCTTTCTCTATTTGCCTCTTTTTGCCTGTCTCTTGTTTGCTCATGTGTTGGATTGCTTGCTTGTCACGATGGCTCAAGATAATACTAAATTGTCTGACTTTACCAATACCAACAACAATGATTTTCTTAGCACTCCGATTGCTCCTCTTACCGATACTGAATCTTGTGAAATCAATGCTGCTTTGTTGAATCTTGTCATGAAAGATCAATTCGCTGGCCTTCCTAGTGAAGATGCCGCTACCCATCTAAATAGCTTCATTGATTTGTGTGATATGCAAAAGAATAAATATGTGGATAATGATATTGTTAAATTGAAGCTATTTTCTTTTTCGCTTAGAGATCGTGCTAAAGCTTGGTTTTCGTCTTTGCCTAAAAATAGTATTGATTCGTGGAATAAGTGCAAAGATGCTTTTATCTCTAAGTATTTTCCTCCCGCTAAGATCATCTCTCTTAGAAATGATATTATGAATTTTAAGCAACTTGATCATGAACATGTTGCACAAGCTTGGGAGAGGATGAAATTAATGATACATAATTGCCCTACGCATGGTTTGAATTTGTGGATGATTATACATTTTTTTTATGCCAGATTGAATTTTGCTTCTAGAAATCTTTTAGATTCGGTCGCGAGAGGCACATTTATGGAAATCACTTTAGGAGAAGCTACTAAACTCCTAGATAATATTATGGTTAATTATTCTCAATGGCACACTGAAAGATCTACTAATAAGAAAGTGCATGCGATAGAAGAAATTAATGTTTTGAGTGGAAAGATGGACGGATTTATGAAATTATTTCCTAATAAAAGTGTTTCTTCTGATCCTAATGATATGCCTTTGTCTACTTTGATTGAGAATAATAATGAATCTATGGATGTGAATTTTGTTGGTAGGAATAATTTTGGTAACAACGCGTATAGAGGAAACTTTAATCCTAGGCCGTATCCTAGTAACTCCTCTAATAATTATGGTAATTCCAACAACAATTATTATGGAAATTATAATAAGATGCCCTCTGATTTTGAATCTAATATTAAAGAATTTATTACTTCGCAAAAGAATTTCAATGCTTTGATTAAAGAAAAATTGCTTAAGGTTGATGAGTTGGCTAGGAACGTTGATAGAATTTCTCTTGATGTTGATTCTTTGAAACTTAGATCTATTCCACCTAAGCATGATATCAATGAGTCTCTCAAAGCCATGAGAATTTCCATTGATGAGTGCAAAGAAAGAGCCGCTAGGATGCGTACTAAGAAAGATTGCTTTATAAAAGCGTGTTCTTCTACTTTCCATGATAATAAAGATGAAGATCTAAAAGTTATTGATGTGTCCCATATTAAATCTTTTTTTGCAATATGAATCTTGATAATGATGGGACTGAATATGATCCACCTTTACCTAGACGGAGTTCCAAAAATTCGGAGTCTTTAGATCTTGATGCTAAAATTGTTAAAAGTGGGATTGAAGAAGTCAAAACTTTAAATATTAATGAACCCACTATTTTGGATTTCAAGGAATTTAATTATGATAATTGCTCTTTGATAGATTGTATTTCCTTGTTGCAATCCGTGCTAAATTCTCCTCATGCTTATAGTCAAAATAAAGCTTTTACTAAACATATCGTTGATGCTTTGATGCAATCTTATGAAGAAAAACTTTATGATGAGTGGTAACTAAAATTAAAATTAAAGATCATGAATGCTATGCTTTGTGTGATTTGGGTGCTAGTGTTTCGACGATTCCAAAGACTTTGTGTGATTTGCTAGGTTTCCGTGATTTTGATGATTGCTCTTTAAACTTGCACCTTGCGGATTCCACTATTAAGAAACCTATGGAAAGAATTAATGATGTTCTTATTGTTGCAAATAGGAATTATGTGCCCGTAGATTTTATTGTTCTTGACATAGATTGCAATCCTTCATCTCCTATTATTCTTGGTAGACCTTTCATTAGAACGATTGGTGCAATTATTGATATGAATGAAGAGAATATTAGATTCCAATTTCCGTTAAGGAAAGGCATGGAACTTCCCTAGAAATAAAATTAAATCACCTTATGAATCTATTATGAGAGCCACTTATGGATTGCCTACCAAAGATGGCAATACCTAGATCTATCCTTGCTTTTATGCCTAGCTAGGGGCGTTAAACGATAGCGCTTGTTGGGAGGCAACCCAATTTTATTTTTATTCCTTGCTTTTTGCTACTGTTTAGTAATAAATAATTTATCTAGCCTCTGTTTTGGTTGTGTTTTTTTGTGTTTAATTAGTGTTTGTGCTAAGTAGAACCGTTGGGAAGACTTGGGGAAAGTCTTTTTAATCTTGCTGTAAAAAAATAGAAACTTTAGCGCTCATGAGAATTGCTGCCATTTTATTTGGAAAGTGCTATTTAGTTAATTATTTTTGCATATGATTAATAGATAAATTCCTCACGTCCAGAAATTTATTTTAGAATTTTTGGGGTTCCAGATCTTGCGTTAGTTACAGATTACTACAGACTGTTCTGTTGTTGACAGATTCTGTTTTTCGTGTGTTGCTTGCTTATTTTGATGAATCTATTCCTAGTAAAATAGTTTATAAAGCATAGAGAAGTTGGAATACAGTAGGTTTAAAACCAATATAAATAAAGAATAAGTTCATTACAGTACCTTGAAGTGGTGTTTTCTTTTCTTTTGCTAACGGAGCTCACGAGATTTTCTGTTATGTTTTGTGTTGTGAAGTTTTCAAGTTTTGGGTGAAAGATTTGATGGATTATGGAACAAGGAGTGCAAGAGCCTAAGCTTGGGGATGCCCACGACACCCCAACATAATCTAAGGACACCTAAAAGCCAAAGCTTGGGGATGCCCCGGAAGGCATCCCCTCTTTCGTCTACTTCCATCGGTAACTTTACTTGGAGCTATATTTTTATTCACCACATGATATGTGTTTTTCTTGGAGCATCTTGTATGATTTGAGTCTTTGATTTTTAGTTTACCACAATCATCCTTGCTGTACACACCTTTTGAGATAGACACACATGATTCAGAAATTATTAGAATACTCTATGTGCTTCACTCATATCTTTTGAGTTACATAGTTTTTGATCTAGTACTTCACTTATATCTTTTAGAGCACTGTGGTGGTTTTGTTTTATAGAAACTATTATTCTCTCATGCTTCACTTAGATTATTTTGAGAGTCTTAAATAGCATGGTAATTTACTTAAATAATCCTAATATACTAGGTACTCAAGACTAGTAAAAACTTTCTTAGGAGTGTGTTGAATGCTAAGAGAAGTTTGATGCTTGATGATTGTTTTGAGACATGGAGGTAGTGATATCAAAGTTGTGCTAGTTGAGCAGTTGTGAATTTAAAAAATACTTGTGTTGAAGTTTGCAAGTCCCGTAGCATGCACATATGGTAAACGTTATGTGACAAATTTGAAACATGAGGTGTTCTTTGATTGTCCTCCTTATGAGTGGCGGTCGGGGACAAGCGATGGTCTTTTCCTACCAATCTATCCCCCTAGGAGCATGTGCGTAGTGCTTGGTTTTTGATGACTTGTAGATTTTTGCAATAAGTATGTGAGTTCTTTATGACTAATGTTGAGTCCATGGATTATACGCACTCTCACCTTTCCGTCATTGCTAGCCTCTTTGATACCGTGCATTGCCCTTTCTCACATTGAGAGTTGGTGCAAATTCGCCGGTGCATCCAAACCCCGTGATATGATACGCTCTTTCACACATAAACCTCCTTATATCTTCCTCAAAACAGCCACCATACCTACCTATTATGGCATTTCCATAGCCATTCCAAGATATATTGCCATGCAACTTTCCACCATCCCGTTTATCATGACACATTCATCATTGTCATATTGCTTTGCATGATCATGTAGTTGACATAGTATTTGTGGCAAAGCCACCATTCATGATCCTTTCATACATGTCACTCTTGGTTCATTGCATATCCCGGTACACCGCCAGACGCATTCATATAGAGTCATACTTTGTTCTAGTATCGAGTTGTAATCATTGAGTTGTAAATAAATAGAAGTGTGATGATCATCATTTTCTAGAGCATTGTCCCAAGTGAGGGGAAAAAGAGAAAGGCCATAAAAAATAGAAGGCCCAAAAAATGAGAGAAAAAAGAGAGAAGGGACAATGTTACTATCCTTTTTACCACACTTGTGCTTCAAAGTAGCACCATAATCTTCATGATAGAGAGTCTTTTGTTTTGTCACTTTCATATACTAGTGGGAACTTTTCATTATAGAACTTGGCTTGTATATTCCAACAATGGGCTTCCTCAAATGCCCTAGGTCTTCATGAGCAAGCAAGTTGGATGCACACCCACTTAGTTTCTTTTGTTGAGCTTTCATATATTCATAGCTCTAGTGCATCCGTTGCATGGCAATCCCTACTCCTTGCATTAACATCAATTGATGGGCATCTCCATAGCTCATTGATTAGCCTCATTGATGTGAGACTTTCTCCCTTTTTTGTCTTCTCCACATAACCCCATCATTATATTCTATTCCACCCATAGTGCTATATACATGGCTCACGCTCATATATTGCGTGAAGATTGAAAAAGTTTGAGATTACTAAAGTATGAAACAATTGCTTGGCTTGTCATCGGGGTTGTGCATGATGAGAGCATTCTTGTGTGACGAAAATGGAGCATGACTAAACTACATGATTTTGTAGGGATGAACTTTCTTTGGCCATGTTATTTTGAGAGGACATAATTGCTTAGTTAGTATGCTTGAAGTATTATTATTTTTATGTCAATATTAAACTTTTAACTTGAATATTCATACCACAATTAAGAAGAATTGCATTGAAATTATGCCAGGTAGCATTTCACATCAAAAATTCTATTTTTATCATTTACCTACTCGAGGACGAGCAGGAATTAAGCTTGGGGATGCTTGATACGTCTCCAATATATCTATAATTTTTATTGTTCCATGCTATATTATATTCTGTTTTGGACATTATTGGGCTTTATTATACACTTTTATATTATTTTTCGGACTAACCTATTAACCGGAGGCCCAGCCCAGAATTGTTCTTTTTTGCCTATTTCAGAGTTTCGCAGAAAAAGAATATCAAATGGAGTCCAAACGGAATGAAAACTTCGAGAACGTGATTTTCGGAACGAACGTGATCCAGAGGACTTGGACCCTACGTCAAGACATCAACCGGGAGGCCATGAGGTAGGGGGCGCGCCTACCCCCTGGGCGCGCCCTCCACCCTCGTGGGCCCCCTGTTGCTCCACCGACGTACTCCTTCCTCCTATATATACCTATGTACCCCCAAACTACGAGAGACGGAGCCAAAACCCTAATTCCACCGCCGTAACTTTCTGTATCCACAAGATCCCATCTTGGGGCCTATTCCGGAGCTCCGCCGGAGGGGGCATCGATCACGGAGGGCTTCTACATCAACACCATAGCCCCTCTGATGAAGTGTGAGTAGTTTACTTCAGACCTACGGGTCCATAGTTATTAGCTAGATGGCTTCTTCTCTCTTTTTGGATCTCAATACAATGTTCTCCCCCTCTCTCGTGGAGATCTATTCGATGTAATCTTCTTTTGTAGTGTGTTTGTTGAGACAGATGAATTGTGGGTTTATGGTCAAGTTTATCTATGAAAAATATTTGAATCTTCTCTGAATTCTTTTATGTATGATTGGTTATCTTTGCAAGTCTCTTCAAATTATCAGTTTGGCTTGGCCTACTAGATTGATCTTTTTTGCAATGGGAGAAGTGCTTAGCTTTGGGTTCAATCTTGCGGTGTCCTTTCCCAGTGACAGTAGGGGCAGCAAGGCACGTATTGTATTGTTGCCATTGAGGATAACAAGATGGGGTTTATATCATATTGCATGAGTTTATCCCTCTACATCATGTCATCTTTCTTAAAGCGTTACTCTGTTCTCTTGAACTTAATACTCTAGATGCATGCTGGATAGCGGTCGATGTGTGGAGTAATAGTAGTAGATGCAGGCAGGAGTCGGTCTACTTGTCTCGGACATGATGCCTATATACATGATCATACCTAGATGGCTAGATATTCTCATAACTATGCTCAATTCTGTCAATTGCTCAACAGTAATTTGTTCACCCACCGTAAATACTTATGCTCTTGAGAGAAGGCACTAGTGAAACCTATGGCCCCCGGGTCTATCTTCCATCATATTAATCTTCCAACACTTAGTTATTTTTATTGCCTTTTATTTTGTGTTGCATCTTTATCATAAAAAATACCAAAAATATTATCTTATCATATCTATCAGATCTCACTCTCGTAAGTGACCGTGTAGGGATTGACAACCCCTTATCGCGTTGCTTGCGAGGATTTATTTGTTTGTGTAGGTGCGAGGGACTCGTGCGTGGCCTCCTACTGGATTGATACATTGGTTCTCAAAAACTGAGGGAAATACTTATGCTACTTTGCTGCATCACCCTTTCCTCTTCAAGGGAAAACCAACGCAAGTGCTCAAGAGGTAGCAGCCCCCGCCGCAAGGGTGCTTCGGATGAAACGTCCAAAGACAAGACTCATTCCTCCGCTACCGAAGATGACAACGATGAGGAGGAGGAGGAGGAAAACAATCCTCCCCTTGATGAGGGGAATAAAAGAGGGCGGGCTCCACCATTCTGGAGGCGGAGGCGCCCAAGAAGGGGAAAGGCCCACTCGTGGGCAGCTCCTCATGGGACGTTGAAAGCAGTCCGGAGCAACGCCCCCGCACTAAGTCGCAGGCCGCATCGTAAGTGCTAAGACTTATATCCGCCCATAAAGTTTCTCCTCCTCATTGCATTTACATGATTGGTTATGTTATTTTAGTCCGGCCCACAACAGCTCCCTGCGATCCTCGTCAGGAGGTTTGCTGGATTCCAAGGCAATGGCCAGCGAGTCACCGCTGGCCGCTCACACCCCCAAGGCCAAGGACGATGCGGAGGTGCTGTCCCAAAGGACTGTTCCAGGCGGGGGAGAGGCTCAGGAGGCGCCAGAAGGCGAAACCCCCATCGCCGGACACCAGGGGGAATCAATCCCCAAGGTGACAGGTGGGGAGGGTCGTATTCAGTTCGGCCCTCAGCCGGACTCGATTCCAGAGACCGATGCGGCTCCGGAATCCAGCACTCAACCTCCTTCGAAAAGAAGGGGGATGTCTATTCTGCCGGTGACCCCTGTCCAACCAAGGGCACCGAATAATCTGCTGGAAGCCCTGCGAGGCGCTTCCATTGTGGATGAGCACCGTGTACTTATGGGCACGGTAATTGAAAGGGTTCAGTCCGCTAAGAGCGGACTAACTGAAGCCGGCAGCAGCCTGCTGACAGGTTTTGAGGTAAGTGACGCAAAAAAGAGAAAATCCCAATATAGACAGTAGCCCCTGAGACACTGTCCGGTGTTTGGAAATAAAAAGCCGGACAGAGGATCAATCTCATATTGCAGGAAACTAACTAAATTTTCTGAAATGTAAACACAAGCGTCGCTGTTGGCCGCAGCCTCGCATACTGCCGAAGTTTTCGGACTGAAGCAAAAACTGGCGGAGGCCAAGGAGGAGCTGGGACAGGTGAAGAGGCAGCTCCAGGAAAAACAAGGTAAGTAATAACCTGTTATGTATTTGAAAAAAGGAAAATGATATGCAATGACCGAAATGCCATGATGTGTATAGAGGCGACAACCGAGGTCGAGGCCCTGAAAAAAGGCCCTGATCGAAGCCGAAGGGGAGGCTGTCAAGGAGTAGGCCGCTCGGAAGAAGCTCAAGGCTCGGGTCAATGAGGTCCAACAGGAGCTCGAGGACGCGGTGAAGAAGTGCGAGGCCTTGGAGCGCGATGCATCAGTTCAAGAGATCGAACTCGCCAGGGCTCGTCAGAGTGCGAAGGCAGCCCGAAATGAGGCCCAGGGCGCCCTCCAGGAGATCCCAGAGGACAGGAAGATCGCGGCGGGTAAGGCATTCAATATGCAAAGCAAGAATGTGAAGATGAAATATCGTTTACTAACCCGGATTCGGAGTTCTTCAGGGGCTTTTACTGATCTGCCACGCAGTGTGGCTGACGCCGCAGAGTTCTTCCAAGCTGAAGAAGGGAGCTCCACGGAGAAGCTGTTCTGGTCGCAATATCTTGCGCCAGAACATCCAGTTCCCTTCATCGATCAGCTAAAACAGCTGGTCGAGTTGCATAGGGTGGCCGAACTAGCCATGAAGGATTTAATAATCCGGTTGTGGCCAGCCAAAGCTATACCTGGCAGTTACTTCGGCCTCGTGAAGCGACTAGTGGATGCATGTCCTCGGCTGGACGTCGTCAAGCGGTCTGTCTGCATCGAGGGCGCACGTCTGGCATTCTCCTATTGCAAGGTCTGATGGGCGAAGCTGGACGTTGTCAAATTAGCGACCGAGGGGCCGCCGGCGGGCAAGGAGCACTGCACACCCGAGTGACACTTCGGCGATGTCTTGGAGGGGTCCCGCATTGTTGTGGATCATTATGCGAAAGACACTATCTTTGAATGAATGTATTCGAGCTCCCTCTACCTTGTATGATAAAACAAAGTGATTGTGCAATATAATGCTTGTTATGTTTTATTTTTTTCCCCCTGTGCGGCTGTGTTGTATGAAATCTAAGGGTTAGCCAGTCGTCGGCTTCTGCCCCCACGTAGGTAGTACTGTGGTGTTCGGGATGGAATCTAAACAATCTTGATCCAATTATATGGTCCTTGAAGGAGTTGTTTAGCGCAACGAACCAGGCAACCAGACTATGCGGCTTGAACGCCCTCACTTAGCCATAGGAGTTTTATAATAAAAACATGGGCGCAACCCCTATTATCCGAACTAGAGTGCTATAAGCGTCTTATCGGAAAGTACCGATCCTTCGCGTAATGCGGAAGAAATGTCCAACAATTTGTAACCTCCGAACAGCTGACCGGCTCTCGCAGCATCATGACAGCCAGTTTTCGGCTTTCTCTACTGAGGTGCTCCTTTGGATAAACCAAGGCACAATCGCAGTAGTTCTCCCTTTACTACCTTAGCCGTTATAGCAGAACGTAAGGTAGCAAGCACAGGAGCCGGGCAACCCAACTATTGACCAAAGACATGATTCAGAGCCAATGCATATAATGCTAAATTCGGGGTGGCGAACTATACTTATAAAAAGTGTTCGGACTTTTGTTGCCGTAATGTGGGGTGCTATGAAGCCCCTGGCAAATATCAAACATACCAAAGTGTATGGGTGCTACCTGATAGGATTATCCACAGGGGAGCTGAGAGAAAAAGAGAAAGAAAACAGAAAATGTAAAAAGGTAAAAAGTTGGGGTCCTAAAGCTCCAGCCGCAAATTGTTCTCATTGTAATTTAATTAGTACGTCAAGGCACATTGATACAGGTAGCGCGATAAGCAACATGATATTTAACATTCCTAAACCAAGGGAGAGCTGCATGTGGGTCCTAGAAAACAGGTAGAGTTATCGTTAACGGAATCACCTAGAAAGTCCCCCATATGTATGCGTTTCTCGCCATATTGGTGTGCTTATCCTTCAAGAGGACCGATGACCAGACCACCAGATGGGGCCTGTGGGATTGAGACCTGAAAAGGAAACAAGTAAAAGTGAAAGTATGTGTGTATCCGATGTCGGTTGAGCCGTACTATGGACCGCAAGCTAGCTATGCCTCCATCAATGCCCATGGGATTTTGAGTGCGTAGTTATGTACGCGTAGCACGAATGCCGCCACTTGATCAGGACTGAGACGGAGGCAGGATTGCTAGTAGAGCTCCTGACGAGCCGAGCTCTCCTGCTGCAGAGTAGTTCGGACCCTCTTAATGGTGTCCATGGGCTCGGCAGCCGAATTAAGGTTCTGCTTGAGAAGTCCGCTCCGTACTTCTGCTGCTAAGGCAATTGTGTGATCTTCTCTACGGAGGGAGCGTTCCGTATTTCCATTGACCGTTATGACGCCACGTGGACCGGGCATCTTGACCTTGAGATAAGAATAGTGTGGTACTGCGTTGAATCGAGCAAACGCAGTTCATCCGAGCAGTGCGTGATAGCCACTGCGGAAGGGGGCGATATCAAAGATTAACTCCTCGCTTCGGAAGTTGTCCGGAAATCCTAAGACAACCTCTAGTGTGATTGAGCCCGTACAGCGGGCCTCTACACCTAGTATGACTACTTTGAAGGTGGTCCTGGTGGGCTTGATCCGTGATGGGTTAATGCCCATTTTTCGCACTGTATCCTCATAGAGCAGATTGAGGCTGCTACCTCCGTCCATAATGACGTGAGTCAGGTGGAACCCATAAATTATTGGGTCTAGGACCAGTGCGGCTGAGCCACCATGACGGATACTGGTCGGATGATCCCGCGATCAAAAGTGATCGGGCATGACGACCATGGATTAAATTTTGGGGCGACTGGCTCTATCGCGTAGACGTCCCTGAGCGCACGCTTGCGCTCCCTCTTGGGGATGTGGGTAGCGTATATCATGTTCACCGTTTTGACCTGAGGGGGAAACTTCTTCTGTCCCCCTATGTTCGGTTGCCAGGGCTCTTCGTCATCGTCCTCGCTTTGCGATCCCTTTTCCCTGTTCTCGACGTTTAATTTGTCGACCTGTTTAAAAATCCAGCAATCTCTATTTGTATGATTGGGTGGTCTGTCCGGGGTGCCATGAATATGGCACGGACGATCAAGTATGCGGTCCAAGCTGGATGGGACTGAATTGTTCTTTTGGAACGGCTTCTTCCGCTGACCGGACTTAGAGCTACTGGATCCGGCATTGACCGTCGTATCCTCGGTGTTGTCACTGTTGTTTCGACACTTGTATCTGTTGCGTCGAGACTTATCTTTGTTATTTTTAACTTCAGAGGTGTCGGTGTCGCTTGCATTGTTTTTGCTACGGGCCAACCAACTATCCTCGCGCGCACAAAAGTGGGTCATGAGTGCAGTGAGGGCCGCCATGGATTTTCGCTTTTCTTGGCCGAGGTGGCGAGCGAGCCATTCATCGCGGATACTATGTTTGAAGGCTGCTAGGGCTTCGACATCCGGACAATCGATGATTTGGTTCCTTTTAGTTAAGAACCTAGTACAGAATTTCCTGACAGACTCTCCGGGCTATTGAACTATGTGGCTTAAGTCATCAGCGTCCGGAGGCCGAACATATATACCTTGGAAGTTATCAAGGAAGGCCTCTTCCAAGTCCTCCCAGCCGCCAATAGAATTTTCAGGCAGACTGTGGAGCCAATGTCGAGCTGGCCCCTTGAGTTTTAAAGGGAGGTATTTGATGGTGTGGAGGTCATCGCCGCAGGCCATATGAATATGAAGAATGAAGTCTTCGATCCACACTGCGGGGTCCGTGGTTCCATCGTATGATTCTATATTCACGGGTTTGAACCCTTCTGGGAATTCATGATCCATGACCTCATCAGTGAAGCAATGAGGGTGTGCGGCGCCTCTATATCGGGTCGTATCGCGACGTAGCTCTGATAGAGTCCGTCTGTGGTTTTCAGCCCACGCATGACTAAGTTTGTCATGTCCGAATAGGTGCCGTCGTCGCGTGTCGAGGCACGTCCTCACGATCCGTAGATTGATCTGGTATGTCCTGCTTTATTGTTCAGGTTTTGCCAGAGGTCATATGTATGGCCATGGGCTAATTTACCTCTACCTGTGTGATGAGGCGGGGCGGGCTGGTGTTCGGCGTGAGTTGCCGTTTTGTCCCGACCACCTGGTGGTCGGTCAGCCGCATTGTACGATGGTGGTATGTATTCCAACGCCTCCTCGTCAAACTGAGGTAGCAATTTTTGCTTTGGGTAGCTTTTGGTTGGGCGCTTGAGGCCGTATTCTTCGACTGCTAGGACATCGGTCAATTTATCATTGAGCAGATCTTGGTCAGCTTGAAGCTGCTGCTGCTTCTTTTTCAGGATCCTTGCAGTGGCTATTAGCTGGCGCTTGAAGTGCTCCTGCTCAAGAGGTTCCTCGGGCACGATGAAATCATCGGTGCCGAGGCTCACCTCATCCTCGAAGAGCGGAAGATAACATCCGTCCTCTGAGTCTTTGTGCGTGGCCTGTTTACCAGGGCTAACTTGTCCATCTTCCCGTTCATCTTATTCATTAGCTGTTTCAATGGGGTCTTCGTTGTCTTCGGCACCTTCTGGAGTGTTATCTTCTCCTGTGCCGGTGTTGCTGTCTTTACTGCGGCATGACTTAGAGCGGCGCCGCTGACGCCGGCACTTGGATTGTATTTCGGAAGGTTTATCCTCAGCTGGATCTTCCTTTTCATCGCCGTTGTTCTCCTTTGGTGCATCCACCATATATACATCATACGAGGAAGTGGCCGTCCGACGTCTGCTGACCGGCGGGTACTGGGCCTCTTCTTCTCCGGCATCGTCGTCCATACCGTGAATGTCCTTAGAGTCGTAATCAAGTGTGTCGGTCAAATCCTCGACAGTGGCTATGAAGTGGGTGGTGGGTGGGAAGCAAAATTCTCCACCATCAGCCCCTAGTTCGGACCGGATAGAGTTCAGCTGTGAGCCCTTCGTCAAGGACAGGTTTTTTAACGAGTCTAGCATGTCGCCCAAAGGCGAGTGCTGGAAGATGTATGAGGCGCTGAATTCGAAGATCGATGAACGATCAAGTCCGGCGTCCGCGGGCTCACATGGTTCGGAACCTACGGCCAGAGACGAGTCCGGAGTTCTAGTGGCACAAGTACCATGTGAGATCAAGTCTATGTGCGGCTCCAACGCCGGGGAATCTGTGGCCTCCGTGGCGGGGTTGAACTTCCCGTCCTTGGATGGCGCAGTCTGCTCCGGTCTAAGGCCATAGCGGTTATGGGAGTTGTCTCCTGGATGCAGTCCGATGACAGATTTAGGTCATGTCCCTCAGTATGGCCAGGAGTGGTAGCCGCGGTCTCGAATCCGGCGAAGATCAAGTCCCCAGGGGTGTCCGCAACATAGTACAAGCTCCCAAATCTGACCTGATGGCCAGGGGCGTAGCTTTCGATCTGCTCCAGATGGCCAAGAGAGTTGGCCCGCCGAGCGAAGCCGCTGAACACGAAGATCTGTCCGGGGAGGAAAATTTCTCCTTGGACAACATCATTATTGATGATTGAAGGGGCCATCAAACCTTTTGGCGACATCACAGTGGAACTCTCAATGAAAGCACCAATGTTGGTGTCAAAACCGGCGGATCTCGGGTAGGGGGTCCCGAACTGTGCGTCTAAGGTCGATAGTAACATGAGACAGGGGACACAATGTTTTGCCCAGATTCGGGCCCTCTCTATGGAGGTAATACCCTACGTCCTGCTTGATTGATCTTGATGAATATGAGTATTACAAGAGTTGATCTACCACAAGATCGTAATGGCTAAACCCTATAGGTCTAGCTTGTATGGCTATGGTAATGTATATCTCCCAGACCAAGTCCTCCGGTTTATATAGACACCGGGAGGATCTAGGGTTACACAAGGTCGGTTACAAAGAAGGGAATCTACATATTCCGTCGCCAAGCTTGCCTTCCACTCCAAGAAGAGCCCTATCCGGACACGGGTGCAGTCTTCGGTCTTCGTATCTTCACATCCCATCAGTCCGGCCCATGGCTAACTGGCCAGATGCCCGAGGACCCCTTAGTCTAGGACTCCCTCAACCATTAGAAACATTTTTCAAAATTGGCCAAGAGTAGAGAATAAATTTTCTTGAAAGTTGTCATGGACCAAGATAAAACATTTGAGCACCTAAAATTGCAATCATGCCCTCAATCTTATTTTGATGTTGATGGACATATAGGGGACTAATTACGTTTGCTAAGTGCATACACATGATATTAGTCCCTTTGGTAAATTGTGTAGGGATCATGGACACATCAAATGAGATATGACTCAAGCATGACGATAATGAGAAAAGAAGTGTAGACTTTTTCATTTAATCTTGAGTTATTGGGATCCCGCACTATTAAGAGGATATCGAAGGGGTGTTCAAGATTTTATCAAGTTAATCTTCATGTCATTATCTTCCTTCACATATACTTGTACACGTATAACAACACCAGTACCATATATACTGCCTTGAACCTACAAATCATCTTAGCCAAAACCCAAGTCCCAAAACACTCCACATGATCCTCTGGCATGATCATCTAGACTACTTCCTGAATCATCTGGGCATTGCCTGGATCGTTCGGACAGATGCCCAGATCATCCGGCTAGAGGACCAGTACGCACCAGTAGGTTGGTCGTTTAACCGGATCATCCATATCATTAGTTGAATCGTCTGGGCATTGCGGGGATCATTCGGGTACCCATCCGGGTCATCTAGACATCGCCCGAACACACTGCCCGGATGCATGGTCAGAGGGCCTTTCTATTCGGCTATGCCCGACTGATTCGTCCGGATGCGCAATAGAGAGCATGTTCATCCGGCTTTGGTAGTGACGGTGTCCTGGACTAGGGGGTACTCACCACGTCATCTCCCGACCTGTTAGATTGGGCCGAGGACCCCCATGGCCGTATACTCATGGGCCAGTTCAGACAGCTGCCGCATACAAGGAAGATTCCACAAGACTTGGTGATCAAGACAAGGACTCCTCCCCACCGGCGTATTCGGTTAGGACTCTTGTTATCCTAGGCCTCTGGTGCATTATATAAACCGAGGCTAGGCTAGTCGATAGATGATATACAACAACAATCATACCATAGGCTAGCTTCTAGAGTTTAGCCTCTACGATCTCGTGGTAGATCAACTCTTGTAATACTCATATCATCAATATCAATCAAGCAGGACGTAGGGTTTTACCTCCATCAAGATGCCCCGAATCTGGGTAAAACATCATGTCTCCTGCCTCCTGTTATCATCCGCCTCCGATGCACAGTTCGGGACCCCCTACCCAAGATCCGCCGGTTTTGACACCGACATTGGTGCTTTCATTGAGAGTTCCGCTGTGTGTTCGGCAAAAGGTTGATGGCTCGCCTGCAGATCAACTGCGACTTCGGCATCTTCGTCACCAGCTCGACTGGTCACCTTGGTATGACCAAGGACTGCACCCTACCTCCGATCGTCATGTTCAGATGAGGGCTTTTATAAACATCAACTCCGATCTCTATCAAGATCATGGAGGAATCATCCAGGGAGCCCGGGGGCTCAACGTCAACATTGCCCTTGGGCGACCGTGTTGTTTTTCTGGACAGCAAACGTTTGTCCACCGCCACCGCCTCCTCAAGTGTCTTTTTAACAATCGCTTTGGTGGAATTGTGCGGAATTGAGTCTACAACAATCCTGAAAAATTTCATCGAGTTCCGATGGAGGAATCTCTGGCAATCCACGATATACCGGAGCCCTGTCAAATCTGGACGCGAATGTGGATCAGTTTAGGGCATGGTGTCCAGCTTCTAGCTCAGACGTCCTTTGGAAGATCCAACCGTTGATCGGCTGCGGGATTCCTATATCTACCACCTCTCAAAATTTCAGCTCGATCCGACCGTCCAAACTCCGGGAACCTTCCAATTAGTGCATCACTTTTGGGATCTGTTTTCTGCGTGAAAACAAATCCGACCTGAGTTCGTCTTTTTATTAACGGAATTTCGGACATCCCTTTTGAAGGAAGTTTTGTACGGGGTATTGTGTTTTGTTCCCGAACATATCCCACTAACTTTAAGATCTTTTGAACATGATCTTCAACTTCATGCTGGTGTCAAACCAGTCCGGCAATATTGTTCCACGGCCGCCGACCTGCACTAGACATGTCATTACTTTGTTGAGCCGAGCTCAACTTCTTCGGATCATCATCTCGGCAAGCCGAACAAGAGTCCGGCATCGCGAAGGATAAATCATCACCAACATCGCTGCCCCACGGATTACACGGAGCGGGCATACCGGTATCACCACACGGTCGCTTCAACCACGTCGACCTTTATCGGCAGGGCCGCACTATTGCTTCTTCAAGCTGGTGTCCACCACGCCGACCTACTTCGACTCATCGGCTGACATCGAGGCTTCGACATCTCGGCTGGACCGGGGGCTTCGCCATCTCTTCATCAACCTACTCCGAAGACTTCGGCGTCACTAGCCGATCAGCTCCGTCACGTTAGCTGGACCGAGGGCTTGACCTCGGCGAGCCAACCTTTGCCAGCATTGCCATGCCGTCATTTTATCGCCCATCAGGCAATGGGTGTGCGGATCGAGTTCCAATTTTGGGAATCACCTTCCTTCAGATTGCTACAACAAATAAACCAGGTGCTATTAATCCCAATATTTTTTGCTTGTTTGGGTTCATTTTTTCCAAGGAATTATTACTCTGGTTTGTCCATCATATGTACACAGGTCTATCAAATGGTGGCCGCATTAAGGACAGTCGCATGGTGGTTCGGTCAGTTTCCGTACATAGTCTGGCGAACGCCGCATCCGGAGCTCAGACCGACCTGTGAATTCAGGCTTTGCCACGCCTTCACCGCATCACGCCGACGCCCTGCACCGACATTGACTTCGGCGCCAGGCCATATTTCGTTTATTACTCACTTTGCATAAATTATTTATTATGCAACGTTTTTTATTATCATTATTACTATTATCTCCGATTTGCACTATTTTTTGTGCACATGAAAATGATCCGGGGACTTCGGCGTCACTCTGCCGGTCTGCATTGACCGTGCTATGTCACCACTTCGGCGTGTCGAGCTCTCCGCTCCGCCACCTCGGGACCAGCTTGGGGGATGGAACCTTGTCCCGCATCAAGCTCGGACCGCGTCATCAATACCGAACACATTAACCAGCTAAGTCGCTTTCATGCTCAAAGCTTTAATTTCTAACTTGTATTCGGTTCGACCAAGCATTATACTTTTTTGGAAAAAAGTTGCTTGTAAAAAATTTCCTTGTCCAAACTTTTTTTGTGATGCATAAATTCAAATACCCAATTCATTTGGGGGCTTCCTTCATGAAGCTTTTCCTCTTGCATATGATTAACTTGTACGGCTTCGTTCCTTGTTCGTGTATTACGCCTCAATATGCACCATATTGACTTAAGCGATTTGCAAGCTGGGTTGCCTCGCTCCTGTGTTTACCCCTACATTCCCGATTGTTCGGCTAGGGAGTAAAGGGAGCACCTCTGTGATTGTCACGATCTGGTCATCCCAGCCGGACCTCAGACTGGGTGAAGCCGAAAGCTAGCGCTCTTATAGTTTTCAATGATGGTCGGCACACAACGAAACTCATGAGTACAAAAAATCTATTGCACAAGTCTCATAATAACAATGAGCACCGAAGAAAGGTATCGGTGGGGGTACTATTTTCTTCAAAGATGCTTCTTACACTTTGCAGTAATATAGCATAAGTTCCCTGAGCGCGCTTTGTCTGTTACAGCCTTATGGCCTGATTGCCTGGTTATTGGAAACACCGTCGATATTCTCGATAGATGGAGTACATAACACTTTTCGGTCCTTGACCGAAGAGGGAGAAGCTGACGGTCGGTTAAGACGCGTTTAAAGTTCGGTTGAACACATATATGATGTAAGTACTTCGGTACATGCAATCATTCTTTTACCCAAGTCACTTGGGGGCTCTTAAATTTATATGAGCCGTTTTATGATAAGTGTTCTTCTTCTTAGTTGTTGCAAAGTTATTATTATTATTATTATTATTATTATCTATCACTCCTTTTTCGACACGAGCGTGTGGTCACTAGCCGGGGAGCCTAATTTCTCTCTCAAAGCCGCTAGAGTTTAGTTTGCTAAACTGGCCTAATAAGAAGTACTCCGTCCTCGGGATAGGAGGTTGAAGCTGTAGGCTGACCCGCTTGAAGTCTTGAGATAGGATGTGTCATGTTAAAGCACGACAAAAGCACTTCTTTTGCTAAGGCCAATTTTCGGATTGGCACCGAACACTTGATCTTGTTTGGACGTCAAGTTTTTACTGACATTTTTTGGTTTTCCAAGCTTATGGCACTTTTAAACTATTTGTGTGTTTTCAGCACAAGTCTCGCAGTGCAATGCCGGACACCTTTAGAGATTTGGAAAAAACATTCTCGGATATTGCTATATATGCATCGGTTTCGAATTGTGTCTTCGGTCAATAGTTGGGTTGCCCGGCTCCTGCGCTTGCCTCCTACGTTCCGCTTTGTTCGGCTAGGTGTGCAAAGGGAGAACCACTGCGATTGTGCTTCCAGCTCACATGGTTAAGCACCTTAGTGGAGAAAGTCGAAAACTGACTGTCACAATAAGTATAAACTGGTCAGCGATCCGATGACGGTGTTAAATGACGGGCCATTCATAACAACGGCTGAAGTGTTTACGGCTTGACCTCGACTGTCACCGAACACTGCCGGGGGCTATTAACTGGCCTCCCAAACTAAATCCTCAATATTTTTCTCCAACATTGGAGCTGAGGTTTCATGATCATGCTTAGCATGACAACCCAAAGAAAGGAACCGATAGTGGGACTATTTTCTTTGGAAGACATTTCTTCTGTTAAACAGTAATATAACATATCTCTCTGAGTACCTTTGTTTATAAAACCATATGGCCAGATTGCCTTGTTTGTTGTAAATCTTTGCCCTCATAAAGGCTTTATAAAATAGGACAAACACTCCACGGCTATTGGCCAAGGAGGTGGAAGCCGATGGTCGGTCAACAAAGTTTTGTACAATGCGGATCCGAGCATTAATGACGTAAAGTACTTGGATACATAGAGTCATTACACATAATTTGTGATTTTCTATGGATATCAATCCTTAATTCGGCCACCCGTGCCCACATTAAGGCTTGGGGGCTACTGGGCTTCGGGCTCATTATTTACAAATATTAAAGGGGCACATCGATCCCCTGATCTAGTGTTGCCACCCGACCAGTGTCTCGGGGGCCACTGCATCACCTGTCCAATGCAGAAAATTTTAAGTGTAATACAGTTTCCGAGGAGATTTTGATCCTCGGGTTGGTCGGCCGCACCCAACCTGAGTCTCGAGGACTGAGCACGCCGCTTTTTGTGTCCCGAAGTATTCTGTCGAGTTAGGACTTGATCCTCAGACCGATTTTGCAAATCAACCTGAGTCTCAACGGCTACTGGGATCTGCGGTCTTATGTCATCCTTCATGTGCATCTCGGGTTTTAGACCGATACCCACCTTGAGGGCTACTGGCTATATATCTCGGCAGATAATAAATTGCACCAATCAAAAATATTGACAAAAATCGGCCCACATTCGGGGTGGTGCACCACCTCGGAAGCAGTCCGGCATAAAGCTCGGGCGCTAGTGGCTAGCTCCATAGAGGGCATTTCCGGCATTAAGCTCGGCTAAACTTCTTCAAACTTCTTTGAACCAAGGAGATTTACGACACCTCGGATACAGTCCGGCGTTGGAGCTCGGATACAGTCCGGCGTTGGAGCTCGGATACATAGTCCAGCGTTGGAGCTCGGATACATTCCGGCGCTAGAGCTGGGAAGCGGTCTGGCATTGGTGCTCGGCTAGAAAAGATACCTCGAATGCAGTCCGGCGTCGGAGCTCGGACGCAAGAGGACGCTGCCGCCTGGGAACAACTTCAAACCCGAGGTGTGGCATAAAAATAACAAGGCATTGATAAAGGCCAGAAACTTAAAGGGGCTCCTCGGATACCCGACGTGTAAACTCGTCGAATGCATTTCGGCGATCCTCAAGATCGGAGATGAGAAGATTTGTTGAACCAGTTTTCAAGACTGACGACCGAAGATAAAGAACGATTCGGAAGAATCGAGGAGCGTCCCTAACTTGAAGACCGGTTCAGGGGGCTACTGACGGTGTTCTGGACTAGGGGGTACTCACCACGTCATCTCCCGATCTATTAGATTGGGCCAAGGACCCCCATGGCCGTATACTCATGGGCCAGTTCGGACAGCTGCCGCATACAAGGAAGATTCCATAAGACGTGGCGATCAAGACAAGGACTCCTCCCCACCGGCGTATTCGGCTAGGACTCTTGTTGTCCTAGGCCTCTGGTGCATTATATAAACCGAGGCTAGGCTAGTCGATAGATGATATACAACAACAATCATACCATAGGCTAGCTTCTAGGGTTTAGCCTCTACGATCTCGTGGTAGATCAACTCTTGTAATACTCATATCATCAATATCAATCAAGCAGGACGTAGGGTTTTACCTCCATCAAGAGGGCCCGAACCTGGGTAAAACATCGTGTCTCCTGCCTCCTGTTACCATCCGCCTTAGACGCATAGTTCGGGACCCCCTACCCGAGATCCGCCGGTTTTGACACCGACAGGTAGGATTGTCCAGATCCCGTCCCGGACGTTCGGGCACACCTAAGCATTGTCTCCTATGTAATCTTATCCGGACTCCCTCTCAGATGTCCGGACACCGTTGTGCGACTGGTCTGAGTTGACCCAGCCAGATCATCCAGATCCCTAGTCGGATTGTACGGGCATTGCCCGGATCATCCGGGTAGGTATCCAGATCATCCTGGCAGGTCGCTTAATGTAACAAATGGTTGCATTTTCGTGGATCTATAAATACCCCTCTCCCACTCCGGAAGAGAGTTGACCACTACATTCATATCTTCCCCAGAAACACAAGTGCTCCCTCTCATACTCTCCCACTCCTTAGAAGAAAGATCTACTCCCTCTGCTTCTTTTGCCCGAAGCAAATTGTGAATTGAGCAAGTCTTGGGCTTTTCCCCTAGATCTTGTTACTCTTGGAGGTTGGTGAGACTCCTAAGCGGTAGGAGTTCTTTGGAGAGGAATCGTTCATTGCGATTACCCCGGAAAAGTTTGTGAAGGTTTAGAGACCACCTCAAGGTCTATCACTACTGGTTGAGAAACGCCTTCATGGTCTTGTCTTAAAGCGAGATAGAGTGAGCCTTTGTGGCATTGGCTTCGTGGTAACATCCACTTCTCTAACAGTGACTAGGTTCCCTCCAAGGAAGTGAACATCGGCATACATCCTCGTCTCTCGGAGTTGCGGTTATCCCTAGCCCTAACTCCCTACTTGTGGTTACTTGTCACTTAGTCTTTACTTTTACTATATTGTGCTTGCTTACCTTGCTACTGAAGGAAATATGCCCTAGAGGCAATAATAAAGTTATTATTTATTTCCTTATATCATGATAAATGTTTATTATTCATGCTAGAATTGTATTAACCGGAAACATAATACATGTGTGAATACATAGACAAACTTAGTGTCACTAGTATGCCTCTACTTGACTAGCTCATTAATCAAAGATGGTTATGTTTCCTAACCATGAACAATGTGTTGTTATTTGATTAACGAGGTCACATCATTAGTTGAATGATCTGTTTGACATGACCCATTCCATTAGCTTAGCACCCGATCGTTTAGTATGTTGCTATTGCTTTCTTCATGACTTATACATGTTCCTATAACTATGAGATTATGCAACTCCCGTTTACCGGAGGAACACTTTGGGTGCTACCAAACGTCACAACGTAACTGGGCGATTATAAAGGAGTACTACAGGTGTCTCCAAAGGTAGATGTTGGGTTGGCGTATTTCGAGATTAGGATTTGTCACTCCGATTGTCGGAGAGGTATCTCTGGGCCCTCTCGGTAATGCACATCACATAAGCCTTGCAAGCACTGCAACTAATATGTTAGTTGTGAGATGATGTATTATGGAACGAGTAAAGAGACTTGCCGGTAACGAGATTGAACTAGGTATTGGATACCGACGATCGAATCTCGGGCAAGTAACATACCGATGACAAAAGGAACAACGTATGTTGTTATGCGGTCTGACCGATAAAGATCTTCGTAGAATATGTAGGAGCCAATATGGGCATCCAGGTCCCGCTATTGGTTATTGACCGGAGACGTGTCTCGGTCATGTCTACATTGTTCTCGAACCGTAGGGTCCGCACGCTTAATGTTACGATGACAGTTATTATGAGTTTATGCATTTTGATGTACCGAAGTTAGTTCGGAGTCCCGGATGTGATCACGGACATGACGAGGAGTCTCGAAATGGTCGAGACATAAAGATTGATATATTGGATGACTATATTCGGACACCAGAAGTGTTCCGGATGATTTCGGAGAAAACCGGAGAGCCAGAGGGGTTACCGGAACCCCCCGGGGGAAGTAATGGGCCTTATTGGGCCTGAGGGGAGAGAGAGGGCAGCAGCCCAAGAGGTGGCGCGCCCCCCCTCAAGGGAGTCCGAATTGGACTAGGAGGGGAGGGCGCGGCCCCCCCTTTCCCTCTCCCTCTCCCTCTCTTTCCTTCCCCCCAAGTCTCCTAGTTGGACTAGGAAAGGGGAGTCCTACTCCCACTAGGAGGAGGACTCCCCCTCCCTTGGCGCGCCCCATAGGCCGGCCGGCCTCCCCCTTGCCCCTTTATATATGGGGGCAGGGGGGCACCTCTAGACACACAAGTTGATCGTTCCTTAGCCGTGTGCGGTGCCCCCTGCCACCATATTCCACCTCGATCATATCGTTGTAGTGCTTAGGCGAAGCCCTGTGTCGGTAGAACATCAAGATCGTCACCACGCCGTCATGCTGACGGAACTCCTCCCCGAAGCTTTGCTGGATCGGAGCCCGGGGATCGTCATCGAGCTGTACGTGTGCTAAGAACTCAGAGGTGCCGGAGTAACGGTGCTTGGATCGGTCGGATCGGGAAGAAGACGTACGACTACTTCCTCTACGTTGTGTCAACGCTTCCGTTGCGATCTACAAGGGTACGTAGATCATACTCTCCTCTCGTTGCTGTGCATCACCATGATCTTGCGTGTGCGTAGGAAAATTTTGAAATTACTACGTTCCCCAACAGTGGCATCCGAGCCTAGGTTTTATGGTTTGATGTTATTTGCACGAGTAGAACACAGGTGAGTTGTGGGCGATACAAGTCATACTGCCTACCAGCATGTCATACTTTGGTTCAGAAGTATTGTTGGACGAGACGACCCAGACCAACATTACACGTACGCTTACGTGAGACCGGTTCCCTCGACGTGCTTTGCACATAGATGGCTTGCGGGCGACTGTCTCTCCAACTTTAGTTGAACCGAGTGTGGCTACGCCCGGTCCTTGAGAAGGTTAAACGGAGTCTATTTGACAAACTATCGTTGTGGTTTTTATGCGTAGGTGAGATTGGTTCTTGCTTAAAGCCCGTAGCAGCCACGTAAAACTTGCAACAACAAAGTAGAGGACGTCTAACTTGTTTTTGCAGGGCATGTTGTGATGTGATATGGTCAAGGCCTGATGCTAAATTTTATTGTATGAGATGATCATGTTTTGTAACCGAGTTATCGGCAACTGGCAGGAGCCATATGGTTGTCGCTTTATTGTATGCAATGCAATCGCGATGTAATGCTTTACTTTATTACTAAGCGGTAGTGATAGTCGTGGAAGCATAAGATTGGCGAGACGACAACGATGCTACGATGGAAATCAAGGTGTCGCGCCGGTGACGATGGTGATCATGACGGTGCTTCGGAGATGGAGATCACAAGCACAAGATGATGATGGCCATATCATATCACTTATATTGATTGCATGTGATGTTTATCCTTTATGCATCTTATCTTGCTTTGATTGACGGTAGCATTATAAGATGATCTCTCACTAAATTATCAAGAAGTGTTCTCCCTATGTATGCACCGTTGCGAAAGTTCTTCGTGCTGAGACACCACGTGATGATCGGGTGTGATAGGCTCTACGTTCAAATATAATGGGTGCAAAATAGTTGCACACGCGGAATACTCAGGTTATACTTGACGAGCCAAGCATATACAGATATGGCCTCGGAACACGGAGACCGAAAGGTCGAGCGTGAATCATATAGTAGATATGATCAACATAATGATGTTCACCGATGAAACTACTCCATCTCACGTGATGATCGGACACGGTTTAGTTGATTTGGATCACGTGATCACTTAGAGGATTAGAGGGATGTCTATCTAAGTGGGAGTTCTTAAGTAATATGATTAATTGAACTTAAATTTATCATGAACTTAGTACCTGATAGTATCTTGCTTGTTTATGTTGATTGTAGATAGATGGCTCGTGTTGTTGTTCCGTTGAATTTTAATGCGTTCCTTGAGAAAGCAAAGTTGAAAGATGATGGTAGCAATTACACGGACTGGGTCCGTAACTTGAGGATTATCCTCATTGCTGCACAGAAAAATTACGTCCTGGAAGCACCGCTGGGTGCCAGGCCTGCTGCTGGAGCAACACCAGATGTTATGAACGTCTGGCAAAGTAAAGCTGATGACTACTCGATAGTTCAGTGTGCCATGCTTAACGGCTTAGAATCGGGACTTCAACGACGTTTTGAATGTCATGGAGCATATGAGATGTTTCAGGAGTTGAAGTTAATATTTCAAGCAAATGCCCGGATTAAGAGATATGAAGTCTCCAATAAGTTCTATAGCTGCAAGATGGAGGAGAACAGTTCTGTCAGTGAGCATATACTCAAAATGTCTGGGTATAATAATCACTTGATTCAATTGGGAGTTAATCTTCCAGATGATTGCGTCATTGACAGAATTCTCCAATCACTGCCACCAAGCTACAAGAGCTTCGTGATGAACTATAATATGCAAGGGATGAACAAGACTATTCCCGAGCTCTTCGCAATGCTGAAAGCTGCGGAGGTAGAAATCAAGAAGGAGCATCAAGTGTTGATGGTTAACAAAACCACTAGTTTCAAGAAAAAGGGCAAAGGGAAGAAGAAGGGGAACTTCAAGAAGAATGTCAAGCAAGTTGCTGCTCAGGAGAAGAAACCCAAGTCTGGACCTAAGCCTGAAACTGAGTGCTTCTACTGCAAGCAGACTGGTCACTGGAAGCGGAACTGCCCCAAGTATTTGGCGGATAAGAAGGATGGCAAGGTGAACAAAGGTATATGTGATATACATGTTATTGATGTGTACCTTACTAATGCTTGCAGTAGCACCTGGGTATTTGATACTGGTTCTGTTGCTAATATTTGCAACTCGAAACAGGGACTACGGATTAAGCGGAGATTGGCTAAGGACGAGGTGACGATGCACGTGGGAAACGGTTCCAAAGTCGATGTGATCGCAGTGGGCACGCTACCTCTACATCTACCTTCGGGATTAGTATTAGACCTAAATAATTGTTATTTGGTGCCAGCGTTGAGCATGAACATTATATCTGGATCTTGTTTAATGCGAGACGGTTATTCATTTAAATCAGATAATAATGGTTGTTCTATTTATATGAGTAATATCTTTTATGGTCATGCACCCTTGAAAAGTGGTCTATTCTTGTTGAATCTCGATAGTAGTGATACACATATTCATAATGTAGAAGCCAAAAGATGCAGAGTTGATAATGATAGTGTAACTTATTTGTGGCACTACTGTTTAGGTCATATCGGTGTAAAGCGCATGAAGAAACTCCATACTGATGGACTTTTGGAACCACTTGATTATGAATCACTTGGTACTTGCGAACCGTGCCTCATGGGCAAGATGACTAAAACACCGTTCTCCGGTACTATGGAGAGAGCAACAGATTTGTTGGAAATCATACATACAGATGTATGTGGTCCGATGAATGTTGAGGCTCGTGGCGGATATCGTTATTTTCTCACCTTCACAGATGACTTAAGCAGATATGGGTATATCTACTTAATGAAACATAAGTCTGAAACATTTGAAAATTTCAAAGAATTTCAGAGTGAAGTTGAAAATCATCGTAACAAGAAAATAAAGTTTCTACGATCTGATCATGGAGGAGAATATTTGAGTTACGAGTTTGGTGTACATTTGAAAAATTATGGAATAGTTTCGCAACTCACGCCACCCGGAACACCACAGCATAATGGTGTGTCTGAACGTCGTAATCGTACTTTACTAGATATGGTGTGATCTATGATGTCTCTTACTGATTTACCGCTATCATTTTGGGGATACGCTCTAGAGACGGCCGCATTCACGTTAAATAGGGCACCATCAAAATCCGTTGAGACGACGCCTTATGAACTATGGTTTGGCAAGAAACCAAAGTTGTCGTTTCTGAAAGTTTGGGGCTGCGATGCTTATGTGAAAAAGCTTCAACCTGATAAGCTCGAACCCAAATCGGAGAAATGTGTCTTCATAGGATATCCAAAGGAAACTATTGGATACACCTTCTATCACAGATCCGAAGGCAAGACTTTTGTTGCTAAATTCGGAAACTTTCTTGAGAAGGAGTTTCTCTCGAAAGAAGTGAGTGGGAGGAAAGTAGAACTTGACGAGGTAACTGTACCTACTCCCTTATTGGAAAGTAGTACATCACAGAAAACTTTTTCTGCGACACCTACACCAATAAGTGAGGAAGTTAATGATAATGATCATGAAACTTTAGAACAAGATACTACTGAACCTCGTAGATCAACCAGAGCAAGATCCGCGCCAGAGTGGTACGGTAATCTAGTTCTGGAAGTCATGCTACTAGATCATGATGAACCTACGAACTATGAAGAAGCGATGGTGAGCCCATATTCCGCAAAGTGGCTTGAAGCCATGAAATCTGAGATGGGATCCATGTATGAGAATAAAGTATGGACTTTGGTTTACTTGCCCGATGATTGGCAAGCAATTGAGAATAAATGGATCTTCAAGAAAAAGACTGACGCTGACGGTAATGTTACTGTCTATAAAGCTCGACTTGTCGCAAAAGGTTTTCGACAAGTTCAAGGGGTTGACTACGATGAGACCTTCTCACCCGTAGCGATGCTTAAGTCTGTCTGAATCATGTTAGCAATTGCCGCGTTTTATGATAATGAAATTTGGCAGATGGATGTCAAAACTGCATTCCTGAATGGATTTCTGGAAGAAGAGTTGTATATGATCCAACCGGAAGGTTTTGTCGATCCAAAGGGAGCTAACAAAGTGTGCAAGCTCCAGCGATCCATTTATGGACTGGTGCAAGCCTCTCGGAGTTGGAATAAACGCTTTGATAGTGTGATCAAAGCATTTGGTTTTATACAGACTTTTGGAGAAGCCTGTATTTACAAGAAAGTGAGTGGGAGCTCTGTAGCATTTCTGATATTATATGTGGATGACATATTCTGATTGGAAATGATATAGAATTTCTGGATAGCATAAAGGGATACTTGAATAAGAGTTTTTCAATGAAAGACCTCGGTGAAGCTGCTTACATATTAGGCATAAAGATCTATAGAGATAGATCAAGACGCTTAATTGGACTTTCACAAAGCACATACCTTGACAAAATTTTGAAAAAGTTCAAAATGGATCAAGCAAAGAAAGGGTTCTTGCCTGTGTTACAAGGTGTGAAGTTGAGTCAGACTCAATGCCCGACCACTGCAGAAGATAGAGAGAAAATGAAAGATGTTCCCTATGCTTCAGCCATAGGCTCTATCATGTATGCAATGCTGTGTACCAGACCTGATGTGTGCCTTGCAATAAGTTTAGCAGGGAGGTACCAAAGTAATCCAGGAGTGGATCACTGGACAGCGGTCAAGAACATCCGGAAATACCTGAAAAGGACTAAGGATATGTTTCTCGTATATGGAGGTGACAAAGAGCTCATCGTAAACGGTTGATGCAAGCTTTGACACTGATCCGGACGATTCTAAATCGCAAACCGGATACGTGTTTACATTAAATGGTGGAGCTGTCAGTTGGTGCAGTTCTAAACAAAGCGTCGTAGCGGGATCTACATGTGAAGCGGAGTACATAGCTGCTTCGGAAGCAGCAAACGAAGGAGTATGGATGAAGGAGTTCATATCCGATTTAGGTGTCATACCTAGTGCATCGGGTCCAATGAAAATCTTTTGTGACAATACTGGTGCAATTGCCTTGGCAAAGGAATCCAGATTTCACAAGAGGACCAAACACATCAAGAGACGCTTCAATTCCATCCGAGATCTAGTCCAGGTGGGATACATAGAGATTTGCAAGATACATACGGATCTGAATGTTGCAGACCCGTTGACTAAGCCTCTTCCACGAGCAAAACATGATCAGCACCAAGGTTCCATGGGTGTTAGAATCATTACTATGTAATCTAGATTATTGACTCTAGTGCAAGTGGGAGACTGAAGGAAATATGCCCTAGAGGCAATAATAAAGTTATTATTTATTTCCTTATATCATGATAAATGTTTATTATTCATGCTAGAATTGTATTAACCGGAAACATAATACATGTGTGAATACATAGACAAACTTAGTGTCACTAGTATGCCTCTACTTGACTAGCTCATTAATCAAAGATGGTTATGTTTCCTAACCATGAACAATGTGTTGTTATTTGATTAACGAGGTCACATCATTAGTTGTATGATCTGATTGACATGACCCATTCCATTAGCTTAGCACCCGATCGTTTAGTATGTTGCTATTGCTTTCTTCATGACTTATACATGTTCCTATAACTATGAGATTATGCAACTCCCGTTTACCGGAGGAACACTTTGGGTGCTACCAAACGTCACAACATAACTGGGTGATTATAAAGGAGTACTACAGGTGTCTCCAAAGGTAGATGTTGGGTTGGCGTATTTCGAGATTAGGATTTGTCACTCCGATTGTCGGAGAGGTATCTCTGGGCCCTCTCGGTAATGCACATCACATAAGCCTTGCAAGCGCTACAACTAATATGTTAGTTGTGAGATGATGTATTACGGAACGAGTAAAGAGACTTGCCGGTAACGAGATTGAACTAGGTATTGGATACCGACGATCGAATCTCGGGCAAGTAACATACTGATGACAAAAGGAACAACGTATGTTGTTATGCGGTCTGACCGATAAAGATCTTCGTAGAATATGTAGGAGCCAATATGGTCATCCAGGTCCCGCTATTGGTTATTGACCGGAGACGTGTCTCGGTCATGTCTACATTGTTCTCGAACCGTAGGGTCCGCACGCTTAACGTTACGATGACAGTTATTATGAGTTTATGCATTTTGATGTGCCGAAGTTAGTTCGGAGTCCCGGATGTGATCACGGACATGACGAGGAGTCTCGAAATGGTCGAGACATAAAGATTGATATATCGGATGACTATATTCGGACACCAGAAGTGTTCCGGATGATTTCGGAGAAAACCGGAGAGCCAGAGGGGTTACCGGAACCCCCCGGGGAAGTAATGGGCCTTATTGGGCCTGAGGGGAGAGAGAGGGCAGCAGCCCAAGAGGTGGCGCCCCCCCCCCCCCCCCCCTCAAGGGAGTCCGAATTGGACTAGGAGGGGAGGGTGCGGCCCCCCCTTTCCCTCTCCCTCTCCCTCTCCCTCTCTTTCCTTCCCCCCAAGTCTCCTAGTTGGACTAGGAAAGGGGAGTCCTACTCCCACTAGGAGGAGGACTCCCCCTCCCTTGGCGCGCCCCATAGGCCGGCCGGCCTCCCCCTTGCTCCTTTATATACGGGGGCAGGGGGGCACCTCTAGACACACAAGTTGATCGTTCCTTAGCCGTGTGCGGTGCCCCCTGCCACCATATTCCACCTCGATCATATCGTTGTAGTGCTTAGGCGAAGCCCTGCGTCGGTAGAACATCAAGATCGTCACCACGCCGTCGTGCTGACGGAACTCCTCCCCGAAGCTTTGCTGGATCGGAGCCCGGGGATCGTCATCGAGCTGTACGTGTGCTAAGAACTCGGAGGTGGCGGAGTAACGGTGCTTGGATCGGTCGGATCGGGAAGAAGACGTACGACTACTTCCTCTACGTTGTGTCAATGCTTCCGTTGCGATCTACAAGGGTACATAGATCATACTCTCCTCTCGTTGCTGTGCATCACCATGATCTTGCGTGTGCGTAGGAAAATTTTGAAATTACTACGTTCCCCAACAGCTACTGGTTGTAGTTTCTTATCTTGCTTAGAACTCTTGCAATTGTTAGGCTCACTTTCATATTCTACATTATTGCCTAAAATTGGTAAGTAACAATTAAAATTTGTAATTCTACCTATTCACCCCCACCCCTAGGTCCATCTTGTTCCTTTCAGCACCGTCTACACTGAACCCACATCCAATTTCATCCCCTAAGTATAAAAAAATAGTTGTTCTATCAGTAACAAATGATTCTTAGAACATGGCAATATCGGTTGGAGACTAGCACCACAAACTATTGGAATTAATCTAAAATGGCACAACATCACAACATACTATGGACTAGACAGAAAAGGGAAGGAAGAGTATGATACCATACCTCGGACCTATAGGATGACTCGTCGGGAGGGGCTTGGAGATGATGTAGGAGGCCGAGGGGACCAGCAGTCCACCTGCATCAACAAAGCAGTGGCTTGGCTCCCAACTTCTCGTCGCCAAGAGCCACTGCGGCATCATGCTCTTCCCTACACCGCGCCGTGACAAGAGAAGGGGTTGGATTGGGATCCACCTGATGCATCATCCATCGCGCTGCTGGCACAACAGTCGTCGTAGGTAGGTGGAGCTCGGCCGTAGACCGTGGGACGCAAGATGATGCACGGACGGCGAGGCATGGTAGCCGACAGTGCGCTCGCTGGGGACGCGGTAACCGGCATTGCCGTCACTGGGGGCGTGGTCGACTGTGGGTGCCGTAGCCGGTCCGCGGTCATCAGGGTCATCAGGCACAGTCGTCAATGCCGAGGTTGATGATGGCATGCAACGTCATCCGCGAAGCCGTCGTCGGCAAGTGCGGTGCACTGATCACCGGCCAGATGGAAAGACGAAGAGGAAGCGAGGAAAATGTGAGAGGCGGGTGTGGTGAGGGAAGGTGGGGAACAAACGGCTTTCAAAGGTGATGTGGTGGGGCCAACACTGTGATTCCTGCGTGTCATCCAACGACACAGAGCGTTAGCGTGAAATGGCCGTAGGGAATGTCAAGTGTATATCATTATCAACATGCGAAAATATATTTTCTATAATGAATCTAAAGGACCAATTTGGACGTCGCCAGCGACTACGAGGACTATAGATGCAATTATTTTAAGGTGGGGGCACCACATTTGCATGGTTCCTATCGGAATGAACGGTTTTCAAAGGTGATGTGGTGACGTGCCCAACACTGTGATTCCTGCGTGTCATCCAAGGGCACTGAGTGTTAGCGCGAAAACGGACATAGGGAATGTCAAATGTATATCATTATCAACATACGAAAGTATATTGTATAATTAATCTAATGCAGCAAATTTTATATTGATATATGTTTATATAAACTTAGTTAAATTTAATGAAGTTTGATTTAGGATCTAGAACTTCAATTATTTTGAAACGGAAGAGGTATCTTGCATTTTATTCATGCGTGAGACAAAAAAATCTTCAAAGCGGTACAATGCAAAACCGGTGACTCCGTGCCTTGTTCGATCGGTCCCCGTCGCCGGCAGTCCGGCGTTGTTGTCAACTTGTCACAACTGCTCTGCCTTCTTTCCAAGCCCAAGGTCCGGCGGCATGAACTCCGCCACCTTCCTCGCCGCGGGCCTGGCCTTGAGGCCCTCCCACCACGCGTTCACGTGCGGGAGCTCCTCCACCAGCGACGCGTACTCCGTCTGCATGAAGTAGCGCATGATCGGGAAGTGGCTGAGGTCGGCGAGGCTGATGTCGCCCCCGGCGAGGTACCTAGACGCCGACAGCCGCGCCTCGTACACCTCCAGCACCTTCCGCAGCTTGGCCACGTTCTCGTCCACCACCGCCTGGTCCGGCGCGCCGCCCAGGAGCGGCGACACGATGCACTGCACGAATATGGCGGCGGCCGCGGGGTGGTGCTGGTGGGCCTCCACCTCCAGCCACACGTCCACCATCGCCGCGGACTCCGGCGAGCCGGAGCCCAGCAGCTCCGGCTTGTGCTTGCGCAGCACGTGCCTCGCGATCGCGCGCGACTCTGCGTGTAGGGTTCCAGATTGTTAATTCGCTCGTCCAAGTTTTCTCATGGAATTTCATATCAGATTGATTGTTGATCCGTGCGTGTAAGTTAAGTGGAGAGATCGATGGGAATAGGCGTACCGAAGAGGGTGAGGTCGCCGTCCTCGAGGACGGGGACCTGGCCGAAGGGGTTCCGGCCGACGAAGTCCGGCGTGCGGTGGTCGTCGGCCTCGCGGCTCATGGGGACGAGCTCGTAGTCAACGCCGGCTTCCTCCAGGCACAACAGCGCGCGCGCCACGAACGGCGACACCGCCCACCCGTACACCTTCACCGCCGGCGACATTGCACCTCTGCTTTGCTCTGCTTCTTGGAGTACATAGCCGAGTTCGTGAATAAATAGGCGCGCGGCTGCTGATACTTCCGTGGTATGTGTGTTGGACGGTTGGACCGTGCCGTCACTGCTTGCGTTCTGAGTTGACTAACGATGTAAATTTGCCATCGTGCATACTCTCTTCGTCCGTGAATAAATATATATCTAACTTTCGTCCTAAGTTAAAGTTTTAAAACTTTGACCAACTTTATTGAAAAAAATAACAGCATTTATTGTTAAGGAACGTAGCAATAATTCAAAAAAATTCTACATGTCACCAAGATCAATCTAGAAGATACTAACAACGAAAGAGAAGGAGTGCATCTTTATATCCTTAAAGATCGCTAAGCGGAAGCGTTACAAGAACGCGGTTGATGGAGTCGTACTCGCGGCGATTCAAATCACGAAAGATCGGATCAAGCACCGAACGGATGGCGCCTCCGCGTTCAACACACGTACAATTCGGGAACGTCTCCTCCTTCTCGATCCAGCAAGGGGAGAGGAGAAGTTGAGGGAGAACTCCGGCAACACGACGGCGTGGTGGTGGTGGAGCTCGTGGTTCTCCGACAGAGCTTCGATAAGCACTATGGAGGAGGAGGACGTGTTGGAGGAGGGAGGGGTTGCGCCAGGGAAGGGGGCGTGGCTGCCCTCCCCCTGTCGGTTCTATATCTGGCGTACCTCATAGTAGGGGTCCTAAGCTAGGCGTCTTGGAGCGACGGTAACATGGACACATGATTTTACCCAGGTTCGGGCTCTCTTAAAGAGATAATACCCTACTTCCTGCTTTTGATTGTATTGATATGGGTGTAGTACAGAGTATATGTATATACCACGAGATTGTTCTAATGAATATTAAATTGTCCATTGACTAGCCTGGCCTCAGTTTATATATGCACCGGAGGCCTAGGATTTTGAAAAGTCCTTGGCTTGGGGGCCAAGTCTTGTGGAAACCTCGTTGTATATGGCATGGGTTGCGCGAAGTGGCCCATGAATGAACCGCCGTGGAGGTCCTCGGCCCGATCCAGCTGGTCAGGGGACGACGTGGTGAGTACCCTCTAGTCCATGACACCGTCAGTAGCCCCCTAAACCGGTCTTCAAGTTGGGAACACTCCTCGATTCTTCCGATCTGTTCTTCATCTCTGGTCGTCGGTCTTGAAAATAGGTTCAACAAATCCTCTCATTTTCGATCTTGAGGATCGCCGAAGTGCATCCGAAGAGTTTACACGTCGGATATCCGAGGAGTCCCTTCAAGTTTCCGGCCTTTATGAATGCCTAGTTATTTTTATGCCACACCTCGGGTTTGAAGTTGTTCGCGGGCGGCAGTGTCCTCTTGCGTCTGAGGTCCAACGCCGGATTGCATTCGAGGTATTTTTGCAGCCGAGCACCAATGTCGAACCGCTTCCAAGCTCCAACGCTGGAATGTATCCGAGCTCCACCGCCGGACTGTATTCGAAGAGTATTGTTACAACCAAGCTCCAACGCCGAACTATGTCCAAAATCCAACGCTGGACTGTATCCGAGGTGTCATAAATGACCTTGGTTCAAAAAAGTTGAAGGAGTTTAGCTGAGTTTAATACCGGAAATGCCCTTTATGGAGCCAGCCACTGGCGCCCGAGTTTTATGTCTGAAAGTGCGTTACATCGACTAGAGGGGGGGTGAATAGGCGATTTTTATGAAAGTCTTCAAAACGTGACTGTTATGAAGACAAACAGTAGAGATATGCCTATCACTATGCAGCGGAAGTTAGATTACACTAGGCAAGCCATGGTCAACTATTTAATAGAGTGAAAGCACAATGACAAGTAGCTGCAGTGTAATAAGGATCAGGTAGGAAGAGGTTATGAAGCCAATCAAATCATACAATTACGTTGTGAAGACAAAAGATAGAGCAAGCATGCAATGGCTTCACAAAGAGTAACAGTAAGTAAAAGAAAGTGGAGATAAAACCAGTGACTCGTTGAAGACAATGATTTGTTGGACCAGTTCCAGTTGCTGTGACAACTGTACGTCTGGTTAGGGCGGCTAGGTATTTAAACCAAAGGACACACAGTCCCAGACACCCAGTCCTGAACACGCAGCTCAGGACACCCGGTCCTCACCATATTCCCCTTGAGCTAAGGTCACACAGACCCCGTCCAATCACTCTGGTAAGTCTTCAAGGTAGACTCCCAAACCTTCACAGACTTCGTTCACCGGCAATCCACAATGTCTCTTGGATGCTCAGAACGCGATGCCTAACCGTCTGGAGGATGCACAGTCCTCAAGTGTAATAAGTCTTCAGATCACTCAGACAAGAAGACTTAAGTGATGCCCAATTCTCTCTGGCTCTGGGTGGTTAGGGCTTTTCTCCTCGCTAGGAATTTTCTCTCAAAGGCTTCGAGGTGGGTTGCTCTCAAACGACAAAAGTCGTGCACTGAAATCTGAGCAGCCAACCGTTTATGGTTGTAGGGGGTGGACTATTTATAGCCACTGGGCAACCCGACCTGATTTGTCCGAAATGACCCTGGGTCACTAAGGAACTGACACGTGTACCAACGGTCAGATTTCAAACTCACACGGCAACTTTACTTGGGCTACAAGTAAGGCTGACTTGTCCGACTCTGGACAAGATTTGCTCTCATAGTCTTCACTCGAAGATATAGGTTTTGAATTAGGCATCACTTCAGTCGTTCTGACTGGTTCTCTTGGACCCCACTTAACAGTACGGTGGTTCCTATGACTCAACACAAATGAAAGAGAACTACTAAAGATCTAAGTCTTCGAGTTCCATAGGCTTCACGTGGTGTCTTTTCTTGTCATAGTCTTCAGTGTGAATATCTTCATATACCACCATTGACTTCAATGTCTTCGTACATTTTTAGGGGTCATCTCTGGTAATAACACCGAATCAATGAGGGACTTCTACCTGTGTTATCCTGCAATTCTCACAAACACATTAGTCCCTCAACTAGGTTTGTCGTCAATACTCCAAAACCAACTAGGGGTGGCACTAGATGCACTTACAATCTCCCCCTTTTTGGTTATTGATGGCAAACTAGTTGAAGTTTTCAACGGGGAATATAATTTGTGAAATTGTAAAGGAATTGTCTTCATAAGCTGCAAGGGCTCCCCCTGAAGATGTGCATATAAGTGATTTGCTTCTGGAACGCAAATGCACATGGCAGGTTGTACTTGTGGAGATCCACTTCAACTTATGATGACAATCCACTATGCATGTAAAAGTATATGAAGATAATGACATGCATAATGGAAAATGGACGTCTGCGGAATGATTTAAGTGCGGAATTTATCGTCGCACATGCGGAATTTATCTTCGCAAAACATAGTGGCAAACGAGTAGCAGACGACCATCGAGTTTAAGTGTTACAACTCAAAGAAGCAAATGTAGCAAAACGGGAGTTGTAAGCACGAAGCAGAATATAGCAAAAATGAAGGCACCAGCCCATATTGACCCACTTGAAGACTATCAACATCATATGCTTCTCCCCCTTTTGTCAGTGATGACCAAAAAGGTTTGAAGACATAGAGTTTTCTACGCGTACCCATGCGCAGCAGGGTCGTTGTAGTTGTTTGGTGGTGCTGAAGAGCTTGGTGCAGTGTCGACGCGTGCTGAAGGAGGTGGTGGTGATGTAGCATCGTATTCTTCCTCGATAATCCTTGCAGTCACTGTGGCAGCAGATGAAGAGAACTCTGAGTGTTCAAGTGATGGAGTGCCTCGCAGCACAGCCCGTCTGGGAGGTGTGGAGTCAAACTTGAATCCCTTTTTGAAGCCATCCTCTTGAAGATCAGCTTCAAAACACATCATGGTGAGTCCTTTCCAGGTGCGGCGACAGGTTTCATGTGCAACGAACGCATTCTTGGTGGCCAGATTTCGGATGCGATTTACATCCACCAAGAGGCTTTTCATCTGTCTTTTCAGCCAGTCATGATGCCTATCCTGCTTTTGATGAAGGGCCACAAGAAGCTCTCGGTCATTGAGAGCACGAGCCCGCTTCTTGGGTCTTTGAGCAGGTGTGCTGTCAGTGGCTTCAGTTGATGCAGGGCGTGGTGCACGTGTAGTGCCAGCCAACGGATACACCCTGGAGATGGCTTCAACACCGTCAACGTTCTGAGTGAAGCTCTGGTGTTCTGCATTCTGAAGACTCAACGGTTGCTTGGCAGGCTCCGGATATATGGCTTCATCAGAGGTATCCACATCTGGCAAGAAGATCCGATGGTTGCGGGCTGAGGGCTGATATGAGATCGCAGAGTGAAGTTTGATCAGCCTCATCACCCAAGGAGCATAGAACTTCAAACCAAATAAATCTGAGCCTGATGCCGCAAGTTGGCGTATGAAGAAATTCTGTGCGTTGAAGCATTTGCCATGAAGGATACAGAATATCAGAGTCTTCATTGCACCCTCAATCTTGGCATGTGGAGAGTGTCCCTTAATGGGCCAGAGAGTCCGCCGGATGATGTGATATATGGTTCTGGGCAGGTACTCAAGGTCTTCGACGAAGAACGCTGTTGGATAAGGAGCATCGTGGGGCAATGGCTTCATCATGGAGAGCATTTGACTCATATCAGGTTCTGGTCGCTGAAAGATGCTCTCAATAGCTTCAGCATGCAGTTGACAGCCTTCCTCGAAGAATGCGCCAGGAGTGGGCAGGCCGGTGAGCTCAATGATATCAAATGCATTGGCTTCGTGATGAACATTGCCGGTCATTCACTCCAGGACCCAAGTCTTCAGATCAGCGTCTGTACTTGAGGCCTGTGCTCAACATGATAATCAAATTGAGGACCTGTAGCAGACTCAAGAACAGACGTGTCAGGATCAGTAGCTTCGCTGTCTGCTGAAGCTTTTGGTGGGGAGGGCTCCACATTGGCTTCAGTGTTGGTTGTGGCAGCCTCAACATTTTCAGCCTCCACTTGACTAGCTGGAGGGTCAGACTCAGGCATGTTCTCCTGGAGAACTACGTCTTGGTGGAGCGGGGGAGTGGGATCTTGTGGTGCTTCTTCATCTTCTTCGGCTGATGCAGCCGGAATGTCGTCAGCAGAGTCCTGAGGCTTTGGACCTTTGCGAAGCCTGGGAAATGCAGACGACGCCTGTGGAGTTGGAGTGGGCTGGACCTCAGATTCTTCTTCCACTTGTGGGCGATCAGCCCATGACGCATCTTGTGCAATTGGCGTCAGAGGATGACCAATGCTGATGAGTTCACTTGTTTCAAGCTGAGGAAGGGCTGCATCATCTTGTACATTGTCCTGATGACCAATGTCTTCAGCAGCGATGGGGTCGGCTGCTGGAATGTCTTCAGCTTCAGGAGCCTCTGTGGAATCAGGCTCATGAACTGTGAGTTGGCGTTCTGCGTCATGATAGACCACAGAGATGGGTTCAACTATCAAGGGCTGTGTGGGAGCAGCCCGATCTTTCTTGGTCTTCCTCTTCTTCTTGGAGGGGGCAGTAGGAGAGGCTTCAGAGTGTTTCCTCTTCCTGGCTTCAGCCTCTGCAGCTCTTGTCTTCTTGAGCTCTGAAGCGGTTGACCGACTCTTTGGCTTCGAGCCAGTCAGTGCAGTTGGGAAGATAATTTAAACTGCTTCTTGCCTTGGTGCATCTGGTTCAGCTGTAGCAGGCTTCTTTTTTTTCTTCGCAGCCATCCTGGGGTCGATGCCAGGACGCCCAAGTGCCTTGCGCTTCTCAGCCTCGTTATAGGCTTGCACACATCTGTCGGCCAGAGTCTTCATCCGCTCACGCGAACCTTGAGCTTCGGCGCGTTTCTTCAGGAAGTTTTCCTTTAGCTCGTGCAGCATGATTTTGAAGTTCTTCACTTTCTGCACGCTGAGCTTGGCCATATGCTTCTTGAAATGAGCCTTTTCATAGTCAATTTTCTGCTTCAGCTCAACAACGTGCTGGGCGATGGCCAGTTCTGAAGCAATGGCTCCTTGGAAGGCAACACTGAGGCCAATGGGCAGCTGCAGATCGTCAAAGCTGACGTTTGGTGTAGCAAACCACTCATCAATGAAGTCGTGGATGATGGAGACATCAAAGAGAGGCAGATTATGGAAGATTTCTGCCTCCTCTTTGCTCTTGATGAGTTGCTCAAGAGCGTCATCTGCAAGGTCTTCATCGCTTGACAGATCAATGGCGTCGTTGCGCAGAATGGCGGCAGCTGTGAGCTCTTGGCCGCTGTGTGGCTGAGGTATCTTGGCCTTCTGGGGCTTGGAGACTCGTGATAAATCTTCAGACTGCACACTGGCTTCAGGAGGTGCAGTTGCCAATGGCTTCGCCCTTGAGATTTTTGGTGGAGAGGCCAGCTTTGAAGCTTTTGGCTTCTTCGATTGCTTTGGCTTCGGTGCAGCAGGCGCTTCTTCTGATTCAGAGTCAGCTGGTGGCTCATTCACTGCAGTCCCTTGGACTAAGATGCGGGTGATGAGGCCCTCAAGGTTGGTGTATGGTCCGATGATATTCTGGTCTGCCTCGCGTGTGCCATCTGCCCTTGGTGCGGAGGGACCAGGGTTGAAGTCTAAGCCCAATTTCTTCTTATTTTGCTTCGCCGAGTTCTGGGCAAACTGGAAGTTGCGCTTGAACAGATTGTCGTCACGACACCAGAGTAGTGACAACGGATGTGCTTCAGCTGGCTGTGGTCCACGAACCATGCACGGGTAGAAACCTTGAGCAATGGCTTCATCTCTGGACTTGGGCACGAGATTTTTGTATAGTACGTCTCCCCATGGTCTCTTGATGGCGTTTTTCTCGGTGTACTCCTAGGTGACGAAGCGGTATTGGAACCATTGCTCCGCCCAATAGCGTCAAATCCATTGGATTCGGGTCTTGCGCTGACCATAATTCTCTTCAGGATCTATTTTGTACATTTCTGCCAGTTCATCAGGCAGATCTTTGGACATTCCGCCACGTCGCTGTCTGCCTCCCTTCCTTGCTGCTGTTTCTGAAGCCATAAACCTTAACTTGGAAGGCTTCAAGATGTTCAAAGACTTCAGAGGCTTTCTTTTGCTGGACCAACAGGAACTGGCTTCAGGAGAATTGATGTGATGTTGTAAGAACTCTGCAAATGAATGCAGACTATGAGAACCAAAAGATTCTCCCACGGACATGTACCTGTGACAGCATTAAGGTGCGAGGGAAGGGGAAGAGGTCATATGCATTCTCAGAAGATTTTGAAGATAAATCAGTTTAGAAGACATTGACCTCATCGTGCGAAGACATTCACTCATAGATAAGAAGTTGGTTCCAGATTTGTATGAACCCACAGATCAGTACAAGTGAGGAATCTAACTACTTTATGAAGCATAAGTGAATATTCTAGGCATGTTATGAGATGCATATTGAGAGAGATCTAACTTGTGTGAATAGAAACTTCTTATGGCAGAAAGTGACAGAACCATAGGATCAAAAGAGGCTGTAAAAAGAGGTTTTATTTACCACACTTGGAACTGCTAGACGGAGTGGGAGATGAGGCCGAGCAGTTCGATCCTCCGTGCCCTAACTTGGCGACGGAAGACACCTACGGCGATGGCGGAGAGGATGATGTCCGCGATCGGCGTGAAGACGACGTCGGAGAGGTTGCGGCAGTGAAGCGCTTCGTCGCCGGCGTCGTCGAGAGCTAGCGGTGGCGCTAGGGTTCGTGCGAGGGAGAAAGGAGATAATGACCGCGGTGAGTGTGTATTTATAGTCATAGGGGCGGCACTGCGCTATTACACAGGTGCCCCTAGCGATTCGCCTCTGAACAACACGTGGCCATCATGCGGAATCTCGGGGGCAGTTCCACATCCCACGCACGCCTGGATTGTCGGGTGGTCGTTCCTACTTCTCCGGATTTCTTGTGGATGAATGAGCTTTAAAAACGGTTTTAAAGTTTGTCTCTGTGTCTTCTGCTGACAAGGACGCGGAGAAGACATTCGACAGTTTCAATAGAATGCATATGACTTGGAGAGATAGAATTTGAGATAGAAAGCATAGAGAGATTAGGGTCCGATCACATTCACTTAGTTCAAAAGATTCAAACAAGAAGACATAGCTATAAGTGAATGCTGTAGAGGACAGAACACTTGTATATATATATATATATATATTTATATAATCCATGTAGTGAAGATAATCATGAAGACATGTTGAGATGTAAGCCAAAACAAAAGTGAAGACATTGCAAGGTAACGCCATGAGTGAAACACTTCAAAATAGAACGTTTGGTGGTGGCGTTACCCACCGTATAGGAAGTATTAGACCCAGACACGGTGCACAATTATCGTGGCGCTCTGAAGTCAATTTCCACATTAATGTATTCACACTTAGAATGTATGTCTTCATTGATTGAAAATATACGTTACTTCGTGTGTTGCACATCTAAGTCATCAGTATGCATAAGTGTTAGGCTGTGTGCCTGATCACAGGACATTTGAGGATTCCAAGATATTTAGCTCACACCGTAACTTGCAAAATCTCTTCTCATCCAAGGGCTTGGTGAAGATATCTGCCAATTGCTCTTCAGTGTTGACGTGTATGATATCAATATCTTCCTTCACAACATGATCTTTGAGAAAGTGATGACGAATTTCAATGTGCTTTGTCTTCGAGTGCTGAACTGGGTTGTTAGCAATCTTGATGGCGCTTTTGTTGTCGCAGTAGAGTGGCACTTGCTTCAGATGAATGCCATAGTCCTTGAGAGTTTGCTTCATCCACAGAAGCTGAGCGCAGTAAGATCCAGCAACAATGTATTCAGATTCAGCAGTGGAAAGAGATACACGGTTCTGCTTCTTAGAAGACCAACATACAAGTGATCGTCCCAGAAAATGACATGTGCCTGATGTAGACTTGCGATCCACCTTGTCACCAGCATAATCAACATCCGAGAATCCAACCAGATCAAACTCTGAGCCCTTTGGATACCATAACCCTAGAGTCGGGGTGTGAGCCAAATATCGAAGAATTCGCTTCACTGCTAAGTGATGCGACTCCTTTGGTGCCGCTTGAAATCGAGCACACATGCAAACACTAAGCATAATATCTGGCCTAGATGCACATAAATAAAGCAAAGAACCAATCATGGAGCGGTATACCTTTTGATCGAACTCTTTACCATTGTCGTCTGGACCCAGATGATGTTTGGCTGGCATTGGTGTTGTGAAGCCTTTGCAGTCTTGCATACCGAACTTCTTCAGGCAATCTTTGAGATACTTCTCTTGAGATATGAAGATGCCATTGCGTTGTTGCCGTATCTGAAGACCGAGGAAGAACTTCAGCTCCCCCATCATAGACTTCTGATATTGCTCTTGCATCATATATCCAAACTCCTCACTGTACTTCTGATTGGTGCAACCGAAGATAATGTCATCCACATATATTTGGCACACAAACAGTTCACCATCATATGTCTTCGTGAAGAGAGTGGGATCTAGGGAGCCAGGTATGAAGCCTTTGCTCTTCAGGAAGTATTTGAGTGTGTCATACCAGGCCCGAGGGGCTTGTTTGAGGCCATACAGTGCCTTATTGAGCTTGTAAACCATGTCAGGATGTTTTGGATCTTCAAACCCAGGTGGTTGTGCAACATACACTTCTTCAATCTTGCCATTGAGAAAGGCACTCTTCACATCCATTTGATATAAAATTATGTTGTGATGATTTGCATAGGCCAGCAGTATACGTATAGCTTCAAGTCTGGCCACAGGAGCAAATGTTTCATCGAAGTCAATGCCTTCCACTTGAGTATATCCTTGAGCAACGAGACGAGCTTTGTTTCTGACAACTTGACCATGCTCATCTTGCTTGTTGCGGTATATCCATTTGGTGCCTATTATATTGTGCTTCCGTGGATCAGGACGCTTAACCAGTTCCCATACATTGTTCAGCTCAAACTGTTGAAGCTCTTCTTGCATAGCTTGAATCCATTCAGGTTCCATGAAAGCTTCTTCAACTTTCTTGGGTTCTGTGATTGAAACGAATGCGAAGTGCCTGTAGAAATTTGCCAATTGAGTTGCCCTTGAACGAGTCAGTGGACCAGGTGCATTGATGCTGTCAATTATTCTGTCAATCTGCACTTCATTGGCAACACGAGGATGTACATGGCGAAGACTTTGCTCTTGCTGATCTATGTTGTCGTTGGGAGGAATGTCTTCAGGCTGAGCATTGTCTTCATGTGGATCAGGTGCTGAGATGATAAGTTCTTCTTCAGGATGAGCTTCAGAAGGTATAATTTCTCCAGTTCCCATTAGCTTGATTGATTCACTAGCTGGAACTTCATCTAGCACATCTGGCAGTTGCTCTCTTTGTGAACCATTGGTCTCATCGAACCGCACATCCACTGTTTCAACCACTTTGTAGTGAAAGAGATTGAAGACTCTGTAGGAGTGCGAATCCTTTCCATACCCAAGCATAAAACCCTCATGTGCTTTTGGTGCAAATTTTGAGGTGTGGTGTGGGTCCTTGATCCAGCATCTTGCGCCAAATACTCTGAAGTAACTGACATTTGGCTTCTTGCCAGTTAGGAGTTCATAAGATGTCTTGTTCAGAAGCTTGTGAAGATAAATACGGTTGATTGTATGGCATGCAGTGTCAATGGCTTCAGGCCAGAATTTTCTTGGAGTCTTGTATTCATCTAGCATTGTTCTGGCCATCTCAATGAGTGTTCTGTTCTTGCGTTCGACGACGCCATTCTGCTGTGGTGTGTACGGAGCTGAGAATTCATGTGTGATGCCCAAAGTATCCAGATATGTATCAAGGCCAGTGTTCTTGAATTCAGTGCCATTGTCACTTCTGATGTGCTTTATCTTGGCGCCATAATTGTTCATAGCTCGATTGGTGAATCGTCTGAAGACATCCTGCACTTCAGTCTTGTAAAGGATTATGTGCACCCAAGTATATCTAGAGTAATCATCAACAATGACAAAGCCATAGAGGCAAGCAGTAGTGGAAAAAGTTGAGTAGTGAGTGGGACCAAAAAGATCCATGTGAAGCAGTTCGAAGGGTCGAGTAGTGGTCATGATTGTCTTCGAGGGATGTTTTGCCCTCGTCATCTTCCCTTCTTCATAGGCACCGCATAAGTAATCTTTCTTGAACTTGACGCCTTCGATGCCTATGACATGCTTCTTCTTTTCAAGGGTGTGGAGGTTCCTCATGCCAGCATGCCCAAGCCTCCGATGCCAAAGCCAGCATTCCGAAGCCTTTGCCAGAAGGCATACTGCAAGCTGTGGCCCTGCTGAGAAATCTACCACATACAAATCATCTTTCCGATACCCTTCAAACACTAGAGACTTGTCAGATTCCATTAGTACCAGGCAACGATATTTTCCAAATATTACGACCATGTTCAGATCGCAAAGCATTGAGACAGACATTAAGTTGAAGCCAAGGGATTCAACAAGCATGACTTTATCCATGTGTTGATCCTTTAAGATTGCAACTCTACCTAGACCCAATACCTTACTTTTACCAGTGTCAGCAAATGTGATGTGGCTCTTGTCGGATGGACGTAAGGTTGAGTCCATAAGAAGGCTTCTTTTGCCAGTCATGTGATTTGTACACCCACTGTCAATAATCCATTCTGAAGACGCTGGTGTCGTACCCTACAGTGCAGTTAGGGTGATAGGCTTCACGAAGAGAATTGTGAAGCAAAAACATTTGACGAACCAGTGGGTTATGAAAACTTAGATCCATGTTAGGACTAATAGGGAGAGTAGCATGCGATTCAGGAACGAAGTACATAGTGATGCCATTTGGGCATTTGATCTTGCGCCCTGCAAGATTTTTAAGGTCCCCAGCAATAGCGTCAGAAGATTTTGGTTTTCTGCTGGAGACATTTCCCTGCAAAAGAGAGTTAAGCTTTCTTAACCACCCACATCTTCAAGGGTGGCTTAGAAGCAATAAGTCTAAGTGCAGCATCTGAGAATTTTGGCTTTGAAGCCCTAGCAAACAGTCTAGCAGGTGGGCAATAGTACTCATAAGAATAGGCAGAATAGTTCTTGGTCATGTGAACATGACGGTTTGAAGAACCGCTCTCATATTCATATGCCTGAGTATGGTTTCCCTGCAAAACATTTGCGTTAGTACGACTCAGGTGAGTCCTCTATCTGTGTGAAGCCCTTGGACCATATGAAGCCTTTGGTCTGAGGTTTGTCTTCTTCATGTGAGGTGTCATGAGGACATTCACAGGAAGATTCTCCAGACACGTTTTTGGAACCCAGATCTTCTTCATAGGTGGTCCATTCCTGCAGTTAGTACCAATGTACCTGGCAAACACTTCACCATTCTGATTTCTAAACAGCTTATAGTTTGCATCAAAGGATTCATCAATGATAATTGGGTTAGCACAGGTGAAGCCAGACAGATTGGATGTATCTGCTGAGGATTCCTTTGCAGCAACCCATGTGGTTTTGGGGTACTGCTCAGGTTTCCAGTAAGAGCCATCTACATTTATTTTCCTCACGAACCCAACACCCTCTTTCCTAGGGTTTCGGTTCAGAATCTGCTTCTTTAGGACATCACATAATGTCTGATGCCCTTTAAGACTTTTGTACATCCCTGTTTCAAGCAATGTCTTCAACCTAGCATTCACATCAGCAATAGCAGTGGTATCCTCAGTAGAGGGGTTAGTTACCACATCAACAGTTGAAGATATTGCAGCAGCAGTAGCAGTGGAATATTCAGCAACAGAAGCAGCATTATCACGCTCAATGCATTTAAGACATGGTGGTTCAAATCCTTCCTGAGCGGAACTGATCTGTTCGGTGCGAAGTGATTCGTTTTCCTTCTAAAGATCTTCATGAGCCGCTCTCAATTTATCAAGATCTTGCTTCCTTTGAAGATAATCATAGGAGAGCTTTTCATGAGTTGTTGAGAGAGTATCATGACGATCTTCAAGTTCCTGATACTCAACGTGAAGATTTTTCATGTCTTCAATTAAGGATTCAGATCGAGTCATTTCAGCACCCAACAGATCATCGCTTCTGTCTAACAGTTTTTGAATATGTTCCATGGCTTTCTGTTGTTTAGTTACAATTTTGGCAAGTGTTTTGTAGCTGGGTTTTGAATCACAATCAGAGTCATTGTCACTTGATGTTTGATAGTGAGTGGTGCGTGAGTTTACCTTGGCACCCCGTGCCATGAAGCAATAGGTAGGATCGGAGTAGTCCTTGTCATTTGCATCGGTGTCGGTGATGGAGTCATTGTCTTCAGTGTTGAAGATGGACTTGGCAACATATGCTGTAGCCAGACTTGCGATGCCAGAATCAGACTCTTCCTCAGACTCCACCTCTGCCTCCTCAGAAGCGGACTCCTCCTCTGAATCTATTTCCTTGCCAAAAAACGCACGTGCCTTGCCAGATGAGCTCTTCTTGTGTGATGAGGACTTTGAGGAAGACTTGGAAGAAGACTTTGAGTATTTCTTCTTCTTCTTGTCGTCAGAATCATATTCCTTGCTCTTCTTCTTCTTTCTGTTCTCATTGTCCCACTGTGGACACTCAGAGATGAAGTGTCCAGTTTTCTTGCACTTGTGACATGTTTTCTTCTTGTAGTCATGAGCAGAAGCTTCATCATTCCTTGAGCTTGATCGTGAAGACTTTCTGAAGCCTTTCTTCTTGGTGAATTTCTAGAACTTCTTCACTAGCATTGCAAGTTCCCTTCCAATGTCTTTAGGATCATCAGAACTGCTGTCAGATTCTTCTTCAGATGAGGACACAGCTTTTGCCTTCAAGGCACGAGTTCGCCCGTAGTTTGGACCGTAGATATCTCTTTTCTCAGAAAGCTGAAACTCATGTGTGTTGAGCCTCTCAAGTATGTCAGACGGATCGAGTGTCTTGAAGTCTGGACGTTCTTGAATCATCAGGGCTAGGATGTCAAACGAACTATCAAATGATCTCAGCAGCGTCTTGACGACTTCATGTTTGGTGATCTCAGTGGCGCCGAGGGCTTGAAGCTCATTTGTGATGTCAGTGAGCCTGTCAAATGTGTGCTGGACATTCTCATTGTCATTTCGCTTGAAGCGGTTGAAGAGGTTGCGAAGAACACTGATTCTCTGATCTCTCTGAGTTGAGATGCCTTCATTGACCTTGGAGAGCCAGTCCCAGACCAGCTTGGATTTCTTCAAGGCACTCACACGGCCATACTGTCCTTTGGTCAGATGACCACAGATGATATTCTTGGCAGTAGAGTCTATTTGAGTGAACTTCTTGACATCAGCAGCAGTGACACCTTCTCCATCCTTGGGAACGCCGTTCTCGACGACATACCATAGGTCGACGTCAATGGCTTCAAGATGCATGCGCATCTTATTCTTCCAGTAGGGATATTCGGTTCCATCGAAGACGGGGCACGCAGCGGAGACTTTGATAATCCATGCAGTCGACATAGCTAAAACTCCAGGTAGTTAAACCGAATCACATAGAACAAGGGAGCACCTTGCTCTGATACCAATTGAAAGTGCGTTATATCGACTAGAGGGGGGTGAATAGGCGATTTTTATGAAAGTCTTCAAAACGTGACTGTTATGAAGACAAACAGTAGAGATATGCCTATCACTATGTAGCGGAAGTTAGATTACACTAGGCAAGCCATGGTCAACTATTTAATAGAGTGAAAGCACAATGACAAGTAGCTGCAGTGTAATAAGGATCAGGTAGGAAGAGGTTATGAAGCCAATCAAATCATACAATTACGTTGTGAAGACAAAAGATAGAGCAAGCATGCAATGGCTTCACAAAGAGTAACAGTAAGTAAAGGGAAGTGGAGATGAAACCACTGACTCGTTGAAGACAATGATTTGTCGGACCAGTTCTAGTTGCTGTGACAACTGTACGTCTGGTTAGGGCGGCTAGGTATTTAAACCAAAGGACACACAGTCCCGGACACCCAGTCCTGAACACGCAGCTCAGGACAACCAATCCTCACCGTATTCCCCTTGAGCTAAGGTCACACAGACCTCGCCCAATCACTCTGGTTAGTCTTCAAGGTAGACTCCCAAACCTTCACAGACTTCGTTCATCGGCAATCCACAATGTCTCTTGGATGCTCAGAACGCGACACCTAACCGTCTGGAGGATGCACAGTCCTCAAGTGTAATAAGTCTTCAGATCACTCAGACAAGAAGACTTAAGTGATGCCTAATTCTCTTTGGCTCTGGGTGGTTAGGGCTTTTCTCCTTGCTAGGAATTTTCTCTCAAAGGCTTCGAGGTGGGTTGCTCTCAAACGACAAAAGCCGTGCACTGAAATCTGAGCAGCCAACCATTTATGGTTGTAGGGGGTGGACTATTTATAGCCACTGGGCAACCCGACCTGATTTGTCCGAAATGACCCTGGGCCACTAAGGAACTGACACGTGTACCAACGGTCAGATTTCAAACTCACACGGCAACTTTACTTGGGCTACAAGTAAGGCTGACTTGTCCGACTCTGGACAAGATTTGCTCTCATAGTCTTCACTCGAAGATATAGGTTTTGAATTAGGCATCACTTCAGTCGTTCTGACTGGTTCTCTTGGACCCCACTTAACAGTACGGTGGTTCCTATGACTCAACACAAATGAAAGAGAACTACTAAAGATCTAAGTCTTCGAGTTCCATAGGCTTCACGTGGTGTCTTTTCTTGTCATAGTCTTCAGTGTGAATATCTTCATATACCACCATTGACTTCAATGTCTTCGTACACTTTTAGGGGTCATCTCTGGTAGTAACACCGAATCAATGAGGGACTTCTACCTGTGTTATCCTGCAATTCTCACAAACACATTAGTCCCTCAACTAGGTTTGTCATCAATACTCCAAAACCAACTAGGGGTGGCACTAGATGCACTTACAATGTCGGACTGCTTCCGAGGTGGTGCACCACCCGGCTGCGGGCCAATTTTTTGTCAATATTTTTTATTGGTGCAATTTATTCTCTACTGAGATATATAGCCAGTAGCCCTCAAGGTGTGTATCGGTCTATAACCCGAGATGCACCTGAAGGATGACACAAGACCGCTGATCCTAGTAGCCCCTGAGACTCAGGTTGATTCGCAAAATCGGCCTGAGGATCAACTCCTAACTCGGCAGAATACTTCGGGACACAAAAAGCGATGTGCAAAGTCCTCGAGACTCAGGTTGGGTGCGGCCGACCAACCTGAGGATCCTAATCTCCTCGAAAACTATATTGCACTTTAAATTTTCTGCATTGGATTGTCAATGCAGTAGCCCCCAAGCCACTGGTCAGTTGGCAACACCAGATCATGGGATCGATGTGCCCCTTTAATATTTATAAATAACGAGCGGGAAGGAACCATTGCGGACGTTTATCAGTTGAAAGTGGCCCATCCTCGGCTTCCACCCCCTTATAGATGCTACGCAGGGTGTTTCCGTAATAACAAACAACCCTTAGCCGACGTCTCGGTGCCCGAAGGCGGTTGTGTTAGTGGAGACGAGGCAATCAGATATGCGGGCTTTATAACTTTTATTTAGTCATAGGAGCTTAAAGTTGGGAGGCTAGTACTAGCCCCAGCTAGTGTTCGGCGACAACCGAGGTCATGCCGTAAACACTTCGTCCAATGTTATGAACGGCTCGTTGCTTAACATGGGGTGACCTCCATCGATCTTATAGTTTAACGCGGTCATCGAATCGTTGACTAGTGTACGCTTATTGTGACAGTTAGTTTTCGGCTTTCTCCACTGAGGCGCTTAACCATGCGAGCTGGAAGTGCAATCGCAGTGGGTCTCCCTTTGCACACGTGGCCGAACAAAGCGGAACGTAGGAGGCAAGCGCAGGAGCCGGGCAACCCAACTATTGACCAAAGACACAATTCGAAACCGATGCATATATAGCAATATCCGAGAATGTTTTTGCCGAATCTCTAAAGGTGTCCGGCATTGCACTGCGAGACTTGTGCTGAAAACACACAAATAGTTTAAAAGTGTGAAAGTGCAACTATCCCTAGGTGGTTTTGGTAATTCATAACAACATATAGCTCATTGAGCTAATGTTATTCCAAGATGATTATTTCAGGAAAGCTCATGATTGGCATGGCATGGATGTGAAAGTGGAACCCTCAAAATGCTAAGGACAAAGAATTGGCTCAAGCTCAAAAGTTCAAGACTCTTCATTTTATATTTTAGTGATCCAAGATCACATTGAGTCTTTAGGAAAAGCCAATACTATCAAGGAGGGATGAGGTGTTGCTTAATGAGCCTCTTGCTTTATGTGCTTAGTGATATGCTCCAAAATCCTCAACCACCTTTCCATATCAACAAATGACCTAAACCCTAAGCCAAACTCGGTCATACCGATTCTGTCAATCCGGCGCCACCGAGTTTCACTTGTCATTTGCCACTGCCAAACCCTAGCAATTCGGTCCTACCGATAAGGATCTCGGTCACACCGAGATGGGGTCGCAAACTCTCTGTTTCCCTTTCGTAACTTTTCGGTCTCACCGAAAGAGCAAGTCGGTCCCACCGAGTTTGCCTGACCAACTCTCTGGTTAGCTAATTGCCGAACTCGGTCTCACCGAGTTTGTGCGATCGGTCTCACCGAGATTACGTTATGCCCAAACCCTAACCGAATCGGTCCTACTGAGTTGCATCTCAGTCCCACCGAAATTCCTAACGGTCACTAGGTTTACTATTTCGGTCAGACCGAGTTTTCTGATTCGGTCCCACTGAGATTGGTAGATTGTGTGTAACGGTTGGATTTTGTGTGGAGGCTATAAATACCCCTCCACCTCCTCTTCATTTGAAGAGAGAGCCATCAGAACACATACACCATTCCTACTCATATGTTTTGAGAAAGAACCACCTACTCATGTGTTGAGACCAAGATATTCCATTCCTACCATATGAATCTTGATCTCTAGCCTTCCCCAAGTTGCTTTCCACTCAAATCTTCTTTCCACCAGATCCAAATCCTATGAGAGAGATTTGAGTGTTGGGGAGACTATCATTTGAAGCACAAGAGCAAGGAGTTCATCATCAACACACCATTTGTTACTTCTTGGAGAGTGGTGTCTCCTAGATTGGCTAGGTGTCACTTGGGAGCCTCCGACAAGATTGTGGAGTTGAACCAAGGAGTTTGTAAGGGCAAGGAGATCGCCTACTTCGTGAATATCTACAGCTAGTGAGGCAAGTCCTTCGTGGGCGATGGCCATGGTGGAATCGACAAGGTTGCTTCTTCGTGGACCCTTCATGGGTGGAGCCCTCCGTGGACTCGCGCAACCGTTACCCTCCGTGGGTTGAAGTCTCCATCAACGTGGATGTAGGATAGCACCACCTATCCGAACCACGGGAAAACATCCGTGTCTCCAATTGCGTTTGAATCCTCCAAACCCTTCCCTTTACATTCTTGCAAGTTGCATGCTTTACTTTCCGCTGCCAATAAACTCTTTGCATGCTTGCTTGAATTATGTGATGATTGCTTGACTTGCTCTAAGATAGCTAAAATCTGCCAAGAACTAAAATTGGGAAAAGGCTAAGTTTTTAGTTGGTCAAGTAGTCTAATCACCCCCCCTCTAGACATACTTTCGATCCTACAAGTGGTATCAGAGCTTTGGTCTCCATTTGCCTTGATCTCCATAGCTTTTGGTGGTCATAGCCTTGGTTTCACAACCTAGGAGAGTATGGCGTCTAGCGAGGGAAATTATCATCGTAGAGGTCCTTACTTTGATGGCACTAATTTTGCTAGTTGGAAGCATAAAATGAAAATGCATATTCTTGGACATAACCCCGCCGTATGGGCTATTGTTTGTGTTGGTTTGCAAGGTGAGTTCTTTGATGGGAGAGAACCAAACCGTGAAGCTACCGCGGATGAGTTGAAGATGTTGCAATACAATGCTCAAGCTTGTGATATTCTCTTCAACGGATTGTGCCCCGAAGAATTCAACAAAATCAGCCGCCTTGAGAATGCAAAGGAAATTTGGGATACTTTGATTGATATGCACGAAGGTACCGACTCCGTCAAGGAATCCAAGTTGGATGTGCCCCAAAGTCAACTTGACAAGTTCAAGATGAAGGATGGTGAAGGTGTCGCTGAAATGTACTCTAGGCTTGCTCTCATCACAAATGAGATTGCCGGCTTAGGAAGTGAAGAGATGACCGATAGATTCATCATCAAGAAGATCCTAAGAGCCTTGGATGGGAAATATGATACCGTGTGCACATTAATCCAAATGATGCCCAACTACAAAGATCTCAAGCCAACGGAAGTAATTGGAAGGATTGTTGCTCATGAGATGTCACTCAAGGATAAAGAGGAACTTCATAATAAATCAAGTGGTGCCTACAAAGCGTCATGTGAAGTCCCCACATCATCAAGTGAGAAACAAAACTTCAATGAAGAATTGAGCTTAATGGTGAAGAACTTCAACAAGTTCTACAAGAGTAGAAACAAAGATAGAAGCTTCAAGTTAAGGTCCTACAATGACAAAAGATCTTCTAGTCGAGAGCGAAACTACTATAATTGTGGAAGACCCGGACACTATTCCAATGAGTGTACGGCTCCCTACAAGAGAAGAGAAGATTCTCCAAAAAGAAGAAGCAAAGAATCTCCACCAAGAGAGAGAAGGAGTAGAGATGATCGTTATGAACGAAGATACTCACGGAGAAGCAAGGATTCAGAAAGGAAGGAAAAATCATCAAGGAGCTACACAAAACGAAGACATCAAGCTCATGTTGGTGAATGGGTATCCGGCTCCGACTCCGACAGCCACTCCGAGAGAAGTTATCACTCCGACTCCGAAGATACTCAAGATGAAGGTGTTGCCGGTCTAGCACTTGTGTCAACCAACTCCTACGACATATTTGACTCACCAAATGAAGGAATTGGAAGATGCTTCATGGCCAAAGGTCCTAAGGTAACACACCCCGAGTATGTTGACTTTAATAGTGATGAAGATGACTTGTTAGGTGATGACGATTTGCTTGTTGACAACTCTAGTGAAGAATATTATGGTGAAATATCAATTAATCATGCTAAAACGAATGACAATGATAAGGAGAAGATTGAGGCTCTAACTAAAGAACTAAACACTCTTAAGTTAGCCCATGAAACTATCTTCGACGATCATCGAGAACTTTTAAGAGCTCATGAGAAACTACGCTTTGAAAAGCTTAATCTTGAGCAAGAGCATGAGTTCTTAAAAGCAATCAATGATGATCTTCGCAAGAAAAGTTCTTCTCACATTGCCAAGAGTTTACTTTTATCCACCTACATGCCTCAAGTCAAGACTAGTAACAAGAATAAGAAAGATTCTTCCTCTAGTAGTAACAATGATCATGCTAAATCCAATATTGTTGCTTCAGTTCTCTTGATTCCACTAATGATTCTCTTAGCCAAGTTACACTTGAGCAAGAAAATAGCTTATTGAAGGGAATTATAGAGAAAGGTGTTTACAAGAGCCTTGCCAGAAGTAAGCAATTCGAGGAAATTGTGCGCAAGCAAGGAATGCACCGGAAGAATCAAGGTGTTGGTTTTGAACGAAACTTCAATGCCAATGGAGTTGAATGGGAAGAAGATCAATACCCCAAGACAAAGTTTATTCCTCAACAAGAGAAGTATGATGCTTCCTTCAAGGGAACACAAGCTCAAGATGATCTTCCACCTCAAGACTACAAGCAAAAAGGCAAGGACAAGCTTCAAGAGGAGATTGATGCATTTGAAGAAGCTCCTAAGACCTTAGTCAAGTGGATTCCCAAGACTACTTCAAGTTCCACTACATCAAGTACGACTACAACTCCAAGGATTCCCATCCAGATGGTGTGGATCCAAAAGAAGAAGAACTAGAGAGTTCTTGAGGGTGACTCCGCCAACATACTTCACTCTTATCATTTTGGCAAGAACAAGTGCAATCAACCCTCTTGTTGGTAAGACAAGGGACAAGGTAACCTAAAGTTTTCATGGACATCATCTTGTGTGTGCATCACTCTATGTCTATGGATATCCTTGTTTGTTCCTTGTGGGACTAACCCATGTAGGTATTGAAAGTGCAATAAACTCAAATGGATAGCTCCAAGTGATCTACATCAACATTGAGCATCCACATCTTCAACATCTACATGAAGTCATCATCGACAAAACCCAAGGTTAGTTCATCCCTCTTAGGGGGGATATCACATCTAGGGGGAGCTTTACTCTAAGACTTGAGCTAAAGCAACTCTAAAGATGTGAATACAACAATGCTTTATGTAAAAGTGGTAACCCCACTTGAGCTTAAACGATGAGTATGACCTATGATCAAGTGTTCTCACTTGACTCCTAAGTCAATATACACATATATAGATGACCTAGTCATCGCAAATTGCTTGATAGATGCTAGAATTGGTTGTGCATGCTTTGCCACATATTTCATTTGACATCTTATAGTGTGAGCATGTTGGTTGCATATTTTACTCATTCGAGGACATCCACTTGTTGTTTTGATTGTTTGGCTTTCTTCTTTTGCCAAGTGGATGGACAAGAATGCCTAAGAACCTCCTCTAGCTATCTATGCTTTTCTCGTCTCAAACTCTATTCATGCTGCATCACAAAACTTGATCAAGTCAGATTCGAACCACTCTGTGTGAGGAGCGCTCGGAGTCCCCGATTCGTCATAGACTTAAACTTCCAAAACCTCTTTATGAATCTCGGTCTGACCGATACTCCATTTTCGGTCCTACCGAGTTCATTAAGTTGATCTAGGTTTTCGATCTTGGTGCAACCGATTTGAACTTTTCGGTCACACCGAGTTGCAATAACTGCACACAGTTTTGCATCTCGGTGCCACCGAGTTGTTCCACTCGGTCACACCGACAGGGTCGGGCTATATATGGTGACGGGCAAAATTTTGGAAATTTCTCCGAAACCTCTTCGCCCGCGCGATAGCCTGCTCTGCCTTCGTGGTCTCCGGATCGTCTTATCGCCGCCAGCAGCCTCCAGTCGCTGGTCTCCGCCGCCGTCAACGGAATTCTACCCCGCCGTTGCCGCCGTAGCGAGTCTCCGCCGAACTAGGGTATGGACTCGATCTTTGTGCTATTCTCCACTCCGATTCCTAGCACATTGTGATCATCATGATTCTTGCCACGATTGAAACACTCCTATCCAGTCAATGAACTTGTAGATTAGGTTTAATTCGAAAATTTTAGGGTTAGGTTTCCGCCGAAACCATCTCGGACCCACCGAGTTGAAAAACTCGGTCCCACCGATCTGGCTTTTTCCATTGCACAAGTGAAACTCGGTCTGACCGAGAATAACTTATCGGTGCGACCGATTTTGGAATTATGTGAAACCCTAGCAGTCTCGGTGCCACCGAACTGTGACTCGGTCTGACCGAGTTCACCAGTTCTGGTGCCAAAACTGCTTCGGTGTCACCGAGTTTGAAAATCGGTAGATCCGAGATGCTTTCTGTGGAAAACTAAAACTAAGTTTTTGAATTAATCTTTTGCAAAAATCTCTGCTTTTTGTGATGCTCATCCACTCTATCTTATCCATAATCTATTCACAGGGTCAGCAGTCAGTTTGCAACATGTCTGATCAAAGTGACAGCCAGAATGTGTCTGAGCAGCAAGTTGTGATGAGTGAGGGCACTAGCCCCTCAAGTTCTTCTGATGATGGCAGCAGGAGCACCCCCAGCAATCTGCCTAAGGCTGCCACACGTCAAAGGAAGAAGAGAACGTCTGATTCTGAGGATGAAGACTATGTGGCAGAGGAAGAGGCCACATCAAAGAGAGCTGAACCAGCTCAAGGCACAAAGCCAGGGCTGAAAATCAAAAGGCCAGCAGGCAGGCAGCCCATGTCTAAGGCAAGAGTTCCCACTTCCAAACCTAGGAAGGCTGCAACTGAAGAAACCATGAAGCTTGCCCCGGAATCTGAAGAGAAAGCAGGTGGCCAAGGCAAGAAGAGGAAAGAGAGGGTGAAGAAGACTGTAGCCAGAGTGCTTGGGAAGGCCTCCATCATGGTAGATGAGGAGGATGAAGAAGAGGTTGCTGCACCAGCACCCAAGGCAGCCAAACTCATGGGAGATGCTATAAGGTCAGTAACAGCTGCATCCAAGCCCAAGGAAGCACCTAAGGCTACATCTAAGCCTAAGAGTGCACCAAAGAGAAACACACGAAGCATCCCAGCTGCGGAAAAGAACAAGGCCCCAGTGCCTGAAGCTATTGAAGAAGAGGAAGAGAGTGTCCTTAGGAAGCTCAAGCCCAATATCCCAGACCACAACGATGCTCATCCTGTGGCTGAGGATATGAAGCTCAGGAGAGATTCAGGGCTGAGGAAATGGAGAGAAGAAGATCCGTATGCTTCTAGGAGAAGGACTGCCGTGGATTACAGATTTCATACCAAGGAGCAGCAAGATTTCTATGAGACTGTTTTGCTTGACAAGAAGCCAATCGTTTGTGACATGAGATGGGTCGACTGGACCTACATCAAGGACAATGAAGAGTACTACCCCGGTGTATTTGATAGCTTTAGTGCGTGTGGAGTTGCAGACTTTGTTGGGCAAAAGCTCATAAAGTGGAACGAGGAGCTGATCATGCAATTCTACTCCACAGCACACTTTTATTCGGATGGCAGGATCACATGGATGTCAGAGGGTACAAGGTACCAATCCACTGTTGAAGAATGGGCGAAGTTGATCAATGCCCCAGAGGAGCAAGCTGAAGACTTGGACATTTATGCCAAGAAAAAGATGGATCACAACTCCATGTCCAACATGCACAAGGAGATCCCGAATGAAGCGCTCGACACGTTCAAGTTTGGCTCAGTGCACTATCTGCTCTCAGGATTGCCTACGATCAACTGGATCCTTAGGCACACCCTTCTGCCCAAATCTGGAGATCACAAGATGATCAGAGGTCACGCGATCAACTTGCTTCATGTCTTTGACGTGCCTCAAAAATTCAAGGTCATGAGTCTCATTGTGGAAACAATCAAGAGGACAGCTGCAGACCAGAAGAGGAGTTGTGGGTATGCCCCACAGATTCAGGAGCTCATCAACTCCAAGATGGGCACGGGCGTGTATTTATTGGATAAGGAACACCTGCCCATCCGTCCAGATTTTGAGGATAACCAAGTGGTTATGACTGAGAATGAACCCTCATCTGCCCATGCACAAGCTCAGAAGGAGAAGGCGAAGAAGGAGAAAGCTGTCAGGATGCCTACTCAAGCGGAGGCATCTGATTACTTCTTGAAGACCAAACGAGAGCAGCTCGGTTACCTGATAGCGTCCACCCTGTGGATTGAGCAGAGTATAGCTACCCTGACTCAGAACCAGGCGAGCCTAGAGAGGATCATGGAACAGTGGTTCTATGACCTGGACATCAAAGTGACTGAGATACAGACTGCCGTGGAGCAGCTCCAGGACGACATGAACGAGAGAAGAGGCAGAACCACAACTGATGCTTTTGCCAGGGTGCCACGAGGTCCGAGGTCGTCTGCACTGCCAGTTGCTGACACTAGAGCTACAACGTCTGCACCAGCTACAGCCTCCGTTCCACCAGCTCCAGCATCCACCACAGCCTCAACTCCTACCACATCTACTGAAGGCTTCGTCCTTGGCATGCTCCGGACTCCACCACCACCTGAAGATCAAGCCTGAGCGTCGACTTAGCACTATGCATTCTCTAGGAACTTTTTGGTAACTTGTTGCCAAAGGGGGAGAAAATGTGTAGATCATAGGCTTCGAGAGAGAGTGTCGCTTTTATTCTCTCTTGTTTTTATTTGGTGTTTTTTTCGAACTTTGTTTGCTTGCGTGTGCGATACTATGTCATTATTCGTGAGACATCGATGATCAGGTGTTTGATCATAAGCTACACTTAATGGTTGCTTAATGCTTGCTAAATGTTATCATTCTATCTACTGTCTGTGATCATCACTATTCTTGGTGATGAGTGCATGTATTTCAATCTTATCATTTTTTTGAGCGCTCCACCAAGATGTATGTGACATGGAAGAGTAACCCATGATTCTAACTCCTTGTGCATTTGCAGTCCAAAGCAAAATTCAAAATATGCACAAATTTAGGGGGAGCTCTTACTTATCACATACTTCTCAAAGCGACGATGTATTTCATGATTATTATTATTTGTCGAAGCTTTGATCTATATGTTGTCATCAATTACCAAAAAGGGGGAGATTGAAAGTGCAATTATCCCTAGGTGGTTTTGGTAATTCATAACAACATATAGCTCATCGAGCTAATGCTATTCCAAGATGATTATTTCAGGAAAGCTCAATGATTGGCATGGCATGGATGTGAAAGTGGAACCCTCAAAATGCTAAGGACAAAGAATTGGCTCAAGCTCAAAAGTTCAAGACTCTTCATTTTATATTTTAGTGATCCAAGATCACATTGAGTCTTTAGGAAAAGCCAATACTATCAAGGAGGGATGAGGTGTTGCTTAATGAGCCTCTTGCTTTATGTGCTTAGTGATATGCTCCAAAATCCTCAACCACCTTTCCATATCCACAAATGACCTAAACCCTAAGCCAAACTCGGTCATACCGATTCTGTCAATCCAGCGCCACCGAGTGTCACTTGTCATTTGCCACTGCCAAACCCTAGCAATTCGGTCCTGCCGATAAGGATCTCGGTCACACCGAGATGGGGTTACAAACTCTCTGTTTCCCTTTCGTAACTTTTCGGTCTCACCGAAAGAGCAAGTCGGTCCCACCGAGTTTGCCTGACCAACTCTCTGGTTAGCTAATTGCCGAACTCGGTCTCACCGAGTTTGTGCGATCGGTCTCACCGAGATTACGTTGTGCCCAAACCCTAACCGAATCGGTCCTACCGAGTTGCATCTCAGTCCCACCGAAATTCCTAACGGTCACTAGGTTTACTATTTCGGTCAGACCGAGTTTTCTGATTCGGTCCAACCGAGATTGGTAGATTGTGTGTAACGATTGGATTTTGTGTGGAGGCTATAAATACCCCTCCACCTCCTCTTCATTTGAAGAGAGAGCCATCAGAACACATACACCATTCCTACTCATATGTTCTGAGAAAGAACCACCTACTCATGTGTTGAGACCAAGATATTCCATTCCTACCATATGAATCTTGATCTCTAGCCTTCCCCAAGTTGCTTTCCACTCAAATCTTCTTTCCACCAGATCCAAATCCTATGAGAGAGATTTGAGTGTTGGGGAGACTATCATTTGAAGCACAAGAGCAAGGAGTTCATCATCAACACACCATTTGTTACTTCTTGGATAGTGGTGTCTCCTAGATTGGCTAGGTGTCACTTGGGAGCCTCCGACAAGATTGTGGAGTTGAACCAAGGAGTTTGTAAGGGCAAGGAGATCGCCTACTTCGTGAAGATCTACCGCTAGTGAGGCAAGTCCTTCGTGGGCGATGGCCATGGTGGAATAGACAAGGTTGCTTCTTCGTGGACCCTTCGTGGGTGGAGCCCTTCGTGGACTCGCGCAACCGTTACCCTCCGTGGGTTGAAGTCTCCATCAACGTGGATGTAGGATAGCACCACCTATCCGAACCACGGGAAAACATCCGTGTCTCCAATTGCGTTTGAATCCTCCAAACCCTTCCCTTTACATTCTTGCAAGTTGCATGCTTTACTTTCCGCTGCCAATAAACTCTTTGCATGCTTGCTTGAATTGTGTGATGATTGCTTGACTTGCTCTAAGATAGCTAAAATCTGCCAAGAACTAAAATTGGGAAAAGGCTAAGTTTTTAGTTGGTCAAGTAGTCTAATCACCCCCCCTCTAGACATACTTTCGATCCTACAAAGTGCCATAAGCTTGGAAAACCCAAAAACGTCAGTAAAAACTTGACGTCCAAACAAGATCAAGTGTTCGGTGCCAATCCGAAAATTCACCTTAGCAAAAGAAGTGCTTTTGTCGTGCTTTAACATGACACATCCTATCTCAAGACTTCAAGCGGGTCAGCCTACAGCTTCAACCTCCTATCCTGAGGACGGAGTATTTCTTATTAGGCCAGTTAATAGCCCCCGGCAGTGTTCGATGACAGTCGAGGTCAAGCCGTAAACACTTCGGCCATTGTTATGAATGGCCCGTCATTTAACACCGTCATCGGATCGCTGACCAGTTTATGCTTATTGTGACAGTCAGTTTTCGGCTTTCTCCACTAAGGTGCTTAACCATGTGAGCTAGAAGCACAATCGCAGTGGTTCTCCCTTTGCACACCTAGCCGAACAAAGCGGAACGTAGGAGGCAAGCGCAGGAGCCGGGCAACCCAACTATTGACCGAAGACACAATTCGAAACCGATGCATATATAGCAATATCCGAGAATGTTTTTTCCGAATCTCTAAAGTTGTCTGGCGTTGCACTGCGAGACTTATGCTGGAAACACACAAATAGTTTAGAAGTGGCATAGTCTTGGAAAACCAAAAAACTTCAGTAAAAACATGACGTCCGAACTAGATCAAGTGTTCGGTGCCAATCCGAAAATTGATCTTAAAAAATTTGTGCCTCTGTCGTGCATTAATATGACACATCCAATCTCAAGACCTCAAGCAGGTCAGCCCATGGCTATAACCTCCTATCTCGAAGGAAGAGTACCGCTTGTTAGGCCAGTTTAGCGAACTAAACTCGAATGGCTTTGAGAGAGAAACTAGGCTTCCCGATTATTGACCACACACTCGTGTCAAAAAAAGGAGTGATAGAAAAAGATTTTGCAACGACCAAGAAGAAAACACTTATTATAAAATGGTTCATACTAATTTAAGAGCCCCCAAGTGACTTGGGTAAAAGAATTTTATGTATAATGATTGTATGTACTGAAGTACGTATATCATATATGTGTTCACCCAAACTTTAAACGCGTCTTAACTGACCGTCGGGTTATCCCTCTTCGGTCAAGGGCCGAAAAGTGTTATGTACTCCTCCTGTCGAGAATATCGATGGTGTTTCCGATAACTAGGTAATCAGGCCATAAGGCTGTAACAGACAAAGCGCGCTCAGGGAACTTATGCTATATTACTGATGAAGTGTAAGAAGCATCTTTGAAGAAAATAGTACCCCCACCGATACCTTTCTTTGGTTGCTCATTGTTACTATGAGACTTGTGCAATAGATTTTGTGTACTCATGAGTTCCGTTGTGTGTCGACCATGATTGAAAACAATAAGAGCGCTAGCTTTCGGCTTCACCCAGTATGAGGTCCGAACTCGGATGACCCGATCGTGACAATCGCAGAGGTGCTCCTTTTACTCCCTAGCCGAACAATCGGGAACATAGGGGTAAACACAGGAGCAAGGCAACCCAGCTTGCGGAACACTTAAGTCAACATGGTGCATATTATGGCGTAATACATGAACAATGAATGAAGCCGTACAAGTATAATCATATGCAAGAGGAAAAGCTTCATAAAGGAAGCCCCCAAGTAAACGGGGTATTTGAATTTGTCTGTCACAAACAAAGTTTTGACAAGGAACTTTTTCAAAAACAACTTTTTGCCAAAAAGTATAATGCTTGGTCGAACCGAACAAAATTTTAAAAAAATGAGCATGGAAGCTACTTAGCTGGTTAATGTGCTCGGTGTCGATGTGCGGTCCAAGCTTACTTCGGGACGAGGTCCCAGCCCCCAAGCCGGTCCCGAGGAGGCGGAGCGAAGAGCTCGGCACTCCGAAGTGGCGACATAGCACGGCCAATGTGGCGAGGTGGAACCCCCAGTCCGACCGAGGCGATGGTGCAGGCCGGCAGTATGACACCGAAGTCCCCAACTATGACGCCCCCGATTTAATCATACACTAATCATACACGCAAACGTGTACGATCAAGATCAGGGACTCACGGGAAGATATCACAACACAACTCTACAAAAAAAATCATACAAGCATCATATTACAAGCCAGGGGCCTCGAGGGCTCGAATACAAGAGCTCGATCATAGACGAGTCAGCGGAAGCAACAATATCTGAGTACAGACATAAGTTAAACAAGTCTGCCTTAAGAAGGCTAGCACAAACTAAGATACGGATCGAAAGAGGCGCAGGCCTCCTGCCTGGGATCCTCCTAAGTACTCTTGGTCGTCGTCAGTGGGCAGCACGTAGTAGTAGGTACCTCCGGTGTAGTAGGAGTCGTCATTGACGATGGCGTCTGGCTCCTGGGCTCCAACATCTGGTCGCAGCAATCGGGTAGAAGGGAAAGGGGAAAAGAGGGAGAAAAGCAACCGTGAGTACTCATCCAAAGTACTCGCAAGCAAGGAGCTACACTACATATGCATGGGTATATGTGTAAAGGGTCATATCAGTGGACTGAACTATAGAATGCCAGAATAAGAGGGGGATAGCTAATCCCGTCGAAGACTATGCTTCTGGCAGCCTCCGTCTTGCAGCATGTAGAAGAGAGTAGACTGAAGTCCTCCAAGTAGCATCGCATAGCATAACCCTAACCGATGATCCTCCCCTCATCGCCCTGTGAGAGAGCGATCACCGGTTGTATCTGGCACTTGGAAGGGTGTGTTTTATTAAGTATCCGGTTCTAGTTGTCATAAGGTCAAGGTACAACTCCAGGTCGTCCTTTTACCGAGGGACACGGCTTTTCGAATAGATAAACTTCCCTGCAGGGGTGCACCACGTAACCCAACACGCTCGATCCCATTTGGCCGGACACACTTTTCTGGGTCATGCCCGGCCTCGGAAGATCAACACGTCGCAGCCCTACCTAGGCACAACAGAGAGGTCAGCACGCCGGTCTAAACCCTATGGCGCAGGGGTCTGGGCCCATCGCCCTTTGCACACCTGCACGTTGCGAACGCGGCCGGAAGAAGAACTAGCCCCCTTAATACAAGAGCAGGCTTACGGTCCAATCCGGCGCACGCCACTCAGTCGCTGACGTCACGAAGGCTTCGGCTGATACCACGACGCCGGGATACCCATAACTACTCCCACGTAGATGGTTAGTGCGTATAGGCCAGTAGCCAGACTCAGATCAAATACCAAGATCTCGTTAAACGTGTTAAGTATCTGCGAACACCGACCAAGGCCAGGCCCACCTCTCTCCTAGGTGGTCTGAACCCGCCCTGTCGCTCCGCCACAAAGTAACAGTCGGGGGCCGTCGGGAACCCAGGCCCACCACTACCTGGGTGGAACCACCTGCCCCTTCAGCCCCCATCTCCGAACAGTATCACAGGTAATGTAACCGTGTGAAGTATATAGTATATGCCCGTGATCACCTCCCGAAGTGATCACGGCCCAGTAGTATAGCATGGCAGACGGACAAGAGTGTAGGGCCACTGATGGAACACTAGCATCCTATACTAGGCATGTAGGATTGCAGGTAAAGGTAACAACAGTAATAACAAGGACAGGCTATGCATCAGGATAGGGATAACGGAAAGCAGTATCATGCTACACTACTCTAATGCAAGCAGTATAGAAGAGAGTAGGCGATACCTGGTGATCAAGGGGGGGCTTGCCTGGTTCCTCTGGCAAGAGAGAGGGGTCGTCAACTCCATAGTCGTACTGGGTAGCAGCGGCGTCGGTCTCGGTGTCTAGCGGAAGAAGAGGGGGGAGAAACAATAAATACAATGCAAACAGATGCATAACGATGCATGACAAAGCAAAGCGTGATGCTAGGCGTGCCCTAACGCGGTATGAGGTGATACCGGTGAAGGGGGAAAACATCCGGGAAAGTATCCCCGGCGTTTCGCGTTTTCGGGCTGAGGAGCCGGAGGGGGAAAGTTGCGAGTTTGCTATGCTAGGGATGCGTGATGGACGAACGGGCTGCGTATCCTGGTTCGTCTCGTCCTTTTGAGCAACTTTCATGTACAAAGTTTTTCGATCCGAGCTACGGTTTATTTAAAAAATGATTTTCTAAAGTTTTATTAATTTTTGGAATTAATTATTTAATTCAACATTATCCAGAATAGTAAAAGATGACGTCAGCATGACATCATGCTGACATCGGCAGTCAACTGAGCACTTGACTCGGTCAACTATGGGTGGGTCCCGCATGTCATTGATTGTTTAGCCTAATTAGTGTTTAACTAATCTAAGTACTATTTAATTAAACTAATTAGTTAATTAGGTTATTCTAATTATGATTAATTAACTTAATTAATTCCTTAATTAATTAATTAATTTAATTATTGTTGTTTATTTAATTATTATTTTTATTATTATTATTTTTTAACTCCTTTTTTTATTAAAACATTCTGGGGGCTGGGCCCCACATGTCATAGGCCCATGGGGCCTTAGCGGGCACCGGGCGTTGTGGTTACGGGCGTGCGGGCGCAGAGGCGCTGGCGCCCAGCCCGAACGGGCGACGATGCAGGAGCGAGCACCGGTAGCGGGCGCCAGGCGGCGGAGGAGCAGCGGGGCGCCGGCGGCCACCGCGACGAGCAGCCACAGCTGCAGGGAAGGGGGAGCAGTGACAGGGCGAGGCCGCGGGCTTGGGCCGAAAGCAGGGGACGGGCAGCGGCGGCACGGCGAGGTCAGCGCGGTCGCGGGCGGCGAGGGGAGCAGGACGGCGCACTGGCCGTGGACGGATCGGGCGCGCGGCCGCAGCGGAGGGGCGGAGCGCGACGGGGGAGCCAAGCGGAGCGGCGCGCGGGCACGTGAGCGGCGGTGACCGCGGGGAAAGGAGGAGGGGCGGCTCACAGTGCATTGTAGGGAGCGGGGCAGCGGGGGTCGGTGGAGGCCGGGGAGAGCCGTTGTGGAGGGGGATGGGGACGCGCGACAGAGTGGAGGAGGACGGCGAGGTGGCGGCGTCCTGGCGTGGGGGGCGGCGAGCTCCGGGCGCGGGGCGGCGTCGTTGGGGCGGCCCCCTCCCGATCCAGCGGAATCGGGCAGAGGAGGGGGGGAGGAGCGCGGCGTCTGGGACGGCGGCTGATGACGGGGCTCGAGGCGGTGGTGGCGTCCGGCGAGGGCCACGGGCGACGAAGGTGGGGCGGGCGTGAGCACCCCGATCCCTATCTGGATCGGGGGAGGGAGGAGAGAGACGTGGGAGAGAGTGGGGGGGTCGTGCGGGGTGAGTGGGGGTCTCGTCCCTGATCCAGATTGGATCGGGAGGGGGGAAACGGCGTGGGGGGGAGTGCGGGTGGTTGGGTTAGGGTTTCCTGGGGTGGGGGGATATAGGAGGCCGGTTGGGCCTGGCCTGGCTAATAGCTGGGCCGGCTGGCCCAGTGGGGGGGGGGGGTCTGCTTCTCCTCTTTTTTTTGTTAGTTTTGTTTTCTGTTTTGTATTTTCTTTTCTTTTATTTATTATCCTTTTCTGTTTTAATTCGTTCCTCATTGTATTTTAGTTTTGTAAAGTACAAAAGTGATCCCTAAATTGGTAATAGGAATTATACCACTGCCACAATTAACTTGGCAACTAAATATATTAGTTTGTAATAGTTTATCATTTTAAAAGCATTTAAATAATTGTTTTTGCTACTGTTTAAATCGTTTTAGAGTATTTGAACATTTTATAAAAGTGTAGTTCCAATGCCATAATTACTTATGTATTATTTGGCTCACTCTGAACATTATAGTTTTAATTTTTGAAAACTTTTGTTGTTTGCCTGATTTTTTAAATTGAATTTGAAATGATTTTGAACTGACGCGAGATTATCAACAGTAATCGGAGTGACGTGGCATCGTTAACGTGGGATTACTGTAGCCTAATTATCCGGGCGTCACAATTTTCCTCCACTACAAGAAATCTCGTCCCGAGATTTAAGAGGGGAGTAAGGGGGAAAAGTTTGATAATGAATCTAGCGAATCTTTTCAGTCTTGGTTGCTCTTCTCGAAGAGGTCGATCCATTACATTGATTTCTTCATTCCTCTGTTTCAGGTCCTCATGATGAAGTCGGCTCTTTTCTTCGGGAACTCCATCGTATTTACGAATAGGTAACGGGGCAGCTTTACGACAATGAATGGTATAAGGGAAACTCATCTGGGCGGGGGTATCCCAAGAATGATCATAAGAGTATCTCTCGAGTTGAACAAATGAAAAACACCGAGAGCAAGGTAAGAAGGTACCATAAGAAGTTTCAAGCGGATAGACAATCGTTCGATGCCCGTTACAGGGCGTGAAAGCGGTTCAAAGCAATCGGGAATAAGTATTGCGTCTTATACCAGAATAGATCAACAGGCAGGAGGCCCATGAATTACATACAAAGTCAAGCACGAGGAATAACTTTGACAACAGGGTGTACAGGAGAGTCAGGTTTCAATCCTGTGGAACTGTGGGTTATGGGCCCACCATGTGGGTTAAAATAGGGATGGGCGTTGATATCTTGCACGGTCGTGATAGCAAGACATGTCAGAGGGTAGCCTATCATTTATGTTGGCAACAATGTCGGTACCAAGGGCGAGGGACGAAGAGAACCATTTTCCTGCTCGTTGAACGAGGCGAGCCATTAGGCAAAGTTCTCGTCCATCGGTGGCTACCGGAATGTCATCAACAATAGTAACAGGGTCATGCTAACAGAATTGTACACCACGGTGTTTACATAAACAGGAGAATATTTCTGCTTGGATCATATAGATCACAAGAAAGGTTAAACAAAACAATGGAAAGGAAAAATGTGATTCTTAGATTAAATAGAAGAATGGAAAGGAAAATGTGATTAAACACATATTTCAGGGGTATATCCTTCCCAAGAACAAGCAGAGTATGATATCCAAGACCGGATAGAAGGTAGAAAACTCTTTTAGGTAGGAGAGACAAATTTCATGACATTACCCATACAACAGTGTTTGGGTAATTTCAACAAGAAACATTTAGCATGGTGCTTCAAATGTTCTTATTGAAAATCGGAGTACCATAGACATGCTTCGAGATAGCGCTGACATGGTATTCAAGCAAAGGTCAGACTTCGGGTTACACAAAGGATCCATCAGGAACAACTCATAGAATAAGTCTTATAGTTTCCTCATGGAAAAATGGATAACTTTTCTAAAAGGGGACTATAACAATAGGTCCTCCGGCCAGGTGTGCTAGGCATGACACCATCTTACCGGGTCATATAAAGACCAATGTTATAACTCTTGGAAATATGTACCAATCATCATATCTGACCAAGATCCAGATCTGATTGGTGCATGATACCTTGGACTCATGATGTCGAGAAGGAAGGGGGCAAACACAATTTGACGAGATGGAGTTACAAGATTATCAAGAAATGGACTATGGAAGCAGGTCCCGAAACCAGAGTTCGGCATTAAACCAAGGAGTGGATGAGGAGGTGGCTGATGGACTCAGCGACATATCATCGAGAATTCCCAAAAATATGGATTTCCACAACTAGGTGAACAAGGAAATATCATTTGTCGGATCAAATGATATAATGATGTATGCTCGAGGGAAACATAGACAACTGAACAATGATAGAAGGGTGGACCCAGGAATCTGGACTAGGTAGCACGGTTAAAATTTAGCACGATAATGATATAGCCAACCGAGCTAGGAATGACTTGAAGGATTATTAAATTCGTAAGCAATGAAAATTACTTATAGTTATTGAATCGGAGTACAGACTCAATTCACTATCGGTGTCCTTGAGTGTCTAACAACTCAGAATCCGGGGAAAATTTTGGAATCAGTGAGAAATAATACTTGAAGAAGAACTCATAAGAAGTTATGCAGTTCCGTGATAATCTCAAGATACCAGAGGGGGTAATACTCGACGGCGGATCAAAGTAGAGGTTGGACTGGGGTATTGCTCTACAGAAGACAAGCGCTTAAACTTGCCCGAGAAATGGGATCAAAGAAGAACATATGGTCGGAACCATGATTGCAAGGATCAATTCACAGATACCAAATGATATTATATCAAGGGGATAGTTATTATTACAAGAAGCTTCCATGATAGGATATACATCGTGTCCATGGGCATGAACACAAGTTCAAGGTCGACTCCCACTTCTTCAGTGTATAACCTTTCATTCAGTTCTCTTTTTTGAAGAAGTTGTAGGGTTGAATTATCTGGCAAAATACCAGACGACTATGACTCGTGAAAACTTTCGAGTTCACACATAATATGGAAGGCATAGGTCCAACCCATCGAGGCATCTTAGGAGCATATACCACAATTTCAGGAATAAATAACTCAAGCTCGAGAGTAGAGTATGCTGGAGAAAGCAAATGATACAATTTACCAAAGGCATTATATACCCATGGAAAGGCTCACAAGGTTATTCAATATGAAGCACCCTGTCGGATAAAATCCAACAAAGGAACCGATGGTCCACAAGGGATATGATGTGAGCATCGGTACTCAACCAGAGGAAGAAGAATGCAAGTAGACCTGATTATAGAAACAACTGACTAATTCAAAGTTCACATGCAAAAGAATTATGATTTCCAAATCAGGGGATCAGAAGCAACGCTCTGAACAAGGATGGATAAGTTGAGTAGGCTTAGGGGTACATTCGATGGCAATTTGATTGGTCAAGATCCAGCTCATGTACAAATTGACACTGAGTCGAAAGAATGAATTCAAGGATTCGACTGATGATTGCGTGCATTCGCACTCATGTTAAATCAATATGATCAAAAGACGATGCCTAAGGATACTGATGAATATTGCCAGACATATGGAAAGCATCCATAATGCAAGCAGCCAAGTATTGCAGAGCAATAAGCTACTAAGGATTTTTGGAGGATCGAATAGTATGTCGATGACCATTGTGAAACACATGAACAACTAGGGGATGAGCGGATACTCGATAAGTGCGAGAATTATCCCTAGGGGTATTCAGGTGACAAAGAACAACAAGGCAGTAAGCTCAAAGGATTATCGAAACAACGACGAGTATTTCGGGGTATCTGAACAAGAGCAGCCGGGAATAAAGGTAAGAACGACAAGTGCATGTATTTATCCATAGAGATATATCGATAATAGGGAATTGCAAAAGTGACGGGCACAAGGGTCTCGGGAATGATCGAAGAGTATCTTCAGGGTCTTCTGGTACAGCAGGCGATCAGCAATAATAAGGGGCTCTCCGGGTGAAAGTGATAACGAGATCCTAATGTTAGATTTATCAAAATTCATTTAACCCGAATAGAAGAGAGATCAGAGTCCCGGAGTATAGACAAGGAGTAAAAGATCCTAATACCACCCGATGGCGACGTGTGCCCGTAAGACACACAGCCATGTTAGTAAAAGTTTTGCAATGTCTAGACTCGACTTCGGCCAAGGAGTTGGAAAGGGGGATTCCTACAGGCAGTCGGCTCTGATACCAACTTATGACGCCCCCGATTTAATTGTACACTAATCATACACGCAAACGTGTACGATCAAGATCAGGGACTCACGGGAAGATATCACAACACAACTCTACAAAAAAATCATACAAGCATCATATTACAAGCCAGGGGCCTCGAGGGCTCGAATACAAGAGCTCGATCATAGACGAGTCAGCAGAAGCAACAATATCTGAGTACAGACATAAGTTAAACAAGTCTGCCTTAAGAAGGCTAGCACAAACTGAGATACGGATCGAAAGAGGCGCAGGCCTCCTGCCTGGGATCCTCCTAAGTACTCTTGGTCGTCGTCAGTGGGCAGCACGTAGTAGTAGGCACCTCCGGTGTAGTAGGAGTCGTCATCGATGATGGCGTCTGGCTCCTGGGCTCCAACATCTGGTCGCAGCAATCGGGTAGAAGGGAAAGGGGAAAAGAGGGAGAAAAGCAACCGTGAGTACTCATCCAAAGTACTCGCAAGCAAGGAGCTACACTACATATGCATGGGTATATGTGTAAAGGGTCATATCAGTGGACTGAACTATAGAATGCCAGAATAAGAGGGGGATAGCTAATCCCGTCGAAGACTACGCTTCTGGCAGCCTCCGTCTTGCAGCATGTAGAAGAGAGTAGACTGAAGTCCTCCAAGTAGCATCGCATAGCATAACCCTAACCGATGATCCTCCCCTCGTCGCCCTGTGAGAGAGCGATCACCGGTTGTATCTGGCACTTGGAAGGGTGTGTTTTATTAAGTATCCGGTTCTAGTTGTCATAAGGTCAAGGTACAACTCCGGGTCGTCCTTTTACCGAGGGACACGGCTATTCTAATAGATAAACTTCCCTGCAGGGGTGCACCACGTAACCCAACACGCTCGATCCCATTTGGCCGGACACACTTTTCTGGGTCATGCCCGGCCTCGAAAGATCAACACGTCGCAGCCCTACCTAGGCACAACAGAGAGGTCAGCACGCCGGTCTAAACCCTATGGCGCAGGGGTCTGGGCCCATCGCCCTTTGCACACCTGCACGTTGCGAACGCGGCCGGAAGCAGAACTAGCCCCCTTAATACAAGAGCAGGCTTACGGTCCAATCCGGCGCGCGCCACTCAGTCGCTGACGTCACGAAGGCTTCGGCTGATACCACGACGCCGGGATACCCATAACTACTCCCACATAGATGGTTAGTGCGTATAGGCCAGTAGCCAGACTCAGATCAAATACCAAGATCTCGTTAAACGTGTTAAGTATCTGCGAACACCGACCAGGGCCAGGCCCACCTCTCTCCTAGGTGGTCTGAACCCGCCCTGTCGCTCCGCCACAAAGTAACAGTCGGGGGCCGTCGGGAACCCAGGCCCACCACTACCTGGGTGGAACCACCTGCCCCTTCAGCCCCCATCTCCGAACAGTACCACAGGTAATGTAACCGTGTGAAGTATATAGTATATGCCCGTGATCACCTCCCGAAGTGATCACGGCCCAGTAGTATAGCATGGCAGACGGACAAGAGTGTAGGGCCACTGATGGAACACTAGCATCCTATACTAGGCATGTAGGATTGCAGGTAAAGGTAACAACAGTAATAACAAGGACAGGCTATGCATCAGGATAGGGATAACGGAAAGCAGTATCATGCTACACTACTCTAATGCAAGCAGTATAGAAGAGAGTAGGCGATACCTGGTGATCAAGGGGGGGGGCTTGCCTGGTTCCTCTGGCAAGAGAGAGGGGTCGTCAACTCCATAGTCGTACTGGGTAGCAGCGGCGTCGGTCTCGGTGTCTAGCGGAAGAAGAGGGGGGAGAAACAATAAATACAATGCAAACAGATGCATAACGATGCATGACAAAGCAAAGCGTGATGCTAGGCGTGCCCTAACGCGGTATGAGGTGATACCGGTGAAGGGGGAAAACATCCGGGAAAGTATCCCCGGCGTTTCGCGTTTTCGGGCTGAGGAGCCGGAGGGGGAAAGTTGCGAGTTTGCTATGCTAGGGATGCGTGATGGACGAACGGGCTGCGTATCCTGGTTCGTCTCGTCCTTTTGAGCAACTTTCATGTACAAAGTTTTTCGATCCGAGCTACGGTTTATTTTAAAAATGATTTTCTAAAGTTTTATTAATTTTTGGAATTAATTATTTAATTCAACATTATCCAGAATAGTAAAAGATGACGTCAGCATGACATCATGCTGACATCGGCAGTCAACTAAGCAGTTGACTCGGTCAACTATGGGTGGGTCCCGCATGTCATTGATTGTTTAGCCTAATTAGTGTTTAACTAATCTAAGTACTATTTAATTAAACTAATTAGTTAATTAGGTTATTCTAATTATGATTAATTAACTTAATTAATTCCTTAATTCATTAATTAATTTAATTATTATTGTTTATTTAATTATTATTATTATTTTATTATTATTTTTAATTCCTTTTTTTATTAAAACATTCTGGGGGTTGGGCCCCACATGTCATAGGCCCATGGGGCCTTAGCGGGCACCGGGCGATGCGGTTACGGGCGTGCGGGCGTAGAGGCGCTGGCGCCCAGCCCGAACGGGCGACGATGCAGGAGCGAGCACCGGTAGCGGGCGCCAGGCGGCGGAGGAGCAGCGGGGCGCCGGCGGCCACCGCGACGAGCAGCCACAGCTGTAGGGAAGGGGGAGCAGCGACAGGGCGAGGCCGCGGGCTTGGGCCGAAAGCAGGGGATGGGCAGCGGCGGCACGGCGAGGTCAGCACGGTCGCGGGCGGCGAGGGGAGCAGGACGGCGCACTGGCCGTGGACGGATCGGGCGCGCGGCCGCAGCGGAGGGGCGAAGCGCGATGGGCGAGCCAAGCGGAGCGGCGCGCGGGCGCGTGAGCGGCGGTGACCGCGGGGAAAGGAGGAGGGGCGGCTCATGGTGCGTTGTAGGGAGCGGGGCAGCGGGGGTCGGTGGAGGCCGGGGAGGGCCGTTGTGGAGGGGGGTGGGGACGCGCGACGGAGTGGAGGAGGACGGCGAGGTGGCGGCGTCCTGGCGTGGGGGGCGGCGAGCTCCGGGCGCGGGGCGGCGTCGTTGGGGCGGCCCCCTCCCGATCCAGCGGAATCGGGCAGAGGAGGGGGAAGGAGCGCGGCGTCTGGGACGGCGGCCGATGACGGGGCTCGAGGCGGTGGTGGCGTCCGGCGAGGGCCACGGGCGACGAAGGTGGGGCGGGCGTGAGCACCCCGATCCCGATCTGGATCGGGGGAGGGAGGAGAGAGACGTGGGAGAGAGTGGGGGGATCGTGCGGGGTGAGTGAGGGTTTCGTCCCCGATCCAGATTGGATCGGGAGGGGGGAAACGGCGTGGGAGGGAGTGCGGGTGGTTGGGTTAGGGTTTCCTGGAGTGGGGGGGATATAGGAGGCCGGTTGGGCCTGGCCTGGCTAATAGCTGGGCCGGCTGGCCAAGTGGGGGGGGGGTGTCTGCTTCTCCTCTTTTCTTTTGTTAGTTTTGTTTTCTGTTTTGTATTTTCTTTTCTTTTATTTATTATCCTTTTCTGTTTTAATTCGTTCCTTATTGTATTTTAGTTTTGTAAAGTATAAAAGTGATCCCTAAATTGGTAATAGGAATTATACCACTGCCACAATTAACTTGGCAACTAAATATATTAGTTTGTAATAGTTTATCATTTAAAAAGCATTTAAATAATTGTTTTTGCTACTGTTTAAATCGTTTTAGAGTATTTGAACATTTTATAAAAGTGTAGTTCCAATGCCATAATTACTTATGTATTATTTGGCTCACTCTGAAAGTGTAGTTTTTATAAAAGTGTAGTTTTAATTTTTGAAAACTTTTGTTGTTTGCCTGATTTTTTAAATTGAATTTGAAATGATTTTGAACTGACGCGAGATTATCAACAGTAATCGGAGTGACGTGGCATCGTTAACGTGGGATTATTGTAGCCTAATTATCCAGGCGTCACACCAACGTGGGTTAATGAAGTGATGATGAAGCCCCGGTCCAGCCGAGGTGACGTGGTACGTCGGTATGTCGAGGTGACAGCGCTGCCCAACCCAGATCATTTAACTGTGCACAGAATAGTGCAAGCCGGAGATAGCAGTAATAATAATAAATTAAAAGGGTTGATGCATAATTAATAATTTATGCAAAGCGAATAATAAAAGAAATATGGCATGTGCGCCGAAGACCCGACGAGGTAGAGCTCTCTCAGCGATGCCGAGGTCCCCGAGGCAACCGAACATGTTGGTATGGCAATTTGACCAACAAGGTGATCACGCGAGCCGATTTATGCATATCGGGACGACGATATCAACTTGCCAAGGTGGCGGCATAGCACCATCATAGTTAATTTTCCTGTTGGAGGGACGACGACATCGGTTCGCCGAGATGGCGATGCGGACCAGCCGAAGTTGGTTCACGGAGATGTCGGCAGAGGGACGCGGGCCGAGGTGACGCCCGACCTTAGTCGATGCAGGCGGAATGAGGATGTCGGCTCGCCATGACATTGTCTACATGCATGAAGTGGCACAAGACAGGTAATAATAATAAAAGTAAATTTTTTACAGAATTATTTATGCGAAATAAATTATTAAAAGAGAGGTGGCATGGCGCGATGCCATTGTCGACACAGGGCGTCGGCGCAGCGATGTGACAAAATCCGGACTCGCACGGTCGCCCGAGTTGCGGATGCAATGCGCGTGGGGCCGCGACGGCATATCGGATCGCCCTGAAATGGCGGCCGAAGTGTAGACCTGATTGCAAAACCTGCAGGACCAAGAGTCGCTGACCAACAGAAAATACTTTTTAAAATACTATTAATATGCACATCACGAATAACTAGAAGAATTGCACCTGATGATTGACAAGATGATCATGGACGAGGGACGTCCAGGCAGGAGTGCCTAGAGACTGCGTCGGGCCAACAATACACTGAACAAACAATCAGTATGTTGCCGCCTAGTAGAATTCCGTCAACTGACCTCGGATCCTACTAGCCGGGTTGATCCCCATAGGGAGTTGCAGCAACAATTGCTGATGGCTTAAGTGCAAAGGAGGATAGAGCTTAAACAGAATTTTTCCCTTGAGCCGCGTGCGGGCAGAACAATCGATATTCCATCAACATATCTTATCCACCATTAATTTTCCTGCATACATGATGCAGTGCAGGACAGAAATAAAAAATTCCTTTGTATAATTTATTTATGCGAAATAAACAATTTGAGAAATATAGTCTGGGCGCCGAGGTCCGCTTGTGAGAGTGGTGACGTGACGGTGCGGACGCAGCTCGGTCCGAATTCGTGGGATGGCGATGTTGTCGTGGTGCGCCCCGGACTTGCAGGGCGACAATACTGATAGGACATAATGAAGCTACAAGGAGTTTGGCATGGAGCACCGATGAGATGTCTGCCAGGTCGGGGCGATAGAGCACCACGACATCGCGTCCGAGTTACGGACGAACAGCCCTCCGTATGATAGATATGAAGACATCCCGGTTGCGTACAAAGTACGCGAGAAGCAAAAAAGCTGACACGGGGCTTTATGTAGATTAGTATTCAAAGTGTGTGTACTAATTCTTTATCTCAGGTGTTATGCTCGATGGTATAAATGACACCACTATTGTTCTTATTCCTAAAGTAAAGAATCCTCAGTCCATCAAAGACTTTAGACCGATCAGCCTCTGAATATCATCTACAAAATCATATCGAAGTGTCTGGTGAATAGGCTTAGACCTCTCTTGGATGGTATGATTTCTCCCACTCAGAGTGCCTTTTTTCCTGGCCGGTTAATTTCTGATAACGCGCTTATTGCTTTTGAATGTATTCACTCGCTGAGTACGTTGAAAGATAAGCGTGGAGAGTTTTGCGCTTACAAGTTGGACTTGGCAAAAGCGTATGATCGTGTGGACTGGCAATTTCTTAAAAGTATGCTTGAGGCTCTTGGTTTTGCGCCAACATGGATTAATTGGATCATGACTTGTGTTACTTCTGTGAAGTTTTCGGTGCGGTTTAATGGACAGCTATTGGAACCTTTTTACCCATCATGTGGACTCAGGCAAAGGGATCCTTTATCTCCTTATTTGTTTCTATTTGTGGCTGAGGCTCTCTCTTTGTTGTTAAAAGACGCTTGTGAGGAAGGTGTTTTTAAAGAGTTTAAGCTTACAAGACAAGGGCCTGGTATATCTCACTTATTATTTGCGGATGATAGCCTTCTTTTTTTTAAGGGGTCCATTGATCAAGCCTTAACTGTTAAAACTATTCTGACAGATTATGAGAAAGGAACTGGTCAGCTTCTTAGTTCGAATAAGTGCTCCATTAAATTTGGCAAAAAGTGAAGTATGGAGGATCGGGTGTCCACGATGGTTATTCTAAATATTACTGCTGAAGGTTTTGAGGATAAGTATCTTGGTCTTCCGGTGCCAGAGGGTAGAATGAAGGTTGGGAAATTCCAGTCGACCAAAGATAAGGCTTTAAAAAGAGCATCAAATTAGATTGAAAAGTATGCTTCTACTGGTATTAAGGAATCTCAAATCAAGGATGTTTTGCAAGTGCTGCCAGTTTATGCCATGGGACTTTTTAAATTTTCAGTCTCGTTGTGTGAGGAGCTAGCTCAGATTATAAGAAATTTCTGGAAGGGGGACGAAGAGGATAGGAGGAAAACCCACTGTTAGCTTGGGACAAACTAACAAAACCAAAAGGACAGGGAGGCATGGGGTTCCGTGACCTAAGGTTATTTAACCAAGCGCTATTAGCTAAACAGGCCTGGCGGTTATTGGTGTACCCAGAGTCGTTGTGTGCTAACATTTTGAAGGCAAGGTATTATCTCAATGGTCACATCTTGGATACAGTTTTCCCACAAGCCACGTCCGTGAATTGGCAAGGTATCATGCATGGTCTGGAACTGTTAAAATAAGGGGTCATATGGAGAGTGGTCGATGGTTAAAAATTTAACATTTGGAGTGATAACTGGCTTCCAAGAACTTTGGGACTAAAAATTACAGCTAAAAAGCATCGAACTAGACTGAAGTGGGTGTCGGAATTATTCATGAGCGGGACGAGAAGATGGGATGAAAATATGATTAGGCATTCATTCTTTCATCATGATGCCGAAGAGATCCTAAACTTACGCATTCAGTTTGTGGGAGAAGGTGATCTAGTTGCTTGGCACTATGAGAAAAGTGGTATGTTCTTTGTGAAACGTGCGTACAGACTGGCTTTAAATCTCAAGGACAACAGGGGTGAGACGGGAATATCCAGTGCTGCTGTTAATGAGGAAAGAAGACCGTGGGACGTTATTTGGAAGGCTAAGGTTCCGCAAAAAAATAGAATTTTTTGCTTGGAGAGCTGCGACTAACAGTTTGGCGGTTCAGGTGAATAGAGTGACTCACCATCAAACAGTCTCCAGTATGTGTACTATATGTGGACTTCAGGATGAAAATATCTTCCATGCTCTGGTGACCTGCCCTAAGGCGCGTTCTTTGCGTATTGCCTTGGGGGGTGTGTGGAATATTCCGAGGGAGGAGTTGTTCAGATTTATGGGGCCAGACTGGCTTCTCATCCTGCTTGACCAATTGGGGTCTCCGGTACGCGAGCAAGTGTTATTTATGTTGTGGAGAGCTTGGCATCTGAGAAACGATTTGATTTTTGGAAGAGTGAAAGAATCAGTGAATGCGTCTGTTATCTTCGTGGATAATTATTGGATGACTTTCTCCACTTCCAACACTCGTGTGCAAGTGGACCAAAGCACCAAAGGGAAGGGGTGATGGGGAATGGGGAGAATTTTAGTCCGCAAAAAGAAAATGAGCGTGCTGTTTGGAAGCCTCCACAGCAGGAGTATATTAAGATAAATGTTGATGCTAGTTTTGTGGAGAGCTTGAGATTTTCTAGCGTTGGGATTGTCTCTAGGAATCATCTGGGAGAAGTCATGGTGTCTTCTCGGGATTTTATTCGAATGTGCTCCGGAGTGGGGGAGGCAGAACTTCGTGCATGCCTCGCCGGGCTGTACATTGGTATTTCTCTTCACAAACCAATTATCTTGGAAATTGACTGCTCCTTTGCTGCATCTTTTCTAGCGAAAGAAACTGTTGACAGGTCTCCTTATGTGGATCTAAAAATGAAAGCGATCAGCGCCTCCAAGTTTATTGTTGATCTAAAGAGAGTTAAGATTGATAGGCAGGCTAATAAGGTGGCTCATGAGATAGCAAAATTTAGTTTTAATACCATGTTTGATGGTATTCTGTGTAATTCTGTTCCACCCTGCATGGCTAATTATGTAATGAATGATTGTAAGTCTATTGTTATTTGATCAATATATGGGTGGAGTTTTAAAAAAAATGTGTACTAATTGTTTGATGAATAGTACATCTTGGCAGTAGCCAACAGCCTTGACACTTATATATATAATTTAATTTAAAGCAATGAGACAAAGAGGATTTCCCTGGAGGATGACGCCGAGTGGAAATCTCCTCAGCTCCGCGTGCACTGCTTCGCACGAGTACTCAAGCGCTATACATCCTTCTGCCCTAGGCTGCCGCCGCATGAAGCTCGGCTGTTTTTTATTTTGTGTTGGCTATCTGTATTAGATCCTCTATCCTTAGGCTACCGGTGGCCGCCGCACAGCCCGGATCAGACGTACTAGCTGGCGGCGCCGTTAAAAATTTCTCCATCTGCAAAGAGAGTTGTATGACGCGACAGCGATGATTTTGCAAAGTAGATAATTCACGTTTGAAAAAATCTAGCTGAAAAAATATCACTTGATCATCCCATTGATTCGTGACGATCACCCAGCAGGCTCTCAATGAAAACACCAATGTCGGTTCTATATCCAACTTATCTCGTAGAAGGGGTCCTAAGCTAGGCGTCTTGGAGCGATGGTAACATGGACACAGGATTTTACCCAGGTTCGGGCTCTCTTGAAGAGATAATACCATACGTCCTGCTTTTGATTGTATTGATATGGGTATAGTACAGAATATATGTATATACCACGAGATTGTTCTAATGAATATTAGATTGTCCATTAACTAGCCTGGCCTCGGTTTATATATGCACCGGAGGCCTAGGGTTTTGGAGAGTCCTTGGCTTGGGTTCCAAGTCTTGTCGAAACCTCCTTGTATGCGGCATGGGCAGCCCGAAGTGGCCCATGAATGAACCGCCATGGAGGTCCTCGGCCCGATCCAGCTGGTCGGGGGACGACGTGGTGAGTACCCCCTAATCCATGACATCGTCACCCCCCCCCTCTATTTATAGGATGAAGGGGAGAGGGGCCCGCCCCCTAGATGCATCTAGAGGGGGTGGCCAAGGGGGGAGACTTGCCCCCCAAGCAAGGTGGGAGGCGCCCCCTCCCCCTAGGGTTTCCAACCCTAGGCGCCTTGGGCCATTGGGGAGGCGCACCAGCCCACCAGGGGTTGGTTCCCTCCCATATTCAGTCCATTAAGTCCCCCGGGGCAGGTGGCCCCACCCGGTGGACCCCCGGATACCTTTCGGTGGTCCCGGTACAATACTGATAACCCGCGAAACTATTCCGGCGACTGGAATTGGACTTCCCATATATAAATCTTCACCTCCGGATCATTACGGAACTCCTCGTGACGTCCAGGATCTCATACGGGACTCCAAACAACCTTCGGCAACCACATACAATTTCCCATAACAACTCTAGCGTCACCGAACCTTAAGTGTGTAGACCCTACGGGTCCGGGAACCATGTAGACATGACCGAGACATCTCTCCTGCCAATAACCAACAACGGGATATGGATACCCATGTTGGTTCCCACATGTTCCACAATGATCTCATCGGATGAACCATGATGTCGGGGATTCAATCAATCCCGTATACAATTCCCTTTGTCCATTGGTATGTTACTTGCCCGAGATTCGATCGTCAGTATCCCCATATCTTGTTCAATCTCGTTACCAGCAAGTCTCTTTACTCGTTCCGTAACGCATGATCCCGTGACCAAATCTTTAGTCACGTTGAGCTCGTTATGATGATGCATTACAAAGTGGGCCCAGAGATACCTCTCCGTCATACAGAGTGACAAATCCATGTCTCAATTCGTTCCAACCCAACAGACACTTTCGGAGACACCTGTAGTGCACCTTTATAGTCACCCAGTTACGTTTGTAACGTTTGATACACCCAAAGCATTCCTACGGTATCCAGGAGTTGCACAATCTCATGGTCCAAGGAAATGATACTTGACATTAGAAAAGCTCTAGCGGACAAACTACACGATCTTGTGTTATGCTTAGGATTGGGTCTTGTCCATCACATCATTCTCCTAATGATGTGATCCCATTATCAACGACATCCAATGTCCATGGTCAGGAAATCATAACCATCTATTGATCAATGAGCTAGTCAACTAGAGGCATACTAGGGACATGTTGTGGTCTATGTATTCACACATGTATTACGGTTTCCGGTGAATACAATTATAGCATGAACAATAGACAATTATCATGAGCAAGGAAATATAATAATAACCATTTTATTATTGCCACTAGGGCATATTTCCAACAGTCTCCCACTTGCACTAGATTCAATAATCTAGTTCACATCGCCATGTGATTAACACTCATAGTTCACATTGCCATGTGACTAAGAACCAAAGAGTTTACTAGAGTTAATAATCTAGTTCACATCGCCATGTAATTAACACCCAAGAGTTTACTAGAGTCAATAATCTAGTTCACATCACCATGTGATTAACACTCAATGAGTTCTAGGGTTTGATCATGTTATGCTTACGAGAGAGGTTTTAGTCAACGGGTCTGCATTCAGATCCGTGTGTTCTTCGCAAATCTCTATTTCATATTGTAGATGTTGCTACTATGCTCCACTTGGAGCTATTCCAAATGGTTTCTCCACTATGCATATCCGGTTTGCTACTCAGAGTCATCCGGATAGGTGTTAAAGCTTGCATCGATGTAACCCTTTACACCGAACTCTTCATCACCTCCATAATCGAGAAACATTTCCTTATTCCCAAGGATAATTTTGACCACTGTCCAATGATCCAGTCCTGGATCACTCTTATACCCCCTTGCCAGACACGTGGCAAGGCACATTGCGATACACAACATGGCATATCATATAGAGCCTATGGCTAAGGCATAGGAGACGACTTCCATACTTTCTCTTTCTTCTGTCGTGGTCGAGCTTCAAGTCTTAACTTCACTGGTTACAACTCAGGCAAGAACTCCTTCTTTGACTGATCCATTTTGAACTCCTTCAAGATCATGTCAAGGTATGTGCTCTGTGAAAGTCTTATCAGGCATCTTGATCTATCTCTATAGATCTTGATACCCAACATGTAAGTAGTTTTACACAGGTCTTCCTTTGAAAAACTCCATTCAAACAACCCTTTATGCTTTCCATAAATTCTACATCATTTCTAATCAACAATATGTCATCCACATATACCTACCAGAAATGTTGTAGTGCTCCCACTCACTTTATTGTAAATACAAGTTTCTTGCAAACTTTGTATAAAACCAAAAAAGCTTTGATCACCTCATCAAAGCGTATGATCCAACTCCGAGATGCTTGCTCCAGTCCATAGAAGGACCGTTGGAGTTTGCATACCTTTTAGCATCCTTAGGATTGACAAAACCTTCTGGTTGTATCACATACAGCCTTTCCTCGCGGAAACCGTCAAGGAAAATTTATTTTGACATCCATCTGCCTAATTTCGTAAATGAAAATGCAGCAACTGCTAACATAATTCTAACAGACTTTAGCATCGCTATGATTAAGAGAGTCTCATCATAGTCAACTCCTTGAACTTGTCAGAAACTTCTTTGAGACAAGTCGAGCTTCACAAATGGTGATATTACCATCAGCGTCTGTCTTCTTCTTAAAGATCCATTTATTCTCAATGGCTTGCCGATCATCGAGCAAGTCCACCAAAGTCCATACTTTGTTCTCATACATGGATCCTATCTTGGATTTCATGGCTCCTAGACATTTGTTAGAATCCAGGCCCACCATCACTTCTCCATAGCTCATAGGTTCATCGTTGTCCAACAACATGACCTTTAAGACAGGGTTACCACTCAGAAGTTGTACACACCCTTGTCGACCTATGAGGTTTGATAGTAATTTGATCTGAAGCTTCATGATCATCATCATTAGCTTTCTCTTCAACTAACGTAGTTGCCACAGAAACATCTTTCTGTGATGCGCTACTCTCTAGTTGAAGTGAAGATTCAACAAACGCATCAAGTTCTATCTTCCTCCCATTCAATTCTTTCGAGAGAAACTCTTTCTCGAGAAAGGACATGTTCATAGCGACAAACACTTTGCCCTCAGATCTGAGATAGAAGGTATACCCAATTGTCTTGTTTGGGTATTCTATGAAGACACAATTTTCCGCTTTGGGTTCGAGCTTTTCTGGCCGAAGCCTATCGACATAAGCATCGTAGCCCCAAACCTTAAAAACAACAACTTACGTTTCTTGCCAAACCATAGTTCATACGGTGTCGTCTCCACAGACTTAGATGGTGCCCTATTTAAAGTGAATGTAATTGTCTCTAATGCATAACCCCAAAATGATAGCGGTAGATCGATAAGAGACATCATTGATCGCACCATATCCAATAAGGTTCAGTTACGACGTTCAGACACACCATTCCACTACGGTGTTCCAGGCGGCGTCAACTTGAAACGGTTCCACCTTGTCTTTAGTGATTGTCAAACTCATAACTCAGATACTCTCCCCTTGATCAAATCGTAGGAACTTGATCTTCTTGTTACGATGATTCTCAACTTCACTCCAAAATTGCTTGAACTTTTCAAACGTTTCAGACTTATGCTTCATAAATATACCCATATCTACTCAATTCAATGGTGAAGGTGAGAAAATAACGATATTCACCGTGCGCGTCAACACTCATCGGACTGCACACATCAGCATGTATGATTTCCAACAAGTCATTTGCATGTTCCATTGTTACAAAGAAACTGGGGTTTTAGTCATCTTGCCAATGAGGCATGGTTCGCATGTGTCAAGTGATTCAAAATCAAGTGACTTCAAAAGTCCATCGGCATGGAGGTTCTTCATGCGCTTTACACCAATATGACCTAAGCGGCAGTGCCAGAAGAAAGTGGTACTATCATTATCAAATATACATCTTTTGGCATCAATGTTATGAACATGTGTATCACTACAATCGAGATTCAATAAACCATTCACATTGGGGCATGACCATAGAAGGTATTATTCATGTAAACAGAATAACCATTATTCTCTGACTTAAATGAATAATCGTATTGCAATAAACATGATCTAATCACGTTCATGCTCAACGCAGACACCAATGCAAACAACATTTATCTGGGTTCAACACTAATCCCGAATGTAGAGGGAGCGTGCGATGGTGATCATATCATCTTTGGAAACACTTCCAACTTCCAACACACATTGTCACCTCGCTCTTAGCTAGTCTTCGTTTATTCCGTAGCTTTTGTTTCGAGTTACCAATATTAGCAACTGAACCGGTATCTAATACCCATGTGCTACTAGGAGTACTAGTAAGGTACACATCAATAACACATATATCAAATATACTTTTTTTGAAGTTGCTAGCCTTCTTATCTACCAAGTATTTGAGGCAGTTCCGCTACCAGTGGTCGTTCCCCTAATAGAAGCACTTCATCTCGGGTTTGGGTTCTTGGGTTTCTTCACTGGAGCGGCAACTAGCTTGCCATTCATGAAGTTTCCCTTCTTTCCCTTGCCCTTCTTTGAAACCAGTGGTCTTGTTAACCATCAACACTTTGATGCTCCTTCTTGATTTCTACCTTTACGGCCTTAAGCACGACGAATAGCTCTGGGATCATCTTCCCTTGCATGTTATAGTTCATCATGAAACACTAGTAGCTTGGTGATAGTGACTGGAGAACTTTGTCAATCACTCTCTTATCTGGAAGATTAACTCCCACTTGATACGAGCGATTGAAGTACCCAGACATTCTAAACACATGCTCAATGGCTGAGCTATTCTCCCCATCTTGTAAGCAAATATCTTGTTAGAGGTCTCAAACCTCTCAACACGGGCATGAGCCTGAAATACCATTTCTAGCTCTTGGAACATCTCATATGTTCCATGGCGTTCAAGACACTTTTGGAGCCCCGACTCTAAGCCATAAAGCATGGCGCACTAAACTATCAGGTAGTCATCAGAACGTGTCTACCAGATGTTCACAATATCCACAGACGACGCCAGAGGGGTTGGCACACCGAGCGGTGCATCAAGGACAGAAGCCTTCTGTGTAGCAGTGAGGACAATCCTCAGACTACGGCCCTAGTCCGCACAATTGCTTACAATATCTTTCAACTTAGTCTTTCTCTAGGAACGCATTAAAACAAGGAGCTAAAGCGTGAGCTATTAATCCACAACATGATTTGCAAAGATAATTTAGACTATGTTCATGATAATTAAGTTCATCTAATCAAATTACTCAATGAACTCCCACTCAAATAGACATCCCTCTAGTCATCTAAGTGATACATGATCCGAATCGACTAGGCCGTGTCCGATCATCACGTGAGACAGACTAGTCATCAACGGTGAACATCTCCATGTTGATCGTATCTACTATACGACTCATGTTCGACCTTTCGGTCTCTCGTATTCCAAGCCATGTCTGTACATGCTAGGCTCGTCAAGTCAACCTAAGTGTTTCGCATGTGTAAATCTAGCTTACACTCGTTGTATGCGAACGTTAGAATCTATCACACCCGATCATCATGTGGTGCTTCGAAACAACGAACCTTCGCAACGGTGCATAGTTAGGGGGAACACTTTTCTTGAAATTTTAGTGAGGGATCATCTTATTTATGCTACCATTGTTCTAAGCAAATAACATGTAAACATGACAAACATCACATGCAAATCATAAAGTGACATGATATGGCCAATATCATCTTGCGCCTTTGATCTCCATCTTCGAGGCGCGGCATGATCACCTTCGTCATCGGCATGACACCATGATCTCCATCATCATGATCTCCATCATCGTGTCTTCATGAAGTTGTCTCGCCAGCTATTACTTCTACTACTATGGCTAACATTTAGCAATAAAGTAAAGTAATTACATGGAGTTTTCATTGACACGCAGGTCATACAATAAATTAAGACAACTCTTATGGTTCCTGCCGGTTGTCATACTTATCGACATGCAAGTCGTGATTCCTATTACAAGAACATGATCAATCTCATACATCACATATATCATTCATCACATCCTTTTGGCCATATCACATCACATAGCAACCGTACAAAAACAAGTTAGACGTCCTCTAATTGTTGTTGCATGTTTTATGTGGCTGCTATGGGTTTCTAGCAAGAACGTTTCTTACCTACGCAAAAGCCACAACAATGATATGCCAATTGCTATTTACCCTTCATAAGGACCCTCTTCATCGAATCTGATCTGACTAAAGTGGGAGAGACAGACACCCGCTAGCCACCTTATGCATCAAGTGCATGTTAGTCGGTGGAACCAGTCTCACGTAAGCGTACGTGTAAGGTCCGTCCGGGCCACTTCATCCCACAATGTCACCGAATCAAGATAAGACCATTAACGGTAAGCAAATTGAACAAATCATCGCCCACAACTACTTTGTGTTCTACTCGTGCATAGAATCTACGCATAGACCTAGCTCATGATGCCACTGTTGGGGAACGTAGCAATAATTCAAAATTTTCCTACGTGTCACCAAGATCAATCTAGGAGATGCTAGCAATGAGAGAGAAGGAGTGCATCTTCATACCCTTGAAGATCGCTAAGTGGAAGCGTTACAAAAATGCGGTTGATGGAGTCGTACCCACGGCTATTCAAATCATGGAAGATCCGATCAGGCGCCGAACGGACGGCGCCTTCGCGTTCAACACACGTATAGCCCGGGGACGTCTCCTCCTTCTCGGTCCAGCAAGGGGAGAGGAGAAGTTGAGGGAGAACTCCGGCAGCACGGCGGCGTGGTGGTGGTGGTGGAGCTCGTGGTTCTCCGCCAGAGCTTCGCTAAGCACTCCGGAGGAGGAGGAGGAGGTGTTGGAGGAGGGAGGGGCTGCGCCAGGGAAGGGGGTGTGGCTGCCCTCCCACCTACTACCTCTTGAGCATGTGTTGGTTTTCCCTTGAAGAGGAAAGGGTGAAGCATCAAAGTAGCATAAGTATTTCCCTCATTTTTTGAGAACCAAGGTATCAATCCAGTAGGAGACAACACACAAGTCACCTAGTACCTGCACAAACAATCGAGAACCTTGCAACCAACGCCATAAAGGGGTTGCCAATCCCTTCATGGTCACTCGCAAAAGTGAGATCTGATAAAGATAGTAAGATAAATATTTTTGGTGTTTTTGTTGTATAGATGGGAAAGTAAAGATTGCAAAATAGTAAACGAGATGTGATGTAAATAAAAGAGATGCAATATAATAAGAAAGAGACCCAGGGGCCACAGGTTTCACTAGTGGCTTCTCTCAAGATAGCATTACGGTGGGTGAACAAATTACTGCCGAGCAATTGATAGAAAAGTGCATAGTTATGAGAATATCTAGGCAATGATTATGAATATAGGCATCACGTCCATGTCAAGTAGATCGAAACGATCCTGCATCTACTACTATTACTCCACACATCGACCGCTATCCAGCATGCATCTAGAGTATTAAGTTCATAAGAACAGTGTAATGTTTTAAGCAAGATGACATGGTGTAGAGGGATAAACGCAAGCAACATGATATAAACCCCATCTTTTTATCCTCGATGGCAACAATACAATACATGCCTTGCTGCCCCTACTGCCACTTGGAAAGGACACCACAAGATTGAACCCAAATCTAAGCACTTCTCCCATTGCAAGAAAGATTAATCTAGTAGGCCAAACTAAACCGATAATTCGAAGAGACTTGCAAAGATATCAAATCATGTGTCGGTGTCAAAACCGGCGGATCTCGGGTAGGGGGTCCCGTACTGTGCGTCTAAGGCGGATGGTAACAGGAGGCAGGGGACATTATGTTTTACCCAGGTTCGGGCCCTCTTGATGGAGGTAAAACCCTACGTCCTACTTGATTTATTCTTGATAATATGAGTAGTACAAGAGTTGATCTACCACGAGATCGGAGAGGCTAAACCCTATTAGCTAGCCTATGGTATGATTGTATGTTGTCCTACGGACTAAAACCCTCCGGTTTATATAGACACCGGAAGGGGCTAGGGTTACACAAGGTCGGTTACAAAGGAGGAGATATACATATCCGTATTGCCTAGCTTGCCTTCCACGCCAAGTAGAGTCCCATCCGGACACGGGACGAAGTCTTCAATCTCGTATCTTCATAGCCCAACAGTCCGGCCAAAGGATATAGTCCGGCTATCCGGAGACCCCCTAATCCAGGACTCCCTCAGTAGCCCGTGAACCAGGCTTCAATGACGACGAGTCCGGTGCACAGTGTTGTCTTCGGCATTGCAAGGCGGGTTCCTCCTCCGAATACACCACAGAAGAGTTTGAATACAAGGATAGTGTCCGACCCTGCAAAATAAGTTCCACATACCACCGTAGAGAGAATAATATTTCCACAAATCTAATCTACTGACACATTTGGCAGCATGACATCACGCCATGGCTCGGTAATTATTCGAACTATTTTTCTTTAACCAGCCCCGCACATAACGCGAGGCGGTTTCTTGACACGTCTTGTCAAAGCAGAGATCGTGTTCCCCTTATTACGGGATCCTCATCAATACGAACGTGGGTAACCCAACCATGCCTAGGACTCCTAGATTTTAGGAAAGTCCAAAACGGCCACGAGGAGGACGCTTGATATTCAACCTCTTTATAAAGGGACAAGGCTGTTACTTTTTTTCCTCCCGTGCTCAATCGAATCCCTCCCCCGCCTCGAGTTCTAACACCCAGAGCCAAGGTCAGGTGCTTCGGACCTTCAATCATGTCCGGATCCAGCCTTCAAGGCCGGTGGATGTCTTCCTCCGTCATGGAGGAGGACATCAAGAAGTTGAGGGAGGCCAGATATCTGACCGCCGAAATTTCGCATAGGCTGCCCACCCGAGGGCAGGTCGTCCCTACTCCCGAACCCAACGAGAGCGTTGTGTTCATCTCCCACTTCCTCCGAGGACTAGGCCTCGCTCTGGATGCCTTTGTCAGGGGTCTTATGTTCTATTACGGGCTAGATTTTCACGATCTGGCCCCGGACTCCCTTCTTCACATCTCGTCATTTATTGTCGTTTGTGAGGCCTTCCTCCGCATTACCCCTCACTTCGGCTTGTGGCTCAAGACCTTCGATGTGTAGCCGAAGATGGTCAAGCGACAGTACGCAGCGTGTGGAGGTGCTTTAATAAGCAAAATTGATGATGCTCCATGGCCAAAGGGTTCCTTTCCAGAGGTGTCCGGATTGTGGCAACGGGAGTGGTTTTACGTCACAGCTCCCCGAAGTGCCAAGTGGGTAGCTGCCCCCACCTTTCGCTCGGGCCCTCCACCACAACTGATGTCATGGATCAGTAGGGGACTGAGCTGGGGTCCAGCCAAGGACGTGCCAATACTGCAGAGCCGTATCCGAAATCTCTTCGAGGGAGATTTTAGTCTAGTTATGGTAATGCAAGTCATGCTGGTTCATCGAGTCCAGCCTTGCAAACGCCGGCCCCTCCGCATGCGGGAATTCAACCCAGAAGGATCACGCACTATTCAGAATTTCCTCGGCATGACGCACGACGAGATGTACAAATCATTCTTCGGACCCCAAATAGAGTGTCCGGACACTACCGAGGACGTGGGCCTGAGCAGCAACCGCACCGCTGCCCAAGTAAGTAATCCCATGGCCGAACACACCGTCCTTTTATTTATCGTGACATCATTCTGAAGAATCGCTCTTTGACCAGGACTGGATAACAAAGGCGAAGATGATCCGGTGTTCGGCCCGCCTTCCTGAAGGCTTGGACAATCCGGTGCTGGAAAAGATGCTCGAGCCAGCACCTTGTCCGGTGCCCTCAAAGAAAGATGAAGGGGGAATAAAGAGGGCGAAAGCGGGCCTCCATTGCTACCTATTCCAACCGAGGGAATGAGCGCCTCCGTGAGGGAGGATAACCGAGGGGAAGAATTTGACATTCTCTCTCCCTGGGGAAGGAAGAGGACTACCTCCGAGGATCTGAAAATCAAGGTTTCCAAACGGGAGAAGAAATCTCCGCCAGAGGGTCCTGCCTCGAAGGGTGTTCTTGCCACACAATGTCCGCGCGAGGATCATCCTTCTAACGAGCTGTAAGTAATCAAAAAGGTATTTAATAGTGAAGATATCCTACCTTACTTCTGAGGAAAATAACCGAAGTATTTATCTTGCAGTTCGGATCTTAGCCCTTCTCAGTTGAGCTCGTCTTCGGGGGATCTTCTTCCGGAGATGATGGAGAGCGAAACGCCTCCCCCTGCCACACCTCCTTACGAAGCGGGCGACCCTGAGGTGTCGTCGCGGAGGGCTTCTCCTGATCCGGCAAGGCCAGAAGGTAATCCTATTGCCACCTGAAGTCCTCAGTATCCGACTCTCGAAGAGAGCAATCAAAAGAGTCCGGCATCGTCTGGTGCGCGGTCAGATGTACGGAGGGATCTGCTGGAGAAGGCGGCTATCTCAGAAGAGCACTGCACATTGATGGGTACGGTGATTGAAAGGACTTCGTCCGCCGAAAGCGGGCTGCATGAAGCCTTTATGAGTCTACTAACGGGTTTTGAGGTACATGAAATGATGTATATTTTTGAAATTACCGCACATTTTTAGATGTGCCCTGTGTAGATAGTAGCCCCTGAGACTCTGGTTGTCGTCGAAAACGGTGGCAAACAGAGGATCATAGTCCTAGGCAATAACCAGACTGCCTTTATGTGCAGGTGGTGGAAGCTCTGGTGGCTAGCCGGACTAATGGGTATGCCGAACTAAAGCGGCAGCTGGATGCGGCAGATGCCGACATCGTGCTTGTCAACAAGTGGCTTGACGAGGCACAGGGTGAGTGGCCTTTCTGGTGATCGTCACATAATAAGAGCAGCATCATGCCAGTATCTTTAATATATTGTGACTGCAGATGGAGCGACCATCGTGGAGACCCTTCGGGCGGAGCTTGCCCGAGCCAAGGAGCAAGCAAGGAGTAGCAATGCGGCTGCTTTGCAAGCGGGCGAAGAGTTAAGGGTCGAGCAGGCCGCACATTGCAAGAGCAAAGAGAAAATGGCCAAGCTGGCTGTAAAGTTAAAAGATAGTGCCGACCGTTGCCAGCTTCTTGAAGAAAAAACCAGGCGAAGGCGACGGACCTGGAAAAGGCCACGATGGTGACCAAAGACACCCGCTCTGCGATGAGAGCGAAAAAGGAGGAGTTGCATCAAGCCGGGGATATCGCGGCTGGGAAACCCTTTATGCTGCGGAGGAAGTTTGGAGATCCTCGGTATGCCCCTATGGACTGGCTGTGGAGTTCGGCGGACGCATATCTGGACTTGGCGGCAAGTGATGTCGATGCGGCCGAATACTTCCGAGATCAAACAGATCGTGAAGTGGACAAGCTATTCTGGTCACAATTTAACGTTCCAGAGCGTCCGCTTCTATTGACTGATCGGCTTGCCGAATGGACCGAGCTGAATAGATTGTCCGGACTCGCCATAAGGTCTGTTGTGGATCATCTGTGGCCGGAAAGGCCAAAGCTGAACAGCTATTTTAGTTTGGTGCAGCAGTTCCTTGGTGCAGTGCCGCGCACTAATGTGATGAAGAGGTGGGCGTGCATAGAAGGCTCACGGATGGCCCTTGCCCGTGTCAAAACATACTGGGCGGAGATGGATGCCACCACTGTTGCCGCGCAGGGTTCGGCCATAGGCCGAGTGGCTGCCGAGCACTATTTTGAAGAAGTTCTTGAAGGCGCTCGTTCGATAAAGGCCCAGGGCTCAAAGAATATTATGTTTGAGTGACATGTATTCCCATTGTAAAAACAATGTTTTATTAAGTTTATCAAGGCTGTATTTATACTTTTGCCCGAAAGTATTATGATGCCTCCTGTGCAGCCGTTTATGTATATATGTATATAACCTGAAAGATTGCAGTCGTCGGCTTCAGCCCCCACGCATATAATGCAGGGGTGTTCGCAGAAGACGCATGTTCACACTTGATCAAACGTCTTGGTCCATTAAGGAGGTGATAGCGCAGCGAACTAGGCAACTGAACTATAATGCTTTAACACTTTCACTTAGCCAGAGGAGTTTGTTAGTGGGGCTACTATATAGCCCCTGGTGGCTCCGCACTCGTCTGATTTCGGGGTGCGTACATGCCTGGCCGGGAAACGGCCCTTCATTAAGGCGGAGGAATCCCGAAGATTCTGATAGGTCATCGAGTGGTTGACCAGTCTCACGCTATATCATGACAGTCAGTTTTCGGCTTTCTCTACTGAGGTGCTCGTCCGGATGAACCAGGGCACAATCGCAGTAGTTCTCCTGGTGCCGCCTTAGCCGATAGAGCGGAATGTAAGGCAGCAAAACACAGGAGCCGGGAAAACCCAACATTTGACCAAAGACATGATTCGGAGCTAATGCATATAAGGCCAAACTCGCGACGCCGAACACTCCCTAAGGTATTCGGTCTTTATGGTGTAAACCGGTCCTAAACAGTGCCCTTTGTAATAAGCCCCTGGTGTCCAGGTACATGCAATATTCTGATGTGGCCACATGCCAATACATCAGCATCCTTATCAATTGTACTGAGAATCCGAGGGATGTGTATCAACAAGAGACAGTAAAAAAGGTTTACGCAGGGTCTTAATCTAAAAAGAATCCTTGGAACGGGTCCCTGTTGCATGTCTGCGCCTGTATCTCCGTTGTGCCGTATTCTGGATGAGTGTAGCACGATGGTCATCTGAAAAAGAGAGGAACTTAATTGAAAAGTTGTCGTGCAAAAGGTAAGTTATACTAAATAAACAATATGAGTAAAGTTGAGTCTGATTGTCACTTGTGCACGCGCGTTGAGCCCCTTGTATTGTAATAGGGGTATAGCCATCAAACATGTATCAATTACATATAGCAGTACCGGACTCGTCCAACCGTGTTTGTGGTCTTAACGACCTGTCAGATGCTTTAGTTGGTGAGGCCGTTTAGTGTGCGGCTGCCAAGGCAGCCGCACAGTCTTCCGCGCGCAAGGAGCGCTCAATATTTCCATTTACTGTAATGATGCCACGTGGACCGGGCATCTTAAGCATGAGGGAAGCGTAATGCGGTATTGCGTTAAAGCGAGCGAAAGCTTCGCGTCCGAGTAGTGCTTGATAGCCACTTTGGAACGGAGCGATGTGGAACGTTAAATTTTCGCTACGGAAGTTATCAGGAAAGCCGAATATAACCTCTAGTAGCAGGGAGCCCGTGCAATGGGCCTCTAGGCCTGATGTTACTCCTTTAAAGGTAGTATTGTTGTGGCTAATTTTTGTTGGGTCTATCCCCGTTTTGCGGACTGTGTCCTGATATATCAGGTTTAGACTGCTGCCACCGTCCATCAGGACTCGTGTGAAGTGGTATCTGTCAATTATTGGGTCTAATACCAAGGCAGCCCATCCTGCACGCCGGATACTTGCCGAGTAATCTCGATGGTCGAAGGTGACCGGTTGGAACGACCAGTGGCAGGACTCCGCGGTGATAGGCCCTGGGGCATGTGTCTCTAGGAGTGCCGCTTTGTTTCTCCCCTTTGTCACGTGTAATACGTTTACTGTTTTGACTTCTGGTGGGAACTTCTTCTGTTCCCCAGTGCTTTGCTTGCGAGGCCCGTCCTCGTCTTCGCTTGGTGTATCCTGCCCCTTGTGTTCGGCGTTGAGCTTGCCGGACTGCTTGAAGACCCAACATTCTCTATGGGTATGATTTGCAGGTTTATCGGGGGTGCTATGGATCTGACATATTTGGTTCAGAATCTTGTTTAGGCTGGACAGTTCGTCTCTGTTGCCTTTGGGGGGCAGCTTTTGCTGACCTGGCCAAGAGCTTTTGAATCCGGCGTTTACCGTTGTGCTCTTCGGGTTGTCTTCTTTATTCCGGCTCTTGTTTTTGCTGCGTCGTGATTTCCCTTTTCCGTCCCTGACTTCGGATGTACTTGGGTCGCTGGTGCTGCATCGGGCTAACCAGTTGTCCTCGCCCGCGCAAAAGCGGGTCATGAGGCTTGTTAATGCTGCCATTGTTCTCGGCTTTTCTTGGCCGGGGTGTCTGGCAAGCCATTCGTCTCGAACGCTGTGCTTGAAAGCTGCTAAGGCTTCGGCGTCCGGATAGTCGACTATTTGGTTCTTTTTAGTGAGGAACCTGTTCCAAAGCTTTTGGGCTGACTCTCCGGGCTGTTGAGTTATATGACTTAAATCGTCTACATCCGGTGGTCGGACATAGGTCCCTTGAAAATTTGCCCAAAAGGCGTCTTCGAGCTCTTCCCAACTTCCAATGGAGTTTTTGGGGAGGCTTTTAAGCCAGTGCAGAGCTGGCCCTTTGAGCTTGAGGGGTAAGTACTTGATGGCGTGGAGATCGTCTCCTCGAACCATATGGATATGGAGGATGTAGTCCTCAATCCAGACCCCAGGGTCTGTTGTTCCATCGTACGCCTCTATGTTTACGGGTTTGAATCCCTCTGGAAATTCATGGTCCAGCACCTCATCGGTGAAACATAGGGGGTGTGCGGCACCCCTGTATTTGGGTGTACCGTGGTATTTGGATGTTTGTTGTGTTGCATTGCGTGCTGGAGCACGCTTGCGTGGCCCGTAGATGGATCTGGTTGCGCCGTACTTTTGATGCGAGTCCTTACGTGGATCGCGTACCGGCTTATGTGCGGCGTCGTTTGTCGTTCTATGTTGGCCACGAGGTCGTCTATCCGACTGGATGGCCGTTTTCTTTTCTGATTGCGGGGGATCTAAGGCCTCCTCATCGAATTCAGGTAGCAGCTTTCGCTTCGGGTAGCTCTTGGTGTGGCGATTATCGCCGTACTTCGCTGCAGTGTTGAGTACTTCACTCCATCTGATTCTGAGTGTGTCTTGTGCAGCCCTGAGCCTTTGCTTCTGCTTTTTTAGACTCCTCGCAGTGGCAACCAGCCTTTGATGGGCATTCTGTTGCTCCGGGTGCCTGTCCGGTGTGATGTCGTCCGGACTGTTATCTTCGACGGGGTCGGGTTCTTTGGTTTGATTCTCCGTGTTGCCCTAGTCGGGCGATGGTTCACCCTGCTTTATCGCTGGTTCTATATGACCGTTGTTTCTGCTTGAGGTAAACTCCATGATCGGCGCCCAGTCGGATTCGATAGGCACGGGCATAGGCGGTTCGGAGTCCGTGGCCGGGGAAGGATCCGGTAGTTCGGCGTCACGGCTCCCGTGAAGGGTAAGGACGGTATTCGGCCCGATCGCCGATGAGAGTGCGGCCTCCATGGCGGGGTCTATCCACCCGTCCATGGATGGTGCAATTGGCTCCGAATTGAGGGTCGGAGCGGTTGCCTGAACATTGTCTGATGGTAGAACTAAATCATGCTCATCGTGACCGTGCGGCGCTCTTGGCAAGGGCTCGAATCCATCGAAGATCGAGTCTCCGTGAATGTCGACCGTGTAGTTTAAGCTTCCGAACCTGACCTGGTGTCCAGGGGCGTAACTCTCGATCGGCTCCAGATGACCAAGCGAGTTGTCCCGCAGTATAAAGCCGCCGAATACAAGGATCTGTTCGAGGAGAAAAGTCTCACCCTGGACTGTGATACATCACCAACGTATCTATAATTTTTGATTGCTCCATGCTATATTATCTACTGTTTTGGACTATATTGGGCTTTATTTTCCACTTTTATATTATTTTTGGGACTAACCTATTAACCGGAGGCACAGCCCAGAATTGTTGTTTTTTGCCTATTTCAGTGTTTCAGATAAATGGAATATCAAACGGAGTCCAAACGGAATAAAATCTTCGGGAACGTGATTTTCTCACCGAACGTGATCCAGGAGACTTGGACCCTGCTCCAAGGAAGAAAAGAGGCGGTCACGAGGGTGGGGGGCGCCCCCCTAGGGCGCGTCCCCCTGCCTCGTGGGCCCCTCGTTGCTCCTCCGGCATACTTCTTCCTCCTATATATACACACGTACCCCCAAACGATCAGGACAGGAGCCAAAAACCTAATTCCACCGCCGCAACTTTCTGTATCCATGAGATCCCATCTTGGGGCCTGTTTCGGAGCTCCGCCGGAAGAGGGCCGTCATCACGGAGGGCTTCTACATCATCCTAGCCCCTCCGATGAAGTGTGAGTAGTTTACCTCAGACCTTCGGGTCCATAGTTAGTAGCTAGATGGCTTCTTCTCTCTCTTTGAATCTCAATACAAAGTTCTCCCCCTCTCTTGTGGAGATCTATTCGATGTAATCTTCTTTTTGCGGTGTGTTTGTTGAGACCGATGAATTGTGGGTTTATGATCAAGTCTATCTATGAATAATATTTGAATCTTCTCTGAATTCTTTTATGTATGATTGGTTATCTTTGCAAGTCTCTTCGAATTATCTGTTTGGTTTGGCCAACTAGATTGGAAGTTCTTGCCATGGGAGAAGTGCTTAGCTTTGGGTTCGATCTTGCGGTGTCCTTACCCAGTGACAAAAGGGGCAGCAAGGCACGTATTGTATCGTTTCCATCGAGGATAACAAGATGGGTTTTATTTCATATTGCATGAATTTATCTCTCTACATCATGTCATCTTGCTTAAGGCGTTACTCTGTTTTTAACTTAATACTCTAGATGCATGCTGGATAGTGGTCGATGAGTGGAGTAATAGTAGTAGATGCAGAATCGTTTCGATCTACTTGTCACGGACGTGATGCCTATATACATGATCATGCCTAGATATTCTCATAACTATGCTCAATTCTGTCAATTGCTCCACAGTAATTTGTTCACCGATCGTAGAATACTTATGCTCTTGAGAGAAGCCACTAGTGAAACCTATGGCCCCCGGGTCTATTCTCATCATATCAATCTCCATCACTTTAATCTTGCTTTGCTTTTTTTACTTTGCCTTTACTTTGCATCTTTATACCAAAAATACCAAAAATATTATATCTATCAGATCTCACTCTGGTAAGTGACCGTGAAGGGATTGACAACCCCTAATCGCGTTGGTTGCGAGTAGCTATCGCTTTGTGCAGGTACGAGGGACTTGAGCATGGGCTCCTACTGGATTGATACCTTGGTTCTCAAAAACTGAGGGAAATACTTACGCTACTCTGTTGCATCATCCCTTCCTCTTCAGGGAAAACCAACACAAGCTCAAGACGTAGCAAGAAGGATTTCTGGCGCCGTTGCCGGGGAATCTACGCAAAAAGTCAACATACCAAGTACCCATCACAATCCCTATCTCTCGCATTACATTATTTGCCATTTGCCTCTCGTTTTCCTCTCCCCCCAATTCACCCTTGCCGTTTTATTCGCCCTCTCTCTCTCTCTATCCTCCCTCTCTATTTGCCTCTTTTGCCCGTTTGCTTTTTGTTTGCTCGTATGGTTGGAATAGTCATTTATTTATTACTAAACAGAGAACCTAAGATTTATGGATCCTCATCCGCTTGCTAATCTTTTTAAGAGATCCAGTTATGTTGAACCAATTGCTAGTGAGTTTTGTGCACTAGATTATCTTTATGAAGTTTTGCTTGAAATTCGTGAATCTGAAAATTGCAATGATGTATGTTATGAAGTGATTCATGATAGATCTTTGAATAAAAGGCATGATTGCAATGGTGTTATTATAAATTCTATTAATGACAATTGTGCTAATAATATGCAAAACCCTAAGCTTGGGGATGCTAGTTTTGTTATGTCTTCTACTTGTTGCAATGATCATGATTGGGGTGATTCTTCTTTTGATCTTGAAAATTTATTTAAACCCCATGATGAATATGAGATTGATTATAATGTTTGCAATAATATTGAAAGTGGGTTTGGAAGAATGTAAACTTTAGATCCCACATATTTAGAGAATGTTCAATCTTATGAAGTTTTTGATAAAAGTGCGGTTGGGAAGGTCATGACTTTAGTTAATGGTAATCCCACTATTTCGGAAAAGTGCCAACTTTGCATGCATGTGGATCATGTTGAGAATATTTTATGTGATAGCTATATTGTTGAATTTGCTTATGATCCTACATGTAATTACTATGAGAGAGGAAAATATGGTGGTAGAAATTTTCATGTTACTAAATTACCTCTCGTTATGTTGAGATTCTATTGTTTCTTTCCTCTTCCTTGCATATGCTAGTTTTTGCTTGCCTTGGTAATTTGTTTGCCTATAAGATGCCTATGCATAGGAAGTATGTTAGACTTAGATGTGTTTGTCACATGCTTTATTATGCTCCTTTTGTGCTTCAATTCTTGTCTTTCATGTGAGCATCATTAAAATTATCAATGCCTAGCTATGAGGCTTTAAAGAAAAGCGCTTGTTGGGAGACATCCCAATATTTTTACTTGCTGTTATTTAATAAATAAATTATTTAGCCTCTGTTTTGGTTGTGTTTTTTTTGTGTTTAATTAGTGTTTGTGCCAAGTAGAACCGTTGGGAAGACTTGAGGAAAGTCTTGTTGAACTTGCTGTAAAAAACAGAAACTTTAGCGCTCATGAGAACTGCTTTAATTTTTATTTGAAGAGTGATATTTAGTTAATTATTTTTTCAGATGATTAATAGATAAATTCCTCACGTCCATCAATTTATTTTAGAATTTTTCGGGTTCTAGATATTGCGCTAGCTACAGATTACTACAGACTATTCTGTTTTTGACAGATTCTGTTTTTCGTGTGTTGTTTGCTTATTTTGATGAATCTATGGCTAGTAAAATATTTTATAATCCATAGAGAAGTTGAAATACAGTAGGTTTAACACCAATATAAATAAAGAATGAGTTAATTACAGTAACTTGAAGTGGTCTTTTGTTTTCTTTCGCTAACGGAGCTCACGAGTTTTCTATTTTGAGTTTTGTGTTGTGAAGTTTTCAAGTTTTGGGTGAATTCTTTTGATGGATAATGGAACAAGGAGTGGCAAGAGCCTAAGCTTGGGGGTGCCCATGGCACCCCCAATATAATCCAAGGACACCAAAAAGTCAAAGCTTGGGGATGCCCCGGAAGGCATCCTCTCTTTCGTCCACTTCCATCGGTAATTTACTTGGAGCTATAGTTTTATTCACCAACATGATATGTGTTTTGCTTGGAGCGTCTTGTATTATTTGTGTATTTGTGTCTTAGTATGCCACAATCATCCTTGCTGTACACACCTTTTGAGAGAGCCATACATGAATTAAAATTTGATAGAATACTCTATGTGCTTCACTTATATCTTTTGAGCTGAGTAGTTTTGCTCTATGTGCTTCACTTATATCTTTTGAGCTAGATAATTTTGCTCTATGTGCTTCACTTATATCTTTTGAGTGTTATAAGTTTGCTTTATGTGCTTCACTTAGATCTTTTAGAGCACGGTGGTGGATATGTTTTAAAGAAACTATTGATCTCTCATGCTTCACTTAAATTATTTTGAGAGTCTCTTAATAGCATGGTAATTTGCTTAATAATAATATGCTTGGTATTCAAGATTTGTGAAACTTTCTTTTGAGTGTGTTGAATACTAAGAAACGATTGAAGCATGATAATTGTTTTGAGATATGGAGGTGATAATATTAAAGTCATGCTAGTTGAGTAGTTGTGAATTTAAAGAATACTTGTGTTAAGGTTTGTGATTCCCGTAGCATACACGTATGGTGAACCATTATGTAACGAAGTCGGAACATGATTTATTTGTTGATTGTCTTCCTTATGAGTGGCGGTCGGGGACGAGCGATGGTCTTTTCCTACCAATCTATCCCCCTAGGAGCATGCGCGTAATACTTTGCTTTGATAACTTCTAGATTTTTGCAATAAGTATATGAGTTATTTATGACTAATGTTGAGTCCATGGATTATACGCACTCTCACCCTTCCACCTTTGCTAGCCTCTCTAATACCGCGCACCTTTCGCCGGTATCATACACCTACCATATACCTTCCTCAAAACAGCCACCATACCTACCTATTATGGCATTTCCATCGCCATTCCGAGATATATTGCCATGCAACTTTCCACCATCTAGTTCATCATGACACATTCATCATTGTCATATTGCTTAGCATGATCATGTAGTTGACATAGTATTTGTGGCAAAGCCACCGTTCATAATTTCTTCATACTTGTCACTCTTGATTCATTGCATATCCCGGTACACCGCCGGAGGCATCCATATAGAGTCATACTTTGTTTTAGAATCGAGTTGTAATCATTGAGTTGTAAATAAATAAAAGTGTGATGATCATCATTCAATAGAGCATTGTCCTAATAAAAAAAGAAGAGAAAGGCCAAAGAAAAAAAGAAGGCCCAAAAAAAGAAAATAAATAAAAAGGGGCAATGCTACTATCCTTTTACCACACTTGTGCTTCAAAGTAGCACCATGATATAGCGAGTCTCATATATTGTGCTTCAAAGTAGCACCATGTTCTTCATATAGAGAGTCTCATATGTTGTCACTTTCATATACTAGTGGGAATTTTACATTATAGAACTTGTCTTGTATATTCCAATAATGGGCTTCCTCAAATTGCCCTAGGTCTTCGTGAGCAAGCAAGTTGGATGTACACCCACTAGTTTCTTTTGTTGAGCTTTCATACATTTATAGCTCTAGTGCATCCATTGCATGGCAATCCCTACTCACTCACATTGATATCTATTGATGGGCATATCCATAGCCCGTTGATACGCCTAGTTGATGTGAGACTATCTTCCCCTCCTTTTTGTCTTCTCCACAACCACCCTTCTATTCCACCTATAGTGCTATATCCATGGCTCACGCTCATGTATTGCGTGAAGATTGAAAAAGTTAGAGTATGAAACAATTGATTGGCTTGTCATCGGGGTTGTGCATGATTTAAATACTTTGTGTGGTGAAGATGGAGCATAGCCAGACTATATGATTTTGTAGGGATAACTTTCTTTGGGCATGTTATTTTGAGAAGACATAATTGCTTTGTTAGTATGCTTGAAGTATTATTATTTTTATGTCAATATAAACTTTTGTCTTGAATCTTTCTCATCTGAATATTCATACCACAATTAAGAAGATTTGCATTGAAATTATGCCAAGTAGCACTCCGCATCAAAATTTCTCTTTTTATCATTTACCTACTCGAGGACGAGCAGGAATTAAGCTTGGGGATGCCTGATACGTCTCCAACGTATCTATAATTTTTGATTGCTCCATGCTATATTATCTAGTGTTTTGGACTATATTGGGCTTTATTTTCCACTTTTATATTATTTTTGGGACTAGCCTATTAACCGGAGGCCCAGCCCAGAATTGCTGTTTTGTTGCCTATTTTAGTGTTTCAGATAAACGGAATATCAAACGGAGTCCAAACGGAATAAAATCTTCGGGAACGTGATTTTCTCACTGAACGTGATCTAGGAGACTTGGACCCTGCTCCAAGGAACAAAAGAGGCGGTCACGAGGGTGGGGGCGCCCCCCCTAGGGCGCGTCCCCCTGCCTCGTGGGCCCCTCGTTGCTCCTCCGGCGTACTTCTTCCTCCTATATATACACACGTACCCCCAAACAATCAGGACAGGAGCCAAAAACCTAATTCCACCGCCGCAACTTTCTGTATCCACGAGATCCCATCTTGGGGCCTGTTCCGTAGCTCCGCCGGAAGAGGGCCGTCATCACGGAGGGCTTCTACATCATCCTAGCCCCTCCGACGAAGTGTGAGTAGTTTAACTCAGTCCTTCGGGTCCATAGTTAGTAGCTAGATGGCTTCTTCTCTCTCTTTGAATCTCAATACAAAGTTCTCCCCCTCTCTTGTGGAGATCTATTCGACGTAATCTTCTTTTTGCGGTATGTTTGCTGAGACCGATGAATTGTGGGTTTATGATCAAGTCTATCTATGAATAACATTTGAATCTTCTCTGAATTCTTTTATGTATGATTGGTTATCTTTGCAAGTCTCTTCGAATTATCCGTTTGGTTTGGCCAACTAGATTGGTAGTTCTTGCCATGGGAGAAGTGCTTAGCTTTGGGTTCGATCTTGTGGTGTCCTTACCCAGTGACAGAAGGGGCAGCAAGGCACGTATTGTATCATTGCCATCGAGGATAACAAGATGGGGTCTATTTCATATTGCATGAATTTATCTCTCTACATCATGTCATCTTGCTTAAGGCGTTACTCTGTTTTTAACTTAATACTCTAGATGCATGCTGGATAGCGGTCGATGAGTGGAGTAATAGTAGTAGATGCAGAATCATTTCGATCTACTTGTCACGGACGTGATGCCTATATACATGATCATGCCTAGATATTCTCATAACTATGCTCAATTCTGTCAATTGCTCAACAGTAATCTGTTCACCCACCGTAGAATACTTATGCTCTTGAGAGAAGCCACTAGTGAAACCTATGGCCCCCGGGTCTATTCTCATCATATCAATCTCCATCACTTTAATCTTGCTTTGCTTTTTACTTTGCCTTTACTTTTTTACTTTGCATCTTTATACCAAAAATATTATATCTATCAGATCTCACTCTCGTAAGTGACCGTGAAGGGATTGACAAGCCCTAATCGCGTTGGTTGCGAGTAGCTATCTCTTTGTGCAGGTATGAGGGACTTGAGTGTGGGCTCCTACTGGATTGATACCTTGGTTCTCAAAAACTGAGGGAAATACTTACGCTACTCTGCTGCATCATCCCTTCCTCTTCGGGGAAAACCAACGCAAGCTCAAGACGTAGCAGACTTCATCGCTATCGATGATCGAAGGAGCCATCCAGCCTAATGACGATGACACAGAGGAACTCTCAATGTAAGCACCAATTCACAGATGATCCATCATGCATATAAGAATTCAGAGAAGAACCAAATAATATTCATAGATAATCAAGTTCATAAATCCACAATTCATCGGATCTCGGCAAACACACCGCAAAAGAGTATTACATCGAATAGATCTCCAAGAACATCGAGGAGAACTTTGTATTGAAGATCAGAGAGAGAGAACAAGCCATCTAGCTAATAACTATGGACCCGAAGGTCTATGGTAAATTACTCACGCTTCATCGGAGAGGCTATGGTGTTGATGTAGAAGCCCTCCGTGATCGATTCCCCTTCCGGCAAATCGCTGGAAAAGGCCCCAAGATGGGATCTCACGGGTACAGAAGGTTGTTGCAGTGGAAAAGTGGTTTCGTGGCTCCCCCTAATGTTTCTAGGATATAAGAGTATATATAGGCAAAAGAAGTACGTCGGTGGAGCTTCGTGGGGCCCACGAGGGTGGGGGAGTGCCTACCCCCCTCCCCCCTGGGCACGCCCTCCTGCCTCGTGTCCGCCTCGTGGAGTTCCAGACTTCCACTCCAAGTCTCCTGGTTTGCTTTCGGTCCAAGAAAGATCATCGCGAAGGTTTCATTCCATTTGGATTCCGTTTGGTATTCCTTTTCTGCGAAACTCTAAAATAGGCACACAAAAAAACAGAAACTGACATTGGGCCTCCGGTTAATAGGTTAGTCCCAAAAATAATATAAAAGAGCATATTAAAGCCCATTAAACATCCAAAACAGATAATATAATAGCATGGAACAATAAAAAATTATAGATAAGTTGGAGACGTATCACCACCCCCCTCTATTTATAGTGTGAAGGGGAGAGGGGCCCGGTCCCCCCTAGATGCATCTAGAGGGGGGCGGCCAAGGGGGGAGACTTACCCCCAAGCAAGGTGGGAGGCGCCCCCTCCCCCTAGGGTTTCCAACCCTAGGCGCCTTGGGCCCTTGGGGGTGCACCAGCCCACCGGGGGCTTGTTCCCTCCCATATTCAGTCCATTAAGTCCCCCGGGGCAGGTGGCCCCACCCGGTGGACCCCCAGACACCTTTCGGTGGTCCCGGTACAATACTGATAACCCCTGAAACTATTCCGGTGACTGAAACTGGACTTCCCATATATAAATCTTCACCTCCGGACCATTCTGGAACTCCTCGTGATGTCCGGGATCTCATCCGGGACTCCAAACAACCTTCGGTAACCACATACAATTTCCCATAACAACTCTAGCGTCACTGAACCTTAAGTGTGTAGACCCTACGGGTTCGAGAACCATGTAGACATGACCGAGACATCTCTTCGGCCAATAACCAACAGCGGGATCTGGATACCCATGTTGGTTCCCACATGTTCCACGATGATCTCATCGGATGAACCACGATGTCGAGGACTCAATCAATCCCGTATACAATTCCCTTTGTCCATCGGTATGTTACTTGCCCGAGATTCGATCGTCGGTATCCCCATACCTTGTTCAATCTCGTTACCAGCAAGTCTCTTTACTCGCTCCGTAATGCATGATCCCATGACCAACTCCTTAGTCACATTGAGCTCGTTATGATGATGCATTACCGAGTGGGCCCAGAGATACCTCTCCGTTGTACGGAGTGACAGATCCCAGTCTCGATTCGTGCCAACCCAACAGACACTTTCGGAGACACCTGTAGTGCACCTTTATAGTCACCGAGTTACGTTGTGACGTTTGATACACCCAAAGCATTCCTACGGTATCCGGGAGTTGCACAGTCTCATGGTCTAAGAAAATGATACTTGACATTAGAAAAGCTCTAGCAGACGCAGACGATCTTGTGCTATGCTTAGGATTGGATCTTGTCCACCACATCATTCTCCTAATGATGTGATCCCGTTATCAACGACATCCAATGTCCATGGTTAGGAAACCATAACCATCTATTGATCAACGAGCTAGTCAACTAGAGCCTTACTAGGGACATGTTGTGGTCTATGTATTCACACATGTATTACGGTTTCCGGTTAATACAATTATAGCATGAACAATAGACAATTATCATGAACAAGGAAATATAATAATAACCATTTTATTATTGCCTCTAGGGCATATTTCCAATATTTATGGCACTAGATTAGTGACGCTAGATTTTTTTTGAAATTTACTTTCATAATATACCAATTTGATGTTATATATGCCACTATTCTTTTCTATAAAGTTGGTCAAAATTTTAAAATTTTGACTTGGAACAAAAGCTAGATATACACTTATTCACAGACGGAGGGAGTATACTAGTTTTTTTGGCGGGGTGAAAGAGAATTTTATTCCATGGAAATAGAGTTACAATCAGCTGGCAAAAGCTCAGCGATACAAGGTGGGTAATTCTGTAGCCAACAGGCCGTGCTACACTCTAACCTTTCATAGTTCGCCAGGCGATCTGCTACTATGTTCTGGTTTCTAGAAATTTTTGAAGGAAAAAACTCTTTACCAACTAAAAGAAACTTTCTCCGAGATTAGATGACCATATGCAGACCGATCCAAAATATCTGAGGCCAAAGAAGAAAGAACCATAGAGGAATCATATTGGATTACCACCGGTAGGTTTGATCGCTCCATGGTGATTTCAAGACCTTCTCTCAACGCTTGTAGTTCCGCTTCAAGCGCATCGTTACATAAGAAAAGGTGTCGGTAGGCTGCAAAAAGCAGTCCACTGTCAGAGTTTCTTAGTATCATATACTAGTTCATGTAAATATGCCATGATACAGACAAACTAAATGCCATGATGCTTAAAAACACATCATGGCAACACAATAAAAAAAGGTGTAGAATTGACATGATGCAAACACAGTGTACATGTCATCATGCCAAAAAAATCAACATGGCAAAGCAAATTTGCTATTATATACACCTAGGAGTTATCATCTAAATGAGAGATTATCATAAATGGAAAAAAAATGCTACATGGCACTTTGTAGAAACCTAATTTGCGAGGTTTAGACAAACATAATTAACCATGTGACAAGTAGAAACATTTCCACTCGCAAAAAAAACATTTCCAAAAAATGTCATGATTTAGGAAAACAAAATTCCTAAAGTCTCCATGTGAACATTGAATAATTTCTAGATTTTCCATGTTATGAAAAATAAATGTTCTGGAGTTGCCATGTAACATTAGAACATTTCTTTAAAAAATGCAATGAGTAGAGAACATTCTTTCTTAAAAGTTGCATGAACCAGGATAAAACATTTGAGCACGGGCTAATCTCCACCCCCCCCCCCACCCACCCAAAAATAATTTCACATCCTAAGTCCAAAAAAATAGTTGCTCTATCAGTAGCAAATGATTTGTAGAGCATGCCGACTAGCATCATAAGTAATCAAGATCGGCACAACATCACAAACATACTATGGACTAGAAAAAAAGGAAGGAAGGAAGCAGAGGAGGGCATACCTCGGACCTACAGGACGTCCCATCGGGGGCGACGAGGTGGGGCTCGGAGATGTTGTGAGAGGCCAATGCGACCGGCAATCCGCCTGCATTAACAAGTAACGTCACCCAACTTGCCGCCATCTAGAGCCACCACAACACCGTGCCCTCCCCTACACCGCGTTGCGATGAGAGAAGGGGTGAATTGGGATCCACCTGATGCGGCCTCCATTGCGCTGTTGGAGTAGCAGCCGCCATAGGTAGGTGGACCTCGGTCATAGTCGCTGACGTGATCGTCGGGGTGCGGTAGTTGGTGCACAGTCGACAGGGTGTGGTCGCCAGCGTCGCTATCATCAAGGGTGGTCGGCCATGGGCATCGTAGCGGATACGCGGTCAATCGGGGGCCTTGTCGCCTGCACGTGGTCATTGGGCGCCATTGTTGGTGGAAGTCAATGGCGCCGGCCCGCAACCTCATATGTGAAGCCGTCGCTGGCAAGCGATGGTGCACGAATCATCGAGCATATGGGAAGATGTGGGGGCAGGTTGAGACGGGGTGGGAGAGGGGGAATGCGAAGACGAGGGCGGCTGGGATGACTGGAGCAAACGGTTTTCAGGGGTGATGTGTTGACGATATGACAACCATTTATGCACCCGTGGACATCAAAAGAGAAATCATAATAATTTGTGTCAAACAAATACATGACCATGTGAATGCTAACTTAAGTTCATACTATAATCTTGAACACATGTTTGCACTTTTCATCTCCTTGTTATTGGTTAAATTTAGGTGCTATATCTAAGGAAGCAAATAACATCTCAACTCTAAAGAAACAAAGTCAAAGAAACAAGTTTTGTCAAAACAAGTTTCAGGTGAAGATGATGATGTCAATTTTCACCTTTGATATTTTGTTGTGTTACACCCATTTGGGGGAGATACGGGGCATAGGGGTATATCACCAAAACTTACATCAAATTTACTTTCCAACGCAAAAAACCTCACATCATTTGGAGTTGTGAGTCAAACGTTCTAGTCATTCTCGTGGAAGGTGTCCAATCTATCAAGGGGGGGCAGCCCGGTGCATGTAGCTCCCGCTTACGCAGGGTCCGGGGAAGGGTCCAACCACTTTGGGTCTATAGTATGCAGCCTTTTCCTACATTTCTGTAAGAGGCTGTTTACAGGACTTGAACCTGTGTCCAATCTATCAAGGCTTCGCGAATTCCCGAGGAGCCCTCCAACAACTTTCAAAGTTTACTACTTATTCCCCCAAGGAAGCCATGCAAAGCTGGTAATTTTTTAAACCTTTTCACACCTAGCTAAGAGCATGGTTAATAGTATAGCTAGCTGATGGCTATATGGACATGCCATGTCACCAAGAGTTAGCATTATTAATTGGTCATACAATACACTAGGCTATAAATTTGGCTATAAGCTCACTTTTTTCACTTTCTCTCTATCTCTTTCCTCTCATTAAATTATTTTGCCTAGGAGCATGCATAGAGCCTGGCTCTTGCATGAGAGCCCACCCTTCATTTTTTCCTTGTCTCTCTCCTCCGCATAGGAAAAAGTGCCATGTAAGTGGACTTATAGTCCAATATTGTACTTGCTCTAAGGGGGGTTGTCCCTACTATAAAACCCCATATCCCCCATCCTTTAAGAAACCTTTTGTCAAACCATCCTGCTACAAGCTTACGCAGCAGGACTACTAGAGATTCGAGAGATCCTTGTTACCTTTTCTCTTGTGAGTTCATTCGGACTTGCGAGAAGGAACCTCTGGTTCCCCCTAATTCATGTTATATGCGATTCCGGCTGTTTTATGTGGGTTAGTCATAGTTTGTGGTTCTGCAATTGTTCAGACAGCAGGTTCGAGCTCTTGTAGCTGCGGTTAGCCATCCCCAATATACGGGTTGCATCCAACCTTGGTAGGTATAAAGCTAGTTATCATGGCTGCTTGCATCTAGTTATCCCTTCCAATTCGACCCTACGACGTGAAGATCGGGCCATCCTCGGGTGTGAACTTGTTCAACGGGTTTTCATCTATCATCTGGTATCAGAGCCTTCATTTACATGGTAGGATCTGTTATCCACGTTTATCTTACTACAATCCCTTTAGATTGAGTGTTTTTTATCCTATATTTTCTACCCTAGAAGTCCAAATCCCCACCAAAAATAAATCCAAGCCTTGTTGGTGTTGAGATCTTGTTGTTGCATACCTTGCATATCTTTCATCTTTTATATCTGCACCAAGTTCATCTTCATAGCTGCTTTTAGATTTGGTTTTTGTGTTTTGGAAAAAAAGAGTGGCAAAAAAAATTAAGAAAGAAAGAAAAGAGTGGCAAAAAACAGTCAAGAGAGAAAGAAAGAAAAGTGTTGTGTAAGATCCAAAAGTTTCAGCTTGGTAGAAAAATTCCAGAAGCTTGTGTGTTGTGTGTTTTTCAATTTTGGTGCAAAGGTCTGGTAGATCTATCCATATATTTACTTGGTTTGCATCAACTGGATTTCAACACAAGCCCCCTTTTTGTTTACCCCACCGAACTCCACCAAAAACAGAAGCTAGGTCTTTGATCCATGTCTTTCAATCGGTTTAAGACAGCCCGGAGAATCGCAATATGATGTGAACTTATAAGAAGTTTGGTAAGTAAGAGGTGAGGTTGTGTGATTCCACAAAAATTATCCTATTCCACTTTTTAGCTCCACTAAGATGGCACGATCTAGATCGAGTGTTTGAGGAGAAAATCAAGGTGAACAAGACGCCCTGGTCACACATGCTGAGTTTTGAGAATTGCGGAGGATGGTTCAAGAATTTCGGAGGAGGCTTAACGAGCGCCTTCTAGCGAGTGGTGGTGAGCTTCGATGCCGACAATACCCTACCGCTCATGAAGTGCAGCAAAGAAGACACGCTTGAGGGCATGATGCTGATGCTCGTGGGCGTGTCACTACTACTCAAGTAGTGCAGCAAGGAGGACATGCTCGGGGACATGGTGTTGCTACTCTTCATGGGCGTGCCGCTACTACTCTTGAAGTGCAGCAAGGAGGATATGCTAGAGGGCATGCTACTACTGCCCCTAGGTGTGTCTTTGCTTCTCTAGAATTGCAGTAAGGATGTCATGCTCGAGGGCAAAGTTATGGCACATGTCAGCAAAACGATGACTGGCCGCAAAGCATGGTCATGGTTGATGGACCAACTCTGGTGATTCATAGCCCATGTTCACATGAGAAGCTCATAACTAATGTTTCCATCTCAACCACCACTATTGTCCCAACATCCATGAAATATGTGCTACAAATTGCATGTGAGGAAGAGAGTCCACAATCAAAATCCCACAACTTGAGTGTCGTAAGAAAAGCAAGTTGAGTGACTCCACCAAATGTGAGGAAGAGTGTCCACTTTAAAAAATCCCACAACATGAGAGTGGAAAGAAAAGTGAGTTGAGTGACTCCAACAAATGTGAGGGTGAGATATTCCACCACAAGATTAGAGAGATGAGTGAACCACAACATAATATACCACGTCATCCAAGAGAGATGATTAGTGGGTTGTTTGAATCCACCAAATGCGAGGTTAAGGTGTTTGCCCACAATATCAAAGAGATGAGTGATTCATAAAATAAAAGGGAAGAGGAATATTGTGTTACTAACAATTCACAAAACTCTCTTTCTTTGCAATATGTGCAGGTGCAAAAATCATACACAGATGCCCTTCTACAACGATGGGAGGATGAAATCCAAGAACAAACAAATATGGTGCATGTGTGCTAACACTACACAATGTGCATATGTGCAAACTGATTTTCAAAAGCTCATGGAAGTACTCAACGAGGTAAAAGAGAAAAGATCATCCATTTTGATGCACATTGAGGTACTTATGAGTATTTAAGCAATGGTGTGATAAGATTAGAGAAAAATTGTTGGGCACATCATCCATCCAGCAATATATTCTTTTCAATCTTGTAAGACTATTATAGATCCAATAAAATTGAATGTTGCACATGATTATTCATCTTTCCCTTTGTCTTGTTATTCTGTTTTGTCCTCGTGCTATTATCTTGTAGACCAAAGGAAGTTGAGGACGAATTTTCTCCAAGAAAGGGATGATGATATGAACATGATCATGGTTGCTTACAAGTTTATACTGAGTGGAAATATTAGTTGAAAGGAGTTGTAGAGTCAAACAAAACATCATGTGACAATCATAAACATTTGGAGAAGTTTGCAAAGGTGAAAGCTAAACTTATGCATTCCATGGAGTATTTGTGTTCCTTCTTTGTACTGGCCTATTTTATTTTGTGTGATGACCAGCTAGAGTCGAGTACGACCCCATTTCAAGAGATGGGGGTGATAAGGACATGACAACCATTTACGCACCCGCGGCCATCAAAGGAGAAATTGTAATAATTTGTGTCAAACAAATACATGAACCGGTGAACACATGGCTGCACTTTCATCTCCTTGTTGTTGGTTAAATTTAGGTGCTATATCGAAGGAAGCAAATAACATCTCAGCCCTAAAGAAACAAAGTCGAAGAAACAAGTTTTGTCAAAATAAGTTTCAAGTGAAGCTAATGTTGTCAGTTTTTATCTTTGATGTTTCTTTGTGTCACATCCATTTGGAGAAGATATGGGGCCATAGGGGTATATCCCCATAAGCTACATCAAATTTACTCTCCAACACAAGAAACCTCACATCATTTGGAGTTTGAGTCAAGCGTTCTAGTCATTCTCGTGGAAGGTGTCCATGCTTCACGAATTCTCGAGGAACTCTCCAACAACTTTCAAAGTTGACTGCTTATTCTCCAAAGAAAGCCATGCAAAGCTGGTAATTTTTTTAAACATTTTCACACCTAATTAAGGGGGTTGTCCTTGCTATAAAACCTCATATCCCCCCCCCCCCCCTCCTTTAAGAAATCTTTTGTCTAATCATTCAACTACAAACTTATGTGGTAAGACTGCTCTAGATCCAAGAGATCCTTATTACCTTTGCTCTTGTGAGTTCATCCGGATTCGTCAGAAGGAGCCTCTGATTCCCCCTAATTCGTGCTCTACGGTTCTGGTTGTTTTGTGTGGGTTAGTTTCGGTTTATGGTTTTGCTATTGTTCAGACAGCGGGTTGGAGTTCTTATAGCTTCGGTCATCCATCCTCAATGTATAGGTTGCATCCAACTTTGACAGGTATAAAGTTAGTTATTCCGACTGCTTGCAGCTAGTTATCCCTTCCGATTCGATTGTACGACATGAAGATCAGGCCACCCTCAGACCTGAACTCGTTCAACAGGTTTGCACCTATCATGATGTGGCCACACGTCCTACACCGTGATTCATTTGCAGTATCTGCTGGCACAAAGATCGTTCGCGTGAAAACGGTAGGTAAGGAACGTCAGGTGTGTGTGATTATTTCATAATGAGCAAGTTTGATGTTGATATATTCTAATATAAAAACTGATCAAATTAAATGAAGCTTGACTTAAAATAAACATAAAATTTTAATTACTTTGGAACGGATGAGTATCTTGCATTTTATTCAAGCGCGAGACTAACTTCAAAACACGAGCCACTGGCACAGAGCATATATGCCGGTGCTGCGGTGCGGTACATCGCAAAACCGGACCGGAGAGACTCGACAGTGACTTGCTCGATTTTGGTGAACGTGGGCTGCGGTCATCACTACTCTGCTTTCTTTCCAAGCCCAAGGTCCGGCGGCATGAGCTCCGTCACCTTCCTCGCGGCCGGCCTGGCCTTGAGCCCCTCCCACCACGCGTTCACGTGGGGGAGCTCCGCCACCAGCGGCGCGTACTCCGTCTCCATCAAGTAGCGCGTGAAGGGGAAGTGGCTGAGGTCGGCGAGGCTGATGTCGTCGCCGGCGAGGTACCTCGACGCCGACAGCCGCGCCTCGTACGCCTCCAGCACCTTCTTGAGCTTGGCCACGTTCTCGTCCACCACCGCCTGGTCCCGCGCGCCGCCCAGGAGCGGCAAGATGATGCACTGCACCACGATGGCGCTGACCGCCGGGTTGTACTGGTGGGCCTCCACCTCCAGCCACACGTCCACCATCGCCTCCGCCTCCGGCGAGCCGCAGCCCAGCAGCTCCGGCTTGTGCTTCCGGAGCACGTGCCTCGCGATCGCGCGCGACTCTGCGTGTGAAATTTGAGATTGTTATAACTCATTGCAAGTTTTCCTGGAAGAAAAGAAAGAGAGGTTGATGGAAATGGGCGTACCGAAGAGGGTGAGGTCGCCGTCCTCGAGGACGGGGACCTGGCCGAAGGGGTTCCGGGCGAGGAAGTCCGGCTGGCGGTGGTCGCCAGCCGCCCGGCTCATGGACACGAACTCGTAGTCGACGCCGGCCTCCTCCAGGCACAGCAGCGGGCGCGCCACGAACGGCGACACCGCCCACCCGTACACCTTCACCGCCGGCGCCATCGCACTTCTTGGAGATGGACGCGTGTGTGTGCTCTGCTAGCTTGATTGCGCTCATACACATAGCTGAGTTGGTTAAATAGGCGGGCCGAGGCGTCACTGCTTGCGTCCTGAGCCGACCGACGATGCGGTCCGGATCCACATCGTCGTACCATGATGTTTATTGTAAGCCCGGTGGGTGAGATGTCGCATGGGCAGTTCGTCGCCGAGCAACTTTTTCATCGTTTTTCAAGTAAACAAATTAAACCTTTACATCGTTTGGAACATGTTTTCTTATAATGACTTTAAGAAAGGAACTGGGGTATGAACTTTGGGCTATTGTGGGTCAAGGTGACACCAATTTAACATTTTTCCCCCATCTAACCAAGGCATCTTCAAAACAGCTCGAAGTTTGCAGACATAGGATCCAAACAGGATATCAAATTAAATTTACAAAAAGAAGATGCTAAGGACCAATAATACTTCAACGTTCTAATCTTAAAACAAGCCTGATACTTTTTTTAAGAATCACAACAAGCCAAGACACGAGACATATCAAATGATATCAGCATGCGTATATATATCAATCTAACCGGACGGCCAACACTTCTTCAAAATCGCTAACAAAGTGTAGAATTGACGTTCTTATATCTCAAGGCAGACATCTGCAGCCCTTCAAAGATCGGCCCTCCCAGGGTATCTTGGGAATGGGATGACATCTCTGATGTTCTCCAGGCCGGTGGCGAAAAGGATCATCCTCTCGAACCCTAGGCCGAACCCGCTGTGCTTCACTGAGCCAAAGCGTCGGAGGTCCAGGTACCACTCATACGGCTCCAAAGGAAGATCTGCGTCCAGTATCCTATAGAACAAGATGTTACGCGGTCAGCTCACAGGTCATAAAGAAACAATCCATAAGTTTGTATTCTTTATGTAGAGCTCTTACAATTACAAAATCTGTCAAGAACATGAGATGCAAGTTTTTTACAGTACAAAATGTATTCATTGACATCGATTTGTACCCAGAAAAAAAAAGGCTAATCGGAAGATTACCGAAATAAAAGGATGCCCATATCAGAAAATATAATGTAGAATAATCTCAGATTGCTATCATACGGAAACCAACATTCGGTGGAAACCGATGAAAACCACGAGAAAAAGATATTTTGAAGTTTCAAAGAAATTTGAAAAAAATGCAGGATGTTAAGAGGATGATGTTTTATTGCCACACAAAATTTCAAGTTGAAACACATTACGAGATGTGAGCTATGAAAAAGACAAAATCAGCGTTGAATAGTGCCGAATAGTAATGTCACTATTCAGGGCTGGATTTGTCTTTTTCATAGCTCACATCTCGTAATGTTTTTCAACTTGAAATTTTGTGTAGCAATAAAACATCACCTTCTTAACATCCCACATTTTTTTCAGATTTTTTTGAAACTTTAAAATATGGTTTCCACAAAGTTTTCATTGAATATCGGTTTCCGTATGATATTCTACCAGTGTTTAGAGAACAAAAACCATACTGCACGTTGGCATGATGCAACTACTATCATCATCATGTTGAGTGCGTCAATCCACAACAGTGTTTAACAGTATCAGACACTAGCCAACAGACATCCTGGTGTTAAACAAAACTAAGATAATATATGCCATAAGCAAAAACAAAAAACTCAGGTAGAAAGTCCACAACTCTCTAACAACAGGGTGATCACTACAAAAAAAATCTACTTGTACAAGAAAAAAGCAGATCTTCACTCGACTTTGAATCATTCAAGTAGCAACAAGAATAAAATAACATGTAAAAGTCACTGAGACACAAAATAGTCCACAGTCAAATTTAGGTGACGCTACCTTTGCTTAAGAATATCAAGACGCTCCTCCCTTTGGCTTCCACCGATTAATTCACCAACCTAGGAAAACAGTACTCAAAAAGTAAGTGATCACAACTATAGATTTAAGGCATGAATCAGTACTGAACCTACCCGCACAATTCCCACTGTCATGCTTAACAAAGAATATAAAAGTAGATACAAAAATTGAACTGTGGAATAATCATCATTGCAAGACTATTGCTTTCGCAAAAGTATAAAAATCATTTGATATCATAATTTAACAGATTATGTACCTTGGGAACAAGAACATCCATTGCAGCTACTGTCTTCTGGTCATCATTGAGCCTCATGTAAAATGCCTTTATTCCTTTTGGGTAGTTATACACAATAACTGGCTTCTTAAATATCACCTCAGTCAAATACCTTCATACCAAAAGAAAGAATTACAAATCTAAACAAGGGTAAATAACTGATACCAGAATAGCAGTAGAAATTCCAATCTCCATACCTCTCATGCTCAGATGCTAAATCAATTCCCCATTCAACCTTGTTCTCAAACTTCTTATCTACACCTTCTAAGATCTCCACAGCCTTTGTATATGAAATGCGTTCAAACGGAGTAGAGGAAACAAGCTCCAGACGCTCAATAGCGGTCTTGTCCACATGTTTAACCATGAATTCCATGTCTTCTCGGCAATGCTTGAGTAACCATTTGCACAGGTACTGTACATACCTTTCAGCACAGTTCATATCATCCTGTAGCATGGTTCATTAAGGCCAACATTAATACCGTTCACCAAAATAATTTCACGTAATAATCTAGATAGATAAGCCAGGCCAGAAATAATCTGAATGTAGTTAAAATGGGCTCACCTGCAAGTTTGCAAATGCAATTTCTGGTTCAACCATCCAAAACTCTGCCAAATGTCTTGATGTATGTGAGTTCTCTGCCCGGAATGTCGGTCCAAAGGTATACACATTACTGAGAGCACAAGCATAAGTTTCGACCTGAAGTTGGCCTGAAACGGTCAGAAAAGCTTGACGCTTGAAGAAGTCATTCTCAAACGCAATTTTCCCATCATCCTTGAGTGGAAGTCCAGGTTTCAACTTAGACCGCTCTTCCACCCTTAACACATTCTCTTTAGCTTTTGTAAGCACGGAAACAGCAGCAGTTATCTCTTGTTTGCTAGCTTTTGCTGCTTTCAGTTGAGCAACCGCATCTCCTTTCTCTTTAACAACAAGCTTAGCAGCCTCAACGTCAGCTTCTGATGGTGCAGGGTTCTCCTTAAGCTCCTTCTCCACCTTTTCAGCCTGGCTGAATAAGGCAGTGACTTGGAACATCTCACCTGCACCCTCACAGTCGCTGGTGGTTATTATGGGGGTGTGAATATACAAAAATCCATTTTCATCGAAAAAACTGTGGGTTGCATAGGCAAGCTGGTGCCTTATCCGAGCAACTGCGCCTATCTGCAGAAGATTAGAGAGCAAGTGTTAAGCTAATTCTTACAAACCACAGCAGAGGGGAATCAGCGTGAAATAATGAATTGCAAGAAGGTAACATATTTCTTTCGCATTACTGCAAAATCTAGCCTTGGTATACTGTACACCAATATCCAAACAAGCAAATTCATCAGAATGCTAACCAGCTTTTCATCAACTATATTTCACGATGTAAGAACAAATCAAAGTATAGAACCCCCACGGTGAAATAGTCCGATTGCATATGTGGTGGATACTTCAGAAATAGTAAATCAAGCCATAATTGCCTCTATCTATAGTAACATATCACAGCCAAGAAAATCCAACATCCATCCATTAGCGGCCTGAATTAACTAATGCTTCCCATTAACACAGTAAAATTTAAAAAAAAAACATAACAGAAAACTGCATCACGAACCTACAGCCTTTAAGTTCATAATACATCAAGCAACCAAGCCTATGACACCCTAGTATGCTGCAGACTCCATAGCTTTAACTAACTAAAATTCTCACTGGGGAATTACAAAATGAATGCTTAGAGGTAAGACTGAAACTACTCATTTTGATTAGGTGGCACAAATGAAGCAAGATAAACTGCATAACAAATATAAAAGAAGATACAAAAAGTCAGCCTATCATTCGGTAATTCCAAAGGGGTAAGCCTCACAGGAATAAATGGATACTGGCATTACTATCAAGAAACTGCAAATTCTAAGAATCAGCTTCATCGAACTATAAAAAAGGCCAAAACACTTCATTTCTGTAATTGGACTGTCTCAATAATCAGCAAGGGTGAGTAGAAATGAGCAAACACTACATCAGCAGATACAGCCGTACACGGAAAATTCTGGATTCATATGAATCACTCGAGATTCTCACGACAACGTCCAAAATCCAACTCAATGCATAAGCACAAGAACAAAAACTACGATCTATACCGTGTTGGTGCGTGCGCGGAGGTGGACGAAGTCCCTGAGCGTCTCGAGCGTGATCTTGGTCTTGGGCAGCGGGTAGGCGGCGGCGTCCACCTCCCCGAGCTCGATGACCCGCTCCACCTTCAACTCGATGCGCTGCTTGGCTTCCGCGGGGGGCTTCTTGAGCACGCCCTCGACGAGCACGGAGGTGCCCGTGTGGGTGAGGCTTGCGAGCGGGTGCACGTCCTTGTCGACCATGACCTGGAGGTTCCCCTGGCAGGAGCCGTCGTTGACCTCGAGGAAGGCGAACTCGCCCTTGCCCTGCTGGCGGCCGGTCTTGACCCAGCCGCCGACGACCACGCGCTCCCCGGCCATGGCGTCGCCGGCGTCGAGGATGGCGCGGATGCGGGTGCGGGAGGTCGGCGGCTCGAGGTCGGAGGAGGGCGGCGAGGAGATGGAGGCGGCGGCCAACTGCGCCGTCGGCAGGGCCGATGCCGCGTCGTCGGCCATGGCGGCGGGTTCGCTCCGGGGGCTCTGGCGGCTGCGAGGGGATTAGGGTTTTTTGGTGGTGCGCGCGTTGGACTGCTTACTTGGTGGTGGCCTGGTGGATAGGCTGCGATGAGTGAAGAGGAGAGGACGAGGGACTTCACAGCCGTCGGATCAGCATTTGAAGGGGCTGCTCCCACAACGTTGGGTTGTCTCCATCTCTCTTGGTACTCCCTCCGGTCCTTTTTACCCTGCATATTAAGTTTGTCTGAAGTCAATCTCATTCAACTTTGACCAAGTTTATATAAAAAATTATTAATATTTACATAACAACACCAATATCATTAGATTCATCTCGGAATATATTTTCATATTATATTTATTAGATATTATAGATGCTAATAATTTCTAATATAAATTTGGTCAAACTTAGCTAAGTTTGACTTTCGGCAAATCCAATGTGCAGAGTAAAAAGGACCGGAGGGAGTACCATTTTCTAGTGTTCTAGCAACAGAATCCTGCCCCAAAATATCTCATTTTGCATGTGTTCTATGGATTTGGTGATTATGATAAGGCACTTAAGATAACTATAATGACATTGTATTGGCGTTCAAAATACTAGTTATATTGTTAAGTTTATTTAGGGCCTCGGAATTGGAGTCTGATTCAATCCCTGCACCAGGTTATACCATCAGGCTATAGTTGGATTGAAGCATAGTTTAAAAATTCGAACTAGACCGACGGTTCCACAGAGAAAATGGGAATCGGTGCCTGTCGAACCAATGAGGGATTTGTGATCAGGCACTTTCGAGCCATGCACCAAACTGGACAATCAAACCACAATTGAAATCGAAAAACCTTGCACCTTTGGTTCGCCTTAAAATGTGTGCACCTCTCCTATGGGGTTTCTGTGTAATAGTTTCCATTACTTCCTAGTTGCTTCCTAAAACAGTTGCAAAAATTATGTTACACTATTGGTTTGTAAAATTAATTGCTCCTGGAAATCTTGTGTGTAGAAAAATGCAATTTAATTTATTCTCTGCGCTTATGTTTTAAAAATCTATTCAACAAAAAAATAATGCAATTTAAAGTTTCTTATTTTGATTTGCACATTTTTATTTCCATTATATGTGAACCATTCTACCGCCAATTTCAGTCATGCTTTAACCATTGTTTCAAATTGAGATAAGTCCATGTTATAACCTCAAACTACCATCAAAGTCTATAACACAACCTTGATCTACGAAATCGTCTAATATACAACACTCAACTTTCAAAACCAGATAAAAAACAACCCTGGGTTGTTTTTGACTGGTTTTGACCATTTTTGACCAATTAACAGCCTAGTCAGCGCCAAGTCATACGCCATGTCACCATCTCCTGAATCTAAAATTTGCTTCTATTTTTTACCCAGCAGGCAAAACTTCTTGAAACTTCCACAGTCTAAGGGTTGTGTGGATTTTTGAGAACTTTTTCAAAAAAAATGAAACTTTTTTTGGCCAAAAATTGAAACAAAAAAGCTCTGAATTTGAATTTTCACTTTAGTTTATAATTAACAATTTTTGAGACTTTCCCAGATTGAATATAATGGTTGTGTGGATTTTTGTGATTTTTTTCATTTTTTCTGGGAAATTTTGTTTGCCAAAATTTGACCCAAAAATGACTTGGCGCTGACTAGGCAGTTGACAGGTCAAAACCGATCAAAAACCACCCCAAGGTTATTTTTTGTCCGGTTTTGGAAGTTCGGGGTTTCAAATTAGACGATTTCGTAGTTCAGGATTGTGTTTTAGACTTCGGTGGTAGTTCGAGGTTGTAATATGGACTCATCTCTTTCAAATTCAGGGCACCAATGTTTAACACATCAGTTTTGTTGGATTTTGAAACATTTGCAACTATCGTTAGTTTGTGTTTCCTTTATTTTTCATATGTGTTTTTTGGTTTGCTAACAATTTCGTTGCTTCATACAGAAAATGATAATGTTTCGTAACTTATCATTTGATGCTTTAGCATAAAAATTAATATTTTTAGCATGCTTCCATAAGTGTCATTTGTTGCCTCAACAATAGAGCATCACATGTAGTTAAAAATCATGTTAGCTTCTTCTAATGCATTGGATATGTGCCTCTAATGCAATGAAATTTTGGTCACATCAAATAAAGAATTTGCTTCCATGGACAAACATGTTAGTTGATCAACGTACCATTGTTTCTCGCTTGCTTCCTAATTTCTTACTGCTTGCTTCCGAAAATAAAAGAGAGTCCACTTCCAAAGAGAATAGTGTTTGCTTTTAATGAAACCTTTTTTAATTATAACATCAGTGCGTCAACCAATGAATATAATTTTCCTCTAAAGCAAAAATTATTTGCTTCTGGTGATAGATTTTGTTCCCATGTACAACAAAAGGCCTGGTGTGCCGTCTTGACATAATGCCACTATGGTATAGCATCACGCATGCAGGAGGGACATACCAATGGCGCCATTGATGCACCGCTCTATCTTGTCAAAGATATGATGGAAGTCGCGGGACATGCCCACAAGACCATGAAGTCATGGTACATGCCGACGACGCCATTCATGCAGGCTTAAACATGATTACCGCCGTGTAGACTGGTGTTTTCAAGGAATGTCACCAAGTTTGTAGGGGACAACCATGAGCAGCGAGGAGGTGGTGGAGACGGAGGCCAGGGCCCCATCCCATGATCATGGTTTTGCTTGTGTTGTGCTTTAACCACCACCCTCGACGCATTTTAGGCAATCCTACCTCCGCCGCTGCATACAACAACATCTTGCTTGTGGACAATCATCATGCGGTGGTAAAATAACTCCTCAAGGATGTGAAAAAAATAGCGTAGACATAAACTAGTATCAGGACGGCGGTGGGATCCCTTGTTGGACTTGTGTAGGCACACTGAGTAAAATCCTGCGTTAACAAGACGGCGATATGACACTTGTATATAAACATAGACGTCATCACGGACATGGCACCACGGTAGTGCCATTTGGTGCTTTGTAAACCGAAATAAAGGTCAGGGCCAGTGTGACGATCCACTAACAAGTTGGTGTTAAGATTTGCGTTTTTTGCGTCACCCGGCCTCGACTATAGCTTCTTTATTGCAATTCTAGCAGTTTAGACTATCATAATCCACTGCTGCACCGGTCCCCCATTGTGCATTCAAAAATGTTTGACAAAATCCGGAAAAAATGAGTGCATTAAAACAACATTAATGTATGTTGTCACAAAAATTCAAAACAAAATTCGAAACATTGCTCGAGATAGAAAAATGACAATTTTAACGCTGAATAGTACATAACACAAGTTAGACTTCAGTTTTGGCCCATTAACACATTAATTACAAAATTTTCATTTATGTATCTCGAGCAATATTTCAAATTTTGATTTGAATTTTTGAGCAATATTTCAAATTTTGATTTGAATTTTTGTGAAAACATACATTAACGTTGTGTCAATACGCTAAAAAATTTCAAACATTTTTGAATGTACAACGGGGTCCGGTGCACCGGTAGCATCAATTGCCCCGGTGCACCAGATACATTCCCCATAATCCACATCGATGTCATACAACCCATAATTAACAAACTATTTCAACCTCCACAATATATTATTCGTACTGAATTTGCCTTCCATCATTCGTGCCACAACAACAGCCAACTCTGGCCTCAAACAGAAGCCCAAGTTAACTCTTTATTTCGCCCAAACGACTCTTTTTCCCGTCGAGAAGTAAATAAGAGTTACAATAATAACTAGCAAAACAAATCTAAGATTCAATTACAACGAAAAGATGCTACATCCGGACAGTGACCTAATTTTGCTGCAAAACAAGAGTTTTTTATAACACACCATCACAGTGCTGCATAAGCTCTCCTCCTAACCCTAAAATACCCCTGTTCATCTCATGTTGCCCTCTCTCAGGACATCGATCATATCATATAATTTCTTGTCCGCCCCAGATCGTATCTGCAGTAGCAAAGCAGTGGTCAACATCAACCTGACTCGACCAAAGCACTGGGCAGAAAATTTTCAGGCAATCACATATTAGCAATCCTGACCTTTGTGTGGAGAAACATGGCGGCATCAACAGTTCCCTCTGCGTATATTGAACGGCCACACACATTGTGCTGGAACTCAAATGATACTCTGCAATAATAACAAGGGCAATTGTTATGTACCGAAAGACCAAAGCTGTTGTGTACTAGGGTTGCAGGGAGAAAGGGTAAGGGCTCTTCCACAGAAGGCAAGATAGAAGAACTATTCTTCTAATTCTCCGCTTGCTTTATTCATCATAGGCATAGGGTTGCAGGGAGAAAGGGGAAGGGCTCTTCTAATTTTGTGCTTGCTTTATTCATCACAAGGAGTCCTCTTCATATAGAGGGCTAACACCAATCCAAGAAAGCATAACTGTAATTTGCTTAAGGCCTGAGATAAAGATATATTCCCAATTCAAAGGTAAACTACCAACCGAGAGAATGGGGATCTTATCCCATAAATGGGAGCTGCCAGGATGGGGCCATGTACTTCCGTACATAATAGTAGTTACCTCAGTTCATCGCACTACACAAGGTTCCCAAAGTTAAAACATAATCTAGCATCTTCTGGAAGGAAGAGAACTTACGTTTCATCAGGCGAAGTGAGATGGTAATTGTGAAATGCATGCCCTCCGAGATGTTCTTCTGGGACACCAACAATGGCAAGCTGCTCTTCGGGATCCCTAACCAAGTTTACCTACACCAACAACATCAAAACAGTGTGAGAAAACCATACAAAACTGCATACCTTTCTCCACATAAGCTCAGATGGCTGTGCTGCATTAGAAAGAGAAGACCCAAGTATGCTTATGAACAACCGCATTCAGGACTACTGGACAAAAACTACAATTCATATAATGAACTAAATCCAAATCAAACTAAGATGCTTTCAAGTTTGCCAATTGGAACTCAATGTGACATGGTTTAAATCAAACCAAGATACTTTCATGCCAATTTGAACTTAATGTGACATGAAGTCTAAATAAAGCACCAAACTCCTTAGGTAGCTAACAGGTTGCTGAATATGAATAATCTATGACTGAAATTTGCATTACATGGTGTAAAGTTCCAACTGGGACAGGTAACTGGTAAATTAGATCAAGTGTCCAAGCAGATGACACTTGAAATGGCACTTGAGATGCATACATAAAATCTTAACTATTTTTATAGATCATAAATGGCAACCCTTCAAAACTAATCATAAATCAATAAAGTCGGAGATAAGATTCTTGAAAAGGAGTTCAGGATGATGGTTTGCTGAATTTGAAAAGTTCTCTTAAGTTCTGATGGTACCTCGTTCAAGTCAAATGAGACACCCAACTTCTGAAAGCAAGAGATTACAGCTTTGGCAGTGCCAGAAACATCCAATTTTGTCGCTTGATGAGACTCCATTACCTATGGAAGTGTGTTAATTTGATATTTTAAATGGGGTCCTTGGTGTCAGCAATGATACAAAACAAAAAATGATGTAATTAGGCATTCAGAATAAAGAACGGCAGTATTCATATATGGAGGAAAATAAGAAATCTCTAATCATCTGAGTTATACTTACTAGCTGAACAATATTAAACCACCACACAGCACATTTGGACTAAATGAAATGTATCATATTCTCAAATTCGTGTAAGTACGTTATTATATATTAGCACAACGCCCTGTGTCGTTACAGAGTAAAAATAAATCTATACTAATATAAAAAGAACCAAAGGGGCAGATCCAATTAACCTCGGCCATCAAACCATGTCAATCCAACGACCTAGATTGCTCCAATGGTGAGCTCTCAACATGTTGAGCGTGCAATTGATAGCATACCAAATAGCAACATCTATATTAATCTCATAATTAACACGTAATTGATATCCTACCTAATATCAACGTGCAGTTGATTTTCTCCCTAATACCAACGTGCATTGCACGTGCTCATTTACTAGTAATGCATCAAGTTTAAGACAACATGGCACCAGCCAGGTTCAGGTGCGGGTATACGTGCCCAAACCGCACCTGCCTCATTTATTTTTGCCCCCGTACCAGCACCCCGGGTTTCGATTTGTTCCCATACCCGTACCTGGCTGGGTACGGGTGATACCCACCTCAACAAAAATCAGTTTTGGTGTAGCCACCATCATCACTCCAATTTACTGTAGCCAGTACAATAGTCAAAATAAATCCTAGACATACACAAGAGCAAAAGAAGTTAAGTTTCCCTATTGTCAATGCGGGAGTGGTTGGAGTTCAACGCCGTCGGCTCCTAGCCACCACCACCGCAAGCCTAGCGCTACCTCAGCCACCTCCACGGTCGCGTCCAACCCGCTATCTGATCGTAGAGGGGCGATGCCTAGGCACATTGACAGCGACCTGACGCGCACAAGCACAGAGGGTGTCGGTGCCGGAGTAGTACTACCCTCCACATCGTCATCATCGTGGCCCCGCTCCTTTGCCGGTGACACACAGAGGAAGGTGTCCGTGCTGGTGCTGACGTCGCATTCCTCCTGCTACGAAAACTGGTCCTCCATGTCGTTGTCGTTCGTTCACCATGGCACTGCTAGCAGCCGCTGGCTATGCTCTTGGTCTGTGCAGCGAGGGAAGGGGTAGCGTCGGCGGGATCGTGGAGGAGATGACGGGAGGTCTGGGAAGAGATGGTGTGAGGGGTGGCTGGGCTAACACTAGGATTAGAGAGAGTGGGGGTGTGGGGCTGAGGAATTGGGTACTGGGGCTAGCGATACAGGAGGGTCAAGGGGATTGCCCGATTGGCTTTGACCTTTTGGGCCTTTGGGTTGGCACGTTCCACGTGTAATACTTATATGTAGACGGGTATGCGGGGACGTGTTTGGCCTTCCTGTACCCGCACCTGCTCTACCCGATGGGTATAAATTTTTTCCCAAGTGTATACCCATGGTTAAAAGAAATCCCATACCCTTACCCTAATGGGGGTTTACCCGCGGGGTACGCGGGTATTGGGTACCCATTGCCAATTTTAAGAACATTATGCTATTGGTTGGGCCAAATCAGACCACAGATAATTATTAGTTCTCATCCCAACTCTTTGTGCCAAATCCAATGATGGTCCAAAGATGAATGGGCCGCCATCACCTATTCACTTCTTTATAAGAGTTGCTTGTGCCAAATTGGACCACAGACAGGTATTAGTTCTCATTCCAACTTTTTGTGCCAAATCCAACAGGTGATGGTCCAAAGGTGAACAGACCGATATCATCGAATCACATATTCACAAGAGTAATGATTTGTGTCGATTTTGGAACAACTGATTGGATTGGATATCTTTATTCATACAACCTAGTAAAATCTATGTGAATGGCATGAAGAAACATATGTAGAGGTGATGGAAGCATAATAAAAAAGTAGACACAGCATATACTGACAGAGCAGTTTGGTCATTTAAATAAACGATAGCAAAGCTGTGTGATGTTCATTACTTTATTCCCAACAGAGAAGAATAGTTGTGATGTATGTGTCTGGGATATGATGCTGGGCGGTGGCATTAGTCCTGCATGCTCACATGTTCAGTTCAACTTGCATGATACTTACACGCAAGGGAACCCATCACAGAACCCACAGGTCTTTCAAAACTCGCATATAAATAATACAGAAAAGTGGCTCAAAATCTAATAAGAAATTGAAGAACAGTTCTGAAGTTGTGTCTATGTGCATTTGCATCTCGCAGGCTTACAATTCTGGTCCCATCCATGTTAATAACCCTTTTAGATGAAGCAAGAATGGATAGGTACTAGGTATACATACCCAAGGTGTTTCAACTTACAATGGCGACATATTTACTATGCTTCAGCAGATAAATTTGTTAACATGCTGGATATCAAAACTGTTTCCAATTAATTAAAAGATACCCCTGCTCCTCGCTCCGAATTACCAGTGACAATTTATACCAGTAGCTAATTTCCCTCCTTATTACTGTGGCATGTCAGCTGATCAGCTCCTGTCTTATTAGTATAGCTTTTCGTCTATATTCCACCACATTGGCTTGTAGATATTTTACTAGTTACTACGTCAAGTTAACATCTCTGCACCATCTCACGACTCCTTAATAATGTACTATAAGAGCGTTTAGAATACTAAAGTAGTGATCTAAACGCTCTTATATTTCTTTACAGAGGGAGTAACTAAGGGCCTGTTCGGTAGCTCGCTGGCTCCCAGCTTCCGCAAATCTGCGAGCGGAGCTAGCCCGAACGGCCCAGCTCCAAGAAGCTGGCTTCCTGGAGCGGAGCGGCACACACGTACAAAAAATCGGAGCGACGGTTTTGGCGATCTCAGAAATCGGGAATCTGGAGTTGGCGTTATTTACGAGCAGCTGCCACCGCGAAGTGAATCGAGGGAGTGACGTACCGGTTCGCTACTTCTATTTCCCCTGTTCTCGTGTGTTCGCCTGGGCCCTAAGGCCACTTTACGTGTTGAGCCGGCTGGGCTCCGGCCCGCCCAGCCAGGTTGGCCTGCTAACACGTGCGAGAAGCTAGAGCGAGGGGCCGAACGAATTTCTGAGCGTTAGCGCTCGCGCCAGAAGCTGGCGATTGAAAAACGAAGCTGGATTTGAGGATTTATTGGAGTTGGGGAGCTGCCGAACAGGCCCTAACTTCAAGGGTAACTCTGCATACCATGACAAGTACTGAGCCCATAATGAACACAACCCATGGCAATCAAGGGAGGCACCAAAAATTTGTTAAAACAGAGAATTCAGAAGGAAATCATGATTTTTTATCGTAAAGATCAATGGATACCTCTAGTTTGTAACCTGCAAATGCACCAGGGAATTTCTCTGCCATGATTTCCATGGCAGCAAGGAAAGCAACAACCTAATAAGAAGTTACAGTGTCAATAAGGGAAAGATCATATGCATTGACCAGGTGATGAAAATAATTATACCTGCTTCCCCATTTGCGGGGATATCACAGCATAAACATTCGCATCCTGCACAGTTTTGTTCAACAGTTGCCTATCTCCACCAGTTGTGCCCATTACAAATGGCAAGCCAAGTTTGCAGTAAAGTTCAGCATTGGCTGCAAGCCAAGTCATGATCAATAGCAGCAAAAACATTGAGCAAATAATGTACAAACAAAGAACATCCAAGCAATGGGCAGAATTGCAGACAAATTGCTTGCCTAACCATGAATAAATAATCCCTCGGTTCGTAAATAGACGCTTTTTTTTAGATATGGGCATGGTCTCTAATATGCAACTTTGACTGTCACTGCTCGTAAATAGACACCGTTTTAGATATCACAAGGGATTAAGTATAAGAATTCACAATAGTACAGATGGAATATAAACTATTGTCTACAGTGTTATATTTGTATCTAAAGTTAAAAAACACTCAGCTGTTCAGTCGAAATTACTAATATGCTTACCATTAACAGCATCAGGCACAGTGTAGTCAACAACTATCATATCTGGGTAGTCCTTAGCAATGGAACGGAGAATACGTTCACTTTCAGATGGATTATGAATATGAATATCTGTGTCACAGATGTGGAGCTTTCCACCAGGAACCTCTATTGCACTGAATGACACCGGAACTAACTGAAGACCAGCAGACACAGCTGCTTCAGCAACAGACTTCCCCATTTTCCCGGTGCAACTATTCACCTGTAAATATAAGCGCACTGAGTCAAATATAATATATGCTTTCTCCTGCCTGTGGACCGTATTAGCAATTCAACTGGGCTTTACTGAAATGCTGGAAGTAATTGGGATATGATGAATGGATACTCAGTAATGCCAGAGCTTAAAGTCAGTAGAGAAGGTTCTAGGCAAGGAAGAGGATTTGAGGTAAGCAGACAGAATTTAGGATATATGAATATGAAAAGTTGAAAGCAACAACAAAAGTTAAAACATAAACCACAAGATCTTAATGCAATCAATTAACCATAGTAACTGAATGTCGACCAGGTCATGCTTCTGCTTCGTGGTTTCACTCGTCCATCTTTACATAGAGCTATACTATGACATTAGTTAATGGGATGTTATTTGTATACAATACTTCCTCCGTTCCAAATTACTTCTAGCTTTGTCCTAAGTCAAACTTTAAGATTGAACAAGTAATATATGAAAAAATATTATGTTCACAAAATCATATATATTGTAAGAAAATATAGTTCATGGCTAATCTAACGAAAATATTTTGGTGTTGTAGATGTTAATATATTTTTCCTATAAACTTGGTCAAACTTAAAGAAGGATGCTTTCACTGGCTCAAAATGGCAAGTCCAATTGTAGAACTGGAGCCCACCGAGCTTTGATTCCAGTTTTCCTTTTTTTCAGCTAAAACACTGGTCTCTTCTGCTTTCAACAACTGTACCACTAACTGAATATCAGATGTCAACTCAGTGTTGTCATCCTGGAGTACCTATGGAACTCCGACCACACCTAAATGACCTCAGTTAAATTTGCTAAAGCGACTGTTACAGAATGAATACAACGGTGATCATGCCCATTTCAAAATAGAATATAACAGGTGCGGTGTCACATAAGTAAATCACAAATCCAACACACATAGCAATCAATACACACAAGTGTAATTTTAAAAGAACAAAGTTCCTAATGAACTCATGATTTCAAGCAGGCATATCCTATCCTTCTCCATCGGAGCGCTAAAAGTGTTTGCAGTGCCACATTGCACAGGAATAAATAAAGGATATGGTTCACAATTATTCCATGTCAGCTCATTGCCAACATCGCTTCAAAATGTATGATGATGTATGCCCAAACCGTGAGGCTCACATTAGTCAGGTTCGTATATCGCCATACCCATATGCTAAACGATCGATTTTATTTTTATTTTATGGATTCCCTAAATAAGTGCCGAACTGAAACAGTCCTGCAACCACCAACGCATATTGATTTAAAACTGAAGCAACAAAAGATATCCAAATATACAGTGCCACGTGTATCTAAATAACAAATAAATTGAACGGTAATGAAATACGGCTAAATCTCAAATCAGCAATCGTACCAGTATCGGGAAAGAGAGCTTGCGAGGCGACGCGGGGGCGCTCTCGCGGCTCTGCGTGGCGACGGCGTTGGTGACCGAAAGCATCGCCACTGGCAACCGCCGCCTTGGCGTCGCCGTGCCGATTGGAGCGCAGAACTGCTGGCGCTGGCGGACAGAATGCCGCTGCGACGCGACGGCGGCGGGGTGAACAGCGAAGGCAGCGGAGAGCATCTCCGTGCGTTTCGGGAGAAGGTGGTCGGAGGAGGGAGGGGGAGGGGGGAAGAGCGTGGTGCGCGGCGGCTGGGCTGTGCTGCGCCGCTGAGCTTTTGTCTAGGGTTTTAGCCTTTCGGGGTTAGGGTGGAATGGGCGCTTGCGTTTGGGCCCGTTGTATGTTTTTCTTTTTCTTTTTTTCTTTTTGTGAGTGTGAGTAATAAAATAGACCGTTGGTTCATAAATTCGGAGGAAACTAAGGGCATGTACAATGGTTGATAAGATCGTCTTAGCTTAAATTTTGCATGTAAATTAGAGATGACAAAAAAACATGTCTACAATGGGTCATCTTTTAATCTTATCTTCAATAATTAGTTGTTCCTAAAAATATGGTGAGACAAATTGTGCTAAGAGATCATCTCTTGTCTTCTCTTAAATAAGATAAGACAAGCCTTTTCTTATGATTTCTCTCTCCTCCACCTCATCATTTATCCTACGTGTCACTCTTAAGATAGAACCATTGTATATGCCCTAAGTCCGTGAATTTAAAAACGGCTTTGTTAAATCTTATGTGCCTGAAAATTTTGCTCGCGGCCGATTCTTAACAAGTACTGAAGATGGATATACTGGGCAAAACCAAAAAATAAGGTTGCGAAGGTGACTATGCAAATCTTTCCAAGAAAGATGAAATAATCCTCCTAGTGTAATAGGACATGACTTTTGCTAAGACTATGGTAACACATAGGGATAACATAATGAATAACATGAACAACCGAATAGCAACAAAGATACAAAGAATGAAGCTAACTATTGAAAGGGAATACGAATGAGAACAATACACAAACCGAATATGATCAAACGTACGGAAACATGATACATAGTGAATACATGCTCATGATAACTATTGGATCACAGAGCAATCAAGATAAACTTCTGAAAGTATTGCAATGGAGTAGAATGAACCAGTGGTCTTGATGGCGATAGTTGTTTTGATAGACCAATTCACTCTTATGCAAAAGAGTTACGTCTAGTTGGAGGGACTTGTGATTGAACACATGAGCAAACCTCTCCTCGTCGTATTCTCCTTCAACCTAAAGCCAATCAAGCTTCGGTTGATTTCACTCATGGTAGATACTTGTCAGCGATCTCCAAACCTTCAACGGACTTCATCGCGAACCACAGTTGCTCTTGGTTGTTGAAGAGTTTGCTTGGTGAAGATAATTACTCTTCGACACTCAAGCCGACTGCTACTTGTGATAGGCGTTAGGGTTTCCCCGGAGAGGAAAGGTGATGTAGTATAGTAGCAGATAGTATTTCACTCAGTTAAGAACCAAGGTTTATCGAACTAGTAGGAGACACCACAAAAACACTGTAAGCAGTACCTGCACACAGACAAAGCAAACACTTGCACCCAGCGCGAGCAAGAGGGTTTTCAATCCGCTTGTACTCGTTATTTGCAAGGATTAAAATTGCTAGTGGTAGATAGATATAAATAAAAAGGAAAATAAAAGTAAATAAATTACAACAAGTATTTTTAGGGTTTTAGTAAATATAAGTGAATGGACCCCGGGGCCATAGCGTTCACTAGAGGCATCTCTCTCGTGAGCATAGTACGGTGGGTAGACAAATTACTGTTGGGAACTGATAGAATAGCGCATAGTTATGATAATTCTTCATGGCATGATCAATGTATATGCATTACGTCCAAGACAAGTAGACCGAGATCCATCTGAATCTACTACTATTACTCCACCCCTCAACTGCTATCCAAAATGCATCTTAAGATATTAAGTTCATAACAAACAGAGTAATGCTTGAGGCATGATGGCATAATGTAGACAAAGCAAGACCAAATAATGTGTTCGAGCCCCATCGTTTTACTCTTAACAGCAATAATACAAATATGTGCCTTGCAACTCCTCCTGTCATAGAGCAAGGACAAGACAAGATTGAACCTACTATCAAGCATGTCTCCCACTAGAGATAAATCAATCCAATTGACCAAAAGAGATGGATAGATTAGAGATAAATACAAAGGCTATAAAATCACACATAATAAATCTCATAAAAGACTCGGTTACTTTCAATGAATAATCTGATCATAAACCCACAATTCATCGGATCTCAACAAACACACTGCGAGAATTACATTGAATAGGTCTCCGAAGAGATCATTGTATTGAAGACTGAAAAGAGAGAGAGACATCTAGCTACTGCTATGGACCCGTAGGTCCTGTGGAAACTACTCACACATCAACATGGAGGCGGCAAGGGTTAATGAAGATGACCTCCGTGATCGATTCCCCCTCTGGCAGAGTACCGACGGAGGCCTCCATATGGGATCGCGGAAGAACAGAGGCTTGCGATGGCGATAAAATTGTTTTATATCTTGCTCTAGGGTTTTATGGAATTTATAGTGCTGGAATTAGGTCAAACAGAGGCATGTGGGTCCCACAAGCTCAGGTTGTATGGCCCCCTAAGGGCGCGCCCCTTGAGCTTGTGGCACACTTGCACGTCTTCTGACCTTCCCCCAAAGCTTCTAGGGTCTTTGCTGGTCCATAATTATCTGAAGGAAATATGCCCTAGAGGAAATACTAAAGTTGTTATTTATATTTCCTTATATCATGATAAATGTTTATTATTCATGCTAGAATTGTATTAACCAGAAACTTAGTACATGTGTGAATACATAGACAAACAGAGTGTCACTAGTTTGCCTCTACTTGACTAGCTCGTTGAATCAATGATGGTTACGTTTCCTAACCATAGACATGAGTTGTCATTTGATTAACGAGATCACATCATTAGAGAATGATGTGATTGACTTGACCCATCCGTTAGCTTAGCACGATGATCGTTTAGTCTGTTGCTATTGCTTTCTCCATAACTATACATGTTCCTATGACTATGAGATCATGCAACTCCCAAATACCGGAGGAACACTTTGTGTGCTACCTGAAGGAAATATGCCCTAGAGGCAATAGTAAAGTTATTATTTATTTCCTTATATCATGATAAATGTTTATTATTCATGCTAGAATTGTATTAACCGGAAACATAATACATGTGTGAATACATAGACAAACAGAGTGTCACTAGTATGCCTCTACTAGCTCGTTGAATCAAAGATGGTTAAGTTTCCTAACCATAGACATGAGTTGTCATTTGATTAACGGGGTCACATCATTAGAGAATGATGTGATTGACTTGACCCATTCTGTTAGCCTAGCACTTGATCGTTTAGTTTGTTGCTATTGCTTTCTTCATGACTTATACATGTTCCTATGACTATGAGATTATGCAACTCCTATTTATCGGAGGAACACTTTGTGTGCTACCAAACATCACAACATAACTGGGTGATTATAAAGGTGCTCTACAGGTGTCTCCGAAGGTACTTGTTGGGTTGGCGTATTTCGAGATTAGGATTTGTCACTCCGATTGTCGGAGAGGTATCTCTGGGCCCTCTCGGTAATGCACATCACTTAAGCCTTGCAAGCATTGCAACTAATGAGTTAGTTGCAGGATGATGTATTACGGAACGAGTAAAGAGACTTGCCGGTAACGAGATTGAACTAGGTATTGAGATACCGACGATCGAATCTCGGGCAAGTAACATACTGATGACAAAGGGAACAACGTATGTTGTTATGCGGTCTGACCGATAAAGATCTTCGTAGAATATGTGGAAGCCAATATGAGCATCCAGGTTCCACTATTGGTTATTGACCGGAGACGTGTCTCGGTCATGTCTACATTGTTCTCGAACCCGTAGGGTCCGCACGCTTAAGGTTTCGATGATAGTTATATTATGAGTTTATGAGTTTTGATGTACTGAAGGAGTTTGGAGTCCCGGATGAGATCGGGGACATGACGAGGAGTCTCGAAATGGTCGAGACGTAAAGATCGATATATTGGACGACTATATTCGGACATCGAAAAGGTTCCGAGCGATTCGGGTATTTTTGGGAGTACCGGGGAGTTACGGAAATTTGTATTGGGCCTTAATGGGCCATACGGGAAAGGAGAGAAAGGCCTCAAAGGGTGGCCGCACCCCTCCCCATGGGCTGGTCCGAATTGGACTAGGGAGGGGGGCGCCCCCTTCCTTCCTTCTCCTTTTCCCTTCCCTTTCCTTCCCTCCAACTCTTACTACATGGAAGGGCTCCTAGTTCTACTAGGAAAGGGGGAATCCTACTCCCGGTGGGAGTAGGACTCCCCTAGGGCGCGCCATAGAGAGGGCCGGTCCTCCCCCTCCTCCACTCCTTTATATACGGGGGCAGGGGGCACCCCAAAGACACAACAATTGATCATTGATCTCTTAGCCGTGTGCGGTGCCCCCCTCCACCATAATCCTCGATAATATTGTAGCGGTGCTTATGCGAAGCCCTGCGACGGTAGAACATCAAGATCGTCACCACGTCGTCGTGCTGATGGAACTCTTCCCCGACATTCTGCTGGATCGGAGTCCGGGGATCGTCATCGAGCTGAACGTGTGCTAGAACTCGGAGGTGTCGTAGTTTCGGTGCTTGATCGGTCGGGCCGTGAAGACGTACGACTACATCAACCGCGTTGTTATAACGCTTCCGCTTTCGGTCTACGAGGGTACGTGGACAACACTCTCCCCTCTCATTGCTATGCATCACCATGATCTTGCGTGTGCGTAGGATTTTTTTTGAAATTACTACGTTCTCCAACACTACCAAACGTCACAACATAACTGCATGATTATAAAGGTGCTCTACAGGTGTCTCCAATGGTGTTTGTTGAGTTGGCATGGATCAAGATTAGGATTTGTCGCTCCGATTGTTGGAGAGGTATCTCTGGGCCCTCTCGGTAATGTACATCACAATAAGCCTTGCAAGCAATGTAGCTAATGATTTAGTTACGGGATGTAGCATTACGGAATGAGTAAAGAGACTTGCCGGTAACGAGATTGAACTAGGTATTGAGATACCGACGATGGAATCTCGGGCAAATATCATACCGATGACAAAGGGAACAACGTATGTTGTTATGCGGTTTGACCGATAAAGATCTTCGTAGAATATGTAGGAACCAATATGAGCATCCAGATTCCGCTATTGGTTATTGACCGGAGATGAGTCTCGGTCATGTCTACATAGTTCTCAAACCCGTAGGGTCCGCACGCTTAACGTTCGATGACGATCGGTATTATGAGTTGTAAGTGCATCTAGTGCCACCCCTAGTTGGTTTTGGAGTATTGACGACAAACCTGGTTGAGGGACTAATGTGTTTGTGAGAATTGCAGGATAACACAGGTAGTAGTCCCTCATTGATTCGGTTTTCCTACTGGAGATGACCCCTAAAAATGTATGAAGACATTGAAGACAAAGGTGGTATGTGAAGATATTCACATTGAAGACTATGACAAGAGAAGACATCGCGTGAAGACTATGGAGCGCGGAGACTTAGTTATTTCGTCGTTCCCTTTTCTTCTTTGTTGAGTCATAGGAACCACCGTACTGTTAAGTGGGGTCCCAGTGAACAAAGTCAGAATGACTGAAGTGATGCTTAACCAAAATCCTATGTCTTCGAGCGAAGACAATGAGAGCAAATCTTATCCGGAGTTGGATGAGTCAGCTTTACTTGTAGCCCAAATAAAGTTGCCGCGTGTGTTTGAAATCTGACCATTGGAACACGTGTCAGTTCCTTAGTGACCCAGGGTCATTTCGGACAAATCAGGTCGGGTTGCCTAGTGGCTATAAATAGCCCACCCCTACACCATAAATTGGTTGGCTGCTCAGAGTTAGTGCACGATTTTTGTCGTTTGAGAGCAACCCACCTTGAAGCCTTTGAGAGAGAAATCCTTGCGAGGACAAAGCCCTAAACACCCAGAGCCAAAGAGTGTTAGGCATCACTGAAGTCTTCCTGTCTGTGTGATCTGAAGACTTGTTACACCTGAGGACTGTGAATCCCCCAGCCGGTTAGGCGTCGCGTTCTGAGCATCCAAGAGACATTGTGGATTGCCGGTGAACGAAGTCTGTGAAGGTTTGGAAGTCTACCTTGAAGACTTCCCAGAGTGATTGGGCGAGTACTGGGTGTCCTTAGCTCAAGGGGAATAAGGTGAAGACACGGTCTTCTGAGTTAAATCTCAGCCTCCCTAACCAGACGTACAGTTGTCACAACAACTGAAACTGGTCCAACAAATCATTGTCTTCAACGAGCAACTGGTTCTACCCTTCCCATCTCTTTATTCATAGTTGGTCCTTGTGAAGTCATTGCCTGTTTGCATTATCTATTTGTCTTCACTGTGTGACTGCTTGTTCTGATTGGCTTCATACTGTCTTCCATCCTGATTCATACTGCCTAGCTATTATTGGTCTTTGTGCTTTCACTTCATTGAATACTTGACTATGGCTTGCCTAGTGTAGTCTACCTTCCGTTGCATGTTAATAGGTTCATTTCTATCAATTGTCTTCGAAACTTCCATGTTTTGAAGACTTTCATAAAAATCGCCTATTCACCCCCTCTAGTCGATAACTAGCACTTTCAATTGGTATCAGAGCAAGGTACTCCCTTATTCTATGTGATTCGGTTTAACCACGTGGAGTTTTAGTTATGTCGACTGCAGGGATAATCAAAGTCTTCGCTGCTTGCCTCGTCTTCGATGGAACTGAATATCCCTACTGAAAGAATAAGATGCGCATGCATCTTGAAGCCATTGATGTCGACCTCTGGTATGTCGTCAAGAATGGCGTTCCCAAGGCTGGTGAAGGTGTCACCGCTGCTGATGTCAAGAAGTTCATTCAACTGGATTCCACTGCCAAGAACATCATCTGTGGTCATCTGGCCAAAGGGTAGTATGGCCGTGTGAGTGCTCTGGAAACATCTAAGCTAGTCTGGGACTGGCTCTCCAAGGTCAATAAAGGCGTCTCAACCCAGAGAGATCAAAGGATCAGTGTCCTTCGCAACCGCTTCAAGAGAAACAACAATGAGAATTGTCCAGCTCACGTTTGATCGCCTCACTGACATCACAAATGAGCTTCAAGCTCTCGGCGCTACTGAGATCACCAAGCATGAAATCGTCAAGACACTCCTGAGATCACTTGACAGCTCGTTTGACACCCTAGCCCTGATGATTCAAGAACGCCCTGACTTCAAGAGACTCGATCCGTCTGACATACTTGAAAGGCTCAACACACATGAGTTTCAGCTTTCTGAGAAAACAGATATCTACGGTCCCAACTTGGCCGAACTCGTGCCTTGAAGGCAAAAGTTGTTTCCTCATCTGAAGAAGAATCTAACTGCAGTTCTGATGATCCTGAAGAAATTGGAAAGGAGCTTGCTATGCTTGTGAAGAAGTTCCAGAAATTCACCAAGAAGAAAGGCTTCAGAAAATCTTCACGATCCAGCTCAAGGAATGATGAAGCTTCTACTCATGACTACAAGAAGAGAACATGCCACAAGTGCAAGAAACCTGGCCACTACATCTCTGAGTTACCGCAGTGGGACAATGAGAACAACAAGAAGAAGAAGAGCAAGGAATATGATTCTGACGACAAGAAGAAGAAGAAATACTCAAAGTCTTCTTCCAAGTCTTCCTCAAAGTCTTCATCACACAAGAAGAGCTCATCTGGCAAGACTCGTGCGTTTGTTGGCAAGGGAATGGATTCAGAGGAGGAGTCTGCTTCTGAGGAGGCGGAGGTGGAGTCTGAGGAGGAGTCTGATTCTGGCGTTGCAAGTCTGGCTACAGCCTACGTTGCCAAGTCCATCTTCAACACTGAAGACAATGACTTCGTCACCGACGCCGATGCTAATGACAAGGACAACTCCACTCCCACCTATTTCTTCATGGCACGTGGTGCCAAGTTAAACTCACGCAATACTCACTATCAAACATCCAGTGAAGATGACTCTGATTGTGATTCCAAACCCCGCTACAAAACACTTGCTAAAATTGCAACTGAACAACAGAAAGCTATGGAACATATTCAAAAACTATTAGACAAAAGCGATGACCTGTTGGACGCTGAAATGGCTCGATCTCAGTCCTTAATTGAAGACATAAAAAATCTTCATGTTAAGTATGAGGAACTTGAAAGTCGTCATGAAACGCTCTCAACAACTCATGAAAAGCTTTCCTATGATTATCTTCAAAGGAAGCAAGAACTTGAGAAATTGAGAGCGGCTCATGAAGATCTTCAAAAGGAAAACGAGTCACTTCGCGCTGAATAGATCAGTCCCGCTCAGGAAGGATTTGAACCACCATGTCTTAAATGCCTTGAGCGTGATAACGCTACTTCTGTTGCTAATGTTCTACTGCTGCTACTGTTGCAATATCTTCAACTGTTAATGTGGAAACTAACCCCTCTGCTGAGGATGCCACTGCTATTACTGATGAAAATGCTAGGTTGAAGACATTGCTTGAAACAGGGATGTAGAAAAGTCTCAAAGGGCATCAGACACTATATGATGTCCTCAAAAGGCAGATTCTGAACCGAAACCCTAGGAAAGAGGGTGTTGGGTTCGAAAGGAAAATAAATGTTGATGGCTCTTACTAGAAACCTGAGCAGTACCCCAAAACCACATGGGTTGCTGCAAAGGAACCTTCAGTGGATCCATCCACCCTATCTGGCTTCACTTGTGCTAATCCCATCATCATTGATGAATCCTTTGATGCAAACTATAAACTATTTAAGAATCAGAATGGTGAAGTGTTTGCCAGGTATATTGGTACTAACTGCAGGAATGGGCCATCTATGAAGAAAGTTTGGGTGCCGAAAAGGTGTCTGGAGAATCTTCCTGTGAATGTCGTCATGACACCACAAGGGAAGAAGACAAACCCCAGACTACAGGCTTCATATGGTCCAAAGGCTTCATACAGACAGAGGACTCACCTAAGTCGCACTAACACAAATATTTTGCAGGGAAGCCATACTCAGGCCTATGAATATGAGTGTGTTTCATCAAACCGCCATGTTCATAAGACCCATAACTACTCTGCTTATTCTTATGAGTACTATTCTCCACCTGCAAGACTATTTGCTAGGGCTCCAAAGCCAAAGTTCTCAGATGCTGCACTTAGACTCATTGCTTCGAAGCCACCCTTGAAGATGTGGGTGGCTAAGAAAGCTTAACTCTCTTTTGCAGGGAAAGGTCTCCAGCCAAAAATCAAATGCGCCTGAAGCTATTGATGGGGACCTAAAACATCTTGTAGGGCGCAAGATCAAATGCCCAAATGGTCTTATTATGTATTTTGTTCTTGAGTCGCTTGCTACTTGTCCTATCAGTCCTAACCTCAATCTAAGCTTTAATAATCCTCTTGCTCGTCAAATGTTTATGCTTCACAATGCTCTTCGTGAAGCCTATCCCCCTAACTGCACTGTAGGGTATGACACCAGCTGCTTCAGAATGGATTATTGATAGTGGACGTACTAATCACATGACTGGCAAACAAAGTCTTCTCATGGACTCAACCCTACGTCCATCTGACAAAAGTCACATCACATTTGCTGATACTGGTAAAAGCAAGGTATTGGGTCTAGGTAGAGTTGCAATCTCAAAGGATCAACACATGGATAAAGTGATGCTTGTTGAATCCCTTGGTTTCAACTTAATGTTTGTCTCAATGCTTTGCGATTTGAACATGATTGTGATATTTGGAAAATATCATTGCCTTGTTCTAATGGAATCTGACAAGTCTCTAGTCTTTAAAGAGTATCGAAAAGATGATTTGTACATGGTTGATTTCTCAGCAGGACCACAACTTGCCGTATGTCTTCTTGCAAAAGCTTCAGAATGCTGGCTCTAGCATCAGAGGCTAGGGCATGCTGGCATGAGGAACTTGCATACTCTTGCAAAGAATAAGCACGTCATAGGCATCGAGGGCGTCAAGTTCAAGAAGGATCACTCATGCGGTGCCTGCGAAGCTGGAAAGATGACGAGGGCCAAGCATCCCTCAAAGACAATCATGACAACGACTCAACCCTTCGAAGTGCTATACATGGACCTCTTCGGCCCTACTCACTACTCTACCCTTACTACTACTGCTTGTCTCTATGGCTTCGTCATTGTTGATGATTATTCAAGATATACATGGGTGCATATAATCCTCTACAAGACTGAAGTGCAGGATGTCTTCAGACGCTTCGCCAATCGAGCCATGAATAACTATGGCGTTAAGATCAAGCACATCAGAAGTGACAATGGCACTGAATTCAAGAACACCGGCCTCGATACTTATCTCGATACATTGGGCATCACTCATGAGTTCTCAGCTCCGTACATGCCGCAGCAGAATGGCATCGTGGAATGCAAGAACAGAACACTTATTGAGATGGCTTGGACGATGCTCGATGAATACAAGACACCAAGAAAGTTCTGGCCTGAAGCTATTGATACTGCATGCCATGTCATCAACCGTGTTTATCTTCACAAGCTTCTGAAGAAAACATCCTATGAACTCCTCACAGGCAAGAAGCCAAATGTCAGTTACTTCAGAGTATTTGGTGCTAGGTGCTGGATCAAGGATCCACATCACACTTCAAAATTTGCACCGAAAGCACATGAAGGTTTTATGCTTGGTTACAGAAAGGATTCGCACTCCTACAGAGTCTTCAACCTCTTTCACTATAAAGTGGTTGAAACTGTGGATGTGCGGTTCGATGAGACTAACGGCTCGCAAAGAGAGCACCTGCCAAATGTGCTAGATGAAATTCCACCCAGTGAATCCATCAAGCTTATGGGAACTGGAGAAATCATACCGTCTGAAGTACAGCCTGAAGAGGAACTTATCATCTCTGCACCTAATCAACCCGAAGACAATGCTCAGCCTGAAGACAATTCTTCAAACGATGACAATGATCAACAAGAGCAAAATCTTCGTCCAGTTCATCCTCGTGTTGCAAATGAAGTATAGATTGAGAAGATAATTGATAGCATCAATGCACCCGGTCCACTCACTCGTTCAAGGGCAACACAACTAGCAAATTTCTGTGGGCACTTTGCATTCGTCTCAATATCTGAACCCAAGAAAGTTGATGAAGCCTTCATGGAACCTAAATGGATTCAAGCTATGCAAAAAAGAGCTTCAACAGTTCGAGCTGAATAATGTATGGGAACTGGTCAAGCATCCTGATCCTCGTAAACACAATATCATAGGCACTAAATGGATATATCGCAACAAGCAAGATGAGCATGGTCAAGTTGTCACAAACAAGGCTCGTTTCGTTGCTCAAGGATACACTCAAGTTGAAGGAATTGACTTCGATGAAACATTTGCTCCTGCGGCTAGGCTTGAAGCTATACACATACTGCTAGCCTATGCAAATCATCATAACATCCTTCTGTATCAAATGGATGTGAAGAGTGCCTTTCTCAATGGCAAGATTGAAGAAGAAGTGTATGTTGCACAACCGCCTGGTTTTGAAGATCCAAAACATCCTGACATGGTTTACAAGCTCAACAAGGCACTGTATGGCCTCAAACAAGCCCCTCGTGCTTGGTATGACACACTCAAAGACTTCCTGAAGAGCAAAGGCTTCAAACCTAGTTCCCTAGATCCCACACTCTTCACGGAGACATATGATGGTGAACTGTTTGTGTGCCAAATATATGTGGATGACATTATCTTCGGCTGCACTAATCAGAAATACAGTGATGAGTTTGGATACATGATGCAAGAGCAATATCAGATGTCGATGATGGGTGAGCTGAAGTTCTTCCTTGGTCTTCAAATACGGCAGCAACGCAACGACATCTTCATATCTCAAGAGAAATACCTCAAAGATTGCCTGAAGAAGTTTGGAATGCAAGACTGCAAAGGTTATACGACGCCAATGCCTACCAAGAGTCATCGTAAAGAGTTCGATCAAAAGGTATACCGCTCCATGATTGGTTCTTTGCTTTATTTATGTGCATCTAGGCCAGATATCATGCTTAGTGTTTGCATGTGTGCCCAATTCCAAGCGGCACCAAAGGAATTGCATCACTTAGTTGTGAAACGAATTCTTCGATATTTGGCTTACACCCCAACACTAGGATCATGGTATCCAAAGGGCTCAGAGTTTGATCTAGTTGGATTCTCGGATGCTGATTATGCTGGTGACAAGGTGGATCACAAGTCTACATCAGGCACATGTCACTTTCTGGGACGATCACTTGTGTGTTGGTCTTCAAAGAAGCAGAATTGTGTATCTCTCTCCACTGCTGAATCTGAATACATTGTTGTTGGATTTTGCTGCGCTCAGCTTCTCTGGATGAAGCAAACACTCAAAGACTATGGCATTCATCTGAAGCAAGTGCCAATCTACTACGACAATGAAAGCGCCATCAAGATTGCCAACAACCCAGTTCAGCACTCAAAGACAAAGCACATTCAGATCCGTTATCACTTTCTCAAAGATCATGTCATGAAGAAAGATATTGATATCATTCACGTCAACACTGAAGAGCAACTGCCAGATATCTTCACAAAGCCCTTGGATGAGAAAAGGTTTTGCAAGTTGCGGTGTGAGCTAAATATCTTGGAATCCTCAAATGTCCTGTGATCATGCACACATCTTAACACTTTGCATGTTGATGACTTAGATGTGAAACACACGAAGTAACGTATATCTTCAACTAATGAAGACTTACACTCTAAGTGTGAATACATTAACGCGGAATTTGACTTTAGAGCGCCACGATAATTATGCGCCGTGTCTGGGTCTAATACTTCCTATACGGTGGGTAACGCCACCACCAAACTTTTGTTTGGAGTATTTTCTGTTGGCATTATATTTGCAAAGTCTTCATATTTGGTTTGTCTTCAATATTAACATGGCTTCATGTTTATCTTCACTATATTGATTTGGTCTCATTCGGATATATTCATGTATTTGCGTTTTGTCCTCTACAACATTCACTTATAGCTATGTCTTCTCATTGGATCTTTTAAACTAAGTGAATGTGATCGGACCCTAACCTTTCTATGCTCCCATCTCAAATCTATCTATCCAAATCATATGCATTCTATTGAAACTGTCGAATGTCTTCGCTGCGTCCTTGTGAGCAGAAGATACAGAGACAAACATTAAATCTGTTTTAAATGCTCAATCCTTTTTTCCTGAAACCCGGAGAAGTGGGAACGACCACCCGACAATCCAGGCGTACGTGGGAACATGGAACAACCTCCAATGAGTTGCATGATTGCCACGTGTCCTTCAGATGTGAACCGCCAGGGGCACCTGCATAATAACGCTGTGCCATCCCTGTCCTTATAAATACACGCCACACCCCAGTCATTATCTCTTCTTCCACTTCTATTTCTCGCACAAACCCTAGCGCCACCGCTAGCCCTCAACAACACCGGCGACGAAGCGCTTAGCTGCCGCGACCTCACTGATGCCGTCATCACACCGGCCGCGGACATCGTCTTCTCCGCCGTCGCCGTAGGTGTCCTCCGTCGCCAAGTTAGGGCACGGAAGATCGAACTGCTCGGCCTCATCTCCTACTCTATCTAGCAGTTCCTCGAGTGGTAAATAAAAACTCTTTTTACAGTCCTTTTTGATCCGATAGATTCATCCTTTTCAACCACAAGTGGTTTCTGTTCCTACAAAGTTGGATCTATCCTGTTCTGCATCTCATAACATGCCTAGTATGTTCACTTATGCTTCACAAAGTAGTTAGATTCCTTACTTGTACTTATTCGTGGATTCGTACAAATCTGGAACCAACTCTCTACATATGAGTGAATGTCTTTGCACTATGAGGTCAATGTCTTCTAAACTGATTTATCTTCAAAATCTTCTAAGAATGCATATGACCTCTTCCCCTTTCTTCGCATCTCTAATGCTGTCACAGGTACATGTCCGTGGGAGAATCCCTTGGTTCTTATAGTCTGCATTCATTTGCAGAGTTCTTACAGCATCACATAAATTCTCCCGAAGCCAGTTCCTGTCTGACCAGCAGACAGAAGACTTTGACAGTGTCAAAGCCTTTCAGTCTAAACTTCATGGCAACAGAGAAATCAACAAGGAAGGGTGGCAGACAGCGCCGTGGGGGTACATCAATGGATCTGCCCGAAGATCTCTATGAACTATACAAAACTGACCCCGAAGAAAGCTATGGTCAGCGCAAGACACGAATCCAATGGATTCAAAGATATTGGGCCGAGCAATGGTTCAAGTACAGATTCGTCACCAAGGAGTATGCTGAGAAGAATGCTATCATGCGTCCTTGGGGAGACATTCTCTATAAAAATCTTCAACTCAAGACCAGAACTTAAGCCATTGCTCAAGGATTCTACCCATGCATGGTCCGAGGGCCACAGTCTACTGATGACGACCCATCGTCATTGCTATGGTGTCGAGATGACAATCTGTTCAAGCGCAACTTTCAGTTTGCCAAGAACCCGGCCAGGGAAAACAAGAAGTCTTGGGGATTAGACTTCAACCCAGGCCCCTCTACGCCATGTGCCGATGGCACACGCGAAGCTGACCCCAATCTTGTTGGGCCCTTCTACAACTTAGAAGGTCTCATCACTCACATTCAAGTTCAAGGGGCAGCCTTGGATCACTCTGCAGACGACATTGACTCTGACGAAGCGCCTGCACCACCAAAGCCAAAGAAGCAGAAGAAACCTAAGGCTTCGAAGCTTTCCACTCCACCAAAAGTGTCACGCACGAAGCCTCTGGCCACTGCTCCTCGTGCACCAAGTGTGCAGTCTGAAGATCGCTCTCGCATCTCCAAGACTGAGAAGAAAAAGAAGAAGCCCGTGCACTCCTCTAGTTCTGTTCTGACTCCTGCTGCTGTTTTGAGAAACGAGAATGACACAATTGATCTGTCTAGCGACGATGATCTTGGCGATGATGCTCTTGAGCAATTGATAAAGAGCAATCAAGAGGCGGAAATCTTCAATGATCTTTCCCTCTTTGATGTGGAGATCCTGTACAAGTTTATTGATGAGTGGTTTGACAGCCCAGACCTTAATTTTGATGATCTTCAGCTCCCAATTGGCCGCAACATCGCTTTCCATGGAACCATTGCTCCTGAGCTGGCTCTTCAGAGAAGATTGTTGAGCTGAAGCACAAGATTGATTATGAAAAGGCTCAGTTCAAGAAGCACATGGCCAAGCTCAATGTTGAAGACATTCAAAACTTCAAGGTCATGCTGCATGAGCTCAAGGAGGCGTTTCACAAGAAACGTGAAGAAGCAAGAGGTTCTCGTGAGCGCATGAAGAATCTCGCTGCCAAATGTGTTCAAGGCTACAATGAAGCTGAAAAGCGCAAGGCTTTGGGGCGACCAGGCATCGACCCCAGAATGGCTGCCAAGAAGAAGAAGAAGCCTGCTGTGGCCCACCCAGAAGCATCAAGGCAGGAAGAACCTTGCATTGTCTTCCCGGCCAGTATGACAGGCTCGAAGCCTAAGGTCCCCACAATGGCTTCAGAGCTCAAGAAAACTAGGGCAGCTGAAGCCGAAGCCCGAAAGCGAAGACCAAGGCCACCACTGATGATGCTCCACCGACTAAGAAGAGAAAGACAAAGAAGAGAGATCGGGCTGCTCCCACAGAGCCCCTTATTGTCAAGCCAATCTCAGTGGCTTGTCCTGCGTCTGAACATCATGAGCGCCAATTGATAGTTCATGAGCCTGCTTCCACAGAGGCTCCTGAAGCTTAAGACATTCTAGCTGTTGACCCCACCGCAGCTGAAGACATTGGTCATCAAGACAATGTTGAAGATGATGAAGTCCTTCCTCAGATCGAGCACAATTTGGTATCATCGCATGTTCTCACGAACAGTGAACTCATCAGCATTGGTCGTCCATTGACGCCAATTGCTCAGGATGACTCATGGGCTGATCACCCTCAAGAATCCCCTTGTGATGAAGAAACACCAGTTACTCCGCCAACCCAGGTCACCACTCTGGTGATTGACGATGAAGACTTTGAGGCCCAACCAACTCCATCTCCACAGGCGTCGCCAGGGTTTCGCAGGCTTTGCAAAGGATCAAGGCCACATGTCACTTTGTCAAGTGTTCCAGAAGGAGAAGAGCGCCAATCCGTTTCACGCGAAGTCTTTCCTGAAGCCTCTCCTACTGCGAACATCCCTGAATCTGAAGCCAAAGCGGCTGAAGATATTCCGGCTGCATTAGCCGATGACCAAGAAGAAGAACCAAGAGAAGAAGAACGTGTTGCTACACCCCCTTCCAACCCTGAAGTTGTTCTCGAGGAAAATGTGTCCGACCCTCCAGCTCATGAAGTGGAGGTTCCCAATACTGAGGCAGCCACCAACCTCAACACTGAAGCCAATGACGTTGTCATGGCTGAAGCTAATATGGCACCTGAAGTCAATGTGGTGCCAGAAGTGAATGCACTTGAAGCCAATACAGCACCCAAAACAAATCCGCTACTCGAAGACAATGCCTCTGCTCCTGTACCACCTCCCAGGCCACTCACCATCGAGCAAGCATTCTATCAAGGGCAACTTACCACTGTCCGCTGGCCCATTCTGGTTCCTCCACCCGCTGCCGGTCCGCAATTTGAATATCATGTGGAGCACAGGCCTCAGGTCCAGAAGCCAAAGCCAATGCTACCACGGTTTCCAGGTACTGCAACCTCACCAGGATCGTTTAATCTGAATGGTTTGAAGGCACACAACACATTCTTTAACAGTGACAAGAACCCCTACACAAGGCCAAGAATCTCCTCAGATCGATTCTGGAGTTATCAGTAGCGCAGCTACTATTCTTGCATCTTATACAATTAGGGGCGCATTTTCCCCATATGCGTCTAGACTGCGAGGCCATTGCTGGATTGCCTTGCCTTGAAGAAGCTCTTGACTGCTTCCGTGATGCGGGTCTGCTCAACTTTGTGACTGACAAGGAACATTGGAATGAAGAACTTCTGCTTCAATTCTATGCTACCCTCCACATTCGTGGATACAACAGGGATCCGAAGACTTGGATCCTTGAGTGGATGACGGGCAATGTACATCATGAAGCTAAAGCCCAAGACATCATTGAGCTCACAACCCTACCCACTCCCGGCGAATATTATGAACCAGGTTGTCAACAACACCAATGCTTTGGAGAGCATTTTTCAGAAGCCAGAGCCTAACATGAGCCAAATGCTGAGCATGATGAAGCCTCTGCCACGTGACGCTGAATACCCAACGGAATTCTTTGTTGAAGACCTAGAGTATCTGCCCCGCACCATCTATCATATCATCAGGCGAACTCCATGGCCTGTCAAAGGACATTCATCTGCAAATAAGCTTGAAGGAGCAATGAAGACTTTGCTTTTCTATATCTTCAATGGCATCAACTTCAATGCTCAAGACTTTTTCATCAGGCAGTTGGCTGCATCTGGCTCCGACATCTTTGGTCTGAAGTTCTATGCTCCATGGGTAATGCGCCTCATCAAGCTTCATGATGTCTACTACACAACCTTCTTCTTGTAGACGTTGTTGGGCCTCCAAGTGCAGAGGTTTGTAGGACAGTAGCAAATTTCCCTCAAGTGGATGACCTAAGGTTTATCAATCCGTAGGAGGTGTAGGATGAAGATGGTCTCTCTCAAGCAACCCTGCAACCAAATAACATAGAGTCTCTTGTGTCCCCAACACACCCAATACAATGGTAAATTGTATAGGTGCACTAGTTCGGCGAAGAGATGGTGATGCAAGTGGTATATGGATGGTAGATAATAGTTTTTGTAATCTGAAATTATAAAAACAGCAAGGTAACTAATGATAAAAGTGAGCGTAAACGGTATTGCAATGTGTTGAAACAAGGCCTAGGGTTCATACTTTCACTAGTGCAAGTCCTCTCAACAATAATAACATAATTGGATCACATAACTATCCCTCAACATGCAACAAAGAGTCACTCCAAAGTCACTAATATCAGAGAGCAAATGAAGAGATTATGGTAGGGTACGAAACCACCTCAAAGTTATTCTTTCCAATCAATCCGTTGGGCTATTCCTATAAGTGTCACAAAGCCGTGGAGTTCGTACTAGAATAACACCTTAAGACACAAATCAACCAAAACCCTAATGTCACCTAGATACTCCAATGTCACCTCAAGTATCCGTGGGTATGATTATACGATATGCATCACACAATCTCAGATTCATCTATTCAACCAACACATAGAACCTCAAAGAGTGCCCCAAAGTTTCTACCGGAGAATCACGACGAAAACGTGTGTCAACCCCTATGCATAGGTTCATGGGTGGAACCCACAAGTTGGTCACTAAAACATACATCAAGTGAATCACGTGATATCCCATTGTCACCACAGATATGCACGGCAAGACATACATCAAGTGTTCTCAAATCTTTAAAGACTCAATCCGATAAGATTACTTCAAGGGGAAAACTCAATCCATTACAAGAGAGTAGAGGGGGAGAAGAAACATAAGATCCAACTATAATAGCAAAGCTCGCGATACATCAAGATCATGTCAAATCAAGAACACGAGAGAGAGAGAGAGAGAGATCAAACACATAGCTAATGGTACATACCCTCAGCCCCGAGGGAGAACTACTCCCTCCTCGTCATGGAGAGCACCGGGATGATGAAGATGGCCACCGGAGAGGGATTGCCCCCTCCGGCAGGGTGCCGGAACGGGTCTAGATTGGTTTTCGGTGGCTACGGAGGCTCCTGGCAGCAGAACTCCCGATCTATTGTGCTCCCCGATCGTTTTAGGGTATATGGAGATATATATATAGGCGGAAGAAATGCGCCAGGGGGGGCACGAGGGTGGAGGGCGCGCCCCCTACCTCGTGGCCTCCTCGAAGCTTTCCCTACGTGGACTCCAAGTCTTCTGGGTTTCTTCTGGTCCAAAAATAAGTTCCGTGAAGTTTCAGGTCAATTGGACTTTGTTTGATTTTCCTTTTCTTCGAAACCCTAAAATAGGCAAAAAAACAGAAATTCGCACTGGGCTCTGGGTTAATAGGTTAGTCCCCAAAAATAATATAAAAGTGTATAATAAAGCCCATAAACATCCAAAACAGAAGATAATATAGCATGGAGCAATAAAAAATTATAGATACGTTGGAGACGTATCACTTCACTCTGCTATCAGCTATCAGTCGTCTGCGCAATCACCTTATATTCTTGCTAGAGGTTGATCTGTCTGTCGAAGCCATTTACCCAGAGCCTGCAAAGGAGCCAATTTATCTTCACAATGTCGATCATCAAAGCTTCACCCAGCCCATTGAAGGAGTTTAGTCCGTTTCTCGTGTTTATCCCTTGGCTGGCAATACACGTGCCCCTCGCACCCAAACTGAAGCCACTGCAAGTACCATCGCTCAAAGGCCTCGGAAGCGATCTCATGTTCTCAATGACCGAGAGCTTCTCATCGCTCTACATCAGAAAGAGGATAAGCATCATGACTGGCTTAAGTGTCAGATGCAAAGCCTCTTGGTGGACGTAAATCGCATTCGAAATCTTGCCACCAAGAATGCCTTTGTTACACATGAAACACGTCGGAGGTCTTGGAAGAGTTTGACATTGCTCAGTGCTGAAGCTGATCTTCAAGATGATGGCTTCACAGAGAGATTCAAGTTTGACTCAACTCCTCCAAGGAATGCTCACTTGCGTCGGACTCCCTCACTTGAAGACTCTGACTATTCTTCCTCATCTGCAACAGTTAATGCCAGAGTCATAGGAGGTTTATGTGTGAAAGAGCGTATCATATCACGGGGTTTTGATGCACCGGCGAAGTTTGCACCAACTCTCAATGTGAGAAAGGGCAATGCACGGTCCCGAAGAGGCTAGCAAGGATGGAAGGGTGAGAGTGCGTATAATCCATGGACTCAACATTAGTCATAAAGAACTCACATACTTATTGCAAAAATCTACAAGTCATCAAAAACCTCGGCACTACGGGCATGCTCCTAGGGGGATAGATTCGTAGGAAAAGACCATCGCTCGTCCCCGACCGCCACTCATAAGGAAGATAATCAAATAACACCTCATGTTTCAAATTTGTTACATAACATTTTGAAGGAAATATGCCCTAGAGGCAATAATAAAGTTATTATTTATTTCCTTATATCATGATAAAAGTTTATTATTAATGCTAGAATTGTATTAACCAGAAACATAATACATGTGTGAATACATAGACAAACAGAGTGTCACTAGTATGCCTCTACTTGACTAGCTCATTAATCAAAGATGGTTATGTTTCCTAACCATGGACAAAGAGTTGTCATTTGATTAACGGGATCACATCATTAGTTGAATGATCTGATTGACATGACCCATTCCATTAGCTTAGCACCCGATCGTTTAGTATGTTGCTATTGCTTTCTTCATGACTTATACATGTTCCTATGACTATGAGATTATGTAACTCCCGTGTGCCAGAGGAACACTTTGTGTGCTACCAAACGTCACAATGTAACTGGGTGATTATAAAGGTGCTCTACAGGTGTCTCCAAAGGTACATGTTGGGTTGACGTATTTCGAGATTAGGATTTGTCACTCCGATCATCGGAGAGGTATCTCTGGGCACTCTCGGTAATGCACATCACTTAAGCCTTGCAAGCATTGCAACTAATGAGTTAGTTGCGGGATGATGTATTACGGAACGAGTAAAGAGACTTGCCAGTAACGAGATTGAACTAGGTATTGGATACCGACGATCGAATCTCGGGCAAGTAACATACTGATGACAAAGGGAACAACGTATGTTGTTATGCGGTCTGACCAATAAAAGATCTTTGTAGAATATGTAGGAACCAATATGAGCATCCAGGTTCCGCTATTGGTTATTGACCGGAGACGTGTCTCGGTCATGTCTACATTATTCTCGAACCCGTAGGGTCCGCACGCTTAAGGTTATGATGACAGTTATATTATGAGTTTATGCATTTTGATGTACCGAAGTTTGTTCAGAGTCCTGGATGTCATCACGGACATGACGAGGAGTCTCGAAATGGTCGAGACATAAAGATTGATATATTGGAAGCCTATATTTGGATATCGGAAGTGTTCCGGGTGAAATCGGGATTTTACCGGAAAACCGGGAGGTTACCGGAACCCCCCGGGAGGTACATGGGCCTTAATGGGCCTTAGTGGAAGAAGAGGAGAGGCGGCCAGGGCTGGGCCGCGCGCCCCTCCCCCTAGTCTGAATAGGACAAGGAGAGAGGGGGCCGGCGCCCCCCTCCTTCTCTCTCTCTGTTCCCACCTCGCGAATCCTATTCCAACTAGGATTGGGGGGGGGGAGTCCTACTCCCGGAGGGAGTAGGACTCCTCCTGGCGCGCCCTATGATGGCCGGCCGGCCTCCCCCTCTTGAACCTTTATATACGGAGGCAGGGGCACCCCTAGAGACAGAAGTTGATCCACGTGATCATATTCTTAACCGTGTGCGGTGCCCCCTTCCACCATAATCCTCGATAATATTGTAGCGGTGCTTAGGCGAAGCCCTGCGACGGTAGTACATCAAGATCGTCACCATGCCGTCGTGCTGATGGAACTCTTCCCCGACACTTTGCTGGATCGGAGTCCGGGGATCGTCATCGAGCTGAACGTGTGCTTGAACTCGGAGGTGTCGTAGTTTCGCTACTTGATCGGTCGGGCCGTGGAGACGTATGACTACATCAACCAAACGCTTCCGTTGTCGATCTACAAGGGTGCGTAGATCACACTCTCCCCTCTCGTTGCTATGCATCACCATGATCTTGCGTGTGCGTAGGATTTTTTTGGAAATTACTACGTTGCCCAACAGTGGCATCCGGGCCTAGGTTTTATGTGTTGATGTTATATGCACGAGTAGAACACAAGTGAGTTGTGGGCGATATAAGTCATACTGCTTACCAGCATGTCATACTTTGGTTCGGCGGTATTGTTGGATGAAGCGGCCCGGACCGACATTACGCGTACACTTACGCGAGACCGGTTCTCCCGACATGCTTTGCACATAGGTGGCTTGCGGGTGACAGTTTCTCCAACTTTAGTTGAACCGAGTGTGGCTACGCCCGGTCCTTGCGAAAGTTAAAACAACACCAACTTGACAAACTATCGTTGTGGTTTTGATGCGTAGGTAAGATTGGTTCTTGCTTAAGCCCATAGCAGCCACGTAAAACTTGCAACAACAAAGTAGAAGACGTCTAACTTGTTTTTGCAGGGCATGTTGTGATGTGATATGGTCAAGACATGATGCTAAATTTTATTGTATGAGATGATCATGTTTTGTAACCGAGTTATCGGCAACTGGCAGGAGCCATATGGTTGTCGCTTTATTGTATGCAATGCAATCGCGCTGTAATGCTTTACTTTATCACTAAGCGGTAGCGATAGTCGTGGAAGCATAAGATTGGCGAGACGACAACGATGCTACGATGGAGATCAAAGTGTCGCGCCGGTGACGATGGTGATCATGACGGTGCTTCGGAGATGGAGATCACAAGCACAAGATGATGATGGCCATATCATATCACTTATATTGATTGCATGTGATGTTTATCTTTATGCATCTTATCTTGCTTTGATTGACGGTAGCATTATAAGATGATCTCTCACTAAATTATCAAGATAAAAGTGTTCTCCTTGAGTATGCACCGTTGCCAAAGTTCGTCGTGCCCAGACACCACATGATGATCGGGTGTGATAAGCTCTACGTCCATCTACAACGGGTGCAAGCCAGTTTTGCACATGCAGAATACTCAGGTTAAACTTGACGAGCCTAGCATATGCACATATGGCCTCAGAACACTGAGATCGAAAGATCGAGCATGAGTCATATAGTAGATATGATCAACATAGTGATGTTCACCATTGAAAACTACTCCATTTCATGTGATGATCGGTTATGGTTTAGTTGATTTGGATCACGTGATCACTTAGAAGATTAGAGGGATGTCTATCTAAGTGGGAGTTCTTAAGTAATATGATTAATTGAACTTAAATTTATCATGAACTTAGTACCTGATAGTATCTTGCTTATGTATGTTTGATTGTAGATAGATGGCCCGTGTTGTTGTTCCGTTGAATTTTAATGCGTTCCTTGAGAAAGCAAAGTTGAAAGATGATGGTAGCAATTACACGGACTGGGTCCGTAACTTGAGGATTATCCTCATTGCTGCACAGAAAAATTACGTCCTGGAAGCACCGCTGGGTGCCAGGCCTGCTGCTGGAGCAACACCAGATATTATGAATGTCTGGCAGAGCAAAGCTGATGACTACTCGATAGTTCAGTGTGCCATGCTTTACGGCTTAGAATCGGGTCTTCAACGACGTTTTTGAACGTCATGGAGCATATGAGATGTCCCAGGAGTTGAAGTTAATATTTCAAGGAAATGCCCGGATTGAGAGATATGAAGTCTCCAATAAGTTCTATAGCTGCAAGATGGAGGAGAACAGTTCTGTCAGTGAGCATATACTCAAAATGTCTGGGTATAATAATCACTTGATTCAGGTGGGAGTTAATCTTCCAGATGATTGCGTCATTGACAGAATTCTCCAATCACTGCCACCAAGCTACAAGAGCTTCGTGATGAACTATAATATGCAAGGGATGAATAAGACTATTCCCGAGCTCTTCGCAATGCTGAAAGCTGCGGAGGTAGAAATCAAAAAGGAGCATCAAGTGTTGATGGTCAACAAGACCACTAGTTTCAAGAAAAAGGGCAAAGGGAAGAAGAAGGGGAACTTCAAGAAGAACAGCAAGCAAGTTGCTGCTCAAGAGAAGAAACCCAAGTCTGGACCTAAGCCTGAAACTAAGTGCTTCTACTGCAAGTAGACTGGTCACTGGAAGCGGAACTGCCCCAAGTATTTGGCGGATAAGAAGGATGGCAAGGTGAACAAAGGTATATGTGATATACATGTTATTGATGTGTACCTTACTAGAGCTCGCAGTAGCACCTGGGTATTTGATACTGGTTCTGTTGCTAATATTTGCAACTCGAAACAGGGACTACGGATTAAGCGAACACTGGCAAAGGACGAGGTGACGATGCGCGTAGGAAATGGTTCCAAAGTCGATGTGATCGCGGTCGGCACGCTACCTCTACATCTACCTTCGGGATTAGTATTAGACCTAAATAATTGTTATTTGGTGCCAACGTTGAGCATGAACATTATATCTGGATCTTGTTTAGTGCGAGACGGTTATTCATTTAAATCATAGAATAATGGTTGTTCTATTTATATGAGTAATATCTTTTATGGTCATGCACCTTTGAAGAGTGGTCTATTTTTGATGAATCTCGATAGTAGTAACACACATATTCATAATGTTGAAGCCAAAAGATGCAGAGTTGATAATGATAGTGCAACTTATTTGTGGCACTGCCGTTTAGGTCATATCGGTATAAAGCGCATGAAGAAACTCCATACTAATGGACTTTTGGAACCACTTGATTATGAATCACTTGGTACTTGCGAACCGTGCCTCATGGGCAAGATGACTAAAACACCGTTCTCCGGTACTATGGAGAGAGCAACAGATTTGTTGGAAATCATACATACAGATGTATGTGGTCCGATGAATATTGAGGCTCGTGGCGGATATCGTTATTTTCTCACCTTCACAGATGACTTAAGCAGATATGGGTATATCTACTTAATGAAACATAAGTCTGAAACATTTGAAAAGTTCAAAGAATTTCAGAGTGAAGTTGAAAATCATCGTAACAAGAAAATAAAGTTTCTACGATCTGATCGTGGAGGAGAATATTTGAGTTACGAGTTTGGTGTACATTTGAAACAATGCGGAATAGTTTCGCAACTCACGCCACCCGGAACACCACAGCGTAATGGTGTGTCCGAACGTCATAATCGTACTTTACTAGATATGGTGCGATCTATGATGTCTCTTACTGATTTACCGCTATCGTTTTGGGGTTATGCTTTAGAGACGGCCGCATTCACGTTAAATAGGGCACCATCAAAATCCGTTGAGACGACGCCTTATGAACTATGGTTTGGCAAGAAACCAAAGTTGTCGTTTCTTAAAGTTTGGGGCTGCGGTGCTTATGTGAAAAAGCTTCAACCTGATAAGCTCGAACCCAAATCGGAGAAATGTGTCTTCATAGGATACCCAAAGGAGACTGTTGGGTACATCTTCTATCACAGATCCGAAGGCAGGACATTCGTTGCTAAGAATGGATCCTTTCTAGAGAAGGAGTTTCTCTTGAAAGAAGTGAGTGGGAGGAAAGTAGAACTTGACGAGGTAACTGTACCTGCTCCCTTATTGGAAAGTAGTACATCACAGAAACCTGTTTCTGCGACACCTACACCAATTAATGAGGAAGCTAATGATAATGACCATGAAACTTCAGAACAAGATACTACTGAACCTCATAGATCAACCAGAGTAAGATCCGTGCCAGAGTGGTACGGTAATCCTGTTCTAGAAATCATGCTACTAGATCATGATGAACCTACGAACTATGAAGAAACGATGGTGAGCCCATATTCCGTAAAATGGCTTAAAGCCATGAAATCTGAGATGGGATCCATGTATGAGAACAAAGTATGGACTTTGGTTGACTTGCCCGTTGATCGGCAAGCAATTGAGAATAAATGGATCTTCAAGAAGAAGACTGACGCTGACGGTAATATTACTGTCTACAAAGCTTGACTTGTCGCAAAAGGTTTTCGACAAGTTCAAGGGGTTGACTACGATGAGACCTTCTCACCCGTAGCGATGCTTAAGTCTGTCCGAATCATGTTAGCAATTGTCGCATTTTATGATTATGAAATTTGGCAGATGGATGTCAAAACTGCATTCCTGAATGGATTTCTGGAAGAAGAGTTGTATATGATGCAACCGGAAGGTTTTGTCGATCCAAAGGGAGCTAACAAAGTGTGCAAGCTCCAGCGATCCATTTATGGACTGGTGCAAGCCTCTCGGAGTTGGAATAAATGCTTTGATAGTGTGATCAAAGCATTTGGTTTTATACAGACTTTCGGAGAAGCCTGTATTTACAAGAAAGTGAGTGGGAGCTCTATAGCATTTCTGATATTATATGTGGATGACATATTACTGATTGGAAATGATATAGAATTTCTGGATAGCACAAAGGGATACTTGAATAAGAGTTTTTCAATGAAAGACCTCGGTGAAGCTGCTTACATATTAGGCATAAAGATCTATAGAGATAGATCAAGACGCTTAATTGGACTTTCACAAAGCACATACCTTGACAAGATTTTAAAGAAGTTCAAAATGGATCAAGCAAAGAAAGGGTTCTTGCCTGTGTTACAAGGTGTGAAGTTGAGTCAGACTCAATGCCCGACCACTGCAGAAGATAGAGAGAAAATGAAAGATGTTCCCTATGCTTCAGCCATAGGCTCTATCATGTATGCAATGCTGTGTACCAGACCTGATGTGTGCCTTGCTATAAGTCTAGCAGGGAGGTACCAAAGTAATCCAGGAGTGGATCACTAGACAACGGTGAAGAACATCCTGAAGTACCTGAAACGGACTAAGGATATGTTTCTCGTATATGGAGGTGACAAAGAGCTCATCGTAAACGGTTACGTTGATGCAAGCTTTGACACTGATCCGGACGATTCTAAATTGTAAACCGGATACGTGTTTACATTAAACGGTGGAGCTGTCAGTTGGTGCAGTTCTAAACAAAGCGTCGTGGCGGGATCTACATGTGAAGCGGAGTACATAGCTGCTTCAGAAGCAGCAAACGAAGGAGTCTGGATGAAGGAGTTCATATCCGATCTAGGTGTCATACCTAGTGCATCGGGTCCAATGAAAATCTTTTGTGACAATACTGGTGCAATTGCCTTGGCGAAGGAATCCAGATTTCACAAGAGAACCAAACACATCAAGAGACGCTTCAATTCCATCCGAGATCTAGTCCAGGTGGGAGACATAGAGATTTGCAAGATACATACGGATCTGAATGTAGCAGACCCGTTGACTAAGCCTCTTCCACGAGCAAAACATGATCAGGACCAAGGCTCCATGGGTGTTAGAATCATTACTGTATAATCTAGATTATTGACTCTAGTGCAAGTGGGAGACTGAAGGAAATATGCCCTTGAGGCAATAATAAAGTTATTATTTATTTCCTTATATCATGATAAAAGTTTATTATTCATGCTAGAATTGTATTAACCAGAAACATAATACATGTGTGAATACATAGACAAACAGAGTGTCACTAGTATGCCTCTACTTGACTAGCTCGTTAATCGAAGATGGTTATGTTTCCTAACCATGGACAAAGAGTTGTAATTTGATTAACGGGATCACTCCATTAGTTGAATGATCTGATTGGCATGACCCATTCCATTAGCTTAGCACCCGATCGTTTAGTATGTTGCTATTGCTTTCTTCATGACTTATACATGTTCCTATGACTATGAGATTATGTAACTCCCGTGTGCCGGAGGAACACTTTGTGTGCTACCAAACGTCACAACGTAACTGGGTGATTATAAAGGTGCTCTACAGGTGTCTCCAAAGGTACATGTTGGGTTGACGTATTTCGAGATTAGGATTTGTCACTCCGATCGTCGGAGAGGTATCTCTGGGCCCTCTCGGTAATGCACATCACTTAAGCCTTGCAAGCATTGCAACTAATGAGTTAGTTGCGGGATGATGTATTACGGAACGAGTAAAGAGACTTGCCGGTAACGAGATTGAACTAGGTATTGGATACCGACGATAGAATCTCGGGCAAGTAACATACCGATGACAAAGGGAACAACGTATGTTGTTATGCGGTCTGACCGATAAAAGATCTTCGTAGAATATGTAGGAACCAATATGAGCATCCAGGTTCCGCTATTGGTTATTGACTGGAGACGTGTCTCGGTCATGTCTACATTATTCTCGAACCCGTAGGGTCCGCACGCTTAAGGTTATGATGACAGTTATATTATGAGTTTATGCATTTTGATGTACCGAAGTTTGTTCGGAGTCCCGGATGTGATCACGCACATGATGAGGAGTCTCGAAATGGTCGAGACATAAAGATTGATATATTGGAAGCCTATATTTGGATATCGGAAGTGTTCCGGGTGAAATCGGGATTTTACCGGAAAACCGGGAGGTTACCGGAACCCCCCGGGAGGTACATGGGCCTTAATGGGCCTTAGTGGAAGAAGAGGAGAGGTGGCCAGGGCTGGGCCGCGCGCCCCTCCCCCTAGTCCAAATAGGACAAGGAGAGAGGGGGCCGGCGCCCCCCTCCTTCTCTCTCTTTGTTCCCACCTCGCGAATCCTATTCCAACTAGGATTGGGGGGGAAGTCCTACTCCCGGAGGGAGTAGGACTCCTCCTGGCGCGCCCTATGATGGCCGGCCGGCCTCCCCCTCTTGAACCTTTATATACGGAGGCAGGGGCACCCCTAGAGAAAGAAGTTGATCCACGTGATCATATTCTTAACCGTGTGCGGTGCCCCCTTCCACCATAATCCTCGATAATATTGTAGCGGTGCTTAGGCGAAGCCCTGTGACGGTAGTACATCAAGATCGTCACCACGCCGTCGTGCTGACGGAACTCTTCCCCGACACTTTGCTGGATCGGAGTCCGGGGATCGTCATCGAGCTGAACGTGTGCTAGAACTCGGAGGTGCCGTAGTTTCGGTACTTGATCTGTCGGGCCGTGGAGACGTACGACTACATCAACCAAACGCTTCCATTGTCGATCTACAAGGGTACGTAGATCACACTCTCCCCTCTCGTTGCTATGCATCACCATGATCTTGCGTGTGCGTAGGAATTTTTTTGAAATTACTACGTTCCCCAACATGTTTACCATACGTGCATGCTACGGGACTTGCAAACTTCACACAAGCACTTCTCAAATTCACAACTACTCAACTAGCACGACTTTGATATTATTACCTCCATATCTCAAAACAATCATCAAGGATCAAACTTCTCTTAGTATTCAATGCACTTATATGAAAGTTTTTACTATTCTTGGATGCCTAGCATATTAGGATTATTTAAGAAAATTACCATGCTATTTAAGACTCCCAAAATAATCTAAGTGAAGCATGAGAGTTCATCTATTTCTACAAAATAAAACCACCACCGTGCTCTAAAAAGATATAAGTGAAGCACTAGAGCAAATGACAAACTACTCCGAAAGATGTAAGTGAAGATCAATGAGTAGTCGAATAATTATGCAACCATGTGAAGACTCTCTAACATTTAATAATTTCAGATCTTTGTATTTTATTCAAACAACAAGCAAAACTAAATAAAATAAAATGACGCTCCAAGCAAAACACATCTCATGTGGCGAATAAAAATATAGCTCCAAGTAAAGTTACCAATGAACGAAGACGAAAGAGGGGATGCCTTCCGGTGCATCCCCAAGCTTAGGCTCTTGCCACTCCTTATTCCATAGTCCATCGAATCTTTACCCAAAACTTGAAAACTTCACAACACAAAACTTAACAGAAAACTCGTAAGCTCCGTTAGTGAAAGAAAACCAAACACCACTTCAAGGTACTGTAATGAACCCATTCTTAATTTATATTGGTGTTAAACCTACTGTATTCCAACTTCTCTATGGTTTATAAACTCTTTTACTAGCCATAGATTCATTACAATAAGCAAACACCACAAGAAAAACAGAATCTGTCAAAAACAGAACAGTCTGTAGTAATCTGGATCAAACGTATACTTATGGAACTCATAAAATTCTCAAATAAATTTCTGGACGTGAGTAATTCGTCTATTAATCATCTGCAAAAATAATTAACTAAATAGCACTCTCCAAATAAAAATGGCAGCAATTCTCGTGAGCGCTAAAGTTTCTGTTTTTTACAGCATGATCAACAAGACTTTCCCCAAGTCTTCCCAAAGGTTCTACTTGGCACAAACACTAATTAAAAGCATTAAACCACATCTAAACAGAGGCTAGATGAATTATTTATTACTAAACAGGAACAAAAAGCAAGGAATAAAAATAAAGTTGGGTTGCCTCCCAACAAGCGCTATCGTTTAATGCCCCTAGCTAGGCATGATGATTCAATGATGCTCACATAAAAGATAGGAATTGAAACATAAAGAGAGCATCATGAATGACTAGCACATTTAAGTCTAACCCACTTCCTATGCATAGGGATTTTGTGAGCAAACAACTCGTGGGAACAAGAATCAACTTGCATAGGAAGGTAAAACAAGCATAACTTCAAAACTTTAAGCACATAGAGAGGAAACTTGATATTATTGCAATTCCTACAAGCATATATTCCTCCCTCATAATAATTTTCATTAGCATCATGAATGAATTCAACAATATAACCAGCACCTAAAGCATTCTTTTCATGATCTACAAGCGTAGAATTTTTATTACTCTCAACATAAGCAAAATTCTTCCCATTCGGAATAGTGGAAGCATCATAAGAGACTCGAATACTATAAATTGTTTCCACATTAAAAGAGTAATGTTCAGAAAAGGGGTAATCATAATAATGAAAAATTTTATAAATATAATCACTACTTTTTATAGCATAAGTATCATCACAATAATCATCATAAGTAGGAGGCATGCTATCATCATTATAAATTTGCATGTCAAAACTTGGGAGACTAAAAATATCATCTTCATTAATCATAGCTTCCCCAAGCTTGGACAAACATTAATTTCAGCAAATATATTCTCAAATATGTCATCCTCATCAAACATAGCATCCCCAAGCTTGGGCCTTTTCATATCATAAGCATAATCACTCTCATCATTAATAGTATGGATAGCACCAATCGTATAGCAATTATCATATTCTTCCAAGCAAGTGCCAAAAAGATTTTCAAGATCATAAGAAGTATCATTATCTTCCACAATTATATTTTCATGAGGCACAATAGTAATAGGAGCAGCATTATGTGGGGGAGATATCTTTTTACCTCTCTTCCTTTTTCTTCTCTTCTTCTTCACCACATCATGTGTGGGTTCAATCCTATTTTTGGAGCTCCTTATTAATGAGATTCGTTGAATAGGAGGCTCCTCCTCGTTACCTGATCCATCATAAGAAATAATAGGAGGATATTGGGAAGTCTCTTCCCTTTCATTAGTATTCTCTTCATCTTCTATTTCTTTTCTTTTCTTTATGTAGTTGGCAATATAAGGATTTTCAATACAATTTACCGCACAATACATATAAATTTCCTCTAGATCAAAATGAAGAACTCTATCAAGGGAAAATTTTGGAATATCCTTAGTTATACGTTTCATTTCTTCATAACCCAAGAGCAAACTAAGTTCATTATGATGTGCAAGGGAAATCAAGTCATCACAATTTTTGGACACGATACGATCATGAAACAATTTGCATTGGGTATTGAAATGATCATGTTCATTGCAAAGCTCACAAGTATGGCCAAGATAATTTAATTTTTCAGCACATACATCAAGTGAATCACGTGATATCCCATTGTCACCACAGATACGCACGGCAAGACATACATCAAGTGTTCTCAAATCTTTAAAGACTCAATCCGATAAGATTACTTCAAGGGGAAAACTCAATCCATTACAAGAGAGTAGAGGGGGAGAAGAAACATAAGATCCAATTATAATAGCAAAGCTCGCGATACATCAAGATCATGTCAAATCAAGAACATGAGAGAGAGAGATCAAACACATAGCTACTGGTACATACCCTCAGCCCCGAGGGAGAACTACTCCCTCCTCGTCATGGAGAGCATCGGGAAGATGAAGATGGCCACCGGAGAGGGATTGCCCCATCCGGCAGGGTGCCGAAACGGGTCTAGATTGGTTTTCTGTGGCTACGGAGGCTTCTGGCGGCGGAACTCTCGATCTATTGTGTTCCTCGATCATTTTAGGGTATATGGAGATATATAGGCGGAAGAAATACGTCAGGGGGCCCACGAGGGTGGGGGGCACGCCCAGGGGGGTGGGCGCGCCCCTACCTCGTGGCCTCCTCGAAGCTTCCCCTACGTGGACTCTAAGCCTTCTAGGTTTCTTCTGGTCCAAAAATAAGTCCCATGAAGTTTCAGGTCAATTGGACTCCGTTTGATTTTCCTTTTCTTCGAAACCCTAAAATAGGCAAAAAAACAGAAACTCGCACTGGGCTCTGGGTTAATAGGTTAGTCCCAAAAATAATATAAAAGTGTATAATAAAGCCCATAAACATCCAAAACAGAAGATAATATAGCATGGAGCAATAAAAAATTATAGATACGTTGGAGACGTATCACTTCACTCTGCTATCAGCTATCAGTCGTCTGCGCAATCACCTTATATTCTTGCGAGAGGTTGATCTGTCTGTCGAAGCCATTTACCCAGAGCCTGCAAAGGAGCCAATTTATCTTCACAATGTCGATCATCAAAGCTTCACCCAGCCCACTGAAGGAGTTCAGTCCGTTTCTCGTGTTTATCCCTTGGCTGGCAATACACGTGCCCCTCGCACCCAAACTGAAGCCACTGCAAGTACCATCGCTCAAAGGCCTCGGAAGCGATCTCATGTTCTCAATGACCGAGAGCTTCTCATCGCTCTACATCAGAAAGAGGATAAGCATCATGACTGGCTTAAGCGTCAGATGCAAAGCCTCTTGGTGGACGTCAATCGCATTCGAAATCTTGCCACCAAGAATGCCTTTGTTACACATGAAACACGTCGGAGGTCTTGGAAGAGTTTGACATTGCTCAGTGCTGAAGCTGATCTTCAAGATGATGGCTTCACAGAGAGATTCAAGTTTGACTCAACTCCTCCAAGGAATGCTCACTTGCGTCGGACTCCCTCACTTGAAGAGTCTGACTATTCTTCCTCAGCTGCAATAGTTAATGTCAGAGTCATAGATGATCAAGATGATGCTACCTCACCACCTCCAACTTCGGTGCGTATCGACACTGCACCAAGTTCGTCTGCACCACCAAACCTCAACGACGAGCCTGCTTCATCGCCTAGTCCACTTGGGAATGAGTAGCAAGCTCTGTGTCTTCAAACCTTTTTGGTCATTACTGACAAAAGGGGGAGAAGCATATGAGTTGATAGTCTTCAAGCGGGTCCATATGGGTGGTTGCTATACTTTTGCTACATTTGCCAAGTCTTACAACTCTCGCTTTTGATACATTTGGTTTGTTTTGAGTTGTAACACTTAAACTTGATGGTCGTCTGCTACCTTTTCGACACTATGTGATGCGATGATAAATTCCGCATGTGCGACGATAAATTCCGCACGAAGTCATTTTGCAGACGTCCATTTTTCATTATGCATGTCATTATCTTCATTATATCCTTTCATGCATGATGAATTGTCTTCATAAGTGGAAGAGGATCTCCGCAAGTACAACCTGACATGTGCATTTGCATTCAAAAGCAAAATATTTATATGCACATCTTGAGGGGAGCCTTTCTGCTACTTACGAAGACATTGTCTAAATCCTTTACAATTTCACATACTTTTATCCCCGTTGAAAACTTCAACCGGTTTTTCATCAATCACCAAAAAGGGGGAGATTGTAAGTGCATCTAGTGCCACCCCTAGTTAGTTTTGGAGTATTGACGACAAACCTGGTTGAGGGACTAATGTGTTTGTGAGAATTGCAGGATAACACAGGTAGTAGTCCCTCGTTGATTCGATTTTCCTACCGGAGATGACCCCTAAAAATGTATGAAGACATTGAAGACAAAGGTTGTATGTGAAGATATTCACATTGAAGACTATGACAAGAGAAGACATCGCGTGAAGACTATGGAGCGCGAAGACTTAGTTGTTTTGTTGTTTCCTTTTCTTCTTTGTTGAGTCATAGGAACCACCGTACTGTTAAGTGGGGTCCCAGTGAACAAAGTCAGAATGACTGAAGTGATGCTTAACAAAAATCCTATGTCTTCGAGCGAAGACAATGAGAGCAAATCTTATCCAGAGCTGGATGAGTCAGCTTTACTTGTAGCCCAAGTAAAGTTGCTGCATGTGTTTGAAATCTGACCGTTGGAACACGTGTCAGTTCCTTAGTGACCCAAGGTCATTTCGGACAAATCAGGTCGGGTTGCCTAGTGGCTATAAATAGCCCACCCCCTACACCATAAATTGGTTGGCTGCTCAGAGTTAGTGCATGATTTTTGTCGTTTGAGAGCAACCCACCTCGAAGCCTCTGAGAGAGAAATCCTTGCGAGGACAAAGCCCTAAACACCAAGAGCCAAAGAGTGTTAGGCATCACTGAAGTCTTCCTGTCTATGTGATCTGAAGACTTGTTACACTTGAGGACTGTGAATCCGCCAGCCGGTTAGGCGTCGCGTTCTGAGCATCCAAGAGACATTATGGATCGCCGGTGAACGAAGTCTGTGAAGGTTTAGAAGTCTACCTTGAAGACTCACCAGAGTGATTGGGCGAGGACTGGGTGTCCTTAGCTCAAGGGGAATAAGGTGAAGACACGGTCTTCTGAGTTAAATCTCAGCCTCCCTAACCAGACATACAATTGTCACAACAACTGGAACTGGTCCAACAAATCATTATCTTCAACAAGCAACTGGTTCTATCCTTCCCATCTCTTTATTCATAGTTGGTCCTTATGAAGTCACTGCCTGTTTGCATTATCTATTTGTCTTCACTGTGTGACTGCTTGTTCTGATTGGCTTCATACTGTCTTCCATCTTGATCCATACTGCCTAGCTGCTATTAGTCTTTGTGCTTTCACTTCATTGAATACTTGACTATGGCTTGCCTAGTGTAGTCTACCTTCTGCTGCATGTTAATAGGTTCATTTCTATCGACTGTCTTCGAAACTTCCATGTTTTGAAGACTTCCATAAAAATCGCCTATTCACCCCCTCTAGTCGATAACTAGCACTTTCATGAGTTTATGTGTTTTGATGTACCAAAGGTAGTTCGGAGTCCTGAATATGATTACAGACATGACGAGGAGTCTCGAAATGGTCGAGACATAAAGATCGATATATTGGACGGCTATATTCAGACACCGGAAGTGTTCCGGGTGATTTCGGAGAAAACTGGAGTGCCGAAGGTGTTACCGGAACCCCCCGGGGAAGTATTGGGCCTTAGTGGGCCTTAGGGGAGAGAGAGGGCAGCAGCCAGGAGGTGGCGCCCCCCCCAAGGAGAGTCCGAATAGGACAAGGGGATGGGGGGGCCCTCTTTCCCTTTCCCTCTCCCTCTCTTTCCTTCCCCCTTCCTCCTTCCTAGTGGGACTAGGAAAGGATGAATCCTACTCCTACTAGGAGGAGGATTCCTCCTCTCCTTGGGCGCCACTAGGACCGGCCGGCCTCCCCCTTGCTCCTTTATATACGGGGGCAGGGGCACCCTAGGACACACAAGTTGATTGTTTCCAGCCGTGTGCGGTGCCCCCCTCCACCATAATCCACCTCGGTCATATCGTAGCGGTGGTTAGGCGAAGCCTTGTTCCGGTAGCATCATCATCATCATCACCGTCATCACGCCGTCGTGCTGACGAAGCTCCCCATTGAAGCACTATTGGATCGTGAGTTTGCGGGACGTCACCGAGCCGAACATGTGCAGATCGCGGAGGTGTCGTACCTTCGGTGCTGGGATCGGTCAATCGTGAAGGCGTACGACTACATCAACCGCGTTGTCATAACGCTTCCGCTTACGGTCTACGAGGGTACGTATTCAACACTCTTCCCTCTCATTGCTATGCATCACCATGATCTTGCGTGTGCGTAGGATTTTTTTTGAAATTTCTACGTTCCCCAACAGTGGCATCCGAGCTAGTTATGCGTAGATGTTATATGCATGAGTAGAACAGAAAGGAGTTGCGGGCGTGGGTATATACATATTGCTTGCCGTCACTAGTTGATTCTTGATTCGTCAGTATTGTTGGATGAAGCGGCCCAGACCGACATCACGCGTACGCTTACACAAGACTGGTACTACCGACGTGCTTCGCACATAGGTGGCTGGTGGGTGTCAGTTTCTCCAACTTTAGTTGAATCGGATTCAATGAACAGGGTTCTTTCTGAAGATCAAAAGCAATCACTATACCGTGTTATGGTTTTTGATGCGTAGGTAAGAACGGTTCTTCCTCAGCCCATAGCAGCCACATAAAACTTGCAACAACAAAGTAGAGGACTGTTGGGGAATGTAGTAATTTCAAAAATTTCCTACGCACACGCAAGATCATGGTGATGCATAGCAAGGAGAGGGGAGAGTGTTGTCCATGTACCCTCGTAGACCGAAAGCGGAAGCGTTAGCACAACGCGGTTGATGTAGTTGTACGTCTTCACGATCCGACCGATCAAGTACCAAACACACGGCACCTCCGAGTTCAGCACACGTTCAGCCCGATGACGTCCCTGAAACTCCGATCCAGCCGAGTGTTGAGGAGAGTTTCGTCAGCACGACGGCGTGGTGATGATGATGATGTTCTACTGACGTAGGGCTTCGCCTAAGCACCACTACAGTATTCTCGAGGTGGACTATGGTGGAGGGGGGCACCGCACACGGCTAAAAGATCAAATCTATTGTTGTGTCTATGGGGTGCCCCCTGCCCCCGTATATAAAGGAGCAAGGGGGGAGGTGCGACCGTCCAGGAGGAGGCGCGCCAGGAGGAGTCCTACTCCCACCGGGAGTAGGACTCCTTCCCTTCCTTGTTGGATTAGGAGAAGGGGGGAAAGAGCAAGGAAAAGTGGGGGGGGGGGGTGTAACGCCCGGATAATCAAGCTACAATAATCCCCTACTAATGATGCCAAGTCATCATTATTACTGTTGCTAATCTCACTTTGATTCAAAACCAATTCAAATACAATTTTAAAATAAAGTCAAATAAAGTATTTCTCCAAACGGTAAAACAAAAATGTTCGCTGGGTTGCAAATTTTCACTAACTAAATGTCATGAGTGTTTCAACATCATTTGAGATAGCTAATTTCCCCTGGGAATTAATGCCGTTCCAAATCAGAATTTTTAAATGCTTTTCCATTTGTGAAAAATCCAAAGCAATTCAAACTCCTCCCAAACTTTTTGTGGCAGGTGCCAAATATTGTAATGTATTTATTTGGCCAAGTCCCACATTTTACAGAACTCCTTTTGGCAGCTGAAATATTGCATATCATTTTTCTATAAAAAAACAACCCCTCCCCCTCGCGCTGGGCCAACCGGCCCACCCCGACCTAACCGGCCCAGCCGCCCCGTATAACTCCCCCAGCCCGCGGCCTAACCCTAGACTGCCCCGAACCCCCACCCTCTCCCTACCGCGCCGCCAGGGGAGAGCCCCACGCTCGACCCCCACTTCCCGACTCCCCACGATTCCCTTCTCCCTCGTCTCTTCTCCCCCTCGACCCCCCGTTCACCACGACCCGATCTGGGTGCAGCGCTGCCCCGACGTCGCCGCATGTCATGCGCCCCGCGCCCGAGGATCGTCCCCTCCGCCCGAACTGGAACAGGGGTTCGGCCCCGATGCCACTATCGCCTAGAGCCCCCCCTCGTCGGAGCCTCCCCGACGCCACCACGTCTACACCGCCGCTTCCCCGACTCCGTCACCCTCATCGCCGATGCTCGCTTCCCCGACCTCCACCCCACTGGACGCCGGCGAACATCTACAGTGGGGGTGAGCAACACCCCCTTCTTTCCCACTCACGTTCGGTCGATGCCATGGGCCGCTATGGCCTCGCCCCGCGCATGTGCCATCACCTGCGCGCGCGTGTGCCCGCGCCCGCCGCGCTCGCGCTCGCCCTGGGTGCCGCCTTCCACCACGACCTCCTCCCCTCACCGGCCCGCAGATGCCCGCCTCGCGCTGCCGACCCGCCATTCCCTCACCGCGCCCCCTGCACCGGCCTCCCCTGCCTCCTGCCGCTGACCACGGCCCGGCCGCGCCGAGCGGACCCTGCTCCGGCCTCGTCTTGCTACCGGGCGGGCTGCGGCTTCGCCCGCACCCGCATGCCCACTTTGGCCTCTATGCCAATGACAAAGGGCCCCAGCCCCAGAAACAAAAAAAATGAATTCTAAAATGATAATTAATTAATTAATTAGGATAGTTAATTAACTTAATTAACTAGTGTTAGTTAATCTAATTAGCTAACTAAACTAAATTAAAGCTGTTAATTAGGATAACAGTCAATGACTAACAGACCCCACGCGTCAGTTGACCCAGTCAACGGTCAATGTTGACCGCTGACATCATGCTGATGCAGTAAATGTATTTTTTGATTTGAATTAATTCTATTAATGAAAACATGAATTAAAACTTTAAAAATTAATAGAAAATAAACCGTAACTCGGATGAAAATGTTTTCTACATGAAAGTTGCTCAGAACGACAAGACGAATCCGAATACGTAGCCCGTTCGTCCGCCACACATCCCTAGCATAGCAAACACACAACTTTTCTCCTCTGGTCCGTCTGTCCGAAAACGCGAAACACCGGGAATACTTTCCCGGATGTTTCCCCCCTTTACCGGTACCACCTCCTACCGCGTTAGGTCACACCCAGCACATCTTTTTGCCATGCTATGCTTTGTGGTGCTATGTTTGCTTGATATTTACTGTTTCTTCCCCCTCTTCTCTCCGGTAGACCCCGAGACCGATGCTCCCTTGTGATCGACTACGTCGACGACGACCCTCCCTCCTTGCCAAAGCAACCAGGCAAGGAAACCCCCCTTGAGCATTCCAATATCGCCCATTTCTTTCCCTCTCATGCTTGCATTAGAACTGCTACTACTTTATGTATGATCCTACTCTGATGCATAGCCTGTTTTTGTTACCTGCTTTCATACCTTACCTGCTTATTCTAAACTGCTTAGTATAGGTTGGTTAGAGATCCATCAGTGACCCCCCTTGTCCTAGTTGCCTCGCTTTATGTTCGATGACTCGATCAACGTGATCGACGTCCAGGCCCCGACACCGCACATCACCCCCTAGTTGTACGACTCTGCAGAGTTACCATCGAGTGCCGAGGGTGGAACCTCTTACATCACTCCTGATGAGATCTCCGTAGTGTAGCTATACGGTCGAGGTCATCGAGGGTGATTTCCTCCTTAACCACTTCCGTTACGGCTCTGCCGTGCAACCCATCAAATGTGAACCTTGAGGGTGGATCCTCTTACGTTCACCTTGATGATAACATTGAGTGGGATTCACCGAGGGTGATTCCTTGGGTTTTCCCTTTGGTGTTAGACACACAGTTACTATGGTTACTATGAATTTACACTGAACCATGTTACTAAAGACGGGTCGACCCTGAGGGATACCCGCGTGAGCTTAATAGCGAGTGATGTGGAGTCGGGTTGACCTGGAAGGTGCCCGCGAGATACTTACAAGGCGTGGCCGGGCTTTCTTAGCCCTTGCCACAAGTACTCGAGACGGGGCGACGGGGTCACATCGATCGTGAGTCTCTACTCGTTACCGCGCGTTCCTAATCCACTACGATTTGGATATTTGATCCGAGGGGCCTCTGGCCTGATAGCACTAACCATCACGTGGGCATAGTATGGGCGTTCTGCGTCGTATACATCAGCCGAAGCTTAATAGACGTTAGCGACTGAGTGGCGCGCGCCGGGTTGGACTGCGTAAGCTCCTGACTTGTTGAAGGAGGTAGCTAGGTCTGCTCACCGACCGCGTACGCAACGTGCAGGAGTTCCCGAGGAGATGGCCCATGACCCCTGGGGGCATAGGTTTAGTCCGGTGTGCTGGCCTTTCTATTAAGCCTAGGTCGGGTTGCAGCGTATTGTCTGGCCGAGGCCGGGCATGACCCAGGAAAGTGTGTCCGGCCGGAGTTAATCGAGCGTGGTGGGTAAGTTGGTGCACCCCTGTAGGGAAGAAAACATCTATCGATAGCCTGTCCTACGGTAACGGACACTTGGAGTTGTATCCCGATCGATACAACTAGAACTAGATACTTGTGATGAGAAATGGATTGTGATGAGAAATGAATGGAGATGAGAATTGGATTGTGATGATAACTGGATAGTATGGCTCTAGGATTGTTTTCTCACAGGGAGTCGAGAAAGGATCTCTGGCCGAGGTTCATAACACTTCTACTACTTTACTTTATGCTACTCTACTCCCTCCTGTTGCTGCAAGATGGTGGTTTCCAGAAGATGCTAGTCTTCGATAGGCTAGGCTTTCCCCTTCCCTTCTGGCATTCTGCAGTTTAGTCCACAGATACAACCCATTCCTTTGATACATATGCTTACTTAGTTTAGATCTGATGTAAGTCTTGCGAGTACTTTGGATGAGTACTCACGGCTGCTTTGCTACCTCTTTCCCCCCATACCCGATTGTTGCGACCAGATGATGGATCCCAGGAGCCAGACGACACCACTGATGACTACTGCTACCCCGAGGGTGCCTACTACTACATGGAGACCGCCGATGACCAGGAGTAGTTAGGAGGCTCCCAGGCAGGAGGCCTTGCCTTTTCGATCGTTGTTGCTTTTGTGCTAGCCTTCTTAAGGCAAACTTGTCTAACTTATGTCTGTACTCAGATATTGTTGCTTCCGCTGACTCTTGTGTATTCGAGCTTATGTATTCGAGCCCTCGAGGCCCCTGGCTTGTAATATAAAGCTTGTATTATTTTAATTTGTGTCTAGAGTTATGTTGTGATATCTTCCCGTGAGTCCTTGATCTTGATCATACACATTGGCGTGTATGATTGAATCGAGGGCATCACAAGTTGGTATCAGAGCCGACTGCCTATAGGTAGCCCCCCTTTCCAACTCCTTGGCCGAAGTTGAGTCTAGTCACTACAAAAACTTTTACTAACATGGTTGTGTGTCTTACGAGCCCACGTCGCCATTTGGGTGGTATTAGGATCTTTTATTCCTCATCTATACTCTGGGACTCTGATCTCTCTTCTATTCGGGTGAAATGGTTTTACTAACTCGAACATTAGGATCTCGTGATCACATCCGCCCGGAGAGCCTCTTATTTAAGATGATCGCCTGCTGCATCAGAAGATTCCGAAGATACTCTATGATATTCTCTCGAGACTTTGTGCCTGTTGCCTTTGCAATTCCTTACCACCGAAATATCCTTATGGATAACTACACACACTTACCAATCTTACATTCTATCCCATTGATCTTGTTATTACAAGATGCCCTGAACTGCTCTCCTTTCTCTGAGAATCCTTTGAGCTTACTGCCTTGCAGTTCCTTGTCGTCTGAATACCCCTACGGATAACTTTGTGCACCTATCGAGTATCTGCTCATCCTCAGTTGATTCTTGTACTTCACAAAAGTCTTCGTAATACCATTCGTTCTTGTGAAAATCCTCAACAGCCTATTGTTCTTGGATTTCTTGCTTGCTTGCATTATGGTTAATACCATAAGTCTAGTAATCTTATTGTCAGCCTTTGTCATTATCATTTTGAGTCCGTTGATACAATATGTTGCGAATGCTCGCAATCCTCAATCAGATCCTAGAATTCATCCTCCCGGCTCAGATGTCATTCTAACATGTGCTGAATCTCGATCAATCAAATCGCCATCGATTGTACCCCTAAGGCTATTCAACTTATCCATCCCTAATCAGAGCATTGCTTCTGATCCCTTGTCATGGAATTCATAATTCCTTTGAAATTGAGCTTTGAGTTAGTCAGTTGTTTCTATAATCTGATCTCCTTGCATTGCTTCCGCCTCAGGTTGAATACTGATGCTCACATGAAATCCCTTGTGGACCACCAGACCCCCCTTTTCGGATTTTATCTGACAACGTCCTTCATATTCAATAAGCTTTTGAGCCTTTCCTTGGATACATAATGCTTTTGGAAAATAGTACCCTCTGCTTTCTCAAGCATGCTCTACTACCGAGCTTGTGTTATTTATTCTCGAAATTTATGATATATGTTCCTAAGATGCCCTGATGGGTTGAACCTAAGCCTTCCCTAATCTGTGTGAACTCAAAAGTTATGCGGGTTATACTCTACTGGCTTTTTGTCAGGTAAAATTTCAATACTACAACTTCATCAAGAGCGAGAAATAAAATGAAAGGTTATGCATTGTAGAAGTGGGAGTCGACCTTGAACCTTGTGTTCATGCCCACGGACATGATGTGGGACTTATCATGAAAGCTTCTTGCAAGGATATTTAATCATTTGGGTAATTCTTCCGGTATCGTAAATTGGATCCCTTGCAGTTATGGCCCCGACCATATTTCCTCCTTGATCCCCTTTACTGGGTAAGTTAAAATTACTTATCCTCTGCAAATCATTTCCCCTATCCAAGCTCTACTCCGATTTACCTTCTGGCATTACACCTAGTACTTGATACTGGGAAGCTTTATACCCCATCACATCATTCCTAGCCCGATCGGCTATATTTTACCATGACAACTTTTTAACTGTGCTACCTGGTCCTTATGCCCGGAGCAACTTCCAACGATGAGCTAAGCTTACGTCTATCTTCCTCATCTTATCATTTCGCCTTGAACATCAAGCTTAATTTCGAGTTTGTGCCGTACCCATGGTTCCACTAACCTTTCGCTTCATCATTCCTTTGACTGGATGTCATCGCCGATCGATTACATCTTCATGAAATCTCTCGACAAATGTGTCGTGATCATCATCAACATTCCGAGCTTTTTCAGGATATCAATTGAATTCATGATGAGAAATACAATCCTTGCCCCTCGATGATTTGTGTTATCATTGACAACATTCTTGTCTTTTCCCCAACACAATATTGTTCATATAATTTTGGAATTACATCCTTTTTGACATGTCGATGGATTGCAGCTGAACCCATCGGCCACATCCCCATCTATTTCCTGTTAAAAACTTCCTGAGATGTTGTAGAAAATTCCCGATGGATCCGTTGTGAATACAAGGTCCGACCTTTAACCGATGACCATGTCAATGCTATCCCGAAGCATGATAGTGGTACTCAAACATCAACAAGAACATTGGAAGCATAATACTAAATGTTTCTTGATCATTTATCCAAACACCGTTGTATGGGTAATGTCATGAAATTTCTTTCCCCTTACCTAAATGGTTTTATACTTCTATCCTGTCATGGATATCATGCTCTGCTTGTCCTTGGGAAGGATATACCCCTGAAATATGTGTTAAACACATTTTCATTTCCATTGTTCTGTTTAATCTGACAATTACATTTTCCTTTCCATTGGTTTGTTTAAACGTTATTGTGATCTATATAATATAAGCAGTAATATTTCCCTGCTTATGTAAACACCTCGGTGTACAACTCTATCAGTAAGACCCTGTTACTATTGTTGATGACATTCCGGTAACCCCCGATGGACGAGAACTTTGCCTATTGGTCCGCTTCGTTCAACGACCAGGAAAATGGTTCTCTTCGTCCATCGCCCTTGGTACCAACGTTGTTGCCAACATAACAGACAGACTATCCTCTGCCATGCTTTGCTACCATGACCGTGCAATATGCCGACGTCCTTCCTACTTTTGAACCACATGGTGGGCCCATAACCCACAGTTCCACAGGATCGGAACCCGACTCTCCTGTACAACCTTGATTCCGAAATATTCTTGGCACTCAACTTCGTATGTAATACACGAGCTAACTTCCTCACCATGTTTCATTTCGGTATTAGAGGCGACATTATTCTTCCTTGCTCTGAATCCCTTCATCGCCTATTTTAGGCATCAGCTGGATGCCAACCTGGTTAAAACTTGTTGAATCTCCGTATAGCACTCTTGATACGTCCTGGTGCTTCTACAATCTCCTTCTTTGAGATAACTACCGGATGTTGATCCTTTCAGACAATTGTCCCTATAGCTTCCTTCTTACTCCACCTCTTAAATCTCGGGACGAGATTTCTTGTAGTGGAGGAGATTTGTGACGCTCGGATAATCAAGCTACAATAATCCCCTACTAATGATGCCAAGTCATCATTATTACTGTTGCTAATCTCACTTTGATTCAAAACCAATTCAAATACAATTTTAAAAATAAAGTCAAATAAAGTATTTCTCCAAACGGTAAAACAAAAATGTTCGCTGGGTTGCAAATTTTCACTAACTAAATGTCATGAGTGTTTCAACATCATTTGAGATAGCTAATTTCCCCTGGGAATTAATGCCGTTCCAAATCAGAATTTTTAAATGCTTTTCCATTTGTGAAAAATCCAAATCAATTCAAACTCCTCCCAAACTTTTTGTGGCAGGTGCCAAATATTGTAATGTATTTATTTGGCCAAGTCCCACATTTTACAGAACTCCTTTTGGCAGCTGAAATATTGCATATCATTTTTCTGTAAAAAAAACAACCCCTCCCCCTCGCGCTGGGCCAACCGGCCCACCCCGACCTAACCGGCCCAGCCGCCCCGTATAACTCCCCCAGCCTGCGGCCTAACCCTAGACTGCCCCGAACACCCACCCTCTCCCTACCGCGCCGCCAGGGGAGAGCCCCATGCTCGACCCCCACTTCCCCACTCCCCACGATTCCCCTCTCCCTTGTCTCTTCTCCCCCTCGACCCCCCGTTCACCACGACCCGATCTGGGTGCAGCGCCGCCCCGACGTCGCCGCATGTCATGCGCCTCGTGCCCGAGGACCGTCCCCTCCGCCCGAACTGGAACAGGGGTTCGGCCTCGATGCCACTATCGCCCGGAGCCCCCCCCCTCGTCGGAGCCTCCCCAACGCCACCACGTTTACACCGCTGTTTCCCCGACTCCGTCACCATCGTCGCCGATGCTCGCTTCCCCGACCTCCACCCCACTGGACGCCGACAAACATCTACAGCGGGGGTGAGCAACACCCCCTTCCTTCCCACTCACGTTCGGCCGACGCCATGGGCCGCTATGGCCTCGCCCCGCGCATGTGCCATCACCTGCGCGTGCATGTGCCCGCGCCCGCCGCGCTCGCGCTCGCCCTGGGCGCCGCCTTCCACCACGGCCTCCTCCCCTTGTCGGCCCCGCAGATGCCCGCCTCGCGCCGCCGACCCGCCGTTCCCTCGCCGCGCCCCCTGCACCGGCCTCCCCCTACCTCCTGCCGCTGACCACGGCCTGGCCGCGCCAGCGCGGGCTGGCTGCACCGGCCGCGCCGAGCGGACCCTGCTCTGGCCTCGTCTTGCTATCGGGCTGTCAGGACCCCGATTCCAAGCCACATCGATCTAGCTGGTAATACCTCATATCACTTTGCGGCCTCACGCACGGTATCCCACGGGTGTCGCCTTACCATGGCCCGGGACCGTTTGCGCCTTTTGGCTCATGTATATGATAGTGTCGCTAGCATCCATATGACAGAGAACCCGGGCCGACATGGCTAGTCGTGAACCCAAAGCGGCACAGACCAATGGAGACAGGCATACGTGAATCACATCAAACATGTCGGTCATCAACGAGTGATTTCGGGCTGCAGCACTGGGCTAACAGGACTCCGGGGATTCCGGGCTGTAGCAGGCTAGGCAGGACTCCGGAAGTCACCATGTGACATTTCCCCGAAGGGACAGACATAGGGACGAAGTGAAACACATGCCGGCCAGTCAAGTGTCCTGAACAGTAGTGCTTGGCTAGCAGGACTCCGGTGAACCGGGCTGTAGCGGACTTCTATGGCTCGAGGAACACTAGACTACATTTCCCCATAAGAAAGGCTGTGAAGGATAAACAACTAGATTGTCGGATCCCACTCATACCAAGCATTTCAATCATACACACAATATGCCCGATATGAGTACATACAACATGGCATCACAACAAAACTCTACAACTCAAGTACTTTATTTAAAGGCTCCAGGGAGCCATACATAACATGTTCATACAGATAGGGGTCACATGACCCGACACTCAAGTCATACAATCATACAAGCACATGCGGAAGCAACTAGTCTGAGTACAGACTCTAGAAAGAAAGAATGCTTCTCGAAGCCTGTCTATCGACATAGGGCCCTCCATGGCTGGGATCACCACCTGGGTGGCTAGTCACTCGTCGACGTCAAGGTCTACATAAAACCCATCGGAGGGGGCAGTGTTGTCATTTGAAAACAATAAATAAGCAAACATGAGTACAAAGGTACTCAGCAAGTCTTACATCAGAACCTACTATACATGCTCATTCTCAAGAAGGTGGTGGGGGTTATGTAGCAAGCCAGCTTTGACTCTTGGCTAAGCTATCCTATGGAACCTCTTTAGTAAATTTTTTTTCGCACACGAGTCCACTACTCACCAACATAATACTCCACCGGGGATCCTCCCTCGTCATCCTGTGAGAGGGCCATCCTCGGTACTCACACTTATCTTGAGTCTTTTAGTAGTATCCATTAACTTGTCTATGAACTATATAGGCAACCAAGTAGTCCTTTACCGCGGACGCGGCTATTCGAATAGTTTTGTACCCTACAGGGGTGTACTTCGTCATACATGCTTTCACCGCTTACCGCCGTCTACACGACATGTACTCGGCAACCTTCAAGCGGAAGCCCAGCGATGGTGTCGGCCACGGTCTACCTAAACACCTAAGTCCCTAGTCCAGGTTTATCGCCTATCCAGGTTCCATCCGCAGGGAGTCCGGCCGAGGTTTCCACATACGGCCCCGAACGATGTGAACAGGGCTCTCGAGACACCAAACGGGTGACTCGGTACACCCGGCCACGGTGTATCTACCGCAACATAGCCCACCCCTAGGGTCAGCGCTACGCACGGCTGCCAACACATATCCTACAAACACCAGAAACTAATTGCAACTCCTGGACAGAGTACTAGGGTGGCTAAGAAGCCGAGAGGGTCCATTTGTTTCGGGCCCAATGTACGGTAGTAACTGCGTCTTAAATCACACATACAGATCTCAGTTCTTATGGACGGCCTCAATGAAACAACCCACCATGTACTCCTACATGGCCTCTCATTGATACCTTTACCAAACATGTTCAACACATCCCACATATTACTGACATAAGCATTTCACTCTAGCTCATCACCCAGATGAACCAGACCTGACACAAGTCTAAGCATAGCAGGCATAGCATGGTAGGAATCACAAAACATGGCTCAATCAACTCCTACACATGCTAGTGGGTTTCATCTAGTTACTGTGGCAATGACAGGTCATGTAGAGGATAAGGGTTCAACTACCGTAGCACACAGCAGTTTGAAACGCGTTGTCTTAATGCAGTAAACAAGAGCAGAGGCGAGAACATGGTTTTGTATCGGAATGATCAATGGTTGCTTGCCTGATGGAGTGGTAGTGGGATACTGCCCTTCAGTTGGATACTCGTGAATATCCTCGGAGGCAGAACCTACCATGAAGAGCACATCAGAACACAGTCAACACATGACGATATGCAACAATATGATGCATGCTATGACATGGCAATATGTTGGTGTCTTGGCCTAATGCAAGCTAGAATAGAAAGGGATGAGCTCATTTGAATCAAAGATTCAAATATTAGCTCATTAAATATGGCATGTATAGTGCATTTCCTGATTCTGATTAAACAGCAAGGTAAACTTGTTTTGTCATGCATGAAACCATTACAGATGGGTAGATTGAATTTTTCTGATAATTTTTCATATATAGTTTATCTCATTTGGAGTTATGGTTGAATTTCTATGAAATTTTGAAGTTTGAACTATTTTCTGGAATTTCCTGAATAAGAATAAATACCAGAAAATGATATAATGCGTCAGCACAGCGTCATGCTTACGTCAGCAGGTCAAAGGCGGCTGACCAGGTCAAACCTGACGTGTGGGGTCCACACGTCAGTGTCTGTGGTTAATCCTAATCTAAAAATAAACCTAAACTGGTTTAGTTAATGGGGTTGGGCCCACGCGTCAGTGACCCAATTAACTAAACATGAATTAATTAGTTGTTAAACTAATCCTAACTAAAACTTAACAGGGCCGGGCCCACATGTCACTAAGAGAGAGGGGGGGGGGAGGTCAACGGGGCTGTGGGGTCAGACCGGTCAACCCCACCGGCGTTTAGCCGCCGGCGAGGCCGAACGCGGCGGAGGCGTTGGGATCGCGCTACAGACCACCGTTTGGAGCGTGGTTGGGTCCTATCGAGAGCTGGGGCTGAGCCGCGTGTGTGGGTGGTGGAGCTGGACCAAATGGTCGCCGGAATCGACGCCGGCGACGAGGTTTGCGGCGGCCGTGGTTCGGCCATCGATGAAAACGGAGCTACGGAGCACTAGGGGAGGAGATGGTGAGTGCATCGTGCTCCTAGGGTTGCGCTGAGCATGCTGATGAGCTCGGACGCGGGTGGCAGCAGCTGTGGCCGCGGCGGCGCCATGGACGGCGGTGGTGAGCTTCAGGCTCGACGGATATGACGACTACGGCGGACGTACAGGGAAAGGGAGAGGGGGAATCGGTTCAGGGGCTCACGGGGATCACGCAGGGAAGGTCAGCGAGCTCGGGGAGGGGCCGGAGCAAGCGAGGCGGCGATGGAGATCTCCGGCGTCGGAAGGTTGAAGACGACGGCGTGGAGGCGCTCGGGGGCGTCCGGCGCCGCGTGGCCTGGCAGAGAGGACTAGGGCGACGAGGTGGACCTCGTGGGCACGTCGGAGAGGCGAGAGGGAGGCGGTGGTCGCGATGGCGCACGGCGGTGCTCTCCAATGCACTCGGAACAGAGGGGGAGATCAAGACAGAGGAGAGGAGAAGCACGGGGAAGAGTGAGAGGGGGTCGGGGGAGGTGCGTGGCGACGCGAGGAAGATCCAGGGCGACGGGAGGACAGCCAGGCAAGCAGGAGGTGGCCGGGCGTGCGCCGGCGTGCGTCGACCACGCGCTCGGCGTCCTCCTGGCGGGAGGAAGAAGACCTCCCTGCCCTTGGTGGGCTGGCCAGCTGGGCTGCCAGGTAAGGACAGGTAACCTTTCCTTTTTCTTTTTTCTTTTTCTATTTCTGACATTTGTTTTGCATTTAAAAGAAATGTTAAAACATTTCCATAAATGCTGAAAATAATTGTGGCATCTAGATATAATATTCTAGAGGCCCTCACCAATTCCCAACATTTTTGGAGCCATTAAAAATATTTATATAATTTAAACAGCTCCAAATCAAATATTTAGGCATTGATTCAAAAATCCAAAATGAGTAGCAAAAATGTGCATCACCTCTGGTTGTTGTTCCCAACATTTTCCAAAGACCATGAACATTTTTGAAAAGCATTTTGGGTTCATTGAAATTCCACTTTTAATTTGAACCTATTTGAGCTGCTTTGGTGCTAGGGTTTGCAACTTCCCCATTTCAATTTTCTGATGAAAGTAAACATGATGCACACTCAAATGCATGGACTAGCTAGGGTGTGACAACTCACCCCCACTCAAAAGAATCTCGTCCCGAGATTTAGGATCCTCTGGAAAGAAGGTGGGGTACTCGAGTCGAAGACGACCTGCCTTTCCCAAGTGGCTTCTTCCTCGGAATGGTGTGACCATTGAACCTTGAGAAACTTGATATTATGACGTCGAGTGGTACGCTCGGCTTGATCAAGGATACGAACGGGATATTCCCGATAAGAGAGGTTATCTTGTAAATCAAGCATTTCGTGGTCCACTCTGCGGATGGGATCCATGAAGCAACGCCTGAGTTGCGAAACGTGGAAGACATCATGAACTCTGGAAAGATGCGGAGGTAGTTCCAATTGGTAGGCAACTTCTCCTTGTTTGGCAAGAATGCGAAAGGGTCCAATGTAACGAGGAGCCAACTTGCCCTTGATACCGAAACGATGGGTACCCTTCAAAGGAGTAACCCGAAGGTAAGCCTTCTCGTCAACTTCAAAGGTCATAGGCTTATGTTTATGATCATATTGACTCTTTTGGCAAGATTGGGCTGTTTTCAATTTCTCACGAATAATGCGAACCTGCTCTTCCGCTTCCTGAATCATATCCGGGCCAAAGAGTTGTCTTTCCCCGGTTTCTGACCAGTTAAGAGGCGTTCGACATTTTCGTCCATAGAGAACTTCGAAAGGAGCTTTGCCCAAGCTGGCTTGATAACTATTGTTATAAGCAAACTCCGTGAATGGAAGGCATTTCTCCCAACTCATTCCGAACGAGATAACAGAAGCTCGGAGCATATCTTCCAGAATTTGATTGACTCGCTCTACTTGACCACTTGATTGAGGATGGAAGGCGGTACTAAAGGAGAGACGAGTTCCCATAGCATTTTGGAAACTTTCCCAAAATCAAGAAGTGAAGAGACTCCCACGGTCTGAGTTAATTTCCAATGGAACACCATGAAGAGACACTATTCGGGAGATGTATAAGTCAGCTATCTGGCTAGCGGTGATACTCTCACGAACAGGTAGAAAGTGGGCTACTTTGGAAAGACGGTCGATCACGACAAAGATGGCATTATTCCCTCTGTTGGTCCTGGGAAACCCAGTGATGAAATCCATACTGATTTTATCCCATTTCCATTCAGGAATAGCCAAAGGTTGAAGGGTGCCAGCAGGCCGTTGATGCTCTGCTTTAACGCGACGACAAACATCGCAATTAGCAATGTATTGAGCGATTTCTCTCTTCATCCTAGTCCACCAAAACCTCTGGCGTAGGTCTTGATACATTTTAGTACTACCGGGATGAATGGTGAGAGGGGATTCATGAGCTTCCTTAAGGATCAGTCGCCTCAGGTTTCGCGCCTTTGGAACCACTAGGCGATTCCCAAAGTATACGACACCTTGATCATCAATGGAGAAACAATTCACGACTCCTTTCTTAATGTTTCTCTTGATACGGGAGATTCCCAGATCTACCTTCTGTGCCTTGATGACCTGATCCGTAAGGGTAGGTTTCGCCACCAGGGTGGATAGGAATCCTCGAGGAACAATGTGAAGGTTTAGCTTACGAAATTCCTCATGGAGAAGTGGTTGACTTTGTTGTAACATCAGGTTGTTACAATAGGACTTACGACTTAGTGCATCAGCCATGACATTGGCTTTGCCGGGGGTGTAAGTTATTCCTAAGTCGTAATCTGAGATCAACTCGACCCAATGTCTTTGCCTGAGATTCAAATCTGGTTGGGTGAAGATATATTTCAAACTTTGGTGATCGGTGAAGATCTCGCAATGATTACCGAGAAGGTAATGTCGCCAGGTTTTAAGTGCATGGACTACAGTTGCAAGCTCTAGATCATGTGTGGGATAATTTTCCTCATGTGGGTGTAATTGCCGTGAAGCATAGGCAATTACCTGACGATCTTGCATGAGTATGCAACCTAGTCCTTGTCGCGAGGCGTCGCAATAGATAATAAAGTCCTTGGAGAAATCTGGTGGTACCAGTACGGGAGCAAATGTCAGGCGTCTTTTCAGTTCCTGAAAACTGAACTCGCACTGTGGAGTCCACTCGAACCTTTTATCTTTCTTGAGGAGTTCAGTTAGAGGTTTCGCAACCTTGGAGAAGTTCTCGACGAAGCGGCGGCAATAGCTCGCTAGGCCAAGGAAACTCCGAACTTGCTTGACCGTTTCAGGTGGAGTCCAATCAAGGACGGCTTGAACTCGCTCGGGATTGACAGCAATACCCTTACCAGAGATTACATGGCCTAGATAGGTCACTTCTGGCAACCAAAACTCACACTTGGAGAATTTGGCATAAAGGCGATGCTCTCGAAGTTTCATCAATACCAGCCTTAGATGTTCGGCATGATCCTCTTCATTCTTGGAGTAGATGAGTATGTCATCGAGGTATACAACGACGAATTTATCCAAGTACTCCATGAAAACTGAGTTCATTAACCGGGAGAAGGTGGCCGGGGCATTGGTTAAGCCGAAGGACATAACGGTGTACTCGTATTGGCCATAACGAGTAACAAAGGCCGTTTTGGGAATGTCCCTGTTTCTGATTTTGATTTGATGGTAACCCAACCTCAAATCCATCTTGGAGAAGACTGAGGATCCAGCGAGCTGATCATACAGATCTTTGATCCTGGGAAGCGGGTATTTGTTCTTGATGGTGACCAAGTTGACGGGTCGGTAATCCACGACCATTCGATCTGTTCCATCCTTCTTCTTGACGAAGAGGACGGGGCAAGCCCAAGGAGAGGAACTAGGACGGATGAACCCCTTGTTCAAGGACTCATCGAGTTGGTTCTTAAGCTCGTCTAGTTCTAGGGGTGCCATCTTGTAGGGTCTTCTAGAAATTGGAACGGTTCCTGGAACAAGGTCTATCACAAACTCGACATCCCTGTCAGGTGGAACACCTGGCAGTTCTTTTGGAAACACATCCGGAAAGTCTCGGACTACCGGAACATCCTCAAGGTCTAGAAGAGGGTTGGCATTTAGGGCGTAAAGCTGGCGCTTGGCCACTCGAGTTAGGACATTGACTGTCTTGCCCGAGGGGTGAGTAAGTTGAACGGTTCTAGTGGCACAGTCAATCTTAGCATAATGAGATGACATCCAGTCCATACCCAAGATGATGTTTATGTCAGAGGACTTGAGAGCTATTAAAGATGCAAGGAAGACAAGTCTATCGACAAGAATTTCGTTCCCATGGCTTACCCTAGACGTTTGCCATCTAGAGCCAGGGGTTTGAATTTCCATGGTAGAGGGCATGTCACAGAATGTCGTGTTATGCAATCGAGCATAATTCTCGGATATGAATGAATGAGATGCTCCAGTATCGAAAAGAACAGATGCCGGATGGAAGTTAACAAGGAGCATACCAAGGATGATGTTGGGATCCTCATGAGCCTCCTCGGCTGAAACATAATTGACATGGCCACATGCAGTGGTGGCCGGCTTGGCGTAGAAAGTCTTTCCCGCGGGCTTACCACGGCCAACAGACTTCCCAGCTTGATTGGGGTTGTTGTTCTGGGGACACTCCCGGCTATAGTGACCCGGCTCTCCACACTTGAAGCATGTTACCACATTGGGGCGTGGAGCAGCATTAGCAGCGGGGCCACCATAGGGCTTGGGTGGTGCAAATTGCTGGTTGGGACGAGGCGCCTCAAAGGATGGCCTCGGGATGAATCTGGGTGGCAGTGCCGTGCTTGGAATCCACACCCGGCGCTTCTGAGCTCCAGAGCTGGATGAAGAGCCAAAATCACGGGAGTGCTTGCGTGAAGCGTCATAATCAGTCTGGCCTGTCTCAGCACTAATAGCTTTATTGACCAACTTCTGAAAAGATGTGCACTCATGCAGACGGAGATCGCGGCGAAGGTCAGGGCTAAGTCCCTTGCGGAACCTTGCCTGCTTCTTGGCGTCGGTAGAAACTTCTTCAGGAGCATAGCGTGCCAGGTTCCCAAATTCACGACTATATGCATCCACAGTCAGTCTTCCTTGGGTGAAGTTACAGAACTCCTCCCTCTTGCGATCCATGAGACCTTCCGGAATGTGATGCTCACGGAAAGCCTCACTGAATTCAGCCCAGGTAGTGATTTGACTGACCGGGCGCATAGCTTCGAAGTTTTCCCACCAATGTCTAGCGGGGCCTTCGAGATGATAGGCAGCATAGGTAACCTTGTCGGCTTCGGCTACGTTGGCAGAAGTAGCTTGTGGGTGATGCTGCGAAGCCAGTCATCCGCGTCGAGGGGCTCGACGGAATGGTTAAACTTTGGTGGGTACAGCTTGATAAAGTCATTGATTGACACCAAGTCATTTCGTGGGTGGCGTGCAGTGTTCTGCTCAATCCGCTCAAGCAGGCGGTTGGTCTCATGCTTGTTTCTTTCCGCTTCCAGCATCACTTCGGCCAGAGAAGGTGGGTGAGGCAGATTTTCACCTCTAGCTGCACTGGCTTCCCCCTGCTCCGGGACAGCAGGGTTGCCGCGGGTGTTGACCAGCCTAGGAGAAAACAAGACAACGGTTTAGACAAGGATGGCTCAAACTTAGCAATGAAGTGCAGAATGTAATGGATAACACGGAATGCAGAGATGCTCATCCGTATGTCATGGTAATATAAAACTGCCATATATATACCAACGGTCATACACATCATACATAGTTTAGTACAAGCCCACACTACAGTACAACTATGATGGAAGACGTTACATCTCATCGGAGGCATTCCAAGTTCCTATACATTATTTGTCTACACCTCCGGAATTGATTACACGCAAAGTCATATTCCACAAGTCACGCAGGACAGTGGAGATACAACTACTACAATACTAGTGGTACTACTACTAACTCAGACAGCTCCGTAGTAGTCCTCATAGAAGTCACCTCCATAGCCTGGAAGTTCAACGTGATCATCCGGAAACAGACGGTCCTAAGGAGCCTGTGGACCATAGTGGCTGGGATGAGGTCTTGGACCAACAAACGGTGGCCTGCGGGGACCACGGGGTGGGGTGATGCCTCCCACATCACGCCAATCCACCATGTCTGGCAGAGCTGATCTCACAGGATACAGATCCCTTGTATCCATACATCCAGCTTGCACCGCAGGTGCAAACCGAGTCAATGTGGCCCAATGATCAGCACGAGTATTAAAAAGCTCCAGCCTCAGGGCCCGATTCTCTCGGTCCTTATCTTCGAGCATCTTAGCAGTGGTATGAGTCAATGAGTCCTCCTGAGTGGAGTCAGCATAGATAGCCTGAAGATACCCTTGCGCTCCCGGAAGTGAAGCTGGCATGTAACGGAAGTCAGTGTTCCGAAGCAGGCCAGTCCGGACTCGCAAGATGGTCATCATGGAGTAGGCAGCATCCTGCATAGCCATCTCAACGGTAACCCCGAGTCCATAGGAGCAGTGAAGGGGCTCGGTGGATCCAGGATAGGAAGGAAATATCCTGACGGTGCAGAAATACTGGCTTTGATTAAAGTCGTGGAACTGCTCTTCGACAGTGTATTCGGGATACCAACGGTATCCTGTCTCGATCATGACCCGGACTAACATAGCAGTATGACCGGGCACGTCGACGCACCTGGTCAGGCGAACCACTTGGTTTTGAGGACGGTTGGCCATCTGAAAGCACAACCACAAGACAAAGACATCAGAATTCCTAGGGAAAATTGGACAGCATAACGGCTGTAAATGCTCAGAAAAAGATTTGAGACATCCACAACAGTTCACAATACCGCTCAACAGCATCATATCAAGGTTCTGATTCAAATAGCAACATACTAAAAATAGTAGAAACTGGACTGGGACTCGTAGCAATAATCTTATAAGCTACTACGGATTAGTAACACGTGAACCTGATAGAAGAAGAGAGCCTAGTCCTTAACCCATGTTGAATGAGAAGAGAATGACTCAGATCAGAGGCATAGGGTAAAGGAGTAAAAGAACCTTATGTTCCCTTCCACAATCAATTCGCCTACATATAACTAAAGCATTTCTAGACTCGACATCGACCAGTTTGGCTCAATGAACCTACAGGCAGTCCGCCTCTGATGCCAACGCTGTCAGGACCCCGATTCCAAGCCACATCGATCTAGCCGGTAACACCTCATATCACTTTGCGGCCTCACGCACGGTATCCCACGGGTGTCGCCTTACCATGGCCCGGGACCGTTTGCGCCTTTTGGCTCACGTATATGATAGTGTCACTAGCATCCATATGACAGAGAACCCGGGCCGACATGGCTAGTCGTGAACCCAAAGCGGCACAGACCTATGGAGACAGGCATACGTGAATCATATCGAACATGTCAGTCATCAACGAGTGATTCCGGGCTGTAGCACTGGGCTAACAGGACTCCGGGGATTCCGGGCTGTAGCAGGCTAGGCAGGACTCCGGAAGTCACCGTGTGACATTTCCTCGAAGAGACAGACATAGGGACGAAGTGGAACACATGCCGGCCAGTCAAGTGTCCTGAACAGTAGTGCTGGGCTAGCAGGACTCCGGTGAACCGGGCTGTAGCGGACTACTATGGCTCGAGGAACACTAGACTACATTTCCCCATAAGAAAGGCTGCGAAGGATAAACAACTAGATTGTCGGATCCCACTCATACCAAGCATTTCAATCATACACACAATATGCCCGATATGAGTACATACAACATGGCATCACAACAAAGCTCTACAACTCAAGTACTTTATTTAAAGGCTCCAGGGAGCCATACATAACATGTTCATACAGATAGGGGTCACATGACCCGACACTCAAGTCATACAATCATACAAGCACATGCGGAAGCAACTAGTCTGAGTACAGACTCTAGAAAGAAAGAAGGCTTCTCGAAGCCTGTCTATCTACATAGGGCCCTCCATGGCCGGGATCACCACCTGGGTGGCTAGTCACTCGTCGACGTCAAGGTCTACATAAAACCCATCGGAGGGGTAGTGTTGTCGTCTAAAAACAATAAATAAGCAAACATGAGTACAAAGGTACTCAGCAAGTCTTACATCAGAACCTACTATACATGCTCATTCTCAAGAAGGTGGTGGGGGTTATGTAGCAAGCCAGCTTTGACTCTTGGCTAAGCTATCCTACGGAACCTCTTTAGTAAAAATTTTTTCGCACACGAGTCCACTACTCACCAACATAATACTCCACCGGGGATCCTCCCTCGTCATCCTGCGAGAGGGCCATCCTCGGTACTCACACTTATCTTGAGTCTTTTAGTAGTATCCATTAACTTGTCTATGAACTGTATAGGCAACCAAGTAGTCCTTTACCGCGGACGCGGCTATTCGAATAGTTTTGTACCCTACAGGGGTGTACTTCGTCATACACGCTTTCACCGCTTACCGCCGTCTACACGACATGTACTCGGCAACCTTCAAGCGGAAGCCCAGCGAGGGTGTCGGCCACGGCCTATCTAAACACCTAAGTCCCTAGTCCAGGTTTATCGCCTATCCAGGTTCCATCCGCAGGGAGTCCGGCTGAGGTTTCCACATACGGCCCCGAACGATGTGAACAGGGTTCCCGAGACACCAAATGGGTGACTCGGTACACCCGGCTACGGTGTATCTACCGCAACATAGCCCACCCCTAGGGTCAGCGCTACGCACGGCCGCCAACACATATCCTAGAAACACCAGAAACTAATTGCAACTCCTGGATAGAGTACTAGGGTGGCTAAGAAGCCGAGAGGGTCAATTTGTTTCGGGCCCAATGTACGGTAGTAACTGCGTCTTAAATCACACATATAGATCTCAGTCCTTATGGACGGCCTCAATGAAACAACCCACCATGTACTCCTACATGGCCTCTCATTGATACCTTTACCAAACATGTTCAACACATCCCACATATTACTGACATAAGCATTTCACTCTAGCTCATCACCCAGATGAACCAGACCTGACACAACTCTAAGCATAGCAGGCATAGCAAGGTAGGAATCACAAAACATGGCTCAATCAACTCCTACACATGCTAGTGGGTTTCATTTAGTTACTGTGGCAATGACAGGTCATGCAGAGGATAAGGGTTCAACTACCGTAGCACACAGCAGTTTGAAACGCGTTGTCTTAATGCAGTAAACAAGAGCAGAGGTGAGAACATGGGTTTGTATCGGAATGATCAATGGTTGCTTGCCTGATGGAGTGGTAGTGGGATACTGCCCTTCAGTTGGATACTCGTGAATATCCTCGGAGGCAGAACCTACCACGAAGAGCACATCGAAACACAGTCAACACATGACGATATGCAACAATATGATGCATGCTATGACATGGCAATATGTTGGTGTCTTGGCCTAATGCAAGCTAGAATAGAAAGGGATGAGCTCATTTGAATCAAAGATTCAAATATTAGCTCATTAAATATTTCATGTATAGTGCATTTCCTGATTCTGCTTAAACAGCAAGGTAAACTTGTTTTGCCATGCATGAAACCATTACAGATGGGTAGATTGAATTTTTCTGATAATTTGTCATATATAATTTATCTCATTTGGAGTTATGGTTGAATTTCTATGAATTTTTGAAGTTTGAACTATTTTCTGGAATTTCCTGAATAAGAATAAATACCAGAAAATGATATAATGCGTCAGCACAGCGTCATGCTTATGTCAGCAGGTCAAAGGCGGCTGACCAGGTCAAACCTGACGTGTGGGGTCCACACGTCAGTGTCTATGGTTAATCCTAATCTAAAAATAAACCTAAACTGGTTTAGTTAATGGGGTTGGGCCCACGCGTCAGTGACCCAATTAACTAAACATGAATTAATTAGTTGTTAAACTAATCCTAACTAAAACTTAACAGGGCCGGGCCCACATGTCGCTGAGAGAGAGGGGGGGAGGTCAACGGGGCTATGGGGTCAGACCGGTCAACCCCACCGGCGTTTAGCCGCCGGCGAGGCCGAACGCGGCGGAGGCGTCGGGATCGCGCTACAGACCACCGTTTGGAGCGTGGTTGGGTCCTATCGAGAGCTGGGGCTGAGCCGCGTGTGTGGGTGGTGGAGCTGGACCAAATGGTCGCCAGAATCGACGCCGGCGACGAGGTTTGCGGCGGCCGTGGTTCGGCCATCGATGAAAACGGAGCTACGGAGCACTAGGGGAGGAGATGGTGAGTGCATCGTGCTCCTAGGGTTGCGCTGAGCACGCTGATGAGCTCGGACGCGGGTGGCAGCAGCTGTGGCCGCGGCGGCGCCATGGACGGCGGCGGTGAGCTTCGGGCTCGACGGATATGACGGCTACGGCGGACGTACAGGGAAAGGGAGAGGGGGAATCGGTTCAGGGGCTCACGGGGATCACGCAGGGAAGGTCAGCGAGCTCGGGGAGGGGCCGGAGCAAGCGAGGCGGCGATGGAGATCTCCGGCGTCGGAAGGTTGAAGACGATGGCGTGGAGGCGCTCGGGGGCGTCCGGCGCCGCGTGGCTTGGCGGAGAGGACTAGGGCGACGAGGCGGACCTCGTGGGCACGTCGGAGAGGCGAGAGGGAGGCGGTGGTCGCGGTGGCGCACGGCAGTGCTCTCTGATGCGCTCGGAACAGAGGGGGAGAGCGAGACAGAGGAGAGGAGAAGCACGGGGAAGAGTGAGAGGGGGTCGGGGGAGGTGCGTGGCGACGCGAGGAAGATCCAGGGCGACGGGAGGACAGCCAGGCAAGCAGGAGGTGGCCGGGCGTGCGCCGGCGTGCGTCGGCCATGCGCTCGGCGTCCTCCTGGCGGGAGGAAGAAGACCTCCCTACCCTTGGTGGGCTGGCCAGCTGGGCTGCCAGGTAAGGACAGGTAACCTTTCCTTTTTCTGTTTTCTTTTTCTATTTCTGACATTTGTTTTGCATTTAAAAGAAATGTTAAAACATTTCCATAAATGCTGAAAATAATTGTGGCATCTAGATATAATATTCTAGAGACCCTCACCAATTCCCAACATTTTTGGAGCCATTAAAATATTTATATAATTTAAACAGCTCCAAATCAAATATTTAGGCATTGATTCAAAAATCCAAAATGAGTAGCAAAAATGTGCATCACCTCTGGTTGTTGTTCCCAACATTTTCCAAAGACCATGAACATTTTTGAAAAGCATTTTGGGTTCATTGAAATTCCACTTTTAATTTGAACCTATTTGAGCTACTTTGGTGCTAGGGTTTGCAACTTCCCCATTTCATTTTTCTGATGAAAGTAAACATGATGCACACTCAAATGCATGGACTAGCTAGGGTGTGACACGGGCGGGCTGTGGCTTCGCCCGCACCCGCATGCCCGCTTTGGCCTCTATGCCAATGACAAACGGGCCCCAGCCCCAGAAACAAAAAAATGAATTCTAAAATGATAATTATTTAATTAGGACAGTTAATTAACTTAATTAACCAGTGTTAGTTAATCTAATTAGCTAACTAAACTAAACTAAAACTGTTAATTAGGATAACAGTCAATGACTAACAGACCCCACGCGTCAGTTGACCCAGTCAACGGTCAATGTTGACCGCGGACATCATGCTGATGCAGTAAATGTATTTTTGATTTGAATTAATTCTATTAATGAAAAAATGAATTAAAACTTTAAATTTAATAGAAAATAAACCGTAACTCGGATGAAAATGTTTTCTACATGAAAGTTGTTCAGAACGACGAGACGAATCCGAATACGTAGCCCGTTCATTCGCCACATATCCCTAGCATAGCGAACACACAACTTTTCCCCTCCGGTCCGTCTGTCCGAAAACGCGAAACACCGGGAATACTTTCCCGGATGTTTCCCCCCTTTACCGGTACCACCTCCTACCGCGTTAGGTCACACCCAGCACATCTTTTTGCCATGCTATGCTTTGTGGTGCTATGTTTGCTTGATATTTACTGTTTCTTCCCCCTCTTCTCTTTGGTAGACCTCGAGACCGATGCTCCCTTGTGATCGACTACGTCGACGACGACCCCCTCCTTGCCAAAGAAACCAAGCAAGCAAACCCCCCTTGAGCATTCCGATATCGCCCATTTCTTTCCCTCTCATGCTTGCATTAGAACTGCTACTGCTTTATGTATAATCCTACTCTGGTGCATATCCAATTTTTGTTACCTGCTTTCATACCTTACCTGCTTATTCTAAACTGCTTAGTATAGGTTGGTTAGAGATCCATCAGTGACCCCCCTTGTCCCAGTTGCCTCGCTTTATGTTTGATGACTCGATCAACGTGATCGATGTCCAGGCCCCTACACCGCACATCACCCCCCTAGTTGTACGACTCTGCAGAGTTACCATCGAGTGCCGAGGGTGGAACCTCTTACATCACTCCTGATGAGATCTCCGTAGTGTAGCTATACGGTCGAGGTCATCGAGGGTGATTTCCTCCTTAACCACTTCCGTTACGGCTCTGTCGTGCAACCCATCAAACGTGAACCTCGAGGGTGGATCCTCTTACGCTCACCTTGATGATAACATTGAGTGGGATTCACCGGGGGTGATTCCTCGGGTTTTCCCTTTGGTGTTAGACACATAGTTACTATGGTTACTATGAATTTACACTGAACCATGTTACTAAAGATGGGTCGACCCTGAGGGATACCCGCGCGAGCTTAATAGCGAGTGATGTGGAGTCGGGTTGACCTGGACGGTGCCCGCGAGATACTTACGAGGCGTAGCCGGGCTTTCTTAGCCCTTGCCACAAGTACTCGAGACGGGGCGACGGGGTCACATCGATCGTGAGTCTCTGCTCGTTACCGCGCGTTCCTAATCCACTACGATTTGGATATTTGATCCGAGGGGCCTCTGGCTTGATAGCACTAACCATCACGTGGGCATAGTATGGGCGTTCTGCCTCATATACATCAGCCGAAGCTTAATAGACGTTAGCGACTGAGCGGCGCGTGCCGGGTTGGAGTGTGTAAGCTCCTGCCTTGTTGAAGGAGGTAGCTAGGTCTTCTCACCAGCCATGTACGCAACGTGCAGGAGTTCCCGGGGAGATGGCCCATGACCCCTGGGGGCATAGGTTTAGTCTGGCGTGCTGGCCTCTCTATTAAGCCTAGGTCGGGTTGCGGCGTATTGTTTGGCCGAGGCCGGGCATGACCCAGGAAAGTGTGTCCGGCCAGAGTTAATCGAGTGTGGTGGGTAAGTTGGTGCACCCCTACAGGGAAGAAAACATCTATCGATAGCCTGTCCTACGGTAACGGACACTTGGAGTTGTATCCCGATCGATGCAACTAGAACTGGATACTTGTGATGAGAAATGGATTGTGATGAGAAACAGATGGAGATGAGAATTGGATTGTGATGATAACTGGATAGTATGGCTCTGGGATTGCTTTCTCGCAGGGAGTCGAGAAAGGATCTCTGGCCGAGGTTGATAACACTTCTACTTTACTTTATGCTACTCTACTCCCTCCTATTGCTGCAAGATGGTGGTTTCTAGAAGATGCTAGTCTTCGATAGGCTAGGCTTTCCCCTTCCCTTCTGGCATTTTGCAGTTTAGTCCACAGATACAACCCATTCCTTTGATACAGATGCTTACTTAGTTTAGATCTGATGTAAGTCTTGCGAGTACTTTGGATGAGTACTCACAGCTGCTTTGCTACCTATTTCCCCCCATACCCGATTGTTACGACCAGATGACGGATCCCAGGAGCCAGACGACACCTCTGATGACTACTGCTACCCCGAGGGTGCCTACTACTACGTGGAGACTGCCGACGACCAGGAGTAGTTAGGAGGCTCCCAGGCAGGAGGCCTTGCCTTTTCGATCGTTGTTGCTTTTGTGCTAGCCTTCTTAAGGCAAACTTGTCTAACTTATGTCTGTACTCAAATATTGTTGCTTCCCCCGAATCTTGTGTATTCGAGCTTATGTATTCGAGCCCTCGAGGCCCTTGGCTTGTAATATAAAGCTTGTATTATTTTAATTTGTGTCTAGAGTTGTGTTGTGATATCTTCCCGTGAGTCCTTGATCTTGATCGTACACATTTGCGTGTATGATTAGTGTATGATTGAATCGAGGGCGTCACAGGGGGCGCCGCCCCCCTCTCCTTGTCCTATTCGGACTAGAGGGGGAGGGGCACGCGGCCGTGCCCTAGCCGCCTCTCCTCTTCTCCAATAAGTCCCACTATGGCCCATTAAGCCCCCGGGGGGTTCCGGTAACCCCCCGGTACTCCGGTAAAATCCCTATTTCACCCGGAACATTTCTGATATCCAAATAGAGGCTTCCAATATATCAATCTTCATGTGTCAACCATTTAGAGACTCTTCGTCATGTCCGTGATCACATCCGGGACTCCGAACAACCTTCGGTACATCAAAACTCATAATATAACCATCATCGAAACTTTAAGCGTGCGGACCCTATGGGTTCGAGAACTATGTAGACATGACCGAGACGCGTCTCCGGTTAATAACCAATAGCGGAACCTGGATGCTCATATTGGCTCCCACATATTCTACGAACATCTTTATTGGTCAGACCGCATAACAACATACGTTGTTCCCTTTGTCATCGGTATGTTACTTGCCCGTGATTCGACCGTCGGTATCTCAATACCTTGTTCAATCTCATTACCGGCAAGTCTCTTTACTCATTCCGTAATACATCATCCCGCAACTAACTCATTAGTTGCAATGCTTGCAAGGCTTAAGTGATGTGCATTACCGAGTGGGCCCAGAGATACCTCTCCGACAATCGAAGTGACAAATCCTAATCTCGAAATACGCCAACCCAACAAGTACCTTCGGAGACACCTGTAGAGCACCTTTATAATCACCCAGTTATGTTGTGATGTTTGGTAGCACACAAAGTGTTCCTCCGGTAAATGGGAGTTGCATAATCTCATAGTTATAGGAACATGTATAAGTCATGAAGAAAGCAATAGCAACATACTAAACGATCGAGTGCTAAGCTAATAGAATGGTTCAAGTCTATCACATCATTCTCCTAATGATGTGATCCCGTTAATCAAATGACAACTAATGTCTATGGCTAGGAAACATAACCATCTTTGATCAACGAGCTAGTCAAGTAGAGGCATACTAGTGACACTCTGTTTGTCTATGTATTCACACAAGTATTATGTTTACGGTTAATACAATTCTAGCATGAATAATAAACATTTATCATGATATAAGGAAATAAATAATAACTTTATTATTGCCTCAAGGGCATATTTCCTTCAGTCTCCCACTTGCACTAGAGTCAATAATCTAGATCACATCGCCATGTGATTTAACATCAATAGTTTACATCACCATGTGATTAACACCCATAGTTCACATCATCATGTGATCAACATCCAAAGGGTTTACTAGAGTCAATAATCTAGTTCACATCGCTATGTGATTAACACCCAAAGAGTACTAAGGTGTGATCATGTTTTGCTTGTGAGAGAAGTTTAGTCAGCGGGTCTGCCATATTCAGATCCGTATGTATTTTGCAAATTTCTATGTCAACAATGCTCTCCACGGAGCTACTCTAGCTAATTGCTCCCACTTTCAATATGTATATAGATAGAGACTTAGAGTCATACAAATCGGTGTTTAAGCTTGAATCGACGTAACTCTTGATACGTCTCCAATGTATCTACTTTTCCAAACACTTTTGCCCTTGTTTTGGACTCTAACTTGCATGATTTGAATGGAACTAACCCGGACTGACGCTGTTTTCAGCAGAATTACCATGGTGTTATTTATGTGCAGGAAAAAACGTTCTCGGAATGACCTGAAACTTCACGAATACACTCTTCAGAAAATAAGAAAAATACCTGCCAAAGATGAAGGCCAGGGGGGCCACCACCTTGCCACGAGGGTGGGGGCGCGCCTGCACCCCTAGGGCGCGCCCCCTACCTCGTGGCCCCCCTGTTGCCTCTCCGACTCCAACTCCACCTCCATATATTGAGTTTCGGGGAGAAAAAAATCTAAGAGAAGAAATCATCGCGTTTTACGATACGGAGCCGCCGCCAAGCCCTAAAACCTCTTGGGAGGGCTGATCTGGAGTCCGTTCGGGGCTCCGGAGAGGGGAATCTGTCGCCATCGTCATCATCAACCATCCTCCATCACCAATTTCATGATGCTCACCGCCATGCATGAGTAATTCCATCGTAGTCTTGCTGGACAGTGATGGGTTGGATGGGATCTATCATGTAATCGAGTTAGTTTTGTTAGGGTTTGATCCCTAGTGTCCACTATGTTCTGAGATTGATGTTGCTATGACTTTGCTATGCTTAATGCTTGTCACTAGGGTCCGAGTGCCATGATTTCAGATCTGAACCTATTATGTTTTCATCAATATATGAGTGTTCTTGATCCTATCTTGCAAGTCTATAGTCACCTATTATGTGTTATGATCCGTTAACCCCGAAGTGACAATAATCGGGATACTTACCGGTGATGACCATAGTTTGAGGAGTTCATGTATTCACTATGTGTTAATGCTTTGTTCCGGTTCTATATTAAAAGGAGGCCTTAATATCCCTTAGTTTCCGTAAGGACCCCGCTGCCACGGGAGGGTAGGACAAAAGATGTTATGCAAGTTCTTTTCCATAAGCACATATGACTATATTCGGAATACATGCCTACATTATATCAACGAACTGGAGCTAGTTCAGTGTCACCCTAGGTTATGACTGTTACATGATGAACCACATCCGACATAATTCTCCATCACCGATCCATTGCCTACGAGCTTTCCATATATTGTTCTTCGCTTATTTACTTTCCCGTTGCTATTGCTATCATCACTATAAAATACCAAAAACATTACTTTTACCACTGTTACCTTTTGCTACCGTTATCACTACTATCATATTACTTTGCTACTATACACTTTGTTGCAGATATTAAGTTTCTAGGTGTGGTTGAATTAACAACTCAGCTGCTAATACTTGAGAGTATTCTTTGGCTCCCCTTGTGTCGAATCAATAAATTTGGGTTGAATACTTTACCCTTGAAAACTGTTGCGATCCCCTATACTTGTGGGTTATCAAGACTATTTTCTGGCGCTGTTGCCGGGGAGCATAGCTCTATTCTTTGAGTCACTTGGGATATATATCTGCTTATCATTATGAAGAACTTGAGAGATCCAAAAACTAAGATCTATCCCTCAACTACGAGGGGAGGTAAGGAACTGCCATCTAGCTCTGCACTTGATTCACCTTATGTTATGAGTAAGTTTGCGACACCTACACCTGCTTCTGCTATTCGTTCTGATACGTCACATGTTATTGATGATGCCACTTTTGCTATGCATGATACTTATGATGAAACCACCTCTATGCCTGATACTACTATGCCACTTAGTGCTTTTCTTGATGAACAACTTGCTAGGGCTAGAGAAATTGAAAATATTGAATTTGATGATACTAATGAAAGTGATGATGAGGAACCACTGGCCATTCCTAAGGGTTACGTTTTTTATCAAGATGCTTCTTTAGCCATTTTAGCTTGCAGAAATAGAACTGAACTTAAAAAATTATTAGCTAAATGGAGTAAGCAATCTCTGAATGATAGAATGAAACCTGACCCTGCTTTTGCTACTTCACATATCTTTGTTACTGATAAGGATTATGAATTCTCTGTTGATCCTAATATAATTACTTTGGTTGAATCTGATCCTTTTCATGGTTATGAATCTGAAACTATTGTGGCACATCTTACTAAACTAAATGATATAGCTACCCTGTTCACTAAAGATGAGAGAACTCGCTACTTTTATATCCTTAAAATATTTCCGTTCTCATTAAAGGGTGATGCTAAGATATGGTTTAATTCTCTTGATCCTGGTTGTGTGCGTAGTCCCCAGGATATGATTTATTACTTCTCTGCTAAATATTTCCCTGCTCATAAGAAATAAGCTGCTTTAAGGGAAATATATAATTTTGTGCAAATTGAAGAAGAGAGTCTCCCACAAGCTTGGGGGAGGCTTCTCCAATTACTTAATGCTTTGCCTGATCATCCACTTAAGAAAAATGAAATACTTGATATCTTTTATAATGGACTAACCGATGCCTCCAGAGATTACCTGGATAGTTGTGCTGGTTCTATTTTCAGGGAAAGAACACCGGATGAAGCTGAAATTCTATTGAATAATATGTTGACAAATGAAAATAATTGGACACCTCCGGAGCCAATTCCTGAGCCAATTCCTAAACCAGTTCCGAAGAAGAGGGGTATTCTATTTCTCAGTCCTGAATATATGCAAGAGGCAAAGAAATCTATGAAAGAAAAAGGTATTAAAGCTGAAGATGTTAAGAATTTACCTCCTATTGAAGAAATACATGGTCTTAATTTACTGCATGTTGAAGAAACATATAATCCAAATCCTTTACCTATTGAAGAAACTCATGGTCTTGATAACCCAACACAGGTATTAAAGGTAAATTCTCTCTATAGATATGATAAAGCTGTAATCCCATTTACTATGTTTGCTAGCCCATGCTTAGATGAGTTTGACAAATTTATGGCTAAGCAAGAAGATTTTAATGCTTATTTTGGTAGACAATTAAAATATAATTCAAATATGCTTGGACACTTATGTGATTATATGGCTAATGTTAAAAGTGAACTTAAACTTATTAGTAAACATGCTTCTATGGTTACCACTAAAGTAGAACAAGTACTTAAAGCTCAAAATGATTTGCTCAATGAATTGAATAATAAGAATAATGATAATGCTATTAGAGTGGCTACTAGAACTGGTAGAATGACTCAGGAACCTTTGTATCCTGAGGGCCACCCTAAGAGAATTGAGCAAGATTCTCAGAGAAATAATATAGATGCACCTAGCTCTTCTAAAAAGAAGAAAAAGAAAAATGATAAGACCTTGCATGCTTCTAGTGATCCTATTGTTGAAACACCTGAGAACCCAAATGATATTTCTATTTCTGATGCTGAAACACAACCTGGTAATGAAACTGAAACTAGTGATAATGTTAATGATAATGTTCATAATGATGCTCAATCTAGTAATGATAATGACATAGAAATTGAACCTACTATTGATCTTGATACCCCACAATCCAAGAATCAACGTTATGATAAGAAAGATTTTGTTGCTAGGAAACATGGTAAAGAAAGAGAGCCCTGGGTTCAGAAACCCATGCCCTTTCCTCCCAAACCATCCAAGAAAAAGGATGATGAGGATTTTGAGCGCTTTGCTGAAATGACCAGACCTATCTTTTTGCGTATGCGATTAACTGATATGCTTAAAACCAATCCTTATGCTAAGTATATGAAAGATATTATTACAAATAAAAGAAAGATACCAGAAGCTGAAATTGCCACCATGCTTGCTAATTATACTTTTAAGGGTGGAATACCAAAGAAACTTGGAGATCCCGGTGTACCAACTATACCATGCTCCATTAAAAGAAACTATGTTAAAACTGCTTTATGTGATCTTGGAGCTGGTGTTAGTGTTATGCCTCTCTCTTTATATCGTAGACTTGATTTGAATAAGTTGACACCTACTGAAATATCTTTGCAAATGGCTGATAAATCAACTGCTATACCTATCGGTATTTGTGAGGATGTGCCTTTTGTAGTTGGAAATGTTACTATTTTAACGGACTTTGTTATTCTTGATATTCCCGAGGATGATAGTATGTCTATTATTCTTGGAAGACCATTTTTGAATACTGCAGGGGCTGTTATTGATTGCACTAAAGGCAATGTCACTTTTCATGTTAATGGTAATGAGCATACGGTACACTTTCTGAGGAAACAACCTCAAGTTCATAGTATCAATTCTATTGGAAAAATTCCATCGATTATATTTGGAGGTTTTGAATTTCCTCTTCCTACTGTCAATAAGAAATATGATATTCTTATTATTGGGGATGTGCATATCCCCGCTGAGGTAACATAGTGTTATTCGAAATTTCTCCGGTTCCATGTTATTCGGAATGAGTTCGTTAACAAGACTTGATCAACCTTGTTAGTGGATTCCTTTTGATGATCATGAGATGGATGAAACTAGAAGGCACAACCTTTTGTACCCCTCTTTTACTTTTTGTTATTTATATTAAATAAAATAAAAATAAATATTTGCTGTCTGTTATCTGATTATCCGTGCAATACAAAAATACCTTGAAAATAAAAGTTCTCCAAATGCCCTGAAAATTAAATATGATTTTTTTCTAGAATATTTGAGGATTTATGGAACTAAGAACACACCAGGGGCCAACCACCCGCCCACGAGGGTGGAGGGCGCACCCACCCCCCTAGGGCGCGACCCCTGCCTCGTGGTCTCACGATGGCCCTCCTCCACTTATCCGTTCACCCACACACTTCATATTCCTCCCCCAAACACGAATAACCAGCTCAAACCCGAGTCCAAGCTCGTTTTGCTTCCATTTTCGATCTCCTTGCTCAAAGCACCTCTCACAAAACTGCTTGGGGAGATTGTTACTTGGTATGTGACTCCTCCATTGGTCAATTAGTTTTTGTTCTAGTGCTTTATTCATTGCAAATTTTTGCTGCTTAGGTGACCCTATTCTTGAGCTTGCATGTCAAATTTATATGGTTCCAAGTAGTTTTGATGCATGATATAGGCGCTAGGCACTTGTAGGAGTAGTTTCTATCAATATTATTGAGTTTGGTTTACTTTTATTTTGAAGTTACTAAAAATTTCAGATTTTTTCAAAAAATGATGAGGAGACTCTTGAGGGGCTCATCGAGCCAAAGCTCGAAGGAAAAGGCACCAAAGCCTAAGTATAATCTGCCTCGCACCGTGGAGGTTCGGGCGTGCGAATGGCCTTCTGAGGATTTCTTAAGAGCAGTCGGGATTTATGAAGATTTTCATGAATTGGCTCAGACTGTAGGCCTTAATGCTTTCCTCCACAACCAATGCGATCAGTATCTCTTGCTCACAAATACCTTTGTGCAAAACTTTCATTTCCATTCTAGGAACTCACCACCTACGGTGGAGTTTCATTTATATGATGAGCATAAGGAGATGTCACTTTATGATTTTTGTCGGATCTGTTTAGTCCCTTTTGGGGGCAAGACAGAAGAACCACATCGTGATGATGTGGAGGGATTTATTGATACTATCACTGTAGGGGAAACAAGGAAGGTTTCCGATGCACGAATCACTAGCATACACTTTCCTGTTTTACGTTATTTTGCATTATTTGCTAGTCGCTGCTTAATTGGTCGCGGAAACTGTGGAAACCCGAGTATCCCTGATATTATTATTTTGCACCACAGTTTATATGGTGATAACTCTTTTAGTATGGGCAGCATTATTGCCAAACGGTTAAGTCTGAACCGTACCAAGGGCCCCATCTTTGGAGGCATCTATGCTACACGCCTAGCTGCACATTTTAACATACCTATTAGGCATTATGAGAAGGAAGAAAAGGTGTTGCCTCGTGTTTATTTAGATTATAAAAGTATGGTAGTGCATGATTTTATTGTTAAGAATATGGAAGGAGAGCTTAAATATCAATTGTTCTTTAATGAATATCATCCTGAGACTATTACCTTGCCTGCTCCTTCTTTGTTTGATTTGACTGTAGGCACGTACCTTGTTCTGTTGACGGCTATCCATGCCTACCGGAACCCTGCACCAGCCGAGGAGCGAGAGCCGGAACCACAATTTGATCCTTCACGATAGTCTAATTACCAGTGGGATCCTGAGATGATTGTCAGCCAGTGGCAATCGGAGCCTTCCTCGTCTGCATCACAGTATGACCCCAACTATTATTATGGATATCCGCCAGGCCGGCCGTGGCCATAGACCAACTTAGGCCAAAAGCCTAAGCTTGGGGGAGTATGTATTTCTCACCGACATTACATTTATGTTGACACACTCATTGCTAGATGTCGGTGCTCATACTTTTTCATTGTATAATCCATGCTAGTTCACTTTCCTTTTTATGCTTTCTTCTTGTGTGTTTAATAAACCTTAAGAAAAACCAAAAAAAAATTAGTTGTAGCTTTTAATTAGTTTACCTTCCATGCTTGCAGTAGTAATTAAAAAGAAAACCCAAAAATATTTCCTGTTCTTCTTTTGCTTGTTGGGAGCTTTCCCGTGTAAATAGTTTTATTTCTTTTCTTTTCTTTGGGGGTCGATAGGAGAAGACCATAATTAAATTGTTGAGGTGGCTCTTATATGCATTATTGTTGATCTGACAAAAGAGCCCATATTGCCTTGTATTCTCCCGTTTATTGAATGCTTGCAGATTCCAGCTTAGTCCAATGCACGTGCACTATTATTATTATTCACACTATTCGGTCATGCAAGTGAAAGGCAATTATGATGATATATGATGGACTGACTGAGATGAGAAAAGCTAGTATGAACTCGACCTCTTTTGTTTTTGTAAATATGATTAGTTCATCGTTCCTGATTCAGCCTATTATGAATAAACATGTTTGCAATGACAACTAGAGATCATAGTTTCTTGTGCCATGCTTGATTAGCTATGAGTTATAATGGTTTACCTTGCATGCCAACATGCTATTAAAATGGTCATGATGTGGTATGATAGGTGGTATCCTCCTCTGAATGATTTAAGTGACTTGACTTGGCACATGTTCACGCATGTAGTTGAAACAAAATCGACATAGCCTTCACGATATTTATGTTCACGGTGGATTATATCCTACTCATGCTTGCATTCAGTGTTGATTAATTTTAATGCATGTTCATGACTGTTGTCGCTCTCTAGCTGGTCGCTTCCCAGTCTTTTGCTAGCCTTCACCTGTACTAAGCGGGAATACTGCTTGTGCATCCAAATCCCTTAAACCCCAAAATTATTCCACATGAGTCCACTATACCTACCTATATAAGGTATCTACCTGCCGTTCCAAGTAAATTTGTATGTGCCAAACTCTAAACCTTCAAATAAATATCCTATTTTGTATGCTCGAATAGCTCATGTATCAACTAGGGCTGTCTGTATCTTCCATGTTAGGCGGGTTATTCTCAAGAGGAGTGGACTCCGCTCCTCACTCATGAGATAAATGGCTGGTCACCGGGATGCCCAGTCCCATGCTTTATGCAAACTAAATCAAAATAATTGCAAACAAAACTCCCCCTGGGCCTCTTGTTAGTTGGAGGCACTCGTTGTTTCGAGCAAGCCATGGATTGATGCTTGTGGTGGAAGGGGGAGTATAAACTTTACCATTCTGTTTGGGAACCGCCTATAATGTTTGTAGCATGGAAGATATCGCCATCTCTTGGTTGTTATGTTGACAATGAAAGTATACCGCTCAAAATATTATTCACCTCTATTTCAAAACCGAGCTCTGGCACCTCTACAAATCCCTACTTCCCTCTGCGAAGGGCCTATCTATTTACTTTTATCCTGAGTCATCATCCTCTTATTAAAAAGCACCAGTTGGAGAGCACTGATGTCATTTGCATTCATTACTGTTAGTTTACATTGAGTATGACTTGACTGGATCTCTTTTACCATGAATTACAATGTCTAGTCAGTCCTTGGTCTTTAAAGGTGCTCTGCATTTATGTTTTGCGGTCTCAGAAAGGGCTAGCGAGATACCATTCTGTTATATCATATTATGATTGTTTTGAGAAAGTGTTGTCATCCGAGTTTTATTATTATGGCTCGCTAGTTGATCATGCTATTGATATGAGTAAACTTGAGACCTATGCGTTATTGCAAATGTGGTTAGTTATAATCTTTGCTGAAAACTTGAATGCTGGCTTTACATATTTACAACAACAAGAGCAAACAGAGTTTGTAAAAGTTTTTTTTATCACTTTCAGTTTATCAACTGAATTGCTTGAGGACAAGCAAAGGTTTAAGCTTGGGGGAGTTGATACGTCTCCAACGTATCTACTTTTCCAAACACTTTTGCCCTTGTTTTGGACTCTAACTTGCATGATTTGAATGGAACTAACCCGGATTGACGTTGTTTTCAGCAGAATTACCATGGTGTTATTTATGTGTAGGAACAAACATTCTCGGAATGACCTGAAACTTCACGGAGACACTTTTTAGAAAATAAGAAAAATACCTTCCAAAGATGAAGGCCAGGGGGCCACCACCTTGCCACGAGGGTGGGGGGCATGCCTGCCCCCCTAGGGCGCGCCCCCTACCTCGTGGGCCCCTGTTGCCTCTCCGACTCCAACTCCACCTCCATATATTGAGTTTTGGGGAGAAAAAAATCAGAGAGAAGAAATCATCGCGTTTTATGATACGGAGCTGCCGCCAAGCCCTAAAACCTCTCGGGAGGGCTGATCTGGAGTCCGTTCGGGGCTCCGGAGAGGGGAATCCGTCGCCATCGTCATCATCAACCATCCTCCATCACCAATTTCATGATGCTCACCGCCGTGCGTGAGTAATTCCATCGTAGGCTTGCTGGATGGTGATGGGTTGGATGGGATCTATCATGTAATCGAGTTAGTTTTGTTAGGGTTTGATCCCTAGTGTCCACTGTGTTCTGAGATTGATGTTGCTATGACTTTGCTATGCTTAATGCTTGTCACTAGGGCCCGAGTGCCATGATTTCAGATCTGAACCTATTATGTTTTCATCAATATATGAGTGTTCTTGATCCTATCTTGCAAGTCTATAGTCACCTATTATGTGTTATGATCCGTTAACCCCGAAGTGACAATAATCAGGATACTTACCGGTGATGACCGTAGTTTGAGGAGTTCATGTATTCACTATGTGTTAATGCTTTGTTCCGGTTCTCTATTAAAAGGAGGCCTTAATATCCCTTAGTTTCCGTAAGGACCCTGCTACCACGGGAGGGTAGGACAAAAGATGTTATGCAAGTTCTTTTCCATAAGCACATATGACTATATTCGGAATACATGCCTACATTATATCAATGAACTGGAGCTAGTTCTGTGTCACCCTAGGTTATGACTGTTACATGATGAACCGCATCCGGCATAATTCTCCATCACCGATCCATTACCTACGAGCTTTCCATATATTGTTCTTCGCTTATTTACTTTCCTGTTGCTATTGCTATCATCACTATAAAATACCAAAAACATTACTTTTACCACTGTTACCTTTTGCTACCGTTATCACTACTATCATACTACTTTGTTACTAAACACTTTGTTGCAGATATTAAGTTTCCAGGTGTGGTTGAATTGAAAACTCAGCTACTAATACTTGAGAGTATTCTTTGGCTCCCCTTGTGTCGAATCAATAAATTTGGGTTGACTACTTTACCCTCGAAAACTGTTGCGATCCCCCATACTTGCGGGTTATCAACTCTTTACGACGAACCTTTTGTCACCTCCATAATCGAGAAACATATCCTTATTCCACTAAGGATAATTTTGACCGCTGTCCAGTGATCTACTCCTAGATCACTACTGTACTCCCTTGCAAAAAACAGTGTAGGGTAGACAATAGATCTGGTACACAGCATGGCATACTTTGTAGAACCTATGGCTGAGGCATAGGGAATGACTTTCATTCTCTTTCTATCTTCTGCCGTGGTCGGGCTTTGAGTCTTACTCAATTTCACATCTTGTAACACAGGCAAGAACTCTTTCTTTGACTGTTCCATTTTGAACTACTTCAAAATCTTGTCAAGGTATGTACTCATTGAAAAAACTTATCAAGCGTCTTGATCTATGCTCAATATGTAAGCAGCTTCACCGAGGTCTTTCTTTGAAAAGCTCCTTTCAAACACTCCTTTATGCTTTGTAGAATAATTCTACATTATTTCCGATCAACAATATGTCATTCACATATACTTATCAGAAATGTTGTAGCGCTCCCACTCACTTTCTTGTAAATACAGGCTTCATCGCAAGTCTGTATAAAACTATATGCTTTGATCAACTTATCAAAGCATATATTCCAACTCCGAGATGCTTGCACCAGTCCATAGATGGATCGCTGGAGCTTGCATATTTTGTTAGCACCTTTAGGATTGACAAAACCTTCTGGTTGCATCATATACAACTCTTTCTTTAATAAATCCTTTAAGGAATGTAGTTTTGTTTATCCATTTGCCAGATTTCATAAAATGCGGCAATTTGCTAACATGATTCGGACAGACTTAAGCATCACTATGAGTGAGAAAATCTCATCATAGTCAACACCTTGAACTTTGTCAAAAACCTTTTTCGACAAGTCTAGCTTTGTAGATAGTAACACTACTATCAGCATTCGTCTTCCTGTTGAAGATCCATTTATTTTCTATGGCTTGTCGATCATTGGGCAAGTCAACCAAAGTCCACACTTTGTTCTCATACATGGATCCCATCTCAGATTTCATGGCCTCAAGCCATTTCGCGGAATCTAGGCTCATCATCGCTTCCTCATAATTCGTAGGTTTGTCATGGTCAAGTAACATGAACTCCAGAATAGGATTACCGTACCACTCTGGTGCGGAACATACTCTGGTTGACCTACGAGGTTTGGTAGTAACTTGATCCGAAGCTTTCATGATCACCATCATTGAATTCCTCACTAATTGGTGGTTCCAGTGATGAACTACTTTCCAATTCGGGAGAAGGTACAATTACCTTATCAAGTTCTACTTCCCTCCCACTCACTTCTTTCGAGAGAAACTCCTTCTCTAGAAAGGATCCATTTTTAGCAACGAATATCTTGCCTTCGGATCTGTGATAGAAGGTGTACCCAACAATAACTTTTGGGTATCCTATGAACACACACTTTTTCGATTTGGGTTTGAGCTTATCAGGATGAAACTTTTTCACATAAGTATCGCAACCCCAAACTTTAAGAAATGACAACTTTGGTTTCTTGCCAAACCACAGTTCATATGGTGTCGTCTCAACAGATTTAGATGGAGCCCTATTTAACGTGAATACAGTTGTCTCTAATGCATAACCCCAAAACGATAGTGGTAAATTGGTAAGAGACATCATAGATTGCACCATATCTAATAAAGTACGGTTACGATGTTCGGACACACCATTACACCGTGGTGTTCTGCTACCTCTTGAGCACTGCGTTGGTTTTCCCTGAAGAGGAAGGGATGATGCAACAAAGTAGCATAAATATTTCCCTCAGTTTTTGAGAACCAAGGTATCAATCCAGTAGGAGGCTATGCGCGAGTCCCTCGCACCTGCACAAAACAAATAAATCCTCGCAACCAACGCAAATAGGGGTTGTCAGTCCCTAAAAGGCCACTTATGAGAGTGAGATCTGATAGATATGATAAGATAATATTTTTGGTATTTTTATGATAAAGATGCAAAGTAAAATAAAGGCAGAGTAAATAGCAAAGGAAATAACTAAGTAGTAGGAGATTAATATGATGAAGATAGACCCGGGGGCCATAGGTTTCACTAGTGGCTTCTCTCGAGAGCATAAGTATTCTACGGTGGGTGAACAAATTACTGTTGAGCAATTGACATAATTGAGCATAGTTATGAGAATATCTATGCATGATCATGTATATAGGCATCATGTCCAAGACAAGTAGACCGACTCCTGCCTGCATCTACTACTATTACTCCACTCATCGACCGCTATCCAGCATGCATCTAGAGTATTAAGTTAAAAACAGAGTAACGCCTTAAGCAAGATGACATGATGTAGAGGGATAGACTCATGCAATATGAATAAAACCCCATCTTGTTATCCTCGATGGCAACAATACAATACGTGCCTTGCTGCCCTTACTGTCACCAGGAAAGGACACCGCAAGATTGAACCCAAAGCTAAGCACTTCTCCCATTGCAAGAAAGATCAATCTAGTAGGCCAAACCAAACTGATAATTCGAAGAGACTTGCAAAGATAACCAATCATACATAAAAGAATTCAGAGAAGATTCAAATATTATTCATAGATAGACTTGATCATAAACTCACAATTCATCGGTCTCAACAAACACACCGCAAAAAGAAGATTACATCGAATAGATCTCCACAAGAGAGGGGGAGAACATTGTATTGAGATCCAAAAAGAGAGAAGAAGCCATCTAGCTACTAACTATGGACCCGTAGGTCTGAGGTAAACTACTCACACTTCATCAGAGGGGCTATGGTGTTGATGTAGAAGCCCTTCGTGATCGATGCCCCCTCCGGCGGAGCTCCGAAACAGGCCCCAAGATGGGATCTCATGGATACAGAAAGTTGCGGTGGTGGAATTAGGTTTTCGGCTCCGTATCTGATCGTTTGGGGGTACGTGGATACATATATAGGAGGAAGGAGTACGTCGGTAGAGCAACAGGGGGCCCACGAGGGTGGAGGCCGCACCTAGGGTAGGCAGGCGCGCCCCCTACCTCGTGGCCTCCTCTTTTCTTTCTTGACGTAGGGTCCAAGTCTCCTGGGTCTTGTTCTTTGAGAAAATCACGTTCCCGAAGGTTTCATTCAATTTGGACTCCGTTTGATATTCCTTTTCTTCGAAACCCTAAAACAGGCAAAAAACAGCAATTCTGGGCTGGGCCTCCGGTTAATAGGTTAGTCCCAAAAATAATATAAAAGTGGATAATAAAGCCCAATAATGTCCAAAACAGTAGATAATATAGCATGGAGCAATAAAAAATTACAGATACGTTGGAGACGTTTCATGTTCCGGGTGGCGTGAGTTGCGAAACTATTCCGCATTGTTTCAAATGAAGACCAAACTCGCAACTCAAATATTCTCCTCCACGATCAGATCATAGAAACTTTATTTTCTTGTTATGATGATTTTCCACTTCACTCTGAAATTCTTTGAACTTTTCAAATGTTTCAGACTTATGTTTCTTCAAGTAGATATACCCATATCTGCTCAAATCATCTGTGAAGGTCAGAAAATAACGATACCCGCCGCGAGCCTCAACACTCATCGGACCTCATACATCAGTATGTATTATATCCAATAAGTCAGTTGCTCGCTCCATTGTTCCGTAGAACGGAGTCTTAGTCATCTTTGCCCATGAGGCGTGGTTTGCAAGCATCTACTGATTCATTAATCAAGTGATTCCAAAAGCTCATCAGCATGGATTTTCTTCATGTGCTTTACATCAATATGACCTAAACGGCAGTGCCACAAATAAGTTGCACTATCATTATTAACTTTGCATCTTTTGGCTTCAATATTATGAATATGTGTATCACTACGATCGAGATCAAACAAACCATTTTATTGGGTGTATAACCATAGAAGGTTTTATTCATGTAAACAGAATAACTATTATTCTCTAACTTAAATGAATAACGTATTGCAATAAACATGATCAAATCATATTCTTGCTCAAAGCAAACACCAAATAACATTTATTTAGGTTCAACACTAATCCCAAAAGTATAGGGAGTGTGCGATGATGATCATATCATTCTTGGAACTACTTCCAACACACATCGTCACTTCATCCTTAACTAGTCTCTGTTCATTCTACAACTCCTGTTTCAAGTTACTACTCTTAGCAAATGAACTAGTATCAAATACCGAGGGGTTGCTATAAACACTAGTAAAGTACACATCAATAACATGTATATCCAATATACCTTTGTTCACCTCGCCATCCTTCTTATCCGCCAAATACTTGGGGCAGTTCCGCTTCTAGTGACCAGTCCCTTTGCAGTAGAAGCACTCAGTCTCATTCTTAGGTCCAGACTTGGGCTTCTTTGTTTGAGAAACATCTTGCTTTCCGTTCTTCTTGAAGTTCCCCTTCTTCCCTTTGCCCTTTTCTTGAAACTAGTGGTCTTTGTCAACCATCAACACTTGATGCTTTTCTTGATTCCTACCTTCGTCGATTTCAGCATCACGAAGAGCTTGGGAATTACTTTTGTCATCCCTTGCATATTATAGTATCACTAATTTCTAGTAACTCGGTGATAGTGACTAGAGAACTTTTTCCATTACTCTCTTATCTGGAAGATTGACTCCCACTTGATTCAAGCAATTGTAGTACTCAGACAATCTGAGCACATGCTCACTGGTTGAGCTATTCTCCTCCATCTTGTAGGCAAAGTACTGTCAGAGGTCTCATACCTCTCGACACGGGCATGAGTATGAAATACCAATTTCAACTCTTGGAACATCTTATATGCTCCATGGCGTTCAAAATGTCTTTGAAGCCCCGATTCTAAGCCATTAAGCATGGTGCACTAAACTATCAAGTAGTCATCATATTGAGCTAGCCAAACATTCATAACGTCTGCATCTGCTCCTGCAATAGGTCTGTCACCTAGCAGTGCATCAAGGACATAATTCTTCTGTGCAGCAATGAGGATAATACTCAGATCACGGATCCAATCCGCATCATTGCTACTAACCTTTTTCAACATAGTTTTTCTCTAGCAACACAATAAACGGGGAGCAACATCGTGAGCTATTGATCTACAACATAGATATGCTAATACTACCAGGACTAAGTTCATGATAAATTAAAGTTCAAGTAATCATATTACTTAAGAACTCCCACTTAGATAGACATCCCTCTAATCATCTAAGAGATCACGTGATCCAAATCAACTAAACCATGTCCGATCATCACGTGAGATGGAGTAGTTTTCAATGGTGAACATCACTATGTTGATCATATCTTCTATATGATTCACGCTCGACCTTTCGGTCTTAGTGTTTCGAGGCCATATCTGCATATGCTAGGCTCGTCAAGTTTAACCCAAGTATTCTGCGTGTGCAAAAACTGGCTTGCACCCATTGTAGATGAACGTAGAGCTTATCACACCCGATCATCACGTGGTGTCTCAGCACGACGAACTTTGGCAACGGTGCATAGTCAGGGAGAACACTTTTATCTTTAAATTATGTGAGAGATCATCTTATAATGCTACCGTCGATCTAAGCAAAATAAGATGCATAAAAGATAAACATCACATGCAATCAATATAAGTGATATGATAAGGCCATCATCATCTTATGCTTGTGATCTCCATCTTCGAAGCACCGTCATGATCACCATCGTCACCGGCGCGACACCTTGATCTCCATCGTAGCATCGTTGTCGTCTCGCCAACTATTGCTTCTACGACTATCGCTACCGCTTAGTGATAAAGTAAAGCATCAGAGGGCGATTGCATTGCATACAATAAAGCGACAACCATATGGCTCCTGCCAGTTGCCGATAACTCGGTTACAAAACATGATCATCCCATACAATTAAAATATAGCATCATGTCTTGACCATATCACATCACAACATGCCCTGCAAAAACAAGTTCATCATGCTGAGACACCACGTGATGATCGGGTGTGATAAGCTCTACGTCCACATACAACGGGTGCAAGCCAGTTTTGCACACGCGGAATACTCGGGTTAAACTTGACGAGCCTAGCATATGTAGATATGGCCTCGGAACACTGAGACCAAAAGGTCGAGCGTGAATTATATAGTAGATATGATCAACATAGTGATGTTCACCATTGAAAACTACTCCATCTCACGTGATGATCGGACATGGTTTAGCTGATATGGATCACATGATCACTTAGATGATTAAAGAGATGTTTATCTGATGTCTACTACACAACCTTCTTCTTGTAGACGTTGTTGGGCCTCCAAGTGCAGAGGTTTGTAGGACAGTAGCAAATTTCCCTCAAGTGATGACCTAAGGTTTATCAATCCGTGGGAGGCGTAGGATGAAGATGGCCTCTCTCAAGCAACCCTGCAACCAAATAACAAAGAGTCTCTTGTGTCCCCAACACTCCCAATACAATGGTAAATTGTATAGGTGCACTAGTTCAGCGAAGAGATGATGATACAAGTGGTATATGGATGGTAGATAAAGGTATTTGTAATCTGAAATTATAAAACAGCAAGGTAACTAATGATAAAAGTGAGCGTAAACGGTATTGCAATGTTAGGAAACAAGGCCTAGGGTTCATACTTTCGCTAGTGTAAGTTCCCTCAACAATGATAACATAATTGTATCACATAACTATCCCTCAACATGCAACAAAGAGTCACTCCAAAGTCACTAATAGCGGAGAACGAACGAAGAGATTATGGTAGGGTACGAAACCACCTCAAAGTTATTCTTTCCAATCAATCCGTTGGGCTATTCCTATAAGTGTCACAAACAGCCCTAGAGTTCATACTAGAATAACACCTTAAGACACAAATCAACCAAAACCCTAATGTCACCTAGATACTCCAATGTCACCTCAAGTATCTGTGGGCATGATTATACGATATGCATCACACAATCTCAGATTCATCTATTCAACCAACACATAGAACCTCAAAGAGTGCCCAAAGTTTCTACCGGAGAATCACGACGAAAACGTGTGCCAACCCCTATGCATAGGTTCATGGGTGGAACCCGCAAGTTGATCACCAAAACATACATCAAGTGAATCATGTGATATCCCATTGTCACCACAGATACGCACGACAAGACATACATCAGGTGTTCTCTAATCTTTAAAGACTCAATCCGATAAGATAACTTCAAAGGGAAAACTCAATCCATTACAAAAGAGTAGAGGGGGGGGGGGGACATCATAGGATCCAAATATAATAGCAAAGCTCGCGATACAGCAAGATTGTGCCAAATCAAGAACACGAGAGAGAGAGAGATCAAACACATAGCTACTGGTACATACCCTCAGCCCTGAGGGAGAACTACTCCCTCCTCGTCATGGAGAGAACCGGGATGATGAAGATGGCCACCAGAGAGGGGTTCCCCCTTCGGCAGGGTGCCGGAACGGGTCTAGATTGGTTTTTGGTGGCTACGGAGGCTTCTGGCGGTGAAACTCCCGATCTATTGTGGTCTCTGATCATTTTAGGGTATATGGAGATATATAGGTGGAAGAAGTACGTCAGGGGAGCCACGAGGGGCCCATGAGGGTGGAGGGCACACCCAGGGGGGGGGGGGGCTGGGCGCACTCCCTGCCTCGTGGCTTCCTTGTTGCTTCCCTTACGTGGACTCCAAGTTTCCTGGGTTGCTTTCCTTCCAAAAATAAGTTCCGTGAAGTTTCAGGTCAATTGGACTCCGTTTGATTTTCCTCTTCTGCGATACTCTAAAACAAGGAAAAAACAGAAACTAGCACTCGGCTCTGGGTTAATAGGTTAGTCCCAAAAATAATATAAAAGTGTATAATAAAGCCCATAAACATCCAAAGTTGATAATATAATAGCATGGGACAATAAAAAATTATAGATACGTTGGAGACGTATCATTATCTAAGTGGGGGTTCTTAAGTAATTTGATTAATTGAACTTTAATTTATCATGAACTTAGTACCTGATAGTATTTTGCATGTCTATGTTGTTGTAGATAGATGGCCTGTGCTGTTGTTCCGTTGAATTTTAATGCGTTTCTAGAGAAAGCTAAGTTGAAAGATGATGGTAGCAACTACACGGGCTGGGTCCGTAACTTGAGGATTATCCTCATTGCTACACAGAAGAATTACGTCCTGGAAGCACCGCTAGGTGACAAACCAGCTATAGGAGCAACGCCAGATGTTGTGGACACCTGGCAGAGCAAAGCTGATGACTACTCGATAGTTCAGTGTGACATGCCTTACGGCTTAGAACCGGGACTTCAACGACGTTTTGAACACCGTGGAGCATATGAGATGTTCCAAGAGTTGAAGTTAATATTTCAAGCAAATGCCCGGTTTGAGAGATATGAAGTCTCCAATAAGTTCTACAACTGTAATATGGAGGAGAATAGTTCTGTGAGTGAACATATACTCAGAATGTCTGGGTACCACAACCACTTGACTCAACTAGGAGTTAATCTTCCTGATGATAGTGTCATTGACAGAGTTCTGCAATCACTGCCACCAAGCTACAAGAGCTTCGTGATGAACTATAATATGCAAGGGATGGATAAAACGATTCCTGAGCTCTTCGCAATGCTAAAGGCTGCGGAGATAGAAATCAAGAAAGAGCATCAAGTGTTGATGGTCAACAAGAGCACCAGTTTCAAGAAAAAGGATAAAGGGAAGAAGGGGAACTTCAAGAAGAACAACAAGCCAGTTGCTGCTCAAGTGAAGAAACCCAAGTCTGGACCTAAGCCTGAGACTGAGTGCTTCTATTGCAAAGGAACTGGTCACTGGAAGCAGAACTGCCCCAAGTATTTGGCGGAGAAGAAGTATAGCAAAGTGAAAGGTATATTTGATATACATGTTATTGATGTGTACCTTACTAATGCTCGCAGTAGTGCCTGAGTATTTGATACTGGTTCAGTTGCTAACATTTGCAACTTGAAACAAGGGCTAAGAATTAAGCGAAGATTGGCTAAGGACGAGGTGACGATGCACGTGGGAAATGGTTCCAAAGTTGATGTGATCGCCGTCGGCACGCTACCTCTACATCTACCTTCGGGATTAGTTTTAGACCAAAAAAATTGTTATTTGGTGCCAGCGTTGAGCATGAACATTATATCTGGATCTTGTTTGATGCAAGACGGTTATTCATTTCAATCAGAGAATAATGATTGTTCTATTTATATGAGTAATATCTTTTATGGTCATGCACCCTTGATGAGTGGCCTATTTTTACTAAATCTTGATAGTAGTGATACACATATTCATAGTATTGAAGCCAAAAGATGCAGAGTTGATAATGATAGTGCAACTTATTTGTGGCACTGCCATTTAGGTCATATTGGTGTAAAGCGCATGAAGAAACTTGATTCTGATGGACTTCTGGAATCACTTGATTATGAATCACTTAGTACTTGCGAACCATGCCTCATGGGCAAGATGACTAAAACTCCGTTCTCCGGAACAATGGAGTGAGCAACAGAGTTATTGGAAATCATACATACTGATGTATGTGGTCCAATGCACATTGAAGCTCATGGCGGATATCATTATTTTCTCACCTTCACAAATGATTTGAGAAGATATGGGTACATCTACTTAATGAAACATAAGTCTGAAACATTTGAAAAGTTCAAAGAATTTTAGAGTGAAGTGGAAAATCATCGTAACAAGAAAATCAAGTTTCTACGATCTGATCGTGGAGGTGAATATTTGAGTTATGAGTTTGGACTTCATTTGAAACAATGCGGAATAGTTTCGCAACTCACGCCACCTGGAACACCACAGCGTAATGGTGTGTCCGAACATCGTAATCGTACTTTACTAGAAATGGTGCGATCTATGATGTCTCTCACTGATTTACCGATATCATTTTGGGGTTATGCTTTAGAGACATCTACATTCATGTTAAATAGGGCACCATCTAAATCCGTTGAGATGACACCTTATGAACTGTGGTTTGACAAGAAACCCAAGTTGTCGTTTCTTAAAGTTTGGGGCTGCGATGCTTATGTGAAGAAGCTTCAACCTGATAAGCTCGAACCCAAATCGGAGAAATGTGTCTTCATAGGATACCCAAAGGAGACTGTTGGGTACACCTTCTATCACAGATCCGAAGGCAAGATATTCGTTGCTAAGAATGGATCCTTTCTAGAGAAGGAGTTTCTCTTGAAAGAAGTGAGTGGGAGGAAAGTAGAACTTGACGAGGTAATTGTACCTTCTCCCTTATTGGAAAGTAGTTCATCACTGAAATCAGTTCTAGTGATTCCTACACCAGTAAGTGAGGAAGCTAATGATGATGATCATGAACCTTTTGATCAAGTTACTTCCGAACCTCGTAGGTCAACTAGAGTAAGATCCGCACCAGAGTGGTACGGTAATCCTGTTCTGGAAGTCATGTTACTTGACCATGACGAACCTACGAACTATGAGGAAGCGATGATGAGCCCAGATTCCGCAAAATGGCTTGAGGCCATGAAATTTGAGATGGGATCCATGTATGAGAACAAAGTGTGGACTTTGGTTGACTTGCCCGATGATCGGCAGGCCATAGAGAATAAATGGATCTTCAAGAAGAAGACTGACGCTGACGGTAATGTTACTGTCTACAAAGCTCGACTTGTTGCAAAAGGTTTTCGACAAGTTCAAGGTGTTGACTACGATGAGACCTTCTCACCCATAGCGATGCTTAAGTCCGTCTGAATCATGTAAGCAACTGCCGCATTTTATGATTATGAAAGTTGGGAAATGGATGTCAAAACTGCATTCCTTAATGGATACCTTACAGAAGAGTTATATATGATGCAACCAGAAGGTTTTGTCGATCGAAAAGGTCCTAACAAAGTGTGCAAGCTCCAGCGATCCATTTATGGACTGGTGCAAGCCTCTCAGAGTTGGAATACACGCTTTGATAGTGTGATCAAAGCATATGGTTTTATACGGACTTTTGGAGAAGCCTGTATTTACAAGAAAGTGAGTGGGAGCTCCGTAGCATTTCTGATATTATTTGTAGATGACATATTGTTGATCGGAAATGATACTGAATTTCTAAATAGCATAAAAGGATACTTGAATAAGAATTTTTCAATGAAAGACCTCGGTGAAGCTGCTTATATATTGGGCATCAAGATCTATAGAGATAGATCAAGACGCTTGATTGGACTTTCACAAAGTACATACCTTGATAAAGTTTTGAAGAAGTTCAAAATGGATCAGGCAAAGAAAGGGTTCTTGCCTGTATTAGAAGGTGTGAAGTTGAGTCAGACTCAACGCCCGACCACTACAGAAGATAGAGAGAAAATGGAAGTTGTTACCTATGCTTCAGCAAGAGGCTCTATCATGTATGCAATGCTATGTACCAGACCTGATGTGTGCCTTGCTATAAGTTTGGCAGGGAGGTACCAAAGTATTTGCAACACCCTCGATGCAACTATATCTCCCACGTGTCGAGGCACGACTTAGAGGCATAATCGCATTGAAGGCATATGTCGCAAGTCAGGCAATCTTCACAACATCCCATGTAATACATATAATAAAAAGGAGATAACATAGTTGGCTTACACTCGCCATGTCAATCAAGTACATAAATAACATACATCATCCAAACACTCATGGCCCAACTACGGCGCCAAAATAAAAGATAACCCAACAAGTGACACGGTCCCGATCACCCCCAACAGGGCACCACTACTGATCATCAGGAAAAGAAACATAGTATCGCTGAGAGTCCTCGTCAAACTCCCACTTGAGCTCGAGCGCGTCACCTGGAGCGGAATCATCAGGCCCTGCATCTGGTGTAATAGTAATCTGTGAGCCACAGGGACTCAGCAATCTCGCACCCTCGCGATCAAGACTATTTAAGCTTAAAAGGTAGGGTAAGGTAAATATATGTGGAGCTGCAGCAAGCGACTAGCATATAAGGTGGCTAACCTATTCGCACAAGAGAGCGAGAAGAGGAGGCAAAGCGCGAGCGAGAAACTAGAGGACAACCCGCGCAAGCATTACTCCAACACCGTGTTCACTTCCCGGACTCCGCCGAGAAGAGACCATCACGGTAACTCACACTGTTGATTCATTTTAAGTAAGTTAAGGTTCAAGTTATCTACAACCGGACATTAACAAATTCCCATCTGCCCATAACCGCGGGCACGGCTTTTGAAAGTTCAAATCCCTGCAGGGGAGTCCCAACTTAGCCCATGACAAGCTCTCACGATCAACGAAGGAATAGACCTCCTCCTGAGACGTTCCGATCAGACTCGGTACCTCGGTTCTTCAAGACACTTCGACAGGTTAAAACTAATCCAACAACACCGCCCGAATGTGCCGATAAATCCCGATAGGAGCTGCACATATCTCTTTCTCAGGGCACACTCAGATTGTCTAAACTTCCGGTAGGCCAGCCCAGAGTTGCCCCTGGTAGCCACCGGCGGCTGACGAGTTGGACCAACACTCAGAGGAGCACTGGCCGGGGGGGGGGGGGGTTAAATAAGATGACCCTCGGGCTCCGGAAACCCAAGGGAAAATAGGCTAGGTGGCAAATGGTAAAACCAAGGTTGGGCATTATTGGAAAAGCTTTAATCAAGGCGAACTATCAAGGGGTTCCCATTATAACCCAACCGCATAAGGAACACAAAATCCGGGAACATAACACCGATATGACGAAAACTAGGGCGACAAGAGTGGAACAAAACACTAGGCGAGAGGCCGAGCCTTCCAACCTTTACCAAGTATATAGATGCATTAAGATAACATGGCAATATAATGATATCCCAACAAGTAAATAAATGTTCCAACAAGGAACGGTCTCTAATCTTCACCTGCAACTAGTAACGCTATAAGAGGGGCTGAGCAAAGCGGTAACATAGCCAATCAACGGTTTGCTAGGACATGGTGGGTTAGAGGTTTGACATGGAAATTTGGGAGGCTTGAAAGCAAATGGTAGGCATGGTAGCATTGGCATAGCAAAAGAGCGAGCAAACTAGCATAGCAAAGATAGTAGTGATTTCGAGGGTATGATCATCTTGCCTGCAAAGCTATCAGAGTTGACTGGATCCTCAAAAGCAAACTCAATGGGCTCCTTGTTAGTGAACTCGTCTACCGGCTCTACCCAAACAAGACAAACAAACACACGGGACACAATCAACCACGTGCAAGCTCAAACAATAAGATGCAAACATGGTATGCTATGCGGGATGCGATGCGGGATGCATATGCAAGATTTGACAAGGAATGCATGAACCTGGCCTCAACTTGGAAATCCAAGTGTGCCACTGGAAATATGAGATGAAATCTCTTGAAAACGATATAAAGAACGCCGGAATCGGAGTTACGGTTTGGAAATGGCAAGCGATCCAAATATGACACCGGTCTGCGATTTACAGCAAGTAGTCATCTAAATGCAATGAGATGAACATGCTACAGCACTCAAACATGACAACAAAATACATGGCAGGGATGCATTCAAGATGCTTAACAAAAGTCTAGCACTGAGCTACGGCCAATTCATCCAGTAACAGGTTCAAACAAGCATGGCAAAAATGCATATGGTAAACAGATCTCAGACTTAGTGAAATTTAACACTTGTCTGAAATTTCAGATCAGGTAGCACTCTTTAGAGCAAAAAAACTACATGCTACAGGACCTAAACATGACAAAGTAAAAGATGGCATGGAGATACTCAAAAAGCTTAACAAAAGTCCCTTAGTGACCTTGAGCCAAAGGGGATCAGAAACATATTAGCAAGCATGTAAACATAGCAAAAGCATAATCAGTTTTCAGACTTAGTGAAAACTGGCACATGCTGAAATATAACTCAAGTAGGCATGTTAATGAGCTCGATGCACTCACTACAGGGTAAGTCATGAAAAGCTAAGCATACATCTATCAAGAACACACAAAATGCAAGCTATACATGGCAAGAACAATAGCATAGCATGCACGGATCAACCACAACATCATCGGCAAAATTGCAAACAAGTTGACAATCTGCCCAGATTCACGAAGTAGCAAAAGTAGAGCTCGATTGACTCAAGCTAGGGTGCTCCATAATTGCAAACAAAGACATGGATGGATAGAGCACTACAAGATTAATAAAACATCCTTACTGATCATCCTCAAAAGAGGCACAGATCACTAGGAAACAACATGAACATATGGCAACATGAGCTAAACAGGTCAAAGACTTAGTAGAAATGCTAAGTCCCTGAAAACAGAATTACCAAGTGCCTCACTTTGCAAGCTTGTGCTAGTCACCACACACATCACAAAAATACATGGGTTGCACCTCTGGAAAGATGGCAAAACCATTAACAAAAAATATGTAGAGCATCAGGGCATATCATGCACACAATAATCATGGCAAAAATGACAAATCTCTAAATGGAGTAGCAGATCTGACAATTTTCTCAAGTAGCCCTCTTCTAACAGCATTTCGGGCATCAAGATGAACTCAAATGAAAATGATGCAATGGAATGAAATGATGTACTCTCTGAGATGAACATTTTGATATGCTATATGCCAAAAACGGAACTACGGATGCGGAGATATAGCATGATGAAGATGGGCACATGAACTAGGGTTCCGGGAGAAGTCAACCCTCAGATCCAGATCGGGATCCGGCGCGATTTACGAGGTTCGCGGGGGCCCTGTTCACCGGAGTTGGGGAAGCTCGCCGGAGCTTGGTGGCCGGAGCTCGTGCTGCGGCGGCCGGCCGGAGGAGGACGGAGAGGAGGCACGGCGAAGTGGAGGAAGCCGCGGGGCGGCGCGGGCGTCCACTGCGGTGGGGCGGCGCCAGAGGCGGAGGTTGGCGCGGTGGCGGCGGGCGGCGGGGGGCGGCGCCAGCGTCGGGGGCGAGGAGGCAGGCGGCGGGGCGAGGAGGCAGGCGGCGGGGGCGCACGTGTGGGCCAGGAGGGCCCCTCGCGGGCCGAGCGGGCCGGCGGCGGGAGGAGGCGGCGATGTGGGCGCGGCTGCCCACGTGGCGGCTCGCGGTTGGCGGGCGATTTCGTCCGCCCAGGACGGACGTGTCCGGCAGCGATGTGAGGGGATTTTTAGGGTTAGGGAGAGAGGGGATCCGTGAATTTCGGGAGGGTTCTTTAAATAGAGGTAGAGGGAGCTAGGAGAGTCCAAATGAGGTGCGGTTTTCGGCCACGCGATCGTGATCGAACGCTCTAGATGATGGAGAGGGTTTAGGTGGGTTTTGGGCCAAATTGGATGGGTGTTGGGCTGCAACACACACGAGGCCTTTTCGGTCCCTCGGTTAACCGTTGGAGTATCAAACGAAGTCCAAATGATACGAAACTTGACAGGCGGTCTACCGGTAGTAAACCAGGGCCGCTTGGCAAGTCTCGGTCCAATCCGGAAATGTTTAATCCCCACACATGAAAAGAAGGTAGAAATGACCACCGAAGGAGAACGAAGCGCTGGAATGCAAAACGGACAACGGGGAAAATGCTCGAATGCATGAGATGAACACGTATGCAAATGCAATGCACATGATGACATGATATGAGATGCATGACAATGACAACAACACACGGAGACAAAAACCCGAACCTGAGAAAATAAAATAACTTAAAGGCGGAAACGGCAAGAGTTGGAGTACATATTGGGTAAGTTACATCCGGGGTGTTACAGTAATCCAGGAGTGGATCACTGGACAGCGGTCAAGAACATCCTGAAATACTTGAAAAGGACTAAGGATATGTTTCTCACATATGGAGATGAAAAAGAGCTCGTCGTAAATGGTTACATCGATGCAAGCTTTGACACTGATCCGGATGAACCTAAGTCACAAACCGGATACATGTTTTTATTAAATGGTGGAGCTGTCAGTTGGTGCAGTTCCAAGCAGAGCGTCGTGGCGGGATCTACATGTGAAGCAGAATACATAGCTGCTTCGGAAGCAGCAAATGAAGGAGTCTGGATGAAGGAGTTCATATCCGATCTAGGTGTCATACCTAGTGCATCGGGTCCAATGAAAATCTTTTGTGGCAATACTGGTGCAATTGCCTTGGCAAAGGAATCTAGATTTCACAAGAGAACCAAGCACATCAAGAGACGCTTCAATTCCATCCGCGATCAAGTCAAGGAGGGAGACATAGAGATTTGCAAGATACATACGGATCTGAATGTTCCAGACCCGTTTACTAAGCCTCTCTCATGAGCAAAACATGATCAGCACCAAGACTCCATGGGTGTTAGAATCATTACAATGTAATCTAGATTATTGAATCTAATGCAAGTGGGAGACAGAAGGAAATATGCCCTAGAGGCAATAATAAAGTTGTTATTTATATTTCCTTATATCATGATAAATGTTTATTATTCATGCTTGAATCGTATTAACCGGAAACTTAGTACATGTGTGAATACATAAACAAACAGAGTGTCAGTAGTTTGACTCTACTTGACTAGCTCGTTGAATCGATGATGGTTACGTTTCCTAACCATAGACATGAGTTGTCATTTGATTAACAGGATCACATCATTAGAGAATGATGTGATTGACTTGACCCATCCGTTAGCTTAGCATGATGATCGTTTAGTTTGTTGCTATTGCATTCTCCATAACTATACATGTTCGTATGACTATGAGATCATGCAACTCACGAATAATGGAGGAACACATTGTGTGCTACCAAACATCATAATGTAACTGGGTGATTATAAAGGTGCTCTACAGGTGTCTCCAATGGTGTTTGCTGAGTTGGCATGGATCAAGATTAGGATTTGTCACTCCGATTGTCGGAGAGGTATTTCTGGGCCCTCTCGCTAATGTACATCACAATAAGCCTTGCAAGCAATGTAGCTAATGAGTTAGTTACGAGATGTAGCATTACGGAACAAGTAAAGAGACTTGCCGGTAACAAGATTGAACTAGGCATTGAGATACGGACTATCGAATCTCGGGTAAGTAACATACCGATGACAAAGGGAACAATTTATGTTGTTATGTGGTTTGACCAGTAAAGATCTTCGTAGAATATGTAGGAACCAATATGAGCATCCAGGTTCTGCTATTGGTTATTGACCGGAGATGAGTCTTGGTCATGTCTACATAGTTCTCGAACCCGTAGGGTCAGCACGCTTAACGTTCGGTGACGATTGGTATTATGAGTTTATGTGTTTTGATGTACCGAAGGTAGTTCGGAGTCCCGGATATGATCACGGACATGACGAGGAGTCTCGAAATGGTCGAGACATAAAGATCAATATATTGGACGGCTATATTTGAACACTGGAAGTGTTCCGGGTGATTTCGGAGAAAATCGGAGTGCCGGAGGGGTTACCGGAACCCCCTGGGGAAGTATTGGGCCTTAGTGGGCCTTAGGGGAGAGAGGGCAGCAGCCCAGGAGGTGCCCCCCCAAGGGGAGTCCGAATAGGACTAGGGGAGGGGGGCGCGACCCCTCTTTCCCTCTCCCTCTCCCTCTCCCTCTCTTTCCTTCACCCTTCCTCCTTCCTAGTGGGAGTAGGAAAGGATGAGTCCTACTCCTACTAGGAGAGGATTCCTCCTCTCCTTGGGTGCCACTAGGGCCGGCCGGCCTCCCCCTTGCTCCTTTATATACGGGGGCAGGGGGCACCCTAGGACACACAGGTTGATTGTTTCTAGCCGTGTGCGGTGCCCCTCTCCACCATAATCCACCTCGGTCATATCGTAGCATTCTTAGGCGAAGCCCTGTTCCGGTAGCATCATCATCACCGTCATCACGCCGTCGTGCTGACGAAGATCTCCCTCGAAGCTCTACTGGATCATGAGTTCGTGGGGCATCACCAAGCCGAACGTGTGTAGATCGCGGAGGTGTCGTACCTTCGGTGCGGGGATCGGTAAATCATGAAGATGTATGACTACATCAACCGCGTTGTCATAACGCTTCCGCTTATGGTCTACGAGGGTACGTAGACAACACTTTTGCCTCCCGTTGCTATGCATCACCATGATCTTGCGTGTGCGTAGGAATGACATATAAAGCATACAAGGTTGCTAATATAATAACATGAAAAAAATAAAAAATTATAGATACATTGGAGACGTACCGCCAACACTATCCTCTAGAGAGGGCACAACTCTCAAGAATAATAGGTATAAGAACTCTAACTCTGATCTAGTGTGATGCTCAACCACTATCTAAGTTTCGGCTCTTGATTTTCTCTCAGTGGGTCTTATACTCAAATTCTTGAGAGAGGTGCTCACTCATTCTTCTTAGAATCTCAAGCAGAGCAGTCAACGATTAACGTTGGAGCGGGGTGGCTATTTATAGCCACAACCTTCCATGAAGGGAAATGGCCAAATTGGACATGCGGTCCAGCCAATGGCCGAATGACACATTTCTAACTGCCGGAATTGGAGCACAACAGTAATATTCCTTGCAAAGCAAGTAATGCTAACTCCTCGTTCCAAAAGATATCTCCCGCAACACCGAAGAACATCGTCTTCTGCTGACAGGTAATCATTTAAAGCACACAAGGTTTTTTCTTAGTCTTTCATAGATTTTGGATAGGTATCAGAGCGGACCTAAGCTTCGAGAACCTATACCCCTCTTAATAGTACAGTGGCCCTATGACTCAAATAGGAGAAAGAACAACAACAAAATGAATGCTACATCTTCGCTTCGCCTTCAATCTTCTCCACTACAGTCATTCTTTTTCTGACACACCGAAAGAAAATTACATTGCGTCAGCAATAATTTTATGGGGTCAATTCCTTCAACACAATCTTCTTGTTATCAATTCTTCTTGAAATATACACTACTGCAGGATGCTGCTAATGCGACACTACGATCAGAGACCCTTCGAGAAACCGTGTGTGATGCAATAATCGCAAACGGTGGTGTATGAAAACCGTCAAAAATGTATAAAAAATTTGCGATGACGGATGCATGAAACACGGTTCGATTTTAGTTGCCTGTGTGATGAAGGGCATACGATTCAGTTCTATTAACTATTTGCGATCAGGAGGAACAAAAGAAATGGGCAGCCAGATGAAGGCATGTGCGATACACAACATACGGTTCACTCGGATGAACTGTTTGTGATTAGGCAACACAAAAGAAACGGGCAGCCAGATGAAGGTGTGTGCGATATAAAACATAAGGTTCACTCAGATGAACTGTTTGTGATTAGGCAACACAAAAGAAACGGTCAGCTAGATCAAGGTGTGTGCGATATACGCATGCGGTTCACTCGGCCCTTGTCGCCAGTGTGTGACCTCTGTGGCAACCACCGTTTGCTCCCCAGGTGCCTCTTCGTGTACCGTGGCAACTGTCCACCGACTCTTCGCCTTTCCCTCTCGATTTGGAATTGTTGTCGCACGCTAGCTCTTCCTCCCTCCTCCATTTGCCTTCACCCTTCCTTCTGCCATTGTTCGATCGTCTTCTCCATGTAGGGAACATGCCAGAAACGACCCCGTTATTCTTTCCCCGATCTGAATGATGATGCGGTGGAGGAACTCATTGATCGGTGTGACTTCATCAGCTCGGCTAGCATGGCAGGTTTGTCAAGACCATTCTCGACTCAACTAATAACATCATTACAAGGAACCCAGGGGTCCAGGAGCGGTTTGATCTCCCCTATCTTCTTCGCCGTGACCCTGGTGACTGGCGCGGGGACGAGGGAAGCCTCGCCTTGTGTAAGTTGATGCCGCTTGATAATGATACTTATGATGTTAAGATGCCATCGCTTGAGGGCAAGTCTTGGGTAGGTGCAAATGGAGATTGGGTTGTTTATATTGGGTACAACTACGAGTGGGAACTTGTGAATGTGTACACTCGTCGCCGGGTTCCACTTCCAAAAATCTCAGACGACTGCCGAGAGGTTGAGCACACCGGTATTCTACGTGAGTTCAAATACGATCATCTTGAATATCGTCTACGGAAGATAGAAAATTATCGAGTTCCCAACCACTATTGGGATTACACGAACTATGAAGTTGTTGCTATATATCTTCGACAAGCTTGTTGCCGTCCTTATTCCATGCCTCAATGGATATTGCTCAAAAATCAATTTCTGTACACGGATGAGTACTGTGATGCAATTCAATACGAGGGTCTTGTGTTTGCTGCCACCACTCGTGACACTGTTTTTGCATGGAATCTTGATGCTTTCGGTACGTTTTTCTTCCACCGTAATTATAATTGTTTCATTCACATGCATGCGGGTTAGCTAGTTTCCCTTTACTAATTAACCTTCTTGTGTTTCCAAGGTCCTGTGAACATTCCACCACCTATACTTGAAAATTTTTATAACCAAGGGGGAGGTGATGATGCTGATGATCATGAGCATCAGGACGAGTAGGACCCATATACTCAGTGGCGCCAGGCAACTAATTCCGATGGATCACCTCTTCTTGTCTGTATACAGGGCACTACTGATGTTACTAAGGAAGTAGGTGTTGTCTCGCATGGTCGCACTCTCCGGACCTATTCCAACATCCGTTGCAGGGTATTCGGGATGGATACTAGTGTACTAGCACCAACACCTTCTCCCTGGTTCCGTATTGAAAGTCTTGGAGGAAACTCGCTCTTCCTTGGACAAAACTATCCAATGATGGTGGAAGGAGATCCAGCTGCTGTTGACACAATGTTGCTACCATTTATGAGAAGCAGCTGTATCTATACCTCGGACATTACTATGCTTCCCTACCATCCCAATATGGGTCCTGACATAGGCTGCTTCAGCATGGATGATCACTCCTGCGTTGGTCTCGAGATTGACAGTAGCTGGCCCTTCCCAGAGAATCACTTCCGGTTCAAAGCAAGCATTTCCAACGCTGACGAGTGGTTGAGCTGAAGTTCATTTCATCGCTTTGTTATTTGTTGTGTGAGAAAAACTTTACTAGAATGTTTTGTTGGAAATGATCTATAATCCAACGTGTATCCTTGTTGTCGTTGTGGGTTGATGACTTGTTGTATGTAATCAATGGTTCATTTGCATATGCGTCCATCAATTCACGCCTGCTAGTGGTGTCCATATGAATAGTGCTTGTGATTTTAGTTGCAAAAATTAGATAGTGCTAGTGCTTTGTAGCTGCATATTTTGACAAATCGCAGTGTTACAAGGTTGACAAATGGCAATGTTACTAGATAAAAAAATGTCAATCTTTCCAGTTTGACAGATGGCAACATACCCAAAATGACAGATATGCAAATCTTACCCAATTGTTTGTACGTGCTTACACATGGGTCATGCAAAACAACCGTTTGCGTTGAAGGGATGCAGAAATCTTGCTCGGCACATTTTCCCTTGGCTTCCTGGAGAAGCTGTCGGTTTGCATACGGGTGTTCTAACTAAAACGTTTGCGATGAGTGTTTTATATTTAAAAACCATTGACTTTTTTTCAAAAGAAAATCGTTTGATAAGTCTGTACATTAAGAGAGAAAAACGCAAGTTCGTTCAAACCATATCTTTCATCCAGTCACACTGCAAATTTATATTCATGTGATCGAGAATTCGAGATACAGTATTATACCCCAAAAAAACTATTTTCGGCGGTGACGGAGGCGGCGTGCCGTGCCGTCATTGGCGTCCTCCGGGATGCCGTTGTTGAAGTCTTCAAGGCAGCACAAAATGTTCTTCACTTGTAAATCAAACATCATGTCGTCGCGCGATCGACAGGTGGGGCGCGGGAGAGGATGGCAACTGGCGCCGCTGAGAGGTAGCGGTCGATGACAGCGTCCCATGCCGCTGAGGGGGGCGCGCGCACGGGCACGGGCGCGGAGGGTGCAGCCAAATGCACAGGGACCGGCATCGCGGTGGGTAGAGGGGCACGCACAGGCAGGGACATGGGCGTGGCGGGTGCAGCCAAACGCATGGGGGCTGGCGCCACGGTGGGTGGAAGGGCGCGCACGAGCATGGTCACGGGCGCTGGCGCTGGCATGTACACGAGCCCGCGCGGGTCCACGGAGACCTCGCTGACGCCGCGGCTTCCAGCTCTGTGATAGTGCTCAGCGACTAGCCCGTCAATGCTACGGGGATGGTCTCTAGCACGGGCGCGGGGATGGGAGCTGGGACGGGAGCGGGGGCAGCAACCGCCGCGGCCAGCTCGTTCTGGTCCATGTCCATGAGGCCCCATTCCTTCTTATTTTTTATCTCCTCCGGCTCGGAGTCGACTTCACCAAACATGAAGACTAGTGGCAGATGATCATTTTGCGCCATGGCGTTGGTGGAGGTCTACGAGAGGGAGGGGAATGAGAGGCGAACAGTAAGGCCGGCCGTATTAAACAGTGGCTCGGGCGCCATTAATGGAGAGGAAGGCGGGTAGCCATGGAAGTCAAAGGGCGCCCTTTCCCAATAAGCCCGCGCAGCGTACAACTCGCATGCTTCCCGGTGAGCCTGCACATTGGAGGACAGCTTGCACGCCTCTCGGTCAGCTTGTGCATCGGACTGCACTCGCACACCTCCTGTTCAATCAAGGTCAAGCAGCTGTCCGCATAGCACCTCCTACAGCCATTAAAACCAAGACACGTGGCGTCACATGAATGGTTAACAGAACGCACACGGTTTGAATTATACGAACGTTTGAGATATTAAAGTGGCAGCTATTTTTTCAAAATCCCTTTGTTGGCTGTCTTTATTCGAGTGCGCCTTCTCCCGAAATGGACATGAAAAATGCCACAGCATGTCGGGTGCCATTCCATGATAGCATGCCAAGTTTCATGAATTTCAGACGAGTTTTGGATTTACTAGAATTTAAAAACCAGGCATCACAATGTTTTGCCGGCAATCAACAATGCCCTGGTGTTTAGAATTCATTCCCATTTCTTGCATGGGACCTAAGCATGCACCCAAGGACACATATTTGTTTTTTCAACCAGTTTATATGCACTGGAGCATGTGCATGTAGTTAAAATTTGAATTATGCACATAAATGCATTGAAAACTCAGTTAATGCATAAAAATGTCCAAACGAACCCTGAAAAATCACAAAAATTGACACAACGCTGCTGTTGTTCTATGTTGACACGAGAAAAAAATTGAAAGCAATAAGAGGCAATGGATATCGTTTCGTCCCCAAAGGTGGGATGTTCCCTACCGAAACCATCATGCTTGCAGTGAGAAGCATATACCCAAACCTACCCCAAATGGGACAAAAAAATTACCACAACATGTTGATGCCGCTCCATGATAGCATGCCAAGTTTCATGAATTTCAGACGAGTTTTGGATTTACTAGAATTTAAAAACCAGGCATCTCAATGTTTGGCCGACAATCAACAGTGCCCTGGTTTTTGAAATTCATTCCCATTTCTTGCATGGGACCTAAGCATGCACCCAAGGACACATATTTGATTTTTCACCCAATTTATATGCACTGGAGCATGTGCATGTAGTTCAAATTTGAATTATGCACATAAATGCATTGAAAACTCAGTTAATGCATAAAAAGTCCAAATGAACCCCGAAAAATCACAAAAATTGACACAACACTCCTGTTGTTCTATGTTGACACGAGAAATTTTTTGAAAGCAATAAGAGGCAATGGATATCTTTTCGTCCCCAAAGGTGGGACGTTCCCTACCGAAACCATCATGCTTGTTGTGAGAAGCTCTGGTTTGTGAGAAGCATATACCCGAACCTGCCCCAAATGGGACAAATTGTTTAATACGACATGTTGATTCCGCTCCATGATAACATGCCAAGTTTCATGAATTTCAGATGAGTTTTGGATTTACTAGAATTTAATAATCAGGCATCTCAACGTTTTGCCGGCAATCAACAGTGCCCTGGTGTTTGAATTTCATTCCCATCTCCTGCATGGGACCTAGAAATTCACCCATGGGCACAGATTAGATTTTCCAACCAACCTTAGTGCATTGGAGCGTGTGCTTGTAGTTCAAATTTGAATTATGCACATAAAATGCCTAGAAAACACAGTTAATGCCTAAAAATGTCCAAGCAAACCCTGAAAAATCACAAAAATTGACACAACACTCCTATTGTTCTATGTTGACACTAGAATTTTTTTGAAAGCAATAAGAGGCAACGGATATCGTCCCGTCCCCAAAGGTGGTACGTTCCCTATCGAAACTATCATGCTTGTTGTGAGAAACTCTGGTTTATGAGAAGCTTATACCCGAACCTGCCCCAAATGGGACAATTTTTTTACCATGGCATGTTGATGCCGCTCCATGATAGCATGCCAGGTTTCATGAATTTCGGATGAGTTTTGGATTTACTAGAATTTAAAAACCAGGCATCTCAACATTTTGCCAGCAATGAACAGTGCCATGGTGTTTGAATTTCATTCCCATCTCTTGCATGGGACCTATAAATTCACCCAAGGACACACATGTGATTTTTCAACCAACTTTGGTGCATTGGAGCATGTGCTTGTAGTTCAAATTTGAATTATGCACATAAAATGCCTAGAAAACCCAGTTAATGTATAAAAAGGCCAAACGAACCCTGAAAAATTCCAAGATTAAACACAACACTCCTATTGTTCTGTGCTGACCCTAGAATTTTTTTGAAAGCAATAAGAGGCAATGGATATCGTCCCGTCCCCAAAGGTGGTATGTTCCCTATCGAAACCATCATGTTTGTTGTGAGAAACTTTGGTTTGTGAGAAGCTTATACCCAAACCTTCCCCAAATGGGACAAAATTTTCACCACGACATGTTGATGCCGCTCCATGATTGCATACCAAGTTTCATGAATTTCAGACAAGTTTTGGATTTACTAGAATTTAAAAATCAGGTATCTCAATGTTTTGCCGGCAATCAATAGTGCCCTGGTTTTTGAAATTCATTCCCATCTCTTGCATGGGACCTAGAAATTCACCTAAGGACACACATGTGATTTTTCAACCAACTTTGGTGCATTGGAGCATGTGCTTGTAGTTCACATTTGAATTATGCACATAAAATGCCTAGAAAACCCAGTTAATGTGTAAAAAAGGCCAAACGAACCCTGAAAAATTCCAAGATTGAAGACAACACTTCTGTTGTTCTATGTTGACACTAGAATTTTTTTGAAAGCAATAAGAGGGAACAGATATCGTCACGTCCCCAAAGGTGGTACGTTCCCTATCGAAACCATCATGCTTGTTGTGAGAAGCTCTGGTTTGTGAGAAGCTTATACCCAAACCTGCCCCAAATGGAACATAATTTTCACCACGGCATGTTGATGCTGCTCCATGATAGCATGCCAAGTTTCATGAATTTCAGACGAGTTTTGGATTTACTAGAATTTAAAAGCCAGGTATCTCGATGTTTTGCCGGTAATCCAACAGTGCCCTGGTGTTTGAAATTCATTCCCATCTCTTGCATGGGACCTAGAAATTCACCCAAGGACACACATGTGATTTTTCAACCAACTTTAGTGCATTGGAGCATGTGCTTGTAGTTCAAATTTGAATTATGCACATAAAATTCCTAGAAAACCTATTTAATGTATAAAAAGGGTAAACGAACCCTGAAAAATGTTGGGGAACGTAGTAATTTCAAAAAATTTCCTACGCACACGCAAGATCATGGTGATGCATAGCAACGAGAGGGGAGGGTGTTGTCTACGTACCAACGTAGACCGACTGCGGAAGCGATCACACAACGTAGAGGAAGTAGTCGTACGTCTTCTTCCCGATCCGACCGATCCAAGCACCGTTACTCCGGCACCTCCGAGTTCTTAGCACACGTACATCTCGATGACGATCCCCGGGCTCCGATCCAGCAAAGCTTCGGGGAGGAGTTCCGTCAGCACGACGGCGTGTTGACGATCTTGATGTTCTACCGACGTAGGGCTTCGCCTAAGCACTACAATGATATGATCGAGGTGGAATTTGGTGGCAGGGGGCACCGCACACGGCTAAGGAACGATCACCAAGGATCAACTTGTGTGTCTAGAGTTGCCCCCTGCCCCCGTATATAAAGGATCCAAGGGGGAGGGCTGGTCGGCCAAGGAGGAGGGCGCAGGAGGAGTCCTACTCCTACCGGGAGTAGGACTCCCCCCTCAATCCTATTCCTAATAGGATTCCTCGAGAGAGAGAGAGAGAGAGAGAGAGAGAGAGAGAGAGAAGGGGGCCGACCACCTCTCCTAGTCCTAATAGGACTAGGGGAGGGGGAGGCGCGCAGCTCACCTTGGGCTGCCCCTTTCACCTTTCCACTAGGGCCCAATAAGGCCCATATGGTTCCCGGGGGGTTCCGGTAACCTCCCGGTACTCCGGTAAAATCCCAATTTCACCCGGAACACTTCCGATATCCAAATATAGGCTTCCAATATATCAATCTTTATTCCGCGACCATTTCGAGACTCCTCGTCATGTCCGTGATCACATCCGGGACTCCGAACAATCTTCGATACATCAAAATGCATAAACTCATAATAACTGTCATCGTAACATTAAGCGTGCGGACCCTACGGTTCAAGAACAATGTAGACATGACCGAGACACGTCTCCGGTCAATAACCAATAGCGGGACCTGGATGCCCATATTGGCTCCTACATATTCTACGAAGATCTTTATCGGTCAGACCGCATAACAACATACGTTGTTCCCTTTGTCATTGGTATGTTACTTGCCCGAGATTCGATCGTCGGTATCCAATACCTAGTTTAATCTCGTTACTGGCAAGTCTCTTTACTCGTTCCGTAATACATCATCTCACAACTAACATCTTAGTTATAATGCTTGCAAGGCTTATGTGATGTGTATTACCGAGAGGGCCCAGAGATACCTCTCCGACAATCGGAGTGACAAATCCTATTCTCGAAATACGCCAACCCAACATCTACCATTGGAAACACATGTAGTACTCCTTTATAATCACCCAGTTACGTTGTGACGTTTGGTAGCACCCAAAGTGTTCCTCCGGCAAACGGGAGTTGCATAATCTCATAGTCATAGGAACATGTATAAGTTATGAAGAAAGCAATAGCAACATACTAAACGATCGGGTGCTAAGCTGATGGAATGGGTCATGTCAATCAGATCATACAACTAATGATGTGAGCTTGTTAATCAAATAACAACTCTTTGTTCATGGTTAGGAAACATAACCATCTTTGATTAACAAGCTAGTCAAGTAGAGGCATACTAGTGACACTCTGTTTGTCTATGTATTCACACATGTATTATGTTTCCGGTTAATACAATTCTAGCATGAATAATAAACATTTATCATGATATAAGGAAATAAATAATAACTTTATTATTGCCTCTAGGGCATATTTCCTTTAGTCTCCCACTTGCACTAGAGTCAATAATCTAGATTACACAGTAATGATTCTAACACCCATGGAGCCTTGGTGCTGATCATGTTTTGCTCGTGGAAGAGGCTTAGTCAACGGGTCTGCAACATTCAGATCCGTATGTATCTTGCAAATCTCTATGTCTCCCACCTGGACTAGATCCCGGATGGAGTTGAAGCGTCTCTTGATGTGTTTGGTTCTTTTGTGAAATCTGGATTCCTTTGCTAAGGCAATTGCACCAGTATTGTCACAAAAGATTTTCATTGGACCCGATGCACTAGGTATGACACCTAGATCGGATATGAACTCCTTCATCCAGACTCCTTCGTTCGCTGCTTCCGAAGCAGCTATGTACTCCGCTTCACATGTAGATCCCGCTACGACGCTTTGTTTAGAACTGCACCAACTTACAGCTCCAGCGTTTAAAGTAAACACGTATCCAGTTTGCGACTTAGAATCGTCTGGATCAGTGTCAAAGCTTGCATCAACGTAACCTCTTACGGTGAGCTCTTTGTCACCTCCATATACGAGAAACATATCCTTAGTCCTTTTCAGGTATTTCAGGATGTTCTTGACCGCTGTCCAGTGATCCACTCCTGGATTACTTTGGTACCTCCCTGCTAAACTTATAGCAAGGCACACATCAGGTCTGGTACACAGCATTGCATACATGATAGAGCCTATGGCTGAAGCATAGGGAACATCTTTCATTTTCTCTCTATCTTCTGCAGTGGTCTGGCATTGAGTCTGACTCAACTTCACTCCTTGTAACACAGGCAAGAACCCTTTCTTTGCTTGATCCATTTTGAACTTCTTCAAAATCTTGTCAAGGTACGTGCTTTGTGAAAGTCCAATCAAGCGTCTTGATCTATCTCTATAGATCTTTATGCCTAATATGTAAGCAGCTTCCCCGAGGTCTTTCATCGAAAAACTTTTATTCAAGCATCCCTTTATGCTATCGAGAAATTTTATATCATTTCCAATCAGCAATATGTCATCCACATATAATATCAGAAATGCTACAGAGCTCCCACTCACTTTCTTGTAAATACAGGCTTCTCCAAAAGTCTGTATAAAACCAAATGCTTTGATCACACTATCAAAGCGTTTATTCCAACTCCGAGAGGCTTGCACCAGTCCATAAATGGATCGCTGGAGCTTGCACACTTTGTTAGCTCCCTTTGGATCGACAAAACCTTCTGGTTGCATCATATACAACTCTTCTTCCAGAAATCCATTCAGGAATGCAGTTTTGACATCCATCTGCCAAATTTCATAATCATAAAATGCGGCAATTGCTAACATGATTCTGACAGACTTAAGCATCGCTACGGGTGAGAAGGTCTCATCGTAGTCAACCCCTTGAACTTGTCGAAAACCTTTTGCAACAAGTCGAGCTTTATAGACAGTAATATTACCGTCAGCGTCAGTCTTTTGCTTGAAGTTCCATTTATTCTCAATTGCTTGCCGATCATCGGGCAAGTCAACCAAAGTCCATACTTTGTTCTCATACATGGATCCCATCTCAGATTTCATGGCTTCAAGCCACTTTGCGGAATCTGGGCTCACCATCGCTTCTTCATAGTTCGTAGGTTCATGATGATCTAGTAGCATGACTTCCAGAATTGGATTACCGTACCACTCTGGTGCGGATCTCACTCTGGTTGATCTACGAGGTTCAGTAGTATCTTGTCCTGAAGTTTCATGATCATCGTCATTAGCTTCCTCACTAATTGGTATAGGTGTCGCAGAAGCAGTTTTCTGTGATGTACTATTTTCCAATAAGGGAGCAGGTACAGTTACCTCGTCAAGTTCTACTTTCCTCCCACTCACTTCTTTCGAGAGAAACTCCTTCTCTATAAATGATCCATTCTTAGCAACGAATGTCTTGCCTTCGGATCTGTGATAGAAGGTGTACCCAACAGTCTCCTTTGGGTATCCTATGAAGACACATTTTTCCGCTTTGGGTTCGAGCTTATCAGGTTGAAGCTTTTTCACATAAGCATCGCAACCCCAAATTTTAAGAAACAACAACTTTGGTTTCTTGCCAAACCATAGTTCATAAGGCGTCGTCTCAACGGATTTTGATGGTGCCCTATTTAACGTGAATGCGGCCGTCTCTAAAGCATAACCCCAAAATGATAGCGGTAAATCAGTAAGAGACATCATAGATCGCACCATATCTAGTAAAGTACGATTACGACATTCGGACACACCATTACGCTGTGGTGTTCCGGGTGGCGTGAGTTGCGAAACTATTCCACAATTTTTCAAATGTACACCAAACTCGTAACTCAAATATTCTCCTCCACGATCAGATCGTAGAAACTTTATTTTATTTTTACGATGATTTTCAACTTCACTCTGAAATTCTTTGAACTTTTCAAATGTTTCAGACTTGTGTTTCATTAAGTAGATATACCCATATCTGCTTAAATTATCTGTGAAGGTGAGAAAATAACGATATCCGCCACGAGCCTCAATATTCATCGGACCACATACATCGGTATGTATGATTTCCAATAAATCTGTTGCTCTCTCCATAGTACCGGAGAATGGTGTTTTAGTCATCTTGCCCATGAGGCACGGTTCGCAAGTACCAAGTGATTCATAATCAAGTGGTTCCAAAAGTCCATCATTATGGAGTTTCTTCATGCGCTTTATACAGAAATGACCTAAACGGCAGTGCCACAAATAAGTTGCATTTTCATTATCAACTCTGCATCTTTTGGTTTCAACATTATGAATATGTGTATCACTACTATCGAGATTCATCAAAAATAGACCACTCTTCAAAGGTGCATGACCATAAAAGATATTATTCATATAAATAGAACAACCATTATTCTCTGATTTAAATAAATAACCGTCTCGCATCAAACAAGATCCAGATATAATGTTCATGCTTAACGCTGGCACCAAATAACAATTATTTAGGTCTAATATTAATCCCGAAGGTAGATGTAGAGGTAGCGTGCCGACCGCGATCACATCAACTTTGGAACCGTTTCCCACGCGCATTGTCACCTCGTCCTTTGCCAGTGTTCGCTTAATCCATAGTCCCTGTTTCGAGTTGCAAATATTAGCAACAGAACCAGTATCAAATACCCAGGTGCTACTGCGAGCTCTAGTAAGGTACACATCAATAACATGTATATCACATATACCTTTGTTCACCTTGCCATCCTTCTTATCCGCCAAATACTTGGGGCAGTTCCGCTTCCAGTGACCAGTCTGCTTGCAGTAGAAGCACTCAGTTTCAGGCTTAGGTCCAGACTTGGGCTTCTTCTCCTGAGCAGCAACTTGCTTGCTGTTCTTCTTGAAGTTCCCCTTCTTCTTCCCTTTGCCCTTTTTCTTGAAACTAGTGGTCTTGTTGACCATCAACACTTGATGCTCCTTCTTGATTTCTACCTCCGGAGCTTTCAGCATTGCGAAGAGCTCGGGAATAGTCTTGTTCATCCCTTGCATATTATAGTTCATCACGAAGCTCTTGTAGCTTGGTGGCAGTGATTGGAGAATTCTGTCAATGACGCAATCATCTGGAAGATTAACTCCCATATGAATCAAGTGATTATTATACCCAGACATTTTGAGTATATGCTCACTGACAGAACTGTTCTCCTCCATCTTGCAGCTATAGAACTTATTGGAGACTTCATATCTCTCAATGCGGGCATTTGCTTGAAATATTAACTTCAACTCCTGGAACATCTCATATGCTCCATGACGTTCAAAACGTCGTTGAAGTCCCGATTCTAAGACGTAAAGCATGGCACACTGAACTATCGAGTAGTCATCAGCTTTGCTCTGCCAGACGTTCATAACATCTGGTGTTGCTCCAGCAGCAGGCCTGGCACCCAGCGGTGCTTCCAGGACGTAATTCTTCTGAGCAGTAATGAGGATAATCCTCAAGTTACGGACCCAGTCCGTGTAATTGCTACCATCATCTTTCAACTTTGCTTTCTCAAGGAACGCATTAAAATTCAATGGAACAACAGCACGAGCCATCTATCTACAATCAACATAAACAAGCAAGATACTATCAGGTACTAAGTTCATGATAAGTTTAAGTTCAGTTAATCAAATTTCTTAAGAACTCCCACTTAGATAGACATCCCTCTAATCCTCTAAGTGATCACGTGATCCAAATCAACTAAACCATAACCGATCATCACGTGAGATGGAGTAGTTTTCAATGGTGAACATCGTTATGTTGATCATATCTACTATATGATTCACGCTCGACCTTTCGGTCTCTGTGTTCCGAGGCCATATCTGCATATGCTAGGCTCGTCAAGTTTAACCTGAGTATTCTGCGTGTGCAAAACTGGCTTGCACTCGTTGTAGATGGACGTAGAGCTTATCACACCCGATCATCACGTGGTCTCTGGGCACGACGAACTTTGGCAACGGTGCATACTTAGGGAGAACACTTCTTGATAATTTAGTGAGAGATCATCTTATAATGCTACCGTCATTCAAAGCAAGATAAGATGCATAAAAGGATAAACATCACATGCAATCAATATAAGTGATATGATATGGCCATCATCATCTTGTGCTTGTGATCTCCATCTCCGAAGCACCGTCATGATCACCATTGTCACCGGCGCGACACCTTGATCTCCATCATAGCATCGTTGTCGTCTCGCCAATCTTATGCTTCCACGACTATCACTACCGCTTAGTAATAAAGTAAAGCATTACATCGCGATTGCATTGCATACAATAAAGCGACAACCATATGGCTCCTGCCAGTTGCCGATAACTTGGTTACAAAACATGATCATCTCATACAATAAAATTTAGCATCATGCCTTGACCATATCACATCACAACATGCCCTGCAAAAACAAGTTAGACGTCCTCTACTTTGTTGTTGCAAGTTTTACGTGGCTACTATGGGCTTAAGCAAGAACTCATCTCACCTACGCATCAAAACCACAACGATAGTTTGTCAAATAGACTCCGTTTTAACCTTCGCAAGGACCGGGCGTAGCCACACTCGGTTCAACTAAAGTTGGAGAGACAGTCGCCCGCAAGCCACCTCTGTGCAAAGCACGTCGGGAGAACCGGTCTCGCGTAAGTGTACGCGTAAGGTTGGTCCGGGTCGTCTCGTCCAACAATACCGCCGAACCAAAGTATGACATGCTGGTAGGCAGTATGACTTGTATCGCCCACAACTCACTTGTGTTCTACTTGTGCAAATAACATCAAACCATAAAACCTGGCTCGGATGCCATTGTTGGGGAACGTAGTAATTTCAAGAAATTTCCTATGCACACGCAAAATCATGGTGATGCATAGCAACGAGAGGGGAGAGTGTTGTCTACGTACCAACGCAGACCGACTGCGGAAGCGATAACACAACGCAGAGGAAGTAGTCGTACGTCTTCTTCCCGATCCAAGCACCATTACTCCGGCACCTCCGAGTTCTTAGCACACGTACAGCTCGATGACGATCCCCGGGCTCCGATCCAGCAAAGCTTCGGGGAGGAGTTCCGTCAACACGACGACGTGGTGACGATCTTGATGTTCTACCGACGCAGGGCTTCACCTAAGCACTACAACGATATGATCGAGGTGGAATTTGGTGGCAGGGGGCACCGCACACGGCTAAGAAACGATCACCAAGGATCAACTTGTGTGTCTAGAGGTGCCCCCTGCCCCCGTATATAAAGGATCCAAGGGGGAGGGCTGGCCGGCCAAGGAGGAGGGCGCAGGAGGAGTCCTACTCCTACCGGGAGTAGGACTCCCCCCCTCAATCCTATTCCTAATAGGATTCCTCGAGAGAGAGAGAGAGAGAGAGAGAGAGAGAGAGAGAGAAGGGGGCCGGCCACCTCTCCTAGTCCTAATAGGACTAGGGGAGGCGGGAGGCGCGCAGCCCACCTTGGGCTGCCCCTTTCACCTTTCCACTAAGGCCCAATAAGGCCCATATGGTTCTCGGGGGGTTCCGGTAACCTCCCGGTACTCCGGTAAAATCCCGATTTCACCCGGAACACTTCCGATATCCAAATATAGGCTTCCAATATATCAATCTTTATGTCTCGACCATTTCGAGACTCATCGTCATGTCCGTGATCACATCCGGGACACCGAACAATCTTCGGTACATCAAAATGCATAAACTCATAATAACTTTCATTGTAACGTTAAGCGTGCGGACCCTACGGTTCGAGAACAATGTAGACATGACCGAGACACGTCTCCGGTCAATAACCAATAGCGGGACCTGGATGCCCATATTGGCTCCTACATATTCTACGAAGATCTTTATCGGTCAGACCGCATAACAACATACGTTGTTCCCTTTGTCATCGGTATGTTACTTGCCCGAGATTCGATCGTCGGTATCCAATACCTAGTTCAATCTCGTTACTGGCAAGTCTCTTTACTCGTTCCATAATACATCATCTCACAACTAACATCTTAGTTATAATGCTTGCAAGGCTTATGTGATGTGTATTACCGAGAGGGCCCAGAGATACCTCTCCGACAATCGGAGTGACAAATCCTATTCTCGAAATACGCCAACCCAACATCTACCATTGGAAACACCTGTAGTACTCCTTTATAATCACCCAGTTACGTTGTGACGTTTGGTAGCACCCAAAGTGTTCCTCCGGCAAACGGGAGTTGCATAATCTCATAGTCATAGGAACATGTATAAGTTATGAAGAAAGCAATAGCAACATACTAAACAATCGGGTGCTAAGCTGATGGAATATGTCATGTCAATCAGATCATTCAACTAATGATGTGACCTTGTTAATCAAATAACAACTCTTTGTTCATGGTTAGGAAACATAACCATCTTTGATTAACGAGCTAGTCAAGTAGAGGCATAATAGTGACACTCTGTTTGTCTATGTATTCACACATGTATTATGTTTCCGGTTAATACAATTCTAGCATGAATAATAAACATTTATCATGATATAAGGAAATAAATAATAACTTTATTATTGCCTCTAGGGAATATTTCCTTAAAAAATTCATTCCCATTTCTTGCATGGGACCTAAGCATGCACTAAAGGAAACATATTTGATTTTTCAACCAATTTGTATGCACCGGAGCATGTGCATGTAGTTTAATTTTGAATTGTGCACCTGGAATAGCTAGAAACCAGTTTAATGTATAAAATGTCCAAACGAACCCTGAATAATTCAAATTCTTTTATGACACACATATAGTTGCATGTTCACTGCAGATAAAATGTCTAGCAATTCAAACAGCGTCCATTGCCACTCTGACCCCATTTTGTAATTAAAATCAAGTAGACCCCACACAGTTTATTATCACCAACCATGTGAGATGTAGTACAAAATATCTTGGAGCACCGTCGGTGTATAGTACGCCTATGGCTTACGCGAGAAGGTGCATCGGCTACAGTCGACAGCCGGCATGTCAAGCACACTAGCTCGCTCCCCAAAAACTCCCACCTCTGCATCCCTCACAATCTCGAAAATATCTACTGCCTGGAAGGTTTTAATATTTGATAGCACACGATTAGTATGTGCGGACCATGTGAAATGTCTGTTACTCCTGCTCTACTTCAGTCCCTTGATTCAAAATTTTAGTAGCCCCGACATTTTACTCCTGCATCTGCATCCCTCGCAATCTCAAAAATATTTGCTCGCCCTTGATCCAAAGTTTCAGTAGCCCCGCCTTGTTACTCCCGCCTAGTAAAATTTTCAGTTTCTGTAGTATTTCCTCAAACACAACCCCCCGCCCCCTCCACACACACCCCAAAACCTCCGCTCACACAGACACACACAACCCTCGAAACCATTGGTTGGTCGCCACCATCGCCGGCACCTCCATCCTCAACCTCTGCCTATGTGTCGGGGCGCTTGAGGAGCCAATGGCCAAAAAGAGGTTTATCGCGGCCTTTTCGCCCGACGCCGGTGAGGTGGCCACTGAGGTGTCCCCGTCGTCCTCTGCGGGCCTGATCCACCGTCGCCGGTCCCTCGATCCGCCCGCCGCTGCGCCCCTACGCCGGTTCGAGGACTTACCCGTCCTCCCTCGGACCCGGCAGCCGACAAAGTCCTGCCTTGGGGTCTGACAACGGCGGTGGCGGACGCTGGTCGCTGAGATTACAGATCGAGAGACCCACACCCACTAGTGGCTTGGTAGCTTCCACACGGTCAAGCTCGCAGCCATGGAGTACCACCGCTGGCAGGTCCACTACCACGTCGTGGTAGCTAGGCTCAATTTCCCCTTTGGCACATGTCCGGTTGACCTCGTTCCGCCGAAGCCAGGGGTGGTGAGCTCAGCTATGGCGCGGGAGGACCGCGAGGCTTGGGAGCGCCTCGAGGTCGAGGCCGCCACCGGGGCCTACATGAAAGAGCTCCACCGGTGATAACCCACAAGTATAGGGGCTCACAACATTTTCGAGGGTAGAGTATTCAACCCAAATTTATTGATTCGACACAAGGGGGGCCAAAGAATATTCTCGAGTATTAACAGTTGAGTTGTCAATTCAACCGCACCTGAAAGACTTAATATCTGCAGCAAAGTATTTAGTAGCAAAGTAATATAGAAGTAAAGGTAACTGTGGCAAAGGTAATAGTAATAGTTTTTGTAGTAATCGTAACAGCGGCAACGGAGAATTAACTAAGCAAAGATCAATATGTGAAAAGTCGTAGGCATTGGATCGGTGATGGATAATTATGTCGGATGTGATTCCTCATGCAACAGTTATAACATAGGGTGACACAGAACTAGCTCCAGTTCATCAATGTAATGTAGGTATGTATTCTGAATATAGTCATACGTGCTTATGGAAAAGAACTTGCATGACATCTTTTGTCCTACCCTCCCGTGGCAGCGGGGTCCTATTGGAAACTAAGGGATATTAATGTCTCCTTTTAATAGAGTGCTGGAACAAAGCATTAACACTTAGTGAATACATGAACTCCTCAAACTACGGTTATCACCGGGAGTGGTCCCGATTATTGTCACTTCGGGGTTACCGGATCATAACACATATTAGGTGACTATTGACTTGCGAAATAGGATCAAGCACTCACATATATTCATGGAAACATAATAGGTTCAGATCTGAAACCATGGCACTCGGGCCCTAGTGACAAGCATTAAGCATAGCAAAGTCATAGCAACATCAATCTCAGAACATAATGGATACTAGGGATCAAACCCTAACAAAACTAACTCAATTACATGATAAATCTCATCCAACCCATCACTGTCCAGCAAGCCTATGATGGAATTACGCACGCACAATGGTGAGCATCATGAAATTGGTGATGGAGGAAGATTGATGATGACGATGGCGACGGATTCAACTCTTCGGAGCCCCGAACGGACTCTAGATCAGCCCTCCCGAGAGAGATTAGGGCTTAGCGATGGCTCCATATCGTAAAACACGATGAATCCTTCTCTCTGATTTTTTCTCCCCGAACGTGAATATATAGAGTTGGAGTTGAGGTCGGTGGAGCCTCAGGGGGCCCACGAGACAGGGGGCGCGCCCCCACCCTCGTGGATAGGGTGTGGGCCCCCTGGTGTTGATTCTTTCACTAGTATTTTTTATAAATTCCAAAAATATTCTCCGTGAAGTTTCAGGCCATTCCGAGAACTTTTATTTCTGCAGAAAAATAACACCATGGCAATTCTACTGAAAACAATGTCAATTCGGGTTAGTTCCATTCAAATCATGCAAGTTAGAGTCCAAAACAAGGTCAAAAGTGTTTGGATAAGTAGATACGATGGAGACGCATCAACTCCTCCAAGCTTAAACCTTTGCTTGTCCTCAAGCAATTCAGTTGAAAAACTGAAAGTGATAAAGAAAAACTTTTACAAACACTTTTTGATCTTGTTGTTGTAAATATGTAAAGCCAGCATTCAAGTTTTCAGCAAAGATTATGAACTAACCATATTCACAATAACACTTAGGTCTCATGTTTACTCATATCAATAGCATAATCAACTAGCGAGCAATAATGACAAATATAGGATGACAACACTTTCTCGAAACATTCATAATATGATATAACAAGATGGTATCTCGCTAGCCCTTTCTAAGACCGCAAAACATAAATGCAGAGCACCTTTGAAGTTCAAGGACTGACTAAACATTGTAATTCATGGTAAAAGAGATCCAGTCACAGTCATACTCAATGTAGACTAATAGTAATGCATGCAAATGACAGCGGCACTCTCCAACTGGTGCTTTTTAATAAGAGGATGGTGATTCAACATAAAAGTAAATAGATAGGCCCTTCTCAAAGGGAAGCTGAGATTTGTAGAGGTGCCAAAGCTCAAATTTTGAAATAAAGATAAATAATATTGTGAGTGGTATACTTTCATTGTCAACATAACAACCGAGAGATGTCGATATCTTCCATGCTACACACATTATAGGCGGTTCCCAAACAGAATGGTAAAGTTTATGCTCCCCCACCACCAACAAACATCAATCCATGGCTTGTCCGAAACAACGGGTGCCTCCAACTAACAACAATCCTGGGGAGTTTTGTTTGCAATTATTTTAATTTAAGCATGGGACTGGGCATCCCGGTTACCAGCCATTTTATCGTGAATGAGGAGCGGAGGCCACTCCTCTCGAGAATAACCCACCTAGCATGGAAGATATAGACAACCCTAGTTGATACATGAGCTATTCGAGCATACAAAATATAATTTCATTTGAAGGTTTAGAGTTTGGCACATACAAATTTACTTGGAACGACAGGTAGATACCGCTTATAGGAAGGTATAGTGGACTCATATGGAATAACTTTTGGGGTTTATGGAAGTGGATGCACAAGCAGTATTCCCGCTTAGTACAAGTGAAAGCTAGAAAGAGACTGGGAAAGCGACCAGCTAGAGAGCGACAACAGTCATGAACATGCATTTAAATTAATCAACACTGAGTGCAAGCATGAGTAGGATATAATTCACCATGAACATAAATATCGTGGAGGCTATGTTTATTTTGTTTCAACTACATGCATGAACATGTGCCAAGTCAAGCCACTCGAATCGTCCAAAGGAGGATACCACCCTATCATACCACATCACAACCATTTTAATAGCATGTTGGCACATGATGTCTACTACACAACCTTCTTCTTGTAGACGTTGTTGGGCCTCCAAGTGCAGAGGTTTGTAGAACAGTAGCAAATTTCCCTCAAGTGGATGACCTAAGGTTTATCAATCCATGGGAGGCGTAGGATGAAGATGGTCCCTCTCAAACAACCCTGCAACCAAATAACAAAGAGTCTCTTGTGTCCCCAACACACCCAATACAATGGTAAATTGTATAGGTGCACTAGTTCGGTGAAGAGATGGTGATACAAGTGCAATATGGATGGTAGATATGGGTATTTGTAATCTGAAAATATAAAAACAGCAAGGTAGCAAGCGATAAAAGTGAGTGTAAACGGTATTGCAATGTGTTGAAACAAGGCCTAGGGTTCATACTTTCACTAGTGCAAGTTCTCTCAACAATAATAACATAGTTGGATCATATAACTATCCCTCAACATGCAACAAAGAGTCACTCCAAAGTCACTAATAGTGGAGAACAAATGAAGAGACTATTGTAGGGTAGGAAACCACCTCAAAGTTATTCTTTCTGATCAATCCGTTGGGCTATTCCTATAAGTGTCACAAACAGCCCTAGAGTTCGTAGTAAAATAACACCTTAAGACGCAAATCAACCAAAACCCTAATGTCACCTAGATACTCTGTGATAGCCTGGATTTTGCCCTCTTCCCTTTGTCCGATTTTCATTTGATTTGGTTCTGAAATATGGAGTTTTGAATCTTTTCATATGGACTTAAACACTTGGGTACCCCTTGACTTTCACCCAAGTGCCTCATTTCCCTCTCTAACTATCACTTTCTCTCTGGTTCACCTCAAAATAATATCTTGAATATTTTTCTTAAATGAAAAAATATTCATTTCCCTCTCTTAAACCCTAGCTAGCTCAATGTGCTCCAAAGCAACCCCAATTTTTCTTGCACACTATCCTCGTCGTCACCCTCGTGCCCCATGTGCTCGTCTCCGCTCGCCCAAAGTTCCCACGTGAGCTGCATCGCCTTCTCCCTCACTCACTGACGCCGTTCGTCGCCGGGCGTCGTGTCCAGGTGTCCTCCAGCGGAGCCCGATCCCCCTCGATGCTCGGCTATAAATAGAGCCCTCTCCAGCCTCCTCGAGCACCATCCACTACTTCCACACACTCCACGATCTCGTAGAAAGCCGTAGCCCAGCCGGGCAGGCCACGGGCCGCCATCCTCGAGCTCGCCGGCGATCCCCGCGGGAAACCCTTCCAGGGCCTCCACCGTGCCTCGGTGGTGCCGTTCCGCCCGGTTGGAGCCCCTGGTGTCGCTTCTGGTCGCCGTCGTCTTCATCTCCAGCGACCTCTGCTTCCTGTCTCCACTGGAGGGGCTGATTCCGACACCGTCCGACCACCCCTAGCTAACCTATGGGTATGGGCAGGTGCGTCTCCGTCTCCTCTTTCGATCCCTCCCTCCAGTTCTGGCCGAGGGGCTATCCTCGCCGGCGTGTGCTCCGACGGAGCCGCGCCGCCCTCTGTTTCCCTCTCCCCCTTCCCCTCACCTGACTAGTGGGTCCCGCTAGTCAGCCACTCTATACGCGCGCGAAGCGGTACGAGTGGTGGCGCCCGCGAGGTTTACGCTGTCGATGTCACCCCCAGTTCTGTTTCTATTTAAATTTAAATTTAATTTTGTCCAGAGAACTTCAAACAACCACAACTTTTTAACAATAAGTCCAAATGAATTGATTCTTTTTGCATTGTGTTCTTTATGAAGAAATCTAGCAGCTCACCAAAAATGAGATTTTTCTCTGCTGTCTAGATTTTCTGGTAAATTTCAGAAGGGTTCTTGATGTTTTCTTTTTGTGTTTATAATATTTTTAGAAAGTGAAGCTTGTCTTGAGGATCACCAGGAGGATTGTGAACCTCATCTGCACTAAGGCAAGCCACAGCAACATTTTCATGGTGCCATTACAATATTTGTGATTTTTGTTTCAACTTGAATGAATGATTTAATCCATGCATTTAAATCACTATTATACTATTTATATTCTGTTGGTTGCTTGTTAAAGTTTATATGCTTAGTTTACAGAAGTTTGAAACTAACTAAGTTGGTTGAATAACTAGAGGAAATAGTTGTTATGAAGAAGTAATATGGTTATGGATATAAGTAATTATTTTGAGTATTTTCTTGGAGGAGAAAAATTATAAATTTGCTAAGTAAATATTTTGTTTAAAGTGATGGTTAATCATAACCAGAGAAGTGTTATGAGTTTTGATGTGTATGGTTAGTGTGGATATAGTTGACCCAGTTATTTCCGATGATACATGATGCATATATTCCTGTTGCATTTTCATGGCATATTATGACACCTGTTCCTTTCACCTTAAGTTGAACCTAATAATAACTCAACTTGAATATATCGTTGACCGGGTCATGGTGCCACTGAATTGAGTTTTCCCAGTGCAACCACATTTGCCTTTATTGGAAGGCCTTTATTCGGTCTGTTGTGAAGCCTCTGGTCGGTGGTTCCAACGAGGGAAGGTTATGGGCGTGCGATACCTTGGCCCGGTAAGCAGACATAACCTTGTGTGCCCGTTGTTGATGTTATGGTACCTTGTCCCCATATGGGACCGTTATGTTTGGCCACGGCGGTGGCCTTTGGTGTCTTTGGTAGACACGGGGCCACCCAGGACTAGCCCAGTGGGGAGTGAGTCGGAGTGGCTGAGAGAGTGTCATGGCAATGGAGGGGTTTCATCAGAATGTCGTTGGTCCACCTGAATGGGAGTGCGAGGCCATGGGTTCCATGGTGTGGGTACAGTGTGCTACCTCTGCAGAGTGTATTAAATATATCGATAGCCGAGTCCACGGTTATGGACACGCTCAAAAGTAGGTCACACCATGGGTCAACGTTTAATAAATCTTGCACACTAAGTTATGAACTTTGCATTGTTGATGATGGTGGGTAGACCATCTTGATGCTGGAAACCAAGTGTTGGTCATGGTTGTGATCGCCGGTATGATCACCATTTGGTTACGAGGTAACTTGATCTAAGACCACGAGGTGGGTCCGTTTGTGATCCGAGAGCGATCACTGTTGGTAAGCAAGTCCGAGGGGCTCATATCACAAGAACATGATCACAACATGCTGGATATATTGTTACATTAGTAAACAATTGGTTAAATATCATGATATTGTTTGTCATTATGTTTATGCTTGTTGTGAGCTTGCAAGTACATTCAATGTACTGACTTGGCGTGTCATGCCAGATTTCAGGAAAGTCCCATTGGAAAGGAGTGCTGTCCAAGTCTAGATCGTGTCCACATTGGTGTTCCTGTGCTATGGAGTTCCGCTACGACATTGTTTCGCTGCCACGTAGTTGTGATGATCGAGGCCCCTTTATGTTCCTAAATAATGTACATATTGTTCAGGCGCACCGTTTGTGCCGCTTGGCCTTGCCACCTGTTGTAATGTAAACTATGATCCGCTAGCATCAATAAAGCGGTTGTTTTCTGTACCAGGATGTTGTGTGTTGCCAGAAGACATGGTCTCTGGGCTGGCAATGCATGGTAAACCGGTTTCTCTGAGCCGGGGTGGCACAACGCTTGGTATCAGAGCCGTGCTGACTGTAGGCCATGCTAGACTATGACATGTTAACTGGACGTTAGATACGAGTTTTAGTTGAGTGCCGGTAGCATTTGTAGATGGTTGTTGCATTGTATGCACTCTTTTATTTTTATGCTAACCTGCTAATGGTTGTGAGTGTAGATGGCTCCAGTGCCATATCCGTTCCAGTTGCAGCTGATGTCGTACACGTCGTCGCATCTCCTTCGTAATGTGTGGCATCGGTTGTACCCTCTCGGTGACGACCCAGTCTATCATGTGTACCGGGAGCGTCTAGAAGATTCAGTGTATGAGTATCACGTAGTGGTTACTCTGCGCACCAGTTCCGATTCCAACACTTACACTCATATTTCTCGGAGCGGTTTCGCTTATACCGCTTCTCAGGCTGTTCAATTTGCTGCATTCGAGGTCCTTGTCGAGCTTCGTTATAACGAGGTCCGGATGCAGAACCACCCAGGTTTCTACTACTATCCCTCACTGCACGACAATGGTCGTGTCCGTTTCCCTATCATTGACCCGGAGTCTGATAGTGTTGCTAGCCATCTTTCTCGTTATATCACTGCTAGCTACCTTATGATCCACGAGATGGATCGGGAGCTGACTCGTGCTCGTACTGCTTTAGCCACTAGTAGATCTTTCACCAATCCATCCTCTATGAGGTTTACTCCTTATATTCCACCCAGCTCTAGTTCACCCCATTCACCGGTTACTCCTCCGAGTAGCTCGGGCACCTCGACCATGAATCCTCTCAATGCTCCTGCTGAGTGGGTTTCACTTCTCACTACTCCAGTAGCTCTGATGCTTCACCCTGCACCTGCCCCAGAGGGAGAGCCCTCGAGGCAGCGTTGTCGTGTTACCTTTAACCCGAAGGTTTTCGTTAACATTGTCAGTTCAGGATCTGAGTCGCTTCAGGAGAGGACCCCGCAACACTAGCAGAGCAGTAGAGCATCAGAGTATCCGCAGTCGTTAGGGTGATGTACGGATGTAGTCATACGAGTCATGATGTTTCGTTTCCTGTATGAGAGTAGTTGAACCTGGCATGTTGTTTACCTTTCATGTATTAGTCTATGTATAATTATGTTGGTACTTTAGTTTTTATTCGATGTATTTTCTTTGTTATTTCGTTTTCTCTTAGGATTTGTTGCTCGCTTTTCGCCAATTTATTTTTGGATGTTTCTCATCTCGGTTGCGTTGCCTTGGGAAAAATCCACAATAGGATGCCGCGGGGAGGCATCAGTAGCGGCGCTCATGAGGATGCTCCTGTTCATCGTTCCGCACGACAGGCAGGACACTCCCCCGAGCCGTACGTTCCACCACCGCCTCCACCGCCAAATCCGCCCTCCACCGAACAAATTCTGCGTATGTTTGAGGAAAGGAGGAATAATGATCTGATTGAAATATTAAGAAGTGTGCAAGCTGTGGTTGGACAGAATGGAAATCAGAACGGTCATCACTCCAAGCTGTCAGATTTCCAGAGAACCAAGCCTCCCAGTTTCCGTCAGGTTATTGATCCTTTGGATGCAGACGATTGGTTGCGAACCGTTGAGAGGACGCTTGAGATTGCTCGTACTGAAGAAGATGATAGAGTTCCATTTGCATCTCATTATCTTGAAGGCGCTGCTGCCATATGGTGGGAAAATGCAAAAGCCATGCGGCCTGCTGATGAAGAAATCACATGGGCAAAATTCAAGGATTAGTTCAGGAAATATCAGATTCCTACTGGAATTATGAAGGTTAAGCAGTGTGAATTTCTCACACTCCTCCAAGGAAATCAGTCTATGGGTGAATACTTGCAAAAATTCAATCATTTGGCCCGTTACTCCCTTTATGATGTGGCCACCGAAGAAAGAAAGATTGACAGATTTCCTGGGGGGTTAAACCCGCAGCTTCGATGTACACTTATTATGTTTGATTTCCCATATTTCCAAACTCTGGTGAACAAGGCTTTTATTGTTGAAAGGGAGCACAAGCTCATAACGGACAACAGGCCCGCTAATAACGATCACAAGCGCAAGTTTGAGCCAAGGAAGGAAGGGCAACCAGTGCAAAAGGCTCGTACCTAGCAGCAGACTCAGGTGGAATTCAAGCCCAATTGGCAACAGAATATTAACAAGACCACCACCCAAGTCAAGAATGTCGTGACCAACCCAGTGCACGAGGAGCACCGGCGCAACAATTCTTGCTTCAGTTGTGGGCAAACCGGACATTATGCCAGACAGTGTCTCAAGAACGGCAAGACAAGTGCACTAATCAGGCCACAAGTCAACTTTATGGAGTCGTGCCCGACCCAGCACAACATTACTGGGCACATTCATCACCTCTCCGCAGATGAAGCCCAAGAGAACCCCGAAGTCGTCATTGGTATGTTTTCTGTTAATAACATACCTACCGTAATTCTATTTGACTCTGGGGCTTCCCACTCTTTTATTTCTTGGAGTTTTGTTGCCCAAAACAAATTTCCTTGTTCACTTTTGGGCAACAACATGCTGGTACAAACCCCAGGATCCTTAATCAAGAGCAATCTGGTCTACCATGATCTGGAAATCAACATCAACGGAGTCTGTTTTCCAACTTCCTTGATAATCATTGAGTCTGTAAAGTTGGATGTTATCTTGGGTATGAATTGGTAGACCCAATATCAAGTATGCATAAATTGGGCGACCAGAGAAGTCACTTTGACCAGTCAGAAAGGGCAGGCTACCAAATTCTATGCTCGCAGAAGCATACCCAAGAAAGAAATGGTCTTCACCGCTGTGGCTGGTGAGTTGGAATTAATTCCTGTGGTCAGTGAGTTTACTGATGTATTTCCAGAAGAACTGCCAGGCATGCCACCAGATCGGGAGCTTGAGTTTGTAATAGATCTTGTGCCCGGAACCACACCGTTATATAAGAAGTATTACCAGATGCCTTCATCAGAATTAGTGGAGCTAAGGAAACAGCTTGATGAAATGCTCCAGAAAGGATATATCCGTCCCAGCTCCTCACCATGGGGATCACCCGCTATCTTCGTGGATAAGAAGGATGGCAGCCTCCGCATATGTGTGGATTACCGTCAGCTGAATGATGTCACCATCAAAAATAAATATCCACTGCCAAGGATCGATGACTTGTTTGATCAACTCAGTGGCGCCAAAGTATTCTCCAAGATTTATTTAAGGACATGATATCATCAGCTCAAGATTAAAAAGGAAGATATTCCTAAGACCGCATTCACCACTCGGTACGGTCTTTATGAATATACAGTTATGTCCTTTGGTCTCACCAATGCCCCTGCCTTCTTCATGCATATGATGAACAAAGTATTCATGGACTTTCTCGATAAGTTCGTGGTAGTCTTCATCGATGACATGCTTATTTACTCAAAAGTGAAGGAGAGCACAAAGAACATCTCCGAGCAGTGCTACAACGACTCCGTGACCATCCGTTATACGCCAAATTCAGTAAATGCGAGTTTTGGCTCAAACAAGTGGGATTTCTTGGACATGTGCTATCCGCCAAAGGTATAGCCGTGGACCCAAGCAAAGTAAAAGATGTGCTCGATCGGTTGCCACCCACAACCGTATCACAAATCCGGAGTTTTCTTGGATTAGCCGGATACTACCGTCGTTTCATTGAAGGGTTTTCCAAGATTGCGAAACCCATGACGGAGCTGCTCAAAAAGGATAAGAAGTTTGAATGGACTAAGGACTGTGAGAAAAGTTTCAATGAGCTAAAGATACAGCTGACGACCGCACTAGTGTTGACTCTTCCAGATATCTACCGTAGTTTTGATGTGTATTGTGATGCCTCCAAACAAGGTCTTGGATGCGTACTTATGCAAGAAGGCAAGGTGGTAGCATATGCATCGCGACAGCTACGACCCCATGAGTGAAATTATCCTACTCATGATCTGGAATTGGCCGCGGTGGTTCATGCTCTAAAAATTTGGAGACACTACCTCATCAGGAAGAGGTGCTAAATTTTTACCGACCACAAAAGTCTCAAGTATATATTTACTCAGTCAAATTTAAATGTCCATCAACGAAGATGGCTTGAGTTAGTCAAGGATTATGATCTTGGAATAAATTACCACCCGGGTAAGGCCAACGTGGTTGCTGATGCACTCAGTCGAAAGCCTGTCAGCCTAAATGTCATATTGAAATCCTTGCCTCCTGAACTTCAAGAGGAGATTGCTCAGCTCAACCTGGTCATAGTTGATGCTGGTCTTGCTAATATTTTGGAAGTTGCACCTACACTTGAGGAAGAGACCCGCAAGGCCCATCCAGCTGACACCGTCCTGCAGAAACGTGCCAGGAGTATGGTAGCAGGACAGACTTCAGATTTTTCAAAGGACCAATTTGGTACCCTCCGATTCTATGGAAGGATTTGTGTACCCAGCCAGGCGGACTTAAAGAAGAAAATCCTGTCAGAAGCACACGAATCTTCATATTCTATTCACCCTAGAGGTATGAAAATGTATGAAGACCTCCGACAAATATTCTGGTGGGATGGAATGAAGAAAGACATTGCCTATTTTGTGGCCTGTTGCGACATATGCAACAAGGTGAAGGCAGAGCATTAGAAGCCAGCCGGGCTTCTCCAACCGCTGCCAGTTTCACAATGTAAATGGGATGATGTCTGCATGGATTTTATCACAGGTCTACCTAAGACTCAGTGATGCAATGATGCAATCTGGGTCATAGTGGACACCATAACCAAGGTGGCTCACTTTATCCCGATCAGAACCACATATTGAGCGGATTAACTTGCACAACTGTATGTATTCAGAATAGTCAGTCTGCATGGAGTACCCCGAACAATCACTTCCGACCGAGGGTCACTTTTACCTCTGCTTTTTGCTCCCGTATCCATCAAGCCTTGGGGACATCGCTAAAATATAGTACCGCTTATCATCCTCAGACTGACGGACAGACTGAGTGGGTAAACCAAATACTCGAAGATATGCTAAGAGCCTGTGCTTTGGACCAAGGGCCTAAATGGGAAGACTGCCTGCCATATGCCGAGTTCCCTTATAACAATAGCTTCCAGACCAGTCTAAAGATGTCACCGTATGAGGCTTTGTATGGCCGTAAGTGCCACACTCCTTTAAATTGGTTTCAAACTGGAGATAGCCGTATTTTCGGAACAGATCTCATGATGGAAGCTGAGAAGCAAGTTAAGGAAATCTGAGACAGATTACAATTGGCCAAATCGCGGCAAAAGAGTTATTATGATGCAAAGCACCGACATATCAGTTTTGAACTCGGAGAACACGTATATCTCCGAGTCACTCCTATGAAAGGAGTCAAGAGATTTTGGACTCGTGGAAAGTTGGCCCCTAGATTTGTTGGTCCATTTCCAGTTATGTCTAGAGTGGATACTGTTGCATATAAGTTGGAAATACCCCCTGAATTGTCGGAAGTGCACAATGTGTTTCATGTTTCACGATTGAGGCGATCATATCGCCGCCTGAGAAAAAGACTGCTATGACTGAAATAGAGTTGGCAAAGGATTTAACATATGAAGAGAGACCGGTCAGAATTTTGGATCAGATGGAAAGGGTCACTCGTAGTAAAGCAAGGAAATTTTACAAAGTTGAGTGGGAGCATCACACAGAGGCAGAATCAACTTGGGAATGAGAAGAATTTCTAAAGGCACATTATCCAGAATGGTTTTCCCAAGCAACCAAATCTCGAGGACGAGATTCATCCTAAGTGGGGGAGATTTGTGACAGCGTGGATTTTGCCCTCTTCCCTTTGTCTGATTTTCATTTGATTTTGTTTTGAAATCTGGAGTTTTGAATCTTTTCATGTGGACTTCAACACTTGGGTACCCCTTGACTTTCACCCAAGTGCCTCATTTACCTCTCTAACTATCACTTTCTCTCTGGTCCACCTCAAAATAATATCTTGAATATTTTTCTTAAATCAAAAATATTCATTTCCCTCTCTTAAACCCTAGCTAGCTCAATGTGCTCCAAAGCAAAACCAATTTTTCTTGCCCACAAAAATCTGAGAAAATTCCTAAATATTCTTTGAACCCTAGGGCACCTTCCTGAGCAAAAATATTTCATCACTTTTTGGAATATTTTTGCTACAGAAAATATTTTCTGTTCTGGACAGAAATGGTAGTTTCTACAGCAACTACCATTTAACTTGATCCATTGTGGCTGATTTTTCTTGTGCATCATCACCTTAGTAGATGATTGCTAACCTCCAAAGCCCAGCTCTCAACTCCCAGTAGTTTGACCACAGTAAGCTCTCAAAGTTACTGACCAGAAACTTACCAGGAAGTTGAAATCTATTCTACTGCGTCTGAGTCCAAACCAAAGTGTGGTAACCTCTAAAACTACCACGAAATACATGCCAGACATGAAGTTTGGGCTTAGGTCGGCCTGAGGTCGGAGTTCACGCGGTGACCGCATTCGTCCAGGCGTGCTGGCATACGGCCGACGCGCTCTGTGACGCGCCCGAGCCTCTATTGATCGCGTGCTCGCTCCCTCACCTGCCTAAATGATAACCCAGAAGTATAGGGGATCAATTGTAGCCTCTTTCGATAAGTAAGAGTGTCAAACCCAATGAGGAGCTAAAGGCAGAACAAATATTCCCTCAAGTTCTATCGACCACCGATACAACTCTACGCACACTTGACGTTCGCTTTACCTAGAACAAGTATGGAACTAGAAGTACTTTGTAGGTGTTTTTGGATAGGTTTGCAAGATAATAAAGAGCAAGTAAATAAAAATTAGGGGCTGTTTAGATAAAGACACAACTAATTTAGTTTTAGTAGAGAGCTTTTTGTTACGGGAAAGTTATTTGTCCCTAGGCAACCGACAACTAGACCGGTAATCATTATTGCAATTTTATATGAGGGACAGACATAAGCTAACATACTTTCTCTACTTGGATCATATGCACTTATTATTGGAACTCTAGCAAGCATCCGCAACTACTAAAGATCATTAAGGTAAAACCCAACCATAGCATTAAAGTATCAAGTCCTCTTTATCCCATACGTAAACAACCTACTTACTCGGGTCTGTGCTTCTGTCACTCACGCCACCCACCATAAGCAAATCATGAACATATTGCAAACCCTAAAGCGGGGATCCCTCACGCTTGCATGACACGGAGAGCACCATAGGACAACACCAATAATAAAACATGCAACTCAAACCAATCACGATCATCGAATAGCCCATAGGACAAAACGGATCTACTCAAACATCATAGGATAGCCATACATCATTGGGAAATAATATGTAGCGTTGAGCACCATGTTTAAGTAGAGATTACAACGGGTAAGAGAGAGGTTACACTGCTGCATAGAGGGGGGAAGAGTTGGTGATGATGGCGGTGAAGTTGTTGGTGAAGATTGCGGTGATGATGATGGCCCCCGGTGGCACTCCGGCGCCACCGGAAGCGAGGGGGAGAGGGCCCACTTCTTATTCTTCTTCCTTGACCTCCTCCCTAGATGGGAGAAGGGTTTCCCCTCTGGTACTTGGCATCCATGGCATGGGAGGGGCGAGAGCCCCCTCCGAGATTGGATATATCTCTCTGTCTCTCTATTTCTGTGTTCTTAGATTCTTCCCTTCCACTGTTTCTTATATTCCCGGAGATCTGTAAATCCGATTGGGCTGAAATTTTAACATGATCTCTATCCAGATATTAGCTTTCTTGCAGCGAAAGAAGCGCATCAACTGCCTTACGGGGTGGCCATGAGGGTCAGGGGCGCGCCCAGGGGGGTGGGGCGTGCCCCCCTGCCTCGTGCCTCCCTCGGGCACCGTCTCGCGTGGATCTTTCTTCCCAAAAATCATATATATTCCAAAAAAATCTCCATCAGTTTTTATCCCGTTTGGACTCCGTTCGATATGGATATTCTACGAAACAAAAAACATGCAACAAACATGAACTAGCACTGGGCACTGGATCAATATGTTAGTCCCAAAAATAGTATAAAAAGTTGCCAAAAGTATATGAAACTTGTAGAATATTGGCATGGAACAACCAAAAATTATAGATACGACGAAGACGTATCACTAAACTTGCCAAACCTTGCAACAATCGTTATCCCGATCTTCTTAACTCCCTCCCGGTGCTCGCCGACGCCGGAGTTCGCCGCAGCGAGCACGGGCGAGGTCCGGCCAACGCAACAGTGCGCTGCACACTGTCCTCGTTGTCACCCTCGTGCCCCTGTGCTCATCTCCGCTTGCCCACAGTTCCCGCGCGAGCTGCGTCGCCTTCTCCCTCACTCACTGACGCCGTTCATCACCGGGTGCCGTGTCCGGGTGTCCTCCGGCGCAGCCCGATCCCCCCTCGATGCTCGGCTATAAATAGAGCCCTCCATAGCCTCCTCGAGCACCATCCACTACTCCCACACACTCCACGATCTCGTAGAAAGCCGTAGCCCGGCCGGGCAGGCAGCGGGCCGCTGTCCTCGAACTCGAGCTTGCCGGCGATCCCCTCGGGTCGTCCCCGTGGCTCCAGCCCCTCCCAGGCCGGGGCAACCCTTCCAGGGCCTCCGCCGTGCCTCGGTTGTGCCGTTCCGCCCGGTTGGAGCCCTTGGTGTCGCCTCTGGTCACCTTCGTCTTCATCTCCGGGGACCTCTGCTTCCTGTCTCCGCTAGAGAGGCTGATTCCAACGTCGTCCGACCACCCCTAGCTAACCTACGGGTAAGGGCAGGTGCGTCTCCGTCTCCTCTTTCGATCCCTCCCTCCAGTTCTGGCCGAGGGGCTCTCCTCGTCGGCGTGTGCTCCAGCGGAGCCGCGCCACCCTCTGTTTCCCTCTCCCCCTTCCCCTCACCTGACTAGCGGGGCCCGCTAGTCAGCCACTCTGTACGCGCGCGAAGCGGTATGAGTGGTGGTGCCCGCGAGGTTTACGCCTTCGACGTCACCCCCAGTTCTGTTTCTATTTCAATTCAAATTTAATTTTGTCCAGAGAACTTCAAACAACCACAACTTTTTAACCATAAGTCCAAATGAATTGATTCTTTTTGCACTGTGTTCTTTATGAAGAAATCTAGCAGCTCACCAAAAATGAGATTTTTCTCTGCTGTCTAGATTTGCTGGTGAATTTCAGAAGGGTTCTTGATGTTTTCTTTTTGTGTTTATAATATTTTCAGAAAGTGAAGCTTGTCTTGAGGATCACTAGGAGGATTGTGAATCTCATCTGCACTAAGGCAAGCCACAGCAACATTTCCATGGTGCCATCACAATATTTGTGATTTTTGTTTCAACTTGAATGAATGATTTAATCCATGCATTTAAATCACTATTATACTATTTATATTCTGTTGGTTGCTTGTTTAAGTTTATATGCTTAGTTTACAAAAGTTTGAAACTAACTAAGTCGGTTGAATAACTAGAAGAAATAGTTGTTATGAAGAATTAATATGGTTATGGATATAAGTAATTATTTTGAGTATTTTCTTGGAGGAGAAAAATGATAAATTTGCTAAGTAAATATTCTGTTTAAAGTGATGGTTAATCATAACCAGAGAAGTGTTATGAGTTGTGATGTGTATGCTTAGTGTGGATATAGTTGACCCAGTTATTTCCGATGATACATGATGCATATATTCCTGTTGCATTTTCATGGCATATTATGACACCGGTTCCTTTCACCTTAAGTTGAACCAGATAATAACTCAACTTGAATATATCGTTGACCGGGTCATGGAGCCAATGAATCGAGTTTTCCCAGTGCAATCACATTTGCCTTTATGGGAAGGCCTTTATTCGGTCCGTTGTCATGCCTCTGGTCGGTGCCCCCAACGAGGGAAGGTTATGGGCGTGCGGTACCCTGGCCTGGTAAGCAGACATAACCTTGTGTGCCCGTTGTTGATGTTATGGTACCTTGTCCCCGTATGGGACCGTTATGTTTGGCCACGGCGGTGGCCGTTGGTGTCTTTGGTAGACATGGGGCCACCCAGGACTAGCCCAATGGGGAGTGAGTCAGTTTGGCCGAGAGAGTGTCATGGCAATGGAGGGCTTTCGTCGGAATGTCGTTGGTCCACCGGAATGGGAGTGCGAGGCCATGGGTTCCGTGGTGTGGGTACAGTGTGCTACCTCTGCAGAGTGTATTAAATCTATCGATAGCCAAGTCCAGGGTTACGGACACGCTCGAAAGTAGGTCACACCATGGGTTAACGTTTAATAAATCTTGAACACTAACTTATGAACTTTGCATTATTGATGATGGTGGGTAGACCATCTTGATGCTGGAAACCAAGTGTTGGTCATGGTTGTGATCGCTGGAATGATCACTGTTTGGTTATGAGGTAACTCGATCTAATACCACGAGGTGGGTCCGTTTGTGATCCGAGAGCGATCACCGTTGGTAAGCAAGTCTGAGGGACTTATATCACAAGAACATGATCACAGCATGCTGGATATATTGTTGCATTAGTAAACAATTGGTTAAATATCATGATATTGTTTGTCATTATGTTTATGCTTGTTGTGAGCTTGCAAGTACATTGAATATACTGACCTGGCGTGTCATGCCAAATTTCAGGAAAGTCACGTTGGAAAGGAGTGTTGTCCGAGTCTAGATCATGTCCACATCGGTGTCCCTGTGTTATGGAGTTCCGCTATGACGTTGTTCCGCTGTCGCGTAGTTGTGATGATCGAGGCCCCTTTATGTTCACTAAATAATGTACATATTGTTCAGCCGCACCGTGTGTGCCGCTTGGCCTCGCCACCTGTTGTAATGTAAACTATGATCCGCTAGCATCAATAAAGCGGTTGTTTTCTGTACCAAGATGTTGTGTGTTGCCAGAAGACATGGTCTCTGGGCTGGCAATGCATGGTAAACCGGTTGCTCTGAGCCGGGGTGCCACATACTCCAATGTCACCTCAAGTATCCATGGGTATGATTATACGATATGCATCACACAATATCAGATTCATCTATTCAACCAACACAAAGAACTTCAAAGAGTGCCCCAAAGTTTCTACCGGAGATTCAAGATGAAAACATGTGCCAACCCCTATGCATAAGTTCACGAGGTCATGGAACTCGCAAGTTGATCACCAAAACATACACCAAGTGGATCACGTGATATCCCATTGTCACCACAGATAAGCACATGCAAGACATACATCAAGTGTTCTCAAATCCTTAAAGACTCAATCCAATAAGATAACTTCAAAGGGAAAACTCAATTCATCACAAGAGAGTAGAGAGGGAGAAACATCATAAGATCCAAATATAATAGCAAAGCTCACGATACATCAAGATCGTGCCAAATCAAGAACACAAGAGAGAGAGAGAGAGAGATCAAACACATAGCTACTGGTACATACCCTCAGCCCCGAGGGTGAACTACTCCCTCCTCGTCATGGAGAGCGCCGGGATGACGAAGATGGCCACCGGAGAGGGATTCCCCCCGCCGGCACGGTGCCGGAACGGGTCTAGATTGGTTTTCGGTGGCTACGGAGGCTTCTGGCGGCGGAACTCCCGATCTAGGTTTCTTTCTGGAAGTTTCTGTATATATAAGAGGTTTTGGCATCGAGAACAAGTCAGGGGGGTCTTCGGGCTGTCCACGAGGCAGGGAGGCGCGCCCAGGGGGGGCACGCACCCCACCCTTGTGGGCAGCCCAAGACTCTTCTGGCCCAACTCTTTTACTCCATGGCCTTCTTCTGGTCCAAAAATAAGCTCCGTCAAGTTTCAGGTCAATTGGACTCCATTTGGTTTTCCTTTTATGCGATACTCAAAAGGAAAAAAAGAAACTGGCACTAGGCTCTAGGTTAATAGGTTAGTCCCAAAAATCATATAAAACATCTTAGATGGATAATATAATAGCATGGAACAATAAAAAATTACAGATACGTTGGAGACGTATCAGCACGCAAGGTAAACCATTATAGACTCCTAGCTAATTAAGCATAGCATGAGCAACTATAATCTCCAATTGTCATTGCAAACATGTTCCATTCATAATAGGCTGAATCAGGAACGATGAACTAATCATATTTACAAAAACAAGATAGGTCAAGTTCATACCAGCTTCTCTCATCTCAATCAATCCATCATATATCGTCATTATTGCCTTTCACTTGCACAACCGAACGGTGTGGATAATAATGAGAGTGCACGTGCGTTGGACTAAGCTGGAATCTGCAAGCATTCAATATAAGCAAGAAGACAAGGTAATATGGGCTCTTTGTTAGATCAACAATAATGCATATGAGAGCCACTCAACATTTTCATCATGGTCTTCTCCTCTCGATCCCCAAAGAAAAGAAATAAAACTATTTACACGGGAAAGCTCCCAACAAGCAAAAGAAGAATGATAAATCTTTTTGGGTTTTCTTTTTAATTGCTACTACTACAAGCATGGAAATCAAACTAGCTAAAAGCTACAACTATTTTTTTTGTTTTTCTTAAGGTTTTTCAAACACACAAGAAGAATGTTGGAAAAGAAAATAAACTAGCATGGATAGTACAATGAAAAAGTATGAGCACCGACAACTGTCATGAGTGTGTGAATATGAATGTAATGTCGGTGAGAAATACGTACTCCCTCAAGCTTAGGCTTTTGGCCTAAGTTGGTCTATGGTATATGATTTACCATCAAGATCAAATAAAACAACGTGAGAATTGCGCGAGGATGTAAATTTAAACCTTCTCACAAAGGAATCAGTTAGATAGCGATATTGCCGGCACTTATCTGACACGAAGCTCTCAAGATCAGCATTACGCACATATGCGCCAAATTCTTCCTTGATGCCTACCCGGACCATAAACTCCTCTAACGACCACTCACAAGGCCGCACTTGAGCGTCCCTTGGTAGTTCATTATCCGGCTCACGTATCGCGAGCCTTGGGCCTTGCTTCCTTGAGGAACCATCTTGGTACATTTTCCTAAACATATTTCTTCCCCTGAAAAATTTCTGAAATTTTTAGTGACTCAAAATAAAGTGAAGCAAACTTAACAAGATTGATAGCAACAACTTTTGACCATATAAATTTGACATGCAAGCTCAAGAACAGGTCACCTAAGCAGCAAAAATTTGCAATCAATAAAGCACTAGAACAAAAACTAATTGGACCATTGGAGGAGTCACATACCGAAGAACAATCCCCCAAAGCAGTTTTGTGAATGGAGCTTTGAGCTAGGAGATCGAAAATGGCAGCAAGATGAGCTAGAACTCGGGTTTGAGCTATGGGAGGATTTTTTCCTAAGGAAGACGAAGTGTGTGGGTGCTGGAATAAGTGGAGGGGGGCACGTGGGGCCCACGAGGCAGGGGGCGCGCCCCATGGGGGTGGGCGCGCCCTGGACCCTCCTGGCCAGGTGGTATGGCCCCTGGTGTGTTCTTGGTGCCAATAATTATTAAATATCCTACAAAAATCATCTAAAATTTTCAGGACATTTGGAGAACTTTTCTTTTCGGGGTATTTTTATTGCAAGGATAATTCAGAAAATAGACAGAAAAATACTATTTTTGCTTTATTTCTAAACTAGCACATATGCCCGTGCGTTGCAACAGGAGAGATTTTTTTTTGCGAGAAGCATCGGGAGAGATAATTGATGTGTCCATCAAAACGTTCTCCACAACAGTGGCGCCACAGAGCGGAGAGTTGTGGTGTTCTCGTGGGTCATGTTTGGTCTGCGAGATGTTTATAGTAGTGGGGTTCGTTCGAGTGACGGCCACTACCCAACTCGTGCTTTTTTTCCCTTCAGGTCCACCTCCTTATCGAGGTTGTGGTAAACTCCTGATTTTTCTTAAAACATATCAGCATTTTTTTTAGAAAAAGCGTTAGTTTTTGAAAAAGGAAAAAAACTTGAAATATGAAGATTTTTTTAAATTCACAAACATTTTTTGAAAACAAGACCATTTTAAGGCGGAGAAACGGACATATTTCAAATTTGTGAAACATTTTTTTGAATGGAAACTTGTTTTGAACTTTCAAAACCATTTTTTAAAATGTGTTTTTATCATGAACATTATTTTGAATTTGTAAAAATTTCATAAAAAATATTTTTCGAATTACTATTATTTCTAAAATGAATTTTTTTTGTGTTTCTCAAAAAAATTTGGATTTTTTTAAAATGTGGATTTTTTTAATTTCGAGAAAAAATGAACAAAAATATAAATTTAAAGTTCCAATGAATTTTGAAAAATAGAACAAAATTTGAAATTCTAAGATTTAACGAAAATTATTACAAGAAACGAAATTTGGGAAAATTAAAAAAATACATTTATGAAAAAGGAAAATATATCTTGGAACGGGAAATTGAAAAATGAAAAAAACACCGAAAAAACGGAAATGGGCCGGCCCAACATTGGGCGACAGATGAGAAGCTCCAACTATATGTGGCTCTGTGCGAAAAATAAGGTTCTCCAGCAGCGTGTGCAAGATATAAATTTGGGGCTTTTCTAGGCCTTAGCATGTGCGGCCCATGTATGAAATTCTGGACAAAACTCTTTTGTTTTCTTTTCTAGCAGCTGGACCACAAAAATTTAGTACCACCTCGGATATAAAAAAATACTTTTGGCGGTGAACGGATGAAAAAATTGGCGAAACGCACCTTGCTTTATTAGTAGGTATAGATAACAGAAAGTAAAAAGAGGGTACAGAGAGTTGTGCTTTCTAACTTCATCTATCTCATTCTCATCAAAAGGAATCCACTAACAAGGTTGATCAAGTCTTGTTAACAAACTCTTTCCAAAATACATGAAACCGGAGAATTTTCGAATAACATTAAGTTACCTCAATGGGGATATGCATGTCCCCAACAATAAGAATATCATACTATTTCTTGACAGTACGAAGAGGAAATTCAAAACCTCCAACAGTAATCGTCGAAGTTTTTCCAATAGAATTGATACTGTGGACTTGAGGTTGTTTCCTCGAAAAGTGTACCGTATGCTCATTACCATTAACATGAAAAGTGACATTGCCTTTGTTGCAATCAGTAACAACCCCTGCAGTATTCAAAAATGGTCTACCAAGAATAATAGACATACTATCGTCCTCGGGAATATCAAGAATAACAAAGTCCATTAAAATAATAACGTTTCCAACCACAACAGGCACATCCTCACAAATACCGACAGGTATAGCAGTTGATTTATGGCCATTTGCAAAGATATTTCAGTAGGTGTCAGCTTATTCAAATCAAGTGTACGATATAAAGAGAGAGGCATAACACTAACACCGGCTCCAAGATCACATAAAGCAGTTTTAACATAGTTTCTTTTAATGGAGCATGGTATAGTTGGTACTCCTGGATCTCCTAATTTCTTAGGTATTCCACCTTTAAAAGTACAATTAGCAAGCATGGTGGAAATTTCAGCTTCCGATATCTTTCTTTTAATTGTAACAATATCTTTCATATACTTAGCATAAGGATTCATTTTAAGCATACCAATCAAACGCATACGCAAAAAGATAGGTCTAATCATTTCAGCAAAGTGTTCAAAATCCTCATCATCCTTTTTCTTGGATGGTTTAGGAGGAAAAGGCATGGGTTTCTGAACCCATGGTTCACTTTCTTTACCATGCTTCCTAGCAACAAAGTTTCTCTTATCATAACATTGATTCTTTGATTGTGGGTTATCAAGATCAACAACATGCTCAATCTCTACATCATTGTTATTGCTAGGTTGAGCATCAACATGAACATCATCATTAACATTATCACTAGGTTCATGTTCATTACCAGATTGTGTTTCAGCATCAGAAATAGAAATATCATTGGGATTCTCAGGTGTGTCAACAACAGGTTCACTAGAAGCATGCAAAGTCCTATCATTTTTCTTTTTCTTCTTCTTAGAAGAACTAGGTGCATGAACATTAGTTCTTTGAGAATCTTGCTCAATTCTCTTAGGGTGGCCCTCGGGATACAAAGGTTCCCGAGTCATTTTACCCCCTCAAGTCACAACTCTAACAGCATTATCATTTTTCTTATTATTTAATTCATTGAGAAAATCATTTTGAGCTTTCAGTACTTGATCTACTTGAGTGGTAACCATAGAAGCATGTTTACTAATAAGCTTAAGTTCACCTTTAACTCTAGACATATAATCACTCAAGTGTTCAATCATATAAGCATTACGTTTCAATTGTCTACCAATGTAAGCATTGAAGTTTTCTTGTTTAACAATAAAATTATCAAACTCATCCAAGCATTGGCTAGCAAACTTATTACGAGGAATATCACCTTCATCAAATCTATAGAGAGAATTTACCTTTACTACCTGTGTTGGGTTATCAAGGCCATGTATTTCTTCAATAGGTGGTAAATTCTTAACATCTTCAGCTTTAATACCTTTTTCTTTCATAGATTTCTTTGCCTCTTGCATATCTTCAGGACAGAGAAATAGAATACCCCTTTTCTTCGGAGTTGGTTCAGGAACTGTCCAATCATTATCATTACTCAACATATTATCTAATAGCAATTCAGCTTGATCAACAGTTCTTTCCCTGAAAACACAACCAACACAACTATCCAGGTGGTATCTGGAAGCATCGGTTAGTCCATTATAAAAGATATCAAGTATTTCATTTTTCTTGAGAGGATGATCAGGCAAAGCATTAAGTAATCGGAGAAGCCTCCCCCAAGCTTGTGGGAGACTCTCTTCTTCAATTTGCACAAAATTATATATTTCCCTTAAGGCAGCTTGTTTCTTATGAGCGGGGGAATATTTAGCAGAGAAGAAATAAATCATATCCTGGGGACTACGCACACAACCAGGATCAAGGGAATTAAACCATGTTTTAGCATAACCCTTAACAAGAACAAAAATAACTTAAGGATATAGTAGTAATGAATTTTCTCCTCATTAGTGATCAGGGTGGCTATATCATTCAATTTATTAAGATGTGCCACAATAGTTTCAGATTCATGGCCATAAAAAGGATCAGATCCAACCAATGTAATTATCTTAGGATCGACAGAGAAATCATAATCCTTATCAACAATACAGATAGGTGAAGTAGCAAAAGCAGGGTCATATTTCATTCTAGCATTCAAAGACTTTTCTTTCAGATTAGCTAACAGTTTCTTATGATCATATCTATCATTGAAAGCTAAAAAGCCTCTAGCAGTTTCTTCATCCATAACATAACCCTCAGGCACAATAGGCAATCCATATCTAGGGGGAGAATCTTCATCATCACTTTCATCAATATTATCAGTTTCAATAATTTCATTCTCTCTAACCCTAGCAAGTTGTTCATCAGGAAATTCACCTAGTGGAAAAATATTATCAAGCATAGAAGTAGTTTCATCATAAGTATCATGCAAAGCAGAAGTGGCATCATCAATAACATGTGACATATCAGAATAAATAGCAGGAGTAGGTGTCGCAAGTTTACTCAAAACAGAAGGTGAATCAAGTGCAGAGCTAGATGGCAGTTCCTTACCTCCCCTCGTAGTTGAGGGAAAAATCTTGGTTCTTTCATCTTTCAAGTTCCTCATAGTGATCAACATATATAAATCCCAAGTGACTCAAAGAATAGAGCTATGCTCCCCGGCAACGGCGCCAGAAAATAGTCTTGATAACCCACAAGTATAGGGGATCGCAACAATTTTCGAGGGTAGAGTATTCAACCCAAATTTATTGATTTGACACAAGGGGAGCCAAAGAATATTCTGAAGTATTAACAGTTGAGTTGTCAATTCAACCGCACCTAAAAGACTTAATATCTACAGCAAAGTATTTAGTAGAAAAGTTATATGGAAGTAACGGTAACTGTGGCAAAGGTAATAGTAATAGTTTCTGTAGTAATCGTAACAGCGGCAACGGAAAAGTAACTAAGCAAAGATCAATATGTGAAAAGCTCATAGGCATTGGATCAGTGATGGATAATTATGTCGGATGCGATTCCTCATGCAACAGTTATAACATAGGGTGACACAGAACTAGCTCCAATTCATCAATGTAAGGTAGGCATGTATTCCGAATATAGTCATACGTGCTTATGGAAAAGAACTTGCATGACATCTTTTGTCCTACCCTCCTGTGGCAGCGGGGTTCTATTGGAAGCTAAGGGATATTAAGGTCTCCTTTTAATAGAGTACCGGAACAAAGCATTAACACTTAGTGAATACATGAACTCCTCAAACTACGGTTATCACGGGGAGTGGTTCCGATTATTGTCACTTCGGAGTTACCGGATCAGAACACATAGTAGGTGACTATTGACTTGCAAAATAGGATCAAGAAGTCACATATATTCATGGAAACATAATAGGTTCAGATCTGAAATCATGGCACTCGGGCAATAGTGACAAGCATTAACACTACAAAAAAGACACATCTGTGACATTTTGGGCCAAACGAAATTTTTTTGTCATACTTATGACACTTCTATGATGATAATTGTGACAAAACCAGGTATCATCATAGATGTGGTGGGATCCTACTTCTATGACAAAAATCATGACAGAAAATGGGCTTTACATCCTCGGCGGGCCGGAGACGCAGCTGCATGACATTCTTTGGGCCGTCCATGATGGAAAAAACCATGGTAGAAGCGAGGGTGAGGAAAATATCAGGGTGTTCCTGGTACGGTGGGTGGTCGGGGTCGAGCGATGCAGGGAGGTTTGCGTGTTTCTCTCGTACACGCACGCGCATGGGTGCAAGGCATTGGGCTCTAACTGAACCCGAGCGAGGCGTTCGCCTACTGAACCTGTCAGGACCGGATTTTCGGGATATAAATTTCCTAGAAAATGGCCCTTGTGCTCACCAGCCCTAGGATTACTGTTAGCTGATGAGGCACCAACTTGATACAGAAACTCCAAGCAAAGTACATCATATGTAGTACAAGACCATTCTGGCCTATGAGTACAGCAAAAAGGTTTCTAGTGGTTGATGGCGGAAGCGGTTTGCGGATCATCAACGTCTATGGGACTCCATTTCCCACAGGAACAGCTGGCCGGGGTAATTCCTATCTTCGCGAGGCTTCTATCACCATTGCATAGGTTCCGGGGCTGTCATCACAACGCTCCTCGACACGCAAGAAATCTGGCCAAGACAATAGCCAGGGACAAGCCAGTGAGTACTTTGAATGTACTTGCAAACATTAAGAACACAAGTATAATATAGCCACTAATAATCATGTTTTGAAATATTCAATGATCACTTCGTCAGTTATGAAATAAGGTTCATGATGCACGCAAGTAGATCATTCAAATAAAACATGAGTAAACAATCCAGGAGTAGAAATGAAAAGCACCGATCGACTGTCTGAAGCGACGCCTCGAAAGGATAATAATATGAAGCATGCCGCAGTCGGGCGTCTGCGCGTCACCACATAAAGGGCTTATAAATAAAAGGAATAACGAGCATGCCACAGTCGGGCGTCTGTGCGACACCACATAAAGGGCTTATATAAAAATAATCACAGTGAATATCCAGGAGGTAGAACCGTCCCAGGGATACTCATTAATTTCAAATAATACAATTGATTAGTCAACAATAATAATAATCATAATCATCATATGTCACAGGTCATAATCAATGTTCTGGTTTAGTAGTTTTTCCTTCGAAGACCGACACTAAGACCGACACTTGACCCATCCCAGACTGTAGTCCTTAACCATGGACACGGCTATTCGAATAGGTATAATATCTCTCTAGAGGGTGTACTCTTTACCCACGAGTAACGGATTTCTTTAGTCCATCGGAACTAATTCCGTCTACGGTCTTTTAGTCGAAAACACGCCTGACTTGCACACACCAGCTTAACTTTACTCATGTCTAGAATCACCCAGACACCTGTTAAGCAAAAATCTAAGTGGGGAGGCTACAACCTCGCGTAGCATGGGATCAAATTTCTATCGCGCGCTCTAAGGGGTGGCCTCCCCTCTCGGTCCCAACCGGAAACACCCATGCCCCCAGACTAGGTGGCATGCCTACCGGATGCAGCCGGTATCTTCCACCATGGCCTCTCTATACGGTGTGTGCTAGGACAGGGGTTGACAACTTACTGAACCGTACCCTACCTACGGCAGGGACAAGTGGCAGCACGAAACAAGTATGGGGGTTGCTGGAACAAGACTCAATCTACGGCCGACTCAGGAGGCTTAAGTATTTCCTGCATGATTAGTATAACAAATATGTTTCAAACCAACAGACAGTATCATCACTCATCATACCTCATCCTGCCATCCCGGACACAACTGTCCCTACGGGGAACCAGAGATAAGCTCGTGTCTACCCAAGACAGAGACTTTCTCGGCTTCCTTCCGGTAGGCATAAAAGGCATGTGAAAATGATTACTATCGCAACATATCAAGCTCCAATAGCATGAGATCATCAGTATGCAAGTATGATCATATCCTCACAAACACATAACGGATACTCCGTGTCACGGTGGTGTTGTAACTGTATCAAACAACACACGATAATATTATGCCTGAGTTCAGAAATGCTTGCCTTCAAGGTGTGGAGAGGTGAGGTGCTCTCCAAAACTTTTGAAAGTTTTCTCCTCTCTCCAACAAATCCTATTTTAAATAAATTTGAATTAACACATACTTAAAAACAGTACAAAAAGTTGTTTGGAATTTTTTTGAAATAAATATGAAAATAAACTAGACAATATTCGGGAAACAACAGAAAAAGAATCAAGTCATTTGGATTTATATTTAAAAAGTTATAGCCAGTCAAAGTTTTGGTCAAATTCTGTTTTTAAAATAAAACAGAAAAGAAAACGTTTCAAAAAGGAATACGCTTTCGTAGCAGGGGAGAGGTACTGGAGGGTTTGCGCTTCCACTTAAAACACGTGGAGGCGGGGCTGGGTCACTGACAGTGGGTCTAGGGGGCCCACTGGTCAGGTTTGACCAGTCCTCTCTCCCTCCTCTTCCTCTGCCCGAACGAAGGCGAGGCTCCGGTGATCAACACCGGCGAACGGCGTCTCCCCGCGGGCTCCAGAGGGCCGGGATGGATCTGCAAGACTGGGGCGGTCCTCCCGATGGTCGTTGGGTGGGCGGGGGTGGAGGGAGTCGCCGGCGGTGGGCTTCGCGGCGGAGGAGGCTTCGGGAGCAATGGGGGTTTGGGGCTACGGTGGTTCCCGATCGCATATGAGAGGCTGGGCAGCTCCGCTAGGTTGAGGGGAGTCGAGTGGTGTCGTTGGATGGGCAGGGGAGGGCCTGCTCGCGACGAATTGGACCGGAGCATGGCGGCGGCCGAACCCGTCGGAGGTGAGGAAGACGACCTCCTCCCGTCGTTCTCTGGCTATGGGGGGTACTTGGAGGATGGTATGACGCTGCCTGAGGGCTTAGACGAGCTCGGGGGCCTCCTTTTATAGTGCAATGAGGTCGGTTCCGACGGTGGCCGTGGATAAGATCATTGGCGACCGTCGTTCTGTTGCTGTAGGCGACGTGGCGACGACGAGCGCTAGCGGACGGCCTTGCGGATGAGGTCGGGCTGTTCCACGAGTGAGCTGGCGCTCTGGTGTGATTCGGGCGGCGCCGTGCATGGCAGAGCCCTGCTGCGGCCGTCGGCGGCTAGCGTCGGTGTCGCTGTGGGGCGCCAGGAGGAGGGGTCCAGGCGACTCTGCGGTGAGGGAGAAGTCGCGGCGCTGGCTGCGAGTGGGGAGTGGCCAGAGCGGGCGCGGGGAGGCAGCCGTGCCACGCAGCAGCTCGGTACACGCGCGTGCAAAACGTGCACTCTGGGCGCGCCCAGAGCACGCACGCTAGCTGCTTGAAGAAATGTCAATGTATGCCACAGAGCTTGGTTGAGGCTGGCAATTAGCAGACCTAGGTTAGGAGTAGCTAGGAGCTTAGTGGACATGGTTACTAGGTCAGTGGATCAAGATCACAATGCAAACCCAAAGTTCATGCCCAAACTGGCCATGCTCACAAGGTGTTTGACAAAATGCCATGGGCATCTAGGTAACTCTTGGGGTGGCCCAAATTTCCAGATTGGGGTCTCTTTAGATGATACAGAGGGTGGTGAGGTTAGTTTGCCAAAAGCTCAAACTTGTTAGTGTAGGTTTTGCAAAACTGCAGTTCTGGACAGAAGGAAAAGAACATAATTTCATGAACCAAAAGTGCTCCAATGAGTCCAACCTCCTGGACTTAAGGGTTTTGTAGCATGGGCTATAAGTAGGGAAAGGAATCATAGCTAAAAGGGCAAGTTAAAAGGTGGTTGATGTACAAATCACCATGCTGGACCAGAATGAAAAAGAGGTTGATTCACTCAATTTTTCTAAGAACATCCAGGGGTCTTTGCTTAATGTTGAATGAAATACTCCTATTAACATCCCATAATTTTGGTGGAGGCTGGAAAGAAATATTTAAAGGGGTTGTAGTGCAAAATTGCTCTTTGGACTAGATTTGAAAACTTGGTGTAGAGCTCAAAATATCCAAAGAATGAAATATATTTTTGCATAAAAGTGATTCAAAAACATCACATGACCTCTCCAAAATTTGGTTGGAATTTCAGATGAATTTATAAAAGGGTTGTAGTACAAATGGGACCCTAAAACCATGGGAAGCCATTTTTAAAGAAATGAAGATCAGGAAAAATAATTATACAATTAATCCCATAGATAAAAGAAAAGTTTTCTTGAGAGGGTAACAAGTTCCAATATATTTGGAAAGTTTTCACTTGGGGTAAAACTCCATAATAACCAAGAAAGAATGGTTCTGAAATCAAAAGAAAGATCCAGAAAGTGAAAGTTTAAATCTCCTTGCAAAATTTTAATTAAACAAGGCCAAAATTTTGGGGTGTCACAACACTACCCCCCTTAAGAAAAATCTCGTCCTTGAGATTTGTTAAAAGTTGTTTTGAAAATATTACTCCTACCATTTCAAAAATAACCACTCTACTAATGCGGTAAATGCAGCTACAGTGCGAGGGCAATAAGTGCTACGCTGGATATAGTAAATTTAGAACAAATTCTAAATTTAAAATACGCTGGTCGTACCCGAGAGCACAGTGCTCTCTCTGGCTGACAGGTGGACCTAGGGCCCACTGTCAGTCTCTTCTTCTCCGTCTGGTTCTCTCTTCTTCCTCTCTCCCGCGTGCTTTCCCGCACTTTCTCCACCAGCGACATCTAGCGCGTAGGGCATCAAGGCCGTACCCGCGGTAGTGCGCGGCGTGCTAGCTGCTGGTGCAGCGTGCACTCACCTCATGGGCCAGCGTGCTGTCGGCACTGCTCGCGGATTCGCCTCCGAACACCGGCGATCGGGAGACGAGCGGCGCTGGTGGACTTCGCCCACCATACACTGAGCTCGAGCTATAAAACGGCCGAGGTGCTTCTCCCTTCTTCCTCACACCTGGCCTCGCTTCTCCTTCCCCTTCTTCCTCCTCCATTTCCGTTTACAGAAGCTAGAGACAAGGTTTTAATGGCGGAGGCGATGCCGGATTGGTACGTAATCCTGATGTGCGGAGGGCTGGCAGCATTGCTGGGGCTCTCCGTGCTCCTGTGTGCGATGATCCTCGATGATCGCCGTGATGCTGCCGCTCGAGTGTTGGCTCTCCGCGGTGGCGGTGATCACGAGGAGTAGGTGTGGTGTTGGGTGCTAACTGTTGTCGGTGTGCGGGAGGTAACTCGTACCCGGATGATTATCCACTAATCTCTCTTTCAGAGACTGTGGTGCGTTAGGGAGATGATTAGCCAGATGCAACATGGTTGCGTGGTGTTGCAAGCAGTGTATGTGTCCGAGTGGTTGTGGCTGTGAGCCTGCTGCCGTCGCGCTGCGTGAATAAAAATCCATGTCGTGAGGAGACATATGCTGCAGCAACTTAGGGAAAAGAAATCTCACTCCAGGATTTTCGCGAGAGAAAAATTAGTTAATCAAAATTTACAGCGGCAAAAACTACTCACAACAATTGAAACCAAATATTTATCTCATCGCACTAGTTTTAGAATAACCCGCATGAGATACAACACTTAACTAAATGCGGGAATAGAAGAACATAGCGGTGATGTCTAGAATGCAAACGGCAACTGGACGGGGTCCCGAGAAAACGTCTCTGGTACTGGGGCGCACTCTTCTTCTATCGGGGGAAGCGGATTGATCAGTCGATGAACGCGTCTCTCCTGGTCGAGCCTCAGTGGTGTGCCGATGGCGATCTGAGGATTTAATTCAGCGATGCTCTGGAGATAACCCATCACTTGCTGGGTCAAACGCTCTTGAGCGATGATATACTGGACAAGGTTGGCCAGTATTGGGTCTCTCTCAATTCATCCACCGGGAAAAGATGTCACTTCCCCGGGTGCTGCATGGCTCGGAAAGTAGTAATACCCTCGTTCGCTGGCATAGGGTACCACGAATCGAAGGCGAACAAGCGCTTCGTTGCAGCCGCTTCTATGGCCATCTGTGGAGTCGGCATAGATTTCCCTAGGAAGGAGACTTCCATTGGGTCTTGGTTTGAGTTTACGGGAGGGATGTGCACTACTGCTCAATATTTCGAGGTGGATGAGGTGATCCTCGACTTGAGCAGCTCGTACTGGGGTGGCTGGGTAGAACCCATGGTACTGCAGGTAAAGTCCCACAATATTTTAACAAAGCTACCCAGGGTTGCATCTGGGGTTCTCAAATAAATGCTAGGGCTCGGCATGGCAAGAAATGGTTGTGAGGGTTGCGCACAAGATGAGGGGTACTCGGCAAGGTCACGAGGTGGCCTTTTATATAGTGACTGGGCTGGGTTATTCACCGCGGTGAGGGGCACTAGCTTGCTGGTTCTACTCTTATGGGGGTCGGGGTCAAAGCCACAGATACACACATCTCACAAAAGTGACGTGTTACTGTGGGTGCCGTCGGGGTTGGTTTTGGTAGCTACGCCCGGAATTAAAAAAAGTAACCGTACATCAATACAGCTCCTATTTAAATTAGGGGCGCACATGCAGATAACATTGCGGTAATACAAGATCACACAACTACATGTTGTGGACATACTAAGACTCGGTACTACTCGAGTGACTCAGTCCACCTCGTTTATATCTAAGCGGGCGTGCCTTGTGGCTGCCGAGGCTTCTCCATTGGCCTCACTGTCGGGGTTAGCTCGAGGGGGTTGAGGAACTGCAAGGTCGGGGTAGTGATGATGACCATCGCAGGGATTGTTGGCCACAATCCCGTTGGAGTGTGTTCCCAAAAGGCGACGAAGCACTTCTGGGGTCATCAAAGCACCTTGGTTGATGGCTGGGGCTGACCTCAAGGTCTCGATCGGTTGTCCGAATAGCATGACTGGATTGTCGGTGTCGGGCTCATCTTCTCTTCTTGCTGGGGCTCGGCAGATCAGTTCCCCACGAGCTGCGATCAGATCAAGGGTGATTTGATCGAACAATCCCTCTAGTGCACTTACATATCGCACCAGATGCAATAAAGCAGGGTCCGTCTCGTGGTCTCCATTGGCAACTTGGGGTGGTCTACCATACCCGTGACGGCTGGGGTAGTAGTAGAATGAGTGACAGTTAACTCTGGCCGACAAGTGCCGGAGTTGAACTATAGCTTCTCGAGCAGCTAGTTGGATGGCTTGTGGCTCAAAGGAAGTTGTCCTTCCGGTGAACCTGTAGGGGCGTTCTGGCGATAGACCCCTACCATAGACGTGCACAGTGGCCCAAAATTGACGGCTCTCACCACTCATGGACCCTTGGTACACAACATATTCTGGGGGCTCTTCTAATGCAAAGGCACGGCGGGTGAGATTTGCTAGCATGGTCACAAAACCTCCAAGGTTGGTTGCTATGGTCTCATTGTGAACAATGGGGCCAGGCATTATAGCTTGCCTTGGGGCAGAGGCTGTGATGTGCTGGGTTGAGGCTAGCATGCCCTTTTTATAGAAAAAGGGGACGGAGTCTTCTTTGCACGCTTGCGAAAAAGACTATTTAGGGGCCGGTCACTGGCGTGTGACTGACAGGTTAGGCTGATAGGTTGGGCACCGACTGCCAAAAGGTGTCGGGTCACTGTGAGGCTATCTTACACGAGAAGCTTGGCAGGGGTTTGGTTAAGGTCTGGTGGGTTGTTTTACCTAGCTTTTCGACCTGGCTAAGATAGGATTAGCCAATGGTCAGCCTGGCTCTGATACCAAGTTTGTCAGGACCGGATTTTCGGGATATAAATTTCCCAGAAAATGGCCCTTGTGCTCACCAGCCCCACGATTACTATTAGCTGATGAGGCACCAACTTGATACAGAAACTCCAAAAAAAGTACATCATATGTAGTACAAGACCATTCTGGCCTATGAGTACAGCAAAAAGGTTTCTAGTGGTTGATGGCGGAAGCGGTTTGCGGATCATCAACGTCTATGGGACTCCATTTCCCACAGGAACAGCTGACTGGTATAATTCCTATCTTCGCGAGGCTCCTATCACCATTGCGTAGGTTCCGGGGCTGTCATCACAACGCTCCTCTCCACGCAAGAAATCTGGCCAAGACAATAGCTAGGGACAAGCCAGTGAGTACTTTGAATGTACTCGCAAACATTAAGAACACAGGTATAATATAGCCACTAATAATCATGTTTTGAAATATTCTATGATCACTTCGTCAGTTATGAAATAAGGTTCATGATGCACGCAAGCAGATCATTCAAATAAAACATGAGTAAACAATCTAGGAGTAGAAATGAAAAGCACCGATCGAGTGTCTGAAGCGACGCCTCGAAAGGATAATAATATGAAGCATGCCGCACTCGGGCGTCTGGGCGACACCACATAAAGGGCTTATAAATAAAAGGAATAACGAGCATGCCACAGTCGGGCGTCTGTGCGACACCACATAAAGGGCTTATATAAAAATAATCACAGTGAATATCCAGGAGGTAGAACCGTCCCAGGGATACTCATTAATTTCAAATAATACAATTGATTAGTCGACAATAATAATAATCATAATCATCATATGTCACAGGTCATAATCAATGTTCTGGTTTAGTAGTTTTTCCTCCGAAGACCGACACTAAGACCGACACTTAACCCATCCCAGACTGTAGTCCTTAACCATGGACACGGCTATTCGAATAGGTATAATATCTCTGCAGAGGGTGTACTCTTTACCCACGAGTAACAGATTTCTTTAGTCCATCGGAACTAATTCCGTCTACGGTCTTTTAGTCGAAAACACGCCTGACTTGCACGCACCAGCTTAACTTTACTCGTGTCTGGAATCACCCAGACACCTGTTAAGCAAAACTCTAGGTGGGGAGGCTACAACCTCGCGTAGCATGGGATCAAATTTCTATCGCGCGCTCTAAGGGGTGGCCTCCCCTCTCGGTCCCAACCGGAAACACCCATGCCCCCGGACCAGGTGGCATGCCTACCGGATGCAGCCGGTATCTTCCACCATGGCCTCTCTATATGGTGTGTGCTAGGACAGGGGTTGACAACTTACTGAACCGTACCCTACCTATGGCAGGGACAAGTGGCAGCACGAAACAAGTATGGGGGTTGCTGGAACAAGACTCGATCTACGGCCGACTCAGGAGGCTTAAGTATTTCCTGCATGATTAGTATAACAAATATGTTTCAAACCAACAAATAGTATCACCACTCATCATACCTCATCTTGCCATCCCGGACACAACCGTCCCTACGGGGAACCAGAGATAAGCTCGTGTCTACCCAAGACAGAGACTTTCTCGGCTTCCTTCCGGTAGGCATAAAAGGCATGTGAAAATGATTACTATCGCAACATATCAAGCTCCAATAGCATGAGATCATCAGTATGCAAGTATGATCATATCCTCACAAACACATAAGGATACTCTGTGTCACGGTGGTGTTGTAACTGTATCAAACAACACATGATAATATTATGCCTGAGTTCAGAAATGCTTGCCTTCAAGGTGTGGAGAGGTGAGGTGCTCTCCAAAACTTTTGAAAGTTTTCTCCTCTCTCCAACAAATCCTATTTTAAATAAATTTGAATTAACACATAATTAAAAAAGTACAAAAAGTTGTTTGGGAATTTTTTGAAATAAATATGAAAATAAACTAGACAATATTCGGGAAACAGCAGAAAAAGAATCAAGTCATTTGGATTTATATTTAAAAAGTTATAGCCAGTCAAAGTTTTGGTCAAATTCTGTTTTTAAAATAAAGCAGAAAAGAAAACGTTTCAAAAAGGAATACGCTTTCGTAGCAGGGGAGACGTACTGGAGGGTTTGCGCTTCCACTTAAAACACGTGGAGGCGGGGCTGGGTCACTGACAGTGGGTCCAGGGGGCCCACTGGTCAGGTTTGACCAGTCCGCTCTCCCTTCTCTTCCTCTGCCCGAACGGAGGCGAGGCTCCGGCGATCAACACCGGCGAACGGCGGCTCCCCACGGGCTCCAGAGGGTCGGGATGGATCCGCAAGACCGGAGCGGTCCTCCCGGTGGTCGTTGGGTCGGCGGGGGTGGAGGGAGTCACCGGCGGTGGGCTTCGCGGCGGAGGAGGCTTCGGGAGCAATGGGGGTTTGGGGCTACGGTGGTTCCCGATCGCATATGAGAGGCTGGGCAGCTCCGCTAGGTTGAGGGGAGTCGAGTGGTGTCGCTGGATGGGCGGGGGAGGGCCTGCTCGCGACGAATTGGACCGGAGCATGGCGGTGGCCGAACCCGTCGGAGGTGAGGAAGACGACCTCCTCGCGTCGTTCTCTGGCTATGGGGGGTACTTGGAGGATGGTATGAGGCTGCCTGAGGGCTTAGACAAGCTCGAGGGGCTCCTTTTATAGTGCAACGAGGTCGGTTCCGACGGTGGCCGCGGATAAGATCGTCGGCGACCGCGGATAAGATCGTCGGCGACCGCCGTTCGGTTGCTGCAGGCGACGTGGCGACGACGAGCGCTAGCGGACGGCCTTGCGGATGAGGTCGGGCTGTTCCACGAGCGAGCTGGCGCGCTCGTGTGGTTCGGGCGGCGCCGTCCATGGCAGAGCCCTGCTGCGCCATCGGCAGCTAGCGTCGGTGGCGCTGTCGGGTTCCAGGAGGAGGGGTCCAGGCGGCTCTGCGGTGAGGGAGAAGTCGGGGCGCTGGCTACGAGTGGGGAGTGGCCAGAGCGGGCGCGGGGAGGCAGCCGTGCGACGCGGCAGCTCGGTGCGCGCGCGTGCAAAACGTGCACTCTGGGCGCACCCAGAGCACGCACGCTAGCTGCTTGATGAAATGCCAATGCATGCCACAGAGCTTGGGTGAGGTTGGCAATTAGCAGACCTAGGTTAGGAGTAGCTAGGAGCTTAGTGGACATGGTTACTGGGTCAGTGGATCGAGATCACAATGCAAACCCAAAGTTCATGCCCAAACTGGCCATGCTCACAGGGTGTTTGACAAAATGCCATGGGCATCTAGGTAACTCTTGGGGTGGCCCAAATTTCCAGATTGGGGTCTCTTTAGATGATACAGAGGGTGGTGAGGTTAGTTTGCCAAAAGCTAAAACTTGTTAGTGTAGGTTTTGCAAAACTCCACTTCTGGACAGAAGGAAAAGAACATAATTTCATGAACCAAAAGTGCTCCAATGAGTCCAACCTCCTGGACTTAAGGGTTTTGTAGCATGGGCTATAAGTAGGAAAATGAATCATAGCTAAAAGGGCAAGTTAAAAGGTGGTTGCTGTACAAATCACCATGCTGGACGAGAATGAAAAAGAGGTTGATTCACTCAAATTTTTCAAAGAACATCCAGGGGTTTTTGCTTAATGTTGAATGAAATACTCCTATTAACATCCCATAATTTTGGTGGAGGCTAGAAAGAAATATTTAAAGGGGTTGTAGTGCAAAATTGCTCTTTGGACCAGATTTGAAAACTTGGTGTAGAGCTCAAAATATCCAAAGAATGAAATATATTTTTGCATAAAAGTGATTCAAAAACATCACATGACCTCTCCAAAATTTGGTTGGAATTTCAGATGAATTTATAAAAGGGTTGTAGTACAAATGGGACCCTAAAACCATGGGAAGCCATTTTTAAAGAAATGAAGATCAGGAAAAATAATTATACAATTAATCCCATAGATAAAAGAAAAGTTTTCTTGAGAGGGTAACAAGTTCCAATATATTTGGAAAGTTTTCACTTGGGGTAAAACTCCATAATAACCAAGAAAGAATGGTTCTGAACTCAAAAGAAAGATCCAGAAAGTGAAAGTTTAAATCTCCTGGCAAAATTTTAATAAAACAAGGCCAAAATTTTGGGATGTCACAGAACCCGAGCGATTGCACTGCAGGCTACGCGTTACTGAACCCGAGCGATCGATCGATGGCTGTTAACTGAACTCGATCGAGCGATTCCATCGCTAGTGCTGCTAACTAAAGCCGATCAATGCTGCCTTTGGATGAACAGTGAGCGTTTCTGGGGGGGTTTGGATGAACAGTTCCCAGTGGGGGTGGATGAACAGGACCCCGTGGTGTTGCCTCTGGATGTACAGGACCCCGATTGATCAAGCCGGTTGGGGCTGGATGAACAGGACCCCGTGGAGGGTTGGATGAATAGGACGACCCCCTGGAGGGCTGGATGAACAGTAGACGGTGGAGGGCTGGATGAACATTAGCCCATGGAGGGGTGGTTGAACAGGAGCCCGTGTGGAGAGGGCTGGTTGAACAGTAGCCGGTGGAGTAGCACGCAGTGGAGGCTGGATGAACAAGAGCCCGTGGATGAACAGTCGCAGGTGGAGGCTGGAGGAGGTCGACGGTGGATGAACAGTAGCCCGTGGAGGCTAGAGGGGGTCGACGATGGAGATGAACAGTATCCCGTGGAGTCCTGTTTTGCGGTACGCCACACCCCTCCCGATGAACAGGACCTCCGTTTCGACTGTACCGCTCCAACACAAGTCCGTTTCCTCCGTTTTGCGATACGCCAAACCCCTCCTGGTCAACAAGACCCCGTTTCGACCGTAGGAGGTTCGTTTCCTCCGTTTTGCGGTATGCCAGACCCCTCCCGAGGAACAGGATCCCGTTTCGAACGTGGCCGGTCGAGCACAAGGCCGTTTCCTCCGTTGTGTGGTATGCCAGGCCTCGTTTCCATCGGCCGTTTCGTCCAAGCCCTCTTGATGAACACGACGACGCATTCCGTTCCGACCCAGCCGATTGGCTCCCCATGAACATGACGACGATGTTGTTTCTCTGTTCCGACCCAGCCATGTACACGCGCCCTGGCCATACGTATGCGCGAGTAGGCGTTCGAGACCCTGCCCATATGTACATACGTGGTCGTATTTTCTTCCTTGCACACTGGCCGCTGTACGTACGTGTACATGCTGCGTGTGCGCTGATACGTCTCCAACATATCTATAATTTTTTTATTGTTCCATGCTATTATATTATCTGTTTTGGATGTTTATGGACTTTATTAAACACTTTTATATTACTTTTGGGACTAACCTATTAACCCAGAGCCTAGTGTCAGTTCCTGTTTTCCCCTTGTTTCAGTGTTTCGAAGAAAAAGAATATCACACGGAGTTGAAACGGAATGAAACCTTCTGGAGAAGTTATTTTTGGAAGGAAAGCTACCCGATAGACTTGGAGTGCACGTCCGGAAAGAAACGAGGGAGCCATGAGGTAGGGGGCGCACCCACCCCCCTAGGGCGCGCCCTCCACCCTCGTGGGCCCCTCGTGGCTCCCCTGACGTACTTCTTCCTCCTATATATATCCATATACCCTAAAACGACCGAGGAACATAATAGATCGGGAGTTCCGCCGCCAGAAGCCTCCGTAGCCACCGAAAAGCAATCTAGACCCGTTCCGGCACCCTGCCGGAGGAGGAATCCCTCTCCGGTGGCCATCTTCATCATCCCGACACTCTCCATGACGAGGAGGGAGTAGTTCACCCTCGGGGCTGAGGGTATGTACCAGTAGCTATGTGTTTGATCTCTCTCTCTCCCTCCCTCTCTCGTGTTCTTGAGGTGATACGATCTTGATGTATCGCGAGCTTTGCTATTATAGTTGGATCTTATGTTGTTTCTCTCCCTCTACTCTCTTGTAATGGATTGAGTTTCCAGGTTTGAAGTTATCTTATTGGATTGAGTCTTTAAGGATTTGAGAACACTTGATGTATGTCTTGCCGTGCGTATCTGTGGTGACAATGGGATATCACGTGATTCACTTGATGTAGGTTTTGGTGATCAACTTGCGGGTTCCGCCCATGAACCTATGCACAGGGGTTGGCACACGTTTTCATCGTGATTCTCCGGTAGAAACTTTGGGGCACTCTTTGAGGTTCTATGTGTTAGTTGAATAGATGAATCTGAGATTGTGTGATGCATATCGTATAATCATACCCAGGGATACTTGAGGTGACATTGGAGTATCTAGGTAACATTAGGGTTTTGGTTGATTTGTGTCTTAAGGTGTTATTCTAGTACAAACTCTAGGGCTGTTTGTGACACTTATAGGAATAGCCCAACGGATTGATTGGAAAGAATACCTTTGAGGTGGTTTCGAACCGTACCATAATCTCTTCGTTTGTTCTTTGCTATTAGTGACTTTGGAGTGACTCTTTGTTGCATGTTGAGGGATAGTTATGTGATCCAATTATGTTATTATTGTTGAGAGAACCTGCACTAGTGAAAGTATGAACCCTAGGCATTGTTTCAATGCATTGCAATACTGTTTACGCTCACTTTTATCAATAGTTACCTTGCTGTTTTTATATTTTCAGATTACAAAAACCTATATCTATCATCCATATACCACTTGTATCACCATCTCTTCACCGAACTAGTGCACCTATACAATTTACCATTGTATTGGGTGTGTTGGGGACACAAGAGACTCTTTGTTATTTGGTTGCAGGGTTGTTTGAGAGAGACCATCTTCATCCTACGCCTCCTATGGATTGATAAACCTTAGGTCATCCAGTTGAGCGAAATTTGCTACTATCCTACAAACCTCTGCATTTGGAGGCCCAACAACGTCTACAAGAAGAAGGTTGTGTAGTAGACATCATGCGCCTCTACTACGACATGTGCGTGCCTCTACATGGACCAGTATGTACGTACACGTTCGCGACCAGAATGAAACACTACGAACGCTTCGACCAGGTGGGTCCCGACTGTCATGCACTTCCTTCCGTGCGAAGAGGTAGCTGGTGGGTCACAACAGTCAGGGGGACGAATCATTTTTTTCCCGGACGCACTTCCTTGCGTGCGAAGATGTAGCTGGTGGGTCCCAGCAGTCAGGGGGGAAACATTTTTCGCAAAATACGGTGGCCCATCCGGTGGTTCCCTGCTGTCAGGTGGTGGAATAATTATGTTGCGCGTAATAAGGAGGCACTTTCTTGCGGCTGCCGTGGACCTAGTTGTCAGCCTCTCCACGTACAGTACTCTTCCAATGGAAGTCGGTTGTTGACCACATTGACCACGCCGCGCCGAGAGCACCACGGCGGTGGACGACGACGAGGCCTAGGAAGGGGACGTTGCGGAGCTGGGGAACACACGGGAGTGGATACCCACGCGGAGAGGAGTACGAGGGTTCACTGGTTCGGCTGTGGTGTGAGGCTGCTGTCGCCGCAGAATAACATAGGGTGTGGGTGAGTGGAGGGATGGCCTGGCCAGCGGTGGGAGTACTTGGGGCGGTGAGGCCTCCGCAGCAGCACAGCCGGCCACGGGAGACAAGAGCAGGTGGCACGACCGGCGCTGCTTTGGGCAGCTGGAGCAAGAAGACCGGAGGTTGAAGAAGTATGACGACCGTTGGATGGACATCGTATGGTCACTCCAGCTAGAATCGTCTATATTGACTAAGTTGTCAAAGCCCTTGGTACGCGTCAACTTAGTAGGCCCACAGGTCAGCTTCCGAAATGGCGCGCCCCAGATGTTAGGGGGGAATCATTTTTTGGGTGGGTGAAGCTAGATATCCGAGACTGAAGAAGAATCATGACATCTGTTGGATGGACATCCAACGGCCACTGCTGCTAGAACCGTGTGTTGACTATAAGTTGACAAAGCCTTGCATACACGTCAACTCTTTTTTTTGAGGGGACGCGTCAACTTAGTAAGGCCACAAGTGTGTGGCAGAGAACTTATAGCCCATTTGAGATTTGTAAGAATGTGCAGCCAATTTTTGAATTCTAACGGAATTTACCACAGCCTATTTACAATTTGTTAAAAGTACAGCCCATTTCAACCAACCATTCAAAACAGAATTGAAAAAAAATTCCCACATTTTGATGGGATCCGAAATATTTTTATCTCGAAATTTCTAGTCAGATTAAATACAATTTCCATATAAATTTATGTTACGTAAAAATGCAACAAAACATTGCGCTCGCAACAATTAATGAAACTAAAATTTTCAATATCCAAAAATAATATTTTTATAAATTAATTACATGTTTGGTGCATTTTTATAGTTACTGCCCAGTTTTTATAATTACATCCCATTTATTATTTCTTAAAGCCCATTTTCTTGCTAAGCCTAATGCATCCCTCCTAGGGAAGATTTGTAGCCCAGCAGGGCGGAGAATAACAACTTGACCTTGCCTGGGTATTCCTAAAAAAAGTATAGCTGGGCTAGCCATTTTCAGCTTGAAAAAAATTAATATCTGGGCTGGATATCTGGCCTGGGGTAGATGGGCCACAGCCCGCCCAGTTAATACCTGGAGCAATGTTTTCATTGTTGTTCAGAGGAGAAAAATTAATATCTGGGCTAAACATCGCTCAAGAAAAACTCTGTAGTGCTCACACATCAAAAACACAAATTCTGCTCAAGCTGCTTGGTCCCAGCTGTCGGCCGCTTCTTGTGCAATTCTCTCATTTATTGACTACAAAGGTTGACAACGGTGTGGGACCGTGATGTCAGGAAACCAGGAGGAAGCAAAAAAATTATAGTTTTATATACTAATAAGGAGGCACTTATGTACGTGCGGGTATGGCCCCGGTGGGTCCCCACTATCATCCTCTCCAAGTAAAGTCATCTCCTCATCCTCATGTCAATTGACCATGTTGACAACATGAGACGGCGGCGCCACGGCGAGCGCAACAACTCGAAGGACGACGGAGAGGGCCTCGCAGGCCCTACGGATGGTCTGATACAGCGCCCGCTGCTCATTCAGGAAGCCAGGATCATAGGGCCACATGTTCGCGACGGCATTGTTGTTCGCTTGTTCACCGGTGCTCGTTGAGGAGACGGAGGTTGCAGCACAGGTCCTCCTATGCTGGTAGCTCTTCCACCATTAGGGCGTCGAAGTGCGGCCGCACCTGCTCTATGGTGAACACGGCATGAACCAGCTTGGACAGTGGCGCCGGCTCCTGGTCGGAAGCTACGTCCATCATCTGATTGTTGTCGCTCAACTCGACGAGCTAGCTGGCGAGCCAGCATGTCCGGCTGCTGGACCGACCCGCTGCCAAACACGAGTCTGACTGCCCTGGCCCACCCAGATCGCCTCCCACGCCCGCGCACTTTCTGCCTGAACGGTCAGCGCCGCCCGCCCCGCTTCCCGGTGCAGGCGATTCCTCCACCTTCAAACGACACAAGTGCCATCCGTCTGTCCTTCTGCCGCCCACATTAATGATATGCGGTTGCCGAGGCGGCTACCCCGGCGCCACACGTCCGTCCCTGCGCCGCCCACCATTGCTATATAAACTACTGCGCCGGCCATAGCCGCAGTCATCCGCATCCGTTCCCTTTCTCCTGTCCACACCACTACTGCCCACCATGGCTTCCTCGCGGTCCAGCCCTCTTCGAGGCGGGCAGATGACGGACCACAAGGAGATGGCAGCCATTGCTGCCGACTGGCTAGCTAGCAGGCAGCCGGAGGACGACGACGTCCCAATGAAGAACATGGTAGTCAATGATCCGACGCCAACCCCCTCCTCCGCGCCATCCTCGCCGGTGCATTGCACCATGACCATCGGCGAGGCTCGTTCCCAATATATGGACATGGCGAGGCAGAAGCGTGAGGAGCAGTTCCGGGAGGCGCAGGCCGACGCCGCCTACAACCACCATCTCCTCCAGGAGCACCTGCAGGCGGAGCAGCAAATCACCGTCGAGTGGGCGGAGCAGGAGGCGCTGCTCGACTCGTACTGCTCCGCCCGTGAGGGCCGCCTCGAGCGCTGGCGGTACCGCATGCGGGTGGCAGAGGCTACGACCACCTACAAAGATTGCGATGAAGCGGGCGAGGCGCTGTTTGGCGAGACCGAGGACGAGGTAGAGGACAATGCCGGTTCCGGCGAGTCCCCACTCCGCTGGCGTCGACGAGGCCCTGCTCTGTCGAGGCCCCGTGGCGCCAACAACGAGGCAGAGGACACCACTAGCTCCCCCTAGGCCCCACCCCGCAGGCAATGAGGGGGAGGATTGCCCCTGCTCCGCTGAGGCGCCGCCCACCGGCAACAAGACAGAGGACATCGCCGGCTCCGCCGAGGCCCCGCCCCACTGCCAACGAGGCCATGCCACACAGAAAACAAGGAAGAGTTGAACACGGTAGGTCGCCGCCACTCGGGTCCAAGTAAGGCCACCGCCGCTACCCTCCGGTTGCCGGCACTGAGCTGTACATCATGTATGAAATGTAATGAAATCCAGCATGTTTATATGAAATCCGACCGTGTATGAATGATTTTTTCCGATTAGTTCGAATTATAGTATCACTAGCATTGGATGAACATGCAAAACAATACGTACTAGCATTATTCCCAGGGTGATCACCTCGTTTGCAGCAGTTTCACATGTACTCCCTCTGGTCCTTTCTAGTCTGCATACAAGTTTTGTTTGCAGTCAAAGTATCTCTACTTTGACCAATCTTATAGAAAAAAGTATGCACTTTCACAATGTGTGAAGTAAAAAGGAACAGAAGGAGTACAAAGAGTTTGAGCAGCTTTTTAGCGTTCCTGTACATTGCAATCAAACACACAAGCCTGGCAATTCATAGAGAACATTCAAAACAATTGATGATTATGCATCTTAGCGTTTCACATGTCAAAGCCAATATTTACTTCACAACTAAAGAATAAAGAAAAAATGGATCGACGCTGCTAATAGCAATTGGCGTCCCATTCGAAAATATCAAACGCATGTCTTCTTGCTAAAATCAATGAGCAAAATTTGACAAGGTTGTCCCATTCCAACATATCAAATACCTACGATTGTGGAATGGGCAGGGTTTGCCATCAGTTTGTACATTGACATGGCACCTCGTGCTAAATAAACCAACTGCTCTCCTTGTGCAGTTCCACCAAAATCAACCAAATTCACTCGGCACCTCCTTTCTTGTGGTGTAAATGAACGATTCGATGTATTCATGAACATTTTGTGCAGTTCCCATTGAAATCAAGCTGAGCCCCCCTGTTTGCACAAATACAAAAAAATGATTAGTATAAAGCAAACTGTACTATGAATTGATAGTTTAAACAGGCACCTACATGGTCCATGTAGAGCACACTTTTAGAAAAATGGAACTCACCGGAAAGAATCCTAGAACAACATTATACTCGTGCATCACAGCAAGAAAATGGAGATTTGTCAGTCCTTCTGAGCTGAAGTTAGTTTGGTCTTGTGGGGGGTAATGTAACCATCCTTCAACTGCTCCTTCCGATGAGAAGATAGACAGGGCTTCTTCATCCTGGCATAATCGGAACTAGCCACTTCACGTACTCCATATTCTTCTTCAGAGGAGGATGATCCTGTTGTGCAAACACAAGAGGACAACTAAATGCTAGCATCCCTGTTTGCTCAAAAAAGGAAAGGAAATATTTAAAATAGCACAGATGAAGCACTTCTCAAGGACAATACCACTTTTTGATGACAGTATCTAAACAGTAGCACAACACCAATAGAGATGACAAAGCTCAATCATATGGATGAAATCAGTGGGCGAGTACCAACCTTTGTCAGGAGGCTTATTGTGTAGAGCATACAGATGAAGCACTTCTCCGGAACCATCTGTTGCTATCTACTATGGCGGCCATGCTTACTATATAATCCTCGATTAGTTTAACGTTTCCAACATCTTCTTGTGGAGTTCCACTAAAATATATGGTATCTTCAAAGAAGATCGCTGTTTGCACAAGTAGAGATAATTACGTATTACATTAAGAGTGGCATAAAATCAGTGGCAAAACAATTGCTCGTTCCAGCCATAGCAATAAATAAAGATGCAAAACTATATCATTACTTGTGTCATCACAGTTCCAGTGCTTCATTATAGCACCGGGAGTTGATTTTTGTTTTTCTTCCGCTTCTTCTTCCCCTTCATCACTTGGTTCAATAACAGAGAAGCTTCGCCTTCAATGTAAGATTTGGCATGTCAATTAGGTTGCACAAGTATAGCACTAAACAATGACATTAATTTTCCGATGAAAGTGGCAAAATATAGGCCAACAGTTGTGAAATATCCTTATCTTACCTCAATGGGATATTACGGTGCACATACAGATTGGAAGTCTTGTCTCCATTTGTGCAGTTCACAAAAATCAAGCAACATTACCATACAAGTAGCACAACATATGAAAGCACACTGCAGAATCATGTGAAAGAAGGCTAGTACCGACCTCTCATGATGCGGAATTCAAACAACTCACAAGAAGAAGATCTGAACCAAATTTTCCAACATGGATAGGAAGTAAGATCTCCTCTTGTGCATTTCCACTAAGATCAAGCAATCAAGCAACGTTGTCGGTGTGACATTTTGGTTGAACTGCACAAAACACTCTTAAAAAAAGTGTTTTGTGCAGTGCAACAAAAGGTCACAATGGCAACGAGGTGAAGTAGATAAACCTGTTTACACAGAGGTGCAAAGGAAACAACTAGTGGTCAATAACGGTGGATGACAGAGAAGACAACAAAAAGAAGCATCTACCTTATCTAAATGGGAAAGAAAGCAAGACAATAGCATTTCTCAAACGGTGGCATTGTTTAATATTAACAGAGAGATTATATTAACAATAAAATTCGTTAAACATGTAATTTGCTTTTAACTGTGGCATTGCATCAATTTTCTAGTGGCATTATTAGAGGGTGTTTGTTTACAGGGACATTTTGGTGGAGGGACTAAAAAAAGTCCATGTCAGTCCCATCTAAACCAAATAGGAGGGACTTTTAGGGACTAAACGTGGGCATTTGGGACTAAAGAAAGAAGACCCCGAGGGAGAGTCTTTTTGGGACTATTTCCAACAGTTGCCCCTGCCACGCATCGCACCTTGTCTCTATTAGTTCATTACTAGGGGTAACATGGTATTTTAGCATGTCATTTAATAACCTCTAGTCCATGTTTAGTCCCTGGAACCAAGAAGGTAGGGACTAGGGAGTTTCTAACCAAACATGGCCTTAGATTAACAACAACTAAAGAGTTGCACGGGACAGTGGACGCACTAGCACCATGTGCATCTACCGATGTACTGGGGTGATGCACAATCTATTGCAACAAAGAACAAACAACCAAGGAGCATATTTGTGTTGGTCCTAGTTTTGTTATCTTTAGACACCTTTCGCTATGTGAGCGCATCAAATCTAGTCCTACTCAAACTCTACAGCCTTGTCCCCCAAAACAAAAGATCAGTTCGTTACAGATGCGCATACTTCGTTTGTCATCGTTTTCCCTTTTCGACCAACGTAGGTGCTGGATAGCCAATCTGTACTAGTGCTTTCCCCCTTCCTTTCCTCTTTGAACCACGTCCTAGATTTATGCTATACAACTTTCCCCACTACTTTCCCCCATTCCTTTCCTCTTTGAACCACGTCTTAAATTCATGCGATACAACTTTCCCCTTCCTTTTCTTTTTGAACCACGTCCTAGATTCATGCTATACAACTTTTCCCACTACTTTCCCCCATTCCTTTCCTCTTTGAACCACGTCCTAGATTCATGGTATACAACTTTCCCCACTACTTTCCTGTTTGATCCAACACCTACATTCGAGTGCAGAAGCGGAAAAGCCCACATGTAGCTAGAGCAATGCATGTGGAATAAGTAAATTATACCTTAAGGTTCTTGGGGTGTGGTTTGGTGGGCGACCGGAGGCCGCTCGGCCCACACTATGTACGGCGGCGAAGAAGAAGGGGTCGGAGGCCCTCCCGCGCCACTGCTGGGTGAAAGTGAACATGTACGCCGATAGTGGATTCCCTCCCTCGCTGACGGCGACAGCGTTAAGCCTCCTTCCCTTCCCGGCGGATGGATCCTGCTGGCTCTTTGACTAGTAGTGAGGGGAGAGAGAGGCCAACGAAGTCTTGTTTAGATCTGGAGAGGGTGAGAGAGTGTGAAGAGAGCAACTACAAGGAGACCAGCAGTGAGGGGAGAGAGAGAGGCCAATGAAGTCTTGTTTAGATCTGGAGAGGGTGAGAGAGTGTGAAGAGAGCAACTACAAGCGCTGAGGCTCCAGCGTGTATATATATACTGGAGAGTGTGTGAAGAGTGCAAACCCTAGAAAACAAGCGCCGAGGCTGCAGCTGATCGTATAGCTCCGTATCCATCCATTTTGAGCAGTCAAAGAATCCTCCTGGCACGAATTATGCTCAAGTGTAGTTATCGAACCTGAGACCTCAAGTTTGATGAGCGAACAGGCTAACCAGCTACACAACCCTCCCGTTATGTTCAACAAGAGGAAAATAACCTTTTAGACATTCCTGCATTCGTGTGACAAGCATGCCGTGTTTTTTTGTGTGGGAGTCATTGGGATTTAAATCATAATCGTGTCATGTGGCTTTGGTGGTAAGACTATCCACAGTGGTGCAGAAATAATGCAGCCTTAGTCACCTTACCTCTCTCCACGTAGTACGTTGGGTCCCACCAGTTAGAGGGTGAAACAAACAAATTAATAAGAAAAATTAAAAGCGCCAGCGATGTATCTTACCTCCCACATCTCACTACTACTCGGGAACACTGTCCAATTGACCCCTCTGTTCGCTCATGTACTATTTTAAGTTAATCCTTATTATAACATGCACACAATTTTGGGCACTTGTATTCGACCTAAGTCAGTGTGCCATCGTATCTCGTACGACTCCCTCCGTCTTGGTGTAATAAGTCACGTTAGAAGGTGCAGCGGGACCAAGGTGCAAGCAGATTGGTGGAGAAGGAGAAACTTGACCGGTCATTCCTCCAATCAAAGCCCTAATTTCTGTCTCTAAATGCAACAATTAATCCAAACAACTAAGAGATGCCGTTTTAGCTACCATGCAGGGCCACATATTAACTCGCATGCAAGACGACTTTGATTTCTTGACTTATCAACGTGTAGTTGCGCTCCATGCATTGGCTTTCCGGGGGAGATAACAAGGCAGAGTAAGGAGCGTTTTGTTACATTGCTTAGGCTGGTCATAGTGGTGAGTAACTTGGACTAGTAACAACGCATATGCTACTAGTCTATGTTACTACTACGCGAAGTTTGCCGTTGGAAGCGAGCCGATCTGGCTCTCCTGAGCTAGCAAGGTTTTTCTAGCCCACCCAAGCTAGCTGGCCCACAAAAGCTAACATATTTTAACAGTTCCAAACGCCTAACCTTGCCCGGCTATGCTATAAGCTGTTCTTGCTAAGGATCCAAACGCTCCCTGAGTAACAACGCTCGCTAGCAACGAGGCCATGAGGGGATTGAGATGCGAAGTTAATGGACGACGCCTAAACATTTTGGGAATATCTGATTTCCGTAAGATGACTTAACACCTAGACGGAGGGAGTACTACTCCTCAGTCCAGGTTTGATGGAATATTCGTCACCTCTTCGCTTCTTGTAGGTACTCCATTTGTATCTCACTTCCTATGGCTTCACACTTGCATGATTTTCCTATTCTATGAACCTGTGTGTGCGTGTGCACGCGTGTGCGTGTGTGTGTGTGTGTGTGTGTTTAACAACATGTGTGTGTTAGAGAGAGCGATAGATCGACCTACTCCTACAGAGAGATGGTGTGTAGTGTACGATTTTAGCCGTGAGAGTCGCTGCATCCTCTCATTTCTAGGTGTCCGGTAGGGACAGGTGGACAGCTGCCACGCCCGCTCCTGACCAGCCTGGCCCACCCAAAGCCCCTCCATTGCCTGCGCGCGCTTCCCGCCCAAAACGGTTAGCGCCACTCCACAGAATTGGTGCCGCATTCATGCCCGGGCAGAGCGGATGCGACCTCTCACTGGCGGCTGCGTTGAAGAGAGAAGTGGATTCAAGAGTGATGGTTGCGCCCATCCAACTTACTGTTGGGTCTATGTGATTTGACGGCTCGTTGGTCATTATTACTAAGGTGGTAGGACTGCTGGATGTCCCACGCTTTCAGCAAAAGGAGGTACTACTAGATTACATTTTTCTCCATTCTTACGGCGGAGGAGTGCAAGAGCAGTGAAAACACGCAGGCTCAGTGATTACATGGCCCACCTCACACTATCACCATATTTTCTGGACACCGTGCGACACCTAACTCTTTACATAGTACTTCCTCCGTTCCTAAATATAAGTCTTTGTAGAGATTCCACTAGGTGGACTACATACGAAACAAAATGAATGAATCTACACTTAAAATGCATCTATATACATCCGTATGTGGTTCATGGTGAAATCTCTACAAAGACTTATATTTAGGAACGGAGGAAGTACTAGTATAGTACGCACTCTAATTTATCAGCGAGATAGTACAATGCTATGAAGCTTCCAGCTTCTGTTACATGTATCTTGCGTCCAAGGTTGCCCGTTGCAACATTTCATCAAATACAAAGGAGACCAACATGCATGCTATAGCATCTCAATGATTGACAGATCATAGCAAATATGTACTCCCTCCGTTCCAAAATAAGTGTCTCAACTTTATGCAGGGGGTGTTTGTTTCCAGGGACTTTTTAGTGTAGGGACTAGAAAAAGTCCCTCTTAGAGACTTTTTAACCAAACAGGAGGGACTACTAGGGACTAAAACTTGCTTTTCGGGACTTAATGAAGAAGACTCTCAAGGAGAGTCTTTTTTGGGACTTTTCCAACAATGCCCCTCCCTGCACCCATTGCCCCGCCGCCCCATGGTGTTGTTTGGTTGTTATTTTTCTGTATACTGGGGGTAACATGGTCATTCAATAACCTCTAGGGAGGGACTAGGGACTTTTTAGTCCCTGAAAACAAACAGGGAGGGACTTTCTAATGAGTAGGGACTTTTTAGTCCCTGAAAACAAATAGGGAGGGACTTTCTAATGAGTAGGGACTTTTTAGTTGGGACTAGAAAAAGTCCTAGGACTTATGAACCAAATAGGGCCTCAATATGGACTACATATGGAGCAAAATGAGTGAATCTACACTCTAAAATACGTCTATATACATCAGTGTTTGGAGTATGTACTAGTAGTTCATATTGAAATCTACTAAAGGACATATATATTCCAAACAATGTGATAATGTGTCTAACCAAGGTATTAGGGACGAGGAGTAAATGGAGGGAGCAGTAAAATTTTCTCCTCGTCCTGTGAGCCACCACGCGCATGGGCGAGGGAGCGGGCGTAAGGCGTACAATACTACTACTAGTAAGCAAACTTCACCTCATCATGCGAGCCACCGCGCCCGTGGGCAGAGACGGCGTACTAAGCAAGCTTCTCCTTGTTCTGCGAGTTGACGGGACACATCAAAAGTACTCCGGTGTATAGAGCCTTGCCTCTAAGGTAGGCCCCACATGGTTTGCCTCTTTTTTAACATAACGCATCAAGTCGCAATCTGTTTGTTCACCCGTGGTAGACGATCCTCCCTCCATCTAGTGGACAACCAGTACACGTGTCAAATTACCATGTGGGCTGCCTTTTCGTACAGAAATGAGCTCCATCGTGTACCCGCGCGGGTGTGCACTACAAAAAAAAATACACTTCCATGATAATACGTGTTTGTCATAGTAGGTCGCGTTTTTTTTCATGCATGTACATCCATGACAAATTTATGACAGAATCAAGATAGTCATACCTGTGCTGTCGTAGAAGTGTTCCATGACATTATCAAAATTATCATCACGGCAGTGTCCACTTCCATGACAATAAATTGCGCGTCACAGAAGTGCTTTCGTCAAGGGTGACCGACATGTGGCATCCACCATAACGGAACACCGTTAAGCTATCGGGTCAGGTTTTGGATCCGATAACCCGTTAACAGCCTCGACCAATGGGGATTTTCCACATGTAAAATCATCATTGGCTGGAGGAGACACGTGTCAGGTCCGTGTTGGCACAGGTGTCACTCATCCAATGGGCGAGACGCGCCTATGATATGTTGACACATGGACCGGCCAATCAAGTTTAAATGGGCCGGCCCAACTAAAGGCCCACAAGATTTTGCGGACCATAATGGGCCGGCCCAGCTAAAGGCCCACGAGATTTTGCGGACCATAATGGGCTGGCCTAGCTAAAGGCCCACAATATTTTTCAGGCCATAATGGGCCGGCCCTGGTAAAGGCCCACAAGATTTTTGTGTGCCATAATGGGCCGGCCCAGGTAAAGGCCCACAAGATTCTTGCGGATCATAATGGGCCGGCCCAGCTAAAGGCCCACGAGATTTCCCCGACATTAATGGGCCAGCCCAGTTGTAGGCCCACAAGATTTTGAGGACCCTAGTAGGCCGGCCCATTAACTGGCTGCCATGTTTTCGGCCAAATGCAGGCCCATATTTGATCTGGTGCATTAATGGCCTGCCACGCTCCGGGCCTAATAGTGGCCCATATGAGATCCGGCGTGTTAAAAGCCTACTACGTTCTGGGCCAAATTACGGCCCAGATCAGGTCCAACCCTTTAAGAGGCTTTGGGCTCAATTATGGCCCATATCAGATTCGGCCCGTCAACTGGACACTATGCTTTTGGGCCCACTTGCTAAAGGTCCACTTAGTAATTCGGCCTGATATTAGTTTTGGCTTGTTAAGGGTCCGTTTAATATTTCGGCCCTATATTAATTTCGGTCTGTTAAAAGCCCGTCATATAGTTGGGCCTAACTATGGCCCGGTTTGCATCCGGCCTACTCGCAGCCGATATCTGATTGGGCCAAATAAGGACCGAGATAATTTTGGCCTATTAAAAGCCCGTGATTTGATTCGCACATGTTGGAAATATGCCCTAGAGGCAATAATAAAATGATTATTATTATATTTCCTTGTTCATGATAATTGTCTATTGTTCATGCTATAATTGTGTTATCCGGAAATCATAATACATGTGTGAATACATAGACCATAACATGTCCCTAGTAAGCCTCTAGTTAACTAGCTCATTGATCAATAGATAGTCACGGTTTCCTCACTATGGACATTGGATGTCATTGATAACGGGATCACATCATTAGGAGAATGATGTGATGGACAAGACCCAATCCTAAGCATAGCACAAGATCGTGTAGTTCATTTGCTAGTGCTTTTCCAGTGTCAAGTATTATTTCCTTAGACCATGAGATCGTGTAACTCCCAGATGCCGTAGGAGTGCTTTGGGTGTACCAAACGTCACAATGTAACTAGGTGACTATAAAGGTATACTACAGGTATCCCCGAAAGTATCGTTGGGTTGACACGGATCGAGATTGGAATTTGTCACTCCGTATGACGGAGAGGTATCTCTGGGCCCACTCGGTAATGCATCATCATAATGAGCTCAATGTGACCAAGTGTTTGGTCACGGGATCATGCATTATGGTACGAGTAAAGTGACTTGCCGGTAACGAGATTGAACGAGGTATTGGGATACCGACGATCGAATCTCGGGCAAGTAACGTACCGATTGACAAAGGGAATTGTATACTAGATTGATTGAATCCTCGACATCGTGGTTCATCCGATGAGATCATCGTGGAACATGTGGGAGCCAACATGGGTATCCAGATCCCGCTGTTGTTTATTGACCGGAGAGTCGTCTCGGTCATGTCTACGTGTCTCCCGAACCCATAGGGTCTACACACTTAAGGTTCGGTGACGCTAGGGTTGTAGAGATATTAGTATGCGGTAACCCGAAAGTTGTTCGGAGTCCTAGATGAGATCTCTGACATCACGAGGATTTCTGGAATGGTTTGGAGGTGAAGATTTATATATAGGAAGTCCAGTTTTCGCCATCGGGAAAATTTCAGGGGTAATCGGCATTGTACCAGGACCACCAGAAGGGTCCCGGGGGTCTACCGGGTGGGGCCACCTATCATGGAGGGCCCCATGGGCTGTAGTGGGAGGGGAACCAGCCCCTGGTGGGCTGGTGCGCCCCCCATGGGCCTCCCCCTGTGCCTAGGGTTGGAAACCCTAGGGGTGGGGGGCGCCCCACTTGGCTTGGGGGCAAGTCCCCCTTGGCTGCCGCCCCCCTTGGAGATCCCATCTCCTAGGGCCGACGCCCCCCCTAGGGGCCCTATATGTAGGGGGGTGGGAGGGCAGCCGCACCAAGTCTCTGGTTCCTCCCTCTCCCCACGTAACACCTCTATCTCTCTCTCTCTCTCTCTCTCTCTCTCTCTCTCTCGTTGGAGCTTGGCAAAGCCCTGCCGAGATCACCGCTGCTTCCACCACCACACCGTCGTGCTACTGGATCTCCATCAACCCCTCCTTCCCTTTGCTGGATCAAGAAGGAGGAGACGTCTTCCCAACCGTATGTGTGTTGAACGCGGAGGTGCCGTCCGTTCGGCGCTAGGTCATCGGCGATTTGGATCACGATGAGTACGACTCCATCAACCTCGTTCTCTTGAACGCTTCCGCTCGCGATCTACAAGGGTATGTAGATGCACTGCCCTCTCCCTCGTTGCTAGATGACTCCATAGATTGATCTTGGTGATGCGTAGAAAATTTTAAAATTTTGCTACGTTCCCCAACAGCACAATCATGGGCCGGGGTTCATTTCGGGCTGCTGCCAGCCCGTGAGCTGTTCGGCACATTTCAGGCCCAACCTACATCGTGATTGCATGACAGCCCGATTATGTACCGTAATTTTACGATTTGGCCGGTTTACTGTGAAGACAGGATATATATACAATAAAATAACTGCAGCATCGTGAATAAGAAAAAACCTAGACTATACAATAAAGAAATTACGACATATTACATCCACTGGGCATAAAAGTTTGCCACTATGATAATAAAGCACAAGCAGATAGAAGATTTACATACACTAGGCATCAAAGATCGCCACCAGTGCAAATAAACACGCCGACAGAATAATATACAAAACCGACAGCACTTCAATAGAGTTCAAGAAAGGTTAGCCCTGCTGGGGAGCTGCAGCGCAAGCAGCTAAGCAAGATGATGAGACCGCGCTTGTTCAACACTTATATCTTCCTCACTCTGAAAGATAAACAAGCCGACAGATGACATGTTTTGCACATAAAAGTATCAGTGCTGACAATTCATCACATTTCTTACTGACGAATAAAGTGACACAGTTTAAAATTGCATTAACACAATATGATATGGTTCAGGTCAAGACATGGCAGGAAATGACATTGTGAAGGAGTTGGCAGCTTCACGACACCACTGGATTATAGATCAAGAACTCATAAGTATCAATGGTTAGTGTGCTATCAATTTATACCATTTCAGATTGGCAAATAAAGAGACGGTTTAAATAACAGTAGAATGCTATGACATTGTTCATAGTTAAGACATTGCATAATATGACATTGTGCTTAGTGGGTAGGTTCACCACACCACTGGATTACGGATGAAGAACAGAAGCATACATGCAGTACAAAAGAAGATCACTTGCTCTATATAGTTTAATTTACATGGTATGAAGAAGGAACTTGGTTGTACATGCCTTGAAGGAAATATGCCCTAGAGGCAATAATAAAGTTATTATTTATTTCCTTATATCATGATAAATGTTTATTATTCATGCTAGAATTGTATTAACCGGAAACATAATACATGTGTGAATACATAGACAAACAGAGTGTCACTAGTATGCCTCTACTTGACTAGCTCGTTAATCAAATATGGTTATGTTTCCTAACCATGAACAAAGAGTTGTTATTTGATTAACGAGGTCACATCATTAGTTGAATGATCTGATTGACATGACCCATTCCATTAGCTTAGCACCCGATCGTTTAGTATGTTGTTGTTGCTATTCTTCATGACTTATACATGTTCCTATGACTATGAGATTAAGCAACTCCCGTTTACCGGAGGAACACTTTGGGTGCTACCAAACGTCACAACGTAACTGGGTGATTATAAAGGAGTACTACAGGTGTCTCCAAAGGTAGATGTTGGGTTGGCGTATTTCGAGAATAGGATTTGTCACTCCGATTGTCGGAGAGGTATCTCTGGGCCCTCTCGGTAATGCTCATCACATAAGCCTTGCAAGCACTGCAACTAATATGTTAGTTGTGAGATGATGTATTACAGAACGAGTAAAGAGACTTGCCAGTAACGAGATTAAACTAGGTATTGGATACCGACGATCGAATCTCGGGCAAGTAACATACCGATGACAAAGGGAACAACGTATGTTGTTATGCGGTCTGACCGATAAAGATCTTCGTAGAATATGTAGGAGCCAATATGGGTATCCAGGTCCCGCTATTGGTTATGGACCGGAGACGTGTCTCGGTCATGTCTACATTGTTCTCGAACCGTAGGGTCCGCACGCTTAAGGTTTCGATGACAGTTATATTATGAGTTTATGAGTTTTGATGTACCAAAGGAGTTCGGTGTCCCGGATGAGATCGGGGACATGACGAGGAGTCTCGAAATGGTCGATACGTAAAGATCGATATATTGGACGACTATATTCGGACATCGGAAAGGTTCCGAGTGATTCGGGTATTTTCGGAGGTACCGGGGAGTTACGGGAATACGGGGAAGAGTATTGGGCCTTAATGGGCTTTAGTGGGAAGGAGCCAGGAGGTGGCGCGCGCCCCTCCCAAGTCCAGTCCGAATTGGACAAGGGATTTGGGGCACGGCCCACCTCTCCCTTCCTTCTCCACTTCCCTCCTTTCCCCCCTTCTCCTAGTTGGACTAGGAAAGAAGGAGTCCTACTCCCGGTGGGAGTAGGACTCCCCTTGGCGCGCCAACTCCTAGGCCGGCCGCCCCTCCTCCCTTGCTCCTTTATATACGGGGGCAGGGGGCACCCCATAGACACACAAGTTGATCTTCGTGATCGTTACTTAGCCGTGTGTGGTGCCCCCCTCCACCATATTCCACCTCGGTCATATCGTTGCAGTGCTTAGGCGAAGCCCTGCGTCGGTAGAACATCAAGATCGTCACCACGCCGTCGTGCTGACAGAACTCTTCCCCGACACTTTGCTGGATCGGAGTCCGGGGATCGTCATCGAGCTGTACGTGTGCTAAGAACTCGGAGGTGCCGGAGTAACGGTGCCTGGATCGGTCGGATCGGGAAGAAGACGTACGACTACTTCCTCTATGTTGTGTCAACGCTTCCGTTGCGATCTACAAGGGTACGTAGATCAGACTCTCCCCCTCGTTGCTGTGCATCACCATGATCTTGCGTGTGCGTAGGAAATTTTTGAAATTACTACGTTCCCCAACAGTGGCATCCGAGCCTAGGTTTTATGGTTTGATGTTATTTGCACGAGTAGAACACAAGTGAGTTGTGGGCGATACAAGTCATACTACCTACCAGCATGTCATACTTTGGTTCGGCGGTATTGTTGGACGAGACGACCCGGACCAACCTTACGCGTACGCTTACGCAAGACCGGTTCCCTCGACATGCTTTGCACATAGATGGCTTGCGGGCGACTGTCTCTCCAACTTTAGTTGAACCGAGTGTGGCTACGCCCGGTCCTTGAGAAGGTTAAAACGGAGTCTATTTGACAAACTATCATTGTGGTTTTGATGCATAGGTGAGATGAGTTCTTTCTTAAGCCCGTAGCAGCCACGTAAAACATGCAACAACAAAGTAGAGGACGTCTAACTTGTTTTTGCAGGGCATGTTGTGATGTGATATGGTCAAGACATGATGCTAAATTTTATTGTATGAGATGATCATGTTTTGTAACTGAGTTATCGGCAACTGGCAGGAGCCATATGGTTGTCGCTTTATTGTATGCAATGCAATCGCGATGTAATGCTTTACTTTATCACTAAGGGGTAGCGATAGTCGTGGAAGCATAAAATTGGCGAGACGACAACGATGCTACGATGGAGATCAAGGTGTCGCGCCGGTAACGATATGGATCATGACAGTACTTTGGAGATGGAGATCAAAGAAGCAAGATGATGATGGCCATATCATGTCACATATTTTGATTGCATATGATGTTTATCTTTTATACATCTTATTTTGCTTAGTTTGACGGTAGCATTTTAAGATGATCTCTCACTAATTATCAAGAAGGGTTCTCCCTGAGTATGCACCATTGCGAAAGTTCTTCGTGCTGAGACACCACGTGATGATCGGGTGTGATAGGCTCTACGTTCAAATACAACGAGTGCAAAACAGTTGCACACGCGGAATACTCAGGTTATACTTGACGAGCCAAGCATATACAGATATGGCCTCGGAACACGGAGACCGAAAGGTCGAGCGTGAATCATATAGTAGATATCATCAACATAGTGATGTTCACCAATGAAACTACTCCATCTCACGTGATGATTGGACATGGTTTAGTTGATTTGGATCACGTGATCACTTAGAGGATTAGAGGGATGTCCATCTAAGTGGGAGTTCTTAAGTAATATGATTAAATTGAACTTAAATTTATCATGAACTTAGTCCTGGTAGTATTTTGCAAATTATGTTGTAGATCAATAGCTCGCGTTGTTGCTTCCCTGTGTTTATTTTTGATATGTTCCTAGAGAAAATTGTGTTGAAAGATGTTAGTAGCAATGATGCGGATTGGATCCGTGATCTGAGGCTTATCCTCATTGCTGCATAGAAGAATTTTGTCCTTGATGCACCGCTTCGTGACAGACCTATTGCAGGAGCAGATGCAGACGTTATGAACGTTTGGCTAGCTCAATATGATGACTACTTGATAGTTTAGTGCACCATGCTTAATGGCTTAGAATCGGGACTTCAAAGACGTTTTGAACGTCATGGACCATATGAGATGTTCCAGGAGTTGAAGTTAATATTTCAAGCAAATACCCGAGTTGAGAGATATGAAGTCTCCAACAAGTTCTATAGCTAAAAGATGGAGGAGAATCGCTCAACTAGTGAGCATGTGCTCAGATTGTCTGGGTACTATAATCGCTTGAATCAAGTGGGAGTTAATCTTCCAGATAAGATAGTGATTGACAAAATTCTCTAGTCACCATGACCAAGTTAGTAGAACTTCGTGATGAACTATAGTATGCAAGGGATGACGAAAACGACTCCCGAGTTTTTCATGATGATGAAATCGATGAAGGTAGAAATCAAGAAAAACATCAAGTGTTGATGGTAGACAAGACCACTAGTTTCAAGAAAAGGGCAGAGGGAAGAAGGGGAACTTCAAAAAGAACAGCAAGCAAGTTGCTGCTCAAGTGAAGAAGCCCAAGTCTGGACCTAAGCCTAAGACTGAGTGCTTCTACTGCAAAGGGACTGGTCACTGGAAGCGGAACTACCCCAAGTAATTTGCGGATAAGAAGGATGGCAAAGTGAACATAAGTATATTTGATATACATGTTATTGATGTGTACTTTACTAGTGTTTATAGCAAACCCTCAGTATTTGATACTAGTTCAATTGCTAAGATTAGTAACTCGAAACGGGAGTTGCAGAATAAACAGAGACTAGTTAAGGGTGAAGTGATGATGTGTGTTGGAAGTGGTTCCAAGATTGATATGATCATCATCGCACACTCCCTATAATTTCGGGATTAGTGTTGAACCTAAATAAGTGTTATTTGGTGTTTGCGTTGAGCATGAATATGATTTGATCATGTTTATTGTAATACGGTTATTCATTTAAGTAAGGGAATAAATTGTTGTTCTGTTTACATGAATAAAACCTTATATGGTTACACACCCAATGAAAATAGTTCATTGGATCTCGATCGTAGTGATACACATAATCATAATATTGAAACCAAAAGATGCAAAGTTAATAATGATAGTGCAACTTATTTGTAGCACTGCCGTTTAGGTCATATTGGTGTAAAGCGCATGAAGAAACTCCATACTGATGGGCTTTTGGAATCACTTGATTATGAATTAGTTGATGCTTGCGAACCATGCCTCATGGGCAAGATGACTAAGACTCTGTTCTTCGGAACAATGGAGTGAGCAACAGATTTGTTGGAAATCATACATACTGATGTATGTGGTCCGATGAATATTGAGGCTCGCGACAGGTATCATTATTTTCTGATCTTCACAGATGATTTGAGCAGATATGAGTATATCTACTTGATGAAACATAAGTCTGAAACATTTGAAAAGTTCAAAGAATTTCAGAGTGAAGTGAAAAATCATCGTAACAAGAAAATAAAGTTTCTATGATCTGATCGTAGAGAAGAGTATTTGAGTTACGAGTTTGGCCTTCAGTTAAAAACAATGTGAAATAGTTTCACTACTCACGCCACAAGGAACACCATAGTGTAATGGTGTGTCCGAACGTCATAACCGTACTTTATTAGATATAGTGCAATCTATGATGTCTCTTACCGATCTACCACTATCGTTTTGGGGTTATGCATTAGAGACAGCTGCATTCACATTAAAAAGGGGCACCATCTAAGTCCGTTGAGACGACACAATCTGAACTGTGGTTTAGCAAGAAACCAAAGTAGTCGTTTCTTAAATTTTGGGGTTGTGATGCTTATGTGAAAAAGTTTCATCCTGATAAGCTCAAAACCAAATCGGAGAAATATGTCTTCATAGGATACCCAAAAGGAGACTGTTGGGTACACCTTCTATCACAGATCCTAAGGCAAGACATTCGTTGCTTATAATGGATACTTTCTAGAGAAGGAGTTTCTCTCGAAAGAAGTGAGTGGGAGGAAAGTAGAACTTGATAAGGTAATTGTACCTTCTCCTTTATTGGAAAGTAGTTCATCACAGAAATCTGTTCTTGTGACTCCTACACCAATTAGTGAGGAAGCTAATGATAATGATCATGAAACTTCGGATCAAGTTACTACCAAATCTCGTAGGTAAACCAGAGTGAAATCCGCACCAGAGTGGTACGGTAATCCTGTTCTGGAGGAAATGTTACTTGACCATGACGAACCTACGAACTATGAGGAAGCAATGATGAGCCCAAATTCTGCGAAATGGTTTGAGGCCATGAAATCTGAGATATGATCCATGTATGAGAACAAAGTATGTACTTTGATGGATTTGCCCAATGATCGGCAAGCCATAGAAAATAAATGGATCTTCAAGAGGAAGACGGACGTTGATAGTAGTGTTACTATCTACAAAGCTAGAATTGTCGCAAAAGGTTTCGACAAGTTCAAAGTGTTGACTACGATGAGAGTTTCTCACCCGTATCTATGCTTAAGTCTATCCGAATTATGTTAGCAATTGCCACATTTTATGAAATCTGGCAAATGGATAAACAAAACTGCATTCCTTAATGGATTTCTTAAAGAAGAGTTGTATATGATGCAACCAGTAGGTTTTGTCAATCCTAAAGGTGCTATCAAAATATGCAAGCTCCAGCGATTCATCTATGGACTGGTGCAAGCATCTCAGCGTTGGAATACACGCTTTGATAAGTTGATCAAAGCATATAGTTTTATACAGACTTGCGGTGAAGCCTGTATTTACAAGAAAGTGAGTGGGAGCACTACAACATTTCTGATAAGTATATGTGAATGACATATTGTTGATCGGAAATAATGTAGAATTATTCTGTAAAGCATAAAGGAGTGTTTGAAAGGAGTTTTTCAAAGAAAGACTTCGGTGAAGCTGCTTACATATTGAGCTTCAAGATCTATAGAGATAGATCAAGACGCTTGATAAGTTTTTTCAATGAGTACATACCTTGACAAGATTTTGAAGTAGTTCAAAATGGAGCAGTCAAAGAAAGAGTTCTTGCCTGTATTATAAGGTGTGAAGTTGAGTAAGACTCAAAGCCCGACCATGGCAGAAGATAGAAAGAGAATGAAAGTCATTCCCTATGCCTTGACCATAGGTTCTATAAAGTATGTCATGCTGTATACCAGGTCTATTGTATACCCTGCACTGATTTGGCAAGGGAGTACAATAGTGACCTAGGAGTAGATCACTGGACAGCGGTCAGAATTATCCTTAGTGAAATAAGGATATGTTTCTCGATTATGGACGTGATAAAAAGGTTCGTCGTAAAGGGTTACGCCGATGCAAGTTTTGACACTAATCTAGATGACTCTAAGTCTCGGTCTAGATACATATTGAAAGTGGGAGCAATTAGCTAGAGTAGCTCCATGCAGAGCATTGTTTACATAGAAATTTGCAAAATACATGTGGATCTGAATGTGGCAGACCCGTTGACTAAGAATCTCTCACAAGCAAAACATGATCACACCTTAGTACTCTTTGGGTGTTAATCACATAGCGATGTGAACTAGATTACTGAATCTAGTAAACCCTTTGGGTATTGGTCACATGGCGATGTGAACTATGGGTGTTAATCACATGGTGATGTAAACTATTGTTGTTAAATCACATGGCGATGTGAACTAGATTATTGACTCTAGTGCAAGTGGGAGACTGAAGGAAATATGCCCTAGAGGCAATAATAAAGTTATTATTTATTTCCTTGTATCATGATAAATGTTTATTATTCATGCTAGAATTGTATTAACCGGAAACATAATACATGTGTGAATACATAGACAAACAGAGTGTCACTAGTATGCCTCTACTTGACTAGCTCGTTAATCAAAGATGGTTATGTTTCCTAACCATGAACAAAGAGTTGTTATTTGATTAACGAGGTCACATCATTAGTTGAATGATCTGATTGACATGACCCATTCCATTAGCTTAGCACCCGATCGTTTAGTATGTTGTTGTTGCTATTCTTCATGACTTATACATGTTCCTATGACTATGAGATTATGCAAGTCCCGTTTACCGGAGGAACACTTTGGGTGCTACCAAACGTCACAACGTAACTGGGTGATTATAAAGGAGTACTATAGGTGTCTCCAAAGGTAGATGTTGGGTTGGCGTATTTCAAGAATAGGATTTGTCACTCCGATTGTCGGAGAGGTATCTCTGGGCCCTCTCGGTAATGCTCATCACATAAGCCTTGCAAGCACTGCAACTAATATGTTAGCTGTGAGATGATGTATTACAGAACGAGTAAGAGACTTGCCAGTAACGAGATTAAACTAGGTATTGGATACCGACGATCGAATCTCGGGCAAGTAACATACCGATGACAAAGGGAACAATGTATGTTGTTATGCGGTCTGACCGATAAAGATCTTCGTAGAATATGTAGGAGCCAATATGGGCATCCAGGTCCCGCTATTGGTTATTGACCGGAGACGTGTCTCGGTCATGTCTACATTGTTCTCGAACCGTAGGGTCCGCACGCTTAAGGTTTCGATGACAGTTATATTATGAGTTTATGAGTTTTGATGTACCGAAGAAGTTCGGTGTCCCAGATGAGATCGGGGACATGACGAGGAGTCTCAAAATGGTCGAGACATAAAGATCGATATATTGGATGACTATATTCGGACATCGGAAAGGTTCCGAGTGATTCGGGTATTTTCGGAGGTACCGGGGAGTTACGGAAATACGGGGAAGAGTATTGGGCCTTAATGGGCTTTAGTGGGAAGGAGCCAGGAGGTGGCGCGCGCCCCTCCCAAGTCCAGTCCGAATTGGACAAGGGATTTGGGGCACGGCCCACCTCTCCCTTCCTTCTCCACTTCCCTCCTTTCCCCCCTTCTCCTAGTTGGACTAGGAAAGAAGGAGTCCTACTCCCGGTGGGAGTAGGACTCCCCTTGGCGCGCCAACTCCTAGGCCGGCCGCCCCTCCTCCCTTGCTCCTTTATATACGGGGGCTGGGGGCACCCCATAGACACACAAGTTGATCTTCGTGATCGTTCCTTAGCCGTGTGCGGTGCCCCCCTCCACCATATTCCACCTCGGTCATATCGTTGCAGTGCTTAGGCGAAGCCCTGCGTCGGTAGAACATCAAGATCGTCACCACGCCGTCGTGCTGACGGAACTCTTCCCCGACACTTTGCTGGATCGGAGTCCGGGGATCGTCATCGAGCTGTACGTGTGCTAAGAACTCGGAGGTGCCAGAGTAACGGTGCCTGGATCGGTCGGATCGGGAAGAAGACGTACGACTACTTCCTTTACGTTGTGTCAACGCTTCCGTTGCGATCTACAAGGGTACGTAGATCAGACTCTCCCCCTCGTTGCTGTACATCACCATGATCTTGCGTGTGCGTAGGAAATTTTTGAAATTACCACGTTCCCCAACATGCCTAACCAAATATATACAACAAAGTTTGAAGGCTTGAGATGGACAAACTTACATTATTGGTGAAGACGGGCTCTATAAAGGCCTTGTCCATGCTGATGGGCGGAAATTCAAGAAGTTTACCACATAATCTTCTTCAAAAGCATTGCCTTTATTCTACATTTTGTTAAGAGTAAATATAAATGTGATAATATATGAAAAAATGGAGAATATTTAAGATAAGATGAAGAGTGATGCTACATAACCAAGTAGCTATAAATGTAAGTGCAGCGATACAGGAAAAAGCTACATCCAAGAGCAATGCACAGCTAAACTTCTTCAGTACCAACCTTATGGTAAGAGTAAATATAGATCTGATGTGTAGAAAATGGAGGGCAAAGGAAAATAAGCTGCAGAGTGATGGTACATGAACAATATAACGCCCTCGATGCGGCTATAACTCCCATGTGTCGAAGCACGACTTAGAGGCATAACCGCATTGAAAGCAATGTCACAAGTGAGGTAATCTTCACACAACCCATGTAATACATAAGGGACAGAGATACATAGTTGGCTTACAATCGCCACTTCACAACAATTACATGAATAAAGCATTACATCATCCAGATACAATCAAGGTCCGACTATAGAACCAAAATAAAAGAAGACTACCCCAAATGCTACACAGATCCCCGATCATCCCGACTGGGCTCCACTACTGATCAACTAGAACGAAACAACACAAAGGACAAGTTCTTCATCGAGCTCCTCCTGAGCTTGGTTGCGTCACCTGCTCGGTAACATCGGCACCTGCAAACTGGTTTTGGAAGTATCTGTGAGTCACGGGGACTCAGCAATCTCACACCCTCGGGATCAAGACTATTTAAGCTTATAGGTAGGGTAAAAGGTATAAGGTGGAGCTGCAGCAAGCGACTAGCATATATGGTGGCTAAACATACACAAATGAGAGCGAGAAGAGAAGGCAAAGCACGATCGTGAAACTATGATCAAGAAGTGATCCTAGAACAACCTACCTCAAGCATAACTCCAACACTGTGTTCACTTCCCGGACTCCGCCGGAAAGAGACCATCACGGTTACACACGCAGTTGATGTATTTTAATTAAGGTCAACTTCGGGTTTTCTACAACCAGACATTAACAAATTTCCATCTACCCATAACCGCGGGCACGGCTTTCGAAAGTTCAAATCCCTGCAGGGGTGTCCCAACTTAGCCCATCACAAGCTCTCACGGTCAACGAAGGATATTCCTTCTAGCGGGAATACCCGATCAGACTCGGAATCCCGGTTACAAGACATCCTCAACAATGGTAAAACAAGTCCAGCAAGACTACCCGCTGTGTCGACAAATCCCGATAGGAGCTGCAAATATCTCGTTCTCAGGGCACACCGGATAAGCTAAGCGTACAGGAGCCAACGTAACCCAAGTTGCGAAGGGACGGCCCCGCACGGTGCTCTGGATTGGACCAACACTCAGAGGAGCACTGGCCCGGGGTTTAAATAAAGATGACCCTTGAGTCTGCAGAACCCAAGGGAAAGAAAAGGCTAGGTGGCGAATGGTAAAACCAATGTTGGGCCTTGCTGGAGGAGTTTTATTCAAGGCGAACTGTCAAGGGGTTCCCATTATAACCCAACCATGTAAGGAATGCAAAATCCGGGAACATAACACCGATATGACGGAAACTAGGGCGGCAAGAGTGGAACAAAACACCAGGCATAAGGACAAGCCTTCCACCCTTTACCAAGTATATAGATGCATTAATTAAGTAAAAGATATTGTGATATCCCAATAAGTAAACATGTTCCAACAAGGAACAACATCTCCATGTTCCAACAAGGAACAAACTTCAATCTTCACCTGCAACTAACAACTAAGAACGCTATAAGAGGGGCTGAGCGAAGCGGTAACATAGCCAACCAACGGTTTGCTAGGACAAGGTGGGTTAGAGGCTTGGTTCAACAATATGGGAGGCATGATAAGCAAATGGTAGGTATCGCAGCATAGGCATAGCAAAAGAGCGAGCAACTAGCAAGCAAAGATAGAAGTGATTTCGAGGGTATGGTCATCTTGCCTGAGATCCCGCAAGGAAGAAGAACGAGTCCATGAGGAAGACAAGGCGAACGTAGTCGAACGGATCCTCACAACTCCGGAACGAAACCGAAGCTAATGCGAGAAGCAACCCGGAAAGAAGCAAACAACATAGTAAACAACCATCACATAATCATGGCATGATGCACAACAAGTATGATGCATGTCCGGTTTAATGAGGCATGGCATGGCAAAGTGCACAAGCAATTCTGCAAATTAAGTGGAGATCAATATGCAACGAGTTGCATATTGATGAAACACCACAACAAGTTATTTAGTTCGATCTCGTTTAAGTACCCAACAAAAATCAAATGTTGGTTAACATGGCAAGAGGTGTAGCATAAGAAATAATCTATTTAGGCAAGTTTAAATGAGGCCGGAATGCCAAACAACAATTCCGGTAAATGCCCATATGCATTTATCTATTTGGAGCAAACAACAACAATTTTAAACATCTTAAAGTTGTTAACATGATGCGGATGACATGTTCAAGTTTATGCAATTTTTATTAAAATTTGTCAAGAGCATTAAGAAGCATTTGTCATCGTGGCGGAAACAAAAGGGGTGCCATGGCAACGATAACAAAACGGTGCCATGGCAACGTTCTGGTTCCCGGTAACTCGATTGATATACCGATGCAAAGGAGAAGTGTGCGGATGCGGGTCATGCGATAAACGGTGGGGTGCTCCCGGTTACCGGGTTCCCACGGGTTAGCGGCAAACGAGGAGGACCGAGCAAGAGACAACTCGGACACGATGCAAACAGGAGCATTACATACAACAAACATGCGTTCATTCACAGGCATCGTATTGATGGTTATACCTTCGAAGCGTGCATTATTGAAACAGAACGAGTTCGGCGGTAGGGGTACAGGTGTCGAAGGGGAAGTAGTTGTTCACGGGGTCGTCGTGGGAAGTAGCGGTTCTCGCGACGGTAGTTGAACTTGACGTTTGCGTTACACGGGTCTTCGGCGATGGTCGTCGTACATGGTTCGGAGTGGTACTTGCATCTTCGGACTTGACGAATCCGAGGGCTTCGGGGTTCACCGTTGAACTTGACGAAATCCACGGCGACAGAGAGGTACGCATCGGTGGTAGTCGTCCGGGCAGAGAGCGTCGTCGAACTTGGAGTTCTTCGGACTTGCTGGTCTCGTCTAAACAAAGGGGTACTTGGTACAATCCGCGTAGTCATTCTTTGCGATGGAGTCGACCTTGACATGTCCAGGGAATGCTCAGGTCGGTGGATGTACTTGGTCTTGCGGTTCGGAAGCCGGTACAACGAGCTGCGGTTCATGGTGCTGGTCATGGAGGTTGGGGTGGTACTGCGGTGGCCAGCACTACAGCAGCGGAAGAAGGAGGCGCGGTAGAGGCGAGGGCACATGCAGCGGCGGCTGGATGGACTTGATGCAGCGGAGGTCTCCCGCGGATTGACAGAACGGCGGCTTGACGGGTCACGACGAGGGACTCGGCGATGGGGACTTGGTGCAGAACTGTTGCTGGTGGTGCTCGATGTCCCTGGTGAAGCGGCGGCCTAGGAGGTCCTGTGCTCCGGCGAAGTCCAGGAACTTGGTGACGCGGACTTGGGGGCGCCGGCGACGCTTGCCGCGATGCAGGGCTCTGGCAGCATGGTCGATGAGCAGGAGAGGCGACGTTGAGGACGACGGGTCCGGGCAGCGAGGCACTTGAGGGCGCGGGGGTCGGCCTGCAGGTAGCCGGAGGCTGGCTGGGGTGGCTGCCGGCGGCGAGGAGGAGGCAGAGGGGAACGGGACAAGGGCGCGACGCTGGATCGGGGAAAGGGAGCGAGGGGTGAGGGAGCGATGGGATTGGGAGGTTGTTGCGCGAGGGAGAGAGATGGGATCGGGGATGATCCAGATCGGGATAGAGGTTGGCGGCGGCAGGGAAACGAGGAAGAGATCGACGGGTGAGGGGGTGTAGCGACTGGGCCTCGGGTCGGCTAGGTCAAGAAGGGCGCCGGCTGGGCCTTGGCCTAGGTGGCCTGTGGTTACAGGAGGCCCTAGAGGCAAGGCTGGGCCGCGGGAGGCCTGCAGGTGGTCAAAAGGGCCGGCGTGGTGGAGACTGTCCTAGGGAGACCGGCGGCTGGTTGGGCCTAGGATGGATGGGCCGGCACATGGGGAAAGGATGGGCCTTGCTGCTGGGCTAGGCTGAACTCCTCTCTTTCATTCCTCTCTATTTTGCTTTAACAGAAAAACAAATAGAGAGAAGAAAAAAATAAAGAGAGGGTTAGGGAAAGAATAATTCAGAAAATAAAATATTCTTGGAACGCCGGAACTTTGCACAAATAGAATAAAATGGTTTGGCATTATTTTAGAGATAGAAAAATAATTCAAGTTTGAATTAGATTCAAACTTGAGCCATTTTTGAATCCAACCAAACCAAACCCAAATGAGCTGAAATTTGACACGGAGGTGGTATGCACGGGGTATGATTTATAGAGAAAAGGTGAACATTTTTATGCGATAGAAAAATGTCACCTGCAATGGATGGTTGTATTTGATAGAAAGAAGATAGTGATAGGGTTTCAAATTGAAGGGGGGTTTGGTGGCAAGAGAAAGATGTAATTGTGTTTGGTTGATTCCATAAGAATGGAATATTGATTATAGCTCCCTAATAATATTGGGAGTATATGTTCTAAAGAGAAATCACCATTGTGAATATCCCTCGATTTAAATGGACCGAAGATCCATACGATTTATTTAGTTGAGTTGCAAAAGAACTAATGATATGATACATGATGACATGATGCAATGCAAAATATGCAAATATGAATGCAACAAACCAACAACTCACACGACGAAACTCGAACAACATGGAAGGCGTCTGAAGCTCCGGGCTTGGGGCGTCACAAACAACTACCTGTCATTATAAGTACACTGATAAAGGACAACATGTACTTACAAGAACAATGCAGAGCTAAAAAACATTGGCATTGGATATATTCTACACTAATGTAACCATTCATACAGATCAGATAATTTGGAGCGAACAATTGATAAGCAAGCTATCATGCATACTGCTGTCACATAATGAACCAGGTATGTATGCAAGTACAGTGATACGGGACAACAGGTACTAATAAGAACAAAGCAACGGGCAACATATTTGCGATATCCTGTCGTTCTTGTCAAACTGGAATTCTTCTTCGAGCAGATTTCCTGCAAAAAAGATCCATAAGGCACAAGCAGAAAAGTAGAAGTTCAAATTGTCATGTGATTTCATAGACAGTACCTCATCCTGGGAACGAGACCAGTGCATAACTAGGTTTTTCCATTCAATGTCTTCTAAATTTAGTACAGGAGACTTCACCGGAAATTCGTTTATAGACTTGCCATCAAAGTGTGATTTCCTCAGGTAACACCGATACTGCTGCAATGCTTACTTGAAAAGCACAAGCAAGCTTTGCTCGCCATGACTATCCAGATTGACCCTCGCCTAGTTACAACAATGTAATGTAAATCATTGATGTGTTCAATCAGCAGAAAACAAGAAAATAATAACCATGAATAATAGCACTTACATGTAAGTTGGACAGGAAGATGTGAAAATGGTGTTTGTCTTCACAATAATCTTCCCATGATGGTAATATATGCACGTAGTCCCTAACAACATTGAAAGCATTGTCTTTTAAACTGGGAATAAATGGAATGGGGTTCCAATCTACAGGAATTGGCAGTCTCTGCGGTTGGGATAGGTCTTCGGCCGGTGGACTTGCTGTACTTTCTGTTGGAGTGGGATTTTTTTGTGGTACAGCTGGTGCTATGGCAAATGAAATCGGTATACCTTTTGCTGGAGTGCAGGTCCTGTGTGGTGGGGCCGGCTAGTGGTGTGGCCAGTGAAGTATGGGTACAGTCTACTGGAGTCGGTCCTATGTTTTGTGTCACTGGTTGTACAGCCAATATAAGTGGGTTGCTGTCTGATTTCTCCGGCACCACCGCATTTTTCAAGGACTTTGCTGGTGCTCCTTCAGGTTCGGCAGTCACCCTCTTCCTTTTTGATGTCTGATGCACAAGAACAACATTTGAGTGAAAAAACATGGTATGATGACAGATGGAATATGTATTGATAATGGATGGGCATGGCATCTCGACATATATGATGAGTAAACTATGCAGATGGAGGTGCAACAAAGTAGAAGAAATGCAAGACAACATATGCAAGATACCTGCAATCAATAAAACATTGCCAAATTAGAACAGGCACCTTGATGGGTGAACAGGACAGGCCATCTGCCTTTGACTCCTCGAGGTTAGAATAGTCATTAGGATCATATTCTGAACAAGAATCAACAGGTGGGGAGCGTATGAGTTTCATTAAATCCAGAATGGCACTCAATGCCTTGGTGCCAATTTTGTAAGTCATTGCAGTGTTTAGCTTCAAGAGTGGACTGCTGCTAGTGCGACACAAAGTAGCTACACAGATCATAGTGTAGATATAACGGGAAAACCTTAAGCATCAGAGTAAAATCAGCAAAGTGGAACTTGCTGGAATATATGTGCTAGTATTGCCGGTACGGCTAGAAAGGCTTCGGATACCAACTCTCTTCAAGTGAAGGTGCGGTACTGTTAATATCAGTGTAACTCTCAAAGGCGACACAGCTCCCCGCATTTCCTTGCTATTCTTATAGGATTCAAGTGGGTAGGCCACTACAAATACTATTCCTATGTTTACAAGATCCTACGAATCAAAGAGGCTCAAAGTGTCCATCACAACCGACTGTATAGGCCTTTACACTGCAAATGTCCCTGCTCATCTTCAGTACAAGGAACATACTGTACTACTATCATACTCCCTCCGTTCCAAAATATAAGTCTTGGTAGAGATTTCCACTATGGATCACATACAGATGTATCCAGATACATTGTAGAGTGTAGATTCACTCATTTTGCTCCATATGTAGTCCATGGTGGAATCTATACAAAGACTTGTATTTAGGAACGGAGAGAGTACATATTAAAGAAGAACGGAAGAGGAACATGGTAAAGAAGAGCAAGCAGATTTTGGATAATAAAATGTTGGTTGCGCAGTGCCCACACATGATGAACCAGAGCGCATTAAGAATGCAACTCCCAGATGTCTCTCGACCATTTCAGGTGGTTGGATGAATATCCTACGTCTCCTAACCCTTCGTCTTCCTCGTCTCTGATTCTTCCCATACAGAACACCGCACGGGCCATCGGCCGGACCACCGGCCCCCACCGCCTGTGTTCCTCCGCCACCCCACCCCCACCCCCGCCCCAACCCCCACCCGCGTCGAGTTTTCTTCGTTCGGCGAGGCCCCACAACCACCCGAGCCCCTTCGATCGCACTGGCGAACTCCGGCGAGCTCTGAAAAATCGACTGACCCAATTTTGAAATTTAGTCTACTGTGATTTAACTAGTGTGGAATATAAAAGGGGAAAACCATAAGCATTGGGAGTATAGTGTTGAGCATGCCATGGCGGATCTGAAGGTGCAAACCGGACAAAGGCAACTTCGCAACCAAGACAAGAAATCAGAGTAAAGCAGTGGCGATCTATTTTCTAGCTGCGATAAATAAGTTGAGCAGATACGAAAGAGTACCGCCTCTGGTGCGGCGCCGTGTATGCATCTGCTGAGAATTTGACGGTGTTGTGGTAGCAATGGCTGTCGGCGGCGTGGAAGTAGATCTAGGAGGGTAGACGGTGGCGGCGGGGCGCGGTGGACGAGACGGTCGTAGGAGCAGCGCCGCCAAGGTGGACGACGACGGGGATGAAGCGAGAGGACGGGATGCAAGGATCCCGGTCCGAAGCCGTGGATGAGAGAGGTTGATCTCTTGTAATGGACGGCGGCGTCGGGGTATCAGCTCCGACATGGTGGAGGAGGACGGCGTTGGATGGGGTGGCGGACGGCGGCGGACGGAGGAGGGTGGGGTGGAGAGGGTGTTTTGGTGCCCACGGAGTACGAATGGGGAAAAGGGAGGTAGAGAGGAAGGGGGGAACCATGTATTCAGGGCACGCTTGTCTCAAATGCAAGGAAATTTACAAACTTAGCCCCCATTTCAAATTTCTACTACATCACAACATCATTAGTCGGTTGGGGATAGGACGGTAATCTCGCATACACTGAATATTTGCTGACGAGAGTTTGTTTTTGGCGCCCACCGTGTATGAATATGAATCAGGGAGGGGGTCGATTCCGGCCGAGGACACACTGTGTTTTGGCGCCCACCATGTATGAATCCGGGTGAGAGGCGGTTACGTCACGTTTGGGTGAAATTACAAACCTACCCCTATTGAAACCTATAGAAATCTAGCAGATAGGCTTTGCGTGGTAGAGATAGGCAGTAGTGATTTCCATCTCGAAGATTTTGGTTTCGGGCGGTTACTATGACTTTCCCCGCTTCGTTCAAATTTTGCAGAGTGCACGTTTACCGTGCCAACTCAATTCGACTCCCGTTTGTATTCTATTTTTTTCGGGCGGGATCCATTTTCAATTGGAATTACATTCTATATACATCATTTTTATATATACTTTCAAAAGCACAACACCCTTTATACATAAATATGGTTTACAAATGGCATGATCTCAGATTCATAAGGTTGTATCCATCAATTTGGATTTTCAGATATTTGAAACCACTTTATGTTGAAATCCAATGTATGCATTCCTCGCTAACTGTCTCCAATTAATGTGTGTTTCATGCGGGTTTTTTTACTTCTCAAACATGTATAATGTGTTTCACACACGCAACATATAGTGTAATCCCGTTTAGACATTAATTGCATATAAACCATGCATTGTTTGTAACTGAAGAATCTATGGATCACCAATATTGATAAACTATATAACATTACACGTGTGCCCAAATTCAAATGAATATGCATGTTTGATACACCAATTTGCGTTATGATATTATCGATGTCGTGATCTCCAGTTTAAATATTTGAACCCCCTTTAATCAAAATATTCATCTCATATAGCTATCACTCATGCTTATATAAGACTATCTCTCTGGACCTATACGCGTTCATCGTCTCTTAGGTATCTCTCGTGCTACTTGTATATCGACAATGATCTTTTATCTTCGTAACACACTGATGGTACTCTCTCCCTCGACCTTCATCACTCTATCTCTCTCTAAGTATATCTCGCTCCCTGCTATGTGTCTCTAACTATGATTCTCCATGTGGAATCTCTTTCTCTCACACAAACACAAAACTTTGTCTCCCGGGGTCTCATTTCTCTCTACTATTCCCATGTGTGCCACTCGCACACCCCTCATACAGAGATGTCTTTCGCTCCTTAGATATGAGAACCTATGACTCTTCCTCTTCAATATCTCTTTCTCACACACAAACACAAACTCTGTCTCCCAGGGTCTCATATTTCTCCATTGTTCTCTTGTATGTTGCTCACACACACCCTCTCTCCCTAGAGATATCTTGCGTTCCCTCGTATGTCTCTCTAGCTATCACTCTCGTTGTGAAATATCTTTCTCTCTCGCAGACACAAAACTCCGTCTCTCTGGATCTCATTTCTCTCTGATATCTGTTTGTATGTGACTCACATGCACCCTCTCTCTATCTCTCTCACACCCACACACATAACCCAGCCTTCTGATCCACTCGACTCCTATCTCTAACGCACACTAGCTAGCATCTTTATCTTTCTATTTATGTGTTTCTCCATCAACCTTCTTTCTCGTCCTCACTCTTGATTCCTATCACGCACACTACATATGTTTCTCTCTACATGCAGTCAAGTGCCCTCTCACACACATATATAACTTCACCCTTTGAACCACCCGACGGTCATCTCCAACACCCAAACTAGCGGATGTCCCTCTAGCTAGCATCTCCATCTCTGTATCTATCTGTAGTTTCTCTGTCAACATTTCTTTCTCGCACGGAGTTTTTCTTCCTATCACCCACACTATATATGTCTCTCCATACATATGCATTTATAGGTTTGTCTCTTTTGCACAATCGTTGCGCCTCACTCCCTCTTCTTGCCATAGATGCATGCTCCAGCCCACGCCACTATCTCTTAAAGACAAAAACACATGCTTAATTGACGGGCCTTCTTCCCTGCATTCTCACATGCATGCATATTGCCATACCGATCCGTCTCTCCCATGTCGTTGATCTTATGACTTATGTCTTCTTTCTTTTATCTCGATCATGCGCGCGCGCACACACACACACACATCCCACGTATACATGTATACCTCTCACACATGCATGTTCAAGGTCTCTATGTCTCCATACATAGTTAATTACCCTCAATCCTAACGCCACATCGAATCATTCTCCTCTTTTGTGCACATAACTTCTGCTTGGATGGGTAAAACACACACTCACACTTAACAATATTGATAAACTATATAACATTACACATGTGCCCAAATTCATATGAATATGCATGTTTGATACACCAATTTGCGTTATGATATTATCGATGTCGTGATCTCCAGTTTAAATATTTGAACCCCCTTTAATCGAGATATTCATCTCATATAGTTATCACTCATGCTTATATAGGACTATCTCTCTGGACCTATACGCGTTCATCGTCTCTTAGGTATCTCTCGTGCTACTTGTATGTCGACAATGATATTTTATCTTCGTAACACACTGACGGTACTCTCTCCCTCGACCTTCATCACTCTATCTCTCTCTAAGTATATCTCGCTCCCTGCTATGTGTCTCTAACTATGATTCTCCATGTGGAATCTCTTTCTCTCACACAAACACAAAACTTTGTCTCCCGGGGTCTCATTTCTCTCTACTATTCCCATGTGTGCCACTCGCACACTCCTCATACAGAGATGTCTTTCGTTCCTTAGATATGAGAACCTACGAGTCTTCCTCTTCAATATCTCTTTCTCACACACAAACACAAACTCTATCTCCCAGGGTCCCATATTTCTCCATTGTTCTCTTGTATGTCGCTCACACGCACACTCTCTCCCTAGAGATATCTTGGGTTCCCTCGTATGTCTCTCTAGCTATCACTCTCGTTGTGAAATATCTTTCTCTCTCGCAGACACAAAACTCTGTCTCTCTGGATCTCATTTCTCTCTGATATCTGTTCGTATGTGACTCACATGCACCCTCTCTCTATCTCTCTCACACCCACACACATAATCCAGCCTTCTGATCCACTCGACTCCTATCTCTAACGCACACTAGCTAGCATCTTTATCTTTCTATTTATCTGTTTCTCCATCAATCTTCTTTCTCGCCCTCACTCTTGATTCCTATCACGCACACTACATATGTTTCTCTCTACATGCAGTCAAGTGCCCTCTCACACACATATATAACTTCACCCTTTGAACCACCCGACGGTCATCTCCAACACCCAAACTAGCGGATGTCCCTCTAGCTAGCATCTCCATCTCTGTATCTATCTGTAGTTTTTCTATCAACATTTCTTTCTCGCACGGAGTCTTTCTTCCTATCACCCACACTATATATGTCTCTCCATACATATGCATTTATAGGTTTGTCTCTTTTGCACAATCATTGCGCCTCACTCCCTCTGCTCGCCATAGATGCATGCTCCAGCCCATGCCACTATCTCTTAAAGACAAAAACACATGCTTAATTGATGGGCTTTCTTCCCTGCATTCTCACATGCATGCATATTGTCATACCGATCCGTCTCTCCCATGTCGTTGATCTTATGACTTATGTCTTCTTTCTTTTATCTCGATCATGTGCGCGTGCGCGCACACACACACACATCCCACGTATACATGTATACCTCTCACACATGCACGTTCAAGGTCTCTATGTCTCCATACGTAGTTAATTACCCTCAATCCTAACGCCACATCGAATCATTCTCCTCTTTTGTGCACATAACTTCCGCCTGGACGGGTAAAACACACACTCACACTTAACAATCTCCTTCTAGCTACCCCCCCCAGCCTCTCACTTTTCCCCTATATCCCCGAAACCAATAAGACCATCCCTTTGTTTAATTCCCACCTACATGCACCATCGATATATAGTAGTCTTCCTCGGTGTCTCTCGAACAAACACGTTCTCTCAATGTCGACTCCTCTCACACGCACACACCTTCTCTTCCCTCTCTACGAGCATTTTCTCTCTCACACCCCATCGTTGGTGGCCTCTGCCATACACATCACCTCTCTATGATGAAGCCATGCACACTTAAATTACATTCGCCACAGAGGACCCTGTCGTGGATCTAAGACTGACAATAGAATGGGGGGTAAGTATGAGGAGGCAAGATCCTAGCTATGAAGAAGTTGTACACGCGAGTTTTACGAGTTCAGGCCCTTCTCAGAGGAAGTAACAGCCCTATGTCTCGGTGCTCTGAGGCGGTCGACTGGATTATATGTGTGTGTGTGAGTTTACAATAGATGCGAGCCCTTGTCCCAGAGGAGGGGGTGGCTTATATAGAATGCGCCAGGACCCCAGCTCCCCTCCGTTACACAGGATTCAATGTTCATAAAGGAAAGGCGTTACTGGTAACATCTACAGTAAAGCATCATAAATGCTCATAATGCTATGGTTTAAGTCCTAGCCGTTCCAGAGTGGAGGGTTCCTCATCTTCTGGTGGTCGAGTGTCTTCAAGGTGGTCAAGTGAGTGCATCTCCATGGTCGAGTGGTTGACGGTTTCTCTTCGACTGTTTCTGATTCTTTGTAGAGATGTCCTTGGGGAGGGTAAGTTGGACAGGTCCATGACCCTACCCTAGGTACATAACTTCATCATTAGCCCCCGAATGGATCAGGGTTTGAGTGAGGAAGGGGTTGAGAACACTTCCGACCCACTCTTTGTGCTATGAATATGCCTTGTCTGGAACAATGAGTTGAGGTGACGGTGTCGACTCCTTTCTCAATCGCCTTGGTCCATTCTTGGTTGTTGTCGAGTGAACTTTCATGGTAAAATTCCAAATGATGATGTAGAGGGTGTTTGTCTTCAGTCTAACCGGTTGTTCTGCACTCCACAGATCTCGTGGGATTTAAATTTTGGGAAGTGTGCCAGACGGGCGGAACCGAAGTTATCGGGACGGATTGGGAAAGTCTCCTCGATCCCTGCGCCACCTTTTTCGCCACGTACTGCGCGCGTGAATGTTGCGGGATTTGTTTAGATCGCTTGGGTCCACCAGTCAGCCACTCGGTGAAAGGCCTTATAAAAGGTCTCGGGCCAGGCCTCTGCTCCGCGTGCTCCCATTCTCTCTTCTCTTTCCCCCGATCTCTCCGCCACACTCGCTTCCGCTTCGTCGCTGGACCTCTGTTCGAGCTTGACCCATCACCATGGGGAAGGAGAAGACGGCAGCGTTGGAACGCGCAAAGAAGGCGACCATGAAGGCGAAGGGCAAGCAGACCAGCCGGGGCGGATCCTCGTCGAGGTCCGGCCTGCCGGCGGGCTGGATCCAGGGCGACTGGATCCGCTCGGCCATCATGCAGGACGACCTCGACGACCTGGTGGACGGGGGATTGATCCCTCACAAGTCGGCTCGGCTCCCGGGGGATGAAACCGAGCCGCAGCCTAGAGAGGGTGAGTGTGTCCTCCTCGCAACCCACATAGATCGCGAATTCTCACTGCCTCCCCACCCTTTCTTCCAAGGTTTTTTGAACTTCTTTGGGGCTCAGCTCCACCATTTCACTCCGAACACCATAGTCTATCTGGCCGCTTTCGTGTCCATGTGCGAAAACTTCTTGGGCTGTCGGCAGCACTGGGGGCTTTTCAAACACATCTTCACTTGCCGTTCCCAGTCGGTCAAAAAGGCCAAGTCGAGTGACGAGAGGACGCGGGTGATCCAGATGTGCGGTGGTCTGGGGATCCAGATGAGGAGCAAGAGTACTTTCCCAGCCATGATCCTTCCTAACTCGGTCCGGGGCTGGCAGTCAACTTGGTTTTACTGCAAGGATCAGCCAACCCCTGGCCAGTCGACTGGACTTCCTCCTTTTTCCTTGGCTCGAGTGGAGAAGCCAGCTCCCCTAAAGGTAGTTCCAAAAGAGAAGGCCCAGGTCAAGGAGGTGGTTGAATGGGTCGTCCAGCTTGTCCGCGACGGAGTGACTGGGATGGATCTGCTAGAGGTCTTTCTCGGTTGACGCATCCAACCTCTTCAGGCGCGCGATCATCCGATGTGGATGTCCTCTGGGCTCGAGGATACCACTCGGATCCACCCGGAGGATTAGCGAGGATATCTTGGAGAACTGGTTGAGGGGAATCACTGGCAACAAAGACAACCCTCGGGGATCCAGGAGGGTGATTCCATTCGACAGCTCGCACCAGCCGGAGCAGGTATATTTCTATTTTATCAAGTATCTTTCTGATTCACCATGTGATGTCCCGTTTATGGTCGACTGAATGTCCTTTGATTGTTATCCTTTCAGGCCCTCATTGAAATGTACTCGATGCCCAACGGAGTGCAGGACCCAGGTGCTGAAGAAGAAGGGAGCGGGGGCGAGAGCGACGAGGAGCATTCAGAAGATGAGGAGGACGAGGAGAGCGATGAATCAACTAATGAGGAAGAGGTCGACTCGCATCCTCGCAGGGAGAGGAGGTCCAAGCACACTCATGACCCGACAAGCGCTCCGGACTTGGTGGCTACGCCAATCGGGCAGTCCTCGAAGCGCCCCAGGACGTCTTCCCCGATGCCGACTGAGAAGGCTCCAAAGCAATCTAAGGTCGCGCCACCCCCAGTGCCGAAAGTGCCGAAAGCCATCTCCTCCAAACTGCCAAAAGCTTTGCCCAGGATCAAAGTGACCGTTCCTACTATCCCCGGGTAACCATCTGACTTGTCCTTTATGTGGATTCGATTAACAGGGTGTAACCGATTGAATGCTGGATTTTGCAGTGCTGCTACGTCAGGGACCTCTTCATACCAATACCGGGACGAGGAAATGGAGGATGCGGTAACCTCCAACCCAGGTATAAACTCTTGCGATTTCGATTCTTGATCCTTTTAGGGTCGAGTGGTTCACTTGGGGTCGAATGTTCTGTCTTGCAGCTCCACCCAACATCATTGATCTTCCGGATGACGACGAAGATGTGGCTCCTAAGCCTAGGAAGAGCAAGAAGTTAACAGCTGGCAGGGTGACTCGGCAAGAACCAACTGCAACGCCTCCCGTCCGTCAAGCTGAAGACGCGGGCAGGACCACTGTGACGTTCACTGCACCCTTGCCGAGTGGGCATCCCACGTGATCGACCGCGCCTGTGGTTCCTTCAACTATTCAACTCCACACCATGGAGCTTCAAGCAGCCGCACCTGGGTCGTCTGCACACTTTTTCACCAGCTACCCCATCCCAGACAACCAGTCGGAAGCGGCTGCAGAAGCCATCCGACAGGCTGATATGATGATGGAGCGGATGAAGATAGTGCACGAGAGCAGTCGGGCTGCCTACGATGCTAGTGCTGCCCTTCGGGCCAATGTCCAGGTGAGTAGACTTTCCGGCTGTTTTTGTTCTCGAAAAATATTCTTCTGCACAATCTCCTATTGTTCGCGTTGAATTAGAGCACCCACTGGGCGTCGCTGTCGTTTTTGGTAGTTTCGCTCTTCCACTCGGTCTGGGCGAGTGGGACCATAACTAGTGGGGGCACGCTAAGTGCACCCACTGGGTGTAGTCCCCGAGACTGCGGTCGACTTCTGGCAGTCGACTGTGGTCTGAGTTCTTCTTTCTTGATGGTGCAATTGTTCTTTCTCTTTTTTTACTCCTTGCACTCGACTCCGGTGGGCTGGTCGAGTCGGATCAGAACCGGTGGGGGCACGCCAAGTGCACCCACTAGGTGTAGTCCCCGAGACCGCAGTCGACTGCTGGCAGGTGACTGGGGTCTGAACAGCTTGTTGCCCACTTCTTTAGGTTTTATTCACTCGGAAATGAACTGTCTTCGAACCTATCGATTGATCTATCTCTTGCCTCCTGCAGAAGTCTTGTACTCTTATCTCCAAGTTTGCCGAACTCGAAGAGAAGCAGAGGCAACTCAACTTAGACTTGGAATTGGCTCAACAAAATCTGAAAAAAGCTCAAGACGAGGCCGCTGGTATGGAAGGTAACTGATTGCCGACTGAATTTCAATATATCTCTTTGATCTCTTCTTTGATTCGATTATTTCTTTTGCAGAGAAAATGAAGTCGGCTCTGGACAAGAAGGACTCGGACCTCGCCGCCGCGCAAAAAGCCGCCCAAGACAAAACCGCTCTCGCATACAAGAAGCTTGCTTCAGTTGGAACGCTTGAAGGAGAGGTGAATAGACTGAAATCTTGTCTTAATGAAGCTAACCGCGAAGTGCCCAGCCTGAAGAAGGACAAGGTCGTCCTGAACGAAAAGTTGGAGTCTGCGATCCGCAAGAGGAATGACATAGAAGCTTATCTGAGGACCCTCGCCAAGAAGCTTTATCTCATGCTGGAAGGTATTTCTTTTAATCTGACTGTGTTGATGCTTGCAATTGGGTCTTGCTCGGTTGATGGACTGGGTTTTGGCTGCAGAACTCTGCCAAGACTTCGACAAAGAAACTGGAAGCTTCGAGACAGGTCTGGACCCTATCGCTTCTCCAGTCTGCGACGAAACTATGATGAACGTGCTCCGATCGGAGTTCCGTATCGCCAACGCCACAAGCTACCTCGCACACCTGAAGGAGGTTGTCTCTCGAATCGACTCGACGCTTTGGCCGGGGGCGACGCTTCAGAATGGTCTGGAATCTCTGATGACTCGTCTAAACGAGATCCCTGACCGAGTGCAAGAATGGAAGACATCCTCCGCCTGGTGTGGTGCTGATGTGGCGCTGTCCTTTGTGCGAGTCCATTGCAAGGAGGCTCGTGAAGACAAGCTGGCTGCAATCAAAGTTGCTAACACCAAAAAGCATGACTTCCAGTCCTTCATGGAGACTTTCATTGCTGCCGCCACTCGGATCGCTGATGGGATCGATCTGGACTCATTCGTGGAGCCTGCCAGCCCTCCTCCGGTCAGTGAACAATCTTATGAAACTTGGATACGCTTTAAATTTGCCTAGGAATGCCGAGTGGTTTCTGTAACCGTTAAACTCCTTCGGGCTTGGTGCCCGAGTACTTTTGATTCGCAGCTTTGAACCTTTTAGGATTTATTTGAATTTGGTTTATCTCCGAATGTGCTTGTGTTTGCCTCTGGATGGACTTTGCTCACTGCACCTCGTCACCCTTGTGGATAGGGATGGAGTGGACGTTGTATTTGTGCCGCAGCTCTGAAGGAGAAGGTTGCAGTCGACCTGCACCTCGTCGTCCTTGCGGATGGGGATGGAGCGGACGTTGTATTTGTGCCGCAGCTCCGAAGGAGAAGGTTGCAGTCGACCTGCACCTCGTCGTCCTTGCGGATAGGGATGGAGCGGACGTTGTATTTGTGCCGTAGCTCCGAAGGAGAAGGTTGCAGTCGACCTGCACCTCGTCGTCCTTGCGGATAGGGATGGAGCGGACATTGTATTTGTGCCGCAGCTCTGAAGGAGAAGGTTGCAGTCGACCTGCACCTCGTCGTCCTTGCGGATAGGGATGGAGCGGACGTTGTATGTGCGCCACGGCTCCGAAGGAGAAGGTTGCAGTCGACTTGCACCTCGTCGTCCTGGCGGATGGGGGTGGGTCTCAAACTTAGGCGAGTGCTGGACTGCCATTAAGCCTCTTAGTGAGAGAACTTAGGCGAGTGCTTGACTGCAGCTAAGCCCCCCGAGTGGGAGGATTGCTCTCCACTCGGTAGGATTTTTTCAAACTTAGGCGAGTGTTGGACTTCCGTTAAGTCTCTTAGTGAGAGAACTTAGGCGAGTGCTCGACTGCAGCTAAGCCCCCGAGTGGGAGGATAGCTCTCCACTCGGTAGGATTTTTCCAAACTTAGGCGAGTGTTGGACTGCCGTTAAGTCTCTTAGTGAGAGAACTTAGGCGAGTGCTCGACTGCAGCTAAGCCCCCAAGTGGGAGGATTGCTCTGCACTCGGTGGGATTTTTTCAAACTTTGGCGAGTGCTGGACTGCCGTTAAGTCTCTTAGTGAGAGAACTTAGGCGAGTGCTCGACTGCAGGTAAGCCTTCGAGTGGGAGGGTTGCTCTCCACTCGGAAGGATTTTTTTTGAACTTAGGTGGAACGGATTCGCAACTAAGCCCACCCACTGGGGGATTTCAAAAGTAAATAAGAACAACACAATCGAATGAGAGAACCGTAAGCTCTTGTCTTTGATAAACGAATTACAAAAGGTGTTGCTTATTACATTTTATTTGAACGAGTGTTTAAGTATAAAAGGGGCGGAGCAGCTCCGCGTTCCAAGCCCGTGGCTTGTCTTTCTGATGCTTGATACTGTAAAGATGATATGCTCCGTTGTGGAGAACTTTGGTGACGATGAAGGGGCCTTCCCAAGTTGGAGCGAGCTTGTGTGGTTTCTGCTGATCCACTCGAAGAACCAAGTCTCCTTCTTGAAAGGCCCAACCCCTCACATTCCTGCCGTGGAATCGACGCAAGTCTTGCTGATAAATGGTCGAGCGGATCAAGGACATCTCTCTTTCCTCCTCAAGGAGATTGAATGAATCTTGTCGGGCCTGCTCTGCTTCCGCTTCGGAGAAGAGTTCAACTCGGGGTGCATTGTGGAGCAAGTCACTTGGCAGAACTGCTTCGGCTCGATAAACTAAGAAGAAAGGAGTTCTTCCAGTCGACCGATTAGGAGTTGTCCTTAATCCCCACAGAACTGATGAAAGTTCATCAACCCAAGCACCTGCCGCGTGTTTGAGATCACGCATCAGTCGGGGTTTCAGTCCTTTGAGAATTAGGCCATTGGCTCTTTCTGCTTGTCCGTTCGACTGCGGGTGAGCGACAGAAGCATAGTCGGCTCGAGTGCCCTGAGAGGCGCAGAAAGCTCTGAACTCATCGGAATCGAAGTTCGACCCGTTGTCCGTGATGATGCTCTGTGGGACTCCATATCTAAATGTCAATTCCATGATAAAACTGACAGCGGTGCTAGCATCAAGGTTCTTGATAGGTTTGGCTTCGACCCATTTGGTAAACTTGTCGACTGCAATGAGCACGTGAGTGAAGCCGCTTTTGCCAGTTCTCAGCGGTCCAACCATATCCTGTCCCCAAACAGAGAAGGGCCAGACGAGGGGGGTGGTCTTCAGGGCTGACACTGGCTTGTGAGACATATCAGAGTAAAATTGACAGCCTTCACATTTGTCGACTATATCTTTCGCCATCTCATTTGCTCGTGGCCAATAGAATCCAGCTCGGTATGCTTTAGCCACGATGGCCCGAGAGGACGCATGGTGACCACAGGTCCCCGAGTGGATGTCATTGAGGATCATTCGACATTCTTCTGGTGTTATGCACTTCTGACCGACTCCAGTCACACTTTCCCTGAACAGCTGCCCTCTTATCACAGTAAAAGCTTTGGATCGACGGACGATCTGTCGAGCTTCTTCTTTATCCTCTGGGAGCTCTTTCCTGAGGATGTACGCAATGTAGGGCACCGTCCAGTCAGGAGTAATGGCCAGAACCTCCATGATCAGGTCGACCACAGATGGGACCTCGACTTTAGTTGGATCCGTGGCGCCCTTGGGTTGCGGGGGCTCTTCAGTGAAAGGGTCTTCCTGAACTGTCGGCGTGTGAATATGCTCCAAGAACACATTGCTGGGAATGGCTTCTCTCTTGGAACCTATCTTTGCCAATTCATCAGCTGCTTGATTTTTCAATCGGGGGACGTGGTGGAGTTCTAACCCCTCGAACTTCTTCTCAAGCTTTCTCACCGCGTTGCAGTAACCAGTCATGGCTGGACTTCTGACGTCCCACTCCTTCATCACTTGATTAACTACCAAATCTGAGTCGCCATAGACCATGAGGCGATGGACGCCGAGTGAGATGGCCATGCGCAACCCATACAGGAGTGCTTCATATTCTGCTTCATTGTTGGAGGAATCAAAGTGAATCTGGAGGACATATCTGAGCTTGTCTCCTCGAGGGGATACCAGAACTACTCCAGCACCAGAACCGTTCAACATCTTGGATCCGTCAAAGAACATGGTCCAATGCTCAGAGTGAACTTGAGTCGGCAGTTGCTGTTCGATCCACTCAGCGAGGAAATCTGCTATTGCTTGGGACTTGATAGCTTTCTTTGCCTCAAACTTGATATCGAAGGGAAGGAGTTCAATCGCCCATTTTGCCACTCGACCAGTTGCATCTCTGTTGTGCAGAATCTCTGACAATGGAGTGTCACAGACGATTGTAACAGAGTGATCTGAGAAGTAGTGTGCAACCTTCTTCGTGGTCATGTAAATTCCATAGACAAGCTTCTAATAGTGAGGATATCTCTGCTTTGACAGGGTCAAGACTTCAGAAATATAATAAACTGGGCGTTGGACTTTGTACGCTTTTCCTTCTTCTTCTCGCTCGACCGTAAGTACTGTATTGACGACTTGTCCAATGGCGGCTATATAAAGCAGTAGAGGCTCTTTGCTGATTGGAGCAGCAAGCACCGGCTGGGTGGAAAGCAGGGCTTTTAGCCCTGCGAATGCTGTATCAGCTTCTGGAGTCCACTCGAACTTATCTGATTTTTTCATCAGTCGGTAAAGAGGCAGCGCCTTTTCATCGAGGCAAGAAATGAATCGACTTAGGGCGGCCAAGCAACCCGTGAGCTTATGGACATCATGCACACGCACAGGGCGTTTCATTCAGAGTATAGCGCGTACTTTCTCTGGGTTAGCATCGATTCCTCGTTTAGAAACAAGAAAACCGAGTAACTTGCCGCCTGGAACTCCAAATGTGCACTTTGATGGATTGAGCTTGATATCATACCTTCGGAGGTTGGCAAAGGTTTCAGCGAGGTCGGTCAGCAGGTCGGAACCTTTACGTGACTTCACCACAATGTCATCCATGTATGCTTCCACATTCCGACTGATCTGAGTGAGCAGGCACTTCTGAATCATCCGCATAAATGTGGCTCCGGCATTCTTCAAGCCGAATGGCATTGTGACATAATAGAAGCACCCAAACGGGGTGATAAAAGTTGTCTTTATTTCATCGGGTCCGTACAGACGGATCTGGTGGTACCCGGAGTAAGCATCCAAAAAAGACAAACGCTCGCACCCAGTAGTCGAATCGACTATCTGATCGATGCGAGGGAGAGGTAAGTGATCTTTCGGGTAGGCGCGATTGATATGCTTGAAATCAATGCACATGCGGAGTGAGTCATCTTTCTTTGGTACCATGACAACATTGGCTAACCACTCAGAGTGGTAAATCTCTCGAATAAACTCAGCTGCCAAAAGCCGAGCCACCTCTTCGCCGATTGCTTTTCTTTTCTAGACGGCGGACCGTCGAAGATGCTCTTTGACTGGTTTTACTTTCGGGTCAACTCGCAAATGATGCTCAGCCAGTCCCCCGGGAACACCCGGCATGTCAGAAGGCTTCCATGCAAAGATGTCCCAGTTCTCACGGAGGAACTAGATGAGCGCTTCTTCCTATTTGGAGTCGAGTGTGGTCGAAATGTGGGTCGGAGCTACATTGCGGTCCGTTGGGTGAATGTGAACAGACTTCGTCTCGCCAGATGACTGGAATGCTGAATCCGTGGCCGGCTTCTTGGCTCGCAGCAAGTCACTCGGGTCTGCATTTTTCTGGTATTCTTGAAATTCCACCACGGCCATCTAGGCATTGGCGATCTTTGAGCCCTTCTGGAAACACTCTTCTGCCTTTTTCCGATTACCAGAGATAGTGATCACTCCTCTGGGACCAGGCATATTCAGTTTGAGGTACACGTAACAAGGTCGAGCCATGAATCGTGCATAAGCTGGCCTGCCCAGAATTGCATGATACGCACTCTGAAGATCCATGACTTCAAACGTCAACTTTTCTTTGCGGTAATGTTTGGCATCACCGAAAACCACGTCGAGTGCAATCTGACCGAGGGACACAGCCTTCTTGCCTGGGATGACCCCATGGAAACTCATATGTCTTTCACTGAGTCTGGACATGGGAATGCCCATTCCTTTCAATGTTTCTGCATACAGAATGTTCAGGACACTGCCACCATCCATCAGGACCTTTGTCAGTCGAGTGCCTTCGACCACCAGGTCCACCACCAGCGCTTGCCTCCCAGGGGTGGCGATGTGCGCTGGATGATCAGACTGGTCGAACGTAATGGCAGTCTGCAACCATTTCAAGTAATTGGGTGTCGCCGGAGTGACCATGTTCACTTCTCTGTTGATGACTTTCAATCGACTCTTGTTTTCAACATCAGCAAAAATCATCAGAGTGGAATTCACGTGAGGATACCCATCATCATCTTCTCCTTCACTCTTAGCCTTGTCCGCCTCCTCCTTTTCCTTGGGTTGTTTCTCTCGGAACTGCTGGATCAGGAGCCGACACTGTCGAGTGGTATGCTTTGGGTAAATGAAATTACCTTCTTCATCTTTTTTGGTGTGGATATGGCACGGCAGATCCAACACGTCATTTCCATCTTGATCTTTTACTTGGGGTTCCACGGCCCTTTGGGCTTCCCCTTGAACCACAGCCAAGGCCTCACCCGGAGCAGCTGGTTCGGCCTTGCGTTTTTGTTTCCGACTGGAGTTTCCTCCTCCGGTTTCGTGGGCGACTGCTTTGTGCTTGCCGCTCCGCAGTCGCTCTTCTTCTTCACCATTGGCATACTTGGTTGCCGCAGGAGGACGCCGCGGACGCATGCGTGAAAGTGCGTCGCCCCGCGGGCGGGGAGCACGTCGACGTCGAGTGGTGTCTCCTGAAGCCAAGCGGAATCGTCGGAGACAAACACGAGCGCGCCGAGACGGATCTCGCGGCCCTCAGCCAAACCTCCGCCTGGAATCATGGTGATGGGGATCGGAAAAAATTGCAACTTCTCCAATAAGTCGCTAAGACACCTGCCCCACGGTGGGCGCCAACTATCGTGTATCTAAGACTGACAGTAGAATGGGGGGTAAGTATGAGGAGGCAAGATCCTAGCTATGAAGAAGTTGTACACGCGAGTTTTACGAGTTCAGGCCCTTCTCGGAGGAAGTAACAGCCCTACGTCTCAGTGCCCTGAGGCGGTCGACTGGATTATATGTGTGTGTGTGAGTTTACAATAGATGCGAACCCTTGTCCCAGAGAAGGGGGTGGCTTATATAGAGTGCGCCAGGACCCCAGCTCCCCTCCGTTACACAGGATTCAATGTTCATAAAGGAAAGGCGTTACTGGTAACGTCTACAGTAAAGCGTCATAAATGCTCATAATGCTATGGTTTAAGTCCCGGCCATTCCAGAGTGGAGGGTTCCTCATCTTCTGGTGGTCGAGTGTCTTCAAGGTGGTCGAGTGAGTGCATCTCCACGGTCGAGTGGTTGATGGTCTCTCTTCGACTGTTTCTGATTCTTTGTAGAGATGTCCTTGGGGAGGGTAAGTTGGACAGGTCCATGACCCTACCCTAGGTACATAACTTCATCAGACCCCGCGATACACACACGCACATGCACACACACACACACATGCACGCACCCCCCCACACACACACTAAGACTCCATCTCTCTCTCTCTCACACACACACAAACACACACACACACACACACACACGCACGCACGCACGCACACCCCCCACACACACTAAGACTCCATCTCTCTCTCACACACACAAACTAAGAGTCCATCTCTCTCTCCTCTCTCTCTCACACACCCCACACACACACACACTAAGACTCCATCTCACACACACATGCTCTAGGCGGAGCATTTGTTCCTACCACCCTTCATCCAACCTTACCCGTATGATAAACAATCACCTTTATTCACTTGCATAACATGGACAAATTCCACTTTACTTTAGTAGTCAGCAAACTTATCATCTGTACCCTTATAAAAATGAGTTGGCGGTGATGGTGTGCTTGCTATCTTATAATACAGACCGTATGATCTATATCTGAGGATAGAAAGCAAACTATGATAATTTTACAAAACATACCCGCACCTCTTTCCACATCATTATGTCCCGCAACCTCATTGCTCAGCAATTAAAAAAGGAATAAGTCTCTGGAACAATCTAGCATACATGGTGGCCGTTGCCTCCTGCCAGCGCCGTCCATTCCCATGCCTCCGCCCATTCCGACCACCAGTCACCACCACGCTCCACTCCTCCTCGCCTTATCTCTCATCTTTTATTTTTTCGATGACATTCTCGAGATACTAGTTTTTCGATAAAATTCTCGAGATATCATTAGTTTTTACACATGGGATTACTCCTGCATGGGTCAATCACAACAGGTGTTTTGTAAAAAATGCATATTGATGTTCCGTGCAATGCACAAGAATCTTGCTTGTAATTATATAACGCAAATCACGAGCAGGAAGTGACATTTTTTCGACACAACCACGTTAACATGGCCACGTAAATCACTAGCTAAAGTAAATACCATTATACTTATATCCCAATGCAAAAGGTTGAGTACATGTCTGAAGAGTAGAGTCGCAAACACGCACTCCATCTCTCAGAATCTCTCTCACACACACACTAGTTACGTGACGCCCACTTAAGCAGACACGTATGTTACAATTTGTGCACCCGCGGGTACACGTGATGCTGCGCATTTATTTAAGCCGGAAGGCGAACCCAAACAGTAGCTGCATTCATTCCCCTCCCGCCGCCTCTTCTCTGGTCGCCGTCGCCCGGTAGCCATGGGTCGGCCGAAGGTAACAACATACGCCATACTCCCGTCGGAGCGGCGCTTTAATATGGAAATTTTAGTGGTCATGCATGCATCTTTTTGTGCTAGCACTCCTATATAAGGGTTGACCGGTCGCTTCCCGCGGACGTGCGCGGGCGGTGGAAGAGGAAGGAGAAGGGAAGGGGGCTGTGGAGTAACGTTTTTACCACAATTTCTTAGGAAACTGAGTGTAATAATTGAGTAGTTTTGCAAACTACCAGTACTACACCTGAAACGGTTCAAAACCTATACTTCCTTGCCAGCGCGCGCTTCCTGCATGAAATGGTCAGCATCGCCCTGGAGCGTCAGTGCCGCATTAATGCCCGGCCAGAGTGGAGGCGACCTCTCACTGGCGCCGGCTTTGAAGTGGCGCGACGGCCGAGAGAGCGCCGCTTCCCGGTGCACGCGACTGCTCCGCGTCGACACTGGACATAGGCCCTGTTTGGATCCATGGGTTAGAGTTAGTTTGAGCTAGTTGGGGCTCAAATAGCCCTAAAGTATCCAAGCATGAGGGTTTAAATTGGAGCAAGTTGCACCGAACCCACCAAAAAAACTATCCCACCCAAGAGGTGCTAACTGGAGATAGTTCTCATTGGGACCACTGAAAAATCACTTTTCTCTCTCCATGAAGTGCATTTATTGTCAATCTAACCCTGTCACCCAAACACCTCTTTGGCTACAGTTAGTTCAGGGTTAGTCATGAGTTAGTCTAACCTCTAGCTAAGTTAGAGTATCAAACAGGAGCAGTATAGGACATGCAAGTTGCTCAAAGCATACATGCAAATTCGTACGTGAAAGGATTTTTTTCTTTTTGAAAACGGAACGTGAAAGGAATTTTTTTAGAATGCTCTTGTCATGTCGCTAACATGTGATAGTTAACCGACCTCAATAGATGGCAGAAACTCCAGCCCGCCGCACTTTGATAGAGACGAGGAGGGAGAAGCAATACAGGCTGCTGGATTACTAGAGATAGGTGTCGCACGGAAGCCAAGAAATATGGTGATAGCGTGGGTTAGCCATGTACTAGTATGATGTAACTACACTGGGCTGCCGTGTTTCGTACTCTTCCAGTCCACTGTGGAGAAGATTGGTTAATTTTATATCGCTGAATAATATTAAATATTATGAGTGCAGACGCTCCACCACGAGGTTCCTTGCTCCTTCTTAGTCGTCTAGAATCTATGTTCTTCCACTCTATTTTTTATGTGAGCTTAGTTCATCCTTTTGCCAGCACGCGAGACATCTAGCATCAAGGTGCACGTGTTATGCAAGGATCGTTCCATCTATATGAAGAACATGTGGGACTGGAACTACGAGACGGACATGTACCCAGGAGTGGACGTACGAACCTGAGTAATGTAGCGCAGTAAGTGAAGTAGAAAGGCACAAATGGCATGAACATGCGTGGCATATAGGGTGTGTTTGGTTGCGTTCTCGTCTCAGCATAGTTGTTCCCTCTTCATGCATGCTCAACTCAACATCCCTCTTCATGCATGCTCTCTTCATGCATGCTTCTAGTGTATTTGTGCTAAACTAGTGTGGACTCATGCACCCTCCATACACTCTACCAAACACCCAAAAGTAGGTCGAGAAGGGAACTCTTCGGTGGCATTTGTCTCTTACTACGTACTACCACTAAATGTTGTACGTGCAATGCACGGTGATGTTATGGAGTACGTGCCTAAGTACTCTACTACTAATATATTAGTTGGAGGCACATATTAACTTTTATATTTTTTTACATGTATGCCCCGAGACCTTCCAACTAGACGTGTCTTTCTCTCCAGGTCGCACTTTGTATCGTTCATACCACTAAGTACTACTACGTGCGGTCTCCAACCCAGAAGTGGAAGAAGTGGAGACGCTCTACCACGCTGTTTTTTATGCTGGGCTCTACCATGCTGTTCATGTCCCATTCCTTTTGCTGACGTGTGGGACATCCAGCACGTGCCGTGTTTGGCACCCTTCGTCGTAAGAGTTGAAACACTAGCATTCATCAGAAATAAAAATAATTATAAATCGGCAGTGATACTATTTTTTGCGAACCAATCAGCAGTGATACTATACCACGCGGTTTCCTTTCTCCTCGATATCGGAAAGAATACTTCCGTTCGCCAACATGTGGGACATCGACCATCCTGGTCCACTTGCCATGCATGCATAACTCCAAGGGAGAGTCACCCAGGTCGTCGCGCCGTAGTAACAATGACTAATGAGCCGTCAAATCACAGGCCCACTTCCCACTTTGAAGTTGCTCAGACGAAGGAACCATCATGACTTCATTGAATTCCGCTTCTTGAAGAAAACTACTATACCAGCAGTACTGCTAGCTACAGTAGTTACTCTAACAGAGGCCTCCTTTCGTTCATATGATAGGAATATGAAAATCATAGGAAGTGATATGACATGCATCTCAATTCCTATAGAGAAAGAGATGCCATTTGATGCTTAGGATAGGAATTTTTCCATTTAGTCTAGGCTAATGTACTGGTAATTTGCTCTAAAAACTACAGTAGTAACTAGTAGTATTGGTACATGCTCGTACTCAGACACAAACACACACACTAACTACTAGTACTACTACTTCTCACATGCTGGCCAGACACCATCGTTCTCCTTCCCGGCTTTGTCGGCGACACCCCACCATGCTTGGATCTCCGCCGACCTCTCTACAGTAGCGCGTGCGTCCTTTTCTTTCTTGCGGTGGCGGGCCTCTCTTTTCTTGAGTGCTTTTTGACTTTTCTGCTCCCTCTGTGCGGCTTTGGCCACCTCTTGCTCTACCGCCCATTCGGCCTTGGCATCTTCAAATTCCTCCCACATAGTTGTGAGGTTGCGACCGGCGATGAACTCAACACGGCGGGATGCCATCACTTCCCTACCATTTTGTGTGCTGTCGTGGGCGGCGAGGAACTCAGCGCGGCGGGATGCCATCGCTACCTTACTGATTAGTGTGCGGTGCGGTGGCATGAACGACGCTTGGTGAGAGCTCTGGGGTGGAGTGGCTGGACAACCATATAGTACATTGGTTTGTCAAGAGCGCAAGGACAGAAGATGAAGCAAATTTGGATTCCCCTTCAATCCTGGTCATTTATTATTGAGTAAAATGCATTGGCGGTCATCGAACTTGTCTTGATAGCTCACTTTGATCATTGTATATGAGATATGGTGATTATACAGTCACTGGATCAACGTATAGCTCCGTATTTGTCTGGTTGACCAGTAAAACAGTCCGCATGCGCCTCATCAGCTCATGTTCTTTATCTATCTACGCGGGCCTACCTGTCAATGAAGAAAGAAATACTGTAAAAACCAAAATTATGTGTATGTGGGGAATCAAACCACGGACTCGTCGCTGCAACGCACCCTCGTTAGCCAAATGAAAATGAAATACTTCGCGTCAGACACTCATGCTCACGCTGTCAAAGCATGCTAATGCATGCATGATACGTCTCCAACGTATCTATAATTTTTGATTGCTACATGCTATGTTATCTACTGTTTTGGGCAATATTGGGCTTTATTATCCACTTTTATATTATTTTTGGGACTAACCTATTAACCGGAGGCCCAACCCAGAATTGCTGTTTTTTTGCCTATTTCAGTGTTTTGAAGAAAAGGAATATCAAACAGAGTCGAAACGGAACAAAATCAACTGGAAAAGTTATTTTTGGAAGGAAAGCTACCGGATGGACTTGGACCCCACGTCAGGAGCCAAGGGAGGTGCTCACGAGGGTGGGGGGTGCCCCCCCTAGGGCGCGCCCCCTGCCTCGTGGGGCCCCCGAAGCTCCACCGACGTACTTCCTGCACCCATATATACTCACGTACACTAAAACTTCCAGAACAGACAAAAGATCATGAGTTCCGCCGCCAGAAGCCTCCGTAGCCACCGAAAGCCAATCAAGACCCGTTCCGGCACCCTGTTGGAGGGGGGAATCCCTCTCCGGTGACCATCTTCATCATCCCGGTGCTCTCCATGACGAGGAGGGAGTAGTTCTCCCTCGGGGCTGAGGGTATGTACCAGTAGCTATGTGTTTGATCTCTCTCTCTTGTGTTCTTGAGGTGATACGATCTTGATGTATCGCGAGCTTTGTTATTATATTTGGATCCTATGATGTTTCTTCCCCCCTCTACTCTCTTGTAGTGGATTGAGTTTCCCCTTTGAAGTTATCTTATCGGATTGAGTCTTTAAAGATTTGAGAACACTTGATGTATGTCTTGCCGTGCGTATCTGTGGTGACAATGGGATACCACGTGATTCACTTGATGTATGTTTTGGTGATTAACTTGCGGGTTCCGCCCATGAACCTATGCATAGGGGTTGGCACACGTTTTCGTCGTGATTCTCCGATAGAACTTTGGGGCACTCTTTGAGGTTCTATGTGTTGGTTGAATAGACGAATCTGAGAATGTGTGATGCATATCGTATAATCATACCCACGGATACTTGAGGTGACATTGGAGTATCTAGGTGACATTAGGGTTTTGGTTGATTTGTGTCTTAAGGTGTTATTCTAGTACGAACTCTAGGGCTGTTTGTGACACTTATAGGAATAGCCCAACGGATTGATTGGAAAGAATAACTTTTAGGTGGTTTCGTACCCTACCATAATCTCTTCGTTCGTTCTCCGCTATTAGTGACTTTGGAGTGACTCTTTGTTGCATGTTGAGGGATAGTTATGTGATCCAATTATGTTATCATTGTTGAGGGAACTTACACTAGTGAAAGTATGAAACCTAGGCCTTGTTTCCTAACATTGCAATACCATTTACGCTCACTTTTATCATTAGTTACCTTGCTGTTTTTATAATTTCAGATTACAAATACCTTTATCTACCATCCATATTGCACTTGTATCACCATCTCTTCGCCAAACTAGTGCACCTATACAATTTACCATTGTATTGGGTGTGTTGGGGACACAAGAGACTCTTTGTTATTTGGTTGCAGGGTTGCTTTAGAGAGACCATCTTCATCCTACACCTCCTACGGATTGATAAACCTTAGGTCGTCCACTTGAGGGAAATTTGCTACTGTCCTACAAACCTCTGCACTTGGAGGCCCAACAACGTCTACAAGAAGAAGGTTGTGTAGTAGACATCAATGCACGTAGCCCTCTAAATCAAAGTCCTGCTCATGGCGCAACGCAAACGGCGAGCCCATCACTTGCATGCCCCGGCGGTGCCTGACATTACTGTTTAGATGTTTGATGGAGGCCTACGCGAACGCCGAGCATGTATTCGCCTGCCTCAACACCAACGGTCATACTCGGACCGCCTTGCTCATGTATATTGTCCATCACAACAACAATCTATAAAACAACCTAAGCTAGAGAGGGTACTATGGTAGCATGGTATGGAGTATGTACTATCGTGAGCGACCGATCTTAGTGCCACTGCACACCGACACCCCTTCCATTGCTAGCGCGCGCTTCCCGCCTGAAACGGTCACCGTCTCTCCAGAATGTCAATGCCGCATTCACCGGACTTAACTGCAGGTGCAATTGGTGTGTCACTGATTCGCCCACCTTTCCTTCGTTGGTACAGAAGAAAAATGGCATAAGTGAGTAGCCTGGAGTGAGGTTTTCTTCAAGAAAGGGAAGAAAGGGCTTGAACGAGCATTCCAGTGAAATGATGGTTGCTTCGTCCAGTCCAACTTGCAGGCCACCTTACCACTGCTGGTAAAGGTGTGGGTTTTGTGATATGACGAGTCATGACGGCCACACCGAGCTGACAGGTGAGTCTCGACTGTAGCACCTCGCTATGATTTGGTGGATGGCACACGGGCCCAAATGCTTTGAAATGGCCCGCATGTAGATAGAGCAGCTAGTCATATAGGAGTGCTCAATATTGTGCACCGCGACCAAGGTGGAGAGGAAAACGAGAGAACTACGTAATTAATGCATGAGTTTAATTAGGGTAGTTTTGTAAAGTACGAGATACATTCCTCCAATCGCAAAATGCCTTGGTTCATGAGATTTGAGATTTGAGCCCTATAAACCGGAAGGGAGGGAGTACTGCACACGGTGTAGTCTAGTCACTTGTTGAAATCTCTAGAAAGGCAAATACTCCTTTTCGGTTTATAGGGCTATACTACTCCCTCCGTCTAGGTGTGTAGGTCATCTTACGAGAACCAAATAGTCCCAAAACACTTAGGCGCGGTGCATTAACTTCTACCTTGTTTCTTGTTTCTTGACATATCAACCAATAAGAGATCAGAGGTGTGCATGCCTTTCATGACTTGCAATGGCTAGTTCATTGCATGCAATGCTATTAATTAGCAAATAAACATTGGTGACCCCAGGAGGAAACGGTGCTAAGTGTGTGGACCTATGTGGAATGAGTATCAACCAATGGATAATGGAGTTTAATTGTTAAACAATAGCAATTTTGTCTCATGCAACAGCCTGGCTAGTACTCCAAGGAACTGCACCACGCGAGCGTTCGCAACTGCCATGTTCGGGTTGCGCTTGGCTCTTCGCCTCTTCGAGAAGACGAACAATGATGTTACTCCTACTTCTACAGTATTGAATCCACTGCTACATGTCCGTCCACCTCGTGCGGGAGGGATAGCGTGTAGGGAAAGCTTCTACTTACTGCTCCTGCCTTTGCATCTATGACAGGTGGACACAACAGGTGGTTGGCCCTCCTGTCATGCAGCCAAAGGCAGGTGCAGTTAAGGCACCGGAGCTCAGTCCGCGAGGGAGAGGGCATTGTAGTAATCAAATTTCTCGGCCTTGTATGAGTTGACGCGACACATCAAAGCACTGCACTGGATATAAGTCTTTTTACACATTTCAAATGGGCTACTTCGTATGTAGGAGTAGACATATTCTGCTTCGTATGTAGTTACTTGTTGCAATCTCTAAAAAGACTTATATTTGGAAACGGAGGGAGTACAATGCATGCATGCATGCCGTGACTTTCCTTTTGATACTTGCATGTGTTGATTTGATGCACCTTGCCAAATTTTGACTATAAATTTAACTAACCAAATTTTCATGCATGTCACAAAAAATTACGGGGCTGTTTGGATTGTGACTATGTTTGTATTATGTTGCCACATTATTTTTCCCACACTTGCCACACTTGCCTAACCTGGGTTGCTCAAATTGTTAGACACACTTTGGCTTGCCTAAGGGAATCTTGCCACAATTTTTGTGTCTATGACATGTGGGGTTCACTACTAATAAAAAAATCTTGTCTTAGGTGTGGATAATAAAAAAGACTTACATTTAGGAACGGAGGGAGTAGAAAATATAAATAATAATGCATGTTGGGGCAACCCACGTTTCCACTAATTTTAGCTGTGGGCTTGTTCACAATTTTTACGAGGGGGTGGTTGTTCATTTAATGGAGGGACTTGTAGTACCAGACTTGAACGATACAAAGTGCAACCTGGCACACCATAACACCACTTGGAACAAGCGGGTAGCTATCTCAAAAAACAATCAACAACTAAAAAACCGCGACCTGGCATGTAGTAGTACACAATTTTAAACGATTGTTTTGATGGAGTGAAAAAGGAACACTACCCCACTACGTATATATAGGCCGGAGCCTCTGCGCTTGCTTGCTAGGGTTGCTCTATTCACACACTCTCATCCTCTCCAGATCTAAACAAGACAGGGGTAGTAACACTGTCTTTCTCCCTTCAAAAAACACTGGCTTTCTATCCTCACCGCTGGTTACAGATCCAGACGTATCCCCCTCCCCCGGTGAAGGGGAGGAGGGGCAGCGTTTAGGCCGTCGTCGATAGCGAGGGAGGAGACCCACTGCCGGCCACACCATTATCTCTGGCTGAGCACCGACGCGGGAGGTCCTCCTATCCCTTCGTCGTTGCTTGTGGGCGGATCCGGCCTCCCGCCACCCACCTATCCACATCCCGACAACCTTTAGGTATATCTTTGTTCGAAACCGCCTTAGCTCTACTTCCCTAGATCGCTACGTCATTGCATGTGCATCATTTTCTACCTGTCAGCCCCTCTTGATCGGATGGTCCAACGTCACATATTTTTTTCTATTGTTAGAGGTAAAGCTACTTCATGGAGTCGAATCTTGTACTCCCTCCATCCGAAAATACTTGTCATTGAAATGGATGTATCTAGATGTATTTTAGTTCTAGACACATCCATTTTGATGACAAGTAGTTTCGGACGGAGGGAGTACTTGGTTCAAACAAGAAATAAAGTGGGGGTGGGGGAATTTAGTATGTACATCGGACTTGGTACAAACAGGAAGGAAAGGGGGTGAAAGTAGTACAGACTGGTCATCCAACCGGTCTCTTGGTCGAAAAGGGAAATATAGGGGTAACGCTGTACACAGTGGTATGACCAGGACTAGATTTGCTATCCACACATAGGAGTAGGTGGCTAGAGTGAAAAAAAATGGGACCAACCCAGATATGTTTCTTGGATGTTTGTTTCTCGGGGCAACAAACTATGAATCACCACTTTATGCCCCTGTTTACGTACATGGTGCTGGACTGCTGGTGCACCCACTGTCCCATGCCCTTATACCAAATATTTAGGCTCTGTTCGGAATAAAGGGGCAGAAAACACAGGTCTTGATGAAAATAGAGGAATAGGAAAGGGATGTAGGTATAAAACTATGGAACATCAAACTGGAGGATCTCAAGAGAATGTGTTCGGATGGACTACGAAATGTACAAATTTGTTTTTTTAGAGTAGCATGCTTGGCAGTATGAGATGCTATTTGTTTATTCAGCTGCACAGTGACTAGTCTTGTCCTCACCTCACGTACCACACATAGGTTGATTTTTTTATTCCGGCAACACAGCACAACAACCTGTCTAACGCATGGCAGCGAGCGCCTGCCTCGGGCTTCCGCCCAAAAATGAGCAGCGCGTGGATGTTTCTAATCCTATGGAATCAGTACTACCAGACCAGCTTTCCTATGAAACACTATTCACCTTTCCCGTGTTCTGAACGGTTGGAAGGGAAAGAATACCGTAGGAATTGTGTTCCTACGAAAATCCTGCACCAAACCTGTGAATCGAACGCAGCCTTAGCTGTTCTGAATCTAATTACCCTGGTATAAATGAAGCCATGCCACTATTATAAGCCATGACAAGTTTAGCCAAATGTTTTTGCCTGTAATTGTTTGAGACTCTCACCGTTTCCTCTGTGCCTTTTTGTGCAAACAGGGATATCCAATTCACCTGGTTGCTGTTGTGACCTTTTGGTGCACTGCACAAAACTCTTCTTAAAAGAAGTGACTTTTGTGTTGTTTAACTGGAATGTCAGAATGGAACAGTTGGTTCATTTTGGTGGAACTGCACAAAGGGAGATCTGTGTTCCAATCCTCACCATCCATATTGGCGCCATAACCTTCCTTTAGGTAAGAATGATATTTAATGCATGTGTTCATCTCTATTTTCCAACTGTCATGAGAAAATAATGTTGTTTTTTACTAGTACACTTGTACTCCCTCACTGACAAAACCAATTCTGAATTAGAAGGCCAATCATGTACTTGGTTTCACCAACTGGTGAGGAGAAAGAGAAACAGAGCATGACGAGGAAGAAGAAGAAAAAGAATAAACAGTGCCAAGGCGATCTTGCTGAAGCCAGAGGCCTCAGTCGAGGCCATTCAAGGGCTCTGGCAATGACTACCTTACATGTGAGACGATCCTCCAGGGAGCCCTTCCACTTCTACTGTCTCACTTAATTAATTAGGAGTACTTAAGTACCACTAATTTATTACTGCCTAATTTTCCTGTTGGAGTTAAACAAATCTTTAGTAGGACCCTATGTTGAATCATGTACGTGTGTATGTTTGTCTATGGAGGTGAATCATGTGGTGGAGCAGGGAGGGAATATTATTAGTGTCATGACATAATAGTGCTATTGTTTTGCATGTCAATTTATTGCCATTGGTTCAATGAGGCAATGTTTTGCGTATTGTCCATCATGAATTTGATGCTATTGTTTGAGTAATATGCTAATGTCTTCCTATCCTTTCTCACTAAGCTAATGAAGGTTTCACCTTGTTCCTACTTGTTGTGCCAATCATACATTTTAGTGCAACTACACAAGACAATACAATGAACTATATCCCAGCCAGTGCTTTAACTCTACTGGAAGTTCTTGATAATCTTTCGATATAATCTCAGCACTGGTAAACAAGAGTGATTTCAACCATACATTTGAAGTGCACAAAATATATACTATTGTGTGATTCCAGTGAGTGCTTTATCATCTCTTATGGGACTACATGAATAAGCTTTTTTTTCTCAGGTTGGTACGGGCCTAAGGCCTTCATCCATATTAGTTTGCTGTCATCTCTATTTGTATCGTGCTACTGTCATGAGAAACTCCTTTATCTTTGCACGTTAAAGTTTTGCAACCTATGATAAATGGCAATGCTTTGAGTCTTGAGTTGAGATAATTGGCACTGATTAAATAAACTAATACCTCTCTTTAAGCAAGACTACTATGTTGCTAACTTTACCCATTAAGATAATGAGGGTGCTTTTATTTGTTAGTGTATGTTTCATCAACTAGTCCCACTATTACAGTAATCTCACTCTCTCAATATATGTGCCAACAGGGATGCTCGATTTTGGTGGAACTGCACAAAAACTTTGGGTGCTTCATTGCCTCGACAGCTTCCATACTTTCCTATCAGTCGCTAATCTCCGCTTGCTTTCTTCCTTTGCTGTCAGTCGCTTGGCTTATCTCAGCTTCCAGTCAAAGGAAATAGTAATTGATATGCTACCTCACACAGGTTGGTACTGGTCTTTATCCTGATTATTGTGCCTATCATATGTATTGGTAATTTGGTATTGTGCTACTGTTTGCCGATTTCATAAAGGAGTAATTTGGAACCTGAACTTGTAGGCAAATCATTACATCGGGTGATTTCAGTAGAACTACACAAAATGATCAGATGGACAGGTACTTATGCTACTGCTATGTACTCCAAAGTTCACTCAGACAAGCATCGATGTTGACAAGAAGTGCCTATATTCATTCGAGTATCAACCGGCATCAACCAATTGTCAAACTCCAAGTATTAGGAGAGTGAACGCCAAAAATATTGCTTGGTGCATAGCCCAGAAAAATGTAGTCCAGTCTTTGGTCCCAACTTGTGCCTTTTGGTTATCGGCACATATGGTAGCGAACTATATGGCATGGAGTCTAAAGATTCCAGACAAGTTGGTTGACGCGTATATTCATCTGGCACTTAATCAATCTGCACGCCAAGGATGCTCCATTTCAGTTGAACTACACAAAAAATTTGGGTGGTTCATTTTCTCAACCGCCTCCTTTCTCGTCTGCGATGTAGAATTTTGGCGAGATACAGGACCAAGATGAGCCAGTAACTAGTTGGATGAAAGTAGTGGACAAGTTGCTCAAGCCTCCCTCGGCACGAGGCCACTATTTGAGGATAAACCTACAAGCAAAGTTCAGATTGTCTGTGCTGCCTCTTATGTACTCGAAAGTTTACTCGTACAAGAACTAATTTTAGAAAGAAGTACCTCCGATTGAACACCATTTACCAGTCTGTACCCTAGGTAATTAAAGTTCGTCCATGGATCATATTGGTTGTGATCTCAATCATTTGGATGCATAAACATACTGAACATGTCTATATCTGAATCTTTTTGTGAATTATGTATGAATATTATCGTGTGATCTATCAATCATTTGGATGCATAGATATGCTGAGCTTGTGTATATATGAATCTTTTGAGTTGTTGATAGTGAATGTTGGCTATGAATATGAACGTGTCCTGTGAACCTGAGTTTGATATGAATGTTTACCTTTTCTGTTGTATTTCTGTGTGAACTTGTTAGTATGCCTACTATGGGGTATAAAACGCATGTCTCTTATAAAAGTAATGATGTGTCCAATTTATGTTTTCCCTTCTAACCACATTATATATATTTATATTATTACTATTATCGTATATTTTATAGAGACTTATATATACATTATAAAAACATCCCATGTGTTATTAACTTATAAAAGTAAATGTTTAACGGAAGATGCCCCGACGTTCCCCTCGTCTTTCGTGCCACCTCCATTCCCACACCTCCATCTTCACCTGCACCACCGAAAGAGCATCATCATCACCGTTTCCTCAGATGAAGCTGCGGACTAATCGGCACCACCAAAGAGGTTATACACTAATTGCCGCATTTTCTTCTTGATTCGATCTCACGGTGCTACCGGCACTCGGTCCCGAGCCGGCACGGCGCGGCTCCATCCATGACAGCATCACCGTCCACTTTCTCCATGGTGTCGCTCCCTCGGCGGCAACGTCCACATCAGTAGGAGCTGCTGCTGCTTTAGCTCTTGCTCGTGTTGCTGCTCTGCTCTTGCTCTCGGTCCCCTACCTTGTCTACTCTTGCTCTTGCCTGCGCTGCTGTTCTCGCTCTTGCTCTTGCTTGCGATGATGCTCCGATTTAGCTACACTTCAGTCGACTGAACCGACTTTTGGGTCAGTCGATTTTCTGGGGGGGGGGGGCTCACCGGAGTTAAGGAAGAACCAGCCACAACGGGGAAGGGGCTTGCCGGAGAGGTACCCCACTATCTATGTTAGAGTTCAGGGTGGGGGCGGTTGTTGCCAGCGGTGGTGGGGCGGTGGCGTGGGGATCGCCGGAGAAAAAGCTCGGCACGGGGGGGGGGGGGGGCTAGAGGGATGGCCGGGGCGGCGGCGGACCGGTGGTGGGGAGTGTTTTCGGGGCCAGCGGGGGGCGGCTGTTTGGCCGGTGGTGGCTGGCGGCTTAGGGGGTGGAGGTTGAAGATGAACTGCAGGCCCTTGATTTCGTATCCAACGGCTGCAAAATCGACTGACCAGAGATGAAAAAGTCAGTCGACTAACGTGTAGCCTCACCTCTAGTGCGTTCAGTTTCGACAGTAAAATTCAGTTTCGACAGCAAAATTCAGTTTCGACAGTTAAGTTCAATTTCGATAATTAAATTCAGTTTCGACGGTTAAGTTCAGAGATGAGCGGCTGATGTATTTTACATCTAGCACTTTGTGGTTATGTATTTTACGTCATCTATTGGAGATGCTATTAGAATTCCACTCAGGATAACGTTGTCTCTCTTGTCCTGCTTCAGCCTCGGCGTCATACAACTCACCGGAGCTGCTCCAATGACGAAGCCCTCCATCACAGTGGAGCAGTACCTCGGGCTCCATCTCCAGACGCCTAAGATCTACTTCCCCTCCTCCGACAGCCAAGTCAGCCGGAGCATCCTCACCGGCCAACCCAATCACGCTGAGATCGACATGGCTTCGCCAAAGAGGTTGTACACTTCTTGCATCTCTTTTTTACTCTACATGTTATATATATTGTCCACTAAGCACACGGAGTAACGGGAAATACGATTATTTTATCCTACTATATGACAAGCAGTGAGGTACCAGGCAACTTAGCTATCTGTGATGGACTCTCTTGAACGCCATCATTATTTATCTCTGCTTGTTTGAGATGTGCATTTGTCGATGGCCCTGGGAGCTGAGCGAGTAGGACAGTGGCCTGGGTCTAAAGTAATAGAAGTAGCACAAAACATTTTTTAGTGTAGGCTTTTCCTTGCTCAAGCCTGCCTACTAGAATCGCCAGTGCTTGAAAGGAAAAGTGAATGAAAAACATAGGAATTGGCAAGTTTCCTATGGTGCTGCTTTTCATGAATTTGGTGCAAAGGAATGGAGCAAAGGAAAAATGTAGGATTTGTTCCTTTATTGTCTCCTTGAAAGAAAAACCGTAGGAATTTTAATTTCCACTTGTCCTCCTTTTTCAAATTCCTATTCATGAAGCACAAGACTAAGAGATAGTAGCATAATAGCATTATAACCGTACATTTTCTTGTGGTTTGACTTAATCTCACCATGCTTCTTTGCATCATGTGTTCTTCCAATTCCTGTGAACCAAACACCCAGATTGGCAGAAATCCTGTGTTTTTAAATTCTCTGTTTTGCACGTGCATTCTTATCCTATTCCTCTCTATTTCCTATCCCTGCATTGTTAGAATCCTCAAATTCAAACAAGCCCTTGCACAATTACTTCTGTTACAAATATGTGTCAAAGAAAACCTTATGTGGTTTGTCCTGCTCCTGCGGTGCTGTGTTCCACCCCAGCTCAGCTGCTCCAACAACAGAAGGGTTCACCACAGCAGGGATCCGCTCTCTAGACTGTCTTTCGCCGCCTCAGATCTTCTTCCCCGCCGCCGGCAGCCACGACAACTGCATTACCATCATCAACTGAGCAGATGATCTTGAGGACTACACGGGTCCGCAAGAGAGGTCGCACTCTTCCGTGTCTGCTTACGTTATGCATCGCTTAATATGATGACATGCTACTTTATCATCGTGTTCGCCTATTAGACTCTGAGTCAGGTCCAAACTTATGCTGAAACTTGAGTTTTTAAATGGTTGTGGGGTACATATTGGGGCAGTAATCAGTACTATCTGTCTACTATCTGGTTAATCTCGGGTGTCTACTATGAGTTTCATGTTGGGTGCAAACAAACATTAAAGGAGCCATTATCTGTATTTTTTAACTAAAGTTATTATCTGCCTGCTATCATTGGTCTTGGGTCTATCCACGGTTTGCTACCAGCACTCTGGATCTTTGCATGCACTCCTTACATAATCTCACTATGTTTTATTCCTATGCATGTCAGTTATTGTACACAATGGAACTGGACATGTAGAGCAAAAGAGACGAGCCTTGCATGGCAATAAATTTCATGCAGACGTCGCTCCATGGTGGGTGCAAAGGCAGCCCCCCTCCACCCATTTCGGATCGTAATCAAGAGGAAGATAACTGTTCTGAGGGGGTTTCAGAAGCAGAAGACCACTCCTATTTACCCCATGAGGTCTTCGCTCTAACTTGGCATGCTGATGTTGGTAATATCATGCATATGGTGCCTTGCATTGCTTACTGTATACATCAAAGATGTCATCTGCTTAGTTTAGACATGCTTTGTGTCAATGCCATCTGTTTAGTTTCTTTATCGTATATGTGAATCATGCAATGCCATCTTGTTTAGCCAGGCATCATATATGTGAATTTTGCAATGCCACCCTGGTTAGCCAGTCATCTTATATGTGAATTATATCATGACATCATTTTTTATTATGTGTTAAATTTGTCAACAATTTTAGTACATTCAATTACTCTTCCTGTGCATCAGCCATTCGGCATGGTCATGGAAAAATCTGGAGTGGAAACAAGGTCTTCAGAGTAGACAATGCTATCTGACGAAGCGCATGTCTTGCTGGTTATAGATAGCTCCTCAGAGGAGGATTCAGCGACAGGTGACCAGTCCTATCCCCCCCCCCCCGAGGTGCATGCTCTAACTTGGCAGGGTTATGTTGCTCATATCGTGCGTATGGTATCTTGCATTGCTATGTCATTTGCTTAGTTTAGACATGCTTTGTGTGAATGCCACATGTTTAGTGTCTAACTACCATATATGTGAATTATGCAATGCCATCTTCTTGCAAGACAATATATATATATATATATGTGAATTATGCAATGATATCTTGTCGCAGGGCATTATATATGTGAATTATGCAATGCCATGTTGTTTAGCCAAGCGTCATATATGTGAATTATATCATGCCGTCCTTTTTTGTATTTCTCATTGCTTTTGTCGACAATGTTTGTATATTCAATTGCTCTTCCTGTGCATCAGCCATTTGAATTGGTGATGGAGAAATCTGGAGTGAAAACAAGGTCTTTAGAGCAGACAATGCTACCTGATGAAGCCGATATCTTGCTGGTTATAGATAGCTCTTCAGAGGAGGATTCACAGGCAGATGACTAGTCCTATTATCCCCCTGAGGTGTATGCTCAAATTTGGCAGGGTTATATTACTCATATCATGCATACGTTGTATTGCAATGCTTAGTTTTTACATGATATACACGATATTGAATGTCATCTCCTTAGTTGACACATCATATATGTGATTGCCCTCTGCTCACCTCCTTAGTATATAAATCATATATTTGAATTATATCATGCCATGATGTTTACATAGACAGCATGTATCTGAATTATGGCATGCCAACCCATTTTCTAAAGACATAATATAGTTATATCATCTCATCCTGTTTACATAGTCATCATATTTTGAATTATGTCATTCTATCCATGAATTATATCATGCCATCATGTTTCCATCGACGGCATGTTTGTGATTTATGGCATGCCAACCACTTTAATAGACACATCATATAGTTATATCATGTCATCATGTTTACATAGTCATCATATTTTGAAGTATGTCATTCTATCCTGTTTAGTCAGCCATCATACATGTGAAATTGTGTCATGCTATCCTGTTTAATTAGCCATCATATATGTGAAATTATGTCCTGCTATTTTGTTTGGTTAGACCATGTAAATGTGAATTATTTCATGCTTTGTTTTCTTCCCTACTATCCATTGCACATGTCTATCTTACAATGTCTGTACATTCAATTACTTTTCTTGTTTATCAGCCATTTCAATTGGAGGGGGTGATGGCAGTATCTGTGGGAGTAAAAACACGGTCTGCAGAAAAGAGCGTGCTACCTGTCGATGGAGATAGAACCACGGTTGTACTTGCCCAAGAACCAGCCCCACCACACATAACCCAGACTCACGCAGATTGTACCCCTACCCAGTTGGACAGAGAACCAGCTACACCCCTTCTAACCCCAACCCCAGCAGATAGTAACCTAGTTCCCGTTGACACAGCATCGTCTCCACCACAGAGCACCCAAACACGAGCAGTTAGTAAGGCAACTGCAGTGCCCAAAGCACGAGGACCACCACTCCGAACCCCAAGTCAACGCTTAAAGCAGAAGAAGAATTGTTCTCATGTCAGGTTCCATAGCTATGGTTCATACTACTTTGCTCTTGCATCACTGTATTTACTCATACCAACTAATTTCAAATTTGAAGGATACAATTGAAACTCCAATGGCGCAACAGGTATGTTTTAAACCTGTTTCTTTAACGTGTTTGCTGTTGTAACTTGCTCTGTGTTGATTTTAGTTCCAATTGAATAAATAGTTATGTTCTCATGCCATGCACATTACAAGTGTTGTTATTGTTGTGTAGTTTCCCACACTTATATTCTGTCTATGCTGCTTTGTCTTAAATAGATATGATTCAAACTGTATCTATCTTGATTTGGCAACATAAACTAGAATGAAATAGACCATACAGTGACCATAATACATAGATATATATTTGTTTCATGCTGTTATCCTGTCCACCTTACTACTGAACAGGTTTACCAAAATGAGTTTCATATACTACATTGTAAACCTGTGATGTGTTTGTTTGTTTCTCTTTTAGAACGCGGATAAAATATTGGAGAAGAGTACCCCGTTTTGCAATGGTAAAGGAAGTAATGCAGATAAGGTTCAAGATAGTGAGACATCCATGTTGGTCTCCAAGAAAACTAATAAAAACTATATTGAATACACTGAGACAACCCCACAAAGTCATGTCTTGATGTAGTGTTCGAGTTACTGGCTACTACTGCTGGCACCAGCTCTTCAAACTCGCTGCCTAAATCAGTTCGGCTTCTTGAGTCTCAACTTCAAGTTGAAAGACATCGATCAGATGTTATGCGACAGGAAGCCGAAGGACTGAGGAAGTCCCTGCAGAATTCAGATGCATACTTTCTAGTGCAACAGCAAGTGCTGGAGGATTTAAGCGCCGAACAAGAGAAAGTTAATAAGATTGCTAAGCATCTTGCCAGCATTATGGGTATCCAGGATATTGTTTCTTGAGCTCTTCTGAAGAGGTTTCAGTTCTGGACTTGTTTTGCTGCGGCGTTTATATGCTGCTTTGTTCGCTATATTTGCACTGGTGGCAAACTTTGATGCCCAGTGGATGTAATATGTGTAATATCCGTGATAGCCTAGCATAAGTTGCTTGCCAATTTATTTCCTTATTGTCTTGTTTATTTGTCTTCTTGTAGTCAGTGCAGTTCTTTTTCCGCGGTTTGCTAGTGGTCGCAATAACCTATTTTTTAAAACTAGGCCATAATAACCATGGGCTACATATTTACTGTAGTTAACATGGGCGTCCTACGGGCCATAGAAACAATGGGCCTTCTACGAGGTGTACAAACAATGGGCCTTATACGGGCGGTAGACACAATGGGCCTTCTACGGGCCGTATCATCAATGGGCCTTCTCCGGGCCGTATGATCAGTTGGCCAAACATGGGCCAATAACAGACCACATTATGGCCGTAAATGGGCCAGAGTTGAAATCGTCCGTTCATGGGCCGACCATAACGGGTCGTCGTTAATCGGCCATATTTGATGACGCTATGAAAATGGCCCAACGTATTAACGGGCCACAAACGGGCCGACTGTAACCACGGGAATAATTTGGCCCACAAGCAGAAAATGACAATAACGGGCCATAGGTAAACGAATACCGGAAATGAGCCCAAGAATAAATGGCCTCTGAGAAGGCCGAAAGATAACATGGGCTGGAAACGGCCCAACAGAATAATGGGATGTTAATGGGAATAAAGTGATACACTATTCATTACGGGCCAGTTTCACCACATGCTGTTAATGGGCCGAGGGTTACTAAGGGCCTAATATGAGCCGAAAGACGTCATGGGCCATATATGGGCCAGAAGTTAAAACGGACTGGAATTATATTGGACGGCCCAGATGACGCTACTGGGCCTAATTCGGATAGGCCATAAATGGGCCCTGGGTTAGCGGGCTATAAATGGGCTATATGCGAACAAGTCGTTAACAGGCTTGCCGTGGGCCGGCCCGCCACCTTTTGACCAAGTCAAACGGGCCAGCCTTTTCACAGGAATGAGCCTCTATTGGGCCATGCCACGTGTCGACGTATCATAGGCGCTTTGGGTCCAATGAGTGGATGACATCTGTCCCAACGGTGAGCCGACACATGTTTCCTACAGCTAATGATGATTTTACACGTGGAAAATCCCCATTAGTCGGGGCTGTTAACGGGTTATCGGATCCAAAACCGAACCCGATAGCTTAACGGTGTTCCGTTACGGTGGATGCGATGTGTCAGTCACCCTTGACGAAAGCACTTCTGTGATGCGCGATTTATCGTCATGGAAGTGGACACTTCCGTGATGATAATTTTGGTAATGTCATGGAACACTTCTACGACAGCACATGTATGACTATCTTGATTCTGTCATAAATTTGTCATGGATGTACACGCATGATAGAAAATGTGACCTACTGTGAAAAACACGTATCATCACGGAAGTGTATTTTTTTGTAGTGTAAGCATAGCAAAGTCATATCAACATCAATCTCAGAACATAATGGATACTAGGGATCAAACCCTAACAAAACTAACTCGATTACATGATAAATATCATCCAACCCATCACTATCCAGCAAGCCAACGATGAAACTACTCACGCACGGCGGTGAGCATCATGAAATTGGTGATGGAGGAAGGTTGATGATGATGATGGCGACGGATTCCCCTCTCCGGAGCCCCGAACGGACTCCAGATCAGCCCTCCCGAGAGAGATTAGGGCTTGGCGGCGGCCCCATATCTAAAACGCGATGAATCCTTCTCTCTGATATTTTTCTCCCCGAACGTGAATATATAGAGTTGGAGCTGAGGTCGGTGGAGCCTTAGGGGGCCCACGAGACAGGGGGTGGGCGCACACCCCCACCCTTGTGGACAGGGTGTGGGGCCCCTGGTGTTGATTCTTTCGCCAGTATTTTTTATAAATTCCAAAAATATTCTCCGTGAAGTTTCAGGTCATTCCGAGAACTTCTATTTTTGCACAAAATAACACCATGGCAATTTTGTTGAAAACAGCACCGGTCCAGGTTATTTCCATTCAAATCATGCAAGTCAGAGTCCAAAACAAGGTCAAAAGTGTTTGGAAAAGTATATATGATGGAGACGTATCAGTCGACAACACCCAGAGCTCGTGGAGGCAGAGCGGGCGATCTTTGCCGGCACAGAGGGCGGCGAGGTTATCACGCTCTCCTTAGATGATGAGGTCGAAGGCGGCGAGGACGGTGGCGCGGAGGGCAGCGAGGTTATCGCGCTCTCCTCTGATGATGATGTCGAAGGCGGGGGCGACAGCGGCGCGGAGGGCATCGAGGTGGGCCCCAAGGACGAGGAGATCGATGTCGACGAGTGGAGGAGTGCCTTCCCCAACAACCCCGACAACGGTACTGGCCCGGACCTGGCTCACGGCACACCGTACATGACGAGGAAGGATTTGCTCAACCTCTACTTCGACCGAAAGTAGTTTAGCTTAGTTTAAATTTATGTTTTATGTTCGGTTATGCAAAACTATCTATTTTTATGTTTGAATGCATGCTACTTTCGGTTGAACCTGCTTCGAACTTGATTAAATTGAAGTTTACAACCTTAAGTTTAGGGGATCGACTAGAAAAGGCCAATATATATATAGGCATCGTATCATGTGAATCTGCACATGTTCGTGCATCCCTGCATCCTCTCATCTTGAGTTGTTCGATCGAAATCCCATGCCTAGTGTCCGCCGGTTCACTTTTTGCAGGAAAATGCCCGCATCCATCTTAAGTTAGGCTGTGAATTTTCAAACACCACCCCCCTCCCCCCCCCCCCCGCCCTCACGTCGAGAGAAGCTCCTCCAATTCCTGATCTCGCCGAGTCTCTACGCCAGCCATGACGGAATGCGCATGTACATGGTCAATTGCCACAACGGGACGACAGCCTGCAACCAATATCAGTGATAGTCGCCGCATCACATCCTCGGACAGAGATCCATGTCGATGTTCCGCGTAGGCATCGGCCGCATCCTGGCAGCTGACGTTCCGTGTAAGCATCGGCCGCATCCTGGCAGCCACAGCTTGTGATGGAGACAGCAGTAGTCAACTACAACACTCCGACTACGGCCGCGACCAGCACATGCGGCCGACGGCGGCCACATGTCCACTACTGTGACCATGTAGCTACTTTTTAGATGAACTCCTCTTGCCAATTGCAATAGTAGTTGATGCTATTTGGATGTGCCGAACGATCTTCAGAACTGGAGTAACATGTGTTGCTGAATGCAAAATTCAGAAAATGTGAATTTCGTTTCCTTGGAATTGCTTTTCTGAAATTTAGGAGAGAGAGCAGCTGGGCAGCACATGTGCTGGTTACCTCACAGAAGAAACGAACCATGGCTAGGCCTACACCCCAAGTTCATGATCCTATACTGAAAATGACAATGTAAACGTGTTTTCTGTGATTGAATGAAAGCTCTTGGTTACTCTCAAGAAAATAGTGTTTTAACTTCTTTTTTTGAATGGCATTGTTGAAGTTGATGTGGATTCATAAGTTCATTTGTTCCTTGCGTGATTCATAGTGCAGATTGGTTCACAAGTCCCGTATATACTGCCAACTTCAACAATCAAGGGCACCATATGTCCTCCGCCATTCACCTCAAGACAACTTCACAAGTCCAGAAGCCCCGTATGATTCTCATGCTACTTGGTACAATCCATTTAACACGCGACAGATCAAAGAAAATAAGAGAGACAGTTAACAGAATTTCAGTACATAAAAATATCAAGGGCACCATCATGTGACACCACTGCTTCATCTCTTGGACAATCTCGACCCCTTTGCCTTTAACTTTTTTCTGAGTGTCTACTGCTGATGGCCATGGCCCTAATCGGAGTGTGCTGGTCACCTACAGCTGTCTTCATCACAGGTCGTGGCCGCCGCCTACGCGGACCTCCAGCCTGTCCTCCGTCGCAGGCTACCAATGCGGTGACCATCGACATAGATCTCCATCCGAGGCTGCTGTTGCAACGGCCACCCGCACGGCCTGTCACTGGTATGCGTTGCAGGGTATCGTCCCCGTCATGGCAATCGACCATATGCGTATTTCGTCGTGGCCACCGTAGAGACTCGGCGAGATCGGGAATTGAAGGAGCTGCTCGGGGAGGGGGGGTGTTTGGAAAGTTCACATCCTAACTTAGATGTAGGCGGGCGTTTTTCTGCAAAAAGAGGACCAACGCACAGTAGGCACTGGATTTCGATCAGACGGCTGAAGAAGAGAAGATGCAGGGATGCACAAACATGTGTGGATTCATATGATACGGCGCCATATATATATATATATATATATATATATATATATATATATATATATATATATATATATATATATATATATATATATATATATATATATATATATATATATCCACTAAGGGTTTTAGTCCTTTAGCTTTTTAAGGATCGCCTAGAGATGTCCTTATGACTTGTTTATTTTATTTCTTCACAATGTGATGCTCTATATGTGCAACTATTTGCCGTGCAGTTCAATTTCATCAATAACAGTTTCAATAATACCACTATGAATTACGATATTTGGTTGTTGTTAAGGATATTGTAGTTAACATGCCTTTTCATTTTTCAATTGTTGTTTAGTAACATGCATTGTACTGAATGACTAAATATGCAATCCCAGGCTACATAGCAACAAGGAAGAGTGTTACCTTAATGTTCTGATGATGTCCAGATATACATGTAATAAAATCTTATATAATGGGATGGATGGAGTGTTGTACTACATCATTTTTCAATTGTGGTTTAGCTTCTAATATTAACTTGGTGCTTTTAGGTACATATATCATTGCCAAAGATCCACACTTCGACCCTTTCTACGTATGGGGCAATGAGATATTCACGAACCAGCATCAAGTGAGGAAACTGATAAAGATTGTTATTAAAATGGGTCAAAAGATGTCAATCAAACTATTTGTTTACACTTTATGCAAGACAACAATGAACTGCAGTATGGTAAGAAAGAACCCTGTAGCCTTCTTTTTACTGCCCGTAATGAGTTGTGTGAGATGACAATATCTCAAGTTTTTTTTCTTTTGCAATGGATCCTGAAGCAGTTTACTCAAGATTACCTCTCAAACTACATGATTGGCGGCCGGCCATCACAAGGGGTTGGACTAGAGTCATGCATGCCTTCTGCATCCAGGAGAGCACAATAGGGCCATTCCGCTTCACCTTGTTCAGCAACTGAAATGTTTGTCGCCTCTTTCTTTACCATCTGTAATAGTACAAGTATAGAACCCTGGTACATCATTCATTATTTGGTGCTTATGTAATTCTTAAACATATGTACCTATGAATCAAATAATGCATTGGTTGTTTGAACCTGATGGATATGAATAAAGCTATAGCCTACTTTCAAGTTCAGATTAGGTACAATTTTAAATAGCAGCAATTAAATTAGGGTGAAATTATGTTGTGCAGGCCATTATGGCACACAGGGTTGGTAAAACACAAACATTTGCAATATACACCATAATCCGAGACGGTTCACAGAGAGAAAATGTGTCCAAGCATGCACACAGTTGCTATTGGAAATATTCCCTAGAGGCAATAATAAAATGGTTATTGTTATATTTCGTTGTTCATGATGATTGTCTATTGTTCATGCTATAATTGTGTTATCCGAAAATCGTAATACATGTGTGAATACATAGACCACAACATGTCCCTAGTGCGCCTCTAGTTGGCTAGCTCGTTGATCAATAGATGGTTACGGTTTCCTGACCATGGACATTGGATGTCGTTGATAATGGGATCACATCATTAGGAGAATGATGTGATGGACAAGACCCAATCCTAAGCCTGGCACAAGATCGTGTAGTTCGTATGCTAAAGCTTTTCTAATGTCAAGTATCTTTTCCTTAGACCATGAGATTGTGCAACTCCCGGATACTGTAGTAATGCTTTGGGTGTGCCAAACGTCACAACATAACTGGGTGGCTATAAAGGTGCACTACGGGTATCTCCGAAAGTATCTGTTGGGTTGGCACGAATCGAGACTGGGATTTGTCACTCTGTATGACGGAGAGGTATCTCTAGGCCCACTCGGAAAGACATCATCGTAATGAGCTCAATGTGACTAAGGAGTTGGTCATGGGATGATGTGTTACGGAACGAGTAAAGAGACTTTCCATAACGAGATTGAACAAGGTATTGGTATACCGACGATCGAATCTCGGGCAAGTGCTATATTGGTAGACAAAGGGAATCGTATACGGGATTGATTGAATCCTTGACATCGTAGTTCATCCGATGAGATCGTCGTGGAACATGTGGGAGCCAACATGGGTATCCAGATCCCGCTGTTGGTTATTGGCCGGAGAGATGTCTTGGTCATGTCTACATAGTTCCCGAACCCGTAGGGTCTACACACTTAAGGTTCGATGATGCTAGGGTTATAGGGAATAGCTGTATGTGGTTCCTGAATGTTGTTCGGAGTCCCAGATGAGATCCTGGACGTCACGAGGAGTTCCGGAATGGTCCAGAGGTAAAGATTTATATATGGGAAGTCCAGTTTCAGTCACCGGAAAGGTTTCGGGGTTTATCGGTATTGTACCGGGACCACCGAAGGGGTTCCGGGGGTCCACCAGGAGCGTCCACCTGCCTCGAAGGACCTAATGGGTTGTAGTTGGGTGGGAACCAGCCCCTTCGTGGGCTGGTGCGCCCCCCAAGGGCCCAAGGCGCCTAGGGTTGGAAACCCTAGGGGGGGCGCCCCCTTAGTTTTAAACCCTAAGGGGGGCGCTCCCCCCCCCCCCGAGGGCCCCCCCCCCTCTAGATGGATCTAGGGGGGCGGCGCCCCCTCCCCTTCCCCTATATATAGTGGGGGTTTTGGGGCTGCCAGGGACACGAGTCTCCCTCTCTCTTGGCGCAGCCCTACCCCTCTCCCTCCTCATCTCTCGCAGTGCTTGGCGAAGCCCTGCTGGAGTGTCACGCTCCTCCACCACCACCACGCCATCATGCTGCTGCTGGACAGAGTCTTACCCAACCTCTCCCTCTCTCCTTGCTGGATCAAGGCGCGGGAGACGTCACCGGGCTGCACGTGTGTTGAACGCGGAGGCGCCATTGTTCGGTGCTTAGATCGGATTCGGCCGTGATATGAATCGCTTCGTGTACGACTCCACCGACCGCGTTCTTGCAACACTTCCGCATCACGATCTTCAAAGGTATGAAGATGCACTCCCCTCTCGTTGCTAGTAAGCTCCATAGATTGATCTTGGTGATGCGTAGAAAAATTTTAATTTTTGCAACGATCCCCAATAGTGGCATCATGAGCTAGGTCTATGCGTAGTTTCTATGCACGAGTAGAACACAAGTTGTTGTGGGCGTCGATTTTGTCAATTTACTTGTCGTTACTAGTCTTATCTTGATTCGGCGGCATCATGGGATGAAGCGGCCAGAACCGACCTTACCCGTACACTTACGTGAGACAGGTTCCACCGACTGACATGCACTAGTTGCATAAGGTGGCTAGCGGGTGTCTATCTCTCCCACTTTAGTCGGATCGGATTCAATGGAAAGGGTCCTTATGAAGGGTAAATAGAAATTGGCATATCACATTGTGGTTTTGGCGTAGGTAAGAAACGTTCTTGCTAGAAACCTATAGAAGCCACATAAAATTTGCGACAATGACGTGTGATGTGATATGGCCAAAAGGATGTGATGAATGATATATGTGATGTATGAGATTGATCATGTTCTTGTAATAGGAATCACGACTTGCATGTCGATGAGCATGACAACCGGCAGGAGCCATAGGAGTTGTCTTAATTTATTGTATGACCTGCGTGTCAATGAAAACGCCATGTAATTACTTTACTTTATTGCTAACCGTTAGCCATAGTAGTAGAAGTAATAGTTGGCGAGACAACTTCATGTAGACACGATGATGGAGATCATGGTGTCATGCCGGTGACGATGATGATGATGATCATGGTGCCCCGAAGATGGAGATCAAAAGGAGCAAAATGACATTGGCCATATCATGTCACTATTTGATTGCATGTGATGTTTATCATGTTTTACATCTTATTTGCTTAGAACGACGGTAGCTTAAATAAGATGACCCCTCGCAATAATTTCAAGAAAGTGTTCCCCCTAACTGTGCACCGTTGCGAAGGTTCGTTGTTTCGAAGCACCACGTGATGATCGGGTGTGATAGATTCTAATGTTCGAATACAATGAGTGTAAGCCAGATTTACACACGCAATACACTTAGGTTGACTTGACAAGCCTAGCATGTACAGACATGGCCTCGGAACACGGAAGACCGAAAGGTCGAACATGAGTCATATAGAAGATACGATCAACATGAAGATGTTCACCGATGATGGCTAGTCCGTCTCACGTGATGATCGGACACGGCCTAGTTGACTCGGATCATGTATCACTTAGATGACCAGAGGGATGTCTATCTGAGTGGGAGTTCATTAAATAATTTGATTAGATGAACTTAATTATCATGAACATAGTCTAAAAACCTTGCAATATGTCTTATAGATCAAATGGCCCACACTAATGTTTCCCTCAACTTCAACGCGTTCCTAGAGAAAACCAAGCTAAAAGACAATGGTAGCAACTACATGGACTGGGTCCGTAACCTGAGGATTATCCTCATAGCTGCCAAGAAAGCATATGTCCTTGAAGCACCGCTAGGTGATGCACCTATTTTCCCAGCAACTTAAGACGTTATGAACGCCTGGCAGTCGCGTAGTGATGATTACTCCCTGGTTCAGTGCGGCATGCTTTACAGCTTAGAACCGGGGCTCCAAAAGCGTTTTGAGCAGCACGGAGCATACGAGATGTTCCAAGAGCTGAAAATGGTTTTCCAAGCTCATGCCCGGGTCGAGAGATATGAAGTCTCCTACAAGTTCTACAGTTGTAAGATGGAGGAGAATAGTTCTGTCAGCGAGCACATACTCAAAATGTCTGGGTTGCACAACCGCTTATCTTAGCTGGCAGTTAATCTCCCGGATGATGCGGTCGTTGACAGAATCCTTCCGTCGCTCCCACCTAGCTACAAGAGCTTTGTGATGAAGTTCAATATGCAGGGGATGGAAAATACCATTCCTCGGGTATATTCAATGTTGAAATCAGCGGAGGTGGAGATCAAAAAGGAACATCAAGTGTTGATGGTGAATAAAACCACTAAGTTCAAGAAAGGCAAGGGTAAGAAGAACTTCAAGAAGGACGGCAAGGGAGTTGCCGCTCCCGGTAAGCCAGTTGCCGGGAAGAAGCCAAAGCATGGACCCAAGCCTGAGACTGAGTGTTTTTATTGCAAGGGAAATGGTCACTGGAAGCGGAACTGCCCCACGTACTTAGCGGATAAGAAGGCCGGCAATACCAAAGGTATATGTGATATACATGTTATTGATGTGTACCTAACCAGCGCTCGTAGTAGCTCCTGGGTATTTGATACCGGTGCAGTTGCTCATATTTGTAACTCAAAATAGGAGCTGCGGAATAAGCGGAGACTGGCGAAGGACGAGGTGACGATGCGCGTCGGGAATGGTTCCAAGGTCGATGTGATCGCCATCGGCACGCTACCTCTACATTTACCTACGGGATTAGTTTTAAACCTCAATAATTGTTATTTAGTACCAGCTTTGAGCATGAACATTGTATCTGGATCTCGTTTAATGCGAGATGTCTACTCATTTAAATCTGAGAATAATGGTTGTTCTATTTATATGAGAGACATGTTTTATGGTCATGCCCCACTGGTCAATGGTTTATTCTTATTTAATCTCAAACGTGATGTTACACATATTCATAGTGTGAATGCCAAAAGATGTAAGGTTGATAATGATAGTCCCACATACTTGTGGCACCGCCACCTTGGTCACATTGGTGTCAAACACATGAAGAAACTCCATGTAGATGGACTTTTGGAGTCTCTTGATTATAAATCATTTGACACGGGCAAACCATGCCTCATGGGCAAAATGATCAAGACTCCATTCGCCGGAACAATGGAGCGAGCAACCAACTTATTAGAAATCATACATACTGATGTGTGAGGTCCAATGAGTGTTGAGGCTCGTGGTGGTTATCGTTATGTCCTCACCCTCACTGATGACTTAAGTAGATATGGGTATGTCTACTTGATGAAACACAAGTCTGAGATCTTTGAAAAGTTCAAGGAATTTCAGAGTGAAGTTGAGAATCAACGTGACGGGAAAATAAAGTTCTTACGATCAAATTGTGGAGGGGAATATTTGAGTCACAAATTTGGCACGCACTTAAGGAAATGTGGAATTGTTTCACAACTCACGCCGCCTGGAACACCTCAGCGTAATGGTGTGTTCGAACGTCGTAATCACACTCTATTGGATATGGTGCGATCTATGATGTCTCTTACCGATCTGCCGCTATCATTTTGGGGTTATGCTATAGAGAATGCTGCATTCACTTTAAATAGGTCTCCATCGAAATCCGTTGAGATGACACCGTATGAATTGTGGTTTGGGAAGAAACCTAAGTTGTTGTTTCTGAAAGTTTGGGGATGCGATGCTTATGTCAAGAAACTTCAACCTGAAAAGCTCGAACCCAGATCGGAAAAATGCGTCTTCATAGGATACCCTAAGGAAACTATTGGGTATACCTTCTACCTCAGATCCGAAGGCAAGATCTTTGTTGCCAAGAATGGATCCTTTCTAGAGAAAGAGTTTCTCTTAAAAGAAGTAAGTGGGAGGAAAGTAGAACTTGATGAAGTATTTCCTCTTGAACCGGAGAGTAGCGCAGCTCAAGAAAATGTTTCTGTGGTGCCTGCACCGATTAGAGAGGAAGTTAATGATGATGATCATGAAACTTCAGATCAAGTTGCTACTGAACTTCATAAGTCCACAAGGAAACGTTCCGCACCAGAGTGGTACGGCAACCCTGTCCTGGAAATCATGTTGTTACACAATGGTGAACCTTCGAACTATGAAGAAGCGATGGCGGACCCGGATTCCGACAAATGGCTTGAAGCCATGAAGTCCGAGATAGGATCCATGTATGAAAACGAAGTATGGACTTTGACTGACTTGCCCGATGATCAGCGAGCCATAGAAAATAAATGGATCTTTAAGAAGAAGACAGACGTGGATGGTAATGTAACCATCTATAAGGCTAGGCTTGTCGCTAAGGGTTATTGACAAGTTCAAGGGGTTGACTACGATGAGACCTTCTCACCCGTAGTGAAGCTGAAGTCTGTCCGAATCATGTTAGCAATTGCCGCATTCTATGATTATGAGATATGGAAAATGGACGTCAAAATGAAATTCCTTAATGGTTTCCTTAAGGAAGAACTGTATATGATGCAGCCAGAAGGTTTTGTCGATCCTAAGAATGCTGACAGGGTGTGCAAGCTCCAACGCTCAATCTATGGGCTGGTGCAAGCATCTCGGAGTTGGGACATTCGATTTGATGAGATGATCAAAGTGTTTGGGTTTACACAGACTTATGGAGAAGCCTGTGTTTACAAGAAAGTGAGTGGGATCTCTGTAGCATTTCTCATATTATATGTGGATGACATACTTTTGATGGGAAATGATATAGAACTCTTGGAAAGCATAAAGGCCTACTTGAATAAGTTTTTTCACTGAAGGGCCTTGGAGAAGCTGCTTACATATTAGGCATTCAAGATCTATAGAGATAGATCGAGACGCCTCATTGGTATTTCACAAAGCACGTACCTTGACAATATATTGAAGAAGTTCAATATGGATCAGTCCAAGAAGGGGTTCTTGCCTGTATTGCAAGGTGTGAGATTGAGCACAGCTCAATGCCCGACCACGGCAGAAGATAGAGAAAAGATGAGTGTCATCCCCTATGCCTCGGCCATAGGGTCTATTATGTATGCCATGTTGTGTACTAGACCTGATGTAAACCTTGCCGTAAGTTTGGTAGGAAGGTACCAAAGTAATCCCGGCATGGAACACTGGACAGCGGTCAAGAATATCCTGAAGTACCTGAAAAGGACTAAGGATATGTTTCTCGTTTATGGAGGTGACGAAGAGCTCGTCGTAAAGGGTTACGTCGATGCTAGTTTCGACACAGATCTGGATGACTCCAAGTCACAAACTGGATACATGTATATTTTGAATGGTGGGGCAGTCAGCTGGTGCAGTTGCAAGCAAAGCGTCATGGCGGGATCTACATGTGAAGCGGAGTACATGGCAGCCTTGGAGGCAACACATGAAGCAATCTGGATGAAGGAGTTCATTACCGACCTAGGAGTTATTCCCAATACGTCGGGCCCGATGACTCTCTTCTGTGACAACACTGGAGCCATTGCCCTTGCCAAGGAGACCAGGTTTCACAAGAAGACCAGGCATATCAAGTGTCGCTTCAACTCCATTCGTGAAAATGTTCAAGATGGAGACATAGAGATTTGTAAAGTGCATACAGACCTGAATGTCGCAGATCCGTTGACTAAACCTCTTCCACGTGCAAAACATGATCAACACCAGAACTCTATGGGTGTTCGATTCATCACAGTGTAACTAGGTTATTAACTCTAGTGCAAGTGGGAGACTGTTGGAAATATGCCCTAGAGGCAATAATAAAATGGTTATTGTTATATTTCCTTGTTCATGATAATTGTCTATTGTTCATGCTATAACTGTGTTATCTAAAAATCGTAATACATGTGTGAATACATAGACCACAACATGTCCCTAGTGAGCCTCTAGCTGACTAGCTCGTTGATCAATAGATGGTTACGGTTTCCTGACCATGGACATTGGATGTCGTTGATAACGGGATCACATCATTAGGAGAATGATGTGATGGACAAGACCCAATCCTAAGCCTAGCACAAGATCGTGTAGTTCGTATGCTAAAGCTTTTCTAATGTCAAGTATCTTTTCCTTAGACCATGAGATTGTGCAACTCCCGGATACCGTAGTAATGCTTTGGGTGTGCCAAACGTCACAACGTAACCGGGTGGCTATAAAGGTGCACTACGGGTATCTCCGAAAGTATCTGTTGGGTTGGCACAAATCGAGACTGGGATTTGTCACTCCGTATGACAGAGAGGTATCTTTGGGCCCACTCGGTTAGACATCATCGAAATGAGCTCAATGTGACTAATGGGTTGGTCACGGGATGATGTGTTACGGAACGAGTAAAGAGACTTGACGTAACGAGATTGAACAAGGTATCGGTATACCGACGATCGAATCTCGGGCAAGTGCTATATCGGTAGACAAAGGGAATCGTATACGGGATTGATTGAATCCTTGACATCATGGTTCATTCGATGAGATCGTCGTGGAACATATGGGAGCCAACATGGGTATCCAGATCCCGCTGTTGGTTATTGGCCGGAGAGATGTCTCGGTCATGTCTGCATAGTTCCCGAACCCGTAGGGTCTACACACTTAAGGTTTGATGACGCTAGGGTTATAGGAAATAGATGTACGTGGTTACCGAATGTTGTTCGGAGTCTCGGATGAGATCCCGAACGTCACGAGGAGTTCCGGAAAGGTCCGGAGGTAAAGATTTATATATGGGAAGTCCAGTTTCAGTCACCGGAAAGGTTTCGGGGTTTATCGATATTGTACCGGGACCACCGAAGGGGTTCCGGGGGTCCACCGGGAGGGCCCACCTGCCCCGAAGGACCTAATGGGCTGTAGTTGGGTGGGAACCAGCCCCTTAGTGGGCTGGTGCGCCCCCCCCCCAGGGGCCGCCGCCCCCCTCTAGATGGATCTAGGGGGCCGGCACCCCCTCCCCTTCCCCTATATATAGTGGGGGTTTTCGGGCTGCCAGGGACACGAGTCTCCCTCTCTCTTGGCGCAGCCCTACCCCTCTCCCTCCTCGTCTCTCGCAGTGCTTGGCGAAGCCCTGCTAGAGTGCCACGCTCCTCCACCACCACCACGCCGTCGTGCTGCTGCTGGACAGAGTCTTCCCCAACCTCTCCCTCTCTCCTTGTTGGATCAAGGCGTGGGAGGCGTCACCGGGTTGCACGTGTGTTGAACGCGGAGGCACCGTTGTTCGGTGCTTAGATCAGATTCGGCCGCGATCTGAATCGCTTCGTGTACGACTCCACCGACCGCGTTCTTGCAACGCTTCCGCATCGCGATCTTCAAAGGTATGAAGATGCACTCCCCTCTCATTGCTAGTAAGCTCCATAGATTGATCTTGGTGATGCGTAGAAATTATTTAATTTCTGCAATGATCCCCAACTGTTGCCGTTTGCAAAGCGTGTGTGATGTCATACACTATCACATACGGTGCGGGAAAACTAAATGTGTGTGATTGTCTACCTATTGTACATGGTTTATAATCATGAACTGTTTGTGATGTGCCAGGCATCGTAAAACTCCCGTGCCTAAAATCTGCCTGGAAAACTCCCGTGCCTGGAATTTGCCTAGTTTTAGGCAGAACCATAAAACTCCGACTGTGATGGCAATGCAAGCACAAATGAGTAGTAAGGATGAAGCGTTTGGGATATTCGAGATATTGAAAACGGTTATATAGGGGAAGCTGTATGCATAAAGGCTCCTTATCCCCGACGGTTTCTGGGTCGTGTGGGAAGGACCCCCTATCACCCACACTCATTTGGCGACGGTTCCAAATGCCATGGCGAAAGGGGTTAAAAACCGTTTGTTTAGGATTGACGCGCACCAGTGATAACTCTTCCTTCTCTACAATGCAGATGTTCTTCGGTGAACTCTTTTGACCTTCAAGACCGAACATAGCATTCTTCTCGGAAATCCATGGGCTAATTCTCTGTGTGTGCACCCGCAAACAAATAAGTCCATGTCTATTTCTGTCAATAATCTCCAAAACACAAGGGGGCAAGAGGGCAAGATATTGCACCAACAAAAACATTCGATAATCCCCAAGTGCAAGGAATTGTCATAGCAATTTCCAATGATGGAAGTGGTATGGATGAAGTGTTGAACCCACAAGGAACTAAAAATATCAATATTCTCTCAGGTCATGTCCTACCACTGATATAACCCTACGTGCACTGATCATTTGCTTTACCTAATAAATAAAATAACTACAAGTACTTAGTGGGTATAAAGAGATAGTTTTGCAACATAAAGAAGAACGTAAACATAAAAGATAGGTGGTGTCTAAGTAAAGATATCATATGATACAATATAATACAAATAACGACCGTGAAATAGTGGTGGTATGGTGTGCGAGCTTGTCCCTATGCAATTTGCTAAGTTACTAAATCGATCATCGTCGTTGCAGTTTTATATGTGGAAGAGGCCTCTGCTAACATATTATCCCTTATTTGGATTTTTTTTGTACTTATGATTGGAACTATTAGCAAGCATCTGCAACTACTAACAAGTTCATTAAGGTAAAACCCAACCATAGCATTGAGAAAAATTGGCCCCCTTCAACCCTATATGCATCAATTTCTACACTCAGCCTCGATAGTATCTATCACTCCGGCTGGCCTATGCATAGTCCTATCACACATACTACTAGCCCTCAGATGTGATCCACATGCGCGCTCATATGATGAACACTAAAGGACAACAACAAAATCATCATGCAACACAAATCAATCATATCAATTCACCAATTTAGTCAAAGAACAACAAAAATCTACTCAGACACAATAACAATGACAAATCATTGGATAATAATTCATAGCATCAAAATACCATGTTTAAGTAGGGGATTACAAATGGGTTGCGGGAGAGTGGAGCGCTGAAAAGTGGTGAGGAAGATGATGCAGATGTTGAAGACGACTGCGCGGTGATGGCTCCCCTGGCGGCACTCCGGGGCCACGGGGAGAGCGGGAGAGTCTTCCCCTCCGGCTTGTCCCTCCATGCCCCCTGGATGGGGAGAGGTTCTCCCCTCTGGTCCTTGGCCACCATGACTGCCGCCCGGATTGGATCTCTTCTCTCCGTCTCTTTATTTTTCGGTCATGTTTTATGACTGAACACCGTTTCTTTTATAGCCAAAGATCACTAACGTTTTGATGATATTTTTAGTTGTGTGTGAGATGACAGTTTCTTGAGAACAATATGACATTTTCTAGATGATGGTTCAACTTTCACCTCTTGTTCGACGCTCAAAAGTGGCACAATCGTAAAAGTTGCTTTAATCTATGTCAAGATTAATTCAAACTTATGCTTGGAAGTCACCATGATATGGCTTTCTTTGAGAAGATCAAGATGGATATGAAAATGGTCTAAAACGGAGTCCGGATGCAAAAGTTATGACAAGTTCAGAGATGCTCATGGTGATACCAGATTAAATAATGGCTTGAAACCCAATTAAGATGACTCCAAATGGAAAAACTTTCAACATGAAAGTTGTGCGTCTCGTCGAAACGGATGATTTTGATATAAAAATCATCTTAATCCAAGGTGTTATGCAAAAGTTACAGCCAGTACAAGGCGCTGCTGCACTGGATGGCCGGACACTCCGGGGACAACCATCCGGATTTTGATTTTCTCTATGGATGACCGGACACTCTGGGTATGTTAGTCCGGGTTTTGAATTTGGCTGCTGCAGACTTTGGAAAACAGCTGAAAACCCCCTCAAGATGGCCTCAGATCAAAACACGTTCAACATGAAAGTTGTTCGTCTCGTCGAAACGGTAAAGATTGCTTTTGGGCTCGTTTCCATCCGAGGTCGTTTACTCCCCCGAACATGGCCCACAACATGCAGCCAGATTTTACTGAACAGTTTTGGAAAGTTCGGACCAAACAAATCCAAATTGGACTAGGGTTTTGGACGTGAATTGAAGCCTTTTCCTTGCACGGGAAGTCCAGCCGCCTCTTATATACTCAAGGGGTGATGGCCGATTGAACAACACACAATCGATCAATTCATCTACCACTTTTTATCTTTTATCTTTTCTCCTTAACCCTAGTTCTTCTTCTTCCTCGTTCTTCGTCTGTTCTTATTCTTTGCAGGGCAGCGAACCTCGAGGCCCTAGGGGCGATCAGGTCGACCTAGGGCAGCCCATAGCCGCCGCGCGTCCAGACGGGGTCCCTCCCGGGCGTGCGGGGCTTCGGGTCTTCAAAAGCGCCCGCCAGATTGCCTGCGTACCGCGCTTCCGGCCGGGTCTCCTTCGACGTGAGCTGCGGTGCATCATCCTCGGCGTCGAGGGTACACAGTGACGTGTTCGTGTGCGAACACACTTTTTAGCGACTCCGCTGGGGATCGAAGCTTTGAACGGTCTCCAGCCCGCTCTTGCTACGAAGAGATCGTCATCTAGGGTTTGCAATCTACAAGGGTAATATGAATACCCAATTCCCTATATAGATGCAAATAATTCATATGGTGTTACTAGATCGTTCAATGAGTATACTTTATCGGCCAGCCCTAGTTTGTTCAATCATGCATCTAATTACGTGCATAGGCCGATTCAAAGTAATTTATATGCTTCAACTTTTTATGATACTAGTAACATGCATCATATGTATCCCAACTCTCATGCATCGGCAACCCCACAAATTTATATGCCGATGAACAACATGATGAGTTTGGTTAATCAAGTTGAAACACCTCATGTAGGAACTTTCAATAGCATGCAACAAAGTGTTTCACCTTTTTATTCATCAGCAACTAATTTGCAACATGTTAATCTGAACATGCTGGTGGATAGGGGAATTGGCCATGGTACTACTAGTTATTCAGCCAATTGCCATCAATAATCATATGCTACACCTCATGCTTCTAATTTTTGGGCACCATATGCAACTGAAGGTATTCATAATTCGGCTTCGCACCTTCTTGCTAATGACCGAATAAGTGAAAATTCTATAGGATCACATGTGTGTTCGCCTACTACTGTAACATATCATGTTCCCCCTACATAATTACAGAAGTTCGGCAACATCTCATTGCCGAAAGAGTCTAAGAGCATCGGGGGCAAACATATCCAGACTGGGTAGTTGAGAACAAGCTTACATTCTCTTGGGATTTGTGCAACTCCAATCGAAAGGAACAAATAGAAGGCGGGAAGCCTCATGATTTTGCTGCAGTAAAAGCTAGAGTTGTGCAAATGATTCAGTCACCCAGTGTTGTACCATCCACTGCACCCCCTAAACAATTGCAAAGTTTCGGCACCTCATTGCCGGAAAAGTCTGAAAGTATTGGGGGGCAATCTCATGAGGAGTGGATGGAAATTGAGATGAAAAAGTTTAAAGCTCACCAAGATGAGATGTGGGCTAAAATTAGACAAGATCGAGAAGCCTTTCAAATTAAAAAAGATAAAGTTATTGATTCAGGTAACAGAGAAAATTCGGTTATTGGAAAAGCCGAATCAAGTAGTATATATTCTGAGTCCATCAAATCTAAAGAGGCAAGCATTATTGAGAAAGGGCATGGAAAGCCTAGCAAAACAACCATGCTTGATTTTTCTGAAATTAATGGAACCTACTTCCTTCCCTATGAGTTTCGTGCCATAGAAATTGACGAGCTTCAAGGACAAGAACAAGTAGCCGAACAAAGTTTGGTTGAAAAAGATCTTCAAACTAATGATGCACGGAATCAAGAAAAAGATGATGAAGAGGCATTGGGGAGCGATCCAAAGGCGGATCAAGATATTGTTCAAGTCACACCACCATCATGCTCTCCCAACATATTTGAAGAGGTGTGTTTAGCAAGTAATTTACCTATTTTCAAATTTGGTCAAAACTTTATTATTGATGCATCTATTAGAAAAATCCTCTTAAGTAATGTTGAAAGACCAATGAAGAAGGGTAATTTACTTGTTAGCAATAAAATCATTATAGAATATATCGGTCAACCCATTGCGCCATTTATAAAGACCGATAATGACTTACTGTTGCAGCCAAAGCTTTCCCTGTTGCTTTATTTAAAGTTCGTATCTACATGGGTAGCTTTGCTTGTTTCATACTTGGCTTACTCTTGGTCTCAATTGAGGCATGCATGTTCTAACTATTTTTGTTTCAGAAACTTAAAGCCAAGGTTAGATTCTTTTCAGAAAACTGATGCTAGTATAATATCTTATCCAATGACATCGGTAAGAGAATGCAAAATAAAATTCATAGCCGAATGGGGTGATACAAAATCTGAACCATTCGTTTGCTTAACTCCAAAGCCGTTCTCACAGCAAGATCGGCTAGAAAATAAAAAGTTTACCTTCAATTCAAGCATGTGTGATCAAATATTTGATTTGTTGCTAAAAAATAATTACATAAGAATTCTTGATCACCATGTCAAGCCATCAATTCAAGGACGAATGTATTGTAGGTTGCATCATTCGTTCAAACATAATTGTAAGGATTGCAATATGTTTTGTCAAATAGTTAAATCGGCCATTGATAAAGGATGATTGAGAATTGTTGAAACACCAAAGGATGACGAGTCTATTCCGATTGGTCTTGATGGCAAAAAGTTTTTGCATCGGCTACTTCAAGCTGATCCATCTAAAGAGAAGGTAAAAACTACAGGTGACGGGATCATGCTTTCAAGTAAAGAAGTTGTTGAAGAGCACAATGAACATAAACTTGAGGGCGAGAATTCCATCGAAGCTACAATGAAGATGCCAAGGACTGGGGGGCAGCAAGGAAACCCAATGATCAATGAAAGCAAACCAAAAGAAAACAAAGGCCGAAATAAGCGCAAGTGTAAGAGATCAAAAATCACCTTCGCTGAACTATTGGATAAATGTCAAAAGAAGAGTGAAGAGCGGAATGCTTATCGGCCAAACCATGCAAAGAAACCAAGATCACCCCCAAGGCGCAAATATGAGGATCGGTATTGGCAAAGTGAGAATTTCAATGCAACATATTCATATCCTTATTTTGGGCCGCCAATACCAATGTCGTGGATGCCTCCCTATGCTCATTTAAATCCATATTCATCATGTGTAGGATCGAAAGTATGTCTAGAGGGGGGGGGTGATTAGACTACTTGACCAAATAAAAACTTAACCTTTTCCCAATTTTAGTTCTTGGCAGATTTTAGCTATTTTAGGACAAGTCAAGCGATCATCACACAATTCAAGCAAGCATGCAAAGAGTATATTGGCAGCGAAAAGTAAAGCATGCAACTTGCAAGAATGTAAAGGGAAGGGTTTGGAGAATTCAAACGCAATTGGAGACACGGATGTTTTTCCCATGGTTCGGATAGGTGGTGCTATCCTACATCCACATTCATGGAGACTTCAACCCACGAAGGGTAACGGTTGCGCGAGTCCACGGAGGGCTCCACCCATGAAGGGTCCACGAAGAAGCAACCTTGTCTATCCCACCATGGCCATCGCCCACGAAGGACTTGCCTCACTAGCGGTAGATCTTCACGAAGTAGGCGATCTCCTTGCCCTTACAAACTCCTTGGTTCAACTCCACAATCTTGTCGGAGGCTCCCAAGTACACCTAGCCAATCTAGGAGACACCACTCTCCAAGAAGTAACAAAATGGTGTGATGATGATGAACTCCTTGCTCTTGTGCTTCAAATGATAGTCTCCCCAACACTCAACTCTCTCTCTCATAGGATTTGGATCTGGTGGAAAGAAGATTTGAGTGGAAAGCAACTTGGGAAAGGCTAGAGATCAAGATTCATATGGTAGGAATGGAATATCTTGGTCTCAACACATGAGTAGGTGGTTCTCTCTCAGAACATATGAGTTGGAAGTGTAGATGTGTTCTGATGGCTCTCTCCACGAATGAAGAGGAGGTGGACGGGTATATATAGCCTCCACACAAAATCCAACCGTTACACACAATTTACCAATCTCGGTGGGACCGAGTCAAAACACTCGGTCAGACTGAAATAGTACACCTAGTGACCGTTAGAGATTTTCGGTGGTACTGACATGCAACTCGGTAGGACTGATTTTGTGAGGCTTAGGGCATAACATAATCTCGGTGAGACCGATTACACAAACTCGGTGAGACCGATTTTGGTAATAAGCTAACCAGAGAGTTGGTCAGGCAAACTCGGTGGGACCGATTTGCTCTTTCGGTGAGACCGAAATGTTACAAAAAAGGAAATAGTGAGTTTACATTGCAATCTCGGTGGGACCGATCCGCTCTTTCGGTGAGACCGAAAAGTTACGAAAGGGAAACAGAGAGTTTGCAATCCCATCTCGGTGAGACCGAGATCCCTATCGGTAGAACCGAATTGCTAGGGTTTGGCAGTGGCTTATGACAAGTGAAACTCGGTGGCGCCGGATAGAAAGAATCGGTAGGACCGAGTTTGGCTTAGGGTTTAGGTCATATGTGGATATGGGAAAGTAGTTGAGGGTTTTGGAGCATATCACTAAGCACATGAAGCAAGAGGCTCATTAAGCAACACCTCATCCCTCCTTGATAGTATTGGCTTTTCCTAAAGACTCAATGTGATCTTGGATCACTAAAATATAAAATGAAGAGTCTTGAGCTTTTGAGCTTGAGCCAATCCTTTGTCCTTAGCATTTTGAGGGTTCCACTTTCACCATCCATGCCATGCCAATCATTGAGCTTTCCTGAAATAATCATCTTGGAATAGCATTAGCTCAATGAGCTATATGTTGTTATGAATTACCAAAACCACCTAGGGATAGTTGCAATTTCAATCTCCCCCTTTTTGGTAATTGATGACAACATATAGATCAAAGCTTCGACAAATGATAATAGGCATGAAAAATATCGTTGCTTTGAGAAGTATGTGATAAGTAAGAGCTCCCCCTAAATTTGTGCATATTTAAGATTTGCTTTGGACTGCAAATGCACAAAGAGTTAAAGTCATGGGTTACTCTTCCATGTCACATACATCTTGGTGGAGCGCTTAAAATGATAAGAATGAAATACATGCACTCATCACCAAGAAAAGTGAATGATCACATAAGATAGATAAGATAATAGCATTCACCAAGCATTAAGTGTAGCTTATGATCAAACACATGATCATCAATGTCTCACAAATAAAGCATATCAAAGTACTCAACCAAAAGCAAACAAAGTTCGAAAAACCACCAAATAAAGCAAGAGAGAAAAGCAACACTCTCTCTCGAAGCCTATGATCTATACATTTTCTCTCCCTTTGGCAACAAGTTACCAAAAAGTTCCTAGAAAATGCATAGTGCTAAATCGACACTCAGGCTTGATCTTGAGCTTTCTCAGAACATGCTCTTCATCATCAGCTTCAGCAGCTTCAGGCACTGGGGCCTTGATCTTCTCAGCAGCTGGGATGCTTCTTGTATTCCTCGTTGGTTTTGGCTTTGGAGCTGGCTTGACCTTGGAAGCAGTTGCCCCTAATCTTATGGCATCACCCATCAGCTTGGGTGCCTTAGGTGCTGGTGCAGCAACCTCTTCTTCTTCCTCTTCTTCCATGATGGAAGCCTTTCCAAGCACTTTGGCTACGGTCTTCTTGACCCTTTCCTTCATTTTCTTTCCTTCAGCAGCAACTGGCTCTATGGGAGTGGGCTTCTTAGGAATCTTGGTTGAAGCTCTGGCCTTTGGCATAGGCTACCTGCCTGCTGGCCTTTTGATTTTCATCCTTGGCTTTATGCTCTGTGCTGGGCCATATTCTTTCTTGAGCACAACTCTCTTTGATGTGGCTTCCTCTTCCTCTGCCACATAATCTTCATCCTCGGAATCTGAAGTTCTCTTCTTCCTCTGTCTTGTGGCAGCTTTTGGCAGGTTGCTAGGGGTGCTCCTGCTGCCATCATCTGAAGAAACTGGAGGGACTAGTGCCCTCACTCATTTGCATTGGCTGCTCTGACAAATTCTGGCTATCACTTTGGTCTGACATGATGAACAAGTTGACTGCTGACCCTGTGAACATTTTATAGATGAGGTAGAGTGGATGAGCATCACAAAATGCAGAGGTTTTTGCAAAAGAATGATTCAAAAATTAGTTTCAGTTTCCCACAGAAAGCATTTTGGATCTACTGATTTTTAAACTCGGTGATACCGAAGCAGTTTTTGGAACCTAAACTAGTGAACTCGGTTAGACCGAGTCACAGTTCGGTGGCACCGAGACTGCTAGGGTTTCACAAAGTTCCAAAATCGGTCACACCGATTAGTAATACTCGGTCAGACCGAGTCTCACTTGTGCAATGGCATAAGCCAAATCGGTGGGACCGAGTTTTTCAACTCGGTGGGTCCGAGATGGTTTCGGCGGAAACCTAACCCTAAAATTTTCGAATCAAACCTAATCTACGAGTTCATTGACTGGATAGAAGTTTATCAAACGTGGCAAGAATCATTATGATCACAATGTGCTAGGAATCGGATTGGGGAATAGCACAAAGATCGAGTCCATACCCTAGTTCGGCGGAGACTCGCTACGGCGGCAACGGCGGGGTTGATTCCCGTTGACGGCGACGGAGAGCAGCGACTGGAGGCGGCTGGCGGCGAGGAGACGATCCGGAGACCACGTTGGCAGAGCGAGCTATGGCGTGGGCGAAGGGGTTCGGAGAAATTTCCAAATTTTTGCCCGTGACTATATATAGCCCGACCCTGTCGGTGTGACCGAGTGGAACAACTCGGTGTGACCGAATGGTTCAAATCGGTTGCACCAAGATCGAAAACATAGATCAACTTAATGATCTCGGTAATACCGAAAGTGGGGTATCGGTCAGACCGAGAATCACAAAGAGGTTTTGGAAGTTTAAGTCTATGACAAATCGGGGACTCCGAGTGCTCCTCACACAGAGTGGTTCGAATCTGACTTGATCAATTTTTGTGATGTAGCATGAATAGAGTTTGAGACGAGAAAAGCATAGATATCTAGAGGAGGTTCTTAGGCATTCTTGTCCATCCACTTGGCAAAAGGGAATAAAACCAAACAATCAAAACAACAAGTGGATGTCCTCGAATGAGTAAAATATGCAACCAACAAGCTCACACAATAAGATGGCAATTGAAATATGTGACAAAGCATGCACAACCAATTCTAGCATCTATCAAGCAATTTGCGATGACTAGGTCATCTATATATGAGTATATTGACATAGGAGTCAAGTGAGAACACTTGATCATAGGTCATACTCATCGTTTAAGCTCAAGTGGGGTTACCACTTTTACATAAAGTATTGTTGTGTTCACATCTTTAGAGTTGCTTTAGCTCAAGTCTTAGAGTAAAGCTCCCCCTAGATGTGATATCCCCCCTAAGAGGGATGAACTAACCTTGGGTTTTGTCGATGATGACTTCATGTAGATGTTGAAGATGTGGATGCTCAATGTTGATGTAGATCACTTGGAGCTATCCATTTGAGTGAATTGCACTTTCAATACCTACATGGGTTAGTCCCACAAGGAACAAACAAGGATATCCATAGACATAGAGTGATGCACGCACAAGATGATGTCCATGAAAACTCTTAGGTTACCTTGTCCCTTGTCTTACCAACAAGAGGGTTTGTGACTCCTTGAACTAGTGCAAGATGTGGAAGTTGATTGCACTTGTTCTTGCCAAAATGATAAGAGTGAAGTATGTTGGCGGAGTCACCCTCAAGAACTCTCTAGTTCTTCTTCTTTTGGATCCACACCATCTTGATGGGAATCCTTGGAGTTGTAGTCGTACTTGATGAAGTGGAACTTGAAGTGGTCTTGGGAATCCACTTGACTAATGTCTTAGGAGCTTTTTCAAATGCATCAATTTCCTCTTGAAGCTTGTCCTTGCCTTTTTGCTTGTAGTCTTGTGGTGGAAGATCATCTTGAGCTTGTGCCCCTTGAAGGAAGTATCATACTTCTCTTGTTGAGGAACAAACTTTGTCTTGGGGTATTGATCTTCTTCCCACTCAACTCCATTGGCATTGAACTTTCGTTCAAAACCAACACCTTGATTCTTCCGGTGCATTCCTTGCTTGCGCACAATTTCCTCGAATTGCTTACTCCCGGCAAGGCTTTTGTACACTCCTTTCTCTATAATTCCCTTTAATAAGCTATTTTCTTGCTCAAGTGTAACTTGGCTAAGAGAATCATTAGTGGAATCAAGAGAACTACTAGAAGCAACAATATTGGATTTAGCATGATCATTGTTACTACTAGAGGAAGAATCTTTCTTGTTCTTGTTACTAGACTTGACTTGAGGCATGTAAGTGGATAAGAGTAAATGCTTGGCAATGTAAGAAGAACTTTTCTTGCGGAGATCATCATTGATTACCTTTAAAAACTCATGCTCTTGTTCAAGATTGAGCTTTTCAAAGCGTAACTTCTCATGAGCTCTTAAAAGTTCTCGATGATCTTCGAAGATAGTTTCATGAGCTAACTTAAGAGTTTTTAGTTCTTTAGTTAGAGCCTCAATCTTCTCCTTATCATTGTCATTCGTTTTATCTTGATTAGCATGATTAATTGATGTTTCACCATAGTATTCATCACTAGAGTTGTCAACAAGTAAATCATCATCACCTAACAAGTCATCTTCATCACTATTAAAATCAACATACTCGGGGTGTGTTACCTTAGGACCTTTGGCCATGAAGCATCTTCCAATTCCTTCATTTGGTGAGTCAAATATGTCGTAGGAGTTGGTTGACACAAGTGCTAGATCGGCAACACCTTCATCTTGAGTATATTCAGAATCGGAGTGATAACTTCTCTCGGAGTGGTTGTCGGAGTCGGAGCCGGATACCCATTCACCAACATGAGCTTGATGTCTTTGTTTTGTGTAGCTCCTTGATGATTTTTCCTTCCTTTCCGAATCCTTGCTTCTCCGTGAGTATCTTCGTTCATAACGATCATCTCTACTCCTTCTCTCTCTTGGTGGTGATTCTTCTCTTTTGCTTCTTCTTTTTGGAGAGTCTTCTCTTCTCCTGTAGGGAGCCGTACACTCATTGGAATAGTGTCTGGGTCTTCCGCAATTGTAGCAGTTTCACTCTCGACTAGAAGATCTTTTGTCATTGTAGGACCTTGACTTGGAGCTTCTATCTTTGCTTCTACTCTTGTAGAACTTGTTAAAGTTCTTCACCATTAAGCTCAATTCTTCATTGAAGTTCTGTTTCTCACTTGATGATGTAGGGGCTTCACATGAGGCTTTGTAGGCACCACTTGATTTGTTGTGAAGTTCCTCTTTATCCTTAAGTGACATCTCATGAGCAACAATTCTTCCAATTACCTCCGTTGGCTTGAGATCTTTGTAATTGGGCATCATTTGGATCAATGTGCACACGGTATCATATTTTCCATCCAAGGCTCTTAGAATCTTCTTGATGATGAATCTATCGGTCATCTCTTCACTTCCTAAGCCGGCAATCTCATTTGTGATGAGAGCAAGCCTAGAGTACATTTCAGCGACACCTTCACCATCCTTCATTTTGAACTTGTCAAGTTGACTTTGAAGCACATCCAATTTGGATTCCTTGACGGAGTCGGTACCTTCGTGCATATCAATCAAAGTGTCCCAAATTTCCTTTGCATTCTCAAGACGGATGATTTTGTTGAATTCTTCGGGGCACAATCCGTTGAAGAGAATATCACAAGCTTGAGCATTGTATTGCAACATCTTCAACTCATCCGCGGTAGCTTCACGGTTCGGTTCTCTCCCATCAAAGAAGTCACCTTGCAAACCAACACACACAATAGCCCAAACGACGGGGTTATGTCCAAGAATATGCATTTTCATTTTATGCTTCCAACTAGCAAAATTAGTACCATCAAAGTAAGGACCTCTATGGTGATACTTTCCCTCGCTAGACGCCATACTCTCCTAGGTTGTGAAACCAAGGCTATGACCACCAAAAGCTATGGAAATCAAAGCAAATGGAGACCAAAGCTCTGATACCACTTGTAGGATCGAAAGTATGTCTAGAGGGGGGGGGGGGGTGATTAGACTACTTGACCAAATAAAAACTTAACCTTTTCCCAATTTTAGTTCTTGGCAGATTTTAGCTATTTTAGGACAAGTCAAGCAATCATCACACAATTCAAGCAATCATGCAAAGAGTATATTGGCAGCGGAAAGTAAAGCATGCAACTTGTAAGAATGTAAAGGGAAGGGTTTGGAGAATTCAAACGCAATTGGAGACACGGATGTTTTTCCCGTGGTTCGGATAGGTGGTGCTATCCTACATCCACGTTGATGGAGACTTCAACCCACGAAGGGTAACGGTTGCGCGAGTCCACGGAGGGCTCCACCCACGAAGGGTCCACGAAGAAGCAACCTTGTCTATCCCACCATGGCCATCGCCCACGAAGGACTTGCCTCACTAGCGGTAGATCTTCACGAAGTAGGCGATCTCCTTGCCGTTACAAACTCCTTGGTTCAACTCCACAATCTTGTCGGAGGCTCCCAAGTGACACCTAGCCAATCTAGGAGACACCACTCTCCAAGAAGTAACAAATGGTGTGATGATGATGAACTGCTTGCTCTTGTGCTTCAAATGATAGTCTCCCCAACACTCAACTCTCTCTCATAGGATTTGGATCTGGTGGAAAGAAGATTTGAGTGGAAAGCAACTTGGGGAAGGCTAGAGATCAAGATTCATATGGTAGGAATGGAATATCTTGGTCTCAACACATGAGTAGGTGGTTCTCTCTCAGACCATATGACTTGGAAGTGTAGATGTGTTCTGATGGCTCTCTCCACGAATGAAGAGGAGGTGGAGGGGTATATATAGCCTCCACACAAAATCCAACCGTTACACACAATTTACCAATCTCGGTGGGACCGAATCAAAACACTCGGTCAGACCGAAATAGTAAACCTAGTGACCGTTAGAGATTTTCGGTGAGACTGACATGCAACTCGGTAGGACCGATTTTGTTAGGGTTAGGGCATAACGTAATCTCGGTGAGACCGATTACACAAACTCGGTGAGACCGATTTTGGTAATAAGCTAACCAGAGAGTTGGTCAGGCAAACTCGATGGGACCGATTTGCTCTTTCAGTGAGACCGAAATGTTACAAAAAGGAAATAGTGAGTTTACATTGCAATCTCGGTGGGACCGATCCGCTCTTTTGGTGAGACCAAAAAGTTACGAAAGGGAAACAGAGAGTTTGCAATCCCATCTCGGTGAGACCGAGATCCCTATCGGTAGAACCGAATTGCTAGGGTTTGGCAGTGGCTTATGACAAGTGAAACTCGGTGGCGCCGGATAGAAAGAATCGGTAGGACCGAGTTTGGCTTAGGGTTTAGGTCATATGTGGATATGGGAAAGTAGTTGAGGGTTTTGGAGCATATCACTAAGCACATGAAGCAAGAGGCTCATTAAGCAACACCTCATCCCTCCTTGATAGTATTGGCTTTTCCTAAAGACTCAATGTGATCTTGGATCATTAAAATATAAAATGAAGAGTCTTGAGCTTTTGAGCTTGAGCCAATCCTTTGTCCTTAGCATTTTGAGGGTTCCACTTTCACCATCCATGCCATGCCAATCATTGAGCTTTCCTGAAATAATCATCTTGGAATAGCATTAGCTCAATGAGCTATATGTTGTTATGAATTACCAAAACCACCTAGGGATAGTTGCACTTTCATCATGGGACAGGTATGATACAAGGGCACATTCTCCGTCTTATTTTAGACCATCTCGCCAATACTATGCAGCTCCAAGAAGATCAACATTTGAACAATCACATGTCAAATACCGTTTCAATCATAAGGAATCGGTCCAAAGCTCAAGGAAGAAGAAAGAGGTGGTAGAGCGAGTTTGCCGCGTGAAAAGAGATGGTCGTAAGTGTGCTACTTCAGATTTGATTTCAAATGACAAAGAGCCAATTAAAGTGTTGACATTGGCTACAAAAGGCAAAGAAGTGAAGCAATCAATTGATCAAAATCAGAGTGCCAAATCTGAAGAAAAGAAGTTAGGGGTGCACAAGGCCGAAAAGGAGTTGCCATTGGTTGAAACAAAATCACAGTCGAGGTGCTCACTCGCCTTATCGTATTGGCAAAAGAAGGAGTTACAAAAGTTTAGTGCACAAGAACTTGAAGAAAGGAACATGGCATGGGTTCCCAAAGGAAGTACTCAAAATAATTATTATGTGCAAGCTTCCATTACAAGAAGTGCGGCAAAGCTGAAGAAGGAAAAGAGTGAAAACTATGAAGGACCAAGCCGAAGGTTTCAACATCCTCGGTCTATACATTATCCATATTCTTCAACTATGCCATTAACGCATATGCCATGGAATTCGTCATCAGGTATGATTTGTAACCCTCAATGGGCTTATTTTAATCCATGGATGCAATATAATTTCTTACATTATGAAAGGGTATTGCCAAATCACTATACATTTGATTAGCTACAAGTTTGTTGCTGATCCAAAGGGCCAAAATACTTTATTTGTCATTTCATTTGTTTATTTCGGCTATATGTGCTTTGAATGAAGTTTACATGTAATGGCCGATATTTATCTATCGTCCTATGAGTATGTCAATGCATGGCCGGTGTAGTATTCTAACATCGTCCTTAGTTCGATTGGAGAGCGAGACAAGGTATGTGCTCATGGGAATTTATATGTATGCCTATATTATGATTGAATGGAGTTGAGACATCATGATTGATGTCATTGAATATATGCTGCATAGGCCAATTTATAGTTGCAGAATTGACTGGTGGGCTTATACTTTGTTTGTATATGATTTGGCTTATGCATCTTTGAGATCTATAAAAGGCCAAATCATAGCTGATTTTATTACTGAACATCGGATTAATGACATGCATAATGTTGATATTAGCCTTGTCTCTCTAGTACTATGGAGATTATGTTTTGATGGTTCAATTCATAGCAATGGTCAAAGTGTTGGTGTTGTTTATATATCTCTTTATGGTACTATTTTTGAAGCCTCATGCCGCTTAAAATATTTTTATGCACGATTAATCAAGGCCGAATATACATTGTTATTCGGATTGACTCTTTTACTTGCTATAGGTGCTATACATATTGAGGCTTTCGGTGATTCGTTATAACTAGTGCAACAAATATCCAAGGGTTATCAATGTTTTGACAAATCACTTATAGTTTATCGTGGGGTATGTCTAGATGCAAAATTTGCCTTTGGTTGCTTTAAAATCGTTCTTATATTTAGACATGACAATTCAAAAGAGTTGGCACAGCAAGCATCCGGCTACTACATTAATCATGATGTATTGCATTTCTCTCAATAGCCGATGCTTCATCTCGTCAACATAGGTAAAGCCGAACCAAAGTCCACAGCTTCGGCCACTAATGAATTTTGATGCAGGTGAAAGTAAGGATTGGAGAGAGTTTATTGTTGATTATCTACAAAATCCTAGCAAAAGGGTGAACAATACGGTTCGGAGGATGACCTTGAGACACATATCTATGGAACTTTATCATCGGATTGTTAATGAAGTTGAGAAGGTTTCGCCCAAGTTTGCAGCAAGGGTTCAAAAACAATAATGGCCGATATATAATTATCGCCCTAAGCATATAAATGGCCGATGGAGTGTTGACATCGTCCTTAGAACAAACATGGTACAAGTTATTTTTCGGCACGCTAGCTTTGCCGAAAAACAGGGGGCATGTGTTGACGCTCAAAAATGGCACAATCATAAAAGTTGCTTTAATCTATGTCAAGATTAATTCAGATTTATGATTGGAAGTCATCATGATATGACTTTCTTTGAGAAGATCAAGATGGATATGAAAGTGGTCTAAAACGGAGTCCGGATGCAAAAATTATGACAAGTTCAGAGATGCTCATGGTGACACCAGATTAGAGAATGGCTTGAAACCCAATTAAGATGACTCCAAATGGAAAAAGTTTCAACATGGAAATTGTGCGTCTCGTCGAAACAGGTGATTTTGATATAAAAATCGTCTTAACCCGAGGTCGTATGCAAAAGTTACAGTCAGTATAAGGCGCTGCTGCACTGGATGGCCGGACACTCGGGGAACAACCATGCTGGTTTTGATTTTCTCTGTGGATGACCGGACACTCCGGATATGTTAGTCCGGGTCTTGAATTTGGCTGCTGCAGACTTCGGAAAACAGCCGAAAACTCCATCAAGATGGCCTCGGATCAAAAAATGTTCAACATGAAAGTTGTTCGTCTCGTCGAAACGGTCAAGATTGCTTTTGGGCTCGTTTCCATCCGAGTCGTTTACTCCCCCGAATATGACCCACAACATGCAGCCAGATTTTACCGAACAGTTTTGGAAAGTTCGGACCAAACAAATCCGAATTGGACTATGGTTTTGGACCACTTTCATATCCATCTTGATCTTCTCAAAGAAAGTCATATCAAGGTGACTTCCAATCATAAATCTGAATTAATCTTGACATAGATTAACGCAACTTTTACGATTATGCCACTTTTAAGCGTCAACACCTCTGTCATAACTAAAACTGCCAGCAAAAATGTTGGAAACCTCACCCTCTCTCAGTGAAAGATAAGATTTCCGAAAAAAAAAACACAACACAAACCGAGCTCACCTACGTCACCGCTCTCCTGGTGCGATTTCCCGTCCCCGAACCAAATTTCAAAAGGAAAGCCTTCGACCGCAGACACACCACACCTCTCCTTTCCGCTCCTCCCCGCGCACGCGCCTTCAAACTATTGCTGGTCTTTCCTGCAGTGATCGAATGCTTTGATGCGCTTCCATGTTAGGCTGAGAGGAGTGTGGGTCTGCCTCCTTTAGTTTGTAGGGATTTTTTGTTCTTGGTAGACTTGTTCAGCAGCAACTCTGCTTTCTGTTGGAACTTGGAACCGAGGCTTGGTTCAGTTAACCGACATCTTAGCGGTCCTCTGGTGATGTAACTGGGATGCACACAGCACACGTAGTTGTGGATCCTTCATTGTGCACTCTTCCTATAGCCTTTTCCATATGATTTTGTGTCTGCTGTGCCTAATTTTTCTGATATTGTGATCGAATTCAGTGATCATTTTTTTGTTTTGCTTTTGGCCCAGTGAAGAGTAAATTAGGCTTTGGTTTTCTTGTAGGATTTTCAAATGAAGAGTGAGTGATTATCCTGAAGTCTTAGTTTCTGTGTCTCATTATTGCAGGATTAATCCCTTTATCTGAAGCTGATGGCCTTTGTTTGTTCATGTTGTCATATTTTGTATAGTTTACATTTCTCACAGCTGAATGTTGTTTGTTTTGCTTATATATCCAAAAAAAATTTTATGGTATCCACATGCTAGGTGTTAATATGGTGTTTACATTTCTCACAGCTGAATGCTGTTTGTTTTGTATAGTTTTCCTTATGCGTATCTGAAAATGAAAAACGAAGTGCTCTAAATGATACTTACATATATAAGTGGTAGAGCCCCAATATAATCTGAGTATATAATATGAGTAGAGCCTGAGTATGTAACTTGCAGAGCCTGGATATAATTATCCTTTTTTATGTCTATTAATGGCAGTTCATTCTGTTCTGGTTTGAATTAGCAATGTATCTGTTCCTTCAATGATGTTTTAATTTGTTACTTACCTTTTACTGTTATTAACACAACAAAGTCATGGCACCAATAGTCACTCTTTTATGCAGATTCAGAAGCAATGTAGAGCTTACTGAAGTAAAACAAAGTAGGAGTATATGTTATTAGGTGTCGTAATGTTCAAGTCAAAATTGTCTTGTTTCATATCACTGACTGCACCTTTGGTCGTGACACGTCAACATAAGTGTTCTATGTTGTACTCCCTCCATTCCAAATTACTCGTCGTGGTTTTAGTTTAAATTTGAACTAAAACCACGACGAGTAATTTGGAACGGAGGGAGTATATCCCATCAGTTCTCTGAATTTTCAAACAGTGCCTAAACCAATTGATCTTATATCTTATTAATGTAGCTTCTTTTTTGGTCTTTCAGTTCATTCTCTTCTAGTTTTCATTTGTTCAGGCATTGAGCTTTCCAAGGAGGAACAAGGCCTTAGATGATGCACTGCTTGGTTTCTTGAGCAAACAGTTCTCCCCCTCCATTATTACATCATAATGAACTTTTTTGTTTTATTTTTGCGATTCATGCACCTTCATTTATTCAGGAAAAAAATTCAGCCACTTCTAAGGATTCCTCCTAACTAGTGAACAAAGTTTTTTTTTATGAGAACAAAGTTTTTGTTCTATATATTCTCTGCACCCCGCCTCACCCTCTACATTTCATACTAGCTAGATGCAAAATTGCATTACATTTTTTCCTGGTTGTTATGGGGCGTGTTATCTTTCTCTGTGATGTTTTCTTCTTAAAGCTTATATTCATTTTGTAGCCTAAAAAGAGCAAAGTAGATGGTGTGCGCAGGGATGCTTTTAGCAGATTGTCAGATTAGTACTTCTCGCAAGTGCTGAAAAACCTGAACCCATACCAGGGCGCTGTTAGGGCATGTACAATGGTGGCATATGTATCCATATGCCTCATGATAAAAAATAATTTGAAGCATATGTGTTGATTTTTTTTCTCCTCAATGCAAGCTACTACTAGTGAACCTCGTTAAAAAAAATGAAAAGTGACTCTCACTACACATGCATCCCTCTTCATTTCAAGTTTTTCAACTTTATGCACTAGACCACACTTTTTGTCTCTAAGCACCCGCCTCCTGAAGAGGATCCCGCTTCCTCATCCGAACCTACTTTTTCTGTTATCCGATCCTACATGCCATGTGAGGCATCACCCTGGGGCTATGCATTGGCCATGTCCTTATTGGTTCAGGTTTGAAACTTTGGATGGCTCCTTGTGTATGGGAAGCGTGAAATTCCGTCAGAGTTTGCCAGATGGGTGGCTGACGAGAAGATGCACGGGCTGCAGACACCCAAACAGGGTTGATCCTACCTTAGTCGGCAGTCACGAAGATGCTGAATTCCATGATGTCTTGATCAACTTATCCCCCTTTGCGCACATAAATCTGCCTTGGTCACCACACGGATCTTGTCATTCACTTTGTTTGTCTGGCCTTTTGTTGCCAATAATAAAGAGCCGTTCTTGCTTGTTTGCGGTTGTTGCTTATCTTTTCTTACTACACAACCTTATAAAATATCTGGATCTCAAAGTAATTTTTGAAGGGTATTTTGTACTTGCATTGTGATGGATGTGTTACAATAAGTAAAAAAATTCTCTGATTTTGTGCAAAATAAAATCTGAATGATTTTTGTAGTTACTCCTAAAAATCTGCAGCCACAAACCCCCTTGGCTCTGTAGGAGCTTCCACGCTCATTTGACGAAAAGGCATCAGTTCACGACCTTGGTGTTAATCACCCCGATACCCCCAACATCCTTGGGAGAACAGATGTCTCATTTGACCATATGGTAACTTTGCATCCCCTTCTGCTAGAAGAAACGGGATCTAATTTTATCAAACTGGTGATGTATTCTAATTTTATCTATTCATGAGATCAAGATGCTATATGTTAATCCTAGAGGATTTATTCTAACAAAGGGCGCTCAACAACCAGAAATCCAAAACCAAGAACACTGGTTAACAAGAGAACAAAAGAAATCAAGGAAATCGCCGCTCAAGTGCGATAAGGCTTTATGATAGTTTTGCAATTAAACAAGATTGGCAAAGCATCATCCTTAGCGTTCTTTTTAAGGCATCATCTTTAGTGTTGATATATATGAACAGAGGCTAAAAAAATTCAAAAAAAAAGGCTGATGAAATTTTTCGATGAAGGGTGCATTTTATCGACTCATAAGCATCAAGGGAGAGCTGATGGCATATGCTACAAATCTGCTGCACATCCACTCATCCGGATGAGATGATGAGATGGATCGCTCTCTTCACTTGAGAAATGCTGCTCCTCCTCCCATGCACCTCCCTCACCTGCATGCAATGCAATGCAGAAAACAAGCCAGCATTAAGAGTAACCTTCAGACAGATGACTGAACCAAGAAGAAAAAACCCTGTGCTACTGGTGCTACGCATCATGAACCTTGGCGCGCATTTCGGCGAGCAGCACGCCGTGGTCCGACGACGCCTGGACGGAGGTGACCTCGAGCCGGAGCTGCTGCTGGAGCGCCTGCATGATGGCCACCAGCAGGCCCCGCCTGTCGGGGCACCGGAGCTCCAGCAGCGCGTCGCTCTCGATGATGGAGACCTGCACGTCCGTGGCCACCGGGGCGCTGCTGCTGCTACCACTGCTGCTGCTCGGCCCTTCCATGCCCGTCAGCAGCGCACGCTTCTCTGACGACCCTTTGGACACCAGCAGGTCACCGTGAACCTGCTGCCTGACCACAGAGGACTCAAGGTCCTGGATGCGTTTGGTCAGCTGCTTCACGTACTCGATCGTGTCCCCGAGTATCGACGCCTTGTCCATCTGACAACCACGCAAAAAAGATGTCTGAATTCGGTTATCTATCCATTCCATGCAATGTTACTGAATTTCTCTTCTTGTAAACAAAGATAACTGACAGAATTGGTTAAACTTCCTGGTTACTACTGAATTTGTTTGAACCAAACATACATAACTGAATTTTTTTGGCTGAAGATTGTGCACGTACCTTGGTGACGAAGGGCACCAGGGACCGCAGGACGATGAACCTCTCGTTGAGCTTCTCCCTTCTCTTCCGCTCCTGCATGACATGGCTGGCGCCGAAGTCGACCTCCCTCCGCGCACCGGCTTCGTCGCACCTCGGATCACCCGGTGGCTTGTTGCAGGCGGCACTGAAGAACAGGAGGACACTCTTGAGCATCTTCTGCCGGGTGGTGCCTCCGGCGACCGTGCGTCCATGGATGCCAGCATCCCATCTGGAGAATGAAGATCGGTGCGTGACTGCCAGGTAGGACCCGGTGTTCAGGCCGTCGGCCTGTCTGAGGGTGTTGTTGCGATGCAGGATCAACGAGACTGTGTGTGCGTAGTGAGCATTTTCAGCCATTGCTTGGTTCTCACCTGCAGCTGGGATACAGAGAGGACATCAAGTGAGGTCAGATGCTAGCCAGATAAATCAAGAGAACGAGAAATGAAATTACTACCTGACGATTGAGGGTAGCCACTGCATAGCTCCTCGTAGAGAAAATGCCAAGCCTCATTTTGCCCATGCAAATTGGAATGATCATCAGTGCTGTTCTGGCAAACCATCAGCATTTGGATCTCATCACCAAAGTTGCTTGAGCAGCCATCTCTCACCCTCTCTGACGTCTCAACCTGCATCAGCTCGCTGCTCCCTGCATTACGTGTTGCATGATCATCATGGCTTGCTGAACCCGACGCGCACTCTGCATCGATCTCGTCGTCGTCGTACTCCATTTCATCGTCCTCGTATCCTGGGTTGAACTTGTTTGGCTCCGGCTTTGGCTGACCAGTGGGTGTCTTCCTCTGCGTTTGGAATGACTGTTGGTCAATGTGGCTGGTTTGGTTGGAATGGCAGATGCTAGAGATCATGTGGATTTCTTGTTGATCCATGAAGATGGCCATTGCATACTGGACCAAACCCATGTCTTCCTCCACCTGAAATATGTGCATTTTGATTGGTCAGAGCCTCTATTTTCCCTGATTTGTCCTCATAGTTACAAGAAGCAGATTTTTTGGCACAAGTAATTGGAAGGAGGTTAGTTTAATTATGAAATGACACAATGTGAATTCACCTTTTCTGTGGTCCCGATTTCTAGGACACCGTCGACAATCGGAATGCATACGACCGTCTGTGATATGATTGATGTACAGATAATGGATATTAGATGAAGTTTGTAGGTAGAAATTCATAATTGATAAATAGCTATGCTTATAGGGGAAATACCTTGATTCCTGCACTCTGCAATTCATTTCCACCAAAATTTGTTATGCACCCAATGAGAAGGAAAATATCATCAGACAAAGAAGGGGGAAAACTGAATTGTACAGATTCGTGTTGGCTTTGCCATTAGCATGTTTATACCCCAATCACTTTGTATGTCTACCATTAGGTAAAGAATTATGCTTTTTCATTCTTTCTACTCAATCTGTTCATCCAGTTTTTGTCATGCTAAAATGTTTAATTACGATTGTACACACACTGCAGATTAAGCGCCGACTAACGGATGGCTAAGGAAAATCAAGAAAAGAAAAGTACCCTGGCAAGTATTGCTCTTGAGAATGCCTTGCTGTCAACTTCATTTGCTCTACTAAGCCATACGTGCCCTCCCCTTGCAAAGGCCCTTCCAGGTAACCTGCAGACAGAGTAGAGACATGTGTCAACTATCAACCAAACAGAGTACATGCCAGATTTACTGGGCTCGTGACATCAAGAGATTATCAGGTGTCGACTAGCACGAACAAGTGCAACTCTGGAGTTATCAGGTGTTGAACTCGACAGAAATGATTTCAGTCAAAAAATATGGTGCATCATGATGAGAAAGAGAAGTTGACCCAGGAGCACTTCGGGTCCATGCTGTATAAGGGCCAGAGAAGGACACATAATTTCAATTGGGAGGGCATGGACTTCACGCAATGCAACCTGTCGACCCTTGGTGACCCTATCATAGAGAAGGAGGTCACTGATGCCATTGTGCAAATGCCTAAGGACAAGGCGTCGGGCCCAAAGGTTTACATGGTGCGTTCTTCCCTGCCCTGCATGTAGAGCACTTCCAGTGGGTCAACTAGGCCAACATCGTGCTTCTCCCCAAGAAGGATGGCGCCGAGTGAATCTATAATTTTTTCGGCCTATTAGTATCATCGACACGACCATGAAAAATAAATTGTGGCAAAGATGATGGCCTCGCATCTTGCACCCTTCATGCATGTGCTCGTTTCCAGGATCCAAAGTGCTTTCATCAAGTCATGGAGTATCGATGACAACTTCCTATATGTTCACAATTTGGGGCGTAAGCTGCACAGGTTAAAGAAGCCAATTCTCCTTTTTAAGTTAGACACCAGGAAGACCTTAGATTCTGTTTGGTGGGACCACTTGCTCAATCTTCTCCACCGTAGGGTGTTCCTGATGAAACTCCGGGACATGCTTACCACTCTTATGCAATCCTCGACTTTGAGGGTTTCGTTGAGTTCTTGGGGAGCTGATCAAGCATGGGAGGGGCCTTTCCCATGGAGACCTGCTCTCTCCACTTCCCTTTGTGCTTCGATCGACCTGCTTCAGAACCTCCTAGACATCGCCACTCGTCGGGACCATCTCCATCTTGTGGGTGGGAGGGCAGCTTTCATTCGGACCTCCTTATATGCAGATGACGTGACGGTTTTGTGGTTCCAATTCGGGTGGATATTCAACGCCCTACCACCATTCTGCATGGGTTTGGGGAGGTCACAAGCGTTGTGACGAACTTGGAGAAGATGCTTGTGGCCCCCCATCCGATGCACTAACATCAAACTTGACAAGGTCCTCGCGAGTTTTCCTGCCAAGTAGGCCACCTTCCCCATGATATATCTCGGGCTATCTCTGTCTATGCACTGTTGGCGGAGGACCGATTTGGAGCCTCTCATCGACAAGGTGGTGGGTAAGCTTGTCCCTGATAGGGAGGCAACATCATGGCGGCTGGCAAGGTTGCCCTTGTCAAAGCGATGCCCATGGAGCAGGCAATCTACCACATCACGTCCCTGGTCCTAACATGGGACGCTTGTGGCGGTGGAGAAGCTTCAACACGGTTTTTGGTGGTAAATGCAAGGCGAGCTGGAAGCTATGCCAAGGAAGTTTGGAGGCTTGGGGATTTTGGATTTGTGCAAGTAAGCTAGAGCGTTCTGATTACATTGGCCATGGTACAAATGGAAGGAGCCTAATCGGGCATGGGTAGGATTGGAGACGCCTTGCAGCAAGGTGGGCGTGGACCTCTTCTATGTCGCAACTACCGCCATGGTGGGCGATAGCCAGACTACCAAGTTTTGGCACTCCCTGTGGCTTCTTGGGGCCAAGCCAGATGTTATTGTGCCCCTGGTCTTTGTTGCATGACCTTTCTTGACTCACGAAGATTGACATGGCCCGTGGGTTCTTGGTAACCCACATTACACAATTCAGTGCCTTTATTCTGGAACAAGTGCAGCTCCACGATGACATTACCGACGATATTGTTTGCAAGATCACCACCAATGGCAAGTATTCCATGGCGTTGCCCATTTCCACGGGGCGATTGATACCCTCATGTTGCCAATAGGTTGGGTCATCTAGGCACCTCTAAAGTGCAATTTTTTGGATTGGCTCGTCCTTAGAATAGAGTATGGATGACCATTTGGAGAGAAGAGGCTGGCCAAACTATGGTTTATGTCAGCTATGCAAGAGGGAACCTGTGTCGGCGACCCATATGTTGTTCGAGTGTGGGTTCTCTATCAGAAAGAATTTGGAACACTGTCAAATCTTGAATTGATGCATTGGAGCTTGGCACCACTTCCTAGCAAGCGCTCCTCTCGGTTCACGCTTGGTGGGAGGCCGTGGTGTTGCGAGGAGAGCATATGAGACGCGCGATGGCCTTGCTCATAGTGTTGGTCCGAGTCATGGAATGAGAGAAATGCAAGGGTTTTTAGAAATAAGCGTACTATGCTGAACATAATCATTGCACACATCGAGGATGAGGTCAAGGATTGGATTACCGCCTGGGCGAAGCACTTGAGTTCACTCATGTCACCAGAGTAGGCTTTTTGTTTTCCATTTGTTGGGGCATAATGGACCTTAAACCTTGTTGATTTTCTTCTTTATTAATGCGATGAGATAAAATTTTTGCCTCCGTTTCAAAAAATCATGGGATAACAATGTTATATCTAAAGCTAAGTTTAATAGCATGTCAAGTGCAGATATCTAAAAGCTCAAATAATATTTGACAAATTGGACCATTTTTTGTGTGAAACATGCAGAGTGGCACCTTGGTGTGGTAAATTCAATTAGTCTGGGATAAGATTATCCTTATCAATTTGTGCCTGTCCAATATGCCTATGTACACAATGGGGTTTGTCAGAAGGAACTCATGAGGGTTTCGATAAGCACCATAATGTTATTTTTTGGAACTCCATGGACACTTAAAATGATATAAGCTCATGAAGTTGAAATCTACGTGCCATCAACACTTCTATCAAGAACAAGTGTCTTATATATGATGAAATGGTGGTGGGAAATTTCTCAACCTAGCAACAATGCTCTTTGAAGAGAGTTGCTTAGAGCCAAATATTTACCAAATGGAGACCCTTCCAGCTCCAGTCCGAGGAATGGCTCTCTAGAAATCTTTCGTTAACATTAGGGAGGTTAGATCCCTTGTAAAATTCATTGTCGGCTCTGGCTCTTCCACTTGGTTTTGGTTGGATTGGTGGTCAGAGCATGGGCCCCTTAAAGATAAATTCCCTCATTTTTCCTGCTGCTTAGGATCGTTTTGATACATGTGTATATTATATTACCACAATTATTGGAGTGTGCTACTCTTATGACCAGTAGAACTACATAAACAACACTACCTCTGTATCATAATATCTAACCTTTTTTGACGAAAATGCCCAATGGAGCTTGGCCTCCATGGAAGCCGAAGTTGAAATGATCAAAATTCAAATTTGCATGTCTCAATTTTTTTGAAAAAAAATACACATATACTTAGAGATATAATGCACAAGTGTGTAAATTTTCAGGATGAAAATACGTTGAAATGAGTGCTACAAAAAAAAGCAAATGCAAGGCCTTTTAGTACATGCACTATTCATTCATAAATTTGTCTATTTTTGCACAGACCACATTGCAAGGCATTTCATCTGAAATTTTACACACATACACATCACATCTTTGTTTACTTGTACAATGCATGTTTTTCAGATTTTTTTTCTGAAATTGCAAGTTTGAATTTTGATTTATTTTCAAAAATTCCGGCCTCCACATAGGCCGAGCTCCAAAACGCCCCACTCGATTTTTGACACTATGATAATGTAAAAACAAACGTCTTATGTTAATGATACGGAGGAAGTACTAGAAAAGATACAAACAACTTTCTAACAGGACAACACCTTTCACGACGGGGATGCCTTAGTGCACCCCGGCAATTTTGCATCGTTGAGCTATATATGTAGCACACCTGGCCAAGTGTTCCCCTAATTTTGTTATGTTTGGCTAGAAGTTTGTCAAAACAAGATTGACCGAAACTTCTCTTCCTTAGCTACAGCCGGAATGTTTTGCCGGAGTAAGAAAAAGCGGTAACAAGATAGTACTAAAAACAGTGCAAGAAAGGCTGCAAAGGTGGTGCGTACCCGACGCCGGGAGGGAAGGAGTAGGAGGCAGACATGAGATAGAACCACTCCGTCTCCGTCAGGTCTTCCGGCGCCAGCGCCGCGCTGGGCCGCCGAGCCTCCTGGACGCAGCCGTGGACGTCCCTGAAGCCTGTCCCGCCGCCCGCGGCAGCCTCCCTGGCCAGCGAGTCGAACAGCTCCCGCAGCTGCCGGCTCCGGGCCTGGTCGGCTGCCTCCGCCGTCGGCGCCGGCGCCGGCGCCTGCGCCTGGGCGACGGCCGGCTGCACCGTCTTGCGCGTCTTGATGGCGCCATTGTAGTGCCCCTCCGCCCACACCAGCGCGCTGCATGCCGTCCCATTGATTTCCGTGACGAGCAAAAGAAACAAAAGAAACTTGTGTTGAGCTAGAGTTGGTAGTGATCTTGCTGTACCCTTGGTCGGGGCAGAGCTGCCAGAGGAGGGCGTACGTCCACCGCAGCCCCTGCGCCACCGCCTGCAGCGATCTCTGCACCTCGCAGCTGCTCGCCATGGCGTCCGCCGATCTACCACTAGCTTGCTCAGAGAGGGGGAGAGAGAGAGAGAGAGAGAGAGAGAGAGAGAGAGAGAGAGAGAGAGAAGGAGAGGTGGGGGAAAGAGAGCTTGAAGGCTTTAAAGTTTGACCGGTGGCTGCACCAGACGGCTCATGGCGAGGCCGGTCACGTGGGGCACTAGGCAGGGCCAGCATGGGCCAATTCTCGCTCTCTTATTTTCGTTGCAAAGGACGAGACATGTTCACACATGCATCACCATGTGAGTTTTCTTCTTCTCTCCACGAAATAGACACTCACGTAGTCACGTACCACCAAGCACTAACCGAAATCTCACAGAATAAGGCAAAGGGAGCAGCAGAGAGAGGGAGAAAGATAGGGGGAAGAAGAGACTCAGACGTAAGGCATGTGTGTGTGTGTGTGTGGGCTAGCTACGTCGCCATTCCAAATCTAGGGCTGCAGAAAGGAGTAAAAGGCTCTGGCCCCTCGCCTCGCCGGATGGAGTTAAAGAGAATGTCACTAGATCCTAGTCCTTGGCAGATCCGTCAGCCTTCCATTTCGGTAAGGCAGGCAGCCGGTGCCTTCTGTGGCCGCCCTTTGTGCACAAACTGCAATGGGATAGGGATCCCTGTGCTAGCTGCTCACCGTGCTGTCTAGTCTACCGGGGGTGGGTGGCGGTTGGTTGCGTTGGAAAATTCACAGCGCTTTGCTGTTTGCAATTGGCGCCATGCTCCTGGAATGCTACGTTCTTGTGGTAAAAGTTGTCAAGTTAATGGGCGGGAACCACGCTTTAGACCTGAACCCCTTTTGCAGCAACAGTTCGTTTGCTGAAATGTGGGCTGTAATTGTTGGAGCTGCAGGGTATGCGGCCCAATCATGTGCACCTCCTTCATCATGTTGGTAAGAGTAGCGACACTTATTGCCAAGAGGGTGACTTCAGACTCATTGATGTATTACTTTATAAGATTTTATTAAATAATTAATAAAAAATGATTCTGTGCATCGCTCCATGCAGAGGACGGGGTTATCCTTCCTTTTTCAAAAGAAAACTTTAATCATAATACCTTTCATAAAAGTCGCTTCCACATCGGGCGACTTAGGCATGCCACTATCCTAGCCATCGCTGAGCCCCAATCTGTTCCCTCCTATCCTCTCGTCGCCGCCGTGTGACGCCGCCAAGCTAAGCCCAGGGGACAGATGGCGATGGCGGGGGGTCTCTGCTCTCACGCGGCTTGGGGTGGGGCGAGGCCCCCGGTGTGTGGAGGCGCGGCTGGTCGGTTCTGCGGCGCGGCGGCCGGTCGGATCTCAGATTAGCGGCGGTGACATGGAGGGCCTGGTGGATGGGTCGGCTATACATGTCGTCTGGCCTCCGGTCAAATCTGGTCTGGCCGATGCGACATGCTCCATGATACGTCTCCAACGTATCTATAATTTTTTATTGTTCCATGCTATTATATTATCAACCTTGGATGTTTTATATGCATTTATATGCTATTTTATATAATTTTTGGGACTAACCTATTAACCCAGAGCCCAATGCCAGTTTTCTGTTTTTCCTTGTTTTAGAGTATCGCAGAAAAGGAAAATCAAACGGAGTCCAATTGACCTGAAACTTCATGGAACTTATTTTTGGACCAGAAGAAGCCCATGGAGTATCAGAGATGGACCAGGAGAGTCCCGGGCTGCCCACAAGGGTGGGGGGCAAGCCCACCCCCTGGGCGCGCCCCCTGCCTCGTGGACAGCCCGGAGATCCACCGACATACTTGTTCCTCCTATATATACCCATATACCCTAAAAACTTCGGGGATCATAATAGATCGGGAGTTTCGCTGCCAGAAGCCTCCGTAGCCACCAAAAACCAATCTAGACCCGTTCCGGCACCCTGCCGGAGGGGGAATCCCTCTCCGGTGGCCATCTTCATCATCCCGGTGCTCTCCATGACGAGGAGGGAGTAGTTCTCCCTCGGGGCTGAGGGTATGTACCAGTAGCTATGTGTTTGATCTCTCTCTCTCTCTCTCTCTCTCTCTCTCTCTCGTGTTCTTGAGGTGGTACGATCTTGATGTATCGCGAGCTTTGCTATTATAGTTGGATCTTATGATGTTTCTCCCCTCTACTCTCTTGTAATGGATTGAGTTTTCCCTTTGAAGTTATCTTATCGGATTGAGTCTTTAAGGATTTGAGAACACTTGATGTATGTCTTGCCGTGCTTATCTGTGGTGACAATGGGATATCACGTGATCCACTTGATGTATGTTTTGGTGATCAACTTGCGGGTTCCTCCCATGAACCTATGCATAGGGGTTGGCGCACGTTTTCGTCTTGACTCTCCGGTAGAATCTTTGGGGCACTCTTTGAAGTTCTTTGTGTTGGTTTGAATAGATGAATCTGAGATTGTGTGATGCATATCGTATAATCATACCCACGGATACTTGAGGTGACATTGGAGTATCTAGGTGACATTAGGGTTTTGGTTGATTTGTATCTTAAGGTGTTATTCTAGTACGAACTCTATGATAGATTGAACAGAAAAAATAGCTTCGTATTATTTTACTACGGACTCTTGAATAGATCGATCAGAAAGGATAACTTTGAGGTGGTTTCGTACCCTACAATAATCTCTTCGTTTGTTCTCTGCTATTAGTGACTTTGGAGTGACTCTTTGTTTCAGGTTGAGGGATAGTTATATGATCCAATTATGTTATTATTGTTGAGAGAACTTGCACTAGTGAAAGTATGAACCTTAGGCCTTGTTTCCTAGCATTGCAATACCGTTTACGCTCACTTTTATCATTAGTTACCTTGCTGTTTTTATATTTTCAGATTACAAAAACCATTATCTACTATCCATATTGCACTTGTATCACCATCTCTTCACCGAACTAGTGCATCTATACAATTTACCATTGTATTCGGTGTGTTGGGGACACAAGAGACTCTTTATTATTTGGTTGCAGGGTTGTTTGAGAGAGACCATCTTCATCCTATGACTCCCATAGATTGATAAACCTTAGGTCATCCACTTGAGGTAAATTTGCTACTGTCCTACAAACCTCTGCACTTGGAGGCCCAACAACGTCTACAAGAAGAAGGTTGTGTAGTAGACGTCAAGCTCTTTTCTGGCGCCGTTGCTGGGGAGGTTAGCACTTGAAGGTATATCTTTAGATCTTGCAATCGAATCTTTTTGTTTCTTGTTTTATCACTAGTTTAGTTTATAAAAGAAAACTACAAAAAATGGAATTGAGTTTGTCTCATACGCTTCATCTTTTTAATATCTTTCGTGAGAATGATGGAAAGGAAAATTGTGCTCAAGTGCTAGGAGAAGAAGTCTATAAAATGTTTGGCACTAAATCTTTGAATGATGAGCATGATTGCAATGTTATTAGTATGAACTCTTTGAATATCCATAGTACTAATGATGATTGCACTAGTCATGATGAGAATGTCTCCTATAAGCATGTCGATTTTTGTGGAGTGCATAGAGTTTGCAAGTACACACCAATTAGGGAAGATAGATTTTGCAAGAGGCATAAGTACTTAGAAACTAAATGGTTGCAAGAAAGGCTAAATGTTTGTGCTGAAAATTTAAATTTTCTTAGCCGTACTTGTGAACTTTGCAATGAACGTGGTCATTTAACCATCCGATGCAAATTGTTTCATGATCTAATCGTTTCCAAAAATTGTGATGACTTGATTTCCCTTGCACATCATAATGAACTTAGTTTGCTTATGGGTTATGAAGAAATGAAACGTATAACTAATATCTTCCAGTATTTGCCCGTGATGAACTTCTTGATTTTGATCTAGAGGAAATTTATATGTATTGTGTGGTGAATTGTATTGAAAATCCTTATGTTGCCAATTACATAAAGAAAAGAAAACAAATAGAAGATGAAGAGAATACTAATGAAAAGGAAGAGACTTCCCAATATCCTCCTATTATTTCTTATGATGAATCAGGTAACGAGGAGGAGCCTTCTATTCAACCAATCTTATTAATAAGGAGCTCCAAAAAGAGTGTTGAACCCACACATGATGTGAAGAAGAAAAAGAAAAGACGGAGAAGCAAAGGTAAAAATGTATCCCTCCCAAATGATGTTGCTCCTATTACTCCTTGTGATGATGATAATTATTATACTATTGGTGCTGTCCATACTATTAATGATGAGATTTATTATGCTTATGATATGAAAAGGCCCAAGCTTGGGATGCTATGTTTGATGAGAATGCCATGTTTGAGAATATATTTGCCGCAATTAATGTTTGTCCCAAGCTTGGGGATGCTATGTTTAATGCAGATGATATTTCTAGCCTCCCAAGTTTTGATACGCAAATTTGTTATGACGACAGCATGCCTCCTACTTATGATGATTATATTGATGAAAGTGGGTTTGGAAGAGTGTCAACTTTAGGAAGTAATGATCCCACTATTTTGGAGGATGTTGAATCTTATTGTGATAATTACGAAAGTGGATTTGGAGCGGGAACAAATCGCCGCCACGCCCGGATGAACCACGCGATTCCACATGGCGCCCCGCCGCCTCCCACGGCCGCCGGCCCGCCTGGCCCAGGGCAGGCCCGCGCCGCGCAGCCCAGGCCCGAGCGCCCCCGCCGCCGCCACGCCTCCCTGCGCCGCCCGTAGTGCCTCCCCACCGCCTCCACCCGTCGGCACGCCTCCGCCTGCCGCCGACGGTCAACGTCGCGCCATCGCACCGCCCAACCGTGCCTCTCGTCGTTCCCGCTCGTCGCCGGCTCCTCTGGCCAGATCCGGCCGCGGGTCGGCCGGATCCGGTGAACCCCCGCCGGAGCGCCCCTCCCCGACATCTCCGGCGACCTCCCACCAACTTCGGCAAGTGCTCCGGTTGTCCTTGATTCGCGCGCCCACGAAGAACCCTAGATCTGGGCGAGGTGAAATTCCACTAAGTCTTTTCCCTATGACATTTTATGCCCCTGTTCATCGCCTCATATCTCCGCGCTCGTTGCTTCGAATGATGCATATGATATATCAAAATGTTCACCCTGATATGCTCTTCATTTCATTCCATTGTCGCATGCTAGTTTGAGTTCATCTTGATGCCCTAATCATTGATGCAAGAGTGCTATAAAATGTTTACTGCTGCTACTTATCAATTTATGGTGATTTTCCATTTTTGTCACATTTGATGTGTGCTTCATATGAGCCTGAGCTCTACATGTGTTTTGATATACAACATGCCATATTTGCAGTGGAGTTTGTCTTGCATTTTTGTGATCTATGTGGTGACTAGCACAAGCATGCAAACTAGGCTTCGTGATATTGCTATTTTCATGGACTTAGGATTTTGCGAAGTCCTTTTCCTGCTGTTATTTTTATGCCATGTAAACTTGATGCTGTAGTGAGATACATGCTTGTTTTGAGATACTTCAGTAAGGATGTTTTGAGCATGTGGTTATGCTCTATCCATCCATGCCCCTGTTTGCAATTATGGAGTGCCCTAGTATGTCTTGTTCTTGCTCTACTTTTGCTATAAAATGTTCCTGACAGAATGTTAACTTGTTAATCAATTTTGTCATGGTGGTTGCTAGTGATCCATGCATGATATGAACTTGCTCTTGCCATGGTTAGCTTCATGAACATGTAATATTGTTGTTTCTATGACTGTTTTGTCATGCAATGCTTTGTGGTGAGTGATTTGAGCTCGCAAAGTTGCCTTCATAATTCTTTTTATGCCATGCTCAATTTTCTGCTAAGTCTGAAACTGCTAACAGAACTTCCTATGTTTGCATGGGTGCCATCATATCTTCTGTGTCTTTTTGGCTCATGATCAGTAAGGGAATTTTGATCTATGCTTTTAGAAGTATCATGCCATGCCTTTGTTTGCTATCATATGTTCCTGTAGCATGTTGTTTGCTTGCTCTAAATAGTGCTTCCTGATATTGTTTTTGACATGTTAGTAATTTCTCTAAGTCTATGATGCTGATATCTTTTGCACTTTTGCCATGCTTGTTTGAACCTGCTCTTGTGTGATTTAGCCGTAGCTCAGTGTTTATGTTTTGTCAAGAATCTTGTGTACACCATTTACATTTATTTTGTTGTTATGTTGGGGTGCAGTAGCTTAGTTTCTTGTTGCATTATATGTGGCATCATGTTGTTAATCACTGAATTGTGTCATTCTTGTTTTGCTTGCCATTTGCAAACCGTGCATCAGTTTCCAGTGATCTTTATATCGATTTCGACCGAAATCATCTCATCTTTCCATCGGCACACTTGGTTTGCCAAGTTGATTACTTGACCATTCTTTCCCTTCTGGAGCACGCATATGCATTGCATATCATGTCTTGAATATCATGCCATGTTTTGCATCATGTTGCTTGTGCATTGCATTGTGATTGATTGTTGGTCCTTTGCTTGTGTTCTTGCTTTGGGTAGAGCCGGGAGACGAGTACGTGATCGAGGAACATGTTGAGTACGCTAACGAGGATCAACCTTTCGACAACTCTGAGAACATTGCAGGCAAGATGACCATACCCTCGAAATCACTTCTATCTTTGCTTTGCTAGTTGTTCGCTCTATTGCTATGTCGCGTTACCTACCACTTCCTATATCATGCCTCCCATATTGCCATGTCAAGCCTCTAACCCACCTTCCTAGCAAGCCGTTGTTTGGCTATGTTACCGCTTTTGCTCAGCCCCTCTTATAGCGTTGCTAGTTGCAGGTGAAGATGAAGTTGGTTCCATGTTGGAACATGGATATTGTTGGAATATCATTATTATATCTTATTTACTTTAATGCATATATATACTTGGTAAAGGGTGGAAGGGTCTGCCTTATGCCTGGTGTTTTGTTCCACTCTTGCCGCCCTAGTTTCCGTCATAACAATATATGGAAAGCTCGTAGGCAATGGATCAGTGATGGAGAATTATGCCAGATGTGGTTCATCATGTAACAGTCATAACCTAGGGTGACACAGAACTATCTCTAGTTCATTGATATAATGTAGGCATGTATTCCGAATATAGTCATACGTGCTTATGGAAAATAACTTGCATGACATCTTTTGTCCTACACTCCCATGGCGGCGGGGTCCTTACGGAAACTAAGGGATATTAAGGCCTCCTTTTAATAGAGTACAGGAACAAAGCATTAACACATAGTGAATACATGAACTCCTCAAACTACGGTCATCACCAGTAAGTATCCCGATTATTGTCACTTCAGGGTTAACGGATCATAACACAGAATAGGTGACTATAGACTTGCAAGATAGGATCAAGAACTCTCATATATTGATGAAAACATAATAGATTCAGATCTGAAATCATGGCACACGGGCCCTAGTGACAAGCATTAAGTATAGCAAAGTAATAGCAACATCAATCTCACAACATAGTGGATACTAGGGATCAAACCCTAACAAAACTAACTTGATTACATGATAGATCCCATCCAACCCATCATCGTCCAGCAAGCCTACGATGGAATTACTCACGCACGGCGGTGAGCATCATGAAATTGGTGATGGAGGATGGTTGATGATGATGATGGTGACGGATTCCCGTCTCCAGAGCCCCGAACGGACTCCAGATCAGCCCTCTCGAGAGGTTTTAGGGCTTGGCGTGTCAGGACCCCGATTCCAAGTCACATCGATCTAGCCGGTAACACCTCATATCACTTTGCGGCCTCACGCACGGTATCGCCACGGGTGTCGCCTTACCATGGCCTGGGACCATTTACGCCTTTTGGCTCACGTATATGATAGCGTCGCTAGCATCCATATGACAGAGAACCCGGGCCGGCATGGCTAGTCGTGAACCCAAAGCGGCACATACCTATGGGGACAAGCATACATGAATCACATCGAGCATGTCGGTCAACAGCGTGTGAATCTGGGCTGTAGCTCTAGGCTAACAGGACTCCGGGGAATCCGGGCTATAGTAGGCTAGGCAGGACTCCAGATGTCACCGCGTGACATTTCCCCGAAGGGACAGACATAGGAATGAAGTGAAACACATGCCAGCCAGTCAAGTGTCCTGAGTAGTAGTGCTGGGCTAGCAGGACTCCGGTGAACCGGGCTGTAGCGGACTACTATGGCTCAAGGAGCACTAGACTACATTTCCCCATAAGAGAGGCTGCCAAGGATAAACAACTAGATTGTCGGATCCCACACATACCAAGCATTTCAATCATACACACAATATGCTCGATATGTGCAAATACAACATGGCATCACAACAAAACTCTACAACTCAAGTACTTTATTTAAAGGCTCCGGAGAGCCATACATAACATGTTCATACAGGTAGGGGTCACAAGACCCGACACTCAAGTCATACAAGCATACAAGCACATGCGGAACCAAATAAGTCTGAGTACAGACACTAGAAAGAAAGAAGGCTTGTCGAAGCCTGTCTATCTACATAGGGCCCTCCATGGCCAGAATCACCACCTGGGTGGCAAGTTACTCATCGACATCGAGGTCTACGTAAATACCATCGGAGGGGGCGGTGTTGTCGTCTGAAAATAGTAATTAAAGCAACATGAGTACAAAGGTACTCAACAAGTCTTACAACAGATCCTACTATACATGCTTATTCTCAAGAAGGTGGTGGAGTTATTATAGCAAGCTAGCTTTGACTCTTGGCTAAGCTATCCTACTAGAAACCACTGTAAAATAGTTTCCGCACATGAGTCCACTAATCACCAACACAATACTCCACCGGGGATCCTCCCTCATCATCCTACGAGAGGGCCATCCTCGGTACTCACACTTATCTTGAGTCTTTTAGTAGTAACCATTAACTTGTCTATGAACTGTATAGGCAACCAAGTAGTCCTTTACCGCGAACGCGGCTATTCGAATAGTTTTATACCCTGTAGCGGTGTACTCTGTCACACATGTTTCCACCACTTAGCGTCTGCACACGACATGTGCTCAGCAGACTTCAAGCGAAAGCCGACGTGGGTGTAGACCATGACCTGACTAACCACACGAGTCTCTAGTCCAGGTTTATCGCCTATTTGGGTTCCATCCACAAGGAAATCCGGCCGAGGTGTCCTCAACGGCCCCAAACGATGTGTACAGGGACCCGAGACACCAAACGGGCGCCCGGCATACCCGGCCACGGTGTACCTACCGCATCATAGCACACCCCTAGGGTCAGCGCTACGCACGGCCGCCAACACATAACCTACAAACACCAGAAACTAGTTGCAACTCCTGGACAGAGGACGAGAGGGGCCAGTAAGTCAAGCGGGGTCATATTTCAGGGCCCAATGTGTGGTAGTAGCTGAATCTTAAATCACGCATACAGATCTCAGTTCTTATGGACGACCTCAATGAAACAACCCACCATGTACTCCTACATGGCCTCTCATCGATACCTTTACCAAAACATGTTCAACACATCCCTCACATTACCGACGTAATCATTTCACTCTAGCCCACCACCCAGATGAACCAGACCTGACACAACTCTAAGCATAGCAGGCATAGCAAGGTAGGAAACACATACATGGCTCAATCAACTCCTACACATGCTAGTGGGTTTTATCTAGTTACTGTGGCAATGACAGGTCATGCAGAGGATAAGGGTTCAGCTACCGCAGCACACAGCAGTTTGAAACGTTGTTGTCTTAGTGCAGTAAATGAGAGCAGAATCCGGAACATGGGATTGTATCGATATGATCAAAGGGGCTGCTTGCCTGATGGAGTAGTAGTAGGGTACTGCCCTTCAGCTGGATACTCGGAAATATCCTCGGAGGCAGAACCTACCATGAAAGACACCACAGAATACAATCATCACATGGCAATGTCCAACAATATGATGCATGCTATGGCATGGCAATATGAGGTGTCCTGCCTAATGCAATGTGAAACAAGTTGGTTTGGGTCCATTTGAATCAATGATTCAAATGGAAGCTTATGTTCTTAAGCATTATAAGTGCATTAGCTTGTTTCACCTAAACAGCAATGTTAAAGTGTTTTGTCATGCATGAAACCACTACAGATGGAAAGATTGAATTTTTCTGATCAAATTTTGTATATAATTCTTTGCATTTAGAGTTACAGATTAAAAGTTATGAATTTTTGAAGTTTGTATTATTTTCTGGAATTTCCTGTATATGAATAAATCCAGAAAATGATTTATTGCGTCAGCATTGCATCAGAGTGACGTCAGGGGTCAACAGGGTCGGTCCAAGTCAAACATGACTGGTGGGACCTGCGTGTCAGTAGTTAATTAACTAACTAATTTTTGATTAGTGCTAATCTAAGTTAATTAGCAGGGCGGTCCCACGTGTCATAGACTCAGGGGAGGTCATCCTGGGCCCACACGGGGTCAAACAGGGTCAAACTCGCCGGCGTTTAGCCGCCGGCGAGGCCAGACGCGGCGGAACAGTGCGGGTTTTGCACTCCGGCGACCAAATGGACGACGGAGACCATCTACGTGATGCGGGGAGTGAGCCGCGTCGAGTGGTGGCAGTGGGTGGAGCTGGGGTGGCCGGAAACGTCGCCGGCGACGAGCGTTGTGGCTGCCGGAGTTTGGGCGAGGTCGAACTAGTCGCTAGGAGGTACGGCGAGGAGCATGCGGGGGTGCTACGGGCTCCTGCGAGTGCGTTGAAGATAATGGCGTGCTCGGTTGCGAGCCAACGTGGCTGTAGCCACGACGGCAATATGCGGTGGCGGCGGTGGGTGCGGCCGAGCTTGGTGCGGTCGCTGCGGTGCTCGAGAAGTTAAACGGAGAGGATGGGGAGGTGGCTGAGCTCATGGGGGTCACGTCGAGGCAGTCGGTGAGGTCGGGGACGAGCTGATGCGGCGGGGACGGTGATGGGGATCACCAGTGGCCGGAGTTGGGGAAGACGGGGTCAGGGCGATTCCAGAGCGGGCGAGCGCTCGAGGCTCGGCCTCCTTGATGTAGTCGATGATGGCGGAGCTCGTGGACACGATGGCGCGGTGCGAGGATGATAGAGGGCGCGGTTACGACGACGGTGCGGCGGTAGGGGCATCGGCCATGGTGGGGAACGACGAGGGAGAGCCGTTGGGGGCGAATGGAGGGGTCCACGGGGTCGGGGCGACAACGTGGAGGTCGTCCAGACGTCCAGGGGTGCGGGCGGCAAGCAAGTGGCGCCGTGGCGAGCTCAGGCATGCCGGCTTCACCTCCCTGCCTGCCTGGCGGGGACGAAGCAGCTGGCTGGCACGGGCCAGCACAGTGCTGGGCCGCCAGGTGGGCCGGCTAGTGACTTGCCAGGTTAGTTCCTTTCTCTCTCTTTTCTGTTTTTTATTTATTATGTTTTGTGTTTTGAAATGGTAAAAATACTATTTAATTTAGGAAAAACCTGAAAATATTCAGAGGCACATTTGAAAATATTCTCAACAGCCTAAAGATACTTTCAGGATTATTTGGGCATTTTAAAATATTCATAAGATTTAAATTGCCCAAATGCAATTAGTAATGAACTAATCCAATGACCTTATGATGTCCTAGAAAAGTGTGCACCATTTTTGTCAAAGGTTTTAACCCAAAACAAAAAGGGTGGACTTTTTAGAAGGGCATTTCAGGTTCATTGAAAAAGTTTTTAGTAAACCCTAGTTGTTCCAGGGGGGTGCTAGGGGTTCTGTCATCCCCATTTCAGTTTTCTGGGAAATTAAACATGATGCAACACTCTAATGCATGAACTAGCTAGGGTGTGACAACTCACCCCCACTCAAAAGAATCTCGTCTCGAGATTTAGGATCCGTTGGAAAGAAGGTGGGGTACTCGAGTCGAAAACGATCCTCCCTTTCCCAAGTGGCTTCTTTCTCGGAATGGTGTGACCATTGAACCTTGAGAAACTTGATGTTATGGCATCGAGTGGTACGCTCGGCTTGATCAAGGATACGAACGGGATATTCCCGATAAGTGAGATTATCTTGTAGATCAAGCGTTTCGTGGTCCACTCCACGGATAGGATCCGCGAAGCAACGCCTGAGTTGAGAAACGTGGAAGACATTGTGAACTCTGGAAAGATGCGGAGGTAGTTCCAATTGGTAGGCAACTTCTCCTCGTTTGGCAAGAATGCGAAAGGGTCCAATGTAACAAGGAGCCAATTTTCCTTTGATACCGAAGCGATGGGTTCCCTTTAACGGAGTAACCCGGAGGCAAGCCTTCTCACCGACTTCATAAGTCATGAGCCTGTTTTGACGAGATTGGGCTGTTTTCAATTTCTCACAAATAACGCGAACCTGCTCTTCTGCTTCCTGAATCATATCTGGGCCAAAGAGTTCTCTTTCCCCGGTTTCTGACCAGTTAAGAGGCGTTCGGCATTTTCGTCCATAGAGAACTTCGAAAGGAGCTTTGCCCAAGCTAGCTTGATAACTATTGTTATAAGCGAACTACGCGAATGGAAGGCATTTTTCCCAATCATTTCCGAAAGAGATGACAGAAGCTCGGAGCATATCTTCCAGGATTTGATTTACTCGCTCTACTTGACCACTTGATTGGGGGTGGAAGGCAGTGCTAAAAGAGAGACGAGTTCCCATAGCATATTGGAAACTTTCCCAAAATTGAGAGGTGAAGAGACTCCCACGGTCTGAGTTAATTTCCAATGGGACACCATGAAGAGACACTATTCGGGAGATGTATAGGTCAGCTAGCTGGCTAGCAGTGATACTCTCACGAACAGGTAGAAAATGGGCTACCTTGGAAAGACGATCGATCATGACGAAGATGGCATTATTCCCTCTCTTGGTCCTGGGAAACCCAGTAATGAAATCCATACTGATTTTATCCCATTTCCACTCAGGAATAGCCAAAGGTTGAAGGGTGCCAGCAGGCCGCTGATGCTCTGCTTTAACACGACGACAGACGTCGCAACTAGCAATGTATTGAGCAATTTCTCTCTTCATCCTAGTCCACCAAAACCTTTGGCTTAGGTCTTGATACATTTTAGTACTACCGGGATGAATGGTGAGAGGGGATTCATGAGCTTCCTTAAGAATCAACTGACGTAGATGTTGTTTCTTGGGAACTACCAAGCGGTTCTCGAAGAAGACAACACCTCGCTCATCCATGGAAAAACATTTAGCAACTCCGCTAGCGATGTTTTCCTTAATCTGGGATATGCCCTTATCACGCTTCTGGGCAGCTATGATTTGATCCGTAAGGTTTGGCTACGCCACCAGGGTGGATAGGAATCCTCGAGGAACAATGTGAAGGTTAAGCTTACGAATTCCTCATGGAGAAGTGGTTGACTTTGTTGTAACATCAGGTTGTTAAAATAAGATTTATGACTTAGCGCATCAGCCACGACATTGGCTTTGCCCGGGGTGTAAGTTATTCGTAAGTCGTAATCCAAGATCAACTCGACCCAACGTCTTTGCCTGAGATTCAAATCCGGTTGGGTGAAGATATATTTCAAACTTTGGTGATCAGTGAAGATCTCGCAACGATTACCGAGAAGGTAATGTCGCCATGTTTTAAGTGCATGGACTACAGCTGCAAGCTCTAGATCATGTGTGGGATAGTTTTCCTCATGGGGTGTAGTTGCCGTGAAGCATAGGCAATTACCTGACGATCTTGCATGAGTATGCAACCTAGTCCTTGTCGCGAGGCGTCGCAATAGATAATAAAGTCCTTGGAGAAATCTGGTGGTACCAGTACGGGAGCGGATGTCAGGCGTCTTTTCAGTTCCTGAAAGTTGAACTCGCACTGTGGGGTCCACTCGAACTTTTTATCTTTTTGAGGAGTTCAGTTAGAGGTTTAGCAACCTTGGAGAAATTCTCGACGAAGCGGCGACAATAGCTCCCTAAGCCAAGGAAGCTCCGAACTTGCTTGACCGTTTCAGGTGGAGTCCAATCAAGGACAGCTTGAACTCGCTCGGGATTGACAGCAATACCCTTACCAGAGATTACATGGCCTAGATAGGTCACTTCTGGCAACCAAAATTCACACTTGGAGAATTTGGCATAAAGGCAATGCTCTCGAAGTTTTGTCAATACCAGCCTTAGATGTTCGGCATGTTCTTCCTCGCTCTTGGAGTAGATGAGTATATCATCGAGGTATACTACGATGAATTTATCCAAATACTCCATGAAGACCGAGTTCATTAACTGAGAGAAGGTGGCTGGGGCATTGGTTAAACCGAAGGACATAATGGTGTACTCGTATTGGCCATAGCGAGTAACAAAGGCCGTTTTGGGAATGTCCCCGTTTTTGATTTTGATTTGATGGTAGCCCAACCTCAAATCCATCTTGGAAAAGACTGAGGATCCAGCGAGTTGATCATACAGGTCGTTGATCCTGGGAAGCGGATACTTGTTCTTGATTGTGACCAAGTTGACAGGTCGGTAATTGTAGGACCTTGAAGTAGATGTGTCTAGAGGGGGGGGTGATTAGACACTTAATGCTAAAGTTGTAGTTTTTAAGCTTTTTCGGTTTAAGTGGAGTTTAGGCACAATTTCAACATTCACAATACATATCAAGCAAGCATGCAAAGAGTATATAGGCAGCGGAAAGTAAAGCATGCAACTTGCAAGAATGTAAAGGGAAGGGTTTGGAGAATTCAAACGCAATTGGAGACACGGATGTTTTTCCCATGGTTCGGATAGGTGGTGCTATCCTACATCCACGTTGATGGAGACTTCAACCCACGAAGGGTAACGGTTGCGCGACTCCATGGATGTCACAGCCCTAGATTAGCCATCGTTTGACTTTGCTTGATCTTCATGCATCATGTCTAATTTTATCTGAAACTTGAAATGGGGACATGCGAAAGCCTCAGAGAACATTTCTAAAAATGACCAAGATAAAAATTGCTTCAATTAAGTCCAAGAAAATGTTCCTGTGAATCTCTGGAAATATTGGCAAGGGATAAAATTCAAACCAATATTTTTAGAATCTCAGAAGCAATTATCTCGGGCCTTTGATTTAATCCAATAAATATTTGAATTGGATCTATATTAATAAATATATGTTCAATAATTCTGAAAATTGTTGTGTGGATTTGGATAAGTCCATTTAGTTCACACAATTATTTTTATGAATTTTGAAAATGGTTTGGTCTTGAACTAAATCAAAACATAACAGCAAAAATAGAAAACAGGACAAAAATAGAAATAAGAGAGAGAGAGAGAGAAGCCACTTGGGCCAGCTTACCTGGCACAGCCACCTGGCCCAGCACTTTGGCTGAGGCCCAGCCCAACTCCCCACCGTCTTCAACCTCTGCCAGTAGGCAGAGGCGTGTCGACGCGCCCGCGCCCGAGCTCCACCTCCTGCTTCCACCCGGGGCCCCGATCCTTCCCTCGTTGCCGCTCTGGACCCCTCTCGGCCTTTCCCTCACTCGCTGCTCTCCCTCCTCTCCTCTGCTCCCTCTCCCCGCCCGGACTGAACGCGTCTGTCGCCGCCGCTCGCCACCACCACAGCCACCGCCTCGCCTGCTTGAGCTGCTCCGAGCTCCGCCGCGACGTCGCCGTCCTCCCCACCTACTCAAGCGACGCCAGACGCTCCGACGTGACCTCCTCGACCTCGCCTTCGTCGTTCAGTCGCCGAGATCGCCTCCGACCCCCTGCCGTCATCCATGCCTCCCCGAGGTCAACGCCTGGCTCTTTCGAACCGCGGTGAGCTACTGACCCTTTCCCCTTTGACCCCCCTGCTTGCTCCCGCCCTCTAGCCATAGCCCCAAGGTCACCGAGGTCGCCGTCTGCCATGACCGGCGAGCCCGCGCTCCCGAGACTCTCGTGCTCGCTCCAGGGGCATCGACATGCTCCTGGCGCCTCCAGGAGGCCGCCTAGCCGCTACGTTTGCTCGCTCGAGCACTGCAGCACCGGACCGGCTCGAGCCCAACTCCGGCCGCCGCCTGGCTCGACGCCGGCGCCATTCCCGGCCACCCCAGCAACCCCCACCATCAACAATGGATGCGCGCTGGCCGCAGCTAGCCCTAGGTCCAAACGGCGCTCGATTCCGTGGACTACAGCGCGAACCCGACGCGTCTCCGCCGCTCGGTTTGGTCGTCGCCGGCCCAACTCCGGTGAGGTGACGTGGCGTCATTAGCCTGAGGCTAATCACCCGCTAATTAACCTCCCAAGACACTGACAGCAGGCCCCGTCCCTTAATTAACCACAGGACTTAGATTTAACTTAATCTTGGTGGCCCCACGCGTTAGGGTTGACTGGCTGATGTGGCAGTTGACCGGGGCCACCTGTCAGCGACACTAACTGGCCCTGAGTCACTGACCAGTGGGCCCCATTGGTCAGGTTTGACCTGGACCGACCCCGTTGACCTGATGACGTCATAGTGTCATCATGCTGACACAGTAATATGTTTTCTGGATTTTAAATAAATCAGAAATGATTTATTTAATTCAGAAAGTGTCCAAAACTTCCAAAAATCATAGAAATTCAACCGTAACTCCAAATGAAATAAATTATATATGAAAAATGATCAGAAAAATCCAAGGAATCTGAATATGGAATTTTCATGCATGTTTGAACAACTTAACCTCACTGTTTAGTCCAAAACATGATAATGCACTATTTGAATTCATAGTTTGAATTTGAATTTGAACCTAGTGTTCAAACCAACTCCATTTAACTTGTTGCTAGTTGCATTAGCTCAATCAACAGCATATTGCCATGTCATGATCATGCATCATGTTGTTGTGTTGCATTGATTGTGTTCTTCCTTGTTTGCCGGTAATTGTCCCCTCTCGGTAGACGCTGCTCCGACGCTGTGATCGTTGACACTGATGAAGACTCAATGTTATCTTCAGAAGTGCCAGGCAAGCAAAACCCCCTTGTTCATTCCTATACAAACCCACTCTCTCGCTCCTGCTCTGTTTTACTGCATTAAGGACAACACCGTTTCAGCTGTTACATGCTGCGGTAGCTGAACCCCTTTCCTCTGCATGACCTGTCATTGCCACAGTAAATAGATGAAACCCACTAGCATGAGTAGGAATTGTTTGAGCCCTGATGTGCCTACTCATTCATGCTTGTTGCCATGCCTGCTACTGCTTAGAGTTGAGTCTGGTCTGATTCATCAAGAATAAATTGGAATGTGGTGAACATGTCCTACCGTTGAGAGCTAAGTGTGTGAACACGATTTGGTAAACGTAGCGGTGAGAGGCCATGTAGGAGTACATGGTGGGTTGTCTCATTGCAGCCGTCCTCAGGAACTGAGTCCTGTGTTTGTGATCCATGAACAGTTACTACCACACATTGTGTTCCGGTAACTCGGCCCCTCTCGGCTTATTAATCAACTCAATCTCTGTCCAGGAGTTGCAACTAGTTTCTAGTGTTTGTAGGTAGTGTTAGTAGTCTACCAAGTGGCACATGGTATAGGTGGGCTTGGGATAGACTAGGCACCGTGGCACGGTGTACCAAGTGGCACCCGATGGTGGGCTTGGGAACCCTGCACACATCGTTTGGGGCCGTGAGCGACACCCCGGCCGGATCTCCTTGCGGATGGAACCCGAATAGGCGATAAACCTGGATGAGAGACTGGTTGGTTAGTCAGGTCATGGCCGACTCCCTCGCCCGGCTTCCGCTTGAAGGTTGCCGAGGTACATGACGTGTACAGGGCTATAAGTGGCGAGAGCGTGTGTGAAGAAGTACACCCCTGCAGGGTTATCATTATCTATTCGAATAGCCAAATTCCTCGGATATGGAAACTTGGACCCCTTGCATAGTTCATAGACAAGTGAAAGTGGATACTCTAAAATGCGCAAGATAAGTGTGAGTGCTATGGATGGCCTTCTCGTAGGGAGACGGGAGCGGATCCATAGTGGTGTATTGATATGGTGAATATGTGGACTCGTGTGCGCCACCCAAAAGAGTTACTCGCAGTCGTAGTTTAGGATAGCCACTGAGTCAAAGCTGGCCTGCTGCAGTTAAACTCCACCACCCCTTTATTGATACCGATGCATATGTAGATAGTTGTGATGTAAGTCTTGCTGGGTACATTTGTACTCACGTTTGCCTATTTTATGTTTTTTTGCAGAGAGACATCAGTCTCACTATTAGTTCCGCGTGGACTTCGACGTTTAGCTTATTACCTCAGCTACGATCTTGTGCCCTCGGCAGGATCTGGTAGATAGTCAGGCTTCTCAAGCCTTTTTCATTTGTAGATGTCTGTACCCAGACATGTTAAGCTTCCGCGTGTGCTTTGACTTGTATGCTCTAAATGTTGGGTCATGAGACCCATGTTTGTAATATCTCGCTCTTTGGAGCCTAATGAATTAATACTTTGAGTCGTAGAGTTATGTTGTGATGCCATGTTGTATTTACACATATCGAGCATATTTTGTGTATGACTGAAATGCTTGGTATGTGTTGGATCCGACAATCTAGTTGTTTATCCTTGGCAGCCTCTCTTATGGGGAAATGTAGTCTAGTGCTTCCATGAGCCATAGTAGTCCGCTACAGCCCGGTTCACCGGAGTCCTGCTAGCCCAGCACTACTGCTCAGGACACTTGACTAGCCGGCATGTGTTTCACTTCATTCCTATGTCTGTCCCTTCGGGGAAATGTCACGCGGTGACATCCGGAGTCCTGCCTAGCCTGCTACAGCCCGGGTTACCGGAGTCCTGTTAGCCCAGTGCTACAGCCCGGATTCACACGCTGCTGACCGACATGCTCGAGGTTGACTCATGTATGCCTGTCCCCATGGGTTAGTGCCGCTTTGGGTTCATGACTAGCCATGTCGGCCCGGGTTCTTTGTCATATGGATGCTAGCGGCACTATCATATACGTGAGCCAAAAGGCGCAACCGGTCCCGGGCCAGGTAAGGTGGCACCCGTGGAATACCGTGCGTGAGGCCGCAAGGTGATATGATGTGTTACATGCTAGATCGGTGTGACTTAGGATCAGGGTCCTGACAACAGAGGGCTCCACCCACGAAGGGTCCACGAAGAAGCAACCTTGTCTATCCCACCATGGCCATCGCCCATGAAGGACTTGCCTCACTAGCGGTAGATCTTCACGAAGTAGGCGATCTCCTTGCCCTTACAAACTCCTTGGTTCAACTCCACAATCTTGTCGGAGGCTCCCAAGTGACACCTAGCCAATCTAGGAGACACCACTCTCCAAGAAGTAACAAATGGTGTGTTGATGATGAACTCCTTGCTCTTGTGCTTCAAATGATAGTCTCCCCAACACTCAACTCTCTCTCACAGGATTTGGATTTGGTGGAAAGAAGATTTGAGTGGAAAGCAACTTGGGGAAGGCTAGAGATCAAGATTCATGTGGTAGGAATGGAATATCTTGACCTCAACACATGAGTAGGTGGTTCTCTCTCAGAACATATGAGTTGGAAGTGTAGATGTGTTCTGATGGCTCTCTCCACGAGTGAAGAGGAGGTGGAGGGGTATATATAGCCTCCACACAAAATCCAACCGTTACACACAATTTACCAATCTCGGTGGGACCGAATCAACAAACTCGGTCGGACCGAAATAGTAAACCTAGTGACCGTTAGAGATTTTCGGTGGGACTGACATGCGACTCGGTAGGACTGATATGGTTAGGGTTAGGGCATAACGTAATCTCGGTGAGACCGATTACACAAACTCGGTGAGACCGATTTGGTAATAAGCTAACCAGAGGGTTGGTCAGGCAAACTCGGTGGGACCGATTACACAAACTCGGTGAGACCGATTTTGGTAATGAGCATACATAGTGAGTTTGCATTGTAACCTCGGTAGTACCGATTGCACAAGATCGGTGAGACCGATTTTGGAAATGGACATACACAGTGAGATTACAATCCCATCTCGGTGAGACCGAGATCCCTATCGGTAGAACCGATTTGCTAGGGTTTGGCAATGGCTATGACAAGTGAAACTTGGTGGCGCCGGATAGAAATAATCGGTAGGTCCGAGTTTGGCTTAGGTTTAGGTCATATGTGGAAGTGGGAAAGTAGCTGAGGATTTTGGAGCATATCATTAAGCACTTGAAGCAAGAGGCTCATTAAGCAACACCTCATCCCTCCTTGATAGTATTGGCTTTTCCTATGGACTCAATGTGATCTTGGATCACTAAAATGTAAAATGAAGAGTCTTGAGCTTTAAGCTTTAGCCAATCCTTTGTCCTTAGCATCTTGGAGAATTTCCACAACCTTTAGTCCATGCCACTCCATTGTTGAACTTATCTGAAACATACTAGATAGAAACGTTAGTCCAACAAGAGATATGTTGTCATTAATTACCAAAACCACCTAGGGAGCACTTGTGCTTTCAATCTCCCCCTTTTTGGTAATTGATGGCAACATACATCAAAGCTTTAGATAAAGATATAAAGAACAGCAAGTAAAGCTTTGGAAGGACATGTAACAAGCATAGGCTCCCCCTACATGTATGCACTCATGTAAATGTGAAATATAGAGGCATGTGAGAGCATAACCATGACAGAGTAGGCAATGTGTTACATGTATCTTGGCCATATGCATCAGAGCAAAAGATTATCAAGGAAAATACCTTCATGCTCATGAGTCCTTCTTGCAAACAATATGTACATAAGCAAGAATTCCTCATACTCATGATTTTGATGCATACACTTACCTTGTAGTCTTTAGCTGGCTTAGGATGGAATGAACCTGCACAAACAAGGTTAGATAACACTGGTACATCCACTAGCCAGAGCAAACCAAAGAAGCCACAAGAGTACCAAGACTGGGATGACATGTAGAGAGTGAGTACAAGGTACCACATTGGATTCAACATGTCCCCAAGAGTAAAGATATGCAATGAATTTGACTGATTTCTTTCCCTTAGGTGTCTTGCTCCCCTGAATCTTACATGGGATATTGGGAGAAGATAGGGAACAGAAAATCAGAGCTGAAATATACAAATGGATAGAACTTAATGCAAATAAGCACATATGAACATGTCTTTCCCCCAAAAAGACATGTGACATCTCTCCTCTTGAATATAAAGCATCTGGGATCCTTGAGTATTCTCTCCCCCTGGAAATCTCTTTCTCCCCCTTAATACTTTCTCCCTTGTAGGTGATAAGCTTTGATGTGATCTCTCTCTCCCCCTTTGACATCAATTTCCAAGAAGGGCTTTCTGGAATCCGTCGTATAGGTTTGGTCCTTGAGACTCAGCACAAAGCAATGGATAAAACTGTGATGCTTGTAGAGGACAAGATTCATTGAGTAGAGCTGGATCAGAAGAAATATAGAACAAGTGGCAAACTGTTTTTCCTGTTGTGAGGTCGGTGGCACCGAGTGGCATGTTTCGGTGGGGCCGAAAAGATTCGGTTGGACCGAAAACTACAAGTCGGTGAAACCGAGTTCAACACAGAGAAAAACACTTGTCACCTCAGCTCACTAAACATGTAGGATCTCACAAAGATTTGCAATGAATTATCTGAAGGATTTGCAAGGAATTGAATGCAGAAAATGCAGAACAAAAACAAAAAGAAAGAGAAGAAGCTGAAAGATCTAGATGAAGTTTTTTTTTGAAAAAGAGAAAGAAAATAAATATGCATGAGACAAATGCAATAACACAGAAAAGAACACAAGAGAACTTCATCTAGAGTTGGGCGGTGACATAGTCACCTATGTTAGAGTATATTGACTTAGGAGTCAAGTGAGAACACTTGATCATAGGTCATACTCATCGTTTAAGCTCAAAATGGGGTTACCATTTTTCATTTAAGCATCTTGATGTATTCACATCTTGTTGAGTTGCTTTGACTCATGTCTTGGAGTAAAGCTTCTCTAAGATGGAATAACATACCTTGGGTGGTGGTGCGGTTCTTGCTCATGTAGTTGAACTTGTGTGGGTGCTCAAGGTTGATGTAGCTCATCAAGAGTTGGGAGCACCACTTGGAGTTTGAGTTCATCTACCTACATGGGTTAGTTCTTGCAAGGAAGAGCACTTGTGTATCCAAAAATGACAATCATGAAGCTCAACATAGAATTTGTCAAAGGATATGTTTGAATGGTTTTGTGCTTCCTTGTCTTCAACCACCATTGTGTAGAGACTTGGTGATGTAGAGATTGCTCAAGATGTGAGTGAGTCGCAATCTCATGGAATTAGATTCAACCAAGCACCTACATGGGTTAGACAACATGCAAGGTACAAATATATCCAAGACATAAGATAGTCATCATAAGAGATATATCATGGATTAGTCATAAGCTCATGTCTTGCATGTATCCAATGGAGTTCCTACTCCAAGTTCGAAGCATCAATAATGTTCAATTCTCCTCTCAACCTACAAAATACTTTATCGTCAAGAGGTTTAGTAAATATATCCGCTAATTGCTTATCGGTGCGAACATGCTTAAGATCAATGTCACCCTTAGCAACATGGTCTTGAATGAAATGATGACGAACTTCAATATGCTTAGTTCGAGAATGTTGTACAAGATTATGACCAATTTTGATAGCACTTTCATTGTCACAAAGCAGTGGAACATGTTTCACATAGATCCCATAATATTTAAGAGTTTGGGTCATCCAAAGTAATTGAGCACAACATGAACCAGCAGCAATGTATTCCGCTTCGGCAGTGGATAAGGATACCGGGTTTTGTTTCTTGGAAGACCAAGACACAAGAGATCTACTAAGAAATTGACAAGTACCCGAAGTGGACTTTCTATCAACCTTGTCTCCGGCATAATCCGAGTCGGAATAGCCAACAAGATCAAAAGAAGACCTCTTAGGATACCAAATGCCAAAGTTTGGTGTATGAATTAAGTATCTCACTATCCTTTTCACGGCCTTAAGATGACATTCTTTAGGAGCAGCTTGATAACGTGCACACATGCACACGCTTAGCATAATGTCGGGACGTGAAGCACATAGGTATAACAAAGAACCAATCATAGAGCGATAAACCTTTTGATCAACCGGTTCACCATCTTTGGTCAAATCAAGATGTCCACTAGTAGGCATGGGTGTAGGCATACCTTTGCATTCTTGCATATTGAACTTCTTGAATAAGTCCTTGGTGTACTTTGTCTGAGAGACAAATGTACCTTCCTTAGTTTGCTTGATTTGCAAACCGAGAAAGAATTTGAGTTCACTCATCATAGACATCTCAAACTTCTCTGACATTAGCTTTCCAAACTTTTCAATAAAGAGAGGTTTAGTTGAACCAAATATGATATCATCAACATAAATTTGGCATACAAATAGTTCTCCATTAACCCTTTTAGTAAAAAGAGTAGAATCAATTTTACCAATTTCAAAACCACTTGCAATAAGGAACTTGGTCAAGCATTTATACCATGCTCTAGGAGCTTGTTTAAGACCATAAAGAGCTTTGTGAAGTTTGTAAACATGATTTGGTTTCTTAGGATTGATAAAGCCGGGAGGTTGTTTGACATAAACTTCCTCCTCTATTTCACCATTTAGAAAAGCACTTTTAATGTCCATTTGGTACAAGGTGATATTATGGTGATTAGCATAGGCAAGTAAGATGCGAATGGACTCAAGTCTAGCAACGGGAGCATATGTCTCACCATAGTCCATACCTTCGACTTGTGTGTACCCTTGGGCGACGAGACGTGCTTTGTTGCGAACCACTTGTCCATCTTCATCTTGCTTGTTGCGAAACACCCATTTGGTACCAATGATGTTGTGGTTGTTGTTGGGCTTCTCAACCAATGTCCAAACTTGGTTTCTCTCAAAGTTGTGTAGCTCTTCATGCATAGCGTTTATCCAATCTGGATCTTCCAATGCTTCTTCAACCTTCATAGGTTCAATGCTAGAGATGAATGAATAGTTTTCACAAAAGTTGGCTAAACGAGTTTTTGAGCGAGTGATTCTCCCGGTTTGAATATCATTGTAGATTTGCTCGACGGGATGATCTTTGGCAATTCTTGCTCGAACTCGTGAGAGCTTTTGCTTGGGTCTTCGTTGAACATCTTCTTCATCTTGTTCTTCTTCTTGGCCTTCTTCATTGTTGACGTTGTCGTTCTCTTGTCGTGGTGGAGAAGGAGGTTGTTGATGTTCGTCTTGATGCATTTTCTCGTCTTCTTCATCTTGGTGTGTCCCACTTGTGGATGCTTCCGAATCAATTCTTGGTTCACCTTGTCGTGAAGTAGAAGCTTCCACTTGGACAGACGAGGTAATCTCCTTCTCCTCCGTTGGATGAATTTTGCCAATAGACAAGTCTTGGATTGCTTCTGAAGGGTCTTTGTCTCCTACATCAATTGGCAATTGCTCTACTTGCGAGCCATTAGATTCATCAAACTTCACATCTACCGTCTCTTCAACCTTTCGGGTGAAATTGTTGTAGACACGGTAAGTGTGAGAGTTTGAGCCATAACCAAGTAGAAAACCTTCATGAGATTTAGGAGCAAACTTTGAACGACGATGCTTGTCAAGAATGTAGCACTTTGAGCCAAATACTCAAAAGTATCCAACTTGGGGTTTGTTACCGGTGAGGAGCTCGTATGCCGTCTTGCCGAGTAGCTTGTGAAGATACAAGCGATTTGTTGCATGACAAGCTGTCTCAACCGCTTCTGCCCAAAAGTGCTTCGGCGTCTTGTACTCATCAAGCATCGTTCTCGCCATTTCGATGAGCGTCCGGTTCTTCCTCTCAACAACTCCATTTTGTTGAGGTGTGTACGTAGCCGAGAACTCGTGTGAAATCCCTTCTTCGTCAAGAAAGGTGTCCACATTTGCGTTCTTGAACTCCGTTCCGTTGTCACTCCGAACCTTCTTGATCTTCACGTCAAACTGATTTTGGGCCTTCCTAGCGAAGTTTTTGAAGATCTTCTGGACCTGCGACTTGTCATCAAGAAAGAACACCCACATAAATCTTGAAAAATCATCAACTATAACTAGACCAAAAGAATTTCCACCGAGACTCTTGTAGGCGTTGGGACCAAAAAGATCCATATGAAGTAGCTCGAGTGGCCTCCTTGTGGTCATGATGTTCTTCACGAGATGCCTTCCTCCAACCTGTTTACCTTCTTGACAAGCACTGCAAAGTCTATCCTTATCAAATATGACATTGTTAACTCTAAGGATATGATTTCCTTTAATAAGCTTGTCAAGGTTTCTCATGCCAACGTGACCTAGTCGTCTATACCACAACCAACCTTTTGAGGATTCACCAATAAAACAAGTTTTAGGTTGTGCCTTTTTAGAGAAATCGACAATGTAAAGATCACCTCTACGTATACCGGTAAAGACCATTTTATGATTGTCTCGACGAAACACTTGGCAATCTACCTCAGTAAATAGGACATTCAAACCGAAATCAGCAAGTCTAGATACTGAAAGTAAGTTGTAGCCGAGAGATTCAACGAGCATGACATTTTGAATGGAACTATCATGTGAGATGGCCACCTTACCAAGGCCAACCACTTTACCCTTTGAATTATCACCAAAGGTGACATATTTTCGAGGACCGTCATTTTCAGCAAGCTAACGGAACATCTCTTCATCTCCGGTCATATGATCAGTACATCCACTATCAAGAACCCATTCCTTTCCTCCTGACACATATCCCCGAAGATTTGCCATAAGACCAAAATGTCTCATTGCATCATCAAGATCGAAGTCACTATCATCATCATCGCCATAGTATCCATGTTCACCATGATCTTGTGACTCATCATTTCCTAGAGAGGGTAATTCATTAGATAAATGATCATCAAAGTGATCACCCTTATGAATTCTTATAGCTTCGGATATAATATCACTAATGATTCCAACATCTCCTTTAGCACGCTTGAGATTGGTAAGCTCAAATAGACAATCACCAAAACTAGGATCACTAGAGTTCATCTTACTCAAGGCAATAGATTTATGGAGAATTTCATCCAAAATTTTCAAGGAATAATCGGGAAATTGTTCCTCAAGAAATTTCCATTTAGTATAGGCACAATTAAGAGTAGGAAAACTAGCAATCAAATTTTTGGGCAATCCTCTAATGATGAGCTCAATAGTTCTAAGATTGCGAATTACGTCAATATCTTCATCTAGGGTAGGATGCAAAGGATCAATATGAGGTGCACAAGGGCTAGCAATATAATTGTTCAAATGATATTGATTGAAAATTACAAGCATCTCATTTTTCCACTCATGAAAATACTCTCCATCAAGAATAGGCACTCTATGTCTAAGACTCCCTAAAGTAGACACATCCATCTTCCTCCAATGGTGATTAAACCAAGGCAATGGAGACCAAAGCTCTGATACCACTTGTAGGACCTTGAAGTAGATGTGTCTAGAGGGGGGGTGATTAGACACTTAATGCTAAAGTTGCAGTTTTTAAGCTTTTTCGGTTTAAGTGGAGTTTAGGCACAATTTCAACATTCACAATACATATCAAGCAAGCATGCAAAGAGTATATAGGCAGCGGAAAGTAAAGCATGCAACTTGCAAGAATGTAAAGGGAAGGGTTTGGAGAATTCAAACGCAATTGGAGACACGGATGTTTTTCCCGTGGTTCGGATAGGTGGTGCTATCCTACATCCACGTTGATGGAGACTTCAACCCACGAAGGGTAATGGTTGCGCGAGTCCACGGAGGGCTCCGCCCACGAAGGGTCCACGAAGAAGCAACCTTGTCTATCCCACCATGGCCATCGCCCACGAAGGACTTGCCTCACTAGCGGTAGATCTTCACGAAGTAGGCGATCTCCTTGCCCTTACAAACTCCTTGGTTCAACTCCACAATCTTGTCGGAGGCTCCCAAGTGACACCTAGCCAATCTAGGAGACACCACTCTCCAAGAAGTAACAAATGGTGTGTTGATGATGAACTCCTTGCTCTTGTGCTTCAAATGATAGTCTCCCCAACACTCAACTCTCTCTCACAGGATTTGGATTTGGTGGAAAGATGATTTGAGTGGAAAGCAACTTGGGGAAGGCTAGAGATCAAGATTCATGTGGTAGGAATGGAATATCTTGACCTCAACACATGAGTAGGTGGTTCTCTCTCAGAACATATGAGTTGGAAGTGTAGATGTGTTCTGATGGCTCTCTCCATGAGTGAAGAGGAGGTGGAGGGGTATATATAGCCTCCACACAAAATCCAACCGTTACACACAATTTACCAATCTCGGTGGGACCGAATCAACAAACTCGGTCGGACCGAAATAGTAAACCTAGTGACCGTTAGAGATTTTCGGTGGGACTGACATGCGACTCGGTAGGACCGATATGGTTAGGGTTAGGGCATAACGTAATCTCGGTGAGACCGATTACACAAACTCGGTGAGACCGATTTGGTAATAAGCTAACCAGAGGGTTGGTCAGGCAAACTCGGTGGGACCGATTACACAAACTCGGTGAGACCGATTTTGGTAATGAGCATACATAGTGAGTTTGCATTGTAACCTCGGTAGTACCGATTGCACAAGATCGGTGAGACCGATTTTGGCAATGGACATACACAGTGAGATTACAATCCCATCTTGGTGAGACCGAGATCCCTATCGGTAGAACCGATTTGCTAGGGTTTGGCAATGGCTATGACAAGTGAAACTCGGTGGCGCCGGATAGAAATAATTGGTAGGTCCGAGTTTGGCTTAAGTTTAGGTCATATGTGGAAGTGGGAAAGTAGCTGAGGATTTTGGAGCATATCGTTAAGCACTTGAAGCAAGAGGCTCATTAAGCAACACCTCATCCCTCCTTGATAGTATTGGCTTTTCCTATGGACTCAATGTGATCTTGGATCACTAAAATGTAAAATGAAGAGTCTTGAGCTTTAAGCTTTAGCCAATCCTTTGTCCTTAGCATCTTGGAGAATTTCCACAACCTTTAGTCCATGCCACTCCATTGTTGAACTTATCTGAAACATACTAGATAGAAACGTTAGTCCAACAAGAGATATGTTGTCATTAATTACCAAAACCACCTAGGGAGCACTTGTGCTTTCAGTAATGTACAACCATCTGATCCGTTCCATCCTTCTTCTTAACGAAGAGGATGGGGCAAGCCCAAGGAGAGGAACTAGGATGGGTGAAACCCTTTTTCAAGGACTCATCGAGTTGGTTCTTAAGCTCGGCTAGTTCTAAGGGTGCCATCTTATAGGGTCTTCCAGAAATTGGGACGGCTCCTGGAATAGGGTCTATCACATACTCGACATCCCTGTCAGGTGGAACACCTGGCAGTTCTTCTGGAAAGACATCCGGGAAGTCCCAGACTACCGGAATATCTTCAAGGTCTAGAAGGGGGTTGACATTTAGGGAGTAAAGCTGGCGCTTGGCCACTCGAGTTAAGACATTGACTGTCTTGCCCGATGGGTGAGTAAGTTGAACAGTTCTAGTAGAGCAATCAATCTTAGCATAATGGGCTGACATCCAGTCCATACCCAAGATGATGTTTATGTCCGAGGACTTGAGAGCTATTAAAGATGCAAGGAAGACAAGTCTATCGACAAGAATTTCATTCCCATGGCTTACTCTAGAAGTTTGCCATCTAGAGCCAGGGGTTTGAATTTCCATGGTAGTGGGCATGTCACAGAATGTCGTGTTATGCAATCGAGCATAGCTCTCAGATATGAATGAATGATATGCTCCAGTATCGAAAAGAACAGATGCCGGATGGCAATTAACAAGGAGTGTACCAAGGACGACGTTAGGATCCTCATGAGCCTCCTCGGCCGAGACATAGTTGACATGGCCACGTGCAGTGGTGGCTGGCTCGGCGTAGAAGGTCTTTCTCGCTGGCTTACCACGGCCAACGGACTTTCCAGACTGGTTGGGGTTGTTGTTCTGGGGACACTCTCGGCTGTAGTGACCCGGCTCTCCACACTTGAAACATGTCACAACATTGGGGCTTGGAGCAGCACTAGCAGCGGGGCCACCATAGGGTTTAGGCGGTGCAAACTGCTGGTTGGGGCGAGGCGCCTCAAAGGATGGCCTCGGAATGAACCTGGGTGGCAGCGCTGTGCTTGGAATCCACACCCGGCGCTTCTGAAATCCAGAGATGGATGAAGAACCAAAATCACGAGAGTACTTGCGTGAAGCGTCATAGTCAGACTGGCCTATCTCAGCATTGATGGCTTTATTGACCAACTTCTGGAAAGAGGTGCACTCGTGCAGACGAAGATCGTGGTGAAGCTCGGGGCTAAGTCCCTTGCGGAACCTTGCCTGCTTCTTAGTGTCGGTGGATACCTCTTTAGGAGCATAACGTGCCAGATTTACAAATTCACGACTATATGCATCCACAGTCAGTCTGCCTTGGGTGAAATTACAGAACTCTTCCCTCTTACGATCTATGAGACCTTCCGGAATGTGATGCTCACGGAAAGCCTCACTGAATTCAGCCCAAGTAGTGATTTGGCCGACCGGGCGCATAGCCTCAAAGTTTTCCCACCAAAGGCTAGCAGGGCCTTCGAGGTGATAGGCAGCATAGGTAACCTTATCAGCTTCGGCTACGTTGGCAGAACGTAGCTTGTGGGTGATGCTGCGAAGCCAGTCATCCGCGTCGAGGGGCTCGACGGAATGATTAAACTTTGGTGGGTACAACTTGATAAAGTCATTGATTGACACCAAGTCATTTCGCTGTTGACGTGCAGTGTTCTGCTCAATCCGCTCCAGGAAGCGGTTGGTCTCACGCTTGTTTCTTTCTGCCTCCAGCATAACTTCGGCTAGAGAAGGCGGGTGAGGCAGATTTTCACCCCTAGCTGCACTGGCTTCCCCCTGCTCCAGGGCAGCAGGGTTGCTGCAGGTGTTGACCATCCTAGGAAAAACAAGACAACGGTTTAGACAAGGATGGCACAAACTTGGCAAGGAAGTGCAGAATGTAATGGATAACATGGAATGCTGAGATGTTCATTGCACGACATGGTAATATAGAAACTGCCATATATATACCATTGGTCATACACACCGTACATAGTTTAATACAAGCCCAGGCTAGAGTACAACTACGGTGAAAGACATTACATCTCATCGGAGGCATTCCAAGCTCCTATACATTATTTTTCTACATCTCCGGAGCGCGATACACACCAAGTCGTATCCCACGGGTCACACAGGACTGTGGAGAATACAACTATTACAGTACTAGTGAAACTAATACTAGCTCAGATGGCTCCATAGTAATCCTCATAAGTCACCACCAAAGCCTGGAAGCGGAACATGATCATTTGGGAACAGATGGTCCTGCGGAGCCTGCGGACCATAGGGACTCGGATGTGGCCTTGGTCCCATAGACGGTGGCAGACGGGGACCACGAGGAGGGGTGATGTGACGCCCCGAGACCGATGTGCTAGGTGTCCTCCAGTTATTCGCTGTTGTTGCCTTGTCTTTGCTTGCGTGTCATGCATTTCATATCATGTCATCATGTGCATTGCATCATCATGTTTTCAAAACTTGCATCCATCCCGGTCTCCTCGTTCCTTCCGTTGTCCGTTCTGAGCCCAGACACACTTGCACGCGCCCGCGGCACCTCCAAGATATTATTTTTTTAAGTGGCCGGATAATGTTCTCGGAATGGGATGAAAGTTGGCGTGTGGTCTTATTATAGTGTAGATAGACCGCCTGTCAAGTTTCATCGCATTCGGAGTTCGTCTGATAGCCCAATCGTTAAACTATAGGGCACTATAGCCGGTCTATCGTCGAACGTTTTCGGTCTCCGGAAACAGTCGCCGGGCCTCTCCTCTTCTCTCTTCTCAGACCTTTGCCTTTTGCACTACCTCTCACCGCCAGGCCCTACCTAACCTCTCTCATCAGCCCACGGACCTCCTCCCGCGCGCGTCCGAAATCTGTCCCGGACCCGACCCCGACTGTCGCCATCGTTGTGTCCAGATCATCCCCAAACATCTACAAAACGTCACCGTTTTATTATTTGGACTCCCTACCTATTCTTTATTCTCTCGACCGTCCGATTTCGATCGGAGGGACCAAATGACCATATGCCTAGCCCAATGCTATATATTCAGATGAAACCCTAGGCCTAGCTGTCCCATCCATCAAATCCTCCTCCGCCGCCGCCACTGTCATTCTCCCACCTCGGGATCCCCTTCGCACCAACCAACCACCACCAAAACCGCCAAATCCATCGATCCCCACAAACTAGAGCCCGCACCCATGGTCCAAATCCTCCCCGACCAGTCTCCTCATTCCTCCGGATCGAGCCCGAGCCAACAAGTGCTGCTCCTGATTCCCTCGATCTCGTGTCTCTCTCCAACACCCTAGCTCGATCTGGACTAGGAGGGCCCCGAGCTCCTCGACCACTGTCTCGCGCGCCCGATCCCTGAGCCGCCTCCTCTGCCTCATTCTCGAAGCTGTTGGCGCCAAGCTCCCCCTTGCGCCGCCGTGCACCCCGCGTCCCTCGAGCACCTCGTCGCTCGGCCCAAACAACTGCCGGCGACCAGCAGGTCACCAGCGCCATGCCTCTGTCTTCTTTCTTCTTCCCCTTATCCACTTCCTCCTTCCTTCACGCGCCCCTCTCTCTTGACCTGCAGGAACCGTGGCGCGTGAAGGCCTCGGAGCTCGCCCACCTCCTGGTTCCGATGACCGCTGCTGCGTGGTCAGCGGAGGACGGCGCCGCTGTCGCATGGGAGCTACTATGAGCTGAGTCACCGTCGTCCTGTTCGACTCCCGCCGTCAGGAACAAGCTCCCCTCGTCAGATCTGGTGGATCCTCGCCGCCGTCCGCTACCTGAAGATCCCATCTCGCCGCACCTCCCTCCGTTCTGTGCGCGCACTCCAGCGCCATCGCAGCCTCGCGCCGCTGCAGGCTCCCTGCCGCGCCTCTGCTTCTGTAGTCGAGCAGGAGGGAGACGCCCCTGCCTCGAGCCTTCATTGACCTTGGCCTCACCCTGGCCCAACTCCAGCGACAACGTAGACCTCCTCCAGCGCCAAGGCTTAGTTCACCCCGGTCCAGATCCGCAGCGCCAGTCGGGCCGATGTGAGCCGCCCTCTAGATCCCCTCTTCCTGTTGGGCCAACAGGATTTGGCCTAGTATCTATTTTTTAGGCTCTGCGAATTTAGCTATTATCCCAGGTTTTGCAGTTTTACAGAAAACCCCTTTGGGATCATGCATTTAATAACTTCTAAACCGTGCATCGGATTAAAATGCTTTATATATGAAAAATGCCTAAAATTTTGTCTAGTTTCATAATATCCAATTTTCATCCATGTTTAAAATGTTTAAAAAGCTGTTTGTTTAAATTTGCTTAAATAACTGCTAAACGGTTTAATTCAGAACTAAATAACCGTAACTCGGATATTAATAAACTTTATATGTAAATGGGGTAGAATTTTGCCTAGTTTAACATGGTGGCATCATCTTGCATGTTTAATAACTATAAAATATGGTTTAGGGCAGAACAGTACTAAACCTAAATTATGCACATGAGGAGTTTTCGGACTTGTTGTTTGTTGTTCCAGCCTCATTTAAACTTGCCTAGACGGGTAGTTTTCACATGCTTCACCTCTTGCCATGTTTAACAACATTTAATATTGTTGGGTACATAAACGAGATCGAACTAAATAACTTGCATGTGGTGTTTCGTCAATATGCAACGGAGTTGCATATGGAGCTCCACTTAATTTGTAGGGTTGTTTGTGCTTTTTGCCATGCCATGCCTCATTAAACCGGACATGCATCATACTTGGTTGTGCATCATGCCATGTCTATGTGGTGGTTGTTTACTATGTTGTTTGCTTCTTTCCGGTGTTGCTTCTTCGGGTTGGTTCCGATAACGTCGCGTTTGTGAGGATTCGTTCAACTACGTCCGTTTGTCTTCTTCATGGACTCGTTCTTCTTCCTTGCGGGATCTCAGGCAAGATGACCATACCCTCGAAATCACTTCTATCTTTGCTTGTTAGATGCTCACTCTATTGCTATGCCTATGTTGCGATACCTACCACTTGCTTATCATGCCTCCCATATTGTTGAACCAAGCCTCTAACCCACCTTGTCCTAGCAAACCGTTGTTTGGCTATGTTACCGCTTTGCTCAGCCCCTCTTATAGTGTTGCTAGTTGCAGGTGAAGATTGGAGTTTGTTCCTTGTTGGAACATGGATATTTGTTGGGATATCACAATATCTCTTATTTAATTAATGCATCTATATACTTGGTAAAGGGTGGAAGGCTCGGCCTTATGCCTGGTGTTTTGTTCCACTCTTGCCACCCTAGTTTCCGTCATATCGGTGTTATGTTCCCGGATTTTGCGTTCCTTACGCGGTTGGGTTATAATGGGAACCCCTTGACAGTTCGCCTTGAATAAAACTCCTCCAGCAATGCCCAACATTGGTTTTGCCATTTGCCACCTAACCTTTTCTTTCCCTTGGGTTCTGCAGACTCAAGGGTCATCTTTATTTAACCCCCCCGGGCCAGTGCTCCTCTGAGTGTTGGTCCGACCGAGTAGACTGCGGGGCCACCTCGGGGCAACTTGAGGGTTGGTTTTACTTGTAGGATGTCTCATCTGAGTGTGCCCTAAGAACGAGATATGTGCAGGTCCTATCGGGATTTGTCGGCACATTCGGGCGGTGTTGCTGGATTTGTTTTACCATTGTCGAGGATTTCTTGTAACCTGGATGCCGAGCCTGATCGGATTGTCTTGGGAGAAGGAAAAATCCTTCGTTGACCGTGAGAGCTTGTGATGGGCTATGTTGGGACACCCCTGCAGGGTTTTGAACTTTCGAAAGCCGTGCCCGCGGTTATGGGAAGATGGGAATTTGTTAATGTCTAGTTGTAGAAAACCTGAAGTTGACCTTAATTAAAATACATCAACCGCGTGTGTTACCGTGATGGTCTCTTCTCGGCGGGGTCCGGGAAGTGAACGCGGTGTTGGAGTAATGCTTGACGTAGGTTGTTCTAGGATCACTTCTTGATCATAGTTTTATCAACCGTGCCTTGCCTTCTCTTATCGCTCTCATTTGCGTATGTTAGCCACCAAACATGCTAGTCGCTTGCTGCAGCTCCACCTCATACCTTTTACCTTACCCATAAGCTTAAATAGTCTTGATCGCGAGGGTGTAAGATTGCTGAGTCCCCGTGACTCACAGTTACTTCCAAAACCAGCTTGCGGGTGCCGAGGATACCGTGCAGATGACGCAACCAAGCTCAAGGAGGAGCTCGATGAAGATCTTGTCCTTTTTCTTGTTTCGATCTAGTTGATCAGTAGTGGAGCCCAGTCGGGACGATCGGGGATCTGTGTAGCATTTGGGGTAGTCTTCTTTTATTTTGGTTCCGTAGTCGGACCTTGATTGTATCTGGATGATGTAATGCTTTATTCATGTAATTGTGTGAAGTGGTGATTGTAAGCCAACTATGTATCTCTTTCCCTTATGTATTACATGGGTTGTGTGAAGATTACCTCACTTGCAACATTGCTTTCAATGCGGTTATGCCTCTAAGTCATGCTTCGACACGTGGGAGATATAGCCGCATCGAGGGCGTTACAGGTGATGCCTCCTACATCACGCCACTCCATACAATCTGGCAATCCAGACCGCACAGGGTACAGGTCCCTCAGGTCCATGTATCCTGCCTATACAGCAGGTGCAAACCGAGTCAAAGTGGCCAAGTGATCAGCACGAGACTTGAAAAGCTCCATACGCAAGGCCCGATTTTCGCGGTCCTTATCCTCGAGCATCTCGGTAGTGGTGCGGAGTAGTGACTCCTCACGTGTAGAGTCATAGTACAAAGCCTGATAGTACCCCTGTGCTCCAGGGAGTGAGGCTGGCATGTAGCGGAAATCGGTGTTCTGAAGCAAGGCAGTCCTGGCTCGAATGATAGTCATCATTGAGTAAGCTGCATCCTGCACAAACATCTCAATAGTGACCCCAAGTCCATAGGAGCAGTGAAGGGGTTCAGTGGCTCCAGGATAAGAGGGATATATCCTGACGGTACAAAGGTATTGGCTCTGGTTGAAGTCTCGGAACTGCTCCTCGACGTTATATTCCGGATACCACCGATAGCCTGTCTCGACCATCACTCGAACCAACATGGCCGTGTGACCAGGTACATCGAGGCACCGGGTCAGACGAACCACTTGGTTCTGGGAACGGGTGGCCATCTAAAAGCACAGAATAATGCAAAGGTATTAGAATTTCCTAGGGGAAATCGGACAGCATAACGGCTGTAAATGCTCAGAAAAAGATTTGAGACATTCACAACAGTTTGCAAAACCACTCAACAACATCATATCAAGGTTCTGGTTCAACTGAAAACATTCTAAAAGTAGTAGAAACTGTACTGAAGCTTGTAACAACAATCCTATAAGCTACTACGGATTAGTAACACGTGAACCTGATAGAGAGAAGAGAGCCTAGTCCTTAACCCACGTAGAATGAGAAGAGAATGACTCAGATCAAAGGCCATAAGGTAAAGGAGTAAAAGAGCCTTACGTTCCCTCCCACAATCAATTCCCCTACATATAAATAGAGCATTTCTAGACTCGCATCGACCAGTTTGGCTCAACGAACCTACAGGCAGTTCGGCTCTGATGCCAACACTGTCAGGACCCCGATTCCATGTCACATCTATCTAGCCGGTAACACCTCATATCACTTTGCGGCCTCATGCACGGTATCCCCATGGGTGTCGCCTTACCATGGCCCGGGACCGTTTGCGCCTTTTGGCTCACGTATATGATAGCGTCGCTAGCATCCATATGACAGAGAACCCGGGCCGACATGGCTAGTCGTGAACCCAAAGCGGCACAGACCTATGGGGACAGGCATACATGAATCACATCGAGCATGTCGGTCAACAGCGTGTGAATCCGGGCTGTAGCTCTGGGCTAACAGGACTCCGGGGAACCCGGGCTGTAGCAGGCTAGGCAGGACTCCGGATGTCACCGCGTGACATTTCCCCGAAGGGACAGACATAGGAACGAAGTGAAACACATGCCGGCCAGTCAAGTGTCCTGAGCAGTAGTGCTGGGCTAGCAGGACTCCGGTGAACCGGGCTGTAGGGGACTACTATGGCTCAAGGAGCACTAGACTACATTTCCCCATAAGAGAGGCCGCCAAGGATAAACAACTAGATTATCGGATCCCACACATACCAAGCATTTCAATCATACACACAATATGCTCGATATGTGCAAATACAACATGGCATCACAACAAAACTCTACAACTCAAGTACTTTATTTAAAGGCTCCGGAGAGCCATACATAACATGTTCTTATAGGTAGGGGTCACAAGACCCGACACTCAAGTTATACAAGCATACAAGCACATGCGGAAGCAAATAAGTCTGAGTACAGACACTAGAAAGAAAGAAGGCTTGTCGAAGCCTGTCTATCTACATAGGGCCCTCCATGGCCAGAATCACCACCTGGGTGGCAAGTTACTCATCGACGTCGAGGTCTACATAAAACCCATCGGAGGGGGCGGTGTTGTCGTCTAAAAACAGTAATTAGAGCAACATGAGTACAAAGGTACTCAGCAAGTATTACAACAGATCCTACTATACATGCTTATTCTCAAGAAGGTGGTGGAGTTATTGCAGCAAGCCAGCTTTGACTCTTGGCTAAGCTATCCTACGAGACACCACTGTAAAATAGTTTCCACACACGAGTCCACTAATCACCAACACAATATTCCACCGGGGATCCTCCCTCGTCATACTACGAGAGGGCCATCCTCGGTACTCACACTTATCTTGAGTCTTTTAGTAGTAACCATTAACTTGTCTATGAACTGTATAGGCAACCAAGTAGTCCTTTACCGCGGACGCGACTATTCGAATAGTTTTATACCCTGTAGCGGTGTACTCCATCACACATGTTTCCACCACTTAGCGTCTGCACACGACATGTGCTCGGCAGACTTCAAGCGAAAGCCGACGTGGGTGTAGACCATGACCTGACTAACCACACGAGTATCTAGTCTAGGTTTATCGCCTATTTGGGTTCCATCCGCAAGGAAATCCAGCCGGGGTGTCCTCAACGGCCCCAAACGATGTGTACAGGGACCCGAGACGCCAAACGGGCGCCCGGCATACCCGTCCACGGTGTATCTACTGCATCATAGCCCACCCCTAGGGTCAGCGCTATGCACGGCCGCCAACACATAACCTACAAACACCAAAAACTAGTTGCAACTCCGGGACAGAGGACGAGAGGGGGTCAGTAAGTCGAGCGGGGTCATATTTCAGGGCCCAAAGTGTGTTAGTAGCTGAATCTTAAATCACGCATACAGATCTCAGTTCTTATGGACGGCCTCAATGAAACAACCCACCATGTACTCCTACATGGCCTCTCATTCATACCTTTACCAAAACATGTTCAACACATCCCTCACATTACCGACGTAATCATTTCACTCTAGCCCATCACCCAGATGAACCAGACCTGACACAACTCTAAGCATAGCATGCATAGCAAGGTAGGAAACACATACATGGCTCAATCAACTCCTAGACATGCTAGTGGGTTTCATCTAGTTACTATGGCAATGACAGGTCATGCAGAGGATAAGGGTTCAGCTACTGCAGCACACAGCAGTTTGAAATGTTGTTGTCTTAATGCAGTAAATGAGAGCAGAAGCGAGAACATGGGATTGTATCGATATGATCAAAGGGGCTTCTTGTCTGATGGAGTAGTAGTAGGGTACTGCCCTTCAACTGGATACTCGGAAATATCCTCGGAGGCAAAACCTACCATGAAAGACACCACAGAATACAATCATCACATGGCAATGTGCAACAATATGATGCATGCTAATGCAAGGCAATATGAGGTGTCCTGCCTAATGCAATGTGAAACAAGTTGGTTTGGGTCCATTTGAATCAAAGATTCAATTGATTCAAATGGAAGCTTATGTTCTTAAGCATTATAAGTGTATTAGCTTGTTCCACCTAAACAGCAATGTTAAAGCGTTTTGTCATGCATGAAACCACTACAGATGGAAAGATTGATTTTTTCTGATCAAATTTCATATATAATTCTTTGCATTTGGAGCTACAGATTAAAAGTTATGAATTTTTGAAGTTTGTAATATTTTCTTGAATTTCCTGTATAAGAATAAATCCAGAAAATGATTTATTGCGTCAGCATTGCATCAGAGTGACGTCAGGGGTCAACGGGGCCGGTCTAGGTCAAACCTGACTAGTGGGACCCACGTGTCAGTAGTTAATTAACTAACTAATTTTTGATTAGTGCTAATCTAAGTTAATTAGCCGGGCGGTCCCACGTGTCATAGAGTCAGGGGAGGTCAACCTGGGCCCACATGGGTTCAAACAGGGTCAAACTCATCGGCGTTTAGCCGCCGGCGAGGCCAGACATGGCGGAGCAGCGCGGGATTTGCACTCGGGCGACCAAATGGATGGCGGAGACCATCTATGTGATATGGGGAGTGAGCCGCGTCGAGTGGTGGCAGTGGGCGGAGCTGGGGTGGCCGGAAACGTCGCCGGCGACGAGCGTTGCGGCTGCCGGAGTTCGGGCGAGGTTGAACTAGTCGCTAGGAGGCACAGCGAGGAGCGTGCGGGGGTGCTACGGGCTCCTGCGAGTGCGTTGAAGACGATGGCATGCTCGGTTGCGAGCCAACATGGCTGTGGCCACGACGGCGATGTGCGGTGGCGGCGGTGGGTGCGACCGAGCTTGGTGCGGTCGCTGCGGTGCTCGAGAAGTTAAACGGAGAGGATGGGGAGGTGGCTGAGCTCACAGGGGTCATGTCGAGGTAGTCGGCGAGGCCGGGGACGAGCTGATGCGGCGGGGATGGCGAAGGGGATCTCCGGTGGCCGGAGTTGGGGAAGACAGGGTCAGGGCGATTCCAGAGCGGGCGAGCGCTCGGGGCTCGGCCTGCTCGATGTAGTCAACAACGGCGGAGCTCATGGACACGATGGCGCGGCGCGAGGATGACGGAGGGCGCGGCTACGACGACGGTGCGGCGGCAGGGGCGTCGGCCATGGTGGGGAACAGCGAGGGAGAGGCGTTGGGGGCGAATGGAGGGGTCCAGGGGGTCGGGGCGGCGACGTGGAGGTCGTCCAGACGTCCAGGGGCGCGGGCGGCAAGCAGGTGGCGCCATGGCAAGCTCAGGCATGCCAGCGTCACCTCCCTGCCTGCCTGGCGGGGACGAAGCAGCTGGCTGGCGCGGGCCAGCATAGTGCTGGGCCGCTAGGTGGGCCGGCTGGTGACTTGCCAGGTTAGTTCCTTTCTCTCTCTTTTCTGTTTTTTTATTTATTCTGTTTTGTGTTTTGAAATAGTAAAAATACTATTTCATTTAGGAAAAACCTGAAAATATTCAGAGGCACATTTGAAAATATTCTCAACAGCCTAAAAATACTTTCAGGATTATTTGGGCATTTTAAAATATTTATAAGATTTAAATTGCCCAAATGCAATTAGTAATGAACTAATCCAATGACCTTATGATGTCCTAGAAAAGTGTGCACCATTTTGGTCAAAGGTTTTAACCCAAAACAAAAAGGGTGGACTTTTTAGAAGGGCATTTCAGGTTCATTGAAAAAGTTTTTAGTCAACCCTAGTTGTTCCAGGGGGGATGCTGGGGGTTCTGTCATCCCAATTTCAGTTTTCTGGGAAATTAAACATGATGCAACACTCTAATGCATGAACTAGCTAGGGTGTGACATGGCGGCGGCTCCGTATCGTAAAACGCGATGAATTCTTCTCTGTGATTTTTTTCTCCCCGAAACACAATATATAGAGTTGGAGTTGGAGTTGGAGGAGCTCCAGGGGGCCCACGAGGTAGGGGGCGCACCCCACACCCTCGTGGACAAGTGGTGGGCCCCCTGACCTTCATCTTTTCCAGGTACTTTTTATATTTTCCAAAAAGTTGCTCCGTGAAGTTTCAGGTCATTCCGAGAACTTTTGTTTCTGCACATAAATAACATCATGGTAATTCTGCTAAAAACAACGTCAGTCTGGGTTAGTTCCATTCAAATCATGCAAGTTAGAGTCCAAAACAAGGGCAAAAGTGTTTGGAAAAGTAGATACGACGGAGACGTATCAACTCCCCCAAGCTTAAACCTTTGCTTGTCCTCAAGCAATTCAGTTGACAAATTGAAAGTGATAAAGAAAAACTTTTACAAACTCTGTTTGCTCTTGTTGTTGTAAATATGTAAAGCCAGCATTCAAGTTTTCGCAAAGATTATAACTAACCACATTCGCAATAACGCTCAGGTCTCAAGTTTACTCATATCAATGGCATAATCAACTGGCGAGCAATAATAATAAATCTCGGATGACAACACTTTCTCAAAACAATCATCATATGATATAACAAGATGGTATCTCACTAGCCCCTTCTGAGACCGCAAAACTTAAATGCAGAGCACCTTTAAAGATCAAGGACTGACTAGACATTGTAATTCATGGTAAAAGAGATCTAGTCACGTCATACTCAATGTAAACTAACAATAATGAATGCAAATGACAGCAGTGCTCTCCAACTGGTGCTTTTTAATAAGAGGATGACCACTCATCATAAAAGTAAATAGATAAGCCCTTCGCAGAGGGAAGCAGGGATTTGTAGAGGTGCCAGAGCTCGGTTTTGAAATAGGGGTGAATAATATTTTGAGCGGTATACTTTCATTGTCAACATAACAACCAAGAGATGGCAATATCTTCCATGCTACACACATTATAGGCGGTTCCCAAACAGAATGGTAAAGTTTATACTCCCCCTTCAACCAACAAGCATCAATCCATGGCTTGCTCGAAACAACGAGTGCCTACAACTAACAAGAGTCCCATGGGGAGTTTTGTTTGCAATTATTTTGATTTGATTTGCATAAAGCATGGGACTGGGCATCCCGGTGACCAGCCATTTTCTCATGAGTGAGGAGCGGAGTCCACTCCTCTTGAGAATAACCCGCTTAACATGGAAGATACAGACAGCCCTAGTTGATACATGAGCTATTCGAGCATACAAAACAGGATATTTATTTGAAGGTTTAGAGTTTGGCACATACAAATTTACTTGGAACGGCAGGTAGATACCGTAAATAGGTAGGTATAGTGGACTCATGTGGAATAACTTTGGGGTTTAAGGGATTGGATGCACAAGCAGTATTCCCGCTTAGTACAAGTGAAGGCTAGCAAAAGACTGGGAAGCGACCAGCTAGAGAGCGACAACAGTTATGAACATGCATTAAAATTAATCAACACCGAATGCAAGCATGAGTAGGATATAATCCACCATGAACATAAATATCATGAAGGCTATGTTGATTTTGTTTCAACTACATGCGTGAACATGTGCCAAGTCAAGTCACTTAAATCATTTAGAGGAGGATACCACCCTGTCATACCACATCATAACCATTAAAGCATGTTGGCATGCAAGGTAAACCATTATAACTCATAGCTAATCAAGCATGCCACAAGAACTATGATCTCTAGTTGTCATTGTGAACATGTTTATTCATAATAAGCCGAATTAGGAATGATGAACTAATCATATTTACAAAAACAAAAGAGGTCAAGTTCATACCAACTTTTCTCATCTCAGTCAATCCATCATACATCATCATAATTGCCTTTCACTTGCACGACGGAATGATGTGAATAATAATAATTGTGCACGTGCATTGGACTAAGCTGGAATCTGCAAGCATTCAATAAACAGGAGAAGACAAGGCAATATGGGCTCTTTTGTCAGATCAACAATTATACATATAAGAGCCTCCTCAACAATTTAATCATGGTCTTCTCCTACCGACCCCCAAAGAAAAGAAAAGAAATAAAACTATTTACATGGTAAAGCTCCCAACAAGCAAAAAGAAGAACAGGAAATATTTTTGGGTTTTCTTTTTAGTTACTACTACAAGCATGGAAATTAAACTAATTAAAAGCTACAACTAATTTTTTTTGGTTTTTCTTAAGGTTTATTAAACACACAAGAAGAAATCATAAAGAGGGAAATAAACTAGCATGGATGATACAATGAAAAAGTATGAGCACCGACATCTAGCAATGAGTGTGTGAACATAAATGTAGTGTCGGTGGGAAATACGTACTCCCCCAAGCTTAGGCTTTTTGGCCTAAGTTGGTCTATGGCCACGGCTGGCCTGGCGGATATCCATAATAATAGTTGGGGTCGTACTGCGAAGAAGAAGAAGACTCTGATTGCCACTGGTTGGCAATCATCTCCAGATCCCACTGGTAATTAGACTGTCGTGAAGCATCAACTTGTGGTTCCGGCTCTGGCTCCATGGCTGGTGCAGGGTTCCGGTAGGCGTGAATAGCCTCTAACGGATAAGGGGAACTGGCCTGCAGATAAATCAAACAAAGAAGGAGCAGGCAAGCTAATAGTCTCAGGATGATGTTTATCAAAGAACAATTTGTATTTAAGCTCTCCTTCCCTATTATTAACAATGAAATCATGTGCCACCATACTCTTATAATCTAAATAAACACGAGGCAACACTTTTTCTTCCTTCTCATAGTGCCTAATAGGTATGTTAAACTGTGCAGCTATGCGTGAAGCATAGATGCCTCCAAAGATGGGGCCCTTTGTACGGTTCAGACTTAACCGTTTAGCAATAATGCTGCCCTTACTAACAGAGTTATTACCGAATAAACCGTGGAGCGAAATAATAATATCAGGGATACTAAGGTTTCCACAGTTTCCGCGACCAATTAAACAATGACTAGCAAATAATGCAAAATAGCGTAAAACATGAAAATGTATGCTAGTGATTCATGCATTGGAAACCTCCCTTGTTTCCCCTACAGTGATTTTATCAATAAACCCATCCACATCCTAGCGATGTGGTTCCTCTGTCTTGACCTAGAAAGGGACTAAACAAACCCGACAAAAATCATAAAGTGACATCTCCTTATGCTCATCATATAAATGAAAATCCACCGTAGGTGGTGAGCTCCTAGAATGGAAATGAAAGTTTTGCACAAAGATATTTGTGAGTAAGAGATACTGATTGTGTTGGTCGTGGAGGAAAGTGGTGAGGCCTACATTCTTAGCCAATTCATAAAGATCTTCATAAATCCTGGCTGCTCTCAAGAAATCATCAGAAGGCCATTCACACGACCGAACCTCCATGGTGCGAGGCAGATTATACTTAGGCTTCTGTGCCTTTTCCTTCGAGCTTCGGCTCGATGAGCCCCTCAAAAGTCACTTCATCATTTTCTAAAAAATTCTGAAATTTTTAGTAACTTCAAAATAAAAGTAAACCAAACTCAATAATATTGATAGCAACCACTCCTATAAGTGCCTAGGGCCTATATCATGCATCAAAACTACTTGGAACCATATAAATTTGACATGCAAACTCAAGAACATGGTCACCTAGGTGGCACAAATTTGCAATGAATAAAGCACTAGAACAAAACTAATTGGACCAATGGAGGAGTCACATACCAAGGAACAATCTCCCCAAGCAGTTTTGTGAGAGGTGCTTTGAGCAAGGGGATCGAAAATGGCAGCAAAACGAGCTTGGACTCGGGTTTGAGCTGGTTGTTCATGTTTGTGGGAGAAATAAGGAGTGTGTGGGTGAAAGGATAAGTGGAGGAGGGCCACCATGGGCCCACGAGGCAGGGGGCGCGCCCAGGGGGTAGGGTGCGCCCTCCACCCTCGTGGGTAGGTGGGTGACCCCCCTACTGTGTTCTCACTGCCAAATATTCTCAAATATTCTAGAAAAAATCATATTTAAATTTCAGGGCATTTGGAGAACTTTTATTTTCGGGATATTTTTATATTGTACGGATAATCAAATAACAGACAGAAAAATACTTATTTTTATTTTATTTAATATAAATAACAGAAAGTAAAAGTGGGGTACAGAAGGTTGTGCCTTCTAGTTTCATCCATCTCATGATCATCAAAAGGAATCCACTAACAAGGTTGATCAAGTCTTGTTAACAAACTCATTCCGAATAACATGGAACCGGAGAAATTTTGAATAACACTATGTTACCTCAACGGGGATATGCACATCCCCAATAATAAGAATATCATATTTCTTCTTGACAGTAGGAAGAGGAAATTCAAAACCTCCAAATATAATCGATGGAATTTTTCCAATAGAGTTGATACTATGAACTTGAGGTTGTTTCCTCGGAAAGTTTCGTATGCTCATTACCATTAACATGAAAAGTGACATTGCCTTTAGTGCAATCAATAACAGCCCCTGCAGTGTTCAAAAAGGGTCTTCCAAGAATAATAGACATACTATCGTCCTCGGGAATATCAAGAATAACAAAGTCCGTTAAAACAGTAATGTTTGCAACTACAACAGGCACATCCTCACAAATACCGACGGGTATAGCAGTTGATTTATCAGTCATTTGCAAAGATATTTTAGTGGGTGTCAACTTATTCAAATCAAGTCTACGATATAAAGAGAGAGGCATAACGGAAAGTGCAACTATCCCTAGGTGGTTTTGGTAATTCATAACAACATATAGCTCATTGAGCTAATGCTATTCCAAGATGATTATTTCAGGAAAGCTCAATGATTGGCATGGCATGGATGGTGAAAGTGGAACCCTCAAAAGGCTAAGGACAAAGGATTGGCTCAAGCTCAAAAGCTCAAGACTCTTCATTTTATATTTTAGTGATCCAAGATCACATTGAGTCTTTAGGAAAAGCCAATACTATCAAGGAGGGATGAGGTGTTGCTTAATGAGCCTCTTGCTTCATGTGCTTAGTGATATGCTCCAAATCCCTCAACTACTTTCCCATACCCACATTTGACCTAAACCCTAAGCCAAACTCGGTCCTACCGATTCTTCCTATCCGGCGCCACTGAGTTTCACTTGTCATAAGCCACTGCCAAACCCTAATCGGTTCTACCGATAGGGATCTCGGTCTCACCGAGATGGGATTGCAAACTCTTTGTGTCCCTTTCGTAACTTTTCGGTCTCACCGAAAGAGCGGATCGATCCCACCGAGAATGCAATGTAAATTCAGTGTTTCCTTTTTGTAACTTTTCGGTCTCACTGAAAGAGCAAATCGGTCCCACCGAGTTTGCCTGACCAACTCTCTGGTTAGCTAATTACCAAAATCGGTCTCACCGAGTTTGTGGACTCGCGCAAAATTTGACATACCCCACTTCCCCGATTCGTCATAGACTTAAACTTCCAAAACCTCTTTGTGATTCTCAGTCTGACCGATACCCCACTTTCGGTCTTACCGAGATCATTAAGTTGATCTATGTTTTCGATCTTGGTGCAACCGATTTGAACAATTCGGTCACACCGAGTTGCAATAACTGTATACAGTTTTGCATCTCGGCACCACCGAGTTGTTCCACTCGGTCACACCGACAGGGTCGGGCTATATATATTCACGGGCAAAAATTTGGAAATTTCTCCGAACCCCTTCGCCCGCGCGATAGCTTGCTCTGCCAACGTGGTCTCCGGATCGTCTCCTCGCCGCCAGCCGCCTCCAGTCGCTGCTCTCCGTCGCCGTCAACGGGAATCAACCCCGCCATTGCCACCGTAGCGAGTCTCCGCCAAACTAGGGTATGGACTCGATCTTTGTGCTATTCCCCAATCCGATTCCTAGCACATTGTGATCATAATGATTCTTGCCACGTTTGATAAACTTCCATCCAGTCAATGAACTCGTAGATTAGGTTTGATTCGAAAATTTTAGGGTTAGGTTTCCGCTGAAACCATCTCGGACCCACCGAGTTGAAAAACTCAGTCCCACCAATTTGGCTTATGCCATTGCACAAGTGAGACTCGGTCTGGCCGAGTATTACTAATCGGTGTGACCAATTTTGGAACTTTGTGAAACCCTAACAGTCTCGGTGCCACCGAACTGTGACTCGGTCTGACCGAGTTCACTAGTTTAGGTTCCAAAAACTGCTTCGGTATCACTGAGTTTAAAAATCGGTAGATCTGAAATGCTTTCTGTGGAAAACTAAAACTAAGTTTTTGAATCATTCTTTTGCAAAAATCTCTGCATTTTGTGATGCTCATCCACTCTACCTCATATATAAACTATTCACAGGGTCAGCAGTCAGCTTGTTCATCATGTCAGACCAAAGTGATAGCCAGAATTTGTCAGAGCAGCCAGTGCAAATGAGTGAGGGCACTAGTCCCTCAAGTTCTTCAGATGATGGCAGCAGGAGCACCCCTAGCAACCTGCCAAAAGCTGCCACAAGACAAAGAAAGAAGAGAACTTCAAATTCTGAGGATGAAGATTATGTGGCAGAGGAAGAGGAAGCCACATCAAAGAGAACTGTGCTCAAGAAAGAATATGGCCTAGCACAGAGCATAAAGCCAGGGATGAAGGTCAAAAGGCCAGCAGGCAGGCAGCCTATGCCAAAGGCCAGAGCTTCAACCAAGATTCCTGAGAAGCCCACTCCCATAGAGCCAGCTGCTGCAAAAGGAAAGAAAAGGAAGTAGAGGGTCAAGAAGACCGTAGCCAAAGTGCTTGGAAAGGCTTCCATCATGGAAGAAGAAGAGGAAGAAGAAGACATTGCTGCACCAGCACCTAAGGCACCCAAGCTGATGGGCGATGCCATAAGATCAGGGGCAACTGATTCCAAGGCCAAGCAAGCTCCAAAGTCAAAACCAAAGAGGAATACAAGAAGCATCCCAGCTGCTGAGAAGAACAAGGCCCCAGTGCCTGAGACTGTTGTTGAAGAAGATGATGAAGAGCATGTTCTGAGAAAGCTCAAGCCCAAGATCCCAGACCACAATGATGCTCATCCTGTGGCTGAGGACATGAAGCTCAGAAGAGACTCGGGGCTGAGGAAGTGGAGAGAAGCAGATCCCTATGCTATCAGGAGGAGGACTGCTGTTGACCACAGGTTCCACACTAAGGAACAGCAGGATTTCTATGAGACAGTGCTGCTAGATAAAAAGCCAATTGTATGTGATATGAGATGGGTCAACTGGGAATATATCAAGGAGAATGAAGAGCACTACCCTGGAGTGCAGGACAGCTTCAAGGCATGTGGAGTAGAGGACTTTGTTGGGCAGAAGCTCACAAAGTGGAATGAGGAGTTTATCATGCAGTTCTACTCCACAGCACATTTTTATCCAGGTGGGAGGATTATTTGGATGTCTCAAGGTACGAGGTACCAATCAACAGTTGCTGAGTGGGCACAGCTTATCAATGCCCCAGAGGAGCATGAGGATGACTTGGATGTCTATTCCAAGAAGAAGATGGATCATAACTCAATGTCAAACATGTACAAGGAGATCCCAAATGAAGCACTTGATACGTTCAAGTTTGGCTCAGTGCATTATCTTCTGTCAGGGCTGCCAACCATCAATTGGATCCTTAGGCACGCACTTTTGCCCAAGTCTGGAGATCACAGGATGACCAGAGGTCATGCCATTAACTTGCTACATATCTTTGATGTGCCTCAGAAATTCAAGGTCATGAGCCTCATGGTAGAGACTATCAAGAGGACTGCAGTAGATCAGAAGAGGAGCTATGGATATGCCCCTCAGATCCAGATGTTGATTAACTCAAGAATGGGCACAGACACATACTTGTTGGACAAGGAACATTTGCCTATCTATCCAGAGTTCGAGGACAACCAAGTTGTGATGACCAAAGATGAACCATCTTCAGCCCATGCACAAGCCAAGAAGGAGAAGGCAATAAAGGAGAAAGCTGCCAAGATGCCAACTCAAGAGGAAGCATCTGAGTACTTCTTGAAGAACAAGAAAGAGCAGCTCAGTTACTTGATTGCATCCACCCTGCGGATTGAGAAAGGACTGGCCACCCTAACTCAGAACCAGGCAAGCCTAGAGAGAATCGTAGAACAAAAGTTCTATGACTTGGATATCAAGGTGACAGAGATTCAGACTGCAGTGGAGCAGCTCCAAGATGACATGCAGGAGAGGAAAGGAAAGACAACCACTGATGCATTTGCCAGAGTGCCACGAGGTCCGAGGTCGTCTGCAGTGCCAGTTCCTGACACAAGAGCAACCGCCTCAGCTCTAGCCGCAGCACCAGCCCAACCTGCTCCAGCATCCACTTCAGCTCCAACTCCAACCGCGTCTATGGAAGCCTTCGTCCTTGGAGTGATCCGGACTCCACCACCACCTGAAGATCAAGCCTGAGTGTCGATTTAGCACTATGCATTTTCTAGGAACTTTTTGGTAACTTGTTGCCAAAGGGGGAGAAAATGTATAGATCATAGGCTTCGAGAGAGAGTGTTGTTTTTCTCTCTTGCTTTATTTGGTGGTTTTTTGAACTTTGTTTGCTTTTGGTCGAGATACTTTGATATGCTTGTGAGACATTGATGATCATGTGTTTGATCATAAGCTACACTTAATGCTTAGTGAATGCTATTATCTTATCTATCTTATGTGATCATTCACTTTTCTTGGTGATGAGTGCATGTATTTCATTATTAATCATTTTGAGCGCTCCACCAAGATGTATGTGACATGGAAGAGTAACCCATAATTCTAAATTCTTGTGCATTTCCAGTCCAAAGCAAATTTTAAATATGCACAAATTTAGGGGGAGCTCTTACTTATCACATACTTCTCAAAGCGATGATATTTTTTATTGCTTATTATCATTTGTCGAAGCTTTGATCTATATGTTGCCATCAATTACCAAAAAGGGGGATATTGAAAGTGCAACTATCCCTAGGTGGTTTTGGTAATTCATAACAACATATAGCTCATTGAGCTAATGCTATTCCAAGATGGTTATTTCAGGAAAGCTCAATGATTGGCATGGCATGGATGGTGAAAGTGGAACCCTCAAAAGGCTAAGGACAAAGGATTGGCTCAAGCTCAAAAGCTCAAGACTCTTCATTTTATATTTTAGTGATCCAAGATCACATTGAGTCTTTAGGAAAAGCAAATACTATCAAGGAGGGATAAGGTGTTGCTTAATGAGCCTCTTGCTTCATGTGCTTAGTGATATGCTCCAAAGCCCTCAACTACTTTCCCATACCCACATTTGACCTAAACCCTAAGCCAAACTCGGTCCTACCGATTCTTCGTATCCGGCGCCACCGAGTTTCACTTGTCATAAGCCACTGCCAAACCCTAGCAAATCGGTTCTACCGATAGGGATCTCGGTCTCACCGAGATGGGATTGCAAACTCTCTGTTTCCCTTTCGTAACTTTTCGGTCTCACCGAAAGAGCGGATCGGTCCCACCGAGATTGCAATGTAAATTCAGTGTTTCCTTTTTGTAACTTTTCGGTCTCACCCAAAGAGCAAATCAGTCCCACCGAGTTTGCCTGACCAACTCTCTGGTTAGCTAATTACCAAAATCGGTCTCACCGAGTTTATGTAATCGGTCTCACCGAGATTACGATGCCCTAACCCTAACAAAATCGGTCCTACTGAGTTGCATGTCAGTCCCACCGAAAATCTCTAACGGTCACTAGGTTTACTTTTCGGTCCGACCGAGTTTGTTGATTCGGTCCCACCGAGATTGGAAAACTGTGTGTAACGGTTGGATTTTGTGTGGAGGCTATATATACCCCTCCACCTCCTCTTCATTCGTGGAGAGAGCCATCAGAACACATCTACACTTCCAACTCATATGTTCTGAGAGAGAACCACCTACTCATGTGTTGAGACCAAGATATTCCATTCCTACCATATGAATCTTGATCTCTAGCCTTCCCCAAGTTGCTTTCCACTCAAATCTTCTTTCCACCAGATCCAAATCCTATGAAAGAGAGTTGAGTGTTGGGGAGACTATCATTTGAAGCACAAGGGCAAGGAGTTCATCATCAACACACCATTTGTTACTTCTTGGAGAGTGGTGTCTCCTAGATTGGCTAGGTGTCACTTGGGAGCCTCCGACAAGATTGTGGAGTTGAACCAAGGAGTTTGTAAGGGCAAGGAGATCGCCTACTTCGTGAAGATCTACCGCTAGTGAGCCAAGTCCTTTGTGGGCGATGGCCATGGTGGGATAGACAAGGTTGCTTCTTCGTGGACCCTTCGTGGGTGGAGCCCTCCGTGGACTCGCGCAACCGTTACCCTTCGTGGGTTGAAGTCTCCATCAACGTGGATGTAGGATAGCACCACCTATCCGAACCACGGGAAAAACATCCGTGTCTCCAATTGCGTTTGAATTCTCCAAAACCTTCCCTTTACATTCTTGCAAGTTGCATGCTTTACTTTCCGCTGCCAATACACTCTTTGCATTCTTGCTTGAATTGTGTGATGATTGCTTGACTTGTCCTAAATAGCTAAAATCTGCCAAGAACTAAAATTGGGAAAAGGTTAAGTTTTTATTTGGTCAAGTAGTCTAATCACCCCCCTCTAGACACACTTTCGATCCTACAATAACACTAACACCGGCTCCAAGATCACATAAAGCAGTTTTAACATAATTTCTTTTAATGGAGCATGGCATAGTTGGTACACTGGGATCTCCTAGTTTCTTAGGTATTCCACCCTCAAAAGTATAATTAGCAAGCATGGTGAAAAATTCAGCTTCCGTTATCTTTCTCTTATTTGTAACAATATCTTTCATATACTTAGCATAAGGATTCATTTTGAGCATATCAGTTAATCGCATATGCAAAAAGATAGGTCTAATCATTTTAGCAAAGCGCTCAAAATCCTCATCATCCTTTTTCTTGGATGGTTTGGGAGGGAAAGGCATGGGTTTCTGAACCCAAGGCTCTCTTTCTTTACCGTGTTTCCTAGCAACATAGTCTTTCTTATCATAATGTTGATTCTTTGATTGTGGGTTATCAAGATCAACAGCATGTTCAATTTCTATATCATTATCATTACTAGGTTGAGCACCATCATGAACATTATCATTAACATTATCACTAGTTTCCAGTTCATTACCAGATTGTGTTGCAGCATCAAAAATAGAAATATCATTTCGATTCTCAGGTGGTTTAGCGATAGGTTTACTAGAAGCATGCAAAGTCCTATCATTTTGCTTTTTCTTCCTATTAGAAGGACTAGGTGCATCTACATTATTTCTCTAAGAATCTTGTTCAATTCTTTTAGGGTGGCCTTCGGGATACAAAGGTTCCCGAGTCATCCTACCAGTTCTAGTAGCCACTCTAATAGCATAATCATTATTCTTACTATCCAATTCATTGAGCAAATCATTTTGAGCTTTAAGTACTTGTTCTACTTGAGTGGTAACCATAGAAGCATGTTTACTAATAAGTTTAAGTTCACTTTTAACATTAGCCATATAATTACCCAATTGTTCAAGCATATTTGAATTGTATTTCAATTGTCTACCAAAATAAGCAATAAAAATCTTCTTGCTTAGCCATAAATTTATCAAACTCATCTAAGCATGGGCTAGCAAACTTAGTAAATGGGATTTCAGCTTTATCATACCGATAGAGAGAATTTACCTTTACTACCTGTGTCGGGTTATCAAGACCACGAGTTTCTCCAATAGGTAATGGATTAGGATCATATGTTTCTTCAACAGGCGGTAAATTAAGACCATGTATTTCTTCAATAGGAGGTAAATTCTTAACATCTTCAGCTTTAATACCTTTTTCTTTCATAGATTTCTTTGCCTCTTGCATATCTTCAGGACTGAGAAATAGAATACCTCTCTTCTTCGGAGTTGGTTTAGGAATATGCCCAGGAACTGGCTCAGGAGGTGTCCAATTATTTTCATTTGTCAGCATATTATTCAATAGAATTTCAGCTTCATTCAGCGTTCTTTCCCTGAAAACAGAACCAGCACAACTATCCAGGTAATCTCTGGAGGCATCGGTTAGTCCACTATAAAAGATATCAAGTATTTCATTTTTCTTAAGAGGATGATCAAGAAAAGCATTAAGTAACTTGAGAAGCCTCCCCCAAGCTTGTGGGAGACTCTCTTCTTCAATTTGCTCAAAATTATATATACCCCTTAAAGCAGCTTGTTTCTTATGAGCAGGGAAATATTTGGCAGAGAAGTAATAAATCATATCCTGGGGACTACGCACACAACCAGGATCAAGAGAATTAAACCATATCTTAGCATCACCCTTTAATGAGAACGGAAATATTTTAAGGATATAAATGTAGTGAGTTCTCTCATCATTAGTGAACAGGGTAGCAATATCATTTAATTTAGTAAGATGTGCCACAACAGTTTCAGATTCATAGCCATGAAAAGGATCAGATTCAACCAAAGTAATTGTATCAAGATCAACAGAGAATTCATAATCCTTATCGGCAACATAGATAGGTGAAGTAGCAAAAGCAGGGTCAGGTTTCATTCTAGCATTTAGAGATTGCTTATTCCATTTAGCTAATAACCTCTTGAGTTCGTATCTATCTTTGCAAGCTAAAATAGCTAAAGAAGCTTCTTTATCAAAAACATAACCCTCGGGAATAACAGGCAAGTCTTCATCATCAATTTCATCAGTATTATCATATTCATTATTTTCATTCTCTCTAGCCCTAGCAAGTTGTTCATCAAGAAATTCACCAAGTGGCATAGTAGTATCAAGCATAGAAGTAGTTTCATCATAAGTATCATGCATAGCAGAAGTGGCATCATCAATAACATGCGACATATCAGAACGAATAGCAGAAGCTGGTTTAGGTGTCGCAAGCTTACTCATAACAGAAGGTGAATCAAGTGCAGAGCTAGATGGCAGTTCCTTACCTCCCCTCGTAGTTGAGGGATAAATCTTAGTTTTTGGATCTCTCAAGTTCTTCATAATGATAAGTAGATATAAATCCCAAGTGACTCAAAGAATAGAGCTATGCTCCCGGGCAACGGCGCCAGAAAATAGTCTTGATAACCCACAAGTATAGGGGATCACAATAGTTTTTGAGGGTAAAGTATTCAACCCAAATTTATTGATTCGACACAAGGGGGGCCAAAGAATACTCTCAAGTATTAGCAGCTGAGTTGTTAATTCAACCACACCTGGAAACTTAATATCTGGAGCAAAGTGTTTAGTAGCAAAGTAATATGATAATAGTGGTAACGGTAGCAAAAGGTAATGATAGCAAAAGTAATGTTTTTGGTATTTTGTAGTGATGATAGCAATAGCAACAGAAAAGTAAATAAGCGAAGAACAATATATGTAAAGCTCATAGGCAATGGATCAGTGATGGAGAATTATGCCGGATGTGGTTCATCATGTAACAGTCATAACCTAGGGTGACACAGAACTAGCTCCAATTCAATGATATAATGTAGGCATGTATTTCGAATATTGTCATACGTGCTTATGGAAAAGAACTTGTATGACATCTTTTGTCCCACCCTCCCGTGGCAGCGGGGTCCTTGCGGAAACTAAGGGATATTAAGGCCTCCTTTTAATAGAGTACTGGAACAAAGCATTAACACATAGTGAATACATGAACTCCTCAAACTACGGTCTGAAGGAAATATGCCCTAGAGGCAATAATAAAGTTATTATTTATTTCCTTATATCATGATAAATGTTTATTATTCATGCTAGAATTGTATTAACCGAAACATAATACATGTGTGAATACATAGACAAACAGAGTGTCACTAGTATGCCTCTACTTGACTAGCTCGTTGATCAAAGATGGTTAAGTTTCCTAGCCATTGACATGGGTTGTCATTTGATTAACGGGATCACATCATTAGGAGAATGATGTGATTGGCTTGACCCATTCCGTTAGCTTAGTACACGATCTTTCAGTATGTTCCTATTGCTTTCTTCATGACTTATACATGTTCCTATGACTATGAGATTATGCGACTCCCGTTTACCGGAGGAACACTTTGTGTGCTACCAAACGTCACAACGTAACTGGGTGATTATAAAGGTGCTCTACAGGTGTCTCCAAAGGTACTTGATGAGTTGGCGTATTTCGAGATTAGGATTTGTCACTCCGATTGTCGGAGAGGTATCTCTGGGCCCTCTCGGTAATGCACGTCCCTTAAGCCTTGCAAGCATTGCAACTAATGAGTTAGTTGCGGGATGATGTATTACGAAACGAGTAAAGATACTTGCCGGTAACGAGATTGAACTAGGTATTGAGATACCTGTTGGGGAACGTTGCAGAAAAAAAAATTCCTACTCGTTTCACCAAGATCCATCTAGGAGTTCATCTAGCAACGAGTCATGAGATGCATCTACATACCTTTGTAGATCGCGTGCGGAAGCGTTCAACGAACGGGGATGATGTAGTCGAACACGACGTGATCCAAATCACCGATGACCGAGTGCCGAATGGACGGCACCTCCGCGTTCAACACACGTACGGGACGGGAGACGTCTCCTCCTTCTTGATCCAGCAAGGTGGGGGAGAGGTTGATGATTATCCAGCAGCACGACGGCGTGGTGGTGGATGCAGGGCGTCACAATAGCAGGGCTTCGCCTATACTACGCAAGAGAGAGATGTAACAGGGAGAGAGGGAAGCACCAAAAGCGTAGCCTCAAGTCCCTCCTCTCCCCCACTATATATAGGGGTGCCAAGGGGGGGCACCGGCCCTAGGAGATGGATCTCCTAGGGGGGGCGCCGGCCAAGGGTGGGGGGCTTGCCCCCCAAGGCAAGGGGGCGCCCCCCCTTTAGGGTTTCCCCTAACCCTAGGCGCATGGGCCCCTTAGGGGTGGCACCCCAGCCCACTAAGGGCTGGGTCCCTTCCCACTTCAGCCCATGGGGCCCTCCGGGATAGGTGGCCGCACCCGGTGGACCCCTGGGACCCTTCCGGTGGTCCCGGTACAATACCGGTAACCCCGAAACTTGTCCCGATGGCCGAAACAGCACTTCCTATATATCATTCTTTACGTCCGGACCATTCCGGAACTCCTCGTGACGTCTGGGATCTCATCCGGGACTCCGAACAACATTCGGGTTACTGCATATACATATCTTCACAACCCTAGCATCACCGAACCTTAAGTGTGTAGACCCTACGGGTTCGGGAGACATGTAGACATGACCGAGACGACTCTCCGGTCAATAACCAACAGCGGGATCTGGATACCCATGTTAGCTCCCACATTCTCCACGATGATCTCATCGGATGAACCACGATATCGAGGATTCAATCAACCCCGTATGCAATTCCCTTTGTCAATCGATATATTACTTGCCCGAGATTCGATCGTCGGTATCCCAATACCTCGTTCAATCTCGTTACCGGCAAGTCACTTTACTCGTACCGTAATGCATGATCCCGTGACCAGACACTTGGTCACTTTGAGCTCATTATGATGATGCATTACCGAGTGGGCCCAGTGATACCTCTTCGTCATACGGAGTGACAAATCCCAGTCTTGATCCGTGTCAACCCAACAGACACTTTCGGAGATACCCGTAATATACCTTTATAGTCACCCAGTTACGTTGTGACGTTTGGTACACCCAAAGCACTCCTACGGTATCTGGGAGTTAGACGATCTCATGGTCTAAGGAAAAGATACTTGACATTGCAAAACTCTAGCAAACGAACTATACGATCTTTATGCTATGTTTAGGATTGGGTCTTGTCCATCACATCATTCTCCTAATGATGTGATCTCGTTATCAATGACATCTTATGTCCATAGTCAGGAAACCATGACTATCTGTTGATTAACGAGCTAGTCAACTAGAGGCTTACTAGGGACATGTTGGTGTCTGTTATTCACACATGTATTACGATTTCCGAATAACACAATTATAGCATGAATAAAGACAATTATCATGAACAAGGAAATATAATAATAATGCTTTTATTATTGCCTCTAGGGCATATTTCCAACAGTCTCCCACTTGCACTAGAGTCAATAATCTAGTTACATTGTGATGAATCGAACACCCATGGAATTCTGGTGTTGATCATGTTTTGCCCTAGGGAGAGGTTTAGTCAACGGATCTGCTACATTCAGGTCCGTATGTACTTGACAAATATCTATGTCTCCATCCTGAACATTTTCACGAATGGAGTTGAAGCGACGCTTGATGTGCCTTGTCTTCTTGTGAAACCTGGGCTCCTTGGCAAGTGCAATAGCTCCAGTGTTGTCACAGAAGAGTTTAATCGGCCCCGACACATTGGGTATGACTCCGAGGTCGGTGATGAACTCCTTCACCCAAATTGCTTCATGTGCTGCCTCCGAGGCTGCCATGTACTCCGCTTCACATGTAGATCCCGCCACGACGCTCTGCTTGCAACTGCACCAGCTTACTGCCCCACCATTCAAAATATACACATATCCGGTTTGTGACTTTGAGTCATCCAGATCTGTGTCGAAGCTAGCGTCGACGTAACCCTTTATGACGAGCTCTTCGTCACCTCCATAAACGAGAAACATCTCCTTAGTCCTTTTCAGGTACTTCAGGATATTCTTGACCGCTGTCCAGTGTTCCTTGCCGGGATTACTTTGGTACCTTCCTACCAAACTTATGGCAAGGTTTACATCAGGTCTGGTACACAGCATGGCATACATAATAGAACCTATGGCTGAGGCATAGGGGATGACACTCATCTCTTCTATTTCCTCTGCTGTGGTCGGACTTTGAGCTGAGCTCAATTTCATACCTTGCAGTACAGGCAAGAACCCCTTCTTAGACTGATCCATATTGAACTTCTTCAATATCTTATCAAGGTATGTGCTTTGTGAAAGACCTATGAGGCGTCTCGATCTATCTCTATAGATCTTGATGCCTAATATATAAGCAGCTTCTCCAAGGTCCTTCATTGAAAAACTCTTATTCAAGTAGGCCTTGATGCTGTCCAAGAGTTCTATATCATTTCCCATCAAAAGTATGTCATCTACATATAGTATGAGAAATGCTACAGAGCTCCCACTCACTTTCCTGTAAACACAGGCTTCTCCATAAGTCTGCGTAAACCCAAACACTTTGATCATCTCATCAAAGCGAATGTTCCAACTCCGAGATGCTTGCACCAGCCCATAAATCGAGCGTTGGAGCTTGCATAATTTGTCAGCATTCTTAGGATCGACAAAACCTTCCGGCTGCATCATATACAATTCTTCCTTAAGGTAACCATTAGGGAATGCCGTTTTGACGTCCATTTGCCATATTTTATAATTGTAGAATGCGGTAATTGCTAACATGATTCGGACGGACTTTAGCTTTGCTACCGGTGAGAAAGTCTCATCGTAGTCAATCCCTTGAACTTGTCGATAACCCTTAGCGACAAGCCGAGCTTTATAGATGGTCACATTACCATCCGCGTCTGTCTTCTTCTTAAAGATCCATTTATTTTCTATGGCTCGCCATTCAAGGGGCAAGTCAGTCAAAGTCCATACTTCGTTTTCATACATGGATCCTATCTCGGATTTCATGGATTCTAGCCATTTGTCGGAATCCGGGCCCGCCATCGCTTCTTCATAGTTCGAAGGTTCACCGTTGTCTAACAACATGATTTCCAAGACAGGGTTGCCGTACCACTCTGGTGCGGAACGTGTCCTTGTGGACCTTCGAATTTCAGTAGGAGCTAGATCAGAAGTATCTTGATCATTATCATTAACTTCCTCTCTAGTCGGTGCTGGCACCTCAGGAACATTTTCTTGAGTTGCGCCATTTTCCGGTTCAAGAGGCAATACTTCATCAAGTTCTACTTTCCTCCCACTTACTTCTTTCGAGAGAAACTCCTTCTCTAGAAAGGATCCATTCTTGGCAACAAAGACCTTGCCTTCGGATCTGAGGTAGAAGGTATACCCAATAGTTTCTTTAGGGTATCCTATGAAGACGCATTTTTCCGACTTGGGTTCGAGCTTTTCAGGTTGAAGTTTCTTGACATAAGCATCGCATCCCCAAACTTTTAGAAACGACAGCTTAGGTTTCTTCCCAAACCATAATTCATACGGTGTCGTCTCAACGGATTTCGACGGAGCCCTATTTAAAGTGAATGCGACAGTCTCTAAAGCATAGCCCCAAAAAGATAGCGGTAAATCGGTAAGAGACATCATAGACCGCACCATATCTAATAGAGTGCGATTACGACGTTCGGACACACCGTTACGCTGAGGTGTTCCAGGCGGCGTTAGTTGTGAAACTATTCCACATTTTCTTAAGTGTGTGCCAAATTCGTGACTCAAGTATTCTCCTCCACGATCTGATCGTAGAAACTTGATTTTCCTGTCACGTTGATTCTCAACCTCACTCTGAAATTCCTTGAACTTTTCAAAGGTTTCAGACTTGTGTTTCATTAAGTAGACATACCCATATCTACTCAAGTCATCAGTGAGAGTGAGAACATAACGATAGCCACCGCGAGCCTCAACACTCATTGGATCGCACACATCAGTATGTATGATTTCCAATAAGTTGGTTGCTCGCTCCATTGTTCCTGAGAACGGAGTCTTGGTCATTTTACCCATGAGGCATGGTTCGCACGTGTCAAATGATTCATAATCAAGAGACTCTAAAAGTCCATCTGCATGGAGCTTCTTCATGCGTTTGACACCTATGTGACCAAGGCGGCAGTGCCACAAGTATGTGGGACTATCATTATCAACCTTACATCTTTTGGTATTCACACTATGAACATGTGTAGCATTACGCTCGAGATTCATTAAGAATAAACCATTCACCATAGGAGCATGACCATAAAACATATCTCTCATATAAATAGAACAACCATTATTCTCGGATTTAAATGAGTAGCCATCTCAAATTAAACGAGATCCCGATACAATGTTCATGCTCAAAGCTGGCACTAAATAACAATTATTGAGGTTTAAAACTAATCCCGTAGGTAAATGAAGAGGCAGCGTGCCGACGGCGATCACATCGACCTTGGAACCATTTCCGACGCGCATCGTCACCTCGTCCTTCACCAGTCTCCGTTTATTCCGCAGCTCCTGCTTTGAGTTACAAATGTGAGCAACTGTACCGTATCAAATACCCAAGAGCTACTACGAGTACTAGTTAGGTACACATCAATTACATGTATATCATATATACCTTTTGTTTTGCCAGCCTTCTTGTCCGCTAAGTATTTGGGGCAATTCCGCTTCCAGTGACCACTTCCCTTGCAATAAAAACACTCACTCTCGGGCTTGGGTCCATTCTTTGGCTTCTTCCCGGCAGCTTGCTTGCCGGGCGCGGCAACTTCCTTGACGTCCTTCTTGAAGTTCTTTTTACCCTTACCCTTCTTGAACTTAGTGGTTTTATTCACCATCAACACTTGATGTTCCTTCTTGACTTCTACCTCTGCTGATTTCAGCATAGCAAATACTTCAGGAATGGTCTTTTCCATCCCCTGCATATTGAAGTTCATCACAAAGCTCTTGTAGCTCGGTGGAAGCGACTGGAGGATTCTGTCAATGACCGCATCATCCAGGAGATTAACTCCCAGCTGAGTCAAGCGGTTATGCAACCCAGACATAGTGAGTATGTGCTCACTGACAGAACTGTTTTCCTCCATCTTACAGCTGAAGAATTTGTCGGAGACTTGATATCTCTCGACCCGGGCATGAGCTTGAAAACCATTTTCAGCTCTTCGAACATCTCATATGCTCCGTGTCTCTCAAAACGTTTTTGGAGCCCCGGCAATAAGCTGTAAAGCATGCCGCATTGAACGAGGGAGTAGTCATCGGTACGTGCCTGCCAAGCGTTCATAACGTCTTGTTCAGCAGGGACGACAGGTGCGTCACCCAGTGGTGCTTGTAGGACATAATCTTTCTTGGCGGCTATGAGGATGATCCTCAGGTTCCGGACCCAGTCCGTGTAGTTGCTGCCATCGTCTTTCAGTTTGGTTTTCTCTAGGAACGCGTTGAAGTTGAGGACTACGTTGGCCATTTGATCTACAAGACATATTGTAAATATTTTAGACTAAGTTCATGATAATTAAGTTCATCAAATCAAATTATTTATGAACTCCCACTTAGATAGACATCCCTCTTCTAGTCATCTAAGTATAACATGATCCGAGTAAACTAGGCCGTGTCCGATCATCACGTGAGACGGACTAGTCAACATCGGTGAACATCTTCATGTTGATCGTATCTTCTATACGACTCATGCTCGACCTTTCGGTCTTCTGTGTTCCAAGGCCATGTCTGTATATGCTAGGCTCGTCAAGTCAACCTAAGTGTTTGCATGTGTAAATCTGTCTTACACCCGTTGTATGTGAACGTTAGAATCTATCACACCCGATCATCACGTGGTGCTTCGAAACAACGAACTGTCGCAACGGTGCACAGTTAGGGGGAACACTTCTTGAAATTATTATGAGGGATCATCTTATTTACTACCGTCGTTCTAAGTAAACAAGATGCAAAAACATGATAAACATCACATGCAATCAAATAAGAAACGTGACATGATATGACCAATATCACATAGCTCCTTTGATCTCCATCTTGGGGCTCCATGATCATCTTGTCACCGGCTTGACACCATGATCTCCATCATCATGATCTCCATCATCGTGTCTCCATGAAGTTGCTCGCCAACTATTACTTCTACTACTATGGCTAACGTGTTTAGCAACAAAGTAAAGTAATTTACATGGCGTTTCTCAATGACACGCAGGTCATATAAAAGAATAAAGACAACTCCTATGGCTCCTGCCGGTTGTCATACTCATCGACATGCAAGTCGTGATTCCTATTACAATAGCATGAACATCTCATACATCACATATAGATCATTCATAATTCATCACAACTTTGGCCATATCATATCACAAACCACTTCCTGCAAAAACAAGTTAGACGTCCTCTAATTATTGTTGCAAGTTTTACGTGGCTGAATTAGGGTTCTAGCAAGAACGTTTTCTTACCTACGTGAAAGCCACAACGTGATTTGTCAACTTATATTTACCCTTCATAAGGACCCTGTTCATCGAATCCGCTCCAACTAAAGTAGGAGAGACAGACACCCGCCAGCCACCTTATGCAACTAGTGCATGTTAGTCGGTGGAACCGGTCTCACGTAAGCGTACGTGTAAGGTTGGTCCGGGCCGCTTCATCCCACAATACCGCTGAAGCAAGAAAAGACTAGTAGCGGCAAGAAAGTTGACAAATCCACGCCCACAACAAATTGTGTTCTACTCGCGCAAGAAGAACTACGCATAGACCTAGCTCATGATGCCACTGTTGGGGAACGTTGCAGAAAACAAAAAAATTTCTACTCGTTTCACCAAGATCCATCTAGGAGTTCATCTAGCAACGAGTCATGAGATGCATCTACATACCTTTGTAGATCGCATGCGGAAGCGTTCAACGAACGGGGATGATGTAGTCGAACACGACGTGATCCAAATCACCGATGACCGAGTGCCGAACGGACGGCACCTCCGCGTTCAACACACGTACGGGATGGGAGACGTCTCCTCCTTCTTGATCCAGCAAGGGGGGGAGAGGTTGATGATGATCCAGCAGCACGACGGCGTGGTGGTGGATGCAGGGCGTCACAGTAGCAGGGCTTCGCCTATACTACGCAAGAGAGAGATGTAACAGGGAGAGAGGGAAGCACCAAAAGCGTAGCCTCAAGTCCCTCCTCTCCCCCACTATATATAGGGGTGCCAAGGGGGGGGCGCCGGCCCTAGGAGATGGATCTCCTAGGGGGGGCGGCGGCCAAGGGTGGGGGGCTTGCCCCCCAAGGCAAGGGGGCGCCCCTCCTTTAGGGTTTCCCCTAACCCTAGGCACATGGGCCCCTTAGGGGTGGCGCCCCAGCCCACTAAGGGCTGGGTCCCTTCCCACTTCAGCCCATGGGGCCCTCCGGGACAGGTGGCCCCACCCGGTGGACCCCCGGGACCCTTCCGGTGGTCCCGGTACAATACCGGTAACCCCGAAACTTGTCCCGATGGCCGAAACAGCACTTCCTATATATCATTCTTTACCTTCGGACTATTCCGGAACTCCTCGTGACGTCCGGGATCTCATCCGGGACTCCGAACAACATTCGGGTTACTGCATGTACATATCTTCACAACCCTAGCATCACCGAACCTTAAGTGTGTAGACCCTACGGGTTCGGGAGACATGTAGACATGACCGAGACGACTCTCCGGTCAATAACCAACAGCTGGATCTGGATACCCATGTTAGCTCCCACATGCTCCACGATGATCTCATCGGATGAACCACGATATCGAGGATTCAATCAACCCCGTATGCAATTCCCTTTGTCAATCGATATATTACTTGCCCGAGATTCGATCGTCGGTATCCCAATACCTCGTTCAATCTCGTTACCGGCAAGTCACTTTACTCGTACCGTAATGCATGATCCCGTGACCAGACACTTGGTCACTTTGAGCTCATTATGATGATGCATTACCGAGTGGGCCCAGTGATACCTCTCCGTCATACGGAGTGACAAATCCCAGTCTTGATCCATGTCAACCCAACAGACACTTTCGGAGATACCCGTAGTATACCTTTATAGTCACCCAGTTACGTTGTGACGTTTGGTACACCCAAAGCACTCCTACGGTATCCGGGAGTTACACGATCTCATGGTCTAAGGAAAAGATACTTGACATTGCAAAACTCTAGCAAACGAACTATACGATCTTTATGCTATGTTTAGGATTGGGTCTTGTCCATCACATCATTCTCCTAATGATGTGATCTCGTTATCAATGACATCTTACGTCGATAGTCAGGAAACCATGACTATCTGTTGATTAACGAGCTAGTCAACTAGAGGCTTACTAGGGACATGTTGGTGTCTGTTATTCACACATGTATTACGATTTCCGGATAACACAATTATAGCATGAATAAAGACAATTATCATGAACAAGGAAATATAATAATAATAATGCTTTTATTATTGCCTCTAGGGCATATTTCCAACAATACCGACGATCGAATCTCGGGCAAGTAACATACCGATGACAAAGGGAACAACGTATGTTGTTATGCGGTCTGACCGATAAAGATCTTCGTAGAATATGTGGGAGCCAATATGAGCATCCAGGTTCCGCTATTGGTTATTGACCGGAGACGTGTCTCGGCCATGTCTACATAGTTCTCGAACCCGTAGGGTCCGCACGCTTAACGTTTTGATGACAGTTATATTATGAGTTTATATGTTTTTATGTACCGAAGGTTGTTCGGAGTCTCGGATGTGATCACGAACATGACGAGGAGTCTTAAAATGGCCGAGACATGAAGATTGATATATTGGAATCCTATGTTTGGATATCGGAAGTGTTCCGGGTGAAATCGGGATTTTACTCGAGTACCAGGAGGTTACCGGAACCCCCCGGGAAGTTAATGGGCCATAGTGGGCCTTAGTGGAAGAGAGGAGAGGCGGCCAGGGCAAGGGCCCCGCGCCCCTCCCCCCTAGTCCGAATAGGACAAGGAGAGGGGGGCGGCGCCCCCCCTTTCCTTCTTGTCCTCCACACTCCCCCCCCCAAGTCCTAATCCAACTAGGAAAAAGGGAGGGAGTCCTACTATCGGAGTAGGACTCCCCCTTGTCGCGCCTCTCCCTGGCCGGCCGCCTCCCCCCTTGCTCCTTTATATACGATGGCAGGGGGCACCCCATAGACAGAACAATTGATTGTTTGATCTTTTAGCCAAGTGCGGTTCCCCCCTCCACCATAGTCCACCTCGATAATACTGTAGCGGTGCTTAGGCGAAGCCCTGCGTCGGTAGAACATCATCATAGTCACCATGCTGTCGTGCTGACGAAACTCTCCCTCAACACTCGGCTGGACCGGAGTTCGAGGGACGTCATCGGGCTGAACGTGTGCTGAACTCGGAGGTGTCGTGCGTTCGGTACTGGATCGGTCGGATCGTGAAGACATACGACTACATCAACCGCACTGTGCTAACGCTTCCGCTTTCGGTCTACAAGGGTACGTGGACACACTCTCCCCTCTCGTTGCTATGCATCACCATGATCTTGCGTGTGCGTAGGAATTTTTTTGAAATTACTACATTTCCCAACAGTGGCATCCGAGCCATGTTTTATGCATAGATGTCATATGCACAAGTAGAACACAAGTGAGTTGTGGGTGATATAAGTCATACTGCTTACCAGCATGTCATACTTTGATTCGGCGGTATTGTTGGATGAAGCAGCCCAGACCGACATTATGCGTACGCTTACGCGAGACTGGTTCTACCGACGTGCTTTGCACACAGGTGGCTGGCGGGTGTCAGTTTTTCCAACTTTAGTTGAACCGAGTGTGGCTATGCCCGGTCCTTGCGAAGGTTAAAACAGCACCAACTTGAGAAACTATCGTTGTGGTTTTGATGCGTAGGTAAGAACGGTTCTTGCTAAGCCCGTAGCAGCCACGTAAAATTTGCAACAACAAAGTAGAGGACGTCTTACTTGTTTTTGCAGGGCATGTTGTGATGTGATATGATCAAGACATGATGCTAAATTTTATTGTATGAGATGATCATGTTTTGTAATCGAGTTATCGGCAACTGGTAGGAGCCATATGGTTGTCGCTTTATTGTATGCAATGCAATCGCCCTGTAATGCTTTAGTTTATCACTAAGCGGTAGCAATAGTCGTAGAAGCATAAGATTGGCGAGACGACAATGATGCTACGATGGAGATCAAGGTGTCGCGCCGGTGACGATGGTGATCATGACGGTGCTTCAGAGATGGAGATCACAAGCACAAGATGATGATGGCCATATCATATCACTTATATTGATTGCATGTGATGTTTATCTTTTATGCATCTTATCTTGCTTTGATTGACGGTAGCATTATAAGATGATCCCTCACTAAATTATCAAATTATAAGTGTTCTCCCTGAGTATGCACCATTGCGAAAGTTCTTCGTGCTGAGACACCACGTGATGATCGGGTGTGATAGGCTCTACGTTAAAATACAACGGGTGCAAAACAATTGCACACGCGGAATACTCAGGTTAAACTTGACGAGCCTAGCATATAACAGATATGGCCTCGGAACATTGAGACCGAAAGGTCGAGCGTGAATCATATAGTAGATATGATCAACATAGTGATGTTCACCATTGAAACTACTCCGTCTCACGTGATGATCGGACATGGTTTAGTTGATATGGATCACGTGGTCACTTAGAGGATTAGAGGGATGTCTATATAAGTGGGAGTTCTTAAGTAATATGATTAATTGAACTTAAATTTATCATGAACTTAGTCCTTGTAGTATTAGCATATCTATGTTGTAGATCAATAGCTCCCGTTTAGCTCCCCTGTTTTATTTTTGATATGTTCCTAGAGAAAACTAAGTTGAAAGATGTTAGTAGCAATGATGCGGATTGGATCCGTGATCTGAGGTTTATCCTCATTGCTGCACAGAAGAATTATGTCCTTGATGCACGGCTAGGTGACAAACCTATTGCAGGAGCAAATGCAGATGAACGTTTGGCTAGCTCAATATGATGACTACTTGATAGTTTAGTGCACCATGCTTAAACGACTTAGAATCGGGACTTCAAAGACGTTTTGAACGTCATGGGCCATATGAGATGTTCTAGGAGTTGAAGTTAATATTTCAAGTAAATACCCGAGTTGAGAGATATGAAGTCTCCAACAAGTTATATAGCTAAAAGATGGTGGAGAATAGCTCAAGCAGTGAGCATGTGCTCAGATTGTCTGGGTACTACAATCGCTTGAATCAAGTGGGAGTTAATCTTCTAGATAAAATAGTGATTGACAGAATTCTCTAGTCACCATCACCAAGTTAGTAGAACTTCGTGATGAACTATAATAGGCAAGGGATAACGGAAACGATTCCCAAGCTCTTCGTGATGCTGAAATCGATGAAGGTAGAAATCAAGAAAAGCATCAAGTGTTGATGGTAAACAAAACCACTAGTTTCAAGTAAAGCAACAAAGGGAGGAAAGGGGAACTTCAAGAAGAACGGCAAACAAGTTGTTGCTCAAGTGAAAAAACCCAAGTATGGACCTAAGCCTGAAACTGAGTGCGTCTACTGCAAAGGGACTGGTCATTGGAAGCGGAACTACCCCAAGTAATTGGCGGATAAGAAGGATGGAAAAGTGACATAGGTATATTTGATATACATGTTATTGATGTGTACTTTACTAATGTTTATAGCAACCCCTCAGTATTTGATACTAGTTCAGTTGCTAAGAATAGTAACTCGAAACGAGAGTTGCAGAATGAACAGAGACTAGTTAAGGGTGAAATGATGATGTGTATTGGAAATGGTTCCAACATTGATATGATCATCATCGCACACTCCCTATACTTTCGGGATTAGTGTTAAAGCTAAAATAAATGTTATTTAGTGTTTGCGTTGAGCATAAATATGATTGGATCATGTTTATTGCAATACGGTTATTCATGTAAGTTAGAGAATAATTGTTGTTCTGTTTACATGAATAAAACCTTCTATGGTCATACACCCAATGAAAATGGTTTGTTGGATCTCGATCATGGTGATACACATTTTCATAACATTGAAGCCAAAAGATGCAAATTTAATAATGATAGTGCAACTTATTTGTGGCACTGCCGTTTAGGTCATATTGTGTAAAGCGCATGAAGAAAATCCATGCTGATGTGCTTTTGGAATCACTTGATTATGAATAAGTTGATGCTTGCAAGCCATGCCTCATGGGCAAGATGACTAAGACTCCGTTCTTCGGAACAATGGAGCGAACAACAGATTTGTTGGAAATCATACATACTAATGTATGTGGTCTGATGAATATTGAGGCTCGCTGCAGGTATCATTATTTTCTGATCTTCACAGATGATTTGAGCAGATATGAGTATATCTACTTGATGAAACACAAGTCTGAAACATTTGAAAAGTTCAAAGAATTTCAGAGTGAAGTGGAGAATCATCGTAACAAAAATAAAAGTTTCTATGATATGATTGCAGAAGTAAAATATTTGAGTTACGAGTTTGGCCTTCGGTTAAAACAATGTAAAATAGTTTCACTACTCACGCCACCTGGAACACCAAAGTGTAATGGTGTGTCCGAACGTCGTAACTGTACTTTATTAGATATGGTGCGATCTATGATGTCTCTTACCGATTTACCACTATCATTTTGGGGTTATGCATTAGAGACAACTACATTCACGTTAAATAGGGCACCATCTAAATCCATTGAGACGACACCGTATGAACTATGGTTTGGCAAGAAACCTAAGTTGTCGTTTCTTAAAGTTTGAGGTTGCAATGCTAATGTGAAAAAGTTTCAACCTGATAAGCTCAAACCCAAATCGGAGAAGTGTGTCTTCATAGGATACCCAAAAGAAAATGTTGGGTACACCTTCTATCACAGATCTAAAGGCAAGATATTCATTGCTAAGAATGGATCCTTTCTAGAGAAGGTGTTTCTCTCGAAAGAAGTGAGTGGGAGGAAAGTAGAACTTGATGAGGTAACTGTACCTGCTCCCTTATTGGAAAGTAGTTCATCACAGAAATCTGTTCCTGTGACTACTACACCAATTAGTGAGGAAGCTAATGATGATGATCATGTAACTTCAGATCAAGTTACTACCGAACCTCGTAGGTAAACCAGAGTGAGATCCGCACCAGAGTGGTATGGTAATCCTGTTCTCGAGGTCATGTTACTTGACCATGACGAGCCTACGAACTATGAGGAAGCAATGATGAGCCCAGATTCCGCGAAATGGCTTGAGGCCATGAAATATGAGATGAGATCCATGTATGAGAACAAAGTATGGACTTTGATTGACTTGCCCAATGATCGGCGAGCCATTGAGATTAAATGGATCTTCAACAGGAAGACGGACGTTGATAGTAGTGTTACTATCTACAAAGCTAGAATTGTCGCAAAAAGGTTTTCAACAAGTTCAAGGTGTTGACTACGATGAGAGTTTCTCACTCGTATCTATGCTTAAGTCTGTCTGAGTCATGTTAGCAATTGCCGCATTTTATGAAATCTGGCAAATGGATAAACAAAACTGCATTCCTTAATGGATTTATTAAAGAAGAGTTGTATATGATGCAACCAAAAGGTTTTGTCAATCCTAAAGGTACTAACAAAATATGCAAGCTCCAGCGATCCATCTATGGACTGGTGCAAGCATCTCGGAGTTGGAATATACACTTTGATAAGTTGATCAAAGCATATAGTTTTATACAGACTTGCGGTGAAGCCTGTATTTACAAGAAAGCGAGTGGGAGCACTACATCATTTCTGATAAGTATATGTGAATGCCATATTGTTGATCGAAGATAATGTAGAATTATTCTACAAAGCATAAAGGAATGTTTGAAAGGAGTTTTTCAAAGAAAGACCTCGGTGAAGTTGCTTACATATTGAGCATCAAGATCTATAGAGATAGATCAAGACGCTTGATAAGTTTTTCAATGAGTACATACCTTGACAAGATTTTGAAGTAGTTCAAAATGGAACAGTCAAAGAAGGAGTTCTTGCATGTGTTACAAGGTGTGAAGTTGAGTAAGACTCAAAACCCGACCACGACAGAAGATAGAGAGAGAATGAAAGTCCTTCCCTATGCCTCGGCCATAGGTTCTATAAAGTATGCCATGTTGTGTACCAGACCTATTGTATACCCCGCCCTGAGTTTGGCAAGGGAGTACAATGGTGATATAGGAGTAGATCACTGGACATTGGTCAAGATTATCCTTAGTGGAATAAGGATATGTTTCTCGATTATGGAGGTGACAAAAGGTTCGTCGTAAAAGGTTACGTCGATGCAAGTTTTGGCACTGATCCAGATGACACAAAGTCTCAATCTAGATACATATTGAAAGTGGGAGCAATTAGCTAGAGTAGCTCAGTGCAGAGCATTGTTGACATAGAAATTTGCAAAATACTTACGGATCTGAATGTGGCAGACCCGTTGACTAAACTTCTCTCACAAGCAAAACATGACCACACCTTAGTACTCTTTGGGTGTTAATCACATAGCGATGTGAACTAGGTTATTGACTCTAGTAAACCCTTTGGGTGTTGGTCACATGTTGATGTGAACTATGGGTGTTAATCACATGGTGATGTGAACTATTGATGTTAAATCACATGGCAATGTGATCTAGATTATTGACTCTAGTGCAAATGGGAGACTGAAGGAAATATGCCCTAGAGGCAATAATAAAGTTATTATTTATTTCCTTATTTCATGATAAATGTTTATTATTCATGCTAGAATTGCATTAACCGGAAACATAATACATGTGTGAATACATAGACAAACAGAGTGTCACTAGTATGCCTCTACTTGACTAGCTCGTTGATCAAAGATGGTTAAGTTTCCTAGCCATTGACATGGGTTGTCATTTGATTAACGGGATCACATCATTAGGAGAATTATGTGATTGACTTGACCCATTCCGTTAGCTTAGCACACGATCGTTTAGTATGTTGCTATTGCTTTCTTCATGACTTATACATGTTCCTATGACTATGAGATTATGCAACTCCCGTTTACCGGAGGAACACTTTGGGTGCTACCAAATGTCACAACGTAACTGGGTGATTATAAAGGTGCTCTACAGGTGTCTCCAAAGGTACTTGTTGAGTTGGCGTATTTCGAGATTAGATTTGTCACTCCGATTGTCAGAGAGGTATCTCTGGGCCCTCTCGGTAATGCACATCACTTAAGCCTTGCAAGCATTGCAACTAATGAGTTAGTTGCGGGATGATGTATTACGGAACGAGTAAAGAGACTTGCTGGTAACGAGATTGAACTAGGTATTGAGATACCGACGATCGAATCTCGGGCAAGTAACATACCGATGACAAAGGGAACAATGTATGTTGTTATGCGGTCTGACCAATAAAGATCTTCGTAGAATATGTGGGAGCCAATATGAGCATCCAGGTTCTGCTATTGGTTATTGACCGGAGACGTGTCTCGGTCATGTCTACATAGTTCTCGAACCCGTAGGGTCCGCATGCTTAATGTTTCGATGACAGTAATATTATGAGTTTATATGTTTTGATGTACCGAAGGTTGTTCGGAGTCCTAGATGTGATCACGGACATGACGAGGAGTCTCAAAATGGTTGAGACATGAAGATTGATATATTGGAAGCCTGTGTTTGGATATCGGAAGTGTTCCGGGTGAAATCGGGATTTTACCAAAGTACCGGGAGGTTACCGGAACCCCCCGGGAAGTTAATGGGCCATAGTGGGCCTTAGTGGAAGAGAGTATAGGTGGCCAGGGCAAGGGTCGCGCGCCCCTCCCCCCTAGTCCGAATAGGACAAGGAGAGGGGGCGGCACCCCCGTTCCTTCTTCTCCTTCACTCCCCCCCCCCAAGTCCTAATCCAACTAGGAAAAAGGGAGGGAGTCCTACTCCCGGTGGGAGTAGGACTCCCCCTTGGCGCGCCTCTCCCTGGTCGGCCGCCTCCTCCCCTTGCTCCTTTATATACGGGGGCAGGGGGCACCCCATAGACAGAACAATTGATCGTTTGATCTTCTAGCCGTGTGCGGTGCCCCCCTCCACCATAGTCCACCTCGATAATACTGTAGCGGTGCTTAGGCGAAGCCCTGCATCGGTAGAACATCAGCATCGTCACCACGCCGTCGTGCTGACGAAACTCTCCCTCAACACTCGGCTGGATCGGAGTTCGAGGGACGTCATCAGGCTGAACGTGTGCTGAACTTGGAGGTGTCGTGCGTTCGGTACTTGATCGGTCGGATCGTGAAGACGTACGACTACATCAACCATGTTGTGCAAACGCTTCCGCTTTCGGTCTACGAGGGTACGTGGACACACTCTCCCCTCTTGTTGCTATGCATCACCATGATCTTGCATGTGCGTAGGATTTTTTTTGAAATTACTATGTTTCCCAACACGGTCATCACCGGTAAGTATCCCGATTATTGTCACTTCGGGGTTAACGGATCATAACACATAATAGGTGACTATAGACTTGCAAGATAGGATCAAGAACTCTCATATATTGATGAAAACATAATAGGTTCAGATCTCAAATCATGGCACTCGGGCCCTATGACAAGCATTAAGCATAGCAAAGTCATAACAACATCAATCTCAGAACATACTGGATACTAGGGATCAAATCCTAACAAAACTAACTCGATTACATGATAGATCGCATCCAACCCATCACCGTCCAGCAAGCCTATGATGGAATTACTCACGCACGTCGGTGAGCATCATGAAATTGGTGATGGGGGATGGTTGATGATGACGATGGCAACGGATTCCCCTCTCCGGAGCCCCGAACGGACTCCAGATCAGCCCTCCCGAGAGGTTTTAGGGCTTGGCGGCAGCTCCGTATCATAAAACGCGATGAATTCTTCTCTCTGGTTTTTTTCTCCCCGAAACACAATATATAGAGTTGGAGTTGGAGTCGGAGGAGCTCCAGGGGGCCCACGAGGTAGGGGGCGCGCCCTAGGGGGGCAGGCGCGCCCCCCACCCTCGTGGACACGTGGTGGGCCCCCTGGCCTTCATCTTTTGCAGGTATTTTTCATATTTTCCAAAAAGTTGCTCCGGAAGTTTTAGGTCATTCCAAGAACTTTTGTTTCTGCACATAAATAACATCATGGTAATTCTGCTGAAAACAGCGTCAGTCCGGGTTAGTTCCATTCATATCATGCAAGTGAGAGTCCAAAACAAGGGCAAAAGTGTTTGGAAAAGTAGATACGACGGAGACGTATCATGTGGTAGATGGGAATTTGTTAATACCCGGTTGTAGAGAACTTGACACTTAACTTAATTAAAATGAATCAACCACGTGTGTAGCCGTGATGGTCTCTTTTCGCTAGAGTCCGGGAAGTGAACACGGCCTTGTGTTATGCTTGAGCATAAGTAGCTTCAGGATCACTTCTTGATCACTATTAGCTTCTCGACTGTGCGTTGCTTCTCTTCTCGCTCTCTTTTGCGTAAGTTAGCCACCATATATACTTGGTGCTTTGCTGCAGCTCCACCTCACTACCCTTTCCTACCCATAAGCTTAAATAGTCTTGATCTCGCGGTGTGAGATTGCTGAGTCCTCGTGAATCGCGGTTATTTCCAAACAGATGCAGGTGCCGATGATGCCAGTGCAGGGGATGCTACCGAACTCAAGTGGGGGTTCGACGAGGATTCGGGCCGTTACTATGTTTCTTTTCCGGATGATCAGTTGAGAAGCCCAGTTGGGACAATCGGGAATCTAGCATTTGGGGTTGTCTTTCTTTATTTTGGTTCCGTAGTCGGACCTTTGATTGTACCTTGGATGATGTATGGATTATTTATTTATTATGTGAAGTGGCGATTGTAAGCCAACTATTTATCCATTTCTTATTCAGTACATGGGATGTGTAAAGATTACCCCTCTTGTGACAAGCCTAACATGCGGGTATGCCTCTAAGTCGTGCCCTACATGTGGGAGATATAGCCGCATTGTGGGTGTTATAATTCGGACACCGGATGAGTTCCGAGGGTCACCGGATAATTATCGGAGTGCTAGAGGGTTATCGGAACCCCCGGGGGGGAACTAATGGGCCACATGGGCCTTAGTGGAGAGAGAGGGCCGACCAAGGCAGGGCCGCGCGCCCCCTCCCCTCTAGTCCGAATTGGACTAGGGAAGGGGGGCGCCCCCCTTTCCTTCTCTTCTCTCCCTCTCCTTCCTTCCCTCCTTCCTCCTCCTAGTAGGACTAGGAAAGGGGAGTCCTACTCCTACTAGGAGGAGGACTCCTCCTCTCCTGTCGTGCCCCAAGGGCCGACCGGCCTCCCCCCTTGCTCCTTTATATACGGAGGCAGGGGGCACCCTAGAACACACAAAGTTGATCATTGACCCCTTAGCCGTGTGCGGTGCCCCCTCCACCATAATCCACCTCGGTCATATCGTCGTAGTGCTTAGGCGAAGCCCTACACTGGTAGCTTCATCATCACCGTCATAACGTCGTCATGCTAACGAAGCTCTCCCTCGACACTCAGCTGGATCAAGAGTTCATGGGACGTCACCGAGCGGAACGTGTGCAGATCACGGAGGTGCCGTACTTTCGGTACTAGGATCGGTCAGATCATGAAGACGTACGAATACATCAACTGCGTTGTCATAACGCTTCCGCTTACGGTCTACGAGGGTACGTGGACAACACTCTTCCCCTCTCGTTGCTATGCATCACCATGATAGATCTTGCGTGTGCGTAGGATTTTTTTTTGAAATTACTGCGTTACCCAACAGATATGATCAACATAGTGATGTTCACCATTGAAAACTTCTCCATCTCACGTGATGATCGGACATGGTTTAGTTTATAAGGATCATGTGATCACTTAGATGATTAGAGAGATGTCTATCTAAGTGGGAGTTCTTAAAGTAATATGATTAATTGAACTTCAATTTATCATGAACTTAGTCCTGATAGTATTTGCATATCTATGTTGTAGATCAATTGCTTGCGTATAGCTTCCCCGTTTTATTTATGATATGTTCCTAGAGAAACTATGTTGAAAGATGTTAGTAGCAATGATGCAGACTAGCTCCGTGATCTGAGGATTATCCTCATGGCTGCACAGAAGAATTATGTCCTTGATGCACCGCTAGATGATAGACCTATTGCAGGAGCAGATGCAGACATTATGAACGTTTGGCAATCTCGGTATGATGACTACTTGATAGTTTAGTGCGCCATGCTTTACGTCTTAGAACCGGGACTTCAAAAATGTTTTTGAATGCCACGGAGCATATAAGATGTTCCAAGAGCTGAAATTGGTATTTCAGACTCATGCCCGAGTCGAGAGGTATGAGTCCTCTGACAAGTACTTTGCCTACAAGATGGAGGAGAATAGCTCCATCAGTGAGCATGTGCTCAGAATGTGTGATTACTTCAATCGCTTGAATCAAGTGGGAGTTAATCTTCCAGATAAGATAGTGATTGACAGAGTTCTCTAGTCACTATCGCCAAGTTACTGGAACTTCATGATGAACTATAATATGCAAGGGATGACGAAAATGATTCCCGAGCTCTTCGTGATGCTGAAATCGACGAAGGTAGAAATCAAGAAAAGCTGCCAATGTTGATCGTTGACAACACCACTAGTTTCAAGTAAAAGGGCAAGGTAAAGAAAGGGAACTTCAAGAAGAATGGCAAGCAAGTTGCCACTCCCATGAAGAAGCCCAAAGCTAGACCCAAGCCTGAAACTGAGTGCTTCTACTGCAAAGGAAATGGTCACTTGAAGTGGAACTGCCCTAGATACTTGGCGAATAAGAAGGATGGCAAAGTGAATTAAGTTATATTTGATATACATGTCATTGATGTGTACTTTACTAGTGTTTATAGCAACCCCTCAGTATTTGATACTGGTTCACTTGCTAAGAGTAGTAACTCGAAACGGGAGTTGCAAAATAAATGGAGACTAGTTAAGGGCGAGGTGATGATGTGAGTTGGAAGTGATTCCAAGGTTCATAAGATCACCATCGCACACTCCCTTTACCTTCAGGATTAGTGTTGAACCTCAAATAAATGTTATTTGGTGTTTGCGTTGAGCATAAATATGATTGGATGATGTTTATTGCAATACGGTTATTCATTTAAGTCAAAGAATAATTGTTGTTCTATTTACATGAATAAAACCTTCTATGATCATACACTCAATATAAATGGTTTATTGAATCCCGATCGAGTGATACACATATTCATAATATTGAAGCCAAAAGATGCAAAGTTAATGATGATAGTGCAACTTATATGTGGCACTGTCATTTAGGTCATATTGGTGTAAAGCGCATGAAGAAACTCCATGTTGATGGACTTTTGGAATTACTTGATTATGAATCAGTTGATGCTTGCGAACCATGCCTCATGGGCAAGATGACTAAGACTCCGTTCTTCGGAACAATGGAGCGAGCAACAGACTTGTTGGAAGTAATACATACTGATGTGTGCAGTCCAATGAGTGTTGAGGCTCGATGCTTAAGTCTGTCTGAATCATGTTAGCAATTGCCACATTTTATGAAATCTCGCAAATGGATGTAAAAACTAGATTCCTTAATGAATTTGTTAAAGAAGAGTTGTATATGATACAACAAGAAAGTTTTGTCAATCCTAAAGGTGCTAACAAAGTGTGCAAGCTCCAGCGATCCATCTATGGACTGGTGCAAACATCTCGGGGTTGGAATATACGCTTTAACGAGTTGATCAAAGCATATAGTTTTATACAGACTTGCGGTGAAGCTTGTATTTACAAGAAAGTGAGTGGGAGCACTACAGTATTTCTGATAAGTATATGTGAATGACATATTGTTGATTGGAAATAATGTAGAATTTTCTGGAAAGCATAAAGGAGTGTTTGAAAGGAGTTTTTCAAAGAAAGACCTTGGTGAAGCTGCTTACATATTGAGCATCAAGATCTATAGAGATAGAACAAGACGCTTGATAAATTTTTTCAATGAGTACATACCTTGACAAGTTTTTGAAGTAGTTCAAAATGGAATAGTCAAAGAAGAAGTTCTTGCCTGTTTTGCAAGGTGTGAAGTTGAGTACAGACTCAAAACCCGACCACGGCAGAAAATAGAAAGAGAATGAAAAGTTATTCCCTATGCCTCAGTCATAGGTTCTATAAAGTATGCTATGTTGTGTACCAGACCTATTGTGTACCTCACCATGAGTTTGACAAGAGGGTACAATAGTGATCCAAGAGTGGATCACTGAACAACAGTCAAAATTATCCCGAGTGGACTAAGGAAATATTTCTCGGTTATGGAGGTGATAAAAGAGATCGTCGTAAAAAGTTACGTCGATGCAAGCTTTTGACACCGATCTAGATGACTCTAAGTCTCGATCTAGATACATATTGAAAGTGGGAGAAATTAGCTAGAGTAGCCCTGTGCAGAGTATTGTAGACATAGAAATCTGCAAAATACATATGGATCTGAATGTTGCAGACCCATAGAGTAAACTTCTCTCACAAGCAAAACATGATCACTCTTTGGGTGTCAATCACATAGTGATGTGAACTAGATTATTGACTCTAGTAAACCTTTTGGGTATTAGTCACATGAAGATGTGCACTAATCACATAAAGATGTGAACTATTGGTGTGAAATCACATGACGATGTGAACTAGATTATTGACTCTAGTGCAAGTGAGAGACTGAAGGAAATATGCCCTAGATGCAATAATAAAGTTGTTATTTTTCCTTATATCATGATAAATGTTTATTATTCATGCTAGAATTGTATTAACCAGAAACTTAGTACATGTGTGAATACATAGGCAAACACAGTGTCCCTGGTATGCCTCTACTTGACTAGCCCGTTAATCAAAGATGGTTAAGTTTCCTAGCCATAGACATGTGTTGTCATTTGATGAATGGGATCACATCATTAGAGAATGATGTGATGGACAAGACCCATCCATTAGCTTAGCACTATGATCGTTTAGTTTATTGCTATTGCTTTCTTCATGACTTATACATGTTCATCAGACTATGAGATTATGCAACTCTCGAATACCGGAGGAACACTTTGTGTGCTATCAAACATCACAATGTAACTGGGTGATTATAAAGATGCTCTACAGGTGTCTCTGCTGGTGTTTGTTGAGTTGGCATAGATCGAGATTAGGATTTGTCACTCCGTGTATCGGAGAGGTATCTCTGGGCCCTCTCGGTAATGCACATCACTATGAACCTTGCAAGTAATGTGACTAAAGAGTTAGTGTAGCGACCCGACCCGAATGGATCAAGTCTACTGTGCTCCGGTGTCATCCCTGGATCAGTAATGCTGACACCACACAGTACATCGAAGGATTTATAGCAGAGTGGCAATCACACACTTATTACAACGATGTCTCAAAAGAGAACTTATTACAATAATATGGCTTAAGACCATCTAATATCGATAACAGCGGAAGACTTGGAAGATAAATGGGTCCATCAACTCCAACGGCATCACTGAGTATAGAACCACGACCTAAAAGCACCTTAATCGTCGTCTGAAAAGTCTGCAACATTAACGTTGCAGCCCGAAACGGGTCAGCACATGGAATATGCTGGCAAGGTAACACATAGAGAGTAATGGAATGAAACAGCTATACTATATGCATATTTGGCTGGTGGAAAGCTCTATGGTTACTGTTTTGCGTAAAGCCAATTTTTCCCTACTGCAAAGGAATAAATTTATTTAACTATCATGGTGGTTGTTAAACATTGAGAATGGTTGACAGCATTCTCAATCCCAATTAAAAGTGAACAAATAAAACCCAACAATATTAATTAGAAGTAACATGATGAGATTCACATGATATTCAAGTACTAGATACTCAAGATTGTCCACAACCGGGGACACGGCTAATCATGATTAGTTTATTACACTCTATAGAGGTTTGCGCACTTTTCCCCACAAGACTCGATCGCCTCCGTTGGTTTTCTCGCACTACTGGTGTTTGAGAAACGGATGACCAAGACACAGTCTTTCAGAAGCGCTAGCACCTTACGATGGATAGACCGGCACACCTACTTTCCCCTACATCTGCTAGTCTACCCTGTAAGAGTTCGCACGACTTAATCAACTATGCCAGAGCCCATAATGGCTTGTGGCTGCACACGTAAGTATTTAGCATGAAAGATCTTATGATACCTTTGAGCCTGGGTGGCGGTCCAAAATAAAACAAGCAAGTCCTGATAGACATCAGGTGCCTCAATCCACCCAGATGTGTGTTTAAGTTGCCACCTTAGATAAACCCTTAAAATTATCACACTCACATCTGTCATGGATATCACACACCCAATCCACGTCTACTAGCATAGCATGGCATAATAAGCAAACGTAGAAGTAACTCCCAAAGGTTTCATAATAAATAGGTAATAGGTACTACCTCATCTACTTCCCATCCCACAATTTAATTAGATCCTAATCATGCAATGTGTGAGGATGGATCTAATGCAATAAAACTGGGTTGTAGAAAAGGTATGATCAAAGTGTTACTTGCCTTGCTGATGATCCGTGAGTCCTAGAGATTCGAAGTAACAAGCGGCGCAATCCGGGTAATCTATCGCAGACAAACAACAAGCATACAATAAGTACTCATCTAATGCACAGGTAAAACTCGAGCAAGATATCGAACCAGAAAGTTCAACTTAAGAACTCCGGTTGCAAAGAAAGAAAGAACCGAACAAAGAAACCGAAAACAAACGGCGGAAAACAACTCGGTTCTAGCAAGTTGAAACTAGGTCAAATTTTACCGTAGCAAAAACTTAGTTAAAGTTGATTAGACGGAACGGCGGTTTCGAAACGAAACTCCAGGCGCTTGAATCACCTGATTCCGATAAACGAGCGAGAAAATAAACTAGAACGAAGATCGGATCTGAGATCGCGATCGCGGAATAAATCCAACGAGAAGAAAAAGAAGAACGGTTGAATGAACGGACGTTCGTTAACCTAGAAGAATCCGGTGATCACGTTTGTTAGGACGAACGGTCCGGCGAACGGTCTCTAGGCAACTAAATCGAAAAAGAAAACGAATCTGATCTAGGGTTTCGAGAAAAGAAAACCGAACGAAAAACCGATCTAGAAAACCGAAACGGTTTAGAGAAGAAACGGAACGATTTAGAGAAAACCAATCCGAGGAAAAAGAAAAGATGCGGCGCGGTACCTCCGGCGAGGGACTCCGGCGTCGGCGAGCAAGGGCGGCGGCGGCTAAGGCAAGGCGGCGGCGGATGACGCAGGGCGGCGGCGGCGGCACGGGGTGACGCAGGGCGCGGCGCGGGGCAAGGCGCGGTGGTGCTTGGGGCTTTGGATTTCGTGTGGGTTTAGAGGGGGGTTGTGGGAGTATTTTTATTGGGGAGGGGGAGAAAACTTGGGGTAGGGGGTCAAGGAATTAGACTAGGACTAGAAAAGAAAAGAGGGAAAGAGATCTAGAAAAAAATGAAAGTAGGACAAAGTCCTACTAGGAAACGAAAAGGCAACGGCGGCGGCCTCCCTGCCGCCTTGCGCCTGGGCGCGCCTGGCGCGGCTCGCGGGCGATGGCCCTTGGCCTGGCCGGCCGGCTGGCTTGGGCCTTTGGCCCAAGTCGCTGGAATTTTTTTTTAAATCGGTTCCGCGCTCGGAAAAAAACAGAAAGAGATCTAAACGAACTCCAAATCTAATAAAGTAAAATTTCCCCGACTCCAAAAAATGAGTCGAACAAAATGAACTTTTCTCCGGGCCTAAAATGCAAACTTTTAAAACGCGCATTTTTCCCTATCCAAATAAAAGGCAAATAAGACTCCGACAAAACCAATGATCCTTTCTTCAAAATTTGAGAAGACTCAAATATGAAAAGACTTCCAACTCTCTCCGAGGGTCCTTGAGTTGCGTGAAATTTCTAGGATCGCCAAAATGCAAGAAAATATGATATGCATGATGATCTATGTATAACATTCCAAATTGAAAATTTGGGATGTTACAAACCTACCCCCCTTAAGATGAATCTCGCCCTCGAGATTCGGGTTGGCTAGAAAATAGGTGAGGGTGGTCCTTGAGCAAATCTTCTTCTCTCTCCCAGGTGGCTTCATCCTCTGAGTGGTGGTTCCACTGAACTTTGCAAAACTTGATAACCTTGCTGCGGGTAACTCTGCTGGCATACTCGAGAATCTTAACTGGTTTCTCCTCATACGTCAAGTCGTCCTTCAATTGAATCGCTTCAAGCGGCACTGTATCTCTTAACGGTACCTCCGCCATCTCGGCGTGACACTTCTTCAGCTGAGAAACATGGAATACATCATGAACTCCTGACAGTCCCTCTGGTAATTCCATACGCGACTTCTCCCATACGTTGCAAGATGTTATATGGTCCAACGAAACGCGGTGCAAATTTTCCCTTAACTCCGAAGCGCTTAACTCCTCGTAGTGGGGATACTCGGAGATACACCCTGTCTCCGGTTTCGTAAACTGTGTCCTTGCGTTTAGAATCTGCGTAGCTCTTCTGCCTGGACTGGGCTACCTTGAGCCTATCGCGAATCAACTTAACTTTCCATTCAGACTCCTTAATCAAATCTGGTCCAAAGAATTGACGGCCTCCAACTTCGTCCCATGACAACGGTGTCCTGCACCTCCTTCCGTATAAAGCTTCGAAAGGTGCCATCTTCAGACTGGTTTGGTAACTGTTGTTATAAGAAAACTCCACATACGGCAAATTATCGTCCCAACTAGATCCATAATCTAGTGCACAAGCTCTCAGCATATCTTCCAAAATCTGATTGACTCTCTCGGTCTGTCCATCTGTCTGCGGATGAAAAGCGGTGCTGAACTCTAGCCTGGTTCCCAAAGTCTCATGCAACTGATTCCAAAACTTTGAGGTAAATTGGGTTCCTCTGCCTGATACAATACTCCTTGGAACTCCATGCAAACAAATGATCCGCGTCATGTATATCTTTGCCAACTTAGCACTAGTGTAAGTGGTCTTGACTGGAATGAAATGTGCTACCTTCGTCAAACGATCAACTACTACCCATATCGAGTCATATCCTGCTTTCGTCCTGGGTAGTCCTGTGATAAAATCCATGCCTATCTTATCCCTCTTCCATTCGGGTATCGGCAATGCTTGCAACATTCCTGCTGGCTTCTGATGTTCTGCCTTCACTCTATGACATACGTCACAAACTGCTACATATGCTGCAATATCCTTCTTCATTCCGGTCCACCAGAATGTCTCCATCAAATCCAAATACATCTTGGTATTTCCTGGGTGAATCGAATATGGTGAATCATGTGCCTCTTGCAAAATCAACTTCCTGATCTCTGGGTCATTTGGCACATAAACACGGTCCTCAAACCATAGGGTATTGTGCTCATCCTCACAAAATCCCTTTGCTTTTCCTTTGCTCAGTTTCTCCTTTATAGCAGCAATCTCCTTGTTAGATTTCTGAGCTTCTCTGATTTTATCCATCAATGTGGACTGAATCTCTAAAGCTGCTACATAGCCTTTCGGAACTATTTCCAAACATAGCTCACAAAGATTTTCTGCTAACTCCTTTGGTATACTTCCCGTCATTATCGTGTTGACATGGCTCTTACGGCTCAATGCGTCAGCTACTACATTAGCTTTACCAGGATGGTAATGCAATCTCATATCATAATCCTTGATGAGCTCCAACCATCTCCTTTGTCTGAGATTCAACTCCTTCTGCGTGAAAATGTACTTCAAACTCTTGTGATCCGTGTATACCTCACAATGATTTCCAATGAGGAAATGTCTCCATGTCTTCAATGCATGCACTACGGCTGCTAACTCCAAATCATGCGTGGTGTAATTCAACTCATGAGGTTTTAGTTGTCGGGAAGCATACGAAACAACTCTCCCTTCTTGCATAAGCACTGCTCCAAGTCCTCGACGTGAAGCGTCGCAATACACCTCATAATCCTTGGTCTGATCTGGCAAAATCAACACTGGTGAGGTAACTAATCGTTTCTTCAACTCCTGGAAACTAGCCTCACACTCCTCAGTCCATTTGAACTTGGTATCCTTCTTCAACAACTCCGTCATAGGCTTCGCAATCTTTGAAAAGTTCTCAATGAATCTCCGGTAGTATCCTGCGAGTCCAAGAAAACTCCGGATCTCTCCTACGGTCGTTGGTGCTTCCCATTTGGTTACGGTCTCAACCTTAGTGGGGTCAACTGCTATCCCTTCTCCGGATATAACGTGTCCGAGGAATCCTACTTCCTTCAACCAAAACTCACATTTGCTAAATTTGGCATATAACTGATGTTCCCTTAGTTTCTCCAAAACCAAACACAAATGTTCCTTATGCTCTTCTTCATTCTTTGAATAAACCAGGATATCATCAATGAACACTACGACGAACTTATCCAAAAACTCCATAAACACTTTGTTCATCAGGTTCATAAAATAGGCAGGTGCGTTAGTCAATCCAAATGACATAACGGTATACTCGTACAATCCATATCTCGTGGTGAATGTTGTCTTAGGTATGTCCTGCTCTCGAATCTTCAACTGGTGGTACCCTGATCGCAAATCGATCTTGGAAAACACTTTAGCTCCTTGCAAATGATCAAACAGATCATTTATCATTGGCGGTGGGTACTTGTTCTTGATGGTTACTTCATTCAATCCTCGATAATCAACAACCATCCTTAATGATCCATCCTTCTTCTCCACTAGAAGTACGGGTGATCCCCAAGGCGAAGAACTTGGGCGAATGTAACCTTTCTCCAATAACTCCTTAATCTGATTCTTAATTTCTACCAAATCCTTTGCTGGCATCCGGTATGGTCTCTTTGATATTGGGCCTGTACCTGGCAACAACTCAATCAAAAACTCAATGTCTCTATCCGGCGGCATGCCTGGCAACTCCTCCGGAAATACATTAGGAAAATCCTTTACCACTGGTACTTCCTCCTGCACGACTCCTGTCAGGCAATTTACTTGTGTCCTATTTGGCACATGCCGGGATACACACTTGATCCTTCTTCCTTCTGGCGTTGTAAGCAAAATTGACTTACTAGCGCATTCAATATTCCCTTCATACTTTGATAACCAATCCATGCCTAATATCACATCCAATCCTTGAGATTCCAATACTATTAGGTCTAAGGGAAAACATAGTTACCAAACCTTAATGGTAACCCGGGGTCACGTCTCGGAGGCATTTAAGGGTTTAGAAAAGATGAGATATAAGAATAGAGTGAGGTCTAAAGAGAAAACACTACCGCAATGCATATGAGCAAATGCACACAAAATCACTTCACTCAATCAAACAAGGGCTTACAATCGATCTAACTATCGCAAAGTGCTTGAACTATAGTGTTTACATGGGGGAAATACTACTAATATTTGGTGGTCATCTAGAAATTTGAACTGGCGGAAGACTCCATGATGTCCGCTCCAGCTTCGTCGTCAAAGTCGGGTTCACTTGGATCCGAATCAGTGTCATCGATGATGATGTAATTATCCAGACATGCGACGTACTCGTCTTCCTTCCTGGATGCTAACTCCCTCTTGAGTTCTTCAATCTCCTGCTTAAGATCGACGTTGTGTCTTGCTAGAGCTACGATTTCGTCCATGTAGTCCTTGCGTGTAGCCTTCAGTTCTCCTTCTAGCTCGATAATCCTTGTCTTCGCATTCTTCAACTCCATCATATCGTTGCACATCTGGTTCTCGTGGCGTCGAATGTGCAAGTTTAACTCCTGGATGAATGCTGCAATGGATCTATCCTTCTTGGTGCTGACTAACTCCCATTGTTCATCTCGGCGTCTGCAAATCTAGTAGATAGTGTCCTTGAGGTCTTCTTGATAAACTTCTCCAATGCGTCCTATGGTGATATGGGCTGCCATGCTCTTTCCTAGACTCCAAGTTGGTGCATTGAAAACACTATCTATGGGCTTCGTGATTGGCGCGAATGTCCTTCCCGGAACGTGAGCTTGAATCTTCCAGCGCTCCTCTTCAGGCAAAGTGGCGTTGAAAATCCCCGTGAAGCTTGGTAATCCAATGTTTAGGTACTTGGTGACTTCCTTCAAGTGAAATCCAAAAGGTGTGCCTTCATCCGGTTGAGCGTACTTAATCTTCGCGTCCTTCATCCTAAAGAGTAGAAAAGATGAGGAGTTAGAAAATGAGAAGAGAATAGCGATCTATGGCTTTAACTTAGTGGTCGTGTCCTACAGTTAGCGTGTGCTCTGATACCATCTTTGTAGCGACCCGACCCGAATGGATCAAGTCTACTGTGCTCCGGTGTCATCCCTGGATCAGTAATGCTGACACCACACAGTACATCGAAGGATTTATAGCAGAGTGGCAATCACACACTTATTACAACGATGTCTCAAAAGAGAACTTATTACAATAATATGGCTTAAGACCATCTAATATCGATAACAGCGGAAGACTTGGCAGATAAATGGGTCCATCAACTCCAACGGCATCACTGAGTATAGAACCGCGACCTAAAAGCACCTTAATCGTCGTCTGAAAAGTCTGCAACATTAACGTTGCAGCCCGAAACGGGTCAGCACATGGAATATGCTGGCAAGGTAACACATAGAGAGTAATGGAATGAAACAGCTATACTTTATGCATATTTGGCTGGTGGAAAGCTCTATGGTTACTGTTTTGCGTAAAGCCAATTTTTCCCTACTGCAAAGGAATAAATTTATTTAACTATCATGGTGGTTGTTAAACATTGAGAATGGTTGACAACATTCTCAATCCCAATTAAAAGTGAACAAATAAAACCCAACAATATTAATTAGAAGTAACATGATGAGATTCACATGATATTCAAGTACTAGATACTCAAGATTGTCCATAACCGGGGACACGGCTAATCATGATTAGTTTATTACACTCTGCAGAGGTTTGCGCACTTTTCCCCACAAGACTCGATTGCCTCCGTTGGTTTTCTCGCACTACTGGTGTTTGAGAAACGGATGACCGAGACACAGTCTTTCAGAAGCGCTAGCACCTTACGATGGATAGACCGGTACACCTACTTTCCCCTACATCTGCTAGTCTACCCTGTAAGAGTTCGCACGACTTAATCAACTATGCCAGAGCCCATAATGGCTTGTGGCTGCACACGTAAGTATTAGCATGAAAGATCTTATGATCCCTTTGAGCCTGGGTGGCGGTCCAAAATAAAACAGGCAAGTCCTGATAGACATCAGGTGCCTCAATCCACCCAGATGTGTGTTTAAGTTGCCACCTTAGATAAACCCTTAAAATTATCACACTCACATCTGTCATGGATATCACTCACCCAATCCACGTCTACTAGCATAGCATGGCATAATAAGCAAACATAGTAGTAACTCCCAAAGGTTTCATAATAAACAGGTAATAGGTACTACCTCATCTACTTCCCATCCCACAATTTAATTAGATCCTAATCATGCAATGTGTGTGGATGGATCTAATGCAATAAAACTGGGTTGTAGAAAAGGTATGATCAAAGTGTTACTTGCCTTGTTGATGATTCGCGAGTCCTAGAGATTCGAAGTAACAAGCGCCGCAATCCGGGTAATCTATCGCAGACAAACAACAAGCATACAATAAGTACTCATCTAATGCACAGGTAAAACTCGAGCAAGAGATCGAACCAGAAAGTTCAACTTAAGAACTCCGGTTGCAAAGAAATAAAGAACCGAACAAAGAAACCGAAAACAAACGGCGGAAAACAACTCGGTTCTAGCAAGTTGAAACTAGGTCAAATTTTACCATAGCAAAAACTTAGTTAAAGTTGATTAGACGGAACGGCGGTTTCGAAACGAAACTCCAGGCGCTTGAATCACCTGATTCCGATAAACGAACGAGAAAATAAACTAGAACGAAGATCGGATCTGAGATCGCGATCGCGGAATAAATCCGACGAGAAGAAAAAGAAGAACGGTTGAACGAACGGACGTTCGTTAACCTAGAAGAATCCGGTGATCACGTTCGTCAGGACGAACGGTCCGGCGAACGGTCTCTAGGCAACTAAATCAGAAAAGAAAACGAATCCGATCTAGGGTTTCGAGAAAAGAAAACCGAACGAAAAACCGATCTAGAAAACCGGAACGGTTTAGAGAAGAAACGGAACGATTTAGAGAAAACCGATCCGAGGAAAAAGTAAAGATGCGGCGCGGTACCTCCGGCGAGGGACTCCGGCGTCGGCGAGCAAGGGCGGCGGCGGCGGCTAAGGCAAGGCGGCGGCGGGTGACGCAGGGCGGCGGCGGCGGCGCGGGGTGACGCAGGGCGCGGCGCGGGGCAAGGCGCGGTGGTGCTTGGGGCTTTGGATTTGATGTGGGTTTAGAGGGGGGGTGTGGGAGTATTTATATTGGGGAGGGGGAAGAAAACTTGGGATAGGGGTCAAGGAATTAGACTAGGACTAGGAAAGAAAAGAGGAAAAGAGATCTAGAAAAAAACGAAAGTAGGACAAAGTCCTACTAGGAAACGAAAAGGCAACGGCGGCGGCCTCCCTGGCGCCTTGCGCCTGGGCACGCCTGGCACGGCTCGCGGGCGATGGCCCTTGGCCTGGCCGGCCGGCTGGCTTGGGCCTCTGGCCCAAGTCGCTGGAATTTTTTATTTTTTTAAATCGGTTCCGCGCTCGGAAAAAAAACAGAAAGAGATCTAAACGAACTCCAAATCTAATAAAGTAAATTTTCTCCGACTCCTAAAAATGAGTCGAACAAAATGAACTTTTCTCCGGGCCTAAAATGCAAACTTTTAAAACGCGCATTTTTCCCTATCCAAATAAAAGGCAAATAAGACTCCGACAAAACCAATGATCCTTTCTTCAAAATTTGAGAAGACTCAAATATGAAAAGACGAAATCTCCAACTCTCTCCGAGGGTCCTTGAGTTGCGTGAAATTTCTAGGATCGCCAAAATGCAAGAAAATATGATATGCATGATGATCTATGTATAACATTCCAAATTGAAAATTTGGGATGTTACAGTTAGTCATGAGATGATGCATTACGGAACGAGTAAATAGACTTGCCGGTAATGATATTGAACTAGGTATTGAGATACCGGCGATCGAATCTCGGGCAAGTAACATATCGATGACAAAGGGAACAACGTATGTTGTTATGCGGTTTGACCGATAAAGATCTTTGTAGAATATGTAAGAACCAATATGAGCATCCAGGTTCCGCTATTGGTTATTGAACGGAGATGAGTCTCGGTCATGTCTACATAGTTTTCGAACCCATAGGGTCCGCACGCTTAACATTCGGTGACGATCGGTATTATGAGTTTATGTGTTTTGATGTACCAAAGGTAGTTCGGAGTCCCAGATATGATCACGGACATGACGAGGAGTGTCGGAATGGTCGAGACATAAAGATCGGTATATTGGAAGGCTATGTTTGGACATCGGAATGGTTCCGGGTGAGTTCGGGCAGTTACCGGAGTACCGGGGGGTTACCGGACCCCCCCCCCCCTCGGGGAGTATATGGGCCTTATTGGGCCTTAGTGGAAAAGAGGAGATGAAGGCCAAGGTAGAGGGCACCCCCCTAGCCCAATCCGAATTGGGTGGGGGGCCAGCCCCCTTCCTTCCCTTTGTCTTCCCTTTCCTTCTCTCCTACTCTAACAAGGGAAAGGGGGAATCCTACTCCCACCGGGAGTAGGACTCCCCCCCTTGGGCGCGCCATAGAGGGCCGGCCCTCCCCCTCCTCCACTCCTTTTTATACGGGGGAGGCGGGCATCCCATAGACACACAAGTTGATCTCTTAGCCATGTGCGGTGCCCCCCTCCACAGATTTCCACCTCGGTCATATTGTTGTAGTGCTTAGGTGAAGCCCTGCATCGGTAACTTCATCATCACCGTCATCACGCCGTCGTGCTGACGAAGCTCTCCCTCGACACTCGGCTGGATCTAGAGTTCGTGGGACGTCGCCGAGCTGAACGTGTGCAGATCGCGGAGGTGCCATACTTTCGGTTCTTGGATCGGTCGGATCGTGAAGATGTACGACTACATCAAACGCGTTGTCATAACGCTTCCGCTTACGGTCTACGAAGGTACGTGGACAACACTCTCCCCTTCGTTGCTATGCATCACCTAGATGGATCTTGCGTGTGCATAGGATTTTTTTTTGAAATTACTGCATTCCCCAACATCCACGCCCGCGCCCGCGCCCATCGAGCTCAACGCCACCCCGGTGGCCGGCGGCTCATCATCCGGCAGCGTGAGGAAACGTGCGCGGCAGACGCTGGCCGACGTGCTCCCGGACGCCCACAACCTGTTCGAGGGAATGCCGTCCGGCGTCGACGAGGACTACATGCAGAACCTCATCTTCGAGGGTGCTACGCCGCCGGCCGCTAGCTACGATCCCGACGAGACACAAAGCCAGGACGGCCGCGGGCCGTTCATGCCGGCCGCTGGCTATGATCCCGACCAGGTGGCCTTCATGCGTGATTAGGTCGGCATCGACCTGGACGGCTTCCCACTCGACCACAAGTTTCCGGACGACTACGGGCTAGAGGAAGAGGACGAGTGCGACATCGAAGTGGAGCCCTTGTTCGAGGACGAGCTCGCCAACCAAGCCGCCGGTCCTAAGCCGAAGCGCAAAAGCAAGCGCACAAAGGCATACACGGCTGCCGAGGACAAGCTTCTTTGTGAGTGTTGGCGAGACATTAGACAAGACCCCAAGACGGGGGCCGAACAAAAGCATTCAACCTTTTGGATTCGTGTCCACCGAGAGTTTCATGAGCGCAAGAAGTTTCCGCCTTACCAACTTGTGAGCACGCGCTGGTGGGTGTCCATTTCCAAGCGATGGAGGGTGATCCAAGAAGAGTGCAACAAGTTTTGTGCCACTCTTGAGAGTGTCAAGGCCCGCCCCGTGAGCGGCATCGGCATGCAAGACATGGTATGCTAGCAAGCCGCCCTCTTTTGTGTCATCAAGTTCATACTTGCGTGTTCATTTGCATATCGTTTGCCCATATGCTTGCATGGAAACTTTTTGTAGGCATTTCAAGCTTTGGAGGCATTGAAGGTTCAACATGGCAGGTGCTTCAACCTCTCCTATAAGTTTCGGGTCATTAAGGACGAGGAGAAGTTCAAGGCGCAATATGCCGCCCTCAAGTCGCGTGGGGGAAGCAAGCCGTGGATGAGGTTGGGGAGGGCGAGCCGGCACGACCGCGGGGGAAGACCAACTCCAAGAAGGAGGACAAGCGCGATGCGACATCCAACGCCTTGATCGCAAGCGTGGAGGGCATGATGAACAAGAAGAACTCAAGGGAGGAGGAGCGCCGGTGCTTCAAGGCGGAGCAAATTGACACTTTCATGGAGATCCAAAGGAGGACGCTGGAGATGGACGCGGAAAAGCAAGACAAAATGTTCGAGCTCGAGGCGGAGAAGCAAGCCAAGATGCTAGAGATCGAGGCCGCCAACGCCAAGACCAGGGCGAAAGAAGTGGCTCTCGCGGGCATGATGACTGGGGTGGAGATCATGAAGGTGGATCTCAACACCGTGTCGCCAAGAAAGAGGCCGTGGTTCGAGAAGATGCAGGCCGACATGCTCAAGTTCGATGACGAGTGATCTATGACGGCGAGCGCCATCTTTTTTGTATGCCAGCAGGTGTGCTGGCATGACCACGCGGGCCACGATGGCGTGATCGAACTCAAGTCATACTTTTTTTATGTGCTGGTATGTGTGCCGGCCGGCTAGCGAGTGTCCTAGCATGAACCGTGGTGATATTTTCCGAAACCGGCATTATATGCCGGCATGATCTGCGAAGTGCGAACATGAAATGAGTCGATGTGTTGGACACACTGACAACCCAAATACAAAACTAGGCGAACGTCGAGCGGGTAGCCAACCCAAACGGACAAAAAGCGGACAAATGCGTCGCCCGTTTGAGTCAGCCCGTTGAAGTTGCTCTAAAATTATTAATTTTTTTTAAGAAAAACACCTACGTCACCGAGTGCGATTTCCCGTCCCCGAACCAAATTTCAAAAGGAAAGCCTTCGACCGCAGACACACCACACCTCTCCTTTCCGCTCCTCCCCGCGCACGCGCCTTCAAACCCTAGCTGTCAAGCTCCGTCCCTCCTCCTCTCATGGCGTCCCCGCGCTCGCCCGACTCGCCCCGTGGCCTCACCTTCGCGCCCTGCGACACCGACCTCATCACGATCTACCTCCAGCGCAAGATCTCCGGGTCCCCGCTCCCCGCCGCCGCCGCCCGGTACATCCACGACGCGGACGTGTACGCGGCCGAGCCCGCCGCGCTCGTCACCGGCCTCCTCCCCGCCTCGGCGAGCAGCGACGGGGAGGGCAGGGAGTGGTACTTCTTCACCTCCGCGCGGGCCCAGAGCAGCCGGGGCACCCGCAGGTGCCGCGCCGTCGCGGGCGGGGTCGGCACCTGGCATTCGGAGAAGGCGCGGTGCGACGTGCTCGACGCGGGCGGCGCCGCCGTCGGGTACCGCCAGCCCTTCACCTACGAGCCCAAGAACGGCTGGCTAATGCTCGAGTTCAGCCAGGAAGACCCCCGCCCCGGCGAGGCGATGCCCGCCCTCTGCAAAATCTACCAGAAGCGTCGTGCTGGCCGGTCCGCCACCAAACCCATTTCGTCTGGGTCGTCGTCGATGTCCGGATCCAAGAGGAAGGCGGCGGCCGCGGGCGAGCGCTCCGGCGTGAGGCGATGCCTGCAGTTCCGTCCGTCTCCTGCCGCAGCAAATCCGCCCACCGTGGTTGCTACATCTGATATTCAAGAAGCGTTCTTGCTTCCAGTCGAGCGGCCGCAGGCAGAGCAAGAACCGCAAGAACCGCCGGTACGCAGAGCACCCACAGCCACAACGCTGATTCCCAGCTTCTCCCTGACCTTCGACCGCACCGCCTTCCTCCGCCCCGCCCAAGATTCGCCCTCGCCAGCGAATTCGGACCTGAGCGACACGTCGACGGTACTACTGGGCAATTACGAGCTCGTCTCACCAGCCACCTCCGAGCTGACCTGCTACAATGCCACGACACCCTCGAGCGATATCACCGGCGCTTGGGCCTTCCAGCCGTCCGCCCTGACCTCCTCCAATGGCACCACCTTCCTCCTCCCTGGCCAAGATTGGGCCACGCCAGAGTCGTCACAAGTCAGTGAGGCATCGACGCTGGAGAGCTACAGCTGCTTCTCGCCTGACCACGCCACATCCAGGCCCACCAGACCGCCGATCAGCAACGGCACCGGCTATTGCTGGTCTTTCCCGCAGTCCAGCGAGCTATCAGCAATTTTTGGCGCCTGATCGAATGCTTTGATACGCTTCCATGTTAGGCTGAGAGGAGTGTGGGTCTGCCTCCTTTAGTTTGTAGGGATTTTTTGTTCTTGGTAGACTTGTTCAGCAGCAACTCTGCTTTCTGTTGGAACCGAGGCTTGGTTCAGTTAACCGACAGCTTAGCGGTCCTCTGGCGATGTAACTGGGATCCACACAGCACACATAGTTGTGGATCCTTCATTGTGCAGTCTTCCGATAGCCTTTTCCATATGATTTTGTGTCTGCTGTGCCTAATTTTTCTGATGTTGTGATCGAATTCGGTGATCATTTTTTTGTTTTGCTTTTGGCCCAGTGAAGAGTAAATTAGGCTTTGGTTTTCTTGTAGGATCATTATCCTGAAGTGTTAGTTTCTGTGTCTCATTATTGCAGGATTAATCCCTTTATCTGAAGCTGATGGCCTTTGTTTGTTCATGTTGTCATATTTTGTATAGTTTATATTTCTCACAGCTGAATGTTGTTTGTTTTGCTTATATATCCAAAAAAAATTATGGTATCCACATGCTAGGTGTTAATATGGTGTTTACATTTCTCACAGCTGAATGTTGTTTGTTTTGTATAGTTTTCCTTATGCGTATCTGAAAATGAAAAACTTAAGTGCTCTAAATGATACTTACATATATAAGTGGTAGAGCCCCAATATAATCAGTTAAACTTCGAGGTATATAATATGAGTAGAGCCTGAGTATATAACTTGCAGAGCCTGGATATAATTATCCTTTTTTATGTCTATCAATGGCAGTTCATTCTGTTCTGGTTTGAATTAGCAATGTACCTGTTCCTTCAATGATGTTTTAATTTGTTACTTACCTTTTACTGTTATTAACACAACAAAGTCATGGCACCAATAGTCACTCTTTTATGCAGATTCAGAAGCAATGTAGAGCTTACTGAAGTAAAACAAAGTAGGAGTATATGTTATTAGGTGTCGTAATGTTCAAGTCAAAATTGTCTTTTTTCATATCACTGACTGCACCTTTGGTCGTGACACGTCAACATAAGTGTTCTATGTTGTACTCCCTCCATTCCAAATTACTCGTCGTGGTTTTAGTTCAAATTTGAACTAAAACCACGACGAGTAATTTGGAACGGAGGGAGTATATCCCATCAGTTCTCTGAATTTTCAAACAGTGCCTAAACCAATTGATCTTATATCTTATTAATGTAGCTTCTTTTTTGGTCTTTCAGTTCATTCTCTTCTAGTTTTCATTTGTGCAGGCATTGAGCTTTCCAAGGAGGAACAAGGCCTTAGATGATGCACTGCTTGGTTTCTTGAGCAAACAGTTCTCCCCCTCCATTATTACATCATAATGAACTTTTTTGTTTTATTTTTGCGATTCATGCACCTTCATTTATTCAGGAAAAAAATTCAGCCACTTCTGAGGATTCCTCCTAACTAGTGAACAAAGATTTTTTTTTATGAGAACAAAGTTTTTGTTCTATATATTCTCTGCACCCCGCCTCACCCTCTACATTTCATACTAGCTAAATGCAAAATTGCATTACACTTTTTCCTGGTTGTTATGGGCCGTGTTATCTTTGATCTTTCTCTGTGATGTTTTCTTTTTGAAGCTTATATTCATTTTTGTAGGCTAAAAAGAGCAAAGTAGACGTTGTGTGCAGGGATGCTTTTAGCAGATTTTCAGATTAGTACTTCTCGCAAGTGCTGAAAAACCTGAACCCATACCAGGGCGCTGCTATTGGTTCAGGTTTGGAACTTTGGATGGCTCCTTGTGTATGGGAAGCGCGGAATTGTTGTCGGAGTTTGCCGGATGGGTGGCTGACCGGAAGATGCACGGTCTGCAGTTACCCAAACAGAAACAGGGCTGTTCCTACCTTAGTCGGCAGTCACGAAGATGCTGAATTCCATGATGTCTTGATCAACTTATCCCCCTTCGCGCAGATAAATCTGTCTTGGTCACAACACGGGTCTTGTCTTTCACTTTATTTTCTGACCTTTTGTTGCTAATAATAAAGAGCCGTTCTTGCTTGTTTGCTGTTGTTGCTTATCTTTTCTTACTACACCCTGTTAAAAAATATCTGGATCTCAAAGCAATTTTTGAAGGGTATTTTTGTACTTGCATTGTGATGGATTTGTTACAAAATGTCAAAAAAAAATCTGATTTTGTGCAAAATAAAATCTTTAGTTATTCCTAAAAATCTGCAGCCACAAACCCCCTTGGCTTTGTAGGAGCTTCCACGCCCATTTGGCGATAAGGCACCAGCATCCTTGGGAGAACACAGGGTCTCCCATTTCACCATATGGTAACTTTGCTTCCCCTTCTTCTGCCAGAAGAGACGGGATCTAATTTTATCAAACTGGTGATCCACTCATGTGGTGTCCTACTTGTGAGATCAAGAAGCGCCCAACTACTAGAAATTCAAAACCAAGAACATTTGTTAACAAGAGAGCAAAATAAATTAAGTAGTCGTTCAAGTTGGATAGGAGTTTATGATAGTTTTGCAGTTAAAAAAGATTGCAAAGCATCATCTTTAGTGTCGATTTACAGGAACAAACATATTTTTTATTACGACATATGCTACAAATCTTTTGCATATCCACTCATCCGGATGAGATGATGAGATGGATCGCTCTCTTCACTTGAGAAATGCTGCTCCTCCTCCCATGCACCTCTCTCACCTGCATGCATGCAATGCAGCAAACAAGCCAGCATTAACAGTAACCTTGAGACAGATGACTGAACCAAGAAGAAAAAACCCTGTGCTACTGGTGCTATGCATCATGAACCTTTGCGCGCATTTCGGCGAGCAGCACGCCGTGGTCCGACGACGCCTGGACGGAGGTGACCTTGAGCCGGAGCTGCTCCTGGAGCGCCTGCATGATGGTCACCAGCAGGCCGCGCCTGTCGGGGCACCGGAGCTCCAGCAGCGCGCCGCTCTCGATGATGGAGATCTGCACGTCCGTGGCCACCGGAGCGCTGCTGCTGCTACTGCTGGGCCCTTCCTTCCCCATCAGCAGCGTACGCTTCTCTTTCGACATCGCCGGCCCCCTGACCGTCAATGATTCAGACGCCCATGTGCCTGTAGGAGGGGCAGCCACACCAGCATACACAGGATCCCCTACGCACATGATGACAAATCAGCCTACTGCATCAGCAGATTCTCCTGGATCTTCTGTGGCGAGTATACCAGTGGTCCAGCCAGAGGTTTCTTCACGTGTTATGACACGGCTACAGAAAGGTATACGAAATCCTAAAATTAGGAAAGATGGAACTATAACATATGGAATGTTGTGTATTTCAGGAGAACCAACGTCGTTGAACAGTGCACTTGATGGATGAGGAGTATTCTGCACTCATGAGGAATAAAACTTGGCATCTTGTACCAAATCTGAGAGGTAAAAATATCATTGATTGCAAATGGGTGTATAGAATTAAAAAGAAAGCAGATGGCTCCATTGACAGATATAAGGCACGTCTAGTTGCAAAGGGTTTTAAACAACGTTATGGCACTGACTATGAGGACACCTTTAGTCCCGTTGTGAAAGCTGCAACTATCAGACTTGTGTTAGCTATTGTTGTATCCAGAGGATGGAGTCTAAGGCAGCTAGATGTACAGAACGCGTTTCTGCATGGTGTTCTGGAAGAGGAAGTATTTATGAGACAACCACCTGGGTATGAGAGTAAGAAATTCCCACATTATGTCTGCAAGCTTGATAAAGCACTCTATGGTTTAAAGCAAGCACCCAGAGCATGGTATTCCAGATTGAGTTCACAGTTGAAATATCTTGGCTTCATTGCTTCCAAGGCTGACACATCCTTGTTTATTTATAACAAGGCAGGAGTAGTCATTTTTGTGCTTATATATGTTGATGATATCATAGTTGCAAGTTCCTCACAAAATGTTACTAATGCTCTTTTGCATGACTTGAGCTCGGAGTTTGCCTTGAAGGACATTAGGTGATTTGCATTTCTTCCTAAGTATTGAAGTCAAGAAAACTCAAGATGGAATTGTGTTAAATCAGGAAAAATATATTATTGAGCTTCTGTCTCGCATGGGGATGAAAGATTGTAAGCCAATGCCTACACCTTTATCCTCCTCGGAAAATCTCTCAGCATATGAAGGTGAGCCACTTCAAGAGGAGGAGAGTACAAGGTATAGAAGTATTTGTTGGAAATACGCCCTAGAGGCAATAATAAATTGATTATTATTATATTTCCTTGTTCATGATAATCGTTTATTATCCATGCTAGAATTGTATTGAAAGGAAACTCAGATACATGTGTGGATACATAGACAACACCATGTCCCTAGTAAGCCTCTAGTTGACTAGCTCGTTGATCAATAGATGGTTACGGTTTCCTAACCATGGACATTGGATGTCGTTGATAACGGGATCACATCATTAGGAGAATGATGTGATGGACAAGACCCAATCCTAAGCATAGCACTAGATCGTGTAGTTCGTATGCTAAAGCTTTTCTAATGTCAAGTATCATTTCCTTAGACCATGAGATTGTGCAACTCCCGGATACCGTAGGAGTGCTTTGGGTGTGCCAAACGTCACAACGTAACTGGGTGATTATAAAGGTGCACTACGGGTATCTCCGAAAGTGTCTGTTGGGTTGGCACGAATCAAGACTGGGATTTGTCACTCTGTGTGACAGAGAGGTATCTCTGGGCCCACTCGGTAGGACATCATCATAATGTGAACAATGTGATCAAGGAGTTGATCACGGGATGATGTGTTACGGAACAAGTAAAAGAGACTTGTCGGTAACGAGATTGAACAAGGTATCGGGATACCGACGATCGAATCTCGGGCAAGTATCGTACCGCTAGACAAAGGGAATTGTATACGAGATTGATCGAATCCTCGACATCGTGGTTCATCCGATGAGATCATCGTGGAACATGTGGGAGCCAACATGGGTATACAGATCCCGCTGTTGGTTATTGACCGGAGAACGTCTCGGTCATGTCTGCATGTCTCCCAAACCCGTAGGGTCTACACACTTAAGGTTCGATGACGCTAGGGTTATAAAGGAAGTTAGTATGTGGTTACCGAATGTTGTTCGGAGTCCCGGATGAGATCCCGGACGTCACGAGGAGTTCCGGAATGGTCCGGAGGTAAAGATTTATATATGGCAAGTCCTGTTTTGGTCACCGGAAAAGTTTCGGGGTTTATCGGTAACGTACCGGGACCACCGGGAGGGTCCCGGGGGTCCACCAAGTGGGGCCACCAACCCCGGAGGCTTGCGTGGGCTAAGTGTGGGAGGGGACCAGCCCCAGGTGGGCTGGTGCACCCCCCCCCCCCACAAGGGCCCAAGGCACATGGGAGAGTGGGAGGGGGCAAACCCTAGGTCCAGATGGGCCTTAAGGCCCACCCTAGGGGGCGCCTCCCCTCTCCCCTCTTGGCCGCCCCCCTTTCCCATCTAGGGCTGCCGCCCCTCCTAGGGATGGGAACCCTAGAGGGGGCGCACCCTCCTCCCTCTCCCCTATATATAGTGAGGCGGCTGCCCATAACAGGTGATCTGATCTCTACCTGTTGGTGCAGCCCTCCCTCTCTTTCTCCTCTCCCGTGGTGCTTGGCGAAGCTCTGCAGGATTGCCACGCTCCTCCATCACCACCATGCCGTTCTGCTGTTGCTGGATGGAGTCTTCCTCAACCTCTCCCTCTCTCCTTGCTGGATCAAGGCGTGGGAGACATCATCGGGCTGTACGTGTGTTGAACGCGGAGGTGCCGTCCGTTCGGCACTAGGATCATCGGTGATTTGGATCACGACGAGTATGACTCCATCAACCCCGTTCACTTGAACGCTTCCGCTTAGCGATCTACAAGGGTATGTAGATGCACTCTCCTTCCCCTCGTTGCTGGTCTCTCCATAGATAGATCTTGGTGACACGTAGGAAAATTTTGAATTTCTGCTACGTTCCCCAACAGTGGCATCATGAGCCAGGTCTATTGCGTAGATTCTATGCACGAGTAGAACACAAAGTAGTTGTGGGCATTGATTTTGTTCAATATGCTTACCGTTACTAGTCCAATCTTGATTCGGCGGCATTGTGGGATGAAGCGGCCCGAACCAACCTTACACGTACGCTTACGTGAGACCGGTTCCACCGACAAACATGCACTAGTTGCATAAGGTGGCTGGCGGGTGTCTGTCTCTCCCACTTTAGTCGGATCGGATTCGATGAAAAGGGTCCTTATGAAGGGTAAATAGCAATTAGCATATCACGTTGTGGTTTTGCGTAGGTAAGAAACGTTCTTGCTAGAAACCCATAGCAGCCACGTAAAACATGCAAACAACAATTAGAGGACGTCTAACTTGTTTTTGCAGGGTATGCTATGTGATGTGATATGGCCAAAAGGATGTGATGAATGATATATGTGATGTATGAGATTGATCATGTTCTTGTAATAGGAATCACGACTTGCATGTCGATGAGTATGACAACCGGCAGGAGCCATAGGAGTTGTCTTAATTTATTTATGACCTGCGTGTCAACATAAACGTCATGTAATTACTTTACTTTATTGCTAACCGTTAGCTGTAGTAGTAGAAGTAATAGTTGACGAGACAACTTCAAGAAGACACGATGATGGAGATCATGGTGTCATGCCGGTGACAAGATGATCATGGAGCCCCAAGATGGAGATCAAAGGAGCTATATGATATTGGCCATATCATGTCACTACTATTTGATTGCATGTGATGTTTATCATGTTTATACATCTTATTTGCTTAGGACAACGGTAGTAAATAAGATGATCCCTCATTAAAATTTCAAGAAAGTGTTCCCCCTAACTGTGCACCGTTGCGACAGTTCGTTGTTTCAAAGCACCACGTGATGATCGGGTGTTTGATCCTAACATTCACATACAACGGGTGTAAGACAGATTTACACACGCGAAACACTTAGGTTAACTTGACGAGCCTAGCATGTGTACAGACATGGCCTCGGAACACAGAAGACCGAAAGGTCGAGCATGAGTCATATGGTAGATACGATCAGCATGAAGATGTTCACCGATGTTGACTAGTCCGTCTCACGTGATGATCGGACACGGCCTAGTTGACTCGGATCATGTAATCACTTAGATGACTAGAGGGATGTCTATCTGAGTGGGAGTTCATAAGATGAACTTAATTATCCTGAACATAGTCAAAAGGTCTTCGCAAATTATGTCGTAGCTCACGCTTTAGTTCTACTGTTTAGATATGTTCCTAGAGAAAATTTAGTTGAAAGTTGATAGTAGCAATTATGCGGACTAGGTCCATAAACTAAGGATTGTCCTCATTGCTTCATAGAAGGCTTATGTCCTTAATGCACCGCTCAGTGTGCTGAACCTCGAACGTCGTCTGTGGATGTTGCGAACATCTGACATACACATTTTGATAACTACGTGATAGTTCAGTTAAACAGTTTAGAGTTGAGGCACCGAAGACGTTTTGAAACGTCACGAAACATATGAGATGTTTCGAGGGCTGAAATTGGAGTTTCAGGCTCGTGCCCACGTCAAGAGGTATAAGACCTCCGACGATTTTCTTAGCCTACCAACTAAGGAGAAAAGCTCAATTGTTGAGCTTGTGCTCAGATTGTCTGAGTACAACAATCATTTGAATCGAGTGGGAGTTGATCTTCCAGATGAGATAGTGATGTTTTCTCCAAAGTCATTACCACCAAGCTGCTAGAGCTTCGTGATGAACTATAATATATCAGGGACATATATGATGATCCTTGAGATATTCGTGATGTTTGACACCAAAGTAGAAATCAAGAAGGAGCATCAATTGTTGATGGTTAGTGAAACCACTAGTTTCAAGAAGGGCAAGGGCAAGAAGGGATACTTCATGAAACGGCAAATCAGCTGCTGCTCTAGTGGAGAAACCAAGGTTGAACCCAAACGCGAGACTAAGTGCTTCTGTAATAAGGGGAACAACCACTGGAGCATAATTACCCTAGATACTTGGTAGATTAGAAGGCTGGCAAGGTCGATAGAAGTATATTGGATATACATTGTGTTGATGTGTACTTTACTAGTACTCCTAGTAGCACCAGGGTATTAGATACCGGTTCGGTTGCTAAGTGTTAGTAACTCGAAATAAAAGCTACGGAATAAACGGAGACTAGCTAAAGGTGAGCTGACAATATGTGTTGGAAGTGTTTCCAATGTTGATATGATCAAGCATCGCACGCTCCCTCTACCATCGAGATTGGTGTTAAACCTAAATAATTGTTATTTGGTGTTTGCGTTAAGCATAGACGTGATTGGATTATGTCTATCGCAATACGGTTATTCATTTAAAGAGAATAATAGTTACTCTGTTTATTTGAATAATACCTTCAATGGTCTTACGCCTAAAATGAATGGTTTATTGAATCTCGATCGTAGTGATACACATGTTCATGCCAAAAGATATAGGATAGTAATGATAGTACCACCTACTTGTGGCACTGCCATTTAAGTCATATCGGTATAAAACGCATGAAGAAGCTCCATGTTGATGGATCTTTGGACTCACTCATTTTTGAAAGGATTGAGACATGCGAACCATGTTTGTTGGTAGATATGCATGAAGAAACTCTATGTAGATGGATCGTTTGTACTCACTTGATTTTGAATCACTTGAGACATGCAAATCATACCACATGGGCAAGATGACTGAAAGCCTCATTTTCAGTAAAATGGAACTAGAAAGCAACTTGTTGGAAGTAATACATTTTGATGTGTGCAGTCCAATGAGTGCTGAGGCATGTAGTGGATATCGTTATGTTCTTACTTCACAGATGATTTGAGTAGATGTTGAGTAAATTTACTTGATGAATCACGAGTCTGAATTATTGAAAGGTTCAAGTAATTTCAGAGTGAAGTTGAACATCGTCGTGACAAGAGGATATAATGTCTATGATATGATCATAGAGATGAATATCTGAATTACAAGTTTGGCACAGAATTAAGACATTGTGGAAATTGTTTCACAACTGATACAGCCTGGAACACCATAGTGTGATGGTGTGTCCGAACATCATAACTGCACCCTATTGGATATGATGCATACCATGATGTCTCTTATCGAATTACCACGATAGTTTATGGGTTAGGCATTAGAGACAACCACATTCACTTTAAATAGGGCACCACATAATTCCGATGAGATGACACCGTATGAACTATGGTTTAGAGAAACCTAAGCTGTCATTTCTTAAAAGTTTGGGGCTGTGACGCTTATGTGAAAAAGTTTCAGGCTGATAAGCTCGAACCCAAAGCGGATAAATGCATCTTCATAGGACATCCAAAACAGTTGGGTATACCTCCTATCTCAGATTCGAAAGCAATACGGGGTTGTTTCTAGAATCGGGTCCTTTCTTGAGGAAAGATTTCTCTTGAAAGAATTGAGTGGGAGGATGGTGGAGACTTGATGAGGTTATTGAACCGTCACTTCAACTAGTGTGTGGCAGGGCACAGGAAGTTATTCCTGTGGCACCTACACCAATTGAAGTGGAAGCTTATGATAGTGATCATGAAACTTCAGATCAAGTCACTATCAAACCTCGTGGGATGACAAGTATGCGTACTACATCAGAGTGGTACGTAATCCTGTCTTGGAAGTCATGTTGCTAGACAACAATGAACCTACAAGCTATGTAGAAGCGATAGTGGGCCTGGATTCCGATAAATGGCTCGAGGCCATAAAATCCGAGAGAGGATCCATGTATGAAGACAAAGTGTAGACTTTGGCGGAATGGCTCGATGGTCATAAGGATGTTGAGTACAGATGGATTTTAAAAGGAAGATGGACAATGATGGTAAATGTCACCATTAAGAAAGCTCGACTTGTCGTTAAGATGTTTTCCGACAAGTTCAAGGAGTTGACTACGGTGAGACTTTCTCACTCGTAGCGATGCTAAGAGTCTGTTGGAATTATATTAGCGATTACTGCATTATTTATGAAATCTTGCAGATAGGATGTCAAAACATTGTTTCCTCGACGATTTTCTTGAGAAAAGGTTGTATGTGATACAACCGGAAGGTTTTGTCAATCCTGAAAGATGCTAATAAGTATGCAAAGCTCCAGCAATCCTTCTAAGGACTGGAGTAAGCATCTCGGAGTTGGAATGTATGCTTTGATGAGATGATCAAAGATTTTGGTGTATACAAAGTTTATGAGAAACTTGTATTTCAAAAGAAGTGAGTGGGAGCACTATAGAATTTCTGATGAATATATGTTGTCGACATATCATAGATCAGAAATGATGTAGAATTTCTGGAAAGCATATAGGGTTATTTGAAAAGTGTTTTTCAATGGAAAGCCTGGATTAAGCCACTTGAACATTGAGCATCAAAATCTATAAGGATAGATCAAAACTCTTAATGGTAGTTTCAAATGAGCACATACCTTGACATGATCTTGAAGGTGTTCAAGATGGATCAGCCAAAGAAGGAGTTCTTGCCTGAGTTGTAAGGTATGAAGTTGTGACGCCCCCGATTTGACCGTACACTAATCATACATGCAAACGTGTACGATCAAGATCAGGGACTCACGGGAAGATATCACAACACAACTCTACAAATAAAATAAGTCATACAAGCATCATATTACAAGCCAGGGGCCTCGAGGGCTCGAATACAAGAGCTCGATCATAGACGAGTCAGCGGAAGCAACAATATCTGAGTACAGACATAAGTTAAACAAGTTGCCATAAGATGGCTAGCACAAACTGGGATACAGATCGAAAGAGGCGCAGGCCTCCTGCCTGGGATCCTCCTAAACTACTCCTGGTCGTCGTCAGCGGGCAGCACGTAGTAGTAGGCACCTCCGGTGTAGTAGGAGTCGTCGTCGACGGTGGCGTCTGGCTCCTGGGCTCCAACATCTGGTTGCGACAACCAGGTAGAAGGGATAGGGGAAAAGAAGGAGAAAGCAACCGTGAGTACTCATCCAAAGTACTCTCAAGCAAGGAGCTATACTACATATGCATGGGTATCAAATGGAATAAGGGTATCATATGTGGACTGAACTGCAGAATGCCAGAATAAGAGGGGGATAACTAATCCTGTCGAAGACTACGCTTCTGGCAGCCTCCGTCTTGCAGCATGTAGAAGATAGTAGACTGAAGTCCTCCAAGTAGCATCGCATAGCATAATCCTAACCGATGATCCTCCCCTCGTCGCCCTGTTAGAGAGCGATCACCGGGTTATATCTGGCACTTGGAAGGGTGTGTTTTATTAAGTATCCGGTTCTAGTTGTCATAAGGTCAAGATACAACTCCGGGTCGTCCTTTTTCCGAGGGACACGGCTATTCGAATAGATAAACTTCCCTGCAGGGGTGCACCACATACCCCAACACGCTCGATCCCATTTGGCCGGACACACTTTCCTGGGTCATGCCCGGCCTCGGAAGATCAACACGTCGCAGCCCTACCTAGGCACAACAGAGAGGTCAGCACGCCGGTCTAAATCCTATGGCGCAGGGGTCTGGGCCCATCGCCCTTTGCACACCTGCACGTTGCGTACGCGGCCGGAAGCAGACCTAGCCTAGTGGCTTTCCAGTCCAATCCGGCGCGCGCCACTCAGTCGCTGACGTCACGAAGGCTTCGGCTGATACCACGACGCCGGGATACCCATAACTACTCCCGCGTAGATGGTTAGTGCGTATAGACCAAATGGCCAGACTCAGATCAAATACCCAGATCTCGTTAAGCGTATTAAGTATCCGCGAATACCGACCAGGGCCAGGCCCACCTCTCTCCTAGGTGGTCGGAACCTGCCCTGTCGCTCCGCCTCAAAGATCCACTCGCGGGTGCTCCTACGAGCCTACCCATCTTTAGTCACCACATGTGTCATGTTTAAAGTATATAGTATATACCCGCGATCACCTCCCGAGTGATCACGGCCCAATAGTATAGCATGGCAGACGGACAAGAATGTAGGGCCACTGATGATAAACTAGCATCCTATACTAAGCATTAGGTTTGCAGGTAAAGGTAACAACAGTAGTAGCAAGGACAGGCTATGCATCAGTATAGGATTAACGAGAAGCAGTAACATGCTACACTACTCTAATGCAAGCAGTATAGAGAAGAGTAGGCGGTATCTGGTGATCAAAGGGGGGCTTGCCTGGTTGCTCTGGCAAGAGAGAGGGGTCGTCAACACCGTAGCCGATCACAGGGGTACCGGCAGCGGTCTCGGGGTCTACCGGAAAAAGTAACGGAGGGGGAACATAATAAATAACAGAGCAATCAAAGCAACACAAAGCATAACATGGTGATACGCCGTGCTAGGGGTGACCTAACGCAGTAGGAGGTGATACCGGCGAAGGGGGAAAACATCCGGGAAAGTATCCCCGGTGTTTTGCATTTTCGGGCAGAGGAGCCGGAGGGGGAAAGTTGCAAGTTCGATAGGTTAGGGAGGTGTGGTGAACGAACGGGTTGCGTATCCGGGTTCGTCTCGTCGTTCTGAGTAACTTTCATGTACAAAGTTTTTTCATCCGAGCTACGGTTTATTTTATATTAATTTTAAAAGATTTAAATCATTTTTAGGATTTATTTAATTAATTTAATCAACATTATCCAGAATAGTGTCTGCTGACATCATCATGACATCAGCATGACGTCAGTAGTTGACTTGGTCAACCTGACATGTGGGTCCAGGGGGGGGACCCACCTGTCATTCTCTAATTAGGTTAATTAGGGTTTAGGTTAATCTAATTACAGTTTAATTAAACTTAACTAGTTAATTAAATTAATTAAACCGGATTAATTAACTTAATTAATTTCTTAATTAATTAATTAATAATTTTATTAAATCATTTTCATTTTTATTAATTATATTTATTTTATTTTATTTTATTTTCAATTCCTTTTTTTTAAAACGTTCTGGGATTTGGGGCGTGGGGCCCCCATGTCATAGGCCCCTGGGGCCTTAGTGGGTTAGCGGGCGCTGGGTCACGGGCGCCCTTCGAGGGTGAGGGCGAGGCCGTGGCCTCGGCTGGGCACGCTCGCGTGGCAGGGGTGGCCTCGGCCAGGGCGGTGGCGTGGTGGCCGGCAGGTTGGCCGCGGGGCAGATGCGGGCCGCCGCCAGCAAGGTCAGGCGGAGGCGGGTGCGGCCAGGGGGCAGCGCGGGCGCATGGCCACGCACGGGCGAGGGGCGACGGCGAGTGAGCGTGTGCGCGTGCGGAGCACGGCGACCGCGACGACGGGGAGAGAGGGAGAGGCCAGGGGGGTGCACTAGGTCGTTGGCCTCGGCCTCGATGAAGGCAGAGGTGGCAAGCGACGTAGAGCAGCGCGCAGCAGCCGCAGGCGGCAGCGCCAGCAGGGAGCGGGGCGGCGCGCAAGTGCGGCGCGACGGCGGCCACGGGATGCAGCGGGAGTGCGCGCACAAAGGAGGAGATGGAGGAAAGGGGAGGCAGCGGCTCACATGGGAGCGGGAGGGGCATGGCAGCGGCTCGGAGGCGACCCGTGGGGAGGAGGACGGGGACGACGCTCCAGCGTGGTGACGAGGTCCGGTGGTGCGGGGGGGGGGGGGGACGGCTTCAGACGACGGGTGGCGGCGCCAGGGGCGTCGGGGATGGGTGCTTGCGTCGGGGTCGGGCGCGACGGCGACGGGTCGCGCGGTGGTCGAGCAGCGGCGTCGGGGAGGATGGCGCGGTGTTGGAGGGGGAGGAAGGAGACCGGGAGGGTGGCGCCGCGGTGACCGAGTGGGGCGCGGGGCTGGGTGCCTCCGATCCCGATCTGGATCGGGGAGGCACCGTAGAAGGGGGAAGTGGGACGAGTGGGAGGGAGTGGTGGTTGGCTAGGGTTGCGGGATGAGGGGATAAGGGAGGCCGGGTGGGCCGGCCTGGCGGCCTGGTGGTCTGCTGGGCCGTGGCCCAGTTGGGCCGGGGGTTGCTTTCTCTCTTTTTTTTAGTTTGTTTTCTGTTTTTGTATTTTTTGTATTTTCTGTTTATTAGTTTTCTATTTTAATTTTAGTTTTATAAAATATAACTACAACTCCTAAATTAAAGTTATAACTTATTCTACTGCCACAAAAAGTTTGACACCTAAATAAAATAGTTTGTATTACTATAATTCTTTTAAAGGCATCTAATTAATGGTCATAGTTGTTGTTTTATTTACATTTAGAGTCTTTAAACGTTTTATAAAAGTGCGGTTTTTCCCCCATAATTATCTATGCAATATTTGGTTGACCCCGAACATTTTAGTTTTAATATTTGAAAACTTTTATTGTTTGCCAATTTTTGAATTTGAATTTTGGACCGGTTTTTGACCTAACGATAGATTAGCAACAGTAACCGAGGTGACGTGGCATGATTAGCGTGGGATTACTGTAGCATGATTATCCGGGCGTCACAATTCTCCTCCACTACAAGAAATCTCGTCCCGAGATTTAAGAGGTAGAGTAAGGGGGGAGAATAGGTTACGAAATTCTAACGATTCTTCTTGGTCTTGGTTGCTCTTCTCGAAGTGGTCGATCCATAGCGCTGATGTCTTCATTCCTATGCATCAATGCATCATGATGAGGTTGTCGTCCTTTCTTCAGGAACTCCATCGTACTTACGATAATGATAAGGGGTAACTTCTGAAGAACGGACCTTCAAGGTCAACTATCTGGGAGATAACTCAGGGAATGTGGTGGAAAGTAACTCTCGAATAGATACTTAAGAAATTATCGAGAGTAAAGTAAGAAGGTACCATGAGAAGTTTCGATCGGGCAGGCAATCGTTCGATGCCTGAAACAGGGCGTGAAGGGGTTCAGAGTAATGGAAATAAGTGTTGTGTCTAATACCAGTATTGACGATCTCATCGGAAGGTGGCTCGTGAATTACATACGAGGCCACGCGTGAGGATTAACTTTGGCAACAGGGTGTACAGGAGAGTCAGGTTTCGATCCTGTGGAACTGTGGGTTATGGGCCCACCAGGTGGGTTAAAATAGGGATGGGCGTTGACATCTTGCATGGTCATGATAGCAAGGCATGTCAGAGGATCAGCCTATCAGTTACGTCGGCAACAACATCGGTACCAAGGGCGAGCGACGAAGAGAACCATTTTCCTGGTCGTTGAACGAGGCGGACCAATAGGCAAAGTTCTCGTCCACCGGTGGTTACCGGGATGCTATCAACAATGGTAACAGGGTCTTACTGACAGAGTTGTACGCTGAGGTGCTTATAAAAGCAGTGACGTATTACTGCTTAGATCATATAAACCTCAAGAAGGTTAAACAGAACAATGGAAAGGAAAATGTGATTATCAGATTAAACAGAAGAATGGAAAGGAAAATGTGATTAAACACATATTTCAAGGGTATATCCTTCCCAAGAACAAGCAGAGTATGATATCCAAGACCGGATAGAAGGTAGAAAACTCTTTTAGGTAGGAGACAAATTTTCATGACATTACCCATACAACGGTGTTTGGGTAAATTCAACAAGAAACATTTAGCATGGTGCTTCAAATGTTCTTATTGAAAATCGGAGTACCATAGACATGCTTCGAGATAGCGCTGACATGGTCAACAGGTGAAAATCAGACTTTGGAAACAAAAAGGATCCATTTGGAATAACTTGTAGAATAAGTCTAACAGTTTCCTCATGGAAGAGTGGATAACATTGCTAAAAGGGAACTATAACAATAGGGCCTCCGGCCAGGTGGGCTAGGTATGATACCACCTTACCGGGTCATCTAAAGACCAACGTTATAACTCTTGGAAATATGTTCCAACCATCATATCGGACCGAGATTCAGATTTGATTGGTGTCAGGATACCTCAGACTCGGGATGCCTGAGAAGAAAAGGTGCAACACAATTTGACGAGATGACATTGTGAGATTCTCAGAAGTGATCTATGTAAGTGAGCTCTGAAACAAGAGGTCATCAGTAAACCAAGGAGAGGATGAGGAGGTGGCTGATAGGCTCAGCAACAAATCATCAAGATTTCCAAAGGATTGATTTCCACAATTATGTGAACAAGGAAATATCATTTGTCGGATCAAATGTCATAATGATGTATGCTTGAGGGAAACATACACAACTGAACAATGATAGAAGGGTGCAACCAGGAATCTGGACTAGGTAGCACGATCAATGTTTGAATGATGATTCAATAATCAATAGACTTAGAATGAAACTGTAGACCAATAACTTCAAGCAATAGGGTTGCTAGAAGTTTAGAATTTGCACAACACAGACCATCAGTCGGTATTCCGGTTAGAAACAATACGGAGACCAAGAGATGAACGCAAAAGGCGAGAGATATTACTATATCAAGAATTCTCAAGAGGTGGTAAAATTACCATGACATTCTTGACATAAAAGGTGGTAACATTCCAAGGTAAAGAAGAACAAATGCTGTATAGCAAGGATCTCAAGGTATAACTCAAAACACGAATAAGTTTGTGTTGGAGGGAAGGCAATAAAGTGGCCGATGATAATACAATTCATTGGGGGCAAGGATGGTATTTCTCATCATGAATTCAATTGATATCCAGGAAGACCTCATAAGGTTGATGATCTTCACGGCACATTGGTCGAGAGATTTCAAGATGTAATCAATCAGTGACAACATCAAATCAAAGGAATGATGAAGCGGAAGGTTATTGGAACCATGGGTAGGGCACAAACTTGAAATCAAGCTTGTTGTTCAAGGTGAATTGATATGACGAGGAAGATCGACGTAAGCTTAGCTCATCATCGAAAGTTGTGCTCCGGGATTAAGGACCAGGTAGCACAGTTAAAATTTAGCACGATAATGATATAGCCGATCAGGCTAGGAATGACATGATCGAGTACAAACTCGGACTTAAAGAAGATTATCAAGAGTTGTTGAACCGTAGGGCAGACTCGGTTCAGTTATCGGTGTCTTTGAGTGTTTAATAACTCAGAGCCCATGAAAACTGTAATCAGTGAGAATGTAGTACTTGATGAAGAACTCATAAGAAGTTATGCAGTTTCAAGATAATCTCGAGATACCAGGGGGGTAATACTCGAAGACGGATCAAAGTAGAGGTTGGACCGAGGTATTGATCCACATGAGACAAGTGCTTAAACTTGCCCGTGAAATGGGGTCAAAGAAGAACATATGGTCGAAACCACGATTGCAAAAGGCCGGATCCCAGATATAAGAACTTATACCAAGGGAAAATAATTTAAGAGAAGCTTTAATGATAAGATCTACATCGTGTCCATGGGCATGAACACAAAGTTCAAGGTCGACTCCCACTTCGTCAATGCATAACCTTTCATTCACCTCTTGTATTTTGAAAATGACATTAGTTGAAAGTTTTACCTGGTGCAATACCAGATAAGTATGACCCATGAAATCTTCCGGGTTTGCACAGATTAGGGGAAGGCATTAGTTCAAACCATCAGGGCATCTTAGGAGTATATACCACAAATTTCAGGAATAAATAACACCAGCTCGATAGTAGGGCATGTTTGAGAAAGCAGAGGATACAATTTACCAAAGGTATTATGTATCCGAGGAAAGGCTCACAGACTTATTGTATATGAAGGACGTTGTCGGATAAAATCCAGCAAATGTTCTGGTGGTCCTCAAGGGATCTGGTGCGAGCATCGGTACTCAACCAGAGGGAGAAACAATGCAAGGAGATCAGACTTTAGAAACAACTGACTAATTCAAGGCTCAAATGCAAAGAATTATCAATTCCAAGACAAGGGAGCAGAAGCAATGCTCTGATCAGGGATGGATAAGTTGAATAGCCTTAAGGGTACAATGGACAGCAATTTGATTGGTTGAGATACGGCTCATGTTTTAAAATAACGTCTGAGCCGGAAAGATAATTAAAAAGGATCAACTGATGATTGCATGCATTCGCACTCATGTTGAATCAATAGGATCAAAAATACGATGCCTAAGGATACTAACGAATATTGCCAGACATATGGAAAGCATCCATAATGCAAGCAGGCAAGTATTGCAGAGCAATAAGCTACTAGGGATTTTTGGAGGATCGAATAGTATTTCGAAGACCATTTTGAAACATATGAACAACTGGGGATGAGTGGATACTCGATAAGTGCGAGGATTATCCATAGGGGTATTCAGGTGACAAAGAACAGCAAGGCAGTAAGCTCAAAGGATTATCGAAACAACGACGAGTATTTCGGGGTGTCTTGTAATAACAAGACCAACTGGGAATAAAAGTAAGAACGACAGGTGTAAGTATTTATCCATAGGAATTTTTCGGTGGTAGGGAATAGCAAAAGTGATGGGCACAAAGTCTCGAGAGGAATAGCAAAGAGTATCTTCGGAACCTTCGGGTGAAGCAGGCCATCATCTGGAATGAAGGGGCTCTCCGGGAGAAAGTATTTACGAGATCCTAGAGTCAGAGTTAGCAAAACCATTTAACCCGAATAGAAGAGAGATCAGGGTCCCAGAGTAAAGGCGAGGAATAAAAGATTCTAATACCACCCAGATGGCGACGTGGGCCCGTAAGCCGCACAGCCATGTTAGTAAAAGTTTTGTAATGTCTAGACTCAACTTCGGCCAAGGAGTGTGGAAGGGGGATTCCTACAGGCAGTCGGCTCTGATACCAACTTGTGACGCCCCCGATTTGACCGTACACTAATCATACACGCAAACGTGTACGATCAAGATCAGGGACTCACGGGAAGATATCACAACACAACTCTACAAATAAAATAAGTCATACAAGCATCATATTACAAGCCAGGGGCCTCAAGGGCTCGAATACAAGAGCTCGATCATAGACGAGTCAGCGGAAGCAACAATATCTGAGTACAGACATAAGTTAAACAAGTTGCCATAAGATGGCTAGCACAAACTGGGATACAGATCGAAAGAGGCGCATGCCTCCTGCCTGGGATCCTCCTAAACTACTCCTGGTCGTCGTCAGCGGGCAGCACGTAGTAGTAGGCACCTCCGGTGTAGTAGGAGTCGTCGTCGACGGTGGCGTCTGGCTCCTGGGCTCCAACATCTGGTTGCGACAACCAGGTAGAAGGGATAGGGGAAAAGAAGGAGAAAGCAACCGTGAGTACTCATCCAAAGTACTCGCAAGCAAGGAGCTATACTACATATGCATGGGTATCAAATGGAATAAGGGTATCATATGTGGACTGAACTGCAGAATGCCAGAATAAGAGGGGGATAACTAATCCTGTCGAAGACTACGCTTCTGGCAGCCTCCGTCTTGCAGCATGTAGAAGATAGTAGACTGAAGTCCTCCAAGTAGCATCGCATAGCATAATCCTAACCGATGATCCTCCCCTCGTCGCCCTGTTAGAGAGCGATCACCGGGTTATATCTGGCACTTGGAAGGGTGTGTTTTATTAAGTATCCGGTTCTAGTTGTCATAAGGTCAAGATACAACTCCGGGTCGTCCTTTTTCCGAGGGACACGGCTATTCGAATAGATAAACTTCCCTGCAGGGGTGCACCACATACCCCAACACGCTCGATCCCATTTGGCCGGACACACTTTCCTGGGTCATGCCCGGCCTCGGAAGATCAACACGTCGCAGCCCTACCTAGGCACAACAGAGAGGTCAGCACGCCGGTCTAAATCCTATGGCGCAGGGGTCTGGGCCCATCGCCCTTTGCACACCTGCACGTTGCGTACGCGGCCGGAAGCAGACCTAGCCTAGTGGCTTTCCAGTCCAATCCGGCGCGCGCCACTCAGTCGCTGACGTCACGAAGGCTTCGGCTGATACCACGACGCCGGGATACCCATAACTACTCCCGCGTAGATGGTTAGTGCGTATAGACCAAATGGCCAGACTCAGATCAAATACCCAGATCTCGTTAAGCGTATTAAGTATCCGCGAACACCGACCAGGGCCAAGCCCACCTCTCTCCTAGGTGGTCGGAACCTGCCCTGTCGCTCCGCCTCAAAGATCCACTCGCGGGTGCTCCTACGAGCCTACCCGTCTTTAGTCACCACATGTGTCATGTTTAAAGTATATAGTATATACCCGCGATCACCTCCCGAGTGATCACGGCCCAATAGTATAGCATGGCAGACGGACAAGAATGTAGGGCCACTGATGATAAACTAGCATCCTATACTAAGCATTAGGTTTGCAGGTAAAGGTAACAACAGTAGTAGCAAGGACAGGCTATGCATCAGTATAGGATTAACGAGAAGCAGTAACATGCTACACTACTCTAATGCAAGCAGTATAGAGAAGAGTAGGCGGTATCTGGTGATCAAAGGGGGGGCTTGCCTGGTTGCTCTGGCAAGAGAGAGGGGTCGTCAACACCGTAGCCGATCACAGGGGTACCGGCAGCGGTCTCGGGGTCTACCGGAAAAAGTAACGGAGGGGGAACATAATAAATAACAGAGCAATCAAAGCAACACAAAGCATAACATGGTGATACGCCGTGCTAGGGGTGACCTAACGCAGTAGGAGGTGATACCGGCGAAGGGGGAAAACATCCGGGAAAGTATCCCCGGTGTTTTGCATTTTCGGGCAGAGGAGCCGGAGGGGGAAAGTTGCAAGTTCGATAGGTTAGGGAGGTGTGGTGAACAAACGGGTTGCGTATCCGGGTTCGTCTCGTCGTTCTGAGTAACTTTCATGTACAAAGTTTTTTCATCCGAGCTACGGTTTATTTTATATTAATTTTAAAAGATTTAAATCATTTTTAGGATTTATTTAATTAATTTAATCAACATTATCCAGAATAGTGTCTGCTGACGTCATCATGACGTCAGCATGACGTCAGTAGTTGACTTGGTCAACCTGACATGTGGGTCCAGGGGGGGACCCACCTGTCATTCTCTAATTAGGTTAATTAGGGTTTAGGTTAATCTAATTACAGTTTAATTAAACTTAACTAGTTAATTAAATTAATTAAACCGGATTAATTAACTTAATTAATTAATTAATTAATAATTTTATTAAATCATTTTCATTTTTATTAATTATATTTATTTTATTTTATTTTATTTTCAATTCCTTTTTTTTTAAACGTTCTGGGATTTGGGGCGTGGGGCCTTAGTGGGTTAGCGGGCGCTGGGTCACGGGCGCCCTTCGAGGGCGAGGGCGAGGCCGTGGCCTCGGCTGGGCACGCTCGCGTGGCAGGGGTGGCCTCGGCCAGGGCGGTGGCGTGGTGGCCGGCAGGTTGGCCGCGGGGCAGATGCGGGCCGCCGCCAGCAAGGTCAGGCGGAGGCGGGTGCGGCCAGGGGGCAGCGCGGGCGCGTGGCCACGCACGGGCGAGGGGCGACGGCGAGTGAGCGTGTGCGCGTGCGGAGCACGGCGACCGCGACGACGGGGGGAGAGGGAGAGGCCAGGGGGGTGCACTGGGTCGTTGGCCTCGGCCTCGACGAAGGCAGAGGTGGCAAGCGACGTAGAGCAGCGCGCAGCAGCCGCAGGCGGCAGCGCCAGCAGGGAGCGGGGCGGCGCGCAAGTGCGGCGCGACGGCGGCCACGGGATGCAGCGGGAGTGCGCGGTGATGGCGGAGCGCGCGCACAAAGGAGGAGATGGAGGAAAGGGGAGGCAGCGGCTCACATGGGAGCGGGAGGGGCATGGCAGCGGCTCGGAGGCGACCCGTGGGGAGGAGGACGGGGACGACGCTCCAGCGTGGTGACGAGGTCCGGTTGTGCGGGGGGGGGGGGGGGGGGGACGGCTTCAGGCGACGGGTGGCGGCGCCAGGGGCGTCGGGGATGGGTGCTTGCGTCGGGGTCGGGCGCGACGGCGACGGGTCGCGCGGTGGTCGAGCAGCGGCGTCGGGGAGGATGGCGCGGTGTTGGAGGGGGAGGAAGGAGACCGGGAGGGTGGCGCCGCGGTGACCGAGTGGGGCGCGGGGCTGGGTGCCTCCGATCCCGATCTGGATCGGGGAGGCACCGTAGAAGGGGGAAGTGGGACGAGTGGGAGGGAGTGGTGGTTGGCTAGGGTTGCGGGATGAGGGGATAAGGGAGGCCGGGTGGGCCGGCCTGGCGGCCTGGTGGTCTGCTGGGCCGTGGCCCAGTTGGGCCGGGGGTTGCTTTCTCTCTTTTTTTAGTTTGTTTTCTGTTTTCTGTTTTTGTATTTTTTGTATTTTCTGTTTATTAGTTTTCTATTTTAATTTTAGTTTTATAAAATATAACTACAACTCCTAAATTAAAGTTATAACTTATTCTACTGCCACAAAAAGTTTGACACCTAAATAAAATAGTTTGTATTACTATAATTCTTTTAAAGGCATCTAATTAATGGTCATAGTTGTTGTTTTAATTACATTTAGAGTCTTTAAACGTTTTATAAAAGTGTGGTTTTCCCCCCATAATTATCTATGCAATATTTGGTTGACCCCGAACATTTTAGTTTTAATATTTGAAAACTTTTATTGTTTGCCAATTTTTGAATTTAAATTTTGGACCGGTATTTGACCTAACGATAGATTAGCAACAGTAACCGAGGTGACGTGGCATGATTAGCGTGGGATTACTGTAGCATGATTATCCGGGCGTCACAGAAGTTAAGACTTAAAGCTCGACCACGGCAGAATAGAGAGAAAGGACGAAGGTTGTCCCCTATGCTTAAGACATAGGCTCTACAGTATGCTATGCTGTGTACCGCACCTGAAGTGTGCCTTGCCATGAGTCAGTCAAGGGGTACAAGAGTGATCCAAGAATGGATCACAGGGCAGCGGTCAAAGTTATCCTTAGTAACGAGTGGACTAAGGAATTTTCTCGATTATGGAGGTGGTAAAAGAGTTCGTCGTAAAGGGTTACACCGATGCTAACTTTGACACTAATCCAGATTATTCTGAGTAATAAACTGGGTTCGTATAGTAGAACAGTTATTTGGAATGGCTCCAAATAGAGCGTGGTAGATGCATCTAGGAGATGACATAGAAATTTGCAAAGTACATACGGATCTGAATGTTGCAGACCCGTTGACTAAAACCTCTCTCACAAGCAACATGATCAAACCTAGAACTCATTGAGTGCTAATCACATAGTGATGTGAACTAGACTACTGACTCTAGTAAACTCTTGGATGTTAGTCACATGGCGATGTGACCTGTGAGTGTTAATCACATGGCGATGTGAACTAGATTATTGACTCTAGTGCAAGTGGGAGACTGTTGGAAATATGCCCTAGAGGCAATAGTAAATTGATTATTATTATATTTCCTTGTTCATGATAATCGTTTATTATCCATGCTAGAATTGTATTGAAAGGAAACTCAGATACATGTGTGGATACATAGACAACACCATGTCCCTAGTAAGCCTCTAGTTGACTAGCTCGTTGATCAATAGATGGTTACGGTTTTCTAACCATGGACATTGGATGTCGTTGATAACGGGATCACATCATTAGGAGAATGATGTGATGGACAAGACCCAATCCTAAGCATAGCACTAGATCGTGTAGTTCGTATGCTAAAGCTTTTCTAATGTCAAGTATCATTTCCTTAGACCATGAGATTGTGCAACTCCCGGATACCGTAGGAGTGCTTTGGGTGTGCCAAACATCACAATGTAACTGGGTGATTATAAAGGTGCACTACGAGTATCTCCGAAAGTGTCTGTTGGGTTGCCACGAATCGAGACTGGGATTTGTCACTCCGTGTGACGGAGAGGTATCTCTGGGCCCACTCGGTAGGACATCATCATAATGTGCACAATGTGATCAAGGAGTTGATCACGGGATGATGTGTTACGGAACAAGTAAAAGAGACTTGTCGGTAACGAGATTGAACAAGGTATCGGGATACCGACGATCGAATCTCGGGCAAGTATCGTACCGCTAGACAAAGGGAATTGTATACGGGATTGATCGAATCCTCGACATCGTGGTTCATCTGATGAGATCATCGTGGAACATGTGGGAGCCAACATGGGTATCCAGATCCCGCTGTTGGTTATTGACCGGAGAACGTCTCGGTCATGTCTGCATGTCTCCCGAACCCGTAGGGTCTACACACTTAAGGTTCGATGACGCTAGGGTTATAAAGGAAGTTAGTATGTGGTTACCGAATGTTGTTCGGAGTCCCGGATGAGATCCCGGACGTCATGAGGAGTTCCGGAATGGTCCGGAGGTAAAGATTTATATATGGGAAGTCCTGTTTTGGTCACCGAAAAAGTTTCAGGGTTTATCGATAACGTACCGGGACCCCTGGGAGGGTCCCGGGGGTCCATCAAGTGGGGCCACCAATCCCGGAGGCTTGCATGGGCTAAGTGTGGGAGGGGACCAGCCCCAGGTGGGCTGGTGCGCCCCCCCCCCCCACAAGGGCTCAAGGCACATGGGAGAGTGGGAGGGGGCAAACCCTAGGTCCAGATGGGCCTTAAGGCCCACCCTAGGGGGCGCCTCCCCTCTCCCCTCTTGGCCGCCCCCCTTTCCCATCTAGGGCTGCCGCCCCTCCTAGGGGTGGGAACCCTAGAGGGGGCGCACCCTCCTCCCTCTTCCCTATATATAGTGAGGCCTAGGGCTGCCCATAACAGGTGATCTGATCTCTGCCTGTTGGTGCAGCCCTCCCTCTCTTTCCCCTCTCCCGTGGTGCTTGGCGAAGCTCTGCAGGATTGCCATGCTCCTCCATCACCACCACGCCGTTGTGCTGCTGCTGGATGGAGTCTTCCTCAACCTCTCCCTCTCTCCTTGCCGGATCAAGGCGTGGGAGACATCATCGGGCTGTACGTGTGTTGAACGCGGAGGTGCCGTCCGTTCGGCACTAGGATCATCGGTGATTTGGATCACGACGAGTACGACTCCATCAACCCCGTTCACTTGAACGCTTCCGCTTAGCGATCTACAAGGGTATGTAGATGCACTCTCCTCCCCCTCGTTGCTGGTCTCTCCATAGATAGATATTGGTGACACGTAGGAAAATTTTGAATTTCTGCTACGTTTCCCAACAGTATTGTGGGAGCACTACAATATCTAACTCTCACACGTCCAGATATCTCATTTGCTGTCAACAAGGTTTGTCAATATCTTCATGCACCTACTTCTGCACATTGGTCAGCTGTTAAAAGGATTGTAAGATATGTGAAACATACTATGGGAATAGGTCTTCATTTCAAACGGTCTAATTCCTCTCTTGTGAGTGCATTCTCTGATGCTGACTGGGCAGGATGTAGTGATGACAGAAGATCAACTGGAGGTTTTGCAGTGTTCTTTGGATCTAATCTTATCTCCTGGAGTGCTAGAAAGCAAGCTACTGTATCACGGTCAAGTACAGAAGCTGAATATAAGTCGTTGGCAAATGCAACTGCTGAAATTATTTGGGTTGAATCACTTCTTGAGGAGTTGGGGATAAAGAAGAATCGTATCTCATGTTTATGGTGTGATAATTTGGGAGCAACATATTTATCTACAAATCCAGTGTTCCATGCCAGGACAAAGCACATAGAAATTGATTTTCACTTTGTGCGAGAAAGAGTTGCAGCAAAGAAACTTGAGATTCGGTTTATTCCTTCCAAGGATCAAGTGGCCGATGGCTTTACAAAAGCATTACCAGCAAGACCATTTGAAGAATTCAAGAGTAATCTTAACTTAGGTTAGTTGAGATTAAGGGAGGGTGTTAGAATATACGTGGTGTAATCTCAACCTCCTTCCTTCTCTTGTATCCTACTCCAACTCCTATTATGTAACCTTGTACGCCAAGCCAAGGGCTTCGGCCAACATCAATATAAACACCACACGGCTCCCTCGATGGAGTAGGAATGCTTGGTATCTTTCACGCGGCTCCCTCGATGTGAAGAAACCTCTGGCTGGACCACTGGTATACTCGCCACAGAAGATCCAGGAGATCTGCTGATGCAGTGGGCTGATTTGTCATCATGTGCGTAGGGGATCCTGTGTATGCTGGTGTGGCTGCCCCTCCTACAGGCACATGGGCGTCACTCGTTCGATCCGATGCAGAAGATCCGCCACCCGACCGCGCCTGGACACGCGCACGGTGCGAGGGGGATCTGACCCCGCCGCTGGACCTGCCTGGTGCTGGCGTGCGGTGCGAGGGAGATTCGGTCCCGCACCTGGTCCCGCCTGAGGCTGACGCGGCGGCGCGGGAGTGGCTCTCCCTGGATCTAGGACTGGAGCCGTCAGGGGCGCGATCCGAGGCAGAGTCGCTCACATGATCCAAGGTCTTCGCGCGTGCAGGGATGGCAGGCGCCGCCGGATCTCCTTCGTCATCTGTGCCAGCTTCGTCTTCTTCCGCAGCATGAAATATAGGGTCAAAATCAGCCATATTTTCGAAATTTTGATCATTTTGAGCACCATTTTCTCCAGGGACCTGCACAGGCATAAGAGAAAGACCAGTACCAGCAGGAATATCATCACATTGGTGAGTACAATTGTCGCCCCCATGATCAAAAGACCGAAGATATGAAGGAAGAAGAAGAATTTCCTTGCGGAGAAGTGCACCGGCATTTGGATGAAGGGATGCAAAGGGAAACACAGACTCATCAAAGACAACATCTCTGGATATATAGACCCGGCCAGTAGGAACATCATGGCACTTGACCCCTTTATGCATGGGGCTATAGCCTAAAAAGACACACCGTTTTGAGCGGAAAGCGAGTTTGCGTGTGTTGTAGGGCCTAAGATTGGGCCAACAGGCGCAACCAAAAATACGAAGAGATGTGTAGTTGGGTGTGACACCAAGAAGTCGTGTAATGGGTGTTTCAAATTTGATGACTTTACTTGAAAGCAAGTTAATAAGATATGTGGCAGTTAAGAATGCTTCATCCCAAAATTTAAGTGGCATGGAAGCATTTGCTAGGAATGCTAGCCCCATATCAACTATGTGACGGTGCTTTCTTTCAGCGGATCCATTTTGTTGGTGAGCATGAGGACAAGAGATATGGTGTGATATGCCAAGCTTTTGAAAGAAAGAATTTAATTTTTCATACTCACCACCCCAGTCACTTTGTATAGCAATGATTTTAGAGTTCAGTTTGCGTTCAACAAAATTTTGGAAATTGAGAAAAACTTGAAATACATCAGATCGTTTTTTCAATAGGTAAATCCAAGTAAATTTACTATAGTCATCAATAAAGCTTACATAATAAGAAAATCTACCAATTGGAGTAGGAGCTGGCCCCATACATCTGAAAAGATAAGTTGTAAAGGGGCAGTAGACACACTAGTAGAAATTGGGTAAGGTAACTGATGACTTTTTACTTATTGACAAGGATCACAAACTGACTCAACACTAGGCTCATAAGAGAGTTTATTTTTGCTAAGAACATATCTAACTATGACTGAAGATGGATGACCCAAACGACTATGCCACCTTGATGTAGATAGCTTGGTGACAATATTTGCTTGTTTATTTGACCATGAAGATGATGATGATGATATGAGTGGGTAGAGGCCTCCCACACACCGTCCTCTAAGAATGACTCTCCTTGTTCTCAAGTCCTTAACCAAGAAAAAATAAGGATGGAATTCAATAAGAACATTGTTATCAAGAGTGAATCGATGAACAAAAACAAGATTTTTAGATGTTTGAGGAACATGCAAGACGTTGGTCAAGTGTAAATTTTTCATGGGGTTTCTAACAATTGAACTGCCAATGTGTGTGATATCCATACCAAAACCGCTTGCCGTGCGAATTTGGTCGCCCCCATTGTACTTCTCCCGCATCGTCAACTTGTCAAGTTCACCTGTGATGTGGTTTGTTGCTGCACTGTCGGCGTACCAGTTGGTGTCCACGCCGTAGGAGATTGCATGCGCCTCCTTTTCCTCTTGGTCGTTTTCTTCATAACGCCACCAGCAAACTCATGCACCTCCTGGATGGTGTCTGTAGCATATCTGACACTCTGGATAGTCATGCTATTGCTCACGAACCTGCTGTTGCTGCCGAGGGCGGCCTTTGAATCCGCCGCCTCCATTGGAGGAAGAGGACTGACGGTCACCACGATCACCACGGCCACGCGCCCTTCCTCCGCGCCCGCGAGATCTGCCACAGGACTAGCCACGACCTCTGTAGACCGCATTGGCGGATGAGTGGAACCCACCTGAAGATGAGTCGCCTAGCATCTCCATCCTTTGATCAAAGGCAGAGATCTGAGCAAATAGATCGTCGGCTGTGATGGTGTTTTTCACAGCGCCAATTGCCGCCACCACGGAGTCGTAGTCGCGATCCAGTCCGGCCAGGATATAGTCCACCATCTCCGGATCAGATACGGGACTACCGGCAGCAGCTAGTTCATCCCCAAGACTTTTCATCTTCGCCATATACGCCGAGCTTGACATGGAGCCCTTCTTTGTATTGGTGATGGCGATTCTCAGATTAATAATCCGAGATTGAGATTGCGAGGCAAAGAGATTTGTCACCGTTGTCCAGAGCTCAAAGGTGGAATCTTTCCCAACAACTTGTGCAAGAATTTCTGGAGACATGGAATTGAGAAGGTATGATAGAACCTGCTGGTCTTTGGCGATCCAGGGTCCGTATAGGGGGTTCGGCTCTAGGGCCGTGGTCTTGTCTGCCTTCGTGATCTCCACCATCTTGGGCGGAACGGCGTCGGTGTTGTCCAGGAGCCCCATCACCTGCACACCTCGCAGGGCTGGGAGGACCTGCGTCTTCCAGAGGATAAAATTACCTCTTGCGAGCTTCTCGGACGGCGGCGATCCAAGGTTGAGGGAGACGTCGGCGGAGGAAGCCATGGAGACGATGGTATGTGGTTTCTAAGGTTTTTATTTGTGGCTAGATGTATGAGAAGAGGTGGCTTTGATTACCATGAAAGATATCAAGCGTTCCTACTCCATCGAGGAGCCGCGTGGTGTTTATATTGATGTTGGCCGAAGCCCTTGGCTTGGCGTACAAGGTTACATAAGAGGAGTTGCAGTAGGATACAAGAGAAGGAAGGAGGTTGAGATTACAACAAGTATATTCTAACACTGGATACGTTTGGTCAGCTGCTTCACGTACTCGATCGTGTCCCCGAGTATCGACGCCTTGTCCATCTGACAACCATGCAAAAAACACGTCTGAATTTGCAAACATATACATGGCTGAATCTTTTTGGCTGAAGATTGCGTGCGTTCCTTGGTGACGAAGGGCACCAGGGACCGCAGGACGATGAACCTCTCGTTGAGCTTCTCTCTTCTCTTCCGCTCCTGCATGACATGGCTGCCGCCGAAGTCGACCTCCCTCCGCGCAGTGGGAACCAATTGGCAGTGTAGATTGTTTTTGGGCTGATTAGCAGTGTGATTGAATCATCCAGGTCGCCGGAGCTGGGAATCCCGCCGCGTTGAAGTCCCGAATCCGACGCGAGGTAGGAGCCGTGAACTACGAGCTGGAGAACCGTTGGACTTCTGGTCGCCAAGAAGCAGTCCTTGACGCCGCCAGGCCTCGCTACGACGGGCATTCGCCGCGCCGGACCGAGACGCCGGGGGCGCTCACGCACGCCGACATGCCACTCACCGGCGTCCCCTGCCTCCCTGTTCAACAATGCCATAGGTGTGGCACCAGCTCCGCCGCGCCATGGCGATGCCCAAACCGGCCTGGAGCACGCACGGGACGGTGACACGCCACTCGGCACTCGCGGTCGGAGGAGTGCCAAGACCCTGCAGACCTGCATCTTCTTTCTACTGAAGAAGTAGACACTTTGTCTGAAGAATACGACACCCATACGAATCGGTACGCGGCATACGAAAGAAAGAATTGGGCAAGCAAAGCCGGTGGTTTTGTCCCACATCCGATTTTAAGGAGCGAGCATTGCTGACTGATCTAGTCTTTTTTGTACTTGATACATTTGTCAATATTCATTTTTCATCAGAATTCCATAGTTCATAACTTTGTCGAGTTTCTGAAAAAAAGAACTCGGCAAATATAGCCGGTGGTTTAGTCCCATCTTACTTCTTGAGAAGCGACCAGACCATCTTAAATAGTTGCTTCGTCCAGATGCACTAAGCTCGGTTAGCACTATACTTTATAGTGGATATGACTGTCACTATGAAATTTCTCTGTGCTTGATAAACAGATAACTTTCAGAGTTACAGACCATATCCATCATTAGGTGCATTGCTGATTGGTCTAGTGTTTTTTGAATCATTTCATTAAGCTCCGTCTGTCCATACTGCCTGTTTTGAGAAATATTTTATATCTTTTAATTTTCACTGACTACTTCGTTCTCCGATCGGTTCCTGCACATGTCTGTTTCGAGAAATATTTTTTGAATCATTTCATTAATTAAGCTCCATCAGTCTATACTGCCTATTCCATCATTTCATTAAGATCCATCGGTCCATATACGGACTATTTCGCGAAATATGATATATCTTTTAGTTTGCACTCACCATTCTCCGAAGAATCCGACAACGGCTAGCTTGTACTATTTCATCTAATTAAAGTATTGCATAAAAACCACAATATATAGCACATCCGCCTACTCCTTCCCACCATCCTTCTCCCCGTCCTCCGCCTCCTCCTCCTCGGTGTCGTCATCATTGGCCGGCGGAGGCGGTGTCCCTTACTTGAACCTCATGTATTCGGAGTCCTCGGAAGTGCAGAGGTCATAGAGCGTCCTCGGCCCGCCCTCATCGGTAAAGACAAGATCTTGCGGCCTCTCCTCACTTGAAAAATGATTTTAAAACTCTCTCTGAATGTGATTACATCCATCAATCCTCACTTTGTGAAGGTGTTGAACTATCATGTTACACAACAAACGATTGTTTATCTACTTCACAAAGAGTGCATTGATGGTTGAGAAAGAATCTTAGTGCTTTTGGAGTATATATGTGGCTATTTAAAAAACCCCCCACCCCCCCCCCCCCCCCCCCACACACACCTCCCCGGTTAAAACCATAACTTTTGTTTCAAAAAAACGCATGTATATGCCGATTTGCATGCAGCTGAAACTCGGCAAAGATGGGTGGGAGCAGCGATGTCGGGGGTGACAGTGTTGCCGAGTTCCTGTCGGAAACAACTAGGTAAACACGTTAGCCTTTGCAGCCAGCCTGCCCACCAAGTTTAAAACTGTTGTTTAGTCCCACCTTGCCGCGCCAGGAGCGACTCGATTGGCTTAAATAGCTGTGTCGTGCGACTAAATTAAACTTTATGCATATCATTATACTTAGGTGGATTGGACTGTCATTATGAATCTTCTTACATAGATGTATACTAGCAAAAATGACCGTGCGTTGCAACGGGAAAAGAAAAAAATACCACACACCCTCCTTCCCACCCTACTGATGGTGGTCGTGGTGTCCACTTATCACGAACCCGTCCGACCATGGGCAATCCAAAGACGATGAGCCCAGCCATAAAAAATGTAAAGTTAATTTGTAATTCCATGAAAATGGCCCTTGTAATCCATACAAAACTCAATCCATAATGATATGTTCACAAACTTTAGTTGTGCTATTACTGACCATGTTTAAATTGGTAATAAGAAACTTAATGATGCTGCATGTTGTTTGAGAATAACGTTTATATTCTCTCCCATAGAACAATTGCTTCTATTCTTTCAGGACAGAACAATACAACAAAATGTTTCAGAATGCAAGGGGTCAAAAAACTCTGAATCAGATTATACACTCTGAAATGTAAATTCAGGCCATATACATTCCACTTCTGCAGCTAACCTACCAAGTATTACACTTCTAGGACCAAAAACTTGAAAGTGGAATAGCACAACTTAAGTAAAGAACTTGTCTCTGCTTGAAAGCATTGCACACATTTGTGAATCCAAGCATAGTTATCTGGAGGAAATAATTCAGCAAGTACAATATGCGTCAGGAATTCAGAGATCTCATGAGAGGTGGATTGATGCCCAATATATTGAGAAACAATACACATATATATATTTCAGCAGGTAGTTCGATGAACTGAAGCAAATTACTTACAAAGAATAGAAACGGAAATGAGTACATAACCCGGGGACCAAATTGGTAAACAATACTACAATCTTGAAAAGAAACATCAGCATCAGTAAATTTTAGAACGACACAACTACAGTCTTGTGCCACTTCCGGTTGCACCCCATGAAATGGCAAGAGAACCACACATAGTGGCGAGCAATAGGCTTTTCTTGACCGAGCAGCGGCAAAAAAAACTTGCAGAATATTTAGTTAAGCATGAATATTTGATGTATGATTCCACAGTATGCATGGTACGTACTTTAGGTAAGCATAGTCGCATAGATATATATCTGAAATTGCAAGATATACATTAGTCACTGCTATTCTTTTCTATTTAAATTTTGTGTTCCACCATGATACATAAATGGCATATAAAATACAGTTCAAAACGGATGCTATATGTTAAACCATGCAATATTCAGGTCCAAGGGGCGCACCACGCACCGATTTAGTTGAGATAGGCTTCGGTCTAGGTTGGTTAGAGTATATGGTTGTAATCTCCTCATGTATATCTTATCTCTACTTTCCTTGTACCTCAAGATGTAATCTCAACAACCTTGTATGCTTATCAGGGATATGCCCCTGCCTATGTTAACACGAAACCGTCGCCTCGAGAGAGGTATGACGTTCTCCGCTGTTTTACATGGTATACAGAACCACCTCTATCTATCGCATGTAGCAAAACCCATCCAGCGCCAGCCATGTCGTCCTCCTCCAGCACCGTCCAGGCTTCCCTTGGGCAGGTTGCAGAAAAGCTCACCCGCACCAACTACATCCTGTGGCGTGCGCAGGTGACACCGCAGCTGAGAGGGGCTGGCCTCTTCGGCTACGCCGACGGCTCCATGCCGGAACCTGTCAAGATCCTCGTCACGAAGGACAAAGACGGGAAAGAAGAGCAGACACCGAAACCTCTCCATCCGATCTGGTTCAAAGAAGGGCAGCAGGTACTTGGATACTTGCTCAATACTCTCACCAAAGAAGTCCTCGTGCAGGTTACCTCCATCGCCACGCCGCACGAGCTCTGGGCGGCTCTCGCCCACATGTTCTCATCGCAGTCCCGAGCCCGCGTCAACAACATCCGGGTTGCTCTCTCCACGACGCAGAAGGGGACGCAATCTGTTGCGGCCTACTTCGCCCAGATGAGAGCGCTTGCCGATGAGCTCGCAGCCGCCGGAAAGCCCATCGATGACGATGAGCTTGTCTCCTACATCACTGCCGGCCTCGACATGGAGTACCAACCCCTCGTCTCCGCCAACGACGCGCGCACCGACACCATCAGCATCGACGGCCTCTACGCTCAGATGAGCAACTTTGATCAGCGCCTCGCCCTCTACAACAACAACTCGGCGGGGGCTTCAAGTCATCTGCTAATGTGGTCTCTCGCGGCAGCGGTCGCGGTGGTGGCGGTTCACGCTATCGTGGACCTCCGCGCGGCAAGGGAAAGCCGCCATCTGGCGGAAACAGTGGCGGCGGCAACTCCTCTCGTGGTGGCGGCGGCGGTGGCGGGCGGCCCTCCAACAACAACAATAGGGGCCGCCGTGGTGGCAGGCCTCGCACCAACCCTGATGCGCCGCGATGCCAAATCTGCGGCAAGCTAGGCCACACCGCCCGCGACTGCTGGTATCGCTATGAAGATGATGGCGAATCCTCACAAGATGAGAAAGTTGCAGGTGCTGCTGATGGCTCCTACGGCATCGACACGAACTGGTATGTGGTGCAACTGACCACATCACGAGCGAGCTGGAAAAGGTGACAGTTCGTGAAAAGTACCATGGGCAAGACCAAGTTCACACTGCCAACGGAGAAGGTATGAGCATTAGCCACGTTGGTCATTCAGTGCTTAAAACCCCCCATAGAAATATTCGTCTAAGAAAAATCTTGCATGTCCCTAGTGCTTCGAAAAATCTCCTTTCAGTCCATCGCATTGCCATTGACAATCATGTATTCCTTGAGTTTCATCCGTCTTTCTTTTTGATCAAGGATCAGGTCACGAAGAAAATTCTGTATCGAGGTAGATGCGTTTGAGGGTTGTACCCGTTGATTCCGGAGCTTAGGAGATTGAATAAACAAGCCTATGGTGTCACTCAAGTCTCTTCAACACGGTGGCATGATAGATTAGGGCATGCATCCTTTTCTTTAGTTGAACACTTGCCTAAAAAGAATAAGTTCCTGTTTGTTGGTGAGCGAGATCGTGAAACAATTTGTGATTCATGTTAGTATGCTAAAAGTCATCAATTACCCTATCCTGTGTCTACAAGCATCTCCACCAAACCTCTTGAGCTCATTTTTTCCGATGTTTGGGGTCCTGCCCCAAAATCAGTTGGCAGACACACTTATTACGTAAGTTTTATCGATGACTATAGCAAGTACACATGGATCTATCTCATCAAAAAGAAATCTGATGTTTTTCAAGTTTTTCACAACTTTCAAGCACTAGTAGAAAGAAAGTTTGATTGCAAAATCCTAACTCTCCAATCCGATTGGGGAGGGGAGTACCGCAACCTCAACTCCTTTTTTCAGCAAATTGGCATATCACACCACGTGTCATGCCCCCATGCTCACCAGCAAAACGGATGAGCTGAGCGCAAGCACAGGCATATAGTTGAAGTCGGCCTGGCCTTACTTGCTGCTGCCTCTATGCCTTTGAAATTCTGGGATGAGGCCTTTCTCACCACAGTCCACCTCATAAACATGTTGCCAAGTAGAGTCATCAACAATGAATCTCCAGTAGAACGTCTCCTTCATACAAAACCAGATTACACATCTCTACGAGTATTTGGGTGTGCGTGTTGGCCAAATCTTCGACCATACAACAACCGCAAACTCATGTTCAGATCAAAACAGTGTGTTTTCTTGGGCTATAGTCCACAACATAAGGGTGTCAAGTGTCTTGATGTATCCACTGGACGTGTCTATATTTCCCGTGACGTTGTGTTTGATGAAACTATTTTCCCTTTTGCACAACTTCATCCAAACGCCGGAGCCCTTCTTGAGAAGGAGATTCTTCTTCTACCTTCACATCTCACCGGGCGTGACAATGGGGATGTTTTAGACACTGATGATCAATTGTTGACTAATCCTCTTACTAATGATGGTCTTGAGTCTTGTGATGCAACAGAAAAAAATTGTGCAGAAAATGGTGAAGAAATCAACTCAAATTATCATTTTATGCTTCCTGGACAAAACAGCAGCAGCATCGAAGCAGATCTCCCTCGGGATCCAGGCGCATCAGCCTCGGGATCACTCCTGCGCCAGTCTGCCGCCCTGGCCCCCGCGGGATCCACGCCCTCCGCGCCAGGCCAATCCGCCTCGAGCCCCGCGTCGCCACACACCACCAGCGGCTCGGTGGACCGCCCGGTGGCCGCTCCGCACCAACCCACCAGCGCCACGCGGCGCCAACTCCAGCCGCCCGCGCCTGGTTCCGCGCCCGGCCCCACGTCTGGCCCCGCACCTGGTCGGTTTGGCCCCGACACGCGATGCTACGTGCGGCGCCCATCACGGCTGGATACGGGCGCTGACTCCGGTGTGGATCACGCTGCAGTCCCCGTCCCACCGGTGCAATCATTGCACCATCATGCGCCCCCAGCTGGATCGGGATCCTCTGCGCGACTTCTTCTTCAGCTCCACGTGCGCCGGCCACAGAAGATCCGGTCTGCATGTCCTCGCCCAGCGAGCCTGCAGCCGCTCCTGGCACTGGATCTTCTGCGGATCCTTCTTCACCACCTCGCACTAGGCTTCAGAGGGGAGTAACTCAACCCAAAAATTACAAGTCTTTAGCAAAGTTTGGACTTGCTTGTGTTTCACATGAACCAGATATCCCACACTCTGTTGCAGAAGCTCTAGGCGATCCAAAGTGGCAGAAGGCTATGGAGGATGAATACATGGTGCTCCACAAAAACAAAACTTGGCACTTAGTTCCAGCACGTCAAGGCAAAGGTAAAAATGTTATAGATTGTAAATGGGTCTTCAGAATTAAAAAGAAGTCTGATGGCACCATAGATCGTTATAAGGCTAGACTAGTTGTAAAAGGTTTTAAACAAAGATACGGTCTAGATTATGAGGATACTTTTAGTCCTGTAGTAAATGCTGCTACTATTCGTCTCGTTTTGTCTATTGCCGTATCCAGAGGATGGAGTCTACGCCAGCTAGATGTTCAGAACGCGTTTCTTCATGGTGTTCTGGAAGAGGAAGTGTTCATGAAACAACCTCCTGGGTTTGAAAACAGACAAAAACCCCTCCACATATGCAAGCTTGACAAGGCTCTATATGGATTAAAACAAGCTCCTAGAGTATGGTATTCTCGGTTGAGTTCAAAGCTTCAAGGACTTGGGTTTGCTCCGTCCAAGTCTGACACCTCACTGTTTATTTTCAACAAGTCAAATACATCTATATTTGTACTCATATATGTTGATGACATTATTGTCAGAAGCTCATCTGATGAAGCTATTTCAGCACTGCTCAAGGATTTGAACTCTGAGTTTGCTCTTAAGGATCTAGGAGGCTTGCACTACTTCCTTGGCATTGAAGTAAAAAGAAGTGGGGATGAGCTTCACTTGTCTCAAGAAAAATATGCCATTGATCTTGTAGCAAGAGCAGGGTTGCAAGGCTGCAAGGCAGCTCCAACACCTCTATCCAGCTCTGAGAAACTATCCTTAACAGAAGGGAAACTCTTGAATCAAGAGGACAACACCAGGTATAGAAGTATGGTTGGTGCACTGCAATATTTAACTCTGACTAGGCCTGATATTTCCTTTGCTGTGAACAAAGTATGTCAGTTCCTTCATGCACCCACTACAGTACATCTGACAGCTGCAAAACGCATACTTAGATATGTCAAGAACACTTTCAGTGTTGGACTCACCTTCACCAAGTCACCATCAACACTTGTAAGTGCCTTTTCTGACTCTGATTGGGCAGGTTGCTTTGATGACAGACGCTCAACAGGTGGTTTTGCAGTGTTCTTTGGTCCAAATTTAATCTCATGGTGTGCTAAGAAACAAGCTACTGTGTCTAGATCCAGCACAGAAGCAGAATACAAAGCACTAGCAAATGCTACTGCAGAAATTATTTGGGTCCAGTCATTATTGAAGGAGCTTGGAATACATAGTAAACAGGCTCCATGCTTATGGTGTGACAATTTGGGTGTCACCTATCTTTCTGCTAACCCAATATTTCATGCAAGAACAAAACATATCGAAATAGATTTTCACTTTGTCAGAGAAAGAGTTGCAGACAAAAAGCTAGATATTCGGTTCATTCGGTCTCAAGATCAAGTTGCAGATGGCTTCACTAAAGCTTTGCCTACCAGAGGTTTTGAAGAATTTAAGCGTAATCTCAACTTGTCCAAGTTGTGATTATGGGAGGGTGTTAAACCATGCAATATTCAGGTCCAAGGGGCGCACCACGCCCGGTTTAGTTGAGATAGGCTTCGGTCTAGGTTGGTTAGAGTATATGGTTGTAATCTCCTCATGTATATCTTATCTCTACTTTCCTTGTACCTCAAGATGTAATCTCAACAACCTTGTATGCTTATCAGGGATATGCCCCTGCCTATATTAACACGAAACCGTCGCCTCGAGAGAGGTACGGCGTTCTCCGCTGTTTTACACTATACATGCAATTACATATTTATCACCGTTGCATTGATTCCCTGAGAAATTTAGTAATCCTTATAATTATGCTGATTTGAAGCATCATGTTCCATCTTTCATCTTGCATCTCCACTAAATTCTGTCTCGCACCTGTTCACCACATTCAGTTTGACGCTATCAACAATGGGGAGCAGACTTGTGACTGAAAACACAAATTTTATGTTCTTTCCCGTCCTCCAAGAACTTATGCAATTTTGAACTTTGGCGCACACACCACAATGCAGAACCGTGTATGATGTGGGTTGTAACAAGCAAAAAAGTTGGGAGTGTCATGAATGAGGAGGACGTAGGCTACCGCTGTCGTTGTGCGCTGCTGAATTCGGATGGAGAGGGTACGGGAGTTGCTGCTGAGGGCTTACCTGGAGAGAAGGAGAAAACATAGCAGTGTCCGGATCGCAGGCGCCTTGCAGCTCCTTAGCGCACGTAGGGGCAGCCTCGATTCCGCCTCTGCTCCAGATCCTTCCTCAGTCCACCACCTGCCTACTCCAGCTCCTTTTCAATACGCCTTGAACCCCTTGGATTTCTCACATGGATGGCTTGTAAGGCATATCCTGAAACTAAGCATCATCAATAAACTTTAGTACTCCCTCTGTAAACAAATATAAGAGTGTTTAGATTACTTTTTTAGTGATCTAAACGCTCTTATATTTGTTTACGGAGGGAGTATTATCTTAGATGGAGAACTATGGAGGTATACTCTACAAAAAAGTACCGACATGAAGTTGAGTAGTGGCTTTAGAGACATAGATCTAAAACTTGTAGGCCCAATAGTTGGTAAGAAACTCTCTTTTAGTTAGATAAAAGGTATGCAGACTTCTTAAGTTAGCAAGTGCTATCAGCTAGAACCATGGCCGTCTCTGCCTCTGTCCGTCGAACATGCTATGATATAGTACAAAATAAATATTTTTTGATGAATACAGAGTAAATAATGAGTGAGCACTGAGCAGAAGTGTTAAGCTTAATCAATCAAAAGCATACAACCCTCCAACGAGCCCAGACCTATCAATGTAAATGTATCAAAATATTGTTACACATTATGCATACCATTCTCTGTTCATCTGAACCTACACTGCTTTGTAGCTTATTAAATTCGTATCCATCAAAATCTATCTGTGACAATATCTAGCACTTAATTGTTATATGACTTTTAAAAGCAGCTTGGCTAACCCCTCAGCGGCGACGGTATGCAATACTAAGAATATGTTGGAGTGCTTGAGTCCGTTGTCAGCTTCAACTCCAACCTCCGAGTCAGAACACATTGAGGATAAGCTGGCCAGCCACGAAATCTGCAGCACTGGCCGTGAGCACGGGCGGCCGGGTGTGAGCAATAACAAAAATAACAGCATCATTTGTATACGTACCAAACAGCTTGCCATGCCTATGCAAAATTCAGCTAGCAACAATAGCAAAATTCAGCTAGAAGTAGCAAGCTAGCAGTAAGAGAGCAGCAGTACAGCACCACGTCGTCGCTGAAGACTACAGAAAATTGCTCTGTTTCAGCCAAGTGCGTTTAGAAGCCATCACAAATTGGTTCACACAACAAATAAATGAAAGTTGCAATTGGTACCTGGTGTCTTGAAGCTCCTGCAGCACACAACAGATAAGTGTTCTATGTTGTACTCCCTCCATTCCAAATTACTCGTCGTGGTTTTAGTTCAAATTTGAACTAAAACCACGACGAGTAATTTGGAACGGAGGGAGTATATCCCATCAGTTCTCTGAATTTTCAAACAGTGCCTAAACCAATTGATCTTATATCTTATTAATGTAGCTTCTTTTTTGGTCTTTCAGTTCATTCTCTTCTAGTTTTCATTTGTGCAGGCATTGAGCTTTCCAAGGAGGAACAAGGCCTTAGATGATGCACTGTTTGGTTTCTTGAGCAAACAGTTCTCCCCCTCCACTATTACATCATAATGAACTTTTTTGTTTTATTTTTGCGATTCATGCACCTTCATTTATTCAGGAAAAAAATTTCAGCCACTTCTGAGGATTCCTCCTAACTAGTGAACAAAGTTTTTTTTATGAGAACAAAGTTTTTGTTCTGTATATTCTCTGCACCTCGCCTCACCCTCTACATTTCATACTAGCTAGATGCAAAATTGCATTGCACTTTTTCCTGGTTGTTATGGGGCGTGTTATCTTTGATCTTTCGCTGTGATGTTTTCTTTTTGAAGCTTATATTCATTTTTGTAGGCTAAAAAGAACAAAGTAGTTGTTGTGTCCAGGGATGCTTTTAGCAGATTCTCAGATTAGTACTTCTCGCAAGTGCTGAAAAACCTGAACCCATACCAGGGCGCTGCTATTGGTTCAGGTTTGGAACTTTGGATGGCTCCTTGTGTATGGGAAGCACGGAATTGTTGTCCGAGTTTGCCGGATGGGTGGCTGACCGGAAGATGCACGGTCTGCAGTCACCCAAACAGAAACAGGGCTGTTCCTACCTTAGTCGGCAGTCAGGAAGATGCTGAATTCCATGATGTCTTGATCAACTTATCCCCCTTCGCGCAGATAAATCTGTCTTGGTCACAACACGGGTCTTGTCTTTCACTTTATTTTCTGACCTTTTGTTGCTAATAATAAAGAGCCGTTCTTGCTTGTTTGCTGTTGTTGCTTATCTTTTCTTACTACACCCTGTTAAAAAATATCTGTATCTCAAAGCAATTTTTGAAGGGTATTTTTGTACTTGCATTGTGATGGATTTGTTACAAAATGTAAAAAAATTCTCTGATTTTGTGCAAAATAAAATCTTTAGCTATTCCTAAAAATCTGCAGGCACAAACCCCCTTGGCTTTGTAGGAGCTTCCACGCCCATTTGGCGATAAGGCACCAGCATCCTTGGGAGAACTGAGGGTCTCCCATTTCACCATATGGCAACTTTGCTTCCCCTTCTTCTGCCAGAAGAGACGGGATCTAATTTTATCAAACTGGTGATCCACTCATGTGGTGCAACTACTAGAAATTCAAAACCAAGAACATTTGTTAACAAGAGAGCAAAATAAATTAAGTAGTCGTTCAAGTTGGATAGGAGTTTATGATAGTTTTGCAGTTAAAAAAGATTGCAAAGCATCATCTTTAGTGTCGATTTATAGGAACAAACATATTTTTTATTACGACATATGCTACAAATCTTTTGCATATCCACTCATCCGGATGAGATGATGAGATGGATCGCTCTCTTCACTTGAGAAATGCTGCTCCTCCTCCCATGCACCTCTCTCACCTGCATGCATGCAATGCAGCAAACAAGCCAGCATTAACAGTAACCTTGAGACAGATGACTGAACCAAGAAGAAAAAACCCTGTGCTACTGGTGCTATGCATCATGAACCTTTGCGCGCATTTCGGCGAGCAGCACGCCGTGGTCCGACGACGCCTGGACGGAGGTGACCTCGAGCCGGAGCTGCTCCTGGAGCGCCTGCATGATGGTCACCAGCAGGCCGCGCCTGTCGGGGCACCGGAGCTCCAGCAGCGCGTCGCTCTCGATGATGGAGACCTGCACGTCCGTGGCCACCGGAGCGCTGCTGTTGCTACCACTGCTGCTACTGCTGGGCCCTTCCTTCCCCGTCAGCAGGGTACGCTTCTCTTTCGACATCGCCGGCCCCCTGACCGTCGATGATTCAAGGTCCTGGATACGTTCGGTCAGCTGCTTCACGTACTCGATCGTGTCCCCGAGTATCGACGCCTTGTCCATCTGACAACCATGCAAAAAACACGTCTGAATTTGCAAACATATACATGGCTGAATCTTTTTGGCTGAAGATTGTGTGCGTGCCTTGGTGACGAAGGGCACCAGGGACCGCAGGACGATGAACCTCTCGTTGAGCTTCTCTCTTCTCTTCCGCTCCTGCATGACATGGCTGCCGCCGAAGTCGACCTCCCTCCACGCAGTGGGAACCAATTGGCAGTGTAGATTGTTTTTGGGCTGATTAGCAGTGTGATTGAATCATCCAGGTCGCCGGAGCTGGGAATCCCGCCGCGTTGAAGTCTCGAATCCGACGCGAGGTAGGAGTAGGACCTAGGAGCCGTGAACTACGAGCTGGAGAACCGTTGGACTTCTGTTCGCCAAGAAGCAGTCCTTGACGCCGCCAGGCCTCGCTACGACGGGCATTCGCCGCGCCGGACCGAGATGCCGGGGGCGCTCACGCACGCCGACATGCCACTCACCGGCGTCCCTGCCTCCCTGTTCAACAACGACATAGGTGTGGCACCAGCTCCGCCGCGCCATGGCGATGCCCAAACCGGCCTGGAGCACGCACGGGACGGTGACACGCCACTCGTCACTCGCGGTCGCAGGAGTGCCAAGACCATGCAGACCTGCATCTTCTTTCTACTGAAGAATTAGACACTTTGTCTGAAGAATACGACACCCATACGAATCGGTACGCGGCATACGAAAGAAAGAATTCGGCAAGCAAACCCGGTGGTTTAGTCCCACCTCGGATTTTAAGGAGCGGCCGGAAATAGCCGCGTCGTCTACAAGCAGTAAGCTACGGTCATCATTGCATCCTTTATGAAAGAAATGACTGTCACTATGAATCTTCTCTACTTAATATTGCTTATCCTTAAGGCCTTGTTCGGTTTCACGAGAAATGACAGGGATTGATCGGGATTGGCAAGGATTAAATCCCATCTAGTTCAAATTCCCCCCAAATCCCCTTCATTCCACTCCAATCCACTTGGCAAGTGGCTTAACCAAACAAGGCCTAAGTAAAGAAGATTAATGGTGACAGTTCATACCTTTCACAAAGTAAGCATTGCGGACTGGTCTAATCTTTTTTAATCATATTGACTGTTTAATTAATATTATTGATGTGCTCCGAGGTCTTTTTTTGTACTTGAAACATTTACCAATATTTTTATAGAAATTCCATGGTTCATAGCTTTGTCGAGTCCCGAAAAAAAGAAATCGACAAACATAGCTGCTGGTTTAGTCCCACCTCGCTTCTTGAGGAGCGATGAGACTATCTTAAATAGTTGCTTCGTCCAGATGTACTAATCTCAGTCAGCATTACATTTTATGGTGGATATGACTGTCACTATAAAATTTCTCCGTGCTTGATAAGCAGATAACTAATAAAGTTGCAGACCGTATCCATCATTAGGTGCATTGCTGACTGGTCTAGTCTTTTTCGAATCATTTCATTAAGCTCTGTCTGTCCATATTGCATGTTTCGAGAAATATTTTATATCTTTTAATTTTCATTGGCTACTACGTTCTTCGATAGGTCCCTGCACATGCCTGTTTCCAGAATTTTTTTTGAATCATTTCATTAATTAAGCTTCGTTAGTCTATACTGCCTATTCCATCATTTCATTAAGACCCATCGGTCCATATACTGACTGTCGTGGAATTGTCACGGCAGATGTCCTCTTGCAAGGACTTAATCGTGGAGCCATCGCAGCTAGGAAGCTTGAAGGGGTTAATCGGGACAAAGAACACGCGAGGTTTATACTAGTTCAGCCCCTTACGGTGAAGGAAGGCCTACGTCTAGTTGGGTTGAAATTGCTTGAGGTTTCGACGACCAGGGAGCGAGATACGCTATGCCCGGTTCTCGATTTGTTGTTTCTTGCCCTAAGCCACCAGCGGGTCGTCCCCTTATATACACGGGTCGACGCCCTACGGCTTACAGAGTCCCGGTCGGCTCATAAACAGTGTCCGGCTCGGTGACTAGTTACTTCTACCTTACAATACAAGTCACGCCCTCATGGCGGTTTATCACCATGGGCCATAAATTGCCTGTGGGCCTTTAGACCCTTTACTGAACCGCCATCTTCACGTCTTGGTCTTGGCCTTCAGATGGGCTTCTCTTTGCGTAACCCGGCCCCTCCTGGGCGGCTTACATAAATAGTTATATCCCCAACATTAGGCCCCAGATTGATTTGAACCGGTTCATGTCAATCTTTAAAAACCTTATGAAGTGGCCTTCAGTCTTTTGTTTTGTGCGGAAACTTTAACCCGCCGTGACGTTATCATCTGGATCCGGGTTAAATCTCCGTGACGTCATCTTCAATAAAACTCATATTTTATTCCGTCATATCCTCCAACGGATCTTTGCCTTTACTGACCATCCCGAAAATCGAGGCGTCGGGGTTGTTGTAAAATGATATTCCGTCTCCTCGTTTCTCGCGCCATCTTGGTCGGCCCCTCCTTATAAATAGATGTGACCTAGGTCTTTTTCATTTCCTTCAGTCTTCTTCCTCCTCGCACCTCCTTCTTTGCTGCTCAAGCTCCGCCGCCGCCGCCGTCGACCCCCTCGTCTTCACCGACTCAGGCCGCTGCATCACCCTGATCTTGACCAGAAAATGACGGCGACCCTCCGCAGTTCTTCCGCATCTGTGAGTTCCTCTTTCCCCCTTCTCAGATCTGCATTGAAACCGTCTTGAGTTCGTCGTCGTTCATCGCTGCCCGACGCAAACCTCCATTAGCTCTCACCTCCAATGCCTTGTTTAGATTATAAAAACAACTTAGAACTGTTGCGGAAAATGTTTGTGCTTATCCTGTATGAGAACAGATCTCATTTCCCTTGTTTTTGGAAGCCTTCCGCGAGTATATGAACTTCTCTGTACTGTTTTAGATCTAGAAATATTTTCCTTTCCAGAGCATCGTTTGATCCAAAATAATGATTGCAACTTGTGAAACCTGTTTGTTCCATACTTAGCCAAAAAACTGCGTCCGTTGACTCTGTTTCAGCCATAGTAGTCCGCGTAGCCGGTTTAGATAATACCGGCTGTCAGCACCGCTTGCCTCTGGCGACTTAAGAAAACCTTAATCATCTTTAATACTTGCAGCTGTTAAACATTATCACATAGTTACCTGCATGTCATTAGGCCCCTTCTTAAGCCACCATTTTAAATAACCCAATAATGTTTATTCTCCGGGTTATAATGAACCGGAAAAATTTCCTTTATCTTGTTGTAGGCTTCAATTTACCCAATGGCACCCAAAGCTGTTAAACCTCCGGTTACCTGCAACTGGGTCCCATCCATTGTTTCAGAGAACAAACTGTCTGAGTTTGTAAAGTCTGGCCATCTGCCCAAGAAGGATGTCATGTCTTATCGTGCTCCTGAATTGTCTGAAGAGAAACCTCAACCCAAGGAAGGGGAGGTGATCATTTTTACCGATCACATGAGCCGGGGATTTGCTCCTCCCGGTTCAAAATTCTTTAGAGACGTTCTGCATTTCTTTGACTTAAGACCTCAAGACATCGGGCCCAATTCCGTGTCAAATATCTGCAACTTCCAAGTTTTCTATGAGGTCTACCTTGGAGAAGAACCCAGCCTACTTTTGTTCAGGGAGTTGTTCTATTTGAACCGTCAGAATGAGCGTGCCAACGGACCCAGTCTAGAACTTGGTGGCATCTCAATTCAGCGACGGAGAGACTGCCTTTTCCATTATGCTGAACTGCCGAGTCATCCAAAGGATTGGAACCAAACATGGTTCTACTGCCAGGACACTTCGGCTGGTGAAAACCCGCTGCCCGGCTTCCGCGCCTTGCGCCTTGAATCCAACCACCCGCTGCCGGACAAGTTGACTGCTGTTGAGCGTCTGTCACTCACCCCCACTATTAAGAAAATCAAAGCTCTTTTGGGGAATGGTTTAGATGGCATTGACCTGGTCCGAGTCTGGGTTGCTTGGCGAGTGATTCCGTTAAGCCGCCGCCCCGGCTTAATGTGTACTTACTCAGGCGAAAAGGATGACCCACTGCGTCATAGTCCTGACGACTTACCAGATGATGCGGTGGAAGCTACAACCCAGTCTTTGCTGAAAGAGGGCACAGTGACTGGTAATGCCTTTGGCTTACTTCCTTTCTGCAAGAAGAACCCGGCCCCTCCAGTGAGTTATTATCCTCCACAATTATCTTTATTATGTTATACCTTACCTTTACTCATAACCCTTTATCCTTATTCACAGGCAAATAGCGACTTCTGGAAGGTCAAGTATGACCATGAGGCTGCCAAACAAGCCAGAGCAGCGAAAAGAGCCGAAAGAAGAACCGCTAAGACTGGAACTTCAAGAAAGAGGAAACCCAGCGCCTCAGATATGATGATACTGAGGATGATGAAGAAGAGGTAACTCCTAATTCCTCTGACTCTTTTATCATCATGTTATTGACATTAATTCCTTTTATGAGGATACATGCAACAACCAAGCTGTTGAAGAGGTAACTATAATCTCCTCCAACTCAGAGCCTTTACCGAGGTTGAAAATCCGAAGAGTGACCCGGAAAGTAAGATTTTCACATCCTTTAGCTTACCAAGACCCTCAATTTATTTTGAAGCGACAGATTTATGAGAGCCGGAGGCAGACCCGGACCAGCAAAGACGCGGAACTCTCCTCCGGCTTACCTGATGTGACCAGGAAACGCCATGCTGAGGTTATCTCCGATTTACGCCTTCTTTTTCCTTTGGCGGGTTTCATTCGTCAGCCTCTCAATTCTTCTGACTCCAACTATCAGGATATTTCATCTTCCTCCGGTGAGTCTATGCAGTCCAACATGCCAGCCTTCAAAACTGCTCCCGGGTAATATGAACTTGTTGTACCTTATGCCTTATTTTACTCATATTTTTTGTATTTAACCTGTCTACCTTTTCCACAGTGTGCAAGTAAAGCCCAGCAAAAGGGCAAAAAAGAATAAGCCGCCCCAAGAGCCGGTTGTGACTGAACCAGAGCTGGGCACAGCTGCTCCTGACGCCTCTGCTCATGAGCTGCCGCCTCAACCATCTCATGATGTTCCTATATCTTCCTCTGACCCGCCTACTGAGCAAACCCTCAACGATTCTGGTACCTGGAGGCTCCTAGCCCCGCCAAGGAAAATGATCCGGAAGTTGAGATTCTCAAGACTCAGTTTGTTGAGCCGGCAGAGCCAACTGCACTTGCCAAGTGTTCTAAAGAGGAATTGGTAGAACGCCGAAAGGCCAAGCTGGACGTCACTGACTATACTCATTTGAGTATTGGAGAGATCGTCTCTGGCTATATCAATCAAGTACATAGCAGCCGTGACCTGGAAATTGACATGGTGAAGCAGATACAGCAAAAATCTGAGGTATGACTTATGCTAGCTTTCTTTAACCATACTTACTGTACCAGCCCCCAAGTCTATTGCTTATAAGTAAATATGTTGTAGACTTTAGAAAATTGCCTAGCACTGCTTATCCGGCATAGGAAAAAGACATTTAACCCGGTTGTAGCACTTGCGATACACATTAGCCCCCAAGTGCCAAACATCTTTGCTTGCAAAGTGCTTGGGACTTAATTTCCATGAGCCGGAGTAATAATTGAAAGTTCTTCAGTATACATTAGCCCCCAAGTGTCAAGTACATTTGCTTGCAAAGTGCTTGGGACTTAATATTATTTACCGTAATCTTGACTACTATCCGGTGCAATGCAGGCCATCATAAGTCAATTTGAATCGGAGATTGTTGACCTGAAGAACCGCGTGGCAGCCCAGGAGATTGAAACTCAAAAGGCTAACTCCAAATTTGAATTCAGCATCTCTGAACAAGAGAAGCTGAAGAAAAATTTTGAATCGGAGAAGAAAATTTGGGCTGATGAAAAGGCCGCACTGGGACCCGGACCGAGATAGCAGAGGCATCGCTTGCGGAAGCAACGGCCGAACTGTCCGACTTAAAGCGCCAGATATCTCGAATGGTCTCATCAATCTTTGGTGAGTGACTTACTCAAACCTTAAATGACCATTTCAGTTGTTTCCTCTGACTCACCTTATGCTTAATAACGCAGGCCCCAGGAGCACAAATCTCAAGCAGAACATGGTGATCAAGCTGAAGGCGGTTTATACTCTGGTGGAACAGCTCTACACCGGGTCACAACGTGCTCTGGCCGTTGTGGCTTTATCAAATGATGTTCCCTATCTCCTGCAAGATGTGCTGAAGCGGCTTGCTGTGCCACCTCAGCGAATCCAAGAGCTAAGACGGGCATTTGCAAGAGCCGGAGCTATAGCCGCATTGAGCCAGGCCAAGGCGTGGCTTCCAGAACTAGACCCTGCTGATATTGCTCTTGGGTATCCAAGTTTAAAGGAAGATGGCACCGTGTTTAATGATAAGGATTTAACCGCCTGTGTGAAGGATATACGTCCGGTGGCTACTCTTATTGGGAACGACACTGACCTCACCAAGTGTCAGCCGGGTTATGACAAGGAGAATCGGAGAATCCCCACGCCGCATTATGACGATGTCAGCTTGATCCCTCCAACCCGTAAGCACACCTTTGCTCCTGAAGTCGACCCAACCGGTTTAATAGATGATGAAGCTGAGTTTGAGGCCTTGAGTGGCATTGACTGGGCCTGATCATCCTTCCAGGAGAAAGCAGCCGGCGGAGAGACGGAGAAGGATAACCCAGAGGCTTCAAATCAACCCCAAGAGTAGATTGTCAAGCGCCACCTGCTAATGTCGTTGTAGAAAAACAATGCCGCATCATTCAGACTCGGGGAGTCTTGTACTAGAGTAAAAAATACCTTGAGTTTTGCTATGCCTTTGCGCATGCTTATGGCCCTTAATACTTGCATAAGCCGCCGTCACTATGCACTTTGTAGTTTATATGAATCTGTTATGTCCTTTGCAGAAATACCTTGCACTGCCCTGTGATGCTTACGGCTGCTTTTCCGGCTTATATAAACCAACCCCCGAGGGTAAGTTTAACTCCTGAAAATTGGCACATACAAGTTCACCTGGTACTTAACAACCTGATGTAACCAATATTAATCCTGGAGGATTGTAATGTATTCCATTGTATTTTCAAGAGGGTCCCAAGATATCCAATGTTGACACTTGTAAAATATGATGAACAAAATTCAAGGGTTTCTGATTCGAATACGATCAGTGAACCATTCCAAAGGGGTTGAGCTAAGATTCGGATACGATCTGTTAGCCCCCAGTGGTTGTGGCGATGCCGATCAAGTGGGTACCGACAGCTATGTTCTCTTTGGTTCGAATACGACCTATGTTTGAACAAGAAGCCCCCAAGTGACCATAAGAGTTGTTTAATGACGCTGATTCGAATACGATCCACGTCAGACCCAAAGGGGTTAAGCTATGATTCAAATATGATCAAGAAGCCCCCAAGTGGGTTTGGCAGTATGCCGATCAAGTGGGTATCGACAGCTATGTTCTCTTTGGTTCGAATACGACCTATGTTTGAATAGGAAGCCCCCAAGTGATCACGGCTAGATTCAGATATGATCATAAGCCGGACCAAGGGAAAGCCGGATTCAGATATGATCCGCTTCTCCTTGGTTATCTCCACCACCTGACAAAGAAAACACATAAACCTTTTTTGGGAGTGGAAAAAAGGACAGAGGTCCTGCTTTATTGCTTTATGTAATATACATAGTATAAGTATATACACATTAGAGCCGACGGCTCAAGTATAATAAGGTCGAAGATGAGCGATATTCCACGGTCGACGGGTCTCCTCGTCCGACTTACGTGAGTCTTTTTGTTCCCGAACATCGATAAGGTAGTATGATCCGTTGTTCAGATTCTTGCTGACCACAAAGGGTCCTTCCCAAGGAGGGGATAGCTTGTGCATGTCAGATTGATCCTGGATGAGTTGGAGCACTAAGTCGCCTTCCTGAAAGGTTCTGGACTTAACCCGGCGGCTGTGGTAGCGGTGCAGGTCTTGCTGGTAAATAGCCGAGCGGGCTATTGCCAAGTCACGCTCTTCATCCAACAGGTCAAGTGCGTCTTGCCGAGCTTTTTTGTTGTCTTCCTCAACATAAGCCGCCACATGGGGTGAGTCGTGACGGATGTCACTTGGCAGGACCGCCTCTGCTCCATACACCATAAAAAGGCATCTAACCCGTAGATCTGTTAGGTGTAGTATTGATGCTCCAGAGTACAGAAGGTAACTCCTCCACCCAACAACCCGGCGTCCGCTGCAAGGGGACCAAGAGCCGGGGCTTGATACCCTTCAAGATTTCTTGATTAGCTCGTTCTGCTTGACCATTAGATTGAGGGTGAGCCACAGCTGAAATGTCGAGCCGGATATGCTCTCGTTGATAGAACTCTTCCATAGCTCCTTTGGAAAGGTTAGTGTCATTATCAGTTATGATGCTGTGTGGAAAACCAAAGCGAAAAATCACCTTTTTCATAAACTGGACCGTCGTGGCTGCATCACACTTACTGACTGGCTCCGCCTCCACCCACTTTGTGAACTTGTCAACCGCCACCAAGAGGTGAGTCTTTTTATCCTTAGACCTTTTGAAAGGCCCGACCACATCAAGCCCCCAGACTACAAATGGCCAGGTAATTGGAATCATCCTCAGTTCTTGAGCTGGCACATGGGCTCGTCGTGAGAATTTCTGACATCCGTCACATTTACTGACCAGGTCTTCCGCATCAGCATGATCCGTCAGCCAATGAAACCCATGATGGAAAGCTTTGGCCACAAGAGATTTTGAGCCGGCGTGATGACCACAATCGCCTTCATGAATCTCACGAAGGATCTCCTAACCCTCTGTAGGTGACACGCAACATTGAATCGCTTCAGTGACGCTGTAATGATGTAACTCGCCATTGACAATTGTCATGGACTTGGACCGCCGGGCGATTTGTCTTGCCAAGGTCTCATCTTCAGGCAACTCTCCCCGGGTCATGTAAGCCAAATAAGGCACTGTCCAATCCAGGATAACGTGGAGAGCCGCCACCAGCTGTGCCTCCGGGTCTGGTATTGCCAGATCTTCCTCTATAGGTAACTTAACAGAAGGATTATGCAAAACATCAAGAAAAGTGTTAGGCGGCACCGGCTTACGCTGAGACCCCAGCCGGCTTAAGGCATCAGCCGCCTCATTCTTCCTTCGATCAATGTGTTCCACTACGTAACCCTTGAAATGTCCAGCCACAGCATCGACTTCACGATGGTAAGCCGCCATGAGGGGATCTTTAGAATCCCACTTGCCTGACACCTATTGAGCCACAAGGTCTGAGCCTCCTAAGCATCTTACCCGGATCAAGTTCATCTCTTTGGTCATCCGGAGACCATGGAGCAGGGCCTCGTACTCAGCTGCATTGTTAGTACAAGGAAACATAAGCCGGAGCACATAACAAAATTTGTCACCTCGAGGGGAAGTTAATACAACTCCAGCCCCCGAAGCCTTCCAACTGTCTGGACCCATCAAAGTGAATAATGCAATAAGTGTTATCGGTCTTCTCTTCAGGTGCCTGTAGCTCTGTCCAGTCGTTGATGAAATCCACTAAAGCTTGAGACTTAATGGCAGTGCGCGGTACGTACTTCAGACCATGAGGCCCGAGCTCGATGGCCCATTTGGCGACTCGTCCTGTAGCCTCTCTGTTCTGAATAATGTCTACCAAGGGGGCATAACTTACCACAGTGATAGGGTGACCTTGGAAATATTGCTTCAGCTTCCGGCTTGCCATGAACACCCCGTAAACAAGTTTCTGCCAATGAGGATATCTTTGTTTTGACTCGATGAGTACCTCACTGACATAATAAACCGGCCGTTGAACCGGATGTTCCTTACCAGCATCCTTGTGCTCTACCACAATTGCCACACTGACGACTCGTGAATTAGCAGCCACATATAACAGCAAAGGCTCCTTGTCAATGGGAGCTGCAAGAACCGGCGGCTCAGATAACTGCCTCTTCAAATCCTCAAAAGCAGCATTAGCAGCATCACTCCAGACAAAGGTGTCTGCCTTCTTCATCAATTGGTACAGTAGTAGGGCCTTCTCACCTAACCGGCTCATGAACCGGCTTAAAGCGGCAACACGACCCGCCAATCGCTGAACATCATTGATACATGCCGGTTTAGCCAAAGAAGTGATTGCCTTAATCTTCTCCGGATTAGCCTCGATGCCCCTGTTTGAGACCAAGAATCCCAAAAGCTTTCCTGCAGGCACACCAAATACACACTTCTCCGGGTTAAGCATCATTTTGTAAACCCGGAGATTGTTAAAGGTTTCTCTGAGATCAGATATCAAGGTTTCCGCCTCTCTGGATTTCACCACTATGTCATCCACATACGCATGAACATTGCACCCAATCTGATTGTGGAGACAATTTTGTACACACCGTTGATAAGTCGCCTGGGCACTCTTGAGCCCAAAAGGCATAGACACATAGCAGAAGGCTCCAAACGGGGTGATGAAAGCCGTCTTCTCCTGGTCCTTAACTGCCATCTTGATCTGATGATAACCAGAATAAGCATCCAAAAAGCTCAAACGCGCACAACCTGCCGTAGCATCAATGATTTGATCAATACGGGGGAGAGCAAAAGGATCAGCCGGACAAGCCTTATTTAAGTCCGTGTAATCCACACACATCCGCCAGGTGCCGTTTTTCTTGAGTACGAGCACTGGGTTAGACAACCACTCCGAGTGAAAAACTTCGACAATGAACCCAGCCGCCAAGAGCCGGGCGACCTCTTCTCCTATAGCTTTTCGTCGCTCTTCATTGAATCGCCGCAGAAACTGCCTGACCGGCTTATACTTCGGATCAATATTAAGAGTGTGCTCAGCGAGTCCTCTCGGTACACCCGGCATGTCAGAAGGTTTCCATGCAAAGATGTCCCGGTTCTCACGGATGAACTCGATGAGCGCGCTTTCCTATTTAGGATCCAAGTTGGCACTGATGCTGAATTGCTTAGATGAATCGCCCGGAGTAAAATCAACAAGCTTAGTCTCTGCAGCCGATTTAAACTTCATGGCCGGGTCATGCTCCGTAGTCGGCTTCTTGAGAGAAGTCATATCCGCCGGGTCAACGTTATCTTGATAAAATTTGAGCTCCTCTGCTGCACAGACAGACTTGGCATAAGCCGCATCGCCTTCTTCGCATTCCAGGGCCACCTTCTGGCTTCCATGCACGGTGATGGTACCCTTGTAACCCAGCATCTTGAGCTGTAAATAAACATAACACGGCCGCGCCATGAACTTGGCATAAGCCGGCCGCCCGAACAAAGCGTGATATGGACTCTTGATTTTTACCACCTCAAAAGTTAACTTTTCTGCCCTAGAATCATGGTCGTCTCCAAAGGCCACCTCTAGCTCAATCTTACCCACAGGATACGCCGATTTACCAGGCACCACTCCATGGAAGACGGTGTTGGAAGTCTTTAAATTCTTGTCAGTTAAGCCCATGCGCCGAAAGGTCTCGTAATAGAGGATGTTGATGCTGCTACCTCCATCCATGAGCACCTTAGTAAATTTATAACCACCAACCTGTGGTGCCACTACCAAGGCCAGTTGACCTGGATTATCAACCCGGGGAGGGTGATCCTCCCTGCTCCAGATAATAGGCTGTTCCGACCACCTCAAGTAACGAGGGACTGCCGGCTCAACAGAATTCACAACCCTCTTATGAACTTTCTGATCACGTTTACACAAACTTGTGGTGAACACGTGATACTGCCCACTGTTTAGCTATTTTGGATGACTCTGATAACCCGATTGCTGCTGCTGCCGACCTCCTTGACCAGACTGTTGTTGATTATAACCACCCTGGCTTCCCGGAAAGCCGGATCCTGAACCGCCGCCCGGGCCATGAAAGCCGCCAGCTCCTGAGCCGCCGTCTGAGCCTTGATTGCCATCAAACGTATTAGAATTCTTGAAAGCCTTCATGATTGTGCAATCCTTCCATAAGTGAGTCGCTGGTCATTCCCGGGTGCCGTGTCTCGAGAAGGGCTCATTGAGTAATTGCTCAAGAGACGGGCCTGACCCGCCAAACCGGGGTGGCTTTCCTTTGTGCTTCTGATTGTTACCCTGTGCATTGGCCACAAATTCCGGGTTACCGTCCACCTTACGCTTATTACCTCCTTGACTCGCCGGGTTATGCTGCTGACCCTTTCCATTGTCGTTCTTCTTTCCCTTCCCTGTCTTTTCCTCATCAAACGCGGGATCCTTGGTACTATCAGAATCGACATACTTGACTAAAGCCGCCATTAGCGTCCCCATATCGTTGCAATCACGCTTAAGGCACCCCAGTTTCTGTCTCAGAGGCTCAAAACGGCAATTCTTCTCCAGCATGAGAACTGCTGAGCCGGCATCCATGTTGTCAGACGAATGTATTATATCTTTGACCCGGCGTACCCAATGAGTCGTAGATTCACCTTCCTCCTTACAATTTGTCAGGTCCACAATCGACATAGACTGCTTGCAAGTGTCCTTGAAGTTCTAGATGAAACGGGCCTTTAGCTCCGCCCATGAACCAATGGAATTGGGTGGCAAACCCTTTAACCAAGAACGGGCCGTTCCGTCCAACATCATGGTGAAGTATTTAGCCATCGCTTCATCGCTAACCTCTAGCAGCTCCATGGCCATCTCGTAACTTTCAATCCACGCCCCAGGCTGTAAATCGGCTGTATAATTCGGCACCTTTCGAGGTCCCTTGAAATCCTTGGGCAGACGTACATTACGTAGAGCCGGTATCAGAAAAGGAACTCCTCCGGTTCTAGTAGCAACACCCGCCTCAACAGAAGTCATCGGGTAAGCCGGTGGGTCCTGTTGGGCTGCTAGCTCAGCCGCTAGCTGAGCTGCCTGCTCGTCCTCCTGACGTATCCGATCTTGAACCGGGTTATACCCGCCGGGCTGGTTCCGGCGCTGAGCACTACTTGACAAGGCCTCTGACTCCATGTGTCTACTATAACTCGGGCTCTGGTTTTGACGAGGCGGAGCTAACCAGGGCGGAGGAGTTGAGTGAATCCTATCCCTGATGTAGGAGTAGGTCTCTTGCTGAGCCAGGGCTGTTTGGACAAGTTCCTTGATCTTCCGGGTTTCCACCGCTGTCGGATCATCACCATCTACTGGGAGAGCCGCCAAACGTGCGGATGCTGCGATTAAGTTCTCCATGGGGTTGGAGAAGTGACCCTGTGGTATTGGCACGTAATGGGGTGGTGCCATATTGCTGTGAAGAGGCGCCGTCACTGGAGGCTGGACTAGGCCTCCTGCTCCGGATGTCATAAGCTGATTTGCACCTGGCGGGTTACTTGGGCTGGCCCCGGATGTAGTGAAGAGATTCCGAGGATCTTAAATCTGAGGTAAACGGGATTGAGTTTTCTGATGTCTCCTCCTCATTACCTCATTAGATGAGTTGCTAATCTAGCGTCTTCAGCTGCTAAGGTTTCCTTGACCCGGGCGATCTCGTCGCGAACCTGTGCCACCTCTGCCTAATGCTCAGATTGGTTCGCAGGGATGACTGTAATAGTTAACAAAGCCGTAAGCTTATCCATGAGATCCATCAGCACCTGAGCCGGTGAGCGCACAGGGCCTCCTGCCCCGGCTGCTCCTAACCCGGACGTTATCGCCGCTGAGGCCGTAGAATTTTGGCCAGGTTGAGTACCAGCCATGAAGACTCCTGCCCAGTTTGGCAACTCTGAGGGGTCTGGAATAGTGCTGCCATCGGAACAGCCCCCAAGCACACCATCTTGAACTTGATACAGCAAATCTGTTGAGCCGGCAGACGAATCACCGTCAGAGGACGGCCGGCTCACCATCACCTTCAGATCCTTCAGGAAGTTCACCTCCGTGGATGCAACCCACAAAGGCATGCTTCACGACGGGTTGAGCTCGGGCGGGTTTCGCACGCTGAGCCGTCTCGACGAGGTCGGTGCAGCTGTCCGGCTCAGGGCCCGGCTCACCAATCCGGCCGATGAAGACGTGAATTCCGCCAAAGGGGACCCGGTATCCGTACTCAATTGAGCCGGCGTCGGGGCCGCAGCCTTCGTCGTCGATGTAGATCTTGCCGCGACGACTCTTGGTCATCCGGCGAACTTCGTATCCCTTGAGCCCTTCGAAGCTGCCCTTCAAGAACTAAAATCCACCGTGCGCTGGCCCCACGGTGGGCACCAACTGTCGTGGAATTATCACGGCAGATGTCCTCTTGCAAGGACTTAATCGTGGAGCCATCGCAGCTAGGAAGCTTGAAGGGGTTAATCGGGACAAAGGACACATGAGGTTTATACTAGTTCAGCCCCTTACGGTGAAGGAAGGCCTACGTCTAGTTGGGTTGGAATTGCTTGAGGTTTCGATGACCAGGGAGCGAGATACGCTATGCCCGGTTCTCGATTTGTTGTTTCTTGCCCTAAGCCGCTAGCGGGTCGTCCCCTTATATACACGGGTCGACGCCCTACGGCTTACAGAGTCCCGGCCGGCTCATAAACAGTGTCCGGCTCGGTGACTAGTTACTTCTACCTTACAATACAAGTCACGCCCTCATGGCGGTTTATCACCATGGGCCATAAAATCGCCTGTGGGCCTTTAGACCCTTTACTGAACTGCCATCTTCACGTCTTGGTCTTGGGCTTCAGATGGGCTTCTCTTTGCGTAACCCGGCCCCTCCTGGGCAGCTTACATAAATAGTTATATCCCCAACACTGAGTATTTCACGAAATATGTTATATCTTTTAGTTTGCACTCACCATTCTTCGAAGAATCCGACAACGGCTAGCTTGTACTATTTCATCTAATTAAAGTACTGCATAAAAACCACAATATATAGCTCATCCGCCTACTCCTCCCCACCATCCTTCTCCTCGTCCTCCACCTCCTCCTCATTGTCATCATCGTTGGCCGGCGGAGACGGTGTCCCTTCCTTGAACCTCATGTATTCGTAGTCCTCGGAAGTGCAGAGGTCATAGAGCGTCCTCGGCCTGCCCTAGTCGGTAAAGACATGATCTGGCGGCCTCTCCTCACTTGAAAAATGATTTTAAAACTCTCTTTGAATGTGATTACATCCATCAATCCTCATTTTGTGAAGGTGTTGAACTATCGTGTTACACAACAAAACGATTGTTCATCTGCTTCACAAAGAGAGCATTGATTGTTGGGAAAGAATCTTAGTGCTTTTGGAGTATATACGTGGCTATTTAAAACAACCCTCCCCCCCCCCACACACACACCTTCCCCGGTTAAAACCATAACTTTTGTTTCAAAAAAATGCATGTATATGCCGAGTTGCATGCAGCTGAAACTCGGCATAGATGGGTGGGAACAGCGATGTCAGGGGTGATAGTGTTGCCGAGTTCCCGTCGGAAACAACTTAGTAAACACGTGAGCCTTCGCAGCCAGCTTGCCCACCAAGTTTAAAACTGTTATTTAGTCCCACCTTGTCGCGCCAGGAGTGACTCGACTGGCTTAAATAGCTGCGTCGTGCGACTAAATTGAACTTTATTCATATCATTATACTTAGGTGGATTGGACTGTCATTATGAATCTTCTTACATAGATTTATATACGCACAGAAGATTCAAAATGACAATCCTTATCTTTTGATGGCTTGCCTTTTTTTGGATTCATGGATCCATAGTTCGGACATGTCGGTTTTGGTAGTATGACATGCGTGGCTAATCTATCCCTAATAATAAAGCACAGGTTGACTCCGTGGGTTCACCGTCACAATATGCTTCTTCCTGTGAATTTACACTTTCAGTTTTTTTCACCTATATTATTTTCTACATCCGAGGTGGTAGTATTCATGTGATCATATGGCCCACCACGCATGACTGTTTCGTCCGGAGCAATGCCAGCCATGAATTTTCGTATGTACGTTTACTAATCCGGTTTCTGTTGTTCCTGTTATTAATCAGGAGGAAGCGTTTTGGTATGTAAGATCTCCACATGAACAGGAAAAAGCAGTTTGTCAAGGACACGAGACGGGACCGAGTTGACATCCATCGAGATCAACCTACCACGCCTACATATTATAATAGGAGAGGAGGCAGCAGCTAGAGGTAAGGGACAAGGAAGTGCCCAGCTCATCGGCCAGATGGAGGAAATATTTGGGAGGGCCTGTTGCCGTGCATGAGGAAGAAGATAGGAGGTGGGTCTTGGGCATGGAATCGCCACGGACATGCGGGGGTCGTGTACTTTGGCGGCGCAGCTCGGAGGGCCTCTGATGAAGACGCGGCGCATGGGGTAGAGCAGTGGTGCACAAACGACAGCGAGTGGTGGCGGCAAGCAGGGGAGCTTCGAGCTAAGGACGGCTGCTCAAGTCCCTCGAGGCGATGGGCCTGCGAAGATGGCCACAACATCCTTGGTGGCTATTTCTTTGGAGTCGTCGACGAGATTGTAGATTTTTGTAAAGGAGTTGTAGCGTCATTGACCGCCTAAGCCTTGGTCTGGACCGACAACTGGACGCTGGTTCTTCTGAGGAGTGGTTTTTGATCCTTGGCGTGCGCCGGGTTGGACTGCGTAAGCACCTGCCTTTTTGAAGGAGGTAGCTAGGTCTGCTCACCGGCCGCCCACGCAACATGCAGGAGTTCCCGGGGCGATGGCCCATGACCCCTGGGGCATAGGTTTAGTCCGGCGTGCTGACCTCTCTATTAAGCCTAGGTCGGGTTGCGGTGTATTGTTTGGCCGAGGCTGGGCATGACCCAGGAAAGTGTGTCCGGCCAGAGTTAATCGAGCATGGTGGGTAAGTTGGTGCAGCCCTGTAGGGAAGAAAACATCTATCGATAGCCTGTCCTACGGTAACGGACATTTGGAGTTGTATTCCGATCGATACAACTAGAACTGGATACTTGTGATGAGAAATGGGTTGTGATGAGAAATGGATAGTATGGCTCTGGGATTTCTTTCTCGCAGGGTGTCGAGAAAGGATCTCTGGCCGAGGTTGATAACACTACTACTACTTTACATTATGTTGATATGTACTCTTCTAATGCGGCAAGATGCTTGAAGATGCTTCGAAGATGCTAGTCTTCGATAGGCTAGGCTTTCCCCTTCTCTTTTGGCATTCTACAGTTTAGTCCACAGATACAGCCCTTTTCCTTTGATACCGATGCATACTTAGTTTAGATCTGATGTAAGTCTTGCGAGTACCTTGGATGAGTAGTCACAGCTGCTTTGCTACCTCTTTTCCCCCATACCCGATTGTTGCGACCAGATGACGGATCCCAGGAGCCAGACGACACCACTCATGAGTACTGCTACCCTGAGGGTGCCTACTACTACGTGACGGCCGCTCACGACTTGGAGTAGTTAGGAGGCTCCCAGGCAGGAGGCCTTGCCTATTCGATCGTTGTTGCTTTTGTGCTAGCCTTCTTAAGGCAGACTTGTTTAACTTATGTATGTACTCAGATATTGTTGCTTCCGCTGACTCTTGTGTATTCGAGCCCTCGAGGCCCCTGGCTTGTAATATAAAGCTTGTATTATTTTACTTTGTGTCTAGAGTTGTGTTGTGATATCTTCCCGTGAGTCCTTGATCTTGATCGTACACATTTGCGTGTATGATTAGTGTACGATTGAATCAAGGGCGTCACAAGTTGGTATCAGAGCCGACTGCCTGTAGGAGTCCCCCTTCCAAACTCCTTGGCCGAAGTGGAGTCTAGATATTGTAAAACTTTTACTAACATGGTTGTGTGGCCCATCGGCCCACGTCGCCATTGGGTGGTATTAGGATCTTTTACTCCTCGTCTATGCTCTGGGACTCTGATCTCTCTTCTATTCGGGTTAAATGGTTTTACTAACTCGAACATTAGGATCTCGTGATCACATCTGCCCGGAGAGCCCCTTATTTCAGATGATCGCCTGCTGCATCAGAAGATTCCGAAGATACTCTATGATATTCTCGAGAGACTTTGTGCCTGTTGCCTTTGCAATTCCGTGCCACCCAAATATCCTTATGGATAACTACACACACTTGCCAATCTTACATTCTAACCCATTGATCTTGTTATTACGAGATGCCCTGAACTGCTCTCCTTTTTCCGAGAATCCTTTGAGCTTACTACCTTGCAGTTCCTTGTCATCTGAATACCCCTACGGATAACTTGGTGCACCTATCGAGTATCCGCTCATCCTCAGTTGATTCATGTACTTAACAAAAGTCTTTGTAATACCATTTGTTCTTGTGAAAATCCTCAACAGCCTATTGTTCTTGAATTTCTTGCTTTCTTGCATTATGGTTAATACCATAAGTTTAGTAATCTTATTGTCAGCCTTTTTCATTATCATTTTGAGTTCGTTGATACAATATGTTGCGAATGCTCGCAATCCTCAAACAGATCCTAGAATTCATCCTTCCGGCTCAGACGTCATTTTAACATGTGCTGAATCTCGATCAATCAAATCGCCATCGATTGTACCCCTAAGTCTATTCTACCTATCCATCCCTAATCAGAGCATTGCTTCTGATCCCTTGTTTTGGAATTCATAATTCCTTTGCAATGGAGCTTTGAGTTAGTCTGTTGTTTATATAATCTGATCTCCTTGCATTCTTTCTTCCTCTGGTTGAATATTGATGCTCACATCGGATCCCTTGTGGACCACCAGACCCCTTTTTCGGATTTCATCCGACAACGTCCTTCATATTCAGTAACCTTGTAGCCTTTTCCTCGGATACATAAAGTCTTTGGTAAATTGTATCCCCTGCTTTTGTCAACCATGCTCCGCTACCGAGTTTGTGTTATTTAATCTTGAAATTTATGATATATGTTCCTAAGATGCCCCGATGGGTGATACGTCTCCGTCGTATCTACTTTTCCAAACACTTTTGCCCTTGTTTTGGACTCTAACTTGCATGATTTGAATGGAACTAACCCAGACTAACGCTGTTTTCAGCAGAATTGCCATGGTGTTATTTATGTGCAGAAACAAAAGTTCTCGGAATGACTTGAAACTTCATGAAACATCTATTCGGAAAATATAAAAAAATCCTTGCAAAAGATGAAGACCAGGGGGCCCACCACCTGTCCACGAGGGTGGGGGGCGCGCCCCCTACCTCATGGGCCCCCTGGAGCTCCTCTGACCTCAAGTCCAACTCTATATATTTGTTTTCGGGGAGAAAAAAATCAGAGAGAAGAATTCATCATGTTTTAAGATACAGAGCCACCGCCAAGCCCTAAAACCTCTTGGGAGGGCTGATTTGGAGTCCGTTCGGGGCTCCGGAGAGGGGAATCCGTCGCCATTGTCATCATCAACCATCCTCCATCACCAATTTCATGATGCTCACCTCCGTGCGTGAGTAATCCATCGTAGGCTTGCTTGACAGTGATGGGTTGGATGAGATTTATCATGTAATCGAGTTAGTTTTGTTAGGGTTTGATCCCTAGTATCCACTATGTTCTGAGATTGATGTTGCTATGACTTTGCTATGCTTAGTGCTTGTCACTAGGGCCCGAGTGCCATGATTTCAGACCTGAACCTATTATGTTTTCATCAATATATGAGAGTTCTTGATCCTATCTTGCAAGTCTATAGTCACCTATTATGTGTTATGATCCGTTAACCCCGAAGTGATAATAACCGGGATACTTACCGGTGATGACCATAGTTTGAGGAGTTCATGTATTCACTATGTGCTAATGCTTTACTCCGGTACTCTATTAAAAGGAGGCCTTAATATCCCTTAGTTTCCATTAGGACCCGTCTGCCACGGGAGGGTAGGACAAAAGATGCCATGCAAGTTCTTTTCCATAAGCACGTATGACTATATTCGGAATACATGCCTACATTACATTGATGAATTGGAGCTAGTTCGGTGTCACCCTAGGTTATGACTGTTACAAGATGAACCACATCCGGCATAATTCTCCATCACTCATCCATTGCCTACGAGCTTTCCATATATTGTTCTTCGCTTATTTACTTTTCCGTTGCTAATGCTATCATCACTACAAAATACCAAAAACATTACTATTGTTATCATTACTTTTTGCTACCGTTACCACTACTATCATATTACTTTGCTACTAAATACTTCGCTGCAGATATTAAGTTTCCAGGTGTGGTTGAATTGACAACTCAGCTGCTAATACTTGATAATATTCTTTGGCTCCCCTTGTGTCGAATCAATAAATTTGGGTTGAATACTCTACCCTTGAAAACTATTGCGATCCCCTATACTTGTGGGTCATCAATGGGTTGAACCTATGCCTTCCCTAATCTGTGTGAACTCGAAAGTTATGCGGATTATACTCTACTGGCTTTTCATCAGATAAAATTTCAATACTGCAGCTTCTTCAAGAGCGAGAAGTAAAATGAAAGGTTATGCATTGTAGAAGTGGGAGTCGGCCCTGAACCTTTGTGTTCATGCCCACGGACACGGTGTGGAACTTACCATGAAAGCTTCTTGCAAGGATATTTAATCATTCAAATAATTCTTCCGGTATCATAAATTGGATCCCTTGCAGTTATGGTCCCGACCATATTTCCTCCTTGATCCCATTTACTGGGTAAGTTAAATTACTTATCCTCTACAACTCATTTCCCCCGTCCAACCTCTACTCTGATTTACCTTCTGACATTGCACCTAGTACTTGATACTGGGAAGCTTTATGCCCCATCACATCATTCCTAGCCTGATCGGCTATATTTTTATCTTGTCAACTTTTTAACTGTGCTACCTGGTCCTTATGCCGGGAGCAACTTCCGATGATGAGCTAAGCTTACGTCGATCTTCCTCATCTTATCATTTCACCTCGAACAACAAGCTTGACTTTGAGCTTGTGTTGAATCCGTGGTTCTCATAGCCTTTCAGTTCATCCTTCCTTTTCTGCTTGGTGGCATCTTCTTAGAGTCTCTCGACAAAATTTGTCTTGATCACCGTCAACACTTTGGCTTCTTCAGAGATGTCAACTGAATTCATGGCTGGAAATACCATCCTTGCCTCTCGATGACTTGTGTCAGCATCAACAACATTCTTGTCTCCCCCCAACACAAACTTGATCATATTAATTTTGGGAATACATCCTTTTTGACATGTCGATGGATTGCTACTGAGCCCGTCGGCCACACCCTCATATTTTCCCTGCTAAGTTGTATGACTTATTTTTCTAAGTTGTTTCTGATGGATCCTTGGTGTATCCAAAGTCTAACCTTTGCTTGAAACCATGTCAATGCTATCTCGAAGCATGTCTGTGGTAATCCGATCTCCAATAAGAATGTTTGAAGCACGATATTAAATTTTCTTTATGAATTATCCAAACACCGTTGTATGGGTAATGTCATGAATTTTCTTTCCCCTTACCTAAATGGTTTTATACTTCTATCCTGTCATGGATATCATGCTCTGCTTGTCCTTGGGAAGGATATACCCCTGAAATATGTGTTTAAACACATTTTCCTTTCCATTGTTCTGTTTAATCTGACAATTACATTTTCCTTTCCATTGGTTTGTTTAAACCTTATTGTGATCTATATTATATAAGCACTAATATCTCCCTATTTATGTAAAACACCTTGTTGTATCACTCTGTTAGTAAGACCCTGTTACTATTGTTGATGACATTCCGGTAGCCACCGATGGACGAGAACTTTGCCTAATGGCCTGCCTCATTCAACGAGCAGGAAAATGGTTCTCTTCGTCCCTCGCCCTTGGTACCGACGTGTTGCCGACATAACTGACAGGCTACCCTCTGACATGCCTTGCTATCATGACCGTGCAAAAATGCTAGCGCCCTTTCTAGTTTTAACCCACATGGTGGGGTCATAATCCACAGTTCCCAGGATCGGAAGCTGACTCTCTTGTATATCTTTGATGCTGAAATATTCTTGCATTTGGCTTCGTATCATGCCATGAGCCACCTTTCGAGAGATGATCTATTCCCGATGCTCTGAACCCCTTTCTCACACCGTGTTCAGGTATCAATTGTTTGTCCATTCACTTGAAACTTCCTATTGTACCTTCATACTTTGCTCTCAATGTTTTCTTAAGTTTCAACTCGAGAGATACTTCGGCCACATTCCCTGAATTGTTCACCAGATAATTAACCCTATAAGGGCCAGTTCTCCCGAAGTTACTCTTTACCTCCGCACTTAAATCTCGGGACGATATTTCTTGTAGTGGAGGAGATTTGTAACATCCCCAGTGTCATCCTACAGTAACCCTCTATGATTAAGAAAATCATTTATCCAAATAGTGCTTAATCACCTTTGTCAAAGATCCTATTTGAAATTCCAGTCAATTGAAATTCAAGTGAAGTTTGAAGTTGATTAAAAGTTGCCAGAAAAATGTTCATAATTTGTCAAAAATTCCATGACAATTATTTGTTAAGGAACACAACGTCACTTTTGTGCAAAGGTGAGCATTAGAAATTATAACAACACCAATTCAGCAGTTTTAAATGCTATCCTATTTATGAAAAATACCAAATGAATTCTTTTGGTCTCCAAAATATTTGTGGAACTGTCTAAGATCACCAGGGAATAAAAGGGGCACTTCCCATATTTTTCCTAAGTAAATAGCATCCCCAATATTTTTCTTACCCATTTCTGTTTAATAATAATAAAAAAGTTGTAACAAAAAGAAAGAGGGGCACTGTGTACTTAGGCATGTCAGCCCAGTGCACCGGCCCAGCCCAACCTCACCTCCCTCCCTTCCCACTACTCATCCATGGCGCACTGGCCGCACACGCACCGGCCGTGGCCGCGGATGGCCACGTGCCGGCCATCCGTGTAACGCCCCAGATATAACTTTCCCAATTTGTACTCCAACTCTTGCCGTTTCCGGCATTAAGTTATATTTATTTCTCAGGTTCGGGTCTTTGTCTCCATGTGTTGTTTTCGTTTTCAGGCATCTCATATCATGGCATCACGTGCATTGCATTTGCATACATGTTCATCTCATGCATTCGAGCATTTTCCCCGTTGTCCGTTTTGCATTCCGGCGCTTCGTTCTCCTCCGGTGGCCATTTCTAGCTTTCTTTTGTGTGTGGGGATTAAACATTTCCGGATTGGACCGAGACTTACCATGCGGCCTTGGTTTACTACCGGTAGACCGCCTGTCAAGTTTCGGGTCATTTGGACTTCGTTTGATACTCCAACGGTTAACCGAGGGACCGAAAAGGCCTCGTGTGTGTTGCAGCCCAACACCCCCTCCAATTTGGCCCAAAAGCCACCAAACTCTGTTCCATGTCCTAGAGCGTTCGATCACGATCGCGTGGCCGAAAACCGCACCTCATTTGGACTCTCTTAGCTCCACTTATGCCTATATATACACCCCTCCGTTTTCGGATCTCCCCTCTCCCCAAAACCCTAAAAAAGATCCCCGCGCCGGCCGGACACGTCTGATCCGACCGGACGCGCCGCCGCCCGCCTCCACTGCTCAGGATCTGCCACGTGGCTCTCCCGCCACCGCGCCCGCGCCCCACATTGCCGGCCCGCGAGGGCCCAGGGCTGGCCCTCCCCGCCGACCGCTCGGGCCAGAGGAGCCCGCGCGCCGCCTCGTTCGTCCTCTTCCTCACGCCGCTCTGTTTTGGACATACAATATATCAAAATCTTTGTCTCGACATGTACATCATTTCATTCCATTGCATCATTTTCATTTGAGTTCATCTTGATGCCCAAAATGCTGTTAGAAGGAGGCTTCGTGAGTTAAATTGCAGATCCGTTAGTTCATCTTAGACTTTTATCATTTTTGCCATGATTATTGTGTGCATGATATGCCTGTGAGTCTTTGGGATGAATTGTTAAGCATTTTGTCTTCTTTCCAGAGGTGCCACCCATGCATTTTTAGGATGTATGTGGTGACTTGTGCAAGCTTGCAAAGAGAGGCACCTGAGAATTCTGTTTTCAGGGACTTAGTGGATTTCACTAAGTCTGGGATATTTTAGTTCATTATGCCATATGTTCAGCTTGTTTCCTAGTGATCCGTGCCTCTTTTGAGGATGATCAGTAAGGGAGTTTTGATATTCATGTTATGCTCTATCCATCCATGTCTTTGTTTGCACATGTGGAGTGCTCTAGCTTGAGTCAATCGAGCTCTACTTTTGCTTCGTGGTAAATCTGGGCAGATCGTCAACTTGTTTGCGATTTTGCCGATGCTATTGTTAGTGATCCATGCATGCTATGCCATTGTTCTTGCCATGTCTAGCTAGAATTTTGTGCCTTCTTTATGGATATATGCTTGCCTTGCTATGACTTGCACCATGGTGAGTGCATCGAGCTCGTTTACATGCCTTCGTGAGTTAATTTTCAGCATGTCTCAGTTTTCACCAAGTCTGAAAACTGATTGTGCGTGAGCTATGTTCGTGTGCTTGTTAGAGTATTTTGTGAACCCTTTTGGCCCCAGGTCACTTTGGGTGTTTTGTTAAACTTGTTGAGTAGCTCCATGCCAAGTTCTTACTTGTCATAATCAGGTTGTGTATCATGTTGTTTTGTTGCTTCGAAGAGAGCATCGTGGTCTGAAATTTCAGACTAGTGTTAATTTCACTAAGTCTGAAATCTGTTTTGCGTTTGCGTTTTTGCCATGCTTGTTTGAACCTCATAATGGATGAATTTGGTCGTGGCTCACTGATAGTGTTTTGATAAGCATCTTGTGTATATCCCTGCCATGTATTTTGTTGTCATGTTTGGTGGCTGTACCATGTTCATTTCGTTGCATTTAGGAGCCTACTTGCTGTAAATCGCAGACCGGTTCATTTCGTAAAACGCTTGCCATTTCCAAACCGTAGCTCCGATTCCATTGATCTTTATATCGTTTTCAGGTGATTTCATCCCCTCTATCCAGTGGCACACTTGATTTTCCAAGTTGAGGCTAGGTTCATGCATTTACTGTCACGTCTTGCATTTTGCATCCCGCATCGCATCCCGCATCGCATATCATCATTGCATCTTATTGTTGGAGTTTGCACGTGGTTGATTGTATCCTTGTTGCTTGTTTGTGTTGTTGGGTAGAGCCGGGAGACGAGTTCGTTAACGAGGAGCCCGTTGAGTTTGCTTTTGAGGATCCAGTCAACTCTGACAACTGTGCAGGCAAGATGATCATACCCTCGAAATCACTACTATCTTTGCTATGCTAGTTTGCTCGCTCTTTTGCTATGCCAATGCTACGATGCCTACCACTTGCTTGTCAGCCTCCCAATTGCCATGTTTGAGCCTCTAACCCACCATTGTCCGAGCAAACCGTTGATTGGCTATGTTACCGCTTTGCTCAGCCCCTCTTACAGCATGGTTAGTTGCAGGTGAAGATTGGAGCCGTTCCTTATTGGAACATTTATTTACTTGTTGGGATATCATTATATTGCCATGTTATCTTAATGCATCTATATACTTGGTAAAGAGTGGAAGGCTCGGCCTCTCGCCTAGTGTTTTGTTCCACTCTTGCCGCCCTAGTTTCCGTCATATCGGTGTTATGTTCCCGGATTGTTGCGTCCCTTACGCGATTGGGCTATAATGGGAACCCCTTGATAGTTCGCCTTGATTAAAGCTTTTCCAGCAATGCCCAACATTGGTTTTATCATTTGCCACCTAGCCTCTTTTTCCCTTGGGTTTCCAGAGCCCGAGGGTCATCTTATTTTAACCCCCCCGGGCCAGTGCTCCTCTGAGTGTTGGTCCAACTGTCAGCTGCTGGTGGCCACCAGGGGCAACTCTGGGCTGGCCTACCCGTACCTAAGACAATCTGAGTGTGCCCTGAGAAAGAGATATGTGCAGCTCCTATCGGGATTTGCCGGCACATTTGGGCGGTGTTGCTGGACTTGTTTTAACCTGTCGAATCATCTTGTTGTACCGAGATACCGAGTCTGATCGGTGTGTCTTGGGTGGAGGTCTATTCCTTCGTTGACCGTGAGAGCTTGTTATGGGCTAAGTTGGGACCCCCCCCCCTGCAGGGATTGATCTTTCGAAAGCCGTGCCCGCGGTTATGGGCAGATGGGAATTTGTTAATGTCCGGTTGTAGATAACTTGAACCTTAATTATTTAAAATGAATCAACTGAGTGTGTTGCCGTGATGGCCTCTTCTCGGCAGATTCCGGGAAGCGGACACGGTGTTGGAGTTATGTTTGCGCAGGTTGCTCTCTAGTTCCTCGCTCGCGCCTTGCTCTCTCTTCTCGCTCTCTTTTGCGAATAAGTTAGCCACCATATATGCTAGTCGCTTGCTGCAGCTCCACTTACATTTACCCCCTTCCTACCTATTAAGCTTAAATAGTCTTGATCGCGAGGGTGCGAGATTGCTGAGTCCCTGTGGCTCACAGATTACTATTACACCAGATGCAGGGACAGATGATACAGCTCCAGATGGCGCGCTTGAGCTCAAGTGGGAGTACGACGAGGATTCTCAGCGTTACTATGTGTCTTTTCCTGATGATCAGTAGTGGTGCCCAGTTGGGGTGATCAGGACCTATGTCGCTTGTTGGGTTGTCTTTTATTTTGGCGCCGTAGTCGGGCCATGAGTGTTTGGATGATGTATGTTATTTATGCACTTTGATGTGACGTGGCGAGTGTAAGCCAACTATGTACCTCCCCTTTATATTATTTATGTACATGGGATGTGTGATGATTTCCTAACTTGCGACATTGCTTTCAATGCGGTTATGCCTCTAAGTCGTGCCTCGACACGTGGGAGATATAGCCGCATCGAGGGCGTTATAAGTTGGTATCAGAGCCTTCCCCGACCTTAGGAGCCCCCATTGCTTGATTGTTTTTAGCAGCCGAGTTGTGTCTAGAAAAATGCTTTGAGTCATTTAGGAATTATATATCGGAGAGCTTAGGAATTCTTTTTACTTCCCAGTCTCCTCATCGCTCTAGTAAGGCATCTTGACGTAGAGTTTTGACTCTTCTCTTCTCAAATTTCACTAAAAAAAATTTAGGATCACGCGAGTATCTTGGATTTGTTCCGATGGCTTATGATGAGAATACTGTCTTGGTGCCTCCTGTCATGGGTTTAGTGGAAGTGTCCCGGGGAGTTGAGCTCTGAGGTGTTGTCATCATAATTTTATCGTTGCAATTCTGGAATACTTGAGATATGTTCGCCGACATCGAAAATCTCCTTTATGCAGTTCGTTGGTGAGATAACCTCGACGCCACCCAGTACTGGGGCGGGAGTTCGGGAGTATCGCCATAACTTGTATAACGGATGCTTTTCGAAGGTTGAGGTAGATGGTTTCCGAAGGTTTCTTGGTTATGTGTTGAAGGATGGATACAGCTGGATGTAGGATTTGCTAGTTTGGGTGAGATATTATGCTTCCCCTGTATCCCCAACACCTGATTGCATAACCGAAAAGTTTCGGGAGTTTCATAGGTGGGAATTCAAGTAGCTCTTAGGATATCCTTCCGACAGATGTATGATATGAAATTGGGGTTCGACGTCTAGTGGTTCGCCTATTCACGGTCGATTTTATAGTGGTCTCGTTGTGTCTTAAAGAGTCCTTGGCTATGCTGACTCGGGGATGCTTCGTATGTCATGTGCACTGCCTTGTACATGATGGTGTTGTACGATCGAGCCCGTGTAGGTCCCACCATGAAAACTTCGGACGAAATCTCTATCATATGTTTGTTCCGGCTTATTTCGCAAGCCAATCCTTGGTTTTATTTTGAGTTGTGGTATTCGAGTTGCTTCGAAGTCATATATTGATTCCACCCCTTGTTGATTTACCCCTCCTACCTAATTCTTCGTGGCTTTGCAATTTAGGAATATGTGACCACTTCAAGAGAAGTGCATTCATTCATTTTGTTCGGATGTGAAGACTTTATGTTGCAATTTTCATTCCGTTGGATTCACCTTCAATATTTGTCTATTTGTGTGCTAATGGTGGTCAACCTCTTCAGGATGGCTCCTCCAACGCGCACGACTCCGAATCCTGATCCGCCACCACCTCCACCTCCTCCGGAGGCTTGGCAAGCTATGATGGCCGCAAACAATGCAAACACACAGTTGATCATGCAAATCCTTCAAGAGCGCAATCAAGGCAGTCAAGGGAATCAAGGCAACAATCAGAACCATTTTGCTACTCTGAACCAGTTCCTCGCAAATGGTCCAAAGACGTTCAGCAATTGTGTTGAGGCTACCGATGCTGACGATTGGCTAGTGGACCTGGGCAAGCATTTTGAATGCAGCAACGTCAGGCCTGAAGATTTCGTCAAGTTCGCTTCTTTCTAGCTCAAAGATCAGGCTGCAGAGTGGTTCCAGCAGTACAAGGATTCCAGAGGTGGATGTTTGATCACTTGGGATGATTTCCGTCGAGATTTCCGAGCTCATCACATCCCTCAGAGTGTGACTAAAAGCAAACGTGAGGAGTTCCGCAGTCTCAAGCAAGGCTCTTTGTCTGTCTATGACTACAACAAGTTGTTCCAGAAGCTCACCCGTTTTGCCAAGCAGGATGTTCCTGATGAGAAGAGCATGATATATCAGTTCAGGGGTGGTCTCCGTGAAGAAATTCAGCTCGCTCTTGTCCTTTTTGAGCCGTTGAGGTACGATGAGTTCTACAACATGGCACTGAAGCAAGAGGCTGCTCAGTTGAGGTGTGATGCTTCCAGGAAGCGATTCAGAGGCACTACGCCTTCTTCCTCTACTCAAGTGGCCAAACAGCAGAAGTATTGGCTTCCTCCTCCTCCGTTCTGTCAGCCATATCAGCAGAAGAGCAAGGGTGGCAGTGGTTCTTCCCACCCACCCAACCCAGGCTTTCAGAACAAGACTTCGTCTCAAGCTCCAAGATCAAGTGCTCTGTACCACTGTCCGCTTTCAGAGGTCACGTGCAACAAGTGCCAACAGAAGGGTCACTACGCCAACAAGTGTTTCAACCAGAGGCGTGTTCCTCCTCCTCCTCCTGTCAGATCGGCAAGTACAGCAGTGGTCAAGCATAACCCCAAGTCCGCCAAGGTCAACTTGATGAACGCAGCTCAGGCAGAGGATTCGTCAGATGTCATCATGGGTAACCTTCCTGTTAACGATATTCCTGCAAAAGTTCTTTTTGATATGGGTGCTTCGCATCGTTTCATCTCCAGGCCATTTACATCTAGGCATGGTTTGGCTCAGCAAATTTTGCCTAGTCCATTAGCAGTCGTCTCTCCTGGTAGGCGCATGCAGGCTAACTCCATTGCTCCGGATATTTCTGTCATGTTGGGTGATTTCAAGTTTCTAGCTTCTCCAACGGTTCTTGGTGATTCGGATATCGATCTTATTCTCGGGATGGACTGGCTCTCTAAGCATAAAGCTCAGCTTGATTGTGCAGCCAAGCAGATTCAACTGACTCATTCGTCTGAGGATGTAATTGTCTTTGCTGCTCGGGATAATACAATCCGGTTGTTTTCTCTCAATGAGAAGGGTGAATTGGATGCTATTTCGCAGATTCCGGTTGTTTGTGAGTATCAAGACGTCTTCCCAGAAGAACTCCCAGGAATGCCTCCGCATCGGCCCGTTGAATTTGTTATTGAACTTGAGCCCGGTACGGAACCTGTGTGCAAACGTCCCTACAAGCTCGGCCCTGAAGAGTTGAAGCAGTTGAAGAAACAACTCGATGTTCAAGAAAGAATGGGGTCTCATTCGGCCTAGTACTTCTCCGTGGGGTTGTGGTGTTCTTTTTGTGAAGAAGAAGGATGGAACGGACCGACTTTGTGTTGATTATCGTCCATCGAACAAGAAGACCATCAAGAACAAATATCCACTTCCCAACATCAACGAGCTGTTCGAACAACTCAAGGGTGCCCAAGTATTCTCCAAGCTTGATCTTCGTATGGGTTATCATCAGATTCGAATTCGTGAGCAAGATATTCCCAACATGGCTTTCAGGACAAGCTATGGGTCATATGAATACACCGTCATGTCTTTTGGCCTCGCCAACGCTCCTCCGACGTTCTCTCGCATGATGAACTTCATCTTCAACCCCTACACCAATGACTTCGTTTTGGTCTATCTTGACGACATTCTGGTTTTCTCCAAGAACAAGGAAGATCATGCCAAGCTCTTGCGTTTGGTTCTTGACAAGCTCAGGGAACATCAGTTCTACGCCAAGTTCTCCAAGTGTGAATTTTGGCTCGATGAGGTTCTTTATCTTGGTCATATCATCTCTGCCAAGGGCATTGCCGTGAATCCTGAGAAGGTGTCTGCAATTGTAAATTGGGAACCTCCTCATAACGTGAAGCAACTCCGTAGCTTCCTCGGTCTCGCAAGCTACTGCCGAAGATTCATTGAAAAATTTTCTAAGATCGCGAAGCCTCTCTCAAATCTTCTCCAGAAGCACGTCAAGTACGTTTGGTCTCCGGAGTGTGATATTGCTTTCAACACTTTGAAAGAGAAATTGATCACTGCTCCAGTTCTGACTCCGCCTGATGAAACCAAGCCGTACGAGGTCTTTTGTGATGCCTCTCTCCAAGGTCTCGGTGCTGTACTGATGCAAGAGAAGAAAGTTGCTGCTTATACCTCTCGCCAGTTGAAGCCTAATGAGAAGAACTACCCCACTCATGATCTCGAGTTGGCGGCAGTTGTGCATGCTTTGTTGACTTGGAGACATCTTCTCTTGGGAAGGAAAGTGGACATTTTCACTGATCACAAGAGTCTCAAGTACATATTCGCTCAGCCTAATCTCAACCTCAGGCAAACTCGATGGGTCGAAATGATTCAAGAGTACAATCCAAGTATCGAGTATACTCCAGGCAAGGCCAATGTGATTGCTGACGCTTTGAGCAGGAAAGCATATTGCAACAGTCTGATTCTGAAGCCTTATCAACCCGAGCTTTGTGAAGCTTTCCGCAAACTTAATCTGCAAATTGTTCCTCAAGGTTTCCTCGCCAACCTTCAAGTTTCTCCTACCTTGGAAGACCAGATTCGCCAAGCCCAGCTTCTTGATGCTATGGTGAAAAAGGTGAAGATTGGTATCGCAAAGAGTCAGTCCAAGTACAAGTGCTACTGCCTTGATGACAAGGACACTCTCTTCTTCGAGGATCGAATTGTGGTACCCAAAGGTGAACTTCGTAAAGTGATTATGAACGAGGATCACAATTCTCTCCTCTCCATCCACCCTGGGAGCACGAAGATGTATCAGGATCTGAAGCAAACTTATTGGTGGACTCGAATGAAGCGCGAGATCGCTCAATTCGTGAATGAATGTGATGTCTGCAGAAGAGTGAAGGCAGAACACCAAAGGCCAGCAGGTCTCCTCCAACCTCTTGCCATTCCAGAATGGAAGTTTGACCACATTGAAATGGACTTCGTGACTGGGTTTCCAAAGTCCAAGCGTGGCAATGATGCTATATTCGTTGTCATCGACAAGCTCACCAAAGTGGCTCACTTTCTGCCTATCAAAGAGTCGATCACTGCAGCTCAATTGGCGGAACTCTACACCTCTCGAATTGTCTCTCTACACGGTATTCCTCAAGTGATATCTTCAGACTGTGGCAGCATCTTTACCTCCAAGTTTTGGGATTCTTTTCAGAAGGCCATGGGCACCAACATCCGCTTCAGCACTGCTTTCCATCCTCAAACAAGCGGTCAAGTCGAGCATGTCAACCAGATTCTTGAAGATATACTCAGGGCTTGTGTTATCTCCTTCGGCATGAAGTGGGAGGATTGTCTTCCTTATGCTCAATTCTCATACAACAACAGTTTTCAAGCAAGTTCGGGCAAGGCCCCATTTGAAATTCTGTATGGTAGGAAGTGCCGTACACCTCTCAACTGGTCTGAAACCGGTGAATGTCAGCTGCTGGGTAATGACTTAATCACAGAGGTAGAAGAAATGTGCAAGGTCATTCGTGATAACCTCAAAGCAGCCCAATCCCGCCAGAAGAGCTACTATGATAGTAAGCACCGTGATTTGGCTTTCGAGATCGGAGATCATGTTTACCTTCGCGTCTCTCCTATGAAAGGGACTCGTCGCTTCGGTATCAAAGGGAAGCTTGCCCCTAGATACGTCGGACCTTTCAAGATTGTCAGCAAGAGAGGCGACCTCGCCTATCAACTCGAGCTTCCTTCAAACTTTGCAAATGTTCATGATGTGTTCCATGTCTCCCAACTCCGAAAGTGCTTCAAGACGCCTGAACGCACCGTCAACTTCGAGGACATTGAGCTCCAAGAAGATCTCTCTTATCGTGAGCACCCAGTTGCAATCCTTGAAGAGACTGAACGCAGGACTCGCAACAAGTCAATCAAATTTCTCAAAGTCAAGTGGTCACACCATTCCGACCGTGAAGCTACCTGGGAACGCGAGGATCACCTCCGTTCTGAGTACCCGGAGTTCTTTCAGTCCTAGATCTCGGGACGAGATCTTTTCGTAGTGATGGAGTGTTGTAACGCCCCAGATATAACTTTCCCAATTTGTACTCCAACTCTTGCCGTTTCCGGCATTAAGTTATATTTATTTCTCGGGTTCGGGTCTTTGTCTCCGTGTGTTGTTTTCGTTTTCATGCATCTCATATCATGGCATCACGTGCAATGCATTTGCATACATGTTCATCTCATGCATTCGAGCATTTTCCCCATTGTCCGTTTTGCATTCCGGCGCTTCGTTCTCCTCCGGTGGCCATTTCTAGCTTTCTTTCATGTGTGGGGATTAAACATTTCCGGATTGGACCGAGACTTGCCATGCGTCCTTAGTTTACTACCGGTAGACCGCCTGTCAAGTTTCGGGTCATTTGGACTTCGTTTGATACTCCAATGGTTAACCGAGGGACCAAAAAGGCCTCGTGTGTGTTGCAGCCCAACACCCCTCCAATCTGGCCCAAAAGCCACCAAACTTTGTTCCATGTCCTAGAGCGTTCGATCACGATCGCGTGGCCGAAAACCGCACCTCATTTTGACTCTCCTAGCTCCACTTATGCCTATATATACACCCCTCCGTTTTCGAATCTCCCCTCTCCCCAAAACCCTAAAAAAGATCCCCGCGCCGGCCGGACACGTCCGATCCGACCGGACGCGCCGCCGCCCGCCTCCACCGCTCAGGAGCTGCCACGTGGCTCTCCCGCCACCGCGCCCGCGCCCCACATCGCCGGCCCGCGAGGGCCCGGGGCCGGCCCTACCCGCCGACCGCTCGGGCCAGAGGAGCCCGCGCGCCGCCTCATTCGTCCTCTTCCTCACGCCGCCGCCCGAGGCCATCGGCGCCGCCGCCGGCCACCTTAACCACCGCGGCGCCATTACCGGCCTCCGTCGCCGCTCCGCCACTCCGGTGCGCCGCCCGAGCCGCGGACGCCACCCACCGTCGCCGGGAGCACGCCGGCGCCGCCCCGGTCTCCCCCCTCGGAGAGCTCGAGCTCCGGCCACCACCACCATCTCCGGCGCCGGACATCTTCGTTTTTCGCGTCGGTGAACAGTGCCCCAATCTGGATACAGATCTGGAATTCGAACGGTTGACTTCTCCTCCCGAAACCCTAATTTCTGAGCAATCTTTGACCTGCCATATCTTTGCATCTGTAGTTCCATTTTGGACATATAATATATCAAAATCTTTGTCTCGACATGTACATCATTTCATTCCATTGCATCATTTTCATTTGAGTTCATCTTGATGCCCAAAATGCTGTTAGAAGGAGGCTTCGTGAGTTAAATTGCAGATCCGTTAGTTCATCTTAGACTTTTGTTATTTTTATCATGATTATTGTGTGCATGATATGCCTGTGAGTCTTTGGGATGAATTGTTAAGCATTTTGTCTTCTTTCCAGAGGTGCCACCCATGCATTTTTAGGATGTGTGTGGTGACTTGTGCAAGCTTGCAAAGAGAGGCACCTGAGAATTCTGTTTTCAGGGACTTAGTGAACTTCACTAAGTCTGGGATATTTTAGTTCAAGATGCCATATGTTCAGCTTGTTTCCTAGTGATCCGTGCCTCTTTTGAGGATCATCAGTAAGGGAGTTTTGATATTCATGTTATGATCTATCCATCCATGTCTTTGTTTGCACATGTGGAGTGCTCTAGCTTGAGTCAATCGAGCTCTACTTTTGCTTCGTGGTAAATCTTGGCAGATCGTCAACTTGTTTGCGATTTTGCCGATGCTATTGTTAGTGATCCATGCATGCTATGCCATTGTTCTTGCCATGTCTAGCTAGCATTTTGTGCCTTATTTATTGATATATGTTTGCCTTGCTATGACTTGCACCATGGTGAGTGCATCGAGCTCGTTTACATGCCTTCGTGAGTTAATTTTCAGCATGTCTCAGTTTTAACCAAGTCTGAAAACTGATTGTGCGTGAGCTATGTTCGTGTGCTCGTTAGAGTATTTTGTGAACCCTTTTGGCTCCAGGTCACTTTGGGTACCATGTTCTTACTTGTCATAATCAGGTTGTGTATCATGTTGTTTTGCTGCTTCGAAGAGAGCACCGTGGTCTGAAATTTCAGACTAGTGTTAATTTCACTAAGTCTGAAATCTGTTTTGCGTTTGCGTTTTTGCCATGCTTGTTTGAACCTCATAATAGATGAATTTGGCCGTGGCTCAGTGCTAGTGTTTTGATAAGCATCTTGTGTACATCCCTGCCATGTATTTTGTTATCATGTTTGGTGGCTGTAGCATGTTCATTTCGTTGCATTTAGGAGCCTACTTGCTGTAAATCGCAGACCGGTTCATTTCGTAAAACGCTTGCCATTTCCAAACCGTAGCTCCAATTCCATTGATCTTTATATCGTTTTCAGGTGATTTCATCCCCTCTATCCAGTGGCACACTTGGTTTTCCAAGTTGAGGCCAGGATCATGCATTTCCTGTCACGTCTGGCATTTTGCATCCCGCATCGCATCCCGCATAGCATATCATCATTGCATCTTATTGTTGGAGTTTGCACGTGGTTGATTGTATCCTTGTTGCTTGTTTGTGTTGTTGGGTAGAGCCGGGAGACGAGTTCGTTAACGAGGAGCCCGTTGAGTTTGCTTTTGAGGATCCAGTCAACTCTGACAACTGTGCAGGCAAGATGATCATACCCTCGAAATCACTACTATCTTTGCTATGCTAGTTTGCTCGCTCTTTTGCTATGCCAATGCTACGATGCCTACCACTTGCTTGTCAGCCTCCCAATTGCCATGTTTGAGCCTCTAACCCACAATTGTCCTAGCAAACCGTTGATTGGCTATGTTACCGCTTTGCTCAGCCCCTCTTATAGCATGGTTAGTTGCAGGTGAAGATTGGAGCCGTTCCTTGTTGGAACATTTATTTACTTGCTGGGATATCATTATATTGCCATGTTATCTTAATGCATCTATATACTTGGTAAAGGGTGGAAGGCTCGGCCTCTCGCCTAGTGTTTTGTTCCACTCTTGCCGCCCTAGTTTCCGTCATATCGGTGATATGTTCCCGGATTGTTGCGTCCCTTACGCGGTTGGGCTATAATGGGAACCCCTTGATAGTTCGCCTTGATTAAAGCTTTTCCAGCAATGCCCAACATTGGTTTTATCATTTGCCACCTAGCCTCTTTTTCCCTTGGGTTTCCGGAGCCCGAGGGTCATCTTATTTTAACCCCCCCCCCCCCCCCCCCCGGGCCAGTGCTCCTCTGACTGTTGGTCCAACTGTCAGCTGCCGGTGGCCACCAGGGGCAACTCTGGGCTGGCCTACCCATACCTAAGACAATCTGAGTGTGCCCTGAGAAAGAGATATGTGCAGCTCCTATTGGGATTTGTCGGCACATTCAGGTGGTGTTGCTGGACTTGTTTTAACCTGTCGAATCATCTTGTTGTACCGAGATACCGAGTTTGATCGGTGTGTCTTGGGTGGAGGTCTATACCTTCGTTGACCGTGAGAGCTTGTTATGGGCTAAGTTGGGACCCCCTGCAGGGATTGATCTTTTGAAAGCCGTGCCCGCGGTTATGGGCAGATGGGAATTTGTTAATGTCCGGTTGTAGATAACTTGAACCTTAATTATTTAAAATGAATCAACTGAGTGTGTTGTCGTGATGGCCTCTTCTCGGCGGAGTCCGGGAAGCGGACACGTTGTTGGAGTTATGTTTGCGCAGGTTGCTCTCTAGTTCCCCGCTCGCGCCTTGCTCTCTCTTCTCGCTCTCTTTTGTGAATAAGTTAGCCACCATATATGCTAGTCGCTTGCTGCAGCTCCACTTACATTTACCCCCTTCCTACCTATTAAGCTTAAATAGTCTTGATCGCGAGGGTGCGAGATTGCTGAGTCCCTGTGGCTCACAGATTACTATTAGACCAGATGCAGGGACAGATGATACAGCTCCAGATGGCACGCTTGAGCTCAAGTGGGAGTATGACGAGGATTCTCAACGTTACTATGTGTCTTTTCCTGATGATCAGTAGTGGTGCCCAGTTGGGGTGATCGGGACCTATGTCGCTTGTTGGGTTGTCATTTTTTTGGCGCCGTAGTCGGGCCATGAGTGTTTGGATGATGTATGTTATTTATGCACTTTGATGTGACGTGGCGAGTGTAAGCCAACTATGTACCTCCCCTTTATATTATTTATGTACATGGGATGTGTGATGATTTCCTAACTTGCGACATTGCTTTCAATGCGGTTATGCCTCTAAGTCGTGCCTCGGCACGTGGGAGATATAGCCGCATCGAGGGCGTTATAATCTGGCGGCTCCCCGACGACCTACAAGGACGCCCGCGCCCTCCCTTAACCCTAGACGCCCCTCCTTTCCTCCTCTTCGCGCCGCCTCCTCCCCCACCACGTGCGACTGACACCATCGTCACCGTCGCCGTGTTGATTCCGCGCCCACCGCCTCCCGTTCGTCTCGCCGACATGCCCGAACGCCTCCCCGACGTCGACTACGTCAACTACGCTGAACGGAACAAGCTGGGAAGCCTCTACACCGCCACCATCTTCTTCACCTTCCTCGGATCGAGGTCGACTGACGTCGTCGATTCCGGACGCTCCGCGCCTCCCTGAGCACACTGCCACCTCCCTACGGATCCTAGTGAGCATCTGCGTCGCCCCTCGCCTCGCACCGTGTTCCCTTGCTCCTAGCTGCGTTCGCCATAGATGGCCGAGCTCGTCGCCGCCGTTCGTTGTCGTTGCCGTGGCCAAAGCCTCCGATGCTTGCGTCCGTGCTCGCGGGTGTGCTTAGCATGTTCGCAGCGACCCAACACACGCGTCTGCACGTCCAGTAGTAGCCACCCGCTGCCGCCGCATCCTGACCTCACCGTCCGCAGCTCCATCTCCTCCTCACCCGCCTGGCCTTGCCCGCCCCGTGCTCGCATTGCCCGTGCGCCGACTGTCTGGTCGCTGAGCCCCTGTCCGTCGCCGCCTTCCATTGCCCTGCCCCGTCACGGCCCTGCCGCTACCACTGGCGCCCTGTCGCTCACCGGCTACGTCGGCGTCCGCTCTGGCCGTCGCGCCCGCTTACTCCCGCCGGCCCTCGTGCCGCTTGCCGCCTTCCTCTGCCCCTACCCTTGCCGCACCCGCATGACCGCGGTCGCTTCCCCTCCCCCCCCCCCCGCTCCGTCCGGCGGCTCCGCCGTCGCCGGCTACCTCGCCCCACGTCCGATGCTGCTCAAGCCAAGCCGCGCCCTGCCCGGTGGCCTCATGCCATGCCCGGACGAGCATTGCCCCGACCGCACCTCTCGGGCACGGGCGCCCGCAGCCCCGTTAGCCCGACACCCACTAAGCCCCCCGGCCCACTGACCAGGGGGCCCACGCCCCTGTTTTTTTAAGAAAAAAGAGTTAAAATAATTATTAATTAATTAATTAGTTAATTAATTAATTAATTAATACGTTAATTAACTTAATTAACTCTGTTTAATTAGCTTAATTACATAACTAGTCTAATTAAACTGTTAGGTTAGCTGTTGTTTCAATGACACGGGCCCCACACCCTGTTGACCAGTCAACGTTGACTAGTCAACTGGGTCCCCCTAGCACTACTAGGAAAAGGCCTACTAATGGCGCACCTAATTTGGCCATTGATGGCGCATTAGTGGTGCGCCATTAGTAGCACGCCATTAGTATATTTTACTAATGGCGCACCACTGATGCGCCATTAGTATCTGGTATACTAATGGCCCATCTAGGGTGCGCCATTAGTATATACAATAGTGCGCCATTAGTATGCCTCCCAGGGGCCATGTATACCCAGGTGCTTTGGCATACTAATGGCGCACAACAACAAGATGTGCCATTAGTAACTTCGGCATACCAATGGCGCACTGTGATGTGATGCGCCATTAGTATGAATATTAGGTTTTTTTATTTTTTTTATTTTCTATTTTTTGCACAGGTTACAAAATGTATAATTGGACAAAATATAGACAGCACACATCAACAACAGATTCATCGAATACAATAGAAGATTAGTCTCTGAATACAATTCATCATATTAGTCTCCGAATACAATTCATCATATTAGTCTCCGAATTGAAAAGACCGAACAAAGATAAAACATTACAAGTCTCAAGACCGCGAGTATCGAGTTTGTCGGAAGTAATACTAATCCTAACAAGTCCTACTAATCATCATCATACAACTTCTACTCGTTATTCATAACAAGTCATACGATCATCATCTTGATAGTCTTTGAACCAACCCTACTTAATTATTCATCAGCACATGATCATCAGTATTAGGCAGGACCTAAATACCCTATTTAAGCTAAAATAGGATAAAACAATATAGACCCTGACTCTCCATTATGGAGAATGGAGAACATCCTGTCTCCAATTCTTGCGCTTCGCTTCCTTTTGCTTCCAAGAAGCTCCTTACGACTGTCCATATATTTTTTCCATCCTTTGATTTTCATGTCTCCACTTCTTTTAGAAATCTGGTATGGACAGTTGAGATTCGTAGGATGACCTGGCTGTATGTTCAAAACATTAACACTACCTTTCAGATACATCATATGAGGCACACAATTCTCTGGGATTATCTGTTGAAAAACATAGTAATAACTTCATAGTTAGCAATGATGTACTAGTTTTAGAAGTATGCAAAAGATGCACGGATGTCGTAATAGTAAAAATCTTACCAGGGTATCTCCATGGTAGTTACCGTAGTTGAACACATGCACTAGTGGCACGTATTTACCATAATGTTGAGGAATTTGTTTGTGGATAATGTAATTTTCAATGTCAGTACAAAATCCGACCAGATGATTTTTCTCCTTGTAAGTTGTTAATTCGGAGCCATCGGTGTAGTGGGTTTTGTCTACCATCTCCCGCACATTCTTTGAACAATAAAAATAAGCTGTCAATGGAAATAAGCTGTCAACTATTTTGAAATAAACAATATAAATTAGCTAATAACTATGTTTGAGAAACTCACATAGCGGTAGAACTGGAGGCGTATCAACAAGGACCCAAATGTCCATATTGTCTTGGTTGATGTCAGGATTACCAAGATCCATGGTGATAAGCATACCCTCATCAAAACCATACATCTTGCAAAATGCTTCCCAATTTTTGCAACCAAAATGGGTTACGCTCTCAGAATTATATAGATTTACTTCAAAGTCCACATCGTGATGAGTCCTTAGGTGAATTTTCTTTGTTTCAGAAATTTCATGGTCTTCAAAATCCATCCTCTCCAAGACATAGCGTCTTGCATGGCATGGGATAAGCTATACTCGAATTGTAAAAGATGAAAATTACACGTTGAAATAGTTGAAGTAATGCTTAATTATGAAAATAACACTTGTCGTCGTTGTGTACCGTTTCGACTTCGAAGGTCTCCTCGAGCTTAATGCTGAAGCGCCGATCATCGTCTAGGTGAGGCATGTCGCACAGACCTCGATTGTCGTGGCACCAGTCGCACTCCGCCGGGAGACTTTCGTCGTCCGATGATGATGACGACATATCCTGGGACAGCTCCCAGAATTGCTTGCCGCCCGAACCACCGGCCTCATCGTTGTGGGCCATGTTTCGCTCTAAATAGGAAAAAAGTTTGGTCAAAAAGTTGGTTATTGTCAAGGAACAAGATCATGGTCTCATCATTTAGGGTTTGTCGACACCGAGGCACCCTAAAAGCCTAAGCTTTCATCATTTAGGGTTTCGATGCCGAGGCACCCTAAAAGCCTAAGCGTACATCATTTAGGTTCTCATCGACACCGAGGCATCCGGGGCAGCCAAGTTAAGTTTTCATCATTTAGGGTTTATCGATGCCGAGGCACCCTAGGTTGGGCCTAATCACTTGGCACTAATCACTTGGCTCTATTGCCACCTATGGTTTAATGCAGCAAGAATGGCGGGGCAGTTGATCCTACTTAACTAAGTACTAAGATACCCCGACCCATGCATTAGTCGCAAGTACCCCATATGTCCTATTTTTAGCAAAGTCATGCTAAAATTCACGGAAAATTTCAGCATGACCTTTGCTGAAAATAGGACATATGGAGTACCCGAATTTGCCGGAACGGAAGTTAATCGACATTCCGGCAAACTCAAGGGCCTCTCGGGGTACCTGCAAAATCATCACGACATGACGGTCGGAGACAAAAGCCAGCAAACTAGCACCACAATGTGCCTCTACTTTCATATGGATGAAAAGGCCACAGACCATATGGTCCTCTGCTTTCATATGGACAAAAAATCAGCTCAACTTATGTGAGCTTCCATTCCAGATCTAATAGGTCACCCAACAAAAAATCATCAATAGTTTTAGCTGGAAAAAATCATGCACATAATCAGTTTTGCAATCATAAGTTTGAGAAATGGTGGTTGCTTCGAGAGGATTCCAAAGGCCTAGTGGCTAGCTACATCCTGGCATGCTCCCACCAAAAGTTCCAAAGCCATTGATATTTTAGATGTCAAAGTTGATATTTTAGATGTCAAAGTTGAATCTAAGCAGAGATCTAGAGATAGAGATATAAGTGAGGGGCAAAACCCCCTCATACTTCCATAAATCAAAAGAGAAAACCATGATCGTAGCCTTGTATCTGGCTCTTTTGGTGGCCTCTGTCAACTTTAAATCTGACCAGGTTTCTCCTCTCTGGTGAATTCTTATCTATGAAAAGAAAATCAATATGGAGGAGAATGAGCTACTTCAAGCTCCCTTAAATGAAGTTGAGATTAAAAAGGCAGTTTGTGGTTCACACTCAGATGGTGCCCCTATCCATGATGGTCTCTCCTTTATGTTCTATCAGCACTTCTGAGATGTGATCAAAACTGATTTGATTGCTCTTTTTCAAGCCTTTTCTGGAAAAGTAACAGTAGCTATTGATGCTACTCCAAAACGCATGCACTCCACTGCAAGCACATAATCTTTTATTCAAGTAATAGTGTATGATGAATTTGATTATTCAGACTTAAGTTGCTTCAAGTGATGTCACTAGTTTCAGTTAACTAGAGTACTACAGCAAATGGAGTACCTAATCTGATCCAGTTAAAGTCTCCAGATGGAGTACCAAATGGAGTACTACAGTTGCTGCACTTGCTACACCAAAACAGCTACTGATCAAGTACCAGAGTACTCTAGTTGATCAAGCAGCAGTAGAAAGACTGTAAGTGTTTAAATTCAGTTGATCAAGCAGACTCGTCAAAGTACTACTGCAAGTGTTTAAATTCAGTCAAGTATACTACTGCAGGTGTTTAACAAATTAAAGTGCACTGGGTCATGGCCAATTTTGGAGGCGACAAGGAGGAGGAAGGGTGGAGAGGGCGGAAGGAGGAAGGAGGAGAGGTACCTGGGCGGGCGCGGCCGGTCGCCGGAGGGGTCGGGGTCGGGGTTGGTGTCGGGGTCGGCGGCGGCGGCGGCGTCGAAGGGATGCCTCGGTTGGTCTGGGGAGGCTGGCGGCCATGGCGAGGTCGCGGAGGCGTCGGCGATGGAGGAGCTGCGATGGTGGGGCCGTGGGGGCGCGGGGGCGCCGGCAGCGGCTAGGAACCCTATCTGTCGCGCTCGGGAGGGAGGTTGTCGCAGGCGGGGCCGCAGGGGGAGGGGGGCGGCGAGGGCGCGGGCGCGGGCGGAGGGAGGACGGTGAGGGCGCAGGCGCGGGCGGAGGGGGGACGGTGAGGCCCCGGCGCGGGCGGAGGGGGGATGGCGAGGGCGCGGGCGCGGGCGGAGGGGGGACGGCAAGGGCGCGGGCGCGGGCGGAGGGGGGACGGCGAGGGCGCAGGCGCGGGCGGAGGGGGGACGGTGAGGGAGGTGGACGGGTGCGGCGGGGGAAGCGAGCACGGCCGGGGACGGCGAGCACGGCCGGGAAAGTGGTGGGCGGTGGTGGTCAGGCGCGGGTGAGACGAGGCAGGGGAGGGATTACTAATGGCGCACCATCTGGTGGTGCGCCATTAGTAGTTTTGCAAAAAAATACTACAGTGCGCCATTACTAGTTTAAACTAGTAATTGCGCATTGTGGGACAGTGCGCCATTAGTAGTTTTGCAAAAAAAGAAATAAAAAATATAATAAAAAAATAACATTAGTGGCGCACTTTACGACAGGTGCGCCATTACTAGTTACAACTAGTAATGGCGCACTGTGTCTGGATGCGCCATTAGTATGTTTGGACAGGCGCACTAGTTCAAAAAAAAATTTGATACTAATGGCGCACCCTGGGCCAGATGCGCCATTAGTAGTTTCAACGCTAATGGCGTATCAGAAGGTGGTGCGCCATTAGTATATACTAATGGCGCACCGCTTGTCTAGTGCACCATTAGTGTCAATCCCATCTATAGCCCTTTTTCTAGTAGTGTGGCCCGCATGCCCACATAGGTTAGACTAGGAAATATTCTGGCTTGCCTTATACTCCAAGTAGATCATGTACTCCTATATATATGCCCACGAGGCTCAAGCAATACAACGAACTATTCCACCAAACCTCTCTCTCCCTTTTAACAGGTAGCACACAAAGTGTTACTTCGGTAAACGGGAGTTGCATAATCTCATAGTCATAGGAACATGTATAAGTCATGAAGAAAGCAATCAATAGCAACATACTAAATGATCAAGTGCAAAGCTAACGGAATGGGTCAAGTCAATCACATCATTCTCTTAATGATGTGATCCCGTTAATCAAATGACAACTCATGTCTATGGCTAGGAAACATAACCATCTTTGATCAACGAGCTAGTCAAGTAGAGGCATACTAGTGACACTCTGTTTGTCTATGTATTCACACATGTATCATGCTTTCGGTTTAATACAATTCTAGCATGAATAATAAACATTTATCATGATATAAGGAAATATAAATAACAACTTTATTATTGCCTCTAGAGCATATTTCCTTCAAAGTCCGCGTGGGATCTTTTACCGAGTGTCACCAGAAAAGGCTCTCGGTAAAGTTCCTAAACCTAGATCTAGGTTTAGGACCTTTACCGAGAGCGACCCTCGGTAACACTGTACTGTACCGAGAGCTACTCTCGGTAAATGGCCTTTACCAAGGGTGGCTCTCGGTAAAGGCCCAAACCCTAGACCACCCACATCCCCTGTTGTTGTTTTCAGCCTTTAGTTTTTCATACATGATTGGCAAAGCACCTTACTTTGACTATTACACTTTACCGAGAAGGGGGTGTTCTGGTCGTGCGCCCATGCGGTGGCCCGGGCGTTCTATGGCATTGACCGACACCGAGAGGGGCTAGGGCTCGGTGAATACCTGCTTGTCAGTGTTACTACAAGTCAGTGCGAGGCATCGGACCAAGTTGGGGCCATCCCCTCACTTGATCGCCCACCATCGGCTCGATCTAGGGGACGACACGCATCCAGTGATCGACATTCCCGCTTGTGTGTCCGGTACGTGAGGCATCTTCCATGTCAGTGTTGTGCACTGGTTATTCAGACACCACACCACCCTTTCGTATGTATTCCCAGGCCACACGCATGTTGGGGCGGCTGTCGAACCCCCCTCGTGTGGCTTCCCGGCCGAGAGGTCATCCGGTGGCCCCCGCGGCCTACGGCGATGACCGGCACCGAGAGGGTGTAGGGCACGGTGAATACCTACTTGTACGTGTTACTACATGTCCGTGCGAGGCATCGGACCAATCTGAGGCCATCCCCTCACAGGTCAGTCCTAAACCTAGATCTAGGTTTAGGACCTTTACCAAGAGCGACCCTCGGTAACGCTATAATGTACCAAGATCTACTCTCGGTAAATGGCCTTTACCAAGGGAGGCTCTCGGTAAAGGCCCAAACCCTAGACCACCTACATCCCCTGTTGCTGTTTTCAGCCTTTAGTTTTCATACATGATTGGCAAAGCACCTTACTTTGACTGTTACACTTTACCGAGAAGGGGGTGTTCTGGTCGGGCGCCCATGCGATGGCCCAGGCAGTCTACGACAATGATCGGCACCGAGAGGTGGTAGGGCTCGGTGAATACCTGCTTGTCGGTGTTACTACAAGTCAGTGCGAGGCATCGGACCAAGTAGGGCTTCCGGACCGAGAGGTCATCCAGTGGCCCCATCGGTATACGGCGTTGACCGACACCAAGAGGGGGTTTGAGCACGGTGAATACCTGCTTGTACGTGTTACTACAGGTCAATGCGAGGCATCAGACCAATCTGAGGCCATCCCCTCACATGATCGCCCACTTTGGGCCCGATCTGGGGGACAACACGCATCCAGTGATCTACATTCCAGCCTGTGTGTCCGGTACGTGAGGCATCTGCCACGTCAGTGTTGTGCACTGGTTATTCAGACACCACACCACCCTTTCATTCGTATTCCTAGGCCACAGGCATGTTGGCGCGGCTGCCGGAACCCCCCTCGTGCGGCTTCCCGGCCGAGAGGTCATCCGGTGGCCCCGGTGGTCTATGGCGTTGACCGGCACCGAGGGGTAGTGGTAAGTGATATTTTAGTTATTAAATCACATGAAATATTATACACAAAAGGAGAGAGCCAAAAAACAAAGATTAAAAAAGAAAGGTGACATAGTATTTACCGAGAGCCAAGTATCGACCCTCGGTAACGCTTAGCTTTACCAAGCGTTGCTCTCGGTAAATGTCGTAACCCTAGATCTTAGTCGTTTCTTTCTCTGTTTCTACTCTACTGAGTTCCTCTTTCTTCCCCCCTCGTCTCTTTCCCTCCTGTCTGCCGACGCGGTGCCTCCCCCACCCCCACTGCCGCCGCCGCCTGGATCTGCCACCGCCAGCACCAACTGCCGCCGCCGCCCCCCTCATCTGTTGCCGCCGCCACCATCATCTGTGGCCGCCGCCACCATCTTCGGCATGGCCGGCAGCGGGCGTCGTCGTTCGTCGTTGCCGGGCGTGGACGGCGGCCGCCGGCAAGGTGCTAAGGCGGTGCGGCACCTGGAGACGCCCTCAGGTACCCCTCCCCTCTTCTCAAACTACAGTAGAGTAGAAACTGAAAAAAATGAGGATTTGCTGACGTAAAATGAGCACCTAGTGTAGCACTAGTCTGTAGTCGCCTTGGTCGTTTGGTTCATCTAGAATGAGCAAACAATATCTTCTTTCACAACGCCCATCTTCCACTCCTAAAGCTTGTTGATTCTATAAATCTGAATGTCATTTATGGGTTCAGGCTGGAGCAAAGCAATTAGGCTCCCTGCTCCCGGTTTTGTTTCTTGGATAAAGCACTCAGTGGCGGTAGCATGAACTGTTTGGTGCCCGTACATGCATGATTTCTGACCATCTACTTCTGTCCAAGAAAATGTTTCATTTATCTGTTATTTTCTGTTTGTTAAAGCATGCATGATTCGGTAACTCCTAACCGAATCTGGTGGTGCACTTGATATTAACTCAACATTTTCTGTTTGTTAAACTTTTGGCTGCACTTCTCTTGCTCTCTTTGAGACTTACAGTGCTGCACCTGATATTAACTGACCATTTTTGCTATTTTTTTTTGAAAGATCCAGCAATTGCTGGCTTTTCATTGCATTAGCAGGAAGTAGTGGGAGAAATAACATGAGGGGGTTCAGGTCCTAGGACCAAGTACAGGAAAAGGAGTACATCATACAGCAACGGACCGGATTTTCCGGCCGTGAAAAGAGAAGCAAAACTATTTCCTCATGGCGGATCCCAGAAGGGGCTCTGCAAGCCAGTGGCTCCGGCCTGGCGCCATAGTTGAACGGAGTTGTCAATGGCCCTGAAGATGCCGTCCGGCTCTGGTTGCTTGCCTTTGAAAGTGCAGTCATTGCGCTCCTTCCAGATTTCCTAGCAAGTTAGGAGGATGGTGGTTTTTGCCCCTTTCCTGGAATCCATCGGCGTTGCCTGGACCATCTTGTGCACGATCTCAATCGGACTGGAGGTCGTCCAGGAGTCGCCCGGGAGGAGGTTTGAGCATCCTCCCCTGCGCCCCACCGATTGCCAGACAGCCAGGGCAGCTGGGCAGTCCCATATGAGGTGGTGTGCCGACTCAAGGCTGCGAGCACACAGTTGGCAGAAGTAGTTGTTTGGCCAACCACGTCGCTGGAGGCGGTCATTTGTCCACAGACGGTCCATCAGCAGCAGCCAGGCGAAGAATTTGATGTTTCCCGTTGCCCACGTCTTCCAGACTAGATCATCCATGTTTGATCGTAGCCTGCCTTGAAATTGCATCGTGTAGGCCGATCTTGCTGTGTATTGCCCCTTTGCATCCTGGTTCCATCGGATGGTATCCTGTGTGCCATCCCTGAACACCGTTGCAGCTGTGGTGATCTGACGATTTAGTCGAATGAACTCCGGCAGCAGAGGCAGTGTGTCCCCGTGCCTAAGATCCCTTATCCAGTTATCATCCCTGATAGCGTCGCACACGGTCTGCTTCTTCCTCTTGGAGTGGCTGTAAAGGCCCGGATATGCCACAGCAAGGGTGCAGGCTCCAAGCCACCGGGAGTGCCAGAACAGAGCCATCGAACCATCGCCGATTGTCACTATTGTTGCAGCTGCAAACAAGGCCATGTCCTCACTGTTGCATGGCTGCATGGTGCCATGCCAAGGGCGGCTAGGGTCTGTCCAGGCAATCCAGAGCCATCTCAGTCTCAAGGCGCGACTGAAACGCTCAAGATCGGGGATTCCCAAGCCTCCATGCATGGTCGGTGTGCAGACCGTCGGCCAGTTCACCTTGCAGCTGGCTCCAGTGATCTCCTCCTCCTGCTTCCACAAGAATTTCCTCCTACATTTTTCAATATCTTTCAGTAGCTTCTTTGGGATCCGCAGAACTGTGAGTGCAAAAGTTGGCATGGCACTGAGCACACATGTAACAAGAATCCTCCGGCTAGCTATAGGTAGCAGCCTGCCTTTCCATCCCGCTAGTCTAGCATTAAGCCTATCTATGATGAATTGTAGGTGCACTAGCCTTAATCTAGAAGTGGTGATAGGGAGGCCTAGGTAGGTGGCTGGGAAGGTGCCTATTGCACCTCCAAAATTTTGAAGCACTTCCCCGAGGTCGATGTTGTCGCATCTAATTGGCAGGGTTGATGATTTTGCAGGGTTTATATGAAGGCCCGTGGATTCGCCGAAGCTTCGTAGAATATCTAGAAGCGCATCAATCTCCTGCTGTATTGGGTTTGCGAAAATGACAGCATCGTCAGCGTATAAACTGACTCTAAGCTTGAGCTCTCTGCCGGGCAGGGGGGCAAGGAGTTATCGATGCATGGCCTCTTCTAAGAGATGATGAAGCGGGTCGATCGCCAAGATGAACAGGAAGGGCGATAGGGGGTCTCCTTGCCGGAGTCCTCGACGGTGGATGATCTTGCGGCCCGGCGAGCCATTGAGGAAGGATGAGGATGAGGTGACGAGAAGTAGAGCGATCCAGTCTCTCCACCGGGCACTAAATCCCAACTTTTGCATCAGCTAAAGGATATACTCCCATGACACATTATCGAAAGCTTTTGCAATGTCTAGCTTAAGTAGTAGTGCAGGGGTCTTTTTTCTGTGGAGAGCTTTGACGCAATTCTGGACGTACAGGAAACTATCGTGGATGCATTTGGTGTGAAGGAAGTCCGACTGAGCTGGGGAGACGAGGGTGTGTATGACCGTGGCCAGCCTCATCGACAGCACTTTGGAGATAAGCTTGGCGATGGAGTGCATCAGACTAATAGGCCTATAATCACTAATGGTGGATGCCCCATCTTTTTTTGGTAGGAGAGCTACAAGGGCCGTGTTGAGCATGGCGAAGTTTCTGCCAGCAAGATTGTAGAACTGAGAGAAGGACGCCATGATGTCGCTTTTGATCAGCGCCCAACATGATCTAAAGAAGCTGCCGGAGAAGCCGTCCGGCCCTGGAGATCGCTCAGCCGGGGAGGACTTGATTGCGAGCCACACTTCTTCTCCAGTGAAAGGATTGTCGAGGCCACCACCGTGGATTTGTGGCAGTTGTAGTGCGGTCTAGTTGATGGTGGCACTCCACGGCGCCGTCGAGCCTAGCAAGGAGTGGAAGTGATCATGGATCATTTTCTCCTTGTCCTCCTGTGCAGTGACTACCCCAGCTAGTCCGTGCAGCGCATGGATGAAGTTTTTCCGGGCTCTGGAGCTAATCTTCGCCTGAAAGAAGGTGGTTGGCGCATCGCCAGCCCGGAGCCAAGTTATTCGGGACGCCTGCCTTTTTCGGGCCCTCTCTACTGTAGCCAGGCCTAAAATTCGCAGCTTGAGGGCTTTTCGTAGATGGAATTCATCATCAGAGAGGGGTCTAGTTTCCTATGCTATGTCTAATCTCATGACGATTTCCAAAGCAAGGTGTAGCTGGAGGCGCGCGTCGCTGAACATCGACTTGCTCCAAATCTTCAGATCCTTGGCCACTCGAGTCATCTTAGTGTTAAGTCTTGCAAAGGCACAGCGCTCCGTCGTGGGTCGATTCCAAGCCCTGTCTACTGTTTCATGGAAGTGTGGGTGCCGAGGCCAGAAGGACTCGAATCTGAATCTTGCCCGCCATCGAGGAGCTGCCGCCGCGGCAAGCAGCAATGGGCAGTGGTCGGAGCAAGAGGTGGACGCTGCATGCAGCAGGTGTGCTGGGAAAAGGCTTTCCCAAGCTATCGTGCAGAAGAACTTGTCAATGCTAACTAGGGTTGGGTTTCTCCGCTCGTTGCTCCAAGTGAAGCGGCGATTTTTGCATTTGATTTCACATAGACCCCCTGCATCAATGGCCGCTCTAAACTTGCCAATGATCCTACGATTGATGTTGCTATTTTTTTTGTCTCTAGCCTCATATATAATGTTGAAATCGCCATTAATCAACCAGGCCTCTCCTGGCTGGGGAGCCACCCTAGCGATTTCGGCAAGGAAATCATCCTTGCGTATTTCATCTGCTGGCCCGTAAACCGTTGTCAGCCAGAAATAGTCCTAGGCTCCGATTATACTAACTTTAGCCGTGATGGAGAACTATCCTATCGCGTGGGTGTGAACGGAGACAGTGTTGGAGTTCCAGAAGATGGCGACTCCTCCTCGTGTTCCCATGGCAGGTAGCACGACGCAATCATCTAATCTACTCCCTCCAATTTCCTTTGCTATCGCTGGCGACCAGTTTTCGATTTTTGCCTCCCGGAGACATAGAATAGCTAGCCTATGCGTGCTCACAGCCTCACAAACTACAGAGCGACGGGCCGGCGTGTTTAAACCTCTAATGTTCCAGCTCATTATAGGGCAGGGCGTGCTATCCATTTGCAGACGGAGGGGTGCTCATGGGATGAATTACAGTTGTAGCATGCACATAAAACCATCGATGACTGGGAATCACTGAAGGGAAAGACGAGTACACCATCCACCTATCCTGGGGTTGCCGGCGGCCACCAATAGGCCCAAAACCCCGCCGGCAAACACTAAACCTCCTACTGCAGCTACTGTTACAAGGTTGCAGAAACATAACCAAAGTTAACTTCATGAGGCACACGTCTGGCCGTCGTCGACGGGGGATACTAGTGGAGTCTACTGGCATGGTGCAGCGGATGGCCTTGGGGCCTCATCGTCTTGGGCCCCTGCAATGACCTTGAGGGCGCGGGCATCGAGGCAGGTGAGCTTGGCAATGGCAGTGATGTCAGTGTCTGAGAGCGGCTCGTCGAAATGGCGAATGAGAGCTTCGGCCGCTTGGGCTTTCATCTTCTCCTTGGGGCCAAGGATCCCCAGCCCGTGCACAATGCGTAGCGTGTCCCTCTGCGAGACCGGCACCGCTGAGGGGTTGCTGGCCTACCTAGCACTCTGCCTGGTCGGCTTCGGGGTGTTTCGAGCCCTAGCTGGCATCTTGTTCCGGGCCGGCGGCTTGCCGATCACCGCACGGGGCAGGGGGGTCAAGAGGGGCTGTGTCTCCGGCACTTCTTCTTCACGAAGCAGCTGCAGCTCCGTGACCTTCTGGGTGACCTCGCCTAGCTACAACTCATGCGTGCGTGCCACCTGTGGGGTGTGGCAAGCAAGGGAGAGAGCAGGCCCCAGGTCCAGGGATTCATCAGTGCCCTCGCCGTCTTCCTGGGTGAAGGTGAGCGGTCTGTCGAGCTTGGCAGCAATGATCTTGTCGATCTTTGAGGCTTGGTCATCGGTTCGGGGCGGGGGCGTCAGGGTCTTCTTTGCGCCTTCAAAGAAATCAGCGACCGGGTCCGCTACGGGGGCCGGCGCTGGAGGCGGGGCGAGCTTGTGTGGCGGAGCGGACAGGGAGATGCCATTGGAGGCCCCCTCCCCCGCTCTAGACGGCTTGTGCCCTACTGGCTCCTTACTCCTGGTCTTTGATGGGCGGGCCGGCGCGCCGGGCTGCACCACCTCGCTGCGCCTAGCAGGGGCGTGTGGCATCTCTTTGTCAAGGCACAAGTGCCTGCCACGAGGCGCGCCCTGGCGGTGGCGGGAGATGGGAGTGCGGCTGCGCTGGCGGTCCTTGGGCGTCGGGGCGGCCGCTGGAGCAGGGTCCCTAGCGCGCCCCATGCCTAGGAGCGTGTCCTTCCATGATCCCCGCCGGTACCCAGGGTCATCTCCGTCATGGTCGCGGTGGGCGCCACCCGAAGACAGGTCCCGGCAGCCCCCCGTTGCCGCACGGGGCTGCGAGCGCATGGACAGCACAGGCTCTGGGGCGCGCCGGCCGTCCTCCACCCGCGGCGTCCATACGCCAGGCTCGACACGGGGGTACGGGCGCTCGCCAGGCTCATCATTGTTGGAGGGAATGCCGCTCTGGGGGGAGCGGGACAACCGCGGCGAGAGCGGTGTCCAGTCCTCGACACAATCAAGGTGGAGCAGGAGATCGTACTGCAGCAGCTCGGGGGGTGGCGCCACCGCGCGGCTCGGGGGGGGGAGTAGCCCAGCATCTCGTCGACGCGGCCCGCCCCCCTGGCGTGCTTCCAGATGGTGCGCCTGGTGGGGATGTGGGCAGTGTCCCAGCACCAGACCCAACAGGCGAAGAGCTTGGTGTCGGCGCGCTCGTGCGTGTGGCTGTCGAGGCCATCCACGATCACCTTGTCCCCGATGGCCTCCACCGCGCCCTCCAGCGTCCAGAGGGTCATGGGTAGCTTCTCAATCACCACACACACGTGCAACATCCACTTGAGGCGAACGGCATGGGCGTCCTCCCGCCATGGCTCAAGCAGGAACGGCACACCGTCCACCGAGAGTGAGCCGCGCTGCACGACGAGGTCCTTGTGGGCAGGCATGGTGAGGAAGACGAAGAAGTCCTCGGGGTCATGGTTGGTGACGCGTAGCAGGTGGGACGGGATCTTGAACTCCTTCTCGAGCGCACGGCCAATGGAGTGGGGGCTGGCCGCGTGCGCGGTAGTGCCTACCGCCGTGATCACCAAGGCGTGCTGGTGGAGAAGGAACGCCTGGTGCTCCAGCGCTGGGCAGGAGGCGATGACCTTGTGGCTGTTGCGCGGCCGGCGAGAGTGGTCGATGAGGGCCGCAGGCTCCATGGGCGCGCCGCTGGCGACCGGAAGGGCCGGCCACTGGTGCGCGGGCGGGGGGAAGGTGAGGCGCTCGTGCACTGATCGATGAGAAGCAGAGCCGCCCCTACCCTTGTTTCATGGATTTTGTGGGCATTCACGGCCGTAGTGGCCTTGCAGCTTGCAGAAAATGCAGCGGAGAGGATCTCTGCAGTCTACTCTACGATGGCGGGTGCTGAGGCAACGAAGACAGAGGCCTTTGAATCAGTTTAAGAAGGCATCTCTGCCCGACGACGGGCGATGGCCGGGGCGAGGATGAGGCCGTTTGCCCTGCAGGCACGCCCCAGATGCCACTGGATCGAAGCTAGCCTTCCTATTCTTACGGGATTTGTAGATCGACCAACCCTCATCAATGGCGTCAGAGGCCGGATTTGGCAAAGGGGAGTCACATACCATGATGGATTTGAGTCGTGGTCGCTCGCAGGGAGGAGGGGCGGCACAGTCCACCGGTCCAAAGGTCTCTGCACCCAGATCCACGCCAGATCCATGCGGGGAGCGAGGCGGGCTCCTGAGAATCCGCGGCGACGGGATCGATGGGGTCTCCGGCACCCCCGACGGACCACAAGGGACGGCCAAGGGCGTCGCCGGCACCTTGGACGGACCGCTGGGCGAGGCTAGGATCTCCCCCCAATCGGAGAGCTCCATTGAAGGCTCACAGCCGGCGAGGCCGGGGCAGGCGCAGGGGGGCAGCATGGCATGGCCTGCCGCGGGCGCCCGAAGGGGCGGTGGATGGAGTTAAAGCGGCGTTGAGGGGTGGTGGGTGGCCGCCGCGGCCGGAGTGGCCAGCGGCACGGGAGAGAGGGGGGAAGCGGCTCTTAGCTATGCACAGCTATGGGTTTACTAAATGGTAAAACTTGCAGGAATATAAAACTGAACTGCTGACTTTGTAGTTGATACTGTTTTGGCAGGATAAAAAGTACTTCTAGTTAGCATCTCACATGAGATGTGTTCGTGTAGTTAGCCATTAATTCCTGCAGAAACATGTAGTCAATGCTCTAAACAAGGTTCTAAACAGAAGTGAGAGAAGTCATTGAAGTTTCACAACGTTTCTGTCTATGTTGAGATAAGATCAGATGCATACGATCACTACTATTTTGCCTCTGTTTGAAATGCATTTTGGGTTTGTATGATTATTACCTCTGTTTTAGTTACTCATATTTTATATTTTGTTTTCAGGATCATTTGGGAGCACGAGTAAGTATCTGAGATGCCCGAGCGGTAGGGTGTACCACGTCGAGGACCCTGACGAGACGGAGTGGTCCGCCTTCCATCAGGCGACCAACGATGACGATGTCGGAGGGGATTCCACATCGGATGACGATATCGGAGGGGACGAACCGAATCCACTCGCTACGGATTCGGCCGACGTAGTGCCCTCGGACGGCTCGGCATCTACCTTGAGCAACACTTCCAGCGGCTACCGGAGCCAACGGCTACCTCCGGCCGTCCTATGATAAAATTGAAGGGAGATGTGTAAGTATTTGATCTTGCAATTACTTTGGTTACCATAATTGAACACTAAGGGTCACCTTTTCTTTTTTCATCATGCAGTCAATGGGAGTTTGTCCCTAAGAAGCCTAAGGGGGTGAAATTGCCGCCCCACATCATCGGCTCACTCTTGAGGAAGTACTTCCCCGGGTTGGCTAAGTCGGGTGATGACGACCCGCCGCCGCCAAGCTTCTCCTGGGAGCACTACGAGTACACCAAGGATGAGAAGGATGTATCCATGGCCAAATGGGTCATGGAAGGTTTCACTTTGAGTATCTTTGCCACCTCACTGTTCCATATCCGAAGTATCTGAAGCCTGTCAATTAACTACTTTATGCATTCTTGTAGCAACAATATTCTTGCCTTGATAGTGAAGAAAAGATGGGAAAAGGCATCAAGAAAGTAGCCCGAAAGATACTCTTCGATATGAAGCACAGCCTACGATACTATGCCGTGTTGAAGTGTCAGCCACTCGATGGCGAGGGGCTCCCGATGACGAGGAGCATTGCTTGCAAGACCAACTTAGAGAGAGAGGAGTACATGTCGGTGGTAAGTGACGACATTGCTTGCTAACACTTTTGAGTCATCCTCCGCTTTTTACTCAATGACTTGATTATGTCTGACTAGGCGAGGGAACCCTAGATGAAGGCCGATTGTTCGCAAGCTCCATGAGATACGGGCATCGAGCATAAGCTCAACTCCGTCCATAAGGAGCCGCCCGACCACCGTGACGCGTGAGATCACGCGTCTCAAGGTTAGCAACATAACCATTCATTTATGGTGATGCCTCGAATATGCATCCTTGCAACCTATATGAGCCTAATGCCATATTTCAGGCTTTAATTGAGAAGCGGGATGCCGAGGAGGCGCAACGGCGGGCGGTGGCGGAGCAACGGCGGGCTGAGGAGGAGCAATGGCGGCTGGCCGAGGAGGCGGCGAGACAAAAGGAAAGAGTAGAATATGACAAGAGGTTCAAGGAGCTCGAGGAAACATTACATGTAGAAATTTCTCTAAATTAGGCCCATTCATTATATAGCCCTAGATCATTGCTCACAAATCTCTACTCTTATAGGCTTTCATGCAATCTAAAGGCGATGGAAATGATGCCCTTCCTCCTCCAGCTTCTTAACCCTATGGAAATGATGCCCCCACCCTCTTAAACGCGGTTGATGAAGATGTGAGCTTGATTGTGCCCTTGGTGTGTTTTCCAATATGAACTTGTATGAAATATTGCCCTATGTAAACTACTTGGAGTTATGCATATGTGAAATACTTTGAGTCATGAATTTCTAGTTTGAATATTGGAGTTATGCATATGTGAACTATTCTGTTTATGTGTGTGATGTCCTAAAGATATGGCAAATCTATTTAGTTCATTTCAGTTGCAGGGACAAGATAGGAAGCAGGTCAAAAAAAGAAGCTATGGGACACATTTCCGAGAGTCACACTCGGGAAAACTCTCATTCCCGAGGGTGGCTCTCGGTAAAACGTGTTGCCTGACAGTTGTGCCTTTCCTTTCCGAGGGCGGCTCTCGGTAAAGAATTGACTCCAGCAATCCAACAGATTCTGTCTCACTACTAGAAAAAGGGCTATAGATAGGATTGATACTAATGGCGCACCAAGAAAGCAGTGCGCCACTACTATATACTAATGGCGCACCTGTTGGTGATGCGCCATTAGTGTGGAAGACACTAATGGCGCACCAGAAACAGGGTGCGCCACTAGTATTTTTTTTCATTTTTCCATACATACTAATGGCGCATCAGGTAGACAATGCGCCATTACTAGTTCTAACTAGTAGTGGCGCACCTGGCAGAGAGTGCGCCATTACTGTATTTTTTCTTATTCTTTTTTTTGCAAAACTACTAATGGCGCACCGTTTCACAGTGCGCCATTACTAGTTTAAACTAGTAATGGCGCACTATTAGACTGTGCGCCATTAGTATATATATTTATATTTTTTACTTTTTTGCAAAACTTCTAATGGCGCACCCCCTGCAGGTGCGCCATTAGTAACCAGGGTTACTAATGGCGCATTTCCTTGTGGTGCGCCATTAGTAACCTGGGACCCCAACAAGATATTTTGGACAGCCCCAAACCTACCCACTCACTTTCTCCACTTCATTCCCTCCACCTCCTTCTCCAAGATTGCGGCTGCCTCCTCCTCCTCACCTCATTTGCACCATAGATTCATCAAAATTAAGTGGTGAAATTACCTTTTTTTGATAGGTAAGTAAGGGGAAAGCTATCTTCATGATGTAGATCTACTTTTTTTGTCCCTAGCTCGCTCCAACAACGTGCACATGCACTTTTTGTGGCCTAGCTAGATCTATGTATGTTTGTGGTGTTGCATGTGTTTGTGGTGTTGCATATATGTTTGTGTTTGAAGGTACCGGTATTTGAAATGCGATAGTTGCCAATATTTTGCCGGAATGTTTTGATTCATTTCCGTTTCGGCGAGAATTTTGGCACTATGCATTCTTTTTGGTCCTATTTTTAGGGAAGGTCATGCCAAATTTTTTCTTGGTTCTAAAATATCGTTTTGCTCTACCCCGCAGGTGACCATGGTCCGCACGATGACTGAAGGCATCGTGAATAGGTTTTTGAGCTCCGCGAAGGCCGAGATGCTTCAAAAGAATGAGGCAGAGATAAGATGTCCATGCGAAGATGCAAGCTGAAGAGCCTTATTGCGGACCCAGATTCCGGGCAAGTGCGGGACCACCTGCTCTTGCGTGGTTTCATGGATGGCTATCGGTGGCAAGGTGATGAAGATGACTATGAAGTCGTCCATGGCCGGGGCCGGGCAAGAAATGAGGAAGGGCAACAAGACAAGTACCACCGCGGCGAGGGCGGGCGAGAAGACGAAGAATCTCCAGGACATGATCACGACGGTGATGCTGTACACAGCCATCATGCAGAAGATGTCGTACATGATGATGAAGAAGATCAAGACGAAGGGCATGATCATGAAGATGAAGATGCCGGAGCAGACGGCGATGGAGGCTGGGTGCAGGACCCTCATATTCAAGAGCTGCTTCTCAAGCAGACGGATAACGCAAGAGCTGCCGCCCGAGAGAAAGCCAAGCTGGATCAACTAGAGATAGACGCGGTTACTCCATTGTATGAAGGATGCAGGCCCGAGGATACCCGCCTGAAAGTAACGCTCATGGCTCTGGAGATGAAGGTAAAACACAAAATGACCGACGCATGCTTCGACGAGAACATGTCATTCTGGCACGAACGTCTTCCCAAGGGGAACAAGTGGCCGACCAGTTTCGAGGAGGCGAAGAAAATCGTGTGTCCTCTGGATTTATCGCACGTGAAATACCATGTGTGCATGAACAATTGTATCATTTATCGGGACGAGCACACGGAGTCTACCATATGTCCGGTGTGCGGTGTCACTCGATACAAGAAGAGGAAGAAAGCTCCTCGAAAATTGGTGTGGTACTTTCCGATCACTCCTCGTCTGCAGCGGTATTTTGCGGACCCTAAGGTAGCAAAGCTCCTGCGTTGGCACGCGGATAGGGAGGAGAAGAAGCGGGAAGATGACGGAAATGATCTAGAGATAAATAAAAAAACAAGATGCTGAGTCACCCTAAGGATGCGAGCTAGTGGCAACCATTGAACTTTGAATACCCAGAATTTGGGAAGGATCCAAGGAACATCGCGCTGGGCGCGAGCAGCGATGGAGTCAATCCGTTTGGCAGCCAGAGAAGCACACAACCTTCCCCCCTGGTTGTGCATGAAGAGGAAGTACATTCACATGAGTATGCTAATTGAAGGGCCGAAACAACCAGGGAACGACATCAATCTGTATCTGGGGCTGCTGAAGGAGGAGCTAGACACGCTGTGGAAAACGCCAGCCATTACATGGGATGCCGCAGAGAAAGAATATTTCCCTATGAGAGCCGCACTGCTCATGACGGTGCACGACTATCTCGGTTACGGATATCTCGCGGGGCAGGTAGTCCACGGATTTTCTGGATGCGTAAGGTGCATGGATGACACAACATATCGCCAGCTAGATAGAGATCCTGGGTCTTCGAAAACCATGTTCATGGGACATCGAAGGTGGCTTCGCGACGATGACCCGTGGAGGAAACGCAAGGATCTGTTCGATGGTGAAACCGAACCCCGAAAACGCCCGTGTACGAGGAGCGGCGAGGAAATAGACGAGCTGTTGAAAAATTGGAAAGACTGCCCACTGCCGGGAAAGAAGCAAAAGGCGCCAGAGCCGGGAAAGAAGCAAAAGGCGCCAGAGCCACTGCTGAAGGTATGGAAAACGAGGTCTGTTTTCTGGGACTTGCCGTACTGGAAGATCCACCGTGTGCCTCACAGCCTTGATGTCATGCATATCACGAAGAACATGTGCGAGAGTCTGCTTGGTACACTGCTCAACATGCCAGAGAGGACCAAAGATGGGCCGAACGCAAGGGCAGACTTGAAATCAATGGGCATCAGGCAGAAGCTTCACGCTAATGATGATGATGATGATGATGATGAGGCGAAGCGGGACACAGAAAGTCGTCGTAAAGGCAAAAAGGCCAAGAAGACCGGAAATGACTACCCTCTGCGTGCTTCACTCTAAGTCAGGAGGAGATCGAGCAGTTTTTCACCTGCCTCCTAGGAGTAAAACTTCCTTACGGTTATGCGGGGAAGATAAGCAGATACCTAGACCCAGCGAAGCAGAAGTTCAGCGGAATGAAGTCTCACGACTGTCACGCGCTGATGACGTAGATACTTCCAGTTGCAATCCGTGGGATCATGGACGCGCACGTCCGTGAAATGCTATTTGGCCTATGCAACTTTTTCTACGTCATCTCTCGGAAGTCGATTGGCGTGAGGCAACTCAGAAGGCTACAGGAAGAGATCGTGGTGATACTATGCGAGCTTGAGATGTACTTCCCGCCCGCATTCTTTGACGTTATGGTGCATCTGCTGGTCCATATCGTGGAGGATATCATCCAACTCGGGCCGACGTTCCTGCACAGCATGATGCCGTTCGAAAGGATGAATGGTGTCATTAAAGGATACGTTCGCAACATGTCACGTCCAGAGGGAAGTATAGCCAGGGGCTTTCTGACCGAAGAGTGCATCTCCTACTGCACGAATTATCTACGCATCGAGAACCCCGTTGGTCTGCCCATCAACAGGCACCTCGGCAGGCTCGCTGGATGGGGTCACCGTGAGGGTCGCCGCGAAATGCATGTCGACTTCGAGGGTCGACTCGCCGACTTTGAAAGAGCAAACCTAGTCGCGCTACAACACATAGACGTGGTCGATCCTTGGGTGGTAGAGCACAAAACCTTTATTGAGAAGACGTACAATGACTGAGGACAACAGAGGACGGACGGAGATATACTCAAAGAGCACAACTCATGTTTCACGTGTTGGTTCAAGCAGAAGCTTCTGCCGTACCCTTTACATGAGGATTCTTCCGCGGAAGAACAACTCATATTCGCCTTGTCACAGGGCGCCGAGCACAACCTGATGACCTATGAGGTGTACGATATCAACGGCTACACATTCTACACCGAGGACAAGGACATGAAGAGCGATGGTTATCAGAACTCCGGGGTAACGATGGAATCCTACACCGGTAACGACAAGGATAGATACTACGGAAGGATCGAGGAGATCTGGGAGCTGAGCTACGCTGGAGAGAAGGTCCCGATGTTCCATGTCAGATGGGCCAAGAGCGTCCTAAAAGAAGACCGGTATTTCACCACCATGGTTATACCCGAAGCCAAATCCAAGACCGTGGGCGCAAACGTCACCGCGAAAAATGAGCCATGGGTACTGGCTTCACAAGTGGACCAATGCTTCTTCATTACCGATCCGTCAAAGCCCAGTCGTGTTGTCGTGAGGAGAGGCAAAAGGAAGATCATCGGAATGGATGGAGTAGCCAATGAGCAAGACTTCGACAAGTACGGCGACCCGAAGATCGAACATGACGACGACGATGAAGTAGCAGCATACACCACAAGAAGAAGCAGGACCACCCTACCTAAAGGACGCCCGTTCCACAGAAGAACTCCATTTGCGAAAAAGAAGGGCAAGAAGATTGTGAACAGATAGCTAGCTAAGATCAATTGTATTTAAATTGTAGCCTTCATTTCTCGGGCACTTTTTGATATCATGAATATTTTTGTATTCAATATGAAAAAATATTTCTCGGGCCTACAGAAGATCGATTGTATTCAATATGAAAATATATTGAATATTCATGAGGACACTCGATCTCGATCCCCCTCCCTCTCGATAGTTATCCCCCTCGCCAGATCCCCCTCGCTGCCGAGCACCCCCCGCACCCTCCTCCCCCCCGCTCGACCGCCGCCGACGACCCACCGCACCCTCCCCCGCTCCACCGCCGCCGACGACCCACCGCACCCTCCCCCGCTCCACCACCGCCGACGACACCCCGCACCTTCCCCCGGCCCGCTCCACCGCCGCCGCCGACACCCGCACCCTCCCCCACTTTTTGAAGATATTTTTAAATAACAAATTTGATGATATTTTGAAATAAGAAATTCGATGATATCTTCAAATAACAAATTTGATGATATTTTCAATTAAAAAGTTACTAATGGCGCACCAGAGGAGGGTGCGCCATTGCTATCAGAAAAAAAACTTACTTATGGCACACAGCTAGGTGGTGCGCCATTGCTATACCTCCCCCGACTAAAATCTCGGCCCCAATCCCCGGCCAATCCCATCTCACATCGTCTCTCAGCCCCTGCGCGCCGCTGCCCCGACGACCCACGACGCCGCCGCCCCTACGTGCGCCGCCGCCCCCGCGCCCCCACCACTGCAGCTCCTCCGCCGCCCACCGAACAGCAAGCCGCCGCGGCCCCCAACCATCCCGCCGCCGCCGACCGCACGGGGTGCAGGACGACGACCGCCGCCGCCCGTCCTCCTCCGCCCGTAAGCTCCCTCCCCTTAGACTCCCCTCTCTGCTCCTCCCTCCTTGCCCTCTCCCTCTCTGCTCGATCCCCTCTCTTCTCTGTCTCCACCTTCTGTTCTTGCTTGTGAGGTGTTTGATTGAATGCCAATTCAAACGATTGATGCAGCCGCGTCCACTGGAGCACCACGACCGTGTCTGTGACCTTGTCTCTGCTCCGCCACCGTCTGCGACCGCGTCCATCGAGGTGAGTTCTAGTCTGAAACTCTCAATGCTCAAGTCTGGAAGCATCATGGATTCAAGTGTTAGCTAGCTAGATGATAAGAGGGATGCATGAGAAGCTAGCTACACTGCCATGAACTTTGTTTTTTCCTTTTGACAAACACTCTTGTTAACATCAGGAATTAAAAATGCAACATAGAACAAGATATATAGATAGCTAAAACAAAGAGGTGTGCTTTGAAAGAAAAAAATGTGCACCTGCAAGTGAGACTTGACATGTGCCAAGCTAGTAAACAAAATCTGTATATGTACATACTCTCATAAGGTTCTAAGAGATTTTATTATAAGCTTGATGTTCCTTGTCGTTGACTTATCACTGTTAAATAGAGACCTCTGAGCTGATACTCTGCATGTATGCACACAAACAATAATCCTATAGACAAAAAAATGCCATGATCCATACAGTATAAATTCCATGATGCATAGGCTATATTTGCCATGTGAGATGGCAATTTTGTTAGATCATGATCCAGAGATTAAAAAAATGCATAGACTATAATTTCCTGGCATGATCAATAGAATAAAAATGTAGAATAAAAAATGCCATGATCCATACACTATAATTTTCATGATGCATAGACTATATTTGCCATGGCCCGGTGCAAAAGAAATTTGCCATGTTCCAAAAAGAAAAGAAATTTGCCATGGTGCATATAGTAAAAACAATGCCATGATCTGTAAAATACATTTGTCATTCTTTCTGTGTTTATACAGACTTGCTAAACTATTGATGATTTTTTGTTGGGAGACATATTATATCTGGAATGGAAGCTCACATAAGTTGAGCTGATTTTTGTCCATATGAAAGCAGAGGACCATATGGTCTGTGGCTGGGTTTTGTCTCCGACCATTGTGTCGTGATGAATTTGCAGGTACCCCGAGAGGCCCTTGAGTTTGCCGGAATGTCGATTAACTTCCGTTCCGGCAAATTCGGGTACTCCATATGTCCTATTTTCAGCAAAGGTTATGCTGAAATTTTCCGTGAATTTTAGCATGACTTTGCTAAAAATAGGACATATGGGGTACTTGCGACTAATGCATGGGCCGGGGTATCTTAGTACTTAGTTAAGTAGGATCAACTTCCGCGTCATTCTTGCTGCATTAAACCATAGGTGGCAATAGAGCCAAGTGATTAGGCCCAACCTAGGGTGCCTCGGCATTGATAAACCCTAAATGATGAAAACTTAACTTGGCTGCCCCGGATGCCTCGGTGTCGATGAGAACCTAAATGATGTACGCTTAGGCTTTTAGGGTGCCTCGGCGTCGACAAACCTTAAATGATGAAAGCTTAGGCTTTTAGGGTGCCTCGTTGTCGACAAACCCTAAATGATGAGACCATGATCTTGTTCCTTGACAATAACCAACTTTTTGACCAAACTTTTTTCCTATTTAGAGCGAAACATGGCCCACAACGATGAGGCCGGTGGTTCGGGCGGCAAGCAATTCTGGGAGCTGTCCCAGGATATGTCGTCATCATCATCGGACGACGAAAGTCTCCCGGCGGAGTGCGACTGGTGCCACGACAATCGAGGTCTGTGCGACATGCCTCACCTGGACGATGATCGGCGCTTCAGCATTAAGCTCGAGGAGACCTTCGAAGTTGAAACGGTACACAACGACGACAAGTGTTATTTTCATAATTAAGCATGACTTCAACTATTTCAACGTGTAATTTTCATCTTTTACAATTCGAGTATAGCTTATCCCATGCCATGCAAGATGCTATGTCTTGGAGAGGATGGATTTTGAAGACCATGAAATTTCTGAAACAAAGAAAATTCACCTAAGGACTCATCACGATGTGGACTTTGAAGTAAATCTATATAATTCTGAGAGCGTAACCCATTTTGGTTGCAAAAATTGGGAAGCATTTTGCAAGATGTATGGTTTTGATGAGGGTATGCTTATCACCATGGATCTTGGTAATCCTGACATCAACCAAGATAATATGGACATTTGGGTCCTTGTTGATACGCCCCAGTTCTACCGCTATGTGAGTTTCTCAAACATAGTTATTAGCTAATTTATATTGTTTATTTCAAAATAGTTGACAGCTTATTTTCATTGACAACTTATTTTTATTGTTCAAAGAATGTGCGGGAGATGGTAGACAAAACCCACTACACCGATGGCTCCGAATTAACAACTTACAAGGAGAAAAATCATCTGGTCGGATTTTGTACTGACATTGAAAATTACATTATCCACAAACAAACTCCTCAACATTATGGTAAATACGTGCCACTAGTGCATGTGTTCAACTACGGTAACTACCATGGAGATACCCTGGTAAGATTTTTACTATTACGACATCCGTGCATCTTTTGCATACTTCTAAAACTAGTACATCATTGCTAACTATGAAGTTATTACTATGTTTTTCAACAGATAATCCCAGAGAATTGTGTGCATCATATGATGTATCTGAAAGGTGGTGTTGATGTTTTGAACATACAGCCAGGTCGTCCTACGAATCTCAACTGTCCATACCAGATTTCTAAAAGAAGTGGAGACATGAAAATCAAAGGATGGAAAAAACGTATGGACAGTCGTAAGGAGCTTCATGGAAGCAAAAGGAAGCAAAGCGCAAGAATTGGAGACAAGATGTTCTCCATTCTCCATAATGGAGAGTCAGGGTCTATATTGTTTTTATGCTATTTTAGCTTAAATAGGGTATTTAGGTCCTGCCTAATACTGATGATCATGTGCTGATGAACAATTAAGTAGGGTTGGTTCGAAGACTATCAAGATGATGATCGTATGACTTGTTATGAATAACGAGTAGAAATTGTATGATGATGATTAGTAGGACTTGTTAGGATTAGTATTACTTCCGACAAACTCGATACTCGCGGTCTTGAGACTTGTAATGTTTTATCTTTGTTCGGTCTTTTGAATTCGGAGACTAATATGATGAATTGTATTTGGAGACTAATCTTTTATTGTATTCGATGAATCTGATGTTGCTGTCTATATTCTGTCTAATAATATATTTTATATTCTGTCTAATAATATATTTTATAACCTACGCAAAAATCAGAAAAGGAAAAAAAAACAAATATTCATACTAATGGCGCATCACCACCAGGTGATACTAATGGCGCATCAACAGAGAATGCGTCATTAGTATGACAAAGCCATGCTTACCTATGGCCCCCCGGGAGGCACAATAATGGCGCATGCTGTTACATACTAATGGCACACTAGCTGGTGCGCCATCAGTATTCCAGATACTAATGGCGCATCAGTGGTGCGCCATTAGTAAAAATTACTAGTGGCGTGCTACTAATGGCGCATCGGTGATGCGCCATTAGTAGGCAAAAGCGGTGCGCCATTAGTAGGCCTTTTCCTAGTAATAGACTTTAGGTAATGGGGTTTTAAAAATTCATTGATGAAAAGACATGAAATAGAAGACACAAAAAGATAGTGGCTAAGAGACACACATTAAAAAAGGAATACCTTTGCCGAGAGTTGCTCTCGGTAAATGTCGTAACCTAGCTAAAGGTTCCTTCTCCGTGTGTAGCCGGTAAATGTTTTTTGTTATTCTAGTTTTTGTTATTTTCATCCTTATGTTTTTTTACATGCTTGGCTAATCACCCGCTCTACCGAGATCGGGTGTTCCGGCCGAGCGGCCGTGGTGGCCCCGGACGGTCTACGACATTGACCTGCACTGAGAGGGGGTAGGGCACGGTGAATACCTCCTTCTCTGTGTTGCTACGGGTCATTGCGAGGCGTTAGACCAAGTTGAGGCCATTACCTCACAGGATCGCCCACTGCCGGCTTGATCTGGGGGACAACCGCATCTAGTCATCGACGTTCCCACCCGTGTTTCATGTACGTGAGGCATCTGCCACGTCAATATTGTGCACTGGGTATTCAAACACCATAACACCCTTTCGTATGTATTCCTAGGCCACACGCATGGTGGTGCGACGGCTTTCCGACCGAGCACCCATCTGGTGGCCCCGGCGGTCGACGGTGTTGACCCGCACCGAGTGGAGTAGTGGTTGGTGAAACTTTAATAATTACCAGTTCTGAAATATGATACACAAAATGATAGTGCCAAAGAGACACACATTTAAAAAGAAAGTGATATCGGCTTCTCAAAAGAAAAACCGGACACAAAAATAGAGGCCAAAAATCACACCCAAATAAAAAGGAAAATAGAAGTCATCAAAAGTCTTTGCCGAGCGTCGATATTCGGCTCTCGGTAAAGTCTAAAGAAACTGACGGCGCCGTCAGGTGCGAACGAGCATGCTACGTTGCTATTCTTTACCGTGTGTAGCTCTCGGCATACATAGTGTTTGCCGGGTGTAGCCTCTTCGACGGGAGCCTCTCACGGCAATATGGGCTAGTTGCCGTGAACCCGCTGTTGCCGAGTGCAGCTCTCGGCATACATAAGGTTGCCGAGTGCCCGAGATTTGGCTCTCGGCAAAAAGTCTTGCACCCGGCGTACAAGCAAATTCCAGTAGTGCCGGTTAGTTTGCCACGAGCCTACCCAAACAATTTGAAGCAAATGATTTTCATTCCATTCATGCGAGTACATCATAGGAGCGCATGATCCAGGACTCACTGAGATTTACATTCAATGACCGTGCCTTTCGCAACACAAACTTGTCAGTGCCTTCATGACCAAAAAACTTGCAAGAAGACATCATTCAGGTCGCTAATTCCTTCGTGTAATCCCTGTTACTACAACTTACAAGGAACTACTGGGAGCAGCCACACCTTTCCGCGAGCTTCTTCATTTGCGGGAGACTTGGCGACCGTCCTTGTCCTCACTGGGTGGGCGGCATGGTCTTGATCCGTCCCATGGCGACGCGCACGGCTCGAGATGGATCGCCGTTGTCCATCACTTCAATGTAGCCATCCTCTGCGTCGGAGACGGCGACGGCGTTGCGCGAAAAGAAGAGGCGCTCCCCCGTCGGCAGGTTCGCCAGCAGCGTGCGCACCTTTACTGGCATGCCCTTCTTCAGCGAGATGGACGAACAGCGCCGCGGGATTGGTACCGATGGCGTCTTCATGCTGTACACTGCTTCGGTTGTGCTCGAACCCGAACCGGGCAGCTTGATGGTGGCGGTCGGCGCGTGCGAGATCAACGCCGATTGGCATGGTGACGGAGGAGGGGCGGAGCACCTCTTGGGAAATCCTCTGTTCGCCACGACGAGAAGCTTCACAGTCGACGCGGTCGGGATCAACGGGTCTCGGCGCGGCGGCGCAGTGCGTCGCTGCTCAGCCGCTCCCATGTCCAAGTAGGCGATCTTCTTGGAGGCAGCCTTGGCTGTTGCGAGCGGGGCCAGCGCAGGTCGGTGCGGCGGCAGCGGCCGGGTGGAGCACTTCTTTGCGAGTCCATCCCTCGTCGGGTTGGCGAGCTCCATGGTGGCGGCGCCGGGTGACAGCACCACCGATCTACGCGGAGGCGGCTGCACGGCAGGGGACTTCATTGCAACTCTCCCTTTCGCGGCCACGGCGAGCTTCCGGCGCCGATCGAGCTCGCGGTGGATCTCACGCAGGCCGGGGGACGAGCGCTTCCACATGGACGCCGGCATGGCGATGGGGCAGTGGAGGAAGGGGAGGATGCGATGGGCGAGAAGGAAACGATTGAAAGATGAGGCGGGGCTAGGGTTATACCAAGCGCAAGGCGGTGGGAGGTCGCCGGCCGTGTTGGCGTCGGAGCCGGATTGCCGGAAGCGTGGGAACCAAGCAGGGCCAATGTAATCAGCTGGCCGGGAAGACCAATTGACAGTGTAGATTGTTTTTGGACGGTGTAGATTGTTTTTGGGCTGATTAGCAGTGTGATTGAATCATCCAGGTCGCCGGAGCTGGGAATCCCGCCGCGTTGAAGTCCCGAATCCGACGCGAGGTAGGAGCCGTGAACTACGAGCTGGAGAACCGTTGGACTTCTGGTCGCCAAGAAGCAGTCCTTGACGCCGCCAGGCCTCGCTACGACGGGCATTCGCCGCGCCGGACCGAGACGCCGGGGGCGCTCACGCACGCCGACATGCCACTCACCGGCGTCCCCTGCCTCCCTGTTCAACAACGACATAGGTGTGGCACCAGCTCCGTCGCGCCATGGCGATGCCCAAGCCGGCCTGGAGAACGCACGGGACGGTGACACGCCACTCGGCACTCGCGGTCGCAGGAGTGCCAAACCCGGTGGTTTAGTCCCACCTCGGATTTGTCTACTGAAGAATTAGACACTTTGTCTGAAGAATACAACACCCATACAAATCGGTACGCGGCATACGAAAGAAAGAGTTCGGCAAGCAAACCCGGTGGTTTAGTCCCACCTCGGATTTTAAGGAGCGGCCGGACCAATTTAAATAGCCGCGTCGTCTACAAAGCATTTAGCTACAGTCATCATTGCATCCTTTGTGGAAAAAATGACACTCTGAATCTTCTCTGCTTAATAATTAATAATATTGCTTATCCTTAAGCAAAGAATATTAATCGTTGATAGTTTAAATTTTTCACAAAGTGAGCATTGCTAACTGATCTAGTCTTTTTTTACTTGAAACATTTGCCAATATTCATTTTTCATCGGAATTCCATGGTTTATAGCTTTGTCGAGCTCCGAAAAAAAGAACTCGGCGAACATAGCTGGTGGTTTAGTCCCATCTTGCTTCTTGAGAAGCGACGAGACCATCTTAAATAGCTGCTTCGTCTAGATGCACTAAGCTCGGTTAGCATTACACTTTCTGGTGGATATGACTGTCATTATGAAATTTTTCTGTGCTTGATAAGCAGATAACTTTCAGAGTTACAGGCCGTATCCATCATTAGGTGCATTGCTGACTGGTCTAGTCTTTTTCGAATCATTTCATTAAGCTCCATCTGTCCATATTGCCTGTTTCAAGAAATATTTTATATCTTTTAATTTTCACTGACTACTTCGTTCTCCGATCGGTCCTTGCACATGCCTGTTTCAAAAAATATTTTTTGAATCATTTCATTAATTAAGCTCCGTCAGTCTATACTGCCTATTCCATCATTTCATTAAGATCCGTCGGTCCATATACTTGCGAAATATGTTATATCTTTTAGTTTGCACTCACCATTCTCTGAAGGATCCGACAACAACTAGCTTGTACCATTTCATCTAATTAAAGTACTGCATAAAAACCACAATATATAGCTCATCCGCCTCCTCCTCCCCGCCATCCTTCTCCTCGTCCGTCCTCCGCCTCCTCCTCGTTGTCGTCATCCTTGGCCGGCGGAGGCGGTGTCCCTACCTTGAACCTCATGTACTCGGAGTCCTCGGAAGTGCAAAGGTCGTAGAGCATCCTCGGCCCGCCCTCGTCGGTAAAGACAATATCTGGCGGCCTCTCCTCACTGGAAAATGATTTAAAAACTCTCTCTAACTGTGATTACATCGATCAATCCTCACTTTGTGAAGGTGTTGAACTATCGTGTTACACAACAAACGATTGTTCATCTGCTCCACAAAGAGAGCATTGACGGTTGAGAAAAAAACTAGTCAAGTAGAGGCTCACTAAGTCGCTCCAGTACTGGCACGTGTTTATCTAAAAAAGGTACCGGAGCGAGCTAGTGATTATACGTGCCAGCTTGTTATTGACCACAACCGACGTGTATGAGCTTTATCTCTCTCAAAAACAAATGCTAACGTGTGTGTAAAAAAAACTTTCTAAAATATTCATGACATTTAAAAAAAAACTCACACCTTTAATTTTTTACACATTATTAAAATACACAGTGACCATTAAATAGACTATGAATATTTTGTGATAAAATGAATGATTTGCTAATATATGCGGATATTTTTTGAAATACACAATTAACAATTTTCAATGCACGGTGATTTTTCTAAATACATGATTTTTAATACAAAATGAACATCTTTTTAATACATGAAGAAATTTTATAAATACAATCATAATCACTAGCTCGCTCCGGTACCTTTTTTAGATAAACACGTGCCAGCTTGTTATTGACCACAGCCGACGTGTATGAGCTTTATCTCTCTCAAAAACAAATGCTAACGTGTGTGTAAAAAAAACATTCTAAAATATTCATGACATTTAAAAAAATACTCACACCTTTAATTTTTTACACATTATTAAAATACACAGTGACCATTAAATAGACTATGAATATTTTGTGATAAAATGAATGATTTGCTAATATATGCGAATATTTTTTGAAATACACAATTAACAATTTTCAATGCACGGTGATTTTTCTAAATACATGATTTTTAATACAAAATGAACATCTTTTTAATACACGAAGAAATTTTATAAATACATTATGAAAATTATTAATACAAAATGAACCTTTTTATTGCACTTCAAGAATTTGTCGTAGAGGTGGTGTCTGCGGCGAGGTGGGTCAGACCACCGGCGGTGGCGATGGAGGAGGAGGCCACGGGGTCACCGGCGTCGGCCATGGTGGCAGCAGGCGGGCAGAAGCCAATTGAAGGTAGGTGTGTTTGGCGTGTGGCTGGCATTTTTACATCTTCAGTAGGTGGAGATGCAAATTTACATCGCGGGGTGTTGTATTTTACTTCTCCATGAGACGGAGATGTAAATTTGTTTGCATCTGCATCATCTATTGGAGAGGGATTTTTCCTTGTTTATGACTTTTTGACTTAGTAATGTTTTAATTTCATGCTACACTAATGTTATGAAGAGTGCATGCATTTTTCATAGTTGATGTTGCTTCCTGCCTAAAAGAAATCAGACATGCTATACCACCTATTCAAAAATCTTAGCAAATGTCCTACTTAAACAAACTATTATGGCGGCGATTTACATGGAATTGTCACCCTTTGATTTTGCAACCTATACCTAGAGCTTGAACAAATATTCCCTACTATCCACATTGAGTTATTGTACAAATTCTTCACTTTCCCTTCAAAACTTGTGGTTTTTAGATTTTTGTAGATATTTACATAATTCTTTCATTAAGACGGGCACGACAACTGGCGCCTTCATGTTCTATGTGTAGATAATGGGAAGAAGATTAGATTTTGGGAAGATACATGGTTTGGTCCCCCCCTAGCTATGCTATTTTGGCCTGTTTACTCGATCTGTAATGAAAACTCTAAAACCACTAGATGACACCCCACGTTGCTGCGGGAATACATGCTTAAAAATAAAACTAACAATAGCAATAAACATTTCTTTAAATATATGTTGAATAAGAAAACATTTATGAGGAAACCTATGTTTGGCGAAACCTAAAGCATGAAGCACAAACTTTGATATGTCTTATAATTATGGTTAGTAGTAAAACACTAGATCGCGTGACAATATGAAAGGTAAACTGCCATACATATCACAACCTGTTACACTTTGTATCAAATACATGAATAAAACATTCATCTGCCAGAACAATATGGTACTTCCTCCTTCCCAAAATATAAGGCACGGTTGGACTTTTCTGGTCTTCGTTGCACAAATTTGACTATGATTTTCATGTATTGCATGTCTACAAAATTAGTATACATACATATGAAATAAAATTGTTTTGCAAGACAAATTCGACGATGCCATTTATACATGTTTAATCCATATACTTTAATATATATTAATGATTAAAGTCATGCATCAAAGACCATAAGAAGTCAATCGTGCCTTATATTTTGGGAAGGAGGGGGTATCAACTAATAGATAAACGATATATAGATCGAAACGTGGCTCCATGCAAAACAAAAATTTGATGGGTCCGTCTACGTCTCAGTCGAATGACGTCATCACATGTGGTCCGCCTGTTTGATCGCTGGTTTTGTCGCTGGTTCTGTGTTGTTCGCTTGCTGGGCTTGTTTGTGGGCTCGGTTGCCTTTTATTTGTGGTTTTCTGTGGGCTTGATTGCTTTGGGCTGGCTCGTGTGTGTGTTTGCGGAAACGTGTGTGTGTGTGTATTTTTGCAGAAACATTTAAAGATAACAGAAGAAACGAATGGCCAGACAAATATCCCAGGATGGAAAAGGAAAATGCGCTCCCACGTGACCAAGAAAGAAAGAGAAATGGTCTGCTGCCGTATTAGTATTACACACCAGTAGACACACAAAAGCTAAGAAATCCCAAAAATAACTAGAAGTGGTAGAAGTGATTTGCTAAAATAAAATAAAATGCAAAAGGGGTAAATGCTGTTTTTTTTCCTGGGGAACAGTCAAAGTGGTAGAAAAAAAAGACAAAGAAGAAAATGAGTAAGGGGTAGATGATAGAAACTATAATTCAAAAATCATGGCACAATTTTAGTTCTTTAGTAAAAATCAGACCCACACCGTGTGCCCTCCCCTTCTACTGGCACCCCCTCCGACAGAACAAAAAAGTCCAGTTGTGGCCGGGTTAGAAGACATGCAGTTGAGGTCGGGGGTGACACTTGCAGTTACATGCCTAGTGTCACACATGCACACTAGCCCGCCCCCTCTCCCAGCACCCCCTTTGACAAAACAAAAAGTCCAGTTGCAAGCATGTTGGGGGACATGCAGTTGCGGTCGGGTACGACACTTGCAGTTGCGGTGCTGTTGTCAGACTTGAAACTGGCCCACCCCTCTACTGGCGCCCCCTCTGATAGAACAAAAAAGTATAGTTGTGGTCAGATTAGAAGACATGCAGTTGCGGTCGGGGGTGACACTTGAAGTTGCATGCCTAGTGTTGGACATGCAAACTAGCCTGCCCCCTCTCCCTCCGCCCCCTCCGACAAAACAATAGTCCAGTTGCAAGCATGTTGGGGGACATGCAGTTGCGGTCGGGTGCGGCACTTGCAGTTATGGGGTTGATGTCGGGCTTGCAACTGGCCCACCCCCTCTACCAACGCCCCCTCCGACAAAAAAGAGTCCAGTTGCGGTCAGGTAAGAATACATGCAGTTGTGGTCGAGGGTGACACTTGCAGTTGCATGCCCAGTGTTGGACATGCAAACTGGCCCGCCCCCTCCGACAAAACAAAAGCCCAGTTGCAAGCATGCTGAGGGACATGCAGTTGCGGTCGGGAGCGACACTTGCAGTTGTGGGGCTATTGTCAGGCTTGCAACTGGCTCGCCCCCTCTATCAGCGTCCCCTCCGACGAAACAAAAAGGTCCAGTTGCGGTCGAGTTAGAAGACATGCAGTTGCGGCCGGGTGCGACAATTGCAGTTGCATGCCTAGAATCGGACATGCAACTGGCCCGTCCTCTCTTCCGTCGCCCCCTCCGACAAAAGAAAGTCTAGTTGCAACCATATTCGGGGACATGCAGTTGCGGTCGGGTGCGGCATTTGCAGTTGCGGGGTTGTTGTCGGGCTTGCAACGGGCCCGCCCCTCTACTGGCGCCCCCTTCAACAGAACAAAAATGTTCAGTTGCGGTCAGGTTATAAGACATGCAACTACTCGAACCAAAAAACAAAAAAGGGACAAAAAAAGAGCGGATAATAACGAAGACAAATTACTTCATCAGCAGCCTCGCCCATCTCCATCGGTAGTGCGACGGGAGTACACATACAGCCTGTTCATCTCTGAATCGCGCCCAAAAACAAACAAACAAAAACAAGAAATAGGCCCATCGAACACCTGCGTACTAAGCCCAACAAACACTCCCTAGCCCTTACAGGACCAAGGCCGACGGGGGCAAAGGTAAAAAAAGCAAACAGGCTGGACAAAGTGCGTTACACAAGCCGAAACAAGAACAACTCAGTTCCAGCGCAAATCTTGAAGCAACAAATGATCCAGTGGCTAAAACAGTCGACCGAGACTTCACTATTTCTCAGTCGACTGAGAAATAGCAGAATCGAAATTTGATTGATTTAACACCTCCCTAGTAAACAAAAAGGGTTCAAATGTTACAGCGATACAGTAGGTAGCATGTATGGGAAAATCATGATTAGATTTTCGTATGAGCACAAACACTAAAACGCTGAAGGAATATGATTATCGTCATCCCTCTTAATCACCATGTCTCTTAAGTACATGTGTATAAGCATGCTTTATCTTACTAAGAGAGGTTCTAGATGCAAACAAACGCTAGCAAGAAGTGTGTGTTTTTCTTAAACTGTCAGCAAGAATCGTCTTAGCATACCAACCTTTTACTCTTGATTCCTATTTCCACCTGCATTACCAGAGAAACGGAAAGAATAAATACATGGGAAAGATAAAAACTTTGGTAAATCCTACATAGATAAATTTTGATAGTGCTAAATGTGAACATACAAATGAATATGACCAGTCATTGTTTCTTGATTCTTCATGTAGAATTATTTCTTGAATCATCGATTCAGGTTGTACTGAACGAAAGGAAATCTGCACAAAAATACACATGCCATAATAATATATTTCATACACTTGTAATATCTATCTTACAGCCCCTGAAGAAAAAGAGAGGGGGGGAGGGGAAGAAGATGGAGAGAACAGGAAGAGGTGCGGCTCACTGACGTTCGCCTTCCTCCGCTTCTTTTCCCGCTCGCTCCATGAAGAAGCGTTCGAGGGAGTGTGTAGCAGGCAGTACCAAGAAGGTGTGGGCACCTGCAAAGAAAATAAAAATAGAAACACGAACTATCAGAGCCTAGTTCAAAAATGTACATGAATGATCAGAACCTGATCCAAATATACGCCCACAAAGATCTTCAAAGGAAAAAAAATATAGCTGCCACTAATAGTAGTCGGCAACATCAGGAACTGAAATTAATTCTCGTCCCCAAAATTTACATAATAACAACGGCACAACAGGTACCAAGATTTGAAATTAAAGTCACATCAGCGATCTAAGTGAGTTGGGGCAACAAACAATTAAGGGAACCAGACCGGCGTAAGAAAAAAAAAGGCACCTTTTGGTTGCCTGTAGTGGGGCTTCAATTATCGATCTGCACCGGAGCTCGCTGCTGCTTCGCACCGCGGATGGTACGTGGTACGGCCGCACCGATAGAAGTAGCCCATTGGTCTGCACCGGCCCCGTGCACACTACCTGACACTGTTTAGGATATGTGCTGAAGTGCCGCCGTTGAGGGTGTAGATTGGTCAGCGGCGTCGATGATGCGGACCGTGATGCATTCATCATCGCAGTTAACGGCGACAATGCTTGGTTAATCAGCATAACTTAGTCAACCCCACCCGCTCCCTGCTAACGTAACCACTGTCAAATCAAACGACACAAAAATGACTCGAATCTTTATTTTTAAAGGAGCAGTTGGTAGTCTCGCTTTCAGATTTTTTTAGTCCCACCTCCCACGGTTTTTTTTTGTCCTAAAAAAATCTACAAAATTTCGTAGGTTAACCAGAGACAACTCCCACCTCTCAGGTTTTTTTTCGTCCCACTTTTCATGGTTTTTTTTGGTACCTCGTCCCACCTCACACTAAGCCGCCACGAACCGCAAAAACCGTCTACCTTAGCCAAATCAACAAATCTCTCTCATTAATGCAATTTTCTTTAGGAAACAAATAATAGATTCTTTCCTACCTTAGCCAAATCAACGGATCTCTTCTATTAATGCAATTTGCTTTAGCAAACAAATAATAGATTCTTTCCTACCTTAGCCAAATCAACGGATCTCTCCCATTAATGCAATTTGCTTTAGCAAACAAATAATAGATTCTTTCCTATCTTAGCCAAATCTACGAAATCTCTCTCATTAATGCAATTTGCTTTAGGAAACAAATAATAAATTTTCAGAAAACAAATAATCTCTAATAATTTCTACTCATAATGAAGTAGTTGATAGTCTCCGTCAGTCAATTTTCGTCCCACATATTATGGTTTTTTTTCATCCCACCTTCACTGATTTTTTTCGTAGATTTTTTTTTCGTCCCCTCCCCACCCCCACCCCCACCCCCACCCCACGCACGCAGACGGCAGCCCAAAAAACGCCTCGCAAAAACCACCCCTATCGATCCCCTTGAGGACACAGCGCCACCGTCGAGCGATCTCGAGGTCACAGCGCCGCCGTCGTGCGATCTCGGAACTGACGCAGACGCACGAGAACTCCACCGCTGCCACGCCGGATCTCGCCTCCACGTTAGAGGATTGCCGCCACGGTTCTGGATCGCCGCCGCGGACGTCACGTCAGCGCCGCCGCATATCTCCAAGGGCGTGGTCGCGTTGCCGTGATTGGAGGAGACCGTCTCTGCCTTCCCTATTTGGAGGACGAACAGAGGTACTTTGAGGCCCATGTACGTCAATCCCCGCCTCCGCTTTCCTCCTTTCCCATCGAGGGCTGCCGCTGCTGCTCCGTCTTTTATCTCATGTCTCTCTCTGAATGGTGGCGATGGTGGTCGGGGGCTCCGATGGGGAGGCCCGCAAGGGGGAAACGGAAAGCGGCGGAGGAGCGAAGGCCATGGCCGAGAAGCAGGTTACGCGCTGCCGTTTGGACAGGAAAGCGGGCGTTCGGAGGTACCTAGGAATTTCAGAGGGGCTGAGCAGGACGGCCAAGGGCGTCGCCAAGGACTTCGGCGTCCAGCCATCCACGCCTTGAGGTATATTCCTGTTTTCTTACACGAACCACCATCTCCAAATCTCCATGTCCACGCCCATAGATTTGATCCATTCTCCATAGCCTCCATGCAGTTCATCTCCCAACTGCTGATGGGATGTGCCATGATCTACCTCTGGACTAGAACCACAATTAGTCATTGGGTCAATCACAGAACCTATCAGTAGGACATTATTTCCTGTTCCTGTACTCCACGAGTTAGTTGTAATGCAATTTAGTATCAATACTAATACAGTATCTATGTGATTAATTCTAAATTTTGTATACTGACTTTGCAGGATCATTTTGACAGTATATTATTTCTGTTTAACTCTTTAATGTCTTAGTGTACATCTTTGTTTTCATTCTCTATAGTGGGCAACAATTTGCTCTATGTGCATGAACACTGATAAATTTCAGTTGGTACGTAGTGTTTTAGTGTACTATATAATCTCATTTGCTCTTTTGATAGATTTCACATTTTGGTCGACCTGTACTTTATCTGTTATTGTTTTCAGCCCATTAGAACAATCAATTTATGCACGTCACATGTAACTGCGTTCTTATCTGATCATGCAATTGTCCTTTTTTTTCTTCCTGTTTTGTGTGTATTGATGGATGCACTTTGTATAGAACTAAAGATTAAGAGGAAAAGAAACATTAGGAGCAGGTCAACAAGTTTCATTACGGGTCTGATCATGCAATTGTCCTTTCCCCCTGTTTTCTGTAGATTGATGGATGAGCTTTTTATAGAACTGATGATTAAGAGGAAGAGAAACATTAGATGTTTCAGAAAGTTTCGTTATGGAGGCAAAAATAATTTGTTTGTTCATATAGGAAATTGGATGACTATTGTAATATGAGTGTTGACAAGCTGAAGAAGATGGCCGGTGCCCTGTGCCGGAGGCAAGGGCAGTGTGCACATGTGCTTTCTATGTTAACCTGTCATCCGTCGGTAGTGTCATTGATTTTGCTGCAAGCAGTAGCATTTCCCGCTTTCAACACGTTATCTGTTCTACATGTATCCATTTCTCGCTTTCTACGGTACACAGTAGTTCTTTTCTATGGTACAGTACACACAAGTATACAAGTTTATTGTTCATGGTTGAATTCTAAATGCAGACTTATGGATGACTGTTTATTTTACTTAAGAAGTAATTCATGTGTTCAAGAACAACCGTCGATCATGATCTTATAAGCCTTTCTACTGAACTGTCGTTTTGCGAGTGCATATATATGATTTACAAATAGATCAGCATTCATTGATTAATGTGACATATGTACTAATCAATGTAGTGTATCTACATCGACATGCCAACCAGCAGTAGCCTGGGCAGTGACAGGGTGGTGCAACTGGACCTGGACCTGGAGGTTGCCCCCTGGGCCCGTCGCCATCGGTTGAGATGAAGCAGGTGAATAAGAAGGGGGTGGCGAGGAAGGTGGTGGAGTGGCATATGCGAGAGGTGGAGTAGATCAGCAATTAATTCAAGAGGGAGGTTGTTCTCGTCAACGGCTCAGAGGCGGAGCAGGTGGACAAGGCCTCTTGCTCAACAAGATTGCTGAGATCTGTTAATTTTAATTTTTGGAATGCTGAAATCTGTTCAAATGCGAGGTTTACTAGCTAAAAAATTGCAGCAGATAAGGACAGAAACTTGTTGATTTTGCTCAACATGGTGCCGCTTGATCAGTACTCAATGAAGATGAACTGACCATCATAGCCGGTGATGATTACAGGTACATGCACTGAATTTTCCATTGTGCTAAAACTAACGCATTAGAATCTTTCTAATTGTTGCTACCACATTTCATAGTAAGAACACGATGGTGCAAAGGAATCTCATTATCTATTCATATGTAATCTCAGTTTCTTAATATGCAAACTGTCATAGGAGTTAGTCCACATTAATGTTGCTCCATTTTTGCTGTCTATTGATCTATGACAAAGGGGATGTGCTGGCGCCAGTGCTTGTTACTAACTTGCTATTCAAAGAAAGGAGTGGATCTGGCAATATTTCAATCAATAAAGGTTATCTTTCCTATGGCTTTTGTTATTAGGTACATGCAGTGTGTGTCACTTCCTTAGATCATATCTGGTTCCTAAAGTTTTAGATGTTTCATATAACCATCAGGCGCCTTTCAGGAAAAATATGACCATCAGTTACCCCATATGGCAGTCCTTGTACATGTTTCTTTTATCTGCTTTAAAAATTTATTGTGAAGCAAAATAAAGTTGTATGTAAGAATATCATAGATTGTGTTTATATATACAAGGATCGCTTCAAGTTCCTAACTTTTTTAGTGAAGCATTAAGTTGAGAATGTAGAATGGGGGACCAAAATACTTCTTATGTAAGTACCGGAGCAGGAATTGAAATTAGTCTACCATGTGTGTGTGCGCGCGCGCGCGCGCGTGTGTGTGTGTCCACTTATCTCTGGTCCAGGATTAGTTGTCCCTAATGCTTGGTTTTCATTTTCTACCAGCGTATAATTGTTGTTTCTGAATGTTATGAATGAATGAAACTTTATCAAAACAGAATAGCACAGCTACAAGGTCTTACAAGACTCTGTCCTCTTTCAATGCAAGCTTGCCGGTAATGTTGTTTCTGAATGTTTCCACTCTTCATTTTTTGGTGATGTCCCTTTTAATTAGTGGCATCATTATATGCACCATGCATGGCGCCACCCACTTTACTTCTAGAGTTTGGACCAGTGCGTTTACTATTTCCTACAGGCCTTCAAAAACAAATATGAGCTCCCGACTATTCCACCCAATCACCTATCTCATATACTCCCTTGAACGACATTTGTTTCTCCTAAGCGAATCTATTATTATTCCCCTTATACCTCATGGAAAAAGTATGGGTTCTTAATTCTTCTTCCACTCGATCATATTCACCTGCACCTACTCAGTTGAATGAAATCATGTTTTTTCTTCTCAGTGACTCCCTTGCTTTGTGTGCAAGTGGTACACAGGAGTACCCAGGACTATTCTTAATGTTAATGGCTTCAGGCTTGATTTTGTTTAGAACATAGATTTTGAACATATGGGTCTAGATATTGCATGCTTTAATATGCTGGAGGTGTGTATTTGGATGGTGTAAGTGCAACTCCGGTTCACCGACCCTGTCATGAAGGCCGGCAGGAGCACCGCATGACAACACATCTAATGATTCAGAAATTATTCCAGTTGAGACGTTTCAATTTTTTGCTTGATTTCATACGAAAACACATGTTGTGTAACATAACTCATGTAATGTGTGTAATAGTATTAACTGGTATATATTTGTTCTGGTCTCAACATATCACTGATGCATGCAGCAAATGAACAAAGTTTAGAACTGCATAAGAATTTCTTGATTTGAGAAGGAAAACTAAAGTGCATGCAAGATTACTTCTAGCAAACCTTTTTAGACTCTACTCTACTGATTTTCTCAAGGCTTTCTATCAAATTAAATGACATATTAAGATTTTGTTCCTTCATCATAATATTTTTTGTATAATATATATTTGTTTATTTTACCACAGAAGTCTTGCTATGCTAGGCCTCCGTCGCTGCTGTTGAAGAAAATGGAGTCATCGTCGAGCCGCTCGAGAATTGTTGAAGGAGAGAACAAACTACTACACTACCCAGCAACTTATGCAGGTACATTGCCCTATATTTTCACCACTATTTGACCTGCCTGTTATGTATTTTTCTATGGAGAGTTGTATTGGTTAGTAGTTAGTGCAAAAAGCATATTTTTTGTTCCTTTTTTCTTCTCCCTAGAAAACAGTTCAGGTTGTATGTGTTGACAACTCCTTACTTTGGTGATACAGAGGTATGATCTCGACCCTGCTTGGCCACACCGCTTCATTGTATCTGCTTCTCTGAGTCTCTGTCATCTTCTTCGCCACCATTTCGGTTATCCTCCCAGTTTTCTTCGCTGCTCCCCTTCCTTTCTTGTGCCGTCCATCGAGCTATCACTCTTGTGACGCCAGCCATCAAGCCGGGGCAAGATTTTTTTGTTCGCGGTGTGTCATGCCTGAATGATTGCCTAATTTAGGTTTATAGGTAAGAGCTACAACTGAACCATACTAATTCTCAGATCAGATTTTGGCGTACAAATAGCTCTCAATTATATAGAAAATTAAAAATGGATGTAGTAGCATATGTTCAAGGTGAGCGTAAAAATTAGACCAAAGGATGGGATCCTTCCTATTCTTTCATGTTTAGTAGTATTATTGTTTCCCGTTGGAGATGTTGCATGCTATCCCAAAGAGATCAAACCGTCGGTACTGTCATCTCATTAGTAAATGACTTCCTATGACCACCCTGCACAATGACATGATCATTGGTGATTTACGTGATAGTCTACTTTGATTGATGAAATGATATGCCTAAACTTTTGAACAAACAAATTAGCCACACCTTGGTTGCGCACGCTACTGTGATGTAATGGCTGAATGCTTGCTTATTTTAGGTACAGTAAGAGCTAAACTGGGACCATACTAATTCTAAGATCATATTTGGACATACAAATAACTCTCGGTTATATAGAAAACTAGAGGTTATATATTTCAGGTTGAGGGTAAAAAAAACACATGCTCCAAAAATACAATGTGTTGCACAATAAAGTAAAAAATATATCTTAATAGCAAGGTTATGTATACTAAGAAGTGATTTTCTTTAATTTGGGTGTTACTTTTGACCAATACAGCCGTATTAAACTTTATTGTCCTTCTGGCACAACTATTTACATCTCACACATGATGTTTACTTCTTAAATGCCGTGGTTTATTTGGAAGAGGGGACGGAGGGAAGGAGAGAGAGAATGTTGCATTGCAGTGAGAGAGCCTGAGAGAGAGAGAGAGAAAAGTTAAACTGTGTGAGATGTAAATCAATGCATGGTTAAAGTCTAGATGGAAATGGAAGGTGTGATTGCCAGCTAGAAGCACCATTGAAAAATGTGGTGAACTTGGGTTTGGGAGGCGGAGAGGCAAAGGTAATGGGTGGAGGGAGAGAAGGAAAAGAGTAATTTAACGGTAAAATGGACGACATCCATTGATGTACACGAGGAATTGAAAGGTACTCCACTTGTTCTAAATTTATGTTTCTTTTCACGAATAAATGTGGAACTGTGTTCTGACATGCCTTCTTATCTGGAATCTCCATTTGCACCATCTAGAAGAAAATTTGAGGAAGAGACTAAAAGGTACATATATGAGTAGCCTGATTCTTGTCTTAGAAAGTTGGTTCTTTTATATATACAAGGATTAGAAAGAGCATGAGAACTTACCAAGCCATCTGGAAATGCCATCAGAGATGAAACATTTTTTAGGTTGCTGACAGCATTGAGCTGGACTTGCTTTTGTTGCTACCGCTGGTGAAGACAAACTCCAGAAAAGGGAGTGAAATAAGAAAGACGAGAGGTTGCACAAGATGAGTAGTGATGGGTAGCGGTAGAGGCTTAAACTGTGATGATGATGCGTATCTAACCATTAGTATGTTTCCCATCAAGGAAACCTACAATTTCTATTATGATTCAGAGTGTCTATTATGAGGTGTGTTTCTCATAAAGAATGTGATTTCTACTTGATAGTGTTTTGAAAACGTGAGGGTTTTATGCAAAGACTGACATTTAAGAAAGCATATATTAAAATGTAAACCCTGGTAGATACTCCTAAAGTCGAAGTTGATCAGAAAATAGTAATTTGTTTTTTCGAGCACTGAACTACCGTTTCCGGTTTTGCTTAATCTCTACTCCTAATGGAGGAGTTGGTAGCCTGGTATAGTTTATTTTTGTCTGGTTTTTATTCGTCACCTCCCACCACCCCCACCAACTGGTTTTTCTCCTTTCCATTGGAAACCCAAATCTTATTGAACGAGATATCTTGTTTTGTGCTTACTTTGGTAGGTTCTGATTCATTCCAATCACGTAAATAAATAGGTAATTAAGAATTCCGAACTTACACCATATATTTGAGATTACCTTCCTAAAATATAGACGTAATATTTTCCTTGATAACCTTCCAAAACGAAATAAGATAATCCTTTGCGTACTATGTTATTATTATTATCTCCACTATTAATTGACTATCATAAGTTTCCTAAACAACAAAAGAACATATATTTTACTTGTGGGCGTACGCATCCGCGCACCCTATGGAGGACGTCGTGCGCTACACCATGGAGGATGTCGCGGCTGATACTCGAGAATACCAAGGCGTGCATCACGACATCAAGGATGGCCATGACGGAAGGCGTTTCGTCATACCACCACGTACATGTGTTCATGGATACAGTCATATTATATTTCTTGTCATTAATACACAGAGACACACAGACTACATTCTCAAATCAAGTGTGTCCATTCAAATGTCAAAATTTCGTTAAGGAAATGTGTCCTACAATACTTGGTAGTCGCCGTCATTCGTAGCAGCCATTCATGCGAAAATATTTTGGAAATCGAGTGCTGAATCAATTTGAAAATAAAACCATTAATGTAATTAATTAACTAGACGGTTAATTATGTATGTAATTAATTAGGTCCATTTAATTAGAATTTTTTTTCCACTCAATCAATTTTGAAACCAAGTCATTCGTTCGATATGATTTAATTATAATTTTTTTTCCTAATGTCTCAGTTCGTAGGTCGGTCGTTCGTTTCGTTTGCTTCCACCCTTTCATCGATCGATACATCCCCCACCACGCGATCTCGCTCCCACCGATTTTCTTCCTCCCTACGAAAACCAAGACCGGTTTTAATTCCATGCCCAGAAAAACCAAACCAACCCTTCCATTCTTCCATCGATCACACCTTTTTCCATATAACACACCAATCATTCCGTCCTTCCCTTCCATATACGACAACAATCAAATCATATCGATTATTTCCGTCACAAAAAGCTTCCATAAACAACAACAACAATCTAATCATATCAAATATTTCGCTCGTTCCGTACACAACAAATATCGATCGATTATCTCTACTCCTAATGTGAGAGTCCGCTGTTGTTTGGTTTGGTTCGTTTCGCATCAATCGAATGATGTTGCTAGCCGCACCCTACGTGGTTGGTTTCCTTTGGTACACCCACCACCATGGAAGGTCCTTCCCATTCCTTTTCTAAACTTTGCTTACAAAAATCTTAATTTTCCTTGCCTAAGCCCACACATTGCTAGACCACAAAACTGTCTACGATCTCCTTTGGTCTCATCCTGATCGTGACCTTCTCTTCAGATCGATTTCTTCCTCGACCTCACGGCGGCCAGGACTAGCTCGTGGGCGTCGCAGCCTGGCGTGTGAGGAACGATGCGGCCTGGGTGCGCCTCGGAAAAACCAGACGGACACTCGACGTCCCCCCTCGACGTCGACCTCTCCCTGCTCCTCTTCTCCGCAGCCGAGAAGGTCGTGGCCTGCATAGAGCATCCGACTATAGTGAGGCTGGCGGCGGCCGAATTGTCACCATGGGCAAAGAGGTAGGTGGCTGGATCCCGAGATGGGGGCAGGGACATGGTTGAGCGGTAGCAAGGGCAGCTTCTTCAACATGATCTGATCTACAATCACAAGGCAACGCAATCGATCCATGTTTCTCTGAGCTCCTGCTCAACTATGAAAACCATGTTTGTTTGTGCTTGCTTGCTGATGTGTGTGTGTGTCACCACGTCGCTCACGTCCTCCCGCAAGGCACCAGCATCCGGTCGGTGTGCTCTCCGGGATGCTGCAGTCGAAGGGGTGAGCAGGAGCTATGGATGCTAGCAAACAAGGTTGTGCAGACGGCAATGCATGTGAGGGCTCGCAACCTTATCCCCATCCCAATTTCTGACTAAAAAACTATAGATTAGATTATATGACATGCATTAGTTGCTTACCTTTGTAGCTGGCATGCACATACAGCATCGTTTTCTGATAATTAACCATATTTTTTGAGTGATCCAGTTCAAACTTATATCATACTACTAATTACTAGCTTATATTGATAGAATGCAGACTATTGGACATACTTTTCATACCATTACCATCGGACTGTATTCTGAATCATCCATTATCGTTGTGATTTTGTAATTATCCTAAAACAAAATACTGTACTGTACAAAATCACAAATAGAGATTCTATTTTTGCGAGGTGCTATATGTTTTCTTCTCACAAACAGTGCTTTCATTGGTCCGTTATTATACATTTTTCTTTCCAGCAACGGGAGTATAGTACTCTAATCACAAACAATCACCTACTATGCTAAAATTTCTGTTCTCATCGGAAGTATATATACTTATGATGTCGTTGCATTTTGCAAGTGTTATATGAAGTAGGTTTTTTTGTAGAGTCAATGGTAGAAAGATCTGCACAACAAACATTATTTTATCAAAATTGCCATTTATCTTCATATTGAAAAGTGATGTGTGTGTTTAAGATGTCATTTTATTTTAGATGTTGAGTTGTTAAAAAAGCTTCCCAACATGCGATAACTTGGGATGAACCCAAATCTTTATTTTTCTTATAATATGAATTATCCTCCCATATAGAAAATTCTATTTGGAGCAAACTTATCTTTAATGTAGATATACATCAACAATTAATTAAGTTCCGTCATATTGCATGTTTATTGTGCGGAATGTGTGTCCCAATCTTGACAGAAGCTATAAAGAGATTATCTTGAAGATTGATTGCATAGAGGATGAGATATTGCCCCGAATTTTCATTTCTTGTCACAAACATAGTACTCCCTATGATCAATATTACTTGTCGCTCAAATAGACATATCTAAATGTATTACAGTGCTAAAATACATCCGTTAGAGTGACAAGTAATACATCCGTTTGAGCGATAAGTAATATGGATCGGAGGGAGTCCATTTTCATTATCATTATTCAGAACATGTATAAGCCATTAATATTCTAAGGGGATGTACAACCGGAGAAGATTATCATAGTTGAATAAGAAACTCAATAGTGTCGTGCAAGTTGGAGGCGGGGGGAAATGAGATAAGAGCCTGGTGGGAGGAAGGAAGTCGAGTGTCGCGTGGTGGCTGGGACGAGGAAGTGGGGTAGAAAGACGATGAGGAGATGCGTTTACCTTTACCTATCAGATCAAAACCATGAGATATCATCCCATGCGAATAGCCTTTGACTCCATATCACATGAAATTTCTTTGTATATATATTTTGTTAGTCCGTGGCAACGCACGGACACTTAGCTAGTGAAGTTAGTGGGTTAAGACCAGGCAGCTAGCTGCGCATCAGAAGTTGCGAGGCTATGGGGAGTAAATAGCATAAAATTACTACTACCTCCGTTCCAAATTACTCGTCGCAGAAATAGATGTATCTAGAACTAAAATACATCTAGATACATCCATACCCGCGACAAGTAATTCGGAACGGAGGGAGTACTTTACAGGCTAGGGTTTCAAAAAACTACCGGTTTTAATTTTTCTTAGATAACTATCAAACACACTCGTTGCTAGCGATTTAACCCATTTTATGACAAGTCGGACCCACACCTAAACAATCCGTTTGCTTGACCGTTACCTTACATGTGGGACCCATGTGTAAGTTGTCTCTTCTTCCTCTATCTTCTCTTCTCTTCTCTGGCTCTTTCTTCTTCCTCTCCCCTGCCCGACTACCCCCACCCACCGACGTCCACCTCCACCATCCGTCGCGCGCAAGACAAGGTCGACGACGGGAATGAAGGCCGCCCGGAGGAGCAGTTGCAGCGCAGGAGCACGGCAGCTGCCACCTGTGTGCCATGGCGAGGAGCGCACCTGCAACGCCCAGTAGCAAGGGTCGCTGCCAGCCGCACCAAGGAAACCGGGCCACCACCAGCCACGCCAAGGAGCACGGGCCGCCGCCAGCCGCGCCATGGCCAGGGGCTCGGGCCGCCTCGCATAGGAACACGGGCCACCACCAGCCGCGCCATGGCCCGGAGCTCGGGCCGCCGCACACAGGAGCACGGGCCACCACGCGCGGTCAGTAGGGAACTCTGCCACCTAGTGTGTCGCCCGCTTGTGCCGAGGAACGCAGCGGCCGAGCCGTCTTCTTTCGCCTGGACGGCGACCTGGCAGCCGGCGAGCTGCCGCCGCCGTTTCTATGGGCTCACGCGAGTTATCCTCAAGGGCCCGATTGCTTTTTCTGAAAACATTCAGGGACCCGATTGCTTTTTTTAGAAAAGTTACAGGGGTTATCTGTAAATGTATAAAAGAACCGATTTTTTATTAGAACATGACAAAGGGACACTGACATGTGGGTCCCATATGTAAGGTAACAGTCAAACAAACGGTTTTCTTACATGCGGGTCCCAAATGTCATAATCATAATCAATCTTAAAGAACTCTATGATTAGGGTTTTTTGAAATAGCCGACCACCTGTTTGGTAGTTATCTGAGAAAAATTAAAATTCGGTAGTTTTTTGAAACCCTAGCTTGTAAAGTAGTAGTTTTATGCTATTTACTCGCTATGGGCGATGGGGGCGACAGGGGCGTTCCCCCGTCCAACGCCACAAACTACCACCGGAGGGGGGGAACAGATTGTGGGCCCTCGCCAGTTCAAACGTCGAGGACTCCGACGATGAAGAGGACCATGTCGCCAGGCCGGCAGCGGCGACATCACCGACGCCGTCGGACTTCATTTGCAAACCTCTCCGGGCGGGATATTCCGAGCAGGAAATGGCGGACTGCATCGACGGGATCATTCCGGTGAGTGACAAGGCATGGAATGGGCCAGGAGCCGCAGACAAGATGGAGGTCCTTCGACGGGTCGTACATCGCCAGACGTCGTCGTCGGCGGTTCGGCCATGCAAAGGGCCTCTTCCGAAGGTTAGTCTCCCATCCTTGACACTTGGTGATTTCATCGGGTCTTGTGCGAAGGTGCAACGACGAAGAAAGAAGGGGCGATGGGTGGCGGAGCCGCCGCCGTCGGCGGTCATAGATCCAGGCGGCCAGGATTGGGCGTTTGAATTTTCTTCTAGGCCATGACGGGCCGGAAGTGATTCAGCCCAGATTGAGTGCTGGGTATTTGGCCCAGCCTTAGGAGATACATGAGATGGGCGGGGCAGGCGTGACTGGTATACGGCCCAGTCTATCGCGCCGTGCGGGAGCCCAAATCCTGACGAGTATCGACAGCACACGACGGTTTCACCCAGATCGATTGATACTCGTGATGCATACGTGCATGGTGCGGTGGCAGCTAGGGCTAGATAGCGCACCTCACACGGGTTCCCTACCCGGAGCGGATGGGCGCGTCGAGTGTCAGCCGTGACTCAGCCACCAGCGCCGCTGATGGCCGGCCGGGGTGATGGAGCGCAGCCGCCGCTGCGTGGGCAGCAGGAGTCGCCAAGGCAGCAGGTCGGGGACGGCCCGGTCAGGGGGTCCGTTGAAGGCGGTCAAGCCAATGCCGCGGGGCGCACGGGACTTGCTGGTGGGTGTGCTGGTCACGACATGGGTCATGGTGGTTTCAATGGTGGTCGCGGTGGCTACGGTGCTGGTCGCGGATACGATGAAGGATATGATGGTCGTGGTTGGAACCAATAGAATAATGGCGGTGGTCGTGGATTTGCTGGGAACCAATGGCAGCGGAACTTTAACCCTCCACCCGGCGAGTTTGTTGAGGGCGCCACTGCTACCTCTTGAGCATTGCGTTGTTTTTCCCTTGAAGAGGAAAGGGTGGTGCAGTAAAGCAGCGTAAGTATTTCCTTCAGTTTTTGAGAACCAAGGTATCAATCCAGTAGGAGACCACGCGCGAGTCACCTCGTACCTACACAAACAAATAAGAACCTCGCAACCAACACAATAAAGGGGTTGTCAATCCCTTCATGGCCACTTGCAAGAGTGAGATCTGATAGAGATGATAATAATAAGATAAGTATTTTTGGTATTTTTTATGATATAGATTTAAAGTAAAGATTGCAAAATAAAATGGATTGGAAACTTGTATGATGGAAAATAGACCCCAGGGCCATAGGTTTCACTAGTGGCTTCTCTCAAGATAGTATAAGTATTACAGTGGGTGGACAAATTACTGTCGAGCAATTGATAGAAAAGCGAATAATTATGAGAGTATCTAGGCATGATCATGTATATAGGCATCACGTCCATGACAAGTAGACCGACTCCTGCCTGCATCTACTACTATTACTCCACACATCGATCGCTATCCAGCATGCATCTAGAGTATTAAGTTCATAAGAACAGAGTAACGCCTTAAGCAAGATGACATGATGTAGAGGGATAAACTCATGCAATATGATGTAAACCCCATCTTTTTATCCTCGATGGCAACAATACAATACGTGTCGTTTCCCTTTATGTCACTGGGATCGAGCACCGCAAGATTGAACCCAAAGCTAAGAACTTCTCCCATTGCAAGAAAGATCAATCTAGTAGGCCAAATCAAACTGATAATTCGAAGAGACTTGCAAAGATAACCAATCATACATAAAAAAATTCAGAGAAGATTCAAATATTGTTCATAGATAAACTTGATCATAAACCCACAATTCATCGGATCTTGACAAACACACTGCAAAAGAAGATTACATCGAATAGATCTCTAAGAGAATCGAGGAGAACTTTGTATTGAGATCCAAAGAGAGAGAAGAAGCCATCTAGCTACTAGCTATGGACCCGAAGGTCTGAAGTAAACTACTCACACATCATCAGAGGGGCCATGGAGTTGATGTAGAGGCCCTCCGTGATCAATGCCCCCTCCGGTGGAGCTCCGGAAAAGGCTCCAAGATGGGATCTCTTGGGTACATAAGGTTGCGGTGGTGGAAATAGGGTTTTGTGGTGCTCCTAGATGTTTGCGGGGTATGTGAACATATATAGGAGGAAGAAGTAGGCCCGTGGAGCTACGAGGGGCCCACAAGGGGGAGGGCACGCCCAGGGGGTAGGCACGCCCCCTGCCTCGTGGCCGCCTCGTTGATTGCTTGACATCCACTCCAAGTCCTCTGGATCACGTTGAAGGAAATATGCCCTAGAGGCAATAATAAAGTTACTATTTATTTCCTTATATCATGATAAATGTTTATTATTCATGCTAGAATTGTATTAACCGGAAACATAATACATGTGTGAATACATAGACAAACAGAGTGTCACTAGTATGCCTCTACTTGACTAGCTCGTTAATCAAAGATGGTTATGTTTCCTAACCATAAACAAAGAGTTGTTATTTGATTAACGAGGTCACATCATTAGTTGAATGATCTGATTGACATGACCCATTCCATTAGCTTAGCACCCGATTGTTTAGTATGTTGCTATTGCTTTCTTCATGACTTATACATGTTCCTATAACTATGAGATTATGCAACTCCCGTTTACCGGAGGAACACTTTGGGTACTACCAAACGTCACAACGTAACTGGGTGATTATAAAGGAGTACTACAGGTGTCTCCAATGGTAGATGTTGGGTTGGCGTATTTCGAGATTAGGGTTTGTCACTCCGATTGTCGGAGAGGTATCTCTGGGCCCTCTCGGTAATACACATCACATAAGCCTTGCAAGCATTATAACTAAGATGTTAGTTGTGAGATGATGTATTACGGAACGAGTAAAGAGACTTGCCAGTAACGAGATTGAACTAGGTATTGGATACCGACGATCGAATCTCGGGCAAGTAACATACCGATGACAAAGGGAACAACGTATGTTGTTATGCGGTCTGACCGATAAAGATATTCGTAGAATATGTAGGAGCCAATATGGGCATCCAGGTCCCGTTATTGGCTATTGACCGGAGACGTGTCTCGGTCATGTCTACATTGTTTAGGGTCCGCACGCTTAACATTACGATGACAGTTATTATGAGTTTATGCATTTTGATGTACCGAAGGTTGTTCAGAGTCCCGAATGTGATCACGGACATGACGAGGAGTCTCGAAATGGTCGAGACGTAAAGATTGATATATTGGAAGCCTATGTTTGGACATCGGAAGTGTTCCGGGTGAAATCGGGATTTTACCGGATTACCGGGAGGGTTACCGGAACCCCCCGGGAGCCAAATGGGCCAACATGGGCCTTAGTGGAAAGGTGAAAGGGCTGCCCCATGGGCTGCGCGCCTCCCCCCTTCCCCTAGTCCTATTAGGACTAGGGAAGGTGGCCGGCCACCCCCTCTCTCCTTCCCACTTGAGGAAACCTAGTTGGACTAGGATTGGAGGGGGGAGTCCTACTCCCGGTAGGAGTAGGACTCCTCCTGCGCCTCCCACCTTGGCCGGCCAGCCCCTCCCCTTGAAACCTTTATATACGGGGGCAGGGGGCACCTCTAGACACACAAGTTGATCCTTGAGATCGTTCCTTAGCCGTGTGCGGTGCCCCCTGCCACCAAATTCCACCTCGATCATACCGTCGTAGTGCTTAGGCGAAGCCCTGCGTCGGTAGTACATCAAGATCGTCACCACGCCGTCGTGCTGACGGAACTCTTCCTCGACGCTTTGCTAGATCGGAGTCCGAGGATCGTCATCGAGCTGAACATGTGCTAAGAACTCGGAGGTGCCGGAGTAACGGTGCTTGGATCGGTCGGATCGGGAAGACGTACGACTACTTCCTCTACGTTGTGAGATCGCTTCCGCAGTCGGTCTGTGTTGGTACGTAGACAACACTCTCCCCTCTCGTTGCTATGCATCACCATGATCTTGCGTGTGCGTAGGAAATTTTTTGAAATTACTACGTTCCCCAACACACGTTTGTTCCAAAAATCACGTTCCCGAAGGTTTCATTCCATTTGGACTCCGTTTGATATTCCTTTTCTACGAAACACTAAAATAGGCAAAAAAACAGCAATTTGGGCTGGGCCTCCGGTTAATAGGTTAGTCCCAAAAATAACATAAAAGTGTAAAATAAAGCCCATTAACATCCAAAACAGATAATATAATAGCATGGAACAATAAAAAATTATAGATACGTTGGAGACGTATCAGCCACTGGTCCTCATTACCGTCAGAGAGGTGGTCGAGGTGGGGGTGGTCGTAACCCTCCTCCGCGCCATCCGTTTGTTCCGAAGGCAGCCCCCAAACCGGTTCTCCCACCGAAGGGGCCCGTCAGCGGGGCGACCAAAGTGGCAGATACTGCCACTTCCTCTTCTGCAGCGCTGCCAGAGGTGGCGGTGGCGGCAGTTAAGGCTCTGGCTGGGGTCATCATTCCAACTTCCACACCTTCAGATGACAAAGATGGTCACAGTGACAAGGGAAGCGATAAAGAAGATGCGGTGCATGCTAACAAAGCGGCACGTAAGAAAGAAAAAATGACTTGTTATCGCTGTGGTGTGCCAGGCCACTTTGTGATTGACTGCACGGCGGTGCTTTGTGATATATGTCTGAAGTCGGGACACTCATCTGGCGACTGTCTGTTGCTTTTGGTGCCTATACCCGTGGTGAATATTTACGGTGTCTATAATACCAAGCTTATGTTCTTTGAGACTCCACGCACGATTTCAACAATTCCTGCGGTGGACAATTCGAAATTTGGTCTGGTCAGGGTTACTCAGGGGACATTGACAGAGGAACAGGTGTGTCAACGGCTCAGACGGTTAGTGTCTGAGTCTTTTCACCGGTCTCTCGTCAAGTTGGTGGATCAGGTTTACAGAGTGGAGGTCCCTAGGAGGGAGGACCTTCACCATTTGCTGAAGTGTGGACTCAGTAAGGTGCCCGGGAGTAAGTGCATTCTTGAGTTTGATGAGTGCAAAAAACCTGAGCCAATGGGGATACCACTAGAAAAGGTTTGGGTCAGACTCTCAGGATTTCCAGAGACTCTTCTTAATGACTATCTTATTGTTGCGAGTCTTGGTTCTCTGTTAGGTAAAACAGAGAAGGTGGACATGCCATTCACACGCTTACATGGAGAGGCGAGGCTACTTGTTGGTGTTGTGAATGTGGATTATATTCCAGACTTCGTGTTGTGGACTTATGATGGGGTGTCTTATGATCTCGATATTGTGGTTGAGGTTCAACAGGCAAATAATAATTCTGGGGCTACTGATGTTGATATGACTGATGGTGGAGATGGTAGTGGTGATGGTGGTGGTGACCAGGGGATGGAAGGCAATCCCGGGGATCATAGTGGACTAGACAAACTGGCCAGAAAACCCACACAGTCGACTGAGCTGAAGACTGACAAGGGGCCAGCACCCCCAACCACTCCCGCGGCATCTCTCCGGTTTGGTTCATTTCGGGCGGTGTACGCACCGAGCCGTCTTTGGGGTGATCGCGTGGAGATAGAGGACTCTAATGATGATCTTTCAGCACAGGTGGTGGTGGAGGAGCACCGACAGATGGTGGATGAGGTTTCACCGCAGCTGACGCTGCATCGCCGCCTAGCCACCCCCGTGGTGACGGAGGTGTCTATGGCAGCAGTGGCAGTGGAGGGTCGACCGACGGTGATCTCTCCATCTCCTACAATGGAGGGTTCTAGCCATCCATCTCGCTCTCCGGCGTCACATTCGATCAGTTCGGCACAGGTGGTGACCAGATCGGGCGATGATGATAGCAGATCGGCAGGGATCCGTACTTCGGACATCACGGTTATTGGTACCGCGGTGGAGTAGTCTGGGAGGCCGGTGTCTCCCATCGCTTCTGACTTAGTCGAGCATACGGCAGGCGGCCACAACCCGGCTGGAGTCGTTCGGGAGGACGTCATCACTTTTGGAGGTATTTCAGACCATATGTCCAGTGACAGACGGTTCAGTCACCGGATCCAGGGTCAGCTGAACGTGGATGACATATAGATGGGGCGAGCCATGAGGGCCGCCAAGCTTCGAGACATTGAAGTTCAGACAGGTATGTCAGTTAATATAAGTTGTTCAATTCTGCACATTTCTGAGCATGATATTATTGATAAAGCCAACAACCTAGGGATCTCTCTTGGTAGTAATGACAAAGAAACCGCAAAATCAATTAATGATCTACTAGATTTAGAGACGAATAGAGCTGTGGATTTAATACGACATCTAGTAGCGGTAAAACCCATGAATGAAGCAGAAATCAATGATCTTGGAGTAACTGCGCTTCAGAGTCTTTGTGAGGATTTGGTCCCCATGGAGGGATTAGAGACGGAGGAGGAGGATATGGTTCCAGAGGGGTATGTGGCCCCTTTGCAGCCAGAGGCCACTCCTGCTACCAATGCTCAACCTATTCAGGAGATGAAGGATAAACCAAGAAAAACCTGGAAGAGGAAGGTTTATCCTACATCAGCGGTGTGTCGGAGTGCGAGAGTTAAACAAAAGAAAAAATTCCATGATAAAATATGAAAGGGATATTCTGGAATAGCAGAGGTCTAGCGGACTTTGCTAAAAGGAGATTCCTTAGTGATACATCAGTAGAACAAAAATTGGATTTTATGGCTTTATTGGAGACGGGTAGAGATAATTTCACCTCCCAGTTTCTCAACACCATTTCAGGGGGGGGGGGTTGATTTTGACTGGTATTGTTTACCACCAAGAGGGAGATCCGGAGGGATACTACTTGGGGTGAAATGCGAAACTTTAGAGGTGCTGGATGTGGTTCACGGTGATTTTGCTGTCAAATTTCATGTAAGGTCGAAGATTGACGGCTTCCGATGGGCTTTGGTGGCCGTATACTGTGTGGCACAACCAGAGCTTAAACTGGAATTCCTTGCAGATCTGGTGAGAATTTGTGGGGATGAAAGGTTGCCAATTCTGGTGGGGGAGATTTCAATATCATTAGAAGACGAGAGGAGAAAAATAATGACAACTTTGATGGAAGATGGTCATTCATGTTTAATATGATAATTGAAAGTCTCGACCTAAGGGAGATTGACCTCACTGGTAGGCAATTCACGTGGGCCAATTCCTTGCCAATTCCTACTTACGAGAAATTGGACAGGGTTCTCACTAGTGTTGAGTGGGAACAAAAATTTCCGCTAGTTACGATTCAGGCCCTACAGAGGGCCATATCTGATCATACCCCACTACTAGTTGATTCCGAGGAAGCGACCCATGTGGGAAACAAAAATACTTTCTCTTTCGAATTAGGATGGTTTGAGAGGGAGGGCTTCATGGAGCTCATTGCGGCTGAATGGGCCAGAGACATGGGAGGGTCTTCTAGTGTGGAGAGATGGCAAAACAAAATTAGACACGTGCGCCAGTTCTTGAGAGGCTAGGCCAAACATCAAATTGGTATTTATAGAGTGGAAAAGGAAAGATTGACACGGATTATCAATGAACTTGATGTGAAAGCGGAATCCATACTTCTTAATACTTCTGAGAGAGATATTAAGAATGAGGCTGAGAAGAAGTTGCAAGCCCTTATGAGAGAGGAGGAGATGAAATGGGCACTTAGAGCAAAGGTTTCTAAGATCGTCCAAGGGGATGATAACACACAATTCTTCCACATGATTGCTAATGGGAAACATAGAAAGAGAAAGATAATACAACGGGAACAAGATGAGGGTACAATTGTAGGACACGAGAACCTAAAACTATACATTTCCAAATATTATAAGAAACTTTTCGGAGCACCCGAAGAAAGTTTTGTTTCTCTTGATGAGAATGTGATAGGGGACATACCGCAACTCAACTTAGAAGAGAATGAGGTGTTGTCTGCCCCTTTCACTGAGAAAGAGGTGTCCGATGCTATAAAACAAATGAAGCATAATAAAGCGCCCGGGCCAGACGGGTTCCCGGCGGAATTTTATCAAAAATGCTGGCATATCATAAAGAATTATCTTATGCCTATGTTCCATGATTTGTTCGAAGGCCACTTAAATTTATTTCACCTCAATTTTGGAATGATAACGTTGTTCCCAAAGAAGGTGGAAGCGGTTCGCATTGAGCAATTTAGACCGATATGTCTTCTCAATGTAAGCTTTAAGATCTTTACAAAGGTTGGGACGAATAGGTTGACACAGATAGCCCATTCAGTCGTGCAACCAACTCAAACTGCGTTCATGCCAGGACAACAAATCCTAGAAGGGGTGGTAGTTCTACATGAAACATTGCACGAAATCCATTCGAAGAAACTAGATGGGGTTGTCTTTAAAGTGGATTTTGAAAAGGCGTATGATAAGGTCAAATGGCCCTTCCTTCAACAAGCCTTACGTATGAAGGGGTTCAACGAAGCCTGGAGGTCTCAGGTGGATTCATTCATACAGAAAGGTAGTGTCGGGATAAAAGTCAATGATGACACTGGTCATTATTTCCAGACACGTAAGGGGTTACGACAGGGAGATTCCATGTCTCATGTGTTGTTCAACATTGTAGCAGATATGTTGGCAGTACTCATTAGTCGAGCTAAAGAGAATGGCCAAGTAGGAGGTCTCATTCCCCATCTTGTAGAGGGGGTGTCTCCGTCCTACAATACGTGATGATACTGTTATTTTCATGGAACATGATCTTGCAAAAGCTAGGGATATGGAGCTTATTCTATGCCTTTTTGAACAAATGTCCGGGCTAAAAATCAACTTCAATAGAAGCGAATTGTTCTGCTTTGGGAGAGCTAAAGAAGAACAAGACAATTACAGAAACTTGTTTGGTTGTGAAATGGGATCCTTACCTTTTAGTTATCTCGGGATCCCAATTCATCATAGACGGTTAATGAACAAAGAATGGAAATGTATAGAAGATAGATTTGAAAAAAGACTAAGCTGCTGGAAGAGCAAGCTAATGTCTTACGGAGGACGGCTAGTGTTGATTAACTCGGTTTTGACGAGTTTGCCGATGTTCCTCCTATCTTTCTTTGAAGTACCAGTGGGGGTACAGAAAAGATTAGACTTTTATAGATCCCGATTCTTCTGGCAAAGCGATGAGGCCAAGAAGAAATATAGACTGGCTAGATAGGATATCATGTGTAGACCAAAAGACCAGGGTGGGTTAGGGATCGAGAATTTAGAGGTAAAGAATAGATGTTTGCTTAGCAAATGGCTATACAGACTATCTACGGAGACCGAAGTGTTGGGGAAGGTAGCAGAATTTTAAAATTTTCTACACATCACCAAGATCAATCTATGGAGTCATCTAGCAACGAGGGATAGGGGAGTGCATCTACATACCCTTGTAGATCGCGAGCGGAAGCGTTCAAGAGAACGGGGTTGATGGAGTCGTACTCCTCGTGATCCAAATCACCGATGACCTAGCACCGAATGGACGGCACCTCCGCGTTCAACACACGTACGGTTGGGAAGACGTCTCCTCCTTCTTGATCCAGCAAGGGAAGGAGAGGTTGATGAAGATCCAGCAGCATGACGGCGTGGTGGTGGAAGCAGCGATGATCTCGGTAGGGCTTGGCCAAGCTCCAATGAGAGAGAGAGAGAGAGAGAGAGGTGTTACGAGGGGAGAGGGAGGCGCCAGGGACTTGGGTGCGGCTGCCCTCCCTCCCCCCACTATATATAGGGTCCCTAGGGGGGCGCCGGCCCTAGGAGATCCAATCTGCAAGGGGGGCGGCGGCCAAGGGGGACTTGCCCCCCAAGTCAGGTGGGGCGCCCCCCACCCCTAGGGTTTCCAACCCTAGGCGTAGGGGGAGGCCCATGGGGGGTGCACCAGCCTACCAGGGGCTGGTTCCCCTCCCACTTCAGCCCATGGGGCCCTCCGGGATAGGTGGCCCCACCCGGTGGACCCCCGGGATGTTGGGGAACGTTGCAGAAAACAAAAAATTTCCTACGGTTTCACCAAGATCTATCTATGAGTTCATCTAGCAACGAGTCATCGGATGCATCTACATACCTTTGTAGATCGTGAGCGGAAGCGTTCAAAGAACGTGGATGAAGTAGTCATACACGACGTGATCCAAATCACCGGAGATCCTAGCGCCGAACGGACGGCACCTCCGCGTTCAACACACGTACGGTCAGCGTAACGTCTCCTTCTTCTTGATCCAGCAAGAGGGAAGAAGAGGTTGAGGAAGATGGCTCCAACAGCAGCACGACGGCGTGGTGATGGTGGAGCTGCAGAACTCCATCAGGGCTTCGCCAAGCACTATGGAGGAGGAGGAGGTGTTGGAGAGGGAGAAGGAGGCAACCAAAGGCGTGGGAGAAAAGCCCTCCCTCCCCCACTATATATAGGAGGGCCAAGGGGGGGGGGGCGCCGGCCCTAGGAGATCCAATCTCCTAGGGGGGCGGCGGCCAAGGGGAGGTTTCCCTCCCCCCCAAGGCACCTAGGGGTGCCTTCCACAAGTGGGACTCTTCCCCTTTGGGAAACCCTAGGCGCATGGGCCCTTGTGGCTGGTGCCCTTGGCCCATGTAGGCCAAGATGCACCCCCTACAGCCCATGTGGTCCCCATGGGGCAGGTGGCCCCACCCTGTGGACCCCCGGGACCCCTCCGGTGGTCCCGCTATAATACCGATAACCCCGAAACTTGTCCCGATGGCCGAAACAGCACTTCCTATATATAATTCTTTACCTCCGGACCATTCCGGAACTCCTCGTGACATCCGGGATCTCATCCGGGACTCCGAACAACATTCAGGTTACTGCATATACATATCCCTACAACCCTAGCGTTACCGAACCTTAAGTGTGTAGACCCTTCGGGTTCGGGAGACAGGCAGACATGACCGAGACGACTCTCCGGTCAATAACCAACAGCGGGATCTGGATACCCATGTTGGCTCCCACATGCTCCACAATGATCTCATCGGATGAACCACGATGTCGAGGATTCAAGCAACCCCGTATACAATTCCCTTTGTCAATCGGTATGTTACTTGCCCGAGATTCGATCGTCGGTATCCCAATACCTCGTTCAATCTCGTTACCGGCAAGTCACTTTACTCGTACCGTAATGCATGATCCCGTGACCAGACAGTTGGTCACTTTGAGCTCATTATGATGATGCATTACCGAGTGGGCCCAGTGATACCTCTCCGTCATACGGAGTGACAAATCCTAGTCTTGATCCGTGTCAACCCAACAGACACTTTCGGAGATACCCGTAGTATACCTTTATAGTCACCCAGTTACGTTGTGACATTTGGTACACCCAAAGAACTCTTACGGTATCCGGGAGTTACACGATCTCATGGTCTAAGGAAAGGAGACTCTATACGATCTTTATGCTATGTTTAGGATTGGGTCTTGTCCATCACATCATTCTCCTAATGATGTGATCTCGTTATCAATGACATCCAATGTCCATAGTCAGGAAACCTTGACTATCTGTTGATCAACGAGCTAGTCAACTAGAGGCTTACTAGGGTGTAACACCCTCGATGCGACTATATCTCCCACGTGTCGAGGCACGACTTAGAGGCATAATCGCATTGAAGGCATATGTCGCAAGTGCGGTAATCTTCACACAACCCATGTAATATAATAAGGAAAGAGTTACATAGTTGTCTTATAATCGCCACTTCACACAATTACATGAATAAACATTACATCAATCAAATACACTCATGGTCCGACTACGGAACCAAAATAAAAGAAGAACCCCAAATGCGACAAAGGTCCCCGATCGACCCCAACTGGGCTCCACTACTGATCAACTAGAACGAAACAACACAAATGAACAAGGTCTTCATCGAGCTCCTCCTGAGCTTGGTTGCGTCATCTGCTCGGACTCATCGGCACCTGCAAGCTGGTTTTTGAAGTAATCTGTGAGCCACAGGGACTCAGCAATCTCGCACCCTCGCGATCAAGACTATTTAAGCTTATGGGTAAGGTAAAGGTATGAGGTGGAGCTGCAGCAAGCGACTAGCATATATGGTGGCTAACCTATTCGCAAATGAAAGCGAGAAGAGAAGGCAAGGCACGGTCGATAAAAGTATGATCAAGAAGTGACCCTGGACTACCTACGTCAAGCATAACTCCAACAACCGTGTTCGCTTCCCGGACTCCGCCGGAAAGAGACCATCACGGTTACACACGCGGTTGATTCATTTTAATTAAGGTCAAGTTTAGGTTATCTACAACCGGACGTTAACAAATTCCCATCTGCCCATAACCGCGGGCACGGCTTTCGAAAGTTCAAATCCCTGCAGGGGTGTCCCAACTTAGCCCATCACAAGCTCTCACGGTCAACGAAGGAATAGACCTCCACCCGAGACATTCCGATCAGACTCGGTATCCCAGTACAACAAGACATTTCGACAGGGTAAAACTAAACCAGCAACACCGCCCGAATGTGCCGACAAATCCCGATAGGAGCTGCACATATCTATTTCTCAGGGCACACTCAGATTGTCCAAACTTCCGGTAGGCCAGCCCAGAGTTGCCCCTGGTAGCCACCGGCGGCTGACGTTTCGGACCAACACTCAGAGGAGCACTGGCCCGGGGGGGGGGGGTAAAAATAATGATGACTCTTGAGTCTGCAGAACCCAAGGGAAAGAAAAGGCTAGGTGGCAAATGGTAAAACCAATGTTGGGCATTGCTGGAGAAGCTTTACTTAAGGCGAACTGTCAAGGGGTTCCCATTATAGCCCAACCGCGTAAGGGACGCAAAATCCGGGAACATAACACCGATATGACGGAAACTAGGGCGGCAAGAGTGGAACAAAACACCAGGCATAAGGCCGAGCCTTCCACCCTTTACCAAGTATATAGATGCATTAATTAAATACAATATATAGTGATATCCCAACAAGTAAACATGTTCCAACAAGGAACAACATCTCCATGTTCCAACAAGGAACAAACTTCAATCTTCACCTGCAACTAACAACGCTATAAGAGGGGCTGAGCAAAGCGATAACATAGCCAATCAACGGTTTGCTAGGACATTGGTGGGTTAGAGGCTGAACATGGCAATTTGGGAGGCCGACAAGCAAGTGGTAGGCATCGTAGCAATGGCATAGCAAAAGAGCGAGCAAACTAGCATAGCAAAGATAGTAGTGATTTCGAGGGTATGATCATCTTGCCTGAAATCCCGCAAGGAAGAAGAACGAGTCCATGAAGAAGACAAACGGACGTAGTCGAACGGGTCCTCACAACACGACGTTACCGGAACCAACCCGAAGAAGCAATCACCGGAAAAGAAGCACACAACATAGTAAACAACCACGACATCAACATGGCATGATGCACAAACGAGAATGATGCATGTCCGGTTTAAAGAGGGCATGGCATGGCAAAATGCACAAACAATTCTACAAATTAAGTGGAGCACAATATGCAACGAGGTGCATATTGACGGAACACCACGTCAATTATTTAGCTCTCTCCCGTTTATGTATCCAACAATATTAAATGTTGATCAACATGGCAAGGGGTGAAGCAAATGAAAACTACCTATCTAGGCAAATTTAAATGAGGCCGGAAGCAACGAACAACAATTCCGGAAAATCCTCATGTGCAAATATTAGGTTTGGTCCTGATCTGCCCTAAACACAATTTTAGAGTTGTTAAACATGCAAGATGAGGCCACCACGATAAACTAGGCAAAATTCTACCCCATTTACATATAAAGATTACTTAATTCGGAGTTACGGTTATTTAGTTATGAATTAAATCATCTTAGCATGACATAGAGCAAAATTTAATCAAACAACTTTTTAAGCATTTTAAACATGGATGAAAATGACATATTATGAAACTAGATGCAATTCTAAGCACTTTTCATATTAAGTTTGTTTTAATATGATGCACTGTTGTGAAGTTATTAAATGCATGAAGTATAGGGGGTTTTCTGCAATTCTGTCGTCTCAGGATAAAAGGTTTATTCAGGCAGGAAAAAAAATAGAGCTGGGCCGAATCTGGGGCAAGCCCACAGTAGCAAGGGGAAAAAACAGAGGCGGGCGCTGGGGGCTGCTCACCCTGGGCCTGGCCCGGTTCGGTGAGGAGGAGGAGGTAGCAGGCCGGGTGAGGCTGGCGCGATCTGGGCCTGGGAAGCTGGGCCGGTGCGGAGGAAGCTGGGCTGGGCCTTGGGGCGCGGTCAACGCACAGCGATGCGGTCGAGCGCTCGTCTCGTTCGAAGCAGAGCAGCTGCTAAAGCGGTTGCCTGTCTCCGACGGGAGGAAGCAGAGGCAGCGACTGGCGATGCAGGAGGCGTCCGGCAAGGGCTCCGGTGGAAGGGGACGGGCCCAGCCGGCGGGATCCGGCAGGAGCGGTCAAGGGCAGCGGAGGAGAGGGGACCCGGTCCAGATCGGGGCCGAGGCAGCGACTGTCCATGCTCCGGGCGTCCATGGCGGCTTGCTGGTTTGTCTCCCTGGAGACAGAGAGGGAGCGATGGGGCTGCGGGTTCGGGCGGCCGTGGTGGGGAGGTGACGACGCGGACCCGGCGGGGACAGGCCCGAGATGGCGGCGGGGCGACGAACGGGCGATGCAGAGGACGGCGGCGGACTTGGCGCGGCGAAGCGGGCAAGCCGAGGCGGGACGAGGGACTTGGCGGGGCGACGACTCCTGCGAGGACGCGGCTTGGGAAACCCCGGCGCAGGCGATCCGATCCGGCGGCGGGGAGCTCCTGCGGGGTAGCCACGAGGGCGGCGGCAGCCATGGGAGCTTCTGCTCGGGAGGAGGAGCTCCAACAGGAAGAAGACGAAGAAAGAAATCGCGGAAGGACGCAGGGGAGTTGCGGCTTGGCCATGGCGTTCCTGTGGGCAATGGGAGAGAGAGCAGAGAGATTAGAGAGAGAGGGAGACGGTGAGAGAAAACAGAGATCCAAGAAAAAGGAGAAAAAGGGGGTGCGGGACTGGCCTGGTGGCGCTGGTTGGTGGGGCGTGGAAAACAAGGGAGTGGCGGCGGATGGGATGGATGGAAGGGACAAACTGCCACAAAATTAGGGTTAGGCAGTATATATAGCAAGGTTTTTTTTTGGGTAGGGGCTACCTCGTCCCTCTGATCGAAATCAGACGGTCGCGGATAAAATAGCTAGGGGGCCCAAACAAGAAAACGGTGACGTTTTGTAGACGTTTGGGGATGTTCCGGACACAGCGGTAACGACTGTTCGAGTCGGGTCCGGGACAACTTTCGGACGCACGCGAGGGGGGCTGCGGGCTGACGAGAGAGGTTAGGCTGGGACTGGCGGTAGGTAGTGATCTGTGTAGACGGTCCCGAACTGAGAGAAGAGAAGAGAGGAAAGCCCGGCATCTGTTTCCGGAGATCGAAAACGTCCGACGTTTATACCGGCTACTATTGCCGCTATATATATTCGTTGAGGCGTCAAACGAACTCCGATTGCGATGAAACTTGACAGGCGGTCTGTCTACACTATAATAAGACCGCACACCAAATCTCATCCCATTCCGAGAACATTTTCCGGCCACTTATAAAAATAATATTTCGGACATGCCGCGGGCGCGTGCAAGTGTGTCTGGGCTCAGAACGGACGACGGAGAGAACGAGGAGGCCGGGACGGATGCAAGTTTTGAAACATGATGATGCAACGCACATGATGACATGATGAAATGCAACACGCAAGCAAATGACACGGCAACGACAACGAATAAGCGGAGGACACCTGGCACATCGGTCTCGGGGCGTTACATAGGGACACGTTGTTGTCTATTATTCACACATGTATTACGATTTCCGGATAACACAATTATAGAATGAATAAAGACAATTATCATGAACAAGGAAATATAATAATAATGCTTTTATTATTGCCTCTAGGGCATATTTCCAACACGGGACCCTTCCGGTGGTCCCGGTACAATACCGATTACCCCCGAAACTTTCCCGATGGCCGAAACTGGACTTCCTATATATAAATATTCACCTCCGGACCATTCCGGAACTCCTCGTGACGTCTGGGATCTCATCCGGGACTCCGAACAACTTTCAGGTTATCGCATACTAATATCTCTACAACCCTAGCGTCATCGAACCTTAAGTGTGTAGACCCTACAGGTTCGGGAGACACGCAGACATGACCGAGACGACTCTCCGGTCAATAACCAACAGCGGGATCTGGATACCCATGTTGGCTCCCACATGTTCCACGATGATCTCATCAGATGAACCACGATGTCGAGGATTCAATCAATCCCGTATTCAATTCCCTTTGTCAATCGGTACGTTACTTGCCCGAGATTCGATCGTCGGTATCCCAATACCTCGTTCAATCTCGTTACCAGCAAGTCACTTTACTCGTACCGTAATGCATGATCCCGTGACCAAACACTTGGTCACATTGAGCTCATTGTGATGATGCATTACCGAGTGGGCCCAGAGATACCTCTCCGTCATACGGAGTGACAAATCCCAGTCTCGATCCGTGTCAACCCAACAGATACTTTTGGGGATACCTGTAGCATACCTTTACAGTCACCCAGTTACGTTGTGACGTTTGGTACACCCAAAGCACTCCTACGGCATCCGGGAGTTACACGATCTCATGGTCTAAGGAAATGATACTTGACATTGGAAAAGCTCTAGCAAACGAACTACACGATCTTGTGCTATGCTTAGGATTGGGTCTTGTCCATCACATCATTCTCCTAACGATGTGATCCCGTTATCAATGACATCCAATGTCCATAGTCAGGAAACCATGACTATTTGTTGATCAACGAGCTAGTTAACTAGAGGCTCACTAGGGACATGTTATGGTCTATGTATTCACACATGTATTATGATTTCCGGATAACACAATTATAGCATGAATAATAGAAAATTATCATGAACAAGGAAATATAATAATAATCATTTTATTATTGCCTCTAGGGCATATTTCCAACAGTCTCCCACTTGCACTAGAGTCAATAATCTAGTTACATTGTGATGAATCGAACACCCAAGAGTTCTGGTATTGATCATGTTTTGCTCGCAGAAGAGGTTTAGTCAACGGATCTGCGACATTCAGATCCGTATGTACTTTGCAAATATCTATGTCTCCATCTTGAACATTTTCACGAATGAAGTTGAAGTGACGCTTGATGTGCCTGGTCTTCTTGTGAAACCTGGGCTCCTTGGCAAGGGCAATAGCTCCAGTGTTGTCACAGAAGGGAGTGATCGGCCCCGACGCATTGGGTATGACTCCTAGGTCGGTGATGAACTCCTTCATCCAGATTGCTTCATGCGCTGCCTCCGAGGCTGCCATGTACTCCGCTTCACATGTAGATCCCTCCACGACGCTTTGCTTGCAACTGCACCAGCTTACTGTCCCACCATTCAAAATATACACGTATCCGGTTTGTGACTTAGAGTCATCCAGATCTGTGTCGAAGCTAGCGTCGACGTAACCCTTTACGATGAGCTCCTCGTCACCTCCATATACGAGAAACATATCCTTAGTCCTTTTCAAGTACTTCAGGATGTTCTTGACCGCTGTCCAGTGTTCCATGCCGGGATTACTTTGGTACCATCCTACCAAACTTACGGCAAGGTTTACATCAGGTCTGGTACACAGCATGGCATACATGATAGACCCTATGGCTGAGGCATAGGGGACGACACTCATCTTGTCTCTATCTTCTGCCGTGGTCAGACATTGAGCTGAGCTCAATTTCACACCTTGCAACACAGGCAAGAACCCCTTCTTGGACTAATCCATATTGAACTTCTTCAATATCTTATCAAGGTATGTGCTTTGTGAAAGACCTATGAGGCGTCTCGATCTATCTCTATAGATCTTGATGCCTAATATGTAAGCAGCTTCTCCAAGGTCCTTCATTGAAAAACACTTACAAGTAGGCCTTAATACTGTCCAAAAGTTCTATATCATTTCCCATCAAAAGTATGTCATCCACATATAATATGAGAAATGCTACAGAGCTCCCACTCACTTTCTTGTAAACGCAGGCTTCTCCATAAGTCTGCATAAACCCAAACGCTTTGATCATTTCATTAAAGCGAATGTTCCAACTCCGAGATGCTTGCACCAGCCCATAGATGGAGCGCTGGAGCTTGCATACCTTGTTAGCATTCTTAGGATCGACAAAACCTTCCGGCTGCATCATATACAATTCTTCCTTAAGAAAGCCATTAAGGAATGCCGTTTTGACGTCCATTTGCCATATCTCATAATCATAGTATGCGGCAATTGCTAACAAGATTCAGACGGACTTCAGCTTCGCTACGGGTGAGAAGGTCACATCGTAGTCAACCCCTTGAACTTGTCGATAACCCTTAACGACAAGTCAAGCCTTATAGATGGTAACATTACCATCTGCGTCCGTCTTCTTCTTAAAGATCCATTTATTTTCTATCACTCGCCGATCATCGGGAAAGTCTGTCAAAGTCCATACTTTGTTTTCATACATGGATCCTATCTCAGATTGCATGGCTTCAAGCCATTTGTTTGAATCTGGGCCCGCCATTGCTTCTTCATAGTTCGAAGGTTCACCATTGTCTAACAACATGATTTCCAGGACAGGGTTGCCATACCATTCTGGTGTGGAGCGTGTCCTTGTGGACCTTCGAAGTTCAGTAGCAACTTGATCCGAAGTACCTTGATCATCATCATTAACTTCCTCTCTAGTCGGTGCAGGCACCACAGGAACATCTTCCTGAGCTGCGCTACTTTCCGGTTCAAGAGGTAGTACTTCATCGAGTTCTACTTTCCTCCCACTTACTTCTCTCGAGAGAAACTCTTTCTCCAGAAAGGACCCGTTCTTGGCAACAAAGATCTTGCCTTCGGATCTGAGGTAGAAGGTATACCCAATGGTTTCCTTAGGGTATCCTATGAAGACGCATTTTTCCGACTTGGGTTCGAGCTTTTCAGGTTGAAGTTTCTTGACATAAGCATCGCATCCCCAAACTTTTAGAAACGACAGCTTAGGTTTTTTTCCCAAACCATAATTCATACGGTGTCTTCTCAACGGATTTAGACGGTGACCTATTTAAAGTGAATGTAGCTGTCTCTAGAGCGTATCCCCAAAATGATAGCGGTAAATCAGTGAGTGACATCATAGATCGCACCATATCCAATAGAGTGCGATTACAACGTTCGGACACACCGTTACGCCGAGGTGTTCCAGGCGGCGTGAGTTGTGAAACGATTCCACATTTCCTTAAGTGCGTACCAAATTCGTGACTTAAATATTCTCCCCCATGATCTGATCGTAAGAATTTTATCTTTCGGTCACGTTGATTCTCTACCTCATTCTGAAATTCATTGAACTTTTCAAAGGTCTCAGACTTGTGTTTCATCAAATAGAGATACCCATATCTACTTAAGTCATCAGTGAGAGTGAGAACATAACAATAGCCACCGCGAGCCTCAACGCTCATTGGACCGCACACATCAGTATGTATAATTTCCAATAAGTTGGTTGCTCGCTCCATTGTTCCGAAGAACGGAGTCTTGGTCATTTTACCCATGAGGCATGGTTCACACGTGTCAAATGATTCGAAATCAAGATACTCCAAAAGGCCATCTGTATGGAGCTTCTTCATGCGTTTGACACCGATGTGACCAAGGCGGCAGTGCCACAGATATGTGGGACTATCATTATCAATCTTACATATTTTGGTATTCACACTATGAATATGTGTAACATCACGTTCGAGATTCATTAAGAATAAACCATTGACCAGCGGGGAATGTCCATAAAACATATCTCTCATATAAATAGAACAACCATTATTCTCGGATTTAGATGAGTAGCCATCTCGTATTAAACGAGATCCAGATACAATGTTCATGCTCAAAGCTGGCACTAAATAACAATTATTAAGGTTTAAAACTAATCCTGTAGGTAAATGTAGAGGTAGCGTGCCGACGGCGATCACATCGACCTTGGAACCATTCCCGACGCGCATTGTCACCTCGTCCTTCGCCAGTCTTCGTTTATTCCGCAGCTCCTGTTTTGAGTTACAAATATGAGCAACCGCACCGGTATCAAATACCCAGGAGCTACTACGAGTACTGGTAAGGTACACATCAATTACATGTATATCACATATACCTTTAGTGTTGCTGGCCTTATTGTCCGCTAAGTATTTGGGGCAGTTCCGCTTCCAGTGTCCCTTTCCCTTGCAATAAAAGCACTCAGTCTCAGGTTTGGGTCCATTCTTTGGTTTCTTCCCAGCAACTGATTTACCGGGCGCGGCAACTCCCTTGCAGTCCTTCTTGAAGTTCTTCTTACCCTTGCCTTTCTTGAAACTAGTGGTTTTATTGACCATCAACACTTGATGTTCCTTTTTGATTTCCACCTCCGCTGATTTCAGCATTGAAAAAACTCCAGGAATAGTTTTCACCATCCCCTGCATATTGTAGTTCATCACAAAGCTCTTGTAGCTAGGTGGGAGCGACTGAAGGATTCTGTCAATGACCGCCTCGTCCGGGAGATTAATGTCCAGCTGGGACAAGCGGTTGTGCAACCCAGACATTTTGAGTATGTGCTCACTGACAGAACTATTTTCCTCCATCTTACAACTGTAGAACTTGTCGGAGACTTCATATCTCTCGACCCGGGCATGAGCTTGGAAAACCATTTTCAGCTCTTCGAACATCTCATATGCACCGTGTTGCTCAAAACGCTTTTGGAGCCCCGGTTCTAAGCTGTAAAGCATGCCGCACTGATCGAGGGAGTAATCATCAGCATGTGACTGCAAAGCGTTCATAACGTCTTGGTTCTCTAGGATGGGTACTTGACCTAGCGGTGCTTCTAGGACATATGCTTTCTTGGCAGCTATGAGGATGATCCTCAGGTTCCGGACCCAGTCCATATAGTTGCTGCCATCATCTTTCAGCTTGGTTTTCTCTAGGAACGCGTTGAAGTTGAGGTTGACATGAGCGTTGTCCATTTGATCTACAAGACATGTTGCAAAGGTTTTTAGACTAAGTTCATGATAATTAAGTTCACCTAATCAAATTATTTAATGAACTCCCACTCAGATTAGACATCCCTCTAGTCATCTAAGTGATACATGATCCGACTCAACTAGACCGTGTCCGATCATCATGTGAGACGGACTAGTCATCATCGGTGAACATCTCCATGTTGATCGTATCTTCCATACGACACATGTTCGACCTTTCGGTCTCTTGTGTTCCGAGGCCATGTCTGTACATGCTAGGCTCGTCAAGTCAACCTAAGTGTTTTGCATGTATAAATCTGGCTTACACCCGTTGTATGTGAACGTTAGAATCTATCACACCCGATCATCACGTGGTGCTTCGAGACAACGAACTTTCGCAACGACGCACAGTTAGGGGGAACCCTTTCTTGAAATTATTGTGAGGGATCATCTTATTTACTACCGCCGTTCTAAGCAAATAAAAAGCAAAAACATGATAAACATCACATGCAATCAAATAGTGACATGATATGGCCAATATCATTTGCTCCTTTTGATCTCCATCTTCGGGGTGCCATGATCATCATCGTCACCGGCATGACACCATGATCTCCATCATCGTGTCTTCATGAAGTTGTCTCATCATCTATTACTTATACTACTATGGCTAACGGTTTAGCAATAAAGTAAAGTAATTACATGACGTTTATGTTGACACGCATGTCATAAATAAATTAAGACAACTCCTATGGCTCCTGCCGGTTGTCATACTCATCGACATGCAAATCGTGATTCTTATTACAAGAACATGATCAATCTCATACATCACATATATCATTCATCACATCCTTTTGGCCACATCACATCACATGGCATATGCTGCAAAAACAAGTTAGGCGTCCTCTAATTGTTGTTGCATGTTTTTACGTGGCTACTATAGGTTTCTAGCAAGAACGTTTCTTACCTACGTCAAAACCACAACGTGATATGCCAATTTCTATTTACCCTTCATAAGGACCCTTTTCATCGAATCCGATCCGACTAAAGTGGGAGAGACAGACACCCGCTAGCCACCTTATGCAACTAGTGCATGTCAGTCGGTGGAACCAGTCTCACGTAAGCGTACATGTAAGGTTGGTTCGGGCCGCTTCATCCCACGATGCCGCCGAATCAAGATAAGACTAGTAACGGCAAGTAAATTGACAAAATCAACGCCCACAACAACTTGTGTTCTACTCATGCATAGAAACTATGCATAGACCTAGCTCTGATACCACTGCTGGGGAACGTAGCAGAATTTTAAAATTTTCTACGCATCACCAAGATCAATCTATGGAGTCATCTAGCAACGAGGGAGAGGGGAGTCCATCTACATACCCTTGTAGATCACGAGCGAAAGCGTTCAAGAGAACGGGGTTGATGGAGTCATACTCGTCGTGATCCAAATCACCGATGACCTAGCGCCGAACGGACGGCACCTCCGCGTTCAACACACGTACGGATAGGAAGACGTCTCCTCCTTCTTGATCTAGCAAGGGAAGAAGAGGTTGATGGAGATCCAGCAGCACGACGGCGTGGTGGTGGAAGCAACGGTGATCTCGGCAGGGCTTCGCCAAGCTCCAACGATAGAGAGAGAGGTGTTACGAGGGGAGAGGGAGGCGCCAGGGACTTGGGTGCGGCTGCCCTCCCTCCCTCCCTCCCACTATATATAGGGTCCCTAGGGGGGCGCCGGCCCTAGGAGATCCAATCTCCAAGGGGGACGGCGGCCAAGGGGGACTTGCCCCCCAAGTCAGGTGGGGCGCCCCCCACCCTAGGGTTTCCAACCCTAGGCGCAGGGGGAGGCCCATGGGGGGCCCACCAGCCCACCAGGGGCTGGTTCCCCTCCCACTTCAGCCCATGGGGCCTTCCGGGATAGGTGGCCCCACCCGGTGGACCCCCGGGACCCTTTCGGTGGTCCCGGTACAATACCGATTACCCCCGAAACTTTCCCGATGGCCGAAACTGGACTTCCTATACATAATTCTTCACCTCCGGACCATTCCGGAACTCCTCGTGATGTCCGGGACTCCGAACAACTTTCGGGTTACCGCATACTAATATCTCTACAACCCTAGCGTCACCGAACCTTAAGTGTGTAGACCCTATGGGTTCGGGAGACATGCAGACATGACCGAGACGACTCTCCGGTCAATAACCAACAATGGGATCTGGATACCCATGTTGGCTCCCACATGTTCCACGATGATCTCATCGGATGAACCACGATGTCGAGGATTCAATCAATCCCGTATTCAATTCCCTTTGTCAATCGGTACGTTACTTGCCCGAGATTCGATCATCGGTATCCCAATACCTCGTTCAATCTCGTTACCGGCAAGTCACTTTACTCATACCATAATGCATGATCCCGTGACCAAACACTTGGTCACATTGAGCTCATTGTGATGATGCATTACCGAGTGGGCCCAGAGATACCTCTCCGTCATACGGAGTGATAAATCCCAGTCTCGATCCGTGTCAACCCAACAGATACTTTCGGGGATACCTGTAGCATACCTTTATAGTCACCCAGTTACGTTGTGACCTTTGGTACACCCAAAGCACTCCTACGGCATCCAGGAGTTACACGATCTCATGGTCTAAGGAAATGATACTTGACATTGGAAAAGCTCTAGCAAACAAACTACACGATCTTGTCCTATGCTTAGGATTGGGTCTTGTCCATCACATCATTCTCCTAATGATGTGATCCCGTTATCAATGACATCCAATGTCCATAGTCAGGAAACCACGACTATCTGTTGATCAACGAGCTAGTTAACCAGAGGCTCACTAGAGACATGTTATGGTCTATGTATTCACACATGTATTATGATTTCCGGATAACACAATTATAGCATGAATAACAGACAATTATCATGAACAAGGAAATATAATAATAATCATTTTATTATTGCCTCTAGGGCATATTTCCAACACGAAGGCATGTGGATACAAATCATGCGGAATAAATACTTAAATAATAAGACTTTGGCCCGGGTGAATGCAAGGCCAACGGACTCACCATTTTGGAAAGGGTTAATGAGGACAAAAGTAACTTTTTTCCAGCGTGTGAAGTTCCTAATTGGTAGTGGTACCTCTACTAGATTCTGGGAGGACACATGGCTAGGGGAGACGCCTCTGGCTTTACAATACCCTTCTCTATACAATATTGTGCAACGTAAGGAGGATTATGTGGCCACAATATTAAATTCAGTACCACTTAACATCCAATTTAGGAGATCTCTTGTAGGGGAACGCTGGAATGCTTGGTTACACCTGGTCCGTAGGTTGATGGATGTTCAACTTTCAAACCTGGTGGATAAAATTAGTTGGATGTTAACCACAAATGGATTATTCTCTGTGAAATCCATGTATTTGGACTTAATTGACTCTGGGCCATTGTTGAGGTCTTTGCACATATGAAAGATTAAAGTTCCACTCCGCATCAAGATCTTTATGTGGCTCGTCCACAAAGAAGTCATATTGACCAAAGATAATTTGATGAAAAGGAATTGGGTTGGTAACCCCAGGTGCTGTTTTTGTGATCAAAATGAAACGATTAAACACCTCTTTCTCGAGTGTCCACTTGCGAAACTGTTATGGCGATCTATTCATATAGCTTTTAACATCCAACCTCCAATGAGCATAAACACGTTATTTGAAACGTGGCTTAATGGAGTAGACATACACATGGCTAAACACATTCGGATAGGAATATGTGCTTTATTATGGGCTATATGGAACAGTAGAAATGATATGATTTTTAATGGTACACCATTCACCAATTTTTTGCAGGTTGTCTACAGAGCTACAGCCTGGATCCGTATGTGGTCGTTACTCACACATGCGGACTACAGGGGGCCTATGGTTATTGGGTGCAACCGCTGGGAGACGGTAGCACGGGCTATCTTCAGCCGATTTGGGTGGCGAGTTAATAATAGGCTAGGTGTGTAGGCATCGTAGCATGTTCTTTATCACCGGATGTGGCGCTTTATTGCTGGATGTGGCGGTTTGCATACTTATTTTCTCCTTTTTTGCTCGGATTTTGAGCTTACTTGAATGTTAAGACTCTGTTTCGATTTCTAATAATATGGCTGCATGCATCGACTGATGCAGAGGCCGGAGGTATTCCTCCTTTTTCAAAAAAATGAAGTTAGTGGGTGGGTTAAGCAAAAATACAAAATCCATTTGTAGAAGGATAAGTAGCAGAGGCGTGTGCATCATTGTTGCAATACTTGACCGGCATCTTTCATCTACCTGTTCCTTTCCCAGCCCGAAAGGAAGCCAGCACGACACTCATGCACACCTGATCATGATCAGATTGTTGAATTTAGCTTCACCATAACAGAGAGACAGAGGAGGAGGACTGCCTCCATCTCAACAACACCATAAGGAACCACACCGATTCCCACCAGGAACGGAACCATAGTCAGAGAGAGATAGAGAGGGGGGGGGGGGGGCAGCAACAACGCCGCCATGTCGATGACGCTACAGCTCACCAGATATGTTCACACCGAGAACAGAACCATAGTCGGAGAGAACATAGAGACTTGCGAATGCGCCGAAGACCGGCGTTCGTGCCAGAGGACCAAACCAGATGCGGAGATTGCCTCTTTTCTAGCCGCCCCTTTACTGCGAAGTAATCCATTATTTAGAGAGAGAGAGGGAAAGGGGGGGGGGGGGGGCGAAGAGATGGCGTGATGAAAAATTGTTGGGCTCTTTTCTTAATGAGACGGTCGGCATACTCGTGAATCGATACCATCGGACTTTCCATTTGTGTATAAATGTTAATAGAAAATTAGCTAAAAGGAAGAATAATTGTTGCTGTTGCAGAATGATGAGATGGATAGGCTGCATGTCAAAAGAAATAAAATAGTGGGGGGATCAACTATTTAAATATTATAGATTAGTGAAATTTGAAATAAGATCAAGTCAATATCACTTTTAGGCGCATATTCAATGAAGAGATGATGAAGCAATGGTATCACTTGGTAGAAATCACTCAATCCATCACTCTTTTTGATGATATTGATTCCCTGGTTTGGCAGCTGGCCGACAAAGGGCAATATTCCAGTAGCTCTCTTTATCATGTAATTAACTTGACGAGGGTGCAGCCAATCTATTGCCTAAAAATGGTAGCTGCGGAGCACCTCTTTGCTGCATGCATTGGACACAACCCCATTCAATTTTTTCCTTCATGAGCACATGTCAGACGGAGGGACCCACCTCCGATGGAGCTGAGACACCATTTCTTGATGCATGCACCGGGGCCGCCACAATCTCATCCAGATCTTGCAGAAAGTTACGAATGAAACTGCTCGTCGCTAGAGGGCTTTGACATTCACCGTCGTAAATAATATCTCTTTCTTTTGGCCTTTCAGATTCCCCACATAGTAACAACTGTTGTCACATTAATCTTGCTGCGATAGAATCTCTAGCTCGTGGAATCGGGTGCTAATCGCGTAATCAAGTCACACGTTAATCAGGGGGGAATTGGCCAGCCCCACGAGGCAAATGACCGGGCAATCATATAGACATGCATCCAGACAATTCAGGAACATGCAAGAACACAAATGAGGATGCGCGGACATACGCATAGTTAGGTTAGGCAGGTCCGGTTGGAGATGCTCTTCGTAAAAATATTTGAAAGAAAAAGACTTTTTTTTCTACAGTACAATCTTATTCTTTAGTAAAGTCAAGATCATTTTCGTATTCTAGAAAAAATCAAGATCATTTTCCAGCGTAGTTCTGTTCAAGCAGAAGCGCAAAAAGAAAAGAAAAAACTGTTCAAGCAGAAGTGGAATCATGCCGTGTTATTACCAGACAAAACATCCCCCATCGCGGCGTCAAATCGATCCACCCAGGTAGTAACAGCACTGCCCGCCCGCCCTCCCGCAGCAGCAGCAGCAGCAGCAGCGGACCACCACAGGTCAGAGAGCGAGCCGTCTCCCCCACGTTGTCCACCCATCCGGACGCGCCACGTCGCCCCCATCACTCGCCCGCGTGCGCTCTTCCCACCAACATCTACTCTACCCCCTCCTACTACACGCGGGCCCGATCGATACGGCCCCGCGGGTCATCCTCTCGAGTGCGTTTTCGGAGGCCGGTCCCGGCCGTTGGGCGGGGCGCGTGACGGATTTGTTAATTCATTCATTCACTCCCCTCCCGTCTCGCTTTCCTGCCCCTCTCATGGCCAGATGGCGATGGGAACGGGAGAGGGTCTCCACTCCGGAACACCACCCCCCGCCCCCCCTCACGTCTCCGTCCAGACCGCCCACCGGGCCGACGAAGCTCGCCTCGCATCCAGACTCCAGACCTTTCTCTCCCCTCCTCTCTTCCCCCCACCCCCTCTCCAGATCCCCGCGGACAGGCAAGCAGCTGAATCTCTCGTCCGGCCCAGGTGCGTGGCCACGAGTCTTTGTTCCTTTTGTCGTGTCGCTGGCTCCGCACAGTGTTCTTCTCCATCATTGGTCAATGGATCCTGATCGAATTTGATACGCATAGTACGATTCCTGCTTATCTCTTCTTCTTGCCAAGTGAGAAGTTGTGTGCGGCTTCAAGCTTCTGTTCCTCTGCTTTCTTGAGCGCGCTGCTTGCTTTCTTGGCGATTCGTCACTGTGCCGCCCCTCTGGTTTCTTGATTGGTGATTCAGCGGCTCGCAGCTTGCTTCCAGTGATCCATGCTTCCCGGGGAGAAGTGAAGGTAGCTAGGATCTACGCAACTCTGACAGTTCTTGACTGCTGGCTGCAGGCTGCCGGAGGCCGGGGGAGACCGGGATCCGCCGAGGTGGCGACCGGCATGGGGCTCGATTTGGGAGCGCTCGCTCTCAGGTACACGGGGCTGGCGGTGTCGGACCACGACTCCATCGTCGCCATCAACATCTTCATCGCGCTGCTCTGCGGCTGCATTGTCTTCGGCCACCTGCTCGAGGGGAACCGCTGGGTCAATGAGTCCACCACCGCGCTTGTCCTGGTGAGCCCTCCGCCCCCCGCCGCGCGCTCCAGGTGTTCGTCGTTTTGCCTCAGAGGTCAAGGAGTAGGGCAACCCTGAGTCTTTCTCCCTGGCTTGCTGCTCGATCGCAGGGCCTCATCACCGGTGGTGTCATTCTGATCTGCACCAAAGGGGTGAACTCGCGCATCCTTATCTTCAGCGAGGATATTTTCTTCATCTACTTGCTACCGCCCATCATTTTTAACGCCGGGTGAGCGCATTGAGTACTTCAACTAGTTATCTTCAGGCATTTGTTTGTTTTCTGTGCAAGAAAATATGTTGACGTGCCTTACTTTAGTTTTTTTTAATCTTTTAAACAATGTGCAGTGCACGATAACTAGTAGTACAAAAAACGCATCGAAGTTCGTATATTATGATTTCCTTCAAATGATGCAGGCTATATCTTATCTGGTAGCATGTGTGCGCGTGATAATTAACCAAACGATTTGTGAACGATCATATATATCAGTCCATCCATGCACATGAATGAAGTGCAGTCGATGGCTGGATTCGGCGTCGTTCTACTGTCGTGCATGGCGTGTCGTCTGCCCAGCACTTTCGCCAGGGAAAATAGTACTAATTTTTTGGATCAGATGAACGATAAGTCAACTATCAACCCACTCCCTTTTGTCCGGAGGTGTTACCCTAACACTTCAGCTAAACCACTAATTTTCTCTCTGCTTCCCTCAAAGTTGCAAACCTTTTTTTATTCCCCATATTTATGGTTTATAGTTTAGGTTTCTAGGTTGTAGTATAATGGCCCGCTGGCCCTTTACAGTTAGAGTGAGTCAAGTCACATTTGTTCAACTGCCCTTGCTAAATGTGGGTATATTCAGCCATTTTGGCTGTTTTTCGTTAACTAGGTATAAGTATAACGCACTTGCTTTCATTTCTTTTGTATCACATGGACACGGTATTTTTATGTGTTTCGTATATCTATGAAGCTGCATAGGTATCTCAGTACTTGCTCAAAAGTTTCACTCCAAGGTCGCAGTATTAGCCTGCAGTTATGTAACTTATGTTTCATAAGATTTAAGTCTTTAGCTCTGACTGTATGACTGTGAATATTTCCACAAACTATCAGGTTTCAAGTGAAGAAAAAGCAATTCTTCCGCAACTTTGCTACAATTATTTTATTTGGTGCTGCTGGAACATTGATATCCTTTGTAATAATCACGTTTGGTAAGTTACTAAATTATTAATTTAATTTTGCCTGTTAATTTTTGTTTCACGTTTGTACTTTCGTTAATGCAGTTCAGCATTACTGGTATGTTTAGTTGGTGTCACAAATTTTTACGTCAAATGAATGAGAGGTTGTACCTCTTATAATTGGCTTGTCTCGGGAGCCGCTGCTAGTATTTCAAGTCCCTGAGTGGTGGATGCATGGCCACCATCCACAGATTAAAGTTTAAATATTATTCAATTCTTCACAATCTGGGAATGGCTGACATGGTATTGGACTCGAGTCAGAACACAAGGCACTTCTGTAATCTCGAACGGGCTGAAATCTGAACGTCTATGCAAATTAAACCTAAGGCATATGTTAAACAGACCTGATAATTTGCCATACGTTGAATTATTTACCCATCAGGAATTGTTCCTGAAACCTAGTGAAGAATCACAATTTTATGTTCATGAATTTATGGGAGTCATCTTCATACAGGAAATGGTCTAGAACATGGTTTTCTCATTCATTGCATCCCTAAAGCTTCAATAAGTTGCTCAGGTGCTAATAGTTTTTTTCTAATGGACATATCAGGTGCTATGGGATTGTTCAGCAAACTTGATGTTGGTCCACTCGAGCTTGGGGACTATCTTGGTTGGTTACTTTTTACTTTACTTACGTACTTGTGTGAAGCTGCTGTTTAGACTTTGGATGCCACTGGATATCTTCTCTTTCTTTTAGCTGATTTTTTAACCCGTATGTACAGCAATTGGGGCTATCTTCTCAGCAACAGATTCTGTTTGCACCTTACAGGTTTTGCGTTGAACAATCTGCCATTTTTGTGTTATGAAGTGAGAAAGCAGACCATTTAGTTTGTAAATTTGTTGCTTGCAGGTGCTTAACCAGGATGAAGCACCCCTACTGTATAGTCTAGTTTTTGGTGAAGGTGTTGTTAATGATGCTACATCAGTTGTGCTCTTCAATGCAATTCAAAACATTGATATTAATCATTTTGATGTCTTCGTTCTACTACAATTCATCGGAAAATTCCTCTACCTATTCTTCACCAGCACCGTTCTTGGAGTAGCTGTAAGTAATCTTTTACTTACACTGTTGTGACACCACCACTAATAATAGGAATTGCGTTAGGATTTGTGCGATGTAGGTTTTGGGAGACCATAGAAAGAATCATTTCATTTCGCTGAGCATTCTGTCCTGATGATTCATTTGAGCATGCCTTTGTTGACTGACTATTCGCACTCTTGTTTTGGCAGGCTGGTTTGCTTAGTGCATACATTATTAAGAAACTTTGTTTTGCAAGGTCTGTACAGAGCTCTTTTATGTGTTTTTTTATTCCTTGGAGCAATTTATTTGATCATACTACTTACACTGTGAATTACTTTAGAGACTTGAAAACTATTGTGACATGCTTATGGTGTTATGTGCAGACACTCAACTGACAGAGAAGTTGCTATCATGATACTCATGGCATACCTTTCGTATATGCTGTCAATGGTGGGTGCCGATGAATATAATAAGTTCAAATTGAACAACTCTTTTAATTTAAAATGTTTGGGAAGAAATCAGTTATCATCTGATATTGGTACTATATTTATTTATGTCCGTTTGTTTGCTACCTTAGTTCCTCTTTTTAGCAGCTTACAGATCCTTTGTTGTATTTCAGCTGCTGGATCTGAGTGGCATTCTAACCGTGTTCTTCTGTGGAATAGTAATGTCACATTACACTTGGCATAATGTCACAGAAAGCTCAAGGGTTACTACCAAGTATGTATTGAGCTGCTAACTAGCTTTTGCTTGCAGCCATTGTGACTCCTTTGTCCATTTGCAAAAAGTATACCACCTGGCTGACATTCTTTTATTCATGTTGCAGGCATACTTTTGCAACTTTATCATTCATTGCTGAGATTTTTCTTTTTCTCTATGTCGGGATGGATGCATTGGACATTGATAAATGGAAATTAGCTAGTAGCAGGTACCTTTTGCTGTCCATGAATAACTATCTGATTTCAAGAACTGTATAAATCAACATACAAGGCATATAGTAGTAAATAGTAATCTGCAGATTTACATGGTTGCACCAGATATCTGGAGCACTTATGCATCATCCAGCAATTAGCTTTGCTTCCATTCGGACCGATCGGTCTGGCAGTGCAGAACTAATGTATTCTGGTGGACTTACATCTGTTAGCGATGATGTAACTTGATGTCGTTTTTTATTTGGAAAATTGTGCAAAGAAACAGCTCCTTAATGCTTTTATTTGTTGTTATTCGGCAACGTGTGGACACTGCTGAATACGGGGCCACAACATCAGCTGCCTTGGATGTCTTGCCTATACTTTTTTGTAACTCTTCCCGAAACTAATTTAAGCTTTGTTTCCTTAATGCAGTCCTAAGAAACCAATTGCTTTAAGCGCTGTTATATTGGGTTTGGTTATGGTTGGAAGAGCAGCATTCGTATTCCCTTTATCTTTTCTATCGAACTTAAGTAAAAAAGAGTCACATCCAAAGATTTCCTTCAACCAACAGGTTAGTATTTATCATTTTTTTACCGATTTATTCATCTATTTTTGTGCTTCTGTCATTCTGCTCCTTATAGAGGGAGCTAACTTTGCTGGTGTTTTTCTCTAGGTTATCATATGGTGGGCAGGTCTCATGAGAGGAGCAGTTTCAATTGCACTTGCTTATAACAAGGTGATGTTTGACAGTAACAAATATGAACTAGTACATGATGTGTTGGTAAGCCATCCTTGATATATAGAGGTTCTGATATAGAATTTTATTTTTTGTAAACCTTTGCAGTTTACAACATCTGGTCATACTGCTGTGCGAGTTAATGCTGTCATGATCACCAGCACAATCATTGTTGTTCTGTTCAGCACAATGGTAAGACTACTATCCCTTGCTGCCTTCATCATTATTCAATGACTATCTTATGGCCAGCATGGATGTTTCTTAGTTATTTATCAACAAAATACACACTAAAGTTTATGTTATGCTTTCTTCAGACATCATAATGCTGTTTGTTTCCTTATATAGAAACTTATAAATTGGTTGAGAGGTCAATAGCTAATACAGCTGTCTTATAAAGACTATTTTGCTTCCCTCAAGGAAACAGGAAATGACTTTCCTTTTGATTATATATTTGATCCAGGTTTTCGGCTTGCTGACTAAGCCTCTGATTAATCTCCTCATCCCACCAAGACCTGGCACCGCAGCTGATATCTCAAGCCAGTCATTCCTAGACCCACTTACGGCGAGCTTGTTGGGGTCGGACTTCGATGTAGGCCAGCTCACCCCCCAAACAAACCTTCAGTATCTTCTCACCATGCCAACTCGCTCGGTTCATCGTGTATGGCGCAAGTTCGATGATAAGTTCATGCGCCCAATGTTTGGGGGAAGAGGCTTCGTCCCATTTGTGCCTGGTTCACCCATAGAGAGGAGCGTCCATGGGCCTGGCTTGTTGGGCACTGTGACGGAGGCAGAAGACCGTAGTTAAGTCGAAGCCCAGAAGGTGCAAGTGTATTTCTTGTAAATGCTCGGACATCACTCAGTTTTGCTCTTGGGATTCTTTCGGTGTATTATCGCTATGTGTTGGTGTATATTGTGCAGATAGTTTCTACAGGACCATGTACGCTGTGTAGAGTTTTGGGAGCCATTCAAGATGTACAATTAATCTGTAAATTAATTTCGTTCATGTTCAGACAGAACAATCAGATGCTGGATATTAGCATTCATGTATAAAAGGAACTCAGGTGGATAACTACTCCCTTACTTGTATGAGGTAATAGATTTTTTTACTTTGGATATAGGGTACAGATTACACTAGTAATTGGGGAATAGTAGGAGCTTGGAGAAATCGAGGATAGGCAGGAAGAAAGTCACAGGGAGAGATGCACTCGTCTGAAAAGTTCATGATCAATGTACATTTTTTGGGGAAAATTTTGAATGTTGATTTGGTGAGTGAACAAAAATTGTTTTTGATTTGTACTCCCTTCGTTCCGAATTACTTGTCGCAGATATGTGTGTATCTAGATGTATTTTAGAGGATGTACATCCTCAGATGTGGCTCGCCACGGGAGAAGCCGACTCCTATGTGTCACATTGGCCAATGTCATGCCCTAAAGCCGCCTTTAGAGCATCTCCAACAGGCGCACAAAAATTTTGCGCCCTAAAATAGTTTTAGCGCGTCACTATAGCATTTTTAGTGCGCCGGACCCAATATTGCTTTAGCAGATGCCCAAAAATGCATGCTCAAAAGAACACGCAGTGTAAATTATGAAGCGCGCGCAATCCGGCGCCTTAAATTTGCAGCTTTTGATAGCGTTTTTCAGCGCGCGCCCAACCCTTTTTTGCGCGCGCATTGTTTTACAGCTTCTGCTGGTGCTGTCCGGCGCTCAAAAAACCTGAATTTTAGCGTGCGGCCCAGTTTTTGGGCGCCTGTTGAAGATGCTCTTAGGCTCCGACCAAAGCCATCAGTTCATGGCCGTTGCACCTGAGATCTATACTGATCCACAAACCAACACTAGTCGTATCTGTACACTTTATCCTTACGTCATGCACGCCCGGAATCAACTTCCAGCTAGTCACATGGCTTGATGTTCTAACTCTATGGTATACGCAAAACTTTAGCAATAGTGCTCACATAGTCATCAGTGGTGGCACCGCTACGAGGCGCATGCCAAACTTGCTCTAAACAACCCTCCCACCGGCTACAACTCTCAAGGATTGTACCCCATACGTTTGTGAGATATTTTAGCATATCGTTGGACAGATGCCCAATGTGATGATGCTACCATTCCTCAATGCGCATCCAACACTTTATGCGGGTTTGATCATTCTGAACAACATCAAGGGTGATATTCTGCCATGCCATCACCAAAGTTATGTCCTCTTCATTGGTGTATTTTGCAACCCAACATACTCTTCTTCAACGGTGGGAGCCCTAGAATTCATCGATCTCAACGAACCACCCATCATGCTCGTCAAGGTCTCATTGTTGACCAGTGATCCTTCGAAATTGACCACCCCATCACTACATAAATCGACACCATTTGCATTCGGGTGCGGTGAAAATCCCCACAGGAAGGTGGCCCCGGTCGCGCCCGCAACCAAGAATCATGGACCCCCGTGGAAAACCGTCTGGGTGCGAGGCGTCCGCACAGATCAAACGGCGTGGAGGGCTTCAGGTAGCCAGCCGCGCGAGGCCAGCACAAAATGGATGGCGTGGAGGGCTCCAGGTAGCCAGTCGCGCGAGGCTGGCGCGAAACGGGCAGCGCGGAGGGCAGTCTCATGTGGTAAGGGCCCCGAGAGACGAGTACTCCAGCATTCTTTATAGGTGTAATTTCATGTTGCTATTATTTTTGTTTTGTTTTCTGCACATGGGCCAACAGTGCACTTCTATGTCCTGCCTTCTTAGGCTGATATAATGATTTAGCTTCAAAGATGACCAAACAAAATAAGGAAAAATGGAAGAATAAAAAAACAAAGATTCATAATTCTATGTGTGTTTGAAAGAAAATGCATTGTTCTAGATTAACTTGATAGGAAAAAAAAGGTAAACTAAAGAGACATAATGTATCATGATTGAATGAACTTGCAAAAACAATGTAAAATTTGCATATACGCGGTACTAAACTTGCACTTTCCATATATGTGAAAGAACAATATGAGGACAACATGATTTCAAGTCGAAAAATTTGAATAAAATTGTGGAAGACTCTATCTAAATATACAAAACAACTAATCTTTTGCAACTAAAAACTCGAACCAACATATATGATGTGAAGCGGTTTATATTCAAAACTGCAGTACTTACTTTTTTTTTCTCCAGTACGCACGAGTGTGCATTTAATATATTATAGAAGAGAAAGGGAAGACTCCCTCCATGTCATGAGATTACAGAGTACTCCCTCCGTTTTTATTTAGTCCGCATATTAGCTTTGGTCAAAGTCAAGTTTTGTAAGTTTTGACTAAGTTTATAAACAAAAATATTAATATATACAATAAAAAATCAATACCACTAGATTCATTATTAAATGTACTTTCACATCATATAGATTTGTTATGGTAAATGTTTATATATATTTTTATAAACTTGGTCAAAATTTGCAAAGTTTGACTTTGATCAAACCTAATATGCAGACTAAATAAAAACAGAGGAAGTATTTTACATGCTTCGCCCCGCCCACTTCAACACCCTATTTTATATGCAACTAGTCATTTATTGTCCATGTTGACATTACCGCGAAGAAAATGTAGAGCTCCATTTTTATGAATCCTACTTGTCTCCAAACCCCAACTTCACTCTCAATCCGCTGTAGCACTTGCTTCTAAGACGATGTCGCTCTGCAAACACTATGGCATTGTGGTGTTTCCATAGCTTCCACATGCCCAAGAGGTAGATCGCCCGAGTCGTTCTCTGATGTTCTTCCTATTGCTCCAGTTTGATGCACCATGCTCCCAATGTCTCGTCCGTAGAAGGCACTCTCTCTGACTCCCCAAATGCATGCCAGACCCGATTCCAGACTTCTCTCGCAAAGACGTAGCTTACCATAATGTGGTTTATGATCCCATCGTGTTGATCGTAGAATGGGTATGCAGCCTGATGAAGTAGGCCTCACCTGGCTAGCACCGATTTCTTAAATGCTAACCCACAAAGAAGCAGTATTGTAGGGTGCTTTGGATTTCCACGTGAAGGCGGTCGCGGATGAGACCTTGAGAACCCCAAACTTGGCCGTATACTGACGCAGATCTTGCTAGGAACGCACCATCTTTCTCCCACGACTAGGAGATCGAGTCTCGTGTACCTGTGTCCAGGTGTATAGCCGCCATTCTAGGCCAAAGATCCAGAAATTGTTTATAACGCCCCAGACACATCCGTCGGTTACTGGTCGTTATTTCTGGTAGGATCTAGACTGTCCCCACAGATCAACACTAATCTTCCCTGCGTATTTTGTGCTCGGCCGTGTGCATCTGGGATTAACTTCTTAGTAGGTCACCCATCCTGAAATTACTTCAAGTTGAGCACGCTTAGCTTTGGATTTCTTTTCTAATGGGCTCCCTAAAAATAAAGAATTCCTTGATAATATGAGTATTATATCATCCCTATTAAGCCAACCTCTCACATACACCCCCATTCAAAGAAAGCGATGTCTTCATCGGGTCACAGGGACGTTCCCTCTTGGAGCATACGCCTGTGCATATAGTCCAGCACATGTGCCATGTCATGTGTCATGACGGGTCACAAACGTCATGCGCAACATGACCGCGCACCAGACCCGCAAACATCAGTGTAACCGCAAGGGTCGTCTTTGATACCAACTTGTAACGCTCCGGACACACCCGTCGGTTACTGGCCGTTACTCCTGGTGGGATTTAGACCACCCCCATAGATCAACACTAGTCTTTCATGCGCATTCTGTCTCCACTTGTGCACATCTGGGACCAACTTTTCAGTCGGTCACCCATCCTGAAAATGCTTCAAGCTGAGCACACTTAACTTTGAAATTTTTCCTGAATGGGCTTCCGAAAAAGAAGGAATTCCTTTATGTTATGAGTAGTCTATTATTTCTATTAAGACAGACTATCACACTGTTGGAGCGTGTCAGCGGTGAGGTTAGGGCCAAGCTCCCGCCCAAGTGTCATCTCCTAGTGCCGCAGAAACCGTGCACATCGGTCTAATTCTTTTAGGAACCTTCTCATAGACCAGCGGTTCTAGCTCTTCAATTTGGAACCCGTCGAGCCACTGGTTCTCCTATAACAAGGTGTCGTGGCCGTCTCCCACTGTAGCCCGTGTTGCTACCCGGAATAGTGCCATCGATTCTGCCGGTACAACAATCTCAAACTCACATCAAGGCCTAGAATTGTCAGCGGGCCACTATGGTGGAACTAGACCGGGTACTGTGCAATGACGCTTGGGACGCTAGGTTCCCCGGCTGCCTGCTGCAAGCCCTCTCTAGCGAGATGTCAGATCATTGCCCGTTACTTCTCACCTGCGACACATCCTTCAGGCCGGCGAGACAATTTCGTTTTGAAATTTTTTGGGTCCAGATGAACGGGTTCGGTGAGTTGGTAGCCAGCGTCTGGCAGCGACCAACGACCACTCAAGAGCCTCTTGCGTGCCTTGCGGAGAAGATGAAGCGTACAGCCAGAGAGTTGAAAAGCTGGGGGAGCAAGATGGTGAACAACATAGCGCTCAGATCAGCGATTATAAGTGAGATTGTGGCCAGATTAGATAAGGCGATGGAAAGGAGAGATCTCACAACTGAAGAAAGACAGTTCAGGGCAGCTCTGAAGGTGCAGCGGTTAGGCCTTGCGGCATTGGAGCGGACGATTTGGAGGCAGCGGTCGCGCATTCAGTGGATCAAGGAAGGGGATGCTAGCACTCGCTTCTTCCACTCCAAAGCATCGGCGAGAAGACGGCGGAAATACATCCACAGGATACTGTTCAATGACAAAGTTTGCACGGACCAGCCGGACAAGTTGGAAGCTATGCACACTTTCTTCGAAGCTCTGATTGGCACAAATGGAGAGAGAACAGCCTGCCTCAATTTTGAAGAGCTAGAGATTCAGCCGGTGGAGCTAGCAGAGATGGAAATCCCATTCACTATGGAGGAAGCTAGTGCGGCCGTGAACGAGATGAATGGGAACAAGGCGCCGGGACCGGACGGGTTCACCGGCCTATTTTACAAGCACTGTTGGGAAATCATCAGGGAAGATATAATGAAGGCGCTACACACCCTATACAGACTAAACTTCTCCAAGCTACACTTACTCAACGATGCAACTCTGATCCTGTTGCACAAGAGTGAAGACGCCACGACACCAAAAGACTTCCGTCCAATCAGCCTAATTTCCAGCTTCGCGAAGCTCTTCACGAAAATTCTGGCCATGCGGATGAGAGATAAAATGAAGGAGATTGTGAGTCCGTGCCAAAATGCATTCATCCGGGGACGAACAATCCATGACAATTACGCTTATGTTAGTGGCTTGGCAAAGGCGTTCAGGCAAGCCAAGACTCCAGCACTTATGGTAAAGCTGGACATCGAGAAAGCTTTTGACACGATCTTCTGGGAATTCCTATTGCAAGTGCTTGAAGCAAAGGGGTTTGGTGGGAGGTTCAGAGATTGGATTGCCGGCCTGCTGTCATCCTCCTCGTCCAGGGTCATGGTGAATGGAGAGCTCACAGACAAAATCATGCACCGGAGGGGCCTGCGACAAGGGGACCCCTTATCGCCGCTCTTATTCGTGATCGCCATGGACTGCTTGGCAGCCCTATTAAATGCGGCTGCAAACGCTAGGATACTCAAGGAGATCGGCACACGGAGATTGCCGTTCAGGGCATCATTGTACGCCGATGATGCGGTGCTGTTCATAAACCCCTGTGCTCATGAGATATCGGCGGTGGCTGACCTGCTAAGGGCCTTTGGAAATGCTTCGGGGCTGAAGAGAAATTTTGCTAAGAGCTCAGTCACCCCCATTTGTTGTAGTGGGATTACCTTGCCAGCAGCTATACATTCGCTTGGATGCGAGATCAAACCTTTCCCGTGCACCTACCTTGGTATGCCGCTGTCCGACTCTAAGCTTCGCAAGGTGGACTACCAGACAGCGCTTGACAAACTATGCAGCAAGCTGAAGGGTTGGATTAGAATTCACTGCTCCATGGATGGCCGAATTCTGTTGGTAAAGCATGTGCTCTCTACTATGGTGGTGTTTCAGATGATGGTCATTGAGATGCCTGCGTGGCTGCGGAAAAGGATCTACAAACTCAGAAGGGGATTTCTTTGGGAAGGAAAAGAATTTGCAGTGGGAGGCAAGTGTTTGGTTAGCTGGCGCATCATTTGCAGGCCAATCAATTTTGGAGGGCTGGGGATGACGGACCTGAGTGCGCAGAGCACAGCGCTGAGGATGAGGTGGTTGTGGCTTTCGTGGACGGACCCGAGCAAAGCCTGGTTGGGGCTACCACTGCCGATCGATGCCAGAGTACGTGCGCTGTTCATGGCTTCAGTTAACTTCCACCTCGGGGATGGGCAACGTATTTGCTTCTGGACTGAACCTTGGATGCAAGGGATGAGCTTCTGCCACCGCTTCCCGGCCCTGTTTGGCGTCTGCACACGGAAGCGGCTAACGGTGGCTCAGGCACTCATCGGCGGCCGGTGGACACGTCATCTCAGGGGAAGTCTCATGCCGCAGGCGGTCAGAGAGTTCACTGCCTTGTGGATGCTACTGCAGGACGTCACGCTAGGCCAGCAGCAGGACACGATTTCTTGGCGGTGGACGGCAAACGGCGAATTCTCCACTCATTCTGCCTATACAGTCCAGTTTGAGGGATCGGTGCGGACGAGCTACAAGCAACTGATCTGGCAGTCGGAGGCACCACTGAAATGCAAAGTGTTTTCTTGGATGGCGGTGCTTGGGAAGATCTTGACAGGGGACAACCTGGCGAAGCGAAACTGGCCGCACAACCCGACGTGTTGCCTCTGCAACGCTCAACGTGAGACGCCCGAGCACCTTCTGGCTTGCTGCCCTTTCACGGTGAGCTTGTGGGGAAAAATAATGCAAAAATGCAGCTTGCCAGTGACCCTTGCCCCGTCACCAGCCTCAGAGAACATTCGGGAGCGGTGGTCGAGATCAAGGCAGCAGGTGCCGAAGATGCACAGGGCAGCATGGAGCTCGCTAGTGCAGCTCACCTGGTGGTCAGTGTGGAAGGAGCGGAACTCGCGGATTTTTGACCACAAGAACTCGACGGAAGAACAGGTGCTGGATCGAATCAAGAATGATCTCAATAACTGGACGGTGGCAGGCAAGCATAAGGTGGCCCTAATGATTCACAGACCTAGGAAACCAGATTAGTATCTGTGCTGTTGATAGGCTAGTAATGGGATTCAGACTGTAATTAGATGGCTGGATACAAACTTTGTATACTGGGTAACTTGTTAATAGCTATACCCTTGTAAAACTCTTCTCTAATTTCAATGAAATGCTGCATCATGCTGTCTTTTCGTCAAAAAAGAATTGTCAGCTCGCCGTAGCCAAGGCCAGCGCGCTTTGCAGAGCAGTGGTGAGCTAGCGCAGGTTTAGTATCCCAAGTCCATCTGCCCACTTAGGCCTGCAAACCATGTCCCAGGTGACGAGATAGATGCCTCTCCTTGCCTCCTCCTTGCCGCACTAGGGAAATCATCTACATACTTTGATCACCGCCATCATATAGCAAGCATGGCAATGTATTGGGATCGCATGGCATGTATTGAAATACTTACAATCGTATTTTTTTCTTGAGAATATATTTGATCGTTGATTTTGATTTTTTTGAAACAAAGAAGATGACAGGCTGCTGACCTTATATTTCAAAACAGGGCAGAGCCTGATGAAGTAACAGGTACAAGTACAAATACAACTTGTGTGGTGCACCAAGGTGCAAAACACAGCAGATCGAAAACGAGAAAAGAAAGAAGAAAGGAAGAGAAGAGGGGAAGATTACATTAGTCGTCTACAAACTATGCAGCAGCTTTTGTCTCCAAACCTATAGAACCTTCCTGTTGCACTGGCTTTGAGTTCTGAAACTCCAAAGACGGAGCATGTCTGCTGCATATAAACAAGTGTATGTTACAGACCAGACTTTTGAGTTGAAGACTCTATCATTTTTAGCATATGCCACAGGGTGATAGCGCAAGCCGCGAAAGCAACATTCCATTTGTGTTACTGAAGCTTGGTTTTATAACCAAACAAAATACATCCTCATATTTTTGGATATAGCAAGGTCCCAAAAATTGGAAACGAAAAAAAAGAACGCCACATAGATCCTGCCACGCGGCACGCCACCCTGCCGATTGGAGAGCCGGGAGACCGTTATGGCCGGAAGCCAAAACGCTCGCCCCCGCCTTCGGACGGACGACGAACGACCCATTCCCGTCCCCCTCCCTTCCCACCACCTCTCCGATCAAATCGCAGCCTCCAGGAAGAAGGGGAGGGAAAATCCCGCTCTCCTCGCCCGATCGGATCCGGCCCGGTGCCATGGATCGCATGTCGTCGCGTCCGGCGAGCCCGGGCGGCGGCGGTGGTTACGTGCGGCGGGGCGCGTACGTCTCCAGCAGCGCGCACACGTCGCCGGGCGGGTCCCCGTCCGCGTCCCCGGTGCACACCCGCCACACGCGCTCGGGGTCGCTCGGCGGGGCCGGGTCCACCTCCTCCGCCGGCCGCCGGGGGGCGGGGGCCGCCGCCGCCGCGCGCGCCGCCGCGCAGCGCCTCGCGCGCGTCATGGGCGGGCCCGGAGGAGAGGACGGCGGCAGCGGCAGCGAAGGCGAGGAGTGCGAACTCTCCGGCCCGCCCATCGAGCTCTCCACCCCGCGCAGGCCCGGCAACCGCTCCCCCTCCCCCTCGGTAACACCATCTGAATCGATCGCCATTTCCAGATTAATGTCGTCGTCCAATTGAGGGCCTGCTAATGTGCGATCATCCGTAACACGTCCATGCGCCCCTCACGCAATTTTGCGATTTCCTAGTTGCTACATTACACACTGTGTCATTGTGTTTGATGGATGTACTAAGTGGTTGCATGTAAATGTGTGTGCATTTTAGATAGGTCGTTACCTTGCGGATCAGGCGCCGGTAGTTAGCCGGCCACCCTCGCTGACGAACCGGTATGTGCCCGGGAAGTCGGTTCCGATGATACCATCCATCAAGCAATCAAACCGGCCAGCGACAAGCGGAACAGGTTCGGAATCGTCGGTCTTGGTCCCTAACCGAAGGGAGCAAAGGTCAGTTACTATAATGAGTTCCATATTTATAAGCAGTGAATTGGTTATGGTATGATGTTGTTAGTAGTGCTATAATGGGTTCTCACCTGTGTACGAGTTATGTTAATCTGGAATAAATTATTTATCTCATGACTCATGCTTGTTACTTTGTTAGTTTATTGATGGTACAGCTTACGTGTGAACTACTCTCTCCGTTCCGAATTATAAGATGTTCTAATGTTTTTCTGAATCAGATGTATATAGACGCATTTCAGTGTGTTTGTTCACTCATTTTAGTCCATATGTAGCATATTGAAATATCCAAAACATCTTATAATTCGGAATGGAGGTAGTACTATCTAGTATCTCCCAGTTTACTTACAGAGAATTTGTTAATTAACAGAAGGCACCTCATTAAGTATTTATTGCCTTTTGAGCATTATTTATTTATAATCACATGGTAAGTAATATAGGCTACATCATCCTTAGGAGATCAGTTGATCTTGGAAGCTCGATGAGAGGACGGCGCTCCTCTTCTTCTCTTAACGATGAGGTAAATCATGTCATCAGAAATACTTTTGTCTAAAATAATAATGACTGAATATTCAGAAAATTCTATGTTTTTCCCTGAGAAAAGCTGAGCGCATTGGTGCATTCAAAAAGTGAAAATATAGGATTTGCTACTTTAGGTTGCCCAACAATTATTTTGACTCTCCTTTAGATTAAAATGCTCCTCCAACCAATATGATATGGATGCTGTATATATGTTATTCTTCAGATGTCATTCCTTCACCTTAAGATCGATTATTATCTTATTTGGAACACTCCTGTGGTTCTTGGATGCCTCCCTTGCAGATTAACACACTTCAAATGGAAAATGATAGCATGTACGAAAAGGTGAGATAAAATTACGATTATGAATTTTACTTCTACTTCTACTTGTTGGAAGCACTCAACATCCTTGTTATGCTGGCATGCATCTTCCGAGCTTCAGCTTGAAGAGGATAGATCCGATGAAGCAGATGTCAGACAGGTTTATTTCTTTGTTAAAACTGCTGAATTTATGGTAGCAAGTTCTGATACTTGAGTAGCTGGTTTAATCCTAGTGTACTTCTATTTTAGTTCTTACCTTGGAGGCTGGTTCTACAACTGCATAATATGTTTGGATCCATGCAACATTTGTTCTAGGCTCCTTGTTAATATGTTCTTCTGTTAATAGTCATAGATTAATTTCTCTACATTGAATTTACATGCCTTCGTGTTACATTTTATCTTTTACATAGCAACTCAGAAAAGAAGTTAAGGCCTAAGAAAGCCAAAATGTCCAGGTTTGCCTTCAGTTGCTAAAAAGTAACTGTGACATTTGTCTCTTTTACTGAACCGTGCTCCTAATAAATAATAAATAAATAAATAATTTAAAATATCAGATGCTTCAAATGGATAGGTGGGACTTTAATTGCTATTCAGCAGACCTACTAGATCAATAGCTGTACAACGGCAGCAGACCAAGTTTCAGTCCTACTCGTGAGCCACTAAAGACCAAATATGCAAACTTATTGACTTAGTTTCTAAATTCTGGAAGCCATTTGCATGAATATGTCTGCATTCACTTTGTGTCATATCCGTGTTTTGTGCTAATCGATCTTCACTATTTGAATTTCAGGCGGGTGATGCCATAGAACCGGAGGTCAATTTCATTAGCAGGTATGCGATTTACTAAAACCTATCATTTCTTTTTATTTACATGTTGACCATATTTTAAACCATGTTTCTGCCTTGACTCTCAGAAAGGCTGCAGCACTAGAACAGAGAAGGGTATGTTTCTATACAAAAGCTTCTCCTGCTCAACATTTTGTCAAAATGTGAAAGCTAATTTTGATTTGAGTCCCATTTTGTGCTTTGATGTGGTGCTTTAGGTGTTAGATTCTCCCGAGTTCTTTTTTACGATGGTCGATATTTTGAAATAAATATATTTCCCCCACAATTACCGAAAAAGGCTTTCGCCCCGCTTTATATATAAAGCAAAGTCCAACAACAACCCGGTACAAACGCATGCCACCACCACGCACGCACACACCCAAGGCATGATACATAGGCCCTGAGCGCAACAACACGACCCCAAACACTACAAGAGCAACCAGGGACTCCAATAGTGACCACGCCACTGCGAAAAAATGAAGCCACATACGACGAACCATGAGCTCTAAGACGGTGTCTTCAAGGACACGACACCGAGCGCCGCCACCGTCCGATCCGATGATCAGAGTTTCCCCAGGAGCCACACGACGGGCAATGGGAGCCGCGACGACGCCTTCAAGAAGGGCACGAGCAACGCCGCCGCCAGTCCGTCCGAAGATAGAGCAGGTTTTCACCCGGCCAACACTCACTGCCACCAAACGCCACACCCCAGTGACCACACCGCCCACACGGCCATGGCCGCCGGGCAGCACCGAGCGACGAGCTCTGCCCAAGAGCACCACGCTACCACCACCAGGGCCGCCGCCCTGGCATCCAAGACCTCGACAACACCTCACTCGAAACCTGTCACTACCCCAACCGAAAAGACGAGCGGACCCCGTGGCAAACTAGCCTCCATCGACTCGTCCTGCCGCATCGAGCGCAAGACGAGCACGGTCCTGGTGCCGGGCGCGAGACGGGTGTGGTCCTGCTGCCGGGCGCGAGACGGGCTCGGTCCTGCTGCCCTAGCGCGAGACTAACGATGGGCCATAGCTGGGAGAAGGCCATTCCTTCAACGGGAATAGCACCCGGACGACGAGGAGATAGATCGAAGGCCAATACAAGCGGCCTACGGACGAGCCGACGCCAGGGCATACCAGCCGCCGCTGCAGCCAACTTGCCAAACCGCTGTGGAGCCACCCACTGCCGGAGCAGCAGCCACACCGGACCACTGCCCAACACGCGCCGTCCGGCGAGCTCCAAGCGTCGGAGCCGCCGGGCACGCACCTGCGCCACCAGACAGCCACCCCGGACGCCAACACCAAGCCGCCCGGAGTGACCCCGGTCCGCACCGCCACCACCGCCACCACGCCGCTGCTACCTCCGCCTAGCGGCAAGGAAGAAGCCGCCGACCGCAGCCCAAGCCATCCACAGCCCACGCCGCCCGCCATGGTGGCCGCTAGATCTAGGTCATCCCGCGACACGAGCTGAAGCAAGACCACCAGATCCGACACCACCCCCCGCAGCCCGCCACCTTCAGGAGACACGCACGCACCCAACGGAAGGGAGGCCGCCTCGCGCCACCATGGCAGCCGCCGCGCCAGATCTGAGGAGGACGAACCCTAGCAGACCCAACCGAAGGGGCAAGCAGAGCACGCACAACCCCGCTGCCGTGCAGCCGCCGCGCCGCCAACACGCACCTGCGCCACCGCTGCAGCCACGCGCCGCCACACCGCCATGCCCCGCACCAACATGGCGCCTCCACCCAGCGGCCGTGTCCCGCGCCACCACCAGCCGAGGGATGAGGAAGGACTCCCGCCGCCGCCGCCGGCCGGGCTTCGCCCGGTCGCGCCCTCTGGCAGCGGCGAGGGGGGGGAGGGAGGAAGGGAGGGGGGCGGATGAAGGGGGCGGCGCTGAGTCGCCCGTCGGCTCACGGGAGCCGAGCAAGGGACCACAATTTGCAACTTGCTTCTACCAAATGGGGAAATATCTAAACTGTAGCTCTCTAGCCCAACCAAGGGCTGACTGATAATTGGCCGATCGAGAGCTGTATGAAGGAGATATAGGCCTATGGGAGGTCCGCTTGCTGGCGGGCCATGTTAGACTGGAAGCAAATGATGCCCAACCCCACGTGTCACATGGGATGGACAACCCTTGTATGGTCTATTGGAGGCAACCGGGCCCCATCGCCTCATTGTCCCATGAGCACCCTTGGATAGGAAGATTGCACCCCACCCCACACCCGAGCCCTTGGTTGTTGACCTACCAGAGTATAATGAATTTTCTTCATTTCATAAGTCCAAGTTAGAAATTACAGGGAAAATAAAAGCAATTCTAAGATTTTGCATACTAACTCTGTCCAACCTCGAGATCTGTTTTCTCTTAGGCTTCAATGAGAATTGGTTCAAGAAGGGGTAACAGTGCAAGCTGCGATGAGATTACAGCCCTTCGATCAGAAGCGAAGGTGAATAGTTCACCAAATATGATTACTTATTGCTGAATGAGTTTTCCTCAGTCATGTTTTGCAAGCCTAAACTTTTATTTACTCTGTTGGGCAGGTCGCTGGTGAGATGGCCACATCTGTATCTCGGCGTGTAGGTACTGGATCAGAACTGAGATCTCTTCATGCAACATCCAACAGAATGATCCTGTCACAAGAAGAAATGGTGTGTAGGCTTGCTGGCCTATTCATATTCTGGCACTTTGTTGTTTTTGGATCCATTACATTTCACGAAAATCATTTATCAGGAGGAGGTGGTGCTAAAGAGGTGTTGGCTCGCCCGCTACTGGAAACTATCTGTTAGACTTGGTACTGAGATTATCTCCTGTATTTTTTTTCCGGGATCTTCCTCTAATGTAGTCTAATTAATTTCTCAAAATTCTCTAGCATTCTACTACAGCATAAAAAGGTGCAGGGAAGCAAGTAAATTTGTGGAGCCCTAAACAGCAGCTCTCCTCCATTGTAATTGTTAACATTGAGAAATTAAGGGCTCGGGTGCTGGTTAAAAATAAGGGCTAAGGGATGCATTATTGCCCTTACCTATTTGTTCATTATAAAATTCATAAGCTAATGTTGCCATAAACATTTCGCATAGTTTGCCTTTTAATGAGTGTACCTTTTAATAATTTGTCCTGTTTCAAATTGATTTCGTTAAGTTATTCATGGAGAGATTCAGTCGTTACTTGTCTGTCATAATTTTCTCTGAAGCCTGTAAAATTTATTGCCAATTATTGTCAGGGAAAAATTGATATTCTTCATGAGAAAAAGGCTTATCCACAACTGAGCAGTCAATTTTTAAAAAATATGTAATGTTAAGATTGTCAGAATGGTTGGCTAATGCAAAGGTGTCTATTTTAGGGATACATTCTGATATCGCTGAACAAAAACTAGAACACTGGTCCTCGGTTGCACCACTTGCACTTGAAGTTGTCCTATCAATTGGGCAAAAAGCTAGAGATGGAAGTTTATCAGGTCAGATTCCCTTTCAAAATCCATCTTTTGGTCTCCTAATTATGATTATGTTACTACCATGAAGCCGTTGGTACAAGCATCTCAGATTTAGATTACTCTACAAGTAGCTTATGCCGTGATACATGTAGATGAAGGCCAGATTGCCATGAAATGATATAACCTACATCAATTGAAAATCCCTGTAAGGATTCTGATGTCAAGATAAAAATGAAACTGGAAATGACATAAATAAATCTGCAGAATGTACTTGAGTTGCTTTGAGTTGGATTTCATCTTTGTTGTGATATGGATTTTTGCTTTGCATTTCGTACGTGCATAGAAAATGAATTCCAAATATATTTCCCTTAGTGAAGTACTTACATTTTGCCCATAGGTGCAAAAAGATGTCAAGTAGAGGGTTAATATATTTCTGCCATGTGGAGGATTATTACATTTCTGTCTTTTTTTGAAAGTAATATAATGCCGAAGGATGTACATCATTTTTAAGTGTACCAGTGATGGTATATAATATCATGATTTCAATCACATTACTTATTTTCTTGTACTGTTCATGTGGTAGCAGATAATGATGTAAATGATACGGCTGGAGACGGAAATATTGAGAGCATGCTTTTAGTTGAGAAAGGACTTCGTGAATTAGCTTCGCTCAAGGTTTTTCTCAATATTTTCTTAGTAATTTTATGCTTGTCCCAATCTATGAGTTTCTTTCAGAGGAAAGTCCCAATTGATCAAGTTTGATGAGATCCATAGTACTCACAATAAACGAAAATTATGTCTCATAGTGTTGGTGTGGCAATTTCCTAGATGAAAGTTATCTTCTAGCAGTTCTCATGCTCGTCTAGTTCATTGTTTTGACAATTTCGTTTTTTCTGTCAATCACAGAGTGATACAGAAAGTAATTGATGCATCATATTGGTTCCACTTGATGAAAATAGAAAGTGGATCGTCAAACTTCAGTACTTCATACTCCCGTAACTAATTAGGGTTACAAGTTTATGTCATTGTGAAGTATATTGTAGACGCAGTATGTGTCACTGAATTTTCTTTCACATATTCTCATAAAGGAAGAAAATGATATTTATGTTTCTAGTTTCAATTGCTGAAGCAATAATCTAATATTCCCTTTGAAGGTAGAAGATGCAATCATGCTGGCTTTAGCAGAACATCGACGATACAGACCTCTCTCAGGTGGCTTCTCCAAAATGTACTCATTTCTTATACTTTTATCTTTAATATCTATGTGATATATCTCAGAACTTCCGACAGATATACAACCATTTTTCTGGCCACTACGATAAAGTCATAAGAGTTCCAAAAAGACTCGAAACTGTATGTGGTGCTGTTACAATTTGGCAACACATAGCATCTCTTGGGCATCCAATAGCCACTTTTTGCAGACTCCGAATGGTACAGCAAGCTGACAATGCATATAACACCAGGGAAAAACGGAGCAATTACACTCCTTTAATATAATTGATATATACCAGAATCACTTCAGGAAAATACTGAACAAAACCATGTAGATTTTTGGTTCAGTAATTCTAGTTTGTATTGGAGAATTGCAGGAAGTTTATCTCTTCGTTTGTGTGATTAGAGCTGCTTCCTAGTCAGCTGTGTCAGCTCATCTGTCCTTCTGAACATTCATGTTGCTAAATTGACTTGATGGCATTGGACGAATACGTTTAACCCTTTTTATGATGAGTAAGCTTCCTATTGTAGGTCCGGTTTTTCCTGCTGATAGTCATAGTTCTCCAGAGTCAACTGGTTAGTTCTTCTCTTCACTAATTCCTTTGGCATCTATGGCCTGTGAAAAACACTAGTACATCAAATTTCTTTACTAACTATCTGTGGGGGCTTGCTATTTGTCCTAGATTTAAGTGAGGACGAGCGAGAAGATGTACGCTTCAAGCAGGTAAAATAACAATCTGTCATCCATGTGATGCGTCGAGACAATTCTCTGCAAATTAGTACTATTATTTTGTGTTCCGCTATGTGTCAAAGTTAAAACATGATAAACTAAGTCGACCATACTAAAATGTCAGCTTAAACATTTTATGGAAATTCATATCTTCTGTTCTTGTTTCTTTCTTGTGAGTGTTCCATTTTTTACTTACCATAAATTTTACGTCGACGAACTAACAATACAACAGGCATGGTTGACCTACTTTTGGAGGCGGGCCAAAAACCATGATGTAGAGGAAGATATAGCTGACGACCGGCTACAGTTTTGGATAGAGCAAGGCAACCATCCAGTTACTACAAGTGATGTCGTTGAAGGTAGCCTCCCTTACATTACTATTGAGATCATCCTTTGCACAATCCACAATTCTTTACAGTTTGTATGTTCTAAACAAAAGAAACCACAACTATTTTGTTTTGTTCAAAATTATGACTGAGAAACCATAGTGAGAAGTATCATGACCTCGCAATCTTTTTTCCTTTAATCACCTCGCTAAACACTAATAGTTGTGCTAAATGTGTTGTTGAAAGCTGTAATCATTTTTTTCTTGTTTTATCAAACTATGTTAAAAGTTGATAGAGGACTTCATGAGCTGAAGAAACTGGGGATCGAGTCTCAGTTGTGGGAAGCCACAAGGAGATCTTTCGACGATGAATCCATTAATCATGGAAGTCCATTTGGATCTGAAGTGTAGCCACCACATAAATCGGAATGGGGCCTAGTGCCAATTTTGCGCCGTCACAGGCCCTAGAGCCTTTTTGTTTTGTTTTGCAGTTTATGGTTATTCCACAAGTTCATGTAAATTTTCTGATCAGAACAAGAGATGATTCTGTCTCCTAGGCCTTTTTCTTTCTTACCAGCTACCTCAATTAAATCCTGGTAAAGCAAAAGTGATTAATTCAAGATGTGTTGTCCATTAATTGAGTAATCTGCTGCAACAGGATGCATACATACCACTCATTGTGTTGATGAAACACCCTGGGTCCTCGGGTCCCTGGGCTCCAGCCGCCCAACTCTTTGTGTACCCTGGGTCCCCGGGCCTCTGGACTTGACTGCATGAAACTGTTGGAAAATGTTCCATTGCCCTTCCAAGGTAGTCAAATTATGATTCTGAAACAGATCAGAGCTACGATGATAGAATCGTAAATCGTAGAATCTTTACTTATGGAATCGCACATTCTACTAACTAAAATCGTAGAATCATAGGGGTTAGTTTGATTGATAAAGTCGTACATTAGAATCACGATTGGGACTACCTACCCTTCACTTTCCCCTCTTTCCCTAGGGCCAATATATTTCTTATCTCTTCCATTTTCTAGATCCGGCGGCGGCAGTACCTTCAACCCACACAGCTCTAAAAGATAGCCATCTAAGCGCTGCTTCCGCGGCGAACTTGCGGCCCTGCACCCTTACGTTAGATACCAGCCAACCAACAGCCTAGGAGCTCCGCCGCCTCGAGGGGTGCTGCTTTCCATTGCAAATCGATTGGCCTAGAATAAAAATTCAGACAACTGACGCCTAAATAAAGTGATTTGAGATGAGGGTGCGACCTATCTGGCGGCATGGTGAAGTAGGCAGGTCCAGCTGCCGAGTCGGTGAGGCCGGCGCGGTTGCGGTGGCGACCGGCGGCAAGGAAAGAGCGATGTCGCGACGGTCGACGGCTACGCCAAAGCAACGCCAGGACTCTGGATGGATCCGAAGTTGAAGCCGCTCTGGCGCCGTGAACAACGGCGGGGGTGAATCGGCTACGATACGGTTCACGCGGCCGTCGTCGAGGCAGCACCAGCATCACGAAGTAAGAGGCACACAACCCAGTGCACAATGGCAAATGGACAGCGTCTCCGGCATTAGGGAGGAGGGCGGCTGTGAAATTGGTGTGGCGGGGGGCGCCATGGAGGTGGGGCTGAGGTTTCGCGGCTCGGGAGAAGGGAGCTTCCCGGGGAGAAGGTGATTTGGCGCCCACGAGGTATGAATGGGGGCGGGCGGGGGAAATTGGGAGAGGAGTGGAACCATGTCTTACGGATGCATTTGTCTGAAATGTGAGGGGGAGTTACAGTTCTACCCTTGCCTATAGGCTTCTCGGCTTGGGTCTGTGTACTGAGGGTCGGGGATAGTAGAGTAACTTTGCTTCTCTGGGCGGGAGCGATTTCGGGCGAGGAGGGCGTGTTTTGAACTATAGTGGGCGCGAGCGATTTCGGGCGAGGAGAGCGTGTTTTGAAATAGTGGGCGCGAGCTATTTCGGGCGAGGAGAACGTGTTTTGCCGATCATGGTTTATGAATTATTCGGCACATGTCATTTCGGCCGAGGAGAAGGCGCGCTTGGATGAAGTTACGAACCTACCCTTGATGTACAACGGGCCAATTGATGCGTGTCCCACATAGGATGGTAATTTCGCGCCTCCCATTTATTTGCTCGGGCGAATTCCACCGAGCAGAGAGGATGTTTAACGGTTCGTTCAAATTTTGGGAGAACGAGCATCCACGTCTACCTTACCAAGTCGATTCGGATCAAATTTTGAAATATTAGCTTGCCACTTCTTTTTTAGATGGAGAGATGATGCTCGGGAGTAATGTGTTTTTACATGCTCGTTGCTAGCGATTTACTATATGACAAATAATTGACCCACTCAAAAACGCGAATCAAACCCAAAATGAAATATCTCGATACAATGAAATAGCTCGTTCAGTAGGTCAAAATAGTGAACTAAATACAAAATTGAACACCTCAATCGAGTAGCATGTTGTACAGTATTATAGTACTCCATGAACATGTTGAAAGTCAAATTAATGAACTTGTTTAATATACGCATATATCCGTTCATGTGTGAATTGCAGACAACATGTTCTCCAATTTAAATATTTGAATGCAAGTTTATATCGAAACATGGTTTATATCAGTCTTTGATGCATAAAACGCGACCTCCCCCTCTCCTGGACTCCTGTTCTCTCTCTCTCTCTCTCTCTCTCTCTCTCTCTCTCTCTCTCTCTCTCTCTCTCTCTCGCCGACAATCTTCAATTCTGTCGCACGCATCCGACACAAAAACCTTGTTCGTCCCTCTCCCTTTCTTTCCATCTCTCTCTCTTTGTGTGTGTGTGTGGGGGGGGGGTCTTTCTAGTTCGCATGCATATATACACCATCTATAGGTCTCTCTCGCACACTATGTATGATACTCTAGCTAGTCCAAGCTAGATATCTTGGGTGCACTCATCGTACGCACACAGATTTCTTGGCTCTTTGCCTGTAACTCTCTCACGCACCATTATGTCGTCTCGGAGCTCTTCCCCCCCTCTCTCAAACTCTCCATCCACCTGGGTCACACATACACATGCATATCTCACTTGCACTCGATAGGCCCATCTAAAACTCTATCTCTCCCCCTCGCTCTCTCTCCATCTCACACGCGTGCACACACAATCTCATGCCCAGCTAGCCAAGTATGATGGTCTCTCACTCAATTGTAGGCACACGCAGTCCCCCCTATATGTATATGACTAGCTAATCTTAGTCTCCATCACAAACATGTGCATGGTCTATCTCGATTTCTCTCGGGGCTTCTTTCTATCGCGCACGCACTCCCTCGATCTCCCACTCATATAGTCCCCTCACGATCTCAATGGGATCTCTCTATCACAAACACACCCTCTATCCCTCCCCATGCGTCCATGCCATCCATGTGTCCCTCTCGACCTTTGTTCCTTGTTGGCCACACCTCTATTGGACATGTGCTACTGGGGTGTCTCTCTCCATTGCAAACAATCACACACCAGCTATCTTCGTGTATCTCCTCGCCTCGCTTTTCCATCTCGGAGATGCATGCGTGATATGTTCGCATAAGAAACGAAAAAACACACACTCTCTCTAATTTATCGTTTGTTGTCACTTTGTCTTTCACACACATACTCTTTTTGCACATTTACTCATTCTCCTTCACACGCACTTGATCTGTCTCGACTGAGGCACTCTCCTCGGTCCATAGCATATAGATTTATTGAAAAGTCAAACTTCACAAAGTTTGACCATGTACGTGGAGAAAAAGAATTACATCTAGTACGACACACATATACCATTAGATTCACCATGAGATGTAGTTTTGTATGATGTATTTTTGGTATTGTAGATATAAATAACATTTGCGTAAACCTGATCAAACTTTTCAAAGTTTGACTTCTAAAAAATTTACATGCACTGCATTATCAAGCGGATGGAATATCTCTTTCCCCCTCTCAGCTATCTGACGCACCACTCAGCCTTATCGGGGCTCCTCAATCTCTCTCAAACTTTATTGGTCAGCTTGGTTCATGACCTGACCCTCATGCCTTGATGGCCGGTACTGCCTGGTGCGGACGTGAGATGTAAAATATTTCTGCCTGGCCAGGCTTGTGTGGTGCTGAAGCGTTTGGTTCATGCCTGGGCCAGGCAAAGCATCAACGTCCCATCAATCAATCCATGCATCAATTATTTAATGCTAATATCCATCCATGTTGCTGTTAGCCTCGTGGCCACACGACCAGGCACGACCAGGCGTTCGAAATCAGTCGCCTGGGCCAGGCTACTTGCAGTGTCTGGAGTTCAACCATGATAATTAAAGTGCAAGGGAACCCAAGCCAGGCGGGCTTTCTTTTTCACAGGGTAGCAACCAAACAAGCGTGCATGAAATCCAGCCACAACCCCAGGCCAGGCAAAAGATGCTCAGGACGCAAGCCAAACTGGCCTTATATCTCCCTGGTTCACACATACACATGTCTCGCTCGCGCTATACATATAGACCCATCCAACACTCTCCACCCTTGTTCTCTCTCCATGTGACACGCACCCCCCTAAGTACCATAATCCCTCAATCCATCATAGGCGCAAGCACTCCCCCCCTCCTAAGTATGATTATCTCTTACTAGCCATCAGGAACACACGTATTGTCTCCTTCCATCCATACGTCTATCTCAATATCTCTCGGGGCATCTTCTATCGCGCACACACCTTGTCACTCGATCTCCCACCCATGTAGTCCCATCACGATCTCCAGGGGATCTCTCTATGACAAACATACACTCTCTCCTCCTCATGTCTGCATTTTCTCCGTACGTCTCTCTCGACCTCTCTTCCTTGTTTGTCAGACCCCTCTTGGCCACGTGCTAGGGGTCTTGCTCTCTCGGTTCCAAACAACCACACACTATCTCCTCACCTTGCCTCCGTTGTCGAAGATGCATGTGTGATATGTTTGCATAAGACACACACGCTTTTTCTCTACTTTTATCGTGTGTTGTCCATGTCTCTTTCACACACACACACACACACACACTTTTTCACTCACTCTCTCTCTCTCTCTCTCTCTCTTGTTAGGGACCCTGTCACGTCCATAAGCATATGGATGTTTTGAAAAGTCAAACCTCAGAAACGTTTGACCAGGTATATGTGGAGAAAAACATTTACATCTGGAACGATCATTAGATAATGATCATTAGATTCATCACAACATGTACTTACTTCATACTATCATTTATCTTTGGTATTGTAGATATAAGTAATTTCTGTATAAACTTGGTCAAAGTTTCAAAAGTTTGACTTAAAAAATGTTGGAACTACATTATCGAACGGAGGGAGTAGCTCTTTCTCTCTCTCTGCTATCTCTCATGGGCCTCCCCTCTCACTCAAACTCTCTATACCGACGGATTATACGCTCACTGTGTCAGCGTATAGCTCCGTATATTGTTTAGTTGACCAGTCAACAAATCCACATGCTGCCTTGTCAGCTCGTGTTCTGTATCTTCGTGTGCTGGCCCATGTGGCAGTGGGTGAAAATAAGTAAACGAGAGGCCCATCTGACACGCGGTGAAGTAAACAAAGTTGAAACCACTCGGGGTAGCACCCCGCATGCTAGTAAATTGAGGGCGCATTAAGGACAAACTTCTTGCGTGCGAAGGACGCACTCGCGCACAATTCACCACTGCGCGACGGCATGCACAGAAGGACGCACTCGCGCACACCCAGCACACAACACACACCAGCACACGTGTACACCGGCGTCGCCGCCGGTTGAGATGGACGGCGAGGCAGCCAACAAGCAGAGGCGGCTCGAGCCAAAACCGCATCCGGCGAGCCTGGACTTCATCAACAGCCTCCCTGACGACACGCTGATCGTCATCATCGGCCTCCTCCCCACAAAATCTGCCGTGCGGACCGCCCTGCTCTCCCGGCGATGGCGCCCCCTCTGGCGCTGCGTCCCCCTCAACCTCACCGTCGACAGCTGCCTCTGCGACGGGGATTGCAAACACATGGCCGCAGTCTCCAAGATCCTTTCATCACACCCTGGGCCAGCCAAACGCCTTGACATCCGCATGTTCAGTACCAACTGCAAGGTCCAACCCAAGTTCGACGAGTGGTTCTTATCCCCCGCCCTAGATCAGCTCGAGGAGCTCAGCTTTGAAGCTGGACGATGTCGCTCTTTGCCACCGTCCGCGCTCCACCTCACGCCAACGCTGCGCCGTGCCAGCTTCAGCTCTTGCTATCTTCCCCAGATTAATGCCGCGCCCACTCTTCTTCTCCCTCAACTCAAGCAGCTCGACCTCTTCGACGTTGTCATCTCGCAGACGGCTATGGAGCACCTGCTCCGCAGCTGTACTACGCTCGAGTACCTTCGTCTTGAGCAGATCCACGGGTTCATTAGCCTCCACATCGCCTCGATGAATCTCCGATGGATTTATGTGTCTTGCTGGCCCCGCAACAAGACATCAATTGGGAAGAGATCACTCCAGCTGTTCCACGTTATGGTCATTGAGAATGCGCCTTTCCTTGAGAGATTGCTTGTATCGGATCTAGAAGGTCCAACAAAAATCAGGGTCATTGACGCGCCGAAATTGACAGCGTTGGTGTACTCGTCTGCCAAATTCTCCGAACACTTTATCGGATCCGTAATCGTTCAGGTACAACACTCATATTCTTCTCCGTCTTCTTGAAATTCACATTTTTAAATTTCTTCTTGATGTATTTACGACCGTCTTCCAGAAAATGTTTCCCACAAGCTTGACCCAGTCCATGCGCACAGTGAAGATCTTAGCACTAAAATCTATCGGCCCCAATCTGGATCAAGTTGTTTGATTCCTTACATGCTTTCCGTGCACGGAGAAGCTACTCATCGAGGTGAAACTTCTTTCCTATAAGTAAACGGTAATCACAACGTAGCTCAATTTTTTCGTAATTTTCCCAAATTATGATGACAAGTGTAGTGTTCAAAACTGCATCTATGCACTGCACCGAAAGAAATGTTTTTAGTATTTTTTCTCACGTGATCACCTGCATCGTTTTTATGCTGTACTACTATAGTAGCCTAGGCTAGTCATAGTGGAAAGTAACTTAGACTACTCCAGTAACTCTACGGTTACCCTAAGAGCAAGTACTACCTCCGTCCTGGTTTACTCTTCCAATTTTGTAGTATCAAAATTTGACCATAGATTTAACTGACAAAATGTTAATGCATGTGACTAAGAACTATATCATTGGATTCATATTTGAACATAATTTCAAATGGTGTAATTTTTAGTGACATGCATTGGCATTTTCTTAGGTAAATCTATGGTCAAAATTTTATACTAAATACGAGGTAGTATTACAAAAGTGGGCTATGTATGCCAAAACATGTGCAAAATTCACTTGTGATCCATTTGGCATCGATGCCCCTCCATTGCTCACCTGGTGTCCCAATCTGGATCACCTACTTTGCTCCGGTGCCAAATTAACTCACGCAATGAAAAAACACTGCGTGAGAGAGAGAGGACTGAGGCAATAAAAAAACACTTGTTTGGGAGAGTGAGAGGCTGGTGTAGTTGGTTTGATTGATTTGTTTATACATGTGGGTCTGTGTGCACAGCGGTGCCAACTCTCTCACATCGCGAGAGCGGTGCCAAAATCTTTTGATTTGACATCGATGCGTGTTATGTGGCATACTTTTGCGAAATATGGCATCGGCCACATAGTGGAAGGCAACAAATGCCCAAGCTCTTCACGTGCTCCTAGTTAAATGAGAGGAAACAGAAAGAGAGAGAGAGAGAGAGAGAGAGAGAGAGAGAGAGAGAGAGTGAAAAAATATCACTAGCCAGCCAACCCTATCGTATGAGCGAATGATATTGGTACCTCTTGATGACACGACAATCTTATGCAGCCAACTGCTCTAATATGTTCTCTTCTTTTGCAGATAAAAAAGACCCGAAAGTGAAAAATGTGCTGCACTATAACAATCTCATCGAATGCCTTGATCTCCATCTTGCAGAAATTGATTTGATCGACTACCGAGGCAGCACATCTGAGATTAAATTGGCCAGGTTCTTTGTTCTGGAGGAAAGTGTGCTCAAGGTAATGAGGTTTGGCGTTCTCTGGCGCAACAATGAATGGCGTGCTGATCACCGCAAGCGTCTAAGCCTAAGTGACAAAGTCTCCGCAGAAGCTGAATTTGTTTTTGAAACATCAAGTGGCCAGAGATTCGAAAACTTATTTGCCCATTAGTGACTTGTCAGGGCGGTGGATTTTAGTTTGTACGATAATGCTGCATCCACCTAAAGTAACGAAAGTTCTTACGTAAACTTCCTAGTAATTCCCTCTTCGTAGGTGCAGCATTACTCCTAACATTTGTAATATCAGTTTGAAACTTGTAATATTGCCGTGTTCTATTCATGCGTTTTCAAAATCCTACGAATCAAACAGGTCCTGAGTTGGTGATGATGTTGTGCCTCCCATCTTTCACCAATAGCCGTCGGATCTAGATCTGACGCATACAAACCAAGCTTCTCCATTTTTGCAAAAAGATGCCCGCACTTGTTCCCTATTTACAAACAACTCCTTGTCTCTCACAATCAGCCTCATCTCCTCCCCACCACATCTAGGAGTAGAAGGCCGTGGAAAAATCTGGCGCGATGGCCGCTGCCGGAGCCGTCCACCCTCGATCTTGGTGTTCCGTGCAATGCACGGGTATCTACGCACGGGAAATTATGTCGAACAGGGCTAGTTGTAAGCAGGCTAGCTCTACAGCCATGATGATAGTGACTGCAGATGGTGAGGCTGACTATGGTATGCCGAACACGGCGCCTATACTCAGGTGTCATCTCCGGCGCAGGGTCTTGTCACTTCACCGTGAGGAGCAACACATAATAATTTGACCAACGGGTAGTACAGTGCTAGTACTCCTACTACTACATTGGTAGTACTACTACTAGTACTAGTAGCACCACTGTCTGGATTTAGGAGTACTACCACGTCCATTTGGATTTTAGTATTTGACTAGCAATATCTAGTAATGCATGTCACCAAAAATGTACTACTCCCTCTGTAAATAAATACATGGTGTTTTATTCCCATCGGCAAGAGAACTTAATGTTTTTTTGCTACTCCTAACTAGAGTACTAATAGGATTACATGCAATGAACTAAACACCGCATGTCATGTTTGGTAGTCTCAAGTCATTGAAAGCATGCACGGCCCACATCTCTCATTGGTTGATATGTCACAAAATAAGAAACAAGGAGGGAGTTAATGCACCGTGCCTAAGTATTTTGGGATTATTTGGTTTTCGTAAGGTGACTTACACAACATTTTTGTTTACATGCATTAACATTTTATTAGTTAAATCAAAGGTCAAAACTTGGCGCAAAATGCAAAGGGGACCAATAAACCAGTAAACATCAAACTTCTCTCGTTTGGGTCCGGTGAGATGACTATACTGCACCGGCACAGAGGGGGATGCATCTTCATTGACTTACGGCAACTGCCTTTGGGTGAATGACACGTGCCCCAGGGGGTGGCTGGCCCACCTATCATACAGCCAAAGGCAGGTGCAGTAGAGGGTCGAGGAGTAGTACGAAATCCTACGCACCTACGCACGCTAACCAAGGGCTGAGTGATCACTCGAATCGCAAGATCAGTTGACTAGAAGCTACGCTAGACCCATGGAGGCGATGAGTGCGAGCATCAGCCGGCTGTGCCAGATGGTCCATGATGCCGGCCTGCGGCCCGGCACTGAGGAACGTCTCCAGGTAGTATTGCTTGAGGCCGCCAGGGCGAGGGGCCGCTTGGACGATAGCTTCGTCTCCTTGTTCAACGAGGTCCTCGTCGGTTTCCTCGACAAGTTCACCATCGTCAAGAAGCTTGCGGACGACTTTGACGTAAGCCTCCAGCTGACGCGCCCAGGCTCTGCGATGCCCACCACCCTCAACGGCCACTATGGCAACAACCTCTTCGACGCACTGGTGGCCCTACGACTGCCCGCCGTCACGCCGGAGAATGTCCACCTCGAGGTCGCGCTCGCCGCGCAGCGCCTGGCGCAGCAAGACACTACGCGCAAATCGTCCACAAGGACTACTACATGCAAGAGGAGGACGATAGGACGCTGGCCTTCTTGGAGCGCAGGGCAACCTTGGACGACACTGTTCAGAAGCACGTTGAGCTCGCTGCCAACGCCGCTGCTCCTCACACGTCGGTTGGTGACCCGGCGCACTAGGGCGTGAGGATGTCGTTGAACATTGATGGATCCATATGTATTTTTATCTTTCCGTCAAATCCATGTAGTAGTATATGATACTACAGTAATTATCTTACCTTTCGCATCAACTTCATAATTTTCGTACGTACTCCATGCATGAACGGCGCCAGAACCAAACTTCTCATTACTCTAGGCAAAATTGTTATTTTCTATCTATCGGTCGCGCCATGGAGCAGAACCAAATTTTACAAGTTACGAGTTCAAAAGGAAAAGCCTGCCGTGTTCGCATCGCACCCCCACACGGTTGGTCCGGCACGCCGCTCAAGCGGGAATGCGTGCGGTGTTGCATTTTCACTTACAAGTGGGACCGCAGTTGAGCAAACCGACTATCGGCAAACCCCCACCCAGCCCACCGCGCGATGGCTGAGAAAACAGGAGGGAGAAGAGATGGCTATAGCACGGACTCCAAGAAAATTGGTGTCGGATGGGACTCGTGTGGGTGGCGTGTGCCGTACTGCTAGACGTGAATGCTAGTTATGGCACATGCCACCCCACTATATCGAGCCTATATCGAGGTACGTAGAACAAATTTCCTGCAGTCCATGCTCAGCCCTCCTCTATCTCTCTTCTCAGCCAGCCAGCGGACGCGCGGAGCCCATCGTCTATTTGCTCACATGCGGCCCCACATGTCAGTGAAAATGCAAGAGGACCCACTGAACCTGCACATCTTTCACCTCGACATGCTGGTGATGAAAAAAAAATCCAATAAAGATCTTCGGTGGCCGCTTTTGGAGTTACTCAAGAGTAGTAAGATTATATTTACAGTTTAACCCAAGATGCACATCTCGTGGCTTCAACTACCACTCTATTTTGTTTCATGACACGACCTGGATGCTGGATGTCCCATGTGTCGGCAAAAGGAGGAAGAACCCGACCAAATCTTCGGTTCTGCTCTTAGATTAGACTAGTTGTGCTAACTTAAAATTTTTATTGTGTACCCCCTCCGTTCCAAAATACTTGACTTCCATTTGTCCAAAAATGGATGTACCTATATACTAAGACATGTCTAGATACATATATATTTTGACAAATAGAAGGCATGTATTATGCAACGGAGGGAGTAGAATGGATGCAAGTTTTTGTATTGGGAAGAAAAGTACATCCATATATTGATAGAGCGCAACTTAGTAGATGTTCTATCACTTTTAGCTAGCACATACGCAAGATCAAGCCTCCGCAGATCAACAATGAATGCATCGAGAAGGCACTAATCCAACTTACAGGAGTAGTAAAATGTATTCTTGTGGTTCTTGTTTTTTTGGTCTTGCTTTTCTAGTCAAAATTATCGTTGGAGTTCATGCAAAACGGAGGTGCGTTTGGGGTTGTGCGTTGGAGTTGGCCTTACAAGTGGGACCGGAGTTAAGGAAACCGACTGTCGGCAAACCCCCACCTCGCCCGCCGCGTGATGGCTGAAGTTAGAGAAACGACGAGGTTGAAGAGATTGCTCTAGCACGGACTCCAAGAAATAATATGGTGTCAGATGGATGTCGTAGTGAATGCTTGTTCTGGCCCATGCCACCCTACTACTCCTACTACTTACTCCTACTATATAGTACTAGTATCGAGGATTCGAGGTGCTGGTTACGTACAGCAAACACATTAACATATGGCTACAGTAAAAACACCCGCCCGACGCGCGAAGCATGTGAAGCTAGTACAAATAGTGCACCACTATTGTTGATTGGCCTCATACGATAACCTGTTGCAATTCACGTACAATTATGTATTCGGAAAATATATTTTTGCCTCGTCGCACCACTCACTCAGAGAAGCGACTCGAAAGCCATTCATAAATTTAGTAAGTTTATCACAGGCATATCATTTTATTACATACAACAAGTCATCAACCCACATCGACAACGAGGATACATTATAAATACTAAAGTTTTCACCACACAACAAATAACAAGCAATGAAATGAACTTCAACTCAACCATTCCTCGGCGTTGGAAACGCTTGCTTTGAACCACAAGTGATTCTCTAGGACGGGCCATCGATTGTCGATTTGGAAACCAACGCAGGACTGATCATCCAGGCTGAAGCGGCCTACTATATCAGTACCGGGGTAGGGAACCACCCAAATGTCCGAGGTATAGACACAGTTGCTTCTCATAAATGGTACTGTTAACATTGTGTCAATAGCAGTTGGATCGCCTTTCACCATCATCGGATAGTTTTGTCCAAGGAAGAGCGAGTTTTCTCCAAGACTATCAATTCTGTACCAGGGAGAAGGAGTTGGCGCTAGCACACTAGTATCCATCCCGAATACCATGAAACGGGTGTTGGAATAGGTCCGGAGAGTGCGACCATGGGAGACTACACCTGGTTCCTTAGTAGTAACATCATCAGTGGGCTGTATACACACAAGAAGAGGTGATCCATCGGAATTAGTTACCAGGCACCACTGAGTATATGGGTTCTGCTCGTCCTCATGCTCGTGATCATCACCATCGTCATCTCCCCCTTGGTTATAAAAATTTTCAAGTATAGGTGGTGGGATGTTCACGGGACCTTGGAAACACAAGAAGAAGGTTAATTAGTAAAGGGAAACTTGCTAACCCGCATGCATGTGGATGAAACAATTATAATTACGGTGGAAGACAAACGTACCGAAACTACGAGGATCCCATGCAAAAACAGTGCCACGAGTGGTGGCAGCAAACATAAGGCCCTCGTATTGAATTGCATCACAGTACTCATCCGTGTACAGAAACTGATTTTTGAGCAATATCCATCGAGTCGAACCACGAAGGATGGCAACAAGCTTGTCGAAGATAGCAACAACTTGATAGTTGTTGTAATTCCAAGAGCGGTTGGGAACTCGAAAGATTGCTATCTTCCGTAGAAGACAATCACCATGATCGTATTTGAACATGCGTACAATACCGGTGTGCTCAACCTCTGGGCAATCTGCTGAGATTTTTGGAAGTGGAACCCGGTCAGAGTGTACACATTCACAAGTTCCCACTCGCAGTTGGACCCAATGTAAACAACCCAATCTCCATTTGCGCCCGCCCAAGCCTTGCCCTCAAGCGATGGCATCTTAACATCATAGTATCATTATCAAGCGGCATCAACTGGCACATGGCGAGGCCTCCGTCATGCCGGCGCCAGTCATCAGGGTCATGGCGAAGAAGATAGGGGAGATCAAACCGCTCCTTGACTCTTGGGTTCTTTGTAATGATGTTATTAGTTGAGTCGAGAATGGGCTTGAACGAACCTGCCATGCTAGCCGAGGTGATGACGTCGCACCGATCAATGAGTTCCTCTACCACGTCATCTTTTAGATCGGGGCAAGAATAACGGGGTCATTTCCGGCCTGTTCCCTCCATGGAGAAGACGATCGAACAATGGCAGAAGAAAGGGTGAAGGGCTGAAGGAAGATGGAGGAGGGAGAGGAAGAGCGTGCGACATCAGTTCCAAATCGAGAGGGAAAGGCGAAGAGTCGGTGGACGGTTGCGAGTTTGCCACGGTTCACGAAGTGGCGCCCCGGCCTACACGTCCGTTCAGAAATACTCCTACTACTCACCGTCGTCTCACTGATATGTTGGAACGGGACCACATGTCAACGAAACATGGTGTGTAATTTCTCGTGCAAAATGCGATCTGGCCACGTTGGCCCGAGGTGTCGCATTAGTTATCGACCTTTATTTTTTTAATGGCGTGCCGATCAGTTTTGAAGCACGACTAACTGGTACTGTACGCAGAGAAAATATAAACTACTCTACCACTACTCCACCTCCAGTACTAGTAGTATAAAAAAGATATATAGGCTGGAGCTTGAGCGCTTTCTTGCTAAGGGCTGCCCACTTGCTTCTCACACTACCACCCTCTCTCCAGATCTAAAGAAGACGACCCCTCTCTCCCTCCTCACCGGTGGTCACAGATCCGCCGGGGAAGAAAAGGACGTGCACCGTTGACACACTCGTCGTCGGCGAGCGAGGTCACGCAGTGACGACAAGGCCGTCCTCTCAGGCCTAGCGCCCACACGGGATGGCCTTCGTCCCCAAGCTTGTTGCCGTAGTGTGTGCGAAGGACGACGACCACGAGCGAAGCCACTTCCCACCGACCCTCAGGTATGCTACCTCTTTTTGAACCATAACCTTGTTCTATTGCCCCATCTGCCATGTCGTTGCATGTGGATCCTTTTCCAGTCCACCATCTTCCCAATTTGCTATCCTCTGCTCTGCTGGCCACGTAGACGAAAACCATAATTTGCACTATTAAAGGAAACCCTACTTCATGCAGACTAATCCATGTCTGGGTTGAATAAGGAAGGGAGACTGTACTGTCCAAGAGAGTAGGCATCGAACCCGCATCTAGGTTGAAAAGGGGAAAATCAGTAGCTAAGGAACGAGTCTCGTGTCTCTTGGTTCAAGAAGGGTAGAAAGGCATGACAACACAATAGAGAATGACTAGGTTGATCGGTTTGTTGTCCTCACATAGGAAAAAGGTGGCTAAAGAGAACAAAAATGGGACGTAATCCACATATGCTGCCTGGATATTTGTTGCTCTGGGCAACCATACCTCCCTCACCACTCTGCGTCCGTGGAGGTACATCGTACTGGTGCACCTGAAGGAAATATGCCCTAGAGGCAATAATAAAGTTATTATTTATTTCCTTATATCATGATAAATGTTTATTATTCATGCTAGAATTGTATTAACCGGAAACATAATACATGTGTGAATACATAGACCAACAAAGTGTCACTAGTATGCCTCTACTTGACTAGCTCGTTAATCAAAGATGGTTATGTTTCCTAACCATGAACAAAGAGTTGTTATTTGATTAACGAGGTCACATCATTAGTAGAATGATCTGATTGACATGACCCATTCCATTAGCTTAGCACCCGATCGTTTAGTATGTTGCTATTGCTTTCTTCATGACTTATACATGTTCCTATAACTATGAGATTATGCAACTCCCGTTTATCGGAGGAACACTTTGGGTACTACCAAACGTCACAACGTAACTGGGTGATTATAAAGGAGTACTACAGGTGTCTCCAATGGTAGATGTTGGGTTGGCGTATTTCGAGATTAGGGTTTGTCACTCCGATTATCGGAGAGGTATCTCTGGGCCCTCTCGGTAATGCACATCACATAAGCCTTGCAAGCACTGCAACTAATATGTTAGTTGTGAGATGATGTATTACGGAACGAGTAAAGAGACTTGCCGGTAACGAGATTGAACTAGCTATTGGATACCGACGATCGAATCTCGGGCAAGTAACATACCGATGACAAAGGGAACAACGTATGTTGTTATGCGGTCTGACCGATAAAGATCTTCGTAGAATATGTAGGAGCCAATATGGGCATCCAGGTCCCGCTATTGGTTATTGACCGGAGACGTGTCTCGGTCATGTCTACATTGTTCTCGAACCGTAGGGTCCGCACGCTTAACGTTACGATGACAGTTATCATGAGTTTATGCATTTTGATGTACCGAAGGTTGTTCGGAGTCCCGGATGAGATCACGGACATGACGAGGAGTCTCGAAATGGTCGAGACGTAAAGATTGATATATTGGAAGCCTATGTTTGGACATAGGAAGTGTTCCGGGTGAAATCGGGATTTTACCGGAATACCGGGAGGGTTACCGGAACCCCCCGGGAGACTAATGGGCCTATTGGGCCTTAGTGGAAAAAGAGAAAAGGGACAAGCCCAAGCTGGCCGGCGCCCCCCCTTTCCCCAAGTCCTAGTAGGACTAGGAGAAGGGGCCGGCCCCCCTCTTTCTCCTTTCTCCCCGAGAGTCCTAATTGGATTAGGATTGGAGGGAGGAGTCCTACTCCCGGTGGGAGTAGGACTCCCCTGCGCCTCCTCTCCCTGGCCGGCCGGCTTCCCCTCCTCCAACCTTTATATACGGGGGCAGGGGGCACCCCAAGACACACAAGTTGATCCTTGAGATCGTTCCTTAGCCGTGTGCGGTGCCCCTGCCACCAAATTCCACCTCGATCATACCGTTACAGTGGTTAGGCGAAGCCCTGCGTCGGTAGTACATCAAGATCGTCATCACGCCGTCGTGCTGACGGAACTCTTCCTCGATGCTTTGCTGGATCGGAGCCCGAGGAATGTCATCGAGCTGAACATGTGCTAAGAACTCGGAGGTGCCGGAGTAACGGTGCTTGGATCGGTCGGATCGGGAAGAAGACGTACGACTACTTCCTCTACGTTGTGTGATCGCTTCCGCAGTCGGTCTGCGTTGGTACGTAGACAACACTCTCCCCTCTCGTTGCTATGCATCACCATGATCTTGCGTGTGCGTAGGAAAATTTTCGAAATTACTACGTTCCCCAACAGTGGCATCCGAGCCTAGGTTTTATGGTTTGATGTTATTTGCACGAGTAGAACACAAGTGAGTTGTGGGCGATACAAGTCATACTGCCTACCAGCATGTCATACTTTGGTTCGGCGGTATTGTTGGGTGAGACGATCCGGACCAACCTTACGCGTACTCTTACGCGAGACCGGTTCCCTCGACGTGCTTTGCACATAGATGGCTTGCGGAAGACTGTCTCTCCAACTTTAGTTGAACCAAGTGTGACTACGCCCGGTCCTTGAGAAGGTTAAAACATAGTCTATTTGACGAACTATCGTTGTGGTTTTGATGCGTAGGTGAGATGAGTTCTTACTTAAGCCCGTAGCAGCCACGTAAAACTTGCAACAACAAAGTAGAGGACGTCTAACTTGTTTTTGCAGGGTATGTTGTGATGTGATATGGTCAAGGCATGATGCTGATTTTATTGTATGAGATGATCATGTTTTGTAACCGAGTTATCGGCAACTGGCAGGAGCCATATGGTTGTCGCTTTATTGTATGCAATGCAATCGCGATGTAATGCTTTACTTGATTACTAAACGGTAGTGATAGTCGTGGAAGCATAAGATTGGCGAGACGACAACGATGCTACGATGGAGATCAAGGTGTCGCGCCGGTGACGATGGTGATCATGACGGTGCTTCGGAGATGGAGATCACAAGCACAAGATGATGATGGCCATATCATATCACTTATATTGATTGCATGTGATGTTATCCTTTTATGCATCTTATCTTGCTTTGATTGACGGTAGCATTATAAGATGATCTCTCACTAAATTATCAAGAAGTGTTCTCCCCGAGTATGCACCGTTGCCAAAGTTCGTCGTGCCCAGACACCACGTGATGATCGGGTGTGATAAGCTCTACGTCCAAATACAACGGGTGCAAAACAGTTGCACACGCAGAATACTCGGGTTATACTTGACGAGCCAAGCATATACAGATATGGCCTCGGAACACGGAGACCGAAAGGTCGAGCATGAATCATATAGTAGATATGATCAACATAACGATGTTCACCATTGAAAACTACTCCATCTCACGTGATGATCGGTTATGGTTTAGTTGATTTGGATCATGTGATCACTTAGAGGATTAGAGGGATGTCTATCTAAGTGGGAGTTCCTAAGTAATTTGATTAACTGAACTTAAACTTATCATGAACTTAGTACCTGATAATATCTTGCTTGTTTATGTTGATTGTAGATAGATGGTTCGTGCTATTGTTCCGTTGAATTTTAATGCGTTCCTTGAGAAAGCAAAGTTGAAAGATGATGGTAGCAATTACACGGACTGGGTCCGTAACCTGAGGATTATCCTCATTGCTGCACAGAAGAATTACGTCCTGGAAGCACCGCTGGGTGACAGGCCTGCTGCTGGAGCAACGCCAGATGTTATGAACGTCTGGCAGAGCAAAGCTGATGACTACTCGATAGTTCAGTGTGCCATGCTTTACGGCTTAGAATCGGGACTTCAACGATGTTTTGAACGTCATGGTGCATATGAGATGTTCCAGGAGTTGAAGTTAATATTTCAAGCAAATGCCCGAATTGAGAGATATGAAGTCTCCAATAAGTTCTATAGCTGCAAGATGGAGGAGAACAGTTCTGTCAGTGAGCATATACTCAAAATGTCTGGGTATAATAATCACTTGATTCAGATGGGAGTTAATCTTCCAGATGACTGCGTCATTGACAGAATTCTCCAATCACTGCCACCAAGCTACAAGAGCTTCGTGATGAACTATAATATGCAAGGGATGAACAAGACTATTCCCGAGCTCTTCGCAATGCTGAAAGCTGCGGAGGTAGAAATCAAGAAGGAGCATCAAGTGTTGATGGTTAACAAAACCACTAGTTTTAAGAAAAAGGGCAAAGGAAAGAAGAAGGGAAACTTCAAGAAGAACAGCAAGCAAGTTGCTGCTCAGGAGAAGAAACCCAAGTCTGGACCTAAGCCTGAAACTGAGTGCTTCTACTGCAAGCAGACTGGTCACTGGAAGCGGAACTGCCCCAAGTATTTGGCGGATAAGAAGGATGGCAAAGTGAGCAAAGGTATATGTGATATACATGTTATTGATGTGTACCTTACTAGAGCTCGCAGTAGCACCTGGGTATTTGATACTGGTTCTGTTGCTAATATTTGCAACTCGAAACAGGGACTACGGAATAAGCGGACGCTAGCAAAGGACGAGGTGACGATGCGCGTGGGAAACGGTTCCAAAGTCGATGTGATCGCGGTCGGCACGCTACCTCTACATCTACCTTCGGGATTAATATTAGACCTAAATAATTGTTATTTGGTGCCAGCGTTGAGCATGAACATTATATCTGGATCTTGTTTAATGCGAGACGGTTATTCATTTAAATCAGAGAATAATGGTTGTTCTATTTATATGAATAATATCTTTTATGGTCATGCACCTTTGAAGAGTGGTCTATTCTTGTTGAATCTCGAAGATAGTGATACACATATTCATAATGTAGAAGCCAAAAGATGCAAAGTTAATAATGATAGTGCAACTTATTTGTGGCACTGCCGTTTAGGTCAAATCGGTGTAAAGCGCATGAAGAAACTCCATACTGATGGGCTTTTGGAACCACTTGATTATGAATCACTTGGTACTTGCGAACCGTGCCTCATAGGCAAGATGACTAAGACACCATTCTCCGGTACTATGGAGAGAGCAACAGATTTGTTGGAAATCATACATACCGATGTATGTGGTCCGATGAATATTGAGGCTCGTGGCGGATATCGTTATTTTCTCACCTTCACAGATGATTTAAGCAGATATGGGTATATCTACTTAATGAAACATAAGTCTGAAACATTTGAAAAGTTCAAAGAATTTCAGAGTGAGGTTGAAAATCATCGTAACAAGAAAATAAAGTTTCTACGATCTGATCGTGGAGGAGAATATTTGAGTTACGAGTTTGGTGTACATTTGAAATATTGTGGAATAGTTTCGCAACTCACGCCACCCGGAACACCACAGCGTAATGGTGTGTCCGAACGTCGTAATCGTACTTTACTAGATATGGTGCGATCTATGATGTCTCTTACTGATTTACCGCTATCGTTTTGGGGTTATACTTTAGAGACGGCCGCATTCACGTTAAATAGGGCACCATCAAAATCCGTTGAGACGACACCTTATGAACTATGGTTTGGCAAGAAACCAAAGTTGTCGTTTCTTAAAGTTTGGGGCTGCGATGCTTATGTGAAAAAGCTTCAACCTGATAAGCTCGAACCCAAATCGGAGAAATGTGTCTTTATAGGATATCCAAAGGAAACTATTGGATACACCTTCTATCACAGATCCGAAGGCAAGACTTTTGTTGCTAAATTCGGAAACTTTCTAGAGAAGGAGTTTCTCTCGAAAGAAGTGAGTGGGAGGAAAGTAGAACTTGACGAGGTAACTGTACCTGCTCCCTTATTGGAAAATAGTACATCACAGAAAACTGTTTCTGCGACACCTATACCAATCAGTGAGGAAGCTAATGATGATGATCATGAAACTTCAGGACAAGATACTACTGAACCACGTAGATCAACCAGAGTGAGATCCGCACCAGAGTGGTACGGTAATCCAGTTCTGGAAGTCATGCTACTAGATCATGATGAACCTACGAACTATGAAGAAGCGATGGTGAGCCCAGATTCCGCAAAGTGGCTTGAGGCCATGAAATCTGAGATGGGATCCATGTATGAAAACAAAGTATGGACTTTGGTTGACTTGCCCGATGATCGGCAAGCAATTGAGAATAAATGGATCTTCAAGAAAAAGACTGACGCTGACGGTAATGTTACTGTCTATAAAGCTCGACTTGTCGCGAAAGGTTTTCGACAAGTTCAAGGGGTTGACTACGATGAGACCTTCTCACCCGTAGCGATGCTTAAGTCCGTCAGAATTATGTTAGCAATTGCCGCATTTTATGATTATGAAATATGGCAGATGGATGTCAAAACTGCATTCCTGAATGGATTTCTGGAAGAAGAGTTGTATATGATACAACCAGGAGGTTTTGTCGATCCAAAAGGAGCTAACAAAGTATGCAAACTCCAGCGATCCATTTATGGACTGGTGCAAGCATCTCGGAGTTGGAATAAATGCTTTGATAGTGTGATCAAAGCATTTGGCTTTATACAGACTTTTGGAGAAGCCTGTATTTACAAGAAAGTGAGTGGGAGCTCTGTAGCATTTCTGATATTATATGTGGATGACATATTGCTGATTGGAAATGATATAGAATTTCTGGATAGCATAAAGGGATACTTGAATAAAAGTTTTTCGATGAAAGACCTCGGGGAAGCTGCTTACATATTAGGCATAAAGATCTATAGAGATAGATCAAAACGCTTAATTGGACTTTCACAGAGCACATACCTTGACAGGATTTTGAAGAAGTTCAAAATGGATCAAGTAAAGAAAGGGTTCTTGCCTATGTTACAAGGTGTGAAGTTGAGTCAGACTCAATGCCCGACCACTGCAGAAGATAGAGAGAAAATGAAAGATGTTCCCTATGCTTCAGCCATAGGCTCTATCATGTATGCAATGCTGTGTACCAGACCTGATGTGTGCCTTGCTATAAGTTTAGCAGGGAGGTACCAAAGTAATCCAGGAATGGATCACTGGACAGCGGTCAAGAATATCCTGAAATACCTGAAAAGGACTAAGGATATGTTTCTCGTATATGGAGGTGACAAAGAGCTCACCGTAAAAGGTTACGTCGATGCAAGCTTTGACACTGATCCGGACGATTCTAAATCGCAAACCGGATACGTGTTTACTTTAAACGGTGGAGCTGTCAGTTGGTGCAGTTCTAAACAAAGCGTCGTAGCGGGATCTACATGTGAAGCGGAGTACATAGCTGCTTCGGAAGCAGCAAACGAAGGAGTCTGGATGAAGGAGTTCATATCCGATCTAGGTGTCATACCTAGTGCATCGGGTCCAATGAAAATCTTCTGTGACAATACTGGTGCAATTGCCTTGGCAAAGGAATCCAGATTTCACAAAAGAACCAAACACATCAAGAGACGCTTCAACTCCATCCGGGATTTAGTCCAGGTGGGAGACATAGAGATTTGCAAGATACATACGGATCTGAATGTTGCAGACCCGTTGACTAAGCCTCTTCCACGAGCAAAACATGATCAGCACCAAGGCTCCATGGGTGTTAGAATCATTACTGTGTAATCTAGATTATTGACTCTAGTGCAAGTGGGAGACTGAAGGAAATATGCCCTAGAGGCAATAATAAAGTTATTATTTATTTCCTTATATCATGATAAATGTTTATTATTCATGCTAGAATTGTATTAACCGGAAACATAATACATGTGTGAATACATAGACCAACAAAGTGTCACTAGTATGCCTCTACTTGACTAGCTCGTTAATCAAAGATGGTTATGTTTCCTAACCATGAACAAAGAGTTGTTATTTGATTAACGAGGTCACATCATTAGTAGAATGATCTGATTGACATCACCCATTCCATTAGCTTAGCACCCGATCATTTAGTATGTTGCTATTGCTTTCTTCATGACTTATACATGTTCCTATAACTATGAGATTATGCAACTCCCGTTTACCGGAGGAACACTTTGGGTACTACCAAACGTCACAACGTAACTGGTGATTATAAAGGAGTACTACAGGTGTCTCCAATGGTAGATGTTGGGTTGGCGTATTTCGAGATTAGGGTTTGTCACTCCGATTATCGGAGAGGTATCTCTGGGCCCTCTCGGTAATGCACATCACATAAGCCTTGCAAGCACTGCAACTAATATGTTAGTTGTGAGATGATGTATTACGGAACGAGTAAAGAGACTTGCCGGTAACGAGATTGAACTAGGTATTGGATACTGACGATCGAATCTCAGGCAAGTAACATACCGATGACAAAGGGAACAACGTATGTTGTTATGCGGTCTGACCGATAAAGATCTTTGTAGAATATGTAGGAGCCAATATGGGCATCCAGGTCCCGCTATTGGTTATTGACCGGAGACGTGTCTCGGTCATGTCTACATTGTTCTCGAACCGTAGGGTCCGCACGCTTAACGTTACGATGACAGTTATTATGAGTTTATGCATTTTGATGTACCGAAGGTTGTTCGGAGTCCCGGATGAGATCACGGACATGACGAGGAGTCTCGAAATGGTCGAGACGTAAAGATTGATATATTGGAAGCCTATGTTTGGACATAGGAAGTGTTCCGGGTGAAATCGGGATTTTACCGGAATACCGGGAGGGTTACCGGAACCCCCCGGGAGACTAATGGGCCTATTGGGCCTTAGTGGAAAAAGAGAAAAGGGACAAGCCCAAGCTGGCCGGCGCCCCCCTTTCCCCAAGTCCTAGTAGGACTAGGAGAAGGGGCCGGCCCCCCTCTTTCTCCTTTCTCCCCGAGAGTCCTAATTGGATTAGGATTGGAGGGAGGAGTCCTACTCCCGGTGGGAGTAGGACTCCCCTGCGCCTCCTCTCCCTGGCCGGCCGGCTTCCCGTCCTCCAACCTTTATATACGGGGGAAGGGGGCACCCCAAGACACACAAGTTGATCCTTGAGATCGTTCCTTAGCCGTGTGCGGTGCCCCTGCCACCAAATTCCACCTTGATCATACCGTTATAGTGCTTAGGCGAAGCCCTGCGTCGGTAGTACATCAAGATCGTCATCACGCCGTCGTGCTGACGAAACTCTTCCTCGACGCTTTGCTGGATCGGAGCCCGAGGAACGTCATCGAGCTGAACGTGTGCTAAGAACTCGGAGGTGCCGGAGTAACGGTGCTTGGATCGGTCGGATCGGGAAGAAGACGTACGACTACTTCCTCTATGTTGTGTGATCGCTTCCGCAGTCGGTCTGCGTTGGTACGTAGACAACACTCTCCCCTCTCGTTGCTATGCATCACCATGATCTTGCGTGTGCGTAGGAAAATTTTCGAAATTACTACGTTCCCCAACAACACCCATTGTCCGAATGGGCCTCCCATGCTCTTATTGCCACTTTTTTTGCTGTTAGTATAACGCCAGCAGTCAAGTCAAGCAATGCTACTCCTAAAGTGATGCCACATTTAACTAATGCCACTCTCAGTCTAATGCCACCCATAAATTTAAGCAATGCCATTTAATGTCACTGGATTATTTCAGGGTTAGCTGTTGATTGTGGATGTATTAAAGATTTTTCAGCTAAGGCATTCTAATGTTGTTGCACAGCCAGTATACCAACGATGAAACTTGTTACTACCTTCAGATTTTTGCATTGTTAATGCTTGTAGATTACATACCTCACTTTCATGAGATAAGTTAATTTTTTTGTACAGTGTCACCAAAATGCCAAGGCGCTGATGTCATTTTATTTTGGTTAAACTGCACACACAATTATGAAGACAAGAGGAAAGGTCAAGAGTGGGCACCTCCTCCGGCTGTTCTCTTGAGGAGGTCTGTATGTTTGTCTCTAATGCCTGTCGACTACATACTTGACATCATGATGTAATGTTAAGTCATTTCCTTTTGTACAGTGTCACTAAATTGTCAAGGCGGTGATGGCATTTTATTTTAGTAGAACTGCACAAAATTTGCTTCAAAGAAGAGGAAAGGTCAGGAATGGCTCACTTTTCCAGAAAAAACTATGTATGCCTTCCTGACATCAACCGTTGTTGCTTTATTTATTCCTTCAAACAGGTGGTTAGAAACAGTCTTGCTACCTTTTCCCATTAAGAAATTGGAATGCTTATATTTGTGAGTCTATGCTTTAACTAGTCCCACTTTTAGAGTAATCACACTTTCAATATCTATGAAAACATGGATGCTTGATTTTAGTGGAACTGCACAAAAAGTCCAACTGCTTCAACATTAGGAGCACGTTTTTTTCCAAACCTTTATATCCAATTGGTGGCACTATGAGCTGTTCATTATGAAGGTACATGGTTTTCTACTATCTTGCTACTCTTTTTGTACCGTCATTAGATAGTAATACTAGTGGTTTGCATCTGAATTTATTGGCAGGGTGGACCTATATTGGAGGTGTAGGACAAGATTCAATGATTGGATGCTCAATTTCGGTTGTATTGATTTCACCTCTTCCATCACTACGAACATGGATATCCTTGGTCTAATGAAGAATAGGCGCTATATTTCAGCTCTGAACCAGCAAATCAATTCAGTATGAAATTGTCCAGGAAAAACATAACTGTATCAGATTGTCCAGTGCAGAACATGACAGATGCTAAGCGGAAGAGACATGTTTAAACCGAAAATACAAGGTGTGGTATATGTTTACTAGCTGCTTGATATTTGTGCAGACAAAGATGTCTGCCCGTTGCTATTTGACAAACAAACAAAGTGCCCGCAATTTTGGTTGAACTGCACAAGAGAATAGTATAGTCACTGCATGCAGTGCCATTTGAAAATAGACACAGAAAGATTGGATAGTCATTTCATGGACTGCAGAAAAGTAGTACTGTACTATTTATTGGCCAACACTAGGTGCTTCATTGCTTTGGTCTGATTATACAATGGGCATCATTTTGCCTAAGTTAAAGTTTGTATTCCGAAAATAGTCTCGCCGTGTGATCGAGAGAAGACCAAATCATATTGCAGTGGATGTTCCTCCATCATGTGTGGTTCATTCTCATGGTTCCAGCTATTGGTGAAACCACTTACGTTTGCAAGAGGAATTGTAGACTTCACAAACAAATTTTTCTTTCAGTCTGTACTGAATGTTGGCCAAGAGAAGCATCCATGTTAGTAGGAAGAACATATGTTTTTTCTAGATCTTTGCTTTTGGAGCTACATATTTGTATATGATCTGTGAATCGTTGAGATGCATTAACATGTTGATCTTATGTATGGGAATCGTACTAGTTAGTTTTAGTTGCAACGCAAGATCCGAAGTGGCTGATCTTTGCTTTTGGAGCTACATATTTGTATATGATCTGTGAATCATTGAGATGCATTAACAGTTACTTATTTCTGTTCACTCAGTGTTTACAAGTTACTGATCAATCACTAGCTAGCCTATAAATGCGCTCCTGGCAGTTTTATTTGCGACGCAAGATGCGAAGTGGCAGTTTTTTGAATAAAAATGCCTACCTCTGAAGAAACTGGCAGGCTGCATTATCGATCCTACACGGATAAAAATGCCTACCTCTGAAGAAACTGACAAGCTACACTATCGATCCTACACGGATAAATAGCGGATCACGCACGTACTACCTCCTTTCCGGTTTGCAGGGCTCAATTCAAGAAACGACCTACTCGATCCAACACGAATAAATAGCGGATCACACACGTACTAGTACCTCCTCCGGTTTGCAGGGCTTAATTCAAACCTCTCACCAACCAAGGTACTCCCTCCGTCCGGGATTTATTAGTCGCATGAGCAAAGCAGCAAGACCAAGGCATGGCAATAATTAACGGCATGCAAAAGTTTAAGCCTAATTAATTCCTGCGATTTAAGTGGCTGCATGCGTGCCCTCGGCTGCGACTCGTTGCATGCTGCTTCGCGTACTGCCTGCGAGCGATTCTGAGTGCCTGCATGCAGCCGGCCGTAATTAAGGCAACTAACTGATGCGAAAAAAGATACGCTTTAAATCCGTGGAATCATTATTGACAAGGAGGAAGATGATTCGAGTGCACTCGTTTGACCGCCATGCCGGCGTGCGACCCAGACGGGACGGGATGACACAGTCATAATTTCAGTTTCTCTAGTTTTCCATGGCAAACTGGCGCGCTAAGCCATTATGCATTAAATTCCGATGACCGCCGCGCTACCTTCCGCCTATAAGTACTGTTTCCCGGCCTTCTCAGGTGCCACCGTGATCTAACTCACCATATCCTCATAAGCCCCCACCGGCCCGACGTCGCTCGCCACGTCCGCCATGCCCCCGCCCGTCTGCGGTAGGCGACGCCGGAGGCGGTCACCGCCGAAACTAGTGTTCGGGTTTTCACCGGAAGGCAGCCGGAGGGAGGAGGCATTCTATCTGTCTTTAGATGGCAATGCGGAGATCGAGGAGTTGTTGGAGCGCGACCGCATGGCGGAGGAGCATGAGTTGTTGGAGCGCGACCGCCTGGCAGAGGAGCAGCATATCGCCGATTTGCGCCACCAGCGGGACATGGAGCAGCAGCGCACCGACGCTCTGAGTCGTGAGTAGAGCGCCCGCAACTAGGCCGACTATGTGGAGGCCGGCGCCCGTCAAATAGCCCTGGAGGCTGTCGGGCACGCATGCGTTAGCGACGCCGATTTTTACTACCAGCTCATCAAGTGGGTTTCCCGATTGGAAGCCGAAGCTTCGGTGGACCACGCCGGCATGGAAAGGGCCAATGCGCGCGGGCAACGCGCCCTATCGCACCTTTGGCAAGTCCGAGGCGAGGCGGAGGACGCCGGTGCCGGCGTTTATCATGGACAGCAGATGGCGATCGGCATCGTCTAGTTAGCTAAGAGTAAGTTAGTACTTGTACGCTACTAGAGTGTTAGTGGGAGTAGATAGTTAACTTGGCTATGATGGTTGTCAACATGGACATTCAGTACTCTATATGTGGATCAGACCTATTACTTTGCTCTGAATGTTGAACTTTCCGTTTGAACGTATGGAATGGGCTGTTATTTTTTTAAATGGGTTGTATTTGTCCTCCACGGTTTAGAGGCTGACTTGTGGGCCTAGCAAGTTGACGCATACACAATCAGGAGATGATTGTACGTGGAGAGGATGACAGCAGGGACCCGCCAAGGTCACGGTGGTACGCAAGCAAGTGCCTCCTTATTTCAAGCCAATAAAAAAATGGCTCCTCCTAGTGGATTTTTGACATCTGGGTCCCATGCCATTGTCAACGTAGTCAATAAACGAGAGAATTGCACAACGAGTGGCTGACACCAGGGACCCAGCAGCTCGCCCAGTTATTTTTTTGGATTAATTTGACAAATGCCACTCCAAATCTGGTGTATCCGAGAAATGCCACTGCAATTTCCAAACTTTGAAAAATGCCATTTCATGCCATTTCTAGTGGCATTTTTCGAAGTCTGGAGTGGTATTTTTCAAAGTTTGCAAACTATAGTGGCATTTTTCAAAGTTTGCAAAAATTGCAGTGGCATTTTTCAACGTTTGGAAATTGCAGTGGCATTTTTATGAATCGCCATAATTGGAGTGGCATTTATCTAATTTGTTTTTGAGACGGAAGCAGGGTGTCAACTTGGCTGTGCGGGACACTCTGGCCTGTCTAGATAGCCTTTTCTTTTATGTTTACCACAGACTAGCCCAGTAGTTTTCTTTCTGAAAATGGCTAGCCAAGTTCTTTTGTGATTTGTCAAGTAAGTCGCTTTATCAGGTGTTGGGCTGCAAATCTTTCAAGAAGAGGAGAGCTTCATTCGGCTGGCCGAGAAAATGGCCTATCAGTAATGAGAAATGGGATGTACATTTTTAAAACACATCAAACCGACAATTATTTTAAAATATATTTTTTTTCATTTCGAGATTTTAAATTGCATTGATTTTTATGCGTGGACAATTTATTGGATTTTATATTGATATACATTTATTTTTAAAATCAGTCTGAATGTGACTCGAAATTTCGGGATTAAAAACAGTTCAGACCGCACCGACATATGCAAAATTTCGTATAATTTTTTAACCGTGGCCACAATATGGGCTGTAATGCTAACATAAAGAATATGGACTCCAAAAAACCCGTAAGAATTAGCAAATGGGCTGTAAATTATTTGAAATAATGGCAGATTGGTTGCATGTTGTTTTCCATAGATTTGAGGCTTTCCACAGATGGCCTGTATATTGTTGGATGTCCATCCAACGACCGTCGTGCTTCTTCAATCTCTGCTCTTCCTGCTCCAGCCGCTCAAACAAGCGCCGGCGGGACTGCCTGCTCCCTCCTCCCCGCGGCCGGTTGTGCTGCCGCGCAGGCCTCACCGCCCCACCATACTCCCATCGTTGGCCTTGCCATCCCTCTACTCACCCACACCTGCTGTTATTCTCCGGCGACAGCAGATGAACCAGTAAACCCTCGTACAGTCGTACTCCCCTCCGCGTGGGAAGCAAAAACAACGGCTGAGTCTTCTCTGCCTCCATGTCGTTCCCTTCCTAGGCCTCGCCGTCGTCCACCACCCTGGTGCTCTCGGCGTGGCGTGGTCAGCGTGGTCAATGACCGACATGCATCTGAAGTGGACTGTACGTGGAGAGGCTGACAGCTGGGTCCATGGCCGCACGCAAGGAAATGCCTCCTTATTACGCGCAAAATAATGATTTCCTCCGCCTAACATCTGGGACGCACCGAAACGGCCTCTGTATTTCGCGAAAAAAATGTTACCGCCGCTGACAGCTCGGACCCACCAGCTATATCTTCGCACACAAGGAAGTGCCTCCTTATTACGCACAAAAAAATGAATACTTCCCCTGCTAGCTGGACCCAGTATAGTGGGCCTACTAAGTTGACGGGGACGAAGGGTTTTGTCAACTTAGTCAATATGCACGATTCTAGCTCGACTGATCATACGATGTCCATCCAACGGCCGTAGTGCTTCTTCAACCTCTGGTCTTCTTGCTCCAGCCGCCCAAAGCAGCGCCAGTCGTGCCGCCTGCTCTTGCCTCCCGTGGCCGGCTGTGCTGCTGCAGAGGCCTCTCACCGGCCCCATACTACTCCCATCGCTGGCCAGGCCATCCCTCCACTCCAGTCACCCACACCCCCTGTTATTCTGCGGCGACAGCAGCGCAGCCGAACCAGTGAACCCTCGTACTCCTCTCCGCGTGGGCATCCACTGCCGCGTCCTCCCCGGCTCCACGTCGTCCCCTTCCTAGGCGTCGCCGTCATCCACCGCCGTGGTGCTGTCGGCGCGGCATGGTCAATGTGGTCAACGACCGAATTCCATCGGAAGAATACTGTACGTGGAGAGGCTGACAGCTGGGTCCACGGCAGCCGCAAGGAAGTGCCTCCTTATTACGCGGAAAATAATTATTCCTCCACCTGACACCAGGGACCCACCGAACGCCCACCAGTATATCACGAAAAAAACGTTTGCCCCTGACTGTTGGGACCCACCCGACGGGCCACCGTATTTCGCAAAAAAAAATGTTCCCCCTGCTGTCAGCTCGGACCCACCGGAAGTGCCTCCTTATTACGCACAAAAAATGAATACCCCCTGCTAGCTGGGACCTACCTTGGTGGGAGGCTGATGTAACGCCCCAGATATAACTTTCCCAATTTGTACTCCAACTCTTGCCGTTTCCGGCGTTAAGTTATATTTATTTCTCGGGTTCGGGTCTTTGTCTCCGTGTGTTGTTTTCGTTTTCGTGCATCTCATATCATGTCATCACGTGCATTGCATTTGCATACATGTTCATCTCATGCATTCGAGCATTTTCCCCGTTGTCCGTTTTGCATTATGGCGTTTCATTCTCCTCCGGTGGTCATTTCTAGCTTTCTTTCGTGTGTGGGGTTTAAACATTTCCGGATTGGACCGAGACTTGCCATGCGGCCTTGGTTTACTACCGGTAGACCGCCTATCAAGTTTCGTACCATTTGGACTTCGTTTGATACTCCAACGGTTAACCGAGGTACCGAAAAGGCCTCGTGTGTGTTGCAGCCCAACACCCCTCCAATTTGGTCCAAAACCCACCAAACTCTGCTCCATGTCCTAGAGCGTTCGATCACGATCACGTGGCCAAAAACCGCACCTCATTTGGACTCTCCTAGCTCCACTTATGCCTATAAATAGATCCATCCACGAAATCCCGGGTCTCCTTCCTCCGAAACCCTAGATCCACCCCTCGCGCCCGCCGGACAAATTCCCCGCCAATGGACACGTCCGAATCGCCACCCCGCTGCCACGTGTCGCCACGCCACTAGCCCGCGCCGCCGCGCCCACATCGCCGTCCTGCCCGCGCGCCGGCCCGCCGGGGCCAGGCGGGGCCCTCCCGGCCCGCGCGTCCGAACCGCCGCCCAGCCGCCGTCCTCTTCCCCGAGCCGCTCCTCTCCTCCGACGCCGGTGCGGCTGCGCCACCGCCCAAGGTCATCGCCGGCGACCGTCATCGCCGTCCGGCGCCTCCCCGCCACCTCACCTCGCCGTTCGCCGCCCCGCGCCCGATCCCGTCTCCGGCGAGCCTCCCCGCTTCCCCGAGACCCTCCTCCGGCGACCCCGTGCAAGTGCTCCGGCGAACCCGGACGGATTCCGGCGAGATCCCGATCCAGCTACAGTACCCGCCCGATCCGGAGCTACAGTAAACCCTAACGGTTGACTTTCCCTCTTTTCCCTTAATTTTTCGAGCATACTTTGACCAGTGATATCTCCGCATCCGTACCTCCGATTTGGACATATAGTATATCAAAATGTTCGTCTCGACGAGTACATCATTTCATTCCATTGCATTATTTGCATTTGAGTTCATCTTGATGCCCGAAATGCTACTAGAAGGAGGCTTCGTGAGATAATTGTCAGATCTGCTAGTTCATCTTAGACTTTTGTCATTTTTGCCATGATTATTGTGTGCATGCTATGCCTGTGAGTCCTTCATATGATTTGTTAAGCATTTTGTCTTCTTTCCAGAGGTGCAACCCATGCATTTTTAGGATGTGTGTGGTGACTTGTGCAAGCTTGCAAAGTGAGGCACTTGGTAAATCTGTTTTCAGGGACTTAGTGGATTTCACTAAGTCTGAGATTATTTAGTTCATGATGCCATATGTTCAGCTTGTTTCCTAGCGATCCGTGCCTCTTTTGAGGATGATCAGTAAGGGAGTTTTGTTAATCATGTTATGCTCTATCCATCCATGTCTTTGTTTGCATATGTGGAGTACTCTAGCTTGAGTCAATCGAGCTCTACTTTTGCTTCGTGGTAAATCTGGGAAGATCGTCAACTTGTTAGCGATTTTGCCGATGCTATTGTTATTGATCCGTGCATGCTATGCCATTGTTCTTGCCATGTCTAGCTAGCATTTTGTGTCTTCTTAATGGATATATGCTTGCCTTGCCATGACTTGCACCGTAGTGAGTGCATCGAGCTCGTTTACATGCCTTCGTGAGTTATATTTCAGCATGTCTCAGTTTTCACGAAGTCTGAAAACTGATTGTGCGGGAGCTATGTTCGTGTGCTTGTTAGTATATTTTGTGATCCCTTTTGGCCCCAGGTCACTTTGGGACTTTTGATAAGCTTGTTGAGTAGCTCCATGCCATGTTCTTACTTCTCATAATCAGGTCATGTATCATGTTGTTTTGCTGCTCCGAAGAGGGCTTCGTGATCTGAAATTCCAGACTAGTGTTAATTTCACTAAGTCTGAAATCTGTTTTGCATTTGTGTTTTTGCCATGCTTGTTTGAACCTCATAATGGATGAATTTGGCCGTGGCTCAGTGCTAGTGTTTTGTTAAGCATCTTGTGGGCATCCCTGCCATGTATTTTGTTGTCATGTTTGGTGGCTGTAGCATGTTCATTTCGTTGCCTTTAGATGCCTACTTGCTGTAAATCGTAGACCGATGTCATTCTTAAAACGCTTGCCATTTCCAAACCGTAACTCCGATTCCAATGATCTTTATATCGTTTTCAAGCGATTTCATCCCCTATCCAGTGGCACACTTGGTTTTCCAAGTTGAGGCTAGGTTCATGCATTTCCTGTCACATCTTGCATTTTGCATCCCGCATCGCATCCCGCATAGCATACCATCATTGCATCTTATTGTTTGAGTTTGCACGTGGTTGATTGTATCCTTGTTGCTTGTTTGTCTTGTATGGGTAGAGCCGGGAGACGAGTTCGCTAACAAGGAGCCCGTTGAGTTTGCTTTTGTGGATCCAGTCAACTCTGACAACTGTGCAGGCAAGATGATCATACCCTCGAAATCACTACTATCTTTGCTATGCTAGTTTGCTCGCTCTTTTGATATGCCAATGCTACGATGCCTACCACTTGCTTGTCAGCCTCCCAATTGCCATGTTCAACCTCTAACCCACCATTGTCCTAGCAAACCGTTGATTGGCTATGTTACCGCTTTGCTCAGCCCCTCTTATAGCGTTGTTAGTTGCAGGTGAAGATTGGAGCCGTTCCTTGTTGGAACATTTATTTACTTGTTGGGATATCATTATATTGCTATGTTATCTTAATGCATCTATATACTTGGTAAAGGGTGGAAGGCTCGGCCTCTCGCCTAGTGTTTTGTTCCACTCTTGCCGCCCTAGTTTCCGTCATATCGGTGTTATGTTCGCGGATTTTGCGTCCCTTTCGCGGTTGGGCTATAATGGGAACCCCTTGATAGTTCGCCTTGATTAAAGATTTTCCAGCAATGCCCAACATTGGTTTTACCATTTGCCACCTAGCCTCTTTTTCCCTTGGGTTTCCGGAGCTTGAGGGTCATCTTATTTTAAACCCCCCGGGCCAGTGCTCCTCTGAGTGTTGGTCCGAACCAGGCAGCTTGCGGGGCCACCTCGGGGAAACTCGAGGGTTGGTTTTACTCGTAGCTTGACCTATCCGAGTGTGCCCTGAGAGCGAGATATGTGCAGCTCCTATCGGGATTTGTCGGCACATTCGGGCGGTGTTGCTGGACTTGTTTTAACCTGTCAAAATGTCTTGTTGTACCGGGATACCGAGTCTGATCGGAATGTCTCGGGTGGAGGTCTATTCCTTCGTTGACCGTGAGAGCTTGTTATGGGTTAAGTTGGGACCCCCCTGCAGGGATTGATCTTTCGAAAGCCATGCCCGCGGTTATGGGCAGATGGGAATTTGTTAATGTCCGGTTGTAGATAACTTGAACCTTAATTAATTAAAATGAATCAACTGAGTGTGTTACCGTGATGGCCTCTTCTCGACGGAGTCCGGGAAGCGGACACGGTGCTGGAGTTATGTTTGCGCAGGTTGCTCTCTAGTTTCTCGCTCGCGCCTTGCCTCCTCTTCTCGCTCTCTTTTGCGAATAAGTTAGCCACCATATGTGCTAGTCACTTGCTGTAGCTCCACTTACATTTACCCCCATCCTACCTATTAAGCTTAATAGTCTTGATCACGAGGGTGTGAGATTGCTGAGTCCCTGTGGCTCACAGATTACTATTACACCAGATGCAGGGACAGATGATACGGCTCCAGATGGCGCGCTTGAGCTCAAGTGGGAGTATGACGGGGATTCTCAGTGTTACTATGTGTCTTTTCCTGATGATCAGTAGTGGTGCCCAGTTGGGGTGATCGGGACCTATGTCACTTGTTGGGTTGTCTTTTATTTTGGTGCTATAGTCGGGCCATGAGTGTTTGGATGATGTATGTTATTTATGTACTTTGATGTGACGTGGCGAGTGTAAGCCAACTATTGTATCTCCCCTTTTTATTCTATATATTACATGGGATGTTGTGATGAGTGCCTAACTTGCGACATTGCTTTCAATGCGGTTATGTCTCTAAGTCGTGCCTCGACATGTGGGAGCTATAGCCGCATCGAGGGCGTTACAAGTTGGTATCAGAGCCTTCCCCGACCTTAGGAGCCCCCACTGATTGATCGTTTTTAGCAGCCGAGTTGTGTCTAGAAAAATGTTTTGAGTCATTTAGGAATTATATATCGGAGAGCTTAGGAATTCTTTTTACTTCCCAGTCTCCTCATCGCTCTGGTAAGGCATCCTGACGTAGAGTTTTGACTCTCGCTTCTCAAATTTCACGAAATTTTTTTAGGATCACGCGAGTATCTTGGAATCGTTCCGATGGCTTATGATGAGAACACTGTCTTGGTGCCTCCTGTCAGGGGTTTAGTGGAAGTGTCCTGGGGAGTTGAGCTCTGAGGTGTTGTCATCATAATTTTATCGTTGCTATTCTGGAATACTTGAGATATGTTCGCCGACATCGAAAATCTCTTTTATGCAGTTCGTTGGTGAGATAACCTCGACGCCACCCAGTACTGGGGCGGGAGTTCGGGAGTATCGCCATAACTTGTATAATGGATGCTTTTTGAAGGTTGAGGTAGATGGTTTCCGAAGGTTTATTGGTTATGTGTTGAAGGATGGATACAGCTGGATGTAGGTATTGCTAGTTTGGGTGAGATATTATGCTTCCCCTGTATCCCCAACACCTGATTGCATAACCGGAAAGTTTCAGGAGTTTCATAGGTGGGAATTCAAGTAGCTCTTAGGATATCCTTCCGACAGATGTATGATATGAAATTGAGGTTCGACGTCTAGTGGTTCGCCTATTCATGGTTGATTTTACAGTGGTCTCGTTGCGTCTTAAAGAGTCCTTGGCTATGCTGACTCGGGGACGCTTCGTATGTCATGTGCACTGCCTTGTACATGATGGTGCTGTACGATCGAGCCCGTGTAGGTCCCACCACGAAAACTTCGAACGAAATCTCTATCATATGTTTGTTCTGGCTTATTCCGCAAGCCAATCCTTTGTTTTTGTTTTGAGTAGTGGTATTCGAGTTGCCTCGAAGTCATTTGTTGATTCCATCCCTTGTTAATTTACCTCTTCTACCTAATTCTACGTGGCTTCGCAATTTAGGGATATGTGACCACTTCAAGAGAAGTGCATTCGTTCATTTTGTTCGGATGTGAAGACTTTATGTTGCAATTTTCATTCCATTGGATTCAGCTTCAATATTTGTCTATCTATGTGCTAATGGTGGTCAACCTCTTCAGGATGGCTCCTCCAACGCGCACGACTCCGAATCCTGATCCGCCACCACCTCCACCTCCTCCGGAGGCTTGGCAAGCTGTGATGGCCACAACCAATGCAAACACACAGTTGATCATGCAAATCCTCCAAGAGCGAAATCAAGGCAGTCTAGGGAATCAAGGCAACAATCAGAACCATTTTGCTACACTGAACCAGTTCCTTGCTAATGGTCCAAAGACGTTCAGCAATTGTGTTGAGGCTTCCGATGCTGACGATTGGCTAGTGGACCTGGGTAAGCATTTTGAATGCAGCAACGTCAGGCCTGAAGATTTCGTCAAGTTCGCTTCTTTCCAGCTCAAAGATCAGGCTGCAGAGTGGTTCCAGCAGTACAAGGATTCCAGAGGTGGACGTTTGATCACTTGGGATGATTTCCGTCGAGATTTCCGAGCTCATCACATCCCTTAGAGTCTGACTGAAAGCAAACGCGAGGAATTCCGCAATCTGAAGCAAGGCTCTTTGTTTGTCTATGACTACAACAAGTTGTTCCAGAAGCTCGCCCGCTTTGCCAAGCAGGACGTACCTGATGAGAAGAGCATGATATACCAGTTCAGGGGTGGTCTTAGAGAAGAAATTCAGCTCGCTCTTGTCCTCTTTGAGCCGTTGAGGTACGATGAGTTCTACAACATGGCACTGAAGCAGGAGGCTGCTCAGTTGAGGTGTGATGCTTCCAGGAAGCGAGTCAGAGATGCTACTCCTTCTTCCTCTACTCAAGTGGCCAAGCAGCAGAAGTATTGGCTTCCTCCTCCTCTGTTCCGTCAGCCGTATCAGCAGAAGAGCAAAGGTGGCAGTGGTTCTTCCCACCCACCCAACCCAGGCTTTCAGAACAAGACTTCATCTCAAGCTCCAAGATCAAGTGCTCCGTACCACCGTCCGCTTTCAGAGGTCACGTGCAACAAGTGCTAACAGAAGGGTCACTACACCAACAAGTGTTTCAACCAGAGGCGTCTTCCTCCTCCTCCTCCTGTGAGATCGGCAAGTACAGCTATGGTCAAGCATAACCCCAAGCACGCCAAGGTCAACTTGATGAACGCAGCTCAGGCAGAGGACTCGCCAGATGTGATCATGGGTAACTTTCCAGTTAACTCTATTCCCGCAAGAGTTCTTTTTGACACTGGTGCATCGCATTGTTTCATGTCAAAGCCATTTTTTACCAAGCATGAGTTCGTTTCTTCTCATTTGGGTAAACAAATGGATATCGTTTCTCCTGGCAAACATTTGAGTGCAAGTCTGGAGGTGCCAGATGTCACTATCACGTTGGGCGACTACAGTTCCTTTCTTCCCCAATGGTTCTTGGTAATTCGGATATCGATCTTATTCTCGGGATGGACTGGCTCTCTAAGCACAAGGCTCAGCTCGATTGTGCAGCCAGGCAGATTCAACTGACTCATTCGTCTGAGGATGTCATTGTCTTTGCCGCTCGTGATGATACAATCCGGTTGTTTTCTCTCAATGAGAAGGGTGAATTGGATGCTATTTCGCAGATTCCAGTCGTTTGTGAGTATCAAGACGTCTTCCCAGAAGAGCTCCCAGGAATGCCTCCGCACTGGCCCGTTGAATTTGTTATTGATCTTGAGCCCGGTACGGACCCTGTGTGCAAGCGTCCTTACAAGCTCGGACCTGGAGAGTTGAAGGAGCTAAAGAAACAACTCGATATTCAAGAAAGAATGGGTCTCATTCGGCCTAGTTCTTCTCCGTGGGGTTGTGGTGTTCTTTTTGTGAAGAAGAAGGATGGAACGGACCGACTTTGTGTTGATTATCGTCCCTTGAACAAGAAGACCATCAAGAACAAATACCCACCCCCAACATCAATGAGCTGTTCGAACAACTCAAGGGTGCCCAAGTATTCTCCAAGCTTGATCTCCGAATGGGTTATCATCAGATTCGAATCCATGAGCAAGATATTCCCAAGACGGCTTTCAGGACAAGCTATGGGTCATATGAATACACTGTCATGTCTTTTGGCCTCGCCAACGCTCCTCCGACGTTCTCTCGCATGATGAACTTCATCTTCAACCCCTACACCAATGACTTCGTGTTGGTCTATCTTGACGACATTCTGGTTTTCTCCAAGAACAAGGAAGATCATGCCAAGCACTTGCGTTTGGTTCTTGACAAGCTCAGGGAACATCAGTTCTACGCCAAGTTCTCCAAGTGTGAATTTTGGCTCGATGAGGTTCTTTATCTTGGTCATATCATCTCTGCCAAGGGCATTGCCGTGAATCCTGAGAAGGTGTCTGCAATTGTTAATTGGGAACCTCCTCAGAACGTGAAGCAACTCCGTAGCTTCCTCGGTCTTGCAAGCTACTGCCGAATATTCGTTGAAAACTTTTCTAAGATCGTGAAGCCTCTCTCAAATCTTCTTCAGAAGCACGTCAAGTACGTTTGGTCTCTGGAGTGTGATATTGCTTTCAACACTTTGAAAGAGAAATTGATCACTGCTCCAGTTTTGACTCCGCCTGATGAATCCAAGCCGTACGAGGTCTTTTGTGATGGCTCTCTCCAAGGTCTCGGTGCTATACTGATGCAAGAGAAGAAAGTTGTTGCTTATACCTCTCGCCAGTTAAATCCTAATGAGAAGAACTACCCCACTCATGATCTCGAGTTGGCGGCAGTAGTGCATGCTCTTTTGACTTGGAGACATCTTCTATTGGGAAGAAAAGTGGATATTTTCACTGATCACAAGAGTCTCAAGTACATCTTCACACAGCCTAATCTCAACCTCAGGCAGACTCGATGGGTCGAAATGTTTCAAGAGTACAATCCGAGTATCGAGTATACTCCAGGCAAGGCCAATGTGATTGCTGACGCTTTGAGCAGGAAAGCATATTGCAACAGTCTGATTCTGAAGCCTTATCAACCCAAGCTTTGTGAAGCTTTCCGCAAACTTAATCTGCAAGTTGTTCCTCAAGGTTTCCTCGCCAACCTTCAAGTCTCTCCTACCTTAGAAGACCAGATTCGCCAAGCCCAGCTTCTTGATGCTATGGTGAAAAAGGTGAAGATTGGGATTGCTAAGAGTCAGTCCAAGTACAAGTGCTACCGCCTTGATGACAAGGACACTCTCTTCTTCGAGGATCGAATTGTGGTACCCAAAGGTAACCTCCATAAAGTGATCATGAACGAGGCTCACAACTCTCTCCTCTCCATCCACCCTAGGAGCACGAAGATGTATCAGGATCTTAAGCAAGCTTATTGGTGGACTCGAATGAAGCGCGAGATCGCTCAATTCGTGAATGAATGTGATGTCTGCAGAAGAGTGAAGGCAGAACACCAAAGGCCAGCAGGTCTCCTCCAACCTCTTGCCGTTCCAGAATGGAAATTTGACCACTTTGAAATGGACTTCGTGACTGGGTTTCCAAAGTCCAAGCGTGGCAATGATGCTATATTCGTTGTCATCGACAAGCTCACCAAAGTGGCTCACTTTCTGCCTATCAAAGAGTCAATCACTGCACCTCAATTGGCGGAACTCTATACCTCTCGAATTGTCTCTCTGCACGGTATTCCTCAAGTGATATCTTCAGACCGTGGCAGCATCTTTACCTCCAAGTTTTGGTATTCTTTTCAGAAGGCCATGGGCACCAACATTCGCTTCAACACTGCTTTCCATCCTCAAACAAGCGGTCAAGTCGAGCGTGTCAACCAGATTCTTGAAGATATGCTCAGGTCTTGTGTTATCTCCTTCGGCATGAAGTGGGAGGATTGTCTTCCTTATGCTGAATTCTCATACAACAACAGTTTTCAAGCAAGTTCGGGCAAGGCCCCATTTGAAATTCTGTATGGTAGGAAATGCTGTACCCCTCTCAACTGGTCTGAAACCGGTGAACGTCAGCTGCTGGGTAATGACTTAATCACAGAGGCAGAAGAAATGTGCAAGGTCATTTGTGATAACCTCAAAGCAGCCCAATCCCGCCAGAAGAGCTACTATGATAGTAAGCACCGTGATTTGGCTTTCGAGATCGGAGATCATGTTTACCTCCGCGTCTCTCCTATGGAAGGGACTCGTCGCTTTAGTATCAAAGGGAAGCTTGCCCCTAGATATGTCGGACCTTTCAAGATTGTCAGCAAGAGAGGCGACCTCGCCTATCAACTCGAGCTTCCGTCAAACTTTGCAAATGTTCATGATGTGTTCCATGTCTCTCAGCTCCGAAAGTGCTTCAAGACTCCTGAATGCACCGTCAACTTCCAGGACATTGAGCTCCAAGAAGATCTCTCCTATCGTGAGCACCCAGTTGCAATCCTTGAAGAGACTGAACGCAGGACTCGCAACAAGTCAATCAAATTCTCAAAGTCAAGTGGTCACACCATTCCGACCGTGAAGCTACCTGGGAACGCGAGGATCACCTCCGTTCTGAGTACCCGGAGTTCTTTTAGTCCTAGATCTCGGGACGAGATCTTTTCGTAGTGGTGGAGTGTTGTAACGCCCCAGATATAACTTTCCCAATTTGTACTCAAACTCTTGCCGTTTCCGGCGTTAAGTTATATTTATTTCTCGGGTTCGGGTCTTTGTCTCCGTGTGTTGTTTTCGTTTTCGTGCATCTCATATCATGTCATCACGTGCATTGCATTTGCATACATGTTCATCTCATGCATTCGAGCATTTTCCCCGTTGTCCGTTTTGCATTCCGGCGCTTCGTTCTCCTCCGGTGGTCATTTCTAGCTTTCTTTCGTGTGTGGGGTTTAAACATTTCCGGATTGGACCGAGACTTGCCATGCGGCCTTGGTTTACTACCGGTAGACCACCTGTCAAGTTTCGTACCATTTGGACTTAGTTTGATACTCCAACGGTTAACCGAGGGACCGAAAAGGCCTCGTGTGTGTTGCAGCCCAACACCCCTCCAATTTGGCCCAAAACCCACCAAACTCTGCTCCATGTCCTAGAGCGTTCGATCACGATCGCGTGGCCAAAAACCGCACCTCATTTGGACTCTCCTAGCTCCACTTATGCCTATAAATAGATCCATCCACGAAGTCCCGGGTCTCCTTCCTCCGAAACCCTAGATCCACCCCTCGCGCCCGCCGGACAAATTCCCCGCCGACGGACACGTCCGAATCGCCACCCCGCCGCCACATATCGCCACGCCACTGGCCCGCGCCGCCGCGCCCACATCGCCGTCCTGCCCGCGCGGCGGCCCGCCGGGGCCAGGCGAGGCCCTCCCGGCCCGCGCGTCCGAACCGCCGCCCAGCCGCCATCCTCTTCCCCGAGCCGCTCCTCTCCTCCGATGCCGGTGCGGCTGCGCCGCCGCCCAAGGTCGTCGCCGGCGACCGTCATCGCTGTCCGGCGCCTCCACGCCACCTCACCTCGCCGTTCGCCGCCCCTCGCCGCGGTGCGCGGCCCCGCGCCCGATCCCGTCTCCGGCGAGCCTCCCCGCTTCCCCGAGACCCTCCTCCGGCGACCTCGTGCAAGTGCTCCGGCGAACCCCGACGGATTCCGGCGAGATCCCGATCCAGCTACAGTACCCGCCCGATCCGGAGCCACAATAAACCCTAACGGTTGACTTTCCCTCTTTTCCCTTAATTTTTCGAGCATACTTTGACCAGTGATATCTCCGCATCCGTAGCTCCGATTTGGACATATAGTATATCAAAATGTTCATCTCGATGAGAACATCATTTCATTCCATTGCATCATTTGCATTTGAGTTCATCTTGATGCCCGAAATGCTGCTAGAAGGAGGCTTCGTGAGATAATTGTCAGATCTGCTAGTTCATCTTAGACTTTTGTCATTTTTGCCATGATTATTGTGTGCATGCTATGCCTGTGAGTCCTTCATATGATTTGTTAAGCATTTTGTCTTCTTTCCAGAGGTGCAACCCATGCATTTTTAGGATGTGTGTGGTGACTTGTGCAAGCTTGCAAAGTGAGGCACTTGGTAAATCTGTTTTCAGGGACTTAGTGGATTTCACTGTCTGGGATTATTTAGTTCATGATGCCATATGTTCAGCTTGTTTCCTAGCGATTCGTGCCTATTTTGAGGATGATCAATAAGGGAGTTTTGTTAATCATGTTATGCTCTATCCATCCATGTCTTTGTTTGCATATGTGGAGTACTCTAGCTTGAGTCAATCGAGCTCTACTTTTGCTTCGTGGTAAATCTGGGCAGATCGTCAACTTGTTTGCGATTTTGCCGATGCTATTGTTATTGATCCGTGCATGCTATGCCATTGTTCTTGCCATGTCTAGCTAGCATTTTGTGTCTTCTTAATGGATATATGCTTGCCTTGCCATGACTTCCACCGTAGTGAGTGCATCGAGCTCGTTTACATGCATTCGTGAGTTATATTTCAGCATGTCTCAGTTTTCACGAAGTCTGAAAACTGATTGTGCGTGAGCTATGTTCGTGTGCTTGTTAGTATATTTTGTGATCCGTTTTGGCCCCAGGTCACTTTGGGACTTTTGATAAGCTTGTTGAGTAGCTCCATGTCATGTTCTTACTTTTCATAATCAGGTCATGTATCATGTTGTTTTGCTGCTCCGAAGAGGGCTTCATGATCTGAAATTCCAGACTAGTGTTAATTTCACTAAGTCTGAAATCTGTTTTGCATTTGCGTTTTTGCCATGCTTGTTTGGACCTCATAACGGATGAATTTGGCCGTGGCTCAGTGCTAGTGTTTTGTTAAGCATCTTGTGGGCATCCCTGCCATGTATTTTGTTGTCATGTTTGGTGGCTGTAGCATGTTCATTTCGTTGCATTTAGATGCCTACTTGCTGTAAATCGCAGACCGATGTCATTCTTAAAATGCTTGCCATTTCCAAACCGTAACTCCGATTCCAATGATCTTTATATCGTTTTCAAGCGATTTCATGCCCTCTATCCAGTGGCACACTTGGTTTTACAAGTTGAGGCCAGGTTCATGCATTTCCTGTCACATCTTGCATTTTGCATCCCGCATCGCATCCCGCATAGCATACCATCATTGCATCTTATTGTTTGAGTTTGCATGTGGTTGATTGTATCCTTGTTGCTTGTTTGTCTTGTTTGGGTAGATCTGGGAGATGAGTTCGCTAACGAGGAGCCCGTTGAGTTTGCTTTTGAGGATCCAGTCAACTCTGACAACTGTGCAGGAAAGATGATCATACCCTCGAAATCACTAGTATCTTTGCTATGCTAGTTTGCTCGCTCTTTTGCTATGCCAATGCTACGATGCCTACCACTTGCTTGTCAGCCTCCCAATTGCCATGTTCAACCGCTAACCCACCATTGTCCTAGCAAACCGTTGATTGGCTATGTTACCGCTTTGCTCAGCCCCTCTTATAGCGTTGTTAGTTGCAGGTGAAGATTGGAGCCGTTCCTTGTTGGAACAATTATTTACTTGTTGGGATATCATTATATTGCTATGTTATCTTAATGCATCTATATACTTGGTAAAGGGTGGAAGGCTCGGCCTCTCGCCTAGTGTTTTGTTCCACTCTTGCCGCCCTAGTTTCCGTCATATCGGTGTTATGTTCCCGGATTTTGCGTCCCTTACGCGGTTGGGCTATAATGGGAACCCCTTGATAGTTCGCCTTGATTAAAGCTTTTCCAGCAATGCCCAAGATTGGTTTTACCATTTGCCACCTAGCCTCTTTTTCCCTTGGGTTTCCGGAGCATGAGGGTCATCTTATTTTAAACCCCCCCGGGCCAGTGCTCCTCTGAGTGTTGGTCCGAACCAGGTAGCCTGCGGGGCCACCTCGGGGAAACTCGAGGGTTGGTTTTACTCGTAGCTTGACCTATCCGAGTGTACCCTGAGAACGAGATATGTGCAGCTCCTATCGGGATTTGTCGGCACATTCGGGCGGTGTTGCTGGACTTGTTTTAACCTGTCGAAATGTCTTGTTGTACCGGGATACCGAGTCTGATCGGAATGTCTCGGGTGGAGGTCTATTCCTTCGTTGACCGTGAGAGCTTGTTATGGGCTAAGTTGGGACCCCCCCTGCAGGGATTGATCTTTCGAAAGCCGTGCCCGCGGTTATGGGCAGATGGGAATTTGTTAATGTCCGGTTGTAGATAACTTGAACCTTAATTAATTAAAATGAATCAACTGAGTGTGTTACCGTGATGGCCTCTTCTCGGCGGAGTCCGGGAAGCGGACACGGTGTTGGAGTTATGTTTGCGCAGGTTGCTCTCTAGTTTCTCGCTCGCGCCTTGCCTCCTCTTCTCGCTCTCTTTTGCAAATAAGTTAGCCACCATATATGCTAGTCGCTTGCTGCAGCTCCACTTACATTTACCTCCATCCTACCTATTAAGCTTAAATAGTCTTGATCGCGAGGGTGCGAGATTGCTGAGTCCCTGTGGCTCACAGATTACTATTACACCAGATGCAGGGACAGATGATACGGCTCCAGATGGCGCGCTTGAGCTCAAGTGGGAGTACGACGAGGATTCTCAGCGTTACTATGTGTCTTTTCCTGATGATCAGTAGTGGTGCCCAGTTGGGGTGATCGGGACCTATGTCGCTTGTTGGGTTGTCTTTTATTTTGGCGCCGTAGTCGGGCCATGAGTGTTTGGATGATGTATGTTATTTATGTACTTTGATGTGACGTGGCGAGTGTAAGCCAACTATTGTATCACCCCTTTTTATTCTATATATTACATGGGATGTTGTGATGATTGCCTAACTTGCGACATTGCTTTCAATGCGGTTATGTCTCTAAGTCGTGCCTCGACACGTGGGAGCTATAGCCGCATCGAGGGCGTTACAGCTGACTTGTGGGCCTACTAAGTTGACGGGGACAGAGGGCTTTGTCAACTTAGTCAATATGCATGATTCTAGCTCCAGTGACCATACGATGTCCATCCAACGACCGTAGTGCTTCTTCAACCTCTGGTCTTCTTGCTCCAGTCGCCCAAACCAGCGCCGGTCGTGCCTCGTGCTCCTGCCTCCCGTGGCCGACTACGATGTGGCGGAGGCCTCATCGCGCCCTACTACTCCCACCGCTGGCCAGGCCATCCCTCTATTCACCCACACCCCCTGTTATTCTGCGGCGACGGCAGCCTCACACCGTAGCGAACCGGTGAACCCTCGTACTCCTCTACGCGTGGGCATCCACTGCCGCGTCTTCCCCGGCTCCGCGTCGTCCCCTTCCTAGGCCTCGCCGTCGTCTACCGCTCTGGTTCTCTCGGCGCAGCGTGGTCAACGTGGTCAAGGAACGGCTTCCATCGGACGTGGATTGTACGTGGAGAGGCTGACAGCTGGGTCCATGGCCGCAGCAAGGAAGTGCCTCCTTATTACGTGCAAAATAATTATTCCTCCACCTGACAGCGGGGACCCACCGGACGGGCCACCGTATTTCGCGAAAAAATGTTTGCCCCTGACTGCTGTGACCCACCAGCTACATCTTCGCACGCAAGGAAGTGCCTGACAGTCGGGACCCACCTGGTCGAAGCGTACGTAGCGTTGTCATTCTGGTCGCGAACATGTACGTACATATATACTGGTGGATGTAGAGGCGCGCACGTGTCGTAGTAGAGGCGCGCACGTAGCATGTACACGTACGTATAGCGGCCAGGGTGCAAGAAAGAAAATACGGCCACGTATCTTTACATACGGGCGGGGTCTCGAACGCCTACTCGCGCATATGTACGGCCAGGGCTCGTGTACATGGCTGGGTCGGAACGGAGAAACAACATCGTCGTCATGTTCATGGGGAGGCAACGGAATGCGTCGTGTTCATGGGGAGGCAACAGAATGTGTCGTGTTCATCGGGATGGCTTGGACGGAACAGGCGATGGAAACGAGGCCTGGTGTACCGCAGAATGGAGGAAACGGCCTTGTGTTCGACCGGCCACGTTCGAAATGGGATCCTGTTGACCGGGAGGGGTTTGGCGTACCGCAAAACGGAGGAAACGGACCTCCTATGCTCGAAATGGTGGTCCTGTTCATCGGGAGGGGTGTGGCGTACCGCAAAACGGAGGAAACATACTTGTGTTGGAGCGCTATGGTCGAAACGGGGGTCCTGTCCATTGGGAGGGGTGTGGCGTAGCCCAAAACGGGACTCCATGGGATACTGTTCATCTCCACCGTCGACCCCCTCCAGCCTCCACGAGATACTGTTCATCCACCGTCGACCTCCTCCAGCCTCCACTTGTGACTGTTCATCCACGGGCTCCTGTTCATCCAGCCTCCACCGTGCGCTACTCCACCGGCTACTGTTCAACCAGCCCTCTCCACAGGTTCCTGTTCAACCACCCCTCCACGGGCTACTGTTCATCCTGCCCTCCACCGTCTACTGTTCATCCTGCCGTCCACGGGGTGGTCCTGTTCATCCAGCCCTCCACGGGGTCCTGTTCATCCAGCCCCAACCGGCTCGATCGATCGGGGTCCTATTCATCCAGAGGCAACACCACGGGGTCCTGTTCATCCACCCCCACCGGGAACTGTTCATCCACCCCCCCGCAACGCTCACTGTTCATTCAGAGGCAGCATCGATTGGCTTCAGTTAGCAGCAGTAGCAAAGGAATCGCTCGATCGGGTTCAGTTAACAGCCATCGATCGATCGCTCGGGTTCAGTAACGCGTAGCCTGCAGTGCAATCGCTCGGGTTCAGTTAGAGCCCAATGCCTTGCTCGGGTTCAATTAGAGCCAACGCCTCGCACACACGCGCGTACGTGTACGAGAGAAGCGCGCATCGCTCGGCCCCCGACCTCCCACCGTAACCGGGAACTCCCCGAAATTTTTCTCCCCCTAGCTTCTACCACGGTTTTTTCCGTCATGGACGGCCCAAAGAATGTCATGCAACTGTGTCTCCGGCCCGCCCAGGATGAGAAGCCCATTTTCTGTCATGATTTTTTGTCATAGAAGTAGGATCCCACCACATCTATGATGATACCGAGTTTTGTCACAATTATCGTCATAGAAGTGTCATATGTATGACAGAATTTTTTTTGTTCGGCCCAAAATGTCACGGATGTGTCTTTTTTTGTAGTGAAGATGATTTTCTAATGAATAAATAATGAGAAAAATGATAATGCTGTTGGAGTTATGACTAGAGGGGGTAAAATGACTCAGGAACCTTTGTATCTTGAGGGCCACCCTAAGAGAGTTGAGCAAGATTCTCAGAGAACTAATGTTGATGCACCTAGTCCTTCTAAGAAGAAGAAAAAGAAAAATGATAGGACTTTGCATGCTTCTAGTGAACCTGTTGTTGACACAGCTGAGAATCCCAATGATATTTCTATTTCTGATGCTGAAACACAATCTGGTAATGAACATGAACCTAGTGATAATGATGATGTTCATGTTGATGCTCAACCTAGCAATAACAATGATGTAGAGATTGAACCTGCTGTTGATCTTGATAACCCACAATCAAAGAACCATCATTATGACAAGAGAGACTTCATTGCTAGGAAGCACGGTAAAGAAAGAGAACCATGGGTTCAGAAACCAGACCTTTTCCTCCTAAACCATCCAATAAAAAGGATGATGAGGATTTTGAGTGCTTTGCTGAAATGATTAGACCTATATTTTAGCGTATGCGTTTGATTGATATGCTTAAAATGAATCCTTATGCTAAGTATATGAAAAATATTGTTACAAATAAAGAAAGATAACGGAAGCTGAAATTTCCATCATGCTTTCCAATTATACTTTTAAAGGTGGAATACCAAAGAAACTAGGAGATCCCGGAGTACCAACTATACCATGATCCATTAAACGAAACTATGTTAAAACTGCTTTATGTGATCTTGGAGCCGGTGTTAGTGTTATGCCTCTCTCTTTATATCGTAGACTTGATTTGAATAAGTTGACACATACTGAAATATCTTTGCAAATGGTCGATAAATCAACTGCTATACCTATCGGTATCTGTGAGGATGTGACTGTTGTGGTTGCCAACGTTACTGTTTTGATGGACTTTGTTATTCTTCATATTCCCGAGGACGATAGTATGTCAATTATCCTTGGTAGACCCTTTTTGAATACTGCAGGGGCTGTTATTGATTGCAACAAAGGCAATCCCACTTTTCATGTTAATGGTAAGGAGCATACGGTACACTTTCCGAGGAAACAACTTCAAGTCCACAGTATCAATTCTATTGGAAAAATTTCAACGATTACTATTGGAGGTTTCGAATTCCCTCTTCCTACTGTCAAGAAGAAATATGATATTGTTATTGTTAACAAGACTTGATCAACCTTGTTAGTGGATTCCTTTTGATGAGCACGAGATGGATGAAGTTAGAAAGCACAACTCTCTGTACCCTCCTTTTACTTTCTGTTATTTAGATTAAATAAAGCAAAAATATTATTTTCTATCTGTTTTCTTAATTATCCTTGCAATAAAAATACCCCGAAAATAAAAGTTCTCCAAGTATCTTGAAAATGAAATATGATTTTTTTGTAGAATATTTAAGAATTTCTCGCACTAAGAACACACCAGGGGCCCCCACCATTTGGCCACAAGTGCACAGGGCGCGTCCCCTACCTCGTGGGCCCCATGTGGACCCCCTCCACTTACTCTAGTACCCACTCACTTCATATTTCTCCAAAAAATCCTCCCATACTCAAACCCGTGTTCTAGCTCATCTGCTGCCATTTTCGATCTCTTTGCTCAAAGCTCCATTCACAAAACTGTTTTGGGGGATTGTTCTTCGGTATGTGACTCCTCCAATGGTCCAATTATTTTTGTTCTAGTGCTTTATTTATTGCAAATTTTTGTTGCAAAGGTGACCCTGTTCTTGAGCTTGCATGTCAAATTTATATGGTCAAAAGTAGTTTCAATGCATGATATAGCCTCTAGGCACGTGTGGGAGTAGTTGCTATCAATCTTGTTGAGTTTGGTTCACTTTTATTTTGAGTCACTAAAATTTCAAAAAAAATTCAGAGAAACAAAAATGCATAGGAAAATGTACCAAGGTGGTTCCTCAAGGAAGCAAGAACCAAGGCTCGCGATACGTGAGCCAGACGATGAACCACCGAGGGAAGCTTAAGTGCGTCCTTGTGAATGGCCGTCAGAGGAGTTTATTGTCTAGGCAGGCATCAAGAATGAATTTGACGCGTATGTGTGTAATTCTGATCTTGAGGACTTCGTGTCAGATAAGTGCTTACAGTACCACTACCTAACTAATTCTTTTGTGAGGAGGTTTAAATTTACATCCTCGCGCAATTCTCACACTATTTTATTTGATCTTTATGATAAATCATATACCATGGACCTAGAAGATTTTAGTACTGCTTGTAAACTCCTGCAGTGGGGCAATGTTAGTGAACCTCGCAAATCTGAATATAAAGAGTTTCTTGCTAGTATCATTGTTGAGGAATCTAGGGAAATTGCACAAGCTACCATAGGGAGCATTCATTTCCTTTCCATACATTATTTTGCTCTCTTTATTGGTAGATGCATTAACGGTAAAGATGAGGCTTGTCACATGTGCGTTCCAGATAATTAGTGTCCTCAAGAGTGCGATATTAGGTGATAAACAATATAACTTAGGGGCCATTGTTGCACGAAGGTTGCATCTAAACGGTACAAGTGGAGATTTGTTTGGTGGAATTTATGCAACTCATGTAGCTAATTATCTTGGTGTACCCGTACATGGAAATGATATGGAGTTACCTCCTGCTTATCTAGATTATAGTGTTATGGTTCGCCATCAGTTTCTTGAGAGGAATGAACAGTTCCTCCAGTACCAACTAATCTTTGACAGACAACGCACTGTCCATGTTTCCCTCCCTGCTCCTACTTTCTTTAACTTTCAGGCAAAAATGAGATATATTATAACTAGGGAGGAGGCGAACGAGTATGAGAAGAGGACGGAGGCAGCTCGCCTCCAAGCTGCAGCTCTTCAGGTAGTAGCTGCTGCATATCAGTACAACCCCAGCTACGATTTTGGATATTCGCCAGGCCAACAGTGGCCATAAACCAACTTAGGCCAAAAGCCTAAGCTTGGGGAAGTACATATTTCTCACCGACATTACATTCATGTTCACACACTCATTCTAGTTGTCGGTGCTCATAATTTTTCATTGTACTATCCATGCTAGTTTATTTTCTTTTCTAAGCCTTCTTCTTGTGTGTTTGAAAAACCTTAAGAAAAACCAAAAAAAATTAGTCGTAGCTTTTAGCTAGTTTACTTTCCATGCCTGTAGTAGTAACTAAAAGAAAACCCAAAAAGATTTCTTCTTCTTTTGCTTGTTGGGAGCTTTCCCGTGTAAATAGTTTTATTTATATTCTTATTCTTTGGGGGTCGAGAGGAGAAGACCATGATGAAAATGTTGAGTGGCTCTCATATGCATTATTGTTGATTTAACCAAGAGCCCATATTACCTTGTCTTCTCGCTTGTATAAAATGCTTGCAGATTCCAGCTTAGTCCAATGCACATGCACTATTATTATTATCCACACCGTTTGGTCGTGCGAGTGAAAGGGCATAATGATGATATATGATGGACTGAATGAGATGGGAGAAGCTGGTATGAACTCGACCTATCTTGTTTTTGTAAATATGATTAGTTCATCGTTCCTGATTCAGCCTATTATGAATGAAACATGTTTGGAATGACAATTAGAGATTATAGTTGCCCATGACATGCTTAATTAGCTAGGAGTTTATAATGGTTTACCTTACGTGCGAACATGCTATTAAAATGGTTGTGATGTCGTATGATAGGGTGGTATCCTCCTTTGAATGATTCGAGTGGCTTGACTTGGCACATGTTCACACATGTAGTTGAAACAAAATCAACATAGCCTCCACGATATTTATGTTCGCGGTGATTTATATCCTACTCATGCTTGCACTCATTGTTGATTAATCTTAATGCATGTTCATGACTGTTGTCGCTCTCTAGTTGGTCGCTTCCCAGTCTCTTTCTAGCCTTCACACTACAAAAAAATACACTTCCGTGATGATACGTGTTTGTCATAGTAGGTCGCATTTTCTGTCATGCATGTACATCCATGACGATTTTATGACAGAATCAAGATAGCCATACCTGTGCTATCGTAGAAGTGTTCCATGACATTACCAAAATTATCATCACGGAAGTGTCCACTTCCATGACGATAAATCGCGCGTTGTCGGTGTCAAAACCGGCGGATCTCGGGTAGGGGGTCCCGAACTGTGCGTCTAGGCCGGATGGTAACAGGAGGTAGGGAATATGATGTTTTACCCAGGTTCGGGCCCTCTTGATGGAGGTAAAACCCTACGTCCTGCTTGATTAATATTGATGATATGGGTAGTACAAGAGTAGATCTACCACGAGATCAAGGAGGCTAAACCCTAGAAGCTAGCCTATGGTATGATTGTTGTATATGGAGTTTATGTCCTACGGACTACAACCCTCCAGTTTATATAGACACCGGATAGGGTTAGGGTTACATAGAGTCGGTTACAATGGTAGGAGATCATGAATATCCGCATCGCCAAGCTTGCCTTCCACGCCAAGGAAAGTCCCATCCGGACACAGGACGAAGTCTTCAATCTTGTATCTTCATAGTCCAGGATTCCGGCTGAAGGTATAGTCCGACTACCCGAACACCCCCTAATCCAGGACTCCCTCAGTAGCCCCTGAACCAGGCTTCAATGACGACGAGTCCGGCGCGCAAATTGTCGTTGGCATTGCAAGGCGGGTTCCTCCTCCAAGTCCTTCATAGAAGATTGTAAACACCAAGAGTAGTGTTCGGCTCTGCAAAATAAGCTTCCACATATTGCTACAGAGAGAATAATATTAACACAAATCAAATCTACTGACATATTCCGCAGTGCGTCATCACACTACGGCCAAATCCTTTACTCGAATCGTTTTTACTTCTCCACCTCAGCACGTTTTGTGAGGCGGTTTCCTTGGCACGTCTTGTCAAAGCAGAGATCGTGTACCCCCCTTTTACGGGATTCTCATCAATACGGACGTGGGTAACCCAATCATGCCCGTTAGCATGTTTTCTCGATTAAAGGCGAGTCCCAAACGGTTACAGGGAGGGCTCCTGGTATTCAACCTCTTATAAAGAGACCAGGGCCTTACTCCTTTTCTCCAATCCCAAAACAAGTTCACCCGTCGCCTCGAGTTCCAACACCCTAGGCTCCAGATTCCGGGTGCCTGGGACCTTCGATAATGTCCGGTTCTGACCTTCAAGGCCGATGGATGCCCTCCTCCGTCATGGAGGAGCACGTGCTAAAGTTGAGAGAGGCTAAGTTCTTGACCGCCGAAATTTTGCACAGGTTGCCTTCTCAAAGGCAGGCTATCCCCAGTCCCCAGCTCGGTGAGAGTGTAGTGTTCATGTCTCACTTCCTTCGGGGGTTAGGCTTCCCGATGGATCCCTTTGTGAGGGGGCTGCTGTTTTATTACGGGCTGGAATTCCACGACTTAGCTCCGGAGTCCATCCTCCATATCTCCTCTTTTATCGTTGTATGCGAAGCGTTCCTCCGTGTTACCCCTCACTTCAGATTATGCTCAAGACCTTCAAAGTGGAGCCGAAGATGATCAAGGGACGACACATAGAGTGCGGAGGCGTTGTTATAAGCAAAAATGCTGATGCTCCATGGCCCGAGGGCTCTTTTCAAGAGGATCTAGGCTTGTGGCAACGAGAGTGGTTTTGTATCACCGCTCCCCAGAGCACCAAGTGGATGGCGCCTCCTGCCTTTCGCTCGGGTCCCCCACCACGGCTAGCGTCATGGGTCAATAGAGGGTTAGATTGGGGTTTGCCCAAGACGTGCCCTTGTTACGGGGCCGAATTAAGGATCTTTTGGAAGGAGACCTCAGCCTGGTCAAGGTGACGCAAGTCATGCTGATTCGCCGAATATTGCCCGGCAAACGTCGCCCCCTTCGCCTGTGGGAGTTTAATCCAGAGGGACCGCGAGCTCTCCAGAACTTTATGGGCGCAACGCCCGTGGAGATGTATAAACTGTTCTTTGGATCACAAGAGATGTGTCCGGATTTAACCGAGGACGCAGGCCTAAGCTGCAATCACACGGATACTCAAGTAAGCAACCTTGTGCCCGGACCTTCTATCTGTATAATTGTCATAAACTTGCCCCTGAAAGAGCCGTCCTTTTAAACAGGAGTGGATAGCGAAGGAAAAGCTGATCAGGTGTCCGGCTCCCCTTCCCGAAACCAGGCCGGATCTCGTGCTGGTCAGGATGCTGGAGATAATGCCTTTGGAGGAAAGCAAGGGGGAGGACAAGGAAACTATGGCCTCCTCAAAGGAGGCTGCTCCGAAGGGAGGAACCGACAATTCCTCTCCTAAGGGGAAGAAGAGAGCCGCCTCTGATGACCCGGAAACCATGGCCTTGAAGCAGGGGAGAAAATCCTCGTCAGAGGGTCCGACGCCGGGGAGTTCCTCGGTCGGACTACGCCCTCAAGGGGATCAGCCCTCCAGCGAGCCGTAAGTAGAGAAAGATTTTCCTTTTGAGGGATGAGGGAAATCCTTAATTTATATCTGAGAAGATTAACCAAACCTTTACCTTGTAGCTCAGACCTCAACCCTTCTTAGCAGAGCTCGTCTTTGAGGGATCTCCTTCCGGAGATGATGGAGAGCGGGATGCCTCCCCCTGCCATGCCGCCTAGCAAGGCGGGCGACCCTGAGGTGTCGTCGCGGAGGGTTTCTCCGAATCCGGCAGGGGCGGAAGGTAGCTATGTGCCCCCCCGAGGTTCTCCGTGTCTGGCCTTCGAAAGAGGTCATGGGACGAGCCCGGCACCATCTGGTGCTCGGCCGGAGGAGCTAAAGATTCTGCTAGGGCGAGCTTCTATCTCAAAGGAGCACCGTGCATTGATGGGCACGGTGATTGAAAGGATTTCATCCGCAGAGAGCGGATTGCATGAGGCCGTCAAAAGTTTACTGACGGGTTTCGAGGTACACTAGATAATGTATACTTCTGTCAATTGCGCATGAATAAGATGTGCCCTGTGTAGATAGTAGCCCCTGAGACTCTGCGCGTCGTCAAGAAATGACGGCACGCGGAGGATCATAATCCCAGGTCTAAGATGTCGCCTTTGAATGTAGGCGGCAGGGTGTCCGGAATCGAGCCGAACTGACGATTTTGCTGAACTAAAGCGGCAACTGGACGTGGCAGATGCCGACATCATGCTTGTCAACAAGCGGCTTGATGAGGCTCAAGGTATGTAATTCCTCGGGCGGCGTCAGGTAAGAACAATTTTATGCCTGTGTCTTACGATATGTGTGCTTGACGCAGATGGTGCGGCCGCCGTGGAGAGTCTTAGGGCAGAACTTACCCGAGCTAAAGAACAAGCCGGAGAAAGTGATGCGGCCACCAAGAAAGCCCTTGAAGAGCTGAGAGCCGAACAGGCTGCTCATTGCCGAAGCAAGGAAGAGATGGCCAAAAAGTTAAAAAGCGCTACCGACCGTTGCAGACTTCTTGAGAAAGAAGACCAGGCAAAACAGACGGACTTAGAGAAGGCCGTTGCCAATGCCAAAGACGCGCGCTCTGCGATGAGAGCTGCGAAGGAGGAGCTGCGTCAGGCTGAACAGATTGCGGCTGGAAAGCCCTTTATGCTGCGAAGGAAATTTTGCGATCCGAAGTTTGCTCCGTTGGACCGGATGTGGAGTGTGGAGGATACCTATCTGGACTTGGCAGCGAGTGCTGCTGATGCGACCGAACACTTTCGAGATCAGAAAGATCGCGAAGTGGAAAAGCTTTTCTGGTCGCAGTTTCACAATCCAGAGTGTCCACTGGTAGTGGACGATCATTTGGCTCAATGGGCCAAACTGAATAGGTTGTCCGGACTCGCCATGAAGTACATCATGGGTCACCTGTGGCCGGGGAGATCGGAGCCGAAGAGTTATTTCAGCTTGGTGCAGCAATTCCTTGACGCAGTGTCCCGTATAAATGCAATGAAGAGGTCAGCATGCATAGAGGGCGCTAGGATGGCTCTTGCCCGTGTTAAGACATACTGGGCAGAGATGGAGACCACCGTTGTTGCGTCCCGAGATTCGGACAAAAGCCGAGTACCCTCCGAGCACTATTTGCAGGAAGTTCTTGAAGGCGCTCGTGTAATAGAGACGCAGTGCTCGAAAGATGCTATGTTATTATAGCATATGTAATTATAAAGTAATATTTTGATAAACTGTAGTGGCCTTTTTTATACTTGTGCCTTCAAGTATTGGGAACACCTCCTGTGCGGCCGTTTTAAGATATATATATATATACAAAATCTGAAAGATGGCAGTCGTTGGCTTCAGCCCCCACGCACATAGTGCGGGGGTGCTCGCAGAAGACGCATTTTCACACTTAACCCAACGTCTTGGTCCTACAAAGGAGGTGATAGCGCAGAGGGCCAGGCAACCGGACTATAATGCTTTAACACTTTCACTTAGCCATAGGAGTTTGACAGTGAGACTATTTAGGTAGCCCCTTGGTGGCGACTGCGCTCGTCCGAGTTCGGGGCGCATATGTGCCTGACCGGGAAGTGGCCCTTCATTAAAGCGGAGGAATCCAATAGATTCCGAAGGTCATCGAGTGGCTGACCAGTCTCACGCTACATCATGACAGTCAGTTTTCGGCTTTCTCTACTGAGGTGCTCGCCCGGCCGAACCGGGGCACAATTGCAGTAGTTCTCCGGTTCGGCCGATAGTGTTGGGGAACGTAGTAATTTCAAGCAAAGTGTCGGGGAAGAGTTCCGTCAGCATGACGGCGTGGTGACAATCTTTATGTACTACCGTCGCAGGGCTTCGCCTAAGCACCGCTACAATATTATCGAGGATTATGGTGGAAGGGGGCACCACACACGGCTAAGAATATGATCACGTGGATCAACTTGTGTGTCTATGGGGTGCCCCCTACCCCCGTATATAAAGGAGCAAGGGGGAGGTCGGCCGGCCCTTGTGGGCGCGCCAAGGAGGAGTAGGATTCCTACTCCTAGTTGGAGTAGGTTTCCACCTTTCCTAGTCCAACTAGGAGAAGGGGGGAAAGGGGGGAAGAGGGGAAGGAAGGGAGAGAGGGGCCGCGCCCCAAACCCCTTGTCCAATTCGGACTGGGCTTGGGAGGGGCGCGCGCCACCACCCGCTCCTTTCCACTAAGGCCCATTAAGGCCCATTGCTTCTTCCTCGTATTCCCGTAACTCCCCGGTACCTCCGAAAATACCCGAATCACTCGGAACGTTTCCGATGTCCGAATATACTTGTCCAATATATCGATCTTTACGTCTCGACCATTTCGAGACTCCTCGTCATGTCCCTGATCTCATCCGGGACTCCAAACTCCTTCGGTACATCAAAACTCATAAACTCATAATATAACTGTCATCGAAACCTTAACCATGCGGACCCTACGGGTTCGAGAACAATGTAGACATGACCAAGACACGTCTCCGGTAAATAACCAATAGCGGAACCTGGATGCTCATATTGGCTCCCACATATTCTACGAAGATCTTTATCGGTCAGACCGCATAACGACATACGTTGTTCCCTTTGTCATCGGTATGTTACTTGCCCGAGATTCGATCGTCGGTATCTCAATACCTAGTTCAATCTCGTTACCGGCAAGTCTCTTTACTCGTTTCGTAATACATCATCTTGCAACTAACTCATTAGTTGCAATGCTTGCAAGGCTTATGTGATGTGCATTACCGAGAGGGCCCAGAGATACCTCTCCGACAATCGGAGTGACAAATCCTAATCTCGAAATACGCCAACCCAACATGTACCTTTGGAGACACCTGTAGAGCTCCTTTATAATCACCCAGTTACGTTGTGACGTTTGGTAGCACACAAAGTGTTCCTCCGGTAAACGGGAGTTGCATAATCTCATAGTCATAGGAACATGTATAAGTCATGAAGAAAGCAATAGCAACATACTAAACGATTGGGTGCTAAGCTAATGGAATGGGTCATGTCAATCACATCATTCTCCTAATGATGTGATCCCATTAATCAAATGACAACACATGTCTATGGTTAGGAAACATAACCATCTTCGATTAACGAGCTAGTCAAGTAGAGGCATACTAGTGACGTTTTGTTTGTCTATGTATTCACACAAGTATTATGTTTCTGGATAATACAATTCTAGCATGAATAATAAACATTTATCATGATGTAAGGAAATAAATAATAATTTTCTTATTGCCTTTAGGGCATATTTCCTTCAGATAGAGCGGAACGTAAGGTAGCCGAACTCAGGAGCCGGGCAACCCAACATTTGGCCAAAGACATGATTCGGAGCTGATGCATATAATGCCAAACTCGCGACGCCGAACACTCCCTAAGGTGTGCGGTCTTTATGAGTGAGGGTGAAACAATACTCTTTAAAAAAAGCCCCTAGTGTCCAGGTACGTGCAGAAATTCTGACGTGGCCACATGCCAAGACGCCAGCCTCCTCCTTGGTTATATCAGAAAAAACCAGGGGATGTGTAGCAAGGAGAGACAGTAAAAAAGGTTTACGCAGGGTCTTAATCTAAAAAGAATCCTTTAGGACGGGTCCCTACTGCACGTCTGCGCCTGTGTCTCCATTGTGCCGTATCCTGGACGGGCGCCGTACGACGTTCATCTGTAAAAGAGAGGAACTGAGTTGAAAACGGGTCGTGCGGAACAAAAGTTTAAAATAAACAAAGTATAAAGTAAAATATATAAGATTGAGCTTTATTGTCTCTTATTATATATGCGTGGAGCCCCTAGTGCGGGGGTATATGGCCACTAAGCCTGCATCAATGATGATTTTGTACTGAACTCGTCTATCCGCATTCGTGGTCTTGAATGACCTATTTCGAAGTTTTTTGGCCGCACAGTCCTCCGCTTGGGGAGGCGCACTTTAGTGCTCCCCCTTCAAAGAGATGATGCCTCGTGGACCAGGCATCTTAAGCGTAAGAGATGCATAATGCGGTATTGCGTTAAAGCGAGCGAAAGCTTCGCGTCCCAGTAGTGCTTGATAGCGACTTGAGAATGGGACGATATGGAAGGTCAGCTTTTCGTGGCGGAAGTTATCGGCAGAGCCGAATATGACTTCGAGCCAGAGAAAACCCATACAATGGGTGTCCGGACCAGGTATTACCCCTTGAAAGGCGGTTTTGCTGCAGCGGATTCTTGCTGGGTTTATCCCCATGTGATGGATTGTATCCTGATATATCAGGTTTAGTCCACTGCCTCCATCCATAAGGACATTTGAAAACTGGAGTCCGCCAATTATTGGATCGAGTATCAAGGCAGTGCAGCCTGCGTTCTTGATATTTCTAGAATAATCTAGCTGATCGAAGATGATCGGTTTTGACAACCAGTGGCAGGACCCTTTGGGGATGGGTCGTGTGGTGCGTACCTTTACGGGCGCCGCACGTTTTGTTATGTGAAGTAAGTTCACTGTTTTTACTTCCTGTGGGAAGTTCTTTTCTTTCCTGGTGCTCTGCTTTTGGGGTTCGTCCTCGTCTTTGCTTGGTGTGTCGAGCCCCTTGTGTTCGGCATTGAGTCTGCCGGATTGTTTGAAAACCCAACAGTCTCTATGGGTATGGTTAGCAGGCTTCTCGGGAGTACTGTGTATCTGACATATCTTGTCCAGGATTTTATTTTGGTTCGATGGATCGTCCCTGTTATCCTGGGGGGGGGCGATTTTGCCTGATTTTGTCGTGAGCCTTTGAATCCGGTATTGACTGCCGTGCTCTTCGGACTTTTTTCCTTAGTCCGCGATGGTCCTTGTTGCGTTGCGGTTTTCCGTTTCCATCCCTAGTTTCGGATGTACTTGGGTCGCTGGGGCTGCACCTTGCCAACCAGCTGTCCTCCCCTGCACAAAAGCGGGTCATGAGGCTTGTTAGTGCGGCCATTGTTCTTGGCTTTTCTTAGCCGAGGTGTCTGGCGAGCCATTCATCTCGGACGTTATGCCTGAAAGCTGCCAAGGCTTCGGCGCCTGGACAGTCGACTATCTGATTCTTTTTAGTGAGGAATCTATTCCAGAACTGCCGAGCTGATTCTCCGGATTGTTGAGTTATGTGACTAAGATCGTCTGCATCCGGATGGCGGACATAGGTCCCTTGAAAGTTTGCTCGGAAAGCATCCTCGAGCTCTTCCCAGCTTCCAATTGTGTTTTCGGGAAGGCTTTTAAGCCAATGCCGGGCTGGCCCTTTAAGCTTAAGGGGTAAATATTTTATGGCGTGGAGATCATCTCCTCTAGCCATGTGTATGTGGAGGATATAATCCTCGATCCAAACTCCAGGGTCTGTTGTTCCATCATATGCCTCTATGTTTACGGGTTTGAATCCCTTTGGAAATTCATAGTCCAGGACCTCATCGGTGAAACACAGGGGGTGTGCGGCGCCCCTGTATTTGGGTGTGCCGGATTCTGATGATGGCTTCATAGCGTTGCTTACGAGAGCATGCTTTCTTGGCCCATAAATGGACCTGACTGGGCCATGATGCGAATCCTTAAGTGGGTCGCATGCCGATTTAAGTGCGGCGCCGCTTGCCGCTTTATGTGGTCGTCTATCCGACCGTGTGGCTTTCTCATTTTTTGAATGCGAGGGCTCTAGGGCCTCTTCGTTGAATTCAGGCAGTAGCTTTATTTTCGGATAGCTTTTAGTGTGGCGACCGTCGCCGTATTTATCTGCGGTATTGATTACTTTGCTCCATCTAATCCGGAGTGCATCTTCCGTTGTTTTAGCTTCCGCTTCTGCTTTTTTAGGCTGCATGCAGTTGCAACGAGCCTCTCGTGGAGATTCTTCTGCTCCGTGGGTTTATCCGGCATGAGGTCGTCCGGAATGTCGTTTTTGCCGGAGAAGGGATGTTCGGTTTCTCTATCCGTGTTGCCCTGTTCGGACGGTTGCTCTAAGGCCTGCTCGTCGTCTGCCGGCTCGTCCTACTCTATGGCTGGGTTTTTATCAAGGCAGGGCTTGGGTCGGTGTTTACGCCAATGCTTTGATTGCTTTTCGGGGGGTCGATCTCCCGTTCCATCCCCTTTTTCCTCGTTGCTGCTTCCTTTAGGGGTATCCACCATGTACACATCGTGAGATGAGGTGGCTGTCCAATGCCCTATGGGCGTTGGTTCATCGGTATCTCCTGCATCGTCATCCATGCTGTCGATGTCTCCGGAGTTGAAGTTGAGCACTGTAGCGACCCGACCCGAATGGATCAAGTCTCTGTGCTCCGGTGTCATCCCTGGATCAGTAATGCTGACACCACACAGTACTTCGAAGGATTTATAGCAGAGTAGCAATCACACACTTATTACATCGGTGTCTCAAAATAGAACTTATTACAATAAAAATGGCTTAAGGCCATTTAATATCGATAACAGCGGAAGACTTGGAAGATAAATGGGTCCATCAACTCCAACGGCATCACTGAGTATAGAACCACGACCTAAAAGCACCTTACTCGTCGTCTGAAATGTCTGCAACATGAAAGTTGCAGCCCAAAAACGGGTCAGCACATGGAATATGCTGGCAAAGTAACACATAGAGAGTAATGGAATGAAACAGCTATACTATATGCATATTTGGCTGGTGGAAAGCTCTATGGTTACTATTTTGCGTAAAGGTAGTTTTTCCCTACTGCAAAGGAATGAATTTATTTAACTATCATGGTAGTTGAACATCGAGAATGGTTGACAGCATTCCGATCCCAATTAAGTGAACAATTAAAACCCTACAATATTAATTAGAAGTAGCATGATGAGATTCACATGATATTCAAGTACTAGATACTCAAGATGTCCATAACTGGGGACACGGCTAATCATGATTAGTTTATTACACTCTGCAAAGGTTTGCACACTTTTCCCCACAAGACTCGATCGCCTCCGTTGGGTTTCTCGCACTACACGGTGTTTGAGAAACGGATGACCGAGACACAGTCTTTCAGAAGCGCTAGCACCTTACGATGGATAGACCGGTACACCTACTTTCCCCTACATCTGCTAGTCTACCCTGTAAGAGTTCGCACGACTTAATCAACGATGCCAGAGCCCATAATGGCTTGTGGCTGCACACGGAAGTTTCTAGCATGAAAGATCTGATGATCCCTTTGAGCCTGGGTGGCGGTCCAAAAGAAAACAGGCAAGTCCTGATAGAAACCAGGTGCCTCAATCCACCCAGATGTGTGTTAAGTTGCCACCTTAGATAAACCCTTAAAATTATCAAACTCACATCTGTCATGGATATCACTCACCCAATCCACGTCTACTAGCATAGCATGGCATAATAAGCAAACGTAGAAGTAACTCCCAAAGGTTTCATAATGAATAGGTAATAGGTACTACCTCATCTACTTCCCATCCCACAATTTAATTAGATCCTAATCATGCAATGTGTGAGGATTGATCTAATGCAGTAAAACTGGGTTGTAGAAAAGGTATGATCAAAGTGTTACTTGCCTTGCTGATGATCCGCGAGACCTAGAGATTCGAAGTAACAGGCGGCGCACTCTGGGTAATCTATCGCAGACAAACAACAAGCATACAATAAGTACTCATCTAATGCACAGGTAAAACTCGAACAAGAGATCGAACCAGGAAGTTCAACTTAAGAACTCCAGTTGGAAAGAAAGAACGAACCGAACAAAACAACGGAAAACAAACGGCGGAAGAAAACAACTCGGTTCTAGCAAGTTGAAACTAGGTCAAATTTTACAGTAGCAAAAAGTTATTTAAGTTGATTAGTCGGAACGGCGGTTTCGAAACAAAACTCCAGGCGCTTAAATCACCTGATTCCGATAAACGAGCGGGGAGATAAACTAGAACGAAGGTCGGATCTGAAATCGCGATCAGAAAAACGCGGAATAAATCCGATGAAAAGAAAATGATGAACGGTTAAACGAACGGACGTCCGTTAACCGAGAATAACCGGTGCTCATGTTCGTTAGGACAAACGGTCCGGCGAACGCTCACTAAACAACTAAACCGAAAACAAAACGTAAACCGATCTAGGGTTTAAAAAAACCGAAACAACGAACGAAAAGAAAACCGGAACGGTTTTAAAAAAAACCGAACCGAGGGGAGGGGAGGGATGGCGCGGCGCGGGGCTACCTCGGCGAGGGGCTCCGGCGAGGGGCTCCGGCGGGCGGTGGCGTTGGGCGGCGGCGGCGCTAGGCGGCGGCGGCAGTGGCAGGCGGCGGCGGCGCCTGCTGCTTGCTGCTACGGCGCGGGGTGGGGAGGAGAGGGGGGGGGTCTTGGGGTATTTAAAGAGGGGGGGGTGGTGACTTGGGGGAGGGGGCAAGAAAAAGGGCGGCGGCGGCGGCGCTGGAGTCCGATTCGGACTCGGCGCGGGCAGGCGGTGGTGCAGTGCGCGGGCGCGCGCGCGAGGGGCGGCTGGGCCTGGCCTGGCCTGGCCGGCTGGGCCTTGGCCCAAGCGGGCGCGGCGGATTTTTTTTAAAGGTTACGCACGCAGAAAAAAAACAAAGAAAATAAAATCTAAACGAACTTCAAAATTCCCAAAGTAAATATTCCCCGACTCCTAAAAATGAGTCGAACAAAATGAACTTTTCTCGGGGCCTAGATGCAAATTTTGAAAACACGCATTTTTCCCTAATCCAAATAAAATGCAAATAAACTCCGACAAATCCAAGATTTGATTTATTTATTACATCTTCATTTTTCCTAAATTTGGGAAAGTCATATTATTCCCCTCTCTTATATTTTTGTTATCGGAAAAAATAATGAAGATGAAATAAACAGAATCAAATGATCCTATTTTCAAGGTTTGAGAAAACTCAAATATGAAAATAACGAAATCTCCAACTCTCTCCGGGGGTCCTTGAGTTGCGTGAAATTTTCTAGGATCGACCAAAATGCAAGAAAATATGATATGCATGATGATCTACTGTATAACATTCCAAATTGAAAATTTGGGATGTTACAAACCTACCCCCCTTAAGATGAATCTCGCCCTCGAGATTCGGGTTGGCTAGAAAATAGGTGAGGGTGTTCCTTGAGCAAATCTTCTTCTCTCTCCCAGGTGGCTTCATCCTCGGAGTGGTGGTTCCACTGAACTTTACAAAACTTGATAACCTTGCTGCGGGTAACTCTGCTGGCAAACTCGAGAATCTTGACTGGTTTCTCCTCATACGTTAAGTCGTCCTTCAACTGAATCGCTTCAAGCGACACTGTATCTCTTAGTGGTACCTCTGCCATCTCGGCGTGACATTTCTTCAGCTGAGAAACATGGAATACATCATGAACTCCTGACAGTCCCTCTGGTAATTCCAACTTATACGCGACTTCTCCCATACGTTGCAAGATCTTATATGGTCCAATGAAACGCGGGGCTAATTTTCCCTTAACTCCAAAGCGCTTAAATCCTCGTAGTGGGGATACTCGGAGATAAACTCTGTCTCCGGTTTCGTAAACTGTCTCCTTGCGTTTAGTATCTGCGTAGCTCTTCTGCCTGGATTGGGCTACCTTGAGCCTATCGCGAATCAATTTCACCTTCTGTTCAGACTCTTTAATCAAATCGGGTCCAAACAACTGACGGTCTCCAACTTCGTCCCATGAAAATGGTGTCCTGCACCTCCTTCCGTATAAAGCTTCGAAAGGTGCCATCTTCAAACTGGTTTGGTAGCTATTGTTATAAGAAAACTCCGCATACGGCAAGTTATCGTCCCAACTAGATCCATAATCTAGTGCACAAGCTCTCAGCATATCTTCCAAAATCTGATTGACTCTCTCGGTCTGTCCATCTGTCTACGGATGAAAAGCGGTGCTGAACTCTAGCCTGGTTCCCAAAGTTTCATGCAAGTGATTCCAAAACTTTGAGGTAAATTGGGTTCCTCTATCTGATACAATACTCCTCGGAACTCCATGCAAACAAATGATCCTAGTCATGTATATCTTTGCCAACTTAGCACTGGTGTAAGTGGTCTTTACTGGAATGAAATGTGCTACCTTCGTCAAACGATCAACTACTACCCATATCGAGTCATAGCCTTCCTTTGTCCTGGGTAGTCCTGTGATAAAATCCATGCCTATCTTATCCCACTTCCATTCGGGTATCAGCAATGGTTGTAACAATCCGGCTGGCTTCTGATGCTCTGCCTTCACTCTATGACACACATCACAAACTGCTGCATATGCTGCAATATCCTTCTTCATTCTGGTCCACCAGAATGTTTCCTTTAAATCCAAATACATCTTGGTATTTCCTGGGTGAATCGAATAGGGTGAATCATGTGCCTCTTGCAGAATCAACTTCCTGATCTCCGGGTCATTGGGCACATAAACACGGTCCTCAAACCATAGGGTATTGTGCTCATCCTCACGAAATCCCTTTGCTTTTCCTTTGCTTAGTTTCTCCTTTATAGAAGCAATCTCCTTGTCCGATTTCTGAGCCTCTCTGATTTTATCCATCAATGTTGACTGAATCTCCAATGCTGCTACATAGCCTTTCGAAACTATCTCTAAACTTAGTTCACGAAGGTTTTCTAGTAACTCCTGGGGTATTTCCTCCGTTATTAATGTATTGACATGGCTCTTACGGCTCAATGCGTCAGCTACTACATTAGCCTTTCCGGGATGGTAATGCAATCTCATATCATAATCCTTGATGAGCTCCAACCATCTCCTTTGTCTGAGATTCAACTCCTTCTGCGTGAAAATGTACTTCAAACTCTTGTGATCCGTGTACACCTCACAATGATTTCCAATGAGGAAATGTCTCCATGTCTTCAATGCATGCACTATGGCTGCTAACTCCAAATCATGCGTGGCGTAATTCAACTCATGGGGCTTCAGTTGTCGTGAAGCATACGAAACAACTCTCCCTTCCTGCATAAGCACTGCTCCAAGTCCTCGACGTGAAGCGTCGCAATACACCTCATAATCCTTGGTCAGATCTGGCAAAATCAACACTGGTGAGGTAACCAATCGTTTCTTCAACTCCTGGAAACTAGCCTCACACTCCTCAGTCCATTTGAACTTAGTATCCTTCTTCAACAACTCCGTCATAGGCTTTGCAATCTTTGAAAAGTTCTCAATAAATCTCCGGTAGTATCCTGCGAGTCCAAGAAAACTCCGGATCTCTCCAACTGTCGTTGGTGCTTCCCATTCGGTTACGGTCTCAACCTTTGTGGGGTCAACTGCTATCCCTTCTCCGGATATAACGTGTCCGAGGAATCCTACTTCCTTCAACCAAAACTCACATTTGCTAAATTTGGCATATAACTGATGTTCCCTTAGTTTCTCCAAAACCAAACGCAAATGTTCCTTATGCTCTTCTTCATTCTTTGAATAAACCAGGATATCATCAATGAACACTATGACGAACTTATCCAAAAACTCCATAAACACTTTGTTCATCAAGTTCATAAAATAGGCAGGTGCGTTAGTCAATCCAAATGACATAACGGTATACTCATACAGTCCATATCTCGTGGTAAAAGCTGTCTTGGGAATATCCTGTTCTCGGATCTTCAACTGGTGGTACCCTGATCGCAAATCGATCTTGGAAAACACTTTAGCTCCTTGCAAACGATCAAACAGATCATTAATCATTGGCAGTGGGTACTTGTTCTTGATGGTTACTTCATTTAATCCACGGTAATCAACAACCATCCGTAATGATCCATCCTTCTTCTCCACGAGAAGTACGGGTGATCCCCAAGGCAAAGAACTTGGGCGTATGTAACCTTTCTCCAGTAACTCCTTAATCTGATTCTTAATTTCTACCAAATCCTTTGCTGGCATCCGGTATGGCCGCTTCGATATTGGGCCTGTACCTGGCAATAACTCAATCAAAAACTCAATGTCTCTATCTGGTGGCATGCCTGGCAACTCCTCTGGAAATACATCAGGAAAATCCTTTACCACTGGTACTTCCTCCTGCACAACTCCTGTCAGGCAATTTACTTGTGTCCTATTGGGCGCATGCCAGGATACATACTTGATCCTTCTTCCTTCTGGCGTTGTGAGCAAAATTGTCTTACTGGCGCAATCGATGTTTCCTCCATACATCGACAACCAATCCATACCGAGAATTACATCCAGACCCTGGGATTCCAGAATAATTAAATCTGTTGGGAAAACATGCCTTCCTATGCTTAATGGCACTTGAAAACATCCTTGTCTGGCCATGTACTCTGCTCCTAGCGAGCTTACTAGCATAGGAGTTTTAAGAATCCTAGTGGGCAGGCTATACTTTTCCACAAATCCCCTTGATATGTATGAATGCGATGCACCAGTATCGAAAAGAACAAGTGCGGTAAATGAATTAACCAAAAACTTACCGATTACTGCATCAGGCTGATCTTCAACCTCCTCCACATTAACGTGGTTCACCTGTCCCCTATTGAAAGGGTTCGGCTTCTTCCCAGAGCTTCCGTTGCCATTTCCATTCTGGCCTTCAGGACATTCATTGGCATAATGTCCGGTCTTGGAACACTTGAAACAGGTGACTTGACTCAGATCTCTCTTGGCTGGGGTTAATGGGATGGTCCGATTCTGGCCGTTGCTTCCTCCATTCCCATTACCATTCTTGTGGCCATTATGTTTGTGTGAACTACCTCCTCCATGGGTACGCTGAAACTAAACTCCCGGTTTAGGGGTAAAATGGGGCTTCTGCTGGGCTCCAGAGTTATACTTCCCCTGTCCATACTTCCTCTTGCGCTTCTCAATCTGCTGTTGCTTCCCTTCAATCATGATGGCACGATCTACCAACTCCTGGTAGTTGTTGAAACTTGCTACCATCAACTGCATGCTTAGCTCATCATTCAATCCTTCCAGAAACTTTTCCTGCTTAGCCGCATCCATAGCAACATCATCTGGGGCACAACGTGCTAACTTGCTGAAGTCGTCAACGTACTGGCCAACTGTCCTTCCTCCTTGGCGTAAGTGGTGAAACTCACGCTTCTTCATGGCTATAGCTCCTGTTGAAACATGGGCAGTGCGGAAAGCTTGCTGAAACTGATCCCATGTGACAGTGTCGACTGGGAAAGTGGCTGTGAAATTCTCCCACCATGCTGCCGCGGGTCCGTCAAGCTGGTGTGCGGCAAACTTCACTTTCTCACCATCTGTGCATCCTGCAGTGGTCAACTCCCATCCTATCTTGCGGAGCCAATCATCTGCTACTATTGGCTCGGTGCTACTGGAAAACACCGGTGGATTCAGCCTAAGGAAACGGGCTAAGTGGTCAACAGGTGGCGGTGGTGGAGGTGGGTTGTTGTTGTTCTGCTGGTTCTGGACTAACAATTGCATCAATTGATTCTGCTGCTGGATCAACTGAGTGAGCTCCGGTGGGAATCCATTGTCACGTCTCGGAGGCATCTGAGGGTTTAGAAAAGATGAGATATAAGAATAGAGTGAGGTCTAAAGAGAAAACACTACCCCAATGCACATGAGCAAATGCACACAAAATCACTTCATTCCAATCAAACAAGGGCATACAAACGGTCTAGATCTGTCGCAAAAGTGCTCAAACTATAGTGTATACATGGGAAAATACTACTAATATTTGGTGGTCATCTAGAAATTTGAATCGGTGGAAGACTCCATGATGTCTGCTCCAGCTTCGTCTTCAAAGTCGGGTTCACTTGGATCCGAATCGGTATCGTCGAGAATAATGTAGTTGTCTGGACATGCGACGTACATGTCTTCCTTCCTGGATGCTAACTCCCTCTTGAGTTCTTCAATTTCCTATTTAAGATCGCCATTGTGCCTTGCTAGAGCTACGATCTCGTCCATGTAGTCCTTGCGTGTAGCCTTCAGTTCTCCTTCTAGCTCGATGATCCTTGCCTTCGCATTCTTCAATTCTATCATATCATTGCACATCTGGTTCTCGTGGTGTCGAATGTGCTAGTTTAACTCCTGGATAAATGATGCAATGGATCTATCCTTCTTGGTGCTGACTAACTCCCATTGTTCATCTCGGCGTCCGCAAATCTGGTAGATAGTGTCCTTGAGGTCTTCTTCATAAACTTCTCCAATGCGTCCCATGGTGATATGAGCTGCCATGCTCCTTCCCAGACTCCAAGTTGGTGCACTGAAAACACTATCTATGGCCTTTGTGATTGGCGCGAATGTCCTTCCTGGAACGTGAGCTTGAATCTTCCAGCGCTCCTCATCAGGCAGAGTGGCGTTGAAAGTCCCGGTGAAGCTTGGTAGTCCAATGTTCAGGTATTTGGTGACTTCCTTCAAGTGAAATCCAAAAGGTGTGCCTTCATCCGGTTGAGCGTACTTGATCTTCGCGTCCTTCATCCTAAAGAGTAGAAAAGATGAGGAGTTAGAAAATGAGGAGAGAATAGTGATCTATGGCTTTAACGTAGTGGTCGTGTCCTACAGTCAGTGTGTGCTCTGATACCATCTCTGTAGCGACCCGACCCGAATGGATCAAGTCTCTGTGCTCCGGTGTCATTCCTGGATCAGTAATGCTGACACCACACAGTACTTCGAAGGATTTATAGCAGAGTAGCAATCACACACTTATTACATCGGTGTCTCAAAAGAGCACTTATTACAATAAAAATGGCTTAAGGCCATTTAATATCGATAACAGCGGAAGACTTGGAAGATAAATGGGTCCATCAACTCCAACGGCATCACTGAGTATAGAACCACGACCTAAAAGCACCTTACTCGTCGTCTGAAATGTCTGCAACATGAAAGTTGCAGCCCGAAAACGGGTCAGCACATGGAATATGCTGGCAAAGTAACACATAGAGAGTAATGGAATGAAACAGCTATACTATATGCATATTTGGCTGGTGGAAAGCTCTATGGTTACTGTTTTGCGTAAAGCTAGTTTTTCCTTACTGCAAAGGAATGAATTTATTTAACTATCATGGTAGTTGAACATCGAGAATGGTTGACAGCATTCCGATCCCAATTAAGTGAACAATTAAAACACAACAATATTAATTAGAAGTAACATGATGAGATTCACACGATATTCAAGTACTAGATACTCAAGATGTCCATAACTGGGGACACGGCTAATCATGATTAGTTTATTACACTCTGCAGAGGTTTGCGCACTTTTCCCCACAAGACTCAATCGCCTCCGTTGGGTTTCTCGCACTACACGGTGTTTGAGAAACGGATGACTGAGACACAGTCTTTCAGAAGCGCTAGCACCTTATGATCGATAGACCGGTACACCTACTTTCCCCTACATCGGCTAGTCTACCCTGTAAGAGTTCGCACGACTTAATCAACTATGCCAGAGCCCATAATGGCTCGTGGCTGCACACGGAAGTTTCTAGCATGAAAGATCTTATGATCCCTTTGAGCCTGGGTGGCGGTCCAAAAGAAAACAGGCACGTCCTGATAGAAACCAGGTGCCTCAATCCACCCAGATGTGTGTTAAGTTGCCACCTTAGATAAACCCTTAAAATTATCAAACTCACATCTGTCATGGATATCACTCACCCAATCCACGTCTACTAGCATAGCATGGCATAATAAGCAAACGTAGAAGTAACTCCCAAAGGTTTCATAATGAACAGGTAATAGGTACTACCTCATCTACTTCCCATCCCACAATTTAATTAGATCCTAATCATGCAATGTGTGAGGATTGATCTAATGCAGTAAAACTGGGTTGTAGAAAAGGTATGATCAAAGTGTTACTTGCCTTGCTGATGATCCGCGAGACCTAGAGATTCGAAGTAACAGGCGGCGCACTCCGGGTAATCTATCGCAGACAAACAACAAGCATATAACAAGTACTCATCTAATGCACAGGTAAAACTCGAACAAGAGATCGAACCAGGAAGTTCAACTTAAGAACTCCGGTTGCAAAGAAAGAACGAACCGAACAAAACAACGGAAAACAAACGGCGGAAGAAAACAACTCGGTTCTAGCAAGTTGAAACTAGGTCAAATTTTACAGTAGCAAAAACTTATTTAAGTTGATTAGTCGGAACGGCGGTTTCAAAACGAAACTCCAGGCGCTTAAATCACCTGATTCCGATAAACGAGCGGGGAGATAAACTAGAACGAAGGTCGGATCTGAAATCGCGATCAGAAAAACACGGAATAAATCCGACGAAAAGAAAACGACGAACGGTTAAACGAACGGACGTTCGTTAATCGAGAATAACCGGTGATCACGTTCGTTAGGACGAACGGTCCGGCGAACGCTCGCTAAACAACTAAACCGAAAACAAAACGTAAACCGATCTAGGGTTTCAAAAAAAACTGAAACAACGAACGAAAAGAAAACCGGAACGATTTTCTAAAAAAAACCGAACCGAGGGGAGGGGTGGCGCGGCGCAGGGCTACCTCGGCAAGGGGCTCCGGCGGGCGGTGGCGTTGGGCGGCGGCGGCGCTAGGCGGCGGCGGCAGTGGCAGGCGGCGGCGGCTGCTGCTTGCTGCTGCGGCGCGGGGTGGGGAGGAGAGGGGGGGGGGGGTCTTGGGGTATTTAAAGAGGGGGGTGGTGACTTGGGGGAGGGGGCAAGAAAAAGGGCGGCGGCGGCGGCGCTGGAGTCCGATTCGAACTCGGCGCGGGCAGCCGGCGGTGTTGCGCGCGGGCGCGCGCGCGAGGGGTGGCTGGGCCTGGCCTGGCCGGTTGGGCCTTGGCCCAAGCGGGCGCGGCGTTTTTTTTAAAGGTTACGCGCGCAGAAAAAAAACAAAGAAAAGAAAATCTAAACGAACTTCAAAATTCCGAAAGTAAATTTTCCCCGACTCCTAAAAATGAGTCGAGCAAAATGAACTTTTCTCGGGGCCTAGATGCAAATTTTGAAAACATGCATTTTTCCCTAATCCAAATAAAATGCAAATAAACTCAGACAAATCCAAGATTTGATTTATTTATTACATCTTCATTTTTCCTAAATTTGGGAAAGTCATATTATTCCCGTCTCTTATATTTTTGATATCGGAAAAAATAATGAAGATGAAATAAACAAAATCAAATGATCCTCTTTTCAAGGTTTGAGAAAACTCAAATATGAAAATAACGAAATCTCCAAATCTCTCCGGGGGTCCTTGAGTTGCGTGAAATTTTCTAGGATCGACCAAAATGCAAGAAAATATGATGTGCATGATGATCTACTGTATAACATTCCAAATTGAAAATTTGGGATGTTACAAGCACGTCGTTTAAATTGTCGACAGTGGCTACCAAGTGGGTGGTGGGTGGGTTTTGAATTTCTTCATCGTTCGTATCCCATCCTCGCTGACCGTAGTTCGGCCAGGGCTCTCCTGATAAGGAGAGAGACTTGAGAGAATTCAGGATATCACCAAAAGGCGAGTGCTGAAAGATGTCCGCGGAGGTGAACTCCATTATTGGCGCCCAATCGGATTCGATCGGCAGGGGCGCGGGGGGTTCGGAGTTCGGAAAGGAGTCTGGATCCTCGGAGTCACAGATCATGCAGAGTGTGGGGCTAGCGTTCGGCTCGATCGCCTTTGAGATCGCAGCCCCCAAGGTGACGTCCAACCGCTCATCCTCGATTGGCGCAATAGGCTCCGAGTTAGGGGTCGGAGCCGATGCGTGTGCAGCCTCCAGGATACTGTCCGGAGGCAGAGCTAGATCATGCCCCTCGAGATAGTACGACACGCTTGGCCGTGGCTCGAACCCGTCGAAGATCAAGTCTCCACGGATGTCAGCCGTATAGTTTAAGCTTCCAAACCTGACTTGATGGCCAGAGGCGTAGCTTTCGATCTGCTCCGGGTGGCCAAGCGAATTGGCCCGCAGTGCGAAGCCGCCGAAGACGAAGATCTGTCCGGGGAGAAAAGTCTCACCCTGGACCGCATCGTTGTTGATGATCAAAGGAGCCATCAGGCCTAAAGGCGACGACACAAAGGAACTCTCAATGAAAGCACCAATGTCGGTGTCAAAACCGGCAGATCTCGGGTACGGGGTCCCGAACTGTGCGTCTAGGCCAGATGGTAACAGGAGGCAGGGAACACGATGTTTTACCCAGGTTCGGGCCCTTTTGATGGAGGTAAAACCCTACGTCCTGCTTGATTAATATTGATGATATGGGTAGTACAAGAGTAGATCTACCACGAGATCAAGGAGGCTAAACCCTAGAAGCTAGCCTATGGTATGATTGTTGTATATGGAGTTGATGTCCTACGGACTACAACCCTCCGGTTTATATAGACACCGGATAGGGTTAGGGTTACATAGAGTCGGTTACAATGGTAGGAGATCTTGAATATCCGCATCGCCAAGCTTGCCTTCCACGCCAAGGAAAGTCCCATCCGGACACGGGACGAAGTCTTCAATCTTGTATCTTCATAGTCCAGGAGTCCGGCTGAAGGTATAGTCCGGCTACCCGAACACCCCCTAATCCAGGACTCCCTCAGTAGCCCCTGAACTAGGCTTCAATGACGACGAGTCCGGCGCGCAAATTATCTTCGGCATTGCAAGGCGGGTTCCTCCTCCAAGTCCTTGATAGAAGATTGTAAACACCAAGATAGTGTCCGGCTCTGCAAAATAAGCTTCCACATATTGCCATAAAGAGAATAATATTAACACAAATCGAATCTGCTGACGTATTCCGCAGTGCGTCATCACACTATGGCCAAATCCTTTACTCGAATCGTTTTTACTTCTCCACCTCAGCATGTTTTGCGAGGCGGTTTCCTTGGCACGTCTTGTCAAAGCAGAGATCGTGTACCCCCCTTTTACGGGATTCTCATCAATACGGACGTGGGTAACCCAATCGTGCCTGTTAGCATGTTTTCTCGATTAAAGGCGAGTCCCAAACGGTTACGAGGAGGGCTCCTAGTATTCAACCTCTTATAAAGAGACCAGGGCCTTACTTCTTTTCTCCAATTCCAAAACAAGTTCGCCCGTCGCCTCGAGTTCCAACACCCTAGGCTCCAGATTCCGGGCGCCTCGGACCTTCGACAATGTCCGGTTCCGACCTTCAAGGCCGATGGATGCCCTCCTCCGTCACGGAGGTGGACGTGCTAAAGTTGAGGGCGTCACAGAAGTGCTTTCATCAAGGGTGACTGACACGTGGCATCCACCGTAACGGAACGCCGTTAAGCTATCGGGTCGGGTTTTGGATCCGATAACCCGTTAACAGCCCCGACGAATGGGGATTTTCCACGTGTAAAATCATCATTGGCTGGAGGAAACACATGTCGGCTCATCGTTGGGACAGATGTCATCCACTCATTGGACAGAAGGCGCCTATGATACGTCGACATGTGGCACGGCCCAACAGAGGCCCATTCCTGTGAAAAGGCCGGCCTGTTTGACTTGGTCAAAAGGTGGCGGGTCGGCCCATGTAAAGCCTGTTAACGACATGTTTGCATATAGCCCATTTACAGCCCGCTAACCCAAGGCCCGTTACGCCCTATCCGAATTAGGCCCAGTAGCGTCATCTGGGCCACCCAATATGATTCCAGCCCATTTTCACTTTTGGCCCATGTATGGCCCATGACGTCTTTCAGCCCATATGAGGCCCTATGTAACTCTTGGCCTATTAACGGCCCATGGTGAAACTGGCCTGTAATGAACAATGTATCACTTCATACCCATTAACGGCCCGTTATTCCGTTGGGCCATTTCCAGCCCATGTTATCTTTCGGCCTTCTCAGAGCCCATTTATTCTTGGGCTCATTTCCAGCATTCGTTTACTTATGGCCCGTTACTGTCATTTTCTGCTTGTGGGCCAAATTCAGCCCGTGGTTACAGTCGGCCCGTTTGTGGTCTGTTAATACGTTGGGCCGTTTTCATAGCGTCACCAAATAAGGCCTATTAACGATGGCCCATTATGGTCGGCCCATGAACGGACGATTCCAACTCTAGCCCATTTAAGGCCATAATGCGGTCTGTTTGGCCCATGTTTGGCCAATCGATCATACGGCCCGTATAAGGCCCATTGATGATATGGCCCGCAGAAGGCCCATTGTTTCTACGGCCCGTAGAAGGCCCATTGTTTCTACGGCCCGTAGAAGGGCCACTGTTTCTACGGCCAGTAGGAGGCCCAGTGTCACTACAGTAAATATTAGCCCATGGTTGGCCTAGTTTTAAAAAATATTTTATTGCAGCCACTAGCTAACCGCGGAAAAAGAACTACAATGACTACAAGCAAACAAATAAACAAGACAACAAGGAAATAAATAAGCAAGCAACTAATGCTAGGCTATCACGGCTATTACACATATTACATCCACTGGGCATCAAAGTTCGCCACCAGTGCAAGTATAGGGAACAAAGCAGCATATCATATACACTGGTTGTCAACGTTGGCGACCAGCGTAAATAAACGCCGCACCAAAACAAATCCAGAACTGAAACCACTTTAGAAGATCTCAAGAAACAATATCCTGGGTACCCATAATGCTGGCAAGATGCTTATTAAGCTTATTAACTTTCTCTTGTTTGGCGCTTAAATCCTCCAGCGCTTGCTGTTGCACCAGAAAATAGGCATCTGAATTCTGCAGGGACTTCCTCAGTCCTTCAGCTTCCTGTCGCAGCACATCTGATCGATGTCTTTCAACTTGAAGTTGAGACTCAAGAAGACGAACTGATTCAGGCAGCGAGTTCGAAGAGCTTGTGCCAGCAGTAGTGGCCAGTAACTCGAACACTACATCAAGACAGGACTTTTGGGTTCCCTCACTGTCGTCAAGATAGTTTTTATCAGCTTTCTTGGAGACCAACAAGGATTTCCCACTATCTTGAACCTTATCTGCATTACTTCCTTTACCATTGGATAACGCGGTACTGTTCTCCAATGTTTTGTCTGCATTCTAAAAGAGAAACAAGCAGACACATCACATGTTTACCATGTTGTATATGAAACTCATTTTGGTAAATGAGTTCAGTAGTAAAATGGATAGGATAACAACATGAAACAAACATATATCTATGTACCATGGTCACTTTATGGTCTATGTCATTCTAGTTTTTGTTGCCAAATCAAGATAGAGACACAGTTCAAATAACATTTGTTCAAGACAAAGCAGAATAGACAGAATATAAGTGTGGGTAACTATAGAGCAATAACAACACTTGTAATGTGCATGACATGAGAACATAACTGTTTATTCAATTGAAACTGAAATCAACATAGAGCAGGTTACAACAGCAAACCAGTTAAATAAACAGGTTTAAAACATACCTGTTGCGCCATTGGAGTTTCAATTCCATCCTTCAAATTTGAAAATAGTTGGTATGAGTAAATACAGTAATGCAAGAGCAAAGGAGTATGAACCATAGCTAGAGAACTTGACCTAAGAACAAATCTTCTTCTCCTTTAAGCGTTGAGTTGGGATTCTTAGTGGTGGTCCTCGTGCTTTGGGCACTGCAGTTCCCTTACTAACTGCTCATGTTTGGGTGCTCTGTGGTGGAGACGGTGTTGTGTCAACTGGAACTGGGTTACTATCTGTCGGGGTTGGGGTTAGAAGGGGTGTAGCTGGTTCTCTGTCCAACTGGGTAGGGGTACAATCTGCGAGAGTCTGGGTTATGTGTGGTGGATCTAGTCCTTGGGCAAGTACAACTGTGGTTCTATCTGCATCAACTGGTAGCACTATCTTTTCTGAAGACCGTGTTGTTACTCCCTTAGATACTTCCATCACGCTCTCCAATTCCAATGGCTGATAAACAAGAAAAGTAATTGAAAGTATAGACATTGTATGATAGATAGGTGCAATGGATAGTGGGGAATAAAAGAGGGCATGAAATAATTCATATTTATGTTGTCTAACCAAACAGGATAGCATGACACAATTTCACATATATGATGGCTAACTAAACAGGATAGCATGACACAATTTCACATTATGATGGCTAACTAAAAAAGATGGAAAGACATAGTTCAAAATATGAGACTATGTAAACAGGATGACATGACATAACTATATAATGTGTTTATTAAATAGGTTGGCATGCCATCATTCACATACATTCACGGATAGAATGCCATAATTCAAAATATGATGACTTTAAACACTAAACAGGATGAGATGATATAACTATATGATGTCTTTATTAAATGGGTTGCCATGCCATAATTCAGATAGATGATGTGTATGTACTATGTAAACATGATGGCATGATATAATTCAAATATATGATTTATATAATAAGCAAGTAAGCAGATGGCAATCCATATATGATGTAAAAACTAAGCAATGCAAGACAACATGCATGACATGGGTAATATAACCCTGCCAAGTTTGAGCATAGACCTTAGGGGGGAAATAGGAATGGTCATCAGTCTCTGCATCCTCCTCTGAGGAGCTCTCTGTAACCAGCAAGATGTCTGCTTCAGCAGGTAGCATTGTCTGCTCTGAATACCTTGTTTTCACTGCAGATACTTCCATCACCGCTTCAAATGGCTGATGCACAGGAAGAGTAGTTGAATATACAAACGTTGTCGGCAAATGGAACACATAATACAAAAAAATGATAGCATGATATAATTCACATACATGATGATTGGCTAAACAGCATGGCATTGCATAATTCACATATATAATGCCTTTGCAACAAGATAGCATTGTATAATTTACATATATAATGTCTTGCAACAAGATGGCAATGCATAATTTACATATATGGTAATTAGACACTGAACATGTGGTATTCACACAAAGCATGTCTAAACTAATCAAATGACATAGCAATGCGAGACAGCATACGCACGATATGAGCAACATAACCCTGCCAAGTTAGAGCATACAGCTCGGGGGGGGGGGGGATAGGACTGGTCATCTGTCTCTGAATCCTCCTCTGGGGAGCTATCCGTAACTAGCCAGATAGCATGGCCTGCTCTGAAGACCTTGTTTTCACTCCAGAATTTGCCATCACCGTGTCAAATGGCTGATGCACACGAAGAGCAGTTGAATGTACTAACATTGTTGACAAATGTAATATGTAATAAAAAAAGGATGGCCTAATATAATTTACATATAAGATGACTAGCTAAGCAGGATGGCATTGCAAAATTCACATATACGATGCCTGGCTAAACAAGATGGCGTTGCATAATTCACATAAACGATGAATAAACTAAACCGATGGCATTCGCACAAAGGATGTCTAAACTAAGCAGATGACATATTTGATGTATAAAGTAAGCAATGCAAGACATCATAGGCATGGTATAACCAACATCAGCATGCCAAGTTAGAGCGAAGACCTCAGGGGGTAAATAGGAGTTGTCTTCTCCTTCTGAATCCCCCTCAGAACAGATATCTTCCTCTCGATTAGAATCCGAAATGCATGGAGGGGGCTGCCTTTGCGCCTACCATGGAGCGACGTCTGCATGAAATTTTATTGCCACACAAGGCTCGTCTCGTTTGCTCTACATGTTCAGTTCCATTGTTTACAATAACTATCATGCATAGGAATAAAACATAGTGAGATTATGTAAGGAGTGCATGTAGAAATCTAGAGTGATGGTAGCAACCTGTGGATAGACCCAAAACCAATAATAGCAGGCAAATAATGGCTTCAGTTAAAAAATACAGATAATGGCTTCTTTATTGTTTGTTTCCCACCCAACATGAAACTCATAGTAGACACGGGAGATTAACCAGATAGTAGATAGATACTATTGATAGCGGCCCCGATATGTACCCCACAACCATTTAAAAACTCAAGTTTGACCATTAGTTTGGAGCTGACTCAAAGTCTAATCGGTGAACAGGATGATAAAGTAGCATGTAATATTAAGCGATGCATAACGTAAGCAGACACGAAAGAGTGCGACCTCTCTTGCGGACCCGTGTAGTCCTCGAGGTCATCTGCTTGGTTGATGATGGTAATGCAGTTTTCATGGCTGCCAGCGGCGGGGAAGAAGATCTGAGGCGGCGAAAGACAGTCTGGAGGCCGGGTCCCTGTTGTGCTGGACCCTTCTGTCATTGGAGCAGCTGAGCTGGGGTGGACGACGACGCAGCAGGAGTGGGACAAACCACACAAGGTTTTCTTTGACTACTATCTGTAAGAGAAGTAATTTTGTAAGGGCTCGTTTGAATTGGAGGATTCCAACAATGCAAGGATAGGAAATAGACAGGAATAGGATAGGAATGCACGTGCAAAACAGAGAATTTAAAAACACAGGAATTCTGCCAATCTGGGTGTTTGATTCACAACAATTGGAAGATCACAGGATGCAAAGAAGCATGGTGAGATTAAGTCAACCCACAAGAAAATGTACGCTTATAAAGCTATTATGCTACTATCTCTTAGTCTTGTGCTTCATGAATAGGAATTTGAAAAGGAGGACAAGTGAAAATTAAAATTGATGTGTTTTTTCTTTCAAGGAGACACTAAAGGAAAAAATCCGTGTGCTCAGTGGACAATATATATAACATGTAGAGTAAAAAAGAGATGCAACAAGTGTACAACCTCTTTGGCGAAGCCATGTCGATCTCAGCGTGATTGGGTTGGTTGGTGAGGATGCTCCGGCTGACTTTGCTGTCGGAGGAGGGGAAGAAGATCTTAGGCGTATAGAGATGGAGCCCGAGGTACTGCTCCACTGTGATGGAGGGTTTCGTCGTTAGAGCAGCTCCGGCGAGTTGTACGACGCCGAGGCTGAAGCAGGACAAGAGAGACGACGAACAACGTTAACCTGAGTGGAATTCTAATAGCATATCCAATACATGACGTAAAATACATAACCACAAAGTGCCAGATGTAAAATACATCAGCCGCTCATCTCTGAACTTAATTGTCGAAACTGAACTTAACTGTCGAAACTGAACTTAACTGTCGAAACTGAATTTTGCTGTCGAAACTAAATTTTGCTGTCGAAACTGAATGCACTAGCAAGGTGAGGCTACACGTCGGTCCACTGACTTTTTCATCTCTGGTCAGTCGATTTTGCAGCAGTTGGATACAAAACCAAGGGCCTGCGGTTCATCTTAACCTCCACCCCCCTAAGCTGCCAGCCACCACCGGCGAAACAGTAGCCCCCCGCCGCCCACGGCCGGTGGTGCGCTACCCCGCCCGCCCCAAAAACACTCCCCACCGCCGGTCCGCCGCCGCCCCGGCCATCCCTCTAGCCTCCCCCCCCCCCGCCCGTGCCGAGCTTTTTCTTCGGCGTTCGCCACGCCACCGCCCCGCCAACGCCCCACCACCGCCGGCGACCACCGCCCCCATCCCGAACCCTAAGATAGACAGTAGGGTACCTCTCCAGCAAGCCCCCCTCTCCGCTGCGGCTGGTTCTTCCTTCACCCCAGCGAGCGCCCCCCCACCCCCTGAAAATCGACTGACCCAAAAGTCGATTCAGTCGACTGAAGTGTAGCTAAATTGGAGCAGCATCGCAAGCAAGAGCAAGAGCGAGAGCAGCAGCATGAGCAAGAGCAATAGCAAGAGCAGACCAGGCATGGGACCGAGAGCAAGAGCAGAGCAGCAGCACGAGCGAGAGCTAAAGCAGCAGCAGCAGCTCCTACTGATGTGGACGTCGCCGCCGAGGGAGCGACGTCGTGGAGGAAGTGGCCGGCGATGCCGCCGTGGATGGAGCCGCGCCGTGTCGGCTCGGGACCGAGCACCAGCAGCACTGTGAGATCGAATCAAGAAGAAAATGCGGCGATTAGTGTACAACCTCTTTGGTGGCGCCGATTAGGCCACAGCTTCATCCGAGGAAACGATGATGATGATGCTCTTCCGATGGTGCAGGTGAAGATAGCGGTGTGGGAATGGAGGTGGCGTGAAAGATGAGGGGGACATCGGGGCAGCTCCTTGGAGGTGGAGGACGGGGTGGCTGAACTGGCGGGACGATGAGATCGATGACGGATCCTCACCCAGTACGGTGGATGAGGGACGTCGTGGTGTTGCTGTAGACGACATCGTCGGGGAAGAGGCTCCGGCTGGGTGGCGGACGGAGCAGGGTGTGGGGTTTCATCGCGGGTTTTCGCGGCCTCGGTGTATGAATGGGTGCGCGGATGGGATGGCAGTGGGGAACCATGGCTTAGAGATGCGCTTGTCTGAAATGTGGGGTAAGTTACGAAAGTACCCCCACCGATTTGAGGCGGTTCTTTCGATTCAGGGGTACCACGGGCATTTCGCGTGTCGGGATTTCACAGGAGGTGGGAGTTTTCGCGCGCGTTGTAATTTTGGAATAGCAAGGCGCGGGTTGAGATGGAGGGAGTTGTCGGAGCACAACGAGACAAAGATATATCTTAAATATTTCGGGCTAACAAGGCGCGGGTTGAAATTTCCGGACAAGCCTAATGTGTACTGTACCAAATCAATGCGTCCTACAAATGTCATTCAAAACTTTGAATTCATGTTATGTTCAATTAAAATATTTCACTACCTGTATAATGCATGCAACCTACTACTCAAATGAACGTTTTAGTGCATTCCAAACGTATATACTACCGCTTCAATATGAACTAAATTTGAATTTGTTTCTCTATTTGAATAAGATCTACAGTAATGATTGTTGTGAAGTCAAAGCATTTGAATTTGTTTCTCTGTTTTAATAAGATCTACAATCATCATTATTGTCAAGTTAAACCATCGTTTGTGTATTATCTTCATAGCACACCACATGATTAGTCTCGAGTTACATATGAACATGTGTACTATATGAACTAGAACTAGATTTTTTGAATCCACTTTATTTTGATTTCAAGTCACATTACATTTCTAGCTATAGCTAGATCTTCATAATCTAAACCATGTCTCATATGTATAATGTGTTTATCACATTATGTATGGTGCCCCGCCCCCTACGCCTACAAGTATTTAGATGTGAGTTGCAAACACCACACACTACCACAGATTCAAATAATATGTGAGAATGTTCGATATATAGTATTGTTTAGATTGTTTGATATTTAGTTGTAAGCTGCAAACGGCACACATTATCACAAATTCAAATAAAATGTGAGATTGTTTGATGTATAGTATGGTTTAGATTGTTCGGCATTTAGCTGTGAGTTGCAAACGCCATGCATTATCACATTATGGTATAACATGTGCACAGCACGTGTATCACCGCTATATTCATGCATGCAATGTTTAAAACACTATGATCTCCTATTCAAATATATGAATCCGCTTTCATATCAAATTATGATCTTTGTTAGTCTCTTACACCCACACAATCCTCTAACCTTTGTAGCTACCACTAACTTTCTCTCGTGCATGCACACGCCCTCCTCACCCTCCCCCTCCCTCGGCATTCTATACACCGGGCACATTCATTTTTTTTCTTTAGGTCATTCTCCCAGAGTCTCCACAACTCCTTTCCGACACACACCGATCGACAAACATCTCCAGTGATGCCTGCCTATAACATACACACACACCTTCAATCTCCTCCTTTATGTGTCCTTGCCTCGTGTCTCTCATACGGTCAGACACACGTGTAAACTCTCGCCCCTCTTTTCATCGATCTCACAACCGCACACTCCTCCCCGTATCTAGCTAGTAGTTGGGCCTCTCGCACCACCTCCTAGCTCCATTCTCTCTGTCTATCCATCTCGCTGGGCCTTATTTTCCTCTAACAAATGGACGTACACTGACCGATCTCTCGCTATACATATAGCTAGATAGGTCCTTATAACTCTTTTTACCCACACATCAATTGATCTACCTCATTAGTTGTGTCTCTCCCTTCCTCCGACAAAAAACAATTGATCTACCGATCTAGTTAGGTTTGCTTGCCAAACACATGGTTCCCCTTCATCATCCATGGATGCATCCCGACAGATCTATGACGCACAGGCACACACAGAAACACATCCCCACTCTTATCGATAACATTGTAGTTCCACCCTCAGTTTGTCTAGTAGGCCTCTCCCACCATCTTCGAGAAGCAACTCCATCACCCATCCAGCACTCTACCCCTCTCCCTCCCTCTCCCTCCCTCTCTCTCTCCTCTTTCTCTATGTCCCATCATATTCCCCGTCCTTCAGTTATGTATGGATGTCGACCGATCTCCCTCAAGACATAGCTGGGTCTCTCCTCAACACATACATGAGTCGTTCTACCTCTATAGTTAGGCCTCTGCCTACCCCTCCCCCCACCCTCCCCCCCACACACACCGATGCATGGAGCCCTCTAGTCATGTCTCCCTGCCACACACAAACTTGACATGTGCCCTCTAACGTTCCGCTAGGCAGTCGCCCTATATCTTTGACTTGCACACACACACACACAATTTCGATGGCTCTCTTCATCGATCTCGCACCCACCCACTTGATCCTCTCTTCGACTCTATCGATAGCTATGACCCCTCCCTCTCTTCTCGTGGATTGCCCGACCCTCTATGTATGGTATGGATAGGCCTCAATTTCACACACATTGCATGCAAAATTTTGTTTGAGATGTCATCGACGCATATTCCCACAAATAATTCACGAAATCAACCCCCCACCCCACCCCACACCAAAACAAAAAACACTCAAGAACGCGGTTTGTATCTCTCACACACACCCACGTAGGTGGGGTACGTGCACGAAGAGAAGAGGTGCATGCACGGCGCACGTACTCCCGTCTCTTTCCCAACCACACCCGCGCGGGTACACTGTGGAGCTCATTTCTGTACGAAAATGGCAGCCCACGTGGTAATTTGGCGCGTGTACTGGTTGTCCACTTGGTGGAGGGAGGATCGTCTACCACGGGTGAACAAAAAAATTGCGACTTGACGTGTTATGTTAAAAAAGGGGCAAACCATGTGGGGCCTACCTTAGAGGCAAGGCTCTATACACTGGAGTACTTTTGATGTGTCCCGTCAACTCGCAGAACGAGGAGAAGCTTGCTTAGTACACCGTCTCCCCCGTTCCTAAATATAAGTCTTTGTAGAGATTTCACCATGAACCACATGCAGATGTATATAGATGCATTTTAAGTGTAGATTCATTCATTTTTTTCGTATGTAGTGGAATCTCTACAAAGACTTATCTACTAGTAATAGCTAGCCCCCCACTACTAGGAATTCTCTATCCTCTCCTTGAGCCACATCATCAAAATTGATGTAGCCGTTAGATGAAGTAAATCAGTCCATAATAGCCATTTGATCTAGACGTTGAGAGGCTCCGCACTAAGCCACATGCAAGCATGCAGAAATACCGTGGCACATGCATGTGAGTGGGTTTTAAATCACATCAACATGTGTGCATGCAAGCATGCACCGGTAGCATGCATGTAAGTGAGCTTTTAAGTCCCATTAACATGTCAAAAAGAAAAATATAATCCCATTATGCAGTAGGAGTTGGCTGATCTTTTTTCCTTATGTGGGATGATCTAAATGATGGTGGGAGTTTATTTAGTTTGGCTACCACACTTTTCATGCGGTTATAGAGTTTTTTTAGTTCTATGAAATTGATAATTTTGCGCAGAGAGATATACCGCTGTTCCGCGGCAACGGCGAGGACTCATCTAGTAATTTTTAGGAACGGAGGGAGTACTATGTAAAGAGTTAGGTGTCGCACGGTGATAGTGTGAGGTGGGCCATGTAATCACTGAGCCGGCGTGTTTTCACTGCTCTTGCCCGCCTCCGCTGTAAGAATGGAGAAAATTATAATCTAGTAGTGGTACCTCCATTCGCCGAAAGCGTGCGACATCCAGCAGTCCTACCACCTCAGTAATAAAGACCAATGAGCCGTCAAATCACATAGACCCAGCAGTAACCATCACTCTTGCGCCAGTGAGAGGTCGTGTCCGCTCTGCCCGGGCCTGAATGCGGCACCGATTCTTTGGAGCGGCGCTGAGCGTTTCGGGCGGGAAGCGCGCGCGGGCGATGGAGGGGCTTTGGGTGGGCCAGGTTGGTCAGGAGCGGGTGTGGCAGCTGTCCGCATGTCCCTCTGGACATGCCCGGAAACGAGAGGATGCACCGACTCTCGCGGATAAAATCGTACACTACACAACATCTCTTTGTAGGAGTAGGTCGATCTGTCGCTCTCTCTAACACACACATGTTGTTAAACACACACACACACACACACACACACACACACACATGCACGCACCTTGGTCCCGTTGCACCTTCTAACTTGAGGTCTCGGGTTCGATAACTACACTTGAGCATAATTTGTGCCAGGAGGATTCTTTGACTGGTCAAAATGTTTTCTAGGGTTTGCACGCTTCACACTCTCTCTCCAGTATATATATACACGCTGGAGCCTCAGTGCTTGTAGTTGCTCTCTTCACACTCTCTCGCCCTCTCCCTCCGTTCTGAATTACTTGTCGCAGGTATGGATGTATCTAGATGTATTTTAGTTCTAGATACATCCATTTCTTCGACGAGTAATTTGGAACAGATGGAGTAGTTGCTCTCTTCACACTCTCTCGCCCTCTCCAGATCTAAACAAGACTTCGTTGGCCTCTCTCTCCCCTCACTGCTTCTCAAAGAGCCGGCAGGATCCGTCCGCTGGGAAGGGAAGGAGGCTTAACGTTGTCACCGTCCGCGAGGGACTACCGGCGCGGCTATTCACTTTCCACCCAGCGGCGGCGCGGGAGGGCCTCCGACCCCTTCTTCTTCGCCGTCGTCCCGTCGCCCACCGAACCACGCCCCAAGAACCTTAAGGTATAATTTACTTACTCCACATGCATTACCTTAGCTGCATGTATACCATGAATCTAGGACATGGTTCAAAGAGGAAAGGAGTGGGGGAAAGTAGTGGGAAAAGTTGTATATAGCATGAATCTAGGATGTGGTTCAAAGAGGAAATGAAGGGGGAAAGTTGTATAGCATGAATCTAGGACGTGGTTCAAAGATGAAAGGAATGGGGGAAAGTAGTGGGGAAAGTTGTATCGCATAAATCTAGGACGTGGTTCAAAGACAAAAGGAAGGGGCGAAAGTACTAGTTCAAAAAGGAAAGGAAGGGACAAGGCTGTAGAGTTTGAGCAAGACTAGATTTGTTGCGCTCACATAGGGAAAGGTGTCTAAAGATAACAAAACTGGGACCAACACAAATATGCTCCTTGGTTGTTTGTCCTTTGTTGCAACAGACTGTGCATGACCACAGTACATCGGTAGATGCACATGGTGCTGGTGCATCCACTGTCCCATGCAACTCATTAGCTGTTGTTAATCTAAGGCCCTGTTTGGTTTAAAACTCCCTAGTCCCTACCTGCTTGGTTCCAGAGACTAAACATGGACTAGAGGTTATTAAATGGCATGCTAAAATACCATGTTACCCCTAGTAATGAACTAATAGAGACAAGGTGCGATGTGTGGCAGGGGCAACTGTTGGAAAAAGTCCCAAAAAGACTCCCTCGGGGTCTTCTTTCTTTAGTCCCAAATACCCACTTTTAGTCCCTAAAAGTCCCTCCTGTTTGGTTTAGATGGGACTGACACGGAGTTTTTTTGGTCCCTACACCAAAATGTCCCTATAAACAAACACCCTCTAATAATGCCGCTGGAAAATTGATGCAATGCCACAGTTAAAAGCAAATTACATGTTTAACGAATTTTATTGTTAATATAATCTCTATGTTAATATTAATCAATGCCACCATTTGAGAAATGCTACTGTCTTGTTTTCTTTCCCATTTAGATAAGGTAGATGCTTCTTTTTGTTGGCTTCTGTGTCATCCACCGTTATTGACCACTAATTGTTTCCTTTGCACCTCTGTGTAAACAGGGTTATCTACTTCACCTCGTTGCCATTGTGACCTTTTGTTGCACTGCACAAAACACTTTTTTTAAGAGTGTTTTGTGCAGTTCAACCAAGATGTCACACCGACAACATTGCTTGATTGCTTGATCTTAGTGGAACTGCACAAGAGGAGATCTTACTTCCTATCCGTTAAGGCGAATTTGGTTCAGATCTTCTTCTTGTGAGTTGTTTGAATTCCGCAACATGAGAGGTTAGTACTAGCCTTCTTTCACATGATTCTGCAGTGTGCTTTCATATGTTGTGCTACTTGTACGATAATGTTGCTTGATTTTAGTGAACTGCACAAATGGATACAAGACTTCCAATCTGTATGTGCACTGTAATATCCCATTGAGGTAAGATAAGGATATTTCACAACTGTTGGCCTTTATTTTGCCACTTTCATTAGAAAATTAAGTTTAGTACTATACTTGTGCTCCCTAATTAACATGCCAAATCTTACATTGAAGGCGAAGCTTGTCTGTTATTGAACCAAGTGATGAAGGGGAAGAACAAGCGGAAGAAAAACAAAAATCAACTCCCGGTGCTGTAATGAAGCACTGGAACTGTGATGACACAAGTAATGATATAGTTTTGCATCTTAATTTATTGCTATGGCTGGAACGAGCAATTGTTTTGCCACTGATTTGATGCCACTCTTAATGTAATATGTAATTATCTCAATTTGTGCAAACAGGGATCTTCTTTGAATATACCATATATTTTAGTGGAACTGCACATGAAGATGTTGGAAACATTAAACTAATCGAGGAGTATATAGTAAGCATGGCCACCACTGTAGATAGCAACAGATGGTTCCGGAGAAGTGCTTCATCTGTATGCTCTACACAATAAGCCTCCTGACAAAGGTTGGTACTCGCCCCCTGATTTCATCCATATGATTGAGCTTTGTCATCTATATTGGTGTTGTGGTACTGTTTAGATACTGTCATGAAAAAGTGGTATTGTCCCTGAGAAGTGCTTCATCTGTGCTGTTTGAAATAGTTCCTTTCCTTTTTTCGAGCAAACAGGGATGCTAGCATTTAGTAGTCCTCTTGTCTTTGCACAAAAGGATCATCTTCCTCTGAAGAAGAATATGGAGTACGTGAAGTGACTAGTTCCGATTATGCCAGGATGAAGAAGCCCTGTCTATCTTCTCATCAGAAGGAGCAGTTGAAGGATGGTTACATTACTCCCCACAAGACCAAACTAACTTCAGCTCAGAAGGACTGACAATTCTCCATCTTTTTGCTATGATGCGCGAGTACAATGTTGTTCTAGGATTCTTTCTGGTGAGTTCCATTTTTCTAAAAGTGTGCTCTACATGGACCATGTATGTGCCTATTGAAACTGTCAATTCATAGTACAGTTTGCTTTATACTAATCATTTTTTTTGTATTTGTGCAAACAGGGGTGCTCAGCTTGATTTCAATGGGAACTGCACAAAATGTTCATGAATACATCGAATCATTCATTTCCACCACAAGAAAGGAGGTGCCGATAAGTTCAAGGCGTTGCAACATATAAGGGCGAAATCATACAAGCTACGCGCGAATTTGGTTGATTTTGGTGGAACTACACAGAAAGAACAGCTGGTTTATTTAGCACGAGGTGCCATGTCAATGTCCGAACTAATGGCAAACCTAATGGCAAACCCTGCCCATTCCACAATCGTAGGCATTTGATATTTCGGAATGGGACAACCTTGTCAAATTTTGCTCAGTGATTTTAGCAAGACACGCGTTTGATATCTTCGAATGGGACGCCCTTTGCTGTCAGCAGCTTCGATCTATTTTTTCTTTATTCTTTAGTTGTGAAGTCAATATTACCTCTGACATGTGAGTCGCTGAGATGCATAATCATCGATTGTTTTGAATTTTCTCTATGAATTGCCAGGCCCGTGTGTTTGATTGCAATGTACAGAAATGCTAAAAAGCTGCTCAAATTCTTTGTACTCCTTCTGTTCCTTTTTACTTTGCACATTGTGAAAGTGCATACTTTTTTGTATAAGATTGGTCAAAGTAGAGATACTTTGTCTGCAGGCAAAACTTGTATGCAGACTAGAAAGGACCGGAGGGAGTACATGTGAAATTGCTGCAAACGAGGTGATCACCCTGGGAATAATGCTAGTACGTATTGTTTTGCATGTTCATCCAATGCCAGTGATACAGGAATTCGAACTAATCGAAATAAATTCATCCACACATGGTCGGATTTCATATAAACATGCAGGATTTCATTACATTTCATACATTCTTCAACTAAATAGCGGTGCGCTGGAGATATTATTAATTAACCGAAGCTACCCACCTATGTCCTGCTGAGCCGAACAAAAGCTTCAGTGACTTAACTGCAGGTGCAGTTGTGTAACTGACATGTGGCCTGTTGGGCCCACGTGTCAGTCAGCCAACTGTACCAGCAGTTAAGTAGAAGCAGCATTCTTCTCCAACGCAGCTCTACGACTCCACGTCGCCGCCAAGAAGCTAACCGGCCGTCAATGGTCAACCCGCCTAGCTTGGCTTCAACCGGAGGGTAGTAGCGGTGGCCTTACTTGAACTCGAGCGGCGGCGACCTACCGTGTTCTACTCTTCCTCATTTTCTGTGTGGCACGGCCTCGTTGGCAGCGGGGCGGGGCCTTGGCGGAGCCGGCGGTGTCCTCTGCCTCGTTGTTGGCGCCGCGGGGCCTCGGCGGAGCCGGCGGTGTCTTCTACCTTGTTGTTGGCGCCATGGGGCCTCGGCGGAGCAGGGCCTCGTTGACGCCAGCGGAGCGGGGACTCATCGGAGCCGATATTGTCCTCTGCCTCGTCCTCGGTCTCGCCAAACAGCGCCTCGCCCGCTTCATCGCCCTCTTTGTAGGCGGCCACAGCCTCTGCCACCTGCATGCGGTACCGCCAGCGCTCGAAGTGGCCCTTGCGGGCGGAGCGGTACGAGTCGAGCAGCACCTCCTGCTCTGCCCGCTCCGCGGCGATCTGCTCCTCCGCCTGCAGGTGCTCCTCGAGGAGATGGTGGTTGTAGGTGGCGGCGGCCTGCACCTCCCGGAACTTCTTGTCACGCATCTGCCTCACCCTGTCCATATATTGGGCATGGGCCTCGTCGATGGTCATGGTGCAATGCACCAGCAAGGATGGCGCGGAGGAGGGGGTTGGCGCCGGATCGTCGACTACCATGTTCTCCATTGGGACGTCGTCATCCTATGGCTGCCTGTCGGCCAGCCGGTCAGCAGAAATGGCTGCCATCTCATTATGGTCCGTCATCCGCCCGTCCCGAAGAGTGCTGGAGCGCGATGAAGCCATGGTGGGAAGTAGTGGTGTGGACAGGAGAAAGGGAACGGATGCGGATGACTGCGGCTATGGCCGGCGCAACAGTTTATATAGCAATGGTGGGCGGGCGGAGCGACGGACGTGTGGAGCCGGAGCAGCCTCCTCGGCAACCGCGTATCATTAATATGGGCGGCAGATGGACGGACGGACGACACTTGTGTCGTTTGAAGGCAGAGTAATCGCCTGCACCGGGAAGCGGGGAGGGCGGCGCTGACTGTTTCAGGCGGAAAGCGCGCGCGGGCGAGGAGATGACTTTACTTGCAGAGGATGACAATGGGGACCCACCAGGTCCATAGCCTCATGTACGCAAGTGCCTTATTATTATTATTATTATTATTATTATTATTATTATTATTATTATTATTATTATATATAATTTATTTTTCTTCCTCCTGGTTTCCTGACATCACGGTCCCACACCATTCTCAACCTATGTAGTAGTAGTCAATAAACGAGAGAATTGCACAAGAAGCGGCCGACAGCTGGGACCAAGTAGCTCGAGCAGTATTTGTGTTTTTGAGGTGTGAGCACTGCAGAGTTTTTCGATGTTTAGCCCAGATATTAATTTTTCTCCTCTGAACAACAACGAAAACATCGCTACAGGTATTAACTGGGCGGGTTGTAGCCCGTCTAGCCCAGGCCAGATATCCAGCCCAGATATTAATTTTTTTCAAGCTGAAAATGGCTAGCCCAGCTATACTTTTTTTAGGAATACCCAGGCAAGGTCAAGTTGTTATTCTCCGCCTCGCTGGGCTGCAAATCTTTCCTAGGAGGGATGCATTAGGCTTAACAAGAAAATGGGCTTTAAGAAATAATAAATGGGATGTAATTATAAAAACTGGGCAGTAACTATTAAAAAATGCACCAAACACGTGATTACTTTATAAAATATTGTTTTTGGATATTGAAAATTTTAATTTCATTAATTATTGCGAGCGTAATGTTTCGTTGGATTTTTACGTAATATAAATTTATATTGAAATTGTATTCAATCTGACTAGAAATTTCGGGATAAAAATATTTCAGATCCCATCAAAATGTGGGAAATTTTATTGAATTCTGTTTTGAACGGTTGGTTGAAATGGGTTGTACTTTTAACAAACTATAAATGGGTTGTAGTAAATTCCATTAGAATTCAAAAATGGGCTACACATTCTTACAAATCTCAAATGGGCTATAAGTTCTCTGCCACACACTTCTGGCCTTACTAAGTTGACGTGTCCCCTAAGAAAACAGAGTTGACGCATATGCAAGGCTTTGTCAACTTATAGTCAACACACGGTTCTAGCAGCAGTGGCCGTTGGGTGTCCATCCAACGGATGCCGTGCTTCTTCTTCAATTTCGGATATTCTAGCTTCACCCGCCCAAAAAATGATTCCTCCCCCTGAAATCTGGGGCGCACCATTTTGGAAGCTGACCTATGGGCCTACTAAGTTGACGTACCAAGGGCTTTGTCAACTTAGTCAATATAAACGATTCTAGCTGTAGTGACCGTACAATGTCCACCCAACGGTCGTCGTGCTTCTTCAACCTCTGGTCTTCTTGCTCCAGCCGCCCAAAGCAGCGCCGGTCGTGCCGCCTGCTCCTGCCTCCCGTGGCCGGCTGTGCTACCGCGGAGGCCTCACCGCCCCCTACTACTCCCACCGCTGGACAGGCCATCCCTCCACTCACCCACACCCCCTGTTATTCTACAACGGCGGCAGTGCAGCCAAACCAGTGAACCCTCGTACTCCTCTTCGCGTGTGCATCCACTACCGCGTCTTCCCCGGCTCCGCGTCATCCCCTTCCTAGGCCTCGCCATCGTCCACCGCCCTGGTGCTCTCGGCGCGGCGTGGTCAACGTGGTCAAGGAACGACTTCCGTCGGACGTGGACTGTACGTGGAGAGGCTGACAGCTGGGTCCACGACAGCCGCAAGGAAGTGCCTCCTTATTACGCGCAAAATAATTATTCCTCCACCTGACAGCGGGGACCCACCGGACGGGCCACCGTATTTCGCAAAAAAAATGATTCACCCCCTGACTGCTGGGACCCACGAGCTACATCTTCGCACGCAAGGAAGTGCGTCCGGTAAAAAAATGATTCACCCACCTGACCGCTGGGACCCACCAGCTACATCTTCGCACACAAGGAAGTGCGTCCGAAAAAAATGATTCGCCCCTCGACTGCTGGGACCCACCAGCTACACCTTCGCTCGCAAGGAAGTGCGTTTGGGCAAAAAAACAATTCGCCCCCCTGACTGCTAGGACCCAGCAGATACACCTTCGCACACAAGGAAGTGCGTCCGGGAAAAAAAACAAAACGATTCGCCCCCCTGACTGCTGGGACCCACCAACTACATCTTCGCAGGCAAGGAAGTGCCTGACAGTCGGGACCCACCTGGTCGAAGCATACGTAGCGTTGTCATTCTGGTCGCAAACATGTACGTACATACTGGTCGATGTAGAGGCGCGCACGTGTCGTAGTAGAGGCGCGCACGTGTCGTAGTAGAGGCGCGCACGTAGCATATACACGTACGTACAACAGCCAGGGTGCAAGAAATAAAATACGTCCACATATGTGTACATACGGGCAGGGTCTCAAACGCCTACTCGCGCATACGTATGGCCAGGGCTCGTGTACATGGCTGGGTCGGAACGGAGAAACAGCATCGTCGTTGTGTTCATGGGGAGGCAACGGAATGCATCGTGTTCATGGGGAGGCAACGGAATGCGTCGTGTTCATGGGGAGGCAACGGAATGCGTTGTGTTCATCGGGAGGCAACGGAATGCATCGTGTTCATCGGGAGGTAACGCAACGCATGGGAGACAACCGGCTGGGTCAGAACGGAATGTGTGGTCGTGTTCATCGGGAGGGCTTGCATAGAACAGGCGATGGAAATGAGGCCTGGCATACCGCAGAACGGAGGAAATGGACCTCCTACGGTCGAAACGGGGGTCCTATTGATCGGGAGGGGTGTGGCGTGCCGCAAAACGGAGGAAACGGACCTCCTACGGTCGAAACGGGGGTCCTGTTGATCGGGAGGGGTGTGGCGTACCGCAAAACGGACGAAACGGACCTCCTACGGTCGAAACGGGGGTCCTGTTCATCGGGAGGAGTGTGGCGTACCGCAAAACGGGACTTCACGGGATACTGTTCATCTCCACCGTCGACCTCCTCCAGCCTCCACGGGCTCCTGTTCATCTAGCCTCCACCATGCGCTACTCCACCGGCTACTGTTCCACCACCCCTCCACCGTCTACTGTTCATCCAGCCCTCCACACCACGGGGTCCTGTTCAACCACCCATCCACGGGCACCCCTCCACTGTCTACTGTTCATCCAGCCCTCCACACCATGGGGTCCTGTTCATCCAGAGGCAACGCCACCGCTCACTGTTCATCCAACCCCCCCTCCCGCAACGCTCACTGTTTATCCAATCGATCGGCTTCAGTTAGCAGCATTAGCGAAGGAATCGCTCGATCGGGTTCAGTTAACAACCATCGATCAATCGCTCGGGCTCAGTAACGCGTAGCCTGCAGTGCAATCGCTCGGGTTTAGTTAGAGCCCAACGCCTCACTCGGGTTCAGTTAGAGCCAGCGCCTCGCACACACGTGTACGAGAGAAATGTGCATCGCTCGGCCCCCGACCTCCCACCGTAACTGGGAACTCCTCGAAATTTTCCTCGCCCTCACTTCTACCATGGTTTTTTCTGTCATGGACGGCCCAAAGAATGTCATGCAGGTGCGTCTCTGGCCCGCCCAGGACGGAAAGCCCATTTTCTATCATGATTTTTTGTCATAGAAGTAGGAGCCCACCACATCTATGATGATACCGGGATTTGTCACATTATCTTCATAGAAGTGTCATATGCATGACAGAATTTTTTTTCGTTCGGCCCAAAATGTCACGGATGTGTCTTTTTTTTGTAGTGTCACTTGTACTAAGCGGGAATACTGCTTGTGCACCCACTTCCATAAACCCCAAAGTTATTCCATATGAGTCCACCATACCTTCCTATATGCAGTATTTACATGTGTTCCAAGTAAATTTGTATGTGCCATAATCTAAACCTTCTAAAATTCCGTTTTGTATGCTCGAATAGCTCATTTATTGATAACCCACAAGTATAGGGGATCGCAACAGTTTTCGAGGGTAGCGTATTCAAGACAAATTTATTGATTCGACACAAGGGGAGCTAAAGAATATTCTTAAGTATTAACAGTTGATTTGTCAATTCAACCGCACCTGTAAGACTTAATATCAACAGCAAAGTATTTAGTAGCAAAGTAATATGGAAGTAACGGTAACGGTGGCAAAAGTAACAGTAGTAGTTTTTGTAGTGATTATAACAATGGCAACGAAAAAGTAACTAAGCAAAGATCAATATGTGAAAATCTCGTAAGCAATGGATCAGTGATGGATAATTATGTCGGATGCGATTCCTCATGCAACAGTTATAACATAGGGTGACACAGAACTAGCTCCAGTTCATCAATGTAATGTAGGCATGTATTCCGAATATAGTCATACGTGCTTATGGAAAAGAACTTGCATGACATCTTTTGTCCTACCCTCCCGTGGCAGCAGGGTCCTATTGGAAACTAAGGGATATTAAGGCATCCTTTTAATAGAGTGCTGGACCAAAGCATTAACACTTAGTGAATACATGAACTCCTCAAACTATAGTCATCACCGGGAGTGATCCCGATTATTGTCACTTCGGGGTTACCGGATCATAACACATAGTAGGTGACTATTGACTTGCAAAATAGGATCAAGAACTCACATATATTCATGAAAACGTAATAGGTTCATATCTGAAATCATGGCACTCGGGCCCTAGTGACAAGCATTAAGCATAGCAAAGTCCTAGCAACGTCAGTCTTAGAATATAATGGATACTAGGGATCAAAACTAACTCGATTACAGGATAAATCTCATCCAACCCATCACCGTCCGGCAAGCCTACGATGGAATTACTCATGCACGAAGGTGAGCATCATGAAATTGGTGATGGAGGAAGGTTGATGATGACGATGGCGACGAATTCCCCTCTGCAGAGCCCCGAACGGACTCCAGATCAGCCCTCCCGAGAGAGATTAGGGCTTGGTGGCGGCTCCGTATCGTGAAACGCGATGAGTCCTTCTCCCTGATTTTTTCTCCGCGAACATGAATATATAGAGTTGGAGTTGACATCGGTGGAGCCTCAGGGGGCTGATACGTCTCCAACATATCTATAATTTTTTATTATTCCATGCTATTATATTATCTGGTTTGGATATTTATGGGCTTTATTATGTAGTTTTATATTGTTTTGGGGACTGGCCTATTAACCGAAAGCCCAGTGCAAATTGTTATTTTTTTTGCCTATTTTAGTGTTTCGCAGAAAAGGAATATCAAACGGAATCCAAACGGAATGAAACTTTCGCGAGGATCTTTTTTGGAACAAACGCAATCCAAGAGACTTGGAGTGGATGTCAAGGAAGCAGCGAGGCGGCCACGAGGTAGGGCGGCGCGCCCAGAGGGGCCAGGCGTGCCCCCCACCCTCGTGGGCCCCTCGCAGCTCCACCGACCTACTTCCTCCACCTATATATACTCTTATACCCTAAAAACATCGAGGGGAGCCACGAAACCACTTTTCAATCGCCGCAACCTTCTATACCCGTGAGATCCCATCTGGGGTCCTTTTCCGGCAATCTTCCAGATGGGGATTCGATCACAGAGGGCTTCTACATCAACACCATAGCCTCTCCGATGATGTGTGAGTAGTTTACCACAGACCTTCTGGTCCATATTATTAGCTAGATGGCTTCTTCTCTCTTTGGATCTCAATACAAAGTTCTCCTCGATGTTCTTGGAGATCTATTCGATGTAATTCTTTTTGCGGTGTCTTTGCCGAGATCCGATGAATTGTGGGTTTATGATTAAGAATATCTATGAACAATATTTGTTTCTTCTCTGAATTCTTAAATGCATGATTTGGTATCTTTGCAAGTCTCTTCGAATTATTAGTTTGGTTAGGCCTACTAGATTGATCTTTTTTGCAATGGGAGAAGTGCTTAGCTTTGGGTTCAATCTTGCGGTGTCCTTTCCTAGTGACAGTAGGGGCATCAAGGCACGTATTGTATTGTTGCCATCGAGGATAAAAAGATGGGGTTTATATCATATCGCTTGAGTTTATCCCTCTACATCATGTCATCTTGCCTAATGTGTTACTCTATTCTTTTGAACTCAATACTCTAGATGCATGCTGGATAGCGGTCGATGTGTGGAGTAATAGTAGTAGATGCAGGATCGTTTCGGTCTACTTGACATGGACGCGATGCCTATGTTCATTATCATTCCTAGATATCATCATAACTATGCACTTTTCTATCAATTGCTCGGCAGTAATTTGTTCACCCACCGTAATATTTGCTATCTTGAGAGAAGCCACTAGTAAAACTTGTGGCCCCTGGGTCTACTTTACATCATATAAGTTTCCGATCTACAATTCTACTTTACTATTTATTTTGCAATCTTTACTTCTCAATCTATACAACGAAAATACCAAAAATATTTATCTTATTATCTCTATCAGATCTCACTTTCGTAAGTGGCCGTGAAGGGATTGACAACTCCTTTATCGCGTTGGTTGCGAGGTTCTTGTTTGTTTGTGCAGGTACTAGGTGACTTGCGTGTAGTCTCTGAAAGTGCGTTATATCGACTAGAGCGGGGGGGGGGGGTGAATAGGCGATTTTTATGAAAGTCTTCAAAACGTGAAGGTTATGAAGACAAACAGTACAGATATGCCTATCACTTAAGCAGCGAAAGTTAGATTACACTAGGCAAGCGATGGTCAAGTATTCAATAGAGTGAAAGCACAAGAAAAGTAGCTGCAGTGTAATAAGGATCAGGTAGGAAGAAGTTATGAAGCCAAACAAATCATACAGTTATGTTGTGAAGACAGAAGATAAAGCAAGCATGCAATGGCTTCACAATGTGTAACAGTAAGTAAAAGGAAGTGAAGATGAAACCACTGACACGCTGAAGACAATGATTTGTTGGACCAGTTCCAGTTGCTGTGACAACTGTACATCTGGTTGGAGTGGCTAGGTATTTAAACCAAAGGACACACAGTCCCGGACACCCAGTCCTGAACACGCAGCTCAGGACACCCAGTCCTCACCGTTTTCTCCTTGAGCTAAGGTCACACAGACCTCGCCCAATCACTCTGGTAAGTCTTCAAGCTAGACTCCCAAACCTTCACAGACTTTGTTCACCGGCAATCCACAATTTCTCTTGGATGCTCAGAACGCGACGCCTAACCGGCTGGAGGATGCACAGTACTTAAGTGTAATAAGTCTTCAGATCACTCAGACAAGAAGACTTAAGTGATGCCCAATTTACTCTGGCTCTGGGTGGTTAGGGCTTTTCTCCTCGCTAGGAATTTTCTCTCAAAGGCTTCGAGGTGGGTTGCTCTCAAACGACAAAAGCCGTGCACTGAAATCTGAGCAGCCAACCGTTTATGGTTGTAGGGGGTGGACTATTTATAGCCACTGGGCAACCCGACCTGATTTGTCCAAAATGACCCTGGGTCACTAAGGAACTGACACGTGTACCAACGGTCAGATTTCAAACTCACACGGCAACTTTACTTGGGCTACAAGCAAAGCTGACTTGTCCGACTCTGGACAAGATTTGCTCTCATAGTCTTCGCTCGAAGATATAGGTTTTGAATTAGGCATCACTTCAGTCATTCTGACTGGTTCTCTTGGACCCCACTTAACAGTACGGTGGTTCCTATGACTCGACACAAATGAAATAAAACTATGAAGGATCTAAGTCTTCGAGTTCGATAGGAATTCACATGGTGTCTTCTCTTGTCATAGTCTTCAATGTGAATATCTTCATATACCACCATTGTCTTCAATGTCTTCGTACATTTTTAGGGGTCATCTCTGGTAGTAAAACCAAATCGATGAGGGACTTCTACCTGTGTTATCCTGCAATTCTCACAAACACATTAGTCCCTCAACTAGGTTTGTCGTCAATACTCCAAAACCAACTAGAGGTGGCACTAGATGCACTTACAGTCTCCTACTGGATTGATACCTTGGTTCTAAAAAACTGAGGGAAATACTTACACTACTTTGCTGCATCACCCTTTCCTCTTCAAGGGAAAACCAACGCATGCTCAAGAGGTAGCAAGAAGGATTTCTGGCGCCGTTGCTAGGGAGATCTACGCCAAGTCAAGACATACCAAGTACCCATCACAAACTCTTATCCCTCGCATTACATTATTTTCCATTTGCCTCTCGTTTTCCTCTCCCCCACTTCACCCTTGCCGTTTTATTTGCCTTTTTTCCATTCGCCCTTTTTCCATTCATCTTCTTTCGCTTGCCTCTTGTGTGACTGTTTTTTGGATTGATTGTTTGTCACGATGGCTCAAGATAATACTAAATTATGTGACTTTTTTCCAATACCAACAATAATGATTTTATTAGCACTCCGATTGCTCCTCTTACCGATGTTGAATTGTGTGAAATTAATACCGCTTTGCTGAATCTTGTCATGAAAGATCAATTTGTTGGCCTTCCTAGTGAAGATGCCTCTACCCATCTAAACAGATTTGTTGATTTATGCGATATGCAAAAGAAGAAAGATGTGGATAATGATATTGTTAAATTGAAGCTATTTTCGTTTTCGCTTAGAGATCGCGCTAAAACTTGGTTCTTTTCTTTGCCTAAAAATTGTATTGATTCATGGAATAAGTGCAAAGATGCTTTTATCTCTAAGTATTTTCCTCCTGCTAAGATCATTTCTCTTAGAAACGATATTATGAACTCTAAGAAACTTGATCATGAGCATGTTGCACAAGCTTGGGAGAGGATGAAATTAATGATACGTAATTGCCCTACACATGGTTTGAATTTATGGAAAATTACACCGAATTTTTATGCTGGATTGAATTTTGCTTCTAAAAATCTTTTAGATTCGGCTGCGGAAGGCACTTTTATGGAAATCACTTTAGGAGAAGCTACTAAACTCCTAGATAATATTATGGTTAATTATTCTCAATGGCACACCGAAAGATCTACTAATAAAAAAGTTCATGCGATAGAAGAGATTAATGTTTTGAGTGGAAAGATGGATGAACTTATGAAATTGTTTGCTAATAAGAGTGCTTATTCTGATCCTAATGATATGCCCTTTTCCACTTTGATTGAGAGTAATAATGAATCTATGGATATGAATTTTGTTGGTAGGAACAATTTTGGTAACAACGCATATAGAGGAAATTTTAATTCTAGGTCGTTTCCTAGTAATTCCTCTAATAATTTTGGTAATTCCTACAACAACTCCTATGGAAATTTTAATAAGATGCCCTCTGATCTTGAGACTAGTGTTAAACAATTTATGAATTCGCAAAAGAATTTCAATGCTTTGCTTGAAGAAAAATTGCTTAAGATTGATGAGTTGGCTAGGAACGTGGATAGAATTTCTCTTCATGTTGATTCTTTGAAACTTAGATCTATTACACCTAAGCATGATATCAATGAGTCTCTCAAATCCATGAGAACTTCCATTGATGAGTGCAAAGAAAGAATCGCTAGGATGCATGCTAAAAAAGATTGCTTTGTGAAGGCGTGTTCTTCTAGTTTTCATGATAATAATGATGAAGATCTAAAAGTGATTGGTGTGTATCCTATTAAATATTTGTTTGCCAATATGAATCTTAATGAAGATGGGATTGGAGATGAGTCAACTTTAGTTAGAAGGCGTCCCAATGATTTGGAGTTTTTAGATCTTGATGCAAAAATTGGTAAAAGTGGAATTGAAGAGGTCAAAACTTTACATAGCGATGAAACCACTATTTTGGATTTCAAGGAATTTAATTATGATAATTTCTCTTTGATAGATTGTATTTCCTTGTTGCAATTCGTGCTAAGTTCTCCTCATGCCTATGATCAAAACAAAGCTTTTACTAAACATATCGTTGATGCTTTAATGCAATCCCATCAAGAAAAGCTTGAATTAGAAGTTTCTACCCCTAGAAAACTTTATGATGAGTGGGAACCTACTATTAAAATTAAGATTAAAGATCATGAACGCTATGCTTTATGTGATTTGGGTGCTAGTGTTTCCACGATTCCAAAAACTTTGTGTGATGTGTTAGGTTTTCGTGAATTTGATGATTGTTATTTAAATTTGCATCTTGCGGATTCCACCATTAAGAAACCTATGGAAAGGATTAATGTTGTTCTTATCGTTGCAAATAGGAATTTTGTGCCCATAGATTTCATTGTTCTTGATATAGATTGCAATCCTACATGTCCTATTATTCATGGTAAACCTTTCCTTAGAACGACTGGTGCAATTATTGACATGAAAGAAGGAAATATTAGATTCCAATCTCCGCTAAGGAAAGCCATGGAACACTTTCTTAGAAAGAAAATTAAATTACCTTATGAATCTATTATGGGATCCACATATGGATTGCATACCAAAGATGACAATACCTAGATTTATTCTTGTTTTTATGCCTAGCTAGTGGCGTTAAACGATAGCGCTTGTTGGGAGGGAGGCAACCCAATTTTATTTTTGTTTCTTGCCTTTTGTTCCCGTTTAGTAATAAATAAATAATATATCCTCTGTTACGATTGTGTTTTTTATGTTTTAATTAGTGTTTGAGCCAAGTAAAGCCTTTAGGATCTTCTTGGATGATTGTTATTTGATCTTGCTGAAAAAACAGAAAGTATGCGCTCACGAGAATAATTTTCGTTTTTAACCAGAGAGCGATAAAATACTGATTCCAACTGCAGTAGATCAATATACAAATTATTTAGGATTTACTAATTTCTCAGGATTTGTGGAGTTACAGAAGTATTCTAAACCTACAGATTACTACAGACTGTTCTGTTTTTGACAGATTCTGTTTTTCGTGTGTTGTTTGCTTATTTTGATGAATCTATGGCTAGTATCGGGGGGTATGAACCATGGGGAAGTTGGAATACATTAGGTTTAACACCAATATAAATAAATAATGAGTTTATTACAGTACCTTAAGGTGGTGATTTGTTTTCTTATACTAACGGAACTCATGAGATTTTCTGTTGAGTTTCGTGTTGTGAAGTTTCAAGTTTTTGGGTAAAGATTTGATGGATTTCAGAACAAGGAGTGAAAAGAGCCTAAGCTGGGGGATTCCCAAGGCACCCCAAGGTGAAATCCAAGGACAACCAAAAGCCTAAGCATGGGGATGCCCCGGAAGGCATCCCCTCTTTCGTCTTCATCTATCGGTAACTTTATTTGAGGCTACATTTTTATTCACCACATGATATGTGTTTTGCTTGGAGCGTCTTGTATGATTTGAGTCTTTCTTTTTAGTTTACCACAATCATACTTTCTGTACACACCTTTTGGGAGAGACACACATGAATCGGAATTTATTAGAATACTCTATGTGCTTCACTTATATCTTTTGAGCTAGATAATTTTGCTCTAGTGCTTCACTTATATCTTTTTAGAGCACGGTGGAGGTTTTATTTTATAGAAATTATTGATCTCTCATGCTTCACTTATATTATTTTGAGATTCTTTTAGAACAACATGGTAATTTTATTTGGTTATGAAATTAGTCCTAATATGATAGGCATCCAAGATGGTATAATAAAAACTTTCATATAGAGTGCATTAAATGTTATGAGAAGTTTTATCCTTGATAGTTGTTTTGAGATATAAAGGTGGTAATATTAGATTTGTGCTAATTGAGTAATTATGGAATTGAGAAATACTTGTGTTAAAGTTGGCAAGTCCCGTAGCATGCACGCATGGTAAACGTTGTGTGACAAATTTGAAGCATGTGGGTGTTCTTTGATTGCTTTCCTTATGAGTGGCGGTCGGGGACGAGTGATGGTCTTTTCCTACCAATATATCCCCCTAGGAGCATGCTCGTAGTGCTTGGTTTTGATGACTTGTAGATTTTTGCAATAAGTATGTGAGTTCTTTATGACTAATGTTGAGTCCATGGATTATACACACTCTCACCCTTCCATCATTGCTAGCCTCTTCGGTACCGTGCATTTCCCTTTCTCACCTCGAGAGTTGGTGCAAACTTCGCCGGTGCATCCAAACCCCTGGATATGATACGTTCTATCACACATAAACCTCCTTATATCTTCCTCAAAACAGCCACCATACCTACATATTATGGCATTTCCATAGTCATTCTGAGATATATTGCCATGCAACTTTCCACCGTTCCTTTTATTATGACATGCTCTATCATTGTCATATTGCCTCGCATGATCATGTAGTTGACATCGTATGTGTGGCAAAGCAACCTTCATAATTCTTTCATACATGTCGCACTTTATTTATCACATATCCCGATACACCGCCGGAGGCCTTTCTAAGTATCGAGTTGTAATTCTTGAGTTGTAAGTAAATTAAAGTGTGATGTTTTTCATCATTAGATCATTGTCCCATGTGAGTAAAGTTCTTCGAAAAAAAGAGAAAGGCCATAAAAAAGAGAAGCCCAAAAAATGAGAGAAAAAGAGAGAAGGGGCAATGTTACTATCCTTTTTCCACACATGTGCTTCAAAGTAGCACCATGATCTTCATGATAGAGAGACTCTTATGTTGTCACTTTCATACACTAGTGGGAACTTTTCATTATAGAACTTGGCTTGCATATTCCAACAATGGGCTTCCTCAAAATTCCCTAGGTCTTCGTGAGCAAGCAAGTTGGATGCACACCCACTTAGTTTCTTTTGTTGAGATTTCATATATTTATAGCTCTAGTGCATCCGTTGCATGGCAATCCCTACTCCTTGCATTGACATCAACTGATGGGCATCTCCATAGTCCGTTGATTAGTCGCGTCAATGTTAGACTTTCTCCCTTTTTGTCTTCTCACACAACCTCCATCATCATATTCTATTCCACCCATAGTGCTATATCCATGGCTGGCGCTCATATATTGCGTGAAAGTTGAAAAAGTTTGAAAAGACTAAAGTATGAAATAATTCCTTGGCTTGTCATCGGGGTTGTGCATGATGGGAGCATTTTGTGTGACGAAAATGAAGCATGGCCAAAATTTGTGATTTTGTAGGGATAAGCTTTCTTTGGCTATGTTATTTTGATAAGACATGATTGCTTGTTTAGCATTGCTTGAAGTATAATTATTTCTATGTCAATATTAAACTCCTGTCTAGAATCTTTCGGATCTAAACATTCATGCGGCAATAAAGAGTTATACATTGAAAATTATGTTAGGTAGCATTCCACATCAAAAATTCTGTTTTTATCATTTACCTACTCGAGGACGAGCAGGAATTAAGCTTGGGGATGCTTGATATGTGTCCAACATATCTATAGTTTTTGATTGTTCCATGCTATTATATTATCTGTTTTGGATGGGGCTTTATTATGCACTTTTATATTATTTTTGGGACTAACCTATTAACCGAAAGCCCATCGTAAATTGCTGTTATTGCCTATTTCAGTGTTTCGTAGAAAAGGAATATCAAACAGAATGAAACTTTCATGAGGATCTTTTTTTGGAACAAACGCAATCCAGGAGACTTGGAGTGGATGTCAAAGAAGCAGCGAGGCGGCCACGAGGTAGGGCGGCGCGCCTAGGGGGCCAAGCGTGCCCCACCCTCGTGGCCCCTCGCAGCTCCACCGACCTACTTCTTCTGCTTACATATACTCTTATACCCTGAAAACATTGAGGGGATCCATGAAACCACTTTTCTACCGCCGTAACCTTCTGTACCCGTGAGATCCCATCTGGGGACCTTTTCCGGCGATCTGCCGGAGGGGGATTTGATCATGGAGGGCTTCTACATCAACACCGTAGCCTCTGCGATGATGTGTGAGTAGTTTACCATAGACCATCGGGTCCATAGTTATTAGATAGATGGCTTCTTCTCTCTCTTTGGATCTCAATACAAAGTTCTCCTCGATGTTCTTGGAGATCTATTCGATGTAATTCTTTTTGCGGTGTGTTTGCCGAGATCCGATGAATTGTGGGTTTATGATTAAGATTATCTATGAACAATATTTGGTTCTTCTCTGAATTCTTATATGTATGATTTGATATCTTTGCAAGTCTCTTCAAGTTATCAGTTTGGTTTGGCCTACTAGATTGATCTTTCTTGCAATGGGAGAAGTGTTTAGCTTTGGGTTCAATCTTGTGGTGTCCTTTCCCAGTGACAGCAGGGGCAGCAAGGCATGTATTGTATTGTTGCCATCGAGGATAAAAAGATGAGGTTTATATCATAATGCTTGAGTTTATCCCTCTACATCATGTCATCTTGCCTAATGTGTTACTCTATTCTTTTGAACTTAATACTCTAGATGCATGTTGGATAGCGGTCGATGTGTGGAGTAATTGTAGTAGATGCAGAATTGTTTCGGTCTACTTGACACGGACGTGATGCCTATGTTCATGATCATGCCTAGATATCATCATAACTATGCGCTTTTCTATCAATTGCTTGGCAGTAATTTTTTCACCCACTGTAATATTTGCTATCTTGAGAGAAGCCTCTGGTGAAACCTATGGCCCCCAGGTCTACTTTACATCATATAAGTTTCCGATCTACAATTCTACTTTACTACTTATTTTGCAATCTTTACTTCTCAATCTATACAACAAAAATACCAAAAATATTTATCTTGTTATCTCTATCAGATCTCGCTTTCATAAGTGACCGTGAAGGGATTGACAACCCCTTTATAGCGTTGGTTGTGAGGTCCCTGTTTGTTTGTGTAGGTACTAGGTGACTTGTGTGTAGTCTCCTACTGGATTCATACCTTGGTTCTCAAAAACTGAGGGAAATACTTATGGTACTTTGCTGCATCACCCTTTCCTCTTCAAGGGAAAAACGACGCATGCTCAAGAGGTAGCAGGGGCCCACAAGGCAGGGGGCGCACCCCGGGGGCGCGCCATGAACCCTTGTGGACAGGGTGTGGGCCCCCTTGTGTTGATTCTTTCGCCAGTATTTTTTATTTATTCCAAAACGTGTGTCTGTTGATTTTCAGGTTATTCCGAGAACTTTTATTTCTGCACAAAAATAACACCATGGCAATTCTGCTGAAAACAGCGTTAGTCTGGGTTAATTCCATTCAAATCATGCAAGTTAGAGTCCAAAACAAGGTCAAAAGTGTTTGGAAAAGTAGATACAATGGAGACGTATCATGTATCAACTAGGGTTGTCTATATCTTCCATGCTAGGTGGGTTATTCTCACGATGAGTGGACTCCACTCATCATTCACGAGAAAATGGCCGGTAACAGGGATGCCCAGTCCATGCTCAAATAAAATCAAAATAATTGCAAAAAAACTCCCCCAGGATTGTTGTTAGTTGGACGGCACCCGTTGTTTCGGACAAGCCATGGATTGATGTTTGTTCGTGGTGGGGGAGTATAAACTTTACCATTCAAAATATGCCACTTAAAATATGCCCAGGATTGTTGTTATGTTGACAATGAAAGTATGCCACTCAAAATATTATTTATCTCTATTTCAAAATTCGAGGTCTGGCACCTCTGCAAATCTCTGCTTCCCTCTGCGAAGGGCCTATCTATTTACTTTTATGTTGAGTCATCATCCTCTTATTAAAAAGCACCAGTTGGAGAGCACCGTTGTCATTCGCATGCATTGCTATTAATTTACATTGAGTATGACCATGACTGGATCTCTTTTACCATGAATTACAATGTCTAGTCAGTCCTTGATCTTCAGGGGTGCTCTGCATTTATGTTTTGCAGTCTTAGAAAGGGCTAGCGTGATACCATCTTCTTATATCATGTTATGATTGTTTTGAGAAAGTGTTGTCATCCGAGATTTATTATTATTGCCCGCTAGTTGATTATGCCATTGATATGAGTAAACATGAGACCTAAATGTTATTGTGAATATGGTTAGTTCATAATCTTTGCTGAAAACTTGAATGTTGGCTTTACATATTTGCAACAACAAGATCAAACAGAGATTGTAAAAGTTTTTTTACCACTTTCAGTTTGTCAACTGAATTGCTTGAGGACAAGCAAAGGTTTAATCTTGGGGGAGTTGATACGTCTCCAACGTATCTACTTTCCCAAACACTTTTGCCCTTGTTTTGGACTCTAACTTGCGTGATTTGAATGGAACTAACCCGGACTGACGCTGTTTTCAGCAGAACTGCCATGGTGTTATTTTTGTGCATAAATAAAAGTTCTCGGAATGACCTGAAAATCCACGGAGACACGTTATGGAATTAATGAAAAATACTAGCGAAAGAATCAGCATCAGGGGGCCTACACCTTGTCCACGAGGGTGCAGGGCGCGCCCCCCTGGAGCGTGCCCCCTGCTGCGTGGGCCCCCTGGGACTCCACCGACCTCAACCCCAACTCCATATATTCACTTTCTGGGAGGAAAAATCAGAGAGAAGGATTCATCGCGTTTTACGATACGGAGCCGCCGCCAAGCCCTAATCTTCCTCAGGAGGGCTGAAATGGAGTCCGTTCGGGGCTCCGGAGAGGGGAATCCATCGCCATCGCCATCGCCATCATCAACCATCCTCCATCACCAATTTCATGATGCTCACTTCCATGCGTGAGTAATCTCATCGTAGGCTTGCTGGACGATGATGGGTTGGATGAGATTTACCATGTAATCGAGTTAGTTTTGTTAGGGTTTGATCCCTAGTATCCATTATGTTCTAAGATTGATGTTGCTATGACTTTGCTATGCTTAATGCTTGTCACTAGGGCCCGAGTGCCATGATTTCAGATCTGAACCTATTATGTTTTCATGAATATATGTGAGTTCTTGATCCTATCTTGGAAGTCAATAGTCAACTACTATGTGTTATGATCCGGCAACCCTAAGGTGACAATAATCGGGACCACTCCCGGTGATGACCATAGTTTCAGGAGTTCATGTATTCACTAAGTGTTAATGCTTTGGTCCGGTACTCTATTAAAAGGGGGCCTTAATATCCCTTAGTTTCCAATAGGACCCTACTTCCATGGGAGGGTAGGACAAAAGATGTCATGCAACTTCTTTTCATAAGCACGTATGACTATATTCGGAATACATGCCTACATTGCATTGATGAACTGGAGCTAGTTCTGTGTCACCCTATGTTATAATTGTTGCATGAGGAATCGCTTCCGACATAATTATCCATCATTGATCCATTGCCTACGAGCTTTTCACATATTGATCTTTGCTTAGTTACTTTTCCGTTGCCACTGTTACGATTGCTACAAAAACTACTACTGTTACTTTTGCCACCGTTACCGTTACTTCCATACTACTTTGCTACTAAATACTTTGTTGTAGATATTAAGTCTTTTAGGTGTGGTTGAATTGACAACTCAACTGCTAATACTTGAGAATATTCTTTGGCTCCCCTTGTGTCGAATCAATAAATTTGGGTTGAATACTCTACCCTCAAAAACTATTGCGATCCCCTATACTTGTGGGTTATCACCCTCTCTCTCACCTAAGACCCACTAAGGCCCATTACTTCCCCCCCCCCCTGGGGGGGGGGGGGCTCCGGTAACCCTCGGGCGCTCGGGTTTTATCCGAAACTATCCAGAACACTTCTGGTGTCCGAATAACATGGTCCAATATATCAATCTTTATGTCTCGACCATTTCGAGACTCCTCGTCATGTCTGTGATCTCATCTGGGACTCCGAACAACCTTCGGTATATCAAATCACATAACTCATAGTCATCGAATGTTAAGCGTGCCGACCCTACGGGTTCAAGAACTATGTAGTGACCGAGACACATCTCCGGTCAATAACCAATAGCGGAACTTGGATGCTCATATTGGTTCCTACATATTCTACGAAGATCTTTATCGGTCAAACCGCACAACAACATACGGTGTTCCCTTTGTCATCGGTATGTTACTTGCCCAAGATTCGACCGTCGGTATCATCATACCTAGTTCAATCTCGTTACCAGCAAGTCTCTTTACTCGTTCTATAATGCATCATCCCGCAACTAACTCATTAGTCACTTTGCTTGCAAGGCTTATAGTGCCGAGAGGGCCCAGAGATACCTCTTCGAAACACGGAGTGACAAATCCTAATCTCGATCTATGCCAACCCAACAAACACCATCGGAGACACCTATAGAGCATCTTTATAATCACCCAGTTATGTTGTGACGTTTGATAGCACAAAAGGTGTTCCTCCTATTCGGGAGTTGCATAATCTCATAGTCATATGAACATGTATAAGTCATGAAGAAAGCAATAGCAATAAACTAAACAGTCATAGTGTTAAGCTAACGGATGGGTCTTGTCCACCACATCATTCTATAATGATGTGATCCCGTTCATCAAATGACAACACATGTCTATGGCTAGGAAACTTAACCATCTTTGATTAACGAGCTAGTCAAGTAGAGGCAAACTAGGGACACTATGTTTGTCTATGTATTCACACATGTACTAAGTTTCCGGTTAATACAATTCTAGCATGAATAATAAACATTTATCATGATATAACGAAATATAAATAACAACTTTATTATTGCCTCTAGGGCATATTTCCTTCAGTCTCCCACTTGCACCAGAGTCAATAATCTAGTTCACATCGTCATGTGATTTAATACGAATAGGTCTCATCTTTATGTGATTAGTTCACATCTCCATGTGACTAACACCCAAAGGTTTACTAGAGTCAATAATCTAGTTCACATCGCTATGTGATTAACACCACTACAAAAAAAGACACATCCGTGACAGTTTGGGCCAAACGAATTTTTTTTCTGTCATACATATGACACTTCTATGAAGATAATTGTGACAAAACCCGGTATCATCATTGATGTGGTGGGATCCTACTTCTGTGACAAACAATCATGACAGAAAATGGGCTTTTCATCCTGGGCGGGCCGGAGACACAGCTGCATGACATTCTTTGGGCCGTCCATGACGGGAAAAAACCATGGTAGAAGCGAGGGGGAGGAAAATTTCGGGGAGTTCCCAGTTACGGTGGGAGGTCGGGGGCTGAGCGATGCGCATTTCTCTCGTACACGTACGCGCGTGTGTGCGGAGCGTTGGCTCTAACTGAACCCGAGCGAGGGGTTGGGCTCTAGCTGAACCCGAGCAATTGCACTGCAAGCTACGCGTTACTGAACCCGAGCGATCGATCGATGGCTATTAACTGAACCCGATCGAGCGATTCCTTCGCTACTGCTACTAACTGAAGCCGATCGATGATGCCTCTAGGATGAACAGTGAGCGTTGCTGGGGGTTTGGATGAACAGTGAGCGGTGGCGTTGCCTCTAGATGAACAGGCCCCCGTGGTGTGGTGGAGGGCTGGATGAACAGTAGACGGTGGAGGGGTGCCCGTGGAGGGGTGGTTGAACAGGACCCCGTGGTGTGGAGGGCTGGATGAACAGTAGACGGTGGAGGGGTGGTTGAACAGTAGCCGGTGGAGTAGCGCGCGGTGGAGGCTGGATGAACAGGAGCCCGTGGAGGCTGGAGGAGGTCGACGGTAGCCCGTGGAGGCTGGAGGAGGTCGACGGTGGAGATGAACAGTATCCCGTGGAGTCCCATTTTGCGGTACGCCACACCCCTCCCGATGAACAGGACCCCCGTTTCGACCGTAGCGCTCCAACACAAGTCCGTTTCATCCATTTTGCGGTACGCCACACCCCTCCCGATCAACAGGACTCCTGTTTCGACCGTAGGAGGTCTGTTTCATCCGTTTTGCGGTATGCCACACCCCTCCCGATCAACAGGACCCCTGTTTCTATCGTAGGAGGTCCGTTTCCTCCGTTGTGCGGTATGCCAGACCCCTCCCGATCAACAGGACCCCGTTCAGGCTTTGTTTCCATTGCCTGTTCCGTCCAAGCCCTCCCGATGAACACGACCACGCATTCCATTCCGACCCAGCCGGTTGGCTCCCACGCGTTTCGTTGCCTCCCGATGAACATGACGCATTCCGTTGCCTCCCCATGAACACGACGCATTCCGTTGCCTCCCCATGAACACAACGACGGCGATGTTTCTCTGTTCCAACCCAGCCATGTACACGAGCCCTGGCCGTACGTATGCGCGAGTAGGCGTTCGAGACCCCACCCGTATGTACACATACATGGCCGTATTTTATTTCTTGCACCCTGGCCGATGTACGTACGTGTACATGCTACGTGCGCGCCTCTACTACGACACATACACGCCTCGACACATACGCGCCTCTACTACGACACATGCGCACCTCTACATCCACCAGTATATATGTACGTACACGTTCGCGACCAGAATGAAAACGCTACGTACGCTTCGACCAGGTGGGTCCCGACTGTCAGGCACTTCCTTGCCTGGGAAGATGTAGCTGGTGGGTCCGAGCAGTCAGGGGGCGAATCATTTTTTTTGCCCGGGCGCACTTCCTTGCGTGCGAAGATATAGCTGGTGGGTCCCAGCAGTCAGGGGGCGAATCGTTTTTCTTGCCCTGACACACTTCCTTTTGTGCGAAGATGTAGCTGGTGGGTCCTAGCAGTCAGGGGGAAACGTTTATTTTTGCGAAATACGGTAGCCCGTCCGGTGGGTCCCCGCTGTCAGGTGGAGGAATCATTATTTTGTGCGTAATAAGGAGGCACTTCCTTGCTGCGGCCGTGAACCCAGCTGTCAGCCTCTCCACGTACAGTCCACGTTCGATGGAAGTCGTTCCTTGACCATGTTGACCACACCGCGCCGAGAGCACCACGGCGGTGGACGACGGAGAGGACTAGGAAGGGGACGACTCGGAGCCGGGGAAGACGCAATAGTGGATGCCCACGCAAAGAGGAGTACGAGGGTTCACTGGTTCGGCTGCGGTGTGAGGCTGTTGTCGCTGCAGAATAACAGGGGGTGTGGGTGAGTAGAGGGATGGCCTGGCCAGCAGTGGGAGTAGTAGGGGGCGGTGAGGCCTCCGCGGCATCACAGCTGGCCACGGGAGGCAGGAGCACGCGGCATGACTGGCGCTGGTTTGGGCGGCTGGAGCAAGAAGACCAGAGGTTGAAGAAGCACTATGGCCGTTGGATGAACATCGTACGGTAACAGGAGCTAGAATCATTCATATTGACTAAGTTGACAAAGCCCTCCGTCCCCATCAACTTGGTAGGCCCACAAGTTAGCCTCCCACTATGCTGGGTTCCAGCTGGCAGGGGGAATATTCATTTTTTGTGCGTAATAAGGAGGCACTTCCTTGCGTGCGAAGATAGCTGGTGGGTCCAACATGTCAGCGGGGGGCACGTTATTTTCGCGAAATACAGAGGCCCTTCCGGTGGGTCCCAGATGTTAGGTGGAGGAATCATTATTTTGCGCGTAATAGGGAGGCATTTCCTTGTGTGCGGCCATGGACCCAGCTATCAGCCTCTCCACGCACAGTCTACTTCCGATGGTGCAATTCATTGACCATGTTGACCACGCCGCGCCGAGCGCATCCAAGGTGGTGGACGATGCCGAGGCCTCGAACAGCAATGAGCCGGAGATGGGAAGCCGCGGGAGTAGAGTCGCAGACGGAGAGGTGACGAGGGTTAACTGGTTCTAGTGCGGTGTGGTTCAGTAGTCGGTGGAGTAGAACAGGAGGTGTGGAGGGGTGGAGGGATGGCCTGGCCAACGGTGGAGTAGCGCTTCATAGCGAAGCGTGCTAAGCAGAGCTGCTAGCAGCAGGAGGCGGGAGGTGGTCCCGGCGGCGCTGGAGGAAGAAGACGAGAGATTGAAGATGGATGCTGGTTATTGGATGTAAATCCAACGACTAACATGTCAGAATCATTTGTTGACTAAATTGACAACGACTTGCGTTGTCTTCGACCTATTGGCCCACATTTCAGCCTCCAAAAATATGGCACGTATTCAACCCATTTTTTCAGAATTTACAGTCTTTTTTGCATGGTAGAATTTACAGTCAATTTGATCTTTTTTTTGAATTACAACCATTAGCTGGGCTAGGTGAACAAATAATGTAGCGTCCATGCGGCCCATTTATTTTATTTCCTAAAAAATTACAGGCCATTTGCACTTTCTCGAAATACATGATTTTGCTGGGCTGATTCTAATTATAATGTTGGGTTGGGCCAGCAATGTTATCAAAAAATAAAAAGGGGCTGAGCATTTTGTTATAAATATATTTAAATAATAAGTGATATTATTACATTCGTCCTTAAATCTTACCAAGCTTTTGTACACAATCACTAGGATTTTCGTGCCAAAACAATCCAGGATTTTATTTGTTAAGAAATTATTTTTATAAGTTAATAAGATGTGGGATATTGTTTTCTTACATATGTAAGTATCTGTTAAATATATGATGACAATAAAAATAATATATAATAACATATAAAATATTTTTTTAGAAAAACAGGGAGCATCTCCCCGGTTCCATTGCTGAGAACGAAACCACAACATATTCTGATACAGCAGCTCAAAGAGCAGTTCGAAAGCAAAGGTAGAAAAGCTACAAACTAGGGGGTGGATGAACAAGTTCTCTGAATAACACAAATCACCCGAGCGGTGCCAAAGGCAGAGGGATAGAGCACTCAAATGACACAAGGAGGGTCCAGCGAAGCCTTCATGGTCTTCAGCCAAGGGGCCATGTCAGCCTGCGGCGACTAGTAAGCAAGCGGACACACCGGGCTGGAAGGTGTAGCATGGTGGATGTCCCTCTTTTTCGGTGCCAGGTGCCCATCATCTTCATCAGAGATCTTGAGACGAGCCCACGGGTCCAACCCCAGAGCAGGTCGAGCCTTGTTCAGCCACAAGTGATCGCCAACGGTTTCTGGAGGGATCTTGTTAGGGTTTCCACGAAGCTCATCAACTTGTCCTTGTCCGATCCGGAGACCCAGTTCCTCACCATGTTCTTGGTCAACCTCAAGACCTGCAAAATGGAAATCCAGGAGGTGTTACTAAAAATCATAGCATTTCTATATTTCCAGAGGCACCAAAGGACAGCTGAGCTAAAAGTATTTAAAACTGAGCACTTTTTGGTAGCAATCCAGAATATGGCGACAGATTTGAAGGATGAGCCAATCTGACTAGAGAAATATTCCTCAATGTGGGCCCAAAGATGTTTAGCAACTATACATTCAAAAAATAGGTGAGAACAAGACTCTTGTTCCAAGCAGTAAACACAATCAAGGGGTTTGATGATGTGTCTCTTCCTAAGGTTATACCTAGTCATCAATTTGTTTTTGGAGAGAAGCCAGAGAAATACATGAATTTTAGGGGGAACTCTCAATTTCCAGACAACAGGGATAAACACGGGTTGAACCCCTCTAAAGTTGATAACATGATAGAGGGGGCTGGAGGAATACTTTCCCTTATTCTCCAGCTACCAAATCAGGGCATCTGGCTCGGCAGTAAAGGTAATGCTTTTGGCAATTTCCTCCAACTGGAACCATTGTTCCATGAGACTATCACTAAAGTTCCTTCTAAAAGAGAGTTTTAGGCATTGACCGTCCCAAACTTCATTGACACTTTTGTTAAGCTCATTGCAGGCAGAGTAAATAGGCCAAAATTGGACTGCTAGGGGGGATGTGCCAAACCAAGTATCTTCCCAGAACCTGGTTCTGCTCCCATCCCCTATGTTCCATCTGTAGCCAAATTTCACAGCATGCATAATAGATTTTAATCCTTTCGAAAATCTAGAGGTCTTAGGGTTGGAGGAAGGGACAAAAATATTAGGTTTATTTCCTAGGTATTTATGGGTAATAATAAGCTTCCAGGGTTTCAGGTCTTTCTCATAGAATCTTTTAATCCAAGACCCTAGAAGACAGATGTTAATTTCTTGGAGGTTAGGTATGCCTAGGCCTCCAAAATCTTTTTTCATAGAGACTAGGGCCCAATTAGCAAGGTGTAGCTTCCTATTTCCCTCAAATCATTCCACAAGCAATGAGACATATGAGAATTGATGAGGTTCACTGCCTATTTAGGGAACTTGAAGAAGGAGAGGAGATACACTAGAATGCTAGCCAAACAAGCTTGTATGAGGATCAATCTACCTCTGTAAGAGAGAAGTTTGCCCCTCCACCCAGCAATCCTTTTAATGATTTTATCCAGAAGGGGTTGGATATCCTCTCTCCTCAGTTTATCATAGTGGAGAGGGATACCTAGGTACTTAATGGGGAAGTTACCTTTATTACATACTAGAATAGAGAGGAAGTCAGCTAACTCCTGATCATCCATGTTGATAGGGATGAGTTCACTTTTGGAGTAGTTCATTCTCATGCCTGAGACTTGTTCAAATCAGGTTATAATAGTTTTCAGATTGCTAGCATGTGTGGAGTCATTGTCTAAGAAAAGGATGGTATCATCTGCATATTGAAGGCAGATGATGCCACCAGGGCAGACCTTAGGACAGAGCCCTGCAATCAGACTATGATCAGCAGCTTTACTCAGCATTTTAGTAAGAACATCCACTACTAAATTAAACAAAAGCGGGGAGATGGGGTCACCTTGCCTAAGGCCTTTACCAGCAAGGAAAAAATCACTTTCACAGTTATTTAACTTGACCCCAATAGACCCCCATGAGTAAGTTGTTGGATCCAACTCATCCATTTACCCCCAAAACATCTAAGCTCCAGGAGTTTCATAAGGAAATCAAGGTCAACTTTATCAAAGGCAGTCTAAACTAGAACTACCATCTAGAGAAAAATTCTCACAAACAGAGCCTTCAGATATGTTTTGGTGAGGGTAAATAAAGGAAGAGTATTCAATGCCATCATTAAGATAAGTAATATCTACACCAATCTTAGCAGCAATGGCATTGAAGGAAGGATCATTAAAGTTGGAGAAGGAAGTGTGTTTCATACCCTGGGGTTTTGCACTTCCAGGTTCTGAACCTCTTTGAGCGGTTGAGCCTTTTCAATAATGGTTCTCTTGTCACCAGCTACCATGGCACTAGTTCTGGTGGCTTGAACAGGACCCCATTTGGGAAGGTGCTGATCCTTAGGACGGGCAGGGAAGTCAGAGTTGTATTTCGAGTCCAAATTGTCTGGGAGTTCAGTTGTTTCAACAAGTGCCTCTTGATCCTCTTGTAGATCTACAGAACCTTCTAATTCCATCAGATCATCATTGAAAGTGCGTTATATCGACTAGAGGGGGGGGGGTGAATAGGCAATTTTTATGAAAGTCTTCAAAACGTGGAAGTTATGAAGACAAACAGAGTGAACAAGCCTATCACTATGCAGCGGAAGGTAGATTACACAACACAAGCCATGGTCAAGTATACAATATAGTGAAAGCACAGTGACAAATAGCTTCAGTGTAATGAGGATCAGGTTGGAAGAAGTTATGAAGCCAAATAGATCATACAGTCAAGTTGTGAAGACAGAAGATAAAGCAAGCATGCAATGGCTTCACAATGTGTTCTGGTAAGTAAAGGGAGGCGAAGATGAAACCGGTGACACGTTGAAGACAATGATATGTTGGACCAGTTCCAGTTGCTGTGACAATTGTACGTCTGGTTGGAGCGGCTAGGTATTTAAACCAAAGGACACACAGTCTCGGACACCCAGTCCTGAACACGCAGCTTAGGACACCCAGTCCTCACCATTTTCTCCTTGAGCTAAGGTCACACAGACCCCGCCCAATCACTCTGGTAAGTCTTCAAGGTAGACTCCCAAACCTTCACAGACTTCGTTCACCGGCAATCCACAATTCCTCTTGGATGCTCAGAACGCGACGCCTAACCGTCTGGAGGATGCACAGTCCTCAAGTGTAATAAGTCTTTAGATCACTCAGACAAGAAGACTTAAGTGATGCCCAATTACTCTGGCTCTGTGTGGTTAGGGCTTTTCTCCTCACTAAGGATTTTCTCAAAGGCTTCGAGGTGGGTTGCTCTCAAACGACAAAAGCCGTGCACTGAAATCTGAGCAGCCAACCGTTTATGGTTGTAGGGGTGGACTATTTATAGCCGCTTGGCAACCCTGACCTGATTTGTCCGAAATGACCCTGGGTCACTAAGGAACTGACACGTGTACTAACGGTTGGGTTTTGAACTCACACGGCAACTTTACTTGGGCTGCAAGTAAAGCTGACTTGTCTGACTCTAGACAAGATTTTCTCTCATTGTCTTCACTCGAAGACATAGGATTTGAATTAGGCATCACTTCAGTCATCCTGACTGGTTCTCTTGGACCCCACTTAACAGTACGGTGGTTCCTATGACACAACATGAATAAAGTAAAACTGCAAAGGATCTAAGTCTTCGAGTTCCAAAGGCTTCATGGGGAGTCTTCATATGTCATTGTCTTCGACATAAATGTCTTCATGAACCACCATTGTCTTCAATGTCTTCGTACATTTTTAGGGGTCATCTCTGGTAACTAAACCGAATCAATGAGGGACTTCTACCTGTGTTATCCTGCAATTCTCACAAACACATTAGTCCCTCAACTAGGTTTGTCGTCAATACTCCAAAACCAACTAGGGGTGGCACTAGATGCACGTACAATCAACTTCCAGGAGCTCCATTTCCCTGAGGTTGAATCCATCAGTTTCATCAAGCACAGAATACAAGATCTTTTCCTGGATGCTGAGTTGAGGAGTGTATGGAGAATCTGGGATGTGTGTCTTGAGGACTGAAGTGGGTGTAGTTTCTTCAAGCATCTGATTGTGGCCAAAAGACTGTCCTCTGATGTTAGGGGCCCCAGAATTAGCAGCAGGCCCTTCATTTGATTCGGATCTAGAGCTCCTGTTGGATTCAGCATCTTCAGTAAGATTGGTACCAGTTTCAGCTGCAGAGACATATGTACCAGCTGAGAGGTTGGTGGAGGTGCCAGTTTCAGTGGGGGTTAAGGACTCCACCTCAATGAGTAGCCTTAAATTTTGTTCCCAACTCCAAAAAGCCTTTCAACATGGATTTTGGAGGGATCTTTACATAAGAATTTGACCCTAATAGTTTCATAGAATGACTTGAAATTATGCTGCCAATCCACATCCTGTAAGGCCCCCAGAGTGGAAGTGATTTGATCCAGCATAGTCCAGTCACACCACTTGGGGGTTCAATTTCCTGATCTTGATCCAAGTTTCCTGGAGGTCCTCTTCAGCCTCAATCCTGTCTTTCCAGACTTCAACATTGACTACAACATTGTCTTTTTTGAGACCAAAACAAGGGTATCCAGCAACATGAACTACATCTATTTCAGGAGGTAATTTGACCAAGAATGTCCACTCATCTAGGGCATTTATTGGCCAGGGCCAGTTGGTTTTGTAAATGTCGGCAAACTCAGTGGCAAGTTCCTGCTTGGTCACTTCACCAGCTTCTACCCGAACAATCCCCACATTCTTCAGGGAGCCATGATACTGAGGGCCTCTTTGATTCACAGGATTGTCAAAATGAAGGAATAGGAAAAATACAGGAATAGAATGGCATGTCCCACAATATCCTACATGATTTGAAAGAATGTTTGATAGCATAGGAAAAACAAAGGAATTCTACAAAGAGGTTCGAGTGGATGAAAATTTTCCTTCAAAATGTAGTACAAATGGATCCTATAGAAAAATTCCTATGGATGCCAATCCTACGAATCAAACGAGCATCACATGAAAAATTCCTAAGGGTTCAAATCCTCCAAAAATCCTATACAATTCCTTTGAATCAAAGGAGCCCTGAGCATTTTCATCAGGTGGGTCTATATGGTAGAACCCTAATCCTGGAGTAGCACTTCCAACATATCTAGCAGAACTGTGGTTTTCCTTCTGACAGGGCAATTCTCAACTTTATGGGTAACCATTTTGCAGATAAAACAACTCTTGGGATTGACACATTTATCCAGATGATGCCCTGGTTCCCCACAGTTGTAGCAGATCACCTCAGAGTATGCCATAAGGCCCAAAGCAAGGGCAGGAGCAGTTTTCTGGATGTCCTGTCTCTTCTTTTACTGATTCTTGCCTTGAGATTTCCCACTGATCTAAGAGTCAGAACCACCAGTAGATTGATCTTGGGCAATTACAGGAGCCTGCCTAGATTGTGCCCCCATTTGGGGCGGAGGTGGGCCATACCACTGCCCAACCGGCTCTCCCCCCATTGTGATAGGGGAAATTCATCGGAGTTCCTGGTTCCTTCTCATCCTCCAGCCAGATGTTGTCTCTCAGGAAGCAGAAATAACCACCAGACAGCTCAACTGAAGCAGATTGCAAGCCTAATTTCAATCTTCTGCAGGTTTGGGGGAGAGGTAAGGTAGGGGATCCACCTGCTCCGGCTCCGGTGGCGTGCTGGTAGGCATGAGTCCAGTCAAGCATTCCCATCTCGCAGCACGGCATGGATCTTCTGATTTCACTTCTCCTTTCGCCCGTCGAACGAACGCAATCGGCAGCTCCCTGGGGTGGGGCATGCTGTGCTTCTCTGAGAAATCTCCTTCGAAGTAGATCCGCAGGGCTAGATTCAGCAGCTCCAATCCACATGATCCTTGCACATCCAAGCATACCTGCGCGAGTGAGAGAACGGATTCGGTCCCTCCTCGGCTTCCTCCCTCACAGCTTCCTCCTCTGCTTCCCTCCATTCGCGCGTGCACTGGGTCCAGGAGAGAGTGTCGTCGCGGATCTGCATCGCCTGCTCCCTCCATCTCCTCCCTTGAGTCTCCCGCAGCACCGCCGGCGCGACGGAGTTGAGCGGCTGGAGCATCCGCGGGAAGGCTTTGTAGACATGTGGGAGATGCATCTTGTACATCTGCATGTCTTCCAGCCATTCCCCCGTGGATATGGCCGGCGACTCCATGGGGCGCACGAGCGGACTTGCTGAGGGGGGCAGGCGCGCCCAGAGTCAGGAGGCGTGGGTGGCGGCGAGATCTATGGCGGCGGCGAGGGTGGAGGTAGTGGCGGGGGCCGCGGCGAGGGTGGAGGTGGTGGCGGGGGCGAAGGGGATCGCGAGAGCTGTCATCTATTTGCCAATTATGTGAACTAAACAGTCAACATATAAAATAGTTTAAATATATATAATATAGTTAGAAGGGAAACATAAGTTGGACCTGGCGTTCCTATTCTTATATAGAAAAATAGAACAGACCTCTGCGTTTTCTTCAAAAAAACATAAATTGGGCTGCCAAAAATAAAACCTCGTATGGGAGGTCCATAGGCCGGTCGATACATGACGGCCCTAAGAAAATACAAACAGGCCTATGGACCTCCCATCCGAGGTCGTGGGCTGCACATGTTAAAAATGAAAGCCTAGACGGGGCAGCCCAAAACCACGTCCAACACTTGCCAAAACTTCGTCCCTCATTTTCTCTGTGTTTCACACACTCGACATTGTGTGGGCATTTTGATTGTGCATCATATGAAGATGTGCTATGCATGAATGTTGATCAGCATGATGTTAACTGTCCGGTAGTTCCATTTTCGACCATGAATAAAACTTCCAACATGATGTTAACCCTGTTTGAAAAGGCCGTGTTAATATAAAAGCTCTGCCACTGAAAGTTGCAGTTTCTTATCTGAAACTGAAACTTGCAGTTTCTTCTCTGAGAATCACATTGTCTGCACTTTTATACTCCTATGAAACTACATTTTAAGTGCTAAAAATTAGATATCTAGAATTCATAAAATACTTCATATGCTCAATACTGCAAATCTGAAATTCAATAGACATTCATATCTGAAAGTACTCTCAAAATACACAACACAAAACACAATTCACAACCTGCAAATACTGACAACCCTAAGCTCCTCCTAACAATTCACAACCTGGCCGACTATTGGGCTGGAGGGGCAGCCCCCTCCTATTCCTCGGTGGCAGACAGCCGCCCCGTGAGATGATGTGAACGGCAAGGGAGACGATGGTGGGGAAGCGCTGTCGGGCCAACTGCGTTTCTCCTCTTGCAGTTGAGTTCAGTCGACAAAGACTCCACCGGCTCGCTCTTGCAGGACACCCTCACAAACGGCACCGTGTAGATGTTCGATCCTTCAATCTCTGGTGGATGCTCCATCTGGGATCGATACTCCCACCACCGCTCCCTCACGATCAGATTCGGTGAATCTGTTTGCTCCATGGCCCAGAGGAGCATCTCTATGTACTCCGGCGCGACTCCCTCCGGGAGTATCGCCGCCTTTTCACTCTGTTGCAGATATTTGGCCATGGATGTCACCGTCACCGCTAGTTGGTCCTTGTTGTCAAACCAAGACTGTATCTCCAACATCCTAGCAAGCTTCACAGGGTCACCGTCTGCGATCCTCACATATCGGTTGTACTCCTCCATCAATCTACTTCTCCATAGCACCTTCACTCGCTGGCAGTGGTTTTTGAATGGAAGAGGAGAGGAGCAGCGCTGGTTTTGGATTAGAACGGGAGAGGAGGGGCAGTGGTTTTGAAATGGAAGAGGAGAGGAGCGGCGCTGCATTTAGATTGGAACAGGAGAGGAGCGGCGGTGGTTTAAGAGGAGAGGAGCGGAAGAGGGGCGCTGGTCTTGGAAGTATTTTTTTTGTTTTGCGTATTTTGGGTCAAAGTTTGACCACGTACTGTATATGACAAGCAAAATGTGAATGCATGTCACCAAAAATTGTATCGTTTGGTTCGTATCTTAATGTACTTTCAAATTATATTATTTTTGCAATGTATAACATATATTTTATGTGTGAAAATCATGGTCAATTATGACCTAGAATAAAAGGAAGACTAGTTAATGTGGGGTCGTTTTCTTAATTGAAGGGTAAATTGATTTTGATTTTGATCCAGTCACAATGCGCCGGCCCTCTCGTCCAATCCTAAATCGCTGCCGCATGCTCCACTCCCTCTTCTCCATTGCAAAACCACCTCCTCTCCTCTCCACCATCTCCATTCCAAAACCACCGTCTCGCCTCTCCCTCTTCTGATCTTCTCCATTGCAAAACCACCTCCTCTCCTCTCCATCATCTCCATTCCAAAACCACCATCTCGCCTCTCCCTCTTCTCTATTGCAAGACCACTGTCTCTCCTCTGTTTTCTAGACGCTTTGCTCCATGGCACGGGCGCAATCCATGGATACAAAATTAGTATACTGTATACTATTCGAAAGTTGAGGGCGGGGCTTTTCCTGCGCGTTAGGCGGCGGGGCAGTTCCGCCTAGTCGGTTCGATAGAGACGCGAGAAGACGAGGGAGTAGGCTACTGCAAATGTAGGGTCATGTGATTTGACAGCGAGTTACTGCTGGACAGGTGGCCCCCCATGATTTGACTTGCCATTATCATTTTAACTGCGGCGCTACGACCGGCGTGAGTCTCCCGTTTCCTGACCACCTCCATACAGGTGCCTCTCCCAATGCTCCACCATGTAGTAGAGGCTGGCTCTTGCATGAGAGCCCACTTCTCCACTTTTTCCTTGCCTCTCTTTCCTCCACATATGCAAAAATGCCATGTAAAGCGCACTATTGTACTTACTTTTACTTGCTCCTACAGGTGCTTACGCTTGCCACATAGGCATAAAGTCTGATGTGGCAAGTTAATCAAGAAGAGAGAGACTAGTTTGGTGACCCAAGGAAGAAACAGTGCTAAGCGTGTGTACCTAGGTGAAAAGACAATTTTGAGTCTATAGCTAATTAAATGAAGCAAACTTAGCAACACCATTTCATTGGAAGAGGTCACTCCTTGGCAAATGCAATAAATACTAGTACTCCCTGTGTCCCATAATATAAGAACTTTTTTGGCACTACACTAGTGTCAAAAACATTCTTATATTATGGGACGGAGGGAGTACGAAGAAAGAGATAGAGACGAGTAAAAAAAATACACTTATAGCCAACCTTATAGCCAACCTTTTTGTAGTATGAGTGACTAAGTGATGACTATGTATGACATGCCAACATCAGATAGCCTAACGCACCGTGTTAAATCTCCAAGGGCGCGACCGCACGAGCGACGCGATGGTCGTGGTAGGCGCGACCATGATACGGGTTGCTGGCAGCCCTTGGATCTGAGATCAAACGGTCGCATGCTAAGTTGCTGAAAATTTGCAGAATAAACCTCCAGGATAGGATATTCACCCATATGTCTAGAATCACGCCATGCAACCATTCGATCTCAGATCCAAGGGCTCTCGGAAGCCCATAGCATGGGAGAATGGAAAGCCACTACCCTGCCGTTCGCACGCTGGCAGTTCGCTCCTACTCGTCCCCGCACGTCCTTCAATACTACGGCGGTTCGCTCCTAGTCTTCCCATCCATTCACATTACGGCAGTTCCACTAATCCTAACCCTCCTACCAAATCCATGGCATCCCAAATCTCCCCGATCGGCGGTGAGTACAAGGTTAGAGCCATCACCAGCGATGAGTTCGACGTCATCTACACCCGTTCTTCCGCGACGGTGAAAGGATGCCTTTCTCGCTTCAGACGCATGTTCAAAGACTCAGATGATGAGTGGGTCGCTGTGCTAGATGTTGAGTACACCACAGTCCTGGGACTAGAGAAGGATCTAAAGGACGAAGAGAGGAAGAAGCCCGCCGTGATCCAGGTTTGCGTGCATGACTTATGCTTGGTCTACCACATATGCCATGCCGACGTTGAGTGCCAGGATTTTAAGGATTTTCTCAAGAGCAACCTAGTCAAATTCGTTACTATAGACTTTGGTAACGACAAAGAAGTCCTGCGTCGGATAGGCCTCGTTGTAGGCAACACCCTTGACCTCCAGAAGAATCGGCTGGTGTCCTCTCGTCAGCCTTCAATGCTGACCCTGTTGGGGAACGTAGCAGAAATTCAAAATTTTCCTACGTGTCACCAAGATCAGTCTATGGAGAAACCAGCAACGAGGGAAGGAGAGTGCATCTACATACCCTTGTAGATCGCTAAGCGGAAGCGTTCAAGAGAACGGGGTTGATGGAGTCGTACTCGTCGTGATTCAAATCACCGATGATCCTAGTGCCGAACGGACGGCACCTCCACGTTCAACACACATACAGCCCGATGATGTATCCCACGCCTTGATCCAGCAAGGAGAGAAGGAGAGGTTCAGGAAGACTCCATCCAGCAGCAGCACAACGGCGTGGTGGTGGTGGAGGAGCATGGCAATCCTGCAGGGCTTCGCCAAGCACCACGGGAGAGGAGAAGGACTTGGGAGAGGGGAGGGGCTGCACCAGAACATTGGTATGGCTGCCCTCCCACCCCCCACATATATATAGGGGCAAGGGAGAGGGGGGAGGCGCAGCCTTGGCCCTTCCTCCAAGGAAGGGTGCGGCTAGGAGGAGTCCCTCCTCCCCAAGGCACCTCGGAGGTGCCTTCCCCCCTTAGGACTCTTCCTATCCCTCATCTCTTGGCGCATGGGCCTCTTGGGGCTGGTTCCCTTGGCCCATATAGGCCAAGGCGCACCCCCTACAGCCCATGTAGCCCCCCGGGGCAGGTGGCCCCACCCGGTGGGCCCCCGGGACCCTTCTGGTGGTCCCGGTACAATACCGATGACTCCGAAACTTGTCCCGATGGCCGAAATAGGACTTCCTATATATAAATCTTTACCTCCGGACCATTCCGGAACTCCTCGTGACGTCCGGGATCTCATCCGGGACTCCGAACAACATTCGGTAACCACATACAAACTTCCTTTATAACCCTAGCGTCATTGAACCTTAAGTGTGTAGACCCTACGGGTTCGGGAGACATGCAGACATGACCGAGATGTTCTCTAGTCAATAACCAACAGCGGGATCTGGATACCCATGTTGGCTCCCACATGTTCCATGATGATCTCATCGGATGAACCACGATGTCAAGGACTTAATCAATCCCGTATACAATTCCCTTTGTCTATCGGTATGATACTTGCCCGAGATTCGATCGTCGGTATCCCGATACCTTGCTCAATCTCGTTACCGGCAAGTCTCTTTACTCGTTCCGTAACACATCATCCCGTGATCAACTGTTTGATCACATTGTGCACATTATGATGATGTCCTACCGAGTGGGCCTAGAGACACCTCTCCGTCACACAGAGTGACAAATCCCAGTCTCGATTTGTGCCAACCCAACAGACACTTTCGGAGATACCCGTAGTGTACCTTTATAGTCACCCAGTTACGTTGCGACGTTTGGCACACCCAAAGCACTCCTACGGTATCCGGGAGTTGCACAATCTCATGGTCTAAGGAAACGATACTTGACATTAGAAAAGCTTTAGCATACGAACTACACGATCTTGTGCTATGCTTAGGATTGGGTCTTGTCCATCACATCATTCTCCTAATGATGTGATCCCATTATCAACGACATCCAATGTCCATGGTCAGGAAACCGTAACCATCTATTGATCAACGAGCTAGTCAACTAGAGGCTTACTAGGGACATGGTGTTGTCTATGTATCCACACATGTATCTGAGTTTCCTATCAATACAATTCTAGCATGGATAATAAACGATTATCATGAACAAGGAAATATAATAATAACCAATTTATTATTGCCTCTAGGGCATATTTCCAACAGTCTCCCACTTGCACTAGAGTCAATAATCTAGTTCACATCGCCATGTGATTAACACTCACAGGTCACATCGCCATGTGACTAACACCCATGAGTTTACTAGAGTCAGTAGTCTAGTTCACATCACTATGTGATTAACACTCAATGAGTTCTAGGTTTGATCATGTTGCTTGTGAGAGAGGTTTTAGTCAACGGGTCTGCAACATTCAGATCCATATGTACTTCGCAAATTTCTATGTCATCTTGTAGATGCAACTACTACGCTACATTTGGAGCCATTTCAAATAACTGTTCTACTTGGAGCTATTCCAAATTGTTGCTCCATTATACGTATCCGGTATCTCTACTCAGAGCTATCCGGATAGGTGTTAAGCTTGCATCGACGTAACTCTTTACGAGGAACTATTTTACCACCTCCATAATCGAGAAAATTCCTTAGTCCACTAGTTACTAAGGATAACTTTGACCGCTGTCCTGTGATCCATTCTTGGATCACTCTTGTACCCCTTGACTGACTCATGGCAAGGCACACTTCAGGTGCGGTACACAGCATAGCATACTGTAGAGCCTACGTCTTAAGCATAGGGGACAACCTTCGTCCTTTCTCTCTATTCTGCCGTGGTCGAGCTTTAAGTCTTAACTTCATACCTTACAACTCAGGCAAGAACTCCTTCTTTGACTGATCCATCTTGAACACCTTCAAGATCATGTCAAGGTATGTGCTCATTTGAAAGTACCATTAAGCATTTTGATCTATCCTTATAGATCTTGATGCTCAATGTTCAAGTGGCTTAATCCAGGCTTTCCATTGAAAAACACTTTTCAAATAACCCTATATGCTTTCCAGAATTTCTACATCATTTATGATCTATGATATGTCGACAACATATATTCATCAGAAATTCTATAGTGCTCCCACTCACTTCTTTGTAAATACAAGTTTCTCATAAACTTTGTATACACCCAAAACTTTGATCATCTCATCAAAGTATACATTCCAACTCCAAGATGCTTACTCCAGTCCTTAGAAGGATAGCTGGAGCTTTGCACACTTATTAGCATCTTTCAGGATTGACAAAACCTTCCGGTTGTATCACATACAACCTTTCCTCAAGAAAATCGTCGAGGAAACAATGTTTTGACATCCTATCTGCAAGATTTCATAAATAATGCAGTAATCGCTAATATAATTCCAACAGACTCTTAGCATCGTTACGAGTGAGAAAATCTCACCGTAGTCAACTCCTTGAACTTGTCAGAAAACATCTTAACGACAAGTCGAGCTTTCTTAATGGTGACATTTACCATCATTGTCCGTCTTCCTTTTAAAATCCATCTGTACTCAACAGCCTTACGACCATCGAGCCATTCTACCAAAGTCTACACTTTGTTTTCATACATGGATCCTCTCTCGGATTTTATGGCCTCGAGCCATTTATCGGAATCCAGGCCCACCACCGCTTCTCCATAGCTCGTAGGTTCATTGTTGTCTAGCAACATGACTTCCAAGACAGGATTACGTACCACTCTGAAGTAGCACGCATCCTTGTCATCCCACGAGGTTTGGTAGTGACTTGATCTGAAGTTTCATGATCACTATCATAAGCTTCCACTTCAATTGGTGTAGGTGCCACAGGAACAACTCCCTGTGCCCTGCCACACACTAGTTGAAGAGACGGTTCAATAACCTCATCAAGTCTCCACCATCCTCCCACACAATTCTTTTGAGAGAAACTTTTCCTCGAGAAAGGACCCGATTCTAGAAACAATCCCATATTGCTTTCGGATCTGAGACCCAACTGTTTTGGGTGTCCTATGAAGATGCGTTTATCCGCTTTGGGTTCGAGCTTATCAGCCTGAAACTTTTTCACATAAGCATCGCAGCCCCAAACTTTTAAGAAATGACAGCTTAGGTTTCTCTAAACCATAGTGTCATCTCATCGGAATTACGTGGTGCCCTATTTAAAGTGAACGTGGTTGTCTCTAATGCCTAACCCATAAACTATCGTGGTAATTCGATAAGAGACATCATGATATGCATCATATCCAATAGGGTGCTGTTATGATGTTCGGACACACCATCACACTATGGTGTTCCAGGCTGTATTAGTTGTGAAACAATTTCCACAATGTCTTAATTCTGTGCCAAACTCGTAATTTAGATATTCATCTCTATGATCATATCATATATATTTTATCCTCTTGTCACGACGATCTTTTAACTTCACCCTGAAATTACTTGAACCTTTCAATAATTCAGACTCGTGATTCATCAAGTAAATATACTCAACATTTACTCAAATCATCTGTGAAGTAAGAACATAATGATATCCACTACACGCCTCAGCACTCATTGGACTACGCACATCAAAATGTATTACTTCCAACAAGTTGCTTTCTAGTTCCATTTTACTGAAACCGAGGCTTTCAGACATCTTTCCCATGTGGTATGATTTGCATGTCTCAAGTGATTCAAAATCAAGTGAGTCCAAACGGTCCATTTGCATGGAGTTTCTTCATGCATATACACCAATAGACATGGTTCGCATGTCTCAAACTTTTCAAAAATGAGTGCGCCCAAAGATCCATCAACATGGAGCTTCTTCATGCACTTTATACCGATATGACTCAAGTTGCAGTGCCACAAGTATGTGGTACTATCATTACTATCTTATATCTTTTGGCATGAACATGTGTATCACTACAATCGAGATTCAATAAACCATTCATTTTAGGTGTAAGTCCATTGAAGGTATTATTCAAATAAACAGAGTAACCATTATTCTCCTTAAATGAATAACCATATCGCGATAGTCATAATCCAATCATGTCTATGCTCAATGCAAACACCAAATAACAATTATTTAGGTTTAACACCAATCTCGATGGTAGAGGGAGCGTGCGATGCTTGATCATATCAACCTTGAAAACACTTCCAACACATATCGTCAGCTCACCTTTAGCTAGCCTCCTTTTATTCCGTAGCTTTTATTTCTAGTTACTAACACTTAGCAACTGAACCGGTATCTAATACCCTGGTGCTACTAGGAGTACTAGTAAAGTACACATCAACACAATGTATATCCAATATACATCTATCGACCTCGCCAGCCTTCTAATCTACCAAGTATCTAGGGTAATTCTGCTCTAGTGGTTGTTCCCCTTATTACAGAAGCACTTAGTCTTGGGTTGGGGTTCAACTTTGGGTTTCTTCATTAGAGCAGCAGCTGATTTGCCATTTCATGAAGTATCCCTTCTTGCCCTTGCCCTTCTTGAAACTAGTGGTTTCACTAACCATCAACAATTGATGCTCCTTCTTGACTTCTACTTTCGTGGTGTCAAACATCGCGAATATCTCAAGGATCATCATATATGTCCCTGATATATTATAGTTCATCATGAAGCTCTAGCAGCTTGGTGGCAATGACTTCGGAGAAACATCACTATCTCATCTGGAAGATTAACTCCCACTTGATTCAAATGATTGTTGTACTCAGACAATCTGAGCACAAGCTCAACAATTGAGCTTTTCTCCCTTAGTTTGCAGGCTAAGAAAATCGTCGGAGGTCTTATACCTCTTGACGTGGGCACGAGCCTGAAATCCCAATTTCAGCCCTCGAAACATCTCATATGTTTCGCGACGTTTCAAAACGTCTTCGATGCCTCAACTCTAAACCGTTTAACTGAACTATCACGTAGTTATCAAAACGTGTATGTCAGATGTTCGCAACATCCACAGACGACGTTCGAGGTTTAGCACACTGAGCGGTGCATTAAGGACATAAGCCTTCTACAAAGCAACAAGGACAATCCTCGGTTTACGGACCTAGTCCGCATAATTGCTACTATTAACTTTCAACTAAATTTTCTCTAGGAACATAACTAAACAGTAAAACTGAAGCGCGAGCTACGACATAATTTGCGAAGACCTTTTGACTATGTTCAGGATAATTAAGTTCATCTTATGAACTCCCACTCAGATAGACATCCCTCTAGTCATCTAAGTGATTACATGATCCGAGTCAACTAGGCCATGTCCGATCATCACGTGAGACGGACTAGTCAACATCGGTGAACATCTTCATGTTGATCGTATCTTCTATACGACTCATGCTCGACCTTTCGGTCTTCTGTGTTCCGAAGCCATGTCTGTACACATGCTAGGCTCGTCAAGTCAACCTAAGTGTTTCACGTGTGTAAATCTGTCTTACACCCGTTGTATGTGAACGTTAGGATCAAACACCCGATCATCACATGGTGCTTTGAAACAACAAACTATCGCAACGGTGCACAGTTAGGGGGAACACTTTCTTGAAATTTTAAAGAGGGATCATCTTATTTATTACCGTTGTTCTAAGTAAATAAGATGTATAAACATGATAAACATCACATGCAATCAAATAATAGTGACATGATATGGCCAATATCATATAGCTCCTTTGATCTCCATCTTGGGGCTCCATGATCATCTTGTCACCGGCATGACACCATGATCTCCATCATCATGATCTCCATCATCGTGTCTTCTTGAAGTTGTCTCGTCAACTATTACTTCTACTACTATAGCTAACGGTTAGCAATAAAGTAAAGTAATTACATGACGTTTATGTTGACACGCAGGTCATAAATAAATTAAGACAACTCCTATGGCTCCTGCCGGTTGTCATACTCATCGACATGCAAGTCGTGATTCCTATTACAAGAACATGATCATCTCATACATCACATATATCATCCATCACATCCTTTTTGGCCATATCACATCACAAAGCATACCCTGCAAAAACAAGTTAGACGTCCTCTAATTGTTGTTTGCATGTTTTACGTGGCTGCTATGGGTTTCTAGCAAGAACGTTTCTTACCTACGCAAAAACCACAACGTGATATGCCAATTGCTATTTACCCTTCATAAGGACCCTTTTCATCGAATCCGATCCGACTAAAGTGGGAGCGACAGACACCCGCCAGCCACCTTATGCAACTAGTGCATGTTAGTCGGTGGAACCGGTCTCACGTAAGCGTACGTGTAAGGTTGGTCCGGGCCGCTTCATCCCACAATGCCGCCGAATCAAGATTGGACTAGTAACGGTAAGCATATTGAACAAGATCAACGCCCACAACTACTTTGTGTTCTACTCGTGCATAGAATCTACGCAATAGACCTAGCTCATGATGCCACTGTTGGGTAACGTAGCAGAAATTGAAAATTTTCCTACGTGTCACCAAGATCAATCTATGGAGAAACCAGCAACGAGGGAAGGAGAGTGCATCTACATACCCTTGTAGATCGCTAAGCGGAAGCGTTCAAGAGAACGGGGTTGATGGAGTCATACTCGTCGTGATTCAAATCACCGATGATCCTAGTGCCGAACGGACGGCACCTCCGCGTTCAACACACGTACAGCCCGATGATGTCTCCCACGCCTTGATCCAGCAAGGAGAGAAGGAGAGGTTGAGGAAGACTTGAAAGTGCGTTATATCGACTAGGGGGGGTGAATAGGCGATTTTTATGAAAGTCTTCAAAATGTGGAAGTTATGAAGACAAACAGAATGGACAAGCCTATCACTATGCAGCGGAAGTTAGATTACACAAGGCAAGCCGTGGTCAAGTATACAATATAGTGAAAGCAGAGTGACAAACAGCTTCAGTGTAATAGGGATCAGGTAGGAAGAAGTTATGAAGCCAAACAAATCATACAGTCAAGTTGTGAAGACAGAAGATAAAGCAAGCATGTAATGACTTCACAATGTGTAATGGTAAGTAAAGGGAGGTGAAGATGAAACCAGTGACACGCTGAAGACAATGATTTGTTGGACCAGTTCCAGTTGCTGTGACAACTGTACGTCTGGTTGGAGCGGCTAGGTATTTAAACCAAAGGACACACAGTCCCGGACACCCAGTCCTGAACACGCAGCTCAGGACACCCAGTCCTCACCGTTTTCTCCTTGAGCTAAGGTCACACAGACCTCGCCCAATCACTCTGGTAAGTCTTCAAGGTAGACTCCCAAACCTTCACAGACTTCGTTCACCGGCAATCCACAATTTCTCTTGGATGCTCAGAACGCGACGCCTAACCGGCTGGAGGATGCATAGTCCTCAAGTGTAATAAGTCTTCAGATCACTCAGACAAGAAGACTTAAGTGATGCCCAATTACTCTAGCTCTGGGTGGTTAGGGCTTTTCTGCTCGCTAGGGATTTGCTCTCAAAGGCTTCGAGGTGGGTTGCTCTCAAACGACAAAAGCCGTGCACTGAAATCTGAGCAGCCAACCGTTTATGGTTGTAGGGGTGGACTATTTATAGCCACTTGGCAACCCGACCTGATTTGTCCAAAATGGCCCTGGGTCACTAAGGAACTGACACGTGTACCAACGGTCAGATTTCAAACTCACACGGCAACTTTACTTGGGCTACAAGCAAAGCTGACTTGTCCGTCTCTGGACAAGATTTGCTCTCATAGTCTTCGCTCGAAGACATAGGATTTGAATTAGGCATCACTTCAGTCATCCTAACTGGTTCTCTTGGACCCCACTTAACAGTATGGTGGTTCCTATGACACAACATGAATGAAGTAAAACTACGAAGGATCTAACTCTTCGAGTTCCATAAGCTTCACAGGGAGTCTTCACATGTCATTGTCTTCAACATGAATATCTTCATAAACCACCATTGTCTTCAATGTCTTCGTACATTTTTAGGGGTCATCTCTGGTAGCTAAACTGAATCAATGAGGGACTTCTACCTGTGTTATCTAGCAATTCTCACAAACACATTAGTCCCTCAACTAGGTTTGTTGTCAATACTCCAAAACCAACTAGGGGTGGCACTAGATGCACTTACAATCTCCCCCTTTTTGGTGATTGATGACAAACTAGTTGAAGTTTTCAACGGGGAATATAATTTGTGAAATTGTAAAGGAATTGTCTTTATAAGCTGCAAGGGCTCCCCCTGAAGATGTGCATATAAGTAATTTGCTTCTGGAACGCAAATGCACATGGCAGGTTGTACTTGTGGGAATCCACTTCAACTTATGATGACAATCCACCATGCATGTAAAGGTATATGAAGAGAATGACATGCATAATGAGAAATGGACGTCTGCGAAATGATATAAGTGCGGAAATTATCGTCGTACATGCGGAATTTATCTTCGCAAAAACATAGTGGCAAACAAGTAGCAAACGACCATCAAGTTTAAGTGTTACAACTCAAAGAACTAAATGTAGCAAAACGAGAGTTGTAAGCACGAAGCAAAATGTAGCAAAATATAAAGCACCCGCCCATATTATTGACCCGCTTCAAGACTATAAACATCATATGCTTCTCCCCCTTTTGTCAGTGATGACCAAAAAGGTTTGAAGACATAGAGTTTACTACACGTTCCCAGGCGCAGCAGGGTCGGTGGAGGCATTTGGTGGTGCTGAAGAGCTTGGTGTAGGGTCGACGCGCACTGAAGAAGGTGGTGGTGATGTAGCGTCGTCGTCTTCCTCAATGATTCTTCCAGTCACGATGGTAGCAGAGGAAGAGAACTTTGAATCTTCAAGGGACGGAGTTCCGCGCAGCACAGCTCTTCTGGGGGTGTGGAGTCAAACTTGAATCTCTCGCTGAAGCCATCCGCTTGAAGTTCAGCTTCAGTACACATCATGGTGAGGCCTTTCCAAGTGCGGCGACAGGTTTCATGTGCGACGAATGCATTCTTGGTGGCCAGATTTCTGATGCGATTGACGTCTTGCATGATACTTCTCATCTGCCTTTTGAGCCAGTCGTGATGCCTATCTTGCTTTTGGTGAAGAGCCACAAGAAGTTCTCGGTCATTGAGTGAACGAGCACGTTTCTTGGGTCTTTGTGCAGTTGTGCTGTCAGTGGCTTCAGTTGATGCAGGGGCACGTGTGGTGCCAGCCATTGGATACACTCTTGATATGGCTTCAACACCTTCATCATTCTGAGTGAAGCTCTGGTGTTCTGCATTCTGAAGACTTAATGGTTGCTTGGCAGGCTCAGGATATATAGCTTCAGCAGAGGTGTCCATATCAGGTAAGAAGATTCTATGGTTGCGGGCAGAGGGCTGATAGGAGATAGCAGATTGTAGCTTGATTAGCCTCATAACCCAAGGAGCATAAATCTTCAAACCAAAGAGATCTGAGCCAGACGATGCAAGTTGGCGTATAAAGAGATCCTGTGCGTTGAAGCATTTGCCATGCAGGATATAGAAGATGAGAGTCTTCATGGCACCTTCAACCTTGGCATATGGAGAGTGCCCCTTAATGGGCCAGAGAGTCCGCCTGACGATGTGATATATAGTTCTGGGCAGGTACTCTAAGTCTTCAACGAAGAACTCAGTTGGATAAGGTGCATCAAGAGGCAATGGCTTCATCATTGAGAGCATCTGACTCATATTTGGCTCAGGTCGCTGGAATATGCTCTCAATTGCTTCAGCATGGAGTTGGCAGCCTTCTTCGAAGAGTTCGCCAGGAGTGGGTAGGCCGGTAAGCTCAATGATATCGAATGCATTGGCTTCATGATGGACATTGCCAGTTATCCACTCCAGGACCCAAGTCTTCGGATCTCTGTTGTAGCCTTTGATATGCAGTGTGGCATAGAACTGGAGCAGAAGCTCTTCATTCCAGTGCTCTTCATCGGTGATAAACGGCAGCAGACCCACTTGCTTGAAGCAATCCAGTGCTTCTTCCAGACCAGGCAGACCAGCAACAGCTTCAACCTCAAGGCGCTGGTGAGGAAAGATGCGGCCTTGGTTGTATAGGATGCATGAATAGTAGCTGCGCTGTGGGTAGCTCCAGAACCTATCTGATACAATCCATTCCCTTGAATAAGGGTTCGTGGAGCTGTTGAAGAACGTGTTGTCTGCCCTGTAGCTATTGACATTAAAGGAGCCAGGAGCTGATGCAGGACCTGGGAACCTTGGCAGTCGTGGGATCGGCTTCTGGACCTGGGGCCTGTGCGCAACATGATAGTTGAACTGTGGACCGGCAGCAGACTCAGGCACAGAAGGTTCAGATGCAGTAGCTTCAGTGTCTCTTGAAGTTGTTGGTTGGTCGGGCTCCACAATTGCTTCAGTGTTGGTTGTGGCAGCCGCAATGTTTTCAGCCTCAACACGTGTAGTGAGAGGGACGGATTCAGGTACGTTCTCCTTGAGAACTTCTTCTTATTGGTTCGGGGGAGACGGAGCTTGAGGTTCTTCTTCATGCTCTTCGTCTGATGCAGCCAGAATGTCGTCAGCAGCCTGAGCCCTTGGCCCTTTGCGAAGCCTACGGAATGTAGGCGACGCCGGTGGAGTTGAAGTGGGCTGGGGCTCATTCTCTTCCTCCTGTGGGCGATCTGCCCACGATGCATCTTGGGTGATTGGTGTCAATGGACGACCAATGCTGATCATTTCGCTTGTCTCAAGCTGAGGAAGGGCTGCATCACCTTGTACATTGTCTTGGAGACCAATGTCTTCAGCAGCGTTGGGGTCGGCTGCTGGAATGTCTTCAGCGTGCGGAGCCTCTGTGAAAGCAGGCTCATGCACGGTCAACTGACGATCTTCGTCAGCATAGTGGACGGAGAGGGGTTCGACTATCAAGGGCTCTGTGGGAGCAGCCCGAGATTTCTTGGTCTTGCGCTTCTTGATGGTGGGGTCAGAAGGAGAGGCTTCAGGGTGTTTCCTCTTCCGAGCTTCAGCTTCGGCTGTCCGTGTCTTCTTGAGCTCTGAAGCGGTTGACCGGTGCTTTGGCTTCGAGCCAGTCTTAGCAGTGGGGAAGACAATCGGAACAGCTTCTTGCCTTGGTGCCTCTTGTTCAGCCACAGCGGGCTTCTTCTTTTTCTTCGCGGCCATCCTGGGGTCGATGCCGGGACGCCCAAGTGCCTTGCGCTTCTTGGCCTCATTGTAGGCCTGCACACAGCGATCAGCCAAAGTCTTCATTTGCTCCCGCTAACCCTGAGCTTCTGCACGTTTCATCAAAAAGTTTTCCTTCAACTCGTGCAACATGATCTTGAAGTCCTTGACTTCTTGGACGCTGAGCTTGGCCATATTCTGCTTGAACTGAGCCTTTTCAAAATCAATCTTCTGCTTCAGTTCAACAATGCGCTGGGCAATTGCAAGTTCTGAAGCAATAGCGCCTTGGAAGGCGACGCTGAGGCCAATGGGCAGCTGCAGATCATCGAAGCTGATATTGGGTGTATCAAACCACTCATCGATGAAGTTGTGGAGGATTGCTGCATCAAACAGAGGCAGATTGTTGAAGATTTCAGCCTCCTCCTTGCTCTTGATGAGCTGCTCAAGAGCGTCATCGCCAAGATCTTCGTCACTGGACAGATCAATGGTCTCGCTGCGCAGAATGGCAGCAGCTGTGAGCTCTTTGCCAGTGTGTGGCTGAGGCTTCTTGGCTTCTTGGGGCTTGGAGACTCGTGATAAGTCTTCAGACTGCACACATGCTTCAAGAGGTGCAGTTGCCAATGGCTTCGCTCTGGAGATTTTGGGAGAAGCGGCTGGCTTTGAAGCTTTTGGCTTCTTCGTCTGCTCCGGCTTCGGTGCAGCAGGAGCGTCATCAGACTCAATGTCTATTGGAGGGTCGTTCACGGCAGTCCCTTGGACCAGAATGCGAGTGATGAGGCCTTCAAGATTGGCATACGGCCCGATGATATTGGGATTGGCATCGCGTGTGCCATCCGCCCTTGGTTTAGAGGGACCAGGGTTGAAGTCCAACCCCAACTCCTTCTTGTTTTGCTTCGCAGAGTTCTGAGCAAATTGGAAGTTACGCTTGAAGAGAGTGTCATCGCGACACCAGAGAAGTGATGACGGATGTGCTTCAGCTGGCTGTGGTCCTCTGACCATGCATGGAAAGAAGCCTTGAGCAATGGCTTCGTCTCTCGACCGGGGTACGAGATTTTTGTACAATACGTCTCCCCACGGTCTCTTGATGGCGCACTTTTCTGCATATTCCTTAGTGACGAAGCGGTATTGGAACCACTGCTCTGCCCAATATCTTCGAATCCATTGGATTCGTGTCTTGCGCTGACCATAGCTCTCTTCAGGATCAGTTTTGTACATTTCTGCCAAGTCATCAGGAAGATCTTTAGATGTTTCACCACGTCTCTGTCTGCCTCCCTTCCTTGCTGGTTTTTCTGCTGCCGTGAAGCTTAACTTGGAAGGCTTCAAAGCGTTCAAAGGCTTCAAAGGCTTCCTTTTGCTTGACCAACAAGAACTGGCTTCAGGAGAATTGATGTGACGCTGTAAGAACTCTGCAAATGAATGCAGACTATGAGAACCAAAAGATTCTCCCATGGACATGTACCTGTGACAACATTAAGGTGCGAGGGAAGGGGAAGAGGTCATATGCATTCTCAGAAGATTTTGAAGATAAATCAGTTTAGAAGATATTGACCTCATCATGCGAAGACATTCACTTTATAGAAAAGAAGTTGGTTCCAGATTTGTACGAATCCATAGATCAGTACAAGTGAGGAATCTAACTACTTCATGAAGCACAAGTGAATTTACTAGGCAGGTTATGAGATGCAGATTGAGAGAGATGTAACTTGTGTGAATAGAAACTTCTTATGGCAGAAAGTGACCGAACTATAGGATCAAAAAAGGCTGTAAAAAGAGGTTTTATTTACCCCACTTGGAACTGCTAGACGAAGTGGGAGTTGAGGCCGACCAGTTCAATCCTCCGTGCCCTAACTTGGCGCCGGAAGACACCTACGGCGACGGCAGAGAGAGCGAGGTCCGCTGTCGGCGTGAAAACGGCGTCGGAGAGGTTGCGGCAGTGAAGCGCTTCGTCGCCGGCGTCGTCGAGAGCTAGCGGTGGCGCTAGGGTTCGTGCGAAGGTGGAAGACGAGATAATGACCGCAGTGAATCGTGTATTTATAGGGATAGAGGCGGCACTGCGCTATTACTCAGGTGCCCCTGGCGATTCGCATCTGAACAGCACGTGGCCATCATGCGGTATTGTGGGGGCAGTTCCACATCCCACGTACACCTTGATTGTCGGGTGTCGTTCCTACTACTCCGGATTCCTAAAAAAATGAATATGGTTTTAAAGTTTGTCTCTGTGTCTTCAGCTGACAAGGATGAAGTGAAGACATTCGACGGTTTCAATAGAATGCATATGACTTGGAGAGATAGAGTTTGAGGTAGGAAGCCTAGAGAGGTTAGGGTCCGATCACATTCACTTAGTTCAAAAGATTCAAACAAGAAGACATAGCTATAAGTGAATGCTGTAGAGGACAGAACACCAGTACATATATATATATATATAATCAACATAGTGAAGATAATCATGAAGACATGTTGAGATTGAAGCCAAACCAAATGTGAAGACATAGCAAATGTAACGCCATGAGTGAAACACTTCAAGCAGGAAATTTGGTGGTGGCGTTACCCACCGTATAGGAATTATTAGACCCAGACACGGCGCACAATTATCGTGGTGCTCCGAAGTCAAATTCCATGTTAATGTATTCACACTTAGAATGTACGTCTTCATTGATTGAAGATATACATTACTTCGTGTGTTGCACATCTAAGTCATCAACATCTATAAGTGTTAGGATGTGTGCCTGATCACAGGACATTTGAGGATTCCAAGATATTTAGCTCACACCGTAACTTGCAAAATCTCTTCTCATCCAAGGGCTTGGTGAAGATATCTGCCAATTGCTCTTCAGTGTTGACGTGTATGATATCAATATCTTCCTTCGCAACATGATCTCTGAGAAAATGATGACGAATTTCAATGTGCTTTGTCTTCGAGTACTGAACTGGGTTGTTGGCGATCTTGATGGCGCTTTCGTTGTTGCAGTAAAGTGGCACTTGCTTCAGATGAATGCCATAATCCTTGAGGGTTTGCTTCATCCATAGAAGCTGAGCGCAGCAGGATCCAGCAGCAATGTATTCAGATTCAGAAGTGGAGAGAGATACACAGTTCTGCTTCTTTGAAGACCAACATACAAGTGATCGGCCCAGAAAGTGACATGTGCCTGATGTGGACTTCCGATCAACCTTGTCACCAGCGTAATCAGCATCCGAAAATCGAACCAGATCAAACTCTGAGCCCTTTGGATACCATAACCCTAGAGTTGGGGGGTGAGCCAAATATCGAAGAATTCGCTTCACAGCTAAGTGATGCGACTCCTTTGGTGCCGCTTGGAATCGAGCACACATGCAAACACTAAGCATAATATCTGGCCTAGATGCACATAAATAAAGCAAAGAACCAATCATGGAGTGGTATACCTTTTGATCGAACTCTTTACCATTGTCGTCAGGACCCAGATGATGCTTGGCTGGCATTGGTGTTGTGAAACCTTTGCAGTCTTGCATACCGAACTTCTTCAGGAAATCTTTGAGATACTTCTCTTGAGATATGAAGATGCCATTGCGTTGTTGCCGTATCTGAAGACCGAGGAAGAATTTCAGCTCCCCCATCATAGACATCTGATATTGCTCTTGCATCATATATCCGAACTCCTCACTGTACTTCTGATTGGTGCAGCCGAAGATAATATCATCCACATATATTTGGCACACAAACAGTTCACCATCATATGTCTTCGTGAAGAGAGTGGGATCTAGGGAACCAGGTATGAAGCCTTTGCTCTTCAGGAAGTATTTGAGTGTATCATACCAGGCCCGAGGGGCTTGTTTGAGGCCATATAGTGCCTTATTGAGCTTGTAAACCATGTCAGGATGTTTTGGATCTTCAAACTCAGGTGGTTCTGCAACATACACTTCTTCTTCAATTTTGCCATTGAGAAAGGCACTCTTCACATCCATTTGATACAGAATTATGTTGTGATGATTTGCATAGGCCAGCAGTATACAGATGGCTTCAAGTCTGGCCACAGGAGCAAATGTTTCATCAAAGTCAATGCCTTCCACTTGAGTATATCCTTGAGCAACGAGACGAGCCTTGTTTCTGACGACTTGACCATGCTCATCTTGCTTGTTGCGGTATATCCATTTGGTGCCTATTATGTTATGCTTCCGTGGATCAGGACGCTTAACCAACTCCCATACATTGTTCAGCTCAAACTGTTGAAGCTCTTCTTGCATAGCTTGAATCTACTCAGGTTCCATAAAAGCTTCTTCAACTTTCTTGGGTTTTGTGATTGAAACGAATGCGAAGTGTACGCAGAAATTTGCCAGTTGAGTTGCCCTTGAACGAGTCAGTGGACCAGGTGCATTGATGATATCAATTATTCTGTCAATCTGCACTTCATTGGCAACACGAGGATGTATGGGTCGGAGACTTTGCTCTTGCTGATCTATGTTGTCATGGGGAGGAATGTCTTCAGGCTGAGCATTGTCTTTGTGTGGATCAGGTGCTGAGATGATAAGTTCTTCTTCAGGATGAGCTTCAGAAGGTATAATTTCTCTAGTTCCCATTAGCTTGATTGATTCACTGGCTGGAACTTCATCTAGCACATCTGGCAGTTGCTCTCTTTGTGACCCATTGGTCTCATCGAACCGCACATCCACTGTTTCAACCACTTTGTAGTGAAAGAGATTAAAGACTTTGTAGGAGTGTGAATCCTTTCCACATCCAAGCATAAAGCCCTCATGTGCTTTTGGAGCAAATTTTGAGGTGTGGTGAGGGTCCTTGATCCAGCATCTTGAGCCAAATACTCTGAAGTAACTGACATTTGGCTTCTTGCCAGTTAGAAGTTCATAAGATGTCTTGTTCAGAAGCTTGTGAAGATAGACACGGTTGATTGTATGGCATGCAGTGTCAATGGCTTCAGTCCAGAATTTTCTTGGAGTCTTGTACTCATCTAGCATTGTTCTGGCCATCTCAATGAGTGTTCTGTTCTTGCGTTCGACGATGCCATTCTGCTGTGGCGTGTACGGAGCTGAGAATTCATGAGTGATGCCCAATGTATCAAGATATGTGTCAAGGCCAGTGTTCTTGAATTCAGTGCCATTATCACTTCTGATGTGCTTTATCTTGGCGCCATAATTGTTCATAGCCCAATTTGCGAAGCGTCTGAAGACATCCTGCACTTCAGTCTTGTAAAGGATTATGTGCACCCAAGTATATCTAGAGTAATCATCAACAATGACAAAGCCGTAGAGGCAAGCAGTAGTGGAAAAAGTTGAGTAGTGAGTGGGACCAAAGAAATCCATGTGAAGCAGTTCGAAGGGTTGAGTAGTGGTCATGATTGTCTTCGAAGGATGTTTTGCCCTTGTCATCTTCCCTGCTTCACAGGCACCGCATAAGTGATCTTTCTTGAACTTGACGCCCTCGATGCCTATGACATGCTTCTTCTTCGCAAGGGTGTGGAGGTTCCTCATGCCAGCATGCCCAAGCCTCCGATGCCAAAGCCAACATTCTGAAGCCTTTGCAAGAAGACATACTGCAAGCTGTGGCCCTGCTGAGAAATCTACCACGTACAAATCATCTTTCCGATACCCTTCAAACACTAGAGACTTGTCAGATTCCATTAGTATCAAGCAACGATATTTTCCAAAGATTACAATCATGTTCAAATCGCAAAGCATTGAGACAGACATTAAGTTGAAGCCAAGGGATTCAACAAACATGACTTTGTCCATGTGTTGATCCTTTGAGATTGCAACTCTACCTAGACCCAATACCTTACTTTTACCAGTGTCAGCAAATGTGATGTGGCTCTTGTCAGATGGTCGTAAGGTTGAGTCCATAAAGAGACTTCTTTTGCCAGTCATGTGATTTGTACACCCACTGTCAATAATCCATTCTGATGACTCTGAAGTCGCTGGTGTCGTACCCTATAGTGCAGTTAGGGGGATAGGCTTCACGAAGAGTATTGTGAAGCAAAAACATTTGACGATCCAGTGGGTTATGAAAACTTAGATCCAAGTTAGGACAAGTAGGGAGAGTAGCATGCGATTCAGGTACGAAATACATAGTGATGCCATTCGGGCATTTGATTTTGCGCCCCACAAGATTTTTAAGGTCCCCAGCAATAGCGTCAGAAGATTTTGGTTTTCTGCTGGAGACCTTTCCCTGCAAAAGAGAGTTAAGCTTTATTAACCACCCACGTCTTCAAGGGTGGCTTAGAAGCAATAAGTCTAAGTGCAGCATCTGAGAATTTTGGCTTAGGAGCCCTGACAAACAGTCTAGCAGGCGGGCAATAGTACTCATAAGAATAGGCAGAATAGTTCTTGGTCATATGAGCATGACGGTTTGAAGAACCGCTCTCATATGCCTGAGCATGGTTTCCCTGCAAAACATTTGCATTAGTGCGACTCAGGTGAGTCCTCTGCCTGTATGAAGCCTTTGGACCATATGAAGCCTTTGGTCTGAGGTTTGTCTTCTTCATGTGAGGTGTCATGAGGACATTCACAGGAAGATTCTCCAGACACGTTTTTGGAACCCAGATCTTCTTCATAGGCGGTCCATTCCTGCAGTTAGTACCAATGTACCTGGCAAATACTTCACCATTCTGATTTTAAACAATTTATAGTTTGCATCAAAGGATTCATCAATGATAATCGGATCAGCACAAGTGAAGCCAGATAGATTGGATGGATCTGCTGAGGATTCCTTTGCAGCAACCCATGTGGTTTTGGGGTACTGCTCAGGTTTCCAGTAAGATCCATCTGCATTAATTTTCCTCACGAACCCAACACCCTCTTTCCTAGGGTTTCGGTTCAGAATCTGCTTCTTGAGGACATCACATAATGTCTGATGTCCTTTGAGACTTTTGTACATCCCCGTTTCAAGCAATGTCTTCAACCTAGCATTCTCATCAGCAATAGCAGTGGTATCCTCAGCAGAGGGGTTAGTTACCACTTCAACAGTTGAAGATATTGCAACAGCAGTAGCAGTGGAACATTCAGCAACAGAAGTAGCATTATCACGCTCAATGCATTTAAGGCATGGTGGTTCAAATCCTTCCTGAGCAGAACTGATCTGTTTGGCTCAAAGTGACTCGTTTTGCTTTTGAAGATCTTCATGATCCGCTCTCAACTTCTCAAGATCTTGCTTCTTTTAAAGATAATCATAGGAAAGCTTTTCATGAGTAGTTGAGAGAGTCTCAAGACGATCTTCGAGTTCCTGATACTTAACATGAAGATTTTTTATGTCTTCAATTAAGGATTCAGAATGAGTCATTTCAGCACCCAACAGATCATCGCTTCTGTCTAACAGTTTTTGAATATGTTCCATGGCCTTTTGTTGTTCAGTTGCAATTTTAGCAAGTGTTTTGTAGCTGGGTTTTGAATCACAATCAGAGTCATCGTCACTGGATGTTTGATAGTGAGTAGTGCGTGTGTTTACCTTGGCACCGCGTGCCATGAAGCAGTAGATAGGAGTAGAGTCGTCCTTGTCATTTGCATCGGTGTTGGTGATGAAGTCATTGTCTTCAGTGTTGAAGATGGACTTGGCGACGTAGGCTATAGCCAGACTCGCAATGCCAGAATCAGACTCCTCCTCAGACTCCACCTCTGCCTCCTCAGAAGCGGACTCCTCCTCTGAATCCATTTCCTTGCCAACGAACGCACGAGCCTTGCCAGTTGAGCTCTTCTTGTGTGATGAAGACTTTGAGGAAGACTTGGAAGAAGACTTTGAGTATTTCTTCTTCTTGTCGTCGGAGTCATATTCCTTGCTCTTCTTCTTCTTTCTGCTCTCATTGTCCCACCGTGGACACTCAGAGATGAAGTGTCCAGTTTTCTTGCACTTGTGACATGTTTTCTTCTTGTAGTCATGAGCAGATGCTTCATCATTCCTTGAGCTTGATCGTGAAGACTTTCTGAAGCCTTTCTTCTTGGTGAATTTCTGGAACTTCTTCACTAGCATTGCAAGTTCCCGTCCAATGTCTTCAGGATCATCAGAACAACTGTCAGATTCATCTTCAGATGAGGACACCGCTTTTGCCTTCAAGGCACGAGTTCGCCCATAGTTTGGACCGTAGATATCTCTTTTCTCAGAAAGCTGAAACTCATGTGTGTTGAGCCTCTCAAGTATGTCAGACGGATCAAGTGTCTTGAAATCTAGACGTTCTTGAATCATCAGGGCTAGGATGTCAAATGAACTGTCAAGTGATCTCAGCACCGTCTTGACGATTTCATGTTTGGTGATCTCAGTGGCGCCGAGGGCTTGAAGCTCATTTGTGATGTCAGTGAGCCGGTCAAATGTGTGTTGGACATTCTCATTATCATTTCGCTTAAAGCGGTTGAAGAGATTGCGAAGAACACTGATTCTCTGATCTCTCTGGGTTGAGATGCCTTCATTAACTTTGGAGAGCCAGTCTCAGACCAGCTTGGATGTCTTCAAGGCACTCACACGGCCATACTGTCCCTTGGTCAGATGACCACAGATGATATTCTTGGCAGTAGAGTCCAGTTGAGTGAACTTCTTGACATCAGCAGCAGTGACACCTTCTCCAGCCTTGGGAACGCCGTTTTCGACGACATACCATAGGTCGATGTCAATGGCTTCAAGATGCATGCGCATCTTATTCTTCCAGTAGGGATATTCAGTTCCATCGAAGACGGGGCACACAGCGGAGACTTTAATTATCCCTGCAGTCGACATAGCTAAAACTCCAGGTAGTTAAACCGAATCACACAGAATAAGGGAGCACCTTGCTCTGATACCAATTGAAAGTGCGTTATATCGACTAGAGGGGTGAATAGGCGATTTTTATGAAAGTCTTCAAAACATGGAAGTTATGAAGACAAACAGAATGGACAAGCCTATCACTATGCAGCGGAAGTTAGATTACACAAGGCAAGCCGTGGTCAAGTATACAATATAGTGAAAGCACAGTGACAAATAGCTTCAGTGTAATAGGGATCAGGTAGGAAGAAGTTATGAAGCCACACAAATCATACAGTCAAGTTGTGAAGACAGAAGATAAAGCAAGCATGTAATGACTTCACAATGTGTAATGGTAAGTAAAGGGAGGTGAAGATGAAACCAGTGACACGCTGAAGACAATGATTTGTTGGACCAGTTCCAGTTGCTGTGACAACTGTACGTCTGGTTGGAGCGGCTAGGTATTTAAACCAAAGGACACCCAGTCCTGAACACGCAGCTCAGGACACCCAGTCCTCACCGTTTTCTCCTTGAGCTAAGGTCACACAGACCTCGCCCAATCACTCTGGTAAGTCTTCAAGGTAGACTCCCAAACCTTCACAGACTTCGTTCATCAGCAATCCACAATTTCTCTTGGATGCTCAGACCGCGACGCCTAACCGGCTGGAGGATGCACAGTCCTCAAGTGTAATAAGTCTTCAGATCACTCAGACAAGAAGACTTAAGTGATGCCCAATTACTCTGGCTCTGGGTGGTTAGGGCTTTTCTCCTCGCTAGGGATTTTCTCTCAAAGGCTTCGAGGTGGGTTGCTCTCAAATGACAAAAGCCGTGCACTGAAATCTGAGCAGCCAACCGTTTATGGTTGTAGGGGTGGACTATTTATAGCCACTTGGCAACCCGGCCTGATTTGTCCGAAATGACCCTGGGTCACTAAGGAACTGACACGTGTACCAACGGTCAGATTTCAAACTCACACGGCAACTTTACTTAGGCTACAAGCAAAGCTGACTTGTGCGTCTCTGGACAAGATTTGCTCTCATAGTCTTCGCTCGAAGACATAGGATTTGAATTAGGCATCACTTCAGTCATCCTGACTGGTTCTCTTGGACCCCACTTAACAGTACGGTGGTTCCTATGACACAACATGAATGAAGTAAAACTACGAAGGATCTAAGTCTTCGAGTTCCATAAGCTTCATAGGGAGTCTTCACATGTCATTGTCTTCAACATGAATATCTTCATAAACCACCATTGTCTTCAATGTCTTCGTACATTTTTAGGGGTCATCTCTGGTAGCTAAACCGAATCAATGAGGGACTTCTACCTGTGTTATCCTGCAATTCTCACAAACACATTAGTCCCTCAACTAGGTTTGTCGTCAATACTCCAAAACCAACTAGGGGTGGCACTAGATGCACTTACAAGACTCCATCCAGCAGCAGCACAACGGCGTGGTGGTGGTGGAGGAGCATGGCAATCCTGCAGGGCTTCGCCAAGCACCACAGGAGAGGAGAAGGACTTGGGAGAGGGGAGGGGCTGCACAAGAACATTGGTATGGCTGCCCTCCCACCCCCCACATATATATATAGGGGCAAGGGAGAGGGGGGGAGGCGCAGCCTTGGCCCTTCCTCCAAGGAAGGGTGCGGCTAGGAGGAGTCCCTCCTCCCCAAGGCACCTCGGAGATGCCTTCCCCCCTTAGGACTCTTCCTATCCCTCATCTCTTGGCGCATGGGCATCTTGGGGCTGGTGCCCTTGGCCCATATAGGCCAAGGCGCACCCCCTACAGCCCATGTGGCCCCCCGGGGTAGGTGGCCCCACCCGGTGGGCCCCCGGGACCCTTCCGGTGGTCCCGGTACAATACCGATGACTCCGAAACTTGTCCCAATGGCCGAAATAGGACTTCCTATATATAAATATTTACCTCCGGACCATTCCGGAACTCCTCGTGACGTCCGGGATCTCATCCGGGACTCCGAACAACATTCGGTAACCACATACAAACTTCCTTTATAACCCTAGCGTCATCGAACCTTAAGTGTGTAGACCCTACGGGTTCGGGAGACATGCAGACATGACCGAGACGTTCTCCAGTCAATAACCAACAGCGGGATCTGGATACCCATGTTGGCTCCCACATGTTCCACGATGATCTCATCGGATGAACCATGATGTCAAGGACTTAATCAATCCCGTATACAATTCCCTTTGTCTATCGGTATGATACTTGCCCGAGATTCGATCGTCGGTATCCTGATAACTTGCTCAATCTCGTTACCGGCAAGTCTCTTTACTCGTTCCGTAACACATCATCCCGTGATCAACTCCTTGATCACATTGTGCACATTATGATGATGTCCTACCGAGTGGGCCCAGAGACACCTCTCCGTCACACGGAGTGACAAATCCCAGTCTCGATTCGTGCCAACCCAACAGACACTTTCGGAGATACCCGTAGTGTACCTTTATAGTCACCCAGTTACGTTGTGACGTTTGGCACACCCAAGGTACTCCTACGGTATCCGGGAGTTGCACAATCTCATGGTCTAAGGAAACGATACTTGACATTAAAAAAGCTTTAGCATACGAACTACACGATCTTGTGCTATGCTTAGGATTGGGTCTTGTCCATCACATCATTCTCCTAATGATGTGATCCCGTTATCAACGACATCCAATGTCCATGGTCAGGAAACCGTAACCATCTATTGATCAACGAGCTAGTCAACTAGAGGCTTACTAGGGACATGGTGTTGTCTATGTATCCACACATGTATCTGAGTTTCCTATCAATACAATTCTAGTATGGATAATAAACGATTATCATGAACAAGGAAATATAATAAGAACCAATTTATTATTGCTTCTAGGGCATATTTCCAACAGACCCTGGCAGGAGCCATGGTTCATCCTTCGTATGGTAAACTGGAGAAACCTCCATACATGTTTCATCATCATGCATGGCAGCGGAATGTACTAGATATAGACCACATCCACTACAGTGCAATGGATGGCTACCTTTGCTTCAATATCTACAAGGGTTGGATGAAGAGCAACAACCAAGTGTGCGGTTCAAGCAAAGAAGTATCGGCCAAGAGGAAGAGGGACAAGGACGAAGTCGAGGACGTGGACGAGGACTCCGAGTAAGGTGGCAATGTCATTTCTCATGGTGGTTCTAATGCAGTGTCTACCGGAATAGTTGCAAAGTTTAATTTCAGGTGTGCTTAATTTAATTTGAGGGGTGTGTTGTGCTGAGCCCCCAGCAGAACTATGTTATGTTTCTTCTCGTTACTTTAACTCTTCAGTACGTACATGCTAGTATTTCTTACATTTCATCTTTTAGTTGGTGTAGTACTACCACTCGTTTCTTCACATTATATACGTACAATATATATGGCCAACATCATATAGCCAGCAGTTTAGTTGTCAAAGAATTTCAGGGTGCTTAGTTTTGTCAAAGAATTCCAGGATGCTTAGAGGGTGCTTGGATCCAAGGGACTTATTTTAGTCTAACTAAAAATAGTCTCTTTAAGAGGCTAAAGTTCCAAGCACCCCTGACTAAAGAGGGGCTAAAACTAGTCTTGAGACTAAAAAAATTTCGTCAGGGGTACCCCTACTAAAATATGGATTAGTCCTCTCTCTACTCACTTAACTCCTCTCCTTTAACATAGGCGAGTTCTGGATTGGAGGGTTTGGAGGATAATAAATGCTCATTAACTTGATTTTAGCCTTTTTAGTATTTGGATCCAAGCATGGGTGAGGCTAGCATGTTTTAGTCCCACTACTTTTAGTCATGGGACTAAAATGTATCCAAGCACCCTCTTAGTTTTATTTGAGGGGTGGGTTGTGCTGGACACCATTATTGTGACTAGCCTTTTTAATAGTACTATATACATAATTTGGTGATGAGTGCTCTCTATATGTACCACCTTTTTTTAATTTCATGTTTTGCTCCATGGCGCAATCCATCGATACTACTATTGTACAAAAGTATACATTTTTTAAAAGGCTAGAGGGCGGGGCAGTCTAGCTTGGTCGGTTTCATGAGAGGCGAGGGCCTTTGTGATTTGATGGCTCATTGCTGCTAGAAGGCGGGGCCTTGTGATTTGACTGCTCGTATAAATGCGCCGACGACCTGATCGAGGAGGAGCAAATAACCGTGCAGTATACTCAAGTTTTCCACTGGAGTAGTACTGCGACGGAGGAGCACGAAACATGGCAGCCCAGTGCCATATGGCGATAAAAATGATCTAATTTGCTAGTCATCTCATTGTTAGCATTGTTCTATTCATTCCCTCAAAAAAACATTGTTCTATTCATGCCTCGCAGAGAACGTGACACGTGCGGCGAAACACCCGAAGCAAAAGATGAAACACAGGAGCAAAAGAAGAAGGAAGATTATCACCCCAAATGATCTAATTTTCCGCGGAGTCGTAAATGCTTCTTCATCTCCTCCACGACCTCCATCTCCTTGCGCGTCTCCTCCGCCATCTTCTTCATTCTGTCCATGACGCGGGATTTCTCGACGCGAGCCTTCATCATCTGTTCCGCGGCCGCATTATGTACCTTGACAACAGCCGGGTGCTCGAGGGCCTGCCGTGTCTTCATCGAGGAACTACTATTCTTATGCAGCTTCTTCCAGCCTGCGTTCTTCTCCTTCAACAGGTCGATCTCGTGGTAGAGCTTCGCCTTGTCCTCCTGAAGTCGCAGGATTTCGCCGGTCGCCTTCTTCTCCGAGGCAATGCTCTTCTTCAGCAGCATCACCAAACCAGCGGTCAACTCCCCCTGTTGATTGAGCTCAGCGGGCATGTCGTCGAGGCTCTCCTTTAGCAACTCCATCAAGCCTTGGATGAACTCCTTCTGCTTATTGAGGTGCTTAGTGAGCTGATCGGGCATGCCGTCGAGGGATAACGACTCCAGCTCCGCCGGCTCGGCATGTTCGCCTCCGCAGCTAGGGCGCTCCTGGGAGCCATCGCCTGCCCGTGAGAGATCTTTCGAGGTCTCTGCGTGGCGGCAAGCCCTCTCTTTTTTTTCCACAGCCTTGGTTGCCGCTCCCTTGTTACGAGTAGTTCTCGACCTAGAGCTCTGCTTGTCGTGGTTCTAACTCTGACAGTGATGTAGGGGGGTATGTATGGAGAGGCTAGATCTCAGCTATGGAGAAGTTGTAACCACACCAGGATGTACGAGTTTAGGCCCTTCGCGGAGGAAGTAACAGCCCTACGTCTCGGAGCCCGGAGGCGGTTGATTGGATTATGTGTGTATGAATTCCATGGTGCGAACCCCTGCTACTGAGGAGGGGGTGGCTTACATAGAGTTCGCCAGACCCCTCCGGCCCTCAGTAATGCAGAGTTAAAATACATTAAGACTGGGCGTTACTGATAACGTCCCTAATAAAGTGCTATGATGACCATAAAGACTACTTAATGGCCGACCGTTTGCTTGCGGAGTGACTTTAGATCTCCTGTCAGTCGAGTGGTTGGCTTCATGGTCGAGTGGTAGCTTCCTGGTCGAGTGTTTTGAATCCGTCGAGTGGGATACCTTCAAGTCGATTGAAAGGTGACTTCTTCTAGGGATGTCCTTGGGTAGGGCTCTTAAGACAGGTCCAACCCCTACCCTAGGTACATAGCTTCATCATTAGCCCCCGAATGGATCGAGGTTCGAGTGGGGAAGGAGTTGGGGGTCCTTCCGTCCAGTCCTTAGCGTTCTATGAATGTCTTGTACTGGATCAATTGTCACGGATGACGTTGTCGACTTCTTTCGATCACCTTGATCCATTCTTGGTCTCTCGTCAAGTGAATTTCCTTACTTGTGAAATACCGAGTGCCGGTACGAGCGGGATCTTCTGTTTGATGGGTTGTTCTGCAGCTCGCGGATTTCGCGGGATTTGAATTTCGGGAAGCGAGCGGGACGGGGGCGGCCGCAATAATCGGATGGGATAGGATGGAAGCTCCTCAATCCCTGCGCCACCTTTTTCGCCACGTACCACGCGCGTGCCTGTTGCGGGATTTGATGGGATCGCCTAGGCCTACCAGTCAGCCACTCGAAAGCGGCTCCTTATAAGTTGCCGGCTCGGGGCTTCCCAACAGTGTGCTCTCGCTTTCCTTCCTCCCCCCGCAAGGTCTCCTGCCACCTCCGCTCTCATCCTATCGCCGTAGGTCCGTTCGAGCCTCGCCGGCAACGATGGTGAAGGACAAGACGTCGGCTTTGGAGCGCGCGAAGAAGGCGGCGGTGCAGGGGAAGGGGAAGAGGTCCGCTCGGGGCGGATCTTCCTCGAGGACTGCTCTGCCCACGGATTGGATGCCGTCGGTTATTCGGCGGGAAGATCTTGATGACATGGTCGAGGGGGGAGTCATTCCCCATGAAGCTGCGCGTCTCCCGGGGAGAGAAGTCGAACCCCAACCTCGTGATGGTGAGTGCGTCCTCCTCGCCACCCATATCGATCACGGATTTTCTCTACCTCCTCATCCTTTTTTCCGGAGCTTTTTGATCTTCTTCGGAGCGCAGCTCCACCATTTCACTCCCAATTCCATCGTGTATCTTGCGGCTTTCGTTTCCTTGTGCGAAAGTTTCTTGGGTTGCCGCCCTCATTGGGGACTCTTTAAACACATCTTCACTTCCCGTTCCCAATCGGTAAAGAAAGCCAAGTCGAGTGACGAATGGACGCAAGTGATCCAGCTGTGCGGGGGCCTGGCGATCCAGATGAGGGGAAAAAGTTCTTTTCCGTCCATCACTTTTCCCGAGTCGGTCCGTGGTTGGCAATCGACCTGGTTTTATTGCCAAGACCAGGTGACCCCAGGGCAGTCGACTGGTCTTCCCCCTTTCTCTCTGGACCGAGCTAAAAAAACCCGCTTCTCTGAAAGTGCTGCCGGAGGAAAAGGCGCAAGTCAAGGTGCTGGTTGGTCGAGTGGTTCAGCTTCTCCGAGAGGGCGTGACGGGCATGGACTTGCTGGAGGTCTTCCCTCGGAGGCGCATCCAACCGCTTCAGGCTCGTGACCACCCTATGTGGCTGTACTCGGGTCTCGACGACACCACTCGGATTCACCCAGAGGAGGTCACTGACAAGATGTTGGAAGGGTGGCTGTCGAGCATCACAGGGAACAAAGACAACCCCCGAGGAGCCAGGAGGGTTCCCCCGCTTGACAGTACATACGATGTGGACCAGGTCTGACCTTGTGTTCTCGACTGATATCTTGCTTTCTTCATTTGCTCTCTTTGAATTGGTCGGCTGACTTTCGACTTGTCTGCTGTTCTCCAGGAAACTACAGAGATGTACTCGACGCCCAATGGAGCATAGTAGCAGACCGAAGAAGGGGAGGCGAGCGGAGGCGAAAGCGGAGACGAACAGGGGGAGTGGGAATCTGACGGCGAAGGAGAGGGAGACGACGATGTCGACTCCAGCAAAGAGGAGGAGGAGGAAGCTGAACCTCCCCGCTCGGAAAGGCGATCCAATCTTACACACGACCCTGCGCGGGAACGTGGTAAGGTGACTGCTCCCGTTGGGCAGTCGTCGAAGCGCCCTTGCACCTCTTCTCCAGCGCCGACTGAAAAAGCTCCCAAGCACCCCGCGCGGCACCGTCTAAGCCACCCAAGGCTCTGCCCAAGATGAGGATGACTGTCCCCACCATTTCTGGGTAATGATAGAACTTGTTCTCCTTTGTCGACCGTGGACGGATCCTTGGTTGATCCACTGAGCCGACTGACTGTCTTTCAAAATTTGCAGTGCTGCTACTTCTGAGATCTTCGCCAAGGACGATGATCAAGAGATGGAAGATGCTGTTACTTCCAACCCTGGTATGATTACTAATGTTCTGCCTTGAATCGACTGACGGTTTCTTATAACTCTGGTCGATTGAATTTTTCTCGTAGCTCCTGCTCATGTTATTAACCTTCCTGACGACAAAGACGAAGCGCCGCTGAGAGTGAGGTGGAACAGGAAAGCGTCGGCTGGCGAGACCCCACAATCCACTCTGGCGCCTGAGGCCGTAGCTCGAGACGGTGGCGATACCACCCGGGCTTCTGTGACTTTCGCCGATCCTCTGACGAGTGTGCGGCCCTCGACGTCGACCGTAAATCTGCCTTCGCTCTTCGCCACACACCACGTCCCTGAGGACCAACTGGGTGCAGCTAAGGAAGCTATACGCCAGGCAGGCATCATGATGGAGCAGGTCAAGGTGGTTCGAGAAGCCAGCCAAGCGGCTTATGATGCGAGTTCAGCTCTTCAGAGTAACGTCCAGGTCAGTCGATTCACTGCTTGTTCTGTTAGGGTATGCTGTCTGAAGAATCTCTTTTCCGAAGATCTTTAAATCTGTACACCCACTGGGTGTTTCTGTTAAGTTTTTGGTCGAGTGGGGGCATGCTGAGTGCACCCACTGGGTGTAGTCCCCGAGACTACGGTGGACTGCTGGCAGTCGACTGTAGTCTTTATATTGTGTTGCTGTAGTTTTACTTCTTCACTCGGTCTAGCTAGGCCATGTCGAATGAAACTGTATCCGGTCGACTGCGGGCAGTTGAATTATTTTTTTCAAAACCAGTGGGGGCACGCTGAGTGACCCACTGGGTGTAGTCCCCGAGACTACTGTTGAATGTTTTTGATTCAGCTGTAGTCTTAGAAACGTCATCATTGTCTCTTGGTTACTCGGAAGCAACTTATCTTGGACCTCTGTCGACTGACTTTTGCAGAAATCCCGTGAACTTGTGGCTCTCTACACTGAGTTGGAGAACAAACAGATCCAGCTCAACCTTGACTTGAAGCTCGCTCAACAGAACCTGCAGAAGGCGCGAGACGAAGCAAAAGGTATGGCTGGTGAGGTTTCTCATTCTTGACGAGTGACTTTCCTTTCTTGCCCGTTCTTGATGTTGAGTTCACTCGACATTCTGTAGATAAACTGGAGGAAGCTCTGAAGAAGAAGGATCAAGATCTTGCCGAAGCACGGAAGGAGGCCTTGAGCAAAACAAAGCTTGCAGAAGAGAAACTGGCTTCGGTCGGAACTCTTGAACAGGAGAACTCCAGACTGAAAACTGCTCTCGAGACAGCTAATCAAGAGGTCAGTCGACTGAAGAATGACAAGATGGTTCTGCTTGACCAGGCGGGTGAGTTGGCGGGGAAGGTAAACGATCTGGAGGTTTATCTCGGTGGACTTGCCAAGAAGCTGTTCGTCATGCTCGAAGGTAATTACTCCGACCCGGCTGTCTTGCAGTTACCAAGCCCGCGTAAGGCCACTGTCTTATTCTTGAATCGTGTTTGCAGAATTCTGCCAGAGCTTCGAAGAGGAAACCAGCCGAGTGGAGCCAGTCTTGGACCCCGCCAATTCTCTCGTGAAGGACGAGGCTGCTATGAATGTGCTCCGACTAGAGTCTCGTGTTACCAGCGTTGTTGACTATCTTGCTCGGCTGAAGGTTGCGATGTCGCGGATCGACACATCACTCTGGCCTGGAACGACGCTTCAGAACGACCTTGAGTCCCTGATGGTTCGACTGAATGAAGTCCCGGGTCGAGTGGCGGAATGGAAGAAATCTTCTGCTAGATGTGGTGCTGATGTCGCTCTGTCTCTGGTCCATTGCAAGGAGGCGCGAGAAGAAAAGCTGGGCGCCATCCAAGTTGCTAATACCAGGAAGCACAGCTTTCAAGACTTCATGGAGACTTTCATCGCGCTGCTACTTGTATTGCAGACGGGATCGACTTGGACGAGTTTGTCGCCCCTTCCAGTCCTCCGCTTGAGGAATGAAAAACTTTTATGCTTCGCTTTAAATTTGCCTCGGAATGCCGAGTGGATTTTGTAACCGTTAAACTCTGTCGAGCCGAGGGCTCCAGTACTTTGATCTGAGGTCTGGGACCTTTAGGCCTTATTTGAACTTGATTTCTCGTTGAATATCTTCATGGATTGATCCGTCGAGTGGAACTTGATCTTCACTCGGAATAACCTTGTATTTGTGGTGTAACTCCGAAGGAGAAGGTAGCAGTCGATTTGCGCCTCGTCGTCCTTGCGGATTGGGTTGTGTTCTGAACTTAGGCGAGCGCTGGGCCGCAGCTAAGCCTCCGAGTGGGAGGTTTGCTCTCCACTCGGTAGGATTTTTAAACACTTAGGCGAGCACTGGGCTGCAGCTAAGCCCCCAAGTGGGAGGTTTGCTCTCCACTCGGTAGGATTTTTTAAGCACTTAGGCGAGCACTGGGCTGCAGCTAAGCCTCCGAGTGGGAGCCTGGCTCGCCACTCGGTAGGATTTTAAAACTCTTAGGCGAGCACTGGGCTGCAGCTAAGCCCCCGAGCGGGAATCTGGCTCGCCACTCGGTAGGATTTTAAAACTCTTAGGCGAGCACTGAGCTGCAGCTAAGCCCCCGAGTGGGAGTCTGGCTCTCCACTCGGTAGGATTTTAAAACTCTTAGGCGAGCACTGGGCTGCAGCTAAGCCCCCGAGTGGGAGGTTTGCTCTCCACTCGGTAGGATTTTAAAACTCTTAGGCGAGCACTGGGCTGTAGCTAAGCCCCCGAGTGGGAGGTTTGGTCTCCACTCGGTAGGATTTTTTTAAACACTTAGGCGAGCACTGGGCTGTAGCTAAGCCTCCGAGTGGGAGGTTTGCTCTCCACTCGGTAGGATTTTAAAACTCTTAGGCGAGCACTGGGCTGCAGCTAAGCCCCCGAGTGGGAGGTTTGCTCTCCACTCGGTAGGATTTTTTTTACAAACTTAGGCGAAACGGATTCGCAGCTAAGTCACCCACTGGGGGATTTCGTACGCAAACAAAAGTGACAGCAATTATTGGAACACTCTTGTCTTTGATAAAAATGAACTGCAGAAGTTTTTCTTATTACATCTTATCCGAGAGAGAACTCAAGTGTAAAAGGGGCGGAGCAGTTCCGCATTCGAAGCTCGCGGCTCGTTGATCTGGCGATCAACATTGTAGAGGTGATACGCTCCATTGTGGAGGACTCTAGTGACGATGAAGGGGCCTTCCCAAGTAGGAGCAAGCTTGTGTGGTTTCTGTTGATCCACTCGGAGGACCAAATCTCCTTCTTGGAAGGCTCGACTCTTCACATTCCTGGCGTGGAATCGACGCAAGTCTTGTTGATAAATGGTCGATCTGATCATGGCCATTTCCCTCTCTTTTTCTAAGAGGTCGACTGCGTCTTTCCGGGCTTGTTCTACTTCATCTTCAGTATAAAGTTCGACTCGAGGCGCGTTGTGAAGAAGATCACTCGGCAGAACTGCTTCGGCTCCATAAACCAGAAAGAATGGAGTTCTTCCAGTCGACCGATTTGGGGTGGTCCTCAATCCCCACAGAACTGACGGAAGCTCATCGACCCATGCGCCCGCTGCGTGCTTGAGATCACGCATCAGCCGGGGCTTTAGTCCTTTGAGAATCAAACCATTTGCCCTTTCAGCTTGTCCGTTCGACTGGGGATGGGCGACCGATGCGTAGTTGACTCGTGTGCCCTAAGAGGCGCAAAAAGCTCTGAACTTGTCCGAATCAAAGTTTGACCCATTGTCAGTGATGATGCTATGCGGGACTCCATATCTGAATGTTAACCCCCTAATGAAACTGATAGCAGTGCAAGCATCAAGATTCTTGATAGGTTTAGCTTCAGTCCATTTGGTAAACTTGTCGACTGCCACAAGCACATGTGTGAAACCGCTCCTGCCTGTTCTCAGTGGACCAACCATGTCCAGTCCCCAAACCGCAAAGGGCCAGACGAGTGGAATGGTCTTCAGGGCTGATGCAGGCTTGTGTGACATGTTGGAGTAGAACTGGCACCGTCCACACTTGTCGACTATCTCCTTCGCCATTTCATTTGCTCTTGGCCAGTAAAATCCCGCTCGGTATGCTTTAGCCACAATAGTCCGAGAAGACGCATGGTGACCACAGGTCCCCGAGTGGATATCATCAAGGATTATCTGACCTTCTTATGGTGTTATGCACTTCTGACCGATTCCAGTCGCGCTTTCTCTATACAACTGTCCTTTTATGATTGTGAAGGCCTTGGATCGACGGACGATCTGTCGAGCCTCTTCCTCGTCCTCCGGGAGTTCTTTCCTCAGGATATACGTGATGTACGGTATCGTCTAGTCAGGAGTGATTGCCAAGACTTCCATGATTAGGTCGACCACAGCAGGAACTTCGACTTCAGTCGGATCTATGGCACTTTTCGGCTGCGGGGCTTCTTCTGTAAAAGGATCTTCTTGGACTGACGGTGAGTGGATGTGCTCCAGGAACACGTTGTTGGGAATGGCTTCTCTCTTGGAGCCTATCTTTGCCAAATCGTCAGCTGCTTGATTTTTCAGTCGGGGGATGTGATGAAGCTCTAACCCCTCGAATTTCTTTTCTAACTTTCTCACTGCATTGCGATAACCAGTCATTGTCGGACTTCTGACGTCCCACTCCTTCATCACCTGATTAACCACCAAATCTGAGTTGCCATAGACCATGAGGCAACGGACGCCGAGTGAAATGGCCATGCGCAACCCATATAAAAGTGCTTCATATTCTACTTCATTATTGGAGGAATCGAAGTGAATCTGGAGAACGTATCTGAGCTTATCTCCTCGGGGGGAGACTAATACTACCCCAGCACCAGAACCATTTAGCATCTTAGATCCATCGAAGAACATGGTCCAGCGCTCCGAGTGAATTTGAGTCGGAAGTTGCTGTTCAATCCACTCGGTGACGAAATATGCGATTGCTTGGGACTTGATAGCCTTCTTTGCTTCAAACTTGATATCCAGGGGAAGGAGTTCAATTGCCCACTTTGCCACTCGACCAGTTGCATCTCTATTGTGCAGAATCTCTGACAGTGGGGCGTCGCTGATGACTGTAATGGAGTGGTCAGAGAAGTAATGAGCAACCTTCTTCGAGGTCATATAAATCCCATATACAAGCTTCTGGTAATGAGGATATCTTTGTTTTAAAGGGGTCAAAACTTCAGACACATAATATACTGGGCGCTGAACTCTGAAGGCCTTTCCTTCTTCTTCCCGCTCGACCGTAAGTACTATAGTGACAACTTGTCCCGTGGCCGCAATGTAAAGCTGCAGAGGCTCTTTACTGATTGGGGCAGCAAGCATCGGCTGGGTGGAGAGCAGAGCTTTGAGCTCTGCAAATGCTGCAGCTTCTAGAGTCCACTCGAACTTGTCAGACTTCTTCATCAGTCGGTAAAGGGGCAACGCCTTTTCACCGAGACAAGAAATGAATCGACTTAGAGCGGCCAAGCAACCTGTAAGCTTCTGGACATCGTGCACACGCACAGGGCGCTTCATCTGGAGTATGGCATCGACTTTTTCAGGATTGGCGTCGATTCCCTGTTCGGAAACGAGAAAACCGAGTAACTTTCCACCTGGAACTCCAAATGTGCACTTTGATGGATTGAGCTTGATATCATACCTCCTAAGGTTTGCAAAGGTTTCAACAAGGTCAGTTCGCAGGTCGAAACCTTTCCGTGACTTAACCACAATATCATCCATGTATGCCTCCGCATTCCGACTAATTTGGGTGAGTAAACACTTCTGAATCATCCTCATGAACGTGGCTCCGGCATTCTTGAGGCCGAATGGCATGGTGACATAATAGAAGCATCTGAATGGAGTGATGAAAGCTGTTTTGATCTCGTCGGGTCCATACAGACGAATCTGATGGTACCCGGAATAGGCGTCCAGAAAAGACAATCGCTCGCACCCCGCGGTCGAGTCGACTATTTGGTCGATGCGAGGGAGAATAAATGATCTTTCGGGAAGGCCCGATTGATATGTTTAAAATCAATGCACATGCGAAGTGACTTGTCCTTCTTGGGGACCATGACAACATTGGCAAGCCACTCGGAGTGGTAAATCTCTCGGATGAACTCCGCAGCTAAGAGCCGAGCCACCTCCTCGCCAATAGCTTTCCTCTTCTGGACGGCGGACCGTCGAAGATGTTCTTTCACAGGCTTAAATTTTGGGTCGACTCGTAGACGGTGCTCAGCCAGCTCCCTAGGAACTCCAGGCATGTCGGAGGGCTTCCATGCAAAGATGTCCCAGTTCTCACGGAGGAACTGGATGAGCGCTTCTTCCTATTTGGAGTCGAGCGTCATTGAGATGTGAGTCGGGGCAGCATTGGGGTCGGTCGGGTGAATGTGGGCTGGCTTTGTTTCACCAGACGACTGAAAAGATGATTCTGAAGCAGGCTTCTTGGCTCGTAGCAATTCACTCGGATCGGTAGTCTTCTGGTACTCTTGCAGCTCGGCCACTGCCATCTGAGCATCAGCGATCTTTGAGCCTTTCTGAAAACACTCTTCTGCTTTCTTTCGATTGCCTGTAACGGTGATCACACCTCTGGGGCCAGGCATCTTCAGTTTGAGATACACATAACACGGTCGAGCCATGAAGCGTGCATAAGCTGGCCTGCCCAAAATGGCATGATAAGCACTTTGGAAGTCCACAACCTCGAATGTCAACTTTTCCTTGCGGTAATTCTTTGAATCACCGAAAACCACATCAAGAGCAATCTGGCCGAGTGATTCGGCTTTCTTCCCAGGAATGACTCCGTGGAAGCTCATGTTACTGGTACTGAGCCTCGACATCGGAATGCCCATCCCTTTCAATGTCTCTGCATACAGTATGTTCAGGCCACTGCCACCATCCATCAGGACTTTGGTCAGTCGAGTGCCTTCGACAACTGGGTCGACCACCAAAGCTTGCCTCCCAGGGGTGGCAATGTGCGTAGGGTGATCAGACTGGTCAAATGTGATGGCAGTCTGAGACCATTTCAGGTAACTGGGTGTTGCCGGAGCAACCATATTCACCTCACGGTTAATGACTTTCAGTCGACTTTTGCTTTCGACATCAGCAAAAATCATCAGGGTGGAATTGACTTGGGGGTATCCATCGTCACTGTCTTCTTTGTCCTCAACTCTGTCTGACTCTTTTCCTTGTCTTTGGATTGCTTGCCCTGAAACTGCTGGATCAGGAGCCGGCACTGTCGAGTGGTATGCTTTGGGTAAATAAGATTACCCTCTTCATCTTTCTTGGTGTGGATGTGACATGGCAGATCCAAAACGTCATTTCCATCTTGATCCTTAACTTTCTTGGGGTTCCAGGGCCCCTTGGGTTTTCCCTTGAATTTTCCCTGGGTTACGGCCAGGGCCTCCCCAGGGGCGGCTGGCTCGGCCTTCCGCTTCTGTTTCCAACTGGAATTTCCTCCGGCTTCTTGGGCGACTGCCTTGTGCTTGCCACTCCGGAGGCGATCTTCGTCTTCACCATTAGCGTATTTGGTGGCAATCTCCATCATCCGATTCAGAGACATCTCTCCAGTTCGACCGAACTTCAGATTCAATTCTCTATACTTAACGCCTTCTTTAAAGGCACAAACTGCTTGATGATCTGGTACATTCTCAACTGTGTGATGCAATGTGATCCACCTCTGGATGTAATCCCTCAGAGTTTCATTCGGTTTCTGCATGCAAGACTGCAATTCTGTAAGGCCTGCAGGTCGCTTGCATGTTCCTTCAAAGGTTGTTACAAACACTCGGGAGAGGTCCTCCCAAGTGTAGATGCTGCTGGGTGCTAACTGATTGAGCCACGCTCTGGCTGAGCCCTCCAACATGAGAGGCAAATGCTTCATAGCTAACTCATCATTGCCACCGATAATCTGGACAGCCACTCGGTAATCTTTGAGCCAAGTGTCAGGCTTAGACTCACCGGTGAACTTGCTGACTCCAGTCGCCAACCTGAAGTTGGGAGGAATCACTGCGGCTCTGATGGCTCGACTGAAACACTCTGGCCCTGAAACATGTACTCTGCAGCTGGCAGGCGCATCTCTGTCGTGGCCTTCTCGGTGAGCTCTGTTCCTGTCAACCAGACCCTAAACGAGGATGGATCTCGCATCAAAGCCTAGGTCCCTGGGGTCGACTGGAACCCTCCGCCCAACACTATGAGGGCGTCTGTCATCCCGCTGCCGAGGCGCATATGACCCACTCCTTGGGGGAGGGGTTCGCTGATCATACTGCTCATTTCTTCTGTACTGATCGTGCCGGTCTCCGCGCCCCTCACGCCTCGGGGGCGATCTTGGGTTGTGAGCCGACTGGACTGTATCCGTTGCAACGGATCGACTGTGGATCCTATTCCGCGACTGAGAAACAGTGGGATTCTGGTTTCCTGCTGCCCGGAGCAACGCTCTGATTTGCAACAAACCCCTGCCAGCCTCCGACTGGGAGGGCTGAACCGATTCTGCTATACGGGCTGCGGCTGCCAAATTCTGAACTGGGGTTCGATATACCTGCGTAGGCGGGAAGAGTTGACGTCGACTGGACTCGGGAGCTCGCTGACGCGCTTGCTCGTTGAGTATTCGCTAGAGATTCTCCAGTCAAGTGCGCTCGGCCAAGTTAACCGAGCGCGCGTCCTCCAAGGCCCGGGCCTCGGGGGTTTCTCTGATAATAGGAGTGTGGAGTGCATCCATGTTCCAGCGGCGAAGCTCCTCTCGCTGCAATGACGTGAGAGGTTCGAGGAGATACTCATCATGGGGATGCGACGGGTCGCCTCCGCCCGCGCCTCCATCGGCGCGAGGGAAACCGGGAGGACTGTGTGTTCCATCGACCGCCAGAACCTCAGCCGCTGGGTCGCTGCTGTCGCACTCGGATGCGGTCTCCGTGGAGTCAGTCGACAGGTCGAATAGGCCATAGAGGGATTCGTCGGGCTCGATTGCCACGAGTTGTGGGGCTGCCGACTGGCGAGCCACGGCATGCCTCACCCACCTCTGAAGTCTCGACCGACCGGAGCGCTTGCGCCGGTGGGAGACAGGGCGGGAAGACGACACGGGAGCCGACCGATACTGGGTCGACGGCTGCCGCAGGAGGACGCCACGAACACATGCGCGGAAGTGCGTCGCACCGCGGACGGGGAGCGCGTTGATGTCGAGTGGAGCCTCCTGAAGCCAAGCGGAGTCGTCGGCGATGAACGTGAGCGCGCCGAGACGGATCTCGCGGCCCTCCACCAAATCTCCGTACGAAAACATGATCAAAGGGATCGGAAAAACCGCAACTTCTCCAACTAGGCGCTAAGACTCCGGCCCCACGGTGGGCGCCAACTGTCGTGGTTCTAACTCTGACAGTGATGTAGGGGGGTATGTATGGAGAGGCTAGATCTCAGCTATGGAGAAGTTGTAAACACACCAGGATGTACGAGTTCAGGCCCTTCGCGGAGGAAGTAACAGCCCTACATCTCGGAGCCTGGAGGCGGTCGATTGGATTATGTGTGTATGAATTCCAGGGGTGCGAATCCCTGCTACTGAGGAGGGGGTGGCTTATATAGAGTTCGCCAGACCCCTCCGGCCCTCAGTAATGCAGAGTTAAAATACATTAAGACTGGGCGTTACTGATAACGTCCCTAATAAAGTGCTATGATGACCATAAAGACTACCTAATGGCCGACCGTTTGCTTGCGGAGTGACTTTAGATCTCCTGTCAGTCGAGTGGTTGGCTTCGTGGTCGAGTGGTAGCTTCCTGGTCGAGTGTTTTGAATCCGTCGAGTGGGATACCTTCAAGTCGATTGAAAGGTGACTTCTTCTAGGGATGTCCTTGGGTAGGGCTCTTAGGACAGGTCCATGCCCCTACCCTAGGTACATAGCTTCATCACTGCTCACCGGCCATGGCAACGACGGACGAAGAAGAAGCACTTATGAGGAGGAAAGGTAGAGTAATTTTCGATTAGGTAGTTCCCCTTTTTATAACCTAAGTACTAGCACTAGTACTAATACCTGATAGTGGGAACATGTTTAGGTTTGGTACGTACTAGTAGGTGTGAGCAAGCTTTCGAATGTGATGGGAACAAGGTAAAGATTAATTGATGGTTTTGGTTTTGAGGCCCGAAATGGCTCCCGATGAGTTTAGCGGAACATAAATTTCAAGTACTACACTGCTCAAATGCGTAAATATTATGTCAGTGTCAAAAATTGGCACAAAATACGAAGGAGACCAATGGAAGTACTACTAGCAACCCATGATTTAACTACTCTCATGCGCTCAGTGGAGTAATAGTGTCTTTCTTCCGCCCCCACGTCCACTCAATTTGCATGCGCTGTATTAATTGACCATCAATGAAGTGAACGACTTTACACGTGTCAAATTATCACATGGGGTGGATCTTAATACAAAATTGCGTCTGCCCATGTACCCGCGTGTGCGTGTGAGGGAATGAGTGTGTGTGTGGCATGCGTGCACATCTTCGCTTCGTGCATGTACCGTCAGTATGGCTCAGGGAGGACAAGTACATTTGTCTGGAACCAGCAGCACGTCACTGTGATCAATCCACGCAAGGAGGTCGCGACAACTCCTCCACATGTGCCACGTGGCTTCATGAACTGTAAGAGAGACACTGTGTAGCGTGCCATTGGTATTCTAATTTACGTGTTTTGCACATACTCGAAGTACTAGTAAGGTACACGTGCACTTCACGCATCAGATTTTGCAACCAAATTATGAATAAATTCCACACTGTAGCATGTAAGCTCTGAGTCATATATGCCTGATGTAGCCCTTCGTTTAATTCTTATAGTTCATCTCATTCAAAATCAATTAGTTTTTATAAAAAAGGTAAGAACGCGGGAATAGGAAAAACATGGGATTATAGTGGAATGTCGTCTTGAATCCTACAGGATTGTACGAGTGTTTGATTGTGCATAGAAAAAACACACAATTCTTTCAAAGAGGTTTGAGTGGATGGGATGTTTCCTATGAAATCTAGTGCAAATGAATCATATGGAAAAATTCCTATGGTTTACAATCCTACGAATCAAACAACCAAGATTGGAAAAATTCCTAATGATTAGAATCCTCCAAAATTCCTTTGAGAATCCTTTGAATCAAAGAAGCCCTTAATCTATTTTATGATTCATGGAATTGTGCGTTGTAAAGCATAAAGTAAAAAACAAATAATTGCAATTCAACTAGAAAAAAAGTTTGGGCAATTATGATACGGAAGATTCTAGAACAAAAGAGAACCACTGTTGTTTTGAGGGTTGTGCATTATGCTTAAGTTCAACCTTGGAGTCTGCTAGATTGTACATGTGGCAAAATCCGGTGGGGGGCTAGAAGATGGTGCGAGGGGCCGAGTGGAGGGAGACTATGAAGGAATGCACAAGTGCGAGATCGATATTTAGATAGAGGGGGCGAACACGTGCGTTGTTGCGCGTAGTGGCGGAGCCATGAAAAATAAATGAGCTAGGGGCCAAGCATTGCTAATCCTTTACGAGGAGGGTCAATTCATGAACTTAAACCATTTTTAGCAGCAATTGTTTAATGATCACATTCATATTAGCCTCGATATATAGTGATGGGGGGAGGGGCCGGGCCCTTACTGCCCCCTGTCTTCGCCATTGTGCACGCGTCTGAGAGATGAAGCGGAAGGCATGGATGATGAGAGGGGGACGTTGGATATATAATTAATGTGGGTTTATTAGCTATATATGTTAATCCTATATAGAGAGGTATAGATTGATCGATGTGGACGTGGGAAGGAGGGTGAGACCTCACTGGATATATCGATTGATCGGTTTGTGTGGAAAACTATGAAAGACCTAGCTATATACACACACACACATAGAGGAACATCGATCGTTGCGCATGCACGTGTGAGAGATAAAGAATGCCCGATATGATGAAGAGGGGGATGTGTGTGGGTGTGTGCCTTCATGGGAGACCGACCTGAAGAAAAATATTGCATGCGTGCGATGGATAATGCCGACTAGTAGTGTGTGTGCATGCATGCACGAGAGAAAGTTAGTGGTACAATTAGAAAGAGAAGATTATTGTGTGGGTGTAAAAGAATAGGTGAAGTCATAATCAATGTAAACTTGAATTCAAATATTTGAATAAGAGATCCTGATGTTTGAAACCCATGCATGCATGAATATAACGGAGATCTGTGCGGTGTGGTTTGGAAACGAGCATGTTGTAATGTATACACATTGAACAAGGTCGGACTGATTTGAATTTGAGATACCGATGGCAGACATCATTTGGCCACGTCGCATCCGTGCATGGACACACTATTCTAATTGGAGATGATGGGTGGCTTTCGCATCACATATCTATATCTATACCCCTATATATATATATTATTTTTTATATTTTTTTATATTGTGTGCAGGTAACTTTAACTTTGAAAGATGGTCGTTGGATGAGGCGAATTCGATGGTCCAAAGATTGCAAATTTGAGCACTACTGGCCGTTGGATATCATCTAGATTCCACCAGATTTCGCCACATGTATAATCTAGAAGACTCCATGATTGAACTTAAGCATAATGCACAAACATCAAAACACAAGCACTTCTTATTTGTTCTAGAATCTTCCGTATCAGAATTGCCCAAATGTTTTCTACATGATTTGCCATTATTTGTTTTTACTTTATGTCTTACGACGCACAATTCCATGAATCTTAAAATAGATTAGCTTTCTTATAAAAACTAGATGATTTTGAATGAAATGAACTATAAGAATTAAACGAACATCTACATCATGCATATATGACTCAAAGCTTGCATGCTATAATATGCTATTTATTCATAATTTGGTTGCCAAATCTCATGCGTGCAATGCACGTGTACCTTACTCTAGTCTAAATGGTGTTTGTGTGTGTGTTGTGCGTGTTGAGGTGCAAATTGTCTTTTTTGGGGTACACCTTAAGCTTGTTCTTCCAAAATTTCAAGCCGCGCCTTGTTATGCCAAAAATTCAAGCTAGCGTCTCTGTCTATCGTGCTGCGAAACTCCCGCCTCTTAAACCCGCGCCTTGTTAGCCCGAAATATTTAAGATATATCTTTGTCTCGTTGTGCTCCGACAACTCCCTCCATCTCAACCCGCGCCTTGCTATTCCGAAATTACAACGCGCGCAAAAACTCCCACCTCCTGTGAAATCCCAACACACGAAATGCCCGTGGTACCCCTGAACCGAAAGAACCGCCTCAAATCGGTGGGGGTACTTTCGTAACTTACCCCACATTTTGGACAAGCGCGTCTCTAAGCCATGGTTCCCCACTGCCATCCCATCCGCCCACCATTCGTACACCGAGGCCGCAAAAACTCGCGACGAAACCCCACACCCTGCTCCGTCCGCCACCCAGTCGGAGCCTCTTCCCCGACGACGTCGTCCACAACAACACCTGACGTCCCTCATCCACCATAATGGATGAGGATCCGTCGTCGATCTCATCATCCCGCCGGTTCAGCCACCCCGTCCTCCACCTCCAAGGAGCTGCCCCGACGTTCCCCTCGTCTTTCGCACGACCTCCATTCCCACACCACCGTCTTCACCTGCACCACCGGAAGAGCATCATCATCACTGTTTCCTCGGATCAAGCTGCGGCCTAATCGGCGCCACCAAAGAGGTTGTACACTAATCGCCGCATTTTCTTCTTGATTCGATCTCACGGTGCTGCCGGCGCTCGGTCCCGAGTAAACACGACGCGGCTCCATCCACGGTGGCGTCGCCGGCCACTTCCTCCACGGTGTCGCTCCCTCGGTGGCGACGTCCACATCAGTAGGAGTTGCTGCTGCTTTAGCTCTCACTCGCGCTGCTGCTCTGCTCTTGCTCTCGGTCCCCTGCCTGGTCTGCTCTTGCTATTGCTCTTGCTCGCGCTACTGCTCTCGCTCTTGCTCTTGCTTGCGATGCTGCTCCGATTGAGCTACACTTCAGTCGACTAAATCGACTTTTGGGCAGTCGGTTTTTAGGGGGTGGGGGGCTCGCCGGGGTGAAGGAAGAACCAGCTGAAGTGGGGAGGTGGGCTCGCCGGAGAGGTACCCCACTATCTATCTTAGGGTTCAGGATGGGGGCGGTGGTCGCCGGCAGTGGCGGGGCGTTGGCGTGGGGATCGCCGGAGAAAAAGCTCGGCACGGGGGGGGGGGGGGGCTAGAGGGATGGCCGGGGCGGCGGCGGACCGGCGGTGGGGAGTGTTTTCGGGGCGGGCGGGGCGGCGCATCGCCGGCCGCGGGCGGCGGGGGGCTGCTGTTTGGCCGGTGGTGGCTGGCGGCTCAGGGGGGTGGAGGTTGAAGATGAACCGCAGGCCCTTGATTTCGTATCCAACGGCTGCAAAATCGAATGACCAAAGATGAAAAAGTCAGTCGACCGACGTGTAGCCTCACCTTGCTAGTGCGTTCAGTTTCAACAGCAAAATTCAGTTTCGAAAGTTAAGTTCAGTTTCGACAGTTAAGTTCAGTTTTGACAGTTAAATTCAGTATCGACAGTTAAGTTCAGAGATGAGCGGCTGATGTATTTTACATCTAGCACTTTGTGGTTATGTATTTTACGTCATGTATTGGAGATGCTATTAGAATTCCACTTAGGTTAATGTTGTTCGTTGTTTCTCTTGTCCTACTTCAGCCTCGGCGTCGTACAACTCACCGGAGCTGCTCTAATGACGAAACCCTCCATCACAGCGGAGCAGTACCTCGGGCTCCATCTCCAGACGCCTAAGATCTTATTCCCCTCCTCTGACAGCCAAGTCAGCCGGAGCATCCTCACCGGCCAACCCAATCACGCTGAGATCGACATGGCTTCGCCAAAGAGGTTGTACACTTGTTGCATCTCTTTTGTACTCTACATGTTATATATATTGTCCACTAAGCACTCGTAGTAACGGGAAATATGATTATTTTCTCCTACTATATGACAAGCAGTGAGGTACCAGGCAACTTAGCTATTCGTGATGGACTCTTTTGAACGCCATCATTATTTATCTCTACGCGTTTGAGCTGTGCATTTGTCGATGGGCCTGGGAGTTGAGCTAGTATGGCAGTGGCCTGGGTCGAAAGTAATAGAAGTAGCACAAAAACATTTTTTTAGTGTAGGATTTTCCTTGCTCAAGCCTGCCTACTAGAATCGCCAGTTCTTGAAAGGAAAAGTGAATGAAAAACATAGGAATTGGAAAGTTTCTTATGGTACTACTTTTCATGAATTTGGTGCAAAGGAATGGAGCAAAGGAAAACAATAGGATTTGTTCCTTTAGTGTCTCCTTGAAAGAAAAACCGTAGGAATTCTAATTTCCACTTCTCCTCCTTTTCATATTCCTATTCATAAAGCACAAGACTAAGAGATAGTAGCATAATAGCATTATAACCGTACATTTTCTTGTAGTTTGATTTAATGTCACCATGCTTTTTTGCATCCTGTGATCTTCCAATTGTTGTGAATCAAACACCCAGATTGGTAGAAATCCTGTGTTTTTAAATTCTCTGTTTTGCACGTGCATTCCTATCATATTCCTATCTATTTCCTATCCCTGCATTGTTAGAATCCTCAAATTCAAACAAGCCCTTACTCAATTACTTCTGTTACAGATATGTGTCAAAGAAAACCGTGTGTGGTTTGTCCTGCTCCCGCGGTGCTGTGTTCCACCCCAGCTCAGCTGCTCCAACGACGGAAGGGTTCACCACAGCAGGGATCCTCTCTCCAGACTATCTTTCGCCGCCTCGGATCTTCTTCCCCGTCGCCGGCAGCCACGGCAACTGCTTTACCATCATCAACTGAGCAGATGACCTTGAGGACTACACGGGTCCGCAAGAGAGGTCGCACTCTTCCGTGTCTGCTTACGTTATGCGTCACTTAATATGATGATATGCTACATTATCGTCGTGTTCACCTATTAGACTCCGAGTCAGGTCCAAACTAATGCTGAAACTTGAGTTTTTAAATGGTTGTGGGGTACAGATTGGGGCAGCAATCAGTACTATCTGTCTACTATCTGGTTAATCTCCGGTGTCTACTATGAGTTTCATGTTGGGTGAAAACAGACATTAAAGGAGCCATTATCTGTATTTTTTAACTAAAACTATTATTTGCCTGCTATCATTGGTTTTGGGTCTATCCATAGTTTGCTACCATCACTCTGGATTTGTGCATCCACTCCTTACATAATCTCGCTATGTTTTATTCCTATGCATGCCAGTTATTGTACACAATGGAACTGATCATGTAGAGCAAAAGAGACGAGCCTTGCGTGGCAATAAAATTTCATGTAGACGCCATTCCATGGTGGGTGCAAAGGCAGCCCCCCTCCACCCATTTCGGATCGTAATCAAGATGGAGATAACTGTTCTGAGGGGGATTCAGAAGGAGAAGACCACTCCTATTTACCCCATGAGGTCTTTGCTCTAACTTGGCATGCTGATGTTTGTAATATCATGCATATGGTGCCTTGCATTGCTTACTGTATACATTAAAGATGTCATCTGCTTAGTTTAGACATGCTTTGTGTCAATGCCATCTGTTTAGTTTCTTTATTGTATATGTGAATCATGCAATGCCATCTTGTCTAGCCAGGCATCATATATGTGAATTTTGCAATGCAACCCTGGTTAGCCAGCCATCTCATATGTGAATTATATCATGCCATCATTTTTTATTACGTGTTAAATTTGTCAACAATTTTAGTACATTCAATTACTCTTCATGTGCGTCAGCCATTCGACACGGTCATGGAAAAACCTGGAGTGAAAACAAGGTCTTCAGAGCAGACAATGCTATCTGACGAAGCGCATGTCTTGCTGGTTACTGATAGCTCATCAGAGGAGGATTCAGAGACAGATGACCAGTCATATCCCCCCCGAGGTGCATGCCCTAACTTGGCCGGCTTATGTTGCTCATATCGTGCGTATGGTATCTTGCATTGCTATGTCATTTGCTTAGTTTAGACATGCTTTATGTGAATGCCACCTGTTTAGTGTCTAATTACCATATATGTGAATTATGCAATGCCATCTTGTTGCAAGACATTATATATGTGAATTATGCAATGTTATCTTGTTGCAAGGCACTATGTATGTGAATTATGCAATGCCATGCTGTTTAGGCAAGCGTCATATATGTGAATTATATCGTGCTGTCCTTTTTTGTATTTCTCATTGCTTTTGTCGACAATGTTTGTATATTCAACTACTCTTTCTGTGCATCAGCCATTTGAATTGGTGATGGAGAAATCTGGAGTGAAAACAAGGTCTTTAGAGCAGACAATGCTACCTGCTGAAGCAGATATCTTGCTGGTTACAAATAACTCTTTAGAGGAGGATTCAGAGGCAGATGACCAGTCCTATTATCCCCCTGAGGTGTATGCTCAAACTTGGCAGGGTTATATTACTCATATAATGCATATGTTGTATTGCAATGCTTAGTTTTTACATCATATACACAATATTGAATGCCATCTCCTTAGTTGACACATCATATATGCGATTGCCCTCTGCTCACTTCCTTAGTATATAAATCATATATTTGAATTATGTCATGCCATGATGTTTACATAGACATCATGTATCTGAATTATGGCATGCCAACCCATTTTCTAAAGACATAATATAGTTATATCATCTCATCCTGTTTACATAGTCATCATATTTTAAATTATGTCATTCTATCCGTGAATTATATCATGCCATCATGTTTCCATCGACGGCATGTTTGCGATTTATGGCATGCCAACCACTTTAATAGACACATCATATAGTTATATCATGTCATCATGTTTACATAGTCATCACATTTTGAAGTATGTCATTCTATCATGTTTAGTTAGCCATCATACATGTGAAATTGTGTCATACTATCCTGTTCAATTAGCCATCATATATGTGAAATTATGTCCTGCTATTCTGTTTGCTTAAACAACATAAATGTGAATTATTTCATGCCATGTTTTCTTCCCTACTATCCATTGCACCTGTGTCGGGGATATACCCCGCGGTGTAAACCGGCCGGAAGTATAACCCGGCCAGACTAGGCGTTTCATTGGTAAACTGCCAGAAGATTGGCGGTTTACATGATTGGCGGTTTACGTGTCTGGCGGTTCACTGGTATGACGATTCACGAGCCTGAAGACTCATTGGTGACCCGGCGCGTGTTCCAGATGGATGACAAGGCCCAAGACCCAGCATGCCGGTTTATGTTAATGGTGGGCCGGTTTAAGAGGAAAGGCATGAGGAACATTTATATACAAGGAGCTAGGACCTGGACTTGTATCCGGTTTGTATTAGAGATAGACTAGTCCTAATCCTAATAGGACTCTACATGTAACCCGCCCCTCCAACATATATAAGGAGGGGCAGGGCTCCTCAAAAGGACAAGCTTGACAAGTTCCACAAGTTGGACAAGTTAGGTTTAGACAATATCTCTCGAGATAGAGCACTCTTCTAACCGTGATCATCATCATCAATATCAATGAAGCAAGATGTAGGCTTTTACCTCCACCATGAGGGGCCGAACCTGGGTAAAACATCGCGTCTCTCGTCCCGCTCAACCCCTCTCAAGCTACCACATAGATGCGTTGGCCTCGCGACTAAGTCCTGACATTAAAAACATCTGCCGTGACAATTCCACGACAGTTGATGCCCACCGTGGGGTCAGGCGCACGGTGGTGTTAAGTTCTTGGAGGGATCTCTTCAAGGATCGAAGAGCTCGCGAGTAGACAGACGAAGGTTTACGTTCGAGAAGATTAAGAGTGCGTCAGATGTGCTATCGCCGCCAAGGATCACGTCACAGGCGCCAGCAGGAGTGCAAGAGAATTTTTTTTGCAGTTGAATCGCAAGCCGCCAGGCCGTGTTTTTCTGTTACAGCATGTTTTTCCGACGCACCCAGTCCCGAGGTGTTTTGTCGCTGCGGCGACTTCCAAGCCATAGAACGTCCATCAATCGTACCAACTACTATTGCATGTTATCGTACAAAGGACAAAACAGGATCTATGCTGCTCACGTGGGTTGAGTGCTAGTTTAATTTTCAGAATTGCTATCTCGGATAGCTATACATACATGGAGGAAGGCTGTACAAGGAAATATGAGCCGAGACGTCCAATCAACAGCGCAGCACACGAGAAAGAAAGAAAAGGGTGTGGGGTTGCCGAGTCAAAGTACGACCCGGAGAAAGATAGGGACGTGGCCGCAGATTCGGCCCTGGCCTATGATGCCCAAACTTTTGCCTGTGAGCCGGCCGAGCGGACATCTGACTCGCCCGCGCTAAATCACCGCCTTCACCAATCACCATTAGCCGGGGCTGCCCCCGATGTGCCTCCTCTGCCTCAACCCACACACCTCGTCGCTGCCCCATGGCTGCGCTGATGCCTCGAGACGGCCAAGCTGTTGTTCGCCTGCACGCCTCGCCGTTGCTGCTCCTTCTACAAGCACTACAGCTACACCTTCAGGCACTAGTCAAACTGATGGGTCAAGCCAAGCACGACCCGGAGGAGATCTAGGTCGCACGGAGTCGGCCTCGTCTCCACGCGCCGCATCAAGATATCGCCGGGTCTCCGAACTGGGTCCTGCCGTCGCCGCTGCTGCACTTCTGAACCGCCGCTGCACTGGGTCATCTTCTACCGCCGTCATCGACCCGAGGGTGCCGCCGCTGCTGCTTTGAGCCGCCGGCCCCCAAACCTCCCAAACCGCCGGCCTCTAAGTGTTGCGAGCCGCCCCGACGAGTTGCCATTGAGCCACCCGGCCAAAGCGACTTCATCTACGGCCTTCACACCTCTGAACCGGCCAAAGAGTATACTACAGTTTGCACGCAGTGGAGATTATACAAACTACGACGAACTCTCGCGAGGCCTTTGAAAGGATCAACACAAAAGTTCTTGGTTACCTACAGATGCCATATGGTGATCCTCTGTCGCCTAAAATCAGGTGATATTTATCTTACATATATTGTTAAGTATATGTTGATTTCCTTCGACAAACAACTACACCGCCCTGTTGTAAGTTTTGTACACAGGACAATTGTGGTTTATACCATGGGTACGGAGCACGTACTTGCAACATTGCGCCCGGTGTTCGTCCGTGCCTCATTACCCAGTAAGTGGACGCGCAAGCCGCCACCCTTGCGGCCCGGACTACTTCAACTCACCGGAACCATCCCTGTGATTTACTCATCCGTCCGCGCTGCCTTACAACGCCACGGATGACTCGCCCGTCCACCGTCGTGGCCGGTTCACGTGTCCATGCTAGTTTACAACACCGTGGCCGACTCGGTCATGATTAATTTCAGCTTCACCATGGTGATCATCAACTCCACGGTGGATAACCCCTGGCATGATATATCAGGTGAAATCCATCCAATATATTTTATATTACATATTGCCTTCTTTAAAAGAGCAATTACTCCGGTTTGCAAAGTTGTTTAATGCAGGACCCTAAAACCGCCATATTGGTGCAAATTCAAAGGCCATCTGAAAAATTCCGGTTCAAAATGAAGAATGCCGGTTTAAAATCCGGTTCAAGGGAAATATATTCTCCCACAAAGCTCTGAAGCTCTCAAATCCGGTTTAAGAATTTCCGGTTTAAAAAGGAATTAACTTCTCACAAGTTCGAGTTTAAAGGCCGTCAGAAAATTTCCGGCTGAAAATGAAGATTCCGGTTTACAATCCGGTTCAAGGGAAAGATATCTCCAATAAAGCTTTGAAGCTCTCAATATCCGGTTCAAAATCCCGGTTCAAGAAGGATTTATCTCTTGCAAAAGGTTAAAGGGTGCCAAAGAGGACCTGCTGCCATGATGCGCGGTTCAAACATGGGTATCCTGCCTTATTGGCTTATCATATTATTGATCACTTGGGCGCTTGGTCGTATCCGAACCATAGCAACACCTTTTGATAGGCGTAAAGCCACAGCATCACTTGGGGACTTGTGGTCACGTCTGAACCATAGTCACGCCTCTTGTTCGGCCTAGTGCCACAGCATCACTTGGGGGCTTTGGTCGAACCCGAACCATCGCTACACCTCTTGATCAGCGTAATGCCAATGCATCACTTGGGGACTTGTGGTCACGTCTGAACCATAGTCACGCCTCTTGATCGGCCTAAGGCCACAGAATCACTTGGGGGCTTGGTCGAACCCGAACCATTGCCACACCTTTTGATCGGCATAATGCCACTGTTTCATTTGGGGACCTGGCTGACTTGAACCATAGCTACGCCTATCGGGGGCTTGGTCGTGTCCGACCATGGTAACTCCATTTGATCGGCTCAATAGCCTCTTTTTGCAAATGGTTTTATCATTGCCTTTGCTTGATAAATATTTCTTTTGTTGCGTTTTTAAACCGACAATTCTTAAACCGGTTCGACTATCAAATTACAAATTGACTGAACACGGTCAAATCTTAATCCGGAGGCTATCTGCCCGGTTTGATTTTCTGTTACCATCCTATTATGGATTAAACCGGTGTTTATCAACCCGGCTCGGCTTTCAACTGCAAGTTGTCAGTACACGATCAAGTTATAATCCGGAGACTATCAGCCCGGTCTGGTTTGACTACGGTCGCCAGAATTGAATATGGATAAACCGGTGTTTCTCACAACCCGGTACGGTTTTATCATAAACCGGCACAATATGGAAGGAGTTATCAATACTCAAGATTGGGGTTATCACCTTTACTACAAAAAGTTAGTAAAACCAACAATGTGATTCAATGTCACAGGTATGATATATTTCATATTTGATTATTCTTAAGTGCAGCCTTGGTTATAAACCCGGGTTATATGTTGGGCATTATGACCCGTCCGGCGGTAAACCGCCAGGATACTTTAAACTTGTTGTATGCAGAAACAGGTTTGTTAAACCGGCCTGGCTTTGGACTATAAGTCGCTAGTATATATATTTGGATTGCGCCATTGGAATCATGCGCTTATAAATCATTGGGTTATATTATTCAAATAGCCAAACTTGGCTGAATTTTCATTATGATATTGAATGAATAAGGTTTTCACCGGATTATATTATCTTGAATAGCCAACATGGCTGGATTTTTATGGTTATTAATAACCGGTATTATTGAGTTTTCAAAGTCGTTTTAGCGCAATGGCTATTATTTTATCAAAGGATATGATTAATTCTACAATGGAAGGAATAGTCCCGAGTCGCTGCAGGCTTACAACCCGGCACTTGGGGGCTACATTATTCAAATTGAGATTACATGCAAGTTTCATGTCGCTGCAAGCATGCATCATGGCACTTGGGGGCTAATGCAAAGTCATTTTTACTAGTCTTATTGAAGACCCGACTCATCATATTATAATGAGCCGGCCCATGGGGGCTACCAATTGCTCCTGCCAACAATTCAAGGTACACAAGTTTTCGTCCATAATATTGAAGGATCCATTGCACAGTTGGTAAAGCACAAAGCTCTTAACCTTGTGGACGTGGGTTCAAGCCCTACGATGGAAGCTACATTATAAGATGTTATTTTCATTGAAGTATATATCAAGTCCCGGCTCAGTATTATCTTACTAAGCCGGCCCTTGGGGGCTACACATCACTGCTAAAATCTACATGATTATATTTACAAAGTCCCTGCTCATTATTGCATAATGACCCGGCTCTTGGGGGTTACACTGATTGAAGGTTTTATAAGCAATTACAAGTCCCAGGTTGCTGCAAGCATGACAACCCGGCACTTGGGGGCTACATATATGGAGTATTCAATTTATATGATTGAGATGAACAAACCGGATTTCTTCAAGGTTGAAACACTTATTGGAGCAAGTCTTAAGTTATCACTATGTTCTCCTCTTAAGACTTGGGGGCTACAGGTATTATGCATATAAAGGAGGAACATCTTCATTTTATCAGTGTTGAGCAAATCAGGAAGATCAATTACATGACCCAGTGTCGACAACAATTATGACCCGGTGCCATCAATATTTATAAACCGACCATTTTGGTAATAGTAAACCGCCAAGTTTTACATCTTCAAACCGGTTGAATATCAGATAAGTATTTCAAGACCCATATTTCTTAAACCGGCGCTTTGGGAGCTGAGTCAAAGGAGTTATTCTTCACAATATTTCTCTGTGACAAACCAATGTCGGCAAATTGATTATGAAGCTGGTCTGTTGACCCGAACTTCCCAGAAGGAGGAAATAACAAGGACTTAAGGGTGATCAGGTACCGGTTTACAGGAATTCTTAACCCGGAGCACAACCTGTCAAATTTGTTCTTGTGTTTATTTTTGCAGCATAAGTTTACCATGGATAAATCCAAGCTAAACTTGGGGGCTAATGTCGGGGATATACCCCGCGGTGTAAACCGGCCGGAAGTATAACCCGGCCGGACTAGGCGTTTCATTGGTAAACTGCCACAAGATTGGCGGTTTACGTGTGGTATGACGATTCACGAGCCTGAAGACTCATTGGTGACCCGACGCGTGTTCCAGATGGATGACAAGGCCCAAGGCCCAGCATGACGGTTTATGTTAATGGTGGGCCGGTTTAAGAGGAAAGGCATGAGGAACATTTATCTTACAAGGAGCTAAGACCTGGACTTGTATCCGGTTTGTATTAGAGATAGACTAGTCCTAATCCTAATAGGACTCTACATGTAACCCGCCCCTCCAACATATATAAGGAGGGGCAGGTCTCCCCAAAAGGACAAGCTTGACAAGTTCCACAAGTTGGACAAGTTAGGTTTAGACAATAGCTCTCGAGATAGAGCACTCTTGTAACCGTGATCATCATCATCAATATCAATGAAGCAGGATGTAGGGTTTTGCCTCCACCATGAGGAGCCGAACCTGGGTAAAACATCGCGTCTCTCGTCCCGCTCAACCCCTCTCAAGCTACCACATAGATGTGTTGGCCTCGCGACTAAGTCCTGACATTAAGGATATCTGCCGTGACAATTCCACGACAACCTGTCTATCTTATAATGTCTGTACATTCAATTACTTTTCTTATTTATCAGCCATTTCAATTGGAGGGAGTGATGGCAGTATCTGTGGGAGTAAAAACACGGTCTTCAGAAACGATCATGCTACCTATCGATGCCGATAGAACCACGGTTGTACTTGCCCAAGAACCAGCCCCACCACACATAACCCACACTCATGAAGATTGTACCCCTACCCAGTTGGACAGAGAACCAGCTACACCCCTTCTAACACCAACCCCAGCAGATAGACACCCAGTTCCCGTTGACACAACACCGTCTCCACCACAGAGCAGCCAAACACGAGCAGTTAGTAAGGCAACTGCAGCGCCCAAATCACGAGGACCACCACTCCGAACCCGAAGTCAATGCTTAAAGCAGAAGAAGAATTGTTCTCAAGTCAGGTTCCGTAGCTATGGTTCATAATACTTTGCTCTTGCATAACTGTATTTACTGATACCAACTAATTTCAAATTTGAAGGATGCAATTGAAACTCCAATGGCGCAACATGTATGTTTTAAACCTATTTCTTCAACGTGTTTGGTTGTTTGCTGTTGTAACTTGCTCTATGTTGATTTCAGTTTCAATTGAATAAACAGTTATGTTCTCATGCCATGCACATTACAAGTGTTGTTATTGCTGTGTAGTTTCCCACACTTATATTTTGTCTATGCTGCTTTGTCTTAAATATATATGATTTGAACTGTATCTATCTTGATTTGGCAACATAAACTAGAATGATATAGACCATACAGTGACCATACTACATAGATATATGTTTGTTTCATGCTATTAACCTGTCCACCTTACTACTGAACTAGTTTACCAAAATGAGTTTCATATACTACATTGTAAACCTGAGATGTGTTTGTTTCTTTCTCTTTTAGAACGCGGATAAAATATTGGAGAAGAGTACCCTGTTATGCAATGGTAAAGGAAGTAATGCAGATAAGGTTCAAGATAGTGAGACATCGCTGTTGGTCTCTAAGAAAGCTGATAAAAACTATATTGAAGACACTGAGACAACCCCAAAGTCATGTCTTGATGTAGTGTTCGAGTTACTGGCTACCACTGCTGGCACCAGCTCTTCAAACTCGTTGCCTGAATCAGTTCAGCTTCTTGAGTCTCAACTTCAAGTTGAAAGACATTGATCAGATGTTATGCGACAGGAAGCCGAAGGACTGAGGAAGTCCCTGCAGAATTCAACTGCATACTTTCTGGTGCAACAGCAAGCGCTGGAGGACTTAAGCGCCAAACAAGAGAAAGTTAATAAGCTTGCTAAGCATCTTGCCAGCATTATGGGTACCCAGGATATTGTTTCTTGAGCTCTTCTGAAGTGGTTTCAGTTCTGGACATGTTTTGCTGCAGCGTTTATATGGTGCTGTGTTCCCTATATTTGCACTGGCGGCGAACTTTGATGCCCAGTGGATGTAATATGTGTAATAGCCGTGATAGCCTAGTGTAAGTTGCTTGCTTATTTATTTCCTTGTTGTCTTGTTTATTTGTTTGCTTGTAGTCAGTGTAGTTCTTTTTCTGCGGTTTGCTAGTGGCTGCAATAACCTATTTTTAAAAACTAGGCCACAATAACCATGGGCTAATATTTACTGTAGTGACACTGGGCCTCCTACGGGCCGTAGAAACAGTGGGCCTTCTACGAGCCGTAGAAACAGTGGGCCTTCTACGGGCCGTAGAAACAATGGGCCTTCTACGGGTTGTAGAAACAATGGGCCTTCTACGGGTCGTATCATCAATGGGCCTTATACAGGACGTATGATCGATTGGCCAAACATGGGCCAAACAGACTGCATTTTGGCCGTAAACGGGCTAGAGTTGGAATCATCCGTTCATGGGCTGACCATAACGGGCCATCGTTAATAGACCTTATTTGATGACGCTATGAAAACGGCCCAACGTATTAACGGACCACAAGCGGGCCGACTGTAACCACGGGCTGAATTTGGCCCACAAGCAGAAAATGACAGTAACGGGCCGTAAGTAAAAGAATGCTGGAAAATAGCCCAAGAATAAATGGGCTCTGAGAAGGCCGAAAGATAACATGTGCTGGAAACGGCCCAACAGAATAACGGGCCATTAATGGGTATAAAGTGACACACTGTTCTTTACGGGCCAGTTTCACCACGGGCCATTAATGGGTGTAAAGTGATACACTGTTCATTACGGGCCAGTTTCACCACGGGCCGTTAATAGGCCAAGAGTTATATAGGGCCTCATATGGGCTGAAAGACGTCATGTGCCATACATGGGCTAGAAGTGAAAACGGGCTGGAATCATATTGGATGGCCCAGATGACGCCACTGGGCCTAATTCGAATAGGGCGCAACGGGCCTTGGGTTAGCGGGCTATAAATGGGCTATATGCGAACATGCCGTTAACATGCTTTCCATGGGCCAGCCCGCCACCTTTTGACCAAGTCAAATGGGCCGGCCTTTTCACAGGAATGGGCCTCTGTTGGGCCGTGCCACGTGTCGACGTATCATAGGCGTCTTCTGTCCAATGAGTGGATGGCATATGTCCAAGCGATGAGCCGACACGTGTTTCCTCCAGCCAGTGATGATTTTACACGTGGAAAATCCCCATTAGTCGGGGTTGTTAACGGGTTACCGGATCCAAAACCTGACCCGATAGCTTAACGACGTTCCGTTACGGTGGATGCCACGTGTCGGTCACCCTTGAAGAAAGCACTTCCGTGATGCGCGATTTATCGTCATGGAAGTGGACACTTCCGTGATGATAATTTTGGTAATGTCATGGAACACTTCTACGACAGCACAGGTATGACTATCTTGATTCTGTCATAAATTTGTCATGGATGTACATGCATGACAGAAAACGTGACCTACTGTGACAAACACATATCATCACGGAAGTGTATTTTTTTTGTAGTGCACCCAAAGTGTACTAAGGTTGTATCATGTTTTGCTTGTGAGATAAGTTTAGTCAACGAGTCTGCCACATTTAGAGCCATATGTATTTTGCAAATTTTCTATGTCTACAATGTTCTGCACGGAGCTACTCAGCTAATTGCTCCCACTTTCAATATGTATCCAGAGTGAGACTTAGAGTCATCCGGATCAGTGTCAAAGCTTGCATCGACGTAACCCTTTACGACGAACTTTTTGTCACCTCCATAACCGAGAAACATGTCCTTATTCCACTATGGAAAATTTTGACCGATGTCCAGTGATCCACTCCTGGATCACTATTATACCCTCTTTGCCAAACTCATGGTGAGGTACACAATAGGTCTGGTACACATCATAGCATACTTTATAGAACCTATGATTGAGGCATAGGGAATGAATTTTCATTCTCTTTCTATTTTCTGTCGTGGTCGGGTTTTGAGTCTTTACCCAACTTTACACCTTGCAACACAGTCAAGAACTCCTTCTTTGACTGTTCCATTTTGAACTACTTCAAAAAAAACTTGTGAAGGTATGTACTCATTGAAAAAATTTATCAAGCGTCTTGATCTATCTCTATAGATCTCAATGCCCAATATGTAAGTAGCTTCACCGAGGTCTTTCTTTTGAAAAACTCCTTTCAAATACTCCTTTATGCTTTCCAGAAAAATTCTACATGACTTCCGATTAACACTATTTCATTCACATATACTTATCAGAAAGGTTGCAGTGCTCCCACTCACTTTCTTGTAAATACAGGCTTCACCGCAAGTCTGTATAAAACTATATACTTTGATCAACTCATCAAAGCATATATTCCAACTCCGAGATGCTTGCACCAGTCCATAGATGGATCGCTAGAGCTTGCACATTTTGTTATCACCTTTAGGATTTGACAAAACCTTTTGGTTGCATCATATACAACTCTTCTTTAATAAATCCATTAAGGAATGTAGTTTTGATATCCATTTGGCAAATTTCATAAAATGCGGCAATTGCTAACATGATTCGGACAGACTTAAGCATCGATACAAGTGAGAAAATCTCATCGTAGTCAACACCTTGAACTTGTCAAAAATCTTTCGCAACAAGTCGAGCTTTGTAGACAGTAACATTACCGTCAGCGTCAGTCTTCTTCTTGAAGATCCATTTATTCTCTATGGCTCGCCAATCATCAGGCAAGTCAATCAAAGTACATACTTTGTTCTCATACATGGATCCCATCTCAGATTTTATGGCCTCAAGCCATTTCGCAAAATCTGGGCTCATCATCGCTTCCTCATAGTTCGTAGGTTCGTCATGGTCAAGTAACATGACCTCCAAAACAGGATTACCATACCACTCTGGTGTGGATCTTACTCTAGTTGACCTACGAGGTTCGGTAGTAACTTGATCAGAAGTTTCATGATCATCATCATTAGCTTCCTCGCTAATTGGTGTAGGAATCACTGGAACTGATTTATGTGATGAACTACTTTCCAATAAGGGAGAAGGTACAGTTACCTCATCAAGTTCTACTTTCCTCCCACTCACTTCTTTCGAGAGAAACTCCTTCTCTAGAAAGGATCCATTCTTAGCAACGAATATCTTGCCTCCGGATCTGTGATAGAAGGTGTACCCAACAGTCTCCTTTGGGTATCCTATGAAGACACATTTCTCCGATTTGGGTTCGAGCTTATCTGGTTGAAGCTTTTTCACATAAGCATCGCAGCCCCAAACTCTAAGAAACAACAACTTGGGTTTCTTGCCAAACCACAGTTCATATGGTGTCGTCTCAACGGATTTCGATGGTGCCCTATTTAACGTGAATGCAGCCGTCTCTAAAGCATAAGCCCAAAACGATAGCGGTAAATCAGTAAGAGACATCATACATCGCACCATATCCAATAAAGTGTGGTTACGATGTTCGGACACACCATTACGTTGTGGTGTTCCAGGTGGCATGTTTCACATTGTTTCAAATGAAGACCAAACTCATAACTCAAATATTCACCTCCACGATCAGATCGTAGAAACTTAACTTTCTTGTTATGATGATTTTCCACTTCACTCTGAAATTCTTTGAACTTTTCAAATGTTTCACACTTATGTTTCATCAAGTAGATATATCCATATCTGCTCAAATAATCTGTGAAGGTCAGAAAATAACGACACTCCCCGCGAGCATCAACACTCATCGGACCACATACATCAGTATGTATTATTTCCAATAAGTCTGTTGCTCGCTCCATTGTTCCAGAGAACAAAGTTTTAGTCATCTTGCCCATGAGGCACGGTTCGCAAGCATCAAGTGATTCATAATTAATTGATTCAAAAAGCCCATCAGCATGGAGTTTCTTCATGCGCTTTTCACCAATATGACCTAAACGGCAGTGCCACAAATAAGTTGCACTATCTTTATTAAACTTATATCTTTTGGTTTCAATACTATGAATATGTGTATCACTACTATCGAGATTCAATAAAAATAGACCACTCATCAAGGGTGCATGACCATAAAAGATATTACTCATATAAATAGAACAACCATTATTCTCTGATTTAAATGAATAACCGTCTCGCATCAAACAAGATCCAAATATAATGTTCATGCTTATTGCTGGCACCAAATAACAATTATTCAGGTCTAAAACTAATACCAAAGGTAGATGTAGAGGTAGCGTGCCGATCGCGATCACATCGACTTTGGAACCATTTCCCACGCGCATTGTCACCTCATCCTTAGCCAATCTTCGCTTAATCCGTAGCCCCTGTTTCGAGTTGTAAATATGAGCAACAGAACCAGTATCAAATTCCATGCACTACTGCGAGCATTAGTAAGGTACTCATCAATAACATGTATATCAAATATACCTTTCACTTTGCCATCCTTCTTATCCGCCAAATACTTGGGGCAGTTCCGCTTCCAGTGACCAGTCCCTTTGCAGTAGAAGCACTCAGTCTCAGGCTTAGGTCCAGACTTGGGATTCTTCACTTGAGCAACAACTTGCTTGCCGTTCTTCTTGAAGTTCCCCTTCTTCCCTTTTCCCTTCTTCTTGAAACTAGTGGTCTTGTTGACCATCAACACTTGATGCTCCTTCTTGATTTCTACCTCCGCAGCTTTTAGCATTGCGAAGAGCTCGGGAATTGTCTTATCCATCCCTTACATATCATAGTTCATCACGAAGCTTTTGTAGCTTGGTGGCAGTGATTGAAGAACTCTGTCAATGACACTATCATCAGGAATATTAACTCCCAGTTGAGTCAAGTGGTTGTGGTACCTAGACATTCTGAGTATATGTTCACTGACAGAACTATTCTCCTCCATTTTGCAGCTGTAGAACTTATTGGAGACTTCATATCTCTCAATCCGGGCATTTTCTTGAAATATTAACTTCAACTCCTAGAACATCTCATATGCTCCATGATGTTCAAAACATCGTTGAAGTCTCGATTCTAAGTCATAAAGTGATACGTCTCCAACGTATCTATAATTTTTTGGTTGTTCCATGCTATTATATTATCTATCTAGGATGTTTTATATGCATTTATATGGTATTTTATATGATTTTTGGGACCAACCTATTAACCTAGAGCCCAGTGCCAGTTTATGTTTTTCCTTGTTTTTGAGTATCGCAGAAAAGGAAAACCAAACGGAGTCCAATTGACCTGAAATTTTAGGAAGATCATTTTTGGACCAGAAGAAGCCCACGGAGTACCGGAGATGGGCCAGAAGAGTCCCTAGGCACGCCCCCTACCTCGTGGCCGCCTCGGGGACCCCCTGACTTGTTCCTGGCCCCAACACCACTTATATAACCCCCAAACTTCCAGAAAGAAACCTAGATCGGGAGTTCCACCGCCAGAAGGCTCCTGTGATGCCCCCGATTCAATCATACACAAATCATACACGCAAACGTGTACGATCAAGATCAGGGACTCACGGGAAGAAATCACAACACAACTCTACAAATAAAATAAGTCATACAAGCATCATATTACAAGCCAGGGGCCTCAAGGGCTCGAATACAAGAGCTCGATCATAGACGAGTCAGCGGAAGCAACAATATCTGAGTACAGACATAAGTTAAACAAGTTTCCTTAAGAAGGCTAGCACAAACTGGGATACAGATCGAAAGAGGCGCAGGCCTCCTTCCTGGGATCCTCCTAAACTACTCCTGGTCATCGTCAGCGGCATGCACATAGTATTAGGCACCTCCCGAGTAGTAGCAGTCGTCCTCGACATAGGCGTCTGGCTCCTGTACTCCAACGTCTAGTCGCAGCAATCGGGTATAGGAAAGGGGAAAAGGGAGAGCAAAGCAACCGTGAGTACTCATCCAAAGTACTCGCAAGCAAGGAGCTACACTACATATGTATGCATTGGTATCAAATGGAAAAGGGATAGCATATGTGTACTGAACTACAGAATGTCGGAATAAGAGGGGGACAGCTTGTCTTATCGAAGACTATGCTTTTGGCCACCTCCATCTTGCAGCATGTAGAAGAGAGTAGATGGTAAGTTCACCAAGTATCATCACATAGCATAATCCTACCCGGTGATCCTCCCCTCGTCGTCCCGTGAGAGAGCGATCACCGGTTGTATCTGGCACTTGGAAGGGTGTGTTTTATTAAGTATCCAGTTCTAGTTGTCATAAGGTCAAGGTACAACTCCAATTCGTCTTGTTACCGAAGATCACGGCTATTCAAATATATTAACTTCCCTGCAGGGGTGCACCACATTTCCCACCCCTCTCGATCCCCTTTGTCCGGACACACTTTCCTGGGTCATGCCTGGCCTCGGAAGATCAACATGTCAGAGCCCTACCTAGGCACAACAGAGAGGCCAGCACGCCGGTCTAAATCATATGGCGCAAGGGTGTGAGCCAATCGCCCATTGCAAACCTTCACGTTGCGAGGGCGGCCGGAGAGCAGACCTAGCAACCTCCATTACAAAGCAAGTTGCGTTCTGCGGTCCAACCCGGTGCGCGCTGCTCAGTCGCTGACGTCATGAAGGCTTCGGCTGATACCACGACGTCGAGTGCCCATAACTGTTCCCGCGTAGTTGGTTAGTGCGTATAGGCCAATGGCCAGACTCAGATCAAATACCAAGATCTCGTTAAGCGTGTTATGTTGAAATATCCGCGGACACCGACCAGGGCCAGGCCCACCTCTCTACTTGGTGGTCTCAAACTGCCCTATCGCTCCGCCTCAAAGTAACAGTCGAGGGCCGTCGAGAACCCAGGCCCACCACTACCTGGGTGGAACCACCTGCCCCTTCAGCCCCCAACATCGGAATCACTTGCGGGTACTCAACGAGCCGACCCGACTTTAGTCACCACCTGTGTAGCATGTATATATGTATGTATATACCCGTGATCACCTCCCGAGTGATCATGGTCCGATAGTATAGCATGGCAGACAGACAAGAATGTAGGGCCACTTATGATAATCTAGCATCCTATACTAAGCATTTAGGATTGCAGGTAAGGTATCAAAAGTTGTAGCAACAATGACAGGCTATGCATCAGAATAGGATTAACGGAAAGCAGTAACATGCCACACTACTCTAATGCAAGCAGTAGAGAGAGAGTAGGCGATATCTAGTGATCAAGGGGGGGGGGGCTTGCCTGGTTGCTCTGGCAGGATAGAGGGGTCGTCAACACCGTAGTCGTACTGGGTAGCAGCGGCGTCGCTCTCAGTGTCTAGTGGGAGAAGAGGGGGAAGAAACAATAAATATTAAGCAAACACATGCATAGCAATGCATGACATGACAAGTAGCGGTGCTAGGTGTGCCCTAACGCGGTATGAGGTGATACCGGTGAAGGGGGGAAGCATCCTGGAAAATATCCCGGTGTTTCGCGTTTTTGGACAGATGAATCGGAGGGGGAAAGTTGCGTGTTTGCTATGCTAGGGATGCGTGGCGGACGAACGGGCTGCGCATCTGGATTCGTCTCGTCGTTCTGAGCAACTTTCATGTACAAAGTTTTTCCATCCGAGCTACGGTTTAATTTATATGATTTTTCAAAGATTTAAACAATATTCTGAAATTAATATTAATTCGAAAAATGCCTAAATGCTAGATGCACCCAACACAGTGTACACAAAGTGTACATAGTGACTGACAGGTAGGTCCGGGGGGTCCCGGTTGACCAGTCAACAATTGACTGGTCAACAGGGGGTGGGGCCCCCTGTCATGTACTCTTCTAACTAACTACAGATTAATCAGGCTAACTAATTGATGGGGAACGTAGTAATTTCGAAAATTTTCCTACGCACATGCAAGATCATGGTGATGCACAGCAACGAGAGGGGAGAGTGTTGTCTACGTACCAACGCAGACCGACTGCGGAAGCGATCACACAACGTAGAGGAAGTAGTCGTACATCTTCTTCCCGATCCGACCGATCCAAGCACCGTTACTCCGGCACCTCCGAGTTCTTAGCACACGTTCAGCTCGATGACGATCCTCGGGCTCCGATCCAGCAAAGCATCGAGGAAGAGTTCCGTCAGCACGATGGCGTGGTGACGATCTTGATGTACTACCGACGCAGGGCTTCGCCTAAGCACTACAACGGTATGATCGAGGTGGAATTTGGTGGCAGGGGCACCGCACACGGCTAAGGAACGATCTCAAGGATCAACTTGTGTGTCTTGGGGTGTCCCCTGCCCCCGTATATAAAGGTTGGAGGGAGGGGGGCTGGCCGGCCAGAGAGAGGGAGGCGCAGGGGGAGTCCTACTCCTACCGGGAGTAGGACTCCCCCCTCCAATCCTATTCCAACTAGGACTCTCAAGGAGGAAAGGAGAGAGAGGGGGGCCGGCCCCTTCTCCTAGTCCTACTAGGACTTGGGGAAGGGGGGGGGGGCGCGGCCAGCTGTGGGCTGCCCCTTTTCTCTTTTCCACTAAGGCCCAATAGGCCCATTAGTCTCCCGGGGGGTTCCGGTAACCCTCCCGGTATTCCAGTAAAATCCCGATTTCACCCGGAACACTTCCTATGTCCAAACATAGGCTTCCAATATATCAATCTTTACTTCTCGACCATTTCGAGACTCCTCGTCATGTCCGTGATCTCATCCGGGACTCCGAACAACCTTCGGTACATCAAAATGCATAAACTCATAATAACTGTCATCGTAACGTTAAGCGTGCGGACCCTACGGTTCGAGAACAATGTAGACATGACCGAGATACGTCTCCGGTCAATAACCAATAGCGGGACCTGGATGCCCATATTGGCTCCTACATATTCTAGGAAGATCTTTATCGGTCAGACCGCATAACAACATACGTTGTTCCCTTTGTCATCGGTATGTTACTTGCCCGAGATTCGATCGTCGGTATCCAATACCTAGTTCAATCTCGTTACTGGCAAGTCTCTTTACTCATTCCGTAATACATCATCTCATAACTAACATCTTAGTTATTATGCTTGCAAGGCTTATGTGATGTGTATTACCGAGAGGGCCCAGAGATACTTCTCCGACAATCGGAGTGACAAACCCTAATCTCGAAATACGCCAACCCAACATCTACCATTGGAGACACCTGTAGTACTCCTTTATAATCACCCAGTTACGTTGTGACGTTTGGTAGTACCCAAAGTGTTCCTCCGGTAAACGGGAGTTGCATAATCTCATAGTTATAGGAACATGTATAAGTCATGAAGAAAGCAATAGCAACATACTAAACGATCGGGTGCTAAGCTAATGGAATGGGTCATGTCAATCAGATCATTCAACTAATGATGTGACCTCGTTAATCAAATAACAACTCTTTGTTCATGGTTAGGAAACATAACCATCTTTGATTAACGAGCTAGTCAAGTAGAGGCATACTAGTGACACTCTGTTGGTCTATGTATTCACACATGTATTATGTTTCCGGTTAATACAATTCTAGCATGAATAATAAACATTTATCATGATATAAGGAAATAAATAATAACTTTATTATTGCCTCTAGGGCATATTTCCTTCAGTCTCCCACTTGCACTAGAGTCAATAATCTAGATCACATCACCATGTGATTAACATCGATAGTTCACATCATCATGTGACAAGTACCCAAAGGGTTTACTAGATTCAGTAATCTAGTTCACATCGCTATGTGATTAACACCCAAAGAGTACTAAGGTGTGATCATGTTTTGCTTGTGAGAGAATCTTTAGTCAACGGGTCTGCCACATTCAGATCCACATGTATTTTGCAAATTTCTATGTCAACAATGCTCTGCATGGAGCTACTCTAGCTAATTGCTCCCACTTTCAATATATATATATATCTAGACCGAGACTTAGAGTCATCTAGATTAGTGTCAAAACTTGCATCGGCGTAACCCTTTACGACGAACCTTTTGTCACGTCCATAACCGAGAAACATATCCTTATTTCACTAAGGATAATTCTGACCGCTGTCTAGTGATCTACTCCTAGATCACTATTGTACTCCCTTGCCAAAATTAGTGTAGGGTATACAATAGATCTGGTACACAGCATGGCATACTTTATAGAACCTATGGCCAAGGCACAGGGAATGACTTTCATTCTCTTTCTATCTTCTGCCGTGGTCGGGTTTTGAGTCTTACTCAATTTCACACCTTGTAACACAGGCAAGAACTCTTTCTTTGACTGCTCCATTTTGAACTACTTCAAAAATCTTGTCAAGGTATGTACTCATTGAAAAAAAACTTATCAAGCGTCTTGATCTATCTCTATAGATCTTGAAGCTCAATATGTAAGCAGCTTCACTGAAGTCTTTCTTTGAAAAACTCCTTTCAAACACTCATTTATGCTTTACAGAATAATTCTACATTATTTCCGATCAACAATATGTCATTCACATATACTTATCAGAAATGTTGTAGTGCTCCCACTCACTTTCTTGTAAATACAGGCTTCACCGCAAGTCTGTATAAAACTATATGCTTTGATCAACTCATCAAAGCGTATATTCCAACTCCGAGATGTTTGCACCAGTCCACAGATAGATCGCTGGAGCTTGCATATTTAGTTAACACCTTTAGAATCGACAAAACCTTCTAGTTGCATCGTATACAACTCTTCTTTAGCAAATCCATTAAGGAATGCAGTTTTGTTTATCCCTTTGCCAGATTTCATAAAATGCGGCAATTGCTAACATGATTCGGACAGACTTAAGCATAGATACGAGTGAGAAAATCTCATCGTAGTCAACACCTTGAACTTGTCGAAAACCTTTTGCGACAATTCTAGCTTTGTAGATAGTAACACTACTATCAGCGTCCGTCTTCCTCTTGAAGATCCATTTATTTTCTATGGCTTGCCGATCAACGGGCAAGTCAACCAAAGTCCAAACTTTGTTCTCATACATGGATCCCATCTCAGATTTCATGGCTTCAAGCCACTTTGCGGAATCTGGGCTCACCATCGCTTCTTCATAGTTCGTAGGCTCGTCATTGTCAAGTAACATGACCTCCAGAACAGGATTACCGTACCACTCTGGTGCGGTTCTCACTCTGGTTTACCTACGAGATTCGGTAGTAACTTGATCTGAAGTTACATGATCATCATCATTAGCTTCCTCACTAATTGGTGTAGTAGTCACAGGAACAGATTTCTATGATGAACTACTTTCCAATAAGGGAGAAGGTACAATTACCTTATCAAGCTCTACTTTCTTCCCACTCACTTCTTTCGAGAGAAACTCCTTCTCCAGAAAGTTTCCGAATTTAGCAACAGAAGTCTTGCCTTCGGATCTGTGATAGAAGGTGTATCCAATAGTTTCCTTTGGATATCCTATGAAGATGCACTTCTCCGATTTGAGTTTTGAGCTTATCAGGATGAAACTTTTTCATATAAGCATCGCAACTCCAAACTTTAAGAAACGACAACTTTGGTTTCTTGCTAAACCATAGTTCAGATTGTGTCGTCTCAACGGATTTAGATGGTGCCCTATTTAACGTGAATGCAGCTGTCTCTAATGCATAACCCCAAAACGATAGTGGTAGATCGGTACGATACATCATAGATTGCACTATATCCAATAAAGTACGGTTATGACGTTTGGACACACCATTATGTTGTGGTGTTCCAGGTGGCGTGCGTAGTGAAACTATTTCACATTGTTTTTAACTGAGGACCAAACTCGTAACTCAAATATTTGTCTCCGCGATCAGATCGTAGAAACTTTATTTTCTTGTCACGATGATTTTTCACTTCACTCTGAAATTCTTTGAACTTTTCAAATGTTTCAGACTTATGTTTCATCAAGTAGATATACTCATATCTGCTTAAATCATCTGTGAAGATCAGAAAATAATGATACCTGTCGCGAGCCTCAATATTCATCGGACCACATACATCAGTATGTATGATTTCCAACAAATCTGTTGCTCGCTCCATTGTTCCAAAGAACGGCGTTTTAGTCATCTTGCCCAAAAGGCATGGTTCGCAAGCATCAAGTGATTCATAATCAAGTGATTCCGAAAGCCCATCAGCATGGAGTTTCTTCATGCGCTTTATACCAATATGACCTAAACGGCAGTGCCACAAATAAGTTGCACTATCATTATTAACTTTGCATCTTTTGGTTTCAATATGTGTATCACTACGATCGAGATCCAACGAACTTGTTTCATTGGGTGTATGACCATCGAAGGTTTTATTCATGTAAACAGAACAACAATTATTCTCTGACTTTAATGAATAACCATATTGCAGTAAACATGATCAAATCATATTCATGCTCAATGCAAACACCAAATAACACTTATTTAGGTTCAACACTAATCCCGAAATTATGGGGAGTGTGCGATGATGATCATATCAATCTTGGAACCACTTCCAACACACATCGTCACTTCACCCTTAACAAGTCTCTGTTTATTCTGCAACTCCCGTTTCGAGTTACTAATCTTAGCAACTGAACTAATATCAAATACTGAGGGTTTGCTATAAACACTAGTAAAGTACACATCAATAACATGTATATCAAATATACTTATGTTCACTTTGCCATCCTTCTTATCCGCCAATCACTTGGGGTAGTTCCGCTTCTAGTGACCAGTCCCTTTGCAGTAGAAGCACTTAGTCTCAGGCTTAGGATCAGACTTGGGCTTCTTCACTTGAGCAGCAACTTGCTTGCCATTCTTCTTGAAGTTCCCCTTCTTCCCTTTGCCCTTTTCTTGAAACTAGTGGTCTTGTCAACCATCAACACTTGATGTTTTTCTTGATTTCTACCTTCGTTGATTTCAGCATCACGAAGAGCTTGGGAGTTGTTTCCGTTATCCCTTGCATATTATAGTTCATCACGAAGTTCTACTAACTTGGTGATGGTGACTAGAGAATTCTGTCAATCACTATCTTATCTGGAAGATTAACTCCCACTTGATTCAAGTGATTGTAGTACCCAGACAATCTGAGCACATGCTCACTAGTTGAGCGATTCTCCTCCATCTTTTAGCTATAGAACTTGTTGGAGACTTCATATCTCTCAACTCGGGTATTTGCTTGAAATATTAACTTCAACTCCTGAAGCATCTCATATGGTCCATGACGTTCCAAACGTCTTTGAAGTCCCGATTCTAAGCCGTTAAGCATGGTGCACTAAACTATCAAGTAGTCATCATATTGAGCTAGCCAAACGTTCATAACGTCTGCATCTGCTCCTGCAATAGGTCTGTCACCTAGCGGTGCATCAAGGACATAATTCTTCTGTGCAGCAATGAGGATAAACCTCAGATCACGGATCCAATCCGCATCATTGCTACTAACATCTTTCAACACAATTTTCTCTAGGAACATATCAAAAATAAACACAGGGAAGCAACAACGCGAGCTATTGATCTACAACATAATTTGCAAAATACTACCAAGACTAAGTTCATGATAAATTTAAGTTCAATTTAATCATATTACTTAAGAACTCCCACTTAGATAGACATCCCTCTAATCCTCTAAGTGATCACGTGATCCAAATCAACTAAACCATAACCGATCATCACGTGAGATGGAGTAGTTTTCAATGGTGAACATCGTTATGTTGATCATATCTACCATATGATTCACGCTCGACCTTTCGGTCTCCGTGTTCCGAGGCAATATCTGTATATGCTTGGCTCGTCAAGTATAACCTAAGTATTCTGCGTGTGCAACTGTTTTGCACCCGTTGTATTTGGACGTAGAGCTTATCACACCCGATCATCACGTGGTGTCTGGGCACGACGAACTTTGGCAACGGTGCATACTCAGGGAGAACACTTCTTGCTAATTTAGTGAGAGATCATCTTATAATGCTACCGTCAATCAAAGCAAGATAAGATGCATAAAAGGATAAACATCACATGCAATCAATATAAGTGATATGATATGGCCATCATCATCTTGTGCTTGTGATCTCCATCTCCGAAGCACCGTCATGATTACCATCGTCACCGGCGCGACACTTTGATCTCCATCGTAGCATCGTTGTCGTCTCGCCAATCTTATGCTTCCACGACTATCACTACTGCTTAGTAATAAAGTAAAGCATTACATCGCGATTGCATTGCATACAATAAAGCGACAACCATATGGCTCCTGCCAGTTGCCGATAACTCGGTTACAAAACATGATCATCTCATACAATAAAATCAGCATCATGCCTTGACCATATCACATCACAACATACCCTGCAAAAACAAGTTAGACGTCCTCTACTTTGTTGTTGCAAGTTTTACGTGGCTGCTACGGGCTTAAGTAAGAACTCATCTCACCTACGCATCAAAACCACAACGATAGTTCGTTAAATAGACTCTGTTTTAACCTTCTCAAGGACCGGGCGTAGTCACACTTGGTTCAACTAAAGTTGGAGGGACAGTCTTCCGCAAGCCATCTATGTGCAAAGCACGTCGAGGGAACCGGTCTCGCGTAAGAGTACGCGTAAGGTTGGTCCGGATCGTCTCACCCAACAATACCGCCGAACCAAAGTATGACATGCTGGCAGGCAGTATGACTTGTATCGCCCACAACTCACTTGTGTTCTACTCGTGCAAATAACATCAAACCATAAAACCTAGGCTCTGATGCCACTGATGGGGAACGTAGTAATTTCGAAAATTTTCCTACGCACACGCAAGATCATGGTGATGCACAGCAATGAGAGGGGAGAGTGTTGTCTACGTACCAACGCAGACCGACTGCGGAAGCGATCACACAACGTAGAGGAAGTAGTCGTACATCTTCTTCCCGATCCGACCGATCCAAGCACCGTTACTCCGGCACCTCCGAGTTCTTAGCACACGTTCAGCTCGATGACGATCCTCGGGCTCCGATCCAGCAAAGCATCGAGGAAGAGTTCCGTCAGCACGATGGCGTGGTGACGATCTTGATGTACTACCGACGCAGGGCTTCGCCTAAGCACTACAACGGTATGATCGAGGTGGAATTTGGTGGCAGGGGCACCGCACACGGCTAAGGAACGATCTCAAGGATCAACTTGTGTGTCTTGGGGTGTCCCCTGCCCCCGTATATAAAGGTTGGAGGGAGGGGGGCTGGCCGGCCAGAGAGAGGGAGGCGCAGGGGGAGTCCTACTCCCGGTAGGAGTAGGACTCCACCCTCCAATCCTATTCCAACTAGGACTCTCAAGGAGGAAAGGAGAGAGAGGGGGGCCGGCCCCTTCTCCTAGTCCTACTAGGACTTGGGGAAGGGGGGGCGCGCGGCCAGCTGTGGGCTGCCCCTTTTCTCTTTTCCACTAAGGCCCAATAGGCCCATTAGTCTCCCGGGGGGTTCCGGTAACCCTCCCGGTATTCCGGTAAAATCCCGATTTCACCCGGAACACTTCCTATGTCCAAACATAGGCTTCCAATATATCAATCTTTACGTCTCGACCATTTCGAGACTCCTCGTCATGTCCGTGATCTCATCCGGGACTCCGAACAACCTTCGGTACATCAAAATGCATAAATTCATAATAACTGTCATCGTAACGTTAAGCGTGCGGACCCTACGGTTCGAGAACAATGTAGACATGACCGAGATACGTCTCCGGTCAATAACCAATAGCGGGACCTGGATGCCCATATTGGCTCCTACATATTCCATGAAGATCTTTATCGGTCAGACCGCATAACAACATACGTTGTTCCCTTTGTCATCGGTATGTTACTTGCCCGAGATTCGATCGTCGGTATCCAATACCTAGTTCAATCTCGTTACTGGCAAGTCTCTTTACTCGTTCCGTAATACATCATCTCATAACTAACATCTTAGTTATTATGCTTGCAAGGCTTATGTGATGTGTATTACCGAGAGGGCCCAGAGATACCTCTCCGACAATCGGAGTGACAAACCCTAATCTCGAAATACGCCAACCCAACATCTACCATTGGAGACACCTGTAGTACTCCTTTATAATCACCCAGTTACGTTGTGACGTTTGGTAGTACCCAAAGTGTTCCTCCGGTAAACGGGAGTTGCATAATCTCATAGTTATAGGAACATGTATAAGTCATGAAGAAAGCAATAGCAACATACTAAACGATCGGGTGCTAAGCTAATGGAATGGGTCATGTCAATCAGATCATTCAACTAATGATGTGACCTCGTTAATCAAATAACAACTCTTTGTTCATGGTTAGGAAACATAACCATCTTTGATTAACGAGCGAGTCAAGTAGAGGCATACTAGTGACACTCTGTTGGTCTATGTATTCACACATGTATTATGTTTCCGGTTAATACAATTCTAGCATGAATAATAAACATTTATCATGATATAAGGAAATAAATAATAACTTTATTATTGCCTCTAGGGCATATTTCCTTCACTAATTAGTTAGTTTAACTAAACCAATTTAATTAAGTTAATTAATTGATTAATTAATTAATATTATTATTATTTAAAAAACTTAATATATTTTTGTTATCCTTTTTTTGGACAGGGGCGTGGGGCCCTTGGGGAGTGGCACAGGGGCCAGCCGGGGCAGGTGTGGGCGAAACGGGGCGGAGCCCCTGTGGTCAATGGGCGACGGGCGTAACAGGCAGCGGGCGCCCGCAGCTTGCCTGGGCGAGACAGGGTCATGGCCACGGCGGGGCTTGCCGCAGCGGGGCGCGAGGGCCACGGTAGGCGGAGCCGGTAGCCCTAGTCGGCGGGACGGGGTGCAGCGGAGGACGGGGCGGGGCGAGCGGCAGCGGCGGCCCGCGGCGGAAGCGGCAGGGGATGGCAGCGGTCGTGGCGGATGGGCACGACGAGCGTAGGCGAAGACAAGGGGTGGCGCCGGAGTGGAGCTCCGATGGGCGACTGCAGTAGGCGGAGCGGGCCGCGGCTTGGACGTGCGCGGTTGCGGGCAGCAGCAGCAAGGAGGGCAGCGGCGGCGGGGCCGGTCGTCACCGTGAGGAGAGCGCGAGGCAGCGTGGGGAACCAGCAACGGCAGGTGGCGGCCAAGGCGCGTCCACGGCGTGGCTCACCGGCCGAAGCGGGAGCGGCTTGGCGCTGTCCGGTGGAGGAGGACGTGGCCCGGCGTGGGCAGCTGTGGCCAGGCGCGGAAGGCGACAGGTGCGGACGGTGCCCCGGCTCGCAGAGGCGGGCGCCGGCGTGGCGCGAGGCCAGGATGCGGGTGGCTGCGCGAGGGCAGTCAGCAGCGTAGCAGAGCAAGCAACGGCAGCTTGCAGCAGAACAAACAAAGCAGCGGTAGCAGAACCATCAACGGCGGGAGCAGCAGGGGGAAGGGGCGGCCGACGGGGGTGACGAGTGCACGCGACAGAGGAGGAAACGGGGGGGATGGAGGAGGCTCACCACGAGGAGGGGCGGTGGAGAGCTCGACGAGGCCAGGAACGGTCGAGGGGCGTGGATCGACGACGACGCATGGAGGTTGTTGTCGGGGAAGACGAGTAGCAGGCGCCTTCTCGACGGCTTCTTGGTCCGAATCCAGTAAGACAATCGAGGTAGGATATGATGATGTAGCTCTCGGACGATATCTCAGGGCGCGGGGTCGACGTTGGCCTCGACGGCGACGACAACCATGGCTGGCGGAACTCGGGTGTGAGCGGAGCAGAGGGGGAATGGCATGGCACGGGGGAGGAAGAAGTGGCGGCTAGGGTTTGCGAAGGGGAACGGGGGTGTCCGGGGGGTGACCTTAACCGCCTAGGGGAGCCGTGGGATCGACGGTGCGTGGCAATCCGCGGGCGTGCGGACGTGCGGCGTCCACGCCATGGCCTTGGTCCTCCCCTGGCGAAAGGTGGAGGAAAGGCTGGCCAGGTGGGCTGGGCCTGGAGTAGTAGAGGGGATGGGCCAAAGGCACAGTGCCCGACTATTGCTTTTGCTATATAATATTACTTTTCCGTTTTGTATTGTTCCCCTTGGTTTTGTATTTTCCTTTGCTAACATTTGAGTTTTGTTAAAGGTGAAAACTTGCACATAAATCTGGCATAATATTGGGTTGTTGCACAAAAAATTTCAAAGCATTTGGGAATGTTTAAATATTTTTAGAAATTGAGAAGGCCAATTAATTTGATGCTAGTCCACTATTTTAATTCCTAGGGGCATTTTGTGAATTCAAATGATGTTGATTTCTACATGATAAATCCTTAGTGAATATTGGCAACACCATGAACATTTTTATTTTACTTTTGAAGTTTTAAATTATTTGACTTGCATTTTTATTTTGAATTTGAATTGGTTTTCAATCAGGGGAAATTTAGCTTACAAATCAGGGTGACTTGGCATCATTAGTATGGAGTTACTGTGGCATGATTCTCGGGGTGTTACAAATCTCCTCTACTACAAGAAATCTCGTCCCGAGATTTAAGAGGGAGAGTAAGGGGGAAAGTTCTGGTTACGAAAGTCTAACGAATCTTCTCGGTCTTGGTTGCTCTTCCCAAAGTAGTTGACCCTTATAGTAGATGTCTTTAGTTCTCTACTTCAGGTCATCATTATGAAGTCGGCATCCTTTCTTCGGGAACTCCATCGTACTTACGAAAGAATAAGGGAGGGGGGTATTCTGCAAGAACGGACCTCTGCAAAGTTCACTATCTAGTAGATAACATCGGGGAAGGTGACGGAAAGTTTCTCTCGAATTGAAACTTAAGAAGATATCGAGAGCCAAGTAAGAGGGTACCATGAGAAGTAATGAGCGGGCAAGCAATTGTTCGATGCCTGAAACAGGGCGTGAAAGGGGTTCAGAGCAACAGGAATAAGTATTATGTCTGATACCAGAATAGATCATCTCTAGGAAGGTGACCCGCGAATTACACACGAAACCAAGCACAAGGGCTAACTTTGAATCAGGGTGTACAGGAGAGTCAGGTTTTGATCCTGTGACATGTGGGTTATGGGCCCACCATGTGGGTTAAAAGTAGGAAGAGCGAGGATGTCTTGCGCGATCATGTAAGCAAGGTATGTCAGAGGATAGCCTATCAATTATGTTGTCAACAACGTTGGTACCAAGGGCGAGGGATGAAGAGAACCATTTTCCTGCTCGTTGAAACGAGGCAGACCAATAGGCAAGGTTCTCATCCATCGGTGGTTACCAGAATGCCATCAACAAAAGTAACAGGGTCTTGCTGACAGAATTGCACACCGAGGTGTCTACATAAGCAGGAGAATATTACTGCTTAGATCATATAGATCACAAGGAAGGTTAACCCAAACAATGGAAACAAAAATATGATTATCAGATTAAACAGAACAATGGAAAGGAAAATGTGTTTAAACACATATTTCAAGGGTATATCCTTCCCAAGGACAAGCAGAGCACGATATCCATGACAGGATATAATGCAGAAAACTCTTTAGGTAAGGGGAGAGAAATTTCAGGACATTACCCATACAGCGGTGTTTGGATAATTGAGTAGGAAACATTTAACATTGGGCTTTAAATGTTCTTGTTGAAAATTGGAGTACCATAGACATGCTTCGAGATAGCATTGACATGGTCATAGGTAAAGATCAGGCTATGGATACACAAAGGATCCATCAGGAACAACTTATAGAATAAGTCTTACAATTTCTTCTTGGAATATGGATAACCTTGCTGAAAAGGAATCTATAACAATAGGTCCTCCAGCCAGGTGTGCTAGGCATGACATGAACTTACCAGGTCATGTAAGGACCAATGTTATGACTCTTGGAAAATATGTTCCAACCATCATATCTGACCAAGGTTCATATCCGATTGGTGTCAGGTTACCTCAGACTCAGGATGCCTGAGAAGAAAAGGCGCAACACAAATAGACGAGAAGACATCGTAAGATTCTTGGTAAATGAACTATGGAAGTGAGTTCCGAAACAAGAGTTCATCAGTAAACCAAGGAGAGGGTGAGGAGGTGGCTGATGGACTCAGCGACCATTCCTCGAGATTCCCAAAAAGATGAGTTTCCACAATCATGTGAACAAGGAGATAACATTTGTCAGATCAAATGATATAATGGTGTATTCTCGAGGAATGCATACACAATTAAACATCGATTGAAAGGTGCAACTGAAATATGGGCTTAGGTAGCAAGAACAATGTTAGAAGGGTGATTCAATGAACAATAGACTTAGAATGAAACTATCGACCAATAACTTACAAGCAATAGGGTTGCTAGAAGTTTTGACTTCACACATCATAGTTAAATGGCTGGTATCCCAATTAGAACAACACGGGGACCAAGATATGAACGGAGATGGCGAGAAGAATTACTATATCAAGAATTATTAAGATGTGGTGAAATTCTCACGACATTCTTGACATAAGAGATGGTAATACTCCAAGGCAAAGAAGAACAAATGCTGGATAGCAAGGATCTCAAGGTATAACACAAAACATGAACAAGTTTGTGTTGAATGGAAGGCAATAAAGTGGTCGATGATTACACAAATCATTGAGGGCAAGGATGGTATTTCTCATCATGAATTCAGTTTATATCCTGGAAGAGCTCAGAATGCTGATGATGATCACGAGGCATTTGTCGAGATATTTCATGAAGATGTAATCGATCAACGATGGCATCAAGTCAAACAATGATGAAGAGAATGGTTATTGGAACCATGGGTACGGCACAAACTCAAAATCAAGCTTGCTATTCAAGATGAAATGATATGATGAGAAAGATCGGCGTAAGCTTAGCTCATCATTGAAAGTTGTGCTCCGAGATTAAGGACCAGGTGGCATAGTTAAAATCGGCACGAGAATGATATAGCCGAGCAGGCTAGGAATGACGTGATCGAGTTCAAACTAATAAGTAATGAAGGTTACCAAGAGTTGTTTAATCGTGGTGCGGACTCGATTCAGTTATCGGTGTCTTTGAGTGTTTAATAACTCAGAGCCCATGAAAAATTGGAATCAGTGAGAATGTAGTACTTGAAGGAGAAATCATAAGAAGTTATGCAGTTCCGTGATAATCTCGAGCTACCATGGGGTAATACTCGGCGACAGATCAAAGTAGAGGTTGGGCTGGGGTATTGACTTGCAAAAGACAAGTGCTTTAACTTGTCCAAGAAATGGGATCAAAGAGAAAATATGGTCGGAACCACGATTGCAAAGGCTCAATACACAGATACCAAATGATATTATATTAAAGGAATAGTTATTATTACAAGAAGCTTCCATGATAGGATACACATCATGTCCATGGGCATGAACACAAAGTTCAAGGTCGACTACCACTTCTTCAATGTATAACCTTTCATTCACCTCTCGCTTTACGAAAATGTCATTAGTTGTCGAAAGTTTTACCTAGTGCAATACTAGATAAGTATGACCTGTGCGATCTTTCGGGTTCACACGGATTAGGGAAGGCATATGTTCAACCCATCAGGGCATCTTAGGAACATATACCACAAACTTTGGAGTAAATAACACAAGCTCGATGGTAGAGCATGTTTGAGAAAGCAGAGGATACAATTTACCAGAGGCATTATGTATCCAAGCAAAGGCTCACAAGCTTATTGAATATGAAGGACGTTGTTTGATAAAACCCGACAAAGGGTCTAGTGGTCCACAAGGGATCCGATGTGAGCATCGGTACTCAACCAGAGGAAGAAAGAATGCAAGGAGATCAGATTATAGAAACAACTGACTAACTCAAAGCTCAAATGCAAAAGGAATTATGAATTCCAAGACAAGGGATCAGAAGCAATGCTCTGATTAGGGTGGATAAGTTGAATAGCCTTAGGGGTACAATCAATGGCAATTTGATTGGTCGAGATCCAGCTCATGTTTAAAATGACGTCTGAGCCGGAAGGACGAAATGAAGGATCTGATTTAAGGATTGTGATCATTCGCAACATATTGATTCAACATACTCCAACTGATAATGACTAAGGACGCCAATAAGATTACTGGACTTATGGGGTTAATCATAATGCAAGCAAGCAAGAATTTCAAGAGAAATAGGTGGTTGAGGATTGAAATACAAGAATCAACAGGGGATGAGCGGATACTCGATAAGTGCGGGAAATTATCCGTAGGGGTATTCAGGCGGCAAAGAACTGCAAGGCAGTAGGCACAAAGTATTCTCGGAACAGTAGACAGAATTTCCAAGATATCTTGTAATAACAAGATCAATGGGATTGAAAATGGCAAGTGTAGGTAGTTATCGATAAGGATATAACAGTGGTAGGGAACTTACAAAGGCGGTGGGCACAAGTGTCTCGAGAGAACATCAAAGATTATCTTCGGAATCTTCTTGTGCAGCAAGCGAACAGCTGTAATAAGGGAAACACCAGGTGGATGTGATCACGAGACCCTAATGTTACATTTAGTAAAACCATTTTAACCCGAATAGAAGAGAGATCAGAGTCCCAGAGTATAGACGAGGAATAAAAGATCCTAATACCACCCAAATGGCAACATGGGCCCGTAAGGTACACAACCATGTTAGTAAAAGTTTTTAGTGGCTAGACTCGATTTCGGCCAAGGAGTGTGGAAGGGGGATTCCTACAGGTAGTCGGCTCTGATACCAACTTGTGACGCCCCCGATTCAATCGTACACTAATCATACATGCAAATGTGTACAATCAAGATCAGGGACTCACGGGAAGATATCACAACACAACTCTACAAATAAAATAAGTCATACAAGCATCATATAACAAGCCAGGGGCCTCGAGAGCTCGAATACAAGAGCTCGATCATAGATGAGTCAGCGAAATCAGCAATATCTGAGTACATACATAAGTTAAACAAGTTTGCCTTAAGAAGGCTAGCACAAACTGGGATACAGATCGAAAGAGGCGCAGGCCTCCTTCCTGGGATCCTCCTAAACTACTCCTGGTCGTCGTCAGCGGCCTGCACGTAGTAGCAGGCACCTCCTGAGTAGTAGCAGTCGTCATCGACAAAGGCGTCTGGCTCCTGGACTCCAACATCTGGTCGCAGCAATCGGGTATAGGAAAGGGGGGAAAGGGGGAGCAAAGCAACCGTGAGTACTCATCCAAAGTACTCGCAAGCAAGGAGCTACACTACATATGTATGCATTGGTATCAAATGGAAAAGGGATAGCATATGTGGAATGAACTGCAGAATGCCAGAATAAGAGGGGGATAGCTAGTCCTATCGAAGACTACACTTCTGGCCGCCTCCATCTTGCAGCATGTAGAAGAGAGTAGATGGTAAGTTCACCAAGTATCATCGCATAGCATAATCCTACCCGGTGATCCTCCCCTCGTCGCCCCGTGAGAGAGTGATCACCAGTTGTATCTGGCACTTGGAAGGGTGTGTTTTATTAAGTATCCGGTTCTAGTTGTCATATGGTCAAGGTACAACTCCAAGTCGTCCTGTTACCGAAGATAACGGCTATTCAAATAGATTAACTTCCCTGCAGGGGTGCACTACATTTCCCAACATGCTCGATCCCCTTTGTTCGGACACACTTTCCTGGGTCATGCCCGGCCTCGGAAGATCAACACATCGCAGCCCTACCTAGGAACAACAGAGAGGCCAGCACGCCGGTCTAATTCCTATGGCACAGGGGTCTCGGCCCATCGCCCATTGCACACCTGCATGTTGTGAGGGCGGCCGGAGAGCAGACCTAGCAATCTCCATTACAAAGGAAGTTGCGTTACGCAGTCCAACCCGGTGCACACCGCTCAGTCGCTAATGTCACGAAGGCTTCGGCTGATACCACGATGTCGAGTGCCCATAACTGTTCCCGTGTAGTTGGTTAGTGTGTATAAGCCAGTGGCCAGACTCAGATCAAATACCAAGATCACGTTAAGCATGTTATGTTGACATATCCATGGATGCTGACCAGGGCCAGGCCCACTTCTCTCCTAGGTGGTCTCAACCTGCCCTATTGCTCCGCCTCAAAGCAACAGTCGAGGGCCGTCGGGAACCAGGCCCACCACTACCTGGGTGGAACCACCTGCCCCTTCAACCCCCAACATCGAAATCAATTGCGGGTACTCAACGAGCCGACCCGACTTTAGTCACCACCTGTATAGCATGTATATATGTATGTATATACCCGTGATCACCTCCCGAGTGATCACGGCCCGATAGTATAGCATGGCAGACAGACAAGAATGTAGGGCCACTAATTATAATCTAGGATCCTATACTAAGCATTTAGGATTGCAGGTAAGGTATCAACAGTTGTAGCAACAATGACAGGCTATGCATCAGAATAGGATTAACAGAAAGCAGTAACATGCTACACTACTCTAATGCAAGCAGTAGAGAGAGAGTAGGCGATATCTAGTGATCAAGGGGGGGCTTGCCTGGTTGCTCTGGCAAGAGAGAGGGGTCATCAACACCGTAGTCGTACTGGGTAGCAGCGGCGTCGGTGTCGGTGTCTAGCAAGATAAGAGGGGGAAGAAACAATAAATATTAAGCAAACACATGCATAGCGATGCATGACATGAAAAGTAGCAGTGCTAGGTGTTCCCTAACGCGGTATGAGGTGATACCGGTGAAGGGGGGAAACATCCGATAAAATATCCCTGGTGTTTCGCGTTTTCGGACAGATGAATCGGAGGGGATAGTTGCGTGTTTGCTATGCTAGGGATGCATGGCGGACGGACGGTTTAATTTATATGATTTTTCAAAGATTTAAACAATATTCCAAAATTAATACTAATTCGAAACAATGCCTAAATGCTAGATGCACCCAACACAGTGTACACAAAGTGTACATAGTGACCGACAGGTGGGTCCAGGGGCTTGCCACAGCGGGGCGCGAGGGCCACGGCGGGGCTTGCCGTAGCGGGGCGTGAGGGCCACGGCGGGCGGAGCCGGTAGCCCCGGCCGGCGGCACGGGGTGCAGCGGAGGACGGGGCGGGGGAAGCGGCAGCGGCGGCCCGCGGCGGAAGCAGCAGGGGACGACAGCGGTCATGGCGGATGGGCGCGGCGAGCGTAAGCGAAGGCGGGGGCGGCGCTAGAGTGGAGCTCCGATGGGCGACTGCATTAGGCGGAGCGGGCCGCGGCTCGGACGTGTGCGGTTGCGGGCTGCAGCAGCAAGGAGGGCAGCGCCGGCGGGGCGGTCGGCGCCGTGAGGCGAGCGCGAGGCAGCGCGGGGAACCAGCAGCGGCAGGTGGCAGCCAAGGCGCGTCCACGGCGTGGCTCGCCGGCTGAAGCGGGCGCGGCTTGGCGCTGCCCGGCCGAGGAGGACGTGGCCCGGCGTGGGAAGCTATGGTCGGGCGTGGTAGGCGACAGGGGCGGACGGTGCGCCGGCTCGCAGAGGTGGGCGCCGGCGTGGCGCGAGGCCAGGAGGCGGGCGACTACGCGAGGGCAGTCAGCAGCGCCGCAGAGCAAGCAACGGCAGCAGTTGTAGCAGAACAAATAGAGCAGTGGCACCAGAACCATCAGGGGCGGGAGCAGTTTGGGGAAGGGGCGGCCGACAGGGGCGACGAGTGCACGCGACAGAGGGGGAAACGGGGGGATGGAGGAGGCTCACTGTAACGCCCCGGACACACCCGCCGGTGGTCGTTACTCCTGGCGAGATCTAGACTGGCCCCACAGATCAATACTAGTCTTTCTGCACACTTTGTCCTCACTCATGCGCACCCGGGAGCAACTTCCCGGTCGGTCACCCATCCTAACACTACTCCAAGCTGAGCATGCTTAACTTTGATGTTCTATCCGAATGGGCTCCCGGAAAAGAAGGAATTCCTTATTGATATGAGTAGTCTATCATCCCTAATAAGCCAGGCCATCACACTCACCACGAGGAGGGGCGGTGGAGGGCTCGACGAGGCCGGGAACGGTCGAGGGGCGTGGATCGACGACGACGCGTGGAGGTTGTTGTCGGGGAAGACGAGTAGCAGGCACCTTCTCGGCGGCTTCTTGGTCCCAATCCAGTAACACAATCGAGGTAGTTGACGATGATGTAGCTCTCGAACGACATCTCAGGGCGCGGGGTCGACGTTGGCCTCGACAGCGACGACAACCATGGCTGGTGGAGCTCGGGTGTGAGCGGAGCAGAGGGGGAATGGCATGGCGCAGGGGAGGAAGAAGTGGCGGCCATGGTTTGCGAAGGGGAACGGGGCGTCCGGGGGACCTTAACCACCTAGGGGACCCGTGGGATCGACGACGCATGGCCATCCGCGGGCGTGCGGATGTGCGGCATCCACGCCATGGCCTTGGTCCTCCTTTGGCGAAAGGTGGAGGAAAGGCTGGCCAGGTGGGCTGGGCCTGGAGCAGTAGAGGGGATGTGCCAAAGGCACAGTGCCCCAACTATTCCTTTTGCTATATAATATTACTTTTCCGTTTTGTATTTTCCTTTGCTAACATTTGAGTTTTGTTAAAGGTGAAAACTTGCACATAAATCTTCCATAATATTGGGTAGTTGCACAAAAAGTTTCAAAGCATTTGGGAATGTTTAAATATTTTTAGAAATTGAGAAGGCCAATTAATTTGATGCTGGTCCACTGTTTTAATACCTAGGGGCATTTTGTGAATTCAAATGATGTTGATTTCTACATGATAAATCCTTAGTGAATATTGGCAACACCACGAACATTTTTATTTTACTTTTGAAGTTTTAAATTATTTGACTTGCATTTTTAATTTTGAAGTTGAATTGGTTTTCAATCACGGGGAAATTTAGCTTAGAAATCAGGGTGACTTGGCATCGTTAGTATGGAGTTACTGTGGCATGATTCTCGGGGTGTTACACCTCCGTAGCTACCAAAAACCAATCTAGACCCGTTCTGGCACCCTACCGGAGGGGGGAATCCCTCTCTGGTGGCCTTCTTCATCATCCCGACACTCTCCATGACGAGGAGGGAGTAGTTCACCCTCGGGGCTGAGGGTATGTACCAGTAGCTATGTGTTTGATCTCTCTCTTTCTCTCTCTCTCGTGTTTTGATTCGGAACGATCTTGATGTATCGCGAGCTTTGCTATTATAGTTGGATCTTATGATGTTTCTCCCCCTCTACTCTCTTGTGATGAATTTAGTTTTCCCTTTGAAGTTATCTTATCGGATTGAGTCTTTAAGGATTTGAGAACACTTGAGGTATGTCTTGCATGTGATTATCTGTGGTGACAATGGGATATCACGTGATCCACTTGATGTATGTTTTGGTGATCAACTTGCAAGTTCCGAGACCTCGTGAACTTATGATAGGGGTTGGCACACATTTTCATCTTGACTCTCCGGTAGAAACTTTGGGGCACTCTTTGAAGTTCTCTGTGTTGGTTGAATAGCTGAATCTGAGATTGTGTGATGCATATCATATAATAATACCCACGGATACTTGAGGTGACATTGGAGTATCTAGGTGACATTAGGGTTTTAGTTGATTTCTGTCTTAAGGTGTTGTTCAAGTACGAACTCTTGAATAGATCGATCAGAAAGAATAACTTTGAGGTGGTTTCGTACCCTAGAATAATCTCTTCGTTTTTTCTCCGCTATTAGTGACTTTGGAGTGACTCTTTGTTGCATGTTGAGGGATAGTTATATGATCCAATTATATTATTATTGTTGAGAGAACTTGCACTAGTGAAAGTATGAACCCTAGGCCTTGTTGCAAAGCATTGCAATACCGTTTGTGCTCACTTTTATCATTAGTTACCTTGCTGTTTTTATATTTTCAGATTACAAAAACCTTTATCTACCATCCATATTGCACTTGTATCACCATCTCTTCGCCGAACTAGTGCACCTATACAATTTACCATTCTATTGGGTGTGTTCGGGACACAAGAGACTCTTTGTTACTTGGTTGCAGGGTTGTTTGAGAGAGACCATCTTCATCCTATGCCTCCCACGGATTGATAAACCTTAGGTCATCCACTTGAGGGGAATTTGCTATTGTCCTACAAACCTTTGCACTTGGAGGCCCAACAACGTCTACAAGAAGAAGGTTGTGTAGTAGACATCAAGCTCTTTTCTGGCGCCATTGCCGGGGAGGTTAGCGCTTGAAGGTATATCTTTAGATCTTGCAATCAAATCTTCTAGTTTCTTGTTTTATCACTAGTTTAGTCTATAAAAGAAAACTAAAAAATGGAATTGAGGGTACCTCATATGCTTCATCTTTTTAATATCTTTCATGAAAATAAGGATTCCGATAATTGTGCCAAAATGCTAGCAGAAGAATGCATTAAAATGTTTGGCACTAAATCTTTGAATAATGAGCATGGTTGCAATGTTGTTAGTACGAACTCCTTGAATATCCATAGTACTAATGACGATTGTACTAGTCATGATGAAAATATCTCATATAAGCATGTCAATTTTTGTGGAGTGCATAGAGTTTGCAAGTACACACCAAATAGGGAAGATAGATTTTGCAAGAGGCCTAAGTATTTAGAAACTAAATGGTTGCAAGAAAGGCTAGATGCTTGTGCTGAGGATTTAAAATTTCTTTGCCATCCTTGTGAACTTTGCTATGAACGTGATCATTTAAATATCTAATGCCCATTGTTTCATGATCAAATCGTGTCCAAAATTTGTGATGACTTGATTTCCCTTGCGCATCATAATGAACTTAGTTTGCTTCTGGGTTATGAAGGAATGAAACGTATAACTAAGGATATTCCAGAATTTGCCCTTGATAAAGTTCTTGATTTTGATCTAGAGGAAATTTATATGTATTGTGCAGTGAATTGCATTTAAAATCCTTATATTGCCAATTACATAAAGACAAGAAATCAAAAAGAAGATGAAGTGAATACTAACGAAAGGGAAGAGACTTCCTATTATTTCTTATGATGAATCAGGTAACGAGGAGGAGCCTTTTATTCAAGCAATCTCATTAATAAGGTGCTCCAAAAAGAGGATTAAACCCGCACATGATGTGAAGAATAAAAAGAAAAGACATAGAAGCGAAGGTAAAAAGGTAACTCTCCCAATTGATGTTGCTCCTATTACTCATTGTGATGATGATAATTACTATGCTATTGGTTCTATCCGTACTATTAATGATGAGAGTGATTATGCTTATGATATGAAAAGGCCCAAGCTTGGGGATGCTATGTTTGATGACATGTTTGAGAGTTTATTTGCTGCAATTAATGTTTGTCCCAAGCTTGGGGATGCTATGTTTCATGAACATGATATATTTAACCTCCAAAGTTTTGATATGCAAATTTATTATGATGATAGCATGCCTCCTATTTATGATGGTTATATTGATGAAAGTGGGTTTAGAAGAGTGTCAACTTTAGGAAGTAATGATCCCACTATTTTGGAGGGTGTTGAATCTTATTTTGACAATTGTGAAAGTGGATTTGGAGAGGTCATGACACTATTTAGTAATGATTCCCCTATCTTGGAAGGGGTTTCAATTGATTATGATGAGAACAAAGTTGCTAGTTATGATGATTATTGTGATGACACTTATGCTATAAAAGGTCGTGATGATTATATTTATAAAACTTGTCATGATTATGATTACCCTTTTTCTAAACATTACTCTTTTAATGTGGAAACAATCTATAGTATTCGAGTTTCTTATGATACTCCCACTATTCCGAATAAGAAGAATTTTGCTTCTGTGGAGAGTAATAAAAGTTCTATGCTTGTAGATCATGAAAATAATGCTTTATGTGATGATTATATTGTTGAATTCATTCATGATTCTACTTAAATTTATTATGAGGGGGGAATATATGCTTGTAGGAATTGCAATAATATCAAGTTTCCTCTCTATGTGCTTAAAATTTTAAAGTTATGCTTGTTTTGCCTTCCTATGCTAGTTGATTATGGTTCCCATAAGTTGTTTGCTCACAAAATACCTATGCATAGGAAGTGGGTTAGACTTAAATGTGCTAGTCATATTCTTCATGATGCTATATTTATGTTTCAATTCTTATCTTTTATGTGAGCATCATTGAAATCAGCATGCCTAGTTAGGGGCGTTAAACGATAGCGCTTGTTGGGAGGCAACCCAATTTTATTTTTGTTCTTTACTTTTTGTTCCTGTTTAGTAATAAATAATTCATATAACTTATGTTTAGATGTGGTTTTATCCTTTTAATTAGTGTTTGTGCCAAGTAGAACCTTTGGGAAGACTTGGGGGAAGTCTTTGCGATCTTGCTGTAAAAAAACAGAAACTTTAGCGCTCACGAGATTTTCTGCCATTTTTTACTGGAGAGTGTGATTAGGTTGATTCTTTTTTAATATGATTAATAGAAAAATTCCTCAGGTCCACCAATTTATTTCAGAATTTTTGGAGTGACAAAAGTATTCGAATGATACCGATTACTACAGACTGTTCTGTTTTTGACAGATTCTGTTCTCATTGTGTTGTTTGCTTATTTTGATGAATCTATGGGTAGTATCGGAGGGTATGAACCATAGAGAAGTTGGAATACAGTAGATATTACACCAATATGAATTTAGAATGAGTCCACAACAGTACCAAAAGTGGTGATTTATTTTCTTATACTAACGGAGCTTACGAGTTTTCTGTTAAGTTTTGTGTTGTGAAGTTTTCAAGTTTTGGGTAAAGATTCGATGGACTATGGAATAAGGAGTGGAAAGAGCCTAATATTGGGAATGCCCAAGGCACCCCAAGGTAATATTAAAAGACAACCAAGAGCCTAAGCTTGGGGATGGCCCGGAAGGCATCCCCTCTTTCGTCTTCGTTTATCGGTATCTTTACTTGGAGCTATATTTTTATTCACCACATGATATGTGTTTTGCTTGGGGCATCATTTTTTTTTTGCTTGCTGTTTGAATAAAATACCAAGATCTTAAATTCTTAAATGTTAGAGAGTCTTCACATAGTTGCATAATTATTCGACTACTCATTGATCTTCACTTATATCTTTCGGAGTAGTTTGTCATTTGCTCTAGTACTTCACTTATATCCTTTTAGAGCACGGCGGTGGTTTTATTTTGAAGAAATTATTGAACTCTCATGCTTCACTTATATTATTTTGAGAGTCTTTAGAACAGCATGGTAATTTGCTTTGGTTATGAAACTAGTCCTAATATGATGGACATCCAAAATGGGTATAATAAAAACTTTCATATAGAGTGCATTGAATAATATGAGAAGTTTGATACTTGATAATTGTTTTGAGATATGAAGATGGTGATATTAGAGTCGTGCTAGTTGAGTAATTGTGAAATTGATAAATACTTGTGTTGAGGTTTGCAAGTCCCATAGCATGCACGTATGGTAACCGTTGTGTGAAAAATTTGAAGCACGAGGTGTTTCTTTGATTGTCTTCCTTATGAGTGGCGGTCGGGGACGAGCAATGGTCTTTTCCTACCAATCTATCCCCCTAGGAGCATGTCAGGACCCCGATTCCAAGTCACATCGATCTAGCCGGTAACACCTCATATCACTTTGCGGCCTCACGCACGGTATTCCCACGGGTGTCGCCGTACCATGGCCCGGGACCGTTTGCGCCTTTTGGCTCACGTATATGATAGTGTTGCTAGCATCCATATGACAGAGAACCCAGGCCGACATGGCTAGTTGTGAACCCAAAGCGGCACCAACCTATGGGGACAAGCATACATGAATCACATCAAGCATGTCGGTCAGCAGCGTGTGAATCCGGGCTGTAGCACTAGGCTAACAAGACTCCGGGAACCCGGGCTGTAGCAGGCTAGGCAGGACTCTGGATGTCACCGCGTGACATTTCCCCGAAGGGACAGACACAGGAATGAAGTGAAACACATGCCGGCCAGTCAAGTGTCCTGAGCAGTAGTGCTGGGCTAGCAGGACTCCGGTGAAACCGGGCTGTAGCGGACTACTATGGCTCATGGAAGCACTAGACTACATTTCCCCATAAGAGAGGCTGCCAAGGATAAACAACTAGATTGTCGGATCCCACACATACCAAGCATTTCAATCATACACACAATATGCTCGATATGTGTAAATACAACATGGCATCACAACATAACTCTATGACTCAAGTATTTATTCATTAGGCTCCGAGGAGCGAGATATTACAAACATGGGTCTCATGACCCAACAATCATAGCATATAAATCAAAGCACATGCGGAAGCTTAACATGTCTGAGTACAGACATCTACAAATGGAAAAGGCTAAGAAGCCTGACTATCTACCAGATCCTGCCGAGGGCACAAGATCGTAGCTGAGGTATCAAGCTAAACGTCGAAGTCCACGCGAAATTACTAGCGAGACTGAAGTCTCTCTGCAAAACATAAATTAAGAAAACGTGAGTACAAAAGTACTCAGCAAGACTTACATCAGAACTAGCCACATATGCATCGGTATCAACAAAGGGGGGTGGTGGAGTTTAACTGCAGCAAGCCAGCTTTGACTCGGTGGCTATCTTAAACTACGACTGCAAGTAACTCTTTTGAGGTGGCGCACACGAGTCCACATATTCACCATATCAATACACTACCATGGATCCGCTCCCGTCTCCCTACGAGAACGCCATCCATAGCACTCACGCTTATCTTGCGCATTTTAGAGTATCCACTTTCACTTGTCTATGAACTATTATAGGCAACCCCGAAGTCCTTTACCGTGGATGCGACTATTCGAATAGATCATTTATAACCCTACAGGGGTGTACTTCTTCACACATGTTTCCACCACTTAGCGTCTGCACACGACATGTGCTCGGCAGACTTCAAGCGAAAGCCGGCGTGGGTGTAGACCATGACCTGAGTAACCACACAAGTCTCTAGTCCAGGTTTATCGCCTATTCGGGTTCCATCCGCGAGGAGATCCGGCCGGAGGTTCGCTCACATCCCCAAACGATGTGTGCAGGGTTCCCGAGACACCAAACGGGCGCCCGGTACACCATGCCACGGTGTATCTACCGCATCATAGCCCACCCCTAGGGTCAGCGCTATGCACGGCCACCAACACATATCCTACAAACACCAGAAACTAGTTGCAACTCCTGGACAGAGGACAAGGGCGGTTAATAAGTCGAGTGGGGTCATATTTCAGGGCCCAACGTATGGTAGTAGTTGTTTCATGGATCACAAACACAGAACTCAGTTCCTAAGGACGGCTTCAATGAGACAACCCACCATGTACTCCTACATGGCCTCTCACCGCTACCTTTACCAAATCATGTGTTGGGGAACGTTGCAGAAAACAAAAAAATTTCCTACTCGTTTCACCAAGATCATCTAGGAGTTCATCTAGCAACGAGTCAAGGGAGTGAGTTTTCATCTACATACCACTTGTAGATCGAGTACGGAAGCGTTCGAGGGAGTGGTGATGATGGAGTCGTTCCCAACGTGATTCCGATCACCGATGACCAAGCGCTGAAAGAACAGCACCTCCGCGTTCAACACACGTACGGGATGATGGCGTCTCCTCCGTCTTGATCCAGCAAGGATGAAGGAGAGGTTGAGGAAGACAACTCCAATGGCAGCACAACGGCGTGGTGCAATTGGTACAGCAGTTCTCCGACAGGGCTTCGCCAAGCTCGGACGGAGAAAGAGAGGAGTTGGGGAGGGGAGGGGCTGCGCCTTCAATTGTGTGTTGCAGCCCTCCCCTCACCCCTCTATATATAGGAGGAGAGGGCAAGGGGGGCCGGCCACCTAGGGGAAACCCTAGATGGGGGCGGCGGCCAAAGGGGAGGAGGAAAGGGTGGCTTGCCCCCCAAGCTAGGGGGGGCGCCCCCTTCTCCCCTTTAGGGTTTCCCCTCCCCAAACCCTAGCCACATGGGCCTAGGTGGGGAGGCGCGCCCAGCCCACTAGGGGCTGGCTCCCTCTCTCACTTAGCCCATGTGGCCCCCCGGGAGGGGTGGCCCCTCCCGGTGGACCCCCGGAACCCTCCCGGTGGCCCCGGTACAATACCGGCATGCCCCCGAAACTTTCCGGAGTCCGTTTAACCACTTTCCATATATAAATCTTTACCTCCGGACCATTCCGGAACTCCTCGTGACGTCTGGGATCTCATCCGGGACTCCAAACAACATTCGGTAATCACATACTTGTCTTCCTAATAACCCTAGCGTCACCGAACCTTAAGTGTGTAGACCCTACGGGTTCGGGAGACATGTAGACATGACCGAGACGATCTCAGGTCAATAACCAACAGCGGGATCTGGATACCCATGTTGGCTCCCACATGCTCCACGATGTTCTCATCGGATGAACCACGATGTCGAGGATTCAATCAACCCCGTATGCAATTCCCCTTGTCAATCGATATATTACTTGCCCGAGATTCGATCGTCGGTATCTCAATACCTCGTTCAATCTCGTTACCGGCAAGTCACTTTACTCGTACCGTAATGCATGATCCCGTGACCAGATACTTGGTCACTTTGAGCTCATTATGATGATGCATTACCGAGTGGGCCCAGTGATATCTCTCCGTCATACAGAGTGACAAATCCCAGTCTTGATCCGTGTCAACCCAACAGATACTTTCGGAGATACCCGTAGTCTACCTTTATAGTCACCCAGTTACGTTGTGACGTTTGGTATACCCAAAGCACTCCTACGGTATCCGGGAGTTACACGATCTCATGGTCTAAGGAAAAGATACTTGACATTGCAAAACTCTAGCAAAACGAACTACACGATCTTTATGCTATGTTTAGGATTGGGTCTTGTCCATCACATCATTCTCCTAATGATGTGATCTCGTTATCAATGACATCCAATGTCCATAGTCAGGAAACCATGACTATCTGTTGATCAACGGGCTAGTCAACTAGAGGCTTACTAGGGACATGTTGGTGTCTGTTATTCACACATGTATTACGATTTCCGGATAACACAATTATAGCATGAATAAAGACAATTACCATGAACAAGGAAATATAATAATAATGCTTTTATTATTGCCTCTAGGGCATATTTCCAACATCATGTTCACACACTTAGCTCACACACAGTAGGACATGTTCATCGCCATTCCAATTCATCCCCAATGAATCAGACCTGACTCAACTCTAAGCAGTAGCAGGCATGACAATCAAGCATGAATGAGTAGGCACATCAGGGCTCAAACAACTCCTACTCATGCTAGTGGGTTTCATCTATTTACTATGGCAATGACAGGTCATGCAGAGGAAAGGGGTTCAACTACCGCAACATGTAACAGTTGAATCGTTGTTGACCTAATGCAGTAAAAGAGATCCGGAGCAAGAGAGTGGGATTGCATCGGAATGAACAAGGGGGTTTTGCTTGCCTGGCACTTCTGAAGATATCATTGGGTCTTCATCAGTGTCAATGATCACAACGTCGGTACAATCTCTATCGAGAGGGGACAACCACCGGCAACAGAGAAGGAACACAATCAATGTAATGCAAAACATGATGCATGATAATGACATGGCAATATGTTGTTGATTGAGCTAATGCAACTAGCAACGCAATTAAATGAAGTTGGTTTGAACCCAAAGTTCAAATTCAAACTCCACATGTGGTTGTTTAAATACCATTCATTTGATTTGTCCTAAACAGTGGCCTTAAGTTGTTCTAACATGCATGAAAATGGTACAAATGGATAGATTGGATTTTTATGATAATTTTTTATATATAATTTATTTCATTCTGAGCTACGGTTGAATTTCTATGATTTTTGGAAGCTTAAAGCAATTTCAGGAATTTCCAGAATTGTTTTTAATCCAGAAATTACATTATTGCATCAGCACTGCGTCAGGGTGACGTCGGCAGTCAACAGGCGTCGACCAGGTCAAACCTGACCAGTGGGACCCACTAGTCAGTGACCCAGTCAACTAACTAAATTAGTTAGCCCTAACTAACTGGGCAGGGCCCACTAGTCAGTGACTGTAGTAACTAACCTAACTAGTTAATTAGTGCTAACTAGGATAATTAGTCAGGCGGGGCCCGCAAGTCAAGGGGAGGTCAAACCAGGCAGTGGGGTCAACCCACGCCGGTCAATGGGTCAGCGGTCGCCGGCGTTTACCCGCCGGCGAGTCCAAACGCGGCGGAGCGCGCCGGGATCGCTTCCTTGGCGCCCAAATGAGCGGCTGAGGGCAGCTGCGGGGAGCTGGAGCTCACCCGCATCCAGCACGGCATGTGGTGGTAGCGGGGACAGCCGGAGCTCGCCGGAAACGAGCTCGGGGCGGCAGCGGCGTTTGGGTGAGCGCGGTGATGCAGAAGCAGTGGCCGTGGAAGCGCGTGCGTGACCCCTACAGCGGCTACGCGAGGCAGCGAGTGTGTTGGACACGACCCCCGGACCAAATGGTCGCCGGAGTCGTGTCGGCGGCGAGTGCAGGCGGCGGCGCAGTCGGGCGAGAGGGGCGTGGCGGCTACAGAGTGCAAGAGAGAGAATGGAGAGGAGGAGGATGATCAGAAGCTCACGTAGAACACGACGAGCGAGTCGGTGAGCTCGGGGAGGGGCTGATGAGGACGGGAGGTCATCAGCAATCTCGACGGCCGAACGGCGAAGACGAGGTCGGGGTGGTCGCTTCGAGGCGCGCGAGTGCTCGGGGCTCGGGCGAGACGACGTAGCGGACCGCGGCGGTTCTTCTGGACACGCTGGATGGGCGAGGGAGGGCCGGCCGACGCGGCAACGACGAGCGGCGGCGACGGTAGCACTCGGTGGCGCTGCGGAAGCGAGTAGAGTAGGGAGAGGGAGTCCTGGGAGAGAGGGGAGAGGTGCAAGGGGTCGAGGGGACTGCGTGGCGCCCTCGGGTGCCTCCAGCGGCGAGCAGGTAAGCAGGAGGTGGCCGGCGCGTGCCGGCACGCAGTGGGCACACGCCCTCGCGTCCTTTTGTCAAGAGGAGGACGACGACTGGCAGATGGCTGCGTGGGCTGGGCTTCACAGTAATTGGGCCGAGGTAGGCTACAGGTAAGTTTGTGTTCTGTTTTATTTTTCTGTTCTTTTTTCTATTTTTTGTAATTGTTTTGACTTAAATAAAATGCTAAGGCATTTTCAAAAACCCTAAAAATAATTGTGGGCACTTTTGAAAATATTTCCAATAGCCCTCAACCACTTTCAGAATTATTTGGGCATTTTAATTAATTATAGCAACTAAATGCCCAAATTCAAATACTTTATGAATTCATTTAAAAATCCAAAGTGACCTAGGAAAATGTGCACCATTTTTGGCAGAGGTTCTAGACCAATTCAAAAATGATGAACTTTTCCAAAGGAATTTTGGGTTCATTGAAAATGGTTTTTTTATTTGAACCTAGTTGGATTCATCTGTGCTAGGGTTTCAACAGTCCCCAATTCAAATTCATAAGAATTTAAACATGATGCAACACATGACTAGCTAGCTCAGAGCATACTAGAACTAGGGATGTGATAGAGCATGCGCGTAATGCTTGGTTTTTGATGACTTGTAGATTTTTGCAATAAGTATGTGAGTTCTTTATAACTAATGTTGAGTCCATGTATTATACGCACTCTCATCCTTCCATCATTGCTAGCCTCTTCGGTACCGTGCATTGCCCTTTCTCACCGCGAGAGTTGGTGCAAACTTCACCGGTGCATCCAAACCCCGTGATACGATACGCTCTATCACACATAAACCTCCTTATATCTTCCTCAAAACAGCCACCATACCTACCTATTATGTCATTTCCATAGCCATTCCGAGATATATTGCTATGCAACTTTCCACCGTTTCATTTATTATGACACGCTTCATCATTGTCATATTGCCTTGCATGATCATGTAGTTGACATCGTATTCGTGGCAAAGCCACCATGCATAATTTATCATACATGTCACTCTTGATTCATTGCCCTTCCCGGTACACCGCCGGAGGCATTCATATAGAGTTATATTTTGTTGTAGTAGCGAGTTGTAATCATTGAGTTGTAAATAAATAGAAGTGTGATGATCATCATTAATAGTGCATTGTCCCAAATAAAAAAAGAAGAAAGGCCAAATAAAAAAGGAAGGCCCAAAAAAAATAAAAAAATAAAAAGAAAAGAAAAGAAATAAAATGGGCAATGCTACTATCCTTTTTTCCACACTTGTGCTTCAAAGTAGCACCATGATCTTTATGATAGAGAGTCTCTTGTTTTGTCACTTTCATATACTAAGTGGGAATTCTCATTATAGAACTTGTCTTGTATATTCCAACAATGGGCTTCCTCAAATGCCCTAGGTCTTCGTGAGCAAGCAAGTTGGATGCACACCCACTTAGTTTCTTTTGTTGAGCTTTCATGCATTTATAGCTCTAGTGCATCTGTTGCATGGCAATCCCTACTCCTTCATTGGAATCAATTGATGGGCATCTCCATAGCCCGTTGATTAGCCGTGTCAATGTGAGACTTTCTCCTTTTTTGTCTTCTTCACACAACCTCCGTCATCATATTCTATTCCACCCATAGTGCTATGTCCATGGCTCGCACTCATGTATTGCGTGAAAGTTGAAAAAGTTTGAGAATACTAAAGTATGAAACAATTTCTTTTGGCTTGTCATCGGGGTTGTGCATGATGGGAGCATTTTGTGTGATGAAAATGAAGCATGGCCAAACTATATGATTTTGTAGGGATGAGCTTTCTTTGGCTATGTTATTTTGAGAAGACATAATTGCTTGGTTAGTATGCTTGAAGTATTATTATTTTTATGTCAATATTAAACTTTTGTCTTGAATCTTTCAGATCTGAACATTCATGCCACAATAAAGAAAATTACATTGATAAATATGTTATGTAGCATTCCACATCAAAACTTCTGTTTTTATCATTTACCTACTCGAGGACGAGCAGGAATTAAGCTTGGGGATGCTTGATACGTATCCAACGTATCTATAATTTTTTATTGTTCCATGCTATTATATTATCCATCTGGGATGTTTTATATGCATTTATATGGTATTTTATATGATTTTTGGGACTAACCTATTAACCTAGAGCCAGTGCCAGTTTCTGTTTTTTCCTTGCTTTTGAGTATCGTGGAAAAGGAAAACCAAACAGAGTCCAATTGACCTGAAATTTCACGGAGATCATTTTTGGACCAGAAGATGCCCACGGAGTACCGAAGATGGGCCAGAAGAGTCCCGAGGCCACCACGAGGGTGGGGGGCGCGCCCTACCCCCTGGGCGCGCCCCCCTACCTCGTGGCTGCCTCGGGGACCCCCTGACTTGTTCCCTACTCCAACACCTCTTGTATAACCCCAAACTTCCAGAAAGAAACCTAGATCGGGAGTTCCGCCGCCAGAAGTCTCCGTAGCCACCAAAAACCAATCTAGACCCATTTCGGCACCCTGTCGGAGGGGGGGTCCCTCTCCGGTGGCCATCTTCATCATCCCGGCGCTCTCCATGACAAGGAGGGAGTAGTTCACCCTCGGGGTTGAGGGTATGTACCAGTATCTATGTGTTTGATCTCTCTCTCTCTCTCTCTCTCTCTCGTGTTCTTGATTCGGAACGATCTTGATGTATCGCGAGCTTTGCTATTATAGTTGGATCTTATGATGTTTCTCCCCCTCTACTCTCTTGTGATGAATTTAGTTTTCCCTTTGAAGTTATCTTATCAGATTGAGTCTTTAAGGATTTGAGAACACTTGAGGTATGTCTTGCATGTGATTATCTGTGGTGACAATGGGATATCACGTGATCCACTTGATGTATGTTTTGGTGATCAACTTGCGAGTTCCGAGACCTCGTGAACTTATGATAGGGGTTGGCACACATTTTCATCTTGACTCTCCGGTAGAAACTTTGGGGCACTCTTTGAAGTTCTCTGTGTTGGTTGAATAGCTGAATCTGAGAGTGTGTGATGCATATCATATAATAATACCCACGGATACTTGAGGTGACATTGGAGTATCTAGGTGACATTAGGGTTTTAGTTGATTTCTGTCTTAAGGTGTTATTCTAGTACGAACTCTTGAATAGATCAATCAGAAATAATAACTTTGAGGTGGTTTCGTACCCTACAATAATGTCTTTGTTTGTTCTCCGCTATTAGTGACTTTGGAGTGACTCTTTGTTGCATGTTGAGGGATAGTTATATGATCCAATTATGTTATTATTGTTGAGAGAACTTGCACTAGTGAAGTAGTATGAACCCTAGGCCTTGTTTCAAAGCATTGCAATACCGTCTGTGCTCACTTTTATAATTAGTTACCTTGCTGTTTTTATATTTTCAGGTTACAAAAACCTTTATCTACCATCCATATTGCACTTGTATCACCATCTCTTCGCCGAACTAGTGCACCTATACAATTTACCATTGTATTGGGTGTGTTGGTGACACAAAAGACTCTTTGTTATTTGGTTGCGGGGTTGTTTGAGAGAGACCATCTTCATCCTACGCCTCCCACGGATTGATAAACCTTAGGTCATCCACTTGAGGGAAATTTGCTACTGTCCTACAAACCTCTGCACTTGGAGGCCCAACAACGTCTATAATAAGAAGGTTGTGTAGTACACATCAAGCTCTTTTCTGGCGCCGTTGCCGGGGAGGTTAGCGCTTGAAGGTATATCTTTAGATCTTGCAATCAAATCTTACAGTTTCTTGTTTTATCACTAGTTTAGTCTATAAAAGAAAACTCAAAAAAATGGAATTGAGGGTACCTCATATTCTTCAACTTTTTAATATCTTTCATGAAAATAAGGATTCCGATAATTGTGCCAAAATGCTAAAAGAAGAATGCATTAAAATGTTTGGCACTAAATCTTTGAATAATGAGCATGGTTGCAATGTTGTTAGTACGAACTCCTTGAATATCCATAGTACTAATGATGATTGTACTAGTCATGATGAAAATATCTCATATAAGCATGTCAATTTTTGTGGAGTGCATAGAGTTTGCAAGTACACACCAAATAGGGAAGATAGATTTTGCAAGAGGCATAAGTATTTAGAAACTAAATGGTTGCAATAAAGGCTAGATGCTTGTGCTGAAGATTTAAAATTTCTTTGCCATCCTTGTGAACTTTGCTATGAACGTGATCATTTAAATATCCAATGCAAATTGTTTCATGATCGAATCGTGTCCAAAAAATTTGATAACTTGATTTCCCTTGCGCATCATAATGAACTTAGTTTGCTTCTGGGTTATGAAGGAATGAAACGTATAACTAAGGATATTACAGAATTTGCCCTTGATAAAGTTCTTGATTTTGATCTAGAGGAAATTTATATGTATTGTGCGGTGAATTTCATTGAAAATCCTTACATTGCCAATTACATAAAGACAAGAAAACAAATAGAAGATGAAGTGAATACTAACGAAAGGGAAAAGACTTCCTATTATTTCTTATGATGAATCAGGTAATGAGGAGGAGCCTTTTATTCAACCAATCTCATTAATAAGGAGCTCCAAAAAGAGGATTAAACCCACACATGATGTGAAGAAGAAAAAGAAAAGACGTAGAAGTGTCTCTCCCAAATGATGTTGCTCCTATTACTCATTGTGATGATGATAATTACTATGCTATTGGTGCTATCCATACTATTAATGATGAGAGTGATTATGCTTATGATATGAAAAGGCCCAAGCTTGGGGATGCTATGTTTGATGACATGTTTGAGAATTTATTTGCTGCAATTAATGTTTGTCCCAAGATTGGGGATGCTATGTTTCATGAAGATGATATATTTAACCTCCCAAGTTTTGATACGCAAATTTATTATGATGATAGCATGCCTCCTATTTATGATGGTTATATTGATGAAAGTGGGTTTGGAAGAGTGTCAACTTTAGGAAGTAATGATCCCACTATTTTGGAGGGTGTTGAATCTTATTTTGACAATTATGAAAATGGATTTGGAGAGGTCATGACTTTATTTAGTAATGATTCCACTATCTTGGAAGAGGTTTCAATTGATTATGATGAGAACAAAGTTGCTACTTATGACGATTATTGTGATGACACTTATGCTATAAAAGGTCATGATGATTATATTTATAAAACTTGTCATGATTATGATTACCCTTTTGCAAAACTGGCTTGCACCCGTTGTATGTGAACGTAAAGTTTATCACACCCGATCATCACGTGGTGTCTCGGCACGACGAACTGTAGCAACGGTGCATACTCGGGGAGAACACTTATACCTTGAAATTTAGTGAGAGATCATCTTATAATGCTACCGTCATACTAAGCAAAATAAGATGCATAAAAGATAAACATCACATGCAATCAATATAAGTGATATGATATGGCCATCATCATCTTGTGCCTTTGATCTCCATCTCCAAAGCACCGTCATGATCACCATCGTCACTGGCTTGACACCTTGATCTCCATCGTAGCATCGTTGTTGTCTCGCCAACTATTGTTTCTACGATTATCGCTACCGCTTAGTGATAAAGTAAATCAATTACATGGTGATTGCATTTCATACAATAAAGCGACAACCATATGGCTCCTGCCAGTTGCCGATAACTGTTACAAAACATGATCAACTCATACAACAATTTATATATCATCATGTCTTGACCATATCACATCACAACGTGCCCTACAAAAACAAGTTAGACGTCCTCTACTTTGTTGTTGCAAGTTTTACGTGGCTGCTACGGGCTTCTAGCAAGAACCGTTCTTACCTACGCATCAAAACCACAACGATTTTTCGTCAAGTGAGTTGTTTTAACCTTCAACAAGGACCGGGCGTAGTCAAACTCGATTCAACTAAAGCTGGAGAAATAGACACCCACTAGCCACCTGTGTGCGAAGCACGGAGGTAGAACCAGTCTCATGAACGAGGTCATGTAATGTCGGTCTGGGCCGCTTCATCCAACAATACCGCCGAATCAAAGTATGACATGTTGGTAAGCAGTATGACTATTATCACCCATAACTCTTTGTGTTCTACTCGTGTATATAACATCTACGCATAGACCTGGCTCTGATGCCACTGTTGGGGAACGCAGTATTTCAAAATTTTACCTACGATCATGCAAGATCTATCTAGGAGATGCATAGCAACGAGAGGGGGAGAGTGTGTCTACGTACCCTCGTAGACCGAAAGCGGAAGCGTTTAGTAACGCGGTTGATGAAGTCGAACGTCTTTGCAATCCAACCGATCCAAGTACCGAACGCACGCCACCTCCGTGATCTGCACACGTTCAGCTCGGTGACGTCCCTCGAACTCTTGACCCAGTTGAGGCCGAGGGAGAGTTTCGTCAGCACGATAGCATGGTGAGGGTGATGATGAAGTTACCGATGCATGGCTTCGCCTAAGCACTACGACAACATGACCGAGGTGGAAAACTGTGGAGGGGGACACCGCACATGGCTAAAAGATCAACTTGTGTGTCTATGAGGTGCCCCTCCCCCATATATAAAGGAGGGGAGGAGGAGGCCGGCCAGCCCTAGGGGGCGCGCCCAAGGGGGAGTCCTACTCCAAGTAGGAATCGGCTCCCCCCTTTCCTAGTCCAAGTAGCAGAAGAAGGAAGGAGAGGGAGAGGGAAAGAGGGGCCACCCCCCTCCCCTAGTCCTATTCGGACTCCCTTGGGGGGCACCTCCTGGCTGCTGCCCTCTCTCTCCCCTAAGGCCCATTACTTCCCGGGGGGTTCCGGTAACCCTCCGGCACTCTGGTTTTATCCGAAACTATCTGGAACACTTCCGGTGTCCGAATAACATGGTCCAATATATCAATCTTTATGTCTCAACCATTTAGAGACTCCTCATCATGTCCGTGATCTCATCCGGGACTCCGAACAACCTTCGGTACATCAAATCACATAACTCATAATACAAATCGTCATCGAACGTTAAGCGTGCGGACCCTATGGGTTCGAGAAATATGTAGACATGACCGAGACACATCTCTGGTCAATAACCAATAGTGGAACCTCGATGCTCATATTGGTCCCTACATATTCTACGAAGATCTTTATCGGTCAAACCGCACAACAACATACGTTGTTCCCTTTGTCATCGGTATGTTACTTTCCCGAGATTCGATCGTCGTTATCATCATACCTAGCTCAATCTCGTTACCGGCAAGTCTATTTACTCATTTCGTAATGCATCATTCCGCAACTAACTCATTAGTCACTTTGCTTGCAAGGCTTATAGTGATGAGCATTACCGAGAGGGCCCAGAGATACCTCTTCGAAACACGGAGTGACAAATCCTAATCTTGATCTATGCCAACTCAACAAACACCATCGAAGACACCTGTAGAGCATCTTTATACTCACCCAGTTATGTTGTGATGTTTCATAGCACACAAGGTGTTCCTCCTGTATTTGGGAGTTGCATAATCTCATAGTCAGAGGAACATGTATAAGTCATGAAGAAAGCAATAGCAATAAACTAAACGATCATAGTGCTAAGCTATCGGATGGTTCTTGTCCATCACATCATTCTCTAATGATGTGATCCCGTTCATCAAATGACAACACATGTCCATGGCTAGGAAACTTAACCATCTTTGATTAACGAGCTAGTCAAGTAGAGGCAAACTAGGGACACTCTGTTTGTCTATGTATTCACACATGTACTAAGTTTCCAGTTAATACAATTATAGCATGAATAATAAACATTTATCATGATATAAGGAAATATAAATAACAACTTTATTATTGCCTCTAGGGCATATTTCCTTCAGCTCGTGCTGGTGTCAATACGACCACCAGTATTGTAGCCACTGTTGACCAGGGTGTTGTGGTCCCCTACATACCTCGTCATGTCAAGTGAATCCTCTTGTTGTTGTGTGGCCATAAACATTGTCGGAGGCCCCATGTCCATGCCATCGGTGACGTAGGGAGTTGGGGATGGCGCCTGATACATCATTGAAGTCTCTATGTCCATGTTGTGGGTGATGTATGGAGCTGGTGGTGGTGCCTGGTAAGTCGACGGAGACTCCATGTGCATGTAGTCTATGACGTATGGAGCTGGCAGTGCTACATGATACATTGCTGCAGACCCCATGTCCATGTTGTTGGTGACGTATTGCTCCTGGGGCTGGAAAACCGGTGGTTCCCACTAATTTTTGTGATGTTTTCCCCCATGCTCTGGAGGATCACCTCCAGCTTTCGGCCAACATTGGTGAGATCCTCGACATTGAGGCCGTCGAGGCTCGAGAGGTTACTTTCGAGCATGGCCTTGTGCAGGAGGACTATAGTCTCGTTATTTTCACAGACACCCTGGAACTTTTGGCCCTTAGCCTGGAGCTTGTCAAAGTGTTGGCTGAGAAAGCCTTCTTGATTCATCGTCTTTTTGAACTTCCCCTTCGGCATATTCTTGTACCGAGTCAGGATAGTCACCGCCTCAGCATGGGACGGGAACACCTCTGGTACCCCCCCCCCCCCCTCGCCCTTGCCATACACTAGCACGCAGGCCTTGGCATTGCACATGATGGCCAACTCATCTGCCTTCTTCTGCATGCCCTCACAGCGTTTCTTTGAAGTACTGCATCGAGACTTCTTATCGAGGATTTACCGGAGGGCCACCTTCTTGCGAGCCATTTCCAACAAAGGGATAAAACGACAAATGAGATTGCTTTGTTTTGGTGAGTTCAAAGCAATGGGGTGAATAGATTTATACTAGAGAACCAACCAATAATCCCACGACGAGGAAGCTGCAGCGAGAAACTTTTAAATGTACGTTGATAGGATAAGCAGGTGCTTCATATATGCATCATCAAAGTACAACATTTCTGAAATTAACACATAGAATGCTCATAGTAGCCAGTCGAGCAAAAAAACATTAAAGACTAGTTTCTCTCAAGAGCCACATGAATCTTTATTAACAGGATATGCTAATTTTAGCTATACATTACCACATTAATTTTAAAGTTTAATATGTTCTAACAATGGATGCTTATTCAAACGTGTACGTTCAATTGTAACCAAGTTATTATAAAAAAATCAGTAAGTAGCATACTTAAATTATCTCCTAATGCATAGATGAACCGAAATTACTTATTTGCAAAAATATGTACACAATTAAACCGATTGGTCATGCACGCTTGTGTAAATTAAGTTCTATCAATTTTTCCTATATGTGAATTAAATGTGGTTCCATATATTCAGGATTGACCACAGTTCCTAGATGACCACCAATGGTTCATAGTAACTAAAACGTAATTACTGACAGCATATATGCAAAGGCAATAATTACTTCCATCTAAAAAATATGGACCGACCTTTCTTTTTAGATGTCTAGCAAACATGTATGTATGTTGCAAAGGAAGGAATAAAAATATCACGAACTCCTAGCACAGTAAGCATGGCTAAAGCCCACCGAACACCTCCCCCCCCCCCCCCCCCCCCCCACACACACACACACACATCGGTTTCTCCTCTTATCCCCCCTCTCGTCCTCTTGAAGTCTCGAATGACGGTCGTGGTGTCCATCCGAACATAATATACCTAAAGTCATTGATCTCAAAACAACTATTTCTTATTCTATTGTTCAGTCGTTCACAAAATAGTTAGCCTATAAGTGAGGGGAATTATGTGGAGTTTTCTAACTGGCTAGAGGCAATTATATAATTGCAATTAAAATTAATCAGCAAACATAAATGACGACGACATGAATACTTACTTAACATCTTCTATGAAAATTTTAAGCTGCTCAATTATGATGTGACTATAAAAAAACAACAGTGCAACAGTGGGGTGCCGAGATTATTTAAAATTGCCCCGCCTGTCATCGCATCATTTGGAAAATAGAAAATTCCAGTGGCATACAAGAAATGAAAGTTATCCCGAGATATATGCATTGGTTGCTACTTTTGCTTTTGCAATGGTGGTCTCTTCTTTCAAGGAGGAAAGCAAAAATCTAAAACAAACAAAAAAAGCAGAGGAAGCAAAGCAAAAACCTCCTGACCCAGCAGTGAGCCACTGATCTTTCCCTCCTGCATTGCACCAAGTCCCCTAGCTGCAGCACTACACGATGACCACCGCGGAGCCTCCCATTCCGCCGTCGCCGACCAGCTCTCGCGACAGGGTGCGGCGACGGCAGTGCGCGCTCGCGCTGGCTGCCGCGGCCGCCGCCTGCCTGGCGCCGGTGGCCGTGCTCCTGGCGGTGCTCGTCCTCGCCCCGTCGCTCCTCCCACGGCTCCTCCTCCGGCCGCACCACGTCGCCCCCTACGTTTCCTCCGCCGAGCTCCGCCTCCTCGCCTTCGACCCCGCCGCCTCCGCCGTCTCCTACAACCTCTCCGCCACGCTCCGGTTCGACAGCCCGTGCCTCTACTGCACATGGCGGTACACGAAGCTCAAGGCCACGCCGTCCTACGCCGGGCAGCAGCTGGCCGCCGCCGCGGCGCTTCGGGAGCTCACGCAGCGGAGGGGCAGCGACGCGCGCGACGTGGCGTGGGCGGGGACGCAGAAAGTGCCGCCAGGCCGGCGCGCCCGCGCCGTGGCCGCGGCGCTCGCGCGGGAGGAGGCCGAGGGGCGGCTCAGCGTGAAGGTGGCCGTGAGCACCGTGCAGAACGGCGCGCGGAGCGACTTCGCGTGCGTGCTGAGCTTCCCTGCTGTGTCCGTGCCCCGCCGCAGCGGCAGCGGGGGCGGGGGCGCCGCTGCTGCAATGGTGTTCGACGGCGGCAGGTGCGTCGACGCCGTGCCCGGCGAGATCTAGACGCCGGCCGGTCGGCCCGCTGGTGCACGGCCTGGCGAGCGATCGATGTTGGCTTTGGCAGTTTACTTGTTCTCATGGCGATGGGGGAGCGCCGCGCCGGTGCTTGCCACGTACGGCACCACGCCACAATGGCTCCTTCCTTGACGTGCATTAATCGTGTGTTCATTGTCATCACGTGGCGTGGTATGTTCTTGTTCGGTTTTAACCATCATCGTGACCTGGAAAACTCTGACCAGGGGCCGTACAGTACAACCTTGCCTGCATTTTGTTGGGAAACCGGGGCGATCGCTAGGGGTGGCGGCGGCCTCGTGCGTATTGCACGGGGTAGCCCCTCCCGTTCCTCCAGTTTACGTTAAGTGGGTACTTATCCCTTAACCCCCTAGTCCCTATATAAAGCAACGAGGAGGCATCATTGTAACCCCTGATGATTGATTAATAAAGCTGGTCTCCTCCATATCTCTCTGCATCATTTACTTTCGCTTGTTCGACTACTTCGACTACTTCATCTACGACGCTCGCCATCGCTCCGCAACCTCGGACCGGACTCGCCGGCGGAGTTGCGGAACACGTTATCAGCACGCTTCGCTCCATCAACTCTCCGTCAAGCCTGCATCACGCAGGCTTTCGTCGATCCCGCGGAGGTATAAGATCCGATCTCCACTTCTGCAAAAATGGATTCCCCTCGTCACTACGATTCCGTTTTTGCGCTTAGTTTATTTTTTCGGATTTCATCTACCTATGGTGTGGATTTTCCTCCCAAGAACCGAGCGGACGAATACGTCGCCGACCAATGTCGATGTTCTTGGACTAAGAGGAACTTGTTGACTGCACTATAGGGAGTCGGTACGCATCGTGATCCAGATGGTCGCGGTACCGCCGCAAAAGCACCAGAAGTGCCATGCGCCGTCGGAGTTCCAGACGAACGCGACGAAGAATCCACATCCCGAGGCCGGCGTCCAGATGACGCCGTGCCAAGCCATCGACGGCGTCGCCCTGGCCCTGTTGGCCGCGCAACGAAGCCACCTGCCGGTCGCGACCCGCTGGTCGCGCGCGCCGCGCAGCGTCCTGCTGACGCCGCCGCCGCCGTCCCGCTGGCCGGCCCGTCGCGTCGCGCCCTGCTGGCGCGTGCTCGCGCGCCGCCTGCCCCGCTGGCCGCGCCGCGCTGTGGGCGCGCTGCCCCGCTGGCCGGCTCGGCCGCCTCCGCCGCGTGCGTGCTGGCCTGGCGCTGGCCGCCGCCCGGCTGCTGGCCGCCTCCGCGTGCGCGCGAGGTCGCCGCGCCCGGCGGGTTGGCTGGCTTGGCACCTGTCGCCGCCGCCGCGCCATGGCCACGCCGTGCCGTCCCGCTCGCCGCGCGTGCCTTGGCCGCTGGCCGCGCCGCCCTGCCGGCCGGCTTGGCCGCCGTCCGCGCGCCGTGGCCGCGCGTGCCTTTGGCCGCCGTCCGCGCGCAGTGGCCGTGCGTGCCCTGGCCGCCGCCGCTCGGGCGCTAGGAAACCCTAGCGAACCCTGAGCAGGCCGGCCCAACGGGCTTCTTTGGACCGGGCCGTGGGGAGCCAGAGGCCATAATAAAAAAAAGGGTGCGCCGGCTGTAGCGCGGCAATTTGCGATTTAGCCCCATAGTTTCCAGATTTTACGCGAGATTTCATTCCTGCTGTAAAACCTCATGTAGAAGTCCCTGGAAATATCTGTTTTAGCTGAAATATGCGTATTTAGGCTTTAAAATGCCTCGGGAACTCATTTTTTTGGGCTAGTTTTCACATACTAGATGCGCTTAACATGCTATCCATTGTAACATGATATTATTGTATGATTTTACTGCTGTAGATTAATTGTTTAGCACTCTTAATCATTTAGTAAGTCATATAATAGCATGTTTTAAATATTGGAACGCCCTTTTTATTGAATAAGTTTATCAACATCGCTTTGTGCAAATGATTACCTGTTGTAATCTCATGATTTTTGCATAAATCGCAGATGGCCGGAATTGTCCACAAGGAGTTTGCTGAGTTGGCCCAGACGGGGATGAACTACCTGTCATGGGCTTCGGACTGTGAGATTTTTCTCCAGGGCAAAACCCTCCTGAGAGCGATCGGTAAGGGGGCCCAACTGGCCGCCACTGATCCCAAGTTCGAAACTGAGAATGCGCAGGCTCTGCACTTTCTCCGTCATCACCTGTCACCTACTCTGAAAGATGAGTATATGGCTGAGCGCAGTGCTTCTGGCCTTTGGACCGCTCTTAAGCAGCGGTTTGAGCGGCTGAAGTACACTGTGAAGCCACGTGCAGAGGCAGAGTGGATCCGTCTGAGGTTTGCGGACTTCAAGACGGTTGGGGAGTACAATTCGGCCCTGCACCGGATTTGTACGACTCTTCAGATGTGTGGTACTCAGATTACCGACACTCAGAAGATTGAGAAAACCCTATCCACTTTCCACCCTGACGCGGTCCTGTCCGCACGGAACTACCGCCAGGGAAACTACACGAGGTATTCAGAGTTGATTGACGTCCTCCAGGTGGCAGAGGCGCAGGATGAGGTTCTGAAAAAGAACTTTGCCGCGCAACCACTTGGGGGGAGTTCTCGCCAGGAGGTGAATGCTCTCAAAGTCCGCAAGCCTCAACAGAAGAAGAGGGGCCGCAAGGGCAAGAAGAAGGGTCCTCAGCCCTCCGCCCCGGCTAAGCAGCAAAAGCCGGGCAAGGGGGGGCAGAGGCCTCAGGACTGCTTCCGTTGTGGCTCGGTGGAGCATTTCTCACGCCAGTGCCGCGCACCACCGGATGTCGTCGAAGCATACAAGGCTCGGAAGGCGCGTGAGACGCACCTCGCCTTGGTTCAGGAGGCAGCACCACCGGCGCCCATGGCGGCACCCGTGATGATCACTACACCCCCTGCTGCGCCCATAGAGACGACCCCCGTGGTGCCCATCGCGGCAGCTTTGGCAGTCTCTACCGACGCCCACGTCGCCATGGAGGTTGACCACATGGTTGCCTCGGCGGCGGCGCCGCCACTAGACATTGATGCTGCCTCCAAGATGATTTCTAAGGAGGATCAGCTCACTAGTATGGAGATTGCGGCTGAAGTGAATGGCTTCTTCGCCGAGTCCACTTAGCATACTTCTTTGGTTATCATGATTCCGTGATTTGATACAATAAAATTGAATAAATTCGATTTGGTTGTAAGCTCTATGAGAGCATAAACTTATTCTTTACTTTGGCGATTGGATGACATTTATTTTATTTATTTATTCCATTATTTATACATGATAGCATGTTATGTTCTGAGATGTGTGCATTTATTTTTAATGTATTTTCTTCCTCATTACATTAATTAGATGTCATATTTTAGAACGCGTGTGGCGCCCGAATGGAGGAAACGTGCCTTGCCGATAGCGCCACCACTCATACCATTTTACGAGAAACTAAGTATTTTGAGTCCATTAAAAAATCTCCGGGAAGTATTATGACAATCGCCGGCTGCGGTTCTCACATAGTTGGCTCCGGACGAACCACTATTATACTCCCTATGGGAACAACTTTGATCATTAATGATGCGTTGTTGTACCCGGAGTCGACTCGTACTCTTTTGAGCTTTAGAGACATCCGCGCTAATGGTTTCCATGCTGAGACCGATGATGAAAACGGCAAGGAGTGCCTACTCATCACAAAGCGGGATGCAGGTGGTAAACATGTTATCGAAAGGCTCCCTTCATTCGACACAGGGCTATACTACACTAAGATAGTAGCACCGCCCGTGTACACTACCCTCAAGACCGTATTTAGAAGCTCTGAACTCTTCTGCCTCTGGCACGATAGGTTAGGCCACCCCGGACTTAGGATGATGAGAAATATAATAAACAACTCGCATGGTCATAATGTTAACGTGAAGAACTTCCCGAATCCCGATGATTTCGTGTGCTCCGCATGCGCTAAGGGGAAGTTAGTCATTAGGCCATCGCCCCTCAAGGTGAGGGATGAAATCCCCGCGTTCTTGGAACGTATCCAAGGGGACATATGCGGTCCAATTCAGCCCCTCACGGGGCCGTTTCGGTACTTCATGGTGCTCATTGATGCTTCCTCTAAATGGTCCAATGTTTGCCTGCTGTCAACACGGAACCATGCCTTTGCAAAATTGATCTCACAGATCATACAAATGAGGAATAATTTCCCGGATTATCGTATAAAGTCTATTCGAATGGACAATGCCGGAGAATTTACTTCAAAGGCGTTCGATGATTATTGCATGGCAATGGGAATCAAAGTTGAGCACTCGGTACCGCATGTTCATACACAAAATGGACTTGCCGAGGGATTGATTAAAAGAATTAAATTCATTGCCCGACCGCTCCTTCAGGGTTGTAATTTACCAACTACATGTTGGGGCCACGCAGTGTTACACGCGGCCAACCTCATCAACTTTAGACCGTCGGCCTACAACATCCACTCTCCTGTTCAGCTTGCGCAAGGGTCGGCACCGAAAATTTCCCACCTTCGTAGGTTCGGTTGCCAGGTATATGTACCAATACCACCCCCTCAGCGATCGGCGATGGGCCCGCTCCGTAAGTCGGGGATATACGTTGGTTATGAGACTGTGTCCATAATCAGGTATCTGGACCCCATGACAGGTGACTGTCACACGGCCCGTTTTGCTGATTGCATTTTTGACGAGGATCTTTTCCCGACTTTAGGGGGAGAGAATCAACCCCTTGATGCTAAAAGTCGAGAAATCACGTGGCAAGCCACGGGGATCCATGCTCATGACCCGCGCACTGCTGAGACTGAGAGAGAAGTCCAAAAGATAATAGATTTGCAGTCATTAGCAAATCAACTGCCTGACCACTTTAGTGACTTAAAGACTGTGACAAAATCGCATGTGCACGCGCGCAATGCACCGGAAAGGGTTGAAATACCGAAGAAAAATGATGGTATACCCGCTCCCGTCCAAAGGCCTAAAAGGACGAGAAATCCGGCTTCTCAAATCCCAAGTACTCGGGGACGCCTGACGAAAAAGGATAAGAGAGATTTATCGCAGCCTGTCGCCAAAGTACCCCAAATTGAAACGGGGAGCCAGTCGAGACCTGGCACAAGTACGGAAAATTCAGTGCACGAAATTCCGGACTTAAACTTTCCCATAGGGGAAACACCCAGCGGAGATGTGAGCGCACACATCGGCGCGGGAAATCTAAAGGACCTTGCTCCCATAATGGGAAATTTGGTAGAGCAAGTGTTTGCGCTGAATGCGCTCCATGACGAAATGGCCATAAATTATATTTATACGGGGGAGTCCCTGAACCGAGCAACGGTGGTTGTCGACATTAACTTTGCTACGAAAATTGCCTCAATCATAGATCTTGACCCTGAGCCTAACACGCTCGCTGATTGCAAGAAAAGGTCAGATTGGAAAGATTGGCAGCAGGCAATTACTGCCGAATTATTATCTCTCAACAAAAGGAAGGTGTTCGGACCAGTTTGTCGAACCCCTCCCCACATTCGCCCTGTTGGCCATAGGTGGGTTTTTGTTCGTAAGAGAGATGAAAATAATAAGGTAGTACGGTACAAAGCAAGGCTCGTCGCTCAAGGGTTCACTCAACGACCAGGTGTCGATTTTGAGGAGACTTATTCCCCGGTCATGGATGGAGTTACCTTTAGATACTTGATCTCGATGGCAGTAAACATGGGCTTGAAAATGAAACTAATGGATGTTGTCACTGCTTACCTGTATGGTAACTTGGATTCGAACATATACATGAAGGTTCCAGAGGGTATCCCTGTTCCGAATCATGATAGAGCAAACAGGGGTCTATACAGTGTTCAACTTCAAAAGGCACTGTACGGACTCAGACAGTCTGGTAGAATGTGGTACAATCGCTTAAGCGATTTCCTTCATGAGAAGGGCTACACGAGCAATAAAGATTGCCCATGTGTTTTTATACGGCGATCCCAAGATGGATTCTGTATAATCTCGGTGTACGTGGACGATTTAAACATAATCGGTACACCTGAGGATATTGAGGAAGCGAGTTCCTACCTGATGTCGGAATTCGAGATGAAGGATTTGGGTAAAACCAAGTTCTGTCTAGGTCTGCAACTTGAACATTCCCCTGATGGGATTCTAGTGCACCAGTCGACCTACACCCAGAAGGTGTTGGAAAGATTTGGATTTGATAAGGCATATCCTTCTAAGACCCCGATGGTCGGAAGATCTTTACAGCCAGACAAGGACCCGTTCAGGCCAAAGGAAGAGGGGGAGGAAACTCTGGGACCAGAATTTCCTTACCTAAGTGCAGTTGGAGCACTCATGTATCTCGCAAACTGTACACGGCCAGACATTGCTTTCGCCGTCAGTTTGCTTGCAAGGTACAGTTTTGAACCTACCAAGAGGCATTGGAAAGGTGTCAAGGACGTCTTCCGTTACCTGCAAGGGACCAAAGATCTTGGCCTGTTTTATAAGAGGAATCAAAACCTATCTATTATAGGCTATGCCGATGCAGGGTACCTATCGGACCCGCATGATTGCAAATCGCAGACTGGATATGTCTTTCTTTGTGGTGGAACCGCGTTTTCCTGGAAATCATCCAAGCAAACACTTGTGTCGACTTCCACGAACCACTCAGAAATCATGGCACTATTCGAAGCGTCAAAAGAGTGTGTATCGCTTCGGCGGATGATCGGCCACATTCAGCAGACATGTGGACTGAGCACCGTACAAACTCCTACCATTATCTATGAAGATAATGCTGCTTGTGTTGCACAAGTCCAGATGGGTTATGTGAAGAGTAACCTCACAAAGCATATTAGTCCCAAGTTCTTCTATGCACATGAACTGCAGCAGTTGAACGAGGTGAGAGTTTTGCATACTAAGTCCTGTGACAATCTTGCTGATATGTTCACTAAATCATTACCGGCATCAACCTTAGAGAGGTGCGTGCGTGGAATCGGTATGATGAGACTTAGAGAGATGCAAGGTTCAGGGGGAGAAACTTCACAAACTCGTCGCTAAAATCTCAATCCTGATGATCGAGTACTCAACTTGATGGTTGAGTGGATTGTACTCTTTTTCCCTTGAGTGAGTTTTCCTGATGTTTCTCACATGAGGTTTTTGACGAGGCAATTCGTGCAATACAACAACATATACTATGTGCTTTTTCTCCATATTTTTTCCCACTGGGTTTTTCGGAGTTTTGAGGCATGGATATACGGATAATTACCCAAGGGGGAGTGTTGGGAAACCGGGGCGATCGCTAGGGGTGGCGGCGGCCTCGTGCGTATCGCACGGGGTAGCCCCTCCCGTTCCCCCAGTTTACGTTAAGTGGGTACTTATCCCTTGACCCCCTAGTCCCTATATAAAGCAACGAGGAGCCATCATTGTAACCCCTGATGATTGATTAATAAAGCTGGTCTCCTCCATATCTCTCTGTGTCATTTACTTTCGCTTGTTCGACTACTTCGACTACTTCGTCTACGATGCTCGCCATCGTTCCGCAACCTCGGACCGGACTCGCCGGCGGAGTTGCGGAACACATTTCACGCCAAAATGAGCTTTGTGTGCGTGCCTCGGCAAGCCGGTAACCCGATTCCCACTACGCACGTTACGTATCGGCCGGGGCGCACGATCCGACTCCGCGACCTCCGGTCTCAGGTCAGACGTCGCAGCCTACATAGCCTAAGCTCACCCACCACGACGCCTGCAAACGCCGCATTAGTATCTCGTTGCACCAACGTGGTTAGCTCATTGACTCCTCCATCGCCTGCACGTACGTACGATGGCGGCCGCGGAGGCGCGACGTCCGCCGTCGAAGGGGAAGGGGCCATCACCGCCGGCGAGCGGCGTCGCCGGGACCAAGAAGCGGAAGAGGGTGCTCCCGCCGCTGCTGCCGCCGGGGACGGCCGTGGAGGTGCTCCGCAACGGGGCGTGGGTGGGCGGCGGCACGGTGACCATCCGCAACGGCCGCACCTACATGGTCCGCCTCCTCGACGGCATGACCGTGCTCATGAGCCGGGGGAGGGTCAGGCCGGCGGCCACGGAGTAGAGCGGTGCTTGTCTCGATCCATCGACCGCACCGTACTTGCAGCGCTTTTCTTTGCTTGCAAGCCTACTAGTTCTTGATTCTTTTCATGCCTTTGAAAGAAACGTATAGTACTAGCATATGTGATGGCGTCTCTTAATTCTTTGAAAAGATTGCATTTCACTACTACTTCATTCATGTGTTGCATACGTCAGCTGCTTAACTGGGATTGGTACCTTTATGGGGGCTAATTGATGCAATTCACCGCATGGCTTAACATGGCTCCAATATTACAATTTGGTGGGTGGTAAGCCAGAAAAGAAAAACTAAAACTAATGCTACCTCTGTAACAATAGTGTCAATAAAACGTCTTATATGATACTGAGGGAGTAATAAGATTACCAAATGCTGATGTGTATTGCATTTCCAGAAGAAGCATAAACAAACGAGTAATCAGACAAGAAGAAGCACACCCATTGCGAAATCAGTAACAAAATGAAGCTTGATTGACCTATTACAGAGGGTAGTTTCGCAGCAAACATTTCGGCATTAGCTGCCAAATCAGTACTAAAATTAAACAGAAGCAAGGCACTTATTTGTTTCTCTTGATCGCACGCCTTCCCTGGCCCTTCTTCGGCGGACCCTTCCCACGACGCTTGAGCATTTCCAGCTTCGCAAGACGCCTGCACAGAGAATGGTAGGGCATTGTTAAGATAGGCTTGTCACGAAAACACCCTAAGCTCCAAAACAACCTTCCTGAAAGAAATTCTTAAGTTTACGGCTGTTATGCATGACATTTCAGTGATGGAAGTGTAACCAAGGGGAGGGGGGCTGAAAATGGTCAGAACAGTGATCTGCTATAATTAATTGACGCAAACATGTGTCATGTTACAACACGGGAGCGCATAGTAACTATCAACATTTGCTATCAGAACATGATTTTGCCCATGGAGTTGCTTCCATCTTGGTTATGCAAATTTCCAGTGAAATGGAAAAGAACTGGTCAAGATTGTCAATCAATTTGGCCTATGAAAACACGGCAACATCAGAGAATTCAGCATGAGTTTTGTTAGCCCAAGTTCTGCTCATGTAATATCATGTTTATTACAATTCAGATCATTACAGTCGATTACCAATGAATTCATTCTGAAGGGAGCAATTATGCTTGGCTTTTCAGTAGCCAAGTCGGCAGCAGGCAAGGATTGACATATCATACATATTTGAAAATCATTACTCCGAGTACTTGTAACAACAGAAACACAATAGCACAATAGCCAAAAAATATTACATACACATCCGAGCAAGGAATGAACTACTCCTAAATCAAACAATCTAAGGTGGCCACTGCAATGCCAAATAGAACAATCTAAGGTGGCCACTGAAATCCTAAATCAAACAATCTATGCATCTGGCAAGACTTGCTTTTTCATGAGCACAATCAGCACTCCAGTTACCTCTGACTAACCGATCACAAGAACTGACCTGACTGAAGCAAATGCACAAAGTACTTGTGGGTGCAAGATAATATTTTTACCTACCGCCTCTAGCATAGCCACAGATCAAAAAGATGCCACTACCTATTCATAACAACTAATATTCCCAAATGCAGGCATACCAAATTACCAATGAGAGAGATACATGCAAGTACAGAACAGATAGTCGCAAAACGATAACCAAACACAATCCCTATCAAGATCCAGTCATTCTAGATTTGGACAAATGAGGCATAGAGCAGCAAAATGAGATTGACATTCATGATCCTCACAGCAATCATCCAAACCCTACTGCTGATAGTGGCCCTTTCTATACTACAAACGACACCTGCGCACGACCATTGACGACGGTGAAGAATCACAACAGCACACGAAGAACAATGACAGGCTCTGCAAGCCTGCAACCACAAAATCAGGTATGTACCAACACAAATCACCGCGCATTTGCTACCATGAATCACAGAGCTATTAGCGCGGGCAGGCAGGCGGCCAAGTGCGTAGACATCACTGAGCCACCACGTGACGGCTCACCGAGGCGGCGGGGCATATCAACAAACGCGTCACGGGCGGGCGTCAACCACGCCTCCCTGAGAACGAAGCATAACGACGAACAGGTGGCGGGCGAGCGCAAGCCCACGACGGTGGAAGCAACAGGAAAAATGCTAAGAGGCGCGAGGCGGGCGCGGGCGCTTACTCTTTCTCCTCGCGCGCCATGACTTCGGGGTCGTCGCGCTTGATGTCGTCGGGGTACCACTGCGCGACATGCTCGCCGATGAGCTTCTTCCGCAGCAGCTTCGTCGCCGCGCGCTTCCCCAACGGGTTCACCGCGTGCCCGAAAATCGCGGCGCGCGCCTCCGCCGCCCCCGCCGTCACCGCCGCCGTCAGCAGCTGACGAAGCCCGCCCGCCGCCGCGCTCATCTTCCCTCGCTCTCTCTCGGTGGATCGGATGCTCCCGATCTCGGCTACCGACGGCCCAGGGTTTTGGGGCTGTTTGCATTGTTCTTTTTTGGTGGGCCTGGAGGATTAGTGGGCCGGGCCAGATGAACATGATTAGTATTTTTCAATCTTTAGTGTTTCCGTTGAAAGAAGCCTATAAGGTCCAATTCCTCCCAGTTTTCAGGGTGAAAATAAGCCCAAGCCCCCAAAAAACTCAATTCAGAAGCCATTTCTCTTATTTCTTCACATCACAATGAAGAGAAGCCGGGGAAGGGCACTGTTCTAAAAACTACTTCCAAAACTTCTTCACATGGAATCGGTAGTTTGTCGTCGAAGTTGTCCCAATTTACAAGAAAAATGTCTTCTTGTATCGTTTGATTCATCACACCTCGCTCATGTGCTCCATCTCACTATAGAGTTTTCCCAAGCACCACACGTCAGTTGTTCCACACACACACCATCTCTGCCTACCCTAGTCTTCCTCAAGGAACCCCTCCAGCAAGCATCATCGTCATCGGTGCCGGGTAGTTGCGTTCGTCACCGTCTCCGATCCAAGCAGGCGTACCTACTCCTCTCGTCTCACCAACGTCAGCCTCTACTCTTCCCCACCCAGTGTCTATCAATAAAGTGGGCATCACTAGAGGAGTGCAGCGTCAAGTGGGCGGACAACGACAACACTGGATGGGCAAGATAGTTGAAGCATCGTGGACGATGTCGTCATCAAAACTAAGCACGTCGACTCACTAATAGACGATTTACGTCTCACATTCAACAACCTCCGTGCATATGACATCAAGCTCAATCTGGAAAAGTGTGTTTTCCCCGTCCCCGCTGGAAAGCTGCTGGGCTTCATAGTTTTCAATAGAGGAATTGAAGCAAATCCAGCCAAAATCCAAGCCTTGTCACAATTGGCCATGCCAACGGACCTTAAACAGGTCCAAAAGCTCGCAGGATGCGTGGCAGCTTTAAGCCGCTTTATCTCCAGATTGGGAGAAAAGGCATTGCCATTGTATCGCCTCCTCCGGCGCACCGATCACTTCGAGTGGACGGACGCGGCAACAGCCGGACTGGAAGAAATAAAAACCCTTCTGGCGAGCAACCCAATTCTGGCCGCATCGAACGTCGGCGAACCCGTGTTATTATACATATCGGCAACACACCAGGTGGTGAGCGTCGTGCTCGTCGTGAAACGAGAGCAGGACGGACACAAATTCCCACTTTAGAAGCCGGTGTATTACGTATCCACCGTCCTCACACCATGCAAATCCCGGTATCCTCATTATCAAAAGATAGCATACGCGGTCTTCATGGCATCCTGGAAGCTACGGCACTACTTCCAAGAATGTTCTATCACGGTGGCTTCCGAAGTACCACTCAATGATATAATAAACAACCGCGATGCTATGGGCCGGATAGCCAAATGGGCCATCGAGCTCCTTCCATTCGACATAACATACAAACCGCGCTGAGCCATCAAATCCCAAGTACTAGCGGGCTTCGTCGCCGAATGGACAGAGGCCGAACTCCCTAAAGAGTATGGCACATATTCAAACTGGGTTATGTATTTCGATGGTTCCAAAATGCTGGCAGGATTAGGAGCGGGCGTCGTTTTAACATCCCCCACTGGAGACCTAGTCTAGTACATGCTCCAAATATTATACACAGACTCCAATAACGCAGCCAAATACAAGGCCTTGTTACATGATCTCTGGATGGCTGTCTCTATGGGCATACAATGCCTGGAAGTGCACGGGGACTCAAACCTCACGATATCTTAAATAAATGGAGATTTTGATGCCAAAGATCCGAAGATGGCGGCTTACCGCAATGCCAGACCCAAGTAAGTTCTCTCTCGGGAGTTGTTCAGGAAGAAGTGCCTGTTGTGAAGGATTACCCAGATGTATTTTCAGAGGAACTACTAGGCATGCCGCCAGATCGAGACATAGAGTTTTTGATAGAGTTGTTGCCAGGCACCGGACCTATATTGAAGAGACCGTATCGGATGCCCGCAAATGATCTGGAGGAAATTAAGAAGCGGATTAATAAGGAGTTACTGGGGAAGGGTTATATCCGACCCAGTTCATCACCGTGGGGAGCCCCAGTGCTCTTAGTTGAGAAGAAGGATGGATCTTTGAGAATGGTTGTAGATTATTGGGCATTGAACGAAGTGATGATCAAGAACAAATACCCACTCCCGATGATCACTGATCTATTTGACCAGTTGCAAGGAGCTAAAGTATTCTCCAAGATCGATCTTCGATCAGGATATCACCAGTTAAAGATTCGGGAACAGGATATACCTAAGACAACTTTTATCACAAGGTACGGGCTATATGAGTACACGGTCATGTCATTTGGACTGACTAATGCGCCTGCCTATTTTCTGAGTATGATAAACAAGCTATTCATGGAGTTTTTGGATAAGTTTGTTGTAGTGTTCATTGATAATATTTTGGTGTACTTGAAGAATGAAGAGGAACACAAGGAACACTTGCGCTTAGTTCTCGAGAAGCTCAGGGGACATCAGCTATATGCCAAGTTCAGCAAGTGTGAGTTTTGGTTGAAGGAAGTTGGATTTTTTGGACATGTTATATCAGGAGAAGGTATAGACATTGATCCTACGAAGGTTTGGTCTGTCACTGAGTGGTCGGCACCCACCTCAGTTGGAGAGGTCCGCAATTTTCTAGGACTCGCAGGATATTACAGGAGGTTCATTGAGAATTTCTCCAAGATTGCGAAACCCATGACAGAGTTGTTGAAGAAAGACACCAAGTTCAAATGGACCGAAGATTGTGAGGCCGGTTTTCAGGAGTTGAAGAAACGTTTGGTTATAGCCCCAATGCTGATTCTTCCGGATGTACGCGAGGATTTCCAAGTTTATTGTGACGCTTCTCGTTTGGGACTTGGAGGTGTACTTATGCAAAACGGAAGAGTTGTTTCATATGCCTCACGGCAGCTTCGACCCCACGAGTTGAATTATGCCACACATGATTTGGAGTTAGCAGCCGTAGTGCATGCGCTCAAGACCTGGAGACATTTTCTGATTGGAAATAGATGTGATGTGTACACGGATCACAAGAGTTTGAAGTACATTTTCACGTAGAAGGAGTTGAATCTCAGGCAGAGGAGATGGTTGGAGCTCATAAAGGATTATAATATGAAGGTGCATTATCATCCAGGAAACGCCAATGTCGTAGCAGACGCTTTGAGCCGCAAAAGTTATGCCAATACCCTCGTAAGCGGAGGATTACCGCAGGAGTTAGTAGACGATCTTAGGGAACTTCATTTGGATATAGTTTCAGGAGGTTTTGTTGCAACAATGGAGGTTCAGTCTACATTATTGGGAAAGATTCGAGAAGCTCAGAAGGATGATAAGGAAATTACTGAAATTAAGGAGAAGATGAGCAAAGGAAAAGCCAAAGGTTTTCGTGAGGATGAGCATGAGACTTTATGGTTTGAGGATCGTGTATATGTGCCCAATAATGCGGAGATCAGGAAGTTAATACTTCAGGAAGCACTTGACTCGCCATACTCGATTCATCCCGGAAACACCAAGATGTATTTGGATTTGAAGGAGCATTTCTGATGGACAGGAATGAAGAAGGATATTACCGAGTATGTAGCAGTATGTGATGTATGTCAGAGAGTGAAGGAAGAACATCAGAAGCCAGCAGGATTACTGCAACCTATGCCAATACTCGAATGGAAGTAGGACAAGCTTGGCATGGATTTCATCACTGGATTACCCAGGACCCGATCGGAATATGATTCTATTTGGGTAGTAGTTGATCGCGTGACCAAGGTAGCCCATTTTATCCCAGTGAAAACCACATATACAAGCGCGAAGTTGGCCAAGATATATATGACCAGGATCATATGTCTGCATGGAGTTCCGAGGACCATCATATCAGATAGAGGGACACGGTTTACCTCGAAGTTTTGGAATCAGTTGCACCAGACTTTGGGTACTAGGCTAGAGTTCAGTACAACTTTTCATCCGTAGACAGATGGACAAACCGAGAGAGTAAATCAGATTTCTGGAGGACATGTTGAGAGCTTGTGCGCTAGATTATGGATCTAGTTGGGATGACAACTTACCCTACGCAGAGTTCTCATACAACAACAGTTATTAGGCTAGTCTGAAGATGGCACCTTTTGAAGCCTTTTATGGAAGGAGATGCAGGACACCGTTAATGTGGGATGAAGTCGGAGACCGTCAGTTATTTGGACCAGATTTGATCAAAGAGTCCGGAGAGAAGGTTAAGTTGATCCGAGATAGACTGAAGGTAGCTCAATCCAGGAGGCAGTCTATGAAATTGGCGACAGAGCATATCTTCGTGTGTCACCACTCCGAGGAGTTAAAAGATTTGGAGTTAAGGGAAAGTTAGCCCCGAGATTTGTAGAATCATACCGAGTTCTGGAACGTATGGAAGAGGTTGCCTACAAACTGGAGTTACCCGAAGGATTGTCATGAGTTCACAATGTGTTTCACGTTTCCCAGTTGAAGAAGTGACATACTGAGATGGCCGATATTCCTCTAAGAGATACATAGCCCCTGAAAGCAATTCAGTTAGAGAGTGACCTGACCTACGAGGAGAAACTTGTCAAGATTCTTGAGTTTGCCAACAGAGTTACCTGCAACAAGGTTATTAAATTTTGGAAGGTTCAGTGGAGCCACCATACCGAGGATGAAGCCACCTGGGAGCGATAAGAAGACCTATGGAAAGACCACCCACACATATTTTCTAGCCAACCCAAATCTCGAGGGCGAGATTCATCTTAAGGGGGGTTGGTTTGTAACATCCCAATTTTCAATTTGGATATTATACATAGGTCATCACATGCATACCATATTTTGTTTGCATATTTGGTTGTGATCCTAGAAATCATAAGCAACTCAAGGACCCAAGGAGACCCAAAATATTTCCAATATCAAAAAAATAAAAGAGAGAAGATAATATGACTTATTCAAAAAGAGAGGAATACTGGAGGAGAAATTTTAAAATCAAATTTATATTTTATTTGGTTTTATTTGATATTTTATTTGAATTAGAAAAATATGCATTTTTGAAAATTTCTTTTTTAGGCTAGAAAAATGTTCACTTTGTTCTAAATAATAGATTTAGACGGTGAAAATTGTTTTGGCATTTTAGATTTTTTAATATTTTATTAGGATTTTTATTCGGACAGAATTTTATTAAAAAACTGTTCCCTCGCCCGATTAGGCCGAAGGCCCAGCCGCCCGAGTCCGCCCCACGCACGGCGCTACCGCTGCCAGAGAAGGACACCGAGCCGGACTCCTCGGCCTCGGCCCCTTCCCCAAGCCACCGAGCCCCCCCGGCCCTTTATATTGCGCCGCCCCCGTCGCCTCCTCTCCACCCCGCCTCACCGCAGCCGCCGCTAGCCCCCCACCTCGCCGCAGCCGCCGCTAGCTACCGCCGCTGTCGCCGCCCCACAGCGCCGCCGCCATTTTGCCGTTGCCGTGAACCGGTACAAACCGCCAGGTTTGCTAGTTTATTTTCGTTTATTTTTGGTTTCGGTTTAGGGTTAGGGTTTTCTCGTGTTTTTTTGAACGAATCTATTTAGTGAACGTGTTCTGTTCGTTTTAACAAACACGTTTGTTCGTTTGTCCCTGATAGCGAACGTTCGTTCGGTAGCCTTTTTTCTTTTATTCTATTTTCGGTCAAGGACCTATCCATGATTATTTTTATCGCATATTAGCCCCTGATCTTCAAACCCTCGCAACTTTTTGCTCGCTTGTCCAAATCCAGTGAAACCAACGCCAAAATCTTCGTCTCGATCCCCTCTTTCCAATTAACCAACTTGAACATGATTTTGACAATTTAAAATTTGGTTGCAAGCAGATTTGAATTCGAATTTCTTTTGATCTTAGTTTGAGTTTCGTAGTTCCGTTTTGATTGATTCTTTTTGCAAACCGAAGCTCTTTAGTTGAACTTTCAATTTGGATTTTTTTTCTCTTGAGTTTTACCCTTGTAACTATTGCTTGAGTGCTTATGTATGTTATTGTTTGTTTGTGATAGAGTTTTCAGAGTGCGAAGCGTGCTACTACGAGTCACTAGGGTTTTCAGATCATCAGCAAGGCAAGTAACACTTTGATCATATCCATTATTACCCAGTTTTTATGCATTAGTTCAATCCTCAAACACTGCATGGTTAGGACTTGAATACTTGTGGGTACTGGGAAGTAGTGATGAGGTAGTACATATTGCCCTTATTATCAAATCCTAGGAGTTACTTCTACGTTATGCTATTACTAATATGCTATGCTCGTAGACGTGGTTTGATTTGAGTGATCCATGACATATGTGAGAGTTTTAATTAATGGTTAAACTTAAGGTGGTTACTTTAATACACATCTGGGTGGATTGGTTGAGGCACCCTGGAGCACCCAGTGGTTGTCTGGGCACCTGGAGCAATCCAGTGTTGTCCTGGGATATCCCGGAGTACCCGTGTGATCATCATACGGTTTGCCACCCAAGCTCAAAGGGATCATAAGATTATTCATGCTGGAAACTTCCGTGTGTAGCCACAAGCCATTATGGGCTGTGACATAGTTGCGTATGTTGTGTGACCTCTTTCAGTGGTAGACTAGCAGATGTAGAGGATGTAGGTGGTACTGTCTACCAAGATGTAGGGGATGTAGGTGGTACTGTCTACCAAGATGTAAACTTGTAATGTAGGGAATCTTAAAAAAATGAAACCAACTTTGCCAGTAGCGACGACACCTATTGACAGAGTTTTCTCAGCCATGAATATCATAAAGATAGATTTGAGAAATAAGATATCTGATGACGTAATTGATGACAAGAAGATTATAGAATATTTTCACAACTTGAGAGATCGTAGAGGCCATGTACCAAGCCCTCCTCGCATACTAACAACTCAGGGTAAATTATTTGATGTTTATGTTAGTAGTCCATGTTAGTAGTTCTCTGTGATGTTTTGGGCCTTGGAATGAATGATTCAAGCATTAGGAGTTCATGTTAGTAGTCATCTGTGATGTTTATGTTATATTTTGTGATTTTTGGTGGTTTCAGTCACCCTATGTCGAGAATCTTGAACTGTTTAAAATCATCAGTTATGTTAATTTTCTAATGCATCTAGCTTCACATTTGAATTGAATTTTAGGAGATTTGGTTCATCGGACTTGCATTTGTCAATAAAAAAAATTAAACCTTAAAATTTCGCCCTGGGTAAGTTCAATTCCTGGATCTGCCACTGGCCTAACCGCAAGTGTATGAAAGTATTTTCCAACAATGTATCCAACCTGATGATTTAAGGTTAGTTGAACACAATCATATTGTCACGATCTCCAGTCATGTTCACATCAAGATTGTAGTTCGGAAATTATTCTCCTCTATACTAACCTCTATCAAAGCACAAAAAGGTAGGAAAAACTAAGCTATGAACAAAAGGTAAAAAATAACCCATATAGATATAAAAATTGTTAGCGTGATGTAATAATATGTTCACTAGGCCAGGCGAGGTAATCTCTACTCCTAATGGACGAATTGGTTGAATAGCCCCCCCCCCCCCACTTTCAACCGGTTTATTTTCAACCGGTTTTTCTTCGTCCCACCTCCCACCAGCCCCTCCCACCGGTTTTTCTCTTTTCTCGTCTGACCGGCAATACCCAACGTATTTATGGTAATCAATCATAATTAATCCACGTATAGTAATAAATCAATCCAGGTATGGTAAGGTCATAACTCAGGAAATTTTGAATATGGTAATTATATGGTAATAAATTTAAATTACCCCAAAGGCTATCAATCCAGGTATGGTAAGGCCATAACTCGGGAAATATCGAATATGGTAATAAATTTAAATTACCACCAAGTATGGTAAGGCTATCGATCCAGGTATGGCACGCCCTCACCTGATCACCTATCACAATCTCCAGCCCCACGCACGCACCAACGTATTTATGGTAATCAATCATAATTAATCCACGTATAGTAATAAATCAATCCAGGTATGATAAGGTCATAACTCAGGAAATTTTGAATATGGTAATTATATTGTAATAAATTTAAATTACCTCAAAGGCTATCAATCCAGGTATGGTAAGGCCATAACTCGGGAAATATCGAATATGGTAATAAATTTAAATTACCACCAGGTATGGTAAGGCTATCGATCCAGGTATGGCACGCCCTCACCTGATCATCTATCACAATCTCCAGCCCCACGCACGCACCAACATATTTATGGTAATCAATCATAATTAATCCACGTATACTAATAAATCAATCCAGGTATGGTAAGGTCATAACTCAGGAAATTTTGAATATGGTAATTATATGGTAATAAATTTAAATTACCCCAAAGGCTATCAATCCAGGTATGGTAAGGCCATAACTCGGGAAATATCGAATATGGTAATAAATTTAAATTACCACCAGGTATGGTAAGGCTATCGATCCAGGTATGGCACGCCCTCACCTGATCACCTATCACAATCTCCAGCCCCACGCATGCACCAAAGAACCCACCCGGCACCAAACGCAGCTCCTCTCGATCCCCTCGAGTAAACGCCGCCACCGTCGTGCGATCTTCCTGACACAGACGCCGTCGCCGCCTCCTTCCCACCTACGGCGTCCCCCACGTCCATGGTGACGGTGCTCGCGTCCTACCCTGACCCTCCGCCTCATATAGGTTGGTCGTTGATGGAGTGGGATGTGCCGCTGCGGTTTGGGGAGGCGCAATCACGATCTGGTTGGGATCTCAGTGTGGACTCGTTCTCTGCGATGAAGGATGGCGCTGCCTCCCTGGCAAATGGGATTGGAGGAAGGGGCTCTACGTCGTAAATGTCGGCGAGGCAGCGGCCGAAGGCGAGCCCGACGGTGAGCACGGGTGTTCATCCCATGAAATAGGCGGCCACGGAGGGCGGATCTGAGGCCACCCCAATCGCCGGTGGCCCTTCCTCCCATCGCTCATCGCCTCCATTCTCTCTCTCCTCTAAATCTTTGTCGCCCCTGCCTGATTCTGGCCGACGCCATTCGGCTCTCGCATCGACCACCACCAGCACGGCTGCGGACGAGGCGCAACCGCAGACGCCGTCGCCGCCATCCTCATCCACCTCCTCCACCATCCTTCCCAGCCGTCGTCGGGGGCACCCGCCATCTGCGCTCTAGCCTGAAGGAAATATGCCCTAGAGGCAATAATAAAGTTATTATTTATTTCCTTATATCATGATAAATGTTTATTATTCACGCTAAAATTGTATTAACCGGAAACATAATACATGTGTGAATACATAGACCAACAAAGTGTCACTAGTATGCCTCTACTTGACTAGCTCGTTAATCAAAGATGGTTATGTTTCCTAACCATGAACAAAGAGTTGTTATTCGATTAACGAGGTCACATCATTAGTAGAATGATCTGATTGACATGACCCATTCCATTAGCTTAGCACCCGATCGTTTAGTATGTTGCTATTGCTTTCTTCATGACTTATACATGTTCCTATAACTATGAGATTATGCAACTCCCGTTTACCGGAGGAACACTTTGGGTACTACCAAACGTCACAACGTAACTGGGTGATTATAAAGGAGTACTACAGGTGTCTCCAATGGTAGATGTTGGGTTGGCGTATTTCGAGATTAGGGTTTGTCACTCCGATTGTCGGAGAGGTATCTCTGGGCCCTCTCGGTAATGCACATCACATAAGCCTTGCAAGCACTGCAACTAATATGTTAGTTGTGAGATGATGTATTACGGAACGAGTAAAGAGACTTGCCGGTAACGAGATTGAACTAGGTATTGGATACCGACGATCGAATCTCGGGCAAGTAACATACCGATGACAAAGGGAACAACGTATGTTGTTATGCGGTCTGACCGATAAAGATCTTCGTAGAATATGTAGGAGCCAATATGGGCATCCAGGTCCCGCTATTGGTTATTGACCGGAGACGTGTCTCGGTCATGTCTACATTGTTCTCGAACCGTAGGGTCCGCACGCTTAACGTTACGATGACAGTTATTATGAGTTTATGCATTTTGATGTACCGAAGGTTGTTCGGAGTCCCGGATGAGATCACGGACATGACGAGGAGTCTCGAAATGGTCGAGACGTAAAGATTGATATATTGGAAGCCTATGTTTGGACATAGGAAGTGTTCCGGGTGAAATCGGGATTTTACCGGAATACCGGGAGGGTTACCGGAACCCCCCGGGAGACTAATGGGCCTATTGGGCCTTAGTGGAAAAAGAGAAAAGGGACAAGCCCAAGCTGGCCGGCGCCCCCCCTTTCCCCAAGTCCTAGTAGGACTAGGAGAAGGGGCCGGCCCCCCTCTTTCTCCTTTCTCCCCGAGAGTCCTAATTGGATTAGGATTGGAGGGAGGAGTCCTACTCCCGGTGGGAGTAGGACTCCCCTGCGCCTCCTCTCCCTGGCCGGCCGGCTCCCCCTCCTCCAACCTTTATATACGGGGGCAGGGGGCACCCCAAGACACACAAGTTGATCCTTGAGATCGTTCCTTAGCTGTGTGCGGTGCCCCCTGCCACCAAATTCCACCTCGATCATACCGTTACAGTGCTTAGGCGAAGCCCTGCGTCGGTAGTACATCAAGATCGTCATCACGCCGTCGTGCTGACGGAACTCTTCCTCGACGCTTTGCTGGATCGGAGCCCGAGGAACGTCATCGAGCTGAACGTGTGCTAAGAACTCGGCGGTGCCGGAGTAACGGTGCTTGGATCGGTCGGATCGGGAAGAAGACGTACGACTACTTCCTCTACGTTGTGTGATCGCTTCCGCAGTCGGTCTGTGTTGGTACGTAGACAACACTCTCCCCTCTCGTTGCTATGCATCACCATGATCTTGCGTGAGCGTAGGAAAATTTTCGAAATTACTACGTTCCCCAACAGTGGCATCCGAGCCTAGGTTTTATGGTTTGATGTTATTTGCACGAGTAGAACACAAGTGAGTTGTGGGCGATACAAGTCATACTGCCTACCAGCATGTCATACTTTGGTTCGGCGGTATTGTTGGGTGAGACGATCCGGACCAACCTTACGCGTACTCTTACGCGAGACCGGTTCCCTCGACGTGCTTTGCACATAGATGGCTTGCGAAAGACTGTCTCTCCAACTTTAGTTGAACCAAGTGTGACTACGCCCGGTCCTTGAGAAGGTTAAAACGGAGTCTATTTGACGAACTATCATTGTGGTTTTGATGCGTAGGTGAGATGAGTTCTTACTTAAGCCCGTAGCAGCCACGTAAAACTTGCAACAACAAAGTAGAGGACGTCTAACTTGTTTTTGCAGGGTATGTTGTGATGTGATATGGTCAAGGCATGATGCTGATTTTATTGTATGAGATGATCATGTTTTGTAACCGAGTTATCGGCAACTGGCAGGAGCCATATGGTTGTCGCTTTATTGTATGCAATGCAATCGCGATGTAATGCTTTACTTGATTACTAAACGGTAGTGATAGTCGTGGAAGCATAAGATTGGCGAGACGACAACGATGCTACGATGGAGATCAAGGTGTCGCGCCGGTGACGATGGTGATCATGACGGTGCTTCGGAGATGGAGATCACAAGCACAAGATGATGATGGCCATATCATATCACTTATATTGATTGCATGTGATGTTTATCCTTTTATGCATCTTATCTTGCTTTGATTGACGGTAGCATTATAAGATGATCTCTCACTAAATTATCAAGAAGTGTTCTCCCCGAGTATGCACCGTTGCCAAAGTTCGTCCTGCCCAGACACCACGTGATGATCGGGTGTGATAAGCTCTACGTCCAAATACAACGGGTGCAAAACAGTTGCACACGCAGAATACTCGGGTTATACTTGACGAGCCAAGCATATACAGATATGGCCTCGGAACACGGAGACCGAAAGGTCGAACGTGAATCATATAGTAGATATGATCAACATAACGATGTTCACCATTGAAAACTACTCCATCTCACGTGATGATCGGTTATGGTTTAGTTGATTTGGATCACGTGATCACTTAGAGGATTAGAGGGATGTCTATCTAAGTGGCAGTTCCTAAGTAATTTGATTAACTGAACTTAAACTTATCATGAACTTAGTACCTGATAGTATCTTGCTTGTTTATGTTGATTGTAGATAGATGGCTCGTGCTATTGTACCGTTGAATTTTAATGCGTTCCTTGAGAAAGCAAAGTTGAAAGATGATGGTAGCAATTACACGGACTGGGTCCGTAACCTGAGGATTATCCTCATTGCTGCACAGAAGAATTACGTCCTGGAAGCACCGCTGGGTGACAGGCCTGCTGCTGGAGCAACGCCAGATGTTATGAACGTCTGGCAGAGCAAAGCTGATGACTACTCGATAGTTCAGTGTGCCATGCTTTACGTCTTAGAATCGGGACTTCAACGACGTTTTGAACGTCATGGTGCATATAAGATGTTCCAAGAGTTGAAGTTAATATTTCAAGCAAATGCCCGAATTGAGAGATATGAAGTCTCCAATAAGTTCTATAGCTGCAAGATGGAGGAGAACAGTTCTGTCAGTGAGCATATACTCAAAATGTCTGGGTATAATAATCACTTGATTCAGATGGGAGTTAATCTTCCAGATGACTGCGTCATTGACAGAATTCTCCAATCACTGCCACCAAGCTACAAGAGCTTCGTGATGAACTATAATATGCAAGGGATGAACAAGACTATTCCCGAGCTCTTCACAATGCTAAAAGCTGCGGAGGTAAAAATCAAGAAGGAGCATCAAGTGTTGATGGTTAACAAAACCACTAGTTTCAAGAAAAAGGGCAAAGGAAAGAAGAAGGGAAACTTCAAGAAGAACAGCAAGCAAGTTGCTGCTCAGGAGAAGAAACCCAAGTCTGGACCTAAGCCTGAAACTGAGTGCTTCTACTGCAAGCAGACTGGTCACTGGAAGCGGAACTGCCCCAAGTATTTGGCAGATAAGAAGGATGGCAAAGTGAGCAAAGGTATATGTGATATACATGTTATTGATGTATACCTTACTAGAGCTCGCAGTAGCACCTGGGTATTTGATACTGGTTCTGTTGCTAATATTTGCAACTCGAAACAGGGACTACGGAATAAGCGGACGCTAGCAAAGGACGAGGTGACGATGCGCGTGGGAAACGGTTCCAAAGTCGATGTGATCGCGGTCGGCACGCTACCTCTACATCTACCTTCGGGATTAATATTAGACCTAAATAATTGTTATTTGGTGCCAGCGTTGAGCATGAACATTATATCTGGATCTTGTTTAATGCGAGACGGTTATTCATTTAAATCAGAGAATAATGGTTGTTCTATTTATATGAATAATATCTTTTATGGTCATGCACCTTTGAAGAGTGGTCTATTCTTGTTGAATCTCGAAGATAGTGATACACATATTCATAATGTAGAAGCCAAAAGATGCAAAGTTAATAATGATAGTGCAACTTATTTGTGGCACTGCCGTTTAGGTCATATCGGTGTAAAGCGCATGAAGAAACTCCATACTGATGGGCTTTTGGAACCACTTGATTATGAATCACTTGGTACTTGCGAACCGTGCCTCATAGGCAAGATGACTAAGACACCGTTCTCCGGTACTATGGAGAGAGCAACAGATTTGTTGGAAATCATACATACCGATGTATGTGGTCCGATGAATATTGAGGCTCGTGGCGGATATCGTTATTTTCTCACCTTCACAGATGATTTAAGCAGATATGGGTATATCTACTTAATGAAACATAAGTCTGAAACATTTGAAAAGTTCAAAGAATTTCAGAGTGAGGTTGAAAATCATCGTAACAAGAATATAAAGTTTCTACGATCTGATCGTGGAGGAGAATATTTGAGTTACGAGTTTGGTGTACATTTGAAAAATTGTGGAATAGTTTCGCAACTCACGCCACCCGGAACACCACAGCGTAATGGTGTGTCCGAACGTCGTAATCGTACTTTACTAGATATGGTGCGATCTATGATGTCTCTTACTGATTTACCGCTATCGTTTTGGGGTTATGCTTTAGAGACGGCCGCATTCACGTTAAATAGGGCACCATCAAAATCCGTTGAGACGACACCTTATGAACTATGGTTTGGCAAGAAACCAAAGTTGTCGTTTCTTAAAGTTTGGGGCTGCGATGCTTATGTGAAAAAGCTTCAACCTGATAAGCTCGAACCCAAATCGGAGAAATGTGTCTTCATAGGATATCCAAAGGAAACTATTGGATACACCTTCTATCACAGATCCGAAGGCAAGACTTTTGTTGCTAAATTCGGAAACTTTCTAGAGAAGGAGTTTCTCTCGAAAGAAGTGAGTGGGAGGAAAGTAGAACTTGACGAGGTAACTGTACCTGCTCCCTTATTGGAAAATAGTACATCACAGAAAACTGTTTCTGCGAGACCTATACCAATCAGTGAGGAAGCTAATGATGATGATCATGAAACTTCAGGACAAGATACTACTGAACCACGTAGATCAACCAGAGTGAGATCCGCACCAGAGTGGTACGGTAATCCAGTTCTGGAAGTCATGCTACTAGATCATGATGAACCTACGAACTATGAAGAAGCGATGGTGAGCCCAGATTCCGCAAAGTGGCTTGAGGCCATGAAATCTGAGATGGGATCCATGTATGAAAACAAAGTATGGACTTTGGTTGACTTGCCCGATGATCGGCAAGCAATTGAGAATAAATGGATCTTCAAGAAAAAGACTGACGCTGACGGTAATGTTACTGTCTATAAAGCTTGACTTGTCGCGAAAGGTTTTCGACAAGTTCAAGGGGTTGACTACGATGAGACCTTCTCACCCGTAGCGATGCTTAAGTCCATCAGAAATATGTTAGCAATTGCCGCATTTTATGATTATGAAATATGGCAGATGGATGTCAAAACTACATTCCTGAATGGATTTCTGGAAGAAGAGTTGTATATGATACAACCAGAAGGTTTTGTCGATCCAAAAGGAGCTAACAAAGTATGCAAACTCCAGCGATCCATTTATGGACTGGTGCAAGCATCTCGGAGTTGGAATAAACGCTTTGATAGTGTGATCAAAGCATTTGGCTTTATACAGACTTTTGGAGAAGCCTGTATTTACAAGAAAGTGAGTGGGAGCTCTGTAGCATTTCTGATATTATATGTGGATGACATATTGCTGATTGGAAATGATATAGAATTTCTGGATAGCATAAAGGGATACTTGAATAAAAGTTTTTTGATGAAAGACCTCGGGGAAGCTGCTTACATATTAGGCATAAAGATCTATAGAGATAGATCAAAACGCTTAATTGGACTTTCACAGAGCACATACCTTGACAAGATTTTGAAGAAGTTCAAAATGGATCAAGCAAAGAAAGGGTTCTTGCCTGTGTTACAAGGTGTGAAGTTGAGTCAGACTCAATGCCCGACCACTGCAGAAGATAGAGAGAAAATGAAAGATGTTCCCTATGCTTCAGCCATAGGCTCTATCATGTATGCAATGCTGTGTACCAGACCTGATGTGTGCCTTGCTATAAGTTTAGCAGGGAGGTACCAAAGTAATCCAGGAATGGATCACTGGACAGCGGTCAAGAATATCCTAAAATACCTGAAAAGGACTAAGGATATGTTTCTCGTATATGGAGGTGACAAAGAGCTCACCGTAAAAGGTTACATTGATGCAAGCTTTGACACTGATCCGGACGATTCTAAATCGCAAACCGGATACGTGTTTACTTTAAACGGTGGAGCTGTCAGTTGGTGCAGTTCTAAACAAAGCGTCGTAGCGGGATCTACATGTGAAGCGGAGTACATAGCTGCTTCGGAAGCAGCAAACGAAGGAGTCTGGATGAAGGAGTTCATATCCGATCTAGGTGTCATACCTAGTGCATCGGGTCCAATGAAAATCTTCTGTGACAATACTGGTGCAATTGCCTTGGCAAAGGAATCCAGATTTCACAAAAGAACCAAACACATCAAGAGACGCTTCAACTCCATCCGGGATTTAGTCCAGGTGGGAGACATAGAGATTTGCAAGATACATACGGATCTGAATGTTGCAGACCCGTTGACTAAGCCTCTTCCACGAGCAAAACATGATCAGCACCAAGGCTCCATGGGTGTTAGAATCATTACTGTGTAATCTAGATTATTGACTCTAGTGCAAGTGGGAGACTGAAGGAAATATGCCCTAGAGGCAATAATAAAGTTATTATTTATTTCCTTATATCATGATAAATGTTTATTATTCATGCTAGAATTGTATTAACCGGAAACATAATACATGTGTGAATACATAGACCAACAAAGTGTCACTAGTATGCCTCTACTTGACTAGCTCATTAATCAAAGATGGTTATGTTTCCTAACCATGAACAAAGAGTTGTTATTCGATTAACGAGGTCACATCATTAGTAGAATGATCTGATTGACATGACCCATTCCATTAGCTTAGCACCCGATCGTTTAGTATGTTGCTATTGCTTTCTTCATGACTTATACATGTTCCTATAACTATGAGATTATGCAACTCCCGTTTACCGGAGGAACACTTTGGGTACTACCAAACGTCACAACGTAACTGGGTGATTATAAAGGAGTACTACAGGTGTCTCCAATGGTAGATGTTGGGTTGGCGTATTTCGAGATTAGGGTTTGTCACTCCGATTGTCGGAGAGGTATCTCTGGGCCCTCTCGGTAATGCACATCACATAAGCCTTGCAAGCACTGCAACTAATATGTTAGTTGTGAGATGATGTATTACGGAACGAGTAAAGAGACTTGCCGGTAACGAGATTGAACTAGGTATTGGATACCGACGATCGAATCTCGGGCAAGTAACATACCGATGACAAAGGGAACAACGTATGTTGTTATGCGGTCTGACCGATAAAGATCTTCGTAGAATATGTAGGAGCCAATATGGGCATCCAGGTCCCGCTATTGGTTATTGACCGGAGACGTGTCTCGGTCATGTCTACATTGTTCTCGAACCGTAGGGTCCGCACGCTTAACGTTACGATGACAGTTATTATGAGTTTATGCATTTTGATGTACCGAAGGTTGTTCGGAGTCCCGGATGAGATCACGGACATGACGAGGAGTCTCGAAATGGTCGAGACGTAAAGATTGATATATTGGAAGCCTATGTTTGGACATAGGAAGTGTTCCGGGTGAAATCGGGATTTTACGGAATACCGGGAGGGTTACCGGAACCCCCCGGGAGACTAATGGGCCTATTGGGCCTTAGTGGAAAAAGAGAAAAGGGACAAGCCCAAGCTGGCCGGCGCCCCCCCTTTCCCCAAGTCCTAGTAGGACTAGGAGAAGGGGCCGGCCCCCCTCTTTCTCCTTTCTCCCCGAGAGTCCTAATTGGATTAGGATTGGAGGGAGGAGTCCTACTCCCGGTGGGAGTAGGACTCCCCTGCGCCTCCTCTCCCTGGCCGGCCGGCTCCCCCTCCTCCAACCTTTATATACGGGGGCAGGGGGCACCTCAAGACACACAAGTTGATCCTTGAGATCGTTCCTTAGCCGTGTGCGGTGCCCCCTGCCACCAAATTCCACCTCGATCATACCGTTACAGTGCTTAGGCGAAGCCCTGCGTCGGTAGTACATCAAGATCGTCATCACGCCGTCGTGCTGACGGAACTCTTCCTCGACGCTTTGCTGGATCGGAGCCCGAGGAACGTCATCGAGCTGAACGTGTGCTAAGAACTCGGAGGTGCCGGAGTAACGGTGCTTGGATCGGTCGGATCGGGAAGAAGACGTACGACTACTTCCTCTACGTTGTGTGATCGCTTCCGCAGTCGGTCTGCGTTGGTACGTAGACAACACTCTCCCCTCTCGTTGCTATGCATCACCATGATCTTGCGTGTGCGTAGGAAAATTTTCGAAATTACTACGTTCCCCAACATAGCCCACCCGCTCCCTCCTATCCCCTCCCCCTGCCTGCCTGCCCCGTGATCCATCGCACAGATGGCAGGTACTATAGCGACCTCCTCCCCAGCGGATCCGGCCTCCTCCGATGGAGATCCATCCTGGGCACCGCCTTATTCTCATGCGTGCACGTCTATATCAACGTCTCATTCCACCTCACCTAAGCATTTACCTTCCCACCTCTGCTTTAGATCCACATCACTTTGCAAGGTATGTGCTTGATTGTTCCGAACTGGATCGATGGATTGTGCAAGGTACTTTGGGTGTCGTCATTGACGGCAATTGTCACGCCATGCTACCATCGGAGGGGTCCCTCATCGATCATTAGGTTCTTCCGAACTGCACGAGCTCCATTGAGAAGGATGTTTTTAATTTTGGTTTTGCCTACATGCTTTCTTTGCCTGTATCTACTTAGCTAATGTCTTCTTATAGATAGTAGCTGCTGAAGTGGTGATCAAAGTTGTTCACTATAAGGAAACAACCATGATAACAAAAGTGTATATTCCCTGACCTTTGATCTGAAGTACTTTTTCATTAGAAACTTGCAACAGCCAGGCATTGAAATTAGCAACAGCTTCGTACGTACTGAACTAATTTGCAGCAACACGTACTGAACTAAGTTAGGTTATGCTCATCGTTCCAACATGCTTAGTGATAACCACCTAGCAAGCTGATCAAACATGAAAAAATTGAAGTGCTACTGCTAATCGTACTATTTTGAATGTGAAAATCTATTTAATTGGCTCTTCTCTAATTGTACACTTGCATAAATCTCAGATCTTGCAAATTACAGTATAACCATAAAAGTCATGCTTTGACTCCCATAGGGCCTTTTGCACTTTAATATGACTAATAATTTGCCTTAATATCACAGATTGTATTACTACCTTTCTAAGTGAATGACATTCAAGAAGGTCATTAAATAAAACCAAGAAATCCTTCTGGTATTGGAGTGTAGGAAAGTTGAGACTATAAAACCAAAAGGTTATATTTACATTTATTAGAGAAGGTTCTTTACTTTTTATAGGAAAACACAAAATGTTGCGATATAGAGTCTAAGTGGTGGGCCTCCTTGATCCACTTGGTGGATGAGGGCGACTCCGGTCCTGGCACCCATAGTGCCAGTGATCCAAAAATCATAGGGCCTGGATATAGCTCTAGCAGACGTATGCGGCTTGCGCATCGAGCTTGGTCGTCTCGAGCATGGAGATAGGCGAGTTGTAGACCAAGAGCTGGTACAGAGATAGGCGAGTTGTAGACAAGAGCTGGTGGGCAGCAAGAAACGCATGCACACCAAAGAACAAATCTGAGTCACATGCCTACTTCTATTGGTTTCTACAAAGAGCGGCTAGCTTAGATCTTAGACCAGTCGGTCACTGTCGAGGTCGCCAAGGTGATCTTACAGCACCGCCGTGGGGATTTCTCATGATTTTATGTAGGCAAGCCGCAAGTGGTGGTGGTGATTGGCTGGGTGGTGTCGCTGCCTTGGGAAGAGACAAAGTGATGGTAAAAGTAAGCAGGATCCGATGATTCTTCCGTGGGGATAGCCAAAGTCAAGATGTCGACTACAGACTCGTCGCAGACTTGCAGTGAACCTGGATGCGGCGAGCCTGATTTGTGGATCGATGGCGGGTCTTGACTTTGTTAGGCTGGGATTGGATGGTTGCGGAGGGTGGTGTGCTTGGTTGGGTTCCCATGGAAGAATGTGGCCTCCTTGTAGATCTGGTCATGCCCATCCTAGAGAACATTGTGTCCCTAGCTCCCTCGAGGAGCAAGGACAGTGCAAGCGGCAGCAGGGGTAGGGGTAGATGTGGGGAGGGATGTCGGCGGCTGCTCGAGGTCATCATGATGAAACCCTTGACGTCCCATCTTCATCAATGGAAGTGGAAGAGCACGAAGTCGAGATTGGATAGGAGTTTGAGTTTTTTTTGGCACCGATCAGTTCCCCACTTTAGAGATGTATTTTTTTTGCGTGCGAGCAAACAGTGGGTTGATTCTAAAAGGGATAGGCACTTTTCAACAGAAGTACATGACGGACCAAAAATATGACCTCATTTTATTCCTTTGATAGATATCGTATTATTTGTTGTTGTTCGTTTGGTGAAATTTCCTAATATTTGATTGTTGTGTTTCTAATTAGAACACCCCATAATCACCCAATATGAGGGAAGGATAAATGAAAGATATTGATTATAAATTTTGAAGAGCCCGTGGCAACGCACGGGCGTTATACTAGTGTATTATTGATTCTTGTGATTAAAAAAACATGTTACTTTGAATGGGCCTCAACGTGAGATCGATCGTTATTGGCATAAACTAAGTGCTTAGAGATTGTGACGTGACTAAGAACAGACAAAAATATTTTCTAAATTTCAATCTATTCGCTGTCCATTCAGTCCACTCTTAAGATCAGTGTGGATGAGTGTGTGCATGGTCTTTCTCCATATCCCCATGCCATATTTGTCATTATTATCACGGGGAGATTCTACGGCGTGGGGGCCTTGTGGAACAATAAAAATTATGGGTGCGCTTAGACGAAGATTACTCTTGCAGCAAACGACATGGACGGTGAGGCGGTTGATTAGTGTATCTTATATGTACTCAATTGTTTAAGGGATTCGGGAGTTATTGGAATACAACTTTTTTTGTTGATATTGTTTGTTTTGTGGTTGCTTACCACACATTATGCGATTGCTCTTAGTATAACTTTGTACTACTAATTTTATACTAATTCAGTGATAATTAATATGGATCGAAAGGAGTAATGAAGATAACGCCCCCTGCAAAAAAATGGAGATAATGTATTATATACATATTTTATTTACAGCTTTAAATCACGTGACAGACTTTAAAATGAAATTGTTTTATCAACAAGGCATATGCCCTAGAAAAACCACAAAAATGAGATAAAAATAGACTGGAAAAATATTTTTCCCAGCCTCGCGTGTATAGCCTTTTCACGCTGGTGTCCCGGGCTCTCGGCTCGACCTTCTCGCTCGCGAATGGCGCCCGCGTCGTCATCACTCCCCCTCCCCCCCCCCCCCCACCGCTTGCCTCCCGCTCAGCCCAAACTTCCCTGCTCGCCACCGATTCCGCCTCGCTTTCCAGTGCATTGGCTAGCCGCTCTACAGGTCCTCCGCCTCGCTTTCCACTGCGTCGGTGGCCTCGAAATGCTGCCTGGGAGGTGTTCGACGGAATGCTCCTGCGGGTCGGAAGCACAGCTGGCCTCGTAGCCTTGCAGGTAGGGCTGCAAGAAAAGCTCGAGGCTCGTGAGCCGCTCGAGATCGACTCGTTTTTTGACTTGACTCGAGATCGACTCGAAAAAAAACGAGCTGAGTTTCAACACTTTATATAGCTCGACGAGAAATGAGCCGATCTTCAGCCAATGGTGGCTCGCTCGATTTTAGCTTGATAACTCGACAGAATATCATTATTTTAAATGATCATACCATATATTAAATGAAAATAAGATAATTTATTGCCATATATGTTGTCCACATTTTTTCTCCATTTTATTTACCAACGAACATGAAAAGTTAATTAAGTGCAGAGAAGATTTAGGCATAATTATGGCAGTTGGTCGACTATGTGTTAAATATCCTATTTTTTGGCAAAGGTTCCCAGCATATTCACCTTAATTTTTTTGTTTTACATCCATAGATTTATAAATTTTTACCATCACATTTAACTCGAAACTAGCTCAAGATCAGTTCGAGATCGTTACAAGCTGAGCATGAGTCATGTTCTACAACTCGATCATGAGCTTCACTCAGTTTGAGCTCGCTCGAATTTTCATTTGAGTTGAGCTGAGCGAACTCCAACTCGCTCAAGCTCGACTCGTTTGCAGCACTACTTGCAAGTAAGGATTGCTCTGTTCCTCTGTTCATTATTGCAAATTACAATGGCGCCTGAGGTTGAGTAATCCAAGGACTGGCTGGGCAGCCATCCGGTGGTTCCCCAAATTCACTTGGAGAATTAAAAGCTGGTGGTCGTTAAAACAGCGAGGAGTTAAAAAGGGAATGACCCGCAAGTAAACATGAAGGAGGCTGCTAGGTCCCGGTCGACCGGGCCAAATTTTGGTCGGTCGCCTCGCGGCTGTCCGATTCAGCCCGTAGCAACCGATTGGTTAGTCGTTGGATCTTCATATATCTCCTCTCACACATCTCGCGGGGGGGGGGGGAGGAAATCTCCGGCGTGCAGCACGCCATCCCTGCGATGCCATTCCAACGCCCTCGTCGCCTTGGCCATGGTCATCGAGCTCCTCCCGAGGGGTGTCGCCATGGCTGCCAGGGCACCGCCATGGCCTTGGTTGTCAAGCCTCGCCGCCGAGGCACGGCCATGCCGGCCCCAGCTCCCGCCGACCGCGATCATAGGACCATTGTAATCGTTTGCAGCACCGCTGCCTAGGGTGTTTCAGCACCGTGACTGGTTGCAGCATTTGTTGACATCGGTCGTAGCAAACGGCATTGCCGGTTGTAGCACTAGGCTCGCCCCTAGTCGCCACCATTACAGCTTTTGTCGATGCTGGTTGCAGCTGTGCCCGTGGCCGGTCCCAGCTTTTTCGATGCAAGTTGCAGCTTTGTCTCGACATCACTAGTAACAACCGCCATTGCTCGTTGTAGCATCTCGCGGTCATGGTTCCAACTCTACTGCCGGCTTGCTCTAGCAATTATACACCACGGTTGCAGCAACGACGACAGCCGGTTCCAGCATCTCGGGCCGACAGTTCCAATAAATCCGGCCATTGGTTGTAGCAGGGTCATCCGCTGGTTGCAGCTTTTCCGTCATATGTTGCTTCCAGTCAGCTGTCAAATGCAACATGGCCAGGGGTGGTGTGGTGCCAGCATCCCAATCTACCTGGGGCTGGCTGTTCCTAGTGCATGCTCCGAGCTCGGGCACCTTAGAGTTGGATTTGCCGGCTCTAGGCCACCTCCGGTCATGCCAAGGCGGGGTCTTGCGGGCTAGATGGGCGGCGTCCTCACGTTATGGCATCGGTGAGGGATCGTGACGTCTTCGGGAGGGATCGTTATGCCGTTGGACGGATCGGCACCGTTGGCCATGGGCATGGCTGCGTGTGAGCTCGCCTAGGTTGGGGCTTGGTTGATGGCGGCCGTTGGCAGTCACTGGATCGTGTCCCCCTCGGTCCACCGGGACTGGCTGGGGATGCCAGCGTGGGCGTTTCCTACGGTGGAGTGTGCTGATGTCGGGCTAGGAGTGGATGGAGTGCCTCTGCTCCTTCGACCTTGGTTGGTGTGCTGTGGCAGGGGCGATTGACGGGTATCTCGAGAAATGGATGCCGGGTCGGCGGCCCGGGTGGAGGTCCATATGGTTGGCTCTTCGGCGGGCACCATGGGGCGGCGATGGCTATGCTTCTTGGTTGTGTGGGCGGCAAGGGGTGTAGCGGTTGGGGGCTTGGGCTCATTTCCTGTCTTCGACAGTAGCGATGTCCAGATCCAAAACTGGAGGCTTGTGCTCGCCGCAGTGGTTCTGGGTGCCTCATCGTGGCATGGGTGAGCTGCCGAGTGAAAACTCCGCGCTTTGGCGCCGGCGTCGGCCATGCTTGCAGGCGCCGCTCACCTCTTGAGGCCGTCGTTGTGGTTCGAGGTGAAGACCTCTCTCCTTCCTGGACTAAGCAACGGTGACGCTTACCGTCGTCCTCCCTCCTTAGGGCGTTGTCATGGAGCCTAGGTGACCTAGTGCGTGACGTGTCGTGTTTTCAGGCCTACCTGTATTAGTTTTTGGTAGCATTCTCGTGTTCGTGTGTGTTGTCCGGTTATCCTAGGATCTGCTTTGTAAGAGGGCCTCCTCATTCCGTTGTATCGGTTGGCCGTGTACTGTGATATTTGCTTTATATATAAAGCAGGGCGTGAGCCTGTTTTGAGGGAGGGTTTCACCCTCTTAGCTATCTCACTAGATAACCGTTAGTAGTTACTTATCTCTCACCTATAGCCGAAAAAGGCTTTCGCCTCGCTTTATAAATAAAGCAAACCGCCACTGAGCACACATACATGGACTAGTTCAAACACACGCACCCAAGTCACACAATCAAGTACAAAGGTTATGTTGAGGTCACAGCTCAACAAGCCCAAAAAAGACTAAAAGAAAAGAGCCGAGGCGCCAGGGGACCAAACACGCGTCTAGTCAGGATCCGGCGGAGGCAGCGGGGGCGACGGGGAGAGACGGACGGCCATCGAGCGGAGGTCGGCGATGAAGGCAGAGATGGCGTTGCGGTCATCCGGGCGGCTAAGCAGCCGCCAGAGCTGCAAGAAACCAGACAATTTGAAGATAGCGTCAGTAGCCCGTCATAGAGGAGCACGCTGGATCACGAGCTTATTACGGATCGTCCAGAGGGTCCAAGCGATGACCCCAATTTCAAGCCACCTAATGTGGCGAGAAGCCAGGGGGGAGGCCTGGAGCTCCGTATACAGGTCGGGGAAGTTGGTGTGGCACCAATTTCCACCCACCACCTCGCGGAAACAGCTCCAAACGAATTGCGCGGACACACAGGAAAAGAAGATGTGATTCGAGTCTTCGGGGGTGGCGCAAAGCGAGCAAAGGCCAGAGCCCGGACCATTGCGTTTGCGAACCTCAATGCCAGACGGGATCCGACCGTGAATCCACTGCCACATGAAGATCCGGATTTTCAGAGGTAGGCGGATGGACCACACCGTGGCTAGGGGGGAGGAGCGGAGGATGGGGCGATGGCCTGGTACAACGACTTGGTGGAGAATTGGCCCAAAGGCTCGAGCCGCCATCTAACCTGATCCGGGCCACCGTCCACCACAGGCTCATGGAGAGCCACGCAATCTAGCAACTCACGCCAAGCGGCGGATTCCGGGGGGCCAAAAGGCCTCCAGAAAGCGAGGCGCCCTAAGTCAATAAGGGCCCTCTCAATTGAGATCAAGGGGTCAACCGCGATGGAGAAGAGGTCGGGGAAGCGCGCGGCAAAGGGGGAGCCTCCGGCCCACCGATCAAACCAGAACATAGTTGCCGAGCCGGACCCCACAGAGATGGAAGTCCTGATGCGAAGGACAGGGAGAAGCTGGACGACCGATTGCCAGAACTGCGAGCCGCCATGATGTCAAGCCAGAGGCCACCATGGCCTTGCGAGATGCGCCGGAGATGACTTGGTAAGGGGCTGTCCACGCAAGTACTTATTCCGGATGATGTCGAGCCATAGGCCACCATGGCCTTGCGAGATGCGCCGGAGCCATCGGGACAGGAGGGCGATATTCATGAGTTTGGAACACATGATACCGAGGCCGCCCTGTTCCCTAGGCTTGCAAATGTCAGGCCAGTTGACCATATGATATTTCTGCTTATTGTGGTCGCCGGCCCAATAGAAGCGGGACTGGATTTTGGTGATCTCATGGTGCAGATTCTCGTGGAGGCTGTAGAAGCTCATGAGGAACAGGAGGAGGCTAGAGAGGGATGAGTTAATGAGAATGGTCCGAGCCGCCTTAGACAGCCATCTACCCTGCCAAGGTTCGATGCGTGTCTGAAGCTTGGTCACGGTCGGGCGTAGATCTGCGAGGTGAGCCGAGAGTCGCTAATAGGCCTTCCCAAGTAGGTCGTGGGGAATGAACCAAGGCGGCAGTTGAGCCGGTTAGCGATGGCAAGGGACTCGGCCTCAGAGTATCCCATCACCATCACATCACTCTTGTCAAAGTTTATCTTAAGGCCAGACATTTGTTGGAAGCAGAGAAGACGAAACTTAAGATTGGGGATGTCCAACTCAAAGCCTTCGATCATGATGATGGTGTCATCGGCATACTGGAGGAGGGAAATCCCAGAGCCACCAGCCAGGTGGGGAGTGATCCCGCGAATGTGGTCAGCAGCCTTCGCTTTGTCCAGGGTGGCGGCAAGCACGCCCACCACCATATCGAACAGGAAAGGGGAGAAGGGATCGCCTTGTCTAACCCCACAGAGTGTGGGGAAGTAGGGGCCAATCTCCCCATTAATGTTCACAGCAGTGCGACCGCAAGAGACCATCTGCATAACCCTGGTAATCCAGCGGTCGTCAAAGCCCTTTCGGAGCAAAACTTCCTGAAGGAAGGGCCAACTAACAGTGTCATAGGCCTTATGGAAATCAATCTTCAAGAAAACCGCCTTGAGGTGTTTAGATCGGACCTCATGGAGTACTTCATGAAGAACTAGCACCCCATCCAGGATATACCGCCCCTGAATGAAGGCGAACTGGTTGGGGTGGGTAATGTGGTCAGCGAGGAGGGTCACCCTATTGGCGTACCCTTTAGCCAGAATCCGGAAGATCACGTTGATGACCATGATTGGACGAAACTGGCGGATGTCAGAGGCACCCGGAACCTTCGGGATGAGCGAAATGATTCCATAGTTGAGGCGCCCGAGGTCAATGGACCCAACATAGAACTCCTCGAAGATGGCCATGATCTCAAGTTTAATCACATTCCAGAAGGCCTGGAAGAATTTCACCGGAAGGCCGTCGGGACCCAGAGCGGAGGTGGGGTTCATGCCTCGAATGGCAGCCCAAACCTCGCCCTCGGAGAAAGGGGCCGTGAGGGCCGCATTCTCCTCATCCGAAACCAGCTGGGCGTCGGTCCAGCAATCAGGAGCCAGGGAGAGGCCGCTCCTAGGAGCAGCAGAGACCAGGGATCTATAGAAACCGTCGACATGGCTACGAATGTCACGGGGGTCCTGCAGGAGGGAGACACCATCCCAGAGGAGGGGGATGGTGTTGCGCCTACGCCGGCCGTTCGCGATGGCCTGAAAGTAGGCCGTGTTCGCGTCGCCTTTCAAGACCCATTTCTGGGCCCCGTGGAGGCGCCAATACGCCTCCTCATCAGAGTAGATGACGGAGAGCTGGTCTTCTAAGTCGTAGTGAGAGAGCCACTCATCTGGAAAGAGGCCGCTGGAATCAGCACGAAGATCTAGGGCTTGGATGGCGGCCAACAAGGCCTTCTTACGCTCGCGGAGGTCACGCCCCAAGTTAGCGCCCCATCCCTTCATGAACTGTCGGCCACGCTTGGCACAAAAATGCCAAGAATCAATGGCCGAGGGGGGACGAGGGTGGGGGTGAGCACGGGCTTCCACCCAGCGGGTGCCAACAGCCTCCACAAAACCGATTTGGGACAGCCAAAATGTCTCAAAGCGGAATCGATGGGGAATCGGCGAAGGAGAGGAGGAGGGGCACGTGGTCGGAGCCGATCCTGGTGATGGCACGAAGGGAGGCAAGAGGGCAACGGAGGTCCCATTCCGGGGAAACTAGAACCCTGTCCAGCATGGACTAGGTTGGGGAGGCCTGACGATTGGTCCAGATAAACCTGGCACCAATTCTATCAATCTCACGGAGGCCGAGATTGGCAATGAAATCATTAAACATTTGCATCCATGCAAAGTTAACATTCGCGTTGCTCTTGTCCTCCGCGAAACGGAGGAGATTGAAATCGCCTCCAACGACCACCAGGAGAGAAGCGGCCTAAATTTTTTGGTGGATCTCCTCGAGGAAGGGAGCAGACCTACTATGGTCGGCCGGTCCGTAGACAATGATGACCTCCCACTTAAAATTAAGTGACCGTTCGAAGAGTTCCATGCTCAGAAAGAATTGCCCCCGGAGAAGTGGCCGAAATTTTCCGATGGATCTCCTCGAGGAAGGAAGCAGACCTACTATGGTCGGCCGGTCCGTAGACAATGATGACCTCTCACCTATAAATCCTTTATTACTCGGGCATAGTTTAGTTTAGTTTTTTTAAGTTGACGGACAAAGAAAAATCTAGGTCCACTTGGAGAATACTCTTTCTGTACTAGATGGAGAAACTATTAATGCACTGGATAAAAAAAGTTGTAGGTTAATTAGCACAGTGACATACCCTTTAGAAAAAAATCCAGATGAATGTTTTATAGCAAAATAAAAAATAAAGAAAAGAAACAAGAGTAGACGATGCGATGCCTATGAAACAAGTGTGGGTTTGGTGCTTGTGCTTGCCGTTGCTTTAGAATTTGTGATGCCTTGGTGTCCAGAAAGGAAAAGAATAAGAATCAAATAAAGAAAAACTCCACCGGCAGCTTATAAAGAATCAAATGAAGGAAAGGAACACTCCACCAATAGCTAACGATTGATCCCTGCCTCTCTTCCCACGACCTCTTCCCTGCGCGCGCCTACATATACCCTCAGCCACGCCGGATTCGCATTCTCGATCATTGTCTTCCGTCGCAGCTTGATCATCGTCTTCGCTGCAGGGAGCCACACACCGGATTCACATTCGTAAGTAGTATGAGAGTGCATTTTCTACCATGCACGGTATATACCGTGCATTGTCTACAGGGTGACAAAGCTATCATACTAGTGTACTAATCACCTCCTGTACGTTTCACTTCTGTCATATGATCAGTTTATGTGTCAGCCTTTTTGTAAATATAAATAATGTACTGTCCTTTGCATGTCCCCCCTATCCCCTTGCGACTCTATCACAGAAATATATTTTCTCTTCTATGTAACTGTTTAGATGAGGACATGCATGCAATAAGTTTCTTTTATATTCTTCTGAAATATTCTTCTCCCCTATCCCCTTGATATCTTCTGAAATAAAAGTTTCTTTTATATTCTATTTAGACAAATGTTTTCATACCAATGATACAAATGTTTTCATACCAATGATATATTTTAAACAAGACTTGTAGAAAACTTATCTATGTAACATAATGAGTTTCTGTGCTCATCAAATTGATCTATAGAAAACTTGATGAAACTTGGTACATTGTTTTTTTTTACAGTTTCGTAAGGTCTCGCCATGTTTCAGATTCGAATTTTAAAACTTGTCAAAATATATTCAATGGTGATTTTATTTTTAAGTTCCCTTCAAAAGGAACACAAATAAGCAAATGTATTGTAAATCAAACTAACGGTTCAAAAGACAAAATAAATTTAAATTTTAGAATCATACTCTCATATAAAAATAAGGCATGAGCGAGTGTAGTACTGTTGGTATTTACTTCGGGGATGAGAGGAGAGATATTGCAGGTTACTACAGGAAAATGTTGTCTGCACATGGAGAAAAAGTGACAGGTTGACAGTGTCATAAATTATGGTTTACTAAACAGTACAATGAGAACATGCATGCATGGATCCGAATCTTAAAAAGAGTGAGTGGCTGATAGATGCTGCACGGTATATACCATGCATGGGAGAATGTCTTTTCTCTAAGTAGTATGTACATACTTTTTCAAGCTTGTCCCCAAACTTTCGCAACAACAACTAACATCTGCATCTCGAAATGGTTCCAGCTGGCGTTGCTATGGACTTCGCCGTGGACGCTGCGCTCTGGGTGTTGGGCAAGGCGCTGGCCCCGGTCACGGACGGCCTGCTGGAGCCATGGGCGGCCAGCGCCGGGCTTGGCCACAACATCGACGCCCTCAAGATGGAGCTCCTCTACGCTCAGGGGATGCTCGACAACGCGCAGGGCAGGGAATTACGAAGCCCCGCGCTCAAGGAGCTTCTACACAAGCTCCGGGAGCTCGCGTACAGGGCTGACGACGTGCTTGACGAGCTTGACTACTTCCGCATCCAGGACGCGCTCGAAGGCACCTACCACGCCACCGCCGACTTGGATGCACAGGGCTGCATTGATGGCCTCGTCCTCAATGCTCGGCACACTGCCAGGGCCACCGCTCATAAGCTCAGGCTCTCACCATGTTCGCCTGGTGCTAGTGCTAGCCGTGGCGATCCCGGCGACGAAGCAGAAGGTGGGGGGAAACAAGGATGCCTGTTTAGCATCCGCACTCGTGGCAGGCATCAAATCAGCTCCCCACCAGCGTCACCCACCAACAATGGTGGATGCATTTCCAAGGTTATTTCTCGTGCTCGCAGCTCTGCCCACATTATCGGTAAGAATCTCACATGCTACTCTTTCCCGTCCGTCGACCACGATGACGATACCATGTTGGAACGACGGTTCCTTTGTGGCGCCTGGCAGTCCAAGGCAGTACAGAGAAATCATGTAGTGCAAACTCCAAAAAAGGAATTTGATAGGGTGGGGATGTCCCATAAGATGATAGAAATAGTGGAGCAGCTGAAAGCCCTATGTGGAAAGGTCTCCACCATCCTCAGTCTAGAGCTATTGGGTTCTAGTCGTACCTCTAACCAAGACAGTACTATGAACAGACCCAAAACCACCCCAAATATTGTAGAGCCTGAGTTATATGGGAGGGATGGCCAGAAAAAGAGCATCGTGGATGATGTTACACATGGTAAGTATTGTACAAATGAACTTACTGTGGTTCCACTTGTTGGTCCGGGTGGTATTGGGAAGACAACACTCACACAACACATATTTAGAGAACTCGAGAGTTCTTTCCAAGTTTCAGTTTGGATATGTGTCTCTCTCGATTTTAATGCAGATAGGTTGATACAAGAGATTGTGAACAAGATCCCTAAAGTGAACGGTGAAAAGGATAATGCTAGCAACCAAGAGTTAATTGAACAAAGATTAAAATCTAAGCGGTTGTTGCTTGTTTTAGATGATGTGTGGACATATCATGAGGATGAGTGGAAAAAACTATTAGCTCCATTGAAACATAATGATGGAGAAAAGGGTAATGTGGTTATAGTCACTACACGAATTCCAAAGGTAGCAAGTATGGTCACCACAACTAATTCTTCAATCAACGTGGAACGTTTAAGTCACGAGGATACTATGTCTTTCTTCGAAGTATGTGTATTTGGTGACCAACGACCATGGGAAGACCATCCTGAATTACGTGATGTTGGGAATAGAATAGTAACAAAATTGAAGGGTTTCCCTCTTGCAGCAAAAACAGTTGGTAGGTTACTAAGAAACCAGCTTACCTTGGACCACTGGACAAGAGTTGCAGAAAGTAGAGAATGGGAATTACAGACCAACGACATTGACATTATGCCTGCCCTAAAGCTTAGCTATGATTATCTCCCTTTTCATCTACAACAATGTTTTTCCTATTGTGCATTGTTTCCAGAAGATTATGAATTTGGTAGCAAAGAGTTGACTCACTTCTGGATAGGACTAGGCATTATAAGGTCACATGATCAGGCCAAAAGAACAGAAGGTGTTGCACTGTGCTATTTAGATGACTTGGTAAATCATGGATTCTTTAGAAAGAATGAGAAAGAAAATGGTCCTCGTTATGTTATTCATGACCTACTGCATGACTTGGCAGTGAAGGTTTCACCATATGAATGCCTTTGCATATATAGTTCTAATGTGAGGTCCATACAAATTCCTGCATCTGTACATCACTTGTCCATCATTGTAGAAAATACCGATGTCAAAGATATAACCACTTTTAAAGAATACAACAGTTATTTGAGTGCACTAGGTAAAAGATTGAAAGTTCAGAACTTACGCACTTTAGTGTTGTTTGGTGAATACCATGGAAACTTTGCCAAAACTTTTAGGGGTTTATTTAGGGAAGCTAGAGCCTTGCGCACTATTTTTCTGTCTGGTGCATCATATTCTGTGGATGCTATGTTGCTGGACTTTTCAGAACTTGTCCATCTTCGCTACCTAAGGATCAAATCAGTTCGTAATAAGGACATGTGCTTACCTAGTGCATTGTTTAGATCCTATCACTTAGAGGTAATTGATCTAGAAAGTTGGGGCGGCAGCTTTGGTTCAACAAGTCAAATGAGCAGCCTTGTAAAATTGGAGTGAATTGCAAAAAACATCGACACTTCAGGTTAGGTTTGCAGGAACCACACATATACGGAATTGTGCCAAAAAGCACTAATTTTTTTCATAATTTTTTGCAAAAAACACTAGTTGCTTGTTTGAACCGTTTTAAGTGCGTTTATGACAAGGGGGCCCGCATCCGTCGACGTGGCAACACTGTTCACACGGCAACGCCGTTAGACGGCCTTACACGGCGCTGGCGCACCGGTTCGAGCCGGGCGGGTCAAACAGCCCGAAGCAGTGCAGGCCCCACCCCCAGCCCTCACTCTCTCCCGTCCTTCTCCCTCTCTCTGCTCCCGCTCGTTCGCCGCCGCCGCCCCCTCCCACGTCTCCGGCCGCCGTCGCCGCCGCGTCGCCATGGTTTCCTGGTCTGAAGACGACAGCAGCGAGAACTCTCACCAGTACGCCGACTCAGCTTCAGACGAGGGCATCATCAAGGTGAGTTGCTCGAGCTCAAGCTAGGGTTAGGGTTGCGATTTGGGGATTTTTTTTGTTGAGCTTGATCTGAAGTTTTGTTGCCTTTCCTTTCAACCTCCAGATCCCTGAGACCATCGATGACTCCGATTTCGAGGGCACTGAACCTGATGTTTTGTGCAATGACCACTCCCTGCCAGCAGAGAGGCGTGTTGCTTTCCAGGGCATCCATACTGGCAGGAGGTTCTTTGCTTGTGCTGTGAAGGTATGTGCCAAATTTATGCTAATCTGGTCACTGTTTAGTACTGATTTTATAGTCAGCAGATCTGGTGTGCTAGTTGCTCAGTGAGGTCATTGTTTATATGTGAGCATGTGCATAGTGTTGTCAGCAGATCTGGCCTGTTAGTTAGGTTGCTAATTAGTTATGTATTTTCTGTGATAGTAGTGGGTTAGGGAGGTCATTGTTTATATGCCAGTATGTGCATAGGGTTGGGAGCACTGATTGAGACTTCTTACTTTATAGCATGTGGATTAGTGAGCACTGTAATTGTTTAACTCATTGTGTCATATAGCTAGCTCATACATGTTTGTTTAACTCATTCTATTACTTTATAACTGTTTGTTACTTTATAGCATGTGGATTAGTGAGCACTTTACACCATTTGTTACTTTGTAGCATTGTGTTACTTTATACCTGTTTAACACTAAAATTACAGGAGGGAAGAAACTGTGGGCTAGTTGAATGGGTTGATCCATTTTGGCCAGCTACAATGGAGAATGCATTGACCAAGTTGTGGGATAAGTATGAAGAGTGCAGGAGGAGCAAGATTGAGGACAATCTGGAAAGCTCATTTGCTGTTCACAATCTGACACGACAGAAGATCAAGCTGCAGGCAAGTTATGAGAGGTTGGTTGAAGATGTCAACGGCCTTCTGGATGCCCAGGAGCAGAGGGCTCAGTTGGAGAGAGGTAAGATGCAGAACAAACCTGATGAGAGCAAGCTGCAAGAGAGGTATGACATGCTCAAGAACCTGACAGTTGCTCAAGCCAATGTCATTAGGAACATGAAGTTGAAGCTTGCTGAAGAGAAGATTAAGTTGCAGGCCCACATTGATGAGCTTGAGAAGGTTGCCGAGCAGACCAAGCTGAAGCTGAATGGGATCAAGGCTATCTTAGATGAATGAGCAGTATAATGTAATATGTTGCTTATTAGTACCACCAGCATGGTTATGGGATGATGAGTACTATAATTATGGTTATGTAATGACTACTATTAGATGAATGATTATGTAATGTACCTATTTAGCATTAAGCACTATCGTGTAATATGGTACTTATTAGTTATGATAATCTGATGTTGTTGGTTGGTTGGTTTTGTCAATGCCTAGACACCCTAGACTCACTTGCTAGTTTTGTCGACGCCGAGTGACCCTAGACTCACTTGGTTGGCTTTGTCGATGCCGAGTGACCCTAGACTCACTTGGTGGGTTTTTCGACGCCGAGTGACCCTAGACTCACTTGGTGGGTTTTTCGACGTCGAGTGACCCTAGACTCACTTGGTGGGTCTTTCGACGCCGAGTGACCCTAGACTCACTTGGTGGGTTTTTCGACGCCGAGTGACCCTAGACTCACTTGGTGGGTCTTTCGACGCCGAGTGACCCTAGACTCACTTGGTGGGTTTTTCGACGCCGAGTGACCCTAGACTCACTTGGTGGGTCTTTCGACGCCGAGTGACCCTAGACTCACTTGGTTGTCTTTGTCGATGCCGAGTGACCCTAGACTCACTTGGTGGGTTTGTCGACGCCGAGTGACCCTAGACTCACTTGGTGGGTTTTTCGACGCCGAGTGACCCTAGACTCACTTGGTGGGTTTTTCGACGCCGAGTGACCCTAGACTCACTTGGTTGGCTTTGTCGATGCCGAGTGACCCTAGACTCACTTGGTGGGTTTGTCGACGCCGAGTGACCCTAGACTCACTTGGTGGGTTTTTCGACGCCGAGTGACCCTAGACTCACTTGGTGGGTCTTTCGACGCCGAGTGACCCTAGACTCACTTGGTTGGCTTTGTCGATGCCGAGTGACCCTAGACTCAGTTGGTGGGTTTTTCGACGCCGAGTGACCCTAGACTCGCTTGGTGGGTTTTTCGACGCCAAGTGACCCTAGACTCACTTGGTGGGTTTTTCGACACCGAGTGACCCTAGACTCACTTGGTGGGTTTTTCGACGCCGAGTGACCCTAGACTCACTTGGTGGGTTTTTTGACGCCGAGTGACCCTAAGCATCATCATCATCCATCTAAGCCAACATCATCACCAGAATCACCAGCATCATAGGCAACATTTTCAGGTTCTCACATCCATCTAAGCCAACATTTAAGATAAACATCCAAGTTCTCACAACCAACAATGGTTCAAAGCCAACATAGGCATCATAGGTTCTGAAAGCCAACAAAGGCATAATCTAGTTCACAGCTAACATAGGCATCATAGGGCCTGAAAGCCAACAAAGGCATCTAGTTCCCAGAAGCATAGAAGTACTCTTTCAACTTGTATGAAGAAGTCCTTTTTCTTCCACTCTGTCTTGGAGCTTGAAAAGTTGACATGTTTCCTGCAGAAGAGGTAGAGGCTGTACCAGCATTGGTAGCTTTCTTCCTGGGAGACCTCCTTGGAGGAGCAACAGGTGTAGTGGCAGCAGGTGTAGCTTTCTTCCTAGGAGACCTCCTTGGAGGAGCATCAGGTGTAGTGGCAGCAGGTGTAGGAGCAGCAGTTGATGGAGATGGCCTCTTCCTTGGTGGTGCAACAACTGTAGGTGCAGTAATAGATGAAGATGGCCTCTTCCTTGATGGTGCAGCAGCTGTAGATGCATTTGTTGTTGAAGTAGAAGCCTGTGACCTGTTTGGCTGCATTTCAAAAACAGTTAAGGATTGTGAGTTACAATGGAGACAAAATAAAGAGAATTGAGGTGCTACTATAACTAACCTGATGCTGGTTCATTCTCATAGCAAGAGCTGGCTTGAGGGGCTTGGAGCAAACATTGTATCTATGCCCTACAAGTTTGCAGTTGCTGCAAGTAATAGATGCCATCCTAGATGTATCTCTTGGTGCTAGCTTCTCAAATTGGTTTTTCCTCCTCTTTGTCTGTTGCTTCCCAACCTTATCTTTGAATACTGGAGGCTCTATGTCCTGAGTTCTTGTCCTTGGCCACAGGTTTGGACCAGGCACAGGAAATATGATATGTGCAAATGCTTTTTTATACATTTCCTTTTTGAAGAAATCAACAACAAAGTCCTCTGGCTGCAACTTAGCTTTCACTATTGCAGAAACTGCATGATGGCAAGGCATAGAAGTCATATCCCATTTCCTACATCCACATGTTCTGTCCAGCAAGTTCACTGAGTAGGTGTTTTCTCCACTAGTCACTTGGTAGATGTTAGGACCAGCCATCAAAGTCTGGCACCACCTTGAGTTGTACTTTGTCTCCTCTAACATTTCAGCATAGGTAGGGCAAATCTCCCAATTTGCTGTCTCTGTCTTTGTTCTATTCTTGTTAAATTTGACCATCAATTTTGTCCTAATTCCTTCTATCATGGTCACTATTGGCTTGCCTCTGACATCTAATATCATTTTATTAAACACCTCACTGATGTTGTTCACTACCAGGTCAGTTTTGCAATTAAAATCCATAGCATGCCTAGCCCAAGTATGAACAGGGATTTTGTGAAGCCATGTCCAAGCAGCCTTACACTCTCTTTTCAAAGCATTCATTGCATCAAGGTGTTCATTCTCAGTATAAGAGTAGCTAGCTACATCCATGTGTTTCTTTAATTCATCACCTCTAAAACCAGCAGTTTGGAAATTCTGATAGATATGTCTAAGGCAGAATCTTTGTGGACAATTGGGGAAAACATGATTTATTGCATTTAAAAGCCCCTGTTTGAAACAATGGGAAATAAAGCTAAGCATTGGTCCTATAAACAATAAAACAATGAAGCTATAGAAATGTGCATATGAAACCATGAAACCTAGTGCAATATTGTATGAGAAGAGAAGTTTACCTTCTGCCTATCAGAGATGATGGTATAATAGCCAAACTTCCCACTTTCTCCACCAAGTGCATCTTTAAGCTGTGTTAAGAACCAGGTCCAACTGTCTTTGTCCTCTTTGTCAACAACTCCAAATGCTATAGGGTAGATATTATTGTTCCCATCCCTTCCTGTTGCAGCAAGGATCTGTTGACCTGTTGACAGCTTGATAAAACAACCATCTACCCCTGCAAAGCTGACAATTGTGAGAACATAGTGTATGTAATGTGAGCACATAAACAATTCACAACTTAGTAAATGAAATGTACCTATGAATGGTCTGCATCCATTCAAAAACCCTTCTTTGCAAGCACTTAGACAGAAAAAGAGGCCATGAAACCTAGGGTTTTTGCTTGGGTACTCTGGTACATGCCTAGTAGTAACAATACATCTAGAGCCTGGGTTTGTATCCAACACAGCCTGCAAATAATCTCTTATTCTAGTGTATTGTCCTCTCTGATCTCCTTGGACAACCTTCAATGCTTGCTTCCTAGCCCTGTAGGCCATATGGGTGGACATCTCTATTCCATATTTCTTCTTCAGTGTCTGCATTATTGTGGTGACTGGTGTGCCAATATCAACTCTCATCATTGCCTCACACAGGTGTGCAACCCATTTTGCAGTGACCTTGGTGTTCTCTCCTACTGCTGGGCATGTGTGCACAAAATTTGCCTTCCTTATGCAAAAAGTAGTCTCATTTGCAACAACAGAAGCTGCAATAAAGAAAGGGCATTTTGCATTTGTGCACACGACTATGATGCTATCATTGCAGTTTCTGTGGAACTCATAATTCCTATTCTGAGTTATGTGCAATGTCTGAATTGCTCTCCTAAACTGATACACATTGAGGAAACAAAGTTTTCTACAAAACTGCTCCTCTGGGTTCTCTCTCTCTCCTCACTGTACCAGATCCTTGGCAAAGATCTCACTGATATGCTCTTCCTTCCATTGGGCAGAACAAATTGTACTTCCTCAGCTCCATCATCATATTCCTGCTTCAAAACACCAAGATCTGGCTCCTCATCTGATGATGGTACCCAAACATCCTCAAATCTCTGTTCCAAGCTAGAATGTGACCTCTCTGTTGGTCCTTTCCTAGCTTTCTTCTTCTTTGTAGGCACCTCTTGCTGCTGGGGCTGCTCCACCTGCTCCTCTTGCTCCACCTCCACATGTTGCCCTTCCTCATCATCCTCATACAGTTCATCCACATCAGTGTCTCCATCAAAATGAATGAGTGGATCCTCTCTTTGCTTCCTCATCTCATTAAGCCTCTGAAGATAGTCCTCATCTGCATCCAGATCTGAATCATCTTCAGTTAGAAGAATTGGTAGCTTCTGCTTAACCTTATTTACATGCTCAGCTGCAATCTTATGTTTCCTAAATTTGGCAATCTTTGTTCTCCTCTTCAACTCCATTAATGTTTCCAGCTCATCCTGATGTGCTGCATTGGATTGGTCCATGGCAGCATTTGTATCTAGATCATGGTTTGTGCTCTGCTGTGTAGTGTAGAACTGCAATGGCTCTGGCTGACTCTGTATTATACTTTTTGGTGGTGATCTTAAGAGAACACCAGAAGGATTTACTACATACACAGGGTTCTCTCCTATATGGCTCAAAGGAACCTGCTCCTCAACCAGATAGCCTGAGTTCAAATCTGCAGGTCTTGGATCAGTGCCCATAACCACTGTCAAGTTCACTACATGCTGATCATTGTTAGCAATATGGTCAAGCATTTCATCCACCTTATCATCATCACAAATTTCATCCATTCCTGCAATCCCCACACCAGGATCCCTCACAAAATACATGAAATCATTAAGCCCATATCCCTCTGTCTCTATTAGGGCAACCAAATTATAATATGTTATGTCTGAGATGCAAACTGATCTCTCCAAATTGTCTCTGTCATGAAAGTGCATTCTAACTTCCCAAACATCATCGTTCAAACTACACACAAATAATTAAAATAGCTTAATTTACAGAGCACTAAAACAGAGCACCAATGTACTGTAAAAAATGCATAATTCCTAAAATAGAGCACCAATGTACTGTAAAAAATGCATAATTTTAAAACAGAGCACTAAAACAGTGTGATCAACATTATAATTGCTACAATACAGTACCCTGGCTACATCATCTTCACTGTCAAAGCAATGCAAATCGATCTCTCCAAGTACAGTACCCTGCTAACTACTCTGCTGACTACATCATCAATTAACAGTGCCAAAAAACCTAACCCTAGAATCGATCTACAGGAAGAGGGATGAGGGGAGAGGGAAGAGAAAACTCACTAGACGCCGCCGAATGATGAGGCAATCCGGTGACTCTCCGACGGATTCTCCTTCACTGCCCTGGCCCAAGATCTTGCCGCCGCATATTCGAGACAGTGCTGGGGGCTCTGGCTGGGGCTGCTCGTATCCGACGGCCAGCTAGGGTTTGAGCTCCCGCATATATCTCCCACAGGTGCACCACCGTCTCCAACGCCGGCAGAGCCGCCGCCTGCGCCGCCAGCCGTCGCCATGACTGAGAGGAGAGAGTGCGGGGGAGGAAAAGAGAGTGAGAGGAGCGGACCGGGCAGGGTACGGCTCGAAGACTAAGCGGCCCGGCTCGAACCGGTGCGCCAGCGCCGTGTAACGCCGTCTAACGGCGTTGTCGTGTGAACAGTGTTGCCACGTCGACGGATGCGGGCCCCCCTTGTCATAAACGCACTTAAAACGGTCCAAACAAGCAACTAGTGTTTTTTGCAAAAAATTATGAAAAAAATTAGTGCTTTTTGGCACAATTCCGTATATGTGTGGTTCCTGCAAACCTAGCCTGAAGTGTCGATGTTTTTTGCAATTCACTCTGTAAAATTGCGTCATTTTGGTGTGCCGGAAGATAGTCTTAAACTTCACTCTAGCATATGCGAGGTTGAGAAACTTAAATTCCTAGAGGAACTGAGGAGATTTGAAGTGGGAAAAGAAACCAAGGGTTTTGAATTAAGTCAACTAGGAGAACTGACAGAGCTTGGAGGATCACTTGGCATTTATAATCTCGAAAAGGTGCAGAAAAAAGACGAGGCAAATGAACTAAAACTAATACACAAAAAACACTTACACAAGCTAATACTAGAATGGTCTTTTGATAGACCTAACAAGGAGGCAGAACAAGAAGAAAAGGTCATCGAAAGTCTTGTCCCACATAGTAATCTTCAAGACCTATGCATTAGAGGGCATGGAGGTGCTAATTGCCCATCATGGCTGGGCAGGTACCTCTCGGTTGAAAATTTAGAATCGCTTTCTCTGTGCAATGTATCTTGGAGCACGCTTCCCCCTCTTGGGGAGTTGAGGTTTATTGATGACTGTGGTGAAGAGTGTAAGGGTTTTGTCTTAAGCCAACGTTTCCAAATTTTGAGAAGGCTAGAATTAGTTGGGATACCAGGACTAGCAAGATGGATTGGAAATGGCAAATGTCATTTGTTCTCTGTTCTAGAGTTGGTCATCATTGAAGATTGTCCTGAGCTGGTGGAGTTGCCATTTTCCCACCCTAGTTGCCATCAAGCGAAGCAAGAGGAGAACATGACTTGGTTTCCGAAACTAATGAAGCTCAAGATTATACGCTGCCCCCAATTGGCGTCATTGCCTCCAATTCCTTGGACCGAAGCGCCATGCTCAGTTGAGATAGAACAAGCAGGATCAGTATTTGAGAAGCTAGTGTACTCCAAGAACTACAAATCGGAATTGAGTTTGCAAGTTAAGGGAAAAGACGGTCAGCATGGCGTGTTGTGGAACGGGTTGGCTTTCCATAATCTAGCTGATCTGAAAGAGCTGCGGGTGGAGAAGTGCCCTCCCCTGCCACTGATTCACCTCCAAAAGCTAAAATCTCTCAAGTCCCTCAAGATGACCGGTATGAGCAACTCGTTGCTGCTGTTTGAAGGTGAAGGCCCGCTTTCAGTTGAAGAAATAGAGATCGAGCACTATGGTGCTGATGGGAAGGAACTGACACAACTGTTATCTCATTTCCCGAAGCTCACTAAGTTGGAAGTGAGTAGTTGTGAGAAGATAACAGAGGAGCTTCAGATGGAGATGACGACACCATCATATTTAAGTAATGAGCATGCAAAAGCAGGGCACCATCAGACAAGACGGGAGGAGGTAGAAGATGCAGCAGCAGGAGGAGGTCTACTGCTCCTGCCTCGGCAACTACAGGAGTTGGTCATCTCTGGTTGCAGAGAGCTGCGGTTACTCTCCGATTCACTTGTCAAGGACAGCACACACGGAGGAGGGCTCCAGAGTCTTTGCTCCCTCCAATCGTTGCGCATATATGATTGCCCCAGGTTCCTCTCGTCCTATTCATCCTCCGCCGCATCTTGTTTCCCCTTCCCGACCTCCCTGCAACAACTCATGCTGGAGGCTCCCCTCTCAAATCTCATCTCTCTCACCGCTTTATTCGTGCGTAATTGTGGGGATCTAAGAGGCGAGGGCTTATGGCCTCTCGTCGCCCAGGGCCGACTCACAGGATTACTCGTCACTGAAACCCCCCAATTCTTCACTGGTTCTGAGCCCTCACGGCCACATGACCAAGAGGCAAGAGATTCCTTTCTCTTCATCCAAACTCCAACATCTCTGGACAGATGACTTGGCAGGAGTCCTTACCGCGCCCATATGCACACTCCTCTCTTCCTCCCTCACCAAATTAATTTTGTATGCCAACAAAGAGGTGGAGCGCTTCACAGAGAAGCAAGAGGAGGCCCTTCACCTCCTCAATTCCCTCCAGGAACTCAACTTTTGGAAGTGTTGGAAGCTGCAGCGCCTCCCTGCAGGGCTAACCAAGCTTGCCAGCCTCAAGATATTACACATTTGGGGGTGTCCAGCCATCCAATTGCTGTCCAAGGACGGACTACCAAGCTCTCTGCAAGAATTAGAGATCAAAGACTGTCCTGCCATCAAATCTCTGCCCAAGGACGGCCTGCCAAGTTCACTACGGAAATTACAAGTTTCTAATGGCATCAGCAAGGAGCTTAAAAAGCAGTGCCGCAAGTTAAAAGGAACCATTCCAATAATCATAGACTACAACAACGACGACTACTAACCCAAGGTAACAGACATTTGATGGCTTGTACTCATTCCACACTTTCCCACCCTCAAATTTATGTTAATTTCCATAATTAATCTCGTAATTAAGCATCAGAGTAGTTGCCTTTTTGTTTGCTTCACCGTAGTGCCATCAAAATAACCCACTTGTTTTAATCTTCTGAATGCGCAGGGATCTTCTTTGATTTGTACATTCTTCTAGCCTAGCCTTGTAGATCCAGTTCCTTCTGCATCCAAACACAGTTCAAAGAGTATACTTCTCTGTACAACTAATCCAAGGTAACAAACAATTCCTTCTCTGTACTTGTCCCACAAATTTCCATTGCTTTTCCTAGTTAGCCCCAAAGGCACCAGAGCCATTCTCCTTTTGTTTACTTCACTGCAGCTATTGCCTTGCAATCTGTCTGAATAACCCACTTGTTTTAATCTTTTGTACATGCAGAGGTCTTCTTGGACTTGTATATTCTTCTAGCCTAGCCTTGTTTGTAGTTCCAGTTCTCTCTCTATCCAAGAACAGAAGGTTCCAGATTATAGCACCCATCCATTATAGAATAACCGTCCCAACTATTCCAATACATCACTTCATGCACCTGTTTGCCCATTTAACCAGTATAGTTTGTTGTGCTTTGTCTTGTTATTTTTGGTTACCTTGGAAGTTTTGCCTTCATGGATTGTCGCATTTTGAGGTTTTCTACTTACTGTCGAAACTAAACAATACTTCTTTGCTTGTATCCATGCCCAGCCACCACCAGTTTCCATTGCTTTTCCCTGATCCCACACACGTCACAAATTTCCATTTTATCAGTTTCATTTACAGCATAATCTGAAAAAAATATGTGTTTCGTTCTACCATGCAGGCCTCTGCCATGGAGTTGTAAAAGTTCTTCTATCCTTAAAGTTTTTGCATACACGTACAGTTCGGACGCCATGGCCCTGGGTGGTATCACCTACATAAATATGGTATGTGCATATATGTAAAAAACACAGCTTACCCTGTGGAAAACTAATCCACGGTAACCCATACATAAGAGTTATTTTGGTTTAGTTTCGATTACGTGTCCGCATAATCTGAACAATGTATGCTATCTTTCAATCTACTTTGCAGGGATCTGTCTTGGAGTTGTTCATTCTTAAGGACTTGGAGAATTCTCTTCTTCTTGTCACAAAAACAGAAAAAAAAAACAGGAAAGGGAAAAGAGGCAAAAAAAAGAGAAGAAAAAAAAACGAAAAAGGAAAAGAAAGAAAGAAATAAAAAAAAAGAGAGAGTAAAGCTCTCCATCTGTTCACTATTCGCACATGTTCGTGACTTCTTGATAGGTGTTTGTCCAGTTGTTTTATGTTCTTTCAGTAAAAAGTTAGAAATATTAATTGTGTAGGTTGATTGCCTGATATTTGTGTTACATATTTGGAAATCAATATGGCAGAAGTAGCTCCCAGCAAAAGGATAAAGGAAACAAAAAATTGTAAGGGAAAGAATACAAATCCATTATATGGGTTTTGTGTGGTATCTTTATGAAAGATGGTTGTATGATTCTTTTATGCTTTTTAGGAATTGAGAGAAATATTAACTGACTAGAATTAGTTGCCTAATAGCTGTATCACTAATTTAGAGAGGGAGGAGTACAGGAGCAGGTCTGAATAGTGAAGGTATAGCTCCCCTTTGTGCTGGATTAAAAAAATATAGAGTGGGAGAAATACAGGAGCATGTCCGAAGACTGAAGGTATAGCTCCGGTTTGTGATGCATTATTGAAGTATGCACCCTGCACTATGGTATAGTGAGGTTAATACAGGTATGTTCTAGTTACAAAATCTAAAAAATGCAGTAAGATGCATGGCTGAAAAATATGTGAATAATTGACACTACCTTATTTTGTAGATCAATCTCCTAGGAAGAGAAGTATTGGCCCAAGCTTTGTTTGGTTCAAGCAGTTTTTTGCCGCTGCACCGGCCACACAAAAATGCACTCCGTAGATGCAGGGTCATTGTTCCAAGCATTTCTGTTCTAATGCCAGAATTATTCTTGATCTGTAAGGTGCACACCCGTGATTATACCTAGATATTGATTTACAGGGAAATCCTTCCCCTTGTGGTATTCTTAATGACTTGCTTGATTTTGTTGTTTCTCAGCTGCAGTGAACCAAACTCTTCTTCACCTTAGACTAGTTGACTCATCAACCAGTAACTGCTGTGATGGATATCCAATCTGTCCAATCCCGTTCACGTTCACACGGTATGTTGTGTGTTGTAGTCTGATAATATTTTGTTCACTTAATATCAGGTTGCAATATATCCACCTTGGCAAAATGGTGCGGAATACTTACAATCTTACTTGGTACATTTGTCAGCAGATGTAACATGGAGGGTACTGGCAAAATGATCAGCATTTTCTTCAGAAAGGAAAATGATGGCCATCTGACACACAAAAAGGGCAAAAGGAAAAAAGGAAAAAAAATGGAAGAAAATGGAAAAGGAAAGGAAAAAAAAGGAAGAATAAATTATGGAAGAAAACTCTCCATCGACCCACAGTTTGCACACTGGACAGAGAAGTGCAGAAGTCGAAGAGGATTGGCGACGGCCCCCTTCCTCCTCCACCGAACCCCAGACTGATTCACCATGTCATGATGGTGTCGGGAGGCGACGGTGATGAGTGATGGTGGCGGCGGAGGGCATGTGAGTGATAGCAATGATGCTGGTTACTTCTCATGGAGGACGCGGCAGGGGCTGTGGAGGAGCATAATGACATCCCTAGTTTGATTGGAGCATTCTCTCTGTTTGGTATGCCATATCTGAAGAAGTTGCTGCTGATGCAACTTGTATCTCCTATCCTTTCTAGACTGGTTAGTATATGCATAAGTTTCCCTACTCCCATATTCGCATTACTGTTTAGGAATTTTATTGGTAGTTTGTTGTTCTGAGCCTAGTTGTTTTAGTTACTTGCACAATTTCCTTGTGTGTTTTGAGTTGTTCTTACAGTTGAAATTTAGCAAATACTTCCTTGTTTGTATCCATCTCCGACTCCACCAGTTTCAATTGCTTTTTCCGGATGCCACACTGGGGGTAGATAGTCATTTTTTTTTTCTCTTACCACACAATCTTAATAATTTGTGTTTTGATGTATTATGCAGAGGCCTCTGCCAACTTGTAAACTCTTCAAAAAAAATGATTTGTCCCGGCATTCACCCACTGTTTGGACGCCATGGCCTTGGGCGGTATCTCCTCCCTGTACATAAATACGGTATGTATATGTAAGAACACACTTTTACCCTTTGTAAAATTAATACATGCTTCTCCTAAAGCCAGGCGTCAAGTCATTTTGGTTTTTATTGGACGACCTGTTAACGCATAATCTGAATTGTCCTTTGGTTATATTTTAATCTACTTTGCAGGGACCTGTATTGGAGTTGTACACTATCATAGCCCGGGAGAACTATCTCCATTCTTCTTACAAAAAAAGGGGGAAATGTGAAAAGAAAGAAAGAAAGAAAGAAAGAAAAGGGGAAAAAGAGAAAGAAAGAAAAATAAAAAGGAAAAGAAAAAAAAACAAAAAATGTGAAAAAAGAGAAAGAACAGGGAGGGAACGGGAAGTAAAAAAGAAGAGGAAAACCTTCATTCATTCACCATTCGAATGTGTGGTGTATCAAAGGTGGTTGTGCAGTTGTTTTAGGTTATTTCAGGAGAAAAGTAGAAATATTAATAGCGTAGGATTGTTCACCCAGTAGGTGTGATACAAATTTGGAAATCAAGATGGCACTAGTAGCTCCCATCAAAATAAAGGAGGAAAAAAGAAAAAATGAGTAAAGAAAAATCTTCATCCATTCTGTGGGTTTTGTGTGGTATCTATACAAAAGGTGGTTGCATAATTGTCGTATGTTCTTTCAAGAAAATCTAGAGAGTATTGATGTACTAGGATTGGTTGCATGAGATAGTCATGTCACAAATTTAGAGAGGGGAGGGAATACAGGAGCAAGTCCAAGGTCTAGCTCCCATTTGTGTTGGATCAGTGAAGTGTGCGGCTTGCGGCATGTTAAATTGGAGTTGGAGTTAAGAAAGGTATGTGCTAGTTACAAATTGGAAAAATCCATTCAGATGCATGACTGAAAATTTATTAGTGATTCACACTACCTTATTTTGTAGATCAATCTCCTTGGATTGTCTGGTAGATGGGGTTTCATTTGTTCTAGGATTACTTTTGAACTGCAAGGTGCACACTCGTGATTATACTGAGATGTTAGTTTATCTTGCAAATCCTTTTTGACATTCTTAATGACCTGATTTCTATTTGTCCTCGACTGCAGTGAGCAAAACCTATATTCAGCTTAGACTAGTTAAGTCATTCACCAGGAATTGCTGCGATGAATATGCAATCAGGCCAATCCCTTAAACACTCATATGGTGGGTGATGTACTCTAGTCTGATAGTATAATATTTTGTTTATTTTGGCATCATACTGCAACAAGAATTTACCCTGGAGAAATGGTGAGAAGTACTTACAAATTCTCTTATGTCGGCAGATGTAACATGGAAGGTACAAGGGAAATGGTGGCCATTTTCTTCGCAAAAGCAAAATGCTGCTCATCTGGTTTGCCTGACGTCTTCAGTGTTTGCAGTTACTCCGGAAATCCTATTATGCTGCACTCTCGCAGCAGACATAAAGATGGGGACAAAAAAAAGATAAAAGGAAACAAAAAGGAACAGAAGTTATGTCTGAAATACTCTTCATCCGGTCACATTTATTTAAGTGGGAGGAGTGCAGGACGAAGAGGATAGTCACTGTCCTCCCTCCACCAAATCCCCAAGAGGTTCATCATGTCATAGCGGCATATTGGGAGGTCAGGAGGTGGCAGTGGTGTGCGATATGGGCGGCGGCGAAGTGCATGAGAGGGGTAGTGACGATGCTGGCCGTTCGTGGTGGATGAATGGACAGGGTTGGTGGTGAAAGAACATAATGGCATCTCGATATGATCAACGTCCTATTATGCTCACTGTGTGGCCTGTCATCCTTTGAAGAACCTGCATCCAGTGGCACGGGCTTTCAGATACCCTTGCCCCTCTGGTGTGCTCGATCGAAACACGTTCAACAGTGCGCTCCTCAAGCCGCTGCTGGATCTAATGGGCTTTGGTCAGTTCATCAGGGTGGTGGCAATTCGTGATGCTTCTGGTTCTTGCATGGATGGCGGTGTTACGTCTGCAAGCTTCTTGCGGTTTCAAGTTGAACCTGGCCACCAAGCCCTCCCAACCCTTGATAAACTCCAGGTGCTAAGCTCACAGTTTCTAGATTTTAGACTTGTTTTCGTTGCACGGTGGAGGTGAGCTACGCAGACGAGCTGTGAAAGCGTTACATGTTTATGGTCAGGTGCTATATATGCTTTCTCTCTTTTCAATATGTACTCAACATGATTGTAAATTGATTGATGATGATTGAATAATAAAGTAAGCATCTGACTGACTCAAAAGAATAAAAATCCAGTTGCCACTGCTAACTCTTCAAGCACTGCTGTAGTGTGTGTTTATTGCTCAAAGTCTGTTTTTGTCACTGGTTTATGTTGACAGTTTCTGCACTGAAGAATGCAAGAGCAGAACCGCATACCATGATGACCCCGTGAGCGAACATTATAGTGAGCATGCTCAGACTTGAGAACTTCTATTGTTTGTCACTACTCGGTGTTTGCTAGAGGGCTATAGATTCTTCGCAAAACTCCTGCCAAATTAGCGGGAGTGATGGTGAATCTCTGATGTGAAATGTGAACTTGATCGTGCTCTTTTTCTAAAAACCAGTGATCACAACATTCTTGAGCTTATCATGTCAGCGTTGCGCCTTGGATGCGCCCGATCTCCAAGAATCAGGTCACGCCTGCATAGGGTCAATCAATATTTGGGCCAATGTTCACTATGAAGTATAGAAATTCTCATGTAAACTGGTCATAGAGATCTTCAGTTATTTATTTTGGTTGAGCTGAGTGCAGAATGCCCAAGTAAACAATTCGGGTAGTATCTATGACCCCTGTGGAGACGTTTTATCAAGAATAAAACAGCATACCGAACAATTAACCATGTCACACTACTCCACGTACAGACATAATTTATTTTCTCTGGTTTGTTTCGTGGATGCTTCTCCTGCCTTGCAGAGTTTCTTCTCCCGTGTAATGCAAGTCACTATCCCAATGTTAGTGGTAACGAAACCATTAAATCAAAAGAGCAAATCTGAACCTTTTCCGTTAAACAAAAGAGCCAGGCACATACAAGAAACAATGTACAGGAATAGACTGCAAGGGAAAATACAGCAGGGTGCGAAGGCACGGTTGCTCGGGTAGAGGTTTGTGGCAGCGATGACCTGCTTTGGTACCTGTTCATCCAAAGAGGTAAAATATGCAGATACTTGAAGTGGAAAAACTTGCTGGGCATCATTGCCGTAAAAAAAGAGTCATGAGCTATCCGTGTTCCAGAAGACACATAATACATGTGCACCAAAGCATCAATTGAATAACCAAGAAAAACTAATCACCGAAACACATATATATATATATGTATGTATGTCAAAATACCAGTAAAATACACCTTCGACCGTGCTGAAGAGCATCGTCTAACAAGTGTACATTGTGCAAGATTTAAAGGGTGTCACGTTGAGTAATCAAGGTGATATACTTGGAGAATCTATGATTTATATGAGAAGATCATCTATAAAAAATTGCGAAGCAAAATGAATAAAGCAAATTATCAGGACATACCAACTGCTTTGGCATTTGTTTTTCATTTAATATCATTACCATCTTGTATTGCCAGTTTTAACTTTTGAAATATATTGCCCTTTCAACATTAACCTGATCTGACTTTTCTTACACACCTTATGACGACTCACGCGTGTTACAGAAAAAAAAGGCTGCAAACAGAATCACGCGTGTACAGATTTTGTGAGGCTGTCATTCAACGAAAATAACTTTGATGATTGTTGATTGTTAACTCCTTGGGGTCAATTAAACATTCTGCAAAACCTAGTTCTCCAGCAGATCTGCCAAAATATGACAAGATCCTACAATTACGAATACAGGTATGCACAAGTGATAGTTAGCTATAAGCATTATTACTTACACTGTCTAGGCTACGCTTTGGATGCTCCAGAAGCTCAGATTCTGTCAAAACTGAATAATCAGAAACAAAAGCTTTCTCTGGGGGATATCAGACCGCCAAGTATAAATTGGGAGTAAAAAACAAGAAGCCATACTATGTTGAAAAAAACATCTTCTCCTGGCATAATGGAACTTAAACTCAAAACTTAATGCTAGCTGCTAGCTGCTATATGTTATCTTTGTTGTACTACCGATTATCATAATGTTGTTATTTGCAAATGTAGTACTGGCAATGGATGCACTTGATTGATGTAGAACTGGCTAGTTACCAAGTGTTATGAGAGAAAATGCACATGGAATGAATTTCACAAGTCACAACAGTAAATATTGTATTCAGAGTGAACAGACAGTCGCAGCAGTATAAAAAGAAAACCTTTATGGGGATGACTATGGTGTAAAGTGAAGCACATCATCTTCCAACATTTTCCTGCTTGACCCGAGTAAGAGGCCAATTCCCACTTGTAGGATGGATAGAGAACTTTATGCAATGTGACAAGTGACCACATAACTAATAACATATGTAGTTATGTATCATAATCACTTGTACATTTTATCTAATGTTTGACTTTGAGGTCAAGGTTTCGAACGAGAATGAGGAGCATTGCTTTGCTACATAAAAAAAAAGTGCAGCCTACTTCAGTTCTTGCAAACCTTTGGAGTTGGAACAAATTTAGCAGAGATCTCTACATCATGCCATAAGATAAATCACTAGGTCTCCATGATCTGACTGCCCAGATTCAGATTCACAAAACACTAGGAATAATTTTGTTTACCATCATATGTTGGTATTTTGCACAACAGCTCATCTTACTCGTAACAATAAAGTGGTCAATGACATTCATGATTACCAATCCCACTATACCAGCATCCCTTGGTCAATTAAGGAAAGTAAAATAATCATTTCAGCTTTGCTTATCACCAAGTAAAATTTAATGTGTAGTTACGAGGTCAATACTTTATCAATTGGTATTTGGAGCTAAACTGTATAGTTGGTTTAAAACATTGGGGTTTTCTCTACAGACTACAGTGAATCCAAATGCCTCTGCCTCCAAAAATAACTCATAGTGTAAAAGATGTGGTGTGCCAATCCAAAGTTAAACATAGTTAGCACAATGCAATCTCAAAATACTGCATTAATTGTGCTGCTCAATAACTTGCTAACATAATGTTGCTGTTTGCTAATGTTTCTTCATAGCTCGCCATGGACTTGGCCATACCATCTCTTTCCAATAATGAGAATGGCAAACAAACAGCATTGAGAAATTAAGGAAGCAGATAAAAGGGAAGTTTTAACAGTAACCTAATTGTTTAGCCAGACGGTCACGGCATTTTCGAGAACACTAGCAAGCTGGCATAAATTCATAAATAAGATGAATCGTCGATCGTCATCACACACAAGATATAGCAAGAGCCAAGAGGAGCCTCCATCACATGCATTTTACAAAGGCCTACCCTTCTCCAAAAGATCACTGGAAACTAATATAACTAAGAAGCCAACTTCATCTTACGAGGTTATGCTCAACTAAACAACCTATTCAACTATTCATAAGCTAAACAAGGATGAACATACTAAATTTTGCGGGACCTTTTTGCCCTCTCGAAGACATCTATGACAATAGAAGGGCAGGATCTTTTGAGGTGAGCATACCCTTGGGTTACCATGACATCATCCATTCTATCCGGTGAAGTGATAAACTCAAGGCAAGCATCTCTGAGGTTGCTGCAGTGATGCTGGTCAGCTAGAGCCAATGTAGCAGTGACACTCTCAACATCAAGACTATTGCAAAGGATGCTCTCACACATAACCTTCATCCTTTCCATCGCATACCTATCCGCAGCCACGAGCAAGTGCTTAACCATTTCTTTGCCCTCATCTCCATCAAGATCTTCCATCGAAGGCAATGAATCTGTGTAAATGAAGTGAAGCAACGCCTTGAAAACAGCAGGCTGCATATCTTCTACTGTTATGCGTTGCTTTGCCCTGTCGCTCATCTGTCCAAAGAGCTGCGCTCTGAAGACCGGCGAGCGCCCTGCAACCACACTCTTATGCGCAGGAAAAACCTCCCCCTCAACCTCAAAAACGACATCTGCCCCCTCCCCATTCTCTAGCAATTCTCTGAGATGCTCCCCCAAGTCTGAGGGGGGCACTTGGATGTCAAAGGTGGTCGCGGTCAGGGTCACCTTGAATTCCTTCAGAACTGTGACATCACACTCAAGCACAAGGCTGTCGTCCAGCAGGTACGCCAATGGTTGCAAGAAGTCGTCGCCCATAGAGTTCCTATGCTCGTTGTTGTTGAACATTATCGGCGTCTTCTGGGAGAGCACCACCGAAGGTGGCAGCTTGTTAGTCTGGTCGACCAACCTGACCTCGAATAACGCCCTCACCTCGGTGGCCTTGCTAACGAGGTCGAGGAAAACGGACGCGTGATCCCCATTCTCCATCTCCGTCTCCCCGTCCGGGAAGTATAGTACGCGCCAGAGGTAGCCGCCGATGTCGAAGCCGGCAGACGGGATGAAGTTGCCGACGCCGAGGCCCCTGTGCAGGCTGTAGCCGGCGATCTTGAACGTGTGCGTGCCCCGCACAGTACATGCGGTGCACATCGACGCCGTCCTCATCCTGGGCCTCCTGAAATTGGAGCTTGCGCGGAGAAATTAATGGCGGCGGCGGCGGCGAGGGTTTCCGGTGGGGAAAAGTGATCTCAAGGCATCAAGCAGGCCGGTAGGGGATGGGGGCGCGGGCGCGCGGCTAAGCTGGGGAGAGGGAGCAATGGGGAGGAGGATGATTCTCTCGGGCGCGTGGCTGGGGAACGGGGAGGGAGGCACGGCGGCGAAGGATGTGGAGGTCGCCGAATACAGGAATCTCCAGCCGTGCCCCCCAACAGAGGAGTTTTTGACATGCCGGCGCCAAAAAACGGTCCAATCACGCCTCCAAAAACCCGTTTTTCGCCGGTTTGGATTGAAACTAATGTCGGCGGACCCAGGCCGAACCCGGCGTCTTGGAGACGCCTGGGCGCCGGCACAGGTGAAAAGGGCGCGTGGATCCGCTCTGTCGGCGAGTCGAGCGCCTCTTCCCGCTTTTTCCCACTTTCCTCCCACTTACCTCTTCCCGCCTCTTTCCGCTTTTCCCCACTTCCCTCCCATTCTCTTCCTTCCTTCCGCCAATCTTCCTCCCGTTCGCCTCCCAGCCGGCCGCCATGCCACCGAAGAAGTACGTCGTCCCCCGCGCGGCGGCAACCCCGACCGCCTCCGTCGCTCAGCCGAAGCAGAGAAAGCCGAGGGCGCCGCCGACCAAGCCACCGGGCATGTCAAATGCCGAGTGGAGGGCGGAAGTTCAGCGACGGGGGCTGTCACCGCCGACCGGCGGAACAGGGCCATCGCCAAGAAGGCCCGCGACAACGCGGCGCGCGCGACTGCGGCTGCCTCATCGGCGGACCAAGCCGAGGCCGAGGCGACTCGTGCGGGGATGATGAATCCACCCGGAAGCCACACCCAGTACGCGCCCTGGGGGCCAGCAAGGCGTCGGCTCTCCGCAGCCATGGGGATCGCCCTCGCCGGGCTACGCCGACGGGGACGCGTACGGTGGGTTCAACCAAAACGTCACCTTCCCCATGGACACCCGGCCCAGCGCACGCCCTCTCCCGCCTTCGCCAGCGTGCAGTACCCTCCATACAACTACTCGCCGCCCACCTACGCTTCCTCCCCGACGCCCCTATTCCGTCGTGGCCCGCTGCCCTTCTCGCACCTCGGCGACACCGACGAGACCGAGGCCGACATGGACGACATCATCGTGACAGGTTCGGCCGCGGGCGCCGCGTCTCCCGGGTTCGTCACCCATGACGAGACAGTGGATCTCAGCGGCGGCATGGACGGCGAGCTCGACTACGTCTACGGCGAGGATGAGCAGGAGGAGGAGGAGCAGGAGGAGGAGGACAACGAGGAAGAGGAGGAGGAGGAGCCGGCGCCTGTTTCGGCGAAGGGGCGCAAGAAGAAGAAGCGGGCGGCCAAGTCAGGTGAGCCGCACATCAAGTGGGCGTCCAAGGAGGAGGAATGCCTCGACGAAGCATGGAAGTCATCTGCCTCGACCTGACCATCGGCACGAATCAGAGCATCGAGACGTACTGGGGCCGCATCAAGGTCGAGTTCGACGAGCGCAAGCTCGTCGACCCCTACTTCAAAGGCGTCTACATGCAGCGCGGCTCCAAGGCGATGGCGAACCATTGGAGGCGTAACCAGGAGGCGTGCAACAAATGGTATGGGGTCGTCGAGGAGGTCGCGGCTCGCCCGGAGAGCGGCGCCAGCGTTGAGGATCAGGTATGCCACGCCGGTCTCCCGCCTCTCTTCGCCGTGTACGCCCGCCAACTGTTTGTTCCTCCGCGCAGTTGCTGCGCATGTTCGCCCTATACCGACAGAGCAACAGCGACGCCGAATTCAAGTACCTCCACGTTTACAAGCGCATTGACAAGTGTGAGAAGTGGGCGAAAGTCCGGCGCACCCTCGACAAGGCCAAGAAGACCTACAAGCCGGACGCGCCGACTCCTGGCGCATCGGAAGGGCGGCCGAACGGCAACAAAGGTACCAAGAAGGGGAAATACGCCGACGCAGCTACCGCTCGAGTGCAGGAGTCCATCGAGCACTGCCTCGCCGACGCGCAGGCCTGGGCCGTCCTTCGTGAAGAGAAGACCGATGCGCGTGGTCGGCGTTGATGTCGAGCAGCACCGTCAAGCTCGACCTGCTCCGGACCAACGTCGCCGCGAAGAAGAGAAACACCGACCTGACTTTCCTGCTTGGCGGGGCGGACATGCTCCAGAGCACCGACGAGGCGGTCAAGGCGTGGTACTTGGCGGGGTGCGGCCTCATCCTGAACCAGCTTTCCTCGACAGCGCCGCCGACGCCGGCGCCCACGCCGCCGCCGCCACCAAGCCCGTGTGATGACACCTCCACGACGCCCAGCACCACCGAAGCAGCGCCGACACCGCCCAGCGCAGAAACAACTCCGACACCGCCAAGCCCGCGCACGCCAACTCCGCCGACGCCTGGGGTAGAGCCTGTCGAGTGATGCGTTGCGCACGCGAACTTCTGCCGCTCTATTTTTTGTACACCGAACTGTGACTTGCGATCGCCGGACTTGTGGCGTCTTTTGTGAGCGGGAACGACAAAGTTTGAATTTTCCGCGTCCTGGGGGCGTGACTGGGAACTAGGTCGCCCCAAGGGGCCGAACTAGCGCCGGTTCGCCCCTAGACCGCTCTTAGGGCCGAACGGCTGAAGATGCTCTAATGCATTTTCCAAGACTATAATTTTGTGAGTAGTAGCCTAGGAGGGTTTTGAGGAGATGGTAGGCACACCTCGAACGATGCTAGCGGCTATGTAAACCTTGTACATATTGTTTTTCTTCTTCTATAAAGCTAAGACACGCCTTTCGCGTGCTCTCGAAAAAAATGTGTTACACAAAGTATACTATCAAAAATGGTACGGTGGCAGACGGTAGCTGCACAACGACAAGGCCGTCTCCGCCTGCTTGTGCTTGCCATTGTCCGCGACCAACTTCATCGCGTTTCCCGATGACTCACAGGCCTCCACTTCGTACGCGGCCACCGCACATCCTCATGATGACGGGGCCATCTCTCATATCTCCCAATCCAAATTGAGGTGCTCTGCCTCGTCGCATATCTCCTCCACGCCATCCATGTTCGTCACCACCGCATTCGGTTCTGGCAAACCAAAGACCGCCGGCCAAATTCTTTCACCTGTAGCAGCAGACAATGACGATAGGGAGGAGGCACGGCAGCGAGTAGATGCAACACAGTAAGGCATCAAATTCACGATGTGAGACACGGTTGTGAATCATGGTAAGCAGCCTCGATATTGATCAATAAATGGGAACAGTCAAACGGGAGCTGCCTAATTTGGGCTTGGGGCTACCTTGGACATAAATTTTGGGCTTTGTAATTCTAAACAGTGCATAAGGGGCAAATCATCAAGAAACTGGAAAATAATATGGAAAATAATCATTGACAAGTAAAATAGGGGCAAATCCTCAAAGTACAATCAAACATGTGGCAAATGCTCAAATTCCCCAAACGGGATTATCTTTGATTTTTCAGATTAGTCGCCTTTGAAAGGGCCATGACCACAGTTGATAGGCGCAAACCCATTGAAGGGTTTGATGCCAGAGAGTGGCTTGATCTTCACATTGTGGGATTGAATCGAGGAGCGTACCTAGCTGCAAGCAGTCGAGATAACTAGCTTTAATCTGCCAAGGTTGTATGTGACTCGTACGTTGGAGAAGGCTGACTTAACTTCAGGAACTTTGACCCTCTGTCCGAACAATCGCAGAACCATAAACCAAGACTAACCCACACAAACAACCAAAACCGTAGATCACCAATAAGGGAGAACCATAGGATCCTTCTCGTGAATCCAAATGAACTCACAAGAGCAAAAGTAGTAAGGATCTCTCGTATCTATAGCAGTCTTGTTGCATAAGCTTGTAGCTAAATGATTGAACAAAAGATTTCTTAGAGGATGGGGGGTGGAGTTTTATAACCAGTGACAACCCCATGGTTAGGTGGGAATAGAAGCTGGCTTTGAGAACCAGTATATGTGTGAAACCAAACCAACTTTGAGAATTAATAAGGTACCTTTTGAAAATCTCCCGCGAGTTGTGGACAGTTGATCCCAACCAAACAGAGTCTCATCAAAGTTGGAACATTGTTTTTTTTCTTCAGCAGCAAACTCTTGTCTAGACATCTTTCACAAGTTGTGGATACTTGATCCCAACCAAACAATGTTTTTGCTAGAGTTGGAACATCGTTTTCTTCAACAACAAACTTGTTTCTTCATGAGCTCCTAAATTTGTTTCTTCATCATAAAAACATTGTTTCAGCACGGACTAGAAGTCATTGGCCTTCTTTGACATTGCACCAAATCATGTATTTGTTTGGAGTGACTTCTCATAATTCCGCCTATCATTGTTGGAGTCTTGTCGAGGGTCGTGGTTGTTGGGGAACGTAGTAATTTCAAAAATTTCATACGCGCACGGAAAAACATGGTGATGCATAGCAACGAGAGGGGAGAGTGTCGTCCACGTACCCCTGTAGACCGTTAAGCGGAAGCGTTATGATAACGCGATTGATGTAGTCATACGTCTTCATGATCGACCGATCCTCAGTACCGAACGTACGGCACCTCCGTGTTCAGCACATGTTCAGCTCGGTGACGTCCCGCGAACTCACGATCCAGTAGAGCTCGAGGGAGAGTTCGTCAGCACGACGGTGTGGTGACGATGTTGATGAAGCTACCATTGTAGGGCTTCGCCTAAGCACCGCTACAGTATGACCGAGGTGGATTATGGTGGAGGGGGGCACCGCACACGGCTGGGAGAGATCAATGATCAACTTGTGTGTTCTAGGGTGCCCCCTGTCGGTGTCAAAACCGGCGGATCTCGGGTAGGGGGTCCCGAACTGTCCGTCTAGGATTGATGGTAACAGGAGACGGGGGACACAATGTTTACCCAGGTTCGGGCCCTCTCTATAGAGGTAATACCCTACACCCTACTTGATTGATCTTGATGAATATGGGTGTTACAAGAGTTGATCTACCACGAGATCGTAATGGCTAAACCCCAGAAGTCTAACCTGTATGACTATGGTAATGAACGTCTATCCTTTCCGGACTAACCCCTCTGGTTTATATAGACACTGGGGGGATCTAGGGTTTACATAGAGTCGATTACATAAGAAGGAATCTTCATAGTCGGTCGCCAAGCTTGCCTTCCACGCCAAGGAGAGTCCAATCCAGACACATGTACAGTCTTCGGCCTTCATGTCTTCACAGCCCATTAGTCTGGCCCATGGATAATAGGCCGGATGCCTGAGGACCCCTTAGTCCAGGACTCCCTTAGTAGCCCCTGAACCTGGCTTCAATGACGAGGAGTCCGTCGCGCAGATTGTCTTTGGCATTGCAAGGCGGGTTCCCTTCTATCCGAACTTCAAGATAGTCTTCGGATGCGATGATAGTATCCTGACCTGTCACACACACACACACACACACACCATACATAACCGTAGAGAGAATATATTTTTACATGAGTTCCATCTGCTGACAACTTTTTCGTAGCACGATATTACGTCTGACCGGCCATAATTCCAAACCGCTTTCATGTTTCGATGCCCCACGTCCTGAGACGCGGTTGCCATTGTCACGTCTTGTCAAAGCAGAGACCATGTCCCCTTATCGCGGGATTCTCATAAATGCGGGCATGGGTAACCCAACCATGCCATTTATACAACCCATGAGAATAGGCGAATCTAAAGGCAAGTGAGGAGGCGTTTAATATTTGTTGCCTTTATAAGGGGATAAGGATTCCCTCTTCCTCTCTCACGCCCTCTCTCTGGCTCCGCCTTTCCAATCTCGAGCTCCAGCGCCCAAGTTCTCATCTCCTTTCCACTCAAGCAACCATGTACGGATCCGGAGGTCAAGGCAAGTGGATGGTCTCCTCTGTCAAGGAGGAGAACACTACGGAGCTTCGAGCGGCCGGATACATGACGAAGGAGATCACTCACCGCCTGCCGACCGAGGGACAAATCGTCCCCATGCCGAAGCCGTCCACTGTGGGAGTTCAACCCGAAGAAGCATCAGACCCTGGTGAGGCTCTTCGAGACTACTCACGAAGGCGCATGGAAGTTGCTCTTTAAGGGCAACGAGAAACCACCGGCCACGGATTCAGACCGTGGTCACGATTGTAAACACCTCGCCAGCGAGGTATGCTATTTTTTGATGTATCCCCAACTTAATCGTTTCAAGGATGATGTCTGAGCTTATCATTGCATTTCCAGGACTGGATGGAGAGGGCAAAGCGGATCCAGTGTCCGGCTCCGCTGCCTAAGAACCGGTCATCCTGCGTCTAGTGAAGATGCTGGTGCCGGCGCCTTATAAGGCGCCAGAGAAGAAGGCCAAGGGGGGCAAGAGTGGCCCCCGTCTCAAGGGCACTTCGGATGTGACGTCCGAAGACGACGAAGCTCATTCCTCTGTCCCTGAGGACAATGGCGAGGAAGAGGAGGAGGAGGAGGAGGAAAACAACCCTCCCCCTGGAGGAAAGGAAGAAGAAGAGGGCAGCTTCGGCGCATCCGGAGGCGGAAACGCCCAAGAAGGGGAAGTGCGTCCCAGCGGTCAACACCGCGTGGGACATTGATAGCAGTCCGGAACGACGCCCCCGCGCTATGCCCCATGCCGCATCGTAAGTGACACGGCTCGCTCATGCGCGCATCCGGCCCTTTCTCTTCATTATCTTGACATAGTTAATCGTGCTATTGCAGTCCGGCCCGCGACCTTATCCAGCGATCCTCATCTGGAGGTTCGTTGGCTCCGTCGGAGATGGCGAGCATGTCGCCAGCGCTTGCTTATTCCCCCGGGGCCAGGGATGACATCGAAGTGTTATCCCGAAGGACCACTCCGAACCAGGGAGGAGCCCAGGACGCTATCCAGGAGGCGCCACAAGGTGATTCCTCCACTGCCGGACACATGGGGGAGCCGATCCCCATGGAGATTTGCAAAGAGGGCCACATCTAGTTCGGCTCTCAGCTGAATACGATTCCGGAGACCCATATGGCTCCGGAGTCGGGCAAGCAGCCCCCTTTGAAGGAGAGGGGGTGCGTCGCTTCCACTGGTGGCCCTTGTCCATCTAGGGGCGCCGGATAACCTGATGGAGGCGCTTCGAGGCGCCTTCGTCGTGGATGAGCACCGTGACCTTATGGGTGCGGTGATCGAGAAGATTCAGTTCGCCAAGAGTGGACTGAATGAAGCCTGCAGCAGCCTGTTGACAGGTTTCGAGGTAAGAAAGAGAAAAACACCGTGTAGACAGTAGCCCCTGAGACACTATCCGGTGTTCGGAAAGAAGAACCGGATAGAGGATCAATCTTTTGTTATAGGAGACTAACATAATATGTATGAATAAGCATGCGTCGCTGTTGGCCGCGACCTCGCATGCTGCCGAAGTCTCTGAACTGAGGCAGAGGCTGGAGTGGACCGAGAACGAGCTCGGCGAGGTTAAGGTTCGGCTCCAGGAGAAGCAAGGTGAGTGATGACTTGCCGTGTGTTCGGAAAGGATAGGCGTTGTATATTGACCGCGGTGTCGTAATATGTGCAGGAGCTGTGACCGAGGTCGAGGCCCTGAAGAAGGCCCTGGGCGAGGCCGAGGAGAAGGCTGTCCAGCAGCAAGCCACCCGCAAGAAGTCCAAGGCCCGGGTCAAAGAAGTCCAACAGGAGCTCCAAGATGCGGTGAAAAAATGCGAGGCATTGGAGCATGATGCGTCGGTTTAAGGGTCCGAACTTGCCAAGGCTCGTCAGAGTGCGGAGACCGCACAGAATGAGGCCCAGGCCGCCCTCCAGGAGATCCAGGAGGCAAAGAAGATCACGGCGTGTAAGGTATTTAAGATGCAAAGCAAGTATGCGAAGAAGCAGTACCTTTTACTAACCCGGGTTCGGAGTTCCCCATGAGCTTTTGTGGATTTACCACGCAGTGTATCAGACGTCGTGGAGTACTATCAAGCCAAAGGAGGGGGTTCTACGGAGAAGCTATTTTGGTCGCAGTATGCGGCACCAGAGCATCCCGTGTCCTTCATCGATCAGCTGAAACAGCTGGTGGAGCTGCATAGGGTGGCCGAACTAGCCATGAAGGATTTGATAATCTAGCTGTGGCCAGCCGAAGCTATGCCAAGCAGCTACTTCGGACTCGTAAGGCGGATGGTGAACGCCTGTCCTCGGCTGGACGTCCTCAAGCGCTCGGCCTGCATTGAAGGTGCACGCATGGACTTTGCCGGTTGCAAGATGTGGTGGGCGAAGATGGATGCCGTTGAGGTGACCAGAGGGCCACCAGAGGGCAAGGAGCACCGCACACCCGAACGGTATTTTGCGGATGTCCTGGAGGGGTCTCGCCTTGCGGCAGCACAATGTCCGCAGGACATTGTATTTGAATAAATGTATTCATGCTGCCTTTGCCTTGTATTATAAAAAACAACGCCTGTTTTTGATACGATTTTGTTGTTCTTTAATTGTTTCCTCGTGTGCGGCCGTGTTGTATGTAATCTGAGGGTTGGCCAGTCGTCGGCTTCTGCCCTCACGTAGGTAGTACGGAGGTGTTTGGGATGGAATCTAAACAATCTTGATCCAATTATATGGTCCTTGAAGGAGTTGTTTAGCACAACGAACAAGGCAATCAGACTATACGGCTTAAACACCCTCACTTAGCCATAGGAGTTTTATAATAAAGCATGGGCGCAACCCCTGGTTCAAGCCTGGGGGCTGTCATCATGTGATCGGGAAGTGCCGATCTTTCGCATAATGCGAAAAAAATCTCCAACGATTTGTAACCCTCGAACAGCTGACCGGCTCTCGCCGTATCATGACAGTCAGTTTTCGACCTTCTCTACTGAGGTGCTTATCTGGTCAAGGCCGGGGCACAATCGCAGTAGTTCTCCCTTTACTACCCTAGCCTATTTAGCGGAACGTAGGGTAGCAAGCACAGGAGCCGGGCAACCCAACTATTGACCAAAGACATGAGTCAGAGCCAATGCATATAATGCTAAAATCGGGGTGCCGAACTTATCTTTAAGGATGTTCGGGCTCTGTTGCTGTATCATGGGGCGATGGGGAGCCCCTGGCAAATATGAAACGTACCAGAGTGTACGGTTGCTAGAAAATAAGTAATTTAAAGGAAAACTAAGGGAGAACAGAGATAGGACCTGGGGCCCTTGAACTTGGATCATGAATTGTTTCCATTATTGTTGGGTTAATGCGTCCAAGCACATTGGTACAAAATAGTGCAATAAGCAAATGGCTATCTGACATGCCACAACCGGAGGCAAGCTATCCGTGGGTCCCGAGAACAGTTAGATTAATCGTTGGATTGGCCTCTAGGGCTTCCCCTGTGCGCCTGTGCTCCATGTCGATCCGGTGTATTTGTCCTTTGACAGGACCATAAATCAGGCTGTCGAAAGAGGCTCGCATAAGAGAAACCTGCGAAAAAGGGAAAAAGGAAATAGTGAAGTTATATGTGTGTCCGGGATCGGTCTAGCCAAACTGTAGATCCCGGGCTAGCTTGTGCCTCCGTCGATGCCCATGAAATTTTGAGTGCATAATTATGTACGCGTGGTACGAATGCCACTACTTCATCGGGACTGGGACGGAGGTCGAATTGCTAATCGAGCTCTTGATGAACCGCACTGTCCTGTTGCAGTGTAGTCTAGAACCTCTTAATAATGTCCAGGGGCTCGGCATCCGTACTATGGTGCTGCTTTAGAATGCCTCTCTATACGTCTGCTACTAGGGCGGTGGTGTGTTCCTCTGTTCGGAGGGAGCGTTCAGTATTGCCATTGACTGTTATGATGCCGCGTGGACTGGGCATCTTGAGCTTGAGATAAGCATAGTGTGGTACTGCATTGAATCTAGCAAACGCGGTTCGTCCGAGCAGTGCGTGGTAGCTGCTGCGGAAGGGGGCGATATCGAAGATTAGCTCTTCACTTCAGAAGTTGTCCGGAGAACCGAAAACCACCTCCAGCGTGATTGAGCCCATACAGCGGGCCTCTACGCCTGGTATGACTCCTTTAAAGGTAGTCTTTATTGGTTTGATTCGTGAGGGGTTAATGCCCATCTTCCGCACTGTGTCCTGATAGAGCAGGTTGAGGCTGCTACCACCGTCCATTAGGACTCGTGTTAGGTGAAATCCGTCAATGATTGGGTCGAGGACTACTGTGGCTGAACCGCCATGCCGGATACTAGTTGGGTGATCTTGACTATAGAAGGTGATCGGAAATGACGACCACAGATTGAATTTTGGGGCGACTGGCTCTACTGCATAGACGTCCCTAAGTGCTCGCTTACGCTCCCTTTTGGGGATGTGTGTAGCGTATATCATGTTCACTGTTTTGACTTGAGGGGGAAATTTCTTCTGCCCCCCCAGTGTTCGACTGCCGAGGCTCTTCATCCTCATCCTCGTCCTCACTTTGTGATCCATTTTCTTTATTTTCGGCATTTAATTTGCCAGCCTGTTTGAAAACCCAACAGTCTTTGTTGGTGTGATTGGCTTGTTTATCTGGGGTACCATGTATCTGGCACGGACGATCGAGTATGCGATCTAGGCTAGATGGTCCCTCATTGTTCCTTTTGTAGGGCTTCTTTCGCTAGCCGAATTTGGAGCCGCTAAATCCGGTGTTAACGATGGTGTGATCTGTGTTGTCGCCATTGCTTCGACATTTGTGTCTATTGCGCTGGAGCTTGCCGGTGCTGTTCTTGGCCTTGGAGGGGCCTATCTCACTGGCTGTGTTTTTACTACGAGCCAGACAGTTGTCTTCACCCGCGCAAAAGCGGGTCATAAGTGCCGTAAGGGCTGCCATGGACTTCGGCTTTTCTTGGCCAAGGTGGCGTGCTAGCCATTCGTCGCGGATGATGTGTTTAAAGGCCACTAGGGCTTCGGCATCCGGAAAGTCAACGATCTGGTTCTTTTTGGTTAGGAACCTAGTCTAGAATTTTCTGGCTGATTCTCCAAGTTGTTGAACTATGTGGATTAAGTCATCGACATCGGGTGGCCGGACATATGTACCTTGGAAGTTGTCAAGGAAGGCCTCTTCCAAGTCCTCCCAGCTGCCGATGGAATTTTTGGGCAGGCTATTTAGCCAGTGTCGAGCTGGCCCTTTGAGCTTTAGTGGGATGCATTTGATGGCGTGGAGGTCATCTCCACGGGCCATGTGGATGTGAAGAATAAAGTCCTCAATCCATACTGCGAGATCGGTTGTTCCATCATATGATTCAATATTGACGGGCTTGAACCCCTCGGGGAATTCGTGATCCAGCACCTCATTTGTGAAGCAGAGAGGGTGTGCGGAGCCTCTATATCGGGCCGCGTCACGGCGCACCTCCGATGAAGTCCGTCTGCGGTTATCGGCCCGGGTGTGACTAGGTTTGTCACGTCCGGATAGGCAGCCGTCATCCCTAGTCGGGAAGCGTCCTCGCGATCCGTAGATTAATCTGGTGTGTCCTGCTCTATTGTACAGCTCCTGCCGAAGGTCGTATGTATGGTCCCAAGCTGTTCTGTCCCTGTTTTTACGAGGCGGTGGGGTGGGCTGTTGTTCGGCTTGAGTTGCCGTTTTATCCCGACCGCTGGTAGCCGGTCCGCCGCACTATCCTGACCACGTGGTGGTCGGTCCGCATTGCGTGAGGGAGGTATGGGATCTGTTGCCTCCTCATCAAACTGAGGTAGCAGTCTGCGCTTTGGGTAGCTCTTGGCTGGGCGCTCGAGGCCATATTCCTCGGCTGCTAGGACATCAGTCCACCTGTCAATGAGCAGGTCTTGATCAGCTTGGAGCTGCTGCTTCTTCTTCTTCAGGCTTCTTGCAGTTGCTATTAGCTGTCGCTTGAAGCACTCCTGTTCAAGGGGTGCCTTAGGAACGATGAAGTCCTCATTGCCGAGGCTTCCATCATTCTCGGAGACTGGACGATAACGATCATCGTCTGGGTCATTGGGCATGGCTTGTTTATCAGGGTTATCTTGCCTGTTGTCTTGTTCCTCCTATTCGGATGCAGCCCCGACAGGGTCTTCATTGTTTTCGGCATCACCCAGAGTACCATTCTCTCTGGTGCCAGTGTTGCCATCATTTGAGCGACGAGGCTTAGAGCAGCGTTTAGGGCGCCGGCGCTTGGACTGTGTCTCAGAAGGTTTATTCGCAACTGGATCTCCTTTGTCATCGTCGCTAGCTTTTTTAGGTGTGTCAAACATGTACACATCGTACGAAGAGGTGGCCGTCCAAAGTCCAGTAAATGGCGGGTCTTAGCCTTGATCCATGTTGGCATCGTCGTCCATACCGTCGATGTCTTCGGAGCCGTAATCAAGCACGTCGGTTAAGTCATCGACAGTGGCTATGAAGTGGGTGGCGGGTGGGAAGCGGAATTTCCCATCATCAGCCTCTGGCTCGAACCGAACATAGTTCGGCTGTGAGTCCTTCTCCAAGGACAAGTTCTTTAAAGAGTTTAGCACATCACCCAAAGTGAGTGCTGGAAGATGTCTGCGGCGCTAAATTCGAGAATTGATAACCGATCCAGCTCGGTGTCCGCAGGCGTACCCAGTCCGGGTCCTATAGCCGGAGATGAGTCTGGAGTTCCATTGACGCAAATATCGCGGGGTGCTGGGTCCATGTGCGGCTCCAATGTCGCAGACTCTGTGGCCTCGGATGGCACGATCTACTCCGGTTCTAAGGCCATTGCAGCAACAGGGACCATCTCCTGGATGTGATCCGATGATAGATTTAAGTCATGTTCATCGGGGTGAGGGGGAGCGATCGCTGCAGTTTCAAATCCATTAAAGGTCAAGTTTCCATGGATATCCGCGACGTAGTTCAAGCTTCCAAATCTGACCTGGTGGCCAGGGGCGTAACTATCGATCTGCTCCAGATGGCCAAGCGAATTTGCCCGTAGTACGAAGCCGCCGAACACAAAAATCTGTCCCGGGAGGAAGGTTTCTCCTTGGACAGCGTCACTATAGACGATCGAAGGGGCCATCGAACCTTTCGTTGATGGCACAGTGGAATTCTCAATGAAAGCACCAATGTCGGTGTCAAAACCGGTGGATCTCGGGTAGGGGGTCCCGAACTGTGCGTCTAGGATTGCTGGTAACAGGAGATGGGGGACACGATGTTTACCTAGGTTTGGGCCCTCTCTATAGAGGTAATACCCTACGTCCTGCTTGATTGATCTTGATGAATATGGGTGTTACAAGAGTTGATCTACCACGAGATTGTAATGGCTAAACCCCAGAAGTCTAACCTGTATGACTATGGTAATGAACGTCTATCCTTTTCGGACTAACCCCTCCGGTTTATATAGACACCGGGGGGATCTAGGGTTTACATAGAGTCGGTTACATAAGAAGGAATCTTCATAGTCGGTCGCCAAGCTTGCCTTCCATGCCAAGGAGAGTCCAATCTGGACACAGGTACAGTCTTCGGCCTTCATGTCTTTACAGCCCATCGGTCCGGCACATGGATAACAGGCCGGACGCCCGAGGACCCCTAAGTCCAGGACTCCCTCACCCCTGCCCACGTATATAAAGGAGCAAGGGGGGAGGCCGGCCGGCACTGTAGGGCGCGCCATGAGGAGGAGTCCTCCTCCTAGTAGGAGTAGGACTCCCCTCTTTCCTACTCCTACTAGGAGGGGGAAATGAAGGGGGAGAAGGAGAAGGAAAGGGGGGCGCCGCCCCCCTTCCTAGTCCAATTCCGACCAGAGGGGGAGGGGGCGCGCGGCCTGCCCTAGCCGGCCCCTCTCTCCCCACTAGGGCCCAACAAGGCCCATTAGCCCCCGGGGGGTTCCGGTAACCCCTCCGGTACTTCGGTAAAATCCCGATTTCACCCGGAACTCTTCCGATGTCCAAATGTAGGCTTCCAATATATCAATCTTTATGTCTCAACCATTTCGAGACTCCTCGTCATGTCCGTGATCATATCCGGGACTCCGAACTACCTTCGGTACATCAAAACATATACACTCATAATACCGGTCGTCACAGAACTTTAAGCGTGCGGACCCTACGGGTTCGAGAACTATGTAGACATGACCGAGACACGTCTCTAGTCAATAACCAATAGCGGAACCTGGATGCTCATATTGGTTCCTACATATTCTACGAAGATCTTTACTGGTCAAACCGCATAACATTATATGTTGTTCCCTTTGTCATCGGTATGTTACTTGCCCGAGATTCGATCATCGGTATCTCAATACCTAGATCAATCTCGTTACCGGTAAGTCTCCTTAATCGTTCTGTAATGCATCATCCCGCAACTAGCTCATTAGTTGCATTGCTTGCAAGGCTTATTGTGATGTGCATTACCGAGAGGGCCCTGAGATACCTCTCCGACAATCGGAGTGACAAATCCTATTCTTGATCTATGCCAACTCAACAAGTACCATCGGAGACACCTGTAGAGCATCTTTATAATCACCCAATTATGTTGTGACGTTTGGTAGCACACAAAGTGTTCCTATGGTAATCGGGAGTTGCATAATCTCATAGTCATAGGAACATGTATAAGTCATGAAGAAAGCAGTAGAAGTAAACTAAAACGATCAAGTGCTAAGCTAACAAAATGGGTAAAGTCAATCACATCATTCTACTAATGATGTGAGCCCGTTAATCAAATGACAACTCATGTCTATGGCTAGGAAACTCAACCATCTTTGATCAACGACCTAGTCAAGTAGAGGCATACTAGTGACACTATGTTTGTCTATGTATTCACACATGTATTAAGTTTCTGGTTAATACAATTCTGGCATGAATAATAAACATTTATCATGATATGAGGAAATAAATAATAACTTTATTATTGCCTCTAGGGCATATTTCCTTCAGTCTCCCACTTGCACTAGAGTCAATAATCTAGATTACATAGTAATGATTCTAACACCCATGGAGTCTTGGTGCTGATTATGTTTTGCTCGTGGAAGAGGCTTAGTCAACGGTTCTGCAACATTCAGATCCGTATGTATCTTGCATATCTCTATGTCTCCCACCTGGACTTGATCCCGGATGGAATTGAAGCGTCTCTTGATGTGCTTGGTTCTCTTGTGAAATCTGGATTCCTTTGCCAAGGCAATTGCACCAGTATTGTCACAAAGGATTTTCATTGGACCCGATGCACTAGGTATGACACCTAGATCGGATATGAACTCCTTCATCCAGACTCCTTCATTTGCTGCTTCCGAAGTAGCTATGTACTCCGCTTCACACGTAGATCCCTCCACGACGCTTTGTTTAGAACCGCACCAACTGACAGCTCCACCGTTCAATATAAACACGTATCTGGTTTTCAATTTAGAATCATTCGGATCAGTGTCAAAGCTTGCATCGACGTAACCATTTACGATGAGCTCTTTGTCACCTCCATAAATGAGAAACATATCCTTAGTCCTTTTCAGGTATTTTAGGATATTCTTGACCGCTGTCCAGTGATCCACTCCTGGATTACTTTGGTACCTCCCTGCTAAACTAATAGCAAGGCACACATTAGGTCTGGTACACAACATTGCGTACATGATAGAGCCTATGACTGAAGCATAGGGAACACTTTTTATTTTCTCTCTATCTTCTGCAGTGGTCGGGCATTGAGTCTTACTGAACTTCACACCTTGTAACACAGGCAAGAACCCTTTCTTTGCTTGACCCATTTTAAACTTTTTCAAAACTTTATCAACGTATGTGCTTTGTGAAAGTCCAATTAAGCGTCTTGATCTATCTCTATAGATCTTGATGCCCAATATATAAGCAGCTTCTCCGAGGTCTTTCATTGAAAAACTCTTATTCAAGTATCCTTTTATGCTATCCAGAAATTCTATGTCATTTCCAATCAGCAATATGTCATCCACATATAATATTAGAAATGCTACAGAGCTCCCATTCACTTTCTTGTAAATACAGGCTTCTCCAAAAGTCTGTATAAAACCATATGATTTGAGCACACTATCAAAACGTTTATTCCAACTCCGAGAGGCTTGCACCAGTCCATAAATGGATCGTTGGAGCTTGCACACTTTGTTAGCTCCCTTTGGATCGACAAAACCTTCTGGCTGCATCATATACAACTCTTCTTCCAGAAATCCATTCAGGAATGCAGTTTTGACATCCATTTGCCAAATTCCATAATCATAAAATGCGGCAATTGCTAACATGATTCGGGCAGACTTAAGCATCGCTACGGGTGAGAAAGTCTCATCATAGTGAACTCCTTGAACTTGTCGAAAACCTTTCGCAACAAGTCGAGCTTTGTAGACAGTAACATTACCGTCAGTGTCAGTCTTCTTCTTGAAGATCCATTTATTCTTGATGGCTTGCCGATCATCGGGCAAGTCAACCAAAGTCCATACTTTGTTCTCATACATGGATCCCATCTCAGATTTCATGGCCTCAAGCCATTTTGCGGAATCTGGGCTCACCATCGCTTCTTCATAGTTCGTAGGTTCATCATGGTCAAGTAACATGACTTCCAGAACAGGATTACCGTACCACTCTGGTGCCGATCTTACTCTGTTTGACCTACAAGGTTCGGTAGTAACTTGATCTGAAGTTTCATGATCATTATCATTAGCTTCCTCACTAATTGGTGTAGGTGTCATAGGAATCGGTTTCTGTGATGAACTACTTTAAAATAAGGGAGCAGGTATAGTTACGTCATCAAGTTCTACTATCCTCCCACTCACTTCTTTCGAGAGAAAATCCTTCTCTAGAAAGGATCCATTCTTAGCAATGAATGTCTTGCCTTCGGATCTATGATTTAAGGTGTACCCAACAGTCTCCTTTGGGTATCCTATGAAGACACATTTCTCCGATTTGGGTTCGAGCTTATCAGGTTGAAGCTTTTTCACATAAGCATCGTAGCCCCAAACTTTAAGAAATGACAACTTTGGTTTCTTGCCAAACCACAGTTCATAAGACGTCATTTCAACGGATTTCGATGGTGCCCTATTTAACGTGAATGCAACTGTCTCTAAAGCATAACCCCAAAATGATAGTGGTAATTCAGTAAGAGACATCATAGATCGCACCATATCCAGTAAAGTATGATTACGACGTTTGGATACACCATTACGCTGTGGTGTTCCGGGTGGCGTGAGTTGCGAAACTATTCCGCATTGTTTCAAATGTAGACCAAACTCGTAACTCAAATATTCTCATCCATGACTAGATCGTAGAAACTTTATTTTCTTGTTACGATGATTTTCCACTTCACTCTGAAATTCTTTGAACTTTTCAAATGTTTCAGATTTATGCTTCATTAAGTAGATACACCCATATCTGCTCAAATCATCTATGAAGGTGAGAAAATAACGATACCCTCCGCGAGCCTCAATATTCATCGGACCACATACATCAGTATGTATGATTTCCAATAAATCTGTTGCTCGCTCCATTGTTCCGGAGAACGACGTTTTAGTCATCTTGCCCATGAGGCATGGTTCGCAAGTACCAAGTGATTCCAGAAGTCCATCAGTATGGAGTTTCTTCATGTGCTTTACACCAATATGACCCAAACAGCAGTGCCACAAATAATTTGCACTATCATTATCAACTCTGCATCTTTTGGCTTCAACATCATGAATATGTGTATCACTACTATCGAGATTCAACACAAATAGACCACTCTTCAAGGGTGCATGACCATAAAAGATATTAATCATATAAATAGAACAACCATCATTCTCAGATTTAAATGAATAACCGTTTCGTATCAAACAAGATCCAGATATAATGTTCATGCTTAACGCTGGCACCAAATAACAATTATTCAGGTCTAAAACTAATCCCGAAGGTAGATGTAGAGGTAGCGTGCCGACGGCGATCACATCGACTTTGGAACCATTTCCCACGCGCATCGTCACCTCGTCCTTAGCCAGTCTTCGCTTAATCCGTAGTCCCTGTTTCGAGTTGCAAATATTAGCAACAAAACCAGTATCAAATACCCAGGTGCTACTGCGAGCTCTAGTAAGGTACACATCAATAACATGTATATCACATATACCTTTGTTCACCTTTCCATCCTTCTTATCCGCCAAATACTTGGGGCAGTTCCGCTTCCAGTGACCAGTCCCTTTGCAGTAGAAGCACTCAGTCTCAGGCTTAGGTCCAGACTTGGGTTTCTTCTCTTGAGCAGCAACTTGTTTGCCGTTCTTTTTAAAGTTCCCTTTCTTCTTACCTTTACCCTTTTTCTTGAAACTCGTGGTCTTGTTGACCATCAACACTTGATGCTCCTTCTTGATATCTACCTTCGTCGCCTTTAGCATTGCGAAGAGCTCGGGAATTGTCTTATTCATCCCTTGCATATTATAGTTCATCATGAAGCTCTTGTAGCTTGGTGGCAGTGATTGAAGAACTCTGTCAATGATACTATCAACAGGAAGATTAACTCCTAGTTGAGTCAAGTGGTTATGGTACCCAGACATTCTGAGTATATGTTCACTGACAGAACTATTCTCCTCCATTTTGCAGCTGTAGAACTTATTGGAGACTTCATATCTCTCAATCCGGGCATTTGCTTGAAATATTAACTTCAACTCCTGGAACATCTCATATGCTCCATGACGTTCAAAACGTCGTTGAAGTCCCGGTTCTAAGCTGTAAAGCATGGCACACTGAACTATCGAGTAGTCATCAACTTTACTCTGCGAGAAGTTCTTAACGTCATCAGCAGCATCTGCAGCAGGCTTGGCACCTAGCAGTGCTTCCATGACGCAATTCTTCTGTGCAGCAGTGAGGATAATCCTCAAGTTATGGACTCAGTCCGTGTAATTGCTACCATCATCTTTCAACTTTGCTTTCTCAAGGAACACATTAAAATTCAACAGAACAACAGCATGGGCCATCTATCTACAATGACATAGACAAGCAAAAATACTATCAGGTACTAAGTTCATGATAAATTTAAGTTCAATTAATCATATTACTTAAGAACTCCCACTTACATAGACATCCCTCTAATCATCTAAGTGATCATGTGATCCATATCAACTAAACCATAACCGATCATCACGTGAGATGGAGTAGTTTTGAATGGTGAACATCTCTATGTTGATCATATCTACTATATGATTCACGCTCGACCTTTCGGTCTCAGTGCTCCGAGGCCATATCTGGATATGCTAGGCTCGTCAAGTTTAACCCGAGTATTCTGCATGTGCAAAACTGTCTTACACCCAGTGTAGATGAACGTTGAGCTTATCACACCCGATCATCACGTGGCGTATTGGCACGACGAACTTTGGCAATGGTGCATACTCAGGGAGAACACTTTTACCTTGAAATTTAGTGAGAGATCATCTTATAATGCTACCATCAAACAAAGCAAAATAAGATGCATAAAGGAGAAACATCACATGCAATCAATATAAGTGATATGATATGGCCATCATCATCTTGTGTATTTGATCTCCATCTCCAAAGCACCGTCATGATCACTAGTGTCACTAACACGACACCTTTTGATCTCCATCGTAGCATCGTTGTCGTCTCGCCAACTATTGCTTCTACGACTATCGCTACCGCTTAGTGATCAAGAAAAGCAATTACAGGGCGATTGCATTGCATACAATAAAGCGACAACCATATGGCTCCTGCTAGTTGCCGACAACTCCGTTACAAAATATGATCATCTCATACAATAAATATAGCATCATGTCTTGACCATATCACATCACAACATGCCATGCAAAAACAAGTTAGACGTCCTCTACTTTGTTGTTGCAAGTTTTTACGTGGCTGCTACGGGCTGAGTAAGAACCGTTCTTACCTACGCATCAAAACCACAACGATAGTTTGTCAAGTTAGTGCTATTTTAACCTTCACAAGGACCGGGCACAACCACACTCGGTTCAACTAAAGTTGGAGAAACTGACACCCGCCAGCCACCTGTGTGCAAAGCACGTCGGTAGAACCAGTCTCGCATAAGCGTACGCGTAATGTCGGTCCGGGCCGCTTCATCCAACAATACCGCCGAACCAAAGTATGGCATGCTGGTAAGTAGTATGACTTGTATCGCCCACAACTCACTTGTGTTCTAATCGTGCATATAACATCTACGCATAAACATGGCTCGGATGCCACTGTTGGGGAACGTAGTAATTTCAAAAATTTCATACGCGCACGCAAGACCATGGTGATGCATAGTAACGAGAGGGGAGAGTGTCGTCCACGTACCCTCGTAGACCGTTAAGCGGAAGCGTTATGACAACGTAGTTGATGTAGTCGTAAGTCTTCACGATCGACCGATCCTCAGTACTGAACGTACGGCACCTCTGCGTTCAGCACACGTTCAGCTTGGTGACGTCCCGCGAACTCACGATCCAGTAGAGATCGAGGGAGAGTTTTGTCAGCACAACGGCGTGGTGAAGATGTTGATGAAGCTACCGTCGCAGGGCTTCGCCTAAGCACCGCTACAGTATGACCGAGGTGGATTATGGTGGAGGGGGGCACCACACAGGGCTGGGAGAGATCAATGATCAACTTGTGTGTTCTAGGGTGCCCCTGCCCCGTATATAAAGGAGCAAGGGGGGAGGCCGGACGGCCCTGTAGGGCGTGCCAGGAGGAGGAGTCCTCCTCCTAGTAGGAGTAGGACTCCCCTCTTTCCTACTCCTACTAGGAGGGGGAAAGGAAGGGGGAGAAGGAGAAGGAAAGGGGGGCACCCCCCTTCCTAGTCCAATTCGGACCAGAGGGGGAGGGGGCGCGCGGCCTGCCCTGGCTGACCCCTCTCCCTCTCTCTCTCTCCACTAGGGCCCAACAAGGCCCATTAGCCCTCGGGGGGTTCCGGTAACCCCTCTGGCACTCCGGTAAAATCCCAATTTCACCCGAAACTCTTCCGATGTCCAAATGTAAGCTTCTAATATATCAATCTTTATGTCTTGACCATTTCGAGACTCCTCGTCATGTCCGTGATCATATTCGGGACTCTGAACTACCTTCGGTACATCAAAACATATAAACTCATAATACCGATCGTCACAGAACTTTAAGCGTGCGGACCCTATGGGTTCAAGAACTATGTAGACATGACCAAGACACGTCTCCGGTCAATAACCAATAGAGGAACCTAGATGCTCATATTGGTTCCTACATATTCTACGAAGATCTTTATCGGTCAAACCGCATAACAACATACGTTGTTCCCTTTGTCATCGGTATGTTACTTGCCCGAGATTCGATCGTCGGTATCTCAATACCTAGCTCAATCTCATTACCGGTAAGTCTCTTTACTCGTTCTGTTATGCATCATCCCGCAACTAGCTCATTAGTTGCATTGCTTGCAAGGCTTATAGTGATGTGCATTACCGAGAGGGCCCTGAGATACCTCTCCGACAATCGGAGTGACAAATCCTATTCTTGATCTATGCCAACTCAACAAGTACCATCAGAGACACCTGTAGAGCACCTTTATAATCACCCAGTTACATTGTGACATTTGGTAGCACACAAAGTGTTCCTCTGGTAATCGGGAGTTGCATAATCTCATAGTCATAGGAACATGTATAAGTCATGAAGAAAGCAATATCAGTAAACTAAAATGATCAAGCGCTAAGCTAACAAAATGGGTCAAGTCAATCACATCATTCTACTAATGATGTGATCCTGTTAATCAAATGACAACTCATGTCTATGGCTAGGAAACTCAACCATTTTTGATCAACGAGCTAGTCAAGTAGAGGCATACTAGTGACACTATGTTTGTCTATGTATTCACACATGTATTAAGTTTCCGGTTAATACAATTCTAGCATGAATAATAAACATTTATCATGATACGAGGAAATAAATAATAACTTTATTATTGCCTCTAGGGCATATTTCCTTCAATGGTGTCCTCATTGTCCCCCCACCCCTCTTGAAACAGAGTCGTCCTCGACTCTGATGGTCCAAAGTATGGAGAGAGATCGGAGACACTGAAAGTTGGACTAACTCCATACTCTATTGTGAGGTCAATTTGTAGGCATTGTCATTTATCTTATTAGGCACTTTGAATGGGCCATCTCCATGTGATTGTAACTTGCAATTCCAATGCTCTAGGAATAGATCCTTCCGCGAATTTACCCACACAAGGTCTCCTTCTTCAAACAACATCTTCTTTGTTGCCTTATTTTCTCGTTTTGCATATTGCTCTGTCATCTTCTCAATGTTCTCCTTGGTCTTCCCATGAATTTTCTCCACAAAGTCAGCACATCTACTTACATAATTGGTTCGTTCCTGCAATGGCAAAGGCAACAAATTCTACGGGAGCAACAAGTTTGAAACCATAAACAAATTTAAAAGGGAAAATTTAGTGGTTGAATGTACCGCCCTGTTGTATGCAAACTCCACTTGGGGCAGACATTATTCCCATATCTTCCAATTCTTCTTTAAAACTACACTTAGCATCATGGATAGCATGAAGTTGGCAACTTCGATTTGCCATCCGTTTGTCGGTAGCATGAGGTTGAAAAGAGAAGCTTCATTCCTAGATTTTCACACAACATTTTTCAAAAATAGCTCAAAAACTTGGTGTCATGGTATGAAATAATAGTGTGTGGTACTCCATGTAGCCGCATGACTTCCCTGAAAGGCAAATCAGCAATGTGTGAAGTATCATTGCTCCTATAACACAAGATAAAATGAGCCATCTTGCCAAACCTATCAACCATCACTCCCTCCCTTAGCGCATGGTAAACCAAGAAAAAAATCCCATAGCAATATCTTCCCATAATGTACTAGGAATTGATAAAGGCATATAAAGTCAATTGAAGTATAAACATGACTTAGCTTTGCGGCAAATCTCACAATGCATGTGACGCCCAGATAATTAGGCTATAGAAAAACTCTGGTAATGACGGCATGTCACCTCCGTTACTGTTGCTAATCCCTCGTTAGTTCAAAAACCGATTCAAAATTCAAATTCCAAATATGGCATACAACAAAAGTTTTCAAACAATAAAACAAAAAATGTTCGGTTTGTGGCAATTAAATCATAGGTAATATTGGTAGAGAAACCACATTTCTATAAAATAATTAAATGCACTATGATAATTAAAACAGTAACTAAAACATTAATTAAATGCCTTTTCTAAATTATAAAATATTAAAACATTTTATTTAGGGGTCAAACTTTTTGTAGCCGTGGGTTAAATGATAATACTAATTTAGAAGTTTATGTTACCCTTTAATTAAACTAAAATACATTAAAGACTAAAAGAGAAATGAACAAAAGGTAAAACAAAAAAATAACAAAAGTAAGGGAACCCCCCCGCCCCTCACCGGGCTTCGGCCCAGCAGGCCTGACCGGCCACCCACTCCTATTCCCTCCCCCTCGCTCGCTGAGGTGGCCCAGCCCACCGCGGTCACCCTCAACCACATGTTCCCCTCGCTCGCTGTCCTCTACGCGCACGTGCCCGAGGCCGATCACCGTCTCCACCGCACCCACTCGCCTCCTCGGGTCGCTACAGTACCGCCGAGGCGGATAAGGCCGTCCCCGCACCCCCCCCCCCTCGACGAACCCTATCCATTCCCCTCCTCCTCGCTCGCTCTCTTCCCTCCTCTGTCGCCCGAACGCCATCGCCGTGCCGTCACCGTGCTCGTGGCCACAAGCCTCCCCGGCGCTCGGGAGGAAGTCGAGGAGCACTGCCGTCCTCTTCTGCATCGTATGCAAGCGCTAGGTCGAGTCGGAGTGCCTCGAGGCGTCGCCATCGGCCTTCTTCCCACACCACGGCCGTCGTCGTCCACCTCATCGATCTACCATGCCGGTCCATCCCCGGCCTTCCCGACCTCGCCACCGGGCTCGCTGTGAGCTCCTCCCCCAAACCCCCCTTCTTCCCGCCTCGATTTGTTGTCGTAGCCGCCGTCGCCGAACTCGTCCGAGCTCCCGCGTACGCGTACGCGTTTATGCGTGCTTGAGCCGCCGCTGCTACTGCCTTCTCACTTCTGCCCTGTTGTTGCCGCTGCTCGGCTGCGTCGCTGCTGCCGTTGCTCCATGCTGGTGCCTTGCTGCTCTTGCTAATGCCGCTGCTTGCTAGCCGCTGCCGATGCATGCTAGTTGTTGCTCCCGCTGTAGACCATGGCCGCTTGAGCCCCTATGCGTGCCCAACCACGGGGAATGGTTTTGCCTACGGCCATCCCTGGTTAGCATCAGTTTAGGTAGGTTAGATTAATTCCTAAGTAGTCTAATGTGCAAATGGCATGTGGGGCCTCCTCTATTAAATAACCTTTATATGACAAGTGCCTATTACATGTGGATCCTACTGCTAACTCAGTTAATTTAATTAATGTCTAATTAACTAGAGTCTCTAACAGTGGGGTCCCACCAATAATTAAACTGAATTAAACAATCTGTTAACACATGTGACACTGACAGCCCGGTCCCATTGACCCTGTTGACTAGTCAATTTTCACTATGTTGACTTTGACCTAGACCCACATGTCAACCTCTTTGGCTGAGCTGCCATTGGGTGCACATAATATTTAACTAATTAATTTTTGAATTAAAATAATTTAGAAAAATGAGTTAAAACTTTGAAAATTAATATAAAATAATCTGTAACTCGGATGAAAATACTTTGTACATGAAAGTTTCTCAGAACGACGAGACGAATCCGAAAGCGCGGTCCGTTCGTCCACCACACATCCCTAGCATAGAGAACACACAAATTTTCCTCGCCGGTTCATCTGTCCGAAAACGCAAAACACCGGGAATACTTTCCCGGATGTTTCCCTCCTTTGCCGGTATCACCAAGTACTGCTTTAGGGCACAACTAGCACTGCTGTTTGCTTTGTCATGCATCGTCATGCATCTGTTTGCAATGTATTTACTATTTCTTCCCCCTCTTCTTCTCCGGTATACCCCGGCACCGACGCTGATGCCCCTGTGTACGACTACGTCGACGATGACCTTTCCTTCTTGCCAAAGCAACCAGGAAAGCCCCCCCCCTTGATCACCAGATATCGCCTATTCTTCTCTATACTGCTTGCATTAGAGTAGTGCAGCATGTTACTGCTTTCAGTAAATCCTATACTGCTGCATAGCCTGTCCTTGCTACTACTCTTGTTACCTTTACCTACTATCCTACTGCTTAGTATAGGATGCTAGTGTTCCATCAGTGGCCCTACACTCTTGTCCGTCTGCCATGCTATACTACTTGGCCGTGATCACTTCGGGAGGTGATCACGGGCATATGCTATATACATTACACTGTTACATTACCTATGGTACTGTTCGGAGATGGGGGCTGAAGGGGCAGGTGGTTCCACCCAGGTAGTGGTGGGCCTGGGTTCCCGACGGCCCCCGACTGTTACTTTATGGCGGAGCGACAGGGCAGGTTGAGACCACCTAGGAGAGAGGTGGGCCTGGCCCTGGTCGGCGTTCGCGGACACTTAACACGCTTAACGAGATCTTGGTATTTGATCTGAGGCTGGCCACTGGCCTATACGCACTAACCATCTACGCGGGGACAGTTATGGGCACTCGACTTCGTGGTATCAGCGTTCGCGGACACTTAACACACTTAACGAGATCTTGGTATTTGATCTGAGGCTGGCCACTGGTTTATACGCACTAACCATCTACGCGGGGATAGTTATGGGCACTCGACGTCGTGGTATCATCCGAAGCATTCGTGACGTCAGCGACTGAGCGGCGCGTGCCGGGTTGGATCATGTAATGCAACTTCCTTTGTAATGGAGGTTGCTAGGTCTGCTCTCCGGCCGCCCTCGCAACGTGCAGGTGTGCAATGGGCGATGGGCCCAGACCCCTGCGCCATAGGATTTAGACCGACGTGCTGACCTCTTTGTTGTGCCTAGGTAGGCCTTCGACATGTTGATCTTCCGAGCCTGGGCATGACCCAGAAAAGTGTGTCCGGACAAAGGGGATAGAGTGTGTTGGGACATGTGGTGCACCCCTGCAGGGAAGTTAATCTATTCGAATAGCCGCGATCTTCGGTAACAGGACGACTTGGAGTTGTACCTTGACCTTATGACAACTAGAACTGGATACTTAATAAAACACACCCTTCCAAGTGCCAGATACAACCGGTGGTCGCTCTCTCACAGGGCGACGAAGGGAGGACCATTGGTTAGGATTATGCCACACGATGCTACTTGGTGAACTTACCATCTACTCTCTTCTACATTCTGCAAGATGGAGGTGGCCAGAAGCGTAGTCTTCGATAGGACTAGCTATCCCCCTCTTATTCCGGCATTCTGCAGTTCAGTCCACATATGATACCCTTATTCCATTTGATACCAATGCATACATATGTAGTGTAGCTCCTTGCTTGCGAGTACTTTGGATGAGTACTCATGGTTGCTTTGCTCCCTCTTTTCCCCCTTTCTATACCCGATTGCTGCGACCAGACGTTGGAGCCCAGGAGCCAGACGCCACCGTTGACGACGACTACTACTACTCGGGAGGTGCCTACTACTACGTGCAGCCCACTGACGGCGACCATGAGTAGTTTAGGAGGATCCCAGGCAGGAGGCCTGCGCCTCTTTCGATCTGTATCCCAGTTTGTGCTAGCCTTCTTAAGGCAAACATGTTTAACTTATGTCTGTACTCAGATATTGTTGCTTCCGTTGACTCGTCTATGATCGAGCTCTTGTATTCGAGCCCTCGAGGCCCCTGGCTTGTAATATGATGCTTGTATGACTTATTTTATTTGTAGAGTTGTGTTGTGATATCTTCCCGTGAGTCCCTGATCTTGATCGTACATGTTTGCGTGTATGATTAGTGTACGATTGAATTGTGGGCGTCACAAGTTGGTATCAGAGCCGACTGCCTGTAGGAATCCCCCTTTCCAACTCCTTGGCCGAGGTCGAGTCTAGACATTACAAAACTTTTTACTAACATGGCTGTGTGTCTTACGGGCCCACGTCGCCATTTGGATGGTATTAGGATCTTTTACTCCTCGACCTTTACTCCGGGACTCTGATCTCTCTTCTATTCGGGTTTACTGAATTTACTAAAATCTTACTCTAGGTTCTCGTAACTACTTCCTCCCGGAGAGCCCCTCACTCCAGATGATTGCTTGGGGCACCGAAGGATTTCGAAGATACTCTCTGATGTTCTCGAGGCTTTGTGCTCATTGCTTTTGCAATTCCCTACCACTGATTTATCCCTATGGATAAATACTTACACTCGTCATTCCTAATTTTATTCCAAGTTGATCTTGTTAATACAATACGCCCCGAACCGCTCTCCGTTGTTCCAAGAATCCTTTGAGCTTACTTCTTTACAGTTCTTGCCTCATGAATACCCTTACGGATAATTCCTCGCACTTATCGAGTATTCTCTCTTTCCTAGTTGTTCATGTGTTTCACAAAAGTTTTCGAAATACCATTCGATCTTCCAGAAATCCTGAGCATCCTCTTGCTCTTGAAATTCTTGCTTGCTTGCATTATGGTTAATCCCATAAGTCTCATAATCTTATTGGCATCTATTGTCATTATCATTTTGAGTCTGTTGATTCAATAAGTTGCGAATGCTCACAATCCTTAATCAGATCCTAGAATTCATCCTTCTGGCTCAGACATTATTTTAAAACATGAGCTGAATCTCGACCAATCAAATTGTTGTCGATTTTACCCCTAAGCCTACTCAGCTTATCCATCCTTAATTAGAGCGTTTGCTTCTGATCCTTTGATTTGGAAATCATAATTCCTTTACAAGTGATCTTTGAATTAGCCAGTTGCTTCTATAATCCAATTCCTTCGCATTGTTTCTTCCTCTGGTTGTGTGCCGATACTCACATCAGCTTCGCTATGGACCGTCGGATCCTTTGTTGAAATATCATCTGACAGTGTCCTTCGTATACAAAAACCTCGAGAAGTTCTTTCCCTGATACATAATGCCTTCGGTAAAATGTATCCTCTCGTTTTGTCACCCATGCTCTACTATCGAGCTTGTGTTATTTACTATTGAAGCTTGTGGTATATGTTCCCAAGATGCCCCTAAGGGTTGAACCTATGCCTTCCCAGATCCGGGTAAACCCGAAAACTATCACGAGTCATACTCTTCTGGTGTTTTGCTAGATAAAATTTAAACATTACAACTTATTCAAAAAATGAGAAGTGAATGAAAGGTTATGCAATGGAGAAGTGGGAGTCGACCTTGAACTTTGTGTTCATGCCCATGGACACGATGTAGATCCTATCATGGAAGCTTCTTGTAATAATAACTATTTCCTTGATATAATATCCTTTGTATCGGTGAATTGATCCTTTGCAATCGTGGTTCCGACCATATGTTCTTCTTGGATCCCATTTCTCGGACAAGTTGAAGTACTTGTCTTCTGCAAAGCAATTCCCTAGTCCAACCTCTACTTTGATCTGTCTTCGAGTATTACCCCCTGGTATCTCGAGATTATTTTGGAACTGCATAACTTCCTATGAGTTATTCATCAAGTACTACATTCTCACTGATTACAATTTTTCATGGGCTCTGAGTTATTAAACACTCAAAGACACCGATAACTGAACCGAGTCCGCTCTACGGTTCAACAACTCTTAGTAATCTTCTTTAAGTACGAGTTTGTACCCGATCACGTCATTCCTAGCCTGATTGGCTATATCCTTATTGTGCTAAATTTTAACTGTGCTACCTGGTCCTTATTCCCGGAGCACAACTTTTGGCGATGAACTAAGCTTTCATCAATTTCCTCGTCTTATCGTTTCACCTCGAACAACAAACTTGACCCCGAGTTTGTGTAGTATCTGTGGCTCCAATAATCTTTTGCTGCATCAGTCCTTTTGCTTGATGCAGTTGCTGATCAATTGCTTCTTCATGGATCCTCTCGACAACAAATTGTCGTGATCTTCATCAGCATTCTAAGCTCTCCCAGGATATCATTTGAATTCATGATGAGAAATACCATCCTTGCCCTCGATGATTTGTGCTATCATCGACCACTTTATTGCCTTCTGTTCAACACAAACTTGTTTGTGTTTTGTGTATACCTTGAGATCCTTGCTATCCAACATTTGTTCTCCTTTACCTTGGAGTATTCCCATCTTTTATGTCAAGAATGTCGTGAGAATTTCACCACCCCTTAAGAAATTCTTGTTGCAGTGATGCTTCTCGCCATCACCATTCTTTTCTTGGCCCCGTGTTGAATGAACTCTGTTGTGAGAATTTAATATCTCTAGCAACCCTATTGTTTCAAATGCGAATGGCCGATAGTTTCGCTATCAGATCACCATTCTAACTTTGATCGTCCTACTTGGTCCATATTTCCAGGTGCTTTTTCATTCAATATTTAATTGTGGATGTTCTCATCGAACATACCTCATTATATACTTCGATGTGTCCGATGCTATCACCTCGTTCATTTAATTGTGGAAATCCATCTTTTTGTAAACCTTGATGAATTGCCGCTGTGTCCATCAGCCACGTCATCATCCTCTCCATGGTTTACTGGTGAACTCTTGTTTCGGAACTCGCTTCCATAGATCATTTCTGAGAATCTCACAGTGTCATCTCGTCAAATTTTATTGCACCTTCTCTTCTCAAGCATCCTATGTCGGAGGTATGCTGACACCAATCGGATCTGAACCTCGGCCAGATATGATGGTTGGAACATATTGTTAAGGTGATGTCATGCCTAACACACCTGACCGGAGGACCTATTGTTATAATTTTCCTTTTAGCAAGGCTATCCATTCTTCCATGAGGAAATTGTAAAGCTTATTCTACAAGTTGTTCCCGATGGATCCTTCGGGTATCCGAAATCTGACCTTTGCTTGAAGACCATGTCAATGCTATCTCGAAGCATGTCTGTGGTACTCCGATTTTCAACAAGAACATTTGAATCCCAATGCTAAATGTTTCTTGCTCAATTATCCGAACACCATTGTATGGGTAATGTCATGAATTTTTTTCTCCCCTTACCTAAAGGGTTTTCTACATTATATCCTGTCATGGATATCATGCTCTGCTTATCATTGGGAAGGATATACCCCTGAAATATCTGATAATCATATTTTCCTTTCCATTAGTTGGTTTAACCTTTCTGGTGATCATTATAGTCTAAGCAATATTAATTCCCTGCTTATGTAAACCCCTCGGTGTACAATTCTGTCAGCAAGACCCTGTTACTTTTGTTGATGACATTCCGGTAACCACCGATGGACGAGAACTTTGCCTATTGGTCCGCCTCGTTGCAACGAGCAGGAAAATGGTTCTCTTCGTCCCTTGCCCTTGGTACCAACGTTGTTGCCGACATAGCTGACATGGTACTCTCTGACATACCTTGCTATCATGACTGTGCAAGATGTCACTGCTCCTATTAAAAAAAACCACATGGTGGGCCCATAACCCACAGTTCCACAGGATCAAAACCTGACTCTCCTGTACACCCCCTATTCCCAAAGTTATTCCTCGCGCGTGGCATCGTATGTAATTCACGGGCCACCGTCCTAGTGATCTATTCTGGTAACAGACGCATTATTCAATCTCGTTGATTTGGACCCCTTTCGCATGTTGTTTCAGACATTGAACGATTGCCTATCCGTTTGAAACTTCTCATGGTACCTTCTTACTTTACTCTCAATATTTTCTTGAGTATCTATTCGAGAGTTAGTTTCTACCACATTCCCTGAGTTATCTGCCAGATAGTCAACCTTGTAAGGTCCGTTCTTCCGGAGATACCCATTATCCTTTTTTGTAAGTACGATGGAACCCCCGAAGAAAGGATGACGACTTCATCATGATGCACTGAAGAAGAGGAATGAAGACAGCAACACAATGGATCGACCCCTTCGAGAAGAGCAACCAAGACCGATGACACCCGTTAAAATTTCGTAACCAGAACTTTCCCCCTTACTCCCCTCTTATATCTCGGGACGAGATTTCTTGTAGTGGAGGAGAATTGTGACGCCCAGATAATTAGGCTATAGAAAAACTCTGGTAATGACGGCACGTCACCTCCGTTACTGTTGCTAATCCCTCGTTAGTTCAAAAACCGATTCAAAATTCAAATTCCAAATATGGCATACAACAAAAGTTTTCAAACAATAAAACAAAAATGTTCGGTTTGTGGCAATTAAATCATAGGTAATATTGGTAGAGAAACCACATTTCTATAAAATAATTAAATGCACTATGATAATTAAAACAGTAACTAAAACATTAATTAAATGCCTTTTCTAAATTATAAAATATTAAAACATTTTATTTAGGGGTCAAACTTTTTGTAGCCGTGGGTTAAATGATAATACTAATTTAGAAGTTTATGTTACCCTTTAATTAAACTAAAATACATTAAAGACTAAAAGAGAAATGAACAAAAGGTAAAACAAAAAAATAACAAAAGTAAGGGAACCCCCCCGCCCCTCACCGGGCTTCGGCCCAGCAGGCCTGACCGGCCACCCACTCCTATTCCCTCCCCCTCGCTCGCTGAGGTGGCCCAGCCCACCGCGGTCACCCTCAACCACATGTTCCCCCTCGCTCGCTGTCCTTTACACGCACGTGCCCGAGGCCGGTCGCCGTCTCCACCGCACCCACTCGCCTCCTCGGGTCGCTACAGTACCGCCGAGGCGGATAAGGCCGTCCCCGCACCCCCCCCCTCGACGAACCCTATCCATTCCCCTCCTCCTCGCTCGCTCTCTTCCCTCCTCTGTCACCCGAACGCCATCGCCGTGCCGTCACCGTGCTCGTGGCCACAAGCCTCCCTGGCGCTCGGGAGGAAGTCGAGGAGCACTGCCGTCCTCTTCTGCATCGTATGCAAGCGCTAGGTCGAGTCGGAGTGCCTCGAGGCGTCGCCATCGGCCTTCTTCCCACACCACGGCCGTCGTCGTCCACCTCATCGATCTACCATGCCGGTCCATCCCCGGCCTTCCCGACCTCGCCACCGGGCTCGCTGTGAGCTCCTCCCCCAAACCCCCCTTCTTCCCGCCTCGATTTGTTGTCGTAGCCGCCGTCGCCGAACTCGTCCGAGCTCCCGCGTACGCGTACGCGTTTATGCGTGCTTGAGCCGCCGCTGCTACTGCCTTCTCACTTCTGCCCTGTTGTTGCCGCTGCTCGGCTGCGTCGCTGCTGCCGTTGCTCCATGCTGGTGCCTTGCTGCTCTTGCTAATGCCGCTGCTTGCTAGCCGCTGCCGATGCATGCTAGTTGTTGCTCCCGCTGTAGACCATGGCCGCTTGAGCCCCTATGCGTGCCCAACCACGGGGAATGGTTTTGCCTACGGCCATCCCTGGTTAGCATCAGTTTAGGTAGGTTAGATTAATTCCTAAGTAGTCTAATGTGCAAATGGCATGTGGGGCCTCCTCTATTAAATAACCTTTATATGACAAGTGCCTATTACATGTGGATCCTACTGCTAACTCAGTTAATTTAATTAATGTCTAATTAACTAGAGTCTCTAACAGTGGGGTCCCACCAATAATTAAACTGAATTAAACAATCTGTTAACACATGTGACACTGACAGCCCGGTCCCATTGACCCTGTTGACTAGTCAATTTTCACTATGTTGACTTTGACCTAGACCCACATGTCAACCTCTTTGGCTGAGCTGCCATTGGGTGCACATAATATTTAACTAATTAATTTTTGAATTAAAATAATTTAGAAAAATGAGTTAAAACTTTGAAAATTAATATAAAATAATCTGTAACTCGGATGAAAATACTTTGTACATGAAAGTTTCTCAGAACGACGAGACGAATCCGAAAGCGCGGTCCGTTCGTCCACCACACATCCCTAGCATAGAGAACACACAAATTTTCCTCGCCGGTTCATCTGTCCGAAAACGCAAAACACCGGGAATACTTTCCCGGATGTTTCCCTCCTTTGCCGGTATCACCAAGTACTGCTTTAGGGCACAACTAGCACTGCTGTTTGCTTTGTCATGCATCGTCATGCATCTGTTTGCAATGTATTTACTATTTCTTCCCCCTCTTCTTCTCCGGTATACCCCGGCACCGACGCTGATGCCCCTGTGTACGACTACGTCGACGATGACCTTTCCTTCTTGCCAAAGCAACCAGGAAAGCCCCCCCCCCCTTGATCACCAGATATCGCCTATTCTTCTCTATACTGCTTGCATTAGAGTAGTGCAGCATGTTACTGCTTTCAGTAAATCCTATACTGCTGCATAGCCTGTCCTTGCTACTACTGTTGTTACCTTTACCTGCTATCCTACTACTTAGTATAGGATGCTAGTGTTCCATCAGTGGCCCTACACTCTTGTCCGTCTGCCATGCTATACTACTGGGCCGTGATCACTTCGGGAGGTGATCACGGGCATATACTATATACATTACACTATTACATTACCTGTGGTACTGTTCGGAGATGGGGGCTGAAGGGGCAGGTGGTTCCACCCAGGTAGTGGTGGGCCTGGGTTCCCGACGGCCCCCGACTGTTACTTTATGGCGGAGCGACAGGGCAGGTTGAGACCACCTAGGAGAGAGGTGGGCCTGGCCCTGGTCGGCGTTCGCGGACACTTAACACGCTTAACGAGATCTTGGTATTTGATCTGAGGCTGGCCACTGGCCTATACGCACTAACCATCTACGCGGGGACAGTTATGGGCACTCGACTTCGTGGTATCAGCGTTCGCGGACACTTAACACACTTAACGAGATCTTGGTATTTGATCTGAGGCTGGCCACTGGTTTATACGCACTAACCATCTACGCGGGGACAGTTATGGGCACTCGACGTCGTGGTATCATCCGAAGCATTCGTGACGTCAGCGACTGAGCGGCGCGTGCCGGGTTGGATCGTGTAATGCAACTTCCTTTGTAATGGAGGTTGCTAGGTCTGCTCTCCGGCCGCCCTCGCAACGTGCAGGTGTGCAATGGGCGATGGGCCCAGACCCCTGCGCCATAGGATTTAAACCGACGTGCTGACCTCTTTGTTGTGCCTAGGTAGGGCTTCGACATGTTGATCTTTCGAGCCTGGGCATGACCCAGAAAAGTGTGTCCGGACAAAGGGGATAGAGTGTGTTGGGACATGTGGTGCACCCCTGCAGGGAAGTTAATCTATTCGAATAGCCGCGATCTTCGGTAACAGGACGACTTGGAGTTGTACCTTGACCTTATGACAACTAGAACTGGATACTTAATAAAACACACCCTTCCAAGTGCCAGATACAACCGGTGGTCGCTCTCTCACAGGGCGACGAAGGGAGGACCATTGGTTAGGATTATGCCACACGATGCTACTTGGTGAACTTACCATCTACTCTCTTCTACATTCTGCAAGATGGAGGTGGCCAGAAGCGTAGTCTTCGATAGGACTAGCTATCCCCCTCTTATTCCGGCATTCTGCAGTTCAGTCCACATATGATACCCTTATTCCATTTGATACCAATGCATACATATGTAGTGTAGCTCCTTGCTTGCGAGTACTTTGGATGAGTACTCATGGTTGCTTTGCTCCCTCTTTTCCCCCTTTCTATACCCGATTGCTGCGACCAGACGTTGGAGCCCAGGAGCCAGACGCCACCGTTGACGACGACTACTACTACTCGGGAGGTGCCTACTACTACGTGCAGCCCACTGACGGCGACCATGAGTAGTTTAGGAGGATCCCAGGCAGGAGGCCTGCGCCTCTTTCGATCTGTATCCCAGTTTGTGCTAGCCTTCTTAAGGCAAACATGTTTAACTTATGTCTGTACTCAGATATTGTTGCTTCCGTTGACTCGTCTATGATCGAGCTCTTGTATTCGAGCCCTCGAGGCCCCTGGCTTGTAATATGATGCTTGTATGACTTATTTTATTTGTAGAGTTGTGTTGTGATATCTTCCCGTGAGTCCCTGATCTTGATCGTTCATGTTTGCGTGTATGATTAGTGTACGATTGAATTGTGGGCGTCACAAGTTGGTATCAGAGCCGACTGCCTATAGGAATCCCCCTTTCCAACTCCTTGGCCGAAGTCGAGTCTAGACATTACAAAACTTTTTACTAACATGGCTGTGTGTCTTACGGGCCCACGTCGCCATTTGGATGGTATTAGGATCTTTTACTCCTCGACCTTTACTCCGGGACTCTGATCTCTCTTCTATTCGGGTTTACTGAATTTACTAAAATCTTACTCTAGGTTCTCGTAACTACTTCCTCCCGGAGAGCCCCTCACTCCAGATGATTGCTTGGGGCACCGAAGGATTTCGAAGATACTCTCTGATGTTCTCGAGGCTTTGTGCTCATTGCTTTTGCAATTCCCTACCACTGATTTATCCCTATGGATAAATACTTACACTCGTCATTCCTAATTTTATTCCAAGTTGATCTTGTTAATACAATACGCCCCGAGCCGCTCTCCGTTGTTCCAAGAATCCTTTGAGCTTACTTCTTTACAGTTCTTGCCTCATGAATACCCTTACGGATAATTCCTCGCACTTATCGAGTATTCTCTCTTTCCTAGTTGTTCATGTGTTTCACAAAAGTTTTCGAAATACCATTTGATCTTCCAGAAATCCTGAGCATCCTCTTGCTCTTGAAATTCTTGCTTGCTTGCATTATGGTTAATCCCATAAGTCTCATAATCTTATTGGCATCTATTGTCATTATCATTTTGAGTCTGTTGATTCAATAAGTTGCGAATGCTCACAATCCTTAATCAGATCCTAGAATTCATCCTTCTGGCTCAGACATTATTTTAAAACATGAGCTGAATCTCGACCAATCAAATTGTTGTCGATTTTACCCCTAAGCCTACTCAGCTTATCCATCCTTAATCAGAGCGTTTGCTTCTGATCCTTTGATTTGGAAATCATAATTCCTTTACAAGTGATCTTTGAATTAGCCAGTTGCTTCTATAATCCAATTCCTTCGCATTGTTTCTTCCTCTGGTTGTGTGCCGATACTCACATCAGCTTCGCTATGGACCGTCGGATCCTTTGTTGAAATATCATCTGACAGTGTCCTTCGTATACAAAAACCTCGAGAAGTTCTTTCCCTGATACATAATGCCTTCGGTAAAATGTATCCTCTCGTTTTGTCACCCATGCTCTACTATCGAGCTTGTGTTATTTACTATTGAAGCTTGTGGTATAAGTTCCCAAGATGCCCCTAAGGGTTGAACCTATGCCTTCCCAGATCCGGGTAAACCCGAAAACTATCACGAGTCATACTCTTCTGGTGTTTTGCTAGATAAAATTTAAACATTACAACTTATTCAAAAAATGAGAAGTGAATGAAAGGTTATGCAATGGAGAAGTGGGAGTCGACCTTGAACTTTGTGTTCATGCCCATGGACACGATGTAGATCCTATCATGGAAGCTTCTTGTAATAATAACTATTTCCTTGATATAATATCCTTTGTATCGGTGAACTGATCCTTTGCAATCGTGGTTCCGACCATATGTTCTTCTTGGATCCCATTTCTCGGACAAGTTGAAGTACTTGTCTTCTACAAAGCAATTCCCTAGTCCAACCTCTACTTTGATCTGTCTTCGAGTATTACCCCCTGGTATCTCGAGATTATTTTGGAACTGCATAACTTCCTATGAGTTATTCATCAAGTACTACATTCTCACTGATTACAATTTTTCATGGGCTCTGAGTTATTAAACACTCAAAGACACCGATAACTGAACCGAGTCCGCTCTACGGTTCAACAACTCTTAGTAATCTTCTTTAAGTACGAGTTTGTACCCGATCACGTCATTCCTAGCCTGATTGGCTATATCCTTATTGTGCTAAATTTTAACTGTGCTACCTGGTCCTTATTCCCGGAGCACAACTTTTGGCGATGAACTAAGCTTTCATCAATTTCCTCGTCTTATCGTTTCACCTCGAACAACAAACTTGACCCCGAGTTTGTGTAGTATCTGTGGCTCCAATAATCTTTTGCTGCATCAGTCCTTTTGCTTGATGCAGTTGCTGATCAATTGCTTCTTCATGGATCCTCTCGACAACAAATTGCCGTGATCTTCATCAGCATTCTAAGCTCTCCCAGGATATTATTTGAATTCATGATGAGAAATACCATCCTTGCCCTCGATGATTTGTGCTATCATCGACCACTTTATTGCCTTCTGTTCAACACAAACTTGTTTGTGTTTTGTGTATACCTTGAGATCCTTGCTATCCAACATTTGTTCTCCTTTACCTTGGAGTATTCCCATCTTTTATGTCAAGAATGTCGTGAGAATTTCACCACCCCTTAAGAAATTCTTGTTGCAGTGATGCTTCTCGCCATCACCATTCTTTTCTTGGCCCCGTGTTGAATGAACTCTGTTGTGAGAATTTAATATCTCTAGCAACCCTATTGTTTCAAATGTGAATGGCCGATAGTTTCGCTATCGGATCACCATTCTAACTTTGATCGTCCTACTTGGTCCATATTTCCAGGTGCTTTTTCATTCAATATTTAATTGTGGATGTTCTCATCGAACATACCTCATTATATACTTCGATGTGTCCGATGCTATCACCTCGTTCATTTAATTGTGGAAATCCATCTTTTTGTAAACCTTGATGAATTGCCGCTGTGTCCATCAGCCACCTCATCATCCTCTCCATGGTTTACTGGTGAAATCTTGTTTCGGAACTCGCTTCCATAGATCATTTCTGAGAATCTCACAGTGTCATCTCGTCAAATTTTATTGCACCTTCTCTTCTCAAGCATCCTATGTCGGAGGTATGATGACACCAATCGGATCTGAACCTCGGCCAGATATGATGGTTGGAACATATTGTTAAGGTGATGTCATGCCTAACACACCTGACCGGAGGACCTATTGTTATAATTTTCCTTTTAGCAAGGCTATCCATTCTTCCATGAGGAAATTGTAAAGCTTATTCTACAAGTTGTTCCCGATGGATCCTTCGGGTATCCGAAATCTGACCTTTGCTTGAAGACCATGTCAATGCTATCTCGAAGCATGTCTGTGGTACTCCGATTTTCAACAAGAACATTTGAATCCCAATGCTAAATGTTTCTTGCTCAATTATCCGAACACCATTGTATGGGTAATGTCATGAATTTTTTTCTCCCCTTACCTAAAGGGTTTTCTACATTATATCCTGTCATGGATATCATGCTCTACTTATCATTGGGAAGGATATACCCCTGAAATATCTGATAATCATATTTTCCTTTCCATTAGTTGGTTTAACCTTTCTGGTGATCATTATAGTCTAAGCAATATTAATTCCCTGCTTATGTAAACCCCTCGGTGTACAATTCTGTCAGCAAGACCCTGTTACTTTTGTTGATGACATTCCGGTAACCACCGATGGACGAGAACTTTGCCTATTGGTCCGCCTCGTTGCAACGAGCAGGAAAATGGTTCTCTTCGTCCCTTGCCCTTGGTACCAACGTTGTTGCCGACATAGCTGACATGGTACTCTCTGACATACCTTGCTATCATGACTGTGCAAGATGTCACTGCTCCTATTAAAAAAAACCACATGGTGGGCCCATAACCCACAGTTCCACAGGATCAAAACCTGACTCTCCTGTACACCCCCTATTCCCAAAGTTATTCCTCGCGCGTGGCCTCGTATGTAATTCACGGGCCACCGTCCTAGTGATCTATTCTGGTAACAGACGCATTATTCAATCTCGTTGATTTGGACCCCTTTCGCATGTTGTTTCAGACATTGAACGATTGCCTATCCGTTTGAAACTTCTCATGGTACCTTCTTACTTTACTCTCAATATTTTCTTGAGTATCTATTCGAGAGTTAGTTTCTACCACATTCCCTGAGTTATCTGCCAGATAGTCAACCTTGTAAGGTCCGTTCTTCCGGAGATACCCATTATCCTTTTTTGTAAGTACGATGGAACCCCCGAAGAAAGGATGACGACTTCATCATGATGCACTGAAGAAGAGGAATGAAGACAACAACACAATGGATCGACCCCTTCGAGAAGAGCAACCAAGACCGATGACACCCGTTAAAATTTCGTAACCAGAACTTTCCCCCTTACTCCCCTCTTATATCTCGGGACGAGATTTCTTGTAGTGGAGGAGAATTGTGACGCCCAGATAATTAGGCTATAGAAAAACTCTGGTAATGACGGCACGTCACCTCCGTTACTGTTGCTAATCCCTCGTTAGTTCAAAAACTGATTCAAAATTCAAATTCCAAATATGGCATACAACAAAAGTTTTCAAACAATAAAACAAAAATGTTCGGTTTGTGGCAATTAAATCATAGGTAATATTGGTAGAGAAACCACATTTCTATAAAATAATTAAATGCACTATGATAATTAAAACAGTAACTAAAACATTAATTAAATGCCTTTTCTAAATTATAAAATATTAAAACATTTTATTTAGGGGTCAAACTTTTTGTAGCCGTGGGTTAAATGATAATACTAATTTAGAAGTTTATGTTACCCTTTAATTAAACTAAAATACATTAAAGACTAAAAGAGAAATGAACAAAAGGTAAAACAAAAAAATAACAAAAGTAAGGGAACCCCCCCGCCCCTCACCGGGCTTCGGCCCAGCAGGCCTGACCGGCCACCCACTCCTATTCCCTCCCCCTCGCTCGCTGAGGTGGCCCAGCCCACCGCGGTCACCCTCAACCACATGTTCCCCCTCGCTCGCTGTCCTTTACACGCACGTGCCCGAGGCCGGTCGCCGTCTCCACCGCACCCACTCGCCTCCTCGGGTCGCTACAGTACCGCCGAGGCGGATAAGGCCGTCCCCGCACCCCCCCCTCGACGAACCCTATCCATTCCCCTCCTCCTCGCTCGCTCTCTTCCCTCCTCTGTCGCCCGAACGCCATCGCCGTGCCGTCACCGTGCTCGTGGCCACAAGCCTCCCCGGCGCTCGGGAGGAAGTCGAGGAGCACTGCCGTCCTCTTCTGCATCGTATGCAAGCGCTAGGTCGAGTCGGAGTGCCTCGAGGCGTCGCCATCGGCCTTCTTCCCACACCACGGCCGTCGTCGTCCACCTCATCGATCTACCATGCCGGTCCATCCCCGGCCTTCCCGACCTCGCCACCGGGCTCGCTGTGAGCTCCTCCCCCAAACCCTCCTTCTTCCCGCCTCGATTTGTTGTCGTAGCCGCCGTCGCCGAACTCGTCCGAGCTCCCGCGTACGCGTACGCGTTTATGCGTGCTTGAGCCGCCGCTGCTACTGCCTTCTCACTTCTGCCCTGTTGTTGCCGCTGCTCGGCTGCGTCGCTGCTGCCGTTGCTCCATGCTGGTGCCTTGCTGCTCTTGCTAATGCCGCTGCTTGCTAGCCGCTGCCGATGCATGCTAGTTGTTGCTCCCGCTGTAGACCATGGCCGCTTGAGCCCCTATGCGTGCCCAACCACGGGGAATGGTTTTGCCTACGGCCATCCCTGGTTAGCATCAGTTTAGGTAGGTTAGATTAATTCCTAAGTAGTCTAATGTGCAAATGGCATGTGGGGCCTCCTCTATTAAATAACCTTTATATGACAAGTGCCTATTACATGTGGATCCTACTGCTAACTCAGTTAATTTAATTAATGTCTAATTAACTAGAGTCTCTAACAGTGGGGTCCCACCAATAATTAAACTGAATTAAACAATCTGTTAACACATGTGACACTGACAGCCCGGTCCCATTGACCCTGTTGACTAGTAAATTTTCACTATGTTGACTTTGACCTAGACCCACATGTCAACCTCTTTGGCTGAGCTGCCATTGGGTACACATGATATTTAACTAATTAATTTTTGAATTAAAATAATTTAGAAAAATGAGTTAAAACTTTGAAAATTAATATAAAATAATCTGTAACTCGGATGAAAATACTTTGTACATGAAAGTTTCTCAGAACGACGAGACGAATCCGAAAACGCGGTCCGTTCGTCCACCACACATCCCTAGCATAGAGAACACACAACTTTTCCTCGCTGGTTCATTTGCCCGAAAACGCAAAACACCGGGAATACTTTCCCAGATGTTTCCCTCCTTTGCCGGTATCACCTAGTACTGCGTTAGGGCACAACTAGCACTGCTGTTTGCTTTGTCATGCATCGTCATGCATCTGTTTGCAATGTATTTACTATTTCTTCCCCCTCTTCTTCTCCGGTATACCCTGACACCGACGCTGATGCCCCTGTGTACGACTACGTCGACGATGACCTTTCCTTCTTGCCAAAGCAACCAGGAAAGCCCCCCCCCCTTGATCACCAGATATCGCCTATTCTTCTCTATACTGCTTGCATTAGAGTAGTGCAGCATGTTACTGCTTTCAGTAAATCCTATACTGCTGCATAGCCTGTCCTTGCTACTACTGTTGTTACCTTTACCTGCTATCCTACTACTTAGTATAGGATGCTAGTGTTCCATCAGTGACCCTACACTCTTGTCCGTCTGCCATGCTATACTACTGGGCCGTGATCACTTCGGGAGGTGATCACGGGCATATACTATATACATTACACTATTACATTACCTGTGGTACTGTTCGGAGATGGGGGCTGAAGGGGCAGGTGGTTCCACCCAGGTAGTGGTGGGCCTGGGTTCCCGACGGCCCCCGACTGTTACTTTGTGGCGGAGCGACAGGGCAGGTTGAGACCACCTAGGAGAGAGGTGGGCCTGGCCTTGGTCGGCGTTCGCGGACACTTAACACGCTTAACGAGATCTTGGTATTTGATCTGAGGCTGGCCACTGGCCTATACGCACTAACCATCTATGCGGGGACAGTTATGGGCACTCAACGTCGTGGTATCAGCTGAAGCCTTCGTGACGTCAGTGACTGAGCGGCGCATGCCGGGTTGGACCGTGTAACGCAACTTCCTTTGTAATGGAGGTTGCTAGGTCTGCTCTCCGGCCGCCCTCGCAACGTGCAGGTGTGCAATGGGCGATGGGCCCAGACCCCTGAGCCATAGGATTTAGACCGACGTGCTGACCTCTCTGTTGTGCCTAGGTAGGGCTTCGACGTGTTGATCTTCCGAGCCTGGGCATGACCCAGAAAAGTGTGTCCGGACAAAGGGGATAGAGCGTGTTGGGAAATGTGGTGCACCCCTGCAGGGAAGTTAATCTATTTGAATAGCCGTGATCTTTGGTAACAGGACGACTTGGAGTTGTACCTTGACCTTATGACAACTAGAACTGGATACTTAATAAAACACACCCTTCCAAGTGCCAGATACAACCGGTGGTCGCTCTCTCACAGGGCGGCGAAGGGAGGATAATCGGTTAGGATTATGCCACACGATGCTACTTGGCGAACTTACCATCTACTCTCTTCTACATTCTGCAAGATGGAGGTGGCCAGAAGCATAGTCTTCGATAGGACTAGCTATCCCCCTCTTATTCCGGCATTCTGCAGTTCAGTCCACATATGATGCCCTTATTCCATTTGATACCAATGCATACATATGTACTGTAGCTCCTTGCTTGCGAGTACTTTGGATGAGTACTCACGGTTGCTTTGCTCCCTCTTTTCCCCCATTCTATACCCGATTGCTGCGACCAGACGTTGGAGCCCAGGAGCCAGACGCCACCGTTGACGACTACTACTCGGGAAGTGCCTACTACTACGTGCAGCCCGCTGACGACGACCAGGAGTAGTTTAGGAGGATCCCAGGCAGGAGGCATGCGCCTCTTTCGATCTGTATCCCAGTTTGTGCTAGCCTTCTTAAGGCAAACTTGTTTAACTTATGTCTATACTCAGATATTGTTGCTTCTGCTGACTCGTCTATGATCGAGCTCTTGTATTCAAGCCCTCGAGGCCCCTGGCTTGTAATATGATGCTTGTATGACTTATTTTATTTGTAGAGTTGTGTTGTGATATTTTCTCGTGTGTCCATGATCTTGATCGTACACGTTTGCGTGTATGATTAGTGTGCGATTGAATCGGGGGCGTCACAATGCAACACATAGCTCTTGGCGTCCGGCCTCATCCTCGGCCAAAAGAAATGGTCAATCAACACACTCTCAGTTTTCTTAGCTCCAAAATGTCTCATGGGACGACCAGCATGAGCCTTTTGCAAAAGCAACAAACGAACATAACAATTCTGGATGCACCATTTTTTAGCTCGAAACAAAATCCTTCATGCAAGTGAAACTTTTTTTAACCTTTTGCCTCATTGCACTTGGAGTATGGTTCAACAAATATGGGTCTTTGACATACAATTCTTTGATACTTAGTAACCCAAGAATTTTAGTAGCAAGTTGTGAGAGTAAAAATATGACGCCTAGACAAAGCATTGTCAACAACATTATCCTTTTATTTCTTGTACTTGACAATATAGGGAAATAATTATATGAATTCACTTCGTTTGGCATGCATATGATTCAATTTTAGTTAACCCCTAAGGTGCTTGAAAGACTCATGGTCAGAGTGTATCACACATTCTGTAGACAAAAATAATATTGCCATGCTTCCAAACATCTCAGAAGTGCGTATAATTCTTTGTCATAAACAAAATAATTTGGAGTTGGACAAATTAGCTTCTCGCTGAATTATGCAATAGGCCTACCTTCTTGCATGAGTACTCCTATGATACTGATATCACTTGCATCACATTCAATATCAAAAGCCTTACCAAAGTTGGGCAGTGCAGGCAATGGTGCGGATGTTAACTTATCTTTCAGCCCTCGCAAGACCTTTTCTTGTGTGTTTTCTGTTGGGAAACGCAGTAGAAAACAAAAAAATCGCGCCTACAATCACCCAAGATCAATATGAAGATGCATTACGGGTTGGGATCACGATCGTTACCGTCACCGAGTTGCAGTGGAAGAACAACGTGTCGGTGTAGATCATACTTGGAGTCCCTCAAGTCGTAGATGAATGATACCTCATACCGCTCACGAACAGTCCCTCGAACTGAAGACCGAAAGCACATCCTCTCTACTTGGTTGCAAGCATGCAGCCTTGACGATCCGACAATGCTTCGCCGCGCAGAGCTAATCACCGCTGGAGAATTAGAAGGAGGAGATTAGAACCACACTGGGCTTCCAATTATGAGGACAAGAGGATTAGTCACTCTCTAATTAGTCAATTAGGACCAACTACAATATGAACTAAAAGAACTAGAGAAGGCTCCAAAACATGTGTATTAATTGTGGCCAAAACCTCTAGTATATATAGGTTGGAGGGGAGAAGGAGGGGCGCCCCAAGGAGGGAAGGAGTCCTCCCTCCTTGGCTGGCCAAGAGGAGTGGGATTCCCCCTCCAATTCAGCCTCCCCTCCCTCCTTTCCATGGAGAGGGAGGCGCCACCCCTATTGGGCCCTTGTGGCCCAATTATCCTTCCACCACTTGGCCTTTTTAGGCCTGTTGATATTTAAAATAAATATAAAATATTCTAAATACTTTTAGACCATTTTATATTTTTTAATATCTCCGGAAACGTTTTCCACATATATATAATTTATCGATAATACCCGGTATTACCTGATACTCACTGAAACCCTTCCGGTGACCCCGAAACGCTTCCAGATCCTCTCAGAACTATTCTGAATATTCATGAAATAATTCCATAAATATGTTCTCATCACTCTCTTCCTACTAACACTCAGCAGATCATGATTGCCTTAAGCTTGTGACCCCGTAGGTTCGGTAACTTACAGACATAAACAAAAAACCTTCGTTCAATGACCGACAACGGAACCATGGACGTCCATATCGAGCCCTATGAGCACACGAATGATATTCGAGTGAACCTTTGGTTATCATGTGATGTTCCCTTTGCTTCGTGATACTTCAAAAAATCCAGGATGGATCGGTATCCTCCTGAGTCATCACCATGCTCACTATACAGAAATCCTCATTACCGGTTTTGTTCTTCTTTCTCGATATTGTGTTTCGGCATCCCCGTGATGAATTCATGTGTGTCTGGCCAGACGATAGTTGATGCCGTCACACTGGGAGGTCCCTAATAATATCTCTTCATTGTCGGAGGAACAAATCCCACTCTTGACCTATCCGGACACTTGTCAAATTTTTCGATGAACCTACAAGTTGTCGTTATGATCACCGTGTTACAGGTGGAGTTTGAGCAACCCCAAAGCTCACCGTACGGTAAGAAGTGACCATGATACTCTCATGGTCTAAGGAGAAAATTAACACATTAACACTTCGTGTTATTACAATTGAATACAAATGATATTAATTCAATTCACAACAAACAAGTTTGGGTTGATTCAATATGATCGTTCTTCCAACGTCATAATTTTAAAGTTGTTTTATTGCACGGGAAATTTAGAAAACAGACAAAACATGGCACTTTATTTTATTTAACTAATAAAAACAGAAAACAAAAGGTAGGGACAAAAGGTAGTGCTTACTAAATTCATCAACTTCATACCTCTAAAAAATGATCCATTTAATAAGGTTGATCAAGTCTTATTAACAACCACTTTCGATTAGCATGAAACCGAAGAACTTTCGTAAATCACTAAGTTACCTCAATGGGGATCTGAATGTCCCCAATAGTAAGCATTATTTCATATTTTTTCAACAATTGGTAGAGGCAGTTGAAAACTTCCAATAGTGATTGTCAGAGATTTTTCAATAACATTAATACCATTCACTTGGAATTGTTTCTTTGAAAAGTGCACCATATGCTCATTACCATTGATATGAAAAGTGACCTTGCTTTTATTGCAATCAATAACAGCCCCTGTAGTATTCTAGAAGGGTCTACCAAGGAGAGTCGACATGTTGTCGTCCTCGGGCATCTCAAGTATAACAAAGTTAGTCAAAATAGTAACATTAGCAACAAGAACGGGCACATCCCATAGATACCGATAGGTATGGCAGTTGATTTGTCAGCCATTTGCAAAGATATTTCAGTAGGTGTGTGTGATGGCCTGGCTTATTAGGGATGATAGACTACTCATATCGATAAGGAATTCCTTCTTTTCCGGGAGCCCATTCAGACAGAACTCCAAAGTTAAGCATGTTCAGCTTGGAGTAGTGTCAGGATGGGTGACCGACCAGGAAGTTGCTCCCGGGTGCGCACGAGTGAGGACAAAGTGCGCAGAAAAGACTAGTATTAACCTGTGGGGCCAGTCTAGATCCTGCCAGGAGTAACGACCACCGGTGGCTGTGTCCGGAGGGTTACAAGTTGGTATCAGAGCCGACCCTCGCGGTTACACGGATGTTTGCGGACAAGTGCGCGGTCATGTTGTTCATGACGTTTGTGACCCGTCATGGCACATGTACCGGACTGGATGCACAGACGTATGTGCCAAGAGGGAACGTTCCTATGGCCCGACGAGGACGTCGGTTCCTCTGAGTGGGGGTGTATGTGATGGCCTGGCTTATTAGGGATGATAGACTACTCATATCGATAAGGAATTCCTTCTTTTCCGGGAGCCCATTCGGACAGAACTCCAAAGTTAAGCGTGTTCAGCTTGGAGTAGTGTCAGGATGGGTGACCGACCAGGAAGTTGCTCCCGGGTGCGCACGAGTGAGGACAAAGTGCGCAAAAAAGACTAGTATTGACCTGTGGGGCCAGTCTAGATCCTGCCAGGAGTAACGACCACCGGCGGGTGTGTCTGGGCGTTACAATGTGAGTTTATTCAAATGAAGTCTTTTATATAAAGAGAAAGGCATAACACTAGTACCAGCTCCCAAATCACATAAAGCAGTTTTCACATAATTCTTTTTGACGGAGCAAGGTATAGTTGGTATTCCCGGATCTCCAATTTTTTAGGTACTCCATCTTTAAAAGTATAATTAGCAAGCATAGTGGAGATTTCAGCTTCCTCTAATTGGTGATGATGTCTTTCATGTACTTTGCATAAGGAGGCATTTTTAAGATATCAGTCAAGCGAGTACGCAAAAAGACTGGCCTCGGCATTTCAGCAAAGCGTTCAAATTCTTCATCATATTTATTTTTAGTTGACTTAGGTGGAAAGGGCATAGGTTTTTGAGCCCACAGTTCTCTTTCCTTACCATGTTTTCTTGCAATAAAGTCTTTTTTATCATATCGTTTATTTTTAGATTGTCGGTTATCAAGATCAACTGCAGGTTCTATCTCAACATCATTGCCTGATTCTTCATTATTTGGTTGAGTATTTTCATGAACCTCATCATTACCTTTTTCATTATCAGAAGGTGAGTGTTCACTACTAGGTTGAGTTTCAGCATCAGAGATAGAGACTTCATTATCATTATCATAAGGTTTTTCTACTTCAGGTTCACTAGAGGCATGCAAAGTCCTATCATTTTTCTTCTTCCGTTTCTTTTTAGAAGGACTAAGTGCATCCGTGTTAACTCTTTGAGAGTCTTGTTCAATTATTTTTGGGTGTCTGATGACCCACAAGTATAGGGGATCAATTGTAGCTCTTTTCGATAAGTAAGAGTGTCGAACCCTACGAGGAGCAGAAGGAAATGACAATTGGTTTTCAGCAAGGTGATGTCTGCAAGTGCTGAAATTGTAAGTAACAGAGTAGTTTGATAGCAAGATAATTTGTAACGATCAAGTAACGATAGTAGTAACAAAAGTGCAGCAAGGTAGCCCAATCCTTTTGAGGCAAAGGACAGGCCAAAACGGTCTCTTATGATAAGCAAAGCGTTCTTGAGGGTACATGGGATTCTCATCTAGTCACTTTCATCATGTTGGCTTAATTCATGTTCGGTACTTTGATAATTTGATATGTGGGTGGACCGGTGCTTAGGTGCTGTTCTTACTTGAACAAATCTCCTACTTATGATTAACCCTCTCGCAAGCATCCGCAACTACGATAAAAGTATTAAGAATAAATTCTAACCATAGCATTAAACTTTTGGATCCAATCGGTCCCTTATGGAATAGCACATAAAATGGGGTTTAAGCTTCTGTCACTCTCGCAGCCCATCATCTAATTGCTACTCCACAATGCATTCCCTTAGGCCCAAATATGGTGAAATGTCATGTCACTACTGCAGGATGCTGCTAACGTGACACTACGATCAGAGACCCTTCGACGAAACTGTGTGCGATGCCATAATCGCAAACGGCGGTGTAAAAAAATGTCAGAAAAGGTGCAAAACGTTTGCGATGACGGATGCATCAAACACGGTTCAGATTTTAGTTGTGTGTGTGAAGCAGGGCATACGATTGATCCAGACGAACTGTTTGCGATTAGACAGAACAACAGAAACGGGCAGCCATATCAATGCGTGTGCAATATACGGCATACGGTTCGCTCTGATGAACTGTTTGCTATTAGGGAAAGCAACTGTCATGGAATTGTCACGGCAGATGTCCTAGTGAAAGAACTTAGTCGTGGAGCCATCGCAACTAGGAAGCCTAAAGGGGTTAATAGGGACAAAGGACACGAAAGGTTTATACTAGTTCGGCCCTTTGCAGTGAAGGTAAAGCCTAGTCTAGTTGATGTGGTATTGCTAGGTTTCGATGACCAAGGAGCGAAATGCACTAGCTTGGCTTCTCGATCTCTTGTTTCTTACCCTAAGCCGCCACCGGGTCATCCCCTTATATACACGGGTTGACGCCTGGTGGCCTACAGAGTCCCGGCCGGCTCATATAACGTGACCGGCCTGGTGACTTCCTTTACATGCCTTTCTTTACAAGCCTTTCTTACTCATGGCAATTTACAATCATGGGCCTCAAGCCGCCTCTGGGCTTGGGCATACTACAAGTCTTATACTAAACCATCGCCTTGTATATTCACTGAACTTTTAGTAACCCGCCATTAGGATTGACCCGGCCCCTTCTGGGCGGGTCATACCTGGTAGTTATATCCCCAACATTAGGCCCTAGGTTGATTTGAACTTTGTTCTTGTCAATCTCTAACACCTTAAACGAAATCCATCCTCCTCTGTTTGCAAAAGCTCTTGTAACCCGCCATGACGTCATCTTCATAAAATATGAAAATCTGCTATGATGTCATCTTCGACGGATCCTTATCCTTAAATGTCTTCCGAGAATCGAGGCGTCCATTTAGCTGGATAATCATTACTTTGGTCTTCCTCAATTTTCGCGCCTGCCTGTTCACTTATCATGTTATAAATAGGCTTGGCCATTCCTTCCTCTTTCTTCTTCTTCCTCTCACACCTTCTCTGCCGCTCGAGCTCTGCCGCCGCCGCAGCGTGATATCACTCCAACGTATCTATAATTTTTGATTGCTCCATGCTATATTATCTACTATTTTGGACTATATAGGGCTTTATTTTCCACATTTATATTATTTTTGGGACTAACCTATTAACCGGAGGCCCAACCCAGAATTGTTGTTTTTTGCCTATTTTAGTATTTCGAAGAAACAGAATATCAAACGGAGTCCAAACGGAATAAAACCTTCGGGAACGTGATTTTCTCACCGAACGTGATCCAGGAGACTTGGACCCTACTTCAAGGAGTCAAAGAGGCGGTCACGAGGGTGGGGGGCGCGCCCGCCTACCTCATGGGCCCCTTGGTGCTCCATCGACGTACTCCTTCCTCCTATATATACCTATGTACCCCCAAACGATCAGAACAGGAGCCGAAAACCTAATTCCACTGCCGCAACTTTCTGTATCCACGAGATCCCATCTTGGGGCCTGTTCCGGAGCTCCGCCGGAGAGGGCGGTCATCACGGAGGGCTTCTACATCATCATAGCCTCTCCGATGAAGTGTGAGTAGTTTACCTCAGACCTTCGGGTCCATAGTTAGTAGCTAGATGGCTTCTTCTCTCTTTTTGGATCTCAATACAAAGTTCTCCCCCTCTCTTGTGGAGATCTATTCGATGTAATCTTCATTTTGTGGTGTGTTTGTTGAGATCGATGAATTGTGGGTTTATGATCAAGTCTATCTATGAATAATATTTGAATCTTCTCTGAATTGTTTTATGTATGATTGGTTATCTTTGCAAGTCTCTTCAAATTATCCGTTTGGTTTGGCCAACTAGATTGGTAGTTCTTGCCATGGGAGAAGTACTTAGCTTTGCGTTCGATCTTGCGGTGTCCTTTCCCAGTGACAGAAGGGGAAGCAAGGCACGTATTGCATCGTTGCCATCGAGGATAACAAGATGGGGTTTATTTCATATTGCATGAATTTATCTCTCTACATCATGTCATCTTGCTCAAGGCGTTACTCTGTTTTTAACTTAATACTCTAGATGCATGCTGGATAGCGGTCGATGAGTGGAGTAATAGTAGTAGATGCAGAATCGTTTCGGTCTACTTGTCACAGACGTGATGCCTATATACATGATCATGCCTAGATATTCTCATAACTATGCTCAATTCTGTCAATTGCTCAACAGTAATTTGTTCACCCACCGTAGAATACTTATGCTCTTGAGAGAAGCCACTAGTGAAACCTATGGCCCCCGGGTCTATTCTCATCATATCAATCTCCATCACTTTAATCTTGTTTTGCTTTTTTACTTTGCCTTTTACTTTTCACTTTGCATCTCTATACCAAAAATACCAAAAAATATTATATCTATCAGATCTAACTCTCGTAAGTGACCGTGAAGGGATTGACACCCCCTAATCACGTTGGTTGCGAGTAGCTATCGTTTTGTGTAGGTACGAGGGACTTGAGCGTGGCCTCCTACTGGATTGATACCTTGGTTCTCAAAAACTGAGGGAAAAACTTACGCTACTCTGATGCATCATCCTTTCCTCTTCGGGGAAATCCAATGCAAGCTCAAGAGGTAGCAAGAAGAATTTCTGGCGCCGTTGCCGGGGAGTCTACGCGAAAAGTCAACATACCAAGTACCCATCACAATCCCTATCTCTCGCATTACATTATTTGCCATTTGCCTCTCGTTTTCCTCTCCCCCACTTCACCCTTGCCGTTTTATTCGCCCCCCCTCTCTCTCTCTCTATTCTCCTTCTCCTTCTTTGCCTCTTTTTGCCCGCTTACCTTTTGTTTGCTCGTGTGTTGGATTGCTTGTTTCTCGCGATGGCTCAACCGAGATTTGGTGATCTTCACCTTAAAGGGTTAGAGGAGATTGAAAACAATGTTAGGAAGTTTACGATTTTGCAATTCAAGCATAATAATTTCTTTAGAAACGAGCTTAAGGAACAAAAAAGTTTTATGAGTTATATGAATAGAGAGCTTGATGATATGTCTAAAGAATTTGATGGTATAAGATACCAAATTGCTCGTCTAGAAAAGATGACTGCTGAAATTTCGGATATGCAAGCCACCTTAGTCAATAAGATGGCCGTTAAACCGAATTCCTATGAAAATCAAGATGAAGATCTAAAACTTATTGATGTGTCTCCTATTAAATCTTCGTTTTTCAATATGAATCTTGGTGAAACTGAATATGATCTTCCTTTAGCTAGAAGGCGTTCTAAAAATTCGGAGTATTTAGATCTTTATGATGAAATTGATGAAAGTGGGATTGAAAGAAATAAAAATCTAGATGTTGCTAAACCCACGATATTGGATTTCAAGGAAGTTAATTATGAAAGTTGCTCTTTAATTGATTGTATTTCCTTGTTGCAATCCGTGCTAAATTCTCCACATGCTTATAGTCAAAAGAAAGCCTTCACCGAACATATTGTTGATGCCTTGATGCAATCTTATGAAGAAAACTTGAGTTGAAAGTTTCTATCCCTAGAAAACTCTATGATGAGTGGGAACCAACTATTAAAATTAAAATTAAAGATCATGAGTTTTATGCTTTGTGTGATTTGGGTGCTAGTGTCTCCACTATCCCCAAAACTTTGTGTGATTTGCTAGATTTCCGCAATTTTGATGATTGCTCTCTAAACTTGCATCCTGCGGATTCTACTATTAAGAAACCTATGGGAAGGATTAATGATGTTCTTATTGTTGAAAATAGAAATTATGTGCCCTTAGATTTCATTGTTCTTGATATATATTGCAATCCTTCCTGCCCTATTATTCTTGGTAGACCTTTCCTTAGAACAGTTGGTGCGATTATTGATATGAAGGAAGGGAATATTATATTTCAATTTCCATTAAAAAAGGGCATGGAACACTTTCCAAGAAATGAAATAAAATTTCCATATGAAACTATCATGAGAGCCACTTATGGATTGCCTACCAAAGATGGCAATACCTAGATCTATCCTCGCTTTTATGCCTAGCTGGGGGCGTTAAACGATAGCGCTTGTTGGGAGGCAACCCAATTTTATTTTTATTCCTTGATTTTTTTTCTCCTGTTTAGTAATAAATAAATTATTTAGCCTCTGTTTTGGTTGTGTTTTTTGTGTTTAATTAGTGTTTGTGCCAAGTAGAACCGTTGGGAAGACTTGGGGAAAGTCTTGTTGAACTTGCTGTAAAAAACAGAAACTTTAGCGCTCACGAGAACTGCTTTCATTTTTATTTGAAGAGTGCTATTTAGTTAATTATTTTTTCAGATGATTAATAGATAAATTCCTCACGTCCAGAAATTTATTTTATAATTTTTGGGGTTCCAGATCTTGCGCTAGCTACAGATTACTACAGACTGTTCTATTTTTCGTGTGTTGTTTGCTTATTTTGATGAATCTATGGTTAGTAAAATAGTTTATAATCCATAGAGAAGTTGGAATACAGTAGGTTTAACACCAATATAAATAAATAATGAGTTCATTACAGTACCTTGAAGTGGTCTTTTGTTTTCTTTCGCTAATGGAGCTCACGAGTTTTCTACTTTAAGTTTTGTGTTGTGAAGTTTTCAAGTTTTGGGTGAATTCTTTTCATGGATTATGGAACAAGGAGTGGCAAGAGCCTAAGCTTGGGGATGCCCATGGCACCCCCAAGATAATCCAAGGACACCAAAAAGTCAAAGCTTGGGGATGCCACGAAAGGCATCCCTTCTTTCGTCCACTTCCATCGGTAATTTACTTGGAGCTATATTTTTATTCACCAACATGATATGTGTTTTGCTTGGAGCGTCTTGTATTATTTTTGTCTTTGTGTTTTAGTATGACACAATCATCCTTGCTGTACACACCTTTTGAGAGAGCCATACATGAATTAAAATTTGATAGAATACTCTATGTGCTTCACTTATATCTTTTGAGCTATGTAGTTTTGCTCTATGTGCTTCACTTATATCTTTTGAGCGTTATAATTTTGCTCTATGTGCTTCACTTAGATCTTTTAGAGCACGATGGTGGATTTGTTTTAAAGAAACTATTGATCTGTCATGCTTCACTTAAATTATTTTGAGAGTCTCTTAATAGCATGGTAATTTGCTTAATAATAATATGCATGGTATTCAAGATTTGTGAAACTTTCTTTTGAGTGTGTTGAATACTAATAAAAGTTTGATACTTGATAACTATTTTGAGATATGGAGGTGATAATATTAGAGTCATGCTAGTTGAGTAGTTGTGAATTTAAAGAATACTTGTGTTAAAGTTTGTGATTCCCGTAGCATGCACGTATGGTGAACCGTTATGTGATGAAGTCGGAGCATGATTTATTTATTGATTGTCTTCTTTATGAGTGGCGGTCGGGGACGAGCGATGGTCTTTTCCTACCAATCTATCCCCCTAGGAGCATGCGCGTAATACTTTGCTTTGATAACTTCTAGATTTTTGCAATAAGAATATGAGTTCTTTATGACTAATGTTGAGTCCATGGATTATACACACTCTCATCCTTCCACCATTGCTAGCCTCTCTAATACCGCGCACCTTTCGCCGATATCATACACCCACCATATACCTTCCTCAAAACAGCCACCATACCTACCTATTATGGCATTTCCATAGCCATTCCGAGATATGTTGCCATGCAACTTTCCACCGTTCCGTTTATTATGACACACTCCATCATTGTCATATTGCATATCCCGGTACACCACCGGAGGCATTCATATAAGAGTCATATTTTGTTCTAAGTATCGAGTTGTAATTGTTGAGTTGTAAGAAAAATAAAAGTGTGATGATCATCATTATTAGAGCATTGTCCCAGTGAGGAAAGGATGATGGAGACTATGATTCCCCCACAAGTAGGGATGAGACTCCGGACGAAAAATAAATAAAAGAGGCCAAAGAAGCCCAAAAACAAGAGAAAGAAAAGAGGCCATAAAAAGAGAAAAGGCCCAAATAAAAAAATGAGAGAAAAAGAGAGAAGGGACAATGTTACTATCCTTTTACCACACGTGTGCTTCAAAGTAGCACCATGATCTTCATAGTAGAGAGTCTCTCATGTTATAACTTTCATATACTAGTGGGAATTTTACATTATAGAACTTGGCTTGTATATTCCAATGATGGGCTTCCTCAAAATGCCCCAGGTCTTCGTGAGCAAGCAAGTTGGATGCACACCCACTTAGTTTTTTTTGAGCTTTCATATACTTATAGCTCTAGTGCATCCGTTGCATGGCAATCCCTACTCACTCACATTGATATCTATTGATGGGCATCTCCATAGCCCGTTGATACGCCTAGTTGATGTGAGACTATCTTCTCCTTTTTGTCTTCTCCACAACCACCATTCTATCCCACCTATAGTGCTGTATCCATGGCTCACGCTCATGTATTGCGTGAAGATTGAAAACGTTTTGAAATAGTTAGAGTATGAAACAATTGCTTGGCTTGTCATCGGGGTTTTGCATGATTTAAATACTTTGTGTGGTGAAGATAGAGCATAGCCAGACTATATGATTTTGTAGGGATAACTTTCTTTGGCCATGTTATTTTGAGAAGACATAATTGCTTTGTTAGTATGCTTGAAGTATTATTATTTTTATTTCAATATAAACTTTTGTCTTGAATCTTTCGAATCTGAATATTCATATCACAATTAAGAAGATTTGCATTGAAATTATGCCAAGTAGCACTCCACATCAAAAATTCTCTTTTTATGATTTACCTACTCGAGGACGAGCAGGAATTAAGCTTGGGGATGCCTGATACGTCTCCAACGTATCTATAATTTTTGATTGCTCCATGCTATATTATCTACTGTTTTGGACTATAATTGGCTTTATTTTCCACTTTTATATTATTTTTGGGACTAACCTATTAACCGGAGGCCCAACCCAGAATTGCTGTTTTTTTGCCTATTTCAGTATTTCGGAGAAATAGAATATCAAACGGAGTCCAAACGGAATAAAATCTTCGGGAACGTGATTTTCTCACCGAACGTGATCCAGGAGATTGGACCCTACTCCAAGGAGTCAAAGAGGCAGTCACGAGGGTGGGGGCGCCCCCCCTAGGGCGCGCCCCCTGCCTCGTGGGCCCCTCGGTGCTCCACTGACGTCCTCCTTCCTCCTATATATACCTATGTACCCCCAAACGATCAGAACAGGAGCCAAAAACCTAATTCCACCGCCGCAACTTTCTGTATCCACGAGATCCCATCTTAGGGCCTGTTGCGGAGGTCCGCCAGAGAGGGCCATCATCACGGAGGGCTTCTACATCATCATAGCCTCTCCGATGAAGTGTGAGTAGTTTACCTAAGACCTTCGGGTCCATAGTTAGTAGCTAGATGGCTTCTTCTCTCTTTTTGGATCTCAATACAAAATTCTCCCCCTCTCTTGTGGAGATCTATTCGATGTAATCTTCTTTTTGCGGTGTGTTTGTTGAGACTGATGTCGGTGTACTAAAGTAGGGGTACCTTAGTATCCCGAACTTGTGCACGGGCAGTCGCGGCGACCCGCGGCAAGGCTTGCCGGGCGACCGCCAAGACCCTCCGCGGTTCCTTTGGGGCCATTCAAGAACAAAGTATCCGAGATCAAAACAAGGCCCCGGCAAGAGGAGCTTGCTGGGAAGAAAACAAGGCCCTGGCAAGAGGAGCTTGCCGGGAAGGAGACAAGACCCCGGCAAGAGGAGCTTGCCGGGAAGGAGACGAGACCCCGGCAAGAGGAGTGTAACGCCCCGCATGTAACCTTCCCCAAATGTACTCCGACTCTTGCCGTTTCCGGCATTAAGTTATATTTAATTCTCGGGTTCGGGTCTTTGCCTCCGTGTGTTGTTTCATTCTTCGTGCATCTCATATCATGTCGTCACGTGCATTGCATTCGCATACATGTTCATCTCATGCATTCGAGCATTTTTTCCCGTTGTCCGTTTTGCATTCCGGCGCTTCGTTCTCCTCCGGTGGCCATTTCTAGCTTTCTTTCGTGTGTGGGGATTAAACATTTCCGAATTGGACCGAGACTTTCCATGCGGCCTTGGTTTACTACCGGTAGACCGCCTGTCAAGTTTCGGGTCATTTGGACTTCGTTTGATACTCCAACGGTTAACCGAGGGACCGAAAAGGCCTCGTGTGTGTGCAGCCCAACACCCCTCCATTTTGGCCCAAAACCCACCAAACTCAGCTCCATCGTCTCGGTCGTTCGATCACGATCGTGTGGGCGAAAACCACACCTCATTTGGACTCTCCTAGCTCCCTCTATGCCTATATATACATCCCCCCGTTTTCGGATCTCTTCCTCCCCCCGAAAACCCTAATTTTCCCTCCGACGCGCCGGACGTGTCCGGTCCGCGCCGGACGTCTCCGCCGCCGCCACTCCCACGCCGCCACGTGGCCTCCCGCCGCCGCAGCCCGCGCGGGCCCGCCAGGCCCGAGGCCGGCCCCCGCCGCCGCCTACCCGGGCTGCGCCCCCGCGCCTCCACCCGCCGCTGCCTCCTTGGGCTCCGGTGGCCGGAGCCACCGCGCGCCGCCGCCGGCCGCCGCGGGCCGCACCTCGCCGGCCCTCCCCCGTCCACAACTCCGGCCGCCGCGGGCGCGGCTCCCCTCGCCGTCCGGCCGCGCCTCGTCGCCGGCCTCGCCCGGCCCGGCCGGGGCTCGCCGGCCCTCCCCCGCGGCTTCCCTCGTCGCCGGCCGCCTCGCCATCGCCGGATCCGGCGGGATCCGCCACCCCCGCCATCGCCGGGCTCGGCTGCGCCGAGCTACAGTGCCGCCCCGATCCAGATCCGCGCTGCTACAGTAAACCCTAGGGTGCCTTTTTTTCTAAGTCCCAGGAATTTCTACCCCATATGCTCATGTTTGACCTGCCATAACTTTGCATCCGTAGCTCCGATTTGGGCGTATGATATGTAAAATTCTTCGTCTCGACGAGTACATCATTTCATTCCATTGCATCATTTGCATTTGAGGTCATCTGGTTGCTCAAAATGGTGTTGGAAGGAGGCATGTTGAGTTAAATTGCAGATCCGTTAGTTCAACATGCACTTTTGTTATTTTTGCCATATTTAATCCGTGCATGATATGTCTGTGCCCCTTTGGGATGAATTGTTAAGCATGTTGCCTTCTTTCCAGAGGTGCCTTACATGTATTTTTAGGAGGTGTGTGTTGTCTTGTGCAAGCTTGCGAAGAGGGCTACCTGAGATTTCAGATTTCAGGGACTTAGTGATTTTCACTAAGTCTGAGCCGTTTTAGTTCACGATGCTATATGTTCGGCTTGTTTCCTAGTGATCCATGCCTCTTTTGAGGATGATCAGTAAGAGTGATTTGTTATGCTTGTTGTGCTTAATCCATCCATGTCTTTACTTGTTATGTTGGAGCACCCTAGGTTGACTCAATCGAGCTCAACTTTTGGATAGTTGCTGTTTTGGGCAGATCGTTAACTCTTTTGCGATTTTGCCGGAGTGATTGCTAGTGATCCATGCATGCTATGCCATTGTTCTTGCCATGTCTAGCTAGAATTTTGTGCCTTCTTAATGGATATATGCTTTCCTTGCCATGACTTGCACCATAGTGAGAGCATCGAGCTCGTTTATACGCCTCCGTGAGTTATTATTTCAGCATGTCCCAGTTTTCACTAAGTCTGAAAACTGATTGTGTTTCATCGATGTTCGTGTGCTCGGTAGAGTATTTTGTGAACCCTTTTGGCCCCAGGTCATTTTGGGTGTTTTGTTAATCTTGTTGAGTAGCTCCATGCCATGCTCTTACTTGCCATGTTCAGGTTTTCCTTCATGTTGTTTTGCTGCTCCGAAGAGGGCATCGTGGTCTGAAATTTCAGACTAGCGTTAATTTCGCTAAGTCTGAAATCTGTTTTGCTTATTCAGTTTTGCCATGCTTGTTTGAAGCCCTTAATTGATGAATTTGCCTATGCCTCAGTCATGATGATTTGATAAGCGTGATGAGTACATCCCTGCCATGTAATTTGTTTTCATGTTGACTGGCTGTAGCATGTTCATTTTGTTGCATTTAAGAGGCATGTTGCTGTAAATCGCAGATCGGTTCGTTTAGTAAAACGCTTGCCATTTCTTAACCGTAGCTCCGATTGCCATGATCTTTATATCGTTTTCAGGGGATTTCTTCCCCTCTATCCAGTGGCACACTTGGATTTCCAAGTTGAGGCCAGGTTCATGCATTTCCTGTTACATGTTGCATTCTTGCATCCCGCATCGCATCCCGCATAGCATATCATCTTTGCATCTTATTGGTTGCCTTTGCACGTGGTTGATTGTATCCTTGTTGCTTGTTTGTGTTGTTGGGTAGAGCCGGGAGGCGAGTTCGCTAATGAGGAGCCCGTTGAGTTTGCTTTTGAGGATCCAGTCAATTCTGACAACTGTGCAGGCAAGATGATCACACCCTTGAAATCACTACTATCTTTGCTATGCTAGTATGCTCGCTCTTTTGCTTTGCCAATGCTACGATGCCTACCACTTGCTTGTCAGCCTCCCAATTGCCATGATCAAGCCTCTAACCCACCTTTGTCCTAGCAAACCATTGATTGGCTATGTTACCGCTTTGCTCAGCCCTTCTTATAGCGTTGTTAGTTGCAGGTGAAGATTGGAGCTGTTCCTTGTTGGAACACTTATTTACTTGTTGGGATATCATTATATTGCTATGTTATCTTTACTCATCTATATACTTGGTAAAGGGTGGAAGGCTCGGCCTCTCGCCTAGTGTTTTGTTCCACTCTTGCCGCCCTAGTTTCCGTCATATCGGTGTTATGTTCCCGGTTTGTTGCGTCCCTTACGCGGTTGGGCTATAATGGGAACCCCTTGATAGTTCGCCTTGATTAAAGCTTTTCCAGCAATGCCCAACATTGGTTTTACCATTTGCCACCTACCCTTTTCTTTCCCTTGGGTTTCCGGAGCCTGAGAGTCATCTTTATTTTAGCCCCCCCTCGGGCCAGTGCTCCTCTGAGTGTTGGTCCGAACCAGGCAGCCTGCGGGGCCACCTCGGGGAAACCCGAGGGTTGGTTTTACTCGTAGCTTGACCTATCCGAGCGTGCCCTGAGAAAGAGATATGTGCAGCTCCTATCGGGATTTGTCGGCACATTCAGGCGGTGTTGCTGGACTAGTTTTGACCTGTCGAATCATCTTGTTGTACCGGGATACCGAGTCTGATCGGTGAGTCCTGGGTGGAGGTCTATTCCTTCGTTGACCGTGAGAGCTTGTTATGGGCTAAGTTGGGACCCCCTGCAGGGATTGATCTTTCGAAAGCCGTGCCCGCGGTTATGGGCAGATGGGAATTTGTTAATGTCCGGTTGTAGATAACTTGAAATTAATTAATTAAAATGAATCAATTGCGTGTGTTGCCGTGATGGCCTCTTCTCGGCGGGTCCGGGAAGTGGACACGGCGTTGGAGTTATGCTTGCGTAGTCTGTTCTACTTAGTTACCGCTCGTGCTTTGCCTTCTCTTCTCGCTCTCTTTTGCGAATAAGTTAGCCACCATATATGCTAGTCGCTTGCTGCAGCTCCACTCACATAACCCCTTCCTTACCTATTAAGCTTAAATAGTCTTGATCACGAGGGTGCGAGATTGCTGAGTCCTTGTGGCTCACAAATTACTATTATACCAGATGCAGGGACCGATGATACTCCTCCGGATGGTGCGTTCGAGCTGAAGTGGGAGTACGACGAGGACTCTCAGCGATACTATGTTTCTTTTCCTGATGATCAGTAGTGGTGCCTGCTCGGGGTTCGATTCAGGGTTTAGTCGCATGTTGGGGGGTCTTTTCTATTTTGGCGTCGTAGTCGGGCCATGAGTGTTTGTATGATGTATGCTATTTATGTACCTTGATGTGACGTGGCGAGTGTAAGCCAACTATTATTATTATTCCCCCTTTATATTTATATGTACATGGGTTGTGTGAAGATTGCCTCACTTGCGACTTATACCTTCAATGCGATTATGCCTCTAAGTCGTGCCTCGACACGTGGGAGATATAGTCGCATCGAGGGTGTTATAAGGAGCTTGCCGGGAAGACCAACCAAAGCATCTCAAGAAGCTCGCTGCGGCGCACGCGTGTCCCGACAGAACCCGGTGAGCGACAAGACGCGAGAAGGCAACATCCGCGGCAAGATGCTTGCCGCGATAGGCTACTACCCCGCAGCCCGCGCTCCAGCTCACCCACCAACGTGTCACTCTGGGACTGCTCCTGGCGTACGTGGCGGGAGGCTGTGCAGCCGGGGGCATGCGGTGGCAAGCAAGCGCTGACAAGATAGCCATCATGGCAAACGGTGGCGTTCCTAGCGGTCCCTCTCTGTGCCATCAAGGCGACACAGACAGGCATTTAATGCCCTTGTCCCCTGCCGTCAGGGTTAGGTATGATACGTCTGTTGTAGGCGGTGGAGCCAACTACCACCTCTTTTACATTTTTACCCCCACCTCTGTTGCCACCTGTCGGTGACCCCTTAGACATATAAAAGGAGGCCCATGCGCAACAGAGGGAGGGGGACGGCCATTCTCACGCTCGGTCTCGCCAGCTGCTTGAGTGTACTATAGCACTCATCGCTCCCGAGCAAGAACTCAATACAACCACCAAAGCAGGAGTAGGGTTTTACGCATCCGTGCGGCCCGAACCTGGGTAAATCGATCGTCTTGCTCGTGCGTTCGCCTCGATCTGCTCTTTGTGCATCCACCGCCCCCTGCCGAACCAAAAGGGGCTCGGTCCGCCGATCCCCATAGGTGTACGTGGGATCAGCAACCCCCGACATCTTTGGCGCGCCAGGTAGGGGGCGCGTCGAGGTTGTGCGAACCTGATCCGGCGTTCGCACGAGCCAAATCTTTGCCGTCTTCATCAACATGCCGCCGAAGAAGAAGATTTCGGAGGCAGCGGCTCCGTCTGCGCCGAGCCCGCCATCGCCGGAGCAAACGGCTGGTGGAGTAGGCGCCGACGGAAGAACGGGCGCCGACGGGGAGACCCATGGCGCTGCCAGGTCCAAGGACCAGGCCGCGCCGCACATCGGCGGCGCGGTCGCCTCCCACAACGACCGCGCGCACTCCAAGACCTCGGCGTCCGTACATGCACCGCGCCCGTCCCAGGAGGCGCGGGACCAGCAGCGTCATGGTACCCACGGTACCATACGTCTGCTGGGCCAAGATCAAGCTGGCGGATCCCGGAGCGCTCAGGATCAGCATGCGCGCCAACTTGCTGGCGCGAGCGTGGCGCGGTTGCTTGGACGAGATGTTGCTCCTTCTAACGCAGTTAGGAGTCCGAGCATATCTCGCTCCTCGCACCATTCGCTACCGCCGCCCGCCTCTCCGGTAGAGGCTTTGGCGCGGAGCTGCCGGTGGTTCTTTGGTCGATCAGAACGACGCCAAATCGAGCCACTGGCCAGACACCCCTCGCTCTAGTCCATGGAGCGGAGGCAGTTATCCCCACGGAACTCGTATACGGGTCACCTCGAGTGCTCGCTTATGATGAGCTTGAGCAAGAGTAGCTGCGGCAAGATGACGCGCTGCTCCTGGAGGAAGATCGTCTTCAGGCTGCTGTGCGAGCCGCTCGCTACCAGCAAGCTTTGCGCCGCTATCATAGCCGCAAAGTTAACGCCAGAAGTTGCGAGGAAGGCGGCCTTGTTTCTTTGGCGTGATCAGTCCGCCAAGATTTCCAACAAGTTGACGCTGAAGTGGGAAGGCCCTTACCGGGTGGAGCGAGTCGCAAGGCTTGGCGCTGTCCGCCTTGGGACCGAAGATGGCGTACCGGTGAGCAACTCCTGGAATATTGAACATCTTCGCAAGCTTTGCCCGTGAGGCGCGGTTGTCGGACCCTGTCCGGCAACCACCCATTTGTACAAGTCTTGCCGCTGTTGCATGTAATCCTTTGTACAAAGCTGGGCGTAGACCCCGTGCATAAAGATTATGTGCTCAGCACATATCCCCGGTAAGCAAAAAAATGATGAGCCACAAGGCTCCATAACTTTATTTTCTCTTCTCTCTTTTCTATTAAGGAAAGCAAGGGTCCCTCGCGCACAAGCTTGCCGGGGGGGAGGAGGAGATAATGTGTGGACCGGCCGGCGCTCAAGAAGGTTCTGCCTTACCGGGATAGCAAACAACAAAAAAAGATAAGTGCCAAAGTTTCAGCAATCAGATTTCCTTTAAGTTTTTAAGTTATTTTCCTTGAACGACTCCGCCTCGTATGGAAAACCTGTGCGCGGAGGAACCACCTCGTGGTTAGCCACGCCCTTATTGTTGTTTCAAGCCCGCTCAACAACTTAAGCGAGCCGCGGCTAGCTGCGACAAGGTTTCTTGTCGGCGCAGGCACCAACCAACTCGTAGCTAAGTTGCGCCCTTATTGTTGTTTCGAGTCCGCTCAACAACTTAAGCGAGCCACGACTAGCTCTGCGACGAGGTTTCTTGCCGGCTGTGGCACTGCCAGCGGGCTGCTGACGTTCCGCACTCAGCGCTCGCGGTAGAGGAGCCTGCGCTGACAAGTTCCCTAAAAGCGTAGGGTAAAAGCATACAAGGGGAAGAGTCAAGTAAAGGAAATAACATAGCAATTACTACCCAAGACAGAAGTATATTACAGAATAACTTGTCGCAGCTCTAACAGACTGTTTTTCATAACATGATTGACAGCGACAAGGGAAGAAGAAGATAAATGGCCTAGTCTACATGGTCACCTTCGACCCTCCTGATTCCGCTCACCTTGTCCACGATAGGTGCGACAAGGGCCTTGAGCTCCTCCAGATCAGCATCTGGCGGCAAGCTTCGGAGGACGTTGGTGAGGCGGAGGCCTAGGTTGCGGAAGGCTACCTTCATTAGCACCTTCTGGAGAGCTCCCGCGCAGATCTTGCGTGACTCGTCGGCAAGCTGTTTTGGGAACTGCTCCCGGAGTCGCTGAAGAGCCGTCGCCACACCCTTGAAGAACAGGGTCAGCTTGGCGCTGGGTTGGAGATTCCCGTCGGTGGAATACCCGAGATCCACCATCCCCAGCTGCGCCAGCTCCTTGTCGACGTCCGTGGCGACGCTCACCAGACCCTCCGTCCAGTGCTCCACAGTCTCCGACAAGGTCTTCTGGGCGGCGATGGCATTCGCCAGCAGGACCATGCCGGCCTCGACCTCCTCCTTCAGGGCCGTCTCTTGCTCCTTGGCGCTGCCCAGGGATCTTGTCAGAGCCGCCAGCTTCGCTTCAAGATCAGCAATTGATGCCCTGGCGGCGTCGAGCTCCTTGCCTCTCTCAGTGAGGAGGGCCTGCAGCTCCAAGTAGCTGTTGGCGTCCCTCTCACGCTCGAGCTTGAGCGCGGCAAGCTCGTCGCCGCTCGCCTTGAGGTCCACCTCCAGCTGCGTCACCTTCAGCTCCAACTCAGCCTTGGCGGCCTCGGCAGCTGCGGCGGCGTCTTCGGCCTGCTTGACGGCTCCGCCAACTGCCCGCTCGCGCGCGGCAAGTTCCTCCTCGTGGCTGTCAAGGTTGACCTTCCGCTGCGTCAAGTCACCTTCCTGCGAAGACAACTTCTCCACGGCAAGCCGTTGGCGCTCTTCGACGTCGGCCTTCTCGAGGAGGAAGGCCTGCTGCGCTTCGGTGAGTTGCTCCCGCTCCCTCGCCAAGGAGCGGAGAGCTTTTTGGTTGGTGGCCCGGAGTTCCTCCGCGCGCTTCTCGATGTCAGCACCGGCCTTGGCGACGAGCGTTTCGAGGGACTCCAACTTGGCCTGGCGGGCACGGTAGAGCGCCACTAACTTCCGCAGCAGGCGCTCCTCTTCAGGATCGCCGCTGCTGCTGCTTGGCGCGTCAACCAGCTTCAGCCCGGCAGAGGTGAGCACCTCCCCGTCCAGCATTTCCCCCTCGATCGGCGCCTTGGAGCTTGACGCCCAGGGGAGGCTGATGAAGATGTTCTCGCCGGCCTTCAGGTAGATGCCAGGCTGGGGCTCTTCGGAGCCTGCCGCAGCAGTGGCGGCGGAGGAGTCGGTGGTCGGAGCAGCGCCTGGCGCTCCTGTGGCCTCCGGGTCATCGGTACGACTGCCAGACTCCCCGCCCGCATCCGCGGCGGCAGCCCTGGCGGCCTCCTCGCCGGCGCCGGCTGGTTCCTCGGCGGCGGCCTCCGTCTCCATCGGCTTTGCAGCAGATGGATCTGATGGCTGGAAGAGGGGAGAAGATTCAAGCAAGATTCGAGCAAAACCCAAGAGGAGGATCAAGAAGCCGAAGAAGCCAAGGGGAGTTTGGAAGCAAGGAAGTTACCTGTGCCAGGGCCTGCCGCTGTGGTCTCCGTCGCCGGGGGATCGCTGGTGCGGTCCCTTGCCGGAGATCCTTGCCGTGCCGGGGGCTCCTCCCTTGCCGGAGTCTCCTCCCTTGCCGGAGGCTCCTCCCTTGCCGGAGTCTCCTCCCTCGTCGGGGGCTCCTCCCTTGCCGGAGTCTCCTCCCTCGCCGGGGGCTCCTCCCTTGCCGAAGACCTCTCCCCCGCCGGGGGACTCTCCCTTGGCGCTTCGGGAGCGTTCTCCAGGCTCCCTTGGTGAGGCTGCTCTGCTCCTGCACAAGTCAACAAACAAGTATCAGCACAGTAAGGATCTTCGTGCGCGCCTAACAGCAAGAAGTAAACAAGACACTTACGCTGGGGGCTGCTCTGAAGATCAGCGGCCGGGTCCGACGGGTTCGTCTCAGGCACGTCCCCTGTTGACGCAGTGGGTTCGTCCTCGATGACGATCACCGGCACCTTGGCTCTCTTTGCCGCTCTCTGCGCAAGAGTCCTAAAAAGGAACAGATTCAGAGGAAGGCAAGTGAGAAACAAGACAAGACAAAAAAACAACAACAAAGAACAAAGAATTGCAAGTACAATAAGAAGAACTTACTCCTCTTCCTCTTCCTCATCGGAGCTAAACGCGGAGAAGTCAAAATCTGGCCCGCGTCTGGCGCGGGAAGGAGGAGGGGTAGACTCCCTTGGTCGCTTGGAGGGAGCAGAGGCGGCAGCCCGGGAAGATCCCGCTCCGGTTGCAGCGGCAGCATGGGGCGCTCCCGCGGCGGCGGTGCTTGCCGCGGTGGAGCGCGTCGTGCGACGCGGCGACTGTTGATCCGCCTGCCGCCTTGCTACATCCCCGGCCTTGCGGAGACGCCTTCTTGGCGGAGACGGAGGCGCAGCCGGCGGCGGGCTGTCGGAAGACGAAGTGGAGGAAGAGTCGATCTCCAGCGAGTCGCTCGCATCCCCGGCAGGCTCGCTCGGCTCGGCGCCGCCCCCGGCAAGATCTTCCTTGCCGGCAAGTTCCTCTTGCCGGGCGAGCTCTTTCTTGCCGAGGAACTCGTCTCGCTCGGCACGGGTTCTTTCCTCTTCTGCCGCCGCTTCCTCCAGAGTAAACCCAAATTCGCGTGCTGCGGCGACTGCCGCTGCCTCTTCCAACCTAGAGGCTATGTATGCCAGCTCCGCCTCGGTGGTCTCGCGGATGAGGCCGTCCTTCTCATCGGCGCGGATCGGCACTTCCACCAGGTCATCGAAGAACTATTGCACGACCTCGTCTTCGGGCTCTTGCCAAGTTGGCTCGATTCCGTGCGAGTCGCACAACGGCATCATCGCCCGGATGCGGTCGAGCGCAGAGTTGTTGCACAAAGGGACGACGCCCTGCGGCACCCTTAAGACTTCGGGGTGATCCGAATCGTATTTGAAGAGCTTCTGCAGCATGCCATTGTGCTCAAGGACAGTGAAGTTATAGTTGAGGCCTGGGCGCAGCCTCATAATGTCCGCCGCATTCTTGAACTCCCAGGCAGGCCTTCCCCATTCCTGCAGAGGGGCAATGCGGTGGTGAAGAAAGTCCGCGCCAACAGCACCTACGGTGAGTCCGGCAAGCCTAAGGCGCTGGATCCTGGTGACGGCAATCCTCAGCTTGCTGTCTTCCGGGGCCAAGTCGCTCCAGTCACTGCCGCGCACTGCTGCTGCTTGGCGCCGGACGGTGAATGGCTGCGGGCTCTCCTCGATAATCCAGCACCAATCTGCTCTCCACTCCTCCCACTTGCCGCGGAACTCCCCCTCTAGATAAGATTCCTTCTTGCCGGCTCTTGAGACCCAGGCGATTCCGCCAGACAGAGTCTCTCCTCTCTCTCTACCCGAGGGATAAAGAAATGGCGGAAGAGAGCTACACTAGGGTGGACTCCGACAAAGTTTTCGCAAAGGTGTGCGAAAACTGCCATGGTAAGGACGGCGTTGGGGGTGAAGTCAAGGAGGTAGAAGCCATATGTGTTCATAATATCACAGAAGAACTCGGAAAAGGGCGGGCAGAGCCCGCAGTAGAAGAACACAGCAAAGAAAGGGTACCCGTCCGGAGCCTTCGTGTGGGCTGCAGCCGGAAGCACCCTGGTCCGCGGGTGAGCTCGCGTCTCCGCCGACCAGAACAGGTAATACCGCTCCCGCAATGCCTCCACGCCTCCCTCCGTTTATGGGGGGGGCGCAAACCGTCCCCTTTTACCACGACGTGATGCATGCGCGCGGGGCGCAGCCCCGCGCGGGGCGCCCACATCACGCACGGCGCCGCGTTCGACGCGTGCCGTTTGGGGAGGGCGCGGTGGGTGCGGAGTCAGATGCGGCGTGACCTAGGCCGCGTGTGCCCGTGCACTGTTTTGGGCCTGGCCCAACAGCGCTCGGCACCGTGTATGGCCCAGGCCCGGGGGCTCCTGTCGGTGTACTAAAGTAGGGGTACCTTAGTATCCCGAACTTGTGCACGGGCAGTCGCAGTGACCCGCGGCAAGGCTTGCTGGGCGACCACCAGACCCTCCGTGGTTCCTTTGGGGACATTCAAGAACAAAGTATCCGAGAGCAAAACAAGGCCCCGGCAAGAGGAGCTTGCCGGGAAGAAAACAAGGCCCCGGCAAGAGGAGCTTGCCGGGAAGGAGACAAGACCCCGGCAAGAGGAGCTTGCCGGGAAGACCAACCAAAGCATCTCAAGAAGCTCGCTGCGGCGCACTGCGCGTCCCGACAGAACCCGGTGAGCGACAAGACGCGACAAGGCAACATCCACGGCAAGATGCTTGCCGCGACAGGCTACTACCCCGCAGCCCGCGCTCCAGCTCACCCACCAACGTGTCGCTCTGGGACTGCTCCTGGCGTACGTGGCGGGAGGCTGTGCAGCCGGGGGCATGCGGTGGCAAGCAAGCGCTGACAAGATAGCCATCGTGGCAAACGGTGGCGTTCCTAGCGGTCCCTCTCTGTGCCGTCAAGGCAACACAGACAGGCATTTAATGCCCTTGTCCCCTGCCGTCAGGGTTAGGTATGATACGTCTGTTGTAGGCGGTGGAGCCAACTACCACCTCTTTTACATTTTTACCCCCACCTCTGTTGCCACCTGTCGGTGACCCCTTAGACATATAAAAGGAGGCCCATGCGCAACAGAGGGAGGGGGGCGGCCATTCTCACGCTCGGTCTCGCCAGCTGCTTGAGTGTACTGTAGCACTCATCGCTCCCGAGCAAGAACTCAATACAACCACCAAAGCAGGAGTAGGGTTTTACGCATCCGTGCGGCCCGAACATGGGTAAATCGATCGTCTTGCACGTGCGTTTGCCTCGATCTGCTCTTTGTGCATCCACCGCCCCCTGCCGAACCGAAAGGGGCTCGGTCCTCCACAGGTGTACGTGGGATCAGCAACCCCCGACAACCGATGAATTGTGGGTTTATGATCAAGTCTATCTATGAATAATACTTGAATCTTCTCTGAATTCTTTTATGTATGATTGGTTATCTTTGCAAGTCTCTTCGAATTATCCGTTTGGTTTGGCCAACTAGATTGGTAGTTCTTGCCATGGGAGAAGTGCTTACCTTTGGGTTCGATCTTGCGGTGTTCTTTCCCAGTGACAGAAGGGGCAGCAAGGCACGTCTTGCATCATTGCCATCGAGGATAACAAGATGGGGTTTATTTCATATTGCATGAATTTGTCTCTCTACATCATGTCATCTTGCCCAAGGCGTTACGCTGTTTTTAACTTAATACTCTAGATGCATGCTGGATAGCGGTCGATGAGTGGAGTAATAGTAGTAGATGTAGAATCGTTTCGGTCTACTGGTCACGGATGTGATGCCTATATACATGATCATGCCTAGATATTCTCATAACTATGCTCAATTCTGTCAATTGCTCAACAGCAATTTGTTCACCCACCGTAGAATACTTATGCTCTTGAGAGAAGCCACTAGTGAAACCTATGGCCCCCGGGTCTATTCTCATCATATCAATCTCCATCACTTTAATCTTGTTTTGCTTTTTACTTTGCCTTTTACTTTTCACTTTGCATCTCTATACCAAAAATACCAAAAAAATATTATATCTTTCAGATCTCACTCTCGTAACTGACCGTGAAGGGATTGACACCCCCTAATCGCGTTGGTTGCGAGTAGCTATCGTTTTGTGCAGGTACGTGGGACTTGAGCGTGGCCTCCTACTGGATTGATACCTTGGTTCTCAAAAACTAAGGGAAATACTTACGCTACTCTGCTGCATCATCCTTTCCTCTTCGGGGAAATCCAACGCAAGCTCAAGAGGTAGCACAGTGCACCGTCGTCCTCAACTTCGGCCACTACATCACCCTGAATCTGTCCAGAGAACGGCGGCGATCCTCCACAGCAACTCGACACCCGTAAGCTCTCGCCTTCTCACCCCCATAGATCTGCATTAGGGTTTGGAAGGTTTCCTTCTTGTGTTCTTCGTTGTTCGTCGTAGATTCGTTGCAACTTCTCTTACCATACCCTCTTTTGATCTAAAAGTAATGCAGAACTTATGCGGTAGCTGTTTCTCATCCATTTTAGACGCTAACAGATCCCCTTCTTTTGTATAAATGCCTCTTTAGAACTGACGAACTCCTCTGTGCTCATTTTTTAGGTCTAACCTTATTTTTATTTTCTGAACCATTTTGATCCATAATAATAGCCACATCTTGGGAAACCTTTTTGTCTCAACACTTAGCCAATTTTGATTCTAGCAACCTACTAATACTTTTTAGTCATGGCGGCTTATGACTCCAGCTTATTTTTCCTTTACATGTCATTAGCCCTCATTTAAGCCGCCATTACTCATCTGTACTATAATCATGAACCTATAACTTCATCAATAAATTGAGCTGGCAAATTACTTTCTTTTCAGCTTGCCCTTTCTTCATCATGCCGTCCAAAGCGCCAACAGTCTGCAACTGGGTCCCTTCCACAGTTACTGAGGATACTTTGAAGGAATTTGTCACCATAGGATTTTTGCCAAAGAAAAGCATTATGTCTTATCGTGCTCCTGACCCGGACGAAGAACGGCCTCAGCCCAAAGACGATGAAGTTATCATTTTCACTAATCACATGAACCGCGGCTTCTCACCACCCGGCTCAAAGTTCTTCAGAGACGTTCTGCATTTTTTCAAGCTTCATCCACAAGACATTGCACCCAACTCTATATCCAATATCTGCAATTTTCAAGTTCTTTGTGAGGTATATCTTCAAGAAGAACCAACTGTGGAGCTCTTCAGAGAGTACTTTTACTTGAACCGCCAGAATGAGTGCACCAACAGCCTTAGCTTGGAACTTGGCGGAATTTCAATTCAACACCGACAAGGTGCCGTTTTTCCTTTAGTGGTCTTACCAAGCCATCCCAAAGACTGGAACCAAACCTGGTTCTACTGCCAAGATACCTCACCAGCTGATGAAAAACCACTGCTGGGTTATCGTGCGGAGCGTCTTGATTCCAAGTTTGTGCTCCCCGACAAACTTACTACTGCTGAACGCAAGAAGCTTATCCCATCTATCAAAAGGATTCAGGCTTTATTGGGAAGTGGCTTAACCGGAGTTGACCTGATCCGTTGCTGGATCTCATGGCGGGTCATCCCTCTAAGCCACCGATCCAAGTTAATGTATGAGTATGGCGGAGGCCCAGATGACTCTCTGCATTATAGCTCTGTTCAAGTGACTGAAGAAGACATTGTTGCAATGTCAACCATCCTTGTGAACGGCAAATACGAGGACTGCAGTAAGGTTGGGTTAAACCCCTTCTACAAACTTAACCCGGCAACAAAGGTGAAAACCCCTGACCTTTCTTTTTTTGTGTTTTCCTCAGTAGTTTAAATACTTGCATGACCTTTTAACATGTTTATTTGTTTACAGGCCAAATCTGACTTCTGGAAGGCCAAGTATGATCATGAAGCTGCCAAGAAGGCTAGAGCCGCTGCCATAGCCGCCAGGAGAACGACCCGGAAGCCCAAGAAGAAGAAGACTGCATCTGACATGTTCCAGCTGGATGATGTTTCTGAGTCGGAGGTAGCCCTTGACTCCCTTGGCCAATTTTTCAACTATCTTATTGACACTGACTATTGCCAGGACGACACGGGGGCCAGCCAGGCCATGGAAGAAGAGGTAACTATTTCCTCCGACTCAGCCCCTTTGCTGAGACAGAAACTTCGACTAGTAACCCGGAAAGTAAGGTCTTCGCACCCTTTGGCTTATTTGGACCCTCATTTTCTTTTGAAAAAGCAGCAACATGAGAGCCGCCGTCAGGCCCGGACTAATGATGATGGTGAACCACCTTCTGACTTACAAAAAACTCCTCGAAAATGCCAGAATGAGGTTTCTTTCACCTTTGTCCTTTGTTTTTATCCATGAATCTATTTCCTTACATTCTTTAACTTCATTTTACCCTTGCGGGAGGTTTCTCACTCTTCTGGCGGCTCATCCCAGACTCAATTTCCGGCTTTCAAGACTGCCCCTGGGTAAGGAAAATCATCTTTCCTCTGCATCTTTAAAACTGCATCATTATACTAACTATCTCATAAAAATCTTTCTTAGTGGTCAAGCGAAGTCCAAGAAAGCCAAGGTGATTAAACCGGCAGAAGACCCAAAAAATCCTGCACCTGAACCGGCAATATCAACTCCTCCCGCTCAATCTGAGGCGCCAGAAGATTCGGCTGTCCATGCTCAATTGGACCCTCCCGAGCCGTCAGCTGATGAAACCATTGTCGATCCATCTGAGCCAAGACAGTGTGACAAAACTGAAGGCGGTTTATACCTTGGTGGACCAATTGTATACTGGCGCTCAATGAGCACTTGCTACTATCTCCCCTACCAACCAAGGACCCAACCATTTGAGTGATGTTTTGAAGAAGTTATCAATCTTACCCGCCAGGTTTCAAGAGGTCAAACGATCCTGTGCCAGAGCCGGAGCCCTGACTGCCCTGAGCCGCTCCAAAGCCTGGGTGCCGGATTTAGACCCGGTGGATGTGGCTAAGGGGTACCCTACCGTGAAGGAAGACGGGACTCCATTTGAGCAAGATGACTTTATTGCCTGTGTGAGGGGAGTTCGTCCTCAAGCTACCATTCTTGGAGAGGAGACCAACATCGATAAATATAAGCCGGGTTTTGATATGGAGAATAAGAAGATGGCGACTCCCTCTTATAAAGTGACAAATCTTATCCCACCGGTTCGCCAACACACTTTTTGCCTCGGAAGTCGACCCAGTCGGCCTGATTGACGATGAAGCGGAGTTCATTGCTCTAAACGGCTTTGACTGGTCCAATCCCAGCTTCCAACCAGTAGAGGGAGGTGAACTGGCGAGGGGAGAGTCATAACCATCTTTTGGGCTCTCAAAGCCTTGTAATAGATTAGTTTGAAAACGACATGTTTTGCCTATGCCATCGTGCATAAAATGTTGCATATGACTCTTTGCCAATGATGTCAATATATATATATGCAGCACATCCGTGATTACATCTGCAATACTTTAACTCTGTTCCTGTAAAAAATGAAAAAAAACTGTGTTCTTTGAATCTGGACTGCCGGTTTACATGACGGGACTCCATATGTCTGATGACTGTTATGCCTTGGCAACTCATTGTCAAATAACCGAGCCAGTTTAATTTGAAACCATACCGACAGTTAGATTTGAGATGATAAAAAACAGTAAGACAAAACACTACGCTTCAGACAATGTAGATCAAAACATTTAAATAAAAACTGGAGGCTTCTGATTCGAATATGATCAGTAAACCGGACCAAAGGGGTTAAGCTAAGATTCGAATACGATCATATATCCCCCAGTGGCTTTGGCGTTGCGCCGATCAAGAGGGTACCAACATCTATGTTCTCTTTGGTTCGAATACGACCTATGTTTGAACAGGAAGGCCCCAAATGACCTTGAGAGGTTTTTAACAACCCTGATTCGAATACGATCCAAGTCGGACCCAAAAGGGGTAAGCTATGATTCAGATACGATCAAGAAGCCCCCTAGTGAGTTTGGCTTGGAGCCGATCAAGAGGGTTACGACAGCTATGTTCTCTTTGGTTCGAATACGACCTATGTTTGAACAGGAAGCCCCCAAGTGACCATGAGATTTACGGCTAGATTCGAATATGATGATGAGCCGGATCAAAAGGGTTAAGCTAGATTCGGATACGATCAGCCCCCTTTTGGTCATTTTAAATAATGAAAATAATAAAGATATATGATCATTGAAAGGGAAAAGGACAGAGGTCCTGCTTTATTACTTATCATAATATATACAACGTCAAAGTATGTACATGATGAGAGCCGGTGGCTTAAGTATAGTATGGCTGAAGCTGAGCAATGTTCCACGGCCAGCGGGTCTCCTCCTTCGAGTTACATGAGTCTTTGTGCTCTTGAATGTCAATGAGGTAATATGACCCGTTGTTTAAGTTCTTGCTGACCACAAAGGGTCCTTCCCAAGGTGGGGATAGCTTGTGTGCATCAAACAGATCCTGGATGAGCTGGAGCACCTGGTCACCTTCTTGAAAGGTTTTGGACTTAACCCGGAGCTATGATAACGACGCAGGTCCTGTTGATAAATTGCTGATCGAGCCGCCGCCAAATCTCTCTCCTCATCTAACAAGTGAAGTGCATCTTGTCGAGCTTGTTCATTATCAGCTTCAACGTAAGCCGCCACGTGAGGCGAGTCATAACGGATGTCACTAGGCAGAACTGCTTCTGCTCCATAAACCATGAATAAAGGTGTATAACCTATAGACCTGTTAGGAGTGGTATTGATACTCCACGGCACCGAGGGTAATTCCTCTACCCAACAACCCGGCGTCCATTGTAAGGGAACCATAAGCTGGGGCTTGAGACCTTTTAGGATTTCCTGATTTGCTCTCTCAGCTTGACCATTGGATTGGGGGTGAGCTACTGACGAAACATCAAGCTGGATATGCTCACATTGACAAAACTCCTCCATAGCACCTTTGGACAGATTAGTGCCATTGTCAGTTATAATGCTGTGTGGAAAACCAAAGCGAAAGATCACCTTTTTCATGAACTGAATCGCCGTGGCTGCATCACACTTGCTCACTGGCTCTGCCTCAACCCATTTCGTGAATTTTTCAACTGCCACCAAAAGATGTGTCTTTTTATCCTTAGATCTTTTGAAAGGTCCAACCATATCAAGCCCCCAAACCGCAAACGGCCAAGTGTTTGGAATCATCCGCAGTTCTTGAGCCGGTATGTGTGCTCGTCATGCGAACTTTTGAATCCATCGCACCTACTGACCAGATCCTCTGCATCAGCATGAGCCGTTAACCAGTAAAAGCCATGACGAAAAGCTTTGGCCACTAGAGATTTTGAGCCGGCATGATGGCCACAATCTCCCTCATGGATCTCACGAAGAATCTCTTGACCTTCTTCAGGAGAGACACATCGCTGAAACGCCCTGGTGACACTACAATGATATAATTCACCATTGGAAATTGTCATTGACTTAGACCGTCGGGTTATCTGTCTTGCTAAGTCTCATCCTCTGGCAACTCGCCCCGGGTCATGTAAGCCAAATACGACACTGTCCAATCTGGAATGACATGAAGAGCCGCCACCAACTGGGCCTCCGGGTCAGGAACGACCAAGTCTTCCTCTGTAGGCAACTTGATAGAAGGGTTATGTAAAACATCTAAAAAGGTGTTAGGTGGCACCGGCTTACACTGAGATCCCAACCGGCTTAAGGCATCCGCCGCTTCGTTCTTTCTGCGATCAATGTGTTCCACCTGATACCCCTTGAAGTGTCCAGCCACATCGTCCACCTCTCGATCATAAGCCGCCATGAGAGGGTCCTTGGAATCCCACTTGCCTGACACCTGCTGAGCCACCAAATCTGAGTCACCAAGGCACTGTACCTGGCTCAACCTCATCTCTTTAGCCATTCAAAGACCATGGAGCAAGGCCTCATATTCTGCTGCGTTGTTAGTACAAGGAAACATCAATCGCAACACATAACAAAACTTGTCACCTCGAGGAGAAGTTAAAACAACTCCAGCCCTCGAGCCTTCCAACTGTCTGGACCCATCAAAATGAATCGTCCAATATCTGTTGTCTGGCTTTTCTTCAGGTGTCTGTAACTCTGTCCAATCGTTAATGAAATCGACCAGCGCTTGAGACTTGATCGCAGTACGTGGCACATACTTTAAACCATGAGATCCAAGTTTAATGGCCCACTTGGCGACTCGTCATGTGGCTTCTCTATTTTTAATAATATCTCCTAACGGAGTAGAGCTAACCATAGTGATGGGGTGACCCTGAAAGTAATGCTTGAGCTTCCGGCTTGCCATGAACACCCCATAAACAAGCTTCTGCCAATGTGAATATCTTTGCTTAGATTCAATGAGCACCTCACTGACGTAGTAAACCGGCCGCTGGACCAGATGTTCCTTGCCAATTTCCTTGCACTCCACCACAATAGCCACACTGACAGCACGTGAGTTAGCAACCACATATAACAACAATGGTTCTTTCTCAATAGGAGCAGCAAGAACCGGTGGCTCAGCGAGTTGTCTCTTCACATCCTCAAAGGCGGAGTTAGCAGCGTCACTCCAAACAAAGTCATCTACCTTTCTCATCATTTGATACAATGGCATAGCCTTCTCACCCAACTGGCTTATAAACTGGCTTAAAGCTGCGACACAGCCCGCCAGCCGCTGAACGTCATTGATGCACGCCGGTTTAGCCAAAGATGTGATTACCTTAATTTTCTTCGGGTTAGCCTCAATGCCTTTGTTAGACACCAAAAAACCCAAGAGCTTGCCAGCTGGGACTCCAAAAACACACTTGGCCCTGTTAAGCATCATCTTGTAGACCTGGAGGTTATCAAAGGTTTCCTTCAGATCAGCTACCAAGGTTTCCTTCTCTCTGGATTTTACTACTATGTCATCCACATAAGCATGAACATTACGCCCAATCTGTTTATGAAGTAAATTCTATACACACCGCTCATAAGTCGCCTGGGCACTCTTAAGACCAAAAGGCATAGACACATACACTACAAAAAATACACTTCCGTGATGATACGTGTTTGTCATAGTAGGTCGCATTTTCTGTCATGCATGTACATCCATGACGATTTTATGACAGAATCAAGATAGTCATACATGTGCTGTCGTAGAAGTGTTCCATAACATTACCAAAATTATCATCACGGAAGTGTCCACTTCCATGACGATAAATCGCGCGTCACAGAAGTGCTTTCGTCAAGGGTGACCGACATGTGGCATCCACCGTAACGGAACACCGTTAAGCTATCAGGTCAGGTTTTGGATCCGATAACCCATTAACAGTCGCGACCAATGGGGATTTTCCACGTGTAAAATCATCATTGGCTGGAGGAGACATGTGTCAGGTCCGCGTTGGCACAGGTGTCACTCATCCAATGGGCGAGAAGTGCCTATGATATGTTGACACGTGGACCGGCCCATCATGTTTAAATGGGCCGGCCCAACTGAAGGCCCACTAGATTTTGCGGACCATAATGGGCTGACCCAGCTAAAGGCCCACGAGATTTTGCGGACCATAATGGGCTGGCCCAGCTAAAGACCCACAAGATTTTGCAAGCCATAATGGGCCGGCCCAGGTAAAGGCCCACAAGATTTTTGTGTGCCATAATGGGCCGGCCCAGGTAAAGGCCCACAAGATTCTTGCAGATCATAATGGGCCGGCCCAGCTAAAGGCCCACGAGATTTCACCGACATTAATGGGCCGGCCTAGCTGTAGGCCCACAAGATTTTGAGGACCCTAATAGGCTGGCCGATTAACTGGCTGCCATGTTTTGGGCCAAATGTCGACCCATATTTGATCCGTTCCATTAATGGCCTGCCACGCTCCGGGCCTAATAGTGGCCCATATGAGATCCTGCCCGTTAAAAGACTACCACGTTCTCGGCCAAATTACGGCCCAAATGAGGTCCAGCCCTTTAAGAGGCTTTGGGCTCAATTATGGCCCATATCAGTTTCGGCCCGTCAACTGGACACTATGCTTTTGGGCCCACTTGCTAAAGGCCCACTTAGTAATTTGGCCTGATATTAGTATTGGCCTGTTAAGGGCCCATTTAACATTTCGGCCCTATATTAATTTCAACCTGTTAAAAGCCCGTCATATAGTTGGGCCTAACTACGGCCCGGTTTGCATCCGGCCTGTTCGCAGCCGATATCTGATTGGGCCAAACAAGGACCGAGACAATTTTGGCCTGTTAAAAGCCCGTGATTTGATTCGCACAATCATGGGCCAGGGTTCATTTCGGGCTGCTGCTGGCCCGTGAGCTGTTCGGCACGTTTCAGGCCCAACATACATCGTGATTGCATGACAGCCCGATTATGTACTGTAATTTTACGGTTTGGCCGGTTTACTGTGAAGACAGGATATATAGACAGTAAAATAACTGCAACATCGTGAATAAGGAAAAACCTAGACTATACAATAAAGAAATTATGGCATATTACATCCATTGGGCGTCAAAGTTCACCACTATGATAATAAAGCACAAGCAGACAACAGATTACATACACTGGGCATCAAAGATCGCCACCAGTGCAAATAAACACGCCGACAAAATAATATACAAAACCGACAGCACTTCAATAGAGTTCAAGAAAGGTTAGCCCTGCTGGGGAGCCGCAGCGCAAGCAGCTGAGCAAGATGATGAGACTGCGCTTGTTCAACACTTATATCTTCCTCACTCTGAAAGATAAACAAGCAGACAGATGATAGGTTTTGCACATAAAAGTATCAGTGCTGACAATTCATCACATTTCTTACTGACGAATAAAGTGACATAGTTTAAAATTGCATTAACACAATATGGTATTGTTCAGTTCAAGACATGCAGGAAATGACATTGTGAAGGAGTTGGCAGCTTCACAACACCACTGGATTACAGATCAAGAACTCATAAGTATCAATGGCTAGTGTGCTATCAATTTATACCATTTCAGATTGGCAAATAAAGAGATGGTTTAAATAATAGTAGAATGATATGACATTGTTCATAGTTAAGACATTGCAGAATATGACATTATGCTGTAGTGGGTAGGTTCACCACACCACTAGATTACGGATGAAGAACAGAAGCATACATGCAGTGCAAAAGAAGATCACTTGCTTTGTATAGTTTAATTTACATGGTATGAAGAAGGAACTTGGTTGTACAACTGAAAACTTAAATTGAGAAAGGACAAACTTTTGTTTATGAACTACATAATAAACTTTAAACAAGCAATTTGATGCAAACACCAAAAATAAGTAGCTGTTGCAGTCATGCCTAACCAAATATGTACAACAAAGTTTGAAGGCTTGAGATGGACAAACTTACATTATTGGTGAAGACAGGCTCTATAAAGGCCTTATCCATGCTGATGGGGGGCAATTCAAGAAGTTTACCACAGAATCTTCTTCAAAAACATTGCCTTTATTCTACATTTTGTTAAGAGTAAATATAGATGTGATAATATACGAAAAAAATGGAGAATATTTAAGATAAGATGAAGAGTGATGCTACATAACCAAGTAGCTATAAATGTAAGTGCAGCAATACACGCAAAAGGTACAGCCAAGAGCAATGCACAGCTAAACTTCTTCAGTACCAACCTTATGGTAAGAGCAAATATAGATCTGATGTGTAGAAAATGGAGGGCAAAGGAAAATAAGCTGCAGAGTGATGGTACATCAACAACTACCTGTCATTATAAGTACACTGATAAAGGACAGAATGTACTTACAAGAAAAATGCAGCGCTAAAAAACATTGGCATTGGATATATTCTACACTAATGTAACCATTCAAACAAATCAGATAATTTGGAGCGAACAATTGATAAGCAAGCTATCATGCATACTACTGTCACATAATGAACCAGGTATGTATGCAAGTACAGTGATACATGACAACAGGTACTAACAAGAGCAAAGCAGTGGGCAGCATATTTGCGATATCCTGTCGTTCTTATCAAACCGGAATTCTTCTTCGAGCAGATTTCCTGCAAAAAAGATCCGTAAGGCACATGTGGAAAAGTAGAAGTTCAAATTGGCATGTGATTTCATAGAGAATACCTCATCCTGGGAACAAGTCCAGTGCATAACAAGGTTTTTCCATTCAATGTCTTCTAAATTTAGCACATGAGACTTCACCAGAAATTCGTTTATAGACTTGCCATCAAAGTGTGATTTCCTCAGGTAACACCGATATTGCTGCAATGCTTCCTTGAAAAGAACAAGCAAGCTTTGCTCATCATGACTATCCAGATTGACACTCTCCTAGTTACAACAATGTAATGTAAATCATTGATGTGTTCAATCAGCAGAAAACAGGAAAATAATAACCATGAATAATAGCACTTACACGTAAGTTGGACAGGAAGATGTGAAAATGGTGTTTGTCTTCACAATAATCTTCCCATGATGGGAATATATGCACGTAGTCCCTAACAACATTGAAAGCATTGTCTTTTAAACTGGGAATAAATGGAATGGGGTTCTGTGGGAGTCCTGGATTAGGGGGTCTCCGGACAGCCGGACTACATCGATTGGCCGGACTGTTAGAATATGAAGATACAAGATTGAAGACTTTGTCTCGTGTCCGGATGGGACTCTACTTGGCATGGAAGGCAAGCTAGGCAATACGTATACAGATATCTCCTCCTTTGTAACCAACCTTGTGTAACCCTAACCCTCTTTGGTGTCTATATAAACCGAAGGGTTTTAGTCCGTAGGACAACAATCACAACATACAATCATACCGTAGGCTAGCTTCTAGGGTTTAGCCTCTCTGATCTCGTGGTAGATCTACTCTTGTAACACCCATATCTTCAATATTAATCGAGCAGGACGTAGGGTTTTACCTCCATCAAGAGGGCCCGAACCTGGGTAAAACTTCGTGTCCCTTGCCTCCTGTTACCATCTGGCCTAGACGCACAGTTCGGGACCCCCTACCCGAGATCCGCCGGTTTTGACACCGACATTGGTGCTTTCATTGAGAGTTGCTCTGTGTCGTCGCCGTTAGGCTTGATGGCTCCTACTATCATCAATAGCGATGCGGTCCAGGGTGAGACTTTTCTCCCCGGACAGATCTTCGTATTCGGCGGCTTTGCACTGCGGGCTAATTCGCTTGGCCATCTGGAGCAGATTGAAAGCTACACCCCTGGCCATCGGGTCAGATTTGGAAGTTTGAATTGCACGGCAAACATCCGTGGGGACTTGATCTTCGACGGATTCGAGCCACAGCCGAGCGCGCCGCACTGTCGCGATGGGTATGACCTAGCTCTGACACCGGACGGTACCCTAGAGGCCGCGCCCGCATCAGCTCCGACCCTTAGCTCGGAGCCAGCTGCGCCAATCGAGGACGGGTGGCTAGACACCGCCTCAGGGGCTGCAGTCTCGACAGCGATCAAGCCAAACACCAGCATAATCCTCTGTGTAGCCCGTGACTCCAAGGTGCCGGATTCTCTTCCGGACCCCGAACCATCCGCGCCCCTGCCAATCGAATCCGATTGGGTGCCGATCATGGAATTCACCGCTGCGGATATCTTTTAGCACTCGCCCTTCGGCGACATTCTGAATTCACTAAGGTCTCTCTCTTTGTCAGGAGAGCCCTGGCCGGATTATGGCCAACAGGACTGGGATGCGGACGACAAAGAAATTCTACGCCCATCCACCACCCACTTTGTAGCCACTGTCGATGATTTAACCGACATGCTCGACTTCGACTCCGAAGACATCGACGATATGGAGGACGATGTAGGAGACGAACATGAACCAGCACCTATAGGGCACTGGAAAGCCACCTCGTCATATGACATATACATGGTGGATACACCCAATGAAGGCAATGGCGACGAGATAGCGGAGGATGACCCCTCCAAGAAGCAACCCAAGCGCCGACGTCAGCGGCGCCGCTCTAAGTCCCGCCAAAGCAAAAGTGGTGATACCGGCACAGGAGATAATAACACTCTGGATAGCGCCGAAGACAACAAAAATCCCCTCCAGCAAGAGTTAGATAAGGAGGATGAAGGAGCCAGCTCTCCCGAGAGAGCGGCTGGCGGAGAGGAGGAGGATGAAAATTACATGCCCCCCTCTGAAGACGAGGCAAGCCTCGGCGACGATGAATTCGCCGTACCAGAGGATCCCGTCGAACAAGAGCGCTTCAGCAGCAGCTTCAAGCTGATCAAGACCTGCTAGCTGACAAATGGACTGAAGTCCTCGCGGCCGAGGAATATAAACTCGATCGTCCCTCCAAGAGTTACCCAAGGCGCAGGTTACAACCCCGACTGGAGGAAGAAGCGTATAATACGGCTGATCGGCCACCTCATGGCCGCGATAGAGAGGCATTCCAGCCAAAAGCTCAGCCTCCACCCCAACGCCATTCAAATAAAAAGGCATGGGGAGATACGCCAGACCTGCGAGACATATTGGAGGACAAAGCAAAGCATTCAAGATCGATCTACGGATCAAGAGGGCGCACCACTCTACGAGACGATAAACGTCACGCCGGATACAGTAAAAGCAAATCCGGCCGGGCTGAACACAGCAGGCAGGACCCATTCGAGCTGCGTCGCGATATAGCCCAATACAGAGGCGCCGCACACCCCTTATGCTTCACAGACGAAGTAATGGAACATCAATTCCCAGAAGGTTTCAAACCTGTAAACATTGAATCATACGACGGCACAACAGATCTCGCAGTATGGATTGAGGACTTCCTCCTCCACATCCACATGGCCCACGGTGATGACTTACATGCCATCAAATACCTCCCACTAAAACTCAAAGGACCAACGCGGCATTGGCTTAATAGCTTGCCAGCGGACTCCATTAGCTATTGGGAAGATCTGGAAGCCGCATTCCTCGACAACTTTCAGGGCACTTATGTGCGACCACCAGACGCCAATGACTTGAGCCACATAGTTCAGCAGCCAAAAGAGTCGGCCAGGCAATTCTGGACTCGGTTCCTTACAAAGAAAAATCAAATCGTCGACTATCCGGATGCAGAGGCCTTAGCGGCTTTCAAGCACAACATCCGAGACGAGTGGCTAGCCCGGCACCTTGGTCAAGAAAAGCCGAAATCTATGGCAGCCCTCACGACGCTCATGACCCGCTTTTGTGCGGGAGAAGACAGCTGGTTGGCTCGCAGTAATAACATATCAAAGAACCATGGTACCTCAGATACCAAGGAAGGCAATAGCAGGTCACGTCGCAACAAGCATAAGCGCCGCATTAACGGTGAAAGTACTGAGGATACGGCAGTCAATGCCGGATTCAAAGGCTCTAAACCTGGTCAGCGGAAAAGGCCATTCAAACAAAGTACGCCGGGTCCGTCCAGCTTGGACCGTATACTCGATCGCTCGTGTCAAATACGCGGCACCCCAAACAAGCCATCCAATCACACTAATAGGGATTGTTGGGTGTTCAAGCAGGCCGGCAAGTTAATTGCTGAAAACAAGGACAAGGGGCCGCATAGCGATGACGAGGAAGAACCCCAGCAGCCGCACACTGGAGGACAGAAGAGGTTTCCCCCGCAAGTGCAGACGGTGAACATGCTATACGCAACCCACATCCCCAAGAGGGAGCGGAAGCGTGCGCTCAGGGACGTATATGCGTTGGAGCTAGTCGCCCCAAAGTTCAACCCTTGGTCCTCTTGTCCGATCACCTTCGATCGCAGGGACCACCCCACTAGTATCCGTCACAGCGGATTCGCCGCACTGGTCCTAGACCAAATCATCGACAGATTTCACCTCACTCGAGTCCTTATGGACGGCGACAGCAGCCTGAACCTGCTTTATTAGGACACAGTGCGCAAAATGGGTATAGACCCCTCAAGGATCAAACCCACAAAGACGGCCTTTAAGGGCGTCATTCGAGGCGTAGAGGCCCACTGCACAAGCTCAATTACACTGGAAGTGGTCTTCGGATTCCCGGATAACTTCCGAAGCAAAGAGTTAATCTTCGATATAGTCCCGTTCCACATTGGTTATCACGCGCTGCTCAGACAAACCGCATTTGCTAAATTTAATGCGGTACCACATTATGCATGGCTCAAGCTCAAGATGCCAGGACCTCGCAGAGTTATTACAGTCAATGGAAATGCAGAGCACTCTCTCCGAACAGAGGAGCACACCGCGGCCCTCGCAGCAGAAGCGCAAAGCAGCCTCTCAAGGCAATCTACCAGTTCGGCGTTTCAAAGCCCGGACACCTTCAAGCGCGCTCGGGGCAATCGGCAAACAGACCGCCTGGCGCGATCTGAGCTCGCGTAGCAATATGGCGGCCACCCCAATCCCAGCCTAACGGCATTCGTGCCGCGCGTACATAATTACGCATTAAAAATACCATGGGCACAGGTGGGGAGGGGGCACAACTACGGCACGCCCCAAAATGCGGCCTAAACCGCACCAGGGGCTTCCCGTTTGGTTATTTTTCTTTTTTTTCAGGACTTCAATCTCTGGAAACACTGTCCGGCAGCTATATTGCCGAACACATGATACAGCAACCAAGGAGGCCGACAACTACGGAAATCCCAGGTGGATTACAGATTTCATATAACTTCCTTAGCTCGCCCTTGGAAGGGACATAGTCCTACTCTTATGCTTATTGCACTATCTGTATCACTCTGCTTTAATGCAATTTTTTAATATACAACACATGACATTACGACTATTATCGCATTTTTATTATATATATACATATCTATGTGTTCATTAATGACGCCTAGCAACCGTACACTCTGGTACGGCCAATGCACCAGGGGCTTACGTACCCACAATATGGTGTGAAAAGTCCGAACACTTTCACAAGTGCGGCACCCCGAACTTATAGCATTATATGCATCAGCTCCGAATCATGTCTTTGGTCAAATGTTGGGTTTGCTCGGCTCCTATGTTTTGGTACCTTACATTCCGCTCTATCGGCTAAGGTAGCGCTAGGAGAACTATTGTGATTGTGCCCCGGTTCTGCCGGGCCGAGCACCTCAGTAGAGAAAGCTAAAACTGACTGTCATGATAAGGTGAGAGACTGGTCGCTGTTCGGCGAGGTTTTTCGAGTCCCTAAAGACTTATGCCGCTTAGGGCGAGGGGCCGGCTCCGTCCGGCTTACAGGCGTGTATCGCGCCCCGAATTCGGCCCTCCGAATACCAGGGGCTTCGCCGAAATTTAAAATTATAGAATTCTATGGCTAAGTGAGAGTGATAAAGCATTATTAGTCCGGTTGCCTTGTCCGTTGTGCTGAGCACCTCCCTCGAAGGACCCAAACATGGGAACAAGAGTGCTCAGGTTTATCCCGAACACCCCGGCACTCGTGGCACGGGGGCAGAAGCCGAGGACTAGCCATCTCTCAGGTTGGATAAACAGCCAAACAGAAGGTAATATTTTAAATTCACACAAGCATTGCATAGCGAATATGATACAAGTTTTCATACATACAGGACAAAACGAGCAAGTCTCATTCAAATATTACATTTTGCGAACACTCATCTGCGATAAGACGGGCGCCTGGCAGTACACCCTCATAGTACATCTCGGGGTGGCAGTGCTCCTTGCCCTCCGGCGGCCCCTCCTTGATCAGCTTCACGGCGTCTAGCTTGACCCACTGCGTTTTTACACGGGCGAAGGCCCGGCGTGCACCTTCAATGCAGATGGATCGCTTGACGACCTCCAGCCATTGGCAGGCATCCACAAGCCGCCTCACCAGGCCAAAGAAGCTGTTCGGAAGGGCGTCGCCAGGCCACAACCGGACTATGAAGCCCTTCATGGCCTGATCGGCCGCCTTATGTAGCTCGGTCATCTGCTTCAGCTGGTCGCTCATTGGCAACGAATGTTCGACCTCAGCATACTAAGACCAGAACAGCTTCTCCGTCGAGCTTTCGTCCTTGGACTGGTAGAATAGTGCGGCATCGGACAAACTACGGGGCAAATCTGCGAATGCTCCTAAAGAGCTCCGGATTCGGGTAAGTAATCGGTAATTCACCTTTACATGCTTGCTTTGCATATAGAAAGCCTTACCCGCCGCTATCATCTTCATCGCGTCGATTTCCTGAAGGGCCTTCTGGGCCTCGGCCTTGGCACTCTTCGCACTCTCACGGGCCGCGGCAAGCTCAGACTCTCTCGTCTTCAAGTCAAGCTCCAACGCCTCGTGCTTTGTCACAAGAGCCTGGAGCTCTTGCTGCACCTCGCCCACCCGAGCCTCGTGCCTCTCTCGCTCAGTACGCTCCTGGGCCGCCTTTTCTTCGGCCTGGGATAGCGCTTGCTTCAGGGTCGCCACCTCGGTCGTGGCCCCTGGTAAACATACAATGATCCTGTCATTTAGCAATCGCGTCCTTTTTCTCATCTACAGACGGGGTATTACTTACCCTTGTTCTCCTCGAGCTGCCTCTTAGCAAGGCCGAGCTCTTTCTGGGACCCCTCGAGGGCCTCCTTCAGTACGGCGACCTCCGCAGTTAGTGCGGCGGACGCCAGCAGCGAAGCCTGCATATGCATATTGACATACTTATATTAGACTCCTCGATATTATTTGATCCTCCGTTCGGCTTTTCTTTGTGAACACCGAACAAAGCATCAGGGGCTACTGTCTATGCGGTAATACTTCTACTACATTTTAAAACACTTACCTCAAAGCCTGTTAGAAGGCTAGTATAGGCTTTAGTCAACCCGCTCTTGGCGGACTGAACCTTCTGGATCACCGCACTCATGATAGTGCGGTGCTCCTCCTTGATGGAAGCGCTTCGAAGCGCTTCGAGCATAGTGTCCGGTGCCTCTGGATGGACAGAGGTCACCGGCACAGGCGTCTCACCCACCTTAGAAGGGGACCGCCTTCCCGAGCTCAGAACCGTTGGAGGGTCCGGCGCGGTGTACGGCTGAGGGCCGAACTCGGAGCTCTCGGGGACCCCGTCCCCTCGGCTCCCAGAGTCCGGAAGGTTGCCTTGAGGCACCTCCGGGACTGTCCCCCCTTGATCCGGTGCCTCTTGAGACAGCACCTCGGCATCGTCGGCTGGATGAGGGGAGGTGGCGGTCGGGACTGCATCGCTATCCATGTCCGACAAGCCCAGGGAGCCGTCCGAGGATACCTCGATATTGGCTCGGGGCGGCCTGCACAATTGAGTTCGGCGTTAGGGAAAGCAATGCGACAAAGGAATCCTATGGGTTACTTTGGTATCCGAATACTTATGATCTCCCCTAGGGCTTGGCCCTGGGCAACCGCTCATCTTCACTCTCGTCGGCAGCGGTGGAGCTGTCCGGAAGGAGAGTTCTTCCCTTCTTGGACCCTCTGGCCCCCCAGTTTGGGCGGCCTTCCTTTTCTTGTCTCCCCCAGTCGGTGGGGGAGCCTCTTCTTCCTCTTCCTCGTCTTTGGGGGAAGAGTGCGCCGCAGAGTCATCGGACGGTGAGTCCGACGACGCCAAGCGTCGGGAACTCTTTCGAGCTCCCTTGGCCTTCTTGGTCTTCTCCGGCACCTTATAAGGGGCCGGAGTCAGCATCTTCGTCAGAAGAGCGTCTACGGGGCCTTCGGGCAAGGGAGCCGGACAGTCGATTTGTCCGGCCATCTTCTGCCAGTCCTGTCAAAATTACGGGAGTTTAGATCCTGCATAGAGTCAATATATATAGAAAACAAGTATCCTGTAAAAGATAAAACAACTTACCGCGCTGGCGTGGTGCTTCGAGCTGAATCCGCGATCCTCAGTAATGGGGGGAGGGACCTCGGCGCTCTTGAACAGCACCCTCCAGGCATCTTCATGAGTCGTATTGAAGAGCCTGTTCAGAGTTCGGTGCTGCACCAGATTGAACTCCCACAAGGTAAACTCCCGTTGTTGGCACGGGAGTATCCGGCGGACGAGCATAACCTGGACTATGTTGACAAGCTTGAGCTTCTTGCCCACCATGTTTTGAATACATGACTGGAATCCGGTCAGCTCTTTTGAATTACCCCAGGACAGGCCCTTCTCTTTCCAGGAGGTGAGCCGCATGGGGATGCCAGATCGGAACTCGAGGGCCACTACCCATGCAGGGTCGCGTGGCTCGGTGATATAGAACCACCCCGATTGCCACCCCTTTATGGTATCCACGAAGGTGCCCTTGAGCCATGTGATGTTGGGCATCTTGCCCACCATAGCGCCTCCGCACTCCGCCTAGCAGCCGCTCACTACCTTCGGCTTGACATTGAAGGTCTTCAGCCATAAGACGAACTGGGGCTTGATGCGGAGGAAGGCCTCGCACACGACGATAAACGCCGAGATGTTGAGGATGAAATTCGGCGCCAGATCGTGGAAATCCAGACCGTAATAGAACATGAGCCCCCAGACAAAGGGATGGAGAGGGAATCCCAGTCCGTGGAGGAAATGGGTGAGGAATACCACCCTCTCATGGGGCTCGGGGGTGGGGATGAGCTGTCCCTCATCTGGGAGCCGGTGCATGATATCGTCGGGCAGCAGGTATCCGGCTCTCCTCAGTTTCTTGACGTCTCCCTCCGTGACGGAGGAGACCATCCACTTGCCTCCCGCTCCGGACATGGTTGGAGAAGGTTGAGATGGAAGTGAGGACTTGGGCGCTAGAGCTCGAGTGTGCGGGAGCGGATGAGCAGAGGAGGAAGAAGGCGTGGATAGAAAGGTGAATCCTTATCCCTTTATATGGGCGGACAAAATTAAACGTCCCCACTTGCCTGGTAAAACTCGCGTATCCCCCAAGCACCGCAATTGATGGCGCGGTTGGGTTACCCACGCCCGTATTGATGAGAATCCTGTAATAAGGGGACACGATCTCTGCTTTGACAAGACGTGTCGAAAAACTGCCTCCGTTATGTGCGGGGCTCGTTAAAAGAAACGGTTCGAATAATCACCAGGCCATGACGTAACGTCATGTTGCCAAAACAAGCTAGCGGATTAGATCTGCGAAAACATTATTCTCTCTATGGTGAAATGTGGAACTTATTTTGCAGGGTCGGACACTATCCTCATATTCAACTTCTTCTGTCATGTATTCAGAGAGGGAACCCGCCTTGCAATGCCGAAGACAATACTGCACGCCGAACTCATCATTATTGAAGCCTGGTTCAGGGGCTACTGTGGGAGTCCTAGATTAGGGGGTCTCCAGACAGCCGGACTACCTCGATTGGCCGGACTGTTAGACTATGAAGATACAAGATTGAAGACTTCGTCTCGTGTCCGAATGGGACTCTACTTAGCGTGGAAGGCAAGCTAGGCAATACATATATGGATATCTCCTCCTTTGTAACCGACCTTGTGTAACCCTAACCCTCTTCGGTGTCTATATAAACCGAAGGGTTTTAGTCCGTAGGACAACAATCACAACATACAATCATACCGTAGGCTAGCTTCTAGGGTTTAGCCTCTCTGATCTCGTGGTAGATCTACTCTTGTAACACCCATATCTTCAATATTAATCGAGCAGGACGTAGGGTTTTACCTCCATCAAGAGGGCCCGAACCTGGGTAAAACTTCTTGTCCTTTGCCGTTACCATCCGGCCTAGACGCACAGTTCGGGACCCCCTACCCAAGATCCGCCGGTTTTGACACCGACAGGTTCCAATCTGCAGGAATTGGCCATCTCTATAGTTGGGATAGGTCTTCGGCTGGTGGACTTGCTGTACTTTTTGCTGGAGTGGGATTTTTCTGTGGTACAGCTAGTGCTATGGCAAATGAAATCGGTATACCTTTTGCTGGAGTGCAGGTCCTGTGTGGTGGGCCTAGTGGTGTGGCCAGTGAAGTATGGGTACAGTCTGCTGGAGTCGGTCCTACGTTTTGTGTCACTGGTTGTACAACCAATATAAGTGGGGTGCTGTCTGATTTCTCCGGCACCACCATGTTTTTCAAGGACTTTGCTGGTGCTCCTTCAGGTTCGGCAATCACCATCTTCCTTTTTGATGTCTGATGCACAAGAACGACATTTGAGTGGAAAAACATGGTATGATGATAGTTGAATATGTATTGATAATGGATGGGCATGGCATCTCGGCATATATGATGAGTAAACTAAGCAGATGGCGGTGCAACAAAGTAGAAGAAATGCAAGACAACATATGCAAGATACCCGCAATCAATAAAACATTGCCAAATTAGAACAGGCACCTTGATGGGTGAATAGGACAGGCCATCTGTCTTTGACTCCTCGAGGATAGAATAGTCATTAGGATCATATTCTGAACAAGAATCAATAGGTGGGGAGCGTATGAGTTTCATTGCATCCAGAATGGAACTCAATGCCTTGGTGCCAATTTTGTAAGTCATTGCAGTGTTTAGTTTCAAGAGTGGACTCCCGCTAGTGCGATACAAAGCAGCTACACAGATCATAGTGTAGATATAACGGGAAAACCTTAAGTATTAGAGTAAAATCAGCAAAGTGGAACTTGCTGGAATATATGTGCTAGTATTGCCGGTTCGGCTAGAAAGGCTTCGGATACCAGCTCTCTTCAAGTGAAGGTGCGGTACTGTTAATATCAGTGTAACTCTCAAAGGTGACACAACTCCCCGCATTTCCTTGCTATTCTTATAGGATTCAAGTGGGCAGGCCACTACAAATCCTATTCCTATGTTTACAAGATCCTACGAATCAAAGAGGCTCAAAGTGTCCATCACAACCGACCGTATAGACCTCTACACTGCAAATGTCCCTGCTCATCTTCAGTACAAGGAACATACTATACTACTATCATACTCCCTCCGTTCCAAAATATAAGTCTTGGTAGAGATTTCCACTATGGATCACATACAGATGTATCCAGATACATTTTAGAGTGTAGATTCACTCATTTTGCTCCATATGTAGTCCATGGTGGAATCTATATAAAGACTTGTATTTAGGAACGGAGAGAGTACATATTAAAGAAGAACGGAAGAGGAACATGATAAAGAAGAGCAAGCAGATTTTGGATAATAAAATGTTGGTTGTGCAGTGCCCACACGTGATGAACCAGAGCGCATTAAGAATGCATCTCCCAGCTGTCAATCGACCATTTTAGGTGGTTGGATGAAGATCCTACGTCTCCTAACCCTTCTTCTTCCTCGTCTCTGATTCTTCCCATACAGAACACCGCACGGGCCGCCGGTCGGACCACCGGCCCCCACCGCCCACGTTCCTCCGCCACCCCCACCCCCACCCCCACCCAACCCCCACCCGCGTCGAGTTTTCTTCATTCGGCGAGGCCCCACAACCACCCGAGCCCCTTCGATCGCACCGGCGAACTCCGGCGAGCTCTGAAAAATCGACTGACCCAATTTTGAAATTTAGTCTACTGTGATTTAACTAGTGTGGAATATAAAAGGGGAAACCATAAGCATTGGGAGTATAGTGTTGAGCGTGCCATGGCGGATCTGAAGGTGCAAACCGGACAAAGGCAACTTCGCAACCAAGACAAGAAATCAGAGTAAAGTAGTGGCGATCTATTTTCTTGCTGCGATAAATAAGTTGAGCAGATACGAAAGAGTACCGCCTCTGGTGCAGCGCCATGTATGCATCTGCTGAGAATTTGACGGTGTTGCGGTAGCGATGGCTGTCGGCGGCGTGGAAGCAGATCTAGGAGGGTAGACGGTGGCGACGGGGCGCGGTGGACGAGACGGTCGTAGGAGTGGCGCCGGCAAGGTGGACGACGGCGGGGATGAAGCGAGAGGATAGGATGCAAGGATCCCGGTCCGAAGCTGTGGATGAGAGAGGTCGATCTCTTGTAATGGACGGCAGCGCCGGGGTATCAGCTCCGGCATGGTGGAGGAGGACGGCGGTAGATGGGGTGGCGGACGGCGGCAGACGGAGGAGGGTGGGGTGGAGAGGGTGTTTTGGCGCCCACGAAGTACGAATGGGGAAAAGGGAGGTAGAGAGGAAGGGGGAACCATGTATTCAGGGCGCGCTTGTCTCAAATGCGAGCAAATTTACAAACTTAGCCCCCGTTTCAAATTTCTACTACATCACAACAACATTAGTCGGTTGGGGATAGGACGGTAATCTCACATACACCGAATATTTGCCGACGAGAGTTTGTTTTTGGCGCCCACCGTGTATGAATATGAATCGGGGAGGGAGTCGATTTTGGCCGAGGACACACTGTGTTTTGGCGCCCACCATGCATGAATCCGGGTGAGAGGCGGTTACGTCATGTTTGGGTGAAATTACAAACCTACCCCTATCGAAACCTATAGAAATCCAGCAGATAGGCTTTGTGTGGCAGGGATAGGCAGTAGTGATTTCCATCTCGCAGATTTTGGTTTTGGGCGGTTACTGCGACTTTCCCCGCTTCGTTCAAATTTTGCAGAGTGCACGTTTACCGTGCCAACTCAATTTGAATCCCATTTGTATTCTATTTTTTCGGGCGGGATCCATTTTCAATTGGAATTACATTCTATATACATCATTTTTTATATATACTTTCAAAAGCACAACAAAGAATTCTGCTCCTTTATATGTATAATATGATTTCCAAATACAACGATCTCGAAATCTTAAGGTTGAATTCGAAAAAAATTAACCAAATTATGTTCTACTAAAATGTATGGATCAGTAAAATCTACATATTAAATAACATAGATGTGCGTGAATTCATATGAGTATGCATGTTTGATAGATCAATTTTGGTTCGAGTATGGATTACATGTATCATCATCTCGAATTCAAATATTTGAATCCCTTTTTTGTTCACTCCTTTCACGCCCATCTCTCTCGCATGCATGCTCCTTCAGGTAGCTATCACTCTCTTTTCTCCAGCTCACCCGCACGCTCACTTCATGTTTCTCCTATCCTCGCAAACATGGTCTCTCGACGTCTCCCTTGAGAAGTGTCACAGTCTCCCTATCATTATACATTACATGGTTTTCATTATCTCTCACGTCTCTACTGTTCTATGGTATCACTCGGTACCTAAGCTTTCTTTTTCACCGCCACACACACAGTCTCCACTCGTCTTTCACTTTGTCTTTCTCTCTATGGGATTCTCTCACACACCCTATATGTCTCTACATATGACTCATACCACTAAAATTACTCTCTATCTCTCTCTCTCTCCTATAGACACAACATTTGTTGCGGTATCCTTTTCGTCTCCATCCCAGACTGACATTATTCATTTGTTTACCGATCAGACAACCCCGACTACTGTCTCCTCTCTCTCTCACATAGACACACACACAACTCCTGCTTCCACTCCCCTTCCCGACTACCGTCTCTCTCTCTCACACACAAAACTCTCGCTTTCGCACCCCGACTTGTATTTCTCTCACAAACATTTATCGACTAGCTAGCCTCTAGATAGGTTTATACACCCACACACTCGTGCTTCCACCATCGCATACATGTCTCTCTCCCGCTCCTTGTATCTATGTAGATTTTCCTTCCCTTCTTGAGACACGCCCTCTCGATCGTGCACACACACACTATCGCCTCATTTTAAGCTGATACCTGTCGCGCACACACTCCTTGTGTCTTTGTCACACATGCACTCCATCCTCCTCCACTCTCCCTCTCTCTCACACACATATGGGCTTTTTGCAACAACTAGCAAGATGCCCATGCGTTGCACGAAACATCAAGATGCATTTGTATGAGTAGTTTATCTTGTGGGGGAAAAGGATGAACGAGGGAAGGCCTTATTTGCAAATGTGGAGAGGGGTGTGGGTATCTTTTTGCAAAATTGCCATAGTTTCCTTCCTATCCTTCAAATATAGATTGGACGGCCTATATTGCAGGATGGCAGGCACACGATCATCACCGACAATGCTTTTTATAAGAGTAGGGATAAAAATAGAGTTGGTGATGACGGTGGGCCTGCCATCCTGCAATGTCGGTCGCCCGATTTATATCTGACGGATAGGAAGAAAAATATGGCAATTTACCCGCACTCTTCACCACATTTGCAGATAAGGCCTTCCCTCGTTCATCCTTTTCTCCCACAAGATCTTGATGTTCCATGCAACGCACGGGCATCTTGCTAGTAAGAGTAGAAATTAGACATATACCACTTCTCAAATCTTGAAACCAACAACATTCCTCCCTTATCTCATCAAAACCGCCAAAGGAATATATTTTGAGTGAAACATAACATATTTTAGTGATATACGTATTTCAAAACTAGACTTTTTTTCTATCAAATCGGTGAATATGTATTAATCTACTTTGATCGTGTGGCAACGCATTGGCACATTGCTAGTAGTTATTATAATTTTTTGGACACCAGACAAGCGGTGGAGTACATATACGAAGAGAAGAGGTGCACGCACGCAGTCGGCCTCTCGCTGTCCCGCACACATGAGTGTTACGTAAAGGTGATACGTCTCCAACGTATCTATAATTTTTTATTGCTCCATGCTATATTATCTACTGTTTTGGACTATATTGGGCTTTATTTTACACTTTTATATTATTTTTGGGACTAACCTATTAACCGGAGGCCCAGCCCAGAATTGTTGTTTTTTGCCTATTTCAGTGTTTCGGAGAAACAAAATATCAAACGGAGTCCAAATGGAATAAAATCTTCGGGAACGTGATTTTCTCACCGAACGTGATCCAGGAGACTTGGACCCTACTCCAAGGAGTCAAAGAGGAGGTCACGAGGGTGGGGGGGCGCGACCTCCTGCCTCGTGGGCCCCTCGGTGCTCCACCGACGTACTTGTTCCTCCTATATATACACACGTACCCCCAAACGATCAGAACAGGAGCCAAAACCCTAATTCCACCGCCGCAACTTTCTGTATCCACGAGATCCCATCTTGGGGCCTGTTCCGGAGCTCCGCCGGCAGAGGGCCGTCATCACGGAGGGCTTCTACATCATCATAGCCTCTCCGATGAAGTGTGAGTAGTTTACCGCAGACCTTCGGGTCCATAGTTAGTAGCTAGATGGCTTCTTCTCTCTCTTTGAATCTCAATACAAAGTTCTCCCCCTCTCTTGTGGAGATCTATTCGATGTAATCTTCTTTTTGCGGTGTGTTTGTTGAGACCGATGAATTGTGGGTTTATGATCAAGTCTATCTATGAATAATATTTGAATCTTCTCTGAATTCTTTTATTTATGATTGGTTATCTTTGCAAGTCTCTTCGAATTATCCGTTTGGTTTGGCCAACTAGATTGGTAGTTCTTGCCATGGGAGAAGTGCTTAGCTTTGGGTTCGATCTTGCGGTGTCCTTTCACAGTGACAGAAGGGGCAGCAATGCACGTATTGCATCGTTGCCATCGAGGATAACAAGATGGGGTTTATTTCATATTGCATGAATTTATCTCTCTACATCATGTCATCTTGCTTAAGGCGTTACTCTATTTTTAACTTAATACTCTAGATGCATGCTGGATAGCGGTCGATGAGTCGAGTAATAGTAGTAGATGCAGAATCGTTTCGGTCTACTTGTCACGGACGTGATGCCTATATACATGATCATGCCTAGATATTCTTATAACTATGCTCAATTTTGTCAATTTCTCAACAGTAATTTGTTCACCCACCGTAGACTACTTATGCTCTTGAGAGAAGCCACTAGTGAAACCTATGGCCCCCGGGTCTATTCTCATCATATCAATCTCCATCACTTTAATCTTGCTTTGCTTTTTACTTTGCTTTTACTTTTTACTTTGCATCTTTATTACAAAAATATTATATCTATCAGGTCTCACTCTCGTAAGTGACCGTGAAGGGATTGACAACCCCTAATCGCGTTGGTTGCGAGTAGCTATCGTTTTGTGCAGGTACGAGGGACTTGAGCGTGGCCTCCTACTGGATTGATATCTTGGTTCTCAAAAACTGAGGGAAATACTTACACTACTCTGCTGCATCATCCCTTCCTCTTCGGGGAAAACCAACACAAGCTCAAGACATAGCAAGAAGGATTTTTGGCGCCGTTGCCGGGGAGTCTACGTAAAAAGTCAACATACCAAGTACCCATCACAATCCCTATCTCTCGCATTACATTATTTGCCATTTGCCTCTTGTTTTCCTCTCCCCCACTTCACCCTTGTCGTTTTATTCGCCCTCTCTCTCTCTCTATCCTCCCTCTCTATTTGCCTCTTTTGCCCGTTTGCTCTTGTTTGCTCGTGTGCTAGTTTGTTTGCTTGTCATCATGGCTAGTCTCATATCTTCTCTGTTGTCTCCCGAGAATGAATTTTTAAATTTTTAACAAAGGGAGGGAGAAAATCTAAAAGATGCTTGGTATAGAATTTGCAATGCTCAAAATAGATCTACCAGGAAGCAATCTACCTTAGTTATTCTCCGCAATTTTTATGTAGGTGTTAATCCTTGGTATAGATATATCCTCGATACCATTACCGGAGGGAACTTCTTGGGTAGCCATACTTTTGATTCTTATAATGCTATGCTAAATTTATTTGGCTCACCACCTCTTTTGGTTAATGGAACCATGTTAACTTTGGAGCATGTTATGCAAAGACTTGAAATTATTGAAAATAAAGTTGCTACTATTGAATTAATTGAAAATCTAGATAAAAAGATCCACAATCAAATTACTCAATATGGATCTAAGGTAGGAATGGCTCTGAAAAATATTAAGGAAAAGGAACCCATAGTTAATGAGAAGATAAACTTAGATTCTACTAGAACTGATAAACTTGAGGGTACCATTACAAACTTGGGAACCACTTTTTATTCCGTAAAGAATACTCCAAGTCCTCCTGCTAAAATTAGCAAGCTTATGTATGCTCCTAAAAATAAGGGTGAATCATCTAGTAAGGAAACTGCGGATCTTAAATCTATAAGTATTCATCCCAATCTTTTTGCTATCATTAAGGAACCAATTGCTGCAAATGAATTTTTTGATCTTGTGCCTAAAAGTTTGATAATCCCTAGAAAGAAAGAAACTCCTAAGGGAAATAGATGCCTCATCGAAGAATTTCCAACCAAAGATGGCAATACCTAGATCTATCCTCGCTTTTATGCCTAGCTAGAGGCGTTAAACGATAGCGCTTGTTGGGAGGCAACCCAATTTTATTTTTATTCCTTGCTTTTTGCTCCTGTTTAGTAATAAATAAATTATTTAGCCTCTGTTTTGATTGTGTTTTTTGTGTTTAATTAGTGTTTGTGCCAAGTAGAACCGTTGGGAAGACTTGGGGAAAGTCTTGTTGAACTTGCTGTAAAAAACAGAAACTTTAGCGCTCACGAGAACTGCTGTCATTTTTATTTTAAGAGTGCTATTTAGTTAATTCTTTTTTCAGATGATTAATAGATAAATTCCTCATGTCCAGAAATATATTTTAGAATTTTGGGGCTTCCAGATCTTGCACTAGCTACAGATTACTATAGACTGTTCTGTTTTTGACAGATTCTGTTTTTCGTGTGTTGTTTGCTTATTTTGATGAATCTATGGCTAGTAAAATAGTTTATAATCCATAGAGAAGTTGGAATACAGTAGGTTTAACACCAATATAAATAAATAATTAGTTCATTACAGTACCTTGAAGTGGTCTTTTGTTTTCTTTCGCTAACGGAGCTCACGAGTTTTCTATTTTGAGTTTTGTGTTGTGAAGTTTGCAAGTTTTGGGTGAATCCTTTTGATGGATCATGGAACAAGGAGTGGCAAGATCCTAAGCTTGGGGATGCCCATGGCACCCCCAAGATAATCCAAGGGCACCAAAAATTCAAAGCTTGGGGATGCCCCAGAAGGCATCCCCTCTTTCATCCACTTCCATCGGTAATTTACTTGGAGCTATATTTTTATTCACCAACATGATATGTGTTTTGCTTGGAGCGTCTTGTATTATTTGTGTCTTTGTATCTTAGTATGCCACAATCATCCTTGCTGTACACATCTTTTGAGATAGCCATACATGAATTAAAATTTGATAGAATACTCTATGTGCTTCACTTATATCTTTTGAGCTAAGTAGTTTTGCTCTATGTGCTTCACTTATATCTTTTGAGCTAGTTAATTTTGCTCTATGTGCTTCACTTATATCCTTTGAGCATTATAATTTTGCTCTATGTGCTTCACTTAGATCTTTTAGAGCATGGTGGTGGATTTGTTTTAAAGAAACTATTGAGCTCTCATGCTTGACTTAAATTATTTTGAGAGTCTCTTAATAGCATGGTAATTTGCTTAATAATAATATGCTTGGTGTTCAAGATTTGTGAAACTTTCTTTTGAGTGTGTTGAATACTAAGAAAATATTGAAGCATGATAATTGTTTTGAGATATGGAGGTGATAATATTGAAGTCATGCTAGTTGAGTAGTTGTGAATTTAAGGAATACTTGTGTTAAAGTTTGTGATTCCCGTAGCATGCACGTATGGTGAACCGTTATGTGATGAAGTCAGAGCATGATTTATTTATTGATTGTCTTCCTTATGAGCGGCGATCGGGGACGAGTGATGGTCTTTTCCTACCAATCTATCCCCCTAGGAGCATGCGTGTAATACTTTGCTTTGATAACTTCTAGATTTTTGCAATAAGTATATGAGTTCTTTATGACTAATGTTGAGTCCATGGATCATACGCACTCTCACCCTTCCACCTTTGCTAGCCTCTCTAATACCGCACACTTTTCGCCGGTATCATACACCTACCATATACCTTCCTCAAAACAGCCACCATACCTACCTATCATGGCATTTCCATAGCCATTCCGAGATATATTGCCATGCAACTTTCCACCATTCTTTTCATGACACATTCCATCATTGTCATATTGCATATCCCGGTACACCGCCGGATGCATTCACATAGAGTCATATTTTTTCTAAGTATCGAGTTGTAATTGTTGAGTTGTAAGAAAAATAAAAGTGTGATGATCATCATTATTAGAGCATTGTCCCAGTGAGGAAAGGATGATGGAGACTATGATTCCCCCATAAGTCGGGATGAGACTCCAGACGAAAATTAAATAAAAGAGGCCAAAGAAGCCCAAATAAAAAGAGGCCATAAAATAAAAAATAAAAAAAGAGAAAAGAACCAAATAAAAAATATATAAAAAATTAGAGAAAAAGAGAGAAGGGACAATGTTACTATACTTTTACCACACTTGTGCTTCAAAGTAGCACCATGATCTTCATAGTAGAGAGTCTCTCATGTTATCACTTTCATATACTAGTGGGAATTTTACAGTATAGAACTTGGCTTGTATATTCAATTGATGGGCTTCCTCAAATTGCCCTAGGTCTTCATGAGCAAGCAAGTTGGATGCACACCCACTTAGTTTCTTTTTGAGCTTTCATATACTTATAGCTCTAGTGCATCCATTGCATGGCAATCCCTACTCACTCACATTGATATCTATTGATGGGCATCTACATAGCCCGTTGATACGCCTAGTTGATGTGAGACTATCTTCCCCTCCTTTTTTGTCTTCTCCACAACCACCATTCTATTCCACCTATAGTTCTATATCCATGGCTCATGCTCATGTATTGCGTGAAGATTGAAAAAGTTTTGAAAAAGCTAGAGTATGAAACAATTGCTTGGCTTGTCATCGGGGTTGTGCATGATTTAAATATTTTGTGTGGTGAAGATAGAGCATAGCCAGACTATATGATTTTGTAGGGATAACTTTCTTTGGCCATGTTATTTTGAGAAGACATAATTGCTTTGTTAGTATGCTTGAAGTATTATTATTTTTATGTCAATATAAACTTTTGTCTTGAATCTTTCGAATCTGAATATTCATATCACAACTAAGAAGATTTGCATTGAAATTATGTCAAGTAGCACTCCGCATCAAAAATTCTCTTTTTATCATTTACCTACTCGAGGACGAGCAAGAATTAAGCTTGGGGATGCCTAATACGTCTCCAACGTATCTATAATTTTGATTGCTCCATGCTATATTATCTACTATTTTGGACTATATTGGGCTTTATTTTCCACTTTTATATTATTTTTGGGACTAACCTATTAATCGGAGGCCCAGCCCAGAATTGCTGTTTTTTTCCTATTTCAGTGTTTCGGAGAAACAGAATATCAAACGGAGTCCAAACGGAATAAAATCTTCGGGAACGTGATTTTCTCACCGAACGTGATCTAGGAGACTTGGACGCTACTCCAAGGAGTCAAAGAGGATGTCACGAGGGTGGGGGCGCCCCCCCCCCTAGGGCGCGCCCCCTGCCTCGTGGGCCCCTCGGTGCTCCACCGACGTACTTCTTCCTCCTATATATACACACGTACCCCCAAACGATCAGAACAGGAGCCAAAAACCTAATTCCACCGCCGCAACTTTCTGTATCCACGAGATCCCATCTTGGGGCCTGTTCCGGAGCTCCGCCGGAAGAGGGCCATCATCACGGAGGGCTTCTACATCATCATAGCCTCTCCGATGAAGTGTGAGTAGTTTGCCGCAGACCTTCGGGTCCATAGTTAGTAGCTAGATGGCTTCTTCTCTCTCTTTGAATCTCAATACAAAGTTCTCCCCCTCTCTTGTGGAGATCTATTCGATGTAATCTTCTTTTTGCGGTGTGTTTGTTGAGACCGATGAATTGTGGGTTTATGATCAAGTCTATCTATGAATAATATTTGAATCTTCTCTGAATTCTTTTATTTATGATTGGTTATCTTTGCAAGTCTCTTCGAATTATCCGTTTGGTTTGGCCAACTAGATTGGTAGTTCTTGCCATGGGAGAAGTGCTTAGCTTTGGGTTCGATCTTGCGGTGTCCTTTCACAGTGACAGAAGGGGCAGCAAGGCACGTATTGCATCGTTGCCATCGAGGATAACAAGATGGGGTTTATTTCATATTGCATGAATTTATCTCTCTACATCATGTCATCTTGCTTAAGGCGTTACTCTATTTTTAACTTAATACTCTAGATGCATGCTGGATAGCGGTCGATGAGTCGAGTAATAGTAGTAGATGCAGAATCGTTTCGGTCTACTTGTCACGGACGTGATGCCTATATACATGATCATGCCTAGATATTCTTATAACTATGCTCAATTTTGTCAATTTCTCAACAGTAATTTGTTCACCCACCGTAGACTACTTATGCCCTTGAGAGAAGCCACTAGTGAAACCTATGGCCCCCGGGTCTATTCTCATCATATCAATCTCCATCACTTTAATCTTGCTTTGCTTTTTACTTTGCTTTTACTTTTTACTTTGCATATTTATACCAAAAATACCAAAAATATTATATCTATCAGATCTCACTCTCGTAAGTGACCGTGAAGGGATTGACAACCCCTAATCACGTGTAACACCCTCGATGCGACTATATCTCCCACGTGTCGAGGCACGACTTAGAGGCATAATCGCATTGAAGGCATATGTCGCAAGTGAGGCAATCTTCACACAACCCATGTACATATATAATATAAAGGGGGAATAATAATAATAGTTGGCTTACACTCGCCACGTCACATCAAGGTACATAAATAGCATCCATCATACAAACACTCATGGCCCGACTACGGCGCCAAAATAGAAAAGACCCCCAACATGCGACTAATCCCTGAATCGAACCCCGAGCAGGCACCACTACTGATCATCAGGAAAAGAAACATAGTATCGCTGAGAGTCCTCGTCGTACTCCCACTTCAGCTCGAACGCGCCATCCGGAGGAGTGTCATCGGTCCCTGCAACTGGTGTAATAGTAATCTGTGAGCCACAAGGACTCAGCAATCTCGCACCCTCGCGATCAAGACTATTTAAGCTTAATAGGTAAGGATGGGGTAAGGTGAGTGGAGCTGCAGCAAGCAGCTAGCATATATGGTGGCTATCTTATTCGCAAAAGAGAGCGAGAAGAGAAGGCAAGGCACGAGCGGAAAACTAAATAGAGCGGACTACGCAAACATAACTCCAACGCCGTGTCCACTTCCCGGACTCCGCCGAGAAGAGGCCATCACGGCAACACACGCAGTTGATTCATTTTAATTAATTAAGTTCAAGTTGTCTACAACCGGACATTAACAAATTCCCATCTGCCCATAACCGCGGGCACGGCTTTCGAAAGATCAATCCCTGTAGGGGGGGTCCCAACTTAGCCCATAACAAGCTCTCACGGTCAACGAAGGAATAGACCTCCACCCAGGACCCACCGATCAGACTCGGTATCCCGGTACAACAAGATGATTCAACAGGTCAAAACTAGTCCAGCAACACCGCCCGAATGTGCCGACAAATCCCGATAGGAGCTGCACATATCTCTTTCTCAGGGCACGCTCGGATAGGTCAAGCTACGAGTAAAACCAACCCTCGAGTTTCCCCGAGGTGGCCCCGCAGGCTGCCTGGTTCGGACCAACACTCAGAGGAGCACTGGCCCGTGGGGGGCTAAAATAAAGATGACCCTCGGGCTCCGGAAACCCAAGGGAAAGAAAAGGGTAGGTGGCAAATGGTAAAACCAATGTTGGGCATTGATGGAAAAGCTTTAATCAAGGCGAACTATCGAGGGGTTCCCATTATAGCCCAACCGCGTAAGGGACGCAACAATCCGGGAACATAACACCGATATGACGGAAACTAGGGCGGCAAGAGTGGAACAAAACACTAGGCGAGAGGCCGAGCCTTCCACCCTCTACCAAGTATATAGATGAGTAAAGGTAACATAGCAATATAATGATATCCCAACAAGTAAATAAATGTTCCAACAAGGAACGGCTCCAATTCCACCTGCAACTAGCAACGCTATAAGAAGGGGCTTGAGCAAAGCGGTAACATAGCCAATCAATGGTTTGCTAGGACAAAGGTGGGTTAGAGGCTCAATCATGGCAATTGGGAGGATGACAAGCAAATGGTAGGCATCGTAGCATTGGCAAAGCAAAAGAGCGAGCATACTAGCATAGCAAAGATAGTAGTGATTTCAAGGGTGTGATCATCTTGCCTGCACAGTTGTCAGAATTGACTGGATCCTCAAAAGCAAACTCAACGGGCTCCTCGTTAGCGAACTCGTCTCCCGGCTCTACCCAACAACACAAACAAGCAACAAGGATACAATCAACCACGTGCAAGGGCAAGCAATAAGATGCAAAGAAGATATGCTATGCGGGATGCGATGCGGGATGCAAGAATGCAACATGTAACAGGAAATGCATGAACCTGGCCTCAACTTGGAAAACCAAGTGTGCCACTGGATAGAGGGGAAGAAATCCCCTGAAAACGATATAAAGATCATGGCAATCGGAGCTACGGTTTAGAAATGGCAAGCGATTTACTAAACGAACCGATCTGCGATTTACAGCAAGTAGGCTCCTAAACGCAACAAAATGAACATGTTACAGCCACCCAACATGAAAACAAATTGCATGGCAGTGATGTACTCATCAAGCTTAACAAATCATCATGACTGAGGCATAGGCAAATTCATCCATTAAGGGCTTCAAACAAGCATGGCAAAACTGAATAAGCAAAACAGATTTCAGACTTAGCGAAATTAACGCTAGTCTGAAATTTCAGACCACGATGCTCTCTTCGGAGCAGCAAAACAACATGAAGGGAAACCTGAACATGGCAAGTAAGAGCATGGCATGGAGATACTCAACAAGCTTATAAAAACACCCAAAATGACCTGGGGCCAAAAGGGTTCACAAAATACTCTACCGAGCACACGAACATCGATCAAACACAATCAGTTTTCAGGCTTAGTGAAAACTGGGACATGCTGAAATAATAACTCACGGGGGCATGTAAACGAGCTCGATGCTCTCACTACGGTGCAAGTCAATGGCAAGGCAAGCATATATCCATAAAGAAGGCACAAAATGCTAGCTAGACATGGCAAGAACAATGGCATAGCATGCATGGATCACTAGCAATCACTCCGGCAAAATCGCAAAAGAGTTCACGATCTGCCCAAAACAGCAACTATCCAAAAGTTGAGCTCGATTGAGTCAACCTAGGTTGCTCCAACATAACAAGTAAAGACATGGATGGATTAAGCACAACAAGCATAACAAATCACTCTTACTGATCATCCTCAAAAGAGGCACGGATCACTAGGAAACAAGCCGGACATATAGCATCGTGAACTAAAACAGCTCAGACTTAGTGAAAATCACTAAGTCCCTGAAATCTGTAATCTCAGGTAGCCCTCTTCGCAAGCTTGCACAAGACAACACACACATCCTAAAAATACATGGAAGGCACCTCTGGAAAGAAGACAACATGCTTAACAATTCATCCCAAAGGGGCACAGGCATATCATGCACGTATTAAATATGGCAAAAATGACAAAAGTGCATGTTGGATTAACGGATCTGCAATTTAACTCAACATGCCTCCTTCCAACAGCATTTTGGGCACCAAGATGACCTCAAATGAAAATGATGCAATGGAATGAAATGATGTACTCGTCGAGACGACAAGTTTGACATATCATACGCCCAAATCGGAGCTACGGATGCAAAGATATGAGCGGTCAAAGTTTGCATAAAAATTAACGGGAGAGAGGGAAAGTCAACCCCGGTTAGGGTTACTGTTCACAGATCCGATCCGGATCGGGCGCGGGCACTGTAGCTCGAGCCGAGCAGGCGATGGTGGCGGCCGTCGGCGGAGGCAGCGGGGAACGCCGGCGAGGGCGACGGCGAGGGGCGCCGGGGTGGCGCGGTGGCGGCGGGAACCGGCCGGGCGGCGAGGAGCTCCGGCGAGGGGCGCGGGCAGGCGACGGCGGCTCCGGGCACCGAGGCGAGCTTGCCGGCGACGAGGCGGCGGGGCAAAGTGGCGAGGAGGCCGGCGCCGGCGGGCGGTGGGACGGCGACGAGGTCGGCCGGCGCGGGCGCGGCTCCCACACGCGGGCGCGGGCGGCGGCCGATGCGGGCCGGGGAGGGCCCGCTCCGGGCCTCGCGGGCTGGCGGCGGAGGAGGCCGGTCGGCGCGCCACGTGGCAGATCGCCACTGGTGCGGGCGGGCGGCGGCGAAGTGTCCGGTGCGGCCGGACGTGTCCGGCGCGCCGGAAGGAATTTTTAGGGTTTCGGGGGGAGGGAGAGATCCGAAAAACGGGGGGTCTATTTATAGACCTAGAGGGAGCTAGGAGAGTCCAAATGAGGTGCGGTTTTCGCCCACACGATCGTGATCGAACGACCGAGACGATGGAGCTGAGTTTGGTGGGTTTTGGGCCAAAATGAAGGGGTGTTGGGCTGCACACACACGAGGCCTTTTCGGTCCCTCGGTTAACCGTTGGAGTATCAAACGAAGTCCAAATGACCCGAAACTTGACAGGCGGTCTACCGGTAGTAAACCAAGGCCGCATGGCAAGTCTCGGCCCAATCCGGAAATGTTTAATCCCCACACACGAAAGAAAGCTAGAAATGGCCACCGGAGGAGAACGAAGCGCCGGAATGCAAAACGGACAACGGGGAAAATGCTCGAATGCATGAGATGAACATGTATGCGAATGCAATGCACGTGATGACATGATATGAGATGCACGAAAACGAAAACAACACACGGAGGCAAAGACCCGAACCCGAGAATTAAATATAACTTAATGCCGGAAACGGCATGAGTCGGAGTACAATTGGGGAAGGTTACATGTGGGGCGTTACAACACTCCACCACTACGAAAAGATCTCGTCCCGAGATCTAGGACTGAAAGAACTCTGGGTACTCAGAACGGAGGTGATCCTCGCGTTCCCAGGTAGCTTCACGGTCGGAATGGTGTGCCACTTAACTTTGAGAAACTTGATTGACTTGTTGCGAGTTTTGCGTTCAGTCTCTTCAAGGATTGCAACTGGGTGCTCACGGTAGGAGAGATCTTCTTGGAGCTCAATGTCCTCGAAGTTGACGGTGCGCTCAGGCGTCTTGAAGCACTTACGGAGTTGCGAGACGTGGAACACATCATGAACATTGGCAAAGGTTGCAGGAAGCTCGAGTTGATAGGCGAGGTCACCTCTCTTGCTGACGATCTTGAAAGGCCCGACGTATCTGGGGGCAAGCTTCCCTTTGATACCGAAGCGACGAGTCCCTTTCATAGGAGAGACGCGGAGGTAGACATGATCTCCGATCTCGAAGGCCAAATCACGGTGCTTGCTATCGTAATAGCTCTTCTGACGAGATTGGGCTGCTTTGAGGTTATCACGAATAACCTTGCACATTTCTTCTGCCTCTGTGATCAGGTCATTACCCAGCAGCTGACGTTCACCGGTTTCAGACCAGTTGAGAGGTGTACGGCACTTCCTACCATACAGAATTTCAAACGGGGCCTTGCCGGAGCTTGCTTGGAAACTGTTGTTGTACGAGAATTCAGCATAAGGAAGGCAATCCTCCCACTTCATGCCGAAGGAGATAACACAAGCCCTGAGCATATCTTCAAGAATCTGGTTGACACGCTCGACTTGACCGCTTGTTTGAGGATGGAAAGCAGTGCTGAAGCGAATGCTGGTGCCCATGGCCTTCTAAAAAGAATCCCAGAACTTGGAGGTAAAGATGCTGCCACGGTCTGAAGATATCACTTGAGGAATACCGTGCAGAGAGACAATGCGAGAGGTGTAGAGCTCCGCCAATTGAGCTGCAGTGATTGGCTCTTTGATAGGCAAGAAATGAGCCACTTTGGTCAGCTTGTCGATGACAACGAATATAGCATCATTGCCACGCTTGGACTTAGGAAACCCAGTCACAAAGTCCATTTCAATGTGGTCAAACTTCCATTCTGGAATGGCGAGAGGTTGGAGGAGACCTGCTGGCCTTTGGTGTTCTGCTTTCACTCTTCTGCAGACATCACATTCATTCACGAATTGAGCGATCTCGCGCTTCATTCGAGTCCACCAATAAGTTTGCTTCAGATCTTGATACATCTTCGTGCTCCCAGGGTGGATGGAGAGGAGAGAGTTGTGAGCCTCATTCATGATCACTTTACGAAGTTCACCTTTGGGCACAACAATTCGATCCTCGAAGAAGAGAGTGTCCTTGTCATCAAGTCGGCAGCACTTGTACTTGGACTGACTCTTTGCAATACCAATCTTCACCTTTTTCACCATAGCATCAAGAAGCTGGGCTTGGCGAATCTGGTCTTCCAAGGTAGGAGAAACTTGAAGGTTGGCAAGGGAACCTTGAGGAACAACTTGCAGATTAAGTTTGCGGAAAGCTTCACAAAGCTCGGGTTGAAAAGGCTTGAGAATCAGACTGTTGCAATATGCTTTTCTGCTCAAAGCGTCAGCAATCACATTAGCCTTGCCTGGAGTATACTCGATACTCGGATTGTACTCTTGAATCATTTCGACCCATCGAGTCTGTCTGAGGTTGAGATTAGGCTGAGTGAAGATGTACTTGAGACTCTTGTGATCAGTGAAAATGTCCACTTTCCTTCCCAAGAGAAGATGTCTCCAAGTTAACAATGCGTGCACAACTGCCGCCAACTCAAGATCATGAGTGGGGTAGTTCTTCTCATTTGGCTTCAACTGGCGAGAGGTATAAGCAACGACTTTCTTCTCTTGCATCAGTACTGCACCGAGACCTTGGAGAGAGGCATCACAAAAGACCTCGTACGGCTTGGTTTCATCAGGCGGAGTTAGAACTGGAGCAGTGATCAATTTCTCTTTCAAAGCGTTGAAAGCAACATCACACTCCGGAGACCAAACGTACTTGACGTGCTTCTGAAGAAGATTTGAGAGAGGCTTCGCGATCTTGGAGAAGTTTTCAATGAATCTTCGACAATAACTTGCAAGACCGAGGAAGCTACGGAGTTGCTTCACATTCTGAGGAGGTTCCCAATTAACAATTGCAGACACCTTCTCAGGATCCACGGAAATGCCCTTGGCAGAGATAATATGACCAAGATAAAGAACTTCATCGAGCCAAAACTCACACTTGGAGAACTTGGCGTAGAATTGATGTTCCCTTAGCTTGTCAAGAACCAAACGCAAGTGTTTGGCATGATCTTCCTTGTTCTTCGCGAAAACCAGGATATCATCGAGATAGACCAAAACAAATTCGTTGGTATAGGGGTTGAAGATGAAGTTCATCATGCGAGAGAACGTCGGAGGAGCATTGGCGAGGCCAAAAGACATAACAGTGTATTCATATGACCCATACCTTGTTCTGAACGCCGTCTTTGGAATATCTTGTTCACGAATGCGAATTTGATGATAACCCATACGGAGATCAAGCTTGGAGAATACTTGGGCACCCTTGAGTTGTTCGAATAGCTCATTAATGTTGGGAAGTGGATATTTGTTCTTGATGGTCTTCTTGTTCAATGGACGGTAATCAACACAAAGTCGGTCTGTTCCATCCTTCTTCTTCACAAAAAGAACACCACAACCCCACGGAGAAGTACTAGGCCGAATGAGACCCATTCTTTCTTGCACATCGAGCTGTTTCTTCAACTCCTTCAACTCTTCGGGGCCGAGCTTGTAAGGCCGTTTGCACACTGGTTCCGTACCGGGCTCAAGTTCAATAACGAATTCAACCGGCCGGTTTGGAGGCATGCCTGGGAGTTCTTCAGGGAAGACATCTTGATACTCACAAACAACCGGAATCTGCGAAATAGCATCCAATTCACCCTTTTCATTGAGAGAGAACAACCGGATGGTATTATCCCGAGCAGCAAAGACAATTACTTCCTCAGACGAATGAGTCAGTTGAATCTGCTTGGCTGCACAATCCAGCTCAGCTTTATGTTTAGAGAGCCAGTCCATCCCAAGAATGAGGTCGATATTAGAATTGCCAAGAACCATTGGAGAAGCCAAGAACTTGAAATCGCCCAACGTGATAGAGACATCTGGCACCTCCAGACTTGCACTCAATCGTTTGCCGGGAGAAACAATATCCATTTGTTTACCCAAATGCGAAGAAACGAACTCATGCTTGGTAAAAAATGGCTTAGACATGAAACAATGCGATGCACCTGAATCAAAAAGAACTCTTGCAGGAATATCATTAACAGGAAGGTTACCCATGATCACATCTGACGAATCCTCTGCTTGAGCTGCATTCACCATATTGACCTTGGCGTGCTTGGGATTATGCTTGACCACAGCTGTACTTGCGGATCTGACAGGAGGAGGAGGAGGAAGACGCCTCTGGTTGAAACACTTGTTGGCGTAGTGACCCTTCTGTTGGCACTTGTTGCACGTGACCTCTGAGAGCGGACGGTGGTACGGAGCACTTGATCTTGGAGCTTGAGACGAAGTCTTGTTCTGAAAGCCTGGGTTGGGTGGGTGGGACGAACCACTGCCACCTTTGCTCTTCTGTTGATACGGCTGACGGAACGGAGGAGGGGGAAGCCAATACTTCTGCTGCTTGGCCACTTGAGTAGAGGACGAAGACGAAGTATCTCTGACTCGCTTCCTGGAAGCATCACACCTGAGCTGAGCAGCCTCTTGCTTCAGTGCCATGTTGTAGAACTCATCGTATCTCAGCGGCTCGAAGAGGACAAGAGCGAGCTGAATTTCTTCACGAAGACCACCCCTGAACTGATAGATCATGCTCTTCTCATCAGGAACATCCTGCTTGGCAAAACGGGCGAGCTTCTGGAACAACTTTTTGTAGTCATAGACAGACAAAGAGCCTTGCTTCAGATTGCGGAATTCTTCACGTTTGCTTTCAGTCACACTTTGAGGAATGTGATGAGCGCGGAAATCATGACGGAAATCATCCCAAGTGATCAAACGTCCACCTCTGGAATCCCGGTACTGCTGAAACCACTCTGCGGCCTGATCCTTGAGCTGGAAAGACGCGAACTTGACGAAATCTTCAGGTCTGACGTTGCTACATTCAAAATGCTTGCCCAGGTCGACTAACCAATCATCAGCATCGGTAGCCTCAACGCAGTTACTGAACGTCTTTGGACCATTTACGAGGAACTGATTCAGAGTTGCAAACTGGTTCTGGTTGCTGCCTTGATTCGCTTGACTGCTTTGATTCCGCTCTTGGATGATTTGCATGATCAGCTGAGTATTTGCATTAGTAGCAGCCATCACAGCCTGCCATGCTTCCGGAGGAGGCGGAGGTGGCTGAGGATCTTGATTCTGGTTCTGACTGGTGCTCTTAGCGGGAGCCATCCTGAAGAGGTTGACCACCATTAGCACACAAATAGAGAAATATAGAAGGTGAATCCAACGGAATGAAAATTGCAACATAAGTCTTCACATCCGAACAAAACGAATGAATGTACTTCTCTTGAAGTGGTCACATATTCCTAAACTGCGAAGCCATGAAGAATCAGGTAGAAGAGGTACATCAACGAGGGATGGAATCAACATATGACGTCGAAGAAGAACGAATACCACAACTCGAAATAAAACCAAGGGTTGGCTTGCGGAATAAGCCGGAACAAACACATGATAGAGATTTCGTCCGAAGTGTTCGTGGTAGGACCTACATGGGCTCGACCGTACAGCACCATCATGTACAAGGCAGTGCACATGACATACGAAGCGTCCCCGAGTCAGCATAGCCAAGGACTCTTTAAGACACAACGAGGCCACTGTAAAATCGACCGTGAATAGGCGAACCACTATACGTCGAACCCCAATTTCATATCACACATCTGTTGGAAAGATATCCTAAGGCTACTTGAATTCCCACCTATGAAATTCCTGAAACTTTCCGGTTATGCAATCAGGTGTTGAGGATACAGGGGAAGCATAATATCTCACCCAAGCTAGCAAATCCTACATCCAGCTGCATCCATCCTTCAACACATAACCAAGAAACCTTCGGAAACCATCTATCTCAACCTTCGAAAAGCATCCGTTATACAAGTTATGGCGATACTCCCGAACTCCCGCCCCAGTACTGGGTGGCGTCGAGGTTATCTCACCAACGAACTGCATAAAGGAGATTTTCGATGTCGCGCACATATCTCAAGTATGCCAGAATTGCAACGATAGAATTATGATGACAACACCTCAGAGCTCAACTCCCCGGGACACTTCCACTAAACCCCTGACAGGAGGCACCAAGACAGTATTCTCATCATAAGCCATCGGAACAAAACTAAGATACTCGCGTGATCCTAAAAAAAATTTAGTGAAATTTGAGAAGAGAAGAGTCAAAACTCTACGTCAGGATGCCTTACCAGAGCGATGAGGAGACTGGGAAGTAAAAAGAATTCCTAAGCTCTCCGATATATAAATCCTAAGGACTCAAAACATTTTTCTAGACACAACTCGGCTGCTAAAAACGATCAAGCAATGGGGCTCCTAAGGTCGGGGAAGGCTCTGATTACCAACTTGTAACACCCTCGATGCGACTATATCTCCCACGTGTCGAGGCACGACTTAGAGGCATAATCGCATTGAAGGCATATGTTGCAAGTGAGGCAATCTTCACACAACCCATGTACATATATAATATAAAGGGGGGAATAATAATAATAATAGTTGGCTTACACTCGCCACGTCACATCAAGGTACATAAATAGCATCCATCATACAAACACTCATGGCCCGACTACGGCGCCAAAATAGAAAAGACCCCCAACATGCGACTAATCCCTGAATCGAACCCCGAGCGGGCACCACTACTGATCATCAGGAAAAGAAACATAGTATCGCTGAGAGTCCTCGTCGTACTCCCACTTCAGCTCGAACGCGCCATCCGGAGGAGTGTCATCGGTCCCTGCAACCGGTGTCATAGTAATCTGTGAGCCACAAGGACTCAGCAATCTCGCACCCTCGCGATCAAGACTATTTAAGCTTAATAGGTAAGGATGGGGTAAGGTGAGTGGAGCTGCAGCAAGCGGCTAGCATATATGGTGGCTATCTTATTCGCAAAAGAGAGCGAGAAGAGAAGACAAGGCACGAGCGGAAAACTAAATAGAGCGGACTACGCAAACATAACTCCAACGCCGTGTCCACTTCCCGGACTCCGCCGAGAAGAGGCCATCACGGCAACACACGCAGTTGATTCATTTTAATTAATTAAGTTCAAGTTGTCTACAACCGGACATTAACAAATTCCCATCTGCCCATAACCGCGGGCACGGCTTTCGAAAGATCAATCCCTGCAGGGGGGTCCCAACTTAGCCCATAACAAGCTCTCACGGTCAACGAAGGAATAGACCTCCACCCAGGACCCACCGATCAGACTCGGTATCCCGGTACAACAAGATGATTCGACAGGTCAAAACTAGTCCAGCAACACCGCCCGAATGTGCCGACAAATCCCGATAGGAGCTGCACATATCTCTTTCTCAGGGCACGCTCGGATAGGTCAAGCTACGAGTAAAACCAACCCTCGAGTTTCCCCGAGGTGGCCCCGCAGGCTGCCTGGTTCGGACCAACACTCAGAGGAGCACTGGCCCGTGGGGGGCTAAAATAAAGATGACCCTCGGGCTCCGGAAACCCAAGGGAAAGAAAAGGGTAGGTGGCAAATGGTAAAACCAATGTTGGGCATTGCTGGAAAAGCTTTAATCAAGGCGAACTATCGAGGGGTTCCCATTATAGCCCAACCGCATAAGGGACGCAACAATCCGGGAACATAACACCGATATGACGGAAACTAGGGCGGCAAGAGTGGAACAAAACACTAGGCGAGAGGCCGAGCCTTCCACCCTCTACCAAGTATATAGATGAGTAAAGGTAACATAGCAATATAATGATATCCCAACAAGTAAATAAATGTTCCAACAAGGAACGGCTCCAATTCCACCTGCAACTAGCAACGCTATAAGAAGGGGCTTGAGCAAAGCGGTAACATAGCCAATCAATGGTTTGCTAGGACAAAGGTGGGTTAGAGGCTCAATCATGGCAATTGGGAGGATGACAAGCAAATGGTAGGCATCGTAGCATTGGCAAAGCAAAAGAGCGAGCATACTAGCATAGCAAAGATAGTAGTGATTTCAAGGGTGTGATCATCTTGCCTGCACAGTTGTCAGAATTGACTGGATCCTCAAAAGCAAACTCAACGGGCTCCTCGTTAGCGAACTCGTCTCCCGGCTCTACCCGACAACACAAACAAGCAACAAGGATACAATCAACCACGTGCAAGGGCAAGCAATAAGATGCAAAGAAGATATGCTATGCGGGATGCGATGCGGGATGCAAGAATGCAACATGTAACAGGAAATGCATGAACCTGGCCTCAACTTGGAAAACCAAGTGTGCCACTGGATAGAGGGGAAGAAATCCCCTGAAAACGATATAAAGATCATGGCAATCGGAGCTACGGTTTAGAAATGGCAAGCGATTTACTAAACGAACCGATCTGCGATTTACAGCAAGTAGGCTCCTAAACGCAACAAAATGAACATGTTACAGCCACCCAACATGAAAACAAATTGCATGGCAGTGATGTACTCATCAAGCTTAACAAATCATCATGACTGAGGCATAGGCAAATTCATCCATTAAGGGCTTCAAACAAGCATGGCAAAACTGAATAAGCAAAACAGATTTCAGACTTAGCGAAATTAACGCTAGTCTGAAATTTCAGACCACGATGCTCTCTTCGGAGCAGCAAAACAACATGAAGGGAAACCTGAACATGGCAAGTAAGAGCATGGCATGGAGATACTCAACAAGCTTATAAAAACACCCAAAATGACCTGGGGCCAAAAGGGTTCACAAAATACTCTACCGAGCACACGAACATCGATCAAACACAATCAGTTTTCAGGCTTAGTGAAAACTGGGACATGCTGAAATAATAACTCACGGGGGCATGTAAACGAGCTCGATGCTCTCACTACGGTGCAAGTCAATGGCAAGGCAAGCATATATCCATAAAGAAGGCACAAAATGCTATCTAGACATGGCAAGAACAATGGCATAGCATGCATGGATCACTAGCAATCACTCCGGCAAAATCGCAAAAGAGTTCACGATCTGCCCAAAACAGCAACTATCCAAAAGTTGAGCTCGATTGAGTCAACCTAGGTTGCTCCAACATAACAAGTAAAGACATGGATGGATTAAGCACAACAAGCATAACAAATCACTCTTACTGATCATCCTCAAAAGAGGCACGGATCACTAGGAAACAAGCCGGACATATAGCATCGTGAACTAAAACAGCTCAGACTTAGTGAAAATCACTAAGTCCCTGAAATCTGTAATCTCAGGTAGCCCTCTTCGCAAGCTTGCACAAGACAACACACACATCCTAAAAATACATGGAAGGCACCTCTGGAAAGAAGACAACATGCTTAACAATTCATCCCAAAGGGGCACAGGCATATCATGCACGTATTAAATATGGCAAAAATGACAAAAGTGCATGTTGGATTAACGGATCTGCAATTTAACTCAACATGCCTCCTTCCAACAGCATTTTGGGCACCAAGATGACCTCAAATGCAAATGATGCAATGTAATTAAATGATGTACTCGTCGAGACGAAGAATTTGACATATTGTACGCCCAAATCGGAGCTACGGATGCAAAGATATGAGCGGTCAAAGTTTGCATAAAAATTAACGGGAGAGAGGGAAAGTCAACCCCGGCTAGGGTTACTGTTCACAGATCCGATCCGGATCGGGCGCGGGCACTGTAGCTCGAGCCGAGCCGGCGATGGCGGCGGCCGCCGGCGGAGGCGGCGGGGAACGCCGGCGAGGGCGACGGCGAGGGGCGCCGGGGTGGCGCGGTGGCGGCGGGGACCGGCCGGGCGGCGAGGAGCTCCGGCGAGGGGCGCGGGCAGGCGACGGCGGCTCCGGGCGCCGAGGCGAGCTTGCCGGCGACGAGGCGGCGGGGCAAAGTGGCGAGGAGGCCGGCGCCGGCGGGCGGTGGGACGGCGACGAGATCGGCCGGCGCGGGCGCGGCTCCCACACGCGGGCGCGGGCGGCGGCCGATGCGGGCCGGGAAGGGCCCGCTCCGGGCCTCGCGGGCTGGCGGCGGAGGAGGCCGGTCGGCACGCCACGTGGCAGATCGCCACTGGTGCGGGCGGGCGGCGGCGAAGTGTCCGATGCGGCCGGACGTGCCCGGCGCGCCGGAGGGAATTTTTAGGGTTTCGGGGGGAGGGAGAGATCCGAAAAACGGGGGGTCTATTTATAGACCTAGAGGGAGCTAGGAGAGTCCAAATGAGGTGCGGTTTTCGCCCACACGATCGTGATCGAACGACCGAGACGATGGAGCTGAGTTTGGTGGGTTTTGGGCCAAAATGGAGGGGTGTTGGGCTGCACACACACGAGGCCTTTTCGGTCCCTCGGTTAACCGTTGGAGTATCAAACGAAGTCCAAATGACCCGAAACTTGGCAGGCGGTCTACCGGTAGTAAACCAAGGCCGCATGGCAAGTCTCGGCCCAATCCGGAAATGTTTAATCCCCACACACGAAAGAAAGCTAGAAATGGCCACCGGAGGAGAACGAAGCGCCGGAATGCAAAACGGACAACGGGGAAAATGCTCGAATGCATGAGATGAACATGTATGCGAATGCAATGCACGTGATGACATGATATGAGATGCACGAAAACGAAAACAACACACGGAGGCAAACACCCGAACCCGAGAATTAAATATAACTTAATGCCGGAAACGGCATGAGTCGGAGTACAATTGGGGAAGGTTACATGTGGGGCGTTACATCACGTTGGTTACGAGTAGCTATCGTTTTGTGCAGGTACGAGGGACTTGAGCGTGGCCTCCTACTGGATTGATACCTTGGTTCTCAAAAACTGAGGGAAATACTTACGCTACTCTGCTGCATCATCCCTTCCTCTTAGGGGAAAACCAACGCAAGCTCAAGACGTAGCAAAAGGCGACGTTAACAAATAAACCCTAAAACCCTAGGTGCACGATTGCTGCATTCACGGGTACCGGGTACGTGGTGGAGCACCTTTGTAGGAATAGTCAGCTCGCATGATAATTTGATCCGTAGGAGTTGATGGTTGGGACAATAGGTGAACAACTTGGAGCGCGGTGGCTCGCCAGTTGCCACAAATCGAGTAGCCATGTTTAAAATATCGTTTTTAGCGGGGTTAAGAGTTCCGATTTTCAATGGCGCGTTATAAGTAGTAAGTAGTTTTTAGAACGATTGGTATGGAGCGGAAATGGAATTCATAGTACTACGTACCTCCTTGGCGTATGGTTGTATGGTTTTTTTGTGATGGAGGTTGTATGGGTTTATGTTGCGAGATGTTGAACCTGGTAGTTCTAGGGCAAATACTATGGTTTAGATTTAGATGCTGGTTTTCAGTAATGAAAATCGGAAGGGGAAACCCTTCTTTGATTAAAAAAACTACTACCTCCATTCTGGTTTACTAGTCCCCATCGTACTTTGGGTCAAAGTTTGTCCACGAATTTTACTTGTAAAATGTGAATGGAAAACGAGATTTTGTTATACCCAAACAAAAAAGGACTGGAGGGAGTGATTGCTCTGACACAGACGCGACCTCTCATAGCGCAGGCATTGAACCGGCGCGCCGGCCAAGAGGGCCGCACTCACTACAGGCCTGGCTGAGCACGCCTCCTCACCGCATGCAACCAGCTTAAGACTGCCCCGCCTGCCTTCATTGAATCTGCGCGTGTGCCGGCAACACGTCCTTCCATGAGCCAGCAGGCATTTTAGAACACAAAAAATGACTAAAATATAATTAATTTATGCATGGTCTTGACTTGTTGCGCTCGCACTGGTAGCAGGAACTAGTAGAGGATTTTCTTTATTTATAACTCTCCTCACATTTTTTTGGCTTTGAAGTGAATCATGGTTGTGGACATTATGTATGAATGTGCAGATATCTGTGAACATGAGTTTGATGTGGAAGTTGAACTTGGAATGTCGGGCTTGCGCATGAACTATACCATGTCCAATGCTTCGTCTGTTATTGTTTGGAAAGTAATTGCTGTTATTACATGAACCGAAAAAAACATTTTGTGCCACATCAGTAGATGCACGGACATCAGAACAGGCATGCTGACTGGATAAACATTTGAACCTAGCTATTATGAAGGAAATTTTGTATTGACAACAGTTTTAGATAGCAGGAGACGCCTAGCCTGCTCTGCCTCTGCTAGCTTATTTCTGGCTTCTTCCATCTCTTCTTTGGCTTGGGTGAAGAGAGCATCTGATTGCTCTTTTTGCTTCTTCAAGAACTCAGCTACATTCTCAAGGGCTGTTGCATGCTTTCTTTCAGCCTTTACTAGTGCCACGAGGACATGAACAACTGACGAATCCACCTGGCTTCTGTGTAATCCAGCATCATCTAGGAACTGGCACCTTGTGTGTAATCCAGCCTCATTTTGGAAACATGATCTCGAGGTTGACCATACTTCCCTCCTCACAGGAACTGCATCCTGACATGAAGTTACTTATTTTTTAGATCAATACTCAGAGCAACCAAGATCCATTTAGTAGAAGCCAGATAAGCAAAACTCGGAGAAGTGAATTCAAAAGGAAAATAAAAATAGACTACAAGGTGAGAACACCCACTTCCTACATCAAGCTAAAAACGAAAGCATTAGGACAATTAAGACTCTTCTTATTACACATTGAAGAACACCACGCTTAAGAGAAACAGAAACTACAACATATACACATCGAAGAACACGAGGCTACACGAAAGTAATTGAAAGGGTGTTACTTACCAAAGCTCGTTTTACAGGTTCGGTGCAGCTCCTCTTTAACTTGCCACGCTCCTTGAAGATGTCCCGAATATCCCGTGTTTGGTCTTCATTGCTCCTCTACATGTTCGCACTCGTGGTTTTAAAATCTCAACATGGCAAGAAAAATATACTACTAGTAATACTCGCGCATCTTGTGGGCAACATTAAAGCACTCGTCTGCCATGTTAGAGCATCTCCAACAGAATCGCAATGCGCGGCGCTTTAAAAAAGCGTTTACAGTGCTGAGATCGAGAAGTAGATACTAGAGAGTAGAGGATAGTTCTCAGCATAGATAGATAAAAAATATAATTCAACTACCCCTCTCCAGATTTGCAAAGAAGCCTTCCCTCCTTCATCCTTTTCTGCCACAAGATAAACTACTCATACAAATGCATCTTGATGCATGCAACGCATGGGCATCTTGCTAGTTCTAAAAACCTTTCCATCATTTGCCATACTACTGGTTGCAGATGAAAAACCTACCCCAAGCACAGCGCTATACAGGAGCGACGCACAATTACAAGCTGATATTATGTTGGACAATGGAGGCTATAACCAATTACTTTTACGGGAACAATAGCACCCAGGAAATTTGAAGGGTAGGCATGAACAAAATTGGAACTGCACATGTACTGCTAAGTGATTCAATACACACATTACCAATCGAAGAGGAGAACGATGGTCACGACGGCCTCTGTGAGTCATGGTCGGCAACGGGAGTCAGTTCATTGTCCACGACGGTGGTACTTCTGCGCTTGGCTTCGGCTTCCGGGAAGCTGATCCGAGACCGTGGAAGACAATGCCGGGGAAGAGGCTCTGTGTACGACGACGACGGTGGACCGGCTCCAGTGCGGCGTACGAGGTCGTCGATGAGGCAGATGCGCTGCGGTGGACGAGTGCGCCGATGTAAAGGGGAGGAGCACAAAGGCTGCGGTGCCGTGGAGAATTCTATTTTGCAGCGGGGATAGAAAATGGGGAGTATTTAGGTGTACTACTCTAGGTGCCGGGGTGGGGTTGGCTGGGTAGGGTGAACCTGAAGTTACGAAAACAGCCCCCTACCAAGCGTCATCCGTAGGCCTGTTCCGAAGGCTATGATGGTAACTTCCCACTGCTCGAATCAGGGTCGCGGGAGATTTTCCCGCCGACCTCAAAATTTTGTGACACTGGACTCCCCGTGTGGCGTGTTGAGTGATTCGGCTAAGCAACTAGCGAGTAGTAGTAGTAACCTCTGCATATTAGGTTTGACCAAAGTCAAACTTCCTAAAGTTTGACCAAGTTTATAGAAAAATGTAAACATTTACCATAACAAATATGTATGATGTGAAAGTACATTCAATAATGAATCTAATGGTATTTATTTGTTATTGTATATGTTAATATTTTTTGTTATAAGCTTTCTGAGAGTTTTCAAAACTTGACTTTGACCAATGCTAATACGCAGACTTAAATAAAAACGGAGGGAGTACACATTTTTTTTCTTAGTTTGTAGTGAACTAATCATTTGTTCAAATTGTGAAATAAATATATTAGGCTATTGACTTCGAATGTAATGGTCTATACAATTCAATAGTTACAATCATTGTCGAATCCCAAGATGTATACAAGGTCTATAGTACTTCACAACATGCTCAAACTCACATAATCCCAGTCAAATGAGAATCTAAATGCATTTCATAGTTATTACTTTGTAGGATGCAACAAAGACAACCATAACTCTACATCAGCCATTATAGAAGCAACATTTTGACATATCCCAATGTGTGAATGAAACATGCAGAGAGAGCTTTTGAAGATGGAGCAGATAGGGCGGGAAAGATTGTATGTATGTGGATGAGAGAGTAGGAGACAAACCTAACAAGACAGAGAGAGAGAGAGAGAGAGAGAAAGAGAGAAAGAGAGAGGAAGAAGTTAGGTCTGTGAGAAAGATGGATACATGTAATATACATGAGATGCGTGTGCGTCTGGATCTGTATACGTGGAAGGAGAAGAGACAACATGTTTGATGAGAGAGCTGGAAAAACATGGACGAGAGGGGAAGGATCTCGTGGGTTGAGGGATTGACAATTTTGTGCGGGGGAGAGAGGGATTGGTAATTTTGTCCAAGAGAGAGAGAGAGAGAGAGGGTGGGGGAGGAGTCAGTCAGCCGTCGTCACATCACCCTGCTTCCAAATGACCCCGCATTCTCTAGCGCAGTGTGGTCGATGTCTTCGATCTGCTCGATGCCCTCTTTGAAGATTGAGGTGTTGTGCATTTTGGGGTGCAAAGAAGCACAAGCGAGAGTGGTCGCCGTATAACCTTGGATGGGGATGAATTGTGTGCTCGGGGGAGTGTGTGTGTGTGTGTGTGTGTGTGTTGTGCTGCGTGTCTCTCTCTCTGTGTGTGTGTGTGTGTGTGTGTCAGATATTGAGAGAAAACAAACCTAAGGAGAGAAATGGGTATTCACGAAGAGATTGTGTGGGCCTTGAGGTGGGCAGGGGCCGGGTGAGGGTGTCAAAATGTGCACATTGATGCATGTGTTGCATGCGACCGTGCGAGGGACGGACGAATCGAGAGAGATGGTTGTTGTGTTACGGATGCTCCCCTCTCCGTCTCTCTCTCTCACACACACACACACAAGTAAACTAGAAGACCGTTCTCTCATGTATACACAACGTATCGGCATTTGTCTACGTCTCACTCATAGATACGTTGGAGACGTATCAACCTGCACCCCCCTTCGCCGCCCCGAAATAACTCCCAACCGCCAGTCCGCCGCCGCCTCGCCGCCCCGAAACAACTCCCCACCGCTGGTCCACCGCCACCCCGACCAGCCCTGTAGCACCCCCCCCCCCCGTGCCAAGCTTTTTTCTCCGGCGATCCCCACGCCACCGCCCCCCACCGCGCCCCCTACCGCCGGCGAGCACCGCCCCCACCCAGAACCCTAAGATATATAGTGGGGTACCTCACCGGCGAGCCCCCCTCCCTGCTGCGGGTGGTTCTTCCTTAACTCCGGCGAGCCCGCCCACCCCCTGAAAATCGACTGACCCAGAAGTCGATTTAGTCGACTGAAGTGTAGCTAAATCAGAGCAGAGCAACAGCACGAGCGAGGGGGAGAGCAGCAACAGTAGCGCAAGCGAGAGCCAGAGCAGCAGCAGCAGATCTGGCTGGTATGGACGCCGTCGCCGAAGGGGCCTCGCATGGGGGAGAGCCGTCGTGGAGATGTCTCACGCGACGCCGGCTTCGAGGTAGCCATTTCATGGGGGTGCGGGATGGAGCACCGTCGGCGCCGGGAGGTCGAGTTAAGGAGAAGGTGCGATGCGATGAGTGTACAACCTATTTGGTGGCGCCGAGTAGGCCTCGGCTTCATCCGAGGAGTCGGTGAGGATGATGCGGTTCCGGTGGAGCAGGTTAAGGCAGTGCTGTGGGGATGGAGCAGCCGCAATAAACAAGGCGGTTGTCGGAGCAGCTCCTTGGAGGTGGAGGACGGGGCGGCTGAACCGGCAGGACGACGAGATGGACGGTGGATCCTCATCCGGGGAGGTGGATGAGGGACGTCGAGCTGTTGCGGTGGACGACGTCGTCGGGGAAGAGGCTCCGACTCGGTAGAGGTGAGGTGGCAGATGGAGGAAGGTGGGGTTTCGCGGCTGGAGCGGAGAGGTTATGGCATCCTGGAATTTCAAATGGCGAAAAGGAGGCGATGGGAGGGGGAACCATGACTTAGGGACGCGCTTGTCCAAAATGTAGGGTGTGTTACAAAAGTACCCCAACCGATTTGAACTAGCGTCCCTTTCGGCTTAGGGTTAGAAGGGGGATTTCGCGTGTCGGGATTTGGCAGCTGGAGGGAGTTTTCACGCGCGTTGTAATTTCGGGATAGCAAGGCACGGGTTGTGAAGGCGCCAGTTTTGGGAGCACGATATCAGAATTTTTGTGATATAACAAGGCACAGGTTGAATTTTAGGGACAAGCCTAATGTGTAATATTGTACTTGTATGTACCAAATTAATTCGCACTTCCCTCGACGAAAAAACACGAAAAAAATAAAACTATTCACACCACACCAAGAGAGAGTCTTGTCCCGTTTTACTATACAAATGCTATTCAAAGCTACACAAAGAGAGAGTATTTATCCATGTTATGTCCAATTAATTTTTTTTGCTAGCTGTATAATGCATGTAACCTACTCATACCAACATTTTAGTGCATTCCAAATGTTTATACTACCGCTGCAATTCAAACTGAATTTGAATTCGTTTCTCTATTTCAATAAGAATCTACAATTGTGATTGTCGCCAACTTCAACCATCATTCGTGTATTACCTTAACAACACACCACATGATTACTATAGAGATAGATATGAACTATGTGTACTATATGAACTCGAATTCAATCTTTTGAATACACTTGATGTTGATTCCAAATAATAGTACATTTGATGTACTAACTATATATTCATAATCTAAACCATGTTCCATATGTACACCGTGTTTATCACACAAAGTATAGTGCCCCACCCCTACATTATGACAATTATTTAGCCCTGAGCTGCAAAAGAAACACATTAGCCCAAATTATAATCTATGTTCTATATATTATATGTAGTACTAGCAAGATGCCCATGCGTTCCATGGAACATCAACATGATAAAGGGGAGGCCTTATTTGCAAATATGGAGAGGGGTGTGGGTATCTTTTTTCAAAATTGCCATAGTTTCCTTCCTATTCATCAGATATAAATCAAACGGCCTATATTGCAGGATGGCAAGCACACCATTATCAACAACTCTGTTTTTTATAAGAGTAGAGATAAAATATATTATATGTAGTATAACATGTTCATAACCACACCATGTGTATCACCGTTATATATATTCACGCATGCGCTGGTTTAAAACACTATGATAAATTCTTCAAATATCCAAATTCTCTTTTTATAATGAATTATGATCTCTATTCGTCTTTTACACCCACACAATCCTCTTATTTTTGTAGCTAGTGCTAACTTTCTCTCGTGCATGCACACACCCACATCCCTCTCACCCTCCCTCAACATTCTCTAGCTCCATCGCGCAAATTCGTCTTTTCACTTTAGGTCGTTCACCCACGGTGTGTGTAGGCCTCCCAGCTCCTTCTTTATGGCACACATCGATCGATATACCTCTCTAGCCAGGTGTGCCTACCATGAACACAAGCTTCCCCTCTTCTCTTCTCACCGTCCATGCCTCACTCCCACCACTCTTTTCGTCGATCTCGTACTCGCACACTCCTTCTCCCTCAATATAGTATGACTCTCGCACCACCTCTTAGATGCATCCCTCTCTCTCTATCCTTCTCCCATGGCCTTATTTGCTTCTAACACATACATACATGTATACCGATCGATCTCCCTACATGTACCTAGGTCGACTTTAACTATTTCCCCCCACCCATCGATCAACGTACCTCACAAGTTATGTCTCTCCTTTCTCTGATAGAGGACGATTGATCTTCCTATGTAGTTATGTCTGCTTACCACAGCCATATCGTCCCCCCTCATCATTTGTGCATGCCTCCTGACCCGTCTCTCACACGCACGCGCACAAACAGGCAGCCATCCCCTCTCCTATTGATATTGCAGGCGTGCCCTCCGTTTGTCTAGCAAGCCTCTCCCACCATTTATTAGAAGCAACTCCACTACCACCCCCTCCAACAATCTATCTCTCTCTCTCTCTCCCAACCTTGTTCCTCTCCGACACATATGCATGGATGTTGATCGATCTCCCTTAATACATAAGGTAGGCCTCTCTCCTCCTCCACACATATATACCAGCCATTGTACCTCTATAGTTAATAAGGCATCCCCCGCCACCACACACCGATAGTCGAGCGTTGTAGGTAGGTATCCATGCCACAGATACAAACTGCACATGTCCCCTCTCACGTTCTAGTAGGCCAGCCACCCTATATCTTTGGCGTGGGCACACACAAATTCGATGGAACTCTTTATCGATCGCGCGCGCGCACACACACACACATCATCCTCTCTTCGATTCTATGGATACCTCAAGCCGATGATACCTCCACTCTCTTCTCGTGATCGCCCCTTCTATATATATATATATATATATATATATATATATATATATATATATATATATATATATATATAGCACTCTATTTTCACACACATTGCATATGTTACATTTTTTGATTGACACCTGAGAGAGTCCTAGATTAGGGGGTCTCCGGACAGCCGGACTATATCCTTTGGCTGAACTGTTGGACTATGAAGATACAAGATTGAAGACTTCGTCTCGTCTCCGGATGGGACTTTACTTGGCGTGGAAGGCAAGCTAGGCAATACGGATATGTATATATCCTCCTTTGTAAAAGACCTTGTGTAACCCTAGCCCCCTCTGATGTCTATATAAACCGGAGGGTTTTAGTCCGTAGTACAAGATACAATCATACCATAGGCTAGCTTCTAGGACTTAGCCTCTCTGATCTCGTGGTAGATCTACTCTTTTAATACTCATATTATCAAGAACAATCAAGCAGGGCGTAGGGTTTTACCTCCATCAAGAGGGCCTGAACCTGGGTACACATCGTGTCCCCTGCCTCCTGTTACCATCCGCCTTAGACGCACAGTTTGGGACCCCCTACCCGAGATCCGCCGGTTTTGACACCGACATTGGTGCTTTCATTGAGAGATCCACTGTGTCGTCACCTTAAGGCTTGATGGCTCCTTCGATCATCGCTAGCGATGCGGTCCAGGGTGAGGCTTTCCTCCTCGGACATATCTTCATATTCGGCGGCTTTGCACTGCGGGCCAATTCGCTTGGCCATCTAGAGCAGATTGAGAGCTACGCCCCTGGCCATCAGGTCAGATTCGGAAACTTGAACTACACGGCCGACATCTGCGGAGACTTGATCTTCGACGGATTTGGGCCCATGTCGGACACGACGTACAGTCGTGACGAGCATGACGTAACTCTGCCGTCAGACAATGTTCGGGAGATCGCATCCGCAACTACTCCGTCCATCAATCCGGAGCAAGTCGCGCCATCCAAGAGCGGAGGGATGGACCCCGATATGGAGGCCGCACTCTCAGTGGCGATATAACCGGATACTGACTTCACCCCTTACGAGAGCTATGTCGCCGAACCACTGGATTCATCTCCGGCCACGGACTCTAAGCCGCTCATATCCGTGCCCGTCGAGTCTGACTGGGCGCCGATCATGGAGTTCACCTCCGCGGATATCTTTCAGCACTCACCTTTCGGAGATGTGCTAAATTCATTAAGGTCTCTCTCCCTGTCAGGAGAACCTTGGCCGAACTACGTCCGACTAGAATGGGATGCGGACGACGAAGAAATTCGCTGCCCACCCACCACCCACTTAGTAGCCACTGTCGGCAACTTAACTGACATGCTCAACTTCGGCTCCCAAGACTTCGATAGTACGGACGACGAAGCCAGAGACGAACAGGATCCACCACCCTCGGGGCATTGGACCGCCACCTCATCATATGATATATACATGGTGGACACCCCCCAAAAAACCCAATGGTGACGAGACAGCGGAGGATGACCCCACCAAGAAGCAACCCAAACGTCGACGTCAGCGGCGCCGCTCTAAGTCCTGCCATAGCAAGAGCAGTGATACCGGCACAGGAGATAATAACACTCTGGATAGCACCGAAGAGAACAACAATCCCCTCCAGCACGGTGTAGAGCTAGAGGACGAACAAGCTAGTCCTCCAGAGCAGGTAGCAGATGGAGAACCGGAGGAGGACAATTACATGCCTCTCTCCAAAGACGAGGAGAGCCTCGGCGACGACGAGTTTATCGTGCCTGAGGACCCTGTCGAGAAAGAGCGCTTCAAGCGCCGACTTATGGCCATGGCAAATAGCCTAAAGAAGAAACAACAACAGCTTCAAGGTGATCAAGACTTGCTAGCAGACAGGTGGACCGAAGTACTTGCGGCCAAGGAGCATAAACTCGAGCGCCCATCCAAGAGTTACCCAAAACGCAGGTTACTACCTCACCTCAAGGAGGAAGCATTGAAACCTCATTCACCAGTGTACGATGCGGCTGACCGGCCACTACGCGGCCGAGCCAGGGAGGCGTTTTAGCCTAAAGATCAGACCGCACCCCGTCGCCACTCAGTCAAAAATACTAAGGCCCGGGGCAACACAGAGGACATGTGTGACATCTTGGACAGTAAGGCAAAAATCGCAAGGTCGATATACGGGACACGGGCATGTGCGCCCGCATGGGACGTTGATAATTGGGTCTAGCACCAAGGAGGCTAATCCTCCATGCCGGATACTAGTCGGGTGATCCCTGCGAACAAAAGTGATCGAGCAGGCCGACCAAGGGTTGAACTTAGGGGCGATGGGCTCTACGGCGCATATGTCTCGCAGTGCGTGTTTGCTCCTCCTTTTTGTTACGTGAATCATGTTCACTGTTTTGACCTCTGGTGGGATTTTTTTCTGTCCCCCAGTGTTTTTTTGTCAAGGCTCATCCTCGTCTTCACTTGGTGTCTCCCTCCCCTTGTGTTCGGCGTTTAGCTTGTCGGCCTGCTTGAAGACCCGGCATTCTCTGTGGGTGTGATTTGCAGGTTTATCGGAGGTGCCATGAATCTGACATAATTTTTCTAGAATCTTGTTTAGGTTGGACGGTCCATCTCTGTTGCCTTTGAAAGGCTTTTTCCGTTGACCGGGTCGAGAGTCCCTAAATCCGGCATTTACCGCCATGTTGTCTGGGTTGTCTTCGTTATTTCGATGCTTGCTTTTACTGCGTCGTGGTTTTCCATTGCCATCCCTGACTTCAGATGTGCCTAGGTCGCTGGTGCTACTACGGGCCAGCCAGCTATCTTCGCCCGCGCAAAAGCGGGTCATAAGGCTTGTTAGGGCTGGCATTGTCCTTGGTTTTTCTTGGCTGAGGTGTCTGGCGAGCCATTCGTCTCAGATGCTGTGTTTGAAAGTTGCTAAGGCTTCGGCATTCGGGCAGTCGATGATTTGATTCTTCTTAGTTAGAAATCTATTCCAAAGCTTTCGGGCTGACTCTCCGGGCTATTGAATTATATGACTTAAATCGTCTGCATCCGAAGGTCGGACATAGGCCCCTTGAAAGTTAGCCCTAAAAGCATCCTCAAGCTCCTCCCAACTTCCAATTGAGTTTTTGGGGAGGCTCTTCAGCCAGTGCCGAGATGGTCCTTTCAACTTGAGGGGCAAGTATTTGATGGCGTGGAGATCATCTCCGCGAGCCATATGGATATGGAGGATGAAGTCCTCAATCCAGACCCCAGGATCTGTCGTTCCATCGTATGCCTCTATGTTCACAGGCTTGAATCCCTCTGGAAATTCGTGATCCAGCACCTCATCGGTGAAGCATAGGGGATGCGCGGCACCTCTATATTTGGATGTGTCATGGCGTTCTGACAGTTGTAGTGTTCGGTTTTGATTCTGCGCTGGAGCGCGCTTCCTAGATCCGTAGATGGATCTGGTCATGCCGGCTTTTTGATGCAAGTCCTCGCGTGAATCGTGTGCTGACTTATGTGCGGCCTCGTTAGCTGCCCTATCGCGGCCACGAGGTGGTCGATCCGACCAGTTGGCCGTTTTATTTTTTCGGCTGTGTAGGCTCTACGGCCTCATCATCGAACTCAGGCAACAACTTGCACTTTGGATAGCTCTTTGTGTGGCGACTGCCACCATACTTTTCTTCAGTGTCGAGCACTTTGTTCCATCTACTGTTGAGCGTATTCTGCGCGGCCTTAAGCCTTTGCTTCTGCTTCTTCAGACTCCTCGTGGTGGCAATAAGCCTTCTATGGAGGTTCTCTTGTTCCAAGTGCCTTTCCGAGATGATGTGTGCATCATCGTCCGGACTGTTTTCCTCTTCGGAGATAGGCTGATGAGCTTTATCTTTGGTGTTGCCGTGATCGGACAGTGGCTCAGTAATATGTTCGTCGTCCGCTGGTTCATCCTGCTCTGTCGCTGGGTCCGCGTGGTCGTTGTTTCCTCTGGAGTCGACCGGGGTATTATTTTTTCTTGCGCTGTTATCGCTGTTTTTGCCGAGGCGGGATTTGGGGCGGCGCCTACGTCGTCGCTTTGGTTGCTTCTCGAGGGAACTATCCCTCGCTGCATCCTTCCGTTCCTCGTCATTGTTTTCTTTGGGTGTATCCACCATATATATATCGTGTGATGAAGTGGTTGTCCAGCGCCCTGTGGGCGGTGGTTCCTGTTCTTCTCCTGCATCGTCGTCCATACCGTCGATGTCTTCGGAGTCAAAATCGAGCATGTCGGTTAAGTCATCGACGGTGACTATTAAGTGTGTGGTGGGTGGGGAACGAATTTTTTCGTCGTCCGCCTCCCACTCGAGCCGGACATAGTTCGGCCAAGGGCCTCCTGACAAGGAGAGAGACTTTAGTGAATTTAGCACATCGGCAAAGGGCGAGTGCTGAAAGATATCTGCGAAGGTAAACTCCATGATCGGCGCCCAATTAGATTCGATAGGCATGGGCGCAGGCGGTTTGGGGCCTGTGGCTGGGGACGAATCCAAGGATCCGCCGACACAGGTCTTAGAGGAGGTGAAGTCAGTATTCGGCTCTATCGCCACTGAGTGTGTGGCCTCCAAGGTGGGGTCCATCCACCCATCTTCGAATGGCGCAATCGACTCCGGATCTAGGGCCAGAGTAGCCATAGCTGTGATCTCCCGAACACCGTCCGACGACAGAGCTAAGTCGTGCTCATCGTGACTGTGTGGCGCACCTGACATGGGCTCGAATCCATCAAAGATCAAGTCTTCACGGATGTCGGCAGTGTAGTTTAAATTTCCAAACCTGACCTGACGGCCAGGGGCGTAGCTCTCTATCTGCTCCAGATGGCCAAGCGAGTTGGCCCACAATACGAAGCCACCGAATATGAAGATCTGTTCGGGGAGGAAAACCTCACCCTGGATTGCATCGTTGCCGATGATCGAAGGATCCATCAAGCCTTTATCGCGACGGCATAGTGGAACTCTCAATGAAAGCACCAATGTCGGTGTCAAAACCGGCGGATCTCGGGTAGGGGGTCCCGAACTGTTCGTCTAAGGCGGATGGTAACAAGAGGCGGGGGACACAATGTTTACCCAGGTTCGGGCCCTCTCGATGGACGTAATACCCTACTTCCTGCTTGATTGATCTTGATGATATGAGTATTACAAGAGTTGATCTACCACGAGATCGTAGAGGCTAAACCCTAAAAGATAGCCTATGGTATGATTGTTGTTATCCTATGAACTAAAACCCTCCGGTTTATATAGACACCGGAGGGGGCTAGGCTTACACAGAGTCGGTTACAAGGGAGGAGATCTACATATCCGTACTGCCAATCTTGCCCTCCACGCCAAGGAGAGTCCCATCCAGACACGAGACGGAGTTTTCAATCTTGTATCTTCATAGTCCAACATTCCGGCCAAAGTATATAGTCCGGCAGTCCGAGGACCCCCTAATCCAGGACTCCCTCACCCGCTGGCGCCTGCCTGGCGCCCGCTTGCCATTGGTCGTCACAGCTCACGTCACGAGAAACCTCACGAGGTGCCCCCGCCTTGATATCTCCGCTCCTCACGAGCCTGCCTAGCGAGGCTGCCCCTGATGAGGTCTTGTGTCGTCCGCCTCGCGAGGCTTGGCCCCTCGTGAGGGCCTTGAGTGTTTGATGATGAAGATGGGTCGTACCAGGCCGCTGGCAGAGCCATGCCTCGGGCCACGGGCAGGCAAGTCTGGGGACCCCCGTTCCCAGGACGCCGACAGTGGTGAGCTCGGCTATGGCGCAGGAGGACCGCGAGGCATGGGAGCGCCTCGAGGCCGAGGCCGCCAAGGCCTACATGCAAGAGCTCCACCGGCAGCACCCGGAGCTCATTGAGGCGGAGCGGGTGATCTTTGCCGGCACGGAGGGCGGCTAGGTTATCGCGCTCTCCTTCGATGACGAGGTCGAAGGCGGCGAGGACGGCAGCGCGAAGGGCGGCGAGGTTATCATGCTCTCCTCCAATGACGGCGGCATGGAGGGCGTCGAGGTGGGCCCTGAGGACGAGGAAAGCGACATTGATGAGTGGAGGAGTACCTTCCCCAACGACACCGACGACAGCACCAGTCCAGACCCGGCTCGCGACACACCGTACATGATGAGGAAGGATTGGCTTGACCTCTACTTCGACCGAAAGTAGTTTAGCTTAGTTTAAACTTATGTTTCATGTTCGGTTATGCAAAACTATCTGTGTTTATGTTTGAATGCATGCTACTTTCGGTTGAACCTGCTTTGAACTTGATCAAATTGAAGCTTACAACGTTAAGTTTAGGGTATCGACTAGAAAAGTCCAAAAAATGCTGGAGTATATATATATATATATATATATATATCCACTAAGGGTTTTAGTCCTTTAACTTTTGAAGGATCGGCTAGAGATGGCCTTATGACTTTTTTATTTCAGTTCTTCACAATGTGATACTCTATATGTGCAACTATTTGCCGTGCAGTTCAATTTCATCAATAATAGTTTCAACAATACCACTATGAATTATGATATTTGGTTGTTGTTAAGGATATTTCAGTTAACATGCCTTTTCGTTTTTGTAACAATAACTAGTGTACTTTAGACCTACACAATACCAGTTTGAATGACTATTTGCTTGTTTTTAAATGTTATGCCTGTTGCAGTTAGCACACCTTTCCACTTCTTGTTTTTCTTAACTAGCATGCTTAAGCCTGCACACTGAAGCTATCATTTGTAGATTTTGTTGTCTACCATGGATATATTTGGTTGATGTCTAGCCTATTGTGCTTAAAATACCTTTATATGTACTCATGTAGGACAATATTGAGAATAGTGTTGTTTTCCATCAAGGTTAGTTTCATCGCATTGCTTATATGTACACACTGTTCAGGATATCGGTAGCTGGTACCATATAGCCTGGTGCTGATAAGGGATTAATCGTCGAATCGGACATTTCACTGAATATATCTGTAACCAATTTATCAGTAGGTTAACTAGGGCATATTTAATATATCTGAGGCTACAAAGCAACATGCATTGTACTGAATGACTAAATATGCAATCCCAGGCTACATAGCAACAAGGAGGAGTGTTACCTTAATGTTCTGATGATGTCTAGATATACATGTAATAAAATCTTATATAATGGGAGTGTTGTACTGCATCATTTTTCAATTGGTGTTTAGCTTCTAATATTAACTTGGTGCTTTTAGGTACATATATCATTCCCAAAGTTCCACATTTCGACCCTTTCTAGGGCAATAAGATATTCATGAACCAGCATCAAGTGAGGAAACTGATAAAGATTGTTATTAAAATGGGTCCAAAGACGTCAATCGAACTATTTGTTTACAGTTTATGCAAGACAACAACGAACTGCAGAATGTAAGTAAGAACCCTGTAGCCTTCTTTTTACTGCCCGTAATGAGTTGTGTTAGATGACAATGTCTGGATCTTTTTTCTTTTGTAGTGGATCCTAAAGCAGTTTACTCAAGATTACCTCTCAAACTACATGATTGGCGGCCGGCCATCACAAGGGGTTGGACTAGAGTCCTGCATGCCTTCTGCGTCTAAGATAGCACAATAGGGCCATTCCGCTTCACCTTGTTCAGCAACCGGGATGTCTGTCACCTCTTTCTTTACCATCTGTAATGGTATAAGTATAGAACCCTGGTTCATCATTCTTTATTTGGTGCTTATGTAATTCTTAAACATATGTACATGTGAATCGAATAATGCATTGGTTGTTTGAACCTGATGGATATGAATAAAGCTATAGCCTACTTTCAAGTTTAAATTAGGTACAATTTTAAATAGCAGCAATTAAATTAGGGTGAAATTACGGTGTGCAGGTCATTACGGTGCACACGGTTAATAAAGCACAATGTGTGCAATATACATCATAATCCGACATGGTTCACGGAGAGGAAACATGTGTAACAATGGACACAATTGCCGTTTGCAAAGCGTGTGTGATGTCAGACACTATCACATACGATGTGGGAAAACTAAATGTGTGTGATTGTCTACCTATCGTACACGGTTTATAATCATGAGCTGTTTGTGATGTGCCAGGTATCGGAAAACTTCCGTGATTGGAATCTGCCTGGAAAACTCACATGCCTTGAATCTGCCTGGTTTTAGGTAAAACCACAAAACTCCGACTGTGATGGCAATGCGAGCACAAATGAGTAGCAAGGATGAAGCGTTTGGGATATTCGAGATATCAAAACGGTTTTATAGGGACAACTGTATGCATCAAGGCTCCCTATCCTTGACGGTTTCTGGGTCGTGTGGGAAGGACCCCCTATCACCGTCACTCACTAGGCGACGGTTCCAAATGCCATCGCGGAAAGGGGTTAAAACCCGTTTGTATAGCACCGACGTGTACCAGTGGTAGTAGTAGTACATGCTGGTAGTAGTGATGTTCAGTCTGATGCATGTTTACCGTCTGTTATTCAGTACCATTTCTATGCATGTTCCTTTGCATCTAGTTGGTTACATGCTTACTTGGTAGTATTCTTGTTATGTTCTTGCATGGTATTCATTTGTGATGCTAGTAGTCATGCTATGCTCATGTGTAGTGTTATGCTTATGCTCGTCTGTATGCCATGCTCATTTGGTTAAATGCTTCATTGCTGTTATGCTCGATGATTATATTGCACCTCCATGCTTATGTTGATATCATGCTCATGCATTGTAGTTGCATCATGTTCTTTTAATATGTCTCAACTCATTGCATTCAAGTTTAACCAGATAATAATGAACTTGAACAACTGTTGGCTGAGTCATGGTGCCACCAAATCGAGCTGACCAGTGCAACCACATTTGCCTTTTATGGGAAGGCCCTAATGTGGTCTATTGTCATGCCTCTCACCGGTGCCTCCAACGAGGGAAGGTGATGGGTGCGCGCTACCCTGATCAGGTAGGCGAACATAAACCTTGTGTGCCCGTTGTTACTGTAAGGATTCTTGTCCTTGTATGGGACCATTTATGTTTTTCCATGACGGTAGCCATTGGATGCCACGAGTTGACATTGGGGCCACCAAGGACTTAGCCCAAAGGGGAGTTTGTCGTTGTGTCTGGGAGAGTGTGATGGCAATAGATCCGTTTTGTCGGAATGCCGTTGGTCCACCCGAATGGGAGCACGAGGCCATGAGTTCCGTGGTGTGGGTACAGTGTACTAACCTCTGCAGAGTGTGTGTTTAATCTACTGATAGCTGTGCCCGCGGATATGGGCCCAGTTCATAGTAGGTCACACTATGAGACAACTATCATAATAACTTGATTAATAACAATAACCCTGGTTGGATGATGAGAAAGAGGTTGATTGTGATCGAGAGAGGATCACGGAGGTATCGTGGACACCGAAGTTGGTTGATCTTTGTGTGATCGCGAGACGATCACGAAGGTATAGTGGATATTGATGTTAGTAAGTTGATGCATGAGATGGTTATGATGTAACCGCTGAGCAAGAGTAAGTTGGTGCATGATAATGTTAACCTGATGCATGTAGTATCATCATGTTCATATGTTCATACCATGCTAATGTTATTCTAGCCGTATCATGTTCAGTTTGTGCATGCCATGTATCATGTTCATGATTGCTTTAACCTGCTAATGCCATGTTGTTGTTTGTCTTGACTGCTTTTGGTTAATTGTGAGCTTGCGAGTACATTCAATGTACTGACCTGGCGTGTCATGCCAGTTTGTGGATCGTTCCTGGATTGCTTGCTTGTTTGGTGTGGTGCTTGTGTTCACGAGCTAGGATAAATGTTCCAGCCAGAGTCCCTATGGATTGGAGTCCATCATCGTCATTCGTTGTTCCGCTGCCAATAAAGGTTCCGCTGCCTCGAGTTGTTATTCTGCTTGCATAGAGCAACTGTGGTTGGCGTAGCGTCACCATGCCGGTGTTATTCATTGTAATGTCGGAGACCTTGTATTCGTATTCGTGTTGTAGTAGAGAGCTGGTTTGTTCTATGCTAAGCAGTGTCGTATTCCAGAAGGCTTCACCTCCATCTCTGGGCTGGAATACGGGGCATTCCGATTTCTCTATGCCGGGGTGCCACAAAGGGGCCCAAGATGTTGAGCCCCCAGACCGAGAAGGGCCATGATAAAGGGATCGTCTAGAGAGCTTGGGTAGGCTGATGGATATTCTTGGAATGGAACTGGCAGGCTTCACATTTGGTGACCAACTCAATTGCATCTTGGAGGGCTGTGGGCCAGCAAAATCCTTGCTGGAAGGCCTTTCCATCTAGAGCCCTCGATCCAATGTGTGAGCCGCACATACCCTTGTGTATCTCTGCCAAAAGTTCCGTTCCTAGTTACCGGCAAATGCACTTCAATTTCACACTGTAGGGCCTTCTTATGTACATCGTGTTGTCAATGAACTTATACATACTAGCCCTCCGGGCTAATCATTTAGCTTATTCTTGCTCTTCGGGGAGTTCTCCAGTTTGGAGGAAATGGACTATGTGTCGCGCCCAAGTTGGAACCTGAGGCTCGGCAACGAGGACCAGCGACACCTCCTCATTCATGGGAGTGCATTCCTCAGTCGCAGGGACCGGTGGTCCGGCAGGAGGGTGCAGCTCAGCGATCCAAGGGGAGTTGTTCCTGCCAAGCTCTCTGTCGAGGGCCTCAGGAGGCTCTGCCGGGAGAGGCTCGTCGGAGTCCAGTTTCCTCCTCTTTCTCGCCATTGTTGCCAGGGAGTTTTTGCGCACCGCACTTTGACAGATCATCAGCAATATTGTTTTTCGCACGAGGTACGTGCTCTGTTTCCAATCCATCAAAGTGCTCCTCCAACTTTCTCACTTCCTCAACATATGCCTCCATCAATGGACTTTGGTAATCCTTGTTTACTTGTCTCACCACAAGTTGTGAGTCTCCGCGGATGATCAGTTTCCTGATTCCCAGTTCCGTTGCGATCCTGAGCCCGACAAGGAGCCCTTCGTACACTGCAGTATTGTTGGTAGCCTTATCCCTGGGAAAATGCATTTGGATGACATACTTAAGGGGTTCCCCAGTGGGAGCAGTGAGAAGCATGCCACCCCCTGCACCTTGTAGGGAGAAGGCACCATCGAAATACATAATCCATTCTTGGCGCGCTTCCTTGTAGGGGACAACTATATCCAACACATCTTCATCAAGGGTTGGTGTCCACTCTGCAATAACTCTGCCAATGCTCTTCTCTGAATAATCGATGTGCTCTCAAACTTCAAACCAAAACTAGATAACTCCAAGGCCCACTCCACTATCCTGCCGGTGGACTTAGGGTTTCTGAGTATGTGTTGCAAAGGAAAGCGGGTGACAACCATGATCTAGTGGGATTGGAAGTAGTGGTGCAGTTTCCTTGAGGCCATGATGAGACCAAAAATCAACTTTTGTGTGCCAGAGTACCTTGACCTAGCCCCCTAAAATAGGGAGCTGGCGAAGTACACTGGGCTATGCACCACCTTCTTCCTTGCCGCAACCTTCGGATCGTCTCCGCTGCCTTGCTCTACCTAGTCTTGAACTGCATCTGACCTTGCCGGGATGTGTTCGCTTTCCTCTCCAGAGGGGACAATGGTTGTGGCTGTCGTTTCATCCACTTCCCGTTGTGCCACCAGTGCTGCACTGACCACCCGATTAGTTGTCTCTAAGTATAGCAGCCACGGCTCTTGTGGTTTGGGAGCGACCAAAGTGGGCACAGAAGAAAGGTAGGTCTTCAAATCTTGTAGTGCAGCGTCTGCCTCTGGTGTCCACTCCATAGGTCCTTCCTTCTTCAAGATTTTAAAGAACGGCAAGACACGCTCGGCAGGCTCTTGGAAATGAATCTGCTAAGCGTGGCAACACACCAATCAAACGCCTCACATCCTTAACTGTCTTGGGTGCTTGAATCTACTCGATAGCCTTGATCTTGTCGGGGTTAGCCTCTATCCCCCAATGGGACACAAACAAGCCAAGTAGCTTGCCGGAAGGAACGTCAAACACACACTTCTCCGGGTTCAGCTTCAAGTTGATCTTGTGCAGATTAGCAAAGGTTTCTTCCAAATCCTGAATGAGGGTTGATTTGTCTTTGGTCTTGACCATAATATCATCCATGTAAGCTTCAATGTTTCTGTGCAACTGTGATTCAAAGCCAATCTGTACTGCCCTTGCAAAGGTGGAACTGGCGCTCTTCAACCCGAAGAGCATCCGTACAAAGCAGTACATGACACATTTGGTTATGAACGCGATCTTCTCTTCGTCTTCCTTGGACATAAAGATCTTGTGGTATCCATAGTAGGCATCCAGGAAAGAAAGGAGGTCGCACCCGGAGGTGGAATCCACAATCTGGTCGATGCACGGCAAGGGAAATGGGTCCTTTGGGCATGCCTTGTTCAGATTCGTAAAATCTATGCAAAGCCTCCATTTCCCATTAGCCTTGCGTACCACCACAGGATTTGCCAACCATGTTGGATGAAGTACCCCTCTGACCAGACCAGCAGCCTCAAGTTTCTTGATCTCCTCGGCAATGAACTGCTGCCGCTCCAAAGCTTGCTTCCGGACCTTCTGCTAGACGGGTCGGGCATGTGGGAAGAGAGCAAGATGGTGATCGATTACCTCCCTAGAAACGCCGGGGATATCAGATGGTTGCCACGCAAACATATCGATATTCACTCGCAGGAAGGCAACGAGCGTGCTTTCATATTTGTCATCAAGGGTGGCATTGATAGTGAAGGTACCATCAGCGCCAGCTAGGCCTGCCAGGACCTTTTTCATAGCGGGCGCAACAGCCTTGGGTCTCTTGCTATTGGAACTCTCCGGCAAGTCATCAACAGGCGCAGTCTACTCCGAATATACGCTTCCCGGATTCCTTGTTGGCCTCCTTGTGAGCTTTCTTCTTTCCTTTACTTTCCTTGGCGGGGCCAGTGTCTTCACCGGACTCTGTCGCGACTGCTTCCCGGTACATCTTGTCCATGCAAATGATTGCGTCCTTCTCGTCTGATGGAATGGAAATGACGCCTATCGGCCCTGGCATCATCAAGGTGTTGTAGGCATAGTGGGATGCCGCCATGAATTTGGCTAGAGCTGGGCAACCAAGGATTCCATTATACAGCAGGGGGAGGTCGACCACATCAAACACGATCTTCTCAGTCTGGTAATTCAACTCCCTCCCCCCAAATGTCACCGGTAGCGTGATCTTCCCTTAAGGACGACTCTCGCCGGGGTTGATCCCTTGAAACATGCTAGTAACCTTGAGCTCTTCCTCTGCTATCTGAAGTTTGCTGATGACATTTGGAGAAATCATATTCAACCCGGCCCCGCCGTCGACCAACATCTTTGTGACTTTGAGGTTGCGGATTGTTGGTGAGACCTACAACGGCAAGCACCCTACTATGGTGGTGCGGTCAGGGTGATCCTCTTCGTCAAATATTATGGGCATGCAGGGCCACTTGAACGGCTTCCGAGAATCTGCCGCTGGCTCCATGGTATTGACTTCACGCGCCCACTATTTAAGTTGGCAGTGAGAAGAGTGCAGAGATGCACCCCCGTCAATGCGCAGGGCATTAGTGGCCTTCTGGAACTCCTGCTCGCTGGTTTCCTGTTCATCTCCTCCATCACTCTCATCATCATTGCAATCCTCCTTCTCACGGCCTCTGGCAGGTTTTCCTTGATTCTGAGGAGCCTTGCTGGGGCGGCTTGCTCCGCTGCCTCGGCCCTTCCCGCCGGCTCCACCTTGACCTTCATCCTTATCACGCTTCTCATATTCAGCCCTCTACTTCTTGATGAGCTGCTCAACCTGATGACACTCCTGGAGATCGTGGGCCTTGGTCCGATGGATCTTGCAGTACGGCCCATCACCCTTCCCAGCCTTCTCGGCAGCCGCGGCTTCTCGGCAATAAGTGCACGCAACAACTTCCTTGTCGGGAACCTCGGTCTTGCCTTATTTCCGGTACTAGGTGCGCTCGACCCCTCAACTGTCATCACTGCCTTATCCTCATGCCTTTTGCTACGCTTCTTGTTCTTGTTCTTTTTCTGATTGGTTGCCTCGTCATCATCCTCTGAGTCGATGTTGACGCTATCCTCTTCTCTGGGGAGCCGCCTCCCCTCCTCAACCCGAGCACACATATCCACTAGAGTGTAAAGCTCCTTCACACTCTTGGGCAACCAAACGTTCATCTGGGAATGTATCTGACGATTGTGCATGTTGGACTGGAACGCAGCTATCACAGCTGCCAGATGGATGTCTGGAATATTCCTGTGTACTCGGCTGAACCTCTGAATGTACTTCCGCAGAGTCTCTCCTTAGTTCTGCGGGAGGAGCTACAAGTCGCTGGGCCGCCCTGGTTCTTGATGGCCGCCCATGAAGGCGCCAATGAACTCATTGCACAGGTCAGCCCAGGTTGAAATGGAGTTCTCCAGCAGGTGCATCAGCCAATACCTCACATTTGGCTTGAGTGCCAAAGGGAAGTAGTTGGCGAACACCTTCTCGTCTCTTCCCTGGTAGTTGGTGAACACCTTCCTTGGTAGTGCCAAAGGGAAGTAGTTGGCGAACACCTTCCCTGGTAGTTGGCGAACACCTTCTCGTCTCTTCCCGGCAGCTTGAACAATGATGGTCTAGATGCTCAAGAACTCTGCCATGTTTAGTCTCCATCATACTTCTCTGGTATTTCTGGCTTGAAGTGCGAGTAGATGGCCAATGGACTTGCCGCAACTCACGAGTGAAGGCGGGGCACCCAACCTTGAAAGGTAGGTACCCACCTTCACCAAGTGTGGGCTTGTCGACGTCGGGGCCATTGTGCCTGTCAGACTGGCGGTGGGTGTCGCGGCGTTGCTCGATGGCGCCACGCATGCCTTCCCTTTGCATGTCCTCCAGGACTCACCATTGGCCTTGACGCCCTCGAGGGTCGGATGAAGCCATCGAGACTTCGTTAGGTTCCTGGTCGCGTGGCTCCGGTTGTGGCCCTTGCGCTAGCTGCTGCGGAGGGGACTGCACTGTGGGGGTGGCCCCTTCCGCACGGCTAGCAGCGTGGGCCATAGTCGTCGTCTGGGGAGGCCACGGCAGGCCAGCTCGCTGTGATCCTCCCGCCTTGATGAAACCAATCAGGATTTGAATGGTGGCTCTCCACTCATCCATCTGATCACCTACCGGCGGAAATCTCAACAGCAGCTGGGCCCCCGCCATGGCCTCTGGAGTGGTGCTTGGCATGGATGACGACGTAGATCGTAACATCACCCAGCTCCTGACGGTGTCGGTAGTGGTCGCGTCGTATTCTTGTCGTTGTGAGCCAGTCGCCAGGATGGCATGGTGACGAAGTGGGGGCGCTTGAGGACCAGTAGCTCCATTTGGTGCATTGGCTGGGTCAACTCGTTCCGGCGGTGGTGCATGCCCTCTGGCCGCGCCCACAGCAGGAGCGGCCGGAGAGTTGTGATTCGCCCCAGAGCGAGTTCCACCGCCGCGGTTGTGCCCCTTGGCCTGGCAGGGAGGCACGGACGGAATGATTTCTCCACCCGTACCTCGTTGAGCGTGGCCCCGGGATGTTGTTGGTGTTGTCCTTCCCCGGTGCCTCATGCTCCTGTTTCGGCCGCAGGGGAGGTGGTGACGACACCGCCTGCGCCGACCACATCCCCCGCAGCGTCAACATCCCTGTGCATCCTCGTAGCCCCCACGGTGTTGGTGGCCGCGTGCAACAGGGCCTTCGAGGTGGACGGGTGGGCTGCGGCACCGAGCTTCTTCTTTGGCGCCATGGACGATGGAGACGTCAATGAAGAGAATGACGATGAAGATGACGTGTTGCGTACGCTTCTCGGGTTCGCGCAAGCGCTTCCCCCTACCTAGTGCGCCAAATGTGTCGTGGGAAACCACAGCCACCTATGGGACCATGAGCCCCTTGTGGTTCGGCAGGGGGAATGAGCACATTGCACAAAGAGTGGAGAACATCGCGTGACACAACAAAGAACACACGAGCAGTTTTACCCAGGTTCGGGTGGCCGTGAGGCGTAAAACCCTGCTCCTACTTTGCTGGAATTATGAGAGGACTGTGGTGGAGATGTAGAGCTCTTTCCCGACAAGGTTGCCTCAGGGCGGGAGCAGCTACGCGTGTATGAGTATACAAGGGTCCGAATCCTTTCTATGGTTGCCAGGGGCCTCCTTTTATAGATCAAGGGGTCACCACAATGATAAATCGGTCATTGTGTACTGATTAGATAGCAAACAGTGCTATCATACCTAACTCTACAGACAGGGTAGAGCGAATTAAATGGGTCTCTTGGTGTCACATCATGGCATGCCCGACAAGCCTTGCCGGGATGTTCGGCCACCTTCTTGTTTGTCTGCTTGACACGTCTCTGTACAGGTGTCACTTGGAGGAAATTTCCATCAGAAGTGTTCGCCATGTGTCAAGAGACAGCCACTTAGTTACTTGGGGGCTTGACACCGCACCGATAGATGACTTGCGTCATTGTGAGGTGGACCAGTGGAGCCTTGGCGGGGTGGTCCGCCCTCGGTGTCCCCGGCAAGGTTGCTAGGGCAATCCTGAGTCTTGTGTCTGGAGCAACCTCGTCCTTGGTAGGCTCGCCTGCCCGACAAGGGAGGCTTTCCCTTAGTGGTATCTTGCTTCCTTTGGCTCGACTTGGTCTTCTTGATCCGCCCTCCGATTCCTTAAAGAGCTATCTCTTCCGCTTGGTCTTGTCTTGGATGTCTCGAACTTGCTCTTAGGCATGTGCATGGTCTGGGCAACAGACCCAGGGTTTGTTGCACCGCCACCAAATGAAGGCATTTTTCGGGCTTCGAGCCCAGAACCATCAATAAATTTTGGCCTTGTTTCTTGTCAAATTCCATATTACCATGCAATAAGTAATTGCAAATTCGTTCACACCGATCAAACCTAAATGTGTTCACACTTAGCACCGGGCTATAAAAACTACGCACTCGAAAATTACTTCATAGTAGAGACCGTGACCGGTAGGAGTTTCAGCTCGACATATACCAGGGAGCAAAGACCAAGGCCACGGAAGCACTAGAGAGGTATCGCCGCTAAGCAATAGCCACAACAGAGATGTCCTGGAGCACTGCGGAGCCCTTGAACGAGCTCTCATCGGCACGCGAGGGCTCTCACAAGCGCACCCGCTGCGTCGGCGATCACAACGAGCTGGCGGTGCTGAAGTCCTTGGCCAACGACGACAACATTCTCAATGGCCTAATTAAGCAGCAGGAGATGGTCGACGGCTTGATGAAGCTGCTCAAGATTAGTGATGCCTCGGTTAAGAAGGTGACAGTCCTCGTCGAGAAACTCATGAGTGACAATGCACAGCTCCTCAAGGGGCTCATCGAGATGGAGGAGGAGGCCACCGGCTGGAAGAAGCTGCATGAGTAGAGCAGTGCCTCGGGGATGACGCTGAAAGCGGTCGTCGAGGAACTGATGGCTGACTTAAGGAAGCTCCGGATCGAGCGCGAGAAGGAGGTTGAGGAATCTGTGGCTGCTGTCAAGCAAAGTCATGCGGAATTGAAGAAGGAGCTGGAGGATCTTGTTGCCCGGCGATCCATTAAGGAGTAGAGACAGTAACTACCCAGATCGTTGTGTGTGATTTCCTTCTTATCTTGCCCCCTGTCTTCCGGGCTTTGCCGCATGTAGAATTTTAAATTATCCGGATCATGTAAGACAATTATTATCCACGCCATTGTAAATTTGTTGTCGTATTATCTGTTGCCATTTTATTTATCGTTGTATTATCCATTGCCCCATGTGCCATCTTCAATTATTTGGAATATGATTTGAAAACACGGAAGAAGCAAATGCTAACGTTGAGCGGGGCCATGGGATCACAAGCAAACACCCTCCGTCCAGGTGCTTTAATTAACCATGTGTTAAACAGTGGCTTGGCCATCATTAATGGAGAAGCTGTGAGCGAGGCGGGCGGCTGGTGGATGGAGGTCAAAGAGCTCGCTTCCCTGTGAGCATGCGTGACCTTATCTACTCGCGCATGTCTCGTCGAGCCTGCGCGGTGGACAGGTCACATGCGTCCCGTCGAGCCTGCACGGCGGACTACTCGCACGCGTTCCATCAAGCCTGCACGGCGGACTTCTCGTGCTCGTCCCGTCTAATCAAATAGTTGCACGCACGCCACCTAGTACGGTTAAATTTTGGCACAAAAATCAAACATGACCAATGAACGAGGACCGAGGTAGTATTATCCCATAACAAAAGAGGGACGTATGGCCGCACTTAAATGGTTACAAGAGCACACACGGTTCATATAATACAACCATTTGCGATATTAACATGCCAGCTATTTGTTTCAAAATGTCTTCCTTGGCTATTAATGTGTGCACCTTGTCTCAAACTGGACGACTTTTTTACCATGGCATATATATGCCATGTCATCAAAAGATGCCAAGTTTCATGATTTTTTGGGTGAGTTTTTGATTTACTGGGATTTAAAAACCAATATTCTCAATGTTTCAGGACGACGAGATGTTTGTAATTCATTCCATTCCTTCATTGAGACCTAAACATACACCCAATGACACATGTACAATTTTCCACCCATTTTGCTTCACTGGAGCATGTGCTTGTAGTTCAAATTTGAATTATGGACAACATTAAATGCCTAGAAAACTCAATTAATGTATAAAATGGCCAAACGAACCCTGAATAGTTTCAAATTTCAGCATGACACTCCTGTTATTCTATGTTTCCTGTAGAAAACAAAATACAAAGCGAGAAGAGGCAGTGATTATCGTTTCGCCCATAAGAGGGCATGTTTCCCTACCGGAACCACGAGGGTTACGAGAAGCTCCAGTTCGTAAGAGGCTTGTAATATAGCTTTGCCCAAATTGGACAATTTTTTAACCACAACATATATGTGCCATGGTGTGACACCATGCCAAGTTTCATGATATTCTGGTGAGTTTTGGATTTACGGAGACTTAAAAACCGAGATTCGCAATGGTTGAGGCCGAGCCAGGACGCTGAGATGGTTGAATTCATTCCCATTCCTTCCATGGGACCTAAACATGCACCCGAGGACACATGTATGATTTTTCTAACCATTTTGGTGCATCGGAGCATGTATTTGTAGTTAGGATTTGAATTGTGGACATTAAATGCCTAGAAAACTCAATTAATATATAAAAAGGTCAAACAAACCCTGAATAATTCCAAAGTTCAGTGCGAATCTCCCGTTGTTCCATGTTGCGTGTAGAAGAAAATACAAGACGAGAAGAGGGAGCGATTACCATTTCGCCCACAAGGGGACATGTTTCCCTGTCGAAACCACAAGAGTTCTTGCGAGAGGCTCCGGTTTGTAATAAAGCTTGGCCCAAATTGAACAAGTGTTTTCCCATGACATATATGTGCCGTGACGTGACACCATGCCAACTTTCATGATTTTCTGGTGAGTTTTGGATTTACGGGGATTTAAAAACAGAGATTCCCAATATTTGAGTACAAGCTAGGGCGCCGATACGGTTGTAATAAATTCCCATTCCTTGGATGGGGCCCAAACATGCACCCAAGGACATATGTATGATTTTCTATCCATTTTGGTGAACTGGAGCATATACTTGTAGTTTAGATTTGAATTATGGACATTAAATGCCTAGGAAACTCAATTAAAATGTATAAAAAGGCCAAATGAACCCTAAATAAGTTTAAATTTCAGCATGAATATCATGTCGTTCCATGTTGCTTGTAGAAAAAATACAAGACAAAAAGAGGTAGTGATTATTGTTTCGCCCACAAGGGGGACACGTTTCCCTATCGGAACCACGAGGCTTCTTGAGAGAAGCTCCGGTTTATAAGAGGCTTGTAATAAAACTTGCCCCAAAATTGACAAAAAATTTCCATGACATATATGTGCCATGTCGTGACACTGATGTCTACTTGAACTAAGTCGGTATTTCTCCAAAGAGGAAGGGATGATGCAGCACAGCGACGGTAGGTACTTCCCTCAGTGATGAGACCAAGGTTATCGAACCTGTAGGAGAACCACGCAACACTACGTGAACGACACCTACACACAAATAACTAATACTCGGAACCCGACGTATTAAAGGGGTTGTCAATCCCTTTCGGGCAACATCGCCAGAAATTGGCAAGTAGGCGGGATAAAAATATGATAGATTGGATAAATAGATCTCGCGGGAATGCGAGATAAAATAAATAAGGATAAATTGCAGCAAGGTATTTTTGTATTTTTGGTTTAATAGATCTGAAAATAAAAGCAAATAAAAATATATCGCGAAGGCAAATATAATAAAGAAGAGACCTGGGGGCCGTAGATTTCACTAGTGGCTTCTTTCAAGAAATATAGCAAACGGTGGGTAAATGAATTACTGATGGGCAATTGATAAAACTTCAAATAATCATGATGATATCCATGCAATATAGGCATCACGTCCAAGATTAGTAGACCGACTCCTGCATGCATCTACTACTATTACTCCACACATCGACCGTTGTCCATCATGCATCTAGTGTATTAAGTTCATGGAGAAACGGAGTAATGCAATAATAACGATGACATGATGTAGACAAGATCTATTTATGTAGAAATAGACCGCATCTTGTTATCCTTAATAGCAATGATACATAAGTGTTGGTTCCCCTTCTGTCACTGGAATCAAGCACCGTAAGATCGAACCCATCACAAAGCACCTCTTCCCATTGCAAGATAAATAGATCAAGTTGGCCAAACAAAACCAAAATATTGGAGAAGAAATACGAGGCTATAAGCAATCATGCATATAAGAGATCAAAGAAGACTCAAATATAATTCATGGATAAAAAGATAGATCTGATCATAAACTATGGCACCCCGGCTCAGAGAAACTGGAATGTCTCGTATCCCAGCCCAGAGCTCGAGGAGAAGTCTTATAGAATACGGCACTGCTTAGTATAGAACAAATCAGCTCTTTATTACAAGCTATATGGATACAAGGGGATTACATCGGCACGGTGATACTACGCCTACCACGGTTGCTCCATGCAAGCAGCAGAACAACACGAAGCAGCGGAATGACTCTAGCAGCGGAACAGCAACGACGGTGATGAACTCCACTCCGCAGGGACTCTGGCTGGAACGCTTATCCTAGCTCGCAAACAAAGGAATCCATAACAAACAAGTTAAGCAATCAAATCCGGCATGACCTGCAAACTGGCATGACACGCCAGGTCAGTAGATTGAATGTACTTGCAAGCTCACAACAACCAAGAGCAATCAAGAAAGACAATAGCATGTCAATTACAGGTTAACAAGGATTAACATGATATGAATAGATCAATCATAGCATGAACAAGATGAACATGATACAGCTAGAACAATATGAGCATGGCAATGAACATGTGAACATGATAATACTACCAAGCAACATGATGACTCTATCATGCACTTACTCTGCTCGGCTTACCATCACATAAAACAGCTTACCATCACGGACACCACACGATCATCCCAGGATCTAATCAAGCTTGGTATTACCGTATCGTAGTAATCATTACATGACTACAAGGAGCTTGACCTTTACCCTTGAATCTCGCACAACATCACAAATATCCATCAACTCGGTATCCATGATACCACGGTGATCCTCTCGCGACCACAACCAATCTCTTTCTCATCAGCGGACCAGGGTTGTTATTAACCAAGTTATTATTATTATTACTGTTGACTCGTAGTGTGACCAACTATGAACTGGGCCCTTATCCGCGGAAGCGGCTATCGATAGATTTAATACACACTCTGCAGAGGTTAGCACACTGTACCCACACCACGGGACCCATGGCCTCGCACTCCCATTCGTGTGGACCATCGGCATTCCGACGAAACCGATCTACTGTCATCACACTCTCCCGACCACTCTGACCAACTCCCCTTTGGGCTAAGTAATGGGTGGCCCCGTGCCTACCAAAGCATCAACGGCCACCGTTGTGGCAAAACAATAAACGGTCCCAAACAGGGACATGTGCACATAACCAAACTCGGGCTCACAAGGCTTATGTCATCCTACCCGGCCAAGGTAGCGCCTGCGCATAACCTTCCTCCGTTGGAGGCACCGGTGAGAGGAATGACAATAAACCCAGTTAGGACCTTCCCATAAAAGGAAAATGTGGTTGCACTGGTTAGCTCGATGTGGTGGCACCATGACTCAGGCAACAGTTGTTCAAGTTCATTATTATCCGGTCAAACTTGAATGCAATAAGGTGAGCCATGATGAAATAACATGATGCAACTACAATGCATGAACATGATATCAACATAAGCATGGGGGTGTAACATAATCCTCAAGCATATCAACAACCATAAATCATATATCCGAATGAGCATAACAATGGACGAGCATGAATAACACAATCATAACTCTACCATAAGCACAGCATGACCACTAGCATTAGAAATAAATACCATGGCAATAACACTACCAAGTAAGCATTTAACCAACTAGATGCAAAGGAACATGCATATCAACGATACTTGGTAACCAACCATAGTCATGCAACAAAGAACATTACCAACACCAACATGTACTACTACCAAGCATGACATACGACAGAAATACTAGCAACTAGTACATGATAACCAGGTGCATAAAAACATAGCATGAAAGTGAACACAAATCCATAGGCATCACCGAAACAGTGACAACAGTATCAAATCAAGCAGACATTTATTAAATATTCAAGTTGAAAACCATGGCTACTGCATGGCCATCATGCAAGTGGGTGTTGTGACTTGCGTGGGGATGAAGAAAATACCAGAAAGATGTGTAGATAGATCGCATAAAGATTCGCCGGAAAGGGTTCTCCCTCGGAGGGGGCTGATTACAGGCAAGTGCAAAATGGTCATTTTAATAGTGTTAACACCTTATGAAAATGGTATCAGCATGACAGGCTCAACGAAACGAAGAAGTAGGCTTTGAAATCACCTCATTCGGAGTTACGGTTGCGGAGATACGCCCGTTTGTTCGTTAGACAAAAAATACATAAAAAGTATTCTTTTTCTGCGCTTACCGGTGAACGTTCACAAAATAGTGGCTTTGGTGTCGGGCTGAAAAAGAGAAAGCGCGTTCTCGAAAGTATGTCTTCATAATAGAGAAAGCATATTCTGGGCAAAAGACGCAGATAAGTACACTTTCATAAGTTGAAACCGTAATATCAGAAAAGTCGTTTCCACTTATCCAGCTGGACCGGCTCCTGGGTCGCTTACACATGGGTCCCGCGGGAGGAGGGGGCCTGCCTGGCCCCTGTCTTCTTCTTCCTCGCCCTGCTCCCGCACGAGACAGAGGAGGCAGGGGGCAAGATGCATAGGCGAGGCAGGCGCCAGGAACTTCTGCCTCCGGCCACCTCCGGCCAAGGCAGGGGCACCAATGGCCTCAGGGGGCGGCACCACACCCGTCCCCACAGCGAAGAGGGCACCGGGGAGGGCTGCAGCGCCAGCGACAAGAGGAGGCAGAGAGCAGCGGTGGCAGCCAATCTCGGGGGTGCGCGGCCACAGCCGCTCCAGCGTCAAGAGGAGGGAGTGGGGAGGAGTGGCGGCGTCAGGGGAAGACGATGGTGAGGTCATAGGGTGGAGGAGGGGACCGGATAGCTTGTATTTAAGCCGAGCTTCGCGGCGGCCATGGCGGCAATGAAGAGCACCGAGGGACTCCGGGGTGGATTGAGGGGCTGGGGAGGCGTAGAGGAGGATGGGAAGAAGCTTGGTGAGTTCGAGGGCTCTCGGGACGAGCTTAAATAGCCGCGGAACTCGGTGCCCAGATGCGCCCGCGGTGACGCGTGTGCCGTCGCGCTGGCGCGAGCATAGGCACAGGGCGGGAGGGGATACTTGTCTAGGAGCGTCATGGGGCGCGGGAGGCCTCGGGCGAGCTCGGGAAAGCTCGGGAGAGCTCGGGAGAGCTCCGGCAACGGGACAAGGAGGAGCAGTGGAGGTTAGTGGCACGGGCGAGCTCGAAAGCGACGCAACCAGGGCGAGTCCGGACGGGGCAGCGGCATAGGGTGACGCAGGGGATCACGTGGAAGTTATTGGACACGGCGAGGCGCGCGAGCACGATGAACCGAGGAGGGGGGCGAGTAAACGACGCTCAGCTAGCGTCCACGGCGTGCCATGGCGGCGGTCACCGCGTGAGCTGGCACATGCGGGGCACAGAGATCAGCCAAATCATTTCTGAAGGACAAAGGAAGAAGAGCATAATGCAAATGAGGAAGAAACCACACATAGTGGTCATGAATGTGATCACAGGTAGCAAGAAATCAAATGCACAACTAGGTATTTGAAACTTTCTGTGGTTCACATGATTGGTGATCAAGGATGAGATTTGGCTGGCATTGATCACTCACTAAGATGATTAAGATGACAAAGTTTGAGCTCATACAAAGGGGTTTAGCTAGTACTTGTAGTGCAAAGTGCCATGCTGACAAGAATAGCAAAATTTGAAGTAGCACTCACATAGTAGCTTGTATTGAGCTGAAATTTGGAATAGATGAGTTATTTGATCATATAAATACTCTGTAAAAGTTTCATACCATTTGGATACACCAAAATGATACTTGCTTCACAAAGCTCCAATATGGTCAAAAACTTGGAAAAATTGCACAGGGCAAATGGATAGGTGGATTGATCCAAACCTTGGTGGAGAGAGTTTATATGGGTAGGAGAAGGTCCTGAAAAAAGTAATGGAGCAAAATAAAATATACTTGCTTCACTAGCTGAAAATTTGGACAGAAACAAAGATTTGAAGGTATGCTCACATGGATGCATAGCATGAGCTCAAATCTTGAGGAGTGATTTGATTTGATGATACGAAGGACCATGCAAAATTTCAACTCATTTGGACCATCCTAGCTAGTACTTTCTTCACAAACAATTCCCTCGGACAGGAACTTTGAAAAGTTGCTCAGGAATATTCACTAGGCAAATTAAGTTGAATTTTGGCATTAGGCAATTATTTGGACATGAAAAGGTGTCCAAAAATGTTTAGGTCAATTGGGCAAAGGTAAATACTACTTGTTTCACAAACTGCTATTAAGGATAGAATAGGAAAGGAATTAATTGAGCATGATGAGGAACATGGCAAATGAAATATTTTGCCATATTTGAGCAAGATATGACCTAAACAATTTATGAGAATTATTTGGGAATTTTAGGAGTGATGGAAATGTAGGTTGCTTCACAACCTAGGGCAAAAAGGATCATTCCTTTAATAGAAAAAGGAATGTTCCCAAGGAAAAGAATATTGGGGTTGGGCTAGGATGCAAATGGCAAGGTATTGGGATGGATATGAGGATGACAAGCCACTTTGGAAAGGAAGAAGAGGTCATCTTCTTCAGTTTCCAAACCACATAGCCACGGAAAAAAAACTGAAGCAAAACCTCAAAAAATTAAAAGAAAAAGGAAGGGCCAAAATCAGGCTGTGACAAACCTTCCCCCCTTAAAGAAATATCACCCTCGAGATTTGGTTGCTCAGGGAACAAGTATGAATATACTGACTTAAGGAAACCGTTTCCAACTCGGGTATCCTTTTTCCTTTATTGATTGTTCCCCACTGAATTTCATATGACTGTCTGTCTGGCCCTGGGGTGGGTTGCGTCACTGTATCCACATTCTAACAAATTGTACCTTATAGTTTCATGCTTATACTGGCTCCAATTCTTTTCATATCTGCTAACTTAGCTGAGTGGCAAGTTATCATGATTGAGATATATTCCCGTCTCACAGGTCCAAGAGTGATTCCCGATAGATATGCCATCTAGCACTGACAACCTTCCATGAAGTTGTGAATAGATTTTCTGGTGGACACCCAATCTTTTTACTCCTTGCATTGGGTTTCTCAACTAACTATAGGTCCTTCGGGTTCAAAACAGTGTTGTGGATCATAACTGTTCTTTCTAACTGATACTAATTTCTCGCGGAGTTTTTGAATCATCTCGACTGGCTCCACTGCCTTGAGTGTCAGATCCGTACCAAATATTTGACTGTCTCCTGTCGTGGCCAGCATAAAGGGGTACGTCCTTATATGATAGTATCCGCAGATTTGATTGGCTGTGGTGCTGGCAGAAGAATTTTTTGTTCATGACAGGATATCCTTTGATGATTCTCATAAGTGAGGGAACATGTCTCAAGACTGTTATTCACCCTTCTGATTATTCATTCTGCCGGTATGTCCATGGGGATAGTAGGCTGGGTGATGTTTTACCATAGTCACTGGAATCAAACTGCTGAGCTGGCATTTGGTCTGACATGACAGACTTGGATAGTCGGTATTGACAATTCTGACCATAACAGTTGGTTGAATGGGTTACCTTGATACGAGGTCCTTACCAGAGTGGAGTAGACCCCTTAGGTGTATATCCATGATGATTGATACTGAATCAGACTGTCCTGAGTGTTTGCACCATGTTGGTCATGCAATTATTATCATACCTATATTGCCGGTTTTGCTCCTTCATTATTGGCCTCTTTGTCTGGATCCTTTGCTGGGAGGAGCTTAACCATATATATATATATATATTCTTTGTGGGACCATAGGTACTGTCAGGGGGAATATTTCGACAGGCATACTTTTATCCTCATCTCTTGACATGGTAACATGGCAGGTTCATCGGCTTTCAAGTTTTAATCATAGGAAATGATCATCTGAACCCTTGTAGGAAATCGGCAAATAAATCAGTAGCCACCAGAACGGTCTTTACAACTCAGATCTGGGACGTCAGTGAAATAACTCAACCGCGGCTCAAGACGGTCGAAAAGCATCTCAGAGCATGAGACCGTGTTGATAAGAAGAATGTGACAGTTCCCTAAGACGTCCGAAAAGCAGCTCAGAGCAAAGGGCCACTGTCACAAAAAGAAACTCAACAGTTGTATGAGACGGCTGGAAAGCAGCTCAGGACTCATGACATTTGTTGAATAGAGAAATATAAAGTCGGCATCCACCCCGGTCGGCCAAAAATAGCTCGGAACACAGGTGTGGTGCCGTTACCAGAGAAAAGTCGACAAGGGCTCATCAGGATCATATTCCAGGTTAACGGGTACTTGTACAGAGCTCAGTGTTGTCTTCAATCTTCATAGTCCTTTGTCACACTGAGGTGTATATCTGACTTCCTTCTTTTAACAATACTCCTATGGTGGTCAGATTCATCATTGTTCGAGTGACTTGCAAGACCTTGGTGGTATGATCACCGCATATATATGAGAATTAGATTCCCGAGGAAGACTTGTGTTCTGACCGATTCTTGCTTCTGAACAAACTTTTGCGGATCTGATTCTTGGGATTTACTGCTGAATGTTGTCAATTCACGGTGTAATCTTGCACCAATGCCATACTGAGGACGATTGAATGGCTTATACTTATGCCAGAAGCTTTTGCGGTTGCTTACTACAGAAGACAAAGTACCTTGCACGGGAAGTCATCTATGTATCGTACTGAGGAAGCTAGAGGAATCTTGCACTAGAAGCTTCTCTGGTAGCTTGCGAGGGAAGACTGGGTTGCTTACACCAGAAACTTCTCGTTGTGATATGCGGACCGATTACCACATCTATATCACTTTAATATTTCTGTTGTTGATTACTTGCACACAATTTACCTCCTTACTGATTGGATCATTTCTGCTATGATGAGTGCACACTGAGGGAGACTTGATTATCCATACTGTTGTGAGGAGTGCACATTAATGCAAACTTGATGGTCATCGTCATGGTCATATATTCTCTATTTCACTGTAATGGGCTGAGAATTCCATTCTGTTTAGCTGAGTTTCCAAATATTTGAACTCCTTGCTAATTCTTTGGGTCCAGTGTCAGTTGACGAGCAACTTTAATAAGGGAAAAATATATAACACCGAAGGCCCAAAGAAAAAAGCAAAAGAAACGACGAAAACAAAATAGCACAAAACATCCAAGTAATCTTTATCTTTGCCTACTAATAAGTCGTCCGTCGTGGTTGTTTTGCAAAAAAGCCCCTCGATTTATAGGAAATCAACCCGCAGTCCCTGTTTTAGTGGCACCCAGAAAAGACGTTTCACTTTTACAAACAAAACCCTATAGGCATTTCAATTCAGTCCGCAGTCCTTTCCTTCCTCTTATCCACTCTGCGCCGGCGGCTACGCCCATTCCGTCGTGCGCCGGCGGCCGCCGTGCCTCGCACCGGAGGATGGAGTGCGCTCGCCGGGAGGATGGACGGCGCGGAGAGGCGCGCTCGCGCCTGAGCTCCTGTGCCCGCGCCTCGTGCCTCCTTGCACCGCTCCGGCGGCCTCACTCGCCACACGCCGTCGCCGGCGACCACAAGCAGCGACCGTCACACCTCTCCGCGCGCCACCCCGATGCCCCAGCCACGCCGCGCCGCCGTCCCCCGCAACCCCGGCCTCCTCCTCGACCTCGCCTCTCCGTGCGAACAAACGGCGTCGCCGGCAGCGGCCTCGGCCACCATGCTTGAGCTGACGGGCGCCGACCGCACGGGGCTCATTTCCGAGGTGTTCGACGTGCTAGACGACATGAGCTGCAGCGTCGTCGATGCCAGGGCGTGGTCGCATCGCGGCCGCCTCGCCTGCCTCGTCTACCTGCGGGACGAGGATGTTGCCGCAGCCGGTGTGGAGCACATCGAGGCCCGCCTCGCCCCCCTCCTCCGCGGAGACTCGGAAGCCAGCGGCGGCGCCGTGGCTGCCGTCCCCGCCGGCTCCATCCCGCACGCCGACCGGCGCCTCCACCATCTCATGTATGCCAGCGGCGACCAGGAGCGCGCGTTCCCAACTCGCTCGGTGCGTGCTCATGGATCTCGAACCCGACACCATGGGCTCCGTGCACACGGGGCCCTATGGCCAGATCTTCCGCCCCGACAACTTTGTCTTCAGCCAGTCCGGCGCCGGCAACAACTGGGCCAAGGGCCACTACACCGAGGGCGGGGAGCTCATCGACTCCGTCCTCGACGTCGTCCGCGAGGAGGCCGAGAACTGCGCTGCCTCCAAGGTACTTTCCCCTTTCTTGAGGAGTCGCTCCAGTTACTCCGTTCCGCAGATTCTGGCCAGCGATTCTGACTTTTGTTCATGTGCTTGTCGTGAGGCTTCCAGGTGTGCCACTCCCTCGGCGGGGGCACCGGTTCCAAGATCAGGGAGGAGTACCCAGGCCGGATGATGCTCACCTTCTCTGTGTTCCCATCTCCAAAGGTCTCTGACACGGTGGTCGAGCCCTACAACGTCACTCTCTCGGTTCACCAGCTGGTGGAGAACGCCGACGAGTGCATGGTGCTGGACAACAAGGCGCTCTACGACATTTGCTTCCGCACCCTCAAGCTGACCACACCTAGCTGTAAGCAGATCTGTGACATCAAGCTATATTACCTGCCTGTACTTTTTTACCCGCCTGTACGTTTTTACTAATGTGAATGCTAAATGAATAGAAGAGATAGAGGATTAATACACTGACTCTGGCTTGGCAACTTTATATTGGTTTCTTGACCGAGATTCTGGTACAGATGGAACCGTGATTTGTGATAGTCTAGCGATTAGTAGAAAGCTAACTGTAAAATTATGTGCTTTGCAACTCTTGTCATAATCATATACATAGGATTAGTTCAGTTTAAAGCAGGGATTCAGATTGCTCTACTGTGGCACACATTGTCAATTAGTTAAGTGAGATCAAAATAGAAGTGCAGATTTGGTGGCAAAACATTCTATAGGGGAGCAGTTAACCGGTTTGTTGTTACAAGGTGCTCTGGTCTTTTAGCACACCAATTGGCTGCACATTGTACTTCTAATAGTGATTTTTTTATTAATGTGAGATCTAAGCTCAATAGTTCGCATAACTTGGGAGGCAATCCTGAAAAGGAGGAGATCACTTGAAATAGGCTTAGTGAAGAGAATTTGAGATGGCACGACCAAACATATTTGGGTTGACCTTGAATACCTAATGTCCCAGGGAATTTCAAGGGTGAGGAAGCTGGGTGAACTGTTTTCTGCTGACAGTAGGTGGTGGAATGAGGACACTCTCCAAGAGAACTTCTTAACACCAGACATCTGGGTGATAAAGAAGACCCCTCTTGGAAAATTGGACCAGGATATGTGGGTGTGATCCAGAATTTTATGCCTGTCAGGGCTAACTTGCACCTCCATCCCTACGCCCCTTTGATTACATTTGCAATTCAATATGCAAATAAGCTGGATGCTTGGATGCCCGTGGTGAGTGAAGTATGGCTTTAGTCTGTCGGTTAAGCTGACTAACTATTTCAAAATCTTGAAGGGCTCATTCAGTTGGAGGAAACTAAAACGTAGGAATTATGACTAGTATAGGAATTTGATAGGATGACACTTGCCATCCTGAGGAATTGACTTACCTCGTTCCTACGCGTAAAATGAGCTTTGAGTGGATGTCTAGTTTCCTTCAAAAACACAGGAAATGAGTAGTATTCCTATGATATTCCCGTACGCCTTTCCTACAAACTGAATGCATCTATAGAAAATTTTCCTCTGGAATCCTTGTTCCTACGTTTTTCCTATGAAAATCCTCCAAACCGAATGAGGCCGAACTAATGTTTTTTGTGACACCTGAACTGAAGCTGGTCATGCTAACAAAACCTTCAACTTATTAGAACAGAAATTGTAACAACAGTTTAGCTTATTGTTCTGTGAAGTAACTACTGTTGTACCAGAAAATTTTGTGCACGTGCATTCAATTACAGGTTATCTGAGCCTGCTTGCACTTGCAACTGATCAATGCTGATCCAGTTGTTCTCAGGATAGATAAAAATCAGTTCTTGTTCATTATAGAGGGCATCCAACATAAATAAGATTTTTAAATCTGACAAAACATTTTTATTGTACAATTCAGTCTGAAAGATAAGAGCAAACTTATCTGCCACTATAGAGGGAATCAAACATAAAATAGGTGACATGCAGATATTGACATACGATTACATTTTTATGGCATTACTAATCCAGTTATGGTTCCATTGTTGTCGCACACCGAACGTTCAATGAATTTCTTGAAGAAAATGTATGGAGTCTTTTGTTGTGTGCTTCAACCAGGTAAAATCCTATTGGTTATTCTAATCATACAATCTTCTGAGCCAATTTTGTGAGCTTAGTACAGTAGGATTCTTATTTTTGTAAGGCTTCCCAGTAGATATATTGGAGCCGCCCCTTCCTCTTCTACTGTGCTATCTCTACTTCTTTCCCTTCTACTTGATAGTCAAAAATTTAGTACATCTCCATGCTCATGGTTCTTCAGCACATATAGTCTACTATGTAATTATCTGTACAACCCATTTAACTCTGCAACAGCCACTAAAATATATCTGTAAGCTTGCATAGGAATAATTCATTTTTTTATTGTTGTTTGGTTATTGTGGTTCACAGCCAATTTCTTTAGGCTTTAAGCATATGGTAGGATTACACTAACAATCCAAGTAAATAGTATTTGGTCCTTTTGATTATGTTTCATGGCAATAAATATGTTTCCTTGTGGTGCAATTTGTTTCCTGCAATTGGTAACTCAACTTTTTTGCAGGGGGGTAACTACATTTCTTCCGTTGCTGAAAAAGCTGAGGTGAATTCTATGACAGTGAGGGTTGATGATAGGAGCACAATTAATTCTGATGTAAGTATGACAACCTTGTGTACTATTCTATCCTGGTCTTGCTTTTATTGTTGCACAACTTCTCTGATCTCCCAGTAGATTTGTTCAGTCGGTGTGGTTGTTAGGCTTAGTTTAGACATCTTTCTATTTTGAATATGTGCTTATACTGTTTGTCATCTGAAACCTACACTCAGTATACATTATGTCCAGGAAATAATCATCACGTACGGACATCACTCTGTACTCCTTCCGTTACATAATTCTTGTCGTGGTTTTAGTTCAACATTGCATAACCTTCTGGTTTTCCTGAGGTACTGCTCAGTAACTTTTTTTACCTCATGCATACAAAGATAGAACAAGAGTCACTGGATTAAGAATTCGAACTTTCAGAAGTTCAAAAAACAAATCTGCATAGTCTGTGGATGGGGATGGAAGGAAAGAATTGTGATTCTAATGTGCCATTGACAGTGGCGGGCATTAATTGGGGAGGCGGAGATAGCAGCTTGACATGCATGATGTTTGATTAGAATCGTGGTTACTTGGTGATGCTTTTAGTTTGCTAGAACTTTTTAGCCTGAAAGAATGCAAAATGCATATACACTGGGATTAGGAATCCATTAAGTTATCTTAGTTTCTCTTTCTGGTTTGAGTTTAGTATTATTTTTTCGTCTTCATGCATTTAATTTGCTGTGCAGGTGTCTTACATAAGATGCTATAAGGATTATATAACTTTCTTTACCGATCACAGTACCGACGGTGGCAGGCCATGCTTTCTATCTGCAGTTCTCCAACTAAAAGTCTAACTGCAGGAGTATGTAGAATCTTCTTTACTTAACTAGCTGATACTCACGGACATATCGTGAAGCACAAGCAGCCTTGCAACCACAAACCTTGCAGACTTCTCTTTTCATATCCAAACTTTGCAAACATTTCATTCATGTTTTTAAACTTATTCTACATTTATTTTAGTGCACCAAGAAAAAGTAAATTTGTGACCATTTGTGCTTATCTACTACTGCTTTGAGTTTTTTTTCTTCTTTAAAGGTTTGATAGTATATGTGTAGATTTTTCTATTTTTGTTACTATTACAAATTTAGTTACATTTCTCAAAATAAAAGAAAATACTAAATTTGTATGAACATATACTCCCTCTGTTCCTAAATAATTGTCTTTCTAGGCATTTTAACAAGTGACTACATACGAAGCAAAATGAGTGAATCTATACTCTAAAATATGTCTACATACATCCGTATGTAGTAGTCATTTGAAATGTCTAGAAAGACAAATATTTAGGAACGGAGGGAGTAGATCTTATGAAATTTGATTTCATGGTAATTTAGTTACATAAATTATTAAACTCTCAAAGAGTATGTATATGCAACAATCACAATGTATGTTTCTCTCGAAAAGCGATAATTCAACCAGTGGCAACACAAAGGCATGTTCACCTTATAGAGAATGAGGATAACATTGTTTTCGACGTTTGTCGGAATTGGATATAAGTGGCTCGTAGTGGCACGTGGAGCAGGATTTGCGGGTTTTTTCGCCCGGTGCAACGCACGGGCATTTGTACTAGTAATATAATTAATCAAGCAACATCACATATTACTGCTACTCACAATAATAATATGCATGCATACCTAAGCACACAAATCTCGCAGAAACTCCGGTATTACGGTCTAATATGTTGTGGCGGTGTGCACGAAAGTGAATCCATGTGTGGAAGGAGTTAGCGTAACCAAGGCTACACCAAGCACTGACTGAACACCGGTTGAACCTGGATGGATACGGAGGCGAGGACAGTCTTGGTGATCATGCGGTGGAACACAAAGGTCATGACCACATCATCATCAAGCATACGAAAGGGAATCGCACACGTCCAAAGAACGGGATGACAGGGTAGGATAGCGGTGGAAAGCAGGGCTTGTTGACATTGCCCTTTTTGATAACAAAGATCACTAAGAGTTGCCAAACGGACGACATGAAGGGCCCGGTTCGTGATAGAGACAAGTATGTCACCAAATCGATATGGGTGGATGGCGGAAAAGATATCGACGCGATATCCGAGGATAACTTCGGCAAATGGTGTCTGGAACACTTGGTACCAGGGCATCACTCTGCTGGGACAGAGGTGACGCCAAACATCGAAGAGCAGGGATGCAGATAGGGAAGATGCAGGCAACAGATAAAAACCGGTACCACCTACACTCACAAGATCACTATCAGTGACCAGATAATAATCTATATGCATGCTATGCAACAAGAAAATGCAACAAACAAGTGCAACAAACCAACTGGGCTCTATACTACCGCTTTCTAACGCTCGTGCGGGCTAGGGTGTCCTACAGCCAGACCTACTCTGATACCAAGCCTTATGGCACCCCGGCTCAGAGAAACCGGAACGCCCTGTATTCCTGCCCAAAGATCGAGGAGAAGTCTTCTGAAATACGGGCGCTGCTTAGCATAGAAAAAATCAGCTCTTTATTACAAGCTATATGGATGCAAGGCGATTACACCAGCATGGCGACACTACGCCTGCCACGGTTGCCCCATGCAAGCAGCAGAAAAACACGAAGCAACGAAATGACTCTAGCAGCGGAACAGCGGCGACGGTGATGAACTCCACTCCGCAGGGACTCTAGCTGGAACGCATATCCTAGCTGGCAAACAAAGGAATCAACGACAAACAAGCAAACAAATTCGGCATGACCTGCAAACTGCCATGACACGCCAGGTCAGTACATTGAATGTACTTGCAAGCTCACAACAACCAAGAGCAATCAAGAGAGACAATAGCATGGCGATTACAGGTTAAGAAGGATTAATATGATATCAATAGATCAATCATAGCATGAACAAGATGAACATGATACAACTAGAACAATATGAGCATGGCAATGAACATATGAACATGATGATACTATCATGCAACATGATGACTCTATCATGCACCAACTTACTCTGCTCGGCTTACCTCGTAACCATTACATACATCAGCTTACCATCACGGACATCACACGATCATCTCAGGATCCAATCAAGCTTGGTATTACCATACCGTAGTAATCATTACATGACCACAAGGAGCCTTACCTTTACCCTTGACTCTCGCACAACATCACAAATATCCATCAACTCGGTATCCACGGTACCACGGTGATCCTCTCGCAATCACAACCAATCTCCTTCTCATCAACGAACCAGGGTTGTTATTAACCAATTTATTATTATTACTGTTGACTCAGAGTGTGACCAACTATGAACTAGGCCCTTATCCGCGGGCGCGGCTATCGATAGGAAAATGTGACAATGCTATCGATAGGAAAATGTGACAATGTTATGTGACCCTGGTTCATAACAATGCTATGTGACCAACTATGACAATTAACCTAGTTAGGACCTTCCCATAAAAGGAAAATGTGGCTGCACTGGTCAGCTCGATGTGGTGGCACCATGACTCAGTCAACAATTGTTCAAGTTCATTATTATCCGATTAAACTTGAATGCAATAAGCTCAGCCATGATAAAATAACATGATGCAACTACAATGCATGAACATGATATCAACATAAGCATGGGGGTGCAACATAATCCTCAAGCATATCAACAACCATAAATCATATATCCGAATGAGCATGACAATGGACGAGCATGAATAACACAAGCATAACTCTACCATAAGCATAACATGACCACTAGCATCAGAAATAAATACCATGGCAATAACACTACCAAGTAAGCATTTAACCAACTAGATGCAAAGAAACATACATATCAATGGTACTTGGTAACCGACCATAGGCATGCAACGAAGAACATTACCAACACCAACATGTACTACTACCAAGCATGACATGTGACAAAAATACTAGCAACTAGTACATGATAACCACGTGCATAAAAACATAGCATGAAAGTGAACACAAATCCATAAGCATCACCGAAACAACGACAATAGAATCAAAACAAGCAGGCATTTATTAAATATTCAAATTGAAAAACATGGCTACTGCATGGCCATCATGCAAGTGGGTGTTGTGGCTTGCCTAGGGATGAATAAAACACCGGGAAGATGTGTGAGAAGATCGCATAAAGATTCGTCGGAAAGGGTTCTCCCTCGGAGGGGGATGATTAGGGGCAAGGGCAAAATGGTCATTTTCATAGTATGAACACCTTATGAAAATGGTACCAATATGATGGGCTCGACGAGACGAAGATGTAGGCTTTGAAATCACCATATTCGGAGTTACGATTGCGGAGATACACCCGTTCATTTGTTAGACAGAAAATACATAAAAAGTATTCTTTTTCTGCGCTAACCGGTGAACGTTCACAAAATAGTGGCTTCGGCGTCGGGCTGAAAAAGAGAAACGTGTTCTCAGAAGTAGGTCTTCAGAATAGCGAAAGCCTTTTCTGTGCAAAAGACGCAGAGGGGTGCGCTTTCTTAAGTTGAAAACGTAATTTCTGAAAAGCCGTTTCCACTAATCTAGTTGGACTGGCTCGTGGGTCGCTTACACGTGGGTCCCGCAGGAGGTGGGGGCCTGCCTGGCCCCTGTCTTCTTCTTCCTCGCCCTGCTCCCGCACGGGACAGGGAGGTAGGGGACGCGATGCTGAGGCGAGGCCGGCGCCGGGAACTGCTGCCTCCGGCTACCTCCGGCCAAGGCAGGGGCACCGATGGCCTTAGGGGGCGGCACTGCACCCGTCCCCGCAGCGAAGTGGGCACCGGGGAGGGCTGGAGCGGCGGCACAGGAGGAGGTAGAGAGCAGCAGCGACAGCCAATCTCGGGGGCGCGCGGCCACAGCCGCCCCAGCGTCAAGAGGAGGGAGTGGGGAGGAGCTGCGACGTGAGAGGAAGACGGTGGTGAGGTCAGAGGGTGGAGGAGGGGACCGGATAGCTTGTATTTAAGCCGAGCTTCGCGGTGGCCATGGCGGCAATGAAGAGCACTGAGGGACTCGGGGGGTGGATTGAGGGGCTGGGGAGGCGTAGAGGACGATGGGAAGAAACTTGGTGAGGTCGAGGGCTCTCGGGATGGGCTTAAATAGTCGCGGCAACGCAGTGCCCGGATGCGGCCGCGGTGACGCTTGTGCCGTCGCGCTGGCGCGAGCATAGGCACGGGGCGGGAGGGAAGACTTGTCCAGGAGCTTCACGGGGTCGCGGGAGGCCTCGGGCGAGCTCGGGAAAGCTTGGGAGAGCTTCGGCAATGGGACAAGGAGGAGCAGGGGAGGTTAGTGGCACGGGCGAGCTCGGAAGCGACGCAACCAGGGCGAGTCCAAACGGGGCAGCTTCATAGGGTGACGCGGGGGATCACGTGGAAGCTATTGGACACGGCGAGGCGCGCGAGCACGACGAACCAAGGAGGGGCCCGAGCAAACGACGCTCAGCTCGCGTCCATGGCGTGCCAAGGCGGCGGTCACCGCGTGAGCTGGCGCATGCGGGGCACAGCGATTGGCCAAATCATGTCTGAGGGGCAAGGGAAGCAGAGCAGAATGCCAAGGAGGACGAAACCACACATAGTGGCCATGAATGTGATCACAGGTAGCAAGAAACCAAATGCACAGCTAGGTGTTTGGAACTTTCTGTGGTTCACATGCTTGGTGATCAAGGATGAGATTTGACTGGTGTTGATCACTCACTAAGGTGATTAAGATGACAAAGTTTCAGCTCATACAAAGGGGTTTAGCTAGTACTTGTAGTGGAAAGTGCCATACTGACCAGAATAGCAAAATTTGAAGTAGCACTCACATACTAGCTTGTATTGATCTGAAATTTGGAATAGATGAGTTATTTGATCATATGAAGACTCTGTAAAAGTTTCATACCATTGGGATACACCAAAATGGTACTTGCTTCACAAAGCTCCAATCTGGTCAAAATCTTGGAAAAATTGCACAGGGAAAAAAGATAGGTGGATTGATCCAAACCTTGGTGGAGAGAGTTTATATGGGTAGGAGAAGGTCCTGAAAAATTTTCAGCAGTAATGGAGCAAGATAAAATATATTTGCTTCACTAGCTGAAAATTTGGACATAAACAAAGATTTGAAGGTATGCTCACATGGATGCATAGCATGAGCTCAGATCTTGTGGAGGGATTTGATTTGATGGTATAAAGGACCATGCAAAATTTCAACTCATTTGGACCATCCTAGCTAGTACTTGCGTCACAAACAATTTCCTCAGACAGGAACTTTGAAAAATTGCTCAGGAATATTCAATAAGAAAATTAAGTTGAATTTTGGCATGAGGCAATTATTTGTACTTGAAAAGGTGTCCAAAAATGTTTAGGTCAATTGGGCAAAGGTAAATAGCACTTGTTTCACAAACTGCCATTTAGGACAGGATACGAAAGGAACTAATTGAGCATGATGAAGAACATGGCAAACGAAATATTTTGCCATATTTGAGCAAGATATGACCCAAAAAAATTATGAGAATTATTTGGGAATTTTAGGAGTGATGGAGATGTAGGTTGCTTCACAACCTAGGGCAAAAAAGGATTATTTCTTTAATAGAAAAAGGAATATTCCCAAGGAAAAGAATATTGGGGTTGGGCTAGGATGAAAATGGCAAGCTCTTGGGATGGATATGAGGATGACAAGCCGCTGTGGAAAGGAGGAAGAGGTTATCTTCTCCAGTTTCCAGACCACATAGCCACGAAAAAAAGAAAACTGAAGCAAAACCTCAGAAAATCAAAAGAAAAAGAAAGGGCAAAAAATCAGGCTGTGACATAAACTCAAAGTTCATAGGATCCAAATAAACACACCGTAAAAAAAATACATCATATGGATCTCCAACAGACCATTGTATTGGGAATCAAAAGAGAGAGAGAGAGAGAGGAAGCCATCTAGCTACTAACTACGGACCCGTAGGTCTACAATGAACTACTCACGCATCAGCGGAGAGGCACCAATGGACATGATGAACCCCTCCGTGTTGGTGTCTAGATTGGATCTGATGGTTCTAGAACTTGCGGTGGCTGGAATTGATTTTCAACGACTCCCCTAGGGTTTCTGGAATGTTGGGGTATTTATAGAGTAAAGAGGCGGTTCAGGGGCACCTGAGGTGGGCACAACCCACCAGGGCACGCCTGGGCCTCCAGGTGCGCCCTGGTGGGTTGTGCTCCCCTTGGAGCAGGGGGCTTCTTCGGCCCACTGGATGTCTTTTGGTCCAAAAAAATCCACAAAATGTTTTGCTGTGTTAGGACTCTGTTTGGTATTGATTTCCTACGATGAAAAAACATGCAAAAAACAGCAACTGGCACTTGGCACTATGTCAATAGGTTAGTATCAAAAATGATGTAAAATGACTATAAAATGATTATAAAGCATCCAAGAATGATAATATAACAACATGGAACAATAAAAAATTATAGATATGTTGGATACGTATCAGACACCATGCCACGTTTCATAATTTTTGGGTGAGTTTTGGATTTACGGGGATTTAAAAACCGAGATTATCAATGTCTGAGGCCGAGGGAGACGCCGAGACGGTTGTAATTCATTCCCATTCTTCGCATGGGACCTAAACATGCACCCAAGGACACATGTATGATTTTTGTAGCCATTTTGGTTCACTAATTTGAATTATGCACATTAAATTAATGCTTATAAAACTTAATTATTATGTATAAAAAGGCCAAACAAACCCTAAATATTTAAATCGGTTCTGGTCAACCGTCTGTCACCCGTGGGTAAGCACTATGCACATGAGTTGTGCTAGCTCATGCTTCCTTCTTTACCAAGTTTTCCATATTAATTTTGTTATATATCCAAACACGCTACTGTTTCTCGCCACTCCTCCCATCGTTTTCCCGCCTCTGCTCCCATTGGTTTCCCGCTGCCATAGTTAGTGCTCATAGAAGGCTAGGCGGCGACACACCGGCCATGTAAATATTGCACACAGTTTCTAAAAGCACAAACGTGTGTGATAGTAGGGAGTAGGTCCCATAGGGTGACCAGCTTGAAACGCCTTAAAGGCAGGGAGGCAATTCCTATCAACAAGGGGTGGCTTCCCATCCGCTAATCTAGTCGAATATAACGCAGAAGTTAAGCATACTGGGGCTGAAGTAGTCTAAGGATGGGTGACCCGGTGGGAAGTTGCATATCTCATGCTTCATTAAAGTGCCATGATACAATCATTATAGACATTTATCATCTAAATGTATCTATAGTGACCTGTCATGACGATGATATAAACCTTGGGATCCTTGTGTTGGTAATTTGTAGAATATGTTTTTTTATTTGTTCTTCCTTGTTCTCAAAAATCAACGAATGGTCAATATTTGTAGGGCCACACAATCTATCCCTTTGACCCAACGTACGAGAATGGTTTTGACCATGATGTTTTCCTCTTGATGTGTGTGCTATTTTAGATCAAATCAAGTTTCAGCACATGCATTGGACGACACCCCCTACCCCCCTCCCCACCCGCCTTGAAGGTGTGGAACGGACAACGTACATCTTTAACCTGGCTCGGGGGGTACGATGTTCAATTTGTAATGTTACTAATGTAGGTGGTGCCCCATTGAAGTTGTGCATTTGGGATTTGAACAAATCACACACCAGACACATACATTTTTTTCGGGCCGCATGCAGGGTATAGGGGGTGTTTTGATCGAGCACGTCTCCCTTGTTGCGGTTTATAGGCGCCACACATATCTATGGGCTCTCTGAGGTATATATATATATATATATTATCCTTAACCGATAATGAGGGGGGCCCACATATTATATCCCTTTGACCCAACATACGAGAAGGGTTTGACCATGATGATTTCCTATTGCTATGTGTGCCATGTTAGACCAAATAAAGTTTGAGCATGCATTAGGCGACACCCCCGTCCCCCGCCTCGAAGTTGGGGAACTGACATCATAAGTATTGAACCTGGCTTGGGGTCGGGTACGGTGTTCGGTTTGTAATGTATTTGGTGCCCTTTCGAAGTTGTGCATTGGGGATTTGAACACATCACACACCACCCATACATATTTTAGGGTCACATGCAGTGTATAGGGGTCTTTTGATTGACCATGTATCCTTTGTGTGGTTTATTGTGATGACACTCATATCTGTGGGCTCCCCGGGTGTATATATATCACCCCTTTGATCGATAACGAGGGGTACGTGTTGGCCATGAATGGATTCCTCCTAGTTCGTGTTAGGTCTGGTCACCGTCACATGTTGTTCGAGAAAAGTTCGAGCTCATGCGTTCTCAGGATTCCCTCACACACGCTCGAATTGGTGGGTTGGACCGACACCGTACCCTGTGTATCTCGTCCTTAATTACCTCGCTTTCATGGTGGTTGTCTGTATCGAGAGGCAGGCGCCACATCTAAATTATACATTATTCGATATTGAGAACACACATCACCCCTTCGAATGTACATCATTTTGGGCCGCATGCAGGCGGTGCTGGTTTTGTGTCCCCTCTAGTGTGATTTTTGATGATGGTCCAATCTATTCTGTTACTAGTATATATAGGGTTGGACTATTATGTTACTAGTAACAAAATAATATTCTGTTACCCCTCCGCCCTATAAGGGTGCGATGCACCTACACCATAGAAACTTCCCGACCCACCCCGAACATAACCCACCTCCTTCCGCCGGAGACAGCCGTCGTGGGCGAGCGAGCAACGGCGTCAGCCGGAGCGAGGGAGCCCATGGCGCCGTGACTGGCCGCTGACGGATCCACCGCCGCCATCTTCTTCCTTGCTGGCAAAGCAACGCCGGGGCCGTGATCCACGCCCCCTGCCTCCCCCTCGCCGGAGCTCCTTCGCTGGTTCCGTGATCCTCGCCTCCCGCCTCCCCCCTCGCCTGAGCTCCTTCGCCGAGGTCGTGATCCTCGCCTCTCGCCCCCCCCTCGCCGAAGCTCCTTCGACGGGCCATGATCCCTGCCACCAGCCTCTCCCCCTCGTCGGAGCTCCTTTGACGGATCCGTGATCCCCACCACCAATCGCTGCCTCTCCGAAGCTCCACCAGAAGCGGGAGTGCCGTTGTCTCCCAAAGCTCCTTGCCTGCATCAATGGCGCCGCCTTCCTGAAGGAAATATGCCCTAGAGGCAATAATAAAGCTATTATTTATTTCCTTATTTCATGATAAATGTTTATTATTCATGCTAGAATTTTATTAACCGGAAACATAATACATGTGTGAATACATAGACAAACTTAGTGTCACTAGTATGCCTCTACTTGACTAGCTCGTTAATCAAAGATGGTTATGTTTCCTAACCATGAACAAAGTGTTGTTATTTGATTAACGAGGTCACATCATTAGTTGAATGATCTGATTGACATGACCCATTCCATTAGCTTAGCACCCGATCGTTTAGTATGTTGCTATTGCTTTCGTCATGACTTATACATGTTCCTATGACTATGAGATTATGCAACTCCCGTTTACCGGAGGAACACTTTGTGTGCTACCAAACGTCACAACGTAACTGGGTGATTATAAAGGAGCTCTACAGGTGTCTCCAAAGGTAGATGTTGGGTTGGCGTATTTCGAGATTAGGATTTGTCACTCCGATTGTCGGAGAGGTATCTCTGGGCCCTCTCGGTAATGCACATCACATAAGCCTTGCAAGCATTGCAACTAATGAGTTAGTTGCGGGATGATGCATTACAGAATGAGTAAAGAGACTTGCCGGTAACGAGATTGAACTAGGTATTGGATACCGACGATCGAATCTCGGGCAAGTAACATACCGATGACAAAGGGAACAACGTATGTTGTTATGCGGTCTGACCGATAAAGATCTTCGTAGAATATGTAGGAGCCAATATGGGCATCCAGGTCCCGCTATTGGTTATTGACCGGAGATTTGTCTCAGTCATGTCTACATTGTTCTCGAACCGAAGGGTCCGCATGCTTAACGTTACGATGACAGTTATTATGAGTTTATGCATTTTGATGTACCGAAGTTAGTTCGGAGTCCCGGATGTGATCACAGACATGACGAGGAGTCTCGAAATGGTTGAGATATAAAGATTGATATATTGGATGACTATATTCGGACACCGGAAGGGTTCCGGAGAAGTATCGGATAAAACCGGAGCACCGGGGGGTTACCGGAACCCCCCGGGGGGTTAATGGGCCTCATGGGCCTAATGTGGAGAAGAGGAAGGGGCTGCCAGGGCAGGCCGCGCGCCCCCTCTCCCCCTAGTCCGAATTGGACAAGGAGGGAGGGGCAGCGCCCCCCTTTCCTATTCTCCCTCCACCTCTCCTAGTTGGACAAGGATTGGGGGGGGGGAGTCCTACTCCCGGTAGGAGTAGGACTCCTCCTGCGCGCCACCATAGGGCCGGCCGCACCCCCCCTTGGATCCTTTATATACAGGGGCAGGGGGGCACCTCTAGACACACAAGTTAGTCCACGTGATCGTTCCTTAGCCGTGTGCGGTGCCCCCTGCCACCATATTCCGCCTCGATCATATCGTTGTAGTGCTTAGGCGAAGCCCTGCGTCGGTAGAATATCATCATCGTCACCACGCCGTTGTGCTGACGGAACTCATCCCCGAAGCTTTGCTGGATCGGAGCCCGGGGAGCGTCATCGAGCTGTACGTGTGCTAAGAACTCGGAGGTGCCGGAGTAACGGTGCTTGGATCGGTCGGATCGGGAAGACGTACGACTACTTCCTCTATGTTGCGTCAACGCTTCCGTTGCGGTCTACGAAGGGTACGTAGACAACACTCTCCCCTCTCTTTGCTATGCATCACCATGATCTTGCGTGTGCGTAGGAATTTTTTTGAAATTATTGCGTTACCCAACAGTGGTATCAGAGCCTAGGTTTTATGTGTTGATGTTATATGCACGAGTAGAACACAAGTGAGTTGTGGGTGATATAAGTCATACTACTTACCAGCATGTCATACTTTGGTTCGGCGGTATTGTTGGATGAAGCGGCCCGGACCGACATTACGCGTACGCTTACGCGAGACCGGTTCTCCCGACGTGCTTTGCACATAGGTGGCTTGCGGGTGACAGTTTCTCCAACTTTAGTTGAACCGAGTGTGGCTACGCCCGGTCCTTGCGAAGGTTAAAACAGCACCAACTTGACAAACTATCGTTGTGGTTTTGATGTGTAGGTGAGATTGGTTCTTGCTTAAGCCCGTAGCAGCCACGTAAAACTTGCAACAACAAAGTAGAGGACGTCTAACTTGTTTTTGCAGGGCATGTTGTGATGTGATATGGTCAAGACATCATGCTGAATTTTATTGTATGAGATGACCATGTTTTGTAACCGAGTTATCGGCAACTGGCAGGAGCCATATGGTTGTCGCTTTATTGTATGCAATGCAATCGCGCTGTAATGCTTTACTTTATCACTAAGCGGTAGCGATAGTCGTGGAAGCATAAGATTGGCGAGACGACAATGATGCTACGATGGAGATCAAGGTGTCGCGCCGGTGACGATGGTGATCATGACGGTGCTTCGGAGATGGAGATCACAGGCACAAGATGATGATGGCCATATCATATCATTTATATTGATTGCATGCGATGTTTATCTTTTATGCATATTATCTTGCTTTGATTGACGGTAGCATTATAAGATGATCTCTCACTAAATTATCAAGAAGTGTTCTCCCTGAGTATGCACCGTTGCGAAAGTTCTTCGTGCTGAGACACCACATGATGATCGGGTGTGATAGGCTCTACGTTCAAATACAACGGGTGCAAAACAGTTGCACACGCGGAATACTCAGGTTATACTTGACGAGCCAAGCATATACAGATATGGCCTCGGAACACAGAGACCGAAAGGTCGAGCGTGAATCATATAGTAGATATGATCAACATAGTGATGTTCACCAATGAAACTACTCCATCTCACGTGTTGATCGGACATGGTTTAGTTGATTTGGATCACGTGATCACTTAGAGGATTAGAGGGATGTCTATCTAAGTGGGAGTTCTTAAGTAATATGATTAAATTGAACTTAAATTTATCATGAACTTAGTCCTGGTAGTATTTTGCAAATTATGTTGTAGATCAATAGCCCGCGTTGTTGCTTCCCTGTGTTTATTTTGATATGTTCCTAGAGAAAATTGTGTTGAAAGATGTTAGTAGCAATGATGTGGATTGGATCCGTGATTTGAGGTTTATCCTCATTGCTGCACAGAAGAATTATGTCCTTGATGCACCGCTAGGTGACAGACCTATTGCAGGAGCAGATGCAGACGTTATGAACGTTTGGCTAGCTCAATATGATGACTACTTGATAGTTTAAGTGCACCATGCTTAATGGCTTAGAATCGGGACTTCAAAGACGTTTTGAACGTCATGGACCATATGAGATGTTCCAGGAGTTGAAGTTAATATTTCAAGCAAATACCCGAGTTGAGAGATATGAAGTCTCCAACAAGTTCTATAGCTAAAAAATGGAGGAGAATCGCTCAACTAGTGAGCATGTGCTCAGATTGTCTAGGTACTACAATCGCTTGAATCAAGTGGGAGTTAATCTTCCAGATAAGATAGTGATTGATAGAATTCTCTAGTCACCATTACCAAGTTAGTAGAACTTCGTGATGAACTATGATATGCAAGGGATAACGGAAACAACTCCCAAGCTCTTCGTGATGCTGAAATCAATGAAGGTAGAAATCAAGAAAAACATCAAGTGTTGATGGTTGACAAGATCACTAGTTTCAAGAAAAGGGCAAAAGAAAAAAAAGGGAACTTCAAGAAAAACAGCAAGCAAGTTGTTGCTCATGTGAAGAAGCCCAAGTCTGGTCCTAAGCCTGAGACTAGGTGCTTCTACTTCAAAGGGACTGGTCACTAGAAGCGGAACTACCCCAAGTGATTGGCGGATAAGAAGGATGGCAAAGTGAACATAAGTATATTTGATATACATGTTATTGATGTGTACTTTATTAGTGTTTATAGCAACCCCTCAGTATTTGATGCTAGTTCAGTTGCTAAGATTAGTAACTCGAAACGGGAGTTGCAGAATAAATAGAGACTAGTTAAGGGTGAAGTGACGATGTGTGTTGGAAGTGGTTCCAAGATTGATATGATCATCATCGCACACTCCCTATAATTTCGGGATTAGTGTTGAACCTAAATAAGTGTTATTTGGTGTTTGCGTTGAGCATGAATATTATTTGATCATGTTTATTCTAATACGGTTATTCATTTAAGTAAGAGAATAAATTGTTGTTCTGTTTACATGAATAAAACCTTATATGGTTACACACCCAATGAAAATAGTTCATTGGATCTCGATCATAGTGATACACATAATCATAATATTGAAACCAAAAGATGCAAAGTTAATAATGATAGTGCAACTTATTTGTGGCACTACCGTTTAGGTCATATTGGTGTAAAGCGCATGAAGAAACTCCATGTTGATGGGCTTTTGGAATCACTTGATTATGAATCAGTTGATGCTTGCGAACCATGCCTCATGGGCAAGATGACTAAGACTCTGTTCTTCGGAACAATGGAGCGAGCAACAGATTTGTTGGAAATCATACATACTGATGTATGTGGTCCGATGAATATTGAGGCTCGCGACAGGTATCATTATTTTCTGATCTTCACAGATGATTTGAGCAGATATAAGTATATCTACTTGATGAAACATAAGTCTGAAACATTTGAAAAGTTCAAATAATTTCAGAGTGAAGTGAAAAATCATCGTAACAAGAAAATAAAAGTTTCTACGATCTGATCGTGGAGGAGAATATTTGAGTTACGAGTTTGGTGTATAGTTGAAAAATTGTGGAATAGTTTCGCAACTCACGCCACCCGGAACACCACAGCGTAATGGTGTGTCCGAACGTCGTAATCGTACTTTACTAGATATGGTGCGATCTATGATGTCTCTTACTGATTTACCGCTATCGTTTTGGGGATATGCATTAAAGACAACTGCATTCACGTTAAAAAGGGCACCATCTAAGTCCATTGAGACGACATAATCTGAACTGTGGTTTGGCAAGAAACCAAAGTTGTCGTTTCTTAAAGTTTGGGTTGCAATGCTTATATGAAAAAATTTCAACTTGATAAGCTCAAACCCAAATCGGAGAAGTGCGTCTTCATAGGATACCCAGAAAGAAAAATGTTGGGTACACCTTCTATCACAGATCTGAAGGCAAGCTATTCGTTGCTGGGAATGGATCCTTTCTACAGAAGGAGTTTCTCTCGAAAGAAGTGAGTGGGAGGAAAGTAGAAAACTTGATAAGGTAATTGTACCTTCTCCCTTATTGGAAAGTAGTTCATCACAGAAATCTGTTCTTGTGACTACTACACCAATTAGTGAGGAAGCTAATGATGATGATCATGTAACTTTAGATCAAGTTACTACCGAATCTCGTAGGTAAACCAGAGTGAGATCCGCACCAGAGTGGTACGGTAATCCTGTTCTGGAAGTCATGTTACTAGACCATGACGAACTTGCGAACTATGAGGAAGCGATGATGAACCCAGATTCCGCGAAATGGCTTGAGGCCATAAAATCTGAGATGGGATCCATGTATGAGAACAAAGTATGGACTTTGATTGACTTGCCCGATGATCGGCAAGTAAATGGATCTTCAAGAGGAAGACGGACGTTGATAGTAGTGTTACTATCCACAAAGCTAGACTTGTCGAAAAAGGTTTTTGACAAAGTTCAAAGTGTTGACTATGATGAGAGTTTCTCACTCGTATCTATGCTTGAGTCTGTCTGAATCATGTTAGCAATTGCCGCATTTTATGAAATCTGGCAAATGGATAAACAAAACTGCATTCCTTAATGGATTTATTAAAGAAGAGTTGTATACAATGCAACCAGAAGGTTTTGTCAATCCTAAAGGTGCTAACAAAATATGCAAGCTCCAGCAATTCATCTGTGGACTGGTGCAAGCATCTCGGAGTTGGAATATATGCTTTGATGAGTTGATCAAAGCATATAGTTTTATACAGACTTGCGGTGAAGCCTGTATTTACAAGAAAGTGAGTGGGAGCACTACAGCATTTCTGATAAGTATATGTGAATGACATATTGTTGATCGGAAATAATGTAGAATTATTCTGTAAAGCATAAATGAGTGTTTGAAAGGAGTTTTTCAAAGAAAGACTTCGGTGAAGCTGCTTACATATTGAGCTTCAAGATCTATAGAGATAGATCAAGACGCTTGATAAGTTTTTTCAATGAGTACATACCTTGACAAGATTTTGAAGTAGTTCAAAATGGAGCAGTCAAAGAAAGAGTTCTTGCCTGTATTACAAGGTGTGAAGTTGAGTAAGACTCAAAGCCCGACCACGGCAGAAGATAGAAAGAGAATGAAAGTCATTCCCTATGCCTTGGCCATAGGTTCTATAAAGTATGTCATGCTGTGTACCAGATCTATTGTATACCCTGCACTGATTTGGCAAGGGAGTACAATAGTGATCTAGGAGTAGATCACTGGACATCGGTCAGAATTATCCTTAGTGAAATAAAGGATGTGTTTCTCGATTATGGACGTAACAAAAAGGTTCATCGTAAAGGGTTACGTCGATGCAAGTTTTTTGACACTGATCCAGATGATTCTAAGTCTCAATCTGGATACATATTAAAAGTGGGAGCAATTAGCTAGAGTAGCTCCGTGCAGAGCATTGTAGACATAGAATTTTGCAAAATACATACGGATCTGAATTTGGCAGGCCCGTTGACTAAATTTCTCTCACAAGCAAAACATGATCACTCTTTGGGTGTTAATCACATAGCGATGTGAACTAGATTATTGAATCTAGTAAACCCTTTGGGTGTTAGTCACATGGAGATGTGAACCAATCACATAAAGATGTGAACTATTGGTGTTAATCACATAACGATATGAACTAGATTATTGACTCTAGTGCAAGTGGGAGACTGAAGGAAATATGCCCTAGAGGCAATAATAAAGTTATTATTTATTTCCTTATTTCATGATAAATGTTTATTATTCATGCTAGAATTGTATTAACCGGAAACATAATACATGTGTGAATACATAGACAAACTTAGTGTCACTAGTATGCCTCTACTTGACTAGCTCGTTAATCAAAGATGGTTATGTTTCCTAACCATGAACAAAGTGTTGTTATTTGATTAACGAGGTCACATCATTAGTTGAATGATCTGATTGACATGACCCATTCCATTAGCTTAGCACCCGATCGTTTAGTATGTTGCTATTGCTTTCTTCATGACTTATACATGTTCCTATGACTATGAGATTATGCAACTCCCGTTTACTGGAGGAACACTTTGTGTGCTACCAAACGTCACAACGTAACTGGGTGATTATAAAGGAGCTCTATAGGTGTCTCCAAAGGTAGATGTTGGGTTGGCGTATTTCGAGATTAGGATTTGTCACTCCGATTGTCGGAGAGGTATCTCTGGGCCCTCTCGGTAATGCACATCACATAAGCCTTGCAAGCATTGCAACTAATGAGTTAGTTGCGGGATGATGTATTACAGAACGAGTAAAGAGACTTGCCGGTAACGAGATTGAACTAGGTATTGGATACCGACAATCGAATCTCGGGCAAGTAACATACCGATGACAAAGGGAACAACGTATGTTGTTATGCGCTCTGACCGATAAAGATCTTCGTAGAATATGTAGGAGCCAATATGGGCATCCAGGTCCCGCTATTGGTTATTGACCGAAGATTTGTCTCAGTCATGTCTACATTGTTCTCGAACCGAAGGGTCCGCACGCTTAACGTTATGATGACAGTTATTATGAGTTTATGCATTTTGATGTACCGAAGTTAGTTCGGAGTCCCGGATGTGATCACGGACATGACGAGGAGTCTTGAAATGGTCGAGACATAAAGATTGATATATTGGATGACTATATTCGGACACCGAAAGGGTTCCGGAGAAGTATCGGATAAAACCGGAGCACCGGGGGGTTACCGGAACCCCCCGGGGGGTTAATGGGCCTCATGGGCCTAATGTGGAGAAGAGGAAGGGGCTGCCAGGGCAGGCCGCGCGCCCCCTCTCCCCCTAGTCCGAATTGGACAAGGAGGGAGGGGCGGCGCCCCCCTTTCCTATTCTCCCTCCACCTCTCCTAGTTGGACAAGGATTGGGGGGGGGGGGAGTCCTACTCCCGGTAGGAGTAGGACTCCTCCTGCGCGCCACCATAGGGCCGGCCGCACCCCCCTTGGATCCTTTATATACGGGGGCAGGGGGCACCTCTAGACACACAAGTTAATCCATGTGATCGTTCCTTAGCCGTGTGCGGTGCCCCCTGCCACCATATTCCACCTCGATCATATCATTGTAGTGCTTAGGCGAAGCCCTGCGTCGGTAGAACATCATCATCGTCACCACGCCGTTGTGCTGACGGAACTCATCCCCGAAGCTTTGCTGGATCGGAGCCTGGGGAGCGTCATCGAGCTGTACATGTGCTAAGAACTCGGAGGTGCCGGAGTAATGGTGCTTGGATCGGTCGGATTGGGAAGACGTACGACTACTTCCTCTACGTGGCATCAACGCTTCCGTTGCGGTCTATGAAGGGTACGTAGACAACACTCTCCCCTCTCGTTGCTATGCATCACCATGATCTTGCGTGTGCGTAGGAAATTTTTTGAAATTACTGCGTTACCCAACACTTCCAAGATTATGCTAGTACGCCGCCGACAAGAGGAAGAAGAAGACGTCAAATGTGAGAACATGCCACTGCAGGTGATGTGTGCTTCCCACACGAATTTTCCTCAAAATTCAATATGCCTGATTGCTTCTGAAGCACAAATGATCAGTTCAAAAAATGTATTCAGATCTGGGTTTGCCTGAAGAAAAATACCACGTTTGTGTCAATTTATCAGTTCATCAGTCCTACTACGCAAAAGATTTGATTTAAAAATTGCACATACTATGCTCTTTATATATGTTACACTATTAGGTTCATCAGTACAACATGTGCTGCATCAGTAGCACATGTCCTATGATACAGAAGCTGATTGTACATTGCAAAATGCTTGCATCAGTTCATTACACCCGTGCCACTTGACACACAATTTGGATGTTCGAGCTTACTGGCAGTACCTGTAATGTGCTTGTTGTCAAAAAACATAAAGGTATGCATCAGTACAAATTAGCTTCAATAGTTTATATAAGGTTCAAGTACCACTACAAGTTGTATGCTGTGATTACTACTAGTACATGTCATGTAGTTGCATCAGTTCAAACGAGTAAAAGACTGTTGTTGAAAAAAATACACTTGTTAATCAATAAGTTCCATGATACAGAAATTAGGAGTACTTATAATGTAGATGCATAAGTTCTATAGGAAAAACAAAAAAGACATGCATCAGTTTTATATTAATGCCTACTGTTCCCAAGTTCAATGTTCAGTTTACAAGCAGTGCACCAAATTTTCATGCATCAGTTATAGGGGAAGAAAGATAAAAACTGTGCATAATTGATGCATCAGTGCTAAAAACAGTACATCAGTGTTGAATATGTCCATCCATCAGTTCGACTGAAAGACATCAGATAGAAAATAGACAACAAAGTTCAATAATGCCCAGCGATGCAAGTTCAACTTATACATTACCTTCACTACATGACATGTTACCCATATCATGTATAGGAGAAAAGGCAGAAAAGATTAATCCCAAAACTGTTGAATGTCATTGCAGAAACATGCAAGGCAGCACACGCAGGGAGGGTTTGATGAGCCAAGCAGTTATGAGGCACCGCCTGGTTGGGTAACACCAGAAATAGCCCCCGGATACTTCAACAATACAGGCAGATTTCAAGAATCACCAGAATCATCAGAAGCACAGACTGGTTCTTCTCTGCAGCAAACACCGCTTACTAGGAATACAAGCTTTTCCACTGCTAGGGTGCAACAAGGTCCACAATGTCCCCAACAACAAATATTTTCCTTCCCGGGCACATGCAGAAAGGCAAGGACATCCAGGCTTCCACCAGTCGCTCCATCAACATCAATCATTCATGCTGCAAAAGCAATTGTGACAGGAAGACCAGGCCAAAGAGGCAGGAATGTTCGCCACTCTAGTAGGGTGCAAAGTAGAAGATATGAGCCATGTAGACAGGAGCAACCTCACAATGAATATGAGTGAATATGGCCGTACAATGAGAGATGGAGAGCTTCATCAACATTGCTCCCTCCAAAAGATGCATTGCTACATGTGCCGAGGGTGACACCACCCGCGCCCACACACCAGGGTGAACAACAAACACCAGATGCATCACAGAGCTATACACATGTAAGTATCCATTCAGAAAAAACATACACACATAGTCGATACCCTAGTACTGTGACCACCCCACCTAACATTTTCATCACCCTGTTTTGTTTGCTCACTGTTGTGTGTAGCCCCCTAACATTGAGAGCTTACATTATGACAAGGCTAGAGATGCGCTTTGAAACTTTCAAATAAGCAAAGAACTTGTACAACGTCTATGCAAAGCACGCATGTTTTGCTGCAGGGAAGGCTCCAAGGTTAACAGCAGAGTCTACCTTTATTGCACATGCTATGGAGTCTATGAATCGAAGGTTTCAGATGCAAATAGACGACGGAACAAGACCACAGCCAGGACTAACTGCAGGGCTAAAATGAGGCTGAAGAGAGAAAAGGATAGAACACTTGTCGTAAACGAGATATGCTGGGAACGCAACCACATGCTATTGGTCAGCCCCCAAATGCTTGTATTATTGCACTCCCACAAAAACTTTGACAACACAATCTTGGAGTACGCCAAGTACCCGCAGTTCAAAGGCACTGAACACACACAAATCATGAGCATACTGGGAGGTGATGACCTTGGTGGCTACTCCTTGAAATGAACACCAAAGACCTGATTAACATGTAAGTACAAACTTGTTTTCCTCCTAGACCCGACCCCCTCCGTCATTTTTCCTCTATCAGTACAGACATATTATGCAAGGAATGACCTGATGCTGGTTCAACATGCATTTTTGAACAACTGTTCGCTTTTAATATGCAGGAAAGTAAAGAATTCAAGGATGGGTGATGTGAACGATGTCCTAAAGACTATCAACTTCTTTAGGGAGATGAAAGCGATAAACAAGGAATTCTTCTGCGACATACATCTTGATGAGTTCGACAGAGTGAAGAACATATTTTGGGCGAACGCAAGCTGCCGAGGGGCATACCAAGACTTTGGCGACTGCATGATGTTTGACACCACATATAAGACCAACAAGTACCATGTGCCACTTAGGGTGTTTGTGGGTAATAACAACCACTTGCAGACTACATTCTTTGCTTTTGCCCTGATAAGAGATGAGGATGCAGATTCATTCCGATGGCTGTTCAAAACATTTTTAAGTTGCATGAGATAGAAGGCTCCTACATGCATCCTCATAGGTACCACCGCCAAACCCAAAAAAAGGAAAATGACACAGTAAAAATGTTGTATTAGTTCTACTTGTATATATGCACTACCATCTGCTGACCACCCCACGTCTCTTTTCTCATTACCAGACCAGTGCCCAGCAATGGCTGCACAACCTCCACGAACACTTTAAGGATGAATTCACAACAATCATCAACTAGCCCCTCATGCCAAATAAGTTTGAGGCTGCCTAGAAAGCACTCATGGATAAGTACAACCTCCATGACGATGCCACGATGGTGTCAATGTGCAACGAGCGCGAGAAATGGATATCAGCTTACTTCAAAGAATTTTTTTGTGCCAAAATGACATCCACACAACGGAGTGAGAGCATGAACTATGTGTTGAAGAAGAACTTCGTAAGTGAGAGACAAAACCTGCACCAGTTTGTCAGCCAGGCAAACACCTGTGTCAAAACAGGTTGCAGACAGAGAACCAGGAGACAATGGGCAACCGGGTATACCTCTATCACCTGTCGTAAGACAATAATGTGCTTACTAAAGTAATTCTTTCTTAGTTAGACAAGTTTTTGTTGTGAGAAAACTAATAATTTGTTCATCGCTCTTGCTTGCGCCAAAAGAACAAAACACGCCGCCCCTCTATGGTTTCGACACTTAGATGGCAAAGCTTTACTCACGAGGTGTGTACAGTGAGATCAGAAAGAGGCTAAAACTGAGCACCCTCTTCATGGTGACGGAGACGGAAGAGCCCACAAAGTACCTTGTGCACTACAACAAACCGCAAAAGCAGTTTGCGTGGTCTCAACACGCGTTCTAGGTGGTTGCAGACCCCGTGGGAGAAATATATGACTATGAGTGCAAGCTGTGGGACCACACAGGTGAGGACTAAAAAAAGATGTTACGAACTATAGTACTTTTTTGCAAGTTTTTGTTCGAATGAAATGACAGAAAACATCCACATCTTCCAAAAAAGGTATTTTCTGCCTGCATGTCCTGTGCATGATGCAGACAATTAAGGTTGACAGCATTCCGGAGAAATACATCCTCAGGAGATACACCAAACGCCCGAACATCCAGCCAGCCTTCAACAGAAATGACTTGAGGACAGTAGCGTCAAACAAGGCCTCCCAATACTTCATTGAAAGCGCACTACTGCAGCTGAACATGAGAGTGCACAGAAAAAGCTTGAGAAGCCAAGACCAAATGGCGAGGTCACGGATCATCATGGAAAGACTTGAACAAGAACTCGACGCCATGCATTCTACTGAAAATGGAGATGTCACGGACATTGAAGCAGAAAAAATTGAGTAGGATTGTCGTGGGAAACCACGACCACCTATGAGACCAAGAGGAGCTAAAGGGGCGTCGAACAACACGACAGAGATCACACAGGCGGTCTTTACCCAGGTTCAGGCCGCTGTGAGGCATAAAACCCTACTCGTGCTTTGGTGGATTGATGGTGGAAAAATGGAGGTGAGTGCAACACGCTTTCCCAGTAGAGTCACCTTGGGGCAAAACGGCTACGCGCGTATGAATCTGCGAGGGGGTGGATTTGCTAACCCTTTCTACGGTTGCCTTGGGCCTCCATTGATAGACAAAGGGGTCACCACTGTGGCAAATCAGTCATTATGCGCTGATAGGATATCAAACAATTCTATCATACCTAACTCTGCAGGCTGACATGGCGCATTAAATGCGCCGCTCAATGTCACGTCGTAGCTTGCCCGACAGGTCCTGCCGGGCTATTTGGCCAGCTTCTCATCTGCTCACACACATGACGGGTGTCGCCTGTAGGTATTTCCTGTAGAAAGTGGCTGCCATGTGGTGAACAACAGCCACTTTGGAGCTTGACACCGCACCGATCGACGACGTGCGTTGTGGTGAGGTGGTGTGGTGAGGTGGTGCTGCTTTCACGAGTCCCGGCAGGCCCTGTCGGGACGGCGTGGAGGCTTGCTTCCGGGGTGACCCCGCCCTTGCCTGGCTCGCCTGCCCAGCAAGGGAGGCTTTTTCCCTTAGTGATATCTTTCTCTTCTGGCTAGTCTTGGTCTTCGAGAACTATGTAGACATGACCGAGACATATCTCCGGTCAATAACCAATAGCGGAACCTGGATGCTCATATTGGTTCCCACATATTCTACGAAGATCTTTATCGTTCAAACCGCAATAACAACATACGTTATTCCTTTTGTCATCGGTATGTTATTTGCCCGAGATTCGATCGTTGGTATCATCATACCTACTTCAATCTCATTACCAGCAAGTCTCTTTACTCGTTCCATAATGCATCATCCCGTAACTAACTCATTAGTCACATTGCTTGCAAGGCTTATTATGATTTGCATTACCGAGAGGGCCTAGAGATACCTCTCGGATACTCGGAGTGACAAATCCTAATCTTGATCTATGCCAACCCAACAAACACCTTTGGAGACACCTGTAGAGCATCTTTATAATCACCCAGTTACGTTGTGACGTTTGATAGCACACAAGGTGTTCCTCCGGTATTTGGGAGTTGCATAATCTCATAGTCAGAGGAATATGTATAAGTCATGAAGAAAGCAATAGCAATAGATCATTATGCTAAGCTAACGGATGGATCTTGTCCGTCACATCATTCTCCTAATGATGTGATCCCGTTCATCAAATGACAACTCATGTCCATGGCTAGGAAACTTAACCATCTTTGATCAACGAGCTAGTCTAGTAGAGGCATACTAGGGACACAGTGTTTTGTCTATGTATCCACACATGTATCAAGTTTCCAGTTAGTACAATTCTAGCATGAATAATAGACATTTATCAAGATATAAGGAAATATAAAATAACAACTTTATTATTGCCTCTAGGGCATATTTCCTTCAGTATCCTACTTGCACTAGAGTCAATAATCTAGTTCACATCGTCATGTGATTTAACACCAATAGTTCACATCATCATGTGACCAACACCCAAAGGGTTTACTAGAGTCAATAATCTAGTTCACATTGCTATGTGGTTAACACCCAAAGAGTACTAAGGTGTGATCATGTTTTGCTTGTGAGAGAAGTTTAGTCAATGGTTCTATCACATTCAGAGCCTTATGTATTTTGCAAATATTCTATGTCTACAATGCTCTGCATGGAGCTACTCTAGTTAATTGCTCCCACTTTCAATATGTATCCAAATTGAGACTTAGAGTCATCCGGATCGGTATAAAAGCTTGCATCGACTTAACTCTTTATGATGAACTCTTTATCACCTCCATAACCGAGAAATATTTCCTTAGTTCTCTTAGGTAACTAAGGATAACTTTGACCGCTGTCCAGTGATCCACTCCTGGATCACTATCGTACCCCCTTTCCAAACTCATGGCAAGGTACACAACACATCATGTCATACGTTGTAGAACCTATGGCTGAGGCGTAGGGAATAACTTTTATTCTCTCTCTATGTTCTGTCGTGGTCGGGTTTTGAGTCTTACTCAACGTCATACCTTACAACTCAGGCAAGAACTCCTTCTTTGACTGATCTATTTTGAACTCCTTCAAAATCTTATCAAGGTATGTATTAATTGAAAGTATTATCAAGCGTCTTGATCTATCTCTATAGATCTTGATGCCCAATATGTAAGTAGTTTCACCAAGGTCTTTCTTTGAAAAATCCTTTCAAACACTCCTTTATGCTTTCCAGAAATTTCTACATCATTTTCGATCAACAATATGTCATTCACATATACTTATCAGAAAGGTTGTAGTGCTCCCACTCACTTTCTTGTAAATACAGGCTTCACCACAAGTTTGTATAAAATCATATGCTTTGATCACCTTATCAAAGCGTATATTCCAACTCCGAGATGCTTGCACCAGTCCATAGATGGATCGCTCTAGTCTGCACACTTTGTTAGCACCTTTAGGATGAACAAAACCTTCTGGTTGCATCATATACAACTCTTCTTTAAGAAATCCATTAAGGAATGCAATTTTGACATCCATTTGCCAGATTTCATAAAATGTGGCAATTGCTAACATGATTTGGACAGACTTAAGCATAGCTACGAGTGCGAAAATCTTATCATGGTCAACACCTTGAACTTGTCAAAAAACTTTTTCGACAAGTCTAGCTTTGTAGATAGTAACACTACTATCAGCGTATGTCTTCCTCTTGAAGATCCATTTATTCTCTATGGCTTGCCGATCATCGGGCAAGTCAAACAAAGTCCATACTTTGTTCTCATACATAGATCCTATCTCAGATTTCATGGCCTCAAGCCATTTTGCGGAATATGGGCTCATCATCGCTTCCTCATAGTTTGTAGGTTCATCATGGTCTAGTAACATGACTTCCAGAATAGGATTACCATACCACTCTGGCGCGGAACGTTCTCTAGTTGACCTATGAGGTTTGGTAGTAACTTGATCTGAACTTTCATGATCATCATCATTAACTTCCTCACTAATTGGTGTAGGCATCAGTGGAACTGATTTTTGTGATGAACTACTTTCCAATTTTTGAGAAGGTACAACTACCTCATCAAGTTCTAGTTTCCTCCCACTCACTTCTTTCGAGATAAAACTCCTTCTCTAGAAATGATCCATTCTTAGCAATGAATATCTTGCCTTCGGATTTGTGATAGAAGGTGTACCCAACAGTTTCTTTTGGGTATCCTATGAAGACACATTTCTCCGATTTGGGTTCGAGCTTATCAGGTTGAAGCTTTTTCGCATAAGCATCGCAACCCCAAACTTTAAGAAATGACATCTTAGGTTTCTTGCCAAACCATAGTTCATACGGTGCCGTCTCAACGGATTTAGATGGTACCCTATTTAAAGTGAATGCAGTTGTCTCTAATGCATAACCCCAAAATGATAATGGTAAATCGGTAAGAGACATCATAGATCGCACCATATCTAATAAAGTACGGTTAATACGTTCGGACACACCATTACGTTGTGGTGTTCCAGGTGGCATGAGTTGTGAAAATAGTGCACATTGTTTTAAATGAAGGCCAAACTCGTAACTCAAATATTCGCCTCCGCGATCAGATCGCAGAAACTTTATTTTCTTGTTATGATGATTCTCTACTTCACTCTGAAATTCTTTGAACTTTCCAAATGTTTCAGACTTGTGTTTCATTAAGTAGATATACCCATATCTGCTCAAATCATCTGTGAAGGTCAGAAAATAACGATACCCGCCGTGATCCTCAACACTCATTGGACCGCATACATCGGTACGTATTATTTCCAATAAGTCAGTGGTTCACTCCATTGTTCCGGAGAACGGAGTTTCAGTCATCTTGCCCATGAGGCATGGTTCGCAAGTATCAAATGATTCATAATCAAGTGATTCCAAAAGCCCATCTACATGGAGTTTCTTCATGCACTTTGCACCAATATGATCAAAACGGTAGTGCCACAAATATGTTGCACTATCATTATCAACTTTACATCTTTTGGCATCAATATTATGAATATGTGTATCACTACGATCGAGATTCAATAAACCATTTACATTTGGGTGTATAACCATAGAAGGTTTTATTCATGTAAACAGAACAACAATTATTCTCTGACTTAAATGAATAACCGTATCACAATAAACATGATCCAATCATATTCATGCTCAATGCAAACACCAAATAACATTTATTTAGGTCCAACACTAATCCCGAAGGTAGAGGGAGTGTGCGATGGTGATCTTATCAACCTTGGAATCACTTCCAACACACATCGTCACCTTGCCCTTAACTAGTCTCTGTTCATTTTGCAACTCCTGTTTCGAGTTACTAATCTTAGCAACTAAACCGGTATCAAATACCCTGGGGTTACTATGAATACTATTAAAGTACACATCAATAACATGTATATCAAATATACCTTTGTTCACTTTGCCATCCTTCTTATCCGCCAGGTATTTTGGGTAGTTTCCGCTTCTAGTGACCATTCCCTTTGCAGTAGAAGCACTCAGTTTTAGGCTTAGGTCTAGCTTTGGGTTTCTTCACGGGAGTGCCAACTTGCTTGCCATTCTTTCTTGAAGTTCCCTTTCTTTTCATTTGCCCTTTTCTTGATACTAGTGGTCTTGTTAACCATCAACACTTGATGCCCTTTCTTGATTTCTACCTTTGCCGATTTTAGCATCACAAAGAGCTCGGGAATCGTTTTCGTCATCCCTTGCATATTATAGTTCATCACGAAGTTCCAGTAACGTGGTGATAGTAACTAGAGAACTCTATCAATCACTATCTTATCTGGAAGATTAACTCCCACTTGATTCAAGCGATTGTAGTACTCGGACATTCTGAGCACATGCTCACTGGTTGAGCTATTCTCCTCCATCTTTTAGGCAAAGTACTTGTCAGAGGTCTCATACCTCTCGACTTGGGCATGAGTCTGAAATACCAATTTCATCTTTTGGAACATCTTATATGCTCTGTGGCGTTCAAAACATTTTTGAATTCCCGGTTCTAAGCCGTAAAGCATGGCGCACTAAACTATCAAGTAGTCATCATACCGAGCTTGCCAAACGTTCATAACGTCTGCACCTGCTCCTGCAATAGGCCCGTCACCTAGCGGTGCATCAAGGACATAATTCTTCTTTTCAGCAATGAGGATAATCCTCAGATCACGGACCCAGTTCGCATCATTGCTACTATCATCTTTCAACTTATTTTTCTCTAGGAGCATATCAAAAATAAACGGGGAGCTACATCGCAAGCTACTGATCTACAACATAGATATGCAAAAACTATCAGGACTAAGTTCATGATACATTTAAGTTCAATTAATCATATTACTAAAGAACTCCCACTTAGATAGACATCCCTCTAGTAATCTAAATGATCACGTGATCCATACCAACTAAACCATGTCCGATCATCTCGTTTGATGGAGTAGTTTCCAATGGTGAACATCTCTATGTTGATTATATCTACTATATGATTCACGTTCGACCTTTCGGTCTCAGTGTTCCGAGGCCATATTTGCATATGCTAGGCTCGTCAAGTTTAACCCGAGTATTCTGCACATGCAAAACTGGCTTACACCCATTGTATGTGAAGTAGAGCTTATCACACCCGATCATCACATGGTGTCTCGGCACGACAAACTGTAGCAACTGTGCATACTCAGGGAGAACACTTATACCTTGAAATTTAGTGAGGGATCATCTTATAATGCTACAGTCGTACTAAGCAAAATAAGATGCATAAAAGATAAACATCACATGCAATCAAAATATGTTACATGATATGGCCATCATCATCTTGTGCCTCTAATCTCCATCTCCAAAGCACCGTCATGATATCCATCGTCACCGGCTTGACACCTTGATCTCCATCGTAGCATCGTTGTCATCTCGCCAACTATTGCTTCTACGACTATCGCTACCGCTTAGTGATAAAGTAAATCAATTACATGGCGATTGCATTTCATACAATAAAGCGACAACCATATGGCTCCTGCCAGTTGCCGATAACTTTTACAACACATGATCATCTCATACAATAAACTATATCGCATCATGTCTTGACCATATCACATCACAACATGCCCTGCAAAAACAAGTTAGACGTCCTCTACTTTGTTGTTGCAAGTTTTACGTGGCTGCTACGGGCTTCTAGCAAGAACCGTTCTTACCTACGCATCAAAACCACAACAATTTTTCGTCAAGTGTGCTGTTTTAACCTTCAACAAGGACCGGCCATAGTCAAACTTGATTCAACTAAAGTTGGAGAAACAGACACCCGCCAGCCACCTGTGTGCGAAGCACGTCGGTGGAACCAGTCTCATGAACGCGGTCATGTAATGTCGGTCTGGGCCGCTTCATCCAACAGTACCGCCGAATCAAAGTAAGATGTTGGTGGTAGGCAGTATGATATAGACCGAACCTCGTTGCGGAGATCCGATCTGTTATTGCGGCCCGATCTTTCACGGTACTCCACCTTCAGTAACAGTAACCTCTCGCCCGCGCACGCGATGTACACAAAGTAGAGGGTTTGAACCTTGCGGCTCAGCACGGGAGAAACAATCTGGACGACGGCATCTCACGCGCAAAACAATTTCCTCACAGAAATCGCAACAAAGAGGTTTTCTAAAGCTACCTCAAAAACTTGATACGGGTGTCTACCCCTGAAAACACATCTGTCTATTTCATATCAAAATATAACCTAACTTTTACATGGTCGCACCTTTGGCCTTTATAGGCTGCACACACGCACAAAAAAAAGATAAAAGGAAACTCTAAACCGAACCTGAAACTTCTCCCGAAACCCACAAGGTTACAACTAATTCTAAATATGCTTGGACTATAATTTGGTGCGCCATTATTTCCTTTAATTGTTCTGGTGGACCCCATCCGACTTCCTTCAAACATAGCAGACTCCACACGCTCCACGACACGTTTGCACTTGCGTGATATTTGTGCGGCTGAAACAAGAACATAAATCCTAGTACCTTGATTCTTCCTTTAACTCCTTCCATATCTCCAATTAAATAGCCATAATTCTTGGTTGCATGCACCGAATGGATTTTGCCTCCTACAATTAAAATAGAATAGCATTCTATGCTGGCTTTCATCTCATGTTTTTCTCTCTTTATTTCTTGCACCATTGTACGCATGTCAAATTTTGAAATAAATCTTATCTGGTCCTGAGCTTGGACTTGTTTCTTCTTTCGGCCTATATTAATTCTGTGCGATGCATCAACGTGCATGCAAGTATTAGCTAGTGTATGCTCATCTTCATTACTTGGCCGTAGATACTCCAATGTAGATGCATCGTACTTTCGGACAACACTGGCTTCAGATGAAACATCGATGACCTTACTGTTTTTATTACGAAGGGTCGTATCATCATCCCCCCTTGAATCGAAACCTTCCTCGGTTCTGAGTCAATTTCTTCAACAATATTTTTATTTGCAGACTGAACGACCGCCGTAAAATTTTTGGTAGCTTTGACCCTCTTCTTTTCTACTTCTGATGCGGCATGAGCAATATCTCGCTTCTGACGATCTGCGATATACTTCTCCGATGTGTACGACTCAAGTGGTAAAAGTCGTCCCTTCCGAACAAACGAAAATTCTCCAATAGAATGATAAGTTAATTGCCTCTTGTCCGTCCATGGTTTGCCTAGTAGTATAGAGCAAGCATGCATGTGCATAGGAAGCACATCACACACGACCGTCATCATATCCAGATAAAGTAAAATATACCTCCACGCAATGCTTGATTTTAACAAACTTGTCCTTCCACCAAATCTCATATGGTTCTGGATGCTCAATTAATGGCAGGTGCAAAGCATCAACCACAATCCGACTCACCAAATTCACATTGGAATAGCAATTGATCAATGTTGCACAACTCGCCAGCCCGACGCGCACATGTGTAAAGCATTGGTACCAAGGCAAGGCACACAATGGATCCTTCTCCACCGACATTATCATTTGCGAGCTACAATCTTTCCTCATGATAAAAAATTCAATAGAACTCGAAGAAAAATATTGTACCGTGAACGACCTTTGCTCTGAATACCAACTGATATAGACCGAACCTCGTTGCGGAGATCCGATCTGTTATTGCGGCCCGACCTTTCACGGTACTCCACCTTCAGTAACAGTAACCTCTCGCCCACGCACGCGATGTACACGAAGTAGAGGGTTTGAACCTTGCGGCTCAGCACGAGAGAAACAATCTGGACGATGGCATCTCACGTGCAAAACAATTTCCTCACAGAAATCGCAACAAAGAGGTTTTCTAAAGCTACCTCAAAAACTTGATACGGGTGTCTACCCCTGAAAACACATCTGTCTATTTCATATCAAAATATAACCTAACTTTTACATGGCCGCACCTTTGGCCTTTATAGGCTGCACACACGCACAAAAAAAAAGATAAAAGGAAACTCTAAACCGAACCTGAAACTTCTCCCGAGACCCACAAGGTTACATGCGTTATTTTTAGCATGCAATATGTTACAAGGAATAACTAATTCTAAGGCTAGTCATAGTGGAAGTAACTTAGCTAGTAACATAGCACACTTCGAGAAAATTTTGCTTATGTGGCAAGTAATTAATGAGAGGTGCTAACATAATATGTTACTGTAACATAACGCTTTCCAAGACAAGATGAGTCTACGAGCTAATAAATGAAGCAATCTATGATACTACTATTATGTTACTTTGCATTATGAAGGTAGTAACTTAGACTAGTGTCATGCATATGATACTAGTCTAAGTTACTCCCCACTATGACCAGCCTAAATATGCTTGGACTATAATTTGGTGCGCCATTATTTCCTTTAATTGTTCTGGTGGACCCCATCCGACTTCCTTCAAACATAGCAGACTCCACACGCTCCACGGCACGTTTGCACTTGCATGATATTTGTGCGGCTGAAACAAGAACATAAATCCTATTACCTTGATTCTTCCTTTAGGCTGGTCATAGTGGGGAGTAACTTAGACTAGTGTCATGCATATGACACTAGTCTAAGTTACTATCTTCATAATGCAAAGTAACATACTAGTAGTATCATATATGGCTTCATTTATTAGCTCATAGACTCATCTTGTCTTGGAAAGCGTTATGTTACAGTAACATATTATGTTACCACCTCTCATTAATTACTTGCCACATAAGCAGAATTTTCTCGAAGTGCGCTATGTTACTAGCTAAGTTACTCCCACTATGACTAGCCTTAACTCCTTCGATATCTCCAATTAAATAGCCATAATTCTTGGTTGCATGCACCGAATGGATTTTGCCTCCTACAATTAAAACAGAATAGCATTCTATGCTGGCTTTCATCTCATGTTTTTCTCTCTTTATTTCTTGCACCATTGTACGCATGTCAAATTCTGAAATAAATCTTATCTGGTCCTGAGCTTGGACTTGTTTCTTCTTTCGGCCTATATTAATTCTGTGCGATGCATCAACGTGCATGCAAGTATTAGCTAGTGTATGCTCATCTTCATTACTTGGACGTAGATACTCCAGTGTAGATGCGTCGTACTTTCGGACAACACCGGCTTCAGATGAAACATCGATGACCTTACTGCTTTTATTATGAAGGGTCGTATCACAGTATGACTATTATCACCCACAACTCTTTGTCTTCTACTCGTGCATATCATCTACGCATAGATCTGGCTTGGATGCCACTGTTGGGGAACATAGCATGCAATTTCAAAAATTTGCTCTGATCACGCAAGATCTATCTAGGAGATGCATAGCAACAAGAGGGGAGAGTGTGCCCACGTACCATAGTAGATCAAAAGTGGAAGCATTATGTTACCGCGGTTGATGTAGTCGAACGTCGTCATGATCCAACCGATCCAAGTACTGAACGTACGGCACCTCCGTGTTTAGCACACGTTCAACTTGATGACATTCCTCGAACTCTTGATCCAGCAGAGGGTCGAGGAAGAGTTCCGTCAGCACAATGGCGTGGTGACGGTGGTCGTGATGTGATCCGTGCAGGGCTTAACCTAAGCACTACGACGCTATGACCGGAGGAGTAAACTATGGAGGGGGCATCACACACGGCTAAGAGAACATCTGATGTGCTATGGGGTGCCCCCTGCCCCCATATATATAGGAGGGGAGTAGGAGGAGGCCGGCCCTAGGGCGCGCCCCTTGGGAGGAGTCCTACTAGGACTCCAAGTCCAATTCGGACCCCCTTCCTTTTACCGAAGAGGGAAAGGGGGAAGGAGAGGGAGAAGGAGAAGCAAAGAGGGGCACCACCCCCTTACCCACTCCAATTTGGCCTTCTCCCTTGTAGGGGGCGTTGTCAGTGTTAAAATCGGCGGATCTCGGTTAGGGGGTTCCGAACTGTGCGTCTAAGGCGGATGGTAACATGAGGCGGGGGACACGATGTTTACCCAGGTTTGGGCCCTCTCGATGGAGGTAATACCCTACTTCGTGCTTGATTGATCTTGATGATATGAGTATTACAAGAGTTGATCTACCACGAGATCGTAGAGGCTAAACCCTAGAAGCCTAGCCTATGATTATGATTGTAGTTGGCCTACGGACTAAACCCTCCGGTTTAGATCCACATATCCGAATTGCCAAGCTTGCCTTCCACGCAAAGGAGAGTCCCACCCAGACACGGGACGAAGTCTTCAATCTTGTATCTTCATAGTCCAACAGTTCGGCCAAAGTATATAGTCCGGCAGTCCGAGGACCCCCTAATCTAGGACTTCCTCAGTAGCCCCTAAACCAGGCTTCAATGACGATGAGTCCGGCGCGCAGATTGTCTTCGGCATTGCAAGGCGGGTTCTTCTCCAAATTCTGAGTACCTGTCGAGTAGTGTTCGGCTTCCGATGAGTGTTGCACTCCTTGGCTTCCGTGCCTAATAATGGCTATCTTCCACGTGTGGAGTGAATGTGAGAAGTCGGGGCATTTTTACACTTGCCACCCTAACCCTGTGAGCAAATCATCTATTTAAAGAGCCGGAGGATCCCCAGATCCAGATCACACCATCCTCGCACAGCGAGTATCCATTGGAGCGTGCCCGAAAAAGCCCATCCCATCATGGCCGGCCATCGCAACTCCTCCTCTCGCTCCCGTAGCACTAAGCCATGAAATTGGAAGAAGTGTTCCGTCCCCCATAGCCAATTAATTAGTAGAGTTACAGACCCAGGGGTTTCTCCCTCCAGCGTATATGGTCCCCGTCTGAGCCAGACTAGCCACTCACAACGACAGGGAGCAAGTGGAGAGCTTTCCCAACCCATCTATGGGGGAGCGGGTATGCCTTGTCCCTTACTTATTAAGGGGACTTGGATTTCCAATCCATCCATTCCTCCGCGGGCTCCTGGAGTTCTACGGCCTCCAGCTGCATAACTTTACTCCCGCCTCCATATTACACATCGCTGGCTACGTCACCCTTTGCGAGCTGTTTTTGGGCTGCGAAGCTCATTTCGAGCTATGGAAGAGGCTATTCTGCCTCGTACACCGTACACAGGAGGGGTCAATATATCAAGTGGGCGGAGCCGAGATATGGCACATCACCAGGACCGGATACCTGTCCGATACTCTGAAGAAGACATCTGAAGACTGGCCTTCGGAGTGGTTTTATATGGAGGACGTCCCCCTTCCAAACCCTATTCGGATGGGCCTTCCTGAGTTCAATGACGCCCCTTTGAAGAAACGCCGCAGCTGGCGCCCTTGGAGCCCCCAGGAGGAAGATAACAGAGATGTCCTTTACCTGATGGGCCGGATAGAAATGCTGGCCAAATCAGGATTGACAATAATCGAGGTTATGTCAATATGTATAATGCGGGGGGGGGGGGGGGGGGGGTGTAGCCACTTCAATATCGGGGACAACCCATGTGGCACTTCAATGGAGAAGACGATGCCACCCGCTGCGGTCGTAAAGGTCCAGACTCCATCGCTGCTCTAGCGAAAATAATGTCCGATTTATATAAAGGAGAGGAAGAGGAGTTCATCCGCATTAAGCCACGGGATGGATTCTCCATGTACAACCCCCCAAACTGGGTGAGCTGCTACTTTTTATTCGAGACCTTCCCGCATTCTGCATCATAAGTGTTTACCTTGCTATTTCATAGCAGGAACTGCGAAAAGCTGTGAGGGAGGTCCACAGCCCGTCTCCACAACCAGAGGACCCTAACCAGGCCCTCAACCCCGGACTCGAAGAAGATTCGGACACATTTGTGGAGCTCATCGATAGTACGTTCTATCAGTTAAGCTGCGACGGTGCCTTGGTGGCCATCATAGCCGATTATCCTGGGCTGCTTCCTGCATCGCATGTAAGTAAAACCGGAGTCCCAACTTCTGAGAAGGATCCCTTTTTTGCACTTCACCTATCGCACTCACATGGTGTCTTAAAGGGAAGGCCCTCGGGATGCCATGCCGAACCCACAGTGGCTCACCAACAAGGGGCACCAAAACCAGGTAGGCTTAAAAGGAAGGCAGTCAGGACTGAGACGCCGTCGCAGATGTATGAAAAAGAACCCTGCTCCGTAATTGTCATCTTGAAAGTATAATGACGTCCATGGTTCCTGGCAGGAAAAACGCTCGCCGGACCGTATCCGGAGAGCCTGCCGGCCACGCCTCCACCAGCCGGGCTCCAGAGCCGGACTTAGGGGCAGATGCTAACGTGGGGACAACGCCGGATGTTCCTCCTACAGAGGATGGAGATAGGCTGTCCGCTATGAATTCCGAAGTGGAGAGTGCCATGAATCACAGGCGTCGCCGGGCCGTACTCCGCGACCCTTGTTTCTCTGAAGAGGCGTTCTATGCCTTCAACTCAGGAGATGCGTACATCCGAGCTGCTCAAAATGGTCTTGCTAGAGCCACGGACCAGTATGTGAAGGATATATGGGTAAGAAAATCTGATAATTATGTATATCAGTAGCCCCTGAGACTTGAAATAGTTGACACAACTGATTTAAGGATCATTATTTGCGTAGGTTCTTACGGAGAAGAATACCCAGTTGTCTCAAGAGTTGGAGGAGTGCAAAGCCCAGCTACGGGCCACAGTTGCCGCAATGAAGGAGTCCGAGAAGGCCCCATCTGGTAACACTTGTTTCTATCAAAAAGAATGACATGTACCAGCTAGTATTTGTGGCACCCCGATCCGCATGGAGCAGGGGGCCTTCGCACATTAGCCCAGGATAACACCTGACGCACGACAGGTCCAAGATACAACATTCCAGGTACAAGAATATTCATCAAATACATGTATAGAAGAGTACAACATTGATGAATACAATTATCTGGCATAGCCCTAAGGCTATTTAAAAGGCGGCAGAAGTCTTGGTTTGGCGGCTCATAAACTCTGGCTGGGCTCCATAACTCACAGGACTGGCAAGGTTACGGCCTAGCACGACGGATCAAGCGAACAATCCAGTCATTACCTACAAGCTGGCACGACATGCCAGGTTAGTACATTGAATGTACTTGCAAGACAACCAATTACATAGCATCCAAACAAGCAGAAGACAAAGCAAGGACCAAGCGTATGCAACAACCTATCTCATATCAATTACTAAACATGGCATGATAGAGGTCAACTAAGCATGAACAATATCATAGCATCTACTATCCTAGCAATGACATGGCATATCAAAACATGCTATAACATGGTAATAGCAAAACATAGCATATCATCTCAATCATGGCATAATTTAACATATAAATCAAAGCATGGCATGGCATCATGAAACTATGCTGAAAATAAACTACCGATTATATCCAATGCCGACATAGCATGTTAACTTTATGCAATCATCTTCTGTTCTGCCTTGGTTTTTAAATGCAACATATTACTTATGCAATGCAACCAAACTTGTGCACCGAGTCCCTCGGACTCTCTTACCAACAGGTTGCTTCGCAACCGAACGGTGACTGATGTCCCACAAGTATAGGGGATCTATCATAGTCCTTTCGATAAGTAAGAGTGTCGAACCCAACGAGGAGCAGAAGGAAATGATAAGCGGTTTCCAGGAAGGTATTCTCTGCAAGTACTGAAATAAGTGGTAACATATAGTTTTGTGATAGGATAATTTGTAACGAGCAACAAGTAACAAAAGTAAATAAAGTGCAGCAAGGTGGCCCAATCCTTTTTGTAGCAAAGGACAAGCCTGGACAAACTCTTATATAGAGAAAAGTGCTCCCGAGGACACATGGGAATATCGTCAAGCTAGTTTTCATCACACTCATATGATTCACGTTTGGTACTTTCATAATTTGGTATGTGATACGTCTCCAACGTATCTACTTTTCCAAACACTTTTGCCCTTGTTTTGGACTCTAACTTGAATGATTTGAATGGAACTAACCCGGACTGACACTGTTTTCAGCAGAACTACCATGGTGTTATTTATGTGCAGGAGCAAACGTTCTCGGAATGACCTGAAACTTCACGGAGACACTTTTCAGAAAATAAGAAAAATACCTGCCAAAGATGAAGGCCAGGGGCCCATCGTCTTGCCACAAGGGTGGGGGCGCGCCCCCTACCTCGTGGGCCCCCTGTTGCCTCTCCGACTCCACCTCCATATATTGAGTTTCGATGAGAAAAAAATCAGAGAGAAGAAATCATTGCATTTTACGATACGGAGCCGCCGCAAGCCCTAAAACCTCTCGGGAGGGCTGATTTGGTGTCCATTCGGGGCTTCGGAGAGGAGAATCCATCGCCATCGTCATCATCAACCATCCTCCATCACCAATTTCATGATGCTCACCACCATGCATGAGTAATTCCATCGTAGGCTTGCTGGACGGTGATGGGTTGGATGAGATTTATCATGTAATCGAGTTAGTTTTGTTAGGGTTTGATCCCTAGTATCCACTATGTTCTGAGATTGATGTTGCTATGACTTTGCTATGCTTAATGCTTGTCACTAGGGCCCGAGTGCCATGATTTCAGATCTGAACCTATTATGTTTTCATCAATATATGAGAGTTCTTGATCCTATCTTGCAAGTCTATAGTCACCTATTATGTGTTATGATCCGTTAACCCCGAAGTGACAATAATCGGGATACTTACCGGTGATGACCGTAGTTTGAGGAGTTCATGTATTCACTATGTGTTAATGCTTTGTTCCGGTTCTCTATTAAAAGGAGGCCTTAATATACCTTAGTTTCCGTAAGGACCCGGCTGCCACGGGAGGGTAGGACAAAAGATGTCATGCAAGTTCTTTTCCATAAGCACGTATGACTATGTTCGGAATACATGCCTACATTATATCAATGAACTAGAGCTAGTTCTGTGACACCCTAGGTTATGACTGTTACATGGTGAACTGCATCCGGCATAATTCTCCATCACCGATCCATAGCCTACGAGCTTTCCATATATTGTGCTTCGCTTATTTACTTTTCTGTTGCTATTGCTATCATCACTACAAAACACCAAAAACATTGCTTTTACTATTGCTACCTTTTGCTACCGTTACCACTACTATGATATTACTTTGCTACTAAACACTTTGCTGCAGATATTAAGTTTCCATGTGTGGTTGAATTGACAACTCAGCTGCTAATACTTGAGAATATTCTTTGGCTCCCCTTGTGTCGAATCAATAAATTTGGGTTGAATACTCTACCCTCGAAAACTGTTGCGATCCCCTATACTTGTGGGTTATCAGTATGTGGGTGGACCGGTGCTTGGGTACTGCCCTTACTTGGACAAGCATCCCTCTTATGATTAACCTCTGTTGCAAGCATCCGCAACTACAACAAAAGTATTAAGGTAAACCTAACTATAGCATGAAACATATGGATCCAAATCAGCCCTTTATGAAGCAACACATAAACTAGGGGTTTAAGCTTCTGTCACTCTAGCAACCCATCATCTACTTATTACTCCCCAATGCCTTCCTCTAGGCCCAAACAATGGTGAAGTGTCATGCAGTCGACATTCACATAACACCACTAGAGGAGAGACAACATACATCTCATCCAAATATCGAACGAATACCAAATTCACATGACTACTAATAGCAAGACTTCTCCCATGTCCTCAGGAACAAAAGTAACTACTCACAAAGCATAAACATGTTCATAATCAGAGGGGTATTAATATGCATATAGGATCTGAACATATGATCTTCCACCAATTAAACCAAGTAGCATCAACTACAAGGAGTAATTAACACAACTAGCAACCTACTAGCACCAATCCCAGACTTGGAGACAAAAATTGGATACAAGAGATGAACTAGGGTTTTGAGAGGAGATGGTGCTGATGAAGATGTTGATAGAGATTGCCCTCTCCCGATGAGAGGAGCGTTGGTGATGGTGATGGCGATGATTTCCCCCTCCGGGAGGGAAGTTTCCCCGGCAGAACATCTCCGCCAGAGCCCTAGATTGGTTCCTCCAAGGTTCCGCCTCGTGGCGGCGGAGTTTCGTCCGAGAAGATGGCTTCTTATTTTTCCCATCGAAAGACTTCATATAGCAGAAGATGGTCACCGGAGGGCCACCAGGGGGCCCACGAGGTAGGGGGCGCGCCCCGCACCCTCGTGGGCAGGGTGTGCCCCCCTGGTGAAGTTCTTGCTCTCAGTATTTTTTATATATTTGGAAAACGTATTCCGTGATGTTTTAGGACTTTTGGAGCTGTGCAGAATAGGTCTCTAATATTTGCTCCTTTTCGAGCCCAAAATCCCAGCTGCCGGCATTCTCCCTCTTTATGTAAACCTTGTAAAATAAGATAGAATAGGCATAAGTATTGTGACATAATGTGTAATAACAACCCATAATGCAATAAATATCGATATAAAAGCATGATGCAAAATGGAGATATCAACTCCCCCAAGCTTAGACCTCGCTTGTCCTCAAGCGAAAAGCCGAAATCGAAAAATATGTCCACATGTTTAGAGACAGAGGTTTCGATAAAAATAAAATACGGACATGAGGGCATCATGATCATTCTTAGAACATCAACTTATATAATTCCTGTCATATGATTTCTTATGCTAGAGTAATAATTCAATCACAATTTCAAGTATGAATCGTAAACTTCATTGAAAACTAACAAACTATAATCTCAGTCATTGGAGCAATTACAATTTATCATAACATAGGAAAGAGTCAACATATAAGAGCTTTTAATCAAGTCCACATACTCAACTATCATATAGTCTTTCACAATTGCTGACACTCACGCAATACGTATGGGTATGGAATTTTAATCGGACACAGAGAAAGATAGGGGCTTATAGTTTTGCCTCCCAATGTTTTACCTCAAGGGTAATGTCAACAATAATAGTTCATGAAAACTCACATCCAATTAGCCATATATATCAGGATCTTTCCAACATACTGTGCTTGCCAATGGAATAAAATGTAAAAAGGAAGGGTGAAGATCACCATGACTCTTATGCAATGTAGGAGATAAAAGTAAAAGATAGGCCCTTCGTAGAGGGAAGCAGAGGTTGTCATGCGCTTTTATGGTTGGATGCACAAAATCTTAATGCGAAAGAATGTCACTTTATATTGCCACTTGTGATATGGACCTTTATTATGCAATCTGTCGATTTTATTTTTTCCATATCACACGATCGTATAAAGCCTATTTTCTCCCACACTAATAAGTCATACTGTAAGTGCATCTAGTGCCACCCCTAGTTGGTTTTGGAGTATTGACGACAAACCTAGTTGAGGGACTAATGTGTTTGTGAGAATTGCTGGATAACACAGGTAGAAGTCCCTCATTGATTCAGTTTTCCTACCAGAGATGACCCCTAAAAATGTATGAAGACATTGAAGTCAAAGGTGGTAGGTGAAGACATTCACCTTGAAGACTATGACAAGAGAAGACATCACATGAAGACTATGGAGTGCGAAGACTTAGATCTTTCGTAGTTCTTTTTCTTCTTTGTTGAGTCATAGGAACCACCGTACTGTTAAGTGGGGTCCAAGAGAACCAGTCAGAATGACTGAAGTGATGCTTAACCAAAATCCTATGTCTTCGAGTGAAGACTATGAGAGCGAATCTTGTCCAGAGTTAGACAAGGCAGCTTTGCTTGTAGCCCAAGTAAAGTTGCCGTGTGTGTTTGAAATCTGATCGTTGGAACACGTGTCAGTTCCTTAGTGACCCAGGGTCATTTCAGACAAATCAGGTCGGGTTGCCTAGTGACTATAAATAACCCACCCCCTACAACCATAAAAGGTTGGCTGCTCAGAGTTAAAGTACGGACGTTGTTGTTTGAGATCAACCCACCTCGAAGCCTTTGAGAGAGAATTCCTTGCGAGGATAAAGCCCTAACCACCTAGAGCCAAAGAGTGTTAGGCATCACTTAAGTCGTCTTGTCTGTGTGATCGGAAGACTTATTACACTTGAGGACTGTGAATCCTCCAGCCGGTTAGGCGTCGCGTTCTGAGCATCCAAGAGTCATTGTGGATCGCCCTTGAACGAAGTCTGTCAAGGTTTGGGAGTCTACCTTGAAGACTTACCAGAGTGATTGGGCGAGGTCTGCGTGACCTTAGCTCAAGGGGAATACAGTGAGGACTAAGGGTTCTGAGCTGCGTGTTCAGGACTGGGTGTCCTTAGGTTTAAATACCTAGCCGCCCTAACCAGACGTATAGTTGTCACAGCAACTGGAACTGGTCCAACAAATCATTGTCTTCAACGAGTCACTGGTTTCATCCTTCCCTTCCCTTTACTTACTGTTGGTCCTTGTGAAGTCATTGCATGATTGCATTATCTTTTGTCTTCACTGAGTGACTGCTTGTCCTGATTGGCTTCACAATATCTTCCTACCTGATCTTTACTGCCTAGCTGCTATTAGTCATTGTGCTTTCACTTCATTGATTACTTGACTAAGGTTTGCCTCGTGTAGTCTACCTTCCGCTGCGTGGTAATAGGTTTACTTCTATCGTTTGTCTTCGAAACTTCCATGTTTTGAAGACTTTCATAAAAATCGCCTATTCACCCCCTCTAGTCGATCACTAGCACTTTCAATTGGTATCAGAGCAAGGTACTCCCTTGTTCTGTGTGATTCGGTTTAACCACCTGGAGTTTTAGCTATGTCGACTGCAGGGATAATTAAAGTCTCCGCTGCGTTCCCCGTCTTCGATGGAACTGAATATCCCTACTAGAAGAATAAGATGCGCATGCATCTTGAAGCCATTGATGTTGACCTATGGTATGTCGTCAAGAACGGCGTTCCCAAGGCTGGAGAAGGTGTCACTGCTGCTGATGTCAAGAAGTTCGTTCAACTGGACTCTACTGCCAAGAATATCATCTGTGGTCATCTGACCAAAGGACAGTATGGCTGTGTGAGTGCCTTGGAGACTTCCAAGCTAGTCTGGGACTGGCTCTCCAAGGTCAATGAAGGCGTCTCCACCCAGAGAGATCAGAGAATCAGTGTCCTTCGCAACCTCTTCAACCGCTTCAAGAGAAATGACAATGAGAATGTCCAGCTCACGTTTGATCGACTCACTGACATCACAAATGAGCTTCAAGCCCTCGGCGCCACCGAGATCACCAAGCATGAAGTCGTCAAGACACTCCTGAGATCACTTGACAGTTCGTTTGACACCCTAGCCCTGATGATTCAAGAACGCCCTGATTTCAAGACACTCGATCCGTCTGACATACTGGAGAGGCTCAACACACACGAGTTTCAGCTTTCTGAGAAAAGAGACATCTACGGTCCCAGCTATGGGCGAACTCGTGCCTTGAAGGCAAAAGCTGTCTCCTCATCTGAAGAAGAATCTGACAGTAGTTCTGATGATCCTGAAGACATTGGAAAGGAGCTTGCTATGCTTTTGAAGAAGTTCCAAAAATTCACCAAGAAGAAAGGGTTGAGAAAGTATTCACGATCAAGCTCAAGGAATGATGATGCTTCTCCTCATGACTACAAGAAGAGAACATGTCTCAACTGCAAGAAACCTGGCCACTACATCTCTGAGTGTCCACAGTGGGACAATGAGAACAACAAGAAGAAGAAGAGCAAGGAGTATGACTCTGACGACAAGAAGAAGAAGAAATACTCAAAGTCTTCTTCCAAGTCTTCCTCAAAGTCTTCATCACACAAGAAGAGCTCATCTGGCAAGGCACGTGTGTTTGTTGGCAAGGAAATGGATTCTGAGGAGGAGTCTGCTTTTGAGGAGGCGGAGGTGGAGTCTGAGGAGGAGTCCGATTCTGGCGTTGCGAGTCTGGCTACAGCATACGTTGCCAAGTCCATCTTCAACACTAAAGACAATGACTTCATCACCGACACCGATGCAAATGACAAGGACTACTCCGCTCCTTCCTACTGCTTCATGGCACGCGGTGCCAAGGTAAACACACGCACTATTCACTATCAAACATCTAGTGACGATGACTCTGATTGTGATTCCAAACCTAGCTACAAAACACTTGCTAAAATTGCAACTGAACAACAGAAAGCTATGGAACACATTCAAAAACTGTTAGACAAAAGCAATGATCTGTTAGACGCTGAAATGACTCGATCTCAGTCCTTAATTGAAGACATAAAAAATCTTCACGTTAAGTATGAGGAACTTGAAAGTCGTCATGAAACGCTCTCAACAACTCATGAAAGGCTTTCCTATGATTATCCTCAAAGGAAGCAAGATCTTGAGAAATTGAGAGCGGCTCATGAAGATCTTCAAAAGGAAAACGAGTCACTTCGCGCCAAACAGATCAGTTCAGCTCAGGAAGGATTTGAACCACCATGTCTTAAATGCATTGAGCGTGATAACGCTACTTCCGTTGCTGAATGTTCTACTGCTGCTACTGTTGCAATATCTTCACCTGTTGATGTGGTAACTAACCCCTCTGCTGAGGATACCACTTCTATTGCTGATGAGAATGCTAGGTTGAAGACACTGCTTGAAACAGGGATGTACAAAAGTCTCAAAGGGCATCAGACACTATGTGATGTCCTCAAAAGGCAGATCCTGAACCGAAACCCTTGGAAAGAGGGTGTTGGGTTCGAAAGGAAAATGAATGTCGATGGCTCTTACTGGAAACCTGAGCAGTACCCCAAAACCACATGGGTTGCTGCAAAGGAACCTTCAGCGGATCCATCCACCCTATCCGGCTTCACTTGTGGTAATCTCATTGTTATTGATGAATCCTTTGATGCAAACTACAAACTGTTTAAGAATCAGAATGGTGAAGTGTTTGCCAGGTATATTGGTACTAACTGCAGGAATGGACCGCCTATGAAGAAGATCTGGGTGCCGAAAAGGTGTTTGGAGAATCTTCCTGTGAATGTCATCATGACACCACAGGTGAAGAAGACAAACCCCAGACCACGGGCTTCATACGGTCCAAAGGCTTCATATAGACAGAGGACTCACCTGAGTCGCACTAACGCAAATATTTTGCAGGGAAGCCATACTCAGGCCTATGAATATGAGCGCGGTTCATCAAACCGCCATGTTCATAAGAACAAGAACTATTCTTCTTATTCTTATGAGTACTATTGTCCACCTGCACGACTTTTTGCTAGGGCTCCAAAGCCAAAGTTCTCTGATGCTGCACTTAGACTCATTGCTTCAAAGCCACGCTTGAAGGTGTGGGTGGCTAAGAAAGCTTAACTCTCTTTTGCAGGGAAAGGTCTCCAGCACAAAACCAAAATCGTCTGACGCTATTGCTGGGGACCTTAAACATCTTGTAGGGCGCAAGATCAAATGCCCAAATGGTCTTATTATGTACTTTGTTCCTGAGTCGCTTGCTGCTTGCCCCATCAGTCCAAATCTCGATCTAAGTTTTCATAATCCACTGGCTCGTCAAATGTTTTTGCTTCACAATTCTCTTCGTGAAACCTATCCCCCTAACTGCACTGTAGGGTATGACACCAGCTGCTTCAGAATGGATTATTGATAGTGGGTGTACCAATCACATGACTGGGAAGTGAAGCCTTCTTATGGACTCAACCTTACATCCATCCGACAAAAGTCACATCACATTTGCTGACACTGGTAAAAGTAAGGTATTGGGTCTAGGTAGAGTTGCAATCTCAAAGGATCAACACATGGATAAAGTCATGCTTGTTGAATCCCTTGGTTTCAACTTAATGTCTGTCTCAATGCTTTGCGATTTAAACATGATTGTGATGTTTGGAAAATATCATTGCCTTGTTCTAATGGAATCTGACAAGTCTCTAGTGTTTGAAGGGTATCGGAAAGATGATTTGTACGTTGTAGATTTCTCAGCAGGACCACAGCTTGCCATATGTCTTCTAGCAAAAGCTTCAGAATGCTGGCTCTGGCATTGGAGGCTAGGGCATGCTGGCATGAGGAACCTACACACCCTTGCAAAGAAGAAGCATGTCATAGGCATCGAGGGCGTCAAGTTCAAGAAAGATCACTTATGCGGTGCTTGTGAAGCAGGAAAGATGACGAGGGCCAAGCATCCCTCGAAGACAATCATGACAACGACTCAACCCTTTGAACTGCTCCACATGGATCTTTTTGGTCCCACTCATTACTCAACTCTTACTACTACTTCTTGTCTCTATGGCTTTGTCATTGTTGATGATTATTCTAGATATACTTGGGTGCATATAATCCTCTACAAGGCTGAAGTGCAGGACGTCTTCAGACGCTTCACCAATTGAGCAATGAACAACTATGGCGCCAAGATAAAACACATCAGAAGTGACAATGGCACTGAATTCAAGAACACTGGCCTAGATACATATCTTGATACTTTGGGAATCACACATGAATTCTCAGCTCCATACATGCCACAGCAGAATGGCATCGTCGAACACAAGAACAGAACACTTATTGAGATGGCCCGAACGATGCTTGATGAATACAAGACTCCAAGAAAGTTCTAGCCTGAAGCCATTGATGCTGCATGCCATACAATCAACCATGTTTATCTTCACAAGCTTCTGAACAAGACATCCTATGAGCTCCTTACTGGCAAGAAGCCAAATGTCAGTTACTTCAGAGTATTTGGCGCCAGGTGCTGGATCAAGGATCCACATCACACTTCAAAATTTGCACCAAAAGCACATGAGGGTTTTATGCTTGGATATGGAAAGGATTCGCACTCCTATAGAGTCTTCAACCTTTTTCACTATAAAGTGGTAGAAACAGTGGATGTGCGGTTTGATGACACGAACGGCTCACAAAGAGAGCACCTACCAAATGTGCTAGATGAAGTTCCATCCAGTGAATCAATCAAACTTATGGGAACTGGAGAAATCATATCGTCTGAAGCTCAGCCTGAAGAGGAACTTATCATCTCCGCACCTGATCAACCTGAAGACAATGCTCAGCCTGAAGACAATCCCTCTAACGATGACAATGTTCAGCAAGAGCAAAATCTTTGTCCTGTACATCCTCGTGTTGCAAATGAAGTACAGATTGAGAGGATAATTGATAGCATCAATGCACCAGGTCCACTCACTCGTTCAAGGGCAACACAGCTAGCAAATTTCTGTGGGCACTTCGCATTTGTCTCAATATCTGAACCCAAGAAAGTTGAAGAAGCCTTCTTGGAACCTGAATGGATTCAAGCTATGCAAGAAGAGCTTCAACAATTTGAGCTGAATAATGTATGGGAACTGGTTAAGCGTCCTGATCCTCACAAGCACAATATAATAGGCACCAAATGGATATATCGCAGCAAGCAAGATGAGCATGGTCAAGTTGTCAGAAACAAAGCTCGTCTCGTTGCTCAAGGGTACACTCAAGTTGAAGGAATTGACTTCGATGAAACATTTGCTCCTGTGGCTAGACTTGAAGCTATACGCATACTGCTGGCCTATGCAAATCATCATAACATTCTTTTGTATCAAATGGATGTGAAGAGTGCCTTTCTCAATGGCAAGATTGAAGAAAAAGTGTATGTTGCACAACCGCCTAGCTTTGAAGATCCAAAACATCCTGACATGGTGTACAAGCTCAACAAGGCACTGTATGGCCTCAAACAAGCCCCTTGGGCTTGGTATGACACACTCAAATACTTCCTGAAGAGGAAAGGCTTCACACCTAGTTCCCTCGACCCCACTCTCTTCATGAAGACATATGATGGTGAACTGTTTGTGTGCCAAATATATGTGGATGACATTATCTTCGGCTGCACCAATCAGAAATACACTGACGGGTTTGGATATATGATGCAAGAGCAATATCAGATGTCCATGATGGGTGAGATGAAGTTCTTCCTTGGTCTTCAAATACGTCAGCAACGCAACGGCATCTTCATATCTCAAGAGAAGTATCTCAAAGATTGCCTGAAGAAATTTGGGATGCAAGACTGCAAAGGTTTCACGACTCCAATGCCAACCAAACATCATCTGGGTCCCGACGACAATGGTAAAGAGTTCAATCAAAAGGTATACCACTCCATGATTGGGTCTTTACTTTATCTATGTGCATCTAGGCCAGATATTATGCTTAGTGTTTGCATGTGTGGTCGGCTCCAAGCGGCACCAAAGGAATCGCATCACTTAGCTGTGAAGCGAATTCTTCGATATTTGGCTCACACCCCAACATTAGGATTATGGTATCCCAAGGGCTCAGAGTTTGATCTGGTTGGATTCTCGGATGCTGATTATGCTGCTGGTCCTTAGTTTGACTATCACGTTGAGCACAAGCCTCAGGTACAAAAGCCAATGCCAAGGTTGCCCAGGTTTCCAGGTCCTGCATCAGCACCTGGATCCTTTAATGTCAACGGCTTCAAAGTAGACAACACCTTCTTTAATAGCTCCAAGAACCCCTACTCAAGGGAACGAATATCTTCTGATTGGTTCTGGAGCTATCCACAGCGAAGCTATTACTCATGCATTCTGTACAATCAAGGTTGCATCTTCCCACATATGCGTCTTGACACCGAAGCAATAGCTGGTCTGCCCTGCTTGGAAGAAGCTCTGGATTGCTTCAAAGAGGTTGGATTGTTGCCTTTCGTCACCGACCAAGAGCACTGGAACGAAGAGTTGCTGCTCTAATTTTATGCCACTCTTCACATTCGTGGCTACAACAGAGACCCGAAGACTTGGGTCCTTGAGTGGATGACCGGAAATGTCCATCACAAAGCTAAAGCCTTTGATATCATTGAGCTCACTGGTCTGCCCACTCCTGGAGATCTCTATGAACCTGGCTGTCAGCTGCACAGTGAAGCTATGGAGAGCATCTTTCAAAAGCCTGAACCGAACATGATTCAGGTGCTTAGTATGATGAAGCCTTTGCCTCTAGATGCTGCATATCCTAAGAAGTTCTTTGTTGAAGACCTTGAGTATCTGCCACGCACTATCTATCACATTATAAGGCGAACTCTCTGGCCCATCAAAGGACATTCTCCACATGCAAAGCTAGAAGGTGCAATGAAGACTTTGGTCTTCTATATTCTTCATGGCAAATGCTTCAATGCACAAGACTTCTTCATTCACCAACTTGTAGCATCAGGATCTGCTCTTTTTGGCTTGAAGTTCTACGCTCCATGGATAATGCGGCTGATCAAACTCCACTCAGCTATCTCATATCAGCCCTCTGCTTGCAATCATCGGATCTTCCTGCCTGATGTGGATATGTCCGTTGAAGCCATCTATCCAGAGCCTGCCAAGGAGCCGCTTAGTCTTCAGAATGCTGAGCATCAAAGTTTCTCTCAGAACATTGAAGGAGTTGAAGCAGTCACTCATGTTTATCCTCTGGCAGGTACTACACGTGCACCTCATCGTGCCCTCACTGAAGCCACTAAAAGCACTATTGCCCAACGGCCCAAGAAGCGATCTCGTGTTCTCAATGACCGAGAGCTTCTGGTTGCCCTTCATCAGAAACATGATAGGCATCATGACTGGCTGAAGCGCCAAATGCAAAGCCTCTTGGTGGATGTTAACCGCACTCGCAATCTTGCCACCAAGAATGCCTTTGTTGCCCATGAAACCTGTCGGCGTACATGGAAAGGGCTGACGCTTATGTGCTCTGAGGATGATCTTCACGAGGATGGCTTCTCTGAACGTTTCAAGTTTGACTCCACACCTCCCCGAAGAACTGTGCTGCGATGAACTCTGTCTCTTGAAGACTCTGAGTTCTCTTCCTCCGCGGCAACTGTGAATGCCAGAGTGATCAAGGACGAAGACGATGCTACTTCACCGCCCCCTGCTTCAGCATGCATCGACACTGCCCCGAGTTCGTCTGCACCGCCTAACAACACCGACGACCTTGCTACTTCACCTACTCCTCATGGGAACGAGTAGATGCTCTATGTCTTCAAACCTTTTTGGTCCTTACTGACAAAAGGGGGAGAAGCATATGAGTTTGATAGTCTTCAAGAGGGTCCATATGGGCGGTTATCTTATGTTTTGCCTAGTGTTTACAACTCACGTTTTGATACATTTGGTTCTTTGAGTTGTAACACTTAAACTCGATGGTCGTTTGCTACTTATTTGCTATTCTGTGATGCGATGGTAAATTCTGCATGTGCGACGATAAATTCCGCACTTAGATCATTTGCAAACGTCCATTTTCCATTATGCATGTCATTATCTTCACATACTTTTCATGCATGATGAATTGTCATCATAAGTTGAAGAGGATCTCCACAAGTACAACCTGCCATGTGCATTTGCATTCCAAAAGCAAATTACCTATATGCACATCTTCAGGGGGAGCCCTTGCAACTTATGAAGATAGTTCCTTTACAATTTCACATATTATATTCCCTGTTGAAAACTTCAACTAGTTTGTCATCAATCACCAAAAAGGGGGAGATTGTAAGTGCATCTAGTGCCACCCCTAGTTGGTTTTGGAGTATTGACAACAAACCTAGTTGAGGGACTAATGTGTTTGTGAGAATTGTAGGATAACACATGTAGAAGTCCCTCATTGATTCGGTTTTCCTACCAGAGATGACCCCTAAAAATGTATGAAGACATTGAAGTCAAAGGTGGTAGGTGAAGACATTCACCTTGAAGACTATGACAAGAGAAGACATCGCATGAAGACTATGGAGCGCGAAGACTTAGATCTTTCATAGTTCTTTTTCTTCTTTGTTGAGTCATAGGAACCACCGTACTGTTAAGTGGGGTCCAAGAGAACTAGTCAGAATGACTGAAGTGATGCTTAACCAAAATCCTATGTCTTCGAGTGAATACTATGAGAGCGAATCTTGTCCAGAGTTGGACAAGTCAGCTTTGCTTGTAGCCCAAGTAAAGTTGCCGTGTGTGTTTGAAATCTGACCGTTGGAACACGTGTCAGTTCCTTAGTGACCCAAGGTCATTTCGGACAAATCAGGTCGGGTTGCCTAGTGGCTATAAATAGCCCACCCCCTACAACCATAAAAGGTTGGCTGCTCAGAGTTAAAGTACGGCTGTTGTCGTTTGAGAGCAACCCACCTCGAAGCCTTTGAGAGAGAATTCCTTGCGAGGATAAAGCCCTAACCACCCAGAGCCAAAGAGTGTTAGGCATCACCTAAGTTGTCTTGTCTGTGTGATCTGAAGACTTATTACACTTGAGGACTGTGAATCCTCCAGCCGGTTAGGCATCGCATTTTGAGCATCCAAGAGTCATTGTGGATCGCCCCTGAATGAAGTCTGTGAAGGTTTGGGAGTCTACCTTGAAGACTTACCAGAGTGATTGGGCGAGGTCTGCGTGACCTTAGCTCAAGGGGAATACGGTGAGGACTAAGGGTTCTGAGCTGCGTGTTCAGGACTGGGTGTCCGGGACTGTGTGTCCTCAGGTTTAAATACCTAGCCGCCCTAACCAGACATACAGTTGTCACAGCAACTGGAATTGGTCCAACAAATCATTGTCTTCAACGAGTCACTGGTTTCATCCTTCCCTTCCCTTTACTTACTGTTGGTCCTTGTGAAGTCATTGCATGATTGCATTATCTTTTGTCTTCACTGAGTGACTGCTTGTTCTGATTGGCTTCACAATATCTTCCTACCTGATCCTTACAGCCTAGCTGCTATTAGTCATTGTGCTTTCACTTCATTGATTACTTGACTAAGGTTTGCCTAGTGTAGTCTACCTTCCGCTGCGTGGTAATAGGTTTACTTCTATCGTTTATCTTCGAAACTTCCATGTTTTGAAGACTTTCATAAAAATCGCCTATTCACCCCCCCTCTAGTCGATCACTAGCACTTTCACATACATATTTAAAGAGCAATTTTTATTGCTTTGCACCGATGACAACTTACTTGAAGGATATTATTCAATCCATAGGTAGGTATGGTGGACTCTCATGGCAAAACTGGTCTAAGGGTATTTGGAAGCACAAGTAGTATCTCTACTTGGTGCGATGAATTTGGCTAGCACGAGGGGGAAAGGCAAGCTCAACCATGTTGGATGATCCATGACAATATAATTTATCTTAGATGTAAGAAAACATAACCCATTACGTTGTCTTCCTTGTCCAACGTCAACTCTTTAGCATGTCATATTTTAATGAGTGCTCACAATCATAAAAGATGTCCAAGATAGTATATCTATATGTGAAGACCTCTCTTTCTTTATTACTTCCTATTAATTGCAACGATGACCAAAACTATGTTTGTCAACCCTCAACAACTTTTATTCATCATACTTTTTCTATGTGAGCTCATTACTCTCCATGAGATCCATATGATCTCTTTGTTTCTTTTTATTTCTTTCTCTTTTCTTTTATTCCCTTAAGATCATGGCAAAAGAATCAAGCCTTTGACTCAACACTAATCTTTATTATATAGCTCACGGACTTGATTACATAGAAGGATTATAAAGCAAAACTCACAACTAGTTCATACTAAGAACTTTTATTCTACTAGATCAAGATATTACCAAAAGGATCGAACTAAGAAAAATGGTAAAGATAAAAGTGATGGTGATACGATACCGGGGCACTCCCCCAAGCTTGGCAGTTGCCAAGTGGAGTGCCCATACCAGATACTCAATTCTTCTTTGTTGGTGGAGACGGTGGTGATTTTGTTGATGGTATAGGCTTGTCCTCTTTCTTCCAAGGCATAGGCTCTCCATCATAGAAGGATGACCGAGTCTCCTGGAACCTCAAATCTGCAACCAAACTCATCCTTTTGAATCTATATTCATACTCACAGTTTTGATTTTGCAGGTCATAGATCTGCGCTTGGAGGTGCTCGTTTTTCTCAGGAAGCTTGAAGATCGCCTCCCCAATGTCCTTGACGTCCAACTTGTGGTTGTTGGTGAACTCCGTGATCATAATGTGATTGGAATCGAGTCCACGCTCCACCATATCCTGACACTTGAAAACTTCTTGCTCCAATTCCTCGAGCCTTGCCTCCATGCTTCCGGTCTTCCTTGGTCCCTCAGCATCGCGGATGTGCAACAACCCCTCGCGCATCTCAATGGTTTGAGGGTGTTGAAGCACTTCTTCGAGGAAAGGGGTTGACGACCTTCTCGAAGAACCGGTCCTTGGGGGCGCTTGAAGACGACATGATGACTTGGATCTGTCAGAAAAACAACTCAAAATGAAAACAAGAGATTTTTGCGTGATACGGGAGTCAAAACCTCCGGGAGATTATATAATGAATTTTTACCAACCAAAATATGCGTCGTGTACGAAAACAGAGTCCGGAGAGCACACGAGGTGCTCACGATGTAGGGGCGCGCCATCCACCCTCGTGTCCTTCCTGGACTGCTACTTATTTTTATATTTTTCTAAATATTCCAAAACGGAGAAATATTGCCTTAAAAACTGTTTTGGAGTCGGTTTACTTACCGTACCACATACCTATTCCTTTTCGGAGTCTGGAACGTTCCAGAAAGTGTCCCTTATGTATTCCTCCGGGGTTACAGTTTCAATAATATTGGTTTCAACATTTATGGGATTACCTGAGATATAATGGTTTATTCTTTGACCATTCACCACCTTCGGATTTGTGCCTTCGAAGTTGTTGATTTTTATGGCACCGGAACAATAGACCTCCTCGATAACGTAAGGACCTTCCCATTTAGAGAGAAGTTTTCCTGCAAAAAATCTTAAACGAGAGTTGTATAGTAATACATAATCACCTACATTAAACTCACGCTTTTGTATTCTTTTGTCATGCCATCTTTTAACTTTTTCTTTAAACAACTTGGCATTTTCATAGGCTTGGGTTCTCCATTCATCAAGTGAGCTAATATCAAATAACCTCTTCTCACCGGCAAGTTTGAAATCATAATTGAGTTCTTTAATAGCCCAATATGCTTTGTGTTCTAGTTCGAGAGGTAAGTGACATGCTTTTCCATAAACCATTTTATACGGAGATATACCCATAGGATTTTTATATGCAGTTCTATAGGCCCATAATGCATCATCAAGTTTCTTGGACCAATTTTTTCTAGATCTATTAACAGTCTTTTGCAAAATTAATTTGAGCTCTCTATTACTCAATTCTACTTGACCACTAGACTGAGGATGGTAAGGAGATGCAATTCTATGATTAACATCATATTTAGCAAGCATTTTACGGAAAGCACCATGAATAAAATGTGAACCACCATTGGTCATTAAATATCTAGGGACTCCAAATCTTGGAAAAATAACTTCTTTAAGCATTTTAATAAAAGTGTTATGATCAGCACTACTAGTTGGAATAACTTCTACCCACTTAGTAACGTAATCAACAACAACTAAAATATGTGTATATCCATTAGAGGAAGGAAAGGGTCCCATATAGTCAAAGCCCCAAACATCAAATGGTTCAATAACGAGTGAATAGTTCATAGGCATTTCTTGACATCTACTAATATTACCAATTCATTGACATTCATCACAAGATAAGACAAACTTACAGGCATCCTTGAAGAGAGTAGGCCAATAAAAACCAGATTTCAATACCTTATGTGCAGTTCTATCTCCAGCATGGTGTCCTCCATAAGCTTCGGAGTGACACTTGCGTAGGATCTGTTCCTGTTCATGCTCAGGTACACAACGTCTAATAACACCATCTACTCCTTCTTTATAAAGATGTGGGTCATCCCAAAAGTAATGCCTCAAATCATAGAAGAACTTTTTCTTTTGCTGGTATGTGAAACTAGGTGGTATAAACTTAGCAACAATGTAATTAGCATAATCAGCATACCATGGAGCAGTATGAGAAGCATTTATGACATTTAATTGCTCATCAGGAAAGCTATCATCAATAGGAAGTGGGTCATCAAGCACATTTTCTAACCTAGACAAGTTGTCTGCAACGGGGTTCTCAGCTTCCTTTCTATCAACAATATGTAAATCAAATTCTTGTAGCAAGAGAACCCATCTAATAAGTCTAGGTTTAGCATCTTTCTTTTCCATGAGATATTTAATAGCAGCATGATCAGTGTGAATAGTTACTATAGAATCAACAATATAAGGTCTGAACTTATCACAAGCAAATACAACTGCTAAGAATTCTTTTTCAGTAGTAGCATAGTTTCTTTGAGCATTGTCTAGGGTTTTACTAGCATATTGAATAACGTTTAATTTCTTATCAACTCTTTGCCCTAGAACAGCACCTACAGCAAAATCACTGGCATCACACATAATTTCAAAGGGTAAATTCCAATCAGGTAGCTGAACAATAGGTGCAGAGATCAATGCTTTCTTAAGTATTTCAAATGCTTCTACACAATCATCATCAAAAACAAATGGTATATCTTTTTGTAATAAATTAGTCAGAGGCCGAGAAATTTTTGAGAAGTCCTTAATGAACCTCCTATAAAATCCGGCATGACCAAGGAAACTTCTCATACCTTTGATGTCCTTGGGACATGGCATCTTTTCAATAGCATCAACCTTGGCTTTATCAACTTCAATACCTCTTTCAGAAACTTTGTGCCCCAAGACAATACTTTCATTAACCATAAAGTGGCACTTTTCCCAATTCAAGACAAGATTAGTTTCTTCACATCTCTATAAAACTCGATCAAGGTTGCTCAAGCAATCATCAAAAGAAGATCCATAGACGGAAAAATAGTCCATGAAAACCTCACAAATCTTTTCACAAAAGTCAGAGAATATAGCCATCATGCATCTTTGAACGGTAGCAAGTGCATTACATAAACCAAAAGGCATACGTCTATAAGCAAAGGTACCAAAAGGGCATGTAAAAGTATTCTTTGATTGATCTTTGGATGACACAGGTATTTGAGAGAAACTAGAATAACCATCTAGAAAGCAAAAATGTGTATGTTTGGATAATATTTCTAGCATTTGATCGATAAAAGGTAAGGGGTAATGATCCTTTTTAGTTGCCTTATTTAATTTGCGGAAATCAATTACCATCCTATAACCTGTAATAATTCTATGAGGAATCAATTCATATTTATCATTAGGAACGACAGTAATACCTCCCTTCTTAGGGACACAATGGACATGACTTACACACTGACTATCAACAACGGGATAGATTATACTTGCCTCAAGGAGCTTTAGTATTTCCTTTCTTACCACTTCTTTCATTTTAGGATTCAGCCGGCGTTGATGATCACGAACTGGTTTAGCATCTTCTTCCAAATTAATTTTGTGTTGACAGAGAGTGGGACTAATGCCCTTAAGATCATCAAGAGTATACCCAATAGCAGCACGGTGCTTCTTTAGAGTTTTCAATGATCTCTCTTCCTCATGCTCTGAAAGGTTAGCACTAATAATAACAAGATATTTTTTTCTCATCAAGATAAGCATATTTAAGAGTATCAGGTAACGGTTTATGCTCAAACATGGGATCACCCTTGGGTGGAGGAGGATCCCCTAGGATTTCAACAGGTAAATTATTTTCCAGAACAGGTTCCTGTTTAAAGAATACCTCATCTAATTCCCTTCTTTCATTCATAAACATATCATTTTCATGGTATAGCAAATAATGTTCTAAAGGATCACTAGGAGGTACGGCAATAGAAGCAAGACCAATAATTTCATCCTTACTAGGTAATTCTTCTTCATGGTGCTGTCTACTAAATTTAGAGAAATTAAATTCATGAGTCATATCATCTAAACCGACAGTAACAACATCCCTTTTGCAATCTATGGTAGCATTAACAGTGTTCAAGAAGGGTCTACCAAATATAATGGGACAAAAGCTATCTTGTGGGGTACCAAGAACAAGAAAATCAGCAAGATATTTAGTTTTCCCACACAAAACTTCAACATCTCTAACAATTCCCATTGGTGAAATAGTATCTCTATTGGCAAGTTTAATTGTGACATCAATATCTTCCATCTCAGTAGGTGCAATATCATACATAACTTCTTTGTATAAGGAATAAGGTATTGCACTAGCACTAGCACCCATATCACATAAGCCATGATAACAACGATCTCCTATTTTAATAGAAATAACAGGCATGCCTACCACAGGTCTAGGTTTATCTTTAGCATAGGGTTTAGCAATTCTAGCAGTTTCATCATAGAAATAAATAACATGCCCATCAATATTATCGGACAATAGATCTTTAACAATAGCAATATTAGGTTCAACTTTAACTTGCTCAGGAGGTGTATATGTTTTAATATTGCTTTTACGAACTACAGTTGAAGCTTTAGCATGATCCTTTATCCTAACAAGGAAAGGTGGTTTCTCAACATATGCAGTAGGAACAATAGGATCATTATAAGTGACAATATTTTCTTCAACTTTAATAGGTGCAGCTACTTTTACTTATATGGGAGGATGATATTTAAATAACTTCTCCTTGGGGAGATCAACATAAGTAGCAAAAGATTCACAGAAAGAAGCTACTATCTCAGAGTCAAGTCCATATTTAGTGCTAAATTTACGGCAAATATCGGTATCCATAAAAGATTTAACACAATCAAAACTAGGTGTCATACCTGACTCCTTACCATTGTCGAGGTCCCAATCTTCAGAGTTGTGTTTAATTCTTTCCAATAAATCCCATTTGAATTCAATAGTATTCATCATAAAAGAACCAGCACAAGAAGTATCAAGCATGGTGCGATTGTTATCAGAAAGCTGAGCATAAATTTTTTGAATAATCATTTCTCTTGAGAGCTCATGATTGGGGCATGAATATAACATTCATTTAAGCCTCCCCCAAGCTTGAGCGATGCTTTCTCCTTCGTGAGGCCAAAAATTATATATGTAATTGCGATCACGATGAACAAGATGCATAGGATAAAACTTCTGATGAAATTCCAATTTCAATCGTTTGTAATTCCAAGACCCCATATCATCACATAGCCTATACCATGCCGATGCGTCTCCCTTCAAAGATAAAGGGAAGAACTTCTTATTAACAACATCTCTGGGTACACCTGCAAGCTTAAATAATCCACAAACTTCATCCACATATATTAGATGCTCATCAGAATGTTCTGTTCCATCTCCTAAAAAGGGATTAGCTAGCAGTTTTTCTATCATACCCGAAGGAATTTCAAAGCAGTCATTTTCATTTTCAGTAGGTTCAGTAGGTTGAGGAGCAACTCTTCGCTCTACCGGTCGGGGTGAAGATACCCCGAACATGCCCCTCAGAGGATTACTTTCCATAGTAACAAGTGATAGTAAATTTCAGCACACTATATAAAATTTTCCTTACCAAATTCCACCTACCAAAGGCGCTTCACTCCCCGGCAAAGGCGCCAGAAAAGAGTCTTGATGACCCACAAGTATAGGGGATCTATTGTAGTCCTTTCGATAAGTAAGAGTGTCAAACCCAACGAGGAGCAGAAGGAAATGATAAGTGGTTTCCAGCCAGGTATTCTCCGCAAGTACTGAAATAAGTGGTAACAAATAGTTTTGTGATAGGATAATTTGTAACGAGCAACAACTAACAAACGTAAATAAAGTGCAGCAAGGTGGCCCAATCCTTTTTGTAGCAAAGGACAAGCCTGGACAAACTCTTATATAGAGAAAAGCGCTCCCGAGGACACATGGGAATATCGTCAAGCTAGTTTTCATCACACTCATATGATTCGCGTTCGGTACTTTGATAATTTGGTATGTGGGTGGACCGGTGCTTGGGTACTGCTCTTACTTGGACAAGCATCCCACTTATGATTAACCTATATTGCAAGCATCTGCAACTACAACAAAAGTATTAAGGTAAACCTAACCATAGCATGAAACATATGGATCCAAATCAGCCCCTTACGAAGCAACGCATAAACTATGGTTTAAGCTTTTGTCACTCTGGCAACCCATCATATACTTATTACTCCCCAATGCCTTCCTCTAGGCCCAAACAATGGTGAAGTGTCATGTAGTCGACGTTCACATAACACCACTAGAGGAGAGACAACATACATCTCATCAAAATATCGAACGAATACCAAATTCACATGACTACTAATAGCAAGACTTCTCCCATGTCCTGAGTAACAAAAGTAAATACTCACAAAGCATAAACATGTTCATAATCAGAGGGGTATTAATATGCATATAGGATCTGAACATATGATCTTCCACCAATTAAACCAGCTAGCATCAACTACAAGGAGTAATTAACACTACTAGCAACCTACTAGCACCAATCACGGACTTGGAGACAAGAATTGGATACAAGAGATGAACTAGGGTTTTGAGAGGAGATGGTGCTGATGAAGATGTTGATGGAGATTGCCCTCTCCCGATGAGAGGAGCGTTGGTGATGACGATGGCGATGATTTCCCCCTCCGGGAGGGAAGTTTGCCCTGCAGAACAGCTCCGCCAGAGCCCTAGATTGGTTCCGCCAAAGTTCCGCCTCGTGGCGGTGGAGTTTCATCAAAGAAGATGGCTTCTTATTTTTTCCCATCGAAAGACTTCATATAGCAGAAGATGGTCACCAGAGGGCCACCAGGGGCCCCACGAGGTAGGGGACGCGCCCAGGGGGGTAGGGCGTGCCCCCCACCCTCGTGGGCAGGGTGTGGCCCCCTGGTGAAGTTCTTGCTCTCAGTATTTTTTATATATTTGGAAAACGTCTTTTGTGAAGTTTCAGGACTTTTGGAGCTGTGCAGAATAGGTCTCTAATATTTGCTCCTTTTCCAGCCCAGAATCCCAGCTACCGGCATTCTCCCTCTTTATGTAAACCTTGTAAAATAAGAGAGAATAGGCATAAGTATTGTGATATAATGTGTAATAACAACCCATAATGCAATAAATATCGATATTAAAGCATGATGCAAAATGGACGTATCAGTGACCTTTCCGGCGATCACAACCATGACCAACACTTCGTCTCCAACACTCATCGAGACCTCGTCTCATGATCATATCAAAACATCGTCGCGAGTTCTCACGAATATCTCATAGTCCAAGTCATCACATTATTTGTTACACAATTTCATATCAACTTAGTTACTTAAAGTTTATCCTCCCTTTCGGCCAAGACCTGATAGTGTGACCTACTACGAACCGTGTTGCTATCGATAGACTTTATATACACTCTACAGAGGTAGCACACTGTACCCACACCACGGAACCCATGGCCTCGTCATCCCATTCGGGTGGACCAATGGCATTCTGACGAAACCGACCTACTGCCATGACACTCTCCCGGCCACTCCGACCCACTCCCAACTGGGCTAGTCCTGGGTGGCCCCGTGTCTACCAAAGACACAACGACCACTGTCGTGGCCAAAACGTCCCTCACAGGGGCCGGTACCAAAAATTTTAACAACGGGCACACAAGGTTATGTCTGCCTACCTGATCTGGGTAAGCATGCCCATAACCTTCCCTAGTTGGAGGCATCGACGAGAGGCACGACAATAGATCACATTAAGGCCTTCCCATAAGGCAAATGTGGCTGCACTGAAAAAGTTTGATTTGGTGGCACTATGACTCGATCCCATCGATGACGGAGGAGGTTTGTTATTATTAAGTCATTTTGTTTCCTTCTCCATCATCATGAACAGGAATGCAACAATGAGCATGCATCATACAAAATGCATGAAAAAAATATTGAACTACTCAAGTGCACAACTCTAGCATAAAGAACATGACATTACCAAGTAATAGCATATCAACGGTGCATTAAAATACTCATAACATTTTATAACAATGGCATGCAAATAAAGTAGAGTAGTGACATGACATTATTAATAATAACATTATAATTAGCATGGCAAAAGATATCATGAAAACACAAGCATGCATGACAGGCGTAATGGAATAACTGCAGACGAAAACGATATGAAACAACTGCAACTACACACACACAAGGTGAAAGCAAAGTCAACTTGCAAGTTCGGGGCTCATGATAAGAGGTTGGCTTGCCTGGGGTCGACAAATACTCTGGGAAGAAGTGTGAAACGACCGCGGAAAGAGTTGCCGGAAACAGTTCTCTCTCGGAGGGGGCTGTTTACGGGCAAGGGAAAAATGGTCATTTTCACTATGTGAAAACATTATGAAAATGATACCAACGGAAAGAGCTCGACGAATAGAGAACGTGAGTGTTGGAATCACCTGATTCGGAGCTACGGGAAAAGATACGGATGTTTAAAGCTCAGGGACTAGTCTATAAAAATACTTCTACAAACAGGTCCCTGGTAGTTTAAATAGAACATGTCTTTTTTGAAAATATGTTTTCTAGAGAGGGAAACGTATTCCCGGCCGAAGGAGAGGAAAAATACACTTTCTGAGATTGAAAGCGCAGTTTCTAGAAATGCGCTTTCGCGCGGGGAAAGCGACTTCGCGGTGGGGCGCCGCCACTTATCCGATGTGGCCAGCGGGGCCACGCCCTACGGTCGCCGATAGGTGGGGCCACGCGGGAAAGGGCCCGCCTGGCCCTGGCATCTTCAACCTCCCGCTCAGGGGCGCGACGAGCCGAGGCAGGGGATCGCCCCGACGAGGATCACCGGCGACTCCGGCCACCTCGCGGGTTGTGCGACCTACCAAAATGCTCAGGCCGGAGAGGGGCACCTCGAGGTGGTGCTAGCTTCCGCCGAGGAACACCAGGGAGGGAGCTACACGACCCATGACGGAGAGTGGGTTCGGCCGCCGGTGAAGAGGGCACTCTGGTGAGGGAGACGGGAGGCCGAGGCTACGGGGCGGCTCACTGGAGCATGGGGGATGCGGTGGTGGTGAGAGAACGGATAGGAAAGCATGCCATCGCCGGAATCGGGAGAGACCTGAGGCGGCGGCCACGGGGGCGATGGGGTCAGAGAGAGCCTCTGAGCTCGGGGAGGGGGTTGTGGACTGCGAGGATGCTCGGGGCGTGCTTAAATAGCCGCGGGAAGGCTCGGGGAGGTGGCATGCAGCACGCAACGTGTCCGTGCGCCAGCGAGGGGCGCGGTGTCGGCAGGCGTGGCCAAAGCTCATGGGAAGCGGTGGGAAGGCGACGATGAGGGAGCAGACGCGGCGCAAAGGCTCACGGAGACGAGCAAGGCTCGAGGACAAGAGGAGGAAGCGGACACCGGCGAGGAAGAGGACGAGCTCACAGGCACGCACTGCTCGAGCATTGGCACGGCTCGCCGGAGAAGAAAACGAAGGGGGCCAGAGGTCCAGGGGGAAGACGATGTCGAGGGGGAGCTGTAGGACATAAATGGCAAGGCCAGAGCCGGTCGGAACAGCGCTGCCGACGGCAACGGTGGCTAGACCACCGTTTTGGCTGGCTGGCCTCGTAGTCACCACTGGTATGGTGCGCTCTGGATTTTTTACTTAGGCCAGCTCATGTCTACCACGTAGTCCTTCCAGAGTGGAGTATTACCATGGTGAAGAAACGAGCAGAGACAAATTGAGCTGAGTAAACCAAGCTACACAAGTTTGCTGTTGCAAACTTGGCAACATCCTAGAGATAAAACCAGAGAGGTTAAATGGTAAAATGGTTGTCTGGTAGGCTTAGGGTAGAAAGGACTACGATCCTAGGAGTTTTGAGCTAATTTGGAAAACTATTTACCATAGTTGTTGTACAACTACCAAATCTGACCCGGAAACTGAATGATGAAAGAGCACTCACTAGGAGTGATGGATTAAGCTAAAACTTGGCAAATCTTGATGATTTGAACATACCATGATGCTGTAAAATGTTCATACCAAATGGACTCACCAAAATGGTACTTCCTTCACAGGCAAGCAATATGAACAGAAACTTGAGAAAATTGCCAAGGAAGATTGGATAGATGGATTGAGCTGATTTTTGGTATCGAGAGGTGATTTATCAATGTTAATCACCCTGCAAAATTTGAGCTCAAATTGACCAAGGGTTCAAGCACTTCCTTTGAAAATTTTTTAGATAGGGCAGAAACTTGCATTGGATCATGTGCTCAAATTATGATCTTTGGAGCATGGGTTTGGATGGAAAGGGTCAAGATATAGCAAGTACAAGCTCCACAAATTATTTGGGAATTTTCCTTGCTATAAAAATGGTAGCTCCTTTGGGAACTAGTATTAATGCAATATTGGCTTAAAATAGGAAAAGGAATTTTCCTTATTTAATTATGGCCAATATATTTGCTAGATCTTGGATCAGGCATAAATATCAACTCCACCAATTCTCATGAATTTATGAGATGTCTAGCTATGCCTTTGGATTTTATTCCTCAGAAAGGCAAGAAAAAGAATAAATCACAATTCAAAAATATTGCATGGAACTTAGCAATATTTTTGCATATCCAAGGTTCAGGAAGATAGGATGATCTCTGGGAACAATTGGGAGGATCAACAGATCAAAGGAAATGATAGCTCCTTTGTAATAAAAAGGGCACATTCAAATTCCAAAAATTTGGAATTAGGGTTTGAGAGGGTTTGGGATGATGCAAATGAGGTCTTGCCCACTGATCAAGACATGAGCAAGGTTTTGAAAGGTTGGAACTGACAAAATTTCTCAGAGTCATCCAACAAACTCAAGAGAAAGATTTTGAAACCGAGTGCCAGGAAGGAATAACAGCACAAAAATTGATAACCCAAGTTTGGGGCTGTTACAACTCTTCCCCCCTGAAAAAGAATCTCGTCCTCGAGATTCCTAGGGTTACAGCACAACTGAAACGATAACCACTCCGGGGAAAAACCTCGGGGTTAATTTCTAACCCTTTGATTAAATTCAAACGAGTTGGGCGCCGATAATTGGTACATCCGGGGAGGGATATGGCAAACCTGGTTATATCCACGGCTAGGGGCATTCGAGATCAAACTCCCGAAAGAAAACACACTGGATGCACCCAATGAACAGTGGTTTCACCTACTGACACGTGGGTCCAGGGCCCGCTAGCAACCTCCTTCTTCTACCTCCGGCTTGCTGCTTCCTTTGTGTTGCTGCTCCGCGTGTGGCTTTGCACAGCGTGCATCTAGCTCCTAGGGCGATGAGGACCCTAGTGCCGTAGTGCACGGCGTGCACGACGTCGGTGCAGCGAGCACTCACATCACGGGCCAACACCTTGTCGGCACTGCTCGCAGATTCGCCTCGTTAACGCCGGTGATCGAGCGACGAGCGGTTCTCCTGGACCTCGCTCACCGTACACCGGGGTCGGGCTATAAAAACGGCACCGCGGCTGTCCTCCAACACACAAACACAATGCCGCTCTACTACCTCTTCGGTTTGGGCGAGATCAAGCCGAGCTCCTTCGGCGAGGAGGTGTTCCTGGTGGCGCTACGGTTGTTCCTCGCAGCGCTGCTGGGCACGCTGATTGACTCGTCACTCCTCCTGATGATTCTCATCAGGAATGATCGAGTTCGGAACAACGCGCGACTGGGTGTGGTGGCTCGAGGTGCGAGAGAAGATGGCGCACTGGGTGGTCTTCCGCCACGCTTGATTCTCCGTCGCTTTGCGCCGGCGGAGTAATCGCGTGCCACAGAAGGCAGAGACAATGATGGTGATGGGGTCCAGATGCAGGTGAGGTGGTTGCACCAGCTCAAGAATCACACGGAGTATGAGAAAAATTTCGTGGATAGCCCCACGAAATGTAGGTGTCGAGGTAGAATAGGAGTTGAAATCCGTATCGGGGTAGATGTACTGGATCGGGTGAAATAAAGTTGGCAGCGTTTCTCCGAGAATGAAATCGGGAAAAAGAATTAGAGACGAGGAATTTCCAGGCGGAAATGCCTTTGTGAGTCTTTGGATTTGAAAATCTGGCACACGGTGTATGCATAGATAGATAGGGATATGTGACTATGCATTCTCCCGAGTACTGCCCGAATGTACTCGTGGGTGAACCGGGTATGCGCGCAGTATGCATTATAATCTAAATTAACAAATAGACAGAGGCAATAATCATGCAACGAAGAAACACACCAGACAAATCATACTAGAGTGTGTTAATTCTAGTGGGTATATGTACTCCTGGTATACATATACCTACACTAGCGCGCATTTTATTATAGACTCGAGACGAGTCAGGGTTATTTTAGTGTATGTGATCTACTAATTAAAATCTTGTTAGCAACATAGTGTCAACCCTGTCAAACTTTTCTGCTTGACAGAGAGACAAGCAAAAACAATACAAAAACAAAAGCACAAAAGCATACATGGAACACAACATACGGATTACAACAGTACTAGCATACAACAGAGCATGAACGCGCTACGCGCTAACAACTCAACTTGGGATACATAGTTCTATCTCCTTATCGGGGATGAACCGACAGACTGATCATCTTGGTGCGTGACTGAGGTCATGTAGAGGACTTGCCTTGCTGGGGCTCTCCGGGAGGACGAAGACTGAGCCAATCTCCATCTTCATCGCCCGACAGCACTATGGGTTGGGGTTCGGCTGCTGGGGGTGTGGCTGAAATTGATCCAAGCAAATGCTGCTGGTGGATCCGTAAAAGAGCCTTGTTGAGGGTGACGATGTTGGGTCTAGGCCACAACACAGGCTGAGAGGATGGCACTGTTTCGGATGGCGTTGGGCAAATGACTTGAGATGCGAACTTACGAGCCTCACGGTAAGCTTCCTTGATGATTCACACCGCATCGTTGTCTAGAGTTCTAAACTCGGCAAGCATCTGGGAAATCATCATCCCCTGGGGGTGATATACTGCACTAGGCGAGTGATTGCGGGGTCATCTCCTTGGATAGCGGGAGAAGGATGCATTCCTACTTTTGTCACAATGGGGTAAAAGCAGAAATCCCGCCTCGCTGCCATATGCGGGTACCTGGTTCGGAGGTGAAGCATAGCCTCCACGGCAGCCGCCTGAATGGCTAAATCAGAGGTAGGCATAGCTCTCCCCTGAAAAACCAATGGTTGGCCATCTGTTGTGGGACCTAGGCTGATGTGTACTCTTGCATCAAAGCGATGAAGGTGAGGGACGGGTGCTGATTGGAACACCAGGTAATCGGGGCTAGCCTTACAACCAAAGGCTTTGGTGAGCATCTCAGTAAGAAGGGGTGGAAAGCCGGTGTGGTTGACGACACAGGTGCGGGTGTAAAACTTGGGAGCTTTGAAGGTGCCAGTCATGGCTGGAGTGCTACTAGCTAGGCTTTTCTGCAGGGACATGGCTGACTGAGGGGTGAGCGATACGGCGAGCGGAAGGGGGGCTTTATAGGCCGCTATGCAGGACATGCCCGCATGGTGTGGCCCCTTTCCCTTAATGGCGAAGGGAAAGCGGTGTGGCCGACCAGAAAGGATATGGTTGCTATTTGTTCCACGGATAACTAGGCGGGTACAGCGGGGCGAGGATGTGTCGGTCCCGACGGCGCCACCTGTTGATTAACAGTGGCCATGCCAGATGCCAGGGATGGGTCAAATCCCTTAGGGCCATTACTGGTTAATGGTAGCAGTGATCTAATACTAGGATAATCTATGCCAGCCTGGCTGGTTTGATACCATGTCCTATGGCACCCCGATCCACATGGAGCAAGGGGCCTTCGCACGTCAGCCCAGGATAACACCTGACGCACGACAGGTCCAAGATACAGCATTCCAGGTATAAGAATATTCATCAAATACATGTATAGAAGAGTACATCATTGATGAATACAATTATCTGGCATAGCCCTAAGGCTATTTAAAAGGCGGCAGGAGTCTTGGTTTGGTGGCTCATCAACTCTGGATGGGCTCCATAACTCACAGGACTGACAAGGTTACGGCTTAGCATGATGGATCAAGTGAACAATCCAGTCACGACCTACAAGCTGGCATGACACGCCAGGTCAGTACATTGAATGTACTTGCAAGACAACCAATTACATAGCATCCAAACAAGCAGAAGACAAAGCAAGGACCAAGCGTATGCAACAACCTATCTCATATCAATTACTAAACATGGCATGATAGAGGTCAACTGAGCATGAACAATATCATAGCATCTACTATCCTGGCAATGACATGGCATATCAAAACATGCTATAACATGGTAATAGAAAAACATAGCATAGCATCTCAATCATGGCAAAATTAACATATAAATCAAAGCATGGCATGGCATCATGAAACTATGCTGAAAATAAACTACCGATTATATCCAATGCCGACATGGCATGTTAAATTTATGCAATCATCTTCTGTTCTGCCTTGGTTTTTAAATGCAACATATTACTTATGCAATGCAACCAAACTTGTGCACTGAGTCCCTCGCACTCTCTTACCAACGGGTTGCCTCGCAACCGAACGGTGATCATTCCGGCGATCACAACCATGACCAACACTTGGTCTCCAACACTCATCGAAAACTCGTCTCGTGATCATATCAAAACATCGTCGTGACTTCCCACGAATATCTCATAGTCCAAGTCATCACATTATTTGTTACACAATTTCATTATCAACTTACTTACTTAAAGTTTATCCTCCCTTTCGGCCAAGACCTGATAGTGTGACCTACTACGAACTGTGTTGCTATCGATTGACTTTATATACACTCTAAAGAGGTAGCACACTGTACCCACACCACGGAACCCATGGCCTCGTCATCCCATTCGGGTGGACCAACGTCATTCCGACAAAACCGACCTACTGCCATGACACTCTCCCGGCCACTCCGACCCACTCCCAACTGGGCTAGTCCTGGGTGGCCCCGTGTCTACCAAAGACACAACGACCACCGTCATGGCCAAAACGTCCCTCACGGGGACCGGTACCAAAATTTTTAACAACGGGCACACAAGGTTATGTCTACCTACCTAATCAGGGTAAGCATGCCCATAACCTTCCCTAGTTGGAGGCACCGACGAGAGGCACGACAATATATCGCATGAAGGCCTTCCCATAAGGCAAATGTGGCTGCACTGAAAAAGTTCGATTTGGTGGCACTATGACTCGATCCCATCGATGACGGAGGAGGTTTGTTATTATTAAGTCATTTTATTTCCTTTTCCATCATCATGAACATGAATGCAACAATGAGCATGCATCATACAAATGCATGAAAAAATATTGAACTACTCAAGCGCACAACTCTAGCATAAAGAACATGACAATACCAAGTAATAGCATATCAATGGTGCATTAAAATCCTCATAACATTTTATAACGATGACATGCAAATAAAGTAGAGTAGTGACATGACATTATTAATAATAACATTATAATTAGCATGGCAAAAGATATCATGAAAACACAAGCATGCATGACAGGCGTAATGGAATAACTGCAGACGAAAATGATATGAAACAACTGCAAATACACACACACAAGGTGCAAGCAAAGTCAACATGCATGTTCGGGGCTCATGATAAGAGGTTGGCTTGCCTGGGGTCGAGAAATACTCCGGGAAGAAGTGCGAAACGACAGCGGAAAGAGTTGCCGGAAACAGTTCTCTCTCGGAGGGGGCTGTTTATGGGCAAGGGCAAAATGGTCATTTTCACTATGTGAAAACATTATGAAAATGATAACAACGGAAAGAGCTCGACAAACAGAGAACGTGAGCGTTGGAATCACCTGATTCGGAGCTACGGGTAAAAAGATACGGACGTTTAAAGCTCAGGGACTAGTCTGTGAAAATACTTCTACAAACAGGTCCCTGGTAGTTTAAACAGAACGTGTCTTTTTTGGAAATCCGTTTTCCGGAGAGGGAAACGTATTCCCTGCCGAAGGAGAGAAAAATACGCTTTCTGAGACTGAAAGTGCAGTTTCCAGAAACGCACATTCGCGCGGGGAAAGCGACTTCGCGGTGGGGCGCCGCTGCATATTCGACGTGGCCAGCGGGGCCATGCCCTACGGTCGCTGACAGGTGGGGCCACGCGGGAAAGGGAACGCCTGGCCCTGGCGTCTTCAACCTCCCGCTCGGGGCGCGACGAGCCGAGGCAGGGGATCGCCCCAACGAGGATCACCGGCGACTCCGGCCACCTCGCGGGTTGTGCGACCTACCAAAATGCTCAGGCCGGAGAGGGGCACCTCGGGGTGGTGCTAGCTTCCGCTAAGGAACACCAGGGAGGGAGCTGCACGGCCCACGACGGAGAGTGGGTTCGGCCGCCGGTGAAGAGGGCGCTCTGGTGAGGGAGAGGGGAGGCCGAGGCTACGGGGCGGCTCAATGGAGCATGGGGGATGCGGCGGTGGTGAGAGAACGGAGAGGGAAGCACGGCATCGCCGGAATCGGGAGAGACCCGAGGCGGCGGCCACGTCGGCGATGGGGTCAGAGAGAGGCTCTGAGCTCGGGGAGGGGGTTGTGGACTGCGAGGATGCTCGGGGCGTGCTTAAATAGCCGCCGGAAGGCTTGGGGAGGTGGCACGCGGCAGGCGACGTATCCGTGCGCCAGCGAGGGGCGCGATGTCGGCAGGCGCGGGCAAAGCTGGTGAGAAGCGGTGGGAAGGCGACGAGGAGGGATTAGACGTGGCGCAAACGCTCACGGAGACGAGCAAGGCTCGAGGACAAGAGGAGGAAGCGGACACCGGCGAGGAAGAGGACGAGCTCACGGGCACGCACTGCTCGAGCGTTGGCACGGCTCGCCGGAGAAGAAAACGAAGGGGGCCAGAGGTCCAGGGGGAATACGACGTCGAGGGGGAGCTGTAGGACATAAATGGCAAGGCCAGAGCCGGTCGGAGCAGCGCTGCCGACGACAACAGTGGCTAGTCCACCGTTTTGGCTGGCTGCCCTCGTAGTCACCACTGGCATGGCGCGCTCTGGAGTTTTTACTGAGGCCAGCTCATGTCTACCACGTAGTCCTTCCAGAGTGGACTATTACCATGGTGAAGAAACGGGTATAGACAAATTGAGCTGAGTAAACCAAGATGCACAAGTTTGTTGTTGCAAACTTGGCAACATCCTAGAGATAAAACCAGAGAGGTTAAATGGTAAAATGGTTGTCTGGGAGGCTTAGGGTAGAAAGGACTACGATCCTGGGAGTTTTGAGGTAATTTGGACAACTATTTACCATAGTTGCTGTACAACTACCAAATCTGACCCAGAAACTGAATGATGAAATAGCACTCACTAGGAGTGATGGATTAAGCTAAAACTTGGCAAATCTTGATGATTTGAACATACCATGATGCTGTAAAAAGTTCATACCAAATGGACTCACCAAAAAGGTACTTCTTTCACAGACAAGCAATCTGAACATAAACTTGAGAAAATTGCCAAGGAAGATTGGAAAAATGGATTGAGCTTATTTTTGGTATCGAGAGGTGATTTATCAATGTTAATCACCCTGCGAAATTTGAGCTCAAATTGACCAAGGGTTCAAGCACTTCCTTTGCAAAAATTTCAGATAGGGCAGAAACTTGCATTGGATCATGTGCTCAAATTATGATCTTTGGAGCATGGGTTTGGATGGAAAGGGTGAAGATATAGCAAGTAAAAGCTACACAAATTATTTGGGAATTTTCCTAGCTATAAAAATGGTAGCTCCTTTGGAAACTAGTATTAATGCAATATTGGCTTAAAATAGGAAAAGGCATTTTCCTTATTTAATTATGGCCAATATATTTGCTAGAGCTTGGATTAGGCATAAATATCAACTCCACCTATTCTCATGAATTTAGGAGATGGATAGCTATGCCTTTGGATTTTATTCCTCAGAAAGGCAAGAAAAAGAATAAATCACAATTCAAAAATATTGCATGGAACTTAGCAATATTTTTGCATATCCAAGGTTCATAAAGATAGGATGATCTCTAGGAACAATTGGGAGGATCAACAGATCAAAGGAAATGATAGCTCCTTTGTAATCAAAAAGGGCACATTCAAATTCCAAAAATTTGGAATTAGGGTTTGAGAGGGTTTGGGATGATGCAAATGAGGTCTTGCCCACTGATCAAGACATGAGCAAGGTTTTGAAAGGTTGGAACTGACAAAATTTCTTAGAGTCATCCAACAAACTCAGGAGAAAGATTTTGGAACAGAGTGCCAGGAAGGAATAACAGCACAAAAATTGATAACCCAATTTTGGGGCTGTTACAGTATTCGGCATGCATGCGAATCTAACAAAAGGTTATGCAGATGATCCCGGAGTGAATCCGAAGGTCGTACGTGGGGATGAGCAACATGCTCAATGACAGCTAAAAGCTGGCGAGCGCGTACTTACACAGGTTAGGCGGGAGAAAAATGATCTCCAAGATGCCAATACCTGACTGGGCGTTGAACTCAAAGATGTTCGGGCCCAGCTTGCTGACTCCGTAAAGGAGAATAAGAGGCTTCGACGCGGCATTTTTAGTAAGTGCTTGAACGAATTTTTATAGAGTTCGGCGAAGAAACCGGCTGACAGAGTTATATCTGTAGGTATGCTAACGGGTCGTCCCGCAGAGGAGATGCCCGGGTCTGGGGGTGATCTTCTGCCAGAGCTCTCACAACTGCACGAACAAGTTTGGCAGGTGATGCAGGGCATTGCCCAGGCCTTGTGGCCATCCGCCTCCCTGCCAGGAGGCATGGGGGAGCTCGTAGAGATGCTCAAGGGAGCGCGGCGGTGCTTCCGATTGTGGAAGATATCTGCCTGCCGACAAGGTGCAAGGGAAGCCTGGGCCATGGTGAAGACGCGATATACCAAGGCTGACCCAAACCATATGGTCGAAGTCGGACCTGTGGGGTCTGACGGGAAAGAGATCCCTGTCAGTTTGGTGTATGACCAGGTGAAATTAGTCGCTAAGTATTCCCAACAGGATTGTAGGGTAGACCGCCTGTTGGATGGTATAGAAGAAGAATTTAGTCAGTCTAAATGACTGTGTACTTCAAGTGACATATATTGTCCCTAGCCTGATTGTAAATCATTTGTCATGGCAGACCTTTACGCTTCGACCTCCGGACCCGACAGTCCGGAGTGTATCCGAATACCCGCTCAGTTATGTAAAAACCGGGGTACGCGTGGAAACCAGGCGTAGGGGTCATAAGTGCTTGAACAGACAAGTACCCAACTAGCTATGTTATATTACATGGATAGTAAGAAATATCTTCCAGGGAGAATAGTTCCGTTAAGGGTTCCTTTCCCTGGGTACGCATGCATTAATGTGCATGCCCGAACTGCAAAAAGAGACGCAGGATATAAACATCTGGAGGCTTGTATTGAAATAAGTAAAAGTCATCTTTTGTTCACCGACCGAATATTCCCTTAAGAACGCTAGCTTTCGGCTTCACCCAGTCTGAGGTACACATCTGACTGACCCAGCAGTAACAATCGCAGAGGTGCTTCCCTTATGCCCTAGCCGAATTAATGGGAACATAGGGCATAAACACAAGAGCCAGGCAACCCAGCTTGGCCAAAACTTAAGTCATATCGATGCATATAATGGCAAAGAAAAGGTACATGTGGAAAAGTAACACATGTGCGGGGGGCATAGAGCCCAGAACATAGTGATATTAAGCTTCTGTATAAGAAGCCCTAGGTATAATGAGCACGCCTAGTGTGTCAAGATTGTGTAGTCAAGACACATTTTAACCTTTTAAGGATGTGAAGGAAAAGGGAAGAAAGAAAGAAAGAAAGAAAAGACAAGTAACAGATATAAAAAATTGACGAAGGTAAGGAGACGAACACAGAGTTCGGCACTAGGCGTAAAACCTTTGGAGTCTGGCCGCGTTCCATGGGTTTGGCTCGAGTCGATTGTCTGATGCATCCCGCAGACGGTACGCTCCACTGGTCAGAACTTTGTCAATAATGAAGGGACCTTCCCATTTGGGCTTGAGCTTGTCCTTTTTCTTCTCTGGTAGGCGTAGAACAAGTTTGCCAATGTTATAAGTTTTGGCCCGTACTTCTCTGCTTTGATACCATCGAGCCTGTTGCTGATAGAATGCGGAGCGAGATTTTGCCACATCACGCTCCTCCTCCAGGGCGTCCAAACCGTCCTGCCGATCAAGCTCGGCTTCTATCTCTTCGTACATGCGCACTCGAGGTGAGTCATGAATGATGTCGCAGGGCAGTACCGCCTCTGCGCCGTACACCATAAAAAACGGTGTGTATCCGGTAGTGTGATTCGGCGTGGTCCGCAGCCCCCATAGTACGGAGCCGAGCTCCTCAACCCAGTGTGTATCTGATTCCTTCAAGGATCTCACTAATCTGGGTTTAATGCCGCTCATAGTGAGACCATTTGCTCGCTCGACCTGACCGTTTGTTTGGGGGTGATAGACGGAGGCATAATCAAGCTTAATGCCCATGTTGCCGCACCAAGTTTTTACCTCGTCGGCTGTAAATTTCGAGCCGTTATTGGTGGTGATGCTGTGGGGGACGCCGTAACGGTGTACAACCCCGGATATGAAGTCTATCACTGGTCCGGACTCGACCGTTTTAACTGGTTTGGCCTCTATCCATTTGGTGAATTTATCCACCATGACCAATAGGTACTTTTTCTTATGGCATCCTCCTTTGAGGGGTCCGACCATATCAAGCCCCCAGACTGCAAAGGGCCAAGTGATGGGGATTGTTCAGAGAGCAGTAGGTGGTAGATGGCTTTGGTTTGGAAAAAGCTGGCAATCGAGGCAACGTTGGACGAGGTCCTGTGCGTTTGCTCGGGCTGTCGGCCAGTAAAAACATGTACGGAAGACCTTGCTTACAAGGGCCCGAGCTACGGCGTGGTAGCCGCCGAATCGAGCATGAATTTCTGCCAAAAGTTGCCGTCCTTCCTCTTCGGAGATGCACCTTTGAAGTACTCCGGTAACGCTTTTCTTATAAAGCTCTCCCTTGTGGACCTTGTAGGCTTGAGACCGCCGCACAATGCAACGTGCCTCATTTGGGTCCTCAGGGAGTTCTTGCCTAGTTAGGTAGGCCAAGAAGGGTTTTGTCCATGGGGCGATGATAGCCATAATCACGTGGGCCGAAGGTGTTATTTCGGTGGCAGAGCCTCTGATTACATCAGAGTGTTCGGTATCTGGCGTTGAGGTCGGGTCCAGACTGTTGTTGTCGGTCTCTCCTTCCCATACCACGGAGGGCTTACACAACCTTTCCAAGAAGATATTAGGTGGGACAGGGTCGCGCTTAGCGCCGATGCGGGCGAGGATATCCGCCGCTTGATTGTTTTCTAGGACCACATGGTGGAATTCGAGCCCCTCGAACCGAGCTGACAATTTGAGGATGGCGTTGCGGTAAGCCGCCATTTTCGGATCCTTGGCGTCAAAGTCTCCATTTATTTGAGATATTGCGAGGTTCGAATCCCCACACACCTCTAGGCGTTGAACGCCCATGGAGGCTGCCATCCGGAGACCATGTAACAGGGCCTCATATTCTGCTGCATTGTTGGAGTCTGTGTATAATATTTGGAGTACGTATTGGACTGTATCTCCGGTGGGGGATGTCAGGACGATGCCTGCCCCCAGACCAGCCAGCATTTTAGAGCCGTCAAAGTGCATGATCCAATTGGAGTACGCACCGTACTCTTTAGGGAGTTTGGCTTCTGTCCATTCGGTAACGAAATCAGCCAGTACTTGTGACTTAATGGCTCGCTGTGGTTTGTATGTTATGTCGAACGGGAGGAGCTCAATAGCCCATTTAGCAATCTGGCCCGTGGCATCGCGGTTATTTATTATGTCGTTGAGTGGTACTTCGGAGGCCACCGTAATTGAACACTCTTAACAATAGTGTCGTAGTTTCCGGGATGCCATGAAGACCGCGTATGCTATCTTTTGATAATGTGGGTACCGTAATTTGCATGGAGTGAGGACAGTGGATACGTAGTATACCGGCTTTTGAAGTGCGAACTTATGTCCGTCCGTCTCTCGTTCGACAACGAGCACTACGCTTACAACTTGGTGTGTTGCCGCTATATATAACAGCATTGGTTCGCCGATATTTGGCGCGGCCAAGATTGGGTTGCTGGCCAAGACGACCTTTATTTCTTCCAATCCGGCCATGGCCGCATCCATCCACTCGAAGTGCTCAGTGTGTCGAAGAAGGCGATAAAGAGGTAGTGCCTTTTCTCCTAATTCAGAGATAAAGCAGCTTAAGGCAGCCACGCATCCAGTTAATTTCTGGATTTGCTTGAGGTCTGTTGGGATAGCCAACTGTAAGAGAGCTCGGATTTTGGCCGGATTTGCTTTGATTCCTCTATTGGAGACGATGAAGCACAAGAGCTTTCCGGCGGGCACGCCAAAAATGCATTTTTCCGGATTGAGCTTGATGTCATATGTTCTGAGATTGTCGAACATGAGCCTCAAGTCTTCTATTAAGGATTCGACCTGTCTGGTTTTAATGACCACATCGTCTACGTATGCCTCCACTGTTTTGCTAATTTCTGTTTCCAGGCATGTCTGAATCATGCGTTGATAGGTTGCACCGGCGTTTTTTAGCCCGAAAGGCATGGTGTTAAAACAGAAGGGGCCGTATGGAGTGATAAATGCCGTTGCGGCTTGATCGGACTCCGCCATCTTAATTTGATGGTATCTGGAGTATGCGTCGAGGAAACACAATGAGTCGTGTCCCGCGGTAGCGTCGATAATTTGATCGATGCGGGGGAGGGGGAAGGGATCCTTGGGGCAAGCCTTGTTAAGGTCCTTGAAATTGACACATAGGCGCCAAGATTTGTCCTTCTTTGATACCGTCACCAGGTTCGCTAGCCAGTCCGGATGTTTTATTTCACTAATGAATTCGGCCTCGAGTAACTTGGCTAGCTCTTCTCCCATGGCTTGTCGCTTAGGCTCAGAGAAATGCCGGAGAGTCTGCTTGACCGGCTTGAACCCCTTTAGAATGTTAAGGCTGTGCTCGGCGAATATGTCCCAATTCTCGCGCAAGAACACCTACAGTGTGGCATCTATTATGGGGTTCAGCTGTGCCCCGATGGATGCTGTTTTTGTAGGGTCCGTTGGGTGGACCTGGAATTTGACTATTTCGTCCACTGGTTTAAAAGAGGTGGACTTGGGTCTTTTGTCGAGTATCACGTCGTCCCTGTCCACTGTGGAGCGCAGCGCAGTCAGTTCTTCGGCCGCAAGGGCTTCGGATAACGCCTCAAGGGCCAGTGCGGCAGTTTTATTTTCTACGCGGAGTGCTATGTCCGGATCACTAGCTAGAGTGATGATTCAGTTGGGCCCGAGCATTTTGAGCTTCATGTACACGTAATGGGGTATAGCTTGGAAGATCGTGAATGCCCTCCCGCCCTAAAAGGGCATGGTATCCGCTACTAAACGGGGCCACATGGAATGTGATTTCTTTGGACCTATAATTCTCCGGCGTGCCGAATACCACATCTAGTGTGATTTTTCCCGCACATCGTGCCTCCCGACTAGGGATGATTCCTTTGAAGGTCCTGCTGCTTTGCTCAATGTGGCTCTTGTCTATTTCCATTTTTCGAAGAGTCTCCTCATAGATGAGGTTTAATCCGCTGCCACCGTCCATGAGCACTTTAGTAAGCTGGAAGCCATCCACAATTGGACTAAGGACCAAGGCAGCTGGTGCTCGGGATGTTGGGAATTGAGGTTCGTCACTGGCATTGAAGGTTATGGCCGTATCGCTCCATGGATTTATTGCTGCAACATGGCAGACTTCGGCAAGGCTGCGGAGTGCTTGCTTACGCCTATTATTTGAGGCGAAGGTCTCGAAGACTGTCAATACTGTATTGTTATTTTCCACAGGATGGTGCTCTGAGGTGTTGTTGATGAGGAGATCCTCACAGCTCTTGGCCACCTGCTGGAATATCCAACATGCTCTAAGGCTGTGTGTTGGTGTGGTATCCGTTGTACTGTGAATTTTGCATGGCCTATTGAGCCATCCCTCCAATATAGTTCCACGCCCTGTAGTGGGCTTTGGTTTCTTCGTAACCGAATCGGGGGACTTACGAGAGTACACCCTTTTAGTTTGGATGGGGGGGGGGGGGGTTAGTGAGAGCCGGAGGATCCCAGAATTTTGTTTGGGTTTTAATGACCACATCGTCTACGTATGCCTCCACTATTTTGCTAATTTCTGTTTCCAGGCATGTCTGAATCATGCGTTGATAGGTTGCACCGGCGTTTTTTAGCCCAAAAGGCATGGTGTTAAAACAGAAGGGGCCGTATGGAGTGATAAATGCCGTTGCGGCTTGATCGGACTCCGCCATCTTAATTTGATGGTATCCGGAGTATGCGTCGAGGAAACACAATGAGTCGTGTCCCGCGGTAGCGTCGATAATTTGATCGATGCGGGGGAGGGGGAAGGGATCCTTGGGGCAAGCCTTGTTAAGGTCCTTGAAATTGACACATAGGCGCCAAGATTTGTCCTTCTTTGATACCGTCACCAGGTTCGCTAGCCAGTCCGGATATTTTATTTCACTAATGAATTCGGCCTCGAGTAACTTGGCTAGCTCTTCTCCCATGGCTTGTCGCTTAGGCTCAGAGAAATGCCGGAGAGTCTGCTTGACCGACTTGAACCCCTTTAGAATGTTAAGGCTGTGCTCGGCGAATATGTCCCAATTCTCGCGCAAGAACACCTACAGTGTGGCATCTATTATGGGGTTCAGCTGTGCCCCGATGGATGCTGTTTTTGTAGGGTCCGTTGGGTGGACCTGGAATTTTACTATTTCGTCCACTGGTTTAAAAGAGGTGGACTTGGGTCTTTTGTCGAGTATCACGTCGTCCCTGTCCACTGTGGAGCGCAGCGCAGTCAGTTCTTCGGCCGCAAGGGCTTCGGATAACGCCTCAAGGGCCAGTGCGGCAGTTTTATTTTCTACGCGGAGTGCTATGTCCGGATCACTAGCTAGAGTGATGATTCAGTTGGGCCCGAGCATTTTGAGCTTCATGTACACGTAATGGGGTATAGCTTGGAAGATCGTGAATGCCCTCCCGCCCTAAAAGGGCGTGGTATCCGCTACTAAACGGGGCCACATGGAATGTGATTTCTTTGGACCTATAATTCTCCGGCGTGCCGAATACCACATCTAGTGTGATTTTTCCCGCACATCATGCCTCCCGACTAGGGATGATTCCTTTGAAGGTCCTGCTGCTTTGCTCAATGTGGCTCTTGTCTATTTCCATTTTTCGAAGAGTCTCCTCATAGATGAGGTTTAATCCGCTGCCACCGTCCATGAGCACTTTAGTAAGCTGGAAGCCATCCACAATTGGACTAAGGACCAAGGCAGCTGGTGCTCGGGCTGTTGGGAATTGAGGTTCGTCACTGGCATTGAAGGTTATGGCCGTATCGCTCCATGGATTTATTGCTGCAACGTGGCAGACTTCGGCAAGGCTGCGGAGTGCTCGCTTACGCCTATTATTTGAGGCGAAGGTCTCGAAGACTGTCAATACTGTATTGTTATTTTCCACAGGATGGTGCTCTGAGGTGTTGTTGATGAGGAGATCCTCACAGCTCTTGGCCACCTGCTGGAATATCCAACATGCTCTAAGGCTGTGTGTTGGTGTGGTATCCGTTGTACTGTGAATTTTGCATGGCCTATTGAGCCATCCCTCCAATATAGTTCCACGCCCTGTAGTGGGCTTTGGTTTCTTCGTAACCGAATCGGGGGACTTACGAGAGTACACCCTTTTAGTTCGGATGGGGGGGGGGGTTAGTGAGAGCCGGAGGATCCCAGAATTTTGTTTGGGTTTTTCAGGCGCTTTCCATCGCACAACACTTCTGTACTATGGCCACCAAGTCGGCGAAGTGTGCTATGTCATGACGACTTATGGCGTTGAGGATTCCCTTTTTCGTGCAATTTTTGGAAAAGAATGAAATTGCGTCTTCCTCGCGACAGTCCCTGACCTTGCTCATTACAAGGAGGAATCTGGCCCAATAGTGATGTACTGTCTCTTGTGGCTCTTGTCTAATGTGGGAAAGAACACTTATGTTTGGGTGGGTGGGTAGATTTAGGTCCAAACCCTGACCCGATCTGAGACCCAGGGGAGGAGGAGTTCCCGAGCTTGGCAGTTCGGGCTCCGGGATGTTCTCCAATAGTTCCGGCCCGCTGTCTGATTGTAGGTTCAAAGCTTGGGCCATGTCCTCCCGTGGACGGGTATCCGGCTTGGAGAGCTCGGGAATTCGGACATAGTTTGTCCTCAAAATAGAGGAAGAATCGCTACATTGCTCCTCCACCACCGCTATCTGATGGGTGACCGTCGGAGAGTTAATCTCCCTTTGGTCGGGTTTAAGCCTGATCCAATCATAGTTCGTAGCGACTCCCAGGGCGACGATGCGATCCAAGAGCTTGTTCAAGGAAGAGAGCACTATTGGATCCATCTGCTCGGCCAATCCCGAGCCGACCTGGAGGCTATTTTTGATGACCCGAGAAGTCATTGTCGGCGCGACGGCCGAACGGGCGGTCATGACGAAGCCGCCTAGTCGGAAAGTTTGGCCTATAGCCAGAGCTCCCCCCGAGGTAATGTTGTTCTCGACAACAAGGCGAGCCATCAAGCCTTATCATGGTGGCACAGTGGAACTCTCAATGAAAGCACCGATGTCGGTGTCAAAACCGGCGGATCTCGGGTAGGGGGTCCCGAACTATGCGTCTAAGGCGGATGGTAACAGGAGGCGGGGGACACGATGTTTACCTAGGTTCGGGCCCTCTCGATGGAGGTAATACCCTACTTCCTGCTTGATTGATCTTGATGATATGAGTATTACAAGAGTTGATGTACCACGAGATCATAGGGGCTAGACCCTAGAAGCTAGCCTATGATTATGATTGTAGTTGGCCTACGGACTAAACCCTCCGGTTTATATAGATACCGGAGGGGGCTAGGGTTACACAGAGTCGGTTACAAGGGAGGAGATATACATATCCGAATTGCCAAGCTTGCCTTCCACGCAAAGGAGAGTCCCACCCGGACACGGGACGAAGTCTTCAATCTTGTATCTTCATAGTCCAACAGTCCGGCCAAACTATATAGTCCGGCAGTCTGAGGACCCCCTAATCCAGGACTCCCTCAGGCGCACCATCCCATTGTGGGCTAGTTAGCCTCCCTCCTATGGCCCATATGGCCCATATATTTCCCCGGGGGGTTCCGGTAATGTGATGACCCGAGACCGACGCTTTAGAAGCCTTCCAGTTATTTCATTGTCGCCGTGTGATTTATTTGTTTGTTGCATTCATCATGTCATCATGAGCATTGCATCCACATGTTTTCATAAAACTTGCATCCATTTGTAGTTGCCGCGTTTCCCCTTGCCTTCGTTGACCGTTTCAAGACCAACCACACTTGCAACCTTGTTCTTTGTTTTTATCTCTTGCCTAAACCGGAGTCTCTTTGCAGAGTGCATCGACCCCTCCCACGCGTCCGAACACTTCCCCGAACCGACCCGGGCAGCTATGACCGATGGGTCCGGATCATCCCCGAACATGTATAAAACATCTTTGGTTTCTTATTTGGATTCCCTAGCCTATTTATTCTCGACCACCCGATTGCGATCGAACAGACCGAATAGCCCCTACCCTAATCTCATTGCAATATAAATAGTTGGCAACCCTAGAAACTAGGGATCATGTGCCGTCCATCCATCCAATCCCTTCGCCGCCACCTCCTTGTTTTCCTCTCCTGCCCAATCCACCCCCGACCAACTCCACCTCGGGATCTCCTCCCGATCCAAATCCTCCTCGACCAATTCCCTTGATTTCCTGCTCTGTCCACCACCGCAGCCAACAACCTCCCGTGGCGCTCGGTCCATTCTGGATCGAGGCAACTCAAATGACCGAGCACCCTCGCCCCCGCCGCTCGTCGTCCCTAGAACCAGCTCACCGGAGCAGAGCTCCTCCATCGCCACCCCTTCCCGTTCCCGAACGGATCCGGCTGCCCTCGCCCCCGAGCTTCTCGAGCCGGCAGTCGAGCGCCTCCCACTCCTTCCGCGTTCCAAATCGAGAAGAGCTCGATCCCGAGCCCCCTGCCTCAACCTTCACCACCTCGTCGTCCTCCATCGTTGGCGCGCCAGCCGCTTCGACCCGTGGGTCCTCCTCGGCGCGCCTCCTCTCTATTTCTCATTAGCTCCTGCTATTGCCGCTGACCACGTCATCGTCGTGTTTCTCCTGCAAGGGCCGTGCCACAAGCCCAAGAACGACGTCGGCCTCCTCAAGTCTGGTCCGCCCCGCACCGCCTCCCTTCGTTCCCAGCCGCCCCGCAACCATGTGTCCCTGTCGAAGCCCGCGCTAAGTACCTCGCAAGCCGCCGCCGGGATCAGGCCATCCCCGTGTCGTCCCTGTGGCCAAGTTCGTCACCCGCAACGGCGCAGCAGCCTCGTTCCCTGCTTCACCGGAGTTCTTTGCCGCAAGACCCTTCCTCGAGGAGCGCCGCCGCCCTGCTGCCATGTTCCGCCGCTGCTACTGCAAGTCTCGTTGCCGCCTCTGCTCTGCTTCCTATCGAGAAGAGGAGGATGGCGCCTCTACCTCGAGCGTTGACCGCACCTAGGCCCAGCCTCTGCTCGCCCGCATTGACTACGTCCTCGACCGCGCCAGGCCCAGCTGCCTCCCCTTCAGCTCTTGGGCCGAGCCCATGGGTGAGCAGCCCCTCCAGCGCCTCTCCTGTACACTATCAGGCCAGCCAGATTTGGCCTGCATACGTTTTTTTCCAGATCTGCGAATTTCCTAATTATCTAGAGACTGCCAGTTTTACAGAGAACCCCTTGCACTTCATGCATTTAATATCTCACAAACCATGCATCGGATTAAAACAACTTATATATCTAAAATGCTTAGAATTTCATCTAGTTTCATAATATGCAACTTCCATTTATGTTTAAAGTGTTTAAACTTGCTGTTTGTATTAATTTGTATAAATGCCATGTTAAAATGATTTATTTCATAACTAAATAACCGTAGCTCCATTTTAAATAAACTTTATATGTAAATGGGGTGGAAAATGCATAGATTAACGTGGCGCACTTACTTTGCATGTTTAACAACAATAAAAATATGATTTAGGGCAGAACAGTAGCAAATTCAAAATATGGACATGGAGATTTTCCGGAATTGTTGTTTGTTGTTCCGGCCTCATTTAAACTTGCCTAGATAGGTAGTTTTCATAGGCTTCACCCCTTGCCATGTTTAATAACATTTAATATTGTTGTGTACATAACCAAGAGAGAACTAAATAATTGATGTGGTGTTTCATCAATATGCAACTCGTTGCATATTGAGCTCCACTTAATTTGTAGTATTGTTTATTGCACTTGCCATGCCATGCCTCATTAAATTGGACATGCATCATACTTGATTGTGCATCATACCATGTTAATGTGATGGTTGTTTACCATGTTGTTTGCTTCTTTCCGGTTGTGCTCCTTCTCGATAGTTCCTGTTTCGTTGCGATTGTGAGGATTCGTTCGACTACGCATGGTTCATCTACGTGGCTTCATGTTCTTCATGGACTCGTTCTTCTTCCTTGCGGGATCTCAGGCAAGATGATCATTACCCTCGATATCACTTCTATCTTTGCGTGCTAGTTGTTCGCTCTATCTCTATGTCGCGCTACCTACCACTTGCTTATCATGCTTCCCATATTGCCATGTCAAGCCTCTAACCCACCTTCCTAGCAAACCGTTGTTTGGCTATGTTGTCGCTTTTGCTCAGCCCCTCTTATAGCGTTATTAGTTGCAGGTGAAGTTGAAGATTGCTCCATGTTGGAACATATTTATGTTGGGATATCATATTATCTATTATTTAATTAATGCATCTATATACTTGGTAAAGGGTGGAAGGCTCGGCCTTATGCCTGGTGTTTTGTTCCACTCTTGTCGCCCAAGTTTTCGTCATGCTGGTGTTATGTTCCTTGATTTTTGTGTTCCTAACACGGTCGGGGTGTTATGGCCCCCCTTGTCTCTTCGCCTAAAGTAAAACTTTCCTGAGGAGGTCCAAGATTCATTTTTCATTTGCCTGTCATCTATTTTCTTTCCCTTGGGAGTCTCCCTCTGGAGGGTCATTTTTATTCAGCCCCCTGGGCATGTGCTCGACAAGAGTGTTGGTCCACCTACCTAGCAGTCGGCGGTGCCGCTCTTTGGCTATCATCCACTTTGCATAGACGGATGAGTCCGTAGGTAGGGAGCGCGCGGCTCTGGACATGGGTTCGACTCACCGGGAGATCTGATAGTTTTCCTTTCTTCGAAGAGCTTGTGCACCGGGATTCCAAGGATACTCGGGGTGTCCCGCGATGGAGGATTGTCTCTGCGGATCGTGAGCTTGTCATGGGCTAAGTTGGGACACCCCTGCAGGGTTTAAACTTTCGAGAGCTATGCCCGTGGTTATGTGGCAGATGGGAGTTTGTTATTATCCGGTTGTAGAGGACTTGAACTTGACTTAATTAAAATGAATCGGCTGTGTGTGTAGCCGTGACAGTCTCTTTTCGGTCGAGTCCGGGAAGTGAGCACGGTTCGGGTTATGCTTGAACATAAGTAGTTCGGGATCACTTCTTGATCACTTCTAGTTTGCGACCGTTGCATAGTTTCTCATCTTACTATTGTACTCGTATGTTAGCCACCATATTTGCTTATCGCTTGCTGCAGCTCCACCTCATAACCACATCCTACCCATAAGCTTAAATAGTCTTGATCTTGCGGGTTATGAGATTGCTGAGTCCTCGTGACTCACAGATACTACCAAAACAGTTGCAGGTGCCGATGATACCAGTGTAGGTGACGCAACCGACCTCAAATGGGATCAGTAGTGGTGCCCAGTTGGGATGATCGGGATCTATCATTTGGGGTTATCTTCGTTTTATTTGGATTTGTCCGTAGTCGGGCTATGTGTGTATTCTGAATGATGTGTGATTTATTTAAGTATTGTGTGAAGTGGCGATTGTAAGCCAACTCTATTTATCCCTTTCTTGTTCATTACATGGGATTGTGTGAAGATGACCCTTCTTGCGACAAAATCCCAATGCGGTTATGCCTCTAAGTCGTGCCTTGACACGTGGGAGATATAGCCGCATCACGGGCGTAACAGGTAACCCCTCCGGTACTCCTGTATGTACCCGATACACTCCGGAACCCTTCCGGTGTCCGAATACTACCTTCTAGTATATCAACCTTTACCTCTCGACCATTTCGAGACTCCTCGTCATGTCCGTGATCTCATCTGGGACTCCGAACAAACTTCGGTTACCAAAACACATAACTCATAAAACAAACAGTCATCGAATGTGGTTCGAGAACTATGTAGACATGACCGAGACACATCTCCGGTCAATAACCAATAGCGGAACCTGGATGCTCATATTGGTTCCCACATATTCTACAAAGATCTTTATCGCTCAAATCGTAATAACAACATACGTTATTCCTTTTGTCATCGGTATGTTACTTGCCCGAGATTCGATCGTCGGTATCATCATACCTAGTTCTATCTCGTTACCGGCAAGTCTCTTTACTTGTTCCGTAATGCATCATCCCATAACTAACTCATTAGTCACACTGCTTGCAAGGATTATTGTGATGTGCATTACCGAGAGGGCCTAGAGATACCTCTTCATTACTTGGAGTGACAAATCCTAATCCTGATCTATGCCAACCCAATAAACACCTTCGGAGACACCTGTGGAGCATCTTTATAATCACCTAGTTACATTGTGACGTTTGATAGCACACAAGGTGTTCCTCCAGTATTCGGGAGTTGCATAATATCATAGTCAGAGGAATATGTATAAGTCATGAAGAAAGCAATACAAATAAAACTTAACGATCATTACGCTAAGCTAATGGATGGGTCTTGTCTATCACATCATTCTCCTAATGGCGTGACCCCGTTCATCAAATGACAACTCATGTCCATGGCTAGGAAACTTAACCATCTTTGATCAACGAGCTAGTCTAGTAGAGGCATACTAGGGACACGATGTTTTGTCTATGTATCCACACATGTATCAAGTTTCCAGTTAATACAATTCTAGCATGAATAATAGACATTTATCATGATATAAGGAAATATAAAATAACAACTTTATTATTGCCTCTAGGGCATATTTCCTTCACATACGTGTTGCGCGACACGTTGGGTTAGGCCCCAAATAGTGCACGGAGATGTGACAGGAGAAGGCTGCACATGGTGGTTCGCCATGATGACTAGTCAATCCAACGTCCACTTCGCCCAAATAATGTGAGTCGCGGGGTCATGGGACTGTAGAAGTTAAGGTAACAAAGGTAACTTTCTAAAGCACTGCGCCCCTGCTCCACGCCTTTTCCTTAAGATAGGAAAACACGGAGCGGCAGGGCTCAATTGTCACATGTCCTGCCCTCCCATCGTCTTCCTCCGCAAGCCAAAAAAACTACCACTCTCCCGCCCACCGCCGCCCCCTTCACCGGATTCTTTTCCCCATTCGCATCGCCGTATGCGGAAATGGGGAAGAAATTTGCATTAAAAGGGAAGCAAACGGCTGCAACGAAGGAGGTGGTCGCTGAGGGAAGCAAGAGGGCGACGGAGCTGGACAAGAAACGAAGAGGAGATGTCGTCTTCTTCCCGTCGAATCTGCACGCCCGGTTCTGCAAGCAAGGTACGGGTACCTATGGGGGAGGGAAGTCCCGAAAGTGCATGGAGCATCCAAGGTTTTGGCGGAGGGGAAAGAAGATCCGCCCAATTCATACCAATTCTTCTGCGCTTATTTTATCTGCGGCCTCTGCCCCCCTTTCTCTGATTTCTTTGAGGCGATTATGACAATTTGCGGATTCCACCTTCTCGACTTCACACTGAATGCAATGGCGACCATGGCCATTTTTGCTCATTTGTGCGAGAATTTCGTCGGAGTCGCCCCCAACATAGATATGTTCTGGCATTACTTTGTGTCGCGTGTGGATAGCAAAGTTCACCGCTCCAGGAACATTAGTTGGATGCCACAGATGGTGGGGAAGATTTGGGATTATATCCCTGGTAAGAAGCGTGAGAGGTGGGATGAGTGGAGAGGAGACTGGTGCTAGATCCAGGATGAGGAAGCCTTAGAGTTCTATGAAGCACGGATAGTGTGTATCGAGTGCAACAAGGAATGGAGCGCATTCGGCCTCACCAACGATAGGCTTCGCCCGGCAATAAACAGGATCACCCTCTTGAAGGCTGCCAGGCTAACCATGGAGCATGTGGGGCAGATTTTCTCCTTCGTCGTATCTCGCCGCTGCAGAAGAGGGACAAACCAGCCTGGTTGTACGGCGGTGCTGGGGACAGGATGAGATTGCTCCCAGGTTTGGCCAATAACTTGCATGTTTATGGCCACGCCTGGCTATGCGATAAGCTGTTTGGCTGCTTCGACTTGTTCAAGCTCCCGGCAACCATCATCCCTCTGAATGTCAATTCTTCCCGAGATCTGCTGAAGTGGATGCCTGATTGCAATGCTCATGGATTGGTAGGTGATTGGCGACTGCCTACTCTTGACGAAGAACTCGAATGGTCCAGTGCCTGGTGGAGAAGGTCGTCAGGGTTGAGGCCGGTATGTACAAATGCACCTCCTCCGTGGAGGTAGCGTATATCAAGAGGAGCATTCAGGAGGACAAGGTTGCCTGCATCACGGAGATGGCAAGGGCCGTGAAGGCCGGGAAGGGAAAAGGGAAAGCTGAGGATGAGAGTTCCTCTCATGGTGGTGGCGAGGCGCAGGCCACGGAAGAGGCTGTCGGGGAAGATCTTGCCGGGGATGGGACTTTCGGCCTCGATGCTCTGGCCATCGTGGCAGCAGAGCTTCAAGAGGAGGAAGAAGTTGGTGAGGTAGCGGAGCCCGAGGCAGATTGGCTTGCGGCTGGACCTTAAGCCCCCGAGCCGATCTTGGATCAGCATCCCCGTAGGCGTGTTGCTAACCGGGGAGTGGTGGCTCCAAATCCGCTGCCTACCATGAAGAGGGTGAAGAAGACCACCACCAAAATCACCAAGACCGACATGGCGTGTCTGAAGGAAATATTCCCTAGAGGCAATAATAAAGTTATTACTTATTTCCTTATATCATGATAAATATTTATTATTCATGCTAGAATTGTATTAACCGGAAACATAATACATGTGTGAATACATAGACAAACAGAGTGTCACTAGTATGCCTCTACTTGACTAGCTCGTTAATCAAAGATGGTTATGTTTCCTAACCATGGACAAAGAGTTGTTATTTGATTAATGGGATCACATCATTAGATGAATGATCTGATTGACATGACCCATTCCATTAGCTTAGCACCCGATCGTTTAGTATGTTGCTATTGCTTTCTTCATGACTTATACATGTTCCTATGACTATGATATTATGCAACTCCCGTTTACCGGAGGAACACTTTGGGTACTACCAAATGTCACAACGTAACTGGGTGATTATAAAGGAGTACTACAGGTGTCTCCAAAGGTAGATGTTGGGTTAGCGTATTTCGAGATTAGGATTTTTCACTCCGATTGTCGGAGAGGTATCTCTAGGCCCTCTCGGTAATACACATCACATAAGCCTTGCAAGCATTATAACTAAGATGTTAGTTGTGAGATGATGTATTACGGAACGAGTAAAGAGACTTGCCAGTAACGAGATTGAACTAGGTATTGGATACCGACGATCAAATCTCGGGCAAGTAACATACCGATGACAAAGGGAACAACGTATGTTGTTATGTAGTCTGACTGATAAAGATCTTCGTAGAATATGTAGGAGCCAATATGGGCATCCAGGTCCCGCTATTGGTTATTGACCGGAGACGTGTCTCGGTCATGTCTACATTGTTCTCGAACCGTAGGGTCCGCACGCTTAACGTTACGATGACAGTTATTATGAGTTTATGCATTTTGATGTACCGAAGGTTGTTCGGAGTCCCGGATGTGATCACGGACATGACGAGGAGTCTCGAAATGGTCGAGACATAAAGATTGATATATTGGAAGCCTATGTTTGGACATCAGAAGTGTTCCGGGTGAAATCGGGAATTTTACCGGAGTACCGGGAGGTTACCGGAACCCCCCGGGAACCAAATGGGCCTTATTGGGCCTTAGTGGAAAGGTGAAAGGGGCAGCCCAAGGTGGGCTGCGCACCCCCCCTCCCCTAGTCCTATTAGGACTAGGAGAGGTGGCCGGCCCCTTCTCCCTCCCTCTCTCTCGAGGAATCCTATTAGGAATAGGATTGGGGGGGGGGGGAGTCCTACTCCCGGTAGGAGTAGGACTCCTCCTGCGCCTCCATAGTTGGCCGGCCAGCCCTCCCCTTGGCAACCTTTATATACGGGGGTAGGGGACACCTCTAGACACACAAGTTGATCATTGAGATTGTTCCTTAGTCGTGTGTGGTGCCCCCTGCCACCAAATTCCACCTCGATCATATCGTTGTAGTGCTTAGGCGAAGCCCTGCGTCGGTAGAACATCAAGATCGTCACCACGCCGTCGTGCTGACGGAACTCCTCCCCGAAGCTTTGCTGGATCGGAGCCCGGGGATCGTCATCGAGCTGAACGTGTGCTAAGAACTCAGAGGTGCCGGAGTAACGGTGCTTGGATCGGTCGGATCGGGAAGAAGACGTACGACTACTTCCTCTACGTTGTGTCAACGCTTCCGTTGCGATCTACAAGGGTACGTAGACCAGACTCTCCCCCTCGTTGCTATGCATCACCATGATCTTGCGTGTGCGTAGGAAAATTTTGAAATTACTACGTTCCCCAACAGTGGCATCCGAGCCTAGGTTTTATGGTTTGATGTTATATGCACGAGTAGAACACAAGTGAGTTGTGGGCGATATAAGTCATACTGCCTACCAGCATGTCATACTTTGGTTCGGCGGTATTGTTGGATGAAGCGGCCCGGACCGACATTACGCGTACGCTTACGCGAGACCGGTTTCCCCAACGTGCTTTGCACATAGGTGACTTGCGGGTGACTGTTTCTCCAACTTTGGTTGAACCGAGTGTGGCTACGCCCGGTCCTTGCGAAGGTTAAAACGGAGTCTATTTGACAAACTATCGTTGTGGTTTTGATGCGTAGGTAAGATTGGTTCTTGCTAAGCCCGTAGCAGCCACGTAAAATTTGCAACAACAAAGTAGAGGACGTCTAACTTGTTTTTGCAGGGCATGTTGTGATGTGATATGGTCAAAACGTGATGAGTTATAAGTTGTTGTATAAGATGATCATGTTTTGTTGAAGTTATCGGCAACTGGCAAAAGCCTTATGGTTGTCTGTCTATTGCATAAGATGCAAGCGCCCAATCATTGCTTTACTTTATCGCTATGCGATAGCAATAGTTGCAAGAGCAATAGTTGGCGAGACGACCATGTGATGACATATTGATATAGATCAAGATGATGGAGATCATGATGTCATGCCGGTGACGATGGAAATCATGACGATGCTTTGAAGATGGAGATCAAAGGCACAAGATGATGATGGACATATCATGTCACATATTTTGATTGCATGTGATGTTTATCTTTTTATGCATCTTATCTTGCTTTGATTAACGGTAGCATTATAAGATGATCTCTCACTAAATTATCAAGAAGTGTTCTCCCTGAGTATGCACCGTTGCCAAAGTTCGTCGTGCCCAGACACCACGTGATGATCGGGTGTGATAAGCTCTACGTCCATCTACAACGGGTGCAAGCCAGTTTTGCACACGCAGAATACTCAAGTTAAACTTGACGAGCCTAGCATATGCAGATATGGCCTCGGAACACGAAGACCGAAAGGTCGAGCGTGAATCATATAGTAGATATGATCAACATAACGATGTTCACCATTGAAAACTACTCCATCTCACGTCATGATCGGTTATGGTTTAGTTGATTTGGATCACGTGATCACTTAGAGGATTAGAGGGATGTCTATCTAAGTGGGAGTTCTTAAGTAATATGATTAATTGAACTTTAATTTATCATGAACTTAGTCCTGGTAGTATTAGCATATCTATGTTGAAGATCAATAGCTCGCGTTGTTGCTTTCATATGTTTATTTTGATATGTTCCTAGAGAAAAATTGTGTTGAAAGATGTTAGTAGCAATGATACGGATTGGATCCGTGATCTAAGGTTTATTCTCATTGCTGCACAGAAAAATTATGTCCTTGATGCACCGCTAGGTGACAGACCTATTGCAGGAGCAGATGCAGACGTTATGAACGTTTGGCTAGCTCAATATGATGACTACTTGATAGTTTAGTGCACCATGCTTAATGGCTTAGAATCGGGACTTCAAAGATGTTTTGAACGTCATGGACCATATGAGATGTTCCAGGAGTTGAAGTTAATATTTCAAGCAAATACCCGAGTTGAGAGATATGAAGTCTCCAACAAGTTCTATAGCTAAAAGATGGAGGAGAATCGCTCAACTAGTGAGCATGTGCTCAGATTGTCTGGGTACTACAATCGCTTGAATCAAGTGGGAGTTAATCTTCCAGATAAGATAGTGATTGACAGAATTCTCTAGTCACCATCACCAAGTTAGTAGAACTTCGTGATGAACTATGATATGCAAGGGATAACGGAAACGATTCCCAAGCTCTTCGTGATGCTGAAATCGATGAAGGTAGAAATCAAGAAAAACATCAAGTGTTGATGGTTGACAAGACCACTAGTTTGAAGAAAAGGGCAAAAGGGAAGAAGGGGAACTTCAAGAAGAACGACAAGCAAGTTGCTGCTCAAGTGAAGAAGCCCAAGTCTGGTCCTAAGCCTGAGACTAAGTGCTTCTACTGCAAAGGGACTGGTCACTGGAAGTGGAACTGCCCCAAGTATTTGGCGGATAAGAAGGATGGCAAAGTGAACAAAAGTATATTTGATATACATGTTATTGATGTGTGCTTTACTAGTGTTTATAGCAACCCCTCAGTATTTGATATTGGTTCAGTTGCTAAGAGTAGTAACTCGAAACAGGAGTTGCAGAATAATCAGAGACTAGTTAAGGGTGAAGTGACGATGTGTGTTGGAAGTAGTTCCAAGATTGATATGATCATCATCGCACACTCCCCTATACTTTCGGGATTAGTGTTGAACTTAAATAAGTGTTATTTGGTTTTTGCGTTGAGCATGAATATGATTTGATCATGTTTATTGCAATACGGTTATTCATTAAAGTCAGAGAATAATTGTTGTTCTGTTTACATGAATAAAACCTTCGATGGTCATACACCCAATGAAACAAGTTCGTTGGATCTCGATCGTAGTGATACACATATTCATAATATTGAAACCAAAAGATGCAAAGTTAATAATGATAGTGCAACTTATTTGTGGCACTGCCGTTTAGGTCATATTGGTATAAAGCGCATGAAGAAACTCCATGCTGATGGGCTTTCGGAATCACTTGATTATGAATCACTTGATGCTTGCGAACCATGCCTTTTGGGCAAGATGACTAAAACGCCGTTCTCCGGAACAATGGAGCAAGCAACAGATTTGTTGGAAATCATACATACTGATGTATGTGGTCCGATGAATATTTAAGGCTTGCAGCAGGTATCATTATTTTCTGACCTTCACAGATGATTTGAGCAGATATGGGTATATCTACTTAATGAAATAGAAGTCTGATACATTTGAAAAGTTCATATAATTTCAGAGTGAAGTGGAAAATCATCGTAACAAGAAAATAAAGTTTCTACGATCTGATCGTGGAAAAGAGTATTTGAGTTACGAGTTTGGTCTTCAGTTAAAACAATGTGAGATAGTTTCACTACTCACGCCACCTGGAACACCACAGCATAATGGTGTGTCCGAACGTCATAACCGTACTTTATTGGATATAGTGCAATCTATGATGTTTCTTACCGATTTACCACTATCGTTTTTGGGGTCATGCATTAGAAACAGCTGCATTCACGTTAAAAAAAGGGGCACCATCTATATCCGTCAAGACGACGCCTTATGAACTATGGTTTGGCAAGAAACCAAAGTTGTCGTTTCTTGAAGTTTGGGGTTGCGATGCTTATGAGAAAAAGTTTCATCCTGATAAGCTCAAACCCAAATCAGAGAAATATGTCTTCATAGGATACCCAAAGGAGACTGTTGGGTACACCTTCTATCACAGATCCTAAGGCAAGACATTCGTTGCTTATAATGGATCCTTTCTAGAGAAGGAGTTTCTCTTGAAAGAAGTAAGTGGGAGGAAAGTAGAAACCTTGATAAGGTAATTGTACCTTCTACCTTATTGGAAAGTAGTTCATCACAAAATCTATTCTTGTGACTACTACACCAATTAGTGAGGAAGCTAATGATGATGATCATGTAACTTCAGATCAAGTTACTACCGAATCTCGTAGGTAAACCAGAGTGAGATCCGCACCAGAGTGGTACGGTAATCCTGTTCTGGAGGTCATGTTACTTGACCATGGCGAACCTACAAACTATGAGGAAGCGATGATGAGCCCAGATTCCGCGAAATGGTTTGAGGCCATGAAATCTGAGATATGATCCATGTATGAGAACAAAGTTTGAACTTTGGTTGACTTGCCCGATGATCGGCAAGCAATTGAGAATAGATGGATCTTCAAGAGGAAGACGGATGCTGATAGTAGTGTTACTATCTACAAAGCTAGAATTGTCACAAAAGGTTTTCGACAAGTTCAAGGTGTTGACTACGATGAGAGCTTCTCACTCGTATCTATGCTTGAGTCTGTCCGAATCATGTTAGTAATTGCCGCATTTTATGAAATCTGGCAAATGGATAAACAAAACTGCATTCCTTAATGGATTTATTAAAGAAGAGTTGTATATGATGCAACCGAAGGTTTTGTCAATCCGAAAGGTGCTAACAAAATGTGCAAGCTCCAGCGATCCATCTGTGGACTGGTGCAAGCATCTCGGAGTTGGAATATACGCTTTGATGAGTTGATCAAAGCATATAGTTTTGTACAGACTTGCGGTGAAGCCTGTATTTACAAGAAAGTGAGTGGGAGCACTACAACATTTCTGATAAGTATATGTGAATGACATATTGTTGATCGGAAATAATGTAGAATTATTCTGTAAAGCATAAATGAGTGTTTGAAAGGAGTTTTTCAAAGAAAGACTTCGGTGAAGCTGCTTACATATTGAGCTTCAAGATCTATAGAGATAGATCAAGACGCTTGATAAGTTTTTTCAATGAGTACATACCTTGACAAGATTTTGAAGTAGTTCAAAATGGAGCAGTCAAAGAAAGAGTTCTTGCCTGTATTATAAGGTGTGAAGTTGAGTAAGACTCAAAGCCCTACCACGGCAGAAGATAGAAAGAGAATGAAAGTCATTCCCTATGCCTTGGCCATAGGTTCTATAAAGTATGTTATGCTGTATACCAGATCTATTGTATACCCTGCACTGATTTGGCAAGGGAGTACAATAGTGATCTAGGAGTAGATCACTGGACAGCAGTCAGAATTATCCTTAGTGAAATAAGGATATGTTTCTCGATTATGGACGTGATAAAAAGGTTCGTCATAAAGGGTTACGCTGATGCAAGTTTTGACACTAATCTAGATGACTCTAAGTCTCGGTCTAGATACATATTAAAAGTGGGAGCAATTAGCTGGAGTAGCTCCATGCAGAGCATTGTTGACATAGAAATTTGCAAAATACATGTGGATCTGAATGTGGCAGACCCGTTGACTAAGATTCTCTCATAAGCAAAACATGATCACACCTTAGTACTCTTTGGGTGTTAATCACATAGCGATGTGAACTAGATTACTGAATCTAGTAAACCCTTTGGGTGTTGGTCACATGGCGATGTGAACTATGGGTGTTAATCACATGATGATGTGAACTATCGATGTTAATCACATGGTGATGTGATCTAGATTATTGACTCTAGTGCAAGTGGGAGACTGAAGGAAATATGCCCTAGAAGCAATAATAAAGTTATTATTTATTTCCTTATATCATGATAAATATTTATTATTCATGCTAGAATTGTATTAACCAGAAACATAATACATGTGTGAATACATAGACAAACAGAGTGTCACTAGTATGCCTCTACTTGACTAGCTCGTTAATCAAAGATGGTTATGTTTCCTAACCATGGACAAAGAGTTGTTATTTGATTAATGGGATCACATCATTAGATGAATGATCTGATTGACATGACCCATTCCATTAGCTTAGCACCCGATCATTTAGTATGTTGCTATTGCTTTCTTCATGACTTATACATGTTCCTATGACTATGAGATTATGCAACTCCCGTTTACCGGAGGAACACTTTGGGTACTACCAAACGTCACAACGTAACTGGGTGATTATAAAGGAGTACTACAGGTGTCTCCAAAGGTAGATGTTGGGTTGGCGTATTTCGAGATTAGGATTTGTCACTCCGATTGTCGGAGAGGTATCTCTGGGCCCTCTCGGTAATACACATCACATAAGCCTTGCAAGCATTATAACTAAGATGTTAGTTGTGAGATGATGTATTACGGAACGAGTAAAGAGACTTGCCAATAACGAGATTGAACTAGGTATTGGATACCGACGATCGAATCTCGGGCATGTAACATACCGATGACAAAGGGAACAACGTATGTTGTTATGCGGTCTGACCGATAAAGATCTTCATAGAATATGTAGGAGCCAATATGGGCATCCAGGTCCCGCTATTGGTTATTGACCGGAGATGTGTCTCGGTCATGTCCACATTGTTCTTGAACCATAGGGTCCGCACGCTTAACGTTACGATGACAGTTATTATGAGTTTATGCATTTTGATGTACCGAAGGTTGTTCGGAGTCCCGGATGTGATCACGGACATGACGAGGAGTCTCGAAATGGTCGAGACATAAAGATTGATATATTGGAAGCCTATGTTTGGACATCGGAAGTGTTCCGGGTGAAATCGGGAATTTTACCGGAGTATCGGGAGGTTACCGGAACCCCCCGGGAACCAAATGGGCCTTATTGGGCCTTAGTGGAAAGGTGAAAGGGGCAGCCCTAGGTGGGCTGCGCCCCCCCTCCCCTAGTCCTATTAGGACTAGGAGAGGTGGCCGGCCCCCTTCTCCCTCTCTCTCTCTCTCTCTCGAGGAATCCTATTAGGAATAGGATTGGGGGGGGGGAGTCCTACTCCCGGTAGGAGTAGGACTCCTCCTGCGCCTCCATAGTTGGCCGGCCAGCCCTCCCCTTGGCAACCTTTATATACGGGGGCAGGGGACACCTCTAGACACACAAGTTGATCATTGAGATCGTTCCTTAGCCGTGTGCGGTGCCCCCTGCCACCAAATTCCACCTCGATCATATCGTTGTAGTGCTTAGGCGAAGCCCTGCGTCGGTAGAACATCAAGATCGTCACCACGCTGTCGTGCTGACGGAACTCCTCCCTGAAGCTTTGCTGGATCGGAGCCCGGGGATCGTCATCGAGCTGAACGTGTGCTAAGAACTCGGAGGTGCTGGAGTAACGGTGCTTGGATCGGTCGGATCGGGAAGAAGACGTACGACTACTTCCTCTACGTTGTGTCAACGCTTCCGTTGCGATCTACAAGGGTACGTAGATCGGACTCTCCCCCTCGTTGCTATGCATCACCATGATCTTCCGTGTGCGTAGGAAATTTTTGAAATTACTACGTTCCCCAACAGTGTCGTCAGTCCCCTTGGCTTGCTGGAATCAAAGCTTCCCCCGCCAAGCGATCGACGAATGTGGAAGTCAACTCCAGCTCCCATTCTGGCTCGACCTCTGCACATAGCTCGTCTCCATCGGAACCCCCAGCACCTCGGCTGGAATCAGAGCTGTCGGAGAGCTCCGTCCCTCCATCCCAGAAGAGAGGCAGGGCACCCTCGCCTCCCATGGACTTCAATTGAACTCCATGCTCATCGAAGAGGAGTAAGGAAGATTTCCCCTTTTGTAAATAATTCCAGTATACTTGATTGTCTTTCCTGATTGACCTCTTGTTTTGATGTCGCTGGTAGGGGGGTGGAGGAGGAAACGAAAACCCTCATCCACCGGCCAAAGAGGCTTCGGCACATCGGGTCGCCGAAGATTATGGACAGTCTGGGCTCGACAGGGAGCAATACGAAGGATCCCGCACCGAGCCCCCAGCCCAGCCCCGGCCTGAAGACGGAGGGTTGGTCCCCTCTATGAGGGACGACGGAGGGGAGCCCCCCATCCCCCAGCTGGAGAAGGTGGCGAGACAACGCAGGATGAGTCTTCCGACTGCCCTAGTCAAAGAACCCCTGGCGAGGTCTTCTGTGGACGAGACCGCACAGAGTGCTGCCGCGACTGCCGCAGCAGGGAGTGGAGTTCACGGCCCGAGAACTGATGCTGCTGGGGAAATTGAGGCCTCTGCCCGGCAGACTTCTCCAGGTACTTAACTTCTGCTCTCCTTCCTTCTTCCTTGTACATATCGCCTCTCCTTATATCCCGTCAATTTAAAACTTCTGTCTTTTCGCCATTCGCTTGTCCTCTCTTCTGCAGTCCCCTAGGCCGAAGAGCCAGAACTCCTAGAAGAGGTGGCCAGCATAGGGAGAGCTGTTATAGACGAGGCCGCCAAGATTGCCACTGTGGAGGAACATGACCTCATTGGCAAGCATGCCCAGGATTCCTTGGCGGTAGTGGAGCATTCTTCGGAGAACGCCCCAGCGGTAGGAGTGGTGGTCGAGGGGAAGATTCCTCTCCGAACCATGGGCCCACTTCCCTCCTCTGGGCCCACAATGGGGACCTCGCCATCCCCCTCGAGTCAACTGGTGCTGGTGTTGGTGCAGCCTGAGACTAGAGCTCCCGACCCGTCAACGGTGATGGGGGTGGAGCTCGACGAAGAGCTCCAGCGCATCCTAGCACCGCTGCATCAAGGGTTGGAGAAGCGGATGATTCAACTGCCGTCGCATTGGACTTGTCTTTCCTGAAGTCCATGGTGACGGGTGTCAAGGAAATGCAGGCCCGGCATGACCAAAAGTGGTAGGCGCTCAAGGAGCGGCGCGAGTCCGCCGGAAGGGTGGATTAGAAGCTGAAGGACAAATGTCTGGAGCTGCATGAGTGGCACGGCAAGCAATTCAAGGTGCTTATGAGGCAGCAAGAGGCGCTCCTAATGACGAGGGAAGCTGTCATGGCCCGAGAAGCGCGTCTAGTAGACTACAAGGCGTGCCTGGATGCCAGAGAGCAAGAGATATCCCTTCGGGAGGAGAAGGTTGAACTACCCTCTGTGCCAAAGATGATGATCTAGAGGCCCTCGTACAACAACGCACTAAGGAGTGGGAAGACAAGCACAAATCTTCCTTGGATGCCCTCACAACTAATTTTGCTGCCCAATGAAGAAACTCACTGACGACCCTGTTGCCGCATCTGCTGCCAAGACTGACCTTGACCAGCTAGTGACTAGGCTGGCCGAAGAGCTTGCCGGGAGCACCAAGGAGGTGGAGGCCCTCAAGGAGGAAGCGCGGAAGATGGGGACTCTCCTGACTGATATGCGATCGCAACTTTCTTCTAGGACCCAAAGCATTGAAACCGCCAATGGCACCATCACGGATCTGAAGGCCAGGATCGGCACCTTGGAAAGCGCGGCAGAATCCAATGAAGCCTACCAACTACAGCTATCCAGAGATCTGGACAATGCCCATCATCTCCGGAAGGATGCAGAAGATCAGCTAGCGAACCACTCTGAACAGGTCAACCTCTGGATTAGGAGCCAGATTGATATCGCCGTGCGTCTTGCTGGCCAGACCGTAGTGACAGGCATGGATGTGCCAGCTTTTTCAGTCGACATGCATGAGGTGCCCAGCGTCAAGCTGGGAGTTTTCTTTGATGAGCTATTCGATAAGCTGAAGGTGCATAAAGATGGGAGGGCCAAGCGCTTCGCGACCGAGACCCGGAAGCTCGCCCATGACACCCTCCTCATGGTCTTGAGCAACATCGCTTGCCGCCATCTGGATCTTGACCTTGATGACGGGTTCAAGAAGCCACCGGCGGGCGCTGACGTCTCTGCTGCCAAGGAGAAAGCCGCCCCTCGGGCCGCCAAGTCCTCCGTGTCCCAAGTCTTCACGCAGTTGTTAGACTGGGTGATGAGTCGTTGTTGTTCCCATGCTATCCTGTAACAAGACATGACGTATGCTTTGTGATTAAGTACCGTACTGTTTAATGCTTGCGCAGAACTAATGTCCTATACTTAATCTTAAATGCATGTTTATCCCTCTGAACTTATATGCTTGTGCTCGTACGATTGGTCCTTATGTATGTTCTGGTTGCTTGCCGATATCATTGTCGGCATTCTGGGAATGGGGGTCCCCAGACTTGCCTGCCTGCGGCCCACATCGTGGCCAAGCAGCGGGCCATACGGCCCATCTTCATCAACAAGGCACCCAAGACCCTCGCGAGGGTCCAAGCCTCACGAGGCGGACGATGCAAGACCTCCTCTGGAGTGTCCTAGCCAGGCAGGCTCACGAGGAGCGAAGATATCAAGGCACGACAAACCTCACGAGGCTCTCGTGACATGAGCCATGATGAACGGTACCGGGCGGGTACTAGGCGGGCGCCGGTGCGCGTAGTGTCCTTATTTCCTCTTTGGTGCTCAGGAGGCCAGCGCAGGTGAAGAGTACCGAGGCATCAGGCAAAGGTTGCCACATTGGTGCAACGAGACCAAGACCAAGAGGACGGCAAGGCGGAGGTCATCGTGGAGCCCAACACGGCATCACCCTAGAGCTTTTCGCAGGCAAAGACCGCTTTTGTCAGGATAGCTTCTACTATAGTTGTCCCCCTTCAAATTTGCCTCCGTTGTTGGCTCCCTTCCCGCTTGATATTTGGGAAGAGGACCAGGGCCTCTATAAATAGGACTAGCCACCATAGTAGGAGGCAACTAATCTGGAACTGGTCCAGATCATCCTTAGCTACACAAGCACAAGAACACCTCAACCTGAGGAGGCTGTTCTTCCCTTGTACTGTTCATCACCAGCCCAAGAGGCAATCCACCACCACCACACTGGAGTAGGGTATTACACCACAACGGTGGCCCAAACCAGTATAAACCTCGTGTCTTTCTGTGTTGCGAGTTCATCGAGTTCGTCCGCGAGATCTTAGCGAACCGGAGTGTAGATCGGTAGGAGGGAGAGACTTCGCGCGCACCCCAGTGTTCAAACATTAAGGGTTTGCCGGAACCCCACATCCGACATTTGGCATGCCAGGTAGGGGTGCGCCGGAGCTTCTTCCTTGCTAGCCAGCTCTCCTACGCTCACCGGCCATGATGTCTGGCGACCCAATGGCCGGTGTGGCACCCCGGCTCAGAGCGACTGGTTTACCTTGCATTGCCAGCCCAGAGACCATGTCTTCTGGCTACACGCAACATATTGGTACAGAAAACAACCGCTTTATTGATGCTAGCGGAACAGAGTTCATATTACAACAGCGGTCGAGGACAAGTGGCACACTCGATGCAGCTGAACAATATGTACATTATTTAGTGAACATAAAGGGGCCCTCGATTCGAACAACTACATGGCAGCGGAATAACGTCATACCGGAAGCTCCATATCATAGGGACACCGATGTGGACACGATCTAGACTCGAACAACGCTCCTTTCCAACGAGACTTTCCTGAAATCTGGCATGACACGCCAGGTCAGTACATTGAATGTACTTGCAAGCTCACAACAAGCATAATCATAATGACAACCAATATCATGATATTTAACCAATTAAAATGCATCACTATATGTCAACATGCTGTGATCATGCTTGAACATCCCTTGGGACAACTTACCAACCGTGATCATCCTCAGATCAGAAACACACCCCCAATGTGGTAAAACACACCACCAACGTGGTCTTTAACAACATGACTCGTGATCCTTACGTTGATCACAACCACGACCAATATCTGGTCCCAAATTCCTCGATGGCCTTTCTGCCATCCTCGACAATGCAAAGTTTTACAGCTTAGTGTGCACTTTTTATTATTCGTTGACTCATGGTGGGACCTACTACGAGGTGTCCATAACCGTGGACGCGGCTAACGATAGATTATACACTCTGCAGAGGTAGCACACTGTACCCACACCACGGAACCCATGGCCTCGCACTCCCATTCAGGTGGACCAACGGCATTCTGATGAAACCCTCCATTGCCACAGCACTCTCCCGGCCACTCCGACCCAAATCCCCAACGGGCTGGCCCTGGGTGGCCCCGTGTCTACCAAAGACACCCGACCACCGTCGTGGTCAAACTCCCAATCGAGGACACTCCCACTCGGGGACTCGGTACCATAATCTCATCAACGAGCACACAAGATTATGTCTGCTTGCCGGGCCAGGGCAAACACGACATAACCTTCCCTAGATGGAGGCACCGACCAGAGGCCGTGCCAATGGACCGAATCAAGGCCCCCATAAAGGCAAATGTGGTTGCACTAGAAAGAACTCGATTCAGCGGCATCATGACCCAGTCAACGGTGTATTCAAGTTGAGTTATTTTTAGATTCAACTTTAAACTAACAATGACCGATGTCATAGCATGCCATGAAATGCAAAACAACACATGCATCATAAAAAAATGACCGATGTCATCTGTACACCAAGCATAACCGTCAACAACTCATGTTACTCTACTAGCTCAAAATGACTCACAATTGAACCAAAATATTTTGCAACAAGTTTCATTAATTTCTTACGCAAGAAAGCAACTCCGATAACTTTTGCATATGCATAACAAAAGATTTTACTATCAACAATTCTTACTTTCTTTATCACTAAATTAAGTTCAAACTTTCTGTAAAACAAGTAATATGATTTAACGGAATATTTAACAGAATATTTTCTAACAAATTTTTATCAATTTCAGGAAGGCAAAAATATAGCTAAAATAACTACCATGCATAACAAAATTATTTCTAACATCTCCTCAAATAAATCTTAACTTGCTTTATCCTCTAAACTAGTTTCAACTATTCTGTAAATCAGGCATAACAACTATCCAACATTTAACAGAATACAAATAACTCAATAATTATTTAAATGCATGGACTAATCATTTCATTCAAGTGAGAAAATCACAAATACTGAAATGGCATCATAAAAATGTTCCTGTGGCTTGCCTTAGTGCAGATGAGGTTCACAAGCCTCCTGGTGATCCTCAAGACAAGCCTCACCTTCTGAAAATAATTTCAAACACAAAAAGAAAATATCAAGAACACTTCTGAAATTCACCAGAAATTCTAAACAGCTCGGAAAAATCTCATCTTTGGTGAGCTGTTAGATTTCCTTCCAAAGAACACAATGCAAAAAGAATCAATTCATTTGGACTTATGGTTAAAAAGTTATAATAGTTTGAAGTGTTCTATAAATTCAAATGAATTTGAATAAAAGAAAAAGACTAGGGGTGACGTTGAAGGCGTAAAGCCTAGGGGTGCCACCACTCGTACCGCTTCACGCACGTACTGAGTGGCTTACTAGCGGGCCCCGCTAGTCAGGTGGGGGAAGAGGGGGAGAGAAACAGAGATGGCCGCGGCTTCGCCGGAGCTCTCGCCAGCGACGAGGGCTCTTTGGCCAAAATGAGAGGGAGGGATGGCAAGAGGACGTCGAGGCGCACCTGCCCGTACCCGTAGCATGGCTAGGGGTGGTCGGACGGCGTCGAAATCTAGCTCGCGAGCGGTGACAGAACGAGGGGGTCGTCGGAGTTGAGGAAGATGGCGAGCAAAGGCCGCTCCAGGGGCTCCGAGCAGGCGAGACGGCCTCACCGAAGAGAGGCGGAGGCCCTGGAGAGGTCGCCCAGGCCTGGGAGGGGCTGGAGCTGCCACGGTGACCAGAGGGGATCGCCGGCGAGCTCGAGCTCGGGGACGGTGGCCCGAGGTCTGCCCGGCCGGTCTACGGCTTCCTACTCGATCATGGAGTGTGTGTGAGTGCTGGAGGATGCCCAAGGAGGTTGGGGAGGGGCTCTATATATAGGCGAGCGGCGAGGGTGCTTTGGGCTCCGCCGGTGGACACCTGTCCATGGCGCCCTGCGACGAGCGGTGTCAGTGAGAGGGGGAGAAGGCGACGGAGGTCAGGCGGCCACTATGGGCGAGTGGAGACGAGCACAGGATCAAGGGGGTGACGACGAGCACAGTGCGCTCCGCACTGTTGGGCTGGCTGGACCTTGCCCGTGCTTGTTGCGGTGAGCTTCGGCGTCGGCGAGTGCCAGGGCGAAGTTAAGGGTGTCGAGACGATGATGGTGGCGAGTTTTGGCAAGGTTTGGTAGGCGGGGGGAAGCGAGCATGCGCAAACAGAGCACTCGGCGGCTCCCAGAGCGCATCGACATGCATGCCTGGCATCGTGGACACGCGTGGTCACCGCGCGAACTCTCTCCTCAGGCCAGCGTTCGTCCAAAAATCATGTCTGGCATGTTGTTCACGGTGGTTTTGAAGTTTACCATGGTTTGGTTTGGATCCATGTGCAGTAGAGAAAATTTTACAAGTCTGGTAAGTTTCTGGACAATAACTTTGTGATGTTACTGTGGTCAAATGGCTTGGAGTTTGATGCTGTGCTTTGGAGGCTAGCTTAGAGTTACTAAGGTAAATAAGCACAAGAAAGATCAGGTCAAATGGAGCAAGTAAAATGGTAGTTGCTGTAGAAACCACCATTTCTGTCCAGAACAGAAAAGATTTTCTGTAGCAAAAATATTCCAAAAAGTGCTGAAATATTTTTGCTCAGGGAGGTGCCCTAGGGTCCCTAGAATATTTGTGAATTATCTTAGAATTTTCCGAGCCATGAAAATTAGGGTTGCTTTGGAGCAAACAGATTTGGCTTAGGGTTTTAGAGAGAAAATGAATAGTTTTCATTTAAGAAAAATATTCCAAAGATTATTTTGTGGTGGATCAGAAGTGAAATGATGGTTTGGGAGGGAAATGAACACTTGGGTGAAAGCCAAGGATGGCCAAGTGTTTAAGTCCAAATGAAAAGATTCAAAAAACTCCATTTTTCAAAAAATTTCAAATGAAAACTCAAACAAATAAGAGAGGGCAAAAACCAGGCTGTCACAAACCTCCCCCACTTAGAATGAATCTCGTCCTCGAGATTCGGTTGCTTGGGAAAACCACTCTGGATACTGACTCTTAAGGAACTCTTCCTGCTCCCAAGTTGCTTCTGACTCTGTGTGATGCTCCCACTGAACTTTGAAAAAAATTCTGACTTTGCTGCGAGTGACCCTTTCCACTTGATCCAAAATTTTGAACGGTCTTTCTTCATAAGTTAAATCCTTTGCCAATTCTATCTCAGCCATTGTAGTCCTTTTCTCAGGCGGGGATATGCATCGTCTCAATTGCGAGACATGGAATACATTGTGTATATCTGACAACTCCGGGGGTAGTTCCCGTTGGTATGCAACCGTACCCACTTGAGACATAATTGGGAATGGACCAATGAATCTGGGTGCCAGCTTTCCACGAGTCTGAAATCGCTTAACTCCTCTCATAGGAGTGACTCGGAGGTACACGTGTTTTGCATCATAAAACTGACCTGCCGGTGCTTTGCATCATAATAACTATTCTGACGGGATTTGGCCAATTGCAGTCGGTCTCTGATTTCCCTGACTTGTCTCTCAGCTTCCATCATGAGATCGGTTCTGAAGATACGGCTATCTCCAGCTTGAGACCAATTTAGAGGAGTGCGGCACTTACGACCATATAGAGCTTCATATGGCGACATCTTTAGGCTGGTCTGAAAATTGTTGTTATACGAGAACTCGGCATATGGCAAGCAATCTTCCCATTTCGCCCCGTTGGCTAGCACACAGGCTCGCAACATATCTTCGAGTATTTCATTTACTCGCTCTGTCAGACCATCCGTCTGAGGGTGATAAGCAGTACTATATTTTAGTGTGGTCCCCAAGGCTTGATCGAGATGGGACCAGAAAGCGGAGGTAAACAAAGAACCTCGGCCGGAAGTGATAGTCCGGGGTACTCCATGCAGACTGACGATTCTGGATACATACAGTTGTGCAAGTTCATCTGCTCTGTATCTAGTGCTGATCAGGATGAAGTGAGCAACCTTAGTGAGGGTGTCCACTATAACCCAGATTGCGTCTTTGCCTCGCTGAGTCCTAGGCAATCCGGTGATGAAATCCATGCAAACATCATCCCATTTCCATTGTGAAACTGGCAGTGGTTGGAGAAGTCCGACTGGCTTCTGATGATCTGCTTTCACCTTGTTGCATATGTCGCAACAGGCTACAAAATAGGCAATGTCTTTCTTCATCCCATCCCACCAGAATATTTGCTTAAGGTCTTCCGGTGCTGCATAGCTACGGGAGAACCAATGACACTCTTTTTCATATTCTCATAAGAAAGAAATCTAACATTGGAAGGGATAACCAAGTTTGGAATAGCCGAGCTCTGCAATTCCCCCATTGTGAATCCAGCTTGGAAGAGAGAAATGACTTCTTGATCCTCCTCCATGGCATCTATTCTCTTCAAGTCAGCCTCCATCTCTTCCTCCGTTGCTGGCCCAAAGTGGTCAACATTGTTGTTTGTCATTGATCTCGGTGCCAGGTGAGACACCCGGCTCTCCCCGAATGACTCCTGCGAAGACATCTTGCTCTAATCTACAGCAGCAACAACTCGAAACACAAACATAGGATAATTGCGTGATACGGGAGTCAAAACCTCCGGGAGATTATATAATGAATTTTTACCGACCAAAATACGTAACGTGTAAGAAAACGGAGTCCAGAGAGCACACGAGGTGCCCATGAGGTAGGGGGCGCGCCCAGGGGGGTAGGGCGCGCCCTCCACCCTCGTGGAGCCCTCGTGTCCTTCCCGGACCGCTTCTTATTTTTCTATTTTTCTAAATATTCCAAAACAGAGAAATATTGCATTAAAAACTGTTTTGGAGTCGGCTTACTTACTGTTTGGGATATTACTATCAGTTGAGACCCGCCCAGGAGGGGCCGGGTCAGCCCCAATGGCGGGTTATGCAAGAAGCCCGGTAAACATTCAAGATTGTAGTTTATTATGACTTATTGAAGGCCCAAAGGCCGGAAGGCGGTTTAAGGCCTGATATTATGAACCGCCATATGTATGGAAAGACTTGTAAAGAAAGGCATGTAAAGGAAGTCACCGAGCTGGACACGATTATAAGGCGGCCGGGACTCTGTAGGCCACCAGGCGTCAACCCATGTATATAAGGGGACGACCTGGTGGCGGTTTAGGGAAAGAAACAACCAATCGATAACCAAGCCGGCGAGTTGAGCCTCTTGGAGATCGAAACCCCAGCAATACCAAACCCAACTAGACGTAGGCTTTTACCTTCATCGTAAGGGGCCGAACTAGTATAAAAACTCTCTCGTGTCCTTTGCCCCGATTAACCCCTTTAAGCTTCCTAGTGCGATGGCCCTACGACTAAGTCCTTGCTCTAGGACATCTGCCGTGACAATTCCACGATAGTTGGTGCCCACCGTGGGGCCAGCGCATGGTGGATTTGAGTTCTTGAAGGGCAGCTTCGAAGGTCTCAAGGGATACGCTGTGGGCCGAATGACCAAGAGTTGTCGCGGAAAGCTCTACATCAACGACGAAGGCTGGGGCCCCGAGGCCGGCTCAATTGAGTACGGGTACCGGGTCCCCTTCGGTGGAATTCACGTCTACATCGGCCAGATCGGCGAGTCAGGCCCTGAGCCGGACGTCCACACCAACCTCATCGAAACGGCTCAGCGCGTAAGGACCACCTGTGTTCAATCTGTCGTGAAGCATGCCTTCGTAGGCTGTGTCCACGGCGGTGAATACTCTGAAGGATCGGTGGAGGGCGGTGAGACGGCCGTCTGTTCTGACACTGCATCATCAACGGGCGAGACAGACTCTTTGTACCAGCTGCAAGACGGCATCCTCGGGGGCTGTTCTGATGGCAGTAGTATTCCGGACCCTCTTGAGCAGCCGAATTGGGCCAGAGTCTTCATGGCAGGGACACAGCCCGGGCAGAACTCTACAGCAGCGGCAGCAACAGGTACCGGGTTGGCTGCTGCTGGGTTAGGAGACCCCACGTGCCCCCGGCTCAGATTCTAATGGACCTCATGGATAAACTGACGACTCTGTTGACCGCCATGGTAGAGCCGGCAGATAAAGCCCAGCATGACACAGAGGTGGCACGCGTACGTGAAGAAATGGTGCAAGCTAAGGAAAATTTAGCCGCAGAGGAAGCTAGGATGGTAGCAGAGCGGGCGGCTTTGGATGTTCGTGCTCAACAGCTTCAAGCCGAGACTTTCCGGCTCTCGGTGGGTCTTAACGCGTCAAACGAGGTCATGAGGAGGAGGCATCAGAAAACTCAGTCATGTCTACCTATGACGCTTGATCCTAGGAACCTATTCCATAAACCCGGGGCTGGGGCAAGCAACCCACCGGAGGCAAACCGGATCACGACACCCAGCGCACAGGTTCAGCCGCGTGCCATGGAACCACCTCGTATAATTGCCGCTCCACCTCATTATGTACCAACACCATCGGGTCACTTCTCCAACCCTTTGGAAAACCTCATCGCAACATCGGCTCGTTTGGCGGCTCTCCCGATGGAAGGCGACTCACTGGCGGCAATTGAAACGCGGAGGGTAAGAGAACTTCTTCAAACGGCTCTGGCGTAGCAGGATGCATACTCCTACAGTCGAGATAGGATCCATTCAACTCCTCGCTCTATCCGGAGCCCGAGTCACAATAGGCATATGGAGTCCGCAGATATGTCAAGCAATGCTCAACGCCACAACCGACCATACAGGCATGAGCTGGTGCGGGCTGGAACCCTTAACTTAGCGGATCAGGAGAGGATTCGTCAAGAGGTGGAATGAGCAGCTCAAATGGCAGCAGATCAGGCAGCTCATCAAACTTTTCTGGCTTATCTAGCAACCTCGGTCAAGGCAGGAGTGGCCACAAGAACCGGAGGTGTGCCTTGCTTGGTGTCAGCCATACGTAATGAGCGTTTGCCAAAGGACTTCAAGGGGCCTCGAAAAGTGCCTAATTACACAGCTGACCTATAGCCTGGGGCTTGGATTGAGAGTTATGAGATGGCTATGGAGTTATTGGTGGTCAGCGATGCTGCAATGGCCAAGTATTTCACCATGATGTTAGATGGAACAACTCGTACTTGGTTGAAGGGATTGCCACCCAATTCTATCGGCTCATGGGCAGATTTGAAAGCCCGGTTCATCCAGAACTTTAAGGACTCATGTAAGTAGCCCATGTCGATTGTGGACCTGACCAATTGCAAGCAAGAGGATGGTGAATCCACGACCCATTGGGTGCGCCGGGTCAAGGAGATAATACATTCATCTGATAAGATGGATGCCGGCTCAGCAGAAGTTGGGGCGGCTCAAGCATGACTGTAATGACATGGGAACGTTGATGGTGGCTCTCGTCAAGTATGCTGATTCTGATACTACCAAGGACCCGGTGTCTGACGAAGAAAAGGCAACGAAGGGAAAGAAGAACGGCAATGGCAAGGGTCACTAGCATAACCCGACAAATCAGGGAAGTAATAAACGTAAGGCTGATGAGTTTGTTACTAACACCAAGGCACATGGCGGTAATCAATGGCGCAAGGGCAGACAGCCCCCTCGGTTGGGCGGGTCAGGTCCCACCCTTGAGCAGTTATTAAATGAACCTTGTCCAAAGCATGGCACCCGGGAGAAGCCAGCCACCCACCTGTGGAAAGATTGTACGATCATGAAGGCGTTTAAAAATTCGAACGCGTTTGATGGAGGTCACGGCCCAGGTGGCGGTTCAGGAGGAGGCGATTTTCAGGGCCCGGGCGCCGGTTCAGGTGGAGGAGGTTTTCACGGCCAGGGCTATCCTGGTCACCAAGGACGATATAATCAACAACCCGGCCAAGGTAATCAGTAGCAGCAATCCGATTATCAGAGCAACCCGAAGTAGCTGAGTAGTGGGCAATACCATGTATTTACCACTAGTTTATGTAAGAGGGACCAGAAGCTTCACAAGAGGGTCGTCAATGCCGTTGAGCCGGCGATTCCATGTTATCTACGTTGGTTAGAGCAGCCTATTGTGTGGAGCAGAGAGGATCACCCGCCCCGGGTTGATAATCTGGGTCACTTGGCCTTGGTAGTGGCACCTCAGGTTGGTGGATACAAGTTCACTAAGGTGCTCATGGATGGAGGCAGCAACATCAACATCCTCTACTATGAGACGTTCCGCCGGATGGGATTGACTGATAAAAATCTTAAACAATCCAACACCATTTTTCACGGTGTGGTACCTGGTAAATCGGCATACCCAGTTGGTAATATTGAGCTGGAAGTAGCCTTTGGGGATGAGTATGACTCCAGAGCAGAAAAATAACCTTTGAGGTGGTTAAGATCAAAAGCCCATATCATGCTCTGTTTGGGTGGCCGGCTTATGCCAAGTTCATGGCTCGGCCGTGTTATGTGTATTTACAGCTCAAGATGCTGGGTCATCAGGGTACCGTTACAGTGCATGGGAGCCGGAAGATAGCCTTGGAGTGTGAAGAAGGTGATGCTGCCTATGCTGAATCTGTTTGTGCGACAGAGGAGTTAAAATTATACAAGGATCATGTTGACCCGGCAAACATGACATCATTAAAGAAACCAACGACAGAGCATGAGCCGGTGTTGAAATTCAAATCAGCTGATGACACTAAGATGGTTGACTTTGTGCCTGGCGACTCATCCAAGCAGTTCATCATCAGTGCAAACTTGGATCCGAAATAGGAAAGTGCGCTCATCGAGTTCATCCGTGAGAACCGGGACATCTTTGCATGGAAACCTTCAGACATGTCGGGTGTCCCGAGGGAACTTGCTGAGCACACTCTTAATATTGATCCAAAGTTCAAACCTGTTAGATAGTTTCTCCGATGGTTCAATGAAGAAAGGCACAAGGCCATTGGAGAAGAGGTGGCCGGGCTCTTGGCGGCTGGGTTCATTGTAGAGGTCTTTCACCCCGAGTGATTAGCTAACCCGGTGCTCGTGCTAAAAAAGAATGGCACCTGGCGTATGTGTGTAGATTACCCTGATCTGAACAAGACTTGTCTGGCTGATCCTTTTGCTCTCCCCCGTATTGATCAGATCATTGATGCTACGGCGGGTTGCGCATGTTTGAGTTTCTTGGATGCTTATTCCGGTTATCATCAGATTAAGATGGCGGTCAAGGATCAGGAGAAGACATCTTTTATTACTCCTTTTGGAGCTTTCTGCTATGTGTCTATGCCTTTTGGGCTTAAGAGTGCCCAGGCGACTTACCAACGGTGTGTGGAGAATTGTCTTCACGATCAAATTGGGTGCAATGTTCATGCTTATGTGGATGATATAGTGGTAAAATCCAGGAAGGAGGAAACCTTGGTCACAGATCTGAAAGAGACTTTCGATAATCTCCGGATCTACAAAATGATGCTTAACCCGGCCAAGTGTGTTTTTGGAGTCCCAGCCGACAAGCTCTTGGGTTTTTTGGTGTCCAACCGAGGTATTGAAGCTAACCCGAAGAAAATCAAGGCAATTACATCCCTAGCCAAACCAACATGCATCAATGACGTTCAGTGGCTGGCGGGTCGTGTTGCTGCCTTGAGCCGGTTCATAAGCCGGTTAGGGGAGAATGCAATGCCTTTGTATCAGATGATGAAGAAAACAGATGCTTTTATTTGGAGTGATGCTACAAATACTGCTTTTGAGGATCTGAAGAGACAGCCTGCTGAGCCGCCAGTTCTTGCTGCTCCAATTAAAAAGAGCCGCTATTATTATATGTGGCCGCCAACTCACGAGCTGTTAGTGTGTCTATTGTGGTGGAGCGCAAGGAGGCTGGCAAGGAACATCCGGTTCAACGGCCGGTTTACTACGTCAGTGAGGTGTTGATTGAATCCAAGCAACGATATCCGCATTAGCAGAAACTCATATATGGGGTATTCATGGCAAACTGGAAGCTTAAAAATTATTTCCAGGGTCACCCGATCACTGTGGTCAGCTCTGCTCCTTTGGGAGACATCATTCAAAACAAAGGAGCCACTGGGCGAGTTGCCAAGTGGGCAATTGAGCTTGGGTCTCATGGGTTGAAGTTGTTGCCACGTACTGCGATCAAATCTCAAGCACTGGTTGACTTCATTAATGACTGGACAGAGATGCACATGCCAGAAGAGAAACCAAACAACATGTATTGGACTATTCATTTTGATGGGTCCAGACAGTTGGAAGGCTCGGGGGCTGGAGTTGTGTTAACTTCTCCACGAGGTGACAAATTTTGTTATGTGTTACGTTGATGTTTTCTTGCACTAACAACGCAGCAGAGTATGAAGCCTTGCTCCATGGTCTTCGAGTGGCGAAAGAGATGAGTTTGAGCTGGGTCAGATGTCTTGGCGACTCAGATCTAGTGGCTCAACAGGTATCTGGCAAGTGGGATTCCAAGGACCCTCTCATGGCGGCTTATCACCGGGAGGTTGATGCCATTGCAGGGCATTTTAAAGGTTATCAAGTGGAACACATTGACTGTCGAAAGAACAAAGCGGCTGATGCCTTAAGCCGGTTGGGATCTCAGCATAAGGCGGTACCACCTAACATCTTTTTGGATGTTTGGCATAACCCCTTTGTCAAGTTGCCCTCAGAAGAAGATTTAGCTGTTCTTGACCTGGAGGCGCAGTTGGTGGTGGCTCTTCATGTCATCCCAGATTGGACAGTACCGTTCTTGGCTTACATTACCCGGGGAGATTTGCCAGCGGATGAGACCCTGGCTCGACAGATAACCCGGCGGTCTAAGTCAATGATGATTTTAGATGGAGAGTTATATCATCGCAGTGTTTCTGGTGCATTTCAATGGTGTGTTTCCCCCAAAGAAGGTCAAGAAATCCTTCATGAGATCCATGAAGGCGATTGTGGTCATCACGCCGGGTCAAAATCTTTGGTGGCCAAGGCATTTCGTCACGGGTTTTACTGGTTGATGGCTCACACTGATGCAGAAGATCTGGTCAGTAGATGTGATGGATGTCAAAAGTTTGCACGACGAGCGCTTGTGCCAGCTCAAGAGCTCCGGATGATTCCAATCACTTGGTCGTTTGCGGTCTGGGAGCTTCACATGGTGGGACCTTTCAAAAGGTCTAAGGATAAAAAGACACATCTCTTGGTGGCAGTTGATAAATTCACCAAGTGGGTTGAGGCGGAGCCTGTGAGTAAGTGTGACGCGGCCACGACGGTTCAGTTCATGAAAAAGGTGATCTTCCATTTTGGTTTTCCACACAGTATTATCACTGACAATGGCACTAATCTACCCCAAGGGGATATGGAGGAGTTTTGTCAACAAAAGCACATCCGGCTTGATGTTTCTTCTATAGCTCATCCTCAATCCAATAGTCAAGCTAAGAGAGCAAATCAGGAAATTTTGAAAGGGCTCCAACCCCGGCTTATGGTTCCTTTACAGAGAACGCCGGGTTGTTGGGTAGAGGAATTACCCTCGGTGTTGTGGAGTATCAACACCACACCCAACAGGTCTACAGGTTACACACCTTTCTTCATGGTTTATGGAGCAGAAGCAGTGTTACCTAGTGACATCCGTCATGACTCGTCCCGTGTGGCGGCTTATGTTGAAGCTAATAATGAACAAGCCAGACAGGATGTACTTGACTTGTTGGATGAAGAAAGAGACTTAGCAGCGGCCCGGTCAGCAATTTATCAACAGGACCTGCGCCGTTATCACAGCCAGCGGGTTAAGTCCAGGACTTTTCAAGAAGGCGACTTGGTGCTCTGGCTCGTCCAGGATCTGTCAGATGCACACAAGTTATCCCCACCTTGGGAAGGACCCTTTTTGGTCAGTAAGAACTTAAACAATGGGTCATATTACCTCATTGACGTTCGAGAGTACAAAGACTCACGTAAGTCGGAGGCGGAGACCCGCCGGCCATGGAACATTGCTCAACTTCGGCCATACTACACCTGAGCCACCGGCTCTCATCATGTACATACTTTAACATTGTGTATATACCATGATAAGCAATAAAGTAAGACCATCAGTCTCTTTTCTTTTCAAAGACTATGCATCTTTGTTATTTCTTATTTTCAAATGACTATTAAGGAGCTGATCATATTTGAATCAAGTTTAACCTTTTTGGTCCAGCTTATGATCGTATCTGAATCTAGCTGCAAATCTCATGGTCACTTGGGGGCTTCCTGTTCAAACATAGGTCGTATTCGAACCAAAGGGAACATAGCTATCATAGCCCTCTTGATCGGCTCAAGGCCAAACTCACTTGGGGGCTTCTTGATCGTATCCGAATCATAGCTTAACCCCTTTTGGGTCCGACTTGGATCATATTCGAATCAGGGTCGTTAAAAACCTCTCAAGGTCATTTGGGGGCTTCGTGTTCAAACATAAGTCGTATTCGAACCAAAGAGAACATAGCTGTTGGTACCCTCTTGATCGGCGCAACGCCAAAGCCACTGGGGGCTATATGGTCGTATTCGAACCTTAGCTTGACCCCTTTGGTTCGGTTTACTGATCGTATTCAAATCAGAAACCCCCAACCTTTTGAATACAGGGTTAAATTATCCTTATTATCTGTTGCTTGCCTTTTAGTTTTTGTTGTTTCAATATTACAAATAATTAGCCTGGTCTTCTTCACCGGCTCAACTATTGGACAACACAGCCGCCCGGGTCATTCAAGCCGGTGGTTCAAGGATCAAAAGGTACGAGCTACTAAGGTATAATGATCATTGAGTATTCAAGAAGCATTGACTTTTCATGAAGATTGAATTATCAAATTCATCACCCGGGTTATTGAAACCGGCGGTCTAAGGATAAAAAAGTACAAGGTATGGTTATTACTTATACACAATTACCTGCTGCATTAACTAAAAGAGTTAGTCTCAGCCATTGTCCTTTGTTTATATCTGTCTCTGGTTCTTATTATGGTGAACATATTGGCTATAAACTTGGTGTTTTAACCCGTTTGGTTCTAAGCCGCCAAGCCAGTCTTTTCTTTGTATTTACAGGAACAGAGTTCAAACATTGCAGAAACAAACATTAAATACAATGCATACATTGGCATCAGGAAACACAGACTCACATAAAAGTGTTTTATGCGCGATGGCATAAGCAAAGCATATAGTGTTTTCACAACAAAGTTATTACAAGGCTTTATAAGCCCATGAAGATGACATTGTTCCTCCCTTGCCGGTTCACCACCTTCTGTTGGCTGGAAGTTGGGCCTTGACCAATCAAAACCATTCACGGTGACAAATTCGGTTTCGTCGTCGATCAGGCCAACCGGGTCAACTTCCGGGGCGAATGTTTCTTCTCTCACTGGTGGGATCAAATATGTTACCTTGTATGAGGGAGTGGCCATCTTCTTATTCTCACTATCAAAACTCGGATGGTATTTATCAACATTGGTATCATCTCCAAGGGTAGTTGCCTGAGGCCGGACTCCGCACACACAAGCCATGAAGTCATCCTGATCAAAAGGAGACCCGTCTTCCTTCACGGTGGGATAGCCTCTGGCCACGTCCGCCGGGTCTAGGTCTGGCACCCAAGCCTTGGAGCGGCTCATGCCAGTCAAAGCTCCGGCTCACGCGCAGGAGTGTTTTACTTCTTGAAACCTGGCAGGAAGGATTGACAGTTTCTTCAGGACGTCGCTGAGCTGGTTGGGTCCTTGATTAGCAGGAGAGACAGCGGCCAGAGCCCGCTGTGCGCCAATATACAGTTGTTTAACCAAAGTATATACTCCCTTCAGTTTAATCAACGGGTCTTGGCTCAGACTTTTGCTTCGAGGGCCTGCATAAAACTTATACGCAAAGTCAGTTGGCGGATTATACTCTGGATCGGCAAAAAGCACACAAAAGTTAAAGTCAGACGGCTTACCAAAGATGGCAGCCACCATTTGAGACACCCGGCCCTTTAACCCATTTAACTCCGTTGAAATCTCTTTCGGAGCTGTTTCGGCCTTCTCAGCACGTTGGGTCAGAAGCATTTTTTCCTCTTCCCAAGTTTTGTTCCTGGCAGCGAAGCTAGTCTTTAAATTTTCCGCTGCAGAGAGACTTATTTCCAGTTTGGAGTTAGCAGATTTGATTTCTGTCTCTTGACTCACTAGCCGGGTCTTTGCATCAGTCAATTGCATGTTCAATTCAGATAAGGCATTCTGCAAAACATTCAGATGAGTCAAGATTTGGTTTCAAGTTCAAAAATCAAGATTCAAGTCTCAAGTACTCTACAACAAACCACTTGACACTTGGGGGCTAATGTATGCCAAATCAAATTTCTACGACTCTACAGACATATTTAAGTCCCAAGTACCTTACAAAGTAACAACACTTGGCACTTGGGGGCTAATGTATGTAGTTTAACAAGTTTCTCAAAGGTTAAGCCGGAATATTAAGTCCTTTGAATACGGTACCAAACAGTTTAAAGTATCGGTTCATTTATGATCAAAATGAACCGGCCCTTGGGGACTACAGGTGAAGCTTTGTTCTATTAAAGTCAAGAAAAGTTTCAAAGGTAAAGGTCTCGGCCTATATTTTAAAGTCTATAGGTCATTCCAGTTCTCTCATAATCTGAATACTTGGGGGCTGAAGGAATACAGATAAGCCGGAAAAACATACCTCGTATTTCAATTGCAGTTGTTTGACCATTTCAATCTCAGAGTCGCGGCTGGAGTGGACATGGTTAAGTATCATTGGCATTTAGGCGGTCATAGTTGGCAAAGTCAAAGTGAACTTTCTGCCTCTCCAACGCCTCTTGTTTTGCTGTACACTGAGCCAGCATGATTGGGTTCCCTGGTTCAATAAAGTGGCTCCCGGTAATCTAAACATCTTGTGCAGATGGAGACGGCGGGTTGGCTGAGCTTGATGGTCCGGTTGAGGAAGGGTTCACAGTGGTTTCGTCAAATGACGGCTTAGGAGGATTTGCTTCGGTGTCAACAGGCGGGTCTTCTGGAGCATTAGGCAATGGAGAAGAAGGCCTAGCCGGGTCAGATGCCAGCACCGGCGGGTCTTCCGCTAGCTTAGTTGCCTTCGCTTTCTTGGATTTAGCTTAGCCACTAAGAAAAAATGTTGCAGGATTGTCAGTATAAAGATACAATTGAACAACCCGAAAGAAAGGAGGATTTTTGATTACCCGGGAGCAGTCTTGAAAGCCAGGAGTTGCGTCCGCGATGAGTCACCAGAAGAGCGAGACACCTCCTGAAAGGATAAAATTGAGTTAAAAGAAATAAAAGGAGAAGGATCCATTACACAGAGTTAAAGACAGAAATAAGTAAACCTCATTCGGACGTTTCCGAGGAGTTTGTTGAAGAACGACAGCCGGTTCATCTTCAATCCCAGCTTGACGACGGCTTTCATGTTGCTGCTTTTTCAAACGAAAGTTGGGATCCAAGTGAGCTAAAGGGTTAGAAAACCTTACTTTACGGATCACTCGTCAAACTTTTTGTCTTGATAAGGGCTCTGAGTCGAAGGAAATGATAGTTACCTCTGCTTCCCTAGCCTGACTGGCCCCAGTGTCATCCTCGTAATGATCAGTGTCAATAAGATTGTTAAAAAATTGGCCAAGGGAATCAAGGGCTACCTCTAAGTCAGATGTATCATCAAGCTTCATCAAGTCTTCAGCAGTACTTTTCTTCTTCTTCTTCTTCAACCTCCAGGTCGTTTTCTTGGCATTTATGATGGCGGCTTTCGCTTTCTTGGCCACCTCGTGGTCATACTTAACTTTCCAGAAGTCAGAATTGGCCTGTAGATAGGTAAAAACAAGGTAAAGAGTCAGGCAAGTATTAAAACAATACGGCTGGAAAAATACAAAAGAGAGAAATAAGGACATCCTTACTTCTGGAACCGGGTTAAGCTGGCAGAAGGGGTTTAACCCGACGACACTGCAATCTTCATATTTCCCGTTCACCAGAAGAGTTGACATCGAGACAATATCTTCTTCTGTCAATTGAACGGGGCTATGACGAAGGGAGTCATCCGGGCCTCCACCATATTCATACATCAGCTTTGACCGGCGGCTCAAAGGGATGACCCGCATGAGATCCAGCAGCGGGTCAAATCAACTCCAGTTAACCCGTTCCCCAACAGAGCATTGATCCTTTTGATAGACAGTATCAGCCTCTTGCGTTCAGCAACACTAAGCTTATCAGGAAGCGCGAACTTGGAGTCAAGACGATCGGGGCGGTAACCCGGCAGGGGCTTCTTGTTTGCTGGCGAAGTGTCCTGGCAGTGGAACCAAGTCTGGTTCCAGTCCTTTGGGTGACTTGGTAAGAAAATAAGGGGGAAGACGGCACCCTGCCGATGCTGAATTGATATGCCTCCAAGTTCTAAACTAAGGTCGGGTGCACTCATTCTGCCGGTTCAGATAAAAGTATTCTCTAAATAACTCCATGGTCGGCTCTTGTTGAAGATATACCTCACACAGCATTTGGAAGTTACACATGTTAGATATCGAGTTAGGCCCGATATCTTGAGGGTGGAGATTGAAAAAATGGAGGACCTCTCTGAAGAACTTTGAGCCGGGCGGTGAGAAGCCACGGGTCATGTGGTCAGTAAAAACGATCACCTCACCATCTCTCAGATTGGGCCGTTCTTCTTCCGGGTTAGGGGCACGGTAAGACATGACGGCTTTTGATGGTAGAAATCCTATGATGAAGAAATCTTTTAAACGTTCCTTAGTTATGGTTGAGGGAACCCAGTTACAGATGGTTGGCGCTTTGGACGGCATGATGTGCAAGGAACTGAAAAGAAAAGCAACATGCCGGTTCAGTTTAACGGTGAGATTAACAGTTAAGGGATGAAGATGCAAAACAAGTAATGGCGGCTTAACTAAGGGCTAATGACATATATGGAAAAGAAAGCCGGTGCGGTAAGCCGCCATGATTATAGATTCTTTCAAAAAGCGGATTCAGCTAAGTGTTGGGACAAAAAACAAGTTTCTCAAAATGCTTGATATTATTTCAGATCAAATGGATGTTCAAAATGAAAATATTCTAGACCTAAAAATACAGCCCAGATGAGTTCATCAGATCATAGCTCTTGTATCAGAAAAAGGAGTCTGCTAGTATCAAAAGGAGGCACCAAACAACTACTGCATGAACATACATCTCTTTAGGATCAAAAAGAGGAGGCAGCGGAAGAACTACGAAGAAGCCATGACGAACTGCGAAGAACACACAGAAACCCTAAACATGTATCTAAGGAGCAGGAAAGTGAGAGCTTACAGCTATAGATCTTCTGCGGAGGTTGCCGCCGTTTCTCTGAACCAACTCAGGTTGATGTAGCGGCCAAGGTTGATGGAGACAGAGGTGGAACGCGGCGGCGGCGAAGCTTGAGCAGTAGTAGGGGCGCGAGAGGAAGAAGACGGAGAAAGAGAGAAGAATGAGGAAGGACGGGGTGAGCCTATTTATAAGGGAAAAGGTGAACAGACAGGCGCGAAGATCAAGGAAGAGCCGAATAAATGGTTATCCAGCTATACATTAAAGATAAAAGATCCGTTGGAGGATGACATCATGAAAGTTTTTTTGCGTTTCCAAGAGATGACGTCACGGCGGGTTACAAGGAAATTTCAGTAAAGACAAGAAGATGATTTTTTTGCTAAGTATGGAAGATTGAGAAAGAACAAAGTTCAAAGTCAAACTGGGGCCTAATGTTGGGGATATTACTATCAGTTGAGACCCGCCCAGGAGGAGCTGGGTCAGCCCCAATGGCGGGTTACGCAAGAAGCCCAGTAAACATTCAAGATTGTAGTTTATTAAGACTTATAGAAGGCCCAAAGGCCTGAAGGCGGTTTAAGGCCTGATATTATGAACCGCCATATGTAAGGAAAGACTTGTAAAGAAAGGCATGTAAAGGAAGTCACCGAGCCGGACACGATTATTAGCTGGCCGGGACTCTGTAGGCCACCAAGCGTCAACCCATGTATATAAGGGGACGACCCGGTGGCGGTTTAGGGCAAGAAACAACCAATCGATAACCAAGCCGGTGAGTTGAGCCTCTTGGAGATCGAAACCCCAGCAATACCAAGCCCAACTAGACGTAGGCTTTTACCTTCATCGTAAGGGGCCGAACTAGTATAAAAACTCTCTCGTGTCCTTTGTCCCGATTAACCCTTTAAGCTTCCTAGTGCGATGGCCCTACGACTAAGTCCTGGCTCTAGGACATCTGCCATGACAATTCCACGACACTTACCGTACCACATACCTATTCCTTTTCGGAGTCTGAAACGTTCCGGAAAGTGTCCCTTATGTATTCCTCCGGGGTTACTGTTTCAATAACATTGGTTTCAACATTTATGGGATTATGTGAGGTATAATGTTTGATTCTTTGACCGTTCACCACCTTCGGATTTGTGCCTTCGAAGTTGTTGATTTTTATGGCACTGGAACGATAGACCTCCTCGATAATGTAAGGACGTTCCCATTTAGAGAGAAGTTTTCCTGCAAAAAATCTTAAACAAGAGTTGTATAGCAATACAATAATCACCTACATTAAACTCACGCTTTTGTATCCTTTTATCATGCCATCTTTTAACTTTTTCTTTAAACAACTTGGCATTTTTGTAGGCTTGGGTTCTCCATTCATCAAGTGATCTAATATCAAATAACCTCCTCTCACCGGCAAGCTTAAAATCATAATTGAGCTCTTTAATAGCCCAAGAAGCCTTATGTTCTAGTTTGAGAGGTAAGTGACATGCTTTTCCATAGACCATTTTATACGGAGACATACCCATAGGATTTTTATATGCAGTTCTATAGGCCCATAATGCATCATCAAGTTTCTTGTACCAATTCTTTCTAGACCTATTGACAGTCTTTTGCAAAATTAATTTGAGCTCTCTATTACTCAATTCTACTTGACCACTAGACTGAGGGTGATAAAGGGGATGCAATTCTATGATTAACATCATACTTAGCAAGTATTTTACGGAAAGCACCATGAATAAAATGTGAACCACCATCAGCCATTAAATATCTAAGGACTCCAAATCTTGGAAAAATAACTTCTTTAAGCATTTTAATAGAAGTTTTATGATCAGCACTACTAGTTGGAATATCTTCTACCCACTTAGTAACGTAATCAACATCAACTAAAAAATGTGTATATCCATTAGAGGCAGGAAAAGGTCCCATATAGTCAAAGCCCCAAACATCAAATGGTTCAATAATGAGTGAATAGTTCGTAGGCATTTCTTGACGTATACTAGTATTACCAATTCTTTGACATTTATCACAAGATAAGACAAACTTACGGGCATCCTTGTAGAGAGTAGGCCAATAAAAACCAGATTGCAATACCTTATGTGCAGTTCTATCTCCAGCATCGTGTCCTCCATAAGCTTCGGAGTGACACTTGCGTAGGATCTGTTCCTGTTCATACTCAGGTCCACAACGTCTAATAACACCATCTACTCCTTCTTTATAAAGATGTGGGTCATCCCAAAAGTAATGCCTCAAATCATAGAAGAACTTTTTCTTTTGCTGGTATGTGAAACTAGGTGGTATGAATTTGGCAATAATGTAATTAGCATAATCAGCATACCATGGAGCAGTATGAGAAGCATTTATGACATTTAATTGCTCATCAGGAAAGCTATCATCAATAGGTAGTGGGTCATCAAGCACATTTTCTAACCTAGACAAGTTGTCTGCAACAGGGTTCTTAGCTCCCTTTCTATCAACAATATGTAAGTCAAATTCTTGTAGCAAGAGAACCCATCTAATAAGTCTAGGTTTAGTATCTTTCTTTTCCATAAGATATTTAATAGCAGCATGATCAGTGTGAATAGTTACTTTAGAATCAACAATATAAGGTCTGAACTTATCACAAGCAAATACAACTGCTAAGAATTCTTTTTCAGTCGTAGCATAATTTGTTTGAGCATTGTCTAGGGTTTTACTAGCATATTGAATAACGTTTAATTTCTTATCAACTCTTTGCCCTAGAACAGCACCTACAACATAATCACTAGCATCACACATAATTTCAAAGGGTAAATTCCAATCAGGTGGCTGAACGATAGGTGCAGAGATCAATGCTTTCTTAAGTATTTCAAATGCTTCTACACAAGCATCATCAAAGACAAATGGTATATCTTTTTGTAATAAATTAGTCAGAGGCCGAGAAATTTTTGAGAAGTCGTTAATGAACCTCCCATAAAATTCGGTGTGAACAAGGAAACTTCTTATACCTTTGATGTCCTTGGGGCATGGCATCTTTTGAATAGCATCAACCTTGGCTTTATCAACTTCAATACCTCTTTCAGAAACTTTATGCCCGAAGACAATACCTTCATTAACCATAAAGTTGCACTTTTCCCAATTCAAGACAAGATTAGTTTCTTCACATCTCTGCAAAACTCAATCAAGGTTGCTCAAGCAATCATCAAAAGAAGATCCATAGACGGAGAAATCATACATGAAAACCTCATAAATCTTTTCACAAAAGTCAGAGAATATAGCCATCATGCATCTTTGAAAGGTAGCAGGTGCATTACATAAACCAAAAGGCATACGTCTATAAGCAAAAGTACCAAAAGAGCAAGTAAAAGTAGTCTTTGATTGATCCTTGGCTGACACAGGTATTTGAGAGGAACCAGAATAACCATCTTGAAAGCAAAAATGTGTATGTTTGGATAATCTTTCTAGCATTTGATCGATAAAAGGTAAGGGGTAATGATCCTTTTTAGTGGCCTTATTTAATTTGCGGAAATAAATTACCATCCTATAACCTGTAATAATTCTTTGAGGAATCAATTCATCTTTATCATTAGGAACGATAGTAATACCTCCCTTCTTAGGGACACAATGGTCAGGGCTTTCCCACTGACTATCAACAACGGGATAGATTATACCTGCCTCAAGGAGCTTTAGTATTTCCTTTCTTACCACTTCTTTCATTTTAGGATTCAACCATCGTTGATGATCACGAACTGGTTTAGCACCTTCTTCCAAATTTATTTTATGTTGACATAGAGTGGGACTAATGCCCTTAAGATCATCAAGAGTATACCCAATAGCAGGACGGTGCTTCTTCAAAGTTTTCAATAATCTCTCTTCCTCATTCTCTGAAAGGTTAGCACTAATAATAACAGGATATATCTTTTTCTCATCAAGATAAGCATATTTAAGAGTATCAGGCAACGGTTTAAGCTCAAACACAGGATCACCCCTGGGTGGAGGAGGATCCCCTAGGATTTCAACACGCAAATTGTGTTTCAGAATAGGTTCCTGTTTAAAGAATACTTCATATATTTCCCTTCTCTCATTCATAAACATATCATTTTCATGGTCTAGCAAATATTGTTCTAAAGGATCGCTAGGAGGTATGGCAATAGAAGCAAGACCAATAATTTCATCCTTACTAGGTAATTCTTCTTCACGGTGTTGTCTACTAAATTTAGAGAAATTAAATCATGAGACATATCATCTAAACCGATAGTAACAACATCCTTTTTGCAATCTATCTTAGCATTAACAGTGTTTAAGATGGGTCTACCAAATATAATGAGACAAAAGCTATCTTGTGGGGAACCAAGAACAAGAAAATCAGCAGGATATTTAGTTTTCTCACACAAGACTTCAACATCTCTAACAATTCCCATTGGTGACATAGTATCTCTATTGGAAAGTTTAATTGTGACATCAATGTCTTTTAACTCAGCGGGTGCAATGTCATGCATAATTTCTTTGTATAAGTCAAAAGGTATTGCACTAGCACTAGAACCCATATCACATAAGCCATGATAACAATGATCTCCTATTTTAACAGAAATAATAGCCATGCCTACCAAATATCTAGGTTTATCTTTAGCACAAGGTTTAGCAATTCTAGCAGTCTCATCACGGAAATGAATAACATGCCCATCGATATTATTAGACAAGAGATCTTTAACAATAGCAATATTAGTTTCAACTTTAACTTGTTCAGGAGGTGTATAATTTCTAATATTGCTTTTACGAACCATAGTTGAAGCTTTAGCATGATCTTTTAGCCAAACAGGAAAAGGTGGTTTCTCAACATAGGAAGTAGGAACAATAGGATCATTATAAGTGATAGTCTTTTCTTCAACTTTAATAGGTGCAGCTACTTTTACTTCCATGGGAGGATGATATTTAAACCACTTCTCCCTAGGGAGATCAACATGAGTAGCGAAAGATTCACATAAAGAAGCTACTATCTCAGAGTCAAGTCCATATTTAGTGCTAAATTTACGGAAAACATCGGTATCCATAAAAGATTTAACACAATCAAACTTAGGTGTCATACCTGACTCCTTACCTTCGTCGAGGTCCCAATCTTCAGAGTTGTGTTTAATTCTTTCCAATAAATCCCATTTGAATTCAATAGTCTTCATCATAAAAGAGCCAGCACAAGAAGTATCGAGCATGGTGCGATTGTTATCAGAAAGCCGAGCATATAAAATTTGAGTAATCATCTCTCTTGAGAGCTCATGATTGGGGCATGAATATAACATTGATTTAAGCCTCCACCAAGCTTGAGCGATGCTTTCTCCTTCGCGGGGCCAAAAATTATATATATAATTGCGATCACGATGAACAAGATGCATGGGATAAAACTTCTGATGAAATTCCAATTTCAATCATTTGTAGTTCCATGCCCCCGTATCATCACATAGCCTATACCATGTCAATGCATCTTCCTTCAAAGATAAAGGGAAGACCTTCTTCTTAATAACATCTCCGGGTACACCTGCAAGCTTAAATAATCCACAAACTTCATCCACACATATTAGGTGCTCATTAGGATGCGTTGTTCCGTCTCCTGCAAAAGGATTAGCTAGCAGTTTTTCTATCATACCTGAAGGAATTTCAAAGCAGACATTTTCATTTTCAGTAGGCTCAGTAGGTTGGGGAGCAACTCTTTGCTCTACTGGTCGGGGTGAAGATACCCCAAACAAGCCCCTCAGAGGATTACTTTCCATAGTAACAAGTGACAGTAAATTTCAGCACACTATATAAATTTTCCTTACCAAATTCCACCTACCAAAGGCGCTTCACTCACCGGAAATGGGGCCAGAAAAGAGTCTTGATGACCCACAAGTATAGGGGATCTATCGTAGTCCTTTCGATAAGTAAGAGTGTCAAACCCAACGAGGAGCGGAAGGAAATGATAAGCGGTTTCCAGCAAGGTATTCTCTGCAAGTACTGAAATAAGTGGTAACAGATAGTTTTGTGATAGGATAATTTGTAACGAGCAACAAGTAACAAAAGTAAATAAAGTGCAGCAAGATGGCCCAATCCTTTTTGTAACAAAGGACAAGCCTGGACAAACTCTTATATAGAGAAAAGTGCTCCCGAGGACACATGGGAATTATCGTCAAGCTAGTTTTCATCACGTTCATATGATTCGCGTTCGGTACTTTGATAATTTGGTATGTGGGTGGACCGGTGCTTGGGTACTATCCTTACTTGGACAAGCATCCCACTTATGATTAACCTCTATTGCAAGCATCCGCAACTACAACAAAAGTATTAAGGTAAACCTAACCATAGCATGAAACATATGGATCCAAATCAGCCCCTTATGAAGCAACGCATAAACTAGGGTTTAAGCTTCTGTCACTCTAGCAACCCATCATCTACTTACTTATTACTTCCCAATGCCTTCCTCTAGGCCCAAATAATGGTGAAGTGTTATGTAGTCGACGTTCACATAACACCACTAGAGGAGAGACAACATACATCTCATCAAAATATCGAACGAATACCAAATTCACATGACTACTAATAGCAAGACTTCTCCCATGTCCTCAGGAACAAACATAACTACTCACAAAGCATAATCTTGTTCATAATCAGAGGGGTATTAATATGCATATAGGATCTCAACATATGATCTTCCACCAAATAAATCAACTAGCATCAACTATAAGGAGAAATTAACACTACTAGCAACCTACTGGTACCAATCCCGGACATGGAGACAAGAATTGGATACAAGAGATGAACTAGGGTTTTGAGAGGAGATGGTGCTGGTGAAGATGTTGATGGAGATTGCCCTCTCCCGATGAGAGGAGCATTGGTGATGACAATGGCGATGATTTCCCCGTCCCGGAGGGAAGTTTCCCCGGCAGAACAACTCTGGCGGAGCCCTAGATTGGATCCGCCAATGTTCCGCCTCGTGGCAGCGGAGTTTTGTCCGAGAAGATGGCTTATGATTTTTTCTTATTGAAAGACTCCATATAGCAGAAGATGGCCATCGGAGGGCCACCAGGGGGCCCACGAGGTAGGGGGTGCACCCAGGGGGTAGGGCGCGGCCTCCACCCTCGTGGGCAGGGTGTGGCCCCCCTAGTGAACTTCTTGTGCTCAGTATTTTTTATATATTCTGAAAACATCTTCCGTGAAGTTTCAGGACTTTTGGAGCTGTGCAGAATAGGTCTATAATATTTGCTCCTTTTCCAGCCCAGAATCCCAGCTGCCGGCATTCTCCCTCTTTATGTAAACCTTGTAAAATAAGAGAGAATAGGCATAAGTATTGTGACATAATGTGTAATAACAGCCCATAATGCAATAAATATCGATATAAAAGCATGATGCAAAATGGACGTATCACAACACCATCAGCACTGGCCCCCTGCTATGTAGAAAATCCTCGGGTTCACGACGTCCTATGCCAATTAATTATTAGGTTCAAGTATTATTATGGCAAATGTTAAAACCATTGTTGGGACTTGCTGGAAGAGTTTTATTCAAAGGAAACATGAAAAGGGTCCCATACCCCTCATCGTGTTAGGGACGCAAAATCAAGGAACATAACACCGGTATGACGGAAACTAGGGCGACAAGAGTGGAACAAAACACCATGCATAAGGACGAGCCTTCCACCCATTACCAAGTATATAGATGCATTAATTAAATAAGAGATATTGTGATATCCCATGATATCCATGTCCCGACATGGAACAACCTGCAACTGCACCTGCAACTAGCAACGCTATAAGAGAGGCTGAGCAAAGCGGTAATATAGCCAAACAACGGTTTGCTAGGAAGGGTAAAAAGGTTAGAGGATATCATGGAAATTTGGGAGGCTTGATAAACAAATGGTAGGTAGCACGACATAGCGATAGCATCGAGACAACTAGCATTGCAAAGCTGGTAGTGAGATCCAAGGTGACGGTCATCTTGCCTGAAATCCTGCTAGGAAGAAGAACGAGTCCATGAATAAGATGAAGCCACGTAGACGAACGAATCCTCACAATCGCAACGAAATAGGAAGTATCGAGAAGGAGCACAACCAGAAAGAAGCAAACAACATGGTAAACACACAACACATAAACATGACATGATGCTCAACCAAGTATGATGCATGAAAAGTCTAAATGATACTACTCATGGAAACAGATGATGCATACAAGAACAACACATCAAAGCAAGTTTAAATGAGGCCGAAAACAACATATAACAATTCCGGTAAGTCCTCATATGCAAATTTCGATATTGGTCCAGATCTGATTAAAAAACAATGTTGAAGTTGTTAAACACCAAGTTAAAGTGCACCAAGATGATCTACACAGTTTTCTAGTCAAGTTACATATAAAGTTCGTTTAATTCGAATCTACGGCCTAGAAGATATGGGCAAAACAAGTTAAACATGGCATTGATGCAAATGCAAGCCAAACAACATCACGAACAACCCAAAACATGGATGCAACATGTCATGATGAAACTACATGCAAAACTAAGCAAGTTTCATATAGAGCATGTTCAAAACGGATCAACGGTTCAACACATACACTCAATACACGATTCAAACACAATCTGCCCAAAACAGCAACTAAGCACTTTGCAATCAAGGAAACAACATGCTACATGAAACATAAGGACACAAACTTGATATGCACTAAAAATAAAGACAACAAGCTTCAAATATCATTAAGGTTCAGGTTCATAGGCGTCAAGATTAATCCAAGATGATCAAAGAAAAAAAGCAACTTAATAACACAAATTATGACTTAGTGAAAAACAGGGCATACATGAGCAGAGTAAACATGTTGGCATGTTGGAGGCATGAAATAATGATGATATATTGCAAGATCACGGCAAACAAAAGCATGGCATTAAAGTCAGGATAAACATGGCAAAACATTATTACTAAGCATCTCCATATGAGCCATAGATCAATGGCAAACAACAAGACAAGATGCAACATGATATAGGCTGATTCTTAGACTTATGAGGAAATCTAGGAATGCAAAACATAACATTATGGTGCTAACTTTGGAGGCACATAACAGCAAGTAGAACAACTTCAATAAAGATGCAAAAGACATGGACATGTAATAGACATGATATACTTCAACTTAGCCCATGGGCACAAGTTCATATGAAGCATGGAGTAATTACTATGATGCTTGCAAAAAGGAACATGCTATTAACAGGTGCATAGATTTAGCATGATGGAAACTTGAGAGCAAGAAAGAGACAAACTTCATGAGGTTATATGGCAACCAAGGGCATGGAATCAAAGTACACATAACAAGGAGAAAATAACATCAAGGCATCATAACCATATGGCTTACAGACTAGTGGGAACCATCAAGGCAAGTTTGAATGTTGTAACAGTTTTAGCAAGTGTAAAACAGCAACATCAACATAGCATGTTTGCAAGCTTGGAACAGAGGTCATATGAAGTCCAAAATTATCAAACTTGGCATCTGGACAAATTACTCATAGCATAATTCAAATCATGTAATAGGATCATCACCAAAAGAGGCATAGATTAATCAATAACAAGCTCACAACATGGCATCATGAAGTTAACAGAAGACTGGAACATCATTTAGGCATGTTCATGGAAATGAAAACATATGCTACATGACATATATGAGGCATCAAAAGGCATGGCATGATAGAGCATAACATGGAAATCAAAACATGTCAACTAGGCATCTCCAGATTATGCATGGAATAACTGGTAGCTTCAAGTTAACAAGGCAACATATTGTAACAGTTACAGACTTGGCAAAAATCACTCAGACTCAGAAATCAGCAACATCAAGTAGCACACTTCACAAGCTTATGCTAGTCACCACAAGGCACATAAAAATATGTGGATTGCACCACTTTAAAGATGGCATGAATATGCTCCTAAAACATGCTGACATGATGCTCAAAAGATAAACACATGAAATGCAATGAAAAAGACAAATCGGCAAGTTATGGCAAGTTTTAGCAGTTAACATCATATAGCACTCTTGCAACAGGGATTAACATGGCATAATGCATGCTAACATGCATGAAAATCACACCATCGTGTAGAGCATCACGAGATGAACAATTCCATATATCAAACACTCAAAACGGAGCCACATGCCCCAAGGTATGACATGGCAAACATACATACATAAATGAGGGTTTTCCAGACAGCCAAAAAAACACATGAGCGCAGGACAGCTACCAGACACACTGAGCGGAGGATAGGGGCGCTCACCATGGGCTTCGGCCCAGGGTGATGGAGAGGTGGGCCAGCGCGGAGCAAGCCAAGGTGGGGTCCATGGGGTAGCTGGGCCGGCCCAGGCGGGCGACAGGCGGACGAGGCGAGCGGGACAAACCCCTCTCCTTGTCCCAGAGCAGGGCATGGCGGCGGCGGTCCGATTCCAGCGACGGGGCGGCAGGACGGCAGCGGGGACGGACAGGATCCGGTCGGCCGGTGCCAGATCCGGGCACGTCGGCGACAGACGGAGACCGAGGAGGCGTCGACGAGTGGGGCACGACGGGGAGCGGAGCGGGCGGCGGCGTGTGGTGCACGGGCGGCGGTTGGCGGGGCCGGCTGGCGACGGAGCGCGACAAGCGGTGGTGCGGCGAGGTAGGCGGTGGCTCGCGGGGGCGAGCGCGCGTGGGCGGTGGCGCGATGCGGGCCGGGAGGGCCGACGATGGGCCTCGCGGGCCCGCGGCGGCGGGGAGGAGAGAGGAGGCCAATGGCGCCACGCGGCGGTCCTTGAGTGGGTGCGAGAGGTGGCGGAGGTGAGGTGACGGCGCGCGATTGGTCCGGGAGACGTGGCTGAAGGCGGTGGACATGTACGGTGGTAGCGCGGACATGTCCGGTGGCACGGGGAGGAGTGGATCTAGGGTTTCGTCCGCGAATTTGGATGGGGGAGGGTAATTTATAGGTAGAGGGAGCTAGAAGAGTCCAAATGAGGTGTCGTTTTCGCCCACACGATCGTGATCCAATGACGGAGAGCATGGAGGGGTTTTAGATGGGCTAGTGGGCTGTTGTTTAGGGGTGCTGGGCTGCAAAGAGAGAGGGGTTTCGCGGTTACACGGTTAATCGTTGGGGCATCAAACGACCTCCAAATGGAGCGACATTTGACAGGCGGTCTACCAGTGATATACCAAGGCCACTCGACAAATCTCGGCCCATTCTGAGAATGTTTTTATCTCGCTCGCGAAACAAGGTCTAAGAGGAGCAACGGGTGCATGTGAGAGTGTCGGATGTCGAAACGGACAACGGAGAAAGTGACCGGAAGCAAGAGACGAACATGAATGCAAATGAGATGCACATGATGACATGGCAATGTGAAACACGCAAGCAAATGGCATGTCAATGACGGTGAATATGTAGCGACCTGACCCGAATGGATCAAGTCTCTGTGCTTAAATGTCATCCCTGGATCGGTATGCTGACACACACAATACTCGAAGGATTTATAACAGAGGTAAATCACATGTATAAAGTAACGTAAATACTATTACCTCAATCCATATAGCGGAAGCAACAAGGTTGTGGATTCCCATCAACACCAACGGCAAAGTTGAGTGTAGAAATCGTAACCCTAACGTATCACTTACTCGTCGTAAGATAATCCTGCAACATGAGACGTTGCAGCCACAAAGGGTCAGTACATTGAATGTACTGGAAAATTCACACCATAGAGAATGATGAACAATGGCTATCACTACATGCATGTATGGCTGGTGGAAAAGCTCTATGGTATATGTTTTTGCGAAAAGCGAATTTTTCCCTACTGCAAAGGAATACATTTTATTTAACTATCATGGTGGTTGTTAAACATTGAGAATGGTTGACAGCATTCTCAATCCCAATTAAGTAACATCATTAAAACCCAACAATATTCATTTAAAGTAACGTGATGAGATCAACAGGATAATCCAAGAACTAGATACTCAAGACGTCCATAACCGGGGACACGGCTAATCATGATTAGTTTGTACACTCTGCAGAGGTTTGCGCACTTTTCCCCACAAGACTCGATCTCCTCCGTTGGATTTCTCGCAGTACATGGTGTTTGAGAAATGGATGACCGAGACATAGTCTTTCAGAAGCGTTTGCACCTTACGATGGGTAGACCGTACCACCTACAACCCCTACATCTGCTAGTCTACCACTGTAAGAGTTCACACAACTTAATCAACTATGCTAGAGCCCATAATAGCTTGTGGCTGCACACGGAAGTTTCTAGTATGAATAATCTTATGATCCTTTGAGCCTGGGTGGCGGTCCATAAAAAACAGGCAATCCTGGTCTAACCAGGTGCCTAGACAGGCAATCCTAGAATAACAGGTGCCTCAATCCACCCAGATGTGTGTTTAAGTTGCCACCTTAAGTAAACCATTAATTAACAATCTCACATCTGTCATGAATACTCTCAAAACCCAATCCACATCTACGAGCATAGCATGGCAATGTAAGCATAACGTAACAGTAAATCCCAAGGTTTGAATGCAGAACAATAGGTTCCTACCTCATCAACTACTTCCCATCCCACAATTTAATTAGATTCTAATCATGCAATGTTTCAGGGTTGAGACTAATGCATAAAAGCTGGGTATGAAAAGGGATATGATCAAAGTGTGAACTTGCCTGCGATGTTGATGAAGATGATTCGCACTCATAACTCTTGATAGTTCTACTCATCACACTCCGGTCAATCTATCATAGGCAAGCAATAGTAACCACACATAAGCAATCACTCAAAATATCAGAAAGATCGAAGAAGCCAATTCGGAAAACATCAAGACCAAGCAAATAACGCTTGCAACATAAAACAATTTCTAACATTACCAAAATTATGTGAATTTGGCCTTATTAGAATGTTTAGGTCAAGAGCTTCGATTTGCAGAAAGAATCAACTCAAACGGAGCTACGAAACTCAAGTTATGATCAAACGAAGTTTGAATTCAAATCTGATCTAATTCAAATTTTAAACTTTTCAAAAACATGCTTGAGTTGGATTACTGGATAGAGGAGATCATAACGAAGACGTGGGCGTTGGTTTCGTTGAATTTGGACTAACGAGCAAAAAGTTACAGTGTTTTGAATATCAGGGGCTATTCTATAAATAATTTATTCACAAACGGGTCCCTGGCTAAAATAAACAGAAAAAAATCTAAATAGCGAACGTTCGCTACCGAACGTTACCAAACGAAAACCGTTTGCTACCACTCCTAAACTAGCGAACGGCCACTAAGTAACCTAACTATTTAATAAAACCGTCTTTTAGAAGAAAACCAGAGAAGACCAAAATAAACAGGACCGGGGACGGGGTTGTACCGGTTCGGGCGGATGGGATCTGACGGCGGCGGACCGGTCAACTCCGGCGGTTTCCCGCGGCGGCGGGCGTCGGCGAGACGGCGGCGGGGCTGTGCGGCACGGGGCGAGGCCAGGCGCGGGCGGCTTCGGCGGCAAACTGCGACAGCGGCGTGGCGTGTGTGATGGAGGCGCGGCGAGGCGCTGGTGCAGAACAGCGATGGCGGCGGTTGGCTATGGCGGCGGTGGCTGCGGGCTCCGGCGAGATGCGGCGTGAGGGGAGGAGAGGAGGCGGGGCCCGGGGCTCCGAATTTATAGGAGGGAGGGGAGAGGCGAGACGTGGAGGAGGGGGCGGGGTAAGGCGGCGGCGGTGGCGTACCCGAGGCGAACTCGCCGGCGTGCGGCGGTAGGAGTCGTCCCGCGTCGGGGACGAGGCGGACGGGGCGACGGCGAGCTGGGCTGGGCCGCGGCCCGGCTGGGTGCTGGGCCGGCCCAGTCGGTGAAGATTTTTTATTTTTTTAACATTTGACCAGAAAACTAAAATAAAAAAAACAAAATAAACGAAAATATTATATAGGCATATAATATATCAAAATTTTCAGAAAAAGAATATCTACGACATGGACATTTTTCTAGCATTAAATAAAATACATAAAAATTCTAATAATTCCAAGAGTGCTAATTGTCTATTAAAATCCAACAAAAGTCATTGTAAAAAATACAGAAATGATTCCAAATTAATTTTTCTCCAATTTTTTGTTGTAGGGAGTCATGTTACCCTAATTTCCATATATTTTATTTTTGGAGAAAAATAATTTGAATAAAACTCAAATAACTCCAAATTGCAACTAAATTCAAAAGGGCTTTGAATGTAATTCTTTGAAACTTCCAACTCATATTTCATATAATTTGAAGAAGTCATTTGATCTTTTCTCATGAAAATCATTGAGCTCCATGAAGTTCCAGAATTTGAAAATAGTTCCAAATGAAATTCAAATATTTTCAACACCCCTTGTCATTTAAATAAATGGAAGAAGTCATGTCATCTTCTCTCCAGGGTTTTGTGTTTGAAAAGAATTTGAATTCATGGAGATCAAAAGAAAAAGGTGAAAGTTTGGGGAAGTCCTTTTATTCCCACTCATTTAACTTTCAAAAGCTTCGAATTTCACTCAATCAATCACACAACAATCAAACAATCAATCTATCTATTTATTATAACATTCCAAAATTTAGATTTTTGGGATGTTACAAACCTACCACCCTTAAAATGAATCTCGTCCTCGAGATTCGGAGATGCTAGAAAGAAAAGGTTAGGGTTTGGGGGTCTCCTCAAAATCCATTAGTCATCACCGGGGTCTGGGGTGCTACCACCCTTAGAAACATCATTACGGTCCCATCAATACTCATATACTCCATCCTTATTCTTGACAGGGCCGGTCTTCTCAGATCGTAAGGATAATTCCTTCTCCCGCTCTTCCGGCAGCGGCATAACCTTTTCCTCAATTCTTCTGCACTTTCATCCTCGTAAGGTTATTCCGAAACTGGGTCTTCTTAGCTGACAGGTCTAGCGCCAAAACTAAACGACTATCGATATTTCATGGCGGTCAACAATTTAGGGTTTCTCCTGCAGGAAATGGGTCTGGTTGATCCTCATCGTATAACCTACGGTTGGCAAAGCTGCCTTATACAAGGGAAAATACCTATGCCATTCTAAGGCTTAAAAAAGGTTTTGATCGTCGGCGCTCTACTATAGGTAAGTCACTCAGATTTACCATCCCATATATCAAGGCGAACAATAAGAGTAAGTCGGTATGGTGATCAATCCATCCCGCACCCAAATCATTACCTTGTATACGGTTTAGCGAATCTCGCATTCTAACACCTGGTCATCCTCACAAGCATTGCAGCATTTCTCTTGTCGACGAACGAAGTTCGGATATATCCATAGATTCTGCAAGCCAAACAATCATCTATCATTCCTTCACAACTCTCAGGTTTTGCGTTACTCCTACAAAATCGTCTGTCGATAAACGTAATCCTCTTCCAGGGTTTTTCCTTCAGCAAGAATGTGCTTGCTTCTTGGCAGGTCCTGGGGCCTGTGGGTTATGGCCCATCTCATCACTAGTATTCCTTGAACTTATCAGCGGGCAACTTATCATTATTCCAACTTCCAACTTCCTAGTATTCTTAAATCCATCCAATTGTATTGTCTTCCTTCCTTCTACTGGCACCAAACTAGGACATGTTTACTCAGACTCATCATGGAGTTTCCATTGATCCATATTTCCGACATCATACCTCCTTTATATCCAATAGTAATTTATCTCTTCATCCTCGTGGGATATCCCTCATACCGAGATAAAAACTTATACTTATGAAGTCCATATTCCACTTCGTGGAACATCTTTATCCTTTCCAGGGTCAAGCGTCCTTACAGGGGAATTTGGCCATCTCTGCATGGCACTTCTTCAATGTGAAACACATCATGAACTCCTGATAGTCCTTCGGGTGACTCCAACTTGTTGGCCACTTCTCCCATACGCTCCAAAACTCGGTATGGTCCTACAAATCTCGGGGCTAACTGTCCCTTAACTCCAAATCATTTAACTCCTCGCAGAGGGGACACATGAAGACATGCTCTGTCTCCAATTTCATAGACTACTTCCTTGCGTTTTTGAGTCTGTATAACTCTTCTGCCTGGACTGAGCTACCTTCAGTCTATCTCGAATCAACTTAACATTCTCTTCTGACTCCTTGATCACATTTGGTCCAAACTACTGACAGTCTCCAACTTCAGTCCACATACTCTTGGGGCATCACACATATCGAGACAAAATTCGTATTCATTTTGTCTGAAATCCACTCAGTGGAGTATCCTTATCTTTTCCAGGGGTCAACGGTTCTTACAGGGTACTACCACCCTTAAAATGCACAAATCTTCCATAGACCATATTTCTCATATCCTCAGAATGGCCAAAATTCTTCTTCATAGGGTAACAACTCATAAAATCCATATCAGTACAAACGATGCTAACTTCATTCATTCTCAAGTGATTACAATCTCTCGCTTTTCCATTACATGTCTCAACTCAACACCTCAATATAAAAGAAAATGTTCTCACTTCTACTACTATACTTCTCACAGACTCAACTATTTATCTCAAGTCTCCTTCTCTTTGGGGCAATCTCTGGCAAAGTGCCCTACTTCATTACAACGAAAACATATTACTTCTGACAAGTATCGAGGTTTCCTTTTTGGGCACTCATTGAGGTAGTGCCCTGACTCCTTGCATCTGTAACAGGTGATATGACTCAGGTCCTTCCTGGAATCCAATATGCTTCTCTTCCTGGACCTTTCCATGCCAATCATGGCTTCTATTTCTTGTGGGTCATATTCTACTTCGTCTGTCGGGAATTCTACTAGATCCCCATTCAAACAATTTTGGGAGATGTGTCCTTCTTCTCCACATGAATAGCAAGACGTAGTGCAGGGTTTACTCGGGTCTTCTTCAGGTGTGTCCTCCACCTCTTCCTTCATCACAGTTTCTTCTAAAATTCCCATAAGGGCTCCTTTCTTTACTTCTTTCTTCTGCTGGATAGTTCGTTGTGCCATGGGGTAAATGTGACACTGAGCAGGATAGTGGGTAGTCCCTTCACACAAGAAACAAGTAATCTGCCTAGTTGGGCATTCTTCAACTGGGTGACTTCCTTCACAATTAGGGCATTCATCCTTGTGTTCTTTATGGGTGTGTCCTATTTCTCCACAAATCTTGCATGCACAAGGTTTCTTCATATCCTTTCCATAAGGGTTCAACTTCTGGGACACAAGCCGAGACTATGGCAGAGTCAACTTAAATTCTTTCCAAATGGTTACTCCTTGCCATCCATTGATGGTTTGGTACATCCTCCACCAAGTAGCAGCACCTCTTTCAAAGCACTGAAGAGCATGCTGGGTCATATCCTTTCTGACTATAGGATTATTCTTCATGTGATCCTCCATGTTCTGAATCCATCGGTCCGTCTCCAACTGACTCATCGGTCCAGAAAATAAAAGCTCATCTTCATTCATCCTCTATTGGGTCCATGGGTTTGGGGTGAGATAAGAGAGAGGGAGAGGGATACACACAATACTAACAAAAGTTTTGAAAAGACAGATTTTATTGTGGCTGTCGGAAAACATCAAACAAATGACAGCTCACAAATGTCGCATCTAACGTAGTTATATAATAGGGGTTTGGTCTTCTAAGGGTCAATAAATCTTCAATGTTTCCAAACTCTTCAAGCCTGGTTCATGCCTCCAATGGCTTCTTCCGATTCATGCTTGTCTTTCTCAAGTTCTTTTGCCAGATCAACTCTATTGACGCGAAGTCCCCCGTGACGTCCTTTAATATTCCGGAGTTGCGTTCCAAACTTCTGGTTTCAACATCCTTCACATGAACCATGGTCATACCGTCCTTCAGTTCCTGACAAATCTCTGGTATCTCGAGGTTGTAGCTCCTCCAGTTTGGCCACTTTCATCTTCAGGGTCCTGAGTTCCTCATGAAATACTTCCTTGTCAAAATACTGCTTCTTGTAGGTCCATCCTAAACTTCTTGATGTACTACTCCAGATCCTGGTGATACACCGGCTAAGGTTAAAACTTCATCTTACAAATAGGTGCTCCATCAGCCTTCTTCCATCAAATCAATTCTGAAGAAATTTATCCTTAACTCAGCACGGTGACAATAGCATCAGCGGGGCGATGACATCACGGATAACCGTGTTTCTGCTCTTGTCATTCCCATGAGCTATCATTCCATAGTTGATATCTCCTGCCTTAGGGTTTTCTTGACAAATCCTTGAGTTCTTAACTCTACATGCTCTGGTCTTTCTCCGTTGCACCTCGATCTTGAGTATTGACAACTTCCATAATCTGTCAAGTTCCATAAGGGTAGCCTTCCTAGTTCATACAAATCTGGGAATTCTTTAGAGCCTTCAAATTCTCCTAGTCTTAGGAGTCTTCAACCATTATAGTTTCCATTATTCAGATGCATGGAAAATACTCTTCATTCCGAAATGGTCTTAGTTGTCCAATATCTTGTACTTCTTGGAGTGGTCTCATCCGTCAAATCTTCGTGTGGTCAAAAGGGGAAAGGGGTATGGTCTCACTAAAGGGAATTCGTTGAATAAGCTCAGAAGAGAAGAGATATAAAAGATCTTTTGAAAGGGAAAGTTGTAGAGAAAAATCTTTGCTATGGGCTTGCCAGTTTCTAGGGTCACGTCCTGCAGTCAACATGTGCTCTGATACCATCTTGTAGTGACCTGACCCGACTGGATCAAGTCTCTGTTCTTAAGTGTCATCCCTGGATCGGTATGCTGACACACACAGTACTCGAAGGATTTATAACAGAGGTAAATCGCATGTATAAAGTAACATAAATACTATTACCTCAGTCCATATAGCGGAAGCAACAAGGTTGTGGATTCCCATCAACACCAATGGCAAAGTTGAGTGTAGAAATCGTAACCCTAATGTATCACTTACTCGTCGTAAGATAATCCTACAACATGAGACGTTGCAGCCACAAAGGGTCAGTACATTGAATGTACTGGAAAATTCACACCATAGAGAATGATGAACAATGGCTATCACTACATGCATATATGGCTGGTGGAAAAGCTCTATGGTATATGTTTTTGCGAAAAGCCAATTTTTCCCTACTGCAAAGGAATAAATTTTATTTAACTATCATGGTGGTTGTTAAACATTGATAATGGTTGACAGCATTCTCAATCCCAATTAAGTAAAATCATTAAAACCCAACAATATTCATTTAAAGTAACGTGATGAGATCAATAGGATTATCCAAGAACTAGATACTCAAGACGTCCATAACCGGGGACACGGCTAATCATGATTAGTTTGTAAACTCTGCAGAGGTTTGCGCACTTTTCCCCACAAGACTCGATCTCCTCCGTTGGATTTCTCGCACTACATGGTGTTTGAGAAACGGATGACCGAGACATAGTCTTTCAGAAGCGTTTGCACCTTACAATGGGTAGATCGTACCACCTACAACCCCTACATCTGCTAGTCTACCACTATAAGAGTTCACACGACTTAATCAACTATGCTAGAGCCCATAATAGCTTGTGGCTGCACACGGAAGTTTCTAGTATGAATAATCTTATGATCCTTTGAGCCTGGGTGGCGGTCCATAAAAAAACAGGCAATCCTGGTCTACCCAGGTGCCTAGACAGGCAATCCTAGAATAACCAGGTGCCTCAATCCACCCAGATGTGTGTTTAAGTTACTACCTTAAGTAAACCATTAATTAACAATCTCACATTTGTCATGAATACTCTCAAAACCCAATCCACGTCTACGAGCATAGCATGGCAATGTAAGCATAACGTAACAGTAACTCCCAAGGTTTGAATGCAGGGCAATAGGTTCCTACCTCATCAACTACTTCCCATCCCACAATTTAACTAGATCCTAATCATGCAATGTTTGAGGGTTGAGACTAATGCATAAAAGCTGGGTATGAAAAGGGATATGATCAAAGTGTGAACTTGCCTGCAATGTTGATGAAGATGATTCGCACTCATAACTATTGATAGTTCTACTCGTCACACTCCGGTCAATCTATCGTAGGCAAGCAATAGTAACCACACATAAGCAATCACTCAAAATATCAGAAAGATCGAAGAAGCCAAGTCGAAAAACATCAAAACCAAGCAAATAACTCTTGCTACATAAAATTTTTTCTAACAGTACCAAAATTATGTGAATTTGGCCTTATTAGAATGTTTAGGTCAAGAGCTTCGATTTGCAAAAAGAATCAACTCAAACGGAGCTACGAAACTCAAGTTATGATCAAACGAAGTTTGAATTCAAATCTGATCTAATTCAAATTTTAAACTTTTCAAAAACATGTTTGAGTTGGATTACTGGATAGAGGAGATCATAACGAAGACGTGGGCGTTGGTTTCGTTGAATTTGGACTAACGAGCAAAAAGTTATGGTGTTTTGAAGATCAGGGGCTATTCTGCAAATAATTTATTCACAAACGGGTCCCTGGCTAAAATAAACAGAAAAAATCTAAATAGCGAACGTTTGCTACCGAACGTTACCGAACGAAAACCGTTCGCTACCACTCCTAAACTAGCGAACGTCCACTAACTAACCTAACTATTTAATAAAACCGTCTTTTAGAAGAAAACCAGAGAAGACCAAAATAAACCGGACCGGGGACGGGGTTGTACCGGTTCGGGCGGATGGGATCTGACGGCGGTGGACCGGTCAACTCCGGCGGTTTCCCACGGCGGCGGGCGTCGGCGAGACGGCGGCGGGGCTGTGCGGCACGGGGCGAGGCCAGGCGCGGGCGGCTTCGGCGGCAAAGTGCGGCGGCGGCGCGGTGCGTGTGATGGAGGCGCGGCGAGGCGGTGGTGCAGAACAGCGGCGGCGGTGGTTGGCTATGGCGGCGGTGGCTGCGGGCTCCGGCGGGGATGCGGTGTGAGGGGAGGAGAGGAGGCGGGGCCCGGGGCTCCGGATTTATAGGAGGGAGGGGAGAGGCGAGACGTGGAGGAGGGGGCGGGGTAAGGCGGCGGCGGTGGCGTAGCCGAGGCGGACTCGCCGGCATGCGGCGGCGGGAGTCGTCCCGCGTCGGGGATGAGGCGGACGGGGCGACGGCGAGCTGGGCTGGGCCGCGGCCTGGCTGGGTGCTGGGCCGGCCCAGTCGGCGAAGATTATTATTATTAATTTTTTAACATTTGACCAGACAACTAAAATTAAAAAAAAACAAAATAAACGAAAATATTATATAGGCATATAATATATCAAAATTTTCAGAAAAAGAATATCTACGACATGGACATTTTTCTAGCATTAAATAAAATACATAAAAATTCTAATAATTCAAAGAGTGCTACTGGTCTATTAAAATCCAACAAAAAATCATTCTAAAAATACAAAAATGATTCCAAATTAATTTTTCTCCAATTTTTTGTTGTAGGGAATCATGTTACACTAATTTCCATATATTTTATTTTTGGGGAAAAATAATTTGAATAAACTCAAATAACTCCAAATTGCAACTAAATTCAAAAGGGCTTTGAATTTAGTTCTTTGAAACTCCCAACTCATATTTCATATAATTTGAAGAAGTCATTTGATCTTTTCTCATGAAAATCATTGAGCTGCATGAAGTTCCAGAATTTGAAAATAGTTCCAAATGAAATTCAAATATTTTCAACACCCCTTGTCATTTAAATAAATGGAAGAAGTCATGTCATCTTCTCTCCAGGGTTTTGTGTTTGAAAAGAATTTGAATTCATGGAGATCAAAAGAAAAAGGTGAAAGTTTGGGAAAGTCCTTTTATTCCCTCTCATTTAACTTTCAAAAGCTTCGAATTTCACTCAATCAATCACACAACAATCAAAACAATCAATCAATCAATCTATTTATTATAACATTCCAAAATTTAGAATTTTGGGATGTTACAGAATAGCTAGAAGACACCTAGCGCATCGTACTCGGGGCGTTACATAGGGCAATTAGCCCGCTAATTGGCCAATTAGTTTGCTAATTGGGTTTTCCTATTGCAAACAGTTATTGAGAAAACACGATGAGCGATGACCTCACACAATGCACACAGTTTCTAGGAATAAACCGTGTTGGATCAATGAACAATCACACACGACATCCTCTTGAAAACTGTTTACATTACGCCACCTTGCGCAAACGTTTTCCTTGAAGTGACTATGTGGGATGTATATACGAACGGAAATGTTTAGCGGTGACTGACTGTGTGGGATGTACTTACGACCGGAAATGATTTCACCTGTATAATTGTATTTTTTAAGCACTACTATACATATTTCTGTATTTGAGTGCTCGCCGGTCGCACACGACCTCATTTTGCCGAGCGTGTGTGCCAGGAGGGCATATCCCCGACGGTTTCTAGATCGTGTGTGAAGGACCCCCCCTATCTCCCACACTCACCAGGTGATGGTTCTGAACACCGTCGCGGAAAGGGGTTAAAAACCATTTGTATAGCAACGACATGTACCAGTGTGTAGTCAACGTTCACATGACACCACTAAGGGAATCACAACATACATACTATCAAAATATCAAACACATATCAAGTTCACATGATTACTTGCAACATGATGTCTCCCGTGACCTCAAAAACAAAAGTAGCTACTCACAGATGATAATCATGCTCAAGATCAGAGGGGTATTAAATAGCATATTGGATCTGAATATATAATCTTCCACCAAATAAACCATATAGTAACCAACTACAAGATGTAATCAACAGCACTAGTCACCCACAAGCACCAATCTGTAGTTCTGGTAACAAGATTGAACACAAGAGATGAACTAGGGTTTGAGAGGAGATGGTGTTGTTGAAGATGTTGATGGAGATTTCACTCCCCGAGATGGGAGAGTTGTTGGTGATGATGATGATGATGATGATTTCCCCCTCCGGGAGGGAAGTTCCCCCGGCGGAATCGCTCTGCCGGAGGGCAAAAGTGCCCCTGCCCAAGTTCCGCCTCGAGACGGCGGCACCCCGTCTCGAAAGTCCTTTCCTTATTTTTTTCTAGGTCAAAATGACTTATATACCAGAAGATGGCACGGGAGGTGGGCCTGGGTGAGCTGTAACACCCACAATGCGGCTATATCTCCCACGTGTCGGGGCACGACTTAGAGGCATAGCCGCATGGTAGGCTTGTCGCAAGAGGGGTAATATTCACACATCCCAAGTACTGAATAAGAAAGGGATAAAGAGTTGGCTTACAATCGCCACTTCACACAAAACATAAATAATACATACATCATCCAAAGTACAATCAAAGGTCCGACTACGGAACCAAAATAAATGAAGACAACCCCAAATGCTAGGTCCCTGATCGTCCCAACTGGGCTCCACTACTGATCATCAGGAAAAGAAACATAGTAATGGCCCGAATCCTCGTCGAACTCCCACTTCAGTTTGGTAGCATCACTTGCACTGGTATCCTCGGCACCTGCAACTGTTTGGAACTATCCGTGAGTCACGAGGACTCAGCAATCTCACACCCGCGAGATCAAGACTATTTAAGCTTATGGGTAGGAGAAGGTAGTGAGGTGGAGCTCCAGCAAGCACTAAGCATATATGGTGGCTAACATACGCAAATAAGAGTGAGAAGAGAAGAAACACAACGGTCAAGAAGCTAGAAGTGATCAAGAAGTGATCCTGAAACTACTTACGTTCAAGCATAACACAAGACCGTGTTCTCTTCCTGCACTCCACCGAAAAGAGACCATCACGGCAACACACGCGGTTTATTCATTTTAATTAAGTTAAGTGTCAAGTTCTCTATAACCGGATATTAACAAATTCCCATCTGCCACATAACCGCGGGCACGGCTCTCGAAAGTTTATACCCTGCAGGGGTGTCCCAACTTAGCCCATCACAAGCTCTCATGGTCAACGAAGGATATTCCTTCTCCTGGGAAGATCCGATCAGTCTCGGAATCCCGGTTACAAGACATTTCGACAATGGTAAAACAAGACCAGCAAAGCCGCCCGATGTGCCGACAAATCCCGATAGGAGTCGCACGTATCTCGTTCTCATGGCAACACCAGATGAGACATCCTACGAGTAAAACCAACCCTCAAGTTTCCCCGAGGTGGCCTCGCAGTCTACTCGGTTTAGACCAACACTCAGAGGAGCCCTGGCCCGGGGGGGGGGGGGGTTGAAAAAATAAAGATGACCCTTGAGTCTGCAGAACCCAAGGTAAAAGGCTTAGATAGGCAAATGTAAAACCAAGGTTGGGCCTTGCTGGAGGAGTTTTATTCAAAGCGAACTGTCAAGGGATTCCCATAACACCCAACCGCGTAAGGAACGCAAAATCGAGGAACATAACACCGGTATGGCGGAAACTAGGGGCAAGAGTGGAACAAAACACCAGGCATAAGGCCGAGCCTTCCACCCTTTACCAAGTATATAGATGCATTAAAGTAAATAATATATAATAATGACATCCCAACAAAACCATGTTCCAACATGGAACAAACTTCATCTTCACCTGCAACTAGCAACACTATAAGAGGGGCTGAGCAAAAGCGGTGACATAGCCAAATAACAGTTTGCTAGGAAAGGTGGGTTAGAGGCTTGACATGGCAATATGGGAGGCATGATATAGCAAGTGGTAGGTAGCGCGACATAGCGATAGAACAAACAACTAGCAAGCAAAGATAGAAGTGATTTCGAGGGTATGGTCATCTTGCCTACAAAGTTCTCAGAGTTGTCGAAAGCTTGATCCTCGATAACATACTCAACAGGTTCTCGTTCACGTACTCGTCTCTCGGCTCTACCCAAGGCAAGAACACAAGCAATGGACAACAATCAATCACGGTGCAATGCACAAGCAACATGATCCAATACATGGCATGATATGCAAGATATGATATGCAATGCATATGCGTGCTCCGGAAGGAAAATAATGAACAAGGCATCAACTTGACAAACCAAGTATGCCGCTGGGAAGAAGAGATGATTTCAGTTGAAATTGATACAAAGGTCACCGGAAACGGATGCACGGTTTGCAAATGGCAAGCATCACAAGAATGACGCAAAACTGTGATTAACAGCACGAAGGCACTTAGAATGCATAAAGAAACTAAGCTAATGCATTCAAACATAGCAACAAAGCATACGGAAGTGATGTACACGAGATGCTTAACAGAACATGAAAACTGAGCTACGGCTAAAACACAATAGAACAGGTTCAAACAAGCATGGCCAAAATGCAAAAGGTATCAGCTTCACAGACTTAGTGAAAATACTAACATGTCAAAAACAACATCAGGAAGCAATGTTTAGAGCAAGCAAACAACATGCTACATGTACACATAATAGAAAACAAAGGCATGGCATGATTCTACTAAAAGCATAGAACAAAAGTTCCTTACTGAACATGAGCCAAAAAGTCACATAATATATGATGGCACCCATGTAAAAATAGCAAGTTTTATTAACAGTTTCGGAATTGGCAGAAAAATAGAGCGTGTCATAAACAGATTCACGATAGCAACTTTGCGAGCTCATGACACTCACCACAAAGCATTGCATGACAATATAAGCATACTAACAGCAAGATGACATGTTCATGAAGCTAACCATGGAAAGAGAAAGTTCATAGGATGCATGGATCACTAGCAACTACCATGGCAATATTGATTAACATGCTAACATTCTGCCAGGAACATTTTACTAGCAAAAGTAGAGCAAGAAAAGGACATGCTATGCAACTCCATAATTGCAAACAGGGGCATTAATGGATAGATCATAATCACATGTTCAAAACATCCTTAATGAAGTATCCCAAAATAAGCATGGATCACTATTTAGCATCAAGTTTACATGGCATCAAAATATCAACAGGAAAAAGACTTGGCAAAATCAGAAGTCCCTGAAAACAACAACATCACGGAGCCTAGTTTGCATGCTTGTACTAGTCACCACATAGATCACAAAAATACAAGGCTTGCACCCTTTTAAATATTGCATGATGTATTTCAAAACACAAGTAGACCTCATACTCATATGATGCACACATCAAATGCAACCAAAATGACAAATCACCATGAACTGATAAGTACCAACAACTAACATTTTATAGCACTCTTGCATCAATGAAAAATGCATCAAAGTGGGCAGTAACATGCATGGAAATGCTACTGGCATGAATAGCTCAATGAGACGAACAATTTGACATATCATATACAAGATTTGGAGCCACAGTCACCGAGATACGACATGATGAACATGGCATGAAAATTACAAGGATCTCCGGGACTCGGTGAAATTTCACTTCACGAAAAGTAAACACGGGACGAGACTGAGTGGGACGGAGGGATCCGGGTCGCGGGACGGTGTTTGGTTGACAGGGGTGGTGGATCTCATCCCGATCCGGAGGGACCTCGCCGGAGTTGGCCGGGGAGGTGGCCGGAGAGGACGAAGGTGGCCAGGCGGAGCGCTGCCGGGGTCGGGGCAACGAACTCCGGCCAGATCCGGCACGGCGGCGGCGGAGGACGGAGGGCGGCGCCGGCGGAGGACAGTGGCGGCGGTGATGCGTGGTGGTGAGGCGGCGGCGGCGGTTGGGCCTGCGGGGGCCGACTGCGGGCCTCGGCGGGCGGGCGACGGCTGGCAGGATGGCGGTGCGCCACATGGCGGCCCGCGATTGGTCGGGGCGGCAGAGCAGACGCATCCGGTCCGGGCGGACGTGTCCGGCGGCGGAGGAGGGAGATGGCTAGGGTTTGGACCCGAAATTCGTGGGAGGGGCACATATTTATAGGTAGAGGGAGTTTGGAGTGTCCAAATGAGGTGTAGTTTTCTCCCACACGATCGTGATCCGACGAAGGAGGACATGTAGATGGTTTAGATTGGTTATTGGGCTGTTTTGGAGGGGTGTTGGGCTGCAAGACACAAGAGGCTTATGCGGTTACTCGGTTAACTGTTGGAGCATCAAACGACCTCCAAATGGAACGAAATTTGACAGGCAGTATACCGGTGATGTACCAAGTACACATGGCCAATCTCAGTCCATTCTGAGAACATTTAACACCCGCTCATGAAAAGAGACAAGAGGGGTGCGCCGGTGCATGTGGGAGTGTCGGATTGCGAAACGGACAACGGGGAAAATCCTCGGATGCATGAGACGAACACGAATGCAAATGCGATGCACATGATGATATGATATGAAATGCAAGACAAGAAAAAAAATGCAAAATGAAGAAAAAACCCAACCACGAAGGGAATCTCATAACTTAAAGCCGAAAATGGCAAGAGTCAGAGTTAAAAATATGGCAAGTTACATCCGGGGCGTTACAACACTCCACCACTACGAGAGGATCTCGTCCCGAGATCTAGGACTGATAGAACTCTAGATATTCGGAACGGAGGTGATCCTCGCGCTCCCAGGTGGCTTCTCGGTCGGAATGGTGTGACCACTTCACTTTCAGGAATTTGATTGACTTGTTGCGAGTCTTGCACTCGGTTTCCTCAAGAATAGCAACGGGATGCTCATCATAAGAGAGATCTTCTTGGAGATCAATCTCTTCGAAGTTAATGGTGCGCTCAGGAGTCTTGAAGCACTTGCGAAGCTGTGACACATGAAACACACCATGCACGTTTGTGAAGTTGGACAGAAGCTCAAGTTGATAGGCGAGGTCGCCTCTTTTGCCAATGATCTTGAAAGGACCCACGTATCTTGGTCAAGCTTCCCTTTGATACCAAAGTGATGAGTGCCTTTCATTGGAGAGACGCGGAGGTAGACATTGTCTCCGATCTCGAAAACCAAGTCACGGTGCTTGCTATCATAGTAACTCTTCTGGCGCGATTGCACGGCTTTCAGATTTTCACGGATGACTTTGCACATTTCTTCAGCTTCTGTGATTAAGTCATTGCCAAGAAGTTGGCGTTCACCAGTCTCTTACCAATTGAGAGGAGTACGACACTTTCTGCCATAGAGGATTTCGAATGGGGCCTTGCCCAAACTCGCTTGGAAGCTGTTGTTGTAGGAGAACTCGGCATATGGAAGACAATCTTCCCGCTTCATACCGAAGGAAATGACACAAGCCCTGAGCATATCTTCAAGGATTTGATTGACTCGCTCGACTTGGCCATTAGTTTGAGGATGGAAAGTTGTGCTGAAGCGAATAATGTTGGTGCCCATGGCCTTCTGGAAGGAGTCCCAGAACTTGGAGCTAAAAATGCTTCCATGACCTGAAGAGATCAACTGCGGAATACCGTGCAAGGAGACAATCCTGGAGGTGTATAGCTTTGCCAACCGAGCTGCTATGATAGATTCTTTGATTGGGAGGAAATGAGCCACTTTTCTAAGCTTGTCGATGACAACGAAGATAGCATCATTTCCACGCTTGGACTTGGGAAATCCAGTAACGAAGTCCATTTCAATATGGTAAAACTTCCATTCTGGAATAGGAAGAGGTTGGAGGAGACCAGCTGGTTGTTGGTGTTCTGCTTTCACCCTTCGGCAGACATCACATTCATTCACGAATTGAGCAATTTCTCGCTTCATTCGAGTCCACCAATACGGCTGCTTGAGGTCATGGTACATCTTCGTACTTCCAGTATGAATGGATAGAAGGGACTTGTGCGCCTTGTTCAAATGACTTTCCTTAGATCACCTTTAGGAACCACAATCCGGTCCTCGAAGAATATAGTGTCTTTGTCATCAATGCGATAGCACTTGTATTTGGGTTGGCTCTTGGCAATCCCATGTTTCACTTTCTTCACCATGGTATCCAGGAGTTGTGCCTCACGAATTTGATCTTCCAAAATAGGAGAGACTAGGAGGTTGGCGATAAAGCCTTGAGGAACAACTTGGAGATTCATTTTGCGGAAAGCTTCACAAAGGTCCGGTTGGAAGGACTTGAGAATTAAGCTATTGCAGTACGCCTTCCTGCTCAAAGCGTCTGCAATGACATTGGACTTGCCTAGAGTATATTCAACACTCGTATTGTATTCTTGAATCATTTCGACCCATCGAGTCTGCCTGAGGTTGAGGTTGGGTTGAGTGAAGATGTACTTGAGGCTCTTATGATCTGTGAAGATGTCCACTTTCCTTCCCAATAAGAGATGCCTCCATGTTAATAATGCATGGACAACTGCCGCCAACTCAAGATCGTGAGTGGGGTAGTTCCTTTCGTTGGGATTCAACTGACGAGAGGTATAGGCCACAACTTTCCTCTCTTGCATTAACACAGCGCCTAGACCTTACAAGGAAGCATCACAGAAAACTTCGAATGGCTTGGATTGGTCAGGAGGAGTCAAGACAGGAGCTGTGACTAACTTCTCTTTGAGGGTGTTGAAAGCAATGTCACACTCAGGTGTCCAGACATACTTGACATGCTTCTGGAGGAGGTTGGAAAGAGGCTTTGCAATCTTAGAGAAATTCTCAACGAATCTTCGACAATAGCTTGCAAGCCCAAGACATCCTGAGGAGGTTCCCAATTCACAATTGCAGACACCTTCTCAGGATTAACGCAATGCCCTTGGCGAAGATGATATGACCAAGGTAAAGAACTTCGTCAAGCTAGAACTCACACTTGGAAAACTTCGCATAGAATTGATGGTCTTTGATTTTGTGAAGCACCAATTTCAAATGCTTAGCATGATCCTCCTTATTCTTGGAAAAACCAAGATATCATCGAGATACACCAGGACGAAATCATTTGTGTAAGGGTTGATGATGAAGTTCATCATGCGAGAGAAGGTTGGAGGAGCATTGACTAGGCCGAAAGACATGACAGTATATTCATAAGAACCATAGCTTGTTCTGAATGATGTCTTGGGGATATCTTGTTCACGAATGCAAATCTGATGATAACCCATATGGAGGTCAAGCTTGGAGAATAATTTGGCCCCTTTCAGTTGCTCAAAAAGCTCATTGATGTTGGGAAGTGGATACTTGTTCATTATTGTCTTCTTGTTCAATGGACAATAGTTGACACAAAGTCGTTCAGTTCCATCCTTCTTCTTGACAAAAAGGACACCACAACCCCATGGAGATGAAATCGGTTTGAATAGACCCATATGCTCTTGTTCATCGAGTTGTTTCTTCAACTCCTCTGGTCCAAGCTTGTAAGGACGCTTGCAAACAGGTTCCGTGCCAGACTCAAGATCGATAACGAATTCAACTACCGGTGAGGAAGCATTCTCGGAAGCTCTTCTGGAAAGACGTCTTGGTATTCACAAACGACTGGAATCTGAGAGATGGCATTCAACTCGCCCTTCTTATTGAGAGAAAATAGTCGAATGGTTTCATCCCGAGCGGCATAGATGATCACATCCTCAGAAGAGTGTGTCAATTGAATCTGCCTGACAACACAGTCAAGCCGAGCCTTGTGCTTAAAAAGCCAATCCATCCCGAGAATTAGATCAATATCCGAGTCACCAAGAACAATTGGAGAAGATGGAAATTTATAGTTGCCCAACTGGACAGAGACATCGGGAGCAACCAAACTAGAAGTCATAAGCTTTCCCCGAGAAACAACTTGCATAACTTTGGACAAAACCTCTGTGTCAACATTGTGCTCTGATGCAAATGGGTATGCCATGAAAGAATGCGATGCACCAGTATCAAATAAGACTTTAGCAGGAATGGAGTTAACTGGAAGGTTACCCATGATCACATCTGAAGAATCCTCTGCCTGAGCTGCGTTCATCATGTTCACCTTAGCATGCTTGGGATTATGCTTGACCACTGCATTGCTTGAAGATCTCACAGGAGGACGAGGCGGAAGGCGCCTTTGGTTGAAGCATTTGTTTGCATAGTGCCCTTTCTGCTGACACTTGTTGCAAGTAACCTCTGAGAGCAAACGATGATAAGGAGCACTTGACCTTGGAGTTTGAGACTGAGCTTTGTTCTGATAGACTGGGTTGGTTGGGTGGGAAGATCCATTGCCACCTTTGCTCTTTTGCTGGTAGGGCTGATGAAATAGAGGAGGAGGCAACCAGAACTTCTGATGTTTAGCTGCCACTTGTGATGAAGAAGAAGATTGAACAGCGTCCCTGACTCTCTTCTTTGAAGCCTCACACTTGAGCTGAGCAGCTTCTTGCTTTAGTGCCAAGTTATAGAATTGCGGAACTCCTCACAGTTGCTCTCAGCCACACTTGGTGGATGTGATGAGCTTTGAAGTCTCGACGGAAATCATCCCAGGTAATCACACGACCTCCTCTGGAATCTCTGTATTGTTGATACCACTCAGCAGCTTGGTCCTTGAGTTGAAACAAAGCAAACTTGACAAAGTCCTCAGGTCTGACATTGCTACATTCAAAATGCTTGCAGATGTCCACGAGCCAATTGTTGGTGTCTATGGCCTCGACACACTTGAAGGACTTTGGCTAGTTTGCGAGGAACTGGTTGAGGGTAGCAAACTGAGGCTGATTGTTGCCTTGGCCTTGATTTCCTTGGTTGCCTTGCCCTTGGTTGCACTCTTGCAAGAGTTGCAAAAGCATCAGAGTGTTGGCGTTGGTGGCTGCCATAACAGCTTGCCATGCCTCCGGAGGTGGAGGTCGTGCCGGAGGGTTCGACCGATCCCCATCATTGCGGTCCGGATTCTGACGCGTTGGAGGAGCCATCGTGAAGAGGGTGACATCTGTTAGAGTCTTGAAAGACAGATATTCAAGCTGAATCAATGGATCGAAATTGCAACATAAAGTCTTCACAATAAACATTCAAACAAGGATGAACGAATGAATTCCAAAGTAAATCATCACACATCCATTAAGTAGAGAAGCCACTTAGATAAAGGTAAATGAATAAAGCAACAAGGTACGGATATGAAAAAAATAAGTGGTAAGGATTACCCAATCACAAACTAAATATCCGCGGGAAGAAATACTAGAGCTACTTGAATTCCCACCTATAAAACTCCTGAAACTTTCTGGTTATGCAATCAGGTGTTGGGGATACAGGGGAAGCATAATATCTCACCCAAACTAACAATTCCTGCATCCAGTTGTATCCATCCTTCAACACATAACCAAGAAACCTTTGGAAATCATGTACACGAGATTTTTGAAGACATAACCAAGAATCCTTCAACAATCAATCATGGCTCTACCCAAGGCAAGAACACAAGCAATGGGCAACAATCAATCACGGTGAAATGCATAAGCAACATGATGCAATACATGGCATGATCTGCAAGATATGATATGCAATGCATATGCGTGCTTCGAAAGGAAAAGAATGAACAAGGCATGAACTTGGCAAACCAAGTATGCCGCTGGAAAGAAGAGATGATTTCAGTTGAAATCGATATAAAGATCACCGGAAACGGATGCACGGTTTGCAAATGGCAAGCATCACAAGAATGACGCAAAACAGCGATTAACGGCACGAAGGCACTTAGAATGCATAAAGAAACTAAGCTAATGCACTCCAACATAGAAACAAAGCATACGGCAGCGATATACACGAGATTCTTCACAAAACTGAACACTGAGCTACGGCTAAAACACACTAGAACAGGTTCAAACAAGCATGGCAAAAATGCAAAAGATATCAGCTTCACAGACTTAGTGAAAATACTAACATGTCAAAAACAACATCAGGAAGCAATGTTTAGAGCAAGCAAACAACATGCTACATGGACATATAATAGCAAACAAAGGCATGACATGATTCTAATAAAAGCATAGAACAAAAGTCCCTTACTGAACATGAGCCAAAAAGGCACAGAAGATATGATGGCACCCATGTAAAAATAGCAAGTTTTATTAACAGTTTCAGACTTGGCAGAAAAACAGAGCATGTCATAAACAGATTCATGATAGCAACTTTGCGAGCTCATGCCACTAACCACAAAGCATTGCATGACAATATAAGCATACCAACAGCAAGATGACATGTTCATGAAGCTAACCATGGCAAGAGAAAGTTCATAGGATGCATGGATCACTAGCAACTACCATGTCAATATTGATTAACATGTTAACATTCTGCCAGGAGCATTTTATAGCAAAAGTATATCAATAAAAGGACATGCTATACAAATCCATAATTGCAAACAAGGGAATTAATGGATAGATCATAAACACATGTTCAAAACATCCTTACTGAAGTATCCCAAAATAAGCATGGATCACTATGTAGCATCAAGTTTACATGGTATCAAAATATCAGCAGGAAAAAGACTTAGCAAAATTGTAAGTCCCTGAAAACAGCAACATCACGGAGCCTAGTTTGCATGCTTGTACTAGTCACCACATAGATCACAAAAATATAAGGCTTGCACCCCTTCAAATATGGCATGATGTATTTCAAAACACATGTAGACGGCATGCTCATATGATGCACACATCAAATGCAACAAAAATGACAAATCACCGTGAACTGGTAAGTACCAGCAGCTAACATTTTATAGCACTATTGCATTCATGAAAAAGGCATCAAAATGGGTAGTAACATGCATATAAATGGTACTGGCATGAAGAGCTCAATGAGATGAACAATTTGACATATCATATGCAAGATTTGGAGCTACGGTCATCGAGATACGACATGATGAACATGGCATGAAAATTATAAGGATCTCCGGGACTAGGTGAAATTTCACCTCGCGAAAAGTCAACGTGGGACGAGACGGAGCAGGACGGAGGGATCCAGGTCGCTGGACGGTGTTTGGTTGACGGGGGTGGTGGATCTCGTCCTGATCTGGAGGGACCTCACCTGAGTTGGCCGGGGAGGTGACCGGAGAGGACGAAGGTGGTCGGGCGGAGCGCTGCCAGGGTCGGGGCGACGAACTCCGGCCGGATCCGGCACGACGGCGGCAGAGGACGGAGGGCGGCACTAGCAGAGGACGGCGCCGGCGGCGGTGATGTGTGGTGGCGGCAGCGGTGGTGATGCGTGGTGGCGAGGCGGCGGCGAGTGCGCATGCGCGGGGCGGCGGCGGTTGGTCCCGCGGGGGCCGGCTGCGGGCCTCGGCGGGCCGGCGGCGGCTCGCGGGATGTCGGTGCGCCACGTGGCGGCCCGCGATTTGTTGGGGTGGCGGAGCGGACGCGTCCGGACCGAGCGGACGTGTCCGGCGGCGGCGGAGGGAGGTGGCTAGGGTTTGGACCCAAAATTCGGGGGAGGGGCACATATTTATAGGTAGAGGGAGTTTGGAGTGTCCAAACAAGGTGTAGTTTTCGCCCACACGATCGTGATCCGACGATGGAAGACACGGGGATGGATTAGATGGGTTATTGGGCTGTTTTGGAGGGGTGTTGGTCTGCAACATACAAGAGTCTTTTGCGGTTGCCCGGTTAACCGTTGGAGCATCAAACGACCTCCAAATGGAACGAAATTTGACAGGTGGTCTACCAGTGGTGTACCAAGGCCACTTGACAATTCTCAGTACATTCCAAGAATGTTTAACACCCGATCACGAAAAGAGACAAGAGGGGTGTGCCGGTACATGTGGGAGTGCCTGATTGCGAAACGGACAACGGGGAAAATGCTCCGATGCATGAAACGAACACGAATGCAAATGCGATGCGCATGATGACATGATAAAATGCATGACAAGAACAAAATGCAAAACAAAGAAAAAAACCCAACCACGAAGGGAATCTCATAACTTAAAGCCAAAAATGGCAAGTGTCGGAGTTACAAATATGGCAAGTTACATCCGGGGTGTTACATGAGCACAACCCACCAGGGTGTGCCCGAGTTCCCTGGCGCGCCCAGGTGGGTTGTGCCCACCTGGTGGGCCCCCTCTAGTAGTTATTTGCTCCAATATTCCTCAAATAATCCATAAAAATCTCTGTGAAGTTTCAGCTTGTTTGGAGTTGTGCAGAATAGGTGGCCTGACGTAGTTTTTCCAGGTCCAGATTTCCAGCTGCTGGAATTCTCCCTCTTTGTGTATACCTTGCATATTATGAGAGAAAAGACATTCTAATTACTCCAAAAAGCATTATTATGGATAAAAACATTATAAATAACAGTAAGAAAACATGATGCAAAATGGATGTATCAACTCCCCCAAGCTTAGACCTCGCTTGTCCTCAAGCAAAAACTAAAATCGAAAAACATGTCCACATGCTTTGAGAGAGAGGTGTCGATAAAAACAAAATACAGACATAGAACGAAGCATCATGTAGATTATCATAACAGCAACAAAATTGAACATAAGACTTTTATCATAGAACTTTTATCATATACTTCTCATGAATAAGTAACAATTCATCACACAACTGAATATAAAGCAAAAACCCTATTAGAAACCAATAAACTATGTTCTCAGTAAACTTTGCAACTACAATTCATCATCTTTTCAGAAAGGCTCACATACGTTTCAACCGGACACATAGAAAGATAGGGGCTTATAGTTTCGCCTCCCAACGTATACATGATATGTCTCCAATATCTAATTTTCCTAATGCTTTTCCTCCTGTTTTGGACTTTAATTTGCATGATTGAATGAAACTAACCCCAGACTAACGCTGTTTTCAGCAGAACTACCATGGTGTTGTTTTTGTGCAGAAATAAAAGTTCTCGAAATGGAACGAAACTTTGCGATGATTTTTTATATCAATATTAAGAATTTCTGGAGCCAAGACCTGTCGGAGAGGGGCACCTGGGTGGGCATAACCAACCAGGGCGCGCCCCCCTCTCCTGGCGCGCCCAGGTGGGTTGTCCCCACCTGGTGGCCCCGTTGACCCTAAAACCAACACTATAAAATCCTATTTTTGGAGAAAAAATTAGGGAGAAAGAATTATCGCGATCCACGAGATGGAGCCGCCACCAAGCCATGTTCTTCCTTGGGAGGGCAGATCTGGAGTCTGTTTGGGGCTCCGAAGAGGGGGGTCTTCGTTCTTCGTCATGACAAACCCTTCTCCATCGCCAATCCCATGATGCTCCCCACCGGGAATGAGTAATTCCTTCGTAGGCTCAGTGATCGGTGAGGAGTTGGATGTGATTCATCATGTAATCGAGTTAGTTTTGTTAGGACAGGATCCCTAATATCCACTATGTTCTTAGATTGATGTTGCTATGACTTTGTCATGCTTAATTCTTGTCACTTTGGGCCCGGGTGCCATGATTTCTAATATCAACCGTTTATGTTATCATCATTATATCCATGTTCTAGATCTGATCTTGCAAGTTATAGTCACCTACTACGTGGTATGATCCGATAACCCCAGAGTGACAATAACCGGGACTTCTTCCGGTGATTACCGTAGTTTGAGGAGTTCATGTATTCACTATGTGTTAATGCTTTGTTCCAGTTCTCTATTAAAAGGAGGCCTTAATATCCCTTAGTTTCCAATATGGACCCCACTGCCACGGGAGGGTAGGACAAAAGATGTCATGCAAGTTCTTTTACTAAAGCACGTACGACTATTTACGGAATACATGCCTACATTATATCGATGAACTAGAGCTAGTGCCGAATAGCCGTAGGTTAAAACTGTCACATGATGAATATCATCCAACAAGTCACCGATCCAATGCCTAAAAATTTATCTTATATTGTTTCTGCTAAGTTACTACTGCTATCATCATTGTTACACTTTCTACAAAATTACTGCTATCTCTATTATTGTTACTATTGCTGCTGCTACTACTATCAAAACTATCAAACTACTTTGCTACTGATCACTTTGATGCATATAATTAATCTCCAGGTGTGGTTGAATTGACAACTCAGCTGCTAATACCTTCAAATATTCTTTGGCTCCCCTTGTGTTAAATATATAAATTTGGGTTGAATACTCTACCCTCAAAAACTGTTGCGACCCCCTATACTTGTGGTTATCAATTCACCTCAAAGGTGATGTCAACAATAATGACTCATGCTATCTATATTCAACTGGACATATGTGCCTAGATCTTTCCTCACCACATGATGTTTGCCAAAGGAGAAAAATAAAAAGGAATAGAAGAAAACCTTTGACTCTTTGCATAAAAGTAAATACATAGAAGTAAAAGATAGGCCCTTCGCAGAGGGAAGCAGAGGTTGCCATGCGCTTATTTGTTTGTATGCTCAACCCCTTAGTGCAAAAAACATCATGTTGCATTGCCCCTTGTGATGGCGACCTTTATTATGCAGTCTATTGCTTTCATTCTTCACCATCACAAGTTCGTGCTACGCTCAATTTTCTCTTACACTAAATGATCTCACACTTTTAGAAGCAATTTTTATTGCCTTTTTGCACCGATGACAACTTACTTGAGGGATCTTGAGGTGGACACTTGAAAGTAAGATTTGGGTTTAAGGTTTTTTGGATGCACAACTAGTATCTCTTCTTAGTTCAGAATTTTTGGCTAGCAAAGATAGGGGGCAAGCACCACATGTTAAAGGATCCATGACAATGTGACTTCTATGTTAATATAAACAAACATAAACCATTAAGTTGTCTTCCTTGTCCAACGTCAACAATTTTGGCATATAATATTTTGATGAGGGCTCATAATCACAAAAGATTTCTAGGATAGTATATTTATATGTGAATCTTCTCTTCCATTATTAATTCTTTCATGAGTTGCATCATTGACTAATGCTATGTTTGTCAATCTCTAATAAAAATTTCTACTTATACTTTTCCTTATGTGGTGTCATCACCTACCATAAGATCAATATATGATCTTTTTGATTTACTTCCTTCCTTTTATTTATTTCTTTTCTCTTGTTCTTCCTAATTTTTTTTTGCAACATGAAAGTAAAGAAAGAAAAAACTCAAACTAAACTTTATTATATAACTTTCACACGATTACAAGGATAGATCACTAAGAAAACTCTCAAGGAAGAAAGGATCGAACTAACTTTTATTCATCTAAAGCAAAAGATCGAACTAAAATAAGTAAGGGAAAAAGACAGTGGGATGATACGATACGGGGGCACCTCCCGCAAGCTTGGAGGAAGCCAAGGGGAGTGTCCATACCCGATACTCAGTTCTCCTTTGGTGATGAAGAAGATGATGGTGGAGAAGATTGTGCCTTCAACTTTTTTATATTGTAGTTGAGGAGAGCAATTTCCTCCTTTAAATCATAGACTTCCAATTCCAGCTTCAAGATCCTGTCACATAAACCCCCTTTGCTTTTCTACCTAAAATGAAAAGGAATAGATTGGTTTTTAGACCGGTTAGCTCTATTAGGGAGACTTGACTTCTTGAACTCCACGTGCATATCCCCAGGTTGAGGTAGAGGAACATTCTCCTCCTCGGAGCTTGAATCATCAATCCTCATCAAGTGAGCATCCTCCTCGTAATATGTAGTTCGACCATAAGGGGATAGGTCCCCGTAGGTATTTGGGTCAACAATAAGATGTGAGACATAGCTCTCTCCATGGGAGTCTTGGGACGACATATTTCCAGAACTACGCAGAAAACAACAATAAAAGAAAACAAAGGATTTCTTCGTGATACGGTGATCAATAGGTTCAAGTATATGTAGATTTTTTTATCTTGGGGGGACAAGAAAACGGAAGAAAACAGAGTCCGGAAGGTGTCCCAGGTGTGCACAACCCACCTGGGCATGCCAGGCAAGCCTGGGGCGCCCTGGTGTCTTGTGCCCACCAGGGTGCGCTTCCCGGTAGTTTCTTATTTTCCTATTTTTTCTAAATATTCCAAAATTGACAGAAAATATTTTTGCGGGGTTTTCAGAGTCCGTTTACTTACCATATCACGTACCTCCATATTTTCATGATTTTGGAGTGCTCCGGAAGGACTCTTTTATCTGTTCTTTCTATGTCAAAGTTTGGATAATATTACTTTCAACATTAATGGGCGTACGTGAGATATAATGCTTTATTTTTTCCCATTGACAACCTTCGGGTTTGTACCTTCAGAATTATTTATTTTGATGGCTCAAGACCGATAAACCTCCTCGACAACGTAGGGGCCTTCCCATTTTGAGAGGAGTTTTCCTGCAAAAGATTCTGAAACAATAGTTGTTCAAAAGAACATATTCTCCGACTTTAAACTCATGCTTTTGGATTCTTTTGTCATGCCATCTTTTAACTTTTTCTTTGAATAATTTTGCATTTTCATAAGCTTGGGTTCTCCATTCATCTAGAGAGCTAATGTCAGATAACCACTTTTCTCCAGCAAGTTTGAAATCATAGTTGAGCTCTTTGATGGCCCAATGTGCTTTATGTTCTAACTCAAGAGGCAAATGATAAGCTTTTCCATAAACCATTTTATAAGGAGACATAACCATAGGATTTTTATATGCTGTTCTATAAGCCCAAAGTGCATCATCTAATTTCTTAGACCAATTCTTCCTGGACCTATTGACAGTCTTTTGCAAAATTAACTTTATTTCTCTATTGGTAAGTTCAACTTGACCACTAGACCGAGGATGATAAGGTGATGCAATTCTATTGTTAACATCTTACTTGGCAAGCATTTTACAGAAAGCACCATGACTAAAGTGTGAACCACCATCAGTCATTAAATATCTAGGGACTCCAAACCTTGGGAAAGTAACTTCCTTAAGCATTTTAATAAAGGTGTTGTGATCAACACTACTAGTTGGAATAGCTTCTACCCATTTAGTAACATACTCAATGATACGTCCATTTTTCATCATGCTTTTATATCAATATTTATTGCATTATGAGCTACTATTACACATTATGTCACAATACTTATGCATATTCTCTCTTATTTTACAAGGTTTGCACGAAGAGGGAGAATGCCGACAGCTGGAATTCTGGGCTGAAAAAGGAGCAAATATTAGAGACCTATTCTGCACAATTCCAAAAGTCCTGAAACTCCAAGGAATTCAGTTTTGGAATATATAAAAAATATTGGGCAAAGAAAGCACCGGAGGGGGCCACCAACCATCCACGAGGGTGGGGGGCGCGCCCTACCCCCTGGGCGCGCCCGATGTCTCGTGGGCCCCCTAGCAGGCCTTCGGTGCCCATCTTTGGCTATATGAAGTCTTTCGCCCTGGAAAAAAAATCATAATCAAGCTCTCGGGATGAAACTCCGCCACCACGAGGCGGAACCTTGGCGGAATCAATCTAGGGCTCCGGCGGAGCTGTTCGGCCGGGGAAACATCCCTCCGGGAGGGGGAAATCATCACCATCGTCATCAGCATCGATCCTCTCATCAGGAGGGGGTCAATCTCCATCAACATCTTCACCAGCACCATCTCATCTCAAACCCTAGTTAATTTCTTATATCCAATCTTTGTTTCAAAACCTCAGATTGGTACCTGTGGGTTGCTAGTAGTGTTGATTACTCCTTGTAGTTGATGCTAGTTGGTTTACTTGGTGGAAGATCATATGTTCAGATCGTTTATACATATTAATACCCCTCTGATTATGAACATGAATATGCTTTGTGAGTAGTTATGTTTGTTCCTGAGGACATGGGAGAAGTATTGCTATAAGTTGTCATGTGAATTTGGTATTCGTTCGATATTTTGATGAGATGTATGTTGTCTTTCCTCTAGTGGTGTCATGTGAACGTCGACTACATGAAAGTTCACCATTGTTTGGGGCTAGGGGAAGGCATTGGGAAGTAATAAGTAGATGATGGGTTGCTTGAGTGACAGAAGCTTAAACCCTAGATTATGTGTTGCTTCATAAGGGGCTGATTTGGATCCATATGTTTCATGCTATGGTTAGGTTTACCTTAATACTTCTTTTGTAGTTGCAGATGCTTGCAAGAGGGGTTAATCATAAGTGGGATGCTTGTCCAAGTAAGAGCAGTACCCAAGCACCGGTCCAACCACATATCAAATTATCAAAGTACCGAACGTGAATCCTATGAACGTGATGAAAACTAGCTTGACGATAATTCCCACGTGTCCTTGGGAGCGCTTTCCTTTATATAAGAGTTTGTCCAGGCTTGTCCTTTGCTACAAAAAGGATTGGTCCATCTTGCTGCACCTTATTTACTTTTATTACTTGTTACCCGTTACAAATTACCTTATCACGAAACTATCTGTTAACGATAAATTCAGTGCTTACAGAGAATACCTTACTGAAAACTGCTTATCATTTCCTTCTGCTCCTCGTTGGGTCGACACTCTTACTTATCGAAAGGACTACGATAGATCCCCTATACTTGTGTGTCATCAAGACTCTTTTCTGGCGCCATTTCCGGGGAGCGAAGCGCCTTTGGTAGGTGGAATTTGGTAAGAAAAAAAATAGTGTGCTGAAATTTACTGTCACTTGTTACTATGGAAAGTAATCCTTTGAGGAGCTTGTTCGGGGTATATTCACCCCGACCAGTAGAGCAAAGAGTTGCTCCTCAACCTACTTAACCTACTGAAAACATTTACTTTGAAATTCCTTCGGGTATGATAGATAAACTGCTAGCTAATCCTTTTACAAGAGATGGAACATCGCATCTCGATTTGCACCTAATCTATGTGTATGAAGTTTGTGGATTATTTAAGCTTGCAGGTATGCCCGAGGATGTTATCAAGAAGAAGTTCTTCCCTTTATCTTTGAAGGTAAAGGCATTGACATGGTTTAGGCTATGTGATGATATTGGATCATGGAACTACAACCGATTGAAATTGGAATTTCATCAGAAGTTTTATCCTATGCATCTGGTTCATCACGATCGTAATTATATATATAATTTTTGGCCTCATGAAGGAGAAAGCATCGCTCAAGCTTGGAGGAGGCTTAAGTCAATGTTATATTCATGCCCCAATCATGAGCTCTCAGGAGAAATTATTATTCAAAAAAATTATGCTCGACTTTCTCTCAATAATCGATTCATGTTGGTACTTCTTGTACTGGATCTTTTATGATGAAGACTATTGAATTCAAATGGGATTTATTGGAAAGAATTAAATGCAACTCTGAAGATTGGGAACTCGATGAAGGTAAGGAGTTACTATAACACCTAAGTTTGATTGGGTTAAATCTTTTATGGATACCGATGCTTTTCGTGAATTTAGCACTAAATATGGACTTGACTCTGAAATAGTAGCTTATTTTTGTGAATCATTTGCTACTCATGTTTATCTCCCGAAGGAGAAGTGGCTTAAATATCATCCTCCCATTGAAGTAAAAGTAGTTGAACCTATTAAAGTTGAAGAAAACACTATGACTAATAATGTTGATCCTATTATTCCTACCGCTTATATTGAGAAACCTACACCTGATACTAGAACACCTACACCCTCTGAGCAAATTAAAGTTAAAGTTTCAACTATGCTTCGTAAGAGTAATACTAGAACACCTACACCCTCTGAGCAAATTAAAGTTGAACCTAGTATTGCTATGGTTAAAGATCTCTTGTCCGATAATATTAATGGGCATGTTATTTACTTTTGTGATGAAGCTGCTAGAATTGCTAGACCCGATACTAAAAATAAACATAGACATGTTGTAGGCATGCATGTTATTTCTGTTAAAATAGGAGATCATTGCTATCATGGCTTATGTGATATGGGTGCTAGTGCTAGTGCAATACCTCATTCTTTATATGAAGAAATTATGCACGATATTGCACTTGCTAAGTTAGAAGGTATTGATGTCACAATTAAGCTTGCCAATAGAGATACTATTTCACCGGTGGGGATTGTTAGAGATGTTGAAGTCTTGTGTGGGGAAGTTAAATATCTGGCTGATTTTCTTGTTCTTGGTTCCCCACAAGATAGCTTTTGTCCCATTATATTTGGTAGACCCTTCTTGAATACTATTAATGCTAAGATAGACTGCAAAAAGGATATTGTTTCTGTTGGTTTAGGGGATATGTCTCATGATTTTAATTTTGCTAAATTTCGTAGACAACCCCATGATAAAGAATTGCCTAGTAAAGATGAAATTTTTGGCCTTGCTTCTATTGCCGTGCCTCCTAGTGATCCTTTAGAACAATATTTGCTAGACCATGAAAATGATATGTTTATGAATGAAAGAAGAGAAATAGATGAACTATTCTTTAAACATGGACCTATTTTAAAACACAATTTTCCTGTCGAAATTCTAGGGGATCCTCCTCCACCCAAGGGTGATCCCATGTTTGAGCTTAAACCATTGTCTGACACCATTAAATATGCTTATCTTGATGAAAAGAAGATATATCTTGTTATTATTAGTGCTAACCTTTCAGAGCAGGAAGAAGAGAAATTATTGAAAACTCTGAAGAAGCACCGTGCTGCTATTGGATAATCTCTTGATGATCTTAAGGGCATTAGTCCCACTTTATGCCAGCACAAAATAAAATTGGAAAAAGATGCTAAACCAGTTGTTGATCACCAACGACGGTTCAATCCTATGATGAAAGAAGTGGTAAGAAAAGAAATACTAAAGCTTCTGGAGGCAGGTATAATTTATCCTGTTGCTGATAGTAAGCGGGTAAGTCCTATCCATTGTGTCCCTAAGAAGGGAGGTATTACTGCTTTTCCTAATGATATAGATGAATTGATCCCACAAAGAATTGTTACAGGTTATAGAATGGTAATTAACTTCCGAAAACTAAATAAAGCTACGAAAAAGGATCATTACCCTTTATCTTTTATTGATCAAATGCTAGAAAGATTATCCAAACATATGAATTTTTGCTTTCTAGATGGTTATTCTGGTTTCTCTCGAATACCTGTGTCAAAAGAGGATCAAGAAAAGAATACCTTTACTTGCCTTTCGGTACCTTTGCTTATAGACGTATGCCTTTTGGTTTATGTAATGCACCTGGTGCCTTTGAAAGATGTATGACTGCTTTATTCTCTGACTTTTGTGAAAAGATTGTTGAGGTTTTCATGGATGATTTCTCCGTATATGGAACTTCTTTTGATGATTTCTTAAGCAACCTTGATCGAGTTTTGCAGAGATGTGAAGAAACTAATATTGTCTTAAATTGGGAGAAGTGCCACTTTATGGTTAATGAAGGTATTGTCTTGGGGCATAAAATTTCTGAAAGAGGTTTTGAAGTTGATAAGGCTAAAGTTGATGCTATTAAAAAGATGTCGTGTCCAAAGGACATTAAAGGTATAAGAAGTTTCCTTGGTCATGCCGGTTTTTATAGGAGGTTCATTAAAGACTTCTCGAAAATTTCCAGGCCTTTGACTAATCTCTTACAAAAAGATGTTCCTTTTGTCTTTGATGATGATTGTGTAGAAGCACTTGAAATACTTAAGAAAGCCTTGATTTCTGCACCTATTGTTCAGCCTCCTGATTGGAATTTACTCTTTGAAATTATGTGTGATGCCAGTGAATATGATGTAGGTGTTGAACTAGGACAAAGAGTTGATAAGAAATTAAATGTTATCTAATATGTCAGTGTACAAAAGTAGGGGTTCTCCTTTGTACCCCTTTACTTGTGCACGGACAGTCAGAGCCACGCCCGTGGCCGCACTGAGCAGGGCAGAGGAGGGAAGCCGGAGCACGAGACAACCAAAGCAACGCCAAGACCAGAGACACAAAGAGCAAGAGGGCGAGGTGGACTCTGCTACCTCTTGAGCACTGCGTTGGTTTTCCCTTGAAGAGGAAAGGGTGATGCAGTAAAGTAGCGTAAGTATTTCCCTCAGTTTTGAGAACCAAGGTATCAATCCAGTAGGAGACCACGCGCGAGTCACCTCGTACCTACACAAACAAATAAGAACCTCGCAACCAACGCGATAAAGGGGTTGTCAATCCCTTCACGGCCAATTGCAAGAGTGAGATCTGATAGAGATGATAATAATAAGATAAATATTTTTGGTATTTTTATGATATACATTGAAAGTAAAGATTGCAAAATAAAATAGATTGAGAACTTGTATGATGGAGAATAGACCCGGGGGCCATAGGTTTCACTAGTGGCTTCTCTCAAGATAGCATAAGTATTACGGTGGGTGAACAAATTACTGTTGAGCAATTGATAGAAAAGCGAATAATTATGAGAATATCTAGGCATGATCATGTATATAGGCATCACGTCCGTGACAAGTAGACCGAAACGATTTTGCATCTACTACTATTACTCCACACACCGACCGCTATCCAGCATGCATCTAGAGTATTAAGTTCATAAGAATAGAGTGACTCCTTAAGCAAGATGACATGATGTAGAGGGATGAACTCATGTTATATGATGTAAACCCCATCTTTTTATCCTCTATGGCAACAATACAATACGTGTCGTTTCCCTTTCTGTCACTGGGATCGAGCACCGCAAGATTGAACCCAAAGCTAAGCACTTCTCCCATTGCAAGAAAGATCAATCTAGTAGGCCCAACCAAACTGTTAATTCAAAGAGACTTGCAAAGATAAACCAATCATACATAAAAGAATTCAGAGAAGATTCAAATATTGTTCATAGATAAACTTGATCATAAACCCACAATTCATCGGATCTCCACAAACACACCGCAAAAGAAGATTACATCGAATAGATCTCCAAGAGAATCGAGGAGAACTTTGTATTGAGATCCAAAGAGAGAGAAGAATCCATCTAGCTACTAGCTATGGACCCGAAGGTCTCAAGTAAACTACTCACACATCATCGAAGGGGCCATGGAGTTGATGTAGAGGCCCTCCGCGATCAATGCCCCCTCCGGCGGAGCTCCGTAAAAGGCCCCAAGATGGGATCTCTTGGGTACAGAAGGTTGAGTCGGTGGAAATAGGGTTTCGTGGTGCTCCTGGATGTTTGCGGGGTATATGGATATATATAGGAGGAAGAAGTAGGTTGGTGGAGCAACGAGGGGCCCACGAGGGTGGAGGGCGCGCCTAGGGGGGTGGGCACGCCCCCCTGCCTCGTGGCCTCCTCGATTGTTTCTTGACGTCCACTCCAAGTGCCCTGGATCTCGTTTGTTCCAAAAATAACGCTCCCAAAGGTTTCATTCCGTTTGGACTCCGTTCGATATTCCTTTTCGGCGAAACTCTAAAATAAGCAAAAAATAGCAATTTGGGCTGGGCCTCCGGTTAATAGGTTAGTCCCAAAAATAATATAAAAGTGTAAAACTAAGCCCATTAACATCCAAAACAGATAATATAATAGCATGGAACAATAAAAAATTATAGATACGTTGGAGACGTATCAAGCATCCCCAAGCTTAATTCCTGCTCTTCCTCGAGTAGGTAAATGATAAAAACAAAATTTTTGATGTGGAAGGCTTCCTGACATATTTCCCAATGTAATTTTTCCTTATTGTGGCATGAATGTTCAGATCCAAAAGATTCAAGATAAAAGTTTAATATTGACATAGAAATAATAATACTTCAAGCATACTAACTAAGCAATCATGTCTTCTCAAAATAACATGATCAAAGAAAGTTACCCCTAACAAATCATATAGTCTGGCTATGCTCTATCTTCATCACACAAAATTTTAGATCATGCACAACCCCTATGACAAGCCAAGCAATTGTTTCATACTTTTGATGTTCTCAAACTTTTTCAATCTTCACACAATATATGAGCGTGAGCCATGGATATATCACTATGGTGGAATAGAATGGTGGTTGGGGAGAAGACAAAAAGGAGAAGATAGTCTCACATCAACTTGGCGTATCAATGGGCTATGGAGATACCCATCAATAGATATCAATGAGAGTGAGTAAGGATTGCCATGCAACGGATGCACTAGAGCTATAAGTGTATGAAAGCTCAACAAAAGAAACTAAGTGGGTGTGCATCCAACTTGCTTGCTCACGAAGACCTAGGGCAATTTGAGGAAGCCCATCATTGGAATATACAGGCCAAGTTCTATAATGTAAAATTCCCACTAGTTTATGAAGGTGACAACATAGGAGACTCTCTATCATGAAGATCATGGTGCTACTTTGAAGAACAAGCATGGAAAAGGATAGTAACATTCACTAGTAGAAAACAGGGCTTTGGTCCAGGTCGGGTCAGCCCATTAGTCCCGGTTCAGTCCAAAACCGGGACCAATGGGGGCATTAGACCCGGTTCGTGAGACCAGGGGGCCGGCCGGGCCACGTGAGCCATTGGTCCCGGTTCATCAGGACCTTTTGGTCCCGGTTGGTGGGACGAACCGGGACCAATGGGCCTCGCTCCTGGCCCACCACCATTGGTCCCGGTTGGCGGCTTGAACCGGGACCAAAGGCTCCCCTTTAGTCCTGGTTCATGCCACCAACTGGGACCAATGAGGTGCCTATATATAACCCGTCGCGTAAGAGCAGAGCACACTACTCTGTTTTTTTCTGGCCGAGGGGGAGAGGGCTTGGTGGTGCTCTAGCTCACCTCCTATGCACACAAGGTGTTTGATGGAATGCCCGAGCCACACTACTTAAGCTTTCTCCCCTCCAAGCTCGACCTCCAAGCTCCATTTTTCTCAATATTTGTCTAGTTTTAGCGGTCTGTCACGCCCCGTCCCCGTCTTCACCGTCGTCTATCACCCGCGCCGAGCTCATCGCTGGCACCACCGTGGTGAGCCTCTTGTTCTTATCTTCTTTCTGAAAGGAAAAATATTCTTACTTGTATGTTTACATAGATACTTGTATTATTTTCTTACTTTTATTATTGCGATGGTTTTGGTATCCGCCCCCGTCGGCCCTCGTCCTGTCTATGATTCAGATGTGGTATATATATTATCTTTATAACTATTGGTTCATTTATTGTTTATGAAAATTATGCCAACCAACGTGACATAGATTTTATTTATGTAGGATGTATGTGAATCGGAAATGCCAACCGACCCTATTGTCGAGAGGTTAAATTTAGTTGAAGAAGAAAACAATTTGTTGAAGGAAAAAATAAAAAAATTGAGGAGGAGAAGATGACATTGGAGTTGCATGTTGCGGATGTCGTCGATGATCACAAGATCAAGATGGATGGAATGCGCTTGAAGATTAGAAAGATTAGAAAATATGCCATTCATACCGAGGCTTGGTATCATTATGCCGTTGGATTAATTGTTACCTTGGTTGCGATTATGATCGCATTTGTTTTTGCATTGAAATATTTTACATAGTTTCAATGTATGGTTTAATTAATTAGATGCTCTGGAGTGCTATATGTTGTTAGATGAGAACTATGTATGCACTTTGGTTTTAATGTGATGATGAACTTCTATTAATTTGGACACTTAATTATATATAATGCACGCAGATGAACTGGCAATGGATGTACGGTGACAGACACACCTCCGAGTACATTAAGGGCGTGCATGAGTTTCGTGATGCGGCTGAGGCAAACAAGCAGAATCGTTTTATGTGTTGTCCATGCACTGAATGTGGGAATACGAGGTCTTAGTCTAACCGGAAAATCCTTCACTCCCACCTGCTTTACAAGGGTTTCATGCCACACTATAATGTTTGGACGAGGCACGGAGAAATAGGGGTTATGATGGAAGACGGCGAAGAAGAACAGTACGATGACAACTATGTGCCCCCTGAATACGGTGATGCTGCAACAGGGGGAGCTGGTGAAGATGAAGAGGAACCAGAGGATGTGCCCAATGATGCTGCAACGGGTGAAGCTGTTGAAGATCAAGTGGAACCAGACGATGTGCCCGATGACGATGATCTCCGCCGGGTCATTGTCAATGCATGGACGCAATGCGAAAGTCAAAAGGAGAAGCTGAAGTTCGATCGCATGTTAGAGGATCACAAAAAAGGGTTGTACCCCAATTGCGAAGATGGCAACACAAAGCTCGGTACCGTACTGGAATTGCTGCACTGGAAGGCAAAGAATGCTCTGGCTGACAAAGGATTTGAGAAGCTACTGAAAATATTGAAGAAGAATCTTCCAAAGGATAACGAATTGCCCGACAGTACATACGCAGCAAAGAAGGTCGTATGCCGTCTAGGATTGGAGGTGGAGAAGATACATGCATGCCCTAATGACTTTATCCTCTACCGCGGTGCATACAAGGATCTGAACGCATGCCCCGTATGCAGTGCATTGCGGTATAAGATCAGACGAGATGACCCTGGTGATGTTGATGGCGAGCCCCCCAGGAAGAGGGTTCCTGTGAAGGTGATGTGGTATGCTCCTATAATACCATAGTTGAAACGTCTGTTCAGAAACGAAGATCATGCCAAGTTGATGGGATGGCACAGTGAGGACCGGAAGAAAGACAGGAAGTTGAGAGCACCTGCTGATGGGTCGCAGTGGAGGAAAATCAAGAGAAAGTACTGGGATGAGTTTGCAAAGGACCCAAGGAATGTATGGTTTGCTTTAAGCGCGTATGGCATTAATCCTTTCTGGGAGTAGAGCAGCAATCACAGCACCTGGCCCGTGACTCTATGTATGTATAACCTTCCTCCTTGGATGTGCATGAAGCGGAAGTTCATTATGATGCCAGTTCTCATCCAAGGCCCTAAGCAACCCGGCAACGACATTGATGTGTACCTAAGGCCATTAGTTGAAGAACTTTTACAGCTGTGGAATGGAAACGGTGTACGTACGTGGGATGAGCACAGACAGGAGGAATTTAACCTAAAGGCATTGCTGTTCATGACCATCAACGATTGGCCCGCTCTCAGTAACCTTTCAGGACAGACAAACAAAGGATACCACGTATGCACGCACTGTTTAGATGACACTGAAAGTATATACCTAGACAAATGCAGGAAGAATGTGTACTTGGGCCATCGTCGATTTCTTCCGACCTACCATCAATGTCGAAAGAAAGGCAAGCATTTCAAAGTCGAGGCAGATCACCGGAAGAAGCCCGCCATGCATACCGGTGATCACGTACTTTCTATGGTCAATGATTTACACGTAATCTTCGGAAAGGGTCCCGGCGGACTAGCTGTTCCGAATGACGCTGAGGGACACACACCCATGTGGAAGAAGAAATCTATATATTGGGACCTACCCTACTGGAAAGACCTAGAGGTCCGCTCTTCAATCGACGTGATGCACGTGATGAAGAAGCTTTGCGTGAACCTGCTAGACTTCTTGGGCTTGTATGGGAAGACAAAAGATACACCTGAGGCACGGGAGGACCTGCAACGTTTGCACGAAAAAGACAGCATGCCTCCGAAGCAGTATAAAGGTCCTGCCAGCTACGCTCTTACGAAAGAAGAGAAAGAAATCTTCTTTGAATGCCTGATCAGTATGAAGGTCACGACTCGCTTCTCGTCGAATATAAAGGGAATAATAAATATGCTAGAGAAAAAGTTTCAGAACCTAAAGTCTCATGACTGCCACGTGATTATGACGCAACTACATCCGGTTGCATTGAGGGGGCTTCTACCGGAAAATGTCCGATTAGCCATTGTGAAGCTATGTGCATTCCTCAATGCAATCTCTCAGAAGGTGATCAATCCAGAAATCGTACCAAGGCTAAGGAGTGATGTGGCGCAATGTCTTGTCAGTTTCGAGCTGGTGTTCCCACCATCCTTCTTCAATATCATGACACACGTCCTAGTTCATCTAGTCGACGAGATTGTCATCCTAGGCCCGTATTTCTACACAATATGTTCCCCTTTGAGAGGTTCATGGGAGTCCTAAAGAAATATGTCCGTAACCGCGCTAGGCCAGAAGGAAGCATCTCCATGGGCCATCAAACAGAGGATGTTATCGGGTTTTGTGTTGACTTCATTCCTGGCCTTAAGAAGATAGGTGTCCCTAAATCGCGGTATGAGGGGAGACTGATTGGAAAAGGCACTCTTGGAAGTGCTCAATAATATGTAGGGACGGATATTCTTGGTCTCAAGCACACTACACAGTTCTACAGAACTCTACCTTGGTGACCCCGTATGTCGATGAACACAAGAACAGTCTGCGGTCCAAACACCCGGAGCAGTGCGATGACTGGATTACATGTGAACACATCAGGACTTTCAGCAGTTGGTTGGAAACACGTCTCAGAGGTGACAAGACTGTTTGTGATGAGCTATACTTGTTGTCCAGGGGACCATCTTTGACTGTATTGACTTACAAAGGATACGAGATAAATGGGAATACATTTTACACGATCGCCCAAGATCAAAAGAGCACCAACCAAAACAGCGGTGTCCGCTTTGATGCAGCAACCAAGAGATGAAAGGACACATATTATGGTTACATAGTGGACATATGGGAACTTGACTATGGACATGATTTTAAGGTCCCTTTGTTTAAGTGCAAATGGGTCAATCTGTCAGGCGGCGGGGTACAGGTAGACCCACAGTACAGAATGACAACAATGGATCTGAAAAATCTTGGGTAAACTGACGAACCATTCGTCCTTGCCAATGATGTGGCACAGGTTGTCTATGTGAAGGACATGTCTACAAAACCGAGAAAAAGAAAAGATAAGGAAGCGAATACATCATACGATGAGCCAAAGCGCCACATAGTTCTTTCAGGAAAAAAGGGATATCCTGGGAGTGGAGGGCAAGACAAACATGTCTGAAGATTATGAAAAGTTTCATGAAATTCCTCCCTTCAATGTCAAGGCTGACCCAAGCATCCTAATAAACGATGAAGATTATCCATGGTTACGACGCAATAAGCAAATGACACAAGCGAAGAAAAAGTGAAGACTTTCTCCCGCAACTATTATGATGATACCATGCCAACTTTGTAACACACGAGTATGCTATGCCAACTTTTTCAGAGTTCATTTGAAAACTATGAATTTAGGTCAAATTTTCTCTATAGGTGCATCTATGTTCATTTTTTTAGTAAAGTTAATCACAAACTTGTGATTCACACAAATTTCAAAGAATTCAAATTTTAACTATTCAAATTTGAAAACTAATGGCACTAACAGAAAGTTTATAATTTTGCTGACCTAAAAGCAAAAAGAATAAAAAAATAAAGCAAAAAACAAAAGAAAATAAATAATATAGAAAACAAAACAAAAAATAGCAACAATAAGTATTTTTTTGTAAGTAGAAACAAAATAAAATAAATAAAGCAACAAAGAAAACTAAAAAGATAAAAAAAAATTGTTTTTAAATTTGAAAACTAATGGCACTAACAGAAAGTTTATAATTTTTGTAAAACTAAAAGCAAAAAGAATTAAAAAATAAAGCAAAAAACAAAAGAAAATAAATAATACAGAAAGTTTATAATTTTTGAGACCTAAAAGAAAAAAGAAATCACTAAAAAACTATAATTATTTTGTTCTAAGTAGAAATGAAAAAAATAAATAGGAAAAAATAAAAAAAATGCCTATAATATTTGTTATGACTAACTAAAATTACCAAACTGAGTATAATGATAAAACACAGTAATATTAAATAGCAGGAAAAAGAATGACTCAAAAATCAATTTTTATAGTAAAGTTATTCATAAACTAGTGATTCACACAAATTTTAAAAAAATTCGAATTTAAACTATTCAAATTTTAAAACTAATGTCACTAACAGAAAGTTTATAATTTTTGTGACCTAAATAAAAAATCACTAAAAAACTATAAGTATTTAGTTCTAAGTAGAAATGAAAATACAAATAGTAAAAAAATGCCACCTACTAGGCCACCACGGCCTGAATACGACTAGAAGCCCATCCATGGGCTAGGATTCAGGCCCGCAGAAGGCCCAGCAAGCCCATAGGCATAGCGGTGTGAGATTAGGCCCAAAGGCCTGCAGTTTTGAGGAGTTCAATGGAGAGGGCGAGGCAGCGCTTATAAACAAGTGCGACCGCTCCTCAGCTAGCGAGGTGGGACTAAACATCCCACCGCACCGCGGCTTCGGCACACGCAGGCCTTTGGTCCCGGTTGATGGCACCAACCGGGACTAAAGGGGCCATTGGTCACGGTTTGTGGCACAAACCGTGACCAATGCCCCCCTTTAGTCCCGGTTGGTGCCACCAACCTAGGCCAAAGGCCGCCGCTTCCTGCCCTTTGGGCTGCTGAAAAGAGGCCTTTGGTCTCCGTTGGTGGAACCAACCGGGACTAAAGGTGGCATTGGTCCCGGTTGGTGCCACGAACCGGGACCAATGCCCTTGGTATATAACCAAGACTTGTGAAAAATTCAGTTTCTCATCGACCATTTGCCCCCGACGACGCCGCCAGGCTGCCCCGACGCCGTCCGCCGCCCCTGCAGTCACCCCGACCGCGCTGTCACCGTCGCCCGTGCCTCGCTGTCGGCCGTGCCCTCGCCCGACGCCGCTCGCCGCTCGCCGCCCTGCCCCGACGAGCGTCGCGCACCCCGGCCCGCCCGTCCTCGTCGCCCTGCCCCGCCCATCGTCGTCACCCTGCCCTCGTCGTCGCCCCGCCCCGCCCGTCGCCCCGCCCCTGCCCCACCCGTCGCCGTTGCCCCGCCCCGCCCGTCGCCGTCGCCCTGCCCCTCCGTTGGTCCGCCCCCCCTGTTTTTTTCATATATTATATGCTTGTGTATATTGTGTATATTGCTTCTTTGTGTATATTATGTATATATGTCAGTATATATATTGTGTATATTGCTTCTTTTCAGATTTTTTTTCATATATATGTTTGTATTTTGCTTTTTTATAAAAATGTATATATGTTTGTATGTTCTCTGTGTATATATGTTCATATATGCAAAAGTTAGATTTAAATATTTAGAAAAGGATTATCTATATATGTTCCCTGATTTAGTACATTTTAGGTTAGTTTCATTTCTAGAAAAGTTTTATATATTTAGGAGAGGAAAAAGGAAAACAAGAAGAGGAAAAAGGAGAAGAAGAGGAGAGGAAGAAAAGGAAGAGGAGAAGAAGAGGAGAGGAAGAAAAGGAAGAGGGGAAGAAGAAAGGAATAGAGGAGAAGAAGAAAAAAATAAAAAAATTCTACTTCTCCTCTATTCTTTTCTATTTTTTCTTCTTCTCCTCTATTCCTTTCTTCTTCTCCTCTTTTTTCTTCTATTTTTTCTTTGATCTTCTCCTCTATTCCTTTCTTCTTCTCCTCTTTTTATTTCTTCTTCGTATTCTTATGTTTTATCGGATCTGTCGTCGTCGATATACCCCTCCCGATAACTTCAACACGAGGGGGGGTCGATATACCCCCTCCCGATAACTTCAACACGAGGGGGGGTCGATATATATACCACCTCTTGATAACTTCAACACGAGGGGGGTCGATATACCCTAAATAGCAAGTATCATCGGTGTGAGATACATGTGGCCATCGGTGTCGGACAGTACATCCACATCCCACATGTGACGCGGGCGTCGACCCGCGTCACTTGTGGGACGTGGATGTAGTGTCCAACACCGATGGCCACATGTCTCTCACAACCACGACACTTGCTATTTAGGGTTTCCTCTACCGCTCAGCGACCCTGACCCTCGACGACCCTCGTTCCCGATAAAAAAAGAGGAAGAAGAAGAAAAAAAGAGGAGAAGAAGGGGTTTCCTCTACCGCTCGGCGACCCTGACCCTCGACGACCCTCGTTCCCGATAAAAAAGAGGAAGAAGAAGAAAAAAAGAGAAGAAGAAAGAATCCTTCTTCTCCTCTTTTTTTCTTCTTCTTCCTCTTTTTTTATCGGGAACGAGGGTTGTCGAGGGTCAGGGTCGCTGAGCGGTAGAGGAAACCCTAAATAGCAAGTATCGTGGGTGTGAGATACATGTGGCCGTCGGTGTCGGACACTACATCCACGTCCCACAAGTGACGTCCACGTCACTTGTGGGACGTGGATGTAGTGTCCGACACCGACGGCCACATGTATCTCACACCCACGATACTTGCTATTTAGGGTTTCCTCTACCGCTCGGCGACCCTCGACGACCCTCGTTTCCGATAAAAAAAGAGGAAGAAGAAGAAAAAAAAGAGGAGAAGAAAGAATAGAGGAGTTCTTACTCCTCTATTCTTTCTTCTCCTCTTTTTTCTTCTTCCTCTTATTTTTTTAATCCTTGAAACGTTGTCGAGGCCACCCAAACCCTAGAGAAGCAGCGTTGAGGCCACCCCAAACCCTAGAGAAGCAGCGTCGAGGCCACTAATTAATATTAGTTCTACGTTTGTCACTAATATATCCATCTATCATGTTTGAATAATAATTGCCATGTTGTAAATATTTGTAGAAACTGTGGACACCGCCCGAGATGAAGTACAAGAAGAGTTGTTGGGGGACATAATCGCACGAGGAAGTGATGCCGTCTGCTCATTGTTTCTCAATGACAGTGATGGTCTGGAAGCAGCTGGCTATGATTATGATGGCTCCGGTGACCTAATGCCGGTGCAAGAAGGAGACCGTGAGGACGGCTCCGATGACCCAATGCCGGTGCAAGAAGGAGACCGTGATGACGTCTCCGGTGACCGAACCGAGTCCGGCCAGGTATATATATTAGTTAAGCTTCTACTGACTAGCTAATTGATGCATTCATTGTTTTGGTATGTACACATATTAATTAAGTCTTTTTTATTTTTTCTAGCCCTCTGGATCGAGCACAACTTCGATAAAGATACGAGGCCCGAAGAAAAAGTTGAGCTCGGATGAAAAGTTTGAGATCATAGCAATCGCGCCCGACGGCCAACCGATTGAACCCCTCCGGACAAAGAGCGCATTTGTTGCTTAGTGCGGGGTTTTGGTTAGGGACAAGATCCCTATCAGCATCCAACAATGGTTAAAGCCAGCTACAGCAGACCCTGAGGTGTCTTATGTCAATGATATGCAGAAAAATGATCTTTGGACTAAGCTGAAGTCAAATTTCACCCTACCGCAAGAGGATGATCCAGAGAAGCCAGTTAAAGAGCAATTAATCGAGTCTTTTGCTCTTAAGAGGATGGCAGAACTATTCAGGAGGTGGAAGAAAGAGCTGAATAAGTTTGTCGAAAATAAAGAGACACCAGAATTCAAGGGCAGATATGAGAAGATCAGAGATCACTGGCCCGCATTTGTGGCCCACAAGACATCGGAAAAGAGTAAGAAGATGTCGGTGACAAACAAGCAAAATGCTGCGAAGAAGAAGCATCACCATCGCACGGGGTCAGGTGGCTACCTCGTAGCCCGGCCTAAGTGGGCCAAGACTAAGAATGATCTTGTTGATAAAGGGATCGAACCAGAGACAATTAACTGGCCAGACCGTTGCCGGACTTGGTTCTTCAGGGCTGGCGAAACCTTGGATCCTGTATCAGGGAATTGCATTTGGACGAATGATCAAATGGACATACCAGTCAAGAAGCTTCAGTAGTATATCAAAGTAGCGCAACAAGGGACGTTCGTTCCAGACAGAGAGAACGACGAGCTCACAATGGCCCTCGGGAATCCTGAGCACCCTGGACAGACACGAGGCACGCCAGGCTCCATTTCATGGAAGGTTGGGTTTCCGGATGCAGGCGGTTACAAATGCCAGGAGAGGAGGAAAAAAGTGCAGCAGACCCAAATGCAGGCGCTGCAAGCAAGGGTACAAGCGATAGAGGAACGAGAAGCAAATCGCAGCAAACGAACTACCGAAGCTTCCCCCGAAGCTACCCTACCATCTCAGCGGAGAAGCAGCGTGGCTTCCACCGAGCTGCTTCAGCCAGAGCATGTCTTGACGGCTCCTGCCAGCTATCCCGTGGATGCTATCACGGAGTCTCAAAATTGCCACCTTATGACGCAATGGATTAATATGAAGGTCAAGGCGGCTGTTGGCTCTGTTTTTCCTACTGAACCTGGCGCAACTTTTCATTGCTGGCCGATTCCAGAAGGATATGATAGGGTGATGGTGGATGAAATAACAGAGGGATTTGAGGACCTCCAGCTTGAGCACCCTACCGGTGAAGGGGAGACTAGGCTGGGTTCTGCTCTGAAGACACCATGCCTATGGCGGAAGGAGCTCATCAACCTTCCGAACTGGACGCCTTCACCTCCTCCTCCTACTCCGACGAGTCAGGGCACTCTGCCTCCTCCACCGCCTCCTCCTCCGGCGAGTGACGATCAGGGCACTCGGCCGGCTCCTTCTCCGGTGCGTGGTGGCACTCCGCCTCCTTCTCCGCCGGCGCGCCCGAGCAGCCAGCCTCCTCCTTCTCCGCCTCGTCAGGTAGGGCGGAAGAGACCTGCCGCCGCTCCGGCTGCTCCGGCGTGTCGTAGTCCTTCTCCTCCGCCTCATAAGCAAGTAAAGAAGACAACCGCTCCGTCTGCTCTGCCGGCGTCTAGGAGTACAACCAGAGGCGGGAGGACATATAGATTCGGTCCTTCTCTGAAGACTCCAGAGAAGTTACCATACGAGAGGACCCTGGAGGAGAACGCCAAGATCGCACGAGAAGAAGTTAGTAACTTCTTTGAAGGGGTGAAAGCAAAGAAACATCCACCTCCGGAGGAGAAGGTAGATCCGGTGAAAGTGAAGCGCACTCTCGCTTCCCTGACAAAACCACCCATGTCTCCGCCGAAAGGAAACTATGAGCGCATTATTGGAAAGGAATTTGCCGAAGCGGAGCGGTCGGGAAGTACTGTCAGTGATCAAAGGCTGAAAGAACGACGAGCTGGGAAACAAATTGCCCAGCTCGGCGAACAAGCGAAGCAATCGTGCCCCCCCCCCCGCTCAAGGTGCCTAGCGGCATCGTCGCTAATGATCCGAGGATGGTGCCCGGTTATAGAAATCTTGGCGATTACCTCCCGACGATGTACATTATGATTTCATGGAGGTGCAGATACAAAGATACGAGTACGGGAAGCCTCTCGTCAAAGATGAAAGATCTATATCAACGATGATGCGAAGATTGCATGATTGGTACTTGAAAATATACAGAGAGTCTGGGGGGAGGAGTACTTTGTATGTGAGAGTTAAAAAGGAGCATGACCTCGTTAGAATTGAACTGTTGCCTGTTCCATTTGAGGAGTTCTTTCAGTTTTTCAATCAATTGGCCCTCGATAAAGCAATGGTCACCTGCTATTGTCTGTAAGTAGTACTACTTCTGTCATTAAGTCTCTCTATATAGCTCAGCTCTTTCGTTGCATGTATTTATAATTATCCTCACTATATTATGCAGATTGAAGATCGCCGAATTGAAGAAAAGACAAGTCGGTGATATTGGGTTCATTAACACATATCTCATAGATGCAACTGAGGTTAAATTTCATGCCGCAGATACCGAGGTCAACTTGCTACAATCATTGGTAATAAATGAAAACAAAGATATAATACTCTTTCCTTACAACTTCAAGTGAGTGTTACTATCTTGTGCGTATTCGGTTTCCCTTATATATTAGTCAAGGTTATAGTAATGTAATTGATGAGTTATGCATGCGTGTGCAGTTTCCACTATATTCTCCTAGAGATTAAGCTTGAGCAGGGACTAGTAACCGTCTTAGACTCAAGACGAAAAGATCCCCAGGACTATGCGGACATGACTCAAATGCTCGAGAAGTAAGTTAAATCGATCATTATCCACCATATCAGCAACTTTGTTCATTTCCTGATATATCAAGTAATTGTTTTCTTTGTCTGGCAGGGTTTGGAAAAAATTCACCAAAAAAGCTCCAGGACTCCCGAAGAAGCTGCAATTTAGACACCCGAAAGTAAGTACTATAGTAGCATGTTCCGCGCATCTCCTATAGATTCAAGAGCTAGTTTCATCAATACCATTTGGCATTCTTTCTTATCAATTTGATTGACCTCTATTTCTTGTAAAGTGGTTGTGGCAGGAACAAGGGAATGATTTCTGTGGATACTATGTTTGTGAGTCCATCCGCAACACGACCTGTGAGCGGGGCTACTCTGACGAACAATATGAACTACGTAAATAACAACATTCACAATTTTATTTTATTACCATCATTTGTGTTGAGTTTCATTCATTCATATATATATATATATATATATATATATGTATTGACCCCCTTCTTCAAATTAGATGTTTCGGAATGGGGATGAACTCCTAGCACCAGCTCGCATGCGAGCAATTCAAGAGGAATTGGCGACATTCTTTCTTGAGCACGTGATCGCTGAATACGGAGAATACTATGTGGACCATGAGTCCGTATGTTAGGAGATTATATTTGTAAGAGATAATTATTGTATATATGTAGCCGGTAGTGTCGGATAGATATACGAGAACTTGTTGTTCGACCAATCTCTCGGAGAAGGAGAGGTGGTCGATATCACTTCTCTCTGTATGCATATATGTTCATGACGATCTTCTATTTCCTTCGTTTGCTTACTAGCTAGCTAGTGTGTCTAGTCCTTTCTAAACGTATGTATAGTATGTAGCGTCGACCAAGCACGGACATAAGAGAGGAAACTTCTCTCTATTAATTATAGCTAGCTAACACAATATATGAAACACTTAAATTAACCCCCCAAAACCCCCAACCCCCCCCCCCCCTTTCAAAAAAAACAAAAGCCCCAGCCACAGAAATGCTGGCGCGTGGATGCCTATTGGTCCCAGTTGGTGCCACCAACCGGGACCAAAGGCCCTCCTGCCTGGGCTCCGCGCACAGGCCACGTGGAGGCCCATCTGTCCCGGTTCTGGATTGAACCGAGACTAAAGGGACAGGGCATTAGTACCGACCCTTTAGTCCCGGTTTAGGAACCGGGACAAAAGGCCCTTACGAACCGGGACAATAGGCCCTTTTTCTACTAGTGATTGTCCTTTCTCTCTTTTTCTCTCATTTTTTTTATTTCAGCCTTCTTTTTTTTCTTTTTGGCCTCTTTTTTTTTCATCCAGAGTCTCATCCCGACTTGTTGGGGAATCATATATAGTCTCCATCATCCTTTCCTCACTGGGACAATGCTCTAATAATGATGATCATCACACTTCTTTTTTACTTAGAACTCAAGAATTACAACTCTATACTTCACTACTAGGAAAATGCTTACCAGTAGCGCCGGTTTTTGTGCTACCAGTAGCGCTGGCGCCAGCGCTACTGCTACGACACTACAACTATTTTGTAGCAGTAGCGTGTTTTTAGGCCAGCGCTACTGGTAAGTTCAACTACTAGTAGCGCGTTTTTAGGCTAGCGCTACTGCTAACTTTTATGGGTTTTTTAGCATTTTGGCGCTGTACATGTTTAAACAGATATATCTTTTATACAATAACTACTCATCATGAACTAGTATGTTTAAATAGCATATTCATTACAACTTGTCATCACCATCAAACAATGTTCGTCAATGAGACATCATATAACAAGTTGGTCACTAGTCATAATCACAACTCCTCCTCGTCATCATCATCAACTCTAACACATTGTAGCACATAATAACACATTCTAGCTACGACCTACTCTACCCTCTCTTAGGTAAAATATCATAAAACAAGATAGGCATTGACGCTGCATTAAGGAAAATTGACTCTCCATAATAAAGAACGGAGATCATCTTGTATCCAAGTCTTGGCCTACGAACAATGTTGCTTCCAAGTAGCTCTCTGCGATGGTTCAAACATTTTTTGAAATCATCAATTATCATGGCTTCCTCACTTTTAGAAATCCGGTATGGACACGAGTGATGTGGATACTGCGGCTGACCTGGGCATGGTGGTCGTAAGCTCATAACATTAACGCGACCTCTCGTCAACATCAGATGAGGCACACAATCCATCGGGATTTTCTATTCAAAAACATAGTAATAACTTTGTAGTTAGCAATATAGTTTAGTTTTAGAAGAATTTATGCAAAAGATGCATGGATGTCGTAATAGTAGAAAATCTTACCATGATATCTCCATTGATGTTACCGTAGTTCAGCACGTGCACTAGTGGCATGTATTGACCATAATGTGGAGGAGTTTTATAATAGCTATTGTAATTCTCAATATCAGTAAAAAATGCGATAAGACCATCTTGCTCCTTATAAGTTAATTGTGCTTCATCATTGTAGTAGTAGGTTTTGTCTAGCATTTTCCGTACATTTTTTGAAGAATGAAAATAAGCTGTCAATGGAAATAAACTGTCAAATATTTTGAAATAAACAATATAAATTACTTAGTAAATATGTTTAAGAAACTCACACAGCGGTAGAACTGGAAGCATGTCAACAAGGACCCAAATGGTCATATCATTTTCGTTGATGTCAGTATCACCAAGATCGAAGGTGAGAAGCATATCATCATGAAAATCATATGCCTTGCAAAGGGCTTCCCAATTCAGGCAACCAAAATTGGATGAGTTCATAGAATTGTATAGATTTACAGCAAAATCATAACCATGATGGGTCCTTAGTTGAATTATCTTTGTCTCCATTCTTTCATGATCTTCAAAACCCATCTTCTCCAAGACATAGCGTCTTGCATGGCATGGGATAAGCTAGTCGAATTGTAAAAGACGGAAATTACACGTTGAAGAAGTAGAGAAGTCGCGCAAAAAATAACAAAAAACACTTGTCGTCGTTGCGTACCGTTTCAACATCGAAGGTCTCTTGGAGCTTGATGTTGAAGCGCCGACCTTCTACCAAGTGAGGCCTGTCGCACAAACCGCGCTTATCTTCGCAATACTCGCACATAGCGAATTCCCTTTCGCCGTCAGACATTTCCTAATAGGTAATTAATAATCCATCATCGAATACATATATAGTAGTTTGTAGCAAAGATCATCATATAACAACTAAAACACCTAAAATTTGTAGTTTGTAGTAGTTTGTAGCAAAGATCATCATATAATCCATCATGAATACATATATAGTAGTTTGGAGCACAAACGGCGCTCATATTTTGCATTCAATAAGAAAATAACTAATAGGTAATTAATAATCCATCATCGAATACATATATAGTAGTTTCTTGGAAAGATCATCATATAACAACTAAAACACCTAAAATTTGTAGTTTGTAGTAGTTTGTAGCAAAGATCATCATATAATCCATCATGAATACATATATAGTAGTTTGTAGCACAAACGGCGCTCATCTTTTGCATTCAATAAGCAAATAACTGATAGGTAATTAATAATCCATCATCGAATACATATATAGTAGTTTGTAGCAAAGATCATCATATAATATCACTAATACATCTCGAATAATAGCTCCTCTAGGTTCAGTGGGCCGCGGTGTACACCCAAAGAGAAGGAGCCATCACCGGATCATAGCTCCGGTGAGATCCCCAAATAATCTGCCAGGTATTCGAGAACCGGCCGTTCGCCAATGCAACCAAGTAGCGTTGGACGTGCGCGTTCTCCTTCGTGACACGGTGCTGTACCACCTGCGCGGGGGACTCAAGCCTCTCCACCGATGCAGGCCCACGTGACTGCTACCAAAGAAGCTCCGGGTTAATGACGGGCTGGCTCCTCACTAAGCTGCGCTCACAAAGAAGGTAGCACAACCCAGTACCAGCCCGGTGGAGCCCAGTCCCGAACATGCCCCCTCGGCTCAACCAGGAGTCCTCCGCCGAGTCGACGATGAGGATGCGGGATAGGCATCGTCGACGTCGAGAACTAAATGCTTAATTATGAAAACAAAATTAATAAACACTTAGCAAAATTTGGCATGACCTTTGCTAAAAATAGGACATATCGAGTGCCTGAAATTTGCCAGAACGTAAACAATCAACATTTTTGGCAAAACATAGGCCACTCGGAAAAATATGACATGTCCAAAATGTGACATGTTCCAAATATGACATGTCCACTGCAAATTTGCATATAACAGGAAAAATTGCTAAAAAAATAACAACAATTGCTTTAACTAAAAAAATACCTACAATTCTGTTAACTACACCTAAAACAACTAAAACACCTAAAATTCTGTTAACTACACCTAAAAAAACTAAAACACCTAAATTCTATTAACTACACCTAATTAAAAACCTAGCTAAATTTCTGTCCTAACTTTAAAACCTAGCTAAATTTAAAAACCTAGGATTCATATGAATTAACTAGGGTTCATACCTAATTATTCTAATAACCTACATTTTTTCAGCTATATAGGATTCAAAATAACTACTCTAATAACTATAACTAGGTAGGGGGGAGGGAGGAGGAGGAAGGAGAGGGAGGAGTACCTCTCGGTACGGTGGAGGAGGGCCGGCACGGGAGGAGAGCCGGCGCGGGGGCCGGGGCGGCCAGCGGGGGAGGAGGCCGACGTGGGGGAGGGCGGCCGGCGAGGAGGAGGGCCGGCGCGGGGAGGGCGGCCGAAGCAACAGGGAGGAGGGCCGGCCCGGGGGACGGTAGCGTGCGGGTCGACGGTGGCGCGCGGGGGATTGAGAGGGAGGAGTGTGGAGAGTGTGAGTGAGCTTTAGTGAGAGATGAGGTAGGCCGGGCCGGGGGCGCGCGGGGGGAGAGGGAGTGGGCTTAACAACAGCGCGTGTAATGGGCCAGCGCTACTGCTAAGCCCACTAGCTGTAGCGCTGGCGCAAAACACACGCTACAGCTAAGTGGCCTACCCTTTGGCCCCGGCGGCCCGATAAACAACAGAGTGGCCCGCGCCAACCAGCGGTACTACTACTCTCTAGCAGTAGCGCCCGTTCTAGCCCGCGCTACTGGTAAATACCAGTAACGTGTGTGCCCAAACATGTGCTACTGCTAAAATTCTATGTATAAGCATTTTCCTAGTAGTTCTTAGAACAGAATATGACTATGTGAACGCCTCCGGCGGTGTACTGGGATATGCAATGAATCAAGAGTGACATGTATGGAAAAATTATGAACGGTGACTTTGCCACAAATACGATGGCAACTACATGATCATGGATGGGAATATGACAATGATGAAGCGTGTCATAGCAAACGGAATGGTGGAAAATTGCATGGCAATATATCTTGGAATGGCTATGGAAATGCCATGACAGGTAGGTATGGTGGCTGTTTTTAGGAAGGTATATGGTGGGTTTATGGTACTAGTGAAAGTTGCGCGGTACTAGAGAGGCTAGCAAATGTGGAAAGGTGAGGGTGCGTATAATCCATGGACTCAACATTAGTCATAAAGAACTCACATACTTATTGCAAAAATCTATTAGTTATCGAAACAAAGTACTACGCGCATGCTCCTAGGGGGATAGATTGGTAGGAAAATACCATCGTTCGTCCCCGACCGCCACTCATAAGGAAGTCAATCAATAAATAAATCATGCTCTGACTTCATCACATAACGGTTCACCATACGCGCATGCTACGGGAATCACAAAGTTCAACACAAGTATTTCTCAAATTGACAACTACTCAACTAGCATGACTCTAATATCACCATCTCCATATCTCAAAACAATTATCAAGTATCAAACTTCTCTTAGTATTCGATGCACTTATATGAAAGTTTTTCTAATGCCTAAAAGAAAATTGCCATGTTGTTCTAAAGGAATCTCAAAATAATATAAGTGAAGCATGAGAGATCAATTATTTCTATCAAATAAAACCACCACCGTTCTCTAAAAGATATAAGTGAAGCACTAGAGCAAAAACTAGATTGCTCAAAAGATATAAGTGAAGCACATAGACTACTCTAATAAATTCTAATTCATGTGTGTCTCTCTCAAAAGGTGTGTACAGCAAGGATGATTGTGGTAAACTAAAAAACAAAGACTCAAATCATACAAGACGCTCCAAGCAAAACACATATCATGTGGCGAATAAAAATATAGCTCCAAGTAAAGTTACCGATGAACGAAGACAAAAGAGGGGATGCCTTCCGGGGCATCCCCAAGCTTAGGATTTTTGGTGTCCTTGTATTTTACCTTGGGGTGAAATGGGCATCCCCAAGATTAGGATCTTGCCAGTCCTTGTTCCATAATCCATCAAATCTTTACCCAAAACTTGAAAACTTCACAACACAAAACTTAACAGAAAATCTCGTGAGCTCCGTTAGCGAAAGAAAACAAAACACCACTTCAAGGTACTGTAATTAAATCATTCTTTATTTATATTGGTGTTAAACCTACTATATTCCAACTTCTATATGGTTTATAAACTCTATTACTAGTCATAGATGCATCAAAATAAGCAAACAACACATGAAAAACAGAATCTGTCAAAAACAGAACAGTCTGTAGTAATCTGTAACTAACGCAAACTTATGAACCCGAAAAATTCTCAAATAAACTTCCAGACGTGCGTAATTTATCTATTAATCATCTGCAACAAGAATTAATTAAATATCACTCTCCAATAAAAAATGGCAGCAATTCTCGTGAGCGCTAAAGTTTCTGTTTTTTATAGCAAGATCAAAAAGACTTTCCCCAAGTCTTCCCAACGGTTTACTTGGCACAAACACTAATTAAACACAAACAACACAACCAAAACAGAGGATAGATAAATTATTTATTACTAAACAGGAGCAAAAATCAAGGAATAAATATAAAATTGGGTTGCCTCCCAACAAGCGCCATCGTTTAACGCCCATAGCTAGGCATAAAGCAAGGATAGATCTAGGTATTGCCATCTTTGGTAGGCAATCCATGTTGGGGAACGTAGTAATTTCAAAAAATTTCCTACGCACACGCAAGATCATGGTGATGCATAGCAACAAGAGGGGAGAGTGTTGTCTACGTAGCCTCATAGACCGACAGCGGAAGCGTTATGACAACGCGGTTGATGTAGTCGTACGTCTTCACGGCCCGACCGATCAAGCACCGAAATGACGGCACCTCCGAGTTCTAGCACACGTTCAGATCGATGACGATCCCCGGACTCCGATCCAGCAAAGAGTCGGGGAAGAGTTCCGTCAACACAACGGCGTGGTGACGATCTTGATGTTCTACCGTCGCAGGGCTTCGCCTAAGCAGCGCTACAATATTATCGAGGAGTATGGTGGAGGGGGGCACCGCGCACGGCTAAGAGAACGATCACGAAGATCAACTTGTGTGTCTAGAGGTGCCCCCCTGCCCCCGTATATAAAGGAACAAGGGGGGAGGCCGGCCAGCCCTTGGGGCACGCCAAGGAGGAGGAGTCCTCCTCCTAGTAGGAGTAGGACTCCCCTCTTTCCCACTCCTACTAGGAGGGGGAAAGGAAGGGGGAGAGGGAGAAGAAAAAGGGGGCGCCGCCGCCCTCTCCTAGTCCAATTCAGACCAGAGGGGGAGGGGGCGCGCGGCCCACCCTGGCCGCCCATCTCTCTCTCCACTAGGGCCCAAAAGGCCCATTACTTCTCCCGGGGGGTTCCGGTAACCCTCCGGCACTCCGGTTTTCTCCGAAATTACCCGGAACACTTCCGGTGTCCGAATATAGCCGTCCAATATATCAATCTTTATGTCTTGACCATTTCGAGACTCCTCGTGATGTCCGTGATCACATCCGGGACTCCGAACAAACTTCGGTACATCAAAATATATAAACTCATAATGAAACTGTCATCGTAATGTTAAGCGTGCGGACCCTACGGGTTCGAGAACAATGTAGACATGACCGAGACATGTCTCCGGTCAATAACCAATAGCGGAACCTGGATGCTCATATTGTCTCCCACATATTCTACGAAGATCTTTATCGGTCAAACCGCATAACAACATACTTTGTTCCCTTTGTCATCGGTATGTTACTTGCCCGAGATTCGATCGTCGATATCTCAATACCTAGTTCAATCTCGTTATCGGCAAGTCTCTTTACTCGTTGCGTAATACATCATCTCGCAACTAACTCATTAGTTGCAATGCTTACAAGGCTTATGTGATGTGCATTACCGAGAGGGCCCAAAGATACCTCTCCGACAATCGGAGTGACAAATCCTAATCTCGAAATACGCCAACCCAACATGTACCTTTGGAGACACCTGTAGAGTTCCTTTATAATCACCCAGTTACGTTGTGACGTTTGGTAGCACACAAAGTGTTCCTTCGGCAAACAGGAGTTGCATAATCTCATAGTCATAGGAACATGTATAAGTCATGAAGAAAGGAATATCAACATACTAAATGATCAGGTGCTAAGCTAATGAAATGGGTCATGTCAATCACATCATTCTCCTAATGATGTGATCTCGTTAATCAAATGACAACACATGTCTATGGTTAGGAAACATAACCATCTTCGATTAACGAGCTAGTCAAGTGGAGGCACACTAGTGACATTTAGTTTGTCTATGTACTCACACAAGTATTATGTTTCCGGATAATACAATTCTAGCATGAATAATAAACATTTATCATGATATAAGGCAATAAATAATAACTTTATTATTGCCTTTAGGGCATATTTCCTTCAGTCTCCCACTTGCACTAGAGTCAATAATCTAGATTACACCGTAATGATTCTAACACCCATGGAGCTTTGGTGCTGATCATGTTTTGCTCGTGGAAGAGGATTAGTCAACGGGTCTGCTACATTCAGATCCGTATGTATCTTGCAAATCTCTATGTCTCCCACCTGGACTAGATCCCGGATGGAATTGAAGCGTCTCTTGATGTGCTTGGTTCTCTTGTGAAATCTGGATTCCTTTGCCAAGGCAATTGCGCCAGTATTGTCACAAAACATTTTCATTGGACCCGATGCACTAGGTATGACACCTAGATCGGATATGAACTCCTTCATCCAGACTCCTTCGTTTGCTGCTTCCGAAGCAGCTATGTACTCCGCTTCACATGTAGATCCCGCCACAACGCTTTGTTTAGAACTGCACCAACTGACAGCTCCACCGTTTAATGTAAACATGTATCCGGTTTGCGATTTAGAATCGTCCGGATCAGTGTCAAAGCTTGCATCAACGTAACCATTTACGATGAGCTATTATGTCACCTCCATATACGAGAAACATATCCTTAGTCCTTTTCAGGTATTTCAGGATGTTCTTGACCGCTGTCCAGTGATCCACTCCTGGATTACTTTGGTACCTCCCTGCTAGACTTATAGCAAGACATACATCAGGTCTGGTACACAGCATTGCATACATGATAGAGCCTATGGCTGAAGCATAGGGAACATCTTTCATTTTCTCTCTATATTCTGCAGTGGTCGGGCATTGGGTCTTACTCAATTTCACAACTTGTAACATAGGCAAGAATCCTTTCTTTGCTTGATCCATTTTGAACTTCTTCAAAGCTTTGTCAAGGTATGTGCTTTGTGAAAGTCCAATTAAGCGTCTTGATCTATCTCTATAGATCTTAATGCCCAATATGTAAGCAGCTTCACCGAGGTCTTTCATTGAAAAACTCTTATTCAAGTATCCCTTTATGCTATCCAGAAATTCTATTTCATTTCCGATTAGTAATATGTCATCTACATATAATATCAGAAATGCTATAGAGCTCCCACTCACTTTCTTGTAAATACAGGCTTCTCCAAATGTCTGTACAAAACCAAATGCTTTGATTACATTATCAAAGCGTTTATTCCAACTCCGAGAGGCTTGCACCAGTCCATAAATGGATCACTGGAGCTTGCACACTTTGTTAGCTCCCTTTGGATCGACAAAACCTTTCGGTTGCATCATATACAACTCTTCTTCCAGAAATCCAGTCAGGAATGCAGTTTTGACATCCATCTGCCAAATTCATAATCATAAAATGCGGCAATTGCTAACATGATTCGGACAGACTTAAGCATCGCTACGGGTGAGAAGGTCTCATCGTAGTCAATCCCTTGAACTTGTCGAAAACCTTTCGCGACAAGTCGAGCTTTGTAGACAGTAACATTACCGTCAGCGTCAGTCTTCTTCTTGAAGATCCATTTATTCTCAATTGCTTGCCGATCTTTGGGCAAGTCAACCAAAGTCTACACTTTGTTCTCATACATGGATCCTATCTCAGATTTCATGGCTTCAAGCCATTTTGCGGAATCTGGGCTCACCATCACTTCTTCATAGTTCATAGGTTCATCATGATCTAGTAGCATGACTTCCAGAACAGGATTACCATACCACTCTGGTGCGGATCTTACTCTGGTTGATCTACGAGGTTCAGTAGTAACTTGTTTTGAAGTTTCATGATCATCATCATTAGCTTCCTCACTAATTGGTGTAGGTGTCACAGAAACTGGTTTCTATGATGTACTACTTTCCAATAAGGGAGAAGGTACAGTTACCTCATCAAGTTCTACTTTCCTCCCACTCACTTCTTTCGAGAGAAACTCCTTCTCTAGAAAGTTTCTGAATTTAACAACAAAAGTCTTGCCTTCGGATTTGTGATAGAAGGTGTATCCAATAGTTTCCTTTGGATATCCTACACATTTCTCCGATTTGGATTTGAGCTTATCAGGTTGAAGCTTTTTCACATAAGCATCGCAGCCCCAAACTTTCAGAAACGACAACTTAGGTTTCTTGCCAAACCACAGTTCATAAGGCGTCGTCTCAACGGATTTTGATGCTGCCCTATTTAACGTGAATGTGGCCGTCTCTAAAGCATAACGCCAAAACGATAGCGGTAAATCAGTAAGAGACATCATAGATCGCACCATATCTAGTAAAGTACGATTACGACGTTCGGACACACCATTACGCTGTGGTGTTCCGGGTGGCGTGAGTTGCGAAACTATTCCGCATTGTTTCAAATGTACACCAAACTCGTAACTCAAATATTCTCCTCCACGATCAGATCGTAGGAATTTTATTTTCTTGTTATGATGATTTTCAACTTCACTCTGAAATTCTTTGAACTTTTCAAATGTTTCAGACTTATGTTTCATTAAGTAGATATACCCATATCTGCTTAAGTCATCTGTGAAGGTGAGAAAATAACGATATCCGCCACGAGCCTCAACATTCATCGGACCACATACATCTGTATGTATGATTTCCAACAAATCTGTTGCTCTCTCCATAGTACCGGAGAACGGTGTTTTGGTCATCTTGCCCATAAGGCACACTTCGCAAGTACCAAGTGATTCATAATCAAGTGGTTCCAAAAGTCCATCAGTATGGAGTTTCTTCATGCGCTTTACACCGATATGACCTAAACGGTAGTGCCACAAATAAGTTGCACTATCATTATCAACTCTGCATCTTTTGGCTTCAACATTATGAATATGTGTGTCACTACTATCAAGATTTAATAAGAATAGACCACTCTTCAAGGGTGCATGACCATAAAAGATATTACTCATATAAATAGAACAACCATTATTCTCTGATTTAAATGAATAACCGTCTCGCATCAAACAAGATCCAGATATAATGTTCATGCTCAACGCTGGCACCAAATAACAACTATTTAGGTCTAATACTAATCCCGAAGGTAGATGTAGAGGTAGCGTGCCGACCGCGATCACATCGACTTTGGAACCATTTCCCACGCGCATCGTCACCTCGTCCTTAGCCAATCTTCGCTTAATCCGTAGTCCCTGTTTCGAGTTGCAAATATTAGCAACAGAACCAGTATCAAATACCCAGGTGCTACTATGAGCATTAGTAAGGTACACATCAATAACATGTATATCATATATACCTTTGTTCACCTTGCCATCCTTCTTATCCACCAAATACTTGGGGCAATTCCGCTTCCAGTGACCAGTCTGCTTGCAGTAGAAGCACTCAGTTTCAGGCTTAGGTACAGATTTGGGTTTCTTCTCCTGAGCAGGAACTTGCTTGCTGTTCTTTTTGAAGTTCCCCTTGTTCTTCCCTTTGCCCTTTTTCTTGAAACTAGTGGTCTTGTTGACCATCAACACTTGATGCTCCTTCTTGATTTCTACCTCCGCAGCTTTCAGCATTGTGAAGAGCTCGGGAATTATCTTATCCATCCCTTGCATATTATAGTTCATCACGAAGCTCTTGTAGCTAGGTGGAAGTGATTGGAGAATTCTCTCAATGATGCAATCATCTGGAAGATTAACTCCCAATTGAATCAAGTGATTATTAGACCCAGACATTTTGAGTATATGCTCACTGACAGAACTGTTCTCCTCCATCTTGCGGCTATAGAATTTATGGGAGACTTCATATCTCTCAATCTGGGCATTTGCTTGAAATATTAACTTCAACTCCGGGAACATCTCATATGCTCCATGATGTTCAAAACGTCATTGAAGTCCCGATTCTAAGCCGTAAATCATGGCACACTGAACTATCGAGTAGTCATTAGCTTTGCTCTGCCAGACCTTCATAACATCTGGTGTTGCTCCAGCAGCAGGCCTGGCACCTAGCGGTGCTTCCAGGACGTAATTCTTCTGTGCAGCAATGAGGATAATCCTCAAGTTACGGACCCAATCCGTGTAATTGCTACCATAATCTTTCCACTTTGCTTTCTCAAGGATCGCATTAAAATTCAACGGAACAACAGCACGAGCCATCTATCTACAATCAAACATAGACAAGCAAGATACTATCAAGTGCTAAGTTCATGATAAATTTAAGTTCAATTAATCATATTACTAAAGAACTCCCACTTAGATAGACATCCCTCTAATCCTCAAAGTGATCACGTGATCCAAATCAACTAAACCATGTCCGATCATCACGTGCGATGGAGTAGTTTCATTGGTGAACATCACTATGTTGATCATATCTACTATATGATTCATGCTCGACCTTTCGGTCTCCGTGTTCCGAGGCCATATCTGTCTATGCTTGGCTCGTCAAGTATAACCTGAGTATTCCGCGTGTGCAACTGTTTTGCACCCGTTGTATTTGAACGTAGAGCCTATCACACCCGATCATCACGTGGTGTCTCAGCACGAAGAACTTTCGCAACGGTGCATACTCAGGGAGAACACTTCTTGATAATTATTGAGAGATCATCTTAAAATGCTACCGTCAATCAAAGCAAGATAAGATGCATAAAAGATAAACATCACATGCAATCAATATAAGTGATATGATATGGCCATCATCATCTTGTGCTTGCGATCTCCATCTTCGAAGCACCGTCATGATCACCATTGTCACCGGCGCGACACCTTGATCTCCATCGTAGCATCATTGTCGTCTCGCCAATCTTATGCTTCTACGACTATCGCTACCGCTTAGTGATAAAGTAAAGCATTACAGGGCGATTGCATTGCATACAATAAATCGACAACCATATGGCTCCTGCCAGTTGCCGATAACTCGGTTACAAAACATGATCATCTCATATCACAACATGCCCTGCAAAAACAAGTTAGACATCCTCTACTTTGTTTGTTGCAAGTTTTACGTGGCTGCTATGGGCTTAAGCAAGAACCAATCTTACCTACGCATCAAAACCACAACGATAGTTTGTCAAGTTGGTGCTGTTTTAACCTTCGCAAGGACCGAGCGTAGCCATACTCGGTTCAACTAAAGTTGGAGAAACTGACACCCGCCAGCCACCTGTGTGCAAAGCACGTTGGTAGAACCAGTCTCGCGTAAGCGTACGCGTAATGTCGGTCTGGGCCGCTTCATCGAACAATGCCGCCGAACCAAAGTATGACATGCTGGTAAGCAGTATGACTTATATCACCCACAACTCACTTGTGTTCTACTCGTGCATAACATCAACGCATAAAACCTAGGCTCGGATGCCACTGTTGGGGAACGTAGTAATTTCAAAAAAATTCCTACGCACATGCAAGATCATGGTGATGCATATCAACTAGAGGGGAGAGTGTTGTCTACATACCCTCATAGACCGACAGCGGAAGCGTTATGACAACGCGGTTGATGTAGTCGTACGTCTTCACGGCCCGACCGACCAAGCACCGAAACTACGGCACCTCCGAGTTCTAGCACACGTTCAGCTCGATGACGATCCCCGGACTCCGATCCAGCAAAGTGTCGGGGAAGAGTTTCGTCAGCACGACGGCGTGGTGATGATCTTGATGTTCTACCGTCGCAGGGCTTCGCCTAAGCACCGCTAGAATATTATCGAGGAGTATGGTGGAGGGGGGCACCGCACACGGCTAAGAGAACGATCACAAAGATCAACTTGTGTGTCTAGAGGTGCCCCCTGCCCCCGTATATAAAGGAGCAAGGGGGGAGGCCGACCGCCCTTGGGGCGCGCCAAGGAGGAGGAGTCCTCCTCCTAGTAGGAGTAGGACTCCCCTCTTTCATACTCCTACTAGGAGGGGGAAAGAAGGGGAGAGGGAGAAGGAAAGGGGGGCGCCCCCCCCCCTCTCCTAGTCCAATTCGGACCAGAGGGGGAGGGGCGTGCGGCCCACCCTGGCCGCCCCTCTCTCTCTCTCCACTAGGGCCCATAAGGCCCATTACTTCTCCCGGGGGGTTTCGGTAACCCTCCGGCACTCCGGTTTTCTCCGAAATCACCCGGAACACTTCTGGTGTCCGAATATAGCCGTCCAATATATCAATCTTTATGTCTCGACCATTTCGAGACTCCTCGTCATGTCCGTGATCACATCCGGGACTCCGAACAAACTTCGGTACATCAAAATATATAAACTCATAATGAAACTATCATTGTAACGTTAAGCGTGCGGACCCTACGAGTTCGAGAACAATGTAGACATGAATGAGACATGTCTCCGGTCAATAACCAATAGCGGGACCTGGATGCTCATATTGGCTCCCACATATTCTATGAAGATCTTTATTGGCCAGACCGCATAACAACATACTTTGTTCCCTTTGTCATCGGTATGTTACTTGCCCAAGATTCGATCATCGGTATCTCAATACCTAGTTCAGTCTTGTTACCGGCAAGTCTCTTTACTCGTTTCGTAATACATCATCTCGCAACTAACTCATTAGTTGCAATGCTTGCAAGGCTTATGTGATGTGCATTACCGAGAGGGCCCAGAGATACCTCTCCGACAATCGGAGTGACAAATCCTAATCTCAAAATACGCCAACCCAACATGTACCTTTGGAGACACCTGTAGAGCTCCTTTATAATTACCCAATTACGTTGTGACGTTTGGTAGCACACAAAGTGTTCCTCCGGCAAACAGGAGTTGCATAATCTCATAGTCATAGGAACATGTATAAGTCATGAAGAAAGCAATAGCAACATACTAAACGATCGGGTGCTAAGCTAATGGAATGGGTCATGTGAATCACATCATTCTCCTAATGATGTGATCCCGTTAATCAAATGACAACACATGTCTATGGTTAGGAAACATAACCATCTTCGATTAACGAGCTAGTCAAGTAGAGGCACACTAGTGATGTTTAGTTTGTCTATGTACTCACACAAGTATTATGTTTCCGGATAATACAATTCTATCATGAATAATAAACATTTATCATGATATAAGGAAATAAATAATAACTTTATTATTGCCTTCAGGGCATATTTCCTTCAATCCATAGGTGGCTCTCATAATATATTCATATGGTAATTTAATTTTATTTCTAGGGAAGTGTTCCATGCCTTTCCTTAACGTAAATTGGAATCTAATATTCCCTTCGTTCATATCAATAATTGCACCAATCGTTCTAAGGAAAGGTCTACCAAGAATAATAGGACATGAAGGATTGCAATCTATATCAAGAACAATGAAATCTACTGGCACATAATTCCTATTTGCAACAATAAGAACATCATTAATCTTTCCCATAGGTTTCTTAATAGTGGAATCCGCAAGGTGCAAGTTTAAAGAACAATCATCAAATTCACGGGAACATAGAAAATCACACAAAGATTTTGGGGTCGTGGAAACACTAGCACCCAAATCACACAAAGCATAGCATTCATGATCTTTAATTTTAATTTTAATTGGAGGTTCCCACTCATCATAAAGTTTTAGGGATAGAAACTTCCAACTAAAGTTTTTCTTCATAAGATTGCATCAAAGCATCAACGATATGTTTAGTAAAAGCTTTATTTTGACAATAAGCATGAGGAGAATTTAGCATGGATTGCAACAAGGAAATACAATATACCAAAGAGCAATTATCATAATTAAATTCCTTGAAATCCAAGATAGTGGGTTCGTTGCTATCTAAAGTTTTAACCTCTTCAATCCCACTTTTATTAATTTTTGCATCAAGATCTAAAAACTCCGAATTTTTGGGACGCCTTCAAACTAAAGTTCACTCATCTCCAGTCCCATCATTATCAAGATTCATATTGCAAAACAATGATTTAATAGGGGACACATCAATCACTCTTAGATCTTCATGCTTATTATTATGAAAACTAGAAGAACACGCCTTCACAGAGCAATCTTTCTTAGCACGCATCCTAGCGGTTCTTTCTTTGCACTCATCAATGGAAATTCTCATGGCTTTGAGAGACTCATTGATAGCATGCTTAGGTGGAATAGATCTAAGTTTCAAAGAATCAACATCAAGAGAAATTCTATCCACGTTCCTAGCCAACTCATCAATCTTAAGCAATTTTTCTTCAATCAAAGCATTGAAAGTCTTTTGTGAACTAATAATTTCTTTAATACTAGATTCAAATTCAGAGGGCATCTTATGATAATTTCCATAAGAATTGTCGTAGGAATTACCATAATTATTAGAGGAATTACTAGGAAACAGCCTAGAATTAAAATTACCTCTATATGTGTTGTTACCAAAATTGTTCCTACCAACAAAATTCACATCAATAGACTCATTATTATTCTCAATCAAATTATGCAAAGGCATGTCATTAGGATCAGTAGGATCACTCTTATTAGCAAACAATTTCATAAGGTTATCCATCTTTCCACTCAAAACATTAATCTCTTCAAATGCATGCACTTTTTTACTAGTAGATCTTTCAGTGTGCCATTGAGAATAATTAACCATAATATTATCTAGGAGTTTGGTAGCTTCTCCTAAATTGATTTCCATAAAAGTTCCTCTCGCGGCCGAATCTAAAAGATTTCTAGAAGCAAAATTCAATCTGGTATAAAAAATTTGTATAATCATCCAAAGATTCAAACCATGTGTAGGGCAATTACGTATCATTAATTTCATCCTCTCCCAAGCTTGTGCAACATGCTCATGATCAAGTTGCTTAAAATTCATAATATTGTTTCTAAGAGTTATGATCTTAGCGGGAGGAAAATACTTAGAGATTAAAGCATCTTTGCACTTATTCCATGAATCAATACTATTTTTAGGAAAAAACGAAAACTAACCTTTATCACGATCTCTAAGCAAAACCGGAAATAGCTTAAGCTTAACAATATCGTTATCCACATCTTTCTTATTTTGCATATCACACAAATCAACAAAGTTGTTTAGATGGGTAGCGGCATCTTCACTAGGAAGGCTAGAAAACGGATCTTTCATGACAAGATTCAGCAAAGCAGCATTAATTTCACAAGACGGCATCAGTAAGAGGAGCAATCAAAGTGCTAATAAAATCATTATTGTTGGTATTGGCAAAGTCACACAATTTAGTATTATCTTGAGCCATCATGACAAGCAAGCAATCCAACACACAAGCAAACAAGCGAAGAAGCAGAAGAGGCAAATTGAAAAAGAGAAGGGGAACGGAAAAAGAGGGCAAATAAAACTGCAAGGGTGAAGTGGGGGAGAGGAAGACGAGAGCCAAATGGCAAATAATGTAATTCAAAGGATAAGAGTCGTGAAGGGTAGTTGGTATGTCTTGACTTGGTGTAGATCTCCCAGGAAACGGCGCCAGAAATCCTTCTTGATACCTCTTGAGCACTGCGTTGGTTTTCCCTTGAAGAGGAAAGGGTGATGCAGTAAACTAGCATAAGCATTTCCCTCAGTTTTTGAGAACCAAGGTATCAATCTAGTAGGAGACCACGCGCGAGTCACCTCGTACCTACACAAACAAATAAGAACCTCACAACCAACGCGATAAAGGGGTTGTCAGTCCCTTCACGACCACTTGCAAGAGTAAGATCTAATAGAGATGACAATAATAAGATAAATATTTTTGGTATTTTTATTATATATATTGAAAGTAAAGATTGCAAAATAAAATAGATTGGAAACTTGTATGATGGAGAATAGACCCGGGGGCCATAGGTTTCACTAGTGGCTTCTCTCAAGATAGCATAAGTATTACGGTGGGCGAACAAATTACTGTCGAGCAATTGATAGAAAAGTGAATAATTATGAGAATATCTAGGCATGATCATGTATATAGGCATCACATCCGTGACAAGTAGAGCGAAACGATTCTGCATCTACTACTATTACTCCACACATCGACCGCTATCTAGCATACATCTAGAGTATTAACTTCATAAGAACAGAGTAACGCCTTAAGCAAGATGACATGATGTAGAGGGATAAACTCATGCAATATGATGTAAACCCCATCTTTTTATCCTCGATGGCAACAATACAATATGTGTCATTTCCCTTTCTGTCACTGGGATCGAGCACCGCAAGATTGAACCCAAAGCTAAGCACTTCTCCCATTGCAAGAAAGATCAATCTAGTAGGCCAAACCAAATTGATAATTCGAAGGGACTTGCAATGATAAACCAATCATACATAAAAGAATTCAGAGAAGATTGAAATATTGTTCATAGATAAACTTGATCATAAACCCACAATTCATCGGATCTCGACAAACACACTACAAAAGAATATTACATCGAATAGATCTCCAAGAGAATCGAGGAGAACTTTATATTGAGATCCAAAGAGAGAGAGAATAAGCCATCTAGCTACTAGCTATGGACCCGAAGGTCTGAAGTAAACTACCCACACATATCGGATGGGCCATGGAGTTGATGTAGAGGCCCTCCGTGATCAATGCCCCCTCCGGCGGAGCTCCAGAAAAGGCCCCAAGATGGGATCTCTTGGGTACAGAAGGTTGCGGCGGTATAAATAGGGTTTCATGGTGCTCCTGGATGTTTCGGGGTACATGGATATATATAGGAGGAAGAAGTAGGTCGATGGAGCAACGAGGGGCCCACGAGGGTGGAGGGCGTGCCCGGGGGGTGGGTGCGCCCCCCCTGCCTCATGGCCTCCTCGATTGTTTCTTGTCGTCCACTCCAAGTCTCCTGGATCACATTTGTTCCAAAAATAACGCTCACGAGGGCTTCATTCCGTTTGGACTCCGTTTGATATTCCTTTTCGGCGAAACTCTAAAATAGGCAAAAAATAGCAATTTGGGCTGGGCCACCGGTTAATAGGTTAGTCCCAAAAATAATATAAAAGGGGAAAAATAAGCCCATTAACATCCAAAACAGATAATATAATAGCATGGAACAATCAAACATTATACATACGTTGGAGACGTATCAGACTCCCCCGGCAAAACCCATGCCAGGGCACCCTCCGCAGCCCCGGCAAGAGACTTGCCAGGGCAACTTGCCCAACACCGGCAGAGCGCGCCGCCCTTGCGCCAAGGGGTTCCAACGCCATCAACCACATCAGAACCAAGGCTCGGGAGGCACCTCCATGGTGGCATGTAGATCTTTGTTGTGATCATAAATACAGAAGATCAAATGAGCACCAGAAGATGACGATCCTAGACAAGATCCTTGCTAAGGAAATCCATGAGACCCCTGGCAAGATCCTTGCCGGGGACGAATGTTGTGCCACGGCAAGATCCTTTCCGGGCCCCTGGCAAGACCCTTGCTGAGGACATCTGCGGGCCCACAGCCAGGCCCACGTTTGCCAAGACTCCACCGTCGCTCCCATGCAGTTGCTAGCTCAACCAGCTGGGCAGGCATCTGTGTGGCAGCATGCGGCCTCCACACTAACTCAGAAAGCACCTGCGTGGTGGCATGTAGATCTTCGTGAAGGCTCCGCCACCACGCCAGCCTAGCAACCAGCCAACGTGGTGCTACAATGCCTCGTCAACTCGGACGCGCGTCGGAGCCAGGCAAGGCGGCGACAGCTGGGACGAGCTTCCTTGCCGTCCCCGATAAAGCAAGAGGGGCATGTCGGTAGTGCATTAAATGCGTTTGTCCAACATTGCTAGAGGATAGACTCAGCCACTATACACCTTTCCACCTCCCGTGTGCCACTGTGGCAACCCCTTTTGTCTATAAAAGGAGGCCTGAGGCGTACTGGAGGAGGATTCTAATCTTTGGAACTAGACACACACCGCAGCTAGTTAAAGAACTCAAGAACACTCAAATATACATCAAAGCAGGACTAGGGTATTACGCGTTTCCGCAGCCCGAACCTAAGTAAATGATCCTTGTGTTGACCGCCAGACGCGCTCTTTGCATAACCCCGCGCCCGCCAACCGTAGAAGGGATCCCAGTGATTCCATAGGTGTTGTTTCCACTGACATATTTGGTGCGCTAGGTAGGGGGCGCAGTTGTGAAAATCCGGTCTAGCAGTTAGTTTAGCAGTTCTTCATCGCCATGGCTCTCAAGAAGAAGAAGATCACAATGATCGGTTCTTCGGGGGCCGAACAGCCCGTACCAGTGCGGGCGAGTGCTGGGGAGGTCGTGGACGGAAGCCGAGGCGCGGCCCGCGAACACCCGTATCGCTTTGGCAGCCAAAGCCTGGTGAGCGGTATCGTTCATGCGCGAGACGACGGGCCGCACGCCACCAAATCCAAAGACGGAGTCGGGCCCCCCGTAGGAAGCGCGGGGCACTCCAGGGCAGCGTCGTGCCACCCGTGGGTGGCGCGGCGACTTCCGAGGCGCCTACACCGGCGCCCATGACGCTCTCTTCCCAGGTTGTGCATGGCGAGCAGCGTCGCCACGCTGGGGACCCTGGGCGCCACCGTGGGAAGAGTCTTGTGCGTCATTCGCGGGACATAGAAGGCCAGCATGCATGATAAGGCGCGGGAAAAACGGCGCAAAGCCGCCAGGCCGTGATAGAGCTCCTTCTAACGTGGTGGGAAGTCGGAGCGCGTCATGTTCCACGCAGCTTTCGCCACCACCCACGCCATCAGAAGCTTTGGCGCGCGCGCAGTTGTTCCTTGACTTTCCTCCCGCTGCGGAAAAGCTCGATGAGTGGAGAGCCACCATCCGGAGCCTCGTTGGCGTTGCCAACAAAGATGAGCCACAACCAGCGGGGCCCTTAGGCTGGCGCTTTGTCGAGCCACCGCATGCGAGTGGTGGAAGGACCGGAGGTGCTGTAGCCACGCTGCACTCTCCTCCTCGCGAGCCACTGCAGGTGCCGATCCGTCGTGATTACGCTTGTGATAACATCTCCATAGCGTCGTCCGACCCATGGACCCACCGTGATCAGCACCAAGTTCTTCGGGAGCGAGCCCATGAAGACGCTCGAATCACCATCGAGCGCCGGCGCAACGCACGCCACCAGTCAGATAGGCGGGTGGGGCCCACTATGGACCACCCAGCACCGGGAGGCTCTAGCGGCCTAACCTACGAGGTGGGTTGCCTAGCCTTTACCGTGAGCTGCGGTAGTTCCAATGGCCCTCCCACCGCACGTTCAAGCCCGATGTCGGTGAGAAGTACAACGGCAAGACCCATCCGTCGGAGTCCCTCAGCATCTACACCATCACCATGCAAGCTACTGGAGCTCGCGACGATAAGGTGCTTGCCAATTACTTCTCGTTGGCACTCAAACCCAATGCCACGTCATGGTTGATGCACTTGCCGGCGGATTCCATTTCTTCTTGGTCAGATTTGTGTCAATAGTTCGTTGGCGCCTTCACTGGAGGCCACCAAGCTCATGGCCAGGCGAGCAATTTGCATATCATCCCCTAGAAAGAAGGTGAAAACCTGCGCAAGTACATACAGAGGTTCAGCCGGGTACAGTACAACATCCCAGATGTTCATCCCACCGCCGTGATCAGCGCATTCCATCAGAATATGCGCAACCACAAGATGCATGAAGAGTTGGCGATGAACAAGGTCAAAGATGTGGTCAAACTTTACGTTCTGGCCGGTAGGTGCGCCCAAGCTGAAGAGGGGAGGAAGTACCCCGGTGAGGACGCCAGTGCAGAAACCGACTCCACAGACGAAGACACAGCCACCCTGAAAAAGAAGGGTCGGCACCGCAACAGGAAGCGCAAGGGCAAGACCGTGCTTGACATCGAGGGATCCGAGGACACCGGCGCTACCAAGAAGGCCAAGGCAGACAACCCCGGCAAGGAAATTGCCGGGTGTGCCGCTTGCCGGGCCTTGGTGGCTTCGAACAAGCCAGGAGGCTCCGACAAGCAATACTGCAAGATCCACCGCACCAAGGGCCACGACCTCTAGAACTGCCGGCAAGTCTAGCTGCTTGCTGAGAAGCAAAAAGCTGAGTATGAGAGGCGGGACAAGGAGAAGGGCCAGGATGGTGCCGAGGGATGTGGCAACAAGCGTGGCGGCCAAGGAGGTCACCACGGAAAGGATAACCAGCAAGAGAGGCCTGGTCGGGGCTGCGACAAGAAGCAAGGAGATGATGATCATGACGAAGACGACGAGTCCGGCGAGCATGAGTTCCAGAAGGCTACGGAGGCCATGTGCGTCGACGGTGGCGCCTCGCTGCACACCTCCCACCGCTAGCTCAAGCAGTGGGCGCGTTAGATCACAGCAGCGAAACCATCACTCGATGCTCAGAAGCTACTGAAGTGGTCCAGCACGCCTATCATTTTTGACACCAAGAACCACCCTGATCGCACAACTACGGTTGGGTGTTTGCCATTATTGGTCTCGCCAACAATACGCAACGTCAAGGTGACGAAGATGCTAGTTGATGGCGGGGCCGGTCTGAACTTGATCTCGCCCTTTGGGATCAAAAGGCTACAGATTCCTGATGGAGACCTTGAAGAGACGGGCACGTTTCAAGGGGTTAATCCGGGGAGGAGTCAGCCAAAGGGTAAGTTCACGCTGCCCGTGACGTTTGGAGGTGAGTTAAACTACAGGAAGGAGAGGATTGTTTTCGATGTAGCCGAGATCCCCTTGCCCTACAATGGGCTCCTCGGTCGCCCGACACTAGCCAAGTTCATGGCGGTGTCACATTGCGCCTACAACATGCTGAAGATTCCTAGGCCGATGAAGATCATCACCGCCCCCTCCGACAAGAAGGACACACTGATTTGCGCCGACCAACTCTACCGGGAAGCAATTGCAGCGACTGCCGCCGAGGCACTTGCTCCTGCCGCTGGAGCCCCGGGAGAGAAGAAGACCGGCAAGACCTCTCGCACCCACTTCGGCAAGCGCACCTCTTCAGAGTGTTGTGCTCCTGTCAAGGACGTGCCAGAGAGCTCCACCGGCAAGAGCAAGATATCCAAAGCTGCACCACATGAGACCAAGAAGGTGTCCGTCAAGGAGGATGGCACGGGAGGGGCTTTCACCATAAGCTCCACCGTAGACAGCAAATAGGAAGGCGCGCTCGTCACCTTCCTGCGGGCGAATGTCTATGTGTTTGCATGGCAAGCATCCGACATCCCCAGCGTTCCCAGGGAGGTGATTTAGCACCATCTTGCTGTCTGTCCTCATGCGGGACCCGTCAAGCAGAGGAGATCAGGAAGTTGGAAGCGGTAGGCTTGGTGAGAGGAGTACTCCATCTGACGTGGTTGGCCAATCCAGTGGTGGTGCGCAAGGCAAATGGGAAGTGGAGGCTGTGTACTGACTACACAGATATCAATAAGGCTTGTCGTAAGGACCCTTTCTCGTTGCCATGCATTGACCAGATTGTTGACTCCACGGACGGGTGTGATCTATTATCATTCCTTGATGCCTACTCAGGATACCACCAGATCTTCATGACAAGAGAAGACGAAGAGAAGACAACATTCATCACCCCGTGTGGTACGTATTGCTTTTTACGGATGCCTTTCAGGTTGAGGAGTGCTGGCTCAACGTTTGCAAGGGCAGTCCAAATTGGTTTTGAGCCCCAGCTACATAGCAATATGGAAGCTTATATGGATGACATAGTGGTCAAAACCAAGGATAGGGCAACACTTGTACAAGATTTGGAAGAAACGTTTGCAAATCTGCGCATGGTCAACCTCAAGTTGAACCCTGAGAAGTGTGTCTTCGATGTTCTGTCCAGCAAACTTCTTGGGTTCTTTGTGTCAGAGCGTGGGATCTAGGCGAATCCAGTCAAGATCAAGGCTGTTGAGCAGATTGAGGTGCCCAAGCGGATCAAGGATGTGCGTCGGCTCACTGGCTGCGTTGCCGCCATGAGTAGATTCATCTCCAATTCTGCTGATCGTGCCCTTCCCTTTTTCAAAATCTTGAAAAAGGTGGGCCTAATGGATGATAACCCACAAGTATAGGGGATCGCAACAGTTTTCGATAAGTAAGAGTGTCGAACCCAATGAGGAGCTAAAGGTAGAACAAATATTCCCTCAAGTTCTATCGACCACCGATACAACTCTACGCACGCTTGACGTTAGCTTTACCTAGAACAAGTATGAAACTAGAAGTAATTTGTAGGTGTTTTTGGGCAAGCTTGCAAGAAAGTAAAGAACACGAAAATAAAATCTAGGGGCTGTTTAGATAAAGACACAACTAAATTAGTTTTAGTAGAGAGATTTTGTGAACAAGAAAGTTATTTGTCCCTAGGCAATCGATAACTAGACCGGTAATCATTATTGCAATTTTATTTGAGGGAGAGGCATAAGCTAACATACTTTCTCTACTTGGATCATATGCACTTATGATTGGAACTCTAGCAAGCATCCGCAACTACTAAAGATTCATTAAGGTAAAACCCAACCATAGCATTAAAGCATCAAGTCCCCTTTATCCCATACGCAAACAACCTACTTACTCGGGTCTGTGCTTCTGTCACTCACTCCACCCACCATAAGCAAATCATAAGCATATTGCAAACCCTACAGCGGGAATCCCTCACGCTTGCGCGACATGGAGAGCACCATAGGACAGCACCAATAATAAAACATACAACTCAAACCAATCACGATCATCAAATAGCCATTAGGACAAAACAAATCTACTCAAACATCATAGGATAGCCATACATCATTGGAAAATAATATATAGCGTTGAGCACCATGTTTAAGAAGAGATTACAGCGGGTAAGAGAGAGGTTACACCGCTGCATAGAGGGGGGAAGACTTGGTGATGATGGCGATGAAGTTGTCGGTGAAGATGGAGGTGATGATGATGGCCCCGGCAGCGCTCCGGCACCACCGGAAGCAAGGGGGAGAGGGCCCCCCTTCTTCTTCTTCTTCTTCTTCCTTGACCTCCTCCCAAAATGGGAGAAGGGTTTCCCCTCTGGTCCTTGGCTCCCATGGCGTGGGAGGGGCGAGAACCCCTCCGAGATTGGATCTGTCTCTCTGTCTCTCTCTGGTTCTGCGTTCTTAGATTCTTCCCTTTCAGTGTTTCTTATATTCTCGGAGATCCGTAACTCCGATTGGGCTGAAATGTTAACACGATCTCTATCTGGATATTAGCTTTCTTGCGGCGAAAGAAGGGCATCAACTGCCTTACGGGTGGCCCACGAGGGTCAGGGGCGCGCCCCCTGCCTCGTGGCCACCTCGGGCACCGTCTCGCGTGGATTTTTTTTCCCAAAAATCATATATATTCCAAAAAAATCTCCGTCAGTTTTTATCCCGTTTGGACTCCGTTTGATATGGATATTCTGCGAAACAAAAAACATGCAACAAACAGGAACTGGCACTGGGCACTGGATCAATATGTTAGTCCCAAAAATAGTATAAAAAGTTGCCAAAAGTATATGAAAGTTGTAGAATATTGGCATGGAACAATAAAAAATTATAGATACGGCAGAGACATATCAATGGAATGGACCCAGAGGCCGAAGCAGCGCTGCAGTATTTGAAGAAATACCTCTCCTCTACACCGATACTGGTTGCTCCCAAACCACAAGAACCATTGCTGCTGTATCTGGCGGCGGCGAATCAAGTGGTCAGTACCGCGCTAGTATCGCAGAGGGAGGTCGACGAAAAGGTAGTGGCAACGGCAGGACTGGTGGACGGCAAGACAGAGCTCTCCTCGGCAGGGCATGGTGCCGGCAAGGCAAGGCCCCCGGCAGAGTCTGACGCTGGCGGGACAGGGCCTGCGCAACCAAACAAAGTGATGCAGAAGAAGAAAATGATGCAGCACCCGATTTACTTTGTCAGCTCCCTCTTGTAGAGGGCTAGGTCAAGGTACTTCGGTGTGCAGAAATTACTCCTCGGCCTCCTTATGGCCTCGAGGAAGCTGCCTCACTTCCAAGCACACGAAATCACCGTCATCACCCGCCTCCCGTTGCAACTGATATTGCATAACCCAGACACAATCGGGAGGATTGTGGTGTGGGCCTTGGAACTGTCAAGCTTTGGTTTGAAGTTTCAAAGTACTTCGACAATCCAGAGCAGAGTCTTGGCAGAGTTCATTGCCGAGTGGACCTCAACGCCTGATGAAGAGATCCCAGAGACCACCCTCCCCGGCAAGGAGGCAAATTGCAACAGGATTATGTAGTTTGACGAGGCTTTCTCACTTCAAGGCGCCGGTGCTGGTGTGTTGCTCTTTCACCCACCGGAGAGCACCTCAAGTATGTAATCCAGATGCACTTTCCCGGGGAGATGTCCACGAACAACACTGCTGAATACGAGGGGTTGCTTGCCGGTCTCAGGATTGCGGCGGACCTCGGGATCAAGAAGCTCATCATTAGGGGTGATTCACAGCTTGTCATCAGGCAAGTCAAAAAATATTATCAAAGCCCTTTAATGGAGGCCTATGTAGATGAGGTGAGGAAGATGGAGGAGCGTCTTGACGGTATACAGGCGGAGCATGTTCCCCGAGTGGAGACCGACATCGCCGACTACCTGTCGAAACAAGCCGCCTTCAAACTACCTGTGGAAGCAGGTACTTCTGTGCTTCGATTGACTCAACCATCTGTTGAACCATCAACAGAGCTTAACGAACGAAGGAAATTAGGCCCCGGCAAGTACTTTCCCGCTGAGCTCCCAGGAGCCGCTGGCAAACATGTTGCCGTGGACGCTGAGCCTGCCATGGGGCAACCGACTCCGGCGGGGCGTCGAGCCCTGGCTGTAGAGACAGCCGCTCCCATGGCAGAGGAAATGCCTTTTGTGCTTGCCGTCGAGCCCCAGGCTCCAGCATGGGCACATCATACCGTCCGATTCCTCCAAACATGGGAACTCCATCAGGAGTAGGACGAAGCGGGGAAAGTAGCCCGTCAGTCTGCCATGTATCAGTTCGTCGATGACGTACTGTACAGAAAAGACCAAACGGTGTGAAATTGAGGTGCATTGCCCTGGAGGAAGGACTGGAGCTACTGGCAGAGATACACGGAGGCATATGTGGTTCCCACATAGGGTCGAGGGCCCTTGCTAACAAAGCATTCCGGCAAGGTTTCTTCTGGCTCACTCCCTGCTACCTCTTGAGCACTGCGTTGGTTTTCCCGTGAAGAGGAAAGGGTGACGCAGCAGAGCAGCGTAAGTATATTTCCCTCAGTTTTTGAGAACCAAGCTATCAATCCAGTAGGAGGCCACGCACGAGTCCCTCGCAACTACACAAACAAATAAACTCCTCGCAACCAACGCGATAAAGTGGTTGGCAATCCCTTCACGGTCACCTACGAGAGTGAGATCTGAAAGATATGATAAGATAATATTTTTGGTATTTTTATGATAAAGAGAAATAAAGATGCAAGTAAAATAAATGTCAAAGAAAATAACTAAGTATTGGAAGATTAATATGATGGAAAATAGAACCGGGGGCCATAGGTTTCACTAGAGGCTTCTCTCGAGAGCATAAGTATTATGGTGGGTGAACAAATTACTGTTGAGCAATTGACAGAATTGAGCATAGTTATGAGAATATCTAGGTATGATCATGTATATAGGCATCACGTACGAGACAAGTAGACCGACTCCTACCTGCATCTACTACTATAACTCCACACATCGACCACTATCCAACATGCATCTAGAGTATTAATTCAAGAGAACAAAGTAACGCTTTAAGCAAGATGACATGATGTAGAGGGATAAACTCATGCAGTATGATATAAAACCCATCTTTTTATCCTCAATGGCAACAATACAATACGTCTCTTGCTGCCCCTACTGTCACTGGGAAAGGACAACGCAAGATTTAACCCAAAGCTAAACACTTCTCCCATTGCAAGAAAGATCAATCTAGTAGGCCAAACCAAACTTCTAATTCGAAGAGACTTGCAAAGATAACCAATCATACATAAAAGAATTCAGAGAAGATTCAAATATTGTTCATAGATAAACTTGATTATAAACCCACAATTCATCGATCTCAACAAACACACCACAAAAGAAGATTACATCGAATAGATCTCCACAAGAGAGGGGGAGAACTTTGTATTGAGATCCAAAAAGAGAGAAGAATTCATCTAGCTAATAACTATGGACCCGAAGGTCTGAAGTAAACTACTCACACTTCATCGGAGGGGCTATGGTGTTGATGTAGAAGCCCTCCGTGATCAATATCCCCTCCGGCGGAGCTCCGGAAAAGGCCCCAAGATGGGATCTCGTGGATACAGAAAGTTACGGCGGTGGAATTAGGGTTTTGGCTTCGTATCAGGTAGTTTGGGGGTACGTAGGTATATATAGGTTGAAGGAGTATGTCGGTGGAGCAACGTGGGCCCCATGGGGGTGGAGGGCGCGCCTGGGGGGGGGGGGGGGGGGGGTAGGCGCGCCCCCTACCTCATGCCTTCCTGGTTGATTGCTTGACGTAGGGTCCAAGTCCTCTGGATCATGTTCGTTCTGAAAATCACATTCCCAAAGGTTTCATTCCGTTTGGACTCCGTTTGATATACTTTTTTTGTGAAACCCTAAAATAGGCAAAAAACAGAAATTTTGGGCTGGGCCTCTGGTTAATAGGTTAGTCCCAAAAATAATATAAAAGTGTATAATAAAGCCCAATAATGTCCAAAGCAGGATATAATATAGCATGGAACAATCAAATAATATATATAAATTGGAGCCGTATCAAGCATCCCCAAGCTTAATTCATGCTCGTCCTCGAGTAGGTAAATGATAAAAATAGAATTTTTGATGTGGAATGCTACTTGGCATAATTTCAATTTAATTCTCTTAATTTTGGTATGAATATCCAGATCCAGAAGATTCAAGACAAAAGTTTAATATTGACATAGAAATAATAATACTTCAAGCATACTAACTAAGGAATTATGTCTCTTCAAAATAACATGGCCAAAGAAAGTTATCCCTACAAAATCATATAGTCTGGCTATGCTCCATCTTCACCACACAAAGTATTTAAATCATGCACAACCCTAATGACAAGCCAAGCAATTGTTTCATACTTTTGATGTTCTCAAACTTTTTCAATCTTCACGCAATATATGAGCGTGAGCCATGGATATAGCACTATGGTGGAATAGAATGGTGGTCGTGGAGAAGACAAAAAGGAGAAGATAGTCTCACATCGACTAGGCGTATCAATGGGCTATGGAGATACCCATCAATAGATATCAATGTGAGTGAGTAAGGATTGCCATGCAACGGATGCACTAGAGCTATAAGTGTATGAAAGCTCAACAAAAGAAACTAAGTGGGTGTGCATCCAACTTGCTTGCTCACCAAGACCTAGGGCAATTTGAGGAAGCCCATCTTTGGAATATACAAGCCAAGTTCTATAATGTAAAATTCCCACTAGTTTATGAAGGTGACAACATAGGAGACTCTCTATCATGAACATCATGGTGCTACTTTGAAGCACAAGTGTGGAAAAAAAGATAGTAGTATTGCCCCTTTTTATTTATTTATTTATTCTCTTTTTTGGCCTTCTTTTTTTATTTGGCCTTTCTTTTTTTTCTTTTTTTATTGGGACAATACTCTATGAATGATGATCACCACATTTCTATTTATTTACAACTCAATGATTACAACTCGATACTAGAACAAAGTATGACTCTATATGAATGCCTTCGTCGATATACCGGGATAGCAATGATGCATGAGTGACTTATATGAAAGAATTATGAACGGTGGCTTTGCCACAACTAAAATGTCAACTACATGATCATGTGAAGCAATATGTCAATGATGGATCGTTTCATAGTAAACGGAATGGTGGAAAGTTGCATGGCAATATATCTCGGAATGGCTATGGAAATGCCATAATAGATAGGTATGGTGGCTGTTTTGAGGAAAGTATATGGTGGGTGTATGATACCGGCGAAAGGTGCGCGGTATTAGAGAGGCTAGCAATGGTGGAAGGGTGAGAGTGCGTATAATCCATGGACTCAACATTAGTCATAAAGAACTCACATACTTATTGCAAAAAATCTATTAGTTATCGAAGCAACATACTACGCGCATGCTCCTAGGGGGAAAGATTGGTAGGAAAAGACCATCGCTCGTCCCCGACCGCCACTCATAAGGAGGACAATCAATAAATACATCATGCTCCGACTTATTAACATAACCGTTCACCATACGTGCATGCTACGGGAATCAAAAACTTCAACACAAGCATTTCTCAAATTCACAACTATTCAACTAGCATGACTCTAATATCACCATCTCCATATCTCAAAACAATTGTCAAGTTTTAAACTTCTCATATTATTCAACACACTCATAAGAAAATTTTATTATTAATCTTGAATGCCTAAAATAATTAAAGAAAATTACCATGCTGTTTTGTAGGACTCTCAAAATAATCTAAGTGAAGCATGAGAGAACAAAAGTTTCTATAAAACAAATCCACCATCATGCTCTAAAAGATATAAGTGAAGCACTAGAGCAAAAATTATATAACTCAAAAGATATAAGTGAAGCACATAGAGTATTCTAACAATTTACGAATCCTGTGTGTCTCTCTCAAAAAGGTGTGTGAAGCAAGGATGATTGTGGAAAACTAACAAATAAAGACTCAAATAATACAAGACGCTCCAAGAAAAACACATATCATGTGGTAAATAAAAATATAGCTCCAAGTAAAGTTACCGATAGAAGTAGACGAAAGCGGGGGATGCCTTCTGGGGCATCCCCAAGCTTTGGCTTTTAGGCGTCCTTAGATTATCTTGGGGTGCCATGGGAATCCCCAAGCTTAGGCTCTTTCCACTCCTTGTTCCATAATCCATCAAATATTTACCCAAAACTTGAAAACTTCACAACACAAAACTTAAAGTAGAAAATCTCGTGAGCTCCGTTAGCGAAAGAAAACAAAACACCACTTCAATGTACTGTAATGAACTCATTATTTATTTATATTGGCGTTAAACCTACTGTATTCCAACTTCTCTATGGTTTATAAACTATTTTACTAGCCATAGATTCACCAAAATAAGCAAACAACACACGGAAAACAGAATCTGTCAAAAACAGTACAGTCTGTAGTAATCTGCAGCTAACACAAGTTCTGGAACCCCAAAAATTCTAAAATAAATTGCTGGACGTGAGGAATTTATCTATTAATAATCTTCAAAAATAATTAACTAAATATCACTTCCGAAATAAAAACGGCAGCAGTTCTCGTGAGCGCTAAAGTTTCTGTTTTTTACAGCAAGATTAAAAAGACTTTCCCCAAGTTTTCCCAACGGTTCTACTTGGCACAAACACTAATTAAACACAAAAAACACAACCGAAACAGAGGCTAGATAAGTTATTTATTACTACACAGGAGAAAAAAATCAAGGAATAAAAATAAAATTCGGTTGCCTCCCAACAAGCGCTATCGTTTAACGCCCCTAGCTAGGCATGAAAGCAAGGATAGATCTAGGTATTGCCATCTTTAGTTGGTAATCCTTTAATGAGACATATATCACCCTTAGGAGTTTCTTTCTTTTTATTAATTATCAAACTTCTAGGCACAAAATCAAAAAAATCATTAGTAGCAAATGGTTCCTTAATGATAGCAAAAAGATTAGGATGAATACTTATAGATTTGAGATCCACAGTTTCCTTGCTAGAGGATTCACCCTTATTTTTAGGAACATACATAAACTTGGCAATTTTAGTTGGAGGACTAGGAGTATTCTTTACGGAAGAAAAAGCGGTTCCCAAGTTCGTAATGATACCCTCAAGTTTATCGATTCTAGTGGAATCCTGGTTTATTCTTTCATTAACTATGGGTTCCTTCTCCTTAATATTTTTTAAAGTGAATCCTACTTTAGATCCATATTGAGTAATTTGGTTATGGTCTTTTTATCCATATTTTCAATTAACTTTACGGTAGCAACTTTATTTTTAATAATTTCAAGTTTTTGCATTACATGCTCCAAAGTTAACATGGTTCCATTACCCAAAAGAGGGGGTGAGCCAAACAAATCTGTCATAGCATTATAAGAATAAAAAGTGTGGCTACCCAAGAAATTCCCTCCGGTAATGGTATCAAGGACATATCTGTGCCAAGGCATAACTCCTGCATAAAAATTGTGGAGAAGAATGGAAGTAGATTGCATTCTGGTAGATCTATTTTGAGCATTGCAAATTCTATACCAAGCGCCTTTTAGATTTTCTCCCTCCCTTTGCTTAAAATTAAGAACTTCATTTTCGGGAGACAATGGAGAATATAGAGAACTAGCCATAACGACAAGCAAGCAATCTGACACATAAGAAAACAAGAAACAGGCAAAAAGAGGCAAATAGAGAAAGAGAGGGAGGATGGAGAGAGAGAGGGCGAATAAAACGGCAAGGGTGAAGTGGGGGAGAGGAAAACGAGAGGAAAATGGCAAATAATGTAATGCGTGAGATAAGGGTTTGTGATGGGTACTTGGTATGTTGACTTTTGCGTAGATTCCCCGGCAACGGCGCTAGAAATCCTTCTTGCTACCTCTTGAGCACTGTGTTAGTTTTCCCTTGAAGAGGAAAGGGTGATGCAGCAGAGCAGCGTAAGTATTTCCCTCAGTTTTTGAGAACCAAGGTATCAATCCAGTAGGAGGCCACGCACGAGTCCCTCGCACCTACACAAACAAATAAACTCCTCGCAACCAACGCGATAAAGGGGTTGTCAATCCCTTCACGGTCACCTACAAGAGTGAGATCTGATAGATATGATAAGATAATATTTTTGGTATTTTTATGATAAAGAGAAATAAAGATGCAAGTAAAATAAATGGCAAAGAAAATGACTAAGTATTGGAAGATTAATATGATGGAAAATAGACCCGGGGGCCATAAGTTTCACTAGAGGCTTCTCTCGAGAGCATAAGTATTACGGTGGGTGAACAAATTACTATTGAGCAATTGATAGAATTGAGCATAGTTATGAGAATATCTAGGTATGATCATGTATATAGGCATCACATCCGAGACAAGTAGACCGACTCCTGCCTGCATCTACTACTATTACTCCACACATTGACTGCTATCCAGCATGCAAGTATTAAGTTCAAGAGAACAAAGAAATGCTTTAAGCAACATGACATGATGTAGAGGGATAAACTCATGCAATATGATATAAGCCCCATCTTGTTATCCTCGATGGGAACAATACAAGACGTGCCTTGCTGCCCCTACTGTCACTGGGAAAGGACACCGCAAGATTGAACCCAAAGCTAAACACTTCTCCCATTGCAAGAAAGATCAATCTAGTAGGACAAACCAAACGGATAATTCGAAGAGACTTGCAAAGAAAACCAATCATACATAAAAGAATTCAAAGAAGATTCAAATATTGTTCATAGATAAACTTGATCATAAACCCACAATTCATCAATCTCAACAAACACACCGCAAAAGAAGATTACATCGAATAGATCTCCACAAGAGAGGGGGAGAAGTTTGTATTGAGATCCAAAAAGAGAGAAGAAGCCATCTAGCTAATAACTATGGACACGTAGGTTTGAAGTAAACTACTCACACTTCATCGGAGGGGCTATGGTGTTGATGTAGAAGCCCTCCGTGATTGATACCCCCTCCGGCGGAGCTCCGGAAAAGGCCCCAAGATGGGATCTCATGGATACAGAAAGTTACAGCGGTGGAATTAGGGTTTTGGCTCCGTATCTGGTAATTTGGGGGTACGTAGGTATATATAGGAGGAAGGAGTACGTCGGTGGAGCAACGTGGGCCCAACGAGGGTGGAGGGCGCGCCAGGGGGGTAGGCGCACCCCCTACCTCGTGCCTGCCTGGTTGATTGCTTGACGTAGGGTCCAAGTCCTCTGGATCATGTTCGTTCTGAAAATCACGTTCCCGAAGGTTTCATTCCATTTGGACTCCGTTTGATATTCTTTTTCTGCAAAACCCTAAAATAGGCACACAAAAAAAGCAATTCTGGGCTGGGCCTTCGGTTAATAGGTTAGTCCCAAAAATAATATAAATGTGTATAATAAAGCCCAATAATGTCGAAAACAGGATATAATATAGCATGGAACAATCAAAAATTATAGATACGTTGGAGACATATCACTCCCCTCCAGGATGCAATGGCACTAGTAACCAAGTGTGAAGCATGTTAGTTCCATTCGAAGAAGCTTCATCAACCAGCTCAAGCCCTTCAAACAATTCCTCTCTCTTGGCCATTTCTGGTTTGGGGGCTCGACATACTAGGCCCCTTCCCCTCACTATCGGGGGCTTTGAGTACTTTTACGTTGTAATCGACAAGTTCAAAAATTGGCCGGAGGTGGAGGCAGTAAGGAAGGTGACAGCGCAATCAGCCGTCAAGTTCTTCAAGGGGCTAGTCTGCCGTTTTGGTGTGCCAAACAGAGTCATCACCGACAACGGCACGCAGTTTACAAGCCACAACTTCATGCAATATATCCAAGACCTCAGCAGCAAGGTTTGTTTTGCTTCCCTGGCACACCCACGGAGCAACGGCCAGGCGGAGAGGGCAAATGCTGAAGTACTGCGAGGCCTCAGGACAAAGACTTTTGATAGGCTGCACAAGAGCGGAAGGCGCTGGATTGATGAGTTGTCTCCGGTTCTTTGGTCAATCAGAACGACGCGAAATCGAGCCACCGGCCAGACACCCTTTGGCCTGGTATACGGGGCGGAAGCAGTTCTCCCCACAGAAACTCACATACGGGTCACCTCAAGTGCTCGGTTATGACAAGCTTGAGCAAGAGCAGTTGCAGCAAGATGACGCAAGCTCCTTGAGGAAGATCATCTTTGGGCGGCTGTGAGAGCAGCGTGCTACCAGCAAGCCTTTCGCCGCTACCATAGCCGCAAGGTTCATGCCCGAAGGTTTGAGGAAGCCAACCTTATTCTTCGGCATGTTTAATCGGCCAAGAATTCCAACAAGTTGACGCCAAAGTGGGAAGGCCCTTATCGGGTAATACGAGTCACCAGTCCCGGCGTAGTCCGCCTGGAGACCGAAGATGCTATTCCAGTGAGCAACTCCTGAAACATCGAACATCTTCACATGTTTTACCCATAAGGCGCGGTTGCCGCCCCCCCCCCCCCCCCCCCCCGGCCAGCCACCTTTTGTACAAGCCTTGCCGGCGAGGCATGTAACCCTCTATACAAAGCCAGGCGCAGACCCCGAGCCTAAATAAATGAAGCATTGGCGCCCTAAGTTTTAGCATGCATGCTAGGTTGACTCTCTCCCTCGGTTAGGGTCAATATTGCTTAGTGGCGGCTAACCCCTAGCATAGAGGTCGAGTGTGCATCTCTCTGTTCCTTTCCGTCCTCTTTGGTTCGCAGGGTACATGGACATTTCTGTTGAGCTATTGGGAAGAAAGAGAACAGGCCGACGCCCCGACCCTGACAAGCCAAGGTTGCTGAGGGCTGCAGGTCTAAGGATCAATCACGACAAGCCAAGGTTGCGGGGGGCTGCGACATCAGATAAGTCTTTCTCCCCCACTCTATGCCCCCGTATGAACCTTGAACATATAAGGCTTCGCTCGCTCTCGTACCATCTTGCTCCCTCTGTCCCGTGTCCGAAAACCTTGGGCCGGAACTTGGTTGTAGTGCAATGGGAAGAGGGCGAGCGAAGGGCCTAATCCTACTCGGCCCCTACCTCCGCCAAGGGTGTGAGTGTAGCCGAGCCATAGAGCAGGAGGACAGCAAGGCCTGTTGCCGGGATACAATGTTTATCTTAAGATAACAAGGACGCGTTCCTCGGTGTGGCCCTCGCCCACACGCAAATGTAACCCGGCAAACACCCTTCTTTTCATTCATATGTTGTAAACAAGTACAATTCATAAAGAATGAGTACACGAGCGAGGGGATTACAAGGTCTAAATTCTACCAAGGCCCCTAGGCTTACAAACTAAGAAAAAGATAAGTGCCCCATGATCCCCGTTCTTGCCCTTTTCCTCCCAGGTGCAACAGGTGAAGGCAAAAGAGGGGTGACGGGGAACACGCCGATGGAGAGCTGAACGAGGAAGGCCTTTAGCAAGGCACGTGGCCAAGGGAGGGGCGGCGCGGTCAGTCGGAGTCGATGTTCCCCCGCTCGACACCCTCGTCGTCGATGTCGCTGTCCTCCTCGTCACTCCCGCTTGAGGAAGAGTCTTCGTCATCGGAGGAGCTCTCCACACAGCACTTTAGGCGAGTTCCAAAGTCTCCAAAGACCTCAACGGAGAGCAAGCCTTTCTCCATTAATTTGAAATAGAGAACGAGCCCTGCCGTTAGGATGGGGATACGAGCAAAAGTCTTCCATCCGCGACGAAGGTGCATGACATTAGGGGCGGGAAAGTTGACGTCAACCCGCGTGCCGCCGTTCCCGCAGCCCCTCATATGCAACCTTAGGGTCTGGGGCGGATCGACCTCCATCTCCTGAGCGAATGGAGCAGGGAGACAAAGGCGACGGCGCGGGGGCCGGCACAGCCTAATGATGAACTCACAAGGCTGGTCCCCGATGTGGCCCTCCATTGGGAGAGACATCGCTGGCGCAGGCAAGGCCGGTGCACCGCCCCGTCCCCCTCTTCCCCGAGCACCACATCGACCTCTGCCTCACCCCATCCCCTTCCTCTCATGGCTGATAACCCACAAGTACATGGGATCGCAACAGTTTTCAATACTAAGAGTGTCGAACCCAAGGCGGAGCTAAAGGCAGAACAAATATTCCCTCAAGTTGTATCGATCACCGATACAACTGTCCGCACGCTTGATGTTCGCTTTACCTAGAACAAGTATGAAACTAGAAATACTTTGTAGATGTTGATGGATAGGTTTGCAAGATGATAAAGATTACGTAAATAAAAAGTAGGGGTTGTTTAGGTAAAGACACAACTAATTTAGTTTTAGTAAAGAGCTTTTTGTTACGAGAAAGTTATTTGTCCCTAGGCAATCGATAACTAGACCGGTAATCATTATTGCAATTTTATATGAGGGAGAGGCATAAGCTAACATACTTTCTCTACTTGGATCATATGCACTTATGATTGGAACTCTAGCAAGCATCCGCAACTACTAAAGATCATTAAGGTAAAACCCAACCATAGCATTAAAGCATCAAGTCCTCTTTATCCCATACGCAACAACCACCTTACTCGGGTTTGTGTTTCAGTCACTCACGCAACCCACTATAAGAGAATCATGAACGTATTGCAACACCCTACAACGGAGATCCCTCACGCTTGTGCGACACGGAGAGCACCATAGGACATCACCAATAATAAAACATGCAACTCAAACAAATCTTGATCATCAAATAGCCCATAGGACAAAACGGATCTACTCAAACATCATATGATAGCCATACATCATTGGGAAATAATATATAGCATTGAGCACCATGTTTAAGTAGAGATTACAGTGGGTAAGAGAGAGGTTGTGCCGCTACATAGAGGGGGAAGAGTTTGTGATGATGGCGGTGAAGTTGTTGGTGAAGATTGCGGTGATGATGATGGCCACGACAGCGTTCCGGCGCCACCGAAAGAGAAGGGGAGAGGGGGCCCCTTCATCTTCTTCTTCCTTGACCTCCTCCCTAGATGGGAGAAGGGTTTCACCTCTGGTCCTTGGCCTCCATGGCATGGGAGGGGCGAGAGCCCCTCCGAGATTGGACCTGTCTCTCTGTCTCTCTCTGTTTCTGCGCTCTCAGATTCTTCCCTTGCACCGTTTCTTATATTCTCGGATATCCGTAACTCCGATTGGTCTGAAATTTTAACACGATCTCTATCCGGATATTAGCTTTCTTGCGGCGAAATAAGGGCATCAACCACCTTACGGGGTGGCCACGAGGGTCAGGGGCGCGCCCAGGGGGTGGGGCGCGCCCCCTGCCTCGTGCCTTCCTCGGGCACCGTCTCGCGTGGATTTTTCTTCCGAAATGTCATATATATTCGAAAAAACTCTCCGTCAGTTTTTATCCCATTTAGACTCCGTTTGATATGGATATTCTGCGAAACAAAAAACATGCAACAAACAGGAACTGGCACTGGGCACTGGATCAATATGTTAGTCCCAAAAATAGTATAAAAAGTTGCCAAAAATATATGAAAGTTGTAGAATATTGGCATGGAACAATCAAAAATTATAGATACGATGGAGATGTATCAGCATCCCCAAGCTTAATTCCTGCTCATCCTCGAGTAGGTAAATGATAAAAAGATAATTTTTGATGTGGAATGCTACCTAGCATAATCGTGATCACATATATAATCATGGCATGAATATTAAGATACGAGTGATTCAAAGCACTAGTCTATCTTTTGACATAAAAACAATAATACTTCAAGCCTACTAATAAAGCTATCATGTCTTTTCAAAATAACATGGCCAAAGAAAGTTATCCCTACAAAATCATATAGTCTGGCTATCCTCCATCTTCACCACAAAAAATATTCACATCATGCACAACCCTGATGACAAGTCGAGCAATTGGTTCATACTTTTTAACGCGCTTCCACTTTTTCAACCCTCACGCAATACATGAGCGTGCGCCATGGACATAGCACTATAGGTGGAATAGAATATGATGGTGGAGGTTGTGTGGAGAAGATAAAAAGGAAGAAAGTCTCACATCGACGCGGCTAATCAACGGGCTATGGAGATGCCCATCAATTGATGTCAATGTGAGGAGTAGGGATTGCCATGCAACGGATGCACTAGAACTATAAGTGTATGAAATATCAAACTGAAACTAAGTGGGTGTGCATCCAACTTGCTTTCTCATGAAGACCTCGGGCATTTGAGGATGCCCATCATCGGAATATACAAGCCAAGTTCTATAATGAAAATTCCCACTAGTATATGAAAGTGATAACTCAAGAGATTCTCTATATAAAGAACATGGTGCTACTTTGAAGCACAAGTGTGGTAAAAGGATAGTAACATTGCCCCCCTTTTCTCTTTTCTTACGGGCTTCTTTGGCCTCTTTTTTTGGCGGGCAATGCTCTAATATTGATGATCATCACACTTTTATTTACTTACAACTCAATATTACAACTCGATACTAGAACAAAGATATAACTCTATATGAATGCCTCCGGCGGTGTACCAGGATGTGCAATGATCTAGCGTAGCAATGACATCAAAAAACGGACAAGCCATGAAAACATCATGCTAGCTATCTTACGATCATGCAAAGCAATATGACAATGAATGCTCAAGTCATGTATATGATGATGATGATGATGGAAGTTGCATGGCAATATATCTCGGAATGGCTATGGAAGTGCCATGATAGGTAGATATGGTGGCTGTTTTGAGGAAGGTATATGGTGGGTTTATGGTACCGGCGAAAGTTGTGCGGTACTAGAGAGGCTAGCAATGGTGGAAGGGTGAGAGTGCGTATAATCCATGGACTCAACATTAGTCATAAAGAACTCACATACTTATTGCAAAAGTTTATCAGCCCTCGAAGCAAAGTACTACTACGCATGACCTTGGGGGATAGATTGGTAGGAAAATACCATCGCTCGTCCCCGACCGCCACTCATAAGGAAGACAATCAACAAATACCTCATGCTCCGACTTCGTTACATAACGGTTCACCATACGTGCATGCTACGGGAATCACAAACCTCAACACAAGTATTTCTACTAATCCACAACTACCCACTAGCATGACTCTAATATCACCATCTTTATATCGCAAAACTATTACAAGGAATCAAACATATCATATGCAGTGATCTACAAGTATTACATACGATTTTATGACTAACCATGTGAATGACCAGTTCCTGTCATCTCTCTAAATAGATATAAGTGAAGCAAGAGAGTTTAATTCTTTCTACAAAAGATATGCCCACGCTCTAACAAATATAAGTGAAGCAAAAGAGCATTCTACAAATTGTGGTTTTCCATGTAAAGAGAAACAGGCAATCCAAACTTCAAATGATATAAGCGAAGCACATGAAGTATTCTATAAAGCCATACTCAAAAGATATAAGTGAAGTGCATAGAGCATTCTATAAATAAACCAAGAACTATCTCATACCAGCATGGTTAATAAAATAAAAATGAAAACTAAATGCAAAAGCCACTCCAAGATTGCACATATCGCATGAACGAAACGATTCCGAAAACATACCGATACTTGTTGAAGAAAGAGGGGATGCCTTCGGGGGCATCCCCAAGCTTAGACGCTTGAGTCTCCTTGAATATTTACTTGGGGTTCCTCAGGCATCCCCAAGCTTTAGCTCTTGCCTCTCTTCCTTCTTCTCACAACGAGACCTTCTCGATCATCGAACACTTCATCCACACAAAACTTCAACAGAAAACTTAGTAAGATCCGTTAGTATAATAAAGCAAATCACTACTCTAAGTACTGTTGCAAACCAATTCATATTTTGTTTTGGCATTTTTTATACTGTAATATAACTTTTTCATGGCTTAATCCACTGATATAAATCAATAGTTTCATCAAAACAAGCAAACTATGCATCAAAAACAGAAACTGTCTAAAACAGAACAGTCTGCAATAATCTGAACATTCACCATACTTCTGATACTTGGAAAATTCTACCAAAATTAAGAAAAATAAAAAATTTGTATATAAAGACAGTGCAAAAAGAATCAGAACCATTTGACGTTCCAGTAAAAAATGTAAAATCGCGCACTACAGGCAAAGTTTTTTGTCCTGCACGGTACAAGCCAACAAGCAACTAAAACATCCTAAAGGCAAACCATGGCACAGTATTTTTATAATATAATGGAATTGTACAAGGGGATAATTATTTTTATTGAAAAGTTTCTGCAATCAATATCTTCTATATCTAAATAGCTAGCCCCCACTAAGATTTTTCTCTCAACATGCAAGCATGCCACGTCATCATTCAACATGCATAAGAAAAGGCCCACCTCAACATGCAACTATGCATATTAAAAATCCACTACAACATGCATGCATGTAAAATTCCATTTTATTATGCTATTTACATTTAATTCTTATATACTTTCTGAAACTATTGTTTCAAGAATTCATGTTCCATATAATCAAAATCTCATTAAAATATTGCAAACATTCCCGCAACAACGTGCGGGGCATCATCTAGTTCACAAAGTTTCCGTGAGCATGAACAAAGTTCAAGGCTAGCTCCCACTTCAACAATGCTTGTCTTTCTCACTTTCGCTTCTCCTTTTGAAAAGTTTTGGCTTCCCCTCTTTATTTTTGTTGTTTTTAAACTATATAAAAGCACTCAACAGAAGTAAATGACTCTCTAAAACTTCCGGGTTGCCTCCCTGGCAGCGCTTTTGAGGGAGTCCGGGATTAGGGGGTCTCCGGACAGCCGGACTATGAAGATACAAGATTGAAGACTTCGTCTCGTGTCCGGATAGGACTCTACTTGGCGTGGAAGGCAAGATAGGCAATACGGATATGGATATCTCCTTTGTAACCGACCTTGCGTAACCCTAACCCTCTCCGGTGTCTATATAAACCGGAGGGTTTTAGTCCATAGGGGACAACAACCACAACATACAATCATACCATAGGCTAGCTTCTAGGGTTTAGCCTCTCTGATCTCGTGGTAGATCTACTCTTGTACTACCCATATCATCAATATTAATCAAGCAGGACGTAGGGTTTTACCTCCATCAAGAGGGCCCGTACCTGGGTAAAACATTGTGTCCCCTGCCTCATGTTACCATCCGGCCTAGACGCATAGTTTGGGACCCCCTACCCGAGATTCGCCGATTTTGACACCGACATTGGTGCTTTCATTGAGAGTTCCTCTGTGTCCTCGCCGTTAGGCTTGATGGCTCCTACTATCATCGTTAGCGATGCGGTCCAGGGTGAGACTTGTCTCCCCGGACAGATCTTCGTGTTCGGCGGCTTTGCACTGCGGGCCAATTCGCTTGGCCATCTGGAGCAGATGGAAAGTTACGCCCCTGGCCACCAGGTCAGGTTTGGAAGCTTAAACTACACGGCCGATATCCGTGGAGATTTGATCTTCGACGGATTCGAGCCTATGCCTTGTGCGCCACGCGGTCACGATGAGCACGACTTAGCTCTCCCATCGGAGAGTGTTAAGGAGATCGCATCGGCAGCTGCTTCGACCCTCAATTCGGAGCCAGTTCCGCCTTCCACGGACGGGTGGATGGACCCCGCCACGGAAGCCTTACCCTCAGCAGCGATCGAGCCGAACATCGACCTTGCCTTGCACGAGAGCCGTGTTGTTAAACTGCCGGATCCTTCTCCGGCCACGGACTCCGAACCGCCTGCGCCCGTTCCTATCGAATCCGATTGGGCGCCGATCATGGAGTTTACCTCCACGGATATTTTTCAGCACTCGCCCTTTGGCGACATACTGAACTCATTAAGGTCGCTCTCCTTGTCAGGGGAATCCTGGCCGAACTATGTCCGGCAGGACTAGGATGCGGACGATGAAATCCGAGGCCCACCCACCACCCACTTAGTAGCCACTGTCGATGACTCAACCGACATGCTCGACTTCGACTCCGAAGACATCGACGGTATGGACGACGATGCGGGAGGCGAAGATGAACCACCGCCCACAGGGCGCTGGACGTCCACCTCATCATATGACGTATACATGGTGGACACACCAAAAGAAGACGACGACGAGGAATGGAAGGACGCAACGAAGGCTTGTCCCCTTGAGAAGCAGTCAAAGCGACGGTGTAAGCGCCTCCCCAAATCCCACCTCGGCAGAAATAACGATCATACAGACCAAGCGTGGGAGCAGGGCGAACCACTACCGGACCACGGCAATACGAAAAATCAAACCGAACAAACCAATTATGTCAAAGATAATAGTCCGGATGACATAACGCCGGACAGGCACCCGGAGCAGCAGAATGCCCGTTAAAGGCTTGTTGCCACCGCGAGGAGTCTGAAAAGGCAGAAGCAAAGGCTTAAGGCTGCGCAGGACATACTCCAAATTAGATGGAGTAAAGTACTCAACACAGTAGCAAAGTATGGTGGTAATCGCCCCACCAAGTGCTACCCGAAGTGGAAGTTGCTACCCGAATTCGATGAGGAGGCCCTAGATCCCCCACAACCAAAAATCAAAACAGCCACCTGGCCGGATAGACGACCTCACGGCCAACATGGAGCGGCAAACAATGCCACTCACAAGCCAATATGCGATCCACACGAGGGCTCGCACCAAAAGGACGACGCAACCAGATCCATCTATGGACCACGCAAGTGCGCCCCAGCATATGATGTAACACAACAAACATCAGAACAACGCGATACACCCAGATACAGGGGTGCCGCACACCCCCTATGTTTCACCAATGAGGTGTTGGACCATGAATTTCTAGAGGGATTCAAACCCGTAAACATAGAGGCATACGACGGAACAACAGACCCTGGGGTCTGGATTTGAGGACTATATCCTCCACATCCATATGGCTCGAGGAGATGATCTCCACGCCATCAAGTACTTACCCCTCAAGCTCAAAGGGCCAGCTCGGCACTGGCTTAAAAGCCTCCCCGAAAACTCCATTGGAAGCTGGGAAGAGCTCGAAGACGCTTTTTGGGCAAATTTTCAAGGGACTTATGTCTGACCCCTGGAGGCGGACGATTTGAGTCATATAACTCAACAGCTCGGAGAGTCAGCCTGAAAGCTTTGGAACGGCTTTCTTACTAAGTAGAACCAAATAGTTGACTGCCCGGACACCGAAGCCTTGGCAGCTTTTAAGCATAGCGTCCGCGACGAATGGCTTGCCAGACACCTCGGCCAAGAAAAGCCGAGAACAATGGCAGCATTAACAAGCCTCATGACCCGCTTTTGCGCATGTGAGGACCGCTGGCTAGCCAGATGAAGCACCAGTGACCCAAGCACATCCGAAGTTAGAGATGAAAACGGGAAACCATGACGCAGCAAAAATAATAAGCGTCGGAATAAAGAAGACAGCCCGAAGAACACGGCGGTAGACACCGGATTCCGAAGCTCTCGGCCAGGTCAGCAAAGGCTGCCCTCTAAAGGTGCCAGAGATGAACTGTCCAGCCTGAACAAAATTCTGGAGCAAGTATGTCAAATCCATAGCACCGCTGGTAAACCCGCTAATCATACCCATAGAGAATGTTGGGTCTTCAAGCAGTCCGGCAACCTCAACGCCGTACACAAGGGGGAGGATACACCAAGCGAAGATGAGGATGAGCCTCTCAAACAAGACATCGGGGAACAAAAGAAGTTTCCATCAGAAGTCAAAACAGTCAACGTATTACACGTGATCAAACGAAGCAAAGTGGCCCTCCAGATAAATATGCCCAAGGGCCTATCACCGCGAAACCCTGCCACTGGTCGTCTCAACCGGTCACTTTCGACCATCGTGATTACTCAGCAAGTATCCGGCGGGCAGGATGGGCTCCCCTGGTATTAGACCCAATAATTGACGGATACCACTTTCCACGAGTCCTGATGGACGGTGGCAGCAGTTTAAACCTGATATACCAGGATACAATCCACGAAATGGGGATAGACCCAACGAAAATTTGCCATAGCAACACTACCTTTAAAGGAGTAATGCCAGGCCCAGGGGCTCACTACACGGGCTCCCTGCTACTAAAGGTTATATTCGGCTTCCCCGATAACTCCCGTAGCGAACATTTAACCTTCCACATTGCTCCTTTCCAATGCGGTTATCAAGCACTACTTGGACGCGAAGCTTTTGCTCGCTTTAATGCAATACCGCATTACGCTTCCCTCACGCTCAAGATGCCTGGTCCATGTGGCATCATTACAGTGAACGGAAGTATTAAGCGATCTTTGCGCGCCGAAGGGAATGCGACTGCCTTGGCAGCCGCACACTAAAAACGGCTTCACCAACTAAAGCATTTGATAGGTCGTCAAGACCACGGATGCGGTTAGACGAGTCCGGCGCTGCTATATGTAATTTGTACCAGATTGATGGCCATACCCCTATTACAAGGGGCTCAACGCGCGCAGACAAGTGGCAATTTCTACTCATTTCTAGTTATACATGGTTTCTTTAAAAACTATCTTTTTGCATGACAACTTTTTCACCTAAGTTCCTCTCTTTTACAAACGATCATCGTGCTACACCCGTCCAGGATACGGCACAACGGAGACACAGGCGCAGACGTGCAGCAGGGACCTGCTCCAAGGATTCTTTTTAGATTAAGACCCGGCGTAAACCTTTTTTACTGTCTCTTGTTGATACACATCCCTCGAATTCTCAGTACAATTGAGAAGGATGCTGACGTCTTGGCATGTGGCCACGTCAGAGTAATGCACGTACTTAGACACAAGGGGCTTCTTACAAAGGGCACTATTTAGGCCCTGTTTATACCATAAAGACCGAATACCTTAGGGAGTGTTCGGCGTCGCGAGTTTGGCCTTATATGCATCAGCTCCGAATCATTGTCTTTGGTCAAATGTTGGGTTTGCCCGGCTCTTGTGTTTTGGTGCCTTACGTTCCGCTTTATCGGCTAAGGCAGCACCAGGAGAACTACTGCAATTGTGCCCTGGTTCATCCGGACGAGCACCTTAGTAGAGAAAGCCAAAAACTAACTGTCCTGATATAGCGTGAGACTGGTCAACCACTCGATGACCTATCGGAATGTTAGAATTCCTCCGCCTTAATAAAGGGACGTTTTCCGGCCAGGCATGTACGCACCCCGAGATCGGGAGAGTGCGGAGCCACCAGGGGCTATCTAGTAGCCCCACTGTCAAACTCCTATGGCTAAGTGAAAGTGTTAAAGCATTATAGTTCGATTGCCTCGTTCACTGTGCTATCACCTCCTTAATAGGACCAAGACGTTGGGTTAAGTGTGAACACGCGTTTTTTGCGAACACCTTCGCATTATATGCGTGGGGGTTGAAGCCAACGACTGCAATCTTTCAGGTTATATACATATATACATAAACGGCCGCACAGGAGGCATCACATTACTTTTCGGCAAAAGTATAAATACAGCCTTACTATATTTCATAAAAACATTGTGTTTACAATGGGAATACATGTCATTCAAACATAATATTCTTCGAGCACTGGGACTCTATCAAACGAGCACCCTCAAGAACCTCTTCAAAATAGTGCTCGGCAGCTACTCGGCCCATGGCTGACCCTTGCGCCGCAACAGTGGTAGCATCCATCTCCGCCCAGTATGCCTTGACACGGGAAAAGGCCATCCGCAAGCCTTCTATGCATGCCGACCTCTTCATCGCGTAGATGCGCGGCACCGTGCCAAGGAACTGCTGCACTAAGCTGAAATAGCTGTTCGGCTTCGGCTTCTCCGGCCACAACTGATCTACAACAGACCTCATGGCGAGTCCGTACAACCTATTAAGTTCGGCCCATTCGGCTAGCTGATCAGTCAAGGGAAGCGGATGCTCTGGAACGTTGAATTGCGAGCAGAATAGCTTGTCCACTTCACGACCTGATTGATCTTGGAAGTATTCGACCGCATCGACAGCGCTCGCCGCCAAGTCCATATATGCGTGTGCCGAACTCCACAGCCGATCCAGAGGGGCATACCGTGGATCTCCGTACTTCCTCCTCAGCAGAAAGGGCTTCCCAGCCGCAATATCCCCGGCTTCGCGCAGCTCCCCCTTCTTCGCCCTCATAGCAGAGCGACTTTCTTTGCTCGCCATAGTGGCCCTCGGTCCACTGCCTTCACTCGGTTCTCCTCTTCAAGGAACTAGCAACGGTCGGCAGTGCCTTTTAATTCTACGGCCATCTTGGCCATCTTTTCTTTGCTTTCGCAATGGGCGGCCTTCTCGGCTCTTAACTCCTCGGCCGCCTTCAAAGTAGCCGCAATACTAACCCTCGCTTGTTCCTTGGCTCGGGCGAGCTCCGCCCGAAGGGTCTCCACGATGGCAGCTCCGTCTGCAGTCACAACATATTAAAGATACTGGCATCATGCTGCTCTTATTGTGTGACATTCACCAGAAAACATTACTTACCCTATGATTCGTCAAGCCGCTTGTTAACAAGCTCGATGTCGGCATCTGCTGCATCCAGTTGCCGTTATAATTCGGCAAACTCACTAGTCCGGCTAGCCACCGGAGCTTCCACCACCTGCACATAAAGGCAGTTTGGTTATTGCCTGGGACTATGATCCTCTGTTCGCCGCCGTTCTCGACGACAACCAGAGTCTTAGGGGCTACTATCTACATAGGGCACACCTAACATGTGCGGTACTATCACATATTATCTCACGTACCTCAAAGCCTATCAGTAGACTCATAAAGGCTTCATGTAATCCGCTTTCGGTGGACGAAATTCTTTCCATCACCATACCCATCAGCGTACGGTGTTCTTCTGAGATGACCGCTCTCCACACCAGCTCCCTCAGAACGTCCGACCGCATACCAGACAGTGCCGTACTCTTTTGTTTGCTCTCTTCGAGAGCCAGATGCTGGGGACTTCGGGCGTCTATGGGATTGTCTTCTGGCCTCACCGGATCCGGAGAAGCCCTCCGTGACGACACTTCGGGGTCGCCCGCTTCTTGAGCGGAGGAGTCCGGGGGAGGCATTTCGCTCTCCATCATCTTCGGAAGAAGATCCCCCAAAGACGAGCTCAGCTGAGAAGGGCTAAGACCCGAACTGCAAGATATATGCGGCGGTTATTTTTTCAGAAGAAAGAAAGTATACCTTCACTATTAAAGTATTTTTTGGATCACTTACGACTCATTGGAGAGCTGATCCCCCCGTGGACTTTGTGCGGCAAGAGCACCCCCCGAGGAAGGACCCTCTGTTGGAGACTTCTTCTCTCGTTTGGAGGCCTCGGCTTCCGGATCCTCGGAAGCAGTCCTCTTCCTCCCCCGGTTATCCTCCTTTATGGAGGCGCTCATTCCCTCGGTTGGAACTGGCAGCGATGGGGGCCCGCTTCCGCCCATATTATTCCCCCTTGTACCTTCCTTCGAGGGCTCTGGGCAAGGTGCGAGCTCGAGCATCTTTTCCAATACCGGATTTTCCAAACCCTCAAGGAGGGGGGCCGAACATCGAATCATCTTCGCCTTTGTTAGCCAGTCCTGGTCAAAGAGCAATCTCTCAGAAATAACTTCATGATGAATAAAAGACGGTGTATTCGGCTAGAGGATTTCTTACTTGTTCGGCGACGCGGTTACTGCTCAGGCCCACGTCCTCTGTAGTATCCGGACACTCTATTTGAGGTCCGAAGAATGACTTGTACATCTCCTCGTGCGTCAGGCCGAGGAAACTTTGAATGGAACGCTATCCTTCTGGGTTGAACTCCCACAAGCGAAGGGGCCGGCGTTTGCAAGGCTGGACTCGATGAACCATCATAACTTGCATTACCACAACCAAATTAAAATCTCCCTCGAAGAGATCTTGAATGCGGCTTTGCAGTGTAGGAACGTCCTTGGCTGGACCCCAGCTCAGACCTCTGCTAATCCATGACATCAGTTGTGGTGGGGGGGGCGAGCGAAAAGTGGGGGCAGCCGCCCACTTGGCACTTCTGGGAGCCGTGATGTAAAACCACTCCCGTTGCCATAATTCGGAAACCTCTGGAAAGGAACCTTTCGGCCACGGAGCTCCTGCCATCTTGCCTATTGACGTGCCTCCGCACGCTGCATGTTGCCCCTCAATCATCTTCGGCTTCACTTCAAAGGTCTTGAGCCACAGGCCGAAGTGAGGGTAATGCGGAGGAAGGCCTCGCACACGACAATAAATGTCGAGATGTGGAGAAAGGAGTACGGAGCTAGATCGTGGAAATCTAGCCCGTAATAGAACATCAAACCCCTGACGAAGGGATCCAGAGTGAGGTCTAGGCCTCGGAGGAAGTGGGAGACGAACACGACGTTCTCGTCGGGTTCGGGAGTGGGGACGACCTGCCCTCGAGCAGGCAGCCGATGCGAAACCTCAGCGGTCAGGTATCTGGCCTCCCTCAACTTCTTGATATCCTCTTTCGTGACAGAGGAGGGCATCCACCGGCCTTGAAGGCTGGATCCGGACATGATTGAAGATCTAGAGCACCTGACCTGGGCTTTGGGTGTTGGAACTCGAGGCGAGGGAGGGGTTTGATTGAGCACGAGAGGGAAAAAGCGAAAACCTTGTCCCTTTATAAAGAGGGTGAATATCAAGCGTCCTTTCCGTAGCCGTTTGGGACTTGCCTATAATCTAGGAGTCCTAGACACGGTTGGGTTACCTACGACCGTATTAATAAGAATCCCGCAATTGGGGGAACACGATCTCTGCTTTGACAAGACGTGTCAAGAAACCTCCTCGCATTATGTGTGGAGCTGGCTGAAGAAAAACAGTTCGAATAATCACCGGGCCATGACATAATGTCATGCTGCCAAAACAAGTCAGCAAATAAATTTGCGAAAATATTATTCTCTCTACGGTGGTATGTGGAACTTATTTTGCAGGGTCGGACACTATCCTCGTATTCAAATTCTTCTGTGATGTATTCGCAGAAGGAACCCGCCTTGCAATGCCGAAGACAATAATGCGCGCCAGACTCATCGTCATTGAAGCCTGGTTCAGGGGCTACTGAGGGAGTTCGGGATTAGGGGGTCTCCGGAGAGCAGGACTATGAAGATACAAGATTGAAGACTTCTCTCATGTCCGAATAGGACTCTACTTGGCGTGGAAGGCAAGCTAGGCAAAACGGATATGGATATCTCCTCCTTTGTAACTGACCTTGTGTAACCCTAACCCTCTCCGGTGTCTATATAAACCGGAGGGTTTTAGTCCGTAGGGGACAACAACCACAACATACAATCATACCATAGGCTAGCTTCTACGGTTTAGCCTCTCTGATCTTGTGGTAGATCTACTCCTGTACTACCCATATCATCAATATTAATCAAGCAGGACGTAGCGCTTTACCTCCATCAAGAGGTCCCGAACCTGGGTAAAACATTGTGTCCCCTGCCTCCTGTTATCATCCGGCCTAGACACACAGTTCGGGACCCCCTACCCGAGATCCGTCGGTTTTGACACCGACAGCTTTCTTTAAAGCCATTAAGCTAGGCATATAGTGCTCAAGTAATGAATCCACCCGGATCCCAAGGTATACCAAAGCCAATTTTAATTAACAATGATTTGTAATTTAGTAGTGAGCAGAAAGTAACATATATCATGCAACAACAAAGTCTAACTCTCTTCCTATGCATTGGCGTGTCATAAAAGAACAATTCATGCACACAAAGTAAAGGCCAATGCATAGTATAAACAGTTTCTTGCAATTTTATCGTGTTGGAAACATAGAGAGGTGGAGATGTAGTTCCTCTCTCATAATAATTACAAGTAGGAGTAGAAAGCACATGCATATTATATTCATCAAAATCATCATGTGTAATAGTAAAACGCAACCCATCAATATAATCCTTAATAAGCACAAACTTCTCCGATATAGTGTACTTTGGAGAATTCAAAAAGATAATAGGACTATCATGTGTGGGTGCAATAGCAACAATTTCATGTTTAACATAAGGAAATATAGCAAGTTCATCTCCATAAGCATAATTCATATTGGCATCTTGTCCACAAGCATAGCAAGCATCATCAAAAAGGGATATTTCAAAAGAATCAATGGGATCATAGCAATTATCATAGCATTCATCCTTCGGTAAGCATGAAGGGAAATTATACAATGTATGAGTTGAAGAGTTACTCTCATTAGATGCTGGGCACGGGTGATCAATCCTCTCTTCCTCCTTTTGTTCTTCGCTCTCCTCCTCATCATTTTCATCCAATGAGCTCATAGTTTCATGAATTTCTTCTTCCATTGACTCGTGCAAAATATTAGTCTCTTCTTGGACAACGGAGACTTTCTCAATAAATGCATCAATATCGGAATTGAATTCATAATTGGCATAGCAATATTTAAGGATAGCTAAATTTTTAGGTATATAAACAGCCTCATAAAGATTTTCAAACTCTTTGAACATAGATTCAATTTCATAAGCACCCATAAAAACAACAAATTCTTCTATTTGTTCCACATCATAGTAATCATATATACCATTAGCATAAGAAGCCAAAGTTTCATTATCATTAAATTCACATGAAAAGGGAAGGTGTGGAGCCTTCATCCTAGAGCAACAAGTATAATCATATCTCAAGCATAGTTGCCTAGCATACCAATACAACATATAAATTTGATCCCATAATAGTTTCCCTTTTTGAGTCAAGAGATAATCCCTGAAGTATTCACGTTGATCCAACGAGTCTCCCATTACCAAATTGAATGAGGTTTTCTCTGGATTACCAAAGTAGTACATAATATCTGTCACATAATGAGCATCGATGGTTTTAGGAGGTTCCTCATCTCCATGAGCAGCAAGTACACCTAATTTTTTGGTATTTCGTGTTCCATATAGATAACTAAAGTTAAAGAACAACTAAGAACAGCAAATAAAAATTACTTAGTGATAAAGCAAACAAGCACACACGAGAATATTCACCCCACGCTATTGCTCCCCAGCAATGGCGCCAGAAAAAGGTCTTGATAGCCCACAAGTATAGGGGATCGCAACAGTTTTCGATAAGTAAGAGTGTCGAACCCAACGAGGAGCTAAAGGCAGAACAAATATTCCCTCAAGTTCTATCAACCACCGATACAACTCCACGCACGCTTGATGTTTGCTTTACCTAGAACAAGTATGACACTAGAAATACTTTGTAGGTGTTGATGTATAGGTTTGCAAGATGATAAAGATTACGTAAATAAAAAGTAGGGGCTGTTTAGGTAAAGACACAACTAAGTTAGTTTTAGTAAAGAGCTTTTTGTTATGAGAAAGTTATTTGTCCCTAGGCAATCGATAACTAGATCGGTAATCATTATTGCAATTTTATATGAGGGAGACGCATAAGCTAACATACTTTCTCTACTTGGATCATATGCACTTATAATTGGAACTCTAGCAAGCATCCGCAACTACTAAATATCATTAAGGTAAAACCCAACCATAGCATTAAAGCATCAAGCCCTCTTTATCCCATACGCAACAACCCCCTTACTCGGGTTTGTGTTTCCGTCACTCACGCAACCCACTATAAGCGAATCATGAACGTATTGCAACACCCTACAGCGGGGATCCCTCACGCTTGCGCGACACGGAGAGCACCATAGGACAGCACCAATAATAAAACTTGCAACTCAAACCAATCTTGATCATCAAATAGCCCATTGCTACCTCTTGAGCACTTGCGTTGGTTTTCCCTTGAAGAGGAAAGGGCGATGCAGCAAAGTACCGTAAGTATTTCCCTTAGTTTTTGAGAACCAAGGTATCAATCCAGTAGGAGGCCATGCACGAGTCCCTCGCACCTACACAAACAAATAAATCCTCGCAATCAACACGATAAGGGGTTGTCAATCCCTACACTGTCACTTACAAGAGTGAGATCTGATAGATATGATAAGATAATATCTTTGGTATTATTATCATAAAGATGCAAAGTAAAATAAAAGGCAAAGGAAATAAATAAGTATTGGAAGATTAATATGGTAGAAGATAGACCCGGGGGGCATAGGTTTCACTAGTGACTTCTCTCGAGAGCATAAGTATTCACGGTGGGTAGAAAAATTACTGTTGAGAAATTGACAGAATTGAGCATAGTTATGAGAATATCTGGGTATGATCATGTATATAGGCATCACATCCGAGACAAGTAGACCGACTCCTGCCTGCATCTACTACTATTACTCCACACATCGACCGCTATCCAGCATGCATCTAGAGTATTAAGTTCAAGAGAATAGAGTAACGCTTTAAGCAAGATGACATGATGTAGAGGGATAAACTCATGCAATATGATGAAAATCCCATCTTGTTATCCTCGATGGCAACAATACAATACGTGCCTTGCTGCCCCAACTGTCACTGGGAAAGGACATCGCAAGATTGAACCCAAAGCTAAGCACTTCTCCCATTGCAAGAAAGATCAATCTAGTAGGCCAAACCAAACTGATAATTCGAAGAGACATGCAAAGATAACCAATCATACATAAAAGAATTCAGAGAAGATTCAAATATTGTTCATAGATAAACTTGATCATAAACCCACAATTCATCAGTCTCAACAAACACACCGCAAAAGAAGATTACATCGAATAGATCTCCATAAGAGAGGGGAAGAACTTTGTATTGAGATCCAAAAAGAGAGAAGAAGCCATCTAGCTAATAACTATGGACCCGTAGGTCTGAGGTAAACTACTCACACTTCATCAGAGAGGCTATGGTGTTGATGTAGAAGCCCTCCATGATCGATGCCCCCTCCGGCGGAGCTCCGGAACAGGCTCCAAGATGGGATCTCGTGGATACAGAAAGTTACGGCGGTGGAATTAGGGTTTTGGCTCCGTATCTGGTAGTTTGGGGGTACGTAGGTATATATAAGAGGAAGGAGTACATTGGTGGAGCAACAGGGGGCCCACGAGGGTGGAGGGCGCGCCTGTGGGGGGGGGGGGTAGGCGCGTCCCCCTACCTCGTGGCCTCCTGATTGATTTCTTGACGTAGGGTCCAAGTCCTGTGGATCATGTTCGTTCCGAAAATCACGTTCCCGAAGGTTCCATTCTGTTTGGACTCCGTTTGATATTCCTTTTCTTCGAAACTCTAAAATAAGCAAAAACAGCAATTCTGGGTTGGGCCTCCGGTTAATAGGTTAGTCCCAAAAATAATATAAAAGTGTATAATAAATCCCAATAATGTCCAAAACAGAATATAATCAAAAAATATAGATATGTCGGAGACGTATCAAGTATCCCCAAGCTTAATTCCTGCTCGTCCTCGAGTAGGTAAATGATAAAAACAGAATTTTTTATGTGGAATGCTACTTGGCATAATTTCAATGTAATTCTTCTTAATTGTGGTATGAATATTCAGATCCGAAAGATTCAAGACAAAAGTTCAATATTGACATAGAAATAATAATACTTCAAGCATACTAACTAAGAAATTATGTCTCTTCAAAATAACATGGCCAAAGAAAGTTATCCCTACAAAATCATATAGTCTAGCTATACTCAATCTTCACCACACAAAGTATTTAAATCATGCACAACCCCGATGACAAGCCAAGCAATTGTTTCGTACTTTTGGTGTCCTCAAACTTTTTCAATCTTCACGCAATACATGAGCATGAGCCATGGACATAGCACTTTAGGTGGAATAGAATGGTGGTTGTGGAGGAGACAAAAAAAGGAAGATAGTCTCACATCAACTAGTCATATCAATGGGCTATGGAGATGCCCATCAATAGATATCAATGTGAGTGAGTAGGGATTGCCATGCAACGGATGCACTAGAGCTATAAGTATATGAAAGCTCAACAAAATGAACTAATTGGGTGTGCATCCAACTTGCTTGCTCACGAAGACCTAGGGCATTTTGAGGAAGCCCATCATTGGAATATACAAGCCAAGTTCTATAATGAAAAATTCCCACAAGTATATGAAAGTGATAACATAGGAGACTCTCTATTATGAAGATCATGGTGCTACTTTGAAGCACAAGTATGGTAAAAGGATAGTAGCATTGTCCCTTCTCTCTTTTTCTCTCATTTTTTTATTTGGGCCTTCTTTTTTTATTTTTTATGGCCTCTTTTTTTTCGTCCGGAGTCTCATCCCGACTTGTGGGGGAGTCATAGTCTCAATCATCCTTTCTTCACTTGGGACAATGCTCTAAAAATGATGGTCATCACACTTTTATTTTCTTACAACTCAACACTTAGAACAAAATATGACTCTATGTGAATGCCTCTGGCGGTGTACCGGGATATCCAATGAATCAAGAGTGACATGTATGAAACAATTATGAATGGTGGCTTTGCCACAAATACAATGTCAACTACATTATCATGCAAAGCAATATGACAATGATGGAGCGTGTCATAGTAAACGGAACGGTGGAAAGTTGCATGGCAATATATCTCGGAATGGCTATGGAAATGCCATGATAGGTAGGTATGGTGGCTGTTTTGAGGAAGGTATATGGTGGGTGTATGATATCGGCGAAAGGTCTGCGGTATTAGAAACTCTAGCAATGGTGGAAGGGTGAGAGTGCGTATGTTCCATGGACTCAACATTAGTCATAAAGTACTCATATACTTATTGAAAAAATCTACAAGTTATCAAAGCAAAGTATTACGCGCATGCTCCTAGGGGGATAGATTGGTAGGAGAAGACCATCGCTCGTCCCCGACCGCCACTCATAAGGAAGACAATCAATAAATAAATCACGCTCCGACTTCATCACATAAGGGTTCACCATACGTGCATCCTACGGGAATCACAAACTTTAACACACGTATTTCTCAAATTCACAACTACTCAAATAGCATGACTCTAATATCAACATCTCCATATCTCAAAACAATTATCAAGTATCAAACTTCTCATAGTATTCGACACAATCATAAGATAATTTTTATTATTAATCTTGAATGCCTAACATAATTAAAGCAAATTACCATGCTGTTTTGTAGGACTCTCAAAATAATCTAAGTGAATCATGAGAGAACAATATTTTCTATAAAACAAATCCAGCAACATGCTCTAAAAGATATAAGTGAAGCACTAGAGCAAAAACTATATAACTCAAAAGATATAAGTGAAGCACATAGAGTATTCTAACAATTTACGAATCATGTGTGTCTCTCTCAAAAGGTGTGTGCAGCAAGGATGATGGTGGAAAACTAACAAATAAAGACTCAAATAATACAAGACGCTCCAAGCAAAACACATATCATGTGGTGAATAAAAATGCTCCAAGTAAGGTTACCGATAGAAGTAGACGAAAGAGGGGATGCATCCGGGGCATCCCCAAGCTTTGGCTTTTAGGTGTCCTTAGATTATCTTGCGGGTGCCATGTGCATCCCCAAGCTTAGGCTCGTGCCACTCCTTGTTCCATAATCCATCAAATCTTTACCCAAAACTTGAAAACTTCACAACACAAAACATAAAGTAGAAAATCTCATGAGCTCCGTTAGCGAAAGAAAAGAAAACACCACTTCAAGGTACTGTAATTAACTAATTATTTATTTATATTGGTGTTAAACCTACTGTATTCGAACTTCTCTATGGTTTATAAACTATTTTACTAGCCATAGATTCATCAAAATAAGCCAACAACACACGAAAAAACAGAATCTGTCAAAAATAGAACAGTCTGTAGTAATCTGTAGCTAACGCAAGATCTGGAACATCAAAAATTCTAAAATAACTATATAGACTTGAGGAATTTATCTATTAATCATCTTCAAAAAGAATTAACTAAATATCACTTCCCAAATAAAAATGGCAGCAATTCTCGTGAGTGCTAAAGTTTCTGTTTTTTACGGCAAGATTAAGAAGACTTTCCCCAAGTCTTCCCAACGGTTTTACTTGGCACAAACACTAATTAAACACAAAAACACAACCAAAAGAGAGGATAGATAAATTATTTATTACTAAACAGGATCAAGAATCAAGGACTAAAAATAAAATTGGGTTTCCTCCCAACAAGCGCTATCATTTAACGCCCCTAGCTAGGCGTAAAAGCAAGGATAGATCTAGTTATTGCCATCTTTGGAAGGCAATCCATAAGTGTCTCTCATAATAGATTCATAAGGTAATTTAATTTTCTTTCTAGGGAAGTGTCCCATGCCTTTCCTTAACAGAAATTGGAATCTAATATTCCCTTCCTTCATATCAATAATTGCACCAATCGTTCAAAGGAAAGGTCTACCAAGAATAATAGGACATGAAGGATTGCAGTCGATATCAAGAACAATAAAATATATGGGCACATAGTTCCTATTTGCAACAATAAGAACATCATTAATTCTTCCCATAGTTTTCTTAATGGTGGAATCCGCAAGGTGCAAGTTCAAAGAGCAGTCATCAAAATCACGGAAACCTAGCAAATCACAAAAAGTCTTTGAAATCGTGGAAACACTAGCACCCAACTCACACAAAGCATAGCATTCATGATATTTAATTTTAATTTTAATAGTAGGTTCCCACTCATCATAAAGTTTTCTAGGGATAGAAACTTCGAACTAAAGTTTTTCTTCATAAGATTGCATCAAAGCATCAACGATATGTTTAGTAAAAGCTTTATTTTGACTATAAGCATGAGGAGAATTTAGCATGGATTGCAACAAGGAAATACATTCTATCAAAGAGAAATTATCATAATTAAATTCCTTGAAATCCAAAATAGTGGGTTCATTAATATTTAGAGTTCTGACTTCTTCAATCCCACTTTTAACAATTTTAGCATCAAGATCTAAAGACTCTGAATTTTTGGAACGTCGTCTAGGTAAAGGTGGATCATAATCAGTCCCATCATTTTCAAGATTCATATTGCAAAACAAAGATTTAATAGGGGACACATCAATAACTTTTATATCTTCATCTTTATTATCATGGAAACTAGAAGAACACGCTTTTATAAAGCAATCTTTCTTAGCACGCATCCTAGCGGTTCTTTCTTTGCACTCATCAATGGAAATTCTCATGGCTTTGAGAGACTCATTGATATCATGCTTAGGAGGAATAGATCTAAGTTTCAAAGAATCAACATTAAGAAATTCTATCAACGTTCCTAGCCAACTCATCAATCTTAAGCAATTTTTCTTCAATCAAAGCATTGAAATTCTTTTGCCAAGTAATACATTCTTTAATATTAGATTCAAAATCAGAGGGCATCTTATTATAATTTCCATAAGAATTGTTGTAGGAATTACCATAATTATTAGAGGAATTACTAGGATACGGCCTAGGATTAAAGTTTCCTCTATACGCGTTGTTACCAAAGTTATTCCTACCAACAAAATTCACATCCATAGATTCATTATTATTCTCAATCAAAGTAGACAAAAGCATATCATTAGGATCAGAAGAAACACTTTTATTAGCAAATAATTTCTATAGCGACCAGACCTCAAACAGTCTGATCTCTGTGCTCCGGTGTCATCCCTGGATCAGTAATGCTGACACCACACAGTACTTGGAGGATTTATAGCAGAGTAGCAATCACACACTTATTACATTGAGTGTCTCAAAAGAGAACTTATTACAATAAATATGACTTAAGGCCATCTAATAACGATAACAGCGGAAGGCTTGGAAGATAAGTGAGTCCATCAACTCCAACGGCATCACTGAGTATAGAACCACGACCTAAAAACTCCTTAATCGTCGTCTGAAAAGTCTGCAACATTAACGTTGCAGCCCGAAAATGGGTCAGCACATGGAATATGCTGGCAAGGTAACACATAGAGAGTAATGGAATGAAACAGCTATACTATATGCATATTTGGCTGGTGGAAAGCTCTATGGTTACAGTTTTGCGTAAAGCTAATTTTTCCCTACTTCAAAGGAATAATTTTATTTAACTATCATGGTGGTTGTTAAACGTTGAGAATGGTTGACAGCATTCTCAATCCCAATTAAGCATCATCATTAAACATAACCCAACAAAATTAATTTAGAGTAACATGTTGAGATTCACATGAAAATCCAAGTACTAGATACTCAAGATGATTAGTTTATTACACTCTGCAGAGGTTTGCGCACTTTTCCCCACAAGACTCGGTCGCCTCCATTTGGTTTCTCGCACTACATGGTGTTTGAGAAGACGGATGACCGAGACATAGTCTTTCGGAAGCGCAAGCACCTTACGATTGGGTAGACCGTACCACCTACATCCCCTACATCTGCTAGTCTACCACTGTAAGAGTTCGCACGACTTAGTCAACTATGCTAGAGCCCATAATAGCTTGTGGCTGCACACGGAAGTTTCTAGTATGAATAGTTTGATGATCCCTTTGAGCTTGGGTGGCGGTCCAAAAGAAAACAGGCAAGTCCTGGAATACCCAGGTGCCTCAATGCACCCAGATGTGTGTTTAAGTTGCCACCTTAGATAAACCATTAATTAACAATCTCACATCTGTCATGGATTTCACTCACCCAATCCACGTCTACTAGCGTAGCTTGGCATAATAAGCAAACGTAGAAGTAACTCCCAAAGGTTTGAAAATAAACAGGTAATAGGTACTACCTCATCTACTTCCCATCCCACAATTTAATTAGATCCTAATCATGCAATGTGTGAGGATTGATCTAATGCAATAAAACTGTGTAGTAGAAAAGGTATGATCAAAGTGTTACTTGCCTAGCTGATGATCCGCGAAACCTAATGATTCGAAGTAACAGGCGGCGCACTCCGGGTATTCTATCGTAGACAAACAAACAAGCATACAATAAGTACTCATCTAATGCACAGGTAAAACTCAAATAAGAGATCTAACCAGAAGGTTCAACTTAAGAACTCCGGTTGGCAAAAGGAATCAAATCGAACGAAGCAATGAAAGTCAAATGGCGAAAGAAAACAACTTCGTTCTAGTAATCTGGATCTAGGGCAAATTTTACAGTAACAAAAACTTGTTTAAGTTGGTTAAACAGATAGAGGGTTTCGCGACGAATCCCTAGGCGCTTGAATCGCCTGATTCCGATAAACGAGCGAAAATTTAAACTGAAACGAAAATCGGATCAGAAATTGCGATCAGAAAAACCGTGGATTCAATCTGAGAAAAAGAAAAACGACGAACGCCGATTTTTTTTCTTTTTTTCGGCATGGAAAATGAGGCACGACGAACCTCGGGCGGCGGCTCCGGCGGCGTGCGCAGATCGAGGCGGGGCTGATGGGCTGGGGCGGCGCTATTTAAAGGGTGCGCCCGGGCGGTGTCCCGCTCGGGTATGGCCAGAAGTCGGTTCGTTTTTTTAGTTATTTCGCTCGGAAGAAAAATAAAAAGAAATACTAAACGGACTCCAAAAATTCCGAAATAAATTTTCACGGGCTTCTAAAATCAAGCCGCACAAGGTGAACATTTATTTGGGCCCTAAATGCAATTTTGAAAAACGCACATTTTTCCTAAATTCAAATAAAACACCGAAAAACTCCGAAATAAAATCTTATTTGATTTTTTATTAAATCCTCAATATTTCTTTATTTTGGGAAATTCATTTTATTCCCTCTCTCATATTTTTGTAATAGAAATAATTGATGATAAAATAAATAAAATCAAATGATCCTATTCTCAAAATTTGAGAAAACTCAAAAATGAAAATAACGAAATCCCCAACTCTCTCCGTGGGTCTTTGAGTTGCGTAGAATTTCTAGGATCAACCAAAATGCAAAATAAAATATGATATGCATGATGATCTAATGTATAACATTCCAAATTGAAAATTTGGGATGTTACAAACCTACCCCCCTTAAGATGAATCTCGCCCTCGAGATTCGGGTTGGCTAGAAAATAGGTGAGGGTGGTCTTTGTGCAAATCTTCCTCTCGTTCCCAGGTGGCTTCATCCTCCGTGTGGTGGCTCCACTGAACTTTGCAAAACTTAATAACTTTGCTGCGAGTAACTCGGCTGGCAAACTCGAGAATCTTAACCGGCTTCTCCTCGTAGGTCAAATCGTTATCCAACTGAATAGTTTCCAATGGCACTGTGTCTCTCAACGGTATGTCAGCCATCTCCGCGTGACATTTCTCTAACTGAGAAACGTGAAACACATCATGAACTCCTGACAATCCTTCAGGCAATTCCAACTTGTAGGTCACTTCTCCCATACGCTCCAAAACTCGATATGGTCCTACAAATCATGGTGCTAACTTCCCTTTAACTCCAAAACACTTTGTTCCCCGAAGTGGAGATACTCAAAGTTAAGCTCTGTCTCCGACTTCGTAAACTGTCTCCTTGCGTTTAGAATCCGCATAACTCTTCTGTCTGGACTGGGCTACCTTGAGCCTATCGCGAAGCAACTTCACCTTCTCTTCAGACTCTTTAATCAAGTCAGGACCAAACAACTGGCGGTCTCCAACTTCGTCCCATGACAACGGTGTCCTGCACCTCCTTCCGTACAAGGCTTCGAAAGGGGCCATCTTTAAACTGGTTTGATAACTGTTGTTGTAAGAGAACTCTGCATATGGCAAATTATCGTCCCAACTAGATCCGTAATCTAGCGCACAAGCTCTCAGCATATCCTCCAAAATCTGATTGACTCTCTCGGTCTGTCCATCTGTCTGTGGATGAAAAGCTGTACTGAATTCTAGCCTGGTTCCCAAAGTTTCATGCAACTGCTTCTAGAACTTTGAGGTAAACTGGGTTCCTCTATCCGATACGATACTCCTTGGAAATCCATGCAGACATACGATCCTGGTCATGTATATCTTTGCCAACTTAGCACTGGTGTAAGTGGTCTTTACTGGGATGAAATGAGCTACTTTCGTCAATCGATCAACTACAACCCAAATCGAGTCACAGCCTGAACGAATCCTGGGAAATCCCGTGATAAAATCCATGCCTAGCTTATCCCACTTCCATTTGGGTATCGGCAATGGTTGTAACAATCATGCTGGCTTCTGATGCTCTGCCTTTACTATCTGACATACATCACAAACTGCTACATACTCCGCTATATCCTTCTTCATTCCGGTCCACCAGAAAATATCCTTCAAACCCAAATACATCTTGGTATTTCCTGGGTGAATTGAATACGGTGAGTCATGTGCCTCTTGCAAAATCAACTTCCTGATCTCCGGGTCATTGGGCACATAAACGCGGTCTTCAAACCATAGGGTGTCGTGCTCATCCTCACGAAATCCTTTAGCTTTTCCTTTGCTCAGATTCTCCTTTATAGTGGCAATCTCTTTGTCAGCTTTCTGAGCTTCCCTGATTTTATCCATCAAGGTTGACCGAATCTCCATTGCTGCTACATCACCTCTCGAAACTATTTCCAAACATAGTTCACGAAGATTATCTGCTAACTCCTTGGGTATTTCTCCCGTCATTAACGTATTGACATGGCTCTTACGGCTTAATGCATCAGCTACTACATTAGCCTTTCCAGGGTGATAATGCAATTTCATATCACAATCCTTGATAAGCTCCAACCATCTCCTTTGTCTGAGATTTAATTCCTTCTGTGTGAAAATGTACTTCAAACTCTTATGATCCGTGTACACCTCACAATGATTTCCAATGAGAAAATGTCTCCATGTCTTCAATGCATGCACTACGGCTGATAACTCCAAATCATGCGTAGCATAATTCAACTCATGAGGCTTCAGTTGTCTTGAGGCATAAGAAACAACTCTCCCTTCCCGCATAAGCACTGCTCCAAGTCCTCGAAGTGAAGCGTCGCAATACACCTCATAATCCCTGGTCTGGTCTGGCAAAATCAACACTGGTGAGGTAACCAAACGTTTCTTCAACTCCTGGAAACTAGCCTCACATTCCTCTTTCCATATGAACTTGGTATCTTTCTTCAACAACTCAGTCATAGGCTTCGCAATATTTGAGAAATTCTCAATAAATCTCCGGTAGTATCCTGCGAGTCCAAGAAAACTCCGGATCTCTCCAACTGTTGTTGGGGCTTCCCACTTGGTCATGGTTTCAACTTTAGCGGGATCTACTGCTATACCTTCTCCAGATATAACATGTCCGAGGAATCCTACTTCCTTCAACCAAAACTCACATTTGCTGAACTTGGCATATAATTGATGTTCTCTGAGCTTTCCAAGTACCAAACGCAAATGCTCCTTATGTTCCTCTTCATTCTTCGAATAAACCAGGATATCATCAATGAACACTACGACGAACTTACCCAAAAACTCCATCAACACTTTGTTCATCATGTTCATAAAATAGGCAGGTGCGTTAGTCAGACCAAATGACATAACGGTATACTCATACAGCCCATACCTGGTGGTAAAAGCTGTCTTCGGAATATCCTGTTCTCGAATCTTCAATTGGTGGTATCCTGATCGCAGATCGATCTTGGAAAATACCTTAGCTCCTTGCAATCGATCAAACAGATCATTGATCATCGGTAGTGGGTACTTGTTCTTGATCGTTACTTCATTCAATCCTCGATAATCAACAACCATCCTTAACGATCCATCCTTCTTCTCCACTAGAAGTACTGGCGATCCCCAAGGTGAAGAACTTGGGCAAATATATCCTTTATCCAGTAACTCCTTAATCTGCTTCCTAATTTCCACCAAATCCTTTGCTGGCATCCTATATGGTCTCTTTGATATTGGCCCGGTGCCTGGCAATAGCTCAATCAAAAACTCAATATCTCTATCCGGTGGCATGCCTGGCAACTCCTCTGGAAATACTTCAGGAAAATCCCTTACCACTAGTACTTCCTCCTGCACAACTCCTGTTAGACAATTTACATGAGTCCTCTTTGGCACATGCCGGGATACATACTTGATCCTTCTCCCTTCTGGGGTGGTAAGAAAAATTGACTTACTGGCACATTCAATATTCCCTTCATACTTTGATAACCAATCCATGCCTAATATCATATCCAATCCTTGAGATTCCAATACTATTAGATCTGAGGGAAAAACGTAGTTACCAATCCTTAATGGTAACCGATCACACCATAGACTAGCCACATATTCTGCTCCGAGCGAGGTTACTAACATGGGTGACCTAAGGGCTTGGGTTGGTAGGTTATACTTATCCACAAATCCCCTTGAGATGTATGAATGCGATGCGCCAGTATCAAAAAGAACGAGTGCAGTAAATGACTTAACCAAAAACTTACCTATTACTGCATCGGGCTGAGCTTCAACCTCCTCCACGCTAACGTGGTTCACCTGTCCCATGTTGAAAGGGTTCGGCTTCTTCCCAGAACTTCCATTGCCATTTTGGCCTTCAGGACATTCATTGGCATAATGTCTGGTCTTCGAACACTTAAAACAAGTGACTTGGCTCAGGTCCTTCTTGGCTGGGGTTGATGGGTTGGTGCGGTTCTGGTCGTTGCTTCCTCCATTGCCATTACCATTCTTGGTGCCATTGTGATTGTGCAAGCTACCTCCTCCATGGGTATGCTGAAAATGTCCTCCCGGTCTAGGGGTAAAACGTGGCTTCTGCTGAGCTCCTGAATTGTACTTCACTTGTCCATACTTCCTCTTGCGATTCTCAATTTGCTGCTTCTTCCCTTCAATCATAAGAGCACGATCTACCAACTCCTGGTAGTTGTTGAAGGTTGCTACCATCAACTGCATGCTCAACTCGTCATTCAGTCCTTCCAGAAACTTCTCCTGCTTAGCTGCATCCGTAGCGACGTCATCTGGGGCATAACGTGCTAGCTTACTAAATTCCACCACATACTGGCCGACTGTCCTTCCTCCTTGGCGCAAGTTGCGAAACTCACGCTTCTTCATGGCCATAGCTCCTGCTGAAACATGTGCAGTACGAAAAGCCTGCTGAAACTGGTCCCGTGTGACAGTGTCTACTTGGAAAGTGGCTGTGAAATTCTCCCACCATGATGCTGCGGGTCCTTCTAACTGATGTGCGGCAAACTTCACCTTCTCCGCATCTGTGCATCCTGCTGTGGTCAACTCCCTAGCTGTCTTGCGGAGCCAATCATCTGCTACTATCGGCTCGGTGCTACTGGAAAACACCGGCGGATTCAGCCTAAGAAAACGGGCTAAGTGGTCAACAGGTGGTGGTGGTGGTGGTGGTGATGGTGGTGGTGGGTTGTTGTTATTGTTCCCTTGATTCTGATTCTGGACTAGCAACTGCATCAATGTGTTCTGCTGCTGGATTAACTGGGTGAGCTCCGGTGGAAAGGCAAATCCAGGGTCATGTCTCGGAGGCATCTGAGGGTTTAGAAAAGATGAGATATAAGAATAGAGGGGGTCTAAAGAGAAAACACAACCTATATGCACATGAGGCAAAAGCAAACAATTCACTTCATCAATCAAACAAGGGCATACAATCGATCTATCTATCGCAAAAGTGCTCGGACTACTATATTTAGATGGTGGACTACTACTACTGATGAGGTGGTCTACTAGAATTATTCTTCGGCCGTTGACTCCATAATATCTGCTCCAGCTTCATCAACATAGTCATCATTACTGCTATCTGGTTCCGAGTGGGTGTCGTCGATGATGATGTAGTCTTCCGGGCTAATTTCCTGAGGTTCTTCGTCTTCATCTATTGGCGTAGGGTCTCCCATAAATATTCCAATCTTCTTGATCAGGTCGTCATTCTTCTCCACCAATACTTCAATTTCCTCTTCATAATCTTCACGTGTAGCCTTGAGTTCTTCCTCCAGTTCCTTGATTCTAGTCTTTGCCTTCTTCAGGTCTATCATGTCGGTGCACATCTGGTTCTCCTATCATCGAATGTGCTGATTTAACTCCTGGATAAAAGCTGCGATTGATCTATCCTTCCTGGTGCTGATCATCTCCAGTGTTCATCTCGGCGCCCACAAATCTGGTAGATAGTATCCTTGAGATCCTTGCGGTAGACTTCTCCAATGTGTCCCATGGCGATGTGAGCTGCCATGCTCTTTCCTAGATTCCAAGTTGGTGCATCAAAAGAAAATTCTATGGGCTCAGTGAATGGCATGAACGTCCTTCCTAGAACTTGAACTTGAATCATCCAGCGCTCTTCTTCAGGTAAAGTGGCGTTGTAGGTTCCCGTGAAGCTTGGTACTCCTATATTCAGGTATCTAGTGACTTCCTTCAAGTGGCGTCCAAAGGGTGTATCTTCATCCGGTTGTGTGAACTTGTTCCTTGCATCCGCCATCCTAAAGAGTAGAAAAGATGAGAGGTCAGAAGAGAAGAGAGTGAATAGTGATCTAGGTCTTTAGCTTAGTGGTCGTGTCCTATAGTCAGCGTGTGCTCTGATACCATCTCTGTAGTGACCAGACCTCAAACAGTCTGATCTCTGTGCTCCGATGTCATCCCTGGATCAGTAATGCTAACACCACACAGTACTCGGAGGATTTATAGCAGAGTAGCAATCACACACTTATTACATCGAGCGTCTCAAAAGAGAACTTATTACAATAAATATGGCTTAAGGCCATGTAATAACGATAACAGCGGAAGGCTTGAAAGATAAGTGAGTCCATCAACTCCAACGGCATCACTAAGTATAGAACCATGACCTAAAAACTCCTTAATCGTCGTCTAAAAAGTCTGCAACATTAACGTTGCAGCCCGAAAACGGGTCAGCACATGGAATATGCTGGCAAGGTAACACATAGAGAGTAATGGAATGAAACAGGTATACCATATGCATATTTGGCCGGTGGAAAGCTCTATGGTTACAGTTTTGCGTAAAGCCAATTTTTCCCTACTTCAAAGAAATAATTTTATTTAACTATCATGGTGGTTGTTAAACATTGAGAATGGTTGACAGTATTCTCAATCCCAATTAAGCATCATCATTAAACATAACCCAACAAAATTAATTTAGAGTAACTTGTTGAGATTCACATGAAAATCCAAGTACTAGATACTCAAGATGTCCATAACCGGGGACACGGCTAACCATGATTAGTTTATTACACTCTGCAGAGGTTTGCGCACTTTTCCCCACAAGACTCTATCGCCTCCGTTTGGTTGCTCGCACTACATGGTGTTTGAGAAGACGGATGACCGAGACATAGTCTTTCAGAAGCGCTAGCACCTTACGATTGGGTAGACCGTACCACCTACACCCCCTACATCTGCTAGTCTACCACTGTAAGAGTTCGCACGACTTAGTCAACTATGCTAGAGCCCATAATAGCATGTGGCTGCACACGGAAGTTTCTAGTATGAATAGTCTCGTGATCCCTTTGAGCCTGGGTGGCGGTCCAAAAGAAAACAGGCAAGTCCTGGAATACCCAGGTGCCTCAGTCCACCCAGATGTGTGTTTAAGTTGCCACCTTAGATAAACCATTAATTAACAATCTCACATCTGTCATGGATTTCACTCACCCAATCCACGTCTACTAGCATAGCTTGGCATAATAAGAAAACGTAGAAGTAACTCCCAAAGGTTTGAAAATAAATAGGTAATAGGTACTACCTCATCTACTTCCCATCCCACCATTTAATTAGATCCTAATCATGCAATGTGTGAGGATTAACTGGGTAGTATAAAAGGTATGATCAAAGTGTTACTTGCCTTGCTGATGATCCGCGAAACCTAACGATTTGAAGTAACAGGTGGCGCACTCTGGGTATTCTATCGCAGACAAACAAAGAAGAATACAATAAGTACTCATCTAATGCACAGGTAAAACTCAAATAAGAGATCTAACCAGAAGGTTCAACTTAAGAACTCCGGTTGGCAAAAAGAATCAAATTGAACGAAGCAACGAAAGTCAAACGGCGAAAGAAAACAACTTCATTCTAGTAATCTGGATCTAGGGAAAATTTTACAGTAACAAAAACTTGTTTAAGTTGGTTAAACGGATAAAGGGTTTCGAGACGAATCCCTAGGCGCTTGAATCGCCTGATTCCGATAAACGAGCGAAAAGTTAAACTAAAACGAAAATCGGATCAGGAATCGCGATCAGAAAAATCGCGGATTTAATCCGAGAAAAAGAAAAACGACGAACGCCGAACTTTTTTTCCTCTTTTTTCGGCACGGAAAACGAGGCACGACGAACCTCGGGCGGCGGGATCGTCGGCGGCGGCGGCTCCGGCGGCACACGCGGATCGAGGCGGGGCTGATGGGCTGGGGCGACTCGGGGCGGCGCTATTTAAAGGCTGCCCCCAGGCGGTGTCCCGCTCGGGTACGGCCCGAAGTCGGTTCGTTTTTTTAGTTATTTCGCTCAGAAGAAAAATAGAAAGAAATACTAAACAGACTCCAAAAATTCCAAAATAAATTTTCACGGGCTTCTAAAATCAAGCCGCACAAGGTGAACATTTATCTGGGCCCTAAATGCAATTTTGAAAAACGCACATTTTTCCTAAATTCAAATAAAACACCGAAAAAGTCCGAAATAAAATCTTATTTGATTTTTAATTAAATCCTCAATATTTCTTTATTTTTGGAAAGTCATTTTATTCCCTCTCTCATATTTTTGTAATAGAAATAATTGATGATAAAATAAATAAAATCAAATGATCCTATTCTCAAAATTTGAGAAAACTCAAAAATGAAAATAACGAAATCCCCAACTCTCTCCGTGGGTCATTGAGTTGCGTAGAATTTCTAGGATCAAAAAAATGCAAAATAAAATATGATATGCATGACGATCTAATGTATAACATTCCAAATTGAAAATTTGGGATGTTACAATTTCATAAGTTCATCCATCTTTCCACTCAAAACATTAATTTCTTCTATCGCATGCACTTTTTTATTAGTAGATCTTTTAGGAGTTTAGTAGCTTCTCCTAAAGTGATTTTCATAAAAGTGCCTCCTGCGGCTGAATCTAAAAGATTTCTAGAAGCAAAATTCAATTCGGCATAAAAATTTTGTATAATCATCCACAAATTCAAACCATGCGTAGGGCAATTACGTATCATTAATTTCATTCTCTCCCAAGCTTGTGCAACATGTTCATGATCAAGTTGCTTAAAATTCATAATATCGTTTTAAGGGAGATGATCTTAGCGGGAGGAAAATAGTTAGAGATAAAAGCATCTTTGCACTTAGTACACGAATCAATACTATTTTTAGGCAAAGACGAAAACCAAGCTTTAGCACGATCTCTAAGCAAAAAAGGAAATAGCTAAAATTTAACTATATCATTGTCCACATATTTCTTCTTTTGCATATCACACAAATCAACGAAGCTATTTAGATGGGTAGCGGCGTCTTCACTAGGAAGGCCGGAAAATGGATCTTTCATGACAAGATTCAGCAAGGCAGCATTAATTTCACAAGATTCAGTATCGCTAAGTGGAGAAATCGGAGTGCTAATAAAATCATTGTTGTTGGTATTCGTAAAGTCACATAATTTGGTATTATCTTGAGCCATCATGACAATCAAGCAATCCAACACACAAGCAAACAAGAAACGGGCAAAAAGAGGCGGATAGAGAAAGATAGGGATGATAGAGAGAGAGGGCGAATAAAACGGCAAGGGTGATGTGGGGGAGAGGAAAATGAGAGGCAAATGGCAAATAATGTAATGCCGGAGATAAGGATTTTGTGATGGGTACTTGGTATGTTGACTTTTGTGTAGACCTCCCCGGCAACGGTGCCAGAAATTTTTCTTGCTACCTCTTGAGCACTTGCGTTGGTTTCCCTTAAAGAGGAGAGGGTGATGCAGCAAAGTAGCGTAACTATTTCCCTCAGTTTTTGAGAACCAAGGTACCAATCCAGTAGGAGGCCACGCACGAGTCCCTCGCACCTACACAAACAAATAAATCCTCGCAACCAACGCGATAAGGGGTTGTCAATCCCTACACGGTCACTTACGAGAGAGAGATCTGATAGATATGATAAGATAATATTTTTGGTATTTTTATGATAAAGATGCAAAGTAAAATAAAAGCCAAAGGAAATAAATGAGTATTGGAATATTAATATGATAGAAGATAGACCCGGGGGCCATAGGTTTCACTAGTGGCTTCTCTCGAGAGCATAAGTATTCACGGTGGGTAGACAAATTACTGTTGAGCAATTGACAGAATTGAGCATAGTTATGAGAATATCTAGGTATGATCATGTATATAGGCATCACGTCCGAGACAAGTAGACCGACTCCTGCCTGCATCTACTACTATTACTCCACACATCGACTGCTATCTAGCATACATGTAGAGTATTAAGTTCAAGAGAACAGAGTAATGCTTTAAGCAAGATGACATGATGTAGAGGGATAAACTCATGCAATATGATGAAAACCCCATCTTGTTATCCTCGATGGCAACAATACAATATGTGTCTTGCTGCCCCTACTGTCACTTGGAAAGGACACCTCAAGATTGAACCCAAAGCTAAGCACTTCTCCCATTGCAAGAAAGATCAATCTAGTAGGCCAAACCAAACTGATAATTCGAAGAGACTTGCAAAGATAACCAATCATACATAAAAGAATTCAGAGAATATTCAAATATTGCTCATAGATAAACTTGATCATAAACCCACAATTCATCGGTCTCAACAAACACACCGCAAAAGAAGATTACATCGAATAGATCTCCACAAGAGAGGGGGAGAACTTTGTATTGAGATCCAAAAAGAGAGAAGAAGCCATCTAGCTAATAACTATGGACCCGTAGGTCTGAGGTAAACTACTCACACTTCATCGGAGAGGCTATGGTGTTGATGTAGAAGCCCTCCGTGATCGATGCCCCCTCCGGCGGAGCTCCGGAACAGGCCCCAAGATGGGATCTCGTGGATACAGAAAGTTATGACGGTGGAATTAGGGTTTTTGGCTCCGTATCTTGTAGTTTGGGGGTACGTAGGTATATATAAGAGGAAGGAGTACGTCGGTGGAGCAACAGGGGGCCCACGAGGGTGGAGGGCGCGCCTGGGGGGTAGGCGCGCCCCCTAACTTGTGGCCTCCTTATTGATTTCTTGACGTAGGGTCCAAGTCCTCTCGATCATGTTCGTTCCGAAAATCACGTTCCCGAAGGTTTCATTCCGTTTGGACTCCGTTTGATATTCCTTTTCTTTGAAACCCTAAAATAGGCAAAAAAAACAGCAATTCTGGGCTGGGCCTCCGGTTAATAGGTTAGTCCCAAAAATAATATTAAAGTGTATAATAAAGCCCAATAATGTCCAAAACAGAATATAATATAGCATGGATCAATCAAAAATTATAGATACGTTGGAGACGTATCACCCATAGGACAAAACGGATCTACTCAAACATCATAGGATAGCCATACATCATTGGGAAATAATATATAGCGTTGAGCACCTTGTTTAAGTAGAGATTACAGCGGGTAAGAGAGAGGTTACACCGCTGCATAGAGGGAGGAAGAGTTGGTGATGATGGCGGTGAAGTTGTTGGTGAAGATTGCAGTGATGATGATGGCCACGGCAGTGTTCTGGCGCCACCGGAAGAGAAGGGGAGCGGGGGCCCCTTCGTCTTCTTCTTCCTTGACCTCCACCCTATAGATGGGAGAAGGGTTTCCCCTCTGGTCCTTGGCCTCCATAGCGTGGGAGGGGCAAGAGCCCCTCCGAGAGTGGATATGTCTCTCTGTCTCTCTCTGTTTCTACGTTCTCAGATTCTTCCCTTTTACCGTTTCTTATATTCCCGGAGATCCGTAACTCCGATTGGGCTGAAATTTTAACAAGATCTCGATCCGGATATTAGCTTTCTTGTGGTGAAAGAAGGGCATCAACCGCCTTACGGGGTGGCCATGAGGTTTAGGGGCGCGCCCCCTGCCTCATGCCTCCCTCGGGCACCGTCTCGCGTGGATTTTTCTTCCCAAAAATCATATATATTCCAAAAAAAATCTCCGCCAGTTTTTATCCCGTTTGGACTCCGTTTGATATGGATATTCTGTGAAACAAAAAACATGCAACAAACAGGAACTGGCACTGGGCACTGGATCAATATGTTAGTCCCAAAAATAGTATAAAAAGTTGCCAAAAGTATATGAAAGTTATAGAATATTGGCATGGAACAAACAAAACTTATAGATACGACGGAGACGTATCAATGGCCGGCTCCGCCGCCGCGAGCTCTTGGGAAGGAGGGACGCGTTGTCGAGCAGAGACCCTCGCCGCCACCGTCGAAGGGCTGGCGCCCCCTCTCGCCATGGCTGATGAAAGAACGGAGCTGAGGTGCAAGGAGAGGGATGATGAAAGATTGTGGGATGCCATCCCCCTCCCCCTTCTTATAAAGGGGCGAGCTTGGGGCTCGGCCGCCCCACTCAGCCAATCCGACCATCATGGGCGTAGGGAATTGCTACCTGTTGAGCTTGCATTGGTTTTCCCCGAAGAGAAGGGATGATGCAGCAGAGTAGCATAAGTATTTCCCTCAGTTTTTGAGAACCAAGGTATCAATCCAGTGGGAGGCCATGCTCAAGTCCCTCGTACCTGCACAAAATGATAGCTACTCGCAACCAACACGATTACGGTTGCAATCCCTTCACGGTCACTTACGAGAGTGAGATCTGATAGATATAATATTTTTGGTATTTTTGGTATAGAGATGCAAAGTGAAAAGTAAAAGGCAAAGTAAAAATCAAAGCAAGATTAAAGTGATGGAGATTGATATGATGAGAATAGACCCGGGGGCCATAGGTTTCACTAGTGGCTTCCCTCAAGAGCATAAGTATTCTACAGTGGGTGAACAAATTACCGTTGAGCAATTGACAGAATTGAGCATAGTTATGAGAATATCTAGGCATGATCATGTATATAGGCATCATGTCCTTGACAAGTAGACCGAAATGATTCTGCATCTACTACTACTACTCCACTCATCGACTGCTATCCAGCATGCATCTAGAGTATTAAGTTAGAAATAGAGTAACGCTTTAAGCAAGATGACATGATGTAGAGCGATAAATTCATGCAATATGAAATAAACCCCATCTTGTTATCGTCGATGGCAACGATACAATATGTGCCTTGCTGCCCCTTCTGTCACTGGGAAAGGACACCGCAAGATCGAACCCAAAGCTAAGAACTTCTCCCATGGAAAGAACTACCAATCTAGTTGGCCGAACCAAATGGATAATTCGAAGAGACTTGCAAAGATAACCAATCATACATAAAAGAATTCAGAGAAGATTCAAATATTATTCATAGACAGACTTGATCATGAACCAACAATTCATCGGTCTCAACAAACACACCGCAAAAAGAAGATTACATCGAATAGATCTCCACAAGAGAGGGGGAGAACTTTGTATTGAGATCCAAAAAGAGAGAAGAAGCCACCTAGCTACTAACTATGGACCCAAAGGTCTGAGGTAAACTACTCACACTTCATCGGAGGGGCTATGATGATGTAGAAGCCCTCCGTGATGACGGCCCTCTCCAACGGAGCTCCGGAACAGGCCCCAAGATGGGATCTCGTGGATACAGAAAGTTGCGGTGGTGGAATTAGGTTTTTGGCTCCATTTTTTAGTTCATTTGGGGGTACGTAGGTATATATAGGAGGAAGGAGTACGTCAGTGGAGCATCGAGGGGCCCACGAGGCAGGGGGCGCGCCCTAGGGGGCGCCCCCCACTCTCGTGACCGCCTCTCCGATGCCTTGGCATAGGGTCCAAGTCTCCTGGATCATGTTCGGTGAGAAAATCACGTTCTCGAAGGTTTTATTCCGTTTGGACTCCGTTTGATAATCCGTTTCTTCGAAACACTGAAATAGGCAAAAAAAAGAGCAATTCTGGGTTGGGCCTCCGGTTAATAGTTAGTCCCAAAAATAATATAGAAGTGGAAAATAAAGCCCAATATAGTCCAAAACAGTCGATAATATAGCATGGAGCAATCAGAAATTATAGATACGTTGGAGACGTATCAGGCATCCCCAAGCTTAATTCCTGCTTGTCCTCGAGTAGGTGAATGATAAAAGGAGAATTTTTGATGCGGAGTGCTACTTGGCATAATTTCAATGCAAATCTTCTTAATTGTGGTATGAATATTCAGATTAGGAAGATTCAAGACAAAAGTTCATATTGACATAAAGAATAATAATACTTCAAGTAAACCAACAAAGCAATTATGTTTTCTCAAAGTAACATGGCCAAAGAAAGTTCATCCCTACAAAATCATATAGTTTAGTCATACTCCATTTTCTTCACACAAGAATGCTCTCATCATGCACAACCCCGATGAAAAGCCAAGAAATTGTTTCATACCTTAATAATTACAAACTCATAAACTTTCACGCAATACATGAGCGTGAGCCATGGATATAGCACTATGGGTGGGATAGAATATAATGGTGGGGGTTATGTGGAGAAGACAGAAAAGGAGAAAGTCTCACATCAACAAGGCTAATTAATGGGCTATGGAGATGCCCATCAATTGATGTTAATGCAAGGAGTAGGGATTGCCATGCAACGGATGCACTAGATCTATAAATGTATGAAAGCTCAACAAAAGAAGCTAAGTGGGTGTGCATCCAACTTGCTTGCTCACGAATACCTAGGGCACTTGAGGAGGCCCATTGTTGGAATATACAAGGCAAGTTCTATAATGAAAATTCCCACTAGTATATGAAAGTGATAACTCAAGAGACTTTCTATATGAAGAACATGGTGCTACTTTGAAGCACAAGTGTGGAAAAGGGAATAGTAGCATTGCCCCTTTTTATTTATTTTCTTTTTTTGGGCCTTCTTTTTTTTCTTTGGCCTTTCTCTTTTTTTGGGGGGACAATGCTCTATTAAATGATAATCATCACACTTTTATTTATTTACAACTCAATGATTACAATTCGATTCTAGAACAAAGTATGACTCTATATGGATGCCTCCGGCGGTGTACCGGGATATGCAATGAATCAAGAGTGACAAATATGAAAAAATTATGAACAGTGGCTTTGCCACAAATACTATGTCAACTACATGATCATGCTAAGCAATATGACAATGATGGATGTGTCATGATAAACTGGATGGTGGACAGTTGCATGGCAATATATCTCGGAATGGCTATGGAAATGCCATAATAGGTAGGTATGGTGGCTGTTTTGAGGAAGATATAAGGAGGTTTATGTGTGAAAGAGCGTATCATATCACGGGGTTTGGATGCACCGGCGAAGTTTGCACCAACTCTCGATGTGAGAAAGGGCAATGCACGGTACCGTAGAGGCTAGCAATGATGGAAGGGTGAGAGTGCGTATAATCCATGGACTCAACATTAGTCATAAAGAACTCATATACTTATTGAAAAAATCTACAAGCCATCAAAAACCAAAGTATTACGCGCATGCTCCTAGGGGGATAGATTGGTAGGAAAAGACCATCGCTCGTCCCCGACCGCCACTCATAAGGAGGACAATCAAATAACACCTCATGTTTCAAATTTGTTGCATAACGTTTACCATACGTGCATGCTACGGGACTTGCAAACTTTAACTCAAGCACTTCTCAAATTCACAATTACTTTACTAGCATGACTTTTATATTACTACCTCCATATCTCAAAACAATTATCAAGCATCCAACTTTTCTTAGTATTCAACACACTCAAAAGAAAGTTTCACAAATCTTGAATACCAAGCGAGTTATTATTAAGCAAATTACCATGCTATTAAGACTCTCAAAATAATTTAAGTGAAGCAATGAGAGATCAATAGTTTCTTTGAAACAAATCCACCACCGTGCTCTAAAATATCTAAGTGAAGCACATAGAGAAAAATTATAACGTTCAAAAGATATAAGTGAAGCACATAGAGCAAAACTACATAGCTCAAAAGATATAAGTGAAGCACATAGAGTATTCTATCAAATTTTAATTCATGTATGGCTCTCTCAAAAGGTGTGTACTACAAGGATGATTGTGGCACACTAAAACACAAAGACACAAATAATACAAGACGCTCCAAGCAAAACACATATCATGTTGGTGAGTAAAAATATAGCTCCAAGTAACTTACCGATGGAAGTGGACGAAAGAGGGGATGCCTACCGGGGCATCCCCAAGCTTTGACTTTTTGGTTTCCTTGGATTATCTTGGGGGTTCCATGGGCATCCCCAAGCTTAGGCTCTTTCCACTCCTTTTTCCATAGTCCATCAATAGAATTCACGCAAAACTTGAAAACTTCACAACACAAAACTTAAAGCAGAAAACTCGTGAGCGCCGTTAGCGAAAGAAAACAAAAGACCACTTCAAGGTACTGTAATAAACTCATTATTTATTTATATTGGTGTTAAACCTACTGTATTCCAACTTATATATGGATTATAAACTATTTTACTAACCATAGATTCATCAAAATAAGCAAACAACACACGAAAAACAGAATCTTTCAAAAACAGAACAGTCTGTAGTAATCTGTAGCTAGCGCAATATCTGGAACCCCAAAAATTCTAAAATAAATTGCTGGACGTGAGGAATTTATCTATTAATAATATGCAAAAATAATTAACTAAATAGCACTCTTCAAATAAAAATGACAGCAGTTCTCGTGAGCGCTAAAGTTTCTGTTTTTTACAGCAAGTTCAACAAGACTTTCCCCAAGTCTTCCCAACTGTTCTACTTGGCACAAACACTAATTAAACACAAAAAACACAACCAAAACAGAGGCTAGATAATTTATTTATTACTAAGCAGGAGCAAAAAGCAAGGAATAAAAATAAAATTGGGTTGCCTCCCAACAAGCGCTATCGTTTAACGCCCCTAGCTAGGCATAAAAGCGAGGATAGATCTAGGTATTGCCATCTTTCGTAGGCAATTCTTCGATGAGGCATCTATTTTCCTTAGGAATTTCTTTCTTTCTAGTGATTATCAAAGTTTTAGGCACAAGATCGAAAAATTCATTTGTAGCAATTGGTTCCTTAGTGATAGCAAAAAGATTGGGATGAGTACTTATAGATTTAAGATCCGCAGTTTCCTTACTAGATGATTCACCCTTATTTTTAGGAACATACATAAGCTTGGCAATTTTAGTAGGAGGACTTGGAGTATTCTTTAGGGAAGAAAAAGCGATTCCCAAGTTTTTAATGATACCCTCAAGTTTATCAATTCTAGTAGAATCTAAGTTTATCTTCTCATTAACTATGGGTTCCTTTTCCTTAATATTTTTCAAAGTCATTCCTACCTTAGATCTATATTGAGTAATTTGATTGTGGATCTTTTTATCTAGATTTTCAATTAATTCAATAGTAGCAACTTTATTTTCAATAATTTGAAGTCTTTGCATAACATGCTACAAAGTTAACATAGTTCCATTAACCAAAAGAGGTGGTGAGCCAAATAAATCTAACATAGCATTATAAGAATCAAAAGTATGGCTGCCCAAGAAGTTCCCTCCGGTAATGGTATCGAGGATATATCTATACCAAGGATTAACACCTACATAAAAATTGTAGAAAAGAACTAAGGTAGATTGCTTCCTGGTAGATCTATTTTGAGCATTGCAAATTCTATACCAGGCATCTTTTAGATTTTCTCCCTCCCTTTTTTTAAAATTTAGAACTTCACTCTCGGGAGACAACGGAGAAGATATGAGACTAGCCATGACGACAAGCAAACAAACTAGCACACGAGCAAACAAAAAGGCAAGAGGGCAAGAGAGGGAGGATAGAGAGAGAGAGGGCGAATAAAGCGGCAAGGGTGAAGTGGGGGAGAGGAAAACGAGAGGCAAATGGGAAATAATGTAATGCGAGAGATAGGGATTGTGATGGGTACTTGGTATGTTGACTTTTTGCGTAGACTCCCCGGCAATGGTGCTATAAATCCTTCTTGCTACCTCTTAAGCTTGCGTTGGTATTCCCCGAAGAGGAAGGGATGATGCAGCAGAGTAGCGTAAGTATTTCCCTCAGTTTTTGAGAACCAAGGTATCAATCCAGTAGGAGGCCACGCTCAAGTCCTCGTACCTGCACAAACCGATAGCTACTCGCAACCAACGCAATTAGGGGTTGTCAATCCCTTCACGGTCACTTACGAGAGTGAGATCTGATAGATATAATATTTTTGGTATCTTTGGTATAGAGATGCAAAGTGAAAAGTAAAAGGCAAAGTAAAAAATCAAAGCAAGATTAAAGTGATGGAGATTGATATGATGAGAATAGACCCGGGGGCCATAGGTTTCACTAGTGGCTTCTCTCAAGAGCATAAGTATTCTACGGTGGGTGAACAAATTACTGTTGAGCAATTGACAGAATTGAGCATAGTTATGAGAGTATCTAGGCATGATCATGTATATAGGCATCACGTCCGTGACAAGTAGACCGAAACGATTCTGCATCTACTACTATTACTCCACTCATCGACCGCTATGTAGCATCCATCTAGAGTATTAAGTTAGAAACAGAGTAACGCTTTAATCAAGATGACATGATGTAGAGAGATAAATTCATGCAATATGAAATAAACCCCATCTTGTTATCCTCGATGGCAACGATACAATAGGTGCCTTGCTACCACTTCTGTCACTGGGAAAGGACACCGCAGGATCGAACCCAAAGCTAAGCATTTCTCCCATGGCAAGAACTACCAATCTAGTTGGCCAAACCAAACGGATAATTCGAAGAGACTTGCAAAGATAACCAATCATACATAAAAGAATTCAGAGAAGATTCAAATATTATTCATAGATAGACTTGATCATAAACCCACAATTCATCGGTCTCAACAAACACACCGCAAAAAGAAGATTACATCGAATAGATCTCCACAAGAGAGGGGGAGAACTTTGTATTGAGATCAAAAAGAGAGAAGAAGCCATCTAGCTACTAACTATGGACCCAAAGGTCTGAGGTAAACTACGCACACTTCATCGGAGGGGCTATGATGATGTAGAAGCCCTCCGTGATGACGGCCCTCTCCGGCGGAGCTCCGGAATAGGCCCCAAGATGGGATCTCGTGGATACAGAAAGTTGCGGCCGTGGAACTAGGTTTTTGGCTCCGTTTTTTGTTCGTTTGGGGGTACGTAGGTATATATAGGAGGAAGGAGTACGTCGGTGGTATATATTAGGTTTTTGGCCCACGAGGCAGGGGGGCGCGCCCTAGGGGGGAGCGCCACCCACCCTCGTGACCACCTCTCTGATGCCTTGGCATAGGGTCTAAGACTCCTGGATCATGTTCAGTGAGAAAATCATGTTCCCAAAGGTTTCATTCCGTTTGGACTCCGTTTGATATTCCGTTTCTTCGAAACACTAAAATAGGCAAAAAAAACAGCAATTCTGGGCTTGGCCTCCGGTTAATAGGTTAGTCCCAAAAATAATATAAAAGTGGAAAATAAAGCCCAATATAGTCCAAAACAGTAGATAATATAGTATGGAGCAATCAAAAATTATAGATACATTGGAGACGTATCAGGAATCGAGACCGACCCGCCGCTCCAATCAGCGACGGTCCGGTTTCCCGCCTCATTATTTAGGGCCCGTCCCCCCCCCCCCTCGCGCGTCCACCGCCTGCCACCTTGGGGGCATGGGGGACACGTGGCGAGCAAGCAGAAATCAAGGGGACGGGTGAGGCGATCATTCTCCACCCTGTGATCATGGGGCGCAGGCGCCTGGAAGACCACGACCCGAGTCCACTCAGTAAATGAGCCGCGCCTCTGCGTTTTCCTCTTTTTATGGGGAAGGCACGGGCCACCTCTTTTCCATTTACTGCGACATGACGCATGCGTGCGGGAACCACCCCACACATGACCACCACGTCACGCGTGACGCTCCATGTCGCGTGTTCAATGCGGGTCGTGGGGAAGCGCAGCAGACGGAAAAGTTACTGTAGTAAAAATCCGCCCCACCTGCCCACACATCGTTCTGGGCCTAGCCCAACAACGCGTCGCGCTTATGTGTGGCCCAGGCCCGGGGGCTCCTGTCGGTGTACAAAAGTAGGGGCTCCCCTTTGTACCCCTTTACTTGTGCACGAACAGTCAGAGCCGCGCCCGCGGCTACACTGAGCAGGGCAGAGGAGGGAAGCCAGAGCATGAGACAACCGAAGCAACGCCAAGACCAGAGACACAAAGAGCAAGAGGGCGAGGTGGACTCCCCCGGCAAAACCCTTGTCGGGGCAACCTCCGCAGCCCCGGCAAGAGCCTTGCCGGGGCAATTTGCCCAATGCCAGCAGAGCGCGCCTCCCTTGAGCCAAGGGGTTCCAACACCATCAACCACATCAGAACCAAGGCTCGGGAGGCACCTCCATGGTGGCATGTAGATCTTTGTGGAGATCATAAATACACAAGATCAGATGAGGACCAGAAGACGACGATCCTTGATAAGATCCTTGCTAAGGAAATCCACGAGACCCTCGGCAAGATCTTTGCTGGGATGATCGCGGTGCCATGGAAGACCCTTGCTGGGCCCCCGGCAAGACCCTTACCGAGGACATCTGTGGGGCCACAGCCAGGCCCACGTCTGCCAAGACTCCACCGCCACTCCAATGCAGCTGCTAGCTCAACCAGCTGGGCAGGCATCTGTGTGGCAGCATGCATCCTCCACACCGACTCAGCAAGCACCTGCGTGGTGGCATGCAGATATTCATGAAGGCTCCACCACCACGCCAGCCCAGTAGCCAACCAACATGGTGCTACAACGCCTCGTCATCTCGGATGCGCGTTAGAGCCAGGAGAGGTGGCGACAGCTGGGACGAGCTTCCTTGTCGTGCCGAATAAAGCAAGAGGGGCACATCGGCAGCGGATTAAATGCGTTTGTCCAACTGTGCTAGAGGATAGACCCAGCCACTATACACCTTTCCACCTCATGTATGCCACTATGGCAACCCCTTTTGTCTATAAAAGGAGGCCCGAGGCATACTGGAGGAGGATTCAGATCTTTGGAACTAGACACACACCACAGCTAGTTCAAGAACTCAAGAACACTCAAATATACATCAAAGCGGGACTAGGGTATTACGCGTCTCCGCGGCCCAAACTTGGGTAAACGATCCTTGTGCTGACCACCAGACTCGCTCTTTGCACAACCCCGTGCCCGCCAACCATAGAAGGGATCCTAGTGATTCCATAGGTGTCGTTTCCGCCGACACAATATGCTAGTAAAACACTAGACAATGCCCAGAGAAATTATGCTACTACTAAAAAAGAATTTTTAGCAGTTGTATTTGCTTGTGATAAGTTCAGACCTTATATTGTTGATTCTAAAGTAACTGTTCATAGTGATCATGCTGCTATTAAATATCTTATGGAAAATAAAGATGCTAAACCTAGACTTATTAGATGGGTTCTCCTACTACAAGAATTTGATTTGCATATTATTGATAGAAAGGGAGCTGAGAACCCCGCTGCAACAACCTCAAACCATTGAGTTGCGTGAGGGGGTGTTGCACATCCGCGATGCTGAGGGACCAAGTAGGGCCGGAAGCGTGGAGACAAGACTCGAAGCAATGGAGCAGTAAGTTTTCAAGTGCCAGGGGATGGTGGAACGCGGACTCGACGCCAACCACATGATGATCGCGGAGTTCACCAACAAGCACAAGTTGGATTCCAAGGACATTGGGGAGACCATCTTCAAGCTTCACCAGAAAATTGAGCACCTCCAAGCCCAGATCTATGACCTACAAAACCAAAAATGTGAGTATGAATATAGATTCAAGAGGATGAGTTTGGCTGCAGATTCGAGGATCCCGGAGACTCAATCATCCTTCTATGATGGTGAGCCTATGCCTTGGAAGACAGACGACAAGCCTACATCATCAACAACTCCATCATCACTACCACCAAAGGAGAATTGAGTATTGGGTATGGGCACTCCCCTTGGCAACTGCCAAGCTTGGGGGAGTGCCTCGGTATCGTCTCACCATCACACTTTTTATCTTTATCATTTTTCTTAGTTTGATCCTTTTGGTAATATCTTGATCTAGTAGAATAACGTTTTAGTATGATCTAGTTTTGAGTTTTTCTTTATGATCCTTCTATGTAATCAAGTCCGTGAGCTATATATAATAAAGATTAGTTTTGAGTCAAGGGCTTGGTTATCTTGCTATGGGCTTGAGGGAATAAAAGAGAAAGAATAAAAAGAAATAAAGAGATCATATGGATCTTATGGAGAGTAACGACTTCACATATAAAGAGTATGATGAATAAAAGTTGTTGAGAGTTGACAAACATAGTTTTGGTCATCGTTGAAATTAATAGGAAGTAATAAAGAAAGAGAGGTTTTCACATATAAATATACTATCTTGGACATCTTTTATGATTGTGAGCACTCATTAAAATATGACATGCTAAAAAGTTGATGTTGGATAAGGAAGACAACGTAATGGGTTATGTTTTCTTACATCCGAAATAAATTATATTGTCATGGATCATCCAACATGTTGAGCTTGACTTTCCCCCTCATGCTAGCCAAATTCCTTGCACCAAGTAGAGATACTACTTGTGCTTCCAAATATCTTTAAACCCAGTTTTGCCATGAGAGTCCACCATATCTACCTATGGATTGAGTAAGATCCTTCAAGTAAGTTGTCACTGTTGAAAGCAATACAAATGATCTCTAAATATGTATGATTTATTAGTGTGGAGAAAATCAGCTTTATACGATCTTGTGATGTGGAAGAAATAAAAGCGACAGACTGCATAATAAAGGTCCATATCACAAGTGGCAATATAAAGTGATGTTCTTTTGCATTAAAATTTCATCCAACCATAAAAGCACATGACAACCTCTTCTTCCCTCTGCGAAGGGCTTATCTTTTATTTTTTGTCCTATACTTATTACAAGAGTCATGGTGATCTTCACTTTTCCTTGTGGGTTTTCATAAACTATTATTGTTGACATTACCCTTGAGGTAAAAGGTTGGGAGGAAAAACTATAAGCCCCTATCTTTCTCTGTGTCTGATTAAAGCTTCATACCCATAAGTATTTCGTGAATGTTAGCAATTGTGAAAGACTAAATGATAGTTGAGTATGTGGACTTGCTGAAAAGCTCTAATGTTGACTCTTTTCGATGTTATGATAAATTGCAATTGCTTCAATGACTGAGATTATAGTTTGTTAGTTTTCAATGAAGTTTTTGATTCATACTTGAAATTGTGAATGAATTGTTACTTTAGCATAAGAAATCGTATGACAATACTTATGCTAAAGTAACAATTCATCTTTGTGAATGAACTATTACTTTAGCATTAAGATTTAAATGACTGAGGGCATCATGTTGTTGCTATAAGAATGATCATGATGCCCTCATGTCCGTATTTTATTTTATTGACACCTCTATCTCTAAACATGTGGACATATTTTTCGATATCGGCTTCCGCTTGAGGACAAGCGAGGTCTAAGCTTGGGGGAGTTGATACGTCCATTTTGCATCATGCTTTTATATCGATATTTGTTACATTATGGGCTGTTATTACACATTATGTCACAATACTTATGCCTATTCTCTCTTATTTTACAAGGTTTGCACGAAGAGGGAGAATGTCGATAGCTGGGATTCTGGGCTGAAAAAGGAGCAAATATTAGAGATCTATTATGCACAACTCCAAAAGCCCTGAAACTACACGGAAGTCAGTTTTGGAATATATAAAACATATTGGGCGAAGAAAGCACCGGAGGGGGCCACCAACCATCAACGAGGGTGGGGGCGCGCCATACCCCCCTGGGCGCGCCCCCTATCTCATGGGCCCCCTGGCAGGCCTCCGGTGATTACCTTTGGCTATATGAAGTCTTTCACCCTGGAAAAAATCATAAGCAAGCTCTTGGGATGAAACTCCACCGCCACGAGGAGGAACCTTGGCGGAACCAATCTAGGGCTCCGGCGAAGCTGTTATCCCGGGGAAACATCCCTCCAGGAGGGGGAAATCATCACCATCGTCATCACCATCGATCCTCTCATCGGGAGGGGGTCAATCTCCATCAACATCTTCACCAGCACCATCTCATATAAATCCCTAGTTCATCTCTTTTATCCAATCTTTGTCTCAAAACCTCAGATTGGTACCTGTGGGTTGCTAGTAGTGTTGATTACTCCTTGTAGTTGATGCTAGTTGGTTTACTTGGTGGAAGATCATATGTTCAGATCCTTTATGCATATTAATACCCCTCTGATTATGAACATGAATATGCTTTGTGAGTAGTTATGTTTGTTCCTAAGGACATGGGAGAAGTCTTGCTATAAGCAGTCATGTGAATTTGGTATTCGTTCGATATTTTGATGAGATGTGTGTTGTCTTTCCTCTAGTGGTGTCATGTGAACGTCGACTACATGACACTTCACCATTGTTTGGGCCTAGGGGAAGGCATTGGGAAGTAATAAGTACATGATGGGTTGCTAGAGTGATAGAAGCTTAAACCCTAGTTTATGTGTTGCTTCATAAGGGGCTGATTTGGATCCATATGTTTCATGCTATGGTTAGGTTTACCTTGATACTTCTTTTTTTAGTTGAGGATGCTTGTCCAAGTAAGGGAAGTACCCAAGCACCGGTCCACCGACATATCAAATTATCAAAGTACCGAACGTGAATCATCTGAACGTGATGAAAACTAGCTTGACGATAATTCCCATGTGTCCTCGGGAGCGCTTTCATTTATATAAGAGTTTTTCTAGGCTTGTCCTTTGCTACAAAAAGGATTGGGCCATCTTGCTGCACCTTATTTACTTTTATTACTTGTTATCCATTACAAATTACCTTATCACGAAACTATCTGTTACCGATAATTTTAGTGCTTGCAGAGAATACCTTACTAAAAATTGCTTATCATTTCCTTCTGCTCCTCATTGGGCTCGACACTCTTACTTATCGAAAGGACTATGATAAATCCCCTATACTTGTGGGTCATCACTCAACGCTAACCAAAATATGTGTATACCCATTAGAGGAAGGAAAATGTCCCATGTAATCAAATCCCCAAACATCAAATGGTTCAACATCAAGTGAATAGTTCATAGGCATTTCTTGATGCTTACCAATATTACCTATTCTTTGACATTCATCACAAGATCAGACGAACTTAAGGGCATCCTTGAAGAGAGTAGGCCAATAAAATCCAGATTGTAATACCTTGTGAGCAGTTCTATCTCCAGCATGATGCCCTCCATAAGCTTCGGGGTGACATTTCCATAGGATTTGTCCCTGTTCATGCTCAGCTACACAACATCTAATAATATCATCTACTCCTTCTTTATAAAGATGTGGGTCATCCCAAAAGTAATGTCTTAAATCATAGAAGATTTTTTTCTTTTATTTGTATGTAAATCTAGGTGGTAAATATTTAGCAACAATGTAATTAGCATAGTCAGCATACCAAGGAGTACTATGAGCAACATTTATTGCAGCTAACTGCTCATCAGGAAAACTATCATCAATAGATAGTGGGTCATCAGGCACATTTTCAAGCCTAGATAAATTATCAGCTACTGGGTTCTTAGCTCCTTTTCTATCAATGATATGTAAATGAAATTCTTGTAACAAGAGAACCCATCGAATAAGTCTAGGTTTAGCATCTTTCTTTTCCATAAGATATTTAATAGCAGCATGATCTCTGTGAACAGTTACTTTGGAATCAACAATATAAGGTCTAAATTTGTCACAAGCAAACACCACTGCTAAGAATTCCTTTTCAGTAGTAGAATAATTTCTTTGAGCACTGTCTAGAATTTTACTAGCATAACGAATAACATTCAATTTCTTATCAACTCTTTGTCCTAGAACAGCACCAACAACATAATCACTAGGATCACACATAATTTCAAAAGGCAAGTTCCAATCAGGTGATTGAACAATAGGTGCGGAAATTAAGGCTTTCTTGAGTGTTTCAAATGCTTCTAAACAATCATAATTAAAAACAAAGGGAATATCCTTTTGAAAATATTCGTGAGAGGCCTAGAAATTTTAGAGAAGTCTTTGATAAATCTCCTATAGAAACCAGCATGACATAACAAACTACGAATACCTGTTATATCTTTAGGACATGTCATTTTCCCAATTGCATCAACCTTAGTTTTGTCCACTTCAATACCTCTTTCAGAAATTTTATGACCCAAGACAATGCCTTCATTAACCATAAAGTGGCACTTCACCCAATTCAAGACAAGATTTTTTTTTGTTCACATCTGTGTAAAACTCAATCTAGATTGCTTAAACAATCATCAAAAGACTTCCCATAAACAGAGAAGTCATCCATGAAAACCTCAACAATATTTTCACAAAAGTCAGAGAATATAGTAGTCATACATCTTTGAAAGGTAGCAGGTGCATTACATAAACCGAAAGGCATACGTCTATAAGCATAAGTTCTAAAGGGAAAAGTAAAAGTGGTCTTTTGTTGATCAGGTTGAGAAACATGTATTTGTGAAAACCAGAATATCCATCAAGGAAGCAAAAGTGTGTGTGCTTAGATAATCTTTCAAGCATTTCATCAATAAAAGGCAGAGGGTAATGATCTTTTCTAGTTGCTTTGTTTAATTTTCTAAAATCAATTACATTATATAACCTGTAACAATTATTTGTGGAATAAGTTCATTCTTATCATTAGGAACAATAGTTATACCTCCTTTCTTAGGGACACAATGAACAGGACTTACCCATCTACTATCAGCTATGGGATAGATTATGCCTGCTTCCAGAAGTTTTAATATTTCGGTTCTTACCACCTCTTTCTTCTTTGGGTTTAACCGGCGTTGGTGATCAACAACGGGTTTAGCATCAGGTTCCATATTAATTTTGTGTTGACATATAGTGGGACTAATGCCCTTTAAATCATCGATAGTATATCCAATAGCAGCTCGGTGCTTCCTTAGAACTTTCAGTAATCTTTCTTCTCATGTTCTGAAAGTTTAGCACTAAAAATAACAGGATATATCTTCGTTTCATCAAGATAAACATATTTCACAGTGTCTGGCAATTGTTTTAATTCAAACACAGGATCACCTTTAGGTGGAGGAGGACCTCCTAGAGTTTCAATAGGCAAATTGTGTTTAAGTAGAGGCGTTGTTCAAAGAAAATCTTATCTATTTCATTTCTTTCATGCATATGAAAATCATTTTCATGGTCTTGCAAATATTGTTCTAAAGGATTAGTAGGTGGTACAACAATAGAAGCAAGACCAATTAATTCATCCTTACTAGGAAATTCTTTTTCATGAAGCTTTCTACTAAAGTTGGAAAATTTAAACACATGAGACTTGCTACCTATTGAGCATGTGTTGGTTTTCCCTTGAAGAGCAAAGGGTGATGCAGCAAAGTAGCGTAAATATTTCCCTCAGTTTTTTAGAACCAAGGTATCAATCTAGTAGGAGGTAACACGCAAGCCGCCTAGTACCTACACAAACAAACAAGAACCTCGCAACCAACATGATAAAGGGGTTTTCAATCCCTTCACAGCCACTTACAAGAGTGAGATCTGATAGACATAATAAGATAAATATTTTTGGTATTTTTATGGTATAGATTGGAAAATAAATATAGCAAAATAAACAACGATGGAAGTAATATGATGGAAAATAGACCCAGGGGCCATATGTTTCACTAGTGGCTTCTCTCAAGATAGCAAATTCTACGGTGGGTGAACAAATTACTGTTGAGCAATTGATAGAACAGTGCATAGTTATGAGAATATCTAGGCATGATCATGTATGTAGGCATCACGTCCGCGACAAGTAGACCGAAACGATTCTGCATCTACTACTATTACTCCACACATTGATCGCTATCCAACAGAGTATTAAGTTCATAAGAACAGAGTAACACATTAGGCAAGATGACATGATGTAGAGGGATAAACTCAAGAAATATCATAGAAACCCCATCTTTTTATCCTCGATGGCAACAATACAATACGTGCCTTGCTTCCCCTGCTATCACTAGGAAAGGACACTGCAAGATTGAACCCAAAGCTAAGCACTACTCCCATTGCAAAAAAAGATCAATCTAGGCCAAACCAAACTGATAATTCAAAGAGACTTGCAAAGATATTAAATCATGCATAAAAGAATTCATAGAAGAATCAAATATTGTTCATAAATAATCTTGATCATAAACCCACAATTCATCGGATCTCGACAAACACACCGCAAAAAGAATTACATCGAATAGATCTCCAGGAGAATCGAGGAGAACTTTGTATTGAGATCCAAAGACAGAGAAGAAGCCATCTAGCTAATAACAATGGACCCGAAGGTCTGTGGTAAACTACTCACACATCATCGGAGAGGCTATGGTGTTGATGTAGATGTGACGCCCCTGATTTGACCATACACAAATCATACACGCGAACATGTTCGATCAAGATCAGGGACTCACAGGAAGATATCACAACACAACTCTACAAATAAACTAAGTCATACAAGCATCATATTACAAGCCAGGGGCCTCGTAGGCTCGAATACAAGAGCTCGATCATAGACGAGTCAGCGGAAGCAACAATATCTGAGTACAGACATAAGTTAAACAAGTTTGCCTTAAGAAGGCTAGCACAATTTGGGAAACAGATCGAAAGAGGAGCAGGCCTCCTGCCTGGGATCCTCCTAAACTATTCCTGGTTGTCGTGAGTGGGCTGCATGTAGTAGTAGGCATCTCCCGGGTAGTATTAGTCGTCATCGATAGTGGCGTTTGGCTCCTCGACTCCATTGCCTGGTCGCAGCAATCGGGTATAGAAAGGGGAAAAGGAGGGAGCAAAGCAACCGTGAGTACTCATCCAAAGTACTCGCAAGCAAGGAGCTACACTACATATGTATGCATTGGTATCAAATGGGATAAGGGTATCATATGTGGACTGAACTACAGAATGCCGGAATAAGGGGGGATAGCTAGTCCTTTCGAGGACTACGCTTCTGGTAACCTCCATCTTGCAGCAGGAGAAGAGAGTAGAAGGTAAGTTCAGCAAGTAGCATCGTGTAGCATAATCCTAACCGATGATCCTCTCCTCGTCGCCCTGTTAGAGAGCGACCACCGGGTTGTATCTGGCACTTGGAAGGGTGTGTTTTATTAAGTATCCGGTTCTAGTTGTCATAAGGTCAAGGTACAAATCCAAGTCATCCTGTTACCGAAGATCACGGCTATTCGAATGGATTAACTTCCCTGCAGGGGTGCACCACATTTCCCAACACGCTCGATCCCCTTTGTCCGGACGCACTTTTCTGGGTCATGCCTGGCCTCGGAAGATCAACACGTCGCAGCCGTACCTAGGTACAACAGAGAGGTCATCACGCCGGTCTAAATCCTATGGCGCAGGGGTCTGGGCCCATCACCCATTGCACACATGCACGTTGCGTACGCGGTCGGTGAGCAGACTTAGCCTCCCTTATACAAGAGCACGCATTCCAGTCCAAACCGGCGCGCACCTCTCAGTCGCTGACGTCACGAAGGCTTCGGCAGATACCACGACGTCAAGTGCCCATAACTGTCCCTGCGTAGATGATTAGTGTGTATAGGCCAGTAGCCAGACTCAGATCAAATACCAAGATCTCATTAAGCCTGTTATCTTGAAGTCACCGTGAACGCCGACCAGGGCCAGGCCCACCTCTCTCCTAGGTGGTCCCAACCTGCCCTGTCGCTCGGCCACAAAGATCCACCCAGAGGGCCGTCGGGACAAAGGTCCTTTCAGCCCCCAATCCGTGAATCACTCGTGGGTACTCCTCGAGCCAACCCGACTTTAGTCATCACATGTATCATGTATAAAGTATATAGTATATACCCGTGATCACCTCCCGAGTGATCACGACCCGATTTATAGCATGGCAGACGAACAAGAATGTAGGGCCACTGATGATAAACTAGCATCCTATACTTGGCAGTAGGACTACAGGTAAAGGTTGCAATAGTAGTAGCAAGGACATGCTATGCATCAGGATAGGATTAACGGAAAGCAATAACATGCTATACTAATCTAATGCAAGAAGTAGAGTGAAGAGTAGGCAATATCTGGTGATCAAAGGGGGGGCTTGCCTGGTTGCTCTGTCAAGAGAGAGGGGTCGTCAACACCGTAGTCGTACTGGGTAGCAGCGGCGTCGGTCTCGGTGTCTAGCGAGAGAAGAGGGGGAAGAAACAATAAATATTAAGCAAACAAATGCATAGCGATGCATGACATGACGAAGTGTGATGCTAGGTGTGCCCTAACACGGTATGAGGTGGTACCGGTGAAGGGGGGAAACATCCGGGAAAATATCCCCGGTGTTTCGCGTTTTCGGACAGATGAACCGGAGGGGGAAAGTGACGTGTTTGCTATGCTAGGGATACGTGCCGGATGAACGGGCTGCGTATCCGGATTCATCTCATCGTTCTGAGCAACTTTCATGTAGAAAGTATTTTCATCTGAGCTACTGTTTATTTTATATGATTTTCTAAAGTTTTAAATCAATTTTAGAATTTATTTAATTTATTTAATTCAACATTATCCAGAATAGTGTCTGCTGATGTCATCATGATGCAATGCTGAAGTCATCGGTCAACAGTGCGGTTGACTGGGTCAAATCTGACATGTGGGTCCTGTGGGACCCACGTGTCATTGAGAAAGAGGTGAGGTAGGATTTGTTTTAAACTAATTAGGATTAGTTAAGTGAGGGCCCCATTAGTGAGTGACAGATTAGTGTTTTAATTAACAGGTTAATAAATCAAGATTAATTAATCAGGATTAATTAATTAATTGATTAATTAATTTTAATTATTTTATTTATATTTTTTTGTTCTTTTTTGATAACTGTTCCAGGGGCGTGGGCCCCGGCTGCCAATGGCCCGTGAGGCCAATGGAGCGGGCGTTTAATGGGTGCGGGCGGGGTACCCGTCGGGGCGAACCCGGCAGACGGCCATGGCGGGGCGCTGCCCGGGCGTTGGCCCCGGCCGCGGCCAACGGCGCAGTGCCGGCGAGACAACATGGTGGGGGCGGCATGCTGGCGAAGGGGCCAGCGGCAGTGGACGAGCGAGGTGCTGTGGCCGCACATGCAGGCGGCGACGGGCGCAGCGGGACGGTGGGGGCAGGGCGAGGGGAGCGAGCACGCACAGGGAGATTTGCGGGCGCGGGTGCCAGCGTGCTCTGGCAGAGCGCGGGCGCGGCCGGGCGGAGCCGGCGTGGCCAGGTGGAGGCGGGTGCAGCGTCGGGGGAGGCCACATCGAAGTGAGCTCCGGGCGCGGGTGCGGGCGGCGCGGCAGGGGCTCGCGCGCGGCCGTGCGTCACAACGACGGAGCGGGGCGGCGAGCGCGCGATGACGGTGACACGCACGCACAAAGGACGAGAGGGAGGAGGGAGGTGGCGGCTCACAGGGGAGCGGAAGGGGCATGGCAGTGGGCTCGGGGGAGGTAGACGGGGACGCGATTTGGCGAGGCGGCGACGAGGAGGAGGAGGGCGTGGCCGCGACGAGGAGGAGGACGATGAGGCGGAGACGTTCCAGGTGGCGCTGGGGACGGCTTCGGGCGACGGGTGGCAGCACCAGGGGCGGTTGGAGTGCGGCGACGGGGTGGGGAGCCGGCGTCGGGGCACGGTTGTCGGCCCGATCCCGATCCAGAATTGGATCGAGGGGAGGGGGAGAGAGCGAGTGGGGTGCAGGTGGAGTTCGTAGGGGAAGTGGGCGAGTAGGGCTAGGGTTTCAGGCGCCCACGGGGTTAGTAGAGGGCGCGGGTGGGCCGGCCCGTTTGGACGACGGAGGCTAGCTGGGCCACTTGGCCCAGCGGGGGGGGGAGGGGGTTCTCCTTTCATTTTTTTTGTTAGATTGTTTTCTGTTTTTATCTTTTCTGTTTCTTTTAATAATTAATTTATTTTAGTTTTTGTAATATATAATTTCAACACCTAAATTAGTATTTAGAGTTACAACACTGCCACATTAATTTGAACAGCTAATTAAAATAGTTTAATATTTTGTTAATTTGAAAAAGGTATTAAATTAAATGTTTTCCTGCTATTTTAATTTCCTTAGTGCATCTAAACACTTTACAAAAATGTGGTTTCTGCATCAATATTATTTATGATTTATTTTCTACAACTTGAACATTTTAGTTTTAAAGTTTGAAAACTTTTGATGTTTGCTTTTAATTCAATTCGAATTTGAATCGGTTTTGAACTAGCGCGAGATTATCAACCGTAATCGAGGTGTAGTGGCATCATTAGCAGGGGATTACTGTAGTCTAATTATCCAGGTGTCACAATTCTCCTCCACTACAAGAAATCTCGTCCCGAGATTTAAGAGGGGGACTAAGGGGAAAATTCTGGTTACGAAATTCTAACGGTTCTTCTCGATCTTGGTTGCTCTTCTCGAAGAGGTCGATCCATTACATTGAAGTCTTTATTTCTCTGCTACAGGTCATCATGATCAAGTCGTCATCCTTTCTTCGGGATCTCCATCATCCTACGAACGCGATCAAGGGGAAAAACTCCAGAAGAACGCATCTCCACAAAGCTGGGCATCTGACGGTGAACTCAATGGGCAATACATAAGGTACCCCATGAGTTGTATTTCAGTGAATTCACTGAGTGCAATATACGATGGTACCCAAGTTTCAAACGGGTAGGCAATCGTTCGATGCCTGAAACGAAGTGTGAAAAGGGGTTCAGAGCAACAAGAATAAGTATTGCGTCTGATACCAGAATAGATCACTAGACAGGTGGTCCGTGAATTACATACGAAGTCAAGCATGAGGAACAACCTTGCGAACAGGGGGTGTACAGGAGAGTCAGGTTTCGATCCTATGGAGCTATGGGTTATGGGCCCACCATGTGGGTTAATAGTAGGAAGATGGGTGACGTCTTGCACGATCATGCAAGCAAGGCATGTCAGAGAATAACCAGTCAGTTATGTTGACAGCATCGTTGGTACCAAGGACGAGGGACGAAGAGAACCATTTTCCTGCTCGTTGAACGAGGCGGACCAATAGGCAAAGTTCTCGTCCATCGGCGGCTACCAGAATGTCATCATCAATAGTAACAGGGTCTTGCTGACAGAATTGTACAACGAGGTGTTTACATAAGTAGGAGAATATTACTGCTTAGATCATATAGATCACAAGAAAGGTTAAACCAAACAACAGAAAGGAAATTATGATTATCAAATTAAACAGAACAATGGAAAGGAAAAAATGTGTTAAAACATATATTTCAGGGGCATTTCCTTCCCAAGGACAAACAGAGTATGATATCCGTGACATGATATAATTTAGAAAACCCTCTAGGTAGGGGGAGAGAAATTTTCATGACATTACCTATACAACGGTGTTTGGATAATTGAGCAAGAAACAATTAGCATTGGGATAAGTGTTCTTGTTGAAAATTGGAGTACCACAGACATGCTTCGAGATAGCATTGACATGGTCTTCAAGCAAAGGTCGGACTTTGGAAACACAAAGGAACCATCAAGAATAACTTGTAGAAAAAGTCTTACAATTTCCTCATGGAAGAATGGATAGCCTTGCGAAAAATGAAACGGTAAGAATAAGTCCTTCGGCCAGGTGTGCTAGGCACGATATCACCTTACCGGGCCATATAAAGTCCAATGTTATGACTCTTGGAAAAGGTTCCAACCATCATATCTGACCGAGATTCAGATCTGATTGATGTTAGGAATCAGGATACCTCATACTTAGGATGCCTAAGAAGAGAAGGTGCGACACAAATTGACGAGATGCCATTGTAAGATTCTCGGGAAATGAACTATGGAAGGGAGTTCCGAAATAAGAGTTCATCAGTAAACAAAAGTGAGGATGAGGAGGTGGCTTATGGACTCAGCAACAATTCCTCGAGATTACCAACAAGATGGATTCCACAATTATGTGAACAAGGAGATAACATTTGTCAAATCAAATGATATAATGAGGTATGCTCGAGGAAAACATACACAAGTAAATATTGGTTGAAACATGCACCCGAAATATGGGCTTAGGTAGCATGATCAATGTTAGAATGGTGATTCGATAACCAATGGTCTAAGAATGAATTATCGACCATTAACTTCAAAGCAATAGGGTTGCTAGAAGTTTTAAAGTCGCACATCATAATTCAATTGTCAATTTCCCGGTTAGAAACAACACGCGGACCAAGGAATGAACGGAGATGGCAAGAAGTATTACTAGTATCAAGAATTCTTAAAGAGGTGGCGAAATTCTCACGACTTTCTTGACATAAAAGATGGTAATACTTCCATGGTAAAGAAGAACAACTGCTGGGTAGCAAGGATCTAAAGGTATAACACAAAACACGAACAAGTTTGTGTTGAACGGAAGGCAATAAAGTGGTCGATGATAACACGAATCATCGAGGGGCAAGAATGGTATTACCCATCAAGAATTCGATATATATCTTGGAAGAGCTTAGGATGTTGATGATGATCATGACACAGTTGTCGAGAGATTTCATGAAGATGTAATCGGTCGGCGATGACATCAAGTCAATAGGAATGATGAAGCGAAAGGTTATTGGAACCACGGGTACCACACAAACTCGAAATCTAGCTTGTTGTTCAAGGTGAAATGATATGACGAAGAAGAGCGACGTAAGCTTAGCTCAACATCGAAAATTGTGCTCCGGAAAGAAGGACCAGGTAGCGCGGTTAAAATTTAGCACGATAATGATATAGCCGATCAAGCTAGGAAAGACTTAAAGGATTAATAAACTCGTAAGCAACGAAAATTACTAAGAGTTATCTAACCGAAATGCGGAATCGGTGTTCTCGATTGACGACAACCCAGAACCCGAGAAAATTGGAATCAGTGAGAAATAATAGTTGCTGAAGAACCCATAATAAGTTATGCAGTTCCATGATATTCTTGAGATACCAGAGTTTAATACTTAACGGTAGATCAAAGTAAAGGTTGGACAGGTGCAATGATCTGCAGAAGACAAGTACTTCAACTTGTCCAAGAAATGGTATTTAAAAGGAGAACATGGCCCTGACCACGATTGCAAAAGGCCGAATCCGAGATATAATAACTTATACCAAAGAGGGTTTAAGTGGAGCATCCATGATAAGATTATCATCGTGTCCATGGGCATGAATGCAAGGTTCAAGGTCGACTCCCACTTCTTCAATACACAACTTCTCATTTACTGCTCTCAGTTAAGAATGTTTAGAGTTTGAAAGTTTAACTGGCGGAATACCGGAAGGTTATGACCCATGAAGACTCTTGGGTTCACACAAATTAAGGAAGGTATATGTTCAACCCATCGGGGCATCTCAGAAACATATACCACAACTCCAGGAGTAATTCATACAAGCTCGAAAGCAGCACATGGTTGAGCAAGTAGAGGATACAATTTACCCAAGGCATTATGTATCCGAGGACGCCTCAGAAGATTATTGAATATGAAGGACGATGTCAGATAAAATCCAACAAAGTATCTGACGGTCCATAATAGGGCTGATGTGGGTATCAGTTCTCAATCAGAGGAAGAAGGGATGCAAAGGCATCAAATTATAGGAACAACTAACTAATTCAAAGCTCAATGCAAAGAAATTTATGATTTCCAAATCAAGGGATCAGAAGCAATCGTTCTGATCAAAAATGAATAAGTTCAATAGACTTAGAAGCAGAACTTACCAAGGCATTGATTGGTCAAGAACCAGCTCATACCCAAATGACGTCTGGGCCGGAAGGATAATCCTAGTATTTTTCTGATGATTGTGAACATTCGCAACGTATTGAATCAATGGACTCAAAAATGATAGTGATAGAAGATGCCAATAAGATTATTATACTTATAGGATTAACCATAATGCAAGCAAGTAAGAATTTCAAGAACAACATGCTGTTGAGGATTTTCGCTAGATCAAATAGTATTTCGAAGGCTTTGGTGAAATACATGAATCAACTGGGATGAGCGGATACTCGATTGGTGCAAGAATTTATCCGTAGGGGTATTTAGGCGACTTAGAACCGCAAAGTTTTCTTGGGGTATCTTGTAATAACAAGATCAACTGGTATAAAGTAAGAACGACAGGTGTAAGTATTTATCCATAGGGATATTTCAGTGGTTGGGAATTGCAAAAGCAATGGGCACAAGGTCTTGAGAGAATATCAGAAGGTATCTTCAAAATCCATCGGTGCACCAAGCAATCATCTGGAGTGAGGGGTTCGCCGGGAGAAAGCAGTTACGAGAACCTAGTGTTAGAGTTAGCAAAAATCATTTAACCCAAGTAGAAGAGAGATCAGAATCCCAGAGTATAGACGAGGAATAAAAGATCCTATTACCACCCAATGGCGATGTGGGCCCGTGGGCCGCACAGCCATGTTAGTGAAACAATTTTCATCGGCTAGACTCAACTTCGGCCAAGGAGTTGGAAAGGGGGATTCCTACAGGCAGTCGGCTCTGATACCAACTTGTGACCATACACTAATCATACACGCAAATGTGTACGATCAAGATCAGGGACTCACGGGAAGATATCACAACACAACTCTACAAATAAACTAAGTCATAGAAGCATCATATTACAAGCCAGGGGCCTCGTAGGCTTGAATACAAGAGCTCGATCATAGACGAGTCAGCGGAAGCAACAATATCTGAGTAGAGACATAAGTTAAACAAGTTTGCCTTAAGAAGGCTAGCACAAATTGGGATACAGATCGAAAGAGGCGCAGACCTCCTGCCTGGGATCCTCCTAAACTACTCCTGGTCGTCGTCAGTGTGCTGCACGCAGTAGTAGGCACCTCCCGAGTAGTAGTAGTCGTCATTGACAGTGGCGTCTAGCTCCTGGAGTCCATCGCCTGGTTGCAGCAATTGGGTATAGAAAGGGGAAAAAGAGGGAGCAAAGCAACCGTGAGTACTCATACAAAGTAATCGCAAGCAAGGAGCTACACCACATATGTATGCATTGGTGTCAAATGGAATAAGGGTATCATTTGTGGACTGAACTGCAGAATGCCGGAATAAGGGGGGGATAGCTAGTCCTTTCGAAGACTACTCTTTTGGTAACCTCCATCTTGCAGCAGAAGAAGAGAGTAGATGGTAAGTTCACCAAGTAGCATCATGTAGCATAATCCTAACCGATGATCCTCTCCTCGTCGCCCTGTTAGAGAGTGACCACCGGGTTGTATCTAGCACTTGGAATGGTGTGTTTTATTAAGTATCCGGTTCTAGTTGTCATAAGGTCAAGGTACAACTCCAAGTCGTCCTGTTACCGAAGATCACAACTAGTCGAATAGATTAACTTCCCTGCAGGGGTGCACAATGATAACCCACAAGTATAGGGGATCGCAACAGCTTTCGAGGGTAGAGTATTCAACCCAAATTTATTGATTTGACACAAGGGTAGCCAAGGAATATTCTCAAGTATTAGCAGCTGAGTTATCAATTCAACCACACCTGGAAACTTAGTATTTGCAGCAGAGTGTTTAGTAGCAAAGTAATATGATAGTGGAGGTAGCAGCAACAAAAGTAAAGACAGCAAAAGTAATGTTTTTTGGTATATTGCAGTGATTGTAACAGTAGCAGCGGGAAAGTAAACAAGCATAAACAAGTATATGGAAAACTCGTAGGCACCGGATCAGTGATGGATAATTATGTCGGATGCGGTTCATCATGTAATAGTCATAACATAGGGTGACACAGAACTAGCTCCAATTCATCAATGTAATGTAGGCATGTATTCCGTATATGGTCATACATGCTTATGGAAAAGAACTTGCATGACATCTTTTGTCCTACCCTCCCGTGGCAGCAGGGTCCTATTGGAAACTAAGGGATATTAAGGCCTCCTTTTAATAGAGAACCGGAACAAAGCATTAGCACATAGTGAATACATGAACTCCTCAAACTATGGTCATCACCGGGAGTGGTCCCGATTATTGTCACTTCGGTGTTTCTGGATCATAACACATAGTAGGTGACTATAGACTTGCAAGATAGGATCAAGTACTCACATATATTCATGAAAACATAATAGGTTTAGATCTGAAATCATGGCACTCGGGCCCTAGTGACAAGCATTAAGCATAGCAAAGTCATAGCAACATCAATCTCAGAACATAATGGATACTAGGGATCAAACCCTAACAAAACTAACTCAATTACATGCTAAATCTCATCCAACCCATCACCATCCAGCAAGCCTACGATTGAATTACTCATGCACGGCGGTGAGCATCATGAAATTGGTGATGGAGGATGGTTGATGATGACGACGACGACGAATCCCCCTCTCCGGAGCCCCGAACGGACTCCAGATCAGCTCTCTCAAGAGGTTTTAGGGCTTGGCGGCGGCTCTGTATCGTAAAACGCGATGATTCTTCTCTCTAATTTTTTCTCTCCGAAAGCAAATATATAGAGTTGGAGTTGGCGTCGGAGGGCATCCAGGGGGCCCACGAGGTAGGGGGCGCGCCCTAGGGGGGCACCCCCACCCTCGTGAGAAGGGTGTGGGCCCCTTGGTCTTCATCTTTGGCGAGGATTTTTTATTATTTTTTCTAAGATGTTCCGTGGAGTTTCAGGTCATTCCGAGAATATTTGTTTTCTGCACATAAAACAACACCATGGCAATTCTGCTGGAAACAACGTTAGTCCGGGTTAGTTCCGTTCAAATCATACAAGTTAGAGTCCAAAACAAGGTCAAAAGTGTTTGGAAAAGTAGATACGACGGAGACGTATCACACCACATTTCCCAACACGCTCGATCCCCTTTGTCCGGACACACTTTTCTGGGTCATGCCCGGCCTCGGAAGATCAACACGTCGCAGCACTACCTAGGCACAACAGAGAGGTCAGCACGCCGGTCTAAATCCTATGGCGCAGGGATCTGGGCCCATCGCCCATTGCACACCTGCATGTTGCGTACGCGGCCGGTGAGCAGACCTAGCCTCCCTTATACAAGAGCAGGCGTTCTAGTCCAACCCGGCGCGCGCCGCTCAGTCGCTGACGTCACGAAGGCTTCGGCTGATATCACGACGTCGAGTGCCCATAACTGTCCCCGTGTAGATGGTTAGTGCGTAGAGGCCAGTAGCCAGACTCAGATCAAATACCAAGATCTCGTTAAGCGTGTTATCTATAAGTCACCGTGAACGCCGACCAGGGCCAGGCCCACCTCTCTCCTAGGTGGTCTCAACCGGCCCTGTCGCTTCGCCAAAAGATCCACCCATAGGGCCGTCGGGACAAAGGTCCTTTCAGCCCCCAATCCGTGAATCACTCGCGGGTACTCCTCGAGCCAACCCGACTTTAGTCATCACATGCATCATGTATAAAGTATATAGTATATACCCGTGATCACCTCTCTTGTGATCATGGCCCGATAGTATAGCATGGCAGACGGACAAGAATGTAGGGCCACTGATGATAAACTAGCATCCTATACTAGGCAGTAGGATTGCAGGTAAAGGTAACTACAGTAGTAGCAAGGACAGGCTATGCATCAGGATAGGATTAACAGGAAGCAGTAACATGCTATACTACTCTAATGCAAGAAGTAGAGAGAAGAGTAGGCGATATCTGGTGATCAAAGGGGGGGCTTGCCTGGTTGCTCTGGCAAGAGAGAGGGGTCGTCAACACCGTAGTCGTACTGGGTAGCAGCGGCGTTGGTCTCGGTGCCTAGCGAGAGAAGAGGTGGAAGAAACAATAAATATTAAGCAAACAGATGCATAGCGATGCATGACATGACAAAGCGTGATGCTAGGTGTGCCCTAATGTGGTATGAGGTGGTACCGATGAAGGAGGGGAAACATCCAGGAAAATATCCCCAGTGTTTCGCGTTTTCGGACAGATGAACCGGAGGGGAAAGTCGCATGTTTGCTATGCTAGGGATACGTGGCGGATGAACGGGCTGCGTCTCCGGATTCGTCTCATCGTTCTGAGCAACTTTCATGTAGAAAGTATTTTCATCTAAGTTGTGGTTTATTTTATATGATTTTCTAAAGTTTTAAATCATTTTTAGAATTTATTTAATTTATTTAATTCAACATCATCCAGAAGAGTGTCTGTTGATGTCATCATGATGCAATGCTGAAGTCATCAGTCAATAGTGCGGTTGACTGGGTCAAATCTGACCTGTGGGTCTAGTGGGACCCACATGTCATTGAGAAAGAGGTGAGATAGGATTTGTTTTAAACTATTTAGGATTAGTTAAGTGAGGGCCCCATTAGTCAGTGACAGATTAGTGTTTTAATTAACGGGTTAATTAATCAAGATTAATTAATTTTAATTATTTATATTTATATTTTTTGTTCTTTTTTTTATAACCGTTCCAGGGGCGTGGGCCCCGACTGCCAGTGGCCCATGGAGCGGGCGTTTAACGGGTGCGGGCGGGGTACCCGTCGGGGCGAACCCGGGAGACGGCCACGGCGGGGCGCTGCCCGGGCATTGGCCCCGGCCGCGGCCAACGGCGCGGTGCCGACGAGACAACGTGGTGGGGGCGGCGTGCTGGCGAAGGGGCCGGTGGCGGTGGACGGGCGAGGTGCTGGGGCCGCACGTGCAGGCGACGACGGGCGCAACGGGACGGCGGGGCAGGGCGAGGGGAGCGACCTCACACAGGGAGATTCGCAGGCGCGGGTGCCAGAGCTTCGGAGCGCGGGCACGGCCGGGCGGAGCCGACGCGGCCAGGTGGAGGCGGGTGCAGCGTCGGGGGAGACCACGACGGAGTGAGCTCCGGGCGAGGGTGCGGGCGGCACGGCAGGGGCTCGCGCGCGGCCGTGCGTCGCAACAACGGAGCGGGACGCCGAGCGCGCGATGACGGTGACACGCACGCATAGAGGAGGAGAGGGAGGTGGCGGCTCACAGCGGAGCGGAAGGGGCATGGCAGTGGGCTCGGGGGAGGTAGACGGGGACACGATTCGGCGAGGCGGCGACGAGGAGGAGGGCGGCGAGGCGGAGAAGCTCCGGATGGCGCCGGGGACGGCTTCGGGCGACGGGTAGCGGCGCCAGGGGCAGTTGGAGTGCGGCGACGTGGTGGGGAGCCGGTGTCGGGGCGCGGTCGTCGGCCCGATCCCGATCCAGAACTGGATCGGGGGGAGGGGAGAGAGCGAGTGGGGTGCAGGTGGAGTTCGTGGGGGCAGTGGGCGAGTGGGGCTAGGGTTTCGGGCGCCCACGGTGGTTAGTAGAGGGCGCGGGTGGGCCGGCCCGTTCGGACGACGGAGGCCAGCTGGGCCACTTGACCCAGCGGGGGGGAGGGGGTTCTCCTTTCATTTTTTTGTTAGATTGTTTTCTGATTTTATATTTTCTGTTTCTTTTAATAATTAATTTATTTTAGTTTTTGTAATATATAATTTCAACACCTAAATTAGTATTTAGAATTACAACACTGCCACATTAATTAGAAGAGCTAATTAAAATAGTTTAATATTTTATTAATTTGAAAAAGGTATTAAATTAAAAGTTTTGCTGCTGTTTTAATTTCCTTAGTGCATCTAAACACTTTACAAAAATGTGGTTTCTGCATCAATATTATTTATGATTTATTTTCTACAACTTGAACATTTTAGTTTTAAAGTTTGAAAACTTTTGATGTTTGCTTTTAATTCAATTCGAATTTGAATCGGTCTTGAACTAACGCGAGATTATCAACAGTAATCGAGGTGGCATGGCATCATTAGCAGGGGATTATTGTAGTCTAAATATCCGGGCGTCACAGTAGAAGCCCTTCGTGATCGATTCCCCCTCTGGTGGAGCGCCGGAAAAGGCCCCAAGATGGGATCTCACGGGTACAGAAGGTTGCGGCAGTGGAAATAGGGTATCGTGGTTTTTCCTGGATGTTCTCGGGGTATATGTATATATATAGGAGGAAGAAGTAAGTCGGTGGAGCTGCGAGGGGCCCACGAGGGTGGGGGCGCGCCCCCCTTCCTCGTGGCCTCCTCGCTTCTTTCTTGACATCCACTCCAAGTCTCCTAGATCACGTTTGTTCCAAAAATAACTCTCCTGAAGGTTTCATTCCGTTTGGATTCCGTTTGATATTCCTTTTCTACGAAACACTGATATATATAGTCAAAAAAACAGCAATTTTCACTGGGCCTTTGGCCAAAAGGTTAGTCCCAAAAATAATATAAAAAGGTATATTAAAGCCCATTAAACATCCAAAACAGATAATATAATAGCATGGAACAATCAAAAATTATAGATACGTTGGAGACGTATCAAGCATCCCCAAGCTTAATTCCTGCTCGTTCTCGAGTAGGTAAATGATAAAAACAGAATTTTTGATGTGGAATGCTACCTAGCATAATTCTCAATGTAATTTTATTTATTGTGGCATGAATGTTCAGATCTGAAAGATTCAAGACAAAAGTTTAATATTGACATAAAAATAACAATACTTCAAGCATACTAACAAAGCAATCATGTCTTCTCAAAATAACATGGCCAAAGAATGTTATCCCTACAAAATCATATAGTCTGGCGATGCTCTATGTTCATCACAGAAAGTATTCAATCATGCACAACCCTGATGACAAGCCAATCAAATGTTTCATAATTTTGATGTTCTCAAACTTTTTCAATCTTCACGCAATACATGAGTGTGAGCCATGGACATAGCACTATAAGTGGAATTGAATGGTGGTTGTGGAGAAGACAAAAAGGAGAAGATAGTCTCACATCAACTAGGCGTGTCAACGGGCTATGGAGATGCCCATCAATAGATATCCATGTGAGTTAGTAGGGATTGCCATGCAACGGATGCACTAGAGCTATAAGTGTATGAAAGCTCAACAAAAGAACTAAGTGGGTGTGCATCCAACTTGCTTGCTCACGATGACCTAGGGCATTTTGAGGAAGCCCATCATTGGAATATACAAGCCAAGTTCTATAATGTAAAATTTCCACTAGTATATGGAAGTGACAACATAGGAGACTCTCTATCATGAAGATCATGGTGCTACTTTGAAGCACAAGCGTGGTAAAAGGATAGTAACATTGTCCCTTCTCTCTTTTTCTCTCTTTTTTTCTTTTTTCATCTTTTTTATAGATTTCGTCCGGAGTCTCATCCCGACTTGTGAGGGAATCATAGTTTCCATCATCCTTTCCTCACCTGGGACAATGCTCTAATAATGATGATCATCACACTTTTATTTACTTACAACTCGATACTAGAACAAAATATGACTCTATGTGAATGCCTCCAGCGTTGTACTGGGATGTGCAATGAATCAAGAGTGACATGTATGAAAGAATTATGAACGGTGGCTTTGCCACAAATACAATGTCAACTACATGATCATGCAAAGCAATATGACAATGATGTAACGTGTAATAACAAATGGAACACTGGTAAGTTGCATGGCAATATATCTCGGAATGGAAATGGAAATGCCATAATAGGTAGGTATGGTGGCTTTTTTGAGGAAGGTATATGGTGGGTGTATGGTACCGGCGAAAGTTGCGCGGTACTAGAGAGGCTAGCAATGGTGGAAGGGTGAGCGTGCGTATAATCCATGGACTCAACATTAGTCATAAGAACTCACATACTTATTGCACAAATCTATTAGTTGTTGAAACAAAGTACTACGCGCATGCTCCTAGAGGAATAGATTGGTAGGAAAAGACCATCGCTCGTCCCCAACCGCCACTCATAAGGAAGACAATCAATAAATAAATCATGCTCCGACTTCAGCACATGTCGGTTCACCATACGTGCATGCTACGGCAATCACAAGCTTTAGAACAAGTATTTCTCAAATTCACAACTACTCAACTAGCATGACTCTAATATCAGCATCTTCATATCTCAAAACAATTATCAAGTATCAAACTTCTCATAGTATGCAATGCACTTTTTATGATAGTTTTTATTATACCCATCTTGGATGCCTATCATATTAGGAGTAATTTTATTGTGAAAGCAAATTACCATGCTGTTCTAAAAGACTCTCAAAATAATATAAGTGAAGCTTGAGAGATCAATAATTTCTATAAAATAAAACCACCACCGTGCTCTTAAAAAGGTATAAGTGAAGCACTAGAGCAAAATTATCTAGCTCAAAAGATATAAGTGAAGCACATAGAGTATTCTAATAAATTCCGATTCATGTGTGTCTCTCCAAAGGGTGTGTACAGCAAGTATGATTGTGTTATACTCAAAAGCAAAGACTCAAATCATACAAGACGCTCCAAGCAAAACACATATCATGTGGTGAATAAAAATATAGCCTCATGTAATGTTACCGATAGACGAAGACGAAAGAGGGGATGCTTTCCGGGGCATCCCCAAGCTTATGCTTTTGGTTGTCCTTTAATTTTACCTTGGGGTTCCTTGGGCATCCCCAAGCTTGGGCTCTTTCCACTCTTTATTCGAAAATCCATCAAATCTTTACCCAAAACTTGAAAACTTCACAACACAAAACTCAACAGAAAATCTCATGAGCTCCGTTAGTATAAGAAAACGAACCACCACTTCAAGGTACTGTGATGAAATCATTATTTATTTATATTGGTGTTAAAACTACTGTATTCCAACTTCTCTATGGTTCATAACCCCCCCGCCCCACCCCGATACTAGCCATAGATTCATCAAAATAAGCAAACAACACACGAAAAAAGAGAGTCTGTCAAAAACAGAACAGTCTGTAGTAACCTGTAGGTTTCGAATACTTATGTAACCCCACAAATTCTGAAATAAATCGGTGGACGTGAGGAATTTGTCTATGAATCATCTGCAAAAATAATCAACCTAATCGCACTCTCCAGTAAAAAATGGCAGCAAATCTCGTGAGCGCTAAAGTTTCTGTTTTTGCAGCAAGTTCGCAAAGACTTCCCCCAAGTCTTCCCAAAGGTTCTACTTGGCACAAACACTAATTAAAAGCATAAAACCACATATAAACAAAAGATAGATGAATTATTTATTATTAAACAGGAACAAGAAACAAGAAACAAAAATAAAATTGGGTTTCCTCCCAACAAGCGCAATTGTTTAACGCCCCTAGCTAGGCATAAAAACAAGAATAGATCTAGGTATTGTTATCTTTGGTATGCAATCCATAAGTGGCTCTCATAATAGATTCATGAGGTAATTTAATTTTATTCCTATGAAAGTGTTCCATGCCTTTCCTTAATGGAAATTGGAATATAATATTTTCTTCTTTCATATCAATAATTGCACCAATCGTTCTAAGGAAAGTTCTACCAAGAATAATAGGACATGTAGGATTGCAATCTATATCAAGAACAATGAAATCCATGAGCACATAATTCCTATTTACAACAATAAGAACATCACTAATCCTTCCCAAAGGTTTCTTAATAGTGGAATCCACAAGATGCAAATTTAAAGAACAATCATCAAATTCACGGAAACCTAACACATCACAAAAGGTTTTTGGAATCGTGGAAACGCTAGCACCCAAATAACATAAAGCAAAGCATTCATGATCTTTAATTTTAATTTTAATAGTAGGTTCCCACTCATCATAAAGTTTTCTAGGGATAGAAACTTCTAATTCAAGCTTTTCTTCATACGATTGCATTAAGGCATCAACGATATGTTTGGTAAAATCTTTATTTTGATCATAAGCATGAGGAGAATTTAGAATGGATTGCAACAAGGAAATACAATCTATCAAAGAGCAATTATCATAATTAAATTCCTTGAAATCCAAAATAGTGGGTTCATTGCTATGTAAAGTTTTGACCTCTTCAATCCCACTTTTACCAATTTTTGCATCAAGATCTAAAAACTCTGAATAATTGGTAAGCCCTTTAACTAAAGTTGACTCATCTCCAGTCCCATCATAATCAAGATTCATATTGCAAAACAAAGATTTAATAGGAGACACATCAATCTCTTTTTGATCTTCATTCTTATTATCGTGAAAACTAGAAGAACATGGTTTCATAAAGCAATCTTTTTAGCACGCTTCCTAGCGGTTCTTTCTTTGCACTCATCAATGTAAATTCTCATGGCTTTGAGCGACCCATTGATATCATGCTTAGGTGGAATAGATCTAAGTTTCAAAGAATCAACATCAAGAGAAATTCTATCGATGTTCCTAGCCAACTCATCAATCTTAGGCAATTTTTCTTCAAGCAAAGCATTTAAATTCTTTTGTGAAATCATAAATTCTTTAACACTAGTCTCAAAATCAGAGGGCATCTTATGAAAATTTCCATAAGAGTTAGTGTAGGAATTACCATAATTATTAGAGGAATTACTAGGAAATGGCCTAGGATTAATATTTCCTCTATACGCGTTGTTACCAAAATTGTTAGTACCAACAAAATTCACATCCATAGATTCGTTATTATTCTCAATCAAAGTATACAAAGGCATATCATTAGGATCAGAAGAAACACTCTTTTTAGCAAACAATTTCATAAGTTCATCCATTTTCCACTTAAAACATTAATTTCTTCTATAGCATGATCCTTTTTACTAGTAGATCTTTTGGTGTGCCATTGAGAATAATTAACCATAATATTATCTAGGAGCTTAGTATCTTCTCCTAAAGTGATTTCCATAAAAGTGCCTCCCGCGGCCGAATCTAAAAGATTTCTAGAAGCAAAATTCAATCCAGCATAAATTTTTTGTATGATCTTCCATAAGTTTAGTCCATGTGTAGGGCAATTACGTATCATTAATTTCATCCTCTCCCAAGCTTGTGCAACATGCTCATGATCAAGTTGCTTAAAATTCGTAATATCGTTTCTAAAAGAGATGATCTTAGCGGGAGGAAAATACTTAGACATAAAAGCATCTTTGCACTTATTCCATGAATCAATACTATTTTTAGGCAAAGAGGAAAACCAAGTTTTAGCACGATCTCTAAGCGAACACGGAAATAGCTTCAATTTAACAATATCATTATCCACATCTTTCTTCTTTTGCATATCACATAAATCAACAAAGTTGTTAAGATGGGTAGCGGTATCTTCACTAGGAAGGCCAGAAAACTGATCTTTCATGACAAGATTCAGCAAAGCAGTATTAATTTCACAAGATTCAACGTCGGTAAGAGGGGCAATTGGAGTGCTAAGAAAGTCATTATCGTTGGTATTGGAAAAGTCACACAATTTAGTATTGTCTTGAGCCATCGTGACAAACAATCAATCCAACACACAATCAAACAAGAGGCAAGCAAAAAAAGACGAACAGAAAAAGGGCGAACGGAAAAGAGGGTGAATAAAATGGCAATGGTGAAGTGGGGGAGAGGAAAAAGAGAGGGAAATGGAAAATAATGTAATGCGAGGGATAAGAGTTTGTGATGGGTACTTGGTATGTCTTGACTTGGTGCAACCTCCCCGGCAACGGCGCGAGAAATCCTTCTTGCTACCTCTTGAGCATGCGTTGGTTTTCCCTTGAAGAGGAAAGGGTAATGCAACAAAGTAGTGTAAGTATTTCCCTCAGTTTTTGAGAACCAAGGTATCAATCCAGTAGGGGGTAACACGCAAGTCGACTAGTACCTGCACAAACAAACAAGAACCTCACAACCAACGCGATAAAGGGGTTGTCAATCCCTTCACGGCCACTTACGAGAGTGAGACCTGATAGAGATAATAAGATAAATATTTTTGGTTTTTTATGGTATAGATTTGAAAATAAAGATAGCAAAATAAACAACGATAGAAATAGCAAGTTGATAGGAAAATAATATGATGGAAAATAGACCCAGGGGCCATAGGTTTCACTGGTGGCTTCTCTCAAGATAGCAAATTCTACGATGGGTGAACAAATTACTGTTGAGCATAGTTATGAGAATATCTAGGCATGATCATATATATATGCATCACCTCTGCGACAAGTAGACCGAAATGATTCTGCATCTACTACTATTACTCCACACATCGACCGCTATCCAGCATGCATCTAGAGTATTAAGTTCATAAGAACAGAGTAACGCATTAGGCAAGATGACATGACTTAGAGGGATAAACTCAAGAAATATCATATAAACCCCATCTTTTTATCCTCGATGGCAAAAATAGAATACGTGCCTTGCTGCCCCTGCTGTCACTGGGAAAGGACACTGCAAAATTGAACCCAAAGCTAAGCACTACTCCCATTGCAAGAAAGATCAATCTAGGCCAAACCAAACTGATAATTCGAAGAGACTTGCAAAGATATTAAATCATGCATAAAAGAATTCATAGAAGAATCAAATGTTGTTCATAGATAATCTTGACCATAAACCCACAATTCATTGGATCTCGACAAACACACCGCAAAAAGAATTACATCGAATAGATCTCCAAGAGAATCGAGGAGAACTTTATATTGAGATCCAAAGAGAGAGAAGAAGCCGTCTAGCTAATAACTATGGACCCGAAGGTCTGTGGTAAACTACTCACACATCATCGGAGAGGCTATGGTGTTGATGTAGAAGCCCTTCGTGATCGATTCCCCCTCTGGCGGAGCGCCGGAAAAGGCCCCAAGATGGGATCTCATTGGTACAGAAGGTTGCGGCGGTGGAAATAGGTTTTCGTGGTGCTCCTGGATGTTTTCGGGGTATATGGATATATGTATGAGGAATAAGTAAGTCGGTGGAGCTGCGAGGGGCCCATGAGGGTGGGGGCGCGCCCTCCTTCCTCGTTTCCTCCTCGCTTCTTTCTTGACATCCACTCCAAGTCTCCTGCATCACGTTTGTTCCAAAAATAACTCTCCCGAAGATTTCATTCCGTTTGTATTCCATTTGATATTCCTTTTCTATGAAACACTGATATAGGCAAAAAAACAGCAATTTGCACTAGGCCTTTGGTTAAAAGGTTAGTCCCAAAAATAATATAAAAAGGTATATTAAAGCCCATTAAACATCCAAAACAGATAAATAATAGCATGGAACAATAAAAAATTATAGATACGTTGGAGACGTATCAAGCACCCCCAAGCTTAATTCTTGCTCGTTCTCGAGTAGGTAAATGATAAAAACAGAATTTTTGATGTGGAATGCTACCTAGCATAATTCTCAATGTAATTTTCTTTATTGTTACATGAATGTTCAGTTCCGAAAGATTCAAGACAAAAGTTTAATACTGACATAAAAATAACAATACTTCAAGCATACTAACAAAGAAATCATGTCTTCTCAAAATATCATGGCCAAAGAATGTTATACCTATAAAATCATATAGTCTGGCTATGCTCTATGTTCATCACAGAAAGTATTCAATCATGCACAACCCTGATGACAAGCCAATCAAATGTTTCATAATTTTGATGTTCTCAAACTTTTTCAATCTTCACACAATACATGAGTGTGAGCCATGGACATAGCACTATAAGTGGAATTGAATGGTGGTTGTGGAGAAGACAAAAAGGAGAAGATAGTATCACATCAACTAGGCGTATCAACGGGCGATGGAGATGCCCATCAATAGATATCAATGTGAGTGAGTAGGGATTGCCATGCAACGGATGCACTAGAGCTATAAGTGTATGAAAGCTCAACAAAAGAACTAAGTGGGTGTGCATCTAACTTGCTTGCTCATGATGACCTAGGGCATTTTGAGGAAGCCCATCATTGGAATATACAAGCCAAGTTCTATAATGTAAAATTTCCACTAGTATATGGAAGTGACAACATAGGAGACTCTCTATCATGAAGATCATGGTGCTACTTTGAAGCACAAGCGTGGTAAAAGGATAGTAACATTGTCCCTTCTCTCTTTTTCTCTCTTTTTTTCTTTTTTTCTTTTTCTCTTTTTTTTATAGAATTCGTCCGGAGTCTCATCCCAACTTGTGGGGGAATCATAGTTTCCATCATCCTTTCCTCACTTGGGACAATGCTCTAATAATGATGATCATCACACTTTTATTTACTTACATCTCAAAAATTACAACTGGATATGAGAACAAAATATGACTCTATGTTAATGCCTCCGACGGTGTACTGGGATGTGCAATTAATCAAGAGTTACATGTATGAAATAATTATGAACGGTGGCTTTGCCACAAATACGATGTCAACTACATGATCATGCAAAGCAATATGACAATGATGTAACGTGTCATAAGAAACGGAACGGTGGTAAGTTGCATGGCAATATATCTCGGAATGGCTATGGAAATGCCATTATAGGTAGGTATGGTGGCTGTTTTGAAGAAGGCATATGGTGGGTGTATGGTACTAGCGAAAGTTGCGTGGTACTAGAGAGGCTAGCAATGGTGGAAGGGTGAGAGTGCGTATAATCCATAGACTCAACATTAGTCATAAGAACTCACATACTTATTGCAAAAATTTATTAGTTATTGAAACAAATTACTACATGCATGCTCCTTGGGGGATAGATTGGTAGGAAAAGGCCATTGCTCGTTCGTGACCGCCACTCATAAGGAAGACAATCAATAAATAAATCATGCTCCGACTTCATCACATAACGGTTCACCATACGTGCATGCTATGGGAATCACAAGCTTTAGAACAAGTATTTCTCAAATTCATAACTACTCAACTAGCATGACTCTAGTATCACCATCTTAATATCTCAAAACAATTATCAAGTATCAAACTTCTCATAGTATTCAATGCACATTTTATGCATTATATTAGGACTAATTTATAGCCAAAGCAAATTACATGTTGTTCTAAAATACTCTCAAAATAATATAAGTGAAGCATGAGAGATCAATAAATTCTATAAAATAAAACCACCACCGTGCTCTTAAAAAGGTATAAGTGAAGCACTAGAGCAAAATTATCTAGCTCAAAAGATATAAGTGAAGCACATAGAGTATTCTAATAAATTCCGATTCATGTGTGTCTCCCCAAAGGGTGTTTACAGCAAGGATGATTGTGGTAAACTAAAAATCAAAGACTCAAATCATACAAGACGCTCCAAGCAAAACACATATCATGTGGTGAATAAAAATATAGCCTCATGTAATGTTACCGATAGACGAAGACGAAAGAGGGGATGCTTTCCAGGGCATCCCCATGCTTAGGATTTTGGTTTTCCTTGAATTTTACCTTGGGGTTCCTTGGCATCCCCAAGTTTAGGCTCTTGCCACTCTTTATTCGAAAATCCATCAAATCTTTACCCAAAACTTGAAAAATTCACAACCCAAAACTCAACAGAAAATCTCATGAGGTCCGTTAGTATAAGAAACCAAACCACCACTTCAAGGTACTGTAATGAACTCATTCTTTATTTATATTGGTGTTAAACCTACTGTATTCCAAATTCTCTATGGTTCATACCCCCCGATACTAGCCATAGATTCATCAAAATAAGCAAACAACACACTAAAAACAGAATCTGTCAAAAACAGAACTGTCTGTAGTAATCTGTAGGTTACGAATACTTCTATAACCCCAAAAATTCTGAAATAAACCGGTGGTCTTGAGGAATTTGTCTATGAATCATCTGCAAAAATAATCAACCTAATCGCACTCTCCAGTAAAAAATGGCAGCAAATCTCGTGAGCGCTAAAGTTTCTGTTTTTACAGCAAGATCGCAAAGACTTCCCCCAAGTCTTCCCAAAGGTTCTACTTGGCACAAACACTAATTAAAAGCATAAAACCACATATAAACAAAAGCTAGATGAATTATTTATTACTAAATAGGAACAAGAAACAAGAAACAAAAATAAAATTGGGTTTCCTCCCAACAAGCGCTATCGTTTAACGCCCCTAGGTAGGCATAAAAACAAGAATAGATCTAGGTATTTTCATCTTTGGTATGCAATGCATAAGTGGCCCTCATAATAGATTCATAAGGTAATTTAATTTTCTTCCTATGAAGGGGTTACATGCCTTTCCTTAATAGAAATTGGAATCTAATATTTCCTTCTTTCAATCAATTATTGCACCAATCGTTCTAAGGAAAGGTCTACCAAGAATAATAGGACATGTAGGATTGCAATCTATATCAAGAACAATGAAATCTACGGGCAAATAATTCCTATTTGCAACAATAATAACATCATTAATCTTTCCTATAGGTTTCTTAATAGTGGAATCCGCAAGATGCAAATTTAAAGAACAATCATCAAATTCAGGGAAACCTAACACATCACAAAAAGTTTTTGGAATCGCGGAAACACTAGCACCCAAATCACATAAAGCAAAGCATTCATGATCTTTAATCTTAATTTTAATAGTAGGTTCCCACTCATCATAAAGTTTTCTAGGGATAGAAACTTCTAATTCAAGCTTTTCTTCATAGGATTGCATTAAGGCATCAACGATATGTTCGGTAAAAGCTTTATTTTGATCATAAGAATGAGGAGAATTTAGCACGGATTGCAACAAGGAAATACAATCTATCAAAGAGCAATTATCATAATTAAATTCCTTGAAATCCAAAATAGTGGGTTCATTGCTATGTAAAGTTTTGACCTCTTCAATCCCACTTTTACCAATTTTTGCATCAAGATCTAAAAACTCCGAATAATTGGGACGCCCTTTAACTAAAGTTGACTCATCTCCAGTCCCATCATTATCAAGATTCATATTTCAAAACAAAGATTTAATAGGAGACACATCAATCTCTTTTAGATCTTCATTCTTATTATCGTGAAAACTAGAAGAACACGGTTTGATAAAGCAATCTTTTTTAGCATGCATCCTAGCGGTTCTTTCTTTGCACTCATCAATGTAAATTCTAATGGCTTTGAGAGACTCATTGATATCATGCTTAGGTGGAATAGATCTAAGTTTCAAAGAACCAACATCAAGAGAAATTCTATCCACGTTCCTAGCCAACTCATCAATCTTAGGCAATTTTTCTTCAAGCAAAGCATTTAAATTCTTTTGCGAAATCATAAATTCTTTAACACCAGTCTCAAAATCAGAGGGCATCTTATTAAAATTTCCATAAGAGTTGTTGTAGGAATTACCGTAATTATTAGAGGAATTACTAGGAAATGGCCTACGATTAAAATTTCCTCTATACGCGTTGTTACCAAAATTGTTCCTACCAACAAAATTCACATCCATAGATTCATTATTATTTTCAGTCAAAGTAGACAAAGGCATATCATTAGGATCAGAAGAAACACTCTTATTAGCAAACAATTTCATAAGTGTTGGGGAACATAGTAATTTCAAAATTTTCCTACGCACACGCAAGATCATGGTGATGCATAGCAACTAGAGGGGAGAGTGTTGTCCACGTACCCTCGTAGACCGAAAGCGGAAGCGTTAGCACAACGTGGTTGATGTGGTCGTACGTCTTCATGATCCGACCGATCAAGTAGCGAACACCCGGCACCTCCGAGTTCTGCACACGTTCAACTCGATGACATCCCTGGAACTCCAATCCAGCCGAGCTTTGAGGAAGAGTTCCGTCAGCAAGACGGCATGGTAACAATGATGATGTTCTACCGACACAGGGCTTCGCCTAAGCACCGCTACGATATGACCGAGGTGGATTATGGTGGACAGGGGCACCGCACACGGCGAAGAGATCAAGAGATCAATTGTTGTGTCTTTGGGGTGCCCCCTACCCTCGTATATAAAGGAGTGGAGGAGGGGGAGGGCTGGCCCTCTCTATGGCGCGCCCTAGGGGAGTCCTACTCCCACCGGGAGTAGGATTCCCCCTTTCCTAGTAGAACTAGGAGCCCTTCCAAGTAGTAGGAGTAGGAGGGAAGGAAAGGGAAGGGAAAAGGAGAAGGAAGGAAGGGGGCGCTCCCCCTCCCTAGTCTAATTCGGACAAGCCCATGGGGAGGGGTGCGGCCACCCTTTGAGGCCTTTCTCTCCTTTCCCGTATGGCCCATTAAGGCCCAATACGAATTCCCGTAACTCCCCGGTACTCCCGAAAATACCCGAATCATTCGGAACCTTTCCGATGTCCGAATATAGTCGTCCAATATATCGATCTTTACGTCTCCACCATTTCGAGACTCCTCATCAGGTCCCCGATCTCATCCGGAACTCCGAACTCCTTCGGTACATCAAAACACATAAACTCATAATATAACCGTCATCGAACTTTAAGTGTGCGGACCCTATGGGTTCGAGAACTATGTAGACATGACCGAGACACGTCTCCGGTCAATAACCAATAGTGGAACCTAGATGCTCATATTGGCTCCTACATATTCTACGAAGATCTTTATCGGTCAAACCACATAACAACATACGTTGTTCCCTTTGTTATCGGTATGTTACTTGCCCGAGATTCGATCGTCGGTATCTCATTACCTAGTTCAATCTCGTTACCGGCAAGTCTCTTTACTCGTTCCGTAACACATCATCCCACAACTAACTCATTATTTGCAATGCTTTCAAGGCTTATAGTGATGTGCATTACCGAGTGGGCCCAGAGATACCTCTCCGACAATCGGAGTGACAAATCCTAATCTCGAAATACGCCAACCCAACAAGTACCTTCGGAGACACCTGTAGAGCACCTTTATAATCACACGGTTACGTTGTGATGTTTGGTAGCACACAAAGTGTTCCTCCGGTAAACGGGAGTTGCATAATCTCATAGTCATAGAAACATGTATAAGTCGTGAAGAAAGCAATAACAACAAACTAAACGATCAAGTGCTAAGTCAATCACATCATTCTCTAATGATGTGACCCCGTTAATCAAATGACAACTCATGTCTATGGCTAGGAAACTTAACCATCTTTGATTCAATGAGCTAGTCAAGTAGAGGCATACTAGTAACCACTGTTTGTCTATGTATTCACACATGTATTATGTTTCCGGTGAATACAATTCTAGCATGAATAATAAACATTTATCATGATATAAGGAAATAAATAATAACTTTATTATTGCCTCTAGGGAATATTTCCTTCAGTCTCCCACTTGCACTAGAGTCAATAATATAGTTCACATCGCCATGTGATTTAACATCAATAGTTCACATTACCATGTGATTAACACCCATAGTTCACATCGTCATGTGACCAACACCCAAAGGGTTTACTAGAGTCAATAATCTAGTTCACATTGCTATGTGATTAACACCCAAAGAGTACTAAGGTGTGATCATGTTTTGCTTGTGAGGGAAGTTTAGTGAACGGGTCTGCCACATTCAGATCCGTATGTATTTTGCAAATTTCTATGTCAACAATGCTCTGCACGGAGCTACTCTAGCTAATTGCTCCCACTTTCAATATGTATCCAGATTGAGACTTTGAGTCATCTGGATCAGTGTCAAAACTTGCATCGACGTAACCCTTTACGATGAACCTTTTTTCACCTCCATAATCGAGAAAAATATCCTTATTCCACTAAGGATAATTTTGACCAATGTCTAGTGATATACTCCTAGATCACTATTGTATTCCCTTGCCAAACACAGGGCAGGGTATACAATACGTCTGGTACACAGCATGGCATACTTTATAGAATCTATGGTTGAGGCATAGGGAATGACTTTCATTCTCTCTCTATGTTCTGCCGTGGTCGGGTTTTGAGTCTTACTCAGTTTCACACCTTGTAACACAGGCAAGAACTCTTTCTTTGACTTTTCCATTTTGAACTACTTCAAAATCTTGTCAAGGTATGTACTCATTGAAAAACTTATTAAGCGTCTTGATCTATCTCTATAGATCTTGATGCTCAATGTGGAAGCAGCTTCACTGAGGTCTTTCTTTGAAAAAACTCCTTTCAAACACTCCTTTATGCTTTGCAGAATAATTCTACATTATCTCTGATCAACAATATGTCATTCACATATACTTATCAGAAATATTGTAGTGCTCCCACTCACTTTCTTGTAAATACAGGCTTCACCGCAAGTATGTATAAAACTATATGCTTTGATCAACTTATCAAAGCGTATATTCCAACTCCGAGATGCTTGCACCAGTCCATAGATGGATCGCTGGAGCTTGCATATTTTGTTAGCACCTTTAGGATTGACAAAACTTTCTTGTTGCATCATATACAACTCTTCTTTAATAAGTCCATTAAGGAATGTAGTTTTGTTTATCCATTTGTCAGATTTCATAAAATGTGGCAATCGCTAACATGATTCGGACAGACTTAAGCATAGATACGAGTGAGAAACTCTCATCGTAGTCAACACCTTGAACTTGTTGAAAAACCTTTTTGCGACAATTCTAGCTTTGTAGATAGTAACACTACTACCAGCGCCCGTCTTCCTCTTGAATATCCATTTAATCCCAATGGCTTGCCGATCTTTGGGAAAGTCAATTAAAGTCCATACTTTGTTCTTATACATGGATCTCATCTCAGATTTCATGGCCTCAAGCCATTTCGCGGAATCTGGGCTCATCATCGCTTCCTCATAGTTCGTAGGTTCATCATGGTCATGTAACATGACCCCCAGAATAGGATTACCTTACCACTCTGGTGCGGATCTCACTCTGGTTTACCTATGAGGTTCGGTAGTAAATTGATCTGAAGTTACATGATCATCAACATTAGCTTCCTCACTAATTGGTGTAGTAGTCACAGGAACAGATTTCTGTGATGAACTATTTTCCAATAAGGGAGCAGGTACAGTTACCTCATCAAGTTCTACTTTCCTCCCACTCACTTCTTTCAAGAGAAACTCCTTCTTTAGAAAGGATCCATTCTCAGCAATGAATATCTTGCCTTCAGATCTGTGATAGAAGGTGTACCCAACATTTTCTTTTGGGTATCCTATGAAGACGCACTTCTTTGATTTGGGTTTGAGCTTATCAGGTTGAAACCTTTTCACATAAGCATTGCAACCTCAAACTTGAAGAAACGACAGCTTAGGTTTCTTGCCAAACCATAGTTCATACGGTGTCGTCTCAACGGATTTAGATGGTGCCCTACTTAACATGAATGTAGTTGTCTCTAATGCATAACCTCAAAACTATAGTGGTTAATCGGTAAGAAACATCATAGATTGCACTATATCCAATAATAATACGGTTATGACGTTCGGACACACCATTATGTTGTGGTGTTCCAGGTGGCACGATTTTGTATAACTATTCCACATTGTTTTAACTGAAGACCAAACTCGTAACTCAAATATTTGTCTCTGTGATCAGATCGTAGAAACTTTATTTTCTTGTCATGATGATTTTCCACTTCACTCTGAAGTTTTTTGAACTTTTCAAATGTTTCAGACTTATGTTTCATCAAGTAGATATACCCATATCTGCTCAAATCATCTGTGAAGGTCAGAAAATAACGATACCCACCGCGAGCCTCAACATTCATCGGACTGCATACATCAGTATGTATTATTTCCAATAAGTCAGTTGCTTGCTCCATTGTTCCGGAGAACGGAGTCTTAGTCATCTTGCCCATGAGGCATGGTTCGCAAGCATCAAAATGATTCATAATCAACTGATTCCGAAAGCCCATCAGAATGGATTTTCTTCATGCGCTTTACACCAATATGACCTAAACGGCAGTGCCACAAATAAGTTGCACTATCATTATTAACTTTGCATCTTTTGGCTTCAATATTATAAAAATGTCTATCACCACGATCGAGATCCAACAAACCATTGTCATTGGGTGTATGACCATAGAAGGTTTTTATTCATGTAAACAGAACAACAATTATTCTCTAACTTACATGAATAACCATATTGCAATAAACATGATCCAATCATATTCATGCTCAACGCAAACACTAAATAACATTTATTTTAGGTTTAACACTAATCCCGAAAGTATAGGGAGTGTGCGATGATGATCATATCAATCTTGGAACCATTTCGAATACACATCGTCACTTCACCCTTAACTAGTCTCTGTTCATTCTGCAACTCCCGTTTCGAGTTACTATTCTTAGCAACTGAACCAATATCAAATACCGAGGGGTTGCTATAAACACTATTAAAGTACACATCAATTACATGTATATCAAATATAGCATTGTTCACTTTGCCATCCTTCTTATCCGCCAAATACTTGAGGCAGTTCCGCTTTTAGTGACCAGTCCCTTAGCAGTAGAAGCACTTAGTCTCAGGCTTAGGTCCAGACTTGGGCTTCTTCACTTGAGCAGCAACTTGCTTGCCGTTCTTCTTGAAGTTCCCTTTCTTTCCCTTTGCCCTTTTCTTGAAACTAGTGGTCTTGTTAATCATCAACACTTGATGCTCTTTCTTGATTTCTACCTTCATCGATTTCATCATCATGAAAAGCTCGGGAATCGTTTTCATCATCCCTTGCATACTATAGTTCATCATGAAGTTCTACTAACTTGGTGATGGTGACTAGAGAATTCTGTCAATCACTATTTTATCTGGAAGATTAACTCCCACTTGATTCAAGCGATGGTAGTACCCAGACAATCTGAACACATGCTCACTGCTTGAGCTATTCTCCTCCATCTTTTAGCTATAGAACTTGTTGGAGACTTCATATCTCTCAACTCGGATATTTGCTTAAAATATTAACTTCAACTCCTGGAACATCCATATGATCCATGACGTTCAAAACGTCTTTGAAGTCCCGATTCTAAGCTGTTAAGCATGGTGCACTAAACTATCAAGTAGTCATCATATTGAGCTAGCCAAACGTTCATGACGTCTGCATCTGCTCCGGCAATAGGTCTGTCACCTAGCGGTGCATTAAGGACATAATTCTTCTATGCAGCCATGAGGATAAAACTCAAATCACGAATCCAAACCGCATCATTGCTACTAACATCTTTCAACTTAGTTTTCTCTAGGAACATATCAAAAATAAAACAGGGGAGCTAAACGCGAGCTATTGATCTACAACATAGATATGCTAATACTACCAGGACTAAGTTCATGATAAATTTAAGTTCAATTAATCATATTACTTAAGAACTCCCACTTAGAAAGACATCCCTCTAATCTTCTAAGTGATCACGTGATCCAAATCAACTAAACCATAACCGATCATCACGTGAAATGGAGTAGTTTTCAATGGTGAACATCACTATGTTGATCATATCTACTATATGATTCATGCTCGACCTTTCGGTCTCAGTGTTCCGAGGCCATATCTGCATATGCTAGGCTCGTCAAGTTTAACCTGAGTATTCTGCGTGTGCAAACCTGGCTTGCACCCGTTGTAGATGGACGTAAAGCTTATCACACCCGATCATCACGTGGTTTTTGGGCACGACAAACTTTGGCAGCGGTGCATACTCAGGGAGAACACTTTTATCTTGAAATCTAGTGGGAGATCATCTAATAATGCTACCGTCAATTAAAGCAAGATAAGATGCATAAAAGATAAACATCACATGCAATCAAAATATGTGACATGATATGGCCATCATCATCTTGTGCCTTTGATCTCCATCTCCAAAACATCGTCACCGGCATGACACCATGATCTCCATCATCTTGAACTATATCAATGTGTCATCACATGGTCGTCTCGCCAACTATTTCTCTTGCAACTATTGCTATCGCATAGAAATAATTGTAAAGCAATTATTTGGCGCTTGCATCTTATGCAATAAAGAGACAGCCATAAGGCTTTTGCCAGTTGCCGATAACTTCAACAAAACATGATCATCTTATACAACAACTTATATCTCATCACGTCTTGACCATATCACATCACAACATGCCCTGCAAAAACAAGTTAGATGTCCTCTACTTTGTTGTTGCAAGTTTTACGTGGCTGCTACGGGCTTAGCAAGAACCGTTCTTACCTACGCATCAAAACCACAACGATAGTTTGTCAAGTTGGTGCTGTTTTAACCTTCTCAAGGACCGGGCGTAGCCACACTCGGTTCAACAAAGTTGGAGAAACTGACACCCGCTAGTCACCTATGTGCATAGCACGGTGGTAAAACCAGTCTCGCGTAAGCATACGCGTAATGTCGGTCTGGGCCGCTTCATCCAACAATACCGCCGAACCAAAGTGTGACATGCTGGTAAGCAGTATGACTTATATCGCCCACAACTCACTTTTGTTCTACTCGTGCATATTACATCAACGCATAAAACCTGGCTCGGATGCCACTGTTGGGGAACATAGTAATTTCAAAATTTTCCTACGCACACGCAAGATCATGGTGATGCATAGCAACGAGAGGGGAGAGTGTTGTCCATGTACCCTCGTAGACCGAAAGCGAAAGCGTTAGCACAACGCGGTTGATGTAGTCGTACGTCTTCACGATCCGGCCGATCAAGTACCGAACGCACGGCACCTCCGAGTTCTGCACACGTTCAACTCGATGACGTCCCTCAAACTCCGATCCAGCCGAGCTTTGAGAGAGAGTTCTGTCAGCACGATGGCGTGGTAACGATGCTGATGTTCTACCGACGCAGGGCTTTGCCTAAGAACCGCTACGTTATGACCGAGGTGGATTATGGTGGAGAGGGGCACCGCACACGGCTAAGAGATCAAGAGATCAATTGTTGTGTCTTTGGGGTGCCCCCTACCCCCGTATATAAAGGAGTGGAGGAGGGGGAGGGCCGGCCCTCTCTATGGCGCGCCCTAGGGGAGTCCTACTCCCACCGGGAGTAGGATTCCCCCTTTCCTAGTAGAACTAGGAGCCCTTCCAAGTAGTAGGAGTATGAGGGAAGGAAAGGGGAGGGAAAAGGAGAAGGAAGGAAGGGGGCGCCCCCCCTCCCTAGTCCAATTCGGACCAGCCAATGGGGAGGGGTGCGGCCACCCTTTGAGGCATTTCTCTCCTTTCCCGTATGGCCCATTAAGGCCCAATACGAATTCCCGTAACTCCCCGGTACTCCCGAAAATACCCGAATCACTCAGAACCTTTCCGATGTACGAATATAGTCATCCAAAATATATCGATCTTTACGTCTCCACCATTTTGAGACTCCTCGTCATGTCCCCGACCACATCTGGGACTCCGAACTCCTTCGGTACATCAAAACACATAAACTCATAATATATCCGTCATCGAACTTTAAGCGTGCGGACCCTACGGGTTCGTGAACTATGTGGACATGACCGAGACACGTCTCCGGTCAATAACCAATAGCGGAACCTGGATGCTCATATTGGCTCCTACATATTCTACGAAGATCTTTATCAGTCAAACCGCATAACAACATATGTTGTTCCCTTTGTCATCGGTATGTTACTTGCCCGAGATTCGATCGTAGGTATCTCAATACCTAGTTCTATCTCGTTACCGGCAAGTCTCTTTACTCGTTCGGTAACACATCATCCCACAACTAACTCATTAGTTGCAATACTTGCAAGGCTTATAGTGATGTGCATTATCGAGTGGGCCCAGAGATACCCCTCCGACAATCGGAGTGACAAATCCTAATCTCGAAATACGCCAAGCCAACAAGTACCTTCGGAGACACCTGTAGAGCACCTTTATAATCACCCAGTTACGTTGTGACGTTTGGTAGCACACAAAGTGTTCCTCCGGTAAACGGGAGTTGCATAATCTCATAGTCATAGGAACATGTATAAGTCAAGAAGAAAGCAATAGCAACAGACTAAACGATCAAGTGCTATGCTAACGGAATGGGTCAAGTCAATCACATCATTCTCTAATGATGTGACCCCGTTAATCAAATGACAACTCATGTCTATGGCTAGGAAACTTAAACATCATTGATTCAACGAGCTAGTCAAGTAGAGGCATACTAGTGACATACTGTTTGTCTCTGTATTCACACATGTATTATGTTTCCGGTTAATACAATTCTAGCATGAATAATAAACATTTATCATGATATAAGGAAATAAATAATAACTTTATTATTGCCTCTAGGGCATATTTCCTTCAATAAGTTCATCCATTTTCCACTTAAAACATTAATTTCTTCTATAGCATGATCCTTTTTACTAGTAGATCTTTCGGTGTGCCATTGAGAATAATTAACCATAATATTATCTAGGAGTTTAGTATCTTCTCCTAAAGTGATTTCCATAAAAGTGCGCTCCCTCATGCCTCGTGGCCTCCTTGCTTCTTTCTTGACGCCCACTCCAAGTCTCCTGGATCACGTTTGTTCCAAAAATAACTCTCCCGAAGGTTTCATTCCATTTGGATTCTGTTTGATATTCCTTTTCTGCGAAACACTGAAATAGGAAAAAAAAATAGCAATTTGCATTGGGCCTTTGGTTAATAGGTTAGTTCCAGAAATAATATAAAAAGGTATATTAAAGCCCATTAAACATCCAAAACAGATAATATAATAGCATGGAAAAAACAAAAATTATAGATACGTTGGAGACGTATCAAGACTCATCACCAAAACTAACACCGACAGTTTGTTTCTCACAATCTATCTTAGCATTAAGGGTGTGCAAGAAAGGTCTAACAAAGATAATGGGACAAGAATCATCTTGTGGGGAACCAAGAACAAGAAAATTAGTAGGGTATTTTATTTTCCCACACAAGACTTCAACATCTCTAACAATCCCAATTGGTGAAATAGTGTCTCTATTAGTAAGTTTAATAGTAACATCTATGTCTTCTATCTCTGCAGGTGCTATGTCATTCATAATTTCTTGATATAAGGTGTAAGGAATAGCACTCTCACTAGCACCTATGTCACATAAACCATGATAACAGTGATCTCCTATTTTAACTGAGATAACGGGCATGCCAACAACAGGTCTATGTTTATCCTTTTTATCAGGTTGGGCAATTTGAGCAGCTTCTTCATAGAAGTAAATAACATTCCCATCCATATCTTCTTCCAAGAGATCTTTAACCATAGCAATACTAGGTTCTACATTGATTTGTTCATCGGGTTTAGGTGTTCTAATATCGATTTTCTTAACCACAGTTGAAACTTTAGCATGTTCCTTTATCCTAACAGGGAAAGGTGGTTTCTCAATATAAGCAGAAGGAACAACTGGATCAACATTGTAAAGTATATATAGTTTCTTCTTTAACTAGTACCGGTTCTTTGATTTCTTATTTAATAGGTAGGTGATATTTAAACCACTTCTCTTTAGGGAGGTCAACATGAGTAGCAAATGATTCACAAAAGGAGGCTACTATCTCAGATTCAAGTCCATATTTAGTGCTAAACTTTTGAAAAGCATCGGTATCCATAAAAGATTTAACACAATCATACTTAAGTTTAATACCTGACTCTTTACCTTTGTCGAGTTCCCAATCTTCAGAGTTGTGTTTAATTCTTTCCAAAAGTTCCCATCGGAATTCAATAGTCATCTTCATAAAAGAACCAGCACAAGAGGTATCGAGCATGGTTTGACCATTACGAGAAAGTCGAGCATAAAAGTTCTGGATAATAATTTCTCTTGAAAGCTCATGATTGGGGCATGAATATAACATTGACTTAAGCCTCACCAAGCTAGAGAGATACTTTCTCCTTCATGAGGCCAATATATATATATATATATAATTCCAATCACGATGAACTAGATGCTTACGATAATTTTTTGGTGGAACTCCAATTTCAATCGATTCCAATTCCAAGATCCAATATCATCGCATAGACTATACCATGCCAATGATTTTCCCTGCAAAGATAAAGGGAAAACCTTCTTCATAACTTCATCTCCGGGTAAACCTGCAATCTTGAACAATCCACAAATTTGATCTACATATATCAAGTGCATATCAGGATGTTCGGTTCCATCTCCTGCATAAGGATTAGCTAGCAGTTGTTCTATCATTCCCGAAGGAATTTCATATTCAATATTTTAAGTAGGTGCAGTAGGTTGAGGGGTAGCTAATTTTGGTTCTGGTTGAGGCGAAGATACCCCAAACAAACCCCTCAAAGGTTTGTTTTCCATAGTAACAAGTGACAATAAATGTCAGCACACTATATAAATGTTTCCTTAACAAATTCCACTTACTAAAGGCGCTTCACTCCCCGGCAATGGTTCCAGGAAATAGCCTTGATGACCCACAAGTATAGGGGGTCAATTGTAGCTCTTTTGGATAAGTAAGAGTGTCGAACCCAACAAGGAGCAGAAGGAAATGACAAGTGGTTTTCAGAAAGGAGTTGTCTGCAAGTGTTGAAATTGTAAGTAATAGAGTAGTTTCATAGCAAGATAATTTGTAACGAGCAAGTAATGATAGTAGTAACAAAAGTGCAGTAAGGTAGCCCAATCCTTTTGAGGCAAAGGACAGGCCAACATGGTCTCTTATGATAAGAAAAGCATTCTTGAGGGTACACGGGGTTCTCATCTAGTCACTTTCATCATGTTGGCTTAATTCGTGTTCGGTACTTTGATAATTTGATATGTGGGTGGACCGGTGCTTAGGTGTTGTTCTTACTTGAACAAACCTCCTACTTATGATTAACCCTCCAGCAAGCATCCGCAACTATGAGAAAAGTATTAATAATAAATTCTAACCATGGCATTAAACTTTTCGGTCCAATCGGTCCCTTATGGAATAGCGCATAAACGGGGGTTTAAGCTTCTGTCACTCTCGCAACCCATCATCTAATTGCTACTCCACAATGCATGCCCTTAGGCCCAAATATGGTGAAGTGTCATGTAGTCGATGTTCACATGACACCACTAAGGGAATCACAACATACATACTATCAAAATATCGAACACATATCAAGTTCACATGATTACTTGCAACATGATTTCTCCCGTGAGCTCAAGAACAAAAGTAACTACTTACAAATGATAATCATGCTCAAGATCAGAGGGGTATTAAATAGCATATTTGATCTGAACATATAATCTTCCACCAAATAAAACCATATAGTAATCAACTACAAGATGTAATCAACACTACTAGTCACCCACAAGCACCAATCTATAGTTCCGGTAACAAGATTGAACACAATAGATGAACTAGGGTTTGAGAGGACATGGTGCTGTTGAAGATGTTGATGGAGATTTCCCTCCCCAAGATGGGAGAGTTGTTGGTGATGATGATGATGATGATTTCCCCCTCCGGGAGGGAAGTTCCCCCGGCGAAATCGCTCCGCCGGAGGGCAAAAGTGCTCCTGTCCAAGTTCCGCCTCGAGATGGCGATGCTCCATCCCCAAAGTCCTCTCCTTATTTTTTTCTAGGTAAAAATGACTTATATACCGGAAGATGGGCACCGGAGGTGGGCCTGGGTGAGCACAACCCACCAGGGCACGCCTAGGCTCCCTGGCGCGCCCAGGTGGGTTGTGCCCACCCGGTGGCCCCCCTCTAGTAGTTATTTTCTCCAATATTCCTCAAATAATTCATAAAAAATCTCCATGAAGTTTCATCTTGTTTGGAGTTGTGCAGAATAGGTGGCTTGACATAGCTTTTCCAGGTCCAGATTTCCAGCTGCCGGAATTCTCCCTCTTTGTGTATACCTTTCATATTATGAGAGAAAAGGCATTAGAATTACTCCAAAAAGCATCATTATGGATAAAAATATTATAAATAACAGTAATAAAACATGATGCAAAATGGGCGTATTAGTGTCCCTCGGGATAAAGTGGTTCCTGAGTCATTTTACCTCGTCTAGTTGCTACTCTAACAGCAAAGTCATGTATGTTATTGTTCATTTCATCTAGCAACTCTTTTTGAGATTTAGCAACTTGCTCCAACTAGGTTTGAACCATAGAAGTATGTTTTCCCACACCTCTAACATCATTTGAGATTCTAAATAACAAGTCACTCAAGCGAGCAATCATATCAAAATTGTATTTCAATTGTTTCATAACATTTGCATTGAAGTGATCTTGTTTTCTAATGTAGTTTTCAAACTCATAAAGGCATTGGCCAGGGTGCATATTGTGAGGATTATCATTATCATTAAATTTCATTAGAGAATTTACCTCTACCACCTTAGGTGGTGGTGGTGTATCAAGCCCATGTATTTCTTCAATAGGAGGTAAATTTTTGACATCCTCAGCTTTAATACCTTTTTCCTCCATAGATTTCTTTGCCTCTTGCATATCTTTAGGACTGAGATATAATATACCCCTCTTCTTCGGAGTGGGTTTAGGTGGTGGTTCAGGAAGAGTCCAATCATCATAATTTTTCAATATGTTATTCAATAATTCTTCAGCTTGCCCAATAGTCCGTTCCCTGAAAACACAACCAACACAACTATCTAGGAAATCCCTAGAAGCATCGGTTAGTCCATTATAGAAGATATCAAGTATTTCATTTTTCTTAAGAGGATGATCAGGCAAAGCATTAAGAAATTGGCAAAGCCTCCTCCAAGCTTGTGGGAGACTCTCTTCTTCAATTTGCACAAAGTTAAATATTTCTTGTAAGGCAGCTTGTTTCTTATGAGCAGGGAAATATTTTTCAGAGAAGTAATAAATCATATCCTGGGGACTACGCACACAACCAGGAGCAAGAGTATTGTACCAAGCTTTAGCATCATCCTTTAATGAGAACGGAAATAATTTGAGAATATAGTAATAGCGAGTTTTCTTATCATGAGTAAAATGGGTGGCTATGTCATTCAACTTAGTAAGATGTGCCACAACAGTTTCAGTTTCATAACCTTGGAATGGATCAGATTCAACTAAAGTAATTAACTCTGGGTCGACAGAGAATTCATAATCCTTATCATCAACAAAGATAGGTGAAATACCAAACTTAGGATCATATTTCATTCTAGCATTCAGAGATTTTTCTTTATACTTGCATAATAATTTCTCTAGATCATCTCTATCCTTACAAGCAAGAATGTCTCTAGTTGTCTCCTCATTCATAAAACAACCTTCTGGTACCTTAGGCAATTCATATCTAGGAGGGCTAGTTCTATTAGGTGTTTCAAGATTTTCAGTTTCATGCTCATCATCAGTTTCAACAATATCATGTTGTCTTACTCTAGCAATTTGTTCATCAAGAAAATCACCTAGTGGCACATCATCATCATCATCAAGCAAGGTACTAGCATCACCATATATAAGTATCATTCATAGCAGAAGTAGCATCATCAATAACTTGCGACATATCAGGATTAATAGCAGGTGGTGGTGTTGCAAGTTTATTTATAACAGAAGGTGAATCTAAAGCAGAGCTAGATGGCAGTTCCTTACCTCCCCTTGTCTTAGAGGGATAAATCTTAGTCTTAGTATCCTTCAGATTCTTCGTAGTGATAAATTGATAATAATCCCAAGTGACTCAACAAATATAGCTATGCTACCCGACAATGACGCCAGAAAAAGGTCTTGATAACCCACAAGTATAGGGATTGCAACAGGTTTCGAGGGTAGAGTACTCAACCCAAATTTATAGATTCAACACAAGGGGAGCCAAAGAACACTTGCAAGTGTTAGCAGTTGAGTTGTCAATTCAACCACACCTAGAGATTAATTATCTGCAGCAACGTGATCAGTAGCAAAGTAATATGATAGTTTTGATAGTAGCAGTGACAACAATAGTAACGGTAATAATGATAGCAATAGTTTTGTAGCAAGTGCAAAAGTAACGATAGCAGTAGTAACTTAGCAAGAACAATATAAGATAAATTCGTAGGCATTGGATCGGTAATTTGTTGGATGATATTCATCATGTGATAGTCATAACCTAGGGCGATACGGCACTAGCACTACAAAAAAATACACTTCATGATGCTATGTGTTTGTCACAGTAGGTCACGTTTTCTGTCATGCATGTACATCCATGATGATTTTATGACAGAATCAAGATAGTCATACCTGTGTTGTCGTAGAAGTGTTCCATGACATTACCAAAATTATCATCACGAAAGTGTCCACTTCCATGACGATAAATCACGCGTCATAGAAGTGCTTTCGTCAAGGATGACCAACACATGGCATCGACCGTAACGGGTCGCCGTTAAGCTATTGGGTCCGGTTTTGGATCCAATAACCCGTTAACAGCCCGGACCAATGGCAATTTTCCACGTGTAAAATTGTCATTGGCCGGAGGAAACACGTGTTGACTGAACGTTCGGACAGATGTCCTCCACTCATTGGATAGGAGGCGCCTATGATACGTCGACACGTCCGGTGAAAAGGCCGGCCCCACTAAAGGCCCACCATGTTTTTTCAGACACTAGTGGGTTGGCCTGTTAACAGCTTGCCATGTTTTGGGTCAAATTGAGGCCCATACCAGATCAGGCCCGTTCACAGCCTGCCAGGTTTTGGGCCAAATTACGGCCCATGTCGGATCAGGACCATTAACAAGCCACTATTCTTTTGGGCCCATACTAACACAGGTTTGTATTTTAGCCTATTAAATGCCCGTTTACTAGTTCAGCCCGATAATAGTTTCGGCCTGTTAGTGGCCCATGGTGCATCTGGGATGTTATCGGCCCATGCAGAAACTGGGCTATTTCTTATCTGAAGTAACTTTAGGCCTCTTAATGGCCCGTAGTATTCGTGGATAAATTCCAGCCCGACTGGCCTATCGGCCTGTTAATGGCCCGTGTAACAGTTGGGCCTAATTACAGCCCGCGTTGAATCCGGACTGCTTACAGCCCATTTGATAATGGCTCGTGACACTTTTAGGCCTATGGCCCGCGTAGATACCGGCTTGCTTAAAGCCCATAATTTTATTGGGCCAAACAGGCCCGAGATATATTTTGGCCTATTAACTGCTCATCCTATTTGGGCCAAACATGGGGCTTAGGTAGTTTCGGCCTGTATTGGCCCGTGAATTTTTTGGCTCAACGCTAGCCCAATCTAGGTTTTAGCCTCTTAAAAGCCCACGGTATTCTCTGGCCCAGCTGGACAGAACTTTACTCGGCCTGTTAAAGGGGGGAAACAACTATAGGTTTAGACCTGCTAATGGCCCAAGATGATTATAGGCCCAAGTTTTGGCCCATATGAGTAACGGGCCGGCCTGAAGACCGACAACACTGGGATCCACTGAACCTTCCGGCCTAAATTACAACATACCGACCAAGAATAAACCTAGACTATGCAACAAAGAAATTACAGCATATTACATCCCCTCGGCATCAAAGTTCGCCGCCAGTGATAATAAAGGGCAACCATACAACAGATTACATAAACTAGGAAAGTCGCCACTAGTGGAAGTTAACGGGCAGACAAAATAATAGACAGAACCGACAGCACTTCAACACAGTTCAAGAAAGGTTAACCTGGCCCAGGAGCTGCAGCACAAGCAGCTTAGCAACCTGATGAGATTGCGCTTATTTGGCGCTCATATCCACCAACTTAAGCTGCATAGCATCAATAAACGTCCTGTACATACCATTAATCTTGCATAGGGATTGGAGTTCCAGTCGTATTTGAGCGGAAGCATGTATTTCTGCTCGAATTTCAGACTGAAGAAGTCGAACAGATTTAGGCGGCGACTTCATCGAGCTTGTGTCACTGAGTAAGTTTGACACTACATCAAGATGTGACTTTGTGGTTGCATCCCTACCCTAAATATGTCTTGCCTTCTCCTATGGAATATGTGTTAGAGGGACAAACAATGGGTTTGTCTCACTATCATTGTGGCAGTTCTTCCTAGCAGCAGTGTTGTCACCCTGAAAGATAAACAAGTAGGTAGATAACAAGTTTTGCACGTATAAGCATTAGCGCTGTCAATTCATCTCATTTCTTTGTCAGAAATAAAGAACACGGTTTAAAATAGCATTAACATAATAGGCATTGTTCATAGTTAAGACGGCAGGAAATGGCATTGTGCAGGAGCGGCCAGCTTCACCAGACCACTGGATTACAGATCAAGAACACAAGCATAGATGTACTTCTAAACAACGTATAAGCATGAATTGTGAGTGCACTGTCAATTTATACCATTTCATATTGGTAAATAAAGATACACGATTTAAATAACATTAATATAATACGGCATTGTTCATAGTTAAGACATAGCAGGATATGACATTGTGATGCTGTTGCTAGTCTCACCACACCACTGGATTACAAATCAAGAACACAAGCATACACATAGTGCTAAAGAAGATAACTTGCTATGTTTAGTTTAATTTACATGGTACGAATAAGGAACTAGATTGTACAACTAAAGACTGAAATTTGAGAAGGACAAACTTATGTTTATGTACTTCTACTTTATAAACTTTAAACAAACAATTTGATGCAGACGACAAAAATAAAAAACATTTGCACTCATAGCTATCCAAATATAAACAACATAGTTTGAAGGCTCGAGGAGGACAAACTTACATTAGTAGTGAAGACAAGCTCTATAAAGGCCTTGTCCATATTGATGGGGGGCAATTCAAGAAGTTTACCGCACACTCTTCTTCAAGAGTATTTCCTTTATTCTACATTTTGTTAAGAGTAAATATAGATGTGAAAATATATGAACAAATGACGATTATTTAACTTAAGATGCAGAGTACAAATGTAAATACAGCATACAGGCAGAAGGCACTAACAATAGCAATGTGGAGCTAACCTTCTTCAGTAACATTGGTTTTATTCAATATTTGGCAACAGTAAATGTAGATCTGATGTGTAGAAAAATGGAGGACAAGGGAAAATAAGCTGCGAAGTGTACATGAAGAACTAGCTGACAAATATAAGTACAATGATGAAGGACAACAGATACTTACAAGAACAATGCAGAACTAAATTTCTTCATAGGCATTGGGTTTATTCTAGATTAATTTAAGCATTAATATAGATCTGATAATTTAGAGTGAACAATGGATAAGCAAGATATAATGCACAATGATGTCACATAATCCACCAGGTATGAATGTAAGGACGGAGATAGGACAATAGGTACTCACAAGAGCAAAGCAGCGACCAGCATAGTTGCGATATCCTAGGTTTTGCGGCGTTGGTTCTATCGCCAATATACGTCGGGTGCTATGTGATTTCTCCGGTGGCACCACCTTTTTCAAGGACTTTGCTTGTACTCCTTCAGGTTCTGCAATCACCCTCTTCCTTTTGGATGTCTGAAACACAAGAACAACATTTGAATGGAAAAACATGGTATGACGACAAATGGAATAGGTGTTGATAATGGATGGGCATGGCATCTTCACATATATCATGAGTAAACTAAGCAGATGGTGGTGCACAAAGCAAAACAAATGCAAGACACCTTATGCAAGATAAGTGCAACTAATAAAACCTTGCCAAACTAGAACAGGCACCTTATTGGGTGAACAGAATAGGTCATCTGCCTTTGACTCCTTGAGCTCAGAATAGTCATTAGGATCATATTCTGAATACGAATCTATAGGTCGGGAGCATCTGGTTTTCATTGCATCCACAATGGACCTTAATCCCTTGATGCCAAGTTTGTTACCAATTGAACTGTTCCGCAATATTCTCTGATGTGCGCATTCTTATATTCATTGTGATTACGTACAATATCTGTAAAGCATGAAAACACAAATAGTAGTGAGATTATCTTTGTAATGCAGAGGATATTGTAATATAATAGAGGCTCCATGTAAACCCTTGTGTGCTATCACTGGATTCTGATGAGAGAGCCCATGTGTGTTGTAATATGGTGAGTAGATTAATATAATCTGGCACAACTACAAAAAATAAGCTCCCTGCTGGGGGCCCCAGATGTAAGGATAGTTGGCAGACGATAGGTTCATAATATACCGTATAGAAAGTTTATTGCCAAACCATGATAAAGAGAGCGCAGAGCCAGTAGGCAGATCGTAGTGTAGATAATACGGGTACACCATAACCACCATAAATAAATCGAGAAAGCGGAACTGGCTGGAAAACATAGGGTTTTGCCGCTACTAATATGCAGCCTATCGATCACCTACAGGCCAGCTCTTCATCTGAAGGCGCACAATTGTTACTATCAGTTTAGTCTATCAAAGACCGTGCGGCTCCCACCATTTCCAAGGTATTATGGCAGACCAACTCGAAGTGCGAAATCATTTAGCAGAACCGGCCCAATAGAGGTGTCGACTGCAGATGTCCCTGCTCCCCTTCCAGACAAGGAACATACTGTGCTTACTAAATAAGAATAGAACAGGAACATGTTAAAGAACAGAAGAGGAAGCATATTCTCCATGTCTCCATGCAAGTCGCGTGACTTTTGTCATTTGGGTCAGTCAACCATTTCAGCCGGTGGGATGAAGATCCTACGTCTCCTAACCCTTCTTCTTCCTCGTCTCTGATTCTTCCCATACAAAACACCGCATGGGCCGCCGGCTGAACCACCGGCCCCGACCCCCCCCCCCCCCTCGCCCTCCCCTGAACCGCCCCCACTGCCTGTGTTCCTTTGCCACCCCCACCCCCGGACCCACCCGCGTCGAGTTTTATTCGTTCGGCGAGGCCCCACCACCGCCCCCACAACCACCGCCCACACCCGAGCCCCTTCCTTCGCATCGGCGAACTCCGTCGAGCTCACAAAAATCGACTGACCCAATTTTGAAATTTAGTCTACTATCATTTAACTAGTGTGGAATATAAAAGGGGAAACCATAAGCATTGCGAGTATAGTGTTGAGCGTGCCATAGCGGATCTGAAGGTGCAAACCGGACAAAGGCAACTTCGCAACCATTGTTTGCTTTCAACTAACAAGTGATGGACAAGAAATCAGAGTAAAGCAGTGGCGATCTATTATCTTGCTGCGATAAATAAGTTGAGCGGATACGAAAGAGTACCGCCTCTGGTGTGGCGCCGTGTATGCTGAGAATTTGACAGTGTTGTGGTAGTGATGGTTGTCGGCGGCGTAGAAGCATATCTAGGAGGGTAGACGGTGGCGGCGGGGCGCGGTGGATGAGACGGTCGTAGGAACGGCGCCAACAACGTGGACGACGGCGAGGATGAAGCGAGAGCACGGGATGCAAGGATCCCGGTCTGAAGCCGTGGATGAGAGAGGTCGATCTCTTGTAATGGACGACGGTGTCGGGGTATCAGCTCTGGCATGGTGGAGGAGGACGGTGGTGGATGGGATGGCGGACGGAGGAGGCTGGGGTGGAGAGGGTGTTTTGGCGCCCACAGAGTACGAATGGGGAAATGGAGGGAGACAGGAAGGGGAACCATGTCTTCTGGGCGCACTTGTCTCAAATGCCAGGAAATTTACAAACTTAGCCCCTGTTTAAAATTTCCTACATCACAGCAATATTAGTCGGTTGGGGATAGGACGGTAATCTCGCATACACCGAATATTTGCCGACGAGAGTTTGTTTTTGGCGCCCACCGTGTATGAATCCGGGTGAGAGGCGGTTATGTCACGTTTGAGTGAAATTACAAACCTACCCCTATTGAAACCTATAGAAATCGAGCCGATAGGCTTTGCGTGTCAGGGATAGGCAGTAATTTCTATCTCGCAGATTTTGGTTTCAAGCAGTTATTGTGACTTTCCCTGCTTCGTTCAAATTTTTGCAAAGCAAGAGTGCACGTTTATCGTGCCAACTCAATTCGAATCCAGTTTGTATTCTATTTTTGTTCAGGCAGGATCCATTTGCGATTGGAATAAAATTATATATACATCAATTTTTTATATATACTTTCAAAAGCACAACACCCTTTATACATAAATATGGTTTACAAATGGCATGATCTCAGATTCATAGGTTGTATCCATCTTAATTTTGATTTCCAAATATTTGAAACCACTTTATGTTGAAATCCAAAGTATGCATTGCTCGCTAACTGTCTCCAATTAATGTGTGTTTCATGCGTTTTTTTACTTCTCAAACATGTATAATGTGTTTCACACACGCAACATATAGTGTAATCCTGTTTACACATTAATTGCATATAAATCATGCATTGTCTCTAATTAAAGAATCTATGGATCACTAATATTGATAAACTATATAACATTACACGTGTCCTCAAATTCAAATGAATATGCATGTTTGATACACAAATTTGTGTTATGATATTATCGATGCCGTGATCTTTAAATATTTGAATCCCCTTTAATCCAGATATTTGTCTCATATAGCTATCACTCATGCTTATATAGGAGTATCTCTCTAGACCTATATGCGTTCATCGTCTCTCGGGTATCTCTCGTGCTACTTGTATGTCGACAATGATCTTTTATCTTCGCAACACACTGATGGTGTCGTGGAATTGTCACTGCAGATGTGCTAGTGTGAGGACTTAGTCGTGAGGCCAACACATCTTTGTAGTAGCTTGAGAGGGGTTGAGCGGAATCGAGAAACGCAACACAAGACATGGATTTAGACAGCTTCGGGCCCCGGGAAACATCATCCGGTAATAGCCCTACATGCTGTTTGTGGCTAGATCTCATTATGTTCACGAGAGAGTCGCCGCATAAGACGGCTCTCCCTTTGTGTCTAGCCCTAGATATCGTTTTATCTCCTCCTCTTTGGGGTGCTCTGCCCCTCCTTATATATGTTGAAGGGGCGGTTTACATGACTAGTCCTAGTAGGATTAGGATTACTCTATTACAAGTGGAGTCCTAGTCTTGCTTTCTTTGTAGGAGAATATTCTTAATGCCTTTCCTCTTAAGTCGGCCCACCATCACATGAACCGGCCTTCTGGGCCTTGGGCCTTGTCATTCTTCTGACTCGCCGCCGAGGTCATCAGTAAGTCGCCAAATATTCATCGGGTTTCTTGGAGCCGCCAAGTCCGGCTGGGTCATACCGCGGGGTATATCCCCGACATTAGCCCCCAGTTCAATTTGGATTTATCCATGTTAAACTGATCTGCAACATAAACACAAGAATAAATTTGATAGGTTGTACTGCAAGTTAAACATTCTTGTAAGCCGGCACCTGGTCATCCTTAAGTCCTTGTCATTTCCTTCTAGAAAATCCGGGTCAATAGATCATCTTCATAATCAATTTGCTTGTAGAAGAATTATTGTAAATGAATAAATAATCCATTTGATTCGGCGTTCAATGCTCTGACTTGACAAAAATATTGGTTCTGAAATATTCAACTGATATTCAGCCGGCTTGTAGAACTTGCTGAGTTATGATTGCCAAAATTGTTGGGTTATAAACAAATGATGCCGGGTCATGTAATTGTTGCTAATGCTAGGTTAATCTTATGATGACTTCGGGTCATAAACGTTGCAAATTTCTCCGATAATAATATAATACCTGATTTGCTAAAAACTGAGAATTTGAAGTTATTCCTCCCTTATATGCATATCACCTGTAGCCCCCAAGTGTCAGGTTGTCATGCTTGCAGCAACCTGGGACTTGTAATTGCCTTATACTCCTAAAAATTTCAACCAGTGTAGCCCCCAAGGGTCAGGTCATTATGCAATAATGAGCAGGGACTTTGTAAATATGATCATGTAAACTTGAGCAGCAACATGTAGCCCCCAAGGGCCGGCTCAGTAAGATATTACTGAGTTGGGACTTTGTATATGATTCATTGATAATAACATCATATGATGTAATCTCCACCATGGGGCTTGAACCCACGTCCACAAGGTTAAGATCTTTGTAGTCTACCAACTGAGTAGTGGATCTTTCAATCTAATGGATTATGGCTTGTGTACCTTGAATTTTTGATAGGAGCAATTGGTAGCCCCCAAGGGCCGGCTCATTTAGAATGTGATGAGTCGGGTCTTCAATAAGTTGAGCAAAAAATGACTTTGCATTAGCCCCCAAGTGTCATGGTGCATGCTTGCAGCGACATGAGACTTGTATATTTGATATAATCTCAACTTGAATAATGTAGCCCCCAAGTGTCGGGTCGTAAGCCTGTAGCGACTCGGGACTATTCCTTCCATTGTAGAATAAATCATATCCATTGATAAGATAATAGCCATTGCGCTAAAGCGACTGCGGAAACCTTATCTGTTGATAAGTAAATCCGGAGTTTAAACACCCGGCGGCCCTAGGCCAATGGCGATTTAATACGCCTTCATTGTAAGCCGGAATTTTTATAACCCGGCTTTTTATAGCCTTAGAACGGATAATCATTTTGAAGCATCAATTTTTATGATGAGCTTGGACTTAAGCATTGATATAAGTCATAGTTCTGCAAATCCTGCATAGAGTTTAAACAACATATGCCCTGGCCAGGGCGGGTAACCACCCAAATGTAGTCTTTATCCTGCACACAAGTATATCACAAGAATCCTTGGCGGTTTACCGTAGGACGGGTCATAATATCTTACATATGACCACTAATGTGTAAAAAAGGAGTCACAGATAAGCCTGTTATGAATCATAACTTTGAAACATAATTATAATATCATACGTGTGATATTGAATTGGCACTGCCGGTTTATGTGACCTGCACAGTAAGGGTGATAACCCAATCTTTAGAAGCCAAGACTTCCAAATGTTTGATCATTGTCATATGATGGCGACTTATCATCCAAATTCAAGCTGGGTTAAATTTAAACCACACTTATACTTAGATCTGGACAAAAGCCTCAAGACAAAAACAAAGATTGTTTGCAAAAAACTTAAGCCAACTAGAAAGAAAAAAATTGAGGCTTCTGATTCGAATACGATCAGTAAATCGGACCAAAGGGGTTAAGTTAGGATTCGAATACGATCATGTAGCCCCCAGTGGCTTTGGCGTTGCCCCGATGAAGAGGGTACCGACAACTATGTTCTCTTTGGTTCGAATACGACCTATGTTTGAATAGGAAGCCCCCAAATGACCTTGAGAGTTTTTTTTAAAGAATCTGATTCGAACACGATCAAAGTCGGACCCAAAAGGGGTTAATCTATGATTCGAATATGATCAAGAAGCCCCCTAGTGGGTTTAGCATTGCGCCGATCAAGAGGGTACCGACAACTATGTTTTCTTTGGTTCGAATACGACCTATGTTTGAACAGGAAGCCCCCAAATGATCTTGTGAGTTGTGCTCAAGGGGCACCTATGTTTGATTTGTGCTTTTGCAACAGACTCTCTTGGGTCCTTTTAATTTTTCCTGAGAACTCGAACTTGTGAGAGATTATTCTTTTGAACCGGAAATTCTTAAACCGGATACTGAGAGCTTCAAAGCTTTGTGCGAGACAGTCTTCCCTTGAGCCGGATTTTAAACCAGAATCCTTCTTTTTAAACCGAAAATTTTCTGACGGCCTTTAAATTTACGCCAATATGGCGGTTTAGGGTCCTGCATTAGATAATTTTGCAAGCCGGAGTAATTGCTTTTTTTAAGAAAGCAATATATAAAAAAATATACTAGATGGATTTCACCTGATATGTTAGGCCAGAAATTATCTGCCGCAGAGTTGATGATCACCACGGTGAAGAGAAAATCAACCACGACCGAGTCGGCCACGGGAGCAGACAGATGAGTCGCCCGCGGCATTGTAAACTAGTGCGGACGAGCAAATTGTCCTCTGCGTTGTAAGCCGACGCATACGCGTGGACCAGCCGCGAGAGCGGACGGGCGAGTCATCCATGGTGTTGCAAACTAGTGCGGTCGCGAGAGATGGCCACGGCGTTGTAAGCTGGTGCGGGAGTCCGTTGAGTAAGGATGACCTCCTATGCCGAATGATGTTGGCACGCCTCCATATCCGCAGTATAGTGCCACTTTGTAATGAATAATTCTTCTGCATATAAAATACAGCAGGGCAAAGAAGTTTTGCTTGAATGACTTAATATGTATTTAAAAAAAATAGGGTAAATAGCACCTGATTCACTTTGAGGACAGATGATCTGCACGCAGACTGCCAGCATCCACTGATACATGTACTGTGTGTTCTATCCCTTCCTCCATACTTTTGTCTGGACGTGAATTAATAGTAGCTTTTCAGCTCCACATAATGTGTATGGAGCTCTAGAGCATGCCAGCAGCTTTCCCTTTTTGTTGACTCCTCTTCTCACCCATAGTAGTACAGAACTGCAGAGAGGTTTGCTCGAAGCGGAGCAAGTCGTGCTGAGCCACGGCGACGCACGCGTTGGGCAGCGGCCGGCGGCTCGGTGCTCGGCCGTGGAGGCAGAGAAGTGCCGGTGACTTAGCACAGAGGCGCGAGGCCAGCCACGGCCAGAGTCTCACAGCGCGACAGCAGCAGCCGTGGGTGCAGAGGCGCCTCAAAGACCGGCGACGGAAACCGGCGGAACCGCGATGGCAATGGAGGCCAGCGGCCGAATGAGGCAGTGGCGGCTCTCGACCGGCGGTCTGCTGATGAATTGTTAGGGTCAGCGGGTCAGCTACGGTGGCTCCTAGCGTGAAACAGCAGCCGGCGACTCAAGGCAGCCCGGGCCGGCTCGTGGAGGCGCCGGCAAGGCAGTTCGCAGTCAGAGATGAAGGCGGATCGCTCCGGAAGTGAGGCGAGGACGGGGTGGCTCGTTGATGAAGACGGCGTCGACTTGAAGCAGCGTGCAGCAACGAGGTAGCCCGGAACAGAGGCGTCGAAGAGAGTCGGAGTAGGAGACAACGGCGGTGAACGGCGATTCTGTGGAGATGATGGTCCAAGGCGGCGATAATTTGGCCGGGGTAGTTCTTGGCGGGAGTGGCCGCTGGCTCGCAGCGCGGCCGAGGCGACTCATAGGCCGGGCCACGGCGGCTTGTAGCGAAGGCGACTCGGGACAAAGGGGCGGCTTAGCGACGCAGGGCGTCTCGCCCCTGCTGTAGTTGAAAGCGATACCTTGAAGTCCCGTCAGCTGGATAGTGGCAGCTTGAAGGCAGTGGCGGGTCAGCCAAAGTGGAATGAGACGAGTGCTGCAGAACGGCGAACCGGCGAGGTGGCAGCGCCGGTGAAGCGGAGGTGCCTCGGGGCCGGCCACAGCAGGAGCGGCCATGAGGCCGGCTCGTAGTGGTAGAGGTACCTCGGCGAGGCGGCTCTGCGAAGGTCAGCGGAGGCGGCAGCGGCGGAGATCAGGCCGCAGACATGCAAGCCGCCAGGCGAGTCAACGGTGATTTAGGACGTAGTAGCAGAGGTGGCTCCGGCAAGGCCGGCTTGGAGCACCGGCGCGGCTTAGCAGGAGGGGGCCGGCGGCTCGGAGGCGCACTGGAATGGGCGGAGCCCGGCAACGGAGGCAGGACAGCAAGGCCGCAAAGTCCAAGTCAATCCCTCCGTCCCCGTGCTCGTCCGGGTCGTTGTTGGTTTGGCTCTCCGTGTCCTCCAAGTCGTGGCCTCCTCCCGTTTTTCTTTTTATTTCCTTCTTATTTTTTTCTTTTCGCAACTGCTGGTTCACGTGTCTGAGGTTTTTGCCTTGGTCCATTAAGAAATTTGCAGCAAGCCTGGGGAGCCACGCCACGCGATAGAGACGGAATCTGGTACTCCGAATTGAATTTAGACACGGACAACGGAGCTATCAAACCAGTTGGTCTCAGTGATTTTTCCTCGTATTAATTGATTTTGGATGCGAGATTTCGACCTGCAGCGGTGGCAGAACTTAATGCGGCCTCGACAGATCATCTGGTCGTGTGCGCTGGTGGATCAACACAACCCTAATGTTTTCTTAATCTAAAATCTTTTATATGTCGCTTTTACTATCCGTTGACGATGCTTTCTTCTGTGCCGGTTCTTTTTCATCCGACACATCATGAGCTTTCTTGATCCTTGGAAAAAAATCCCTCGAAGAACTCATCACCACCGTGCGCGAGCTTCACGGTTGGGGCAACTGTTGTGGAATTGTCACGGCAGATGTCCTAGTGTGAGGATTTAGTTGTGAGGCCAATGCATCTTTGTATTAGCTTGAGAGGGGTTGAGCGGAATCGGGAAACACAATACAAGACATGAATTTAGACAGCTTTGGGACCCGGGAAACATCATCCGGTAATAGCCCTACATGTTGTTTGTGGCTAGATCTCATTATGCTCATGAGAGAGTCGCCGCATAAGCCGGCTCTCCCTTTGTGTCTAGCCCTAGATATCGTTTTCTCTCCTCCTCTTTGGGGTGCCCTGCCCCTCCTTATATATGTTGAAGGGGCGGTTTACATGACTAGTCCTAGTAGGATTAGGATTACTCTATTACAAGTGGAGTCCTAGTCTTGCTTTCTTTGTAGGAGAATATTCTTAATGCCTTTCCTCTTAAGCCGGCCCACCATCACATGAACCGTCCTTCTGGGCCTTGGGCCTTGTCATTCATCTAACTCACCGCCGAGGTCATCAGTAAGTCGACAAATACTCGTCGGGTCTCTGGGAGCCGTCAAGTCCGTCCGGGTCATACTTTCGGCCAGGTCATACCGCTGGGTATATCCCCGACAGACGGTACTCTCTCCCACGACCTTCATCACTCTATCTATCTCTAAGTATATCTCGCTCCCTGCTATGTGTCTCTAACTATGATTCTCCGTGTGAAATCTCTTTCTCTCACACAAACACGAACTTCCTCTCCCGGGATCTCATTTCTCTCTACTATTCCCCTATGTGCCACTCGCACGCACCCTCTCACACAGAGATGTCTTTTGCTCCATAGATATGAGAAGCTTTGACTTTGTCGTATTTCGGGTTCCGGCAGACCCTTGAGGTTCGAACAATGGGGTGCGCGCGGAGATCTCTCCCCTGCCGATCTACGTCCAATCTCCTCGCGTGATCTAGCTGGAAACAACGAACAACACAAGGGAAACGAGGTTTATACTGGTTCGGGCCACCGTTGTGGTGTAATACCCTACTCTAGTGTGTGGTATGGTGGATTGCCTCAGGGGCTGATGATGAATAGTACAAGGGAAGAACAGCCTCGCGAGAGGTGTTCTTGAGCTGGTGCGATGAACTGCTTGGGTGAGTTCAGTCGCCTCTCTCTCTCTCTCTACTAGGGTTCTATCAGATCTGTAGCCATGTCCTCTACTCTGTGGTGGCTAGCTCTATTTATAGAGGCCCTGGGCATCTCCCCAAATAATGAGCGGGAAGGGCGCCAACACTTGGCCATTTTAAAAGGGAACATCTAGTACAAGTTGTCCTGACCAAAGGTGGTCTTCGGCTGCCAAAAGCACTGGTGATGACGCCGTCTTGGGCTCCACGGTGACCTCCGTCCTGCCGCTCTGCTGGTCTTGGTCTCGTTGCACCGAAATGGTAACCTTTGCCCGATGCCTTGGTCTGTGCTTGCCCCCTTTGCACCAAAGGGGAAACAAGGACACTGCGCAGGTCGGCGCCCGCCTGGTCTCGATCGTCATGGATTGCGTCACGGGCTCCTCGCGAGGTGCCCCCGCCTTGATCTCTCCGCCTCCTCGCGAGCCTGCCTGATGAGGCTGCCTCTAAGGAAGCTTCCGATCGTCCGTCCCGTGAGGCTTGGCCCCTCACGAGGGTCTTGAGCTTGAGCTGATGAAGATGGGCCGCGCTGGGACCCCACTTGAGCCACGCCGCAGACCGCAGACAGGCAAGTCTGGGGACCCCCGTTCCAAGAACGCCGATAGTAGCCCCTAGGCCCAAGGCGCGCCCGGGCTTGGCCTAGCAGGGAAGCGAAGAGGCAAGCGTGAAGCGCCGCGGGCCCAAAAAGCCTGTGGCCTCGGGCATCGCGTGGCGATTGATTGGACGTGGGCGTCTGCGCTTCCCCACAACGCCTTGTTGCGCGCCCGGCTAAGCGGACCCGTAGTTGCACACAATTGTTCCTCCTTTCCGTTGCTCGCCTGCCTCCTACCTTTCCTTCTTCTTCGAGCTCCAGCCTCCGCCGTCAATCCGGCTCGAGTTCTTCCTCCTGCTCACCACCATGGCGCCGACGAAGAAAGGAAGGGGAAAGAAGCTCGCGCCTTCGCCCCACACACCTCCGGCGGCGACCCCCGCCGTTGCTCGGTCGATCATACTCAATCCAGAAGCTTTGAACAAGGTCCGCTCCGCCCTTGCCACTACATTCAACGAGTGCGGCAGGACCACAGTCTGGCCTACGTCCCATGCCTCCCTTGATAGGATCGTCACGGAGGTCCGATTCTTCGCCGATGCCCTATGGGCGCGTCTGGTTCCCCCCTTTCCGCCTTTTTCAATGCGGTGCTCTCCCATTATCAGATCCGCATGATGCACCTCGGGCCGAAGTCCATTACTCTTCTGGCTGTCTTTGCTTTTGTTTGTGAGGCGATGATAGGCATTCCTCCTTCCGTTGCCCTGCCGCGCCACTTCTTTTCCTTGCGCCTGAGCGATCCCACTCAGTGCTCAGGGTGTGTGAGCTTCTTAGCCATGCCAGAGACGGCCGCTTCAGGGATCGACTTCGGCCTTCCTCCTCCTGAGGCCAGGTTCATAGAGCGGTGGTTGTATGTGGACATTGGAGTGCCCAACCCTCTGCTCTCACACCAGACCTCGCCTGTTGTTCCTCACGCGGGTTGGGACCATGACGTGCTCGCGAGCCCCCGGCTCGCCTTTGTCTAGCGCCGCTTCCAGAGTTTGAGGGCGCTCAATGTGATAGCACCCAAGGTGGTGAAGGAGTTCCTCCAATGTCGCATTACTCCTCTTCAGCGCCACCCTCGCCGAATGGATGACTTTGCGGGGCATAGAGACCGCATGCGGCTTCAGGAGGAGGACTTGGCGCCTGAAGTGCTGCGGACGATGCTCAGGGTCTTGACTGGCGATCCTTCCCCAGGCAGCCTTTGGAGTAATGGTGTCCTCTTGTATCTTTGCTCCGGCAAGGCCGATTTTGTGAGGCAGATGCCCAGCTTCGACGAGTGGGGACTGCGCCCGGCTGGCTTCACGGGGCCCCGCAAGAACCCAGCCGCCGTGGTTGCTTCCCCTGCCGCCCACAGCAGTCCTTCCTCGGGCGACAGGGCGGGGAGACGAGAACCGGCGAGAGTTGAGGCACCCGATGTCGAGGTGCCGACGCCGCAAGAAGCCTCGAAGGCGGCGTCTCCCGAGGCCCGCCCTGGAGCGGCGGCAGGTGCGGAGTCGCGGCCCATGGTTCCTGAGGCCGGGGCTCCCAAGCCCCCGGCCGTTCCTCGCGAGGCGACGCCTGACGGCGCCCCCCCAAGGCTGACTCCTCTAGCGCTGATCATCTTGACGCTTCTTCCGCACCAGGGGCCGAACCCTGCGCCGAGCGCTTAGGTCGGTTCCGCGTAGACATCGAGGCCCTTCGCAAGAGGAAGGAGGCCTTGGGTGGCAACGACCGCCCTTGCCGCTTGTTGAAGTGCAGGAAGTACTTTGGCATGGACGAGTAAGTCTTCTTCTTTCTTTGCTCATTCACTTTGCTATCCCTACGACTGATTGTGGCCTTTTAGGCCCCACCCTGCGAAACTCATCGAGTCATCCCGGGAGCCATCCCCCCAAGCTTTGCCTTCTCCGCGGGCCCTGGGCACGTCGAGCTCGAGCGGCACCCCTGTTGCCAGACCGGTTGGTGGAATGGTCTGTTCCATAGGGCACCTCGAGCCTGCGCGCCCGCTGTCCTTTCTTTATGAGGCCTCCTAGGGCACATCCTTGCCCCGTGTTCCTCCTCTGATCATAGATGGTGAATGGCTGACGCCAAGCCGGATTCCGAGAGAGGTCCGCTCGGCGATGGCTAGGGAGCCAGCCCCCAGCCCCGCACTGAGAGGGGGCATGCTGCCTCGGGGCCCTCCGCATGCTCCGGTGGAAGAGGGCAATGCGGAAGACGTGCTCAGGCGCGCTCGGGAGGGACGCGCCCTTCGTGAAGAGTTCCTCCAGAGGGCGGCGGATGCAGTGAGCCAGATCGGGGCAGAGCTTGCTGACGAAGATGCGCACCTCGAGGCCGAAGGTTTGCCCCTTGCTGAGGAGAGGCGCAAACTAAAGGTAGCTGTCGCCCTCGCGCGTCACCAACATGATCTCGACAACGCGAAGGCCGAAGCATCGCTGGCAGCTTCACGGGAGGCCTGCTCCCAGGCCGTCGAGGAGGCTCGGGAAGCAGACCGACGGCGCAAATATGCGGAGGAGCGCGCGTGGGAGCTCCAAGCCTGGAGCAACTCCCTGGAGCAGCAAGTGGAACTGCGCCAGGCGGCCCTTGAGTCGATGGAGGGGGCCCCTGTTGATCGGGCGGAGCTTCTGAAGCGCGAGGAGGCGCTGACGCTGGAGGCCGCCGAGCGCAACCTTGATCTTGAGCGGTTGGAGACGAGGGAGCGCCTGGTGGCTCGGGCGGAGGATGGCGTTGCCGTGCGCAAAGCCCGGGCCCAGGAAGAAGTCGATCGCCGCGTGGCGGAAGCTCGCTCGGCCTTCGAGCGCGAATATGAGACGAGGTTGGGGCTGACCAAGGCCGAGGCTGAGGGCAGGACCGCAGCCCTCAGGGCCAAACTGGCCGAAGTGATGCGGCGTGCGGACTTCTCCGCAGCCACCCTCAGCACAGCACAGGCGGGGCTGTCCTCTTGCCGGGCCGAGCAGCTTCTTCTCCAACAGAGGGTTGATGACGCCGAGGCCATCGCGCAGCGGAATGAGGACGAGATCCGTTGGCGGCAGGTTCTGGAGCGTGAGCATGCCCCCATGCTTCAAATGCTCAGAGAAAGGGCCAACACAGCTTTGGGCAACATCTGAGAGGCTGCCGTTAAGGAGCCGCACGAGGTCAACTACGCCGACAACCTCCAGTTTTTCACCGATGTGGTGACGCTTCTAGAGAACCGCTCCGAAAGGTCCCATTGGCTTGTTGAAGAGAGGAGCCGAGCCTTGCTCGGGCGTGCATTCCCCCGCGTCTTCAGCTATCTACTGGACAGGGACCCCCAATTTGACTTCGACGCTGCCATCGCACCCGTGCCCATAGCCGTCCGGGGTGACCTGGCGCGATGGGTGGAGGACAATGTGGACGCCTTCGTCAGGGCCTTTGCGTCTGATGATGACGGCGTGTTCGTGGCCGCCAATGAAGGCGGTGTTGTAGACGAGCCTGGCGCTGACGGAGATGCTGGCGGCGGCGGCAATGTCAACGACGCCAGCGATGCCTCCAAGGATGCCCAAGAAGACGCGGTGAGTGATATGTCCGACTGACCGCATGTCACTGCTGTTTATCCTGCACGAAGAAGGTTCGGGCTTGGCCCTGAAGAACGTAAGAGCATTTTGGGAGGGGAAGCCCCTCATGTAAAGGTTTGCAATTAGTACCCTGGTAAGTATAACGTTGCGTGTGAACTTAGCAGCTGGCCTGGTGATGAGTCAGCTGACTTGTGAACCTTCCGACCCCGACGAGTCATGAGCGGGCCTGCGGGGGCCGCTGTACCTCGGGTGTCGCCTGATTAACTTGTAGATTCCGTGATGAGGACCTCCGGAAAGGGTGCGACAACAGCGGTCCCGGCTGTAAAATGTGCCTGGCCCGGCCCGGCTCGCAAGGGGCTCGCGAGGGGGGCAGCCGACGCTAACTTTGGATGCAAAGCCGAAACCAGAACCCGAGAGATTGCTCGAACGAGACTAAACACCCCTTCCCCCAAACACACGCAAGCATCGAGCTCAAATCCAACTTAAATCCAAATCGAAGAACTTTGTCAACAAGGAAAGGCAAAAGCAAAAGGCCGCGTCCGGCACCTAGTCTAGTCTTCGACGTCTTCTCACCAGCGCGGAGCTAAGTGCTGCCACTGGGCGTGGGCGGGAGCCCCCGAGGCCCGAGGGCGGCTCTCCGGAGACTCCAGGGCGTGTACAGCCCCACTCATTATTACATGAGAGTGTCACGGGCGGTGAGCTTCATAGGCACTAAGCCTTCATCACAGGTACTGGACTTGCTTCATATCGCCAGACGAGGGCCCCACCTTGCGCCTCACTCTGCCACCATCGATGGCGACCGGAAACCAAGGACGACGCCAATGGGGCAGAGCGGTCGCCAGCGGTTCCCCCGACGACCACGGGTCCCCTGCCGGGGGCAGGCTCTGGGGCACCTCCCCGGCAGGGGGCCTACCTCCTAAGAGCGCCTTGCTCCGACCGCCGCGGGGACAAACCCGAATCTAGGCCCCTCTCCTGCAGCCCCTGTGACCTCCTCCTGAGGGGTATGAGGCTGCAGAATTAGGGTAGCCACCTGCTGCGGCGACCTGTATCTCCTGCAACCCATGGCTAGCATAAGCTTGCTCTTGAGGGATGAGTGGTACCCGATAGTTGCCGCCGTCGGCGCGGTTGTCGAGGCTCTCCTGGGGTTCCTGAAAGAGCTCAGCTCCTGGTGTCTCCTCACCCCAGCCTGGCCCGAGGAATGAGCGATGATCTTCTTCCAGTGCGCACCCCTGATCCACCATGTGGGGCACATAAGCTTCTAGGGCCACTGCCCCGTGCGCCTCGCCGTAGCGCCCCGCATGCCACGCCGCCTGGCTTGGAGCGCCGTCTTAGGGGTGATGGCGCGGCGGTCCGCCGAAGCCGAAGGCCGTGGTGTGCACCCCTTCGCTGGCCTAAGAAGAGGCCGGCGTGACTTGTCGCCCGATGCCGGCGGAGGTGTTGACACTAAACGGGCCCTGGAGTCCGCTGGAAGTTGCGTGCGCGCGGACGACGCCGCCATACGGCCCGCCTGGGGTTTGGGGTCGCAGCTGGACGCAGAAAGGAGGTGTTCCCGAGGCGGCGGTGTCCAGGAGCTCGGCTACTCGCTCCAGCAACACGTCGCGGCCGCCCTCCAGCAGCCGACACCGTAGCAGCTCTCGGGCCACCGTGAGCGCGGCCCTGGAGTTCGCTTGCTCCCGTCGGGTGTACAGCGTTGTGGGTGCGGCGTGGTTTGAGGCCCTTGCTGCGGCCCGCACCTACCATGGTGTGAGGGTAGGCGGCGTCTGGCCGCGTCGCCCGCGCCCCGCAGCGCCCTGCGGAGCGCGGGCTTCCTGAGGCGCAAGGTTGAGGTCACCCTGGGTTGGTGCGACGGCGTGGGCGGGCCACGCTGCCCAGCGGTCGGCGTTGGCAGCCGGGTCGCTTGACATCTGAACGGCGAGGCGACGGAACGCGATGCGGAGGAAGAAGGATTCCGGCGCACCCCTACCTGGCGTGCCAAATGTTGGATTTCGGGTTCCGGCAGACCCTTGAGGTTCGAACACTGGGGTGCGCGCGGAGATCTCTCCCCTACCGATCTACGTCCAATCTCCTCGCCTGATCTAGCTGGAAACAACGAACAACACAAGGGAAATGAGGTTTATACTGGTTCGGGCCACCGTTGTGGTGTAATACCCTACTCTAGTGTGTGGTGTGGTGGATTGCCTCAGGGGCTGATGATGAATAGTACAAGGGAAGAACAGCCTCGCGAGAGGTGTTCTTGAGCTGGTGCGATGAACTGCATGGGTGAGTTTAGTTGCCTCTCTCTCTCTCTCTCTCTCTCTCTGCTAGGGTTCTATCAGATCTCTAGCCGTGTCCTCTACTCTGTGGTGGCTAGCTCTATTTATAGAGGCCCTGGGCCTCTCCCCAAATAATGAGCGGGAAGGGCGCCAACACTTGGCCATTTTGAAGGGGAACATCTAGCACAAGTTATCATGACCAAAGGTGGTCTTCGGCTGCCAAAAGTACTGGTGATGACGCCGTCTTGGGCTCCACGGTGACCTCCGTCCTGCTGCTCTGCTGGTCTTGGTCTCGTTGCATCGAAATGGTAACCTTTGCCCGATGCCTTCGCATGTGCTTGCCCCTTTGCACCAAAGGGGAAACAAGGACACTGCGCAGGCCGGCGCGAGCCTGGCGCCCGCTTGGTCTCGATCGTCATGGCTTGCATCACGGGCTCCTCGCGAGGTGCCCCTGCCTTGATCTCTCCGCCTCCTCGCGAGCCTACCTGATGAGGCTGCCTCTGAGGAAGCTTCCGGTCGTCCGCCCCGCGAGGCTTGGCCCCTCGCGAGGGTCTTTAGCTTGAGCTGATGAAGATGGGCCGTGCTAGGCCCCCACTTGAGCCACGCCGCAGGCCGCAGGCAGGCAAGTCTGGGGACCCCCGTTCCCAGAACGCCGACACACTCTTCCTCTTAAATATCTCTTTCTCACACACAAACACAAACTCTGTCTTCCAGGGTCTCATATCTCTCCACCATTCTCTTGTATGTCGCTCACACACACTCTCTCTCGCCCTAGAGATATCTTGTGTTCCCTCATATGTCTCTCTAGCTATCACTCTCGTTCTGAAATATCTTTCTCTCTCGCAGACACAAAACTCCATCTCTCGGGATCTCATTTCTCTCTGATATTTGTTTGTATGTGACTCGCATGCACACTCTCTATATATCTCTCACAGCCACGCACATAACTAAGCCTTCTTATCCACTCGACTGCTATCTCTAACACACACTAGCTAGCATCTTTATCTTTCTATTTATCTGTTTCTCCATCAACCTTTTTTCTCGCCCTCACTCTTGCTTCCTATCACGCACACTATATATGTTTCTCTCTACATGCAGTAAAGTGCCCTCTTTTTTATCTTTCTCTCACACACACATAACTTCACCCTCTGAACCACCCGGCGGTCATCTCCAACACTCAAACTAGCCAATGTCCCTCTAGCTAGCATCTTTATCTCTGTATCTATCTGTAGTTTCTGCATCAACATTTCTTTCTCGCACGCACCCTTGCTTCCTATCACCCACACTATATATGTCTCTCCATACATGCATTTATAGGTTGATCTCTTTTGCACAATCATTGTGTCTCGCTCCCTCTGCTCACCATAGATGCATGCTTCAGCCCACGCCACTATCTCTTAAAGACAAAAACACATTCTCAATTATCGAGCCTTCTTCCTTGCACTCTCACATGCATGCATATTGTCATACCGATCTCTCCCATATCGTTGATCTTATGACTTATGTCTTCTTTATTTTATCTCGATCATGCTCGCGCGCGCGCACACACACACATCCAACATGTACATGTATACCTATCACACATGCACGTTCAAGGTCTCCTATGTCTCCATACATAGTTAATTACCCTCAAACCTAATGCCACATCGAATCGTTCTCTTCTTGTGTGCACATAACTTCCGCTTGGATGGGTAAACACACACTCACACTTAACAATCTCCTTCTAGCTACCCCCCCTCTCACTCTTCCCCTATATCCCTGAAACCAATAAGACCATCCCTTTGTTTAATTCCCACCTACAAGCACCATCGATATATAGTAGTCTTCCTCGGTGTCTCTCGAAGAAACACATTCTCTCGATGTCCACTCCACTCACGTGCACACGCCTTCTCTTCCCTCTCTAGGGCCTTTTCTCTCTTGCACCCCCTCGTTGGTGGCCTTTGTCATACACTATGATGAAGCCACGCACACTTAAATTACATCCGCCACCAAGGACCCCGCGTCACACACACACACACGCGTGCGCACCCACCCCCCACTCCACCCCCCCCACACACACACTAAGACTCCATCTCACACACACATGTTCTAGGCGGAGCATTTGTTCCTACCACCCTTCGTCCAACCTTACCCGTATGATAAGCAATCACCTTAATTTACTTGTATGACATGGACAAATTCCACTTTACTTTAGTAGTTAGCAAACTTATCATCTCTACTCTTATAAAAAAAACTAGTTGGTGATGATGGTGTGCCTACCATCTTGTAATATAGACCGTCCTATCTATATCTGACGGATAGAAAGCAAACTATGAAAATTTTACAAAAGATACCCGCACTCTCTTCACATTTACAGACAAGGCCTTGCCTCGTTCATCATCCCTATCTCCCAGAACCTCATTGCTAAGCAATTAAAAAAGGAAGTCTCTGGAACAATCTAGTATTGTGGCCGCCTGCCACGTGCCGACGCAGTCCATCCCCATGCCTCCGCCCAGTCTAACCACTAGTCAACACCACGCTCCACTCCTCACCTTATCTCTCATCTTTCATTTTTTGACGAAATTGTCGAGATACCAGTTTTCCGATAAAATTCTCGAGATATCATTAGTTTTTACACATGGGATTACTCATGCATGGGTCAATCACAACAAGTGTTTTGTAAGAACAATGCATATTGATGTTCCATGCAATGCACGAGCATCTTGCTAGTAATTATATAACGCAAATCACGAGGAGGAAGTGACTTTTTTACATAACCACATTAACATGGCCACGTAAATCACTAGCTAAAGTGTAATACCATTATACTTATATCCCGGTGCAAAAGGTTGAGTACATGTCCGAAGAGTAGAGTCGCACACACGCACCCTGTCTCTCAATCTCTCACACACACCAGTTACGTGATGCCCACTTAAGCAGACATGTATGTTACAATTTGTGCACCCGTGGGTACACGTGATGGTGCGCATTTATTTAAGTCAGACGGCGAACCCAAATAGTAGCTGCATTCATTCCCCTCCCGCCACCTCTTCTCTGGTCCCCGTAGCCCGGTAGCCATGGCCCGGCCAAAGGTAATGACATACAACATACTCCCGCCGGAACGGCGCTTTAATCTGAAAATTTTAGTGGTCATGCATGTATCTTTTTGTGCTAGCACTCGTATATAAGTGTTGACCGGTCGCTTCCTGCAGACATGCGCGGGCAGTGGAAGAGGAATGAGAAGGGAAGCGGGCTATGGAGTAACGTTTTTTACCACATTTTCTTAGGAAACTGAGTGCAATAATTGAGTAGTTTTGCAAACTACCAGTACTACACCTAAAACGGTTCAAAACCAATACCACACCCAAGCCCGCGTCTGACCGCCCTGGCCGACCCAACCACCCTCCCTTGTCGGCGCGCGCTTCCTGCGTGAAACGGTCAGTGTCACCCCAGAACGTGAGTGCCACATTAATTCCTGGCCAGAGCAGAGGCGACCTCTCACTGGCGCGGGCTTTGAAGCAGCACGACGGATGATGTCGACTACACAACCTTCTTCTTGTAGACGTTGTTGGGCCTCCAAGTGCAGAGGTTTGTAGGACAGTAGCAAATTTCCATCAAGTGGATGACCTAAGGTTTATCAATCCGTAGGAAGCGCAGGATGAAGATGGTCTCTCTCAAGCAACCCTGCAACCAAATAACAAAGAGTCTCTTGTGTCCCCAACACACCCAATACAATGGTAAATTGTATAGGTGCACTAGTTCGGCGAAGAGATGGTGATACAAGTGGTGTATGGATGGTAGATATAGGTTTTTGTAATCTGAAAGTATAAAAACAGCAAGGTAACTAATGATAAAAGTGAGCATAAACGGTATTGCAATGCTAGGAAACAAGGTCTGGGGTTCATACTTTCACTAGTGCAAGTTCTCTCAACAATAATAACATAATTGGATCACATAACTATCCCTCAACATGCAACAAAGAGTCACTCCAAAGTCACTAATAGCGGAGAACAAACGAAGAGATTATGGCAGGGTACGAAACCACCTCAAAGTTATTCTTTCCAATCAATCCGTTGGGCTATTCCTATAAGTGTCACAAACAGCCCTAGAGTTCGTACTAGATAACACCTTAAGACACAAATCAACCAAAACCCTAATGTCACCTAGATACTCCAATGTCACCTCAAGTATCCGTCGGTATGATTATACGATATGCATCACACAATCTCAGATCCATCTATTCAACCAACACATAGAACCTCAAAGAGTGCCCCAAAGTTTCTACCGGACAATCATGACGAAAACGTGTGCCAACCCCTATGCATAAGTTCATGGGCGGAACCCGCAAGTTGGTCACCAAAACATACATCAAGTGAATCACGTGATATACCATTGTCACCATAGATACGCACGGCAAGACATACACAAAGTGTTCTCAAATCTTTAAAGACTCAATCCGATAAGATAACTTCAAAGGGGAAACTCAATCCATTACAAGAGAGTAGAGGGGGAGAAGAAACATAAGATCCAATTATAATAGCACAGCTCGCGATACATCAAGATCATGCCAAATCAAGAACACGAGAGAGAGAGAGAGAGAGAGAGAGATCAAACACATAGCTACTGGTACATACCCTCAGCCCCGAGGGAGAACTACTCCCTCCTCGTCATGGAGAGCACCAGGATGATGAAGATGGCCACCGGAGAAGGATTCCCCCTCCGGCAGGGTGCCGGAACGGGTCTAGATTGGCTTTTTGTGGCTACGGAGGCTTCTGGTGACGGAACTCCCGATCTATTCCGTTCCCCGATCGTTTTCGGGTATATGGATATATATAGGCGGAAGAAATACATCAGGGGAGCCACGAGGGGCCCATGAGGGGGGTGGGCGCGCCCCCCTGCCTCGTGGCTTCCTCGTTGATCCCCTGACGTGCACTCCAAGTCTTCTGGGTTGCTTCCGTTCCAAAAATAAGTTCCGTGAAGTTTCAGGTCAATTGGACTCCGGTTGATTTTGCTTTTCTGCGATACTCTAAAACAAGGAAAAAAACAGAAACTTGCACTAGGCTCTAGGTTAATAGGTTAGTCCCAAAAATCATATAAAATTGCATACAAATGCATATAAAACATCCAAGGTTGATAATATAATAGCATGGAACAATCAAAAATTATAGATACGTTGGAGACATATCAGCATCCCCAAGCTTAATTCCTGCTCGTCCTCGAGTAGGTAAATGATGAAAACAAATTTTTTGATATGGAATGCTACCTAACATATTCATCATGTATTTATTTTTATTGTAGCAAGAATATTCAGATCCATAAGATTCAAGACAAAATTTTAATATTGACATAAAAATAATAATACTTCAAGCATACTAACTAAGCAATCAATTCTTCTCAAAATAACATGGCCAAAGAAAGTTCATCCCTACAAAATCATATAGTTTGGTCATGCTCCATTTTCGTCACACAAGAATGCTCTCATCATGCACAACCCCGATGACAAGCCAAGCAATTGTGTCATACTTCAGTAATCTCAAACCTATAAACTTTCACGCAATACATGAGCATGAGCCATGGATATAGCACTATGGGTGGAATAGAATATAATGAGGGGGTTGTGTGGAGAAGACAAAAAGGAGAAAGTCTCACATCAACGAGGCTAATCAATGGGCTATGGAGATGCCCATCGATTGATGTTAATGCAAGGAGTAGGGATTGCCATGCAACGGATGCACTAGATCTATAAATGTATGAAAGCTCAACAAAAGAAACTAAGTGGGTGTGCATCCAACTCGCTTGCTCACGAAGACCTAGGGCATTTTGAGGAAGCCCATCATTGGAATATACAAGCCAAGTTCTATAATGAAAGATTCCCACTAGTATATGAAAGTGACAACACAAGAGACTCTCTATCATGAAGATCATGGTGCTACTTTGAAGCACAATGTGTGGAAAAAGGATAGTAGCATTGTCCCTTTTATTTTTATTTTTTTATTTGGCCTTCTTTTTTTGGCCTTTTTCGGACAATGCTCTATGAATGATGATCATCACACTTCTATTTACTTACAACTCAAGAATTACAACTCGATACTTAGAACAAGATATGACTCTATATGAATGCCTCCGGCGGTGTACCGGGATTGCGATGAATCAAGAGTGACATGTATGATAAATTATGCATGGTGGCTTTGCCACAAATACGATGTTAACTACATAATCATGCAAGGCAATATGACAATGATGGAGCGTGTCATAGTAAACAGAACGGTGGAAAGTTGCATGGCAATATATCTCGGAATGGCTATGGAAATGCCATAATAGGTAGGTATGGTGGCTGTTTTGAGGAATATATAAGGAGGTTTATGTGTGACAGAGCGTATCATATCACGGGGTTTGGATGCACCGGCGAAGTTTGCACCAACTCTCAATGTGAGAAAGGGTAATGCACGGTACCGAAGAGGCTAGCAATGATGGAAGGGTAAGAGTGCGTATAATCCATGGACTCAACATTAGTCATAAAGAACTCACATACTTATTGCAAAAATCTACAAGTCATCAAAAACCAAGCATTACGCGCATGCTCCTAGGGGGATAGATTGGTAGGAAAAGACCATCGCTCGTCCCCGACCGCCACTCATAAGGAAGACAATCAAATAACACCTGATGTTTCAAATTTGTTACACAATGTTTACCATACGTGCATGCTATGGGACTTGCAAACTTCAACACAAATATTTCTCAAATTCACAACTACTCAACTAGAACAACTTTAATATCACTATCTCCATATCTCAAAACAATCATCAAGTATCAAACTTCTCTTAGTAGTCAATGCACTTATATGAAAGTTTTTATTATATCCCTCTTGGATACCCATCATATTAGGACTAGTTTCATAACCAAAGCAAACTACCATGCTGTTCTAAAGACTCTCAAAATAATACAAGTGAAGCACGAGAGTTCATATAATTCTTCAAAATAAAACCACCACCGTGCTGTAAAAAGATATAAGTGAAGCACTAAAGCAAATGACAAACTACTCCGAAAGATATAAGTGAAGATCAATGAGTAGTCGAATAATCATGCAACTATATGAAGACTCTCTAACATTTAAAAATTTCAGATCTTGGTATTTTATTCAAACATCAAGCAAAACAAAAGTAAATAAAATGATGCTCCAAGCAAAACACATATCATGTGGTGAATAAAAATATAGCTCCAAGTAAAGTTACCGATGAACGAAGACGAAAGAGGGGATGCCTTCCGGGGCATCCCCAAGCTTAGGCTTTTGGTTGTCCTTGAATATTACCTTGGGGTGCCTTGGACATCCCCAAGCTTAGGCTCTTTCCACTCCTTATTCCATAGTTCATCGAATCTTTACCCAAAACTTGAAAACCTCACAACACGAAACTAAACAGAAAACTCGTAAGCTCCGTTAGCGAAAGAAAACAAAACACCATTTCAAGGTACTGTAATGAACTCATTATTTATTTATATTGTTGTAATACCTACTGTATTCCAACTTCTCTATGGTTTATAAACTCTTTTACTGGCCATAGATTCATCAAAATAAGTAAACAACACATCAAAAACAGAATCTGTCAAAAACAGAACAGTCTGTAGTAATCTGGATCAAACGTATACTTCTGGAACTCATAAAATTCTAACATAAATTTATGGACATGAGGAATTTATCTATTAATCATCTGAAAAAATAATTAACTAAATATCACTCTCCAATAAAAAATGGTAGCAATTCTCGTGAGCCCTAAAGTTTCTGTTTTTTACAGCAAGATCAACAAGACTTTCCCCAAGTCTTCCCAAAGGTTCTACTTGGCACAAACACTAATTAAAAGCATAAAACCACATCTAAACACAGGCTAGATGAATTATTTATTACTAAACAGGAACAAAAATCAAGGAATAAAAATAAAGTTGGGTTGCCTCCCAACAAGCGCTATCGTTTAACGCCCCTAGCTAGGCATGATGATTTCAACGATGCTCACATAAAAGATAAGAATTGTAACATAAAGAGGGCATCATGAAGAATATGACTAGCATATTTAAGTCTAACCCAATTCCTATGCGTAGGGATTTTGTGAGCAAACAACTTGTGGGAATAAGAATCAACTTGCATAGGAAGGTAAAACAAGCATAACTTCAAAACTTTAAGCACATAGAGAGGAAACTTGATATTATTGCAATTCCTACAAGCATATATTCCTTCCTCATAATAATTTTCAGTAGCATCATGAATTAATTCAAAAATATAACCAGCACCTAAATCATTCTTTTCATGATCTACAAGCATAGAAAATTCACTACTCTCCACATAAGCAAAATTCTTCTCATTCGCGATAGTGGGAGTATCATAAGAGACTTGAATACTACAAATTGTTTCCACATTAAAAGAGTGATGTTCAGAAAAGGGGTAACCATGATCATGACAAGTTTTATAAATATAGTCACTACTTTTTTATAGCATAATTATCATCACAATAATCATCATAAGTAAGAGGCATGCTATCATCATTATAAATTTGCATATCAAAACTTGGGGGACTAAAAATATCATCTTCGTTAATCATAGCTTCCCCAAGCTTGGGACAAACATTAATTGCAGCAAATATATTCTCAAAAACATCATCTTCATCAAACATAGCATCGCCAAGCTTGGGCCTTTTCATATCATAAGCATAATCACTCTCATCATGAATAGTATGGATAGCACCAATAGTATAGCAATTATCATATTCTTCCAAGCAAGTGCCAAAAACATTTTCAAGATCATAATAAGTATCATTATCTTCCACAATTATATTTTCATGAGGCACAATAGTAATAGGAGCAGCATTATTTGGGGGAGATATCTTTTTACCTCTCTTCCTTTTTCTTTTCTTCTTCTTCACCACATCATGTGTGGGTTCAATCCTCTTTTTGGAGCTCCTTATTAATGAGATTGGTCGAATAGGAGGCGCCGGCTCCTCCTCGTTACCTGATTCATCATAAGAAATAATAGGAGAATATTGGGAAGTCTCTTCCCTTTCATTAGTATTCTCTTCATCTTCTATTTGTTTTCTTTTCTTTATGTAATTGGCAATATAAGGATTTTCAATGCAATTTACCGCGCAATACATATAAATTTCCTCTAGATGAAAATGAAGAACTCTATCAAGGGCAAATTTTGGAATATCCTTAGTTATATGTTTCATTTCTTCATAACCCAAGAACAAACTAAGTTCATTATGATGTGCAAGGCAAATCAAGTGATCACAATTTTTGGACACGATACGATCATGAAACAATTTGCATTGGGTACTGAAATGATCATGTTCATTGCAAAGTTCACAAGTACGGCTAAGAAAATTTAAATTTTCAGCACAAGCATCTAGCCTTTCTTGCAACAATTTAGTTTCTAAGTACTTATGCCTCTTGCAATATCTATCTTCCCTATTTGGTGTGTACTTACAAACCCAATGCACTCCACAAAAATTGACATGTTTATAGGATACATTTTCATCGTAACTAGTGCAATCATCATTAGTACCATGGAGATTCAAGGAGTTCATACTAACAACATTGCAATCATGCTCATCATTCAAAGATTTAGTGCCAAACATTTTAATGCATTCTTCTTCTAACACTTTGGCACAATTTTCCTTTCCATCATATTCACGAAAGATATTAAAAAGATGAAGCGTATGAGGAAAACTAAATTCCATTTTTAGTTTTATTTTATAAACTAAACTACTGCTAAAATAAGAAACAAAAAGATTCGGTTGCAAGATCTAAAGATATACCTTCAAGCGCTAACCTCCCCAGCAACGGCGCCAGAAAAAATCTTGATGTCTACTACACAACCATCTTCTTGTAGACATTGTTGGGCCCCCAAGTGCAGAGGTTTGTAGGACAGTAGCAAATTTCCCTCAAGTGGATGACCTAAGGTTTATCAATCCGTAGGAGGCGTAGGATGAAGATGGTCTCTCTCAAGCAACCCTGCAACCAAATAACAAAGAGTCTCTTGTGACCCCAACACACCCAATACAATGGTAAATTGTATGGGTGCACTAGTTCAGCGAAGAGATGGTGATACAAGTGGTATATGGATGGTAGATATAGGTTTTTGTAATCTGAAAATATAAAAACAGCAAGGTAACTAATGATAAAAGTGAGCATAAACGGTATTGCAATTCTAGGAAACAAGGCCTAGGGTTCGTACTTTCACTAGTGCAAGTTCTCTCAACAATAATAACATAATTAGATCACATAACTATCCCTCAACATGCAACAAAGAGTCACTCCAAAGTCACTAATAGCGGAGAACAAACGAAGAGATTATGGTAGGGTACGAAACCACCTCAAAGTTATTCTTTCCAGTCAATCCGTTGGGCTATTCCTATAAGTGTCACAAACAACCCTAGAGTTCGTACTAGAATAACATCTTAAGACACAAATCAACCAAAACCCTAATGTCACCTATATACTCCAATGTCACCTCAAGTATCAGTGGGTATGATTATACGATATGCATCACACAATCTCAGATCCTTCTATTCAACCAACACATAGAACCTCAAAGAGTGCCCCAAAGTTTCTACCAGAGAATCACGACGAAAACGTGTGCCAACCCCTATGCATAAGTTCATGGGCGGAACCCGCAAGGTGGTCACCAAAACATACATCAAGTGAATCACGTGATATCCCATTGTCACCACAGATACGCACGGCAAGACATACATCAAGTGTTCTCAAATCTTTAAAGACTCAATCCGATAAGATAACTTCAAGAGGGAAACTCAATCCATTACAAGAGAGTAGAGGGGGAGAAGAAACATAAGATCCAACTATAATAGCAAAGCTCGCGATACATCAAGATCGTGCCAAATCAAGAACACGAGAGAGAGAGAGAGAGAGAGAGATCAAACACATAGCTATTGGTACATACCCTCAGCCCCGAGGGAGAACTACTCCCTCCTCGTCATGGAGAGCACCCGGATGATGAAGATGGCCACCGGAGAAGGATTCCCCCTCCGGCAGGGTGCCGGAATGGGTCTAGATTGGCTTTTGGTGGCTACGGAGGCTTCTGGTGGCCGAACTCCCGATCTATTCTGTTCCCCGATCGTTTTAGGGTATATGGATATATATATATATATATATATATATATATATATATATATAGGCGGAAGAAATACATCAGGGGAGCCACGAGGGGCCCATGAGGGTGGAGGGCGCACCCAGGGGGGTGGGCGCGCCCCCTGCCTCGTGGCTTCCTCGTTGATCCCCTGGCGTGCACTCCAAGTCTTCTAGGTTGCTTCCGTTCCAAAAATAAGTTCCGTGAAGTTTCAGGTCAATTGGACTCCATTTGATTTTCCTTTTCGGCGATACTCTAAAACAAGGAAAAAAAACAGAAACTGGCGCTGGCACTGGGCTCTAGGTTAATAGGTTAGTCCCAAAAATCATAAAAAATAGCATATAAATGCATATAAAACATTCAAGGTTGATAATATAATAGCATGGAACAATCAAAAATTATAGATACGTTGGAGACGTATCAACGACCGAGAGAGCGCCGCTTCCCGGTGCACGCGACTGCTCCGCGTCGAGGCTGGCCATAGTTTGGATGAGTCTCCATCGTGGGGAGCCACACTAACTGCGATGATATGGACTCCCATTGCCCACAATTATGGATCGTACCATCTATGAAGAACATGTGGGATTGGAACTATGAGATGGACATGTACCCAGGAGTGGACGCACGAACCTGAGTAATGTAGCGCAGTAAGTGAAGTAGAAAGGCACAAATAGTATGAACATGCGTGGCATATAGGCATTTTTCTCTTACTACCACTAAATGTTGTATGTGCAATGCCCTGTGATGTTATGGAGTACGTGCCTAAGTACTCTACTACTACTACTATATTAATTGGAGGCACATATTAGGTTTTATATTTGTTTACGTGTATGCCCCGAGACGTTCCAACTTGTCATGTCTTTCTCTCCGGGCCGCACTTTGTATCATTCATACCACTAGTACTACTACGTGTGGTCCCCGACCCAGGAGTGCAGACGCTCTACCACGTTGTTCATGTCCCACTCCTTTCGCTGACGAGTGGACATCCAGCACGTGTCGTGTTTGGCACTCCTTCGTCGTAAGAGTTGAAACGCTAGCATTCATCAGAAATAAAAATATATAAATCAGCAGTGATACTATACCACACGGTTTCCTTGCTCCTTGATATCAGAAAGAATACTTCCGTTCGCCGACATGTGCGACGTCGACCATCCTGGTCCACTTGCCATGTCCGCAGAACTCCAAGGGATAGTCACCCCGGTCGTCGCGCCGCGGTAATTACTAATGAGCCGTCAAATCACAGGCCCAACCTTTCCCACTATGAAATTGCTCGGACAAAGGAACCATTATGACTTCGTTGAATTTCGCTTCTTGAAGAAAACTACTATAGCAGCAGTACCTCTAGCTACAGTAGTTACTCCAGCACATGCCTCCTTTGGTCCATAGGATAGGAATTTTTTAGGAATATGAAAATCATAGGAAGTGAGATGACATGCATCTCAATTCCTATAGAGAAAGAGATGCCATTTGATGCATAGGATAGAAATTTTTCCATTGAGTCTAGGCTAATGTACTGGTAATTTGCTCTAAAAACTATAGTAGTAACTAGTACTAGTACATGCTCGTAATTAATTAAAAAAACGTACAGGCGACACAGACACACACACTAACTACTAGTACTACTACTTCTCACATGCTGGCCAGACGTCGTCGTTCTCCTTCCCGGCTTTGTCGGCGACACCCCACCTTGTTTGGATCTCCACCGACCTCTACGTAGCAGCGCGTGCGTCCTCTTCTTTCTTGCGGCGGCGGGCCTCTCTTTTCTTGAGTTTGAGTGCTTTCTGACTTTTCCGCTCCCTCTGTGCGGCTTTGGCCGCCTCTTGCTCTACCACCCATATGGCCTTGGCAGCTTCAAATTCTGCCCAAGTAGGTGTGAGGTCACGAGCAGCTATGAACTCAGCACGGCGGGATGCCATCGCTTCCCTACCATTCCGTGTGTGGTCGTGGGCGGCGAGGAACTCGGCGCAACGGGATGCCATCGCTTCCTTTGTAGCGACCCGACCCGAATGGATCAAGTCTCTGTGCTTAAGTGTCATCCCTGGATTGGTATGCTGACACACACAGTACTCGAGGATTTATAACAGAGGTAAATCACATGTATAAGTAACGTAAATACTATTACCTCAATCCAAATAGCGGAAGTAACAAAGATTGTGGATTCCCATCAACACCAACGGCAAAGTTGAGTGTAGAAATAGTAACCCTAACGTATCACTTACTCGTCGTAAGATTTCTGCAACATGTGACATTGCAGCCACAAAGGGTCAGTACATTGAATGTACTGGCAAATTCACACCAGAGAGAATGATGGACAATGGCTATCACTACATGCATATTTGGCTCGTGGAAAAGCTCTACGGTTATAAGGTTTTTGCGAAAAGCCAATTTTCCCTACTGCGAAGGAATATATTTTATTTAACTATCATGGTGGTTGTTGAACATTGAGAATGGTTGACAGCATTCTCAATCCCAATTAAATAACATCATTAAACCCAACAATCTTAATTTAAAGTAACATAATGAGATTCACATGATAATCCAAGTACTAGATACTCAAGATATCCATAACCGGGGACACGACTAATCATGATTAGTTTATACACTCTGCAGAGGTTTGTGCACTTTTCCCCACAAGACTTGATCGCCTCCGTTTGGTTTCTCGCACTACATGGTGTTTGAGAAGACGGATGACCGAGACATAGTCTTTCAGAAGCGCTAGCACCTTACGATGGATAGACCGTTACACCTACTTTCCCCTACATCTGCTAGTCTACCCTGTAAGTGTTCGCATGACTTAATCAACTATGCTAGAGCCCATAATAGCTTGTGGCTGCACACGGAAGTTTCTAGTATGAAAAATCTCATGATCCCTTTGAGCCTGGGTGGCGGTCCATAAAAAACAGGCAATCCTGGTCTACCCAGGTGCCTAGACAGGCAATCCTGGAATACCCAGGTGCCTCAATCCACCCATATGTGTGTTTAAGTTGCCACCTTAAGTAAACCATTAATTAACAATCTCACATCTGTCATGAATACTCTCAAAACCCAACCACGTCTACGAGCATAGCATGGCAATATAAGCATAACGTAATAGTAACTCCCAAAGTTTGAAGGCAGGGTAATAGGTTCCTACCTCATCAACTACTCCCCAATACCCACATGTTATCAATCCTACTCATGCAATGTTTGAGGGTGAAACTAATGCATAAAACTGGGTATGAAAGGGGATATGATCAAAGCGTGAACTTGCTTGCAATGTTGATGAAGATGTTTCACACTCAAAACTCTTGATAGTTCTACTTGTCACACTCCGGTCAATCTATCATAAGCAAGCAATAGTAACCAACATAAGCAATCACTCAAAAGACCAGAAAGATCAAAGAAGTCGATCCGGAAAACATCAAAACCAAGAAAATAGCTCTTGCAACATAAAACAATTTCTAACAGTACCAAAATTATATGAATTTGGCCTTATCAAAAAGTTTAGGTCAAGAGCTTCGATTTGCAAAAAGAATCAACTCAAACGGAGCTACGAAACTCAAGTTATGATCAAACGAAGTTTGAATTCAAATCTGATCTAATTCAAATTTTAAACTTTTCAAAAACATGTTTGAGTTGGATTACTGGATAGAGGAGACAAACGAGTAAGAACTTATGGCTATTTGAATAATCAGGGCCAAGCTGTTTTACGGAAGAAAAAATAGCTACGGGCTAGGGTCTAATGTATAAATACGTAGACTAATTGATAATCTAATTATTTTATCGTATTAGTCTAAAAATAATAAACTATAGAGGTATAAGAAGAAAAAAAACAAAGAAAGATACCTTTATAAGGCAGAGAAAAGACAACTTTGGAGAAAGGAGACAATTTCCAAAAGGCACGCCAGAGAGGAGAAATATATTTTTCTTAAATGAATCTAGTCAAACCAAAATATTGATTTAAGCCGAATCAGATGATTTTTGGAGGCTCTATGGGTCTATATTTATTGGTGGAAAAGAGGCTTAGGGGTCAAAGGCTAGGCAATGTGGGACTAAACGTAGACGAAAATATACGAAATAGAGAAGAAAAGAGACGGATGGGCCTAAAGGCCTTCGGCCGGTCGCGCGCACGCTGCGGTGCAGTTTTTTTTACAAAATTCGGCCTAAGAAAAAAATTAAAAAAAAAGTCTGGCTAGGCCTGGCCTACTCGGCGGAAAGGTTTAAAAAAAAAGATTTTCCACACAACAGAAAAATAAATAAAACAAAATAAATAAAAATTTCATATAGGCATATAATATACCAAAATTTGCAGAAAAGATTTTCTACAACATGGACATTTTTATAATGCCAAATAAAATCCACACAAAATCAGATAAATCAAAGAATGCTAGTGCCCTAATAAAATCCAATAAAAACCATTTTTAAAATATCAAAATTAATTCAAATTTATTTCTCTCCAATTTTCTGTTGTAGGGAATCATGTGACCCTATTTTCCATATATTTTATTTTTGGAGAAAAATAATTTGAATAAAACTCAAATAACCCAAATTGAAAAATAATTTCAACTAGATTTTAAATTTGAGTTTCCTTGAAACTCCCAACTCATATTTCATATAATTTGAAGAAGTCATTTTATCTTCTCTCGTGAAAATCATTGAGTTGCATGAAGTTTATTAATTTGAAATTTTTCCAGATGAAATTCAAATATTTTCAACACCCATTGTCATTTAAATAAATTGAAGAAGTCATGTCATCTTCTCTCCAGGGTTTTGTGATGAAAAGAATTTGAATTTACGGGGATCAAAAAGAAAAAGGTGAAAGTTTGGGAAAGTCCTTTTATTCCCTCTCATTTAACTTTCAAAAACTTTCGAATTTCACTCAATCAATCACACAACAATCAAACAATCAATCTCTCTATCTATTTATTATAACATTCCAAAATTTAGAATTTTGGGATGTTACAAACCTACCACCCTTAAAATGAATCTCGTCCTCGAGATTCGGAGAGGCTAGCAAGAAATAGGTTAGGTTTGGGGTCTTCTCAAAATCCATCGATCATTACACGGGGTCTGGGGTGCTACCACCCTTAGAAGCATGGTTACGGTTCCATCAAAACTCATATACTCCACCCTTATTCTTGACAGTGTCGGTCTTCTCAGATCCTCGAGAAAAATTCCTTCTCTGAGCTCCTCCGGTAGCGGCATAACCTTTTCCTCAATTCTTCTGTCCTTTCCTCTTGGTAAGGTTATTCCGAGATTGGGTTTCTTAGCTGATGGGTCTGGCGCCAATACTAACTAACTATCGATATCTCATGGTGGGAAATGGGTCTGGGTTGATCCTCATCGTATAACCTACGGTTGGCAAAAGCTGCCTTGCACAAGGGAAAAATTCTTATACCATTGTAAGGTTTAACAAGGTTTAATATCATCGTCTCTCTACTATAGGCAAGTCACTTAGATTTACCATCCCATATAGCAAGGCGAACAATAAGAGTAAGTCGGTATGGTGATCATTACTTTGTATACGGTTTAGCGAATCTCGCATTCTAACACTCTGTCATCCTCACAAGCATTGCAGAATTTCTCTTGTTGATGAACTGCGTTCGAAATAATCAATTGATTCTGCAAGCCAAACAAACATCTATCGTTCCTTCACAACTCTCAGGTTTTGCGTTACTCCTATAAAATTGTCTGCCGATAAACATCGTATCTTCCTCCAGGGTTTTTCCTTCAGCAAGAATGTGCTTGCTTCTTGGTAGGTCCTGGGGCCTGTGGGTTATGGCCCATATCATCACTTGTAGTCCTTGAACTTATCATCGGGCAACTGATCATTATTCCCACATCGAGCTTCCTAGCATCCTTAAATCCATCCAATTGTACTATCTCCCTTCCTGCTATTTGTACAAGATAAGACGTGATTACTCAAACTCATCATGGAGTTGCCATTGCTCCATATTTCCAACATCATACCTCCTTTATATCCAATAGTAATTCATCTCTTCATCCTCGTGGGATATCCCTCATACCGAGATAAAAACTTATACTTATGAAGTCCATATTCCACTTCGTGGAACATCATTATCCTTTCCAGGGTCAAGCGTCCTTACAGGGGAATATTGGGCATCTCTGCATGGCACTTCTTCAACTGGGAAACGTGAAACACATCATGAACTCTTGACAGTCCTTCGGGTGACTCCAACATGTTGGCCACTTCTCCCATATGCTCCAAAACTCGGTATGGTCCTACAAATCTCGGGGCTAACTTTCACTTAACTACAAATCATTTACCTCCTCGCAGAGGGGTCACACGAAGACATGCTCTGTCTCCAATTTCATAGACTACCTCCTTGCGTTTTTTAGTCTGCATAACTCTTCTGCCTGGACTGAGCTACCTTCAGTCTATCTCGAATCAACTTAACATTCTCTTCTAACTCCTTGATCACATTTGGTCCAACAACTGACGGTCTCCAACTTCATCCCACATACTCTTGGGGCATCACACATATTGAGACAAAACTCATATTCATTTTGTCTGAAATCCACTCAGTGGAGTATCCTTATCTTTTCCAGGGGTCAACGGTTCTTACAGGGTACTACCACCCTTAAATGCACAAATCTTCCATAGACCATATTTCTCATATCCTCAGAATGGCCAAAATTCTTCTTCATAGAGTAACACCTCATAAAATCCATATCAATACCAACGATGCTAACTTTATTCATTCTCAAGTGATTACAATCTCTCGCTTTTCCATTACATGTCTCAACTCAACACCTCAATATAAAAGAAAATGTTCTCACTTCTACTACTCCGTTTCTTTTGTTGCAAACTCAACTATCTAGCACAAGTTTCCTTCTCCTTGGGGCATTCTCTGGCAAAGTGCCCTGCTCCATTACCACTAAAACATATTACTTCTGACAAGTATCGAGGTTTCCTTTTTGGGCAACTGTTGAGGTAGTGCCCTGACTCCTTGCACCTATAACATGTGATATGACTCAGATCCTTCCTGGAATCCACTCTGCTTCTCTTTCTGGACTTTTCCATTCCAATTAGGGCTTCTATTTCCTGTGGGTCATACTCTACTTCCTCCATCAAGAATTCTACTAGATCCCTATTCATACAATTCTGGGAGATGTGTCCTTCTCCACATGAATAGTATGACTTGGTGCAGGGCTTAATTGGTTCTTCTTTGGGTGTGTCCCCGACATATTCCTTCATCACGGGTTCTTCTAAAATTTCCATAAGGGCTCCTTTCTTTACTTCTTTCTTTTGCTGTACGGTTCTTCGTACCATGGGGTAAATGTGACACTCAGTAGGATAGTGGGTAATCCCTTCACACAAGAAACAAGTAATCTGCCTAATTGGGCATTCTTCAACTGGGTGACTTCCTTCACGGTTAGGGCATTCATCCTTGTGTTCTTTATGGGTGTGTCCTATTTCTCCACAAATCTTGCATGCACAAGGTTTCTTCATATCCTTTCCATAAGGCCTCAACTTTTGGGACACAAGGTGAGATCTTTGCAAAGTCAACTTAAATTCTTTCCAGGTGGTTACTCCTTGCCATCCATTAATGGTTTGGTACATCCTCCACCAAGTAGCAGCACCTCTTTCGAAGCACTAAAAAGCATGTTGGGTCATATCCTTTCCGACTACAGAGTTATTCTTCATGTGATCCTCCATGTTCTAAATCCATCGGTCCGTCTCCAATTGACTTATCGGTCCAGAAAATATAAGCTCATCTTCATTCATCCTCTATTGGGTCCATGGGTTTGGGGTGAGATAAGAGAGATAGAGAGGGATACACACAATGCAAACAACAGTTTTGAAAAGACAGATTTTATTTGTGGCCGTCGGGAAAAACATCAAACAAATGACAGCTCACAAACGTCGCATCTAGCGTAGGCATATAACAGGGGTTTGGTCTTCTAAAGGTCAATAAATCTTCAACGTCACCAACACTCTTCCAGTTTTGTTCATATCTCCGATGGGCTTCTTCCAATCATGCTTGTCCTTCTCAAGTTCTTTTGCCAGATCATCTCTGTTGACGCGAAGTCTCTCATGACGTCATTTATTATTCTGGAGTTGCGTCCAAACTTTTAGGTTTCATCATCCTTGGCATGAACCATGTCCTACTGTCCTTCAGTTCTCGACGAATCTCCGGTATCTCGAGGTTTTGCTCCTCCAGCTTGGCTACTTTCAGCTTCTGGGTCCCGTGTTCTTCACGAACTGCTTTCTTGTCAATTGCTTTCTTGTCAAATATGGCTTCCTGCAGATCAACCCTAAACTTCTTGATGTATTACTCCAAATCTTGGTGATACACCAGCTAAGTTTAAAACTTCATCTTTTGCTGATTAGGTGTTCCATTAGCCCTTTGTCAACCAATCCTTCCAACGGAATGCATGCTTAACTTAGCACGGTGACAATAGCATAAGCGGACGTTAAAAGCTTGGATAGCCGTGTTTCTGCTCTTGCCATTTCCATGAGCTATCATTCCATAGTTGATATCTCCTGCCTTAGGGTTTCTTGACAAAAACTTTGAGTTCTAGTGCTCCATGCGCCGGTCTTTCTCCAACACACCTTGATCTCGGGTATTGACAACTTCCATAGTCTGCCAAGTCCCATAAGGGTAGCCTTCCTAGGTCATACAAATCTGGAAAATTCTTTAGAGTCTTCCAATTCTCCTAGTCTTCGGAGTCTTCAACCGTTGTAGTTTCCATTATTATAATGTATGGTAAAATCCTCTTCATTCCAAATGGTCTTAGTTGTCCGATATCTTATACTTCTTGAAGTGGTCTCATCCGTCGAATCTTCGTGTGGTCAAAAGGGGGAAAGGGTATAGTCTCACTAAAGGGAATATTCGAATAAGCTCAGAAGAGAAGAGAGGTAAAAGATCTTTTTTGAAAGGGAAAGTTGTAGAGAAAAATCTTTGCTATGGGCTTGCCAGTTTCTAGGGTCACGTCCTACAGTCAACATGTGCTCTGATACCATCTTGTAGTGACCCGACCTGAATGGATCAAGTCTCTGTGCTTAAGTGTCATCCCTGGATCGGTATGCTGACACACACAGTACTCGAGGATTTATAACAGATGTAAATCACATGTATAAGTAACGTAAATACTATTACCTCAATCCAAATAGCGGAAGTAACAAAGGTTGTGGATTCCCATCAAAACCAACGGCAAAGTTGAGTGTAGAAATAGTAACCCTAACGTATCACGTACTCGTCGTAAGATTTCTGCAACATGAGACGTTGCAGCCACAAAGGGTCAGTACATTGAATGTACTGGCAAATTCACACCATAGAGAATGATGAACAATGGCTATCACTAAATGCATATTTGGCTGGTGGAAAAGCTCTACGGTTATAAGGTTTTTGCGAAAAGCCAATTTTTCCCTACTGCAAACGAATAAATTTTATTTAACTATCATGGTGGTTGTTGAACATTGAGAATGGTTGACAGCATTCTCAATCCCAATTAAATAACATCATTAAACCCAACAAACTTAATTTAAAGTAACATGATGAGATTCACATGATAATCCAAGTACTAGATACTGAAGATGTCCATAACCAGGGACACGACTAATCATGATTAGTTTATACACTCTGCAGAGGTTTGCGCACTTTTCCCCACAAGAGTCGATCGCCTCCGTTTGGTTTCTCGCACTACATGGTGTTTGAGAGGACGGATGACCGAGACATAGTCTTTTAGAAGCGCTAGCACCTTACGATGGATAGACCGTTACACCTACTTTCCCCTACATCTGCTAGTCTACCCTATAAGAGTTCGCACGACTTAATCAACTATGCTAGAGCCCATAATAGCTTGTGGCTGCACACGGAAGTTTCTAGTATGAAAAATCTCATGATCCCTTTGAGCCTGGGTGGCGGTCCATAAAAAATAGGCAATCCTGGTCTACCCAGGTGCCTAGACAGGCAATCCTGGAATACCCAGGTGCCTCAATCCACCCAGACGTGTGTTTAAGTTGCCACCTTAAGTAAACCATTAATTAACAATCTCACAACTGTCATGAATACTCTCAAAACCCAATCCACGTCTACGAGCATAGCATGGCAATGTAAGCATAACGTAATAGTAACTCCCAAAGTTTGAAGGCAGGGTAATAGGTTCCTACCTCATCAACTACTCCCCAATACCCACATGTTATCAATCCTACTCATGCAATGTTTGAGGGTGAAACTAATGCATAAAACTGGGTTTGAAAGGGGATATGATCAAAGCGTGAACTTGCCTGCAATGTTGATAAAGATGTTTCGCACTCAAAACTCTTGATAGTTCTACTCGTCACACTCCGGTCAATCTATCGTAAGCAAGCAATAGTAACCACACATAAGCAATCACTCAAAACACCAGAAAGATCGAAGAAGTCGATTCGGAAAATATCAAAACCAAGCAAATAGCTCTTGCAACGTAAAACAATTTCTAACAATACCAAAATTATATGAATTTGGCCTTATCAGAAAGTTTAGGTCAAGAGCTTCGATTTGCAAAAAGAATCAACTCAAACGGAGCTACGAAACTCAAGTTATGATCAAACGAAGTTTGAATTCAAATCTGATCTAATTCAAATTTTAAACTTTTCAAAAAACATGTTTGAGTTGGATTGCTGGATAGAGGATATCGTAACGAAGAAGTGGGCGTTGGTTTCGTTGGATTTGGACAAACGAGTAAAAAGTTATGGCTATTTGAAAAATCAGGGCCAAGCTGTTTTACGGAAGAAAAAAAATAGCTACGGGCTAAGGTGTAATGTAAAAATACGTAGACTAATTGATAATCTAATTATTTTATTATATTAGTCTAAAAATAATAAACTACAGAGGTATAAGAAGAAAAAAAACAAAGAAAGATACATTTATAAGGCAGAGAAAATACAACTTTGGAGAAAGGAGATAATTTCCAAAAGTCGCGCCGGAGAGGAGAAATATATTTTTCTTAAATGAATCTAGTCAAACCAAAATATTGATTTAACCCAAATCGGATGATTTTTGGAGGCTCTATGGGTCTATATTTATTGGTGGAAAAGAGGCTTAGGGGTCAGAGGCTAAGCAATGTGGGACTAAACATAGACGAAAATATACGAAATAGAGAAGAAAAGAGGCGGATGGGCCTAAAGGCCTTCGGCTGGCCACGCGCACGCTGCGGTGCAGTTTTTTTTTACAAAATTCGGCCTAAGAAAAAAAATAAAGAATAAAAAGAAAAGTCTCGCTGGACCTGGCCTACTCGGCGGAAAGGTTTTTTTTAAGATTTTCGAAACAACAGAAAAATAAATAAAACTATATAAATAAAAATTTCATATAGTCATATAATATACCAAAATTTGCAGAAAAAGATTTTCTACAACATGGAAATTTTTATAATGCCAAATAAAATCCACACAAAATCAGATAAATCAAAGAATGCTACTTCCCTAATAAAATCCAATAAAACCCATTTTTAAAATACCAAAATTAATTCAAATTTATTTCTCTCCAATTTTCTATTGTAGGGAATCATGTTACCCTATTTTCCATATATTTTATTTTTGGAGAAAAATAATTTGAATCAAACTCAAATAACCCAAATTGAAAAATAATTTCAACTGGATTTTAAATTTGAGTTTCTTTGAAACTCCGAACTCATATTTCATATAATTTGAAGAAGTCATTTTATCTTATCTCGTGAAAATCAATGAGTTGCAGGAAGTTTATTAATTTGAAATATTTCTAGATGAAATTCAAATATTTTCAACACCCCTTGTCATTTAAATAAATGGAAGAAGTCATGTCATCTTCTCTCTAGGGTTTTGTGATGAAAAGAATTTGAATTTACGGGGATCAAAAAGAAAAAGGTGAAAGTTTGGGAAAGTCCTTTTATTCCCTCTCATTTAACTTTCAAAAAGTTTCGAATTTCACTCAATCAATCACACAACAATCAAACAATCAATCTATCTATCTATTTATTATAACTTTCCAAAATTTAGAATTTTGGGATGTTACATCCTTACCCGTTAGTGTGCGGCGCGGTGGCATGAACGACGCTTGGTGACAGCTATGGGGTGGAGTGGCCGGACAACCATACGATGCATTGGTTTGTGAAAGTGTGTTATATCGACTAGAGGGGGGGGTGAATAGGCGATTTTTATGAAAGTCTTCAAAACGTGGAAGTTTCGAAGACAAACGACAGAAATAAACCTATTACCATGTAGCGGAAGGTAGACTACACTAGGTAAACCATAGTCAAGTATTCAATGAAGTGAAAGCACAGTGACTAATAGCAGCTAGGTAGTAAGGATCAGGTAGGAAGATATTATGAAGCCAAACTGAACACGCAGTCACTCAGTGAAGACAAAAGATAGAGCAATCATACAATGACTTCACAAGGACCAACAGTAAGTAAAGGGAAGGGAAGGATGAAACCAGTGACTAGTTGAAGACAATGATTTATTGGACTAGTTCCAGTTGCTGTGACAACTGTACGTCTGGTTAGGGCGGCTAGGTATTTAAACGTGAGGACACACAGTCCCGGACACCCAGTCCTGAACACGCTGCTCAGGACACCTAGTCCTCACCGTATTCCCCTTGACCTAAGGTCACACAGACCTCGCCCAATCACTCTGGTAAGTCTTCAAGGTAGACTCCCAAACCTTCACAGACTTCGTTCACCGGCGATCCACAATGTCTCTTGGACGCTCAGAATGCGACGCCTAACCGGCTGGAGGATTCACGGTCCTCAAGTGTAATAAGTCTTCAGATCACACAGACAAGAGGACTTAAGTAATGCCTAACACTCTTAGGCTCTGGGTGGTTAGGGCTTTATCCTCGCAAGGAATTCTCTCTCAAAGGCTTCGAGGTGGGTTGCTCTCAAACGACAAAAGCCGTACTCTAACTCTGAGCAGCCAACCATTTATGGTTGTAGGGGGTGGGCTATTTATAGCCACTAGGCAACCCGACCTGATTTGTCCAAAATGACCCTGGGTCACTAAGGAACTGACACGTGTTCCAACGGTCAGATTTCAAACTCACACGGCAACTTTACTTGGGATACAAGCAAAGCTGACTTGTCCGACTCTGGACAAGATCCGCTCTCATAGTCTTCACTCGAAGACATAGGTTTTGGTTAAGCATCACTTTAGTCATTCTGACTGGTTCTCTTGGACCCCACTTAACAGTACGGTGGTTCCTACGACTCAACAAAGAAGAAAAAGAACTACGAAAGATCTGAGTCTTCGAGCCCCATAGGCTTCATGCGATGTCTTCTCTTGTCATAGTCTTCAATGTGAATATCTTCATATACTACCTTTGACATCAATGTCTTCATACATTTTTAGGGGTCATCTGTGGTAGGAAAACCGAATCAATGAGGGACTTCTACCTATGTTATCCTGCAATTCTCACAAACACATTAGTCCCTCAACTAGGTTTGTCGTCAATACTCCAAAACCAACTAGGGGTGGCACTAGATGCACTTACAATCTCCCCCTTTTTGGTGATTGATGACAAACTAGTTGAAGTTTTCAACGGGGAATATAATATGTGAAATTGTAAAGGAATTGTCTTCATTAGTTGCAAGGGCTCCCCCTGAAGATGTGCATATAAGTAATTTGCTTTTGGAATGCAAATGCACATGGCAGGTTGTACTCGTGGAGATCCTCTTCAACTTATGATGACAATTCATTATGCATGAGAAGGTATGTGAAGATAATGACATGCATAATGGAAAATGGACGTCTGCAAAATGATCTAAGTGCGGAATTTATCATCGCACATGCGGAATTTATCGTCGCATCACGAAGTAGCAAATAAGTAGCAGACGACCATCGAGTTATGTGTTACAACTCAAACAACCAAATGCATCAAAACAAGAGTTGTAAACACGAAGCAAAATATAAAGCAACCGCCCATCTGGACCCGCTTGAAGACTATCAAACTCATATGCTTCTCCCCCTTTTGTCAGTAAGGACCAAAAAGGTTTGAAGACATAGAGCATATACTCGTTCCCATGAAGAGTAGGTGAAGCAGCAGGGTCTTCGGTGGTGTTCGGTGGTGCAGAAGAACTTGGAGCAGTGCCGAAGCGTGCTGAAGGAGGTGGCGGTGAAGTAGCATCGTCTTCATCCTCGATCACTCTGGCATTCACAGTTGCAGCAGAGGAAGAGAACTCGGAGTCTTCAAGAGATGGAGTTCGTCACAGCACTGCCCTTCGAGGAGGTGTGGAGTCAAACTTGAAGCGTTCAGAGAAGACATCCTCTTGAAGATCATCTTCAGAGCACATAAGCGTCAGCCCTTTCCACGTGCGTCGAGAGGTTTCATGTGCAACAAAGGCATTCTTGGTGGCAAGATTGCGAATACGGTTGACATCCACCAAGAGGCTTTGCATTTGGCGCTTCAGCCAGTCATGATGCCTATCATGTTTCTGATGAAGAGCCACCAGAAGCTCTCGGTCATTGAGAACACGAGTGCGCTTCTTAGGTCGTTGGGCAATTGTGCTATCGGTGGCTTCAGTAAGGGCAGGATGTGGTGCACGTGTAGTTCCAGCCAAAGGATACACACGAGTGACAGCTTCAACTCCTTCAATGTTTTGAGAAAAACTTTGATGCTCCGCATTCTGAAGACTTAGAGGTTCCTTGGCAGGCTCAGGATAAATGGCTTCAACAGACATATCCACATCAGGAAGAAAGATCTGATGATTGCGAGCGGATGGCTGATATGAGATAGCGGAGTGAAGTTTAATCAGCCGCATTATCCATGGAGCATAGAACTTCAAGCCAAAAAGATCAGAGCCTGATGCAGCAAGTTGGCGGATGAAGAAGTCCTGTGCATTGAAGCATTTGCCATGAAGAATATAGAAGACTAAAGTCTTCATTGCACCTTCCAGCTTGGCATGTGGAGAATGTCCTTTGTTAGGCCAGAGAGTTCGCCCTATGATGTGATAAATAGTCCTTGGCGGATACTCAAGGTCTTCAACGAAGAACTCCTTGGGATATGCAGCATCTTGGGGCAATGGCTTCATCATACTGAGCATCTGACTCATGTTAGGTTTAGACTTCTGAAAGATGCTCTCCACAGCTTCACTGTGAAGCTGACAGCCATGTTCGTGGAGATCGCCAGGAGTGGGCAGACCAGTGAGCTCAATGATATCAAAGGCTTTGGCTTCGTGATGAACATTTCCTGTCATCCACTCCAAGACCCAAGTCTTCGGATCTCTGTTGTACCCATGGATGTGAAGTGTGGCATAGAATTGGAGCAGCAACTCTTCATTCCAGTGCTCTTGGTCGGTGACAAACGGCAGCAATCCAACCTCTTTGAAGCAATCAAGAGCTTCTTCTAGACAGGGCAGACCAGCTATTGCTTCGATGTCAAGACGCTTATGTGGGAAGATGCGACCTTGATTGTATAGAATGCAAGAGTAATAGCTTCGCTGCGGATAGCTCCAGAACCAATCAGATGATATCCTTTCCCTTTAGTCGGGGTTCCTGGAGCTACTGAAGAAAGTGTTGTCTGCTTTGAAACCATTGACATTGAAGGATCCAGGTGCTGATGCAGGACCTGGAAACCTGGGCAATCTGGGAATTGGCTTCTGTACCCGAGGCCTGTGCTCAACATGGTAGTCAAACTGAGGACCAGCAGCAGGCGCAGGAATAGAAGCAGTAGCATCATTGGCTTCACGGACTTCTGGTGCTTGGGTAGGTGAAGGCTCCACATTGGCTTCAGCCATGACAGCGTTAGTGGCGTCGGTGGCAGCCTCAAAATTCTCAACCTGCACTTGATGAGCTGGAGGGTCTGTCACAGTCACGTTCTCCTCGAGAATAGCTTCTTGGTGAGACGGGGGTGTAGCAGCGCTTGTGGTTTCTTCTTCATTGGCTGATGCAGCCGGAATGTCTTCAGCAACTTTAGCTTCAGACTCAGAGACTGGAGGCCTTGGTCCTTTGGGAAGCCTGCGTAACACTGGCGACGCCTGTGGAGTTGGAGTTGGCTGGGCCTCAAAGTCTTCTGCCTCTTGTGCTTGTGGGTGATCAGCCCATGATGCATCCTGAGCAATTGGCGTTAGAGGACGACCAATGCTGATGAGCTCGTTGTGCGTGAGCACAGGCGATGATACCTGTTGGTGCTCGAGCTGAGGAAGAACTGCATCATCTTCAACATGGTCATGGTGACCAATGTCTTCAGTAGCAATGGTATCAGCTGCTGGAAAGTCTTCAGCTTCATGAGCCCCTGTGAAAGCAGGCTCATGGATAGTCAGTTGGCGCTCTTGAGGTTCAGCGTCAGAGCGAACCATGGAGATGGGTTCAACAATCAAGGGCTCTGTGGGAGCAGCCCGTTCCTTCTTGGTCTTCCTCTTCTTCTTGGAGGGAGCAGCATCAGAGGCTTCAGAATGTTTCCTCTTTCTGGCATCAGCCTCAGTAGTCCTCGTTTTCTTCAATTCTGAAGCGGTTGACCTGGCCTTTGGCTTTGAGCCAGTCATGCTAGTTGGGAAGACAATGGGATCTGCTTCCTGCCTTGGTGTGGGTTCGGCCATAGCGGGCTTCTTCTTCTTCTGCTTTGCAGCCATCCTGGGGTTGATGCCCGGACGCCCAAGGGCCTTGCGCTTCTTAGCCTCATTGTAGCCTTGGACACACTTGTCAGCCAGGACCTTCATGCGCTCACGAGAACCCTGAGCTTCTGCACGTTTCTTGAGAAAGGCTTCTTTGAGCTTGTGCAGCATAATCTTGAAGTTCTTCACCTCTTGCACGCTGAGCTTGGCCATATGCTTCTTGAACTGAGATTTCTCAAAGTCAATCTTCTGCTTCAGTTCAACAATGCGCTGGGAGATAGCTAACTCTGAAGCAATGGCGCCATGGAAGGCGACACTGAGGCCAATGGGTAGTTGCAGATCTTCGAAGCTGATGTTGGGCGTGTCAAACCATTCATCAATGAAGTTGTGGATGATTGCCACGTCAAAGAGAGGCAGATTATTGAAGATTTCTGCTCCTTCTTTGCTCTTGATCAGTTGCTCAAGAGCGTCATCTGCAAGATCTTCATCACTAGACAGATCAATGGCATCGTTGCGCAGAATAGCAGCAGCTGTGAGTTCTTGGCCGGTGTGTGGCAGAGACATCTTGTCTTTCTGGAGCTTGGAGGTGCAGTAGCCAGTGGCTTCGCCCGTGAGATTTTTGGTGCAGAGGCAGGCTTTGAAGCTTTAGGTTGCTTCTTTGGCTTCGGCGCTGCAGGCGCTTCATCTGATTCAGCGTCATCTGCAGGCTCATGCATGGCTGTCCCTTGAACTATGATGTGAGTGATGAGACTTTCCAAGTTGTAGAAGGGCCCAAGAAGATTGGGTTCAGCTTCACGAGTTCCATCGGCACGGGGAGCAGAGGGACCAGGGTTGAAGTCTAATCCCAAAGACTTCTTGTTCTGCTTCGCTGAGTTCTGGGAAAACTGGAAGTTGCGCTTAAACAGATTGTCATCACGACACCATAGTAGTGACGATGGGTCAGCATCCGCAGGCTGTGGTCCATGGACCATGCAGGGATAGAAGCCTTGTTCAATGGCTTCATCTCTGGTCCTGGGTTGAAGATTTTTGTAGAGGATGTCTCCCCATGGTCACTTGATGGCATTCTTTTCAGCATATTCCTTTGTCACAAATCTGTACTTGAACCACTGTTCTGCCCAATAGCGTCGAATCCATTGGATTCATGTCTTGCGCTGATTGTAATCCTCTTCAGGATCTGTCTTGTAAAGTTCTGAGAGGTCGTCAGGCAAATCTCTTGATGTTTCTCCTCGACGCTTTCTGCCACCCTTCCTTGCTGATTTCTCTGAAGCCATGAATTTTAAACTGAATGGCTTGAATACGTTCAAAGGCTTCAAAGGCTTTCGCTTGCTGGACAAACAGGAACTGGCTTCGGGAGAATTTATGTGATACTGTAAGAATTCTGCAAATGAATGCAGACTATGAGAACCAAGGGATTCTCCCACGGACATGTACCTGTGACAGCATTAAGGTGCGAGGAAAGGGGAAGAGGTCATATGCATTCTCAGAAGATTTTGAAGATAAATCAGTTTAGAAGACATTGACCTCATCGTGCGAAGACATTCACTCATAGATAAGGAGTTGGTTCCAGATATGTACGAATCCACGGATTAGTACAAGTAAGGAATCTAACTACTTTGTGAAGCATAAGTGAATATACTAGGAATATTATGAGATGCAGTTTGAAGTGGATCCAACATGTGTGAATAAAAACCACTTGTGGTAGAATGTGACGAATCTATAGGATCAAAGGGGCCGTAAAAAGGAAGTTTTATTTACCACACGTAGAACTGCTAGACGGAGTGGAAGAGGAGGCCGAGCAGTTCGATCGTCCGTGCCCTAACTTGGCGACGGAGGACACCTACGGCGACGGCGGAGAGGACGATGTCCGCGGTTGGCGTGAAGACGGCATCGGAGAGGTTGCGGCAGCGAAGAGCTTCGTCGCCGGCGTCGTCGAGGGCTAGCGGTGGCGCTAGGGTTCGTGCGAGAGTGGAAGAAGAGATAATGACTGTGGTGAGGCGTGTATTTATAGGGACAGGGGCGGCTCAGTGTTATTACACAGGTGCCCCTGGCAATTCACATCTAAGGAACACGTGGCCATCATGCAGCATATTGGGGGTTGTTCCACGTCCCACACATGCCTGGATTGTCGGGTGGTCGTTCCCACTTCTCCGGGTTTCAGGTGAAGGAATGAGCATTGAAAACGGACTTAAAGTTTGTCTCTGTATCTTCTGCTGACAAGGACGCAGAGAAGACATTCGACAGTTTCAATAGACTGCATATGATTTGGAGAGATAGAGTTTGAGATAGAAAGCATAGAAAGGTTAGGGTCCGATCACATTCACTTAGTTCCAAAGATTCAACAAGAAGACATAGCTATGAGTGAATGCTATAGAGGACAGAACACTAGTGTATATATATATATATATATATATATATATATATATATATATATATATATTCAACATAGTGAAGATAATTATGAAGACATGTTGAGATTGAAGCCAAACCAAACGTGAAGACATAGCAAATGTAACGCCATGAGTGAAACACTTCAAATAGAACATTTGGTGGTGGCGTTACCCACCGTATAGGAAGTATTAGACCTAGACACGGCGCACAATTATCGTGGCGCTCCGAAGTCAAATTCCACATTAATGTATTCACACTTAGAATGTATGTCTTCATTGATTGAAGATATACTTTACTTTGTGTGTTGCACATCTAAGTCATCAATATGCATAAGTGTTAGGATGTGGGCCTAATCACAGGACATTTGAGGATTCCAGGATATTTAGCTCATACCGTAACTCGCAAAATCTCTTCTCATCCAAGGGCTTGGTGAAGATATCTGCCAATTGCTCTTCAGTGTTGACGTGTATGATATCAATATCTTCCTTCACAACATGATCTCTGAGAAAGTGATGACGAATTTCAATGTGCTTTGTCTTCGAGTGCTGAACTGGGTTGTTGGCAATCTTGATGGCGCTTTCGTTGTCGCAGTAGAGTGGCACTTGCTTCAGATGAATTCTATAGTCCTTGAGTGTTTGCTTCATCCACAAAAGCTGAGCGCAGCAAGATCCAGCAGCAATGTATTTAGATTCAGCAGTGGAGAGAGATACACAGTTCTGCTTCTTTGAAGACCAACATACAAGTGATCATCCCACAAAATGACATGTGCCTGATGTAGACTTGCGATCCACCTTGTCAGCAGCATAATCGGCATCCGAGAATCCAACTAGATCAAACTCTGAGCCCTTTGGATACCATAATCCTAGAGTTGGGGTGTGAGCCAAATATCGAAGAATTCGCTTCACAGCTTAGTGATGCGACTCCTTTGGTGCCTCTTGGAATCAAGCACACATGCAAACACTAAGCATAATATCTGGCCTAGATGCACATAGATAAAGTAAAGAACTAATCATGGAGCGGTATACCTTTTGATCGAACTCTTTACCATTGTCATCGGGACCCAGATGATGTTTGGCTGGCATTGGCGTCGTGAAGCCTTTGCAGTCTTGCATACCGAACTTCTTCAGGCAATCTTTGAGATACTTCTCTTGAGATATGAAGATGTCATTGCGTTGCTGTCGTATTTGAAGACCGAGGAAGAACTTCAGCTCACCCATCATGGACATCTGATATTGCTTTTGCATCATATATCCAAACTCTTCACTGTACTTCTGATTGGTGCAGCCGAACATAATGTCATCCACATATATTTGGCACACAAACAGTTCACCATCATATGTCTTCGTGAAGAGAGTGGGGTCGAGGGAACCAGGTATGAAGCCTTTGCTCTTCAATAAGTATTTGAGTGTGTCATACCAAGCCCAAGGGGCTTGTTTGAGGCCATACAGTGCCTTGTTGAGCTTGTATACCATGTCAGGATGTTTTGGATCTTCAAAGCCAGGCGGTTGTGCAACATACACTTCTTCTTCAATCTTGCCATTGAGAAAAGCGCTCTTCACATCCATTTGATATAGAAGTATGTTATGATGATTTGCATAGGCTAGCAGTATGCGTATGGCTTCAAGTCAAGCCACAGGAGCAAATGTTTCATCAAAGTCAATCCCTTCCACTTGAGTATACCCTTGAGCAACGAGACGAGCTTTGTTTCTGACAACTTGATCATGCTCATCTTGCTTGTTGCGGTATATCCATTTGGTGCCTATTATATTGTGCTTCCGAGGGTCAGGACGCTTAACCAGTTCCCATACATTATTCAGCTCAAACTGTTGAAGCTCTTCTTGCATAGCTTGAATCCATTCAGGTTCCATGAGGGCTTCTTCAACTTTCTTGGGTTCGGTTATTGAGACGAATGCGAAGTGCCCACAAAAATTTGCTAGCTGAGTTTCCCTTCAACGAGTGAGCGGACCGGGTGCATTGATGCTATCAATTAGTCTCTCAATCTGCACTTCATTGGCAACATGAGGATGTACAGGGCGAAGATTTTGCTCTTGCTGATCATTGTCATTGTTAGAGGGATTGTCTTCAGGCTGAGCATTGTCTTCAGGTTGATCAGGTGCGGATATGATAAGTTCCTCTTAAGGTTGAGCTTCAGACGGAATGGTTTCTCCAGTTCCCATTAGTTTGATTGATTCACTGGATGGAACTTCATCTAGCACATTTGGCAGGTGCTCTCTTTGTGAACCGTTAGTCTCATCGAACCGCACATCCACTGTTTCAACCACTTTATAATGAAAGAGATTGAAGACTCTGTAGGAGTGCAAATCCTTTCCATATCCAAGCATAAAACCCTCATGTGCTTTTGGTGCAAATTTTGAAGTGTGATGTGGATCCTTGATCCAGCACCTGGCGCCAAATACTCTGAAGTAACTGACATTTGGCTTCTTGCCAGTAAGGAGCTCATAAGATGTCTTGTTCAGAAGCTTGTGAAGATAAACACGATTGATTGTATGGCATGCAGTATCAATGGATTCAGGCCAGAATTTTCTTGGAGTCTTGCATTCATCAAGCATCGTTCGGGCCATCTCAATGAGTGTTCTGTTCTTGCGTTCGACGACGCCATTCTGCTGTGGCGTGTACAGGGCTGAAAATTCATGTGTGATGCCCAAGGTATCAAGATATGTATCAAGGCCAGTGTTCTTGAATTCAGTGCCATTGTCACTTCTGATGTGCTTTATCTTGGCGCCATAGTTGTTCATTGCTCGATTGGCGAAGCGTCTGAAGACATCCTGCACTTCAGTCTTGTAGAGGATTATGTGCACCCAAGTATATCTAGAATAATCATCAACAATGACAAAGCCATAGAGACAAGCAGTAGTAGTAAGAGTTGAGTAATGAGTGGGACCGAAAAGATCCATGTGCAGCAGTTCAAAGGGTCGAGTAGTAGTCATGATTGTCTTCGAGGGATGTTTGGCCCTCGTCATCTTTCCTGCTTCACAGGCACCGCATAAGTGATCTTTCTTGAACTTGACACCCTCGATGCCTATGACATGCTTCTTCTTTGAAAGGGTGTGGAGGTTCCTCATGCCAGCATGCCCTAGCCTCCGATGCCAGAGCCAGCATTCTGAAGCTTTTGCTAGAAGACATACGGCAAGCTGTGGTCTTGCTGAGAAATCTACCACGTACAAATCATCTTTCCGATACCCTTCAAACACTAGAGACTTGTCAGATTCCATTAGAACAAGGCAACGATATTTTCCAAATATTACGATCATGTTCAAATCGCAAAGCATTGAGACAGACATTAAGTTGAAGCCAAGGGATTCAACAAGCATGACTTTATCCATGTGTTGATCCTTTGAGATTGCAACTCTACCTAGACCCAATACCTTACTTTTACCAGTGTCAGCAAATGTGATGCGACTCTTGTCGGATGAACGTAAGGTTGAGTCCATAAGAAGGCTTCTTTTGCCAGTCATGTGATTGGTACACCCACTATTAATAATCCATTCTGAAGACGCTGGTGTCGTACCCTACAGTGCAGTTAGGGGATAGGCTTCACGAAGAGAATTGTGAAGCAAAAACATTTGACGAATCAGTGGGTTATGAAAGCTTAGATCCAGATTAGGACTGATAGGGAGAGTAGCAAGCGATTCAGGAATGAAGTACATAGTAAGACCATTCGGGCATTTGATCTTGCGCCCTATAAGATGTTTAAGGTCCCCAGCAATAGCGTCAGACAATTTTGGTTTTCTGCTGGAGACCTTTCCCTGCAAAAGAGAGTTAAGCTTTCTTAGCCACCCACATCTTCAAGGGTGTCTTAGATGCAATAAGTCTAAGTGCAGCGTCTGAGAACTTTGGCTTTGGAGCCCTAGCAAAAAGTCTTGCAGGCGGACAATAGTACTCATAAGAATAAGCAGAATAGTTCTTGGTCTTATGAACATGGCAGTTCGATGAACTGCACTCATATTCATAGGCCTGAGTATGGTTTCCCTGCAAAATATTTGCGTTAGTGCGACTCAGGTGAGTCCTCTGTCTATATGAAGCCTTTGGACCGTATGAAGCCTGTGGTCTGGGGTTTGTCTTCTTCACCTGTGGTGTCATGATGACATTCACAGTAAGATTTTCCAAACACTTTTTTGGCACCCAGATCTTCTTCAAAGGCGGCCCATTCCTGCAGTTAGTACCAATATACCTGGCAAACACTTCACCATTCTGATTCTTAAACAGTTTATAGTTTGCATCAAAGGAGTCATCAATGACAATGGGGTTAACACAAGTGAAGCAAGATAGATTGGATGGATCTACTGAAGGTTCCTTTGCAGCAACCCATGTGGTTTTGGGGTACTGCTCAGGTTTCCAGTAAGAGCCATCAGCATTCATTTTCCTTACGAACCCAACACCCTCTTTTCTCGGGTTTCGGTTCAGAATCTGCCTTTTGAGGACATCACATAGTGTCTGATGCCCTTTAAGACTTTTGTACATCCCTGTTTCAAGAAATGTCTTCAACCTAGCATTCTCATCAGCAATAACAGTGGTATCCTCAGCAGAGGGGTTAGTTACCACATCAACAGTTGAAGATATTGCAACAGTAGCAGCAGTAGAACATTCAGCAACAGAAGTAGCATTATCACGCTCAATGCATTTAAGACATGGTGGTTCAAATCCTTCGTGAGCGGAACTGATCTGTTCAGCGCGAAGTGACTCGTTTTCCTTTTGAAGATCTTCATGAGCCGCTCTCAATTTCTCAAGATCTTGCTTCCTTTGAAGATAATCATAGGAAAGCTTTTCATGAGTTGTTGAGAGCGTTTCATGACGGCTTTCAAGTTCCTCATACTTAACGTGAAGATTTTTTATGTCTTCAATTAAGGACTTAGATCGAGTCATTTCAGCGCCTAACAGATCATCGCTTTTGTCTAACAGTTTTTGAATATGTTCCATAGCTTTCTGTTGTTCAGTTGCAATTTTAGCAAGTGTTTTGTAGCTGGGTCTGGAACCACAATCAGAGTCATCTTCACTAGATGTTTGATAGTGAGTAGTGTGTGTGTTTACCTTGGCACCGCGTGCCATGAAGTAGTAGGTAGGAGCGAAGTAGTCCTTGTCATTTGCATCGGTGTCAGTGATAAAGTCATTGTCTTCAGTGTTGAAGATGGACTTGGCAATGTATGCTGTAGCCAGACTTGCAACTCCAAAATCGGACACCTCCTCAGACTCCACCTCTGCCTCCTCAAAAGCGGACTCCTCCACTGAATCCATTTCCTTGCCAACAAACGCACGTGCCTTGCCAGATGAGCTCTTCTTGTGTGATGAAGACTTTGAGGAAGACTTGGAAGAAGACTTTGAGTATTTCTTCTTCTTCTTGTCGTCAGAGTCATATTCCTTGCTCTTCTTCTTCTTTTTGTTCTCATTGTCCCACTGCGGACACTCAGAGATGAAGTGGCCAGTTTTCTTGCACTTGTGGCATGTTTTCTTCTTGTAGTCATGAGCAGAAGCTTCATCATTCCTTGAGCTTGATCATGAAGACTTCCTGAAGCCTTTCTTCTTGGTGAATTTTTGGAACTTCTTCACAAGCATAGCAAGTTCCTTTCCAATGTCTTCAGGGTCATCAGAACTGCTGTCAGATTCTTCTTCAGATGAGGAGACAGCTTTTGCCTTCAAGGCACGAGTTCGCCCATAGTTTGGACAGTAGATATATCTTTTCTCAGAAAGCTGAAACTCATGTGTGTTGAGCCTCTCAAGTATGTCAGACGGATCGAGTGTCTTGAAATCAGGACGTTCTTGAATCATCAGGGCTAGGGTGTCAAACGAACTGTCAAGTGATCTCAGCAGTGTCTTGACGACTTCATGCTTGGTGATATCAGTAGCGCTGAGGGCTTGAAGCTCATTTGTGATGTCAGTGAGTCGATGAAACATGAGCTGCACATTCTCATTGTCATTTCGCTTGAAGCAGTTGAAGAGGTTGCGAAGGACACTGATTCTCTGATCTCTCTGGGTTGAGACGCCTTCGTTGACCTTGGAGAGCCAGTCCCAGACTAGCTTAGATGTTTCCAAAGCACTCACACGGCCATACTATCCTTTGGTCAGATGACCACAGATGATATTCTTGGCAGTAGAGTCCAGTTGAATGAACTTCTTGACATCAGCAGCAGTGACACCTTTTCCAGCCTTGGGAACGCCGTTCTTGACGACATACCTTAGGTCGACGTCAATGGCTTCAAGATGCATGCGCATCTTATTCTTCCAGTAGGGATATTCAGTTCCATCGAAGACGGGGCATGCAGCGGAGACTTTAATTATCCCTGCAGTCGACATAGCTAAAACTCCAGGTGGTTAAACCGAATCACACAGAACAAGGGAGTACCTTGCTCTGATACAAATTGAAAGTGCGTTATATCGACTAGAGGGGGGGTGAATAGGCGATTTTTATGGAAGTCTTCAAAACATGGAGGTTTCGAAGACAAACGACAGAAATAAACCTATTACCATGCAGCGGAAGGTAGACTAGACTAGGTAAACCATAGTCAAGTATTCAATGAAGTGAAAGCACAGTGACTAATAGCAGCTAGGTAGTAAGGATCAGGTAGGAAGATATTATGAAGCCAAACAGAACACGCAGTCACTCAGTGAAGACAAAAGATAGAGCAATCATACAATGACTTCACAAGGACCAACAGTAAGTAAAGGGAAGGGAAGGATGAAACCAGTGACTAGTTGAAGACAATGATTTATTGGACCAGTTCCAGTTGTTGTGACAACTGTACGTCTGGTTAGGGAGGCTAGGTATTTAAACCTGAGGACACACAGTCCCGGACACCTAGTCCTGAACACGCAGCTCAGGACACCCAGTCCTCACCGTATTCCCCTTGAGCTAACGTCACACAGACCTCGCCCAATCACTCTGGTAAGTCTTCAAGGTAGACTCCCAAACCTTCACAGACTTCGTTCACCGGCGATCCACAATGTCTCTTGGACGCTCAGAATGCGACGCCTAACTGGCTAGAGGATTCACAGTCCTCAAGTGTAATAAGTCTTCAGATCACATAGACAAGAGGACTTAAGTGATGCCTAACACTCTTAGGCTCTGGGTGGTTAGGGCTTTATCCTCGCAAGGAATTCTCTCTCAAAGGCTTCGAGGTGGGTTGCTCTCAAACGACAAAAGCCGTACTCTAACTCTGAGCAGCCAACCGTTTATGGTTGTAGGGAGTGGGCTATTTATAGCCACTAGGCAACCCGACCTGATTTGTCCGAAATGACCCTGGGTCACTAAGGAGCTGACACGTGTTCCAACAGTCAGATTTCAAACTCACACGACAACTTTACTTGGGCTACAAGCAAAGCTGACTTGTCCGACTCTGGACAAGATTCGCTCTCATAGTATTCACTCGAAGAGATAGGTTTTGGTTAAGCATCACTTCAGTCATTCTGACTGGTTCTCTTGGACCCCACTAACAGTACGGTGGTTCCTATGACTCAACAAAGAAGAAAAAGAACTACGAAAGATCTAAGTCTTCGAGCTCCATAGGCTTCATGTGATGTCTTCTCTTGTCATAGTCTTCAATGTGAATATCTTCATATACCACCTTTGACATCAATGTCTTCATACATTTTTAGGGGTCATCTCTGGTAGGAAAACCGAATCAATGAGGGACTTCTACATGTGTTATCCTGCAATTCTCACAAACACATTAGTCCCTCAACTAGGTTTGTCGCTAATACTCCAAAACCAACTAGGGGTGGCACTAGATGCACTTACAGTTTGTCAAGAGCTCAAGGACAGAAGATGAAGGAAATTGGGATTCCCCTTCAATCTTGGTCATTTATTACCGAGTAAAATGCATTGGCGGTCATCGAACTTGTCTTAATAGCTCACTTTGATCATTGTATACGAGGTATGGTGATTATACGATCACTGGCTCAACGTATAGCTCCATATTTGTCTGGTTGACCAGTCAAATAGTCCACATGCGCCTCATCAGCTCGTGTTCTTTATCTATCTATCTATCTATCTATCTATGCGGGCCTACCTGTCAGTGGAGAAAGAAATAAAAACCAAAATTATGCGTATGTGAGGAATCAAACCACAGACTCGTCACTGCAACGCACACCCGTCAGCCAAATGAAAATGAAATACTTTGCGTTAAATGCACAAAGGGTTTTTTATATTATACGTGATGCACACATTAGCGCACACCATCCATAGAGGCAAATAGCATGTACACGTGCAGACAGCCAGACACTCATGCTCACGCTATCAAACCATGCTAATGCATGCACATTGCCCTCTCAATCAAAGTCCCGCTCATGGCGCAACGCAAATGGCGAGCCCTTCACCTGCGCGCCCCGGCGGTGCCTGACATTACTGTTTAGACGTTTGCTTGAGGCCTCCGCGAACACCAAGCATGTATTCACCTGGCTCAACACCAACGGTCATACTCGTGACTCGGCGCCTTGCTCATGTATATCGTCCATCACAACGACAATCTATAAAACAGCCTAGCTAGAGAGGATACTATGGTACGGAGTATGTGTCACTGCACACGAGTGTGTGTCTGATCGATTCGTCCATTATACGTAAGTTATCCATGGTTGTGTGGTGTCTAATGGTGGTCGTCAAAGGCAAGCCGATGACAAGAGCGGTTGCATGGACGTCTAGTTGTCAATACATGCCGCATACGCTTCGAAGGCTCGCCATCCATGAGTTCACATTTTACCACCACGCCAGCGTCTAGCCGCCATGGCCTACCGAAACCCCTTCCATCGCTAGCGCTCGCTTCCCGCCTGAAACGGTCACCATCTCTCTAGAACGTCAATGCTGTATTCACCGGACTTAACTGTAGATGCAGTTGGTGTGTCACTGACATACGTGCCAGATGCCCGTTGGGCCCACATGTCAGTGAACCAACGCACCTACGGTTAAGTCACTGAAGTAGTGCTACCTCTTGAGCACTTGCGTTGGTTTTCCCTTGAAGAGGAAATGGTGATGCATCAAAGTAGCATAAGTATTTCCCTCAGTTTTGAGAACCAAGGTATCAATCCAGTAGGAGGCCACGCATGAGTCCCTCGCACCTACACAAACAAATAAATCCTCGCAACCAACGCGATAAGGGGTTGTCAATCCCTACACGGTCACTTACAAGAGTGAGATCTGATAGATATGATAAGATAATATTTTTGGTATTTTTATGATAAAGATGCAAAGTAAAATAAAAGGCAAAGGAAATAAATAAGTATTGGAAGATTAATATGATAGAAGATAGACCCGGGGGCCATAGATTTCACTAGTGGCTTCTCTCGAGAGCATAAGTATTCACGGTGGGTAGACAAATTACTGTTGAGCAATTGAAAAAATTGAGCATAGTTATGAGAATATCTAGGTATGATCATATATATAGGCATCACGTCCGAGACAAGTAGACCGACTCCTGCCTGCATCTACTACTATTACTCCACACATCAACCGCTATCCAGCATGCATCTAGAGTATTAAGTTCAAGAGAACAGAGTAACGCTTTAAGCAAGATGACATGATGTAGAGGGATAAACTCATGCAATATGGTGAAAACCCCATCTTCTAATCCTCGATGGCAACAATACAATACGTGCCTTACTGCCCCTATTGTCACTGGGAAAGGACACTGCAAGATGGAACCCAAAGCTAAGCATTTCTCCCATTGCAAGAAAGATCAATCTAGTAGGCCAAACCAAACTGATAATTCGAAGAGACTTGCAAAGATAACCAATCATACATAAAAGAATTCAGAGAAGATTCAAATATTGTTCATAGATAAACTTGATCATAGACCAACAATTCATCAGTCTCAACAAACACACCGCAAAAGAAGATTACATCGAATAGATCTCCACAAGAGAGGAGGAGAACTTTGTATTGAGATCCAAAAAGAGAGAAGAAGCCATCTAGCTAATAACTATGGACCTGTAGGTCTGGGGTAAACTACTCACACTTCATCAGAGGGGCTATGGTGTTGATGTAGAAGCCCTCCATGATCGATGCCCCCTCCGGCGGAGCTCCGGAACAGGCCCCAAGATGGGATCTCATGGATACAAAAAGTTACGGCGGTGGAATTAGGGTTTTGGCTCTGTATCTGGTAGTTTGGGGGTATGTAGATATATATATAGGAGGAAGGAGTACGTCGGTGGAGCAACATGGGGCCCACGAGGGTGGAGGGTGCGCATGGGGGGGGGGGGGGTAGGCGCGCCCCCTACCTCGTGGCCTCCTGGTTGATGTCTTGACGTAGGGTCCAAGTCCTCTGGATCATGTTCGTTCCAAAAATCACGTTCCCGAAGGTTTCATTCAGTTTGGACTCCGTTTGATATTATTTTTCTGTGAAACCCTAAAATAGGCAAAAAAACAACAATTCTGGGCTGGGCCTCCAGTTAGTAGGTTAGTCCCAAAAATAATATAAAAGTGTATAATAAAGCCCAATAATGTCCAAAACAGAATATAATATAGCATGGAACAATCAAAAATTACAGATATGTTGGAGACGTATCAAGCATCCCCAAGCTTAATTCCTGCTCGTCCTCGAGTAGGTAAATGATAAAACCAGAATTTTGATGTGGAATGCTACTTGGCATATTTTCAATGTAATTCTTCTTAATTGTGGTATGAATATTCAGATCTGAAAGATTCAAGATAAAAGTTCAATATTGACATAAAAATAATAATACTTCAAGCATACTAACTTAGCAATTATGTCTTCTCAAAATAACATGGCCAAAGAAAGTTCATCCCTACAAAATCATATAGTTTAGTCATGCTTCATTTCCGTCACACAAGAATGCTCTCATGATGCACAACCCCGATGAGAAGCCAAGCAATTGTTTCAGACTTTAGTAATCTCGAACTTTTTCAACCTTCACGCAATATATGAGCGTGAGCCATGGATATAGCACTATGGGTGGAATAGAATAATGATGGGGGTTATGTGGAGAAGACAAAAAGGGAGAAATTCTCACATCAACGAGGCTAATCAATGAGCTATGGAGATGCCCATCAATTTATGTTAATGCAAGGAGTAGGGATTTCCATGCAACGGATGCACTAGAGCTATAAATATATGAAAGCTCAGCAAAAGAAACTCTTTTTTATGGCCTGTCTCTTTTCTTTTTTTTCTTTTTTTTCCTCACTTGGGACAATGCTCTAGAAAATGATGATCATCACACTTCTATTAATTTACAACTCAATCATTACAACTCGATACTAGAACAAAGTATGACTCTATATGAATGCCTCCGGCGGTGTACCGGGATATGCAATGAACCAAGAGTGACATGTATGAAAGGATTATGAATGGTGGCTTTGCCACAAATACTATGGCAATTACATGATCATGCAAAGCAATATGACAATGATGAACGTGTCATGATAAATGGAACGGTGGAAAGTTGCCTGGTAATATATCTCGGAATGGCTATGGAAATGCCATAATAGGTAGGTATGGTGGCTGTTTTGAGAAAGATATAAGGAGGTTTATGTGTGAAAGAGCGTATCATATCACGGGGTTTGGATGCACCGGCGAAGTTTGCACCAACTCTCAATGTGAGAAAGGGCAATGCACGGTACCGAAGAGGCTAGCAATGATGGAAGGGTGAGAGTGCGTATAATCCATGGACTCAACATTAGTCATAAAGAACTCACATACTTATTGCAAAAATCTACAAGTCATCAAAAACCAAGCACTACGCGCATGCTCCTAGAGGGATAGATTGGTAGGAAAAGACCATCGCTCGTCCCCGACCGCCACTCATAAGGAGGACGCTCAAAGAACACCTCATGTTTCAAATTTGTTACATAATGTTTACCATACGTGCATGCTACGGTACTTGCAAACTTCTACACAATTATTTTTCAAATTCATAACTACTCAACTAGCACAACTTTGATATCACTACCTCCATGTCTCAAAACAATCATCAAGCATCAAACTTCTCTTAGTATTCAATACACTCATAAGAAAGTTTTTACTAGTCTTGAATACCTAGCATATTAGAATTATTTAAGTAAATTACCATGCTATTTAAGACTCTAAAAATAATCAAAGTGAAGAATGATAGAATAATAGTTTCTATAAAACAAAACCACCACCGTGCTCTAAAAGATATAAGTGAAGTACTATAGCAAAACTATATAACTCAAAATATATAAGTGAAGCATATAGAGTATTCTAATAATTTCTGATTCATGTGTGTTTCTCTCAAAAGGTGTGTACAGCAAGGATGATTGTGGTAAAATAAAAAGCAAATACTCAAATCATACAAGACGCTCCAAGCAAAACACATATCATGTGGCGAATAAAAATATAGCTCCAAGTAAAGTTACCGATGGAAGTAGACGAAAGAGGGGATGCCTTTCAGGGCATCCCCAATATTTGGCTTTTAGGTGTCCTTATATTATCTTGGGTGCCATGGGCATCCCCAATCTTAGGCTCTTGCCACTACTTGTTCCATAATCCATCAAATCTTTCACCCAAAAACATGAAAACTTCACAACACAAAACTTAAGGTAGAAAATCTCGTGAGCTCCGTTAGCGAAAGAAAACAAAACACCACTTCAAGGTACTATAATGAACTCATTCTTTATTTATATTGGTGCTAAACCTACTGTATTCCAGCTTCTCTATGGTTTATAAACTATTTTACTAGCCATAGATTCATCAAAATAAGCAAACAACACACGAAAAACAGAATCTATCAGAAACAGAACAGTCTGTAGTAATCTGTAGCTAACGCAACATATGGAACCCCAAAAATTCTAAAAATAACTTTCTGGACGTGCGGAATTTATGTATTAATCATATCCAAAAAGAATTAACTAAATATCACCTTTCAAATAAAAATGGCAGCAATTCTCGTGAGCGCTAAAGTTTCTGTTTTTTACAGCAAGATTAAAAAGACTTTCCCCAAGTATCCCCAACGGTTCTACTTGGCACAAACATTAATTAAACACAAAAAGAAACAACCAAAACAGAGGCTAGATAAATTATTTATTACTAAACAGGAGCAAAAAGTAAGGAATAAAAATAAAATTGGGTTGCCTCCCAACAAGCGCTATCGTTTAACGCCCCTAGCTAGGCATAAAAGCAAGGATAGATCTAGGTATTGCCATAATAGTAAGATAGATCATTAAAGCTCATTTCATATTCCCTATGTTCGGCAGCAAGTTTTCTTTGAGGCAAGCAAAAGTAATCAAAAGGGCTAAATTTAATGGGACAAAAGTCCCCAAGATCAACTTTGGGAGGTATAGGTTCCTCTCTTGGCCCTTCGTATTGCACAACCAATTCATCATTGTAAGCATTCTTTTGACAGAACTTTGTGAGCCTATATTCAAGAGAATATCCTAGTTCATTATTTCGAATAGCCAAATCATCATTAAGTTCAGAAATTCTATCAACTAGAACATTGGTAGGAACCCTTTTTCTAAGATTTTCGTTGAAAGCAACATAGTCTAGAGATTGAAAACGCATTATTTCTTCTTGATCAAAAAGGATAGCCTCTATGGGAGGACGGCAAGCGTCCACCCTATAATGCGCAAAGATTCCTTTGGCCTCTCTTATTATGAATCTAAACTCATGAGCCAAAAAGATAGTAGTGGCACGATTAACAGAAGAATGCTCAATATTAGAAAATTCTAGGAAAATCCTTTGTATGCAACGGTGCATGTGCCTAAATTGCCTTTCAAGTTCAACTAAAAGCATGGCAATAGCGTCCGCAAGACTACTAGTTCTATGAAGGATAGAACTGCCCATAGAAGGCAAAGCACCGGCACAAGTAAAGAAATCTTGGATAACTCCTTTTCCAATAATATTACCACTACCAATACGGAATTTTTTTTGTATGTAAGATAGGGGATTCTTTAGTAGGAGCATCAGAATTTTTCATGATATTATTATTGTCCATATTGACAATAATTTCCCCAATTTCAGACATAACGGCAGAAAATACAAGGGGTAAAAAACAAATAGAGAAAGAGACGGAGGATAGAGAGAGAGAGAGGGGGGGCGAATAAAACGGCAAGGGTGAAGTGGGGGAGGGGAAAACGAGAGGCAAATGGCAAATAATGTAATGCGGGAGATAAGAGTTTTGTGATGGGTACTTGGTATGTTGACTTTTGCGTAGACCTCCCCAGCAACGGCGCCAGAAATCCTTCTTGGTACCTCTTGAGCACTTGCGTTGGTTTTCCCTTGAAGAGGAAAGGGTGATGCAACAAAGTAGCATAAGTATTTCCCTCAGTTTTCTAGAACCAAGGTATCAATCCAGTAGGAGGCCACGCACAAGTCCCTCGCACCTACACAAACAAATAAATCCTCGCAACCAACGCGATAAGGGGTTGTCAATCCCTACATGGTTACTTACGAGAGTGAGATCTGATAGATATAATAAGATAATATTTTTGGTATTTTTATGATAAAGATGCAAAGTAAAATAAAAGGCAAAGGAAATAAATAAGTATTGGAAGATTAATATGATAGAAGGGCCATAGGTTTCACTAGTGGCTTCTCTCGAGAGCATAAGTATTCACGGTGGGTAGACAAATTACTGTTGAGCAATTGACAGAATTGAGCATAGTTATGAGAATATCTAGGTATGATCATGTATATAGGCATCACGTCCAAGACAAGTAGACCGACTCCTGCCTGCATTTACTACTATTACTCCACACATCGACCGCTATCCAGCATGCATCTAGAGTATTAAGTTCAAGAGAACAGAGTAACGCTTTAAGCAAGATGACATGATGTAGAGGGATAAACTCATGCAATATGATGAAAACCCCATCTTGTTATCCTCGATGGCAACAATACAATACGTGCCTTGCTGCCCCTACTGTCACTGGGAAAGGACACCGCAAGATTGATACCAAAGCTAAGCACTTCTCCCATTGCAAGAAATATCAATCTAGTAGGCCAAACCAAACTGATAACTCGAAGAGACTTCAAAGATAACCAATCATACATAAAAGAATTCAGAGAAGATACAAATATTTTTCATAGATAAACTTGATCATAAACCCACAATTCATCGGTCTCAACAAACACACTGCAAAAGAAGATTACATCGAATAGATCTCCACAAGAGAGGGGGAGAACTTTGTATTGAGATCCAAAAAGAGAGAAGAAGGCATCTAGCTAATAACTATGGACCCGTAGGTCTGAGGTAAACTACTCACACTTCATCGAAGGGGCTATGGTGTTGATGTAGAAGCCCTCCGTGATCGATGCCCCCTCCGGAGGAGCTCCGGAACAGGCCCCAAGATGGGATCTCGTGGATACAGAAAGTTACGGCGGTGGAATTAGGGTTTTGGCTCCGTATCTTGTAGTTTGGGGGCTACGTAGATATATATAGGAGGAAGGAGTACGTCGGCGAAGCAACAGGGGCCCACGAGGGTGGAGGGCGCGCCTGGGGGGTAGGCGCGTCCCCCCTACCTCATTGCCTCCTGGTTGATGTCTTGACGTAGGGTCCAAGTCCTCTGGATCATGTTCGTTCCAAAAATCACGTTCCCAAAGGTTTCATTCTGTTTGGACTCCGTTTGATATTCTTTTTCTGCGAAACCCTAAAATAGGCAAAAAAAAATAGCAATTCTGGGTTGGGCCTCCAGTTAGTAGGTTAGTCCCAAAAATAATATAAAAGTGTATAATAAAGCCCAATGATATCCAAAATAGAATATAATATAGCATGAAACAATAAAAAATTATAGATATGTTGGAGACGTATCAAGCAGCGTCCGCATTCACGCCCGACGCGACCTCTCACTGGCGCCGGCATTGCAGCGGCACGACGGCTGAGAAAGCGCCACCTGCGCAGCATCCCTGTGCAAGCAACGGTTCCACGTTAACGACACCACGGCTATCCTTCCATCCTCCGCCCACAAATGACACGCGTCTGCCGACAAACCTACTCCGGCGCCAGCCGTCCGTCCGTCTGCCACGGGTCATTGCCATTCACCCGCTATATTAACTTGAGCCCCAGCTCCTAGCCATAGCCAAAGAGCCACACTCATTCTCATCCGGTCCCTTCCTTCTGTCGGCACCACTCCAACCATGGCCTCCTGGCGCTCCAAAGCTCTCTTGGACGTACTATCGCAGGAGCAGACGAAGGACATCAGCGGCTCCGCTCCGGGCGCACTCCAAAGCTCTCTTGGACGTATTGTCACAGGAGTAGACGAAGGAGATTGCTGGCTCCCCTCCCCCCCGGCCGCCCTCCACCGCCACGACCACGAAGCCGGCGCGTGTGCACGGGCGTAGCCGGTAGCAAGGAAGAGTAGTACACGGTAGGTCGCCGCCGCTCTCATCCTAGGAAGTCCACCGCTTTTCCACTCAGTCGACGCCAAGCTTGGTGGGATAAACATCGGTGGACGATTAGCCTCTTGACGGCGACATAGAGGCGGAAATATTTAGAACCTTGTGCTCCGGAGGAGGAGGTTATCGAGGCGGGTGAGGAGGAGGCAAAGGCAATGGCCGGATTTCTCGGGTTCATGGCCGGACATGGTGGTCGAGCATCGGCGATCGTTTAGATTAGGTTTACAGTAGGTTTTAGTACGGTTTGTGCGAAATATGTAATGAATTTCATCCAGAATATAGGAAAAGTTTTGGAAATGTAATGAATTTCATCCAGTTAATTTGAAATTTGCTTTGTTTGCACAAATTTCGTCCGGTTAGTTCATATAGTTGTCGAAAGGTATGCGGGCAACATTGGATGGCATCCATCAGTGTCCTCGGAAAGATGCCGGTGTAAATTTGAGGGCCCGCGCTGGAGATGCCCTAACTATCATGCTATACTCGCTAACAGTGCTCCATTATTTTGCAGGGAACAGTTATCCCTCGATCAAAATCAGATCCGCCATGTTTCGCACTCCTCCCACGTAAGAGTGTAAACTCTTGCCTACATATAAATGGAGCAAGTGGACGGCACTGTAGCATGTCATATCCCTCAAACTAGCCCGCCTAACGCGCGGGAAAGCACCACCCTCGTCATTTTGTTCTGGATTTCTATCGATTGATCGCACGAAAATTTTATGCTTTGCAAGTTCAAAAGGAAAAGGCGGCACACTTACGACTCATACGCGTCGCGTTCACGTCGCACCCCCTACAGTCCGGCTCGCACGCCGCTCACTAGAGGGGACATGCGTTGTCTTGCATTTTCACTGACATGTGGGACTGCAATTGAATAAGGGCCTCTTTGATTCGTAGGATTTTAAAAACGTAGGGATAGGAAAAGTATAGGGTTGGAGTGGCATGCTCACTTGAATCCTATAGAATTAGCAACGAGTGTTTGATGGCATGGGAAAAACAGAGGAATTGTAAAAAGAGGTTGGACTGGATGTTAGATTTCCTATAAAATGTAGTACAAAAGATTCCATGGGAAAAAAATCCCATGAGATTCAATCCTATGAATCAAAGGACCAACATAGGAAAAAATCCTAAGGATTTTAATCCTCCAAAAATCCTATAAAATTCCTTGGAATTAAAGGAGCCCTAAACCGTCGATAGCCGAAATCTAATCGCTCGGCGGGCGTCGACTGAGAAGAGAGAGACGGGGAGGGAGAAGAGATCGCCCGCCCGCCGCGCACGAAGTCCAAGAAATATGTGGTGATAATGTGAGGTGGGCCATGCAGGAGTCCGGACCGCTTCCAAGCCTGCTTCTGACCGCCCTGGCCCACCAGAACCCCCCCCCCCCACCCCACCACCTCCCCACACGCACTCCCCCGTCAGACGCCAGTTGCCCGCATTCATAGCAAGTAGTACCAGTAAAATTATGGGCTATAGGGGCATGTACAATGGTTGATAAGATAGCCTTATCATAAGTCTTGCATGTAATTTAGAGATGACAAAAAAACATGTGTACAATGGATCATATCTTAGCCTTATCTTCAATAACTAGCTATTCCTAAAAACATGGTGAAACATATTGTGCTAAGAGATCATCTCTTGTCTTCTCTTAAATAAGGGAAGACAAGCCTTTTATTATGATTTCTCTTTCCTCCACCTCATCATTTATCCTATGTGGCATCCCTACAATAGAACCATTGTACATGCCCTAAGCCCGCTTATGTGGAGAAGAGAGAGGCATTGACAAAGTCAAGGAGTGGGATCTGCAGGAGCCCATCTCTACACGTGCTCCTAGGTATAAAAACTAATTCTAAAAAAAGAGGCATACAAAACAATTGCGTCTAAAAAAGAAAGGTAAAAAACATTTTAGAGAAAATAGAAGAGAGAAAGTGAGAAAAAGTTGTAACCTTATAGCCAACCTTATAGTCAACACTATGGTAGTATTACATGAGGAAGGAGGGAGTGGTGCACATGCCAAGTTCACTGGGCTGCCGTGTTTCACACTCCTCTGTAGTAATAGTGGAGATAATAGCTTTCATCAAAATTAAACAATGAATACTCGTTGCTCGCCCACTATATCGGAAAGAATACTTTCATTCGCCGACATGTGGGACGTCGACCATCCTGGTCCACCTACCATGCACAAAATTATCCTGGTCCACCCCGGTCGTAGCCCAGGCCCAACCTTTCCCACTGTAAATTGGTCGGACGAAGGAACCATCATTACTTCATTGAATTCTACTTCTGCAAGAAAACTTACTATACCCGCAGTACTGCTACCACACGCGAAGACTGGACCGCACTGTACCATGTCATATCACTGAAACCCACTAGGCCAAACTAGCCCGCCTAGGATTTGTTCTCCCTCCGTTTCAAAGTTAGTAGTACAAAGTTGAGTCATCTATTTTGGAACGGAGGGAGTACATCTCTGTACTGCTATGATTTTGTGTTGTACGTATCTGTACTTTTGCTACGATTTTCCTACCCTATGAACCAAATGAGGCCTGAATGTATCTGTGTCGACTATTGTCTGATCGATCGCTAAGCCTATAATTTTAGGAGCTTCGACTATTGGCCGATCGACGACGGATCAGTATAAGTATACCATGAGCTCATCAGCCCCAACGTTTTTCTTCGGTGAGTGTTTTGCAAGTACTATAGCTCGACAGTAGCTAGCCTACTAACACCAAGAATCATCAAACAAGCCCTGCTGATATGATAAACAGTTCAAACTTATATCTAAACATGCCATATATCTATCTATTATATAATTAAGACAGAAGTCAAATAAGACACGACGTTCTTCCACATAAGATAAAATAATATGCATCGTTGATCTGTAATACTTACGGTTGAGATTTAAAGATATTACGTTACAAGCCTAAAGTTAATGTTATGTATATTTGAACCGACACGTACAAGGTGCAATGGTAAGTCAAAAAAAACTTGGAAAGAAAAGATGTGTTTGGATGGTACATGTACACACCACGTACGGATGATGTGACGGAAGCTGACAATCAAACACATAAAGGAAAGCTACCACTACCGTGATTTCAATTGGAAAAAAAAGCTACCAAGCTATCCTACGTAAAAAGAAAAACCATGTCTATTCGTATCCGGCTCCAATTGAAGCCTCAGCCGGTTTCCACATGGTCCATATATTATATATTATTTGAAGCCCAATAGTGTATCCCTGTCTCTTAATTAATAAAGCCCTGTAAGTCTGCAACTAAAGCAAAAAAAATCTAGACCAAATCTATAATGGTCACGCCCCCTAAAAGACCTATAATAGTCATGCTAAATCTTAACCAGAAAAACAAAAACCAACTTGCGTAATCTAGAAAAAGACAATACATGTAAACTTTTCTTTGCTAGAAACATAATATCACGCTCTTAATAGATACATGATATCAATCGAAAATAATAATAGATGAATGATATGAACTAACAAAAAAACTCAGCATAAAACTTCTTCGCATGGAAAAAATCTTGATCATAGAAAAAAATGTGCGTCCATTAAAGATAAATAAATAAAATAAACAAGAATAAAATAAAAAACAATGAACGTTAGACTACTTATTCAATTAGACGGATATCGTGCAGCTTAATTATAATGGCATGACATAAAGGCTACGTAGCATATAATTTGTTCGTGCCAAAAACTAGAGTACAAAACTAACAAAAAAAACAGTATCACGTAATCTAGAAAAATACATGTAATTTTTTTTTGCCAAAGACATAATAAAAAGGAGATATGACGCTCTTAATAGACACATGATATCAATAAAAAATTAATAGAAGAATGATATGAACTAATAAACAAACTCACCATAAAACTTCTTCGCATGGAAAAATCTTAGGTGATCATAGAAAAAAGATGTGCATCTTTTAAAGACAAATAAATAAATAAACAAGAATAAAATGAAAAACAATTAATGTTAGTCTACTCATTCAATTAGACTGGTATTTGCAGCCTAATTATAATGGTACGACCTAAAGGCAACATAGCATATAAATTGTTCGTGCCAAAAACTAGAGTCCAGAAATTACAACAACAAAAAAACAGGTCGTGCTATATTGCATGTTCCGATGTCATCATGGACAACATGTAGCGACCAGACCTCAAACAGTCTGATATCTGTGGTCAGGTGTCATCTCTGGATCAGTAATGCTGACACCACACAGTACTTGAAGGATTTATAACAGAGTGGAAATCACACACTTATTACATCGAGTGTCTTAATAGAGAACTTATTACAATAAATAAGGCCTAAGGCCATCTAATAACGATAACAGCGGAAGGTTTAGAAGATAAGTGAGTCCATCAACTCCAACGGCATCACTGAGTATAGAACCACGACCTAAAAACTCCTTAATCGTCGTATGAAAAGTACGCAACATTAACGTTGCAGCCCGAAACGGGTCAACACATGGAATATGCTGGCAAAGTAACACATAGAGAGTAATGGAATGAAACAACTATACTTATATGCATATTTGGCTGGTGGAAAGCTCTATGGTTACAGTTTTGCGTAAAGCTAATTTTTCCCCACTGCAAAGGAATAAATTTTATTTAACTATCATGGTAGTTGTTAAACATTGAGAATGATTGACAGCATTCTCAATCCCAATTAAGCATCATCATTAAACAAAACCTAACAAAATTAAATCTTAGGATAACATGTTGAGGTTGACATGATAATCCAAGTACTAGATACTCAAGATATCCATAACTGGGGGCACGGCTAACCATGATTAGTTTATACACTCTGCAGAGGTTTGCGCACTTTTCCCTAAAAGACTCGATCGCCTTCGTTTGGTTTCTCGCACTACATGGTGTTTGAGAAAACGGATGACCGAAACATAGTCTTTCAGGAGCGCTAGCACCTTACGATGGATAGACCATTACACCTGCTTTCCCCCACATCTGCTAGTCTACCCTATAAGAGTTCGCACGACTTAATCAACTATGCTAGAGCCCATAATAGTTTGTGGCTGCACACAGAAGTTTCTAGTATGAAAAATCTCATGATCCCTTTGGGCCTGGGTGGCGGTCCATAAAGAAAAGCAGGCAATCCTGGAATACCCAGGTACCTCAATCCACCCAAATGTGTGTTTAAGTTGTCACCTTAGATAAACCATTAATTTAACAAACTCACATCTGTCATGGATATCACTCACCCAATCCACGTCTACTAGCATAGCATGGCATAATAGGCAAACATAGAAGTAACTCCCAAAGGTTTGATAATACAATAGGTAATAGGTACTACCTCAACTACTTCCCATCCCATAATTTAATTAGATCCTAATCATGCAATGTTTGAGGATTGATCTAATGCAATAAAACTGGGTAGTAAGAGGTATGATCAAAGTGTTACTTGCCTTGCTGATGATCCGCGAAACCTAGAGATTCGAAGTAACAGGCGGCGCACTCCGGGTATTCTATCGCAGACAAACAAACAACCATACAATAAGTATTCATCTAATGCACAGGTAAAACTCAAATAAGAGATCTAACCAGAAAGTTCAACTTAAGAACTCCGGTTTGCAAAAAGAATCAAATCAAACGAAGCAACGAAAGTCAAACGGCAAAAGAAATAGGCTTCGTTTACTATTCTGGATCTAGGGAAATTTTTTACAGTGGCAAAAACTTGTTTAAGTTGGTTAAACGGATAGAGGGTTTCGAGACGAAACTCCAGGCGCTTGAATCGCCTGATTCCGATAAACGAGCGAAAAATTATACTAAAACGAAAATCGAATCAGAAATCGCGATCGAAAAAATCGCGGATTTAATCCGAGAAAAGAAAAAACGACGAACATTCGCTAGAACGAACGAACGAACGCTCGCTATTTAAATAAATCGGAAAAACCGATCTATTTAAAAAAACGAAACTAAAAAACGAACAAAATCGTCGGAAAAACCGAACGGTTTTTCGGGAAAAACCGGCGACTAGAAAAACTACCCGGCAAACTCCGGCGACAGATCCGGCGGCGGCGCGGTGGTCGGCGGCGGCGCGGTGGTCGGCGGCGGTCGGCGGCCGCGGCGACGGCGGTGGCGGCGGCGGGGCTGGGGCTAGGGTTTGGGGAGGCTCCCGGGCTGGGCTCCCGGCTTATAAAGCCTGGACGGGCCTAGTGTCCAGGTGGGACACGGCCTGTACGTCGGTTGCGTTTTTTTTAATTATTCCACGCAGAAAAACAAATAAAAAAATACTAAACGGACTCCAAAAATCCCGAAATAAATTTTTCCCGGCTTCTAAAATCAAGCCGCACAAGGTGAACATTTACTTTGGGCCTAAATACAATTTTGAAAAACACATATTTTTCCTAAATTCAAATAAAATATTGAAAAACTCCGAAATAAAATCTTATTTGATTTTATTATTAAATCCTTAATATTTATTTATTTTGGGAAAGTCATTTTATTTCCTCTCTCATATTTTTGTAATAGAAATAATTGATGATAAAATAATTGAAATCAAATGATTCTATTCTCAAAATTTGAGAAAACTCAGATATGAAAATAACAAAATCCCCAACTCTCTTCGTGGGTCCTTGAGTTACGTAGAATTTCTAGGATTAAAGCCAAAAGCAAATAAATTATGATATGCAATGATCTAGTGTATAACATTTCAAATTGAAATTTTGGGATGTTACACAACATCAGTAAACATAACATCTTTTTTATATTTTTTCTTCCATAGGGTCTGAGATTGGAAGGCAGTGTGTTCATCTAAAAAAATTGAGAACCATTGTGATTGTTTGGTCGATTTGGCACCATAAGCTGCACATGACAATGGACTTCTACTAGCATTTACCGTATTCACTGGTGTTATATAGAACTTTCACAATAAAGCAATTGGCCGGAAAGCCATATCGAGTAATTGGCACTATGTATTGCATGCATGAAATGACATCTTGCTAAATATACCTTTGTGAAATAAATCACCACATACAATCATTAATTTTTGTATCAATTAAGTGGATGAAATTTTTAGAACTTTTTTAATAAGTCATAATACATGCCTCGGATGTACAAAATTTGCATTAAATATGTGGTCTAATGGCCAAAAACAATATTATCGTGTGGATAGAATCTATCACATAGAGGGGGGAAATAGCATTCAGTAAGAGGAATCAACCGATCAACACAAATTTCCATATCTATGAGAAAACATGGTGTCATGCCAGCAATTATAAGAGTTGGAAGCATAAATAAATTCAAGTATGTGATAATCTGCTTAGTACGTGTGTAAAAAAATACAACTTGATGGAAACACCATGCATGCAAACTGCGATAAAATATACATGTTGTGTCCAGACTGACAGAGCTGTAGTGATTTATAATATTTCGATAAGCATGCCCCGATAAAAATGCCATGCTAGATGTGCGGGTCATAACACATATTTCAGATGTACAACATTCCATTAAACAAATATTGTAAATGTAATATTGCACTGTTGATGAGCTGGCAAGGAAAAAAATATGATTAGACTATGTTCTTTGTTCTAAATTGCCTAGAAGATATTTAGGAAGTATTTTAAGAAGGTTTGGTTAGTGTCCAATTTGATATCGATATTGAATCATAGAAGTATATATAAACAGACTGTGTGCAATCAAACTGTACCAACATTAGCAATTAGTATAAATATATTTTAGAATAGCAAACAAACATTGACATGATAATATTCGTCGTAGATTATTTATGCAGTCTTATCGTCATCTATAATTTTTTATAAGCAGACATACTGAAAATAATGGCTAGAATTATGTACCAGGAGTAGTCAAAATCTGAAATGACATATATGAAAATATGTAAGCCGAGTAAACACACATGTCATTAAGAGAAGAAATAGAATTCTAGAACCATCTTCGTTTGTAGATAGACGACTTTGTTCAATAACACATGTACTCAAAGTGCATACTAAAAACATTCATATCTCTCTATATAAATCATATAATTTCGTCCATCACAACCCTCTTTTTTCTACCGAAATGCCACCTGACACATTTTATTTCGAAGGAACCATCACAAATGTCTTGGTAATATAATGTTCATCTAGAAAAATGCATACTTATACAATACTAATGACCAAAGCTATGCAGTAGAGACAATTCCTAAACCCGAAACAAGAATCTAGCCGCGCAAATGCACGGGTCACCCTACTAGTTACATCAAAAGCTGGTGAGGATACATCTATTTCCACAACTCGGAGAGGGTTCACATGATTCACTATCAAACAAAAGTAGCAAGTACCGCCCACACAAGACAGTGCACTAGTCCACAGGATGGACATCGGCATCGGAATCGATCTCCGGAGTGATGCCAACAGGACGGACCGCGACATCGAAAACGATCTCTGGGGCATTGTCCACAGGATGGGCCGCGACATCGGAATCATCAAGGATGTCCACCGGCACCTGCACAACCCTAACATATTAGCAAGCACATTGCAAATAATCAAAAACCACAACTATGGTAAGCCACTTGTGCAGCTCACCGGGGGATCCCATCCCTCCAGGGGCCATCTCACCGTCCTCGATGGGGGCCATCACCTTGCCAGGGGAATACTGCCTCTCAACGGCAACTATCTCCTCAAATTCGGCCTTGAGCCTCGCATAGGTGGCCATTAGAGTTTCTGGGGTAGGCATGATGGGGCCCTTGTTGTTCTTCCAACTTTCTTTGAGAAGTTTGTCCACCAATGTCGTCAACTCTTTGGCCAGTGCTTGTTTCTTGGAGTTCTCCGTCTCCATGGGTTGGCCCACCAACATGGCCAACTCGTTGGTCGGTGCTGGCTTCCTAGAGAGCGTTGTCTCTAGTGGGTTGTCCGCCGGCAACTCTTTGCCTAGTGCTCCAGGATCCATCAATGAACTGACAAACAAAAATCAATCGAAAGGAAACCACAATCGCAATGAAAACGGGAAAAGAATAGGCTGTGAGAATCGGTCGGTGCTTCGCAAAAAGAAGACTCTTGGAATGAAAATATAGTAGCATCACTGATTCGCCCACCTTTCCTTCATTGGTACAGAAGAAAAATAGCAGAAGTGAGTAGCCTAGAGTGAGGTTTTCTTCAAGAAAGGGGAGAAAGGGCTTCAACAAGTGTTCTAGTGACATGATGGTTGCTTTGTCCAATCCAACTTCGGGGCCACTTTACCACTGCTGGTAAAGGTGTGGGTTTTGTGATATGATGGGTCATGACGGCCACACCAGGGTGACCGGTGAGTCTCGACTATAGCACCTCGCAGTAATTTGGTGGATGGCACGTGGGCCCGGATGCTTTCATGTCCCGCATGTAGATAGAGCGGCTAGTCATATAGGAGTACTCAATATTGTGCACCGCGACCTAGGCGGAGAGGAAAACGAGAGAACTACGCATTTATTTATGGTGTAGATTCACTCATTTTGCTCTATTACTACTCATTTATGGTGTAGTCTAGTCACTCGTTGAAATCTCTAGAAAGGCAAATACTCATTTCCGGTTTATAGGGCTATACTAGCAAGTAGTACTACAATAGTGGGCTCAAATAGCAATTTTGTCTCATGCAAGAGCCTGGCTATATGCGTGCTCCAAGCCCTTCTCGACCCACTTTTGGGTGTTTGGTAGGGTGCATGAGTCCACACTAGCTTAACACAAATACACTAGGAGCATGCATGAAGAGGGGTGTTGGGATGAGCATGCACGAAGAGGGAACAACTATGCTGAGATGAGAATGCAACCAAACACACTATGGCGAGAGTTCGCAACTTCCACGTTTGGGTTGAGCTTGGCTCTTTGCCTCTTCGAGAAGACGAACAATGATGTTACTACTACTTCTACAGTATCGAATCCACTACTGCATGTCCGTCCACCGCGTGCGGGAGGGATAGCATGTTGTAGTACTCTATAAGGCTAGTTGTAATGGGAGTACTATCATAGGTATTATGTCGGGGGTTGGGTGCGACATATGCCAATGGATGGCTTATCATGGTGGGAGCGAGTAGAACGTCGCCGGTGCCTGGAAACGGGATGAGGCGTAGACACGAACGCTGGCGTACTTTACCCAGGTTCGGGGCTCTCCTAGGAGATAACACCCCTAGTCCTGCTCTGCGGGGTCTCCGCATGATCACTAAGGCTCTAGTGAGTACAATGGTCCTCTTCGAGCTGTATGCTAGAGGTAGGGGAAGGCAGGGCTTGCTCTTCTCCCCCCTAGGCGTGAGTCTAATCCTAACAGGTTCGAACCATTTGCATGGGTGCCCTGGGGGGGTTTATATAGGCCTACCCCCTAGGGGTACAATGGTAATCTGCCAGGTGTAGGACCCGATAGTCAGTCTCTCTGGTCGCCGGCTTCTCCGCCGGCTGCTAGGGCCCGCCGCCTGGTGGGCCCCGCTAACTGGTCTGGTACGGAGCTGACAGGCCGTTCCCGTCGCTCGCGGGTCTTGCCGGCTGCTGATTACTGTAGACGTGTGGCTAATGACGTATGCTTGGTCAGGGGAGCATGGCTACAGTCCCGCCGACTGGTGGGAGATTACTGTAGCCACTCCCTGTCTTATCTGATTAATGGTGTGTGGACCCCGAGGGAGGAGAGGGCCTACAGCTAGGAGCCGGCCTTCCTCGAGTCCGTCTGGTCTAGCTTCCACCATCTTCCGGGCTCTCGCTACCTGGTAGGGCCCGCCGTCTTCAGGCCATACCAACAGGCAGTCGTGGGAGCAAGGCTCCGCCTGACAGGTGTGACGTCCGAGGTGGAGTGGCAACAGTGCCACGCCGGGTGGAGATCTCCGCCTGTACGGAGAACTGTGGCCACGCCCGACCCTAGATACGGGGGTGATGGGCTACACTGTAGCCTTGCACCGTCATGTCTTTTTAATGGGGGCGCAGACTTTGAGGGCGCCATGGGCCGACTGCTAGGATCCGGCCTCTATGGAGGCCGCCTGCTAGGAGTCGGCCCGTCTTGGAGCCGCCTTCCTGAGCATGGCCGTCTTCTGGCAGTCGTCCATTCAGCCAGCCGGCCACCAGAAGGAGGCGCTTCCTCTTGCCATCTTGAGGGGCGCAGTCGGCCCCGATGTCTTGAAAGGTTCGGGGACTCGGGTTAGGCTACCCATGGCCCATTACTCCGACAGTAGTCCCCGAAGCTGGTGAGGCGCCATGGCCGAGGGGCCGAGGAGCCTCAACAGTTTCCTCCTCCGGGTGCTCTGGAAGGAAGCTTCATCCGACTCCTGGCAAACCGGTCGGCAGAAGTCGGCCGTGTCCAGTCAGATTTGTCTGAAGCTTCGAACGCCACGCGGGAACTGGGTAGCGTGCTAGCTAAGCTTCTTGGCCCGCCGCCCATCGCAGGTGCGCCATGTGGCGTCAGCCAGCCGGGCCAGCCTGCAAGCCCACGCGCGTGATGGGACGTGACTGCAGGCTGGGCCCGCCACCATCGAGCCTCGGCATGCGAGCGGATCCGCTGCGGCCGAGGCGGGCGGTTGAGTTTTCCCGCGGAGTTACCGTGTGCAGTAACTCGCGCGATAAAGGTGGGAACATGGGGTTGTGGGCATAGTTAATCCCACGATCCCACGCCCGCCCCCTCGGCTTCATAGCCCGTAGACTATAAGTAAGGGGAGGAGAGGGAGCAGTGGAGCATGTGCGCCCCCTCACCCTACTCTTGCCTCCTCCTTCTTCTTCTTGCCGCAGCGCCCCCGAGCCACACCGGAGCGCCGCCGCTGCTCATCTCCGTCGTGCTCGTCCGCCCCGAACCCTCTTGGCCCCGCCCCACTCTCTGCTCCCCCGCCACGCCATTTTCTTCGTCGAGCTTCTCCATTGCGCGTGGGCGAGGAGGAGACTGGGACGGGTCAAATGTCAATGAGGACCATATCACCTTCCTCCACGAGACGCGGCGTCTCCCCGGCGCGCGCTACGTGAAGGCGCGCGTGCCGCTGGGGGGAGGGATCTCACCGGTGCCGGGGGAGGGCGATCAGGTCGTCTTCCACTCGCACTTCATTCGCAGCTTCGGCCTGCCGGCGAGCGGCTTTCTCCGCTTGTTTCTCGAGTTTTATCACCTCCAACCTCATCACATCACGCCCAACACCATGATGCTCCTGGCCGCCTTCGTCACGTTGTGCGAGGGCTATCTCGGCATCCTCCCCACCATCGAGTTGTGGGGAGCATTCTTCTACACCAAGCTCGGCACCTCGGTCCGGGAGGTGGCTGCCCAGTGCGGTGCCTTCGTCGCGGTTCGCCGGCCGTCGCCGAAGAATGCCTTCCCCACCATCAAGCTGCCACAATCGGTCAAGATGTGGCAGCAATATTACTTCTATGTGGAGAATGTGGACCCGGCCACCGACTTCATCAACCTGTCGGCTTATGAAGCTGGCCTGCCGGCTGAGCCTCAGGCCAGCTGGGGCTACAAGCCGAAGCCGGTATCAGCAGACGGCGCCGCGGCCATCTAACGACTCCGGGAGCTGACCAACACCGAAGGCCTCAAGGCGTCCGACTTGTTGGTTGCCTTCGTCATGCGCCGGGTTCTCCCGCTCCAAGGCCGGCCCCACCTGATCAGCCGGATGAGCAGGCATCGCGACCCATGCCGGCTGAGTACCAAGGAGATGCCAGCCACCGAGGTCGCAAACTTGGTGAACGAGATCTCTGGCCTCAAGCTAGAGGGGTCTTGGCGCTTCGGCAAGCGGCCATACTCCCGCGCTGACCCGCCACCTGCGGTAAGGTTTTCAATTCTTTCTTTTTGATACTCATCTTGGCCTTGATCTTGGTCTTGACCAGCCGGCCTCTCACTATTTGAAACAGATCTACATGTCGGAAGTGACGTCCGCCATCGTAGGGGCAGGCGGCGACTATGAGCCGGACCGAGCGGCGAGCGACGTGGACGACCCCAACTTGGGGGCGGTCGCCTTGGAGGACACCACGAAAGGCGGCGTCTACGAAGCAGGTGGCTCCGAAGAAGGGGGCATCAAGACCTGGCCTGACGATGATGAGGAGGAAGAAGAGCCCCGCCCTGCGCGGGGTGCCGGCAGGGCGGACGTGGGTCCCTCCGTCAAGCCGACCGCCCGAGGCGGCACACGTAAGCATAAGCAAGGCGCCGCCTTGTTCGGCAGAGCACCGAAGAAGGCCAAGAATCCGACCGCCGTGACCAGGTGGAAAGAGGCCGCAGCGAAGGTGGCCAATTACCAAAAGCTCCCAAAGGCACCTCCTATGGTGTCGGCGTAAGTATCTTTTCCTTGTGCTCTTCTTTCTTGTCGATTCCTTCTGAGCTTTCTCCCTCTGCGTATTTCTTGATTTAGGTCCCCACTCTCTCTTGAGAAGTCAGCCGCCACCTCCATCGTTGGGTCGGCAGAGACCTCCACCACCACCCAGCGAATCGATCCGGCCGCCGACCTTCGGGAGGCGCGGGAGCGAAATGCATGGGAGGTGCACGAGGAGCAAGAAGCCGCCCGCCTGGAGAAGGCAGATGTCGGTGTCAAAACCGGCGGATCTCGGGTAGGGGGTCCCGAACTGTGCATCTAGGATCGATGTTAACAGGAGGCGGGGGACACGATGTTTACCCAGGTTTGGGCCCTCTCGATGGAGGTAATACCCTAGTTCCTGCTTGATTGATCTTGATGAGATGAGAATTACCAGAGTTGATCTACCACGAAATCGTAGAGGCTAAACCCTAGAAGCTAGCCTATGATTATGATTGTTGTATAAGATCTATTGACTAGCCTGGCCTCGGTTTATATAATGCACCAGAGGCCTAGGAGAACAAGAGTCCTAGCCGAATATGTCGGTGGGGAGGAGTTCTTGTCTTGATCACCAAGTCTTGTGGAATCTTCCATGTTTGCGGCAGCTGTCCGAACTGGCCCGTGAGTATATGGCCATGGGGGTCCTCGGCCCAATCTAACAGATCGGGAGATGGCGTGGTGAGTACCCCCTAGTCCAGGACACCGTCAGTAGCCCCCTGAACCGGCCTTCAAGTTAGGGACGCTCCTTGATTCTTCCGAACTGTTCTTCATCTTCAGTTGTCGGTCTTGAAAACTGGTTCAACAAATCTTCTCATCTTCAATCTTGAGGATCGCCGAAATGCATCCGACGAGTTTACACGTCGGCTATCCGAGGAGCCCCTTTATGTTTCCGGCCTTTATCAATGCCTTATTATTTTTATGCCACACCTCGGGTTTGAAGTTGTTTCCGGGAGGTAGTGTCCTCTTGCGTCCAAGCTCTAACGCCGGACTGCATTCGAGGTATCTTTTGCAGCCAAGCACCAATGTCGGACTACTTCCGAGCTCCAACGCCGAAATGTATCTGAGCTCCAACGTTGGACTGTGTCCAAGCTCCAACGCCGGACTATATCCAAGATGTCATAGATCATCTTGGTCCAAAAAGTTGAAGGAGTTTAGCCGAGCTTAATGCCGGAAATGCCCTCTATGGAGCTAGCCGCTAGCGCCCGAGCTTTATGCTGGACTGCTTCCAAGCTGGTGCACCACCCCGACCACGGGCTGTTTTTTTGTGAATATTTTTAACTGGTGCAGTTTATTCTATGCCGATGTATATCTAGTAGCCCTCAAGGTGTGTATCAGTCTAAAACCCGAGATGCACCGGAAGGCAAGCATAAAACCGTTGTTCCCAGTAGCCCCTGAGACTCAGGTCGATGCGCAAAATCAGCCTGAGGATCAACTCCTAGCTCGGCAACATACATAGGAATAAAAAACACAGTGTAATATATTAGAGATAATAGTTATCGGCGAACGGGCCCCTAAGAGAGTGTCATGAGAAGTCGCCGTGATATATTAGCTTGATGCCAGATAGGTCCAGATGGTACTTATTGTTGTCCGAAGATGCGCTTTCCCATAGTTCGATCAAGCTGAACACTGAGCCCTTTTGAATTTTCTGCATTGAATAGGCAATGCAGTAGCCCCCGAGACACTGGTCGGGTGGCAACACCATATTAGGGGATCGATGTGCCCCTTTAATATTTGTAAATAATGAGTGCAAAGCCCAATAGCCCCCGAGCCTTAATGTGGGCACGGGTGGTCTAATTAAGGATCAATATCCAGAGTAAAATCATAGATTATGTGTAATGATTCTATGTATCCAAGTACTTTACATCATTATATTGACTCCATTGCGACCGTTTATCAGTTGAAAGTGGCCCATCGTCGGCCTCTGCCCCTTGGTAGATACTACGCAGGGTGTTTCCGCAATAACAAAACAACCCTTAGTCGACGTCTCGGTGCCCGAAGGCGGTTGTGTTAGCGGAAACGAGGCAATCAGATATGCCGGGTTTATAACTTTCTCTTATTCATAGGAGCTTTAAACTAGGGAAGCTAGCTATGAGGCCCCGGTTAGTGTTCGGCGACATCCGAGGTCAAGCCGTAAACACTTCGTCCAATGTTATGAACGGCCCGTCATTTAAAATAGTCATCGGATCGCTGACCACTTTACACCTATTGTGACAGTCAGTTTTCGGCTTTCTCCACTGAGGTACTTAACTATGCGAGCTGGAAGCACAATCACAGTGGTTTTACCTTTGCACACCTAGCCGAACAAAGCAGAACGTTAGAGGCAAGCATAGGAGCCGGACAACCCAACTATTGACCGAAGACACAATTCGAAACCGATGTATATATATAGTAGTGTCCGAGAATGTTTTTGCCGAATCTCTAAAGGTGTCCGAACAAGATCAAGTGTTCAGTGCCAAGCTGAAAATTGGACTTTAGAAAAAAAGTGCTTCTGTCGTGTTTTAACATGACACATCCTATCTAAAGACTTCCAGCGGGTCAGCCTACGGTTTCAACCTCCTATCCCTTCCAACCTCCTGTCCCGAAGGCGAAGTACTTCTCTTTAGGCCAGATTAGCAAACTCAACTCTAGAGGCTTTGAGAGGGAAATTAGGCTCCCCGGCTAGTGACCACACACTCGTGTCGAAAAAAGGAGTGATAAATAATAATAATAAAGACTTTGCAATGACTAAGAAGAAGAACACTTACTATAAAACGGCTCGTATAAATTTAAGAGCCCCCAAGTGACTTGGGTAAAAGAATTTTATGTATAATGATTGTATGTACCAAAGTACTTATATCATATCTGTGTTCACCCGAACTTTATACATGTCTTAACCGACCGTCATCTTCTCCCTCTTCGGTCAAGGGCCGAAAAGTGTCATGTACTCCACCTGTCGAGAGTATCGACGATGTTTCCGATGACCAGGCAATCAGGCCATAAGGCTGTAACAGACAAAGTGCGCTCAGGGAACTTATGCTATATTACTGACGAAGTGTAAGAAGCATCTTCGACGAAAATAGTACCCCCACCGATACCTTTCTTCGGTGCTCATTGTTACTATGAGACTTGTGCAATAGATTTTGTGTACTCATGAGTTTCGTTGTGTGCCGACCATAATTGAAAACAATAAGAGTGCTAGCTTTCGGCTTCACCCAGTCTGAGGTCCGGCTCGGATGACCCGATCATGACAATCGCAGAGGTGCTCCCTTTACTCCCTAGCAGAACAATCGGGAACGTAGGGGTAAACACAGGAGCGAGGCAACCCAGCTTGCAAATCACTTAAGTCAATATGGTGCATATTGTGGTGTAATACACGAACAAGGAACGAAGCCATACAAGTATAATAATATGCAAGAGGAAAAGCTTCATAAAGGAAGCCCCCAAGTAAACGGGGTATTCAAATTTGTGTGTCACAAACAAAGTTTTGACAAGGAGATTTTTTACAAGCAACTTTTTTCCAAAAAAGTATAATGCTTGGTCAAACAAAACACAAGTTAAAAATTTAAAACTTTGAGCATGAAGGCAACTTAGCTGGTTAATGTGTTTGGTATTGATGACACGGTCCGAGCTTGATGCGGGACAAGGTTCCATTCCCCAAGTCGGTCCCAAGGTGGCGGAGCAAAGAGCTCGCCACTCCGAAGTGGTGACATAGCACGGTCAATGCAAGCCAGCAGAGTGATGCCGAAGTCCTCGGCATGGGGTAATGAAGTGTTGACGAAGCCCCCCGTCTAGCCGAGGTGGCGTGGTATGTCAGTACGCCGAGTTGACGATACTGCCCAACCCGGATCATTTTCTTGTGCACAAAAAATGGTGCAAACCAGAGATAATATTATAAAAAAACGTTGCATAATAAATAATTTCTGCAAAGTGAGCAATAAAAGAAATATGGCCTGGCGCCAAAGTCAATGTCGATGTTGGGCGTCGGCGTGATGCGGTAAAGGCATGGCAAAGCCTGAATTCATAGGTCGGTCCGAGTTCCGGATGCGGCGTTCACCGGACTATATATGGAAACTGACCGAACCACCATGCGACCGTCGTTAATGCGGCTACCATTTGATAGACCTACGTACATATGATGGACAGACCAGAGTAATAATTCCTTGGGAAAAATGAACCCAAACAAGCAAAAAAATACTAGGATTAATAGCACCTGGTTTATTTGTTGTAGCAATCCGAAGTAAGGTGATTCCCAAAATTGGGACTCGATCCGCACACCCATTGCTTGATGGGTGATAAAGTGACGGCATGGCGATGCTGGCAAAGGTTGTCTTGCGGAGGCACAGCCCTCGGTCTAGCTAACGTGACGGAGCTGGTCGGCTAGTGACGCCGAAGTCTCCGTAGTAGGTTGATGAAGAGATGGCGAAGCCCCCGGTCCAGCCGAGATGTCAAAGCCTCGATGTTAGCCGATGAGTTGAAGTAGGTCGACATGATGGACATCGGCTTGAAGGAGGAACAGTGCGGCCCTGCCGATGCAGGTCATGACGTGGTCAATGCTGGCTTGATGAAGTGACCGTGCGGCGATGCCGGTGTGCCCGCTCCGTGTAATCCGTGGGGCGGCGATGTTGGTGATGATTTATCCTTCGTGATAATGAACTCCTGTTCGGCTCACCGAGATGATGATCCGAAGAAGTTGAGCTCGCCTCAACAAAGTGACGACGTGTCTAGCGCAGGTCGGTAGCCGTGGAGCAATATTTCCGGACTGGTTTGACACCAGCATGATGGTGAAGATCATGTTCAAAATATTTTAAAGTTAGTGGGATGTGTTCGGGAACAAAACACAATACCCCATACAAAACTTCCTTCAAAAAGGATGTCCGAAATCCCGTTCATAAAAAAGACGAACTCGGGTCGGATTCGTTTTCGCGCAGAAAAGAGATCCGAAAAGTGATGCACTAATCGGAAGGTTCCCAAAGTTTGGATAGTCGGACCGAGTTGAAATTTTGAGGGGAGGTAGATATAGGAATTCCGCAGCCGATCAACGGTTGGATCTTCTAAAGGACGTCGGACCTAGAAGCTGGACACCACGCCCTAAACTCATCCAGATTCCCGTCCAGATTTGACAGGGCTCTAGTATATCGCGGATTTCCAGAGATTCCTCCATCAGAACTCGACAAAATTTTCCAGGGTTGTTTTAGACTCAATTCGGTACAATTCCACTGAAGGAATCGTTAAAACGAAACTTGAGGAGGCGGTGGCGGCGGATACGAGTTTGCTGTCCAGAAAAACAGCACGGTCGCCCGAGGGCAATGTTGACGTTGAGCCCCCGGGCTCCCTGGATGATTCCTCCGTGATCTTGATAGAGAGCGGAGTTGATGTTGATGAAGACCCTCATCCGAACATGATGATCGGAGGTAGGGCACAGTCCTTGGTCCAACCAAGGTGACCGGCCGAGCCAGTGACGAAGAAGCCAGCAAGCGACTAGCATATATGGTGGCTAACATACGCAAATGAGAGCGAGAAGAGAAGGCAAAGCACGGTCGATAAAAGTATGATCAAGAAGTGATCCTGGACTACCTACGTCAAGCATAACTCCAACAACCGTGTTCACTTCCCAGACTCCGCCGGAAAGAGACCATCACGGTTACACACGCGGTTGATTCATTTTAATTAAGGTCACTTCAGGTTTTCTACAACCGGACGTTAACAAATTCCCATCTGCCCATAACCACGGGCACGGCTTTCGAAAGATCAAATCCCTGCAGGGTGTCCCAACTTAGCCCATGACAAGCTCTCACGGTCAACGAAGGAATAGACCTCCACCCGAGACATTCCGATCAGACTCGGTATCCCAGTACAACAAGACATTTCGACAGGGTAAAACTAAACCAGCAACACCGCCCGAATGTGCCGACAAATCCCGATAGGAGCTGCACATATCTCTTTCTCAGGGCACACTCAGATTGTCTTAGGTACGGGCAAGCCAGCCCAGAGTTGCCCCTGGTGGCCACCGGCAGCTGACAGGTGGACCAACACTCAGAGGAGCACTGGCCCGGGGGGGGGGGGGTAAAATAATGATGACCCTTGAGCCGGCCGACTGAAGGGAAAGAAAAGGCTAGGTGGCGAATGGTAAAACCAATGTTGGGCATTACTGGAGAAGCTTTACTTAAGGCGAACTGTCAAGGGGTTCCCATTATAGCCCAACCGCGTAAGGGACGCAAAATCCGGGAACATAACACCGATATGACGGAAACTAGGGCGGCAAGAGTGGAACAAAACACCAGGCATAAGGCCGAGCCTTCCACCCTTTACCAAGTATATAGATGCATTAATTAAATAAGATATATTGTGATATCCCAACAAGTAAACATGTTCCAACAAGGAACAACATCTCCATGTTCCAACAAGGAACAAACTTCAGTCTTCACCTGCAACTAACAATGCTATAAGCGGGGCTGAGCAAAGCGGTAACATAGCCAATCAACGGTTTGCTAGGACAAGGTGGGTTAGAGGCTTGGTTCAACAATATGGGAGGCATGATAAGCAAGTGGTAGGTATCGCAGCATAGGCATAGCAAAAGAGCGAGCACTAGCAAGCAAAGATAGTAGTGATTTCGAGGGTATGATCATCTTGCCTGAAATCCTGCAAGGAAGAAGAACGAGTCCATGAAGAAGACAAACGGAATGTAGACGAACGGTTCCTCACAAGCACGACGTTATCGGAATCAACCCGAGGAAGCAATCACCGGAAAAGAAGCACACAACATAGTAAACAACCAACACATGGGCATGGTATGATGCACAAACAATTATGATGCATGTCCGGTTTAAATATGCATGGCATGGCAAAGTGCAACAAACAACACTACAAATTAAGTGGAGCTCAATATGCAACGGGATGCATATTGACAAAACACCATGTCAATCATTTAGTTCACTCTCATTTATGTACCCAACAATATTAAATGTTGATTAACATGGCAAGAGGTGAAACATGATGAAACTATCTAACCTAGGCATGTTTAAATGAGGCCGGAACAACAAAACAACAAGTCCGGAAAATCCCCATGTGCAAAATTAGGTTTGGTCCTGATCTGTCCTAAACACAATTTTAGAGTTGTTAAACATGCAAGATGAGGCCACCACGATAAACTAGGCAAAATTCTACCCCATTTACATATAAAGTTTATTTAATTCGGAGTTACGGTTATTAAGTTATGAATTAATTCATTTTAGCATGGCATAGGGGAAAATTTAAACGAACATCATTTTAGACATTTCAAACATAGATGAAAGTTTGATATTGTTAATCTACACAAAATTCTGAGCAAGTTTCATATATAATTCATTTTAATCCGATGCACGGTTGTGAAGTTATTAAATGCATGAAGGCTAGGGGGTTTTCTGTAAATCTGCAATTCCCTGGAAAATTAGCTAAGTGTACAGAGACTGAAAAAAAAACATCCACGTGCTGAAACTGGTTGGCCCATCGGTGCACAGGAGGGGCTGGGGGTTCTCACATTGGCCAAAACGGCCCGGACGGTGGAGGAGGCCGGGCAGGCTGGTAGCTGGGCAGGCCGAAGGACGTGGCTGGGCCGGATCTGGCACGGCAGCCCTCATGCACGGGAGGAGGCGGAGGCAGGCCGAGGCGGGGGCGCTGGGCCTTGACGTGGCGCTGGGCCGGGGGAGCCAAGGCGGCCCACGCGTGCGAGAGAGGCAGCCTAGGCGAGCGAGGGCGTCGTCCTCCTCTCGCGTGACGCACGAGCAGGAACAGAGGCGGCGGCACCCCAGGTCAACGGCGGCGCAAACGTCGACTCCGGCAGGCGGGCACGATGGGGAAGGCCAGGAATGAGTAGATCCGGGCGTGGAGAGCTCGGATCTGGCGACGGACGAGGCCAAGGAGGCCGGCGATGGCCCCGGCGTTGGATCCTGCGAAGATGGGGCGGCACTTAGAGCAGAGGGAGAGCATGGGAGATAAGGAGGAGAAGAGAAGGCGCGACCTGGGTTGCGGCGGCGGATCCAGAGGCTTGATCGCCGGAGACGGTGGCGGGGAGAAGATGGTCGGCCGGCGCAAGATGCTCGGGATCGGGCTGCCCGCGATCCGGATCGAGTGAGGCACCGGGGAAGCGGGGAGATCAAGGCGGCGGCGTACGGGCGACGGGGTCGGGCCCAGATCCGACCCGAGGCGGGCCTCCCATGGGCTCCGAGGCCACAACGAAGTGGGCACAGGGAGGGGCGACGTGGCGCTACGGGAGAGGTGGAGAGCCCCTGGCCCACGGCGGCTGGCCAGTTGGGTGGCGCCAAGTGGCGCTAGAGGGGTTGGCCGGCGCCGGAATTCTAGGAAAGGAGGTGGGAGGCGGCTGGGAGATGATTGGGGTGCTGAAATTTAGGAGGAGGGGTAGGTAGGAGGCCAAAAATGGCAGGGGAGGCGTCTATATATAGAAAGGGGGCTAGGGTTGGGGGTTTTGCTCCGTTTCTGGACCCTCCGATCGCAAACGAACGGCCCCGGGTGGAGGGGGAAAACTAGATGGGGTTTTGTGGGCTGTGTAGGAGGGTTAGGCTGGGAGGAGAGGGGAGAGATGCAGCCCGGCACAGTTTCCGGAGGCCGAAAACCTCCGACGAAAAGACCGGCTACTATTGCCGCTATATTTAATCGTTGGGGCATCAAACGAACTCCGATTGCGATGAAACTTGACAGGCGGTCTGTCTACACTAATATAAGACCGCACACCAAATTTCAACCCAATCCGAGAACATTTTCCGGCCACTTATAAAATAATATCTCGGACATGCCGCGGGCGCGTGCAAGTGTGTCTGGGCTCAGAACGGACAACGGAGAGAACGAGGAGGCCGGGACGGATGCAAGTTTTTGAAAACATGATGATGCAATGCACATGATGATATGATGAAATGCAACACGCAAGCGAATGACATGGCAACGACAATGAATAACTGGAGGACACCTGGCATAACGGTCTCGGGGCGTTACAACACTCCACCACTACGAGAGGATCTCGTCCCGAGATCTAGAATGGCACCGGAGGGACAACGGAAGAGATAAGAGAAGAGGTAAAACTAGGTTGCTCCTTTGACAAACGAGTGAAACCAAAGAACCTTGCGAGGTTGAACAAATTCGAGAAAAGAACACCACGAAGGTGAACTAGGTTGAAAACACTCCGTTAGAAGCTAGGGACAAAGAGCATTGCGGAACCTTGAGGTTGAAGGGAAGATATATATGGAAAAACACTTCGGTTAAGGAAGGGGATCAAGGGAAAACCAAAATCGGGCAGCACTCTGGTTGGAAAGAAAAGAATTGAATAAGGTCTTGATAAGATGAGAAGATACTTGATGAAATCACAACACACTGCCACCGGAACTATTGAATGAATGGAACAAGGGGTAAGAAAGATCTCAGACAGCACTCCGGTTGAGAAGGGAGTCAAAATTTGATAAGATGAGAGAGCTCAAATGAAAACACGACACTCCAGTTGAGAAAAGGATGCAAGACTTGATAAGGCGAAAAGAACTTGAACAAAGGGGAACAATACTCCGGTTAAGCAAGATAGGGAAGGAATAAGAGTGATATGATTTGGACAGCACTCCGCCTATAAATGGAAGGAATTGAACAAGACAAGATGAGAGGATACTTGAAAAGAGGACACAACACTCCAATTAAAAGGATAGGCACGACAAGAACACGATCCTGATAAACAAGAAGATGGGTTGAAGAGAGCAACTTCACCATGCCTCTGGAACAAAAGAATAGAAGATAGATAACTGAAATAGGAGAAATGAGGAGAAAATGCCAACTTCTGCCACAAAAGAGCTTGAAAAGGCATCTTTAGGACAAGGGTCGAACGGAGTTGTTGGAAAACCAATAACGAAAATAATAAGCTTGATATGGTCTTATGGAATACATCTCAAAATTATGAGGTGACAACCTGCCACTCACGGGAAAAGAATTGGATTGATAAGAACAAGGATAGGAGAAGCTTATTTCACCGAGAGGATAAAAGAAGAACTTGGGTCATACATGAGCACCATTATAGCAAGAATCCTTAGGGAAGGCTTTAGGTGAAATATAACCCAAGATAACTCCAATGACAAAATTGATGGATTTAAAGTATCTCAATCTTAACAACATGTGAATCATGGTACATGAACTCAAATTATCAAGAATGACATAATACCACCTCCGATAATATGGTAGAAAGAAATTGCACTCCGGATAGCAATATGAAGAATGCTTGAGCACCTCTGAAAAGAAACTTGATGAACACTTCGAGAAGGAATTAAATCCTTGATGAACCAACCTGAGGAATCTTCCTGAAGAACTCCGGTAAAGAAAGGATGATAAAAGCAAAAGAAGTTGAAAACACATGGTGGGACCTTGTAATGACTTAGATGGACCTCCGTGTAGATATAATTGCGAGAGCTTGGAACTCCGGAAGGAAAAAAAAGAAGATGAGACGAAACAATTGAGATCAATAATTTTGATGAACCTCCGTAATAAGGAATTAACCACTTGAATGAACAAGAATAAGAATTATGTTATGCTTATCCTTCACCAATTTAAATTGATGACAAACAACGGATTTGGCATATTACTTATTCTCGTATCAAGGATTAAGAGAGATATCACGCCAACTTAAGAAGGTCTTCAACAAGCCACCGGAAGGATTGAAAACAACAAATAATTGATATGATAAACAAAGGAATAAGAATCTTGGAAGAACCACCGTAAGGATTGGATATGAACGAAGTAAAAGGGACGAATCACCGGAAAGAATTGGAAAACGAATGACGAGGGCTCTTGAACGAACCACCGTAAGAATTAAAATGAACGAAGAAAAGATAAAGGAACACCGGGAATAATTAAGCAAATGAACAAAGATGCTTGAGAGAATATGGACCCCTGAGAACGAAGAGATGACGAGCCGATTAAAGATCACTTGAACGAAGCACCAGTAAAATTTGGAGAATGATAGGTGAAAGCTGAGAATGAATAAACCTGACTTGATTGCCTCCGGATAACAAACTAAGAAGACTCTTGAATTACTCCGGATGGTTGAGAAGAATATCTCACAATCGCAAATAATTATGAGAGGATGGCAACAAGTTAGAATCACGAATCTTGAAGAGAATGGAGCAAGATTAAAGAAAAAAAACTCTTCTTCAGTCTTCAAATGATGAGAATGACAACGAGAAACACCACCATCAATTATTGAGGCACTCCGGAATAAAGAAGAATATAAAAGTAGAATCAACGATGAAATTAATTTGAAAGATCTTGGAGAAGGACATTTGACTGATGATAATTCATACTTACGTCAAACTTCGAAAAGAATTTAGGATAGCTCCGGGAAAATAAGAAGAGTCAGGTAAGATCCTGGAAAAAAACCTGTGGGTTAGGGCCCACTGAAAAGATACACTGTAGAACGATTACAAAGAGAGATTGCACCGGTTGAATTAAATGGCTTGAAAGAGATAACATCCTCGAAATAGCTTGAATGAAAGAAGAGTGGATACACGAATCTTCGAGATATCTTGAGCACTCCGGAACAATTGAATAGCGAGAAATGAATGAATATAAGGTGCACTGGTATGAGAAAAACAGTGAAATACGGAAAAGAGTATGATCAACACCGAAAGCTTGAATTGGTTCCACCGGAGAAGAAAAGAACGAAGAATGATAACTTGAAGCTCCGTTAGCATCTTCATGAGAATCACCGGGTAAGAACATGAAGGAAAAAATAATGGAGAGGCTTCTCATTAATAAGATGATACTAGATTAAGAAATCCGAGTCCTTGAAGAAAACAAGGGAGGGAGGGCGGGAAAAACAAAGGCAACTTGGAGATGGATGAAACAAATACCATTGAGAAGAAACTGATATTTGATCTTGCGGATGTTGAAATGATCGGATCCACTTGAAGAGAAACACGCCGGTTGAAAAGGATTGACAACACAATCTCGATGATCAAGAGGGATTAGTATTCACATCGGAGTATGAGAACACCATTTAGGAAAGGTATGAGATCAACTCTTGCCTTCGAAGCAACTCAAATACCACAACTCAAAACAAAAACAAATGGGTTGGCTTGCAAAATAAGCCGGAACAAACATATGATAGAGATTTCGTCCGAAGTTTTCGTGGTGGGACCTACACGGGCTCGATCGTACAGCACCATCATGTACAAGGCAGTGCACATGACATACGAAGCGTCCCCGAGTCATCATAGCCAAGGACTCTTTAAGACACAATGAGACCACTGTAAAATCGACCGTGAATAGGCGAACCACTAGACGTCGAACCCCAATGTCATAACATACATTTGTCGGAAAGAAATCCTAAGAGCTACTTGAATTCCCACCTATGAAACTCCCGAAATTTTCCGGTTATGCAATCAGGTGTTGAGGATACAGGGGAAGCATAATATCTCACCCAAACTAGCAAATCCTACATCCAGCTGTATCCATCCTTCAACACATAACCAAGAAACCTTCGGAAACCATCTACCTCAACCTTCGAAAAGCATCCGTTATACAAGTTATGGCGATACTCCCGAACTCCCGCCCCAGTACTGGGTGGCGTCGAGGTTATCTCACCAACGAACTGCATAAAGGAGATTTTCGATGTCACGAACATATCTCAAGTATACCGGAATTGCAACGATAGAATTATGATGACAACACCTCAGAGCTCAACTCACCGGGACACTTCCACTAAACCCCTGACAGGAGGCACCAAGACAGTATTCTCATCATAAGCCATCGGAACAAAACGAAGATACTTGCGTGATCCTAAAAAAATTTTAGTGAAATTTGAGAAGAGAAGAGTCAAAACTCTACGTCAGGATGCCTCACTAGAGCGACGAAGGGACTGGGGAGTAAAAAGAATTCCTAAACTCTCCGATATATAATTCCTAAATGACTCAAAACATTTTTCTAGGCACAACTCGGCCGCTAAAAACGATCAAGCAATGGGGGCTCCTAAGGTCGGGGAAGGCTCTGATTACCAACTTGTAACACCCTCGATGTGACTATATCTCCCACGTGTCGAGGCACGACTTAGAGGCATAATCACATTGAAGGCATATGTCGCAAGTGAGGTAAACTTCACACAACCCATGTAATATAATAAGGGAAATAGATACATAGTTGGCTTACACTCGCCACTTCACACAATTACATGAATAAAGCATTACATCAACCAAATACACTCATGGTCCGACTACGGAACCAAAATAAAAGAAGAACCCCAAATGCGACAAAGATCCCCGATCGACCCCAACTGGGCCCCACTACTGATCAACTAGAACGAAATAACACAAATGAACAAGGTCTTCAACGAGCTCCTCCTAAGCTGGGTTGCGTCATCTGCACGGACTCATCGGCACCTGCAAACTGGTTTTGGAAGTATCTGTGAGCCACAGGGACTCAGCAATCTTGCACCCTCGCGATCAAGACTATTTAAGCTTATGGGTAAGGTAAAGGTATGAGGTGGAGCTGCAGCAAGCGACTAGCATATCTGGTGGCTAACATACGCAAATGAGAGCGAGAAGAGAAGGCAAAGCACGGTCGATAAAAGTATGATCAAGAAGTGATCCTGGACTACCTACGTCAAGCATAACTCCAACAACCGTGTTCACTTCCCAGACTCCGCCGGAAAGAGACCATCACGGTTACACACGCGGTTGATTCATTTTAATTAAGGTCACTTCAGGTTTTCTACAACCGGACGTTAACAAATTCCCATCTGCCCATAACCGCGGGCACGGCTTTCGAAAGATCAAATCCCTGCAGGGTGTCCCAACTTAGCCCATGACAAGCTCTCACGGTCAACGAAGGAATAGACCTCCACCCGAGACATTCCGATCAGACTCGGTATCCCAGTACAACAAGACATTTCGACAGGGTAAAACTAAACCAGCAACACCGCCCGAATGTGCCGACAAATCCCGATAGGAGCTGCACATATCTCTTTCTCAGGGCACACTCAGATTGTCTTAGGTACGGGCAAGCCAGCCCAGAGTTGCCCCTGGTGGCCACCGGCAGCTGACAGGTGGACCAACACTCAGAGGAGCACTGGCCCCCGGGGGGGGGGGTAAAATAATGATGACCCTTGAGCCGGCCGACTGAAGGGAAAGAAAAGGCTAGGTGGCGAATGGTAAAACCAATGTTGGGCATTGCTGGAGAAGCTTTACTTAAGGCGAACTGTCAAGGGGTTCCCATTATAGCCCAACCGCGTAAGGGACGCAAAATCCGGGAACATAACACCGATATGACGGAAACTAGGGCGGCAAGAGTGGAACAAAACACTAGGCATAAGGCCGAGCCTTCCACCCTTTACCAAGTATATAGATGCATTAATTAAATAAGATATATTGTGATATCTCAACAAGTAAACATGTTCCAACAAGGAACAACATCTCCATGTTCCAACAAGGAACAAACTTCAGTCTTCACCTGCAACTAACAATGCTATAAGCGGGGCTGAGCAAAGCGGTAACATAGCCAATCAATGGTTTGCTAGGACAAGGTGGGTTAGAGGCTTGGTTCAACAATATGGGAGGCATGATAAGCAAGTGGTAGGTATCGCAGCATAGGCATAGCAAAAGAGTGAGCACTAGCAAGCAAAGATAGTAGTGATTTCAAGGGTATGATCATCTTGCCTGAAATCCCGCAAGGAAGAAGAACGAGTCCATGAAGAAGACAAACGGAACGTAGACGAATGGTTCCTCACAAGCACGACGTTACCGGAATCAACCCGAGGAAGAAATCATCGGAAAAGAAGCACACAACATAGTAAACAACCAACACATGGGCATGGTATGATGCACAAACAATTATGATGCATGTCCGGTTTAAATATGCATGGCATGGCAAAGTACAACAAACAACACTACAAATTAAGTGGAGCTCAATATGCAACGGGATGCATATTGACAAAACACCACGTCAATCATTTAGTTCACTATCATTTATGTACCCAACAATATTAAATGTTGATTAACATGGCAAGAGGTGAAACATGATGAAACTATCTAACCTAGGCATGTTTAAATGAGGCCGGAACAACAAAACAACAAGTCCGGAAAATCCCCATGTGCAAAATTAGGTTTGGTCCTGATCTGTCCTAGACACAATTTTAGAGTTGTTAAACATGCAAGATGAGGCCACCACGATAAACTAGGCAAAATTCTACCCCATTTACATATAAAGTTTATTTAATTCGGAGTTACGGTTATTAAGTTATGAATTAATTCATTTTAGCATGGCATAGGGGCAAATTTAAACAAACATCATTTTAGACATTTCAAACATAGATGAAAGTTGGATATTATTAATCTACACAAAATTCTGAGCAACTTTCATATATAATTCATTTTAATCCGATGCACGGTTTTGAAGTTATTAAATGCATGAAGGCTAGGGGTTTTTTTGTAAATCTGCAATTCCCTGGAAAATTTGCTAAGTGTACAAAGACTGAAAAAAAACTTCCACGGGCTGAAACTGGTTGGCCCATCGGTGCACAGGAGGGGCTGGGGGTTCTCACATTGGCCAAAACGGCCCGGACGGTGGAGGAGGCCGGGCAGGCTGGTAGCTGGGCCGGCCGAAGGACGTGGCTGGGCCGGATCTGGCACATCGGCCCTCATGCGCGGGAGGAGGCGGAGGCAGGCCGAGGCGGGGGCGCTGGCCTTGACGTGGCGCTGGGCCGGGGGAGCCAAGGCGGCCCACGCGAGCGAGAGAGGCAGCCCAGGCGAGCGAGGGCATCGTCCTCCTCTCACCTGACGCACGAGCAGGAACAGAGGCGGCGGCGCCCTAGGTCAACGGCGGCGCAAACGTCGACTCCGGCAGGCGGGCACGATGGGGAAGGCCAGGAATGAGTAGATCCGGGCGTGGAGAGCTCGGATCTGGCGACGGACGAGGCCAAGGAGGCCGGCGATGGCCCCGGCGTTGGATCCTGCGAAGATGGGGCGGCACTTAGAGCAGAGGGAGAGCATGGGAGATAAGGAGGAGAAGAGAAGGCGCGACCTGGGTTGCGGTGGCGGATCCAGAGGCCTAATCGCCGGAGACGGTGGCGGGGAGAAGATGGCCGGCCGGCGCAAGATGCTCGGGATCGGGCTGCCCGCGATCCGGATCGAGCGAGGCACCGGGGAAGCGGGGAGATCCAGGAGGAGGCATACGGGCGACGGGGTCGGGCCCAGATCCGACCCGAGGCGGGCCTCCCATGGGCTCTGAGGCCACGACGAAGTGGGCACAGGGAGGGGCGACGTGGCGCTACGGGAGAGGTGGAGAGCCCCTGGCCCGCGGCGGCTGGCCAGTTGGGCGGCGCCAAGTGGCGCTAGAGGGGTTGGCCGGCGCCGAAATTCTAGGAGAGGAGGTGGGAGGCGGCTGGGAGATGATTGGGGTGCTGAAATTTAGGAGGAGGGGTAGGTAGGAGGCCAAAAATGGCAGGGGAGGCGTCTATATATAGAAAGGGGGCTAGGGTTGGGGGTTTTGCTTCGTTTCTGGACCCTCCGATCGCAAACGAACGGCCCCGGGTGGAGGGGGAAAACTAGATGGCATTTTGTGGGCTGTGTAGGAGGGTTAGGCTGGGAGGAGAGGGGAGAGATGCAGCCCGGCACAGTTTCCGGAGGCCGAAAACCTCCGACGAAAAGACCGGCTACTATTGCCGCTATATTTAATCGTTGGGGCATCAAACGAACTCCGATTGCGATGAAACTTGACAGGCGGTCTGTCTACACTAATATAAGACCGCACACCAAATTTCAACCCAATCCGAGAACATTTTCCGGCCACTTATAAAATAATATCTCGGACATGCCGCGGGCGCGTGCAAGTGTGTCTGGGCTCAGAACGGACAACGGAGAGAACGAGGAGGCCGGGACGGATGCAAGTTTTTGAAAACATGATGATGCAATGCACATGATGATATGATGAAATGCAACACGCAAGCGAATGACATGGCAACGACAATGAATAACTGGAGGACACCTGGCATAACGGTCTCGGGGCGTTACCGGGGGTCCCGAACTGTGCGTCTAGGATCGATGATAACAGGAGGCGAGGGACACGATGTTTACCCAGGTTCGGGCCCTCTCGATGGAGGTAATACCCTACTTCCTGCTTGATTGATCTTGATGATATGAGTATTACAAGAGTTGATCTACCACGAGATCGTAGAGACTAAACCCTAGAAGCTAGCCTATGATTATGATTGTTGTATATGATCTATCGACTAGCCTGGCCTCGGTTTATATAATGCACCAGAGGCCTAGGATCACAAGATTCCTAGCCGAATTCCATGTATTCGGCCACATGTATGGAAGATTCCACAAGACTTGGTGATCAAGACAAGGACTCCTCACCACCGGCGTATTCGGCTAGGACTCTTGTTATCCTAGGCCTTTGGTGCATTATATAAACCAAGGCCAGGCTAGTCGATAGATCATATATAACAATCATAATCATTGGCTAGCTTCTAGGGTTTAGCCTCTACGTTCTCGTGGTAGATCAACTGTTGTAATACTCATATCATCAAGATCAATCAAGCAGGAAGTAGGGTATTACCTCCATCGAGAGGGCCCGAACCTGGGTAAACATCGTGTCCCCCGCCTCCTGTTACCATCGATCCTAAACGCACAGTTCGGGACCCCCTACCCGAGATTCGCCGGTTTTGACACCGACATTGGTGCTTTCATTGAGAGTTCCATTGTGTGATCGGCAAAGGGATCAATGGCTCGCCCGCAGGTCAACTGCGACGCCGGCTTCTTCGTCACCGGCTCGGGCGGTCACCTTGGTTGGACCAAGGACTGTGCCCTACCTCCGATCGTCATGTTCGGATGAGGTTCTTCATCAACATCAACTCCGATCTCTATCAAGATCATGGAGGAATCATCCAGGGAGCACGGGGACTCAACGTCAACATTGCCCTCGGGCGACCGTGCTGTTTTTCTAGACAGCGAACTCGTATCCGCCGCCACCGCCTCCTCAAGTGTCGTTTTAACGATTGCTTTGGTGGAATTTTGCGGAACTGAGTCTACAACAACCCTGGAAAAATTCGTCGAGTTCCGATGGAGGAATCTCTGGAAATCCGCGATATACCCAAGCCCTGTCAAATCTGAACGGGAATCTGGACGAGTTTAGGGCATGGTGTCCAGCTTTAAGCTCGGATGTCCGTTGGAAGATCCAACCGTTGATCGGCTGTGGAATTCCTATATCTACCACCCCTAAAACTTTCAGCTTAATCCGACCGTCCAAACTTCGGGAACCTTCCGATTAGTGCATCACTTCTCGGATCTCTTTTCTGCGCAAAAACGAATCCGACCCGAGTTCGTCTTTTTTATGAACGGGATTTCGGACATCCTTTTTGAAGGAAGTTTTGTATGGGGTAGTGTGTTTTGTTCCCTAACACATCTCACTAACTTTAAAATCTTTTGAACATGATCTTCACCATCATGCTGGTGTCAAACCAGTCCGGAAATATTGCTCCACGGTTGCCGACCTGCGCTAGACACGTCGTCACTTTGTTGAGCCGAACTCAACTTCTTCGGATTATCATCTCGGCGAGCCGAATAGGAGTTCATCATCACGAAGGATAAATCATCACTAACATCGCCGCCCCACGGATTACACGGAGCGGGCACACCTGCATCGCCGCACGGTCACTTCATCAAGCCGGCATTGACCACGTCACGACCTGCATCGGCAGGGCCGCACTGTTCCTCCTTCAAGTCGGTGTCCATCATGCCGACCTACTTCGACTCATTGGCTGATGTCGAGGCTTCGACATCTCGCCTGGACTGGGGGCTTCGCCATCTCTTCTTCATCCTACTCCGAAGACTTCGGCGTCACTAGCCGACCAGCCCCGTCACATTAGCTGGACCGAGGGCTTTGCCTTGGCGAGCCAACTTTTGCCAGCATCGCCATGCCGTCGCTTTATCGCCCATCAGGCAATGGGTGTGCGGATCGAGTCCCAATTTTGGGAATCACCTTTCTTCGGATTGCTACAACAAATAAACCAGGTGCTATTAATCCTAGTATTTTTTGCTTGTTTGGATTCATTTTTTCCAAGGAATTATTACTCTAGTTTGTCCATCATATGTACGCAGGTCTATCAAATGGTGGCCGCATTAACGACGGTCGCATGGTGATTCGGTCAGTTTTCGTATATAGTCCGGCGAATGCCGCATCCGGAACTCAGACCGACCTGTGAATTCAGGCTTTGCCACGCCTTTACCGCACCAGACCGACGCCCCGCATTGACATTGACTTCGGCGCCAGGCCATATTTCTTTTATTGCTCACTTTGCATAAATTATTTATTATGCAACGATTTTTTATACTATTATCTCCGGTTTGCACCATTTTTTGTGCAGAGGAAAATGATCCGGGTTGGGCAGTATCGTCAACTCGGCGTACTGACATACCACGCCACCTCGGCTAGATGGGTGGCTTCGTCAACACTTCATTACCCCATGTCGGGGACTTCGGCATCACTCTGCCGGCCTGCATTGACCGTGCTGTGTCACCACTTCGGAGTGCCGAGCTCTTTGCTCCGCCACCTTGGGACCGGCTTGGGGGATGGAACCTTGTCCCGCATCAAGCTCGGACCGTGTCATCAATACCGAACACATTAACCAGCTAAGTTGCCTTAATGCTCAAAGTTTTAAATTTTTAGCTTGTGTTCGGTTCGACCAAGCATTATACCTTTTTGGAAAAAGGTTGCTTGTAAAAAATCTCCTTGTCAAAACTTTGTTTGTGACACACAAATTCATATACCCCGTTTACTTGGGGGCTTCCTTTATGAAGCTTTTCCTCTTGCATATGATTATACTTGTACGGCTTCGTTCCTTGTTCGTGTATTACGCCACAATATGCACCATATTGACTTAAGTGATTTGCAAGCTGGGTTGCCTAGCTCCTGTGTTTACCCCTACATTCCCAATTGTTCGGCTAGGGAGTAATGGGAGCACCTCTACGATTGTCACGATCGGGTCATCTGAGCCGGACCTCAGACTGGGTGAAGCCGAAATCTAGCGCTCTTATTGTTTTCAATTATGGTCGGCACACAACATAACTCATGAGTACAAAAAATCTATTGCACAAGTCTCATAGTAACAATGAGCACCGAAGAAAGGTATCGGTGGGGGTACTATTTTCTTCGAATATGCTTCTTACACTTCGTCGGTATTATAGCATAAGTTCCCTGAGCGCGCTTTGTCTGTTACAACCTTATGGCCTGATTGCCTGGTCATCGGAAACACCGTCGATACTCTCGACAGGTGGAGTACATGACACTTTTCGGCCCTTGACCGAAGAGGGAGAAGCCGACGGTCGGTTAAGACGCGTATAAAGTTCGGGTGAACACAAATATGATATAAGTACTTTGGTACATACAATCATTATACATCAAATTCTTTTACCCAAGTCACTTGGGGGCTCTTAAATTTATATGAGCCATTTTATAGTAAGTGTTCTTCTTCTTAGTCGTTGCAAAGTTTTTATTATTATTATTTATCACTCCTTTTTTTCAACATGAGTGTGTAGTCACTAGCCGGGGAGCCTAATTTCCCTCTCAAAGCCGCTAGAGTTTAGTTTGCTAAACTGGCCTAAAGAGAAGTGCTCCGCCTTCGGGATAGGATGTTGAAGCCGTAGGCTGACCCGCTTGAAGTCTTTAGATAGGATGTGTCATGTTAAAACACGACAGAAGCACTTTTTTTCTTCTAAAGTCCAATTTTCAGATTGGCACCAAACACTTGATCTTGTTTGGACGTCAGGTTTTCACTTACGTTTTTTGGTTTTCCAAGCCTATGGCACTTTTTAACTATTTGTGTGTTTCTAGCATAAGTCTCGCAGTGCAATGCCGGACACCTTTAGAGATTCGGCAAAAACATTCTCGGACACTACTATATATGCATCGGTTTCGAATTGTGTCTTCGGTCAATAGTTGGGTTGCCCGGCTCCTGTGCTTGCCTCCTACGTTCCGCTTTGTTCGGCTAGGTGTGCAAAGGTAGAACCACTGCGATTGTGCTTCCAGCTCGCATGGTTAAGCACCTCAGTGGAGAAAGCCAAAAACTGACTGTCACAATAGGCGTAAACTGGTCAGTGATCCGATGACTATGTTAAATGACGGGTCGTTCATAACATTGGCCGAAGTGTTTACGGCTTGACCTCGGATGTCGCCGAACATTAACCGAGGGCTCATAGCTAGCTTCCCCAGTTTAAAGCTCCTATGACTAAGAGAAAGTTATAAACCCCGCATATCCGATTGCCTCGTTTCCGCTAACACAACCGCCTTCGGGCACCGAGACATCGGCTAAGGGTTGTTTTGTTATTGCGGATACACCCTGCGTAGTATGTACCAAGGGGTAGAAGCCGACGATCGGCCACTTTCAACTGATAAATGGTCGCAATGGAGTCAAAATAATGATGTAAAGTACTTGGATACATAGAATCATTACGCATAATCTGTGATTTTACTCTGGATATCGATCCTTAATTCGACCACCCGCGCCCACATTAAGGCTCGGGGGCTATTGGGCTTTGCACTCATTATTTACAAATATTAAAGGGGCACTTCGATCCCCTGATCTGGTGTTGCCACCCGACCAGTGTCTCGGGGGCTACCGCATTGCCTATTCAATGCAGAAAATTCAAAAGGCTCAGTGTTCGGCTTGATTGAACTATGGGAAAGCGTGTCTTCGAACAACAATAAGTACCATCTGGACCTATCTGGCATCAAGCTAATATATCACGGCGACTTCTCACGACACTCTCTCAGGGGCCCGTTTGCCGATCACTATTATCTCCAATATTATATTACACTGCATTTTTATTCCTATGTATGCTGCCGAGCTAGGAGTTGATCCTCAAGCCGATTTCGCGCATCGACCAGAGTCTCAGGGGCTACTGGGAACAACGGTTTTATGCTTGCCTTCATGTCCATCTCGGGTTTTAGACTGATACACGCCTTGAGGCCTACTGGATATACATCAGCAGAGAATAAACTGCACCAGTTAAAAATATTCACAAAAAATCAGCCCGCGGTCGGGGTGGTGCACCACCTTGGAAGCAGTCTGGCATAAAGCTCGGGCGCTAGCGGCTAGCTCCATAGAGGGCATTTCCGGCATTAAGCTCGGCTAAAATCCTTCAACTTTTTTGGACCAAGATGATCCATGACATCTTGGATATAGTCCGGTGTTGGAGCTTGGACACAGTCCGGCGTTGGAGCTCGGATACATTTCGGTGTTGGAGCTCGGAAGCAGTCCGGCATTGGTGCTCGGCTGCAAAAGATACCTCGAATGCAGTTCGGCGTTAGAGCTCGGACGCAAGAGGACACTGCCTCTCGGGAACAACTTCAAACCCGAGGTGTGGCATAAAAATAAAAGCATTGATAAAGGCTGGAAACTTAAAGGGGCTCCTCGGATACCCGACGTGTAAACTCATCGAATGCATTTCGGTGATCCTCAAGATCGAAGATGAGAAGATTTGTTGAACCAGTTTTCAAGACGGACAACCGAAGATGAAAAACAGTTCGGAAGAATCGAGGAGCGTCCCTAACTTGAAGACCGGTTCAGGGGGCTACTAACGGTGTCCTGGACTAGGGAGTACTCACCACGTCATCTCCCGATCTGTTAGATTGGGCCGAGGACCCCCATGGCCGTATACTCATGGGCCAGTTCGGACAGCCGCCGCATACATGGAAGATTCCACAAGACTTGGTGATCAAGACAAGGACTCCTCCCCACCGGCGTATTCAGCTAGGACTCTTGTTACCCTAGGCCTCTGGTGCATTATATAAACTGAGGCCAGGCTAGTCGATAGATCATATATAACAATCATAATCATAGGCTAGCTTCTAGGGTTTAGCCTCTACGATCTCGTGGTAGATCAACTCTTGTAATAGTCATATCATCAAGATCAATCAAGCAGGAAGTAGGGTATTACCTCCATCGAGAGGGCCTGAACCTGGGTAAACATCATGTCCCCCGCCTCTTGTTACCATTGATCCTAGATGCACAGTTCGGGACCCCCTACCCGAGATCCGTCGGTTTTGACACCGACAACAAGGAAGAATGGCATGAAGCCAGTTGACTTGTTCGGAGTTGTGCGCAGGCTCTAGAGGACGGCCGGAAGCTCATCGAGCCAACAGCCGGCCGAACGCTCTAGAGGCTCGACCAGTCGGGGCTTGATGCCGTACAAAATAAGGCTGTTTGCTCGCTCCACCTGGCCGTTTGAGTGCAGATGGGCAACGGACGCTAGGTCCAGTTGGATGCCCTGTGTCGTGCAGAAACGGGCCAAGGCTTCTTTGGCGAAGTTGGTGTCATTGTCAGTGATGATGCTGTGCGGTATGCCATACCGGATGGTGATGTCGGAGATGAAAGTCATAGCAGTCGGACCATTCAACTTCTTAATTGGCTTTGCTTCTATCCACTTGGTGAACTTGTCCACTACGACAAGCAGATGAGTCATGCCACCGCGCGCCATCTTGAATGGTCCCACCATGTCCAGGCCCCAGACGGCAAAGGGCCAGGCAATGGGGATGGTCTTGAGTGCAGAAGCCGGCTGATGAGGCTTAGAGCGGAACTTCTGGCACCCTTTGCATTTCTGGACCAAGCCTTTGGCGTCTTCTAGAGAAGTCGGCCAGAAAAACCCATGGCGGAAAGCTTTGGCCACAAGAGCTCTTAAAGCCGCGTGGTGGCCACACTCGCCTTGGTGGACATCTTTGAGGATTGCCTGACCTTGCTCTGGCTCTACGCAGCGCTGGTACACGCCCGTGACACTGTGCCTCACAAGTTCTCTGTTGACAATGGTGTACGCTGTTGCCCGGCGTTGGACTTGCCGGGCCGAGATCTCATTAGTCAGCAGCTCTTTGTTCACCAGAAAGTTGAGGATGGGCTGCGCCCATGAAGGTGCTGCTATTTCTTCGACTGCTAGGGACGCAACTTGCATGAGGGCGGTTGGGCCGGGAGGCGGCAGGTTGGAGTCGGCTGCCGCTTGCTGAATTGATGAAGTCCCCGGGCCGACTGCTGCAATCCCCGGGCCGGGTTCTGAAGTCCCCAGGCTGGGTGCGGCTGCCGCAGTCCCCGGGCCAGCTGCCGAATTCCCCGTGCTGGCTGCTGGGGTCCCTAAGTCGGATCCAATTTCTTTAGGAAGAGCCAGCACGAAGATGGAATCTGACTCTGGCGATGGCTTGACAGACGGCTTAAGGAGGCGTTGCAGGGCGATGTCGGCTGGTATTGCTTGTCGGGTGGAGCCGATTCGTGTCAAGGCGTCTGCTTGCTCATTGTCATTTCTTGGCACATGTAGGAACTCACACCCTTCAAAGTATCCGCTGAGTTGCTGGATGAGGAAGCGGTAGCTTGCCATGTTTGCATCTTTGGCGTCCCATTCGCCTGACGATTGCTGAACCACCAAGTCAGAGTCTCCATAACACAGGATCTGGCGAATGCCGATTTCCTTGGCAAGCTGGAGCCCGTGAATGAGTGCTTCGTATTCAGCAACGTTGTTGGAGGCGGCAAAGTGGATTTGCAGCACATATCTAAGCTTGCCACCTTTGGGAGAGGTGAGGACGATGTCTGCTCCCAAATCGGTGCGCATCTTTGAACCATCAAAGTGCACCCGCCAATGGGTGGAGTCTGGCGCTGGCGACAGGTACTGGGTCTCGGCCTAGTCGGAGAGGAAGTCGACCAGTGCTTGTGACTTGATGGCGGTGCGAGGCTGGTAGTAGATGGTGTAGGGGGCCAAGTCTATGGCCCATTTGGCCACTCGGCCCGAAGCATCTCGGCTTCCAATGATCTCGGCAAGGGGAGCAGTGCAGACAACAGTGATTGGGTGCTCCTGGAAGTATGGCTTCAGCTTCTTGGTGGCGAAGTGTCCACCGTAGCACATCTTCTGATAGTGTGGGTAGTTCTGCTTGGAGGCGGACAGCACTTCACTCAGGTAATACACTGGCCTCTGGACCGGTAGTGCTTTGCCTTCTTCCTTGTGTTCCACAACTATGACTATGCTGACCACCCGGCTGGTGGCGGCGATGTAGAGAAGCATGGACTCCTTAGCAGTCGGGGCCGCCAAGACAGGCGGAGTGGTCAACATCTTCTTGAGCTGGAGAAAAGCTTCATCCGCATTGTCAACCCACTCGAAAAAAGTGGTATTCTTCATGAGCTGATACAGGGGAAGAGCCTTCTCGTCCAGCCGACTGATGAAACAGCTGATGGATGCCAAACAGTCGGTAAATTTTTGCACATCCAGCATTTGGGTGGGCACCTCCATCCTCTCGATGGCCTTGATCTTCACAGGGTTGCATTCTATGTCGCGCTCTGAGACCAGGAAGCCAAGAAGCTGGCCGGCTGGTACCCCGAAGACGCATTTCTCCGGGTTGAGCTTGATCTGGGATCGGCGCAAGTTTTCAAAGTTCTTCTTGAGGTCTTATAGCAACGTTCCATGCTTCTACGTCTTCACCACAACATCGTCCACATAGACGTGGGTGTTTCTGCCGAGTAGCTTGAGGAGACACTTTTGCATGCAACGCTGAAACATGGCGCTAGCATTCCTCAAACCGAATGTCATGGTCAGGTAACAGAAGGCTCCGAATGGTGTGATGAAGGCGGTCTTCAGCCTGTCGGCCGGGTTTAGCTTGATCTGGTGATACCCTGAGTATGCATCCAAAAAGCTCAACAGCTCGCATCCGGTTGTGGAGTCAATCACTTGGTATATTCTTGGCAAAGCAAATGGGTCTTTGGGGCATTCTTTGTTGAGGCTGGTATAATCAATACACATGCGTCACTACTTGTTCTTCTTCAGCACGAGGACTGGGTTGGCTAATCATTCGGGAAAGAACACTTTCATGATGAAGCCGGCTGCTAGAAGCCGGACTATTTATTCTCCAACAACTCTTCTCTTCTGACAGGTGGTGCAAGGGCTGCCTGACTGGCTTAGCATCAGGTCGGACATGTAGCTTGTGCTCGGCGAAATCCGTTGGAACACCTGGCATGTCCTTGGGAGACCATGCAAAGATGTCCCGATTCTCATGGAGAAAATCGACGAGCTCGCTTTCCTATTTGTTGTCAAGGTTTGCACCTATGACAACATGTCTCTCTGGGTGCTCCGGGTCCAAGGGTATCTTCTTTGTCTCTTTGGACGGTTTGAACGAGCCCTCGGCTTCCGACTCCTTGGGTGTGGGTGACATTTCCGGCAGCTTGCCCGCCATTGCCACAACCCGGTCAAGGAGCTGCTTCTCACCCGCGATTATGAGGGACTCGGCCAGCCGGTTGCTGTCTGCCGTGCAGGCGGACGACTTCTTGTAGTCCCCGGTTATGGTTAGGATTCCCTTGGTGCTCGGCATCTTCATCTTGAGGTAGGCATAGTGGGGGACCGCCATGAACTTGGCCAGAGCACGCCGGCCAAGTAGTGCATGATAAGGGCTCTCAAGGTCCACCACCTCAAACCAGACTGACTCTCGACGAAAGTGCTCTTTGTCTCCATAGAGGACGTCAATTTGAGTCTTGCCGATTGGTGAGCAGGAAAGGCCAGGAACTATGCCATGGAACATAGTCCGAATGGGCTGAAGATGCCTCTGTTTGATTCCTAGCTTCTCCATAGTGTCTCGGTACAGGATGTTGATGTTGCTGCCGCCATCTATCAGGACTCGGGAAATACGAGCAGCCCGCCTTTCTGTGGCGAAAGTGGCATCCAAAACCAGGGCATAAGAACCTGGATTTGGCATCACCTCCGGGTGGTCAGCTCTGCTCCAGCTGATGGGCTTCTCAGACCAATGCATGAACTCGGGGGTCTCTGATGCGATTGCATTTACTTGTTGCTATCGCCGCCGTCTGCTGTGCCTATCGTTGGCCACGCTGGTGAACACGACATAGGCTCCATGCTCTTTAGGGTATTCATCTTGTATGTCCCCGACTGGCCAAACCGGAGCCTGCAGAGGAGGAGGAGGCGGCGGGCCGGCAGGCGGAGGAGGCAGGAGCCCATCACCCTTGGCGATCCGGGTGAGCCAGTGGCACTTCCGAGTGGTGTGGTTGGACGGCTTTGCTCCTCTGTGGAATTTGCAGGGCGCATCGAGAGTCTGCTTGTATGAGAAGGCGGGAAACCAGTTGGTCTTGCCACCCTTCTGACGCTTGGGTGGAGGTTGCCATTCTAGCTGCCGATCTTCGACTGTTTCCCCCTACCGGCTGGTGGAAGCCGGCAGCGTGGCCTTGCGCTTGTTGTCACTCGTTTGCTGCCGCCGATTGGTGTCGCCAGCCGGAGTTCGAGGAGCTTGGGGAACCACTTTGCTAGATGTGTCGACTTTAATCTCCGCCTTCATGGAGGAGTCGGTCGTAGAGTACTTGTCTACTATGATTAGCAGTTCATCGAGGGTCGCCGGCTTGTCGCAGAGAAGCCGGTGCTTGAGGAGGGTGCCTTCTCAGCACCCGACAGTGAAGTACTCGATGGCCTGGACCTCATGCATGCCCTCGCAGGAGTTGCGCAGCTCAGCCCAGCACGTGACGTAGTCACGAGTCGACTCGTTGGGGCCTTGGACGCATAAGGAGAGCTGGCAAGGCTTGGGCGGCCGCTTGTACATGCTGGTGAAGTGACGGATGGAGGCTTCAGTGAAATCAACCCAGGTGTTGATGCTGCGGGGCTTTAAGCTGTTCAGCCACGTCCGGGTTGTCCCCTGGAGCATGAGCGGAACGTACTTCACGACAACGCGCTTGCTGCCGTTGGCGATGCTGACGGCTGTGGAGTAGTCAACCAGCCAGTCCTCTGGCTTCACGGAGCCGGTGTACTTGGGTGTATCTCTCGGGAGCGTGAACCCTTTGAGAAAGGGCTCATCTCGGATGTGGGGGCCAAAACAAGGCGGACCCAGCTCATCTTCTTCTTCTAGCGTCAGGGATCGGTTGAGGCGGTCGATTCGGTGGCGGGCGTTGTTCTCTCCGACTCCTTCTCGATGACCGAGGCGGTCGCCGAGTGTTGGGTGGTCAACAGATGGAGGGGAGATATGCCTTTCCCTACGGGGAGGGGAAGGCAGACAGTCGTCTCGCCGCCGCATAGTTCTTGAGCGGCTATCTTGGTCGCGCTTGATGGTGATGCGAGTTCGGCTGTGGCTGGCAGCCGGCTCCTTATCTCTCCTATCGCGGACGCCACCAGTCGGCGTCCGGGATGTCGCGCCTTGGTCTCGGCGAGGAGGTGGGTCGTCGTTTTGCCGGTTGGGCGCTTCAGTGCGGCACCCGGCCTCTTGCTGCTCAGCACCCGCGTCGAGGAGCTGCTGGACTCGCTCCATCATGTGGCGACCCTCATCGCCCTCAACCTTGTCTAGCTCGTCTGCTGCCGCCTGGGCGGCTCGTATGTTCTCTACGGGCATGGCGTAGACGGGATGATCTGTCTCGAACATGCTGGCGACGGTCGCGCCATGCTGCCGGACCAGGACAATGCGGCTAGGACCACCAGGAGCCGGCGTGCCGCCGACGGCACGGTCCATCTCCCGCTGGTAGGCCTCCGAAAGGCGTCTCATGTTGGCCAGCCGGTTGGCGCTTTCGACGAGCTGGACACGGCGTGCCTCCAGTGTCTCGGCGTCAGTGTCTTCTGGGATGGGCGTAGTCAAGTCTTGCATCGCCGCCTAAAACGGATCCTGGCCACCTCCGCCAGAGTGCTCGTCGTGGCTGATGACAAGCACTTCCGTGATGGTGCTGTCGCCGCTGTCCACGCAAGGAAGCGGCTCATCGTAGACCACCACGTTGGTGGGGAACGCGTTAAGAGACACCGTGTCGGAGTCGACCAACATCGGGTCGGTGGAGCCAACCGACTCCAAGTCGGCAGCAGGCTCGCTGGCAACGTGGAGCTGATCGAGGAGGCTCACGAGGCGGCTCTCAGGGCCATCGGTGCCTGCATCAGACACGAGCTTGTCGGAGAGGCGGATCTCGCCAACAAGGTCGGCCAGGCAGCTCGCCGCACAGGCGACCTCCGCGTCATGCAGCGCATCGGCGCAGACGCCATCTGGCATGCCGGGCTGGCTGCGCTCGCCAGGAAGGAACAAGGTTCCCGTCCAGAACAGGTCTCCGGGAGATGGTGCACCTCGCCCCATGGTGGGCGCCAAATGACGAGGGTTGGGTGAGACATATGCCAATGGATGGCTTATAATGGTGAGCTAGTAGAAGGTCGCCGGTGCCTGGAAGTGGGATGAGGCGTAGACACGAACGCCGGCGTACTTTACCCAGGTTCGGGGCTCTCCTAGGAGATAACACCCCTAGTCCTACTCTGCGGGGTCTCCGCATGATCACTAAGGCTCTAGTGAGTACAATGGTGCTCCTCTAGTTGTATGCTAGAGGTAGGGGAAGGCAGGGCTTGCTCTTCTCCGCCTAGGTGTGAGTCTAATCCTAACAGGTTCGAACCCTTTGCATGGGTGCCCTGGGGGGTTTATATAGGCCTACCCCCCAGGGGTACAATGGTAATCTGGCCGGGTGTAGGACCCGACTGTCAGTCTCTCTAGTCGCCGGCTGCTGGGGACCGCCGCCTGGTGGGCCCCGCCGACTGGTCTGGTACGGAGCCAACAGGTCGCTGCCACCGCTCGCGGGTCTTGCCGGCTGCTGATTACTGCAGCCGTGTGGCTAATGACGCATGCTTGGTCAGGGGAGCGTGGCTACACTCCCGCCGACTGGTGGGAGATTACTGTAGCCACTCCTTGTCTTATCTGATTAATGGCGGGTGGACCCCAAGGGAGGAGAGGGCTGACTGCTAGGAGACAGCCTTCCTCGGGTCCGTCTGGTCTGGCTTCTGCCGTCTTCCAGGCTCTCACTGCCTGGTAGGGCCCGCCGTCTTCAGGCCGTACCGACAGGTGGTCGTGGGAGCAGGGCTCCGCCTGAGAGGAGTGACGTCAGGGGTGGAGTGGCAACAGTGCCACACCGGGCGGAGATCTCCGCCTATACGGAGCACTGTGGCCACACCCGGCCCTGGATACGAGGGTGATGGGCTAGACTGTAGCCTTGCACCGTCATGTCTTCTTAATGGGGGTGCAGACTTTGAAGGCGTCATGGGCCGGCTGCTAGGAGTCGGCCTCTGTGGAGGCCGCCTGCTAGGAGTCGGCCCATCTTGGAGCCGCCTTCCTGAGCATGGTCGTCTTCTGGCAGTCGGCCATTCAGCCAGCCGGCCACCAGAAGGCGGCGCTTCATCTTGCCGTCTTGAGGGGCGCAGCCGGCCCCGATGTCTTGAAAGGTTCGGGGACTCGGGTTAGGATACCTGTGTCCCATTACTCTGACATAGTACTCCCTCCGTTCCTAAATATTTGTCTTTCTAGAGATTTCAACAAGTGACTACATAGGGAGCAAAGTGAGTGAATCTACACTCTAATATATATCCGTATGTGGTAGTCCATTTGAAATATCTAAAAGACAAATATTTAGGAACGGAGGGAGTATCATGCATGCCGACTAGGCAAATTTGATGAGGTGGCATAGAAGTAAATGAAGAAAGAGAGGGTTGAGTATCATATCATGGTACTGTATCATATTAAATGTTGTGCTACTATGTGTCATGCATGTTAACAGATGAAGTCATCAATGATACTAACATATGATACTATGCACTACGAATGGGTAGTATCATATGCATGATACTAGTATTCCATTACGACCAGCCAAAGCAAAAGCTTGTCCTCATCTGCGAGCCACCGCGCGCATGGGCGAGGGAGAAGGAGTGTAGTAGTAAAATCAAGCTTCTCCTCATTGTACGAGTTGAGGCGACACATCATAGCACTGGCCCCACATGGTTCCCGCTAAACTTGGCTGAAAGACGCGCAGTGTACAATACTCCATTTGCTGCAACCTCTAACATTTACCCCACCACAAATTAAAATATATATTCCTGTCTTGATCAGATGAGCGTGCAAACTACAATCACCAGGATGACAGGTAGGGCTAGAACATTATTTTAATAAAAAAAGCATGGAGCTGACCCCAATGATTTTAAGCTTACAGGCACGGTACACGCTATACTAGACTACTCTACACATGAAACTGCCAGCGTCCGGGCTGCGCTTGGCTCTTCGCCTCTTCGGGAAGTCGAACAATGATGGAGTACTACTGCGGTGGAGGAGTACTATAGTATGCTTCTGGCCATCTGACACCGATTGAACTACTGCATGTCCACCGCGTGCGGGAGGGAGAGCGTGTAGCAAACAAAAGCTTCTCCTGGTCCTCCAGCCACCATGCTCATGGGCGAGGGAGGGGCGTAGCTTCATTGACTTACTGCTCCTGCCTTTGCGTGTATGACAGGTGGGCCCAATAGGTGGGTTTCGCACTTGTCATGCAGCCAAAGGCAGGTGCGGTTAAGGCACCGGAGCTCAGTCCGCGAGGGAGAGGAGTAATTTTCATTGCTTACGAGTTTAATAATCCTTCAAGTCATTCCTAGCCCGGTTTTCTATATCATTATCGTGCTAAATTTTAACCGTGCTGCCTAGTCCAGATTCCTGGGTGCACCCTTCTATCATTGTTCAGTTGTCTATGTTTCCCTCGAGCATACATCATTATATCATTTGATCCGACAAATGATATTTCCTTGTTCACCTAATTGTGGAAATCCATCTTTTTGGGAAATCTCGATGATATGTCGCTGAGTCCATCAGCCACCTCCTCATCCACTCCTTGGTTTAATGCCGAACTCTGGTTTCGGGACCTGCTTCCATAGTCCATTTCTCGATAATCTTGTAACTCCATCTCGTCAAATTGTGTTTGCCCCCTTTCCTTCTCGGGCATCATGAGTCCAAGGTATCATGCACCAATCAGATCTGGATCTTGGTCATATATGATGATTGGTACATATTTCCAAGAGTTATAACATTGGTCTTTATATGACCCGGTAAGATGGTGTCATGCCTAGCACACCTGGCTGGAGGACCTATTGTTATAGTCCCCTTTTTAGCAAAGTTATCCATTTTTCCATGAGGAAACTGTAAGACTTATTCTATGAGTTGTTCCTGATGGATCCTTTGTGTAACCCGAAGTCTGACCTTTGCTTGAATACCATGTCAGCGCTATCTCGAAGCATGTCTATGGTACTCCGATTTTCAATAAGAACATTTGAAGCACCATGCTAAATGTTTCTTGTTGAAATTACCCAAACACCGTTGTATGGGTAATGTCATGAAATTTGTCTCTCCTACCTAAAAGAGTTTTCTACCTTCTATCCGGTCTTGGATATCATACTCTGCTTGTTCTTGGGAAGGATATACCCTTGAAATATGTGTTTAATCACATTTTTCCTTTCCATTCTTCTGTTTAAATCTATGAATCACATTTTTCCTTTCCATTTTTTTGTTTAACCTTTCTTGTGATCTATATGATCCAAGCAGAAATATTCTCCTGTTTATGTAAACACCATGGTGTACAATTCTATTAGCATGACCCTGTTACTATTGTTGATGACATTCCGGTAGCCACCGATGGACGAGAACTTGGCCTAATGGCTTGCCTCGTTGAACGAGCAGGAAAATGGTTCTCTTCGTCCCTCGCCCTTGGTACCGACATTGTTGCCAACATAAATGATAGGCTACCCTCTGACATGTCTTGCTATCACGACCGTGCAAGATATCAATGCTTTTCCTACTTTTAACCACATGGTGGGCCCATAACCCACAGTTACACAGGATCGAAACCTGACCCTCCTATACACCCCCGGTTTCCAAATTTAATTCCTCGCACTTGGCCCTGTTTGTAATTCATGAGCCACCTTCCGAGAAATCATCAATTCTGGTATCGGACACAATACTTATTCCCATTGCTTTGAACCCCATTTCACGCCCTGTTTCAGGCATCAAGCGATTGCATGCCCGCTCGAAACTTCCCATGTCACCTCCTTACCTTGCTCTCGATATTTTCGTAAATTTCAATTCGAGAGTTATTTTTCGCCACGTTCCCTAATGATTATCTACCGGATAAGCAACCATGCAGAATTCCATTCTTCCCGTATACCCATCCTTTACTCCTCTGTAAGTACGATGGAGTTCCCAAAGGAAGGACGATAGCTTCCTCATGATGCATTGATGTAGAGAAATGAAGACATCAACGCTATGGATCAACCTCTTCAAGAAGGGTAAACCAAGACCGAGAAGACACGTTAGAATTTCGTAACCAGAACTTCCCCCTACTCCCCTCTTAAATCTCGGGACGAGATTTCTTGTAGTGGAGGGGAATTGTGACGCCCGGATAATCAAGCTACAGTAACCTCTGCTAATAATGCCACGTCACCTCGATTACGGTTGCTAATCTCGCGTTAGTTCGAAATCGATTCAAATTCAAATTCAAAAGAAAAGCAAACAACAAAAGTAACAAAAAAATCAAAACTAAAATGTTCGGGTTGTTTCAAATAAATCATAGGTAATTATGATGGAGAAACCACATTTTATTAAACTAACTAGATACCCTAAGGTGATTAAAACAGTAGCAAAATAATTAATTAAATTTCCTTTTGCAATTAATAAAATGTTAAGATATTTTATTTAGTTGCCCAAAATTAATGGGGCAGTAGCCTAACATTAATACTAAATCAGGACTTGCTTTTATATTTTATAAAACTAAGCAAAAAGGAAACTAAATTAAAACAGTAAAAGAAAAGGAACAAAAAAAGGGACAGAAGAAATTAACCCCCCCCCCCCCCCCCGCTAGGCCTCGGCCCAGCTGGCCATGCAGTCGGCCGGCCCACCCCGCCCCTGCCTTATCTCCCCACGACCCAAACCCTAACCACCCCATCGCCCCACTCCCCCGCACCACTCGCTCTCGTCCCCCCCCCCATTCCCCCGATCCAGATGGGGATCGGGGCGACCACGCCCCCGTGCCCCGACGCTCCTCGCTGGGCCTCCTCCCCGCCGCCCGACTACGGCTCACCTTCCCTCTCCATCCTCTTCCTCGTCCCAACCTGGATCGGGAAGGGGGCAACGAGCCCGACGCCCCCTCCACCTCGCCGCCCTCCCTGCCGGACTCCCTCTGCCTCCTCTCGATCTGGATCGAGGGGATCCGCCCCGACGCCACCGCCGCACATCGCCATGGCCGCCGTCGACCTCGCCCGTCCGCTGCAGCTTGGGGGCCTCCTTGACTCGCCGGACCGCTCCGCCATCGCCTGAAGCCGCCCGCCGGCGACGACCCCTCCCGCGCGCCCGTGCCACAGCCTCCTCCTCGCCGGATCCCGCCACCGTCCGTCGCTTCGTCCTCCTCGCCGATGATGCGTCCTCGTCCTCCTCCCCAAAGGCTCCACCGAGCCTCGCCGCCCCCTGCTCACCAACGCTGGTGAGGACCCCCGGTCCTCCTCTTCCTCCCGGTGCCCTCGCGCGCGCTCGCCCGCCAAATCCCCGTCGCCCCCCTCTCTCGCGTGCACCCTGGCCGTGCCCGCCGTGCCTCACCGCACGCCGCCCCTACACACACGCTCGCGCGTGCGCCGCTGCGCCTAGACCACGACGCAGCCCCGCCTGCTGCCGCCCTGAAGCCATGGCCTCCACCCCGCGGCTGCGCGTTGCTCGCACAACGCCCGCTCCTCACGGCCGCTGCACCGCACCTCCGCGTGCGCCTGCGCCATGCCTAGCCGCGCCCCGAGCGCCCCAGACGTGCCCCGCCCCTGGCCACCGGCCCCACGCGCCCGCGCGCCGCCGTCCCCTGCGCTCGCCGCCGCCGCAAACTGCAGCCCCGTTCAGTCGGCGCCCGGGTTCGGCTCCCCTGGGCTCCGTTTGCCGCACCCGGGGCAGCCTCGACGAGTGCCCACGCACGTGCCTGTTTCCCGTTACCCGCGTGCCCGTTTGGCCCCTAGGGCAAATGACATGGGGGCCCCACCCCCTGAGAACGTTTCATTAAAAAAAGGAAAAATAATATAATAAAAATAAAAATCAATAATTAATTAATTGAAGAATTAATTAACTTAATTAATTTTAATTAATTAAATTGAACAACTAATTAAACTAATTAACTTGTTTAATTAGTCTTAGTCAATGACAGTAGGACCCACGTGTTAGTTTGACCCAGTCAACTGACTGGTTGACTGCTGACATCGTGCTGACGTCATGCTGACGTCATGCTGACGTCAGAAATGTATTTTAGTATTAAATTAATTCTGTTAATTCTAGAAAATGATTTAAAACTTTAAAAATTAATATAAAATAAACCGTAGATCGGATCGAAAAACCTTGTACATGAAAGTTGCTCAGAACGACAAGACGAATCCGAGTACGCAACCCGTTCTTCCGCTACACATCCCTAGCATAGCAAACACGCAACTTTCCCCCTCTGGTTCATCTATCCGAAAACGCGAAACACCGGGAATACTTTCCCGGATGTTTCCACCCTTCGCCGGTATCACCTATCCCTGCGTTGGATCACCTCTAGCACCACGTTTGTCATGTTATGGTTTGATTGCTCTGTTATTTATTGTGTTCCCCCTCCGTTACTTCTTTCCGGTAGACTATGAGACCGACGCCGCTGATGCCCCGGTCGACTACGGTGTTGACGCCCCCTCTCTCTTGCCAGAGTAACCAGGCAAGCCCCCCCTTTGATCACCAGATATCGCCTACTCTTCTCTCTACTTCTTGCATTAGAGTAGTGTAGCATGTTACTGCTTTCTGTTAATCCTATACTGCTGCATAGCCTGTCCTTGCTACTACTGTTGTTACCTTTACCTGCTATCCTACTGCTTAGTATAGGATGCTAGTGTTCCATCAGTGGCCCTACACTCTTGTCCGTCTGCCATGCTATACTACTGGGCCGTGATCACTTCGGGAGGTGATCACGGGCATATACCATATACTTTACACTGTTACATTACCGGAGAAACTGTTTGGAGATGGGGGCTGAAGGGGCAGGTGGCTCCATCCAGGTAGTGGTGGGCCTGAGTTCCCAACGGCCCCCGACTGTTACTTTGTGGCGGAGCGACAGGGCAGGTTGAGACCACCTAGGAGAGAGGTGGGCCTGGCCCTGGTCGGCGTTCGCGAATACTTAACACGCTTAACGAGATCTGGGTATTTGATCTGAGTCTGGCCATTTGGTCTATACGCACTAACCATCTACGCGGGAGTAGTTATGGGTATCCCGGCGTCGTGGTATCAGCCGAAGCCTTTGTGACGTCAGCGACTGAGTGGCGCACGCCGGATTGGACTGGAAAGCCACTAGGCTAGGTCTGCTTCCGGCCGCATACGCAACGTGTAGGTGTGCAAAGGGCGATGGGCCCAGACCCTGCGCCATAGGATTTAGACCGGCGTGCTGACCTCTCTGTTGTGCCTAGGTAGGGCTGCGACGTGTTGATCTTCCGAGGCCGGGCATGACCCAGAAAAGTGTGTCCGGCCAAATGGGATCGAGCGTGTTGGGGTATGTGGTGCACCCCTGCAGGGAAGTTTATCTATTCGAATAGCTGTGTCCCTCGGTAAAAGGACGACCCGGAGTTGTACTTTGACCTTATGACAACTAGAACCGGATACTTAATAAAACACACCCTTCCAAGTGCCAGATAAGACCGGTGGTCGCTCTCTCACGGGGCGACGAGGGGAGGATCATCGGTTAGGATTATGCTATGCGATGCTAGTTGGAGGACTTCAGTCTACTCTCTTCTACATGCTGCAAGACGGAGGCTGCCAGAAGCGTAGTCTTCGACAGGATTAGTTATCCCCCTCTTATTCTGGCATTCTGCAGTTCAGTCCACATATGATACCCTTATTCCATTTGATACCCATGCATATGTAGTATAGCTCCTTGCTTGCGAGTACTTTGGATGAGTACTCACGGTTGCTTTCTCCCTCTTTTCCCCTTATCCCTTCTACCTGGTGGTCGCAACCAGATGTTGGAGCCCAGGATCCAGACGCCACCGTCGACGACGACTCCTACTACACCGGAGGTGCCTACTACTACGTGCTGCCCGCTGACGACGACCAGGAGTAGTTAGGAGGATCCCAGGCAGGAGGCCTGCGCCTCTTTCGATCTGTATCCCAGTTTGTGCTAGCCTTCTTAAGGCAGACTTGTTTAACTTATGTCTGTGCTCAGATATTGTTGCTTCCGCTGACTCGTCTATGATCGAGCTCTTGTATTCGAGCCTTCGAGGCCCCTGGCTTGTAATATGATGCTTGTATGACTTATTTTATTTGTAGAGTTGTATTGTGATATCTTCCCGTGAGTCCCTGATCTTGATCGTACACGTTTGCGTGTATGATTAGTGTACGGTCAAATCGGGGGCGTCACAAGTTGGTATCAGAGCCGACTGCCTGTAGGAATTCCCCTTCCACACTCCTTGGCCGAAGTCGAGTCTAGACGTTACAAAAACTTTTACTAACATGGTTGTGCGGCTTACGGGCCCACGTCGCCATCTGGGTGGTATTAGGATCTATTACTCCTCGATCCTTACTCTGGGACTCTGAACTCTCTTCTATTCGGGTTAAATGATTTTTGCTAAAATCCAACTCTAGGTTCTCGTTACCACTTCCTGCCAGAGAGCCCGTTAATACGGATGATCGGCTGCTTCAACGAAAGATTCTGACAATACTCTCGGATGTTTCCTCGATACTTTGTGCCATCCCTCTTGCAATTCCCCTTCCACCGTAAACCCTTAAGGATAACTACTTACAGTTGTTGTTCTTACATTCATCCCCAGTTGATCTTGTTATTACAAGATACCCTGAAATGCTCTCTAATGTTTCGAGGATACGTTGTGCCTACTGCCTTGCAGTTCTTGCCACATGAATATCCCTACGGATAATTTCTCACACTTACCGAGTATCCACTCATCTCCAGTTGATTCATGTATGTCATCAATCCTCGAAATACCATTCGATCTTCCAAAAATCCTCAGGAGCGTATTGCTCTTGAAATTCTTGCTTGCTTACATTTTGGTTAATCCCATAAGTCTAGTAATCTTATTGGCATCCTTTGCCACTACCCTTTTGAGTCCATTGATTCAATAAGATGTGAATGCTCGCATTCCTCAGTCGAATCCTTGAATTCATTCTTCCGACTCAGTGTCAATTTGTACATGAGCTGGATCTCGACCAATCAAACTACCATCGAATGTACCCGTAAGCCTACTCAACTTATCCATCCTTGATCAGAGCGTTGCTTCTGATCCCCTGATTTGGAAATCATAATTCTTTTGTATGTGAACTTTGAATTAGTCAGTTGTTTCTATAATCAGGTCTACTTGCATTCTTCTTACTCTGGTTGAGTACCGATGCTCACATCATATCCCTTGTGGACCATCGGTTCCTTTGTTGGATTTTATCCGACAGGGTGCTTCATATTGAATAACCTTGAGAGCCTTTCCATGGGTATATAATGCCTTTGGTAAATTGTATCATTTGCTTTCTCCAGCATACTCTACTCTCGAGCTTGAGTTATTTATTCCTGAAATTGTGGTATATGCTCCTAAGATGCCTCGATGGGTTGAACCTATGCCTTCCATATTATGTGTGAACTCGAAAGTTTTCACAAGTCATAGCCGTCTGGTATTTTGCTAGATAATTCAACCCTACAACTTCTTCGAAAAAGAGAAGTGAATGAAAGGTTATACACTGAAGAAGTGGGAGTCGACCTTGAACTTGTGTTCATGCCCATGGACACGATGTATATCCTATCATGGAAGCTTCTTGTAATAATAAATAGCCCTTTGATATAATATCATTTGGTATCTGTGAATTGATCCTTGCAATCGTGGTTCCGACCATATGTTCTTCTTTGATCCCATTTCTCGGGCAAGTTTAAGCGCTTGTCTTCTGTAGAGCAATACCCCAGTCCAACCTCTACTTTGATCCGTCGTCGAGTATTACCCCCTCTGGCATCTTGAGATTATCACGGAACTGCATAACTTCTTATGAGTTCTTCTTCAAGTATTATTTCTCACTGATTCCAAAATTTTCCCCGAATTCTGAGTTGTTAGACACTCAAGGACACCGATAGTGAATTGAGTCCGTACTCCGATTCAATAACTATAAGTAATTTTCATTGCTTACGAGTTTAATAATCCTTCAAGTCATTCCTAGCCCGGTTGGCTATATCATTATCGTGCTAAATTTTAACCGTGCTACCTAGTCCAGATTCCTGGGTGCACCCTTCTATCATTGTTCAGTTGTCTATGTTTCCCTCGAGCATACATCATTATATCATTTGATCCGACAAATGATATTTCCTTGTTCACCTAATTGTGGAAATCCATCTTTTTGGGAAATCTCGATGATATGTCGCTGAGTCCATCAGCCACCTCCTCATCCACTCCTTGGTTTAATGCCGAACTCTGGTTTCAGGACCTGCTTCCATAGTCCATTTCTCGATAATCTTGTAACTCCATCTCGTCAAATTGTGTTTGCCCCCTTTCCTTCTCGGGCATCATGAGTCCAAGGTATCATGCACCAATCAGATCTGGATCTTGGTCAGATATGATGATTGGTACATATTTCCAAGAGTTATAACATTGGTCTTTATATGACCCGGTAAGATGGTGTCATGCCTAGCACACCTGGCCGGAGGACCTATTGTTATAGTCCCCTTTTTAGGAAAGTTATCCATTTTTCCATGAGGAAACTGTAAGACTTATTCTATGAGTTGTTCCTGATGGATCCTTTGTGTAACCCGAAGTCTGACCTTTGCTTGAATACCATGTCAGCGCTATCTCGAAGCATGTCTATGGTACTCCGATTTTCAATAAGAACATTTGAAGCACCATGCTAAATGTTTCTTGTTGAAATTACCCAAACACCGTTGTATAGGTAATGTCATGAAATTTGTCTCTCCTACCTAAAAGAGTTTTCTACCTTCTATCCGGTCTTGGATATCATACTCTGCTTGTTCTTGGGAAGGATATACCCCTGAAATATGTGTTTAATCACATTTTTCCTTTCCATTCTTCTGTTTAAATCTATGAATCACATTTTTCCTTTCCATTGTTTTGTTTAACCTTTCTTGTGATCTATATGATCCAAGCAGAAATATTCTCCTGTTTATGTAAACACCGTGGTGTACAATTCTGTTAGCATGACCCTGTTACTATTGTTGATGACATTCCGGTAGCCACCGATGGACGAAAACTTGGCCTAATGGCTTGCCTCGTTCAACGAGCAGGAAAATGGTTCTCTTCGTCCCTCGCCCTTGGTACCGACATTGTTGCCAACATAAATGATAGGCTACCCTCTGACATGTCTTGCTATCACGACCGTGCAAGATATCAATGCTTTTCCTACTTTTAACCACATGGTGGGCCCATAACCCACAGTTACACAGGATCGAAACCTGACCCTCCTATACACCCCTGGTTTCGAAATTTAATTCCTCGCACTTGGCCTCGTTTGTGATTCACGAGCCACCTTCCGAGAAATCATCAATTCTGGTATCGGACACAATACTTATTCCCATTGCTTTGAACCCCATTTCACGCCCTGTTTCAGGCATCAAGTGATTGCATGCCCGCTCGAAACTTCCCATGTCACCTCCTTACCTTGCTCTCGATATTTTCGTAAATTTCAATTCGAGAGTTATTTTTCGCCACGTTCCCTAATGATTATCTACCGGATAAGCAACCATGCAGAATTCCATTCTTCCGGTATACCCATCCTTTACTCCTCTGTAAGTACGATGGAGTTCCCAAAGGAAGGACGACAGCTTCCTCATGATGCATTGATGTAGAGAAATGAAGACATCAACGCTATGGATCAACCTCTTCAAGAAGGGTAACCAAGACCGAGAAGACACGTTAGAATTTCGTAACCAGAACTTCCCCCTACTCCCCTCTTAAATCTCGGGACGAGATTTCTTGTAGTGGAGGAGAATTGTGACGCCCGGATAATCAAGCTACAGTAACCTCTGCTAATAATGCCACGTCACCTCGATTACGGTTGCTAATCTCGCGTTAGTTCGAAATCGATTCAAATTCAAATTCAAAAGAAAAGCAAACAACAAAAGTAACAAAAAAATCAAAACTAAAATGTCCGGGTTGTTTCAAATAAATCATAGGTAATTATGATGGAGAAACCACATTTTATTAAACTAACTAGATACCCTAAGGTGATTAAAACAGTAGCAAAATAATTAATTAAATTTCCTTTTGCAATTAATAAAATGTTAAGATATTTTATTTAGTTGCCCAAAATTAATGGGGCAGTAGCCTAACATTAATACTAAATCAGGACTTGCTTTTATATTTTATAAAACTAAGCAAAAAGGAAACTGAATTAAAACAGTAAAAGAAATGGAACAAAAAAAGGGACAGAAGAAATTAAACCCCCCCCCCCCCCCCCGCTGGGCCTCGGCCCAGCTGGCCATGCAGTCGGCCGGCCCACCCCGCCCTTGCCTTATCTCCCCACGACCCAAACCCTAACCACCCCATCGCCCCACTCCCCCGCACCACTCGCCCTCGTCCCCCCCCCCAATTCCCCCGATCCAGATGGGGATCGGGGCGACCACGCCCCCGTGCCCCGACGCTCCTCGCTGGGCCTCCTCCCCGCCGCCCGACTCCGGCTCGCCTTCCCTCTCCATCCTCTTCCTCGTCCCGACCTGGATCAGGAAGGGGCAACGAGCCCGACGCCCCCTCCACCTCACCGCCCTCCCTGCCGGACTCCCTCTGCCTCCTCTCGATCTGGATCGAGGGGATCCGCCCCGACTCCACCGCCGCACATCGCCATGGCCGCCGTCGACCTCGCCCGTCCGCTGCAGCTCGGGGGCCTCCTCGACTCGCCGGACCGCTCCGCCATCGCCTGAAGCCGCCCGCCGGCGACGACCCCTCCCGCGCGCCCGTGCCACAGCCTCCTCCTCGCCGGATCCCGCCACCGTCCGTCGCTTCGTCCTCCTCGTCTCCTCCTTGCCGATGATGCGTCCTCGTCCTCCTCCCCAAAGGCTCCACCGAGCCTCGCCGACCCCTGCTCACCAACGCTGGTGAGGACCCCCGGTCCTCCTCTTCCTCCTGGTGCCCTTGCGCGTGCTCGCCCGCCAAATCCCCGTCGCCCCCCTCTCTCGCGTGCACCCTGGCCGTGCCCGCCGTGCCTCACCGCACGCCGCCCCTACACACACGCTCACGCGTGCGCCGCTGCGCCTAGACCACGACGCAGCCCCGCCTGCTGCCGCCCTGAAGCCACGGCCTCCACCCCGCGGCTGCGCGTTGCTCGCGCAACGCCCGCGCCTCACGGCCGCTGCACCGCACCTCCGCGCGCGCCTGCGCCACGCCTAGCCGCGCCCCGTGCGCCCCAGACGTGCCCCGCCCCTGGCCACCGGCCCCACGCGCCCGCACGCCGCCGTCCCCTGCGCTCGCCGCCGCCGCGAACTGCAGCCCCGTTCAGTTGGCGCCCGGGTTCGGCGCCCCTGGGCTCCGTCCGCCGCACCCGAGGCAGCCTCGACGGGTGCCCACGCCCGTGCCCGTTTCCCGTTACCCGCGCGCCCGTTTGGCCCCTAGGGCAAATGACATGGGGGCCCCACCCCCTGAGAACGTTTCATTAAAAAAAGGAAAAATAAATAATTAATTAATTAATTGAAGAATTAAATAACTTAATTAATTTTAATTAATTAAATTGAACAACTAATTAAACTAATTAACTTGTTTAATTAGTCTTAGTCAATGACAGTAGGACCCACGTGTCAGTTTGACCCAGTCAACTGACTGGTTGACTGCTGACGTCGTGCTGACGTCTTGCTGACGTCAGAAATGTATTTTAGTATTAAATTAATTCTGTTAATTCTAGAAAATGATTTAAAACTTAGCTCGGATCGAAAAACTTTGTACATGAAAGTTGCTCAGAACGACAAGACGAATCCGGGTACGCAGCCCGTTCGTCCGCTACACATCCCTAGCATAGCAAACACGCAACTTTCCCCCTCTGGTTCATCTGTCCAAAAACGTGAAACACCGGGAATACTTTCCCGGATGTTTCCCCCCTTCGCCGGTATCACCTATCCCTGCGTTGGATCACCTCTAGCACCACGTTTGTCATGTTATGGTTTGATTGCTCTATTATTTATTGTGTTCCCCCTCCGTTACTTCTTTCCGGTATACTACGAGACCGACGCCGCTGATGCCCCGGTCGACTACGGTGTTGACGACCCCTCTCTCTTGCCAGAGTAACCAGGCAAGCCCCCCCTTTGATCACCAGATATCGCCTACTCTTCTCTCTACTTCTTGCATTAGAGTAGTGTAGCATGTTACTGCTTTCCGTTAATCCTATACTGCTGCATAGCCTGTCGTTGCTACAACTATCGTTACCTTTACCTGCTATCCTACTGCTTAGTATAGGATGCTAGTGTTCCATCAGTGGCCCTACACTCTTGTCCGTCTGCCATGCTATACTACTGGGCCGTGATCACTTCGGGAGGTGATCACGGGCATATACCATATACTTTACACTGTTACGTTACCGGAGAAACTGTTTGGAGATGGGGGCTGAAGGGGCAGGTGGCTCCATCCAGGTAGTGGTGGGCCTGAGTTCCCGACGGCCCCCGACTGTTACTTTGTGGCGGAGCGACAGGGCAGGTTGAGACCACCTAGGAGAGAGGTGGGCCTGGCCCTGGTCGGCGTTCGCGAATACTTAACACACTTAACGAGATCTGGGTATTTGATCTGAGTCTGGCCATTTGGTCTATACGCACTAACCATCTAGGCGGGAGTAGTTATGGGTATCCCGGCATCGTGGTATCAGCCGAAGCCTTCGTGACATCAGCAACTGAGTGGCGCACGCCGGATTGGACTGGAAAGCCACTAGGCTAGGTCTGCTTCCGGCCGCGTACGCAACGTGTAGGTGTGCAAAGGGCGATGGGCCCAGACCCCTGCGCCATAGGATTTAGACCGGCGTGTTGACCTCTCTGTTGTGCCTAGGTAGGGCTGCGACGTGTTGATCTTCTGAGGCCGGGCATGACCCAGAAAAGTGTGGCCGGCCAAATGGGATCGAGCGTGTTGGGGTATGCGGTGCACCCCTGCAGGGAAGTTTATCTATTCGAATAGCCATGTCCCTCGGTAAAAGGACGACCTGGAGTTGTACTTTGACCTTATGACAACTAGAACAGGATAATTAATAAAACACACCCTTCCAAGTGCCAGATACAATCGGTGGTCGCTCTCTCACAGGGCGACGAGGGGAGGATCATCGGTTAGGATTATGCTATGCGATGCTACTTGGAGGACTTCAGTCTACTCTCTTCTACATGATGCAAGACGGAGGCTGCCAGAAGCGTAGTCTTCGACAGGATTAGTTATCCCCCTCTTATTCTGGCATTCTGCAGTTCAATCCACATATGATACCCTTATTCCATTTGATACCCATGCATATGTAGTATAGCTCCTTGCTTGCGAGTACTTTGGATGAGTACTCACGGTTGCTTTCTCCCTCTTTTCCCCCTATCCCTTCTACCTAGTGGTCGCAACCAGATGTTGGAGCCCAGGATCCAGACGCCACCGTCGACGACGACTCCTACTACACCGGAGGTGCGTACTACTACGTGCTGCCCGCTGACGATGACCAGGAGTAGTTAGGAGGATCCCAGGCAGGAGGCCTGCGCCTCTTTCGATCTGTATCCCAGTTTGTGCTAGCCTTCTTAAGGCAGACTTGTTTAACTTATGTTTGTGCTCAGATATTGTTGCTTCCGCTGACTCGTCTATGATCGAGCTCTTGTATTTGAGCCTTCGAGGCCCCTAGCTTGTAATATGATGCTTGTATGACTTATTTTATTTGTAGAGTTGTCTTGTGATATCTTCCCGTGAGTCCCTGATCTTGATCTTACACGTTTGCGTCTATGATTACTGTACGGTCAAATCGAGGGCGTCACAGCGTTGTAGTAATCAAACTTCTCGGTCTTGTACGAGTTGACGTGACACATCGAAGCACTACACTCGATATATTTCAATAATTTGTGTTTACTGATGTATTAATTACAACACATGCATGCATGTCGTGACTCTCCTTTTGATACTTGCATGTGTTGATTTAATGCACCTTGCCAAATTTTGATTATAAATTTAACTAACCAAATGTTCATGCATGTCACAAAAAATTACGTAATTGAAAACTATGTTCAAATACGAATCAAACGATATAATTTTTGTTAACATGCACTAACATTTTGTCAATTAAATCATTGGTCAAAATTTAGCATGCCAAATACATAGGGGGCCAATAAATATTGTACTCTCACATTTTGTTTTGAGGATAATCCCACATAGAAAATATAAATAATAATGCATGTTGGGGCAGCCTACGTTTCCAATAATTTTAACCATGGTCTTGTACACAAATTTTATGAGGGGGTGGTTGTTCATTTAATGGAGGGTCTTGTACCAGACTTGAACGATACAAAGTGAGACCTAGCACACCGTAACACCACTTGGAATAAGTGGGTAGCTATCTCAAAAAACAATCAACAACTCAAAAAACGGCGACCTGGCACGTACACAATTTTAAACGATTGTTTTGATGGAGTGAAAAATGAAAACTACCCCACTACGTATATATAGGTCGGAGCCTCCGCGCTTGCTTGCTAGGGTTGCTCTATTCACACACTCTCATCCTCTCTAGATCTAAAGAAGATAGCGGTGGTAACACTATCTTTCTCCTTTCAAAAAACACTGTCTTTCTATCCTCACCGCTGGTTACAGATCCGGACGTATCCCCCTCCGCCGGTGAAGGAAGGAGGGCAGCGTTTAGGCCGTCATCGACAGTGAGGGAGGTGACCCACTTCCGGTCATACCGTTATCTCTGGCCAAGTGCCGGTGCGGGAGGTCCTCTGAACCCTTCGTCGTTGCCCTAGTGTGGGTGGATCCGGCCTCCCGCCGCCCACCTATCCACATTCCGACGACCTTCAGGTATATCTTCCTTGGAAACTACCCTAGCTCTACTTCCCCAGCCCGCTAAGTCGCTGCATGTTCATCATTTTCTACCTCTCAGCCCCTCTTGATCAGATGGTCCAAAGACACATATTTTTTTTCTTCTATTGTTAGAGGTAAAGCTACTTCATGGAGTCGAATCTTGTACTTGGTTCAAATAAGAAATAAAGTATGTACATCGGACTTGGTACAAACAGGAAGGATAGGAGGTTGAAAGTAGTACTGACTGGTCATCCAACCGATCTCTTGGTCGAAAAGGGAAATATAGGGGAAACGATGTACACAGTGGTATGACCAGGACTAGATTTTCTATCCACACATAAGATGGCTGCATACATCATTATGATGCAGAGGCCCGGGGCACGCCTCCATTTCCAAAAAACATAGGAGTAGGTGGCTAGAGTGAACAAAAATGAGACCAACCTAGATATGTTTCTTGGATGTTTGTTTCTTGGGGCAACAAACTCCGAATCACCACTTTATGCACCGGTTTAGGTACATGGTGCTGGACTGCTGGTGCACCCACTGTCCCATTCCCTTATACCAAATATTTAGATTTTCTTAATCTAATGCCCCTGGTAAAATGAAGCCATGCCACTGTTATAAGCCATGACAAGTTTAGCCAAATGTTTTTGCCTGTAATTGTTTGAGACTCTGACTGTTTCCTCTGTAGCTATTTGTGCAAACAGGGATATCCATTTCACCTGGTTGCTATTGTGACCTTTTGGTGCACTGCACAAAACACTTCTTAAAAGAAGTGACTTTTGTGTTGTTTAACTGGAATGTCAGAATGGAACAGTTGGTTCATTTCGGTGGAACTGCACAAAGGGAGATCTGTGCTCCAATCCTCATCATCCATATTGGCACCATAACCTTCCTTTAGGTAAGAATGATATTTAATGCATGTGTTCATCTCTATTTTGCGACTGCCAAGATAAAATAATGCTATTGTTTACTAGTACACTTGTACTCCCTCGCTGACAAAACCAATTCTGAAATAGAAGGCCAATCATGTACTTGGTTTCACCAACTGGTGAGGAGAAAGAGAAACATAGCATGAAGAGGAAGAAGAAGAAGAAGAAGAAGAAGAAGAAGAAGAAACAGTGCCAATGTGATTTTGCTGAAGCCGAGGCCTCAGTCGAGGCCATTCAAGGGCTCCGGCAATGTCTACCTTACATGTGAGACGATCCGCCAGGGAGCCCTTCCACTTCTGCGTATTGTCCATGATGAATTTGATGCTACTGTTAGAGTAATATGCTAATGTCTTTCTATCCTTTCTAACTAAGCTAATGAAGGTTTCACCTTGTTCCTACTTGTGCAAACAGGGATCATGTTGTGCCAATCATACATTTTAGTGGAACTACACAAGACAATACAATGAATTGTATCCCAGCCAGTGCTTTAACACTGCTAGAAGTTCTTGATAATCTTTCGATATAATCTCAGCACTAGTAAACAAGAGTGATTTCAACCATACATTTGAAGTGCCCAAAAATATATACTATTGAGTGATTCCAGTGAGTGCTTTATCATCTCTTCTGGGACTACATGAATAAGCTTTTTTGCTCAGGTTGGTACCGGCCTAAGGCCTTCATCCATATTAGTTTGTTGTCATATCTATTTGTATTGTGCTAATGTCATGAGAAACTCCTTTATCTTTGCACATTAAAGTTTTGCAACCTATGATACATGGCAATGCTTTGTGTTGAGCTAATTGACACTGACTAAATAAACTAATACCTCTTGTCGGTGTCAAAACCGGCGGATCTCAGGTAGGGGGTCCCGAACTATGCGTCTCAGGATCGATGGTAACAGGAGACAGGGGACACGATGTTTACCCAGGTTCGGGCCCTCTTGATGGAGGTAATACCCTACTTCCTGCTTGATTGACTTTGATGAGTATAAGGGTTACAAGAGTTGATCTACCTCGAGATCGTATGTTGTGGTCTAAACCCTACAAGTATGATGAGTAATGTCATAATAATCTATTGACTAGCCTGACCTCGGCTTATATAACATACCAGAGGCCTAGTATAACAAGAGTCTGAGTCGAATACGTCGGTGGAGAGGAGTCCTTGTCTTGATCACTAAGTCTTGTGGAATCTTCCTCGTATATGTCTTCGGCTATCCGAACTGGCCCATGAGTAACCAGCCATGGGGGTCCTCGGCCCAATCCAATTGATTGGGAGACAATGTGGTGAGTACCCCCTAGTCCAGGACACCATCAGTAGCCCCCTGAACCGGTCTTCAAGTTGGGGATGCTCCTCGGTTCTTCCGAACTGTTCTTCATCTTCGGTCGCCGGTCTTGAAAACTGGTTCAACAAATCTTCCCATCTTCTATCTTGAGGATTGCCGAGCTAAATCTGAAGATCTCACACGTCGGGTATCCGAGGATCCCTTTAAGTCTTCGGCCTTTATCAATGCCTTGTTATTTTAATACCACACCTCGGGTTTGAAGTTGTTCCCGGGCGACAGCGTCCTCTTGCGTCTGAGCTCCCACGCCGGACTGCATTCGAGGTATCTTTTGCAGCCGAGCACCAACATCGGACCGCTTCCGAGCTCCAACACTGGACTATATCCAAGCTCCAACGCCAGACTGTATCCGAGGTATCATAAAGCACCTTGGTTCAAAAAAGTTGAAGGAGTTTAGCCAAGCTTAATGCCAGAAATGCCCCCTATGGAGCCAGCTGATACGTCTCCGTCGTATCTACTTTTCCAAACACTTTTGCCCTTGTTTTGGACTCTAACTTGTATGGTTTGAATGGAACTAACCCGGACTGACGCTGTTTTCAGCAGAATTGCCATGATGTTGTTTTATGTGCAGAAAACAAAAGTTCTCAGAGTGACCTGAAACTCCATGGAATGTCTCACAATAAATAATAAATAATCCTCGCCAAAGATGAAGACCAGGGGGCCCACACCCTTCTCACGAGGGTGGGGGCGCCCCCCCCCTAGGGCGCGCCCCCTACCTCATGGGCCCCCTGGAGACCTCCCGACTCCAACTCCAACTCTATATAACTGCTTTCGGGGAGAAAAAAATAGGAGAGAAGATTTGATCGTCTTTTACTATACGGAGCCGCCGCCAAGCCCTAAAACCTCTCGGGAGGGTTGATCTGGAGTCCGTTCGGGGCTCCGGAGAGGGGGATTCGTCGTTGTCGTCATCATCAACCATCCTCCATCACCAATTTCATGATGCTCACCGCCGTGCGTGAGTAATTCCATCATAGGCTTGCTGGACGGTGATGGGTTGGATGAGATTTATCATGTAATCGAGTTAGTTTTGTTAGGGTTTGATCCCTAGTATCCATTATGTTCTGAGATTGATGTTGCTATGACTTTGATATGCTTAATGCTTGTCACTAGGGCCCGAGTGCCATGATTTTAGATCTGAACCTATTATGTTTTCATCAATATATGAGAGTTCTTGATCCTATCTTGCAAGTCTATAGTCACCTATTATGTGTTATGATCCGTTAACCCCGAAGTGACAATAATCGGGATACTTACCGGTGATGACCGTAGTTTGAGGAGTTCATGTATTCACTATGTGCTAATGCTTTGTTTCGGTTCTCTATTAAAAGGAGGCCTTAATATCCCTTAGTTTCTGTAAGGACCCCGCTGCCACGGCAGGGTAGGAGAAAAGATGGCATGCAAGTTCTTTTCCATAAGCACGTATGACTATATTCGGAATACATGCCTACATTATATCAATGAATTGGAGCTAGTTCTGTGTCACCCTATGTTATAACTGTTACATGATGAACCGCATCCGGCATAATTATCCATCACTGATCCGATGCCTACCAGCTTTCCATATACTGGTTTATGCTTATTTACTTTCCCGTTACTACAGTTACAATCACTACAAAATACCAAAAACATTACTTTGCTTTCGTTACTCTTTTGTTACCGTTACCATCACTATCATATTACTTTGCTACTAAACACTTTGCTGCAGATATTAAGTTTCCAGGTGTGGTTGAATTGACAACTCAGCTGCTAATACTTGAGAATATTGTTTGGCTCCCCTTGTGTCGAATCAATACATTTGGGGTTGAATACTCTACCCTCGAAAGCTGTTGCGATCCCCTATACTTGTGGGTTATCAAGACTAATTTCTGGCGCCGTTGCCAGGGTGCATAGCTCTATTCTTTGAGTCACTTGGGATATATATCTACTTATCATTTTGAAGAACTTGAGATATCCAAAAACCAAGATCTATCCCTCAACTACGAGGGGAGGTAAGGAACTGCCATCTAGCTCTGCACTTGATTCACCTTCTGTTATGAGTAAATTTGCGACACCTACACCTGCTCCTGCTATTCATTTTTATGTGTCGCATGTTATTGATGATGCCACTTCTGCTATGCATGATACTTGTGATGAAACTACCTCTATGCCTGATACTACTATGCCACTTAGTGATTTTCTCGAGGAACGGCTTGCTAGCTAGGGCTAGAGAGATTGAAAATATTAAGTCTGATTATGATGATGAAAGTGATGATGAAGAATCACTTGTTATTCCTGAGGGTTATTTATTTGATCAAGAAGCTTCTTTTGCTATTTTAGCTTGCAAAGATAGATATGAACTTAAAAAATTATTAGCTAAATGGAGTAAGCAATCTCTAAATGCTAGAATGAAACCTGACCCTGCTTTTGCTACTTCACCTATCTTTGTTAGTGATAAGGATTATGAATTCTCTGTTGATCCTGATATAATTACTTTGGTTGAATCTGATCCTTTTCATGGCTATGAATCTGAAACTGTTGTGGCACATCTTACTAAATTAAATGATATGGCCACCCTGTTCACTAATGATGAGAGATCTCGCTACTTTTATATCCTTAAAATATTTCCGTTCTCATTAAAGGGTGATGCTAAGATATGGTTTAATTCTCTTGATCCTGGTTGTGTGCGTAATCCCCAGGATATGATTTATTACTTCTCTGCTAAATATTTCCCTGCTCATAAGAAACAAGCTGCTTTAAAGGAAATATACAACTTTGTGCAAATTAAAGAAGAGAGTCTCCCACAAGCTTGGGGGAGGCTTCTCAAGTTACTTAATGCTTTGCCTGATCATCCTCTTAAGAAAAATGAAATACTTGATATCTTTTATAATGGACTAACCGATGCTTCCAGAGATTACCTGGATAGTTGTGTTGGTTCTCTTTTCAGGGAAAGAACACCGGATGAAGCTGAAATCTTGTTGAATAATATGTTGACAAATGAAAATAATTGGGCACCTCCTGAGCCAGCTCCTGCTCCAATTAATGATCCTATTCCTAAACCAACTCCGAAGAAGAGAGGTGTTCTATTTCTCAGTCCTGAAGATATGCAAGAGGCAAAGAAATCAATGAAAGAAAAAGGTATTAAAGCTGAAGATGTTAAGAATTTACCTCCTATTGAAGAAATACATGGTCTTAATTTACCGCCTATTGAAGAAACATATGATCTTAATCCTTTATTTATTGAAGAACCTCCAGACCTCGATAACCTGACACAGGTAGTAAAGGTAAATTCTCTCTATAGATATGATAAAGCTGAAATCCCTCCTGCTAAAATTGCTAGCCCATGCTTGGAAGAGTTTGATAATTTTATGTTTAAGCAAGAAGACTTCAATGCTTATTTTGATAAACAATTAAAACAAGATGCTGATATGATTAAATACTTGGGTGATTATATGGCTAATATCAAAGGTGAACTTAAACTTGTTAGCCTACATGCTTCTATGGTTACCACTCAAGTACAACAAGTACTGAAAGCTCAAAAAGAATTGCTCAATGAGATGAATAGTAAGAAGTGGTAGAATGACTCAGGAACCTTTGTATCCTGAAGGCCACCCTAAGAGAATTGAGCAAGATTCTCAGAGAAATAATATTGATGCACCTAGTTCTTCTAAAAAGAAGAAAAAGTAAAATGATAGAACTGTGCAAACTTCTAGTGAACCTATTGTTGAACCACCTGATAATCCAAATGATATCTCTATGTCTGATGTTGAAACACAATCTGGCAATGAACATGAACCTAATGAAAATGTTAATGATGATGTTCATAATGATGCTCAACCTAGTAATGATAATGATGTAGAAATTGAACCTGCTGTTGATCTTGATAACCCACAATCAAAGAATTAACGTTATGATAAGAAAGATTTTGTTGCTAGGAAACATGGTAAAGAAAGAGAACCTTCGGTTCAAAAACCAGTGCCTTTTCCTCCCAAACCATACAAGAAAAAGGATGATGAGGATTTTGAGCGCTTTGCTGAAATGATTAGACCTATATTTTTGCGTATGTGATTAACTGATACACTCAAAACCAATCCTTATGCTAAGTACATGAAAGATATTGTTACAAATAAAAGAAAGATACCGGAAGCTGAAATTTCCACCATGCTTTCTAATTATACTTTTAAGGGTGGAATACCAAAGAAACTTGGATATCCAGGAGTACCTACTATACCATGCTCCATTAAAAGAAACTATGTTAAAACTGCATTATGTGATCTTGGAGCCGGTGTTAGTGTTATGCCTCTCTCTTTATATCGTAGACTTGACTTGAATAAGTTGACACCTACTGAAATATCTTTGCAAATGGCTGATAAATCAACTGCTATACCTATCGGTATTTGTGAGGATGTGCCTGTTGTGGTTGCAAACGTTACTATTTTAACGGACTTTGCTATTCTTGATATTCCCGAGGACGATAGTATGTCTATTATTCTTGGAAGACCTTTTCTTAATACTGCAAGGGCTGTTATTGATTGCAACAAAGGCAATGTCACTTTTCATGTTAACGGTAATGACCATACGGTACACTTTCTGAGGAAACAACCTCAAGTTCATAGTATCAATTCTATCGGAAAAATTCCATCGATTATATTTGGAGGTTTTGAATTTCCTCTTCCTACTGTCAAGAAGAAATATGATATTCTTATTATTGGGGATGTGCATATCCCCGTTGAGGTAACATAGTGTTATTCAAAATTTCTTCGGTTTCATGTTAATCGGAATGAGTTTGTTAACAAGACTTGATCAACCTTGTTAGTGGATTCCTTTTGATGATCATGAGATGGATGAAACTAGAAGGCACAACCTTCTGTACCCTCCTTTAACTTTCTGTTATTTTTATTAAATAAAATAAAATTAAATATTTTTCTGTCTGTTATCTGATTATCCGTGCAATATAAAAATACCCCGAAAATAAAAGTTCTCCAAATGCCTTGAAATTTAAATATGATTTTTTATAGAATATTTGAGAATATTTGGCACTGAGAACACGACAGGGGGGTCATCCACCTGGCCACGAGCGTGGAGAGCGCGCCCTACCCCCCTGGGCGCCCCTTGCCTCCTGGGCCCACGGTGGACCTCCTCCACTTATCCTTTCACCCATACAGTCATTCGTCCTCCCACAAACACGAATATCCAGCTCAAACCCGAGCCCAAGCTCATTTTGCTGCCATTTTCGATCTCCTTGCTCAAAGCACCTCTCACAAAAACTGCTTGGGGAGATTGTTCCTTGGTATGTGACTCCTCCATTGAACCAATTAGTTTTTGTTCTAGTGCTTTATTCATTGAAAATTTGTGCTGCTTAGGTGAGCATGTTCTTGAGCTTGCATGTCAAATTTATATAGTCAAAAGTAGTTTTGGTGCATGATATAGGCTCTAGGCACTTGTAGGAGTAGTTGCTATCAATATTATTGAGTTTGGTTTACTTTTATTTTAAAGTTACTAAAAATTTCTGAAATTTTTCAGAGGAAGAAATATGCTTAGGAAAATGTACCAAGGTGGTTCTTCAAGGAAGCAAGGACCCAGGCTTGCAATGCGTGATGCTGATGAAGAACCACCAAGAGATGCTCCAGTGTGTCCTTGTGAATGGCCTTCAGAAGACTTCATGGATCGAGCGGGGATTAAGGAAGAATTTAACGCAAATTTGCGTAATGCTGATCTTGTGAGCTTCGAGGAAGAGAAGTGCAGCCAGTATCACTATCTCACTAGTTCCTTTGTGAGGAGGTTTGAATTTTCATCTTCACGTAATTCTCCAACTGTCCTGTTTGACCTTTATGAAAATTCTTACACTATGGACTTAGAGGATTTTACCACTGCTTGCAAACTTCCACAATGGGGTAGTATCAGGGAACCTCGCAAATCTGAATTTAGAGATTTTCTTGCTAGTATAACTATGGGGGAATCTAGAGATATAACACAAGCTACAATAGGGAGCATTCATTTTCCTGCTATACATTGTTTTGCTCTCTTCATAGGTAGATGCATTAACGGTAAAGATGAAGCATGTCACATGTGTGTCCCCGACCTCAGTATTCTTAGTAGTGTTGTGTTGGGAGACAAATCTTATAATTTGGGAGCCATTGTTGCACGTAGGCTGCATCTTAATAGATTTAATGGAGATTTCTTTGGTGGAATTTACCTAAACCCGCTTAGCTGATTATCTTGGTGTAACTATACGTAATGATGATATTGAATTACCTCCTGCTTACCTAGACTTTAATGCTATGGTTCACCACCAGCTTGTCGAGAGGAATGAATCACCTCTCCAGTATCGCCTAATCTTTGACAGACGTCGTGTTGTCCATATTACTCTCCCTGCTTTCTTTGACTATCAGGCAAGAGGAGGATATACTATTACCAGAGAGGAGGCAGATGAGTACGAGAGGAGAGCGGGGGCTGCTCGTCGCCACACTGCTGCTCAAGAGCCGATAGCCGCTGCATCCCAGTACGACCGCAACTTTTAGTACGGATATCAGCCAGGGCAGCCGTGGCCATAGACTAACTTAGGCCAAAAGCCTAAGCTTGGGGGAGTACGTATTTCTCACTGACATTACATTTATGTTCACACACACTCATTGCTAGATGTCGGTGCTCATACTTTTTCATTGTATCATCCATGCTAGTTTATTTCCTTTTATGCTTTCTTCTTGTGTGTTTAATAAACCTTAAGAAAAACCAAAAAAATTAGTTGTAGCTTTTAATTAATTTACTTTCTCTGCTTGTAGTAGTAATTAAAAAGAAAGCCCAAAAATATATTTCATTTTCTTCTTTTGCTTGTTGGGAGCTTTCCCGTGTAAATAGTTTTATTTCTTTTATTTTCTTTGGGGGTCAGTAGGAGAAGACCATGATTAAATTGTTGAAGTGGCTCTTATATGCATTGTTGTTTATCTGACAAAAGAGCCCATATTGCTTTGTCTTCTCCTGATTATTGAATGCTCACAGATTCCAGCTTAGTCCAATGCACGTGCACTCTTATTATTATCCACGTCGTTCGGTCGTGCAAGTGAAAGGCAATTATGATGATATATGATGGACTGACTGAGATGAGAAAAGCTGGTAGGAACTCGACCTCTTTTGTTTTTGTAAATATGATGAGTGCATCGTCCTTTATTCAGCTTGTTATGAATAAATATGTTTGCAATGACAATTAGAGATCATAGTTGCTTGTGACATGCTTGATTAGCTATGAGTTATAATGGTTTACCTTGCGTGCCAACATGCTATTAAAATGGTTATGATGTGGTATGATAGGGTGGTATCCTCCTCTGAATAATTTAAGTGACTTGACTTGGCACATGTTCACGCATGTAGTTCAAAAACTCAACATAGCCTTCACGATATTTATGTTCATGGTGAATTATATCCTACTCATGCTTGCATCCAATGTTTATTAATTTTAATGCATGTACATGGCCGTTGTCGCTCTCTAGTTGGTCGCTTCCCAGTCTTTTGCTAGCCTTCACCTGTACTAAGCGGGAATACTGCTTGTGCATCCAATCCTTTAAACCCCAAAGTTATTCCAGATGAGTCCACTATACCTTCCTCTATGCGGTATCTACCTGCTGTTCCAAGTAAATTCATATGTGCCAAACTCTAAACCTTCAAATAATCATCCTGTTTTGTATGCTCGAATAGCGCATGTATCAACTAGGGCTGTCTGTATCTTCCATGTTAGGCGGGTTATTCTCAAGAGGAGTGGACTCCGCTCCTCATTCACGAGATAAATGGCTGGTCACCGGGATGCCCAGTCCCATGCTTTATGCAAACTATATCAAAAATAATTACAAAACAAAACTCCCCCTGGGACCTGATGTATGTTGGAGGCACTCGTTGTTTCGAGCAAGCCATGGATTGATGTTTGTTGTTGGAGGGGGAGTATAAACTTTACCATTCTGTTTGGGAACCGCCTATAATGTGTGTAGCATGGAAGATATCGCCATCTCTTTTGTTATGTTGACAATGAAAGTATACCGCTCAAAATATTATTCATCTCTATTTCAAAACCGAGCTCTGGCACCTCTACAAATCCCCGCTTCCCTTTGCGAAGGGCCTATCTATTTACTTTTATGTTGAGTCATCACCCTCTTATTAAAAAAGCACTTGCTGGAGAGCACAGCTGTCATTTGCATTCATTACTGTTAATTTATATTGGGTGTGACTATGATTGGATCTCTTTTACCATGAATTACAATGTCTAGTCAGTCCTTGATTGTCGGAGTAATTGGACACAGATACCCCGAAGACGGCGAGACAAGAATTCAAGACATCAGGGCTAGCAAAGCCCCTCAGTCCAACTACCTGGCTGACGGCTGACTGCTGGCTGCTGACTGCTCCACCAGGCCGACTGCTGACTGCCGACTCCTCCACCAGGCCGACTACTGGCTGCCGACTCCTCCACCAGGCCGACTACTGGCTGCCGACTCCTCCACCAGGCTGACTGCTGGCTATCGACTGCTCCACCAGGCCGACTGCTGGCTGCCGACTGCTGGCTGCCGACTGCTCCACCAGGCCGACTGCTGGCTGCCGACTGCTCCACCAGGTTGACTGCTGGCTACCGACTGCTCCACCAGGCCGACTGCTTGTTGCCGACTGCTGGCTGCCGACTGCTGGCTGCCGAATGCTCCACCAGGCCGACTGCTGGCTGCCGACTGTTGGCTGCCGACTACTCCACTAGGCCGACTGCTGGCTGCCGACTCCTCCACCAGGCCGACTGCTGGCTGCCGACTCCTCCGCCAGGCCGACTGCCCGAAGTCAACTGCAGCCTGACGAAACACCGACGGGACGACCATACCGTGATGTCATCTACAGTGTACTGCGTCCCCTGGGTACTGATTTATAAAGTACCCCAGGGGACAAGCATGACATGCACCATGCCTAGACCATGCCACTACATAGCTTGGTTTGTAAGCTACCCAAGGTAGCTTACAACCAACGCTACCACCACCCATGCCTACCACTATATAAGCTAGCTCCATCCATCCATCAGAGGGGGCCTCACGCATGCATGCTAGCTAGCAAGATAGCTAGCTACCGCACACACACACACACACATGCATGGCCACTAGTTCATACGGCCACTCGGCCGTGGGCACGCATGCCCGAGATATAGCTCCAGAAGCAACTCTGTACCAGATATACCACATATACTCAGACATGCAGGAGTAGGGGTGTTATCTCTCCGGAGAGCCCCGACCTTGGGTAAACTAGCGCGTGATACTCGCATACCCGTCCCAGGATATTCCGGCAGCAGTCTTGCCCTCACACGAAGCCACCTTGTGGCATATGTCGTCTTGCACACCCCCTGTGAGAATACCACGACATTGATCTTTAAAGGTTCTCTGCATTTATGTTTTGCGGTCTCAGAAAGGGCTAGCGAGATACCATCTTGTTATATCATATTATGGTTGTTTTGAGAAAGTGTTGTCATCCGAGATTTATTATTATGACTTGCTAGTTGATTATGCTATTGATATGGGTAATCATGAGACCTGAGAATTATTGCAAATGTGGTTAGTTATAATCTTTGCTGAAAACTTGAAAGCTAGCTTGACATATTTACAACAACAAGAGCAAACAGAGTTTGTAAAAGTTTTTCTTTATTTCTTTCAGTTTGTCAACTGAATTGCCTGAGGACAAGCAAGGGTTTAAGCTTGGGGGAGTTGGTACGTCTCCGCCGTATCTACTTTTCCAAACACTTTTGCCCTTGTTTTGGACTCTAACTTGTATGAAACAAACCCAGACTGACGCTGTTTTCAGCAGAAATGCCATGATGTTGTTTTATGTGCAGAAAACAAAAGTTCTCGGAATGACCTGAAACTCCACGGAATGTCTTACAATAAATAATAAAAAATCCTCGCCAAAGATGAAGGCCAGGGGGCCCACACCCTTCTCACGAGGCTGGGGGCGCCCCCCTACCTCGTGGGCCCCCTGGAGACCTCCCGACTCCAACTCCAACTCTATATAACTGCTTTCGGGGAGGAAAAAAATAGGAGAGAAGATTTCATCGCGTTTTACAATACGGAGCCGCCGCTAAGCCCTAAAACCTCTCGGGAGGGCTGATCTGGAGTCCGTTCGGGGCTCCGGAGAGGGGGATTCGTCGCCGTCGTCATCATCAACCATCCTCCATCACCAATTTCATGATGCTCACCGCCGTGTGTGAGTAATTCCATCGTAGGCTTGCTGGACGGTGATGGGTTGGATGAGATTTATCATGTAATCGAGTTATTTTTGTTAGGGTTTGATCCCTAGTATCCATTATGTTCTGAGATTGATGTTGCTATGACTTTGCTATGCTTAATGCTTGTCACTAGGGCCCGAGTGCCATGATTTCAGATCTGAATCTATTATGTTTTCATCAGTATATGAGATTTCTTGATCCTATCTTGCAAGTCTATAGTCACCTATTATGTGTTATGATCCGTTAACCCCGAAGTGACAATAATCGGGATACTTACCGGTGATGACTGTAGTTTGAGGAGTTCATGTATTCAGTATGTGCTAATGCTTTGTTCCGGTTCTCTATTAAAAGGAGGCCTTAATATATCTTAGTTTCTGTAAGGACCCCGCTGCCACGGGAGGGTAGGACAAAAGATGTCATGCAAGTTCTTTTCCATAAGCACGTATGACTATATTCGGAATACATGCCTACATTATATCAATGAATTGGAGCTAGTTCTGTGTCACCCTATGTTATGACTGTTACATGATGAACTGCATCCGGCATAATTATCCATCACTGATCCGATGCCTACGAGCTTTCCATATACTGGTTTACGCTCATTTACTTTCCCGTTACTACTGTTACAATCACTACAAAATACCAAAAGCATTACTTTGCTTTCGTTACTCTTTTGTTACCGTTACCATCACTATCATATTACTTTGCTACTAAACACTTTGCTGCAGATATTAAGTTTCCAGTGTGGTTGAATTGACAACTCAGCTGCTAATACTTGAGAATATTCTTGGGCTCCCCTTGTGTCGAATCAATAAATTTGGGTTGAATACTCTACCCTCGAAAGTTGTTGCGATCCCCTATACTTGTGGTTTATCACCAGCCATTCAAATCCGAGCTTTATGCCGGACTACCTCCGAGGTGGTGCACCACCCCGACTATGGGTTGATTTTTTGTCAATATTTTTGATTGGTGCAATTTATTCTCTGCCGAGATATATAGCCAGTAGCCCTCAAGGTGTGTATCGGTCTAAAACCCGAGATGCACCTGAAGGATGACATAAGACCGTTGATCCCAGTACCCGCTGAGACTCAGGTTGATTTGCAAAATCGGCCTGTGGATCAAGTCCTAGCTCGGTAGAATACTTCGGGACACAAAAAGCGGCGTGCTCAGTCCTCGAGACTCAGGTTGGGTGCGGCTGACCAACCTGAGGATCAAAATCTCTTCGGAAACTGTATTGCACTTAAAATTTTCTGCACTGGACAGGCAATGCAGTAGCACCCGAGACACTGGTCGGGTGGCAACACCAGATCAGGGGATCGATGTGCCCCTTTAATATTTGTGAATAATAAGCCCAAAGCCCAGTAGCCCCCGAGCCTTAATGCGGGCACGGGTGGCCGAATTAAGGAAAGATATCCATAGTAAAATCACAAATTATGTGTAATGACTCTATGTATCCAAGTACTTTACGTCATTAATGCTCAGATCCGCATTGTACAAAACTTTGTTGACCGACCATCGGCTTCCACCTCCTCGGCCAGTAGCCGAGGAGTGTTTGTCATACTTTATAAAGCCTATATGAGGGCAAAGATTTACAACAAACAAGGCAATCTAGCCATACGGTTTTATAAACAAAGGTACACAGAGAGATATGTTATAAGAAATGTCTTCCAAAGAAAATAGTCCCGCTATCGGTTCCTTTCTTTGGGTTGTCATGCTAAGCATGATCATGAAACCTCAGCTCTAATGTAAGAGCAAAATATTGAGGATTTAGTTTGGGAGGCCAGTTACTAGCCCCCGGTAGTGTTCGGCGACAGTCGAGGTCAAGCCATAAACACTTCAGCCAATGTTATGAATGGCCCGTCAACACAGTCATCGGATCGCTGACCAGTTTAAGCTTATTGTGACAGTTAGTTTTCAGCTTTCTCCACTGAGGCGCTTAACCATGTGAGCTGGAAGCACAATCGCAGTGGTTCTCCCTTTGCACACCTAGCCGAACAAAGTGGAACATAGGAGGCAAGCGCAGGAGCCGGGCAACCCAACTATTGACCGAAGACACAATCAAAACCGATGCATATATAGCCATATCCAAGAATGTTTTTGCTGAATCTCTAAAGGTGTCCGGCGTTGCACTACGAGACTTGTGCTGAAAACACACAAACAGTTTGAAAGTGCCATAAGCTTGGAAAAACAAAAAATGTTAGCAAAAACTTGACGTCCGAACAAGATCAAGTGTCCGGTGCCAATCCGAAAATTGGAAGAAAAAATGTGCTTCTGTCGTGCTTTAACATGACACATCCACTCTCAAGACTTCACGCGGGTCAGCCTACGGCTTCAATCTCCTTATCCCAAAGGCAAAGTACTTCTCCGAGGTCAGTTTAGCAAACTAAACTCAAGCGGCTTTCAGAGAGAAGACAGGCTATCCAGCTATTGACCATAAACTCGAGTCGAAAAAGGAGCGGTAGAAAAAGACTTTGCAACGACCAAGAAGAAAACACATTTACTATAAAACAACTCATATAAATTTTAAGAGCCCCCAAGTGACTTGGGTAAAAGAATTTTATGTATAATGATTGTATGTACCGAAGTACTTATATCATATATGTGTTCACCCGAACTTTAAACGCGTCTTAACCGACCGTCGGCTTCTCCCTCTTCGGCCAAGGGCCGAAAAGTCTCATGTACTCACCTGTCGAGAGTATCGACAGTGTTTCCGATGACCAGGCAATCAGGCCATAAGGCTGTAACAGACAAAGCGCGCTCAGAGAACTTATGCTATATTACTGACGAAGTGTAAGAAGCATCTTCGAAGAAAATAGTACCCCCACTGATACCTTTCTTTGGTGCTCATTATTACTATGAGACTTGTGCAATAGATTTTTTGTACTCATGAGTTCTGTTGTGTGCCGACCATGATTGAAAACAATAAGAGCGCTAGCTTTCGGCTTCACCCAGTCTGAGGTCAGAGCTCGGATGACCCGGTCGTGACAATTGCAGAGGTGCTCCCTTTACTCACTAGCCGAACAATCGGGAACATAGGGGTAAGCACAGGAGCCAGGCAACCCAGCTTGCGGAACACTTAAGTCAATATGGTGCATATTGTGGCGTAATACACGAACAAGGAATGAAGCCGTACAAGTATAATCATATGCAAGAGGAAAAGCTTCATGAAGGAAGCCCCCAAGTAAACGAGGTATTTGAATTTGCTTGCAACAAACAAGGCTTTGACAAAGAATTTTGTCACAAACAACTTTTTGCCAAAAAAGTATAATGCTTGGTCGAACCGAACAAAATTTAAAACTGAAAGTTTTTGAGCATGAAAGCGACTTAGCTGGCTAATGTGCTCGATGTTGATGACGCATGCCGAGATTGTGGCGGGATGAGACCCCAGCCCCCAAGCTAGTCCCGAGATGTCTGAGTAAAGAGCTCGGCTTGATTAAGTGGTGACGCATCATAGTCGATGGGCGAGGTGAAAACCCCAGTCCTACCGCGGCGACGGAGCAGGCTAGCAGTGTGATGTTGAAGCCCCCAGCCTGTGTTAATGAAGTGATGACGAAGCCCCCGGTCAGCTGAGGTGACGTGGTACGTTAGTACACCGAGGTGACAGTGCTGCCCGGCCTGGATTATCTACACTCGATGAGGTAGAGCTCTCTCGGCGATGCCGAAGTCCACGAGGCAACCGAACACATCGGTATGGCAACACGCCCAACAAGGTGATCATGCGAGCTGATTTACGCCGATTGGGACGACAGCGTCGGCTTGCCGAAGAGACCATGTGACGCATTCGAAGTCGATCACCTACACACGTAAAATAATGTGGTCCAAAAAAGGATAATTGCTTTTTGCAAAAAATAATTTATTGAAAGAGATGTGGCCTGGTGCCGAAGTCATGTCGTTGCAGGGCGTCGACGTGACGCGGTGAAGGCGTGGCCAAGCCCGAATTCGCAGGCCGGTGTGAGTTCTAGATGCAGCATTCGCCGAACTGTATACGGAAACTGACCAGACCGCTACGCCACCGTTGTTAATGCGGCCACCATTTGATAGACCTGTGTATAGATGATGAAACAAATCGGAGTAATAATTCCTCGGGAAAAATAAACCCAGGGAAGAAAAAATACTAGGATTAATAGCACCTGATTTGTCTGTTGTAGCAATCTGAAGAAAGGTTACTCCCAAACATGGGACTCGATCTACACACCCATTGCCTGATGGATGATGAAGCGGTGGACGGAGTAGGTCGGTAAGGAGAAGTTGCAGCTGCCGTGTCAGCCAAGGTGTTGAAGCAGTTCGGCGTGATGGACATCGGCTTGAAGAAGCAACAGTACGGCCATGCCGACGCAGGTCGTAACTTGTGATGCGGTCAATGCCGGTTTGATGAAGTGACCATGCGGCGATGCCTGTATGCCCGCTCCGTGTAATCCGTGGGGCGGCGATGTTGGTGATGATTTATCCTTGTTGATTCCGAACTCTTGTTCGCTCGCCGAGATGATGATCCAAAGAAGCTGAGCTCGGCTCAAAAGGCGATGACGTGTCTAGCGCAGGTCGGCAACCGTGGAGCAATATTGCCAGATTGGTTTGACACCAGCATGATAGTGAAGATTACCTCAGAGGAGGCTTAAAATTTTACGGGCACGTGTTTAAAAACAATGCACAATACCCTAGGAACAAATTCCTTTAAGAAGGTTGTCCCATATCACGTTCATAAAGAAACATGAATTCGGGTCGGATCCGTATTCGCACAGGAAACAAACCCGAAAAGTGATGCACTAATCGGAGGGTTTCTGGAGTTTGGACGGTCGGATCGAGCTTAAATTTTGAGGGGTGTTAGATATAGGAATTGCGCACCCGGTAAACGGTTGGATCTTCCAAAGGATGTCCAAGCTAGGTGCTGTAGACCACGCCCTAAACTCGTCCAGATTCCCGTCCAGATTTGACAGGGCTCCGGTATATCGTAGATTGCCGGAGATTCCTCCACCGGAACTCGATAAAATTTTGCATGGTTGTTGTATAATCAATTTCGCACAATTCCACCAAAGAGATCATCAAAGTGATGCTCGAAGAGGTGGTGGCAGCGAATACAAGTTCGCTGTTTGGAAAAACAGCACGGTCGCCCAAGGGCAATGTTGACGTTGAGCCCCCGAGCTCCATGGATGATTCATCCATGATCTTGATAGAGATCAGAGTTGATGTTCATGAAGGCCCTCATCCGAACATGATGATCGGAGATGGAGCGCGGTCCTCGATCGAGCCAAGGTGACCAGTCGAGCCGGCGACGAAGATGCCGGCATCACAGTTGATCTGCGGGCGAGCCATTGATCCTTTGTCGATCGCATAGTGAAACTCTCAATGAAAGTACCATTGTCAGTTTCAAAACCGGCGGATCTTGGGTAGGGGGCCCCGAACTATGCGTCTAAGGATCGATGGTAACAGGAGACAGGGGACACGATGTTTACCCAGGTTCGGGCCCTCTTGATGGAGGTAATACCCCTATTCCTGCTTGATTGACTTTGATGAGTATAAGGGTTATAAGAGTTGATCTACCTCGAGATCGTATGTTGTGGTCTAAACCCTACAAGTATGATGAGTAATGTCATAATAATCTATTGACTAGCCTGTCCTCGGCTTATATAACATACCAGAGGCCTGGGATAACAAGAGTCCTAGTTGAATACGTCGGTGGAGAGGAGTCCTTGTCTTGATCACCAAGTCTTGTGGAATCTTCCTCGTATATGTCTTCGGCTGTCCGAACTGGCCCATGAGTAACCAGCCATGTTGGTCCTCGGCCCAATCCAACTGATCGGTATACGATGTGGTGAGTACCCCCTAGTCCAAGACACTGTCACCTCTCTTTAAGCAAAGTACTATGTTGCTAACTTTACCCATTAAGATAATGAGGGTGCTTCTATTTGTTAGCGTATGTTTCATCAACTAGTCACACTATTACAGTAATCTCACTCTCTCAATATATGTGCCAACACGGATGCTCGATTTTGGTGGAACTACACAAAAACTTTGGGTGCTTCATTGCCTCGACAACTTCCTTCCTTTCCTGTCAGTCGCTAACCTGGGCTTACGTCCTTCCTTTGCTATCAGTCGCTTGGCTTATCTCGGATTCCAGTCAAAGCAAATAGTAATTGATATGCTACCTCACACAGGTTGGTACTGGTCTTTATCCTGATTATTGTGCTTGTCATATGTATTGGTAATTTGGTATTGTGCTACTCTTTGCCGATTTCATAAAGGAGTAACTTGGAGCCTGAACTGCAGGAAAATCATTACATTGGGTGATTTATGTAGAACTGCACAAAAGGATCAGACGGACAGGTACTTATGCTGCTGCTATGTACTCCAAAGTTCACTCAGACAAGCATCGATGTTGACAAGAAGTGCCTATATTCATTCGAGTATCAACCAGCGTCAACTAGTTGTCAAACTCCAAGTATTAGGAGAGTGAATGCCAAAAATATTGCTTGGCGCATAGTCCAGAAAAACGCAGTCCAGTCTTTGGTCCCAACTTGTGCCTTTTGGTTATCGGCACATATGGTACCGAACTGTATGGCATGGAGTCTAAAGATTCTAGACAAGTTGGTTGACGTGTATATTCATCTGGCACTTAATTAGTCTGCACGCCAGGGATGCTTCATTTCAGTTGAACTGCACAAAAAATTTGGGTGGTTCATTTTCTCAACCGCCTCCTTTCTTGTCTGCAATGTAGAATTTTGGCGAGCTGCCGGACCAAGATGAGCCAGTAAACTAGTTGGATGATAGTAGTGGCCAAGTTTCTCAAATCTCCCTCGGCACGAGGCCACTATTTGAAGATAAACATACAAGCAAAGTTCATATTGTCTATGTTGTCTCTTATGTACTCGAAAGTTTACTCGTACAAGCATTAATTTTAGTAAGAAGTACCTCCGACTGAACACCATTTACCAGTCTGTACCCTAGGTAATTAAAGTTCGTCCATGGATGATATTGGCTGTGATCTCAATCATTTGGTTGCATAAACATACTGAACATGTGTATATCTGAATCTTTTTATGGATTATCTATGAATATTGTCAAGTGATCTATCAATCATTTGGATGCATAGACATGCTGAACTTGTGTACATATATGAATCTTTTGAGTTGCTGATTGTGAATGTTGGCTATGAATATGAACGTGTCCTGTGAACCTGAATTTGAAACGAATGTTTACCTGTCCTGTTGTACTTGTGTGTGAACTTGTTAGTATGTCTACTATGGGATTTGTGGCGTGTGGGTGTCAACGGCACACCTTCTTCCCGAGAAGAACTACACCTGCTTTGTTAGGGTAGCAACGACGCCTCAGCTCTTTTTAATATTTTTGCTTTGTCTTCCCCCCTCCCCCGCTCAACCCCTACCGCAATGTTTTCGGCCTCAAAACAAGCATAGTACTGCGTTGTTTGGGGGGCTTGATAAAAAATCGAGTGCTGGTTTCTGTAGGTTGGCCCGCCCAGCAAATGGGTTGCTGGTCCACCACGGTCTGGGAGGCTAAAAATACAAGTTGTATGGTGCAGAGGCAAGTAAAAAACGCCATCGAGAGCCATCCACTAAAGAAAAAAATCGTGTCTGATGTGCTTCTTCAGTCGCGCCGCTGGCCCCCTCTTTAATCCAGTTCGCTCGGGGATCTAGCTGATAAGTATCATTTTTTCTAGAGGGCGAACAAGTATCAGCTAGGCCTAGGTATGTGTAGCCCATGACATATGGAGATAGTGGTTTCAACTTATTTTTTGAGGTCCATACCGGCCTATGGGCTTCCGAGCGTAGGTTTTACTTTTTCTTAAATACCAGCAGCCCAATGTATTTTCTTAATAAAACGCAGATCTCTGTTCTATTTATCTATATATAAGAATAATAATATTGTGTCCTATTTATGTTTTCCCTTCTAACCACATTATATATTTATATTATTACTATTATCTTATATTTTATAAAGACTTATATATACATTATAAAAACATCCCACGTGTTATTAACTTATAAAAGTAAATGTTTAACATAAGTTGGCAAGGAAAATCCTGGTTGTTTTTGACTCATAGGTAGAAAAATTCTGATGTTTGCGCACAAAAGCTTGCGAAGATTTTAAGGACCAATGTAATAATAACGCACTCATTTTTATTTTGAGCAATAACTCGCTAATTTGTTAGTTTTATATATAAAAAATGTGTCACAACGGTTTATTTTTTGATATTAATTGCTCCTTCTAACCTAACATTATATATAGAACGAGCCCAGCTAATTCATGTATTTCAAGAAAATGCAAATGGGCTGGTATTTCTTAGAAAATATTAAATGGGCCACATTGACGCGAAATTATTTGTTCACCCAGCCCAACAAATGGACTGTACATTCTAGAAAACATGGGTTAAATGTATGCCACATTTTTGTAGGCTAACATATGAGCCAATAGGTCGAAGCCTACGCAGGGCGTTGTCAACTTGGTCAACAAATGATTATGACATCCACAGCCATTGGATTTATATCCAACGGCCGGCATGCACCTTCAATCTCTCGTCTTCTTCCTCCAGCGTCGCTGGGACTGCCTGGTCCGGCCTGCACCGGCTAGCGGCTCTGCTTAGCGCGCATCACTGTGAAGCGCTACCCCACCGCCGGCCAGGCTATCCCTCCGCCCCTCCACACCTCCTGTTATTCTCCACCGACTTCAGCCCCACGCCGCACCAGAACCAGTTATAACATTTGTACTCCTCTCAATCTGCGACTCCACTACCGCGTCTTCCCATCTCCTGGTCGTTCCCGTACGGGGCCTCGTCGCCGTTCACCGCCTCGCTACGCTCAGCGCGGCGTGGTCAACAAACGAGAGTTGTTGGAAGAGGACTGTACATGGAGAGCCTGACGGCTGGGACCCACGAGGTCCATGGTCGCATGCAAGAAAAGTTTATCCATATTAAGCTGAAAAATTGCTCCCCCTGATAGCTGGGACCCACCGGATGTATCATCACACGGAAAGAAGTGCCTCCTTGTTATGCGAAAAAAACTATTCCTCCCATTGACAGCTGGGACCCGTCAGATTTGGTGGCTGACTTATGGGACTACTAAGCGGACGTGTATGCAGGGCTTTGTTAATTAATCAACAATGATTCTACCAGCTGGACCATTGGATGTCAATCCCACAGCCGCGCTCCTTCTTCAACGTCTATTCTTGCTCCTGTCTCCCGTGGACGGGAGTGCTGCCGCGCATCCGAACCAGTCAAATTTCACACTCCTCTCCATCTGTGACTCCACTGCTGCCTCTTCCCCATCTAAGGGTCATTCCAGTCTGGGGCCTCGCCGTCTTCCACCGGCCTTGGTGCGCTCGGCACGGTGTGGTCAACATGGTCAACAAACGAGAGTCATCGGAAGATGACTATACGTGAGAGGCTGGCAGTGGGGACGCACCACGCCCATGGACGCATGCATGCGACTGCATCCTTTTTACCCTGAAAAGTAATGTTTTCTCCCCCTGACTGCATGGACCCACCAACTACATCTTCACACGCAAGGAAGTGCGTCCACATTATGGGCAAAAAAATTGATTCGCCCCCCTAACTGTTGGGACCCACCAACTACATCTTCGCATGCAAGAAAGTGCCTGACAGTCAGGACCCACCTGGTTGAAGCATACGCAGCATTGTCATTCTGGTCGCGAACGTGTACGTACATACTGGTCGATGTAGAGGCGCGCACGTGTCATAGTAGAGGCACGCACGTAGCATGTACACGTACATACAGCGGCCAGGGTGCAAGAAAGTAAATACGGTCATGTACGTACATATGGGCGGGGTCTCGAACGCCTACTCGCGCATATATATATACAGACGGCTAGTGCTTGTGTACATGGAGAGGCAACGGACGGCAACAACGGCGTCATGTTCATCGGGCAACGAACCGGCTGGGTCGGAACGAAGAAACGGCGTCCTGTTCATCGGGAGGCAACCGACTGGGTCGGAATACGTTGTGTTCATTGGGAGCCAACCGGCTTGGACGGAACAGCCGATAAAAACGAGGCATGGCGTATCGCAGAACGGAGGAAATGGCCTTGTGTTCGACCGGCCACGGTCGAAACAGGATCCTGTTCATCGGGAGGGGTCTGGCGTACCGCAAAACGGAGGAAATGGACCTCCTACGATGGAAACGGGGTCCTATTGATCGGGAGGGGTGTGGCATACCCCAAAACGGAGGAAATGGAATTGTGTTGGAGCGCTACGGTCGAAACGGGGGTCCTGTTCATCGGGAGGGGTGTGGCGTACCGCAAAACGGGACTCCATAGGATACTGTTCATCTCCACCGTCGACTGCCTCCACGGGCTACTGTTCATCCACCGTCGACCTCCTCCAGCCTCCACCTGCGACTGTTCATCCACGGGCTCCTGTTCATCCAACCTCCACCGCGCGCTCCTCCACCGGCTACTATTCAACCAGCCCTCTCCAGGGGGTCCTGTTCAACCACCCCTCCATGGGCTACTGTTCATCCAGCCCTCCACGGGGTCATGTTCATCTAGCCCCTCACGGGGTCCTGTTCATCCATCCTCCAACAGGCTCGATCGATCGAGGTCCTGTTCATCCAGCGGCAACGGCCTCTACTACCACGGGGTCCTGTTTATCCAACCCCCCACCGGGAACTGTTCATCCAAACCCCCAACAACGCTCACTGTTCATCCAAAGGCAGTATCGATCGGCTTCAATTAGCAGCAGTAGCGAAGGAATCACTCAGGTTCAGTTAACAGTAAGGGAACAATCACTCGGGTTCAGCAACGTAGCTAGTGCAATCGCTCGGGTTCAGTTAGAGCCCAACGGCTCGCTCAGGTTCAGTTAGAGTGCAACGGCTCACACACACGCGCGTACGTACGAGAGAAACGCGCATCACTTGGCCCCCGACCACCCACCGTAACCGGGAACTCCCCAATATTTTCCTCACCCTCGCTTCTACCATGGTTTTTTCCATTATGGACGGCCCAAAGAATGTCATGCAGCTGCGTCTCCGGCCTGCCCAGGACGAAAAGCCCATTTTGTGTCATGATTTTTGTTATAGAAGTAGGACCCCACCATATGTATGATGATACTGGGTTTTGTCACAATTATCGTCATAGAAGTGTCATAAGTATGACAGAAAAAATCGTTCGGCCCAAAATGTCACGGATGTGTCTTTTTTTGTAGTGTAGCTCCAGTTCATAAATGTAATGTAGTCATGTATTCCATAAATAGTCATACGTGCTTATGGAAAGAACTTGCATGATATCTTTTGTCCTACCCTTCTATGGCAGCGGGGTTCAATTGGAAACTAAGGGATATTAAGGCCTCCTTTTAATAGAGAACCGAAACAAATAATTAACACAAGGTGAATACATGACCTCCTCAAACTACAATCATCACCGGGAGTGGTCCCGACTATTGTCACTCCGGGGTTGCCAGATCATAACACGTAGTAGGTGACTATAACTTGCAAGATCGGATCTAGAACATGGATATAATGGTGATAACATAAACGGTTCTGATTTGAAATCATGGCAGCCGGGCCCAAAGTGACAAGCATTAAGCATGGCAAAGTCATAGCAACATCAATCTCAGAACATAGTGGATACTAGGGATCATGCCCTAACAAAACTAACTAGATTATATGATGAATCTCATCCAACTACTCACCGACCAGCGAGTCTACGAAGGACTTACTCACTCCCGGTGGAGACCATCATAGAATTGGCGATGGAGGAGGGTTGGTGATGACGAAGAACGAAGATTCCCCTCTCCGGATCCCCAAACGGGCTCCAGGTCTGGCCTCCCGATGAAGAACAGGAGGTGACAGAGGCTCCGTCTCGTGGATCGCGATAATTCTTTCTCCCTTATTTTTTTTCTAGAAAAATAGGATTTTATAGCGTCAGGGTCTACGGGGCCACCAGGTGGGGACAACCCACCTGGGCGCGCCTGGGGGAGCAGGCGTGCCCTGGTGGGTTGTGCCCACGCAAGTGCCCCTCTCAGGTGGCTCTTGACTCCGGAAATTCTCTTTTATTGGGTAAAAATTCCTCGCAAAGTTTCGTTACATTCCAAGAACTTTTATTTCTGCACAAAAACAACACCATGGTAGTTCTACTGAAAATAGCGTCAGTCCGGGGTTAGTTTCATTCAAATCATGCAAATTAGAGTCCAAAACAAGAGGGAAAGCGTTAGAAAAAGTAGATACGTTGGAGAAGTATCAACAGGTAATACAAATTTGTCGATGCGAAAGGTGCACTTTTCCTTGTTAGAATAATTTCTCCTCTCTTAGACAACAAGCACACAACGGGTGTGTTCAACATGTTCATTCAAAGTTTTGCTATAAATAATGACTAGAACATGAAGGCACGCTTTGTCGCGCCCGCTCATATTGACAACAAATACTTAGACTATTTTTTCGAAAAATCCAAGCAGTAATTGAGAAAAATTGAATAGTTTGTATGGGTCCAAATATATGTGAGAGATATTTTCCCTAAGACCGTAACAAATTATAAACCATTATATAGAAAGACCATAAGTTGAATTTTATCCCATATAACTTAGCTTTTTGGATCTAACTCCTAATAAACAAAATAGATCAACTGTACAATATTCGAATTGACTCCAGCGCAGCTTTAATCTTCAAGGTGTGTCATGTACACATAGAAACGTCCAATCCAAATGTCATGCTACGGATTTTATTCATACCACACCGACCACTGATTTTAGCAGTAAGAGATCTCACAACTGATTGACTGCTTTTCTTAGACAACCTTGGCGCGCGCAGGAATAGAAAGATACCTTTACAGTTTCATGGCATCTACGGAAGTAAAAGGAATATCAGGTTCAGATGTGCAATCTTGGGAAACTCATTCAGCTGAAAATTTAAGCTTCTCATAAAATCATAAAACATACTTAATAGTCTGTCTGCCTTGCATTCACAAATGGCTTCGCCTTCACCGGTTGCCTGCAATACTTGCCAAAGAGAGGATCTAGGTCTCAAAAGCTTACAAACCATAGATCAAGCAGTGTTAATACAGTGCAACAAGCTTTCTTAATCAAACTAAACCCTAAATCTTGAAAAAGGAACACAAGATTGCTAACATGGGCACTCACCCTGCGCTCCACGTGCCATGTAATACTTTTAGGAGCATTGTGGGCTAAACAACATGAAAATTGACTTTCAGAAATTAACAGTGAATATGGACTCTCGAGAAAGAGGAAAATATTTCCAGAAATAAATTGTGCGCATAATATATTTGAGAATAACATCCCAAAATCTGAAAAAGAAATTACAATAGGAAACCGAATGTGTTTTAGTCACAAGTGTAAACAAAGAGTGAACTTCTCATTTACCAGAGACCGGTAGATAAAATAAGACGTTATTCCTAATAGCATGGCACAAATCTACTATTAGCATGTTGACGAAGAAACTAAATGCCCAGTACTTCAACCACATAATAATCATGACAAAATGAATTTATTTATTTTGAACAGGTGCCAAGATGAATTAAGTTAGACACAAATATCACAGAACCAGAATCAATGGCATGCCTACTTGGACAAATTCAAGGGTATTTGTACCTATGCATATTCAGAATTTCAGTACCAATTTTTGGCCTTCCTCAAAAGGATCTTCTCACATGGGAATTGAAACCGGACACACTGAGACATAAAAACAAAATTTGAAGTTTGTCAAAGAGCATGCAGAACACGAAGGAACAATTAGAAGATGGAACAAACAGAAGGAGAAGGTTGGACTCTATTCCTGGGTCCGCATCACTGGGAAGAGCATAGGCGAGGAGAAGGCACATGAGAAATCAGGTACCTAGCGCCTGCTGGAATTTAGTCTATTTTGGGCAGCCCAATAACTATTTCAGAAATTCCTAATAAATTCTAGAGGCCCACTCAGCCCATTTGTGCAAGGCAAGGGATACTACTAAAGTTTAGTCCCACATTGCTAGTTTAGTGGGAGTTGGACCTCCTTATAAGGGAAGTTCTTTCCCCACTTGTACGAGCATGAGAATAAGAGGGATATCCACGCGCGCTCCTCCTCCGCCGCCCGCCTCGTCACGACACGCCGCGGGTTGCGGGAATGAGCCGATATCTAAATTTTTGCCACGCACTACAGGTATACGAAAGGTCACACGGAAGCTGAAAAGATTTTTGCGAAAGTGGAGTTTGAATGTGAATGGTGCAGCCCTTTAGCTGCTGGCTGTTCGCTTCGCCTCCGTCTCTTCGTTTCGCCTCCAGTCGCTGCCCTCTCGCCTCCTTCTCTTGCGCCTCTAAAAGGAAGGTCGCTCCTCCTAGAGAGACGCACCAGAACTTCTCCTTCCTCTCGCCACCGGTTCCATTCTCTGAGCAACCGCTGTGTTCCTCATCCCGGCTTGCGGCGTGCACCGTGAGTCGGGACAGTAGGCCTCTAAAACCGCACCTCTTTGAGTCCTATACAGGAGAAGGGTGATAAGGTTTTTGGGGAGCGCTCCGCACGACTACTGACTTCCTCATCACGGACTCCGACGCCTACTTCCCTGATGATGACTTCTTCCCTGACATCGATGACCTCATCGACGACATGGCTGGAGAGGACGTCGACCCCAAGTCCAGTGCTTCTGCTGCTGCTGTCCCGTACGTATTTATGCTCTTTCTGTTAGACGTCCTGGCACAGTTCTTTGCTCTAGTTTCTTCCCTACATGTGTTAGGTTCTACTTCATATATGCAACTTGCTATACTGTCTGCTCTAGATGTGTTTAGTTACAGTTCATATGTGAAGTTGTTGTTTACCTTCTCTTTGTCAAATCGCATGACTTGCTTTATCACTGCTATACTAGTCGTGCTCTATCTAGTATTTCTGTTAATAAAATCATTTGGTAAATTGCTCATATTTCCAACAATCCCAAAACCTTATTATAGGCAATTTACCCCGAGTGGTTTTGCTGCTTCCATGAGACCTCCTATGTTTGAGGCTATCCACTATAAGAGGTGGCGTGTGAGAGCAGTCTTATGGTTTCAAACCATGAGTTGCTCTGACGCCACTCTCGGCAAACCTGAAGGAGAGATTGATGCTCAACAAGCATAAGCTTTTCAGAAAATGGATACTCTGTTTAAGGCTGCTCTCTTGAGTGTTCTTGGTGAGAACATAGTTGATGCTTATGCGTCAATTGATAATGGAAAAGATATGCGGGATGCACTCGAGGCCAAGTTTGGGGTCTCGGATGCTGGCACGGAGCTGTACATCATGGAGCAATTCTATGATTACAGGATGACTGAAGAGCGCTCCGTGGTTGAGCAAGCTCATGAGATACAGTCATTTGCTAGAGAACTTGAGCACTTCAGTTGTATGCTACCGGACAAGTTTGTTGCTGGAGGTATCATCACTAAGCTTCCTCCTTCATGGAGGAACTTTGCTACCTTGCTGAAGCATAAGAGGCAGGAGTTTTCCGTCCCGGATCTCATTGGCACTCTTGATGTGGAAGAAAAGGCGAGAGCAAAGGACACACGTGCTCGAGGTATTAAGGGAGGATCTAGTGCCAATGTGGTACAGAAGCAGAACTTCCAGCCCCACAAGTTCAAGAACAAGGGCAAGTTTGATGGAAAAGCAAAGTTTGATGGGAAGAACAAGGCTGTGCAACACACGAACTTCAAGAAGAAGAATGGCAAGAAGAAAGGTGCTTGTCATGTGTGTGGGGATCCTATTCATTGGGCTCCTAGTTGCCCTAATCGCTATGACAAGCGTCCTCCTGGGAAAGGCGGCAAGACCGCTAATGTTGTCATTGGAGACACTGACATGAAGGATGCTGGGTATGGTATATTTCCCACTATTCTTTCAGTATGTCATTCTCCTGACTGGTTGATTGACACGGGTGCTAATGTGCATGTATGCGGTGATATTTCCATGTTTTCGTCTTATCAGACCGCAGGGACTTCAACCATGCTGATGGGCAACGGTTCAAGTGCTTCTGTTCGTGGTGTTGGCACGGTCGATCTGAAGTTTACTTCGGGGAAGATCGTGCGGCTGAAGAACGTGCATTATGTCCCCTCCGTCAATAAAAATCTTGTTAGCGGATCTCTTCTGTGTAGAGATGGCTACAAGCTTGTCTTTGAGTCGAATAAATTTGTAATATCCAAGCATGGAACCTTTGTTGGTAAAGGCTATGAGTTAGGAGGCTTGTTTCGTTTATCCTTATCAGACGTTTGCAATAAAGTTGTTAATCATATTTGCAACAATAGTGAATCCAATGTGTGGCATTCACGTCTTTGTCATGTTAACTTTGGTTGCATGTTGCGACTAGCGAAGTTGAACTTAATACCTAGTTTCACCACCATCAAGTGATCTAAGTGTCAAGTGTGTGTGCAAGCTAAGCAACCTCGTAAGTCTCACACGACTGCGGAAATAAGAAATCTTGCACCACTAGAGCTCATACATTCAGATCTATGTGAAATGAATGGTGTGTTGACAAAAGGTGGAAAGAAATATTTCATGACGTTAATTGATGACTCCACTAGATACTGCCGTGTGTATCTTCTGAAATCTAAGGATAAGGCTTTGAACTTTTTCAAGATCTATAAAGCTGAAGTGGAAAACCAACTTGATCGAAAAATCAAGAGGCTTAGGTCCGACCGTGGTGGAGAGTATTTTTCCAATGAGTTTGATGCTTTTTGTGCGGAACATGGTATAATCCATGAGAGGACTCCTCCCTACTCACCTCAGTCAAATGGGGTGGCCGAAAGAAAGAACCGTACTCTAACTGATTTGGTTAACGCCATGTTAGATACATCGGGTCTCTCCAAGGCATGGTGGGGGGAGGCGATATTGACAGCATGTCATATCCTGAACCGAGTCCCCACAAAGAACAATGAGATAACTCCATTCGAGGAATGGGAGAAGAAAAGGTTAAAACTCTCTTATCTGCGAACATGGGGTTGTTTGGCGAAAGTCAATGCTCCAATTTCAAAGAAGCGGAAGCTTGGACCAAAGACTGTGGATTGTGTTTTCCTGGGATATGCTTTTCATAGCATTGGCTATAGATTCTTGGTTGTAAAATCTGAGGTACCTGACATGCATGTCGGTACGATCATGGAGTCGAATGATGCGACTTTCTTTGAAGATATCTTTCCCATGAAGGATATGGCTACCTCATCTAATCAGGAGATACCTAGTTCATCGAATCAGGAACCAGTTACAATTACCAAACCTGCCATTTCAATAGAACACTTTGAAAGTCCTGTGGAGGAGAACAATCAAGTTCCTACTAGGAGCAAGAGACAAAGGATTGCAAATTCCTTTGGTGATGATTTTCTTGTGTATCTCATAGATGACACTCCCAGTTCTATTTCATAGGCCTATGCATTTGAAGATGCTGACTACTGGAAGGAAGCGGTTCGTAGCGAGATGGATTCCATCTTGGCGAATGAAACCTGGGAGATAACTGATCGTCCTTATGGGTGCAAACCTATAGGATGCAAATGGGTATTCAAGAAGAAGCTTAGGCCTGATGGTACTATTGAGAAGTACAAGGCTCGGCTTGTGGCTAAGGGTTATACCCAAAAGGAAGGTGAAGACTTCTTTGATACTTACTCACCTGTGGCTCGACTAACCACTATTCGAGTTCTACTTTCACCAGCTGCCTCGCATGGTCTTCTCGTTCATCAAATGGATGTTAAGATTGCTTTCTAAATGGAGAGTTGGACGAGGAAATTTATATGGAACAACCAGATGGGTTTGTACTAGATGGTCAGGAAGAGAAAGTGTGCAAGTTGCTGAAGTCTTTGTACGGACTTAAGCAAGCACCCAAACAGTGGCATGAGAAGTTTGAAAGAACTTTAACAGCTGCAGGCTTTGTTGTGAAAGAAGCTGACAAATGTGTGTACTATCGCCATGGTGGGGGCGAGGGAGTTATCCTGTGCTTGTATGTTGATGACATACTGATTTTCGGAACAAATCTGAATGTTATTAAGGAGGTCAAGGATTTCCTATATCGTTGTTTTGAGATGAAGGATTTAGGAGTGGCTGATGTCATTCTGAACATCAAGTTGTTGAGAGACGATGATGGTGGGATTACATTGCTTCAATCTCACTATGTGGAAAAGATCTTGAGTCGCTTTGGCTATAGTGACTGCAAGCCCTCTCCAACACCATATGATGCGAGTGTGTTACTTCGAAAGAATCGAAGAATTGCTAGAGATCAATTGAAATATTCTCAGATTATTGGCTCGCTTATGTACTTAGCAAGTGCTACAAGACCTGACATCTCTTTTTGCTGTTAGCAAACTGAGTCGGTTTGTCTTAAAACCAGGAGATGTGCATTGAAAAGCTCTAGAGAGAGTTTTGCATTATTTGAAAGGCACTGCAAATTATGGAATTCACTACACCAGGCATCCAAAGGTGCTTGAAGGGTATAGTGACTCGAACTGGATCTCAGATGCTGATGAGATAAAGGCCACGAGCGGTTATGTATTCACTCATGGAGGTGGCGCTGTTTCTTGGAAGTCTTGCAAGCAGACCATCTTAATGAGGTCAACAATGGAAGCAGAACTCACAGCACTAGATACAGCTACGGTTGAAGCAGATTGGCTTCGCCGGCTCTTGAATGACTTGCCGGTTGTTGAGAAACCTGTACCGGGTGTCCTTATGAACTGCGACAATCAAACTGTGATCACGAAAGTGAGAAGCTCAAAGGAGAACATGAAGTCATCAAGACACGTTCAGAGAAGGTTAAAGTCTGTCAGAAAAATGAGAAACTCCGGAGTTATTGCATTGGATTATATCCAAAAGTCTAAAAATCTGGCAGATCCTTTTACTAAGGGTCTATCAGGTAATGTGATAGATAATGCATCCAGGGAGATGGGTATGAGACCCACAATATGAGTTGTTCATAGTGGTAACCTATTCTTTGTGATCGGAGATCCCGTGAATTAGATGTGGAAGACAAGCTGTTGGTCAACTGAGAGGAGAGTATCCTTACTATTTACAATACCACTCCACGAAGATGCAATACTCTCCTAATCTGCATGGCAGGTTGATGTATATCTTAATGTGTTCTAAGTGGCTTATTTAAGCAGAGATGTTATCCTGCAGAACATCTTTTGAAGAACACACCTATATGAGTCTGATTGTCAAACGTCGCAATCTATGAGAGTAGGGTTCTCTCTAGTAAACTCATGAAAGGTCACGGAGTATGACGCATAAGCTCCACCCACGGGGAAGACCCACGGTAGCCATGTATCGGTCAAGGCTTTATGTGAAGCTAGATTCGCAGAAAACTTGCCGTTCAAGGCCCAGTCCACTGTTCAAGTTGCTTACTAGTGTAGCATAGAGTTCTAGGTGGAAGTTCAACTTAACAGTCTCCACTGCAGTACCGGTATATAAAATAGTGTTTTGGAACCAAAGGCAAATTTCTGTGTGCCTCTGGGATCTGGTGGGGGATTGCTGGAATTTAGTCTATTTTGGGCAGCCCAATAACTATTTCAGAAATTCCTAATAAATTCTAGAGGCCCACTCAGCCCATTTGTGCAAGGCAAGGGATACTACTAAAGTTTAGTCCCACATTGCTAGTTTAGTGGGAGTTGGACCTCCTTATAAGGGAGGTTCTTTCCCCACTTGTACGAGCATGAGAATAAGAGGGATATCCACGCGCGCTCCTCCTCCGCCGCCCGCCTCGCCACACCACGCCACGCCTCGTCACGATGCGCCGCGGGTTGCGGGAATGAGCCGAGCCGATATCTAATTTTTTGCCACGCACTACGGGTATACGAAAGGTCACACGGAAGCTGAAAAGATTTTTGCGAAAGTGGAGTTTGAATGCGAACGGTGCAGCCCTTCGGCTGCTGGCTGTTCGCTTCGCCTCCGTCTCTTTGTTTCGCCTCCCGTCGCTGCCCTCTCGCCTCCTTCTCTTGCGCCTATAAAAGGGAGGTCGCTCCTCCCAGAGAGACGCAACAGAACTTCTCCTTCCTCTCGCCACCGGTTCCATTCTCTGAGCAACCGCTGTCTTCCTCATCCCGGCTTGCGGCGTGCACCGCGAGTCGGGACATTAGGCCTCCGAAACCGCATCTCTTTGAGCCCTGTACGGGAGAAGGGTGATAAGGTTTTTGGGGAGCGCTCTGTGCGGCTACTGACTTCCTCATCACGGACTCCGACGCCTACTTCCCCGATGACGACTTCTTCCCCGACGTCGACGACCTCATCGATGACATGGCTGGAGAGGACATCGACCCCAAGTCCAGTGCTTCTGCTGCTGCTGTCCCGTAAATATTTATGCTCTTTCTGTTAGACGTCCTGCCACAGTTCTTTGCTTTAGTTTCTGCCCTACATGTGTTAGGTTCTACTTCATATATGCAACTTGTTATACTGTCTGCTCTAGATGTGTTTAGTTACAGTTCATATGTGAAGTTGTTGTTTACCTTCTGTTTGTCAAATCGCATGACTTGCTTTATCACTGATATACTAGTCGTGCTCTATCTAGTATTTCTGTTAATAAAATCATTTGGTAAATTGCGCATATTTCCAACAGCGCCTCCATCGCCACCAAACCATCCAGGTAGTTTGCCTCCGGCGACAGCCGGCGGTGAAAGCCGACGAGGCGGGTGGCTGCCGCAGCCGCCATTAAATACACGAACGTTGCAGGACATAAAATTTTAAAACAGAAAGGAAGGGGCTATGGAGGAGGGATAAGCGAGGAACGCCGCCGCATCGAGAGGAGGAAGGACGGCGGCACGGAGGAACTGTTCGTTCGGGGGTGATCTGCGTTTTCAGCGTCCGAGCAGGAATAAGTGGGCCTTGACGACCCAATTAGTGACAGGAATAGGAGGTCGTTCCCCATAGCAGCGGCCCGCGAGATGGCGCGCGACGTGCGCGCGTGCACAGGGACGCCCGACTTTGATCTATACCGTACGTTTGATGATCCGACGGCTGAGACATTAAAATCACTGTGGAGGCTCCTAGCTAGCCCCGTTATACTGTTTCTCAATGTTGTCAAAGTAAATAACCACAAACTTGCCAACGAAAGTTCTAAGCACATGATTCATCAATCTCATGAAGGTACTAGGCGTCATTATTTAATTAAGTGTCGGCCCTTGACCGAAATGAATCGTTTTCATCCTCCTCTTCTCATTTTGTTTGTCTGTGAGCTGCACTCTAGCTACTGGGACGACTAAGTTGGGCTTCAGGGTACTAGTCAGAGGACCAAGGTTAGGGGATTAGGGGAGCATGTTCGGCCACCCTCGACGACCTCCCTACCTGCCTCTACGGTGGTGCCACCCTTGCTCCCCACCAATTTACAATTTTGTTGGTGTGCATATCGTCGACAAAGGTCATGTGGAGTTGTGTCTTCAGTGGTTCTTCTAAGATCTGGTAGTTTTTGGTTTTCAATGGACCCGTATGGATTTGATCGGTTCTCGTGGTCTTCAGAGTTTCTATAGGCCTTTTTGGGAGTTTTTTCTCCGGACGATGGTTTCCTTAGCAGATCGTGGCCGCCGATGTCTGTTGGTTTGCATCGATGACTCTTCTGACGCTTCTTCTACAAATTTTTGGGTTTAAAAAAATTTGCTTCACCGAGGCGAGGCCTACAGAGGAGGTATAGAAGACCCCGACACCTATAAGAATTTTAATGTAATTTTATTTTTTTGTAATATAAGGATGTGTTCTTTTTAGAAACACCTGTAATTTTATTCATGCTCATAACAATTACAGGTGTACTGATTTGGATATAAGAATCAATAAAATACAAAGTAACTCCTATGACTAAGAATTACAATGAAATCTCTTGTAAACACCTTCTTTGTTGTATCAATCTCTGCTAAAAGAAATACTCCAAAAACTTCAGTAAAGAGGTTGCAATTGGACTGGAGCAACGGTGTTGTCACTCTTTCACCCACACAAACATTATCAATAATGATTTTTGAAAGCACCTTGAGACTCCCATCCAAATAGATGGGAAACCTTGATCGATGAACGTACTTTGGCCGGGGATGATACCCTGGAAGTGAGTCCATCGAATCACAATATCTTCACCATTGTGTCGATGAAAGATTTCAACTCCACAAAGAATCAAACCAATAAAAAAAAGTTTGACACACCAACATAAGGTCATCAGATCCTAATAATTGGATCTGCGATGACAGAAAACTCTCTAATGTCATGGCACTGTCAAAAAACACAAGAGTAAATTTATCCTCACAAAATACGATGATCATTAGATGATGAAGAGAACATAGTATTCTTGAAGATGCGAGCTCCCCCCCCCCTACCTCTCAGCGCCAAGATGGCAGCCGGAGGCGACAAAAAACTCTATTGTAGCGGCGGCTACATCCCTAGCGCTTCGAACACAGACTTGATGTGTTTGTAAGAGCATATCCAATAGATGATGCAAATTTGGAGATGTAAAATTTACACCAAGTGCATTTTACATCTTCAAAAAAGAGGCAACTCCAACAGATGATGTATATTGGGGATGCAAAAGAGTAACTCCAATAGATGGTGCAAAGTGGAGATGTAAAAATTAGAAACTTCAACTACTTCATTTTAAACAGAGTTCAAACATAATTCAAGCATAGCTCTTGTTGAAGTGTATATGTGGATTGCCTAGTTCTTTTCATACTTTGGACTTTTGGTTACGTTGGTTAGTGCATGAAGTTTAACATGATATCAGAGGCTAAGGTCTTGATTTCAAGTCCTGGCTTTCGCAGTTTATTCAAAAATTGTTGTTGCCCCCCTTTGTGTCCACGTATAGGCCTCTTGAGACATACCTCTGAGTCTATTCATGTGTTTACTTCCCACGTCACACGTTGGAGGGGGCGTTGAAGTGTATACCATGTTAAGCTTCATGCACTAGCCAACACAACCAAAAGTCTGAACTAATGAAAAGGGCTAGGCAATCCACATATACGCTTCAACAGTTCTAATTAAAACATAAATTAAACAACTACTACAACTAATCCAAACTACTCGTTGTCTGAGGGCATCCAGTACTCCTCGTCGTCCTCATTTGAGGCCCCCAGAACTCCTTGTCCTCCTCCTCCGAGGACTCGACGGGGATCACCATCAAGGGCTGGCCTCGTCCTCCTTCTTCTGCTCGCCATCGCGATTCTAGAAGTACTCTTGCTCGGCCTAAACATACTCCGGATGCTACCGCGTGAACCTCGCCATCGCCGCCTTGTCACTATCACTGAGACCAATGACAATGGCCGGCCTCTTCTTCGTCTTCTTCTTCGGTATCTCCTCCATCCGAATAACCTCCGGCATGAGGAACTCCACATCCTCCCGGGTCTCAATCTCTGGGAAGTTGAGGTCCGTCTTTGGCCTCCAGGCACGCCACACTGCCACGTCGTAGGCACACGCGGCCTTGTAGGTGGTGGTGTAGGTGCCAAGACAGAAGCAGCGGCCGGCGTCGGAGACTCGACGCCGAAGTGTCCGGACGGCTTTGCCCGCACGCCAAAGAACCCCGTCTTCTCTTTGGGAGCGTCTTCGGAGGCACTGTGATGATGAGGTGGTGGAGGCTTGGCGGCGACTGAATCGGGGCGGCAGCAGTGGGGACAGAGTCGTTGGGGGAGTCGGGGCAGTGGCGGCTATGCGCTGGGGCGGTGGCCGAGGAGTGGCGGGGCGGCGGCGAAGCGAATCGGGGTGGCGGAGCAGCGATAGTGCTGTGGTGGAGGAGCGGCGATTCAAGGTGGAGAGCGGCGGAGGCGCGGCGGGGGTGGCGAATTGGGGCGGCGGAGGAGTGACAATTCGAGGCGGAGAAAGGAGGAGGAGTGGCGGAGGGGCGGTGGAGGGGCGGCGGAGGGGCGATGGGGGTGGCACGCGGCTGGATCTAGCACGAGCGGGCGGCGGCGGCAATGCTGCGGGCGAATCGGCGCGGCGACGGCTGTGTGGCGGGTAGAAAGAGGAGGAAGGAAAGCTAAGTGAAGGCAGTTGGCCGGTTGACGCACAACCCCTGATTTTACATCTCTGGTAGATGGAGATGTAAATTTGTATCTTCGGGTGTTGTATTTTACATCTCTGGAGATGAAAATGTAAAAAAAATTATATCTACGTCATATTTTTTAACGAGAAATCTAACAACCAAACGTTCGGTATTTGCGTACAGATCCAAACGAGGCGATCGCGGTGCGATGGGGGCATCGAGCGCCCGCTGCTACGCACATCGCAGGTGGCAGTTTCCTTTTATTTCGGCGAGTAATTAGCTTGCACATGTAATTTGTATCTAATGGCCACTGTTTGTCTAATGTAGAGCGTGCAGGCGAGGAGAGGGGGCATTGGAAGTTGTTGAAAACAAACCCCTGGTAATTTACATGTAGCAGAGTTGATAACCTTTGTATGAACACCTCGGTAACTTTTGACATGGAAAGGGAGAGGGTTGTTCAAAACATACCACCGATAACTTCTGTGTAATAACATGATAATTTGCGCACACGGAGCTGATAATTTATGTACAAACACCGCAATAACTTTTGATTCAGAGGGGAAAATGTTGTTGAATCGTCGATCTTATAACTTGCGTACAAACACTGCGGGAACTTTAGCCTAGGAAAAGTGGGACTCAAACCCACGACCCCTATGATGTAGCAACAGTGTACTAACCAACTCATCCTGTCTTGATTGTTGTCCAATAAGTAGAAATATGACAGTTAACATTTTTTTCAGTTTTATATGAGCCAAAAAAGCATTTTTCTTCTTATGTTTTTTGGATTTCTCAAGTTGTCTTGTAGTCTCCCATATACCAACGGGTTGTATAACTTACCCATGTAGGCTCGTTGTAAATATCATGGCAACTTCACATGAGGGAATTTTTGGGTTGAAATATACCCCGATAACTTCTATGCAAATGACATGGTAATTTGTGCATCGGGACCTGATAACTTACATCTAAATGTCATGGTAACTTCGATCGGGGGTCAAAATTATTGAAACATCTCACTGGTAATTTATGTCTAAACAACACGATAATTTGTGCAAGGCAACCCTGATAACTTAGGCCAACACCACGACAACTTTGACCTGAAGGAAAAAAGTTGTCAAAAATGTACCCTAGTAACTTTTTGTATGAACATCATGGTAATAACGCATCATATACATGATAACTTAGGTACAAACACCATGATAACTTGGACCCCGGGGAAAATTGTTGAAAAATATAACCTCAATTACGTTGCGTGAATATCATGGTAATAGAAGCACTGCATACCTGATACTTACGTAAACCGCGCGGGGGGAGGGGGATATTTGTTGAAAACATATTCCCCGGTACTTTGTGTGCAAATAACACGGTATTATACACACAATAAAGGTTTTTTTGAATCATACACACAATAAAGTTGATAACTCACTACAGACCCAAATGGTAACTTTTTACCTCAGAATAAAAGTATGTTGAAACATACCCCAATAATTTTTGTGTAAACAGCATGGTAATATACATACAACAAAGATGATAACTTACTTAATCAAAACGTGATAACTTTTTGATTAGGGAGAAATGTTGTTAAAAAATATCTTCCAATAACTCACATGTAAACAACATGATAATACACACGGATGAGAGCTGATAGCTCATATACAAATATCATGGTAATTTTTTGACCGAGGGAATGAAAATGGTTGAAAAACATGCCCCGATAATTTTTGTGCAACATGGTAATATACACAATAAAGATGATAACTCACTCCAAACATCATAATCATTTTTTGACCTTGGGATAAAAGTTTGTTGAAGACATACCCCGAAAACTTTTGTGTAAATGACACGATAACTTATGTATGACAGGCGTGATAACTTATGTAGCCCAGATGTGATAACTTTTGATCCGAAAAAAGTCATCAGAACATATCAACATGTGATCTAGTTTCAAAGATCTCATCGAGACGATTTTATTGTGAAGACGGGTTTTCAATCGGGGCGACGGTTTGAGCTACAAAACATTTTGAAGTTTGAAAAAAGAAAAGAATCTAGGATGACATCAACTTTTCATCATTTAGTGCATATATGCATGTAATTAAAGGGAGGAGTGCACAGAAAAGAAAAATTAGTCATTCCAATGCATGCGTGTATATAATTAGACTGAAATAAGGGTTGTTCTTGCCTATTGCTAAAATCCGAACGTTTGGTAGTTATAAAAGTAAACATCACAAATGCAAAAGATATATTTTTGCACATCGCTATTAAGACATGATACGGCTATCGCTAAACATATGACCTTGGCCCTCTAAAAGAATCAGATTTCTAAGAAAAAGGTTTTCATGTATGTCTGCCTCTTCTCTTCCGCTCTCTGATCAGCGTCCCGTCGACGTCCCGACCCCCCCACACCGTGCACCAGCGCCGGCGCCGCAGTATAGACGCCTCCAACAGCGGTGTGGTCGCCGGCTCCGGCGCTGCAGACGGCGCCTTCCCTCTCGTCCACCCTTCTCCGATGAGCGACGATGCCACGCTCCTCTGCATCCACCTCCATGACTCGCCGCATCTGGACAAGAAGATATGAACCGGCCTCTAGGGTTTCGAAACCGTTGTTGGGTCGAAAGTTGATGTATTTGGCATTTATTTAGGCCCCGTTTGGGAGCATAGTAAACTTTACGCTGCTAATTTACTTGTCTCAGAAAATAAACACCACTGTAAAATTTTCAAGGATTACATAGATTTGTTTGGATAGGGAGTTACATAGCCGAAGATAAAAGGAACATGCAAATGGTTTGGAAATAGAACCGCGGTGGACAAACAATTCAACACGAAATTGAATAAAAATTCACACATAAGATCGTTGTCGAAGTGTCAAACTTCAATAACAAAACTGACCGAGTTGGTTGTGTCTGAAAATAGAAGTTGAACTGCCTGCATCTAAAAACTACCCAAAATAGCAGAATCGAAGTAGCACCTATGTTCATCAACAAAGCTTTATTTTTGATGAATCGTACAGTACAACCCCATGAAACAAAAGAGCTAACCACACAGTTGGGGATGGCCTTGGCATGCAGAACCGCTCCCTCCCCGACCTGCCCGTTAAGGGGGATAGAAGCCCACATGCCCACTCTTCTATCCCCCTCTCTACCCTACAGGTATAGGGTATAGGGGGCCTCGACGAGATCTCCATGACATGAGACCATTGTATCCAAATCCATACCTCCCAACCCAAAATTCCCTTTTTTGGGTGTAATTTGCAAGACCATCGGATTTGAGTGGTGGGGGTAACTGGGCTTCCAAACAATTTACTTGACACTCGGCCTAATTATTTTACAGGCATGTAAAATACAATGATATTGCATCCAAGACCAGACATCCAAACAAGGCCGTAAGGATCTTTCGATTCATAGTTTTCTGTGTATCTTTTAAAGTTGACATATAAGCGATGAAATCCTTTGATTCATAGTTTTGTTTACCTCAACAGTTGGATGCTTATACTGTTCTCCCGTAAAAGATGGAAATATGTGGTCGAACAGCTGAAATTAGGAATTCGTCTAGTTTGAAACCCTGATCTGGTGAATCAGAATATTGTTGTTCAATTGTTTTTACATGAATTGGAAGTTATAGTTTATCGAGTTGGAAGTTGATTTTATTGGAAGCTCTAATTGATTGATTAGAAGGTGGTCTTTCTGGCGAAAGGTTGTAGAACAGTAAATTGAATGTTGTTTCTTCTTTTGATTTTGGTCATCTCCCAGTCCTAGTGACTGCAACCCCACTGCATCATGTGTTTTTACACTGCAGACTACGCTTGAAGACAGCGTCATGATTACTAGGCACAATTTTCTTGATTACACATCATATTATTTGATGTAACAACCATGCCCCCTTGTCGGCATATTTTGAGAAGTCACAGTCATGTCTTACCAAGAACATGGCATCTCCAAACTTTGCTCCGTTTTTACGCACCCTACGCCCGGCGATAAATTTGGGTATATTTGGTGTTGTATAATTTATATGAAATAATTTGGATCTCTGCAGATAGACTGTGGATTGTATGCCGAGGGCTTGGTGAAAGCTCTCAAGTTTTGCACTGATGACTCCAACCCTGAGGTTCACCAGCATCACCCCCCCCCCCCCCCTCCCCGCCCCCCGGGAAAAAAAATTGTGTTGTTAATTCAATATATTGTGCTTGCTTTCTTGTTTACCATTTGAATGTGGTTTAGGATGTTTATGCTCATTTAATTATTTTATGCCAAACATGTAGACATTTTCATGTTAGTTCATGATGGGCAGTTTCCTTTTGCATTTAATATTAGTCAAATTTCTTTCACTAAATTCACAATGGTATGTGTCCTACTGAGCCAAATGAAAAAGTGTTAGTAAATGTGATGGTCTATAATTGGCTGGCCTGTAAGGTGGTAATGATCTGCAAATTAAATTAGCAACCAGGAGGTCAAGAGGCTCAATTTGCTCGGCCACCCATTATACTAGGAATTCCACATCTAGTTCACTGAGTTGACGATGGTTATGTTAATATGTTTTGACATTCATTATGTGGCACCTTTTTCTGGTAGGGTATGGTGCATGCTGACATGCATACAACCTTTGCTGACAACATTTCGTTTTCATTTAGCCTAAATGTGTCATCATGCAAATTTATAGCACTTCAGTTCAGTGCCTTGGACTGTTTGTTCATTTGCACTTACCACATTTAACTGCATGTACTAGGGGTATACATATCTGGGGATGTACAATACAAGTTTAGGGATCTAAATATCGAGTTCCAAAGTCAATAGATTTACAAATGGGAACAATATGTGCATCCTTTAAGAGCCTATGGTGCATATTTGCTCCCTTATCGTGCTCGCCTATGGTGCTGCTCAGATCAGGATATTTGTTTTCTCTGTAACACAGGCATGTCTGTTCTCCAATCTTGAAAACATGTCTTTCTTATCCAGGATATTACCGAAGCAAATGGCTCTCACCTCCTTGAATATCATATTATTCTCTCTCGAGTTTTCAGTTGTGCAGTGTCTTCTCCAAGGTACTAAAAAATGATGTCATTTGTTTCACTACTTTTGCTTTAAGGTTGCAAACTTTTATAATTTCATACAGGATACAGAAATACCCAGAAGTACTTTACTGTATACTTGATCATTTGTCAAAAATCTAGACTCGGTCAGAATGGAAGACCAGCTTGATAGATTCATTCTGCGACTGTCAATTCAGAACAACTTTTCTTAATGTTGTTGTATTCTTTGAGAAAGAGCTTGAAGTTTGTATAATGGGAAGTTCTAGTGAAACAGATCAAGAAGGGAGTAGAAGTTACGCAACTTTGACTACCCTTTTGCAACTCATATTGCCCCCTCTATTAGCGGTAAAAGACCATCTAAACTTATCACTTTGGGTCAACTGTGGTTGTGTCAATTCTGGTTGTTTTATATTTCAGATGCTTCAATCTATGCAATCTCTCTGGACGAAAGCAGTCGCTTCTAATATACCAGATGTACTCGAAGATGCTAAATATATGGTGTTCTTAGAAGAGACAGGGGAGACTGTAGAAGTGCTAAACATAGACAAGGAAGAACAAGAAGAGAATGCAATAAGTGATTGGTTAGAAACAACTCGCCAAAGTGAGTATGTTTGTGACTGCCATGTTTTCTTTGGATTAATTACTAGATATCATAGGTGGGGAAAAATCCAATATTCACTTCATGAATTATCTAATATTCTAGAATATATCATTATGATTCTATTCTGGATATTTTTTGTGTGTGTTAAGTTTGCATATTTCTTCTTTACTGAGTGAATATCTAGTGGAAATCGCGTCCTGCATGGAAACATCAAAACCTTTGATGTGGACCATTGGATGCAAAACGATTGGTCGGGATGTAATCTTATTCTCTCCCATTCTACTCAGACATGTTACAAAAATACTTCTCCGTTTTACGATATGTACCACACTTGCTATGAAAAGTTGGTCATCCCAGTTCATCCATCTCTCTGTTTGGGCATTCATTTTTTTTACTCTAGATGTGATTTCCATTTGGTAAGCTTCTTTTGCCAGCTAATTTGCTCTAAAAACAATTTCATGGTTGTCATATATTTATCTATACAAACTTTTCCGGTAATATGCTAGTGAAGTCACCTGAAGGTAAAATGGAACTACACAATCTTTATTTTTACCTAATAATAAAGCAAATTTGGTTTCTTTCATCGTCATGGCATTTTTTAGAAAAGTCCCTCTATTTCAAAGAATTCAACCCGCAGTTCTGTTTTAAGTTAAAATGAATTGTTATTTTTGTATTTTACACAAAAGTCCTTGTCTTTTCTTTAAATCAACCCGCCGTCCGGATTTAAGTCACACCCGAACCGTTATTTTACATTTTTCAAAAAAAAAACTCTGATGTTTTAGGTAATTCATCCGCGGATCATATTTAAGTCAAACAAATGCTTTTTAAAATCATCCATATCTTTTAAACCGTAACTCCGATTTAAACATGTTATATATGAAATTTGATTAGAAAAATATGTAGAATATGAATATGAGAATATTTTTACCTGTTAAGTATTTTTAAATATTATTTTGGAATATATTTGAGTCAAACCAAATGATTTTCTAAATTATCTGTATCATTTAAACCGTAACTTCGATTTTAACATATTATATATGTAGTTTTATTAGAAAAATGTGTGGGATCTAAATATGATGTTAATTTTACCTGTTAAATATTTTTAAAATATTGTTATGGAAGCAAACTTATAATTTATAGTGCAAGATTCTTTTTTTTCATACCGGTGGCGATCCGGATTGCAAATAAACACCCCACTATAACCATATATGGAAAAGAAAACATTGATAACTACACATGCATACCTCTGAAAAATGTCACAGGGGAAAACAACAGATTTCTCATCGCGAGAGTGAGAGAAAGCGAGCGAGAGAGAGAGAGAGAGGGAGAGAGAGAGGGAGAGGGAGAGAGAGACGCCTTAGGATTAACCATATTCAACATACATTTTTTGTTGTTTTGTGTGAACACCGAGGCCATCGCCGGCGAGGGTGAGAAGGAGGATAAGCGGCAACGAAAATATGATGCCTCGCAAAAATAAAGGAGATGGACCTATTGTGGTCTTGAGTGATGGTTGTTGAGTTAAGAGCGTGTGTTATGTTTTCTCTCCCGTTGCAACGCACGGGCTCTTTTGCTAGTGTAGATTAAGTTTGCTGGGAGTTCTATTGTTTAAACATGTCATCATTTATGACTATAATTAAAAATGAAGCACGCAAGTTGCAACAGTTGTTTTGAAATGCAATGAGAAATGGCTGTGAGTGGGTGCTGGTCCACGGATATAGAGTTTTTCTAGTTCTATTTGATTCCAATTCTGTAAGGGGAAACTTTCAACAGAGTTAGCATAGTAATGGGTTATTTTTGTTTCAATTATGTCTACTAACTTTTGCTTTTTTATTATTTTTATGAATAAATGATTTAACAAATCACTTGTTGCAGGTACAATGTGATTGGTATGTGTGCACAACTAGAGGGAATGTTTGATGGGGTCTTAGATAGTTCAACTGTATGTGCCCCCCTAATGAAAGATCTGAATTCGATGGGATTTCATCATCTGAATTTACTCATCAAGCGTACAGTTATTCCACTGGTGAAAAGTTGTCCTGAAAAACTTTGGACAAAATGGGTAATTGAGCTTCTATACCCGGTGTTTAACTATTTTCACCGTACGCTTTATGAATCATCGTGTGCATTTTTGCACAACGGTTTAGTTCAGGTTCCTGATACCATTTATTACGTTTCTATGTCTAAAGAGAAGGCTGATAAATTAGAAATGGATCTTCTTATCCAGCTGACCCGTACAGCATCGGATTTGCTTGCTGTAGTAGCTTCCCCAGAATTAAATGGTGGGCTTTGCCTAACTACGTCTCCACAGTTGGATTTTATATGTCCAAGGTCCCTTGTTGGGTAATATTATTAAACTAACCTTTTCTGTTAATTAAAAAGAATTGTGCACTAGGTTATTTTAAATATGTCATTTCACCTGTAGGTATGTCCTGTGTCATGATAGCCTAAGACTTCCAGTATCAAGTTTAATCTACTACATACTTGGAGCATGGAAGGGCGATAAAGCAAAGATTACATCAGTGCCATTTTGTCATAGGCTAATACAAGTTGCTAAGGCTAGTCGTTGTGAGGAACTCATATATTTTGTCCAAGATAATATAATTCCTTGTGTCATTCGATGTTTAACTTTCGAGCCAAATTTAGACAGCACTCTACTTACTGGTCTTTGCCAAGAGGCATATCACTGTGTTCAAAATCAGGTGATTCATAAGTACAACTCAATTTTGTGTGTGTGTTTATATACCTTCTTTTCTGAAGCAAAGATCTATCAATTATGAATATTTCTTCTTTTGGCATAACATTTTTACTTGATGTATTGAGAGTATAGGGAAGTAAAGTGTAGAAGCATTAAAGAAACATTGAGATTTTAGGATTTATTGGGAAAGGAAAATACAATAGAGCACTGAAGAAATCTTTTAAATTTCAGGATTTAGAGTGTCAAGGAAAATACAATGAAAGCACTGAAGAAGTCTTTCAAAGTTAGTTGATAAATCAAATGGTGGCTGTTCATTGTAGAAACACGCCATTTCATGAACTAGAAGAATTTGTGTTGACATGGGAGGTATGTTGCCTACCCCCATTGACGTCCCCTTGTCCCGCACTTTATATTAATTTGGTATATACACTTTACGTGGTATGATATGTTTTCCTTTTTTAACTGCATGCTTTATTTCTTCTGCACATCAGATTGAAGAAGAATTTAGGGATTATATTCCAGCTTATATTGACATGTCGCATGAAGTGGATAAAATGGATGACTGCTTAGAGGTAAATTCTTCATTGAATCAGTACTTCGCTCCTAATGTTCAATTCTTTCAACAAATATACAAACGAGTTTTGGTCATATGGTGATGGTACTTGTCTGATGGAAGGGGAGAATTGATGATTACGTGAGCCAATGTTTGTCTCTTCTTCGAGAAAACACAAAAGCTTGTGTCTCGATATATTTATAGATATCCCATGGCAGCAGTAGGTTCAACCCTTGTGCGTCCGTCGTGTCCCGTGGATGAGCTTCTGATTTGATTATATTAATTTGCCTTTGATCGTCCTAATCAGGCCGCCATTCCCTGTCATTCTTTCCCAAAACTCCAAAGCCACACTTTCCGAAAACTCCAAACCAACATAAGATAAGTCACCTTAACTCAACAGTTGCATTTATCCGGGTCAGCACGTCAACCTCTTCAGGATTGATGTGCCAACCTGGACGGGTGATCCTTAATCGTCCGGGTGACTAAAGGGCTACTGTAGTACAAGGGGGTCCGCGTCGTACCCCCAATTGATCCAAACATTATTTATGAAACAGTAGAAACTTCTGAATTCTCACATTTGGTTTTTATATAGCCGCTTGACCAACAAGGTCAAAAGCAAGCCCTCTCTCATGCATTAGAAGGCATGTGTAAGATGGTAATTACATAATTGGGTTACTAAGACCCTAAAGGAATATGCTAGATGCCATAGGAGTATTCTTGTATTAAATTACCCTTGTGGGTCTAGGTCATGCGAAGGAGGCAAGGGTACACATGTAAAGTGACCAAGAAGCACCCACTTGTATTTTTGAAGCCTGACATTAAAAGCTTTTGACTCCATAGGATGGCCATTCTTGCTGAAGGTTATGAAAGCTTTTGGATTTGGGCAGAGATGGTGTGACTTGATTTCTATAATCTTGACATCAACCACTTCTAGAGTGCTTCTGAATAGCATACCCGGAAGGCCGTTCAGGCATATGTGTGGTTTGTGGCAGGGGGGCCCTTTGTCCCCTACGCTATTTATCTTGGCAATGGAGCCCCTTCAGTGCTTGCTTGTGTCCGCAACGCAGCGGGGAATCCTCACTCTGCTCGGCCCGAGAGCTGCAAGAATAAGGGTCAGTTTTTACGCTGACGGTGGTGCTGTCTTTGTCAAACCAATAAGAAGTGATGTTGAGGCTATTAAGGATATACTGCATTTTTTTGGCGAGGTTTCGGGGCTGAAGGTGAACCTTGCCAAGTGCACGGCATACCCCATTAGATGTGATAGTATAATTCTGGATGATGTTCTCGGGGTTTTTGGAGGAAACACCGCTCAATTACACTGCCGATATTTGGGGCTTCCGTTGAGCATCAGAAAATTGCGGCGAGTGGAAATCCAACCCCTGGTTGGCAAAGCGTCAGTCAAAGCAACCGGAAGACTGAAGCCTTGGAAGGGGAGGATGATAACAAGGCCTTGAAGACTGATGCTAGTCAATCCCGTGCTTACCACAATGGCAACTTACTAACTTATGATCTTTGTTGCCAGTGCTTGGGCTAGGGAGAGATTAAACAAGATTCGGCAAAAAAATGCGGAACGCCAATGAAGAGAGCAATGGGGGAAAATGCTTAGTTAACTGGAGAGCCATCTGTGCCCCCAAACAATATGGTGGGCCCCCCCTCCCCCCGCGTCGCTCCCGCGAACGACGGGCGTAAACCCTAGCCACCGCCTTCCCTAGCTCCATCCCCTCCTCCACTCTCCTCGTCGCCGCCGTGCTCGCTGGCGGGCAAAGCTTGGCCGGCTGCGGCGGCGGCGGGACCTCCTTTCCTCTCCAAGCGGTGGTGGCAGCGTGGGACAACCTCATCATTCGGAGGCGCGGGTGGCTGGTGCCCCCGGCGTGGAGGGCTGTGCAGTGTGGCCTGCTGGGTGCAGCCGTGGCGGCAGAGGCGGCACATGGCTGGCGGTGGCGGGGGCTCATCTGGATCTGGCGTCTCTCCCATGGCAGGCGGTGCGAGGGCTGGCAACGACCCGGCGTGGTCGAGGCGCCGGGAGGGGGCCGCGACGTCTTGTGGCCGCTGCTGCCAGTGTGGCGGCTGTCGATGGCGAGGTGGTACCTTGGTGGATTTGGGCTGCCACAACAGGGTGGGAGCCGATGGTGGTGCCCTGGGTCGGTTCACGACGGCGGCGTCTGTCGGTGTGGTGGCGGCTTAGGGTGGTGTGCGAGCTGCGGCGCAGCGGCGGCTGGGCGGTCTCCGGTGTCGGCTCGTTTGCGTGCGGTTCTTGTGGATGCTCCTAGATCTCCCACATGGTTGCTGGTGGTAGCCGGTCCGGCTCCTCGTGCCTTCGAGCGGGTGGTCGGTTTGGGCCAGGTCTGATCCAGGCAGAGAGCCCTCGTTGGGCGTCAGGGGCGACGTTTGGAGAGGTGGTGGGAGGCATGGGTGGCACCGATGCACTCGGGCCACCCGTCATCGATAGGGGTGTCGGGCGTTGATGTAGTCCGCTCCTCCCTTGCCTCTTCTCTGACCTGGTTGCTCCCCGATCGATTTGGTCGCTCTGGTTGATGGGGCTCTGTTGGTGGTTGGAGCTTGCCGGTCAGTTTATCGCACAGCCATGGAGGACCTTCGGGCGTCTTATTTCCTGAGCGATGGCTCGGGTGGTGGGAGCCGCGGTACTCGTGGGCTGAGGTCGTCGCTCGGGTGCGGGCGGCTAGCGGTCATGGCTGCGTGGGCGGCGTGTTGGCTGGTGTTTCAACGGTCTGTGGCGGTGTTCGGCTGGGCCCATGTGCCTGACCGCACCAAAGTCGAAGGAGGAGCATGCTTACTGGGGTCAAAATCATGTCTAGTCTAGGCCAGACCAACGGAGGCGACGCATGTGGGCACCGTCATCTTCCTTAAGTCTCCGATGTGGTTGCTCCCTCCCTTCGTCCTGCTCCGAATGAAAATCCGATCCTTCTCCGTTGTGGTTCCTCCCTCCCTTCGTCGTGCTCCAAATGAAAACCCGATCCATGGATCAGGCGGTGGCGGCTTTGCAGTGTCGTTCCCTTCTTGAAGGCTCCATCTTGAAGCGCACGGTCTCGTCGATTCTCAACTTCATCTCCTCGCGGTTTCTCATCGGAAGAGCGCCGGCGGCTCCGTAGTGATGCTTTCTATCTTATCTTGTAATCTACGTCGAGTCTTTCCCGTATGTTGTTGTTGTAGCCCTTTGGCACCTATGTATTTTGCCATGGGTGAGTGTGGGTCTCGTGTGGTGTGTTGGCGGTTGTTGCTTTATATATAAAAAGCGGGGCGAAATCCTTTTCCGGTAACAATATAGTGGGCTGGATATAAAGGACATTGGGTGTTTTGGAAGATCCCTAAGGCTGAGATGGTTGTAGAACGAGTGGCAAGAAGACAAACCATGGAAGGGGACTCCTGTGCCTTGCGACATGGTTGATAAGATGTTCGCAGCCTGCACTACTATCACTCTTGGAGATGGCTCGACGGCTCGTTTCTGGACTGATAAATGGATGTTGGGCGAGGCTCCGAAAGATTTAGCACCACTAGCTTTTCGGCCAGCGCGCAGGAAAAACTTAACTGTCAAAGAGGCCTTGGCTGATGGGGGATGGATGAAGGGACTGCAACGCATTGCAACCATGGAGAAAGTTGAGGAGTTCATCCACCTCTGGCAGCGGATTCAAACCATCCAGTTAACATCAAACAGAGATTGCATCAAGTGGAACCTATCTGGTGATGGAAACTACTCTTTAAATTCTGCGTATCAATTTCAGTTTCTCACAAGGATCCCCCAACCAAGGCTCGAACAGGCTTCACGTGCAATGGCTGAACCAAAGGCGAAATTCTATGTGTGGCTGCTACTGCAGAACCACAACTGGACGTCCGACAGACTAAGGAACAGAGGATGGGCCCATACTGACAAGGGCCCACTCTGCAATCAAATTCTGGAGACGGCCGCGCACATTACACTTATCTGTCCTTTTACTGAAAAAGGCTTCTGCCCCGCTTTATATATAAGCAACATAACCAAACTGATACATGATGATAAGGAGATCCTCTTACAAAGCAGATCAAAGAAAAATACATGAAAATCAGGGAGACCACACCCTACCATAAAGCAACCTAGACTACTAACAAGGAAGAAGACTCGCCGTCAAGGGAAACCATCGGATCTCGTTTCGCCGCTCGCACCAAGTTCCTGCCGGAGGGGACCCCCTGCCCTCCCACTCCGGATTGTGGAGCCCGAGCCTGTCTGCGAAAAATGAGGAATGCAAGAGGAACCAACGAGGACCCGTGCAAAGAATAGGAGGCAAGTGAATCCGTCCACGCCAGAGCCGAGGTAGCACCGAGGCAGGATCTAAAAATGCTCACCGAAGATAGCGATGTGCCCTAGAGGAACCTGGGCTCCACGACAACTCTCTCAAGACCAATACGACACAACATGTCACCGTTGTCGAGACCGAGGAACCAGTCAAGGGTTTTCACCCGAAGCCTGGCTTGGTGTGAGGGACCTCAAAGACACCCCCAAGAGGGATGTGACGCCCACGGGCATCGCGGTCCCTGGTGCGAAAGCACAAGGCTGTCGCCCGGAGCCCCTCAACCTCACCACACCGAGGACTCTCGAGTACCTGTCCAACCCGAGGGAAGACATGCCGCCGCCAAGCAAAACCTCCGGAGCTCGATCTAGGAATCATCACTACCAAGGCACTGCCAACACCAGGGTCACCCAAAGGCACGTCCTCTGTCGCCCACACAACCAAAAAGGTGACCACCGCCGCCTGCAATACGCCTGCCAAAAGCCGAACCGGCAGACCACCACCACAGGTGGCATCTAGAAGAACCCACAACCAAGCGCACTCCGTGCACACCACCGGCCGACATGGATAATTCCAACGGAGAGGACACACCACAACCCCCATCTGCGCCTCCTGTCCCACAACCAAGAGGCGAACCTGGAAGGACCACCATTTGGACGGTGACCATGGCCCCCTAGCCACGACCATCCATCGAGCATGGCGGCCACCACCTCACCATGGAACTGGGTAGGCATCGGGCTGGAGAGCCCCGCTTGGCCACAGATCTAGCTAGCAGCATACTCGAAGGGGCCAGGACCCCAGGTCAAGGCGAGGCACCCTCTGGCCACCCAGCCGCGCACACCATCACCCCGCATGGAGAAGCGAGGAAGCCCCGCCAACGGCACCCCCCGATCCACCACCGCACCAGAACTGTCGCCATGAGCGACCACAGCACGAGTCCACTGATAACCCACAAGTATAGGGGATCGCAACAGTTTTCGATAAGTAAGAGTGTCAAACCCAACGAGGAGCTAAAGGTAGAACAAATATTCCTTCAAGTTCTATCGACCACCGATACAACTCTACGCACGCTTGACGTTCCTTTACCTAGAACAAGTATGAAACTAGAAGTACTTTGTAGGTGTTGTTGGATCGGTTTGCAAGATAATAAAGAGTACGTAAATAAAAAGTAGGAGCTATTTAGATAAAGAAACAATAAAGTAAATATAGCGAGTGTGGAAAAGTGGTGGTAGGAGTTGCGAAATTGCCCCTAAGCAATTGACTACTTTACTAGACCGATAGCAAGTATTATGTGGGAGAGGCCACTTCTAGCATGTCATCCCTGACTTGGAATTCGATGCACTTATGATTGGAACTATTAGCAAGCATCCGCAACTACTAACGTTCATTAAGGTAAAACCCGACCATAGCATTATGATATATTGGTCCCCCTTCAATCATGTATGCATCAATTTCTATGCTAGGTTGAAGCTTCTGTCACTCTTGCCCTCCAATACATAGTCCTATCAACATACAACTAACCCTAGGGTGTGATCCACACACGCAATCATATGATGAGCACCAAAGGACATCAACGTAACCACAAGCAAATTAAATCAATCGTAGCAATTCATCAACCACCGATAGGACAACGAAAATCTACTCAGACATCATAGGATGGCAACACATCATTGGATAATAATATGAAGCATAAAGCACCATGTTCAAGTAGAGGGTACAGCGGGTTGCAGGAGAGTGGAGCACTGTAGATAGAGGGGGAAGGTGATGGAGATGTTGGTGAAGATGGCGGAGGTGTTGGTGTAGATCGCGGTGATGATGATGGCCCCCGGTGGCACTCCGGTGCCACCTGAAGCAAGGGGGAGAGAGCCCCCCTCCTTCTTCTTCTTCCTTGACCTCCTCCCTAGATGGGAGAAGGGTTTCCCCTCTGGTCCATGGCCTCCATGGCACGGGAGGGGCGAGAGCCCCTCCGAGATTGGATCTGTCTCTCTGTTTCTGCGTTCTCTCGTGGCTCTATTTCACCGTTTCGTGTATATATGGAGATCCGTAACTCCGATTGGCCTGAAACCTTCGCCGTGATTTTTTTCCCGAAAATTAGCTTTCTTGCGGCAAAAGAAGAGCATCAACCGCCTTACGGGGGGGTCACGAGGGTAGGGAGCGCGCCCAGGGGGGCAGGCGCGCCCCCTGCCTCATGACACCCTCGGGCACCGTCTCGCGTGGATTTTTCTTCCTGGATTTTCCAAATATTCCAAAAAGTATCTCTGTCCGTTTTTATCCCGTTTGGACTCCATTTGATATGCATATTCCGTGAAACCAAAAACATGCAACAGACAGGAACTGGCACTGGGCACTGGATCAATATGTTAGTCCAAAAAATAGTATAAAAAGTTGCCAAAAGTATATGAAAGTTGTAGAATATTGGCATGGAACAATCAAAAATTATAGATACGGCGGAGACATATCAGCATCCCCAAGCTTAATTCCTGCTCATCCTCGAGTAGGTAAATGATAAAAAGGATAATTTTTGATGTGGAATGCTACCTAGCATAATCTTGATCACATATCTAATCATGGCATGAATATTAAGACACGAGTGATTCAAAGCAATGGTCTATCATTTGACATAATAACAATAATACTTCAAGCCTACTAATAAAGCAATCATGTCTTATCAAAATAACAAGGCCAAAGGAAGTTATCCCTACAAAATCATATAGTCTGGCTATGCTCCATCTTCACCACACAAAATACTCACATCATGCACAACCCCGATGACAAGCCAAGCAATTGTTTCATACTTTTGAAGTTCTCAAACCTTTTCAACTTTCACGCAATACATGAGCGTGAGCCATGGACATAGCACTATAGGTGGAATAGAATGGTGGTTGTGGAGAAGACAAAAAGGAGAAGATAGTCTCACATCAACTAGGCGTATCAACGGGCTATGGAGATTCCCATCAATAGATATCAATGTGAGTGAGTAGGGATTGCCATGCAACGGATGCACTAGAGCTATAAGTATATGAAAGCTCAAATTGGAACTAAGTGGGTGTGCATCCAACTTGCTTTCTCATGAAGACCTAGGGCATTTGAGGAAGCCCATCGTTGGAATATACAAGCCAAGTTCTATAATGAAAATTCTCACTAGTATATGAAAGTGATAACTCAAAAGACTCTCTATATGAAGAACATGGTGCTACTCTGAAGCACAAGTGTGGTAAAAGGATAGTAACATTGTCCCTTCTCTCTTTTTCTCTCTTTTTTTGGGCCTTCTCTTTTTTATGGCCTTTCTCCCTTTTTTGTAGGCTTCTTTGGCCTCTCTCTTTTTTGGGGGGCTTCTTTGGCCACTTTTATTTTGATAACCTCACATGGGACAATGTTCTAATAATGATGATCATCACACTTTTATTTACTTACAACTCAATATTACAATTCGATATCTAGAACAAATATATGACTAATGCCTCCGGCAGTGTACCGGGATGTGCAATGATCTAGCGTAGCAATGACGTCAAAAAACGGACAAGCCATGAAAACATCATGCTAGCTATCTTACGATCATGCAAAGCAATATGACAATGAATGCTCAAGTCATGTATATGATGATGATGGAAGTTGCATGGCAATATATCTCGGAATGGCTATGGAAATGCCATGATAGGTAGGTATGGTGGCTGTTTTAAGGAAGGTATATGGTGGGTTTATGGTACCAGTGAAAGTTGCGCGGTACTAGAGATGCTAGCAATGGTGGAAGGGTGAGAGTGCGTATAATCCATGGACTCAACATTAGTCATAAAGAACTCACATACTTATTGCAAAAATCCGTTAGTCATCGAAACAAAGTATTACACGCATGCTCCTAGGGGGATAGATTGGTAGGAAAAGACCATCGCTCGTCCCCGACCGCCACTCATAAGGCAGATATTGATGGCAATGGGTACCCATTACCCGCGTAACCTGTGGGTAAAAACCCTATTATGGTATGGGTACTTAAATGGGAAAATATCATACCCATCGGGTAGAGAGGGTACGGGCATGGGATCGTATAACCCATGCCCGCGTACCCATGTACCCATCTGAAATGTTGACAGGTGGGTTTCCTTAATATCCCAATGTATTCATTTCCCCTCCTAATCACGCTAGGTGAAAACTCTAATGTGTATTTAAATTATCTCTATATATCATGATTTTGCGAACTTAAAGTGTATGCATATGTGTTGTTATTTATGATTATGTGTTCTTGTTTAACATTTTTATATGTCACTTTATAGGCAAGTATTTTTGTTTATGAGAATATATTGTTGATACAATATGTTGTTGTACATTGTTGTTTAAAATGTGTTGCTATTAATAATTTATGATTATATGTTGATTTTTGCAACTATTTTGTACTCAATTGATGTGTTATAAACGCGGGTATTATTACTCATGGGTACCCATATACCCTGTCGGGTGACGGGTATGAGAAAAAATTGTACCCTTGACGGGTATGGGTATGGGTGGTGCGTAAACTCAGGACGGCCGGGTAAGGGTATGGGGTAGCTCCACCCGTACCCATACCCTGCGGGTGCCATCCCTAAAGGCAGACAATCAATAAATACCTCATGCTCCAACTTTGTTACATAACGGTTCACCATACGTGCATGCTACAGGAATCACAAACCTCAACACAAGTATTTCTACAATTCACAACCACCCACTAGCATGACTCTAATATCATCATCTTTATATCACAAAACTATTGCAAGGAATCAAACATATCATATTCAGTGATCTACAAGTTTTATGTAGGATTTTATGACTAACCATGTGAATGACCAATTCCTGTCATCTCTCTAAATAGATATAAGTGAAGCAAGAGAGTTCAATTCTTTCTACAAAAGATATGTCCATGCTCTAACAAATATAAGTGAAGAAAAAGATCATTCTACAAATGGCGGTTTTCTATGTAAAGAGAAACAGGCAATCCAAACTTCAAATGATATAAGTGAAGCACATGAAGCATTCTATAAAGCCATACTCAAAAGATATAAGTGAAGTGCATAGAGCATTCTATAAATCAACCAAGGACTATCTCATACCAGCATGGTGCATAAAATAAAAATGAAAACTAAATGCAAAAGACGCTCCAAGATTGCACATATCGCATGAACGAAACGAATCGGAAAACATACCGATACTTGTTGAAGAAAGAGGGGATGCCTTTCGGGGCATCCCCAAGCTTAGACACTTGAGTCTCCTTAAATATTTACTTGGGGTGCCTCGGGCATCCCCAAGCTTGAGCTCTTGCCTCTCTTCATTCTTCTCACATCGAGACCTTCTCGATCATCGAACACTTCATCCACACAAAACTTCAACAGAAAACACGATAAGATCCGTTAGTATAATAAAGCAAATCACTACTCTAAGTACTATTGCAAACCAATTCATATTTTGTTTTTCATTGCGTCTACTGTAATATAACTTTTTCATGGCTTAATCCACTGATATAAATTGATAGTTTCATCAAAACAAGCAAACTATGCATCAAAAACAGAATCTGTCTAAAACAGAACAGTCTGTAATAATCTGAACATTCAGCATACTTCTGATACTTGAAAAATTCTGCCAAAATTAGTAACAATAAACAATTTTTATAGGAAGACAGTGCAAAAAGAATCAGAACCATTTGACGTTCCAGCTAAAAATTTAAAATCGCGCACTACAGCTAAAGTTTCTGTCCTCCATCGTACAAACCATTAAGCAAATGTAAACATCCTAAAGGCAAACCTTGGCACATTATTTTTATAACACAATGGAATTGTACAAGGGGATAATTATTTTTATTGAAAAGTTTCTGTAATTAAGATTCACAAGTTCCCATGGGCATGAACAAAGTTCAAGGACGTCCCCCACTTTCACAATGCTCGTCTCTCTCACTTTCACTTTTCTTTTTGAAAAGTTTTTGGTTCCCCTCTTTATTTTTGTTGTTTTTAAACTATATGAAAGCACTCAACAGAAATAAATGACTCTCTAAAACTTCTGGGTTGTCTCCCTGGCAGCGCTTTCTTTAAAGCCATTAAGCTAGGCATATAGTGCTCAAGTAATGGATCCACTCGGATCCCAAGGTATATCAAAGCCAATTTTAATTAACAATGATTTGTAATTTAGTAGTGAGCACAAAGTAACATATATCATGCAACAACGAAGTCTAACTCTCTTCCTATGCATCGGCATGTCATAAAAGAATAATTCAGGCACACAAAGTAAAGGCTAATGCATAGTATAAACAGTTTCTTGCAATTTTATCGTATTGGAAACATAGAGAGGTGGAGATATAGTTCCTCTCTCATAATAATTGCAAGTAGGAGCAGCAAGCACATGCATATTATATCTATCAAAATCATCATGTGCAACGGTAAAGGGCAACCCATCAATATAATCCTTAATAAGTGCAAACTTCTCCGATATAGTGTAGTCGGGAGAATTCAAAAAGATAATAGGACTATCATGTGTGGGTGCAATAGCAACAATTTCATGTTTAACATAATGAACTATAGCAAGTTCATCTCCATAAGCATAATTCATATTGGCATCTTGGCCACAAGCATAGCAAGCATCATCAAAAAGGGATATTTAAAAAGAATCAACGGGATCATAGCAATTATCATAGCATTCATCCTTTGGTAACCACGAAGGGAAATTAAACAGTGTATGAGTTGAAGAGTTACTCTCGTTAGAAGGTGGGCACGGGTGATCAATCCGCTCTTCCTCCTTTTGCTCTTCGCTCTCCTCCTCATCTTTTTCATCCAATGAGCTCACAGTTTCATCAACTTCTTCTTCCATAGATTCCTGCAAAATATTATTCTCTTCTCGGACAGTGGAGACTTTCTTAATAAGTGCATTAATATAGGAATTATATTCATAATTATCATAGCAATATTTTAAGATAGCTAAATTTTCAGGCCTATAAACACCATCATCGTAAGCTTCATGCTTTTCAAATAAAGATTCAATTTCATAAGCACCCTTAAAAGCAACAAATTTTTCTATTTGTTCCACTTCATAGTAATCATATATACCTCTAGCATAAGAAGCCAAGGTTTCATTATCATTAAATTTTCATAAAAAGGGAAGGTGTGGAGCATTCATCCTAGAGCAACAATTATAATCATAATTCAAGCATACTTGCCGAGCATACCACTTCAATATATAAATTTGATCCCATAATAGGTTCCCTTTTTGTGTCAAGCGATAATCCCTAAAGTATTCACGTTGATCCAATGTTACTCCCATTACCAGATTGAATGAGGTTTTCTCAGGATTATCAAAGTGGTACATAATATTTTTCACATATTGAGCATCGAGGGTTTTAGGAGGTTCCCCATCTCCATGAGTAGCAAGTACACCTAATTTTTTTGGTATTTCGTGTTCCATATCCATAACTAAAGATAAAGAACAACTAAGAACAGCAAATAAAAATTACTTAGTGATAAAGTAAACAAGCACACACGAGAATATTCACCCCACGCTATTGCTCCCCAGCAACGGCGCCAGAAAAAGGTCTTGATAACCCACAAGTATAGGGGATCGCAACAGTTTTCGATGAGTAAGAGTGTCGAACCCAACGAGGAGCTAAAGGTAGAACAAATATTCCCTCAAGTTCTATCGACCACCGATACAACTCTACGCACGCTTGACATTCGCTTTACCTAGAACAAGTATGAAACTAGAAGTACTTTGTAGGTGTTGTTGGATCGGTTTGCAAGATAATAAAGAGTACGTAAATAAAAAGTATGGACTATTTAGATAAAGAAACAATAAAGTAAATATAGCGAGTGTGGAAAAGTGGTGGTAGGAGTTGCGAAATTGCCCCTAAGCAATTGACTACTTTACTAGACCGATAGCAAGTATTATGTGGGAGAGGCCACTACTGGCATGTCATCCCTGACTTGGAATTCTATGCACTTATGATTGGAACTATTAGCAAGCATACGCAACTACTAAGGTTCATTAAGGTAAAATCCAACCATAGCATTACGATATATTGGTCCCCCTTCAATCCCGTATGCATCAATTTCTATGCTAGGTTGAAGCTTCTGTCACTCTTGCCCTCCAATATATAGTCCTATCAACATACAACTAACCCTAGGGTGTGATCCACGCGCGCAATCATATGATGGGCACCAAAGGACAGCAACATAATCACAAGCAAATTAAATCAATCATAGCAACTCATCAACCACCGATAGGACAACGAAAATCTACTCAGACATCATAGGATGGCAACACATCATTGGATAATAATATGAAGCATAAAGCACCATGTTCAAGTAGAGGGTGCAGCGGGTTGCGGGAGAGTGAACCGCTGTAGATAGAGGGGGGAAGGTGATGGAGATGTTGGTGAAGATGGCAGAGGTGTTGGTGTTGATCGCGGTGATGATGATGGCCCCCGGTGGCACTCCGGTGCCACCGGAAGCAAGGGGAGAGAGCCCCCCTCCTTTTCCTTCTTCCTTGACCTCCTCCCTAGATGGGAGAAGGGTTTCCCCTCTGGTCCATGGCCTCCATGGCACGGGAGGGGCGAGAGCCCCTCCGACATTGGATCTGTCTCTCTATCTCTCTCTGTTTCTGCGTTCTCTCCTGGCTCTGTTTCACCATTTCGTGTATATATGGAGATCCGTAACTCCGATTGGCATGAAACCTTCGCCGTGATTTTTTTTCCAAAAAATAGCTTTCTTGCGGCAAAAGAAGAGCGTCAACCGCCTTACGGGTGGCTCACGAGGGTAGGGGGCGCGCCCCCTGCCTCGTGACACCCTCGGGCACCGTCTCGCGTGGATTTTTCTTGCAGAATTTTCCAAATATTCCAAAATGTATCTCCGTCCGTTTTTATCCCATTTGGACTCCATTTGATTTGGATATTCTGCGAAACCAAAAACATGCAACAGACAGGAACTGGCACTGGGCACCGGATCAATATGTTAGTCCCAAAAATAGTATAAAAAGTTGTCAAACGTATATGAAAATTATAGAATATTGGCATGGAACAATCAAAAATTATAGATACGACAGAGACGTATCATCCACCGCGTCGGAGACAGGCGTCCACGACCCAGCCACCAACGACCACCACCACCCCACCAGCGCGTCGCCACCGCCTGACGCATGCATCATGCGCTAACCGGCGACGAGCGAAGGGAGGATCCCCGCCGCCGCACACGCTGGTCAGGCTTTACCTGGCGGCGCAGCCAAGCGGCAGCGAGGGGAGGGAGGAAGAGCTGAGACCAGTTGCGCTAGGGTTCGTCCTCCCTCGATCGCCCACGGGAGCGACGAGGGAGGGGGAGCCTTTTCCACTTCACAGTCCTTTTACAATAGAGGTTTGCCACTGCTTCACTGTGTCTCAAGCAACCGTGGTGAGGATAGCACAGTCGGCCACTTCAGTCACAGGATGGTGGACTCGTTTACAAGGAAGGGCGTTGAACCAAGGTTGCAGGACGAGGGTGATGATTGCAACATGTACATCGCATGGCACATCTGGAAAGAAAGGAATGCGAGAACCTGGGCTCTACGGCGCTTGCGGTGGCAGAGAAGGCTAAAGCAAACATTAGCTTGTTTCAGAAGGCCGCTAGGATTTAGTGGAGAAATCTATTCTAACGAGTTTGTGAGGCCGAGCAGTTGTATGTTAGCTATGCTTCTATAACTGTAATGGGCATTGTACTCTTTTCTCTCCTTATTAATGCAAAGCATGGCTCTTGCTAGTTCGTCAAAAAAAGTCCGAGTGGCATGCCTTGTAAATTCTCACAACATTTCCCTGTAAATCGAGGGATATTCCTAAATTGAGAGATATGAGGGTTTGTGGGGGTGGGGGCATTTGGATCACTCTCTCCCTCACTTTGGAGCTTGGGTGGGAGAAGGGGGAGGAGGTACAGGAAGGCGTGTGGAGAGAGGGATTGCAGCACCCGAGCTCCACTGCTCCCTATATTTAAACATTTTGAAATTTGTATTTTTGAAGTTTCAAAAAAATGTAAAATGTCTCATGGGGATACATATAGACATTCCGAATACCCGTGGCAAGTTTTGGTAGAAATCTCGTTTTGTTTGGGGCTATAGAAAAAAAACAAATTTCTGACACTATATAGGAGAAAAGGTGTGCTATTTTCTGTCAGAAATTTCTCTTTTTTGTATTTCCCAAAATACAAAGTATTTTGTTTTCAGCTTTTTACCAGGCCTTAGGAATGTGTGTATGTATTCACGTATTTAATATAAGATTTTTTTCAAACAACGAAAATGTGTCTTTCAAAAATTTCAAATACCAGGAGCCCTGGAGCCCAATTGCTGCAGCCACTTTTCAAAGGCGTGTGGGACTACTTGAGTGCGGCCTGCTAAGGGCAGGGCGCTGCGGGGCAGAGTGTGCGCACCTGGCATGAGGCGGCACAACCAGGACAAAGTCGCGCGACCGGAGTCGGACGTGGAAGCCCGAACAGAAGCGGAGTGTGTCCGCATAATAGAGTTGCCTTGGCAATCATGGACGTGTGATATGGAGCCTCTCACACAGTTACTTATACTCCCTCCATAAACTAATATAAGAACGTTTAGATCACTATTTTAGTGATCTAAACGTTCTTATATTAGTTTACGGAGGGAGTACGTGAGTTGCGGTGCACTTCCTTTGCCGAACCGATAGCCATCTTCACGCGGCGACAGCCCTTGTGCACTTCATTCTCATGAGCAGGGGGATTGGCCACAGGCGATGGTAGTAGGAGACGACAGTGGTGGTGTTTCTGAAACTGGCCACGCGCTAGCAGTTGCCTCGGGAACAATTTGTTAGGAAATATGCAACTTGAGGTGGCCATAGGCCAGTATATATATATATATATATATATATATATATATATATATATATATATATATATATATATATATATATATATATATATATATATATATATATATATATATAGAGGTGCAATACAATAAATAGAAAACCCCTTATAGAACAGGTAAAATATAAAGGGGTAAATGGCTAAATATCATAACACCCCCCTCAAACTCATGGTGGATCAACAACACTGAGTTTGGAGAAATAAAAGCCATGTTGTGCTCTAGTCTAGGCCTTCGTAAAGAAATACGCCAATTGTAACTCGGAAGGCACATACTGAAGAGTAATAATCGGATCCTGCACAGCAGCACGCACAAAGAAAGTATCAACACCAATATGCTTGGTGAGCTCATGCTTCACAGGATCGCCCGCAATGCTAATAGCACTTGTACTGTCAGCCAGTAGCAGAGTAGGTGTACTAACAGAAACACCAAAATCTTGAAGTAAGCAACGTAACCAAGTCACCTCTACCGTCAAAAGAGCCATAGCTCGCAACTCAGCCTTTGCACTCGAATGGGAAACTGCAATCTGTTTTTTCGTCTTCATGGCAATGAGAGAACGACCAAGAAAAATATAGTAAGCAGAAAGTGAACGTTGATCCGAGGGATCACTAGCCCACGTAGCATCCGAATAGGCATGAAGCTGTAATGAACTGGATCGAGGAAAGAACAGACGGTGAGAGATCGTGCCTCGAAGATAGCGAAGAACACGAAGGAGGTGACTATAGTGAACTGAAGTGGGAGCAGAGACAAACTGACTCGGAATATGGACTGGATAGGAGATATCTGGACGAGTGACAGCTAGATAGACAAGACTCCTAACAAGATAGTGATAACGCATCAGGTCAGACAAAGGGTCAACATCAGTACCACGGAGGTGAACATGGAGCTCCATAGGAGTCTCAACAGTGCGCTCATCAGTAAGAGCAACACGAGCAAGAAGATCATGGATATACTTTTCCCGGGAAATAAAAAAAGGCATTAGAGGTAGAAGATGCCTCGATCCCAAGAAAGTAGGGAAGAGGGCCAAGATCAGACATAAGAAACTGCTCACTAAGATGGGTCTTCGCAAAGGCAATATACTCAGGATCATATATAATAAGAGTCCGACCACGAGCTAAAAGGTGGAAAACAAGGCTGGATCACGAGCACTCGCTGAAAAACCAGCAGCGTTCACTACAGAGGCAAAATGCTCAAACTAGGCGTGAGGGGCTTGCTTAAGGCCATAGAGAGCGACAAAGACGCAGACCATGCCGTCAAGAACAGAATACCCAGGTGGTGGCTGCATGTATACTTCCTCACACAGCTCATCATTAAGAAAGGCATTCTTAACATTAAGCTAAGATACAGGCCAGTGGCGAACAAGGGCCATGACAAAAAGTGTACGAACATATGGGCGACAAGAGAAAAAGTCTCATCATAATCACGACCATGCTCCTGTTGAAAGCCACGATCCACAAGACGAGCTTTGTAATGCTCAAGAGAACTACCAGAGCGAGTCTTAACCTTGTAGACCCACTTACAAGTGATGGGACGGACACGAGGTGGAAGAGAAACAAGATTCCATGTGCCGGTGCACTCAAGAGCAGCAAACTCTGCCGTCGCAAACTGCCATTCGGGATGAACAACATCTTCACGATAAGTTGGGTCAAGAACAGCAGTGCCAGCGCTTGGAAAACCAAGGCGATCAACAGGCAGAAAGCGGACGAGGACACAAGCCATAGTAGGCCAAGACAAGGACGATGGCACATCAGTAAACACATCCACATTACCCGGACGACAATTATACTACCGAGGAAAAGATGGAAGAATACGAGGAGGAATCACAAAGGTAGACTCAGGGGATGGAGGCGAAGAAGTCACTGAGGATTGTAAGTGCATCTAGTGTCACCCCTAGTTGCTTTTGGAGTATTGACGATAAACTTGGTTGAGGGACTAATGTGTTTGTGAGATTCACAGGAGAACACACGTAGAAGTCCCTATTGATTCGGTTTACCCATCGAAGATGACCCCTAAAAATGTGTGAAGACATTGGTGGTTCACGAAGACATTTGTGTCGAAGATAATGCCACGTGAAGGCATTCGCTTGTAGACAATGGAGCGTGAAGACATAGTTTTTTCGTAGTTTTATTTTCTTCTTTCCCGAGTCATAGGAACCACCGAACTGTTAAGTGGTGTCCAGGTAAACAAAGTCATAAAACTGACATGATGCTCAACCCAAAATCCTATGTCTTCGAGCGAAGACAAATGAGAGAAAATCTCATCCTGAGTTGGATGAGTCAGCTTTGCTTGTAGCCCAAGTCAAGCTACCGCATGTGTTTGAAATCCGACCGTTGGACACGTGTTGGTTGTCCATTGACCCAGGGTCATTTCGAACATCTCATGTCAGGTTGCCCTTGGCTATAATTAGCCACCCCCTCCACCATAAATTGGTGGCTGCTCCGAGTTAGTGCACGGCTTTTGTCGTTTGAGAGCAACCCACCTCTGAAGCCTTTGAGAGAGAATACTTGTGAGGACAAAACCCAAAACTCCTAGAGCCCAAAGAGTGTTTGGCATCACTGAAATCTTTCTGTTCCGCGTGATCCGAAGACTTATTACACTTGAAGACTGATCTTCCAGTCGGTTAGGCGTCGCGTTCTGAGCATCCAAGAGCCATTGTGGATTGTCGGTGAACGAAGTTTGTGAAGGTTTGGAAGTCTACCTTGAAGACCTACCTAAGTGATTGGGTGAGATCTACGAGTCTTAGCTCAAGGGGAATAAGGTGAAGACGTGGTCTTCTGAGTTCAATCTCAGCCTCCCTAGCCAGACGTACAGTTGCCACAACAACTGGAACTGGTCTACCAAATCCTTGTCTCCAGCGAGCAACTGGTTTTATCACTTCACTCTTTACTTTTTGTTTAGCTTCCTGAAGTCTTTGCTTGCCTATTATATTCGAAGACATTCACTCCGATTGCATATTTGTATTCACACTATCCTCTAATCTTGATCTGCTCTACCTAGCTGCTACTTGTCTTCGTGCACTATTTGTATTGTACTTGACTCTTGCATGGCTAGGGTAGTTTAGCTTCCACGGTATCCTGTTTAGTTAATGTTTTACTGCCTGCCTTCAAAGACTTTGTCCGTCTTGAAGACTTTCATAAAAATCGCCTATTCACCCCCCTCTAGTCTATAACTAGCACTTTCAAGGATGAAGGTGCAGAATCCAGTGACAAACGAGGCAAGGAAACCATGGGAGATGGCAACATCAGATCTGCAATAGTCGAACAAGCAAGTGTGCAACATAAGATCTTTGCATCCATTTGGGAATGATGCGACGAATTCCCCACATTTTACAAACCAGTTTAACTGTATCGCTGTAAACATACTCCAATACTCGCTCTGTTTCACTATTTCTATCTGTTGCACACATCCTAAGATTCCAAGTTTTACCAACAATTAGGTTAAGTTGGTTATGTGATGCAAAAGTGAAAACATCTTTACTTTTGAGCTATGCTTGATTTGCCTCGATGCCTCCGCCGCCGCCCTCCCTTGCTCTCTGACCACCGATGACACCGACCCCCCCCCTCCCCGGCCAGCCATGACCAGGGACTAGGGCGACAACGCCGGCCGCCCCAAGTGCCGCGCCAAGGACCGTAGCGATCCCCCTCGGCCCTCCCCCGATGGCCAGCGGCGGGAGGAGGATCTCCGGCAGCAGCTGGCCACCCGCCCGGCCCGGCGGTCCCCCGGCCGCGATTCCCGTCGCTCCCCCGCCCTCCCTGCCCGCCGCTCATCGATGCGCGAGGATTGCCGCTCTCGCTCCCCTGCCCGCCGCTCGCCCCATCGAGACGACTCGCGGGACCGCGGCCGCTCGCCAGCTGGGGAGGCCCGCTACTCGTCCCGGCGGAGGTCCTCCTCGCCGTCGCGCCGGCGGGACCGTTCCCCCTCGCCTCCCCGTCAGCAGCCCCTCGCCAACGCCTCCACCGCCCCGGCTCCCCGTCGCTACCAGCCGCCGCACAACCAGGCCGCGCTTCCTCCCTCCAATGGAGGAAATGGGAACCGAGGACGCCCAGGGGCCAAGAAGAAGAAGAAGAAGGGCCCTCCTCGTGTTGGGGAACGTAGCAGAAATTCAAAATTTTCTACGCATCACCAAGATCAATCTATGGAGTAATCTAGCAACGAGGGAAGGAGAGTGCATCTACATACCCTTGTAGATCGCTAAGCGGAAGCGTTCAAGTGAACGGGGTTGATGGAGTCGTACTCGTCGTGATCCAAATCACCGATGATCCTAGTGCCGAACGGACGGCACCTCCGTGTTCAACACACGTACAGCCCGGTGACGTCTCCTACGCCTTGATCCAGCAAGGGGAGAAGGAGAGGTTGGGGAAGACTCCATCCAGCAGCAGCACGATGGCGTGGTGGTGGTGGAGGAGCGTGGTACTCCAGCAAGGCTTCGCCAAGCACCGCAAGAGACGAGGAGGGAGAGGGGTAGAGCTGCGCCAAGAAGGAGATTGAATCGTCTCTATGGCAGCCCAAAACCTCAAGTATATATAGGGGGAGGGGAAGGGCTGCGCCCCCACCTAGGTTTCCACCCCTAGGGGTGGCGGCCAGCCCTAGATCCCATCTAAGGGGGCGGCCAAGGGGGAGAGAGGGGGGCGCACCACTAGGTGGGCCTTAGGCCCATCTGAGCCTAGGGTTTGCCCCCTTCCACTCTCCCTTGCGCCTTGGGCCTTGGTGGGGGGCGCACCAGCCCACCTGGGGCTGGTCCCCTCCCACACTTGACCCATGCAGCCCTCCGGGGCTGGTGGCCCCACTTGGTGGACCACCGGGACCCTCCCGGTGGTCTCGGTACATTACCGATAAAACCCGAAACTTTTCCGGTGACCAAAACAGGACTTCCCATATATAAATCTTTACCTTCGGACCATTCCGGAACTCCTCGTGACGTCCGGGATCTCATCCGGGACTCTGAACAACATTCAGTAACCACGTATATCTATTCCCTATAACCCTAGCGTCATCGAACCTTAAGTGTGTAGACCCTACGGGTTCGGGAACCATGCAGACATGACCGAGACAACTCTCCAGTCAATAACCAACAGCGGGATCTGGATACCCATGTTGGCTCCCACATGTTCCACGATGATCTCATCCGATGAACCACGATGTCAAGGACTTAATCAATCCCGTATACAATTCCCTTCGTCTAGCGGTACAATACTTGCCCGAGATTCGATCGTCGGTATCCCGATACCTGGTTCAATCTCGTTACCGGCAAGTCTCTTTTACTCGTTCCGTAACACATCATCCCGTGATCAACTCCTTGATCACATTGTGCACATTATGATGATGTCCTACCGAGTGGGCCCAGAGATACCTCTCCGTTTACACAGAGTGACAAATCCCAGTCTCGATTCGTGCCAACCCAACAGACACTTTCGGAGATACTTGTAGTGTACCTTTATAGCCACCCAGTTACGTTGTGACGTTTGGCACACCCAAAGCACTCCTACGGTATCCGGGAGTTGCACAATCTCATGGTCTAAGGAAATGATACTTGACATTAGAAAAGCTTTAGCATACGAACTACATGATCTTGTGCTAGGCTTAGGATTGGGTCTTGTCCATCACATCATTCTCCTAATGATGTGATCCCGTTATCAATGACATCCAATGTCCATGGTCAGGAAACCGTAACCATCTATTGATCAACGAGCTAGTCAACTAGAGGCTTACTAGGGACATGGTGTTGTCTATGTATCCACACATGTATCTGAGTTTCCTATCAATACAATTCTAGCATGGATAATAAACGATTATCATGAACAAGGAAATATAATAATAATCAATTTATTATTGCCTCTAGGGCATATTTCCAACAGTCTCCCACTTGCACTAGAGTCAATAATCCAGTTCACATCGATATGTGATTAACACTCAAGGTCACATCCCCATGTGACTAACACCCAAAGAGTTTACTAGAGTCAATAATCTAGTTCACATTACCATGAGATTAACACTCTATGAGTTCTGGGTTTGATCATGTTATGCTTGTGAGAGATGTTATAGTCAACGGGTCTGAATCTTTCAGATCTGTGTGTGCTTTACAAATCTCTATGTCATCTCCTAGATGCAGCTACCACGTTCTATTTGAAGCTATTCCAAATAACTGTTCTACTATACGAATCTAGTTTACTACTCAGAATAATCTGGATTAGTGTCAAAGTTTGCATCGGCGTAACCCTTTACGACGAACTCTTTTACCACCTCCATAATCGAGAAAATTCCTTAGTCCACTAGTTACTAAGGATAACTTTGACCGCTGTCCTGTGATCCATTCTTGGATCACTCTTGTACCCCTTGACTGACTCTTGGCAAGGCACACTTCAGGTGCGGCACACAGCATAGCATACTGTAGAGAGCCTATGACAAAAGCATAGGGGACGACCTTCGTCCTTCCTCTTTCTTCTGCCGTGGTCGAGCTTTAAGTCTTAACTTCATACCTTACAACTCAGGCAAGAACTCCTTCTTTGACTGATCCATATTGAACACCTTCAAGATCATGTCAAGGTATGTGCTCATTTGAAAGTACCATTAAGCATTTTGATCTATCCTTATAGATCTTGATGCTCAATGTTCAAGTAGCTTAATCCAGGCTTTCCATTGAAAAACACTTTTCAAATAACTCTGCATGCTTTCCAGAAATTCTACATCATTTCCGATCAGCAATATGTTAACAACATATAGTCATCAGAAATTCTATAGTGCTCCCACTCGTTTCTTTGGAAATACAAGTTTCTCATAAACTTTGTATACACCCAAAACTTTGATCATCTCATCAAAGCATACATTCCAACTCCGAGATGCTTACTCCAGTCCTTAGAAGGATTACTGGAGCTTTGCATACTTGTTAGCATCTTTCAGGATTGACAAAACCTACCGGTTGTATCACATACAACCTTTCCTCAAAAATCATCGAGGAAACAATGTTTTGACATCCTATCTGCAAGATTTCATAAATAATGCAGTAATTTCTAATATAATTCCAACAGACTCTTAGCATCGCTATGAGTGAGAAAGTCTCATCGTAGTCAACTCCTTGAACTTGTCGGAAAACATCTTAATGACAAGTCGAGCTTTCTTAATGGTGATACTTGCCATCATTGTCCATCTTCCTTTTAAAAATCCATCTGTACTCAATAGCCTTACGACCATCGAGCCGTTCCGCCAAAGTCTACACTTTGTTTTCATATATGGATCCTCTCTCGGATTATATGGCCTCGAGCCATTTTGGAATCCAGGCCCACCATCGCTTCTCCATAGCTCGTAGGTTCATTGTTGTCTAGAAACATGACTTCCAAGACAGGATTACGTACCACTCTGAAGTAGTACGCGTCCTTGTCATCCCACGAGGTTTGGTAGTGACTTGATCTGAAGTTTCATGATCACTATCATAAGATTCCACTTCAATTGGTGTAGGTGCCACAGGAACAACTCCTTGTGCCCTGCCACACACTAGTTGAAGAGACGGTTCAATAACCTCATCAACTCTCCACCATCCTCCCACTCAATTCTTTCAAGAGAAACTTTTCCTTGAGAAAGGACCCGATTCTAGAGACAATCTGATGTAGGGTGGAACCCTAGATGGCCGATCTTTCACGAAAGGAGCGGATCCCAAAGAGAAACACGAAGAACACGAGGGGGATTCACGAGGGAAAACATGAGAGAATCACTCAAACCAACAAGATTCGATTACACATGCACTAGATCCTCAAAACACAAAGAGATACACGATGATCCAAGGTCAACAAAGGATGATACAACTAACCGGTTCTTCTCCTAGAAGGAGGTCTTGATGGGGCCACCCAAGAGGGGGTCTTGAATCCAATGATCTTCTCTGAAGAGGGGCCGCAGTCTCTCTCGAGGAGGAGATCCGTATGGATGAGCGAAGCTCTATCTCACATATGAGCTAAACCAACGCTAACCCTAGAAAGAGGAAGGGGATGGAGTATATATAGTCTACGGGGGCGAAAGGGTACATGGGCTTCGGCCCTTCACTGTTCACGCGCAGGTGAGGTCGGATGTCGGGTCGGATGTCCGGGGCTTCCGGAGGCGTCGGATGTCCGGGCTGGTGGCCGGATGTCCGGGCTGGCGGGGCAGCTTCGGTGGTTCTCTGGATAGGAGGGTCCGGATTTCCGGGCAGGGACCCGGATGTCCGGGGCGTCGTGGGAGGCCGGATGTTCGGGCTGGTGGCCGAATGTCCGGGCCCTGGAGCTTCCATTCTCTTCTTCCGTTGATTCTCTTCATCCGTGGACTTGGCGGTTTGTCCGTCTTCACGTGCATCTTTGGGAGGCTCCTCTTGACACCTGATCATGCATAGCATATCGGACTTAGGTAGTAGCCATGTCTCGAGTGGATCATACGTGATATCACTAAGGAAAGAAGTCACCTCGTTCTCGAGAGCTCTGGCTCATGCTCGTGTCATGGGTCCTCTTGGCTCTTGATGAGACGGTTGTAGGTCCATGGGGATGATCGTAGGATGCTCCGCATCATCTCCCCTCCCTTGGGAAAGATCCGACCTCGGATCAAAATCCTCATCACCATGGTACGGGGAGAGATCTTTGATGTTGAAGATGTCGCTCACGGAGTACTTGTCGCGTGGGATGTCGATCTTGTATGCATTGTTGTTGTAGCGCGCGAGCACCTTGAAGGGTCCATCCGCTCGGGGTAGTAGCTTGGACTTGCATTCATTGGGGAAACGATCCTTGCGAAGGTGTAGCCACACAAGATCTCCAACATGGAACATCATGGGTTGCTTGTTGACGTTGAGCTTGGTCGCGAGTCGTTGTACTTGGCGCTCGATGGTGTTCCTTGTATCTTCATGCATCTTCTTGAGGAAGTTGGCTCGGGCACTCGCGTCCAAGTTTGTGCGCTCTTGAAGCGGTAAAGGTAGGATGTCCAATGGGGACAATGGGTTGAAGCCATAGACGACCTCGAAGGGGGACTTGCCGGTAGTCGAATGTCTTGCCCGGTTGTAGGCATACTCGGCGATTGGTAGGCACTCTTCCCACTCCTTGATGTTCTTCTTGATCAACACTCGTAGTAGGGTGGAGAGCGTATGGTTGGTCACCTCTGTTTGGCCGTCGGTTTGTGGATGGTATGCCGAAGAGAACAAGAGCTTGATTCCGAGCTTGGTGCACAAGGTCTTCCAAAAGTAACTTAAGAACTTGATGTCGCGGTCCGAGACAATCGTCTTTGGCACTCCATGAAGGCGCAAAATTTCCCTACAAAACAAATTGGCAATATGTGAAGCATCGTCTATCTTGTTGCAAGGAATGAAATGATCCATTTTGGAGAAACGGTCCACAACAACAAAAACGGAATCTTTGCCATTTCGAGTTCTAGGCAAGCCAAGCACAAAGTCCATGCTAATATCTTCCCATGGTTGATATGGAATAGGAAGGGGCATATAGAGGCCATGAGATTGAGCTTTGGACTTAGCTTTGCGACATGTATAACACTGGTTGGTGAAGCGATTGACGTCGCGATGCATCTTGGGCCAAAAGTAGTTCTTGGAGAGCGTAGCAAATGTCTTGTCGCGTCCAAAGTGTCCCATGAGTCCACCGCCATGAGATTCCTGCAAAAGCAACAAACGCAAAGAGGACTCGGGGATGCAAAGCTTGTTAGCTCTCATAAGATATCCATCTTTGATGTAGTATCGATCCCAAGAAGTATGCATCAAACACTTAGAATATGGTATTGCAAATGTAGGATCATGTTCATACAATTCTTTGATATGCTCAAAACCAATGACATTCAACTCAAGAGTAGTGACAAGCATGCATATACGGGAAAGCGCATCCGCCACAACATTGTCCTTACCCTTAATGTACTTGATGACATAAGGAAATGATTCAATAAATTCACTCCATTTAGCATGACGCTTGTTCAACTTAGTTTGACCCTTAAGGTACTTAAGTGTTTCATGGTCGGTATGGATGATGAACTCATGTGGGCGAAGGTAATGCTCCCATTCACGCAAAACTCGCACTAAAGAATATAGCTCTTTGTCATAGATGGGGTAATTGAGGTGCGCTCCGGAGAGTTTCTCACTAAAATAAGCAATTGGGCGCTTCTCTTGCGTTAAAACGCCGCCTATACCATTACCACTAGCATCGCAATGAATTTCGAAAGGTTTGTCAAAGTTGGGTAAGGCAAGTACGGGGCATGAGTAAGCAAATTCTTAAGCTCATTGAAAGAAATATCTTGCGATGGTCCCCAAACAAATGGTGCATTTTTCTTACTCAAAGCATGCAAAGGTGAAGCAGTGGTGCTAAAATCATTCACAAATCTACGGTAGAAACCGGCTAAACCAAGAAAACTACGCATTTGTTGCAAATTGGTTGGTTGGAGCCAAGTTTTAATAGCATTGATCTTAGATTCATCAACATGAACACCCTTAGAAGATACGACAAAGCCTAAGAAAACAAGCTTAGCAACACCAAAAAGGCATTTCTCCATATTAGCATAAAGACGCTCATTCCTAAGAGTTTGCAAAACGGTGCGGACATGGGTGACATGCTCTTGGAGAGATTTGCTAAACACAAGAATGTCATCGAAGTAAACCACAACAAATATACCAATGTAAGGGCGAAAGACATGATTCATAAGGCGCATAAAAGTGCCCGGTGCTTCCGAGAGACCCATAGGCATGACTAACCACTCATACAAACCAAACTTGGTTTTGAAGGCGGTTTTCCATTCATCACCCTCTTGTATGCGAATTTGATAGTAACCACTCTTAAGATCAATTTTGGAAAAGATAGTGGCACCGCTAAGTTCATCAAGCATATCATCAAGGCGTGGAATGGGGTACCTATATCTAACGGTGATAGCATTGATAGGTCTACAATCGGAGCACATGCGAAAGCTACCGTCACGTTTTGGCACAAGAATGACCGGTACGGCACAAGGACTCAAACTTTCACGCATATGTCCATGGTCTATGAGATGCTTTACTTGCCTTTGTATTTCTTTGGTTTCTTCGGGGTTGACGCGGTATGGTGCTTTGTTGGGAAGCGGCGCTCGGGGAATGCGATCAATTCGGTGCTCAATGCCTCGCAGTGGAGGTAGACCCGGAGGTAGCTCATCGGGGAAAACATCTTTAAATTCCTGCAATAGAGAAGATAACACCAAAGGTAGATCGTGAGAGTTGTTAGTTTTTGTGACGTCGTCCTTGCACAATAGGACATAGTGTAGGACACTAGATGGGTTCTCACACACTTCTCTCATCTCACGTTTGGTGGCAAAGAGAACTAAGTTTTTCTTGTCGCTCATCGTGGAGGCACTCAATTTGGGCTTGTGGCACTCACTCTCTTTTTGGTGGCTCACTCTCTCACTATTCTCTCCATGATGGGTGGCTTGCTTGTCGGCGAGCACTTGGCTTGGAGACATAGGACGTAGCACGAACTCTTTCCCATTATAGCTATAGTGATTTGTACGCCCATTGTGAATGAAACATCCCAAAATTCTAAATTTTGGAATGTTATAATAAATAGATAGATTCTATTGATTGTTTGATTGATTGATTGAAAGTGAGTGAATTCGAAACTTTTTGAAAGTTAAATGAGAGGGAATAAAATGACTTTCCCAAACTTCCATTTTTATGCTCTCCGTGAATTCAACTACTTTCCATCACAAAACCCTGGAGAGAAGATGACATGACTTCTTCCATTTATTTAAATGACAAGGGGGTGTTCAAAATATTTGAATTTCATTTGGAAAATATTTTCCACTTTGGAAACTTTATGCAACTCAATGATTTTCATGAGAGAAGATAAAATGACTTCTTCAAAATATATGAAATATGAGTTGGGAGTTTCGAAGAATCAAAGTCAAAGCCCTTTTGAATTTATTTTCAATTTGGAGTTATTTGAGTTTTATTCAAATTATTTTTCTCCAAAAATAAAATATATGGAAATTAGGGTAACATGATTCCCTACAATAGAAAATTGGAGAAAGATTCATTTGAAATCATTTTAGTATTTTTAAAATGATTTTTGTTGGATTTTAATAGACCACTAGCACTCTTTGAATTATCTGAATTTGTGTGTATTTTATTTAATGCTAGGAAAATGTTCATCTTGTAGAAAATCTTTTTCTGAAAATTTTGATATATTATATGCCTATATAGTATTTTTATTTATTTAGTATTCTTCTTATTTTTGTTTTTCTGAAAATGTAAAAAAAACACAAACATCTTCTCTGGACCGGGCCAACTGGGCCGAAGCCCAGCCAGCCGGCCCAGTACCGCGCCCCCGCCCCATCTACGGCTCAGGACAGAGTCCCGAGCGAAGACGCCGTCGCCGGCGACCCGTGCCGCCGCCGGACTCCCCCGCCGCCTTACCCCTCCTTCACGCCACCCCCCCTCGCCCCCTCCTTTAAAGCCGCAGCGCCGCCGCCCGCCTTCTCTCGCTCCGCGCCACGCCGCCCCTCCCGCATCTCGCCGCTGCCTGCGCCGCCTCTCGCCGCCGACGCCGCGTGCGCCGCCGCCGCTCGCAGCTGCTTCGGCGCCGCCCGCAGCTGTTGCTCACGCCGCACTCCGCCCCGCCGTTCGCAGCGCCGCCCCGCCCCGCGCCTCGCCCTGCCTCGCCGAAGAGCCGCCGTCGCCGATCTGCCGCCGCCGACGACCCGCTGCCGAACCGGTACAAAACCGCCCGGTTCGCTGGTTTTTTTCTTAGGTTAGATTTCGTTTAAAACCGGTTTTGTTTAGGTTTATTTATATAGAGAACGTCCGTTGTTTAGATCTTATAAACGAACGTTCTCCTTTTACTCTTTTTCTTTTTCTTTTAATTTCAGCCAGGGATCCATTTGTGAATAATTATTTACAAATTAGTCCCTAATTTTCAAATGACTATAACTTTTTACCCGTTAGTCCAAATCCCACGAAACCAACGCTCACATCTTCGTTATGATCTCCTCTAACCATTAATCCAACTCAAACATGTTTTTGAAAAGTTTAAAATTTGAATTAGATCAGATTTGAATTCAAACTTCGTTTGATCATAACTTGAGTTTCGTAGCTCCGTTTGAGTTGATTCTTTTTGCAAATCGGAGCTCTTGACCTAAACATTCTAATAAGGCCAAATTCACATTATTTTGGTACTGTTAGAAATTGTTTTATGTTGCAAGAGTTATTTGATTGGTTTTGATGTTTTCCGAATCGACTTCTTCGATCTTTCTGGTCTTTGAGTGATTGCTTATGTGTGGTTACTATTGCTTGATTACGATAGATTGATCGGAGTGTGACGAGTAGATCTATCAAGATTTTTGAGTGTGAATCATCTTCATCAACATTGCAGGCAAGTTCACACTTTGATCATATCCCTTTTCATACCCAGTTTTTATTGCATTAGATCAAACCTCCAACATTGCATGATTAGGATCTAATGAAATTGTGGGATGGGAAGTAGTTGATGAGGTAGGAACCTATTTGCCCTGCATTCAAACCTTGGGAGTTACTTTTACGTTATGCTTATAGTGCCATGCTATGCTCGTAGACGTGGACTGGGTTTTGAGAGTATTCATGACAGATGTGAGATTGTTAATTAATGGTTTACTTAAGGTGGCAACTTAAACACACATCTGGGTGGATTGAGGCACCTGGTTATTCTCGGATTGCCTGTCTAGGCACCGGGGTAGACCAGGATTGCCTGATTTTTTGGACCGCCACCCAGGCTCAAAGGGATCATAAGATTGTTCATACTAGAAACTTCCGTGTGCAGCCACAAGCCATTATGGGCTTTGGCATAGTTGATTAAGTCGCGTGAACTCTTACAGGGTAGACTAGCAGATGTAGGGGAAAGTAGGTGTACCGGTCTATCCAACGTAAGGTGTTAGCGCTTCTGAAAGACTATGTCTCGGTCATCCGTTTCTCAAACATCCTGTAGTGCGAGAAATCCAACGGAGGCGATCGAGTCTTGTGGGGAAAAGTGCGCAAACCTCTGCAGAGTGTACAAACTAATCATGATTAGCCGTGTCCCCGGTTATGGACATCTTGAGTATCTAGTACTTGGATTATCATGTGAATCTCATCATGTTACTTTAAATGAATATTGTTGGGTTTAATGATGTTATTTAATTGGGATTGAGAATGCTGTCAACCATTCTCAATGTTCAACAACCACCATGATAGTTAATTAAAATGTATTCCTTTGCAGTAGGGAAAAATTGGCTTTTCGCAAAACTGTAACCATAGAGCTTTTCCAGCAGCCATATATGCATGTAGTGATAGCCATTGTTCATCATTATTCTCTATGGTGTGAATTTGCCAGTACATTCAATGTACTGACCCGTTCCGGGCTGCAACGTCTGATGTTGCAGGTCTCTTACGACGAGTAAGTGATACGTTAGGGTTACGATTTCTACACTCAACTTTGCCGTTGGTGTTGATGGGAATCCACAACCTTGTTGCTTCCGCTATATGGATTGAGGTAATAGTATTTACGTTACTTTTACATGTGATTTACCTCTGTTATAAATCCTCGAGTACTGTGTGTGTCAGCATACCGATCCAGGGATGACACTTAAGCACAGAGACTTGATCCATTCGGGTCGGGTCGCTACAAGATGGTATCAGAGCACATGTTGACTTAGGACGTGACCCTAGAAACTGTCAAGCCCATAGCAAAGATTTTTCTCTACAACTTTCCCTTTCAAAAAGATCTTTTGCCTCTCTTCTCTTCTGAGCTTATTCAAAAATTTCCTTTAGTGAGACCATACCCCTCTCCCCTTTTGACCACACGAAGATTCGACTGATGAGACCACTCCAAGAAGTACAAGATACCGGACAACTAAGACCATTCGGACTGAAGAAGATTTTACCGTGCATGGGAACTACAACTGTTGAAGACTCTGAAGATTAGGAGAAATTGAAGGCTCTGAAGAATTCCCAATTTGTATGACCTAGGAAGGCTACCCTTATGGAATTTAGCAGACTATGGAAGTCGTCAATACCCGAGAGCAAGGTGTATCGGAGAAAGACCGGAGCATGTAGAGTGAAGAACTCACGGATTTGTCAAGAAAACCCTAAGGCAGGAGATATCAACTATGGAATGATAGTTCATGGAAATGACAAGAGCAGAAACACAGCTATCCATGAAGTTATCGCCCGCTTATGCTATTGTCACCATGCTGAGTTAAGCATGCATATGCATGGAATGATTGGATGGTAGAATGCTGATGGAGCACCTATCAGCAAGATGAAGTTTTAACCTTAGCTGGTGTATCTCCAGGATCTGGAGTGTTACATCAAGAAGTTAAGATGGACCTGCAGGAAGCAGTATTTGTTAAGGAAGCGTTTCGTGAAGAACTCAGGACCCAGAAGTTGAGAGTAGCCAAGCTGGAGGAGCAAAACCTCGAGATACAGGAGATTCGTCAGGAACTGAAAGACAGTAGGACCATGGTTCATACCAAGATTTTTTAAACCTGGAAGTTTGGAACGCAACTCCATAAATATTAAAGGACGTCACGAGAGACTTCGCATCAACAGAGTTGATCTATCAAAAGAACTTTCGAAAGACAAGCATGATCGGAAGAATCCATTGGAGGCATGAACAAGGCTTGAAGAGTTTGAAGAGTTGATGATTTATTGACCTTTAGAAGACCAAACCCCTGTTACATACCTACGTTAGATGCGACGTTTGTGAGCTGTCATTTGTTTGATGTTTTTCCGATAGCCACAATAAGATATGTCTTTTAAAAACCTTTGTTTGTATTGTGTGCATCCCTCTCGATCTCTCTTATCTCACCCAAAACCCATGGACCCAATAGATGATGAATGGAGATGAGCTCGTATTTTCTGGACCGATGAGTCAATTGGAGACAGACCGATGGATTCAGAACATGGAGGATCATATGGAGAACAACCCCATAGTCGGAAAGGATATGGCCCAGCATGCCCTTCAATGCTTTGAAAGAGGTGCTGCTACTTGGTGGAGGATGTACCAAACCATCGATGGATGGCAAGGAGTAACCACTTGGAAAGAATTTAAGTTGACTTTCCTAAAGTCTCGGCTTGTGTCCCAGAAGTTTAAGCCTTATGGAAAGGATATGAAGAAACCTTGTGCATGCAAGATTTGTGGAGAAATAGGGCACAACCATAAAAAACACAAGGATGAATGCCCTAATTGTGAAGGAAGTCACCCAGCTGAAGAATGCCCAACTAGGCAGATCACTTGTTTCTTGTGTGAAGGGACTACCCACTACCCTGCTCAGTGTCACATTTACCCCATGGTACAAAGAACCATCCAGCAGAAGGAAGAAGCAACGAAAGGAGCCCTTATGGAAAGTTTAGAAGAACCTGTGATGAAGGAGAGGTGGAGGACACACCCAAAGAAGAGCCAATTAAACCCTGCACCAAGTCATGCTATTCATGTGGAGAAGAAGGACACCTCTCCCAAAATTGTTTGAATGGGGATCTAGTAGAATTCCCGACGGAGGAAGTAGAATATGACCCACAGGAAATAGAAGCTCTGATTGGAATAAAAAAGTCCAGAAAGAGAAGTAGATTGGATTCCAGGAAGGATCTGAGTCATGTCACCTGTTATAGGTGCAAGGAGTCAGGGCACTACCTCGGCAATTGCCCAAAAGGGAAGCCAAGGACCCAAGTAGGCTATATAATCACAAGGAAACCTCGAAACTTGCTAGAAGTAATATGTTTCCGTTGTAATGAAGCAGGGCACTTTGCCAGGGATTGTCCGAAGGAGAAGGAGACTTGTGATAAATAGTTGAGTTTGTAACAGAAGAAATATAGTAGTAGTAGTGAGAACATTTTCCTTTATATTGAGGTGTTGAGTTGAGGCATGTAATGGAAAAATAGGAGATTGTAATAATTGAGAATCAATAAAGTTAGCATCGTTGGTACTGATATGGATTTTATGAGTTGTTACTCTATGAAGAAGGATTTTGGCCATTTTGAGGATATGAGAAATATGGTCTATGGAAGATTTGTGCATTTTAAGGGTGGTAGTACCCTGTAAGAACCCTTGACCCCTGGAAAAGATAAGGATACTCCAGTGAGTGGATTTCGGACAAAAGGAATACGAGTTTTGTCTCGATATGTGTGATGCCCCAAGAGTATGTGGGATGAAGTTGGAGACGTCAGTTGTTTGGACCAAATGTGATCAAGGAGTCAGAAGAGAATGTTAAGTTGATTCAAGATAGACTGAAGGTAGCTCAGTCCAGGAAGAAGAGTTATGTAGACTCAAAAACTCAAGGAGGTAGTCTATGAAATTGGAGGCATAGCATGTCTTCGCGTGTCCCCTATACGAGGAGTTAAATGGATTGGAGTTAAGGGAAAATTAGCCCCGAGATTTGTAGGACCATACTGAGTTTTGGAGCGTATGGGAGAAGTGGCCAACAAGTTGGAGTCACCCGAAGGACTGTCAGGAGTTCATGGTGTGTTTCACGTTTCCCAGTTAAAGAAGTGCCATGCAGAGATGGCCAATATTCCCCTGTAAGGACGCTTGACCCTGGAAAGGATAATGATGTTCCACGAAGTGAATATGGACTTCATAAGTATAAGTTTTTATCTCGGTATGTGGGATATCCCACGAGGATGAAGAGATGAATTACTATTGGATATAAAGGAGGTATGATGTCGGAAATATGGATCAATGGAAACTCCATGATGAGTCTGAGTGATCATGTCTTAGATTGGTGCCAATAGAAGGAAGGAAGACAATACAATTGGATGAATTTTAAGTATGCTAGGAAGCTGGAAGTTGGATGTTGGAATAACGATAAGTTGCCCAGAGGATAAGTTCAAGGTTTACAAATGATGAGATGGGCCATAACCCACAGGCCCCAGGACCTGCCAAGAAGCAAGCACATTCTTGCTGAAGGAAAAACCCTGGAGGAAGATACGACGTTTATCGGCAGACGATTTTATAGGAGTAACGCAAAACCTGAGAGTTGTGAAGGAACGATAGATGTTTGTTTGGCTTGCAGAATCAATGGATTATTCCGAACGCAGTTCATGGACAAGAGAAATTCTGCAATGCTTGTGAGGATGACCGAGTGTTAGAATGCGAGATTCACTAAACCGTATACAGGGTAATGATTTGGATGCGGGATGGATTGATCACCATACCGACTTACTCTTATTATTCGCCTTGCTATGTGGGATGGTAAATCTGAGTGACTTACCTATAGTAAAGAGACGACGATCAAAACCCTGTTTAAACTTAGAATGGTATAAGTATTTTTTTCCCTTGTACACGGCAGTTGTGCCAACCGTAGGATATACGGTAAGGATCAACCAAGACCCATTTCCTGGAGGAGAAACCATAAATTGTTGACCACCATGAGATATCGTTAGTCGTTTAGTTTTGGCGCCAGACCCGTCAGCTAAAGAAGACCCAATCTCGGAATAACCTTACCAAGAGGAAGGACATAAGAATTGAGGAAAAAGGTTATGCCGTTACCAGAAGAGCCAGAGAACGAATTATACTGAAGATCTGAGAAGGCCGACACTGTCAAGGTTAAGGATGGAGTATATGAGTTTTGATGGAACCGTAACCATGCTTTTAAGGGTGGTAGCACCCTAGACCCCGGAGACGAATGTTGGATTTTGAGAAGACCCCAAGCCCAACCTATTTCTTGCTAGCCTCTCCGAATCTCGAGGACGAGATTCATTTTAAGGGTGGTAGGTTTGAAACATCCCAAAATTCTAAATTTTGGAATGTTATAATAAATAGATAGATTTGATTGATTGTTTGATTGATTGATTGAAAGTGAGTGAATTCGAAACTTTTTGAAAGTTAAATGAGAGGGAATAAAATGACTTTCCCAAACTTCCATTTTTATGCTCTCCGCGAATTCAACTACTTTCCATCACAAAACCCTGGAGAGAAGATGACATGACTTCTTCCATTTATTTAAATGACAAGGGGGTGTTGAAAATATTTGAATTTCATTTGGAAAATATTTTCCACTTCGGAAACTTTATGCAACTCAATGATTTTCATGAGAGAAGATAAAATGACTTCTTCAAAATATATGAAATATGAGTTGGGAGTTTCGAAGAATCAAATTCAAAGCCCTTTTGAATTTATTTTCAATTTGGAGTTATTTGAGTTTTATTCAAATTATTTTTCTCCAAAAATAAAATATATGGAAATTAGGGTAACATGATTCCCTACAATAGAAAATTGGAGAAAGATTAATTTGAAATCATTTTGGTATTTTTAAAATGATTTTTGTTGGATTTTAATAGACCAGTAGCACTCTTTGAATTATCTGAATTTGTGTGTATTTTATTTAATGCTAGGAAAATGTTCATCTTGTAGAAAATCTTTTTCTGAAAATTTTGATATATTATATGCCTATATAGTATTTTTTATTTATTTAGTATTCTTCTTATTTTTGTTTTTCTAAAAATGTAAAAAAAACACAAACAACTTCTCTGGACCGGGCCAACTGGGCCGAAGCCCAGCCAGCCGGCCCAGTACCGCGCCCCCGCCCCATCTCCGGCTCGGGACAGAGTCCCGAGCGAAGACGCCGTCGCCGGCGACCCATGCCGCCGCCGGACTCCCCCGCCGCCTTACCCCTCCTTCACGCCACCCCCCCCCCCCTCGCCCCCTCCTTTAAAGTCGCAGCGCCGCCGCCCGCCTTCTCTCGCTCCGCGCCGCGCCGCCCCTCCCGCATCTCACCGCTTCCTGCGCCGCCTCTCGCCGCCGCCGCTCGCAGCTGCTTCGGCGCCGCCCGCTGCTGTTGCTCACGCCGCACTCCGCCCCGCCGTTCGCAGCGCCGCCCCGCACCGCACCGCCCCGCGCCTCGCCCTGCCTCGCCGGAGAGCCGCCATCGCCGATCTGCCGCCGCCAACGACCCGCTGCCGAACCGGTTAAAACCGTTTTGTTTAGGTTTATTTATATAGAGAATGTCCGTTGTTTAGATCTTAAAAACAAACGTTCGCCTTTTAGCCTTTTTCTTTTTCTTTTAATTTCTGCCAGGGACCCGTTTGTGAATAATTATTTACAGATTAGTCCCTGATTTTCAAATGACTATAACTTTTTACCCGTTAGTCCAAATCCCACGAAACCAACGCTCACATCTTCGTTATGATCTCCTCTAACCATTAATCCAACTCAAACATGTTTTTGAAAAGTTTAAAATTTGAATTAGATCAAATTTGAATTCAAACTTCGTTTGATCATAACTTGAGTTTCGTAGCTCCGTTTGAGTTGATTCTTTTTGCAAATCGGAGCTCTTGACCTAAACATTCTAATAAAGCCAAATTCACATTATTTTGGTACTGTTAGAAATTGTTTTATGTTGCAAGACTTATTTGATTGGTTTTGATGTTTTCCGAATCGACTTCTTCGATCTTTCTGGTCTTTGAGTGATTGCTTATGTGTGGTTACTATTGCTTGATTACGATAGATTGATCGGAGTGTGACGAGTAGATCTATCAAGATTTTTGAGTGTGAATCATCTTCATCAACATTGCAGGCAAGTTCACACTTTGATCATATCCCTTTTCATACCCAGTTTTTATTGCATTAGATCAAACCTCCAACATTGCATGATTAGGATCTAATGAAATTGTGGGATGGGAAGTAGTTGATGAGGTAGGAACCTATTTGCCCTGCATTCAAACCTTGGGAGTTACTTTTACGTTATGCTTATAGTGCCATGCTATGCTCGTAGACGTGGACTGGGTTTTGAGAGTATTCATGACAGATGTGAGATTGTTAATTAATGGTTTACTTAAGGTGGCAACTTAAACACACATCTGGGTGGATTGAGGCACCTGGTTATTCTCGGATTGCCTGTCTAGGCACCGGGGTAGACCAGGATTGCCTGATTTTTTGGACCGCCACCCAGGCTCAAAGGGATCATAAGATTGTTCATACTAGAAACTTCCGTGTGCAGCCACAAGCCATTATGGGCTTTGCATAGTTGATTAAGTCGTGTGAACTCTTACAGGGTAGACTAGCAGATGTAGGGGAAAGTAGGTGTACCGGTCTATCCAACGTAAGGTGTTAGCGCTTCTGAAAGACTATGTCTCGGTCATCCGTTTCTCAAACATCCTATAGTGCGAGAAATCCAACGGAGGCGATCGAGTCTTGTGGGGAAAAGTGCGCAAACCTCTGCAGAGTGTACAAACTAATCATGATTAGCCGTGTCCCCGGTTATGGACATCTTGAGTATCTAGTACTTGGATTATCATGTGAATCTCATCATGTTACTTTAAATGAATATTGTTGGGTTTAATGATGTTATTTAATTGGGATTGAGAATGCTGTCAACCATTCTCAATGTTCAACAACCACCATGATAGTTAATTAAAATGTATTCCTTTGCAGTAGGGAAAAATTGGCTTTTCGCAAAACTGTAACCATAGAGCTTTTCCACCAGCCATATATGCATGTAGTGATAGCCATTGTTCATCATTATTCTCTATGGTGTGAATTTGCCAGTACATTCAATGTACTGACCCGTTCCGGGCTGCAACGTCTGATGTTGCAGGTCTCTTACGACGAGTAAGTGATACGTTAGGGTTACGATTTCTACACTCAACTTTGCCGTTGGTGTTGATGGGAATCCACAACCTTGTTGCTTCCGCTATATGGATTGAGGTAATAGTATTTACGTTACTTTTACATGTGATTTACCTCTGTTATAAATCCTTGAGTACTGTGTGTGTCAGCATACTGATCCAGGGATGACACTTAAGCACAAAGACTTGATCCATTCAGGTCGGGTCGCTACAGTGAATGACACCGCGGTCAAATTGCCATGGCCGTCCAAGGAGGAGGTGGCAAACGGTCATCGGAAGTACATCACATTCCAATGTGTCATCATAGGTGCCGATCTTGAAAGAGACTTGTACTCTATGCTCGACTTGTATGGTGCTGGTGTCGCTTAGCCATTGAACCTTGTATGGGTGAGGGTGCTTCGTCTTGATCAATTGGAGCTTGGAGCAAAGTTCTTCACTTGCTAAGTTGTGGCAACTACCTCCATCGATGATGACCTTGACGGAGTGTCCATTGATGCCGGCTTTTGTGTGGAAGATATGGCATCTTTGATCTTCGTCTTGTTGATGTTGAAGAGTCAAGACCTTGGAGACAACAAGAGCGGGACTTGAATCTTCATCACAAAAGACTTGGTCATCTTCATCTTCATTGTTCACTTGTCGGTGCATGGCCATTTGCTCAAGGGCTTCCATTTCTCCTTCACTCATGGAGTCATAGGTTCCGTCGTCGTTGAGGATCATGGTGCGCTTGTTTGTGCACTCGAAGGACTTGTGGCCTCGGCCGCCGCATGTGAAACATTTGATAGAACTTGTTTTGATGGTCTCATCGGGTGGAGTAGATGATGATGGAGCTTTCTTGAAGTTGCTTGTAGTAGGGGGACGTCTTGAGCTTGTCGAAGCTTTCTTGTAACTTGACTTGTCGTCGTTCCTTGTAGAAGGCTTGGTTGAAGTAGAAGTTGTTGGAGTCATCGAAGCTTGATTGTTGGAGAGGCCATAGGACTTGGATGAGAACTTGGCGTACTTGAAGTCGTCTTGTACTTGCCGTTCCGCTTTGGTGGCTTGGTGCACTAACTCGATGAGGTTCGAGTATGGTTGGAAGTCGGCGATCTTCTTGATAGGATGATTGAGTCCATTCAAGAACCGTGCCATAGTTTGCTCATCATCTTCCTTGACATTGGCTCGTATCATGACAATCTCCATTTCCTTGTAGTACTCTTCAACGCTCTTGGTTCCTTGTTTGAGTTGTTGAAGTTTCTTGAAGAGGTCGCGGTTGTAGTAGGTAGGCACGAAGCGTGCTCTCATAACATCCTTCATTTGTCTCCAAGTGGTGATGGGTGGTTCACCTCTTGCCTCGCGGCGCTCAATGACTTGTTCCCACCAAATGAGGACATAATCTTGGAACTCAAGGGATGCCATCGCGATCTTCTTCTCTTCTTCATAATTGTGCAAACGAAATATCTTGTCAACCTTCAATGCCCACGAAAGGTATTCTTCGGGATCGTTGCTTCCATTGAACTTGGGCATGGTGAACTTGAGCTTGCCATAGCGTTGCTCTTCATTATGTTGGGGTCGGGGATGATGACGCCCATGTTGTAGATGATTGTCCAACTCGTGGTACTCTTGACGCGGAGGGTTGTCAACCTCGTGTTGCTCTTGCCGTGGGGGATTCCCATTGTTTGCATGCTCTTGGTGAACTTGATGGTCTTGGCGAGCTTGAGAGGGAGCTTGTCTATCTTGACAAGGTACTTGTATATCTTGACGAGGATCTTGTTGACGCACGCGTCTTTGGTAAATTCTTTCTTGAGCTTCATCGCGAAGTGCTTCCTGATGTAGTCGAGCTTGTCGGCCACGGTCGGCTACGGCACAACTTGATTCATGAAGGGCACGTTGCGCTTCAAGTGCTTGAGCTTCACGTAGTTGTTGTTCTTGGCGTTCCGCCTCGGCATCTTGTGCATCTTGATGTTGTCGCGCTCGCTCCTCTTGTTCATGTTGACGTTGGCGATGCCGTTCTTGAGCTAGCGCAAAGGCTTTGTCGGCTTGACGTCGTCGATGTTCTTGCGAGTCGGTGTCTCGAAGTGGATTGAGGTGTGCTTGATGCTCGTTGCGCGCGGCTCGTCGAAGAGTGTTCGATGTCGGTGTACTTGAACCGGAGATGGTGTCGTTGGAGTGTCGACTTGAACGGCTCCTTCTTAACAAAGTCGATGTAGACGAACGAGCAACAAAGCTCGAATCTCGTCCATTCTTGCGTCATTCTCTTGCTTGTGATCGTCGAGCTTGTTGTCAAAGTAGTCCCTTGTACGTTGCTCGGAAAGTCGCAAGTCGGTGGCAAGGTTGTCGATGCGTTCACTCATAGCTTGTTGCTCTTGATGCAAAGCACGTTGTGCACCAAAGAGGTGACTCTTGGTGACAAAGGAGGTCATGTCGTCGTCTTGCTCCATGAAGAGTGGGTTGGTAGAAGTACTTGGCCTATCCATCATTCCAAGACAAATGTGAGTGGAAGAAAGGGAAGAACCAATATCAAACGTACCTTGACCAATGTTGACAATGGATCAAAGATGACTCCAATGTGTAACAAGGAAATAGCACAATTGGTACCAATTCTTGTCGGTTCTCACACCTACACAAGTAAAAGCTTATGGTGGGGCTCGGTTAGGATGGTGGCACAAAATTTGATGCAATTGTAAGTGAGACTCAATAATGTTGGAAAAGATTCACAAATTTGCAAATGTAACAAGTAGACCAATAGCAAGATATGGTACACGGAAACACACACGCAAATAGATAAGATGGGGTTATGCAACCAAGGATGAGCCAAAATGTGGAATTTACCAAGATGCTCTTGTTGCACAACACTAGAGAGACGCTAGCACGATTGCACAATAGGCGGATACGAACTTGTGCACAACCTACTAAGCAAAAATGCAACGACTTCTATCCCACGGATGCTATAGGTATGATGTTCCTATGCTTTGATCCAAGATGATCGAGTATGACAATCTTAATGTTGTATGATGCTATGGTTCTTGCTTATAAGCTCTTTGCTTATCTTTCCTCGTTTGCTTAAAAGCTTGTTTGGATCTTTGATGTTTGAGCTCTTTTCTCATGCAATGCTTCACGAACCAAGATAGCAAATGTGTATGCGACAACACCTTTGTGACATAAGATGATGATAGTATGTATGCTATGGAAAGTATGAACACTAATGTGCACAAGTCACATTGCCGGCAATACTCAATGGCTAGTCTCAATGGGTAAGTGACGCAAAAGTAAGGCCATGGGGTTATCAATGCAATTGCAAAAGAGTATGATGATATCATGATACCAAGTTGATATCGAAGGTGAAGGTGATACCCAAGTGATGTTTATGTACCAAGATGGTGTAGATACAGTCCTTGTCGACGATGAGCGGTGGTAATGTTGATGTTGAACCGTGCCTAGATAGCCGAAACACAAAAGGACACGGAAACCACAACTCAAATTCTTAAAGGAAAATTTGGCAAAATTGTCGTGGTGGTAGCGGGAAAGGCTATTGTGGGCTATGCGGAAGTGGTGGAGTTATGCGGAAGTGTATGTGGCACCGGAACAAAATTTGGCAAAAGTTGGGCGGGAAAAGTATGGTGGATGGGAGGTTTTGCTGCTAGGGGCCAGATGTCTGGGGTTGATGGTCGGATGTCCGGGCTCGTGATCCGAGGACTTTTTTCGAAGAACACCGCGTGGAGAGGTCAAATTCGGGCAAAATTGGGACGATTTTGTGGATGGAAATTGGAGAAAAGGTGGGGGAATGCTAGATCTACCTGCAACACACGAAATCCGCGGATCCAATCCAACAAAACTTCATCACACCAACAAATCACAAAAAAAAATTAGGGCTATTTTTGTGGGGCAATTTTCGGATTAGGACGAAAAACAACAAAATCAAGCTAGAAAACAAAGAGAGGGGGCTCCGAAATCGTGATCAACGTGGCTCATGATACCAAGATGATGTAGGGTGGAACCCTAGATGGCCGATTTTTCACGAAAGGAGCGGATCCCAAAGAGAAACACGAAGAACACGAGGGGGATTCACGAGGGAAAACATGAGAGAATCACTCAAACCAACAAGATTCGATTACACATGCGCTAGATCCTCGAAACACAAAGAGATACACGATGATCCAAGGTCAACAAAGGACAATACAAGTAACTGGTTCTTCTCCTAGAAGGAGGTCTTGATGGGGCCACCCAAGAGGGGGTCTTGAATCCAATGATCTTCTCCGAAGAGGGGCCGCAGTCTCTCTCGAGGAGGAGATCCGTATGGATGAGCGAAGCTCTATCTCACATATGAGCTAAACCAACGCTAACCCTAGAAAGAGGAAGGGGATGGAGTATATATAGTCTACGGGGGCGAAAGGGTACATGGGCTTCGGTCCTTCACTGTTCACGCGCAGGTGAGGCCGGATGTCGGGCCGGATGTCCGGGGCTTCCAGAGGCGCCGGATGTCCGGGCTGGTGGCCGGATGTCTGGGCTGGCGGGGTAGCTTCGGTGGTTCTCTGGATAGGGGGGTCTGGATTTCCAGGCAGGGACCCGGATGTCCGGGGCGTCGTGGGAGACCGGATGTCCGGGCTGGTGGCCGGATGTCCGGGCCCTGGAGCTTCCATTCTCTTCTTTCGTCGATTCTCTTCATCCGTGGACTTGGCGGTTTGTCCGTCTTCACGTGCATCTTTGGGAGGCTCCTCTTGACACCTGATCATGCATAGCATATCGGACTTCGGTAGTAGCCATGTCTCGAGTGGATCATACGTGATATCACTAAGGAAAGAAGTCACCTCGTTCTCGAGAGCTCTGGCTCGTGCTCGTGTCATGGGTCCTCTTGGCTCTTGATGAGATGGTTGTAGGTCCATGGGGATGATCGTAGGATGCTCCGCATCACAATCCCTTATTGCTTTCGGATCTGAGACAGGAGGTATACCCAACTGTTTTGGGTGTCCTATGAAGATGCATTTATCCGCTTTGGATTCGAGCTTATCAGCCTGAAACTTTTTCACATAAGTGTCGCAGCCCCAAACTTTTTAACAAATGACAGCTTAGGTTTCTCTAAACCATAGTTCGTACGGTGTCATCTCATCGGATTTACGTGGTGCCCTATTTAAAGTGAATGTGGTTGTATCTAATGCCTAACCCATAAACTATCATGGTAATTCGATAAGAGACATCATGGTATGCATCATATCCAATAGGGTGCAGTTATGATGTTCGGACACACCATCACACTATGGTGTTCCAGGCTGTATTAGTTGTGAAACAATTTCCACAATGTCTTAATTCTGTGCCAAACTCGTAATTCAGATATTCATCTCTATGATCATATCATAGATATTTTATCCTCTTGTCACGATGATCTTTCAACTTCACCTTGAAATTACTTGAACCTTTCAATAATTCAGACTCGTGATTCATCAAGTAAATATACTCAACATCTACTCAAATCATCTGTGAAGTAAGAACATAACGATATCCACTACACGCCTTAGCACTCATTGGACTGCACACATCAAAATGTATGACTTCCAACAAGTTGCTTTCTAGTTCCATTTTACTGAAAACGAGGCTTTCAGTCATCTTCCCATGTGGTATGATTTGCATGTCTCAAGTGATTAAAAATAAGTGAGTCCAAATGGTCCATTTGCATGGAGTTTCTTCATGCATATACACCAATAGACATGGTTCGCATGTCTCAAACTTTTCAAAAACGAGTGAGCCCAAAGATCCATCAACATGGAGCTTCTTCATGCGTTTATACCGATATGACTTACGTGGCAGTGCCACGAGTAGGTGGTACTATCATTACTATCTTATATCTTTTGGCATGAACATGTGTATCACTACGATCGAGATTCAATAAACCATTCATTTTAGGTGCAAGAACATTGAAGGTATTATTCAAATAAACAGAGTAACCATTATTCTCCTTAAATGAATAACCGTATTGCGATAGACATAATCCAATCATGTCTATGCTCAACGCAAACACCAATCTCGATGGTAGAGGGAGCGTGTGATGCTTGATCTCATCAAGCTTGGAAAAAATTCCAACACATATCTCCATCTCACCTTTAGCCAGTCTCCGTTTACTCCGTAGCCTTTTATTTCGAGTTTAATAACACTTAGCAACCGAACCGGTATCCAATACCATGGTGCTACTAGGAGTACTAGTAAAGTACACATTAACACAATGTATATCCAATATACTTCTATCGACCTTGCCAGCCTTCTCATCTACCAAGTATCTAGGGTAATTCTGCTCCAGTGGTTGTTCCCCTTATTACAGAAGCACTTAGTCTCGGGTTTGGGTTCAACCTTGGGTTTCTTCACTAGAGCAGCAGCTGAATTGCCGTTTCATGAAGTATCCCTTCTTGCCCTTGCCCTTGCCCTTCTTAAAACTAGTGGTTTCACCAACCATCAACAATTGATGCTCCTTCTTGATTTCTACTTTTGTGGTGTCAAACATCGCGAATATCTCAAAGATCATCATATATGTCCCTGATATATTATAGTTCATCACGAAGCTCTAGCAGCTTGGTCGTAATGAGTTCGGAGAAACATCACTATCTCATCTGGAAGATCAACTCCCACTCGATTCAAATGATTGTTGTACTCAGACAATCTGAGCACAAGCTCAACAATTGAGCTTTCTCCCTTAGTTTGCAGGCTAAGAAAATCGTCGGAGGTCTTATACCTCTTGACGTGGGCACGAGCCTAAAATCCCAATTTCATCCCTCGAAACATCTCATATGTTTCGCAACGTTTTAAAACGTCTTCGGTGCCTCAACTCTAAACCGTTTAACTGAACTATCACGTAGTTATCAAAATGTGTATGTCAGATGTTCGCAACATCCACAGACGACGTTCGAGGTTCAGCACACTGAGCGGTGCATTAAGGACATAAGCATTTTACTGTCTGCATAATTGCTACTATCAACTTTCAACTAATTTTTCTCTAGGAACATATCTAAACAGTAGAACTAAAGCACGAGCTATGACATAATTTGCAAAATCCTTTTGACTATGTTCAGGATAAAAAAGTTCATCTTATGAACTCCCACTCAGATATACATCCCTCTAGTCATCTAAGTGATTACATGATCCGAGTAAACTAGGCCGTGTCTGATCATCACGTGAGACGGACTAGTCAACATCGGTGAACATCTTCATGTTGATCGTATCTTCTATACGACTCATGCTCGACCTTTCGGTCTCTTGTGTTCCGAGGCCATGTCTGTAAATGCTAGGCTCGTCAAGTCAACCTAAGTGTTTCGCGTGTGTAAATCTGGCTTACACCCGTTGTATGTGAACGTAAGAATCTATCACACCCGATCATCACATGGTGCTTCAAAACGATGAACTTTCGCAACGGTGCATAGTTAGGGGGAACACTTTCTTGAAATTTTAATGAGGGATCATCTTATTTAATACCGTCGTTCTAAGCAAATAAGATGTATAAACATGATAAACATCACATGCAATCAAATAGTGACATGATATGGCCAATATCATATTGCTCCTTTTGATCTCCATCTTCGGGGCTCCATGATCATCATCGTCACCGGCATGACACCATGATCTCCATCATCGTGTCTCCATGAAGTTGTCTCGCCAACTTATTACTTGTACTACTATGGCTACCAGTTAGCAATAAAGTAAAGTAATTACATGGCGTTGTTCAATGACACGCAGGTCATACAATAAATAAAGACAACTCCTATGGCTCCTGCCGGTTGTCATACTCATCGACATGCAAGTCGCGATTCCTATTACAAGAACTTGATCAATCTCATACATCACATATATCATTCATCACATCCTTTTGGGCATATCACATCACAAGGCATATGCTGCAAAAACAAGCTAGACGTCCTCTAATTGTTGTTGCAAGTTTTTACGTGGCAGCTATAGGTTGCTAGCAAGAACGTTTCTTACCTACGCCAAAACCACAACGTGAATTGCCAATTTCTATTTACCCTTCATAAGGACCCTGTTCATCGAATCCGATCTGACTAAAGTGGGAGAGACAGACACCCGCTAGCCACCTTATGCAACTAGTGCATGTCAGTCGGTGGAACCGGTCTCACGTAAGCATACGTGTAAGGTTGGTCCGGGCCGCTTCATCCCACAATGCCGCCGAATCAAGATGAGACTAGTAACGGCAAGTAAATTGACAAAATTGACGCCCACAACTACTTTGTGTTCTACTCGTGCATAGTAACTACGCATAGACCTAGCTCATGATGCCACTGTTGGGGAACGTAGCAGAAATTCAAAATTTTCTACGCATCACCAAGATCAATCTATGGAGTAATCTAGCAACGAGGGAAGGAGAGTGCATCTACATACCCTTGTAGATCGCTAAGCGGAAGCGTTCAAGTGAACGGGGTTGATGGAGTCGTACTCGTCGTGATCCAAATCACCAACGATCCTAGTGTCGAACGGACGGCACCTCCGTGTTCAACACACGTACAGCCCGGTGACGTCTCCTACGCCTTGATCCAGCAAGGGGAGAAGGAGAGGTTGGGGAAGACTCCATCTAGCAGCAGCACGATGGCGTGGTGGTGGTGGAGGAGCGTGGTACTCCAGCAGGGCTTCGCCAAGCACCGCAAGAGACGAGGAGGGAGAGGGGTAGAGCTGCGGCAAGAAGGAGATTGAATCGTCTCTATGGCAGCCCAAAACCACAAGTATATATAGGGGGATGGGAGGGGCTGCGCCCCCACCTAGGTTTCCACCCCTAGGGGTGGCGGCCAGCCCTAGATCCCATCAAAGGGGGGCGGCCAAGGGGGGAGAGAGGGGGGCGCACCACTAGGTGGGCCTTAGGCCCATCTGAGCCTAGGGTTTGCCCCCTTCCACTCTCCCTTGCGCCTTGGGCCTTGGTGGGGGGCGCACCAGCCCACCTGGGGCTGGTCCCCTCCCACACTTGGCCCATGCAGCCCTCCGGGGCTGGTGGCCCCACTTGGTGGACCACTGGGACCCTCCCGGTGGTCCCGGTACATTACCGATAAAACCCGAAACTTTTCCGGCGACCAAAACAGGACTTCCCATATATAAATCTTTACCTCCGGACCATTCCGGAACTCCTCGTGATGTCTGGGATCTCATCTGGCACTCCGAACAACATTTGGTAACCACGTATATCTATTCCCTATAACCCTAGCGTCATCGAACCTTAAGTGTGTAGACCCTATGGGTTCGGGAACCATGCAGACATGACCGAGACAACTCTCCGGTCAATAACCAACAGCAGGATCTGGATACCCATGTTGGCTCCCACATGTTCCACGATGATCTCATCGGATGAACCACGATGTCAAGGACTTAAGCAATCCCGTATACAATTCCCTTCGTCTAGCGGTACGATACTTGCCCGAGATTCGATCGTCGGTATCCCGATACCTGGTTCAATCTTGTTACCGGCAAGTCTCTTTTACTCGTTCCATAACACATCATCCCGTGATCAACTCCTTGATCACATTGTGCACATTATGATGATGTCCTACCGAGTGGGCCCAGAGATACCTCTCCGTTTACACGGAGTGACAAATCCCAGTCTCGATTCGTGCCAACCCAACAGACACTTTCGGAGATACCTGTAGTGTACCTTTATAGCCACCCAGTTACGTTGTGATGTTTGGCACACCCAAAGCACTCCTACGGTATCCGGGAGTTGCACAATCTCATGGTCTAAGGAAATGATACTTGACATTAGAAAAGCTTTAGCATACGAACTACATGATCTTGTGCTAGGCTTAGGATTGGGTCTTGTCCATCACATCATTCTCCTAATGATGTGATCCCGTTAGCAATGACATCCAATGTCCATGGTCAGGAAACCGTAACCATCTATTGAGCAACGAGCTAGTCAACTAGAGGCTTACTAGGGACATGGTGTTGTCTATGTATCCACACATGTATCTGAGTTTCCTATCAATACAATTCTAGCATGGATAATAAACGATTATCATGAACAAGGAAATATAATAATAATCAATTTATTATTGCCTCTAGGGCATATTTCCAACACCTCGCCCCCGGCTGCGACCTCCACCGCCGCCGCCGCGGCTCCACCTCCGGTCTCCAACTCCATCACGGACGGTCCGCCGTGCTTCAATTGCGGCTTGACCGGACACTTCCAGGTGGCCTGCCCCAACCCTCCGATGTGCTACCTCTGCAAGGACTCTGGTCACCCCGTGATTCTCTGCCCGGATCGCCCGGTGACGGAGGAGATCGTGATGTATGGACACGGCATCGAGGATATGGGCTTCTCCCACATTGAGGTCCCGGAGATTCCCCCTCCCTCCCCCTTGCTCCTGGCACTCGTGACCGTCATCGGCGAGGCCGTCGCCACCCTGGAGCTGATCGAGGCCGAGCTCAACCACTTGTGCAGATGCAAGTGGGATTGGCAGGTGACCCCACCGCTGCCAACGCCTTCTCGGTGATCTTCCCTGATGCTCTGAGCATGGGAGTCTGTACTCGCAGCGACAACATCACCATGGCCCTCAACGGGATTGTGGTAAACATCTCAGAGCCATGGTGGGATCCCAAGGCCGTGGCTGTTCTGGACACTGCTTGGCTCCTCATCGCCGGCCTGCCAGATGTGGCCCAGTCTGAGCGAGTTATTCGCAGTATGTCTGTCGGTGTCAAAACCGGCGGATCTCGGGTAGGGGGTCCCGAACTGTGCGTCTAGGCCGAATGGTAACAGGAGGCAGGGAACACGATGTTTTACCCAGGTTCGGGCCCTCTCGATGGAGGTAAACCCCTACGTTCTACTTGATTAATATTGATGATATCGGTAGTACAAGAGTAGATCTACCACGAGATCAAGGAGGCTAAACCCTAGAAGCTAGCCTATGGTATGATTGTTGTCTATGGAGTTGATGAAGTTGTCCTACGGACTAAAACCCTCCGGTTTATATAGACACCGGATAGGGTTAGGGTTACATAGAGTCGGTTACAATGGTAGGAGATCTTGAATATCCGCATCGCCAAGCTTGCCTTCCATGCCAAGGAAAGTCCCATTCGGGACATAGTCTTCAATCTTGTATCTTCATAGTCCAGGAGTCCGGCTAAAGGTATAGTCCGGCTATCCGAACACCCCCTAATCCAGGACTCCCTCAATGTCCAAGATCCTGGGCAAGGTGGTGGTGGTTGATGAGCACTCCCTGCGCAAGGAGGAGGAGGTCCGGGTCAAGGTGAATTGCCTGGACTCCTCCAAGATTCACGCCACGATCCGGGTCTTCTTCAACGACAACGGCTACGACCTCAAGATCTGCCCCGAGCCTCCGAACCACATCGGCCGCCCCAGATTCACTCATGATAGCCACATGGGGGGCGGCCCCGCTGCCGACGGTCCTACCACTCCCACCTCGACGACCCTGAGGATGACGAGGACTTGTCGGAGCACTCCCGCTCCCCATCCCGCGAGCCCGCCAACCCTCCTCCGGGCCGAGGCGGGTCCGGGCGGGGCGCTGCCGTGTGTCCGCCACTGACCTCGCGGTGGCTCTCCACCTGGCCACCACACCGGCCGCACCCTCTCCGCCTTCGTCGGAGTCGGCCAGTGACACCTCCAGTGTGGGCCTTCTCGTCATGCCGCCCTCGTCGCCGCGATCTCCCTCCGCCGACTCTGACCTCCGCCTCTCGCCGCCAGGCCCGGATCCCCTGTCCCCCCCTGGTTTGACCTCCTGGTCCCCACGGCTGGCGGTGGGCTCCCCCCATCGACGCGCCGCCTCCGCCCCTCCCACCCACGGGTGACGCGGCTGACGACACCCTGGAGCTCATCGCCCCGCTCTCCTCCCCGGTGACCTCCGACGCCCACCTCACGCCGCATGCATCCCCATCCGCAGCGGTGGCCGTGGTCGTGACCACTCCGGCCTCCGCTCACCCTCCGTCGACGGTGGCCTACGCCAGGTGGCCCCGCTCCACCTCGACGCCGGTGACGGCATCCCGCCGCAGCGCCCGCCTCGATGTGACCCGCCCGGCGGACTCCCCAGCTCCATCCATCACCGAGCGTGCGGAGATTCGGGCGGCGGTCCGGAACCTCAAGTCAGGTGTGGATCCTGTTCTTCCCAGTTATTCCAGTTGTTCCTTTTCCGCGCTTGAGGCCGTTCCGCTTGGTCACCTCGCCAAGGTGGCCACTGACTCGGCCATCGTCTTCAGGGGGGAGGTTGGTCCTCCCTTAGAATAGATCTCGGCCATTAGGGCCCGTGAGATCCTGGATGGCAAACTGGCTGAGACGTGGGCTCGCCTGCTTCGGCCTCCCGAGGATTCGACCGCCACCCCCGCGGGTCGGGTCCCTCCGGTGGCCGACAGAGTGATCCGTGGGCGCACCCGCTCTCGCACTGCTGCTCTCCGTGTGCAAAGCGCCTCCCGTGTCCTGGGGTCAAGCAGCCCCTCGATGGGGGTTTAGATGCGGTCCCCTTTCTAGAACATCCGCGGCTTCGGCCATGATGGCCGCCACCGCCAACTCATCGACTACATGCGAGACGAACACATTGACATCATCGTCATCCAGGAAACCATGCGCACTGAGTTCTCCCTCCACGAGCTTGAATTCCTTAGTTCCCACCTCTTCGCCTGGCATTGGCTCCCCTCTAGTGGGACCACAGGCCACTCTGGTGGCATCCTTTTAGGGGTAAAGGATGCCACCTTTGAGGTGGGTGGCATGGACCGGGGTGAATTCTTCGTTAGCATGGAGATCTTCGAGCATGCCCTCAACTTCAAATGGGAGGTCATGATTGTCTATGGACCGGCGGACCACCGCGGCTCCCCGACCTTCTTGGAGGAGCTGCACCGGAAGATCTCCAACTCCCTCCTCCCAGTCGTAGTGGGTGGAGACTTTAATCTCATCCGATCCCCGGATGAGAAGAATAATGACTAGATTAACCTCCCCCGAATGCAGTTATTCAATGACTGGATCGCGGAGCTGGGTCTTCGTGAGTTAGACCGGACGGGTGCCAGGTTCACTTGGACCAACCGTCAGGTTGTCCCGACGCAATCCGTCCTGGACCGCGTCCTAGTCTCCCCAGAGTGGGAATTACGTTGCCCACTGGCCGCGCTCTGGGCGATCACCCGGATTCGGTCTGACCATGTCCCTCTCCTTCTCTCCACTGCTGACGAGCTCCCCCCCCCACCCCACCACACTTCTGATTCGAGCTCTCCTGGCTCAATCAGGCTGGCTTCCGGGAGGCGGTCGTGGCTCGCTGGATCTCCGCCCGTTCTTCCCCTCACCGCGCCATATCCGCTGTCGACTCGTGGCACTTTTATGCCAAACTCGCCCGCCAATTCATGAAAGGTTGGGGTGCCAACCTAGGCCGAGACCTTAGAGAGCGCAAAAGGCACTCCTACTGGCTATCCAAGCCCTGGATGCCCGTGCCGACGCGTCCGGGATCTCCCTGGACGAGTGGATGCTGCGATATGACCTTGTAGACCAGCTCTCAACCATCTACATGGATGAAGAGGCCTACTGGCAACTGCGCGGTACCCAACAGTGGGTGCTTCGGGGTGATGCCAACACCGCCTATTTCCAGGCGGTGGCGAACGGTTGGCGTCGTCGCAACTCCATCCACTACCTGTGGGATGGAGATACGCCTCTCATTCGCCCCTCGGCCATCCGTGCCCATGTAGACGGCTTCTATAAAGCCCTATTTACCCCCACCCCTTGGGGTGGGGCTAGTCTCGCCCCCGACATTTGGTCGGGTGTGCAATTGGTCTCTGCTGAGGCCAATGCGGCATTAGTAGCCCCTTTTGTCGAGGACGAGGTCCTCGCGGCTATTAAGGGGATGAACCCCTCCTCGGCCCCGGGACCGGATGGCCTGCCCGTAACGTTCTTCAAAACGTTCTGGCCAACCATCAAGCCGGAGGTCATGGCCCTGTTTGACGAATTCTACTCGGGCACCATGGATCTTGGGCGTCTCAACTATGGGATTGTGACCCTCATCCCCAAGGTCCGGGGCGCTTCCGACATCCGCCAGTTCCGTTCAATCAAAGTGATTAATGTGATATTCCGGATCCTGGCCAAAGGGTACGCCAATAGGGTGACCCTGCTCGCTGATGCGATTACCCATCCGAACCAATGCGCCTTCATACAAGGCTGATTTATTCTAGATGGGGTGCTAGTATTTCACGAAGTCCTCCATGAGGTTCAGATGAAACGCCATCGTGCGGTCTTTCTAAAGCTACACTTCCACAAAGCATACGACACGGTCCACTGGCCCTTCTTGCGGGAAGTGTTGCTTCGCAAGGGCTTCGATGACCGTTGGGTGACTCACGTCATGCAGCTTTTCTCCTATGGCTTGACCGCAGTGAACATCAACGGTGACATTGGGCCCTACTTCCCCACCCTCTGTGGGGTCCGTCAGGGTGACCCTTTCTCGCTGTTCCTGTTCAACATGGTGGTCGATGCCCTGGCATCCATCCTGGATAAGGCCAAGGATGCTGGCCATATCTGCGGCATCGTCCCCCACCTAGTCGAAGGGGGAGGGGTCTCCCTCCTTCAATATGCGGATGATACCATAATAATGGTGGAGGGCTCCGTTCAAGACATTGCTAACCTGAAGTTCCTCCTCCTGTGCTTCCAACAAATGTCGGGCCTAACCATCAACTTCGATAATAGTGAAGTGATGGTTCTCGGATACCGCTCGGAGGAAGCACAGGCTATTGCTGACCGACTAAATTGTCGGTTGGGTTCTTTCCCCACGACTTACCTGGGGATCCCCATTAGTGATTCGCGCCTCTCCGTGGCCGATCTTCCCCCCACGGTGACCCGTATGCAACATCGCATTGAGCCCTGGAAAGGGCGCTGGTTGTCGAAGGTTGCTCGTGTGGTCCTTATCAACTCTTCGCTGGCCAGCCTTCTATGGTTCCTCATGAGCTTCTATAGCCTCCATGAAACCCTTCGTTAGGAAATCGCCAAATACCAATCTAGATTCTTCTGGGCTGGGGAGGGGGATAAGCAGAAGTACCACATGGTCAGCTGGCTACATATCTGCAAACCCAAGGACCAGGGCGGTCTTGGGATCTTGTCCTCCCAACGCATGAACATTGCCCTCCTGACCCGTTGGCTCTGGCGCATTGCCAATGGTGATGGAGGACTTTGGCTCACCATCATCAAGAACAAGTACCTTCGAGGACAGCCTCTCTCATTCTGTCAGCGCTCAGGAGGCTCCCAGTTTTGGCAGGCCATCGTCCAGCTGCTGCATGTGCTTCGCATTGGCGCATCCATATCGGTTGGTACTAGGTCCTTGACCCTGTTCTGGTTTGATCGGTGGATTGGCGACACCCCCCTAGCCGCGCGTTTTCCGGAGCTCTTCGCCATTGCTGTTGACCCTCGTGTCTCTGTCGAGACGGCCCTTATTGACTTAGGGCGCCTCGGTTTCCGCTGCCCCTTTGGCCCTCCTGAAGTGGCCGCTTGGGATGTCCTCCTTCAGGACATCGCCCTCCTCCCTATGGACGTCACTGACACCCCGGATGCCATCTCTTGGCGCCTGGAACCTTCCGGCTGCTTCTCCACCAAATCCCTCTACGTGGCCATCGCCCCCTCGACGGCCCCCGAGCCCTTTAGTTTGATCTAGGACATCCGCCTGCCCCTGAAGATCAGGATCTTCCTGTGGCAATGGATCCGAGGCCGCCTCCCGTCCGGCGTAGAGGTCCTTAAGCATAATGGACCTGGGAATGGGATATGCCCCATGTGCGGCACGGTGGAGGATGCCAACCACATCTTCTTCTCGTGCTCCACGGCACAGTTCCTTTGGTCCTGTTTCCGCAAGACGGTTGGGGGCCAGTGGTGCAACACCAACTTCCCTGACCTGCTTGCGGAGATTCAGGCCTCCCCCCCCCCCCCCTCGCCACAGCCATATTAGATGGCTTTGCGTTGGGGTCCTTGCCTGGATGCTTTGGACCGTACGCAATAAGCTTGTCATACAGAAGGTGCCTCTTCGACGTGCTACTGACGCCATCTTTAAAATCTGTGGATATTTGCAGCTCCGGCGGCCGCTTAGCCTCCCCCAGGACCGGGACGTCATCAGCAACCTCCTCGCCGACCTTCGATCGATGGCCTTCCGCTTGGCGCCTCCGCTCCCTCCCCCTCCCCCCCCCCCCCCCCGAGCCCGACTAGATGCTCTGTCGCACCCCGCGTGTGCATGCTTTTTTTGTTTCTTCAGGGCTTGTTGAGCTGTGCCCTCAGCATTAACCCTTTGACTACTTGTCTGTGCTAGACATGTGTGTGTGTGTGTGTGTGTGTGTGTTTGAACCTTGTTGGATGTTTGGCTTGGGCAATTGCTTTATAATATAAAGCGGGGCGAAAGCCTTTTTCGGTTTACTGTTGCATTCAGTACACTAATCATTTTACTTCCAATGAGCAAAATCAACCGGTACGCCGTCGTTGCTTGACTATACAACACATTCTCGATCGCAACGGAATTTCTGCAAGCCTATTCATAAGGGCTTGCTGATCTTGTAGTTCTGATTATCCAAACATTCTTCTGACGAACATATGCTTTTTACCAGCTGTGACGCCCTCAATTCAATCGCACACTAATCATACACACAAATGTGTACGATCAAGATCAAGGACTCACGGGAAGATATCCCAACATAACTCTAGACACAAATAAAATAATACAAGCTTTATATTACAAGCCAGGGGCCTCGAAGGCTCGAATACAAAAGCTCGAAGACACAAGAGTCAGCGGAAGCAACAATATCTGAGTACAGACATAAATTAAACAAGTTTGCCTTAAGAAGGCTAGCACAAACTAGGATACAGATCGAAAGAGCAGCAGGCCTCCTGCCTGGGATCCTTCTAAACTACTCCTGGTCGTCGTCAGTGGGATGCACGTAGTAATAGGCACCTCCAGTGTAGTAGGAGTCGTCATCGACGGTGGCGCCTGGCTCCTGGGCTCCATCGTCTGGTCGCAGCAAACGGGTATAGAAAGTGGGAAAAGAGGGAGCAAAGCAGTCGTGAGTACTCATCCAAAGTACTCGCAAGCAAGGAGCTACACTACATATGTATGCATTGGTATCAAATGGAATAAGGGTATCATATGTGGACTGAACTGCAGAATGCCGGAATAAGAGGGGGATAGCTAGTCCTTTCGTAGACTACGCGTCTGGTAACCTCCATCTTGCAGCAGGAGAAAAGAGTAGATGGTAAGTTCACCAGGTAGCATCGCATAGCATAATCCTAACCGATGATCCTCCCATCGTCACCCTGTGAGAGAGTGATCACCGGTTGTATCTGGCACTTGGAAGGATGTGTTTTATTGAGTATCCGGTTCTAGTTGTCATAAGGTCAAGGTACAACTTCGGGTCGTCCTTTTACCGAGGGACACGGCTATTCGAATAGATCAACTTCCCTGCAGGGGTGCACCACATTTCCCAACACGCTTGATCCCCTTTGTCCGGACACACTTTTCTGGGTCATGCCCGGCCTCGGAAGATCAACACGTCGCAGCCCTACCTAGGCACAACAGAAAGGTCGGCACGCCAGCCTAAATCCTATGGCACAGGGGTCTGGGCCTATCGCCCATTGCCACCTGCACGTTGCGAACGCAGTCGGTGAGCAGACCTAGCCTCCCGTATACAAGAGTAGGCATTCCAGTCCAACCCGGCACGTGTCGCTCAGTCGCTGACGTCACGAAGGCTTCGGCTGATACCACGACATCGAGTGCCCATAACTGTCCCCGCGTAGATGGTTAGTGCGTATAGGCCAGTATCCAGACTTAGATCAAATACCAAGATCTCGTTAAGCGTGTCATTTTGAAATAACCACAGACGCCGACCAGGGCCAGGCCCACCTCTCTCCTAGGTGGTCTCAACCTTCCCTGTCGCTCCGCCTCAAAGTAACAGCCGGGGGCCGTCGGGAACTTAGGCCCACCACTACCTGGATGGAGCCACCTGCCCCTTCAGCCCCCATCTTCAAACAGTATCACCGGTGTTTTAGCAGTATAAGTATATATCATATGCCCGTGATCACCTCCCGAGTGATCACGGCCCAGTAGTATAGCATGGCAGACGGACAAGAATGTAGGGTCACTGATGATAAACTAGCATCCTATACTAAGCATTAGGATTGCAGGTAAAGGTAACAACAGTAGTAGCAAGGACAGGCTATGCATCAGGGTAGGATTAACAAAAAGCAGTAACATGCTACACTACTCTAATGCAAGCAGTAGAGAGAAGACTAGGCGATATCTGGTGATCAAAGGGAGGGCTTGCCTGGTTGCTCTGGCAAGAGAGAGGGGTCGTCAACACCGTAGTCGTACTGGGTAGCAGCGGCGTCGGTCTCGGTGTCTAGCGAGAGAAGAGGGGGAAGAAACAATGAATACAATGCAAACAGATGCGCAATGATGCATGACAAAGCAAAGTGTGATGCTAGGCGTGCCCTAACGCGGTATGAGGTGATACCGGTGAAGGGGGAAACATCCGGGAAAGTATCCCCGGTGTTTCGCGTTTTCGGGCAGAGGAGCCGGAGGGGGAAAGTTGCGTGTTTGCTATGCTAGGGATGCCTGACGGACGAACGGGCTGCGTATCTAGATTCGTCTCGTCGTTCTGAGCAACTTTCATGTACAAAGTTTTCTCATCCGAGCTACGGATTATTTTATATTAATTTTAAAAGATTTAATCATTTTTAGCATTTATTTAAATATTTTATTTCAACATTATCCAGAATAGTGATTGATGACGTCACTATGGCATCACCATGACATCAGCAGGTCAACTGACCTGTTGACCAGTCAAACTGACACGTGGGGTCCATTCGTCATTGCCTGCCTAACTAACAAACAGATTATTTAGATTAGTTAGCACGTTAATTAGGTTTAATTAGTTCAATAACATAATTAATTAAGTTCATTAATTACTTAATTAATTAATTTAGTTATTGTTTATTATTATTATTATTATTTAATCGTTCCAAGGGCGTGGGGCCCCCTTGTCATACCCCAAAGGGCCCCAGCTGCCAGTGGCACGCAGGCCGCTAGAGCGGGCTTAACGACGCGGTTGGGGGCGCTTGCCCGAACGGGCACGAGCGAGGGAAAGCGGTGGCGCAGCTCCGGCGCCGGGCGCCGAAGGTGGCAGCGGAGGGGGTGGGTGCGCGGGCGGGAGCGCTTGGGGAGCGTCGCGACGCAGATGCGGCACGAGCGGGTGGTGAGCCCGCGGTGGATGGCACCGGCGTAGTCGGGCGAAGACTAGCACGGCCAGGCGCCGACGGGCATGGACGGATGCGGCGGCAGGGCCTGCGGCAGGTCGCAACAGCAGCTGCAAGTAGCCTGCAGCAGAGCAGAAACAACGAGAGGAGCAACTGCGGGCGCGCCCGGGCACGGGAGGAAGCAGTGCTAAGCAGGGCAGGGGCGCGGGATGGCCACGGCGGAGCGAGCTCCGGGCGTGGGTGCGGGCGGAGGGCCCGGGCAACGAGCGTGCTAGGGAGCGAGAGACAGCACGGGCAGTAGCAGGGCGACGCGCGTGCGGGGCGATGCGTGCGCGGGCGCGCGTGCGGTGGTTGGCAGGCAGAGGGAGAGAGGAGGACTGGGGTCCTCACCGGCATTGAAGGGGAGTGGGGGCGGCGAGGCGTGAGGGAGCTCGTCGGGGAGGTAGTCCGACAAGGAGGGTCTTCACGAATCCGGCGAGGGCGTCGCCGTGCGCAGTCGTCCGGGCTAAGGACAGGGACGACGAGGTCCAGCGGCAACGGGGTGGTGACGGCGAGCGATGGGGCGCGGCGTCAGGGTTAGGGCAGTGGCCCGATCCAGATCCAGAAATGGGGAAGCGAGGAGAAGACCGGGAGGAATCGTGCGGGGGGGAGTGGTGCTCGTGGGCTGGGGTTCGGTTTCCCCTGGGGGGTTAGTAGGTGAGGTGGGGTGGGCCGGTCTGGCCGGGCCGACTGGAGTTGCCAGCTGGGCTGGTTGGCCCCAGGGGAGGGCTGACTGGGCCGGCCTGTTGGGTCGGTGCCCAGTGGGGGGGTACTTCCTTTTCTTTTCTTCATTTTGTTTTCTCTTAGTTTGTTTTTCTGTTTTCATTTTTGTTTTTGATATTTTTAGTTTCTTGAAGATACTAGGTTAGCACCTAAATTAGTATCATCAAAATAGGACACTGCCAAACCTAGTTTGGTCCCAAAATAAATTAGTTTAATATTTCTATATTTTGAAAAGCAATTAAATTATTATTTTAGCCACTGGTTTTAATTAGTTTTAGGGCATTTAAACACTTTGAAAAAGGTTCGTTCCACCACCAAAACTAGTTAGGGATTATTTGCCATATGATGAACATTTTAGTTTTAATATTTGAAAACTTTTATTGTTTGCTTGATTTTGAATTTGAATTTGAATCGGTTTTAAACTAACACAAGTATATCAACAGTAACCGAGGTGACATGGCATCATTAGCAGAGGCTCACAGTAGCTTAATTACCCGGGCGTTACAATTCTCCTCCACTACAAGAAATCTCGTCCCGAGATTTAAGAGGGTAAGTAAGGGGGAAGGAATTTGGTTGCGAAATTCTAACGATTCTCCTTGGTCTTGGTTGCTCTTCTCGAAGAAGTTGACCGCTTCCGTTGATGTCGTCATTCCTTAGCTTCGGGTTATCAGGATAAATCATCAGCCTTTCTTGGTGAACTTCATCGTACTTATTAATAAGAAAGGGGCAGCCTGACAATGATAGAATGCTATCAGGGGGAAATCATCTGGGGTTTATCCCATGAATGATCACATGAGTATCTCTTGAGTTGAACAAATGAAACACATCGAGAGCAAAGTAAGAAGGTACTATAAGAAGTTTCAAGCAAATAGACAATCATCGTTGCCTGAAACAGAGTGTGAGAGGGGTTCAGAGCAACGGGGATCGGTATCGTGTCTGACTCCAGAATAGGTGATAATCAGGTGGCTCATGAATCTCATTCGAAGCCAAGCGGTTGGAATAACTTCGGAAACAGCGGTGTATAAGAGAGTCAGGTTTCGATCTTGTGGAACTGTGGGTTATGGGCCCACCATGTGGATTAAAAGTAGGAAGGGCGGTGATGTCTTGCATGACCATGTAAGCATGGCATGTCAGAGGATAGTCTATCAGTTATGTCGGCAACAACATCGATACCAAGGGAGAGGGACGAAGAGAACCATTTTCCTACTCGTTGAACAAGGCGGAACATTAGGCAAAGTTCTCGTCCATTGGTGGTTACCGAAATGTCATCAACAAAAGTAATAGGGTCTTTCTGACCGAGTGGTACAACGAGGTGTTTACATAAACAGGAGAATATTACTGCTTAGATCATATAGATCACAAGAAAGGTTAAACCAAACAAGGAAAGGAAAATATGATTATCAGATTAAACAGAAAAATGGAAAGGAAAATGTGTTTAAACACATATTCCAGGGGTATATCCTCCCCAAGGACAAGCAGAGCACGATATCCAAGACAGGATAGAAAGTAGAAAACCATTTAGGTAATGGGAGAGGAATTTTTATGGCATTACCCATACAACGGTGTTTGGATAATGGTTAAAGAAAACTTAGCATTGCGCTTTCAATGCTCTTATTGAAAATCGGAGTACCACAGACATGCTTCGAGATAGCATGGACATGGTCAACAAGTGAAGATCAGACTTTGGAAACACAAGGGATCCATTAGGAATAACTTATAGAATAAGTCTTACAATTTCCTCATGGAAGAATGGATAACCTTACTGGAAAGGAATCTATAACCATAGGGCCTCCGGCCGGGTGTGCTAAGCACGACATCCTGGGTATAAAAGATGGTAATACTCCAAGGTAAAGAGGAACAAATGTTGGATAACAAGGAACTCAAGGTATAACATAGAACACGAACAAGTTTGTGTTGGAGGGAAGGCAATAAGGTTGTTGATGATAACACAATTCATCGAGGGGCAAGGATGGTATTTCTCATTATGACTTCGATTGATATCCTTGAAGAGCTCATAAGATTGATGATGATCACGACGCAATTGTTGAGAGATTTCATGAAGATGTAATCCATCGGTGATGACATCAAGTCAAAAGAATGATGAAGCGGAAGGTTATTGGAACCACAGGTATGGCACAAACTCGAAACCAAGCTTGTGGTTTAAGGAGAAATTATATGATGAGGAAAATCGACGTAAGCTTAGCTCATCATCAAAAATTGTGCTCCGGGAAGAAGGACCAGGTAGCACAGTCAAGAGCAGCACGATAAGGATATAGCCGATCAAGCTAGGAATGACTTGAAGGATATTTAAACTCATAAGCAACGAAAATTATTTAGGGTTATTGAATCGGAGTGCGGACTCGATTCACTATTCGGTGTTCTCGGTTGACGACAACCTAGAACCTAGGAACAATTGGATCCGGTGAGTAATAATAGTTGATGAAGAACCCATAAGAAGTTATGATGTCCCATGATATCTCAAGATACCATGGGGTAATACTCGACGACAGACCAAAGTGGAGGTTGGACTGGGGTATTGCTCTGCAGAAGACAAATGCTTAAACTTGCACGAGAAATGGAATCAAGGAGAAACATGGTCGGAACCACGTCCACAGATACAAGATGAACTTATAACAAGGGGATAATTAATTTAAGGGAAGCTTCCATGATAAGGTATACATCGTGTCCATGGGCATGAACACAAGGTTCAAGGTCGACTCCCACTTGTTCAATGCATAACCTTTCATTCACCTCTCGTATTACGAAATTGACATTAATTGTTGAAAATTTTACCTGGTGCAATACCAGATAAGTATGACCCGTGAAATCTTTCGGATTCACACGGATTAGAAAAGGCGTAGGTTCAACCCATCAGAGCATCTTAGGAACATATACCACAAACTTCGGAGTAATAACACAAGCTCGAAAGCAGAGCATGGTTGGTCAATCAGAGGATAGGATTTACCAATGGAAAAAGAACTTCCAAAGTGATTGAATATGAAGGACGCTATCGGATAAAATCCAACAAAGGATCCGGTGGTCCTCAAGGGATCTGATGTGAGCATCGGTACTCAACCAGAGGAAGAAAAAGGTAAGAAGATCAGACCATAGAAACAACTGACTAATTTAAGCTCAAATGCAACGGAATTATGATTTTCAAATCAAGGGATCAGAAGCAACACTCTGATTAGGGTTGGATAAGTTGAATAGCCTTATGGGTACAATCGACAGCTATTAGAATGGTCGAGAACCAGCTCATGTCCGGGAAGACATCTGAGCCGGAAAGATAATTTATAAGGATCAACTGATGATTGCGTGCATTCGCACACATGCTGAATCAATATGGTCAGAATGTTCATCACAGGGATTTTAACGAATATTGCTTGACATCTGGAATTAACCATTATGCAAGCAGGTAAAGAAGATCAAGAGCAATAGGCTACTGAGGATTTTAGAAGATCGAATGGCATTTCGAAGAATTTTGCGAAATACCTGAACAACTGGGGATGAACGAATCCCCGGTAAATGCGAGTAATTATTCATACATGTATTCATGAGGAAAGGAGCCGCAAGACAGTAGACACAAAGGATCCTCGGGATATCCGAAGTATTTCAGGGTATCTTGTAATAACAACAACAATTGGAAATGAAGTTATGGACGATAAGTGTATGTAGCTTTCCATAGGGATTTATCGGTGGTATGGAAGTGCGACGGCGAAGGGCACAAGGGTCTCGGGGAAACATCGGAGAGTATCTCCAAAATATTCTGGTGCAGCCGGCGATCATCTGGACTGAAGGGGCTCTCCGGGAGAAAGTATTTACGAGAACCTAATGTTAGAGCTTTAGTAAATTCATTTAATCCGAATAGAAGAGATGTCAGAGTCCCAGAGTATAGGTCGAGGAATAAAAGATCCTACTACCACCCAATGGCGACATGGGCCCGTAAGCCACACAACCATGTTAGTAAAAGTTTTGCAATGACTAGACTCAACTTCGGCCAAGGAGTGCGGAAGGGGGATTCCTACAGGCAGTCGGCTCTGATACCAACTTGTGACGCCCTCGATTCAATCATACACGCAAATGTGTACGATCAAGATCAAGGACTCACGGGAAGATATCCCAACACAACTCTAGACACAAATAAAATAATACAAGCTTTATATTACAAGCCAGGGGCCTCGAAGGCTCGAATACAAAAGCTCGAAGACACAAGAGTCAGCGGAAGCAACAATATCTGAGTACAGACATAAATTAAACAAGTTTGCCTTAAGAAGGCTAGCACAAACTAGGATACAGATCAAAAGAGGCACAGGCCTCCTGGCTGGGATCCTTCTAAACTACTCCTGGTCGTCGTCAGCGGGCTGCACGTAGTAGTAGGCACCTCCAGTGTAGTAGGAGTCGTCATCGATGGTGGCGTCTGGCTCCTGGGCTCCATCGTCTGGTCGCGGCAAACGGGTATAGAAAGTGGGAAAAGAGGGAGCAAAGCAACCGTGAGTACTCATCCAAAGTACTCGCAAGCAAGGAGCTACACTACATATGTATGCATTGGTATCAAATGGAATAAGGGTATCATATGTGGACTGAACTGCAGAATGCCGGAATAAGAGGGGGATAGCTAGTCCTTTCAAAGACTACGCTTCTGGTAACCTCCATCTTGCAGCAGGAGAAAAGAGTAGATGGTAAGTTCACCAGGTAGCATCGCATAGCATAATCCTAACCGATGATCCTCCCCTCGTCGCCCTGTGAGAGAGCGATCACCGGTTGTATCTAGCACTTGGAAGGGTGTGTTTTATTGAGTATCCGGTTCTAGTTGTCATAAGGTCAAGGTACAACTTCGGGTCGTCCTTTTACCGAGGGACACGGCTATTCGAATACATCAACTTCCCTGCAGGGGTGCACCACATTTCCCAACACGCTCGATCCCCTTTGTCCGGACACACTTTTCTGGGTCATGCCCAGCCTCGGAAGATCAACACGTCGCAGCCCTACCTAGGCACAACAGAGAGGTCAGCACGCCTGCCTAAATCCTATGGCGCAGGGGTCTGGGCCCATCGCCCATTGCCACTTGCACGTTGCGAACGCGACCGGTGAGCAGACCTAGCCTCCCTTATACAAGAGTAGGCGTTCCAGTCCAACCCGGCGCGCGCCGCTCAGTTGCTGACGTCACGAAGGCTTCGGTTGATACCACGACGTCGAGTGCCCATAACTGTCCCCGCGTAGATGGTTAGTGCGTATAGGCCAGTAGCCAGACTCAGATCAAATACCAAGATCTCGTTAAGCGTGTTATTTTGAAATAACCACGGACACCGACCAGGGCCAGGCCCACCTCTCTCCTAGGTGGTCTCAACCTGCCCTGTCGCTCCGCCTCAAAGTAACAGTCGGGGGCCGTCGGGAACTCAGGCCCACCACTACCAGGATGGAGCCACCTGCCCCTTCAGCCCCCATCTCCAAACAGTATCACCGGTGTTTTAATAGTACAAGTATATATCATATGCCCGTGATCACCTCCCGAGTGATCACGACCCAGTAGTATAGCATGGCAGACGGACAAGAATGTAGGGCCACTGATGATAAACTAGCATCATATACTAAGCATTAGGATTGCAGGTAAAGGTAACAACAGTAGTAGCAAGGACAGGCTATGCATCAGGGTAGGATTAACGAAAAGCAGTAACATGCTACACTACTCTAATGCAAGAAGTAGAGAGAAGATTAGGCGATATCTGGTGATCAAAGGGGGGGCTTGCCTGGTTGCTCTGGCAAGAGAGAGGGGTCGTCAACACCGTAGTCGTACTAGGTAGCAGCGGCGTCGGTCTCGGTGTCTAGCGAGAGAAGAGGGGGAAGAAACAATGAATACAATGCAAACAGATGTGCAACGATGCATGACAAAGTAAAGCGTGATTCTAGCCGTGCCCTAACGTGGTATGAGGTGATATCGGTGAAGGGGGAAACATCCGGGAAAGTATCCCCGGTGTTTCGCGTTTTCGGGCAAAGGAGCTGGAGGGGGAAAGTTGCGTGTTCGCTATGCTAGGGATGCGTGGCGGACGAACGGGCTGCATATCCGGATTCGTCTCGTCGTTCTGAGCAATTTTCATGTACAAAGTTTTTTCATCCGAGCTACGGATTATTTTATATTAATTTTAAAAGATTTAATCATTTTTAGCATTTATTTAAATATTTTATTTCAACATTATCCAGAATAGTGACTAATGACATCATTATGACATCACCATGACATCAGCAGGTCAACTAACCTATTGACCGGTCAAACTAACACGTGGGGTCCATTCGTCATTGCCTGCCTAACTAACAAACAGATTATTTAGATTAGTTGGCAGGTTAATTAGGTTTAATTAGTTAAATAACATAATTAATTAATTAATTTAATTATTGTTTTTATTATTATTATTTTTTAATCGTTCCAAGGGCGTGGGGCCCCCTTGTCATACCCCAAAGGGCCCCAGCTGCCAGGGGGCACGCAGGCCGCTAGAGCGGGCTTAATGGCGCGATTGGGGGCGCTCGCCCGAACGGGCACGAGCGAGGGGAAGCGGTGGCACAGCTCCGGCGCAGGGCGCCGGAGGTGGCAGCGGAGGGGGGTGGGTGCGCGGGCGGGAGCGCTTGGGGAGCGTCGCGGCGCAGATGCGGCACGAGCGGGTGGTGAGCCTGCGGTGGATGGCACCGGCGTAGTCGGGCGAAGACTGGCGCGGCCAGGCACGGACGGATGCGGCGGCAGGGCCTGCGGCAGGTTGCAACAGCAGCTACAAGTAGCCTGCAGCAAAGCAGAAGCAGCGAGAGGAGCAACTGCGGGCGCGCTCGGGCGCGGGAGGAAGCAGTGCTAAGCAGGGCAGGGGCGCGGGATGGCCACGGCGGAGCGAGCTCCGGGCTCGGGTGCGGGCGGAGGGCCCGGGCAACGAGCGTGCTAGGGAGCGGGAGACAGCGCGGGCAGCAGCAGGGCGAGGCGCGTGCGAGGCGATGCGTGCGCGGGCGCGCGTGCGGTGGTCGGCAGGCAGAGGGAGAGAGGAGGATCGGGGTCCTCACCGGCGTTGAAGGGGAGTGGGGGTGGCGAGGCGTGAGGGAGCTCGTCGGGGAGGTAGTCCGACGAGGAGGGGCTTGACGAATCCGGCGAGGGCGTCGCCGTGCGCGGTCGTCCAGGCTGAGGACGGGGACGATGAGGTCCAGCGGCATCGGGGTGGCGACGACGAGCGATGGGGCGCGGCGTCAGGGTCGGGGCAGTGGCCCGATCCAGATCCAGAAACAGGGAAGCGAGGAGAAGACCGGGAGGAATCGTGCGGGGGGAGTGGTGCTCATGGGCTGGGGTTCGGTGTCCCCTGGGGGGTTAGTAGGTGAGGTGGGGTGGGCCGGTCTGGCCGGGCCGACTGGAGTGGCCAGCTGGGCTAGTTGGCCCCAGGGGAGGGCTGACTGGGTCGGCCTGTTGGGTCGGTGCCCAGTGTGTGGGGGGGGGGGTACTTTCTTTTCTTTTCTTCATTTTGTTTTCTCTTAGTTTGTTTTTCTGTTTTCATTTTAGTTTTTGATATTTTTAGTTTCTTGAAGATGCTAGGTTAGCACCTAAATTAGTATCATCAAAAAAGGACACTGCCAAACCTAGTTTGGCCCAAAATAAATTAGTTTAATATTTCTATATTTTCAAAAGCAATTAAATTATTATTTTAGCCACTGGTTTTAATTAGTTTTAGGGCATTTAAACACTTTGAAAAAGGTTGGTTCCACCACCAAAACTAGTTAGGAATTATTTTCCATATGATGAACATTTTAGTTTTAATATTTGAAAACTTTTATTGTTTGCTTGATTTTGAATTTGAATTTAAATCGGTTTTAAACTAACGCGAGTATATCGACAGTAACCGAGGTGACATGACATCATTAGGAGAGGCTCATAGTAGCTTAATTACCGGGCGTCACACCAGCTATGCAAGATTTGGTAAATATTTGCTTTGGGCTTAGGGCCTGTGCAAATTCTGTAGAACCAATGTTATTGACATTCAAGCTGTGTATGGAATTCTTAATATCTTGTGCTCCCTCCTTCTACTTATACAAGGCCATTTTAGCAAATCTCAGATACCAAGGCTGAGCAGAGACAACTGATAAATGACATGTTCATTGTCCGCTGCATCTCCTCGTGTATGATGTCCTTGCTGCATGCACATGCTAGCCAATGAAACGAGAGAACACATATGCATGCAGTCCCTGAGCTATTAATGAGAGGTGGAAACGGAGAGTTTTTTCCTCTGGGAGGGTGAGGGAAAAGAAATCTTGCCTTGTATTTGTGCGTTTTTCGTATTCTGATAGTGGCATTGTACATAAAAAAGGAGGGAGTAGGACTCAGTTTACATGAAACTTTTTCTTGGAAATCTCCAATAGGTAATGCAGAAAAAGGAACATGCAAATTTTGCTGCTGCTCCAATTTATTGATTTTCTCCACTTTTCTCTAAGCAGCACCAAAACTTATCTACCAATTGTCATTTATCCTCCAAGATTTGATATTTTAAAGCTTGCTCAATTCAACTTGCATTGGTCTTTGAAGTTGCAAATATGCACCTGCATGCTTGTTGTTAACCATCTGATAGTGAATTCTTCAACTTTTTCAGCTGAGAATTGGACTTCAAAGTTTGATGTGTGAGCTGGAGGCCGAAGATTTTTTCAGCATTGCGGATGATTCTATCGATTGGGTACTTGTCTCGTCAATAAACACTTTATATTTGCTCAGTAGTGCATGCAGAATTAACAAATGCTTGACCTACTTGTGTAACACTCATTGGTTGCATGTTTTTTTTGTAGGACAAGAAATGCTTTTCACAACTAGTGTACAAATTCGACAAGCAAGTTTTTGTTGGTCTTGATCTTCCAAAATATTATGTTATTCGTGGAATTATGGTCTGAATTTTATTTGTCAACACTGTGTGTGCTTCAAATAATTCATAAACCTTAATCAAATATTCTATAAATGTCAGGATTATCGGGCAATGTCACTTATGAAGGATGACTCGTGCTCATGGGACCAAGTTTTCGAAAAGGTAAGGCATTTTATCTCTTGGATATTGTTGTTTCTTTTATATTAGCTCCTTCTATAATAATCTAGCATTTTGTGTTGCTTATTGGTCTATATCAGGTTGTTGACAAACCATATCGTAGGTGCATACAAAACATTCCTGATCTGGTACTGAGCTGTGCCTCCCTTTTTCATAATTTAGTTTCTGGTTGTGTACAAGCGTTGTTGATTTCTTTTATAATTGATCAGTTATGGATGGAAACAAGATACTATAAGCACCAGTTCTATGATATCATTCACCAACCATTGCAACAGGTTAGATACTTACCGCGCATATGCTACCCCGGTTGCGTATTTCCTTATATGTAAATAAATGCTGCATATAAATATTAATATATTTCTGTTACTTACCATATGTATGGTGTCTAATACTAAGCAGTTAGCAACAAATGATAGTGTAGCATTTCACTACATTATCGTCCTTTACATTAATTTCATTTTGTGGGTGCCTTCAATTCGGACGCAGCTTCCGTGCCTTAAAGGCACTTGCCTTTGGGTCATTGACATATGGGCCAGCCATCTGTTGGATCCACATGTCATAGACACAAAGGTAGGTGCCTTAAGGCACCGAAGCATCGTCCCCTCAATTCTTACAAATGTCGTTTTGCGTGTATCCTCAGGTCTTACCGACACCGTGATCTGCTTAACCTCTCCATGGCGTGAAGCTTTGAATTGTTATTTTGTACAATCTACCTGGAGCTAGCTTCTGAGACCAAGGAAAATAAAGGAAGTTGGCATCATTAGATGCAGAGTAATCCAAGGGAAAGTTGTGGCCCGTGGCATGAGATTGACCGTTTGTTTTGTGTATCTGTTACTGCCACGTCCAATGCTTAAACTGTAAATAGGGTTTACCTGAACTTGTTGCATGGGTCATTCTGACCCTAGGCCCCCATCCCCCCACCACAAATGGTAAATACTCCCTCTGGAAATGCCTGTGCGCCTTGGTTTTTGGATGCTAAAGCATACTTGGTCGACGCTCAAAAAAATAGTGGAAAGGAAGAGAAAAAAATGTAGAAGGATCTACAAAAAGAAAGAATTGTAAGTTATAACAAAGAGTGGTCAAGAAAAGATACTTGTCCAAACCATACTTGGATAGGACATGTTACGCTTGCATACGTAGGATTTGTGCCAAGTTAGGAATCTTGCCCTATAAGTGCAATCAAGCTAGCGTCTCCTAGCATTCATGAACACAAACTTAGTCTTCCTAGGAAAATCTTGTATGCTCATTTTCTTGGTTGCACAAACCCAGATATCTTTACGCATGTGTACTTTATTTTTCCTCTTTCTCCTTACGTGCGATCACTTGTATAGCATTTGAGTTCAATTTGGTTCATTTCCAACTCGTACAAAAACCTTGAACTTCAATTTGCTTGGTTTGGTGCCTAACCCCTAGCAAGATCCTCCATAAGCTTTGTGTTAGGTGTACGTGTTTGACTTTGCATCGACAACTTATGAGATCTATCGATCCTTCGCCAACATCGGAGAAAGGTAACTTTGCTATTGTTCATCTCATTTTCTACTCAGACCTTCTTGAGTGCTTTGATAGATAAGGACGGTACATCTCATCCGGTCTTCGACGGCCAAGAAGAAATGAACGACTATGTCACCAAGTCTCACCACTTCGGACTACAATGAGCTATGAACGGCACAAACGCAATCTTGAATGAGCACCTCGCCACCGATGTGCACCAATATGAAGCTCTCGCGGGGGACTATCTCAACGCCAAGTTAGACACACATATGGACCACATTCAAGACAAGTTCGACAAGCTCAAGCCTTCTTCATCTTCATCACCTTCAGGACGGCGTTCAATTGCACATTCATCCGAGCTACCATCCGGCGCAAGTACATAACGGTCTCGACGTCACCATCATCATGAAGAACAATAAGGATATCTTGCTCTAAATCCTCCTCAAGGCAATGGATTGCAAGATCGCATCCTTGAGAATGAACAACGACAACGTGAAGCTCAAGAACAACATGACACTTACGACCATCAAATGAACCAAGAGGAAGAACGATATCGTCAACAAGAAGAGTGACGCCATCAAGATGAAGAACGTGAGGCACACCGGCAAAAAGCCCATAGTGTGGACCAAGCAAATCAAGCACACCGATCTCTCCGTGCTGCCACCTACAACCTTCAAGAGCAAAGCTAAAGGGAAGAGAAGAGAGCCAAGACAAAGAAGCTCGCATTGAGCAACATCATGAGATGTGGTGCATTGCTAATGCACCTCGCATCCCTCACCAAGCACATGAAATAAGTTGTCGTTGGAATGAAGGAGCTTGCTCGAGAAAAACAACACATTCCAATGCTAACTAAATACTGTAATGTGCATGATGAACCACTAAAATATGCATACCACGTTGCAATGCACAGGCAATTAACTGGTAAATACTCCTTCTCTTCCTAAATATAAGTCTTTCTAGAGATTTCAACAAGTGACTACATACGGAGCAAAATGAGTGAATCTACACTTTAAAATATGTCTACATGCATCCGTATGTTGTAGTCCATTTGAAATGTCTAAAAAGACTTATATTTAGGAACGGAGGGAGTACTATGTAACCTGGCGTCCATGGCAGTACGAAAGATGGTTAAAACAGTTCCTGGTTCTTTTTCTCGGAATACTTGAATTTCTGTCACTTGGATCGTCACTTCTTCTTGCCATGTACAGTAACAGATCGGCAAAATTAGATTCAGACTTAGAGATCAAACCCTACCAATCTGAGATCCCGAGTGAGTAGTGTCAACAGATCATGTTGATTACAACTCCCAGCAAAAAAAATTGCTACTATCCATCTATCCAGCGTTTTTCGAGGTTAACTTTGACCACATGTTAGAGCAATAATATGACATGTAAATTACACAAAGCATATCATCAAATTTGTATGTGAAAGGAGCTTCCAACGATAGAATTTCCACATTATACATCTCATATACTAGTAATCTTATCAATAGTCAAAGGCAATCTCGAAAAACGCATTATATATATGGATGGAGGGAGCACGAGCTACTGAGGAAAATGCAGCTCACCACTCTTATTTGATAGAGCCCTTTTCGCTAACATAGATACCTCTTGATGTCGTGGCTCTTCACATGGCATTTCTGTTCCAAGAAGAAACAAGATGATTCAGGATGGAGGTTATTGAGCAATAGCAGCAAGATCGCAAAATATATTGTCTAAGCAATCTCGTACGGAGCTACCGAAGGTTCATAATTGTACAAGAATGGAAAACAGAGATGCGGGGACTCTCACCTGGTTAATCAGAGTCCTTTCCATCAACGAGTAGCTTCCTTGACCTTCCCAAAGGATAGTTAAATCAAATTTGCTAAGCAAGAATACCATGGGAGCACCTGATTCAGTTACATAACATCCTAATCCAGTACATATTTTTTTACGATGACTCGAAAAAGGATCTTGACAGGAACATGGAATGGTTCTCACAGTCACAGGTATAGCAAAGCAGCAAAAGTAGAGCTGCCTTGCCCCAAAGGCAAAATTATCTCTTGGGTTAAGTTTGCGAGCTTCGGAGACCCCAGTGGAACTTGCAACAAGGAAGCTACCACCATACAGACTCTTTATCTGTAACAATAAATCTGGCTTAGGAGTGTTGATGCACATGGATTTGGATCAGTGCCACAGGAAATTAGTCTTGGAATTCAATGTGTGGCATTTCTGACTTTGCAGACTGCAGTAAATAGTACAACAGGAATTATATTAGACATCTAGGAGGTTTTAAGATTCCCTTTCTAAGCAACCATATGAGTCATCTAAAAGCTATTTCGAGATTACCATTATATAGAGATCTAGATTTAGTTGAACAAATCAAAGTTTGTATAATTTCCTAAGCTGTCCTTTTATTCTCTGCAGGCTTGCCTGAACAGCCATAGTTGTACAGTTTCACTGTCAGATGAAGGATTCTGAAAAGGTATGGCGACACCAAAACACTTGCCATTGAAGCAGACTGTTCTCAGTGAGTCCAACTCGGCTAAGAGTTCCACCACTATAAATCTACTACTCAAAAACCAAACTCCAGCTATGATGTTTTAAGGTAACACCTACAATTGTGTAGCCGGTCCCAGGGCAAGAGGAAGGAGGGACCAACCATATGTTCATAGAGAGTAATGTCTTGTGTTGTCGTCCATTTTATAGTCGGAATGAATAAATGTGCAAGAGAAACTGGGAAATTACATGTTCTGTTGACAAACAAAGACCTCCAAACTCAAGTCAAAGAGAATTTTGTTTTGGCCCCAGCTGCATATAAAGTGAGTACTAGTGCAAGCTCATTTCAGTTGATGGTCACACAAACCATCTGAGCATTCTTTAATGGTCTCTCTCTAAAGCTATATGTTCTCCAAAATTTTCTGGATCTTTTCTGGTCAGTGGCTCTTGGTCTAGTGCTCTTGGGAAGTTAGGTTCTTGGAATTTCTTGTGCTTAGAATGTTCTTTTGGACCATCCTTGGTTCTGCTGTCAACTCATCATTCATCTAGCAACTCACTTCCTTATCCTAGAAAAAGGAACTCAATCACTTCATGTGATGACAAAATAAAGAAACACCAAATTCTGGTGAAAAATAAGGAAGCACCAATTTCTGAAGCAATCAAAAAAAAAATAGACCATACAATGAACCTATAAGAAGTTATATTTACCTGGTGTAAGAGTACATGGGAAGAGTGAACATTGCAAACAACCACACCGTTGTTGCAGAGGCACTTCGTTTGCTGTAATAACATCCGCCCAAACGTACATGTATGAGCATAGAGTAAATACAGCAGCTCTGCTCTTTTAACTGCCAATGGTACAATTTGCTTTGATGTAGTCCTGTACAATGCCAATGATTCCAGAGCATACCAGTTTATGTGCGCTGGTAGAGCTCTGAACCACTGAAAGAGTCGTGAACAATTCACTCCTAGAAGAATAGTGATAGTCACTATATTGCTGTATTTACCCAACTGCGACCAGGTGTTTTCTTCAATGTTCCGTGTTTAATCTTTGCCCTCACTTGTTCAACAATATTCCACCTACCAGAAGAGGCGTGTAGGTTAGATACCGAGACAAGATTTGATGGGCTCTCTTCTTCCAATCTAAGAAGAGACCTGCAAGCTAAATCTTGAGTCTCTTTCTTACTGTGAATAACAGAGGCATCCAGAAGTGCTCCCCATACACTAGGGCCTGGCTCTACGCTCATTGACTTTATGAAGTCCAAGGCATGGTCAATCAACCCAGAACGCCCCAGTAAATCAACTACGCAAGCAGACATCTCCTCGGTTGGATGGACTTTATGATCCTTCACCAGGGAGTTGTATATCTCAAGTCCCTTCAACACCAATCCTGCCCTGCAGCACGCGGAAAGCACACCCAGACCAACTATGCTGTCTGGTTTAACCCCAGAAGCATGCATCTGATCAAACAAGGCAACTGCCTCCATACCCATACCATGAAGGCCATAACCAAGTACCATTGAACCCCAAGAGATGACATCTTTGTGCCAAGTACCATCATCGAAAATGCGCCTTGCATAACGCAAGGCTCCGCCCTTTGCATACATATCAACCAAAGCATTGTTGAGGGACACCTCCCCATAGAGCCCCATCCTCGCGGCGAAACCATGCACTTGCTTGCCCTCTGCTAAGCCCATGAGGCCCTCGACAGCCGACAGCACACTGATCAACGCGACCCTATTCGGCAGAATACCATCAACCGCCCACATTGCCCGGAAAGCCTTCGCCGCATCCTCAAACATGCCATTCTCGGCGTACCCTCCCACCATGGCAGTCCACGAGACGACATTCCTCTGATGCATCCTGTCAAAAACCCTGCGCGCAAGGTCTGGCCGGGAGACCCTGCAGTACATGGAGACAAACCCGCTGCTGACATGGAAATCGCCGTCGCCGCACATCCCGCGCTTGACGGCAAAGCAATGCAGCTCCCTGCCCTCGCGCTCGGACGCGCACGCGGACAGGAGCGCCGAGACCGTGAACCTGTCCGGGCAGAGCCCGTCCGCGACCATGCGGCGCGCCAGGGACCGGAGGTCGATGCCAGCGGGGGCGTGGGAGATGAGCGTGTTGTAGGTGGAGGCGGTGCGGGCGGGCATTTCGTCGAACAGGCAGAGCGCCGTGCCGGAGGTGGAGGAGCGGTGGGGCGAGCGGAGGTAGAGGAGCAGGATGGAGTTGGTGAGGACGGGGTCGGCGTGCAGGAGGCCGAGCCGGAGGGAGAAAGCGTGGAGGGAGGCGGCGGCGTGGGAGCGGGAGCGGGAGCGGGGGTGGAGGGGGAGGAAGGAGGAGGCGAGGGAGGAGAGCGTGAAGGCGTCCGGGCGGCGGGCTGGGAGGAGGAGGAGGCGGCGGAAGAGGTGGAGCGGCAGGTGCGCGTGGGAGGGGTCGGAGGAGGCGAGGCTGGAGAGGAGGGAGTTGAACACGGGGAGCGGGACGCCGCAGGGGTCCGCGCCGACGGCGGCGAGGCGGGAGATCGTGAACGCCGGGAGTGGCCGCATGGAGCCGCCGCGAGTTTGACTGACGGGCAAACGAATGTGCTGGGCTGCCAAGGGGGGGCCCTAAATTTGTTTTACTCTCTAAATCTATTTTTTAGATTTATAGATCTAAATAAGTTCTCTTTTGCAAGCCAAATGAGATATTAATGCAAGTCACTAGGAGAGCATACACTTAATTAATTCTTCCAAAACTTTTTCCATCAAAATGTCCGAAATTCCGTGCAGAAGAGACGAACGACCTCCGCAAAGAGCAGATTGTAGCGAGGCAAAAAGAGGCGACCGTGGCTCCCTTTGTGTTTTGCTGGCAGCGCCGCTGGTTCCCTCTCCCTTTGCCGACCCCTCTGGCGGCGGGAGTGAGGGGGAACCTCGGATCTGTGCGTTGGTTGTGTTCATAGTACAATTAGGGTTGAGGAAGACGTTGCCAAGGCCGTTGCGGCGGCGTCGTGTCTGAATAAGTTTCCTCGGGCTTCATACGCGATCAGACGGGGCTCTTGCCTCCATCTAGGAGCCAACGGTTTTGGGATTCCTGGGTATCGTTGAGGTCGCGGGCTATGATGTCTGGTGGTCGAACAACATTGGTTGGGCTAGTCCTCAAGTGGTTGGTGATTTTGCGGAAATGAAGTTTCTTATTTCTCCTCGCCGGTATGATCTACGATTGTTGCTCCTCATTTTTCTTTGTGCTGCTACTGAAGGGATGTCCTGCTTTGCCCAGGTGACACTACTAGGGAAAAGCTTATAGGCAGACGCTTACTAGTAGCGAGGGTTTATACCCCTCGCTACTGCTACTTACTAGTAGCGCGGCTTTTTACCCTCGCTACTACTAAGTTGATAGTAGTAGCTGTTGGGGAACGTAGTAATTTTAAAAAAATTCCTACGCACACGCAAGATCATGGTGATGCATAACAACGAGGGGGAGAGTCTGATCTACGTACCCTTGTAGATCGCAACGGAAGCGTTGACACAACGTAGAGGAAGTAGTCGTACGTCTTCTTCCCGATCCGACCGATCCAAGCACCGTTACTCCGGCACCTCCGAGTTCTTAGCACACGTGCAGCTCGATGATGATCCCCGGGCTCCGATCCAGCAAAGCTTCGGGGAGGAGTTCCGTCAACACGACGGCGTAGTGACGATCTTGATGTTCTACCGACGCAGGGCTTCGCCTAAGCACTACAACGATATGATCGAGGTGGAATATGGTGGCAGGGGGCACCGCACACGGCTAAGGAACGATCACAATGATCAACCTGTGTGTCTAGAGGTGCCCCCTGCCCCTGTATATAAAGGAGCAAGGGGGAGAGGTGCGGCCAGCCTTGGGCGCGCCAGGAGGAGTCCTACTCCTACCGGGAGTAGGACCTCCCCCCCCCCCCCCAAATCCTAGTTGGAATAGGATTCATCAAGGGGGAAAGAGAGAGAGGGGGGCCGGCCACCTCTCCTAGTCCTAATAGGACTAGGGGAGGGGGAGGCGCGCGGCCACCTTGGGCTGCCCCCTTCTCCTTTCCACTAAGGCCCACTATGGCCCATATGATTCCCGGGGGTTCCGGTAACCTCCCGGTACTCCGGTAAAATCCTGATTTCACCCGGAACACTTCCGATGTCCAAACATAGGCTTCCAATATATCAATCTTTATGTCTCGACCATTCCGAGACTCCTCGTCATGTCCGTGATCACATCCGGGACTCCGAACAACCTTCGGTACATCAAAATGCATAAACTCATAATAACTGTCATCGTAACGTTAAGCGTGCGGACCCTACGGTTCGAGAACAATGTAGACATGACTGAGATAGATCTCTGGTCAATAACCAATAACGGGACCTGGATGCCCATATTGGTTCCTACATATTCTATGAAGATCTTTATCGGTCAGACCGCATAACAACATACGTTGTTCCCTTTGTCATCGGTATGTTACTTGCCCGAGATTCGGTCGTCGGTATCCAATACGTAGTTCAATCTCGTTACCGGCAAGTCTCTTCACTCGTTTCGTAATACATCATCCCGCAACTAACTCATTAGTTGCAATGCTTGCAAGGCTTAAGTGATGTGCATTACCGAGAGGGCCCAGAGATACCTCTCCGACAATCGGAGTGACAAATCCTATTCTCAAAATACGCCAACCCAACATCTACCATTGGAGACACCTGTAGTACTCCTTTATAATCACCCAGTTACGTTGTGACGTTTGGTAGCACCCAAAGTGTTCCTCCGGCAAACGGGAGTTGCATAATCTCATAGTTACAGGAACATGTATAAGTCATGAAGAAAGCAATAGCAACATACTAAACGATCGGGTGCTAAGCTAATGGAATGGGTCATGTCAATCAGATCATTCAACTAATGATGTGACCTCGTTAATCAAATAACAACTCTTTGCTCATGGTTAGGAAACATAACCATCTTTGATTAACGAGCTAGTCTAGTAGAGGCATACTAGTGACACTCTGTTTGTCTATGTATTCACACATGTATTATGTTTCCGGTTAATACAATTCTAGCATGAATAATAAACATTTATCATGATATAAGGAAATAAATAATAACTTTATTATTGCCTCTAGGGCATATTTCCTTCAGTAGCACGGGCTTTTAACCCTCGCCACTACTAAGCAGTCTCTACTGTGCCCCCCGAGACATGCCATAGTAGTAGCGAGGGGTATATGTTGGGGAACGTAGCAGAATTTTGAAATTTTCTACGTATCACCAAGATCAATCTATGAAGGCATCTAGCAATGAGGGACAGGGGAGTGCATCTATATACCCTTGTAGATCGCGAGCGGAAGCGTTCAAGAGAACGGGGTTGATGGAGTCGTACTCGTCGTGATCCAAATCACCGATGACCAAGTGCCGAACGGACGGCACCTCCGCGTTCAACACACGTACGGTTGGGAAGACGTCTCCTCCTTCTTGATCCAGCAAGGGGAAGGAAAGGTTGATGGAGATCCAACAGCCCGACGGCGTGGTGGTGGAAGCAGCGGTGATCTCGGCAGGGCTTCGCCAAGCTCCAACGAGAGAGAGAGAGAGAGAGAGAGAGAGAGAGAGAGAGGTGTTACGAGGGGAGAGGGAGGCGCCAAGGGCTTGGGTGCGGTTGCCCTCCCCCCCCCCACTATATATAGGGCCCCTAGGGGGGTGCCGGCCCTAGGAGATGGGATCTCCAAAGGGGCGGCGGCGGCCAAGGGGGACTTGCCCCCCAAGCCAAGTGGGGCGCCCCCCACCCCTAGGGTTTTCAACCCTAGGCACAGGGGAGGCCCATGGGGGCGCACCAGCCCACCAGGGGCTGGTTCCCCTCCCACTTCAGCCCATGGGGCCCTCCGGGATAGGTGGCCCCACCCGGTGGACCCCCCGAGACCCTTCCGGTGGTCCCGGTACAATACCGATTACCCCCGAAACTTTCTCGATGGCCGAAACTTGACTTCCTATATATAAATCTTCATCTCCAGACCATTCCGGAACTCCTCGTGACGTCCGGGATCTCATCCGGGACTTCGAACAACTTTCGGGTTACCGCATACTAATATCTCTACAACTCTAGCGTCACCGAGCCTTAAGTGTGTAGACCCTACGGGTTCGGGAGACACGCAGACATGACCGAGACGACTCTCCGGTCAATAACCAACAGCGGGATCTGGATACCCATGTTGGCTCCCACATGTTCCATGATGATCTCATCGGATGAACCACGATGTCGAGGATTCAATCAATCCCATATTCAATTCCCTTTGTCAATCAGTACGTTACTTGCCCGAGATTCGATCGTCGGTATCCCAATACCTCGTTCAATCTCGTTACTGGCAAGTCACTTTACTCGTACCGTAATGCATGATCCCGTGACCAAACACTTGGTCATATTGAGCTCAATATGATGATGCATTACCGAGTGGGCCCAGAGATACCTCTCCGTCATACGGAGTGACAAATCCCAGTCTCGATCCGTGTCAACCCAACAAATACTTTCAGGGATATCTGTAGTATACCTTTATAGTCACCCAGTTACGTTGTGACGTTTGGTACACCCAAAGTACTCCTACGGCATCCGGGAGTTACACGATCTCATGGTCTAAGGAAATGATACTTGACATTGGAAAAGCTCTAGCAAACGAACTACACGATCTTGTGCTATGCTTAGGATTGGGTCTTGTCCATCACATCATTCTCCTAATGATGTGATCCCGTTATCAATGACATCCAATGTCCATAGTCAGGAAATCATGACTATCTATTGTTCAACAAGCTAGTTAACTAGAGGCTCACTAGGGACATGTTGTGGTCTATGTATTCACACATGTATTACGATTTCCGGATAACACAATTATAGCATGAACAATAGACAATTACCATGAGCAAGGAAATATAATAATAACCATTTTATTATTGCCTCTAGGGAATATTTCCAATAGTCTCCCACTTGCACTAGAGTCAATAATCTAGTTACATTGTGATGAATCGAACACCCATAGAGTTCTGGTGTTGATCATGTTTTGCTCGCGGAAGAGGTTTAGTCAACGGATCTGCGACATTCAGATCCGTATGTACTTTGCAAATATCTATGTCTCCATGTTGAACATTTTCACGAATGGAGTTGAAGTGATGCTTGATGTGCCTGGTCTTCTTGTGAAACCTGGGCTCCTTGGCAAGGGCAATAGCTCCAGTGTTGTCACAGAAGAGAGTGATCGGCCCCGACACATTAGGTATGACTCCTAGGTCGGTGATGAACTCCTTCATCCAGATTGCTTCATGCGCTGCCTCCGAGGCTGCCATGTACTCCGCTTCACATGTAGATCCCGCCACGACGCTTTGCTTACAACTGCACCAGCTAACTGCCCCACCATTCAAAATATACACGTATCCGGTTTGTGACTTAGAGTCATCCAGATCTGTGTCGAAGCTAGCGTCGATGTAACCCTTTACGACAAGCTCCTCGTCACCTCCATATACGAGAAACATATCATTAGTCCTTTTCAGGTACTTCAGGATGTTCTTGACCGCTGTCCAGTGTTCCATCCCGGGATTACTTTGGTACCTACCTACCGAACTCACGGCAAGGTTTACATCAGGTCTGGTACACAGCATGGCATACATGATAGACCCTATGGCTGAGGCATAAGGGACGACACTCATCTTTTCTCTATCTTCTGCCGTGGTCGGACATTGAGATGAGCTCAATTTCACACCTTGCAACACAGGCAAGAACCCCTTCTTGGACTGATCCATATTGAACTTCTTCAATATCTTATCAAGGTATGTGCTTTGTGAAAGACCTATGAGGCGTCTTGATCTATCTCTATAGATCTTGATGCCTAATATGTAAGCAGCTTCTCCAAGGTCCTTCATTGAAAAACACTTATTCAAGTAGGCCTTAATACTGTCCAAAAGTTCTATATCATTTCCCATCAAAATTATGTCATCCACATATAATATGAAAATGCTACAGAGCTCCCACTCACTTTCTTGTAAACGCAGACTTCTCCATAAGTCTGCATAAACCCAAACGCTTTGATCATTTCATTAAAGCGAATGTTCCAACTCTGAGATGCTTGCACCAGCCCATAGATGGAGCGTTGGAGCTTGCATACCTTGTTAGCATTCTTAGGATCGACAAAACCTTCCGGTTGCATCATATACAATTCTTCCTTATGAAAGCCGTTAAGGAAAGCCGTTTTGACGCCCATTTGCCATATCTCATAATCATAGTATGCGGCAATTGCTAACATGATTCAGACGGACTTTAGCTTCACTACGGGTGAGAAGGTCTCATCGTAGTCAACCCCTTGAACTTGTCGATAACCCTTAGCGACAAGTCGAGCCTTATAGATGGTAACATTACCATCCGCGTTCGTCTTCTTCTAAAAGATCCATTTATTCTCTATCGCTCGCCGATCATCGGGCAAGTCTGTCAAAGTCCATACTTTGTTTTCATACATGGATCCTGTTGGGGAACGTAGTAATTTCAAAAAAATTCCTACGCACACGCAAGATCATGGTGATGCATAGCAACGAGGGGGAGAGTCTGATCTACGTACCCTTGTAGATCACAACGGAAGCATTGACACAACGTAGAGGAAGTAGTCGTACGTCTTCTTCCTGATCCGACCGATCCAAGCACCGTTACTCCGGCACCTCCAAGTTCTTAGCACACGTTCAGCTCGATGACGATCCTCGGGCTCCGATCCAGCAAAGCGTCGAGGAAGAGTTCCTTCAGCATGACGGTGTGGTGATGATCTTGATGTACTACCGACGCAGGGCTTCGCCTAAGCACTACAACGGTATGATCGAGGTGGAATTTGGTGGCAGGGGGCACCGCACACGGCTAAGGAACGATCTCAAGGATCAACTTGTGTGTCTAGAGGTGCCCCCTGCCCCCGTATATAAAGGTTGCCAGGGGGAGGGCTGGCCAGCCAAGGAGAGGAGGGCACAGGAGGAGTCCTACTCCTACCGGGAGTAGGACTCCCCCCCCCCAATCCTATTCCTAATAGGACTCCTCGAGAGAGAGAGAGAGAGAGAGAGAGAGAGAGAGAGAGAGGGAGAAGGGGGCCGGCCACCTCTCCTAGTCCTAATAGGACTAGGGGAGGGGGGAGGCGCGCAGCCCACCTTGGGCTGCCCCTTTCACCTTTCCACTAAGGCCCAATAAGGCCCATTTGGTTCCCGGGGGGTTCCGGTAACCTCCCGGTACTCCGGTAAAATTCCCGATTTCACCCGGAACACTTCCGATGCCCAAACATAGGCTTCCAATATATCAATCTTTATGTCTCAACCATTTCGAGACTCCTCGTCATGTCCGTGATCACATCTGGGACTCCGAACAACCTTCGGTACATCAAAATGCATAAACTCATAATAACTGTCATCGTAACATTAAGCGTGCGGACCCTACGGTTCGAGAACAATGTAGACATGACCGAGACACGTCTCCGGTCAATAACCAATAGCGGGACCTGGATGCCCATATTGGCTCCTACATATTCTACGAAGATCTTTATCGGTCAGACCGCACAACAACATACGTTGTTCCCTTTGTCATCGGTATGTTACTTGCCCGAGATTCGATCGTCGGTATCCAATACCTAGTTCAATCTCGTTACTGGCAAGTCTCTTTACTCGTTCCGTAATACATCATCTCACAACTAACATCTTAGTTATAATGCTTGCAAGGCTTATGTGATGTGTATTACCGAGAGGGCCCAGAGATACCTCTCCGACAATCGGAGTGACAAATCCTATTCTCAAAATACGCCAACCCAACATCTACCATTGGAGACACCTGTAGTACTCCTTTATAATCACCCAGTTACGTTGTGACGTTTGGTAGCACCCAAAGTGTTCCTCCGGCAAACGGGAGTTGCATAATCTCATAGTTACAGGAACATGTATAAGTCATGAAGAAAGCAATAGCAACATACTAAACGATCGGGTGCTAAGCTAATGGAATGGGTCATGTCAATCAGATCATTCAACTAATGATGTGACCTCGTTAATCAAATAACAACTCTTTGCTCATGGTTAGGAAACATAACCATCTTTGATTAATGAGCTAGTCTAGTAGAGGCATACTAGTGACACTCTGTTTGTCTATGTATTCACACATGTATTATGTTTCCGGTTAATACAATTCTAGCATGAATAATAAACATTTATCATGATATAAGGAAATAAATAATAACTTTATTATTGCCTCTAGGGCATATTTCCTTCAGTCTCCCACTTGCACTAGAGTCAATAATCTAGATTACACAGTAATGATTCTAACACCCATGGAGCCTTGGTGCTGATCATGTTTTGCTCGTGGAAGAGGCTTAGTCAACGGGTCTGCAACATTCAGATCCGTATGTATCTTGCAAATCTCTATGTCTCCCACCTGGACTAGATCCCGGATGGAGTTGAAGCGTCTCTTGATGTGTTTGGTCCTTTTGTGAAATCTGGATTCCTTTGCTAAAGCAATTGCACCAGTATTGTCACAAAAGATTTTCATTGGACCCGATGCACTAGGTATGACACCTAGATCGGATATGAACTCCTTCATCCAGACTCCTTCGTTCGCTGCTTCCGAAGTAGCTATGTACTCCGCTTCACATGTAGATCCCGCTACGACGCTTTGTTTAGAACTGCACCAACTGACAGCTACACCATTTAAAGTAAACACGTATCCGGTTTGCGATTTAGAATCGTCCGGATCAGTGTCAAAGCTTGCATCAACGTAACCTCTTACGGTGAGCTCTTTGTCACCTCCATATACGAGAAACATATCCTTAGTCCTTTTCAGGTATTTCAGGATGTTCTTGACCGCTGTCCAGTGATCCACTCCTGGATTACTTTGGTACCTCCCTGCTAAACTTATAGCAAGGCACACATCAGGTCTGGTACACAGCATTGCATACATGATAGAGCCTATGGCTGAAGCATAGGGAACATCTTTCATTTTCTCTCTATCTTCTGCAGTGGTCGGGCATTGAGTCTGACTCAACTTCACACCTTGTAACACAGGCAAGAACCCTTTCTTTGCTTGATCCATTTTGAACTTCTTCAAAATCTTGTCAAGGTATGTGCTTTGTGAAAGTCCAATTAAGCGTCTTGATCTATCTCTATAGATCTTTATGCCTAATATGTAAGCAGCTTCCCCGAGGTCTTTCATCGAAAAACTTTTATTCAAGTATCCCTTTATGCTATCCAGAAATTCTATATCATTTCCAATCAGCAATATGTCATCCACATATAATATCAGAAATGCTACAGAGCTCCCACTCACTTTCTTGTAAATACAGGCTTCTCCAAAAGTCTGTATAAAGCCAAATGCTTTGATCACACTATCAAAGCGTTTATTCCAACTCCGAGATGCTTGCACCAGTCCATAAATGGATCGCTGGAGTTTGCACACTTTGTTAGCTCCCTTTGGATCGACAAAACCTTCCGGTTGCATCATATACAACTCTTCTTCCAGAAATCCATTCAGGAATGCAGTTTTGACATCCATCTGCCAAATTTCATAATCATAAAATGCGGCAATTGCTAACATGATTCTGACAGACTTAAGCATTGCTACAGGTGAGAAGGTCTCATCATAGTCAACCCCTTGAACTTGTCGAAAACCTTTTGCGACAAGTCGAGCTTTATAGACAGTAATATTACCGTCAGCGTCAGTCTTTTTCTTGAAGATCCATTTATTCTCAATTGCTTGCCGATCATCGGGCAAGTCAACCAAAGTCCATACTTTGTTCTCATACATGGATCCCATCTCAGATTTCATGGCTTCAAGCCACTTTGCGGAATCTGGGCTCACCATTGCTTCTTCATAGTTCGTAGGTTCATCATGATCTAGTAGCATGATTTCCAGAATTGGATTACCGTACCACTCTGGTGCGGATCTCACTCTGGTTGATCTACGTGGTTCAGTAGTATCTTGTCCTGAAGTTTCATGATCATCATCATTAGCTTCCTCACTAATTGGTATAGGTGTCGCAGAAACAGTTTTCTGTGATGTACTATTTTCCAATAATGGAGCAGGTACAGTTACCTCGTCAAGTTCTACTTTCCTCCCACTCACTTCTTTCGAGAGAAACTCCTTCTCAAGAAAGTTTCCGAATTTAGCAACAAAAGTCTTGCCTTCGGATCTGTGATAGAAGGTGTATCCAATAGTTTCCTTTGGATATCCTATGAAGACACATTTCTCCGATTTGGGTTCGAGCTTATCAAGTTGAAGCTTTTTCACATAAGCATCGCAACCCCAAACTTTAAGAAACGACAACTTTGGTTTCTTGCCAAACCACAGTTCATAAGGCGTCGTCTCAACGGATTTTGATGGTGCCCTATTTAACGTGAATGCGGCCGTCTCTAAAGCATAACCCCAAAACGATAGCGGTAAATCAGTAAGAGACATCATAGATCGCACCATATCTAGTAAAGTACGATTACGACGTTCGGACACACCATTACGCTGTGGTGTTCCGGGTGGCGTGAGTTGCGAAACTATTCCACAATTTTTCAAAAGTACACCAAACTCGTAACTCAAATATTCTCCTCCACGATCAGATCGTAGAAACTTTATTTTCTTGTTACGATGATTTTCAACTTCACTCTGAAATTCTTTGAACTTTTCAAATGTTTCAGACTTGTGTTTCATTAAGTAGATATACCCATATCTGCTTAAATCATCTGTGAAGGTGAGAAAATAACGATATCCGCCACGAGCCTCAATATTCATCGGACCACATACATCGGTATGTATGATTTCCAATAAATCTGTTGCTCTCTCCATAGTACCGGAGAACAGTGTTTTAGTCATCTTGCCTATGAGGCACGGTTCGCAAGTACCAAGTGATTCATAATCAAGTGGTTCCAAAAGCCCATCAGTATGGAGTTTCTTCATGCGCTTTACACCGATATGACCTAAACGGCAGTGCCACAAATAAGTTGCACTATCATTATCAACTCTGCATCTTTTGGTTTCAACATTATGAATATGTGTATCACTACTATCGAGATTCATCAAAAATAGACCACTCTTCAAAGGTGCATGACCATAAAAGATATTACTCATATAAATAGAACAACCATTATTCTCTGATTTAAATGAATAACCGTCTCGCATTAAACAAGATCCAGATATAATGTTCATGCTCAACGCTGGCACCAAATAACAATTATTTAGGTCTAATATTAATCCCGAAGGTAGATGTAGAGGTAGCGTGCCGACCGCGATCACATCGACTTTGGAACCGTTTCCCACGCGCATCGTCACCTCGTCCTTTGCTAGTGTCCGCTTATTCCGTAGTCCCTGTTTCGAGTTGCAAATATAGCAACAGAACCAGTATCAAATACCCAGTTGCTACTGCGAGCTCTAGTAAGGTACACATCAATAACATGTATATCACATATACCTTTGTTCACCTTGCCATCCTTCTTATCCGCCAAATACTTGGGGCAGTTCCGCTTCCAGTGACCAGTCTGCTTGTAGTAGAAGCACTCAGTTTCAGGCTTAGGTCCAGACTTGGGTTTCTTCTCCTGAGCAGCAACTTGCTTGCTGTTCTTCTTGAAGTTCCCCTTCTTCTTCCCTTTGCCCTTTTTCTTGAAACTAGTGGTCTTGTTGACCATCAACACTTGATGCTCCTTCTTGATTTCTACCTCCGCAGCTTTCAGCATTGCGAAGAGCTCGGGAATAGTCTTGTTCATCCCTTGCATATTATAGTTCATCACGAAGCTCTTGTAGCTTGGTGGCAGTGATTGGAGAATTCTGTCAATGACGCAATCATCTGGAAGATTAACTCCCATCTGAATCAAGTGATTATTATACCCAGACATTTTGAGTATATGCTCACTGACAGAACTGTTCTCCTCCATCTTGCAGCTATAGAACTTATTGGAGACTTCATATCTCTCAATTCGGGCATTTGCTTGAAATATTAACTTCAACTCCTGGAACATCTCATATGCTCCATGACGTTCAAAACGTCGTTGAAGTCCCGATTCTAAGCCGTAAAGCATGGCACACTGAACTATCGAGTAGTCATCAGCTTTGCTCTGCCAGACGTTCATAACATCTGGTGTTGCTCCAGCAGCAGGCCTGGCACCCAGCGGTGCTTCCAGGATGTAATTCTTCTGTGCAGCAATGAGGATAATCCTCAGGTTACGGACCCAGTCCGTGTAATTGCTACCATCATCTTTCAACTTTGCTTTCTCAAGGAACGCATTAAAATTCAACGGAACAACAGCACGATCCATCTATCTACAATCAACATAAACAAGCAAGATACTATCAGGTACTAAGTTCATGATAAGTTTAAGTTCAGTTAATCAAATTACTTAAGAACTCCCACTTAGATAGACATCCCTCTAATCCTCCAAGTGATCACGTGATCCAAATCAACTAAACCATAACCGATCATCACGTGAGATGGAGTAGTTTTCAATGGTGAACATCGTTATGTTGATCATATCTACTATATGATTCACGCTCGACCTTTCGGTCTCTGTGTTCCGAGGCCATATCTGCATATGCTAGGCTCGTCAAGTTTAACCTGAGTATTCTGCGTGTGCAAAACTGGCTTGCACCCGTTGTAGATGGACGTAGAGCTTATCACACCCGATCATCACGTGGTGTCTGGGCACGACGAACTTTGGCAACGGTGCATACTCAGGGAGAACACTTCTTGATAATTTAGTGAGAGATCATCTTATAATGCTACCGTCAATCAAAGCAAGATAAGATGCATAAAAGATAAACATCACATGCAATCAATATAAGTGATATGATATGGCCATCATCATCTTGTGCTTGTGATCTCCACCTCCGAAGCACCGTCATGATCACCATCGTCACCGGTGCGACACCTTGATCTCCATCGTAGCATCGTTGTCGTCTCGCCAATCTTATGCTTCCACGACTATCACTACCGCTTAGCAATAAAGTAAAGCATTACATCGCGTTTGAATTGCATACAATAAAGCGACAACCATATGGCTCCTGCCAGTTGCCGATAACTTGGTTACAAAACATGATCATCTCATACAATAAAATCAGCATCATGCCTTGACCATATCACATCACAACATGCCCTGCAAAAACAAGTTAGACGTCCTCTACTTTGTTGTTGCAAGTTTTACGTGGCCGCTACGGGCTTAAGCAAGAACTCATCTCACCTACGCATCAAAACCACAATGATAGTTTGTCAAATAGACTCCGTTTTAACCTTCTCAAGGACCGGGCATAGACACACTCGGTTCAACTAAAGTTGGAGAGACAGTCGCCCGCAAGCCATCTATGTGCAAAGCACGTCGAGGGAACCGGTCTCGCGTAAGCGTACGCGTAAGGTTGATCCGGGTCGTCTCGTCCAACAATACCGCCGAACCAAAGTATGACATGCTGGTAGGCAGTATGACTTGTATCGCCCACAACTCACTTGTGTTCTACTCGTGCAAATAACATCAAACCATAAAACCTAGGCTCGGATGCCACTGTTGGGGAACGTAGTAATTTCAAAAAAATTCCTACGCACACGCAAGATCATGGTGATGCATAGCAACGAGGGGGAGAGTCTGATCTACGTACCCTTGTAGATCGCAACGGAAGCATTGACACAACATAGAGGAAGTAGTCGTACGTCTTCTTCCCGATCCGACCGATCCAAGCACCGTTACTCCGGCACCTCCGAGTTCTTAGCACACGTTCAGCTCGATGACGATCCTCGAGCTCCGATCCAGCAAAGCGTCGAGGAAGAGTTCCGTCAGCATGACGGCGTGGTGACGATCTTGATGTACTACCGACGCAGGGCTTCGCCTAAGCACTACAACGGTATGATCGAGGTGGAATTTGGTGGCAGGGGGCACCGCACACGGCTAAGGAACGATCTCAAGGATCAACTTGTGTGTCTAGAGGTGCCCCCTGCCCCCGTATATAAAGGTTGCCAGGGGGAGGGCTGGCCGGCCAAGGAGAGGAGGGCGCAGGAGGAGTCCTACTCCTACCGGGAGTAGGACTCCCCCCCCAATCCTATTCCTAATAGGACTCCTCGAGAGAGAGAGAGGGAGAAGGGGGCCGGCCACCTCTCCTAGTCCTAATAGGACTAGGGGAGGGGGGAGGCGCGCAGCCCACCTTGGGCTGCCCCTTTCACCTTTCCACTAAGGCCCAATAAGGCCCATTTGGTTCCCGGGGGGTTCCGGTAACCTCCCGGTACTCCGGTAAAATTCCCGATTTCACCCGGAACACTTCCGATGTCCAAACATAGGCTTCCAATATATCAATCTTTATGTCTCGACCATTTCGAGACTCCTCGTCATGTCCGTGATCACATCCGGGACTCCGAACAACCTTCGGTACATCAAAATGCATAAACTCATAATAACTGTCATTGTAACGTTAAGCGTGCGGACCCTACGGTTCGAGAACAATGTAGACATGACCGAGACACGTCTCCGGTCAATAACCAATAGCGGGACCTGGATGCCCATATTGGCTCCTACATATTCTACGAAGATCTTTATCGTTCAGACCGCACAACAACATACGTTGTTCCCTTTGTCATCGGTATGTTACTTGCCCGAGATTCGATCGTCGGTATCCAATACCTAGTTCAATCTCGTTACTGGCAAGTCTCTTTACTCGTTCCGTAATACATCATCTCACAACTAACATCTTAGTTATAATGCTTGCAAGGCTTATGTGATGTGTATTACCGAGAGGGCCCAGAGATACCTCTCCGACAATCGGAGTGACAAACCCTAATCTCGAAATACGCCAACCCAACATCTACCATTGGAGACACCTGTAGTACTCCTTTATAATCACCCAGTTACGTTGTGACGTTTGGTAGTACCCAAAGTGTTCCTCCGGCAAACGGGAGTTGCATAATCTCATAGTCATAGGAACATGTATAAGTCATGAAGAAAGCAATAGCAACATACTAAACGATCGGGTGCTAAGCTAATGAAATGGGTCATGTCAATCAGATCATTCAACTAATGATGTGACCTCGTTAATCAAATAACAACTCTTTGTTCATGGTTAGGAAATATAACCATCTTTGATTATCGAGCTAGTCAAGTAGAGGCATACTAGTGACATTCTGTTTGTCTATGTATTCACACATGTATTATGTTTCCGGTAAATACAATTCTAGCATGAATAATAAACATTTATCATGATATAAGGAAATAAATAATAACTTTATTATTGCCTCTAGGGCATATTTCCTTCAGATCCTATCTCGGATTGCATGGCTTCAAGCCATTTGTTGGAATCTGGGCCTGCCATTACTTCTTCATAGTTCGAAGGTTCACCGTTGTCTAACAACATGATTTCCAGGACAGGGTTGCCATACCATTATGGTGTAGAACGTGTCCTTGTGGACCTTCAAAGTTCAGTAGCAACTTGATCCGAAGTACCTTGATCATTATCATTAACTTCCTCTCTAGTCGGTGCAGGCACCACAGGAACATCTTCCTGAGCTGCGCTACTTTCTGGTTCAAGAGGCAGTACTTCATCGAGTTCTACTTTCCTCCCACTTACTTCTCTCGAGAGAAACTCTTTCTCCAGAAAGGACCCGTTTTTGGCAACAAAGATCTTGCCTTCGGATCTGAGGTAGAAGGTATACCCAATGATTTCCTTAGGGTATCCTATGAAGACGCATTTTTCCGACTTGGGTTCGAGCTTTTCAGGTTGAAGTTTCTTGACATAAGCATCGCATCCCCAAACTTTTAGAAATGACAGCTTAGGTTTCTTCCCAAACCATAATTCATACGGTGTCATCTCAACGGATTTAGACGGTGCCCTATTTAAAGTGAATGCAGCTGTCTCTAGAGCGTATCCCCAAAATGATAGCTGTAAATCAGTGAGTGACATCATAGATCGCACCATATCTAATAGAGTGCGATTACGACGTTCGGACACACCGTTACACTGAGGTGTTCTAGGCGGCGTGAGTTGTGAAACGATTCCACATTTTCTTAAGTGCGTACCAAATTCGTGACTTAAATATTCTCCCCCACGATCTGATCGTAAGAATTTTATCTTTCAGTCACATTGATTCTCTACCTCATTCTGAAATTCCTTGAACTTTTCAAAGGTCTCAAACTTATGTTTCATCAAATAGACATACTCATATCTACTTAAGTCATCAGTGATAGTGAGAACATAACGATAGCCACCGTGAGCCTCAACGCTCATTGGATCGCACACATCAGTATGTATAGTTTCCAATAGGTTGGTTGCTCACTCCATTGTTCCGGAGAACGGAGTCTTGGTCATTTTACCCATGAGGCATGGTTTGCACGTGTCAAATGATTCGAAATCAAGAGACTCCAAAAGTCCATCTGTATGGAGCTTCTTCATGCGTTTGACACCGATGTGACCAAGGCGGCAGTGCCATAGATATGTGGGACTATCATTATCAATCTTACATCTTTTGGTATTCACACTAGAATATGTGTAACATCACGTTCGAGATTCATTAAGAATAAACCATTGACCAGCGGAACATGACCATAAAACATATCTCTCATATAAATAGAACAACCATTATTCTCGAATTTAAATGAGTAGCCATCTCGTATTAAACAAGATCCAGATACAATATTCATGCTCAAAGCTGGCACTAAATAACAATTATTGAGGTTTAAAACTAATCCCATAGGTAAATGTAGAGGCAGCGTACCAACGGCGATCACATCGACCTTAGAACCATTCCCGATGCGCATCGTCACCTCATCCTTCGCCAGTCTCCGCTTATTCCGCAGCTCCTGTTTTGAGTTACAAATGTGAGCAACCGCACCGGTATCAAATGCCCAGGAGCTACTTACGAGTACTAGTAAGGTACACATCAATTACATGTATATCACATATACCTTTAGTGTTGCCGTCCTTCTTGTCCGCTAAGTATTTGGGGCAGTTCCGCTTCCAGTGTCCCTTTCCCTTGCAATAAAAGCACTTAGTCTCAGGTTTGGGTCCATTCTTTGACTTCTTCCCGGCAACTGGTTTACCGGGCGCGGCAACTCCCTTGCCGTCCTTCTTGAAGTTCTTCTTACCCTTGCCTTTCTTGAAACTAGTGGTTTTGTTGACTATCAACACTTGATGTTCCTTTTTGATTTCCACATCCGCTGATTTCAGCATTGAAAATACTTCAGGAATAGTTTTCACCATCCCCTGCATATTGTAGTTCATCACAAAGCTCTTGTAGCTAGGTGGGAGCGAGTGAAGGATTCTGTCAATGACCGCCTCGTCCGGGAGGTTAATATCCAGCTGGGACAAGCGGTTGTGCAACCCAGACATTTTGAGTATGTGCTCACCGACAGAACTATTTTCCTCCATCTTACAACTGTAGAACTTGTCGAAGACTTCATATCTCTCGACCCGGGCATGAGCTTGGAAAACCATTTTCAGCTCTTCGAACATCTCATATGCTCCGTGTTGCTCAAAACACTTTTGGAGCCCTGGTTCTAAGCTGTAAAGCATGCCACACTGAACGAGGGAGTAATCATCAGCACGTGACTGCCAATCGTTCATAACGTCTTGGTTCTCTGGGATGGGTGCTTGACCTAGCGGTGCTTCTAGGACATATGCTTTCTTGGCAGCTATGAGGATGATCCTTAGGTTCCGGACCCAGTCTGTATAGTTGCTGCCATCATCTTTCAGCTTGGTTTTCTCTAGGAACGCGTTGAAGTTGAGGTTGACATGAGCGTTGGCCATTTGATCTACAAGACATTTTGCAAAGATTTTTTTAGACTAAGTTCATGATAATTAAGTTCATCTAATCAAATTGTTTAATGAACTCCCACTCAGATTAGACATCCCTCTAGTCATCTAAGTGATACATGATCCGACTCAACTAGACCGTGTCCGATCATCATATGAGACGGACTAGTCATCATCAGTGAACATCTCCATGTTGATCGTATCTTCTATACGACTCATGTTTGACCTTTCGGTCTTCCGTGTTCCGAGGCCATGTCTGTACATGCTAGGCTCGTCAAGTCAATCTAAGTGTATTGCGTGTGTAAATCTGGCTTACACCCGTTGTATTCGAACGTTAGAATCTATCACACCCGATCATCACGTGGTGCTTCGAAACAACGAACCTTCGCAACGGTGCACAGTTAGGGGGGAACACTTTCTTGAAATTATGTGAGGGATCATCTTATTTAAGCTACCGTCGTTCTAAGCAAATAAGATGTAAAACATGATAAACATCACATGCAATCAAATAGTGACATGATATGGCCAATATCATTTGCTCCTTTTGATCTCCATCTTCGGGGCGCCATGATCATCATCGTCACCGGCATGACACCATGATCTCCATCATCATGATCTCCATCATCGTGTCTTCATGAAGTTGTCTCGTCATCTATTACTTCTACTACTATGGCTAACGGTTTAGCAATAAAGTAAAGTAATTACATGACGTTTATGTTGACACGCAGGTCATAAATAAATTAAGACAACTCCTATGGCTCCTGCCGGTTGTCATACTCATCGACATGCAAGTCGTGATTCCTATTACAAGAACATGATCAATCTCATACATCACATATATCATTCATCACATCCTTTTGGCCATATCACATCACATGGCACATGCTGCAAAAACAAGTTAGACGTCCTCTAATTGTTGTTGCAAGTTTTTTACGTGGCTGCTATAGGTTTCTAGCAAGAACGTTTCTTACCTACGCCAAAACCACAACGTGTGATATGCCAATTTCTATTTACCCTTCATAAGGACCCTTTTCATCAAATCCGATCCGACTAAAGTGGGAGAGATAGACACCCGCTAGCCACCTTATGCAACTAGTGCATGTCAGTCGGTGGAACCAGTCTCACCTAAGCGTACTGTAAGGTCGGTCCGGGCCGCTTCATCCCACGATGCCGCCGAATCAAGATAAGACTAGTAACGGCAAGTAAATTGACAAAATCAACGCCCACAACAACTTGTGTTCTACTCGTGCATAGAAACTACGCATAGACCTAGCTCATGACGCCACTCTTGGGGAACGTAGCAGAATTTTAAAATTTTCTATGCATCTCCAAGATCAATCTATGGAGTCATCTAGCAACGAGGGAGAGGGGAGTGCATCTACATACCCTTGTACATCGCGAGCGGAAGCGTTCAAGAGAACGGGGTTGATGGATTCGTACTCGTCGTGATCCAAATCACCGATGACCAAGTGCCGAACGGACGGCACATCCGCGTTCAACACGCGTACGGTTTGGAATACGTCTCCTCCTTCTTGATCCAGCAAGGGGAAGGAGAGGTTGATGGAGATCCAGCAGCACGACGGCGTGGTGGTGGAAGCAGTGGTGATCTTGGCAGGGCTTCGCCAAGCTCCAGCGAGAGAGAGAGAGAGAGAGAGAGAGAGAGAGAGACGTGTTACGAGGGGAGAGGGAGGCGCCAAGGGCTTGGGTGTGGCTGCCCTCCCTCCCCCCACTATATATAGGGCCCCTAGGGGGGTGCCGGCCCTAGGAGATGGGATCTCCAAAGGGGGGGCGGCGGCCAAGGGGGACTTGCCTCCCAAGCCAAGTGGGGCGCCCCCCATCCCTAGGGTTTCCAACCCTAGGCGCAGGGGGAGGCCCATGGGGGGCGCACCAGCCCACCAGGGGCTGGTTCCCCTCCCACTTCAGCCCATGGGGCCCTCCGGTATAGGTGGCCCCACCCGATGGACCCCCCGGGACCCTTCCGGTGGTTCCGGTACAATACCGATTACCCCCGAAACTTTCCCGATGGCCAAAACTGGACTTCCTATATATAAATCTTCACCTTCGGACCATTCCGGAACTCCTCGTGATGTCTGAGATCTCATCCGGGACTCCGAACAACTTTCGGGTTACCGCATACTAATATCTCTACAACCCTAGCGTCACCGAACCTTAAGTGTGTAGACCCTACGGGTTCGGGAGACACGTAGACATGAACGAGACGACTCTCCGGTCAATAACCAACAACGGGATCTGGATACCCATGTTGGCTCCCACATGTTCCACGATGATCTCATCGGATGAACCACGATGTCGAGGATTCAATCAATCCCGTATTCAATTCCCTTTGTCAATCGGTATGTTACTTGACCGAGATTCGATCGTCGGTATCTCAATACCTCGTTCAATCTCGTTACCGGCAAGTCACTTTACTCGTACCGTAATGCATGATCCCGTGACCAAACACTTGGTCACATTGAGCTCAATATGATGATGCATTACCGAGTGGGCCCAGAGATACCTCTCCATCATACGGAGTGACAAATCCCAGTCTTGATCCGTGTCAACCCAACAAATACTTTCGGGGATACCTGTAGTATACCTTTATAGTCACCCAGTTACGTTGTGACGTTTGGTACACCCAAAGCACTCCTACGGCATCCGGGAGTTATACGATCTCATGGTCTAAGGAAATGATACTTGACATTGGAAAAGCTCTAGCAAACGAACTACACGATCTTGTGCTATGCTTAGGATTGGGTCTTGTCCATCACATCATTCTCCTAATGATGTGATCCCGTTATCAATGACATCCAATGTACATAGTTAGGAAACCATGATTATCTATTGATCAACGAGCTAGTTAACTAGAGGCTCACTAGGGACATGTTGTGGTCTAGTATTCACGCATGTATTACGATTTCCGGATAACACAATTATAGCATGAACAATAGACAATTACCATGAACAAGGAAATATAATAATAACCATTTTATTATTGCCTCTAGGGCATATTTCCAACAGTATAAACCCGTGCTACTACTAAGTTGATAGTAGTAGCGCGGTTTTATACCCCTCGCTACTACTAAGTACGAGGTAGGTGAAGTCTCCATATCCTCGGCCGAATCCCCATCTCCTCACCCAAATCCCTTCTCTCTTCCGCCACTCTCTCCTCTCACTTTCCATACGCTCTCACATGGACCTCTTGCCCATGCACCCATCCTCCTCCGTGGCGCCGAAAGAGGCCACCGCCTCGTGCCACCGGCGGCTAGGAGCTCGCCGGTCTTCCACCAACGTCTAGGAGGCCGCCGCCCTGCGCCACCACACCGGAGCACCTCCCCACCGGTGACTAGCTCCGCTGCTCCCTCCATCACCTTCCTCTCTCCCTCGGTTTTCCTTTTCTCTCTCTCTCCCTCTAGTTTGACTCACCCTCCCATGTCCATGCCTGTGCAGGTCGTCGCCATGGACGACCCGGAGCTATCTGGCATGGTCGAGAAGAGGAGCCCCATGCCGCGGCCTGGCTCTGCCATATAAACGGGCCCTCTCCAACAGCCACCGCCGGATCTGGTCTTCCGCTATCCATTCATGCCTCCGGCGGCGACGCCAATCGTCGCTAGATCGAAGCACTGCTGCCATTGACAACACGCACGGGATCGAGATTTTTTTTGTTTTTGAAAGTAATAGCAGTAGTGCGGGGTATAAGACCCGCTACAGATAATTAGCAGTAGCGTTGTCTGCAACGCACGCTACAACTAACCATGTATAGCAGTAGCGTGTGTCAACACGCGCTACTGCTACAAGTTAGCTGTGGCGCCATATCAGTAGCGCGGGCACCCGAGCTACTGATACACCCAAAACCCGCGCTGCTACTAGGCTTTTCCCTAGTAGTGTGATTGGCCCGACCACGGAGTCGGAACCAGATCCTAGTTCTCTTCCATCCGACAGGGCACATACGGCGATACTCAAAGCCACAGATGACGAAGGCTGGTGTAGGCTTGTTGGATGCACAAGTGCGTCCTTGTCCTTTTGGCGCCGGAGAAAAGAAAAGATGAAGTAGTGTGGTGGTGATGATGCTGTGGTTGAAGATGATGTCTTTCTTTTTCCTTTTCTTTTTTAAAATTGTTTGGATTGGTCCTTTTGGCGCCGGAGAAAAGAAAAGATGAAGTAGTGTGGTGGTGATGATGCTGTGGTTGAAGATGATGTATTCTTTTTCTTTTTCTTTTTTAGAATTGTTTGGATTGCTTACCACATGTATCACGTGATGTTGAAGATGATTTCTTGCTTGGGACTCGTTGCAGATTTTTGTGTGGCATGAGTCTTTCGCAAGGTTGCCAGAGCTCCGGAGATCTTGTTTTTCTTCATCGTGCGTGTCTTAGTGGGTGCTTGTACGGGTTCAGGACTTTATACTGTTTCGTGATCTAAATGCAAGCATACATTCTAAAAAAAAGTCTGGATTTCTTCTCTGCCCCGCACCATCTCGTGATTATTATGGACTCCGATTGCATTCACTTGGTTAAATCTTCCAAAATTAGTCCATAGGAGAGCATGCAGTAAACAACCTCGATCCAGCACCCCCAACAATAGAAACTTCAACAAACTGCACATTACATGGAATGACATGGCATCACACCATCATCTAGGGAGTAGGAGTTCATGGCATATTGACAGACACATAGTGTGCACCGGCCCACGATTTGTAAGATGGTATTATCCGAGAAATTTTGGATAGAATCAACTTACACGTGTAAAATTTCATTTGTTCGCTATTATGCCTAATGATTTACAAGCATAGCCAACAAAATGAACCAGATGCCAAGATTTCACTATTCTTCGGTGCACTGAAGAGCAACGTAAAATGCTGAAATTTGACATCCACAAGTTCAGAGCACAACGGCCCCTCTTTCCAGTAACGGGCGCCTTCCAAGCGACAATCCAGCGATGCACCAAATATTTCTTAACTGGGAATTGCTGCAGTTGCTACTGACTCGTGTGCCTGAATCTCTTGAATCATGGATCAGCAATGGCCTGCGGTCATGATATGCCATTCAGGTCACTGCGGTGTCTTTGTAATCATCAAGCTATTGTCATCTGAACTTCGCAGTTCTCTGTTTCTTCCCAGGATACATCCTCTGAAGATGTCAACCAACAAGACCGGTATCCATTGGAAGTCTGGAACCTGGTACCAGCAGCTGCTGCATCGCATGTGAAGGAATCATACAGACATGGAAGATAACTTTTCTGCTTCTTACCTGCTACTGTTCCTAACCCTTCTCCCCTTGGATTTCTGCTTGAAATCTTCAGGGCCTAACAAATCTGAAGCACTTGAATTCATCTCATCAGTGAGCTTTTCTGCTAGCTCAAACCACCCAGCTTTTTTCATGTCACTGATCAGAGCACGATAGACATAAATCGAAGGTTGGTGCGACTTCTTCATCTGCTCAAACGCCTCGAGGGCGTCAGCAATATGCCCTGCCCTTCCAAAACAATCAATTAGCGCGGTATACGTTCTCAAATCCGGACTGATGCCTCTCTCAAACATCTCTCTTGCAAAGCTTTTGCACAGACTCAATCTTCCAAGCCTACGCAGGCAGTTTATCACTGTATTATACGTCACGATGTCAGGAGAAATGCCAAGTTCCTCCATCAGCTTCACCTCCCCAAGCATTTCGTCCACCCGACCAACTTTCCCTAGCATGTCCAAGACAGTGTTGAAGGTGACAACATCCAAGCATCTCCTATCTTTCTTCAGCTCCTCGAAAATGATCAAGCATTTATCGAGGCGCCCATATCTACCCGTGGCGAAAACAATGCGATTCGCCACCGTGGGGTCTCTGCCATTTGTGATCTCCAATACCTCTCTCACAAACTCAAGTAACAGTTCATTGTCATCTAGACCCCCAATGGCCCTGGCGACACACATGTAGGAAGTCAAGTCGGGAGCAGCTTTGGAGAGCAGCAAGTGTCTGAATACCTTGGCGAAGAGAAGGAAGTCGTCTGCTTCGCACGCTCGCTTCAGCAGCAGATTGAAGGTGCCCAGGCCCAGACTGATCTGCTCGTCGCGCAACCGCCGGAGGATCCCGGCGACCTCTGTCAGGTCCGCTCGGGACAGCGCCGAGCCCCAGTCCCGGTCGAGGGGTTCGGGGCGGGGCTCCAACTCGCTCCCCTGATCCGCTGCTGGGTTCTCTGCTGGCGGCGAGCCCGCGAGACGGGAGGAGGATACCGCGGGTGTCGCTGTCGTCGTCGTCGCCGCCGCCGCAGCTCGACGGTGTGGTCGGCGGAGTGCGAGGGCGGCTAGGCGGGAGGGAGCGGCGGGGAGGCGGCGTATTAGGGGGAGCATGGGGGCGGCGGGAGCGGGCGGAGCAGGTGACGCCGGCGAGTTAGGGCGAAGAGGGGACGAGGCGAGCTACTGCATCCATGGGCCTGTGGGGAAGCTGGCTTGGGTTCCTCCGTATCAAAGAGACCGAACTGCGCACGGCCCAACATTGTCTACCACTTGCCACTTTGCCAGTGCAGGTGCAGCACTGAACCACTGGCCAGGGCCATACATATTTTTACATTTTCTCAAAAGAAAATCCATGTTTTTAGTCCCTCAATCGCGTCTAGATGCACCCATTACAGTTGCTCAAAGAAAACATATTTTTACATTTTCTCAAAAGAAAATCCATATTTTTGGTCCCTCAGTCGCGTCTAGATAGACTCATTCAACGACAGTTAATTCTGAACGGAGGTTGTACTCCAGAAAAAAAAATTAAGGTTTCCAACACAAAACCTCCTTTTTAGCAGAAATTTCTTTTTATAACAAGAGAGGCTTCTTCTTCGTTCAAAAGAACCATACCTATAATACAACCAAAATACATCATACAATCTTGTAATGGACGCAAAGAAAAATGAAAACACAAACTTGTTAGGATGGCCGTCTGGAATAGAGACATATGAGCAACTCTAGCAGAGTCGCCGTATTGGCAACCTCCATAAAGCATATGGAGCGCTTCATATGCATTTGAAGGCTATGCAGGTTGTGTGCAAACAAAGAGTCGCTATAATGTGTCTTTCATATTTCTTTCACGGTAATCCACTTCTGAGCCCAGGCTCAGCTGCAGCTGCCTTGACAAAAATAATCACAAAAAATAATAGAAAATTTCAAAAAAATCCAAAAAAAATGTGTGGTAGATAATTTGATGTGTGAGGTCCACTCCAAATTTCAAATCGTTTGGACATGTAAGCTGCTCTCGGTAAAAAAACAAATTTGGGGTCTGTAAAAATGTTTACTGTTCACGCACTGTTCTGGCCTGATTTGTCTTTTTCTTGAGAGTTTCTCCAAATGATGCATCAAGTTATCTACCACACAAAAAATGATATTTTTTTAAAGTATTTGTTTTGAATTTTTTTTCTGACCGGTTGCAGATGAGCCTGTGCACCGAAACGCCGCACTCTTTCTTTCATGGTTTCTTTATACTTTATTTACAACAAATTATTGCAAAACCCATTAATGCAAACACGACAAATAATTCAAATTAATAGATAATCCAAAAGAAATGAATAATCCAATCAAATAAATTGTTCAAGTAACAAATAAATGAATTTTAAATAAATTTAGACATTACTATCTCCTATATGCTCAGTGAGATCGAGAGGTCCAGTATTCAATCTTCCGACACGCATCAAGAAATGCTTGAATGCATCATGTGTGCATACGAGGTCTAATGATGACTCCAATATCTTCATAATCAATGGGGCTTGGCACATCCCTTCCATCCTCTATGATCATATTGCATACGATCACACAAACATGTCATGATATTTGGCAAGACATGTTCTAGAAATGAGCAGGCCGTCGAACAATCAAGAATCTTGCTTGCAACACTCTGGTTTCCTCTCAATGTCTTTCCTTTGAGCTTCTTACACCTTGAAGAAATGCTTTAAAAATATCGATCAAGATGGATAATGCCCTCGGTTAGATAGTAGCCTTGGTCATAGTGATGGTCATTCGATCACCCTGAAGTTGCAAGGTGGAGAGGTACCACCAGCTAGTCTTGTAAACAAATGAGATCTCTGTAGGACATTGATGTCATTATGAGATTCGGGCAACCCAAAGCAGCGGTTTGAGAAATCTTTGGAGGCAGTAACTTCCAAAATTATTGTTGGATCCTTGCAACGTTCGGTGAATTGATTGTGGCAAGTTGCAGGACAAACCTCTCACCACCAATGCATACAGTCAAGACTCCCTAGCATCTGGACCAACCTTTTGCTTTATGAACCGCTAGAGGCCTGGTTGTGTCCTCTACATTGGGTCCCCCAAGATACTGCTCTCCATACACACTCACAATAGTTCCAGCAAACATTTTCATGCACTTTATAATTATATCTTTGACCATGCAACGATTTGTCATCCCATGGATTTGTGGGAGAGCCATATGTAACCATCCAAAGTGTCGCGATCACCTTCCTAAAATGATATGCCTCGACTAGCCGATGAGTCGCTGGTTGGTCCGATCCTTCACGACACTTGCAAAATAACAATGAACAGCGGTAACAACAGTCACAGAAAAACAAACAGATGTAGAAGAGGAGAAGCCTTTGGATCCAACTGAGATAGCAAGAAGCCAAAGGAGTAGACTTATACCGAATATTGATACGAGATCAACACAGCCACAATAGCAATGAAACCCTAGGAATCGCAAGAACACGTCATGGGTGCCCCTCGCCGTGAGGCGTTTTTCTGATATTTTTGTATTCAACTGTCCAAAAAGCTGACCCCTTGATACAACTCACGATACCTTAATATACGGCGACTCCCACCAGTCGTATGCACAGCCGTGTAAAACTCTAACCGAAACTAAAAAAACGATCCTCTCCTTTTACATCTCGGAGAGATACATTTATTTAAGGATTGTGCTAACGACCAGTCGACTGGTCGCTAGCAACAGATCCGCACGACTACTGCTATTCTTATTCACATGCTCAGGCATCAATATTCAACGCGCAATGCATGAGTAAACAAAGGAAGCAATTCTGATATGATGATTAGAGTATGCATGCATGCATGCATGTGAAACGAAATAGCTGATGTCAGCAATTATTTCATTTAAATTCAGAATTCAAAATGTTTTGTAGCTCTAACCGTCGCTCCAATTGAAAAACCGTTTTCATATAAAAGACTCGTGACGATGAGACCTTCGAAACTAGATCCCATGTTGATATGTTTTGACGATTTTTTGGGGGGTGTCAAAAGTTACCAGGCCCAGGCTGAGTAAGTTATCACATCTGTGATAACTAATTACCATCTTGTTTATATAGAAAATTATCGGGGCATAAAAATGGTCATTTAACCTTTTCCCCACGTGCAAAATGAATTAGAGGACAGAAAAGATGATGTGATCTTATATCCCCCCCCCCCCCTATTTCAAAACTTCACAATGTTTTGTAAATCAAACAGTTAGTCCGATCGAAAAATCGTTTTCACATAAAAAATCTGTCACGATGAGAGCTTTGAGACTAGATACCATGTTGATATGTTCCGATAACTTTTTTCTCAGATCAAAAGTTACCACGACTAGGCTACGTAAGTAATCACGCATGTGCTACATATGTTACCATGTTGTTTACGCAGATATTAGTGGGTTATAATCTGGTTTCTCCAACCTTCTTATTAGCTCAGATTAAAGTTACCGCGGTGTCTGCGCGTGAGTTATCACGTATACGATGCGTAGGGTATCAAACTATTTACGTGAAGATTATTAGGGGGATGTTTTTAAACAAGCCCCTCACTAAAGTTATCGGGACCGAGGCACATAAGTTATCAGGTCTGCGGTGTGTGAGTTACCATGCTATTACACAAAAGTTACCGAGGGGATATTTCATCAACCCCTTCCCCCATGCCAAAGTTGTAAGTACTGAGGTACATAAGTTATCTGGTATGCGATGTTTGAATTACCATTTTATTCACATAAAAAGTTACCAGGGGGATATTTCATCAACCACGGTGTTTGATGAAGATTTTTTGGGGTCAAAAAAGTTACCACGGTGTTTGTATGTGAGTTATGAACTTTGTTGTGCATACTTTACCATGTTCTTTATACAGAACTTACCTGTTATGTTTTCAAGCACTTTTCCTCCCGAGCCATAAGTTATGACGGAGTTTGTAATTAAGTTATCGGATATGTGGTGTGTATATTATCATGCTATTTACTTGAAAGTTACCGGGTTGTGTGTTTTCAGCACCCCCCCCCCCTCACCCCGATCAAAACTTACCGCGATATTTGTACGTAAGTTATTAGGGCAGTGATGCGTAAACTATCATCATATTTACAGAGAAGTTATCAAGGTTATATCTCGTCAAAACTCCTCCTCCCCCCCCCCCTCCGAGGGAAAAGTTATCATGTTTGCGGTGTGTAAATCATGATATTCACAAAGGAATTACTGGGGTATATTTCTTTTTCTGGTTTAGAAGTTATCTTCATGTTTGCATGTAAGTTATCAGGCCCGCAGTGCATAAATTACCAGGCTATTCACATAGAAATTACCGGTTGGTATATTTCAACAACTTCTTTCGCCTCGAGCTAAAATTATCACGGTGTTTGTACGTAAATTATCACGTTTGCGGCCCAAAAATTACCGGCTTTCAGAGACGACGTACCACCTTCTCTTCGTCAACATCTCCTACCTCTCGGATTGAATATTCTAGAAGTATCGTTGATCACATCACCAAAATCATCCACACCATCATCCGGGTGTTGGCGGAGATACCTATTTCCATCATAAAGTGGAACAACAAAGATAAATTAGAAAAAACTCATGGAATTAAAAAGGGAAAATGTATGTTTAATAGGAGATGCAGTACTAAATATCATGATGAAATAGTTTGGCTTTATCAAACTTAACACGTACATACACAGTGTGGAGTGGTTAGTCAATTAAGGTCATCCTTAGCTACATGTTACAGGTGCTGAGTTCGAGCCCCCCGCCTGCTCTATTTTTGGATTCTTAGTTTCCGTTAAAAAATCGTGATCGTGCGATTCAGATCCAACGACTCACGGATCGTGCGGATTTGTAACAAACCATCAGTCGGCAAGATTTTAGCATTGTCGTTTATTTAATCTAGCCAACTAACTTGTACGTGAATGACTTTTGTAAACTAGTACTCTTTAACTCTTAAACTAATTAATCTCTCCAGCCACGCTGATCACGAGCCTAAACTAAAATAAACTTGGTTGCTTGCACGCTTGGGACTACTTCACCGTACATGAAAAGCCCAATACTGATTCACCTCGGCGGAGTCTTGAAGTTTGGCTTCACCGTGTCCTTCTTTGGCTTGATTGGTGAAATCTCAAAGAACAATGAGCCAAGTTGTAACATGTTTGGGGTTACACATGACTTCTGCCCAATACTTGGAGCCGGCCTGAGTAAACCTGCAGCAGGAAGGATAATTGTGGCATTGATGGGCACATCATCCTCTCCCTCTTGAATCGAAGCCGTCCTCGGTTTCAAAACAAGCGTTGCAATCCTTTTCCGAGGAAAAACATTAACATCTATCTTGATGGCGTTAACAAACATTGATCGCAGCACATGTCGTTTACCATTATTTCAAAATGAATAAATGTTGGACCTCCCGTCATATGTGGCACCACGATCATATTGCCATGGCCTTCCCAACAATAGGTGGCATGCATTCATTGGCAAAACATCACATATCACCGTATCAGTATAGTCGCCAATCAAAAAAATTATGCGCACCTTGTGTGTAATCTTCAGTTTTCCAGTGTGATGCATCCACTCAACACGATGGGGCTGTAGATGTTTCCACACACGTAATCCTAAAGACTCCACCAATTCCTTGCTGACTGCATTGGTGTAGCTTCCACCATCGATAATCAACTTGCAATTGGTGTCATTGATTTTGCACTAAGACTAAAAAACATTCCAGCGTTGTCCCTTATCCTCAATGCGATTCTCTTGCACGCGCTGCACCATCAAAGACGGATATGATCCAGCAGCTTCCAAACTCGCAACCACATTTCCAGCATCCTTAGATTTTTCACTAGAAGTGTCAGAAACTGCCTCTTCATCATTAGCGGATGCATAGCCATCTCTCGTGAGCAACACTCTTTTCTCATTAGGACATTCACGCTTCATATGTCCCCTTCCTCTACACTTGAAACACTCTATGTCACTAGTGCGTCCGGTCGACTATGCACTAGAATCAACCATCGTCAGTCCGGATTTTGTAGCATCCTTTTGCACGGAACCATGAGAGCGATTTGATGATGTCGCCCTGGAGCTAGGACCGACATCCTCACTCTTATACTGTGAGCGTCGCCATGTGTTCAAAGTGGCACTGGGAACTATATTGACTTGGCGCCGCTTAATCTGTTGTTCCGCACGCACATCTTGGTGCACAAGATCATGTATGTTGTAGTAGGCCACCATCTCAACACGATCCTGCACCTCGATATTTAGCCCGTTAAAGAAACGTGCCATGGTCGCCTCCGGATCCTCCGTTGTCCCTGTACGTATCATAAGTAATTCCATCTCCTTGTAATATTCATCAACACTCATATTACCTTGAGAGAGTCGCTGCAACTTGTTGTACATATCTCTTTTATAGTGCTCAAGAACAAAACGACGGCTCATGAATTTTTTCATACCTCGCCAAGTCGTCGGGCGATTTCTTGGACGACAAATTTTATTCCACCAAATTAGCGCGTAACCGGTGAACTCAATTCCAGCAAGTTGAACTTTCTTCCCCTCGCTATAATGATGGGCATCAAAAATTTGATCAACGCGCATCTCCCACTCCAAATAGCCTTCTGGTTCGCACTTGACGGAGAACAAAGGGATTGAAAATTTTATGCGCCCAATTCCATCATCCAAAGGCACACGACAGCTTGACCAACTCGGTCATGCACTCCACCACGAACGGAAGTTTCAGGACGAGGCTCATAGTGTCGTGGTCGTGGCGCGTACCCCGCCTGGTCAACGCCATCATCGAAACCATCATCTCCAGCATGAGGGTGTGCCGCCATATGGCGATCATGAACGCCGGCATGTCCGTCGCGAGCCGGTGGTGCATAACGCAGTGGAGCAGCCGGAGCAGTCTATGGTGGTGCAGAATTCGTTGCCGGCATATTGATGATGTCTGCCAAGCCATCGAACCGAGTGATCGGGACATCTATCCTTTTGCCGAGCGCATCATGACATTGCTTGATGTAGTTGCATGTGTGGTCAAAACCATCCCGAATATTTTAAGGAATATCATCCGCGTACACTGGACGTACAATTTCCTCGGAATCAGCAGCAGCCTCGTCATCCTTGTTGACCGATGTCGACATCTTGATCAACATAGTACCGTGAACAACCTTAGCTCTGAATACCACTTGATATGCCTCGACGCCGACGAGTCGCTGGTTGGTCCGATCCTTCACGACACTTGCAAATTTACAATGAACAGCGGCAACAACAGTCGCAGAAAAACAAACAGACGTAGAAGAGGAGAATCATTTGGATCCAACTGAGATAGCAAAAAGCCAAAGGAGTAGACTTATACCGAATATTGATATGAGATCAACACAGGCACAACAGCAACGAAACCCTAGGAATCGCAAGAACGCATCATGGGAGCCCCTCGCCGTGAGCCGTTTTTCTGATATTTTTGTATTCAACTATCCAAAAAGCTGACCCCTTGATACAACTCACGATACCTTAATATAAGGCGACTCCCACCAGCCGTATGTACGGCCGTGTAAAACTCTAACCAAAACTAACAAAAAAACGATCCTCTCCTTTTACATCTCGGAGAGATACATTTATTTAAGCTAGCCAACTAACTTGTACGTGGATGACTTTTCTAAACTAGTACTCTTTAACTCTTAAACTAATTAATCTCTCCGGCCACACTGATCACGAGCCTAAACTAAAATAAACTTGATTGCTTGCACGCTTGGGACTACTTCACCGTACATGAAAAGCCCAATACTAATTCACCTCGGCGGAGTCTTGAAGTTTGGCTTCACTGTGTCCTTCTTTGACTCGATTGGTGAAATCTCAAAGAGCAATGAGCCAAGTTGTAGCATTTTTGGGGTTACACATGGCTTCTGCCCAATACTTGGAGCCGGCCCGAGTAAACCTGCAACAGGAAGGATAATTGTGGCATTGATGGGCACATTATAAAAGGGGGAAAACCCATGAGATGGGAGGCATTTCTTCGTTGTTGGAAGAAAGGTTCATTGGCTTCCATGTCATCAGAAATTCGAGAAAATAGTCGTCCCGCCATGCGGAAGCATCGCCGAATCACGTACCACAGGAAGGTACAAACCAACACAATCACACATGAGATGGACGTGACATTGGATTGTGCTCCAACAAAATGCCGCATGAGCTGATATCTCTAGAAGCAAGTTATCAAGTTTTCACAGATCAGACAAATTTTACTTGATACTTCATCCTAATGCTCAAGCGGGGACATGTTTTGTTTTCGTATGCACCTCTCTAATTATATTGGGTTCTGGCTTGTAGACTTACCCATAGGTTCTCTGTTGTCGAAATGAAGTGTCAACGATCGTCCCATGGGGAAACCCTAGCTGCCAAAAAAACAATATCCTCCCCCCTCCGCCTTTGGCCGTCGCTTTGGTGCCATAAGGTGGAGGGGAGGGGATTATGTTCTCTCGTCATTTATGTAGTAGATTTCCGGGTAAGGGTGACGGTGCTCCGATGGTGATGGTGGTATTATGTCAAATAGACGCCATCCGGCTCCAATCATGTCTCTGTGATGCTTGGCACGGTGTTGCTGAGGAACCCTAGAATTTTCCCCGTTGATCTTCATGGATAACGGGTTGGTTATCTGCGTTGTTTGTCGACGTAGTTCCATATTCATTAGTGGCAGCAACATCATCTTCTTTGACAACCTCTTCGTTCAAGCCATTGCGAGCAAAGTCGTCGGCTTGGTCTAGCGATACTAGCGCGGTTCCCTGTCTAGATAAGCCCCCCCAGCCAATATGCTTGGTGTGATTGTCATTCTCCGTCATATGTGGCGGTCTATGCTACCTCTTGAGCACGGCGTTGGTTTTCCCTTGAAGAGGAAAGGGTGATGCAGTAAAGCAGCGTAAGTATTTCCCTCAGTTTTTGAGAACCAAGGTATCAATCCAGTAGGAGACCACGCGCGAGTCACCTCGTACCTACACAAACAAATAAGAACCTCGCAACCAACGCGATAAAGGGGTTGTCAATCCCTTCACGGCCACTTGCAAGAGTGAGATCTGATAGAGATAATGATAATAAGATAAATATTTTTGGTATTTTTATGATATATATTGAAAGTAAAGATTGCAAAATAAAATAGATTGGAAACATGTATGATGGAGAATAGACCCGGGGGCCATAGGTTTCACTAGTGGCTTCTCTCAAGATAGCATAAGTATTACGGTGGGTGAACAAATTACTGTCGAGCAATTATAGAAAAGCGAATAATTATGAGAATATCTAGGTATGATCATGTATATAGGCATCACGTCCGTGACAAGCAGACCGACTCCTGCCTGCATCTACTACTATTACTCCACACATGGACCGCTATCCAGCATGCATCTACAGTATTAAGTTCATAAGAACAGAGTAACGCCTTAAGCAAGATGACATGATGTAGAGGGATAAACTCATGCAATATGATGTAAACCCCATATTGTTATCCTCGATGGCAACAATACAATACGTATCCTTTCCCTTTCTGTCACTGGGATCGAGCACCGCAAGATTGAACCCAAAGCTAAACACTTCTCCCATTACAAGAAAGATCAATTTAGTAGGCCAAACCAAACTTATAATTCAAAGAGACTTGCAAAGATAAAATAATCATACATAAAAGAATTTAGAGAAGATTCAAATATTGTTCATAGATAAACTTGATCATAAACCCACAATTCATCGGATATCGATAAACACATCGCAAAAGAAGATTACATCGAATAGATCTCGAAGAGTATCGAGGAGAACTTTGTATTGAGATCCGAAGAGAGAGAAGAAGTCATCTAGCTACTAGCTAGGGACCCGAAGGTCTGAAGTAAACTACTCACACATCATCGGAGGGGCCATGGAGTTGATGTAGAGGCCCTCCGTGATCAATGCCCACCCCGGCAGAGCTCCGGAAAAGGCCCCAAGATGAGATCTCTTGGGTATAGAAGGTTGCGGCGGTGGAAATAGGGTTTCGTGGTGCTCCTGGATGTTTGCGGGGTATATGGATATATATAGGAGGAAGAAGTAGGTGGGTGGAGCAACGAGCGGCCTGTCATGGATCTAAGACTGACAGTACGTAGAATGGGGGGTAGGTATGAGGAGGCAAGATCCTAGCTGCGGCGAAGTTGTACAGACGAGTTTTACGAGTTCAGGCCCTTCGCGGAGGAGGTAACAACCCTACGTCTCGATGCCCGGAGGCGGTCGACTAGATTATGTGTGTGTGTGTGTGTGTGTGTTTACAAGGGTGCGAACCCTTGTGCCAATGGAGGGGGTGGCTTATTTAGAGTGCGCCCAGACCCCATCCAGTCCACGTTACGAAGGGTTTAAGGTACATCAAGAGGGGGCGATACTGGTAACGCTAGCAATAAAGTGACATAAATGCCTATTAAGTCTATGAAGTAAACGTCCAACTGTTGTCGTGCAGAGTGACTTTAGATCTTCTGTCCGTCGAGTGATAGTTGTCGTGGTCGAGTGACTTTGAGTCTTCCAAGTGGAATGCTTCGTAGTCGAGTGGATGATGCTATCCCTCGAATGCTTCTGATTTTAGGATGATGTCCTAGGGGAGGGTGTCTAGGTCAGGCCTATGACCCTACCCTCGGTACATAGCTTCATCATTAGCCCCCGAATGGTTCAGGGTTCGAGTGGAGGAGGAGTTGAGAACACCTCCCATTCAACTTTCGCGCTTCGGAAGCGTCTTATTGGGACCAAATGAGCAATCACGATGACTTCAACTTCTTTTTCGGTCGCCTTGATCCATTCTTGGTTCTGCCGAGTGAACTTTTACTGCTAAGCTTCGAGTGCTGATATGGGAAAAATCTTCCGTCTGATAGGTTGCTCTGCCGCTCGCGGATATTGTGGGATTCAAATTTTGGGAAGCGCGCGAGGCGGAGGAGGCCGCAATAATTGGGTTTGATTAGGCAGGGCCGCCTCGATCACTGCGCCACCTTTTTCGCCACGTATCGCGTGCATGACTGTTGCGGGATTTGATAGGATTGACTGGACCCACAGGTCAGCCAATCGGAAACGACCTCATATAAGGTGCCGGATTGGGGTATTTTGCACAGTGCGTTCCCATTTTTCCTCTTTCTCCCCCGTTTTCTCCGCCACATCCACCTCTACTCCCGGCGCCGCCGCTCTGTTCGAGCTCCACCCGCTGCAATGGGGAAGGAGAAGACGGTGGCCTTGGAGCGCGTGAAGAAGGCGACGACGAAGGCGAAGGGGAAAAAGTCCAGCCAGGGTGGATCTTCGTCGAGGTCTAGCCTGCCGCGTGGTTGGATCCAGGGCGATTGGATTCGGTCGACGATTAGTCAGGACGACATCGACGATCTGGCCGAGAGGGGGTCTGATTCCCCACAAGTCAGCGCGGCTCCCGGAGGATGAGACCGAGCCGCGGTCGTGGGAGGGTGAGTGCGTTCTCCTCGCCACCCATGTTGACTGCGGGTTTTCTTTGCCTCCCCATCCTTTTTTCCGAGGCTTCTTGAACTTCTTTGGAGAACAACTCCACCACTTTTCCCCCAACACCATCATGTACCTTGCTGCCTTCGTGTCCATGTGTGAGAATTTCTTGGGTTGTAGACCACACTGGGGCCTCTTCAAGCACATTTTCACATGTCGTTCTCAGTCGGTCAAGAAGGCCAACCCGAGTGATGAGAGGACGCATGTGATCCAGATGTGTGGGGGCCTTGGGATTAAAATGAGAGGTAAAAGCACTTTCCCAGCCATGATCCTCCCTGAGTCAGTCCTAGGGTGGCAGTCGACCTGGTTCTATTGCGAAGACCAGCCGACTCCAGGTCAGTCGAATGGACTTCCCCCCTTTTCCATGGCTCGAGTCGAGAATCCCTCCTCCTTGAAAGTGGCCCCAGAGGAGAAAGCAGAGGTGAAGGTGCTGGTTGAGCGGGTGGTCCAACTCGTCCGTGATGGCATGACCGACATGGATTTGCTGGAGGTCTTCCTTAAGCGACACATTCAGCCGCTTCAAGCTCGTGACCATCCGATGTGGATGTATTCGGGCATTGGGGATTCCACTCGGATCCACCCAGAAGAGGTCGACGAGGATACGGTGGAGAAGTGGCTGAGGGGTATCACTGGCAACAAAGATAACCCCACGGGGTCTAGGAGAGTCACTCCATTCAACAACTCGCACAAACCAGACAAGGTTCAACTCTAAATTGTTGAGTGTTCTCTTGATTTATCATGTAACTGCTTGTTGTCAACCGACTGATTTTTACTTCACTTGTTACCTTTCAGGCCCTTATTGAGATGTACTCGATGCCCAACGGGGAGCAGGAGCAGGATCCAGAGGGAGAAGCGAGCGGAGGTGAGAGCGGCGAGTGGCACTCTGATGAAGAGGAGGACGAGGAGAGTGACGACCCGAGTGATGAAGAAGAGGTCGACTCACCTCCCCATAGGGAAAGGCAATCCAAGCACACTCACAACCCGACAAGCGTCCCTGACAAAGCGACCGCGCTGACTGGGCAGACGTCAAAGCGCCCTCGGACGTCTTCTCCAGCAACGACTGAGAAGGCACCGAAGAAACCGAAAGCTGCGCCGTCAAAACCGCAGAAGGCCTTGTCCAAGATCAAAGTGGCCGTTCCTACTGTTTCCTGGTAATAGTTGGACCTGATTTCTTGGTTTAGCACGAATGGAATCTTGGTCGACCCATCGTGATAGACATGACCGACTGAATCTTGAAATTTGCAGTGTTGCTACCTCCGGGACTTCCACCCACAGGTATGAAGATGAAGAGATGGAAGATGCAGTCACCTCCAACCCGGGTACAACTCTCGTAATCCTTTCTTCAGTTACTCGGCCGTTTTACCGGTCAATTAAATTCTGGCGATTGATCTGGGGTCGACTGAATCTCGGTGACTGATCTTTTTGCAGCTCCTCCCAATGTCATTGAACTTCCAGATGACGTCGAGGACGTGCCGCTGAGGCCCAGGAGGAACAAGAAGGCATCAGCTGGCAAGACGTCCCAATCAGAGCTGGCAGCAGAGCCAGCGATTCAACAGCCTGAAGATGTGACTTGAGCTCCTGTTACTTTCGCTGATCCAGTATCAAGTGAATGCCCCACATCGCCGACTGCACCAGTGTTGGCTTCGACCATCCAACTTCATGCCTCGGAACGTCAAGCTGCCGCGACTGAGCCGCCAACTTCATTCTTCACCAGCCATCACATTCCAGAAGATCAGGCAGGCGCCGCTGCAGAAGCCATTCGCCAAGCCCGCATAATGATGGAGCGGGTGAAGGTGGTGCATGAAAACAGTCATGCTGCTTATGACGCAAGTGCGGCCCTTCGAGCCAATGTCCAGGTAAGCTAGCTTCCGACTAAACTCTTATCTTGTTGCTTGTTCTGTTAGGATATGCTACCTGGAAACCTTTCTCCATGCAACTTCTTGTTATTCTGCACTTCGCATATGCGCACCCAGTGGGTGTTTGGCGTATTTGTTGTTCCACTCTTCCACTCGTTCTGGGCGAACCATGTCGAGTGGAATCTGAACCAGTGGGGGCACGCTAAGTGCACCCACTGGGTGTAGTCCCCGAGACCGTAGTCGACTGCTGGCAGTCGGTTGGGGTCTGAGTATATCTTTCTCTCTTCTTCTTCTTCTTCTTCTTTTCTTTTTTCACTCGGTCTGGGCAGACCATGTCGAGTGGAATCTGAATCAGTGGGGGCACGATAAGTGCACCCACTGGGTGTAGTCCCCGAGACTACTGTAGAATGTTTGATTCTGCAGTAGTCTTTCAAGTTTTATTCACTCGGAAGCAAATGATCTTTGATCTTGTCCATTGGCATGTCTTTTACTAATTGTAGAAATCATGTGCACTTATCTCCAAGTTTGCTGAATTCGAGGAAAAGCAGAGACAACTCAACCTTGACATGGAGCTGGCCCATCAGAACTTGAAAAAGGTTAAAGATGAAGTGGCTAGTACGGAAGGTAACAACATGTCGACTGTTTATCTTGACCATCCCTCAAGTTATCTCTTCGTTCTTCTGTCTGACCCAAATGTATATTTTGCAGAGCAAATGAGGCAGGCTCTGGCGAAGAAGGACCTCGATCTTGCAGCTGCGCAAAAGGAGGCTCAGGAGAAGACTGCACTTGCTGATAAGAAGCCGGCTTCGGTCGGTGCACTAGAGGAGGAAATCACCAAGCTGAAGGTGTATCTTACCGAGTCCAACCGAGAGGCAACACGTCTGAAGAAAGATAAAGTGACTCTGAACAAGTAGCTGGAAGGCATGTCTCGTAGGAGAAACGACCTGGAAGCTTATCTGAAAGCACTTGCCAAGAAGCTCTTCCTTATGCTCGAAGGTACTTTTCTTTGTCCGACTGATTTACTGTTTGCAAGTCACGTGAACCGGTCGACTCATTAATTCTTTGAATCTACAAAATTTTGCCAAAACTTTGAAGAAGAAACTGGACGGATCGAAACGGGCTTGGACCTCATCCTTTCTCCTGTCGGCGATGAGGCTGCCATGAACGTGCTCTGGCTGGAACCCCGTGTTGCCAGCGTTACAAGCTATCTTGCTTGCCTGAAGGTGGCGGTGTCGCGCATTGATACAACACTTTGGCCAAGGGCAACGCTTCAAAATGACCTCAAGTCTCCGATGACTCGACTCAATGAGGTTCCTGGTCGAGTGCAAGAATGGAAGAAGTCTTTTGCCCGATGCAGTGCTGACGTGGCTCTGTCACTGGTTCGGGTCCACTGCAAAGAAGCTCGAGAAGAGAAGCTGGCAGAGATCAATGTTGCCAACACCAAAAGGCATGACTTCCAATCCTTCATGGAAACCTTCATTGATGCTGCCACTTGGATTGCTGACGGAATTGACCTGGACGACTTCATCGAGCCTGCAAGTCCTCCTCCTGCGGACTGAACAAACTTTAAACTTCGCCTTAAATTTACCTCAGAATGCCGAGTGATTTTGTAACCATTAAACTCCTTCGGGCCTGATGCCCGAGTACTTTTATCCGTGTTCTGGAACTTTAGGATTTATCTGAACTTGGTTTACCTTCTGAATATGTCTGTGTTTGCCTTCGAGTGGAACTTATTTCTTCACTCGGAATAATCTTTGTATTTGTAATGCAGCTCTGAGGGGGAGGGCGTAATCAGTCGACCCGCACCTCGTTATCTCCGCAGATAAGGATGGAGCGGACACTGTATTTGTGTTGAAGCTCCGAGGACAGATCGCGGACGACCTACGCCTCGTCGTCCTTGCGGACAAGGATGGAGCGGACATTGTATTTGTGGCGAAGCTCCGAGGACAGATTGCAGTCGACCTACGCCTCGTCGTCCTTGCAGATAAGGATGCAGCGGACATTGTATTTGTGTTGAAGCTCCAAGGACAGATAGCGGTCGACCTGCGCCTCGTCGTCTTTGCGGATTAGGATGGAACATGTTTTTATACTTTGGCGAGTACTGGACTGCAGCTAAGCCTCCGAGTGGAAGGGTCGCTCAACACTCAGTAGGATTTTGTCAAACTTAGGCGAGTACTGGACTGCAGCTAAGCCCCCGAGTGAGAGGCTTGCTCATCACTCGGTAAGGTTTTTCAAACTTAGGCGAGTACTGGACTGCAACTAAGCCCCCGAGTGAGAGGGTTGCTCACCACTCGGTGGGATTTTTCAAACTTAGGCGAGTACTGGACTACAGCTAAGCCCCTGAGTGAGAGGGTTGCTCACCACTCGGTAGGATTTTTCAAACTTAGGCGAGTACTGGACTGCAGCTAAGGCCCCGAGTGAGAGGGTAGCTCACCACTCGGTAGGATTTTCCAAACTTAGGCGAGTACTGGACTGCAGCTAAGCCCCCGAGTGAGAGGGTTGCTCACCACTCGGTAGGATTTTTCAAACTTAGGCGAGTACTGGACTGCAGCTAAGCCTCCGAGTGAGAGGCTTACTCACCACTCGGTAGGATTTTTCAAACTTAGGCGAGTACTGGACTGCAGCTAAGCGCCCGGGTGAGAGGGTTGCTCACCACTCGGTAGGATTTTTCAAACTTAGGCGAGTACTGGACTGCAGCTAAGCCCCCGAGTGATAGGCTTGCTCACCACTTGGAAGGATTTTTCAAACTTAGGCGAGTACTGGACTGTAGCTAAGCCCCCGAGTGAGAGGGTTGCTCACCACTCGGTACGATTTTTCAAACTTAGGCGAGTACTGGACTGCAGCTAAGCCCCCGAGTGAGAGGGTTGCTCACCACTCGGTAGGATTTTTCAAACTTAGGCGAAATGGATTCGCAGCTAAGCCTCCGAGTGAGAGGCTTGCTCATCACTCGGTAGGATTTTGTTTTAAAAACTTAGGCGAAATGGGTTCGCATCTAAGTGAAGGAAATATGCCCTAGAGGCAATAATAAAGTTATTATTTATTTCCTTATATCATGATAAATGTTTATTATTCATGCTAGAATTGTATTAACCGGAAACATAATACATGTGTGAATACATAGACAAACAGAGTGTCACTAGTATGCCTCTACTTGACTAGCTCGTTAATCAAAGATGGTTATGTTTCCTAACCATGGACAAAAGAGTTGTTATTTGATTAACGAGGTCACATCATTAGTTGAATGATATGATCGACATGACCCATTCCATTAGCTTAGCACTCGATCGTTTAGTATGTTGTTGTTGCTATTCTTCATGACTTATACATGTTCCTATGACTATGAGATTATGCAACTCCCATTTACCGGAGGAACACTTTGGGTGCTACCAAACGTCACAACGTAACTGGGTGATTATAAAGGAGTACTACAGGTGTCTCCAAAGGTAGATGTTGAGTTGGCGTATTTCGAGAATAGGATTTGTCACTCCGATTGTCGGAGAGGTATCTCTGGGCCCTCTCGGTAATGCTCATCACATAAGCCTTGCAAGAACTGCAACTAATATGTTAGTTGTAAGATGATGTATTACAGAACGAGTAAAGAGACTTGCCAGTAACGAGATTGAACTAGGTATTGGTTACCGACGATCGAATCTCGGGCAAGTAACATACCGATGACAAAGGGAACAACGTATGTTGTTATGCGGTCTGACCGATAAAGATCTTCGTAGAATATGTAGGAGCCAATATGGGCATCCAGGTCCCGCTATTGGTTATTGACCGGAGACGTGTCTCGGTCATGTCTACATTGTTCTCGAACCGTAGGGTCCGCACGCTTAAGGTTTCGATGACAGTTATATTATGAGTTTATGAGTTTTGATGTACCAAAGGAGTTCGGAGTCCCGGATGAGATCGGGGACATGACGAGGAGTCTCGAAATGGTCGAGACGTAAAGATCAATATATTGGACGACTATATTCGGACATCGGAAAGGTTCCGAGTGATTCGGGTATTTTTCGGAGTACCGGGGAGTTACGGGAGAAGTAATGGGCCTTGATGGGCTTTAGTGGGAAGAGGAAAAAGGCTGCTGCGCCCCCCTCCCCTCTAGTCCGAATTGGACTAGGGAAAAGGGGGCCGGCCACCTTTCCTACTCCTCCACTTCCTTCTCCCTTCCTCCCCTCTTGATGGACTCCTACTAGGACTTGGAGTCCTAGTAGGACTCCCATCCTGGCCGCACCAATAGCCTTGGCCGGCCTCCTCCTCCTCCATCCTTTATATACTGAGGCAGGGGGCACCCCATAGACACACAAGTTGATCTTCGTGATCGTTCCTTAGCCGTGTGCGGTGCCCCCCCTCCACCATATTCCACCTCGGTCATATCGTTGCAGTGCTTAGGCAAAGCCCTGCGTCGGTAGAACATCAAGATCGTCACCACGCCGTCGTGCTGACAGAACTCTTCCCTGACACTTTGCTGGATCGGAGTCCGGGGATCGTCATTGAGCTGTACGTGTGCTAAGAACTCGGAGGTGCCGGAGTAACGGTGCCTGGATCGGTCGGATTGGGAAGAAGACGTACGACTACTTCCTCTATGTTGTGTCAACGCTTCCGTTGCGATCTACAAGGGTACGTAGATCAGACTCTCCCCCTCGTTGCTATGCATCACCATGATCTTGCATGTGCGTAGGAAGTTTTTTTGTGAAATTACTACGTTCCCCAACAGTGGCATCCGAGCCTAGGTTTTATGGTTTGATGTTATGTGCACGAGTAGAACACAAGTGAGTTGTGGACGATATAAGTCATACTGCCTACCAGCATGTCATACTTTGGTTCGGCGGTATTGTTGGACGAGACGACCCGGACCAACCTTACGCGTACGCTTACGCGAGACCGGTTCCCTCGGCGTGCTTTGCACATAGATGGCTTGCGGGCGACTGTCTCTCCAACTTTAGTTGAACCAAGTGTGGCTACGCCCGGTCCTTGAGAAGGTTAAAACGGAGTCTATTTGACAAACTATCGTTGTGGTTTTGATGCGTAGGTGAGATTGGTTCTTACTTAAAGCCCGTAGCAGCCACGTAAAACTTGCAACAACAAAGTAGAGGATGTCTAACTTGTTTTTGCAGGGCATGTTGTGATGTGATATGGTCAAGGCATGATGCTAAATTTTATTGTATGAGATGATCATGTTTTGTAACCAAGTTATCGGCAACTGGCAGGAGCCATATGGTTGTCGCTTTATTGTATGCAATGCAATCGCGATGTAATGCTTTACTTTATTACTAAGCGGTAGTGATAGTCGTGGAAGCATAAGATTGGCGAGACGACAACGATGCTACGATGGAGATCAAGGTGTCGCGCCGGTGACGATGGTGATCATGACGGTGCTTCGGAGATGGAGATCGCAAGCACAAGATGATGATGGCCATATCATATCACTTATATTGATTGCATGTGATGTTTATCTTTTATGCATCTTATCTTGCTTTGATTGATGGTAGCATTATAAGATGATCTCTCACTAAATTATCAAGAAGTGTTCTCCCTGAGTATGCACCGTTGCGAAAGTTCTTCGTGCTGAGACACCACGTGATGATCGGGTGTGATAGGCTCTACGTTCAAATACAACGGGTGCAAAACAGTTGCACACGCGGAATACTCAGGTTATACTTGACGAGCCAAGCATATACAGATATGGCCTCGGAACACGGAGACCGAAAGGTCGAGCGTGAATCATATAGTAGATATGATCAACATAATGATGTTCACCGATGAAACTACTCCATCTCACGTGATGATCGGACATGGTTTAGTTGATTTGGATCACGTGATCACTTAGAGGATTAGAGGGATGTCTATCTAAGTGGGAATTCTTAAGTAATATGATTAATTGAACTTTAATTTATCATGAACTTAGTCCTGGTAGTATTAGCATATCTATGTTGAAGATCAATAGCTCGCGTTGTTGCTTTCATATGTTTATTTTGATATGTCCCTAGAGAAAATTGTGTTGAAAGATGTTAGTAGCAATGATACGGATTGGATCCGTGATCTGAGGTTTATCCTCATTGCTGCACAGAAAAATTATGTCCTTGATGCACCACTAGGTGACAGACCTATTGCAGGAGCAGATGCAGACGTTATGAACGTTTGGCTAGCTCAATATGATGACTACTTGATAGTTTAGTGCACCATGCTTAATGGCTTAGAATCGGGACTTCAAAGACGTTTTGAACGTCATGGACCATATGAGATGTTCCAGGAGTTGAAGTTAATATTTCAAACAAATACCCGAGTTGAGAGATATGAAGTCTCCAACAAATTCTATAGCTAAAAGATGGAGGAGAATCGCTCAACTAGTGAGCATGTGCTCAGATTGTCTGGGTCCTACAATCGCTTGAATCAAGTGGGAGTTAATCTTCCAGATAAGATAGTGATTGACAGAATTCTCTAGTCACCATCACCAAGTTAGTAGAACTTCGTGATGAACTATGATATGCAAGGGATAATGGAAACGATTCCCAAGCTCTTCGTGATGCTGAAATCGATGAAGGTAGAAATCAAGAAAAACATCAAGTGTTGATGGTTGACAAGACCACTAGTTTGAAGAAAAGGGCAAAAGGGAAGAAGGGGAACTTCAAGAAGAACGGCAAGCAAGTTGCTGCTCAAGTGAAGAAGCCCAAGTCTGGTCCTAAGCCTGAGACTAAGTGCTTCTACTGCAAAGGGACTGGTCACTGGAAGCGGAACTGCCCCAAGTATTTGGCGGATAAGAAGGATGGCAAAGTGAACAAAAGTATATTTGATATACATGTTATTGATGTGTGCTTTACTAGTGTTTATAGCAACCCCTCAGTATTTGATATTGGTTCAGTTGCTAAGAGTAGTAACTCGAAACAGGAGTTGCAGAATAAACAGAGACTAGTTAAGGGTGAAGTGACGATGTGTGTTGGAAGTAGTTCCAAGATTGATATGATCATCATCGCACACTCCCCTATACTTTCGGGATTAGTGTTGAACTTAAATAAGTGTTATTTGGTTTTTGCGTTGAGCATGAATATGATTTGATCATGTTTATTGCAATACGGTTATTCATTAAAGTCGAAGAATAATTGTTGTTCTGTTTACATGAATAAAACCTTCGATGGTCATACACCCAATGAAACAAGTTCGTTGGATCTCGATCGTAGTGATACACATATTCATAATATTGAAACCAAAAGATGCAAAGTTAATAATGATAGTGCAACTTATTTGTGGCACTGCCGTTTAGGTCATATTGGTATAAAGCGCATGAAGAAACTCCATGCTGATGGGCTTTCGGAATCACTTGATTATGAATCACTTGATGCTTACGAACCATGCCTTTTGGGCAAGATGACTAAAACGCCGTTCTCCGAAACAATGGAGCAAGCAACAGATTTGTTGGAAATCATACATACTGATGTATGTGGTCCGATGAATATTTAAGGCTTGCAGCGGGTATCATTATTTTCTGACCTTCACAGATGATTTGAGCAGATATGGGTATATCTACTTAATGAAATAGAAGTCTGATACATTTGAAAAGTTCATATAATTTCAGAGTGAAGTGGAAAATCATCGTAACAAGAAAATAAAGTTTCTACGATCTGATCGTGGAAAAGAGTATTTGAGTTACGAGTTTGGTCTTCAGTTAAAACAATGTGAAATAGTTTCACTACTCACGCCACCTGGAACACCACAACATAATGGTGTGTCCGAACGTCATAACCGTACTTTATTGGATATAGTGCAATCTATGATGTTTCTTACCGATTTACCACTATTGTTTTTGGGGTCATGCATTAGAGACAGCTGCATTCACGTTAAAAAAGGGGCACCATCTATATCCGTCGAGACGACGCCTTATGAACTATGGTTTGGCAAGAAACCAAAGTTGTCGTTTCTTAAAGTTTGGGGTTGCGATGCTTATGAGAAAAAGTTTCATCCTGATAAGCTCAAACCCAAATCGGAGAAATATGTCTTCATAGGATACCCAAAGGAGACTGTTGGGTACACCTTCTATCACAGATCCTAAGGCAAGACATTCGTTGCTTATAATGGATCCTTTCTAGAGAAGGAGTTTCTCTTGAAAGAAGTGAGTGGGAGGAAAGTAGAACTTGATAAGGTAATTGTACCTTCTCCTTTATTGGAAAGTAGTTCATCACAGAAATCTATTCTTGTGACTCCTACGCCAATTAGTGAGGAAGCTAATGATAATGATCATGAAACTTTGGATCAAGTTACTACCGAATCTCGTAGGTAAACCAGAGTGAAATCCGCACCAGAGTGGTACGGTAATCCTGTTCTGGAGGTCATGTTACTTGACCATGACGAACCTACGAACTATGAGGAAGCGATGATGAGCCCAGATTCCGCGAAATGGTTTGAGGCCATGAAATCTGAGATATGATCCATGTATTAGAACAAAGTTTGGACTTTGGTTGACTTGCCCGATGATCGGCAAGCAATTGAGAATAAATGGATCTTCAAGAGGAAGACGGACGCTGATAGTAGTGTTACTATCTACAAAGCTAGAATTGTCGCAAAAGGTTTTCGACAAGTTCAAGGTGTTGACTACGGTGAGAGCTTCTCACTCGTATCTATGCTTGAGTCTGTCCGAATCATGTTAGTAATTGCCGCATTTTATGAAATCTGGCAAATGGATAAACAAAACTGCATTCCTTAATGGATTTATTAAAGAAGAGTTGTATATGATGCAACAGAAGGTTTTGTCAATCCGAAAGGTGCTAAGAAAATGTGCAAGCTCCAGCGATCCATCTGTGGACTGGTGCAAGCATCTCGGAGTTGGAATTTATGCTTTGATAAGTTGATCAAAGCATATAGTTTTATACAGACTTGCGGTGAAGCCTGTATTTACAAGAAAGTGAGTGGGAGCACTACAACATTTTTGATAAAGTATATGTGAATGACATATTGTTGATCGGAAATAATGTAGAATTATTCTGTAAAGCATAAAGGAGTGTTTGAAAGGAGTTTTTCAAAGAAAGACTTCGGTGAAGCTGCTTACATATTGAGCTTCAAGATCTATAGAGATATATCAAGACGCTTGATAAGTTTTTTCAATGAGTACATACCTTGACAAGATTTTGAAGTAGTTCAAAATGGAGCAGTCAAAGAAAGAGTTCTTGCCTGTATTACAAGGTGTGAAGTTGAGTAAGACTCAAAGCCCGACCACGACAGAAGATAGAAAGAGAATGAAAGTCATTCCCTATGCCTTGGCCATAGGTTCTATAAAGTATGTCATGCTGTATACCAGATCTATTGTATACCCTGCATTGATTTGGCAAGGGAGTACAATAGTGATCTAGGAGTAGATCACTGGACAGCGGTCAGAATTATCCTTAGTGAAATAAGGATATGTTTCTCGATTATGGACGTGACAAAAAGGTTCGTCGTAAAGGGTTACGTCGATGCAAGTTTTTGACACTGATCCAGATGAATCTAAAGTCTCAATCTGGATACATATTGAAAGTGGGAGCAATTAGCTAGAGTAGCTCCGTGTAGAGCATTGTAGACATAGAACTTGCAAAATATTTACGGATCTGAATGTGACAGACCCGTTGACTAAAATTATCTCACAAGCAAAACAAGATCACACCTTAGTACTCTTTGGGTGTTAATCACATAGATATGTGAACTAGATTACTGACGCTAGTAAACCCTTTGAGTGTTGGTCACATGACGATGTGAACTATGGGTGTTAATCACATGGTGATGTGAACTATTGCTGTTAAATCACATGGCGATGTGAACTAGATTATTGACTCTAGTGCGAGTGGGAGACTGAAGGAAATATGCCCTAGAGGCAATAATAAAGTTATTATTTATTTCCTTATATCATGATAAATGTTTATTATTCATGCTAGAATTGTATTAACCGGAAACATAATACATGTGTGAATACATAGACAAACAGAGTGTCACTAGTATGCCTCTACTTGACTAGCTCGTTAATCAAAGATGGTTATGTTTCCTAACCATGGACAAAAGAGTTGTTATTTGATTAACGAGGTCACATCATTAGTTGAATGATATGATTGACATGACCCATTCCATTAGCTTAGCACCCGATCGTTTAGTATGTTGTTGTTGCTATTCTTCATGACTTATACATGTTCCTATGACTATGAGATTATGCAACTCCCGTTTACCGGCGGAACACTTTGGGTGCTACCAAATGTCACAACGTAACTGGGTGATTATAAAGGAGTACTACAGGTGTCTCCAAAGGTAGATGTTGGGTTGGCGTATTTCGAGAATAGGATTTGTCACTCCATTGTCGGAGAGGTATCTCTGGGCCCTCTCGGTAATGCTCATCACATAAGCCTGGCAAGCACTGTAACTAATATGTTAGTTGTGAGATGATGTATTACAGAACGAGTAAAGAGACTTGCCAGTAACGAGATTGAACTAGGTATTGGTTACCGACGATCGAATCTCGGGCAAGTAACATACCGATGACAAAGGGAACAACGTATGTTGTTATGCGGTCTGACCGATAAAGATCTTCGTAGAATATGTAGCATCCAATATGGGCATCCAGGTCCCGCTATTGGTTATTGACCGGAGATGTGTCTCGGTCATGTCTACATTGTTCTCAAACCGTAGGGTCCGCACGCTTAAGGTTTCGATGACAGTTATATTATGAGTTTATGAGTTTTGATGTACCGAAGGAGTTCGGAGTCCCGGATGAGAACGGGGACATGACGAGGAGTCTTGAAATGGTCGAGACGTAAAGATCGATATATTGGACGACTATATTCGGACATCGGAAAGGTTCCGAGTGATTCGGGTATTTTTCGGAGTACCGGGGAGTTACGGGAGAAGTAATGGGCCTTGATGGGCTTTAGTGGGAAGAGGAAAAAGGCTGCTGCGCCCCCCTCCCCTCTAGTCCGAATTGGACTAGGGAAAAGGGGGCCGACCACCTTTCCTACTCCTCCACTTCCTTCTCCCTTCCTCCCCTCTTGATGGACTCCTACTAGGACTTGGAGTCCTAATAGGACTCCCATCCTGGCCGCACCAATAGCCTTGGCCAGCCTCCTCCTCCTCCATCCTTTATATACTGAGGCAGGGGCATCCCATAGACACACAAGTTGATCTTCGTGATCGTTCCTTAGCCGTGTGCGGTGCCCCCTCCACCATATTCCACCTCGGTCATATCGTTGCAGTGCTTAGGCGAAGCCCTGCGTCGCTAGAACATCAAGATCGTCACCACACCGTCGTGCTGACAGAACTCTTCCCCGACACTTTGCTGGATCGGAGTCCGGGGATCGTCATCGAGCTGTACATGTGCTAAGAACTCGGAGGTGCCGGAGTAACGGTGCCTGGATCGGTCGGATCGGGAAGAAGACGTACGACTACTTCCTCTATGTTGTGTCAACGCTTCCGTTGCGATCTACAAGGGTACGTAGATCAGACTCTCCCCCTCGTTGCTATGCATCACCATGATCTTGCGTGTGCGTAGGATTTTTTTTTTGAAATTACTACGTTCCCCAACCCTAAGGAACCCACTGGGGGATTTAGAACATATAAAAAAGGAACAACAATCCTTTAAGAGACTGTAAAACTATGTCTTTGATAATCAAACTAAAGGGTATTTCTTATTACATCTCAACAGTCTGAATGCTTAAGTGTAAAAGGGGCGGAGCAGCTTCGCATTCCAAGCGTGTGGCTCGTCTTTCTTGTGCTCGACATTGTATAAGTGGTATGCTCCGTTGTGGAGCACTCTGGTGATAATGAAGGGGCCTTCCCAAGTAGGGGCGAGCTTGTGTGGTTTCTGCTGATCCACTCGAAGAACCAAGTCTCCTTCTTGAAATGCTCGACCCCTCACGTTTCTAGCGTGGAATCGACGCAAGTCTTGCTGATAAATGGTCGACCGGATCAGGGCCATCTCTCTTTCCTCTTCTAGGAGATCAACTGCGTCTTGTCGAGCCTGTTTTGCTTCATCTTCTGAGAAAAGCTCGACTCTGGGTGCATTGTGAAGCAAGTCACTCGGAAGTACAACTTCAACTCCATAGAACAAGAAGAATGGAGTTCGGCTAGTCGACCGATTAGGAGTTGTCCTTAAACCCCAAAGCACTGATAGAAGTTCATCGACCCAGGCGCCTGCCGCGTGCTTGAGATCATGCATCAGTCGGGGTTTTAGCCCTTTGAGAATCAATCTGTTTGCTCTTTCAGCTTGTCCATTCGACTGGGGATGGGCGACTGAAGCATAGTCGACTCGAGTGCCTTGGGAAGCGCACAAGGCTCCGAACTCATCAGAATCGAAGTTCGACCCATTGTGAGTGATGATGCTGCGCGGAACACCATATCTGAATGTTAACTCTCTGATGAAACTGACCGCAGTACTGGCAAGACTTTTGATAGGTTTTGCTTCAATCCATTTGGTGAACTTGTCGACTGCCACGAGTACATGAGTGAAGCCGCTACTACCCGTTCTCAGAGGTCCAACCATGTCCAAACCCCAAACAGCGAAGGGTCAGACGAGTGGAATGGTCTTCAGGGCTGACGCATGCTTGTGAGACATGTTGGAGTAAAACTGGCAACCTTCACATATGTCGACTATTTCTTGTGCCATCTCATTTGCCCGTGGCCAATAAAATCCCGCTCGGTATGCTTTGGCCACAATGGTCCGAGAGGACGCATGGTGACCACAGGTCCCTGAGTGGATGTCATTGAGGATCACTCGGCCTTCTTCTGGTGTTATGCATTTCTAGCTGACTCTAGTTACACTTTATCTGAACAGCTGTCCTCTTATCACAGTAAAAGCTTTGGATCGGCGGACGATCTGTCGGGCCTCTTCTTTGTCCTCTGGGAGTTCCTTCCTAAGATGTACGCGATGTACGACACTGTCCAGTCGGGAGTGATGACCAAAACCTCCATGATCAAGTCGACCACGGCCGGGACTTTGACTTCAGTCGGATCAGTGGTGGTCTTTGGTTGTGGGGGCTCTTCAGTGAAAGGATCTTCCTGGACTGAAGGTGTATGAATATGTTCCAAAAACACATTACTAGGAATGGCTTCTCTCTTGGAACCTATCTTCGCCAAATCATCCGCTACTTGATTTTTCAGTCGGGGTATGTGATGGAGCTCTAAACCCTCAAACTTCTTCTCTAACTTTCTCACTGCATTACAATAGCCAGTCATAGCCGGGCTTCTGACGTTCCACTCCTTCATTACTTGATTCACCACCAAATCTGGGTCGCCATAGACCATGAGGCGACGGACGTAGAGTGACATGGCCATACGCAACCCGTACAAAAGCGCCTCATATTCAGCTTCATTGTTGGAGGAATCAAAATGAATCTGGAGAACATAGCGGAGCTTATCTCCTTGGGGGGGATACCAATACTACCCCAGCACCAGAACCATTCAGCATCTTAGATCCATCTAAGAACATGGTCCAATGGTCCGAGTGAATCTGAGTCGGTAGTTGCTGTTCAATCCACTCGGTGAGGAAATCTGCTATTGCCTGGGACTTGATAGCATTCTTTGCCTCAAACTTGATATCCAAGGAAAGGAGTTCAATCGCCCACTTTGCCACTCGACCAGTTGCATCTCTGTTGTTCAGAATTTCTGACAATGCTACGTCGCTGACGACTGTAATGGAGTGATCAGAGAAATAATGTGCAACCTTCTTCGTGGTCATCTAAATCCCATAAACAAGCTTATGATAATGTGGATATATTTGCTTGGATGGAGTCAGAACTTCAGAAACATAGTATACTGGGCGCTGAACTTTATAGTCTTTTCCTTCTTCTTCCCGCTCGCACTACTAGGGAAAACCCTAGTAGTAGCGCGGGTAATTTCCTAGCAGTAGCGTGGGGGCCTGCGCTACTGCTAGGGCGCTACAGCTAACTATTAGCAGTAGCGCGGGTGGTACACGCGCTACTGCTACTTCTAGTAGTAGTAGCGCGGTTGACACCCGCGCTACTACTACTTAGTTGTAGCGCGGGTCAGGGCCCCGCACTACTACTAACTAATTGAGAATTAAAAAAAATCCATTCATGGCGGCTGCTTCTGCTGGGCGTCATCGTCCTGTCCATCCATGGCTGCTACTGGTCCTGGAGGGGATGAAGTTGTCCATGGTGACACACCTCTCCTTTGCTGCTGCTACAAAAAAGAGACAAGGATTAGAAGAGGAAGAGAGAGATAGAGAGGAGTAGGTGCAGCAACTCACCGGTGGCCGCCGGAGTTGGAGCCGAAACCCTAGATGACGCCATGGATGGCACTCTGCTCGATCTGAAAGATGAAGAGAGAGAGAGAGAGAGAGAGAGAGAGAGAGAGGGAGATTGAGAGGAGTAGGAAGAACAACTCACCTGTGGTTGTGTCCATGGCGGATCTGGCTGGCGCCATGGATGGCGCTCTGCTGGATCTCCCTCTCCTTCCAACTTTAGAGAAGGAGGAAGGAGGGGGAGGGGGCTACGATGGGTGTGGAGGTCGCCGTATTTAGGGGAGGCATGAGGTGCGAGGCTGGCGGTGGTGGTGGATGAGGAAGGGAATCGCGGGTGGGAGCGAGAAGCGGAATGGGAGAGGCTATGGAGAGAGGGCGGAGAGTGAGGGAGAGAGGATGGATTCGACCGAGGATATGGAGACTTCACCTACCTTGTACTTAGTAGTAGCGAGGGGTATAAACCCGCAGTACTACTATCAACTTAGTAGTAGCGCAGGTTCATACCCCTCGCTACTACTATGGCATGTCTTGGGGGGGGGGGCACGACAGAGACTGCTTAGTAGTAGCGAGGGTTAAAAACCCACGCTACTACTATCAACTTAGTAGTAGCGAGGGGTAAAAAACCGCGCTACTAGTACGTAGCAGCAGCGAGTGGTATAAACCCGCGCTACTAGTAAGCGATTGTCTATAAGCTTTTCCCTAGTAGTGTCGACCGTGAGTACTGTACTGACAACTTGTCCAGTGGCTGCAATATAAAGCAGTAAAGGCTCTTTGCTGATTGGGGCAGCGAGCACCGGCTGGGTGGAAAGCAGGGCTTTGAGTTCTGCAAACGCTGCATCAGCTTCAGGAGTCCACTTGAACTTGTCAGATTTCTTCATCAGTCGGTAAAGAGGAAATGCCTTTTCACCGAGGCGAGAGATGAATCGATTCAAGGCGGCCAAACAACCAGTAAGCTTCTGGACATCATGCACACGCACAGGGCGCTTCATCCGTAGTATGGCGCCAACTTTCTCTAGGTTCGCGTTGATCCCTTGTTCGGAAACGAGGAAACCGAGTAACTTTCCGCCAGGAACTCCGAATGTGAACTTTGATGGGTTAAGCTTGATATCATATCTTCTCAGGTTGGCAAAGGTCAGCCAGCAGGTCGGAACCTTTACGCGACTTGATCACAATGTCATCCATGTATGCTTCCACATTCCGACTGATTTGAGTGAGCAGACACTTCTGAATCATCCTCGTGAATTTAGCTCCAGTGTTCTTGAGACCGAATGGCATGGTGACATAACAAAAACACCCGAATGGTGTGATGAAAGCTTTTTTTATCTCATCGGGTCCATACAGTTGGATCTGATGGTTGATGACCCACAAGTATAGGGGATCTATCATAGTCCTTTTGATAAGTAAGAGTGTCGAACCCAACGAGGAGCAGAAGGACATAATAAGCAGTTTCCAGCAAGGTATTCTCTGCAAGTACTGAAATAAGTGGTAACAGATAGTTTTGTGATAGGATAATTTGTTACGAGCAACAAGTAACAAAAGTAAATAAAGTGCAGCAAGGTGGCCCAATCCTTTTTGTAGCAAAGGACAAGCCTGGACAAACTCTTATATAGAGAAAAGCGCTCCCGAGGACACATGGGAATATCGGCAAGCTAGTTTTCATCACGTTCGTATGATTCGCGTTCGGTACTTTGATAATTTGGTATGTGGGTGGACCGGTGCTTGGGTATTGTCCTTACTTGGACAAGCATCCCACTTATGATTAACCTCTATTGCAAGCATCTGCAACTACAACAAAAGTATTAAGTTAAACCTAAACATAGCATGAAACATATGGATCCAAATCAGCCCCTTACGAAGCAACGCATAAACTAGGGTTTAAGCTTCTGTCACTCTAGCAACCCATCATCTACTTATTACTTCCCAATGCCTTCCTCTAGGCCGAAATCATGGTGAAGTGTTATGTAGTCGACGTTCACATAACACCACTAGAGGAGAGACAACATACATCTCATCAAAATATCGAACGAATACCAAATTCACATGACTACTAATAGCAAGACTTCTCCCATGTCCTCGGGAACAAACGTAACTACTCACAAAGCATATTCATGTTCATAATCAAAGGGGTATTAATATGCATATAGGATCTGAACATATGATATTCCACCAAATAAACCAACTAGCATCAACTACAAGGAGTAATTAACACTACTAGCAACCTAGTAGCACCAATCCCTAACTTGAAGACAAGAATTGGATACAAGAGATGAACTAGGGTTTTGAGAGGAGATGGTGATGATGAACATGTTGATGGAGATTGCCCTCTCCCGATGAGAGGAGCGTTGGTGATGACGATGGCGATGATTTCCCCCTCCCGGTGGGAAGTTTCCCCGGCAGAACAGCTCTGCCGGAGCCCTAGATTGGTTCCGCCAAGGTTCCGCCTCATGGCGGCGGAGTTTCGTTCGAGGAGATGGCTTATGATTTTTTTCCTCATCGAAAGACTTCATTAGGAGAAGATGGACATCGGAGGGCCACCAGGGGGCCCACGAGGTAGGGGGCGCGCCCAGGGGGTAGGGCGCACCCCCCACCCTCGTGGGCAGGGTGTGGCTCCCTGGTGAACTTCTTGCGCTCAGTATTTTTTATATATTCTGAAAACGTCTTCCGTGAAGTTTCAGGACTTTTGGAGCTATGAAGAATAGGTCTCTAATATTTTCTCTTTTTCCAGCCCAAAATCCAGCTGCCGGCATTCTCCCTCTTTATGTAAACCTTGTAAGATAAGAGAGAATAGGCATAAGTATTGTGACATAATGTGTAATAACAACCCATAATGCAATAAATATTGATATAAAAGCATGATGCAAAATGGACGTATCAACTCCCCCAAGCTTAGACCTTGCTTGTCCTCAAGCGAAAGCCGAAATCGAAAATTATGTCCACATGTTTAGAGATAGATGTGTCGATAAAAATAAAATATGGACATGAGGGCATCATGATCATTCTTAGAACAACAACTTATATAATTCTTGTCATATGATTTCTTATGCTAGAGTAATAGTTCAATCACAATTTCAAGTATGAATCGTAAACTTCATTGAAAACTAACAAACTATAATCTCAGTCATTGGAGCAATTGCAATTTATCATAACATAGGAAAGAGTCAATGTATAAGAGCTTTTCAGCAAGTCCACATGCTCAACTATCATATAGTCTTTCACAATTGCTGACACTCACGCAATACTTATGGGTATGGAGTTTTAATCGGGCACAGAGAAAGATAGGGGCTTATAGTTTTGCCTCCCAATGTTTTACCTCAAGGGTAATGTCAACAATAATAGCTCATGAAAACTCACACCCAATTAGCCATATATACCAGGATCTTTCCAACATACTGTGCTTGCCAAAGGATAAAATGTAAAAAGGAAGGTGAAGATGACTCTTATGTAAGGTAGGAGATAAAAGTAAAAGATAGGCCCTTCGCAAAGGGAAGCAGAGGTTGTCATGCGCTTTTATGGTTGGATGCACAAAATCTTAATGCGAAAGAACGTCACTTTATATTGCCACTTGTGATATGGACCTTTATTATGCAGTCTGTCGCTTTTATTTCTTCCATATCACACGATTGTATAAAGCTTATTTTCTCCCACACTAATAAGTCATACATATTTAGAGAGAAATTTTTATTGCTTGCACCGATGAAAACTTACTTGGAGGACTTACTCAATCCATAGGTAGGTATGGTGGACTCTCATGGCAAAACCGGTTTAAGGGTATTTGGAAGCACAAGTAGTATCTCTACTTGGTGCGATGAATTTGGCTAGCATGAGGGGGAAAGGCAAGCTCAACCATGTTGGATGATCCATGACAATATAATTTATCTCTGATGTAAGAAAACATAACCCATTACGTTGTCTTCCTTGTCCAACGTCAACTCTTTAGCATGTCATATTTTAATGAGTGCTCACAATCATAAAAGATGTCCAAGATAGTATATTGATATGTGAAGACCTCTCTTTCTTTATTACTTCCTATTAATTGCAACGATGACCAAAACCATGTTTGTCAACTGTCAACAACTTTTATTCATCATACTCTTTCTATGTGAGCTCATTACTCTCCATAAGATTCATATGATCTGTTTGTTTCCTTTTTATTCTTTTTCTTTTCTATTATTCACTTAGGATCATGGAAAAATAATCAAGCCCTTGACTCAACACTAATCTTTATTATATAGCTCACGGACTCGATTACATAGAGGAATTATAAAGCAAAACTCATAACTAGATCATACTAAGAACTTTTATTCTACTAGATCAAGATATTACCAAAAGGATCGAACTAAGAAAAACGGTAAAGATAAAAGTGATGGTGATATGATACCGGGGCACTCCCCCAAGCTTGGCAGTTGCCAAGGGGAGTGCCCATACTTGATACTCAATTCTTCTTTGTTGGTGAAGAAGGTGATGGTTTTGTTGATGGCATAGGCTTCTTCCTTAATTTGCGCTTGAGGACAGAATTTTGGTCCCTTAGGTACTCGATCTCCTGTTCCAGGCTCAGTATCTTTTTGCATAGTTCCTGCTTGTTTTCCTGCAAGAGGCGAAAAGGGATAAACTTGATCTTAGGTTTATTTACTCTACCCGGGAGGCTTGACTTTTTGAACTCCACATGCATGTCCCCAGGTTGAGGTAGTGGGACTTCATCTTCATCAAAGCTCGTCTCCTCCTTTCCCTTGGGTTCATAGTCCTCTTCTTCTTCCGTAGTCCAACCACAATGCTCCACATCCCCATAGACCTTAAGATCTGCAAGGTAATCAGCCACATAGCTTTCTCCTTATGAATCCTGGGATGACATGTTGCTCTATCTGCAGCAGGACAACTCAAAACAAAGACAAGAGATATTTGCGTGATACGGGAGTCAAAACCCCCGGGGGATTATATAATGATTTTTTACCGACCAAAATACGTGTCGTGTACGAAAACGGAGTCCGGAGAGCACACGAGGTGCCCACGAGGTAGGGGCGCGCCCAGGGGGTAGGGCGCGCCCTCCACCCTCGTGGAGCCCTCGTGTCCTTCCCGGACTGGTTCTTATTTTTCTATTTTTCTAAATATTCCAAAATGGAGAAATATTGCCTTAAAAACTATTTTGGAGTTGGTTTACTTACCGTACCACATACCTATTCCTTTTCGGAGTCTGAAATGTTCCGGAAAGTGTCCCTTATGTATTCCTCCAGGGTTACGGTTTCAATAACATTGGTTTCAACATTTATGGGATTACCAGAGATATAATGTTTGATTATTTGATCGTTCACCACCTTCGGATTTGTGCCTTCGAAGTTATTGATTTTTATGGCACCGGAATGATAGACCTCCTCGATAACGTAAGGACCTTCCCATTTAGAGAGAAGTTTTCCTGCAAAAAATCTTAAACGAGAGTTGTATAGCAATACATAATCACCTACATTAAACTCATGCTTTTGTATCCTTTTATCATGCCATCTTTTAACTTTTTCTTTAAACAACTTGGCATTTTCGTAGGCTTGGGTTCTCCATTCATCGAGTGAGCTAATATCAAATAACCTCTTCTCACCAGCAAGTTTAAAATCATAATTGAGCTCTTTAATAGCCCAATATGCCTTGTGTTCTAGTTCGAGAGGTAAGTGACATGCTTTTCCATAAACCATTTTATACGGAAACATACCCATAGGATTTTTATATGCAGTTCTATAGGCCCATAATGCATCATCAAGTTTCTTGGACCAATTCTTTCTAGATCTCTTAACAGTCTTTTGCAAAATTAATTTGAGCTCTCTATTACTCAATTCTACTTGACCACTAGACTGAGGGTGATAAGGGGATGCAATTCTATGATTAACATCATACTTAGAAAGCATTTTATGGAAAGCACCATGAATAAAATGTGAACCACCATCAGTCATTAAATATCTAGGGACTCCAAATCTTGGAAAAATAACTTCTTTAAGCATTTTAATAGAAGTGTTATGATCAACACTACTAGTTGGAATAGCTTCTACCCACTTAGTAATGTAATCAACAGCAACTAAAATATGTGTATATCCATTAGAGGAAGGAAAAGGTCCCATATAGTCAAAGCCCCAAACATCAAACGGTTCAATAATGAGTGAATAGTTCATAGGCATTTCTTGACGTCTACTAATATTACCAATTCTTTGACATTCATCACAAGATAAGACAAACTTACGGGCATCCTTGAAGAGAGTAGGCCAATAAAAACCAGATTGCAATACCTTATGTGGAGTTCTATCTCCAGCATGGTGTCCTCCATAAGCTTCGGAGTGACACTTGCGTAGGATATGTTCATGTTCATGCTTAGGTACACAACGTCTAATAACATTATCTACTCCTTCTTTATAAAGATGTGGGTCATCCCAAAAGTAATGCCTCAAATCATAGAAGAACTTTTTCTTTTGCTGGTATGTAAAACTGGGTGGTATAAACTTAGCAACAATGTAATTAGCATAATCAGCATACCATGGAGCAGTATGAGAAGCATTTATGACATTTAATTGCTCATCAGGAAAGCTATCCTCAATAGGTAGTGGGTCATCAAGCACATTTTCTAACCTAGACAAGTTGTCTACAACGGGGTTCTCACTCCCTTTCTATCAACAATACGTAAGTCAAATTCTTGTAGCAAGAGAACCCATCTAATAAGTCTAGGTTTAGCATCTTTCTTTTCCATAAGATATTTAATAGCAGCATGATCAGTGTGAATAGTTACTTTAGAATCAACAATATAAGGTCTGAACTTATCACAAGCAAATACAACTGCTAAGAATTCTTTTTCAGTAGTAGCATAATTTCTTTGAGCATTGTCTAGGGTTTTACTAGCATATTGAATAACGTTTAATTTCTTATCAACTCTTTGCCCTAGAACAACACCTACAACATAGTCACTAGCATCACGCATAATTTCAAAGGGTAAATTCCAATCAGGTGGCTGAACAATAGGTGTAGAGATCAATGCTTTCTTAAGTATTTCGAATGCTTCTACACAATCATCATCAAAGACAAATGGTATATCTTTTTGTAATAAATTAGTAAGAGGCCGAGAAATTTTTGAGAAGTCCTTAATGAACCTCCTATAAAATCCGGCGTGACCAAGGAAACTTCTTATACCTTTGAAGTCCTTGGGGCATGGCATCTTTTCAATAACACCAACCTTTGCTTTATCAACTTCAATCCTCTTTCAGAAACTTTATGCCCCAAGACAATACCTTCATTAACCATAAAGTGGCACTTTTCCCAATTCAAGACAAGATTAGTTTCTTCACATCTCTGCAAAACTCGATCAAGGTTGCTCAAGCAATCATTAAAAGAAGATCCATAGACGGAGAAATCGTCCATGAAAACCTCACAAATCTTTTCACAAAAGTCAGAGAATATAGCCATCATGCATCTTTGAAAGGTAGCAGGTGCATTACATAAACCAAAAGGCATACGTCTATAAGCAAAAGTACCAAAAGGGCAAGTAAAAGTAGTCTTTGATTGATCTTTGGCTGACACGGGTATTTGAGAGAAACCAGAGTAACCATCTAGAAAGCAAAAATGTGTATGTTTGGATAATCTTTCTAGCATTTGATCGATAAAAGGTAAGGGGTAATGATCCTTTTTAGTGGCCTTATTTAATTTGTGGAAATCAATCACCATCCTATAACCTGTAATAATTCTTTGAGGAATCAATTCATCTTTATCATTAGGAATGACAGTAATACCTCCCTTCTTAGGGACACAATGGACAGGACTTACCCACTGACTATCAGCAACGGGATAAATTATACCTGCCTCAAGGAGCTTTAGTATTTCCTTTCTTACCACTTCCTTCATTTTAGGATTCAGCCGTCGTTGATGATCACGAACTGGTTTAGCATCTTCTTCCAAATTTATTTTATGTTGTCACACCCTAGCTAGTCCATGCATTAGAGTGTGCATCATGTTACTTTCATCAGAAACTTGAAATGGGGAAGGCAGAACCCCCAGCACCCCCCCTGAAATCAACTAGGGTTTACTAAAAATAAATTCAATGAACCTGAAATGCCCTTCTAAAATGTTCACCCTCTTTGCCTTGGGTTAGAACCTTTGGGAAAACAGGTGCACATTTTTCTAGGTCAACAGAAGGTCACTGATTTAATTCATAAATATTTGAATTTGGGCATTTAAATGCTATTAAATAATTCAAGTGCTCAAATAATTCTGAAAGTAATTGTTTGCTGTTAGGAATAATCCCAATAGGGCTCACAAATATTTTCAGGATTTTAGAAAGTGCCTAGGTATTTTAATTAAAGCCCTAAAGCTACAGAATAATAGAAAACAAAACAAAATCAAAAAAAGGGGAGAAGAACCTTACCTGGCGCCACCCACCAGGCCCACCTGCCGGCCCAGCCCAGCCGCCGCGCCAGCGAGCAGCTTGGCTTGGCCAGGCAGGCAGGCAGGTGCTCGACGGCGGCACCCGCGCGCGCCACGCAGCAGGCTGCCGTCCTGCTTCCTCCTCTCGCCGCCTCGACCCCCTGGACCGGCTCCACGTCGCCGTCTCGACCCCCTGGACACGCTCACTCGCCCCCTGCCTCTCTCTCTCTCTCTCGCTCCCCTCCGCCATGGCCGACGCTGCTGAGCTCGCGCCACCGTGAAAACCCCGTCCACCGACGTCCCCGTGATGCACCACCGTGTCCATCCTCTCCGCCGTCATCAACTCCTTCAAGCAGCCAAGCCCCGAGCGCTCACACGCTCTGCAACGACTTCTTCGACCTCGTCTTCACCGAGCCTCGCCGGAGATCCCCTTCGACATCGCTGCCGCATCGACTCGTCCCCGACCGCGCCGTCTACCTCTTCGTGATCGCCGTGAGCTGCTGCACCCCCCCAACCTCTCCGTTCCTCTTCTCGTGCACCACAGCGAGCACACGAAGCTCACCCGCACCCGCCACCATGGAGCTCGTCGCCGACGTGTCTCCGGCCAAACTCCGGCCACGCCACTTAGCCTATCATCTTTACTGCATCCCTAGGAGCACAACGCACCTCACCACGCGCCTCGACGTGCCCCGTAGCCTTGGGCTCACTTTCGCCCGACTCCGGCGATCGCAAGGCTCGTCGCCGGCGACATTCCCGGCCACCCAGAGCCCAACCACCACCACCAAACGCCGCGGGTTGTCCCCAGCTACCCGTAGCTGCTCTCCGCTGTGACGCCCCCGATTTAATCGTACACTAATCATACACGCAAATGTGTACGATCAAGATCAGGGACTCACGGGAAGATATCACAACACAACTCTACAAATAAAAAAATAGTCATACAAGCATCATATTACAAGCCAGGGGCCTCGAAGGCTCGAATAGAAGAGCTCGATCATAGACGAGTCAGCGGAAGCAACAATATCTGAGTACAGACATAAGTTAAACAAGTTTGCCTTAAGAAGGCTAGCACAATCTGGGATACAGATCGAAAGAGGCGCAGGCCTCCTGCCTGGGATCCTCCTAAACTACTCCTGGTCGTCGTCAGTGGGCAGCACGTAGTAGTAGGCACCTCCGGTGTAGTAGGAGTCGTCATCAACGGTGGCGTCTAGCTCCTGGGCTCCAACATCTGGTTGCGACAACCAGGTAGAAGGAATAGAGGGAAAAGAAGGAGAAAGCAACCGTGAGTACTCATCCAAAGTACTCGCAAGCAAGGAGCTATACTACATATGTATGCATTGGTATCAACTGGAATAAGGCTATCATATGTGGACTGAACTGCAGAAAGCCAGAATAAGAGGGTGATAACTAATCCTTTCGAAGACTACGCTTCTGGCAGCCTCCGTCTTGCAACATGTAGAAGAGGGTAAACTGAAGTCCTCCAAGTAGCATCGCATAGCAATATCCTAACCGATGATCCTCCCCTCGTCGCCCTGTGAGAGAGCGATCACCGGTTGTATCTGGCACTTGGAAGGGTGTGTTTTATTAAGTATCCGGTTCTAGTTGTCATAAGGTCAAGGTACAACTCCGGGTCGTCCTTTTACCGAGGGACACGGCTATTCGAATAGATAAACTTCCCTGCAGGGGTGCACCACATACCCCAACACGCTCGATCCCATTTGGCCGGACACACTTTCCTGGGTCATGCCCGGCCTCGGAAGATCAACACGTCGTAGCCCCACCTAGACCAACAGAGAGGTCAGCACGCCGGTCTAAACCTAAGCGCCCAGGGGTCTGGGCCCATCGCCCTTAGCACACCTGCACGTTGCGAGGGCGGCCGGAAGCAGACCTAGCCTAGTGGCGTTCCAGTCCAATCCAGCGCGCGCCGCTCCGTCGCTGACGTCAAGAAGGCTTCGGCTGATACCACGACGCCGGGATACCCATAACTACTCCCACGTAGATGGTTAGTGCGTATAGACCAAATGGCCAGACTCAGATCAAATACCCAGATCTCGTTAAGCGTGTTAAGTATCCGCGAACGCCGACCAGGGCCAGGCCCACCCCTCTCCTAGGTGGTCTCAACCTGCCCTGTCGCTCCGCCTCAAGTAACAGTCGGGGGCCGTCGGGAACCCAGGCCCACCTCTACCGGGATGGAGCCACCTGCCCCTTCAGCCCCCATCTCCGAACAGTATCACAGGTAATGTAACTGTGTAAAGTATATAGTATATGCCCGTGATCACCTCCCGAAGTGATCACGGCCCAGTAGTATAGCATGGCAGACGGACAAGAATGTAGGGCCACTGATGATAAGCTAGCATCCTATACTAAGCATTAGGATTGCAGGTAAAGGTAACAACAGTAGTAGCAAGGACAGGCTATGCATCAAGATAGGATGAACGGAAAACAGTAACATGCTACACTACTCTAATGCAAGCAGTATAGAGGAGAGTAGGCGATATCTGGTGATCAAAGGGGGGGCTTGCCTGGTTGCTCTGGCAAGAGAGAGGGGTCGTCAACTCCGTAGTCGTACTGGGTAGCAGCGGCGTCGGTCTCGGTGTCTATCGAGAGAAGAGGGGGGAGAAACAATAAATATTTAAGCAAGCATATGCATAGTGATGCATGACTTGACAAGTAACGGCGTTAGAGGTGCCCTAACGTGGTAATAGGTGATACCGGGGAAGGGGGATGACATCCGGGAAAGTATCCCCGGTGTTTTGCGTTTTCGGGCAGAGGACCGGAGGGGGAAAGTTGCGAGTTTGCTATGCTAGGGATGCGTGACGGACGAACGGGCTGCGTATCCGGGTTCGTCTCGTCGTTCTGAGCAACTTTCATGTTGAAAATATTTTAATCTGAGTTACGGATTAAAAGATATGATTTTCTAAAGATTTTATTAATTTCTGAAATTTAATTAATTGTTTAAATTAATTCAAAAAACAGATTAATGACATCAGCATGATGTCATGCTGACATCAGCAGTCAACAGGGTTGACTTGGTCAACCTGACCAGTGGGTCCAGTGGGGACCCACCTGTCATCCTCTAATTAGGTTAATTAGGGTTTAGGTTAATCTAATTACAGTTTAATTAAACTTAACTAATTAATTAGATTAATTAAATTAATTAATTCACTAATTAATTAATTTAATTAATTATTAAATTAATTAATTCATTTTATTTTATTTTATTTTTCATTTTCTTTTAAAACGTTCTGTGGGCTGGGCCCCTCTGGTCAGTGGCCCGAAGGGGCCTTAGCGGGCGTGTGGGCGTTGCGGGTGCGGGCGTCGGGTCACCTGGACGCAGCCGTAACGGGTGCGGCCCAGCGCCACGGGGCGCCGGCGGCCACGGCACCGGCAGGCGGCCGGAACGGCGCGGAGACGGAGGGGGCCGTGCGGCGGGCCGAGCGCGGCTTGCGGGGCCGGCGCGCGGGCATATGCGGGGGAGGGGAGGCGCGAGCGCGCACATGGCGCGCGCGTGGCGCGGAGCAGCCGCAAGCTGGGGAGGTTCGAGGCGCGGCCGACGCGAGTGGTGGGGCGGAGCGAAGCGGGAAAGCAAGCGCGGGCGCCTGCGGCTCAGGGGAGTAGGCGGCAACGAACGAGCGGGACGACGCACGCGCGGCGGAAGCAGAGGAGCGGAGGCGAGGCCAGCACGGGCCGGCCGGAGCCGCGAGCGGCAGCAAGCGCGGCCCCGCATGGGCGGGCGCGCGGTAGGACGACAACAGGGGCACGAGGCGCTCACCGCGGCGAGGGGGTGCGATGCGCGGCACGGGTTCGAGCGCGTGCGCGGGGAGGAAGAGAGGAGGACCGGCGCGGGGATGCTCACGGGGCCGGTAGGGTCTGGGCAGCGGGGGGTTGAGGAGGAAGACGGCGACGACGGCGTTGGGGAGGCAGGCCGGCGGGGACGAGATGAGGTCGAGGCGGCGTCGATCCAGGCGGCGGGGTCGTCGGGCTGCAGCGCGTGGCGGCGCTGGGAGCGGAGCGCCGTCCAGATCGAGTCGAGCGAGGAGTCGAGGAAGGGGCTGCGGGGACGAGGCAGGGCGGCGGGGTCTGGCGATGGCGTGGAAGCAGACCAGTGAGGGAGGTCCGGCGAGGCGAGCTCCGGGCGCGGGGCGGCGTCGGGCGACCTCCTCCTCTCGATCCCGATCCAATCGGGGGAAGAGGGAGGGGGAGATATTTTCGGGGGAGTGGTGTCGGTGGCGGAGTGGGTCTCACCGGGTGGAGGGATAAGGAGAGGGAGTGGGGGTGGCCTAAGTAGGCCAGGGGGTGGGCCGGCAGGCCACTCGGCCACACGACCAACTGGGCCAAGGCCCAGTCGGAAAGGGGAGGGGTACTGTTTTCTTTTCCTTTTTTTTCTTTGTTCTTTTTCTTTTACTGTTTTTATTTTATTCTAGTTTTATAAAACATAAAAGTTGTATCTTAAATAGTAACACTAATTATACCTCTGCCACAAAAAGGTTTAACACCCAAATAATATAGTTTAGTATTTTATAAAATACCAACACATCTATTTATTTGTTTTTCCTACAGTTTTAATTATTTAAATGCATTTAGAACTTTTATAAAAATGTGGTTTCTCCACCATAATTACCTACGCATTATTTGGTTCACTCCGAACATTTTAGTTTTAGTATTTGAAAACTTTTATTGTTTGCCTAATTTTGAATTTGAATATGAATCGGTTTCGAACTAACTGGAGATTAGCAACTATAAACGAGGTGACGTGGCATCATTAGCAGAGGATCATTGTAGCTTAATTACCCGGGCGTCACATCCGCGCACCAAATGGTGCCCCGTGGGCGATTTCCACAGCGCGCCACCGCGTCTGGCCTCGCCGGCGGCTAAACGCCGGCAGGCTTTGACCCACTGACCGGGGAGGTTTGACCTGCTGACATGGGTTGACTTCCCCCCCTCTCTCACTGACACGCGGGCCCCGCCCGGCTAATTACCCTGCTAGTGCTAACTAAATAGATTAGTTAATTAGTATAGTCACTGACTAGTGGGCCCCGCCTGTTAATTAGGCTAACTAAGCGTGGTTAGTGCACAGAGACACTGACCAGGGGGCCCCACCAGTCAGGTTTGACCTGGCTGGTGCCTTTGACTTGTTGATGTCACCCTGACGCATTGCTGACGCAATAATTGTTTTTCTGGAATTATTTTTATATAGAAAATTCCAGAAAATTGCCTAAACTTCAAAAATTCATAGAAATTCAACCATAACTCCAAATGAGACAAATTATATATGAAAAATTATCAGAAAAATTCAATCTATCCATCTGTAATGGTTTCATGCATGAAAAAACAAGTTTACCCTACTGTTTAAGCAGAATAAGAAAATGCCCTATAAATGAAATAATTAATGAGCTAATATTTGAATCTTGGATTCAAATGAGTTCACCCCTTTCTGTTTTAGCTTGCATTAGGCCAAAACACATTCATATTGCCATGTCATAGCATGCATCATATTGTTGCATATCGTCATGTGTTGATTTTGCTTGGTTGTGTTCTTCGTGGTAGGTTCTGCCTCCGAGGATATTCACGAGTATCCAACTGAAGGGCAGTATCCCGTTACCACTCCATCAGGCAAGCAACCATTGATCATTCCGATACAAACCCATGTTCTCGCTCCTGCTCTTGTTTACTGCATTAAGACAACACGATTCAAACTGCTGTGTGCTATGGTAGTTGAACCCTTATCCTCTGCATGACCTGTCATTGCCACAGTAACTAGATGAAACCCACTAGCATGTGTAGGAGTTGATTGAGCCTTGTTTTGTGATTCCTACCTTGCTATGCCTGCTATGCTTAGAGTTGTGTCAGGTCTGGTTCATCTGGGTGATGGGCTAGAGTGAAATGCTTGTGTCAGTGATATGTGGGATGCGTTGAACATGTTTTGGTAAAGGTATCGATGAGAGGCCATGTAGGAGTACATGGTGGGTTGTTTCATTGAGGCCGTCCCTAGGAACTGAGTTCTGTATGCGTGATTTAAGATTCAGCTACTACCACACATTGGGCCCTGAAATATGACCCCGCTCGACTTACTGACCCCTCTCGCCTCAGTCCAGGAGTTGCAACTAGTTTCTGGTGTTTGTAGGTTAAGTGTTGGCGGCCGTGCGTAGCGCTGACCCTAGGGGTGGGCTATGTTGCGGTAGATACACCGTGGCCGGGTGTACCGAGTCACCCGTTTAGTGTCTCGGGAACCCTGTTCACATCGTTCGGGGCCGTTGAGGACACCCCGGCCGGATTTCCTTGCGGATGGAACCCGAATAGGCGATGACCCTGGACTAGAGACTTGTGAGGTTAGTCAGGTCGTGGTCTACACCCACGTCGGTTTTCGCTTGAAGTCTGCCGAGCACATTTCGTGTGCAGACGCTAAGTGGTGGAAACATGTGTGATGAAGTACACCCCTGCAGGGTATAAAACTATTCGAATAGCCGCGTCCACGGTAAAGGACTACTTGGTTGCCTATACAGTTCATAGACAAGTTAATGGATACTACTAAAAGACTCAAGATAAGTGTGAGTACCGAGGATGGCCCTCTCGCAGGATACGAGAGAGGATCCGCGGTGGAGTATTGTGTTGGTGAGTAGTGGACTCGTGTGCGAAAACTATTTTGCTAAAAGGTTCCGTAGGATAGCTTAGCCAAGAGTCAAAGCTGGCTTGCTGCATAAACCCCACCACCTTCTTGAGAATGAGCATGTATAGTAGGTTCTGATGTAAGACTTGCTGAGTACCTTTGTACTCATGTTTGCTTATTTATTGTTTTCAGACGACAACACTGCCCCCTCCGATGGGTTTTACGTAGACCTTGACGTCGACGAGTGACTAGCCACCCAGGTGGTGATCCAGGCCATGGAGGGCCCTATGTAGATAGACAGGCTTCGAGAAGCCTTCTTTCTTTCTAGAGTCTGTACTCAGACTAGTTGCTTCCGCATGTGCTTGTATGACTGTATGACTTGAGTGTCGGGTCAAGTGACCCCTATCTGTATGAATATGTTATGTATGGCTCCCTGGAGCCTTTAAATAAAGTACTTGAGTTGTAGAGTTTTGTTGTGATGCCATGTTGTATGTACTCATATCGGGCATATTGTGTGTATGACTGAAATGCTTGGTATGAGTGGGATCCGACAATCTAGTTGTTTGTCCTTCGTAGCCTTTCTTATGGGGAAATGTAGTCTAGTGTTCCTCGAGCCATAGTAGTCCGCTACAGCCCGGTTCACCGGAGTCCTGCTAGCCCAGCACTACTGTTTAGGACACTTGACTGGCCGGCATGTGTTTCACTTCGTCCCTATGTCTGTCCCTTCGGGGAAATGTCACGCGGTGATCTCCGGAGTCCTGTCTAGCCTGCTACAGCCCGGGATCCCCGGAGTCCTGTTAGCCCAGTGCTACAGCCCGGAATCACTCGTTGATGACCGACATGTTCGATGTGATTCAGGTATGCCTGTCTCCATAGGTCTGTGCCGCTTTGGGTTCATGACTAGCCATGTCGGCCCGGGTTCTCGGTCATATGGATGCTAGCGACATTGTCATATACGCGAGCCAAAAGGCGCAAACGGTCCCGGGCCATGGTAAGGCGACACCCGTGGGATACCGTGCGTGAGGCCGCAAAGTGATATGAGGTGTTACCGGCTAGATCGATGTGGCTTAGAATCGGGGTCCTGACATATGTTGACATAGAGTGGGACTAATGCCCTTAAAATCATCAAGAGTATACCCAATAGCAGCACGGTGCTTCTTCAGAGTTTTCAATAATCTCTCTTCTTCATGCTCTGAAAGGTTAGCACTAATAATAACAGGATATATCCTTTTCTCATCAAGATAAGCATATTTAAGAGTATCAGGCAACGGTTTAAGCTCAAACACGGGATCACCCTTGGGTGGACGAGGATCCCCTAGGATTTCAACAGGCAAATTGTGTTTCAGAATAGGTTCCTATTTAAAGAATATTTCATCTATTTCCCTTCTTTCATTCATAAACATATCATTTTCATGGTCTAGCAAATATTGTTCTAAAGGATCACTAGGAGGTACGGCAATAGAAGCAAGACCAATAATTTCATCCTTACTAGGTAATTCTTCTTCACGGTGTTGTCTACTAAATTTAGAGAAATTAAATTCATGAGACATATCATCTAAACCGATAGTAACAACATCCTTTTTGCAATCTATCTTAGCATTAACAGTGTTTAAGTAGGGTCTACCAAATATAATGGGACAAAAGCTATCTTGTGGGGAACCAAGAACAAGAAAATCAGCAGGATATTTAGTTTTCCCACACAAGACTTCAACATCCCTAACAATTCCCATTGGTGAAATAGTATCTCTATTGGCAAGTTTAATTGTGACATCAATATGTTCTAACTCAACAGGTGCAATATCATGCATAATTTCCCTATATAGGCCAATAGGTATTGCACTAGCACTGGCACCCATATCACATAAACCATGATAACAATGATCTCCTATTTTAACAGAAATAACAGGCATGCCTACCACAGGTCTAGGTTTATCTTCAGCACAAGGTTTAGCAATTCTAGCAGTTTCATCATAGAAATAAATAACATGCCCATCAATATTATCAGCCAAGAGATCTTTAACAATAACAATATCAGGTTCAATTTTAATTTGCTCAGAAGGTGTATAAGTTTTAATATTGCTTTTACGAACCACAGTTGAAGCTTTAGCATGATCCTTTATCCTGACAGGGAAAGGTGGTTTCTCAACATAAGAAGTAGGAACAATAGGATCATTATAAGTGATAGTCTTTTCTTCAACTTTAATAGGTGCAGCTACTTTTACTTCTATGGGAGAATGATATTTAAACCACTTCTCCTTGGGGAGATCAACATAAGTAGCAAAAGATTCACAGAATATCTCAGAGTCAAGTCCATATTTAGTGCTAAATTTACGGAAAACATCGGTATCCATAAAAGATTTAACACAATCAAACCTAGGCGTCATACCTGACTCCTTACCTTTGTCGAGGTCCCAATCTTCAGAGTTGCATTTAATTCTTTCCAATAAATCCCATTTGAATTCAATAGTCTTCATCATAAAAGAGCCAGCACAAGAAGTATCAAGCATGGTGCGATTGCTATCAGAAAGCCAAGCATAAATTTTTTGAATAATCATTTCTCTTGAGAGCTCATGATTGGGGCATGAATATAACATTGATTTAAGCCTCCCCCAAGCTTGAGCGATGCTTTCTCCTTCGCGAGGCCAAAAATTATATATATAATTGCGATCACGATGAATAAGATGCATAGGATAAAACTTCTGATGAAATTCCAATTTCAATCGTTTGTAGTTCCATGACCCCATATCATCACATAGCCTATACCATGTCGATGCATATCCCTTCAAAGATAAAGGGAAGACCTTCTTCTTAACAACATCTCTGTGTACACCTGCAAACTTAAATAATCCACAAACTTTATCCACATATATTAGATGCTCATCAGGATGCTTTGTTCCATCTCCTACAAAAGGATTAGCTAGCAGTTTTTCTATCATACCCGAAGGAATTTCAAAGAAGACATTTTAATTTTCATTTGGTTTAGTAGGTTGAGGAGCAACTCTTTGCTCTACTGGTCAGTGTGAACCCCGAACAAGCCCCTCAGAGGATTACTTTCCATAGTAACAAGTGACAGTAAATTCCATACCAAAGGCGCTTCACTCCCCGGCAACGATGCCAGAAAAGAGTCTTGATGACCCACAAATATAGGGGATCTATCGTAGTCCTTTTGATAAGTAAGAGTGTCGAACCCAACGAGGAGCAGAAGGAAATGATAAGCGGTTTCCAGCAAGGTATTCTCTGCAAGTACTGAAATAAGTGGTAACAGATAGTTTTGTGATAGGATAATTTGTAACGAGCAACAAGTAACAAAAGTAAATAAAGTGCAGCAAGGTGGCCCAATCCTTTTTGTAGCAAAGGACAAGCCTGGACAAACTCTTATATAGAGAAAAGCGCTCCCGAGGACACATGGCAATATCGGCAAGCTAGTTTTCATCACGTTCGTATGATTCGCGTTCGGTACTTTGATAATTTGGTATGTGGGTGGACCGGTGCCTGGGTACTGTCCTTACTTGGACAAGAATCCCACTTATGATTAACCCCTATTGCAAGCATCCGCAACTACAACAAAAGTATTAAGGTAAACCTAACCATAGCATGAAACATATGGATCCAAATTAGCCCCTTACGAAGCAACACATAAACTAGGGTTTAAGCTTCTGTCACTCTAGAAACCCATCATCTACTTATTACTTCCCAATGCCTTCCTCTAGGCCCAAATCATGGAGAAGTGTTATGTAGTCGACGTTCACATAACACCACTAGAGGAGAGACAACATACATCTCATCAAAATATCAAACGAATACCAAATTCACATGACTACTAATAGCAAGACTTCTCCCATGTCCTCGGGAACAAACGTAACTACTCACAAAGCATATTCATGTTCATAATCAGAGGGGTATTAATATGCATATAGGATCTGAACATATGATCTTCCACCAAATAAACCAACTAGCATCAACTACAAGGAGTAATTAACACTACTAGCAACCTACTAGCACCAATCCCGGACTTGAAGACAAGAATTGGATACAAGAGATGAACTAGGGTTTTGAGAGGAGATGGTGCTGATGAAGATGTTGATGGAGATTGCCCTCTCCCGATGAGAGGAGCGTTGGTGATGACGATGGCGATGATTTTCCCCTCCAGGAAGGAAGTTTCCCCGGCAGAACAGCTCTACCGGAGCCCTAGATTGGTTCCGCCAAGGTTCCACCTCGTGGCGGCGGAGTTTCGTTCGAGGAGATGGCTTCTGATTTTTTCCTCATCGAAAGATTTCATATAGCAGAAGATGGACATCGGAGGGCCACCAGGGGGCCCATGAGGTAGGGGGCGTGCCCAGGGGGTAGGGTGCACCCCCACCCTCGTGGGCAGGGTGTGGCCCCCCTGGTGAACTTCTTGTGCTCAATATTTTATATATATTCTAAAAACGTCTTCCGTGAAGTTTCAGGACTTTTGGAGCTATGCAGAATAGGTCTCTAATATTTGCTCCTTTTCCAGCCCAGAATCCCAGCTGCCGGCATTCTCCCTCTTTATGTAAACCTTGTAAAATAAGAGAGAATAGGCATAAGTATTGTGACATAATGTGTAATAACAGCCCATAATGCAATAAATATCGATATAAAAGCATGATGCAAAATGGATGTATCAATGGTACCCGGAATATGCGTCTAGAAAAGACAAATGCTCACACCCTGCAGTCGAGTCGACAATCTGGTCGATGCGGTGGGGAGGAAAATGATTTTTTGGGCAAGCCCGATTGATATGCTTGAAGTCGATGCACATGTGAAGTGAGTCGTCCTTCTTGGGGACCATGACAACATTGGCGAGCCACTTGGAGTGGTAAATCTCTTTGATGAACTCAGCTGCCAGGAGCCGAGCCACTTCCTCAACAATTGCTTTTCTCTTCTGTGCAGCGGACCGTCGAAGATGTTCCTTGACTGGTTTTACTTTCAGGTCGACTCGCAAACGATGCTCAACCAGTCCCCTGGGTACACCCGGCATGTCAAAAGGTTTCCATGCAAAGATGTCCCAGTTCTCACGGAGGAACTGGATAAGTGCTTCTTCCTATTTGCTATCGAGTGCTGTTGAGATATGAGTAGGAGCAGCATTAGGATCGGTCGGATGAATATGAATTGGCTTGGTTTCACCGGACGACTGAAATGCAGAATCCGTGGCAGGCTTCTTGGAGCGCAGCAAATCACTCGGATCTGCATTTTTCTGGTATTCTTGCATTTTGACTGTTGCCATTTGTGCATCGACGATTTTTGAGCCCTTCTGGAAGCACTCTTCTGCCTTCTGCCGATTGCCAGTGATAGTGATCACTCCTTTGGGACCAGGCATTTTCAATTTGAGGTACATGTAACATGGTCGAGCCATGAAACGTGCATAGGCAGGCCTACCTAGAATAGAATGATAAGCACTCTGGGAATCCACTACTTCAAATTTCAACTTTTCCTTGTGGTAATTCTTGGAATCACCAAAAACCACATCAAGGGCGATCTGGCCGAGTGATTCATCCTTCTTGCCAGGTATAACGCCATGGAAACTCATATTACTTTCGCTGAGCTTGGACATTGGAATCCCCATTCCCTTCAAGGTTTTAGCATAAAGGATATTCAGGCCGCTACCACCATCCATCAGCACTTAGTCAGTCGAGTGCCTTCAACAACTGGGTCGACCACCAACACTTGCCTCCCAGGGGTGGCTATACGTGCTGGATGGTCAGACTGGTCGAACGTGATGGCAGTCTGGGACCACTTCAAATAACTTGGTGTTGCCGGAGCAACCATGTTCACTTCTCTGTTGATAACTTTCAATCGACTTTTGCTCTCAACATCCGCAAAAATCATTAGAGTGGAGTTGACATTGGGAAAACCATCATCATCCTCTTCCTTATCCTCACCCTTGTCCGACTCTTTTTCCTTCTCCTTGGGTTGTTTCTCTCAGAACTGCTGGATCAGGAGTCGACACTGCCGAGTGGTGTGCTTAGGATAAATTAGATTACCCTGTTCATCTTTCTTGGTGTGAATGTGGCATGGTAAATCCAACACATCATTTTTGTCTTGATCTTTCACTTTCTTGGGGTTCTAGGGCCCTTTGGGCTTCCCCTTGAACTTTCATTGAGCCACAACTAAAGCCTCACCAGGAGCAGCTGGCTCAGCCTTACGCTTCTGTTTCCGATTGGAAGTACCACCACCGGTGTCCTGGGTAACTGTTTTGTGCTTGCCACTCCGGAGTCGGTTTTCTTCTTCACCGTTAGCGTATTTGGTGGCAATTTCCATCATCCGAGTCAGGGACATATCTCCTATCCGACCGAATTTCAGATTCAACTCCCGATACTTAACGCCTTCTTTGAAGGCACAAACTACTTGGTGATCTAACACATTCTCCACTATATGGTGTAACGTGATCCATCTCTGGATATAGTCTCTCAGGGTTTCATTCAGTTTTTGCACACAGTGCTGCAATTCTGTCAACCCCGCTAGTCGCTTGCAAGTACCTTCAAAAGTCCTAACAAACACTCGGGCAAGTTCCTCCCAACTGAATATATTGCCCGGTGCTAACTGGTTCAACCATTCTCTAGCCGAGCCTTCCAACATCAGAGGAAGGTGCTTCATGGCGACTTCATCATTGCCACCACCAATTTGCATAGCCACTCAGTAGTCCTCAAGCCAAGTGTCAGGCTTAGACTCACCCTTAAACTTGTTGACTCCAGTCACCAGCCTGAAATTGGGAGGAATCACTATGGCCCTGATGGCTCTGCTGAAACACTCGGGACCTAAAACATGCACTCTGTCGCTAGTCGGATAATCTCTGTCATGGCCTTCTCTGTGTGCTATGTTCCTGTCAACCAGATCTTGAATGAGAATAGATCTCGCATCAAAGCCTGGCTCCCTTGGGTCGACTGGTATTCTTCGCTCGCCACTGTGAGGGCGTCTGTCATCATGCCGCCGAGGCACATATGACCCACTCCTCGGAGGAGGAGTGGGCACTCGACGACGGTCATCGTGGCCGAGGCGGTGATCATCTTGCTCGCGGTTTATGTACTGATCTTGCTTGTGCCCACATCCTTCATGCTGCGGGGCAATCTTGGGCTGCGGGTCGACTGAACTGTATCTGCCATCACAAACCTGCTTTGAATCATATTCCGCGACTACGACACTGCTGTGTTCTACTCTCTGGCTGCGGCCCGGATCTACATCAAACCTCTGCCAGCTTCTGACTTGGAAGGCCGAATTAACTCTGCTATTCGGGCTGCAGCTGTGAGATTTTGAATCGGAGTGTGGTATACCTGAGTTTGAGGCGGAAAAAGCTGTTGTCGACTGGATTCAGGGATCCGCTGCCGAGCATGCTCGTCGAGTGCATGCTGCAGGTTCTCCAGTCGAGTGCGCTCAGCCAAGTTGTCTAGGCACGCTTCCTCCAAGGCCCGGGCCTCGGGGGTTTCCCCAACGATAGGAGTGTGAAGTGCATCCATATTGCGGCGACGAAGCTCTTCCCTCCGCTGCGAAGAAAGGGGCTCGGGGCGGTACTCCTCGTGAGCGTGCGACGGATCGCCGTCGCCATCACCACCGTCGTCGCGGGGGAAGCCAGGAGGACTACGTGGTCCGTTGACCATCAAGACTTCCGCTGCGGGATCGCTGCTGTCGCACTCGGATGCGATCTCGACGGAGCCAATCGAACAGGCCGTAGAGGGTTCCGTCGGGCTCGATTGCCGCGACTTGTGAGGTGGCCGATTGGCGGGCCACCGCGTGTCTCACCCACCGCTGGAGCCGTGACCGACCGGAATGCTTGCGCCGGCGAACAACGGGGGACCAGTACACCATAGGAGCCGACCGATACTGGGTCGACGACTGTCGGAGAAGGACGCCGCAGACGCACGCGCGAAAGTGTGTCGCCCCGCGGACGGGGAGCGCTTCGACGTCGAGTGGAGCTTCCTGAAGCCAGGCGAAGTCGTCGGCAACGAAAACGAGCGCGCCGAGACGGATCTCGCGGCCCTCAACCAGTCTGCTGGCGGAAACCATGATGATGAGAATCGGAAAAAATTGCAAATCCACCAAAAAGTCGCTAAGACACCTGCCCCAAGGTGGGTGCCAACTGTCGTGGATCTAAGACTGACAGTAGAATGGGGGGTGGGTATGAGGAGGCAAGATCCTAGCTATGGTGAACTTGTACACACAACTTTTACGAGTTCAGGCCCTTCGCGGAGGAAGTAACAGCCCTACGTCTCGGTGCCCAGAGGCGGTCGACTGGATTATGTATGTGTGTGTTTACAGGGGGTGCGAACCCTTGTGCCAGTGGAGGGGGTGGCTTAGATAGAGTGCGCCCAGACCCCAGCCAGTCCACGTTACAAAGGGTTTAAGGTACATCAAGAGGGGGCGTTACTGGTAACGCTAGCAATAAAGTGACATAAATGCCTATTAAGTCTATGAAGTAAACGTCTGACCGTTGTCGTGCAGAGTGACTTTAGATCTTCTGTCCGTCGAGTGATAGTTGTCGTGGTCGAGTGACTTTGAGTCTTCTGAGTGGAATGCTTCATAGTCGAGTGGATGATGCTATCCCTCGAATGCTTCTGGTTTTAGGATGATGTCCTAGGGGAGGGTGTCTAGGTCAGGCCTATGACCCTACCCTAGGTACATAGCTTCATCAGGGCCAACGAGGGTGGAGGGCGCCCCCCTGCCTCCTGGCCTCCTCGATTATTTCTTGACGCCCACTCCAAGTCTCCTGGATCACGTTTGTTCCAAAAATAATGCTCCCTAAGGTTTCATTCCATTTGGACTCCATTCAATATTCCTTTTCTACGAAACACTAAAATAGGCAAAAAAAACAGCAATTTGGGCTAGGCCTCCGGTTAATAGGTTAGTCCCAAAAATAATATAAAAGTGTAAAATAAAGCCCGTTATCATCCAAAACAGATAATATAATATCATGGAACAATTAAAAATTATGGATACATTGGAGATGTATCAAGCATCCCCAAGCTTAATTCCTGCTCGTCCTCGAGTAGGTAAATGATAACAACAGAATTTTTGATGTGGAATGCTTCCCAACATATTTCTCAATGTAATTTTTCTTTATTGTGGCATGAATGTTCAGATCCGAAAGATTCAAGATAAAGTTTAATATTGACATAGAAATAATAATACTTCAAGCATACTAACTAAGCAATCATGTCTTCTCAAAATAACATGGCCAAAGAAAGTTATCCCTACAAAATCATATAGTCTGGCTATGCTCTATCTTCATCACACAAAATATTAAATCATGCACAACCCCGATGACAAGCCAAGCAATTGTTTCATACTTTTGATGTTCTCAAACTTTTTCAATTTTCACGCAATACATGAGCGTGAGCCATGGATATAGCACTATGGTGGAATAGAATGGTGGTTGTGGAGAAGACAAAAAGGAGAAGATAGTCTCACATCAACTAGGCGTATCAATGGGCTATGGAGATGCCCATTAATATATATCAATGTGAGTGAGTAGGGATTGCCATGCAACGGATGCACTAGAGCTATAAGTGTATGAAAGCTCAACAAAAGAAACTAAGTGGGTGTGCATCCAACTTTCTTGCTCATGAAGACGTAGGGCAATTTGAGGGAGCCCATCATTAGAATATACAAGCCAGTTCTATAATGTAAAATTCCCACTAGTTTATGAAAGTGACAACATAAGAGACTCTCTATCATGAAGATCATGGTGCTACTTTGAAGCACAAGTGTGGAACACGGATAGTAACATTGTCCCTTCTCTCTTTTTCTCTCATTTTTTTCTTTTTTCTTTTTTTATTTGGGCCTTCTTTTTTTTCTTTTGGCCCCTTTTCTCTCTTTTTTCGTTCGTAGTCTCATCCCGACTTGTGGGGGAATCATAGTCTCCATCGTCATTTCCTCACTGGGACAATGCTCTAATAATGATGATCATCACACTTCTTTTTACTTACAACTCAATACTTAGAAAAAAATATGACTCTATGTGAATGCCTCCGGCGGTGTACCAAGATATGCAATGAATCAACAGTGACATGTATGAAAAAAATATGAACGGAGGCTTTGCCACAAATACGATGTCAACTACATGATCACGCAAAGCAATATGAAAATGATGAAGCGTGTCATAACAAACGGAACAATGGAAAGTTGCATGGCAATATATCTCGAAATGGCTAGGGAAATTCCATAATAGGTAGGTATGGTGGCTGTTTTGAGGAAGGTATATGGTGGGTTTATGGTACTGGCGAAAGTTGTGTGGTACTAGAGAGGCTAGCAATGGTGGAAGGGTGAGGGTGCGTATAATCCATGGACTCAACATTAGTCATAAAGAACTCACATACGTATTGCAAAAATCTATTAGTTATCGAAACAAAGTACTACGAGCATGCTCCTAGGGGATAGATTGGTAGGAAAAGACCATCGCTCGTCCCCGACCGCCACTCATAAGGAAGGCAATCAATAAATAAATCATGCTCCGACTTCATCACATAACGGTTCACCATAGGTGCATGCTACGGGAATCACAAACTTCAACACAAGTATTTCTCAAATTCACAATAACTCTGAAGGAAATATGCCCTAGAGGCAATAATAAAGTTATTATTTATTTCCTTATTTCATGATAAATGTTTATTATTCATGCTAGAATTGTATTAACCGAAAACATAATACATGTGTGAATACATAGACAAACAGAGTGTCACTAGTATGCCTCTACTTGACTAGCTCATTAATCAAAGATGGTTATGTTTCCTAACCATAGACAAAGAGTTGTTATTTGATTAATGGGATCACATCATTAGATGAATGATCTGATTGACTTGACCCATTCCGTTAGCTTAGCACTTGATCGTTTAGTTTGTTGCTATTGCTTTCTTCATGACTTATACATGTTCCTATGACTATGAAATTATGCAACTCTTGTTTACCAGAGGAACACTTTTTGTGCTACCAAACGTCACAACGTAACTGGGTGATTATAAAGGTGCTCTACAGGTGTCTCCAAAGGTACTTGTTGGGTTGGCGTATTTCGAGATTAGGATTTGTCACTCCGAATATCGGAGAGGTATCTTTGGGCCCTCTCGGTAATGCACATCACTTAAAGCCTTGCAAGCATTGCAAATAATGAGTTAGTTGCGGGATGATGTATTACAGAACGAGTAAAGAGACTTGCCAGTGACGAGATTGAACTAGGTATTGGATACCGACGATCGAATCTCGGGCAAGTAACATACCGATGACAAAGGGAACAACGTATGTTGTTATGCGGTCTGACCGATAAAGATCTTCGTAGAATATGTAGGAGCCAATATGAGCATCTAGGTTACGCTATTGGTTATTGACCGGAGACATGTCTCGGTCATGTCTACATTGTTCTCGAACCGTAGGGTCCGCACGCTTAAGGTTTCGATGACAGTTATATTATGAGTTTATGAGTTTTGATGTACCGAAGGAGTTCAGAGTCCCGGATGGGATCAGGGACATGACGAGGAGTCTCGAAATGGTTGAGACGTAAAGATCGATATATTGGACGACTATATTCGGACTTCGAAAAGGTTCCGAGTGATTCGGGTATTTTTCAGAGTACCGGAGAGTTATGGGAATTCGCCGGGAGAAGTATTGGGCCTTATTGGGCCATACGGGAAAGAGAGAGGGGCTGCCTAGGGCAGGCCGCGTGCCCCCCCAAGGCCTAGTCCGAATTGGACTAGGGGGAGGGGCTGCGCCCCCTCCTTCCTTCCCTTCTCCCTTCCCCTTCCTTGTCTCCTACTCCTAATACTTGGAAGGACTCCTAGTTGGACTAGGAAAGGGGGAATCCTACTCCCGGTGGGAGTAGGACTCCCCTAGGGCGCGCCATAGAGAGGGCCGGCCCTCCCCTCCTCCACTCCTTTATATACGGGGGCAGGGGGCACCCCATAGACACACAAGTTGATCTTCGTGATCGTTCCTTAGCCGTGTGCGGTGCCCCCCTCCATGATATTACACCTCGGTCATATTGTAGTGGTACTTAGGCGAAGCCCTGCGACGGTTGAACATTAAGATCGTCACCACGCCGTCGTGCTGACGGAACTCCTCCCTGAAGCTTTGCTGGATCGGAGCCCGGGGAGCGTCATCGAGCTGAACGTGTGCCAAGAACTCGGAGGTGCCGGAGTAACGGTGCTTGGATCGGTTGGACCGGGAAGACGTACGACTACTTCCTCTACATTGCGTCAACGCTTCCGCTTTGGTCTACGAGGGTACGTAGACAACACTCTCCCCTCTCATTGCTATACATCACCATGATCTTGCGTGTGCGTAGGAATTTTTTTGAAATTACTACGTTCCCCAACAGTGGCATCCGAGCCTAGGTTTTATGGTTTGATGTTATATGCAGGAGTAGAACACAAGTGAGTTATGGGCGATATAAGTCATACTGCTTACCAGCATGTCATACTTTGGTTCGGCGGTATTGTTGGATGAAGCGGCCCGGACCGACATTACGCGTACGCTTACGCGAGACTGGTTCTACCGCCGTGCTTTGCACACAGGTGGCTGGCGGGTGTCAGTTTCTCCAACTTTAGTTGAACCGAGTGTGGCTACGCCCGGTCCTTGCGAAGGTTAAAACAGCACCAACTTGACAAACTATCGTTGTGGTTTTGATGCGTAGGTAAGATTGATTCTTGCTTAAGCCCGTAGCAGCCACGTAAAACTTGCAACAAACAAAGTAGAGGACGTCTAACTTGTTTTTGCAGGGCATGTTGTGATGTGATATGGTCAAGGCATGATGCTAAATTTTATTGTATGAGATGATCATGTTTTGTAACCGAGTTATCGGCAACTGGCAGGAGCCATATGGTTGTCGATTTATTGTATGCAATGCAATCGCCCTGTAATGCTTTACTTTATCACTAAGCGGTAGCGATAGTCGTAGAAGCATAAGATTGGCGAGACGACAATGATGCTACGATGGAGATCAAGGTGTCGCGCCGGTGACGACGGTGATCATAACGGTGCTTCGGAGATGGAGATCACAAGCACAAGATGATGATGGCCATATCATATCACTTATATTGATTGCATGTGATGTTTATATTTTATGCATCTTATCTTGCTTTGATTGATGGTAGCATTATAAGATGATCTCTCACTAAATTTCAAGATAAACTTATTCTCCCTGAGTATGCACCGTTGCCAAAGTTCGTCGTGCCCAGACACCACGTGATGATCGGGTGTGATAAGCTCTACGTCCATCTACAACGGGTGCAAGCCAATTTTGCACATGCAGAATACTCAGGTTAAACTTGACGAGCCTAGCATATGTAGATATGGCCTCGGAACACTAAGACCGAAAGGTCGAGCGTGAATCATATAGTAGATATGATCAACATAGTGATGTTCACCATTGAAAACTACTCCATTTCACGTGATGATCGGTTATGGTTTAGTTGATTTGGATCACGTGATCACTTAGATGATTAGAGGGATGTCTATCTAAGTGGGAGTTCTTAAGTAATATGATTAATTGAACTTAAATTTATCATGAACTAGTCCTGGTAGTATTAGCATATCTATGTTGTAGATCAATAGCTCGCGTTGTTGCTTCCCTATGTTATATATATGTTCCTAGAGAAAACTAAGTTGAAAAATGTTAGTAGCAATGATGCGGATTGGATCCGTGATCTGAGGTTTATCCTCATTGCTGCACAGAAGAATTATGTCCTTGATGCACCGCTAGGTGACAGACCTATTGCAGGAGCAGATGCAGATGTTATGAACGTTTGTCTAGCTCAATATGATGACTACTTGATAGTTTAGTGCACCATGCTTAACGGCTTAGAATCGGGACTTCAAAGACGTTTTGAACGTCATGGACCATATGAGATGTTCCAGGAGTTGAAGTTAATATTTCAAGCAAATACCCGAGTTGAGAGATATGAAGTCTCCAACAAGTTCTATAGCTAAAAGATGGAGGAGAATCGCTCAACTAGTGAGCATGTGCTCAGATTGTGTGGGTACTACAATCGCTTGAATCAAGTGGGAGTTAATCTTCTAGATAAAATAGTGATTGACAGAATTCTCTAGTCACCATCACCAAGTTAGTAGAACTTCGTGATGAACTATAATATGCAAGGGATGATGAAAACAATTCCCAAGCTCTTCGTGATGCTGAAATCGACGAAAGTAGAAATCTAGAAAAACATCAAGTGTTGATGGTTGACAAGACCACTAGTTTCAAGAAAAGGGCAAAGGGAAGAAGGGGAACTTTAAGAAGAACGGCAAGCGAGTTGCTGCTCAAGTGAAGAAGCTCAAGTCTGATCCCAAGCCTGAGACTAAGTGCTTCTACTGCAAAGGGATTGGTCACTGGAAGCAGAACTACCCCAAGTATTTGGTGGATAAGAAAGGATGGCAAAGTAAACAAAGGTATATTTGATATACATGTTATTGATGTGTACTTTACTAGTGTTCATAGCAACCCCTTAGTATTTGGTACTAGTTCAGTTGCTAAGATTAGTAACTTGAAACGGGAGTTGCAGAATGAACAGAGACTAGTTACGGGTGAAGTGACGAGTAGAGTTGGAAGTGGTTCCAGGATTGATATGATCATCATCGCACTCTCCCTATACTTTCGGGATTAGTGTTGAAACTAAATAAGTGTTATTTGGTGTTTGCGTTGAGCATGAATATGATTTGATCATGATTATTGCAATATGGTTATTCATTTAAGTTAGAGAACAATTGTTGTTCTGTTTACATGAATAAAACCTTCTATGGTCATACACACCAACAAAAATGGTTTGTTGGATCTCGATCGTAGTGATACACATATTCATAATATTGAAGCCAAAAGATGCAAAGTTAATAATGATAGCGCAACTTATTTGTGGCACTGCCGTTTAAATCATATTGGTGTAAAGCGCATGAAGAAACTCCATGCTGATGGGCTTTTGGGATCACTTGATTATGAATCACTTGATGCTTGCGAACCATGCCTCATGGGCAAGATGACTAAGACTCCGTTCTCCGGAACAATGGAGCGAGCAACTGACTTATTGGAAATTATACATACTGATGTATGCGATCCGATGAGTGTTAAGGCTTGCGGCGGGTATCGTTATTTTCTGACCTTCACAGATGATTTGAGCAGATATGGGTATATCTACTTGATGAAACATAAGTCTGAAACATTTGAACAGTTCAAAGAATTTCAGAGTGAAGTGGAAAATCATCGTGACAAGAAGATAAGGTTTCCATGATCTGATCGCGGAGACAAATATTTGAGTTACGAGTTTGGTCTTCAATTAAAACAAGGTGGAATAGTTTCACAAATTCGTGCCACCTAGAACACCACAGCATAATGGTGTGTCCGAACATCATAACCATACTTTATTGGATATAGTACAATCTATGATGTTTCTTACCGATTTACCACTATCGTTTTGAGGTTATGCATTAGAGACAGCTGCATTCACGTTAAATAGGGCACCATCTAAATCCGTTGAGACGACACTATATGAACTGTGGGAAACCAAAGTTGTCATTTCTTAAAGTTTGGGGTTGTGATGCTTATGTGAAAAAGTTTCATCCTGATAAGCTCAAACCCAAATCGAAGAAATGTGTCTTCATAGGATACCCAAAGGAGACAGTTGGGTACACCTTCCATCACAGATCCGAAGGCAGGATATTCATTGCTGAGAATGGATCCTTTCCAGAGAAGGAGTTTCTCTCGAAAGAAGTGAGTGGGAGGAAAGTAGAACTTGATAAGGTAATTGTACCTTCTCCCGAATTGGAAAGTAGTTCATCACAAAAAACAGTTCCAGTGATGCCTACACCGATTAGTGAGGAAGTTAATGATGATGATCATGAAACTTTGGATCAAGTTACTACCGAACCTAGTAGGTCAACCATAATAAGATTTGCACCAGAGTGGTACGGTAATCCTGTTTTGGAGGTTATGTTACTAGACCATAACGAACCTACGAAATATGAAGAAGCGATGGTGAGCCCAGATTCCACGAAATGGTTTGAGGCCATGAAATCTGAGATGGGATCCATATATGAGAACAAAGTGTGGACTTTGGTTGACTTGCCCGATGACCGGCAAGCCATAGAAAATAAATGGATCTTCAAGAGGAAGACGAACGTTGATAGTAGTGTTACTATCTACAAAGCTAGAATTGTCGCAAAAGGTTTTCGACAAGTTCAAGGTGTTGACTACGATGAGAGTTTCTCTCTCCTATCTATGCTTAAGTCTGTCCGAATCATGTTAGCAATTGCCGCATTTTATGAAATCTGGCAAATGGATAAACAAAACTGCATTCCTTAATGAATTCATTAAAGAAGAGTTGTATATGATGCAACCAGAAGGTTTTGTCAATCCTAAAGGTGTTAACAAAATATACAAGCTCCAGCGATCCATCAATGGACTGGTGCAAGCATCTCGGAGTTGGAATATACGCTTTGATAGGTTGATCGAAGCATATAGTTTTATACAGACTTGCGGTGAAGCCTGTATTTACAAGAAAGTGAGTGGGAGCACTACAACATTTCTGATAAGTATATGTGAATGACATATTGTTGATCGGAAATAATGTAGAACTATTCTGCAAAGCATAAAGGAGTGTTTGAAAGGAGTTTTTCAAAGAAAGACCTCGGTGAAGCTACTTACATATTAAGCATCAAGATCTATAGAGATAGATCAAGACGCTTGATAAGTTTTTTCAATAAGTACATACCTTGACAAGATTTTGAAGTAGTTCAAAATGGAACAGTCAAAGAAAGAATTCTTGCTTGTGTTACAAGGTGTGAAGTTGAGTAAGACTCAAAACCCGACCACGGCAGAAGATAGAAAGAGAATGAAAGTCATTCCCTATGCCTTGGCCATAGGTTCTATAAAGTATGCCATGCTGTGTACCAGATCTATTTTATACCCTACACTGATTTTGGCAAGGGAATACAATAGTGATCTTGGAGTAGATCACTGGACAGCGGTCAAAATTATCCTTAGTGGAATAAGGATATGTTTCTCAATTATGGAGGTGACAAAAGGTTCGTCGTAAAAGGTTACGTCGATGCAAGTTTTGACACTAATCTAGATGACTCTAAGTCTCAATCTAGATACATATTGAAAGTGGGAGCAATTAGCTAGAGTAGCTCCGTGTAGAGCATTGTAGACATAGAACTTGCAAAATACTTACGGATCTGAATATGACAGACCCGTTGACTAAAATTATCTCACAAGCAAAACAAGATCACACCTTAGTACTCTTTGGGTGTTAATCACATAGATATATGAACTAGATTACTGACTCTAGTAAACCCTTTGAGTGTTGGTCACATGACGATGTGAACTATGGGTGTTAATCACATGGTGATGTGAACTATTGCTGTTAAATCACATGGCGATGTGAACTAGATTATTGACTCTAGTGCAAGTGGGAGACTAAAGGAAATATGCCCTAGAGGCAATAATAAAGTTATTATTTATTTCCTTATTTCATGATAAATGTTTATTATTCATGCTAGAATTGTATTACCCGGAAACATAATACATGTGTGAATACATAGACAAACAGAGTGTCACTACTATGCCTCTACTTGACTAGCTCGTTAATCAAAGATGGTTATGTTTCCTAGCCATGGACATGTGTTGTCATTTGATGAACGGGATCACATCATTAGATGAATGATCTGATTGACTTGACCCATTCTGTTAGCTTAGCACTTGATCGTTTAGTTTGTTGCTATCGCTTTCTTCATGACTTATACATGTTCCTATGACTATGAGATTATGCAACTCCCGTTTACCAGAGGAACACTTTGTGTGCTACCAAACGTCACAACATAACTGGGTGATTATAAAGGTGCTCTACAGGTGTCTCCAAAGGTACTTGTTGGGTTGGCGTATTTTGAGATTAGGATTTGTCACTCCGAATGTCGGAGAGGTATCTTTGGGCCCTCTCGGTAATGCACATCACTTAAAGCCTTGCAAGCATTGCAACTAATGAGTTAGTTGCGGGATGATGTATTACGGAACGAGTAAAGAGACTTGCCGGTGACGAGATTGAACTAGGTATTGGATACCGACGATCGAATCTCGGGCAAGTAACATACCGATGACAAAGGGAACAACGTATGTTGTTATGCGGTCTGACCGATAAAGATCTTCGTAGAATATGTAGGAGCCAATATGAGCATCCAGGTTCCGCTATTGGTTATTGACCGGAGACGTGTCTCGGTCATGTCTACATTGTTCTCGAACCGTAGGGTCCGCACGCTTAACGTTTCGATGACAGTTATATTATGAGTTTATGAGTTTTGATGTACCGAAGGAGTTCGGAGTCCCGGATGAGATCAGGGACATGACGAGGAGTTTTGAAATGGTCGAGACATAAAGATCGATATATTGGACGACTATATTCGGACTTCGGAAAGGTTCCGAGTGATTCGGGTATTTTTCGGAGTATCGGAGAGTTACAGGAATTCGCCGGGAGAAGTATTGGGCCTTATTGGGCCATACGGGAAAGAGAGAGGGGCTGCCTAGGGCAGGCCGCGCGCCCCCCAAGGCCTAGTCCGAATTGGACTAGGGGGAGGGGCTGCACCCCCTCCTTCCTTCCCTTCTCCCTTCCCCTTCCTTGTATCCTACTCCTAATACTTGGAAGGACTCCTAGTTGGACTAGGGAAGGTGGAATCCTACTCCCGGTGGGAGTAGGACTCCCCTAGGGCGCGCCATAGAGAGGGCCGGCCCTCCCCTCCTCCACTCCTTTATATACGGGGGCAGGGGGCACCCCATAGACACACAAGTTGATCTTCGTGATCGTTCCTTAGCCGTGTGCGGTACCCCACTCCATGATATTACACCTCGGTCATATTGTAGCGGTGCTTAGGCGAAGCCCTGCGACGGTTGAACATCAAGATCGTCACCACGCCGTTGTGCTGATGGAACTCCTCCCCGAAGCTTTGCTGGATCGGAGCCCGGGGAGCGTCATCGAGCTGAACGTGTGCCAAGAACTCGGAGGTGCCGGAGTAACGGTGCTTGAATCGGTTGGACCGGGAAGACGTACGACTACTTCCTCTACGTTGCGTCAACGCTTCCGCTTCGGTCTACGAGGGTACGTAGACAACACTCTCCCCTCTCATTGCTACACATCACCATGATCTTGCGTGTGCGTAGATTTTTTTTTGAAATTACTACGTTCCCCAACATACTCAACTAGCATGACTCTAATATGACCATCTCCATATCTCAAAACAATTATCAAGTATCAAACTTCTCATAGTATTCAATGCACTTATATGAAAGTTTTTATTATTTCTAAAAGCAAATTACCATGTTGTTCTAAAGGATTCTCAAAATAATATAAGTGAAGCATGAGAGATCAATAATTTCTACAAAATGGAACCACCACCGTGCTCTAAAAGATATACGTGAAGCACTAGAGCAAAAACTATATAGCTCAAAAGATATAAGTGAAGCACATAGAGTATTCTAATAAATTCCAATTTTTGTTTATCTCTCTCAAAAGGTGTACACAGCAAGGATGATTGTGGTAAACTAAAAAGCAAAGACTCAAATCATACAAGACGCTCCAAGCAAAACACATATCATGTGACGAATAAAAATATAGCTCTAAGTAAACTTACCGATGAACGAAGACAAAAGAGGGGATGCCTTCCGGGGCATTGCTACCTCTTGAGGACTGTGTTGGATTTCCTTGAAGAGGAAAGGATGATGCAGCAAAGTAGCATAAGTATTTCCCTCAGTTTTTGAGAACCAAGGTATCAATCCAGTAGGAGGTCACTGATGTCTACTACACAACCTTCTTCTTGTAGACGTTGTTGGGCCTCCAAGTGCAGAGGTTTGTAGGACAGTAGCAAATTTCCCTCAAGTGGATGACCTAAGGTTTATCAATCCGTAGGAGGCGTAGGATGAAGATGGTCTCTCTCAAGCAACCCTGCAACCAAATAACAAAGAGTCTCTTGTGTCCCCAACACACCCAATACAATGGTAAATTGTATAGGTGCACTAGTTCGGCGAAGAGATGGTGATACAAGTGGTATATGGATAGTAGATAATAGTTTTTGTAATCTGAAATTATAAAAACAGCAAGGTAACTAATGATAAAAGTGAGCGTAAACGGTATTGCAATGCGTTGAAACAAGGCCTAGGGTTCATACTTTCGCTAGTGCAAGTTCCCTCAACAATACTAACATAATTGGATCACATAACTATCCCTCAACATGCAACAAAGAGTCACTCCAAAGTCACTAATAGCGGAGAACGAACGAAGAGATTATTGTAGGGTACGAAACCACCTCAAAGTCATTCTTTCCAATCAATCCGTTGGGCTATTCCTATAAGTGTTACAAACAGCCCTAGAGTTCATACTAGAATAACACCTTAAGACACAAATCAACCAAAACCCTAATGTCACCTAGATACTCTAATGTCACCTCAAGTATCTGTGGGTATGATTATACGATATGCATCACACAATCTCAGATTCATCTATTCAACCAACACATAGAACCTCAAAGAGTGCCCCAAAGTTTCTACCAGAGAATCGCGACGAAAACGTGTGCCAACCCCTATGCATAGGTTCATGGGCGGAACCCGCAAGTTGATCACCAAAACATACATCAAGTGAAAGACGTGATATCCCATTGTCACCACAGATACGCACGGCAAGACATACATCAAGTGTTCTCAAATCTTTAAAGACTCAATCCGATAGGATAACTTCAAAGGGGAAACTCAATCCATTACAAGAGAGTAGAGGGGGGAGAAAACATCATAGGATCCAAATATAATAGCAAAACTCGCGATACATCAAGATCGTATCACCTCAAGAACACGAGAGAGAGAGAGAGAGAGATCAAACACATAGCTACTGGTACATACCCTCAGCCCCGAGGGAGAACTACTCCCTCCTCATCATGGAGAGCACCGGGATGATGAAGATGGACACCGGGGAAGGATTGCCCCCTCCGGCAGGGTGCCGGAACGGGTCTAGATTGGCTTTCGGTGGCTACGGAGGCTTCTGGCGGCGGAACTTCCGATCTATTGTGCTCACTGATGTTTTTAGGGTATATGGAGATATATAGGCAGAAGAAGTATGTCAGGGGGGCACGAGGGGCTCACGAGGGTGGAGGGCGCGCCCAGGGGGGTGGGCGCGCCCCCTTGCCTCGTGACCTCCTCGCAGACCCCCCGACATGCACTCCAAGTTTTCTATGCTTCTTTCCTTCCAAAAATGAGTTCCGTGAAGTTTCAGGTCAATTGGACTCCGTTTGGTTTTCCTTTTCTTCGAAACCCTAAAACAGGGTAAAAACAGAAACTGGCACTGGGCTATGGGTTAATAGGTTAGTCCCAAAAATGATATAGAAGTGTATAATAAAACCCATAAACATTCAAAACAGTAAATAATATAGCATGGAGCAATCAAAAATTATAGATACGTTGGAGACGTATCAGTCACGCGCGAAGTCCCTAGTACATGCACAAAACAAATAACTCCTCGCAACCAATGCGATAAGGGGTTGTCGTCCCTTCACGGTCACTTACGAGAGTGAGATTTGATAGATATGATAAGATAATATGTTTGGTATTTTTGTGATATAGATGCAAAGTAAAATAAAAGCAAAGTAAAAAAGCAAAGGAAATAACTAAGTATTGGAAGATTAATATGATGAAGATAGACCCGGGGGCCATAGGTTTCACTAGTGGCTTCTCTCAAGAGCATAAGTATTTTACTGTGGGTGAACGAATTACTGTTGAGAAATTGACAGAATTGAGCATAGTTATGAGAGTATCTAGGTATGATCATGTATATAGGCATCACGTCCAAGACAAGTAGACCGATTGCCTGCATCTACTACTATTACTCCACTCATCGACCGCTATCCAGCATGCATCTAGAGTATTAAGTTCAAGAAAACAAAGTAACACCTTAAGCAAGATGACACGATGTAGAGGGATAAATTCATGCAATATGATAAAAAAAACATCTTGTTATCCTCGATGGCAACAATACAATACGTGCCTTGCTGCCCCTACTGTCACTGGGAAAGGACACCGCAAGATTGAACCCAAAGCTAAACACTTCTCCCATTGCAAGAAAGATCAATCTAATAGGCCAAACCAAACTAATAATTCGAAGAGACTTGCAAAGATAACCAATAATACATAAAAGAATTCAGAGAAGATTCAAATATTGTTCATGGATAGTCTTGATCATAAACCCACAATTCATCGGTCTCAACAAACACACCGCAAAAAGAAGATTACATCGAATAGATCTCCACAAGAGAGTGGGAGAACATTGTATTGAGATCCAAAAAGAGAGAAGAAGCCATCTAGCTAATAACTATGGACCCGAAGGTCTGAGGTAAACTACTCACACTTCATCGGAAAGGCTATGGTGTTGATGTAGAAGCCCTCCGTGATCGATGCCCCCTCCAGCGGAGCTCCGGAACAGTCCCCAAGATGGGATCTCGTGGATACACAAAGATACGACGGTGGAATTAGGGTTTTGGCTCCGCATTTGATCGTTTGGGGGTACGTAGGTATATATAGGAGGAAGAAGTACGTCGGTGGAGCAACAGGGGGCCCACGAGGGTGGAGGGCGCGCCTGGGGGGCGGGGTAGGCGTGCCCCCTACCTCGTGGCCTCCCCGTTGGTTGCTTGACGTAGGGTCCAAGTCTCCTGGGTCTTGTTCGTTGAGAAAATCACGTCCCCGAAGGTTTCATTCCGTTTGGACTCGGTTTGATATTCCTTTTCTTTGAAACCCTAAAATAGGCAAAAAAACAGCAATTCTGGGTTGGGCCTCCGGTTAATAGGTTAGTCCCAAAAATAATATAAAAGTGGATACTAAAGCCCAATAATATCCAAAATAATAGATAATATAGCATGGAGCAGCCAAAAATTATTGATACGTTGGAGACGTATCAAGCATCCCCAAGCTTAATTCCTGCTCGTCCTCGAGTAGGTAAATGATAAAAACAAAAATTTTGATGCGGAGTGCTACTTGGCATAATTTTAATGTAATTCTTCTTAATTGTGGTATGAATATTCAGATCCGAAAGATTCAAGATAAAAGTTTAATATTGACATAAAAATAATAACACTTCAAGCATACTAACAAAGCAGTCATGTCTTCTCAAAATAACATGGCAAAAGAAAGTTATCCCTACAAAATCATATAGTCTGGCTATGCTCTATCTTCACCACACAAAATATTTAAATCATGCACAACCCCGATGACAAGCCAAGCAATTGTTTCATACTTTTGACATTTTCAAACTTTTTCAATCTTCACGCAATACATGAGCGTGAGCCATGGATATAGCACTATATGTGGAATAGAATGGTGGTTGTGGAGAAGACAAAAAGGGAGAAGATAGTCTCACATCAACTAGGTGTATCAATGGGCTATGGAGATGCCCGTCAATAGATATCAATGTGAGTGAGTAGGGATTGCTATGCAACTGATGCACTAGAGCTATAAGTATATGAAAGCTCAACAAAAGAAACTAAGTGGGTGTGCATCCAACTTGCTTGCTCATGAAAACCTAAGGCATTTTGAGGAAGCCCATCATTGGAATATACAAGCCAAGTTCTATAATGAAAAATTCCCACTAGTATATGAAAGTGATAACATAGGAGACTCTCTATCATGAATATCATGGTGCTACTTTGAAGCACAAGTGTGGTAAAGGATAGTAACATTGTCCCTTCTCTCTTTTTCTCCCATTTTTTTATTTGGGCCTTTTCTCTTTTTTATGGCCTCTTTTCTTTTTTCGTCTGGAGTCTCATCCCGACTTGTGGGGGAATCATAGTCTCCATCATTCTTTCCTCACTGGGACAATGCTCTAATAATGAGGATCATCACACTTTTACTTTCTTACAACTCAACAATTACAACTCGATACTTAGAACAAAACATGACTCTGTATGAATGCCTCCAACGGTGTACTGGGATATGCAATGAATCAAGAGTGACATGTATGAAAGAATTATGAATGGTGGCTTTGCCACAAATACGATGGCAACTACATGATCATGTTAAGCAATATGACAATGATGCAGTGTGTCATAATAAACGGAACGGTGGAAAGTTGCATGGCAATATATCTCGGAATGGCTACGGAAATGCTATAATATGTAGGTATGGTGGCTGTTTTGAGGAAGGTATATGGTGGGTGTATGATACCGGCGTAAGGTGCGCCGTATTAGAGAGGCTAGCAATGGTGGAAGGAAGAAAAGTGTGTATTATCCATGGACTCAACATTAGTCATAAAGAACTCATATACTTATTGCAAAAATCTACAAGTTATCAAAGCAAAGTATTACGCACATGCTCCTAGGGGGATAGACTGGTAGGAAAAGACCATTGCTCGTCCCCGACCGCCACTCATAAGGAAGACAATCAAAAAATAAATCATGCTCCGACTTCATCACATAACGGTTCACCATATGTGCATGCTACGGGAATCACAAACTTTAACACAAGTATTTCTCAAATTCACAACTACTCAACTAGCACAACTTTAATATCACCATCTTCATATCTCAAAACAATTATCAAGCATCAAACTTCTCATAGCATTCAACACACTCATAAGAAAGTTTTTACTATTCTTGAACACCAAACATATTAGGATTATTAAGAAAATTACCATGCTATTTAAGACTCTCAAAATAATCTAAGTGAAGCATGAGAGATCAATAGTCTGTATAAAACAAATCCACCACCATGCTCTAAAAGATATAAGTGAAGTACTAGAGCAAAACTATATAACTCAAAAGATATAAGCGAAGCACATAGAGTATTCCAAAAAATTCCAAATCATGTATGGCTCTCTCAAAAGGTGTGTATAGAAAGGATGATTGTGGTAAACTAAAAGGCAAAGACTCAAATCATACAATACGCTCCAAGCAAAACACATATCATGTGGTGAATAAAAATATAGCTCCAAGTAAAGTTGCCGATAGAAGTAGACAAAAGACGGGATGCCTTCTGGGGCATCCCCAAGCTTTGGATTTTAGGTGTCCTTATATTATCTTGGGGGTGCCATGGGCATCCCCAAGCTTAGGCTCTTGCAACTCCTTGTTCCATAATCCATCAAATATTTACCAAAAACTTGAAAACTTCACAACACAAAACTTAAAGTAGAAAATCTCGTGAGCTCCGTTAGCGAAAGAAAACAAAAGACCACTTCAAGGTACTGTAATGAACTCATTATTTATTTATATTTGTGTTAAACCTAATTTATTCCAACTTCTCTATGGTTTATAAACTATTTTACTAGCCATAGATTCATCAAAATAAGCAAACAACACACGAAAAACAGAATCTGTCAAAAACAGAACAGTCTGTAGTAATCTGTAGCTAGCGCAAGATCTGGAACCCTAAAAATTCTAAAATAAATTTCTGGACGTGAGAAATTTATCTATTAATCATATACAAAAATAATTAACTAAATATCACTTGCCAAATAAAAATGGCAGCAGTTCTCGTGAGCGCTAAAGGTCTGTTTTTTTACAGCAAGATATCAAGACTTTCCCCAAGTCTTCCCAACGGTTCTACTTGGCACAAACACTAATTAAACACAAAAAACACAACCAAATAGAGGCTATATAAATTATTTATTAATAAATAGGAGGAAAAAGCAAGGAATAAAAATAGAATTGGGTTGCCTCGCAATAAGCGCTATCGTTTAACGCCCCTAGCTAGGCATAAAAAGCAAGGATACATCTAGGTATTGCCATCTTTGGTAGGCAATTCATAAGTGGCTCTCATAATAGATTCATAAGGTAATTTAATTTTCTTTCTAGGAAACTGTTCCATGTCTTTCCTTAACGGAAATTGGAATCTAATATTTCCTTCCTTCATATCAATAATTGCACCAATCGTTCTAAGGAAAGGTCTACCAAGAATAATAGGACATCAAGAATTGCAATCTATGTCAAGAACAATAAAATCTACGGGCACATAATTCCTATTTGCGACAATAAGAACATCATTAATTCTTCCCATATGTTTCTTAATAGTGGAATCCGCAAGGTGCAAGTTTAGAGAGCAATCATCAAAATCACGGAAACCTAACAAATCACACAAAGTCTTTGGAATCGTGGAAACACTAGCACCCAAATCACACAAAGCATAGAATTCATGATCTTTAATTTTAATTTTAATAGTAGGTTCTCACTCATCATAAAGTTTTCTAGGGATAGAAACTTCCAACTCAAGTTTTTCTTCATAAGATTGCATCAAGGCATCAACGATTTGTTTAGTAAACGCTTTATTTTGACTATAAGCATGAGGAGAATTTAGCACGGATTGCAACAAGGAAATACAATCAATCAAAGAGCAATTTTCATAATTAAATTCCTTGAAATCCAAAATAGTGGGTTTAGCAACATCTAGGGTTTTAATTTCTTCAATCCCACTTTCATCAAATTTAGCATCAAGATCTAAAAACTCCGAATTTTTGGAATGCCTTCTAGGTAAAGGTGGATCATATTCAGTCCCATCATTATCAAGATTCATATTGCAAAACAAAGATTTAATAGGGGACACATCAATAACTTTTAGATCTTCATCTTTATTTTCATAGGAATTAGAAGAACACGCTCTTATAAAGGCATCTTTCTTAGCACGCATCCTAGCGGTTCTTTCTTTGCACTCATCAATGGAAATTCTCATGGCTTTGAGAGACTCATTGATATCATGCTTAGGAGGAATAGATCTAAGTTTCAAAGAATCAACATCAAGAGAAATTCTATCAACGTTCCTAGCCAAATCATCAATCTTAAGCAATTTTTCTTCAATCAAAGCATTGAAATTCTTTTGCGAAGTAATAAATTCTTTAATATTAGATTCAAAATCAGAGGGCATCTTATTGTAATTTCCATAAGAATTTTTGTAGGAATTACTATAACTATTAGAGGGATTACTAGGATAAGGCCTAGGATTAAAATTTCCTTTATACGCGTTGTTACCAAAATTGTTCCTACCAACAAAATTCACATCCATAGATCATTATTATTCTCAATCAAAGTAGACAAGGGCATATCATTAGGATCAGAAGAAACACTTTTACTAGCAAATAATTTCATAAGTTCATCCATCTTTCCACTCAAAACATTAATTTCGTCTATCGCATGCACCTTTTTATTAGTAGATCTTTCAGTATGCCATTGAGAATAATTAACCATAATATTATCTAGGAGTTTAGTAGCTTATCCTAAAGTGATTTCCATAAAAGTGCCTCCCGTGGCCGAATCTAAAAGATTTCTGGAAGCAAAATTCAATCCGGCATAAAATTTTTGTATAATCATCCACAAATTCAAACCATGAGTAGGGCAATTACGTATCATTAATTTCATCCTCTCCCAAGCTTGTGCAACATGTTCATGATCAAGTTGCTTAAAATTCATAATATCGTTTCTAAGAGAGATGATCTTAGCGGGAGGAAAATACTTAGAGATAAAAGCATCTTTGCACTTGTTCCAAGAATCAATACTATTTTTAGGCAAAGACGAAAACCAAGCTTTAGCATGATCTCTAAGCGAAAAAAAGAAATAGCTTCAACTTAACAATATCATTATCCACATCTTTCTTCTTTTGCATATCACACAAATCAACGAAGCTATTTAGATGGGTAGCGGCATCTTCACTAGGAAGGCCGGAAAATGGATCTTTCATGACAAGATTCGGCAAAGCGGCATTAATTTCACAAGATTCGGCATCGGTAACAGGAGCAATCAGAGTGCTAATAAAATCATTGTTGTTGGTATTGGTAAAGGCACACAATTTAGTGTTATCTTGAGCCATCGTGACAAGCAAGCAATCCAACACACAAGCAAACAAAAAGCAAGCGGACAAAAAGAGGCAAATCGAGAAAGAGAGGAAGGATAGAGAGAGAGAGAGGGCGAATAAAACGGCAAGGGTGAAGTGGGGGAGAGGAAAACGAGAGGCAAATGGCAAATAATGTAATGCGGGAGATAAGGGTTGTGATGGGTACTTGGTATGTTGAATTTTGCGTAGACTCCCCGGCAACGGCGCCAGAAATGGCTCGTTGTCGGGAGTTAAATCTTGACTTGCACGAACCTCCCCGGCAATGGCGCCAGAAATTCTTCTTCCTACCTCTTGAGCACTGCGTTGGATTTCCTTGAAGAGGAAAGGATGATGCAGCAAAGTAGCGTAAGTATTTCCCTTAGTTTTTGAGAACCAAGGTATCAATCCAGTAGGAGGTCACGTGCAAAGTCCCTAGTACCTGCACAAAACAAATAACTCCTCGCAACCAACGCGATAAGGGGTTGTCAATCCCTTCACAGTCACTTACGAGAGTGAGATCTGATAGATATGATAAGATAATATTTTTGGTATTTTTGTGATAAAGATGCAAAGTAAAATAAAAGCAAAGGAAATAACTAAGTATTGGAAGATTAATATGATGAAGATAGACCCCGGGGGCATAGGTTTCACTAGTGGCTTCTCTCAAGAGCATAAGTATTTTACTGTGGGTGAACGAATTACTGTTGAGCAATTGACAGAATTGAGCATAGTTATGAGAGTATCTAGGTATGATCATGTATATAGGCATCACGTCCAAGACAAGTAGACCGACTCCTGCCTACATCTACTACTATTACTCCACTCATCGACCGCTATCCAGCATGCATCTAGAGTATTAAGTTCAAGAAAATAGAGTAATGCCTTAAGCAAGATGACATGATGTAGAGGGATAAATTCATGCAATATGATAAAAAACCATCTTGTTATCCTCGATGGAAACAATACAATATGTGCCTTGTTGCCCCTACTGTCATTGGGAAAGGACACCGCAAGATTGAACCCAAAGCTAAGCACTTCTCCCATTGCAAGAAAGATCAATCTAGTAGGCCAAACCAAACTGATAATTCGAAGAGACTTGCAAAGATAACCAATCATACATAAAAGAATTCAGAGAAGATTCAAATATTGTTCATAGATAGTCTTGATCATAAACCCACAATTCATCGGTCTCAACAAACACACCGCAAAAAGAAGATTACATCGAATAGATCTCCACAAGAGAGGGGGGAACATTGTATTGAGATCCAAAAAGAGAGAAGAAGCCATCTAGCTAATAACTATGGACCCGAAGGTCTGAGGTAAACTACTCACACTTCATCGGAGAGGCTATGGTGTTGATGTAGAAGCCCTCCGTGATCGATGCCCCCTCCGGTGGAGCTCCAGAACAGGCCCCAAGATGGGATCTCGTGGATACAGAAAGTTACGGCGGCGGGAATTAGGGTTTTGGCTCTGTATCTGATCATTTGGGGGTACGTAGGTATATATAGGAGGAAGAAGTACATCGGTGGAGCAACAGGGGGGCCATGAGGGTGGAGGGCGCGCCTGGGGGGGGGGGGGGGGGTAGGCGCGCCGCCTACCTCGTTGCCTCCCTGTTGGTTACTTGACGTAGGGTCCAAGTCTCCTGGGTCTTGTTCGTTGAGAAAATCACGTTCCTGAAGGTTTCATTCCGTTTGGACTCCGTTTGATATTCCTTTTCTTCGAAACCCTAAAATAGGCAAAAAAACAACAATTCTGGGCTGGGCCTCCGGTTAATAGGTTAGTAATCTGTAACTAACACAAACTTCTGGAACCCCAAAAATTCTAAAATAAATTGCTGGACATGAGGAATTTATCTATTAATCATCTTCAAAAAGAATTAACTAAATAGCACTCTCTAATAAAAAAATGGCAGGAATTCTCGTGAGCGCTAAAGTTTCTGTTTTTTACAGCAAGATCGCAAAGACTTTCCCCAGGTCTTCCCAACGGTTCTACTTGGCACAAACACTAATTAAACACAAAAAACATAACCAAAACAGAGGCTAGATAAATTATTTATTACTAAACAGGAGCAAAAATCAAGGAATAAAAATAAAATTGGGTTGCCTCCCAACAAGCGCTATCGTTTAACGCCCCTAGCTAGGCGTAAAAGCGAAGATAGATCTAGGTATTGCCACGATAATGATAAGGTAAATCGCGAAAACTCATCTCATACTCCCTACGTTCAGCAGCAAGCTTTCTTTGTGGCAAACAAAAGTAATCAAAAGGGATAAATTTAATGGGACAAAAGTCCCCAAGACCAAGCTCGGGAGGTATTGGTTCCTCCTTTGGCCCCTCATATTGTACAACCAATTCATCATTATAAGCATTCTTTTGGCAAAAAGTCATGAGTCTTTGTTCAAGGGAAAAACCTAGCCCATTGTTCTGGATAGCAAAATTATCATTAAGTTCAGAGATCCTATTAACAAGAGCATCGGTAGGAACCTTTTTTCTAAGGTTTTCATTAAAAGCAACATTATCTAAAGATCGTAAACGCATAATGTCTTCTTGATAGAAAATGATTGCTTCTATGGGAGGACGGCCAACATCCACCCTATAATGCGCAAAAATTTCATTGGCTTCTTTTATTATAAATCTAAACTCATGAGCTAAAAAGATGGTTGCTGCTCGCTTAATAGAAGAATGCTCAATATTAGAAAATTCTAGGAAAATCCTTTGTACGGAAGGATGCATATGTAAAAATTATCTTTCAAGTTCAACTATGAGCAAATGTATAGCATCTGCGAGACTACTAGTTTTATGAAGGATAGATCCACTCATGGTGGGCAAAGCACCGGCACAACTAAATAAATCTTGAATAACTCCCTTCCCAATAATATTACCGCTACCAATACGGAACCTTTTAGTGTGCAAAATAATAGGATTTTCAAGAGGATCATCAATAGCATCAAAGTTTTCCATATTATTATCCTTATCAATGATAATCTCCCCAGTTTCAGACATGATGGCTGTCGGTGTACTAGAGTAGGGGTACCCTAGTATCCCGAACTTGTGCACGGGCAGTCGCAGCGTCCCGCGGCAAGGCTTGCCGGGTGACCGCCAAGGTCCTCCGTGGTTCCTTTGGAGCCATTCAAGAACAAAGTATCCAAGCCAAGGAGACAAGACCCCGGCAAGAGGAGCTTGCCGGGAAGGCCGACCAAGGCATCTCAAGGAACTTGTCGCGACGCGCCACGCGTCCCGGCAAGGCCCGGTGAGCGACAAGCTCCCGGACGCGACAAGACAACGACCGCGGCAAGGCGCTTGCCGCGGCAAGCCACCACTCTGTAGCCGCGCTCCAGCACATCCGCCAATGTGTCGCTCTGGGACCCTTCCAGGCGTACGTGGCGGGAGGCTGTGCTATTGGAAATATGCCCTAGAGGCAATAATAAAAGCATTATTATTATATTTCCTTGTTCATGATAATTGTCTTTATTCATGCTATAATTTTGTTATCCGGAAATCGTAATACATGTGTGAATAACAGACACCAACATGTCCCTAGTAAGCCTCTAGTTGACTAGCTCGTTAATCAACAGATAGTCATGGTTTCCTGGCTATGGACATAGGGTGTCATTGATAACGAGATCACATCATTAGGAGAATGATGTGATGGACAAGACCCAATCCTAAACATAGCATAAAGATCGTATAGTTTGTTTGCTAGAGTTTTTCCAATGTCAAGTATCTTTTCCTTAGACCATGAGGTCGTGTAACTCCCGGATACCGTAGGAGTGCTTTGGGTATACCAAACGTCACAACGTAACTGGGTGACTATAAAGGTATACTACGGGTATCTCCGAAAGTGTCTGTTGGGTTGACACGGATCAAGACCGGGATTTGTCACTCCGTATGACGGAGAGGTATCACTGGGCCCACTCGGTAATGCATCATCATAATGAGCTCAAAGTGACCAAGTGTATGGTCACGGGATCATGCATTACGGTACGAGTAAAGTGACTTGCCAGTAACGAGATTGAACGAGGTATTGGGATACCGACGATCGAATCTCGGGCAAGTAACATATCGATTGACAAAGGGAATTGCATACGGGGTTGATTGAATCCTCGACATCGTGGTTCATCCGATGAGATCATCGTGGAGCATGTGGGAGACAACATGGGTATCCAGATCCCGCTGTTGGTTATTGACCGGAGAGTCGTCTCGGTCATGTCTACATGTCTCCCGAACCCGTAGGGTCTACACACTTAAGGTTCGGTGACGCTAGGGTTGTGAAGATATGTATATGCAGTAACCCGAATGTTGTTCAGAGTCCCGGATGAGATCCCGGATGTCACGAGGAGTTCCGGAATGGTCCGGAGGTAAAGAATTATATATAGGAAGTGCTATTTCGGCCATCGGGACAAGTTTCGGGGTCACCGGTATTGTACCGGGACCACCGGAAGGGTCCGGGGGGTCCACCGGGTGGGGCCACCTATCCCGGAGGGCCCCATGGGCTGAAGTGGGAAGGGACCCAGCCCAAAGTGGGCTGGGGTGCCACTCCCCTAGGGCCCATGCGGCTAGGGTTGAGGGGAAACCCTAAAGGGGGCGCCCCCTTGCTTGGGGCAAGCCCCCACCCCTAGGCCGCCGCCCCCCTAGGAGATCCCATCTCCTAGGGCCGGCGCCCCCCCTAGGCACCCCTATATATAGTGGGGGGGAGGAGGGATTTCATACCACAGCCTTTGGTGCATCCCTCTCTCCCTGTTACGTCTCTCTCTCTCGTAGTATAGGCGAAGCCCTGCTACTGTGACGCCCTGCATCCACCACCACGCCGTCGTGCTGCTGGATCATCATCAACCTCTCCTCCCCCCTTGCTGGATCAAGAAGGAGGAGACGTCTCCCATCCCGTACGTGTGTTGAACGCGGAGGTGCCGTCCGTTCGGCGCTTGGTCATCGGTGATTTGGATCACGTCGTGTTCGACAACAACATCCCCGTTCTTTGAACGCGTCCGCTCGCGATCTGCAAAGGTACGTAGATGCATCCGATGACTTGTTGCTAGATGAACTCATAGATGGATCTTGGTGAAACGAGTAGGAAAAATTTTTGTTTTCTGCAACGTTCCCCAACAGTGGCATCATGAGCTATGTCTATGCGTAGTTCTTCTTGCGCGAGTAGAACACAATTTGTTGTGGGCGTAGATTTGTCAACTTTCTTGCCGCTACTAGTCTTATCTTGCTTCAGCGGTATTGTGGGATGAAGCGGCCCGGACCAACCTTACACGTACGCTTACGTGAGACCGGTTCCACCGACTAACATGCACTAGTTGCATAAGGTGGCTGGCGGGTGTCTGTCTCTCCCACTTTAGTTGGAGCGGATTCGATGAACAGGGTCCTTATGAAGGGTAAATAGAAGTTGACAAATCACGTTGTGGCTTTCACGTAGGTAAGAAGACGTTCTTGCTAGAACCCTAATTTAGCCACGTAAAACTTGCAACAACAATTAGGGGACGTCTAACTTGTTTTTGCAGCAAGTGCTTTGTGATATGATATGGCCAAAGTTGTGATGAATGATGAATGATCTATATGTGATGTATGAGATGTTCATGCTATTGTAATAGGAATCACGACTTGCATGTCGATGAGTATGACAACCGGCAGGAGCCATAGGAGTTGTCTTTATTTTTTGTATGACCTGCGTGTCATTGAGAAACGCCATGTAAATTACTTTACTTTATTGCTAAACGCGTTAGCCATAGTAGTAGAAGTAATAGTTGGCGAGCAACTTCATGGAGACACGATGATGGAGATCATGATGATGAAGATCATGGTGTCAAGCCGGTGACAAGATAATCATGGAGCCCCAAGATGGAGATCAAAGGAGCTATGTGATATTGGCCATATCATGTCACGTTTATTATTTGATTGCATGTGATGTTTATCATGTTTTGCATCTTGTTTACTTAGAACGACGGTAGTAAATAAGATGATCCCTCATAATAATTTCAAGAAGTGTTCCCCCAAACTGTGCACCGTTGCGACAGTTCGTTGATTCGAAGCACCACGTGATGATCGGGTGTTTGATTCAGACGTTCACATACAACGGGTGTAAGACAGATTTACACATGCAAACACTTAGGTTGACTTGACAAGCCTAGCATGTACAGACATGGCCTCGGAACACAGAAGACCGAAAGGTCGAGCATGAGTCGTATAGAAGATACGATCAACATGAAGATGTTCACCGACGTTGACTAGTCCATCTCACATGATGATCGGACACGGCCTAGTTGACTCGGATCATGTTATACTTAGATGACTAGAGGGATGTCTAATCTAAGTGGGAGTTCATTAATAATTTGATTAGATGAACTTAGTCTAAAATCTTTACAATATGTCTTGTAGATCAAATGGCCAACGTAGTCCTCAACTTCAATGCGTTCCTAGAGAAAACCAAGCTGAAAGATGATGGCAGCAACTATACGGACTGGGTCCGGAACCTGAGGATCATCCTCATAGCTGCCAAGAAAGATTATGTCCTACAAGCACCGCTAGGTGAAGCTCCCGTCCCACAGAACCAAGACATTATGAACGCTTGGCAGACACGTGTTGACGACTACTCCCTCGTTCAGTGCGGCATGCTTTACAGCTTAGAGCCGGGGCTCCAAAAGCGTTTTGAGATACATGGAGCATATGAGATGTTCGAAGAGCTGAAAATGGTTTTCAAGCTCATGCCCGGGTCGAGAGATATGAACTCTCCGACAAATTCTTCAGCTGTAAGATGGGGGAAAATAGTTCTGTCAGTGAGCACATACTCACTATGTCTGGGTTGCATAACCGCTTGACTCAGCTGGGAGTTAATCTCCCGGATGATGCGGTCATTGACAGAATCCTCCAGTCGCTTCCACCAAGCTACAAGAGCTTTGTGATGAACTTCAATATGCAGGGAATGGAAAAGACCATTCCTGAGGTATTTGCAATGCTGAAATCAGCGGAGGTAGAAGTCAAGAAGGAACATCAAGTATTGATGGTCAATAAAACCACTAAGTTCAAGAAGGGCAAGGGTAAAAAGAACTTCAAGAAGGATGGCAAGGGAGTTGCCGCGCCTGACAAGCAAGCTTCCGGGAAGAAGCCAAAGAATGGACCCAAGCCCGAGACCGAGTGCTTTTATTGCAAGGGAAGCGGTCACTGGAAGCGGAACTGCCCCAAATACTTAGCAGACAAGAAGGCCGGCAAAACAAAAGGTATATGTGATATACATATAATTGATGTGTACCTTACTAGTGTCCGTAGTAGCTCCTGGGTATTTGATACCGGTGCAGTTGCTCACATTTGTAACTCAAAGCAGGGGCTGCGGAATAAGCGGAAACTGGCAAAGGACAAGGTGACGATGCGCGTCGGGAATGGTTCCAAGGTCAATGTGATCGCCGTCGGCACGCTACCTCTATATTTACCTTCGGGATTAGTTTTAAACCTTAATAATTGTTATTTAGTGCCAGCTTTGAGCATGAACATTGTATCGGGATATCATTCAATTCGAGATGGCTACTCATTTAAATCCGAGAATAATGGTTGTTCTATTTATATGAGAGATATGTTTTATGGTCATGCTCCTATGGTGAATGGTTTATTCTTTATGAATCTCGAACGTAATGCTACACATGTTCATAATGTGAGTACCAAAAGATGTAAAGTTGATAACGATAGTCCCACATACTTGTGGCACTGCCGCCTTGGTCACATAGGTGTCAAACGCATGAAGAAGCTCCATTCATATGGACTTTTAGAGTCTCTTGATTATGAATCATTTGACACGTGCGGACCATGCCTCATGGGTAAAATGACCAAGACTCCGTTCTCAGGAACAATGGAGCGAGCAACCAACTTATTGGAAATCATACATACTGATGTGTGCGGTCCAATGAGTGTTGAGGCTCGCGGTGGCTATCGTTATGTTCTCACCCTCACTGATGACTTGAGTAGATATGGGTATATCTACTTAATGAAACACAAGTCTGAAACCTTTGAAAAGTTCAAGGAATTTCAGAGTGAGGTTGAGAATCAACGTGACAGGAAAATCAAGTTTCTACGATCAGATCGTGGAGGAGAATACTTGAGTCACGAGTTTGGCACACACTTAAGAAAATGTGGAATAGTTTCACAACTCACGCCGCCTGGAACACCTCAGCGTAACGGTGTGTCCAAACATCGTAATCGAACTCTATTAGATATGGTGCGATCTATGATGTCTCTTACCGATTTACCGCTATCTTTTTGGGGCTATGCTTTAGAGACTGCCGCATTCACTTTAAATAGGGCTCCGTCAAAATCCGTTGAGACGACACCGTATGAATTATGGTTTGGGAAGAAACCTAAGCTGTCGTTTCTAAAAGTTTGGGGATGCGATGCTTATGTCAAGAAACTTCAACCTAAAAAGCTCGAACCCAAGTCGGAAAAATGTGTCTTCATAGGATACCCTAAAGAAACTATTGGGTATACCTTCTACCTCAGATCCGAAGGCAAGGTCTTTGTTGCCAAGAATGGATTCTTTCTAGAGAAGGAGTTTCTCTCGAAAGAAGTGAGTGGGAGGAAAATAGAACTTGATGAAGTATTACCTCTTGAACCGGAAAATGGCGCAACTCAAGAAAATGTTCCTGAGGTGCCTGTACCGATTAGAGAGGAAGTTAATGATGATGATCATGAAACTTCAGATCAAGTTGCTACTGAACTTCGAAGGTCCACAAGGACACATTCCGCACCAGAGTGGTACGGCAACCCTGTCTTGGAAATCATGTTGTTAGACAATGGTGAACCTTCGAACTATGAAGAAGCGATGGCGGGCCCAGATTCCGACAAGTGGCTAGAAGCCATGAAATCCGAGATAGGATCCATGTATGAAAACGAAGTATGGACTTTGACTGACTTGCCCGTTGAACGGCGCGCCATAGAAAATAAATGGATCTTTAAGAAGAAGACAGACGCGGATGGTAATGTGACCATCTATAAGGCTCGGCTTGTCGCTAAGGGTTATCGACAAGTTCAAGGGGTTGACTATGATGAGACTTTCTCACCGGTAGCGAAGCTGAAGTCCGTCCGAATCATGTTAGCAATTGCCGCATTCTACGATTATGAGATATGGCAAATGGACGTCAAAACGGCATTCCTTAATGGTTTCCTTAAGGAAGAACTGTATATGATGCAGCCGGAAGGTTTTGTCGATCCTAAGAATGCTGACAAGGTGTGCAAGCTCCAACGCTCGATTTATGGGCTGGTGCAAGCATCTCGGAGTTGGAACATTCGCTTTGATGAGATGATCAAAGCGTTTGGGTTTACGCAGACTTATGGAGAAGCCTGCGTTTACAAGAAAGTGAGTGGGAGCTCTGTAGCATTTCTCATACTATATGTAGATGACATACTTTTGATGGGAAATGATATAGAACTCTTGGATAGCATCAAGGCCTATTTGAATAAGAGTTTTTCAATGAAGGACCTTGGAGAAGCTGCTTATATATTAGGCATCAAGATCTATAGAGATAGATCAAGACGCCTGATAGGTCTTTCACAAAGCACATACCTTGAGAAGATATTGAAGAAGTTCAATATGGATCAATCTAAGAAGGGGTTCTTGCCTATGTTACAAGGTATGAAATTGAGCTCGGCTCAAAGTCCGACCACAGCAGAAGAAATAGAAGAGATGAGTGTCATCCCCTATGCCTCAGCCATAGGTTCTATTATGTATGCCATGATGTGTATCAGACCTGATGTAAACCTTGCCGTAAGTTTGGTAGGAAGGTACCAAAGTAATCCCGGCAAGGAACACTGGACAGCGGTCAAGAATATCCTGAAGTACCTGAAAAGGACTAAGCAAATGTTTCTCATTTATGGAGGTGACGAAGAGCTCATCGTAAAGGGTTACGTCGACGCTAGCTTCGACACAGATCTGGATGACTCTAAGTCACAAACCGGATACGTGTATATTTTGAATGGTGGGGCAGTAAGCTGGTGCAGTTGCAAGCAGAGCGTCGTGGCGGGATCTACATGTGAAGCGGAGTACATGGCAGCCTCGGAGGCAGCACATGAAGCAATTTGGGTGAAGGAGTTCATCACCGACCTCGGAGTCATACCCAATGCGTCGGGGCCGATCAAGCTCTTCTGTGACAACACTGGAGCTATTGCACTTGCCAAGGAGCCCAGGTTTCACAAGAAGACAAGGCACATCAAGCGTCGCTTCAACTCCATTCGTGAAAATGTTCAAGATGGAGACATAGAGATTTGTAAAGTACATACGGACCTGAATGTAGCAGATCCGTTGACTAAACCTCTCCCTAGGGCAAAACATGATCAACACCAGAATTCCATGGGTGTTCGATTCATCACAATGTAACTAGATTATTGACTCTAGTGCAAGTGGGAGACTGTTGGAAATATGCCCTAGAGGCAATAATAAAAGCATTATTATTATATTTCCTTGTTCATGATAATTGTCTTTATTCATGCTATAATTGTGTTATCCGGAAATCGTAATACATGTGTGAATAACAGACACCAACATGTCCCTAGTAAGCCTCTAGTTGACTAGCTCGTTAATCAACAGATAGTCATGGTTTCCTGGCTATGGACATAGGATGTCATTGATAACGAGATCACATCATTAGGAGAATGATGTGATGGACAAGACCCAATCCTAAACATAGCATAAAGATCGTATAGTTTGTTTGCTAGAGTTTTTCCAATGTCAAGTATCTTTTCCTTAGACCATGAGGTCGTGTAACTCCCGGATACCGTAGGAGTGCTTCGGGTATACCAAACGTCACAACGTAACTGGGTGACTATAAAGGTATACTACGGGTATCTCCGAAAGTGTCTGTTGGGTTGACACGGATCAAGACTGGGATTTGTCACTCCGTATGATGGAGAGGTATCACTGGGCCCACTCAGTAATGCATCATCATAATGAGCTCAAAGTGACCAAGTGTCTGGTCACGGGATCATGCATTACGGTACGAGTAAAGTGACTTGCCAGTAACGAGATTGAACGAGGTATTGGGATACCGACGATCGAATCTCGGGCAAGTAACATATCGATTGACAAAGGGAATTGCATATGGGGTTGATTGAATCCTCGACATCGTGGTTCATCCGATGAGATCATCGTGGAGCATGTGGGAGCCAACATGGGTATCCAGATCCCGATGTTGGTTATTGACCGGAGAGTCGTCTCGGTCATGTCTACATGTCTCCCGAACCCGTAGGGTCTACACACTTAAGGTTCGGTGATGCTAGGGTTGTGAAGATATGTATATGCAGTAACCCGAATGTTGTTCGGAGTCCCGAATGAGATCTCGGACGTCACGAGGAGTTCCGGAATGGTCCGGAGGTAAAGAATTATATATAGGAAGTGCTATTTCGGCCATCGGGACAAGTTTCGGGGTCACCGGTATTGTACCGTGACCACCGGAAGGGTCCCGGGGGTCCACCGGGTGGGGCCACCTATCCCGGAGGGCCCCATGGGCTGAAGTGGGAAGGGACCCAGCCCAAAGTGGGCTGGGGCGCCACTCCCCTAGGGCCCATGCGGCTAGGGTTGAGGGGAAACCCTAAAGGGGGCGCCCCCTTGCTTGGGGGCAAGCCCCCACCCCTAGGCCGCCGCCCCCCTAGGAGATCCCATCTCCTAGGGCCGGTGCCCCCCCTAGGCACCCCTATATATAGTGGGGGAGAGAAGGGATTTCATACCACAGCCTTTGGTGCATCCCTCTCTCCCTGTTACGTCTCTCTCTCTCGTAGTATAGGCGAAGCCCTGCTACTGTGACGCCCTGCATCCACCACCACGCCGTCGTGCTGCTGGATCATCATCAACCTCTCCTCCCCCCTTGCTGGATCAAGAAGGAGGAGACGTCTCCCGTCCCGTACGTGTGTTGAACGCAGAGGTGCCGTCCATTCGGCGCTTGGTCATCGGTGATTTGGATCACGTCGTGTTCGACAACATCATCCCCGTTCTTTGAACGCTTCCGCTCGCGATCTGCAAAGGTATGTAGATGCATCCGATGACTCATTGCTAGTTGAACTCATAGATGGATCTTGGTGAAACGAGTAGGAAAATTTTTTGTTTTCTGCAATGTTCCCCAACATGTGCAGCCAGCGGTGCGCGGTGGCAAGCGGCGCTGACAAGATTGCCATCATGGCGAGCGGTGGCGTCCCTGACGGTCCCTTTTGCACTATTTGGGCAACGCAGACGGGCATTTAATGCCCTTGTCCCCTGCCGTCAGGGTTAGATATGACACACTGTAGCAGGTAGCTGTACCAACCGCAACACCTTTCCATTTTTACCCTTGTCTACGTTGCCACCTGTCGGTGACCCCTTGAGCATATAAAAGGAGGCCCATGCGCAACATAGAGAAGGGAGCATTGGAAGGAGAGAACACTCATGCTCGGTCTCGTTAGCTGCTGGTGGGTACTGTAGCACTCAGCGCTCCCGAGCAAGAACTCAATACAAACCACAAAGCAGGAGTAGGGTTTTACGCATCCGTGCGGCCCGAACCTGGGTAAACTGCTCGTGTGTTTCGCCTCGATCTGCTCTTCGTGCGATCTCCGCCCCCCTGCCAAACCGAAAGGGGCTTGGTCCGCCGGTCCCATAGGTGCTCGTGGATTAGTTCCCCAACATCTTTGGCGCGCCAGGTAGGGGCTTGCGTCGAGGTTGTGTGAACCTGATCCGGCGTTCACATGAGCTAAATCTTCATCGTTTTCATCGACATGCCGCCGAAGAAGAAGGCTTCGGAGGCGGCTGCTCCATCCGCGCCGAACCCACCATCGCCGGAGCAAACGGCTGGTGGGGTAGACGCCGGCGGAAGAACGGGCGCTGACGAGGGAGCTCACGGTGCTGCCAAGTCCAAGGACAAGGCTGCGCTGCCCATCGGCGGCGCAGTCGGCTCCCACAACGACCGGGCGCACTCCAAGACCTCGGCGTCCGTACATGCACCGCGCCCATCCCAGGAGACGTGGGACCGGCAGCGTCATGGTACTAACGGTACCATACGTTTGCTGGACCAAGATCGAGCTGGTGGATCTCGGAGTGCTCAAGGCCAGCATGCACGCCAACATGCTGGCACGAGCGGGGCACGGTCGCCTAGACGAGATACTGCTCCTTCTAACATAGTTAGAAGTCCGAGCATATCCCGCTCCTCACACCGTTCGCCGCCGCCACCCGCCACTTCAGCAGAAGCTCTGGCGCGAGCTCAACTGCTCCTAAACTACCCTCCAGCGGCAGACAAGATCGACGACTGGAGGGCCACCATTCAGAGTCTCATCGGCTTCGCCAACGGCGACAATCCACGGCAGCCGAGTACATCGCAGCCGCGGCAAGTCAGCCAGGCACGAGCCGGTGGCGACAAGACCGGTGGGGTGCAACCACCGTGCACTCTCCGCCCCGAAGGCCAAGATCGCCGACTCGCCGGATCCACCTCGACAGCGACTCCACCGCGTCATCAGATCCACGAGCTCGCCACGATCAGCGCCAAGTTCTTCACGAACGACAGCAAGAAGACGCTCGTACTCGCATCGAGCGCCGAAGAGAAGCGCGGCGTCAATCAGACCAGCGCGCTAGGCCCTCTGTCGACATGCATGCGCCAGGGGAACCAGGCGACTTGCCGTACGCGGTAGGTTGCCCTGCGTTTACTCATGAGCTGCGGCAAGTCCAGTGGCCCAGCAAGAAAAATTTCAAGCCAGACGTACCAGAGAAGTACGATGGCAAGTCGCATCCGTCGGAGTTCCTCAGCATCTACACCATCGCGGTGCAAGCTGCTGGGGGGCGGGACGACAAGATCCTTGCCAACTACTTCCCGCTGGTGCTCAAGCCCAACGTCAGGTCCTGGCTCATGCATTTGCCGGACAACTCCATATCCTCCTGGGCAGACCTATGCCATCAGTTTGTCGGCGCCTTTACAGGCGGCCACAAACCTCATGGCCAAGAGAGTGACCTTCACCTACTCGCCCAGAAGGAAGGAGAGCCCCTGCGTAAGTACATTCAGAGATTCAGCCGTGTACAGCACAACATCCCAGATGTCCACCCTGTCGTGGTCATCAGCGTGTTCCATCAGAACGTGCGAAACCGCAGGATGCGGGAGGAGATGGCGATGTGCAAGATCAGAGACGTCGGTGAGCTGTATGCCCTGGCCGACAAGTGTGCACGTGCTGAGGAAGGGAGGAAACTCCCCGGAGAGAATACAGGCGCAGGAGGATCTGACAGCAAGGATGCTGCCCCGGCAAAGAAAAACCGGCGGCGGAACAACAGGAAGAAGAAAGGCAAAGATGCGCTAGTCATTGAGTAGTCCGGCAACGAAGGTGGCGCCAAGAAAGCCAAAGCTGGTAGCTCCGGCAAGGAGATTGCCGCATGCACCAACTGCCAGGCTGTGGCGGTCGCCGACAAGCAGGACGGCACCGACAAGCAGTACTGCAAGATCCACCGCACCAAGGGCCATGACCTCCAGAGCTGCAAGAAGGTCGAGCAGCTTGTCCAGCAGCAAAAGGCTGAATACGAGCGACGCGACAAGGAGAGGGCCCAAGGAGGCGCTGGAGAATCCGGCAAGAAGCGCGCCGGCCGGGGAGGACGCCGCGGCAAGGCCAAGCAACGGCAAGGAGATAGACCTCCCCACGGCCGCGACAAGGATGAAGATGACGACGATGATGAAGACATGGATGATGTCGAGACCAGTGAGCAGGAGTTCCAGAAAGCCACAGAGGTCTTGTGCATTGACGGCGGTGCTTCTCTGCATACTTCACACCGCCAACTCAAGCAGTGGGTGTGGGAAGTCAATGCGGCGAAACCACCTGTCGAGTCACGCAAGCTTCTGAAATGGTCCAGCACGCCTATCATCTTTGATATTGAGGACCACCCTGATCGCACAACTGCGGTCGGGTGCTTGCCGATGTTGGTTTCACCAACTATCCGCAACCTCAAGGTCACTAAGATGCTAGTTGACGGCGGGGCCGGCTTGAACCTGATCTCCTCCGCTGTACTCCAGAAACTCCAGATCCCTGACAGCGAGCTTGAAGAGACCAGCACATTCCAAGGAATCAGCCCGGGAAGGAGCAAGCCGAAGGGGAAGGTCACGTTGCCAGTAACATTTGGCAGCGAGTTGAACTTCAGGACTGAGAGGGTCACTTTTGACGTTGCCGATTTTCCATTGCCTTACAATGGGATACTCGGCCGTCCAGCACTCGCCAAGTTCATGGCAGCCTCTCACTACGCATACAACATGCTGAAGATGCCAGGCCCGATAAGCGTCATCTCTGTCCCTGGTGACAAGAAGTATGCTCTTATCTGCGCCGACAAGATCTACCGGGAAGCGGCGGCCGCAACAGATCACAAGTCACCTGCCGTTGAAGCTCCCGGGGGGAAGAAGAAGACCAAGTCCGGCAAGAGTTCTGATGCCCACTCCGGCAAGCGCACCTCTTCGGAGTGCTGCGCTACCGTCGAGGACGCACCATCGAGCTCCACCGGCAAGTGTAAGAAGACAATGGCAGCTCCACCAGAGACCAAGAAGGTGTCCGCCAAGGAGGACGGCACCGGTGGTACCTTCACCATCAGTGCCACTCTTGACCCTAAATAGGAAAGCGCGCTCATTGCTTTCCTGCGGGTGAACGTCGACGTGTTTGCGTGGCAACCGTCTGACATCCCCGGTGTTCCCAGGAAAGTAATTGAGCACCATCTTGCCATTTGTCCTCATGCGCGGCCCGTCAAGCAGAAGGTCAGGAAGCAAGCAGTGGAGCGCCAAGAATTCATCGCAGAAGAGATCAAGAAATTGGAAGCAGCAGGCCTTGTCAGAGGAGTGCTCCATCCTACGTGGTTGGCCAATCCTGTAGTCGTGCGCAAGGCAAACGGGAAATGGAGGCTTTGCATCGACTTTACCGATGTTAATAAAGCTTGTCCCAAAGACCCATTTCCCTTGCCGCGCATTGACCAGATTGTTGACTCCACGGCCGGATGTGACTTGCTTTCATTTCTTGACGCATACTCAGGATACCATCAAATCTTCATGGCAGAAGAAGATGAGGAGAAGACCGCATTCATCACTCCATGTGGCACGTACTGTTTCATACGGATGCCTTTTGGTTTAAAGAATGCTGGTTCAACATTTGCAAGGGTAGTCCATGTCGCTCTTGAGCCACAAATACACAGAAATGTGGAAGCCTACATGGATGACATAGTAGTCAAGAGCAAGGACAAGGCAACCTTGATTCAAGATTTAGACGAGAGCTTTGCAAATCTGCGCAAGATCAACCTCAAGCTCAACCCCGAGAAGTGTGTGTTTGGAGTCCCCTCTGGCAAGCTTCTCGGGTTCTTCGTGTCTCAGCGGGGAATTGAAGCCAATCCCGACAAGATCAAGGCCATTGAGCAGATTAAAGCACCAAAGCGCGTCAAGGATATATGAAGACTTGCCGGTTGCGTGGCTGCTCTCAGCAGGTTTATCTCTAGGTCTGCTGAGCGCGCCCTGCCGTTTTTCAAAATATTGAAAAAGGCAGGTCCAATGAAATGGACTCTGGAAGCGGAGGCTGCGCTGCAAGACTTGAAGAGATACCTGTCCTCCACACCAACACTTGTCGCACCTAAGCCACAAGAGAAGTTGTTGCTGTATATAGCGGCAACCAATCAAGTGGTTAGTGATGCGTTAGTAGCAGAGAGGAAGGCAGATGACAAGCCGGCAACCACGGCAGGCGCATCCAGCGACAAGCAGGGGGCTTCCCCGACAAGCTCTGGTCCCGACAAAGATGGATATGCGCAGGAGATACAGAAGAGAATGGTACAGCGCCTAGTTTACTTTGTCAGTTCCCTTCTACAGGGGGCTAGGTCAAGGTACTCTGGTGTGCAGAAATTGCTTTTCGGCCTTCTCGTGGCCTCGAGAAAGCTGCGCCATTACTTCCAAGCACATGAGATCACAGTTGTCACTCGTTTTCCGCTGAAGAGGATACTACAGAATCCGGAAGCAACAGGCAGGATTGTTGAGTGGGCACTGGAACTGTCAAGCTTTGGCCTCAAGTTTGAGAGTACTTCAACTATCCAAAGCAGAGCATTGGCAGAATTCATAGCAGAGTGGACGCCAACACCAGATGAAGAAATTCCACAAACGAGCATCCTCGTCGAGGAAGCAAGCAAAGAGTGGCTAATGTACTTTGATGGTGCCTTCTCGCTGCAAGGCGCCGGCGCTGGCGTGCTGCTTGTCGCACCCATCGGAGAGCATCTCAAGTACGTAGTCCAAATGCACTTTCCCAAGGAGCAAGCAACAAACAATACTGCAGAGTATGAAGGCTTGCTTGCCGGTCTCAGGATCGCGGCAGACCTTGGGATCAAGAAGCTCATTGTCAGGGGTGACTCGCAGCTTGTCGTCCACCAAGTGAACAAGAGTTATCAGAGTCCGTTGATGGAAGCCTACGTTGACGAAGTGAGAAAGCTGGAAGAGCACTTTGACGGCCTGCAGATGGAGCATGTTCCAAGAGCTCAGAACGACATTGCCGATGGCCTATCAAAGTGCGCCGCACTTAAGTTACCTGTGGAACCAGGGATCTTTGTGCTCAAGCTGACTCGACCGTCCGTAACACCACCAACTGGACAGAGCAAGAAGAGGAAGTTGACTTCTGGTGACTATTTTCCGGCAGAGCTTCCCGAAGCTGCCGCCAAGAAGGTCCCCAAAATCAACACCAAGAGTGCTAAGGAGCAGTCTGCTCCGGCAAGCCCTAGGTTTTGTTCCGTTGAAGAAGAGGCTCCCGACAAGTTTTGCTCCGGCAAGCTTGCCGGGGAACGTCAAGCTCCGGCTGAGCCGCAGGTTCTCGCCGTAGAAGCGGATGTTCCCGCAGCAGCAGATGTGCCTTTAGTCCTTGTTGTCGAGCCACAAGCTCCAGCATGGGCACAGCAGATTGTTCGTTTCCTTCAGACAGGAGAACTTCCCGAAGAACAAGAAGAAGCGAAAAGAGTAGCCCGGCAGTCAAGTATGTACCAGTTTGTCGACAACACACTATACAGAAGAAGACTCAACGGTGTGAAATTGAGGTGTATTCACCGGGAAGATGGACAAAAGCTGTTGGCAGAGATACATGGAGGCATATGTGGTCACCACATTGGCGCAAGAGCACTTGCCGGCAAAGCATTCAGGCAAGGTTTCTTTTGGCCGACAGCCCTCCAGGATGCAACTGCACAAGTAACCAAGTGTGAAGCATGCCAGTTCCATTCCAAGCAGATACACCAGCTAGCTCAAGCTCTCCAGACGATCCCTTTATCCTGGCCATTTTCGGTCTGGGGGCTCGACATCCTCGGCCCCTTTCCCCGAGCAGTCGGGGGCTTTGAGTACTTGTATGTTGCAATCGACAAGTTCACAAAGTGGCCGGAAGTGGAAGCAGTGAGGAAGCTGATAGCACAGTCAGCAGTCAAGTTCTTCAGGTCGATTGTTTGCCGCTTCGGGATCCCTAACAGGATAATCACCGACAACGGTACGCAATTCACGAGCCGCACCTTCATGCAGTACGTCCAAGATCTTGGCGCCAAGGTCTGCTTCGCTTCTGCTGCTCACCCGAGAAGTAACGGTCAAGCGGAGAGGGCAAATGCTAAAGTGCTGCGTGGGCTCAAGACCAGGACTTTCGACAGGCTGCACAAGTGCGGAAGAAACTGGATTGAGGAGCTGCCGGTGGTTCTTTGGACGATCAGGACGACGCCAAATCGAGCCACTGGCCAGACACCTTTCGCTCTAGTCTATGGAGCAGAGGCAGTTCTCCCCATGGAACTCATATACGGATCACCTCGAGTGCTCGCTTATGATGAGCTTGAGCAAGAGCAGCTGCGACAAGATGACGCGCTGCTCCTTGAGGAAGACCGTCTTCAGGCTGCTGTACGAGCTGCTCGCTACCAGCAAGCTTTGCGCCGCTACCATAGCCGCAAAGTTAACGCCAGAAGTCTAGAGGAAGGCGACCTTGTTCTTCGGCGTGTTCAGTCCGCCAAGAATTCCAACAAGTTGATGCCGAAGTGGGAAGGACCTTACCGAGTGAAACGAGTCACTAGGCCTGGCGCTGTCCGCCTTGAGACCGAAGATGGCATTCCGGTGAGCAACTCCTGGAACATTGAGCATCTTCGTAAGTTTTACCCGTAAGGCGCGGTTGCCGGAACCACCTTTTGTACAAGTCTTGCCGCTGTTGCATGTAATCCTTTGTACAAAGCCGGGCGCAGACCCCGTGTATAAAGCTCATGTGCTCCGCACATCTTGTCAATTTCATGCTTTCTATTTTTTGCATGTGTTATCTGACACTTTGTCCAGCACCTACCCCCAGTAAGCAACAACGAGCCATAAGGCTCCATATCTTTATTTTTCTCCTCTTTCTTTTTTTCTCAAGGAAAGGAAGGTTCCCTCGCCCACAAGTTTGCCGGGGGGAAAGGAGAAGATAATGGTATGGACCAGCCGTCGTTCAAGAAAGTTTCGCCTTACTGAGAAGCAAACAATAGAAAAGCTAAGTTGCCAAAGTTTGAGCAATCAGATTTCTTAAATTTTTAAGTTATCTTCCTTGAACGACCGTGCTTTGTATGAAAAACCTGTGTGCGGAGGAACCAACTCGTAGCTAGTTGCGCCCTTACTTTGTTTCGAGTCCGCTCAACAACTTAAGTGAGCTGCGACTAGTTGCGACAAGGTTTCTTGTCGGTAGCGGCACCACCAGCAGGCTGCTGACGTCCCGCACTCAGCGCTCGCGGCTAAGGTGCCTGCGCCGGCAAGTTCCCTAAAAGCGTAGGGCAAAAACATACAAAGGAAGGAATCAAGTAAAGGAAATAACATTGCAATCATTACCCAGAATAGAGTTATATTACAAGGTAGCTTGTCGCGGCTCTAACAGATTGTTCTCATAACATGACCAGCAGCGACAAGAAAAGAAGAAAACGGGCGACCTAGTCTACGCGATCGCCCTCAACCCTCTTGATCCCGCTCACCTTGTCCACAATGGGTGCGACAAGGGTCTTGAGCGCCTCCAGATCAGCATCCGGCGGCAGGGTCTTGAGGACGTTGGTGAGGTTGAGGCCCGGATTGCGGAAGGCCACCTTCACCAACACCTTTTGAAGAGCTCCCGCGCAGATCTTGCGCGACTCGTCGGCCAGCTGCTTTGGGATCCTCTCCCGGAGTCGTTGGAGGGCCATCGCCACGCCTTTGAAGAATAAGGTGAGCTTGGCGCTGGGATGGAGGTTCTCGTCGGAGGGATACCCGAGATCCTCCATCCCCAGCTGCGCCAGCTCCCTGTCAATGTCTGCGGCAACATTCACGAGACCCTTCGTCCAGTGCGCCACATTCTCCCTAAAAGTATTCTGGGCGGCAGCAGCACTCGCCAGCAGCGCCTTGTCGGCCTTGATCTCCTCCTTCAAGGCCGCCTCCTGCTCCCTGGCACCATCCAGCGTCTTGGTCAAAGCAGTCAGCTTCAACTCAAGATCTGCGTTGGAGTCCTTGGCGGTGCTAAGCTCCTTGCCCTACTCGGCGAGACGAGCCTGCAGCTCTGAGTAGTTGTAGGCGTATTTCTCCCGCTCACGCTTGAGCACGGCAAGCTCTTCATCGCTCGCCTTGAGATCGGCCTCCAGTTGCGCCACCTTCGTCTCCAGCTCCTTCTTGGCGGCCTCGGCAGCTGCGGCAGCATCCTCTGCTTGCTTGAGGGCTCCGTCGAATGTTTGCTCGCGCACGGCAAGCTCCTCCTCGTGGCAGTCAAGGTTGACCTTCCGCTGCGCCAGCTCGCCCTCCTGCGCAGACAGCTTTTCAGCGGCAAGCCGCTGTTGCTCTTCGACTTCAGCCCTTTCAAGGAGGAAGGCCTTCTACTCCTCGGCGAGTTGCGCCCGCTCCTCTGCCAGGGACCGGAGAGCTTCCTGGTTGAGATCCCGGAGCTCCTCCGCGCACTTTTCGATGTCTACTTCCGCCTTCGCAACAAGCGCCTCACGGGATTCCAGCTTGGCTTGCCGGGCACGGTAGAGCGACACCAGCTTCAGCAGCAGCCGCTCCTCCTCAGGCTCGCTGCTGCTGCTGCTCAGCGCATCAACCAGCGCCAGCCCAGCGGAGGCGGGCACCTCTCCGTCGAAGCTCTCTCCTTCGACCGGCGCCCTAGAGCTTGACGCCCAGGGGAGATTGATGAAGACGCCATCGCCGGCCTTCAAGTAGACGCCTGGCTGGGGCTCTTCGGAGCCTGACGCTGCAGCAGCGGCGGAAGGATCGGCGGTCGGCGTAGCGCCTGGCGCTCCTGCGGCCTCAGGGCCGTCGGTACGATTGCCAGACCCCCCGCCTGCTTCTGCGGCGGCAGCTTTGGTGGCCTCTACGCCGGCGGGATCATCAGCGCCAGCTGCTTCTTCGGTGGCAGCGGCGTCGTCGGCGGCAACCTCGGTCTCCATCGGCTCCACAGCGGATGGGTCTGACGGCCGGAAGAAGGAGAAGAGTCAAGCAAATATCCAAAAAAGAAGATCAAGAGAAGAAGAACCCGAGGGAAGTTTTGAAGCGAGGGGATTACCTGTATCGGGTTCTGCAGTCGTGGTCTCTGCCGCCTGGGGGCCGCTGGTGCTGTCCCTTGCCGGAGACTTCTCCCTTGCCGGAGAACTCTCCCTTGCCGGAGACTTCTCCCTTGCCGGAGAACTCTCCCTTGCTGGAGACCTCTCCCTTGCCGGAGGACTCTCCCTTGGCATTTCGGGGGCGGCCTCCGAACGCTCCTGGTGGGGCTGCTCTGCTCCTACACAAGCCAACAGTCTGATATCAGCAAAGAAAGAGTATCCATGCGCGGCTAACAGCGGAAAGCGAACCATATGCTTATGCTGGGGGCTGCTCTGGAGAACAGTTGCCGGGTCCGGTAAGGTTGTCTCAGACGCACCCCCTGCTGTCGCGGTGGGTTCGTCCTCGATGATAATCACCGGGGCCTTGGCTCTCTTCGCTGCTCTCTGGGCCAGAGTCCTAAAAAGGAATAAGTTCAGAGTAAAGCAAATGAGATACAAGACAAAACAACAAGAATTGAAGAACTACAAGTACAACAAGAGAATCTTACTCTTCTTCTTCCTCGTCGGAGCTGAACACAGAGAAGTCAAAGTCCGGCTCATGTCCGGCGCGAGGAGGCGGAGGAGTAGGTTCCCTTGGCCGCTTGGCGGGAACAGTGGCGGTGGTCTGAGACGACCCCACCCTGGCTGCCGCCGCGGCGTGAGAAGCGGCAGGAGCAGAAGCAGTGGTCTGGGAGGGCCCCACTCCAGTTGCCGCAGCAGCGTGAGGTGCTCCCGCGGCAACAGTGCTTGCCGCGGTGGAGCGTGTCGCGCGGCGCGGCGACTGTCGACTCGCCCGCCGCCCCGCTACGTCCCCGGCCTTGCGGAGACGCCTTCTTGGTGGAGCTGGGGGCTCTGCTTGCGGCGAGCTGTCTGAGGATGAGGAGGAAGAGGAGTTGATCTCCAACGAGCCGCTCGTATCCTCGGCGGGCTCGCTCGACTCGACGTCATGCCCGGCAAGTTTTTCCTCGCCGGCAAGCTCCTCTCGCTCGGTTCGGCTTGCCGCCTCCGCTGCCTCTGCCTCCTCCACGGTGAATCCAAACTCGCCCGTGGCTGCGGCTGTCGCCGCCTCTTCCAGCCTGGTGGCAATGTGTTTCATCTCCGCATCGGTGGTGCCGCGAGTGAGGCCTTTCTTTTCGTCGGGGCGGACCGGCACTTCTACCAAGCCGTCAAAGAATTCCTGCACGTCGTCGTCTGCAGGCTCTTGCCAAGTTGGGACAATTCCATGCGAATCGCACAGCGGCATCATTGCACGGATGCGGTCGAGCGCGGAGTTGTTGCACAGTGGAACGACACCCTTCGGCAACCTGAACACTTCGGGATGTTCAGGGTCATACTTGAACAGTTCCTGGAGCATCGTGTTAAGCTCCAGAACAGTGAAGTTGAAGTTGAGGCCAGCGAAGAAAGTCTGCACCAACAGTGCCTACAGTAAGCCCGGCAAGCCTGAGGCGTTGGATCCGGGTGACGGCAATCTTCAGCTTATCGTCTTCCGGGGCCACGCTGCTCCAATCGCTGCCGCGTGCTGCTGGGGCTTGGCGCCGGGCAGTAAACGGCTGCGGGTTCTCCTCGACAATCCAGCACCAGTCTGCTCTCCATTCCTCCCACTTGCCGCGGAACTCTCCCTCCAGATAAGCATCCTTCTTGCCGGCCCTCGAGATCTGGGCAATTCCGCCGGATAAAGGCTCTCCTTTCTCTACTCGGGGCATAAAGAAGTGGCGAAAAAGGGCTACATTTGGATAGACTCCGACAAAGTTTTCGCAGAGATGTGCGAAAACTGCCATGGTCAGAACAGCATTGGGGGTGAAGTCAAGAAGGCAGAACCCGTAGGTGTTCATAATATCGCAGAAAAACTCAAAGAAAGGCGGGCAGAGCCCGCAGTAGAAGAACACGGCGAAGAAAGGATATCCATTTGGAGCCATTTTCCAAGCGGCGGCTGGAAGTACCTTCGTGCACGGATGCGCTCGCGTCTCCGTCGACCAAAAGAGGTAGTAGTACTCCCTCAGCTCCCTCGCAACGAGCTTGGGGGGAAGATTGCCCGCTCCTTTCGCAGCGCCGCAAGCCGCTGCGCCTCGGTCGACTTCACAACCTTCCCCTTGTCGGCTTTCGGAGCCATGGCAGAAGTGGTGGAGGAGGTCGACGGCGTTGGTGGTGCTGGTGGCAATGGGGGGCAGGGCGCTGCTCTCTTTCAGCTTTGGGAAGACGGAGGAGCGGCGGAGGTTTCCGAGATTGGAATAGCAACCGGCGAATGGGCGCACTACCCCTGTTTCCCCTGCTTATAAAGAGGGAGGGGGCGGACGTTCCGCCTTTCCGAATAAAGAAACCACCCATGATCTCTCCCACGACGCCGCATTCAACACGTGCCGTTTGGGAAGGGCGCGGTGGATACGGGGAGAGATACGGCGTAACCCAGGCCGCGCGTGCCCGTGCCCTGTTTTGGGCCTGGCCCAACAGCGCTCGGCACCGTGTATGGCCCAGGCCCGGGGGCTCCTGTCGGTGTACTAGAGTGGGGGTACCCTAGTATCCCGAACTTGTGCACGGGCAGTCGCAGCGTCCCGCGGCAAGGCTTGCCGGGTGACCGCCAAGGTCCTCCGTGGTTCCTTTGGAGCCATTCAAGAACAAAGTATCCAAGCCAAGGAGACAAGACCCCGGCAAGAGGAGCTTGCCGGGAAGGCCGACCAACGCATCTCAAGGAACTTGCCGCGACGCGCCACGCGTCCCGGCAAGGCCCGGTGAGCGACAAGCTCCCGGACGCGACAAGACAACGACCGCGGCAAGGCGCTTGCCGCAGCAAGCCACCACTCTGTACCCGCGCTCCAGCACATCCGCCAACGTGTCGCTCTGGGACCCTTCCAGGCGTACGTGGCGGGAGGCTGTGCAGCCAGCGGTGCGCGGTGGCAAGCGGCGCTGACAAGATTGCCATCGTGGCGAGCGGTGGTGTCCCTGACGGTCCCTTTTGCACTATTTGGGCGACGCAGACGGGCATTTAATGCCCTTGTCCCCTACCGTCAGGGTTAGGTATGACACACTGTAGCAGGTAGCTGTACCAACCGTAACACCTTTCCATTTTTACCCTTGTCTACGTTGCCACCTGTCGGTGACCCCTTGAGCATATAAAAGGAGGCCCATGCGCAACATAGAGAAGGAAGCATTGGAAGGAGAGAACACTCACGCTCGGTCTCGTTAGCTGGTGGTGGGTACTGTAGCACTCAGCGCTCCCGAGCAAGAACTCAATACAAACCACAAAGCAGGAGTAGGGTTTTACGCATCCGTGCGGCCTGAACTTGGGTAAACTGCTCGTGTGTTTCGCCTCGATCTGTTCTTCGTGCGATCTCCGCCCCCTCTGCCGAACCGAAAGGGGCTCGGTCCGCCGGTCCCATAGGTGCTCGTGGATTAGTTCCCCGACAATGGCAACGAATTGCAAAAAGAACGAGCACACAGAAGGCAGGAAGGAAAAAGAGGCGAACGGAAAGAGAGGGCGAATAAAACGGCAAGGGTGAAGTGGGGGAGAGGAAAACGAGAGGAAAATGACAAATAATGTAATGCGAAGGATAAGAGTTGTGATGGGTACTTGGTATGTCTTGACTTGGCGTAGATCTCCCCGGCAACGGTGCCAGAAATCCTTCTTGCTACCTCTTGAGCACTGCGTTGGTTTTCCCTTAAAGAGGAAAGGGTCATGCAGTAAAGCAGCGTAAGTATTTCCCTCAGTTTTTGAGAACCAAGGTATCAGTGCAGTAGGAGACCACACGCGAGTTACCTCGTACCTACAAAAACAAATAAGAACCTCGCAACCAACGCGATAAAGGGGTTGTCAATTCCTTCACGGCCACTTGCAAGAGTGAGATCTCATAGAGATAATGATAATAAGATAAATATTTTTGATATTTTTATGACATACATTGAAAGTAAAGATTGCAAAATAAAATAGATTGGAAACTTGTATAATGGAGAATAGACCTGGGGGCTATAGGTTTCACCAGTGGCTTCTCTCAAGATAGCATAAGTATTACGATGGGTGAACAAATTTCTGTCGAGCAATTGATAAAAAAGCGAATAATTATGAGAATATCTAGATATGATCATGTATATAGGCATCACGTCCGTGACAAGTAGATCGACTCCTGCCTGCATCTACTACTATTACTCCACACATCGACCGCTATCCAGCATGCATCTAGAGTATTAAGTTCATAAGAACAGAGTAACGCCTTAAGCAAGATGACATGATGTAAAGGGATAAACTCATGCAATATGGTGTAAACCCCATCTTGTTATCCTCGATGGCAACAATACAATACGTGTCGTTTCCTTTTCTGTCACTAGGATCGAGCACCACAAGATTGGACCCAAAGCTAAGCACTTCTCCCATTGCAAGAAAAATCAATCTAGTAGGCCAAACCAAACTGATAATTCGAAGAGACTTGTAAAGATAAACCAATCATACATAAAAGAATTTAGAGAAGATTCAAATATTGTTCATAGATAAACTTGATCATAAACCCACAATTCACCGGATCTCGACAAACACACTGCAAAAGAAGATTACATCGAATAGATCTCGAAGAGAATCGAGAAGAACTTTGTATTGAGATCCAAAAAGAGAGAAGAAACCATCTAGCTACTAGCTATGGACCCGAAGGTCTGAAGTAAACTACTCACACATCATCGGAGGGTCCATGGAGTTGATGTAGAGGCCCTCCGTGATCAATGCCCCTCCGGCGGAGCTTCGAAAAAGGCCCCAAGATGGGATCTCTTGGGTACAAAAGGTTGCGGCGGTGGAAATAAGGTTTCGTGGTGCTCCTGAATATATATATATATATATATATATATATATATATATATATAGTGTTACTATTCATCACCCAGGGTGCAGAATAAGTTATTCTTCACCCGAGGTAATATTACGATCATTTCATAATTAAATTACGTTTGGAATTCAAATAGTTACATTCCTATCGATTCACGACGTAAAATTTGACATAAAAAAAATAAAAATATAGGTCATAAGACAAAAAAATTACAGTTTATGTGTATTTTACACTATGTTTTTACATTTGTAATTTTACATAACATAAAATATTTTTTTTGACGATTATATATTTTCTTACGGTCTCTTTTTACTTCGGAAATAAAGCAAAATTTATAGAACGTAAAATTACGGTTCATTAAAGGAAAGAAGTAGGTCGGTGGAGCAACGAGGGGCTCACGAGGGTGGAGGGCGCGCCCCCTGCCTCGTGGCCTCCTCGATTGTTTCTTGACGTCCACTCCAAGTCTCCTGGATCACGTTTGTTTCAAAAATAACGCTTCCGAAGGTATCATTTCGTTTGGACTCTGTTCGATATTCCTTTTCTGCGAAACACTAAAGTAGACAAAAAACAGCAATTTGGGCTAGGCCTCCGGTTAATAGATTAGTCCCAGAAACAATGTAAAAATGTAAAATAAAGCCCATTATCATCCAAAATAGATAATATAATAGCATGAAACAATAAAAAAATTTATAAATACATTGAAGACTATCAGTCTATTATTACGGCGATTCAACGAGATTTGTTTCGTGGCGATCTACTATTTACGACAATTGAACCAGACTTGTTTCTCTAACGTCTTTGCGGTTGGATTCCTTGATGTTGTCAACTATTGCCGTGAGCATGGTTGTGCATTGAGGACACGTTTTATTGTGGCTTTGGCAAGATTTTAGAGGCATTTGGTCCTAGTCATAGCCCGCCCCCCCTTGTTTAGGGTAGTTTTCGTTTATGTGGGTTTAGTTTTTTTTGCCAGGATTTTTATGCGTTCAGTTAACCTATATCTCATTGTATCAGGTGTTCTATTGATATAATATAGATCTTTACACACACATACTGCGAGAAAAACTTTTGATCTATTCATCTTCAACAATGGTATTACAACGATTACTAGAAATAATAAAATTATATCCAAATCCGTAGATCACCTAGCGACGAGTACAAGCACTGAAGCGAGCCGAAGGCAAGCTGCTGTGATCGCCCCTTCTTCGTTGGAGCCGGGCAAACCTTATTGTAGTACACAGTCGGAAAGTCATCGTGCTAAGGCCCCACAGAACCAACGCACCAGTGCAGCAACCGCCGTCGATGAAGTGTGTAGATCAGAAGGATCCAACTTGAAGACAGAAGAACATAGATGAACGACGAATAGATCCGAGCAAATCCATCAAAAACAGATTTGTCGGAGACACACCTCCACACGCCCACCGACGATACTAGACGCATCAACGGAAAAGTATCAACGAAAGGAGGAATAGGTGGGAAGACCTTTATTCCAATCTTCAAAGAGTTGTTGTCGTCTCGTCCTCCTGAACGGGACATATATATTCCAAATAAATAAAGTATCTTGCCTCGTGGATGGCCTAAGCCAACAATTTTGTGATACGGAACTTTGGCAAGAGGACGGTGATTGGTTGCCACTTATTGGTCACTGCCTGCTCCCAAGTCAAAGATTGGTGAAACACTTTAGGTGCTGATCGCTTTGCTGCCAAAAAGAAACACAATAATCCGCCTTCCTAATAATGTTCGTAGGCAATAAAGCAATTCCGGCCGAATTGTTTGGGTTGCAAACTTTTCCATACCGGGACATCAAACCAGCCAAAAACCCTTCACCCTTTGCCGTGCCGTAAATCTAGTCAGATATTCTCTTTTTTTTGCGTGGAAACCTAGTTAGATGAAATCCTGAACATTTGCAGTTCACCCCCTTTTCATTTTTAATTGAAAAATGCGTGTCACAGGGTTGTTTCTGAGTACATTTTTTAGAGTCGTTACGTAATTAAGCAGACATTACTTGGAACCTGAGCGGTTATATTGCAATTTGCAATTTACAAGACTGCAAAGTGCCAATCAGCAATCAGAATCAGGAAGCAACCTGCCCGAAAGGCCGAAACTACCGCGTAGTGGGGAAGGAACATCCCTTTCCCCCGTCCGTTCCAGGCGGCGTCCCTCCGCGTCGCGCCACATGGCCCCGGCCGCCGCCTCCACCGTCGACGTTCTCGGCGACGACCTGCTGCAGGAGGTCTTCGTCCTGCTCCCGGGCCCCGCCGACCTCCTCCGCGCCGCGCTCGCCTGCCGCCCCTTCCTCCGCGCCGCCCGCAGCGCCGCCTTCCTCCGCCGCTTCCGCCGCCGCCACCCCTTCACCTGCCCGCTCCTCCTCGGCTGCCACCTCCACCGCCCCGGCGAGCGCCGCGGGAACAGCGCCCCGCGCCTGCTCCCCGCGCCCCCCACCGCCGCCACGCGCCGCGTCGCCGAGCGCGGCGACTTCGCGCTCTCCTTCATCCCCCGCCGCGGCCGGCCGGGCGCTGCCGGCGCCGGCACCCCCTGGCAGCTCCTCGACTGCCGCAACGGCCGCCTCCTGCTGCGCAGCCGGTCGTCCCAGGACCTCGCCGTCGCCGACCCGCTGGCCCGGCGCTGGGTCTCGCTCCCCGCGCTCCCCGGCGATCACCCCGTGGGGTACGCCCTCGTCACCGACGACGGCGACTACTCGGTGTTCACGGCGGCCTGCATTTCCCGAGTCGGCGACACCACGGACCTGCGCGCCTTCCTCCTCTCCTCCGCCGACCTCCGGTGGGCGGACGTGGGCGGCCTCGCGCAGCAGCCCAATCTCGCGGCCTCCCGGGCGATGCAGGCCAACGGGTCGCTGTACTGGAAGCTAGTGGGTGGACAGCACGTGCTGGCGCTCAACACGGCGACGACGGAGCTCGCCGTGCTGCCGCTCCCGCCTTTCCTGCGGGAGCTCAGTTTCGACGTCATCGAGAAGGGGGAGGACGGCGCCGGCGGGCTCCATGTGCTCACCATGCGTGGCTTCTGCATCGAGGTTTGGGTCGGTGAGGACGACGGCGCCGGTGGCCTGGCGTGGACGCTGGTGGACAAGTCGGTGAGGTTCCACAGGGCGATTGCAGAGATGATTGGCTCGGAACACTTTTACCATCTCACACTGGATGTCATCGGGGTGGCTGCCGGTGTTGTGTTCTTGCGCAATGGCAGTTGTCTGTTCTGCATTCATCTTGAGACTATGAAGATGACCAAGCTCTCTGAGAACGAGAGTTGCCCGTCTGCGCTGATATATCCTTACACGATAGCGTGGCCGCCAGCGTTCTTGAACCCTACTGAAGAAGGTGCTTGATAAGGTGATACACAGTTACAATATGCTAAATGTCTTCTATAAGTTTTGATCAACGATGATGTGCTTAACTGGTTATAAAGAAATGTTTAAACCAAACAGTTTAATTAACCTTCTGCCATCCAAAACTTTTTTTGTTTGCTTCTTGGGTGAATTCTTTTGATATGTCTCAATGCCCTGAATTTTCTGCAGGAATGTGAAGCTACATTCAGCTTATGGTGATTAGATTCTGTGGCAGAGCTGATGTTGGAAAAAGGATGTCATTTGATCATCCATATGAATTCTTGAGACATGATAGCCGCAAACTTGCTCTAGTTGTGCTTACAGTTTTAGCTTCATATCATGTAATTAGTTGTGCTTGCAGTCTTAGTTGGTGTGTTATGTTCTGCCACCATTATGTGTATGGTCACTCTATTGCCTGAGATTATAATTTCGGAATATAGTATTTAGCATGCTTTTGTGAATGTTATACCGGAGCTTTTATGTTTGCTTGTATGATCATTATATATATCGTGTCAATTTCTGGCTGGGGTTTGGAGTCTGGCTCCTCTGATACTGATGCGCGAATGCTGGATAGTCTTACTTTTCTTCCAATCCCATGCTCAATGAAGAAACCGAAGACTGAAGAACTTGGCCTATTGACATCAAATGTTGTTATTATGGTGAAGTTTGATAATTGTTCTGTCGTTTGGTGTTGGTGCGTTTTTATTTTTTTTCGCTTCTCTGAGTTGCGCCATGGATGGAGACAGCAGTATCATGTTCCAGGTTTATTTATTCACTTGATCTGGATTGAAGGTTTTGTAGGTAAAAATGCAATGAGATTTCTGAGTTACGTTATAGAGTATACTTGTCTTTCTACCATGTTTGCATATATTGGGCGGCTTCAGTTCTGGTTCAGATTTTGAGTGTGGTTGATCTGATGCAAATGCCTGTTTGACAGTCTTACTGTGCATCCAAACTCCAGGGTCATTCACAGGGAAGAAGCTGAAGAGCTAACTTGGCCTATGCCAGTGAGTGCCTTTATAAGGTGAAGCCGGATCATTTGTTCTATCAATTGGTGTTCGTGCCTTTTTCTCTTCTCTTGTGAAATTTTGAGATATGCTGTGTATGAGATGGCAGACTCAGGTTAGTCTGGGTTTTTTTTCTTGAGTTTATCTGGGTTGGAGGTTTTGTTGACACATACACTGATTTCGCAGAGACACGCATTATCCTTATTTATGTATGCATCCATTAAAATGATGAGTGTGAGTAATTATAAGTTGGTGTCAGGGTGTGTTCTGTTCTGCCATCATTATGTGTATCTGCGTTGGAGGTTTTGTTGATAGTGCGTATAATAATTTTTCGTCATCAGTAATGTCTCATCAATGAAGAATTAATTGAGACACGGATCTTGAATCACTAATACTCCCTTCGGATGGGTTTATAAGTCGGGCATGGGTTTCTAGGTCTTCGTTTTGCCCAATAGAACATGTACGTAACTTGCTTGTGTTGATTACACCTTATAATTGATGCATACTTCCTCCGTCCGGTGAAGAGTGTACATCTAGCTTCAAAATTTGTCCACAAAAGAGTGTGCTTCTATCTTCTCAATGCACTTTAAAGTGGGAAAAAGTACTTCTCTCTCATCACATGGTAATCAAGACCAATAGCAATCTACACATGGTCTTCTTAATTTCTATATGCACTTAGCTCATTGGAGATTGGGTAATTAAAGAGGAGAGAGATGGTGGCTTGCACCTTTCCAATGTATTTTTTACTCAACTTCATAATTTGTCCTAAAATTTCTAGATGTACACTTTTCACCAAACGGAGGGAGTAGGAGATTTATCAGTGAAAGATTGTTATGTTCAGATTGTTCATTATATATTTATACCCACTGATCATGATCCATATGATGTCTTGTGAGTAGATTCATTAGTTCTTGAGGACATGGGAGAATTTTTGTTGCTAGTAATCATTTGAAGTTGAATACCGTTTAATGTTTTGATGATACGTTGTGTTGTTCTTCCTCTAGTGATGTTATATGAACGTCAACTACATGACACTCCATCATCAAAAGGGCATATGGAAAGACATTGTAGAACTTTTTGTAGATGATGGGTTGCGGGAGTGATATAAACCTAAAACCCAGATTATGAAATCATTCCGTGATGAGTTGTTTTGGACCCTACCGTTTAATGTAATGGTTAGATTTATCTTAATTACTTCTTTTGTATTAGCGGATGCTTGCATGGAGGGTACAATCATAAGTATGTATTTTTTTTCAAGTAAGAACAATACCTTACCTCCAGTCCACCCACTCAACACTTGCGAAATCAATAAACGGTAGCTTAATGAATCATGGTGAAAGTAACTTGATGAAATTTTTGTGTGTCCTCAAGAGCGTTCTAGCTATTATAAAAAAAATCGGCTTGTCCTTAGCATACATAAGGATTGGGTCACTTGTTGGTTGCTGCACTCTATTGCTTTAGTTAATATCTATGTTGGTACCATCTTGCTATCAACAATCTATTAAGTTATCTTTACATCATTTACAATGAAACTTTACTGAAAACTACTTGTCAATTCCTTTTACTCCTCGTTGGGTCTGAACTCTTACTTATTGAAAAGGCTATGATTGATCCCCTATACTTGTGGGTCATCAAGGGGCCCATTAGTGTGGCACACCCCACATGCCTTGGGGAAGGCAAAGGGGCCGACGGCATTAGTGTGGCGCACCCCACATGCCTTGGGGAAGGAAAAGGGGGAGGGGCGGCTAGGGTTTGGGGTACATCCCTCCAGGTGCGGCCGACCCTAGGGGAGAGGGAGTCCCTCCTCACATGCGCCTATATATATAGCGGAGGGGGCAACCACTCAATTCCATCTGAATTCCTAGCGGCGCCCTCTCCATCTCTATCTTTACAAGTTTCCACCCATCGCCGCAAGGCTGCCACATCTCCTAGTCTATGGCATTTCTTTGTCCTAGACAACGAGCTATGCCGGATCAGTGATTCCTTGGCGTGGATAACCGACAGAGGGATCGTAGCTTCGATCCTTGAATGGGATAAACTCTCATGGCTGCAAAAATCTATAAGTCTACACCAACATCTCTTCTTCGCTGCATTTGTTGATAACTATATGATCTACCTCTAGCATCTTCATAGTGTTGCTGGGCGTGTAAGTACGTGCAGTAGATTTTTTTGTGCTACGTTCCCCAACAGCGGCAGCATCCATGAGGACTAGGACGCAGTAGGGCGGCGTCTGATGCCGCGACTGTGCTCGAGGGTGGTGCTCCAAGTGGGGGTAGGGTCCAGGACGGCGAACAAGTTCGGGGATGTGGCAGCGCATCGGGTGCCGCATGACTGGGACGGCGCAGGATGGACAATACACATGAGGAGAAGAACAACTTGCGGGTCGATTTGGTGGGAGTAGGGTGACGTCGGTTTGCCGGTTCCCTTATGGTGGACATGTATGGATGACATCGTATCCGCGTGACATATGGGCTGGGTTGCGACGACCTAGACAATCCAAACAAATGGGAGAGGTTTGGGAAGGCCCCTTGGGCTGGGTTTTTAGGGTGGGCATATGTCGAGGGTTCGAGGGACCTCCTATTTGACACTCTTGGCATCAGACATGAGAGGTGCGCACAGGGGCGCCGTGAAGGTCCCGACCCATTAGCGCACTAGATACTGTAACGACTCAGGTGAAGCAAGTGAATTTTTTCTACCTGTTATGTTTCTTGCATTTTTTTTTGTTTTCACCGATTGCCCAGAAAACAAATTTTTTTCATGAATTGAACGCTTTCTAAAATTTGAAAAATGTTAATTTTTTTGAAAGACAATAAAACTTCTGTGATTATTTTTTAAATAACTTCAATTTTTTCCTAAAAAACGTGAACATTTTTTAAACTATTGTGAACATTTTTCTAATATCCTGATTTTTTATAATTTTGAAATTTTAGAAAAAATGATTTTTTTATAAAACATGAACATTTTTCAGAAATAATATTTTTTATAAAAAAGAAAAAAACCCGAGAAAAACGAAACTAAACCCTTCCAGAACCTCCTACAACCAGAAAAAAACTGGGGCAGCAGCTTCCCAAAAATGAATGCCGAATTGGGCCGGGCCATCTGCTCTTTCGCTCTCCTCTGTCCGATTGCTCGACAGATTAGGTCACAATGAAACGCCGCCCAGGTGCGTCACTCCATCCCGCGCCACATGGCTCCGGCGGCCGCCACCATCGCCGTACTCGGCGACGACATCCTACAGGAGGTCTTCATCCTCCTCCCAACCCCCGCCGACCTCCTCCGCGCCGCGCTCGCCTGCCAGCCTTTCCTCCGGGTCGCCCGCAGCGCGGCCTTCCTCCGCCGCTTCCGCCGTCGCCACCCCTCAACCTGCCCGGCCATCCTCGGATGCCTCCTCTACCGCCCCGGCAAGCGCCGCGGGGCCAGCACCCCTTACCTTCTGCCCGCCGACCTCCTCCGCGCCACGCACCGCACCATCAAGGGAGGCGACTTCGCCCTCTCCTTCCTCCCCCGCCGCGGCCGGCCGGATGGCCCCGGCACCCCGTGGCGGCTCCTGGACTGCCGCTACGGCAGCCTCCTTTTGCGTAACGGGGCTTCCGGAGAGCTCGCCGTCGCCGACCCGTTAAACCGGCGCTGGGTCTCGCTCCCCGCGCTCCCCGGTGGGCGCCGCGTAGGGTACGCCCTCGTCGCCGACGACGGCGACTCTTCGGCCTTCAAGGCGGTATGCATTTCCCGACGCGCTGGAACCACAGAGCTGCGCGCCTTTCTCCTCTCCTCCGCTGAGCTCCGGTGGGACGACGTGGGTACCCTCGCGCAGCAGCCCAATCTCGCTGGATCCCGCGCGATGCAGGCGAAACGGTCGCTGTACTGGAAGCTAATGGGTGGGCGGCACATGCTGGCGCTCAACACCGCGACGATGGAGATCACCGTGCTGGCGCTCCCGCCTTTCTTGCGGGAGCAGAGTTTCGACGTCATTGAGAAGGGGGAGGATGGCGCCGGTAAGCTCTGTGTGCTCACTATGCGTGGATTATGCATTGAGGTTTGGAACGGTGAGGATGACGGCGCCGGTGGGCTGACATGGACGCTGTTGGAAAAGTCGGTGAGATTCTATGGGGCGATGGAACCGATGATTCTTTCGGATCCTTTGGACCAGACTCCACAGGGCGAGGTCATCGGGGTTGCTGCTGGTGTGGTGTTCTTGCGCAGCGGCAGTTGTCTGCTCTCCATTCATCTTGAGACCATGAAGATGACGAGGCTGTCTCTGGAGGTGAATTGCCCGTCTCCGCTGATATATCCTTACACGATAGCGTGGCCGCCAGCGTTCTTGAACCCTACTGAACAAGGTGCTTGATAAGGTGATACACAGTTACAATATGCTGAATGTGTCCTGCAAGTTTTGATCAACAATGTGCTTAACTGCTTATACAGACATGTTTAAACCAAACAGTTCAGTTAACCTTCTGCCATTCAAAATTTTCTTTTTGTTTGCTTCTTGGGTGAATTCTTCTGATATGTCTGAATGCCCTGAATTTTCTGCAGGAATGTGAAGCTACATTTCAGCTTATGATGATTATGTGGCAGAGCTGTTATTGGAAAAGGATGCCATTTGATCATCCATATGAATTCATGAGCCATGATGGCCGCGAACCTGCTCTAGTTGTGCTTATATGTTCTAGCCTCGTATCATGTAATTAGTTGTGCTTGCAGTCTTAGTTGGTGTGTTATGTTCTGCCACTATTATGTGTATGGTCACTCTATTGCCTGAGATTATAATTTCGGAATAGAGTAGTTAGCATGCTTTTGTGACTGTTACGCCGGAGCTTTTATATTGCTTGTATGATTATCATATATAGTGTGAATTTCTGTATTAGTTCATCCGGCTGCTCAATTTTGGTGCTTAACTTAAGGTTGTCGGGATACAATTCTGGCTGGGGTTAGGAGTCTGGCTCCTCTGGTACTGATGCGCGAATGCTGGATGGTCTACTTTTCTTCCGAGGGCATGCTCAATGAAGAAACTGAAGACGGAAGAACTTGGCCTAATGTCACCAAGTGTTGTTATTATGGTGAAGTTTGATAAATTGTTTTATCTTTTGGTGTTAGTGTGTTTTTATTTATTTTTCACTTCTCTGAGGTGCGCCATGGATGGAGATAGCAGCATCACGGTCCGGGTTTATTTCTTCAGTTAATCTTAGTTGAAGGTTTTTTAGGCAAAAACGCATTGAGATTTCTGAGATAGGCTATGCTTGTCTTTCTATCATGTTCGAATATATTGGGCGAACAGTTCTGGTTCAGGTTTTTAGTTTGGTTTATCTGATGCAAATGCCAGTCTTACTGTGCATCCAAATTCCAAGGCCATGCCACAGGGAAGAAGCTGAAGCTCTTGCTGAAGTCTGGGTTGGAGGTTTTGTGGATAAATACACTGATTTCGCTATCCTTATTTGTGTACGCATCCGCTGAAATGATGGCTGTGCACATCTGATGCTCATCAAGGCGCAATATTTGTTAAAATTTCTGCTGATTTTCCGATGACAGGTGCCATTTCTCCCTTTGCCATCGCTGTTCTTCCCCTCTATCTTCTCGAATCTAATATGCGTGCACCACTCCGTTGTAACATCGTAGTAATAATAGAATTTGGTTGTTGAATATTGATCATTGCAAATAATTCTACTGAAGTATGAAAACAAGGAGATTTTGAATTGACAAAAAACAGTCCAATGAGAAAATGAATACATTTGTAAACGGGCTTAGGAAATCCTGAACTATGCGGCTTCCCCTATACTCTTGTATTGTGGATAATATATGAAACTACTTTTCATGATGGATCAAATGATATAAATTTTATATTGTGGATATTGATATATTTTTCTAAAAACTTGGTCAAACATGCACTCATTTGACTTAAAAGAAAATGCACGGAACGGAGGGAGTATGTGATAATGCTCCCTGTAAACTTTGAAGAAGCTTTGGTTGGACAGAAAGTTATATTATATGAGTTCTTACCAAAATACAATAAAATGACCAACCAAAGACCAATTGAAATGATGGGTTTTCTTTTCGTGGATACTGAAATGATGGATTTATATCAGTAAATATCTTGCAAACTGGTAAATAATCTTACAATACCATGATGAAGGTGCTATAATTATCTCATAATTTCAAGACGAATAAACAATACGCTTGTAGAACACACTCAAAATTTTCTCTAAGATTAGGGCTCTGGGGGGTACAGAGTATTTACAGAGTTCCCCTTTTACACATAAAACCTCTAGCTATCCTGTTATACAGCACAAGGGCCACCAACAAATACACTTGCAGTCCAATTCAAACCTCGATTTTATGAATCAAAAGGGCTATATATTATGAGGGCGGAGATATGAACAAACGAACCTTTGCATTGTTCATCGGTAAAACATGAACAAACCAATCCCCATCACCTCTCTCATGTACTTTTGGTTATTTTTTCAATTGGCAAATTCATATGAAGTCGTGGGCATTTGTGGTTCATCATTGCTCTGCATATACTTACTTTATCATGACTCTCCATACTTGTGCATTGGTTTATTGTATTCGGATTCAGAGTATTTGTCTGTGTGCCACATGACGTTGAGGCAGAGGCGGCGACTTGGTGCTCTCCTTCCTGCTCGCTCGCGGCTTGTCGGTCGCCATTCGACCCCTTGACCCTGCGCCGGGCCGATGGTGACTCCTAAATGTCAACCAGAAAAATAAGATTTCTTCACAAAATAAATGCTATATAGTGTATGTACTACTCAACGCGGGGCACGCTGCAAGAAGCAAAGAAAACGGAAGCCCGATCGATGGCGACGTGGAGGCCACCCAACAATCCATGTTCATGATACCTACCGCAACCAGAAAATGAATGCATTTGTAAATGGCCTCAGAAATCCTGAAACATGTAGCTTCTTCTATATGTGATCATGCTCCCTGTAAATCTTGAAGAAGCTTTGGTCGGACAGAAAGTTATAGATACGAGTTCTTACCAAAATACCCCTCTGTTTTTTTCCTCCGCATATAAGATTTGATCAAAATCAAACTGCACAAAGTTTGACCAAATTTATAAAAAAACATATAAACATCTACAATACTAAAACTATATAGTATGAACATACGTTTCATGGTGCATCTGATAATATTGATTTTATATTGTGAATGTTTATATTTTTTAATATAAAGTTAGTCAAACTCTATAAAGCTTGACTTTGACCAAATCTTATATGCGGACTAAAAAGAAACGGAGTGAGTATAATAAAATGACCAACCAAAGACCTATTGAAATGATGGATTCTTTTTCCGGGTCTACTGATGATGGATTTATATCAGTGTAAATATCTGGAAAACTGGTAAATAATCTTACAATACTGTGATGAAGTTGCTATAATTATCTCATAATTTTAAGATGAATAAACAATACTCTTGTAGAACACACTCAGGATTTCTCTAAGATTAGGGTTCCAAGGGGCAGGAACTCTCCCCATGTCTCATCCATTCCTTCATTTCCTTGGTACAGAGTATTTACAGAGTTCTCTTTTTACACATAAGCCTGTAGCTATCCTATTATACAGCACAAGGACCACCAACAAATACACTTGTAGTTCAATCCAAACCTTGATACGAACCAAAAGGGCTCTGTATTATCAGGGCGGAAATATGAACAGACGAACCTTTGCATTGTTGAGAGTGAAAATATGAACAAACCAATCCCCATCGCCTCTCTCATGTACTAGTACTTTTAGTTTTTTTTTTCAATTTGCAAATTCATATGAAGTCGTGGGCATTTGTGATTCATCATTGCTCTGCATATATTTTATCATGATCCCCCATACTTGTGCATTGGTTTAGAGTATTCAGATTCAGAGTATTTGTCTGTCTGCCACATCACATTGACGCAGAGGCGGCGAATTGGTGCTCTCCTTCCTGCCCGCCCGTGGCTTGTCAGTCCCCATTCGACCCCTTGACCCTGCGCCGGGTCTCTCTCCACCGCTGATGGCGACTCCTAAAGGTCAACCAGAAAAATAAGATTTCTTCACAAAATAAATGCTATAGTGTACGTACAACGTACTCCCTCCGTTCTAAAATACTTTTCGTGGGTTTAGGTCAAATTTGTATTAAAAGCAAGACAAGCATTTTAGAACGGAGGGAGTACTACTCAACGTGGGCACGTTGCAAGAAGCAAAGAAAAAGAAAGCCCGATCGATGGCGACGTGGAGGCGACCCAAAAATGAACAATCCATGCCACCTACCCCGCAAGCTGCACGTTCTTTTCATCTTTACAAATACAAACGCACGCAAGGCACAGCGCAGACCAACGCTTTGCAGGACCATGGCTCCGCGCGCATTGCTTTGTCTGAGCCTCCTCTGCCTCGCCGTGCTGGCCAGCGGCGGCGCCGCCGCCGCCGAGTCTCACTCGCAGTGCACCGACAACCCGCCGGACCTCACGGCCGGGGGCGACGAGGCCGGCGCGGTCGTCGACGACCTCGCCGGCTTCAAGGCCTACGTCACCGGCGCCGCCCACTCCCACAGGGCCGTCGTCCTCGCCTCTGATTTCTACGGTCAGTTCATCTTGATTATGGAATGTGCAGGCAGAGTATGGGTGTGAGTGTGACTTGGTGTTGACGGTGCTTTATTTGATCTTTTAGGATTCGAAGCGCCATTGTTGAGGTACGAACTTTTTCTCCTCGCATTTCCTTGTGTTCCTCTCTTCACTGATTTTTTTTTTGACGAAAAGGCTGAGAGCAGCTTTTCATTGATATATGGGGGGTTTAGAGGAGAACAGTTACAAGTGAATGTACAGATCGACCATGCAACAATGGCCAACACCTACACCAGAAGTAACCCTGATCTAGCTCAATTTCTTAGTCGGGTTTCCTGGGTCTGTTTAGCAAGGAGCTGGCATTGCCTCGTCTAGCAGCCCGCCACATGTTTGCCTCCTCAATCATCCTGTCGACCACCGCGTGTGCTGATGATTGCTGGTTCCGAAAGATTCTAGCGTTGCGTTCGTTCCAAGTTGACCACCAGACTAATTGTACCAAGGCACTCCATTTCTTGCTTTGCATCGCCGGACGCATAGAGGTTGTGCGCTCAGCCCATTGTGACAGGGATTCTGTGGCTGGACATGGGGCGAGCTCCTGAGGTAGACCGCACCGGCGGAGGACGGTATGCCAGATCTGCAGCGTGAACGGGCACGTGGCCAGCAGGTGAAGGGCATCTTCCATTGGTCCGTCACAGAATGAGCAGGTTGCATTATGTGGCCAGCCCTTCTTGGCTAGAACGTCGGCGGTGTTGCAACGTCCAAGCATTGCCAACCATGCAAACAGCTTGCATTTGCCAGGAGCGTCTGTGTTCCAGATAAAGTCAGCGAAGCCATTCCTGGTGCATCCCTCAAACTGGATCAGGTATGCCGACCGGGCCATGTATATCCCATCGGAGGTCCATCTCCACCGTACCTGGTCATGTGCCGTCGATAGAACGGTGCCGCTGATCCCTTCCCATAGTGCCACGAACTCTCTAGTTGCCTGTAGCGGTAGGTGTTGCTTGAGGTGCCTCATCCATCTGCCTTCCACAAGCGTTTGGGCGACCGTTAAGTTCTTCCTAGTGCAGTGCTCGAATAGCACCGGGAAAGCATGTTGGAGGCAGATACCTTTGAACCATGGCTCCTTCCAGAAGAGTATCCGCTCACCATTGCCAAGTTGGAAGTCGACCGAGGCATTGAAGAGGGCTATGACAGTGCGGTCAATTGGTAGTTCTAGCCCGTCCCAAGCCTTGTTGCCATCGGTCCAGGAGCGCCAGAGCCACCGCATCCGCAATGCTCTACTATGTGCCAGCACGTTGGTGATGCCGAGCCCGCCGAGCTCCTTGGGCCTACAAACAGTTCTCCAGTTGACCAAACACTTGCCCCCTACTGCAGCGTCGGTGCCCTCCCAGAGAAAACCACGCCGCACCTTGTCTATCAGCTTCGCAAGCCAAGTTGGCATGATCAACGCGATCATCTGGAAGATCGGCATGGCCGAAAGTACCGTTTTTGCCAGGTCCAATCTCCCGTCCATGGTAAGCATGGCCATCTTCCATCCCTTCATTCTGCAAACTAGTTTGTCACATATTGGTTGGAGGTCATTCTTCTTCAGCTTTGAATCTGTCAGCGGCATGCCGAGGTAGGTGCACGGAAAATGCTTGATCGGGCAGTTCAAGTCTTGGAGCAACTCCTGCAGGTCCATCCCCTCGCAGCAGATGGGCGATACGGATGATTTTGCGAGGTTCGTGTGGAGGCCCGTGGCATCGCCGAACAGCCCTAAGATCTGGCTTACGGCGACAATCTCGCGCCGGCAAGGGTTGATGAACAGCACAGCGTCGTCTGCGTATAGAGATGTCCGGAATGGCAATAGTTGGTCTCCCATAGGGCCCAGAATTAGAAAATTTGTGAGCACGAACTGATGATGACTAGGAAATTTGTGAGCACGAACTGCTCTTCAGTAAAAGTACAAAACAATGATATGAATCAATTGCAAATTGTTTTAGCAAGAATGGCTCGGTTTGTGGAACCAAGTCAAATCAATACCAATAAATTTGTATCCATATCGTTGTTTAAACTAAAAGTCTTGCACGTTCATGGAAATGAAGGAAAATTGCCGACAAAGTCGGTGAAGCTGGATACTACGTTGTGGTACCCGACTTCTTCAATGGACAACCTTACACAGAAGGCACAAACAGAACAGAATGGTTCCTGGCTCACTCTCCGGTAAATTCATCTTTACCTATGATAATTCTTCATTAATTCATTTTGTCTATATTTTTCTACCCACTCTGATCGGATCTTTACATACAGGTAAAAGCAGCTCAAGATGCAAAACCCATCTTCGCGGCATTGAAGAAGGAAAAGAAGTCTTTTGTTGGAGTTGGGGGCTATTGTTGGGGCGGTTAGTGAAACCAACACATAGAAATATGCTTATATTGCCGGCATGCTTGGAATACAAAATGTTGAAGAGAAAATTAGTAATTCCGCAAATAGGATTAGTTCGTATTCACTTTTTCAAAGATTTTTTTTGGTTCATGACCTCGTCCTCTACCGACAGGGAAATTCGCTGTGGAGGTGGCGAAAACAAACGAGGTGGAAGCAATTGTCATCTCCCATCCTTCAGCAGTCACTGCCGACGATATGAAAGGTGAACTTTTGTTTATCTTGTTGGTACTCTTATTGGTGAACTATACATGTGTTTTTATTCTTAGCTCAACTGCCACTCAGTGATCAAGTGCCCCATTGAGATTCTTGGAGCTCAGAATGACGCCATTACGCCGCCAGCATTAGTAGATCAGCTTGTTGAGACCTTGCATCAAAGCAATCAGGTGAGCTTCGGGCGATTTCATTCCAGACATTTGGATACCAAATGACTACTATGTTGTTTCTACATGGCTTGTTACCCTGTGCATGGAAGCATGTAAATCAATTTGCATTCATGAAACAGAAAATTCCTTCAGAATAACCCAGAAGTTAGGCAATAAGCACAGAAGATTTCATTCATGTTCTTTGACAAGAAGTGAGTGAGAGCCTCATATGAATTTCTTCTGTTGCAGATTTACTACGCAAAGATCTTTCCGGAAGTTGCCCATGGCTTCGCTTGCAGATACAATGTCACCAACCCGTTCGCAGTCAAGACCGCCGAACAAGCCCTTGGCTTAATGCTCGGCTGGTTCTACAAATACCTGAAATGAGAACGCCTCATCATGCAAGTCCTTGTAATTTGTTACGTCCAAATAAATTTCCCGCAAAGCAAAATAGTACATCCAAATAAATATTTTTTCTTGCATTCATGCGTGTAAACTTACATAATGAGATATGCAGATAATCTGGTTACAATGTGTGTGCTTTACCTTTGTATAATAATCTCTTCACATTGGTACTATGTCCATGCGTGTGTCGGTGTGTGCAGTTGTTAGCAGCTTGCTATGTCTTCAATCATGTGCAGAATAATACTTCCTCCGTTCTAAAATAGATGACCCAACTTTATATTAACTTGTATTAAAATTAGTATAAAGTTGAGTCATCTATTTTGGAATGGAGGGAATACTAATGATAAAAAAGGTGGCTTTATATCTTTTATTAGTTGCGGAGGCAGGCCAAGATTGGCACATGCCAAGTTGCCAGTTTAAAACGGAGGGCAGATCTGTGGCAGGAACTACACACTTGCAAAGCAAGATCGGGTTGAACTAAAAGAAGAGGAGCCTCGAGTCCCCACATGACCCATCAGCCAGTCCTGGTATACCGCCTCCCGCAAACAAATCTGCCAAACTTTCAGGTACCAAGCACAATAGATTTCTGGGTTCCAAATGGCGCACTGGAAGGAAATTCTTATATTTCAATCTGCCTCACAAATGTGTGTATTGCCCTGCTCCAACCAAACGAACAAATATCGGTAACACGGAATCGATTCGATGCGACCTCTAGAATCACATCGCACAGACCCAGCAGCCTGGTGGGAACTGCTGAACCCGGAGTTTACAACCAGTCAGGCTGAGTTGAGTCACATCCAGCAAACATGGTGGTCCCTTTTGCACGCACCAGGTATGCATCTTCTCCTACATAGAGTGAGGTTGTCTCTAATCTTCTTTCTTCCTCGGCCCTTCTAAATCTATCCAACGATAAGCTCTACACAAAGAAGATGCACATCGATGCTATAATTACATTCAGGCGATCGGCTCGTAGTTTCTTCAACCGTAAATGCTTAATTTTGTGTTCATGTTTGGAGCTATTTTGAATAAATTTTGTCAAATCCGTCGCGCATGATCGACCATTTGAAATTTCTTTTGACCAATAGCTTTGCCTTGCAGTTTTGCACGACTGTCGTATTGCACATTATTTTGTTTCGACGACTGTAGACGAGTAGATCTAACTTCTTCCTCGTATGTGTGATGTGTGTTAATGACACTCCTTAATCTCGGGCTCCTTTCCCGCATGCTGTTGGAATGGCGCTTCTCTCCCGCGTGTTGTTGCACTAGTGGTCTAGTGCCATCGCTTGCGTTGTTCCTCTCAATTTCCTCTCTCGCATCCTACTACACTCGGACGGTCATCGTTTCTCTTCGTTTTCTCTCCCACGTCTTGCTACACTGAAGTCATCACCGGCGTCGTTTCTCTCGACGTCCTCGTTCACGTGCTACTACACTGACGCCGTCGGCGACGTTGTTCTTTTTGGCCTCCTCCTTTGTGTGTTATGTGTAGGTGTTAACTCTTAATCATATTCCATGTATACAATCAAACACCGTGTAGTTGCGTGAGTGAAGACAATATAGAACACCAAACAATGTGCCAAAACCAATACAGATCAGGCTTGAGCGCTCACACCCACCACCGTGTGCCCCCTACAGGCATGTCCGCTGCCACACACCAGCGCCACCCGTACTCGCCACCAGCCTGCCGGGAGAGCCACACCCACCCCCGTGCGCGAGCATGAGAGAGCGACCGCCAGAAATGCGACCCCCTTCCCTAGAGCCGGTCTGGGCTTCGCCAATGGCTCCTTTGACGGCGGCAAGCCGGAGAGGAGAACAAAAAGTAGGTGGCAGCGGCTTTAGCCCCCCTCCCCCCGTTGCCAGGGTCGGAATACTATGAAGACCGTTAATGGCTTCTCTACCAATAACTAGACGGGAAGGAGAAGGGAAAATAGGTGACGACGGCTTTAGAGCTTTTTTTCTTGCCCCTCATACAAAGATGTCAACATATACATATTTTTTGTTCCTCTTCTTAATGAAAAGGCAGAAAGGTTGCACAAAAAAGCGTAGAAAAAAGCAAGGCCTTCCATAAACTAGAGGGGTTAGGCTGGTCATAGTGAGGAGTAACTTATACTAGTGTCATGCATATGATACTAGTTTAAGTTACTATCTTCATAGTGTAAAGTATCATACTAGTAGTGTCATATGTGACTTCATTTAATGATTTGTAGACTCACCTTGTCTTAGGAAACGATATGTTACAGTAGCATATTATGTTACCACTTCTCATTAACTATATGCCACGTAAGCAAAAATTTCTCGAAATGCGTTATGTTACTACCTAAGTTATTCTCACTATGACTAGCCTTATATTACAAGATTGCCATTGAGCAACACGTCCCACCCGTCGAAAGTCGAAACTACCTCGGCCTGAGAGTGAGGCCCCGTCGATTGCTCGCATTCCGATCCCCATTCTGCGCCGCCACATGGCACGGACGGCTCCGGTCGCCGACGCCGACACCATTGCCGTCCTCGGCGGCGACCTCCTGCGGGAGGTCTTCCTCCACCTCCCCACCCCCGCCGACCTCCTCCGCGCGGCGCTCGCCTGCAAGCCCTTCCTCCACGCCGCCCGCAGCGCCCGCTTCCTCCGCCGCTTCCGCCGCCGCCACCCCTCCGCCTGCCCGCTCCTCCTCGGCTGCTTCGTCCACCGCCCCAGTGAGGACCGCTGCCGCGAAGACCCCAGCCCTCTCCTTCTCCCCGCCCCCCTCCCCGCCGCCGCGCGCCGCGTCGTGGAGGGCGGCGACTTCGCGCTCTCCTTCCTGCCCGACCGCGGCTCGTCGGGCCCCGACCCGTGGAGGGTCTTGGACTGCCGCAACGGCCGCCTCCTGCTGCGCAATCGGGTGTCCAGAGAGCTGGCCGTCGCCGATCCCTTGACCCGGCGCTGGGCCTCTCTCCCCGCGCCCCCGGCTGAGCGCCCCGTGGGGTACGGCCTCGTCACCGACGACGGCTGCTCGTCGGTGTTCCAGGCGTTCTGCCTTTCAGAAGACGGCGGGGGCTCCTCCGGGCTCCGCGCCCTGGTCCTCTCCTCCAGCGAGCTCCGCTGGGCCGACGCCGCTGTCCTCGCGGGCCAGTACAATCTCGAGGACTCCCGGGTGATGCAAGCGAACGGGTCGCTGTACTGGAAGCTCAAGGGCGGGGAGCGCATGGTTGCGCTCAACACGGCGACGATGGCGTTCTCCATGCTGGAGCTCCCTGATTTCGCGCGGCAGTTCAGCTTCGATGTCATTGAGAAGGGGGACGACGGTGCTGCTGGCATCTACCTGCTCACCATGCTCGGATGCTGCATCGAGGTTTGGGGCGGCTGGGATGATGGCAGCGGTGTGCTAACATGGACACTGGTGGACAAGTCGGTGAGGTTCCCAAGGGCCATGGCGGAGATGATTGGTTCACCACAGTTTTACCGGCATGGGCTGGTTGTCATTGCGGTGGTTGCCGGTGTGGTCTTCTTGCGCAATAAGGATCGCCTGCTCTCCATTGATTTGGAAACTATGAAGCTCAGGATGTTGGCTCGGAAAGACGAGTGCCCATCGGCCCTGATGTATCCTTACACGATGGCGTGGCCGCCTTCATGCCTGAACCCTACTGAACAAGGTGCTGGATAAGATGGTACCCCTACTTGCAAGTTTTGGCCAACAATCTGACTATTATACATAAATATTTGAACCAAACAATTCAGTTTATAACTTAACATTTTCTTCTTGGCTTTAGCTTTTGTGGAGATAAAAAGAACATGCTGTTTACACTCCAAAACTTACTTTGTTCGCATCTTGGTTGGGTGAAATCTTCTGATACGCTGAATACCCTGATTTTGCTGCAGAAATGTGAGGCTCACTACAGCTTATGATGATATAAGGTTTTGTGCAGAGGTAACGAAGAGGAAGGAATTCAATCGTCCATACGATGGTTGCGGCGCAACCATTTGTGCCTAAATGTCTGAACCTCGTACGATGTAATTATTTAGGCTTATGTTCTTGGTGTGTGTGTGTGTGTGGTCACTCTATAATCCGACTTCGTAATCTGGGGAATGCAGTAGTATGTAGCACGCTTCCTTCCTGATTGTTGTATTGTACCAGTTCATCTGTCTCCTCAAATTTGTGTGATACAATCCTAGTCGAGGTTGGAGTGTGTCTCCTTCGATACAGATGCATGGATTATATCTCAGTGTAATAAATGGGCTTACAGAATCATGCACAGGTAATAAACTGAAGACTGAAGAGTATCAGTTTGTGTCTGAGCCTTCTTATCTAACCCCTGAAGAATTTCTGAGATGCACCACGGATGGAGACAGCAGCCTCAGGTTTTGGGCCCTGTTTCCTTAGTTTATCTGGGTCGACAATTAGGGTTTTGTAGCCTAGTAATTTCCTACTATCATGAATGCATATGGACTTACGACTACAATGACGTTACTAGTTTCTGATGTTCAAAAATGCTTTCCCCCTTGCAGTGCAATTTTCCTTCAAACTTCTGCGTTTCTTCACATGTTACTGTCAAAGTGTTGATTCTTCCACTGTGCCCATATACATTTAGAAAGTAACAAAGATAGGAGCGCAATATCTGGGAAATGTTCCTTGCCAGAGATGACATTTGCGAACGACCCAGTTGGCATTTTTAGGGACACAGCTCCTTTGGGTTTGTGACGTGTGGGCCAGCAACCCGTTGAGCCCACATGTCATGCACACAATGGCAGGAGCGAGTCTCATTTTTAGTGTTATTTGGGTGGCAATTTTAGTGTAGTGCATGGCAGTTCGTTTGTTTTGAGGCAAATTTCTTCGAAAACTGCTATCCGAGCGATCTGGATGGTGTGTGGCTTGAGGTGGTTCACTGGGAAACGTCCATGGAGATGGTCGGACAGATAACATTTCCGTAATAAGGATGTCATGGCAATTCATGTTCTTGAAACGTCAGCCAGAAAGCATTTCCTCAAAACAGAGCGTTTCTCATGGCCTTGGCATCCGGGGATAATTATTGGAGCAATTTGCGTGTGTGTGTGTGTGTGTGTGTGTGTGTGTGTGTGTGTGTGTGTGTGTGTGTGTGCGCGCGTGTGTGTGTCAGTTTATCAAATTGCTCTTAGTCTAAGTTACTACTCCCTCCGTTCGGAATTACTTGTCTCGGATATGAATGTATCTAGAACTAAAATACATCTAGATATATCCATTTCTACGACAAGTAATTCCGAACGGAGGGAGTACCTTCATAATGCAAAGTAACATGATAGTAGTGTCATAGATGACTTTATTTATTAGCTTGTAGACTCATCTTGTCTTGGGAAACGCTATGTTACAGTAACATATTATGTTACCACCTCACATTAAATACTTGCCACATAAGTAAAAAATTTTTGGAGTGCGCTATGTTACTAGTGTCGTGCATATGACACTAGTCTAAATTACTACCTTCATAATGCAAAGTAACTAAGTAGTAGTGTCATAAATGGTTTCATTTATTAGCTTATAGACTCATTTTGCTTCGGGAAGCGCTATGTTTCAGTAACATATTATGTTACCACAAGCACCTCTTTCCTCATTAAATACTTGTCACATAAGCAAAAAATTGTCTTGAGATGTGTTAAGTTACTACCTAAGTTACCCCACTATGGCTAGCCTTATTGTCACTTCTCTTCTCTCCAAATAAGTTGTGGCTTCAATTTAATTTAACAAAAAAAATCATGAATGCCTTTTGTGTCTGCAAAAAGTAGTGAAAAGAGTTTCTCAGAGCGGGCAACCCATTTCAATCCTCCAATGCAAAGGTGCTTAGATGAGGTGCTTAGTGCATTAAATAGTTTATCAACTCAACTTCCCAATGCATAGGTGCTTAACTTGTTGCTAAGCACATAAACTCTTTCATGCATTGGTCATCTTCTTTCATTTAAGTGGTTTGACTAGGTTCACGTGCTTAGCATTGGTTCTTTTTGGGGTCATCAAAGTGCTCTCTTCTCTTTAATTACTGTGCCATGTCATTTTTTTGCTTACATGACATGCTTAGCACCTATCCAGGGTGGAGCACTGGGAAGGGCGACCATCTCCGCCCACCCAGCTCTCCTCGTCCTTTTCCCTCTCTTTCTCCTCCCAAACCAAATACTCCCTCCTTTCCGCTTTATAGGGCTCAAATATGAAATCTTATCAACCAAGGCAGATGATGAGTGGAGGAATGTATCTCGTATTTTATAAAACTACCTACTCCCTCTTTTCCGGTTTATAGGTCTTATCTCAAAATTTTAGTTTTTCCATTTTATAAGGCTCAATTTGGTTGTTTCCCATCACAAGTTCAGATTCCAAGATACATTAAATCATTGCATGCAAGTATTAAGAGAAAATTGACCAATGCATGTACTCCTTCTGTTTTTATTTAGTTTGCATATTAGGTTTGACTGAAGTCAAACTTCATAAAGTTTGGCCAACTTTATAGAAAAAATTGTAAGCATTTACCATAAGAAATCTATATGATGTGTTGGTACATTCAACAATGAATCTAATAGTATTGATTTGTTATTGTATATATTAATATTTTTCTTTATAAACTTAGTTAAAGTTTACAAAGCTTGACTTTGACCAAAGCTAATATGCGGACTAAATAAAAACGGAGGAAGTACTTTATGCATGCATGATTGTAATTAATGCATTGGGAAACATAACTTTTTGAGAAAACAAGAGCATTAATTGGGTGCTTTTGCAAACTACAAAAAGTATTTCACCACTCACCATCTATCTTGATTGGTGAGATTTTTAAATTAAGCCTTATAAACCGGAAAGGAGGAAGTAAGTGAAACTAGCGCATTAATTTGGAGTAATTGCACTGCATGCATGCTTGGCCACTAGATGAGTAGGAACATTGTATGCATTGGTTAGTTTTTTTTAATTATTGCATGCAAAGATTTAATGTGCCTTGGAATCTTAATAGGAGTTGGAGATGAGCCTTTTAAATTGGAAAAACGAAAAATTTGAGATAAACTCTGTAAACCGAAAATGAGGGAGTATGCGTGCGCAACTCCTGCCATCTCCGCCGAGAGGACGAGGAGGCCAAATCCTTTCGGCGAGCGGCTCTCCCGTGTCTCATTTCCACCTTCGCAGTTGATGGCTTTGACATCATCCGCACAACCGCACCCACCGCATGTTCGCCCAAGAGCCGCGACGGCTAAATCGTCCTCGGCTTCGTCTTCGACAAGGTCCGCGTTGGCGACTGCGCCACGCATCTCCGGCCACGAGGAGCTCCTGGGCATCCTCGTGGGCTAGCGGGCTCCATCGCATGGTCGCGGAGATGTCCCGCAGAAGCAGCTTGGAGGCGGCATTTCAGCGAACACCCAAGAGGTGTCGCGAATAAGCTTACGCGAGCAACCTAATCGCAGTATTAACTTTCTGTCCACACCACAGATTAAAAAAACAGTGTAGATGAAAGAAGCAACAATAGGCCCCGTCATCTATTTTGAAACAGAGGGAATAGAATATTGTGGCAACAAAGATGAAACAAAGACACCTCTCTTATAATATAGGAGTGTACAAAACCTTGTAGATGGCTACGTCTACGGCGGGAGCGCATCCTGGCCAAGGTTAATGGAGGTAGCTGTCGTGGATCCAAGAGCTGGACAGGAGCCATACTTGTTTGGAGAATGGACAATTCAAAAATGAATGGTTTGCAATTCGGGCACTTGATCACAAAGCTTGAAGCATCATCATGGGGCCATCCATCGCCTGTTAGTTGATCAGCTGTCCGATATGGGTCCTGCAACCCGAGCCATAGCAAGAGCTGGCAGTCCTTGCTGACTACTGTCCATCGGCGGTAAGCTACCTGGAAATTGAGTTTGGCTTTTGACCCAGAACGACATTCTGGGTCAAGTTCCACAACCGTAGAAATTGCTGAAGGTCTTTCTTCAAGAACCAGAATGGCTGAAGTAAAGCTAGAATGAATTGAATAGGCAGGATAATAATCCTCTCTCAACACAAGTGACTGGATTCCATTATGTCAACTGATCCATCATTCAGCACCATAATGGTGCCTGGTTGTCTATGCCTTTCAATCAGCTTAGCTAGTGTGCCAGGTCAAAGAAGGCTCCTTACTATTTGAAGTGGAGCCTTGTTATTACTCATCAACCTAAATTCATTGTATCAAACCACCACATGAGTTACTCCGGAAGTTTAAACTCCAGGCCTCGTCCCATCCATGCCTCCTCTAGCCTTCCTCCTCCTTCTACTCGGCCAAATCCTTCTCTGCTACAGCCATCTATGCAACAATTTTTTGTATGAGTGGCCAGGTCGAGCCAGTGTTTTTTTGCCAGAAAGACTGCAAAGGAAGGCTTCAGCCCCGACAGTATATTTGGTGCAACAACCCTAAACTGCAAGTACCATGCCTTGAACCTGAATGGATGGGAAGGCTTCAGCCCCATTCCACCACTAGGCTATATATACCTTCGTCTGCGGGTCGGCCGGTGTTGCCCTATGTTGGCTTCTGTCACAGTTTTAGCCTTGGTTTTCTTATATTGACCAGGCAACTATCCTTTTATTTTTAATGAATCGAGATCCTCCGGGCTGACTTAGAAAAAAAGAGAGAAAAGAACGACACTTCTTGGTCAAGTTGCACAGTCCAAGCCTCCAAGGCATTGCTTAAGTTGAGTTGAAATGAATAAAACAGGCAGAACAATTTATCGAGGGAAAACCCCTAGAGTCAATCTGCCGTTAATTTTCAACAAAGTAGTGGCTGGTTTGCATTCTGTTAATTGACCCATCATTCAGCACCATAATGGCATCGGGTGTGTGTACCTTTCAATCAGCCTAGCTAGTGTAAAACAAGGACCCTTACTAATTTGAGGTGGAGCACTGTTGCTTGCCCGCCTAAAAACCTCTATATCCAAGCACCACCACGAGTTACTGAGAAAGTTCAAACTCCGATGCTCCTTCTAGCTCTGGGTGGCTGGGTATTTTTCCAAGCTCCCATCCATGGCTCCTCTCGTCTTCCTCCTCCTATTCGGCCAAATCCTACTCTGCACAGCCGTGGACACCATCACCTCCACCACACCGTTGTCCGGGTCACAGCAGATTGTGTCCCAGGGCAGCAAGTTCACCTTGGGCTTCTACTCCCCACCGCAAGGTAACACCACCTCTAGCAATTACTAATACATAGCCATATGGTACAGCAACATACCACTGGTGACCACGGTGTGGACAGCAACCACCGATGTGCCAGTGTCTGACCCGACCACCGCCTCCTTGGAGATCGCCAGTGATGGCAACCTTGTCCTCCTTGATCAAGCCAAGAACCAGCTGCTATGGTCGACCAATGAAAGTATAGCCTCCAACTCCACCATGGCCACCATCAGAGATAGCGGTAGCCTCGACCTAACTGATGCCTCGAATTCATCGATAGTTTACTAGCGAAGCATAGACCATCCAACAAACACCTGGCTTCTAGGGGGAAAACTCGGGCGGAATAAGATCACCAGTGTGAGCCAGAGGCTTGTTGCTTGGAAGAACATGGCAGACCCGTCTCCAGGGTTGTTCACGCTGGAGCTGGACCCAAATGGCACACCACAGTTTTTCAGCCAGTGGAATTCGTCCATAACCTACTGGTCCAGCGGCCCTTGGAATGACTATAACTTCAGCTTTTCACCGAAGATGACAACCACTTACGCATACGAATCCCGATTCATCAACAATGACACAGAAGGCTATCTGTTCTACTCGCTCAAGGATGTCTCGGTTGTCTCGCGGTTCATCATTGACGTCGGCGGACAGATCAAGCAGCTGAGATGGTTGGGATACTCACAGCAGTGGGTCGTGTTCTGGTCCCAGCCACGGTCACAGTGTGAGGTGTATGCGCTCTGTGGGGCATACGGCAGCTGCAACCTCAATGCCCTGCCGTACTGCAACTGTGTCCAGGGGTTCAGCCAGAAGGTTCAGAGTGACTGGGACCTCCAAGATTACAGTGGTGGGTGCAAGAGGAATACACCATTGCAGTGCCAGACCAACTCAACTTCTGCACAGGCTCCATCTGATAAGTTCCATGTCATGGAAGATGTGCGCCTACCTGATAATGCTCAGGATGCAGTGGCTACAAGCTCTCAGGAATGTGAGATGGTTTGTCTTAATAGTTGCTTTTGCACTGCTTACACTTACAATTACACTGGGTGCTTTGTTTGGCATGGGGACCTGATTACTCTCCAAGATCAGTACAGGGGAATTGGAGGAGGCACACTCCTCCTCAGGCTAGCAGCATCCGAGCTACCAGATCAGCAAAGGAAGAAAACAGCGATCATTGGCTCAGTTGTTGGCGGACTTGCTGCAGTTTTGATAATCCTTGCAGTTGTGTTGTTCTTCATATCTCAGAAGTTCCACCGAGACAGAACTCTTCGGATATCCGCAAATGCTGGGGGTGCACTGACTGACTTCAAGTACAGTGATTTGTTAAATGACATTCAAAGCATCGACTCTCTTCTTCTCGATCTATCAACACTAAGAGTGGCTACAAATGACTTCAGCGAAGGAAATATGATTGGTAAAGGAGGTTTTGGAATGGTTCATAAGGTACAAACCATGCCATATGTAGAAATTATCAACTTTATATATTTATTACTGATGAATGTATCTTGTCTTACATAGGGAGTCCTACCTGACGGTAAACAAATAGCAATAAAAAGGCTATGTAAGAGTTCCAGACAAGGAATAGGGGAACTGAAAAGTGAACTAGTCCTGGTGGCTAAGCTTCGCCACAGGAATCTTGTGAGCCTCATTGGTGTTTGTTTGGAAGAACAAGAGAAAATACTTGTGTATGAATTTATGCCCAACAGAAGCCTTGATACCATTCTTTTTGGTACAACCTTTTCACTCCGAGCTTTAATAGTAGTAGTCAAGTGCCACCAAACTTTCACTACAAATCTGCAATGCTGATACTTATTTTCTGAATGACAGATTCTGAGAAACGCAAAGACCTAGACTGGGGAAGGAGATTCAAGATTATCAGTGGAGTTGCTAGGGGATTACAATATCTCCACGAAGATTCTCAATTGAAGATAGTTCATCGGGACCTGAAAGCAAGCAATATTTTGTTGGACTTTGATTACAACCCTAAAATTTCTGACTTTGGCTTAGCAAAGATATTTGGAGGGGATCAATCAGAAGATGTCACTAGACGTATTGCTGGGACATAGTAAGCAGAGTCAGCATTTGATAATTAGGCATGAAAGTAGAACCTATAGTAACAGTTATGTTCTTCTTGCAGTGGATACATGTCGCCTGAATATGCCATGCATGGTCAATACTCAGCAAAGTCAGACGCGTTCAGCTTCGGTGTTTTGGTTTTGGAGATAGTCACAGGAAGAAGAAACAATGGCTCCTGCAACTCCGAGCAATATATTTATCTTGTAAATCTTGTAAGTACTTAAGTGTCAGAAGGAAGCGTTTCTACTCTCCCGTGGGAGAGCCGTGTGAGTTTATATTGATCAAGGCAAGAAGCGCCCTTGCCGTGGCTTACAAGTTGTAACCCGATCGCTAGGATTCAGGTTTGGTACATAGGATAGAGGCAAAGGTTGTTACGGGAGAGAGAGAAGATAAATGGTTGAGATTACAATCTATCTCTAATTCTAACATCCTCCCTTAATCTCAACTATCCTATATTGAGATTCTTCTTGAATTCCTCGAATGGCTTGACTGGTAAGGCTTTGGTGAATCCATCTGCAACTTGATCTCTGGAGGGAATGAATCGTATGTCCAACTTCTTTTCTGCAACCCTTTCTCTTACAAAATGAAAGTCAATTTCTATATGCTTGGTTCTTCCATGAAATACTGGGTTTGCAGAAAGATATGTGGCTCCTAAATTATCACACCATAAACATGACACACGACGCTGCTTAATTCCCAACTCATTGAGCAATGATTCAACCCAGATGATTTCAGCAGTGGCATTAGCTAGTGACTTGTATTCAGCTTCAGTACTTGACCTGGATACTGTGGCTTGTTTCCTGGCACTCCAAGAGATAAGATTAGAGCCAAAGAATACTGCAAAGCCTCCAGTTGACTTTCTATCATCACTGCATCCTGTCCAGTCAGCATCTGAGAAAGCACTAACAAGAGTGGAGTTGGAGCGTTTAACTTGAAGGCCTAAACTCATAGTATGTTTTATATACCGTACAATTCTTTTAACAGTTGTCCAATGTACAGTAGTGGGTGCATGAAGATACTGACAAACCTTGTTAACAGCAAATGAAATATTTGGTCTTGTCAATGTCAAATACTGTAATGCTCCTACTGCACTCCTGTAACGTGTGATTTCTTCCTCCTTGAGCGGATCACCTTCAAAGGCTGAGAGTTTTTCTGAAGAGGATAATGGTGTAGGTGAAGGTTTACACTCTTTCATCCCCATACCAACTAGAAGTTCAGTGGCATATTTTTCCTGGTTCAGTGCTATGCCATCTTGAATCTTCTTTATTTCAATGCCCAAGAAGAAATGTAGATCACCAAGATCCTTCAAAGCAAACTCTGAGCTCAAATCTTGCAGAAGGGCATTAGTAGCACTTTGCGATGAACTTGCAACTATAATATCATCAACATAAACTAGTACAAACATAGTTGTGTTTGACTTGTTGTAAATGAACAATGAAGTGTCTGCCTTGGATGCAACAAAGCCTACACGCCTTAACTGAGAGCTTAACCTTGAGTACCATGCCCTTGGTGCTTGCTTCAGACCATAAAGCGCCTTGTCAAGCTTGCACACATAATGAGGTGCTTTCTTGTCTACATACCCAGGTGGTTGTCTTATGTAAACCTCCTCTTCCAGAACACCATGCAAAAAGTGTTCTGAACGTCTAGCTGTCTCAAGCTCCATCCCCTGGACACAGAAATAGCTAACACAAGTCTAATAGTTGCAGCTTAGACAACGGGACTAAAGGTATCCTCATAGTCCAAACCATAGCGTTGTTTGAACCCCTTTGCAACCAAACGAGCTTTATACCTGTCAATGGAGCCATATGCCTTTCTTTTAATTCTGTAAACCCACTTACAGTCAATAATATTTTTACCTCTTTTCTTTGGTACAAGATGCCAAGTCTTGTTCCTCATGAGTGCCGAATACTCATCATCCATTGCATTTTTCCATTTGGGATCTCCAAGTGCATCTTCCAATTTTGTTGGTTCTCCTGCGATACACAACATACCATATCGAATAGTACCATCAGTTCGGATTTTGGGGTTTCTTATACCTTTTTGCGACCGAGTCATGACACGTGAAGTTGTAACTTGTTGGGGCTGACTTTGTCGTGTACGTGCTGGTCGTGCTACAGGAGATGGCGCAGAAGACTCTGGCACAGAAGATCCCGAAGAGTGTCCAGATTCGCTTTCCACAGCAGATCCCGTGGCCTGAGGTGTGTCTGACTCATCGATGTTTATTGCCACAAAAGATCCGCCGTTGATTGCTGGCGCATGCACAAGTGGCGGAGATCCTAACGCTGGCCCCACCAAATCTTCTGCCGCGTCGTTGATTGCTGGTGCATGCGTGCGCGACAGCGACCCTGGCGCGGACCCCACCGAATCTGCGGTTGTCGCTCGCCCGCGCGTGGGACGCGGTGTGGACCGTGCTTCGTCTGCATGCGGCGACAGGGCGCCCGCTGATTGGCGCGGCTGGAGGCGATCTGGCGCGCGGCTCGGCGCGTATCTGCACGCCCGATCCAAGGCAACCAGGCGAACAGGAGTTCCAGGTGACTCCAGATCCGCCTCGTGCTCCGCGCCAGCTTCGTCTTCTTCTGCTGCATGCAATATAGGCTCGTTTTCTTCAAAAAATTGATCATTTTCTCCACCAATTTCTGCACCGTTTCCTGCTGCATGGTCCTGCACACATGGAGACATAGTTCCACTAGTAGGATCATCAGTTGGATTAGTACAATTGTTGCCCCCATGATCAGAGTTTTGAAGATGTGGTGGAAGAAGAAGGATTGCTTGTTTGAGAAGTGCTCCGGCATTAGGATGAAGGGATTCGAATGGAAAGATTGACTCATCAAATACTACATCACGAGAGATATAGACCCTGCCAGTAGACACGTCTAGACATTTGACTCCTTTGTGAATGGGACTATACCCAAGAAACACGCACTTCTTTGAGCGAAAGGCAAGCTTGTGTGTATTATATGGTCGAAGATTGGGCCAACAAGCACAGCCAAATACACGTAGTGACTTATAGTCAGGAGAGACACCAAAGAGACGGGTGATGGGAGTTTCAAAATTTATGACTTTGCTGGGTAGCAAGTTGATGAGATATGTGGCAGTTAAGAAGGCTTCATCCCAGAATTTTAGTGGCATAGAAGAATTTGCTAGTAGAGCTAGCCCTACCTCAACGACATGGCGATGCTTCCTTTCAGCGGAGCCATTCTGTTGATGTGCGTGAGGGCAGGCAACATGATGTGAGACGCCAAGTTCTTGAAAGAAGGAATTTAGTTTTCTGTATTCACCTCCCCAGTCAGTTTGCATGGCAATGATTTTAGTGTTTAATTGGCGCTCAACAAGATTTTGGAAGTTCTTAAAAACTTGAAAAACTTCAGGTCGTTTCTTGAGGAGGTAGATCCATGTAAACTTGCTATAATCGTCAATGAAACTAACATAATATGAGTGTCTACCAACGGAGGTGGGGGCTGGCCCCCACACATCTGAAAAAACAAGGTGTAATGGAGCAGTTGAAATACTGGTAGATATGGGATATGACAACTGATAACTTTTAGCTTGTTGACATGGATCACAAACAGACTCAATATTGGACTCATGAGAGTACGGAAGATTATTCTTGCTAAGAACAAATTTAACAATAACTGACGAAGGATGACCTAGTCTACTATGCCACTTTGACGATGAAGGCTTGACAGCACTGAGAGCTTGTTTATTTGACGATGTTGTTGAAGATATGAGCGGGTAGAGACCTCCCACGCATCTGCCCCTAAGAAGGATTCTCCTCGTGTCCAAGTCCTTTACCAAAAAGAAATATGGATGGAATTCAATGAGAACACGATTATCAAGGGTAAATCTATGAACAGAAAGGAGGCTCTTAGATGTTGTAGGCACATATAGAACTCTTTTAAGATGCAAGTTTTTCATGGGGTTTTTAACAATTGAACTACCAACATGAGTAATTTCCATACCAGATCCACTTGCAGTGCGTACTTGGTCATGCCCACGGTACTTGTCTCTGATTGTCAGCTTGTCAAGTTCCCCTGTAATATGATTAGTGGCACCAGAATCCGCATACCAATTCGTGTCAACGCCGTAGGAGTCGGTGACGACGTTTGCCTCTTTTTCTTCATACTCATCGTCTTCATAGCGATCCCAACACTCGCGGGCGCCCCCGCGGTGATACTTGAGGCAGATTTGGCACTCGGGATAATCCCGGTGCTATGGCCGTTGCTGCTGCTGTTGTTGGGGACGACCGCCTCTCCTGTTGCCACCGCTTGACAAAGGAGAGGAGGGCGAGCGCCTCCCTCGGCCGCGGCCTCTGTTGCCGCGCCCACGCCCTCTGCCACGAGGGTGACCGCGCCCCCTGTACACCAGGTTCGCGGAGGTGTTGAAGCCAGCTTCTAGACCGTCTCCTAGCATCTCCACCCGTTGATCGAAGGCAGCGATCTGAGCGAAGAGTTCATCGACGGTGATGGAAGATTTGATGGCGCCGATCGCCGCCACGACCGGATCATAGTCTCGATCAAGACCGGCAAGGACGTAGTCCACCATCTCTGGATCAGAGACAGGCCGGCCTGCTGCGGCAAGTTCATCCCCCAGATTTTTCATCCGGGCGATGTAGGAGGTGCTTGACATGGAGCCCTTCTTGGTGGTGGTGATGGCAATTCTCAAATTCGTGATTCGAGATTGAGACTGCGAAGCAAACATAATGGTAATGGCAGTCCATAAATCAAAGGTATTTTCTTTACTCACAACTTGGGCGAGGATTTCCTTTGACAGAGAGTTCAGGAGATAGCTGAGAACTTGCTGATCTTTGGACAGCCATGGCGCATAGAGGGGATTGGGCACCGTGACCATCGTCTTGTCCGACTGCTGCTGCTGCTCCGTCTTCGCAGGCGCTGCGTCGGTTCCATCCAGGAGGCCGGTGACCCGCGCTCCTCGCAGGGCCGGCATCACTTGAGCCTTCCATAGGAGAAAATTCCCCTTGGTAAGCTTCTCGGCGGGTGGCGCACCTAGGTTGAGGGCGACGGGAGCCGAGGAGGACATGGCGATCTGATTTTTGTGGTGATCGTGGAGCTTTGGCTAGATAGATGGGAAGATGATGGCTCTGTATACCATGTCAGAAGGAAGCGTTCCTACTCTCCCGTGGAAGAGCCGCGTGAGTTTATATTGATCGAGGCAAGAAGCGCCCTTGCCGTGGCTTACAAGTTGTAACCCGATCGCTAGGATTCAGGTTCGGTACATAGGATAGAGGCAAAGGTTGTTACGGGAGAGAGAGAAGATAAATGGTTGAGATTACAATCTATCTCTAATTCTAACATTAAGAACCGATGTTAGTAAACGCGGTGCAGACAGCTGAAATCCCCATCATAATAAATGAGCAATTTACCCAATTGGTGCAGGTATGGGAGTACTGGACCAGGGGAAATGTCATCGAGCTGATCGATCCATTGGTTAGAAAAGAACCTTCTCCCATTGACCAGGTTCTGAAGTGCATCCATATCGGGCTACTGTGTGTGCACAACAGACCTGAAGATAGGCCGACAATGTCGTCGGTAAATGTCATGCTTAGCAGCCACAATGTTCCTCTCCCTTCTGTTTCCGTTTCAGCCTTCTGTGACGGATTACATGCATACAGTGATAATTCGAAAGTGGCGTCTTTGAATGGAATGACCATCACGAAGCTCGAGCCAAGATGAGCCCTGAGGCAGTTGCTGAACCAGTTTGCACTAGTGTTACTATACAGTATTTAGAGACCAGCTCGATGTACCTGGTGTCTTAAGTGTCGTGACTATGATGAAAAGTCATAATGCGCCTTGAACGACTACATTTATCAATAACTGGAAAATTTTAAGGGATCCAAGAAAATCAGAAATGTATATGGGTTATCCGTTGTCCGATATTTGAATCCAAAGCGTGAACATGGTTCTGTTATCCAGGTGAATATTTTTGACTATTCAAATTGTTATTCTAGTCATTACCGTCCTGCACTATCTGAAAGTTTCTAATCAGGTAGTTGTGTATATGTTTAGAATACTTGTGTGGTGGGGTTAGACTTTACTTGGCACCAGATGTCTTTCCATGTGTGATCTGGGGGCATTATCATGGAGATGGATTTTTTTATCTCAGATGGCATCGTATATTCGATATTGTTGTTAACTGCTTGGATATAAGAGAGATTGAATATTACTTTTTCCGTCCTGAAATAAGTGACTCAATTTTGTATTAACTTTACACTAAAGCTAGTACAGAGTTGAGTTACTTATTTTGGGATGAAGGGAGTATTATTTTAGGAAAAGTGAGATTGATTTTCTTTTTCTCAAAGCAATGCCACTGACTACACCACAACCAAGGAAGAACTAGTCCAACTACTCAGAAAAAGCTCTAGGTTCACCGTACCAGTCTCATGCTTTCAGCTCATCGATAATCCACAAGAGCCGGGATTGGGTGCTGCATGTCTCTGTTGTTGAAGACCCAAGCGTTTCGAAGCTTCCATAGGTTCCAAGCAATTAGCATGACTACCGAGTCGAACCCTTTGCTGGCTTTTAGGCAAGTAAATTCTGATTTCACAAGGACAGGTTCCTGTTAGGATGATCTCCATCCTGTGGGCCCAACGGCCCACCGGGCCCTTAGATCCGCGCCTTGATCGGGGGCGCTCAACCCACTATGGGTGACGGGCCCCTGTCACCTGCACTATATAAAGAGGTGAGGGTCAGCGGCTCGCATCACGAGGTTCATTGCAGCGCCGTACACCCCACCTAATCCCCTACCGATCTAGGGTTAGTGCAGTGCTGACGGGAAGCACCGCCACCACCACTCTCTGCCATCACACCGGCACCGGCGCCATAGCCGGCAACCGGAGCTCCTCGAGCCACAAGGAAAGGTAATACCTATCACCACTACCGGAATTCCCATGCCCACTAGATCAACAGATCCTATCAATGGTATCAGCCCAGGTTGGCGTTTTGGATTTTCGGTAGCAACAAAAATTTCCCCCTCCCCAAAGAACCCTAGAATAGGGCAGAGAAGGAATCATCGGAGACGGGCCTTGGGCTCGCCGGCAAAGATGCGCCGCTGCAAGGCCGCGCCGGTTCCTCTTGATCCGAATGGGCATCGGCAAGCCGAGCCGTTCGGACGAAGAACAACCCCGCGAGGGGCAAAGTACACCGCAGCCAAGCGCATTCGACGGCAGCACGCTTACCGCAAGGGAAAACGCGCAACCGGCGAAGGGGATGTCCACGGCGCTACCGTAGAGTGCTCTGACGTTGCAGAAAACGAAGGGGAGCAGAAGAGATCCTCATCCGCGTCGAATCTCTCTCTCTCTCTCTCTCTGTTACACAGAAGGTGGATAAAGGGGAAAGGAAAGGGGAGGGGCTCGCGGCGCGGTGACAGATCGACATCGTCGCCGGCGGCTGGCGCAGCCCTAACCCGCCGCCACTCCGGCGCCGTCGCGCGCAGTGGAGAAGAGGGAGGCTAAGGCACGTCTCTCTTTCTGTTAAAGGAAGGCGGAGGGAGGACTGGAGGGCGAAGAAAAAGAGAGAGAGAGAGAGAGAGAGAGAGAGAGAGAGAGCGGCCCGCGCGGCAAGGTGGCCGGCCATCGCCGGCGGCCGGCGCGGGCGGCCGGGGCGCTGCCCCTGTTTCGCCGTTGCAGTCGCTCGAAGGGAGAGGGAGCAGAGAGATGGGAGAGAGAGAGAGAGAGATCGAGGCGAACGAGACGAATGGGGGCGCTAGGTTTCAGTTGGGAGGAACCCTCCCAATTTTCTTCCAGCGAAATCGGCGCTTGGCCTGATCCTGATCGACGGTCACTGATGAAACCCTTGCGCAGATGGGCCAGTAGGCCGAAAGTGGCTTGGGCTTTTGGCCGGCAGACAGGCCAGAGAGCCGCACCCCGCGCTGGGCCTTATGGCCGAAAGATTCCTGGGCTGAGAGCCTGCAGACCAGGCAAGGGAGGCGCGCGGTCGCCCCAGGCCTTTGGGCCGAAAGAGGAGGAAGCCCAGCCGTGCGCGCTGCGCTGGCGGTTTTATTTGTTTTTTGTTTTCTGTCCAGTTTCTGGGAAAATATAATACAAATTTTTTTCTATTCAAATTATTCAGAGAATTTTTTTTCTAGAAAATAGAAAAGTAAACAGAAAAAGTTTCTGAAAATGAAATAGAATTTTTCAGAAAACGATATGTTCATGAATTTATAAAGAAAATAATAAAGTTCATAAATTTTTATTTAGTCAAAGAAAAGTTTCTGTAAATCGTAAAAAGTTCATGAATTTTTTATTCATGTTTTTTCCGCTTCGTAAATAATTAATAGTACTCTTTTACAAAGAAAAAAAAGTATTATCCTCCAATTAAATTGGAACCAAAGGGAATATTTAATTGGATGAACAGTTTTTTGAGAGAAGTTTTTTTCACTTGTGGGTGAAATCAGGTTCAGATAGCTTCTGCTATGATAGTAGAAAGATATTTGATGAAAGTTTGATTATGGTATTGTTATTTTCTGACCAACGTTGAAGATGACAATATTATAATTTAATGAGTCTTATAGTTAAAAGTTCAAATCTCTGATAATTTTTTGTATCAAAGTGACCAATTTTCAGAGCATTTGATAAAGATTGAGAAATATATATTAAAAGTTTTCCGCTGCAATAAAGCTGATGATGATGATTATTTCTTAGCAAAGTTGTTTAATAGAAATACTATCATCACATTGTTTATGAGTTATATGCATTATTTCCATTTCTGCCCAACGGTGATATGGAATTAATGTAGAAGAATGAGTTTTATTCTAATTCTACCACAACGGTGATTTAGAGTATAAAAGGAAGTTTTACAAAAGTTTAATGTGCATATTTTTTTAACCAAACCAACGTAGGGTTATTATTATGCTCATTATTGTTGATTATTGGCTATGTTTTCTCAGACTAAAAGTTTTCCATGCTTTCATTCGTGAAAGCGAATGGCTGGGTACTTGTGACCCGAAAGATGACCACGAAAGGTCATAACGTGAGGGAGTATGTTCTCTCTAAAGAATGGCTTCAAAAGAAAAGAATTCTTGGATATTAATCCAAGAGCAGAAAACAGATAGATCATTGAGAGTCTTGGTTGACGAATGTCTTTCATGTATTCTATATGAAGAAGATTTTTCAGTCAACATGATTTGAGATGAAACAAGCAACATGCGTGTTTAATTTGACCAACGTCGGATTAAGCATGTGTGTCAAAGAGCGTTCGAATTTATTTCTAAATTTGATGATTGCATATGCGATCAAAAGAGCCAATTCTGGCATTCATGTTCCTTACAGGGAATTACCTGCATAGCGGGAAAGAGGATTACGATAAAACTCGCATGACGGGGAAAGTCTGGGAAAATACCTGCGTAACTGGGTAAAGTTGACATAGTATTATGTCAAAAATCCTATATGTCAGGAGAAATTCTGGCAAAGGACTTATCCTGTATGACAGGAGAAAGATATGACGACTCATGTGCTTAATGTGTCTCACTCTAGAAGAAAAGTATGGAGTAGCTATTATGCTTTCCTAGTATCGACCGTACACCTTATGTGTAATGGTCATTAAGCACTCAATAAATCCAAAGAGATTAAAAGTTACAGATGAACCTAAAGATAAGAATGATATGCAAGTGTGACCTGCAAGAGTACTAATGATAAAGAACTATGTTGAGTTTCTGAAATGAAATGAGGAAAAAGTACTCCCATACTAGTTAAAACATAACTTCATTTTGTATGAAGAGATAACTTCATTTCGTATGAAGTAATCTGATGAATGAAGTAGATAATCGAAGTTTCCTCAATTCACAAGAGTTATCAATGATTTTTGAAATTGTGGCAGAAAAGTTCTTGCCACATTTCGAGGGGGAGAAAGAAATATGAGATAAATTAAGATTGATGAAACTCCCCTATACTTTAGATAACGTGATGAAGAATGTGATCGTCTGGGGGAGTACGACGGTCATAATCATACCCCTAAAGAAAAGAAATAGTTGTATTTCTGGATCTTTTACAGTTCCGAAAGCAGAGTAAGGAACACTAAGACGGTGCTTAAAGTGCCATAAAGAAGAAAGTTTTAACAGAATAAACCCAAATTATAAAGTTTAAAGATACGCCATTTTTTAGTGAAGATGGAGTAATCTGGGAGAGCATGTTGTATGACCTATACAACACATGTTGTTAGCTCTATAAAGGAATGAGAAAATCAGATACTTCTGATTACTATTAAGTCTATGTTAGTGAAATTCAAATGGAGGTTGATCCCACCTCATTTAAAGCGCTCATTCGAGCTTTGTGAAGTGTCTGCTTATCTACATGATAAGAGACTATGTGAGATGAAATGAAAGTGTGCATCCCGACCATGTTTGGGACTGATGAGTAATTTTCAATGGAGCCAAAACAGTAGGCTGTAAAGAGTCTACAAGGACAATGTGACTCCAAAGGAAATATGTAAAGGTGTAAAACACGACTTAAATCGAAAGGTTTTTGCGCGTTTTGCACTGAATAGATTACAATGAGTGTTGGTAGCACATCATGATCTGAGTTACATTAGATGAAAGATATTATGACCTGAGTTACATCAGATGAAAGTAAAGAACGCAAGGGATAATACCTGAAGAAGTCCTTTATGGACTAAAGCAATCAAATGTTGTTTTGGGTTAAAGAAAATGAGAGGACAATTGTATTCGTGCTAAGTTATAGAATGGGAAATTCATTTCCTAATCATGTGCATGTGGATGACATCCTACTTGCTAGTGGTGATGTCAACCTACTACAGTAGGAGAAAAGAAGTTCTTGTCCTCAAAGTTCAAAAGAATGTTCTCGGTAGAGTGTCTCTCGTTATAAGTATCGAGATTCACAAAGAAAAGAATAAAAGGGGGTATTAGGGATGTCGAATGGACATGCTAAGAAAGGTCTCTAAAGTGTGCATGCGAGAAAACCTACGCCTGTTCTTATAGTTAAGGGTAATGGAACTGGAAACTATGGTGTTCCAAAAGTTGATGAGAAAAGATTGAAAACAGATATGATACCATATGCTTCAGTTGTTGGAAGCTCAATACATTACCCTGACACCATTCACATATCCGGGTTGTTTTGGCAATGTCCAGTCCATATATAGATCACTCGAATGGAGTCAAAGATATCGGCCTCAAGCTGAAAGAAATAAGTGCTCTCAAAAGATTGTGAGTACAAAGACATGACTTGTGAAATGTATAGCAAAATCCACAATTGTCGCTAATTTCATACTTGGAGGTTTTTGTGTTGAAAAGCTCCAAAGAATGAAGCAATTATCATCAATGTGATGCAAAGATATTTTATAGCTTGATATGAGGCTGAGGGACAGGCAAAATGGTTAAGGAGACCTGTACCCGGAGTTGATAATGGTTGACAACATCGATAACTATTTGAAGTCTTTCGCTCCTATGACAACGAATCAAGTGTTGATGCCAAACACACCGACACAGAGTTATGCGTTGTAAAGGAGAAAGTCCGGAATTATGTAGAAATGCTTGAAGCATAAAAGGCAACAAACAAGTGTTTGCAGATCTGCTTATTAAAGGCTTACCGCCCAGTGTGTTCGGAGAACACACAGTCGACATGGGTTTTATGGTATAGTCTAAGATTTCCGGACAATAAAGGGCCCAAGGTTAAAGAATTTGTTTCAAAACAGAGAGGTACGTTGTGGCTGTCTGATTCTATCGGCAATTGAGCTGTGACGATGAAACATGTTTTATGTATTGATCTGTTATGAAACGAGTAAAGTAAAAGTATACGGTCAAAAGTAAAAGTTGAGATCAAGGGGGAGAATGTTAGGATGATCTCCACCCTGTGGGCCCAACGGCCCACCGGGCCCTTAGATCCGCGCCCTGATCGGGGGCGCTCAACCCACTATGGGTGACGGGCCCCTGTCACCTGCACTATATAAAGAGGTGGGGGTTGGCGGCTCGCGTCACGAGGTTCATCGTAGCGCCGTACACCCCACCTAATCCCCTAACGATCTAGGGTTAGTGCAGTGCTGACGGGAAGCACCGCCACCACCACTCTCTGCCATCACACCGGCACCGGCGCCATAGCCGGCAACTGGAGCTCCTCGAGCCACAAGGAAAGGTAATACCTATCACCACTACCGGAATCCCCATGCCCACTGGATCAACAGATCCTATCAGTTCCTACTATCATATATGCCTATGGACTTGCAGAGGCCAGAGGGTGACTACAATAGTGAATGTCAATTTCTGATGTTCATAACTTCATATATGCTTTTCTCTTGCAGTGCAGTTTTTGACTTTTGTTTAAACCTCTGCAGGCCTTTGACATGTTATTGTCACATAGATCATCCTTCCACTGTGCCCATAAATTCAGAAAAAGAAGAAAGATATCATCATAATTGATGTTTTTACCCACCTTCTATAATAGAAGTGTCACTTTTAACATTTTGTTCTATCCAATAATTTGTACCAATTTACAACCGCTGATTTTTCTTCTTCAAATATACACTAGATTTAGCAACTAGGTCATAATGGAGCAAGTAGAAGCGGTGTGCGTACGGTTAAGAGCAACTCTAGCAGACCCCGCATCCGGCCCCGACCTGTAAAATAACCGTCAAAATGCGGGTTCCCGCAAAAAATCCCGCCCGAACAGACCCCGCAAAGGCGGACGGTGTCGTGGATCTAAGACTGACAGTAGAATGGGGGTAGGTATGAGGAGGCAATATCCTAGCTATGGAGTAGTTGTACACGGATCAAGACTGGGATTTGTCACTCCGTATGACGGAGAGGTATCACTGGGCCCACTCGGTAATGCATCATCATAATGAGCTCAAAGTGACCAAGTGTCTGGTCACGGGATCATGCATTACGGTACGAGTAAAGTGACTTGCCGGTAACGAGATTGAACGAGGTATTGGGATACCGACGATCGAATCTCGGGCAAGTAACATACCGATTGACAAAGGGAATTGTATACAGGGTTGCTTGAATCCTCGACTTCATGGTTCATCCGATGAGATCATCGTGGAGTATGTGGGAGCCAACATGGGTATCTAGATCCCGCTGTTGGTTATTGGCCGGAGAGTCGTCTCGGCCATGTCTACATGTCTCCCGAACCCGTAGGGTCTACACACTTAAGGTTCGGTGACGCTAGGGTTGTAGGGATATGTATATGCAGTAACCCGAATGTTGTTCGGAGTCCCGGATGAGATCCCGGACGTCACGAGGAGTTCCGAAATGGTCCGGAGGTAAAGAATTATATATAGGAAGTGCTGTTTCGGCCATCGGGACAAGTTTCGGGGTCACCGGTATTGTACCGGGACCACCGGAAGGGTCCCGGGGGTCCACCGGGTGGGGCCACCTGCCCCGGGGGGCCGCATGGGCTATAGGGGGTGCGCCTTGGCCTACATGGGCCAAGGGCACCAGCCCCAATAGGCCCATGCGCCTAGGGTTTCAAAGGGGAAGAGTCCCACAAGGGGAAGGCACCCCCTAGGTGCCTTGGGGGGAGGGAATCCTCCCTTGGACGCCGCCCCCTAGGAGATTGGATCTCCTAGGGCTGGCGCCCCCCCTAGGCCCCCTATATATAGTGAGGGAAGGAGGGCCTCTTGAACCACGCATTTGGTAGCCTCCTTCTCCCTCTCCAACACCTCCTCCTCCTCCATAGTGCTTGGCGAAGCCCTGACGGAGTATTGCAGCTCCATCACCACCATGCCGTCGTGCTGCTGCTGGAGCCATCTTCCTCAACCTCTCCTTTCCCCTTGCTGGATCAAGAAGAAGGAGACGTTACACTGACCGTACGTGTGTTGAACGCGGAGGTGCCGTCCGTTCGGCGCTAGGATCTCCGGTCATTTGGATCATGTCGTGTACGACTACCTCATCCCCGTTCTTTGAACGCTTCCGCTCGCGATCTACAAAGGTATGTAGATGCATCCGATCACTCGTTTCTAGATGAACTCATAGATGGATCTTGGTGAAACCGTAGGAAAATTTTTGTTTTCTGCAACGTTCCCCAACAGTGGTATCAGAGCCAGGTTTATGCGTAGTTCTTCTTGCGCGGGTAGAACACAATTGGTTGTGGGCATAGATGTTGTCAACTTTCTTGCCGCTACTAGTCTTATCTTGCTTCAACGGTATTGTGGGATGAAGCGGCCCGGACCAACCTTACACGTACGCTTACGTGAGACCGGTTCCACCGACTAACATGCACTAGTTGCATAAGGTGGCTGGCGGGTGTCTGTCTCTCCCACTTTAGTTGGAGCGGATTCGATGAAAAGGGTCCTTATGAAGGGTAAATAGAAGTTGACAAACCACGTTGTGGCTTTCACGTAGGTAAGAAAACGTTCTTGCTAGAACCCTAATTCAGCCATGTAAAACTTGCAACAACAATTAGAGGACGTCTAACTTATTTTTGCAGCAAGTGCTTTGTGATATGATATGGCCAATGAATGATGAATGATATGTATGAGATGTTCATGCTATTGTAATAGGAATCACGACTTGCATGTCGATGAGTACGACAACCGGCAGGAGCGATAGGAGTGGTCTTTATTTTTTGTATGACCTGTGTGTCATTGAGAAATGCCATGTAAATTACTTTACTTTATTGCTAAACGCGTTAGCCATAGTAGTAGAAGTAAGAGTTGGCAAGCAACTTCATGGAGACACGATGATGGAGATCATGATGATGGAGATCATGGTGTCAAGCCGGTGACAAGATGATCATGGAGCCCCAAGATGGAGATCAAACGAGCTATGTGATATTGGCCATATCATGTCACTATTATTATTTGATTGCACGTGATGTTTATCATATTTTTGCATCTTGTTTACTTAGAACGACGGTAGTAAATAAGATGATCCCTCATAATAATTTCAAGAAAGTGTTCCCCCTAATTGTGCACCGTTGCGACAGTTCGTTGTTTCGAAGCACCACGTGATGATCGGGTGTGATAGATTCTAACGTTCACATACAACGGGTGTAAGACAGATTTACACATGCAAACACTTAGGTTGACTTGACGAGCCTAGCATGTGTACAGACATGGCCTCGGAACACAGAAGACCGAAAGGTCGAGCATGAGTCGTATAGAAGATACGATCAACATGAAGATGTTCACCGACGTTGACTGGTCCGTCTCACGTGATGATCGGACACGGCCTAGTTGACTCGGATCATGTTATACTTAGATGACTAGAAGAGGGATGTCTATCTAAGTGGGAGTTCATTAAATAATTTGATTAGATGAACTTAATTATCATGAACTTAGTCTAAAATATTTACAATATGTCTTGTAGATCAAATGGCCAACGTAGTCCTCAACTTCAACGCGTTCCTAGAGAAAACCAAGCTGAAAGACGATGACAACAACTATACGGACTGGGTCCGGAACTTGAGGATCATCCTCATAGCTGCCAAGAAAGATTATGTCCTACAAGCACCGCTGGGTGACGCACCTATTCTCCCTGCAGAACAAGACGTTATAAACGCTTGGCAGGCACGTACCGATGACTACTCCCTCGTTCAGTGCGGCATGCTTTACAGCTTAGAGCCGGGGCTCCAAAAGCGTTTTGAGAGACATGGAGCATATGAGATGTTCGAAGAGCTGAAAATGGTTTTTCAAGCTCATGCCCGGGTCGAGAGATATGAAGTCTCCAACAAATTCTTCAGCTGTAAGATGGAGGAAAATAGTTCTGTCAGTGAGCACATACTCACTATGTCTGGGTTACATAACCGCTTGACTCAGCTGGGAGTTAATCTCCCGGATGACGTGGTCATTGACAGAATCCTTTAGTCGCTTCCACCAAGCTACAAGAGCTTTGTGATGAACCTCAATATGCAGGGGATGGAAAAGACCATTCCTGAAGTATTTGCTATGCTGAAATCAGCAGAGGTAGAAGTCAAGAAGGAACATCAAGTGTTGATGGTCAATAAAACCACTAAGTTCAAGAAGGGCAAGGATAAAAAGAACTTCAAGAAGGACGGCAAGGGAGTTGCCGCGCCCGGCAAGCAAGCTGCCGGGAAGAAGCCAAAGAATGGACCCAAGCCCGAGACTGAGTGCTTTTATTGCAAGGGAAGTGGTCACTGGAAGCGGAACTGCCCCAAATACTTAGCGGACAAGAAGGCCGGCAAAATGAAAGGTATATGTGATATACATGTAATTGATGTGTACCTTACCAGTACTCGTAGTAGCTCTTGGGTATTTGATACCGGTGCAGTTGCTCACATTTGTAACTCAAAGCAGGATCTGCGGAATAAGCGGAGACTGGCGAAGGACGTGGTGACGATGCGCGTCGGGAATGGTTCCAAGGTCGATGTGATCGCCGTCGGCACGCTGCCTCTACATTTACCTACGGGATTAGTTTTAAACCTCAATAATTGTTATTTAGTGCCAGCTCTGAGCATGAACATTGTATCAGGATCTCGTTTAATTTGAGATGGCTACTCATTTAAATCCGAGAATAATGGTTATTCTATTTATATGAGAGATATGTTTTATGGTCATGCTCCTATGGTGAATGGTTTATTCTTAATGAATCTCGAGCGTAATACTACACATATTCATAGTGTGAGTACCAAAAGATGTAAGGTTGATAATGATAGTCCCACATACTTGGGGCACTGCCGCCTTGGTCACATAGGTGTCAAACGCATGAAGAAGCTCCATGGAGATGGACTTTTAGAGTCTCTTGATTACGAATCATTTGACACGTGCAAACCATGCCTCATGGGAAAAATGACCAAGACTCCATTCTCAGGAACAATGGAGCGAGCAACCAACTTATTGGAAATCATACATACTGATGTGTGCGGTCCAATGAGTGTAGAAGCTCGCGGTGGCTATCGTTATGTTCTCACCCTCACTGATGACTTGAGTAGATATGGGTATGTCTACTTAATGAAACACAAGTCTGAAACCTTTGAAAAGTTCAAGGGATTTCAGAGTGAGGTTGAGAATCAACGTGACAGGAAAATCAAGTTTCTACGATTAGATCGTGGAGGAGAATACTTGAGTCACGAATTTGGCACACACTTAAGAAAATGTGGAAAAGTTTCACAACTCACGCCGCCTGGAACACCTCAGCGTAATGGTGTGTCTGAACGTCGTAATCGCACTCTATTAGATATGGTACGATCTATGATGTCTCTTACCGATTTACCGCTATCTTTTTGGGGCTATGCTTTAGAGACTGCCGCATTCACTTTAAATAGGGCTCCGTCGAAATCCGTTGAGACGACACCGTTTGAATTATGGTTTGGGAAGAAACCTAAGTTGTCGTTTCTAAAAGTTTGGGGATGCGATGCTTATGTCAAGAAACTTCAACCTGAAAAGCTCGAACCCAAGTCGGAAAAATGCGTCTTCATAGGATACCCTAAAGAAACTGTTGGGTATACCTTCTACCTCAGATCCGAAGGCAAGATCTTTGTTGCCAAGAATGGATCCTTTCTAGAGAAGGAGTTTCTCTCGAAAGAAGTAAGTGGGAGGAAAGTAGAACTTGATGAAGTATTACCTCTTGAACCGGAAAAAGGCACAACTCAAGAAAATGTTCCTGAGGTGCCTGCACCGACTAGAGAGGAAGTTATTGATGATGATCAAGATACTTCTGATCAAGCTCCTACTGAAATTCGAAGGTCCACAAGGACACGTTCCGCACCAGAGTGGTACGGCAACCCTGTCTTGGAAATCATGTTGTTAGACAACGGTGAACCTTCGAACTATGAAGAAGCGATGGCGGGCCCGGATTCTGACAAATGGCTAGAAGCCATGAAATACGAGATAGGATCCATGTATGAAAACAAAGTATGGACTTTGACTGACTTGCTCAATGATCAGTGAGCCATAGAAAATAAATGGATCTTTAAGAAGAAGACAGACGCGGATGGTAATGTGACCATCTATAAAGCTCGGCTTGTCGCTAAGGGTTATCGACAAGTTCAAGGGGTTGACTACGATGAGACTTTCTCACCGGTAGCGAAGCTAAAGTCCGTCCGAATCATGTTAGCAATTGCCGCATTCTATGATTATGAGATATGGCAAATGGACGTCAAAACGGCATTCCTTAATGGTTTCCTTAAGGAAGAATTGTATATGATGCAGCCGGAAGGTTTTGTCGATCCTAAGAATGCTGACAAGGTGTGCAAGCTCCAACGCTCGATTTATGGGCTGGTGCAAGCATCTCGGAGTTGGAACATTCACTTTGATGAGATGATCAAAGAGTTTGGGTTTACGCAGACTTATGGAGAAGCCTGCGTTTACAAGAAAGTGAGTGGGAGCTCTGTAGCATTTCTCATATTATATGTAGATGACATACTTTTGATGGGAAATGATATAGAACTCTTGGACAGCATTAAGGCCTACTTGAATAAGAGTTTTTCAATGAAGGACCTTGGAGAAGCTGCTTATATATTAGGCATCAAGATCCATAGAGATAGATCAAGACGCCTCATAGGTCTTTCACAAAGCACATACCTTGAGAAGATATTGAAGAAGTTCAATATGGATCAGGCTAAGAAGGGGTTCTTACCTGTGTTACAAGGTATGAAATTGAGCTCAGCTCAATGTCCGACCACGGCAGAAGAGATAGAAGAGATGAGTGTCATCCCCTATGCCTTAGCCATAGGTTCTATTATGTATGCCATGCTATGTACCAGACCTGATGTAAACCTTGCCGTAAGTTTGGTAGGAAGGTACCAAAGTAATCTCGGCAAGGAACACTGGACAGCGGTCAAGAATATCCTGAAGTACCTGAAAAGGACTAAGGAAATGTTTCTCGTTTATGGAGGTGACGAAGAGCTCGTCGTAAAGGGTTACGTCGACGCTAGCTTCGACACAGATCTGGATGACTCAAAGTCACAAACCGGATACGTGTATATTTTGAATGGGGGGGCAGTAAGCTGGTGCAGTTGCAAGCAGAGCGTCGTGGCGGGATCTACATGTGAAGCGGAGTACATGGCAGCCTCGGAGGCAGCACATGAAGCAATTTGGGTGAAGGAGTTCATCACCGACCTAGGAGTCATACCCAATGCGTCGGGACCAATCAAACTCTTCTGTGACAACACTGGAGCTATTGCACTCGCCAAGGAGCCCAGGTTTCACAAGAAGACAAGGCACATCAAGCGTCGCTTCAACTCCATTCGTGAAAATGTTCAAGATGGAGACATAGATATTTGTAAAGTACATACGGACCTGAATGTAGCAGATTCATTGACTAAACCTCTCCCTAGAGCAAAACATGATCAACACCAGAATTCCATGGGTGTTCGATTCATCACAATGTAACTAGATTATTGACTCTAGTGCAAGTGGGAGACTGTTGGGAATATGCCCTAGAGGCAATAATAAAAGCATTATTATTATATTTCCTTGTTCATGATAATTGTCTTTATTCATGCTATAATTGTGTTATCCGGAAATCGTAATACATGTGTGAATAACAAACACCAACATGTCCCTAGTAAGCCTCTAGTTGACTAGCTCGTTGATCGACAGATAGTCATGGTTTCCTGACTATGGACATTGGATGTCATTGATAACGAGATCACATCATTAGGAGAATGATGTGATGGACAAGACCCAATCCTAAACATAGCATAAAGATCGCATAGTTCGTTTGCTAGAGTTTTTCCAAAGTCAAGTGTCTTTTCCTTAGACCATGAGATCGTGTAACTCCCGGATACCGTAGGAGTGCTTTGGGTGTACCAAACGTCACAACGTAACTGGTGACTATAAAGGTATACTACGGGTATCTCCGAAAGTGTCTGTTGGGTTGACACGGATCAAGACTGGGATTTGTCACTCCGTATGACGGAGAGGTATCACTAGGCCCACTTGGTAATGCATCATCATTATGAGCTCAAAGTGACCAAGTGTCTGGTCACGGGATCTTGCATTACGGTACGAGTAAAGTGACTTGCCGGTAACGAGATTGAACGAGGTATTGGGATACCCACGATCGAATCTCGGGCAAGTAACATACCGATTGACAAAGGGAATTGTATACGGGGTTGCTTGAATCCTCGACATCGTGGTTCATCCGATGAGATCATCGTGGAGTATGTGGGAGCCAACATGGGTATCCAGATCCCGCTGTTGGTTATTGGCCGGAGAGTCATCTCGGTCATGTCTACATGTCTCCCGAACCCGTAGGGTCTACACACTTAAGGTTCGGTGACGCTAGGGTTGTAGGGATATGTATATGCAGTAACCCGAATGTTGTTCGGAGTCCCGGATGAGATCCCGGACGTCACGAGGAGTTCCGAAATGGTCCGGAGGTAAAGAATTATATATAGGAAGTGCTGTTTCGGCCATCGGGACAAGTTTCGGGGTCACCGGTATTGTACCGGGACCACCGGAAGGGTCCCGGGGGTTCACCAGGTGGGGCCACCTGCCCCGGGTGGCCGCATGGGCTATAGGGGGTGCGCCTTGGCCTACATGGGCCAAGGGCACCAGCCCCAATAGGACCATGCGCCTAGGGTTTCAAAGGGGAAGAGTCCCACAAGGGGAAGGCACCCCCTAGGTGCCTTGGGGGGGAGGGAATCCTCCCTTGGCCGCCGCCCCCCTAGGAGATTGGATCTCCTAGGGCAGGCGCCCCCCTAGGCACCCTATATATAGTGAGGGAAGGAGGGCCTCTTGAACCACGCATTTGGTTGCCTCCTTCTCCCTCTCCAACACCTCCTCCTCCTCCATAGTGCTTGGCGAAGCCCTAACGGAGTATTGCAGCTCCATCACCACCACGTCGTCATGCTGCTGCTGGAGCCATCTTCCTCAACCTCTCCTTTCCCCTTGCTGGATCAAGAAGAAGGAGACGTTACGCTGACCGTACGTGTGTTGAACGCGGAGGTGCCGTCCGTTCGGCGCTAGGATCTCCGGTGATTTGGATCACGTCGTGTACGACTACCTCATCCCCGTTCTTTGAACGCTTCCGCTCGCGATCTACAAAGGTATGTAGATGCATCCGATCACTCGTTGCTAGATGAACTCATAGATGGATCTTGGTGAAACCGTAGGAATTTTTTTGTTTTCTACAACGTTCCCCAACAGTGGCATCATGAGCTAGGTCTATGCGTAGTTCTTCTTGCGCGAGTAGAACACAATTGGTTGTGGGCTTAGATGTTGTCAACTTTCTTGCCGCTACTAGTCTTATCTTGCTTCAACGGTATTGTGGGATGAAGCGGCCCAGACCAACCTTACACGTACGCTTACGTGAGACCGGTTCCACCGACTAACATGCACTAGTTGCATAAGGTGGTTGGCGGGTGTCCGTCTCTCCCACTTTAGTTGGAGCGGATTCGATGAAAAGGGTCCTTATGAAGGGTAAATAGAAGTTGACAAATCACGTTGTGGCTTTCACGTAGGTAAGAAAACGTTCTTGCTAGAACCCTAATTCAGCCACGTAAAACTTGCAACAACAATTAGAGGACGTCTAACTTGTTTTTGCAGCAAGTGCTTTGTGATATGATATGGCCAATGAATGATGAATGATATGTATGAGATGTTCATGCTATTGTAATAGGAATCACGACTTGCATGTCGATGAGTATGACAACCGGCAGGAGCCATAGGAGTTGTCTTTATTTTTTGTATGATCTGCGTGTCATTGAGAAACGCCATGTAAATTACTTTACTTTATTGCTAAACGCGTTAGCCATAGTAGTAGAAGTAATAGTTGGCGAGCAACTTCATGGAGACACGATGATGGAGATCATGATGATGGAGATCATGGTGTCAAGCCGGTGACAAGATGATCATGGAGCCCCAAGATGGAGATCAAAGGAGCTATGTGATATTGGCCATATCATGTCACTATTATTATTTGATTGCATGTGATGTTTATCATGTTTTTGCATCTTGTTTACTTAGAACGACGGTAGTAAATAAGATGATCCCTCATAATAATTTCAAGAAAGTGTTCCCCCCTAATTGTGCACCGTTGCGACAGTTCGTTGTTTCGAAGCACCACGTGATGATCGGGTGTGATAGATTCTAATGTTCACATACAACGGGTGTAAGACAGATTTACACATGCAAACACTTAGGTTGACTTGACGAGCCTAGCATGTGTACAGACATGGCCTCGGAACACAGAAGACCGAAAGGTCGAGCATGAGTCGTATAGAAGATACGATCAACATGAAGATGTTCACCGATGTTGACTGGTCCGTCTCACGTGATGATCGGACACGGCCTAGTTGACTCGGATCATGTTATACTTAGATGACTAGAAGAGAGATGTCTATCTAAGTTGGAGTTCATTAAATAATTTGATTAGATGAACTTAATTATCATGAACTTAGTCTAAAATATTTACAATATGTCTTGTAGATCAAATGGCCAATGTAGTCCTCAACTTCAACGCGTTCCTAGAAAAAACCAAGCCGAAAGACGATGGCAGCAACTATACTGACTGGGTCCGGAACCTGAGGATCATCCTCATAGCTGCCAAGAAAGATTATGTCCTACAAGCACCGCTGGGTGACGCACCTATTCTCCCTGCAGAACAAGACGTTATGAATGCTTGGCAGGCACGTACCGATGACTACTCCCTCGTTCAGTGCGGCATGCTTTACAGCTTAGAGCCGGGGCTCCAAAAGCGTTTTGAGAGACATGGAGCATATGAGATGTTCGAAGAGCTGAAAATGGTTTTTCAAGCTCATGCCCGGGTCGAGAGATATGAAGTCTCCGACAAATTCTTCAGCTGTAAGATGGAGGAAAATAGTTCTGTCAGTGAGCACATACTCACTATGTCTGGGTTACATAACCGCTTGACTCAGCTGGGAGTTAATCTCCCGGATGACGCGGTGATTGACAGAATCCTTCAGTCGCTTCCACCAAGCTACAAGAGCTTTGTGATGAACTTCAATATGCAGGGGATGGAAAAGACCATTCCTGAAGTATTTGCTATGCTGAAATCAGCAGAGGTAGAAGTTAAGAAGGAACATCAAGTGTTGATGGTTAATAAAACCACTAAGTTCAAGAAGGGCAAGGGTAAAAAGAACTTCAAGAAGGACGGCAAGGGAGTTGCCGCGCCCGACAAGCAAGCTACCGAGAAGAAGCCAAAGAATGGACCCAAGCCCGAGACTGAGTGCTTTTATTGCAAGGGAAGTGGTCACTGGAAGCGGAACTGCCCCAAATACTTAGCGGACAAGAAGGCCGGCAAAACGAAAGGTATATGTGATATACATGTAATTGATGTATACCTTACCAGTACTCGTAGTAGCTCTTGGGTATTTGATACCGGTGCAGTTGCTCACATTTGTAACTCAAAGCAGGAGCTGCGGAATAAGCGGAGACTGGCGAAGGACGAGGTGACGATGCGCGTCGGGAATGGTTCCAAGGTCGATGTGATCGCCGTCGGCATGCTGCCTCTACATTTACCTACGGGATTAGTTTTAAACCTCAATAATTGTTATTTAGTGCCAGCTTTGAGCATGAACATTGTATCAGGATCTCGTTTAATTCGAAATGGCTACTCATTTAAATCCGAGAATAATGGTTGTTCTATTTATATGAGAGATATGTTTTATGGTCATGCTCCTATGGTGAATGGTTTATTCTTAATGAATCTCGAGCGTAATACTACACATATTCATAGTGTGAGTACCAAAAGATGTAAGGTTGATAATGATAGTCCCACATACTTGTGGCACTGCCGCCTTGGTCACATAGGTGTCAAACGCATGAAGAAGCTCCATGCAGATGGACTTTTAGAGTCTCTTGATTACGAATCATTTGACACGTGCGAACCATGCCTCATGGGAAAAATGATCAGGTAGTTGTGTATATGTTTAGAATACTTGTGTGGTGGGGTTAGACTTTACTTGGCACTAGATGTCTTTCCATGTGTGATCTGGGGGCATTATCATGGAGATGGATTTTTTTATCTCAGATGGCATCGTATATTCGATATTGCTGTGAACTTCTTGGATATAAGAGAGATTGAATATTACTTCTTCCGTCCTGAAATAAGTGACTCAACTTTCTACTAACTTTACACTAAAGCTAGTACAGAGTTGAGTTACTTATTTTGGGACGGAGGGAGTATTATTTAGGGAAAGTGAGATTGATTTTCTTTTTCTCAAAGCAATGCCACTGACTACACCACAACCAAGGAAGAACTAGTCCAACTACTCAGAAAAAGCTCTAGGTTCACCGTACCAGTCTCATGCTTTCAGCTCATCGATAATCCACAAGAGCCGGGATTGGGCGCTGCATGTCTCTGTTGTTGAAGACCCAAGCGTTTCGAAGCTTCCATAGGTTCCAAGCAATTAGCATGACTACCGAGTCGAACCTTTTGCCGGCTTTTAGGCAAGTAAATTCTGATTTCACAGGGACAGGTTCCTGTTAGGATGATCTCCACCCTATGGGCCCAACGGCCCACCGGGCCCTTAGATCCGCGCCCTGATCGGGGGCGCTCAACCCACTATGGGTGACGGGCCCCTGTCACCTGCACTATATAAAGAGGTGAGGGTCAGCGGCTCGCATCACGAGGTTCATTGCAGCGCCGTACACCCCACCTAATCCCCTACCGATCTAGGGTTAGTGCAGTGCTGACGGGAAGCACCGCCACCACCACTCTCTGCCATCACACCGGCACCGGCGCCATAGCCGGCAACCGGAGCTCCTCGAGCCACAAGGAAAGGTAATACCTATCACCACTATCAGAATCCCCATGCCCACTGGATCAACAGATCCTATCAATGGTATCAGCCCAGGTTGGCGTTTTGGATTTTCGGTAGCAACAAAAATTTCCCCCTCCCCAAAGAACCCTAGAACAGGGTAGAGAAGGAATCACCAGAGACGGGCCTTGGGCTCGCCGGCAAAGATGCGCCATTGCAAGGCCGCGCCGGTTCCTCTCGATCCGAACGGGCATCGGCAAGCCGAGCCGTTCGGACAAAGAACAACCCCGCGAGGGGCAAAGTACACCGCAGCCAAGCCCATTCGACGGCAGCACGCTTACCGCAAGGGAAAACACGCAACCGGCGAAGGGGATGTCCACGGCGCTACCGTAGAGTGCTCTGACGTCACAGAAAACGAAGGGGAGCAGAAGAGATCCTCATCCGCGTCGAATCTCTCTCTCTCTCTCTCTCTCTCTCTCTGTTGCACAGAAGGTGGAGAAAGGGGAAAGGAAAGGGGAGGGGCTCACGGCGCGGTGACAGATCGACATCGTCGCCGGCGGCTGGCGCAGCCCTAACCCGGCGCCACTCCGGCGCCGTCGCGCGTAGTGGAGAAGAGGGAGGCTAAGGCACGTCTCTCTTTCTGTTAAAGGAAGGCGGAGGGAGGACTGGAGGGCGAAGAAAGAGAGAGAGAGAGAGAGAGAGAGAGAGAGAGAGAGAGAAAGAGGAGAAAGAGCGGCCCGAGTGGCAAGGTGGCCGGCCATCGCCGGCGGCCGGCGCGGGCGGCCGGGGCGCTGCCCCTGTTTTGCCGTTGTAGTCGCTCGGAGGGAGAGGGAGCAGAGAGACGGGAGAGAGAGAGATCAAGGCGAACGAGACGAATGGGGGCGCTAGGTTTCAGTTGGGAGGAACCCTCCCAATTTTCTTCCAGCGAAATCGGCGCTTGGCCTGATCCTGATCGACGTTTACTGATGAAACCCTTGCGCAGATGGGCCAGTAGGCCGAAAGTGGCTTGGGCTTTTGGCCGGCAGACAGGCCAGAGAGCCGCACCCCGCGCTGGGCCTTATGGCCGAAAGATTCCTGGGCTGAGAGCCTGCAGACCAGGCAAGGGAGGCGCGCGGTCGCCCCAGGCCTTTGGGCCGAAAGAGGAGGAAGCCCAGCCGTGCGCGCTGCGCTGGCGGTTTTATTTGTTTTTTGTTTTCTGTCCAGTTTCTGGGAAAATATAATACAAATTTTTTTCTATTCAAATTATTCAGAGAATTTTTTTTCTAGAAAATAGAAAAGTAAACAGAAAAAGTTTCTGAAAATGAAATAGAATTTTTCAGAAAACGATATGTTCATGAATTTATAAACAAAATAATAAAGTTCATAAATTTTTATTTAGTCAAAGAAAAGTTTCTGTAAATCGTAAAAAGTTCATGAATTTTTTATTCATGTTTTTTCCGCTTCGTAAATAATTAATAGTACTCTTTTACAAAGAAAGAAAAAGTATTATCCTCCAATTAAATTGGAACCAAAGGGAAAATTTAATTGGATGAACAGTTTTTTGAGAGAAGTTTTTTTCACTTGTGGGTGAAATCAGGTTCAGATAGCTTCTGCTATGATAGTAGAAAGATATTTGATTAAAGTTTGATTATGGTATTGTTATTTTCTGACCAACGTTGATGATGACAATATTATAATTTAATGAGTCTTATAGTTAAAAGTTCAAATCTTTGATAATTTTTTGTATCAAAGTGACCAATTTTCAGAGCATTTGATAAAGATTGAGAAATATATATTAAAAGTTTTCCGCTGCAATAAAGCTGATGATGATGATTATTTCTTAGCAAAGTTGTTTAATAGAAATACTATCATCACATTGTTTATGAGTTATATGCATTATTTCCATTTCTGCCCAACGGTGATATGGAATTAATGTAGAAGAATGAGTTTTATTCTAATTCTACCACAACGGTGATTTAGAGTATAAAGGAAGTTTTACAAAAGTTTAATGTGCATATTTTTTTAACCAAACCAACGTAGGGTTATTATTATGCTCATTATTGTTGATTATTGGCTATGTTTTCTCAGACTAAAAGTTTTCCATGCTTTCATTCGTGAAAGCGAATGGCTGGGTACTTGTGACCCGAAAGATGACCACGAAAGGTCATAACGTGAGGGAGTATGTTCTCTCTAAAGAATGGCTTCAAAAGAAAAGAATTCTTGGATATGAATCCAAGAGCAGAAAACAGATAGATCATTGAGAGTCTTGGTTGACGAATGTCTTTCATGTATTCTATATGAAGAAGATTTTTCAGTCAACATGATTTGAGATGAAACAAGCAACATGCGTGTTTAATTTGACCAACGTTGGATTAAGCATGTGTGTCAAAGAGCGTTCGAATTTATTTCTAAATTTGATGATTGCATATGCGATCAAAAGAGCCAATTCTGGCATTCATGTTCCTTACAGGGAATTACCTGCATAGCGGGAAAGAGGATTACGATAAAACCCGCATGGCGGGGAAAGTCTGGGAAAATACCTGCGTAACTGGGTAAAGTTGACATAGTATTATGTCAAAAATCCTATATGTCAGGAGAAATTCTGGCAAAGGACTTATCCTGTATGACAGGAGAAAGATATGACGACTCATGTGCTTAATGTGTCTCACTCTAGAAGAAAAGTATGGAGTAGCTATTATGCTTTCCTAGTATCGACCGTACACCTTATGTGTAATGGTCATTAAGCACTCAATAAATCCAAAGAGATTAAAAGTTACAGATGAACCTAAAGATAAGAATGATATGCAAGTGTGACCTGCAAAAGTACTAATGATAAAGAACTATGTTGAGTTTCTGAAATGAAATGAGGAAAAAGTACTCCCATACTAGTTAAAACATAACTTCATTTTGTATGAAGAGATAACTTCATTTCGTATGAAGTAATCTGATGAATGAAGTAGATAATCGAAGTTTCCTCAATTCACAAGAGTTATCAATGATTTTTGAAATTGTGGCAGAAAAGTTCTTGCCACATTTCGAGGGGGAGAAAGAAATATGAGATAAATTAAGATTGATGAAACTCCCCTATACTTTAGATAACGTGATGAAGAATGTGATCGTCTGGGGGAGTACGACGTTCATAATCATACCCCTAAAGAAAAGAAATAGTTGTATTTCTGGATCTTTTACAGTTCCGAAAGCAGAGTAAGGAACACTAAGACGGTGCTTAAAGTGCCATAAAGAAGAAAGTTTTAACAGAATAAACCCAAATTATAAAGTTTAAAGATACGCCATTTTTTAGTGAAGATGGAGTAATCTGGGAGAGCATGTTGTATGACCTATACAACACATGTTGTTAGCTCTATAAAGGAATGAGAAAATCAGATACTTCTGATTACTATTAAGTCTATGTTAGTGAAATTCAAATGGAGGTTGATCCCACCTCATTTAAAGCGCTCATTCGAGCTTTGTGAAGTGTCTGCTTATCTACATGATAAGAGACTATGTGAGATGAAATGAAAGTGTGCATCCCGACCATGTTTGGGACTGATGAGTAATTTTCAATGGAGCCAAAACAGTAGGCTGTAAAGAGTCTACAAGGACAATGTGACTCCAAAGGAAATATGTAAAGGTGTAAAACACGACTTAAATCGAAAGGTTTTTGCGCGTTTTGCACTGAATAGATTACAATGAGTGTTGGTAGCACATCATGATCTGAGTTACATTAGATGAAAGATATTATGACCTGAGTTACATCAGATGAAAGTAAAGAACGCAAGGGATAATACCTGAAGAAGTCCTTTATGGACTAAAGCAATCAAATGTTGTTTTGGGTTAAAGAAAATGAGAGGACAATTGTATTCGTGCTAAGTTATAGAATGGGAAATTCATTTCCTAATCATGTGCATGTGGATGACATCCTACTTGCTAGTGGTGATGTCAACCTACTACAGTAGGAGAAAAGAAGTTCTTGTCCTCAAAGTTCAAAAGAATGTTCTCGGTAGAGTGTCTCTCGTTATAAGTATCGAGATTCATAAAGAAAAGAATAAAAGGGGGTATTAGGGATGTCGAATGGACATGCTAAGAAAGGTCTCTAAAGTGTGCATGCGAGAAAACCTACGCCTGTTCTTATAGTTAAGGGTAATGGAACTGGAAACTATGGTGTTCCAAAAGTTGATGAGAAAAGATTGAAAACAGATATGATACCATATGCTTCAGTTGTTGGAAGCTCAATACATTACCCTGACACAGTTCACATATCCGGGTTGTTTTGGCAATGTCCAGTCCATATATAGATCACTCGAATGGAGTCAAAGATATCGGCCTCAAGCTGAAAGAAATAAGTGCTCTCAAAAGATTGTGAGTACAAAGACATGACTTGTGAAATGTATAGCGAAATCCACAATTGTCGCTAACTTTCATACTTGGAGGTTTTTGTGTTGAAAAGCTCCAAAGAATGAAGCAATTATCATCAATGTGATGCAAAGATATTTTATAGCTTGATATGAGGCTGAGGGACAGGCAAAATGGTTAAGGAGACCTGTACCCGGAGTTGATAATGGTTGACAACATCGATAACTATTTGAAGTCTTTCGCTCCTATGACAACGAATCAAGTGTTGATGCCAAACACACCGACACAAAGTTATGCGTTGTAAAGGAGAAAGTCCGGAATTATGTAGAAATGCTTGAAGCATAAAAGGCAACAGACAAGTGTTTGCAGATCTGCTTATTAAAGGCTTACCGCCCAGTGTGTTCGGAGAACAGACAGTCGACATGGGTTTTATGGTATAGTCTAAGATTTCCGGACAATAAAGGGCCCAAGGTTAAAGAATTTGTTTCAAAACAGAGAGGTACGTTGTGGCTGTCTGATTCTATCGGCAATTGAGCTGTGACGATGAAACATGTTTTATGTATTGATCTGTTATGAAACGAGTAAAGTAAAAGTATACGGTCAAAAGTGAAAGTTGAGATCAAGGGGGAGAATGTTAGGATGATCTCCACCCTGTGGGCCCAACGGCCCACTGGGCCCTTAGATCCGCGCCCTGATCGGGGGCGCTCAACCCACTATGGGTGACGGGCCCCTGTCACCTGCACTATATAAAGAGGTGGGGGTCGGCGGCTCGCGTCACGAGGTTCATCGCAGCGCCGTACACCCCACCTAATCCCCTACCGATCTAGGGTTAGTGCAGTGCTGACGGGAAGCACCGCCACCACCACTCTCTGCCATCACACCGGCACCGACGCCATAGCCGGCAACTGGAGCTCCTCGAGCCACAAGGAAAGGTAATACCTATCACCACTACCGGAATCCCCATGCCCACTGGATCAACAGATCCTATCAGTTCCTACTATCATATATGCATATGGACTTGCAGAGGCTAGAGGGTGACTACAATAGTGAATGTCAATTTCTGATGTTCATAACTTCATATATGCTTTTCTCTTGCAGTGCAGTTTTTGACTTTTGTTTAAACCTCTGCAGGCCTTTGACATGTTACTGTCACATAGATCATCCTTCCACTGTGCCCATAAATTCAGAAAAAGAAGAAAGATATCATCATAATTGATGTTTTTACCCACCTTCTATAACAGAAGTGTCACTTTTAACGTTTTGTTCTATCTAATAATTTGTACCAATTTACAACCGCTGATTTTTCTTCTTCAAATATACACTAGATTTAGCAACTAGGTCATAACGGAGCAAGTAGAAGCGGTGTGCGTACGGTTAAGAGCAACTCTAGCAGACCCCGCATCCGGCCCCGACCCGTAAAATAACCGTCAAAATGTGGGTTCCCGTGAAAAATCCCGCCCGAACAGACCCCGCAAAGGCTGACGGTGTCGTGGATCTAAGACTGACAGTAGAATGGGGGTAGGTATGAGGAGGCAATATCCTAGCTACGGAGTAGTTGTACACACGAGTTTTACGAGTTCAGGCCCTTCTCGGAGGAAGTAACAGCCCTACGTCTTGGTGCCCTGAGGCGGTCGACTGGATTATATGTGTGTATGTGTTTACAAAAGTGCGAACCCTTGTCCCAGAGGAGGGAGGTGGCTTATATAGAGTGCGCCAGGACCCAGCTCCCCTCCATTACACAGTGTTCAATCCTCATAAAGGAAAGGCGTTACTGGTAACGTCTATAGTAAATGTCATAAATGCTCATAATGATATGGTTTAAGTCCTAACCGTTGCAGAGTGGAGAGTTCCTCATCTTCTGGTGGTCGAGTGTCTTCAAGGTGGTCGAGTGAGCGCATCTCCATGGTCGAGTGGATGATGATTTCTCTTCGACTGCTTCTGATTCTTTGTAAAGATGTCCTTGGGGAGGGTATGCTGGACAGGTCCATGACCCTACCCTAGGTACATAGCTTCATCATTAGCCCCCGAATGGATCAGGGTTTGAGTGGGGAAGGGGTTGAGAACACTTCCGACCCACTCTTTGTGCTACGAATATGCCTTGTCCTGAAACAATGAGTTGAGGAGACGACGTCGACTCCTTTCTCAATCGCTTTGGTCCATTCTTGGTTGTTGTCGAGTGAACTTTCATGGTAGAATTCCGAATGATGATGTAGAGGATGTTTGTCTTCAGTCTGACAGGTTGTTCTGCTCTCCACGGATCTCGCGGGATTCGAATTTTGGGAAGCGCGCCAGACGGGAGGAACCGAGGTTATCGGGACAGATTAGGTAAGTCTCCTCGATCCCCGCGCCACCTTTTTCGCCACGTATAGCGTGCGTGACTGTTGCGGGATTTGTTTAGATCGCTTGGGTCCACCAGTCAGCCACTCGGTGGAAGGCCTTTGAAAGCACAAGTGCTCCCTAGGTGGTTTTGGTAATTAATGACAACATATCTCTTGTTGGACTAACATTTCTATCTAGTATGTTTCAGATAAGTTCAACAATGGAGTGGCATGGACTAAAGGTTGTGGGAAGTTCTCCAAGATGCTAAGGACAAAGGATTGGCTAAAGCTTAAAGCTCAAGACTCTTCATTTTACATTTTAGTGATCCAAGATCACATTGAGTCCATAGGAAAAGCCAATACTATCAAGGAGGGATGAGGTGTTGCTTAATGAGCCTCTTGCTCAAGTGCTTAATGATATGCTCTAAAATCCTCAGCTACTTTCCCACTTCCACATATGACCTAAACCCAAAGCCAAACTCGGACCTACCGATTATTTCTATCCGGCGCCACCGAGTTTCACTTGTCATAGCCATTGCCAGAAACTCTAATCAGTTCGGTCTCGCCGATGGGATCTCGGTCTCACCGAGATGGGCCTGCAAACTCTCTGTTACCTATTGCAATACTTTCGGTCCCACCGAGATATGCAATCGGCCCCACCGAGTTTGCTTGGTCAACTCTCTGTTTCACTTATTACCCAAATCGGTCCCACCGAGTTTGAGTAATCGGTCAAACCGAGTTTTGAATTTACCCTAACCCTAGCACATCGGTCCCACCGAGTTGATCCAGTCGGTCCCACCGAAAATCTCTAAAGGTCACTAGGTTTACCTTTTCGGTCCGACCGAGTTTGTTGATTTGGTCCCACCGAGATTGGAAAACTGTGTGTAACGGTTGGATTTTGTGTGGAGGCTATATATACCCCTCCACCTCCTCTTCATTCGAATAGAGAGCCATCAGAACACACCTACACTTCCAACTCATATGTTCTGAGAAAGAACTACCTACTCATGTGTTGAGACCAAGATATTCCATTCCTACCATATGAATCTTGATCTCTAGCCTTCCCCAAGTTGCTTTCCACTCAAATCTTCTTTCCACCAAATCCAAATCCTATGAGAGAGAGTTGAGTGTTGGGGAGACTATCATTTGAAGCACAAGAGCAAGGAGTTCATCATCAACACACCATTTGTTACTTCTTGGAGAGTGGTGTCTCCTAGATTGGCTAGGTGTCACTTGGGAGCCTCCTACAAGATTGTGGAGTTGAACCAAGGAGTTTGTAAGGGCAAGGAGATCGCCTACTTCATGAAGATCTACTGCTAGTGAGGCAAGTCCTTCGTGGGCGATGGCCATGGTGGGATAGACAAGGTTGCTTCTTCGTGGACCCTTCGTGGGTGGAGCCCTCCGTGAACTCACGCAACCGTTACCCTTCGTGGGTTGAAGTCTCCATCAATGTGGATGTAGGATAGCACCACCTATCCGAACCACGGGAAAAACATCCGTGTCTCCAATTGCGTTTGAATTCTCCAAACCCTTCCCTTTACATTCTTGCAAGTTACATGCTTTACTTTCCGCTGCCTATTTACTCTTTGCATACTTGCTTGATATGTATTGTGAATGTTGAAATTATGCCTAAACTCCACTTAAACCAAAAAGGCTTAAAAATTGCAACTTTAGTATTAAGTGTCTAATCACCCCCCCTCTAGACACATCTACTTCAAGGTCCTACAAGTGGTATCAGAGCTTTGGTCTCCATTGCCTTGGTTTAATCACCATTGGAGGAAGATGGATGTGTCCACCTTAGGGAGTCTTAGACATAGAGTGCCTATTCTTGATGGAGAATATTTTCATGAGTGGAAAAATGAGATGCTTGTAATCTTTAATCAATATCATTTGAACAAGTATATTGCTAGTCCTTGTGCACCTCATATTGATCCTTTGCATCCTACCCTAGATGAAGATATTGACATGATTCGCAATCTTAGAACTATTGAGCTCATCATTAGAGGATTGCCCAAAAATTTGATTGCTAGTTTGCCTACTCTTAATTGTGCCTATACTATATGGAAATTTCTTGAGGAATGATTTCCCGATCATTCCTTGAAAAATTTGGATGAAATTCTCCATAAATCTATTGCCTTGAGTAAGATGAACTCTAGTGATCCTAGTTTTGGTGACTGTCTATTTGAGCTTACCAATCTCAAGCGTGCTAAAGGAGATGTTGGAATCATTATATCCGAAGCTATAAGAATTCATAAAAGTGACAACTTTGATGATCATTTATCTAATGAATTACCCTCTCTAGGAAATGATGAGTCACAAGATCATGGTGAACATGGATACTATGATGATGATGATGATAGTGACTTCGATCTTGATGATGCAATGAGACATTTTGGTCTTATGGAAAATCTACGGGGATATGCGTCAGGAGGAAAGGAATGGGTTCTTGATAGTGGATGTACTGATCATATGACCGGAGATGAAGAGATGTTCCGTGAGCTTGCTGAAAATGACGGCCCTCGGAAATATGTCACCTTTGGTGATAATTCAAAGGGTAAAGTGGTTGGCCTTGGTAAGGTGGCCATCTCACATGATAGTTCCATTCAAAATGTCATGCTCGTTGAATCTCTCGGCTACAACTTACTTTCAGTATCTAGACTTGCTGATTTCGGTTTGAATGTCCTATTTACTGAGGTAGATTGCCAAGTATTTCGTCGAGACAATCATAAAATGGTCTTTACCGGTATGCGTAGAGGTGATCTTTACATTGTTGATTTCTCTAAAAAGGCACAACCTAAAACTTGCTCTATTGCTAAATCCTCAAAAGGTTGGTTGTGGCATAGACGACTAGGTCACGTTGGCATGAGAAACCTTGGCAAGCTTATTAAAGGAAATCATATCCTTGGAGTTAACGATGTCATATTTGATAAGGATAGACTTTGCAGTGCTTGTCAAGCAGGGAAACAGGTTGGAGGAAGGCATCCCGTGAAGAACATCATGACCACAAGGAGGCCACTCGAGCTACTTCATATGGATCTTTTTGGTCCCAACGCCTACAAGAGTCTCGGTGGAAATTATTTTGGTCTAGTTATAGTTGATGATTTTTCAAGATTTACGTGGGTGTTCTTTCTTAATGACAAGTCGCAGGTTCAGAAGATCTTCAAAAACTTCGCTAGGAAGGCCCAAAATCAGTTTGACGTGAAGATCAAGAAGGTTCGGAGCGACAACGGAACGGAGTTCAAGAACGCAAATGTGGACACCTTTCTTGACGAAGAAGGGATTTCACACAAGTTCTCGGCTACGTACACACCTCAACAAAATGGAGTTGTTGAGAGGAAGAACCGGACGCTCATCGAAATGGCAAGAACGATGCTTGATGAATACAAGACGCCGAAGCACTTTTGGGCAGAAGCAATTGAGACAGCTTGTCATGCAACAAATTGCTTGTATCTTCACAAGCTACTCGGCAAGATGGCATACGAGCTCCTCACCGGTAACAAACCCCAAGTTGGATACTTCCGAGTATTTGGCTCAAAGTGCTACATTCTTGACAAGCATCATCGTTCAAAGTTTGCTCCTAAATCTCATGAAGGTTTTCTACTTGGTTATGGCTCAAACTCTCACACTTACCGTGTCTACAACAATTTCACCCGAAAGGTTGAAGAGACGGTAGATGTGAAGTTTGATGAATCTAATGGCTCGCAAGTAGAGCAATTGCCAATCGATGTAGGAGACAAAGACCCTTCAGAAGCAATCCAAGACTTTTCTATTGGCAAAGTTCGTCCAACGGAGGTGAAGAAGAGTACCTCGTCCGTTCAAGTGGAAGCTTCTACTTCACGACAAGGTGAACCAAGAATTGATACGGAAGCATCCACAAGTGGGACACACCAAGATGAAGAAGACAAGGAAATGCATCAAGACGAACATCAACAACCTCCTTCTCCACCACGACAAGAGAACGACAACGATGAAGAAGGCCAAGAAGAAGAACAAGATGAAGAAGATGTTCAACGAAGACCCAAGCAAAAGCTCTCACGAGTTCGAGCAAGAATTGCCAAAGATCATCCCGTCGAGCAAATCTTCAATGATATACAAACCGGGAGAATCACTCGCTCAAAGACTCGTTTAGCTAACTTTTGTGAAAACTATTCATTCATCTCTAGCATTGAACCTATGAAGGTTGAAGAAGCATTGGAAGATCTGGATTGGATAAACGCTATGCATGAAGAGCTACACAACTTTGAGAGCAACCAAGTTTGGACATTGGTTGAGAAGCCCGACAACAACCACAACATCATTGGTACCAAATGGGTGTTTCGCAACAAGCAAGATGAAGATGGACAAGTGGTTCGCAACAAAGCGCGTCTCGTCGCCCAAGGGTACACACAAGTCGAAGGTATGGACTATGGTGAGACATATGCTCCCGTTGCTAGACTTGAGTCCATTCGCATCTTACTTGCCTATGCTAATCACCATAATATCACCCTGTACCAAATGGACATTAAAAGTGCTTTTCTAAATGGTGAAATAGAGGAGGAAGTTTATGTCAAACAACCTCCCGGCTTTATCAATCCTAAGAAACCTAATCATGTTTACAAACTTCACAAAGCTCTTTATGGTCTTAAACAAGCTCCTAGAGCATGGTATAAATGCTTGACCAAGTTCCTTATTGCAAGTGGTTTTGAAATTGGTAAAATTGATTCTACTCTTTTTTACTAAAAGGGTTAATGGAGAAACTATTTGTATGCCAAATTTATGTTGATGATATCATATTTGGTTCAACTAACCCTCTCTTTACTGAAAAGTTTGGAAAGCTAATGTCAGAGAAGTTTGAGATGTCTATGATGAGTGAACTCAAATTCTTTCTTGGTTTGCAAATCAAGCAAACTAAGGAAGGTACATTTGTCTCTCAAACGAAGTACACCAAGGACTTATTCAAGAAGTTCAATATGCAAGAATGCAAAGGTATGTCTACACCCATGCCTACTAGTGGACATCTTGATTTGACCAAAGATGGTGAACCGGATGATCAAAAGGTTTATCGCTCTATGATTGGTTCTTTGTTATACCTATGTGCTTCACATCCCGACATTATGCTAAGTGTGTGCATGTGTGCACGTTATCGAGCTGCTCCTAAAGAATGTCATCTTAAGGCCGTGAAAAGGATAGTGAGATACTTAATTCATACACCAAACTTTGGGATTTGGTATCCTAAGAGGTCTTCTTTTGATCTTGTTGGCTATTCCGACTCGGATTATGCCGGAGACGAGGTTGACAGAAAGTCCACTTCGGGTACTTGTCAATTTCTTGGTAGATCTCTTGTGTCTTGGTCTTCCAAGAAACAAAACTCGGTATCCTTATCCACTGCCGAAGCGGAATACATTGCCGCTGGTTCATGTTGTGCTCAATTACTTTGGATGACCCAAACTCTTAAAGATTATGGGATCTATGTTAAACATGTTCCACTGCTTTGTGACAATGAAAGTGCTATCAAAATTGGTCATAATCCTGTACAACATTCTCGAACTAAGCATATTGAAGTTCGTCATCATTTCATTCGAGACCATGTTGCTAAGGGTGACATTGATCTTAAGCATGTTCGTACCGATAAGCAATTAGCGGATATATTTACTAAACCTCTTGATGAGAAAGTATTTTGCAGGTTGAGAGGTGAATTGAACATTATTGATGCTTCGAACTTGGAGTAGGAACTCCATTGGATACATGCAAGACATGAGCTTATGACTAATCCATGATATATCTCTTATAATGACTATCTTATGTCTTGGATATATTTGTACCTTGCATGTTGTCTAACCCATGTAGATGCTTGGTTGAATCTAATTCCATGAGATTGCGACTCACTCACAGCTTGAGCAATCTCTACATCACCAAGTCTCTACACAATGGTGGTTGAAGACAAGGAAGCACAAAACCATTCAAACATATCCTTTGACAAATTCTATGTTGAGCTTCATGATTGTCATTTTTGGATACAGAAGTGCTCTTCCTTGCAAGAACTAACCCATGTAGGTAGATGAACTCAAACTCCAAGTGGTGCTCCCAACTCTTGATGAGCTACATCAATCTTGAGCACCCACACAAGTTCAACTACATGAGCAAGAACCACACCACCACCCAAGGTATGTTATTCCATCTTAGAGAAGCTTTACTCCAAGACATGAGTCAAAGCAACTCAACAAGATGTGAATGCATCAAGATGCTTAAACGAAAAATGGTAACCCCATTTTGAGCTTAAACGATGAGTATGACCTATGATCAAGTGTTCTCACTTGACTCCTAAGTCAATATACTCTAACATAGGTGACTATGTCACCGCCCAACTCTAGATGAAGTTCTCTTGTGTTCTTTTCTATGTTATTGCATTTGTCTCATGCATGTTTTTTTTCTTTTTCTCTTTTTCAACTTCATCTAGATCCTTCAGTTTCTTCTCCTTCCTTTTGTTTTCGTTCTGCATTTTCTACATTCAATTCCTTGCAAATCCTTCAGGAAATTCATTGCAAATCTTTGTGAGATCCTACATGTCTAGTGAGCTGAGGTGACAAGTGTTTTTCTATGTGTGAACTCGGTTTCACCGACTTGTAATTTTCGGTCCAACCGAATCTTTTCGGTACCACCGAAACTTGCCACTCGGTGCCACCGACTTCGCAACAGGAAAAACAGTTTGCCACTTGTTCTATATTTCTTCTGATCCAGCTCTACTCAATGAATCTTGTCCTCTACAAGCATCACAGTTTTATCCATTGCTTTGTGCTGAGTCTCCAGGACCAAACCTATACGACGGATTCCAGAAAGCCCTTCTTGGAAATTGATGTCAAAGGGGGAGAGAGAGATCACATCAAAGCTCAAGGGGGAAAGAAAGTCTCAAGGACCAAACCTACAAGAGAGAAAGTATTAAGGGGGAGAAAGAGACTTCCAGGGGGAGAGAATACTCAAGGATCCCAGATGCTTGATGTTCAAGAGGAGAGATGTCACATGTCTTTTTGGGGGAAAGACATGTTCATATGTGCTTATTTGCATTAAGTTCTATCCATTTGTATCTTTCAGCTCTGATTTTCTGTTCCCTATCTTCTCCCAATATCCCATGTAAGATTCAGGGGGGAGCAAGACACCTAAGGGAAAGAAATCAGTCAAATTCATTGCATATCTTTACTCTTGGGGACATGTTGAATCCATTGTGGTACCTTGTACTCACTCTCTACATGTCATCCCAGTCTTGGTTCTCTTGTGGCTTCTTTGGTTTGCTCTGGCTAGTGGAGGTACCTGTGTTATCTAACCTTGTCTGTGCAGGTTCATTCCATCCTAAGCCAGCTAAAGACTACAAGGTAAGTGTATGCATCAAAATCATGAGTATTAGGAATTCTTGCTTGTGTACATAGTGTTTGCAAGAAGGACTCATGAGCATGAAGGTATTTTCCTTGATAATCTTTTGCTCTGATGCATATGGGCAAGATACATGTAACACATTGCCTACTCTTTCTTGGTTATGCTCTCACATGCTTCTACATTTCACATTTACATGAGTGCATACATGTAGGGGGAGCCTATGCTTGTTACATGTCCTTCCAAAGCTTTACTTGCTGTTCTTTATACCTTTATCTAAAGCTTTGATGTATGTTGCCATCAATTACCAAAAAGGGGGAGATTGAAAGCACAAGTGCTCCCTAGGTGGTTTTGGTAATTAATGACAACATATCTCTTGTTGGACTAACGTTTCTATCTAGTATGTTTCAGATAAGTTCAACAATGGAGTGGCATGGACTAAAGGTTGTGGGAAGTTCTCCAAGATGCTAAGGACAAAGGATTGGCTAAAGCTTAAAGCTCAAGACTCTTCATTTTACATTTTAGTGATCCAAGATCACATTGAGTCCATAGGAAAAGCCAATACTATCAAGGAGGGATGAGGTGTTGCTTAATGAGCCTCTTGCTCAAGTGCTTAATGATATGCTCCAAAATCCTCAGCTACTTTCCCACTTCCACATATGACCTAAACCCAAAGCCAAACTCGGACCTACCGATTATTTCAATCCGGCGCCACCGAGTTTCACTTGTCATAGCCACTGCCAGAAACCCTAATCAGTTCGGTCTCACCGATGGGATCTCGGTCTCACCGAGATGGGCCTGCAAACTCTCTGTTACCTATTGCAATACTTTCGGTCCCACCGAGATATGCAATCGGCCCCACCGAGTTTGCTTGGTCAACTCTCTGTTTCACTTATTACCCAAATCGGTCCCACCGAGTTTGAGTAATCGGTCAAACCGAGTTTTGAATTTACCCTAACCCTAGCACATCGGTCCCACCGAGTTGATCCAGTCGGTCCCACCGAAAATCTCTAACGGTCACTAGGTTTACCTTTTCGGTCCGACCGAGTTTGTTGATTCGGTCCCACCAAGATTGGAAAACTGTGTGTAACGGTTGGATTTTGTGTGGAGGCTATATATACCCCTCCACCTCCTCTTCATTCAAAGAGAGAGCCATCAGAACACACCTACACTTCCAACTCATATGTTCTAAGAAAGAACTACCTACTCATGTGTTGAGACCAAGATATTCCATTCCTACCATATGAATCTTGATCTCTAGCCTTCCCCAAGTTGCTTTCCACTCAAATCTTCTTTCCACCAAATCCAAATCCTATGAGAGAGAGTTGAGTATTGGGGAGACTATCATTTGAAGCACAAGAGCAAGGAGTTCATCATCAACACACCATTTGTTACTTCTTGGAGAGTGGTGTCTCCTAGATTGGCTAGGTGTCACTTGGGAGCCTCCTACAAGATTGTGGAGTTGAACCAAGGAGTTTGTAAGGGCAAGGAGATCGCCTACTTCATGAAGATCTACAGCTAGTGAGGCAAGTCCTTCGTGGGCGATGGCCATGGTGGGATAGACAAGGTTGCTTCTTCATGGACCCTTCGTGGGTGGAGCCCTCCGTGGACTCGCGCAACCGTTACCCTTCGTGGGTTGAAGTCTCCATCAACGTGGATGTAGGATAGCACCACCTATCCGAACCACGGGAAAAACATCCGTGTCTCCAATTGCATTTGAATTCTCCCAACCCTTCCCTTTACATTCTTGCAAGTTGCATGCTTTACTTTCCGCTGCCTATTTACTCTTTGCATACTTGCTTGATATTTATTGTGAATGTTGAAATTATGCCTAAACTCCACTTAAACCAAAAAGGCTTAAAAATTGCAACTTTAGTATTAAGTGTCTAATCACCCCCCTCTAGACACATCTACTTCAAGGTCCTACAGCCTTATAAAAGTTCTTGGGCCAGGCCTCTACTCCACACGCCCCCATTCTCTCTTCTCTTTCTCCCGATCCCTCTGCCACTCTCACTTCCGCCTCATCGCTGGACCTCCGCTCGAGCTCGATCCGCCACCATGGGGAAGGATAAGACGGCGACGCTGGAACGCGTGAAGAAGGCGACCGCGAAGGCGAAGGGCAAGCGGACCAGCCGGGGCGGATCCTCGTCGAGGTCCGGCCTGCCGGCGGGCTGGATCCAGGGCGACTAGATCCGCTTGGCAATCATGCAGGACAACCTCGACGACCTGGTGGAGGGGGGATTGATCCCCCACAAGTCGGCTCGGCTTCCGAGGGACGAAACCGAGCCGCAGCCTAGAGAGGGTGAGTGTGTCCTCCTAGCAACCCATGTAGATCGCGGATTCTCACTGCCTCCCCACCCTTTCTTCTAGGGTTTTTTGAACTTCTTTGGAGCTCATCTCCACCATTTCACTCCAAACACCATAGTCTATCTGGCCGCTTTCGTGTCCATGTGCGAAAACTTCTTGGGCTGTCGACCGCACTGGGGGCTTTTCAAACACATCTTCACTTGCCGTTCCTAGTCGGTTAAAAAGGCCAAGTCGAGTGACGAGAGGCCGCGGGTGATCCAAATGTGTGGTGGTCTGGGGATCCAGATGAGGAGCAAGAGTACTTTCCCAGCGATGATCCTTCCTGACTCGGTCCGGGGCTGGCAGTCGACTTGGTTTTACTGCAAGGATCAGCCAACCCCTGGCCAGTCGACTGGACTTCCTCATTTTTCCTTGGCTCGAGTGGAGAAGCCTCCTCCCCTGAAGGTAGTTCCAGAAGAGAAGGCGCGGGTCAAGGAGCTGGTTGAACGGGTCGTCCAGCTTGTCCGCGACGGAGTGACCGGGATGGATCTGCTGCAGGTCTTTCTCGGTCGACGCATCCAACCTCTTCAGGCGCGCGATCATCCGATGTGGATGTACTCTGGGCTCGAGGATACCACTCGGATCCACCCGAAGGAGGTTAGCGAGGATATCTTGGAGAACTAGTTGAGGGGAATCACTGGCAACAAAGACAACCCTCGGGGATCCAGGAGGGTGATTCCATTTGATAACTCGCACCAACCAGAGCAGGTATATTTCTGTTTTATCAAGTATCTTTCCGATTCAGCACGTGATGTCCCGTTTGTGGTCGACTGAATGTCTTTTGATTGTTATCCTTTCAGGCCCTCATTGAAATGTACTCGATGCCCAACGGAGTGCAGGACCCCGGCGCTGAAGAAGAAGGGAGCGGGGGCGAGAGTGGCGAGGAGCATTCGACAGCCGAGGAGGACGAGGAGAGCGATGAATCGACCGATGAGGAAGAAGTCGACTCGCCTCCTCGCAGGGAGAGGAGGTCCAAGCACACTCATGACCCGGCACGCGCTCCGGACTTGGTGGCTGCGCTGAGCGGGCAATCCTCGAAGCGCCCCAGGATGTCTTCCCCGACGCCGACTGAGAAGCCTCCAAAGCAATCCAAGGTCGCGCCGCTTCCAGTGCCGAAAGCCATCTCTTCCAAACCGCCCAAAGCTTTGCCTCGGATCAAAGTGACCGTTCCTACTATCTCCGAGTAACCATCTGACTTGTCCTTTATGTGGATTCGATTAACTGGGTGTAACCGATTGAATGCGGGCCTTTGCAGTGCTGCTACATCAGGGACCTCTTCATACCAGTACCGGGACAAGGAAATGGAGGATGCGGTAACCTCTAACCTAGGTATGAACTCTTGCGATTTCGATTCTTGATCCTTTTAGGGTCGAGTGGTTCACTTGGGGTCGAATGTTCTGTCTTGCAGCTCCACCCAACATCATTGACCTTCCGGACGACGACGAAGATGTGGCTCCTAAGCCTAGGAAGAGCAAGAAGGTAACAGCTGGCAGGGTGGCTCGGCAAGAACCAACTGCAACGCCTCCCGTCTGTCAAGCTGAAGATGCAGGAAGGGCCACTGTGACGTTCGCTGCACCCTTGCCGAGTGGGCATCCCACGTGGTCGACCGCGCCTGTGGTTCCTTCAACTATCCAACTCCACACCACAGAGCCTCAAGCAGCCGCACCTGTGTCGTCTGCACATTTTTTTACCAGCTACCCCGTCCCAGACAACCAGTCGGAAGCGGCTGCGGAAGCCATCCGACAGGCTGGTATGATGATGGAGCGGGTGAAGATAGTGCACGAGAGCAGTCAGGATGCCTACGACACTAGTGCCGCCCTTCAGGCCAACGTCCAGGTGAGTAGACTTTCCGACTATTTTTGTTCTTGAAAAATCTTCTTCTACACAATCTCCTGTTGTTCGCGTTGAATTAGAGCACCCACTGGGTGTTGCTGTCGTTTTTGGTAGTTTCGCTCTTCCACTCGGTCTGGGCGAGTGGGATCAGAACTGGTGGGGGCACGCCAAGTGCACCCACTGGGTGTAGTCCCCGAGACCACGGTCGACTACTGGCAGTCGACTGTGGTCTGAGTTCTTCTTTCTTGACGGCGCAATTGTTCTTTCTCTCTCTCTTTTTTTACTCCTTGCACTCGTCTCCGGCGGGCCGGTCGAGTGGGATCAGAACCGGTGGGGGCATGCCAAGTGCACCCACTGGGTGTAGTCCCCGAGACCGCGGTCGACTGCTGGCAGTCGACTGGGGTCTGAACAGCTTGTTGTCCACTTCTTTAGGTTTTATTCACTCGAAAATGAACTGCCTTCGAACCTATCGATTGATCTGTCTCTTGCCTCCTGCAGAAGTCTTGTACTCTTATCTCCAAGTTTGCCGAACTCGAAGAGAATCAGAGGCAACTCAACTTAGACTTGGAATTGGCTCAGCAAAATTTGAAAAAAGCTCAAGACGAGGCCGCTGGTATGGAAGGTAACTGATTGCCGACTGAACTTCAACATATCTCTTTGATCTCTTTTTTGATTCGATTATTTCTTTTGTAGAGAAAATGAAGTTGGCTCTGGACAAGAAGGAATTGGACCTCGCCGCCGCGCAAAAAGCAGCTCAAGACAAAACCATTCTCGCAGACAAGAAGCTTGCTTCAGTCGGAACGCTTGAAGGAGAGGTGACTAGACTGACATCTTGTCTTAATGAAGCTAACCGCAAAGTGACCAGCCTGAAGAAGGATAAGGTCGTCCTGAACGAAAAGTTGGAGTCTGCGATCCGCAAGAGGAACGACACAGAAGCTTATCTGAGGACCCTCGCCAAGAAGCTTTATCTCATGCTGGGAGGTATTTCTTTTAATCCGATTGTGTTGATGCTTGCCATTGGATTTTGCTCGGTTGATTGAACTGACTTTTGGCTGCAGAACTTTGTCAAGACTTTGACGAAGAAACTGGAAGGGTCAAGACGGGTCTGGACCCTATCGCTTCCCCGGTCTGCAACAAAACTGCGATGGACGTGCTCCGACTGGAGTCCCGTATCGCCAGCGCCACAAGCTACCTCGCATGCCTGAAGGAGGTTGTCTCTTGAATCGACTCGACGCTTTGGCCGGGGGCGACGCTTCAGAATGATTTGGAATCTCTGATGACTCGACTGAACGAGATCCCTGACCGAGTGCAAGAATGGAAGAAATCCTCCGCCCGGTGTGGTGCTGATGTGGTGCTGTCCCTGGTGCGAGTCCATTGCAAGGAGGCTCGTGAAGACAAGCTGGCTGCGATCAACCAAAAAGCACGACTTCCAGTCCTTCATGGAGACTTTCATTACTGCCGCCACTCGGATAGATGATGGGATCGATCTGGACTCGTTCGTGGAGCCTGCCAGCCCTCCTCCGGCCGAGTGAACAATCTTATGAAACTTGGATACGCTTTAAATTTGCCTCGGAATGCCGAGTGGTTTCTGTAACCGTTAAACTCCTTCGGGCTTGGTGCCCGAGTACCTTTGATTCGCTGCTTGGAACCTTTTAGTATTTATCTGAATTTGGTTTATCTCCGAATGTGCTTGTGTTTTCCTTCGGATGGACTTTGCTTGCTGCACCTCTTCATCCTTGCGGATAGGGATGGAGCGGACGTTGTATTTGTGCCGCAGCTCCGAAGGAGAAGGTGACAGTCGACCTGCACCTCGTCGTCCTTGCGGATAAGGATGGAGCGGACGTTGTCTTTGTGCCGCAGCTCCGAAGGAGAAGGTTGCAGTCGACCTGCACCTCGTCGTCCTTGCGGATAGGGATGGAGCGGCGCATTGTATTTGTGCCGTAGCTCCGAAGGAGAAGGTTGCAGTCGACCTGCACCTCATCGTCCTTGCGAATAGGGATGGAGGGGACGTTGTATTTGTGCCGCAGCTCCGAAGGAGAAGGTTGCAGTCGACCTGCACCTCGTCGTCCTTGCGGATAGGGATGGAGCGGATGTTGTATTTGTGCCGCAGCTCCAAAGGAGAAGGTTGCAGTTGACCTGCACCTCGTCATCCTTGCAGATAGGGATGGAGCGGACGTTGTATTTGTGCTGCAGCTCCGAAGGAGAAGGTTGCAGTCGACCTGTACCTCGTCATCCTTGCGGATAGGAATGGGTCTTAAACTTAGGCGAGTACTGGACTGCAGCTAAGCCCCCGAGTGGGAGGATTGCTCTCCACTCGGTAGGATTTTTCCAAACTTAGGCGAGTGCTGGACTGTCGTTAAGCCTCTTAGTGAGAGAACTTAGGCGAGTGCTCGACTGTAGCTAAGCCTCCGAGTGGGAGGACTGCTCTCCACTCGGTATGGTTTTTTCAAACTTAGGCGAGTGCTGGAGTGCCGTTAAGTCTCTTAGTGAGAGAACTTAGGCGAGTGCTCGACTGTAGCTAAGCCCCTGAGTGGGAGGACTGCTCTCCACTCGGTAGGATTTTTTCAAACTTAGGCGAGTGCTGGACTGCCGTTAAGCCTCTTAGTGAGAGAAATTAGGCGAGTGCTCGACTGCAGCTAAGCCCCCGAGTGGGAGGACTGCTCTCCACTCGGTAGGATTTTTTCAAACTTAGGCGAGTGTTGGACTGCCGTTAAGCCTCTTAGTGAGAGAACTTAGGCGAGTGCTCGACTGCGGCTAAGCCCCCGAGTGGGAGGACTGCTCTCCACTCGGTAGGATTTTTTCAAACTTAGGCGAGTGCTGGACTGCCGTTAAGCTTCTTAGTGAGAGAACTTAGGCGAGTGCTCGACTGCAACTAAGCCCCCGAGTGGGAGGACTGCTCTCCACTCGGTAGGATTTTTTCAAACTTAGGCGAGTGCTGGACTGCCGTTAAGTCTCTTAGTGAGAGAACTTAGGCGAGTGCTCGACTGCAGCTAAGCCCCCGAATGGGAGGATTGCTCTCCACTCGGTAGGATTTTTCCAAACTTAGGCGAGTGCTGGACTGCCGTTAAGCCTCTTAGTGAGAGAACTTAGGCGAGTGCTCGACTGCAGCTAAGCCCCCGAGTGGGAGGACTGCTCTCCACTCGGTAGGATTTTTTCAAACTTAGGCGAGTGCTGGACTGCCGTTAAGCCTCTTAGTGAGAGAACTTAGGCGAGTGCTTGACTGAAGCTAAGCTCCCGAGTGGGAGGATTGCTCTCCACTCGGTAGGATTTTTCCAAACTTACGCGAGTGCTGGACTGCCGTTAAGCCTCTTAGTGAGAGAACTTAGGCGAGTGCTCGACTGCAGCTAAGCCCCTGAGTGGGAGGACTGCTCTCCACTCGGTAGGATTTTTTCAAACTTAGGCGAGTGTTGGACTGCCGTTAAGCCTCTTAGTGAGAGAACTTAGGCGAGTGCTCGACTGCAGCTAAGCCCCCGAGTGGGAGGATTGCTCTCCACTCGGTAGAATTTTTTCGAACTTAGGCGGAACGGATTCGCGACTAAGCCCACCCACTGGGGGATTTCAGGAGTAAATCAGAACAACACAATCGAATGAGAGAACCGTAAGCTCTTGTCTTTGATAAACGAATTACAAAAGGTGTTTCTTATTACATTTTATTCAAACGAGTGTTTAAGTATAAAAGGGGCGGAGCAGCTCCGCGTTCCAAGCCCGTGGCTCGTCTTTCTGATGCTCGATACTGTAAAGATGGTATGCTCCGTTGTGGAGAACTTTGGTGACGATGAAGGGGCCTTCCCAAGTTGGAGCGAGCTTGTGTGGTTTCTACTGATCCACTCGAAGAACCAAGTCTCCTTCTTGAAAGGCCTAACCCCTCACATTCCTGGCGTGGAATCGACACAAATCTTGCTGATAAATGGTCGAGCGGATCAAGGCCATCTCTCTTTCCTCCTCTAAGAGATCGACTGAATCCTGCCGGGCCTGCTCTGCTTCTGCTTCGGAGAAGAGTTCAACTCGGGACACGTTGTGGAGCAAGTCACTTGGCAGAACAGCTTCGGCTCCATAGACTAAGAAGAAAGGAGTTCTTCCAGTCAACCGATTAGGAGTTGTCCTTAAACCCCACAGAACTGACGGAAGTTCATCAAACCAAGCACCTGCTGCGTGTTTGAGATCACGCATCAGTCGGGGCTTCAGTCCTTTGAGAATTAGGCCATTGGCTCTTTCTGCTTGTCCGTTCGACTGCGGGTGAGCAACAGAAGCATAGTCGACTCGAGTGCCCTGAGAGGCGCAGAAAATTCTGAAATCATTGGAATCGAAGTTCGATCCGTTGTCCGTGATGATGCTGTGTGGGACACCATATCTGAATGTCAATTCTCTGATAAAACTGACAGCGGTGCTAGCGTCAAGGTTCTTGATAGGTTTGACTTTGATCCATTTGGTAAACTTGTCGACTGCAACGAGCACGTGAGTGAAGCCGCTTTTGCCAGTCCTCAGCGGTCCAACCATATCCAGTCCCCAAATAGCGAAGGGCCAGACGAGGGGAATGGTCTTCAGGGCTGACGCTGGCTTGTGAGACATATCGGAGTAAAATTGACAGCCTTCACATCTGTCGACTATATCTTTCGCCATCTCATTTGCTCGTGGCCAATAGAATCCAGCTCGGTATGCTTTAGCCACGATGGCCCGAGAGGACGCATGGTGGCCACAGGTCCCCGAGTGGATGTCATTGAGGATCATTCGACCTTCTTCTGGTGTTATGCACTTCTGACCGACTCCAGTCATACTTTCTCTGAACAGCTGCCCCCTTATCACAGTAAAAGCTTTAGATCGGCGGACGATCTGTCGAGCTTCTTCTTCATCCTCTAGGAGCTCTTTCCTGAGGATGTACGCAATATAGGGCACCGTCCAATCGGGAGTAATGGCCAGAACCTCCATGATTAGGTCGACCACAGCTGGGACCTCGACTTCAGTCGGATCCGTGGCGCTCTTGGGTTGTGGGGGCTCTTTAGTGAGAGGTCTTCCTGAACTGTCAGCGTGTGAATATGCTCCAAGAACACATTGCTAGGAATGGCTTCTCTCTTGGAACCTATCTTTGCCAATTCATCGGCTGCTTGATTTTTCAATCGGGGGATGTGGTGGAGTTCTAACCCCTCGAACTTCTTCTCAAGCTTTCTCAACGCGTTGCAGTAACCAGTCATGGCTGGGCTTCTGACGTCCCACTCCTTCATCACTTGATTAACTACCAAATCTGAGTTGCCATAGACGGGGGGATACCAGAACTACTCCAGCACCAGAACCATTCAACATCTTGGATCCGTCAAAGAACATGGTCCAGTGCTTAGAGTGAACTTGAGTCGACAGTTGCTGTTCGATCCACTCGGCGAGGAAATCTGCTATTGCTTGGGACTTGATAGCTTTCTTTGCCTCAAACTTGATATCCAAGGGAAGGAGTTCAATCGCCCATTTTGCCACTCGACCAGTTGCATCCCTGTTGTGCAGAATCTCTGACAATGGAGCGTCGCTGACGACTGTAACAAAGTGATCTGAGAAGTAGTGTGCAACCTTCTTCGTGGTCATGTAAATTCCATAGACAAGCTTCTAATAGTGAGGATATCTCTACTTTGACGGGGTCAGGACTTCAGAAATATAATAAACTGGGCGTTGAACTTTGTACGCTTTTCCTTCTTCTTCTCGCTCAACCGTAAGTATTGTACTGACGACTTGTCCAGTGGCTGCTATATAAAGCAAAAGAGGCTCTTTGCTGATTGGATCAACAAGCACCGGCTGGGTGGAAAGCAGGGCTTTTAGCTCTGCAAATGCTGTATCAGCTTCTGGAGTCCACTCGAACTTATCTGATTTCTTCATCAGTCGGTAAAGAGGCAACGCCTTTTCACCGAGGCGAGAAATGAATCGATTTAGGGCGGCCAAGCAACCAGTAAGCTTCTGGACATCATGCACACGCACAGGGCGTTTCATTCGGAGTATAGCACCTACTTTCTCTGGGTTAGCATCGATTTCTCGTTAGGAAACAAGAAAACCGAGCATCTTTCCGCCTGGAACTCCAAACATGCACTTTGATGGATTGAGCTTGATATCATACCTTTTGAGGTTGGCAAAGGTTTCAGCGAGGTCGGTCAGCAGGTTGGAACCTTTACGTGACTTGACCACAATGTCATCCATGTATGCTTTCACATTCCGACTAATCTAAGTGAGCAGGCACTTCTGAATCATTCGCATAAATGTGGCTCCGGCGTTCTTCAAGCCGAATGGCATTGTGACATAACAGAAGCACCCGAACGGGGTGATAAAAGCTGTCTTTATTTCGTCGGGTCCGTACAGACGGATCTGGTGGTACCCAGAGTAGGCATCCAAAAAGGACAAACGCTCGCACCCAGCAGTCGAGTCGACTATCTGATCGATGCGAGGGAGAGGGAAGTGATCTTTCGGGCAGGCCCGATTGATATGCTTGAAATCGATGCACATGCGGAGTGAGTTATCTTTCTTTGGGACCATGACAACATTGGCTAACCACTCGGAGTGGTAAATCTCTCGGATAAACTCAGCTGCCAAAAGCCGAGCCACCTCTTCGCCGATTGCTTTTCTTTTCTGGACAGCGGACCGTCGAAGATGCTCTTTGACTGGTTTCGCTTTCGGGTCGACTCTCAAATGATGCTCAGCCAGTCCCCTGGGAACACCTGGCATGTCAGAAGGCCTCCATGCAAAGATGTCCCAGTTCTCACGGAGGAACTGGATGAGCGCTTCTTCCTATTTGGAGTCGAGTGTGGTCGAAATGTGGGTCGGAGCTGCATTGGGGTCCGTCGGGTGGATGTGAACAGACTTCGTCTCACCAGACGACTGGAATGCTGAATCCATGGTTGGCTTCTTGGCTCGCAACAAGGCACTCAGGTCTGCATTTTTCTGGTATTCTTGTAATTCTACCACGACCATCTGGGCATCGGCGATCTTTGAGCCCTTCTGGAAACACTCTTCCGCCTTTTTCCGATTACCAGAGATAGTGATCACTCCTCTGGGACCTGGCATCTTCACTTTGAGGTACACGTAACAAGGTCGAGCCATGAATCGTGCATAAGCCGGCCTGCCCAGAATTGCATGATATGCACTCTGAAAATCCACGACTTCAAACGTCAACTTTTCTTTGCGGTAATTTTTGGCATCACCGAAAACCACGTCGAGTGCAATCTGACCGAGGGACGCAGCCTTCTTGCCTGGGATGACCCCATGGAAACTCATATGGCTTTCACTGAGTCTGGACATCGGAATGCCCATTCCTTTCAACGTTTCTGCATACAGAATGTTCAGGCCACTGCCACCGTCCATCAGGACCTTTGTCAGTTGAGTGCCTTCGACCACCGGGTCGACCACCAGCGCTTGCCTCCCCGGGGTGGCGATGTGCGCTGGGTGATCAGACTGGTCGAATGTAATGGCTGTCTACGACCATTTCAAGTAACTGGGTGTTGCCGGAGCGACCATGTTCACTTCTCTGTTAATGACTTTCAATTGACTCTTGTTTTCAACATCAGCAAAAATCATCAGAGTGGAATTCACGTGAGGATAACCATCATCATCTCCCCCTTCACTCTCGGCCTTGTCTGCCTCCTTCTCCTTTTCCTTGGGTTGTTTCTCTCGGAACTGCTGGATCAGGAGCCGACACTGTCGAGTGGTATGCTTCGGGTAAATGAAATTACCGTCTTCGTCTTTTTTAGTGTGGATATGGCACGGCAGATCCAACACGTCATTTCCATCCTGATCTTTTACTTTCTTGGGGTTCCACGACCCTTTGGGCTTCCCCTTGAACTTTCCTTGAACCACAGCCAAGGCCTCACCCGAAGCAGCTGGTTCGGCCTTGCGTTTTTGTTTCCGACTGGAGTTTCCTCCTCCGGCTTCGTGGGCGACTGCTTTGTGCTTGCCGCTCCGCAGTCGTTCCTCCTCTTCACGATTGGCATACTTGGTGGCGATTTCCATCATCCGAGTCAGAGTCAGGTTTCCTGTCCGACCGAATTTCAGGTTCAACTCCCGGTACCTGACGCCTTCCTTGAAAGCACAAATTGCCAGATGATCAGACACGTCTTCCACAGTGTGGTGCAGGGTGATCCACCTCTGGATATAATCTCTCAAAGTTTCATTCGGTTTCTGGACGCAACACTGTAATTCTGTCAAACCTGCTGGCCACTTGCAAGTACCCTCAAACGTTCTGACAAACACTCGGGCGAGATCTTCCCAAGTATAGATGCTGCCAAGTGCCAACTGATTCAGCCACGCCCTAGCCGAGCCCTCCAACATCATAGGAAGGTGTTTCATGGCCACCTCATCATTGCCGCCACCAATCTGGACAGCCACTCGGTAGTCTTCGAGCCAGGTGTCAGGCTTGGAATCTCTGGTGAACTTACTGACTCCAGTCGCCAACCTGAAGTTCACTGCAGCTCTGATAGCTCTGCTGAAGCACTCTGGGCCAGAGACATGCACCCTATTGCTGGTTTGCGGGCCTCTGTCATGGCCATCTTGGTGAGCTCTGTTTCTGTCGACCAAGCCTTGTATGAGAATAGATCTCGCATCAAAGCCTGGCTCCCTAGGGTCGACTGGAATACCTCTTCCGACGCTGTTAGGGCGCCTGTCTTCATGTGGCCGCGGCACGTATGACCCACTCCTTGGAGGAGGCATGGGCACTCGACGGCGACCATCGCGATCGGCTCGACAATCATACTGCTCCTGGTTTCTGTACTAACCAAGCCGCTCTCCACGTCCCTCATGCCTCGGGGGCGATCTCGGGCTATGGGCCGACTGGACCGTATCTGCGACCACAGATCTGCTATGGATCCTATCCCGCGACTGAGACACGGCCGTATTCTGCTCTCCTGCTACCCGGAGCAAGGCCCTGATCGACCTCGGCCAGCTTCTGACTGGGAAGGTTGAATCGACTCTGCTATCCGGGAAGCAGCTGCTAGGTTTTGGATCGGTGTCCGGTATACCTGAGCCGGAGGTGGAAAAAGTTGGCGTCGGCTGGACTCGGGAGCACGTTGACGAGCGCAATCGTCAAGTGCGCGCTGTAGGTTCTCCAGCCGAGTGCGCTCAGCCAGATTGGCCAAGCGAGCCTGTTCCAAGGCCTGGGCCTCGGGCATTTCTCCAACTATAGGAGTATGCAGGGCATCCATGTTTCTGCGACGAAGTTCTTCTCTCTGCTGTGAGGAGAGAGGCTCGGGGCGGTACTCCTCGTGAACGCGTGATGGATCACCGTTCCCGTCACCTCCGTCTTCACGATCGAAGCCAGGAGGACCGCGTGGTCCATTGACCATCAGGACTTCCGCTGCCGAGTCATTGCTGCCGCACTCGGATGCAGTCTCTACGGAGCCAGTTGACAGATCGAACAGGTCGTAGAGAGACTCGTCGGGCTCGAGCGCCGCGACTTGAGGGGTGGCCGACTGGCGGGCCACCGCTGTTGGGGAACGTAGCAGAAATTCAAAATTTTCCTACGTGTCACCAAGATCTATCTATGGAGAGACCAGCAACGAGGGGAAGGAGAGTTGCATCTACATACCCTTGTAGATCGCTAAGCGGAAGCATTCAAGTGAACGGGGTTGATGGAGTCGTACTCGTCGTGATCCAAATCACCGATGACCAAGTGCCGAACGGATGGCACCTCCGCGTTCAACACACGTACAGCCCGGTGACGTCTCCCACGCCTTGATCCAGCAAGGAGAGAGGGAGAGGTTGAGGAAGACTTCATCCAACAGCAGCACAACGGCGTGGTGGTGGTGGAGGAGCGTGGCTATCCTGCAGGGCTTCGCCAAGCACCACAGAAGAGGAGGAAGAAGAGACGCAGGGCTGCACCAAGAGAGATTAAATCGCGTGTAGTGGGCAGCCCAATGCCTCAATATATATAGGGAAGGGGAGGGGCTGCGCCCCCTCTAGGGTTCCCACCCCTAGGGGGGCGGCAGCCCTAGATGGGGAGCAAGGGGGCGGCCAAGAGGGGATGGGAGAGGGAGGCGCACCAATATGGGCCCTAAGGCCCATATCCCCTTAGGGTTTGCCCCCTCTCCACCTCTTAGGCACATGGGCCTTAGTGGGGCTGGTGCCCTTGGTCCATGTAGGCCAAGGAGCACTCCCTACAGCCCATGTGGCCCCTCGGGGCAGGTGGCCCCACTTGGTGGACCCCCGGGACCCTCCCGGTGGTCCCGTTACGTTACCGATAAACCCCAAAACTTTTCCGGTGACCAAAACAGGACTTCCCATATATAAATCTTTACCTCCGGACCATTCCGGAACTCCTCATGACGTCCGGGATCTCATCCGGGACTCCGAACAACATTCGGTAACCACATACAAACTTCCTTTATAACCCTAGCGTCATCGAACCTTAAGTGTGTAGACCCTACGGGTTCGGGAGACATGCAAACATGACCGAGACGTTCTTCGGTCAATAACCAACAGCGGGATCTGGATACCCATGTTGGCTCCCACATGTTCCACGATGATCTCATCGGATGAACCATGATGTCAAGGACTTAATCAATCCCGTATACAATTCCCTTTGTCTATCAGTACGATACTTGCCCGAGATTCGATCGTCGGTATCCCGATACCTTGTTCAATCTCGTTACCGGCAAGTCTCTTTACTCGTTCCGTAACACATCATCCCGTGATCAACTCCTTGATCACATTGTGCACATTATGATGATGTCCTATCGAGTGGGCCCAGAGATACCTCTCCGTCACACGGAGTGACAAATCCCAGTCTCAATTCGTGCCAACCCAACAGACACTTTCCGAGATACCAGTAGTGCACCTTTATAGTCACCCAGTTACGTTGTGATGTTTGGTACACCCAAAGCACTCCTACGGCATCCGGGAGTTGCACAATCTCATGGTCTAAGGAAATGATACTTGACATTAGCAAAGCTTTAGCATACGAACTACACGATCTAGTGCTATGCTTAGGATTGGGTCTTGTCCATCACATCATTCTCCTAATGATGTGATCCCGTTATCAACGACATCCAATGTCCATGGTCAGGAAACCGTGACCATCTATTGATCAACGAGCTAGTCAACTAGAGGCTTACTAGGGACATGGTGTTGTCTATGTATCCACACATGTATCTGAGTTTCCTATCGATACAATTCTAGCATGGATAATAAACGATTATCATGAACAAGGAAATATAATAATAACCAATTTATTATTGCCTCTAGGGCATATTTCCAACAGTCTCCCACTTGCACTAGAGTCAATAATCTAGTTCACATCGCCATGTGATTAACACTCACAGGTCACATCGCCATGTGACTAACACCCAAGAGTTTACTAGAGTCAGTAGTCTAGTTCACATCACTATGTGATTAACACTCAATGAGTTCTAGGTTTGATCATGTTATGCTTGTGAGAGAGGTTATAGTCAACGGGTCTGAACCTTTCAGATCCGTGTGTGCTTTACAAATCTCTATGTCATCTCCTAGATGTAGCTACCACGTTCTATTTGGAGCTATTCCAAATAACTGTTCTACTTGGAGTTATTCTAAATTGTTGCTCCATTATACGTATCCGGTATCTCTATCGGAGCTATCCGGATAGGTGTTAAGCTTGCATCGACGTAACCCTTTACGACGAACTCTTTTACCACCTCCATAATCGAGAAAAATTCCTTAGTCCACTAGTTACTAAGGATAACTTTGACCGCTGTCCTGTGATCCATTCTTGGATCACTCTTGTACCCCTTGTCTAACTCATGGCAAGGCACACTACAGGTGCGGTACACAACATAGCATACTGTAGAGCCTACGTTTTAAGCATAGGGGATGACCTTCGTCCTTTCTCTCTATTCTGCCGTGGTCGAGCTTTAAGTCTTAACTTCATACCTTACAACTCAGGCAAGAACTCCTTCTTTGACTGATCCATCTTGAACACCTTCAAGATCACGTCAAGGTATGTGCTCATTTGAAAGTACCATTAAGCATTTTGATCTATCCTTATAGATCTTGATGTTCAATGTTCAAGTAGCTTAATCCAGGCTTTCCATTGAAAAACACTTTCCAAATAACCCTATATGCTTTCCAGAAATTCTACGTCATTTCTGATCAACAATATGTCAACAGCATATACTTATCAAAAATTCTATAGTGCTCCCACTCACTTCTTTGGAAATACAAGTTTCTCATAAACTTTGTATACACCAAAATCTTTGATCATCTCATCAAAGCATACATTCCAACTCCGAGATGCTTACTCCAGTCCTTAGAAGGATTGCTGGAGCTTTGCATACTTATTAGCATATTTCAGGATTGATAAAACCTTCCGGTTGTATCACATACAACCTTTCCTCATAAATCGTCGAGGAAACAATGTTTTGACATCCTATCTGCAAGATTTCATAAATAGTGCAGTAACTGCTAATATAATTCCAACAGACTTTTAGCATCGCTACAGGTGAGAAAGTCTCATCGTAGTCAACTCCTTGAACTTGTCGAAAACATCTTAACGACAAGTCGAGCTTTCTTAATGGTGACATTTACCATCATTGTCCGTCTTCCTTTAAAATCCATCTATACTCAACAGCCTCACGACCATCGAGCTGTTCTGTCAAAGTCTACACTTTGTTTCCATACATGGATCCTCTCTCGGATTTCATGGCCTCGAGCCATTTATCGGAATCCGGGCCCACCATCGCTTCTCCATAGCTCGTAGGTTCATTGTTGTCTAGCAACATGACTTCCAAGATAGGATTACGTACCACTCTAAAGTAGTACGCATCCTTGTCATCCCACGAGGTTTGGTAGTGACTTGATATGAAGTTTCATGATCACTATCATAAGCTTCGACTTTAATTGGTGTAGGTGCCACAGGAACAACTTCCTGTGCCCTGCCACACACTAGTTGAAGAGACGGTTCAGTAACCTCATCAAGTCTCCACCATCCTCCCACTCAATTCTTTCGAGAGAAACTTTTCCTCGAGAAAGGACCCGATTCTAGAAACAATCCCTTATTGCTTTCGAATATGAGACAAGAGGTATACCCAACTGTTTTGGGTGTCCTATGAAGATGCATTTATCCGCTTTGGGTTCGAGCTTATCAACTTTTCACATAAGCGTCGCAGCCCCAAACTTTTAAGAAATGACAGCTTAGGTTTCTCTAAACCATAGTTCATACGGTGTCATCTCATCGGAATTACGTGGTGCCCTATTTAAAGTGAATGTGGTTGTCTCTAATGCCTAACCCATAAACTATCGTGGTAATTCGATAAGAGACATCATGGTATGCATCATATCCAATAGGGTGCAGTTATGATGTTCGGACACACCATCACATTATGGTGTTCCAGGCTGTATCAGTTGTGAAACAATTTCCACAATGTCTTAATTCTGTGCCAAACTCGTAATTCAGATATTCATCTCTATGATCATATCATAGATACTTTATCCTCTTGTCACGACGATCTTTCAACTTCACCCTGAAATTACTTGAACCTTTCAATAATTCAGACTCGTGATTCATCAAGTAAATATACTCAACATCTACTCAAATCATCTGTGAAGTAAGAACATAACGATATCCACTACACGCCTCAGCACTCATTGGACTGCACACATCAAAATGTATTACTTCCAACAAGTTGCTTTCTAGTTCCATTTTACTGAAAACGAGGCTTTCAGTCATCTTGCCCATGTGGTATGATTTGCATGTCTCAACTGATTCAAAATCAAGTGAGTCCAAAACGGTCCATTTGCATGGAGTTTCTTCATGCATATATACCAACAGACATGGTTCGCATGTCTCAAACTTTTCAAAATGAGTGAGCCCAAAGATCCATCAACATGGAGCTTCTTCATGCGTTTTATTCCGATATGACTTACGTGGCAGTGCCACAAGTGGGTGGTACTATCATTACTATCTTATATCTTTTGGCATGAACATGTGTATCACTACGATCGAGATTCAATGAACCATTCATTTTAGGCGTAAGACCATTGAAGGTATTATTCAAATAAACAGAGTAACCATTATTCTCCTTAAATGAATAACCGTATTGCGGTAGACATAATCCAATCATGTCTATGCTCAACGCAAACACCAATCTCGATGGTAGAGGGAGCGTACGATATTTGATCAACCTTGGAAACACTTCCAACACATATCGTTATCTCACCTTTAGCTAGTCTCCGTTTATTCCGCAGCTTTTATTTCGAGTTACTAACACTTAGCAACCGAACCGGTATCTAATACCCTGGTGCTACTAGGAGTACTAGTAAAGTACACATTAACATAATGTATATCCAATATACTTCTATCGACCTTGCCAGCCTTCTTATCTACCAAGTATCTAGGGTAATTCTGCTCCAGTGGCTGTTCCCCTTATTACAGAAGCACTTAGTCTCAGGTTTGGGTTCAACCTTGGGTTTCTTCACTAGAGCAGCAGCTGAATTGTTGTTTCATGAAGTATCCCTTCTTGCCCTTGCCCTTCTTGAAACTAGTGGTTTCACCAACCATCAACAATTGATGCTCCTTCTTGATTTCTACTTTGTGGTGTCAAACATCGCGAATATCTCAAGGATCATCATATATGTCCCTGATATATTATAGTTCATCACGAAGCTCTAGCAGCTTGGTGGTAATGACTTCGGAGAAACATCACTATCTCATCTGGAAGATCAACTCCCACTCGATTCAAATGATTGTTGTACTCAGACAATCTGAGCACAAGCTCAACAATTGAGCTTTTCTCCTTAGTTTGTAGGCTAAGAAAATCGTCGGAGGTCTTATACCTCTTGACGTGGGCACGAGCCTGAAATCCCAATTTCAGCCCTCGAAACATCTCATATGTTTCGTGACGTTTCAAAACGTCTTTGGTGCCTCAATTCTGAACCGTTTAACTGAACTATCATGTAGTTATCAAAACGTGTATGTCAGATGTTCGCAACATCTACAGACGACATTCGAGGTTCAGCACACTGAGCGGTGCATTAAGGACATAAGCCTTCTAAGAAGCAATGAGGACAATCCTCAGTTTACGGACCTAGTCCGCATAATTGCTACTATCAACTTTCAACTAATTTTTCTCTAGGAACATATCTAAATAGTAGAACTATAGCGTGAGCTACGACATAATTTGCAAAATCCTTTTGACTATGTTCAGGATAATTAAGTTCATCTTATGAACTCCCACTCAGATAGACATCCCTCTAGTCATCTAAGTGATTACATGATCCGAGTCAACTAGGCCGTGTCCGATCATCACGTGAGACGGACTAGTCAACATCGGTGAACATCTTCATGTTGATCGTATCTTCTATACGACTCATGCTCGACCTTTCGGTCTTCTGTGTTCCGAGGCCATGTCTGTACATGCTAGGCTCATCAAGTCAACCTAAGTGTTTGCATGTGTTCCGAGGCCATGTCTGTACATGCTAGGCTCGTCAACACCCGTTGTATGTGCACGTTAGAATCTATCACACCCGATCATCACGTGGTGCTTCGAAACGACAAACTTTCACAACGGTGCACAGTTAGGGGGAACACTTTCTTGAAATTTTAATGAGGGATCATCTTATTTACTACCGTCGTTCTAAGCAAATAAGATGTATAAACATGATAAACATCACATGCAATCAAATAGTGACATGATATGGCCAATATCACTTTGCTCCTTTTGATCTCCATCTTCGGGGCTCCATGATCATCATCGTCACCGGCATGACACCATGATCTCCATCATCATGATCTCCATCATCGTGTCTTCTTGAAGTTGTCACGTCATCTATTACTTCTACTACTACAGCTAACGGTTAGCAATAAAGTAAAGTAATTACATGACGTTTACGTTGACACGCAGGTCATAAATAAATAAAGACAACTCCTATGGCTCCTGCCGGTTGTCATACTCATCGACATGCAAGTCGTGATTCCTATTACAAGAACATGATCAATCTCATACATCACATATCATTCATCACATTCTTCATGGCCATATCACATCACATAGCATACCCTACAAAAACAAGTTAGACGTCCTCTAATTGTTGTTTGCATGTTTTACGTGGCTGCTATGGGTTTCTAGCAAGAACGGTTCTTACCTACGCAAAGACCACAACGTGATATGCCAATTGCTATTTACCCTCCATAAGGACCCTTTTCATCAAATCCGATCCGACTAAAGTGGGAGAGACAGACACCCGCCAGCCACCTTATGCAACTAGTGCATGTTTGTCGGTGGAACCGGTCTCACGTAAGAGTACGTGTAAGGTTGGTCCGGGCCGCTTCATCCCACGATGCCGCCGAATCAAGATAAGACTAGTAACGGCAAGCATATTGAACAAAATCAACGCCCACAACTACTTTGTGTTCTACTCGTGCATAGAATCTACGCAATAGACCTAGCTCATGATGCCACTGTTGAGGAACGTAGCAGAAATTCAAAATTTTCCTACGTGTCACCAAGATCTATCTATGGAGAGACCAGCAACGAGGGGAAGGAGAGTTGCATCTACATACCCTTGTAGATCGCTAAGCGGAAGCGTTCAAGTGAACGGGGTTGATGGAGTCGTACTCGTCGTGATCCAAATCACCGATGACCAAGTGCCGAACGGACGGCATCTCCGCGTTCAACACACGTACAGCCCGGTGACGTCTCCCACGCCTTGATCCAGCAAGGAGAGAGGGAGAGGTTGAGGAAGACTTCATCCAACAGCAGCACAACGGCGTGGTGGTGGTGGTGGAGGAGCATGGCTATCCTGCAGGGCTTCGCCAAGCACCACAGAAGAGGAGGAAGAAGAGACGCAGGGCTGCACCAAGAGAGATTAAATCGCGTGTAGTGGGCAGCACAATGCCTCAATATATATAGGGAAGGGGAGGGGCTGCGCCCCCTCTAGGGTTCCCACCCCTAGGGGGGGGCGGCAGCCCTAGATGGGGAGCAAGGGGGCGGCCAAGAGGGGATGGGAGAGGGAGGCGCACCAATATGGGCCCTAAGGCCCATATCCCCTTAGGGTTTGCCCCCTCTCCACCTCTTAGGCGCATGGGCCTTAGTGGGGCTGGTGCCCTTGGTCCATGTAGGCCAAGGAGCACTCCCTACAGCCCATGTGGCCCCCCGGGGCAGGTGGCCCCACTTGGTGGACCCCCGGGACCCTCCCGGTGGTCCCGGTACGTTACCGATAAACCCCGAAACTTTTCCGGTGACCAAAACAGGACTTCCCATATATAAATCTTTACCTCCGGACCATTCCAGAACTCCTCATGACGTCCGGGATCTCATCCGGGACTCCGAACAACATTCGGTAACCACATACAAACTTCCTTTATAACCCTAGCGTCATCGAACCTTAAGTGTGTAGACCCTACGGGTTCGGGAGACATGCAAACATGACCGAGACGTTCTCCGGTCAATAACCAACAACGGGATCTGGATACCCATCTTGGCTCCCACATGTTCCACGATGATCTCATCGGATGAACCACGATGCCAAGGACTTAATCAATCCTGTATACAATTCCCTTTGTCTATCGGTACGATACTTGCCCGAGATTCGATCATCGGTATCCCGATACCTTGTTCAATCTCGTTACCGGCAAGTCTCTTTACTCGTTCCGTAACACATCATCCCGTGATCAACTCCTTGATCACATTGTGCACATTATGATGATGTCCTACCAAGTGGGCCCAGAGATACCTCTCCGTCACACGGAGTGACAAATCCCAGTCTCAATTCGTGCCAACCCAACAGACACTTTTGGAGATACATGTAGTGCACCTTTATAGTCACCCAGTTACGTTGTGACGTTTGGTACACCCAAAGCACTCCTACGGCATCCGGGAGTTGCACAATCTCATGGTCTAAGGAAATGATACTTGACATTAGCAAAGCTTTAGCAGACGAACTACACGATCTAGTGCTATGCTTAGGATTGGGTCTTGTCCATCACATCATTCTCCTAATGATGTGATCCCGTTATCAACGACATCCAATGTCCATGGTCAGGAAACCGTAACCATCTATTGATCAACGAGCTAGTCAACTAGAGGCTTACTAGGGACATGGTGTTGTCTATGTATCCACACATGTATCTGAGTTTCCTATCGATACAATTCTAGCATGGATAATAAACGATTATCATGAACAAGGAAATATAATAATAACCAATTTATTATTGCCTCTAGGGCATATTTCCAACAACCGCATGCTTCACCCACCGTTGAATCCTCGACCGGCCGGTGCACTTGCTCCGGCGGGTCGCAGGGAGGGGGAAAGCCGTTAGAGTCGACTGGTACTGGGTCGACGGTTGCCGCAGGAGGACGCCGCGGACGCACGTGTGAAAGTGCGTCACCCCGTGGCCGGGGAGCTCGTCGACGTCGAGTGGTGCCTCCTGAAGCCAAGCGGAGTCGTCGGCGATAAACATGAGCGCACCGAGACGGATCTCGCGGCCCTCAGCCAAACCTCCGCCTGGAACCATGATGATGGGGATCGGAAAAATTGCAATTTCTCCAATAAGTCGCTAAGACACCTGCCCACGGTGTGCGCCAACTGTCGTGGATCTAAGACTGACAGTGGAATGGGGGTAGGTATGAGGAGGCAAGATCCTAGCTATGGAGTAGTTGTACACACGAGTTTTACGAGTTCAGGCCCTTCTCGGAGGAAGTAACAGCCCTACGTCTCAGTGCCCTGAGGCGGTCAACTGGATTATATGTGTGTATGTGTTTACAAAAGTGCGAAGCCTTGTCCCAGAGGAGGGAGGTGGCTTATATAGAGTGCGCCAGGACCCCAGCTCCCCTCCGTTACACAGGGTTCAATGCTCATAAAGGAAAGGCGTTACTGGTAACGTCTACAGTAAATGTCATAAATGCTCATAATACTATGGTTTAAGTCCTAGCCGTTGCAGAGTGGACGGTTCCTCATCTTCTGGTGGTCGAGTGTCTTCAAGGTGGTCGAGTGAGCGCATCTCCACGGTCGAGTGGATGATGATTTCTCTTCGACTGCTTCTGATGCTTTGTAAAGATGTCCTTGGGGAGGGTATGCTGGACAGGTCCATGACCCTACCCTAGGTACATAGCTTCGTCAGATGGCCCGCAAAAATTTTTGAGGGGCGCAGCAAAATCTTGGCCCCAACCAACGAATACGTGGGTTTCCCCTTCACCGCTGCGGTGCCCTGCATATAAGCGGAAGCAGTTGGTGGAGGGGACATTTCAGCCCGCGCTTTCCCCACCAACCATCTCCCCTCTCCTCCTCGCCCCGCCGCCGGGCCGCCGCCCAAGATTCCGGTGAAAGCAGCCGACAGGAGCACGCCTAAAGGCCGCCACACGCACGAGGCCTCCCCTCTCCCCTCCCCCCCTCCTGCGCCGGCGGGCCGGGAAGTTGCGGATCTGTGGCCCTTCATCACGGGCCGCCGGATTTGGCTTTTCCGGCTGCTGGAGGCTGTGCCAAGCGATGGAATGGTCGGGGAGCATCTCTCGCAGCCCCGACAAGGTCGCACCGCCACATGTAGGTACGGGTTCGTCCTCCCGCCACCGCCGACGGTTTGCGGGCATGGATTCGTCCGGCCGTCCCCCGGGCTCGGCGCTCGTGCTCCGGCTATGTGGCTCGCCGATGCCGCTCATATAGTGCGACGACTGCCCACGGACAGTGTGCGGCTAACTTCGGGCATGCCGAAGCACCCGGGATGGGTGTTCTTCAAATGCAAAAACGACAAGCTACGTGCACTTGCGGTAGCTCATTCTTTGGTTCAATTGCGATAGCTCATTTCGAACATGCTCACTCATGTGTATAGGAAGATGGATGCTCATTTTGATTTTGGGAAGACGAATGCATTGATTTATTGATAAAAAGAAAATTAATAGATGTCTGTGCACTCCTTAATAAAACACATACTAGTGGTTCTTGTTTTTTAGGTCTCTATTTCTTGCAAAGATTTGATGATGTCTTATGTATTCAATGTTCTTGAAAAGGCAAGAAAACACATTATGTTGGATCAAATTAAGATGTAAATTTAGGTTTTTCGGGTCTGGAGGAGCTGCGCCAAATCAGACCCTACAAAGCCGACCCGTAAAAAAGCATATTCTGTGAATATCTTTTTTACGAATCCGTTATTCGGGGTCTGCATCTGCGGCCGATCCGTAATGTTATTTTCCGTAAACTGCAAACGCGTTTTGCGAGTCGGCCGGATGCGCGGTTTGCTAGAGTTGCTCTAAGCATGCGTTGATGGCTCCTGAGAGAAGCAGCTTTGCTCCTAGGACTTTTTCTAGTCCCAACTAAAAAATCTCTACTACCTAAAAAGTCTCTTCCTGTTTGTTTTTAGAGACTAAAAAGTCCCTAGTCCCTTCCTAGAAGTTATTAAATGACCATGTTGCCCCTAGTATATAGAGAAATAACAATCAAACAACATCATGGGGTGGCGGGCCAATGAATGCATGGAGGGGCATTGTTGAAAAAGTCTCAAAAAATCCCAAAAAAGACTCACTATGAGAGTCTTATTCATTTAGTCCCAAATACCTAGTTTAGTCTCTAAAAAATACATCCCGTTTGGTAAAAAAGTCTCTAAGAGAGACTTTTTCTAGTCCCTATACACACAAATATCCATGTAAACAAACACCCCCTCACTCTCTTTCTCTTCCAACCTAATCCGCGCGCACAACTCCGGCCATCGCCGCCCGAGGAACCGAAGAGGGCCGAATAATTTCAGCCAGCGGGAGCCGAGCTGCTCGCTCTCCTGCGTTCCACCTGCATAGAGCATAGTCCATGACTTGGACGTCATCCGCGCCCGCCCCATGTTCGCCCGAGAGACCGCGACGGCTAAATCGTCCTCCGCTTCGTCTTCCACAACCCACAAGGTCCGTCGGCGACTGCCAGCGCCGAGGCGTTCCTGGACATCCTCGCGGGCGAGGGGGTGCCGTCGCACGCTGGCGGAGATGTCCCGCGCAAGCAACTTGGGGCCGGCATTTCAGCGAGCACCTAAGGGGCGTCCTGAATAAGCTTGCACCAGCAACCTAAGTACCTAATGGATACCAGGAGGGCGCACTAATCGACTGGTGGCACGACAGCAAACCGGCGGGAGGGAGAAAGGATCACCTGAGTGCCCGCCCTCGTCATCCTTGGCTCCGGCCAAGGCCCGGTGCCGCCGTTATTTCCTCTACTGAGGTCAGTCTCTACTCACAAATTGTGCTAACCGGGGCATAGCATTGATGCGGCGATCACATACCTGATAAAAAAATTGATTTTACTCCAGGCTCTAGTTATAATTTTGAAGCAACGAGCAAAGTGCATACTAGCTGCAAGCCTGCAAAGGGGAGGGGGGATATTTAGACAGACAAGTCTTACATGATTTACATGTTGGCTATTCAAGTCAACAATAGTATACGTAGCATACAGCTTTCGCTGCCGACAGGACTTCTCTGCCTTTAGTCAAGTCTTATTTTTTGCTTTCCAGCTAAAGTCACCATCAGAGCAGAAATTGGCTTTTGTGTACACAGATACAGTATATAGCAGGTCCTCTGCCTCTGCTTCTTCATCAGGGGGGTGAATTAGTGCAAATCTTGCTAGAATATACTGAAAGAGAAGAACAAACAAAGGAACCGAATCTGTTGCACGCAGACTACGATGTGAGGGCTGCCTCTGGGAGGCTAATGGAGGTGGCTGTTGGGATGTGAGAGCCAGACAGGACCAAACTTCTTTGGCGAAATGGGCAATGCAGGAATCAAATGGTTTGCAATTCGAGCACTTGATCGCAAAGCTTGCAAGCATCATCATGGCCCATCCCAATTCCCAAGGCTGTTAGTCAATCAGCTGTACGTGCACTATATGGAGAACTGTCACTTCCCTTCCACCTTGGCTCTCCACTCAATGAATTCTGCTTCTGTGGAATTCTAGCGAGAAATTGGAAATCATAAGCAGTCTTTGCTGAATACTGCCCATCAGTGGTAAGCTTCCTGGAAACTGAGCGTGCTTGTTGACCGAGAAAGACACTCTGGGTCAAGTTTCAAAGTCCATGGCATTTGAGCTGGAATGAATAAAATAGGCAGACAATCTATCAAGGGAAAAAACGCCCAGTCAATCCTCTCTTATTTTTCAACACGAATGACTCGTTTGCATTCTGTTAATTGACCCATCATTAAGCACCATAGTGGCGTTGGGTGTGTGTACCTTTCAATCAGCCTAGCTAGTGTCAAAAAGGGACCCTTACTAATTTCTGGTGGAGTCTTGTTGCTTGCCAACCTAAAAGCCTCTATATCCGAGCACCACCAGAGTTACTCAGAAAGTTCAAACTCCCATGCTTCTTCCTGCTCTGGGTGGCCGGGTATTCTTCCAAGCTCCCATCCATGGCTCCTCTCGTCTTCCTCCTCCTACTCAGCCAAATCCTTGTCTGCACAGCCGTTGACACCATGAACTCCACCACACCATTGTCCGGGACACAGAGGATTGTATCCCAGGGCAAGATATTCACCTTGGGATTCTACTCCCCGACACAAAGTAACACCACATCTTCCAGTTCCAGCAGCTACTACATAGCCATATGGTACACCGACATACTACCGTTGACGACGGTGTGGACGGCGGCCAATGAGGTGCCGGTGTCCGATCCGACCAGAGCTGCCTTGGCCATCGGCAGTGATGGCAACCTTGTCCTCTTTGACCAATCCAGGAGTCGACGGCTATGGTCAACCAATGTGAGCATACCAGCCTCCAACTCCACCATGGCCATCATCACGGACAGCGGTAGCCTCAACCTCGCTGATGCCTCGAATTCATCGATAGTTTACTGGCGAAGCATAGACCATCCAACGAACACCTGGCTTCCAGGAGGAAAGCTTGGGTGGAACAAGATCACCGGTGTGAGCCAGAGGCTTGTTGCTTGGAAGAACATGGCAGACCCGTCTCCAGGGTTGTTCACGCTGAAGCCGGACCCAAATGGCACACAACAGTTTGTCATTCAGTGGAATTTGTCCATAACCTACTGGTCCAGCGGCCCTTGGAACGGCAGGAACTTTAGGCATCTGCTTGTGCCAGACATGGCGTCGTCATTTACATACCACGAGTATGACACAGAGACCTACATCACCTACTCGATGGGGAATGACTTTGTCATCTCGCGGTTAATCATTGACGTGGGTGGACAGATCAAGCAGCTGACATGGTTGGATTCCTCACAGCAGTGGGCCGTGTTCTGGTCCCAGCCACGGACACAGTGTGAGGTGTATGCGCTCTGTGGGTCATACGGCAGCTGCAACCCCAATGCCCTGCTGTACTGCTACTGTGTCAAGGGATTCAGCCAGAAGGTTCAGAGTGACTGGGATCTCCAGGATTATAGTGGTGGGTGCAAGAGGAACACACCATTGCAGTGCCAGACCAACTCGACTTCTGCACAGACTCCATCTGATAAGTTCCATGTCATGGAAAATGTGCGCCTACCTGACAGTGCTCAGGGTGCAGTGGCTACAAGCTCTCAGGAATGTCAGGTGATTTGTCTGAATAGTTGCTCTTGCACTGCTTACACTTACAATTACACTGGGTGCTTTGTTTGGCATGGGGACCTGATTAATCTCCAAGAACAGTACAAGGGAATTGGAGGAGGCACACTCCTCCTCAGGCTTGCAGCATCCGAGCTACCAGATCAGCAAAGGAAGAAAACAACGATCATTGGCTCAGTTACTGGTGGAGTTGTTGCATTTTTTATAATCCTTGCAATTGTGTTGTTCTTTCTATCTCGGACGTGCCGCCGAGGCAGGACTTTTCGGATATCCAAGACTGCTGGGGCCGCACTGAGTGACTTCAGATACAGTGATCTGCTGGATGATATTCAAAGCATTGATTCACTTCTTCTCGATCTGTCAACACTAAGAGTGGCTACAAATGACTTTGACGAAGGAACTATGCTTGGTAAAGGGGGTTTTGGAATGGTTCATCAGGTACAAACCATGCCATATGTAGAGTTTATCAACTTTATATATCTACCAATGAGCGTGTATTTTTTTTCTTTCACAGGGAGTCCTACCTGACGGTAAACAAATAGCAGTAAAAAGGCTATCTCACAGTTCCAGACAAGGAATAGGCGAACTGAAAAGTGAACTAGTCCTTGTTGCTAAGCTTCGCCACAGGAATCTTGTGAGCCTAATTGGCGTTTGTTTGGAAGAACAAGAGAAAATACTTGTGTATGAATTTATGCCCAACAGAAGTCTTGATACCATTCTTTTTGGTACAACCTTTTCACTATTAATTTCTCAAGGAAAACTCTCACTATGTCCGAGCTTCAATAGGAGCAATGCAAGTGCCACCAAACTTTCTCTGCAATGCTGATACTTCTCGTTTGAAGGCAGATTATGAGAAACGCAAAGAACTAGATTGGGGAAGGAGATTCAAGATTATCAGTGGAGTTGCTAGGATTACAATATCTCCACGAAGATTCTCAATTGAAGATGGTTCACCGGGACCTGAAAGCAAGCAATATTTTGTTGGACTTTGATTACAACCCTAAGATTTCTGACTTTGGCTTAGCAAAGATATTTGGAGGGGATCAATCAGAAGATGTCACTAGACGTATTGCCGGGACATAGTAAGCACAGTTATCATTTGATAGCTAGGCATCAAAGTAGAACCTATAGTAACAGTTATGTTCTTGTTGCAGTGGATACATGTTGCCTGAATATGCCATGCATGGTCAATACTCAGCAAAGTCGGACACGTTACGCTTCGGTGTTTTGGTTTTAGAAATCGTCACAGGAAGAAGAAACAATGGCTCCTGCAACTCCGAGCAATATGTTTATCTCGTAAATCTTGTAAGTACTTAAGAACCAAAGCTAGTTAACTCTGTGCGCGGCTGAATCCCTATCATAATAACTGAACAATTTACCAATCTGGTGCAGGTATGGGAACACTGGACCAGGGGAAATGTGGCCGAGTTGATCGATCCATCCCTTAATGGCCATCCTTCTCACGTTGACCAGGTGCTGAAGTGCATCCAAATCGGGCTGCTGTGTGTGCAGAACAGACCTGAAGATAGGCCAACAATGTCGTCGGTAAATGCCATGCTTACCAGCCAGAGTGTTCGTCTCCCTTCTGTTTCCATGCCAGCCTTCTGTGACAGATTGAGTGGATGCAGTGATAATTCAGAATTGGCGTCTTCGAATGGAATGACCATCACAAAGCTCGAGCCAAGATGAGCCTTGAAGCAGCTGCTGAACCAGTTTGTACTAGTGTTTACTTTACTACATCTTTTAGAGATGAGTTTGATGTACCTGGTGCTTATGTTTCATGGCTATGATGAAAAGTCTTATGTGCCTCCATGGTTATCTTCAGTATCAGTTTTGCTGTGAAGTGAGACTATGGTATTGCTGCTGGAGAAAATGTCAGTGGTATTATTAGCTGCGATATTTGGCTCATGCAAATACATGTATCAATAGTTAATTTAGCAGCCTTTCCATTTTGGCTATCTTCTAGTATAAGATTAGCTTTCGTTCTGCAAAATTTCACTTGCAATATAGACAAGGTTTTCATATGGATCTTGGTGGTTTTCTATGGTGCAGAGCAAACCCAGTTTTGTGCGGGTGGCGAAACAGATTTAATGCTGTCGTTGGTAGCTTGGATTTAAGAGAGATTGAATTACATGATCGAATTTGTATTGGAATTAAAACAAACTGAGAGACGCTTGACAGAGTGCTTATGAGCAAAGATTGAGAACAAACACCCCTAAAACCTAGATAGGGCCATTTTGTAATCATACCTCACTGATGGTCAACACTGAAGCAGCATCTCATAGGAGAAACCAACCTTTGTTCAAATTTGACTAGGATGGTTACTAAGCATGGCGTCTCTAACATGGGTCAAATTGCTAGCAATGATGATCAATGTATTTTCGAACTCAAGCTGGGTGTACATAGAGAATGATGCCCACGAGCTAGAATAAAAAGCCAAAAACTGCAAGGCAGATCAATTTTCCTCTCACCAACGTGTCATCTCACGCCTTTGTTCAGTTTAAGTTTTACTAGAATCATCACTTTGAACCAAATTCAGCATTACAGCCCCTTTGATAGCAAAGTATTTTCAAAGTATCCTGCTAATACTACAGTTTTTCTAAATACTATAGTTTCATTTACTGTAAAAAGGTGTTTGGCTACCCATAAAAACTGCAGTACTAATACTGTGGTATTCCCAAAACCAGAGTATTTTCTCTGTCTAATAAAAAAAACCCTCACCTCTATTTTGAAAATAGAGCACGCAAAAGAAACGGATGTCTTCAACTTCTTCCTTGCTCCAAGCCATCGCCGGCCCGTCGTCTCTGAAGATCTTCTACTCCGACGGCCATGGACAAACCAAGAGACAGCAAATTAAAGAACAATAGCGAATGCACTGTTCTTCATCCTCCCGCCTCTCTGCACGGTTCGCCCGTTGCGCCCCTCCTGCCCCTGTGTTGTCATCCAGGAAGCTGGGCGGTCATCTAATCCAGTTCACCTGACATGATTTGGCATAAGTTCGCTTCCGCGTGCGGTGGTAGCTAGCCACGAGCTACGTATCTTGCCGTAGACTATGCGGTGGAGGCCACCGCCGCGGAGCGACCCTCACACAAGGACGAATGCCGACGCTTGGCACCCCGAGGCCATGAAACGTTGTCATGATGGAGAGGCTGCAGAGAAGCACCTGGGCGCATCGGGACGACGATACACGAGGAGTCAGTGGCACACGACGAACACCATCTTGGCTGCTCGTTTACAGTTCACTTAAGCTCCTTGTTCCCCTCGCCCATGATGTGGATGAAGGTCAGGCCGTTCCAGTCCACGCGCACTTGCGCAGCTTCTGACCAGCAACGCCATATGCAGAGCGTGACGTGTTACCTCCACGCGCAGCTCCACCATAACTCGGACGACGGTGATGAGTCGGCTACTTCGTCATGCCTATGGCCGTGCAGTGCCATTCAGTTTGTGCATGCGGATGGTAAAAATGCATGACCGATCAATTGCATGCAACGTCGAGCTAGCTACCCTGTTTGATAGCAAAGTATTTTCTAAGTATTTTGAGAATACTACAGTTTTTGAGATTACCACGGTTTTATTTACAATGAGCTGTTTGGTTTTATTTACAATGAGTTGTTTGGTTGCCCCTAATAACTGTGCTTTTAATATTGTAGTATTGGGCAAACTACAGTTTTTTCTCTGCATAAAAAAAAGAACCCCAAACCTCTTTTTTAAAAACAGAGCTGCTGAGTGCTTAAACACAACGGCTAAACAGCAAAATTTACAGTGTTATGCGGCAACAACTAAACAGGTTCTATGTATTGTGAATACTGCAAAATACTCTGTTTTGATAAAACTATGGTATCTCACACCTATAAGCAAAATTACTGTAATTTTTGATACTTTGGTTTATATAATACTTTGCTATCAAACACAGCCTCAAACTCATTTTACATCGCTACATCGGCGCTAGCCAAACGGGTAAAATAGTTTGATATGTCAAAACTGTGGTATCTTGCATCAATGGGTTAAAATACTGCAGTTTTCAATACTCTGGTTTTTGCAGACTTGCAGTACTTTGCCATCAAACACAGCCGCATGTTTTTTTTCATTTCAGTGTTTTCGTATCATGTGATCCAAAATAGACCCTTCTGTACTACCTCTGTAACCTTTTACAAGACGTTTTTAGAGTCTATGACAGTGTCAAAAAAAACGTCTTAATATTAAGTTACAGAGAGAGTATAGTATGTAATGATGAACTGAGCACATAGCTATTGATCTTCTTTGATGGCATTGTCAAGCCGAGTGCTGCTGCTCAAACCTCTGCTTCCTCCTCCTCGAGGCGCTACCAATCCAGCAGCATCTGCCGTGATCTCCAGGAGCCACCGGCCAAACCACACAGCTCATCTGGGACATGGCCTTCCCCTTGATCCACGCTTGGGCGCCACTCGGCATGAAGCATACATGTCCATGCCCATGTCATCATACAGTGTGATTGAAGTCCAGCCATGGTCCTGCTGGGGTTCTGCTCACAGTGAAGGCCATGGTCATGGAATAGCCTTCACTATATTATATGCATCAGAATCAAGCATGCACGCACCGACGTCCCATTCACAGAGCATTGTCTTCCATCACATCATCCTGATGATCACCAGCAACTGCAGACAGCTGCAGCAGCACATCGTCAACAGAAGCAGAGTCAGGACGAGACGTGAGTGACCCAACGACAAAAGAATGAACCTCCTTCTCGAGCTCGATCCAGCTCTTGCCGGTATCCTTCCTCAGACCCATCTCCCTCATCTTCTTCATAACCTTGGCCCGATCATCCCATCGGCCTTCTGCTGAGTAGATGTTTGATAGCAAGACGTAAGAAGCAGGGGACTCGGGGTCCACAAGGAGCAACTTCTCAGCCGCGTATTTCCCGATCTCCAAGTTCCGATGGAAGCTACAAGCTCCCATTAAGGCCTGCCAAAGAATAGCACTGTCCTTGAAAGGTCCGTCCTCGATGAATGACTTTGCGTCATCTAACTGACCCGCTCGGCCAAGCATGTCGACCACACATGCATAATGTTCTACCCTTGGGAGGACTCCGTACTGCGATGACATAGAATTCAAGATCTCCAGCCCCTTCTTTGCCGATCCAACATGGCTACAGCCATGTAGTAGTGATAAGAAGGTGACATCTGTGGGATTGGCACCGTCGGCTTTCATGGATTCAAACAGTTGAAAGACTTCAGAACCCTGACCATGCCGAGCAAAGGCTGCAATGATCGAGTTCCATGAGATCGAGTTCTTACTGAGCGTCTCATCGAAGACCTGGACAGACTCTTGCAGCTCACCGCACTTTGAATACATATTGATCAGACCATTGCAGACATATATGTTCCTTCCAAAGCACTTCTTGATGACCAGTGCATGGATTTGCTTCCCAAGAGCAATTGGCGCGGAGGCACCGAATGCCCCCAGAACTGCAGAAACCATGTTTGTATCAATGCAAATTCCTTCACCCGCCATCTCAGCGAACAATTCGAACGCCTTCTCTTCCAGCCCATTTTGAGCAAATCCAACCAGAATCACTGTCAAGAAAACTTCGTCAGGCTGCCGACATGCTCGGAACACACTCAGAGCATCCTCCATCAAGCCGCATTTAGAGTACACATCCATGAGCCCACTCTCTACATGGAGGTCGGTCGCGAGTCCAGCCTTCACAATAAGGCCATGAATCTGCTTGCCTTCCTTGGATGCCAGTGATCCAGCGCAGGCTAACAGGGAGCTCGAGTATGTCGCATTGTTGGCATCCATAGTGCGCCTCATCTGTCGAAACAACACGATGCTGTCCTCGTAGAGCTCTGCTCGAGCCATCCCAGAGATCATCGCCGTCCATGTGATGACGTTCCTCTCTGCCATTCCCTGGAACGCCCTCTTGGCCGAGCCTGGAGACCCGCACTCGAAGTAGGCGGTCACCAGCGCGTTCCCGACAGACACCTCACCCTCAAACCCCCGCGAGACCACCAGCCCGTGCACCATGGCGCAAGCGGGGAGGGACGCTGCACGTGCGCACACAGACAGGACCGTTGTGAACGTGGCATGGTCGCAGGAGACGCGCGCGCCACTGGAGGAGGAGGCCGAGCGCAGCATCCGTCTGAACTGCGCGAGCGCGTCGTCGGCGCCGGAGGAGGAGGCGGCGGCGGAGGCGATGAGCGAGTTCCAGGAGACGGAGTCCCGGACGCGCATTTCGTCGAACACCCTGGTGGCGTCGTCGTGGCGGCCGCACCGGGCGTACATGGAGACGAGCGCGTTCCAGGCGACGAGGACGTGGCGGAGGGAGGGGTGGAGCGGGCATAGGAGGAAGTGGGCGGGATTTTTTACGACGGTGGCGTGGAGGGCGGCGCCCAGGCGGTGGTCGGCGGCGCGGCCGCAGCGGGAGAGGAGGCCGCTGAGGTAGGCGTAGTTGAGGAGCGCGGGGACAGCCATTTTCTTGACGGTCATGTACATGCTCAGCTTTTATAATAACAATAAAAAAAATTGCGGGGAAGATTATTAATTTCCGAATAACAATTTATTGTTACTACTTTTTTTTGAGAAATTACTACTGTACCACATACGATGCTGTAAAACATAATTAGGTCAGGTACTAGCTTGAAAAACAATCTATATTGTGGGACGGAGGGAGTATTATTTTTCATCGATATTCTGCATGGTGAAAGAAATAGGATTTTACTTTTTTTGCGGGTAAAAATAGGATTTTACTATTTACTATTTTCTCTCTTGATTCCAAATTAAGTTCAAAAATTTTGCGCGGCAAAACTCAAGTTTGACCATTAATTTAACATACTAAATGTGTGTTGTCTTCTATAAGAATTATATCATGGTGTTCGTATTTGGACGAAGTTTCGAATGATATGATTTTTATGACATATAACAAATATATTTTTCATCAAAATAATGGTCAAAGTTAAATCATGCATTCCCGCAAAGCATTTTAAATCATATAGATCACATGAGTAGACGAATACTCACATTTACCAGTGAGCTTTTTAACTTAATGATCACCCCTTTTTGCAAAAATAGCCAAAATCGCTTTTCTCCTTGATCCTTTCAACATAGCAGCGCGCGTTGCGGGTCGCCAAGTTGCTATTTTCGGGCGGCCACCAACTTTGGATCCTCCTCCTCCTCCGGCTCTGGCAACGTTACGAGCGGATCCATGCGGTGGCAGACGACGAAACGGGCGAGAACAAGGGTGGAGGGTGACAACGATCGGCTGGAGAGGGTGGCAATGCGCAGGCTTGGTGCGGAAACAGTGCGGATGTGGCCAAATGTGTGGGCTCCGGGTGGGGATTCGGGTGGACCGGGATTGTTGGAGAACTAAGTGGAGGAGGTCCGGACTCCGGCAAATCTCCCCTAACTTTGCATTCGGTTTGCAGGCTTTTGAACACGCGGATGTGTCCACAAACGTATGTGACATCACATTGGATGGCAAAGAAAAAGGTCCGAATGTTTTGTAGCACGGGTTGGAGAGGAAAATACACGGGAGCTCTCGGGTGCTCCGCACCCCTATACGAAAAAAAATTGTAAAAAATTCCCAGAAAATCAAAAAAATCCAAAATTTCCAGTTGTCAAACTTGGTTTCCCAATCTACTTCCGTGTGAAATTTCGTGAAAAAATACCAAAAAAGTATCCGTGGCGAAGGAATTACTGCCCGGAAAAAAATGTACCCAAACAATGTTTTGCTATATATAGGAATTTTTTGTTTTTTTTGCTGCGAATACGTTTCCTGGTATTTTTTCATCAAATTTCAGATGGGGGTACATCGGAAACCCACGTTTGATATCCCAAAACCCCAGATTTTTTTTCAAATTTCTCGATATTTCTTCTCCTGGTATTGTACGTACCGAGTGCTCTAAATCCTCGTCCGGGTTGGAGATGCCCTAAGTATGGCTTAAAAAGCAAACATACAATGAATGAGAGCAAAATAACCACATGTTCATTAATTTACTGCAGCGGTTCAAATACTGCCTTCGGTTTAGGTGTGGCTTAAAATACTGATGTTACATAAAGGAGAGCAAATGAATCATATTTTCCTAAATTTATGTCGGTGATTCAAATAGACCATTGGATTTAAGTATTTTGGTACATCTTGTACAAAAAAAATGTTGTATTTTTTGTCAAACGTTTTGGTTTGCGGCATATTTTGCATCGGCCAATCGGCTATAATGTCGATCGTATAGCTCTTTTAAGACCACGCCGATATGAGCACAGTATTCGATTTTTGAACCTTGATCGTAGCAAAGAAAATAATCCAACAAAATTTCTGATTTATTGCACTTCCGAGAATTTAAAGAATCGTTTGTTACCTAGTTGTACAAAGGGCGGCCAAGGGCCACAATCCCCCGAAAAATGTTGATGAATGGAGCATTCTGTGATTTTAACATACAACATGCTCTAAATTACACCTAAGCTAACCTTCCAGCATTGAGATACAACAAAATACAACATGGTTCGGCTTTTGCCGCTATCAAGTGTATTTTGCCACCGGGTAGATGGAAAAACCCACTGGCGTTACTACCATTTTTCGACTGAAACCCCCCATGCTTGGTTTCACTGGGGCGTTCTTTGGTTTCTAGGACGGGAGCGATAGCAGCTCCTCACGCCCACAGCAGACAATCAACACCCAGTTCAAAGTTTGTCACCGGACTGTCGCCGAAATCCTCCCCTTGGTTTTGGACCTCATGGTTTGTGTCGACGTAGGGCTCAGACAAATCCAATGACCTTACAGAGGGGATGGCATGCTCCTTTTGGATATCTGACGATGCGGCCGCTGCTTCTTCCCGATCCAAAACAACGAGGAAGTCGTCTTCGAATTCGAATGTCAAGAACTTGTCTTGACAGGCTACACATTTCAATTAACGGTAAGATTGGCATGAATAAATGGCTTTAGAAGGTCATGCAACTGGAGGCAGCCGGTACTTACTGTCCACTAGATGAGCAAGGTGGTGGATGTTCTTTATCATAGTTCCATTTAGTTTTATGACCTGATAAAATTAGTGGTTACAGGAACACATTAGCTGAATGCAAATGCATAACAAGATGGCTAGAAGTGGAATAGACAAGAGGTTTACTTGTTGATTGCCCATGTGCTCGTACCCGATGTTGACATCGTTCGCCAGTACCTGGAAAACATTGGTAACTTAAGAACGTGATAACACTTTGCAGCACTAGGACTAGCCAATTTATCCAACCACGAAATACAGCATACCTGAGATACAATTACGATTTGCTCCCCTTCGAAGGTTGATAGAGAGTATCGTGCCTTTGCCAACAGTTTTAACTGCACACAAAGATAAGATATCAACAACAGTAAGAGATTGCAGATCTTCCGGAAAGGTAAGCTGCACGCAGGATGGTCATGTGGAATGATCTTACCCCTAAAGTATCTTCGCACTCTTCCCTGCAAATGTAGATAGATTTATGTGTTAGTAACTACAACCTTTCTGACACCAAGCATGGATTGAAAGAGGAAATAGTTGTTTACTTACTCTATAAATGGTTCTGTTAAAGGCGTGAAGACAAGGCCGGCAACTATCAGATAAGAAGGTTGACCCCCATCAACATTGAATGGCACCTTATTTGAGGATGAAGAAAATTGTGAAATCGGTGAAATTTTTACATTTCTAGTTTTAGCTCATGAAATGATCAAGGGTTATAGTGTCTTACTAAATGTTTTCTTGGATGCAAAATGGTTTGCACTTTCATGACCTTGCCTTCCCGAATGATACCTAGTTGGGCAACATCACCTGCATACCTGATTAATAAAATAACAATTGTTTAGTGCAGTTCATGCTATCATGTTGGAACATTTTATTTTCTTCAGATGTTAAAGGATGTCACTAGTGTCAAATTTATATGATCCACATACAGATTATTGGAACAAAATTGCAATGCCTCAGATGGAAAAGGCTTGTAACTTTGGTATCCCAGATCAAGAGGGAGCTTCGTAGGCATTACACACAAGGGTTTTAGGCAAATGGAGAGCAGTGCACATATAATTAAAGACTGCTTAGTTCTCCATGATTTTGCACTACTGAATCACTAATGAAGGTTCAGAAGGTAACATGAAATAGATACATGTCAATAGGTGATTGCATGATTTTCATTTTACCCATCCATACAAATGATAGAGAATGTGACATCTATATGCATCTGTACACATGTTGAAACAAAGCCCACTGGTTATGGCTGTCAAAATATAGATTTGTGGTATTGTGCCATTATGAAATTCCAGACCACTAGAAACTGGTGACAAAAAATGTTCTGCCCTAGAACAGAACATAAATAAATTAATAAGGTTAGGAAAAGCACTTCAAGATGATTAAGAAAATGATGGTACTTGTGAGGAAGCACTTACTTTTGACTTGTGAGGTAGCGGAAAGCAATCCGCTCAGTGGACCGAAATGGTACTGTTCCTTCACATCCTACCGAGACACCGTCGAAACTTGTTATCACATCTCCCTGGAGAAAAACAAACACCTGATCAGCTTAAAAAGGAAGCAATTGTAGCAAATACCGTTCTGGTAACTATTAATTCAGAAAGATTCATTTGCGGGAAGAAAACCTAAAGGTAGCAAATCTGTGAACTCCATCTAAGAGATGCAGATGCACTTTACCTTTCGCAGAACACTGCTTGCTGGAGCTGTAGGCTCAACCCGGCGGACAAGAACACCCTTCAACCAATTAAAATGGCATGTTATAGGAGAATAATGAAAAACATAGAGCACTATTCAGTGGTAAGGACAAAACTGAGAGTAGTTTTCAGAACATACATTTGTTGGATATAAATCGGTATCTCTTTATTTAACTGTAGCATTTTATTATGTAGGGAAAATGGGTTATTGTGGTGTAATATCTACCAGACATAGATAACAGAATCCTACACAACTCACTGACTACTCTCTGCTAATACAGATGTACATCTGCATTTAGACAGTAGGCACGATACAAAGTGCTGCCGTCAATGACATGGATCTCACCAGAAACTACTGGCTAAACCCATATGGAAATGCATGTGCCTTTGTGTGTATGAGAGTTTGTTCGAAAATCTCTAATAAATCTCCATATCCACAAGCTGAAGCTGAACACATATCGATATCATACCTCACTTGAAGGCACCTTCAAGCTTTCACGCAGTGCTGGGTTTTCCAATTTCTGAAGTAGGACGCCCAGGCAAGGAAATCCTGCATAATGTCTGAACACATTGAGGACATCAACTTGAACATACAACAGCAAGTAGACCCTCCGAAAATAAGCATCTCATCAGTCATCACACAGTTTTACTAATGAATGCATGTTCGGTGAGTACACATTACGAAAAACTTGTAAATATATTTAGGGGGTTAAAAAGGCTTCAGAAAAATGCCAAAATTAATACAACGCTGAAGTTTAACAGTGGAGCCTGACCAAGCAAATTTTGCAACCAAATGAACAGACTGTAATAAGTTATATGCCAATGTATAATTAAGTACTTAAGGCGCAGTTTTTGTTTTGTTTCCAAAGATATATGTACGTTACCTGTGTATTTTCCATTTTTCCGATAGTCATTCAAGAAATGGGATACGACTGTAGTTGGAATAACATATCCAATATTTTCAGCTTCATCTGACCTGAACACCTAAACAAAAGACAGCATGAAGACAGGGAATAGAAAGACAAGAAGATAAACATTCAACAGTGCAGACACGTATCTGGGTAAGTACATTCATACCAAATGTACTTAACCATTTGATGTTCATCAAAATTACGCATTAACAGGGCTTTGAGTGTATCTTTCAGGTTTGCTAATAAAAACTTTGGGAAAGATAGTCTTTTATTTGAGTAGAAAAACAAAGTGGTCATCGCTTACAAAATGTTAAACGATGCAATTCTAATCCATGATTAAGTAAATCCGATCTGAGTTGATATAGCAAAGCCATATAACCTGGAATTTTCTGAACCCGAAACCAAAACACTTCCCCTCATGTCTAGATGGAGGCCGCAACTGTTTTTATTAATAGCACAGTGGCTACCTCTTGAAGTTGAGACCTTATGCCTCTGATACCATTCTGAGGAAACATGAAACTTGTATTTCCATGAGGCCATAGACCGTATGTACTCACACTGACACACATACTGGTGTGGTAAATAAGCAGATAAACCATTATACAACAGGGATATTACATGGCTAATAAAACCACGACAAGTATTTTAGAACTGAGGGAGTACATCACTTATATCCACGGTTCCACACATCGGCTACGTAAGCAAGTAATCAGTAAAAGTACCTGAAATGCTACTCCAATGCATTCCCCTTGCTCATTAAAAGCCGGTCCACCACTGTTTCCTGCCAGAAAGCAAACAATACCAAATACAATATCGATGCTTTATATATCCTCTTCAAAAAAAAATAGCGAGGAAAGCCCTTCCTAAAGCAAATCACAAGTTCAAGGTAAAAGCAAACCTGCGTTTATTGCTGCATCAATTTGAACCCCAAGAAGATCTGATGTTCCATGCGCATATGGTGTGACCTGGGCTATTCCAAAGGTAAAATAGTATAAGTGCGACTACGTAAGTAAAGCAATATTAAATGCGAATATCAATATACACCTCTGAAATAATACTGAATTTACTGTAACTTCAGTGAGTGGCATGGAACAGAATGACCTCTATTTTGCACACACCCCCCCCCCCCCCCCCCCTTTCGTTTGTTTCATAAGGCGTATACGTATTTTGGTCAAACAAGGTCACGAGACCAAGAGAATAGTACAGTTGACCTTTTGAAACGAAGCTACTGTAATTATAAGCCTAATATTTGGAGACAGACGGAGGAACTGATAACTACTTACCTACCAAACTAGTTAAAACTATTTAGCTAATGTTAGAAGATGAGGGTTGTTTTCTGACAGCAACAAAAGCTTGCGAGCAAGTATTCCAGAAAGATATGTTGATAACTATCATAGAAAGCAGTCTGATTTGTTTCCACATCCTAGAAACATGCGCTGGAGAAAAAGAGAGTATTAGCTATCGAACAGCTATACAAACATACAAGGAGTCGAGGACTTTTTGGATAGCTGAGAAATAGGACAACCATTGTATGCATGAAACACCATCACTTCTCAATTGTTAGGGGAAGAGTCCGTTCAAAAAGTGCAATGTAAAGAAAACTTAATGAGCCAAGAGATAGCACCTCAATGCGTGATACAACGCCTTTTGTCACAGATATAGTGTCTCCACCAAGAGGATACCCGACAACAGTTACTGAATCCTGAGATAAATCATCAGAACGATGTCAGATGGGAAAAGAAATGGAAAAATGATATATCAATCAATATCAACCAAGTATTGTACATATCTTTACAAATGTAGCTACGAATAGTAATAACGAAGGCCTGGTTCATTTGACGCTACTGTCACGTTTTCAGTAAGTACATGGTACATTCGAACATTACATAGTTAATTACCTGAAGACATGGCAAACGACCAAGTTGAAGTGGTTCTGTACCTCGCCAGAACTCTTCATTCTCGACAGAAAGCATTGCAAGATCACATTCTGTGCCTCTAGCTAAGACCTGTAAACTACTTAATCAGACAACCAAACCAGATTTTGGAAGACGTTAATTAAAGTTGCAACTAATAACCAAAAATCTTATTTCAAAAGATATTATTAACATTAACTCGTAGCAAACCTTTCCAAATGTTAGACAATCAAATCATCGTCCGATGAACTTATTATTTCTCTTTAGATTTGTAAGCAATCCTATGTGCCTACTGTGGAGATCAGACCTTACCAATCTAGAGGAATGTGTTCAATCAGAAAATTTGGCAAGCCAGGTTTGATATGCGCAACAGAACATAACAGTAACAGCAGGATTCAGGAGTAAGAGGTTTACTCATTGGTGAGGGAGTGTCTTATATAAGAACGCTCTAAGCATGTGCCGATGTTCAGGTAATCCAGATTATGTGAGCACACTTTTGGATAAAATGTCGATAAAGCAGCATAGTCGCAGGGAGAGTACCTTGGCGACGTACTTTTTGTCATCTCCTCTTCGCTTTACTTTAATCTGTATACAAAAGAAGACTTAATTTAATATTGTAAATGGCATAACTAAATCATTAGCCGCCAAAAACAAATGGTACAACATATTGAATTATTGTCAGAACTTTTGAATTAGGCTACTCTGACCCGTACTAGTTATTCAAAACTCCAAAACTAAATAATCCCAAAAATTTCAGAGAAAGCAATTTAGAGTCAAAATACATGTTAATGGTTGAATTGAAACTTCACAGTTTTAGAGCCACGACAAGATTTTAGCCAAGTTGGTGCAGTTCTTGCATTATTGGAGTGCCTCAGAGCTGAAATTAGCTTCATTCTGTTTATATCCCATGCTATGATGTGATCATGTGGATAGTACACCCAGCTAAATAAGAATATAAGATTTTAGCTAGGTTTCGGGACAACTTACAGGTCATTCAAACTAAAATCTGTGAAACAATTGATTGTTCTGCCTAAGAAGAATGTTAGGAAACAATGCTTATTCAAAAGAAGGTATATACAAAAATGTGGATCCAAGACTCTGCTATAAAATAAAAAGAAGAAATTCATAGGTATGTCTAATTAAGTAAGCACCTGGGTGTCATGTTCAACGCAATGTGCATTTGTCAATAGTTTGTTATCACCAATCATAAAGGCACTGCAAAAGAAATGTGTATTAAGATAAGCAGAAATTCTAAATTCAAGACACGAGGATCACCACTGAAATTATAATTGAAATGAGTGACTGCATCCAGATATGCAGATAAAGGTTAAGGTATAAAAGTGAGACTTGCTTGTTCAAGACTTCAAAAAGTATGCACCCTTTCAGAATGAAACAACAACCAGATATGTTTACAATTTACTTGTGAAGTTGTCCAGTCAGTTTGTGAAACATAACACCAAAAAGGAACACTACATCACCCATCTAACATCATTAAATTAATACTCCCTCCATTTTTGTATATAAGGCCACAAACCCATATTACAGGTACCAAGATAGAAATTAATGCCTACTTAAGTCAATGTTGCGAGCTGGTCTTTTCTCCTTGCTTGACGTGTTAATTAATGTGCAGTTTTCTCTTCAACGCACAACAAGACAACTCTCTCACTCCTTGTTGGTTGATTAATGTGGTGCATGCACATCAACCTTCTCACTCCCACATGCATTTAAGGGGTATTAATGTCCTCAGTTGCTAGTACGAGGCAAACCTCATCAATTTTATCTCGATTGATGTTAGTGGCCTTGTATAGTTGCAAATTGTAAATTCGATAGTGGCCTTGTATACAAAAATGGAGGGAGTATATCCCTAACTGCAGCATATTGAATCCAAATGCTTAAAGCCCGTACCCTTTCCCATCCAGTCACTAAACACACAGGACGAGGGATGTCAATAGTCAGTGCCAAATATAAAAAAGGTAAATGAAAAGAACTACAATAAACAATCAGAAACGCCAAAAATCTGACATCAGATTTTTAGGCATGCAAATCTGACGTTTTCATGGCAGTTTATGTTGATGCGATGATGGCAAATTTAGTTTGCAAGCACGGCAATTTTCTAACAAAATAAATGAATTGAGGCGGATTTGCCATGAAATCGTTCGATTTGCCATGGTAAAAAAACTGACGTCAAATTTGTTGTGCAGTCCTAAACAATGTAATCAACAAATCATATATAAGTATGAGGCCAATACTTGCCTCCCAGTGCTTGAATGTTGCCTTTGCTTCTGCCAAGGAAGCCCATAATCAGGTCTAATATGAGTACAGTAGACCTAACAAGAGATCAAATAGTTAAGCCTGACAGACATGGTTAATAAAAATAAAGCACAGACTACAACACAAAATCAAGGTAACATGACCTTTTGACTTGGATCAGGCTAGAGCACTATGCTTGACAGACATACTTATACACAAAGTACATTTATAATACCATAAGCAGCATCTATCACACATATCAAGTTCTCGCACTAAACTAGCATTGTCTAGCATCACTGACAGCCAGGACATATTCTTGAGACCCACCTTAACAACAGCATTAAGGAATTTGTCCTCTTCAAGATCCTCGAAATCAGCAACCTAGCACAGCACATAGTTAGCAGAAAATCCATGCAACTTATGATGTCATCGATCACAACACTGAGTGCAACAAAAGAGTTTGCAGCAGTTTACCACAAAAAACAGAACATTTGTGGATATAAGAATTGGGAGATATTAGTGTGATTGGTCACCATAGCTAACACGTCCACAGAAATAGATTGCAGGGCAGTAAGAACACACATTAAGGATCTCAGAGACGCCGAATAAGAATTGAGAGATTCTAGACAGTGTAGGCATTAGTAATTGCTGCAAAGGTGAACTTACATGGCAAACAAAAGGAAATGTGGCTCTATCAAATGGTGAATGCGGCAATTAAGACTGCAATGTTCATCTTGCATATCCCGGAAACAGATACATATGACAATGGAGAGTATTGAATTGTAGCACGAAGCACACACCCAATCCAAACAGCAAAACACTACCCTACCCTGCTTACAGAACCAGGAAGCAATTCGATACTACTCCCTCTGTCCCAATAATATAAGATCGTTTTGCAAGCAATTCGATACATATGACGATCTTATATTATGGGACAGAGGGAGTAGCTCCCAACCAAAAAAATGGCCTACTTGGAGCCAATTGGAATGTCCATCCTAAATTGAAATCTAGTAGTTCTACTTTAAACTCTTAGCACTGTACAATGTGCACAACCAAAGACATGGCATTTCATTGCGCTTCGCACCTGCGACTCCTTGAAGTCGATGGAAAGCCCCTTATCCTTCCGCGTTGACGACGCCAGAGAGCCCCCTCCGCCGCCGCCGCCGCCGCCAATGCCGCCGCCCCGCCGCTTCTTCGACGCCCCCTCCACCTGCGAACCACCCCAAAACGAGTCCCAGCACGTCAGACAAGCGGCCCATCGACCCGTTTCTCGGGGACACGGGCGGCGAGCGAACGTAAAAGAAGCGCACCTCGTCGAAGCGGCGCGTGACGCGGCGTGAGGCGGGCGGGTGGCGCGGAGCACAGGCGACGGCGCGGCGGAAGCGGCAGGAGCATGACGGTGAGGAGGAGGCGGAGGTGGAGGGAAAGGGGAGGGCCGGGGAGGCGAAGAGGGCGGCGAGGGCCGCCATTGCTTCTGCTGCTGCTGCGCGTGCTTCGAGAGCGCGGTTTGATTGATTTGGGTTTCCCTCTCGCCGCGACGAAGGAGCTCAGCTCCTTATCCTCTCTTCAGCAGAGCTGAGAGAGAGTGTAGCGTAGCAAGCAGGGGGAGCACGTGCGGGGCGCGTGAGATAAGGGATTTCGTAAGGAGGCCCAGAACCAGAAGTACCGCGTACCACCACGTTGGTCGGCCCATTTAGCCCTTCCTCTACTTCCATTTCTATTTGTTTTTCCTTTTTGTCTCAAAAAATATTGTTTTTCCTTTTTTATCTATTTTTTTTCATTTTTATGCTTTATTATTTTATTCAAAAATAAAATCCTTGTTTGTGCACCTTTTAATTTACTGATAGGTACAAAAAAAATCCCCCTTTACAAGTATTTGTCTTATTTTTTGGGTCATACATAAATGATTTTTTTCAGAGATAAATGCACGATTTTCCATCACCATTTTTTTATTCGTCCGTTTCCCTTTTGATTATTATATTGTTTTGATGTACATGAGTATCTATTCTGAGATACAGAAACATTTATTCTGAAAGAAACTAATAGTTTTTCAACGCTACAAACATCCTTTTGAGATATATGAACATTTATTTTCACACATAAGAACATCTTTAGGTAAACACATGCACATTTATTTATTTTAAATACATGGATATTTACTTTAGTATAAACGAATATTTATATTTTATAGAAATGCATATTTTCAAAAACAAATTATAAAATTAGAAGAAGTAGACATAATTTTAAGATTTATAAAAACTAAACAAGTTAAAACATTATTTGTCAATGGGTCGCGCCAAATCAACATGGCAATAGGTTCCCGCTAACCGGCAGGTAAAAACTCTATTAGGGTAAGGGTTTGGAAAAATTAATTACCCATGATTTTATAAATGGGAACAAATATAGCCATCGGGTGAGCCAGGTACAAGTATGGGAAGGCAATACCCATACCGCGTGACCGCATACCCATATGCTTATTCATTATGACAGTTAGGCCCTATATGTGTCATCCACTAAAAATGTGAAAGTCCTAGTGTCGCTTTACCCAGCCGCAGCCTGGGCCGCAAATTCCTCCCCATACCCCTTTCGCGCCGTCACTCACACCGCACAAACCCCCTTGCCCCCATTACTATCTCGCAACAAACCCTAGGGGAAGGAGCCATCGGCCGCCACCGTCGGCTGCCTGCAGCAATGCGACCGACCGCCTCCCTCATCTCTTCGTCTCCTCCCTTTACTCCACGCAACTAGCAGACCAGACCATCTCCTGCCTCCACCTCCTATCCTCCACCTCATATCCTCCACGCGAGCACCACCGGGCTGCAAGACCACCTCCTTCCTCCACGCATCGAGCTCCAGTGGGCAACACATGTTGAAATGTTGCATTTTCCATACGAAAACGTTGTGTTTTACATACAGAAATGGGTATTTTGAAATGTTGTGTTTTACATACAGAAATGTTGAAATTCTAAAATAATACATGAAAAAAATGTGAATTGAAAGCTGACCGTGATGGGTATTTTTACCCACTATTACTTGCACCCGACTGGGTACGGGTATGTGAACAATATGGAACCCGGGGTGCATGTACGGCTTTGGGCAAAAAATATTGGGACGGGAGTGGGTTTGGGCGAGCATTACCCGCACCTGAACCCTGCGCATGCCATGTTGAGCGCCAAATGCGGACCATGGAGAAATGCTTCACGCAGAACGGGCCCTTCTTCCTGCAATGGTGGCAAACATGAACTTCCCTCCTATTTCGTGTGAAGTCAATTAATGGATCAACCCCAAATAAGTATGTACTGCTTTTATAGTTTTATTTTTTCTATGTTATTAGTTTTTCCTTGGTTGTTGTCTACTTCCTAGCGTTTTGTGCAGTTAAACTTCATATGCTCAAGGCCTACAACCATGTAGAGTGGCACTACCTGGAGGCCATGATGACTAAGTTGGGTTTCCGTGACAAGTTTGTGAGACTGGTTATAAAGTGTGTGACTTCAGTCCGGTTTTCAGTCAAGGTGAATGGAACACTTCTCCCGTTCTTTACTCCTTCTCGGGGTTTCCGCCAGGGTGATCCCATGTCCCCTTTTCTCTTTCTAATATGTGCAGAAGGCCTCACGTCATTGATGAACAATTGGGGTGGCCTACACATTGATAGAGGGATCTGAGTGAGCTACCGCTCACCATGGATTAATCACCTGCTCTTTGCGGACGACATCCTAATCTTCATGAAAGCAACTCAACAAAGTGCAGCTAGATTGAATGAAGTTCTTCGGATATATGCTGCATGTTCAGGACAAGCGGTTAACCGAGAGAAAAGTTCAGTTTATTTCAGTCGTAATGCGTCTCAGCCACTAAGGACGGAGATCAAGCAGGTCCTTGGAATTTTTGTAGAAGCCTTTATAGAGAGAGATCTTGGCCTTCCCAAGGCAGTTGGACGAATAACGAGTGGTAACTTTAATCACATTGTAGAGTTAAAGTCGTGGAATGATGCAAGGATGGTATGAGAGAGGTATGGCATGTGCTGCAAGGGAAGTTCTACTCAAGTCCATTGTTCAGGCTATCCCTACTTTCAGTATGTGCTGGTTTTTGCTGACAAAGAAGATACTTAAACAACTTTCAGCAGGCATGTCACAGTTCTGGTGGAGCAGCTCCATAGACAAGAAATCTTTACACTGGTTGTCATGGGATAAGTTGACTGCACCAAAGGAGAGAGGAGGCATAGGGTTCCTGGATATGCAGCAATTTAACATTACGCTGCTAGGCAAGCAAGGATGGCGCCTCATCTCACACCCGGAGTCGCTATGTTCCAAGGTGTTGAAGGGGAAATACTTTCCTGAATGTAACTTTGAGGATGCCCAGGCTCCAAAATCTGCATCTGCCACGTGGAAGGCCATTATTGCGGGGCGTGCAGCTTTGGACACGAGACTAATTAAGCGAGTGGGTACCGGAGAATCCATATCTATATGGACAGACCGATGGATTCCCGGTACAGATATGATGAAACCAATAGGACATATTGGGAATGCGCAACTCGACAAGGTTGCTGAACTGATTGATCAGCAGAGAGGTATATGGGACATCCAATTGGTATGCGGCAACTTTTTAGCTCCTGACGCCGATGCAATTCTGAATATTCCTTTGAGAAGGGGAGGAGGCAAAGATTTCTATGCGTGGTCTCTAGAAAAATCAGGTGTATACTCCATTAAAACGGCATACCGAGCTCTTATGACTCATAAAGAGCGTTTAGCTCAAGAGGAAGGGACAGTAGCGGGCTCTTCAATGTCGGATCAACACTTGTGGAAAACTTTGTGGAAGCTAAAAGTGATTCCAAGAGTTCATGTATTTTGGTGGCGAGTACTTAAGGGAATTCTCCCTGACTACGCCAATCTGCAACGATGCCATATACACACAATGGCTCGCTGTGAACTATGCTAAGCCACGACGGAGGATTTGCAGCATGCGCTCTTACACTGCTCACATGCTAAGCAATACTGGGTGGATGCGCGAGAGATCCTTGATCGGAAGCTTCCTCGCCTACACCCGATTACGTGGGCGAAGGATATTGTGCTGGATGGAATATTTTCTGAATATGATCGTTTTAAGCTGATTACGGTCATGCATGCGATTTGGACAGCATGCAATAGATGGACTCATGATCAGGATGTCTTTGATCTGGTCCAGTCAATCAAAATGGTCATGGATGATTTGATCTTGCTAGATATTTGTAACGCCCCATATGTAACTTGACATATTTGTATTCCAACTCTTGCCATTTTCGGCACTAAGTTATGATATTTCTTCGTTGTTGGGTTTTGTCTTCATTTTGCATTTTGTCCATGTCATGCATCTCATAACATGTTATCATGTGCATCGCATTGGCATACATGTTCGTCTCATGCATCTGAACAGTTTCCCCGTTGTCCGTTTTGCATTCCGGCGCTCCTACGTCCTCCGGTGTCCCCTTTTGCCTCTTTTCCATGTGCTGGTGTTAAACGTTATCGGATTGGACCGAGACTTGCCAAGCGGCCTTGGTATATTACCGGTAGACCGCCTGTCAAGTTTCGTACCATTTGGACTTCGTTTGATACTCCAACGGTTAACCGAGGAACCGTAAAGGCCTCGTGTGTGTTGCAGCCCAACACCCCTCCAAAGTGGCCCAAAACCCACCTAAACCCCCTCCATCATCTCGGTCGTTCGATCACGATCGCGTGGGTGCAAACCATGCTCAATTTGGAGCCTCCTAGCTCCTTCTATGTATAAATAGGTCTCCCCCTCCGAAACCTCGGATCAAATCCACCCTAACCCTAGTCTCCTCTTCCCCCGCCGCCGCCGGACACGTCCGAGACGGCCGGACGCGTCCGCTCCACCCGCCGCCGCCATGTGTCAGCGTGCCATTCGCCGCCGCCCCCGCGCCCACATCACCGTCCGACCCGCGCGCCGGCCCGCTGGGGCCCAGGCAGGGCCCTCCCGGCCCACGCGCCGCCGCCGCCTACCCGGCTCGCCCCCGCCGCTCGGTTCATCTCCTCCCGCGCCACCTCGCCGTCTCCTTCGCTGCCGGCCACCGCCGCCATTGCCGACCGCCACCAGCTCGCCGTCCGCCGCGGCCGCCGCGGAGCGCCGCCTCGCGCCGCCCGGAGCTCGCCGCGCCGTTCACCGTCTCCGGCTCCGGCCATCTTCCTCCTCCCGCCGGATCCGGCAAGTCCACCGACTCCGGCCACCACTCCATCAACTCCGCGCGAGGAGCTCCGTTGAACCTCGTGAAGCATGCCTCAGATCCAGATCTGAAATTAGGGTTGACCTCGTTTCTCCCGTAAGTCACCAGTATTTTTAGCATTTTTCATCGCATCATAACTTTGCACCCGTGGCTCCGTTTTGGGCGTGTAGCATATCAAATTGTTCGTCTGGATGTGCTCTTCATTTCATTCCATTGCACTATGTTCATTTGAGTTCATCTTGATGCCCTAAATGATGTTGCAAGAGTGCTATGTAGTGTTAGCTTCAGATTCTTAATAGACTATGGACATTTGTCATTTTTGCCATGTTTAATGTGTGCCTCCTATGATCTTGAGCCCTACATGTGTTTTGTTGTATGCCATGCCATATTTACTTGGGTGTATGACATGTATTTTTGTGATCATTGTGGTGACTAGCACAAGCATGCAAAGTAGCTCTCATGATGTTGCTGATTTCAGGGACTTAGAATTCTTCTTAGTCATTTCCCTGATGATATTTTTATGCCATGTATTCTTCTTGCTACAGAGTGATCCATGCCTCTTTTGAGCATGTTCAGTAAGGATGTTTTTGAGATATTGTTATGCTCTATCCATCCATGTCTTTGTTTGCAATTATGGAGTATCCTAGCATGACTCAATCTTGCTCAACTTTTGCTATAAAATGTTCCTGGCAGATTGTTTACATGTTAATCAATTTTGCCGAGGTTGTTGTAGTTGATCCATGCATGCTATGAGAGTGTTCTTGCCATGGTTAGCTTATTTATCATGTCTACTTACTGGGTGTATGCTTAGCTTGTCATGCAATGCCTTGTGGTGAGTGCATCTAAACCTGAGAATGGTTATTAAAAAACTGGGTGAAACGGTTCGGTTATTACTTTGGGTTTGATTGGTTCAGGTTTTATTGGGCTAAATCTTTTTTAGTTTGGTTTTGGTTTGGGTATGTGAAGAAACCAATTTGGGTATAGTTGGTTATGGGCTTAAACAGTTTGGTTATTAACGGTTATAAACTATGGGTCCAAATCGGTTTCTGGGCATTGATTATGTGCAATAAGCAACGACGCATCGACAACGAGTATCTTTGATCCGCCTACATGTTACGATGCACTATGTAATTATGTATTATGTGACCTTCAAAAAAAATGACCTTCAAAAAAAATTATGTATTATGGGAAAACACCACATGCAAATCGAATGTGTTTGCTTGTGCTTTAACTAAGCAATAGGTTTTAATACACTTGTCAGTGAGCTTTTTAGTCGTGGGCATTGTCTTTTTTACACTTGCTGTGTGTTGATCGTATCTCAACGATAACTTTGTTCCCAAACTATTGTAGATGCACTTATGTCTTTTCTATACCATTTGCTTCTTGACATGTCGATTTGTGCAATCATATATACATTGAAGCAAACCCATAGTTATGTATTGGGTTTAAACCCACGGTTATGTATTGGGTTTAAATTGGTTTGGGTGGAAAAATAGATGGTTTAGTTTTGGTTGGGCTGAAAATGGCATTAAACGGGTATGGTTCAAGTATGGTTTTGAGAGATACATGTACGGGTATGGTTCAAGTATGGTTTAAGTATGAAACCGTTCTCAGATTTAAGTGCATCGAGCTCGTAAACATGACTATGTAATTCTGTTTTGCCTGTTCCAGTTTTCTGCTATGTCTGAATCTGTTAACGAAACTTGCTATGTTCACGTGGTTGCCATTGTATCTTCTGATCCCTTTTGGCTTATGGTCAGTAAGGGACTTTTGTTGTATGCTTTGAGTAGTTTCATGCCATGCCTTGCTTTGCCATGATATGTTCCTGTAGCATGTTGTTATCTTGCTCTAAACATTGCTTCCTGATGTTAAATCCTGCCATGTTATTTTCACTAAGTCTGTGAACCTGATATCTTTTGCACGTTTGCCATGCTTGTTTGAACCTACTATTGTGTGATTTAGCCATAGCTCAGTGTTCATCTTTTGTCAAGCATCTTGAGTGGATCACTGCCATGTGCTTTGTTGTTATGTTAGAGTGCAGTAGCTTGTTGTTCTTAATGCATTTAGATGGCCTCGTGCTGTTAATCGCAGCTTTGTGCCATTATTGTTTTGCTTGTCATTTGCAAACCGTGCATCCGATTCCGGTGATCTTTGTATCGATTTCGACCGAAATCAACTCATCTTTCCAGCGGCACTCTTGGTTTTCCAAGTTGAGGCCCGGTTCAATCTTTCCCTTCCGAGGCACGCATATGCATTGCATATCACATCCCACATATCATGCCATGTTTTGCATCATGTTGCTTGAGCATTGCACCGTGGTTGATTGTGTCTTCCTTTGCTTGTGTTCTTGCTTTGGGTAGAGCCGGGAGACGAGTACGTGATCGAGGAACCCGTTGAGAACGCTTACGAGGACCAAGCTTATGTCAACTCGGAGAACTTTGCAGGCAAGATGACCATACCCTCAAAATTACTTCTATCTTTACTTGCTAGATGCTCGCTCTATTGCTATGCCTATGCTACGATACATACCACATGTTTTTATCATGCCTCCCATATTGCCATGTCAAACCTCTAACCCACCTTGTTCTAGCAAACCGTTGTTTGACTATGTTACCGCTTGCTCAGCCCCTCTTATAGCGTTGCTAGTTGTAGGTGAAGATTGGAGTTTGTTCCTTGTTGGAACATGTTTATTGTTGGGATATCACTATTATATCTTGTCTACTTTAATGCATCTATATACTTGGTAAAGGGTGGAAGGCTCAGCCTTATGCCTGGTGTTTTGTTCCACTCTTGCCGCCCTAGTTTCCGTCTGTAACGCCCGATAATCGTGCTAGAGTAATCCAACGCTAGTCATGCCACGTCACCACGGTTACTGTTGATAATCTACCGTTAGTTCAAAACCGAGTCAAATTCAAATTTAAAATAAGGTTAAGTTGTAAAAGTTTTCAAAGGTTAAAACAAAAATGTTCGGGCAGTGCCATAATTTACATATTCAATTATGGTGTAATAAACACATTTTTGTAAAGTGCCTAAGTATTTTAAAATGAATTAAAACAGAAAAGGAAATAAAAGAAAGAAAATACAAGGGGGAAAACAAACAGAAAAAAAAGAAAGAAGAGAAAGCCCCCCCCCTCAACTGGGCCGACTGGCCCAGCTAGCCCCCGCGCCCCCACTTGGGCCTCTACCCACCGGGCCGCCAGGCCGGCCCACCCCACTCCCCATAACCCCCCTACCCTGACCGAAACCCTAACTAACCGATCCAACCACTCCACCACTTCCCCCCTCGTTTCGCCTCTCCTCCCCGATCCAGATCGGATCGGGGGAACGAACCCCACATCGCCCCAACGTCATCGCCTTGCTCCCGCTAGACGCCAGCATCACCGTCTTCGGCGCCTCACCGCCGCCTGCGGGCACCTCGCCGGACCTCCCCGCCGGCCTGCCTCCTCTCCGTCACGCCGTCTCCATCCTCCTCCTCACGCCCTATTGCCACGAGCCCTACGATCCCCGTGAGCAACCCTGGTCCTCCTCTCTCCCTCGCCCCGCTCACCTGCGCGTCGCCCGCGCCCGCGCACTCACAGCCGCTCCGGCTGCGTCGTTCCCGCATCGTGCTGCCGTGCCGAGCGCTCACGGCCCCGACCTCCTCCCAGCGTGCGCACTACCCAACCTCGCCGCACCCGGCCCCGCGCGCCGCTCCATCCGGCTGCGCCCGTCGCCCCGCGCTGCACCGCCATGGCCTCGCGCGCCCCGACCTTGCTCCCTCGTTGCGGCCCGCGCCTCGCTCCGTCCCGCCTCAGCCGCTCTGCCGTGCGCGCGCTGCTCCGTTGTGCCACGCCACCCGCCTGACGTCGCCGCCGCCTCCGCCGTTGCTTGCGCCGACGGCCGCGCACCCAACTGCCCCGCCTTCGCGGTCCTCCGCCATGCCCCGTGCCTCCGCTCGCCCCCCCCCCCCCCCCGTGAGCCCCGCCGCGCTCCTGCGGGCGAGCGCCCGCTCCTGGCGCTCATTGCGCCCGACCCGCATTGGTCTATGGGCCACTGACCACTGGGCCAGCACCCCCCGGCCCTATGACAAGTGGGCCATCCCCAGAACGGTTTAAAAAAAGATAAAATAATTAATAATAAAAATAAGTAATTAATTAATTAACTAATTAAAGGATTAATTAACTTAATTAATTTTGATTAATTAAACTAAAACAACTAATTAAGCCTAACTAATTAACCTAAACCCTAATTAACTAGAACAGTCAATGATAGGGGGGTCCCACCCCTGTTGACCAGTCAAACATTGACTGGTCAACTGGGTCCCTCTGGCCCACCTGTCAGCCACTGGGTACACTTTTGTGTACACTGTGCTGGGTGCGCCTAGCAATTTAGCAATTATTTACGAATTAAAAATAATTTCAAGATAATAATAAAATCTTTAGAAAATCATATCTTTTAATCCATAACTCGGATTAAATTATTTTCAACATGAAAGTTGCTCAGAACGACGAGACGAATCCGGATACGCAGCCTGTTCGTCCGCCACGCATCCTTAGCATAGCGAACGCGCAACTTTCCCCCTCCGGCTCCTTCGCCCGAAAACGCGAAACACTGGGGATACTTTCCCGGATGTTTTCCCCCTTCACCGGTACCACCTCGTACCGCGTTAGGGCACCCCTAGCACCGATACTTGTCATGTCATGCATCGCAATGCATCTGTTTGCTTAATATTTATTGTTTCTTCCCCCTCTTCTCTCGCTAGACACCGAGACCGACGCCGCTGCTACCCAGTACGACTACTGTCGGAGTAAGCAACCACGGGTAGCCTAGCCGGCTCCCCCTGGCCCTTCTGAAAAAATTACGAGTCGATCCGGCCCTCAAGAATCCAAGACGTGGGGCCGCCTTCCCCTTGCCGGCTGTCTCCCAGGCCGACTATCGGAAGGCGGCCCGGCTTTAGCCCTCATGAAGAAAGCCGCGGGAGGGCCGGCTCCAAGAAGCCGGCCGCGAGAAGGCCGACTCCAAGAAGCCGACTCCCACAAAGCGGTCAAGATCGTACCCTCGAAGTCTGCATCCACATAACGGCGATGTGGCGGGGTGTGGCTACAGTAAAGCCTGCCATCCCCGAATCCCGGAGCACGCCTGGCACAGTGCGCTGTACGGGGTGGCCATGACCCGTCCGGCGTAGCACTGTTGCCATGTTGACCCTGATGCCACCCACGACGGGCTGTCAACGCGGCCCACGGGCGGTGGGCCCCTTCGGGCAGAGAGACACCCGAAGGCGGCCAGGCCTCCCCCAGTCGGCCCAAGACAGGGCCGTCTTCCCACAGCCGGCTTGCCTCCTCCCTCGAAGGAGACGCCCCATTAAGGAGACAAGACGCGGTGAGGCTACAGCGATCGCCCGCCGGGCGGCGGCACTGTAGCCACACCCACCTCGACGAAGCCCTCGTCACCAGGTTTGAGGCAACAGTAACCAGCCACCGACAAGGCCCTTGACAGTGGGGCCTGCCTGTCGACCAAGGAGCCGGCAGCCGACGGGACCCACCAGCCGGCGGGCCCGAGCAGCCAGCGCAGAAGCTGGCGAGCGTAGACACAGACGGCTAGGGCCCACGCCCAGCCGGATTACCATTGTACCCCCGGGGGTGTGCCTATATAAACCCCCCGGGGCACCCATGCAAAGGGTTGATCTGAGCTAGTTTTAGATACCACATAGAGAGGAGAGGAGAGCTAGCCGTGCCCTTCTTCTTCTTCTCGCCAAACAGCTCAAGGAGCATCTTGTAGCCACTCGTTCATCTAGTGATCATGCGGAGACCCCGCAGAGCAGCAGTAGGGGTGTTATCTCCACGGAGAGGCCTGAAGCTGGGTAAGATTCGCCGGCGTGCATGTCTTCGCCTCATCCCGCTTCCAGGCACCAGCGACGTCTTACTGGCTCCCACAATGATAAGCCACCCATTGGCATATGTCGCACCTACCACCTGACATTTGGCGCCCACCATGGGGCCAGGTGCACCGTCGTCCGGAGACCTGTTCTGGACGGGAACCCTCTTCCTCCCCAGCGAGCGTCGCCAGCCCGGCATGCCCGATGGCGCTTGCCACGACGCGCTGCAAGGCGTCACCAACGTCTGTGCAGCGAGCGGCCTCGCCGATCTCCTTGACGAGACCCTCATCTCTGACGAGCTCGCCTCTGACGCGGGCACCGACCACCTCGTCAACCTCCTCGGCCAGCTCCACGTCTCCGACGAGCCTGCTGTGGACTTGGAGTCTGTTGGCTCCACCGATCCGATGCCTGTCGACTCCGACACGGCCTCGCTCGATGCTTTCCCCACCGATGTCGCGTTCTACAACGACCCGCTTCCCCGGGCCGATGGCTGCGATGCTGCCACCACCGAGGTGATGGTCATCGGCCACGACGGCGCTTCTAGCGAGAACGCCCTCGACGCCCCATGTGCGGCGGTCCACGACTTGTCCATCCCCCTCCCGGCTGATGCCGACGCCGAAGAACTGGAGGCTCGCCGCCTCGCCCTCCTCGCGGAGGGCCGTAAGTTGGCTTCCATGAGATGCCTCACTGAGGCCCACCAGCGCGAAGCCGACTGTGCCGCCTTTGGCACGCCGCCCCCATGCGGGCCAAGCCGAGCCGGCGTTGTCAGACAGCGCGGCACTGCCCTCACCAACACGCTAGGAGTCGACCGCCCAGTCTACGCCACTCCACTCGAGAACCTGCGCGTCGCCCAGGCGGCCGTAGGCGAGCTAGACGGACTGGGAGCCGAAGAACTCCCCCACATGACCAGACGTATCCAGCAACTAATCGATGCAGCCGCACAACGTCACGAAGCTGATGCCCGCGCGGAAAGCCCTCCCCCGCGCCGAGTGTTGGAAATATGCCCTAGAGGCAATAATAAAAGCATTATTATTATATTTCCTTGTTCATGATAATTGTCTTTTATTCATGCTATAATTGTGTTATCCGGAAATCGTAATACATGTGTGAATAAATAGACACCAACATGTCCCTAGTAAGCCTCTAGTTGACTAGCTCATTGATCAATAGATAGTCATGGTTTCCTGACTATGGACATTGGATGTCATTGATAACGAGATCACATCATTAGGAGAATGATGTGATGGACAAGACCCAATCCTAAACATAGCACAAGATCGTATAGTTCGTTTGCTAGAGTTTTTCCAATGTCAAGTATCCTTTCCTTAGACCATGAGATCGTGTAACTCCCGGATACCGTAGGAGTGCTTTGGGTGTACCAAACGTCACAACGTAACTGGGTGACTATAAAGGTATACTACGGGTATCTTCGAAAGTGTCTGTTGGGTTGACACGGATCAAGACTGGGATTTGTCACTCCGTATGACGGAGAGGTATCTCTGGGCCCACTCGGTAATGCATCATCACAATGAGCTCAAAGTGACCAAGTGTCTGGTCACGAGATCATGCATTATGGTACGAGTAAAGTGACTTGCCAGTAACGAGATTGAACGAGGTATTGGGATACCGACGATCGAATCTCGGGCAAGTAACATACCGATTGACAAAGGGAATTGTATACGGGGTTGCTTGAATCCTCGACATCGTGGTTCATCCGATGAGATCATTGAGGAGTATGTGGGAGCCAACATGGGTATCCAGATCCCGCTGTTGGTTATTGACCGGAGAGCAATCTCGGTCATGTCTACATGTCTCCCGAACCTGTAGGGTCTACACACTTAAGGTTCGGTGACGCTAGGGTTGTAGGGATATGAATATGCAGTAACCCAAAAGTTGTTCGGAGTCCCGGATGAGATCCCGGACATCACGAGGAGTTCCGGAATGGTCCGGAGGTAAAGAATTATATATAGGGAGTGCTATTTCGGCCATCGGGACAAGTTTTAGGGTCACCGGTATTGTACCGGGACCACCGGAAGGGTCCCGGGGGTCCACCGGGTGGGGCCACCCATCCTGGAGGGCCCCATGGGCTGAAGTGGGAGGGGAACCAGCCCTTAGTGGGCTGGTGCGCCCCTTGGCCCAACCCCTTGCGCCTAGGGTTGAAACCCTAGGGTGGGGGGCGCCCACTTGCCTTGGGGGGCACTCCAACCCCCCTGGCCGCCGCCCCCTTGGGAGATGGATCTCCAGGGCTGGCGCCCCCCCCCTTGGGGGCCTATATAAAGGGAGGGGAGGGAGGGGCAGCCACACCCTTGAGTCTTGGCGCCTCCCCCCCACTTGCTACACCTCTCCCTCTCCGTAGAGCTCGGCGAAGCCCTGTCGGAGTACTGCTTCTCCATCATCACCACGCCGTCGTGCTGCTGCTGGAGCGATCTTCCTCAACCTCTCCTTCCCTCTTGCTAGATCAAGAAGGAGGAGATGTCACGCTAACCGTACGTGTGTTGAACGTGGAGGTGCCGTCCGTTCGGCGCTAGGATCTCCGGTGATTTGGATCACGTCGAGTACGACTCCCTCATCCCCGTTCTTTGAACGCTTCCCTTCGCGACCTACAAGGTATGTAGATGCATCCGATCACTCGTTGCTAGATGAACTCATAGATGGATCTTGGTGAAACCGTAGGAAAATTTTTGTTTTCTGCAACATTCCCTAACAGTGGCATCATGAGCTAGGTCTATGCATAGTTCTCTTTGCACGAGTAGAACACAATTTGCTGTGGGCGTAGATGTTGTCAACTTTTTTGCCGCTACTAGTCTTATTTTGCTTCAGCGGTATTGTGGGATGAAGCGGCCCGGACCAACCTTACACGTACGCTTACGTGAGACCGGTTCCACCGACTAACATGCACTAGTTGCATAAGGTGCACTAGTTGCATAAGGTGGCTGGCGGATGTCTGTCTCTCCCACTTTAGTTGGAGCGGATTCGATGAAAAGGGTCCTTATGAAGGGTAAATAGAAGTTGACAAATCACGTTGTGGTTTTCACATAGGTAAGAAAACGTTCTTGCTAGAACCCTATTGCAGCCACGTAAAACTTGCAACAACAATTAGAGGACGTCTAACTTGTTTTTGCAGCAAGTGTCTTGTGATGTGATATGGCCAAAGTTGTGATGAATGATGAATGATATATATGTGATGTATGAGATGTTCATGTCATTGTAATAGGAATCACGACTTGCAAGTCGATGAGTATGACAACCGGCAGGAGCCATAGGAGTTGTCTTTATTTTTTGTATGACCTGCGTGTCATTGAGAAACGCCATGTAAATTACTTTACTTTATTGCTAAACGTGTTAGCCTTAGTAGTAGAAGTAATAGTTGGCGAGCAACTTCATGGAGACACGATGATGGAGATCATGGTGTCATGCCGATGACAAGATGATCATGGAGCCCCAAGATGGAGATCAAAGGAGCAATGTGATATTGGCCATATCATGTCACTATTATTATTTGATTGCATGTGATGTTTATCATGTTTTTGCATCTTGTTTACTTAGAACGACGGTAGTAAATAAGATGATCCCTCATAATAATTTCAAGAAAGTGTTCCCCCTAACTGTGCACTGTTGCGACAGTTCGTTGTTTCGAAGCACCACGTGATGATCGGGTGTGATAGATTCCAACGTTCACATACAACGGGTGTAAGACAGATTTACACATGCAAACACTTAGGTTGACTTGACGAGCCTAGCATGTACAGACATGGCCTCAGAACATAGAAGACCGAAAGTTCGAGCATGAGTCGTATAGAAGATACGATCAACATGAAGATGTTCACCGACGTTGACTAGTCCGTCTCACGTGATGATCGGACACGACCTAGTTAACTCGGATCATGTTATACTTAGAAGACTGGAGGGATGTCTATCTGAGTGGGAGTTCATTGAATAATTTGATTAGATGAACTTAATTATCATGAACTTAGTCTAAAATATTTACAATATGTCTTATAGATCAAATGGCCAACGTTGTCCTCAACTTCAATGCGTTCCTAGAGAAAACCAAGCTAAAAGACGATGGTAGCAACTATACGGACTGGGTCCGGAACCTGAGGATTATCCTCATAGCTGCCAAGAAAGATTATGTCCTACAAGCACCGCTAGGTGAAGCACCTGTTCTCCCTGCTGAACAAGACGTTATGAACGCTTGGCAGACACGTTCTGATGATTACTCCCTCATTCAGTGCAGCATGCTTTACAGCTTAGAGCCGGGGCTCCAAAAATGTTTTGAGAGACACGGAGCATATGAGATGTTCGAAGAGCTGAAAATGGTTTTTCAAGCTCATGCCGGGTCGAGAGATATGAAGTCTCCGACAAGTTCTTCAGCTGTAAGATGGAGGAAAATAGTTCTGTCAGTGAGCACATACTCACTATGTCTGGGTTACATAACCGCTTGACTCAGCTGGGAGTTAATCTCTCGGATGACGCGGTCATTGATAGAATCCTGCAGTCGCTTCCACCGAGCTACAAGAGCTTTGTGATGAACTTCAATATGCAGGGGATGGAAAAGACCATTCCTGAAGTATTTGCAATGTTGAAATCAGCAGAGGTAGAAGTCAAAAAGGAACATCAAGTGTTGATGGTGAATAAAACCACTAAGTTCAAGAAAGGCAAGGGTAAGATAAACTTCAAGAAGGACGGCAAGGGAGTTGCCGCGCCCGGCAAGCAAGCTGCCGGGAAGAAGCCAAAGAATGGACCCAAGCCCGAGACTGAGTATTTTTTATTGCAAGGGAAGTGGTCACTGGAAGCGGAACTGCCCCAAATACTTAGCGGACAAGAAGGCCGGCATCACGAAAGGTATATGTGATATACATGTAATTGATGTGTACCTTACCAGTACTCGTAGTAGCTCTTGGGTATTTGATACCGGTGCAGTTGCTCACATTTGTAACTCAAAGCAGGAGCTGCGGAATAAGCGGAGACTGGCAAAGGACGAGGTGACGATGCGCGTCGGGAATGGTTCCAAGGTCGATGTGATCGCCGTCGGCATGCTACCTCTACATTTACCTACGGGGTTAGTTTTGAACCTCAGTAATTGTTATTCAGTGCCAAGTTTGAGCATGAACATTGTATCAGGATCTCGTTTAATACGAGATGGCTACTCATTTAAATCCGAGAATAATGGTTGTTCTATTTATATGAGAGATATGTTTTATGGTCATGCTCCGATGGTGAATGGTTTATTCTTAATGAATCTCGAGCGTAATGCTACACATATTCATAGTGTGAGTACCAAAAGATATAAGGTTGATAATGATAGTCCCACATACTTGTGGCACTGCCGCCTTGGTCACATAGGTGTCAAACGCATGAAGAAGCTCCATGCAAATGGACTTTTAGAGTCTCTTGATTACAAATCATTTGACACGTGCGAACCATGCCTCATGGGAAAAATGACCAAGACTCCGTTCTCAGGAACAATGGAGTGAGCAACCAACTTATTGGAAATCATACATACTGATGTGTGCGGTCCAATGAGTGTTGAGGCTCGCGGTGGCTATCGTTATGTTCTCACCCTCACTGGTGACTTGAGTAGATATGGGTATATCTATTTAATGAAACACAAGTCTGAGACCTTTGAAAAGTTCAAGGAATTTTAGAGTGAGATTGAGAATCAATGTGACAGGAAAATCAAGTTCTTGCGATCAGATCGTGGAGGAGAATACTTGAGTCACGAATTTGGCACACACTTAAGAAAATGTGGAATAGTTTCACAAGTGACGCCGCCAGGAACACCTCAGCATAATGGTGTGTCCGAACGTCGTAATCACACTCTATTAGATATGGTGCTATCTATGATGTCTCTTAACGATTTACCGCTATCATTTTGGGGCTATGCTTTAGAGACTGCCGCATTCACTTTAAATAGGGCTCCGTCGAAATCCGTTGAGACAACACCATATGAATTATGGTTTGGGAAGAAACCTAAGTTGTCGTTTCTAAAAGTTTGGGGATGCGATGCTTATGTCAAGAAACTTCAACCTGAAAAGCTCGAACCCAAATCGGAAAAATGCGTCTTCATAGGATACCCTAAAGAAACTATTGGGTATACCTTCTACCTCAGATCCGAAGGCAAGATCTTTGTTGCCAAGAATGGATAATTTCTAGAGAAAGAGTTTCTCTCGAAAGAAGTAAGTGGGAGGAAAGTAGAACTTGATGAAGTATTACCTCTTGAACCGGAAAATGGCGCAACTCAAGAAAATGTTCCTGAGGTGCCTGCACCGACTAGAGAGGAAATTAATGATGATGATCATGAAACTTCAGATCAAGTTGCTACTGAACTTCGTAGGTCCACAAGGACACGTTCCGCACCAGAGTGGTACGGCAACCCTGTCTTGGAAATCATGTTGTTAGACAACGGTGAACCTTCGAACTATGAAGAAGCTATGGCGGGCCCGGATTCCGACAAATGGCTAGAAGCCGTGAAATCCGAGATAGGATCCATGTATGAAAACGAAGTATGGACTTTGACTGACTTGCCCGTTGAGCGGCGAGCCATAGAAAATAAATGGATCTTTAAGAAGAAGACAGACGCGGATGGTAATGTGACCATCTATAAAGCTCGGCTTGTCGCTAAGGGTTATCGACAAGTTCAAGGGGTTGACTACGATGAGACTTTCTCACCGATAGCGAAGCTAAAGTCCGTCCGAATCATGTTAGCAATTGCATCATTCTATGATTATGAGATATGGCAAATGGACGTCAAAACGGCATTCCTTAATGGTTTCCTTAAGGAAGAATTGTATATGATGCAGCCGGAAGGTTTTGTTGATCCTAAGAATGCTGACAAGGTGTGCAAACTCCAACGCTCAATTTATGGGCTGGTGCAAGCATCTCGGAGTTGGACATTCGCTTTGATGAGATGATCAAAGCGTTTGGGTTTACGCAGACTTATGGAGAAGCCCGCGTTTACAAGAAAGTGATTGGGAGCTCTGTAGCATTTCTCATATTATATGTAGATGACATACTTTTGATGGGAAATGATATAGAACTCTTGGACAACATTAAGGCCTACTTGAATAAGAGTTTTTCAATGAAGGACCTTGGAGAAGCTGCATATATATTAGGCATCAAGATCTATAGAGATAGATCAAGACGCCTCATAGGTCTTTCACAAAGCACATACCTTGATAAGATATTGAAGAAGTTCAATATGGATCAGTCTAAGAAGGGGTTCTTGCCTGTGTTGCAAGGTGTGAAATTGAGCTCAGCTCAATGTCCGACCACGGCAGAAGATATAGAAGAGATGAGTGTCATCCCCTATGCCTCAGCCATAGGTTCTATTATGTATGCCATGATGTGTACCAGACCTGATGTAAACCTTGCCGTAAGTTTGGTAGGTAGGTACCAAAGTAATCCCGGCAAGGAACACTGGACAGCGGTCAAGAATATCTTGAAGTACCTGAAAAGGACTAAGGAAATGTTTCTCATTTATGGAGGTGACGAAGAGCTCGTCGTAAAGGGTTACGTCGATGCTAGCTTCGACACAGATCTGGATGACTCAAAGTCACAAACCGGATACGTGTATATTTTGAATGGTGGGCCAGTAAGCTGGTGCAGTTGCAAGCAGAGCGTCGTGGCGGGATCTACATGTGAAGCGGAGTACATGGCAGCCTCGGAGGCAGCACATGAAGCAATTTGGGTGAAGGAGTTCATCACCGACCTAGGAGTCATACCCAATGCGTCGGGGCCAATCAAACTCTTCTGTGACAACACTGGAGCTATTGCACTTGCCAAGGAGCCCAGGTTTCACAAGAAGACCAAGCACATCAAGCGTCGCTTCAACTCCATTCATGAAAATGTTCAAGATGGAGACATAGATATTTGTAAAGTACATACGGACCTGAATGTAGCAGATCCGTTGACTAAACTTCTCCCTAGAGCAAAACATGATCAACACCAGAATTCCATGGGTGTTCGATTCATCACAATGTAACTAGATTATTGACTCTAGTGCAAGTGGGAGACTGTTGGAAATATGCCCTAGAGGCAATAATAAAAGCATTATTATTATATTTCCTTGTTCATGATAATTGTCTTTTACTCATGCTATAATTGTGTTATCCGGAAATCGTAATACATGTGTGAATAAATAGACACCAACATGTCCCTAGTAAGCCTCTAGTTGACTAGCTCGTTGATCAACAGATAGTCATGGTTTCCTGACTATGGACATTGGATGTCATTGATAACGAGATCACATCATTAGGAGAATGATGTGATGGACAAGACCCAATCCTAAACATAGCACAAGATCGTATAGTTCGTTTGCTAGAGTTTTTCCAATGTCAAGTATCCTTTCCTTAGACCATGAGATCGTGTAACTCCCGGATACCGTAGGAGTGCTTTGGGTGTACCAAACGACACAACGTAACTGGGTGACTATAAAGGTATACTACGGGTATCTCCGAAAGTGTCTGTTGGGTTGACACGGATCAAGACTGGGATTTGTCACTCCGTATGACGGAGAGGTATCTCTGGGCCCACTCGGTAATGCATCATCACAATGAGCTCAAAGTGACCAAGTGTCTGGTCACGGGATCATGCATTACGGTACGAGTAAAGTGACTTGCCGGTAACGAGATTGAACGAGGTATTGGGATACCGACGATCGAATCTCGGGCAAGTAACGTACCGATTGACAAAGGGAATTGTATACGGGGTTGCTTGAATCCTCGACATCATGGTTCATCCGATGAGATCATCGAGGAGTATGTGGGAGCCAACATGGGTATCCAGATCCCGCTGTTGGTTATTGACCGGAGAGCAATCTCGGTCATGTCTACATGTCTCCCGAACCCGTAGGGTCTACACACTTAAGGTTCGGTGACGCTAGGGTTGTAGGGATATGAATATGCAGTAACCCGAAAGTTGTTCGTAGTCCCGGATGAGATCCCGTACGTCACGAGGAGTTCCAGAATGGTCTGGAGGTAAAGAATTATATATAGGAAGTGCTACTTCGGCCATCGGGACAAGTTTCAGGGTCACCGGTATTGTACCGGGACCACCGGAAGGGTCCCGGGGGTCCACCGGGTGGGGCCACCCATCCCGGAGGGCCCCATGGGCTGAAGTGGGAGGGGAACCAGCCCTTAGTGGGCTGGTGCGCCCCCTTGGCCCAACCCCTTGTGCCTAGGGTTGAAACCCTAGGGTGGGGGGGGCGCCCACTTGCCTTGGGGGGCACTCCAACCCCCCTGGCCGCCGTCCCCTTGGGAGATGGATCTCCAGGGCCGGCGCCCCCCCTTGGGGGCCTATATAAAGGGAGGGGAGGGAGGGGCAGCCACACCCTTGAGTCTTGGCGCCTCCCTCCCCCTTGCTACACCTCTCCCTCTCCGTAGAGCTCGGCGAAGCCCTGTCGGAGTACTGCTTCTCCATCATCACCACGCCGTCGTGCTGCTGCTGGAGCGATCTTCCTCAACCTCTCCTTTCCACTTGCCGGATCAAGAAGGAGGATACGTCACGCTAACCGTACGTATGTTGAATGCGGAGGTGCCATCCGTTCGGCGCTAGGATCTCCGGTGATTTGGATCACGTCGAGTACGACTCCCTCATCCCCGTTCTTTGAATGCTTCCGCTCGTGATCTACAAAGTATGTAGATGCATCCGATCACTCATTGCTAGATGAACTCATAGATGTATCTTGGTGAAACCGTAGGAAAATTTTTGTTTTCTGCAACGTTCCCTAACACCGAGAGCACGGTGCGACGTTCCGGACACCGACTACGGGTAAAACCCGCATGCGACACGAGAAAGAGTCGGCTGAAGGAAATATGCCCTAGAGGCAATAATAAAGTTATTACTTATTGCCTTATATCATGATAAAAGTTTATTATTCATGCTAGAATTGTATTAACCGGAAACATAATACATGTGTGAATTCATAGACAAACAGAATGTCACTAGTATGCCTCTACTTGACTAGCTCATTAATCAAAGATGGTTATGTTTCCTAACCATGGACAAAGAGTTGTCATTTGATTAATCGGGATCACGTCATTAGTTGAATGATCTGATTGACATGACCCATTCCACTAGCTTAGCACCCGATCGTTTAGTATGTTGCTATTGCTTTCTTCATGACTTATACATGTTCCTATGACTATGAGATTATGTAACTCCCGTGTGCCGGAGGAACACTTTGTGTGCTACCAAACGTCACAACGTAACTGGGTGATTATAAAGGTGCTCTACAGGTGTCTCCAAAGGTACATGTTGGGTTGACGTATTTCGAGATTAGGATTTGTCACTCCGATCGTCGGAGAGGTATCTCTGGGCCCTCTCGGTAATGCACATCACTTAATCCTTGCAAGCATTGCAACTAATGAGTTAGTTGCGGGATGATGTATTACGAAACGAGTAAAGAGACTTGCCGGTAACGAGATTGAACTAGGTATTGGATACCGACGATCGAATCTCGGGCAAGTAACATACCGATGACAAAGGGAACAACGTATGTTGTTATGCGGTCTGACCGATAAAGATCTTCGTAGAATATGTAGGAGCCAATATGGGCATCCAGGTCCCGCTGTTGGTTATTGACCGGAGACGTGTCTCGGTCATGTCTACATTGTTCTCGAACCGTAGGGTCCGCACGCTTAAAGTTACGATGACAGTTTCATTATGAGTTTATGTATTTTGATGTACCGAAGGTTGTTTGGAGTCCCGGATGTGATCACGGACATGACGAGGAGTCTCGAAATGGTCGAGACATAAAGATTGATATATTGGACGGCTATATTCGGACACCGGAAGTGTTCCGGGGAAGTTTCGGATAAAACCAGAGAACCGGGGGGTTACCGGAACCCCCCGGGGGGTTAATGAGCCTCATGGGCCTAAAGTGGAGAAGAGGAAAGGCAGCCAGGGCAGGCCGCACGCCCCCTCTCCCCCTAGTCCGAATTGGACAAGGAGGGAGGGGCGGCGCCCCCCCTTTCCTTCCTCTCCTCTCTCCCTTCCTTCCCCCTCTCCTACTTGGACAAGGAAAAGGAGGGGAGTCCTACTCCCGGTAGGAGTAGGACTCCTCCTGCGCGCCTCCTACTAGGGCCGGCCGCACCCCCCTTGGCTCCTTTATATACGGGGGCAAGGGGGCACCCTAGGACACACAAGTTGATCTTCGTGATCGTTCCTTAGCCGTGTGCGGTGCCCCCCTTCACGATATTACACCTCGATCATATTGTAGCGGTGCTTAGGCGAAGCCCTGCGACGGTTAAACATCAAGATCGTCACCACTCCGTCGTGCTGACGAAACTCCTCCCCGAAAGCTTTGCTGGATCGGAGCCCGGGGTGCGTCATCGAGTTGTACGTGTGTCAAGAACTCGGAGGTGCCGGAGTAACGGTGCTTGGATCGGTTGGACCGGGAAGACGTACGACTACTTCCTCTATGTTGCGTCAAAGCTTCCGCTTCGGTCTACGAGGGTACGTAGACAACACTCTCCCCTCTCGTTGCTATGCATCACCATGATCTTGCCTATGCGTAGGAAAATTTTGAAATTACTACGTTCCCCAACAGTGGTATCAGAGCCTAGGTTTTATGGTTTGATGTTATATGCACGAGTAGAACACAAGTGAGTTGTGGGCGATATAAGTCATACTGCCTACCAGCATGTCATACTTTGGTTTGGCGGTACTTTTGGATGAAGCGGCCCGGACCGACATTACGCGTACGCTTACGCGAGACTGGTTCTACCGCCGTGCTTTGCACACAGGTGGCTGGCGGGTGTCAGTTTCTCCAACTTTAGTTGAACCGAGTGTGGCTACGCCCGGTCCTTGCGAAGGTTAAAACGGCATCAACTTGACAAACTATCGTTGTGGTTTTGATGCGTAGGTAAGATTGGTTCTTACTTAAGCCCGTAGCAGCCACGTAAAACTTGCAACAAACAAAGTAGAGGACGTCTAACTTGTTTTTGCAGGGCATGTTGTGATGTGATATGGTCAAGACATGATGCTAAATTTTATTGTATGAGATGATCATGTTTTGTAACTGAGTTATCGGCAACTGGCAGGAGCCATATGGTTGTCGCTTTATTGTATGCAATGCAATCGCCCTGTAATGCTTTTCTTTATCACTAAGCGGTAGCGATAGTCGTAGAAGCATAAGATTGGCGAGACGACAACGATGCTACGATGGAGATCAAGGTGTCGCGCCGGTGACGATGGTGATCATGACGGTGCTTCGGAGATGGAGATCACAAGCACAAGATGATGATGGCCATATCATATCACTTATATTGATTGCATGTGATGTTTATCTTTTATGCATCTTATCTTGCTTTGATTGACGGTAGCATTATAAGATGATCTCTCACTAAATTATCAAAAAGTGTTCTCCCTGAGTATGCACCGTTGCCAAAGTTCGTCGTGCCCAGACACCACGTGATGATTGGGTGTGATAAGCTCTACGTCCATATACAACGGGTGCAAGCCAGTTTTGCACACGCAGAATACTCAGGTTAAACTTGACGAGCCTAGCATATGAAGATATGGCCTCGGAACACGGAGACCGAAAGGTCGAGCGTGAATCATATAGTAGATATGATCAACATAATGATGTTCACCATTGAAAACTAATCCATTTCACGTGATGATCGGTTATGGTTTAGTTGATTTGGATCACGTGATCACTTAGAGGATTAGAGGGATGTCTATCTAAGTGGGAGTTCTTAAGTAATATGATTAACTGAACTTAAATTTATCATGAACTTAGTACCTGATAGTATCTTGCTTATGTATGTTTGATTGTAGATAGATGGCCCGTGCTGTTGTTCCGTTGAATTTTAATGCGTTCCTTGAGAAAGCAAAGTTGAAAGATGATGGTAGCAATTATACGGACTGGGTCCGTAACTTGAGGATTATCCTCATTGCTGCACAGAAGAATTACGTCCTGGAAGCACTGCTGGGTGCCAGGCCTGCTGCTGGAGCAACACCAGATGTTATGAACGTCTGGCAGAGCAAAGCTGATGACTACTCGATAGTTCAGTGTGCCATGCTTTACGGCTTAGAATCGGGACTTCAACGACGTTTTGAACGTCATCGAGCATATGAGATGTTCCAGGAGTTGAAGTTAATATTTCAAGCAAATGCTCGGATTGAGAGATATGAAGTCTCCAAGAAGTTCTATAGCTGCAAGATGGAGGAGAACAGTTCTGTCAATGAGCATATACTCAAAATGTCTGGGTATAATAATCACTTGATTCAGATGAGAGTCAATCTTCCAGATGATTGCGTCATTGACAGAATTCTCCAATCACTGCCACCAAGCTACAAGAGCTTCGTGATGAACTATAATATGCAAGGGATGAATAAGACTATTCCTGAGCTCTTCGCAATGCTGAAAGCTGCGGAGGTTGAAATCAAAAAGGAGCATCAAGTGTTGATGGTCAACAAGACCACTAGTTTCAAGAAAAAGGGCAAAGGGAAGAAGAAGGGGAACTTCAAGAAGAACATCAAGCAAGTTGCTGCTCAAGAGAAGAAACCCAAGTCTGGACCTAAGCCTGAAACTGAGTGCTTCTACTGCAAGCAGACTGGTCACTGGAAGCGGAACTGCCCCAAGTATTTGGCGGATAAGAAGGATGGCAAGGTGAACAAAGGTATATGTGATATACATGTTATTGATGTGTACCTTACTAGAGCTCGCAGTAGCACCTGGGTATTTGATACTGGTTCTGTTGCTAATATTTGCAACTCAAAACAGGGACTACGGATTAAGCGAACACTGGCAAAGGACGAGGTGACGATGCGCGTGGGAAATGGTTCCAAAGTCGATGTGATCGCGGTCGGCACGCTACCTCTACATCTACCGTCGGGATTTGTATTAGACCTAAATAATTGTTATTTGGTGCCAGCGTTGAGCATGAACATTATATCTGGATCTTGTTTGATGCGAGACGGTTATTCATTTAAATCAGAGAATAGTGGTTGTTCTATTTATATGAGTAATATCTTTTATGGTCATGCACCCTTGAAGAGTGGTCTATTTCTGATGAATCTCGATAGTAGTGATACACATATTCATAATGTTGAAACCAAAAGATGCAGAGTTGATAATGATAGTGCAACTTATTTGTGGCACTGCCGTTTAAGTCATATTGGTGTAAAGCGCATGAAGAAACTCCATGCTGATGGGCTTTTGGAACCACTTGATTATGAATCACTTGGTACTTGCGAACCGTGCCTCATGGGCAAGATGACTAAAACACCGTTCTCCGGTATGATGGAGAGAGCAACAGATTTGTTGGAAATCATACATACAGATGTATGTGGTCCGATGAATATTGAGGCTTGTGGCGGATATCGTTATTTTCTCACCTTCACAGATGACTTAAGCTGATATGGGCATATATACTTAATGAAACATAAGTCTGAAACATTTGAAAAGTTCAAAGAATTTCAGGATGAAGTGGAAAATCATCGTAACAAGAAAATAAAGTTTCTACGATCTGATCGTGGAAGAGAATATTTGAGTTACGAATTTGGCCTTCAATTAAAACAATGTGGAATAGTTTCACAAACTCATGCCACCTGGAACACCACAGCATAATGGTGTGTCCGAACGTCATAACCGTACTTTATTGGATATAGTACAATCTATGATGTTTCTTACCGATTTACCAATATCGTTTTGGGATCATGCATTAGAGACAGCTACATTCACATTAAAAAGGGGCACCATCTAAGTCCGTTGAGACGACACAATATGAACTATGGTTTGGCAAGAAACCAAAGTTGTCATTTCTGAAAATTTGGGGCTGTGATGCTTATGTGAAAAAGCTTCAACCTGTTAAGCTCGAACCCAAATCGGAGAAATGTGTCTTCATAGGATATCCAAAGGAAACTATTGGATACACCTTCTATCACAGATTCGAAGGCAAGACTTTTTGTTGCTAAATTCGGAAACTTTCTGGAGAAGGAGTTTCTCTCGAAAGATGTGAGTGGGAGGAAAGTAGAACTTGATGAGGTAACTGTACCTGCTCCCTTATTGGAAAGTAGTACATCACAGAAAACTGTTTCTGCGACACCTACACCAATTAGTGAGGAAGCTAATGATAATGATCATGAAACTTCAGGACAAGATACTACTGAGCCTCGTAGATCAACCAGAGTGAGATCCGCGCCAGAGTGGTACGGTAATCCTGTTCTGGAAATCATGCTGCTAGATCATGATGAACCTACGAACTATGAAGAAGCGATGGTGAGCCCAGATTCCGCGAAATGGTTTGAGGCCATGAAATCTGAGATTGGATCCATGTATGAGAACAAAGTGTGGACTTTGGTGGACTTGCCCGAGGATCGGCAAGCCATTGATAATAAATGGATCTTCAAGAGGAAGACGGACATGGATAGTAGTGTTACTATCTACAAAGCTAGAATTGTCGCAAAAGGTTTTCGACAAGTTCAAGGTGTTGACTACGATGAGAGTTTCTCACTCGTATCGATGCTTAAGTCTGTCCAAATCATGTTAGCAATTGCCGCATTTTTATGAAATCTGGCAAATGGATAAACAAAACTACATTCCTTAATGGATTTAAAGAAGAGTTGTATATGATGCAACCAGAAGGTTTTGTCAATCCTAAAAGGTGCTAACAAAATATGCAAGCTCCAGCGATCCATCTATGGACTGGTGCAAGCATCTCGGAGTTGAAATATACGCTTTGATAAGTTGATCAAAGCATATAGTTTTATACAGACTTGCGGTGAAGCCTGTATTTACAAGAAAGTGAGTGGGAGCACTACAGCATTTCTAATAAGTATATGTGTATGACATATTGTTGATCGGAAATAATTATTCTGCAAAGCATAAAGGAGTGTTTGAAAGGAGTTTTTCAAAGAAAGACCTCGGTGAAGCTACTTACATATTGAGCATCAAGATCTATAGAGATAGATCAAAACGCTTGATAAGTTTTTTTAATGAGTACATACCTTGACAAGATTTTGAAGTAGTTCAAAATGGAACAGTCAAAGAAAGAGTTCTTGCCTGTGTTACAAGGTGTGAAATTGAGTAAGACTCAAAACACGACCACGACAGAAGATAGAAAGAGAATGAAAGTCATTCCCTATGCCTTGGCCATAGGTTCTATAAAGTATGCCATGCTGTGTACCAGATCTATTGTATACCCTACCACTGAGTTTGGCAAGGGAGTACAATAGTGATCTAGGAGTAGATCACTGGACAGCGGTCAAAATTATCCTTAGTGGAATAAGGGTATGTTTCTCGATTATGGAAGTGAAAAAAAAGGTTTGTCGTAAAGGGTTACGTCGATGCAAGTTTTGACACTGATCTGGATGACTCTAAGTCTCAATCTGGATACATATTGAAAGTGGGAGCAATTAGCTAGAGTAGCTCCGTGCAGAGCATTGTAGACATAGAATTTTGCAAAATACATACAGATCTGAATTCGGCAGGCCCGTTGACTAAACTTCTCTCGCAAGCAAAACATGATCACTTTTTGGGTCTTAATCACATAGCGATGTGAACTAGATTATTGAATCTAGTAAACCCTTTGGGTGTTAGTCACATGGAGATGTGAACCAATCACATAAAGATGTGAACTATTGATGTTAAATCACATGGCGATGTGATCTAGATTATTGACTCTAGTGCAAGTGGGAGACTGAAGGAAATATGCCCTAGAGGCAATAATAAAGTTATTACTTATTTCCTTATATCATGATAAAAGTTTATTATTCATGCTAGAATTGTATTAACCGGAAACATAATACATGTGTGAATTCATAGACAAACAGAATGTCACTAGTATGCCTCTACTTGACTAGCTCATTAATCAAAGATGGTTATGTTTCCTAACCATGGACAAAGAGTTGTCATTTGATTAATCGGGATCACATCATTAGTTGAATGATCTGATTGACATGACCCATTCCACTAGCTTAGCACCCGATCGTTTAGTATGTTGCTATTGCTTTCTTCATGACTTATACATGTTCCTATGACTATGAGATTATGTAACTCCCGTGTGCCGGAGGAACACTTTGTGTGCTACCAAACGTCACAACGTAACTGGGTGATTATAAAGGTGCTCTACAGGTGTCTCCAAAGGTACATGTTGGGTTGACGTATTTCGAGATTAGGATTTGTCACTCCGATCGTCGGAGAGGTATCTCTGGGCCCTCTCGGTAATGCACATCACTTAATCCTTGCAAGCATTGCAACTAATGAGTTAGTTGCGGGACGATGTATTACGGAACGAGTAAAGAGACTTGCCGGTAACGAGATTGAACTAGGTATTGGATACCGACGATCGAATCTCGGGCAAGTAACATACCGATGACAAAGGGAACAACGTATGTTGTTATGCGGTCTGACCGATAAAGATCTTCGTAGAATATGTAGGAGCCAATATGGGCATCCAGGTCCCGCTGTTGGTTATTGACCGGAGACGTGTCTCGGTCATGTCTACATTGTTCTCGAACCGTAGGGTCCGCACGCTTAAAGTTACGATGACAGTTTCATTATGAGTTTATGTATTTTGATGTACCGAAGGTTGTTCGGAGTCCCGGATGTGATCACGGACATGACGAGGAGTCTCGAAATGGTCGAGACATAAAGATTGATATATTGGACGGCTATATTCGGACACCGGAAGTGTTCCGGGGAAGTTTCGGATAAAACCAGAGAACCGGGGGGTTACCGGAACCCCCCGGGGGGTTAATGAGCCTCATGGGCCTAAAGTGGAGAAGAGGAAAGGCAGCCAGGGCAGGCCGCACGCCCCCTCTCCCCCTAGTCCGAATTGGACAAGGAGGGCGGGGCGGCGCCCCCCTTTCCTTCCTCTCCTCTCTCCCTTCCTTCCCCCTCTCCTACTTGGACAAGGAAAAGGAGGGGAGTCCTACTCCTGGTAGGAGTAGGACTCCTCCTGCGCGCCTCCTACTAGGGCCGGCCGCACCCCCCTTGGCTCCTTTATATACGGGGGCAAGGGGCACCCTAGGACACACAAGTTGATCTTCGTGATCGTTCCTTAGCCGTGTGCGGTGCCCCCCTTCACGATATTACACCTTGATCATATTGTAGCGGTGCTTAGGCAAAGCCCTGCGACGGTTAAACATCAAGATCGTCACCACGCCGTCGTGCTGACGAAACTCCTCCCTGAAAGCTTTGCTGGATCGGAGCCCGGGGTGCGTCATCGAGCTGTACGTGTGTCAAGAACTCGGAGGTGCTGGAGTAACGGTGCTTGGATCGGTTGGACCGGGAAGATGTACGACTACTTCCTCTATGTTGCGTCAATGCTTCCGCTTCGGTCTACGAGGGTACGTAGACAACACTCTCCCCTCTTGTTGCTATGAATCACCATGATCTTGCGTGTGCGTAGGAAAATTTTGAAATTACTACGTTCCCCAACATCTGCTGCCAGCCAAAGCCGAACCCGGATCTCCATCGAGCGAGACGCAGAAGGCCGTCCCCGGGCCGTGGAGCGGTGGGGCAACCTGCCTCCGCCTCGTGGGGAGAGATATCCCACCCCACCGCCTGTCACGCATCCGACTCTCAGCGGCCGACTAGGTCGCCGCGAAGGAGTCGGCGAGAACGACGCCCGTCATCGGATCGACCGCCTAGCGCGATCCCTGGCGCTAGAAGAAGAAGATGATGTCAGCCCACCTTGCTTCGGCCCCCGCATTCGCGACGAGCCTTTCCCCAAAGGGTTCTCGCTCCCAAGAGACACGCCCAAGTACAACGGCTCCGTGAAGCCGGAAGATTGGTTGATCGACTACTCCACAGCGGTTCGCATAGCAAACGGCAACAGGCACATTGCCGTGAAGTACGTGCCCCTTATGCTGCAAGGCACGACGCAGACCTGGCTCAATAGCCTCAGGCCATACAGCGTCAACAGCTGGCTAGACTTCACAGAAGCCTTCGTCCGCAACTTCACCAGCACCTACAAGCGGGCTCCCAAGCCCAGACAGCTCTCCTTGTGCGTACAAGGCCCCGCCGAGTCCACTCACGACTACCTCACGCGTTGGGCCGAGCTTCGTAACTCTTGCGAAGGGGTGCATGAGGTGCAAGCCATAGAATACTTCACTGCTGGGTGCCGAGAAGGCACCCTCCTCAAGCACAAGCTCCTCTGCGACGAGCCGACTACCCTCGACGAGCTTCTGGTCATAGCGGACAATTACGCCACCGCTGATTCCTCAATGAAGACTGAACTCCGGGTAGACATGTCCGGGAAGGTACTCAACCCGGCGCCCAAGACACCGGCTGGGGACTCCGGCCGACGCCCGTACCAGAACGACCACAAGCGCAAGGGCCCTGTGCCGCTCTCCACCAGTCGGCAGGTGGCCACAGTCGAAGACGAGCAGCCCGAAGGGCGGCCCGCACCCAAGAAGCAGAGGGGCGGCTGGCCGGCTTGGCAGCCGGCCTTCTCCTACGAGCAAACTCTCGACACCCCATGCAAGTTCCACAGCGGCGCGAAGCCGTCCAACCACACCACCCGGAAGTGCCACTGGCTCACCCGAATCTCCAAAGGCGAAGGGCTTGCGCCGCCTTCGCCTGCTGGTCCGTCGCCTCCGGCTCCGCAGCTGCTGACCGCTCGGCCGGCAGTCGGAGCTGTGCACGATGAGTTCCCCGACGAGCATGCCGCTTTATGTCGTCTTTACAAGCCAGCCCGAAGGCCGGCGCAGCAGACGCCGAGAGCACCAGGAAGTCAACGTGGTCGCTACCAACCCCGCCGAGCACATGCACTGGTCAGAAAAGCCTATCAGCTGGAGCCGGGCCGACCACCCAGAGGTGATGCCATCTCCCGGCTCTTATGCATTGGTTTTGGATGCCACCCTTGCAACGGATAGACGCGCCGCCCGTTTCTCCCGCGTGCTGATAGACGGCGGGAGCAGCATCAACATCCTGTACCGTGACACCCTGGAGAAGCTGAACGTCAAGACGAAGCAACTCATGCCTACTCGGACTGTGTTCCATGGCATTGTACCTGGCCTGTCTTGCGCCCCCATTGGAAAGATCAAGATTGATGTTCTCTTTGGGGACAAGGATCATTTCCGCCGGGAAGTGATCTGGTTTGAAGTGGTGGACCTGGAGAGCCCCTACCATGCACTGCTTGGCCATCTTGCCTTGGCCAAGTTCATGGCTGTTCCCCACTATGCTTACCTCAAGATGAAGATGCCGAGCGCCAAGGGCATCATCACCATAGCCGGCGATGACAAGAAATCTTCCAAGTGCGTAGCAGCCAGCAGCCGGCTGGCCGAGTCCCTTGTGATTGCCGAAGAAAAGAAGATGTTGGACCGAGTCGTGGCCATGGCCGGCAAACAGCCGGCCCTGTCCCCCGATCCCAAGGAGTGTGATGCCCAAGGATCTTTCCAGCCGGCCAAGAAGACGAAGAAGATACCTCTTGACCCTGAGCACCCAGAAAGGTTTGCCTTCATCGGGGCAAACCTAAACAACAAATAGGAAGGCGAGCTCGCCGATTTCCTCTGTGAGAATCGGGACATCTTTGCATGGTCCCCTAAGGACATGCCGGGTGTTCCGAAGGAATTCGCCGAGCACAAGCTACACGTCCGAGAAGGCGCAAAACCAGTCAAACAACCCCTTCGCCGACTGTCGGAGGAGAAAAGAAGGATTGTAGGAGAAGAGATAGCCCGGCTTCTGGCAGCCGGCTTTATTATGGAGGTTTTCTTTCCAGAGTGGCTCGCCAACCCGGTCCTCGTGCTAAAGAAGAACAACAAGTGGCGCATGTGCATAGACTACACGAGCCTCAACAAGGCCTGCCCCAAAGATCCCTTTGCCCTGCCAAGGATCGATCAAGTGATAGACTCCACGGCCGGATGCGAGCTGTTGAGTTTCTTGGATGCTTACTCAGGATACCACCAGATAAAGCTAGATCTGGCTGACCGCCTGAAGACCGCCTTCATCATGCCATTCGGAGCTTTCTGCTACCTGACTATGACATTCAGCTTAAGAAATGCCGGTGCCACTTTTTAGCGTTGCATGCAGAAGTGCCTCCTCAAGCAGCTCGGCAGAAATTCCCACGTCTACGTAGACGACATTGTGGTGAAGACGGAGAAGCGCGACACCTTGCTGGAAGACCTCAAGGAAACATTTGAGAACCTGCACTGGTTCTAGATCAGGCTCAACCCCGAGAAATGCGTGTTCGGAGTGCCAGCCGGCCAGCTCCTAGGCTTCCTGGTCTCCAAACGCGGCATCGAATGCAACCCAGTAAAGATCAAGGCCATTGAGAGAATGGCGATTCCCACCAAACTTCGAGACGTCCAGAAGTTCACCGGGTGCTTGGCCTCCCTAAACCACTTCATCAGCTGGCTCGGAGAGAAAGCTCTCCCCCTCTACCGCCTCATGAAGAAGACCACTCACTTCGAGTGGAATGACCAAGCCGACCAAGCTTTTCACGAGCTGAAGAAGATGCTGGCCACGCTGCCTGTCCTGGCAGCGCCGACTGAGAAAGAGCCCATGCTCCTCTACATTGCTGCAACCAGCCGGGTGGTCAGCACCATCATCGTAGTCCAGCGCCCAGAAGAGGGCCGAGCCCAGCTGGTCCAGAGGCCGGTGTACTATTTGAGTGAGGTGCTGTCTACCTCGAAGCAGAACTACCCGCACTACCAGAAGATGTGCTATGGCGTGTACTTCGCCGCCAAGAAGCTGAAGCCCTACTTCCAAGAGCACCCCATCACGGTCGTATGCACCGCCCCGCTTGCCGAGATCATAGGCAGCCGGGATGCATCCGGCCAGGTGGCGAAATGGGCCATCGAGCTGGCCCCCTACACGATCTTCTACCAGCCTCGCACCGCCATCAAGTCCCAAGCATTGGCCGACTTCCTCGTCGACTGGGACGAGACCCAGTACCTGTCGCCAGCTCCCGATTCCACTCATTGGCGCATGCACTTCGATGGGTCCAAGATGCGCACCGACTTGGGAGCCGGCGTCATCCTCACCTCTCCCAAAGGTGACAAGCTTAGATACACGCTGCAAATTCACTTTGCCGCCTCCAATAACGTGGCCGAGTATGAGGCGCTCATACACGGGCTCCGGCTTGCCAAAGAGCTCGGCATACGCCAGATCCTATGTTACGGCGACTCGGTCTTGGTAGTCCAGCAATCATCCGGTGACTGGGACGCCAAGGACGCAAATATGGCAAGCTACCGCTTCCTCGTTCAGCAAATCAGTGGGTACTTTGAAGGATGCGAGTTCCTCCACGTACCGCGAGCCGACAACGAGCCAGCGGATACCCTGGCTTGAATCTCCACTCGGCAGGCAATACCAACCGGTGTCTCTCTACAACGCCTCCTCAAGCCGTCTATCAAGCCGTCTCTAGAGTTCGATTCCATCTTCGTGCCGCCTGACCCCGACGCAGCCGGGTCTGGCTCGAAGAACCAAGCAGGTGACCCGGGGACTTTGATAGCCGGCCCGGGGACGTCAGTAGGCGGCTCGGGGACTTTCGTAGTTACGCCCGACCCGGGGACTGCCACACCCGGCTCGGGGACTGCGGTAGTCGGCCCGGGGACTGCACCAACACAACAAGCGGCGGCCGACTCCAGCATTTCACCACCCAGCCCGCCCGCCCTGGTCGCAGTAGCCGTGTTGGCAATAGAAGAAGTCGCAGCTCCATCATGGGCCCAGTCCATCCTCAACTTCCTAATAAACCAAGATCTGCCGGCTGACGAAACAGAGGCAAGCCAAGTCCAACGCCGAGCCGGAGCATACACAATCGTCAACAGAGAGCTCATCAGGCGCAGTGTCACTGGAGTCTTCCAGCGATGCGTCGAGCAAGAGAAGGGCATTGCAATCCTCAGAGACATCCACCAAGGAGAATGCGGCCACCATGCGGCCTCAAGATCACTCGTCGCCAAAGCTTTCCGCCATGGGTTCTTTTGGCCGACTGCTTTGGATGACGCCAAGGAGTTAGTTAAACATTGCAAAGGGTGCCAAGCCTTCAGCTCCAAGCAACACATGCCGGCTTCGGCACTCAAGACCATTCCCCTCACTTGGCCCTTCGCCGTTTGGGGACAGGACATGGTGGGCCCATTCAAGACGGCGCGCGGCGGCATGACACATCTGCTTGTCGCCGTGGACAAATTCACCAAATGGATTGAGGCAAAGTCGATCAAGAAGCTGAATGGGCCGACTGCCGTGACATTCATCGCAGATATAACAACTCGGTACGGCGTTCCACACAGCATCATCACCGACAACGGCACGAATTTCGCCAAGGGAGCATTGGCACGTTTCTGCGCGACGCAGGGCATCCGGTTGGACTTAGCGTCCGTTGCCCACCCGCAGTCAAACGGCCAAGTCGAGCGAGCCAACGGCCTCATCCTTTCCGGCATCAAGCCCCGACTGGTCGTACCACTAGAACGTTCGGCCGGCTGTTGGCTCGATGAGCTGCCGGCCGTCCTCTGGAGTCTGCGCACTACCCCAAACAAGTCAACCGGCTTCACTCCTTTCTTCCTCGTGTATGGTGCCAAGGCGGTCATCCCAACTGACATCGAGTTCGACTCGCCTCGGGTAACCATGTACACGGAGGCGGAGGCCAAGGAAGCACGAGAAGACGGCGTCGACCTGCTGGAAGAAGGCCGGCTGTTAGCCCTCAGCCGGTCCGCCATCTACCAGCAGGGCTTGCGCCGCTACCACAGCCGGAAGGTCAGACCAAGATCTTTCCAAGAGGGCGACCTCGTGCTCCGACTGATCCAGCGAACAGCCGGCCAGAACAAGCTCTCGGCCCCTTGGGAAGGCCCCTTTGTCATCAGCAGAGCGCTGGGAAATGACTCCTACTACCTGATCGACACACAGAAGCCGAAGGTACGAAAGAGAGACGACTCTGGCAAGGAGTCGGAACGACCATGGAACGCCAACCTCCTCCGAAGATTTTACAGTTGAAATGCAGTATGTATCACGCTAACTTTTGTACTAAGTACGAGACAATAGGCCCCCCGAGGAGAGCTTGGGGACTGCCATCTTTTATCTATGAATGAAGAGTATCATGCTTATGATCATGTCATTACATTCACTTTTTTCGTCCGGCACCGGGTTCGACTAATCGGCCTGGGGACTGGCCGCCTTGAGTTATATTAGAAGTCCTACCCACGGTCAGACAAGTAGTGTGCCAGCACCCAAGCCTTCTCTTGCCAAAAGTCACAGTTCGAAGAGCCGGCTGTCCGGCTGGCAAGAGTTAAAGGCAGGAAAGGACGCCCACATGAAAAACGGCAAGGGACTAACGGACTAATATAACAAAAGCCGGTTTTTCTCCCACCACCGACCGACTACCAGAGTAGCCGGCCAGCCGGCTTCCATTCACCTTGCTTCAATCTAAGAAAGCTCGAGTACTTGCCTTCCCAAAAAAAAATATAGCCAAGTTCTTCCCAAGCCACAGGCTGCAGAGCACCTGCCGGTTGGGAAGGCAGCAGCCAAGGGAAGGCGGCAAAGGAAACAGCCTAAGGATAAAAAGCATACGCGAATGGAAGCCAAACACACACACGATCATATTTACACAAAAGACCTTCGAAAGGCCAGCATTCAACATAGTTTGAATACACCCCCAGTGGGTGGAACTGCGCAAGTTTAATAAAAATTGTTTAAAGAGTAACAAGCAGGAAAAGCAAGGACGACAGATTAAGCCAAGGGAACGACTGGCGAGTCGGGCAGGTCGGTACAGACGGCAGTGCTGGCTGGAGGAGTGGCCGGCTGGCGAACCTCGGCATGATCACCACCTCCCGCAGAGGGCGCGCTAGCACGTGCCTCGTTGCTGGAGGCACGGTCAAGCTGAGGCTGGCTGGCCGCTTCACCAGCCGGCTCGATGTCTTCGCCTTCCTCTCCTTCGCCGTCTTCACCTTCATCGCTGGAAGCGATCTCCTCTGCCGAGTCCTCACCCTCTTCCGGGTTCATCCCGAACCATTCCTCCGGCTGGGCAACACCGTCGTCATTTATCTCAGGAGCAAAGGCGCTGATGTCAGTGCACTCAGCGATCGTCGAGGCACGCTAAGCGATAGCCGGCCGCACCTCCTCCATCTACTCGTCGGCTTCCAGCCGCCAGGTGCGCAGCTGGTCCAGGTTCAGCCCGGGATACCACGCTCGGACGAACTCCAGCACCCGCCCAGCTCCAAGCCGGGCTGCCGATGCCTTCCAGGCCTCGAAGCGGCCAACCGCAACCTCTAGCTAGTCGGCAATCTGACTCGGGGTGCGGGGAATCGTTTCGCTTGGCCAGAGGGCGGCCAACACCTGCGCCCCAGCGCGCTGGAGGCGGCAGAGCATGCGGTGAGCCTGCTGCAGCCGGGCTTGGACCGCCAAGAGTTGCTCCTCAAGCGTCCGGCTCGCGTCCGGCGCGATTTCAGCCCCCGCCTAGCGGCGCGCCTCGCGGTGGGCCTCGATGGTCTGGATGGCAATGACGGAGTAGCCGGGGAAGTAGTCTGCGCAAAGAACAAAAAGCAGTACAAGTCAGAACACAAATCAGGGGGCAAGGGGCAAGCAAGGAGTGAGGAAGGCGGCTTACCATTGATCAGATCCTCAACCCGGCCGTAGCCCTCTCTCAGCGCTTGTTTTGCCTTAGTCCAGCCCGCCGCTTCGGTCTCGAACTCAGCTTTGAGGGCGTCCTCACTGTCCTGCGCCTTCTTCAGGGCCGCCTTGTGGCTCTCCTCCTGGTCGGCCAACTTCTTGGCCAGGTGGTCACGCTCCAGGACTAAGGCGTTGCACTCGGCTTCCTTGGCGCGAAGGGCGGTCTGGGCCCCGCTGAGTTGTTCCCTCAAGTCGGCATTGGCTCCTGCAAGCATGAAGACAAAGGAAAAGTCAATAAGGAAGAAGTCGTCAGGGAAGATCCGACCCGACTACTCAGCAATCGGCCCGAATCTCGGGGACTACACCCAATGGGTGCGCTGACGTGCCCCCACAGGAGATGAACGAGGCAAAGCACGCACTCCGGCTGTTGGTCAGGTCCTCGGGTTTCTGGCCCAGCTCCTGAACCTGGGAGTTGAAGGCAGCAGCGCGGAGGTTATGGTATTCCTGGAAGATCAGACAGGATGCAAGAATAAGATAGCTGTCAGGACCTAGTAAGTTCCAAGCCGCCTGCTCAGCAGCCGACTCAGAACTCGGGGACTACACCCAGTGGGTGCGCGGACGCGCCCCCATGGAAGAAATCAAAAAAGCAAAACAACCAAGGCCAGAAGGCTCACCCGGATGACGGCCCGCGTCGTGAGGAACTCTTGGGTATATCGCTGCAGCGAAGCGGCCTGGGCTTGAAGCCGGTTCCGGACCTCCTGGGCCGCCGTGTTTAGCTCGGCCATCCCCCCGCTGGGCGTCCACTCGGACATGCTGGCGCTGGCCGCCTCCAGGGCCTCCGCCGTCCGGCCGGCGCCCGTAGCTCTGTGCGGCTCCGGCGCGGAGGTAGCTCCCCCTGCGCGCCGGCGAAATGCCGACTGCACCTCGAGGCCGACCCCTACCTCTGGCTCGCCCCCGACCGGTTGCTCTGGCGCCCCGGCTGGTCGGCCGCTTTGGCCCGCTCCAGTCGGCGCCGTCTGCGGGGCCTCCTCCACGAAGACCACGTGGTCCTCCCTCCTCTCCATCACCGGTGGGTCTCGGTCGACCTCCTTCGACGGGGGCACGGGGATGTTGGGGGCCACGGCGCGGAGGGGAACGACAAGCTGCAGAGGCTGGTTGCGCGAGGCCTCCGCCTCCCTCTCCGCGGCCGCCGCCTCCGCCCGGGCCTTGGCTGCCGCTGTTGGGGAACGTAGTAATTTCAAAAAATTTCCTACGCACACGCAAGATCATGGTGATGCATAGCAACGAGGGGGAGAGTCTGATCTACGTACCCTTGTAGATTGCAACGGAAGCATTGACACAACGTAGAGGAAGTAGTCATACGTCTTCTTCCCGATCCGACCGATCCAAGCACCGTTACTCCGGCACCTCCGAGTTCTTAGCACACGTACAGCTCGATGACGATCCCCCGGCTCCGATCCAGCAAAGCTTCGGGGAGGAGTTCCGTCAGCACGACGGCGTGGTGACGATCTTGATGTTCCACCGATGTAGGGCTTCGCCTAAGCACTACAACGATATGATCGAGGTGGAATATGGTGGCAGGGGGCACCGCACACGGCTAAGGAACGATCACAATGATCAACTTGTGTGTCTAGAGGTGCCCCTGCCTCCGTATATAAAGGAGCCAAGGGGGAGGGGCCAGCCGGCCAAGGAGGGCGCGCCAAGGGAGTCCTACTCCCTCTGGGAGTAGGATTCCCCCCCCCCCCCAATCCTAGTTGGAATAGGATTCCTTGAGGGGGGGAAAGAGAGAGAGTGGGCCGGCCACCTCTCCTAGTCCTAATAGGACTAGGGGAAGGGGGGAGGTGCGCGGCCACCTTGGGCTGCCCCTTTCTCCTTTCCACTAAAGCCCATTAAGGCCCATCTGGTTCCCGGGGGGTTCCGGTAACCTCCCGGTACTCCGGTAAAATCCCGATTTCACCCGGAACACTTCCGATGTCCAAATATAGGCTTCCAATATATCAATCTTTATGTCTCGACCATTTCGAGACTCCTCGTCATGTCTGTGATCACATCCGGGACTCCGAACTAACTTCGGTACATCAAAATGCATAAACTCATAATAACTGTCATCGTAACATTAAGCGTGTGGACCCTACGGTTCGAGAACAATGTAGACATGACTGAGATACATCTCCGGTCAATAACCAATAGCGGGACCTGGATGCCCATATTGGCTCCTACATATTCTACGAAGATCTTTATCGGTCAGACCGCATAACAACATACGTTGTTCCCTTTGTCATCGTTATGTTACTTGCCCGAGATTCGATCGTCGGTATCCAATACCTAGTTCAATCTCGTTACTGGCAAGTCTATTTACTCGTTCCGTAATACATCATCTCGCAACTAACTCATTAGTTGTAATGCTTGCAAGGCTTATGTGATGTGCATTACCGAGAGGGCCCAGAGATACCTCTCCGACAATCGGAGTGACAAATCCTAATCTCGAAATACGCCAACCCAACATCTACCTTTGGAGACACCTGTAGAGATCCTTTATAATCACCCAGTTACGTTGTGACATTTGGTAGCACACAAAGTGTTCCTTCGGGAAAAGGGAGTTGCATAATCTCATAGTCATAAGAACATGTATAAGTCATGAAGCAAGCAATAGCAACATACTAAACGATCGGGTGCTAAGCTAATGGAATGGGTCATGTCAATCAGATCATTCAACCAATGATGTGACCTCGTTAGTCAAATAACAACACCTTGTTCATGGTTAGGAAACATAACCATCTTTGATTAACGAGCTAGTCAAGTAGAGGCATACTAGTGACACTAAGTTTGTCTATGTATTCACACATGTATTATGTTTCCGGTTAATACAATTCTAGCATGAATAATAAACATTTATCATGATATAAGGAAATAAATAATAACTTTATTATTGCCTCTAGGGCATATTTCCTTCAGTCTCCCACTTGCACTAGAGTCAATAATCTAGATTACACAGTAATGATTCTAACACCCATGGAGCCTTGGTGCTTATCATGTTTTGCTCGTGGAAGAGGCTTAGTCAACGGGTCTGCAATATTCAGATCCGTATGTATCTTGCAAATCTCTATGTCTCCCACCTGGACTAAATCTCGGATGGAATTGAAGCGTCTCTTGATGTGCTTGGTCCTCTTGTGAAATCTGGATTCCTTTGCCAAGGCAATTGCACCAGTATTGTCACAAAAGATTTTCATTGGACCCAATGCACTAGGTATGACACCTAGATCGGATATGAACTCCTTCATCCAGACTCCTTCGTTCGCTGCTTCCGAAGAAGCTATGTACTCCGCTTCACATGTAGATCCCGCTACGACGCTTTGTTTAGAATTGCACCAACTGACAGCTCCACCGTTTAATGTAAACACGTATCCGGTTTGCGATTTAGAATCGTCCGGATCAGTGTCAAAGCTTGCATCAACGTAACCTCTTACGGTGAGCTCTTTGTCACCTCCATATACGAGAAACATATCCTTAGTCCTTTTCAGGTATTTTAGGATGTTCTTGACCGCTGTCCAGTGATCCACTCCTAGATTACTTTGGTACCTCCCTGCTAAACTTATAGTAAGGCACACATCAGGTCTGGTACACAGCATTGCATACATGATAGAGCCTATGGCTGAAGCATAGGGAACATCTTTCATTTTCTCTCTATCTTCTGCAGTGGTCGGGCATTGAGTCTGACTCAACTTCACACCTTGTAACACAGGCAAGAACCCTTTCTTTGCTTGATCCATTTTGAACTTCTTCAAAATCTTGTCAAGGTATGTGCTTTGTGAAAGTCCAATTAAGCATCTTGATCTATCTCTATAGATCTTTATGCCTAATGTGTAAGCAGCTTCACCGAGGTCTTTCATTGAAAAACTCTTATTCAAGTATCCCTTTATGCTATCCAGAAATTCTATATCATTTCCAATCAGCAATATGTCATCCACATATAATATCAGAAATGCTACAGAGCTCCCACTCACTTTCTTGTAAATACAGGCTTCACCGAAAGTCTGTATAAAACCAAATGCTTTGATCACACTATCAAAGTGTTTATTCCAACTCCGAGAGGCTTGCACCGGTCCATAAATGGATCGCTGGAGCTTGCACAATTTGTTAGCTCCCTTTGGATCGACAAAACCTTCCGGTTGCATCATATACAACTCTTCTTCCAAAAATCCATTCAGGAATGCAGTTTTGACATCCATCTGCCAAATTTCATAATCATAAAATGCGGCAATTGCTAACATGATTCTGACAGACTTAAGCATCGCTACGGGTGAGAAGGTCTCGTCGTAGTCAACCCCTTGAACTTGTTGAAAGCCTTTTGCGACAAGTTGAGCTTTATAGACAGTAATATTACCGTCAGCGTCAGTCTTTTTCTTGAAGATCCATTTATTCTCAATTGCTTGCCGATCATCGGGCAAGTCAACCAAAGTCCATACTTTGCTCTCATACATGGATCCCATCTCAGATTTCATGGCTTCTAGCCACTTTGCGGAATCTGGGCTCACCATCGCTTCTTCATAGTTCGTAGGTTCATCATGATCTAGTAGCATGACTTCAAAACTGGATTACCGTACCGCTCTGGTGCGGATCTTACTCTGGTTGATCTACGAGGTTCAGTAGTATCTTGTCCTGAAGTTTCATGATCATCATCATTAGCTTCCTCACTAATTGGTATAGGTGTCGCAGAAACAGTTTTCTGTGATGTACTATTTTCCAATAAGGGAGTGGGTACAGTTACCTCGTCAAGTTCTACTTTCCTCCCACTCACTTCTTTCGAGAGAAACTCCTTCTCTAGAAATGATCCATTCTTAGCAACGAATGTCTTGCCTTCGGATCTGTGATAGAAGGTGTACCCAACAGTTTCCTTTGGGTATCCTATGAAGACACATTTTTCCAATTTGGGTTCGAGCTTATCAGGTTGAAGCTTTTTCACATAAGCATCGCAGCCCTAAACTTTAAGAAATGACAACTTTGGTTTCTTGCCAAACCATAGTTCATAAGGCGTCGTCTCAACGGATTTTGATGGTGCCCTATTTAATGTGAATGCGGCCATCTCTAAAGCATAACCCCAAAACGATAGCGGTAAATCAGTAAGAGACATCATAGATCGCCCCATATCTAGTAAAGTACGATTATGACATTCGGACACACCATTACGCTGTGGTGTTCTGGGTGGCGTGAGTTGCGAAACTATTCCACAATTTTTCAAATGTACACCAAACTCGTAACTCAAATATTCTCCTCCACGATCAGATCGTAGAAACTTTATTTTCTTGTTACGATGATTTTCAACTTCACTCTAAAATTCTTTGAACTTTTCAAATGTTTCAGACTTATGTTTCATTAAGTAGATATACCCATATCTGCTTAAATCATCTGTGAAAGTGAGAAAATAACGATATCCGCCACGAGCCTCAATATTCATCGGACCACATACATCGGTATGTATGATTTCCAACAAATCTGTTTCTCTCTTCATAGTACCGGAGAACGGTGTTTTAGTCATCTTGCCCATGAGGCACGGTTCGCAAGTACCAAGTGATTCATAATCAAGTGGTTCCAAAAGCCCATCAGTATGGAGTTTCTTCATGCGCTTTACACCGATATGACCTAAACGGCAGTGCCACAAATAAGTTGCACTATCATTATCAACTCTGCATCTTTTGGCTTCAACATTATGAATATGTGTGTTACTACTATCGAGATTCATCAAAAATAGACCACTCTTCAAAGGTGCATGACCATAAAAGATATTACTCATATAAATAGAACAACCATTATTCTCTGATTTAAATGAATAACCGCCTCGCATCAAACAAGATCCATATATAATGTTCATGCTTAACGCTGGCACCAAATAACAATTATTTAGGTCTAATATTAATACCGAAGGTAGATGTAGAGGTAGCGTGCCGACCGCGATCACATCGACTTTGGAACCGTTTCCCACACGCATCGTCACCTCGTCCTTCTCCAGTGTTCGCTTAATCCGTAGTCCCTATTTCGAGTTGCAAATATTAGCAATAGAACCAGTATCAAATACCCAGGTGCTACTGCGAGCTCTAGTAAGGTACACATCAATAACATGTATATCACATATACCTTTGTTCACCTTGCCATCCTTCTTATCCGCCAAATACTTGGGGCAGTTCCGCTTCCAGTGACCAGTCTGCTTGCAATAGAAGCACTCAGTTTCAGGCTTAGGTCCAGACATGGGTTTCTTCTCCCGAGCAGCAACTTGCTTGCCGTTCTTCTTGAAGTTCCCCTTCTTCTTCCCTTTGCCCTTTTTCTTGAAACTAGTGGTCTTGTTAACCATCAACACTTGATGCTCCTTCTTGATTTCTACATCCGCAGCTTTCAGCATTGCGAAGAGCTCGGGAATAGTCTTGTTCATCCCTTGCATATTATAGTTCATCACGAAGCTCTTGTAGCTTGGTGGCAGTGATTGGATAATTCTATCAATGACGCAATCATCTGGAAGATTAACTCCCATCTAAATCAAGTGATTATTATACCCAGACATTTTGAGTATATGCTCACTGACAGAACTGTTCTCCTCCATCTTGCAGCTATAGAACTTATTGGAGACTTCATATCTCTCAATTCGGGCATTTGCTTGAAATATTAACTTCAACTCCTGGAACATCTCATATGCTCCATGACGTTCAAAACGTCGTTGAAGTACCGATTCTAAGCCGTAAAGCATGGCACACTGAACTATCGAGTAGTCATGAGCTTTGCTTTGCCAGACCTTCATAACATCTGGTGTTGCTCCAGCAGCAGGCCTAGAACCCAGCGGTGCTTCCAGGACGTAATTCTTCTGAGCAGCAATGAGGATAATCCTCAAGTTACGGACCCAGTCCGTGTAATTGCTACCATCATCTTTCAACTTTGCTTTCTCAAGGAACGCATTAAAATTCAACAGAACAACAGCACGAGCCATCTATCTACAATCAACATAAACAAGCAAGATACTATCAGGTACTAAGTTCATGATAAGTTTAAGTTCAATTAATCAAATTACTTAAGAACTCCCACTTAGATAGACATCCCTCTAATCCTCTAAGTGATCATGTGATCCAAATCAACTAAACCATAACCGATCATCACGTGAGATGGAGTAGTTTTCAATGGTGAACATCGTTATGTTGATCATATCTACTATATGATTCACGCTCGACCTTTCGGTCTCTGTGTTCCGAGGCCATATCTGCATATGTTAGGCTTGTCAAGTTTAACCTGAGTATTCTGCGTGTGCAAAAACTGGCTTGCACCCGTTGTAGATGGACGTAGAGCTTATCACACCCGATCATCACGTGGTGTCTGGGCACGACGAACTTTGGCAACGGTGCATACTCAAGGAGAACACTTCTTGATAATTTAGTGAGAGATCATCTTATAATGCTAACGTCAATCAAAGCAAGATAAGATGCATAAAAAGATAAACATCACATGCAATCAATATAAGTGATATGATATGGCCATCATCATCTTGTGCTTGTGATCTCCATCTCCGAAGCACCGTCATGATCACCATCGTCACCGGTGCGACACCTTGATCTCCATCGTAGCATCGTTGTCGTCTCGCCAATCTTATGCTTCCACGACTATCGCTACCGCTTAGTGATAAAGTAAAGCATTACATCGCGATTGCATTGCATACAATAAAGCGACAACCATATGGCTCCTGCCAGTTGCCGATAACTCGGTTACAAAACATGATCATCTCATACAATAAAATTTAGCATCATGTCTTGACCATATCACATCACAACATGCCCTGCAAAAACAAGTTAGACGTCCTCTACTTTGTTGTTGCAAGTTTTACGTGGCTGCTACCGGCTTAAGCAAGAACCAATCTCACCTACGCATCAAAACCACAACGATAGTTTGTCAAATAGACTCTGTTTTAACCTTCGCAAGGACCGGGCGTAGCCACACTCGGTTCAACTAAAGTTGGAGAGACAGTCGCCCGCAAGCCACCTGTATGCAAAGCATGTCGGGAGAACCGGTCTCGCGTAAGCGTACGCGTCAGGTTGGTCCGGGTCGTCTCGTCCAACAATACCGCCGAACCAAATTATGACATGCTGGTAGGCAGTATGACTTGTATCGCCCACAACTCACTTGTGTTCTACTTGTGCATATAACATCAAACCATAAAACCTAGGCTCTAATACCACTGTTGGGGAACGTAGTAATTTCAAAAAAATTCCTACGCACACGCAAGATCATGGTGATGCATAGCAACGAGGGGGAGAGTCTGATCTACGTACCCTTGTAGATTGCAACGGAAGTGTTGACACAACGTAGAGGAAGTAGTTGTACGTCTTCTTCCCGATCCGACCGATCCAAGCACCGTTACTCCGGCACCTCCGAGTTCTTAGCACACGTACAGCTCGATGATGATCCCCGGGCTCCGATCCAGCAAAGCTTCGGGGAGGAGTTCCGTCAGCACGACGGCGTGGTGACGATCTTGATGTTCCACCAACGCAGGGCTTCGCCTAAGCACTACAACGATATGATCGAGGTGGAATATGGTGGCAGGGGGCACCGCACACGGCTAAGGAACGATCACAATGATCAACTTGTGTGTCTAGAGGTGCCCCTGCCTCCATATATAAAGGATCCAAGGGGGAGGGGGCCGGCCGGCCAAGGAGGGCGCGCCAAGGGAGTCCTACTCCCTCTGGGAGTAGGATTCCCCCCCCCCCCCAATCCTAGTTGGAATAGGATTCCTTGAGGGGGGGGGGGGAGAGAGAGAGGGGGCCGGCCACCTCTCCTAGTCCTAATAGGACTAGGGGAAGGGGGAGGCGCGCGGCCACCTTGGGCTGCCCCTTTCTCCTTTCCACTAAAGCCCATTAAGGCCCATCTGGTTCCCGGGGGGTTCCGGTAACCTCCCGGTACTCCGGTAAAATCCCAATTTCACCCGGAACACTTCGGATGTCCAAATATAGGCTTCCAATATATCAATCTTTATGTCTCGACCATTTCGAGACTCCTCGTCATGTCTGTGATCACATCCGGGACTCCGAACTAACTTCGGTACATCAAAATGCATAAACTCATAATAACTGTCATCGGTATGTTACTTGCCCGAGATTCGATCGTCGGTATCCAATACCTAGTTCAATCTTGTTACCGGCAAGTCTCTTTACTCGTTACGTAATACATCATCTCGCAACTAACTCATTAGTTGTAATGCTTGCAAGGCTTATGTGATGTGCATTACCGAGAGGGCCCAGAGATACCTCTCCGACAATCGGAGTGACAAATCCTAATCTCGAAATACGCCAACCCAACATCTACCTTTGGAGACACCTGTAGAGATCCTTTATAATCACCCAGTTACGTTGTGACATTTGGTAGCACACAAAGTGTTCCTTCGGGAAAAGGGAGTTGCATAATCTCATAGTCATAAGAACATGTATAAGTCATGAAGCAAGCAATAGCAACATACTAAACGATCGGGTGCTAAGCTAATGGAATGGGTCATGTCAATCAGATCATTCAACCAATGATGTGACCTCGTTAGTCAAATAACAACACCTTGTTCATGGTTAGGAAACATAACCATCTTTGATTAACGAGCTAGTCAAGTAGAGGCATACTAGTGACACTAAGTTTGTCTATGTATTCACACATGTATTATGTTTCCGGTTAATACAATTCTAGCATGAATAATAAACATTTATCATGATATAAGGAAATAAATAATAACTTTATTATTGCCTCTAGGGCATATTTCCTTCAGCCGCGTCGGCCTGCTCCATCTCCGCCTGGGCGGTCCTTCGCTCCGCCGCCTCCCGCTCCTCCCGCGCCTCCATGCGTTCCGCTCCGTGGCCTCCATGAGGTCGGCGCGGGGATCCACGCGGCGGGAGCCTGAGGACCCTCCAGTCGGCCCGACTACGGAGCCGCCAGGACCTCGCTCGAGGGAAAGTGGTGCCCTGCCCGGTGAGCAAAGAAAAGTTTAGAAGAGCCTCAATCGAAGAGGACAACAAAAAATACAAGATGTTTGACGCTTACGCCGAGATCGCCTGTAGCTGTTTCACCGCCTTGCGGAAGCGGGCTGCCTTCACGGCCGCCTCATCCCGCTTGGTCGTCGCCGTGGAACCCTTGGATTTCTTCGGTCGGCTGCTGAAGTAGGTCGACGCGGCCCGGCGTTTCTGCACGCCGGCACGGGCAGCCGGCGCGGCAAACGGGCCCGCGCCTTGATGATCAAGCGTCGGCTGGCGGTGCGGAATGGCTTCGACCTCGTCATCGTCCGCCCAGTCCTCGAGGCCGGCCCCGAGCCCCGCGCCGCCTGCCTCGTCGCCTTCCCCCATGATGGCATCTTCCATGGCGGCCGCTCCCAGGTCCGGATCATCGACGTCGTCCATCGTGCGGTCGGGGAGGAGCTGGCGCTCTACCCCTGCGGCCCCGGCCGTTGGCGGAAGAAGAGGGTTTTGCTGAGGGCAAACCAATTGATCAGAAGTCGGCCATCATGAGGCTGGCTACCAAAGGAAGAAAAGAAGAAAAACTTACAACAGGCGGAGGGTTGGCGCGAGAATACGGCCCCTTGTCGTATCACCAATCCTCGGCGAGCTTGCAGTTGGAGATGTAGTTCACCATGTAAGACACCTCGACATGAGGCATCTCCCTGGTGCTCAGCCGACATGGGTCGAAGCGGCCGCTCATCTGGCAAATCATGTGAGGCCGGCCTTGGAGTGGAAGTACTCGGCGCTCCACGAAGGCGGCCACCAGGTCGGCTCCGGTCAGGCCCTCCGACTGGATCATCACCCGGAGTCGAGCGACGGCTGCGTTCCCGGCCTGAGACAACGACCTGGCCCGGTAGCTCCATGAGGGTTGCCTCCCAGCCGGCGGGCCGGCTACGTAAGCCGGCAGGTTGATGAAGTCGCCTAGCTGGGCGACGTTCTTCATGTAAAAATAGGACTTCTGCCAGAGCTTCACCGACTGGATCAGCGGGATGGGCGGGAAATGGATTGTTCTCGCCCGTCCGCCTCATGGCGATGAAGGCTCCGCAGGGGGCGGGCACTCCCGCGACAACGGTGCCGAGTTTGCACTGGAAGAAATCTCCCCAGAGCTCGAGAGTGGGGAGAACCCCAAGAAAGCCCTCGCACAGGGTGACGAAAGCCGACAGCAGCATCACCGCATTGGGTGTGAGGTGATGCTGCTAGAGGTGGTAAAACTCAAGAAAAGCGCGAAGGAATCCGCTCACCGGGAGGCCAAAGCCGCGCACGCAGTGCGAGCGGAAGATTACCCGCTCGCCCTCCTCCGGTGCCGGCGAAATCTTCCTCGCCGGCGCATGACGAACCCGCACGTAGTTCTCGCCCGGCAGACGCCGCGTCCGGCGGAGGAACTCAACGTGGTCCTCGTGGACGTTGGAGCCGTTCCACGAGCTCGACAACGCCATGGGAGCGATGCGGCGAGGGACAAGGCGATCCGATGGCGGAGACGCGCACGACCCCACTACGGCGGGAACGAAGGAACCGAGGGTCCGACGGCGGAGCGGCACGGCAATGGGTCGCTTCAGCGGTGGAAGGAAGGAGAAGGAAGGCGAGAAAGGGTGGAGCGAGGGAGAGCGTGCAAGCCTCTGCCACTCCCTCTCGTCCCCCTACTTATAGACCCGCGCGGCGGAGCCGAGAAGGCGTGGTGTGGGGGAACGTGGGATCAACTGCGCCCACTCCCCCATGTCCCGCGATTATTGCGCCCTGATGACGTAATGAAACCGCCGCGAGAAGGCGAGCGGTCCGTTGTGGGCCACAGAAGATCCGTGCTTGGGCCGAGGCCTAGAAGTGGCGGGCCCGGGCCTGCGGCGGTGTCCCATCGTGCGCATGCATTGGCAGGCTTTCCTTGCCACATGGCCCGCGGGGTGGCGCGCGGTCAGCTCGCAGGCCGACCCACGTTCCCGCCTACAAGATACGGAGCTTTCCGAAGACGGCGCGCATAAGCAAAGCTGGCTCCTCGGGATAGGAAGCTGACCAAGCTTCTCGTCCCTTTGTCAGCCTTGAAGCTCGATCAGCTTCGGGGACTACTGTCGGAGTAAGCGACCACGGGTAGCCTAGCCGGCTCCCCCTGGCCCTTCTGAAAAAATTACGAGCCAATCCGGCCCTCAAGAATCCAAGACGTGGGGCCGCCTTCCCCTTGCCGGCTGTCTCCCAGGCCGACTATCGGAAGGCGGCCCGGCTTTAGCCCTCATGAAGAAAGCCGCGGGAGGGCCGGCTCCAAGAAGCCGGCCGCGAGAAGGCCGACTCCAAGAAGCCGACTCCCACAAAGTGGTCAAGATCGTACCCTCGAAGTCTGCATCCACATAACGGCGATGTGGCGGGGCGTGGCTACAGTAAAGCCTGCCACCCCCGAATCCCGGAGCACTCCTGGCACAGTGCGCCGTATGGGGTGGCCATGACCCGTCCGGCGCGGCACTGTTGCCATGTTGACCCTGATGCCACCCACGACGGGCTGACAGCGCGGCCCACGGGCGGTGGGCCCCTTCGGGCAGAGAGACACCCGAAGGCGGCCAGGCCTCCCCCAGTCGGCCCAAGACAGGGCCGGCTCCCCACAGCCGGCTTGCCTCCTCCCTCGAAGGAGACGCCCCATTAAGGAGACAAGACGCGGTGAGGCTACAGCGATCGCCCGCCGGGCGGCGGCACTGTAGCCACGCCCACCTCGGCGAAGCCCTCGTCACCAGGTTTGAGGAAACAGTAACCAGCCACCGACAAGGCCCTTGACAGTGGGGCCTGCCTGTCAACCAAGGAGCCGGCAGCCGGCGGGACCCACTAGCCGGCGGGCCCCATGAAAGTGCGTTATATCGACTAGAGGGGGGGTGAATAGGCGATTTTTATGAAAGTCTTCAAAACATGGAAGTTATGAAGACAAACAGAGCGAACAAGCCTATCACTATGCAGCGGAAGTTAGATTACACAACGCAAGCCATAGTCAAGTATACAATATAGTGAAAGCACAGTGACAAACAGCTTCAGTGTAATGAGGATCAGGTTGGAAGAAGTTATGAAGCCAAACAGATCATACAGTCAAGTTGTGAAGACAGAAGATAAAGCAAGCATGCAATAGCTTCACAATGTGTACTGGTAAGTAAAGGGAGGTGAAGATGAAACTAGTGACACGTTGAAGACAATGATATGTTGGACCAGTTCCAGTTGCTGTGACAACTGTATGTCTGGTTGGAGCGGCTAGGTATTTAAACCAAAGGACACACAGTCCCGGACACCCAGTCCTAAACACGTAGCTCAGGACACCCAGTCCTCACCGTTTTCTCCTTGAGCTAAGGTCACACAGACCCCGCCCAATCACTCTGGTAAGTCTTCAAGGTAGACTCCCAAACCTTCACAGACTTCGTTCACCGGCAATCCACAATTCCTCTTGGATGCTCAGAACGCGACCCCTAACCGTCTGGAGGATGCACAGTCCTCAAGTGTAATAAGTCTTCAGATCACTCAGACAAGAAGACTTAAGTGATGCCCAATTACTCTGGCTCTGGGTGGTTAGGGCTTTTCTCCTCACTAGGGATTTTCTCTCAAAGGCTTCGAGGTGGGTTGCTCTCAAACGACAAAAGCCGTGCAGTGAAATCTGAGCAGCCAACCGTTTATGGTTGTGGGGGTGGACTATTTATAGCCACTTGGCAACCCGACCTGATTTGTCCGAAATGACCCTGGGTCACTAAGGAACTGACACGTGTACTAACTGTCGGATTTCGAACTCTCACGGCAACTTTACTTGGGCTGCAAGTAAAGCTGACTTGTTTGACTCTGGACAAGATTTTCTCTCATTGTCTTCACTCGAAGACATAGGATTTGAATTAGGCATCACTTCAGTCATCTTGACTGGTTCTCTTGGACCCCACTTAACAGTACGGTGGTTCCTATGACACAACATGAATGAAGTAAAACTACGAAGGATCTAAGTCTTCGAGTTCCATAGGCTTCATGGGGAGTCTTCATATGTCATTGTCTTCGACATGAATGTCTTCATGAACCACCATTGTCTTCAATGTCTTCGTACATTTTTAGGGGTCATCTCTGGTAGCTAAACCGAATCAATGAGGGACTTCTACCTGTGTTATCCTGCAATTCTCACAAACACATTAGTCCCTCAACTAGGTTTGTCGTCAATACTCCAAAACCAACTAGGGGTGGCACTAGATGCACTTACAATCTCCCCCTTTTTGGTGATTGATGACAAACTAGTTGAAGTTTTCAACGGGGAATATAATTTGTGAAATTGTAAAGGAATTGTCTTCATAAGCTGCAAGGGCTCCCCCTGAAGATGTGCATATAAGTGATTTGCTTCTGGAACGCAAATGCACATAGCAGGTTGTATTTGTGGGAATCCACTTCAACTTATGATGACAATCCATCATGCATGTAAAGATATATGAAGATAATGATATGCATAATAAAAAATGGACGTCTGCGAAATGATATAAGTGCGGAAATTATCGTCGTACATGCGGAATTTTATCTTCGCAAAAACACAGTGGCAAACATAGTAGCAGACGACCATCAAGTTTAAGTGTTACAACTCAAAGAACCAAATGTAGCAAAACGAGAGTTGTAAGCAGGAAGCAAAATGCAAAATATAAAGCACCCGCCCATATTATTGACCCGCTTGAAGACTATAAACATAATATGCTTCTCCCCCTTTTGTCAGTGATGACCAAAAAGGTTTGAAGACATAGAGTGTTCTACGCGTTCCCAGGCGCAGCAGGGTCGGTGGAGGCGTTTGGTGGTGCTGGCGAGCTTGGTGCAGTGACGACGCGCGCTGAAGAAGGCGGTGGTGATGTAGCGTCGTCTTCTTACTCAATGATTTTTCCAGTCACTGTGGCAGCAGAGGAAGAGAACTCTGATTCTTCAAGCGACGGAGTTCCACGTGTAAGTGCATCTAGTGCCACCCCTAGTTGGTTTTGGAGTATTGACGACAAACCTAGTTGAGGGACTAATGTGTTTGTGAGAATTGCAGGATAACACAGGTAGAAGTCCCTCATTGATTCGGTTTAGCTACCAGAGATGACCCCCAAAAATGTACGAAGAAATTGAAGACAATGGTGGTTCATGAAGACATTCATGTCGAAGACAATGACATATGAAGACTCCCCATGAAGCCTTTGGAACTCGAAGACTTAGATCCTTCGTAGTTTTACTTTATTCATGTTGTGTCATAGGAACCACCGTACTGTTAAGTGGGGTCCAAGAGAACCAGTCAGGATGACTGAAGTGATGCCTAATTCAAATCCTATGTCTTCGAGTGAAGACAATGAGAGAAAATCTTGTCCAGAGTCAGACAAGTCAGCTTTACTTGCAGCCCAAGTAAAGTTGCCGTGAGAGTTCAAAATCCGACCGTTAGTACACGTGTCAGTTCCTTAGTGACCCAGGGTCATTTCGGACAAATCAAGTCAGGATTGCCAAGTGGCTATAAATAGTCCACCCCCACAACCATAAACGGAGGGCTGCTCAGATTTCAGTGCACGGCTTTTGTCGTTTGAGAGCAACCCACCTCGAAGCCTTTGAGAGAAAATCCTTAGTGAGGAGAAAAGCCCTAACCACCCAGAGCCAGAGTAATTGGGCATCACTTAAGTCTTCTTGTCTGAGTGATCTGAAGACTTATTACACTTGAGGACTGTGCATCCTCCAGACGGTTAGGCGTCGCGTTCTGAGCATCCAAGAGGAATTGTGGATTGCCGGTGAACGAAGTCTGTGAAGGTTTGGGAGTCTACCTTGAAGACTTACCAGAGTGATTGGGCGGGGTCTGTGTGACCTTAGCTCAAGGAGAAAACGGTGAGGACTGGGTGTCCTGAGCTGCGTGTTCAGGACTGGGTGTCCGGGACTGTGTGTCCTTTGGTTTAAATACCTAGCCGCTCCAACCAGACGTACAGTTGTCACAGCAACTGGAACTGGTCCAACATATCATTGTCTTCAACGTGTCACTGGTTTCATCTTCACCTCCCTTCACTTACGAGTACACATTGTGAAGCTATTGCATGCTTGCTTTATCTACTGTCTTCACAACCTGACTGTATGATCTGTTTGGCTTCATAACTTCTTCCAACCTGATCCTCATTACACTGAAGCTATTTGTCTCTGTGCTTTCACTATATTGTATATTTGACTATGGCTTGCATTGTGTAATCTACCTTCCGCTGCATAGTGATAGGCTTGTTCACTCTGTTTGTCTTCATAACTTCCACGTTTTGAAGACTTTCATAAAAATCGCCTATTCACCCCCCCTCTAGTCGATATAACGCACTTTCAATTGGTATCAGAGCAAGGTGCTCCCTTGTTCTGTGTGATTCGGTTTAACCACCTGGAGTTTTAGCTATGTCGACTGCAGGGATAATTAAAGTCTCCGCTGCGTGCCCCGTTTTCGATGGAATTAAATATCCCTACTGGAAGAATAAGATGCGCATGCATCTTGAAGCCATTGACGTCGACCTATGGTATGTCGTCGAAAACGGTGTTCCCAAGGCTGGAGAAGGTGTCACTGCGGCTAATGTCAAGAAGTTCACTCAACTGGACTCCACTGCCAAGAATATTATCTGTGGTCATGTGACCAAGGGACAGTACGGCCGTGTGAGTGCCTTGAAGACATCCAAGCTGGTCTGGGACTGGCTCTCCAAGGTCAATGAAGGCATCTCAACCCAGAGAGATCAGAAAATCAGTGTTCTTCGCAATCTCTTCAACCGCTTCAAGAGAAATGACAATGAGAATGTCCAGCACACATTTGACCGGCTCACTGACATCACGAATGAGCTTCAAGCCCTCGGCGCCACTGAGATCACCAAACATGAAATCGTCAAGACGCTGCTAAGATCACTTGACAGTTCATTTGACATCCTAGCCCTGATGATTCAAGAACGTCTAGACTTCAAGACACTCGATCCGTCTGACATACTTGAGAGGCTCAACACACATGAGTTTCAGCTTTCTGAGAAAAGAGATATCTACGGTCCAAACTATGGGCGAACTCGTGCCTTGAAGGCAAAAGCTGTGTCATCATCTGAAGAAGAATCTGACAGCAGTTCTGATGATCCTGAAGACATTGGACGGGAACTTGCAATGCTAGTGAAGAAGTTCCAGAAATTCACCAAGAAGAAAGGCTTCAAAAAGTCTTCACGATCAAGCTCAAGGAATGATGAAGCTTCTGCGCATGACTACAAGAGGAAAACTTGTCACAAGTGCAAGAAAACTGGACACTTCATCTCTGAGTGTCCACAATGGGACAATGAGAACAGAAAGAAGAAGAAGAGCAAGGAATATGACTCTGACGATAAGAAGACGAAGAAATACTCAAAGTCTTCGTCCAAGTCTTCCTCAAAGTCTTCATCACACAAGAAGAGTTCATCTGGCAAGGCTCGTGCGTTTGTTGGCAAGGAAATGGATTCAGAGGAGGAGTCCGCTTCTGAGGAGGCAGAGGTGGAGTCTGAGGAGGAGTCTGATTCAGGCATTGCGAGTTTGGCTACAGCCTATGTCGCCAAGTCCATCTTCAACACTGAAGTCAATGACTCCATCACCATCACCGATCCAAATGACGAGGACGACTCTACTCCCACCTACTGCTTCATGGCACGTGGTGCCAAGGTAAACACACGCACTACTCACTATCGAACATCTAGTGACGATGACTCTGATTGTGATTCAAAACCCAGTTACAAAACACTTGCTAAAATTGCAACTGAACAACAAAAGGCCATGGAACATATTCAAAAACTGTTAGACTGAAGCGATGATCTGTTGGGTGCTGAAATGACTCGTTCTGAATCCTTAATTGAAGACATAAAAAATCTTCATGTTAAGTATCAGGAACTCGAAGATCGTCTTGAGACTCTCTCAACTACTCATGAAAAGCTTTCCTATGATTATTTTCAGAAGAAGCAAGATCTTGAGAAGTTGAGAGCGGATCATGAAGATCTTCAAAAGGAAAACGAGTCACTTCGAGCCGAACAGATCAGTTCTGCTCAGGAAGGATTTGAACCACCATGCCTTAAATGCATTGAGCGTGATAATGCTATTTCTGTTGCTGAATGTTCCACTGCTACTGCTGTTGCAATATCTTCAACTGTTGAAGTGGTAACTAACCCCTCTGCTGAGGACACCACTGCTATTGCTGATGAAAATGCTAGGTTGAAGACATTGCTTGAAACAGGGATGTACAAAAGTCTCAAAGGACATCAGACACTATGTGATGTCCTCAAGAAGCAGATTCTGAACCGAAACCCTAGCAAAGAGGGTGTTGGGTTCGTGAGGAAAATTAATGCAGATGGATCTTACTGGAAACCTGAGCAGTACCCCAAAACCTCATGGGTTGCTGCAAAGGACTCCTCATCAGATCCATCCAATCTATCTGGCTTCACTTGTGCTAATCCAATTATCATTGATGAATCCTTTGATGCAAACTATAAACTGTTTAGGAATCAGAATGGTGAAGTATTTGCCAGGTACATTGGTACTAACTGCAGGAATGGACCGCCTATGAAGAAGATCTGGGTTCCAAAAACGTGTCTTGAGAATCTTCCTGTGAATGTCCTCATGACACCTCACATGAAGAAGACAAACCTCAGACCAAAGGCTTCATATGGTCCAAAGGCTTCATACAGGCAGAGGACTCATCTGAGTCGCACTAACACAAATGTTTTGCAGGGAAACCGTGCTGAGGCATATGAGAGCGGTTCTTCAAACCGTCATTCTCATATGACCAAAAACTATTCTGCCTATTCTTATGAGTACTATTGCCCACCTGCTAGACTGTTTGCCAGGGCTCCAAAGCCAAAATTCTCAGATGCTGCACTTAGACTTATTGCTTCTAAGCCACCCTTGAAAATGTGGGTGGTTAAGAAAGCTTAACTCTCTTTTGCAGGGAAAGGTCTCCAGCACAAAACCAAAATCTTCTGATGCTATTGCTGGGGACCTTAGAAATCTTGTGGGGCGCAAGATCAAATGCCCGAATGGCATCACTATGTATTTCGTACCTGAATCACATGCTACTCTCCCTACTTGTCCTAACCTGGATCTCAGTTTTCATAATCCACTGGTTCGTCAAATGTTTTTGCTTCACAACACTCTTGGTGAAGCCTATCCCCCTAACTGCACTGTAGGGTACGACACCAGTGACTTCAGAGTCTTCAGAATGGATTATTGACAATGGGTGTACAAATCACATGATTGGCAAAAGAAGTCTCTTTATGGACTCAACCTTACGTCCATCTGACAAGAGCCACATCACATTCGCTGACACTGGTAAAAGCAAGGTACTGGGTCTGGGTAGAGTTGCAATCTCAAAGGATCAACACATGGATAAAGTCATGTTTGTTGAATCCCTTGGCTTCAACTTAATGTTTGTCTCAATGCTTTGCGATTTAAACATGATTGTAATCTTTGGAAAATATCGCTGTCTGGTACTAATGGAATCTGACAAGTCTCTAGTGTTTGAAGGGTATCGAAAAGATGATTTGTACGTGGTAGATTTCTCAGCAGGGCCACAGCTTGCAGTTTGTCTTCTCGCAAAGGCTTCAGAATGCTGGCTTTGGCATCGAAGACTTGGGCATGCTGGCATGAGGAACCTCCACACCCTTGCGAAGAAGAAGCATGTCATAGGCATCGAGGGCGTCAAGTTCAAGAAAGATCACTTATGCGGTGCCTGTGAAGCTGGGAAGATGACAAGGGCAAAACATCCTTCGAAGACAATCATGACCACTACTCAACCCTTTGAACTGCTTCACATGGATCTCTTCGGTCCTACCCACTACTCAACTTTCTCCACTACTGCTTGCCTCTATGGCTTCGTCATTGTTGATGATTACTCTAGATATACTTGGGTGCACATAATCCTTTACAAGACTGAAGTGCAGGATGTCTTCAGACGCTTCGCAAATCGGGCAATGAACAATTATGGCGCCAAGATAAAGCACATCAGAAGTGACAATGGCACAGAATTCAAGAACACCGGCCTTGACACATATCTTGATACATTGGGCATCACTCATGAATTCTCAGCTCCATACACGCCACAACAGAATGGCATCGTCGAACGCAAGAACAGAACACTCATTGAGATGGCCAGAACAATGTTAGATGAGTACAAGACACCAAGAAAATTCTGGACTGAAGCCATTGACACTGCATGCCATACTATCAACCGTGTATATCTTCACAAGCTGCTGAACAAGACATCTTATGAACTTCTGACTGGCAAGAAGCCAAATGTAAGTTACTTCAGAGTATTTGGATCAAGATGCTGGATCAAGGACCCTCACCACACCTCAAAATTTGCTCCAAAAGCACATGAGGGCTTCATGCTTGGATATGGAAAGGATTCGCACTCCTACAGAGTCTTCAATCTCTTTCACTACAAAGTGGTTGAAACAGTGGATGTGCGGTTCGATGAGACCAATGGGTCACAAAGAGAGCAACTACCAGATGTGCTAGATGAAGTTCCAGCCAGTGAATCAATCAAGCTAATGGGAACTGGAGAGATTATACCTACTGAACCCCGTCCTGAAGAAGAACTTATCATCTCAGAACCTGATCCACATGAAGACAATGCTCAGCCTGAAGACATTCCTCCCCATGACAACGTAAATCAGCAAGAGCAAAGTCTTCGACCCCTACATCCTCGTGTTGCCAATGAAGTACAGATTGACAGGATAATTGACAGCATCAATGCACCTGGTCCACTGACTCGTTCAAGGGCAACTCAACTGGCAAACTTTTGCGGACACTTCGCATTTGTTTCAATCACAGAACCCAAGAAAATTGATGAAGCCTTTATGGAACCTGAATGGATTCAAGCTATTTAAGAAGAGCTTCAACAATTTGAGCTGAACAATGTATGGGAGTTGCTTAAGCGTCCTGATCCACGGAAGCATAACATAATAGGCACCAAATGGATATATCGCAACAAGCAAGATGAGCATGGCCAAGTCTTCAGAAACAAGGCTCGTCTCGTTGCTCAAGGATATACTCAAGTGGAAGGCATTGACTTCGATGAAACATTTGTTCCTGTTGCCAGACTTGAAGCCATCCGTATACTGCTGGCCTATGCAAATCATCACAACATAATCCTGTATCAAATGGATGTAAAAAGTGCCTTCCTCAATGGCAAAATTGAAGAAGAAGTGTATGTTGCACAACCACCTGGGTTTGAAGATCCAAAACATCCTGACATGGTGTACAAGCTCAAAAAGGCACTATATGGCCTCAAACAAGCCCCTCGGGCCTGGTATGATACACTCAAATACTTCCTGAAGAGCAAAGGCTTCATACCTGGTTCCCTGGATCCCACTCTCTTCACAAAGACATATGATGGTGAACTGTTTGTGTGCCAAATATACGTGGATGACATTATCTTCGGCTGCACCAATCAGAAGTACAGTGAGGAGTTCGGATATATGATGCAAGAGCAATATCAGATGTCTATGATGGGGGAGCTGAAATTCTTCCTCGGTCTTCTGATACGGCAACAACGCAATGGCATCTTCATATCTCAAGAGAAATATCTCAAAGACTGCCTGAAGAAGTTTGGTATGCAAGACTGCAAAGGCTTCACAACACCAATGCCAGCCAAACATCATCTGGGTCCTGACAACAATGGTAAAGAGTTCGATCAAAAGGTATACCGCTCCATGATTGGTTCTTTGCTTTATTTATGTGCATCTAGGCCAGATATTATGCTTAGTGTTTGCATGTGTGCTCGGTTTCAAGCGGCACCAAAGGAGTCGCATCACTTAGCAGTGAAGCGAATTCTTCGATATTTGGCTCACACACCAACTCTAGGGTTATGGTATCCAAAGGGCTCAGAGTTTGATCTGCTTGGATTTTCGGACGCTGATTACGCTGGTGACAAGGTTGATCGGAAGTCCACATCAGGCACATGTCACTTTCTGGGCCGATCTCTTGTCTGTTGGTCTTCAAAGAAGCAGAACTGTGTATCTCTCTCCACTACTGAATCTGAATACATTGCTGCTGGATCCTGCTGCGCTCAGCTTCTGTGGATGAAGCAAACCCTCAAGGATTATGGCATTCATCTGAAGCAAGTGCCACTTTACTGCGACAACGAAAGCGCCATCAAGATCGCCAACAACCCAGTTCAGCACTCGAAGACAAAGCACATTGAAATTCGTCATCATTTTCTCAGAGATCATGTTACAAAGGAAGACATTGATATCATACACGTCAACACTGAAGAGCAATTGGCAGATATCTTCACCAAGCCCTTGGATGAGAAGAGATTTTGCAAGTTACGGTGTGAGCTAAATATCTTGGAATCCTCAAATGTCCTGTGATCAGGCACACATCCTAACACTTATGCATGATGATGACTTAGATGTGCAACACACAAAGTAACGTATATCTTCAATCAATGAAGACATACATTCTAAGTGTGAATACATTAACGTGGAATTTGACCTCGGAGCGCCACGATAATTGTGCGCCGTGTCTGGGTCCAATACTTCCTATACGGTGGGTAGCGCCACCACCAAAATTTTTCTGCTTGAAGTGTTTTACTCATGGCATTACATTTGCTATGTCTTCACATTTGGTTTGGCTTCAGTCTCAACATGTCTTCATGATTATCTTCACTATGTTGATTATATATGCACTGGTGTTCTGTCCTCTACAGCATTCACTTATAGCTATGTCTTCTTGTTTGAATCTTTTGAACTAAGTGAATGTGATCGGACCCTAACCTCTCCATGCTTCCTACCTCAAACTCTATCTCTCCAAGTCATATGCACTCTATTGAAATTGTCGAATGTCTTCACTGCATCCTTGTCAGAAGAAGACACAGAGACAAACTTCAAAACAGCTTTCAATGTTTATCCATCAACTAGAATTCCGGAGAAGTAGGAACGACTCCCGACAAACCAGGCGTGCGTGGGGTGAAACTGCCCCCACAATTCCGCATGCTGGCCACGTACTGATTAGATGCGAATCGCTAGGGGCACCTAAGTAATAGCGCAGTGCCGCCCATATCCCTATAAATACACGTTTCACTGCGGTCATTATCTCTTCTTCCTCCCTCGCACAAACCCTAGCGCCACCGCTAACTCTCAACGACGCCGGCGACGAAGTGCTTCACTGTCGCGACCTCTCCGACGCCGTTCTCACGCCGACAGCGGACATCAGTCTCTCCGCCGTCGCCCTAGGTGTCTTCCGTCGCCAAGTTAGGGCACGGAGGATCGAACTGCTCGGCCTCACCTCTCATCTCGTCTAGCAGTTCCAAGTCTGGTAAATAACAAGCCTTTTTACAGCCTCTTTTGATCCTATTGATCCATCACTTTCTGCCAAAAGAGGTTTCTATTCCTTCAAGTTTCATTCCTCTTGTCTGAATCTCATAACTTGCCTAGCATATTCACTTGTTCTTCTTGAAGTAGTTAGATTCCTCACTTGTACTGATCTATGGGTTCGTACAAATCTGGAACCAACTTCTTTTCTATAAAGTGAATGTCTTCGCATGATGAGGTCAATGTCTTCTAAACTGATTTATCTTCAAAATCTTCTGAGAATGCATATGACCTCTTCCCCTTCCCTCGCACCTTAATGCTGTCACAGGTACATGTCCGTGGGAGAATCTTTTGGTTCTCATAGTCTGCATTCATTTGCAGAGTTCCTACAGCGTCACATCAATTCACCCGAAGCAAGTTCCTGTTGGTCAAGCAAAAGGAAGCCTTTGAAGCCTTTGAATCCTTTGAAGCCTTTGAATCTTTTGAAGCCTTCCAAGTTAAGCTTCATGGCATCCGAGAAACAATCAAGGAAGGGAGGCAGACAGAGACGTGGTGACACATCTAAAGATCTGCCTGAAGATTTGGCAGAAATGTACCAAACAGATCCCGAAGAGAGCTATGGTCAGCGCAAGACACGAATCCAATGGATTCGAAGATATTGGGCAGAGCAGTGGTTCCAATACCGCTTCGTCACCAAAGAATATGCAGAGAAGTGCGCCATCAAGAGGCCATGGGGAGATGTCTTGTACAAGAATCTCGTACCCCGAACCAGAGACGAAGCCATTGCTCAAGGCTTCTTTCCATGCATGGTCAGGGGACAACAGCCAGCTGACGCACATCCGTCATCCCTTCTCTGGTGTCGCGATGACACTCTGTTCAAGCGCAACTTCCAATTTGCCCAGAACTCTGCGAAGCAAAACAAGAAGGAGTTTGGGTTGGACTTCAACCCTGGTCCCTCCAAACCAAGGGCAGATGGCACACGCGACGCAAATCCCAATGTCATCGGACCATTTGCCAATCTCGAAGGCCTCATCACTCACATTATAGTCCAAGGGACTGCCGTGAACGACCCTCCAGCAGACACTGAGTCTAATGATGCTCCTGCTGCTCCGGAGCCGAAGCAGATGAAGAAGAAGCCAAAAGCTTCCAAGCCAGCCGCTTCTCCCAAGACCTCCAGAGCGAAGCCATTGGCCACTGCACCTCCTGAAGCCAGTGTGCAGTCTGAAGGCTTATCAAGAGTCTCCAAGCCTCAAGAAGCAAAGAAATCATAGCCACACTCCAGCAAAGAACTCACTGCCGCTGCCGTTCTGCGCTGCGAAGCCATTGATCTGTCGAGTGACGACGATCTTGCCGATGACGCTCTTGAGCAGCTCATCAAAAGCAAGGAGGAGGCTGAAATCTTCAACAACCTACCACTGTTTGATGCGGCAATCATCCACAAATTCATTGATGAGTGGTTTGAAACACCCAACATCAGCTTCGATGATCTGCAGCTGCCCATTGGCCTCAGCGTAGCCTTCCAAGGAGCTATTGCTTCAGAACTCGCTATTGCCCAGCGCATCGTGGAACTGAAGCAAAAGATAGATTTTGAAAAGGCTCAGTTCAAGCAGAACATGGCCACGCTCGGCGTCCAAGAAATCAAAGACTTCAAAGTCATGCTGCATGAGTTGAAGGAAAACTTTATGCAAAAACATGCAGAGGCTCAGGGTTCACGCGAGCGCATGAAGAATTCGGCTGACCTCTGTGTACAGGCCTACAATGAGGCCGAGAAGTGAAAGGCACTTGGGCGTCCCGGCATCGACCCCAGGATGGCCGCTAAGAAAAAGAAGACGCCCACCATGGCTCAAGAAGAGGCCCCACGCCAAGAAGCTGTTCCAACTGTCTTCCCCACCGCCAAGCCTAGCTCGAAGCCAAAGCGCTCAACCGCTTCAGAGCTTAAGAAGACAAGGATAGCCGAAGCTAAAGCAAGGAAGAGGAAACACCCTGAAGCCTCTCCTTCAGACCCCACCATCAAGAAGCGCAAGTCCAAGAAGTCTCGGGCTGCTCCCACAGAGCCCTTGATAGTCGAACCCCTTTCCGTTCGCTTTCCTCATGAAGATCGTCAGATGACCGTGCATGAGCCTGCTCTCACAGAGGCTCCGCATGCTGAAGACATTCCAGCAGCCGACCCCAACGCTGCTGAAGACATTGGTCTCCAAGACAATGTGCAAGGTGATGCAGTCCTTCCTCAGCTCGAAACGAGCGAAATGATCAGCATTGGTCGTCCCCTGACGCCAATCACACAAGATGCATCGTGGGCAGATCGCCCACAGGAGGAAGAGGATGAGCCCCAGCCCACTGCAACTCCACCGGCGTCGCCTGCATTCCGTAGGCTTCGCAAAGGACCAAGGGCTCAGACTGCTGACGACATTCCGGCTGCATCAGCCGAAGAACATGCAGAAGAGCATGAAGAACCTCAAGCTCCATCTCCCCCACACCAGCAAGAAGAAGTTTTCAAGGAGGCTGACACCACTGCGGCTGCCACACATAATACTGAAGCATTTGTGGAGCCCGACCAACCAACAGCTTCAAGAGATACTGAAGCCACTGCCTCTGACCCTTCTGTGCCTGTGTCTGCTGTCGGACCACAGTTCAATTATCATATTGCGCACAGGCCCCAGGTACAGAAGCCAATCCCACGACTGCCAAGGTTCCCAGGTCCAGTCACTGCTCCTGGCTCCTTCAATGTCAATAGCTTCAGGGCAGACAACACCTTCTTCAACCGCTCCAAGAACCCTTACTCAAGGGAAAAGATTGTGTCAGATAGGTTCTGGAGCTACCCACAGCGCAGCTACTACTCCTGCGTCCTCTACAACCAGAGCCGTATCTTTCCACATCAGCGCCTTGAAGTTGAAGCTTTTGCTGGTCTGCCTGGTCTAGAAGAAGCCCTGGACTGCTTCAAGCAAGTTGGCCTGCTACCGTTTGTCACGGATGAAGAGCACTGGAACGAAGAGCTTCTGCTTCAGTTCTATGCCACATTGCACATCAAGGGCTACAACAGAGATCCGAAGACTTGGGTCCTGGAGTGGATGACCGGCAACGTCCATCATGAAGCCAATGCATTTGATATCATTGAGCTCACCGGCCTACCCACTCCAGGCGAACTCTTCGAAGAAGGCTGCCAACTCCATGCTGAAGCAGTTGAGAGCATATTTCAGCGACCTGAGCCAAATATGAGTCAGATGCTCTCAATGATGAAGCCATTGCCTTCTGACGCACCTTACCCGATGGAGTTCTTTGTTGAAGACTTAGAGTACCTGCCTAGAACTATCTATCACATCATCAGGCGGACTCTATGGCCCATTAAGGGGCACTCTCGATATGCCAAGGTTGAAGGTGCCATGAAGACTCTCATCTTCTGCATCCTGCATGGCAAATGCTTCAATGCCCAGGATCTCTTCATACGTCAACTTGCAGCGTCTGGCTCAGATCTCTTTGGTCTGAAGATTTATGCTCCATGGGTTATGAGGCTAATCAAGCTCCACTCTGCAATATCATATCAACCCTCAGCCCGCAACCACAGAATCTTCTTACCTGATGTGGACACCTCTGCTGAAGCTATTTATCCTGAGCCTGCCAAACAGCCACTAAGTCTTCAGAATGCAGAACACCAAAGCTTCACTCAACATGATGAAGGTGTTGAAGCCATTTCCAGAGTCTATCCAATGGCTGGCACCAACGTGCCCCTGCATCCACTAAAGCCACTGACAGCGAAGCTGCACAGAGACCCAAGAAACGCGCTCGTACACTCACTGATCGTGAACTTCTTGTGGCTCTGCATCAAAAGCAAGATAGGCATCACGACTGGCTCAAAAGGCAGATGCGCAGTATCATGCAGGACGTCAATCGCATCAGGAATCTGGCCACCAAGAACGCCTTCGTCGCACATGAAACCTGTCGCCGCACTTGGAAAGGCCTCACAATGATGTGCACTGAAGCTGAATTGCAAGAGGATGGCTTCAAGGAGCGATTCAAGTTTGACTCCACACCCCCCAGAAGAGCTGTGTTGCGTGGGACTCCGTCGCTTGAAGAATCCGAGTTCTCTTCCTCTGCTGCCACCGTGACGGGAAAAATCATTGAGGAAGAAGACGACGCTACATCACCACCAATGTCTTCAGCGCGCATCGTCACTGCACCAAGCTCGCCTGCACCACCAAACGCCTCCACCGACCCTGCTACGCCTGGGAACGAATAGAAAACTCTATGTCTTCAAACCTTTTTGGTCATCACTGACAAAATGGGGAGAAGCATATGAGGTTTATAGTCTTCAAGTGGGTCAATAATATGGGCGGGTGCTTTATATTTTGCATTTTGCTTCGTGCTTACAACTCTCGTTTTGCTACATTTGGTTCTTTGAGTTGTAACACTTAAACTTGATGGTCGTCTGCTACTATGTTTGCCACTGTGTTTTTGCGAAGATAAATTCCGCATGTACGACGATAATTTCCGCACTCTTATCATTTCGCAGACGTCCATTTTTCATTATGCATATCATTATCTTCATATATCTTTACGTGCATGATGGATTGTTATCATAAGTTGAAGTGAATTCCCACAAATACAACCTGCTATGTGCATTTGCATTCCAGAAGCAAATCACTTATATGCACATCTTTAGGGGGAGCCCTTGGAGCTTATGAAGACAATTCCTTTACAATTTCACAAATTATATTCCCCGTTGAAAACTTCAACTAGTTTGTCATCAATCACCAAAAAGGGGGAGATTGTAAGTGCATCTAGTGCCACCCCTAGTTGGTTTTGGAGTATTGACGACAAACCTAGTTGAGGGACTAATGTGTTTGTGAGAATTGCAGGATAACACAGGTAGAAGTCCCTCATTGATTCGGTTTAGCTACCAGAGATGACCCCCAAAAATGTACGAAGACATTGAAGACAATGATGGTTCATGAAGACATTCATGTCGAAGACAATGACATATGAAGACTCCCCATGAAGCCTTTGGAACTCGAAGACTTAGATCCTTCGTAGTTTTACTTTATTCATGTTGTGTCATAGGAACCACCGTACTGTTAAGTGGGGTCCAAGAGAACCAGTCAGGATGACTGAAGTGATGCCTAATTCAAATCCTATGTCTTCGAGTGAAGACAATGAGAGAAAATCTTGTCCAGAGTCAGACAAGTCAGCTTTACTTGCAGCCCAAGTAAAGTTGCCGTGAGAGTTCAAAATCCGACCGTTAGTACACGTGTCAGTTCCTTAGTGACCCAGGGTCATTTCGGACAAATCAAGTCAGGATTGCCAAGTGGCTATAAATAGTCCACCCCCACAACCATAAACGGAGGGCTGCTCAGATTTCAGTGCACGGCTTTTGTCGTTTGAGAGCAACCCACCTCGAAGCCTTTGAGAGAAAATCCTTAGTGAGGAGAAAAGCCCTAACCACCCAGAGCCAGAGTAATTGGGCATCACTTAAGTCTTCTTGTCTGAGTGATCTGAAGACTTATTACACTTGAGGACTGTGCATCCTCCAGACGGTTAGGCGTCGCGTTCTGAGCATCCAAGAGGAATTGTGGATTGCCGGTGAACGAAGTCTGTGAAGGTTTGGGAGTCTACCTTGAAGACTTACCAGAGTGATTGGGCGGGGTCTGTGTGACCTTAGCTCAAGGAGAAAACGGTGAGGACTGGGTGTCCTGAGCTGCGTGTTCAGGACTGGGTGTCCGGGACTGTGTGTCCTTTGGTTTAAATACCTAGCCGCTCCAACTAGATGTACAGTTGTCACAGCAACTGGAACTGGTCCAACATATCATTGTCTTCAACGTGTCACTGGTTTCATCTTCACCTCCCTTCACTTACCAGTACACATTGTGAAGCTATTGCATGCTTGCTTTATCTACTGTCTTCACAACCTGACTGTATGATCTGTTTGGCTTCATAACTTCTTCCAACCTGATCCTCATTACACTGAAGCTATTTGTCTCTGTGCTTTCACTGTATTGTATATTTGACTATGGCTTGCGTTGTGTAATCTACCTTTCGTTGCATAGTGATAGGCTTGTTCACTCTGTTTGTCTTCATAACTTCCACGTTTTGAAGACTTTCATAAAAATCGCCTATTCACCCCCCCTCTAGTCGATATAGCGCACTTTCACCACGCAACACAGCTCTTCTGGGGGTGTGGAGTCAAACTTGAATCTCTCTTTGAAGCCATCCTCTTGTAGTTCAGCTTCAGTGCACATCATGGTGAGGCCTTTCCAAGTGCGGCGACAGGTTTCATGTGCGACAAAGGCATTCTTTGTGGCCAGATTCCTGATGCGATTGACATCTTGCATGATACTGCGCATCTGCCGTTTGAGCCAGTCGTGATGCCTATCTTGCTTTTGGTGCAGAGCCACAAGAAGTTCACGGTCAGTGAGTGTACGAGCGCGTTTCTTGGGTCTCTGTGCAGCTGTGCTGTCAGTGGCTTCAGTTGATGCAGGGGTACGAGTGGTGCCAGCCATTGGATAGACTCTGGAAATGGCTCCAACACCTTCATCATGCTGAGTGAAGCTCTGGTGTTCTGCATTCTGAAGACTTAATGGCTGCTTGGCAGGCTCAGGATAAATCGCTTCAGCAGAGGTGTCCACATCAGGTAAGAAGATTCTGTGGTTGCGGGCAGAGGGTTGATAGGATATAGCAGAGAGGAGCTTGATGAGCCTCATAACCCATGGAGCATAAATCTTCAGACCAAAGAGATCTGAGCCAGACGCTGCAAGTTGACGTATAAAGAGATCCTGGGCATTGAAGCATTTGCCATGCAGGATGCAGAAGATGAGAGTCTTCATGGCACCTTCAACCTTGGCATATCGACAGTGCCCCTTAATGGGCCATAGAGTCCGCCTAACGATGTGATAGATAGTTCTAGGCAGGTACTCTAAGTCTTCAACGAAGAACTCGGTTGGGTAAGGTGCATCAGGAAGCAATGGCTTCATCATTGAGAGCATCTGACTCATATTTGGCTCAGGTCGCTGAAATATGCTCTCAACTGCTTCAGCATGGAGTTGGCAGCCTTCTTCGAAGAGTTCGCCAGGAGTTGGTAGGCCGGTGAGCTCAATGATATCAAATGCATTGGCTTCATGATGGACATTGCCGGTCATCCACTCCAGGACCCAAGTCTTCGGATCTCTGTTGTAGCCTTTGATGTGCAGTGTGGCATAGAACTGGAGCAGAAGCTCTTCATTCCAGTGCTCTTCATCTGTGACAAACGGCAGCAGGCCAACTTGCTTGAAGCAGTCCAGTGCTTCTTCCAGACCAGGCAGACCAGCAATAGCTTCAACCTCAAGGCACTGGTGTGGAAAGATACGGCCTTGGTTGTAGAGGACGCAGGAGTAGTAGCTGCGCTGTGGGTAGCTCCAGAACCTATCTGATACGATCCGTTCCCTTGAATAAGGGTTCTTGGAGCGGTTGAAGAAAGTGTTGTCTGCCTTGAAGCTATTGACATTAAAGGTGCCAGGAGCTGTTGCAGGACCTGGGAACCTTGGCAGTCGTGGGATTGGCTTCTGGACCTGGGGCCTGTGCGCAACATGATAGTTGAACTGTGGACCGGCAGCAGACTCAGACACAGAAGGGTCAGAGGCAGTAGCTTCAGTATCTCTTGAAGCTGTTGGTTGGTCGGGCTCCACAAATGCTTCAGTATTGGGTGTGGCAGCCGCAATGGTGTCAGCCTCATCACGTGTAGTGAGAGGGATGGATTCAGGTACGTTCTCCTTGAGAACTTCTTCTTGTTGGTGCGGGGGAGATGGAGCTTGAGGTTCTTCGTGCTCTTCTTCATGTTCTTCGGCTGATGCAGCCGGAATGTCGTCAGCAGTCTGAGCCCTTGGCCCTTTGCGAAGCCTACGGAATGCAGGCGACGCTGGTGGAGTTGCAGTGGGCTGGGGCTCATTCTCTTCCTCCTGTGGGCGATCTGCCCATGATGCGTCTTGGGTGATTGGCGTCAAGGGACGACCAATGCTGATCAGATCGCTCGTTTTGAGCTGAGGAAGGACTGCATCACCTTGCACATTGTCTTGGAGACCAATGTCTTTAGCAGCGTTGGGGTCGGCTGCTGGAATGTCTTCAGCGTGCGGAGCCTTTGTGAAAGCAGGCTCATGCACGGTCAGCTGACGATCTTCGTGAGGAAAGCGAACGGAGAGGGGTTCGACTATCAAGGGCTCTGTGGGAGCAGCCCGAGACTTCTTGGTCTTGCGCTTCTTGATGGTGGGTCTGAAGGAGAGGCTTCAGGGTGTTTCCTCTTCCTTGCTTCAGCTTCGGCTGTCCTTGTCTTCTTAAGCTCTGAAGCGGTGGAGCGGTGCTTTGGCTTCGAGCCAGTCTTGGCAGTGGGGAAGACAATCGGAACAGCTTCTCGCCTTGGGGCCTCTTGTTCAGCCACAGCGGGCTTCTTCTTTTTCTTCGCAGCCATCCTGGGGTCGATGCCGGGACGCCCAAGTGCCTTTTGCTTCTCGGCCTCATTGTAGGCCTGCACACAGAGATCAGCCAAATTCTTCATGCGCTCACGCGTACCCTGAGCCTCTGCACGTTTCTGCATAAAATTTTTCTTTCAACTCGTGCAACATGACTTTGAAGTCTTTGACTTCTTGGACGCTGAGCGTGGCCATGTTCTGCTTGAACTGAGCCTTTTCAAAATCTATCTTCTGCTTCAGTTCCACTATGCGCTGGGCAATTGCGAGTTCTGAAGCAATAGCTCCTTGGAAGGCTACGCTGAGGCCAATGGGCAGCTGCAGATCATCGAAGCTGATGTTGGGTGTATCAAACCACTCATCAATGAAGTTGTGGATGATTGCTGCATCGAACAGAGGCAGATTGTTGAAGATTTCAGCCTCCTCCTTGCTCTTGATTAGCTGCTCAAGAGCGTCATCGGCAAGATCTTCGTCACTTGACAGATCAATGGCCTCGCAGCGCAGAATGGCAGCGGCAGTGAGCTCTTTGCCAGTGTGTGGCTGAGGCTTCTTGGCTTCTTGGGGCTTGGAGACTCGTGATAAGTCTTCAGACTGCACACTTGCTTCAGGAGGTGCAGTGGCCAATGGCTTCGCTCTTGAGATCTTGGGAGAGGTGGCTGGCTTTGAAGCTTTTGGCTTTTTCTTTGTCTGCTTCGGCTCTGGGGCAGCAGGAGCGTCATCAGACTCAGTGTCTGCTGGAGGGTCGTTCACGGCAGTCCCTTGGACCAGAATGCGAGTGATGAGGCCTTCGAGATTGGCATACGGCCCGATGACATTGGGATTTGCGTCGCGTGTGCCATCTGCCCTTGGCTTAGAGGGACCAGGGTTGAAGTCCAGCCCGAACTCCTTCTTGTTTTGCTTCGCAGAGTTTTGAGCAAATTGGAAGTTGCGCTTGAATAGATTGTCATCGCGACACCAGAGAAGGGATGACGGATGTGCGTCAGCTGGCTGTCGTCCCCTGACCATGCATGGAAAGAAGCCTTGAGCAATGGCTTCGTCTCTGGTTCGGAGTACGAGATTTTTGTACAAGACATCTCCCCATGGTCTCTTGATGGCGCACTTCTCTGCATATTCCTTGGTGACGAAGCGGTATTGGAACCACTGCTCTACCCAGTATCTTCGAATCCATTGGATTCATGTCTTGCGCTGACCATAGCTTTCTTCAGGATCAGTTTGGTACATTTCTGCCAAGTCTTCAGGCAGATCCTTAGACGTTTCACCACGTCTCTGTCTGCCTCCCTTCCTTGCTGGTTTTTCTGTTGCCATGAAGCTTAACTTGGAAGGCTTCAAGAGATTCAAAGTCTTCAAAGGCTTCCTTTTGCTTGACCAACAGGAACTTGCTTCGGGAGAATTGATGTGACGCTGTAAGAACTCTGCAAATGAATGCAGACTATGAGAACCAAAAGATTCTCCCACGGACATGTACCTGTGACAGCATTAAGGTGCGAGGGAAGGGGAAGAGGTCATATGCATTCTCAGAAGATTTTGAAGATAAATCAGTTCAGAAGATATTGACCTCATCATGCGAAGACATTCACTTTATAGAAAAGAAGTTGGTTCCAGATTTGTACGAACCCATAGATCAGTACAAGTGAGGAATCTAACTACTTCATGAAGAACAAGTGAATATACTAGGCAAGTTATGAGATGCAGATGAGAGAGATGAAACTTGTGTGAATGGAAACCTCTTTTGGCAGAGAGTGATGGAGCTATAGGATCAAAAGAGGCTGTAAAAAGACTTGTTATTTACCAGACTTGGAACTGCTAGACGAGGTGAGAGTTGAGGCCGAGCAGTTCGATCCTCCGTGCCCTAACTTGGCGACGGAAGACACCTACGGCGACGGCGGAGAGACCGATGTATGCTGTCGACGTGAGAACGGCGTCGGAGAGGTTGCGGTAGTGAAGCACTTCGTCACCGGCGTCGTTGAGAGTTAGCGGTGGCGCTAGGGTTCATGCGAGGGTGGAAGAAGAGATAATGACCGCAGTGAAACGTGTATTTATAGGGATATGGGCGGCACTGCGCTATTACTCAGGTGCCCCTGGCGATTCGCATCTGATCAGTACGTGGCCAGCATGCGGAATTGTGGGGGCAGTTTCACCCCACGCACGCCTTGTTTGTCGGGAGCCGTTCCTACTTCTCCGGATTTCTTGTTGATGGAATAACATTGAAAGCAGTTTTAAAGTTTGTCTCTGTGCCTTCATCAGACAAGGATGCAGTGAAGACATTGGACAGTTTCAATAGAATGCATATGACTTGGAGAGATAGAGTTTGAGGTAGGAAGCATGGAGACGTTAGGGTCCGATCACATTCACTTAGTTCAAAAGATTCAAACAAGAAGGCATAGCTATAAGTGAATGCTGTAGAGGACAGAACACCAGTACATATATATAATCTACATAGTGAAGATAATCATGAAGACAAATTGAGATTGAAGCCAAACCAAATGTGAAAACATAGCAAATGTGACGCCTTGAGTGGAACACTCCAAACAGAGAATTTGGTGGTGGCGTCACCCACCGTATAGGAAGTATTAGACCCAGACACGGCGCACAATTATCGTGGCGCTCCGAAGTCAAATTCCATGTTAATGTATTCACACTTAGAATGTATGTCTTCATTGATTGAAGATATACGTTACTTTGTGTGTTGCACATCTAAGTCATCATCATGCATAAGTGTTAGGATGTGTGCCTGATCACAGGACATTTGAGGATTCCAAGATATTTAGCTCACACCGTAACTTGCAAAATCTCTTCTCATCCAAGGGCTTGGTGAAGATATCTGCCAATTGCTCTTCAGTGTTGACGTGTATGATATCAATGTCTTCCTTTGTAACATGATCTCTGAGAAAATGATGACGAATTTCAATGTGCTTTGTCTTCGAGTGCTGAACTGGGTTGTTGGCGATCTTGATGGCGCTTTCGTTGTCGCAGTAAAGTGGCACTTGCTTCAGATGAATGCCATAATCCTTGAGGGTTTGCTTCATCCATAGAAGCTGAGCGCAGCAGGATCCAGCAGCAATGTATTCAGATTCAGTAGTGGAGAGAGATACACAGTTCTGCTTCTTTGAAGACCAACAGACAAGTGATCGGCCCAGAAAGTGACATGTGCCTGATGTGGACTTCCGATCGACCTTGTCACCAGCGTAATCAGCATCCGAAAATCCAACCAGATCAAACTCTGAGCCCTTTGGATACCATAACCCTAGAGTTGGGGTGTGAGCCAAATATCGAAGAATTCGCTTCACAGCTAAGTGATGCGACTCCTTTGGTGCCGCTTGGAACCGAGCACACATGCAAACACTAAGCATAATATCTGGCCTAGATGCACATAAATAAAGCAAAGAACCAATCATGGAGCGGTATACCTTTTGATCGAACTCTTTACCATTGTCGTCAGGACCCAGATGATGTTTGGCTGGCATTGGTGTTGTGAAGCCTTTGCAGTCTTGCATACCGAACTTCTTCAAGCAATCTTTGAGATATTTCTCTTGAGATATGAAGATGCCATTGCGTTGTTGCCATATCTGAAGACCGAGGAAGAATTTCAGCTCCCCCATCATAGACATCTGATATTGCTCTTGCATCATATATCCGAACTCCTCACTGTACTTCGGATTGATACAGCCGAAGATAATGTCATCCACATATATTTGGCACACAAACAGTTCACCATCATATGTCTTCGTGAAGAGAGTGGGATCTAGGGAACCAGGTATGAAGCCTTTGCTCTTCAGGAAGTATTTGAGTGTATCATACCAGGCCCGAGGGGCTTGTTTGAGGCCATATAGTGCCTTATTGAGCTTGTAAACCATGTCAGGATGTTTTGGATCTTCAAACCCAGGTGGTTGTGCAACATACACTTCTTCTTTGATTTTGCCATTGAGGAAGGCACTCTTTACATCCATTCGATACAGAATTATGTTGTGATGATTTGCATAGGCTAGCAGTATACGGATGGCTTCAAGTCTGGCAACAGGAGCAAATGTTTCATCGAAGTCAATGCCTTCCACTTGAGTATATCCTTGAGCAACGAGACGAGCCTTGTTTCTGACGACTTGGCCATGCTCATCTTGCTTGTTGCGGTATATCCATTTGGTGCCTATTATGTTATGCTTTCATGGATCAGGACGCTTAACCAACTCCCATACATTGTTCAGCTCAAATTGTTGAAGCTCTTCTTGCATAGCTTGAATCCATTCAGGTTCCATAAAGGCTTCATCAGTTTTCTTGGGTTCTGTGATTGAAACGAATGCGAAGTGTCCGCAGAAATTTGCCAGTTGAGTTGCCTTTGAACGAGTCAGTGGACCTGGTGCATTGATGCTATCAATGATTCTATCAATCTGCACTTCATTGGCAACACGAGGATGTAGGGGTCGAAGACTTTGCTCTTGCTGATCTACGTTGTCATGGGGAGGAATGTCTTCAGGCTGAGCATTGTCTTCATGTGGATCAGGTGCTGAGATGATAAGTTCTTCTTCAGGATGAGCTTCAGAAGGTATAATTTCTCCAGTTCCCATTAGCTTGATTGATTCACTGGCTGGAACTTCATCTAGCACATCTGGTAGTTGCTCTCTTTGTGACCCATTGGTCTCATCGAACCGCACATCCACTGTTTCAACCACTTTGTAGTGAAAGAGATTGAAGACTCTGTAGGAGTGCGAATCCTTTCCATATCCAAGCATGAAGCCCTCATGTGCTTTTGGAGCAAATTTTGAGGTGTGGTGAGGGTCCTTGATCCAGCATCTTGATCCAAATACTCTGAAGTAACTGACATTTGGCTTCTTGCCAGTCAGAAGTTCATAAGATGTCTTGTTCAGCAGCTTGTGAAGATATACACGGTTGATAGTATGGCATGCAGTGTCAATGGCTTCAGTCCAGAATTTTCTTGGTGTCTTGTACTCATCTAACATTGTTCTGGCCATCTCAATGAGTGTTTTGTTCTTGCGTTCGACGATGCCATTCTGTTGTGGCGTGTATGGAGCTGAGAATTCATGAGTGATGCCCAATGTATCAAGATATGTGTCAAGGCCAGTGTTCTTGAATTCTGTGCCATTGTCACTTCTGATGTGCTTTATCTTGGTGCCATAATTGTTCATAGCCCGATTTGCGAAGCGTCTGAAGACATCCTGCACTTCAGTCTTGTAAAGGATTATGTGCACCCAAGTATATCTAGAGTAATCATCAACAATGACGAAGCCATAGAGGCAAGCAGTAGTGGAGAAAGTTGAGTAGTGGGTAGGACCGAAGAGATCCATGTGAAGCAGTTCAAAGGGTTGAGTAGTGGTCATGATTGTCTTCGAAGGATGTTTTGCCCTTGTCATCTTCCCAGCTTCACAGGCACCGCATAAGTGATCTTTCTTGAACTTGACGCCCTCGATGCCTATGACATGCATCTTCTTTGCTAGGGTGTGGGGGTTCCTCATGCCAGCATGCCCAAGTCTTCGATGCCAAAGCCAGCATTCTGAAGCCTTTGCGAGAAGACATACTGCAAGCTGTGGCCCTGCTGAGAAATCTACCACGTACAAATCATCTTTCCGATACCCTTCAAACACTAGAGACTTGTCAGATTCCATTAGTACCAGGCAACGATATTTTCCAAAGATTACAATCATGTTCAAATCGCAAAGCATTGAGACAGACATTAAGTTGAAGCCAAGGGATTCAACAAACATGTCTTTATCCATGTGTTGATCCTTTGAGATTGCAACTCTACCTAGACCCAGTACCTTACTTTTACCAGTGTCAGCGAATGTGATGTGGCTCTTGTCAGATGGACGTAGGGTTGAGTCCATAAAGAGACTTCTTTTGCCAGTCATGTGATTTGTACACCCACTGTCAATAATCCATTCTGAAGACTCTGAAGTCACTGGTGTCGTACCCTACAGTGCAGTTAGGGGGATAGGCTTCACGAAGAGTGTTGTGAAGCAAAAACATTTGATGAACCAGTGGATTATGAAAACTCAGATCCAGGTTAGGACAAGTAGGGAGAGTAGCATGCGATTCAGGTATGAAATACATAGTGATGCCATTCGGGCATTTGATCTTGCGCCCCACAAGATTTTTAAGGTCCCCAGCAATAGCATCAGAAGATTTTGGTTTTCTGCTGGAGACCTTTCCCTTCAAAAGAGAGTTAAGCTTTCTTAACCACCCACATCTTCAAGGGTGGCTTAGAAGCAATAAGTCTAAGTGCAGCATCTGAGAATTTTGGCTTTGGAGCCCTAGCAAACAGTCTAGCAGGTGGGCAATAGTACTCATAAGAATAGGCAGAATAGTTCTTGGTCATATGAGTATGACGGTTTGAAGAACCGCTCTCATATGCCTGAGCATGGTTTCCCTGCAAAACATTTGTGTTAGTGCGACTCAAGTGAGTCCTCTGCCTGTGTGAAGCCTTTGGACCATATGAAGCCTTTGGTCTGAGGTTTGTCTTCTTCATGTGAGGTGTCATGAGGACATTCACAGGAAGATTCTCAAGACACGTTTTTGGAACCCAGATCTTCCTCATAGGCAGTCCATTCCTGCAGTTAGTACCAATGTACCTGGCAAATACTTCACCATTCTGATTCTTAAACAGTTTATAGTTTGCATCAAAGGATTCATCAATGATAATAGGATTAGCACAAGTGAAGCCAGATAGATTGGATGGATCTGCTGAGGATTCCTTTGCAGCAACCCATGTGGTTTTGGGGTACTGCTCAGGTTTCCAGTAAGATCCATCTGCATTAATTTTCCTCACGAACCCAACACCCTCTTTCCTAGGGTTTCGGTTCAGAATCTGCTTCTTGAGGACATCACATAATGTCTGATGTCCTTTGAGACTTTTGTACATCCCTGTTTCAAGCAATGTCTTCAACCTAGCATTCTCATCAGCAATAGCAGTGGTATCCTCAGCAGAGGGGTTAGTTATCACTTCAACAGTTGAAGATATTGCAACAGCAGTAGCAGTGGAACATTCAGCAACAGAAGTAGCATTATCACGCTCAATGCATTTAAGGCATGGTGGTTCAAATCCTTCCTGAGCAAAACTGATCTGTTCGGCTCGAAGTGACTCGTTTTCCTTTTGAAGATCTTCATGATCCGCTCTCAACTTCTCAAGATCTTGCTTCTTTTGAAGATAATCATAGGAAAGCTTTTCATGAGTAGTTGAGAGAGTCTCAAGACGATCTTCGAGTTCCTGATACTTAACATGAAGATTTTTTATGTCTTCAATTAAGGATTCAGAACGAGTCATTTCAGCACCCAACAGATCATCGCTTCTGTCTAATAGTTTTTGAATATGTTCCATGGCCTTTTGTTGTTCAGTTGCAATTTTAGCAAGTGTTTTGTAGCTGGGTTTTGAATCACAATCAGAGTCATCGTCACTGGATGTTTGATAGTGAGTAGTGCGTGTGTTTACCTTGGCACCACGTGCCATGAAGCAGTAGGTAGGAGTAGAGTCGTCCTTGTCATTTGCATCGGCGTTGGTGATGAAGTCATTGTCTTCAGTGCTGAAGATGGACTTGGCGACGTAGGCTGTAGCCAGACTCGCAATGCCTGAATCAGACTCCTCCTCAGACTCCACCTCTGCTTCCTCAGAAGCGGACTCCTCCTCTGAATCCATTTCCTTGCCAACAAACGCACGAGCCTGGCCAGATGAACTCTTCTTGTGTGATGAAGACTTTGAGGAAGACTTGGACGAAGACTTTGAGTATTTCTTCGTCTTCTTATCGTCAGAGTCATATTCCTTGCTCTTCTTCTTCTTTCTGTTCTCATTGTCCCACTGTGGACACTCAGAGATGAAGTGTCCAGTTTTCTTGCACTTGTGACATGTTTTCTTCTTGTAGTCATGAGCAGAAGTTTCATCATTCCTTGAGCTTGATCGTGAAGACTTTCTGAAGCCTTTCTTCTTGGTGAATTTCTGGAACTTCTTCACTAGCATTGCAAGTTCCCTTCCAATGTCTTCAGGATCATCAGAACTGCTGTCAGATTCTTCTTCAGATGAGGACACAGCTTTTGCCTTCAAGGCACGAGTTCGCCCATAGTTTGGACCGTAGATATCTCTTTTCTCAGAAAGCTGAAACTCATGTGTGTTGAGCCTCTCAAGTATGTCATACGGATCGAGTGTCTTGAAGTCTGGACGTTCTTGAATCATCAGGGCTAGGATGTCAAATGAACTGTCAAGTAATCTTAGCAGCGTCTTGACGATTTCATGTTTGGTGATCTCAGTGGCGCCGAGGGCTTGAAGCTCATTTGTGATGTTAGTGAGCCGGTCAAATGTGTGCTGGACGTTCTCATTGTCATTTCTCTTGAAGCGGTTGAAGAGATTGCGAAGAACACTGATTCTCTGATCTCTCTGGGTTGAGATGCCTTCATTGACCTTGGAGAGCCAGTCCCAAACCAGCTTGGATGTCTTCAAGGCACTCACACGGCCGTACTGTCCCTTGGTTAGATGACCACAGATAATATTCTTGGCAGTGGAGTCCAGTTGAGTGAACTTCTTGACATCAGCAGCAGTGACACCTTCTCCAACCTTGGGAACGCCGTTTTCAACGACATACCATAGGTCGATGTCAATGGCTTCAAGATGCATGCGCATCTTATTCTTCCAGTAGGGATATTCAGTTCCATCGAAGACAGGGCATGCAGCGGAGACTTTAATTATCCCTATAGTCGACATAGCTAAAACTCCAGGTGGTTAAACCGAATCACACAGAACAAGGGAGCACCTTGCTCTGATACCAATTGAAAGTGCGTTATATCGACTAGAGGGGGGGTGAATAGGCGATTTTTATGAAAGTCTTCAAAACGTGGAAGTTATGAAGACAAACAGAGTGAACAAGCCTATCACTATGCAGCGGAAGTTAGATTACACAGCGCAAGCCATAGTCAAGTATACAATATAGTGAAAGCACAGTGACAAACAGCTTCAGTGTAATGAGGATCAGGTTGGAAGAAGTTATGAAGCCAAACAGATCATACAGTCAAGTTGTGAAGACAGAAGATAAAGCAAGCATGCAATAGCTTCACAATGTGTACTGGTAAGTAAAGGGAGGTGACGATGAAACTAGTGACACGTTGAAGACAATGATATGTTGGACCAGTTCCAGTTGCTGTGACAACTGTACGTCTGGTTGGAGCGGCTAGGTATTTAAACCAAAGGACACACAGTCCCGGACACCCAGTCCTGAACACGCAGCTCAGGACACCTAGTCCTCACCGTTTTCTCCTTGAGCTAAGGTCACACAGACCCCGCCCAATCACTCTGGTAAGTCTTCAAGGTAGACTCCCAAACCATCACAAACTTCGTTCACCGGCAATCCACAATTCCTCTTGGATGCTCAGAACGCGACCCCTAACCGTCTGGAGGATGCACAGTCCTCAAGTGTAATAAGTCTTCAGATCACTCAGACAAGAAGACTTAAGTGATGCCCAATTACTCTGGCTCTGGGTGGTTAGGGCTTTTCTCCTCACTAGGGATTTTCTCTCAAAGGCTTCGAGGTGGGTTGCTCTCAAACGACAAAAGCCGTGCACTGAAATCTGAGCAGCCAACCGTTTATGGTTGTGGGGGTGGACTATTTATAGCCACTTGGCAACCCGACCTGATTTGTCCGAAATGACCCTGGGTCACTAAGGAACTGACACGTGTACTAACGGTTGGATTTCGAACTCTCACGGCAACTTTACTTGGGCTGCAAGTAAAGCTGACTTGTCTGACTCTGGACAAGATTTTTCTCTCATTGTCTTCACTCAAAGACATAGGATTTGAATTAGGCATCACTTCAGTCATCTTGACTGGTTCTCTTGGACCCCACTTAACAGTACGGTGGTTCCTATGACACAACATGAATGAAGTAAAACTACGAAGGATCTAAGTCTTCGAGTTCCATAGGCTTCATGGGGAGTCTTCATATGTCATTGTCTTCGACATGAATGTCTTCATGAACCACCATTGTCTTCAATGTCTTCGTACATTTTTAGGGGTCATCTCTGGTAGCTAAACCGAATCAATGAGGGACTTCTACCTGTGTTATCCTGCAATTCTCACAAACACATTAGTCCCTCAACTAGGTTTGTCGTCAATACTCCAAAACCAACTAGGGGTGGCACTAGATGCACTTACACCCCAGCAGCCGGCGCAGAAGCCGGCGAGCGTAGACACAGACGGCTAGGGCCCATGCCCAACCGGATTACCATTGTACCCCCAGGGGGTGGGCTTATATAAACCCCCCGGGGCACCCATGCAAAGGGTTGATCTGAGCTAGTTTTAGATACCACATAGAGAGGAGAGGAGAGCTAGCCGTGCCCTTCTTCTTCTTCTTCTCGCCAAACAGCTCAAGGAGCATCTTGTAGCCACTCGTTCATCTAGTGATCATGCGGAGACCCCGCAGAGCAGCAGTAGGGGTGTTATCTCCACGGAGAGCCCTGAAGCTGGGTAAGATTCGCCGGCGTGCATGTCTTCGCCTCATCCCGCTTCCAGGCACCGGCGACGTCTTACTGGCTCCCACAATGATAAGCCACCTATTGGCATATGTCGCACCTACCACCCGACAACTACGGTGTTAACGACCCCTCTCTCTTGCCAGAGCAACCAGGCAAGCCCCCCTTGATCACCAGATATCGCCTACTCTTCTCTATACTGCTTGCATTAGAGTAGTGTAGCATGTTACTGCTTTCCGTTAATCCTATCCTGATGCATAGCCTGTCCTTGCTACTACTGTTGTTACCTTTACCTGCAATCCTAATGCTTAGTATAGGATGCTAGTTTATCATCAGTGGCCCTACATTCTTGTCCGTCTGCCATGCTATACTATCGGGTCATGATCACTCAGGAGGTGATCATGGGTATATACTATATACTTTATACATGATACATGTGGTGACTAAAGACAGGTCGGCTTGTGGAGCACCTGCGAGTGATTCACGGATTGGGGGCTGAAAGGACCTTTGTCCCAACGTCCCTCTGTGTGGATCTTTGTGGCGAAGCGACCGGGCAGGTTGAGACCACCTAGGAGAGAGGTGGGCCTGGCCCTGGTTGGCGTTCGCGGTTATTTCAAGATAACACGTTTAACGAGATCTTGGTATTTGATCTGAGTCTGGCCACTGGCCTATACACACTAACCATCTACGCGGGGACAGTTATGGGCACTCGATGTCGTGGTATCATCCGAAGCCTTCGTGATGTCAGTGACTGAGCGGCGGGCGCCGGGTTGGACCGCGTAACACAACTTCCTTTGTAATGGAGGTTGCTAGGTCTACTCTCCGGCCGCCCACGCAACGTGCAGGTGTGCAATGGGTGATGGGCCCAGACCCATGCGCCATAGGATTTAGACAGGCATGCTGACCTCTCTGTTGTGCCTAGGTAGGGCTGCGACGTGTTGATCTTCCGAGGCCGGGCATGACCCAGGAAAGTGTGTCCAGCCAAATGGGATCGAGCGTGTTGGGTTATGTGGTGCACCCCTGCAGGGAAGTTAATCTATTCGAATAGTCGTGATCTTCGGTAACAGGAGGACTTGGAGTTGTACCTTGACCTTATGACAACTAGAACCGGATACTTAATAAAACACACCCTTACAAGTGCCAGATACAACCGGTGATCGCTCTCTCACAGGGCGAAGAAGGGAGGATCATCGGATAGGATTATGCTATGCGATGCTACTTGGTGAACTTACCATCTACTCTCTTCTCCTGCTGCAACATGGAGGTTACCAGAAGCGTAGTCTTCGATAGGACTAGCTATCCCCTCTTATTCCGGCATTCTGCAGTTCAGTCCACGTATGATACCCTTATTCCATTTGATACCAATGCATACATATGTAGTGTAGCTCCTTGCTTGCGAGTACTTTGGATGGGTACTCACGGTTGCTTTGTTCCTTATTTTCCCCTTTTCCATACTCGATTGCTGCGACCAGACGTTGGAGCCCAGGAGTCAGACGCCACCGTCGACGACGACTACTACTACTTGGGAGGTGCCTACTACTACGTGCAGCCTGCTGACGACGACCAGGAGTAGTTTAGGAGGATCCCAAGCAGGAGGCCTGTGCCTCTTTCGATCTGTATCCCAGTTTGTGCTAGCCTTCTTAAGGCAAACTTGTTTAACTTATGTCTGTACTCAGATATTGTTGCTTCCGCTGACTCGTCTATGATCGAGCTCTTGTATTCGAGCCTTCGAGGCCCCTGGCTTGTAATATGATGCTTGTATGACTTATTTTATTTGTACAATTGTGTTGTGATATCTTCCCGTGAGTCCCTGATCTTGATTGTACACGTTTGCGTGTATGATTAGTGTACGATTGAATTGGGGGCACCACGCCATCATACCCGTGTTATGTTCCTTGATTTTGTGTTCCTTACGTGGTTGGGTTATAATGGGAACCCCTTGACAGTTCGCTTTGAATAAAACTCCTCCAGCAAGGCACAACCTTGGTTTTACCATTTACCACCTAGCCTTTTTCCCTTGGGTTCCACGGACTCAAGGGTCATCTTTATTTTAACCCCCCCCCCCCGGGCCAGTGCTCCTCTGAGTGTTGGTCCAACTTGTCGGCTGCCGGTGGCCACCAGGGGCAACTCTGGGCTGGCCTACCGAAAGTTTGGACAATCTGGTGTGCCCTGAGAACGAGATATGTGCAGCTCCTATCGGGATTTGTCCGCACATTCGGGTGGCTTTGCTGGTTTAGTTTTACCATTGTTGAGATGTCTTGTAACCGGGATTCCGAGTCTGATCGGGTCATCCTGGGAGAAGGAATATCCTTCATTGACTGTGAGAGCTTGTGATGGGCTAAGTTGGGACACCCCTACAGGGATTTGAACTTTTGAAAGCCGTGCCCGCGGTTATGGGCATATGGGAATTTGTTAATGTATGGTTGTAGGAAACCTGAAACTTAAACTTAATTAAAATGAATCAACGGCGTGTGTAGCCGTGATGGTCTCTTTTCGGCGGAGTCCGGGAAGAGAACACGGTCTCGGGTTATGCTTGAACGTAAGTATTTCTAGGATCACTTCTTGATCATAGTTTCTCGACCGTGCCTTACCTTCTCTTCTCGCTCTCATTTGCGTATGTTAGCCACCATATATGCTAGTGCTTGCTGCAGCTCCACCTCATACCTTTTACCTACCCATAAGCCTAAATAGTCTTGATCGCGAGGGTGTGAGATTGTTGAGTCCCCGTGACTCACAGATTACTTCCAAAACCAGATGCAGGGACCGATGAAACCATTCCAGGAGATGCGACTGAGCTCAAGTGGGAGTTCGATGAGGACTCAGGGCGATACTACGTTTCCTTTCCAGACGATCAGTAGTGGAGCCCAGTTGGGGCGATCGGGGACATTATGCATTTGGGGTTGTCTTTATTTTGGTTCCGTAGTCGGACCCTGACTGTATCTGGATGATTGTAATGCTATAATTTATGTATTGTGTGAAGTGGCGATTGTAAGCCAACTATGTGTCTCTTTTCTTATTCATTACATGGGATGTGTAAAGATTACCCCTCTTGCGACATTGCCTACAATGCGGTTATGCCTCTAAGTCGTGCTCCGACACGTGGGAGATATAGCCGCATCGTGGGTGTTACAATATTCCTACAAACAGTCACAAAATCCCTGACGGACAATGCTGGAGGCCACCTGATGTGGGCTGGATTAAGATCAATACTGATGGAGCCATCAGCAATGAAGCTTGCAAGGGAGGAGGGGGCGGGGTGGCCCGGTCTCATCTCGCCTTCATCGGATCTTGGAGCAAACCCTTTGATGGGGCTACTGATTCACTCATCGCCGAGGCACTCGCTCTACGGGAGGGCGTGATATTTGCACAACTTCGGGGTTTCTCACATGTGGTGATGGAAGTGGATTGTTTAGAGGTGGTCAACCTCTGGTCGTCGCACAACAATGCTCGTTTCATTGTAGCGCCTATATTATATGAAATTGGGAAAATAGCTTCATGTTTTATCTCGTTTTCAGTTAGACATGTCCCACGGGACTGTAATAGTTCGGCTGATCTTTGTGCTAAGCATGCGTGTGCCATTCCGGGCTCCGAATGCTGGCTGTAGGAATGCCCGGATTTCTTAGTAAGGAGCCTCTGTGCTGATTGTAACAGGATTCTGTTAAGGCAATAAAACCCCCAAGTTATCGGCAAATTTTTTTTACCTTTCCATTATCTATTGTATCTATCTTTGTAGGTTTTACTTTTCTATTATATTATTTTATTATCTCCATTGTTATTCCCCCCTTTTTGTAAAGTCCATTTTGTTTGTTTTATCTTTCTATTTTTATTTATTACATTGTTGTGTTTACTAGTTGAATATTTATTTGTTGTCACAAAATAACAAACTTAGAAAAAAGAGTCATTGATCAAAATATCACTGTATGCAAGGTATATGTTGCATGCGGCTTATCACAACATTGCAATAAATATCATCTTTTACTTATAAATAAAAAAAATTAGGGGGACTTGTACTAAAATTCCAGGTGAACATGATTCAATCTGTAAAAAAGTTTACTTCGGTATGCTTGACCAAAGAATATCACACGACTTGAGATATATAGCCTTCACATTTGTTGTCCTTGTTTGTAACAGATGTACCAACATTGATCCCATAGGTTCAATACCGAGAGGACTCAGGAGGCATGGCCCCACATGCAGCCCCCCACGCACCCATCTCTCGTGGCCCCTGCCCTAATCGCAAGCTCCTACCGCGTGGCAACATAGAATGTCAGTTGGAGCCCCCCTTTGGTTGCAAACTTTCTCTAGAAATTTCCAAATTGCTTTATGTGTTTCAAAAGTTTCGGAGTTACAAAACTCCCATGGTCGATAAAAATATCAGGGACTCATATTTCAGCATCCATAAAAATAATGCCTGAGGTTAGATCCAATCTCAGAGGGGCATGTCACCCTCTAGGGTGAAGGAAATATGCCTTAGAGACAATAATAAAGTTGTTATTTTATATTTCCTTATTCATGATAAAGGTTTATTATTCATGCTAGAATTGTATTGATTGGAAACCAAAATACATGTGTGAATATATAAACAAACACCGTGTCCCTAGTGAGCCTCTACTTGACTAGCTCGTTGATCAAAGATGGTTAAGGTTTCCTAACCATGGACATGAGTTGTCCTTTGATAATGGTATCACAGCATTAGGAGAATGATGTGATGGACAAGATCCATTTTTTAGCTTAGCATAATGATCGTTCAGTTTTATTGCTATTGCTTTCTTCATGTCAACTACATATTCCTTCGACTATGAGATTATGCAACTCACGGATATCGGAGGAATGCCTTGTGTGCTATCAAATGTCACAACGTAACAGGGTGATTATAAAGATGCTCTACAGGTACCTTCGAAGGTGTTTGTTGAGTTGGCATAGATCGAGATTATGATTTTTCACTCCGAGTATCGGAGAGGTATCTCTGGGCCCTCTCGGTAATATACATCACAAGAAGCTTGCAAGAAAAGTGACTAAGGAATTAGTGATGAGTTGATGTATTACAGAACGAGTAAAGAGACTTGCTAGTAACAAGATTGAACTAGGTATGAAGATACCGATGGTCGAATCTCGGGCAAGTAACATACCGACAGACAAAGGGAATTACGTATGTTGTCATAACGGTTCGATCGATAAATATCTTCGTAGAATATGTAGGAGCCAATATAGGCATCCAGGTTCCCCTATTGGTTATTAACCAGATAGGTGTCTCGATCATGTCTACATAGTTCTCGAACCCGTAGGGTCCACACGCTTAACGTTCAATGGCGATATAGTATTATATGAGTTATGTGATTTGGTGGCCGAATGTTGTTTGTAGTCCCGGATGAGATCATGGACATGATGAGGAGTCTCTAAATGGTCGAGAGGTAAAGATTTATGTATAGGACGTGTGGCACTCCGGCTCAGAGAAACCGGAATGCCCCGTATTCTAGCCTAGAGATCGAGGTGAAGTCTTCTGGAATATGGCACTTCTTAGCATAGAACAAACCAGCTCTCTATTACAACACGAATACAAATACAAGGTCTCCGATGTTACAACGAATAACACCGGCACAGCGACGCTACACCAACCACAGTTGCTCTATGCAAGCAGCATAACAACTCGAGGCAGCGGAACCTCTACTAGCAGCGGAACAACGAACGACGATGATGGACTCCAATCCGCAGGGACTCTGACTGGAGCATTTATCCTTGCTCGCGAACACAGGAACCACACCAAACAAGAAGAAATCCTGGAACGACCTACAAACTGGCATGACACACCAGGTCAGTACATTGAATGTACTTGCAAGCTCACAATAACCAAAAGCAGTCAAGACAAACAACAACATGGCATTAGCAGGTTAAAGAAATCATGAACATGTCATACACAAACTGAACATGATACGGCTAAAACAACATTAGCATGGCATGAGCATATGAACATGATGATAATACATGCAACAGGTAAACCATATCATGCACCAACTTACTCTTATCCGGCGGTTACCTAGTAACCATCTCATGCATCAACTTACCAACATCTGTATCCACGATACCTCCGTGATCATCTCACGATCACATAAAGATCAACCAACTTCGGTATCCATGATACCTCTATGATCCTCTATCAATCACAACCAATCACAACCAACTTCGGTATCCATGGGTATATCTACTTGATGAAACATAAGTCTGAAACATTTGAAAAGTTCAAAGAATTTCAGAGTGAAGTGGAAAATCATCGTAACAAGAAAATTAAGTTTCTACGATCTGATCATGGAGGTGAATATTTGAGTTATGAGTTTGGTCTTTATTTGAAACAATGCGGAATAGTTTCACAACTCACGCCACCTGGAACACCACAACGTAATGGTGTGTCCAAACGTCGTAACCGAACTTTATTAGATATGGTGCGATCTATGATGTCTCTCACTGATTTACCGCTATCGTTTTGGGGATATGCTTTAGAGATGGCTGCATTCACGTTAAATAGGGCACCATCAAAATCCGTTGAGACGACACCTTATGAACTGTGGTTTGGCAAGAAACCCAAGTTGTTGTTTTTTAAAGTTTGGGGCTACAATGCTTATGTGAAAAAGCTTCAACCTAATAAGCTCGAACCCAGATCGGAGAAATGTGTCTTCATAGGATAACCAAAGGAGACTGTTGGGTATACCTTCTATCACAGATCCGAAGGCAAGATATTCGTTGCTAAGAATGGATCCTTTCTAGAGAAGGAGTTTCTCTCAAAAGAAGTGAGTGGGAGGAAAGTGGAACTTGATGAGGTAATTGTACCTTCTCCCTTATTGGAAAGTAGTTCATCACTGAAATGAGTTCCAGTGATTCCTACACCAGTAAGTGAGGAAGCTAATGATGATGATCATGAAGCTTCTGATCAAGTTACTATTGAACCTCGTAGGTCAACCAGAGTAAGATCTGCACCAGAGTGGTACGGTAATTCTATTCTAGAGGTCATGTTACTTGACCATGACGAACCTATGAACTATGAGGAAGCGATGATGAGCCCAGATTCGGCAAAATGGCTTGAGGCCATGAAATCTGAGATGGGATCCATGTATGAGAACAAAGTGTGGACTTTGGTTGACTTGCCCAATGATCGGCAAGCCATAGAGAATAAATGGATCTTCAAGAAGAAGACTGACGCTGACGGTAATATTATTGTCTACAAAGCTCGACTTGTTGCAAAAGGTTATCGACAAATTCAAGGAGTTGATTATGATGAGACCTTCTCACCCATAGCGATGCTTAAGTCCGTTCGAATCATGTTAGCAATTGCCGCATTTTATGATTATGAAATTTGGCAAATGGATGTCAAAACTGCATTCCTTAATGGATATCTTAAAGACGAGTTGTATATGATGCAACCAGAAGGTTTTGTTGTTGGGGAACGTTGCAGAAAACAAAAATTTTCCTACTCGTTTCACCAAGATCCATCTAGGAGTTCATCTAGCAACGAGTCATGAGATGCATCTACATACCTTTGTAGATCGCGTGCGGAAGCGTTCAACGAACGGGGATGATGTAGTCGAACACGACGTGATCCAAATCACCGACGACCGAGTGCCGAACGGACGGCACCTCCGCGTTCAACACACGTACGGGACGGGAGACGTCTCCTCCTTCTTGATCCAGCAAGGGGGAAGGAGAGGTTGGTGATGATCCAGCAGCACGACGGCGTGGTGGTGGATGCAGGGCGTCACAGCAGCAGGACTTCGCCTATACTACGCAGGAGGGAGATGTAACAGGGAGAGAGGGAAGCACCAAAAGCCGTAGACCAAAGTCCCTCCTCTCCCCCACTATATATAGGGGTGCCAAGGGGGGGCGCCGGCCCTAGGAGATGGATCTCCTAGGGGGGGGCGGCGGCCAAGGGTGGGGGGCTTGCCCCCCAAGGCAAGGGGGCGCCCCCCCTTTAGGGTTTCCCCTAACCCTAGGCGCATGGGCCCCTTAGGGGGTGGCGCCCCAGCCCACTAAGGGCTGGGTTCCTTCCCACTTCAGCCCATGGGGCCCTCCAGGATAGGTGGCCCCACCCGGTGGACCCCCGGGACCCCTCCGGTGGTTCCGGTACAATACCGGTAACCCCGAAACTTGTCCCGATGGCCGAAACAACACTTCCTATATATAATTCTTTACCTCCGGACCATTCCGGAACTCCTTATGACGTCCGGGATCTCATCTGGGACCCCGAACAACATTCGGGTTACTGCATATACATATCTTCACAACCCTAGCGTCACCGAACCTTAAGTGTGTAGACCCTACGGGTTCGGGAGACATGTAGACATGACCGAGACGACTCTCCGGTCAATAACCAACAGCGGGATCTGGATACCCATGTTGGCTCCCACATGCTCCACGATGATCTCATCGGATGAACCACGATGTCGAGGATTCAATCAACCCCGTATGCAATTCCCTTTGTCAATCGATATATTACTTGCCCGAGATTGGATCGTCGGTATCCCAATACCTCATTCAATCTCGTTACCGGCAAGTCACTTTACTCGTACTGTAATGCATGATCCCATGACCAGACACTTGGTCACTTTGAGCTCATTATGATGATGCATTACCGAGTGGGCCCAGTGATACCTCTCCGTCATACGGAGTGACAAATCCCAGTCTTGATCCGTGTCAACCCAACAGATACTTTTGGAGATACCCGTAGTCTACCTTAATAGTCACCCAGTTACGTTGTGACGTTTGGCACACCCAAAGGACTCCTACGCTATCCGGGAGTTACACTGTCTCATGGTCTAAGGAAAAGATACTTGACATTGCAAAACTCTAGCAGACGAACCATACAATCTATATGCTATGTTTATGATTGGGTCTTGTCCATCACATCATTCTCTTAATGATGTGATCTCATTATCAATGACATTCAATGTCCATAGCCAGGAAACCATGACTATCTGTTGATCAACGAGCTAGTCAACTAGAGGCTTACTAGGGACATGTTGGTGTCTGTTATTCACACATGTATTACGATTTCCGGATAACACAATTATAGCATGAATAAAGACAATTGCCATGAACAAGGAAATATAATAATAATTTTTTTACTATTGCCTCTAGGGCATATTTCCAACAGTCTCCCACTTGCACTAGAGTCAATAATCTAGTTACATTGTGATGAATCGAACACCCATGGAATTCTGGTGTTGATCATGTTTTGCCCTAGGGAGAGGTTTAGTCAACGGATCTGCTACATTCAGGTCCGTATGTACTTTACAAATTTCTATGTCTCCATCTTGAACATTTTCACGAATGGAGTTGAAGCGACGCTTGATGTGCCTTGTCTTCTTGTGAAACCTGGGCTCCTTGGCAAGTGCAATAGCTCCAGTGTTGTCACAGAAGAGCTTGATCGGCCCCGACGCATTGGGTATGACTCCGAGGTCGGTGATGAACTCCTTCACCCAAATTGCTTCATGTGCTGCCTCCGAGGCTGCCATGTACTCCGCTTCACATGTAGATCCCGCCACGACGCTCTGCTTGCAACTGCACCAGCTTACTGCCCCACCATTCAAAATATACACGTATCCGGTTTGTGACTTTGAGTCATCCAGATCTGTGTCGAAGCTAGCATCGACGTAACCCTTTACGACGAGCTCTTCGTCACCTCCATAAACGAGAAACATCTCCTTAGTCCTTTTCAGGTACTTTAGGATATTCTTGACCGCTGTCCAGTGTTCCTTGCCGGGATTACTTTGGTATCTTCCTACCAAACTTACGGCAAGATTTACATCAGGTCTGGTACACAGCATGGCATACATAATAGAACCTATGGCTGAGGCATAGGGGATGACACTCATCTCTTCTATTTCTTCTGCCGTGGTCGGACTTTGAGCCAAGCTCAATTTCATACCTTGCAGTACAGGCAAGAACCCCTTCTTAGACTGATCCATATTGAACTTCTTCAATGTCTTATCAAGGTATGTGCTTTGTGAAAGACCTATGAGGCGTCTTGATCTATCTCTATAGATCTTGATGCCTAATATATAAGCAGCTTCTCCAAGGTCCTTCATTGAAAAACTCTTATTCAAGTAGGCCTTGATGCTGTCCAAGAGTTCTATATCATTTCCCATCAAAAGTATGTCATCTACATATAATATGAGAAATGCTACAGAGCTCCCACTCACTTTCTTGTAAACACAGGCTTCTCCATAAGTCTGCGTAAACCCAAACGCTTTGATCATCTCATCAAAGCGAATGTTCCAACTCCGAGATGCTTGCACCAGCCCATAAATCGAGCGTTGGAGCTTGCATACCTTGTCAGCATTCTTAGGATCGACAAAACCTTCCGGCTGCATCATATACAATTCTTCCTTAAGGAAACCATTAAGGAATGCCGTTTTGACGTCCATTTGCCATATTTCATAATTGTAAAACGCGGCAATTGCTAACATGATTCGGACGGACTTCAGCTTCGCTACCGGTGAGAAAGTCTCATCGTAGTCAACCCCTTGAACTTGTCGGTAACCCTTAGCGACAAGCCGAGCCTTATAGATGGTCACATTACCATCCGCATCTGTCTTCTTCTTAAAGATCCATTTATTTTCTATGGCTCGCCGTTCAATGGGCAAGTCAGTCAAAGTCCACACTTTGTTTTCATACATGGATCCTATCTCGGATTTCATGGCTTCTAGCCATTTGTCGGAATCCGGGCCCGCCATCGCTTCTTCATAGTTCGAAGGTTCACCGTTGTCTAACAACATGATTTCCAAGACAGGGTTGCCGTACCACTCTGGTGCGGAATGTGTCCTTGTGGACCTTCGAATTTCAGTAGGAGCTAGATCAGAAGTATCTTGATCATTATCATTAACTTCCTCTCTAGTCGGTGCTGGCACCTCAGGAACATTTTCTTGAGTTGCGCCATTTTCCGGTTCAAGAGGCAATACTTCATCTAGTTCTACTTTCCTCCCACTTACTTCTTTCGAGAGAAACTCCTTCTCTAGAAAGGATCCATTCTTGGCAACAAAGACCTTGCCTTCGGATCTGAGGTAGAAGGTATACCCAATAGTTTCTTTAGGGTATCCTATGAAGACGCATTTTTCCGACTTGGGTTCGAGCTTTTCAGGTTGAAGTTTCTTGACATAAGCATCGCATCCCCAAACTTTTAGAAACGACAGCTTAGGTTTCTTCCCAAACCATAATTCATACGGTGTCGTCTCAATGGATTTCGACGGAGCCCTATTTAAAGTGAATGCGGCAGTCTCTAAAGCATAGCCCCAAAAAGATAGCGGTAAATCGGTAAGAGACATCATAGACCGCACCATATCTAATAGAGTGCGATTACGACGTTCGGACACACCGTTACGCTGAGGTGTTCCAGGCGGCGTTAGTTGTGAAACTATTCCACATTTTCTTAAGTGTGTGCCAAATTCGTGACTCAAGTATTCTCCTCCACGATCTAATCGTAGAAACTTGATTTTTCCTGTCACGTTGATTCTCAACCTCACTCTGAAATTCCTTAAACTTTTCAAAGGTTTTAGACTTGTGTTTCATTAAGTAGACATACCCATATCTACTCAAGTCATCAGTGAGAGTGAGAACATAACGATAGCCACCGCGAGCCTCAACACTCATTGGACCGCACACATCAGTATGTATGATTTCCAATAAGTTGGTTGCTCGCTCCATTGTTCCTGAGAACGGAGTCTTGGTCATTTTACCCATGAGGCATGGTTCGCACGTGTCAAATGATTCATAATCAAGAGACTCTAAAAGTCCATCTGCATGGAGCTTCTTCATGCGTTTGACACCTATGTGACCAAGGCGGCAGTGCCACAAGTATGTGGGACTATCATTATCAACCTTACATCTTTTGGTATTCACACTAAGAACATGTGTAGCATTACGCTCGAGATTCATTAAGAATAAACCATTCACCATAGGAGCATGACCATAAAACATATCTCTCATATAAATAGAACAACCATTATTCTCGGATTTAAATGAGTAGCCATCTCGAATTAAACGAGATCCTGATACAATGTTCATGCTCAAAGCTGGCACTAAATAACAATTATTGAGGTTTAAAACTAATCCCGTAGGTAAATGAAGAGGCAGCGTGCCGACGGCGATCACATCGACCTTGGAACCATTCCCGACGCGCATCATCACCTCGTCCTTCGCCAGTCTCTGTTTATTCCGCAGCTCCTGCTTTGAGTTACAAATGTGAGCAACTGCACCGGTATCAAATACCCAAGAGCTACTACGAGTACTGGTTAGGTACACATCAATTACATGTATATCACATATACCTTTTGTTTTGCCGGCCTTCTTGTCCGCTAAGTATTTGGGGCAATTCCGCTTCCAGTGACCACTTCCCTTGCAATAAAACACTCAGTCTCGGGCTTGGGTCCATTCTTTGGCTTCTTCCCGGCAGCTTGCTTGCCGGGCGCGGCAACTTCCTTGCCGTCCTTCTTGAAGTCCTTTTTTACCCTTACCCTTCTTGAACTTAGTGGTTTTATTCACCATCAACACTTGATGTTCCTTCTTGACTTCTACCTCTGCTGATTTCAGCATAGCAAATACTTCAGGAATGGTCTTTTCCATCCCCTGCATATTGAAGTTCATCACAAAGCTCTTGTAGCTCGGTGGAAGCGACTGGAGGATTCTGTCAATGACCGCATCATCCGGGCGATTAACTCCCAGCTGAGTCAAGCGGTTATGCAACCCAGACATAGTGAGTATGTGCTCACTGACAGAACTGTTTTCCTCCATCTTACAGCTGAAGAATTTGTCGGAGACTTGATATCTCTCGACCCGGGCATGAGCTTGAAAAACCATTTTTAGCTCTTCGAACATCTCATATGCTCCGTGTCTCTCAAAACGTTTTTGGAGCCCCGGCTCTAAGCTGTAAAGCAAGCCGCATTGAACGAGGGAGTAGTCATCGGTGCGTGCCTGCCAAGCGTTCATAACGTCTTGTTCAGCAGGTAGGACAGGTGCGTCACCCAGTGGTGCTTGTAGGACATAATCTTTCTTGGCAGCTATGAGGATGATCCTCAGGTTCCGGACCCAGTCCGTGTAGTTGCTGCCATCGTCTTTCAGCTTGGTTTTCTCTAGGAACGCGTTGAAGTTGAGGACTACGTTGGCCATTTGATCTACAAGACATATTGTAAATATTTTAGACTAAGTTCATGATAATTAAGTTCATCAAATCAAATTATTTATGAACTCCCACTTAGATAGACATCCCTCTTCTAGTCATCTAAGTATAACATGATCCGAGTTAACTAGGCCGTGTCCGATCATCACGTGAGACGGACTAGTCAACGTCGGTGAACATCTTCATGTTGATCGTATCTTCTATACGACTCATGCTCGACCTTTCGGTCTTCTGTGTTCCGAGGCCATGTCTGTACATGCTAGGCTCGTCAAGTCAACCTAAGTGTTTGCATGTGTAAATCTGTCTTACACCCGTTGTATGTGAACATTAGAATCTATCACACCCGATCATCACGTGGTGCTTCGAAACAACGAACTGTCGCAACGGTGCACAGTTAGGGGGAACACTTCTTGAAATTATTATGAGGGATCATCTTATTTACTACCGTCGTTCTAAGTAAACAAGATGCAAAAACATGATAAACATCACATGCAATCAAATAATAAACGTGACATGATATGGCCAATATCACATAGCTCCTTTGATCTCCATCTTGGGGCTTCATGATCATCTTGTCACCGGCTTGACACCATGATCTCCATCATCATGATCTCCATCATAGTGTCTCCATGAAGTTGCTCGCCAACTATTACTTCTACTACTATGGCTAACGCATTTAGCAATAAAGTAAAGTAATTTACATGGCGTTTCTCAATGACACGCAGGTCATATAAAAGAATAAAGACAACTCCTATGGCTCCTGCCGGTTGTCATACTCATCGACATGCAAGTCATGATTCCTATTACAATAGCATGAACATCTCATACATCACATATAGATCATTCATCATTCATCACAACTTTGGCCATATCATATCACAAACCACTTGCTGCAAAAACAAGTTAGACGTCCTCTAATTGTTGTTGCAAGTTTTACGTGGCTGAATTAGGGTTCTAGCAAGAACGTTTTCTTACCTACGTGAAAGCCAAAACGTGATTTGTCAACTTCTATTTACCCTTCATAAGGACCTTGTTCATCGAATCCGCTCCAACTAAAGTAGGAGAGACAGACACCCGCCAGCCACCTTATGCAACTAGTGCATGTTAGTCGGTGGAACCGGTCTCACGTAAGCGTACGTGTAAGGTTGGTCCGGGCCGCTTCATCCCACAATACCGCTGAAGCAATAAAAGACTAGTAGCGGCAAGAAAGTTGACAAATCCACGCCCATAACAAATTGTGTTCTACTCGCGCAAGAAGAACTACGCATAGACCTAGCTCATGATGCCACTGTTGGGGAACGTTGCAGAAAACAAAAATTTTCCTACTCGTTTCACCAAGATCCATCTAGGAGTTCATCTAGCAACGAGTCATGAGATGCATCTACATACCTTTGTAGATCGCATGCGGAAGCGTTCAACGAACGGGGATGATGTAGTCGAACACGACGTGATCCAAATCACCGATGACCGAGTGCCGAACGGACGGCACCTCCGCGTTCAACACACGTACGGGACGGGAGACGTCTCCTCCTTCTTGATCCAGCAAGGGGGAAGGAGAGGTTGGTGATGATCCAGCAGCACGACGGCGTGGTGGTGGATGCAGGGCGTCACAGCAGCAGGACTTCGCCTATACTACGCAGGAGGGAGATGTAACAGGGAGAGAGGGAAGCACCAAAAGCCGTAGACCAAAGTCCCTCCTCTCCCCCACTATATATATAGGGGTGCCAAGGGGGGGGGGCGCCGGCCCTAGGAGATGGATCTCCTAGGGGGGGGGCGGCGGCCAAGGGTGGGGGGCTTGCCCCCCAAGGCAAGGGGGCGCCCCCCCTTTAGGGTTTCCCCTAACCCTAGGCGCATGGGCCCCTTAGGGGGTGGCGCCCCAGCCCACTAAGGGCTGGGTTCCTTCCCACTTCAGCCCATGGGGCCCTCCGGGATAGGTGGCCCCACCCGGTGGACCCCCGGGACCCCTCCGATGGTTCCGGTACAATACCGGTAACCCCGAAACTTGTCCCGATGGCCGAAACAGCACTTCCTATATATAATTCTTTACCTCCGGACCATTCCGGAACTCCTCGTGACGTCCGGGATCTCATCCGGGACCCCGAACAACATTCGGGTTACTGCATATACATATCTTCACAACCCTAGCGTCACCGAACCTTAAGTGTGTAGACCCTACGAGTTCGGGAGACATGTAGACATGACCGAGACGACTCTCCGGTCAATAACCAACAGCGGGATCTGGATACCCATGTTGGCTCCCACATGCTCCACGATGATCTCATCGGATGAACCACGATGTCGAGGATTCAATCAACCCCGTATGCAATTCCCTTTGTCAATCGATATATTACTTGCCCGAGATTCGATCGTCGGTATCCCAATACCTCGTTCAATCTCGTTACCGGCAAGTCACTTTACTCGTACTGTAATGCATGATCCCATGACCAGACACTTGGTCACTTTGAGCTCATTATGATGATGCATTATTATGATGATGCAAAAGATACTTGACATTGCAAAACTCTAGCAGACGAACCATACGATCTTTATGCTATGTTTATGATTGGGTCTTGTCCATCACATCATTCTCTTAATGATGTGATCTCATTATCAATGACATTCAATGTCCATAGCCAGGAAACCATGACTATCTGTTGATCAACGAGCTAGTCAACTAGAGGCTTACTAGGGACATGTTGGTGTCTGTTATTCACACATGTATTACGATTTCCGGATAACACAATTATAGCATGAATAAAGACAATTACCATGAACAAGGAAATATAATGATAATGTTTTTATTATTGCCTCGAGGGCATATTTCCAACATTTGTCGACCCAAAAGGTGCTAACAAAGTGTGCAAGCTCCAGCGATCCATTTTATGGACTGGTGCAAGCCACTTGGAGTTGGAATATACGCTTTGATAGTGTGATCAAAGCATATGGTTTTGTACAAACTTTTGGAGAAGCATGTATTTACAAGAAAGTGTGGGAGCTCTGTAGCATTTCTGATATTATATGTAGATGACATATTGTTGATCGGGAATGATACTGAATTTCTGAATAGCATAAAAGGATACTTGAATAAGAATTTTTCAGTGAAAGACCTCGGTGAAGCTGCTTATATATTGGGCATAAAGATCTATAGAGATAGATCAAGATGCTTAATTGGACTTTCACAAAGCACATACCTTGATAAAGTTTTGAAGAAGTTCAAAATGGATCAAGCAAAGAAAGGGTTCTTGCCTGTGTTACAAGATGTGAAGTTGAGTCAGACTCAATGCCCGACCACTGCAGAAGATAGAGAGAAAATGAAAGTCATTCCCTATGCTTCAGCCATAGGTTCTATCATGTATGCAATGTTGTGTACCAGACGTGATGTGTGCCTTGCTATTAGTTTAGCAGGGAGGTACCAAAGAAATCCAGGAGTGGATCACTGGACAACGGTCAAGGACATCCTGAAATACCTGAAAAGGACTAATGATATGTTTCTTGTTAATGGAGGTGACAAAGAGCTCGTCGTAAATGGTTACATCGATGCAAGCTTTGACACTGATCCGGATGACTCTAAGTCACAAACCGGATACATATTTTTATTAAATGGTGGAGCTGTCAGTTGGTGCAGTTCCAAGCAGAGCGACGTGGCGGGATCTACGTGTGGAGCGGAGTGCATAGCTGCTTCTGCAGCAGCAAATGAAGGAGTCTGGATGGAGTTCATATCCGACCTAGGTGTAATACCTAGTGCATCGGGTCCAATGAAAATCTTTTGTGACAATACTGGTGCAATTGCCTTGGCAAAGGAATCCAGATTTCACAAGAGAACCAAGCACACATCAAGAGACGCTTCAATTCCATCCACGATCAAGTCAAGGAGGGAGACATAGATATTTGCAAGATACATACGAATCTGAATGTTGCAGACCTGTTGACTAAGCCTCTCTCACGAGCAAAACATGATCAGCACCAAGACTCCATGGGTGTTAGAATCATTACAATGTAATCTAGATTAATGACTCTAGTGCAAGTGGGAGACTAAAGGAAATATTCCCTAGAGGCAATAATAAAGTTGTTATTTATATTTCCTTATATCATGATAAATGTTTATTATTCATGCTAGAATTGTATTAACCGGAAACTTAGTACATGTGTGAATACATAGACAAACAGAGTGTCACTAGTATGCCTCTACTTGACTAGCTCATTGAATCAATGATGGTTATGTTTCATGACCATAGACATGAGTTGTCATTTGATTAATGGGATCACATCATTAGAGAATGATGTGATTGACTTGACCCACCCGTTAGCTTAGCACGATGATTGTTTAGTTTGTTGCTATTGCTTTCTCCATAACTTATACATGTTCCTATGACTATGAGATCATGCAACTCCCGCATACCGGAGGAACACTTAGTGTGCTATCAAACGTCACAACGTAACTGGGGCAGTTCCGCTTCCAGTGACCATTTCCTTTGCAGTAGAAGCACTTAGTTTCAGGCTTGGGTCTAGCTTTGGGCTTCTTCATGGGAGTGGCAACTTGCTTGCCATTCTTCTTGAAGTTCCCTTTCTTTCCCCTGCCCTTTTACTTGAAACTAGTGGTCTTGTCAACCATCATCATTTGATGCTTTTCTTGATTTCTACCTTCATCGATTTCAGCATCACAAAGAGCTCGGGAATCGTTTCTGTCATCCCTTGCATATTATAGTTCATCACGAAGTTCCAGTAACTTGGTGATAGTGACTAGAGAACTCTGTCAATCGCTATCTTATCTGGAAGATAAACTCCCACTTGATTCAAGCGATTGTAGTACTCAGACTGAGCACATGCTCACTGGTTGAGCTATTCTCCTCCATCTTGTAGGCAAAGTACTTGTCAGAGGTCTCATACCTCTCGACTCGGGCATGAGTCCGGAATACCAATTTCAGCTCTTGGAACATCTTATATGCTCCATGGTGTTCAAAACGTTTTTGAAGTCCCGGTTCTAAGCCGTAAAGCATGGCGCACTAAACTATCAAGTAGTCATCATACCGAGCTTGCCAAATGTTCATAACGTCTGCATCTGCTCCTGGAATAGGCCCGTCACCGAGCAGTGCATCAAGGACATAATTCTTCTGTGCAGCAATGCGGATAATCCTTAGATCACGGACCCAGTCCGCATCATTGCTACTGTCATCTTTCAACTTATTTTTCTCTAGGAACATATCAAAAAATAAAACAGGGGAGCTATACGCGAGCTATTGATCTATAACATAGATATGCAAAAACTATCAGGACTAAGTTCATGATAAATTAAAGTTCAATTAATCATATTACTTAAGAACTCCCACTTAGATAGACATCCCTTTAATCATCTATGTGATCACGTGATCCATATCAACTAAACCATGTCCGATCATCACGTGAGATGGAGTAGTTTTCAATGGTGAACATCACTATGTTGATCATATCTACTATATGATTCACGCTCGACCTTTCGGTCTCAGTGTTCCGAGGCCATATCTGCATATGCTAGACTCGTCAAGTTTAACCCGAGTATTCTGCATGTGCAAAACTGGCTTGCACCCGGTGTATGTGAACGTAGAGTTTATCACACCCGATCATCACGTGGTGTCTCGGCACGATGAACTGTAGAAATGGTGCATACTCAGGGAGAACACTTGTACCTTGAAATTTAGTGAGAGATCATCTTATAATTCTAATGTCGTACTGAGAAAAATAAGATGCATAAAGGATAAATATCACATGCAATCAATATAAGTGATATGATATGGCCATCATCATCTTGTGCCTTTGATCTCCATCTCCAAAGCACCGTCATGATCACCATCGTCACCGGCTTGACACCTTGATCTCCATCGTAGCATCGTTGTCGCCTCGCCAACTATTGCTTCCACGACTGTCGCTACCGGTTAGTGATAAAGTAAAGCAATTACATGGCGATTGCATTTCATACAATAAAGCGACAACCATATGGCTCCTGCCAGTTGCCGATAACTGTGTTGCAAAACATGATCATCTCATACAACAATTTATATCTCATCACGTCTTCAACATATCACATCATAGCAAGCCCTGCAAAAACAAGTTAGACGTCCTCTACTTTGTTGTTGCAAGTTTTACGTGGCTGCTATGGGCTTCTAGCAAGAACCGTTCTTACCTACGCATTAAAACCACAACGATTTTTTGTCAAGTATGATGTTTTAACCTTCAACAAGGACCAGGCGTAGTCACACTCGATTCAACTAAAGTTGGAGAACCAGACACCCACTAGCCACTTGTGTGCAAAACACGACGGTAGAACCAGTCTCATGAACGCGGTCATGTAATGTCGGTCTGGGCCGCTTCATACAACTATTGGGGAACGTAGCAGAAATTCAAAATTTTCCTACGTGTCATCAAGATCTATCTATGGAGAGACTAGCAACAAGGGGAAGGAGAGTGCATCTACATACCCTTATAGATCGCTAAGCGGAAGCGTTCAAGTGAACGGGGTTGATGGAGTCGTACTCGTCGTGATTCAAATCACCGATGACCAAGTGCCGAACGGACGGCACCTCCGCGTTCAACACACGTACAGCCCGGTGACGTCTCCCACGCCTTGATCCAGCAAGGAGAGAGGGAGAGGATGAGGAAGACTCCTTCCAGCAGTAGCACAACGGCGTGGTGGTGATGGAGGAGCGTGGCTATCCTGCAGGGCTTCGCCAAGCACCACAGAAGAGGAGGGAGAGAGAGACGCAGGGCTGCACCACGAGAGATCTAATCGCCTATTGTGGGCAGCCCCTAGGCCTCATATATATAGGGGAAGGGGAGGGCTGCGCCCCCTCTAGGGTTTCCCACCCCTAGGGGGGCGGCAGCCCTAGATGGCAAAGGGGGTGGCGGCCAAGAGGGGGAGGGGAGAGGGAGGCGCCCCAATATGGGCCCTAAGGCCCATATCCCATTAGGGTTTGCCCCCTTTCCACCTCTTGGGCACCTTGGGCCCTTGTGGAGGCGCACCAGCCCACTAAGGGGCTGGTCCCTCACCACTCTTAGCCCACGCAAGCCTCCGGGGCAGGTGGCCCCACTTGGTGGACCCCCGGGACCCTCCCGGTGGTCCCGGTACGTTACCAATAAACCCCGAAACTCTTCCGGTGTCCAAAACAGGACTTCCCATATATAAATCTTTACCTCCGGACCATTCCGGAACTCCTCGTGACGTCCGGGATCTCATCCGGGACTCCGAACAACATTCGGTAACCACATACTAACTTCCTTTATAACCCTAGCGTCATCGAACCTTAAGTGTGTAGACCCTACGGGTTCGGGAGACATGCAGACATGACCGAGACGTTCTCCGGTCAATAACCAACAGCGGGATCTGGATACCCATGTTGGCTCCCACATGTTCCACGATGATCTCATCAGATGAACCACGATGTCAAGGACTTAATCAATCCCGTATACAATTCCCTTTGTCTATCGGTACGATACTTGCCCGAGATTCGATCGTCGGTATCCCGATACCTTGTTCAATCTTGTTACCGGCAAGTCTCTTTACTCGTTCCATAACACATCATCCCGTGATCAACTCCTTGAGCACCTTGTGCACATTATGATGATGTCCTACCGAGTGGGCCCAGAGATACCTCTCCGTCACACGGAGTGACAAATCCCAGTCTCGATTCGTGCCAACCCAACAGACACTTTCGGAGATACCTGTAGTGCACCTTTATAGTCACCCAGTTACGTTGTGGCGTTTGGTACACCCAAAGCATTCCTACGGTATCCGGGAGCTGCACAATCTCATGGTCTAAGGGAAATGATACTTGACATTAGCAAAGCTTTAGCATACGAACTACACGATCTAGTGCTATGCTTAGGATTGAGTCTTGTCCATCACATCATTCTCCTAATGATGTGATCCCGTTATCAACGACATGCAATGTCCATGGTCAGGAAACCGTAACCATCTATTGATCAACGAGCTAGTCAACTAGAGGCTTACTAGGGACATGGTGTTGTCTATGTATCCACACATGTATCTGAGTTTCCTATCAATACAATTCTAGCATGGATAATAAACGATTATCATGAACAAGGAAATATAATAATAATCAATTTATTATTGCCTCTAGGGCATATTTCCAACAGTCTCCCACTTGCACTAGAGTCAATAATCCAGTTCACATCGCTATGTGATTCACACTCAAGGTCACATCACCATGTGACTAACACCCAAAGAGTTTTACTAGAGTCAATAATCTAGTTCACATTTACCATGTGATCAACACTCGATGAGTTCTGGGTTTGATCATGTTGCTTGTGAGAGAGGTTTTAGTCAACGGGTCTGAACCTTTCAGATCCGTGTGTGTTTTACAAATCTCTATGTCATCTCCTAGATGTAGCTACCACGTTCTATTTGGAGCTATTCCAAATAACTGTTCAACTTGGAGCTATTCTAAACTGTTGCTCCCTTATACGTATCCGGTATCTCTACTCAAAGTTATCCGGATAGGTGTTAAGCTTGCATCGACGTAACCCTTTACGACGAACTCTTTACCACCTCCATAATCGAGAAAAATTCCTTAGTCCACTAGTTACTAAGGATAACTTTGACCGCTGTCCTGTGATCCATTCTTGGATCACTCTTGTACCCCTTGACTGACTCATGGCAAGGCACACTTCAGGTGCGGTACACAGCATAGCATACTGTAGAGCCTATGTCTTAAGCATAGGGGACGACCTTCGTCCTTTCTCTCTATTCTGCCGTGGTCGAGCTTTAAGTCTTAACTTCATACCTTACAACTCAGGCAAGAACTTCTTCTTTGACTGATCCATCTTGAACACCTTCAAGATCATGTCAAGGTATGTGCTCATTTGAAAGTACCATTAAGCATTTTGATCTATCCTTATAGATCTTGATGTTCAATGTTCAAGTAGCTTAATCCAGGCTTTCCATTGAAAAACACTTTCCAAATAACCCTATATGCTTTCTTTAGAAATTCTACATCATTTCTGATCAACAATATGTCAACAACATATACTCATCTGAAATTCTATAGTGCTCCCACTCACTTCTTTGGAAATACAAGTTTCTCATAAACTTTGTATACACCAAAATCTTTGATCATCATCAAAGCATACATTCCAACTCCGAGATGCTCACTCCAGTCCTCAGAAGGATTGCTGGAGCTTTGCATACTTATTAGCATATTTCAGGATAGACAAAACTTTCCGGTTGTATCACATACAACCTTTCCTCAAAAATCGTCGAGGAAACAATGTTTTGACATCCTATCTGCAAGATTTCATAAATAGTGCAGTAACTGCTAATATAATTCCAACAGACTTTTAGCATCGCTACAGGTGAGAAAGTCTCATCGTAGTCAACTCCTTGAACTTGTCGAAACCATCTTAACGACAAGTCGAGCTTTCTTAAATGGTGACATTTACCATCATTGTCCGTCTTCCTTTTTAAAATCCATCTGTACTCAATAGCCTTACGACCATCAAGTAGTTCTTCCAAAGTCTACACTTTGTTTTCATACATGGATCCTCCCTCGGATTTTATGGCCTCGAGCCATTTATCGGAATCCGGGCCCACCATCGCTTCTCCATAGCTCGTAGGTTCATTGTTGTCTAGCAACATGACTTCTAAGACAGGATTACGTACCACTCAGAAGTAGTACGCATCCTTGTCATCCTACGAGGTTTGGGAGTGACTTGATCCGAAGTCTCGTGATCAATATCATAAGCTTCCACTTCAATTGGTGTAGGTGCCATAGGAACAATTTCCTGTGCCCTGCCATACACTAGTTGAAGAGATGGTTCAATAACCTCATCAAGTTTCCACCATCCTCCCACTCAATTCTTTCGAGAGAAACTTTTCCTCGAGAAAGGACCCGATTCTAGAAACAATCCCTTATTGCTTTCGGATCTAAGACAGGAGGTATACCCAACTGTTTTGGGTGTCCTATGAAGATGCATTTATCCGCTTTGGGTTCGAGCTTATCAGCCTGAAACTTTTCACATAAGCGTCGCAGCCCCAAACCTTTTAAGAAATGACAGCTTAGGTTTCTCTAAACCATAGTTCATACGGTGTCATCTCATCGGAATTACGTGGTGCCCTATTTAAAGTGAATGTGGTTGTCTCTAATGCCTAACCCATAAACTATTGTGGTAATTCGATAAGAGACATCATGGTATGCATCATATCCAATAGGGTGCAGTTATGATGTTCGGACACACCATCACACTATGGTGTTCCAGGCTGTATTGGTTGTGAAACAATTTCCACAATGTCTTAATTCTGTGCCAAACTCGTAATTTAGATATTCATCTCTATGATCATATCATAGATACTTTATCCTCTCGTCACGACGATCTTTAAACTTCACCCTGAAATTACTTGAACCTTTCAATAATTCAGACTCGTGATTCATCAAGTAAATATACTCAACAAAATCATCTGTGAAGTAAGAACATAACGATATCCACTACATGCCTCGGCACTCATTGGACTGCACACATCAAAATGCATTACTTCCAACAAGTTGCTTTCTAGTTCCATTTTACTAAAACCGAGGCTTTCAGTCATCTTGCCCATGTGGTATGATTTGCATGTCTCAAGTGATTCAAAATCAAGTGAGTACAAAGCGGTCCATTTGCATGGAGTTTCTTCATGCATATATACCAACAGACATGGTTCGCATGTCTCAAACTTTTCAAAAACGAGTGAGCCCAAAGATCCATCAACATGGAGCTTCTTCATGCGTTTTATACCGATATGACTTACGCGGTAGTGCCACAAGTGGGTGGTACTATCATTACTATCTTATATCTTTTGGCATGAACATGTGTATCACTACGATCGAGATTCAATGAACCATTCATTTTAGGTGTAAGACCATTGAAGGCATTATTCAAATAAACAGAGTAACCATTATTCTCCTTAAATGAATAACCGTATTACGATGGACATAATCCAATCATGTCTATGCTCAACGCAAACACCAATCTCGATGGTAGAGGGAGCGTGCGATGCTTGATCATATCAACATTGGAAACACTTCCAACACATATCGTCAGCTCACCTTTACCTAGTTTCCGCTTATTCCGTAGCTTTTATTTCAAGTTACTAACACTTAGCAACCGAACCGGTATCTAATACCCTGGTGCTACTAGGAGTACTAGTAAAGTACACATTAACACAATGTACATCCAATATACTTCTATCGACCTTGCCAGCCTTCTCATCTACCAAGTATCTAGGGTAATTCTGCTCCAGTGGCTGTTCCCCTTATTACAGAAGCACTTAGTCTCGGGTTTGGGTTCAACCTTGGGTTTCTTCACCAGAGCAGCAGCTGAATTGCCGTTTCATGAAGTATCCCTTCTTGCCCTTGCCCTTCTTGAAACTAGTGGTTTCACTACCCATCAACAATTGATGCTCCTTCTTGATCTCTACTTTTGCGGTGTCAAACATCGCGAATATCTAAAGGATCATCATATATGTCCCTGATATATTATAGTTCATCACGAAGCTCTAGCAGCTTGGTGGTAATGACTTCGGAGAAGCATCACTATCTCATCTGGAAGATCAACTCCCACTCGATTCAAATGATTGTTGTACTCAGACAATCTGAGCACAAGCTCAACAATTGAGCTTTTCTCCTTAGTTTGTAGGCTAAGAAAATCGTCGGAGGTCTTATACCTCTTGACATGGGCACGAGCCTGAAATCCCAATTTCAGCCCTCAAAACATCTCATATGTTTCGCGACGTTTCAAAACATCTTCGGTGCCTCAACTCTAAACCGTTTAACTGAACTATCATGTAGTTATCAAAACGTGTATGTCAGATGTTCGCAACATCTATAGACGACGTTCGAGGTTCAGCACACTGAGCGGTGCATTAAGGACATAAGCCTTTCTAAGAAGCAATGAGGACAATCCTCAGTTTACGGACCTAGTCCGCATACTTGCTACTATCAACTTTCAACTAATTTTCCTCTAGGAACATATCTAAACAGTAGAACTATAGCGTGAGCTATGACATAATTTGCAAAATCCTTTTGACTATGTTCAGGATAATTAAGTTCATCTTATGAACTCCCACTTAGATAGACATCCCTCTAGTCATCTAAGTGATTGCACGATCCGAGTCAACTAGGCCGTGTCCGATCATCACGAGAGACGGACTAGTCAACGTCGGTGAACATCTTCATGTTGATCGTATCTTCTATACGACTCATGCTCCACCTTTCGGTCTTCTGTGTGATCCGAGGCCATGTCTGTACATGCTAGGCTCGTCAAGTTAACCCTAAGTGTTTTGCGTGTGTAAATCTGTCTTACACCCGTTGTATGTGAACGTTAGAATCTAACACCCGATCATCACGTGGTGCTTCGAAACACGAACTGTCGCAACGGTGCACAGTTAGGGGAGAACACTTCTTGAAATTGTTGTAAGGGATCATCTTATTTACTACCGTCGTTCTAAGCAAATAAGATGTATAAACATGATAAACATCACATGCAATCAAATAGTGACATGATATGGCCATCATCACTTTGCTCCTTTTGATCTCCATCTTCGGGGCTCCATGATCATCATCGTCACCGGCATGACACCATGATCTCCATCATCATGATCTCCATCATCGTGTCTTCATGAAGTTGCCTCGCCAACTATTACTTCTACTACTATGGCTAACGGTTAGCAATAAAGTAAAGTAATTACATGACGTTTAAGTTGACACGCAGGTCATAAATAAATAAAGACAACTCCTATGGCTCCTGCCGGTTGTCATATTCATCGACATGCAAGTCGTGATTCCTATTACAAGAACATGATCAATCTCATACATCACATATATCATTCATCACATCCTTTGGCCATATCACATCACATGGCATACCCTGCAAAAACAAGTTAGACGTCCTCTAATTGTTGTTTGCATGTTTTACGTGGCTGCTATGGGTTTCTAGCAAGAACGGTTCTTACCTACGCAAAGAACACAACGTGATATGCCAATTGCTATTTACCCTTCATAAGGACCCTTTTCATCAAATCCGATCCGACTAAAGTGGGAGAGACAGACACCCGCTAGCCACCTTATGCAACTAGTGCATGTCAGTCGGTGGAACCAGTCTCACGTAAGAGTACGTGTAAGGTCGGTCCGGGCCGCTTCATCCCACGATGCCGCCGAATCAAGATAAGACTAGTAACGGCAAGCATATTGAACAAAATCAACGCCCACAACTACTTTGTGTTCTACTCGTGCATAGAATCTACGCAATAGACCTAGCTCATGATGCCACTGTTGGGGAACATAGCAGAAATTCAAAATTTTCCTACGTGTCATCAAGATCTATCTATGGAGAGACTAGCAACGAGGGGAAGGAGAGTGCATCTACATACCCTTGTAGATCGCTAAGCGGAAGCGTTCAAGTGAACGGGGTTGATGGAGTCGTACTCGTCGTGATTCAAATCACCGATGACCAAGTGCCGAACGGACGGCACCTCCGCGTTCAACACACGTACAGCCCGGTGACGTCTCCCACGCCTTGATCCAGCAAGGAGAGAGGGAGAGGATGAGGAAGACTCCTTCCAGCAGCAGCACAACGGCGTGGTGGTGATGGAGGAGCGTGGCTATCCTGCAGGGCTTCGCCAAGCACCATAGAAGAGGAGGGAGAGAGAGACGCAGGGCTGCACCACGAGAGATCTAATCGCCTATTGTGGGCAGCCCCTAGGCCTCATATATATAGGGGAAGGGGAGGGCTGCGCCCCCTCTAGGGTTTCCCACCCCTAGGGGGGGCGGCAGCCCTAGATGGCAAAGGGGGTGGCGGCCAAGAGGGGGAGGGGAGAGGGAGGCGCCCCAATATGGGCCCTAAGGCCCATATCCCATTAGGGTTTGCCCCCTTTCCACCTCTTGGGCACCTTGGGCCCTTGTGGAGGCGCACCAGCCCACTAAGGGGCTGGTCCCTCACCACTCTTAGCCCACGCAAGCCTCCGGGGCAGGTGGCCCCACTTGGTGGACCCCGGGACCCTCCCGGTGGTCCCGGTACGTTACCAATAAACCCCAAAACTCTTCCGGTGTCCAAAACAGGACTTCCCATATATAAATCTTTACCTCCGGACCATTCCGGAACTCCTCGTGACGTCCGGGATCTCATCCGGGACTCCGAACAACATTCGGTAACCACATACTAACTTCCTTTATAACCCTAGCGTCATCGAACCTTAAGTGTGTAGACCCTACGGGTTCGGGAGACATGCAAACATGACCGAGACGTTCTCCGGTCAATAACCAACAGCGGGATCTGGATACCCATGTTGGCTCCCACATGTTCCACGATGATCTCATCGGATGAACCACGATGTCAAGGACTTAATCAATCCTGTATACAATTCCCTTTGTCTATAGGTACGATACTTGCCCGAGATTCGATCGTCGGTATCCCGATACCTTGTTCAATCTCGTTACCGGCAAGTCTCTTTACTCGTTCCGTAACACATCATCCCGTGATCAACTCCTTGATCACATTGTGCACATTATGATGATGTCCTACCGAGTGGGCCCAGAGATACCTCTCCGTCACACGGAGTGACAAATCCCAGTCTCGATTCGTGCCAACCCAACAGACACTTTCGGAGATACCTGTAGTGCACCTTTATAGTCACCCAGTTACGTTGTGACGTTTGGTACACCCAAAGCATTCCTACGGTATCCGGGAGCTGCACAATCTCATGGTCTAAGGGAAATGATACTTGACATTAGCAAAGCTTTAGCATACGAACTACACGATCTAGTGCTATGCTTAGGATTGGGTCTTGTCCATCACATCATTCTCCTAATGATGTGATCCCGTTATCAACGACATCTAATGTCCATGGTCAGGAAACCGTAACCATCTATTGATCAACGAGCTAGTCAACTAGAGGCTTACTAGGGACATGGTGTTGTCTATGTATCCACACATGTATCTGAGTTTCCTATCAATACAATTCTAGCATGGATAATAAACGATTATCATGAACAAGGAAATATAATAATAATCAATTTATTATTGCCTCTAGGGCATATTTCCAACAACAACAATACCGCCGAATCAAAGTATGACATGCTGGTAAGCAGTATGACTATTATCGCCCACAACTCTTTGTGTTCTACTCATGCATATAACATCTACGCATAGACCTGGCTCTGATACCACTGTTGGGGAATGTAATATTTCAAAAATTTGCCTACGATCACACATGATCTATCTAGGAGAAACATAGCAACGAGCAGGGAGAGTGTGTCCACGTACCCTCGTAGACCAAAAGCGGAAGCGTTAAGTAACGCGGTTGATGTAGTCAAACGTCTTCGCGATCCAACCGATCAAGTACCGAACGCACGGCACCTCCGCGATCTGCACACGTTCAGCTCGGTGACGTCCCTCGAACTTCTAGATCCAGCTGAGGTCGAGGGAGAGTTCTGTCAGCATGATGGCATGTTTACGGTGATGATGAAGTTACTGACGCAGGGCTTCGCCTAAGCACTACGACAAATATGACCGAGGTGGAAATATGTGGAGGGGGGCACTGCACACGGCTAAGAATCAACTTGTGTGTCTATGGGGTGCCCCCTCCCCCGTATATAAAGGAGGGGAGGAGGGGGCTGGCCGGCCTGATGGTGCGCCCCAAAGGGGGGATTCCTACTCCTACTAGGAGTAGGTTTCCCCCCTTTCCCAGTCCAACTAGGAGGGGGAGGAAGGGGAAGAGGAGAAGAAGGAAAGGGGGGCCGACCCCCTCCCCAATTCGGATTAGGCTTGGGGGGCGCACCTCCTCTTGGCCGCCTCCTCTCTCTTCCACTAAAGCCCATGTAGGCCCATTAAGCCGCCGGGGGGTTCCGGTAACCCCCCAGTACTCCGGTAAATGCCTGAACTCATCCGAAACCATTCCGGTGTCCAAACATAACCTTCCAATATATCAATCTTCATGTCTCGACCATTTCGAGACTCCTCGTCATGTCCGTGATCACATCCGGGACTCCGAACTACCTTCGGTACATCAAAACACATAAACTCGTAATACCGATCGTCATCGAACGTTAACCGTGCGGACCCTGCGGGTTCGAGAACTATGTAGACATGACCGAGACTCATCTCCGGTCAATAACCAATAGCGGAACCTAGATGCTCATATTGGTTCCTACATATTCTACGAAGATCTTTATCGGTCAAACCGCATAACAACATACGTTGTTCCCTTTGTCATTGGTATCTTACTTGCTTGAGATTCGATCGTCGGTATCATCATACTTAGTTCAATCTCGGTACCGGTAAATCTCTTTACTCGTTCTGTAATGCATCATCTTGTGACTAACTCATTAGTCACATTGCTTATAAGGCTTATAGTGATGTGCATTACCGAGAAGGCCCAGAGATACCTCTCCGACGATCGGAGTGACAAATTCTAATCTTGATCTATGCCAACTCAACAAACACCATCAGAGACACCTGTAGAGCATCTTTATAATCACCCAGTTACGTTGAGACATTTGATAGCACACTAAGTGTTCCTCCGGTATTCGGGAGTTGCATAATCTCATAGTCATAGGAACATGTATAAGTCATGAAGAAAGCAATAGCAATAAACTAAACGATCATAGTGCTAAGATAACGGATGGGTCTTGTCCATCACATCATTCTCTAATGATGTGATCCCGTTCATCAAATGACAACACATGTCTATGGTTAGGAAACATAACCATCTTTGATTAACGAGCTAGTCAAGTAGAGGCATACTAGGGACACTCTGTTTTGTCTATGTATTCACACATGTACTAAGTTTCTGGTTAATACAATTCTAGCATGAATAATAAACATTTATCATGACATAAGGAAATATAAATAACAACTTTATTATTGCCTCTAGGGCATATTTCCTTCAATATCATTCACCTAGCCCTAGAATTAGACCACATCTTGCGATCTCGAGGTAGATCAACTATGTACTTGATACATCCACATCAATATAAACAAGAGCAGGACGTAGGGTTTCACCTCCATCAAGAGGGCCCGAACCTAGGTAAACAACGTCTCTTTGTTCCTATTACCACCAATCCGAGAACCCACATAGCTCGGAACCCCCTACCCCGAGGTCTGCCGGTTTTCACTCCAACAGATGGTGAACTGGCAAGAACTCACTGCCTTCTTCCTTACCCTCTGGATACACCCGACACTCTGTTCTGGCTACACTACTTGTTCAACAAGTTTTTGGTCAACTCCATTCACTCTAAGATGGCGTGGGGGCATTGTCTAACCACCTCTCGGTTGTTTGGCGTGCACAGATTCCTCTTAAGATTTAAGATTTTCCTTTTGTGGGCGGTTAGACAACTTCTCCCTCCTAGTGACCAAACCATTAAACGCAATGACAATGTTGCGGCGTCTTATTCTCCTTGTAGAGAGAACGAAAACATGAAGCACATCATCTTCAAATGTGATCTGGCTAGATTCGTTTGTTGCATTCGATTATGGTTGACCGTAACTGGAGTCCTAATCATTTGGGTCCATGTCTTATGTCTCTGCCCGCACCTAGTTACCTTTTAGTATCTTTTCGTTGGCATGCACGCTTAATTCCCTTTTTTGCGGGGTGAACGAAATTTATTCCAAGATAATAGGGTTACAATCGAGAGGCATAAGCTCTTGAGTGCACAGTGGTCCTCTATATGGCCATACAACAGTGCTATGTTCAGTATGACTATACAACGCTAGACGATCTACAACCCTATTTTGAACACATTTAAGCTTCATAGGAGTAAAATATCTCCTTTCGATCAACAACTTAATCTCAGCAGCCAAGTGGCCGTTTTAAAACGAATGAGACAGACCCTTCACACACACACACAGAGAGAGGGACGTCAAAGTCTCTGAAGAATCTGACTAGACAATAACTCATCGTCGGTGTGCTGCAACGCCAAAGCCATACCTTGCATCAGCGCATGAATTTCTACTTCAAAGATGCCATTGCAGTTGAACAGAATCAGTAAGCTGCAAATATCTCACTTCCATCTGATCTGCGAAGAGTCATGCCCGCTGACGCTGTAACGTCCTCAACCGAAAAGGAGCCATCCACTGAGAGGGTTGAACGGTCTACCGGCAGAGGCGGCCATGCACCAATAGCTTTTGTCCTTCTTACCATCATAGTACGATCGTCCACCCGAGGAAACTTTCCTTTGATAATATCTTCAGTAGAATAACTTATTACCTTGTCTCCCGTCACTGCTATGAATTTATTTATAAAGTTGACATATGAATTTTCTTAAAAATAGGTCAGGGAGCTTGGGACATGATTACTGTGTCAAATCTAGCATTTTTTCTAGCAAACCAATATATGGTTGGATGGTTAGAAGGATAGTGATAACCACAATTCATCATGGTTCAAGTCGACGTTCCCGTCGACTATAAAGACTTTTGTGACGACTTTATCAATCTCAATATGGTGTGCAGGCTCAGTCTCTCAAGGTGCTCATAAGAATAGGGTATATATATGTGCATTAGATGAATGCGCGCATGTATAGTCGTTTACGTCTATACTGTGTTATTAAAAAACATGTTACAACTCATCATTTGTTTTCTGTTGCTGCTATGAATTTATTTATAATGTCAGCATATGATTTTCTTAAAAATAGGTCATAAAGCTTGTGAGATGATTATTGTGCCAAATCTAGCAATTTTTCAGCAAACCAATCTTGGCTTGCATGATTAGAAGGACATTGGTAACCACAATCTATCATGATTCAAGTCCTAAACTTGATACGGGTGTTTGTATTTTCCAGCATTTATTTCAGATTTTCTACCGGTGTGCATTCTGTGGGAGAAGATGTTCTCATCGATTACGGAGATGTTTATGGCGACTTCGTCAATCTTAAAATAATGTGTTAATTCAGTCTCTAAAGATCATAGAAATAGGGTATGCGTGCTTGTGTATAGTGTATATAGGGGTGAGGGTGCGTATGTATGAACGTATGTGTTATTTAAAAAACATTTCTTATGCAACAAAACGATGTGTTAGATGGAGCCTTACAGATGGGCCTCTCTAGTGGATAACGAGATTACCTCGATACAGCCAGCGGCACATCTCGCCGCCGACGAAGTCCCCAGTTCAGCAAACGCCGAGGCGCAACGCCAAAAGCTCCATCTCGCCGCCACCTCCCACCCTCCTTGTGCGCTATCGAGCTGCTACACTTCGGCACTTCCTCTGGTTTGTTGCTTCTCTCTTTCCTGTCGTCGCGGGAATGGGATTGGGATCCGTCTGAGCTGCGCAGTCCGATTCCAGGTCCAAATCTTCCTTTTTTTTCCCGTAGTCTCCAGTCCAAATTTCGCGGGACTACTTGTCGTTCTTGGATTCGGACCCATTTCCTACTCGAATTAGAGCTGAGCTGAGGCCTCGGTAGGTGGGTTGAGCTTCCTATTATATATACAAGTGCTGCCTGCCCCTGTTCCTGCTGGGTTGAACTAAAGCTGTGCGGTTGATAGCTGCAGAAGCGATTCATCGTTCAGAAGATCCGATTTTGCAATTTCTCCAATGGGGACGTGTAGCTTAGTGAGGATGATGAGCTTACTGCAGCTAGACTTGAGAATTTTGCGTACGCTGCTGGCTCTTTCTCCCCCTCCCAGTTCACATTGGAAATTCAGAAAACACCCGCCATTTATGCTGATGGAGACGGAGACCGTGGTGGAAATATTGCCAGAGCCGCCGCTGATGGAGACCGAGACTGTGGTTGAAACACTGCTGGAGCTGCCGCTGGATGTATTGATGGATATCTTTTCCCTCCTGGAGCTTCCTGACCTCATTCGTGCGAGCTCTGTGTGCTCCTTCTGGCGCTCTGCTTATAGTAGTCTACATAGCCAGCTTGGGCAATATAAGCGGCCCCAGACACCTTGCCTCCTCTACGCCTCCGAATCCGATGGTGAGAACGTAGCTTGTCTCTACAGTCTTGCAGAAAAGAGGGTCTACAAGCTAAATCTTCCGGATCCACCTATCCGTAGTAGGCATCTCATTGGGTCCTCCCATGGCTGGTTAGTTACTGCTGATGAGAAGTTCGAGCTTCACCTTCTCAATCCGATCACTGGTCAACAGATTGCCCTCCCCTCGGCGATCACCATTGAGCAAATAGAACCAATCTTAGATAGTGCCGGTGCAGTTAATAAGATTAAGATGTGGGATCTAGCGCCGAACGATGATCCGAATGAGTTTTCTGACTGCCTCTACATCAGGGCATTTGTGTTTCCTGATCCACCCATGGGAAGCTACATTGTGGTTATCATCCACAGTCCAGATCGATATCTTTCCTTTGCAAGGGTAGGTGATTATAAATGGACCTCGCTGCCGGGTGAGAACTATAAACAATGCATCCACATGGATGGTCTATTGTATGCATTCACAGAAACCGGAGGAGTCTATACTTTTGATCTGACCTGTCCTACCATCACAAGGAATATTATTGCAGATGAGTTGCAGAATTACATTAGTGGGACGGACGGGTACATGTACGTTGTTCAGGCTCCATGGGGTGATCTGTTGCAAGTTTGCAGGAAATCTGATGTCACAGAAGAGCTGCTCGTACAGACTGAGAAAGTATTGTTATATAAAGCTGATATGGCAGCAAAAAAACTTGTGGAAGTAAATGGCTTGCATGATCATGTGTTGTTTCTTGGGCGTAGTCAGTCGCAATGCCTTAGTGCGGAAGCTTATCCACAATTGAAGAAAAACTGTGTTTATTTCACAGATGATGAGACATATGTTTCGCACTATAAGAATAATCGCCGGGATATAGGTATTCTCAACTTGGGAAATGACAGTACGGAAGAAATTGTATCTCAGCTTTGGTGCAATTGGCCAAATCCCATATGGATAACACCAAATCTCACGAGCATGAATGCAAATAGCTAACATATTATGTATATGTACGTAGGTAGCTTCTCGAATGCTATTAGAAACTGTCCCATAGGGTTGTGCTAACCAAAATTCCCAAATTTGTGGGCAAATGCTATGAAAACGGAGGCATGTTCCGTATCTGTTCTTCACCTTGTGTGCTATGTTTTAAATGGCTTTTATATTCTGAACTGCTCAATATATTTCTGTTTCAGAGTACATATCTATGGTACTAACTTCCTCCATTTATAGGTATACAATAGAACCCAGTTTTTTCTTCACATAACCACATGTTTTTAGGTAAATATTTCATTATGATCTTTTTGGTGCGCATCTTTTCATTTCTTCTTTCAACAATTTGTACTCCTTTTTTCCTTGAAAAATAGGAGAGGTTAATAAGATATTCTGAAAACTGAAATAGCAATGCATAGCCAATCCTCATGTGTCACATGTGCAAACCACACAAACTTTGTAAGTTTCATAAAAATAAAATAAAATTGGAATTTGGACATGCTAAATGATTTCTACCAAGATTTGCAAATGTGCTTCCAAGTTCGTTAGAGAATTTAGCTCAAGGTACATATATGGGACTGATGGAGGAACAAGAATGCAAGGGCATTATCCTAGCTAGATTGATAAGTGATAACTGTATATCAGGTATGCTCTAAGTTGACTCTAAACCCATCGGTCTCATCTTGAGATACTAATACCATCTATACCACAATTCGAGAAGCAGGTGAAAACTGAGCACCAGTTAGTTTTTTAGGTTTCCTCCTCCGGCAGTTCAACAGTGTCTACCTCCTGGAAGTATGCTCTCTGCTTCTTGACAAAACCTTCTGGAACACAAATATATCTGAAGACGAGTTTTAAATCCTCAACAGTTCGCAAGAAATTCGCAATCTAAAACATCACTGCTATGGTTGTAACTTTCTAAAGTTTTGCTTCTAGAGTTTTTCCAGTGGAAATGGTGTGTACACACGGCTGGTGTTACCATACATTTACCCATGTACTCCCTCCGTTCCTAAATATAAGTCTCTATGGAGATTTCAATATGGACCACATACGGATGTATATAGACATATTTTAGAGTGTAGATTCACTCATTTTGCTCCGTATGTAGTCCATATTGAAATCTCTAAAAGGACTTATATTTAGGAACAGAGGGAGTAATACTTATGCCTTATACCCTTTACATTTGGAATATAAAGAAGAGCAGTTGACATATGGACCTAAGATCTCTAAACAGATATATGGACTAACTCCCATGCCACATAATTCATGGCTTGCTTTCTTAAGTTTCTATGGTACCAGTGACTAAGGTATTGGCTATAGTATGTGGTGTAGAAAATATTCAGAAGATAATAATATCTTGCCTTTCTGTAATGATTTTTCCGTTTTTGTTGTACAAGCTGAGGAATGATTTTTTTTCTCTCCAGGGGTTTGTTGTAGATGGATGCCGTAGCACCGGCTGACTGGGACTTTGGGAAGATGGCACAAGGAGGAGCTGTGGTGACAAATCAATCACTGTATTGTCAGACTTGAGACCAAGTTACAGTAGCTTGCAAGTACAACATAATCATTCCATTCCCCATCAATTCAGTGAGGTAGCATAGAAGCCTTGGCAGGTTCAACCACAAAGGAGTCAAGAACAGCACAATGCTACAGAGGAATAGCTTACAGTACAATATGAAGGCCTAATGGGAAAGCTGACTGATGTTTACAAACAAAGTGCTAAGAAATATTGGGCTATTTGTTAAGACAGGAACAAACAAATTTCGTTATCGCGCTGGGCTAGCCTTGTAAGTGATAGCTATAATATATCCGGTAACTTGACAAAACCTTCTGGTAACTTGTGTTTGCTTGAAGACGAGTTTTCCATCCTCAAAAGTTCTCGAGCAATTGGCAAGCTAAAACACCGCTACTACTGTTCTAACTTCTAAATTTCTACTTCTAGAGTTTGTCGAGTGAAAGTTGTATGTACACATGACTGGTGTTACTATTACCATTTGCCCGTTAATACTTATGTCTTATACTCTTTACATTTAGAGTATAAACAAGAGTAGTCTAGGTATGAACCTAAAATATTGAAACAGATATATGGACCTAACTCCGAAACTAGATGAATTCATGACTTGCCTTCTTAAGTTTGCATGATACCAGCAACTAAGGTATCGGCTCTATAGCATGCAGTGTAGAAATATCCAGAAGATCATATCTTGACTTGCTGTATGGGCTATCTGTTTTTATTGTAGAAGCTGAGGAATGCTTTTTTTTATCCCAGGGGTTTGTTTTTGATGAATGCTGTGGCACCTTCTGGAAGATGGCGCAAGGAGGAGCTGTGAGGATAAGTCAATCACTGTATTGTCAGACTGGAGACCAAGTTACAATAACTTGCAGGTTCATCGTAATCATTCCATTCCTCATCAATTCAGCGAGGTAGAAGAACAGCCTTGGCAGATTGAATGGGTATATCCCAGGGAGGTCATGTTAAAGCTCAGTTTTGAGGAAGATTGGGTGCAAACAATCATGAAATGCATGGAAACGGTCTCCTCCTCGGTGCAAATTAGTGTCCAATTTTCTGAATTCTTCAAGCCAACAAGAGGAATACACCAAGGAGATGCATTTCTCTGCTTTTTGTAAATTTGTAATGGTATGAAAGAGAGACGCAGTCGTCTATTTGTCCCGTTTCTTGCTTGTAACTGGTGCAGAATCATAACATAACATGAACATTTTCCATCATAAACGACAGATCAGACTGCTCCACATCACACTGGAGTAGGTGCATTTAGCTACTACGAGTAGTTTTGTTTTGCTCAATGTGCAAAAAAATTGACAGACAGATATGAAAGAAAAATAAGAGTACTATCAAATACTCTTAGATGTCTGAAAATTTACACTTGTCTAACTGTTGCAGAAGCACAAAATGCTGTTCACATTTACATGATTGTGTAATGCTCCACATGGCATTAGAGACGGTGCATTGAACTACTCATTTTTTTGCTTTACTAAAAAAATGACAGACATGTATCACATTCCGTGCCTCTGAATTAGGGTCAGTTTCTTCTTCCTGGCGAGATTCTTCTCCTTCTCGATCGATCGAACTAATGCCCATGAGCATACTGCTCGTGGTGTGCGATGTCCTGGCCATTTGTTGCCATGGCGTAACATCCCTTCTTGCTGCATCTGTACCTGTACGGATCTGTGCTTGACTTGTGGAAACGCTTCATGTGCTTTTTGACCTGAGAAGAAAGAGAAGAGAATGAGACGAGAAAGCAAAGATAGTTCGGAAGAGAACACATGCCAATGTCAATGTCATTCGGAAAATAGACACCAACAGTATCAAGGAAGGACGACCAACCATGTGAAGGTCATTCAGAAGCTTTGCAGGGTCTTGCTCGTCCTTGATGAAGCAGGCGAGGCAGTAGATGCTCTTGCCCCCGAGGGAGGAGCAAGCGGCCACGTACCGTAGGTGCATGTCCCTGCACTCGTCCACCTCTGGCTCCAAGAAAGAATCGTCTTCTTGGAGACCATCCGAGCGAACGGCTTGAGCAGGACGACGACGTCGACGGGCACGACGAGGGTGCCGAAAGGCATGGGCAGGGGGTGAGGGCTCGTTCTTGCCGGCGGAGTCGTCTTTGGTACCCGCGGCTGGGGGCGCGCAGTCCTTCTTGTCGACGTCGTCCTTGCCGAGCTCGTCCGGGCCGGCGAGATAGGCGTTCTTGCCTGTGGAGTCGATGCCGAACGCGGCCGCGCCGGCGAGGTCGGTGTTCTCGCCCATGAAGTCGACGCCGAAAGCGGGCGGGCCGGCGAGGGCGGAGTCCTGGAGAAGATCCTTCTTGCGGCCGCCGGCGTCGTCGTCGTCGTCGTCCGTCAGGTTCTTGGTACCCGCCCCCTGGCTGGCGGTCGGCGTGAATGGCTGGATGCCGAATTCCTGCTCCTTCTTGCGGCCGGCGTCGTCGTCGTCGTCGAGCGTGGGCTGAGATTTGCTAGAGGAGTACCCGCCGTCGTCGTTGTCGTCGTCGTCGCGGACCTGAGTCTTGCAAGAAGAGTACCCGTCGTCGTCGTCGTCTTCGTTGCCGACGAGCGCGGCCTCGGCGTTGCCTACGAGCGGGCGGGCGCCAGCGACCGGCGCCGTGGAAGCGCCCTGCCAGTTCTTGGCCGCCTGAATCCGGCACCAGAGGCGCCAGAGAAAGTCGACGAAGTCTGCCTTCCACGCACCACCAGGCGCGGCCGCGCACAGGCGGCGGAGGAGGCGGAGCACCGTGGACTTCGAGTCCATAGTCGCGAGAGGGCTTCTTGTGGGCAGGTTTGCAGGAGGAGGGGAGGGGCGCTCTGAGGGCGAGGAGGGATGGGCGGAAGCGGTGGTCGAGCTCTCGGGGGGTTGCGACTTGCGACGACGGGGAGGGGAGGTGGTAGTATTTCAGCGGGCGGGAGCCGGAGGTGATTTTAAAGAGGGGAGGAGCGAGGCCGAGCGGCGCCACCAAGCCCATGGGCTTTTTTCCCATGGCCCAATCGCTTTTTTCTTTCCTTTTTTTTTCTCTGGCCCGGGTCATCTCTGCCGCTGACGGCGATGGCCGGTGGTGGGTGGGCAGGGGCGGCGGGCCGGGGTGGCCGCTGAATGGTTTTTTTCCCGAGCCGCCTGTGATATTCACCGACGAGTGGAGGCTGAACCCTGGGCATTTCCACCGAACCGTCTCCGTGGTTCCGTGCCGGTTCATAACCCGACCGACCCGACGGACCCGACTGACCGAGCCCAACCACAGACGGGCCGTTCCTCCTCCGCTCCCCGGATCCAGAGCTAGCTCCGCCAACCAACCCTACTCCAGTACTCCGCTCCGCCGCCCTCTCCGCCGGCGACATCCCTCGCGCTCGCCATGCGCTGTTGGCGGGGGACTGGCGCATGAGCTAGCGCCGGTCCCTCTCACCATGAGAGGAGCAGACCGCCAACAAGGGCGCCGCCGTGACGGGGGGCTCCAGGCCCGCCGCCTTTTCCTCCTGCCGGTCGCCGCTACCCACTACCTCCCCCAGCTTCCCTCCGTATCCGCCTCCTTCCATCGCTCCACGCCCCTCACCAACACCACCGGAGCTGCCTGCACCCTCTCCACGACCTGACCATTCCAGGTTCATCTCTCTCTCTCCCTCCCTCCCTCCCTCTCCATCTATGCTCAAAAGATGTAGTTATGCAAGTGAGGAATTGCTTGGTGAAGATTGAAATGGCAGGTTGTGAGGGTGTTAAGTGCAGTAAAAATGCCTTTCAGCTGCTGCATTTGGTTCCAGTGAAAATGACAGGCTGTGCACTTCTGTTTGCTTGGTTCCAGTGCATCTGCTGATCTGTGATACGTATTATGCTATGCACATCAATGATTGAATAGCGAGAAAACTTGCGGACCATTGCCACTGCAGGGAACAAATATTAGACCCTCACACGGCAGGGTCAACAGTGTCAACGATAGAAATCAAATGAATGGTTTAGTCGACAGTGTCAACGATAGAAACAACCAATCGTCTGTTAGTTTATCAAGTTTTTATTCCTTTCTTGGAGATCAAATCCTTTCTACCGAGCTTGAAACACACACAGCAAGTTGGGCACCTCTTTTGCACTTCTCGTCCAGCAGTGTTAAGTTTCACAGCTGAACACTGTCTATTGCAAGTCTGTTTCGGTTGATCTTATATTATTCTTATGGGTGTCGTTGCACAACTCCCTGTGTAGGTAAAAGACATAAAGTTAACAATTGGCATGGATATAGTGCGGGGTGAAACTGTAATACAAGATGTGGAAGGTCTGCATTGAGAATCATAGACCATTGCTTGAATTCCCAAAATGAATCTTTACTTAAACTCTCTGGTTAGATTTCCTCAGTCATAGCACAAGTTACTATTTGGTTCTTCTCTTTAGCTCGAGTGCCATTGCGATAGTCATGTTTCATCTACTGTGTCTCAGGTGGATGTTCTGAAAGCAGCATTTCTTCCAATCGAAAATATGAAGTTATATCTGATTGTGCGTCGTCGAAACTTTGCTGGGGCACCACATATTGTGCCTGCTCTGGATGGTCCTCGAGATGGAACTTCAACATCTGAATCTCATGTTTCTGCATCTTCTACTTCTTCTGAAAGTATTCAGGATCTGTCCAAGATACAGAAACATGGCCATCGAATAAATTTCGTGTTTCAGTAAATCTGGTTGAGCTTTTTCTGCATTCAGGAGCAACAAGGGATTCCCCTCTGGCTAAAGGTGCGGGTACTATTTCAAGAGGAATATTCTTTGGAACTTCGTTGACCCTTACACATGTTTAGCACTTCATTTCCATGTCCAATTCCTTGCTTTAAGTTGTCTCATAACCATATTGAGTCCTGGCTTGCGCCAACTTGTATTATACAGTACCACCTGCTACAGTATTGCTAAAACATCAGTGCCAATTTGGTCGTCTAGTGCAACCTGGACAAGTAGTTCACTATTAGTAGTAACTAGAAGCAAACGGCCGCGTTGCTGTGCCGTCTAGAACCAGTGTTGAGCTGAACTGTGCAAGGAAATTTTGATATTGAACATGCACACAACCCTCTTATATAAAAAATACTGTCCTTTTGGTTAGAAGATCCCTGTGAAGAAGGAAAAGGGGATTCCTGTTTCATTAACTATAGGGGGATTAGACAGAAAAAATAGAACATCTCATATGAAATGGATGCAATGACAACAATAATTCTTTTTTTTTCCTTTTTTCTTTTGAGACTATGGCTGCCCTTTGGATCAAAAGGAACAAAAGCTAAGCTGTAAAAGCATGTTCCTAAATTTTCCTTTGTGATCCAAACAATGTCAAAAGTGTCGTCTTATTTCACTAATTTATTCACAATGAAGAGCGTCTATCTGGTCAGAAAAGTACATTTGAACTAGTGAAGGTCAAATAGAATGACCTTCTACTGAAAAAGGCTTTCCCTCTGCTTTATATATAAAGCAAACCGCCCGAGCCCACAAGCATCCACACACAAGTTCACACCACACGCACACACGCGAAGAAGTCGAAGACGAACACCCACACACAAAAGGTAGCAAGGGTACAACTGAGGGCACAGCTCAACAGTCCTTAAAAGATAAAACAAAAACAATCCGGTAGGAGCCCAAGGGACAGTCCGAAGGTCCTACGACGTGAGGAAGCTGCGTGCCTAGTTTGGCTCCGGGGGTGGTGGCGGAAGCGGAGGGGCCACGCCGAAGGCCATCGCTCGAAGGTCGGCAAGGAGGGTCGCGATGACGTTCCGATCCTAGGGGCGGCTAAGCGGCCGCCAAAGCTACAAGTAACCGCACATTTTGAAAATCGCGTCAGTGGCACGTTGAAGAGGAGCACGTTGGATGACAAGCTTATTGCGGATAGTCCAGAGCGTCCAAGCAAGGATCCCGATGCACAACCACCTAATGTGGCGGTGGTGGGGTGCAGATGCTTGGATTTCTGCCAACAAGTCCGAGAAGTTGGTGTTACACCAACAACCCCCAACCACGTCGCGGAAGCAGGTCCAAAGGAACTGAGCGGCAACGTGGGAGAAGAATATATGGTTAGCATCCTCCCCCGTGCCGCAGAGCGGGCAGGACCCATCCCCTGGGCTGTTGCGCTTCAGAACCTCCACGCCAGAGGGGAGCCGCCCACGAATTCATTGCCACAAGAATATCCTAATTTTCAGAGGGAGGGCAGTGGAGGTTGCAATGGCCTGGTATAGGGACTTGGCCGAGAAGTGGCTAGACGTCTCCAGGAGCCAGGAGACGGAGTCGTGTGTAACGCCCCGAGACCGATGTGCCAGGTGTCGTGCAGTTATTCGATGTTGTTGCGTTGTCATGTGCTTGCGTGTTGCATCATGTCACGTCATCATGTGCATTGCATCATGTCATCATGTCATAATCTTTTGCATCTCAACTAAATAATTCGTATGGATCTTCGATCCATTTAAATCGAGGGAAGGATGACTTCTCTTTATAACATATCCTCCCGATATTAGTGGGGCTATTATAAAATATTCCATTCTTTCGGAATTAACCAAAACACACTTGCAAAATCCCAACGCCTTTTATTATTTCTTCTCTTGGCCTCTAACCTTGTCACATGTCCTTTCTTCATTTTTCCGGAGCCCCACCTAAATTCTCAACATTTTTGGGCACTTCAAACCCAAGTCCCAGTTCAAACCATTTGAATTAAATTCAAATGAGTTTGAATTTAAATCTTGCAATCTTGCCACTCCAATTTGCTTGGAACGAGCACTTTTTCGTGAGTCCAGGAAAATTAAACCCTTTCCCAAATTCCTTCCCTAATCCTTACTTTTCTCTCTTTTGCTTCCTTCCTTTTTTTTCTTTTTTTTCTCTCTTCTCTCCTCTGTTTTGAGTAGAGAGGTTATGGGGGAGAAGAGAGCCCAGCAGGCCTCCAGCAGGCCCGGCCATCTCTAGGCCAGCCGCGCCCTGCCCACCTGGGCCTCCCTCTCCTCTCGCGCCGGCCTCCAAGGCCCAACCTCCTTCCGAGGCCAAGGCCCAGCCGCCCAACCAATCCCTCCTAACCCTAAGGCGCACCCCTGGCCCGATCCCCTCCTCCCTCGCTCTTTCCCTCGCGCCGCCAGGGAGTCGATCGAACCCATCTCCCTCTCCCTCTCGCCTCACGCACGCATCGCACCAGGGGTCGATCCCATCTCTCCCCGATCGATCCCATCTCCCTCGCTCCTCTCGTCCTCTCGCTGCCCGATCCCCATTTCCCCTGTCATCGCCCCGCCTCGGCGCCGACGTCCTCCATGGCCGCGCCTAGCCAAGCTCGGGGCTCCGCTGCCCTGCAACCTCCGCGCCCGAGCTGCTTTGCTGCTGCTCCCTCACTCCCCCGCCGGATCTCCTCCCTCGCCGCGTCGCCGGGGCCGCCGGGCACCACAGCGCCGCCGCGGCCCTGCCGGTCCAGAGTACCGCGCCTACGCCCCTGCCATGGCCGCTGCCGCTATGCTCCCAGCGCGCCGTGCCCTACTTCTCCTCCCACGCCAGTGAGCCCCTCCCTGGTGCTGCGCCTGTTTCCCCTCCTGCATCGCCTCGGTTCTCACCTGAGACGATGACGAGCACCCAGAGCAGCACCTCCCTCTGTTCCCTGCGCCGCTGCATCGCCGGAGCAGACAACTCCATCTGCCCCGACCTCCTCGTCACTGCTGCGCCCGTCCCCGGCCACCGGTGCCCTTGCCGGAGCCACCTTGCCTCGCCTCCTTCTGCAGGCCCCAACGTGCCAAGTCCCCGCCGTTGCCGCTGCTACTGCGAGTTCCACGACCGTTGCTCCTGCATCGCGCCAAGTCCCTGCATCACGCCCTGTTGCAGTGGACACCAAGTCCAACGGTCACCGAGCGTGGAACTCACAAAGTACCACAAGTTCCTGATGGATGCGCCAAGTCCCCAGCAAGACCCGTTTTCGCCAAGTTCGTCTACACGAAAACGTCAAGTACCACTACGGGACGAAGAACGCCAAGTACCTCTCCGAAAACGAACGTGTACCACTACGTCCGGAGGCATCGGATCCGTCAAGTCCGAAGACCCAAGTACCACGACGACCGTCGAGACCGCCAAGTTCTACTACCGATGAACGCTTTGGACGTCAAGTACCCCTTCGAGATGACGAGATCGGCAAGTTCGAGGACCCCAAGTACCCCTTCGAAACGCGTTCCTCTACCGTCGCAAGTACCACTCCGAACCATGTACGACGACCGTCGCCGAAGACCCGTGTAACGTGAACGTGAACGACTACCGTCGCGAGTACCTCTACGTCGTCATGTACCCCCACTTCCACTACCATCGCGAGAACGACTACTTCCCCTACTTCCCACGACGACCCCGTGTACAACTACTTCCTCGTCGACACGTGTACCCCTACCGCCGAACTCGATCCGTTTCGATGATGCTCGCTTCAAAGGTATAACCCCGAGACGACCGCCGTGAACGAATGCATGTGTGATGTATGAAATGCTCGTGTTTGCCCCGTGTCGGAGTTGTTCGGTGCACGTTGCCCCTCTTTTTGCCTTGCCACCATCTTGTGGGAACCCGGTATCCGGGATCACCCCACCTCCTATCGCGTGTTACGCTCCCGTCACTTTCGTTTGCACCGGGATCTCAATCGAGTTACCGGAACCGGTATGTTGCCGTGGCATCATTTTCGGACTCGTTGCCGTGGCACCCCCTTCTTTTTTCCGCCACGATGACAAATGCTTCATAATATGCTCTTGTCAACATTCTTCATAAAATTGCTTTAACTTGTTCATGTCATCCGCATCATGATAACGACAATTAAAATGGATTAAATTGATGTTTGGTTAATTTTGCTTAAATGCCACGTTAAAATGATTTAATTCATAACTATTCAACCGTAACTCCGTTTTTAATAAACTTTATATGTAAATGGGGTAGAATAATGCCTAGTTTATCGTGGTGACCTTTATTTGCATGTTAAACAACTCTAAAATTGTGTTTAGGACAGATCAGGACCTAACCTAATATTTGCACATGAGGATTTTTCGGACTTGTTGTTTTGTTGTTCCGGCCTCATTTAAACATGCCTAGATTAGATAGTTTCATCATGTTTCACCTCTTGCCATGTTAATTAACATTTAATATTGTTGGGTACATAAACGAGAGAGAACTAAATAATTGATGTGGTGTTTTGTCAATATGCATCCCGATGCATATTGAGCTCCACTTAATGTGTAGGTTCGTTTGTGCACTTTGCCATGCCATACCTCTTTAAACCGGACATGCATCATACTTGATTGTGCATCATGCCATGTTGATGTCGTGGTTGTTTACTATGTTGTGTGTGCTTCTTTTCCGGTGATTGCTTCTTCGGGTTGGGTCCGATAACGTCGAGTTTGTGAGGACCCGTTCGTCTACGTTCGTTTGTCTTCTTCATGGACTCGTTCTTCTTCCTTGCGGGATTTCAGGCAAGATGATCATACCCTCGAAATCACTACTATCTTTGCTATGCTAGTTTGCTCGCTCTTTTGCTATGCCATTGCTACGATGCCTACCACTTGCTTGTCAGCCTCCCAAATCGCTTTGTTCAGCCCCTAACCCACCATTGTCCTAGCAAACCGTTGTTTCGCTATGTTACCGCTTTGCTCAGCCCCTCTTATAGCATTGTTAGTTGCAGGTGAAGATCGAAGTTTGTTCCTTGTTGGAACATGGAGGCCGTTCCTTGTTGGAACATTTATTTACTTGTTGGGATATCACTATATATCTTATTTAATTAATGCATCTATATACTTGGTAAAGGGTGGAAGGCTCGGCCTTATGCCTGGTGTTTTGTTCCACTCTTGCCGCCCTAGTTTCCGTCATATCGGTGTTATGTTCCCGGATTTTGCGTCCCTTACGCGGTTGGGCTATAATGGGAACCCCTTGACAGTTCGCCTTAAGTAAAGCTTCTCCAGCAATGCCCAACATTGGTTTTACCATTTGTCACCTAGCCTTTTCTTTCCCTTGAGTCGGCCGGCTCAAGGGTCATCTTATTTTAACCCCCCCGGGCCAGTGCTTCTTTAAGTGTTGGTCCAACTGAGCGATGTCCGAGGCTACCAGGGGCAACTCTGGGCTGGCTTATCCGACGTCTTGCTCATCCGGTGTGCCCTGAGAAAGAGATATGTGCAGCTCCTATCGGGATTTGTCGGCACATCTGGGTGGTGTTGCTGGTTTAGTTTTACCCTGTCGAAATGTCTTGTTGTACTGGGATACCGAGTCTGATCGGAACGTCTCGGGTGGAGGTTTATTCCTTCGTTGACCGTGAGAGCTTGTGATGGGCTAAGTTGGGACACCCCTGCAGGGATTTGATCTTTCGAAAGCCGTGCCCGCGGTTATGGGCAGATGGGAATTTGTTAACGTCCGGTTGTAGAAAACCTAAAGTTGACCTTATTTTAAAAGAATCAACCGCGTGTGTAACCGTGATGGTCTCTTTCCGGCGGAGTCCGGGAAGTGAACACGGTTGTTGGAGTTATGCTTGACGTAGGTTGCTTTAGGATCACTTCTTGATCATACTTTTATCGACCGTGCTTTGCCTTCTCTTCTCGCTCTCATTTGCGTATGTTAGCCACCATATATGCTAGTCGCTTGCTGCAGCTCCACCTCATACCTTTACCTTACCCATAAGCTTAAATAGTTTTGATCGCGAGGGTGCGAGATTGCTGAGTCCCCGTGGCTCACAGATACTTTCAAAACCAGTTTGCAGGTGCCGATGAGTCTGTGCAGATGACGCAACCAAGCTCAGGAGGAGCTCGTTGATGACCTTGTTCATTTGTGTTGTTTCGTTCTAGTTGATCAGTAGTGGAGCCCAGTTGGGGTCGATCGGGGACCTTTGTCGCATTTGGGGTTCTTCTTTTATTTTGGTTCCGTAGTCGGACCTTGAGTGTAATTGTATGATGTAATGTTTTATTCATGTAATTGTGTGAAGTGGCGAGTGTAAGCCAACTATGTAACCTTTTTCCCCTATTATATTACATGGGTTGTGTGAAGATTACCTCACTTGTGACATATGCCTTCAATGCGATTATGCCTCTAAGTCGTGCCTCGACACGTGGGAGATATAGTCGCATCGAGGGTGTTACATCGTGCATGTGGTCAACGTCTATGGGTTGGGTTGCAAGGCAATGCACTATAGGAGGTCGTCCCAAGCAGCCACCTCAGGGGGGCCGAAGGGCCGACGGAACATGAGGCGCCCTAAGTCAATAAGGGCTACCTCGACGGAGACCCGAGGGTCAACCGCGATGGAAAATAGTTCTGGGAAACGGGCGGCGAGGGGGCGGTCCCCCACCCACCGGTTGAACCAGAATAATGTCGAGGAGCCAGATCCAACGGAGATGGATGTACCAATCCGGAGGATCGGCATGACCTGGATGACAGCCTGCCAGAACTGGGAGCCTCTAGAACGCTGGCAGAAGGCAAGAGGCTGGTCTTGAAGGTATTGGTTCCTGACGATGTCCAACCAGAGACCACCCTCACCATTGGTGATCCTCCAGAGCCAGCGCGTCAGTAAGGCGATATTCATGCGCCTAGAGGACATGATCCCAAGGCCACCCTGGTCCTGCGGTTTACAGATGTTCGTCCAGCTGACCATGTGGTATTTTTGTTTATCCCCCTCCCCAGCCTAGAAGAACCGGGCCTGGTACTTGTCGATCTCCTGGTGCAGGGTCTCATGGAGGCTATAGACGCTCATAAGGAACATGATGAGGCTTGACAACGAGGAGTTGATGAGGATCGTCCGAGTCGCCTTAGACAACCATCTGCCCCTCCATGGTTCTACGCAGTGCTGCATCCTGGACACCGCAAGATGAAGGTCTGCTATAGTCAGTCTAGAGTCACTGATGGGGATCCCCAAGTAAATTATGGGGAAGGAACCTAGCCTGCAATTCAGCCGATCTGCCATGTCTTGGCACTTCGTAGGGGAGTATCCAAGAATCATCACTTCGCTCTTATTAAAGTTGATCGTGAGGCCAGACATCTGCTGGAAGCATAGGAGGAGGAATTTCAGGTTGGCAATATCAGATCCAGAGCCCTCAATCATTATGATGGTGTCGTCAGCATACTGGAGGGAGACCCCTCCCCCTCCTACCAGATGGGGCACCATGCCCTGAATATGGCCTGCCACTTTGGCCTTGTCAGTGACTCTAGACCACCATGTTGAACAAAAAAGGCGAGAAGGAGTCCCCTTGACGGACTCCACACAGTATGGGAAGTAGGGTCCAATCTCGTCGTTGATCTTCACCGCAGTCCGGCCGCATGAGACCAGCTGCATGACTCTGGTGACCTAGCGGTCGTCGAAGCCCTTGCGCAACAGAACTTCCCGGAGGAAGGGCCAGAGGACAGTGTCATAGGCTTTGTGGAAGTCTAACTTCAGGAAGACCGCCCGTTGGTGCTTGGAGCGGACTTCGTGCAGGACCTCGTGGAAGACCAACACCCCATCGAGAATGAGCCGGCCTTGAACGAAGGCCGATTGGTTGGGGTGGGTTATAGTGTCCGCGAGCTGGGTCATCCTATTGGCGTACCCCATCTCCAAAATCTGAAAAATCACGTTTATAACCGTGATTGGGTGGAACTGGCAGATGTCCGTAGTGCCTGGAACTTTGGGGATGAGCGTAATGATCCCGTAGTTCAAGCGGCCAAGGTCCATGGACCCTACATAGAACTCGTCAAACAGGGCCATGACCTCCGCCTTGATGGCATGCCAGAAGGATTGGAAGAACTTCACCGGGAGGCCATCCGGGCCTGGAGCCGAAGATGGGTTCATGCCCTTGATAGCCAAGAGGACCTCCTCCTCAGAGAACGGCGCCATGAGGGCAGCATTTTCCTCGGCCATGACACGTAGGCGACCCGACCGAGTGTCGGGTGCCAGTGATGCCCCACCCCAAGGGGAGGGGGAGAAGTGGGCTTTATAGAAGCCGTCCACGTGAGTGCGGATATCCGATGACCGCTGAAGTAGGGTGTCGCTGTCCCAGAGGAAAGGGATGGTGTTGCGGCGTCTCCTCCCATTTGCAATCGCCTGAAAATAGGCGGTGTTTGCGTCACTTCGTAGCACCCACCGCTGGGTGCCGCGCTGAGATACAATAAACAACAACTCTATGCACTGAAAAAGCCTTTAGAGTAGGCTAGAGGTGAAACCCATAAGATCTCGCGACCAACTCATGGCTCTGGCATGGATAGCAAGCTTCCACGCACCCCTCTCTTAACGGACTCCTCCCATGTCAAATTCGGTCTACCCCGACCTCTCTTGACATTCTCCGCATGTTTTAGCCGTCCGCTATGCATTGGAGCTTCTGGCTGAATATGACCAAACCATCTCAGACGATGTTGGACAAGCTTCTCTTCAATTGGTGCTACCCCACTCTATCTCGTATATCATCATTCTGGACTTGATCCTTCCTTGTGTGGCCACACATCCATCTCAACATATGCATCTCCGCCACACCTAACTATTGAACATGTCGCCTTTTAGTCGGCCAACACTCAGCACCATACAACATTGTGGGTCGAACCGCCGTCCTGTAGAACTTGCCTTTTAGCTTTTGTGAAACTCTCTTATCACAGAGAATGCCAGAAGTTTAGCGCCACTTCATCCATCCGGCTTTGATTCGATGGTTCACATCTTCATCAATACCCCCATCCTCCTGCAGCATTGACCCCAAATATCGAAAGGTATCCTTCTGAGGCACCACCTGCCCATCAAGGCTAACCTCCCCCTCACACCTAGTAGTATTGAAACCGCACATCATGTACTCCGTTTTAGTTCTACTAAGCCAGTAAGTCTAAACCCTTTCGATTCCAAGGTTTGTCTCCATAACTCTAACTTCCTATTTACCCTCGTCCGACTATCGTCAACTAGCACCACATCATCCGCAAAGAGCATACACCATGGGATATCTCCTTGTATATCCCTTGTGACCTCATCCATCACCAAGGCAAAAAGATAAGGGCTCAAAGCTGACCCCTGATGCAGTCCTACCTTAATCGCGAAGTCATCAGTGTCGACATCACTTGTTTGAACACTTCTCACAACATTATGTACATGTCCTTGATGAGGGTAATGTACTTTGCTGGGACTTTGTGTTTCTCCAAGGCCCACCACATGACATTCTGCGGTATCTTATCATAGGCCTTCTCCAAGTCAATGAACACCATATGGAAGTCGTTATTTTGCTCCCTGTATCTCTCCATAAGTTGTCATACCAAGATGGCTTCCATGGTCGACCTCCCAGGCATGAAACCAAACTGATTTTTCGTCACACTTGTCATTCTTCTTAAGCGGTGCTCAATGACTCTCTCCCGTAGCTTCATTGTATGGCTCATTAGCTTAATTCCACGGTAATTAGTACAACTCTGAACACCCCCCTTGTTCTTGAAGATTGGTACTAATGTACTATGTCTCCATTCTTCTTTCATCTTGTATGCATCTTTTGGTCTGTGGATGATATTATTCTAGTCAGTTCCTCTTGTTTTGCTGCTGATGCTCTTGTTCGCTCTCTTTGTGCTGATTTTGCTGTCAAAGACCTTGGGAAGCTTCACTACTTTCTTGGAGTTGAGGTTACTTCTCGTGCTGATGGCCTTGTTATGACGCAGAAGAAGTATTCCTTGGATTTATTACAGTGAGCTGGGATGCTTAAGTGCAAACCGACTACTACACCCATGTCGTCCACAGACAAGATCACTGCTGTTGGTGGTCTCCAGTATTTGACGATCACGCGACCGGATATTTCTTATGCTGTCAACAGGGTTTGTCAGTATCTTCAGGCTCCTCGAGACACTCATTGGGCTGCTGTTAAGCGCATCCTGCGTTATGTCCAATTCACAGTGTCTTTTGGGATGCATATTCGGCCGACTCCATCTCGGGTTCTCTCAGCATACTTTGATGTGGATTGGGCTGGCAGTCCGGATGACAGGCGATCCACGGGGGGCTATGCTGTGTTCTTTGGCTCTAACTTGATCGCCTGGAGTGCTCGGAAACAGGCTACTATATCGCGTAGTAGTACTGAAGCTGAGTATAAGGCTGTGGCTAATGCTACTGCAGAGATTATCTGGGTAGAGTCTTTGCTTCAAGAGTTGGGTATGTCCCAACCACAGCCTCCTATCCTTTGGTGTGATAACATCGGCGCTACATACCTTTCCGCAAATCCGGTATTTCATGCCCGAACGGAACACATTGAAGTTGACTATCACTTTGTACGGGAACGTGTGTCACAGAAGCAACTACAGATCAAGTTTATCTCTTCTAAGGATCAACTTGCAGACATCTTCACCAAGCCATTGCCTCTACCACAGTTCGAGGCCTGCAGGCGCAATCTTACCCTTCTCAGTTCTTTAGAAAGTGGCTAAGATTGAGGGAGGGTGTTAGACTATGTATAACTTCTGTATTTGTGTACGTATATTGTACCAATTGTAACACACCCATTATATATATATGAGATAAGCCACCCCTAGAGGGTTGAGCTGGTTCCTCCAAAATTATTGTCTTACAGCGCGCCACCAGGGGGGTGGCGGCCCGGCCCTTGCCCATTTGACACCACACCCGGGTTCTGATGTGGCGCGTCGCTGAGAGGGTTACGCCCCAACGAAAATCTTTTGGGTTTCATCTCCATAAGAATGGCTGAGTTTTACGTTGGCTCGCCAAGCCTATCACAACCCTCCTCCTTTACCCGGGCTTGGGACCGGCTATGTTGAAACAACATAGGCGGAGTTATTAAGACTATTGAAAAACGAAATAAAAATTAGGTAGGGCCTTATATGAATTACGTACACACAGGACTCAAGATTGTCAATGAATCCAATAAAGTAGATTACTTGCATAGCCTAAGAACTGTGAGCACATGAACTGGCTATGCAAACCGGTAGCTGGACATATGGTTTGTTTTCCTTCTTGGACCAAAAGTTTGTATAGTCATGCAAGGTGTATATTGTACTAGATTGTATATACACGGTGAAGGATGGGCTTGCCTTGTGCAACAAGATCGCTGGAAACATAAATGTACTGCATTTTGTTTCTTTCAACAAACATTCATGTCTTCAGCATTCAAATAGACTGTTATAAGACAGAATTAATATCTGGCTACAGATTGAGCAATTTGCACTGTTACACTGCAGAAGGTTGATCTTCCTGTGGATCTGAATGCTGCAAGCCTGAAGCTGCTTGAACGTAATGTCACCTCTCATCTGGGAGTAAAGCACACAATGTAGCTCCTTCACTTTGCAGGTATGAACTTGATCATTTATATTGTGCATTTGCTGTCATGTGCACACAGAATTTACATGATGCACCCAGTATCCTTGTTTATCTTAAAATAGTATTCCGAGTTCGTAACCGTTGACGTTTTAGATCCTGAAAGGAACTGTTGAGCAATCAGTTTTGGCATATGTGCAGTTAGAAGCTGTGGACATACTCTTTCTGTACAATGGTATGGTTACAGGATAGAGGATACTTAATTGCTTTGGTGGTTATGTGTAATGGATCTTGCCAATTGATTTATTTTTAACATTTTTGTTGTGTCAGTAGCATAGCATCACAACACTCTGTACCATGCCATGCCATTGATGATAGTCATCTTACAAGAAGTTTACTGGTGAGCTGTAAGCAAACATTTCATTTGAGATAATGAGAGTAGCCAACCAAGGGCATACTAGGTGCCATCGTTTTGTTTGTGTAGCTGATGGTGTGGCATCCAACTACCTAGGCTAATAGATTGTATACCCAGTTTCCTGGCATCTGTATTGATATTTTTGCTGTTGATGGTTCTTAACTTGACATTTCCGCCCGGATTCGATCCCCGGTTGCAAAAAGTATAGACGGGAGTCCGCTGTGGCCAGCCCATTTGCCTTGTAAATTTTGCTTGGCTCTGTTCCCCGGCCCCAGTATAGATGGGAGTCAGTTTACAGTTACATGAAATTCACGTTCGCCAAAAAAAAAAGTTACATGAAATTCCAGACACGAGATATTGCTCTCTCATCCCCTACGAGAAGGTTCCTTGCTGGTTGTTGTTCTGCAGTTACTCAGCCAAGCTAGTGATGTGACAACTTCTAGTTTAATACGTATGCACCTGTGTAAAAAGGATTAGGGTCTGTTTGGTTCATGACTAACTTTGTCCATAGGCAAAGTGTGGCTGCCACAAAAAGTGTGGCTAACAAAATGGCCACCACAAGTGTGGCAGGATTTGGCAAAAAAAATGAGTCTATGACATGTGGACCATATAACTAGAAAAGTGTGGCAAGCCACAAGTGTGGCAATGAACCAAACACATGTCCAAAATGTTGTGGCATGACTAAGGTTAAGCGTCGCAACCTTAGGCTGGGAACCAAACATGACCTTAATCTTTGGTGTTTACTTGTTCTTTTTGAATCTTGTAAACGATTTGTCAAGCAAGCCTTTCTTGTACAGTATTTCTGAACGTTCTTCATTGCTTATTCCAGGACACAAACAGCCTGAAGCTACAAATTTGCATCGCTGAGCCTCAGGCTAAAGTTGAGAAGCACTGAAGGATGAATGGTGGCACGTGATCGCTTGGTTTAACATAGGTGATGAGTCGCTATGCTGTTTGGCACCTCCTTGAAAATGTGAACTCAGATTCGAATATAAATCCTTGTCTTGTAAGTATTCGAATATAAGGTGGTGTTTGGTTCTCTAGTCCTATGACTTTTTCTAGTCCCAACTAAAAAGTCTCTAGTCCCTAAAAAGTTTCTTCCTGTTTGTTTCCAGAGACTAAAAAGTCTCTAGTCCCTTGCTAAAGGTTATTAAATGACCATGCTGCCCCTAGTATATAGAAAAATAACAATCAAGCAACACCATGGAGTGGCGGGCCAATGGATGCATGGAGGGGCATTGTTGGAAAAGTTCTGAAAAGTCCCAAAAAGACTCTCCTTAAGAGTCTTCTTCATTTAGTCCCAAATGCCTAGTTTAGTCTCTAAAAAATTCCTCTCGTTTGGTAAAAAAATCTCTAAGAGAGACTTTTTCTAGTCTCTACACAAAAAAATCCCTGTAAAGAAACACCCCTTAAGTCTAGTGGATTGGTTCTACCACACGAAAACTGACCATCTTCGCACCATACAATACTATTGTCTTGTAATGATGCTCAATTATTGTTGTAACTATTCACTAGTAACATGACAACCACGGTGAAATCCTTGCAATTAGCGAGGATGAAAAAAGTCATTGAAAACATGACAACATGGGATCTTGTTTTAAATCTCTCATGAACCCACCAGTAAATAGACTGTTAATCGGATTAACAATTTGCTGAAAAAGGCTTCCGCTCCGTTATATATATAAAGCAAAGATCATCAACATCCTGATACAAACACATGCCACCACAACAAACACACACCCAAGGCAATGATCCACAGGCGCCGAGCGCAACAACATCACCCCTAACTACGAAGAGATGAAGCCGCATACGACGATTCGTGGACTCCAAGGCGACGCCTTCAGCAAGGATACGACACCGGAGCGTCGCCACCGCTTGATCCAAGGATCAGAGTTTCCCCTGAAGCACAAGATGAGTGATGAGAGCCGTGACGACGCCTTCAAGAAGGGAACGAGTTTCGCCGTTGCCGGTCTGTCCGCGGAAAGAACATGTTTTCACCCCGGCCACCCCTCACCCCCACCGAACGCCACACCCCGGCTGCCACGTTGCGCGCACAGCCATGGCCACTGGGCACCACCAAGCCGCGGGCTCTGCCCAAGAGCACCGCGCTACGACCACCGGGGCCGCCGCCCTGGCATACAAGACCTAGGCACCACTTGACCCGAGACCCGCCGCTACCCCAACCGAAGAGACGGGCGGAAAGGTCCCGCCTTTAGCACCCCTGGACGACCCCCAGCGCCGAGACCCAATAGGTCGGCCAAAACTGGCCTCCATCGCCCGTCCTGCAGCCCTGAGCGTGAGACGAGCTCCGTCCTGCCACCGGGCACGAGACGAGCTCCGTCCTGCTGCCAGGCGCGAGACGAGCTCCGTCCTGTTGCCGGGCGCAAGACGAGCTCCGTCCTGTAGCTCCGGGCACGAGACGAGCTATGGGCCATAGCTGGGAGAGGGCCAGCCCTTGGACCGAAGTATCGCCTGGACGACGAGGAGATGGAGCGACGGTCGAAGCGGTCCGACCGCAAATGAGCCAACGCCGGAGATAGTAGGCCGTCACCGTGGGCAGATCCGCCAAACCACCGTGTAGCCGCTGTGCCCCCGGGAGGCCACCACCATGTGCCGGACCTCCGCGTGCCGCCACCTACGGCTGGAGCAACGACTACAACAGACCTGTACGATCGGAAGTATATCTAGAGGAGGGTGATTAGACTATTTGGCCAAATAAAAATCTAGCCTTTTCCCAATTTTAAGTCTTGGCGGATTTTAGCAACTTAACATAAGTCAAGCAATCAACCTACACATGCAATTCTAAGAGTATAGCAGCGGAATGTAAATCATTACATATGAAGGTAAAGGGGAGGAGTTTGGAGGGAGCAAACACAATGTAGACACGGAGATTTTTGGCATGGTTCCGATAGGTGGTGCTATCGTACATCCACGTTGATGGAGACTTCAACCCACGAAGGGTAACGGTTGCGCGAGTCCACGGAGGGCTCCACCCACGAAGGGTCTACGAAGAAGCAACCTTGTCTATCCCACCACAGCCATCACCCACGAAAGACTTGCCTCACTTGGGTAGATCTTCACGAAGTAGGCGATCTCCTTGCCCTTACAAACTCATTGGCTCAACTCCACAATCTCGACGGAGGCTCCCAAATGACACCTAACCAATCTAGGAGACACCACTCTCCAAAAGGTAATAGATGGTGTGTTGATGATGAACTCCTTGCTCTTGTGCTTCAAATGATAGTCTCCCTAACACTCAACTCTCTCTCACAGATTTAGATATGGTGGAAAGATGATTTGAGTGGAAAGCAACTTGGGGAAGGCTAGAGATCAAGATTCTTGTGGTAGGATTGGAATGTCTTGGTCTCAACACATGAGTAGGTGGTTCTCTCTCAGAAAATGAATACTAGAAGTGTAGGCACGTTCTGATGGCTCTCTCTCAAATGGAGAGGAGGGTGGAGGGGTATATATAGCCTCCACACGAAATCTAACCATTACACATAATTTACCAAACTCGGTGGGACCGAATAGTGAAACTCGGTCAGACCGATATGGTTCAAAATGTGAACGTTAGTGTTTTCAGTGGGACCGACATGATCAACTCTGTGGGACCGATGCATTAGGGTTAGGGCATAACTTGACCTCGGTTTGACCGATTACTTCAACTCAGTGAGATCGATTTTAGTAATAAGCAAACAGAGAGTTGGTCAGGAAAACTCGGTGGGACCGATCGCTCATTTCGGTGAGACCGAAATGTTATGAAAAGGAAACAGAGAGTTTGCATTGCGAACTCGGTGGGACCGATTGCTCATCTCGGTTGGACCAAAATGTCACGAAGGGAAACAGAGAGTTTGCAACCCCATCTCGGTGAGACCGAGATCCCTATGGGTGAGACCGATTTGATTAGGGTTTCTGGCTATGGCTATGCCAAATGAACTCGGTGGCGACGGATAGATCAAATTGTTGGGGCCGAGTTTGACTTTTAGGTTTAGGACATATGTGGAAATGAGAAAGTAGTTGAGGGCTTTTGGAGCATATCACTAAGCATTTTGAGCAAGCAAGCCATTAAGCAACACCTCATCCCCTTCTAATAGTATTGGCTTTTCCTATGGACTCAATGTGATCTTGGATCACTAAAATGAAAATATAGAGTCTTGAGCTTTTGCCAATATGTGTCCTTAGCATTTTGAGGAGTCTACATCTCTAATCCATGCCATGCCAATCATTGAACTTTCTGAAATGATTATCTTGAAAGAGTATTAGTTTAGTGAGCTATATGTTGTTATGAATTACCAAAACCACCTAGGGATTGGTTGCACTTTCAGTCTTCCTTTTTTTGGTAATTGATGATAACATATAGATCAAAGCTTCGACAAATGATAATAAGAATGAAAACATCGTCTCTTTGAGAAGTATGTGATAAGTAAGAGCGCCCCCTAAATTTGTGCATTATTTAAAATTTGTTTTTGAATGCAAATGCACAATCGATTAGGATTATGGGTTACTCTTCCATGTCACATACATATTGGTGGAGCGCTCAAAATGATAGAATATGAAATATGCACTCATCACCAAGACAAAGAGTGAATGATCATACATAAAAGATAGAGAATATCATCATCCAAGCACAAACATTAAAGTATGATATGATCAAGCACAGGACCATACAAGTATCCCACACACACATAAATAGAGTATCATCCAAACAAGCAAGAAAACAAGTAGTAAGAGAGGCAAAAGAAGCAAAACTCTCTCTCTCTCTCTCTCTCAGCCTATGATCTATACACTTTCTCCCCCTTTGGAAACAAGTTACCAAAACGCTTGAAAATGCATAGTGCTATGCGGCTCTCTAAGCTTGATCTCCGGGAGCTCGGGAGTGCGAAGGTGGCGTGGAGAGGAGTCCTGCAACGAATGCGTCTAAAGAAGACTGTGGAGCTGGAGGAGTTGCCACTGGAGGGGCAATTGAAGCTGTGGCTGCAGGAGCTGAGGTTGTAGCCCTAGTGTCTATCACTGGCACTACTGCAGACCTCTGTCTTCTAGGCACCCTTTGATAAGCATCAGTGGTGGTCTTGTCACTTCTGTCCTCAAGCTCTTCTTGAATCTTCTCCACTGAAGTTTGAATTTCTGTGACCTTGACATCCAAGTCATGAAGTTTTGTCTCAAAAATCCTCTCAAGACTCTTGATTTTGAGTCAGGGTGGCCAAGCCTTTCTCAATCCTCAAAGTAGCTTGAATGAGATAGCCAAGTTGATCTTGCTTGGACTTGAGAAATACTTGTGATGCCTCTTCAGCACTTGGTATCTTGGCTGCCTTCTCTGCTTTTGCTTGCTCCCTCTTCTCCTGAGCCTCTACTGATGTAGGATCTGAAGCATCCATAACCACTGTGTTATCTTCACGATAAGGCCTCAAGGGAAGGTGCTCTTGAAGGAAATATGCCCTAGAGGCATTTATATTTCTTTATATCATGATAAATTTTTATTACTCATGCTAGAATTGTATTAACCCGGGAACTTGATACATATGTGGATACATAGACAAAACATTGTGTCCCTAGTAAGCCTCTACTAGACTAGCTCGTTTATCAAAGATGGTTAAGTTTCCTAACTATATATAGACATGTGTTGTCATTTGATGAACGGGATCACATCATTAGGAGAATGATGTGATGGGAAAGACCCATCCGTTAGCTTAGCATGTTGATCATTAAGTTTTATTGCTATTGCTTTCTTCATGACTTATACATATTCCTTTGACTATGAGATTATGCAACTCCTGGATACCGAAGGAATACCTTGTGTGCTATCAAACGTCACAACGTAACTGGGTGATTATAAAGATGCTCTACAGGTATCTCCGAAGGCGTTTGTTGGGTTGGCATAGATCGAGATTATGATTTGTCACTCCGAGTATCGGAGAGGTATCTCTGGGCCTTCTCGGTAACACACATCATAATAAGCCTTGCAAGCAATGTGACTAATGAGTTAGTTGCGGGATGATGCATTACGGAACGAGTAAAGAGACTTGCCAGTAACGATATTGAACTAGGTATGAAGCGGGCAAGTAACATATCGATGACAAAAGGAATAACGTATGTTGTCATTATGGTTTGACCGATAAAGATCTTCATAGAATATGTAGGAACCAATATGAGCATCCAGGTTCCACTGGTGGTTGTTGACCGGAGAGCTGTCTCGGTCATGTCTACATAGTTCTCGAACCGGTAGGGTCCGAACGCTTAAACGTTCGATGATGATTTTGTATTATATGAGTTATGTGATTTGATGATCGGATGTTGTTCTGAGTCCCGGATGAGATCACGGACATGACGAGGAGTCTCAAAATGGTTGAGAGATATATATTCATATATAGGACGATAGTATTCGGACACCGGAAGTGTTCTGGGGGTACGTATCGGGTCACCGGAAGGGGTTCCGGGCAACCCCCGGCAAGCTATATGGGCCTAATGGGCCAAGAGGGGAAACACATCCACCCAATTTGGAGAAGGAAAGGGGAAGAAGGAAAAGAAAAAGGGAATAGGATTCCCCCGTCCTCCTCTTCCCTTCCTACTCCGAATAGGAATAGGAAAGGGGGGAGGCTGTCGGTGTCAAAACCGGCGGATCTCGGGTAGTGGGTCCCGAACTGTGCGTCTAGGCCGGATGGTAACAGGAGGCAGGGAACACGATGTTTTACCCAGGTTCGGGCCCTCTTGATGGAGGTAAAACCCTGCGTCCTGCTTGATTAATATTGATGATATGGGTAGTACAAGAGTAGATCTACCACGAGATCAAGGAGGCTAAACCCTAGAAGCTAGCCTATGGTATGATTGTTGTATATGGAGTTGATTGCCTACGGACTACAACCCTCCGGTTTATATAGACACCGGATAGGGTTAGGGTTACATAGAGTCGGTTACAATGGTAGGAGATCTTGAATATCCGCATCGCCAAGCTTGCCTTCCACGGCAAGGAAAGTCCCATCCGGGCACGGGACGAAGTCTTCAATCTTGTATCTTCATAGTCCAGGAGTCCGACTGAAGGTATAGTCCGGCTACCCGAACACCCCCTAATCCAGGACTCCCTCAATAGCCCTTGAACCAGGCTTCAATGACGACGAGTCCGGCACGCAAATTGTCTTCAGCATTGCAAGGCGGGTTCCTCCTCCAAGTCCTTCATAGAAGATTGTAAACACCAAGAGTAGTGTCCGGCTCTGCAAAATAAGCTTCCACGTATTGCCATAGAGAGAATAATATTAACACAAATCTAATCTGCTGACGTATTTCGCAGCGTGACATCACACTACGGCCAAGCCTTTATTCGAATCGTTTTCACTTCTCCACCTCAGCGTGTTTTGCGAGGCGGTTTCCTTGGCACATCTTGTCAAAGCAGAGATCGTGTCCCCTTTGTTTACGTGATTCTCGTTAATACGGACGTGGGTAACCCAACCGTGCCACTTATCACGGTGCTTGGGAGGCAAGCGAGTTTTACTAGGCTGGTGGGGACGCATAGTCGCATCCGCCCATATAAGGGGATAAGGATCCACCTTTTTACCTACGCCTTCTTCCTCCTTTGCCTATCCATCTTCTGCGCACCCGAGCTCTAGCGCCCAAGCCCGCGCTTCCTACCTCAACCCTCTCCAACAATGTCCGGAGCGGGAGGCAAGTGGATGGTCTCCTCCGTCATGGAGGGCCATGTCAAAAGGTTAAGGAAGGCCGGATACTTGTCCAAAGACATCGCGCACCGGCTTCCTGAGGAGGGGCAGCTTCTCCCCACCCCAAGGCCCCATGAGAGGGTAGTATTTCTTCCCCACTTCCTCCGCGGACTGGGTTTTCCTCTCCACCCATTTGTCCGCGGGCTCATGTTCTACTATGGCCTAGATTTCCACGATCTGGCCCCAAACTTCATCCTCAATATCTCGGCGTTTATTGTCGTGTGCGAGGCTTTCCTCTGCATTTGCCCCCATTTCGGCCTCTGGCTCAAGACCTTCAACGTCAAGCCAAAGGTGGTGCGTGGCAACCAGGCGGAGTGCGGAGGTGCCATGGCGGGCAAAATTGCCAACGTCCTATGGCTCGAGGGCTCCTTTGTGGAGACCTTGAAGGGGTGGCAGTGTAACGCCCCGAGACCGATGTGCCAGGTGTCGTCTAGTTATTCGCTGTTGTTGCATTGTCATTGCTTGCGTGTCATGCATTGCATATCCTGTCATCATGTGCATTTCATTTGCATACATGTTTGAAAGTGCGTTATATCGACTAGAGGGGGGGGGGGTGAATAGGCGATTTTTATGGAAGTCTTCAAAACGTGAAGGTTATGAAGACAAACAGTACAGATATGCCAATCACTTAAGCAGCGGAAGTTAGATTACACTAGGCAAGCCATAGTCAAGTATTCAATAGAGTGAAAGCACAAGACAAGTAGCTGCAGTGTAATAAGGATCAGGTAGGAAGAGGTTATGAAGCCAAACAGATCATACAGTTATGTTGTGAAGATAGAAGATAAAGCAAGCATGCAATGGATTCACAGTGTGTGACAGAAAGTAAAAGGAAGTGAAGATGAAACCAGTGACACGCTGAAGACAATGATTTGTTGGACCAGTTCCAGTTGCTGTGACAACTGTACGTCTGGTTGGAGCGGCTAGGTATTTAAACCAAAGGACACACAGTCCCGGACACCCAGTCCTGAACACGCAGCTCAGGACACCCAGTCCTCACCGTTTTCTCCTTGAGCCAAGGTCACACAGACCTCGCCCAATCACTCTGGTAAGTCTTCAAGGTAGACTCCCAAACCTTCACAGACTTCGTTCACTGGCAATCCACAATTTCTCTTGGATGCTCAGAACGCGACGCCTAACCGGCTGGAGGATGCACAGTCCTCAAGTGTAATAAGTCTTCAGATCACTCAGACACGAAGACTTAAGTGATGCCCAATTTACTTTGGCTCTGGGTGGTTAGGGCTTTTCTCCTCGCTAGGAATTTTCTCTCAAAGGCTTCGAGGTGGGTTGCCCTCAAACGACAAAAGCCGTGCACTGAAATCTGAGCAGCCAACCGTTTATGGTTGTAGGGGGTGGACTATTTATAGCCACTAGGCAACCCGACCTGATTTGTCCGAAATGACCCTGGGTCACTAAGGAACTGACACGTGTACCAACGGTCAAATTTCAAACTCACACGGCAACTTTACTTGGGCTACAAGCAAAGCTGACTTGTCCGATTCTGGACAAGATTTGCTCTCATAGTCTTCGCTTGAAGATATAGGTTTTGAATTAGGCATCACTTCAGTCATTCTGACTGGTTCTCTTGGACCCCACTTAACAGTACGGTGCTTCCTATGACTCAACAGAAATGAAATAAAACTACGAAGAATCTAAGTCTTCGAGTTCCATAGGCTTCACGTGGTGTCTTCTCTTGTCATAGTCTTCAATGTGAATATCTTCAAATACCACCATTGTCTTCAACGTCTTCGTACATTTTTAGGGGTCATCTCTGGTAGTAAAATCGAATCATTGAGGGACTTCTACCTGTGTTATCCTGCAATTCTCACAAACACATTAGTCCCTCAACTAGGTTTGTCGTCAATACTCCAAAACCAACTAGGGGTGGCACTAGATGCACTTACAATCTCCCCCTTTTTGGTGATTGATGACAAACTAGTTGAAGTTTTCAACGGGGAATATAATTTGTGAAATTGTAAAGGTATTGTCTTCATAAGCTGCAAGGGCTCCCCCTGAAGATGTGCATATAAGTAATTTGCTTCTGGAACGCAAATGCACATGGCAGGTTGTACTTGTGGAAATCCACTTCAACTTATGATGACAATCCACCATGCATGTAAAAGTATATGGAGAGAATGACATGCATAATGATAAATGGACGTCTGCGAAATGATATAAGTGCGGAAATTATCGTCGTACATGCGGAATTTATCTTCACAAAAACATGGTGGCAAACAAGTAGCAGACGGCCATCGAGTTTAAGTGTTACAACTCAAAGAACCAAATGTAGCAAAACGAGAGTTGTAAGCACGAAGCAAAATGTAGCAAAATATAAAGCAACCGCCCATATTGACCCGCTTGAAGACTATAAACATCATATGCTTCTCCCCCTTTTGTCAGTAATGACCAAAAAGGTTTGAAGACATAGAGTTTTCTACGCGTTCCCAGGCGCAGCAGAGTCGGTGGAGGCGTTTGGTGGTGCTGAAGAGCTTGGTGCAGGGTTGACGCGCGCTGAAGGAGGTGGTGGTGATGTAGCGTCGTCTTCTTCCTCGATGATTCTTGCAGTCACCGTGGCAGCAGAGGAAGAGAACTTAGAATCTTCAAGGGATGGAGTTCCGCGCAGCACAGCTCTTCTGGGGGGTGTGGAGTCAAACTTGAATCTCTCTCTGAAGCCATCCTCATGAAGATCAGCTTCAGGGCACAGCATTGTGAGGCCTTTCCAGGTGCGGCGACAAGTTTCATGAGCAACGAATGCATTCTTGGTGGCAAGATTTCTGATGCGATTGACATCCACCAAGAGGCTTTTCATCTGTCTCTTCAACCAGTCGTGATGCCTATCTTGCTTTTGGTGAAGGGCCACAAGAAGCTCTCGGTCATTGAGGGCACGAGCGCGCTTCTTGGGTCGCTGAGCAGTTGTGCTGTCAGTGGCTTCAGTGGATGCAGGTGCACGTGTAGTGCCAGCCAACGGGTACACCCTAGAGATGGCTTCAACACCTTCAACGTTCTGCGTGAAGCTCTGGTGTTCTGCATTCTGAAGACTTAAGGGTTGCTTGGGAGGCTCAGGATATACAGCTTCAGCAGAGGTGTCCACATCTGGCAAGAAGATCCGATGGTTGCGGGCTGAGGGCTGATATGAAATCACAGAATGAAGCTTGATCAGCCGCATAACCCAAGGAGCATAAAACTTCAAGCCAAATAAATCTGAGCCGGATGCCGCAAGCTGGCGTATGAAGAAGTCTTGCGCATTGAAGCATTTGCCATGAAGGATGTAGAATATGAGAGTCTTCATTGCACCCTCAACCTTGGCATATGGAGAGTGTCCCTTGAGGGGCCAGAGAGTCTGCCTGATGATGTGATATATGGTTCTGGGCAGGTACTCTAAGTCTTCAACGAAGAACTCAGTTGGATAGGGTGCATCATGGGGCAATGGCTTCATCATTGAAAGCATCTGACTCATATTTGGTTCAGGCCTCTGAAATATGCTTTCAATTGCTTCAGCATGTAATTGGCAGCCTTCTTCGAAGAATTCGCCAGGAGTGGGTAGGCCGGTAAGCTCAATGATATCAAATGCATTGGCTTCGTGATGGACATTGCCGGTCATCCACTCCAGGATCCAAGTCTTCGGATCTCTGTTGTATCCTTTAATGTGGAGGGTGGCATAGAACTGAAGCAGAAGTTCTTCATTCCAGTGCTCTTCATCAGTTACGAACTGCAGCAGACCCACTTGCTTGAAGCAATCCAAAGCTTCCTCCAAACAGGGCAGTCCAGCAATGGCTTCAACATCAAGGCGCTTGTGCGGGAAGATGCGACCTTGGTTGTAGAGGATGCAGGAGTAGTAACTGCGCTGAGGATAGCTCCAGAACCTATCAGATACAATCCTTTCCCTTGAATAGGGGTTCGTGGAGCTGTTGAAGAACGTGTTGTCGGCCTTGAAGCTAGTGATGTTGAAGGAGCCAGGAGCTGATGCAGGACCTGGGAACCTTGGCAGTCGAGGGATTGGCGTCTGGACCTGAGGCCTGTGCTCAACATGGTAATCAAATTGAGGACCTGCAGCAAACTCAGGAACATACGTATCTTGATCAGTAGCTTCACTGTCTTCAGAAGCTTTGGGTGGGGTGGGCGCCACATTGGCTTCGGTGTTGGTTGTGGCAGCCTCAACAGTTTCAGCCTCCACTTGTGTAGTTGAAGGGACAGACTCCGGCACGTTCTCCTGGAGAACGGTTTCTTGTTGGAGCGCGGGAGTTGGAGCTTGTGGTACTTCTTCATGCTCTTCGGCTGATGCAGCCGGAATGTCGTCAGCAGAGTCCTGAGGCCTTGGACCTTTGCGAAGCCTGCGAAATGCAGACGACGCCTATGGAGTTGGAGTGGGCTGGACCTCAGATTCTTCTTCCACTTGTGGGCGATCAGCCCATGATGCGTTTTGTGCAATGGCGTCAGAGGACGACCAATGCTGATGAGTTCGCTTGTCTCAAGCTGAGGAAGGGCTGCATCATCTTGTACATGGTCCTGATGACCAATGTCTTCAGCAGCGATGGGGTCGGCTGCTGGAATATCTTCAGCTTCAGGAGCCTCTGTGGGAGCAGGCTCATGAACTGTCAGCCGACGATCTGTGTCAGGATAGAGGACAGAGAGGGGTTCAACTATCAAGGGCTCTGTGGGAGCAGCCCGAGTTTTCTTGATCTTGCGCTTCTTCTTGGTGGGCTCAGAAGGAGAGGCTTCAGAGTGTTTCCTCTTCATTGCTTCAGCTTTGGCTGTCCGTGTCTTCTTGAGCTCTGAAGCGGTTGACCGGCTCTTTGGCTTCGAGCCAGTCGTAGCAGTGGGGAAGACAATCGGAACAACTTCTTGCCTTAGTGCCTCTGGTTCAGCCACAGCAGGCTTCTTCTTTTTCTTCGCGGCCATCCTGGGGTCGATGCCGGGACGCCCAAGTGCCTTGCGCTTCTCGGCCTCATTGTAGGCCTGCACACAACGATAAGCCAGAGTCTTCATTCGCTCCCACGAACCCTGAGCTTCTGCACGTTTCTTCAGAAAGTTTTCCTTTAACTCGTGCAACATGATCTTGAAGTCCTTGACTTCTTGAATGCTGAGCCTGGCCATATTCTGCTTGAACTGAGCCTTTTCAAAATCAATTTTCTGCTTCAGTTCAACAATGCGCTGGGCAATTGCAAGTTCTGAAGCAATAGCGCCTTGGAAGGCGACGCTGAGGCCAATGGGCAGCTGCAGATCATCGAAGCTGATATTTGGTGTAGCAAACCACTCATCGATGAAGTTGTGGATGATTGCTACATCAAACAGAGGCAGATTGTTGAAGATTTCAGCCTCCTCCTTGCTCTTGATGAGCTGCTCAAGAGCGTCATCTCTAAGATCTTCGTCGCTGGACAGATCAATAGTTTCGCTGCGCAGAATGGCAGCAGCTGTGAGCTCTTTGCCTGTGTGTGGCTGAGGCTTCTTGGCTTCCTGGGGCTTGGAGACTCGTGATAAGTCTTCAGACTGCACACTGGCTCCAGGAGGTGCAGTTGCCAATGGCTTCGCTCTTGAGATTTTGGGTGAAGGGGCCGGCTTTGAAGCTTTTGGCTTCTTCATCTGCTTTGGCTTCGGCGCAGCAGGCGCGTCATCAGACTTAGTGTCTGCTGGAGGGTCATTCACGGCAGTCCCTTGGACTAGGATGCGGGTGATGAGGCCTGCAAGATTGGCATACGGACCGATGATATTGGGTTCGGCGTCGCGTGTGCCATCCGCCCTTGGAGAGGAGGGACCAGGGTTGAAGTCTAACCCCAACTTCTTCTTATTTTTCTTCGCAGAGTTCTGGGCAAACTGGAAGTTGCGCTTGAACAGATGGTCATCGCGACACCAGAGGAGAGATGACGGATGTGCTTCAGCTGGCTGTGGTCCTCGGACCATGCATGGGTAGAAGCCTTGAGCAATGGCTTCGTCTCTAGACCTGGGTACGAGATTTTTGTATAGTACGTCTCCCCACGGTTTCTTGATGGCGCACTTCTCCGCATACTCCTGAGTGACGAAGCGGTAGTGGAACCATTGTTCTGCCCAATATCTTCGAATCCATTGGATTTGAGTCTTGCGCTGACCATAGTTCTCTTCAGGGTGTGTTTTATACATCTCTGCCAGTTCATCAGGCAGATCTTTGGATGTTTCCCCACGTCTCTGTCCGCCCCCTTCCTTGCTGCTGTTTCTGAAGCCATAAACCTTAACTTGGAAGGCTTCAAGATGTTCAAAGGCTTCAAAGGCTTTCGTTTGCTTGACCAACAGGAACAGGCTTCAAGAGAGTTGATGTGATGCTGTAAGTACTCTGCAAATGAATGCAGACTATGAGAACCAAAAGATTCTCCCACGGACATGTACCCGTGACAGCATTAAGGTGCGAGGGAAGGGGAAGAGGTCATATGCATTCTCAGAAGATTTTGAAGATAAATCAGTTTAGAAGATATTGACCTCATCGTGCGAAGACATTCACTTATAGAAAAGAAGTTGGTTCCAGATTTGTACGAACCCATAGATCAGTACAAGTGAGGAATCTAACTACTTCATGAAGCACAAGTGAATATACTAGACAAGTTTTGAGATGCAGACTGAGACAGTTCTAACTTGTGTGAATAGAAACTTCTTATGGCAGAAAGTGAACGAACTATAGGATCAAAAGAGGCTGTAAAAAGAGGTTTTATTTACCACACTTGGAACTGCTAGACGGAGTGGGAGATGAGGCCGAGCAGTTCGATCCTCCGTGCCCTAACTTGGCGACAGAAGACACCTACGGCGACGGCGGAGAGAGTGATGTCCGCGGTCGGCGTGAAAACGGCGTCGGAGAGGTTGCGACAGTGAAGCGCTTCGTCGCCGGCGTCGTCGAGAGCTAGCGGTGGCGCTAGGGTTCGTGCGAGGGAGGAGGAAGGAGAAGGAGATAATGACTGCGGTGAGTGTGTATTTATAGTCACAGGGGCTGCACTGCGCTATTACACAGGTGCCCCTGGCGATTTGCATCTGAACAACACGTGGCCATCATGCGGAGTCTCAGGGGCAGTTCCACATCCCACGCATGCCTGGATTGTCGGGTGGTCGTTCCTACTTCTCCGGATTTCTCGTGGATGAATGAGCATTGAAAACGGTTTTAAAGTTTGTCCCTATGTCTTCTGCTGACAAGGACGCAGAGAAGACATTCGACAGTTTCAATAGGATGCATATGACTTGGAGAGATAGAATTTGAGATAGAAAGAATGGAGAGATTAGGGTCCGATCACATTCACTTAGTTCAAAAGATTCAAAACAGGAAGACATAGCTATAAGTGAATGCTGTAGAGGACAGAACACTAGTATATATATATCTATATAATCCACGTAATGAAGATAATCATGAAGACATGTAGAGATTGAAGCCAAACCAAATGTGAAGACATTGCTAGGTAACGCCATGAGTGAAGCACTTCAAAAATAGAACGTTTGGTGGTGGCGTTACCCACCGTATAGGAAGTATTAGACTCAGACACGGCGCACAATTATCGTGGCGCTCCGAAGTCAATTTCCACATTAATGTATTCACATTTAGAATGTATGTCTTCATTGATTGAAGATATACGTTACTTCGTGTGTTGCACATCTAAGTCATCAATATGCATAAGTGTTAGGATGTGTGCCTGATCACTGGACATTTGAGGATTCCAAGATATTTAGCTCACACCGTAACTTGCAAAATCTCTTCTCATCCAAGGGCTTGGTGAAGATATCTGCCAATTGCTCTTCAGTGTTGACGTGTATGATATCAATATCTTCCTTTGCAACATGATCTCTGAGAAAGTGATGACGAATTTCAATGTGCTTTGTCTTCGAGTGCTGAACTGGGTTGTTGGCGATCTTGATGGCGCTTTCGTTGTCGCAGTAAAGAGGCACTTGCTTCAGATGAATGCCATAGTCCTTGAGAGTTTGCTTCATCCAGAGAAGCTGAGCGCAGCAAGATCCAGCAGCAATGTATTCAGATTCAGCAGTGGAGAGGGATACACAGTTCTGCTTCTTTGAAGACCAACAGACGAGTGATCGTCCCAGAAAGTGACATGTGCCTGATGTAGACTTCCGATCAACCTTATCACCAGCATAATCAGCATCCGAGAATCCAACCAGATCAAACTCTGAGCCCTTTGGATACCACAATCCTAGAGTTGGGGTGTGAGCCAAATATCGAAGAATTCGCTTCACTGCTAAGTGATGCGACTCCTTTGGTGCCGCTTGAAATCGAGCACACATGCAAACACTAAGCATAATATCTGGCCTAGATGCACATAAATAAAGCAAAGAACCAATCATGGAGCGGTATACCTTTTGATCGAACTCTTTACCATTGTCGTCAGGACCCAGATGGTGTTTGGCTGGCATTGGTGTTGTGAAGCCTTTGCAGTCTTGCATACCGAACTTCTTCAGGCAATCTTTGAGATACTTCTCTTGAGATATGAAGATGCCATTGCGTTGTTGCCGTATCTGAAGACCGAGGAAGAATTTCAGCTCCCCCATCATAGACATCTGATATTTCTCTTGCATCATATATCCGAACTCCTCACTGTACTTCTGATTGGTGCAGCCGAAGATAATGTCATCCACATATATTTGGCACACAAACAGTTCACCATCATATGTCTTCGTGAAGAGAGTGGGATCTAGGGAGCCAGGTATGAAGCCTTTGCTCTTCAGGAAGTATTTGAGTGTGTCATACCAGGCCCGAGGGGCTTGTTTGAGGCCATATAGTGCCTTATTGAGCTTGTAAACCATGTCAGGATGCTTTGGATCTTCAAACCCAGGTGGTTGTGCAACATACACTTCTTCTTCAATCTTGCCATTGAGAAAGGCACTCTTCACATCCATTTGATATAAAAGTATGTTATGATGATTTGCATAGGCCAGCAGTATACAGATGGCTTCAAGTCTGGCCACAGGAGCAAATGTTTCATCGAAGTCAATGCCTTCCACTTGAGTATATCCTTGAGCAACGAGACGAGCTTTATTTCTGACAACTTGACCATGCTCATCTTGCTTGTTGCGGTATATCCATTTGGTGCCTATTATGTTATGCTTCCGTGGATCAGGACGCTTAACCAATTCCCATACATTGTTCAGCTCAAACTGATGAAGCTCTTCTTGCATTGCTTGAATCCACTTAGGTTCCATAAAAGCTTCTTCAACTTTCTTGGGTTTTGTGATTGAAACGAATGCGAAGTGTCCGCAGAAATTTGCCAGTTGAGTTGCCCTTGAACGAGTCAGTGGACCAGGTGCATTGATGCTGTCAATTATTCTGTCAATCTGCACTTCATTGGCAACACGAGGATGTATGGGTCGAAGACTTTGCTCTTGCTGATCTATGTTGTCGTGGGGAGGAATGTCTTCAGGCTGAGCATTGTCTTCATGTGGATCAGGTGCTGAGATGATAAGTTCTTCTTCAGGATGAGCTTCAGAAGGTATAATTTCTCCAGTTCCCATTAGCTTGATGGATTCACTGGCTGGAACTTCATCTAGCACATCTGGCAGTTGCTCTCTTTGTGAACCATTGGTCTCATCGAACCGCACATCCACTGTTTCAACCACTTTGTAGTGAAAGAGATTGAAGACTCTGTAGGAGTGCGAATCCTTTCCATATCCAAGCATAAAGCCCTCATGTGCTTTTGGTGCAAATTTTGAGGTGTGGTGTGGGTCCTTGATCCAGCATCTTGAGCCAAATACTCTGAAGTAACTGACATTTGGCTTCTTGCCAGTTAGAAGTTCATAAGATGTCTTGTTCAGAAGCTTGTGAAGATAAACACGGTTGATTGTATGGCATGCAGTGTCAATGGCTTCAGGCCAGAATTTTCTTGGAGTCTTGTACTCATCTAGCATTGTTCTGGCCATCTCAATGAGTGTTCTGTTCTTGCGTTCGACGATGCCATTCTGCTGTGGCGTGTACGGAGCTGAGAATTCATGTGTGATGCCCAAGGTATCTAGATATGTATCAAGGCCAGTGTTCTTGGATTCAGTGCCATTGTCACTTCTGATGTGCTTTATCTTGGCGCCATAATTGTTCATAGCCCGATTTGCGAAGCGTCTGAAGACATCCCGCACTTCAGTCTTGTAAAGGATTATGTGCACCCAAGTGTATCTAGAGTAATCATCAACAATGACAAAGCCATAGAGGCAAGCAGTAGTGGAAAAAGTTGAGTAGTGAGTGGGACCAAAGAGATCCATGTGAAGCAGTTCGAAGGGTCGAGTAGTGGTCATGATTGTCTTCGAAGGATGTTTTGCCCTTGTCATCTTCCCTGCTTCACAGGCACCGCATAAGTGATCTTTCTTGAACTTGACGCCCTCGATGCCTATGACATGCTTCTTCTTCGCAAGGGTGTGGAGGTTCCTCATGCTAGCATGCCCAAGCCTCCGATGCCAAAGCCAGCATTCTGAAGCCTTTGCCAGAAGACATACTGCAAGCTGTGGCCCTGCTGAGAAATCTACCACGTACAAATCATCTTTCCGATACCCTTCAAACACTAGAGACTTGTCAGATTCCATTAGTACCAGGCAACGATATTTTCCAAAAATTACAATCATGTTCAAATCGCAAAGCATTGAGACAGACATTAAGTTGAAGCCAAGGGATTCAACAAACATGACTTTATCCATGTGTTGATCCTTTGAGATTGCAACTCTACCTAGACCCAATACCTTACTTTTACGAGTGTCTGCAAATGTGATGTGGCTCTTGTCGGATGGACGTAAAGTTGAGTCCATAAAAAGACTTCTTTTGCCAGTCATGTGATTTGTACACCCACTGTCAATAATCCATTCTGAAGACTCTGAAGACGTTGGTGTCGTACCCTACAATGCAGTTAGGGGGATAGGCTTCACGAAGAGTATTGTGAAGCAAAAACATTTGACGAACCAGTGGGTTATGAAAACTTAGATCCAGGTTAGGGCTAATAGGGAGAGTAGCATGCGATTCAGGTACGAAATACATAGTGATGCCATTCGGGCATTTGATGTTGCGCCCCACAAGATTTTTAAGGTCCCCAGCAATAGCGTCAAAAGATTTTGGTTTTCTGGTGGAGACCTTTCCCTGCAAAAGATTTGCGTTAGTGCGACTCAGGTGAGTCCTCTACCTGTATGAAGCCTTTGGACCATATGAAGCCTCTGGTCTGAGGTTTGTCTTCTTCATGTGAGGTGTCATGAGGACATTCACAGGAAGATTCTCCAGACACGTTTTGGAACCCAGATCTTCTTCATAGGCGGTCCATTCCTGCAGTTAGTACCAATGTACCTGGCAAATACTTCACCATTCTGATTCTTAAACAGTTTATAGTTTGCATCAAAGGATTCATCAATGATAATAGGATTAGCACAAGTGAAGCCAGATAGATTGGATGGGTCTGCTGAGGATTCCTTTGCAGCAACCCATGTGGTTTTGGGGTACTGCTCAGGTTTCCAGTAAGAGCCATCTGCATTAATTTTCCTCACAAACCCAACACCCTCTTTCCTAGGGTTTCGGTTCAGAATCTGCTTCTTGAGGACATCACATAATGTCTGATGTCCTTTGAGACTTTTGTACATCCCTGTTTCAAGCAATGTCTTCAACCTAGCATTCTCATCAGCAATAGCAGTGGTATCCTCAGCAGAGGGGTTAGTTACCACTTCAACAGTTGAAGATATTGCAACAGCAGTAGCAGTGGAACATTCAGCAACAGAAGTAGCATTATCACGCTCAATGCATTTAAGGCATGGTGGTTCAAATCCTTCCTGAGCGGAACTGATCTGTTCGACGCGAAGTGACTCGTTTTCCTTTTGAAGATCTTCATGAGCCGCTCTCAATTTCTCAAGATCTTGCTTCCTTTGAAGATAATCATAGGAAAGCTTTTCATGCGTTGTTGAGAGAGTATCATGACGATCTTCAAGTTCCTGATACTTAACATGAAGATTTTTTATGTCTTCAATTAAGGATTCAGATCGAGTCATTTCAGCACCCAACAGATCATCGCTTCTGTCTAACAGTTTTTGAATATGTTCCATGGTTTTCTGTTGTTCAGTGGCAATTTTAGCAAGTTTTTTGTAGCTGGGTTTTGAATCACAATCAGAGTCATCGTCACTAGATGTTTGATAGTGAGTAGTGCGTGTGTTTACCTTGGCACTGCGTGCCATGAAGCAGTAGGTAGGAGTAGAGTCGTCCTTGTCATTTGCATCGGTGTTGGTGATGAAGTCATTGTCTTCAGTGTTGAAGATGGACTTGGCGACGTAGGCTGTAGCCAGACTCGCAATGCCAGAATTAGACTCCTCCTCAGACTCCACCTTTGCCTCCTCAGAAGCGGACTCCTCCTCTGAATCCATTTCCTTGCCAACAAACGCACGAGCCTTGCCAGTTGAGCTCTTCTTGTGTGATGAAGACTTTGAGGAAGACTTGGAAGAAGACTTTGAGTATTTCTTCTTCTTCTTGTCGTCGGAGTCATATTCCTTGCTCTTCTTCTTCTTTCTGCTCTCATTGTCCCACTGTGGACACTCAGAGATGAAGTGTCCAGTTTTCTTGCACTTGTGACATGTTTTCTTCTTGTAGTCATGAGCAGAAGCTTCATCATTCCTTGAGCTTGATCGTGAAGACTTTCTGAAGCCTTTCTTCTTGGTGAATTTCTGGAACTTCTTCACTAGCATTGCAAGTTCCCGTCCAATGTCTTCAGGATCATCAGAACTGCTGTCATATTCTTCTTCAGATGAGGACACAGCTTTTGCCTTCAAGGCACGAGTTCGCCCATAGTTTGGACCGTAGATATCTCTTTTCTCAGAAAGCTGAAACTCATGTGTGTTGAGCCTCTCAAGTATGTCAGACGGATCGAGTGTCTTGAAATTTGGACGTTCTTGAATCATCAGGGCTAGGATGTCAAACGAACTGTCAAGTGATCTCAGCAGCGTCTTGACGATTTCATGTTTGGTGATCTCAGTGGCGCCGAGGGCTTGAAGCTCATTTGTGATGTCAGTGAGCCGGTCAAATGTGTGCCGGACATTCTCATTGTCATTTCGCTTGAAGCGGTTGAAGAGATTGCGAAGAACACTGATTCTCTGATCTCTCTGGGTTGAGATGCCTTCATTGACTTTGGAGAGCCAGTCCCAGACCAGCTTGGATGTCTTCAAGGCATTTACACGGCCGTACTGTCCCTTGGTCAGATGACCACAGATGATATTTTTGGCAGTAGAGTCCAGTTGAGTGAACTTCTTGACATCAGCAGCAGTGACACCTTCTTCAGCCTTGGGAACGCCGTTTTCGACGACATACCATAGGTCGACGTCAATGGCTTCAAGATGCATGCGCATCTTATTCTTCCAGTAGGGATATTCAGTTCCATCGAAGACGGGGCACGCAGTGGAGACTTTAATTATCCCTGCAGTCGACATAGCTAAAACTCCAGGTGGTTAAACCGAATCACACAGAACAAGGGAGCACCTTGCTCTGATACCAATTGAAAGTGCGTTATATCGACTAGAGGGGGGGTGAATAGGTGATTTTTATGAAAGTCTTCAAAACGTGAAGGTTATGAAGACAAACAGTATAGATATGCCAATCACTTAAGCAGCGGAAGTTAGATTACACTAGGCAAGCCATGGTCAAGTATTCAATAGAGTGAAAGCACAAGACAAGTAGCTGCAGTGTAATAAGGATCAGGTAGGAAGAAGTTATGAAGCCAACAGATCATACAGTTATGTTGTGAAGACAGAAGATAAAGCAAGCATGCAATGGCTTCACAGTGTGTGACAGAAAGTAAAAGGAAGTGAAGATGAAACCAGTGACACGCCGAAGACAATGATTTGTTGGACCAGTTCCAGTTGCTGTGACAACTGTACGTCTGGTTGGAGCGGCTAGGTATTTAAACCAAAGGACACACAGTCCTGAACACGCAGCTCAGGACACCCAGTCCTCACCGTTTTCTCCTTGAGCCAAGGTCACACAGACCTCGCCCAATCACTCTGGTAAGTCTTCAAGGTAGACTCCCAAACCTTCACAGACTTCGTTCACTGGCAATCCACAATTTCTCTTGGATGCTCAGAACGCGATGCCTAACCGGCTGGAGGATGCACAATCCTCAAGTGTAATAAGTCTTCAGATCACTCAGACACGAAGACTTAAGTGATGCCCAATTTACTCTGGCTCTGGGTGGTTAGGGCTTTTCTCCTCGCTAGGAATTTTCTCTCAAAGGCTTCGAGGTGGGTTGCTCTCAAACGACAAAAGCCGTGCACTGAAATCTGAGCACCCAACCGTTTATGGTTGTAGGGGGTGGACTATTTATAGCCACTGGGCAACCCAACCTGATTTGTCCGAAATGACCCTGGGTCACTAAGGAACTGACACGCGTACCAACGGTCAGATTTCAAACTCACACGGCAACTTTACTTGGGTTACAAGCAAAGCTGACTTGTCCGACTCTGGACAAGATTTGCTCTCATAGTCTTCGCTCGAAGATATAGGTTTTGAATTAGGCATCACTTCAGTCATTCTGACTGGTTCTCTTGGACCCCACTTAACAGTACGGTGGTTCCTATGACTCAACACAAATGAAATAAAACTACGAAGAATCTAAGTCTTCGAGTTCCATAGGCTTCACGTGGTGTCTTCTCTTGTCATAGTCTTCAATGTGAATATCTTCAAATACCACCATTGTCTTCAATGTCTTCGTACATTTTTAGGGGTCATCTCTGGTAGTAAAACCGAATCATTGAGGGACTTCTACCTGTGTTATCCTGCAATTCTCACAAACACATTAGTCCCTCAACTAGGTTTGTCGTCAATACTCCAAAACCAACTAGGGGTGGCACTAGATGCACTTACAATGTTTGTCTCATGCATTCGAGCATTTTCCCCGTTGTCCGTTTTGCAATCTGGCGCTTCATTCTCCTCCGGTGGTCATTTCTACCTTCTTCTTGTGTGTGGGGGGTTAAACATTTCCGGATTGGACCGAGACTTGCCAAGCGGCCTTGGTTTACTACCGGTAGACCGTCTGTCAAGTTTCGTACCGTTTGGACTTCGTTTGATGCTCCAACGGTTAACCGAGGGACCGAAAAGGCCTTGTGTGTGTTGCAGCCCAACACCCCTCCAATTTGGCCCAAAACCCACCTTAGCCTCCTCCATCATCTAGAGCGTTCGATCACGATCGTGTGGCCGAAAACCGCACCTCATTTGGATTCTCCTAGCTCCCTCTACCTATATATATGTGCAACCCTCTAAAATTCGCGGTCTAACCCTAGCCTTCCCCTACCTCGCGAACCGGAAGAAGTCCCCACCGTGCCCGGACATGTCCAGCCGCTGCCGCCGACGAATCCGACTGCGCCACGTCATCCCTCCGCCCTCTCTCTCCTTCCGCACCGCGCCCGGCCCGCCGGGGCCCATGGTCGGCCCTCCCCGCGACCCAAGTCGCCCGCGCCCCCGCGCCTGGAACGCCTGCCGCCGCCACCTGGATCCGGGGCCGCGCCGCCTGCCGGCTCCCCGCCGTCGCCAACGAAGGTCGCTGACGCCCCGCGTCCTCGCCGCTGGGCCCGACGCCGCCGCGTTTGCTCGCCGCCGCCCTTTAAGCGCCGCTGCCGCCGGCCGGGTCGCCGCCCTCGCCGGTCCCGCACGCCGCGCCTCCTGCCTCGCCGCCTCCGGCGACCGGAGCTCGCCGGAGTTGCCGCTCGCCTCGTCGGAGTCGCTGCTCGCCTCGCCGGAGCTCCGGCCAGATCCGATCCGGATCGGGACCAGATCCACCGGTCCCCGATCCAAACGCCCTCGCCCGTCCCCGCACCGCTCCGTCCCAGAACCGCCTCGTCCCGCGTTGACTTTTTCCGCGGGGTAAATTTCTTCCAAGTCCTGAGATTTCATAGATCCATATGCCTATGTTCATGGCCTCGTAACTTTGCATCCGTAGCTCCGATTCATGCATATAGCATATCAAAATGTTCGTCTCAGAGAGTGCATCATTTCATTCCATTGCATCATTTTCATTCGAGTTCATCTTGATGCCCGAAATGCTGGTAGAAGAGGGCTACTTGAGATAATTGTCAGATCTGCTACTCCATTTAGAGATTTGTCATTTTTGCCATGATTATTGTGTGCATGTTATGCCCTGATGCTCTACATATGTTTTGTTAAGGGTTTTGTCATCTTTCCAGAGGTGCAACCCATGTATTTTTGTGATGTGTGTGGTGCCTAGTGCAAGCTTGCAAAGTGGTGCACTTGCTAATTCTGTTTTCAGGGACTTAGCAATTCCACTAAGTCCTTGAGCTGTTTATCTCATGTTGTCATATGTTCATGTTGTTTCCTAGTGATCCGTGCCTCTTTTGAGGATGATCAGTAATGATGTTTTATTAATCTTGTAGTGCTCTATGCATCCATGTCTTTGTTTGCAATTATGGAGTACCCTAGCTTGAGTCAATCGAGCTCTACTTTTGCTACTTTGTGAATCTGGGCAGATTGTCAACTTGTTTGCAATTTTGCCGATGGTGTTGTAGTTGATCCGTGCATGCTATGCCATTGTTCTTGCCATGTCTAGCTTGAATTTTGTGTTTTCTTGATAGATGTATGCTTATCTTGTCATGACTTGCACCGTAGTGAGTGCATCGAGCTCATAAACATGCCTACTTGAGTTATGTTTCAGCATGTGCCAGTTTTCACTAAGTCTGGAAACTGATTATGTTTTTGCGATGTTGCCATGCTTGTTAGTATATTTTCTGATCCCTTTTGGCTCAAGGTTACTAAGGGACTTTTCTTAAGCTATTTGAGTAGCTCCATGCCATGTCTTACTTTGCCATGTTCAGGTCCTGTAGCATGTAGTTTCGTTGCTCCGAAGAGTGCTACTTGGTCTGAAATTCCAGACAAGTGTTAATTTCACTAAGTCTGAGATCTGTTTGCCATATGCATTTTTTCCATGCTTGTTTGAACCTGTTAATGGATGAATTGGCCGTAGCTCAGTGCTAGACTTTTGTTAAGCATCTTGAATGCTTCCCTGCCATGTATTTTGTTGTCATGTTTGGGTGCTGTAGCATGTTCATCTCATTGCATTTAGATGGCTACTTGCTGTAAATCGCAGATCGGTGCTATATTTGAATCGCTTGCCATTTCCAAACCGTAACTCCGATTCCGGTGATCTTTATATTGTTTTCAAGCGATTTCATCTCATCTTTCCAGTGGCACACTTGGATTTCCAAGTTAAGGCCAGGTTCATTCATTCCTGTGCAAATCATGCATATGCATCGCATACCGCATATCATACCATGTTCATGTGTTGGTTGTTTACTATGTTGTGTGCTTCTTTTCCGGTGTTGCTTCTCCGGGTTGGTTCCATTATCGTCGCGTTTGTGAGGATCCGTTCGACTATGTCCGTTTGTCTTCTTCATGGACTCGTTCTTCTTCCTTGCGGGATCTCAGGCAAGATGACCATACCCTCGAAATCACTTCTATCTTTGCTTGCTTAGTTGCTCGCTCTTTTGCTATGCCTATGCTGCAGTACCTACCACTTGCTTATCATGCCTTCCATATTGTTAAACCAAGCCTCTAACCCACCTTGTCCTAGCAAACCGTTGTTTAGCTATGTTACCGCTTGCTCAGCCCCTCTTATAGCGTTGTTAGTTGCAGGTGAAGATTGAAGTTTGTTCCTTGTTGGAACATGGAGATGTTGTTCCTTGTTGGAACATGTTTACTTGTTGGGATATCACAATATATCTTATTTAATTAATGCATCTATATACTTGGTAAAGGGTGGAAGGCTCGGCCTTATGCCTGGTGTTTTGTTCCACTCTTGCCGCCCTAGTTTCCGTCATATCGGTGTTATGTTCCCGGATTTTGCGTTCCTTACGCGGTTGGGCTATTATGGGGACCCCTTGACAGTTCGCCTTAAGTAAAGCTCCTCCAGCAATGCCCAACCTTGGTTTTACCATTTGCACTAACAACCTACCACCTTCCCTTGGGTTCTGCAGACTCAAGGGTCATCTTTATTCTAACCCCCCGGGCCAGTGCTCCTCTGAGTGTTGGTCCGAACTGAGCTGCCTGCGGGGCCACCTCGGGTAAACTTGAGGGTTGGTTTTACTCGTAGCTAGTCTCATCTGAGTGTGCCCTGAGAAAGAGATATGTGCAGCTTCTATCAGGATTTGTCGGCACATTCGGGCGGTGTTGCTGGTTTAGTTTTACCCTGTCGAAATGTCTTGTTGTACCGGGATACCGAGTATGATCAGAATGTCTCGGGAGGAGGTCTATTCCTTTGTTGACCGTGAGAGCTTGTGATGGGCTAAGTTGGGACACCCTGCAGGGATTTGAACTTTCGAAAGCCGTGCCCGCGGTTATGGGCAGATGGGAATTTGTTAATGTCCGGTTGTAGAAAACCTGAAGTCGACCTTAATTAAAATGAATCAACCGCGTGTGTAACCGTGATGGTCTCTTTCCGGCGGGGTCCGGGAAGTGAACACGATTGTTGGAGTTATGCTTGACGTAGGTTGTTATAGGATCACTTCTTGATCATACTTTTACCGACCGTGCTTTGCCTTCTATTCTCGCTCTCTTTTGCGAATATGTTAGCCACCATATATGCTAGTCGCTTGCTGCAGCTCCACCTCATACCTTTACCTTTCCCATAAGCTTAAATAGTCTTGATCGCGAGGGTGCGAGATTGCTGAGTCCCTATGGCTCACAGATACTTCCAAAGCCAGTTTGCAGGTGCCGATGTGTCCGTGCAAATGACGCAACCCAGCTCAGGAGGAGCTCGATGAAGATCTTGTCCTTTGTGTTGCTTCGTTCTAGTTGATCAGTAGTGGAGCCCAGTTGGGGTCGATCGGGAACCTTTGTCGCATTTGGGGTTCTTCTTTTATTTTGGTTCCATAGTCGGACCTTGATTGTATTTGGATGATGTAATGCTTTATTCATGTATTTGTGTGAAGTGGCGATTGTAAGCCAACTATGTATCTTTTTCCCTTATGTATTACATGGGTTGTGTGAAGATTACCTCACTTGCGACATATGCCTTCAATGCGATTATGTCTCTAAGTCGTGCCTCGACACATGGGAGCTATAGTCGCATCGAGGGTGTTACAAGTTGGTAATCATAGCCTTCCCCGACCTTAGGAGCCCCATTGCTTGATCGTTTTTAGCAGCCGAGTTGTGTCTAGAAAAAATGTTTTGAGTCACCTAGGAATTATATATCGGAGAGTTTAGGAATTCTTTTTACTTCCCAGTCTCCTCATCGCTCTGGTAAGGCATCTTGACGTAAAGTTTTGACTCTTCTCTTCTCAAATTTCACTAATTTTTTTTAGGATCACGCGGGTATCTTGGAATCGTTCCGATGGTTTTATGATGAGAACATTGTCTTGGTGCCTCCTGTCAGGGGTTTAGCGGAAGTGTCCCGGGGAGTTGAGCTCTGAGGTGTTGTCGTCATAACTTTATCATTGCAATTCTGGAATACCTGAGTTTAGTACGCCGACATTAAAAATCTCTTTTATGCAGTTCGTTGGTGAGATAACCTCGACGCCACCCAGTACTGGGGCAGGAGTTCGGGAGTATCGCCATAACTTGTATAACGGATGCTTTTCGAAGGTTGAGGTAGACAATTTCCGAAGGTTTCTTGGTTATGTGTTGAAGGATGGATACAGCTGGATGTAGGATTTGCTAGTTTTGGGTGAGATATTATGCTTCCCCTGTATCCCCAACACCTGATTGCATAACCGGAAAGGTTCGGAAGTTTATAAGTGGGAATTCAAGTAGCTCTTAGGATTTCTTTCCGACGAATATATGATATGAAATTGGGGTTCGACGTCTAGTGGTCCGCCTATTCACGGTCGGTTTTACAGTGGTCTCGTTGTGTCTTAAAGAGTCCTTGGCTATGCCGACTCGGGGACGCTTCATATGTCATGTGCACTGCCTTGTACATGATGGTGTTGTACGATCGAGCCCGTGTAGGCCCCACCACGAAAACTTCGGACGAAATCTCTATCATATGTTTGTTCCGGCTTATTTTGCAAGCCAATCCTTGTTTTGTTTTGAGTTGTGGTATTCGAGTTGCTTCAATGTCAAGTGTTGATTCCATACCTTCCCGAAATGGTGTTCTCATACTCCGATGTGAATACCAATCCTTCATGATAATCGAGATTGTCATGTAAATCTTGTTCAACCGGTGTGCTTCTCTTCAAGTGGATCCGATCACTTCAACATTCACAAGATCAATTATCAGTTCTTCTCAATGTTGTTTGTTTCATCCATCTCCAAGTTGCCTTTGTTTTTTTCCCGCCCTCCCTCCCTTGTTTTTCTTTAAGGACTCAGATTTCTTATTCAAGTATCCATTTTATTGACGTGAAGTCTCTCCATTCTTTTCTATCAATATTCTTATCCGGTGATTCTCATGAAGATTCTAATGGAGCTTCAAGTTCGTCTCTCATCACTCGTTTTCTTCTCCGGTGGTTTCAAGTCAAGCTTTGTGGATCATATCCTTTTTCCTCGTTTCAAATACCTTTTCTTACCGGTGCACCTCTTTATCATTCACCTCGCACTATTTTGTTGTTCCGGAGTGCTGAAAATATCTTGGATGATTCGTTTCCATTCTCAATCCGTTCAAGATCTTTCGAGAATGTTATCTTATTCAAGTCATTTAATTCAACCGGTGCTTTCTCTTTTTCAAGTAATCTTTTCAACGGTGTATCTTTTGAGTGGGCCCTAACCCACATGTCTTTTCCCAGGATCTTACCTGACTCTTCTTATTTTCCCGGCGTTACTCGCAAATTCTTTTCGAAGTTTGACGTAAGAATGAATTGTCATCAGTCAAATGTCTTTCTCCAAGATCTTTCATTTCTTTTCATCATTGGTTCAACCTTTCTATTCGTCATCCCGGAGTATCTCAACAATTCTTGGTGGTGTTTCTCGTCATCATTCTCGGAGATTTGAAGACCGAAGAAGAGTTTCCTCCATATCTTGCTCCATTCTCTTCAAGATTCGTGGTTCTAGTTCAAGGCCATCCTCTGATAATTGTTTTGATCGCGAAAAATTCTTTTCCTTCCTCCGGAGCCCATCATCTAAGATTATTGATTCTCAGCTTTCAGTTATCATTCTCCAATCTTACCGGTGCTTCGTTCAAGGATTCTCTAATCAGCTCATAATCTCTTCGTTCTCTTGGATCTAAATTCTCTCAAGCATCTTCGTTTAGTTGCTAATCCTTCCCGGTGTTTCTTCATGTTTTAATCGTTCTTTTTCAATTCTGACGGTGGTTCGTTCAAGAGTTCTCTTCCTTGATTATCATATCAATTCATTCGTTCTTTCAAATCTTAACGGTGGTTCGTTGAAGCCTTTTTCTCAAGTTTCATTTATATCTCTCTTAATCCTTTCTAACGGAATAAGTTGTATGCTATCCGTTGCTTGTCATCAATTAAGATTGGTGAAGGATAAGCATAATGTAATTCTTATTCTTGTTTCTTCAAGTGATTAATTCTTTATTCCGGAGGCCCTTCAAATTCTCGGTTTCAATTGTTTCATCTTCTTTTTTTCCCGGAGTTCCAACCTTTACAATTTTTTACCACGGAGTTTCATCTAAATCGGTACAAGGATTCACCTTGTGTTTTCAACTTCTCTTTCTTTCCGTTTGATCATTCTTTTGGTTAACGAAGTTCTTCATGGAGGCTCTACATGATGCTTCAGCAACAATTTAATTTCTTCATGAAGTGTTCTTTGAGATTCTTTTCAGAGGAGCTCAAGTTTTTTCTTCATCTCGCTATCCGGAGTGCAATTCTTTCTTCCGTATCATTGGAGGTGGTATTATGTCATTCTTGATAATTTGAGTTCATGTTTCATGATTCACATGTTATTAAGAATGAGGTATTTTAAATCCATCAATCTCGTCATTGGAGTTACCTTGGGTTATATTTCACCTAAAGCCTTCCCTAAGGATTATTGCTATTATGGTGCTCATAAATGATCCAAGCTCTTCATTTGTCCTTTCCGGTGCGACATACTTTCTCGTCTATTTGTTCATATCAATCCAATTCTGCTTCCCGTGAGTGGCAGGTTGTCACCTCATAATTTGAGATGTATTCCATAAGACCATATCAAGCTTATTCTTTTCGTTGTTGGTTTTTCAACAACTCCGTTCTAGCATGCTTTTTCCGGAGGCATTGTGATGTTGCTCTTTTCAACCATCATCTCGTGTATCAAAGATTATGTTCTTTTCACGATTGTCCATCTAACCGGAGTGTTGTGCCCTTTTGCTCAAGTTCTTTTCATTTTATCAAGTTTTAACTCCCGTTTCAACCGTAGTGCTGTCCGAATTTGTTCTTCCTTGTTCCTCTTTTCTAACGGAGTGTTTTCAGCTTCGTTAATCTCCGTTGTATTCTTTTCTCGAAATGGCTCAACCTTTTCAAGGTTCTTTGGTTTCACTCGTTTGTCAAAGAAGCAATTTGTTTTACCTCTTCTCTCATCTCTTCCGTTGTCCCTCCGGTGCCATTCTAGATCTCGGGACGAGATCCTCTCGTAGTGGTGGAGTGTTGTAACGCCCCGAGACCGATGTGCCAGGTGTTGTCTAGTTATTCGCTGTTGTTGCCTTGTCATTGCTTGCGTGTCATGCATTGCATATCTTGTCATCATGTGCATTTCATTTGCATACATGTTCGTCTCATGCATTCGAGCATTTTCCCCGTTGTCCGTTTTGCAATCCGGCGCTTCGTTCTCCTCCGGTGGTCATTTCTACCTTCTTCTCGTGTGTGGGGGTTAAACATTTCCGGATTGGACCGAGACTTGCCAAGCGGCCTTGGTTTACTACCGGTAGACCGCCTGTCAAGTTTTGTACCGTTTGGACTTCGTTTGATGCTCCAACGGTTAACCGAGGGACCGAAAAGGCCTCGTGTGTGTTGCAGCCCAACACCCCTCCAATTTTGCCCAAAACCCACCTAAGCCTCCTCCATCATCTAGAGCATTCGATCACGATCGCGTGGCCGAAAACCGCACCTCATTTGGACTCTCCTAGCTCCCTCTACCTATATATATATGTGCAACCCTCCGAAATTCGCGGTCTAACCCTAGCCTTCCCCTACCTCGCGCACCGGACGAAATCCCCACCGCGCCCGGACATGTCCAGCCGCCGCCGACGACGAATCCGACTACGCCACATCATCCCTCCGCCCTCTTTCTCCTCCCGCACCGCGCCCGGCCCACCGGGGCCCGTGGCCGGCCCTCCCCGCGGCCCAAGTCGCCCGCGCCTGGAACGCCCGCCGCCGCCGCCTGGATCCGGGGCCGCACCGCCTGCCGGCTCCCCGCCGTCGCCAACGAAGGTCGCCGGCGCCCCGTGTCCTCGCCGCTGGGCCCGACGCTGCCGCATTTTCTCGCCGCCGCCCTTTAAGCGCTGCTCCCGCCGGCCGGGTCGCCGCCCTCGCCGGTCCCGCACGCCGCGCCTCCTGCCTCGCCGCCTCCGGCGACCGGAGCTCGCCGGAGTCGCCGCTCGCCTCGCCGGAGCTCCGGCCAGATCCGATCCGGATCGGGACCAGATCCACCGGTCCCCGATCCAAACGCCCTCGCCCGTCCCCGCACCGCTCCGTCCCGGAACCGCCTCATCCCGTGTTGACTTTTTCCGCGGGGTAAATTTCTTCCAAGTCCTGAGATTTCACAGATCCATATGCCTATGTTCATGGCCTCGTAACTTTGCATCCGTAGCTCCGATTCATGCATATAGCATATCAAAATGTTCGTCTCAGAGAGTGCATCATTTCATTCCATTGCATCATTTTCATTTGAGTTCATCTTGATGCCCGAAATGCTGGTAGAAGAGGGCTAGTTGAGATAATTGTCAGATCTGCTACTCCATTTAGAGATTTGTCATTTTTGCCATGATTATTGTGTGCATGTTATGCCCTGATGCTCTACATATGTTTTGTTAAGGGTTTTGTCATCTTTCCAGAGGTGCAACCCATGTATTTTTGTGATGTGTGTGGTGCCTAGTGCAAGCTTGCAAAGTGGTGCACTTGCTAATTCTGTTTTCAGGGACTTAGCAATTCCACTAAGTCCTTGAGCTGTTTATCTCATGTTGTCATATGTTCATGTTGTTTCCTAGTGATCCGTGCCTCTTTTGAGGATGATCAGTAAGGATGTTTTATTAATCTTGTAGTGCTCTATCCATCCATGTCTTTGTTTGCAATTATGGAGCACCCTAGCTTGAGTCAATCGAGCTCTACTTTTGCTACTTTGTGAATCTGGGCAGATTGTCAACTTGTTTGCAATTTTGCCGATGGTGTTGTAGTTGATCCGTGCATGCTATGCCATTGTTCTTGCCATGTCTAGCTTGAATTTTGTGTTTTCTTGATAGATGTATGCTTATCTTGTCATGACTTGCACCGTAGTGAGTGCATCGAGGTCGTAAACATGCCTACTTGAGTTATGTTTCAGCATGTGCTAGTTTTCACTAAGTCTGGAAACTGATTATGTTTTTGCGATGTTGCCATGCTTGTTAGTATATTTTCTGATCCCTTTTGTCTCAAAGTCACTAAGGGACTTTTGTTAAGCTATTTGAGTAGCTCCATGCCATGTCTTACTTTGCCATGTTCAGGTCCTGTAGCATGTAGTTTTGTTGCTCCGAAGAGTGCTACTTGGTCTGAAATTCCAAACAAGTGTTAATTTCAGAAAGTCTGAGATCTGTTTGCCATATGCATTTTTGCTATGCTTGTTTGAACCTGTTAATGGATGAATTGGCGGTAGCTCAGTGCTAGACTTTTGTTAAGCATCTTGAATGCTTCCCTGCCATGTATTTTGTTGTCATGTTTGGGTGCTGTAGCATGTTCATCTCATTGCATTTAGATGGCTACTTGCTGTAAATCGCAGACCGGTGCTATATTTGAATCGCTTGCCATTTCCAAACCGTAACTCCGATTCCGGTGATCTTTATATCGTTTTCAAGCGATTTCATCTCATCTTTCCAGTGGCACACTTGGATTTCCATGTTGAGGTCAGGTTCATTCATTCCTGTGCAAATCATGCATATGCATCGCATACCGCATACCGCATATCATACCATGTTCATGTGTTGGTTGTTTACTATGTTGTGTGCTTCTTTTCCGGTGTTGCTTCTCCGGGTTGGTTCCGTTAACGTCGCGTTTGTGAGGATCCGTTTGACTATGTCCGTTTGTCTTCTTCATGGACTCGTTCTTCTTCCTTGCGGGATCTCAGGCAAGATGACCATATCCTCGAAATCACTTCTATCTTTGCTTGCTTAGTTGCTCGCTCTTTTGCTATGCCTATGCTGCGATACCTACCACTTGCTTATCATGCCTTCCATATTGTTAAACCAAGCCTCTAACCCAACTTGTCCTAGCAAACCGTTGTTTGGCTATGTTACCGCTTGCTCAGCCCCTCTTATAGCGTTGTTAGTTGCAGGTGAAGATTGAAGTTTGTTCCTTGTTGGAACATGGAGATGTTGTTCCTTGTTGGAACATGTTTACTTGTTGGGATATCACAATATATCTTATTTAATTAATGCATCTATATACTTGGTAAAGGGTGGAGGGCTCGGCCTTATGCCTGGTGTTTTGTTCCACTCTTGCCGCCCTAGTTTCCGTCATATCGGTGTTATGTTCCCGGATTTTGCGTTCCTTACGCGGTTGGGCTATTATGGGGACCCCTTGACAGTTCGCCTTAAGTAAAGCTCCTCCAGCAATGCCCAACCTTGGTTTTACCATTTGCACTAACAACCTACCACCTTCCCTTGGGTTCTGCAGACTCAAGGGTCATCTTTATTCTAACCCCCCCCCCCCCCGGGCCAGTGCTCCTCTGAGTGTTGGTCCGAACTGAGCTGCCTGCTGGGCCACCTCAGGGAAACTTGAGAGTTGGTTTTACTCGTAGCTAGTCTCATCTGAGTGTGCCCTGAGAAAGAGATATGTGCAGCTCCTATCGGGATTTGTCGGCACATTCGGGCGGTGTTGCTAGTTTAGTTTTACCCTGTCGAAATGTCTTGTTGTACCGGGATACCGAGTCTGATCGGAATGTCTCGGGAGGAGGTCTATTCCTTCGTTGACTGTGAGAGCTTGTGATGGGCTAAGTTGGGACACCCTGCAAGGATTTGAACTTTCGAAAGCCGTGCCCACGGTTATGGGCAGATGGGAATTTGTTAACGTCCGATTGTAGAAAACCTGAAGTCGACCTTAATTAAAATGAATCAACCGCGTGTGTAACCGTGATGGTCTCTTTCCGGCGGGGTCCGGGAAGTGAACACGATTGTTGGAGTTATGCTTGACGTAGGTTGTTATAGGATCACTTCTTGATCATACTTTTACCGACCGTGCTTTGCCTTCTCTTCTCGCTCTCTTTTGCGAATATGTTAGCCACCATATATGCTAGTCGCTTGCTGCAGCTCCACCTCATACCTTTACCTTTCCCATAAGCTTAAATAGTCTTGATCGCGAGGGTGCGAGATTGCTGAGTCCCCGTGGCTCACAGATACTTCCAAAACCAGTTTGCAGGTGCCGATGTGTCCGTGCAAATGACGCAACCCAGCTCAGGAGGAGCTCGATGAAGATCTTGTCCTTTGTGTTGCTTCGTTCTAGTTGATCAGTAGTGGAGCCCAGTTGGGGTCGATCAGGAACCTTTATCGCATTTGGGGTTCTTCTTTTATTTTGGTTCCGTAGTCGGACCTTGATTGTATTTGGATGATGTAATGCTTTATTCATGTATTTGTGTGAAGTGGCGATTGTAAGCCAACTATGTATCTTTTTCCCTTATGTATTACATGGGTTGTGTGAAGATTACCTCACTTGCGACATATGCCTTCAATGCGATTATGTCTCTAAGTCGTGCCTTGACACGTGGGAGCTATAGTCGCATCGAGGGTGTTACAGGCAGTCAGGGTGGTTTTACATCACCGAGCCACGCGATCCGAAGTGGATCGCAGCCCCTGAATTCTGATCCGGACCCCCTACGCGGCTCACGTCCTAGAAGGAGACGAGCTTGTCATGGGGCGACGAAGGAGAGTTGACCGGACTTCAAAAATGCATCCAGTCCCTGGTGAACAAGCAGCTCAAGCTTGTCAACGTAATCCAGGTCATGCTTGTCCGCCGGATCCTTCCGTGTCAAGAACGGGACTTCAATTTGTGGGAGTTCAACCCGGCGCAGCACCGAACTCTGAGCAGGCTCTTCGACAAGACGTACGAATATGTATGGAGGGGGTTAACCAAAGGCGCCGAGGCTCCCACATCCGCCTCCGAAGACCGCGGATTCAGCTCGCAGCGTCCTGCTGGCGAGGTAAGATATTTCCATCTTTTACAGGATGTTAAGTTTTTTCATAGTTGACTCTATGCAGGATCTAAACTCCCTCACCTTTGACAGGATTGGCGGGAGAAGTCCGGACAGATTAACTGCCCGGCTCCCTTGCCCGAAGACCCAGCCCCTGCTCTCCTAGAGAAGCTGCTGGTTCCGGCACCTTATGTGGTGCCGGAGAAGAAGGCCAAGAAGAAGAAGAAGGCCACGGTCCAGGGACTCGAAAAAGTTCCCGGCAGATGGTGGTGTCGGACTCGTCGTCCGACGAGTCTAAGACGCACTCCTCCCGTGAAGACGACGAGGAGGAAGAAGAAACCTCTCCCCCTCCAGCGGGGGGAGGAGAGAAGAGGAAGGCCGCCCCAGTAGGGGAGGCCGAGGGGTCTAAGAAGAGGAAAACCCCTCCGCCGGACTACGTCCCCGACGCCGACGAGGACGAAGAGGAGTGGCCGGACAGGGCCAAGCGTCCGGCGAGATCGTAAGTGTTTGGATACCAGAGTAACTCATGATATTCCTTTTGTTGCACAGCTTTCCCTAATGTCAGATATAATCATGCAGTCTGCCCAAGGACGGGCTCGACGAGTCATCGAGCGGCTCCCTGGATTCATCAGACGTGAATTCAGTTCTGCCTACTGCTTCCCCCTGTGCTGCGGATGACGTCGAAGTGGCGTCGCGACAAGCTCCGGGGCGAGAGGAGGTGGTCCAGGAGGAGCCGCGAGGCGACCTCCCGGACTCCAGGAGTGAAGGGGACAAGACCCCCCTGGGCTCCAAGTCCGGCTTTAAGCCGGACACTGCGCCGGAATCATCAACGGTTCCGGACCGCGGTAGGCGAACTCCTGCCAAGAGGAGCAAGCCTACTGAGTCGGCGTCCTCCGTCCAGCCGGAGGCGCCGGACAATCTGCTGGAGGAGCTTAAGGGCGCCTCCATCGACGAGGAGCACCGTGCCGTCATGAGTACGGTGATCCAGAAGGTTCGATCCGCCAAAAGTGGACTGACTGAAGCTTGTGCTAGCCTTCTAACAGGCTTCGAGGTAAGTAAAAATATGTAAAAATATTACCGTATAGACAGTAGCCCCTGATGCTCTGTTTGGCGTTCGGAAAGAAAAGCTGAATAGAGGATCTATTAAATATCGCAGGAGTCTAACTAAAAAGGAGTCAATATACGTATGCAGGCTTCGCTGCTGGCCACCGCCGCACTGACTGTGGAGGTGGGTGCCCTGAAGCAGGGCCTCGAGCGGACCGAGCAAGAGCTCGGCCTTGCCAAACGGCAGCTCGAGGAGAAAGAAGGTAAGAGATACCTTATAGAAAAAATGCCTATAGGGAGGCGCAATTGCAAAAAATGACAGGAGTATACTGCTTATTGTAGGGGCCACAACTAAGGTGGCGACCCTCAAGCAGGCGCTGTCTGAGGCCGAGAATAAAGCGGCCACGGAGCGTGCCGAGCGGGAGAAATTTGAGGCGCATGTCGGCGAGGTGCGGCAAGAGCTTTAGGTTCTCATGAAAAAACATGAGAGTCTGGAGCTCGACTCGAAGACGCGAGCGTCCGAGCTTGCTGCGGCCCTTAAAACTGCCAAATCTGCCAAGGCCGAAGCCCAAAAGGCCCTCCAGGAATTGGATGCGGTGAAAAAGATAGCAGCGGGTAAGGTATTCTATATGCAAAGCAGACATATAAAAGTAAACTACTTGTTACTTACCCGAATCCGGAGCTCTCCAGGGGCATTCCCAGATCTTCCCCGCAGCGTATCTGATGCCGCCGCATTCTACCGAGCCGAGGAAGGCAGCTCGACGGAGAAGGTGTTCTGGTCTCAGTATGCTGAGGCCGGACACCCTGTGCCCTTGAGCGACCAGCCGAAGCAGCTGGTCGAGCTCCACAAGGTGGCCGAACAGGCCCTGAAGGGCTTCATAGTCCGGCTGTGGCCTAGAGAGGCCCTGCCTGGGAGCTACTTCGGACTGGTGCGGCGGCTGGTGGAGGCTTGTCCAAGGCTCGAGGTCATCAAGCGCTCCATCTGCATCAAAGGTGCCCGTAGGGCCCTTGCCCGTGCAAAGGTGCATTGGGGTAAGCTGGACGGTGAGAAGCTTGTGAAGGACGGGCTGCCGCCGGGGAAGGAGCATCGCAAGCCTGAGAACTATTACAAGGATGTTCTTGCTGGTGCCCGCCTTGTGGCGGATGAATGTACCAAGGATGTAATTTTTGAATGAACTCGCTCGTGTTATCCTGTGCGCTGAAAACTTGTTCATATGCGCTAAGCAATGCTTATTGAATTTAAAATATTACTTTCTGTGCGGCCGTTTATCAAAAATTGAGAGATGGCCAGTCGTCGGCTTCTGCCCCCGTGCCACTAGTGCTGGGGTGTTCAGGATAAACCTGAGCACTCTTTTTCCCATAGTTGGGTCCTTCGAGGGAGGCGCGCAGCACAACGAACTAGGCAATCGGACTATAATGCTTGAACACTCTCACTTGGCCATAGAACTCTATAATTTTAAATTTCGGCGAAGCCCCTAGTTCAGAAGACCGAGTTCGGGGCGCTATCCACGCCTTGGCCGGACAAAGCCAGCTCTTCGCTCGAAGCGGCATAAGCCTTTAGGGACTCGAAAAACCTCTCGAACAGCGACCGGTCTCTCGCCACATCATGACAGACAGTTTTAGCTTTCTCCACTGAGGTGCTTAACCCAGCTGAACCGGGGCACAATCGCAGTGGTTCTCCTAGTGCTACCTTAGCCGATAGAGTGGAACGTAAGGCACCAAAACATAGGAGCCGGGCAAACCCAACTATTGACCCAAATCATGATTCGGAGCCGACGCATACAGTGCTATAAGTTAGGGGTGCCGCACTTGTGAAAGTGTACGGACTTCTCACACCATTATGAGGGGTACTGAAGCCCCTGGCGTGTTTGCCGTACCATGGTGTACGAGTGCAATCATGTCATTTAATAAACATAAATGTGAAAAGAAGATAATGCAAAAAATAGACAAGAAGCTAAGCATTGTTTACAGAGAGGCTATTTATCAAAGCCGAACGATACAAATATTGCGGTAAGCAAAAGATATTGGACTATTCAGTATGTCCTGACCAGGGGCAGGCCGCAGAATTGTATTTAAAACAGGTATACCGCTCGTAACAGAGACCACCTGGGAGTTCCATAATGCGGCATGGCTTGTCTGCCTCCCTGGATCTTGCATCGTTTGTGCGGCAATCGAATTGCCGAACAGGTCGTCCGAAGTATGGAGTCCTGAAAGTAAGAAAAAATTAAAAAAAGAATCCGGCAGCCCCTAGTATGTTTTAAGCCGTATTTTGGGCGTGCCGTTATTGTGCCCCTTCCCCTGTGCCCATGGTATTTCAAGGGCATAGTTATGTACGCGAGGTACTGGTTTCGCTATGTCGCGAAAGCTGGGGTTGGGGCCGCATTGCTACGCTTGCTCAGAGTGTGCCAGTCGGTCTTGCTGTGGGTTACTCCGGGCGCGCTTGGCAGTGTCTGGCTTTTTAATGGCCGGACTAGAGAATTGCCTGAGAAGGACTTTGTACCTCCGCTGCGAGAGCCGCCGTATGCTCCTCCGTACGGAGGGAGCGTTCGGTGTTTCCATTGACCGTAATTACTCCTCGAGGGCCTGGCATCTTGAGCTTGAGATATGCATAGTGCGGCACCGCATTGAACTTTGCAAATGCGGTTCGTCCGAGCAGGGCGTGATAGCCACTGCGAAACGGGACTATATCGAAGATTAACTCTTCGCTTCGAAAATTGTCCGGGGATCCGAAGACCACGTCAAGTGTTACTGAGCCTGTACAGTTGGCTTCTATACCTGGTATAATGCCTTTAAAGGTCGTTCTTGTGGGCTTAATCCTTGAGGGATCTATGCCCATTTTCCGCACTGTATCCTGATAAAGCAGGTTTAGGCTACTGCCGCCGTCAATGAGGACTCTTGTGAGATGAAATCCGTCGATGATTGGGTCGAGAACCAATGCGGCGAAGCCGCCATGACGGATGCTAGTGGGATGGTCCCTTCGATCAAAAGTGATCGGGCAGGAGGACCATGGGTTGAACTTTGGGGCGACTGGCTCCATCGCGTATACGTCCCGTAGCGCACGCTTCCGCTCCCGCTTGGGAATGTGGGTTGCGTATATCATGTTCACCGTCCGCACTTGTGGGGGAAAGCCCTTCTATCCATTATTGTTCAGCGGCTTGGGCTCCTCGTCGTCGCTGTACAGCCCCTTGTCTCTGTTTTCAGCCCTTAACTTGCCTTCCTGCTTGAACACCCAACAATCCCTGTTAGTGTGATTGGCTGGCCTTTCGGGGGTGCCATGTATCTGGCACAAGCGATCGAGTATTCGGTCCAAACTGGACGGGCCCTGGGTATTCTTTTTGAATGGCTTCTTCCGCTAACCGGATTTATAGCCTTTGAATCCGGCATTGACTGCCGTGTCTTCATTGCTGTCGCTGCTAACGCGGCATTTTTGCTTATTCCGACGTGTCCTGCCACTTTTGTCCTTGTATCCGAATTACCAGGGTTCTTTGATAAGTTGTTACTGCGAGCTAGCCAGCTGTCTTCTCCCGCGCAAAAGTGGGTCATGAGTGTCGTGAGGGCTGCCATGGATTTCGGCTTTTCCTGTCCCAGGTGCCGGGCAAGCCACTCGTCGCGGATGTTATGCTTGAAGGCTGCTAGGGCCTCTGCGTCCGGACAGTCGACTATCTGGTTTTTCTTTGTTAGGAACCGTGTCCAGAATTGTCTGGCCGATTCCTCTAGCTGCTGAATTATGTGGCTTAAGTCGTCGGCATCCGGTGGTCGCACATAAGTGCCCTAGAAGTTGTCGAGGAATGCGGCTTCCAGGTCCTCCCAAGAACCGATTGAGTCTGTTGGCAAGCTGTTAAGCCAATGCCGGGCCGGTCCTTTAAGTTTGAGCGGGAGGTATTTGATGGCGTGTAGATCATCGCCGCGTGCCATGTGGATGTGAAGGAGATAATCCTCGATCCATACCGCCGGATCTGTTGTGCCATCGTATGATTCGATGTTTACGGGTTTGAAACCCTCTGGGATTTTATGATCCATTACTTCATTCGTGAAGCATAGCGGGTGTGCGGCGCCTCTGTACTGGGCTATATCACGACGCAGCTTGGAAGAGCTATGTCTATTGTGTTCGGCCCGGCCGGATTTGTTGTATCCGGAGTGAAGATCATTGTCACATGCCGTAGGGCGCCTGCGCGATCCATAGATCGATCTTGTTTGTCTTGCCTTATCCTCCAGTATGTCTTGCAGGTCGGGCGCATTTTCCCGTGCCTTAGTTGAGCGGCGTCGGGGCATGGCTTGGGTGGAGGGCCGAGAGGCCTCTCTGTCGCGGCCGCGAGGTGGCCAGTCTGCCATGTCATGCGTTGGTGATGTAGGTGCTTCCTCCTCTGATCGGGGTAGCGGCCTGCGCTTCGGGTAACTCTTGGAGGGGCGTTCGAGTTCATACTCTTCGGCCGCAAGGACTTCAGTCCATCTGTCAGCTAGAAAATCTTGGGCAGCTCTAAGCTGTTGCTGCTTTTTCTTGAGGCTGCTTGCCGTGGCTAAAAGCCTGCGTTTAAAACGCTCTTGTTCGGCGGGGTCTGATGGTATGACGAATTCGTCGTCATCGAGGCTTGCCTCGTCTTCGGAGGGAGGCGTATAGTTATCATCCTCGACCTCTCGGTCTGCCGCTCTCTCATGAGGGCTGGTTTCTCCATCTTCCTGTGCCGAATCTTACTGAAGTGGGTGTTCTTCGGCGCTATCTGGGGTAGTATTATCTCCCGTGCCGGAATCACCGTTTTTGCTTTGGAGGGATTTAGAGTGGCGCCGCTGACGCCGGCGCTTTGGCTGTTTCTTGGGGCCGTCATCCCCCACTGTTCCATCGCCATCTCCATCTTTTGGAGTATCCACCATATATATGTCATATGACGAGGTGGCCTTCCAGCGCCCTACAGGTGCTGGTTCCTGTTCGTCTCCTACATCGTCGTCCATGCCGTCGATGTCTTCGGAGCTGAAGTCAAGCATGTCGGTTAGATCGTCGATAGTGGCTACAAAGTGGGTGGTGGGTGGGCTTTGAATTTCCTCATCGTCCGTATCCCACCCTCGCTGACCGTAGTCCGGCCAGGGCTCTCCTGATAAAGAGAGAGACTTAAGAGAATTCAGGATGTCGCCAAAAAGCGAATGCTGAAAGATGTCTGCGGCGGTGAACTCCATTATCGGCGCCCAATTGGATTCGATTGGCAGGGGCGCGGGGGGTTCGGAGTCCGGGGAGGAGTCCGGATCCTCGGAGTCACGGGTCGTGCAGAGTGCGGGGCTAGCGTTCGGCTCGATCGCTTTCGGGATCGCAGCCCCCGAGGTGACGTCCAACCCCTCATCCTCGATTGGCGCAATAGGCTCCGAGTTAGGGGTCGGAACCGATGCGTGTGCGGCCTCCAGGACACTGTCCGGGGGCAGAGCTAGATCATGCCCCTCGAGGTAGTGCGGCGCGCTTGGCCGTGGCTCGAACCCGTCGAAGATCAAGTCTCCGCGGATGTCAGCCTTGTAGTTTAAGCTTTCAAACCTGACTTGAGGGCCAGGGGCGTAGCTTTCGATCTGCTCCAGGTGGCCGAGCGAATTGGCCCGAAGAGCGAAGCCGCCGAAGACGAAGATCTGTCCGGGGAGAAAAGTCTCACCCTGGACCGCATCGTTGTTGATGATCAAAGGAGCCATCGGACCTAAAGGCGACGACACAGAGGAACTCTCAATAAAAGCACCAATGTCGGTGTCAAAACCGGCGGATCTCGGGTAGTGGGTCCCGAACTGTGCTTCTAGGCCGGATGGTAATAGGAGGCAGGGAACACGATGTTTTACCCAGGTTCGGGCCCTCTTGATGGAGGTAAAACCCTACGTCCTGCTTGATTAATATTGATGATATGGGTAGTATAAGAGTAGATCTACCACGAGATCAAGGAGGCTAAACCCTAGAAGCTAGCCTATGGTATAATTGTTGTATATGGAGTTGATTGCCTACGGACTACAACCCTCCGGTTTATATAGACACCGGATAGGGTTAGGGTTACATAGAGTCGGTTACAATGATGTGCTCTACCTATGGGCGCAAAAGGCCATTGAAATGGTCATACCACAGTAGACTGCCTAACACAGGTGGGCTTCATATAAAAAAACATAGGTGGGCTACGTAGGTTTTTGAAAGAGAAAAAAAATATATTAAGGAAGTTAGCGTCAAGGCTGATCAAGCTACGCCATGGAGGGATAAATTGCGCAATCCCTATTCAACGCTTAACGCTTATTGCAACAAGTGGCATATCCTAAATGGCGCTCGCTGCGCCCGTTACAGTACTATGCGCAATCGGGCACTCACCTCTGGTGCGCTGGGCCGGCCTGTTGACATTTTTTTCTTCCGTTTCAAACTGAATTGACGCAAAAAAATGGTGTGTTTGAGGCGGGGTTGGAGCCAAGGATCTCCACATACAAAGAGCGGCGCCCCATCCACTAAAACAAGTCGATCGATGTGTCTAGACACTTCCTTTGTTTTATTTATTCTTTGTAAAGGTCGCGGAATGCTGGGTTCTTTGTTTGGAAATGTTTTTTACTTTTCTTTTCTCGTTTTGTGTTTCTTTTTTCCTTTACTAAATGAGTGAACTTTTTACAATACATTATTATTTTTTAAAATTAGTCATTTTGTTCGGAACGGTTTTGTTTGGTGTTTTTTTTCTTTTGTTCACTTGAATGTACTATTTTTCAAAATCTATGAACTTTTTTCCAAATTCGGTGAACTTTTTTTGAATTCGATGACCCTTTTTCGAAATTGATGAACTTTTTTACAGAATTGTTGAACTTTTTTCAAATTCGATGAACTTTTTTCTAATTTGATGAACTTTTTTCTAAATCGATGAACTTTTTTCCAATATTGATGAACTTTTTTTCAAATTTGATGAACTTTTTTATAATTCGATGAACTTTTTTCCAATATTGATGAACTTTTTTCAAATTCGATGAACTCTTTTCCAATATTGATGAACTTTTTTCCAAAATCGATGAACTTCTTTCAAATTTGTGAACTTTTTTTAAATCGATGAGCCTTTTTGAAAATTGATAAACTATTTTTGTGAATCGCTGAAATTTTTGTTCAAAATCAATGAACCTTTTTCAGATTTTCTGGACTTTTCTAAAAATCGAGGAACTTCTTCAGATTTTTGTGACATTTTTGTAAATGGATGATTTTTTTACTAATTCGTGGTTCTTTCTAAAATATGTGGACTTTCGAAACAAAATTAATGAAATTTGTTTCAAACTTGATGAACTTTTTTTAAAGTTGATGAGCTATTTTCAATATTGATGAACTTTTTTCAAATTGATGAAAAGTTTTAGAGAATCGATGAACTTTTTTAGGGAATCGGTGAACTTTTTAAACAAAATTGATGACCATTTGTTCAAAATTGATGAACTTTTTTCAAATTTCTGAACTTCTTTGAAAATCGATGAATTTTTTTAGAATACATGACTTCTTTTTTCTAATTCGTGATGTTTTTTAAATCTGTGGACATTCAAAATTTGTTCACATTTCTTTCAAAGAAGTCACGTTTTTCTAATTAGTGCGGCTATAGTTTTGGTTTAATATGTTTCGCGTTGAAAACTTTCACAGAGGGCTTAATAGCTTTACTGCTTATCCAACCATGCGTTTAGGCAAATTGGTGCAAGTTCGATACCTCACGAGATGGAATTTTTGCAAGTGGTTTTCGAGCTGTAAATACTTTTTGCACTGTGAGCGTGTTCATAGGCCGGCCCGCTAGCGCGCTGCTGTAGTCGCCCGTTGCCTCAGTGGGCGCATAAGGCGCCCGTTAGGAGCTCCCGCGACAAGTTGTCACCACTCCGCAGGGGAGAAACTTGCTAGCGATTGCATTGGGCCGAATCAGGTTTTAGAATGTTCTGGATGGTTCATTCGGTTTTTTTTATCTTTTTGTTAACCTTCTACAAGGTTTATGAACTGTTTTTTTTCAGTTGTTTCTTTACTGGGTTTTCAGTTTTCTTCTTGGTTTTCATTGTTCATTTTTCAATTCATAAATCTCGAAAATTGTACAATATCTTTAAAAATTGCTTGCTTTTCAAAAAATGATACAAATTCTAAAAAAATATTTTTTATAATAAAATTATTTAAATTTTGCTAAGAATTCAGAGAATGATATAAATATTCAATTTTTTTTACATTTTTTCATGTTTAAAAAAAACTTCTGATAATTTTTTTTTTCAAAATTTTATAAAAAAACTTTCTAAATTTTCCCATAATTTTACTCCCCCCGTCCGAAAATACTTGTTATCAAAATAAATAAATAAAGGTGTATCTAGAACTAATATACGTCTAGATACATCCCTTTTATTCATTTTGATGACAAGTATTTTCGGACGGAGAGAATATCTATACTCCTATATAGTGTACCAATATCAACTAATATGGACCGTTGGATCTTTTCTAATCGGACGGCTTATATTTATTGGCTTGTGTTAGAGGGCTATGTGGCCTGGTATACACCGTTGGATATGCCAATCCGACGACCACTATTGAAGGGATTCACTGTGGGTGTCTGTCATTGTGCTGCCAGCCAGACTGCCACTGTCAGATGGAGTTTGTGGGTCGCGTGATTCTCTGGTGGGCATGTGGAAATTTCTGGCAAGCTCGAATGATATAATACACGAAGCACTAGAGTAGTACTACTAGCTAGCAGCTAGCAAAGCTGCGCTTCCGCTTCTTCAGTTGCTATCTAGAAACTTCTGGCAAGCTCACATGCATTACTGAGTTATACTTTTTTCTTGGTAGGTCACTAGAGTTGTCCTAGCAGCTGTAGCAAGCTATACCAATCAAGAGAGAGAGATAGAAAATACGGTGCAGCCTTGGTTATAAGCGCGCAAGCAATTTAACAAGTAAGAGAATGCCAAATAAAATAAAAGTGCAATATATGTAGCAACTAAATCGATTTAACTTTCTCTTACAAATTCATTTAAAAAACTGCACTACCCTGGTTCTCAACTTTGTATTTCCAATATTTTTTGGAAAACGTTTATTTTCAGTCGGATGAAAACATGGGAACATAAGCCGTGTCTTATGATGAACACGTGTCCCTGTGGACCCGTCACTGTTCACGTCCTGGTCTAGCCTTATCTTCCCGCACGCACATCTCCTCCACTCGTCTCTTTCCCCTTTCCCCTTCCCATCTCCACTGGACACCCCGCCCACCCACAACGATGAACCCAGGGATGAACGGCAGCGACCACCGCATGCTATATCTCTGTCGCACCAGCTGTATCGTTGTCGTGTGCTTCGTCGCAGCACCCCATCGCCGTCGCGGCATGAGACGTCGCCGCAGCAACAGCAGCAGCAGAAGGTCACCCGGCGTCGGCTAGGGTATCGGGCGTCGCCTCCAGCTCCGACGGCCACCGGTGAGTCCCTCCTCCTGTTTCTCTTTGTATCTCTCTTCCTCTCTCTAATCCCTATCTCTTATCTATACCACTATATAGTGTGCGAATAACTTTAAATAACAATCATTGGATGAAGCCGATCTAACGGTGGAGACATGGCAAATCCGAGTGTTATTGACCGTTGGATCTTCTCATTACTTCACTGGATTCTTCCACGTGTACTATCTAGAAGATTCTATGGTTGGGCTAAAGCCATATGGACATTTTGCACAAAATTTAAAGCACACTTCTACTTTATTCTAGACTCTTCCATACTCAGACTCTCCTAACTTCTTTTTCTATCGAAACTATCATTCATTTTACTTCGTATTCAAGTCTATATACCTTCATAAATCATATTTATCTTTATAGATACTGTAGAACATTAGCTTTGAGATAGCCAAAAAAGATACCTAGATAAAACACGCTCAGTATATTTTATGTGATTTTTGTATGTTATACTTCATGCATATGCCTCACAATTTCATTTGCCGGCATAACTAGCCAAAAAGGATACCTAGATAAAACAGGCACACTATATTTTACAGTAACAATATGTCTATCTTTGGTTGTAGTTTGACTATATGAGCTCTCACGTGCTATGCACGTATAACTTACTAGTATTTTATAGTAACAGAGGAGAGGTGCAGGAGCGAGTTCGGTGAGGAAGCACCACCACCATGGACGACACCGGCGGCCATGGGGCTGGCCCTCCTGTCCTACTACTCATCCGGTGAGTTCATCCCCTCCCCCTCCCCTCTCTCTCTCCTCATCTCTTTTCTCTCTCTAATCTAATCTCCTGTTTTGTAGCATCAGAGGAGATGAGCTACTGTAGCTAACGGGATGCACATGACCAGGACCAGCAGCAGCCATGGACGGAGGGGAGAACGACGCCCAGCAGCAGCAGCAGCAGCTCAACCGAAGTTGCAATGAAGCCTCGCCGGAGTTACAATGGAGCAACGCGGGTCCGCCGGAAACATAGCCGGCGCTACAATGAAACCCCGCCGGAGTTGCAATGGAGCTTCGTCGGACGCGCCGGTGTTGTGTTGGAGCTTCGCCAGAGTTGCATTGAAGCTTCACTGGAGCCGGCGGTGCTGCATTGGAGCTCCTCCGGGGCTGCAATGGAGCTTCGCCGGAGACGTCGATGCTGCGTTGGAGCTCCGTCAGGGGCTGCAATGGAGCTTCTCCAGACGCGCCGGCACACTGGTGCTGCGTTGGAGCATGGAGGTGGTGCGATGGAGATACAAGTCTGGGAGGGGGCTGTCCTCGTGGATATGCAGCAAGAGGAGGAAGACAGGTTGCGAACCTATGGATCAAACGGCTCGTGTGCCTTAATCGAACGGTTCCCCAAGGGGATGATATTTTGCAAATATCATCCGGTTGATTTGTAGCATTGGCCATATTTTTTATCTAATTTTTTAATCAACTAAACAGACCTAAGCGGTGTTTGAATAACTATTTCAATTATAATTATATCCTAAAAAAATTGTAATTGTGAATAACTTGTTACCCGTAAAAAAATGAATACTTGCAACTTTGTATTATTTCAATTGCTCAATCTAGGATATATTGTACTAAATTTTAATAAGACAGACATTTGAGGATGATGGGAGTATATTTTTTCTCTATGTATTAAGAATCCTGTACAAGTTTTTTTTTTAACACTGAATCCTGTAAATCTAATATTTCATGGATACATGTATAAAAGTGTTGGTATATTTACCATTAATCATTGATTAATTCATTAATTTTCTTCACACCTTTCGTTGTAGTCTAAATTATGGCGCTTGAAGTTACACACGTGCATGTGTATTTCTAACATTCTCTTGTTCAATGTCTAGACATGTGTCAAGAGAAAACACTTATGTCTCCCTCAAGTGTGTAGACGTGCACGTGTACATGCGTGTTACTAGTTGAAAATAGTAATGTATGAGTATTCATAATCTAATATGTAGTAAAAACATTGCCATCTTCCCACCCAAATTAGGACATTTGGAAATATTTTTCAGATTATACACGTGCATGGCACGTGCCATTTACTAGTATTTTTACAAAGTGCTTAACAAAAAAACTAAGTTGTTTCTATTTCCAAAGAATTTTTAGTTTTTTGGAAACGTGCTCAATTTTAAAAAATTGAATTGAAAATAAATAAATTAATTAAAAATTGTTCACACTTTTTGAGAAAATGTTCAGATTTTTAAATGTCTTGTTGCTATAGTGGACGTTCACTACAGTACTAGTTTCACTACTAGAAATTATGACTATAGGACATCTCCAACGCTGACCCACAAACCAGGCACCGCATCCATCTGCTGACAGGGGTATCAATCCGCTGACACGGATGCGGGAGGCGGCCATCCGACGCAATCCGCATACATTTCAAACCAACTTTCAAATAACCAGACGAAATTCATGAAATATAGTGGAATTCATCAAAGTTCGACTGGAAAATAACACAGATTCATCCATACATAGCATGCAAATAAGTCGAGTATAGCAATAGTTCAAATTTAACTCGAAATAGTTCAAATTCGATGATAAGAACCAAAAGTTCAACAAGTTTTTCATGAATGCATCATGTCATCCCACACATACTGCCTTTTAAGTTTCATCCAATAATGTATGTGCATAAATGGTCTGCCCTCTACCATTTGGTACATCATGATAGCACGTACACAGAGCAACATTCAGTGGATGAATCAATCAATCAACAAGTTAGTAAGAAGCAAAACTTACTATCTCCACAGCTACCGCACGCAATGGCCACATTGCCTCCAGCCAATCAACCGTGCCACATTGCCTCCAGTTAAGGATGGTGTACCATTGATACGCTACCGACTTCACATTACGTTCATGGATGATGTGCATGTCGTAGGGTGCAATGTGCTTTCCTGTGTGAAATGAACCATGCACGCGCTGTCAGAAGAGCTCCCTTCTGCTCTTACCTGCGAAATCCATGACTATGGCCAACAACTCATACTCCATACTTGAGTACTCCGCCATCCTTCGTACTAAAAAACGTCATGAAGTTCGAAAATAAGACCAATGTCATTTGACCGAAGACCTGTCAGGCGTGGTGTCCGCCATGGACGTCATCGACAGGGGGCGGAGGATACCTGGCTGCAGAGGATCCTGGGTGGACGACACCGTAGTATAAGGCACGTGGGCGCGCCGGCGATGGATGCGCACGTCCGACAATGCATGGGTGGTAGGCGAGAGGTACATCGACGATGTCAGAGGAAGATGGTCTGGATGCGAAGCAAGGGGGAGCAGGGGCGCGAGTGGAAGTGAATGGGACCAGGAAGGGGATTTCAGTGGGCTTGCGGTGTTGGAATCTTGCATGGTTGCTATCGGACTCCCACAACCACCCTCCCCCACTTTGCTTCCAATTTACGGAAAAAGCAGGTCCAGACTAGTCCATAGACTGATACAAAGCCGTATTGGATGACAAAACATATTCGGATCGCATAATCCAAATGGATGTGAACGGTTTAAGGATCCACTTTTGTAGATGCCCTTACCTAGAGTTCACAAGCCCGCGCTAGGGATAGAAAAGCAATGATTGGTACACCCTAGGGAATGATGAATTTTTTGACAAAAACTGAAAAATAATGCCTCCTTTGGTTTGAAGGAATTTTGTAGGATTTTCATAGGATAGGATTTCTATAGGAAAAATTCCTTCAAAGCTCTTTGGTTTGTAGGAATGAAATCCTATTTCTATGAAGGAATTCTTCCTATCCTCCACATTTCATAGGAAAATAAACATTAGCCTAGACTCAATGGAAAAAAAACCTATGGTGTGAATCAAATGGCATCTTATTTTCTATTCCTATGCATAAGATTTGAGATGCATGTCATCTCATTTTCTATGACTTTCCATTCCTATGATTTTGTAATCCTATGAACCAAAGGAGGCCTAAATCTTTCCTTGTGGGAGTGCCACCTACGTGCGAAACAAGCCCGGAGGACATGCCCCACCGTGGCCACCTATATAGCCTCCCGTGTCATTTTGGCTGATGGCCCGCCTATTTTTTCTTCCTTGTGCAGAAAGCGCGTGGAGGAGGCAAAGTTTTCCGAAGCCCTCCGCCGCAAGGATAGAGAAAATCCCCCTTTCTCCTTCCAATTCAGTCGCCCAACCCTTACCCTAAATTGCGCGCTATGTCGCGAAGGCAGGGTGAGGTGGCGCGGCGACGGATGGGTTTTTTGTCAGCTTCTATGTTTTTTAGAAACGGAGGACGATCCAGATGCATGCAGCCATTTTATTAATTATTCACACAAGATTTTACAAAGTCATACAATAGTAAGACTAAAGCCACCGTCTAGGCAACATCTGTCGCTACTCCTATCCAGTTGATGTAGGGATCCTGATAGTCTGGTCCTAATACCAAACAGACCTCGCAGCCAAACCTAACATCTAAGACCTGAGGTCCCAATCAGGACGCCTGCCGGGTATGGGACACCCACCAGTCCGGTGCACTCCTCAATCAGGACGCCTGCCGAGTATGTGGCCACCGCAGTCACCCGCCACCAATCCATCTTTAGTGCTGTACTGCTGCATCTTTCTTGCCCGGTCTAGCTGCCGTCGACGCCACCACGACGCCAGACAACGCCATCATCCTACGCTCCTCCATCATCACATGTCCACCGGCGAGACCCCGCTGCTCCATGCCACTGAGACCTGCCGTTGTCGACGTGCCAGATGCCATGCCGCTCCTCCGATGCGAAACACCACCTGTCGCCACTGGTCCCATCTCCTTCGACTGCAGTTCCTCAAACCAAGCACCCAAACGCCCCAGGCGGCACCTCCAAGAAGGATACGACACACACAGTGCCGCTGCCGCCCAATCTAAGGAGATCTAGGGTTTTCACCCGGGCATGGGGTCGGGGTGGAGAGCAGGGACCTCGATGGCGCCTACAAGGAGGAGAACGACGACCCTGGTCGTCGCCACCGTCGGGATGAACGAGTCATTTAGAGTTTCCTCCGGTCCGATGTCACCTCTACCAGCCCCCGCGAACGCATCGAGGCCGACGACCGCGATCGTAAGCCATCAAGTGCAGCGGGAGAGAGCCTGTAGTGCGGAGGAGATCCACCGCTGACTCACCGCCCACTCGGTCAAGACGCCGTCCACCCCCTACCTCCCCACCCCCCCGCGAACGTCGCCAGCCGACGGCGTCGTCGCCATGCCTAACGGGGCTGCCGCCCCAGGTCCAGGTTCCTCCACGAAGGCCGGAGTAGCGAGATCCGCCGCGAGTGATGAGATTCGACACCGCACGGCCGACGCCATCGCCCTAGCCCGCCGTCGACCGACCCCGCCGCCGCCGGGAGCCCGTACGCTGTCGGGAGTCCCACGCCATGGATATGGGCACACGTGCACCGCCGCGAGTCTGCCGCCTCCGGGATCCACCACACCGTCGAGAGGGCCGCACCCCGCGGATCAGGACGCCCGCGCCGTCACGGATTCGGGAACGGGAGGAGAGATCCTCCGCCGCCGCCGTCGCACGCACGGGCTTTGCCCGACGCCGACCATCGGCAGCGGCGGAGGGGGAGAAGGGCGCTGGAGGGACTAGGCGGTGGCGGCTGAGCCTTCCCGAGTCGCCCGCGAGAGGCGACGCGAGCTCTATTAAATGGGAGAGATTTTCACTTCCCGGCCTCTGCACCAACTAGAGATGCATACTGCCATTTTAGTATGAGTACCAAGATAAACATGGTCCTTAGAATTTTTCTAAATGAGTATCAAGATATTTCTTGATGCGTGGTTCCACCACACACCAAACTTAATCATCAATAAACGGGGGAAAACCCCTATGAATCACCTGTCAGCTGCTAATAGTGACCCAAATATACATCTCTTATGGCATTTTTTTTCTTCATGATCAAAACATGTTTTTTGTCCGGATCACTTATTGTTCTCCCGTTGGACGGGATTTTACCCCCCAAAACAAAAGTAATAGTTTTCCTATGTCACATACTACATTTTATGGCCTGCTGCGGGAGACGTTCTCATGCGAGTACGAAAACTATCCCGTCCCAGTTCAAAAATGTTGTTCTTATTCCGTTGCCGCCCGTGCCTGCGTGTTCGGATCGCAGATGGGCCCATGAAAGAAAGCCTTGTTTCCTGTAACAGGGACAGAGAAAACCAACGGGACGCAGCTGGTAGACTTTGCATGCCGTCCAAATTACGAAGTGTCAAAGTGCCAACTCTTCTTCTATGTCAATTTCGTCCACCCGCATAGCAATAACTTTGCTTTACCACGTAGCAGCAATAACATTTTAATGCTCGAAATCAAGTCAATGTTTTACTGTACGACGTGAGGTTTGTAGGCGGCATTATTGTCAAGTCCGGATTTTTTCCCCTTTTGCGATCAAGTCCGGATTATTCAGCCTTCTGATGGTTCTAGCTCCCATTCGATCTCCAGGACTGGATCAAGTAAAATCTGTTAGCTAGGAGTTTTCGTGTCATAAGCGACGTCCCAGATGTCATACATGAATGTGTATTTGCATTTGAATGGATTAAATAATTTTTGTCAACTGTCAGACAAAACCCGTGCCTAGCCCGGGCCTTGCATGCGAATCACTTATCTGAAATTTACAGGTACTGACAATGATCGGGAGAAGTAGTGTGGCTTCTATTTCTCCCGTTGAATTTACGCAACAGCGGAGGCACGGCATAGATATTCGTCTTCACTTTTCTGTTTTTTTTTATCTCACAAACTGAGAAGTTTGACACTCCAACAAGAAGGGAGCCGTTTACGTACAAGCCGGAGCGAGAACAAACGAGTAAATAAAGTAGAAAAAGGAATAACAGACCAAAGACTCCAGGAGGACTTGAAGGCAAAAACTGGTCGATGCTTCTCTTGTTTTTATTTCGTATGCACATAAATTTGTCTGAAGTCAAACTGTAGAAAGTTTGGTCAACTTGACAAGAAAAAACTATTAACATTTACAATAGAAATCAATACCATTAGATGCGTAATAAGAACAACTCATAATTTCTCTTAAAAGAAAGTGTACTATATAACTCTAGTATTGAAGATATTCATATTTTTTATATAAATTTGATTACCTTTATATAGTTTAATTTCAAACGAATTTTATATGCGAAATAAAAATAACGGACGAAGTAGAGTAAAAAAAAAGTCAGTCGGTAGGCTGTTTTGCCTGGAGGTCGAAGGCATCTTGGAGCTGCAGAAGCGTGATCACTCTCAAGAGCTTCAGCATACATAGTGAAAATTAATTGTTCAGGGTATATATCATGACGTGGCCAGTACATTTCTATTTTTTGTTGTTGTGAAAACAGTACATTTCTATTTGCACACATGTTACAGGAAAAACCAAGAGCAACTGTAACTTGACCTGCAACTAATGACTATGCGTCTTTTGACTACCGACTGTTTTAGACTTTTAGTTACAACCCATCGTTTTGATCCTTTTCTTTTTCTTTTGAAAACCCATCGTTTGACTTATTCGTGCTACTTTGAGAGCATGTCAACGATCCAGTTGTATCGCGAAGTAAATCCAGGAGTACTTTCTGTATGTTTTTTCCTTTGCACATATCTTATCTTCAAAGGATGCTGCCCTTTGTAATGCAAGACCGGACGGTCGTGACGATCACTAGGATTAACTAATAACAGTTGACCAGGTTAAATGTCAAAATTAACCAGCAAGCAGGAAGAATTCCGTCGTATAAGCATGAAGAGTTCTTTTACATAAAGCCCAAGTTCAGCTGCATGCAGACCAGCTCGTTGTAAATTTGACGAATTCCGACTTCTGCCCACTGAAAACAATTGTATTCACATCTTTTTATTAGTTCCCTCTAGTTCCCTAGAACCTGTCATCTGGACACATGACAAAAAAAAAGGATTTAACCAGCTGTTATACTACTTAGAGCACAGTTTTCTTGTCTAGCTGAATCTAGGTTCAATAAATATTTCTCATCTAGCCGATTTGTAAGGTGTGTGTGTGTGTCCCTGGTTGAGCCATAATACACTCGCCAATTTTCTCAGCTTTGAGAAGGTTCGAAAAGGGAATTTTCCTTTTCTTTCTTCTCCATGTTTTCTTTATCGGTTATAATATAATATTTTGGTCTATTTTTACTTTACTATCTGATATTTTTATTTTATTTTATCACACTTTAGATTATAAAAATAATATTAAGAACATGGCACATATTTAAAATTCATGAATAATTAATAAATTCACAACTATTTCAAAATTTCAAGAACATTTTTAAATTTGTGAATCTTTTTAAAATTCAGAAAACATTGTTTGAAGTCCACAAATATTTTTAAAATTTGCCATCATTTTTCCAAAATTTAAGGTTTTTCCAATTTGAAATACCTTTTAGAATCCAAGATTTATTTTTTCAAAATTAGTGAACAAAAGATGATAATCAGTTTCTTATGAGCTAGCAGTGGAGCGAACGAAAAAAAAACTAAGCAAGCGAGTGGAGCAAGGGGCCAAGCTGAGTGAGAGAGAGCTTCATGGGCCGTCTCATATGAGCGTTATAGCAGCAATTTTATAATTTTAGCATGGGAAAGGAGTTCCTACGGGACTCACACAATTACCACCGGCTAAACACTCAGGCCAACATGTATGCACACCACAATCACGCATCGAACAGGTCAATTGTACACTCGGAACAACTATACAATCTCTAACAACAGCTCAACACGATATATAAATAAATAAATAACATCATCAGAAAATAATTAGAACTCAAGCCAACACAACTAATATAAAAACAAAACAACTAACTACAATAACCTGCTAGGGAAAAAGGAATTAATCTCACATGTAAAGAATAGCTGCGCTTACGTTAGCCTCTAGTCATAAGTCAAGGCTGCTGAAGTAACAAGAGATGTACGCATCCAAATCATTAAAATACTACGCCTTGCCTGCAGCGTGGAACATCCTTCGCCGTGCAGTATCCGTTGCCCAAACAGATCATGCTGGGTCGGTAGAGGTAGGTGGACACAGTCTTTGCATATCACTGGTACCAGTAGTACTGTAGACTGTAGTGTGTGAAGGAGTGGATTTATTTCAGTTTCCTTAAGCTAAAAAGACCATTAATACTCACGTTGCGCAACCTCAGCCTTGCCGCTAACTATATACTCCTTAGAGCAAATTCTAACGGGCCGACCCATTTCGTCCACGGCCCTTCGTTTGGATCGGCGCGAACAAAAAAGCCGGCCTAACACGCCGACCCAAATGGACGCGCGTCCGCTTTCGTCCGCCTGCCGATCCATTCCCGACTCATTTTTAGGCTGATTTGCGTCGGTGCGGACACAAGACGTACGCGCGCGCGCTTGCCCTCTTTCTTCACCGGGCCCGCTGGTCGGTGACACATTGGATTCACACACTCGCCCGCCTGCTACGTCGCCAATGCCGTCGGCCATTTTTTCAGATTAAAATGGATACATAGATAGTTCTGGTGTACACAGATAAAAGAAAAAGACCACTACTCGTCGCTTTCTGACTCGGACTCGGTAATGTCCTCCTCCGACGTTTGAAGGTAGGCGTCAGCAAACTGCTCGTCTTTAAAGTCCCAACCCGACGTTTCTTGTAGGTTCAGTTTCAATTGAGCTGCCTGCTTCCGCGAACGCTTGTCCTTTCGATAGACGGCTCACTCCCTCCTCCTCGCGTCCCTCTCCGATCTCAATTGCTTATAGAACTGGCGCTCGTCGACGATGTCCTGCGGGTAGCCTCATCGCCACAGCACCAAGGCTTCCACGTCCTTCTCTACGATGACGAGGCGACGCTGCCGCCTCCGATGGACACGACGATCCTCGTCGGTGAAAAGCCGCGGGAGAGGCGCCAGATCCTGCGCCCGCTGGCTCGACACATTGGGAAAATTCATATCCCGACGAGGCCTCAGGAGGCGCCACGCCGCCGCGTCGTGCGCGCGGGCCGCCTCCTCTGCGGTGTCGAAGGTGCCGAGGACAAGACGTTTCTCGCGAAACCAGATCTCGGCGGAGAAGGCGCCGGAGCAGCGCTCGCGGACTACGCGAAAATCTGAAGCGCGTAGGCGGCGGATCGACTGGTGGCGCAGAGGCGGCGAAAGTGGGCGGCCGACAGAGTGCGGAGGGAGCGCCTTCTTTTATAGCGAGTGCCGGCCGCGGCGCACACACGAACCTTTCCCGCGCGCTGGAGCGCCAAAACCAGCGCGCACGAACCTTTCCCGCGTGCTGGAGCGTCAAAATCAGGGCGACGACACGATGTTAAACGCGCGCGGTCATGAAAATGGGTCGGCCCGTTGGGCGCACTGCCGACCCAAAACTAAAAAAGGGCGGACGGCGGGCAGGCGGCCGACCCAAACGAACAAAAAGCGGACAAAAACGCCGTCCGTTTGGGTCGGCCCGTTGAAGTTGCTCTTAGTATTACCTCCGTAAATTTATAAGATCTTTTAGGGAGTATAAGGGCATTTCTAACCGATCCCCTATAACTGGTTAGTGGAGTATATTTAGCATTTACTTCACTAATCGGCATCTAGCCGATCCTCAATCCGGCATAACAGAGTACTCCCTTTAATCATTTTTACTTCGTGTATTAGATTTTTGTTAAGTTAAACTTTACAAAGTTTGACCAAATTTATATTAAAAAATATTAATAAATATATATATACTATATTTCATAACAAATCTAACAATATTTACTTGGCATTATGAATGTTGATAATTCTTTCTATATGTTTGATCAAAATAGAGATACATTGACTTTAGAGAAAACTTATATGTAGACTAAAAATGACAGGAGGGAGTATAATTTTACTCCTCCCTCTAAAAATTTCCCTATTTATACTCACTCTCTTCTCCGTCAAGTAAAACGGCGCGGCTCTCCTCTGCTGCCTCTCCCTCCCCTTCCGCGTCGCATCTTCGCCCACGCCGCCCCTCCTACTCCTCCCTCCTCCCCGCCGGCACCGGCCAGCCGCCGAGGAAGCCTTGTAGGCCTCCGCCGCTGTCCTCCTCCACCTCCTCGTCCTGCCGCTGGCCAAAAATCGAGGGGATCTGTGGCTGCTGTCACCGCCGCCGGATTTGGCGTTTCCAGCCGCTGGCGGCTGCGCCTTGTCATGGATTGGGCGGGAAGCGGCCCACATAGCCCCGACAAAGCCTCTATGCTGCATGCAGGTACCGGCTCTACCTCTAGCCACTCTAATCGCTCTCGTCGTCGGTTCGCCGACAAATACACGGCCGGCCGTCGCCCGGCCTGGCGCTCGCGCAACGGCTCGCCGACTCGTAGCTATCGGTCATATAGTGCGACGACTGCACACGGCAAGTGGTGCGCCGAGTTTCTACGACGCTGCAACATCCCGGATGGGTGTTCTTCAAATACACAAACAATGGGGTATGTGCTTTTTTGATTCGGTTTTTCACCGGATTCGGTTCAATTTCGGTAGCTCATTGATGCTCATCTATGTGTGTAGGATGATGGATGCTCGTTTTAATGTTGGGAAGAAGAATACATCGATCTATCGATAGCACAAAAATTAATAGATGTAAGATGTTCTTGCACTCGTTGCTAGAATTAAGGCTAAATATGAGACTAGATGTGAGATTAGAGAAGAAATTAGAGGAGAATCAATGCCTACTTCTTTAGAATAAAAAAGAAGAATGAAGTATGCAAGATCGAGAATTCGCAGATCAACAATGAAGGCATCGAAAAGATATTAATTCAACTAGTGGGAGCAGTTATGGAAGTTGGCTATCTTCTAAAATGTATTGTGGTTCTTATTTTCTTTGGTCTTGCTCTTGTAGCAAAGAATTGGTGAATTATTATATAATCCAGTGTCATTGAATGTAATAAAGAAGTAAAGAAATGTGTTTGGATGGTCGAAATTGAAATGCAAATGAAGAAAAAAATTACTTCGCTAAATTTAGATGATCGACTAGGTCTGACAAAAACTTAGTGGAGTATATATACTCCACTAAGCTTTTTACTTCGTTAACTTATTAGGGATCAGTTAGAGTTGCCCTAAGTACTGCAGTGCCGGCCGATTTGGGTGCTGATACCCATTCATGAATGCCTAATTAGATTACTGAAAAAAGGTACTCCGTCCGTCCGTCCCTCTTTTGATCCCGCGTTAACTCAGTGCGCACTGCATTTTCTCGCACCGGCTAGAGGAAGTCTCGTCGCTTAATTCATAGCCGCGATTGACTTTGTCATTTTCTCTGGATTATCAACTACTCCTAAACTAATTTACCCTCAAGGCGAAAGGTTAGGTGGCCTCTTACCGGCGCAACGAAAGATAGTGTACGTGTCAATGATGCTAATCTGTAACCCCCTTCACATCACGGTCTTTCCTTGAAGCCTCATCTCTAGGCTCTAGCCACTAGCCAGCCTAGCTAGCTAATACTTCATCCATTTCATAATATAGTGTTTTCTTTATCTCCGTGCTTCAATTTTGATCGCAAATTTAACTATTAAGATCGATTGCAGCGGGAGCAAAAATTATATCAATGGATTCGTATTCGAAAGAAGTTTTCAATTACATAATTTTTTCTCCCGCCGCAGTTGATCTCGTTGGTTAAATTTATGGTTAAAGTTGGACCTTGGAAAATACGTGCATACTATATTTTGAAATGGAGGGAGTAGTAATAGCCATGTATTATACTGTATTGCATGCATGCCACTAGGTTGCGGGGTACGAAAAAGTAGCATAGTGATCTACTGGGCTTGCGTGATGGATGTATCATGGCGTTTCATGTCGATCGCTTGGTTTGATTAGCCTGGTCAGCGGTTGCAAACGGCCGTTGGATGCCGACGCCTTAGCCGTCGAGTGTATAAATAGGCCACGGCTCAGGCTTTGCAAAATCATCCTTCCACTGAGCAGCGAGTTGGGTAGCCAACTAGTGATCAAGAGCGCTGAGCTTGCAGAGCAACCAAGCATGGAGAAGCTGTCCGTGGCAGCCACCATCTTCTGCGCCGTTGTCCTTGTGGCTCTGGCGGCGGCCGGCGGCGAGGCGGCCGTTGTGGAGCACACCTTTGTTGTGAGTACAATATATATCTATCTATCTGGTTAATTATGACATGTTGTTGATCACTTCATGGTAGGTTTAACTTTGGTATATATTGCCCGTAGTTGTAGCATGATTCGTTTAACTTTGGGAGGTCATGAAGACATTGGGCTCGCTAAAATCTTAGGCTTACTACGTTGGATAGAGTATATACGGTATAGCTTTGCTACTCCTATCTATAACTTTCTTTTTGCGATTCCTGTATAACCTCTTGATTAGTTATGAGATCTCATTAGTTGACTAATGACCACTCAGTTAGTAGTTGATTAATGATGTTCAGGTGCACGAGATGAACCACTATTGACCAATCAATAATTTGATTAATGATGTTCAGGTCCACGAGATGAACCAGACGCACCTGTGCAACACGACCAAGATTTACGTGGTGAACGGGCAGCTCCCGGGTCCCACAATCAACGTCACCGACGGCGACACGGTTGTCGTCCACGTCGTGAACCGTCTCCCCCACGGGCTCACCATCCACTGGCATGGCGTCCGGCAGATCAGGAGCTGCTGGTCCGATGGCGCCGGCTTCGTCACCGAGTGCCCCATCCCTCCCGGTGGCGAGCATATGTACCGCTTCAACGTCACCGGCCAGGTTGGCACGCTGTGGTGGCATGCCCACGTCACCTGCCTTCGTGCCACAGTCGCCGGCGCCTTCATCATCCGCCCCAAAGGCGGGAGGTATCCATTCCCGACGCCCGCCAAAGACGTCCCCATCATTATCGGCGAGTGGTGGGAGCTCGACCTCGTTGAGCTCGATAAGAGGATGCACGACGGCAACTTCGCCGACAACCCACTATCGGCGACCTCAAGAACTGCTCCGGCAAGCCAGAGGAGAGCTTCGTCCTTGACGTGGTGCGCCGGGAGACATACCTGCTGCGGATCGTGAACATAGCCCTCTTTTCGGAGTACTATTTCAAGGTCGCTGGGCACACGTTCACGGTGGTGGGAGCCGACGGGTACTACCTGACGCCGTACAAGACGGACATGGTGACCGTCGCGCCAGGGGAGGCCATCGACGTGCTCATGGCTGCCGACGCCCCGCCCGCGCACTACCATATGGTTGCGCTCGCGAACCAGCCGCCGGAGCCTGACCCGCAGATCCCTGGGTTCGACTCCCGCGGCCTTGTCCGCTATGCTGGATCCTCCCACAACAACAATGGGTTGCCGGTGCCTACTCCGCTCATGCCCAGCCAGCACAACACCATGCCGTCCTACTACTTCCACAACAACCTCACCGGCCTTGCCCACCCAGACCGCCACCGCGTTCCCATGCACGTCGATGAGCGCCTCTACTTCACACTCGGCCTCGGCTCCATCTGCCGCAACGGCACAAAGACGTGCCAGCGCCGACGGAGTCGCGAGACCATTGTGGTGGCCACCATGAACAATGTATCCTTCCGCCACCCGACCAACACGTCCCTCCTCGAGAGGTACTACGACGGCCGGACAAGTGGCCTGTACACAGAGGACCTCCCCGACAATCCGCCACACCCGTACAACTACACCGACCGCGCCCTGATCCCGCCAGGCCCACTGGAGGAGGCGCTGGAGCCGACGTTCAAGGCGACCAAGCTACGGAGATTCCGGTACAACACCTCGGTGGAGATCATCTTCCAGAGCACGGCGTTGCTACAGAGCGACTCAAACCCCATGCACCTCCATGGCTACGACTTCTTCGTCCTCGCCATGGGGATCGGCAACTACGACTCCAAAACAGACCCCAAGAAGTTCAACTATCACAATCCACAGCTGAGGAACACGGTGCAGGTGCCCAGGACCGGCTGGGCTGCTGTGCGCTTCGTCACCGACAACCCCGGAATGTGGTACCTTCACTGCCATTTTGAGTTCCACATCATCATGGGCATGGCGACGACGTTCATCGTGGAGAACGGGCCGACGCCGGAGACCAGCCTTCCCCCGCCGCCACTAGAATTCAAGAGGTGTGGCTCTAATGGCTTAACTCAGCCATAGAGCTAATTAATCTGGATAAGGACTAAGGATGTACTCCCCCCGTAAATAATATAAGAGCGTTTAGAATACTAAAATAGTGATCTAAATGCTCTTATATTAGTTTACAGAGGGAGTAGTTATGAAAGTTGGGTCATAGACTTTTATGATAATTAGTACAGTATAAAATAAGAGCAAATAATGATGCAAGTGGATTCTTCATTGTACCGACAGATGATTCTTACTGTAAAGAGATCTCTACTGTAAAAGATAGATCATTTTTTGATTTTATTTCCAAATTGTAATATTATTGTCTGAACTACATCAAGCTAAAAGTCGGTCCAGTAGAATTCAGTTTGTTAAGTGAAAAGTAATGGGCTTATGAATCATTCTTTTTTACTATTGCTGATGATGCATATGCCTTGTAGAACTTTTCCACTGTCTCGAATCCTTCAAATGTCATACTTACTTTAGGCTTCAAATTATCATAACATTCAGGTCTAAAAGACAAACACTACAACATAAAGAATAAAATCGTGATAACCACATTCAGATCACTAAATTGATTGGATCATTCTTAAGGTGCAAACTCAGCAAACTTACAGCTAGAGGTATGGCTACATTCTCTTTCGGTGTGCCAAACTATCCCACGTTCATATGCATTTGCATGTAATTAGTTGGCTCCATATCACTGCAAATGCACCTATAGGATCAAGCTTTCACACGTGGCAATGACACATGTTTTAATATACCAAGGACTGGACTTTTTTTGGTTGTGCCACGTGAGACTTGTGATGTTGTAGTGTTGCTGATTGCTACTGATCCCGTGGTTGTTCATTCAAGCAACCGGCTGATGTAGCGTATAAGAGCTCCTTAGACTGTTATCAGGACATTATGCATGGGTCGGTGAATGCTGAGATCATGTTAATTGGGACGATCAACACATGCATGGGCAGGCGCTTGCCAGTGGATGCTGTCATGCTAAGCAGAGAGCAGAGGGGAACGGAGGTTCGAGCTAGGGTTCCACACCACCATTGGAAAGAGGAGTACCGAGAACAGTCAATTACACACAAGATGTAGTCGGACGACTAGAGTTGTTATTGGAAAGTAAAGTTGTTGGTATAGGCATGTCAATGAAAAATTACTGCAAATTAAGCTAAAACAAAGGATTTAGATCGAGGGCCTGAGAAAAGAGGGACGCAGCGATACACGTAGGCATATGTAACGCCCTCGATGCGGCTATATCTCCTACGTGTCGAAGCACGACTTAGAGGCATAACCGCATTGAAAGCAATGTCGCAAGTAAGGCAATCTTCACAACATCCCATGTAAATAGATAATAAAAGGGGAAGGTACATAGTTGGCTTACACTCGCCACGTCAAACAAAGTACATAAATAGCATTACATATCCAATCACTCATGGCCTGACTACGGTGTCAAAATAAAAGATCAACCCAACATGCGACATGGTCTCGATCGCCTCAACTGGGCACCACTACTGATCATCAGGGAAAGACACATAGTAACGGCGTGAGTCCTCGTCGAACTCCCACTTGAGCTCAAGCGCATCATCTGGAACGGAGTCATCAGGCCCTGCATCTGGTTTGGAAGTAATCTGTGAGCCACAGGGACTCAGCAATCTCGCACCCTCGCGATCAAGACTATTTAAGCTTATAGGTAAGGCAAGGTAATATGTGGAGCTGCAGCAAGCGACTAGCATATATGGTGGCTAACCTGTTCGCAAAAGAGAGCGAGAAGAGACGGCAAAGCACGAACGAACAACTAGAGAACAACCTGCGGCAAGCATTACTCCAACACCGTGTTCACTTCCCGGACTCTGCCGAGAAGAGACCATCACGGTAACACACACAGTTGGTTCATTTTAATTAAGTTTAGGTTCAAGTTATCTATAACCGGACATTAACAAATTCCCATCTGCCCATAACCGCGGGCACGGCTTTCGAAAGTTCAAATCCCTGCAGGGGAGTCCCAACTTAGCCCATGACAAGCTCTCACGGTCGACGAAGGATATACCTTCTCTCGAGACATTCCGATCAGACTCGGTATCCCGGTTCTACAAGACACTTCGACAAGTTAAAACAAATCCAGCAACACCGCCCGAATGTGCCGACAAATCCTGATAGGAGATGCACATATCTCGTTCTCAGGGCACACTCAGATTGTCCAAGGTACGGGTAGGCCATCCCAGAGTTGCCCCTGGTGGCCACCGGCAGCTGACAGGTTGGACCAACACTCAGAGGAGCACTGGCCCGGGGGGGGGGGGGGGGTTTACATAAGATGACCCTCGGGCTCCGGAAACCCAAGAGAAAAATAGGCTAGGTGGCAAATGGTAAAACCAAGGTTGGGCACTGCTGGAAGAGTTTTATTCAAGGCGAACTATCAAGGGGTTCCCATTATCACCCGACCGCGTAAGGAACGCAAAATCCGGGAACATAACACCGATATGACGGAAACTAGGGCGGTAAGAGTGGAACAAAACACTAGGCGAGAGGCCGAGCCTTCCACCCTTTACCAAGTATATAGATGCATTAAGATAACAAGATAATATAATGATATCCCAACAAGAAAATAATGTTCCAACAAGGAATGATCTCCAATCTTCACCTGCAACTAGCAACGCTATAAGAAGGGCTGAGCAAAGTGGTAACATAGCCAATCAACGGTTTGCTAGGACATGGTGGGTTAGAGGTTTGACATGGAAATTTGGGAGGCATGATAAGTAAGTGGTAGGCATCGTAGCATAGGCATAGCAAAAGAGCGAGCATCTAGCAAAGCAAAGATAGAAGTGATTTCGAGGGTATGATCATCTTGCCTGCAAAGTTGTCAGAGTTGACTGGATCCTCGAAAGCAAACTCAACGGGCTCCTCGTTAGCGAACTCGTCTCCCGGCTCTACCCAAGCAAGACAAACAAGCAACAAAAACACAATCAACCACGTGCGAAGCTCAAACAACATGATGCAAACATGGTATGCTATGCGGGATGCGATATGTGATGCATATGCAAGATTTGATAAGGGATGAATGAACTTGGCCTCAACATGGAAATCCAAGTGTGCCACTGGAAAGGTGATGTGATTTCGGTTGAAATCGATATAAAGATCACCGGAATCGGATGCACGGTTTAGAAATGGCAAGCAAAACAAATATGGCACCGGTCTGCGATAAACAGCAAGTAGCCAGCTAAATGCAACAAGACAAACATGCTACGGCACTCAAACATGGCAACAAAATACATGGTAGGGATCCATTCATGATTCTTAACAAAAGATGAACACTGAGCTATGGCCAATTCATCCATTAATAGGTTCAAACATGCATGGCAAAAGTGCAATTGATAAACAGGTTTCAGACTTAGTGAAATTAACACTTGTCTGGAATTTCAGATCAGGTAGCACACTTTGGAGCACGAAAACTATATGCTACAGGAACTTATCATGGCAAAGCCAGGCATGGCATGGAGCTACTCAAAGAGCTTAACAAAAGTCCCTTAGTGACCTTGAGCCAAAAGGGACCAGAAAATACAATTGCAAGCATGTGAACATGGCAAAAACATGATCAGATCTCAGACTTAGTGAAAAACTGGAGCATGCAAATCAGATATCAAGTAGGCATGTTTACGAGCTCGATGCACTCACTACAGAGCATGTCATGACAATCTAAGCATACACCCATCAAGAATACACATTATACAAGCTAGACATGGCAAGAACAACAACATAGCATGCACGGATCGACTACAACATCCTCGGCAAAATCGCTAACAAGTAGACAATCTGCCCAGATTCACGAAATAGCGAAAGTAGAGCTCGATTGACTCAAGCTAGGGTGCTCCATAATTGCAAAAAAAGACATGGATGGATAGAGCACTATAAGATTAACAAAACATCCTTACTGATCATCCTCAAAAGAGGCACGGATCACTATAAAACAACATGAACATATGGTATATTGATAAAAACAGATCAAGGACTTAATGGAATTGCTAAGTCCCTGAAATCAGCATTAACGAATGCACCACTTTATAAACTTGTGCTAATCACCACATACATCACAAAAATACATGGATAGCACCTCTGGAAAGATGAAAAAGCATATAACAAAACACATGTAGAGCCCAGGGGCATATCATGCACACATTAATCATGACAAAAATGACAAATAGCTATTTAGAACAGCAGATCTGACAATTATCTCAAATAGCACTCTTCCAACAGCATTTCGAGCATCAAGATGAACTTAAATGAAAATGATGCAATGAGATGAAATGATGTGCTCTCCGAGACGAACAGTTTGATATGCTACATGCGCAAAACGGAGCTACGGATGTAAAGTTACGTTGCGATGAACATGGCAAAATAATCTAGGGTTTCGGGAGGAAAAGTCAACCCCGAGATTTAAATCTCAGATCCAGATCCGGGGTGCACGCGCCCCGAGGTTCGTCGGCCGGACTTGGAGCTCGAGCTCGCCGGAGAGAAGCCGGTCGGAGGAGGAGGGGGACGAGGTCGGCGAGGTGGCCGGAGTTGGTGCAGACGGCGACGGGGCTTGGCTCCCGCGGTGCGGGCGCGCGGCAGCGAGGTCCGGCCGGCGTCGGGCGGCGCCGGAATGAGGGGGCGGTGACCGGCGATGGCGGCCGCGGCGGCCGGCGTCGAAGGAGCCTGCCGGCTCGGGCGGGGAAGGGCAGGCGCGGGTGGCGCGGAGGAAAACGGGCTCGTGGGCCGGACGCGGGCTCTCCGGGCCGCAGCGGGTGGCGGCGGCGAGGCGACACGTGGCGCGCAGCTAGTGGCCCGGGGCGGCGGCGCGAAGTGTCCGGCCGGATACGGACATGTCCGACGCGGTGCGAGGCAAATTTTTAGGGTATCGGGGGAGAAGAACCCATGGATTTCGGAGAGGGGCTATTTATAGGCATAGAGGGAGCTAGGAGTGTCCAAATGAGGTGCGGTTTTCGGTCACACGATCGTGATCGAATACTCTAGATGATGGAGAGGGTTTTGGTGGGTTTTGGGCCAAATTGGAGGGGTGTTGGGCTGCAACACACACGAGGCCTTTTCGGTCCCTCGGTTAACCGTTGGAGCATCAAACGAAGTCCAAATGTTACGAAACTTGACAGGCGGTGTACCGGTAGTAAACCAAGGCCGCTTGGCAAGTCTCGGTCCAATCCGGAAAATTTTAATCCCCAAACACGAGAAGAAGGTAGAAATGATCACCGGAGGAGAATGGAGCGCCGGAATGCAAAACGGACAACGGAGAAAATGCTCGGTTGCATAAGACGAACACGTATGCAAATGCAATGCACATGATGACATGATATGAGATGCATGACAACGACAACAACACACGGAGACAAAAACCCGAACCCGAGAAAATAAAATAACTTAACGCCGGAAACGGCAAGCGTTGGAGTACATATTAGGTAAATTACATCCATGGTGTTACAACATTGGATTCACAAGATATGTTCCCTATAACAATCTGAGTGGGTGCATCTGACATACGCGACCCTTACAAAAAGGATGGCAACCAACGACGATTCTAGACTTAAGTCAGATGCTCATAAATAAGGATTATCTTAAAATTATCCTCACCAATGTATCATCATTATAATCTTTCCTACTTATAAAAACTGGAGTTGGTGGTGAGTTCACATGCAGGGCCAACAACCTTCACAATAAACAAATACACCCCTCTTTCTCTTCACATGTGCTAGTAGCAAACTTCCAAGAGATGTATAAACAATTGCATTTTAGGTGTGGGACCTAACACACACAAACAAATAAACTACTACTTTAATGGGAGACTAACACTCATGTGGAAGACACAAATAGAAATTGCAAAAAATATGACTCCCAACTCAAAATCATGATTTTGGTTTTAGTTTTTCCTCCCAACAAAATTTCCAACTTCTATATCATACCATAGAAGAGTGAGCAAATTGTAATGCCCATTCTCCCATATTTCAAATTCAAAATATTGTATCACTATAAATCATTCAAAGGACCTACTACAGACACATCAAATTCATCAACACCTACTGCATCCCTCTTACTGTATTTTGCTCTTTTTATCGTGACTCGTGCAAGATATATACTAATGATTTTTTGATCACCTTCTAAGTCGGTGGCCTAACGTCTGTCCTTTTTAATTAATAGCTCTGTAGCAACACACAAGCACTGTGCTGGTTATTTCTTAGAACATGGTATTTTCCCGTGATTCCTAAGTACTTGGTTATGTGGGGATTTTTGAATTCCATATTTTTTTAATAAAAAATTAGGAGGAGCAACATGATGCAAGAAAAAGCCCACCCACCTAGCAATGGGTAGAGAGAACTACAATTGGAAGGGCATTTCCTACATCCAACGTTCCTTCATGTACACCATTAACATTGAAGTCATTCCTTCAACCTGTGGATTCAACAGGATCCCACAAGTATCGACCCTTCATTGGTGAAACCCTTCTGCGGCCACCAATAGTAGTCAAGCGCAACAGACTTACGGTGGGCTTGTGCAAAACAGTTTATTTCTCTATTTCTTTACCCTTTAACTTGGCGTTCTTTCTACACCTGATAACTAGCTTGCGTTCATTCTACACTTGATTATTGACTAGCTTGTGCATGATGCCACTTGTATTCTTTCTATGCTTATGTGATTTGTATGCGAATGTATTTTGTGAACTGATGTAGAATAAATACATTGTGTTATATGTTTGAATTTTCCAACTAGATGCAGGCACCCTTTGGCCCACACTTACACTCGACACAAATGCATCATTCTTTTTGGAAAAGGGGGATTACACCCGGTCTCTACATCACGCAATGCACTGAACCATTTTATTAAACAAATAAGTCGCAAAGTACACAATTCAACTCAGGTACATAAGAAAAAGAGAATCATAAAGCAGAAAGCCACAACCGGCAAAATAGGACAAGATCACTAAACACTTATCCTATTATTAGACTGCCATTAAACTGGCCTCACTGAAAATGGGCATTTGTGGTAAAATTCGGTCATCACATAAGACACGATCTTACATGACAGAAAAAGTGGTACCGTCAAGAAATTATTTTTGTGATGGCAATTCAGCGACGGTGGGGGTGATGGCCGAAAACCGTCACCAGAGCATTTTCAATGACAAAAATTGATTTTACATGGCACAGGTGGTTCGTCACAAAAAACCTCCGTATTGTAGTGTTGGTAGCTCCATGTCAAGCAGAGATTGCACCTCAATGCTTCTCAACTTTCGTATAGAGAGTGCTAGCCCTGGGTAATTGCAAGGGAAAACACCATCCACCCCTCCAAAACCTTGCACCGGCCCCTGAACATCCAAGTTATGGCATTGAATTGGGTATGACACTCTTCGCCTGGTTCACTTTCAGCTCTGATATTTCCCCAAAAATTGTCAAAAAACATGGGTTCACAAACAGGAAGGCATCATTAGCATAGAAGCTTGTCCTTAGCCTGGCAACACGTAAGGGAATGGGTAACAAGATGTTGGCCTCTATGGCCTTCTGAAGCAGCCACTGGCAGGGGATCCATCACAGGGATCGATGAAGATCAAGGGGGATAAGGACCCCCCCAGCCCGAGTCCACGCCTATGCATGAAAGGAGATCCAGGGTTCCATTGAGCATCACCCTTGAGGAAGCATAATGCACACAATGTCTCTCCACCGTTGTCAAAACCCAAATGTTGTGCGCATGTTGTGCCTGATGAGAGTCCGCTGGACCGGTTTGTGCCCTCGGCATGCTATTGGTGGTTTGGTTGAGGCCTCCAATTTTAGATGTTGGGTTTGGTGTGAGGTCTAAGCAGGCGGCCCTGATCATGTGCACCTCGGCTTCGTCAAGTTGATAGGAGTAGCGACAGATGTTGCCAAGAAGGTGGCTTCAGACTTACTGATGTATTACTTTGTAAGGTCTCAATGAATAATTAATAAAATGGTTGTATGCATCGCTCGATATAGAGGCTGGGGCTCATCCTCCTTTTTGAAAAAAATTAATTGGCTCCAATGGAGAGGTCTGAGAACATAGTGACAAGGTGTAAATTATTTTTGAACAGTTTCAACTTGCTGTTGGTGGCCAGACCGCTAGCAGCTTGAAGATGAATTAGGAACCTCTAGAATTCCATTGGCTAATTTGCAGCACCTCGACGAGCAGTTCAACAAAGAGGAAAGTATATGCGTTGTGTTTGATCAACATGATGAGAAGGCGCCGTGAGGACGACGCATTGCCGGTAAATACTGTATCATCAAGTTTTCCTTCTGGATAATATCTCGCCTTGAGAACTTGTGCACACAAAATTTCTGGTATAGATAATAATCTCCATACTTGATGAGCTAACAAAGCCTCGCTGAACAAACGGAAGTTGTGGAAACTTGCACCACCCCTATCTTTGGGTTGTAAAAGGCGATCGCAACTTTTTCATCAATGAACTTTCCTTTTTCCCTTCAGGGAGCACGGACAAAAATTTCTCACCATTCTCATGAGATCATCATATACCGAAAAGAGTAGTTTGAACATGCCCATAATATAGGTCGGTAGGACCTGAGCCACCAACCTAATTAGAACCTCTCTACCAGGCTGAGCTAAGTGCCCATCTCCCCCACTGAATAAGCCGTTTTGTGACTTGTTTGAAGATTCTGAAATCTGGCCTTTGACATACGTATTTCCGGGGTTGGGAGACCCAAATACTTCTTCTCGAGCCAGAACTTGTAACACTAAAGATGATGATCTCGCAAGTGCTATTTCATGTAAAAAGTAATATCGAAGTTAGATGTTGTAGGTCAGAGAAAAACTATTATCTGGGGAGTCGCACAATACACATGTGTCAAAATTATTTCATTTTTGTCTTGGGGTATGCCACTATTATTGCATTTTGTCTTTAATGAATGTGAAGTTTTCAACTCATCATCCTTTTATTTTCTCCAAGCAATTTCTCAAATTTGCGCATTTCATGAATGTGATGGATCATGGAAGTGGTGTATTTGAAGGAGACTCCATCATATGGCGAATAGCAATCCAGTAAATATAATAATAAAGGAAATATTTCAAAGTGTTTATTTAACTACTTTCTCTGTCTCAAAATAAAGTGTCTTAACCTTAGTGCAGCTTTGTCCTAAAGTTAGTTCAAAATGGAGCCACTTATTTTGGGACAGAGGTAGTATTTTATTAGTTTTCTCGTAAAAAAAACAGTTTCTTATCTTTTTTTTGAGACACAACAGTTTCTTAGCTGGGCCTATATCTATAGACTTGTGAGATCTGCTGGACCGAGTGGTTTCGGACTCCGGTAAATGCCAGGCGTTTCTGAAAAAACAGGTAAATGCCAGGCGGGAGCTATAAATTTGATTTATGTTTTGCCGCTCCCCAAACCTAAATAACGTTGCGTTTCTTACCAAATTTTCTATGGGGAGCATTTCCTACCATATTTGATGGCCGAGATAAGATTGTGTCGCATTAAAACTTGACAGCCAGCCGTGCACATGGACGTTGTCAACAGCTTGCAACCCTCCATTTCTGGGCTCTACACCACTACATAAGCACTCCATCTACGACACCCCATGGCATCATCCACCCCTAATTCCATTGCTGCAACCTGCAAAGCCCCAAGCATAAACAAGAGAAAGCCTCCACTAGACAGTAGACACAAACCACACATCGCTCGCCATCCACGACGTACGCGCTGCAATGGCCGGCTGGTCCTCTCTCGCGTACGACCTCGTCATCGAAGTCGGCGACCGTCTCCTCGCCGCCGGCGACCTCGACTTCTACATGAACATGCGGGCCGTCTGCCGCGGCTGGCGTGACGCAACCGACAGCCCTAGGGCAAATCCGGCGGACCCTCGCTTCCTCCTCCGGCAGTGGGTCCTGCTGGACGAGAAGTTCCCAAAGAGGGGTGACGCCCTCGCCGCCGGCCGCCTCTTCCTCAACACCACCACGGGACGCTCCGTCCGCAGAGAGCTCCCATGCCTCCCCAACCACTACTTCGTGACGAGCACAGGTGGTCTCCTCGTCATGGCAAGCAGGGTCGCTCCGCACGCCGTATGCGTCGTCAACCCTATCACGGCTTCCGCCATCACGTTCATGGCGCCCATACCTGACATGGTGCAGCACACCACCGCCTATCTCCACCAGGTTGGCAATGGCATTTCACCTACCCTAGTCCTGGAGATCGGCGTGTCGCGTGACACGGCGTACTCGGCCCAGCCCGATGCCGAGCTCTTCGCGCTGGTGGAGCACACCTTGCTGGACAAGGGACTCAACATCTGGGGCATCGACCAGCGTCAGCAGGGCATTGATGGTCTCATCAGCAGCATCCTCGCCGTCCTTCCTGACGAGATGTACTCCGTCTATCCTTGCTGCTACTTCCTGGGTTCCCCGGGGGATAACCTGCTTGTCGTCCCCCGTCAACGGCCAGCCCAAGGCGTGGAGGTCTTCAAGGTGGACGTGGAAAGAATGGAGATCCAGCCGACAAGGTGCATCGATAATCACGCTCTGCTCCTCGGTGACAACAGATGCCTGTCCGTCGCTGCTGACAAGCTCCATGTTGTCCAAGGCGAGGAACTCCATTCCATCCACCGCAACTGTATCTACTACTATGTTGGTGGCGAAGCTCCAGGCATGTGCGTGTACGACCTCACCAATGACAGGGAGGAGCGGCTCGCCCCGTTTGATGCTGGATGGAATGAAACGTGCATCATGGATGAATCGGTCCGTCCCTCCATGCTTCAGAAGCTCATGAACTACTGCACCGATATCACATGGACTCAGATAGGGCAGGAACAGCGTTACCGGCAATGGCAGGACATCTACAAGGCGTTAATACAGAGTCGTGCGTGATTGATCTCTCAAGATGGCAAATGTGTGCTTAATTATTTGGGTTATGCATTCAGAATTTCTGGAGTTGAATTTCCGAGTTCTCTGTGTGATTTATGTCAATTCGAATCTTGTTGATTCATTTGAGTTGAAGATTGTTATAATTAGCATCTTTTGTTGAGAGATCAATTGATGAGATTTTTCCCTTTCATGTTTAAAATCATACTCCCTCCGTCTCATAATATAAGACATTTTTACAAGCTAACATAGCTTGCAAAAACGTCTCACATTATGGGACGGAGGGAGTACTTTTCAGTTCATGTTTGTTGATTGTGTGAAAATGAAACATGACAGTGCATCAGTTCGTTTATTTTATTTGCTAGATTTTACACCCATGCTCATATTTCTTTTGGTTCAGCAGGACGTGAGTTTTGGATTCTTCGTCAGAATTCGAGAGTGATTTTTCTACACCCCAGCTCGATGCACCCATGATGCACCCCTGCAAGAAAATATAGAAAAATATTTAAAAAAATTCTGAAACTTTATATGAATGATCATCAACAAATGTTATGGGCGCTTGAAAAGCTTGGTGGTCAAATAACCTTCGAGGAGCTCTGTACAAAAAAGACAAAATCACAAAAAATTAGGCATTTTGTCTTTTTTGTACGGAGCTCCTCGAATGTTATTTGACCATCAAACTTTGCAAGCACTCATAACATTTGTTGATGATCATTTTCATAAAGTTTCCTTTTTTTGAAATGTTTTGCTATGTTTTTTTGCGTGGGTGTACCGTGGGTGCACCGAAGGTGAGTGCAGCCACTACTTTCTCCATTTACAAAAGTGGTACGAACATGCACATAGATAATAGAAACATGCACTCACGTAAGCTAATCGACACAGGTTATAGCTAGGCGATAGCACATGCATGATGCATGGCAACACAAGATCCCCACTTGAATGTTAACCTGAAGGTACGATCATGGTACAATGCTGTCTCTCGATATGCACATCATCAACATGTAAAAAGGTGTTAAGAGTTAGCACATACCAACATCGTATCATATGAAATGCAAAATATCAGTTGCGTAATGCATCCTATAATTTTTTCTAAAGATGATTTAGTAAAGCATGGATGCCCAAATCATGTGTGTTAATATAGTGAAGGAGCCACGATGGTTTTTAGTTATAGTGGACGCATATGTTTCTGTTCATGTGGGTTCTATGTGTGTTCCTCGTTAGAGCTAGCTAGAAACTCTCACCATAATTCTTAAAGAGATGTGACGTACACACTGGAAATGCAAAATGGCTCCTGGGCGTACAATTTTCTAAATTTCACAGAAATAGCCATGCGTTTTGTTCATGTTTATTTGGGTGTATGATAATTTACATGGAGAAGATAAAAATATTGCAGCCTACACGAAATAATGAATTTAGTGCTTAAAAAATTGTGGATGCCCATAACGCCCGTGTGGTGGGAGCAACACCCGCCTACAAACCTTATAACACACAGACTGTGCCATGTCACCGCATGCATGTGGGAATCATTTTGGATTTTCAGTTTTTAAAATGTTTTATCTTGGGATAATTGATTTTATGCCCCTAGTTGGGTCACACTCGGCAGGTTTACCCCTAGTTTCCGAAAACACTTGTTCCTGCCCATACCACTTTGCTCCTCTTGTGCTTTTGCCCTTTGACCGTTTGACCATCACTTTGAAAACTTCATAAAAAATTCATACTAACTCAGAAAAATTCAAATAAGATATCAAAATGTTCAGAAAAGCATCACCTATATGTGCATGTCATTTGCATTCATGAAAAAAGTGTTGGCCAGTCCCAGTCTTAATTTTAGCTCATATGATCTTAGCATGAACAATAAAATCTAAAAAAAATCTAAAAATTCTAAAAAAAATTGGTGGCAAACTTTGACCAATGTTTTGAGTGCTTGCCAAGTTTCATAAGGGAATGACATTCATGGAAGTTGTGGCAAAAAAACAAAAATCAATGCTTCAAAATTTCATTTTTTTACCACGACTTCCACGAATGACATTCCCTTATGAAACTTGGCAAGCACTCAAAACATTGGTTAAAGTTTGCCACCAATTTTTTTTAGAATTTTTAGAATTTTTTTAGATTTTACTGTTCATGCTAAGATTATATGAGCTAAAACTGAGATGGGGACTGGCCAACACTTTTTTCATGAATGCAAAATGACATGCACATATATGTGATGCTTTTTGAACATTTTGATATCTTATTTGAATTTTTCTGAGTTAGTATGAATTTTTTATAAAGTTTTCAAAGTGATGGTCAAACAGTCAAAGGGCAAAAGCATAAGAGGAGCAAAGTGGTTTGGGCAGGAACAAGTGTTTTCGGAAACTAGGGATAAACCTGCCGAGTGGGACACAACTAAGGGTACCAAATTAATTAAGCCTTTTATCTCTTAAATGAAAATTCTGATTGAAGATCCGTTTTCATCATTAAATCCATAGCGATGAGATTTTCGAAACTAGATCTCACATCAATATGTTTCGACAACATATTTTTGGGGGTTAAAAGTTGCGATGTCTATTGCACATGAATTGTCATGGTGTTTACACTGAAGTTGCCATGATATGTTTCAGCTATTTTTTCTTCTACCCTTAAAAGTAAATTTTGATATACTATAAAACGAGAATTAAGAAAGTAGACTTGCCATGAACCATAAACTAAAATTGCCATGATAGATGCACTTAAAATTTCCATGGTTCATACAAAAAATAATTTCCATGGTCAAAGTACTGGAATTTCCATGGTCAAAATACTAAAATTGTCATCTATAAACTAAAATTGCCACACGGAAAATTTAGTGTAAACACTATGAAAACTATAGTTTAAACATCATGGCAACTTTTGGCCAAACAAAAAATTTCATCGAAACATATCAACAGTTGTGGATTCTCACTGATGTCATCTGTTTTGACGTGGCAAAATGACTGGTCATTGAGGCGTTTGGGCCATGTTGCTTCGTGCCACACATGTGGGCGTTATCATTTGGGAAAATTGTTTTTCTAGAGAACATACTTGTTTTGCCCAAATCACAACATAATGCATTTTTTTCATGAAACTTTGCACACGAATTGATGATAAGAATATTTGTTTTTCCGAAGCAATTCTGTGAAGGAAATATGCCCTAGAGGCCATAATAAAGTTGTTATTTTATATTTCCTTATATCATGATAAATGTTTATTATTCATGCTAGAATTGTATTAACCGGAAACTTAATACATGTGTGGATACATAGACAAAACACCGTTTTCCTAGTAAGCCTCTACTAAACTAGCTCGTTAGTCAAAGATGGTTAAGTTTCCTAACCATAGAGATGTGTTATCATTTAATGAACGGGATCACATCATTAGGAGAATGATGTGATGGACATGACCCATCCGTTAGCTTAGCATATTGATTGTTCAGTTTTATTGTTATTGCTTTCTTCATGTCATATACATATTCCTTTCACTATGAGATTATGCAACTCCCGGATACCGTAGGAATACCTTGTGTGCTATCAAACGTCACAACGTAACTGGGTGATTATAAAGATGCTCTACCGGTATCTCCAAAGGTGTTTGTTGGGTTGGGATAGATCGAGATTAGGATTTGTCACTCCGAGTATCGGAGAGGTATCTCTGGGCCCTCTCGGTAATACACATCATAATAAGCCTTGCAAGCAATGTGACTAGTGAGTTAGTTGCGGGATGATGTATTACGGAATTAGTAAATACACTTGCCGGTAATGAGATTGAACTAGGTATGAAGATAACGATGATCGAATCTCGACCACGTAACATACCAATGACAACGGGAATAACTTATGTTGTCATTACGCCACGACTGATAAAGATCTTCGTAGAATATGTGGGAACCGATATGAGCATCCAGGTTCCGCTATTGGTTATTGACAGGAGAGGTGTCTCGGTCATGTCTACATAGTTCTCGAACCCGTAGGGTCCGCACGCTTAACGTTCGATGACGATTTTGTATTATATGAGTTATGTGATTTCGTGATCGAATGTTGTTCGGAGTGCAGGATGAGATCACAGACATGACGAGGAGTCTCGAAATGGCCGAGAGGTAAAGATTCATATATAGTACGATAGTATTCAGACACCGAAAGTGTTCCAGGGGTACCGGGTACATATCGGGTCACCGGAATGTTGGGGAACGTAGTAATTTCAAAATTTTTCCTACGCACACGCAAGATCATGGTGATGCATAGCAATGAGAGGGGAGAGTGTTGTCTACGTACCAACGCAGATCGACTGCGGAAGCGATCACACAACATAGAGGAAGTAGTTGTACGTCTTCTTCCTGATCCGACCGATCCAAGCACCGTTACTCCGGCACCTCCGAGTTCTTAGCACACGTTCAGCTCGATGACGATCCACAGGCTCCGATCCAGCAAAGCTTCGGGGAGGAGTTCCGTCAGCACGACGGCGTGGTGATGATCTTGATGTACTACCGACGCAGGGCTTCGCCTAAGCACTACAACGGTATGATCGAGGTGGAATTTGGTGGCAGGGGGCACCACACACGGCTAAGGAACGATCTCAAGGATCAACTTGTGTGTCTAGAGGTGCCCCCTGCCCCCGTATATAAAGGTTTCAAGGGGACGGGATGGCCGGCCAAGGTGGGAGGCGCAGGAGGAGTCCTACTCCTACCGGGAGTAGGACTCCCCCCTCCAATCCTAGTCCAACTAGGTTTCCTCAAGTGGGAAGGAGAGAGGGGGTGGCCGGCCACCTTCCCTAGTCCTAATAGGACTAGGGGAAGGGGGGGGGGAGGCGCGCAGCCCATGGGGCAGCCCTTTCACCTTTCCACTAAGGCCCATGTTGGCCCATTTGGCTCCCGGGGGGTTCTGGTAACCCTCCCGGTAATCCGGTAAAATCCCGATTTCACCCGGAACACTTCCGATGTCCAAACATAGGCTTCCAATATATCAATCTTTACGTCTCGACCATTTCGAGACTCCTCGTCATGTCCGTGATCACATCCGGGACTCCAAACAACCTTCGGTACATCAAAATTCATAAACTCATAATAACTGTCATCGTAACATTAAGCGTGCGGACCCTACGGTTCGAGAACAATGTAGACATGACCGAGACACGTCTCCGGTCAATAACCAATAGCGGGACCTGGATGCCCATATTGGCTCCTACATATTCTACGAAGATCTTTATCGGTCAGACCGCATAACAACATACGTTGTTCCCTTTGTCACCGATATGTTACTTGCCCGAGATTCGATCGTCGGTATCCAATACCTAGTTCAATCTCGTTACTGGCAAGTCTCTTTACTCGTTCCGTAATACATCATCTCATAACTAACATCTTAGTTATAATGCTTGCAAGGCTTATGTGATGTGTATTACCGAGAGGGCCCAGAGATACCTCTCCGACAATCGGAGTGACAAACCCTAATCTCGAAATACGCCAACCCAACATCTACCATTGGAGACACCTGTAGTACTCCTTTATAATCACCCAGTTACGTTGTGACGTTTGGTAGTACCCAAAGTGTTCCTCTGGTAAACGGGAGTTGCATAATCTCATAGTTATAGGAACATGTATAAGTCATGAAGAAAGCAATAGCAACATACTAAACGATCGGGTGCTAAGCTAATGGAATGGGTCATGTCAATCAGATCATTCAACTAATGATGTGACCTCGTTAATCAAATAACAACTCTTTGTTCATGGTTAGGAAACATAACCATCTTTGATTAACGAGCTAGTCAAGTAGAGGCATACTAGTGACACTCTGTTTGTCTATGTATTCACACATGTATTATGTTTCCGGTTAATACAATTCTAGCATGAATAATAAACATTTATCATGATATAAGGAAATAAATAATAACTTTATTATTGCCTCTAGGGCATATTTCCTTCAGTCTCCCACTTGCACTAGAGTCAATAATCTAGATTACACAGTAATGATTCTAACACCCATGGAGCCTTTGTGCTGATCATGTTTTGCTCGTGGAAGAGGCTTAGTCAACGGGTCTGCAACATTCAGATCCGTATGTATCTTGCAAATCTCTATGTCTCCCACCTGGACTAGATCCCGGATGGAGTTGAAGCGTCTCTTGATGTGTTTGGTCCTTTTGTGAAATCTGGATTCCTTTGCCAAAGCAATTGCACCAGTATTGTCACAAAAGATTTTCATTGGACCCGATGCACTAGGTATGACACCTAGATCGGATATGAACTCCTTCATCCAGACTCCTTCGTTCGCTGCTTCCGAAGCAGCTATGTACTCCGCTTCACATGTAGATCCTGCTACGACGCTTTGTTTAGAACTGCACCAACTGACAGCTCCACCGTTTAAAGTAAACACGTATCCGGTTTGCGATTTAGAATCGTCCGGATCAGTGTCAAAGCTTGCATCAACGTAACCTCTTACGGTGAGCTCTTTGTCACCTCCATATACGAGAAACATATCCCTAGTCCTTTTCAGGTATTTCAGGATGTTCTTGACCGCTGTCCAGTGATCCACTCCTGGATTACTTTGGTACCTCCCTGCTAAACTTATAGCAAGGCACACATCAGGTCTGGTACACAGCATTGCATACATGATAGAGCCTATGGCTGAAGCATAGGGAACATCTTTCATTTTCTCTCTATCTTCTGCAGTGGTCGGGCATTGAGTCTAACTCAACTTCACACCTTGTAACACAGGCAAGAACCCTTTCTTTGCTTGATCCATTTTGAACTTCTTCAAAATCTTGTCAAGGTATGTGCTTTGTGAAAGTCCAATTAAGCGTCTTGATCTATCTCTATAGATCTTTATGCCTAATATGTAAGCAGCTTCCCCGAGGTCTTTCATCGAAAAACTTTTATTCAAGTATCCCTTTATGCTATCCAGAAATTCTCTATCATTTCCAATCAGCAATATGTCATCCACATATAATATCAGAAATGCTACAGAGCTCCCACTCACTTTCTTGTAAATACAGGCTTCTCCAAAAGTCTGTATAAAGCCAAATGCTTTGATCACACTATCAAAGCGTTTATTCCAACTCCGAGATGCTTGCACCAGTCCATAAATGGATCGCTGGAGTTTGCATACTTTGTTAGCTTCCTTTGGATCGACAAAACCTTCTGGTTGCATCATATACAACTCTTCTTCCAGAAATCCATTCAGGAATGCAGTTTTGACATCCATCTGCCATATTTCATAATTATAAAATGCGGCAATTGCTAACATGATTCTGACGGACTTAAGCATCGCTACGGGTGAGAAGGTCTCATCGTAGTCAACCCCTTGAACTTGTCGAAAACCTTTTGCGACAAGTCGAGCTTTATAGACAGTAATATTACCATCAGCGTCAGTCTTTTTCTTGAAGATCCATTTATTCTCAATTGCTTGCCGATCATCGGGCAAGTCAACCAAAGTCCATACTTTGTTCTCATACATGGATCCCATCTCAGATTTCATGGCCTCAAGCCACTTTGCGGAATCTGGGCTCACCATCGCTTCTTCATAGTTCGTAGGTTCATCATGATCTAGTAGCATGACTTCCAGAATTGGATTACCGTACCACTCTGGTGCGGATCTCACTCTGGTTGATCTACGTGGTTCAGTAGTATCTTTTCCTGAAGTTTCATGATCATCATCATTAGCTTCCTCACTAATTGGTATAGGTGTCGCAGAAATAGTTTTCTGTGATGTACTATTTTCCAATAAGGGAGCAGGTACAGTTACCTCGTCAAGTTCTACTTTCCTCCCACTCACTTCTTTCGAGAGAAACTCCTTCTCTAGAAAGTTTCCGAACTTAGCAACAAAAGTCTTGCCTTCGGATCTGTGATAGAAAGTGTATCCAATAGTTTCCTTTGGATATCCTATGAAGACACATTTCTCCGATTTGGGTTCGAGCTTATCAGGTTGAAGCTTTTTCACATAAGCATCGCAGCCCCAAACTTTAAGAAACGACAACTTTGGTTTCTTGCCAAACCATAGTTCATAAGGCGTCGTCTCAACGGATTTTGATGGTACCATATTTAACGTGAATGCGGCCGTCTCTAAAGCATAACCCCAAAACGATAGCGGTAAATCAGTAAGAGACATCATAGATCGCACCATATATAGTAAAGTACGATTACGACGTTCGGACACACCATTACGCTGTGGTGTTCCGGGTGGCGTGAGTTGCGAAACTATTCCACAATTTTTCAAATGTACACCAAACTCGCAACTCAAATATTCTCCTCCATGATCAGATTGTAGAAACTTTATTTTCTTGTTACGATGATTTTCAACTTCACTCTGAAATTCCTTGAACTTTTCAAATGTTTCAGACTTATGTTTCATTAAGTAGATATACCCATATCTGCTCAAATCATCTGTGAAGGTGAGAAAATAACGATATCCGCCACGAGCCTCAATATTCATCGGACCACATACATCGGTATGTATGATTTCCAATAAATCTGTTGCTCTCTCCATAGTACCGGAGAACGGTGTTTTAGTCATCTTGCCTATGAGGCACGGTTCGCAAGTACCAAGTGATTCATAATCAAGTGGTTCCAAAAGCCCATCAGTATGGAGTTTCTTCATGCGCTTTACACCGATATGACCTAAACGGCAGTGCCACAAATAAGTTGCACTATCATTATCAACTCTGCATCTTTTGGCTTCTACATTATGAATATGTGTATCACTACTATCGAGATTCAACAAGAATAGACCACTCTTCAAAGGTGCATGACCATAAAAGATATTACTCATATAAATAGAACAACCATTATTCTCTGATTTAAATGAATAACCGTCTCGCATTAAACAAGATCCAGATATAATGTTCATGCTCAATGCTGGCACCAAATAACAATTATTTAGGTCTAATATTAATCCCGAAGGTAGATGTAGAGGTAGCGTGCCGACCGCGATCACATCGACTTTGGAACCGTTTCCCACGCGCATCGTCACCTCGTCCTTTGCTAGCGTCCGCTTATTCTGTAGTCCCTGTTTCGAGTTGCAAATATTAGCAACAGAACCAGTATCAAATACCCAGGTGCTACTGCGAGCTCTAGTAAGGTACACATCAATAACATGTATATCACATATACCTTTGTTCACCTTGCCATCTTTCTTATCCGCCAAATACTTGGGGCAGTTCCGCTTCCAGTGACCAGTCTGCTTGCAGTAGAAGCACTCAGTTTTAGGCTTAGGTCCAGACTTGGGTTTCTTCTCCTGAGCAGCAACTTGCTTGCTGTTCTTTTTGAAGTTCCCCTTCTTCTTCCCTTTGCCCTTCTTCTTGAAACTAGTGGTCTTGTTGACCATCAACACTTGATGCTCCTTCTTGATTTCTACCTCCGCAGCTTTCAACATTGCGAAGAGCTCGGGAATAGTCTTGTTCATCCCTTGCATATTATAGTTCATCACGAAGCTCTTGTAGCTTGGTGGCAGTGATTGGAGAATTCTGTCAATGACGCAATCATCTGGAAGATTAACTCCCATCTGAATCAAGTGATTATTATACCCAGACATTTTGAGTATATGCTCACTGACAGAACTGTTCTCCTCCATCTTGCAGCTATAGAACTTATTGGAGACTTCATATCTCTCAATTTGGGCATTTGCTTGAAATATCAACTTCAACTCCTGGAACATCTCATATGCTCCATGACGTTCAAAACATCGTTGAAGTCCCGATTCTAAGCCGTAAAGCATGGCACACTGAACTATCGAGTAGTCATCAGCTTTGCTCTGCCAGACGTTCATAACATCTGGCGTTGCTCCAGCAGCAGGCCTGGCACCCAGCGGTGCTTCCAGGACGTAATTCTTCTGTGCAGCAATGAGAATAATCCTCAAGTTACGGACCCAGTCCGTGTAATTGCTACCATCATCTTTCAACTTTGCTTTCTCAAGGAACGCATTAAAATTCAACGGAACAACAGCACGAGCCATCTATCTACAATCAACATAAACAAGCAAGATACTATCAGGTACTAAGTTCATGATAAGTTTAAGTTCAGTTAATCAAATTACTTAAGAACTCCCACTTAGATAGACATCCCTCTAATCCTCTAAGTGATCACGTGATCCAAATCAACTAAACCATAACCGATCATCACGTGAGATGGAGTAGTTTTCAATGGTGAACATCGTTATGTTGATCATATCTACTATATGATTCACGCTCGACCTTTCGGTCTCCGTGTTCCGAGGCCATATCTGTATATGCTTGGCTCGTCAAGTATAACCTGAGTATTCTGCGTGTGCAACTGTTTTGCACCCGTTGTATTTGGACGTAGAGCTTATCACACCCGATCATTACGTGGTGTCTGGGCACGACGAACTTTGGCAACGGTGCATACTCAGGGGGAACACTTCTTGATAATTTAGTGAGAGATCATCTTATAATGCTACCGTCAATCAAAGCAAGATAAGATGCATAAAAGATAAACATCACATGCAATCAATATAAGTGATATGATATGGCCATCATCATCTTGTGCTTGTGATCTCCATCTCCAAAGCACCGTCATGATCACCATCGTCACCGGCGCGACACCTTGATCTCCATCGTAGCATCGTTGTCGTCTCGCCAATCTTATGCTTCCACGACTATCACTACCGCTTAGTAATAAAGTAAAGCATTACATCGCGATTGCGTTGCATACAATAAAGCGACAACCATACGGCTCCTGCCAGTTGCCGATAACTTGGTTACAAAACATGATCATCTCATACAATAAAATCAGCATCATGCCTTGACCATATCACATCACAACATGCCCTGCAAAAACAAGTTAGACGTCCTCTACTTTGTTGTTGCAAGTTTTACGTGGCTGCTACGGGCTTAAGTAAGAACTCATCTCACCTACGCATCAAAACCACAACGATAGTTTGTCAAATAGACTCTGTTTTAACCTTCTCAAGGACCGGGCGTAGCCACACTCGGTTCAACTAAAGTTGGAGAGACAGTCGCCCGCAAGCCATCTATGTGCAAAGCACGTCGAGGGAACCGGTCTCGCGTAAGCATACGCGTAAGGTTGGTCCGGGTCGTCTCGTCCAACAATACCGCCGAACCAAAGTATGACATGCTGGTAGGCAGTATGACTTGTATCGCCCACAACTCACTTGTGTTCTACTCGTGCAAATAACATCAAACCATAAAACCTAGGCTCTGATGCCACTGTTGGGGAACGTAGTAATTTCAAAAATTTTCCTACGCACACGCAAGATCATGGTGATGCATAGCAACGAGAGGGGAGAGTGTTGTCTACGTACCAACGCAGACCGACTGCGGAAGCGATCACACAACATAGAGGAAGTAGTCGTACGTCTTCTTCCCGATCCGACCGTTACTCCGGCACCTCCGAGTTCTTAGCACACGTTCAGCTCGCTGACGATCCCCGGGCTCCGATCCAGCAAAGCTTCGGGGAGGAGTTCCGTCAGCACGACGGCGTGGTGACGATCTTGATGTACTACCGACGCAGGGCTTCGCCTAAGCACTACAATGGTATGATCGAGGTGGAATTTGGTGGCAGGGGGCACCGCACACGGCTAAGGAACGATCTCAAGGATCAACTTGTGTGTCTAGAGGTGCCCCCTGCCCCCGTATATAAAGGTTTCAAGGGGAGGGGGTGGCCGACCAAGGTGGGAGGCGCAGGAGGAGTCCTACTCCTACCGGGAGTAGGACTCCCCCCTCCAATCCTAGTCCAACTAGGTTTCCTCAAGTGGGAAGGAGAGAGGGGGTGGCCGGCCACCTTCCATAGTCCTAATAGGACTAGGAGAAGGGGGGAGGCGCGCAGCCCATGGGGCAGCCCTTTCACCTTTCCACTAAGGCCCATGTTGGCCCATTTGGCTCCCGGGGGGTTCCGGTAACCCTCCCGGTAATCCGGTAAAATCCCGATTTCACCCGGAACACTTCCGATGTCCAAACATAGGCTTCCAATATATCAATCTTTACGTCTCGACCATTTCGAGACTCCTCGTCATGTCCGTGATCACATCCGGGACTCCGAACAACCTTCGGTACATCAAAATGCATAAACTCATAATAACTGTCATCGTAACGTTAAGCGTGCGGACCCTATGGTTCGAGAACAATGTAGACATGACCGAGACACGTCTCCGGTCAATAACCAATAGCGGGACCTGGATGCCCATATTGGCTCCTACATATTCTATGAAGATCTTTATCGGTCAGACCGCATAACAACATACGTTGTTCCCTTTGTCACCGGTATGTTACTTGCCCGAGATTCGATCGTCGGTATCCAATACCTAGTTCAATCTCGTTACTGGCAAGTCTCTTTACTCGTTCCGTAATACATCATCTCATAACTAACATCTTCGTTATAATGCTTGCAAGGCTTATGTGATGTGTATTACCGAGAGGGCCCAGAGATACCTCTCCGACAATCAGAGTGACAAACCCTAATCTCGAAATACGCCAACCCAACATCTACCATTGGAGACACCTGTAGTACTCATTTATAATCACCCTGTTACGTTGTGACGTTTGGTAGTACCCAAAGTGTTCCTCTGGTAAACGGGAGTTGCATAATCTCATAGTTATAGGAACATGTATAAGTCATGAAGAAAGCAATAGCAACATACTAAACGATCGGGTGCTAAGCTAATGGAATGGGTCATGTCAATCAGATCATTCAACTAATGATGTGACCTCGTTATTCAAATAACAACTCTTTGTTCATGGTTAGGAAACATAACCATCTTTGATTAACGAGCTAGTCAAGTAGAGGCATACTAGTGACACTCTGTTTATCTATGTATTCACACATGTATTATGTTTCTGGTTAATACAATTCTAGCATGAATAATAAACATTTATCATGATATAAGGAAATAAATAATAACTTTATTATTGCCTCTAGGGCATATTTCCTTCACGGAAGGGGTTCCGGGCATCCCCCGGCAAAATATATGGGCCTAATAGGCCAAGAGGGGAAACGCAACAGCCAGCAGGGGCTGCTGCGCCCCCCATATGGACTGCACCCGAGGGAATGGAAAGGTAAAAAGAGAGAAGGAAGGGGAGGGATTCGTCCTCCCCCTTCCTTCCCTCCTCTGTCCTCTTTCCTTCCCCCTCCGGTGGATATGGTAAGGGGGAGGCCTAAGTAGGATTCCTCCTACTCGGGGCACCCCCTTGGCTGCCTCTCCTCCTCTCCAACCTATATATCTGCTTAGGCGTGTGCAGCGCCCCCCCTCTCCAAACAATTCTTAGACGTGTGCGGCGCCCCCCCTCCACAATTTACACCTCTAGTCATATTCGCATAGTGCTTAGGCGAAGCCATGTGCGGACCACTTCATCATCACCGTCACCACGCCGTCGTGCTAACGGAACTCTCCTTCGACACTTTGCTGGATCAAGAGTTCGAGGGTGAACGTGTGCAGAACTCGGAGGTGCCGTATGTTCGATGCTTGTTCGGTCGGAACGAGAAGAAGTTCGACTACATCAACCGTGTTGTCAAACACTTCCGCTTTCGGTCTACGAGGGTACATGGACACACTCTCCCCCTCTCGTTGCTTTGCATCTCCTAGATAGGTCTTCCATGAGCGTAGGAAACTTTTTGAAATTGCATGCTACGTTTCCGAACAATGGCATCCGAGCCAGGTCTATGCGTAGATGATATGCACGAGTAGAACACAAAGAGTTGTGGGCGGTGATCCTCGTACTGGTTACCACCAATGTCTTATTTTTGTTCGGCGGTATTGTTGAATGAAGCGGCCCGGACCAACTTTACATGACCACGTTTGATACGTCTCCAACGTATCTACATTTTCTCATGCTTTTCCTCTTTTTTGGACTCTAATTTGCATGATTTGAATGAAACTAACCCCGGACTGACGCTATTTTCAGCAGAACTACCATGGTGTTGTTTTTGTGCAGAAATAAAAGTTCTCGGAATGGAACGAAACTTTGCAAGGATTTTTTATGGAATAAATAAGGATTTTTGGAGCCAATAACCACCAGAGAGGGGCCCCTGGTTGGGCACAACCCACCAGGGCGCGCCCCCCTCTCCTGGCGCGCCCAGGTGGGTTGTACCCACCTGGTGGCCCTGTTGACGACCCCCCTGATACTATAAATTCACATATTTCTAGAAAAAATCAGGGAAAAAGAATTATCACGATCCACGAGACGAAGCCGTCGCCAAGCCCTGTTCTTCCTCGGGAGGGAAGATCTGGAGTCCGTTTGGGGCTCCGAAGAGGGGGATCTTCGATCTTCGTCATCACCAACCTATCTTCATCGCCAATTCCATGATGCTCCCCACCGAGAGTGAGTAATTCCTTCGTAGGCTCGCTGGTCGGCGAGGAGTTGGATGAGATTCATCATGTAATCGAGTTAGTTTTGTTAGGGCCTGATCCCTAGTATCCACTATGTTCTTAGATTGATGTTGCTATGACTTTGGCATGCTTAATGCTTGTCACTTTGGGCCCGGGTGCCATGATTTCAGATCTGAACCGTTTACGAATTCATCAGTATATCCATGTTTTAGATCGGATCTTGCAAGTTATAGTCACCTACTACGGTTATGATCCGGCAACCCCGGAGTGACAACAACCGGGCCCACTCCCGGTGATGACCGTAGTTTGAGGAGTTCATGTATTCACTATGTGTTAATGCTTTGTTCCGGTTCTCTATTAAAAGGAGGCCTTAATATCCCTTAGTTTCCAATATGGACCCCGCTGCCACGGGAGGGTAGGACAAAAGATGTCATGCAAGTTCTTTTGATAAAGCACGTATGACTATTTATGGAATACATGCCTACATTATGTCGATGAACTAGAGCTAGTGTCGTATCGCCCTAGGTTATTACTGTCACATGATGAATATCATCCAACAAGTCACTGATCCAATGCCTACGAATTTATCCTATATTGTTTCTGCTAAGTTACTATTGCTATCATCACTGTTACACTTGCTACAAAACTATTGCTATCACTGTTACTGTTACTGTTGCCGCTGTCACTACTATCAAAACTATCATATTACTGTGCTACTGATCACCTTGCTGTAGATAATTAATCTCCACATGTGGTTGAATTGACAACTCAACTGCTAATACCTTCAAATATTCTTTGGCTCCCCTTGTGTCGAATCTATAAATTTGGGTTGAATACTCTACCCTCGAAAATTGTTGCAATCCCCTATACTTGTGGGTTATCAAGAACTTTTTCTGGCGCCGTTGCTGGGGAGCATAGCTATATTTGTTGAGTCACTTGGGATTATTACCATATTATCACTATGAAGAATCTGAAGGATCCAAAGACTAAGATTTATCCCTCAAAGACGAGGGGAGGTAAGGAACTGCCATCCAGTTCTGCTTTAGATTCACATTCTATTATGAGTAAATTTGCAACACCACCACATGCTATCTCTGATATGCCGCAAATTATTGATGATGCTACTTCCACTATGGATGATGCTTATGATGATCCTAGTACCTTGCTTGATAGTGATGATGTGCCACTTGATGATTTTCTTGATTAACAAATTGCTAGAGTTATACAACATGATGTTGTTGAATCTGATGATGAACTTGAAACTAAAACTCCTGAAACACCTGCTAGAACTAGCCTTCCTACATATGAATTTCCTAAGGTACCGGAAGGTTATGTTCTGAGTGAAGAAGCAACTAGAGATATTCTTGCTTGCAATGATAGAGATGATCTAGAGAAATTATTATGCAAGTATAAAGAAAATCTTTGAATGCTAGAATGAAATGTGATCCTAAGTTTGCTACTTCACCTATTCGTATTGCTGATAAGGATTATGAATTCTCCGCCGACCCAGAGTTAATCACTTTGGTTGAATCTGATCCTTTCCATGGTGATGAAACTAAAACTGTTGTGGCATGATACGTCTCCAACGTATCTATAATTTTTGATTGTTCCATGCTATTGTATTATCTATCTAGGATGTTTTATATGCATTTATATGCTATTTTATATGATTTTTGGGACTAACCTATTAACCTAGAGCCCAGTGCCAGTTTCTGTTTTTTCTTGTTTTTGAGTATCATAGAAAAGGAAAACCAAACGGAGTCCAATGGACCTGAAACTTGACGGAGCTTATTTTTGGACCAGAAGAAGGCCATGGAGTAAAAGAGTTGGGCTAGAAGAGTCTCGGGCTGCCCATGAGGGTGGGGGCGCGCCCACCCCCTGGGCGCGCCTCCCTGCCTCGTGGACAGCCCGGAGACCCCCTTGACTTGTTCTCGATGCCAAAACCTCTTATATATACAGAAACTTCCAGAAAAAACCTAGATCGAGAGTTCCGCCGCCAGAAGCCTCCATAGCCACCGAAAACCAATCTAGACCCGTTCCAGCACCCTGCCAGAGGGGGGAATCACTCTCCGGTGGCCATCTTCATCATCCCGACGCTCTCCATGACGAGGAGGGAGTAGTTCTCCCTCGGGGCTGAGGGTATGTAACAGTAGCTATGTGTTTGATCTCTCTCTCTCTCTCTCTCTCTCTCGTGTTCTTGATTTGGCACGATCTTGATGTATCGCGAGCTTTGCTATTATAGTTGGATCTTATGATGTCCCCCCCTCTACTCTCCTGTGATAAATTGAGTTTTCCCTTTGAAGTTATCTTATCGGATTGAGTCTTTAAGGATTTGAGAACACTTGATGTATGTCTTGCATGTGCTTATCTGTGGTGACAATGGGATATCACGTGATCCACTTGATGTATGTTTTGGTGATCAGCTTGCGAGTTCTGTGACCTCGTGAACTTATGCATAGGGGTTGGCACACGTTTTTGTCTTGACTCTCTGGTAGAAACTTTGGGGCACTCTTTGAAGTTCTTTGCGTTGGTTGAATAGATGAATCTGAGATTGTGTGATGCATATCGTATAATCATACCCACGGATACTTGAGGTGACATTGGAGTATGTAGGTGACATTAGGGTTTTGGTTGATTTGTGTCTTAAGGTGTTATTCTAGTACGAACTCTTGAATAGATCGATCAGAAAGAATAACTTTTTGAAATTGCATGCTACGTTTCCGAACAATGGCATCCGAGCCAGGTCTATGCGTAGATGATATGCACGAGTAGAACACAAAGAGTTGTGGGCGGTGATCCTCGTACTGGTTACCACCAATGTCTTATTTTTGTTCGGCGGTATTGTTGAATGAAGCGGCCCGGACCAACTTTACATGACCACGTTTGATACGTCTCCAACGTATCTACATTTTCTCATGCTTTTCCTCTTTTTTGGACTCTAATTTGCATGATTTGAATGAAACTAACCCCGGACTGACGCTATTTTCAGCAGAACTACCATGGTGTTGTTTTTGTGCAGAAATAAAAGTTCTCGGAATGGAACGAAACTTTGCAAGGATTTTTTATGGAATAAATAAGGATTTTTGGAGCCAATAACCACCAGAGAGGGGCCCCTGGTTGGGCACAACCCACCAGGGCGCGCCCCCCTCTCCTGGCGCGCCCAGGTGGGTTGTACCCACCTGGTGGCCCTGTTGACGACCCCCCTGATACTATAAATTCACATATTTCTAGAAAAAATCAGGGAAAAAGAATTATCGCGATCCACGAGACGAAGCCGTCGCCAAGCCCTGTTCTTCCTCGGGAGGGAAGATCTGGAGTCCGTTTGGGGCTCCGAAGAGGGGGATCTTCGATCTTCGTCATCACCAACCTATCTTCATCGCCAATTCCATGATGCTCCCCACCGAGAGTGAGTAATTCCTTCGTAGGCTCGCTGGTCGGCGAGGAGTTGGATGAGATTCATCATGTAATCGAGTTAGTTTTGTTAGGGCCTGATCCCTAGTATCCACTATGTTCTTAGATTGATGTTGCTATGACTTTGGCATGCTTAATGCTTGTCACTTTGGGCCCGGGTGCCATGATTTCAGATCTGAACCGTTTACGAATTCATCATTATATCCATGTTTTAGATCGGATCTTGCAAGTTATAGTCACCTACTACGGTTATGATCCGGCAACCCCGGAGTGACAACAACCGGGCCCACTCCCGGTGATGACCGTAGTTTGAGGAGTTCATGTATTCACTATGTGTTAATGCTTTGTTCCGGTTCTCTATTAAAAGGAGGCCTTAATATCCCTTAGTTTCCAATATGGACCCCGCTGCCACGGGAGGGTAGGACAAAAGATGTCATGCAAGTTCTTTTGATAAAGCACGTATGACTATTTATGAAATACATGCCTACATTATGTCGATGAACTAGAGCTAGTGTCGTATCGCCCTAGGTTATTACTGTCACATGATGAATATCATCCAACAAGTCACTGATCCAATGCCTACGAATTTATCCTATATTGTTTCTGCTAAGTTACTATTGCTATCATCACTGTTACACTTGCTACAAAACTATTGCTATCACTGTTACTGTTACTGTTGCCGCTGTCACTACTATCAAAACTATCATATTACTGTGCTACTGATCACCTTGCTGCAGATAATTAATCTCCACATGTGGTTGAATTGACAACTCAACTGCTAATACCTTCAAATATTCTTTGGCTCCCCTTGTGTCGAATCTATAAATTTGGGTTGAATACTCTACCCTCGAAAATTGTTGCAATCCCCTATACTTGTGGGTTATCAAGAACTTTTTCTGGCGCCGTTGCTGGGGAGCATAGCTATATTTGTTGAGTCACTTGGGATTATTACCATATTATCACTATGAAGAATCTGAAGGATCCAAAGACTAAGATTTATCCCTCAAAGACGAGGGGAGGTAAGGAACTGCCATCCAGTTCTGCTTTAGATTCACATTCTATTATGAGTAAATTTGCAACACCACCACATGCTATCTCTGATATGCCGCAAATTATTGATGATGCTACTTCCACTATGGATGATGCTTATGATGATCCTAGTACCTTGCTTGATAATGATGATGTGCCACTTGATGATTTTCTTGATTAACAAATTGCTAGAGTTATACAACATGATGTTGTTGAATCTGATGATGAACTTGAAACTAAAACTCCTGAAACACCTGCTAGAACTAGCCTTCCTACATATGAATTTCCTAAGGTACCGGAAGGTTATGTTCTGAGTGAAGAATCAACTAGAGATATTCTTTCTTGCAATGATAGAGATGATCTAGAGAAATTATTATGCAAGTATAAAGAAAATCTTTGAATGCTAGAATGAAATGTGATCCTAAGTTTGCTACTTCACCTATTCGTATTGCTGATAAGGATTATGAATTCTCCGTCGACCCAGAGTTAATCACTTTGGTTGAATCTGATCCTTTCCATGGTGATGAAACTAAAACTGTTGTGGCATGATACGTCTCCAACGTATCTATAATTTTTGATTGTTCCATGCTATTGTATTATCTATCTAGGATGTTTTATATGCATTTATATGCTATTTTATATGATTTTTGGGACTAACCTATTAACCTAGAGCCCAGTGCCAGTTTCTGTTTTTTCTTGTTTTTGAGTATCATAGAAAAGGAAAACCAAACGGAGTCCAATGGACCTGAAACTTGACGGAGCTTATTTTTGGACCAGAAGAAGGCCATGGAGTAAAAGAGTTGGGCTAGAAGAGTCTCGGGCTGCCCATGAGGGTGGGGGGCGCGCCCACCCCCTGGGCGCGCCTCCCTGCCTCGTGGACAGCCCGGAGACCCCCTTGACTTGTTCTCGATGCCAAAACCTCTTATATATACAGAAACTTCCAGAAAAAACCTAGATCGAGAGTTCCGCCGCCAGAAGCCTCCATAGCCACCGAAAACCAATCTAGACCCGTTCCAGCACCCTGCCAGAGGGGGGAATCCCTCTCCGGTGGCCATCTTCATCATCCCGACGCTCTCCATGACGAGGAGGGAGTAGTTCTCCCTCGGGGCTGAGGGTATGTAACAGTAGCTATGTGTTTGATCTCTCTCTCTCTCTCTCTCTCTCGTGTTCTTGATTTGGCACGATCTTGATGTATCGCGAGCTTTGCTATTATAGTTGGATCTTATGATGTCCCCCCCTCTACTCTCCTGTGATAAATTGAGTTTTCCCTTTGAAGTTATCTTATCGGATTGAGTCTTTAAGGATTTGAGAACACTTGATGTATGTCTTGCATGTGCTTATCTGTGGTGACAATGGGATATCACGTGATCCACTTGATGTATGTTTTGGTGATCAGCTTGCGAGTTCTGTGACCTCGTGAACTTATGCATAGGGGTTGGCACACGTTTTTGTCTTGACTCTCTGGTAGAAACTTTGGGGCACTCTTTGAAGTTCTTTGCGTTGGTTGAATAGATGAATCTGAGATTGTGTGATGCATATCGTATAATCATACCCACGGATACTTGAGGTGACATTGGAGTATGTAGGTGACATTAGGGTTTTGGTTGATTTGTGTCTTAAGGTGTTATTCTAGTACGAACTCTTGAATAGATCGATCAGAAAGAATAACTTTGAGGTGGTTTCGTACCCTACAATAATCTATTTGTTTGTTCTCCACTATTAGTGGCTTTGGAGTGACTCTTTGTTGCATGTTGAGGGATAGTTATATGATCCAATTATGTTATTATTGTTGAGAGAACTTGCACTAGTGAAAGTATGAACGCTAGGCCTTGTTTCCTAGCATTGCAATACCGTTTTCGCTCACTTTTATCATTAGTTACCTTGCTATTTTTATATTTTCAGATTACAAAAACCTATATCTACTATCCATATTGCACTTGTATCACCATCTCTTCGCCGAACTAGTGCACCTATACAATTTACCATTGTATTGGGTGTGTTGGGGACACAAGAGACTCTTTGTTATTTGGTTGCAGGGTTGTTTGAGAGAGACCATCTTCATCCTACGCCTCCCACGGATTGATAAACCTTAGGCCATCCACTTGAGGGAAATTTGCTACTATCCTACAAACCTCTGTACTTGGAGGCCCAACAATGTCTGCAAGAAGAAGGTTGTGTAGTAGACATCAAGCTCTTTTCTGGCGCCGTCACCGGGGAGGTTAGCGCTTGAAGGTATATCTTTAGATCTTGCAATCGGATCTTTTTGTTTCTTGTTTTATCACTAGTTTAGTCATAAAAGAAAACTACCAAAAAATGGAATTGAGGGTACCTCATCTGCTTCATCTTTTTAATTTCTTTCATGAAAATAAGGATTCCGATAATTGTGCCAAAGTGTTAGAAGAAGAATGCATTAGAATGTTTGGCACTAAATCTTTGAATGATGAGCATGGTTGCATATTAGTATGAACTCTTTGAATATCCATAGTACTAATGATGATTGCGCTAGTCATGATGAAAATGTCTCTTACAAGCATGCCAACTTTTGTGGAATACATAGAGCTTGCAAGCACACACCAAATAGGGAAGATAGATTTTGCAAGAGGCATAAGTATTTGGAAACTAAATGGTTGCAAGAAAGGCTAGATGATTGTGCTGAAAGATTCAATATTTATTGCCATCCTTGTGAACTTTACAATGAACATGGTCATTTAAAGCTCCAATGCTATTTGTTTCATGATCAAATCGTGTCCAAAAATTGTGATAACTTGATTACCCTTGAGCATCAGAAAGAGCTTAGTCTTCTTTTGGGGTATGAAGAAATAAAACGTATAACTGAGGGTATTCCAAAATTTAATCTTGATAGATTTCTTGATTTTGATCTAGAAGAAATTTTTATGTATTGTGCGGTGAATTGCATTGAAAATCCCTATATTGCCAATTACATAAAGACAAGAAAACAAATAGAAGATGAAGAGAATACTAATGAAAGGGAAGAGACTTCCCAATATTCTCCTATTAATTCTTATGATGAATCAGGTAACAAGGAGGAGCCTCCTATTCAATCAATCTCATTAATAAGGAGCTCTGAAAAGAGGATTAAACCCACACATGATGTGAAGAAGAAAAAGAGAAGACAGAGAAGCAAAGGTAAAAATGTATCCCTCCCAAATGATGTTGCTCCTATTACTCATTGTGATGATGATAATTGTTATACTATTGGTGCTATCCATACTATTAATGATGAGAACGATTATGCTTATGATTTGAAAAATCCCAAGCTTGGGGATGCTATGTTTGATGAAAATGACATGTTTGAAAATTTATTTTCTGCAATTAATGTTTGTCCCAAGCTTGGGGATGATATGTTTTATGAAGATGATATTTTTTATATCCCAAGTTTTGATATGCAAATTTATTATGATGATAGCATGCCTCCTATTTATGATGATTATATTGATGAAAGTGGATTTGGAGAGGTTAGGACTTTATTTAGTAATGATTCCACTATCTTGGAAGAGGTTTCAATCGATTATGATGAGAACAACGTTGCTACTTATGATCATTATTGTGATGATACGTATGCTACAAAAGTAGTGATGATTATATTAAAACTTGTCATTATTATGATTACTCTTTTTCTGAACATTACTCTTTTAATGTGGAAACAATTTATAGTATTCGAGTTTCTTATGATACTCCCACTATTCCGAATGAGAAGAATTTTGCTTATGTGGAGAGTAATACAAGTTCTATGCTTGTATATCATGAAAAGAATGCTTTATGTGATGGTTATATTGTTCAATTCATTAATGATGCTACTAAGATTTATTATGAGGGAGGAATATATGCTTGTAGGAGTTGTAATAATATCAAGTTTCCTCTCTATGTGTTGAAAATCTTGAAGTTATCCTTGTTTTACCTTCCTATGCAAGTTGGTTCTTGTTCCCACAAGTTGTTTGCTCACAAAATCCCTATGCATAGGAAGTAGGTTAGACTTAAATGTGCTAGTCATATTCTTCATGATGCTCTCTTTATATTTCAATTCTTATCTTTTATGTGAGCATCATTGAAATCATCATGCCTAGCTAGGGGCGTTAAACGATAGCGCTTGTTGGGAGGCAACCTGTCGGTGTACAAAAGTAGGGGCTCTCCTTTTGACCCCTTTACTTGTGCACGGGCAGTCAGAGCCATGCCCCGTGACCACATTTAGCAGGGCAGAGGAGGGAAGCCGGAGAGAAGTCGAAGCACAAGACAACCAAGGCGGCGCCAAGACCAGAAGCGCAGGAGAGCAAGAGGGCAAGGTGGACTCCCTCGGCAAGATCCTTGCCTCCGCAGCCCCGGCAAGGGCCTTGCTGGGGCAACTTTCCCAACACCAGCAGAGCGAGCCACCCTTGAGCCCACATGCTCCAACCCAATCAACTACATTGGAGCCAAGGCTCAGGAGGCGCCTCTGTGGTGGCACGCAAATCTTCATCAAGATCATAAACATATGAGTTCAGATGAGGACTAGAAGACAGCGACCCCGGACAGGATCCAAGCCGAGGAAATCCACAAGACCCTCGGCAAGACTCTTGTCGGGGATGACAGCAACGCCATGACGATACCCATGCCGCCCCCCCGGGATGACCCTTGCCGAGGGCATCAGCAGGGCCACTGCCAGGCCGGCACCAGCCAAGACTCCACCACCGTCCCCATGTAGCTGCCAGCTCAACCAGGTCAGCAGGCGCCTACGTGGCGATGTGCGGCCTCTACACCAACCCAGCAAGCTCCTGCGTGGTGGCATGCAAGTCTTCCTGAAGGCTCCACCACCGCGCCAGCCCAGCAGCCAGCCAACATGGTGCCACAACGCCCCGTCAGCTCGGACGCGTGTCAAGCCAGGCGAGGCGGAGACAGCTGTGACGTGCTTCCCTGGCGTCCCCGATAAAGCAAGGGGGCACGTTGGCAACGCATTAAAAGCGTTTGTCTGATGGTCCCAAAGGATAGGCTCATCGGCTGTAGACCTTTCCACCTCCCGTGTGCCACTGTGGCGACCCCTTTTGCCTATAAAAGGAGGCCCGAGGCGACCAGGAGGGGGATTCGACTCTTTTGGGCAAGTTGCAGCCGGTAGTTAGCTGAATAACACAACAACACACTCAAATACACCCACCAAAGCAGGATTAGGGTATTACACATCTCCGCGGCCCGAACCTGGGTAAACGATCTGTGTGCTCCCTTTCAGACCCGCTCTTCTCACAACCCCGCGCCCGCCTACCGTAGAAGGGATCCCAATGACCCCATAGGTGTCGTTCCCACCGACATCTCTGGCACGCTAGGTAGGGGGCATGGCTGTGAAAATCTGGTCTGATCGGGGAACGGCTTCGTCGTGGCTGTCGGTCCAAGGAAGAAGACGACCGAGCTTGGCGGCGCCATCTACGGATGCGGTGGATGCCCGTGCAACGACAGAAAAGCTAAGTCGTACGAAACTTTAAGCAATCTCTTTTTATATGTATGGTTACTATCCTCGAAGGTCCTGCCCTATGTATGGAAAACCTGCACGCAAAGGGGTCATTCTACAATTGGCAACGCCCTTGTTCTGTTTCGAGTCCGCTCAATAGCTCAAGCGGCCGCGTCGAGAGTGGTAGGGTAGCCTTCCACAATTGGCAACGCTCTTGATTCTGACTCGAGTCAAGCTCGATAGTTTGAGCGGCCGCATTGAGAGCGATGAGGTGGTTCGCTCGGCAGCAAGCACACCCGGCAGGCCATTGGGATCCGTCCCCAAGGTTCCTCCCTGGGTTACGCGCTGGCAAGCCTACCCGATTAATGTAGGGTGGACATACAGAGGAAGATCAGATAGGAAAATAACATGCATTGTATCAAAAGTACTGCAGAGTTATATTACATCAATTGTTGCTGTGGTTCTAACTAAAGATATAAATTGTCTTGGCCATGAACCCGCAACGCCAACGAGAAACAGGGTGCCTAATCCCGGCGCTGGCCCTCCACCCTCTCGATTCCGCTGATGAGGCTGATGATGGGCTTGATACGCTCCTTGAGTATTGCGGGGTCTGCATCCTCCGGCAAGCTCTCCAACGCAGCGTCGAAGTCGCGGTTGGGATTCCAGTGCGCCACCTTGGTTAGAACCTTGGTCATGGCACCCCGGCAAAGCCTCCGGGACTCATCGGCCAGGGAGGCCGCCCGGTTGGAGTGGAGCTGCTGCAGGGCCCCGAGGACGCCCTTGAAGAAGATGCTCAACTTGGCGTTGGGACTCGCGTTGCACTCCGGGGTATACCTCACATTTGGCATTGCCATGGTAGGCAGCTGCGTTGTGATCCTGTCGGCGACGCCTTCGAGGCGCCCGATCCAGCGGTTCTCACCTTCCATAAAATCCTTGTGATTGGCGGCTTCATTCTTCCGCAGCTGCTTCTCGGTCTGCAGGTCCTTGGCCAGGGCCTCCTCCCGGGCCTTGCCCTCCGACAACATCCCCTTGAGACCCTCCAGCTTCAGCTTGAGGTCTTTGATGGAGTTGTTGGCTTCAGAGAGCTGCCCGACCTTGTCAAGGACTGTGCCCTGTGCCTCAACCAGGGTACCGTGGAGCGTGTCCTTCTCCTTGGACAGCTTTAGGACCTAATCCTTCAGCTCGTTCCGCTCCACCTCCAGCTCATTCACCTTGTTGGCGTGAACCAGAGCTTGGGCATCGAGTGCCTCCTTGTGCCTCTGCTCCATCTCCTGGGTCCGCTGCATGACAAGCTTTTCCACCTCCTCGTCCTTGATGCTGACTATTGCGGCTAGCTTCTCATCACGCGTGGCAAGATCCTCCTCCCGGGAGTTCAGCGCGGCCTGATGCTGGACTCGATCGGCCTCGGCTATGGCGGCCAAGTTCTTCGCTGTCTCCTGGGCCTTCTTGATGTCGGCCCGCTCCATGGTGAGCTCCACCTCACGCCTGGCTAGCTCTCCCTCGATGGCCTTCAGCTCCTCATAGGCTTGGCGGTACCAAGTCTGCGCCTCGGCAATGCGTCCCTTGAGGTCCGCCTCCGCCTTGTCCACCGTTGCCGTCCTGGACTTGACCTTGTACAAGCGGGCGTGGTGTAGCACCTGGAGCTTCCGAAAGCTGGTGCCCATGGCCTGGAGAAGCCGCTCCTCCTAAGAACTGTCACCATTGGCGCTTGGCTCATCGACCAGCTGGAGCCAGAGGCAGCGGAGGAGGAAGGCTGGTCATCAGCCACCTCCTCCTCGGCGACGGGCTTGCCGGCCTCCTTGGCAGTAGCCTTGGCGGGCTCCCTGGTAGGCCCCTTGGCGGCGTCCTCGGCAGCACCCTTGGCGACGTCCTCAATGACGGTGTCTATGTCCTCCTGGTCCGCCGACGGAGGATATGGATGTCGAGAAAGGGATGAAGCGAAGCCGAGACCAAGATTCAGAAAGAACAGAAAAAGAAAAGGGATAGAAGGCAAATGGCTTACCCATGCCAGGCAGGGAAGACGAGGCCCCCTCCCCGCCAACATCTGGCGCCGGGGTGTGGCCACCGGTGCCCAAGCTTGCCTCCTCCTCCTCCTCCATGTGCATGGGCTCGGTGCTTGGTGCCCTTGCCGGGGACGCCCCTCGGGCGGTGTGGTTGACGGAGGCGGCGTGTTGGGGGTAGCCCTTAGTGGCTCCTCCTGCTGTTGTCCTCCTTCTACGATCACAGCAAGGTCAGCACCAAGGACCATGCCCTTGGCACACGTCGACGAGGGGCGAGTGGTGAACTTACGCTGGGGGCTTCTCCGGGGGCTGCTATCCGGGCTGCTCACCACCACCACTAGCGCCTTAGAGGTGCCCGTCGGTGGCTGGCCGCCCGCCGAAGACCTGGCCCTCTTCACCCTCTGGGCCAGCATCTCCGCATCCTTGCCGAGATGAAAACAAGTCAAGATAAGAAGCACAGTTAGAGGAGCCGGAGATGACGAAAGGAAATGACACTTACTCGTCCTCCACCTCCTCTTCTACTGCCTTCCTCTTCCTCCTCGGGCTGAGAGACCCAAGGTCAAAGAAGACATCCGTGTCGTCGCCCGCGAGAGGAGGGGAAGCGGGTGGAGGAGGGGAAGCAGGCGGAGTTAGGGAACACTTGGACAAAGAAGAGGCAGATGCTTTCTTCTTCTCCACAGCGGCCTTCACCAACTTCTTCGCCACCGCGGCCCTCGTTTGGCGCACGAACGTCTCCTGGGAATGTCGGGGTTGCGCGGCCCTGCCGGGCTGAACCGGCTTGCCGGAGCTGGCGCGCCGCAGGACTCGCCCTTTCCCTGCGGCTGGGGGCTCGACAGCTTTAGCTTCCTCCTCGGACGACTCGTTGTCGTCATCCTCGACAAGAGGGGCCCCGGTGCGGGCGCTGCTGGCCTCCCCAGCGGACTCCGCCCACTGGGAGAGTTCCTTCTCCTCTGCGGCCGCCGCGACCTTGTCCTCCATGCCATCGGTGCTGCCGGCCTTCTTGGCGAGCTCCACCTCCGCCGCCCTAGCGGCGATGCAGTCCAGCTCCGCCTAGGTGGTGTCTTGGATGAGCCGCGACTCGTCGTGAACATACTTCTCCTTTAGACTGTCGAAGGACTCCTGCACCTGCTCCTCCGGCAGCTCGGCCCAATTTGGGACGGGGCCGTGCACGTTGCAGTCCGGCATCATGGCGATGATGTCGTTCCGACACGAGTTATTGCTCAGCGCCCCCCCGCCAGCAACCCAAACAAGGGCCCCTCGGCGACCTTGCCGGCCTTTGCGGCCATGCCAGCCCTCTCGGCCTTGCCGTCGCGGCCCACGTCAAGCTGGAGGAGCCGCTGGCAGAAGTGAGCGTGCGCCAGCACCGTGAAGTTGTGGTCGAGGCCGGGGCGAAGCCTCATGATATTGGCCGCATTCGTGAAGAGCCAGGCTGGCCTCCCCTTGTTATGAAGCGGAGCGATTTGGTGACGGATGAAATCCACCCCGATCATCTCAAGGGTGAGCCCGGCCTTTGTGAGGCGAAGAATCTTGGTGATGGCGATCTTGAGCTTGTCATCCTGGGTGTCGACGTCGCCCTAGTTGGGCCTGTGAACCGGCGGCACCTGGCGAACCTGGCAGAACTCCTGTGGGTCGTCCTGTTGGGGAACGCAGTAATTTCGAAAATTTTCCTACGCACACGCAAGATCATGGTGATGCACAGCAACGAGAGGGGAGAGTGTTGTCTACGTACCAACGCAGACCGACTGCGGAAGCGATCACACAACGTAGAGGAAGTAGTCGTACGTCTTCTTTCCGAGTTCTTAGCACACGTTCAGCTCAATGACGTTCCTCGGGCTCCGATCCAGCAAAGCGTCGAGGAAGAGTTCCGTCAGCATGACGGCGTGGTGACGATCTTGATGTACTACCGACGCAGGGCTTCGCATAAGCACTGTAACGGTATGATCGAGGTGGAATTTGGTGGCAGGGGGCACCGCACACGGCTAAGGAACGATCTCAAGGATCAACTTGTGTCTTGGGGTGTCCCCTGCCCCCGTATATAAAGGTTGGAGGAGGGGGAGCCGGCCGGCCAGGGAGAGGGAGGCGCAGGGGGAGTCCTACTCCCACCGGGAGTAGGACTCCCCCCTCCAATCCTATTCCAATTAGGACTCTCGGGGGGAAAGGAGAAAGAGGGGGGGCCGGCCCCTTCTCCTAGTCCTACTAGGACTTGGGGAAAGGGGGGGCGCCGGCCAGCTATGGGCTGCCCCTTTTCTCTTTTTCCACTAAGGCCCAATAGGCCCATTAGTCTCCCGGGGGGTTCCGGTAACCCTCCCGGTATTCCGGTAAAATCCCGATTTCACCCGGAACACTTCCTATGTCCAAACATAGGCTTCCAATATATCAATCTTTACGTCTCAACCATTTCGAGATTCCTCGTCATGTCCGTGATCTCATCCGGGACTCCGAACAACCTTCGGTACATCAAAATGCATAAACTCATAATAACTGTCATCGTAACATTAAGCGTGCGGACCCTACGGTTCAAGAACAATGTAGACATGACCGAGACACGTCTCCGGTCAATAACCAATAGCGGGACCTGGATGCCCATATTGGCTCCTACATATTCTACGAAGATCTTTATCGGTCAGACCGCATAACAACATACGTTGTTTCCTTTGTCATCGGTATGTTACTTGCCCGAGATTCGATCGTCGGTATCCAATACCTAGTTCAATCTCGTTACTGGCAAGTCTCTTTACTCGTTCCGTAATACATCTTCTCACAACTAACATATTAGTTGCAGTGCTTGCAAGGCTTATGTGATGTGCATTACCGAGAGGGCCCAGAGATACCTCTTCGACAATCGGAGTGACAAACCCTAATCTCGAAATACGCCAACCCAACATCTACCATTGGAGACACCTGTAGTACTCCTTTATAATCACCCAGTTACGTTGTGACATTTGGTAGTACCCAAAGTGTTCCTCCGGTAAACGGGAGTTGCATAATCTCATAGTTATAGGAACATGTATAAGTCATGAAGAAAGCAATAGCAACATACTAAACGATCGGGTGCTAAGCTAATGGAATGGGTCATGTCAATCAGATCATTCAACTAATGATGTGACCTCGTTAATCAAATAACAACTCTTTGTTCATGGTTAGGAAACATAACCATCTTTGATTAATGAGCTAGTCAAGTAGAGGCATACTAGTGACACTCTGTTGGTCTATGTATTCACACATGTATTATGTTTCCGGTTAATACAATTCTAGCATGAATAATAAACATTTATCATGATATAAGGAAATAAATAATAACTTTATTATTGCCTCTAGGGCATATTTCCTTCAGTCTCCCACTTGCACTAGAGTCAATAATCTAGATTACACTGTAATGATTCTAACACCCATGGAGCCTTGGTGCTGATCATGTTTTGCTCGTGGAAGAGGCTTAGTCAACGGGTCTGCAACGTTCAGATCCGTATGTATCTTGCAAATCTCTATGTCTCCCACCTGGACTAAATCCTGGATGGAGTTGAAGCGTCTCTTGATGTGTTTGGTCCTTTTGTGAAATCTGGATTCCTTTGCCAAGGCAATTGCACCAGTATTGTCACAGAAGATTTTCATTGGACCCGATGCACTAGGTATGACACCTAGATCGGATATGAAATCCTTCATCCAGACTCCTTCGTTTGCTGCTTCCGAAGCAGCTATGTACTCCGCTTCACATGTAGATCCCGCTACGACGCTTTGTTTAGAACTGCACCAACTGACAGCTCCACCGTTTAAAGTAAACACGTATCCGGTTTGCGATTTAGAATCGTCTGGATCAGTGTCAAAGCTTGCATCAACGTAACCTCTTACGGTGAGCTCTTTGTCACCTCCATATACGAGAAACATATCCTTAGTCCTTTTCATGTATTTCAGGATGTTCTTGACCGCTGTCCAGTGATCCATTCCTGGATTACTTTGGTACCTCCCTGCTAAACTTATAGCAAGGCACACATCAGGTCTGGTACACAGCATTGCATACATGATAGAGCCTATGGCTGAAGCATAGGGAACATCTTTCTTTTTCTCTCTATCTTCTGCAGTGGTCGGGCATTGAGTCTGACTCAACTTCATACCTTGTAACACAGGCAAGAACCCTTTCTTTGCTTGATCCATTTTGAATTTCTTCAAAATCTTGTCAAGGTATGTGCTCTGTGAAAGTCCAATTAAGCGTTTTGATCTATCTCTATAGATCTTTATGCCTAATATGTAAGCAACTTCCCCGAGGTCTTTCATCGAAAAACTTTTATTCAAGTATCCCTTTATGCTATCCAGAAATTCTATATCATTTCCAATCAGCAATATGTCATCCACATATAATATTAGAAATGCTACAGAGCTCCCACTCACTTTCTTGTAAATACAGGCTTCTCCAAAAGTCTGTATAAAGCCAAATGCTTTGATCACACTATCAAAGCGTTTATTCCAACTCCGAGATGCTTGCACCAGTCCATAAATGGATCGCTGGAGTTTGCATACTTTGTTAGCTCCCTTTGGATCGACAAAACCTTCTGGTTGTATCATATACAACTCTTCTTCCAGAAATCCATTCAGGAATGCAGTTTTGACATCCATCTACCATATTTCATAATCATAAAATGCGGCAATTGCTAACATAATTCTAACGGACTTAAGCATCGCTACGGGTGAGAAGGTCTCATCGTAGTCAACTCCTTGAACTTGTCGAAAACCTTTCGCGACAAGTCGAGCTTTATAGACAGTAATATTACCGTCAGCGTCAGTCTTTTTCTTGAAGATCCATTTATTCTCAATTGCTTGCCGATCATCGGGCAAGTCAACCAAAGTCCATACTTTGTTTTCATACATGGATCCCATCTCAGATTTCATGGCCTCAAGCCACTTTGCGGAATCTGGGCTCACCATCGCTTCTTCATAGTTCGTAGGTTCATCATGATCTAGCATCATGACTTCCAGAACTGGATTACCATACCACTCTGGTGCAGATCTCACTCTGGTTGATCTACGTGGTTCAGTAGTATCTTGTTCTGAAGCTTCATGATCATCATCATTAGCTTCCTCACTGATTGGTATAGGTGTCGCAGAAACAGTTTTCTGTGATGTACTATTTTCCAATAAGGGAGCAGGTACAGTTACCTCGTCAAGTTCTACTTTCCTCCCACTCACTTCTTTCGAGAGAAACTCCTTCTCTAGAAAGTTTCCGAATTTAGCAACAAAAATCTTGCCTTCGGATCTGTGATAGAAGGTGTATCCAATAGTTTCCTTTGGATATCCTATGAAGACACATTTCTCCGATTTGGGTTCGAGCTTATCAGGTTGAAGCTTTTTCACATAAGCATCGCAGCCCCAAACTTTAAGAAACGACAACTTTGGTTTCTTGCCAAACCATAGTTCATAAGGTGTCGTCTCAATGGATTTTGATGGTGCCCTGTTTAACGTGAATGCGGCCGTCTCTAAAGCATAACCCCAAAACGATAGCGGTAAATCAGTAAGAGACATCATAGATCGCACCATATCTAGTAAAGTACGATTACGACGTTCGGACACACCATTACGTTGTGGTGTTTCGGGTGGCGTGAGTTGCGAAACTATTCCACAATTTTTCAAATGTACACCAAACTCGTAACTCAAATATTCTCCTCCACGATCAGATCGTAGAAACTTTATTTTCTTGTTACGATGATTTTCAACTTCACTCTGAAATTCTTTGAACTTTTCAAATGTTTCAGACTTATGTTTCATTAAGTAGATATACCCATATCTGCTTAAATCATCTGTGAAGGTGAGAAAATAACGATATCCGCCACGAGCCTCAATATTCATCGGACCACATACATCGGTATGTATGATTTCCAATAAATCTGTTGCTCTCTCCATAGTACCGGAGAACGGTGTTTTAGTCATCTTGCCTATGAGGCACGGTTCGCAAGTACCAAGTGATTCATAATCAAGTGGTTCCAAAAGCCCATCAGTATGGAGTTTCTTCACGCGTTTTACACCAATATGACCTAAACGGCAGTGCCACAAATAAGTTGCACTATCATTATTAACTTTGCATCTTTTGGCTTCTACATTATGAATATGTGTATCACTATCTTCGAGATTCAACAAGAATAGACCACTCTTCAAAGGTGCATGACCATAAAAGATATTACTCATATAAATAGAACAACCATTATTCTCTGATTTAAATGAATAACCGTCTCGCATTAAACAAGATCCAGATATAATGTTCATGCTCAACGCTGGCACCAAATAACAATTATTTAGGTCTAATATTAATCCCGAAGGTAGATGTAGAGGTAGCGTGCCGACCGCGATCACATCGACTTTGGAACCGTTTCCCACGCGCATCGTCACCTCGTCCTTTGCTAGCGTCCGCTTATTCTGTAGTCCCTGTTTCGAGTTGCAAATATTAGCAACAGAACCAGTATCAAATACCCAGGTGCTACTGCGAGCTCTAGTAAGGTACACATCAATAACATGTATATCACATATACCTTTGCTCACTTTGCCATCCTTCTTATCCGCCAAATACTTGGGGCAGTTCCGCTTCCAGTGACCAGTCTGCTTGCAGTAGAAGCACTCAGTTTCAGGCTTAGGTCCAGACTTGAGTTTCTTCTCCTGAGCAGCAACTTGCTTGCTGTTCTTCTTGAAGTTTCCCTTCTTCTTCCCTTTGCCCTTTTTCTTGAAACTAGTGGTTTTGCTAACCATCAACACTTGATGCTCCTTCTTGATTTCTACCTCCGCAGCTTTCAGCATTGCGAAGAGCTCGGGAATAGTCTTGTTCATCCCTTGCATATTATAGTTCATCACGAAGCTCTTGTAGCTTGGTGGCAGTGATTGGAGAATTCTGTCAATGACGCAATCATCTGGAAGATTAACTCCCATCTGAATCAAGTGATTATTATACCCAGACATTTTGAGTATATGCTCACTGACAGAACTGTTCTCCTCCATCTTGCAGCTATAGAACTTATTGGAGACTTCATATCTCTCAATTCGGGCATTTGCTTGAAATATTAACTTCAACTCCTGGAACATCTCATATGCTCCATGACGTTCAAAACGTCGTTGAAGTCCCGATTCTAAGCCGTAAAGCATGGCACACTGAACTATCGAGTAGTCATCAGCTTTGCTCTGCCAGACGTTCATAACATCCGGCGTTGCTCCAGCAGCAGGCCTGTCACCCAGCGGTGCTTCCAGGACGTAATTCTTCTGTGCAGCAATGAGGATAATCCTCAGGTTACGGACCCAGTCCGTGTAATTGCTACCATCATCTTTCAACTTTGCTTTCTCAAGGAACGCATTAAAATTCAACGGAACAATAGCACGAGCCATCTATCTACAATCAACATAAACAAGCAAGATACTATCAGGTACTAAGTTCATGATAAGTTTAAGTTCAGTTAATCAAATTACTTAGGAACTCCCACTTAGATAGACATCCCTCTAATCTTCTAAGTGATCACGTGATCCAAATCAACTAAACCATAACCGATCATCACGTGAGATGGAGTAGTTTCCAATGGTGAACATCATTATGTTGATCATATCTACTATATGATTCACGCTCGACCTTTCGGTCTCCGTGTTCCGAGGCCATATCTGTATATGCTTGGCTCGTCAAGTATAACCTGAGTATTCTGCGTGTGCAACTGTTTTGCACCCGTTGTATTTGGACGTAGAGCTTATCACACCCGATCATCACGTGGTGTCTGAGCACGACGAACTTTGGCAATGGTGCATACTCAGGGAGAACACTTCTTGATAATTTTTAGTGAGAGATCATCTTCTAATGCTACCGTCAATCAAAGCAAAATAAGATGCATAAAAAGGGATAAACATCACATGCAATCAATATAAGTGATATGATATGGCCATCATCATCTTGTGCTTGTGATCTCCATCTCCGAAGCACCGTCATGATCACCATCGTCACCGGCGCGACACCTTGATCTCCATCGTAGCATCGTTGTCGTCTCGCCAATCTTATGCTTCCACGACTATCACTACCGTTTAGTAATAAAGTAAAGCATTACATCGCGATTGCATTGCATACAATAAAGCGACAACCATATGACTCCTGCCAGTTGCCGATGACTCGGTTACAAAACATGATCATCTCATACAATAAAATTAGCATCATGCCTTGACCATATCACATCACAACATGCCCTGCAAAAACAAGTTAGACGTCCTCTACTTTGTTGTTGCAAGTTTTACGTGGCTGCTACGGGCTTAAGTAAGAACTCATCTCACCTACGCATCAAAACCACAACGATAGTTCGTCAAATAGACTCCGTTTTAACCTTCTCAAGGACCGGGCGTAGTCACACTTGGTTCAACTAAAGTTGGAGAGACAGTCTTCCGCAAGCCATCTATGTGCAAAGCACGTCGAGGGAACCGGTCTCGCGTAAGAGTACGCGTAAGGTTGGTCCGGATCGTCTCACCCAACAATACCGCCGAACCAAAGTATGACATGCTGGTAGGCAGTATGAGTTGTATCGCCCACAACTCACTTGTGTTCTACTCGTGCAAATAACATCAAACCATAAAACCTAGGCTCGGATGCCACTGTTGGGGAACGCAGTAATTTCGAAAATTTTCCTACGCACACGCAAGATCATGGTGATGCACAACAACGAGAGGGGAGAGTGTTGTCTACGTACCAACGCAGACCGACTGCGGAAGCGATCACACAATGTAGAGGAAGTAGTCGTACGTCTTCTTTCCGATCCGACCGATCCAAGCACAGTTACTCCGGCACCTCCGAGTTCTTAGCACACGTTCAGCTCGATGACGTTCCTCGGGCTCCGATCCAGCAAAGCGTCGAGCAAGAGTTCCGTCAGCACGACGGCGTGGTGACGATCTTGATGTACTACCGACGCAGGGCTTCGCCTAAGCACTGTAACGGTATGATCGAGGTGGAATTTGGTGGCAGGGGGCACCGCACACGGCTAAGGAACGATCTCAAGGATCAACTTGTGTCTTGGGGTGTCCCCTGCCCCCGTATATAAAGGTTGGAGGAGGGGGAGCCGGCCGGCCAGGGAGAGGGAGGCGCAGGGGGAGTCCTACTCCCACCGGGAGTAGGACTCCCCCCTCCAATCCTATTCCAATTAGGACTCTCGGGGGGAAAGGAGAAAGAGGGGGGGCCGGCCCCTTCTCCTAGTCCTACTAGGACTTGGGGAAAGGGGGGGCGCCGGCCAGCTATGGGCTGCCCCTTTTCTCTTTTTCCACTAAGGCCCAATAGGCCCATTAGTCTCCCGGGGGGTTCCGGTAACCCTCCCGGTATTCCGGTAAAATCCCGATTTCACCCGGAACACTTCCTATGTCCAAACATAGGCTTCCAATATATCAATCTTTACGTCTTGACCATTTTGAGACTCCTCGTCATGTCCGTGATCTCATCTGGGACTCCGAACAACCTTCGGTACATCAAAATGCATAAACTCATAATAACTGTCATCGTAACGTTAAGCGTGTGGACCCTACGGTTCGAGAACAATGTAGACATGACCGAGACACGTCTCCGGTCAATAACCAATAGCGGGACCTGGATGCCCATATTGGCTCCTACATATTCTACGAAGATCTTTATCGGTCAGACCGCATAACAACATACGTTGTTCCCTTTGTCATCGGTATGTTACTTGCTCGAGATTCGATCGTCAGTATCCAATACCTAGTTCAATCTTGTTACTGGCAAGTCTCTTTACTCCTTCCGTAATACATCATCTCACAACTAACTTATTAGTTGCAGTGCTTGGAAGGCTTATGTGATGTGCATTACCGAGAGGGCCCAGAGATACCTCTCCGACAATCGGAGTGACAAACCCTAATCTCGAAATACGCCAACCCAACATCTACCATTGGAGACACCTGTAGTACTCCTTTATAATCACCCAGTTACGTTGTGACGTTTGGTAGTACCCAAAGTGTTCCTCCGGTAAACGGGAGTTGCATAATCTCATAGTTATAGGAACATGTATAAGTCATGAAGAAAGCAATAGCAACATACTAAACGATCGGGTGCTAAGCTAATGGAATGGGTCATGTCAATCAGATCATTCAACTAATGATGTGACCTCGTTAATCAAATAACAACTCTTTGTTCATGGTTAGGAAACATAACCATCTTTGATTAACGAGCTAGTCAAGTAGAGGCATACTAGTGACACTCTGTTGGTCTATGTATTCACACATGTATTATGTTTCCGGTTAATACAATTCTAGCATGAATAATAAACATTTATCATGATATAAGGAAATAAATAATAACTTTATTATTGCCTCTAGGGCATATTTCCTTCACGTCCTCCTCGATCCAGCACCACCGGCCCCACCATTCTTCCCACCTCTCCTTCTGGGCACCCTCTGGGTACGTCCCTTTGGACCTCGGGATCCAGGCGACGCAACCAGAGATGGCGCCTCCCCTGGATGCGAGGGTAAAAGTAATGGCGGAAGAGCGCCGTGTTGGAGACAACTTCGGCGAAGCCCTCACAAAGCTGGGCAAAAAGAGCCATGCACAACACAACATTTGGAGTAAAATCTAGAAGGTGGAAGCTAAATGTGTGCATGACATCATTGAAGAAATCAGAGAAAGGGGGGCAGAGGCCGCAAGAGAAGTAGTCGATGAAAAACGGGTACCGATTCAGGGCGGCCTCGACGCAGTTGGCGGGGACGACGCGCGTGGCTGGATGCCCTGTCATCTCCCCCCGTCTTGCACCCCCACAGGGGCTTGAAGCTGTCCTGGAGCTCGAACACATCGACCGTCGAGGGGAAGTAGGCGTGCTGCGTTCGCCGTGCCACCAACTCACTCTCCGGTGGCTCCGTCGCTCCGGCGTCCTTGGCCATCCCTTTGCCCTTGTTGGTTTTGGGGGCCATGGTGACTGCGAGAGGCGAGGGGCGGACGGCAGCAAATACGCAACAGCGACAAGAAGGGGTAGAAGCTTGAGAAGGAAGGAGAAAGGGACGGCGGTTCCGAGATTGGAAAAGGCGCAGGGGGGTAAAGTGAGCAGCGCGTCCATGGTTATTCCTCTTTTTATGGGGAAGGCGCGGGCCGCCTTCTCTCCCATTAACCATGATGTGACGCATGCGTGCGAGAACCTCCCCACGGATAAACCCCACGTCACGCATGACCCTCCACGTCGCGCGTTCAACGCGGGTCGTGGGGAAGCGCAGCAGACGAGAAGTTACTGCGGTAAAATCCGCCCCACCTGCCCGCGCACCATTCTGGGCCTAGCCCAACAATGCGGCGCGCTTATGTGTGGCCCAGGCCCGGGGGCTCCTGTCGGTGTACAAAAATAGGGACTCTCCTTTTGATCCATTTACTTGTGCACGGGCAGTTAGAGCCACGCGCCGCAGCCACACTTAGCAGGGTAGAGGAGGGAAGCCGGAGAGAAGCCAAAGCACAAGACAACCAAGGCGACACCAAGACTAGAAGCGTAGGAGAGCAAGAGGGCGAGGTGGACTCCCTCGGCAAGATCCTTGCCGAGGCAGCCTCCGCAGCCCTGGTAAGGGCCTTGCCGGGGCAACTTGCCCAACACTAGCAGAGCGAGCCACCCTTGAGCCCATAGGCTCCAACCCAATCAACTACATTGGAGCCAAGGCTCGGGAGGCACCTTTGTGGTGGCATGCAAATCTTCGACAAGTTCATAAACATATGAGTTCAGATGAGAACCAAAAGACGGCGACCCTCGGCAGGATCGTAGCCGAGGAAATCCACAAGACCCCCGACAAGACTCTTGCCGGGGATGACAGCAACGCCATGGCGAGACCCTTGCCGGCCCTCGGCTAGACCCTTGCCGAGGGCATCAGCAGGGCCACTGCTAGGCCTGCGCCAGCCAAGACTCCACCACCGTCCCCATGCAGCTGCCAGCTCAACCAGTTGAGCAGGCGACTGCGTGGCGACATGCGGCCTCTACACCAACCCATCAAGCTTCTGCGTGGTGGAATGCAAGTCTTCCTGATGGCTCCACCACTGCGCCAGCCCAGCATCCAGCCAATGTGGCGCCACGATGCCCCGTCAGCTCGGACGTGTGTCAAGGCCAGGCGAGGCGGCGATAGCTGGGACGTGCTTCCCTGGTGTCCCCGATAAAGCAAGGGGGGCACGTCGACAGCGCATTAAATGCGTTTGTCCGATGGCCCTAGAGGATAGGCTCATCGACTATAGACCTTTCCACCTCCTGTGTGCCACTGTGGCGACCCCTTTTTGCCTATAAAAGGAGGCCCGAGGCGACCAGGAGGGGGATTCGGCTCTTTTGGGCAAGTTGCACCCGGTAGCTAGCTCAAGAACACAACAACACACTCAAATACATCCACCAAAGCAGGACTAGGGTATTACGCATCTTCGCGGCCCGAACTTGGGTAAACGATCCGTGTGCTCCCTGTCAGACCCGCTCTTCTCACAACCCCGCGCCCGCCTACCGTAGAAGGGATCCCAGTGACCCCATAGGTGTCGTTCCCACCGACACAACCCAATTTTTATTTTTGTTCCTTGCTTTTTGTTCCTATTTAGTAATGAATAATTTATCTAGCCTCTGTTATGATTGAGTTTTTATGTTTTAATTAGTGTTTTTGCCAAGTAGAACCTTTGGGAAGACTTGGGGAAAGTCTTTGCGATCTTGCTGTAAAAAACAGAAACTTTAGCACTCACGAGATTTGCTGCTATGTTTTACTGGAGAATAATATTTAGTTGATTCTTTTTTAAGATGATTAATAGATAAATTCCTCACGTCCAGAAATTTATTTTATAATATTTGGGGTTCGAGAAGTATACGTTTTATCCATATTACTACAGACTGTTCTGTGTTTGATAGATTCTGTTTTCTATGTGTTGTTTGCTTATTTTGATGAATCTATGTGTATTATCGGAGGGTATGAACCATACATGAGTTTGAATACAGTAGATATTACACCGATATGAATTTAGAATGAGTTCACAATAGTACCTAAGTGGTGATTTATTTTCTTATACTAACGAAGCTTACGAGTTTTCTGTTAAGTTCTGTGTTGTGAAGTTTTCAAGTTTTGCGTAAATATTCCATGGACTATGGAATAAGGAGTGGCAAGTGCCTAAGCTTGGGGATGCCCAAGGCACCCCAAGGTAATATTCAAGGACAACCAAGGGCCTAAGCTTGGGGATGCCCCAGAAGGCATCCCCTCTTTCGTCTTCGTTCATCGGTAACTTTACTTGGAGCTTTATTTTTATTCACCACATGATATGTGTTTTGCTTGGAGCATCATTTTATTTTATTTTATTTTTCTTGCTGTTTGAATAAAATACCAAGATCTGAAATTATTAAATGTTAGAGAGTCTTCACATAGTTGCATAATTATTCGACTGCTCATTGATCTTCACTTATATCTTTTGGAGTAGTTTGTCATTTGCTCTAGTGCTTCACTTATATCTTTTTAGAGCATGATGGTAGTTTTATTTCAAAGAAATAGATGAACTCTCATGCTTCACTTATATCATTTTGAGAGTCCTAAACAGCATGGTAATTCGCTTTGGTTATGAATTTAGTCCTAATATGATGGGCATCCAAGAGGGATATAATAAAAACTTTCATATAAAGTGAATTGAATACTATGAGAAGTTTGATACTTGATAATTGTTTTGAGATATAAAGGTGGTAATATTGGAGTTGTGCTAGTTGAGTAATTGTCAAAAATTGAGAAATACTTTTGTTGAGGTTGGCAAGTCCCGTAGCATGCACGTATGGTAAACGTTGTGTGACAAATTTGAAGCATGGGGTGTTCTTTGATTGTTTTCCTTATGAGTGGCGGTCGGGGATGAGCGATGGTCTTTTCCTACCAATCTATCCCCCTAGGGGCATGCGTAGTAGTACTTTGCTTCGAGGGCTAATAAACTTTTGCAATAAGTATATGAGTTCTTCATGACTAATGTGAGTCCATGGATATTACACACTCTCACCCTTCCATCATTGCTAGCCTCTTCGGTACCGTGCATTGCCCTCTCTCGCCTTGAGAGTTAGTGCAAACTTTGCTGGTGCATCCAAACCCCGTGATACGATACGCTCTATCACACATAAACCTCCTTATATCTTCCTCAAAACAGCCACCATACCTACCTATTATGGCATTTCCATAGACATTCCGAGATATATTGCCATGCAACTTTCCACCGTTCCATTTATTATGACACGCATCATCATTGTCATATTGCCTTGCATGATCATGTAGTTGACATCGTATTTGTGGTAAAGCCACCATGCTAATTTTTCATACATGTCACTCTTGATTCATGGCATATCCCGATACACCACCGGAGGCATTCACATAGGGTCATATTTTGTTCTAAGTATCGAGTTGTAATTCTTGAGTTGTAAGTAAATAAAAGTGTGATGATCATCATTATTAGAGCATTGTCCCATGTGAGGAAAGGATTATGGAGACTATGATTCCCCCGCAAGTCGGGATGAGACTCCGGACGGAAGGAAAAAAAGAGAAGAAAAAGAGGCCAAAAAAGGGAAAAAAGAGAGAAGGCCCAAATAAAAAAAATGAGAGAAAAAGAGAGAAGGGACAATGTTACTATCCTTTTTCCACACTTGAGCTTCAAAGTAGCACCATGATCTTCACGATAGAGAGTCTCTTATGTTGTAACTTTCATATACTAGTGGGAATTTTTCATTATAGAACTTGGCTTGTATATTCCAATGATGGGCTTCCTTAAATGCCCTAGGTCTTAGTGAGCAAGCAAGTTAGATGCACACCCACTTAGTTTCTTTGACGAGCTTTCATATATTTATAGCTCTAGTGCATCCGTTGCATGGCAATCCCTACTCCTTGCATTGACATCAATCGGTGGGCATCTCCATAGCCCGTTGATTAGCCGCGTCAATGTAAGACTTTCTTCTTATTTGTCTTCTCACATAACCCCTATCATCATACTCTATTCCACCCATAGTACTATGTCCATGGCTTGCGCTCATGTATTGCGTAAGGGTTGAAAATGCTAAAGCGCGTTAAAAAGTATGAACCAATTGCTCGGCTTGTCATCGGGGTTGTGCATGATGGGAGCATTTTGTGTGACGAAAATGAAGCATGGCCAAACTATATGATTTTGTAGGGATAAGCTTTCTTTGGCTATGTTATTTTGATAAGACATAATTGCTTGGTTAGTATGCTTGAAGTATTATTATTTTTATGTCAATATTAAAATTTTGTCTTGAATCTAATGGATCTGAATATTTTTGCCACAATAAAGAAAATTACATTGATAATTATGTTAGGTAGAATTCCACATCAAAAATTCTATTTTATCATTTACCTACTCGAGGACGAGCAGGAATTAAGCTTGGGGATGCTTGATACGTCTCCAATGTATCTATAATTTTTGATTGTTCCATGATATTATATTATCCATCTAGGATGTTTTATATGCGTTTATATGCTATTTTATATGATTTTTGGGACTAACCTATTAACATAGAGCCTAGTGCCAGTTTCCGTTTTTCCTTGTTTTTGAGTATCATAGAAAAGGAAAACTAAACAGAGTCCAATTGACCTGAAACTTGACGGAGCTAATTTTTGGACCAGAAGAAGGCCATGGAGTAAAAGAGTTGGGCCAGAATAGTCTCAGGCTGCCCACGAGGGTGGGGGGCGCGCCCACCCCCTGGGCGCGCCTCCCTGCCTCGTGGACTGCCCGGAGACCCCCCTGACTTGTTCTCGATGCCAAAACCCACTACAAAAAAAGTACACTTCCGTGATGATACGTGTTTGTCACTGTAGGTCGCGTTTTCTGTCATGTGTGCACATCCATGACAAATTTATGAAGGAATCAAGATAGTCATACCTGTGCTGTCGTAGAAGTGTTCCATGACATTGCCAAAATTATCATCACGGAAGTGTCCACTTCCATGACGATAAATCGCGCGTCACAGAAGTGCTTTCGTCAAGGGTGACCGACACGTGGCATCCACCGTAACGGAACGCCATTAAGCTATCAGGTCAGATTTTGGATCCGATAACCCATTAACAGCCATGACCAATGCCGATTTTCCACGTGTAAAATTCTCATTGGCTGACGGATCCACGCGTCATCTCCGCGTTGGCACATGTGTCACTCATCCAACGCTCAAGATGGGCCTATGATATGTTGGCACGTGGACCGGCCCAAAAGTGGCCCACAATGTTTAATGGGCTGGCCCAACCGAAGGCCCATAAGATTTAGAGGACCATAATGGGCCGACGCAGCTAAAGGGCACAAAATTTAGTGGACCATAATGGGCCGGCCCAGCTAAAGGCCCACACGATTTTGCAGACCATAATGGGCCGGCCCAGCTAAAGGCCCAACATTCTCTGTCAAATCGGCCCGTCAACGGCCTGTCCTAAACTTGTCATCAACGCGGTCACTTCTGGCCCATTAACAGTCCCCTAAGTAATTGGGCCGAATTACGGCCCGGTGTATTTCTGGCCTGTTAAAGGTCCGGCTTCATTTGGGCCCATTTACAGGCCATCAAAACTTTCAGCCCATAAACGACCGAGAAGGACTTGGGTCATATTCAGCCAGGTCTGACATTCGGCCTGTTAGAGGCCCACTATAGCTTTGGGCCACTTTCAGTCTGTTGTCATTTTCGGCCTGTGAACGCCGAACGTAAACCATGGGCCATATGTGGCCCAACGTCATATCGGGCATTAACGGCCCATATAAAAATGACGATAATCTAGCCCGACCGAAGTTCCGGCCTGTTAAAGGCCCGTGTATAGGTCGGCGCATTTACGGCCCGTCCGAATTTCGGCCTGTCAAAGATCTGCATCGTAAATGGGCCACCATTTTGGCCTGCTAAGTCCAGTGGGTTATTTGGCACAATCAGGGCCCAATCTCACATTCGGTCTATTAAAGGCCCATGTTTTTATGGGCTCGAGATATTTACTCCTGTAAACGGCCTATTTTTACTGAGGGCCCAAATTATGTTTAGGACTGTCAAAGGCCCACTATGGGCACAGGCCTACCAGAAAAAATATGAAAGCTTATGCTGATTTAGGCCCAGATATTTTTAGTGGGCTACATGCCAATTTCGGCCCGTAATTGTTTTTAGCCCAATTGGAATGGGCCCGACGAATGTTGGCATGTTGGGCTCCTATGAAGCTTTCGGTCGAATACATTACTAAGATAAACCTACACTATACAAAAATAGCGTCGTAATTACTGCAGCCTGAGGCAACATCATAAATGTTGTATCACAACAAAATAAATTCCAACCATACAACAAAAGGCTTGTTGGCATAAAGTTTACAGTCCTTCCAGATAAAAGCACCATCAGATGTATAGAAGCACAGATCATTTGACCTGAGTGCTAATGTTTCAGGCTGTAGAATCTGATGGAGCAGCACGATCTCCACCTTTTTTCCGCCATTGGTCTTGAACAACGAAGCGAATGTCTGATAGTATGGTTTCAAAACCATTCATATCTTGACGACATTTCTCATCCACTATTCTTGTTTCCGAAACAACATCCATTAGGGATTGGACTTGTGTCTGGAGCACAGATATATCACTCTGTCTAGCAGGAAGATTTTGTTCAGTAGGCGATTTGGACGAGGTTACCTTGTCAACCAACCCAGAATTACGCAGGAAGGTGCTTTTTGCACTGTTAGTTGAGAGATATTGACGCACTACAGTAAGAGGTGACACTGTGCCTGTAGTAGCCTCGTCACCTTCAGGTGGTTGTGGCTATTCAATCATTTGTTCCATAGCTTCCTGAAAGTTTGAACTTGTAGATTAGTGTACCAGATAAGTTACTAATGAGACAAAAACAAACAAAGTAGGTTAAACATTTATACATAACTTATTTTGGTGAACTACTGTAATACATTAGCATGTATTGTAGTGCCAACTACATAATAAAATCACTTTCCGAACATATGTCCATGTAGCATGCCTACTGTAAAGTCTATTTCCTCACATTCGTTGACATCTAAGGATAAAGAGACATGGTTTAAAGTAGGATGAACATAGTATGACATCATTCATATCATGGGCAAACAGATATAAACAAACAGGCTATTTTGTCATTGTGTGCGCACGTGAACATAACAACTAGATTACAGATCAAGACCAAAAGAATATCCTCCATCTCTTTTAAACCATGTAAGGTGAAATGATACGTTAAGACAACTGTGAATAAAAGTGAACAGAGTAACCGACATTGGCTGCAAACCAAGTAGTTAAATGAACACATCACAGTACCAATCAGTTCAAGGCTGGAGGAGTAAGGACTTACAACAGCGGCTTGAACTGGTGTGCTCATGCCCTTCATCTTGCTGGTGTGGCAATCCTTGAAGATTTGCACTGCATTCGGTTCAGGTTCTTTTTGGTCCGCACGGGCTTTCCTCTGTATTTGGAACAAGTCAATATAGATACGATAATATGGCACAAAAAAGAAGGAAGTAGCAGCTATTTACAAGAGCCTCGCAGTGTGCAATATAGCTACGAGATCCTGTTGTCTGTTGGAATTTCACTTTAGAACGGTTGGTTTTGTTCTTCAAACAGTTATCCTTGAAGAAGATACACTTGTAAGGCACATACATAAATACAAGTTCAATATGTGGTCTGATCAAATACATATAGCCTACCTGATACTTTGGATCAGACCAGTGTTTAACGAGGGCTGTCCAGTCTTCATCTGTAATATATTCCACTGGAGATGTTTGGGTGATTTCATTGTTAGCCTTGCCTTCAAAGTGAGATTTTCTAAGGTGGTACCGATACTGTCACGGAGCAGACTGAAAAACATGAGTGCATGCTTGTATAGTTGCATCATCTTTCGGATCCAACTTGAACCTCATCTGTTGAAAAAGGAATGTGAGTCTTATTAGGAGGAAGCTAGAAAGTATGAGACAGAGCAAGACAATATTACTGATTGCGATGAATAACATTACTTATGGATAAATGGTCAAGGAAGGTGTTAAACTAGGTATTGTCTTTCTCATTCCTGTACTGGATCCACGTTGGGAGGATACGTGCATGACACCTAACGACAACTGTTGCCTCTGATACTAACTTAGTTGACTCTATAGCATCATGTGGCTTTTAAACCTGCCTCAAAATGGATCTCCATTCTTCCTCCTTTAGATTTTGTTAATCTGTCAAGCATTATCCCTGATGTCTGTTTCCGCTTGCGCCGTGGTGCTAGTTCAACAACGAATATGGAAAGTGTTAGTGTACATCAAACTGTGAGAGTGCATATAAAGGAGCATGCAACGGAACTTGACTCGGTCAGGTACCATCTTGGTGTTGATGCTCACGAGATTCATCTGATCTTGCCAAGTCTTGTTGTGTCAGCGGTGCTTCGGAAGTAGTGTTAGGTGTGAAGGCAGCTTGGGAACTGGCCAGTTCCGGAGCAAACGAACGAGTAACTAGTTGAGATGCTGGTACAGTTGAAGCGGATGCTGCAGCTGGTGGAGCAGGTGATACTATGTTTGTAGATTTAGCCGGTGGACTTGGACCTCCTACTGCACTATAAGTACCAGCAGAGTCTCGACGACAGAACCTTTTCTGTTTCACCCGACGAGTAACAGCACTCCCTACTATATTATTTTCCTTGCTCTTTTTTGACTTTGCCATGTCAAGCTGTACCCACAACACAAAAGAATAAAATCACTCTTCAGAACTCATTGATGCATGATGCAGACAAGCAATACTTTGATGTAAGACAACTATATGAGGATGGAATATGTAAGAAAAACAGGACGGCATGACATATTCACAGCTACGATGTGCAAACTAAGTAGAAGGATTTTCAAGAAAATAGAAGTAATGCAAGCTAGACACCATATGAAAGATGCAACCAATATTACTCTGCCAAGTTAAAAGTGTCGTGTCATAAGTGGCAATTTGAAAAATTAGAAGCAGTACAACATAGAAATCAATGCAAGATGCAACCACTATCAAACTGCCATGTTAAAAGCGTCCAATCATGAGTGACTGATGCGGGATACACAACAGCAGTACTTTGATGTAAGAATATGGTATGATAGATAGATGCAGTGTATTCTAGACACAGAAAGCCATGTCATATGCACATGTATAACGTATAAACTCAGCAGGTGCAATTTAATCAAAATAGAAGAAATACAGGCTAGACAACATATGCTACATGAAAACAATTATCACACTGTCAACTTAGAGCAAGCACCTACGATGGTGGAGTACGGGAGATGAACTCATCATGTAGACTTGGGACTTCAACTTCATTAGCAGTAGTAGTGGCAAATCTAGAGAGTCTCTGTTTGCGTCGGTGCGGAGGACCACCACATCCCCTAACTAACTGTTTTACTTCCTATTTTCTGATATTCCCTTATGAAGTCAAAACCACAAGAAGATGAATAACATTAGCTCTGCATAACTGGTTGATGCATGATACAGACGAACACTACTTTGATGTAAGGCAAGCGCAGGATAGGAGGATGGAATATATACAAAAAAAGACAACGTTTCATATTCACACATACGATAGGAGGATGGAATATGTATGAAAAAATAGTAAGCGGAAGGCACTTCAACAAAATTAGAAGAAATGAAAGCTAGGCACCATATGAACATGCAACCAATATCACTCTATCAGGTAAAAAGTGTCTCGTCGTAAGTGCCATTTCAAGAAATCAGAAGCAGTACTAGCTAGAAGACAATGCAAGATGCAACCTACATCACAGTCCCAAGTTAAATGTGTCTTATGGGTAAGTGATCGTTGTAGGTATAAGTTGTAAGCTACGCAAATGCAATTCAACATAATCAAAAGCAATACAAACTAGACATCATACGGAAAACACAACCACGTATAACAGTTCCAAGTAAGAGCAAGCACCTGTGATGGTGGAGTAGGGGAGATGTGCTCATCCTGTACACGTATGTTCTAGAAACAAGAACACGTGTCATATTCACATGCATTATGTGTAAAGTAAGCAGATGCAATTCAAGTTAGAAGCAATACAAGCTAGACATTATACGCAACATGCAACCACATATAATAGTGTCAAGTTAGAGCAAGCACCTGTTGTCGTGGTATTTCTCGCGGGGGGCTTGCGAGTCGACAGATGCCACAAGGGCTTAGTGTGTGGGTAGGACTGCTGCTGATAGAACCGGGAGCGGGTATGCGAGTAGCACGTGGTAGTTTACCCAGGTTCGGGGCTCTCCGGAGAGATAATACCCCTACTCCTGCATGTCTGAGTATATCTGGTATATTTGGTACAGAGTCGCTCCTAGAGCTGTATCTAAGGTCAGTGCCATAGGCATCTGACTTGGTAAATGTATGCATGTGGTATGCTAGTGGCCGTGAGAGCATGCGTGCTCTAGTGGCCAAGAGAGCATGTGTGCGTGAGGGAATCCATCCTCTCTGGATGGATGGATGTGAGCCCATATATATAGTGTGGAGCCAGCTTGGTGTGTAAGCTATATGGGTAGCTTAGGAAGTAAGCTAGGTAGTGGCCTTGGATGTAAGCTACCTTGGGTAGCTTACATGCCAAGCCATGTAGGCATGGCTAGAGGCATGGTACATGTCATGCTTGTCCCCTGGGATACTTTATAAATCAGTACCCAGGGGACACGGTACACTGTAGATGATGGCATCGCGGTATGGTTGTCTCGTCGATGTCGGGTCGGGCTGCAGTCGGCAGCCGACTGGTTGGCGTAGTCGGCAGCCGGCAGTCGGTAGCTGGCCGGGTAGTGCAGTCGGACGGGGAGCCGGCAGGAGCGGCCGGGCAGTCGAACTGAGGGGCTTTGCTAGCCCCGATGTCTTGAAATATCATCCAGCCGTCTTCGGGGTATCCGTGTCCCATTACTCCGACAGTAGCCCCCAAGACTCCGGGCAACTTGGCAAAGTTGGGCGGAGGTTTTTTGGCAAATGTTCATGGAAATGATCATAAAAAAGGACAAAGTTAGTCCACGCTAATATATCATTTGCTTGTTTTTAGCATTTGCAAGTTTTATGCAGAGGGTGCCGACTCGGTTTCGTCCGAGCCCCCTTCAATCTTTTTCATGTTCCCTCCACTCTTTGGCCCGTGCTCTTGCTTGCCGGACAGCCGCTCTGCGGTCTGTGGCTGAGAGTGGGCCGCGAAGTGGAGTGTATAGTACTCAGAGTCTGGGAGCAGATTCAACCGAGTAGATACTTGTAAAGGAAAACGGCCGGGTCGCCCGAACGTTTTTCTTCCCGGGTGTTTTTCGCGTGGGTGGCCTCCAGCGTTCACTCTTGCTAGTCGGCAGTCGGCTCTGCGGTCTGTGACTAAGAGTGGGCCTTTGGTACCGCGCACGGTACTAAGCCGTCTGCGGGAACTAACATCTCAGGCCAAGCGGCCAGCCCCCGGGCCAACTCTGGCTGGCGCCGGGGCAAACAGTGATGCTACTGTAATAAAATGCGGAGACAGCCCCCGAGCATCGCTCGGGGTTATCCGTGCTTGCGTAGTGCAAAATTATGCGGGTGAGGAGCTCACATTGATTTTCGTGTAGTCGCGGTTGTTGAAGACAGCCAGCGCGATCGGCGCTCGCGGAGCGCGCCGGCGCACCCGCTGGGTGTAGGGCCGACTGGTAAGCAGTCGAGCCGGATCTTCCGGCAGCTACTTTGTCTTCTTTCTCGCGGGGGCGCGCCAGCGCACCCGCTGGGTGTAGCCCCCGAGATTCGGGCCGACTACTGAGCAGTCGGGCCGGATCTTCCGGCAACTACTTTATCTTCTTCTCTCGCGGGGCGCGTCAGCGCACCCGCTGGGTGTAGCCCCCGAGATTCAGGCCGACTGCTGAGCAGTCGGGCCGGATCTTCCGGCAACTACTTTGTCTTCTTCTCTCGCGGGGGCGCGTCAGCGCACCCGCTGGGTGTAGCCGTCGGAGCAGGAGGCAGACCAGCCGGCTTGGCATTGCGGACAGCGCAGGTCACGACTGACCGTCCGAGTGGCGAAGCAGGCGGACGAATCGTCCAGACGGGTGTTTCTTTTCTTCTCTTTGCCCCAGCCGACTTCTTTCTCTCTCTTTTTTTCGCGCAAGCCGGCACCCTGACTCTTCTTTCCGGCAGGCGGGCGTGCGCGGAGCCGGTCGAGGCCGGGCACTGGAGAAGCCGGAGCCGGTCGCGGTGCAAGAAGGACCGGCCAGGCCGGGTGCTGGAGAGGCCGGCGTCACGGCGGCAGAGCAACATGGAGTGGTGCGCGTGCGCGGGGCCGTGAGCGGGAGGGAGCTGGAGCCGGACCGAACGGGCCGAGTGGCGGGAGCCGGCAGCGGGACTCCTGCGCGGGCCTCAGCGCGGCAGCCGGTGACGGCGCGAGGCGCAGGCATAGGTAGCAGCCAGGGCGAGGTGGACTGGCAGGCAGCAGTTTGGGCGGTGGCGCTGATGCAGCCCGCGGGTGGAGCCGGCGTGCCGAGTGGGCAGGAAGCCAGCCCGGGGCAAAGTCGGCAGGCCGGGTGAGAGGCGAAGTCAGACCCGGTGCGGGGAGGCGGCGGGGAGGCCGGACCCGGCGCGGGGAGGCCGCGGGGAGGCCGGACCCGGCACGGGGAGGCGGCGCGGAGGCCGGACCCGGCGCGGGGAGGGAGCACGGTGGAGCCGGCACGGGAGCAGCCGGCGAGGGCACGAGCCGGCCCGGTGCTGAGGTGGAGGGGGCGGCCGACGTAGGACCAGGAGGAGCCGGAGCCGGCCTGGGCGAAGCCGGCGGGCGCGGCGGGAGGTGGCGCAGAAGCTGCCAGGCCGGCACGGTGACCCGGACGCGGGGCAGGCGGCCATGGGGTGACCCGGGGGCGGAGCAGGCGACCACGGGGGCACACACAGGCGGAGAGGAGTAGCGCAGCCGGACGCGGAGCCAGTGCGGGGAGGCGACGAGGCGCAGCCGGCAGCCAGCCCGCGGGGAGGAGGCAGAGCGCGGCAGCGGCCAGCCGGACCAGGCGCGTGGACGCGGGCGAGCCCGACTACGGGTGCGCGCAAGGCGGAGTGGGAGTGGCGCCGCCGGCGCAGGGACGGAGCAGCCGGCTGCTCAGGCGAGGTCGGAGGCCGAGGCATGGGCACGACGCCGGGGGAGCGCAGCCAAGTGTGGAGGCGGCTGAGCGCGGGGCGTGGCGGAGATGAGGAGCAACGCGGACCCGGCGGCTGGCGAGTGCAACGGGGTACTGGGCAAGGAGCACCTGGCCGGGCCAGCGCGCGGGGGCGACGATGCAGGAAACGGATCAACGCGCAGGGGAGAAGACGCGGGCGGCGTGTGGACGGACGCGGCCGACCGAGACGAAGCGTCGCGCGCGGCGCACGCGCGCACGGATGGACGGCCGGTGCTGAGTTGGTGAAGATGAAGATGGCGAAGCCGACGGCGAGGACGCGCCGTCCCGCGCGGCCGCTACAAGGGCGGGTCGAAGTCGAGCCCCCGAGCGCTACCGGAGAGACGGCGCGACGCCGCGGCGGAGATGACGAAGACGGTCCCGCCCGGACAGCGAAACCAGTAGCAGCGTGGTAGCATAGAACCGCCCCATGGTGGGCGCCAACTGTCGTGGTATTTCTCACGGGGGGCTTGCGAGTCGACAGATGCCACAAGGGCTTAGTGTGTGGGTAGGACTGCTGCTGATAGGACCGGGAGCGGGTGTGCGAGTAGCACGCGGTAGTTTACCTAGGTTCGGGGCTCTCCGGAGAGATAATACCCCTACTCCTGCATGTCTGAGTATATCTGGTATATTTGGTACAGAGTCGCTCCTAGAGCTGTATCTAAGGTCAGTGCCATAGGCATCTGACTTGGTAAATGTATGCATGTGGTATGCTAGTGGCCGTGAGAGCATGCGTGCTCTAGTGGCCAAGAGAGCATGTGTGCGTGAGGGAATCCATCCTCTCTGGATGGATGGATGTGAGCCCATATATATAGTGTGGAGCCAGCTTGGTGTGTAAGCTATATGGGTAGCTTAGGAAGTAAGCTAGGTAGTGGCCTTGGATGTAAGCTACCTTGGGTAGCTTACATGCCAAGCCATGTAGGCATGGCTAGAGGCATGGTACATGTCATGCTTGTCCCCTGGGATACTTTATAAATCAGTACCCAGGGGACACGGTACACTGTAGATGATGGCATCGCGGTATGGTTGTCTCGTCGATGTCGGGTCGGGCTGCAGTCGGCAGCCGGCAGTAGGTAGCCGGCCGGGTAGTGCAGTCGAACGGGGAGCCGACAGGAGCGGCCGGGCAGTCGGACTGAGGGGCTTTGCTAGCCCCGATGTCTTGAAATATCATCCAGCCGTCTTCGGCGTATCCGTGTCCCATTACTCCGACACCTGTGATGGTGGAGTAGGGGAGATGTGCTCATCATCTACACAACTACGTTGACCGTCTAGCCTTGCGTTGTCTTGAGAATCTTGTCGGGAGGATGGCGGAGTAGAATCTGTAGAGAACCTCCGTTTCAGTTGCTCGGATGGACCACCATCATCCAATGCCTTGCCAATTTCCTTCAGCTTTATTGATTTTGCATTGTGAGGTCATACTGACAAGAAAAAGGAATATCATTCGCTCTTCAGAACTCATTCATGCATGATACTGACGAACACTACTCTGATGAAAGGCAAAGTCATGATACGAGGATGCAATATGTACGCAAAAATGGATGGCTTGACATATTCACACCTATGATGTGGTAACTAAGCAGAAGGCACTTCAACAAATTAGAAACACTGCAAGACACCATATGGAAGGTGCAATCAATATCACTCTGCCAAGTTAAAACTGTCTCGTCATAGGTGGCGTTCATCAAACTAGAAGCAATACATGCTAGAAATCATATTCAAGAGGCAAACCAATATCACACTGCCAACTTAAAGGTGTCCCATCATAAGTGACTGATGCAGGATACACAAGAAGAGTAGTTTCATGTAAGAACATGGTGTGATAGACAAATATAGTATGTACCAAAAACAGGAAAGTGTGTCATATTCACATGTATCATGTGTAAGCTAAGAAGATGCAATTTACACTAATTAGGAGCAATACGAGCTAGACACCATATGCAAGATGCAACCAGATATCACACTGCCAAGTTAGAGCAAGCACCTTGGATGGTGGAGTAGGGGAGCGGAGACTTGGACCTTGTAATGCACTATCAGTACAAGGAGAATCGGTATAGATGCTCCATTTACATTGCTGCAGAGGACCACCATCAATGCCTTCCTTACTCTTTTCCTTCCTCTTTCTTGATTTTGCCTTGTCAAGTCAAACCCACAAGAAAAAGGAATAAAATTTTCTCTTCAGAACTCATTGATGCATGATACTGACAAACACTACTTTCATGTAAGACAGCCGCATGATAGGACGATGGAATATGTATGAAAAACAGGACGGCGTGACATATTGACATGTATGATGTATAAAGTGTAAACTAAGCACAAGGTGATTGAACTTGTTAGAATCGATGCAAGCTAGAAACCATATGAAATATGAAACCAATATCACTCTGCCAAATTAAAAGGGTGCCCTAACAAATGTATTTGACCAAATTAGAAGCAATACATGGCAATAGGCTAGAAATAATATGCAATATGCAACGAATAAAGGTGACTCATTGTAAGTGATTGATGCAGGATACAGAAGAGAGGTAGTTTCATGTAAGAACAAGGTTAACACATAGATGTAGTGTGTACCAAAAATAGGAAGGCATGTCATATTCACAGGTATAGTGTGTAAACTAAGCAGATGCAATTTACCCTAATTAGAATCATTACAACCTAGACACCGTATGCAACATGCAACCACATATCACACTACGAAGTTAGAGCAAGCACCTGTGATAGTGCTGTAGGGGAAGTGCGGTCTTCAGGTATAGAGCTACGTTCAATATCTTCATTTAGGCTTGTTGTTTCTTGAGAATCATGTGGAGAGGATGAAATTGCATTCTTTATAAGAGTATTGCATCTCATATTAACCCACGCGCGTGACTGTCTCATCATAAGCGATAGACACAGGATACACAAGAACAGTAGTTTGATGTAAGAACATGGTGTGATAGGCAGATGTAGTATGTACCAAAAACAGGAAGGCATGTCATATTCACATGTATAATGTGTAAGCTAAGGAGATGCAATTTAACAAATTAGGAGCATTGATGAGGGATACACAAGAAAAGTAGTTTGATGTAAGAACATCGTTAATAGAAAGACGTAGTATGTACCAAAAACAGGAAGGCATGTCATATTCACAGGTATAATGTGTTAACTAAGCAGATGCAATTTACCCTAATTAGAAGCATTACAAGGTAGACACCATATGCAACATGCAACCACATATCACACTGCCAAGTAAGAGCAAGCACATGCGATGGTGGTGTGGGGGAATTGCGGTGATCAACCAGAGAGCTACATTGACTATCTTCATTTAGCCTTGCTGTTTCTTGAGAATCATGTGGGGAGGATGACACTGCACTCTTTAAACGAGTAGGGCGTCTCACAGTAACCCACTCGGGTGATTATCTCATCATAAGTGATTGACGAGGGATACAAAAGAGCATTAGTTTGATGTACGAACATGGTTAATAGACATATGTAGTATGTATCAAAAACAGGAAGGCATGTCATTATCAAAGGTACACTGTGTAAAGTAAGCAGATGCAATTTAACCAAATTGGAAGCAATACAAGCTAGACACCATATGCAACATGCAACCACATTTGACAGCGCGAAGTTAAAGCAAGCACCTGGGATGGTTGTGTGTGGCAATTGAGATCATCAACTGCAGAGCTACGTTTACTGTCTCCAATTGCTGACACTGCACCCATTAGAGCGCTGAAATGCTTAGTGCTTATCTTCGAATTACCCTGGAGTGACTTCTGTCTTTTCTTTTCTGCATTCATCAACACTGCGTCAGAGTCTGAAATACCCATGCATAAAAAAACAATAGTTTGAGTATGGGTGAAGTGTGTGCACAATTAGTACAGAAATCCTGGCACTCAACATCGGCATGGCATATGTGGTAGACCAAGCAAACGTTATGTACGCAAACCTGGATCACGGCGGCCTTCTTCCTCTCTTCGTCCTTTAGATCCTTCTCTGGTCTCAGGACTGTGGTGTACTCAACATCTAGCCCAGCGACTCACTTATCATCTGAGTTTTCGAACATGCGTCTGAAGCGAGAAAGGCATCCTTTTACCGTCGCGGAAGAACGGGTGTAGATGATGTCGAACTCATCGCCAGTGATGGTTCTAACCTTGTACTCACCGCCGATTAAAGGACGTGGGGTGACGAGTAGGAGCGAACTGCCAGCATGCGAACGACAGGGTAATGGCTTTCCATTCTCCCATGGTACCGGCTTCCGAGAGCCCTTGGATGTGAGATCGAATGGCTGCATGGCATGATTCTAGACCTATGGGTGAATATCCTATCCTGGAGGGTTATTCTGCAAATTTTCAGCAACATAGAATGTGACTGTTTGATCTCAGACCCAAGGGCTGCCAGCAGCCCGTATCATGGTCGCGCCTACCATGACCGTCGCGTTGCTCGCGCGGTCGCGCCCTTGGATATTTAACACGGTGCGTTAGGCTATCTGATGTTGGCATGTCATACATAGTCATCACTTAGTCACTCATACTACAACAAGGTTGGCTATAAGGTTGGCCATAAGTGTATTTTTTACTCCTCTCTATCTCTTTCTTCGTAATGGAGGTGGTCAGGAATCGGAAGACTCACGCCGGTCGTAGCGCCGCAGTTAAAATGATAATGGTAAGTCAAATCACGGGGCCCCACCTGTCCAGCAGTAACTCGCTGTCAAATCACACAACCCTACGTTTGCAGCAGCCTACTCCCTTGTCTTCTCGCATCTCTGTCGAACTGACTAGGAGGAACTGCCCCGCCTACCGCACAGGAAAAGCCCCGCCCTCGACTTTTAAATACAACTACATCCTCTTAAGAATCCAATGATATACTTTTTGTGACATAGTAACTCATATTTAGTTAGTCAAATGGATGACCTAGAACTACGTGCAGGCCCTATAAACTGAGATGCCTAAAAATAAAAAAACCAAGACGGAGAGGGTAGTTCAGCACGTATCTTTTTAGATCAATATAGTCAGGATTCACCAAGGAGAAAAACCAAGTGGCAGGCTGCTCCTGTCGTGTTGGAGTAGCAACTCAAGCAGGGTCAGTCCGCACACGAAATGGCAACACACTTAATAGGACCCCTTTGGCCGACATGTGGCTCATCCACCGTCTTGTTCCACGTGCGATGCACCAAATTACAGTTCGAAGCAGCGGTTGGAATTGGAGGCATCCCGGTCGTAGCGCCGCAGTAGTACAAAATGAGCGATGAGGGGTCAAATCACAAAGCCCCACCTTTCCCGCATTAAGCTGGACGGACGAAGCAACCATCATTTCACTCTAGGGCACAAGAGCATAAAGAAAAGAGAAAACAATGATGCATGCGGCAACTACCTAGGGCACCCTTGTTGGAGATATGCCCTAGAGGCAACCATGTATGATGATATTTCCTATGTGTTTATGAATAAAAATAGTCCTTGGATATTATCAATGATGTGTATCAGCAAGTACGTGACTTGTTTGTGGGACCATGCACTGTATGATGACTGTCCTAAAAGGTCCCTAGTCGAAAGGGCTGTGTGGGCGCGCAGCCAACTAGACTGGCATATGACACGGTCGATGGCTTGGTCTCACTAGCCATGGAGCATTGGATGCTAACCGAATAATATGGACTTGGAAGGATCTGGTCGGATTCGACGTAGTCGGATCCGAGTCGAGATAAGGTCCGAGTCGGACAGACCCAACTATGAGACGCAATGATATGTCATCTGTGAGTCTCTAGTACAACATATGTTCTATGTCCTAAGACCTGAGCTGACGCATGTACTCGGGATGGTGACAGACTTGCTTTGGGCCCACCAAACGCTACTCCGTGACTGGGTAGTTACAAAGGTAGGTTTCAGGCTTGTCCAGACCCATGCTGCGAGACATGGTCGAGAAAGATGGGATTTGCCCCTCCGATCAGGAGAGATATACTCTGGGCCCCTCATGTGATCCGTCCAGGATAAGCATGGCCATGCGACAAGGATTATGAGATATTCCGGTTTGTGGTCGGCATCACTGGAACGAGAAAGAGGTCTGGCTAGCACAAGGATGACATACTTGCCTTGAGCTCGACAACATATATCGTGTGGCAAAAGGAATGGAAGTGTGATGTACAAGTTCGCTAACCAGCTTCATAGTCTGCTTGGTGTTTGGCATGCCTTTCTAGAGGCCGCTACGAACCATGTAGTTCGGAGGTGATCCGAACTGCGACCAAGCCGACTTGAACCTAAGGGGTCGCGCGCTGAAGGGAAGGAACCTATGAGGTCGGATCCGAGGACACTGGTCGGATGTGATACGAACTGTATTCGGATTGTGGCCGAGTAGACTTATGGGCTTTAGGGTCCGTGCGAGGCCCAAGTGTTGAGCCCTGTCGGATTTCGGGTTCCGGCATACCCTTAAGGTTTAAACACTGGGGTGCGCGTGGAAATCTCGCCCTCAATCTCTCCGTCTCGATGGGATCTAAACTACTAAAAGAGCTGCACGAAAGACACAAGATTTATACTGGTTCGGGCCACCGATGTGGTGTAATACCCTACTCTAGTGTGTGGTGGATGGATTACCTCCTGGGGCCGGTGTGGATGAACAATACAAGGAAGAACAGCCTCGCGAGGGTCTGTTCTTAGCTGTGGTGATGAACTGCTATGAAGAGTTCAGTCACCTTTCTCTCTCTTTCTCTCTCAGATCCCAGACCAAACAACCAGGAAATGGAACCACCGGGAATCGAACCCTTTGCTATGTGGGTGGCTAGTCCTATTTATAGAGGCCCTGGTCCTCTCCCCAAATATTGAGCGGGAAGGGATCCAACAATGGCGGGCTAATTTGAAGGGGGACAGCGAGTACATCTATCCTGACAAAAGCAGTCTTCGCCTGCCAAAGGCTCTGGTGATGACGCTGCGCTGGGCTCCATGGGTACCTCCATCTCGTAGTCCTCCTGGTCTTGGTCTTGTTGCACCGAAGTGGCAACCTTTGCCTGATGCCTCGGTACTCCGTGGATACGCTTGCCCCCTTTGCACCAAAGAGGAAAGAGGGACGCTGCGCGCGCTGGCACCCGCCTGGTGCCCCATGTCGTCATGGCTTGCGTCATGGGCACCTCGCGAGGTACCCCGCCTTGAACTCTCCGCCTCCTCGTGAGCCAGCCTGACGAGGCCGTGCCTGAGGATGCGCCGCGTCGTCCGCCTCGCGAGGCTTGGCCCCTCGCGAGGGTCTTGAGCCTCGTGTTGATGAAGATGGGCCGCGCTGGGCCCCCACTTGAGCCACGCTGCAGGCCGCAGGCAGGCAAGTCTGGGGACCCCCGTTCCCAGAACGCCGATAGTAGCCCCCGGGCCCAAGGTGCGCACGGACTTGGCCGTGCCGAGAGGCGAAAGGGCAAGGTCGAAGCACCGCGGGCCCCAACAGCCTACGGCCTTGGACGCCGCGTGGCGGTTGATTGGACGTGGCGCCTCCTCTTCCCCATGACGCCTTGGTGATCGTGCGAGTTGGACAAGTCCCTGCATGGTGAATGTGTTATGATTACCTGTGATCGTGGAGACCGGCGGTTGGCCTTCGCCGGCTATAAGTACGACACCGCTCGTGCCCGTCCAGTCCATCTCCTCTTGCTCTCTCCTTCGCCTCAGTTCTTGCTCTGTCTTGGTGTGATGGCTCCGATTCACCGATTCTCTGCAGCGGAGAAGGGAAAGGCTCCTCGAGAAGGGCTAGACCCTCTCACGCCGAAGAAGCGACTCGCCCATTGCAGCCAGGATGATGAGGACCATCCGGTGGTGGCGAGGCCCTGGGGCGAGCGGGCTCCACCGGGGTTCCCGCTGCCCTTGTACGCCCACGTCGAGGGCCCCAGAGGTGTTGATGCTGATCCCCGCGGTCAGCGCCGTCATCGGCGCCGTCGGGTTATGAAGGCGTGGGTGGTTCCTCCTGGAGTCCATGCCGAGGGCTCCTCCCATGAGTTCGTGCTCCATGTCGTCACTCCTCTTCAGTCCTGGATCCACCTTCCTCCCTTCTTTGCCTCCATGGTTCTTCCAGGGGGCCTCTGGAGCTCCAGCTGCAGCACGCCGACTACGGCGCCCCCACGACCGAGGCCGAGGTCGTCGTCGCTGCCCCGGGCGCGGTCTACATGTCCCGCGGCTGGAGGGAGATCGCCCGGGTCTGCAGGGAAAGAGGCGTCTTCATGGTCCACCTGGAGTATGACGGCGCGGCGGTGATGTTCTTCAAGGTCTTCGACGCGATCGGGCGCCGGCTAGAGTGCTGCCGCGGGAGAGGCGGCCAGGACCTCGCCCTGGTGAGGGCTAGGCCCGTCGCCCGCCCCCTTGGCAGTGGCGCCCGAGGGTCCAGCGGCTCCAGCGAAGGCTTCGCGACTCCGGAGACGAGCGATGACAGCTACGAGCCCCCGAGTCGTCGCCGCTCCAGGAGCAGGGCGGACGCGTCAGGCCGTCGCCAACCCTGATCTGGATTGGGTTGGCGCCGGTGCCTGACTGCCCATTGTTGATGATGGCGTCTCCCGCAGTAGCTCATGTAGTTAGCGTCCCTTAGGATCCGCTCCCTGCGAGGAATCAGAATGCGCCCCGTGGGGGCTTGTAAGGTGTCTGTAGTCCTGTTTGTTAATATGTATGACCTTTTGACGTGGATCCGAGCGAGCTGCTAACTCCGTTATAGTTCAGCCTTCCCTTTCGCACCTCACGAGGGCTTGGTGCTCTACACTGACAGGCCCCAGTCCCAAGGCGGCGTCAGCCGTTGCTGGTATGCCAGGTCGCGATGCCGTGGTCAAGGCCAGGAGGTGAGCGACCCGAGGTCCGGTAAGAGCCCCTGAGTCGCGATGCTCAGGAGGTCCCCTTTGGCGCCCAAGCAGCCATCACTTAGTGAGAAAGGGAAGCAACATCGCTAGTACGGAGTTGCTTTAGGTGCGGGGGTAGTGCTGTAGCAGCCAGTGTCGTGGGTGGTAACTTATCTTGAGGATCAGGGGTCGTTCCAGGTGTGCCGTTGGGTCCGTGTGTGGATAGGAGCGGAAACGCTCGGCAAGGTCCTCGCGAGGCCCCTTCTTCCCCGCCTCTGCTCCCCTTTCTGCTCTACGTCCTCGGGTCCCGGCCCTTGAGCTTGTCTCAGCCGTCGCTGGTATGCCAGGTCGCGATGCCGTGGACAAGGCCAGAGGGTGAGGGCTGGAGAGCCACTAAGAGCCCTGAGTCGCGATGCTCAGGCACCCCCCCTTTAACGTGCAAGCGGTTCACGCGGGCGAGGGCGAAGGAAACCTCGTGAGGGCCTCGGCTTGCGCGGTTCCCTCCAGGGATCTTGCAGGGTCATCACAGAAAGAAGATGGTGTTGCCACGGCGGCCATTAGTCGATCGTTAGTCACTCAAGAGCTTGCTGGTTGAGGTAGGCGAGGCGTATCTGGGCACCCGTGAGCCAGCGCGGGACTCCCGAGGCCCTACCTCTGGGCAGGTTGCGCCCGGCACTGGGCCGTATCTTGAGATGTGTCCCTGCAAAATTTGGTTAGATGCCGGTACTCTACGTCCTCGGGTCCCGGCCCTCGAGCTTGTCTCAGCCGCCGCTGGTATGCCAGGTCGCGATGCCGTGGACAAGGCCAGAGGGTGAGGGCTGGAGAGCCAGTAAGAGCCCTGAGTCGCGATGCTCAGGCACCCCCTTTAACATGCAAGTAGTCGACATGGAGAAAAAGGGATGCCCCGGATGGGCAACAAACAATCAAGCGTGACAAGCAAATGCATAATTGGAAATAAAGCGACGGAGATACACGCCGCTGAGCCTGGCCCCAGCGGCTTGGGGATGATGCAGCCCGAGGGGCGCCCGCAATCAAGGCAAGCTTACTACCGAAAAGTAAATGCATGTACATGCCGCAGGGACGGACCCACGCGGCCTGGGAGTGATGCACCCTGGGGGGGGCGCTCCCAGCTGGGAATAAGGCTTGGAAGATGTCACCTGAGGATGTCGTTGGCGAGGTGGTGTTGGTTCAGCAGGCTTGGCGAGCTGCGGAAGCGGATCCTCACGAGCCCCCAGGCCCCGGGGCCTCGGGAGGCTCCGGAGGCACTGGTGACTCCTCGCGAGCTGTCTCCACCTCCGCCAGAGCCGCGGACCGCCTGTCTTCCTGGGCCTCCATAATGCCCCTCATGAGGCGCTGGCACGCCGCAGCCGCGCTCAGCAGGCCATAAGGCATACGAACATAGCTATGGGGTGGACCTCCGTAGTGCCCCACTCGCGAGGGCCAGAGGCGCTCCGTTGTGGCGATCTGATTGAGCCCTGGTACATCGACGCAGACGCGCAGCCCACCATCCTCGCCTGGATGTGGGGCCGCAGCTGGTGAGCGATGGCAACCTCTCATGATCCTTGCCTCCTGCAGTTCTTGAATCGCTTTGCTGATGAACTCGTGCTGGTCAGACCCTCCTTGCTTGGCCCTTCCTCGAGGGAAACATGCCTCGAAGCACGCCTCCACGTGGTGCCCAAGCACCTCCCTTGTGACCCTGGCTAGGTCGGTGGCCCTCCAGGTGAGAGCCCCCGAGCCCTGCCTGAGGAGGGCACTGGGCACGCTTTCCTATGCAATGGAAGGAGGGTCCTCCCGAGCAGGCACGGGCCCTAAGGGGCCTGCCTCCTGGGGGGCTGAGCCTGACGACGTCTTCTTCTTCTTGGGGGTGGTCTCAGGAAGCCTCCTACTTCCGCGATCTGGGTCTTCTAGCGACGCGGCCTGAAAGGCTTGCTCCAGGGAACACACTGCATCTCTCTCTTCACAGGGCACCGTGATGACGCCGCCACTTCCTGGCATCTTGAGGACGTTATAGCCGTGGTGGGTCATGACCATGAACTTGGCCAGCGCTGGGTACCCGAGGATGGCGTTGTACGGCAGGCGGATGTGGGTGACGTCGAAGTCAATGAGCTCGGTGCGGTAGTTGCTGCAGGCTCCGAAGGTGACAGGGAGGTGGACCTGCCCGATCGGGACTGTGGAACCGTCGGTAACTCCGGAGAAGGGCCTGGTCGGCTGAAGCTGGTCATAGGGCACTTGGAGGTTGTTGAAAGTTTCCATGGACAGGACGTTGAGCCCTGCCCCGCCATCAATGAGGGTCTTGGTGACCAGCACGTTGCTGATGACTGGGGAGCAGAGCATCGGGAGGACCCCTGCAGTGGCCGCACACTTGAGCTGGTCTGCCGAGCTGAACATGATGGGGCACGCCGACCACCTGAGGGGGCGCGTTGCTTCGAGCTTGGGGAGAACTGCATTCACTTCGCGGGGAAACTGCTTGAAGATACGTTGGGAGGCTGGGGCTTGAGCTCCGCCCAGGATGCAGGTGATCGCGCACGGCTCCTGGAAGCCCCCAGCCCCCTCGTCTTGATGGCGGTCTTCGTTCCTTCTTGGTGGAGGCGGCTGCGGAGGTAGGCCTGCGTTGCCATGAGGGCGGTCATCACGAGGCTGGTCTCTCCAGTCCCCCTCACGAGGCAGGTCCCGCCAGCGGTCCTCGCGAGGCTGGTCGCGCCACCCCTGGCGCGGGCCGCGGTCTTCCCAGCGCCCTGGGTTTCTTCCTCCTCCTCGGCCATAGCCCCGGTCAGCACGGTCAGGGCAACGGCCGATCCTTCCTTCTCGTACGGCGCGGAGCTCTTGACATTCGTTGGTGTTGTGGGTGTGGAGGTCATGGTACACACAGTACCGGCTGCCTCTGGAGGGTTCGGGCAGATCCTTGCCCCGCTTGGTGTCTGGTTCTGCCGCGAGTACGGCACCCCCCTTGCGCTTCGCGTCCTTGGCTTTGGGCTTCTTCTCTTCTGCGTTCGCGGCAGGCAGCTCGAGGAGGGAGAGACGTCCCTCCTCAGCCCTGGCGCACTTGTTCGCCAAGTTGAACAGCTCCAGGGAGGTGCAGAGGTCTTCGTGCATCGCCAGCTCCTCCTTCATCTTGACGTCGCACACGCCATCGGTGAAGGCCGAGATAATGGCCTCCTCGGACACCTTGGGGCTGTATGTACTTTTGCAGGGTCTCTCCGGGTTGTGGCTTCATGCAGCGCATGTCACTCACTGCAGGCGGCCGGTCGCGAGTACCTTGGAAGTTGGCGATGAAGCGGGCGCGCATCTAGTCCCAGGAGGAGATCGTGCCTAGAGCCAGATTCAGGAGCCAGGTTCGAGCTACTTCCTTGAGCACCATGGGGAACCAGTTCGCCATGACCTTCTCATCCCCGCTGGCAGCCTCGATGCCCAGCTCATAGAGCTGGAGGAACTCTGCGGGATCGGTTGTGCTGTCGTAGCGAGGAGGCAGGTCGGGCTTGAACTTGCCGAGCCACGCGACGCTGCGCAGCTCAGTGGTGTAGGCGTGGCAGCCCGCGGCGGCCACGAAAGGCCTCGGTTGGTGGAGAGCTTGGTCTTGAGGGTCCCCAAGCACTGCAGCTAGGAGCAGGGCGGGGTCTTGACGCGCCGGAGCAGGAGCAGGGTCGCGGCGTGCCGGAGCAGGCAGCGCCCTGGCAGCCCCTTGCGGGCGAGGAACTTCTTGGCAGCTTCGCTCTTGCTGCACTGGCGCCTGACGGAGCGGGCTCCGCCCAGGGACCAAGCGCCTTGGAGCCATGGCATCTTCTTGGAGGGGAGGCGGCTAGTGCGCCTCTGGAGCTTCGTTGCACGCGCGGGGCGGAGTGCGACGCAGAGGGACGGACGGCGCGGAAGAGCCCCCTGCGGCGCGGACGAGCTCGACGACGCGGTCGAGCCATTCTTCGTAGACGTTGTCGACAGGACGGTAGCGCAGGAGCTCATTTGCCGCGAGGAGCGCAGCTCGAGCCTCCAAGGGTGCGCGGAGCGCGCGGGATGAAGAGCCAGCTGGTGCGAGTGACGGAGTGGCGGTGCGGCCGCACGGACGGGTGCTGAGACGATGCCTGCTGCTTGCCCCCCGCCGGGCCGGTGGCGGCGTTGACGGCGGGTGATGGGGAACAACAAGGATGCCCACCGACGGGGGCCGGCTGGGCGACGCGAGAAGCGATGGCGGCCCGGCACTCGGCGCGGGCCCGACGAGCGTCTGACATGGATGCGACGGTCGGAGGAGAGCGGAGCGGTGGGAGACGAATTCCGGCGCACCCCTACCTGGCGCGCCAAATATCGGATTTCGGGTTCAAGCAGACCCTTAAGGTTCGAACACGGGGGTGCGCACAGAAATCTCGCCTTCAACCTCTCCGTCTCGATGGGATCTAAACTACTAAAAGAGCTACACGAAAGACATAAGATTTATACTGGTTCGGGCCACCGATGTGGTGTAATACCCTACTCCAGTGTGTGGTGGATGGATTGCCTCCTGGGGCCGGTGTGGATGAACAATACAAGGAAGAACAACCTCACGAGGGTCTGTTCTTAGCTATGGTGATGAACTGCTATGAAGAGTCCAGTCACCTTTCTCTCTCTTTCTCTCTCAGATCCCGGACCGAACAACCAGGAAATCGAACCACCAGGAATCAAACCCTTTGCTATGTGGGTGGCTAGTCCTATTTATAGAGGCCCTGGTCCTCTCCCCAAATATTGAGCGGGAAGGGATCCAACAATGGCAGGCTAATTTGAAGGGGGACAGCGAGTACATCTATCCTGACAAAAGTAGTCTTCGCCTGCCAAAGGCTCTGGTGATGACGCCACGCTGGGCTCCATGGTGACCTCCGTCTCATAGTCCTCCTGGTCTTGGTCTCGTTGCACCGAAGTGGCAACCTTTGCCTGATGCCTCGGTACTCCGTGGATACGCTTGACCCCTTTGCACCAAAGAGGAAAGAGGGACGCTGCGCGCGCTGGCACCCGCCTGGTGCCCCGTGTCGTCATGGCTTGCGTCATGGGCACCTCGCGAGGTACCCCGCCTTGAACTCTCCGCCTCCTCGCGAGCCAGCCTGACGAGGCTGTGCCTGAGGATGCGCCGCGTCGTCCGCCTCGCGAGGCTTGGCCCCTCGCGAGGGTCTTGAGCCTCGTGTTGATGAAGATGGGCCGCGCTGGGCCCCCACTTGAGCCACGCCGCAGGCCGCAGGCAGGCAAGTCTGGGGACCCCCGTTCCCAGAACGCCGACAGCGACGGACGCCTATATATAGTGGAGGTGCCGCACACTCATGCGGTTGATCGCTTCAGTGCTGTCACTAGGGTTTGCATGTGTTGCGAATAGACACCTCCACTCGCCGCCGGTTGTGTGATCGGACCTAGCAGTCTGCCGCATGATGTTCCTCCTGCACGCGCGGATACCATTAGAGGCGGTGCACTTGCGCCGCTCCGGCGAACCTGTACGTGGGAACCGACCACCGGCTGTACGAGGGGACAAGGAGGAGACAATCCACGCGGACGCGCTGCCCCAACTCTTCTTCCGCTGCACGACACTGCGCGTCTAGTGGTAACGAACTGTGATCCATCTTTCGTAGCATGTTCTTGGTTGTTCTACGTGTAGGTTTTTTTTTAATTTGCAGTCGACGCACCCTATCGTAGAACCCAATAGTGGTATCAGAGCCTCTGCTATAGGATTTGGATTCAAATCGTATGCATATTAGATATGTGGAGGCAATAGATGAGATCTGTTGTCATTGATAAGATTGGTTGTGTGCACGGTTGATGAGATCAACTGCACATGGGGATCGATGTGGCTATGTTTTCTGTTGATTGGGATCGATGAGGTCGTGACACGATCTACCCCTACCGGTAGGTTATCCGCCATCGGGGTTAACAGTGAAACATAAATCTGAATCGGATTCGCGATGATCGATGAGATCAGTCAGATCAGAGAATTCGGCGTGATCGGAGTTCAGATGTGATCTGTGATTTCCAAAAACGTCGGGCGTTGCCCGCACCCGCGAGGGACCACCGTGTGCGTAGTGCCTTGTATTTCGTACATGATCACTCAAACCGGTAGAATGCGATTCTATGCATAACATTATTTTGCAGGGTTTGATGTGAATAATATGGCTCATGTGTATGTGATGCATGTGTGTAAATTATACATGGCCTGCGTGCATGTTTGTCAGCCGGCAGGAGCCAAAGTGCTGTCATTATATTGTATAACGACCTACGTGTCGACTTGTGACTATGGAAAATTCATTACTAGATGTAGTAGTTGGATAATAGAGATCAGGCTGGTGGCTTGGCGTCCCGGCGTGACAAACAAGATGGAGTTCCTAGATGGTCATCGGAGTCGGAGCCAACCTGGAAGAACATCCATGAAGGAGCCATACTATTTCACAATATGTGTTTATTTGTGATTGTTATGCTTCCTTGTTTTCTATGCATGTTAGAATGGTAGAAAGACCCCTCATGAATATCAAGCGAATTTCCATCCCCGATGTTGCACCTTCGCATGTCAAGTACATCTAGCAATGGGCTCATAAAATTGGGGTGCTACTAGGTATCCTTGAACTGAAGGGTTCGTGTCGGACACGGACATGCACTGCATTAGGTTGACTTGACAAGGCTATCAAAACGGTTTTGGGCCTTGTGGCAAAAGAGGTCGGGAGCCGGGGTATGAGATACCTACCCGACCGACAGGAGTTGTATAGAGATACGATTAGCAAGGAGTTGCTTACCGGATAGGCATGTTGTCTAGCAGTGATGCTAAAGCTCACGAGTCGCATGTGTTAGTCGGATCTTGAATCACCGAGAGTTTGCGGAGGGATGCTGACTTCAGTAGGAGTATTTCTGTTTAAGGCTAGAATTACTCTACATAAACACATTGCTTAGTGATTGCATATTTTTCTGTTGTAGATCAATGGCACCACCTGCTCAACCCAACTTTGCATTGAAATCAATTCTGGAAAAGGATAAACTGATTGGAACAAACTTTACTACCTGGTATAGAAATTTGAGAATTGTTCTCAAGCATGATAAAAAGGAACATGTTCTAGAGGATCCGCTTCCAGAGGAACCTGCTGATAATGCTAGTACCACAACCAAGAATGCCTACCAGAAACTCGTTGATGAATCAAACAAGATCAGCTGCCTCATGCTGGCTTGTATGGAGCCCGATTTGCAGCAGCATTTCAAAGACGTTGGGGCTTTCGATATGATCGAGAGTCTCAAGAGCATGTTTCAGGTGCAGGCTAGGACCGAAAGGTTCGACGTCTGGTGATCCTTGATGGATTGTAAGCTGAAGGAAGGTGATCCACTGAGCCTGCATGTGATCAAGATGATCGGATATGTGCAAGCTTTGGATCGGTTGGGCTTCCCGGTCTTGGATGAACTGGCTACTGATGCAGTTCTAGGTTCTCTTCCGCCCAGCTATGGGATGTTCATCTCAAACTATCATATGATGGATAAGAAGCTCACTAAATTGCATGGGCTGCTCAAAGTGGCAGAGCAGGATATTAAGAAAGGCATGCATCAAGTGTTTGATGGTGCAGAAATCAGCTAAGTTCAAAAAGAGTTGGTCTAAGAAGAAGGCTAAGGCAAAGGGCACAGAGATGGTAACCTCCACCGCCGCGCTGAATTCTGGACCGGACTCAAAGACCATTTGCTATCATTGCAAGGAAACTCGTCACTGGAAGAGGAACTGTAGCAAGTGGCTTGCAGAGCATGGCAAGAAGGCCGGGAATGCTGCTTCAGGCAAAGGTACACTTGTTGCATATGTTATAGACTTTTACCTTGCTGACATACCTAGTAGCTCTTGGGTATTTGATACCGGATCGGTTGTTCATATTTGCAACTCGATGCAGGGGCTGGTAAGAACTAGGCGTGTGGCACAAGGGGAGATTGACATCAGGGTCAGCAACAAAGCAAGAGTTGCTGCATTGGAGGTCGGCACGATGCAGCTCCAGCTTCCTTCTGGATTTATTTTGGAATTGAATAATTGTTATTACATTCCTGCACTTAGTCGGAACATTATTTCTGCCTCATGCTTGATGAGTCAGGGTTATGAATTCAATTTAAAGGACAATGGTTGTTCGATTTATTTGAATGGTATGTTCCATGGCTATGCACCCATTCTTGATGGGTTATTTATATTGAATCTAGAACAGGAACGGGTCTATAACGTGAATGTCAAGAGGCATAAGCCCAATGAGATAAATCCGACATACTTCTGGCATTGCCGGCTTGGACACATTAGTCTGAAACGCATGAAGAAGCTCCATGACGATGGACTCCTAACTTCGACCGACTTTGGTTCGTTCGAGACATGCGAATCATGCTTGCTTGGCAAGATGACTAAGTCTCCTTTCGCAAAGAGTTGCGAGAGGGCATCCGAGCTGTTGGAACTCATACACAGTGATGTGTGTGGACCAATGAGCACAACTGCTAGAGGTGGCTATCAGTACTTCGTGACTTTTACCGACGACTTGAGTAGATATGGATATATGTATTTGATGAGGCACAAGTCAGAGACTTTTGAAAAAGTTCAAAGAGTTTCAAAACGAGGTGGAGAATCAGCTCGGCAAGAAAATAAAACTTCTACAATCTAACCATGGAGGTGAGTACATGAGCCAGGAGTTTGCTGATCATCTAAAAAGCAGAGGTATAGTACCTCAGCTCACACCTCCGGGTACGCCACAGAGAAATGGTGTATCAGAACGGAGGAATCGCACCTTGTTGGACATGGTTCGATCTATGATGAGCAAGTCGGATTTACCCTTGTCATTCCGGGGATACGCTCTAGAAATTGCAGCTTTCACACATAACAGAGTACCATCAAAATCCGTAGACAAGACACCACATGAGATGTGGACCGGGAAGAGTCCCAGTTGTTCTTTTCTAAAGATTTGGGGTTGTGAAGCATTTTTCAAGAAACTTATGTCAGACAAGCTTACACCCAAGTCGGATAAATGCATATTCGTGGGATATCCGAGGGAAACCTTGGGATATAACTTATACAACCGGGAAGAGAACAAAGTGTTTGTTGCTCGGAATAGGGTTTTCCTTGAGAAAGAGTTTCTCAGTCGGGAGGCCAGTGGGAGGACGGTCCGACTCGAAGAAATTCGAGGACCACTCGGGGACGGCTCGGCTGGTGATGAGATCATACCAGAGTCAGTCAGGGAACCCGTAGTGGAAGCGGCACCGGAACCGCGGAGGTCGGAAATATTGCGCACAGTGCGCGACGTATTGTTGCTAGAAAGCGACGAGCCAACCACATATGCGGAAGCGATGGTGAGCCCAGATTCTAAGGCATGCTAGAGGCCATGAGATCCAAGTTAAAGTCCATGGATGAGAATCAAGTTTGGTACTTGGTTGATCCGCCACCTGGCGTAACGGCCATTGGTTGCAAATGGGTCTTTAAGAAGAAAACCATTGTGGATGGAAATGTTCAGATCCACAAAGCTCGGCTTGTCGCTAAGGGTTATGGACAAGTTCAAGGAATTGACTACGACGAGACTTACTCGCCGGTAGCGATGCTGAAGTCGGTGAGGATCGTACTAGCTATAGCTGCATATTTTGATTACGAGATATGGCAGATGGATGTCAAGACGGCTTTCCTTCACGGAAATTTAACCGAGGACGTGTATATGATACAGCCCGAGGGTTTTGTCGATCCGACTAGCACTAGTAAGGTATGCAAGCTCAAGAGATCCATTTATGGGTTGAGGCAAGCATCTCCGAGCTGGAACATTCGTTTTGATGAGGTCGTCACTGGTTTCGGCTTCATCAAAATTGAAGAGGACTCTTGTTTATACAAGAAGTTAACTGGGAGCTCGATAGTGTTTTTGATCTTGTATGTGTATGACATACTACTAATCGGAAATGATATTTTGATGCTGAACTCGGTCAAGGAGTCATTGAATGGCAAGTTTTCAATGAAGGACCTTGGTGAGGCAATGTACATTTTAGGCATTAAGATCTATAGAGATAGATCAAGGAGGCTGCTCGGCTTATGCCAGAGCACGTACATAGACAAAGTGTTGAAGCGGTTCAACATGAGTGAGGCAAAGAAAGGGTTGTTGCCACTCTCACATGGTATAAGGCTAAGCGGGACTCAGAGTCCTTCGACATCTGATGAGCGAAGCAGGATGAGTAGGATTCCATATGCCTCGGCAATCGGATCCATCATGTATGCCATGATATGTACGTGGACCGATGTTGCTTTTGCAATAAGCCTAACAAGTAGATACCAGGCCAACCCAGGTGAGAGTCACTGGGCACCGGTAAAGACTATTTTGAAGTACCTGAAAAGGACTAAAGAGATGTTCCTAGTTTATGGAGGTGACGAAGAGCTCGTCGTAAGGGGTTACACCGATGCTAGTTTCCAAACCGACAAAGATGATTGTCGATCATAATCTGGATTCGTGTACGTCATGAATGGAGGAGCAGTGAGCTAGATGAGTTCCCAGCAAGATATGGTGGCCGATCCTACTACAGAAGCCGAATGCATTGCGGCTTGTGAAGCTGCAAAGGAAGGTGTTTGGATCCGGAACTTTCTGGATGATCTTGGTATTTTCCCAGCCTCGGTAAAACCGTTGGACCTTTATTGTGATATTTTTGGTGCCATCGCACAAGCCAAGGAGCCGAGGAATCACCACAAGGTTAGACACATAGATCGGAAATATCACCTGATACGAATGATCATAAAGAGTGGTGATGTAGAGTTATGCAAAATTCACACAAATGCAAATGTTGTGGATCCGTTGACTAAGCCGCTTCCACAACCCAAGCATGAGGGGCACGTTAGAGCTATGGGCCTTCGATGTCTATTTGATTGACTCTAGTGCAAGTGGGAGACTGTTGGAGATATGCCCTAGAGGCAATCATGTATGATGATATTTCCTATGTGTTTATGAATAAAGATAGTCCTTGGACATTATCAATGATGTGTATCAGCAACTACGTGACTTGTTTGCGGGACTATGCATTGTATGATGACTGTCCTAAAAGGTCCCTAGTCTAAAGGGTTGTGTGGACGCGTAGCCAACTAGACTGGCATATGACATGGTCAATGTCTTGGTCTCACTAGCCATGGAGCATTGGATGCTAACCGGATAATATGGACTTGGAAGGATCTGGTCGGATTCGACGTAGCCGGATCCGAGTCGAGATAAGGTCTGAGTCGGACAGACCCAACTATGAGACGCAACGATATGTCATCTGTGAGTCTCTAGTACAACATATGTTCGATGTCCTAAGACCTGAGCTAACGCATGTACTCGGGATGGTGACAGGCTTGCTTTGGGCCGACCAAACGCTACTCCGTGACTGGGTAGTTACAAAGGTAGGTTTCAGTCTTGTCCAGACCCATGCTACGAGACATGTTCGAGCAAGATGGGATTTGCCCCTCCGATCAGGAGAGATATACTCTGGGCCCCTCGTGTGATCTGACCAGGATAAGCATGGCCATGCGACAAGGATTATGAGATAATCCGGTTTGTGGTCGGCATCACTGTAACGAGAAAGAGGTCGGGCTAGCACAAGGATGACAAACTCGCCTTGAGCTCGACAACATATATCGTGTGGCAAAAGGAATGGAAGTGTGATGTACAGGTTCGCTAACCAGATTCATAGTCTGCTTGGTGTTCGGCATGCCTTGCTAGAGGCCGCTATGAACCGTGCAGTTCGGAGGTGATCCGAATTGCGACCAAGCCGACTTGAACCTAAGGGGTCGCACGCTTAAGGGAAGGAACCTACGAGGCCGGATCCGAGGACACTGGTCGGATGTGATCCGAACTGTATTCGGATTGTGGCCGAGTAGACTTATGGGCTTTAGGGTCCGTGCGAGGCCCAAGTGTTGAGCCCGCGATAGACTCCTATATATATAGTGGAGGTGCCGCACACTCATGTGGTTGATCGCTTCGGCATTGTCACTAGGGTTTGCATGTGTTGCGAATAGACACCTCCACTCGCCGCCGGTAGTGTGATCGGACCTAGCAGTCCGCCGCACGATGTTCCTCCTGCACGCACGGATACTGTTAGAGGCGGTGCACTTGTGCCACTCCGGCGAACCTGTACATGGGAACCGACCACCGGCTATACGAGGGGACGAGGAGGAGACAATCCACGCGGACGCGCTGCCCCAACTCTTCTTCCGCTGCACGGCACTGCGCGTCTAGTGGTAACGAACTGTGATCCATCTTCCGTAGCATGTTCTTGGTTGTTCTGCGTGTAGGTTTTTTTAATTTGAAGTCGACGCACCCTACCGTAGAACCCAACAACCCTAGGGTAGGGGTCTCCACTATAGATCCTTTTTGTTTTGAAAGCGCCTCCACTACAAATCGGCTTCTCCCTCGTCCTCTTGAAGAAAACCGATGATGAGTGCGGCGGTAGGGTTTGTAGGAGTACTACGGCATGCGGGGCTATGTCTTAGTAAACGGGTTTGAGTCGACGCCTTAAATATGTGTGGGCCACTTGGTTTTACGGGAACGAGGCAGCACTTTGGGTTCGGGGACCAGTGGAGATATAGTACGTACAAAAAATTGTGGATGTAGGTTCGACCAAAAGGCAATGATGCATGGCCCCTGCATTTTGATATACCCGGGGCCGTGTGAAATTTGCTACTCTACTCAAAACTACTCCATCTATTCCTAAATATTTGTCTTTCTAGAGATTTCAACAAGTGATTACATACAGAGCAAAATGAGTGAATCTACACTCTAAAATATGTCTATATACATCCGTATGTGGTAGTTCATTTGACATCTCTAAAAAGAAAAATATTTAGGAGCAGAGGGAGTAGTAAGGTACACATGTATTGAACGCATGAGATTTCCAAACCAAATTATGAATAAATACACACTATAGCATGTAAAGCTTTGAGTCATATATGCATGATGTAGATGTTCGTTTAGTTCTTATAGTTCATCTCATTCAAAATCAATTAGTTTTATAAAAATGTTAAGATTCATGGGGTTGTGCATTGTAAATCATAAAGTAAAAAACAAACAATGGCAATTCATTTAGAAAAAATAATCAATTATGATACAGAAGATTCTAGAACAAAGGAGAAGTGCTTGTGTTTTGAGGTTTGTGCATTATGCTTAAGTTCAACCATGGAGTCTTCTAAATTGTACATGTGGCAGATCTGGTGGAATGTTGATGATATCCAACGGCCAGTAGTTCTCGGATTTGCCTATCTCTACACTGTCGGGTTAGTTTCATCCAGCGACCATCTTTGAAAGTTATTGGCACACCATATAGTTCTTGTGCCATAGTTGCATGTTTTGGAAAAAAGCTACTAGTGGGTTGTACTATCTATTTAGGAATAGAAGATGTATACATGGAAGTTCTAGGGAAAGAGATGACATGGAGCATCTCAATTCCTATGAGTAGGGCTTGGAAAAGAGATGTCATTTGGTTCACATCATAGGAACTTTTCTATTGAATCTAGAGATGACATGTATCTTAATTCCTATGAGGAGGGATTAGAAAAGAGATGTAATTTGGTTCATATCATAGGAACTTTTCTATTGAATATACGCTAATGTTTATTTTCCTTTGAAAGTAAGGGAGTATAGGAATCCATTCATATGAACCAAGTGGCTCTAAAGCTATAGAAATGATATCATGTTTATTTCCTTTGAAATGTGGAGTATATGAATCTATTCCTATGAACCAATTGGCTCTAAATGAAAAAATCCTATAAAAATCATATCATATAGAGTTCCTATGATATTCCTCGACACTAAAGGATGCTTGAAATTTCTGCGGGTGATACGATGGTCTTTCTTTGTAGACTCCTCACCCATCTTTATAGTTACCTCTCGAAGATGAATGAAATGATATATACATGGTATTCTACATGTGCAATTTGGTACATGAAAACTCAGTAAAAGTTTGCGAGGTTCAAATTTTCAATAAAGCTATATGCACTGCATTTCAGAACGGAGGGAGCATACGGCAGTTGCTAACACTCACGTGGAAGATTTGTGAGTAGGAGGAGTGGCTGTTCTGTTAAATGACATGGCAAAACTGACACTGTCGGATGCCGATCTAACGGTTCTTACGGCGTTCGTCAGGAAAAGGCTTGTGGCGAACATTTGTCGTATAATGATTTACGGACACATGCATTGCATTGATACGTGCCCCCCTCTCTCTCACGCACACGCACCCTCATGAATCATGACTCTCTCGAGTCCTCTCGCAGACTCGCACGTCGCACCCACCGTCTATCTGCAGGTAGACGTCACGCACATATGTGCTCTTCACACCCTACCCTCAGAACTTCTAAAAAACAAAAGATGGCGCGCACATTTTATTTTAGCTCACACGTCACATACTTATACTATTACTCTTGCGGCGAACGTTCTTTGGGCATAGTATATTGTACTCTCACGAAGAGAAGCGGTGCACGCACGCGCTAGTTCTCTCACACCCACTCGCGGGTACACGTAGGAGCGCATTTTTTGAAGCTGGTACAACAAAATCACTCCACTATATATAAAAACAGGAGCCTTAGCGCCTGCTTGACTAGGGTTCCTCTCGTTCACTCTCTCATGCTCTCCAGATCTAAGCAACACATAGGTGGCCACACTCTCTCTCAGCTCACGGCTGGTCACCAATCCGGTCGGACAACCTCGACCAGGGCAGGGGTGTAGGTGCATCGTTCACACCGTCGTCGGCGGCGAGGGAGGAGACCAACGGCTACCCACGCATCCCGATCGGCGGCCATGCCGTTCTCTCCAAGAGAGCGCCGGCTGGGGAGGGCCTCCGACCCCTTCTTCCTCCCTGCGGTATTGTGGCCAAGATGCGGCCTCCCGACACCGTCTTTGCCACATGCCGACGACCCTCAGGTATATATTCCTTCGAAACCTACCTTGCTCTACTACCCCAGCTCCCTTCGTGTGGATCCTTTTCTACTTCCGTCCACTGTTCCAAAGCCACCTAGACTTCTAGTATTATTAGAAGTAAAGCTAGTTCATACAGTCGACTCAAAGCGTTAGTTCAAACATGAAAGAAAGTGGGAAAGCTGTAGCATGAATCTAGGACTTGGTTCTAAGAGGAAACGAGGGAAAGTAGTAATATATGTCACTGTTTAAATAACCGTATTTCGTATTTGCGCAAACAGGGATGTCTGTCTCCATATCGTTTCGGGATGTCTGTCTCCGTATCGTTTCTATCCGCGCAATCAAAAGCACACGCCTCAGTTTCAGTACAACTGCGCAAAATGAGATGGCTATCCCTCGTTGCCGTCGTCGAACCTCTCGCCCTCAAGGTATCCCTACATTGGTAGTAACTAAGGTAGAATGACCAACGCAATCTAAAAGAAGCTGATTCGTACATTTTACTTCCTGATTGCAGTACAGGGACGAGCGAAAACAACCGCATCCTAGTCTGGAATGTACTTTCTACCAGTTCATCCATGGACCGAGGACTAGCTGGCACGGCTGCACGGCGGTTTTTTGGACAGGTGCGTGGACAAGAGGCATTGTGGTCTGCTTATTTCTGCAAATAGCGGTGCTTAAATTTAGTGGAATGCACAAGCATTTCAGCTGGTCAGTACACAGCATAGTTCAGTTCAACATTCCAGCTGAGACCACAATTATAATTGTTTTTTCTGGAATGAGAGAACCTAACCCTGAATGGTGGCAACAATAAAAAACCAAAGTGAACTCCAGGAAATTTAAGCCTGCCGGGAGGCCCTTTGCTTAGAGAAGCCTTGCTTGTTTTTCCTGATTTGTAAACCTTCTCACAACTTTGTCTTTTGCTGTGAACTAGTATATGTTTGTTATGTTCTATGAATCATTGAGATGTATAAAATTGCTTAACTTATGCTTTTCAAGTTTTTTATGAAGACGAGTTTAATGTGAGTGTTCCACATGAGCGCTGGACTAGCGTGTGAACGTTTGGAATTTATTACATTGTGGCCTCAATTAACTGCAGGAACCACTGCAACAAGCTGCAACAAGATACATAGTTGCTTATATGCCAGACAACAGATTGTTGATTGTTAGCTGGTTGATAGCCTAGTGTTGAAGCGAGCTGAGCCAATGTGCCATGTTTTGCACAACTGCTTACAAGTGGGGGGGGGGGGGTAGCACCAACAGTGTTTACAAGTACTTATGTATACGTCGGTGCACGGTTCTCGAACGAGTGCTCTATTTTATCAAAACACACACTGCTCGTATGATAAACCGTGACAACTTATGTCTTACCATGCCATATTCATGAAAAAACTAGTGAGGACACATCTGTTTCGGCAACAATTACGATGGTTCTCACATGATTCACGGGCACACAAAAGTAGCATCAGTTCCCATAGACGGATTCAAACAAAGTACTAGCCCTAGAGGGGTCGATAACAAGCAAGGTAAGGATAATTAGACACAATCCAAACTACTATTAAACACTAGCTGGGGCAACTATTTCATGCCTCGATCTAGTTTGGGCTGGACACAAGACCGACCTTGCCATGAACATCATCGAGGACGTCCCGCAGCAGCTCAATCCTGCGAACCTTCATGAAGACAACCTTGTGGCCTTGCCACTGATAAACTTGTTTGTGGAGGCATGCCGCGTCATCTTCCCGCGTAAGCTTGACAAGAACAGTATGCCTCACAAACGAAGGAGTAGCTTTGAACTTCTTGTGCTTCAGTACACCCTGGACAACACGCCTGACAACAGTGAGGCTGGAATACAACTCTTCATTGGTATAACCGCAAATGGCTTCCAGGATCCAACAGCCTAAGAACTCTATTTTCCCAGTGCGTATATTCAGGTCGTCCGCCTCATAGCGAGTGACATGTACAACCACACAATCCTTGTCTGCATCAGAGCTCTAATTGAAACAGAAACAAATTCTGAATTACTTTTTAGTATAAGAAACGCAAGTTATTTAAACCACTATGTATAGCATGGCATCGAAGCTAATAAAATTTTGCATTATTAATCACCACATACTCCCTTTTCTAAAAAATCACCACATACTTAGATGAAAAACCACAATCGAGATCGGCAAAGAAGGAAATCACCTTGGGCAGCTCAGCGGGGGGGGGGGGGGGGGCGACACATCCTCGAAGGGGGAAAACTGCTCCTGCAGTTCCACAGGGGCTGTAACCTCAAACGGGGCGTTGACCATCTCTGTAGTGGTCGTGAGCGTATTTGGGGTTGGCTCGGTGGTTGCCTCCATCTTCTTGGAGCTCTCTATCTCGTGGGGATCAGCCTCCCGTGTCTGCTCGAATATCGGCAGATCTTCGCCTGGTTCTCCTTGGTCCTTCATGAAACTGATGAATACTAGGAGACCACTGAAAGGAAAACACAATCACATTGACAATGAAACAAAAAAGAGAGTGAGGATCGGTTACTGCTTTGCAAAAGTTCTTTTTTTCTCTAAACGAAAATATACCAACATCACGGATCCGCTTACCTTCCCTTCGTTCGGAGAGGAGAAAAGTGGCAGATGCGATTGTTGCCTTTCTTGAAGACGGTGAGGGAGAAGGGGATTCAGTGAAGAGTGAAATGATGGTTGCTTCTTCTGTCAAACTTAGATTGCGGAGAGGTGGGGTTTTGTGATACGACGGCTCGTTACTACCGCGCTACGACCGGGGTGACTCTCCGCCTGCATACTGCCTTCTAATTTGGTGGATGGCATTTGGGCCCGCGCGCTGCATGGCCCGCATGTCGGTGAACAAAAGTATAACAACATTCAGTAGAGGGAGACATTTCAATGACCTAGGAGGAGCCAGAAGCGGTAGAGTGTCTCCACTGTACTAGTAGTAATTGTTTTTCTGGGTAGCTGTAGAGTGTCTCCACTGTACTAGTAGTAATTGTTTCTCTGGGTCCAAGACAAAACAGCCCATCCACACTAGTAAATAGTAAAATCAATTCAAAAGCCCATATATTTACTGAATTGACGGATGGGTATGTCAAAGAGCAAAAAAAGGAGTTTCGGGTGGGCAAAAGATCTTCTGAACGTGTCGGGCTTCTATTTACAACATATTGTGGTCATAATCCAGTAAATTTTACGACCCAAGATGTTCATTCTATGGACCTGACCGATCCATTTGACTGTGACTGCCGAAAACAGTGCTAGAGTTAGATGTTGTTGCCCTTTTCAATCTGGCTTTTTTTGTAAACTGATAACCCACAAGTATAGGGGATCGCAATAGCTTTCGAGGGTAGAGTATTCATCCCAAATTTATTGATTCGACACAAGGGGAGCCAAAGAATATTCTCAAGTATTAGCAGCTGAGTTGTCAATTCAACCACACCTAGAAACTTAGTATCTGCAGCAAAGTGTTTAGTAGCAAAGTAATATGATAGTGGTGGTAGCAGCAACAAAAGTAAAGACAGCAAAAGTAATGTTTTTGGTATTTTGTAGTGATTGTAACAGTAGCAGCGGGAAAGTAAATAAGCGTAAACCAGTATATGGAAAACTCGTAGGCACCGGATCAGTGATGGATAATTATGCAGGATGCGGTTCGTCATGTAACAGTCATAACATAGGGTGACATAGAACTAGCTCCAATTCATCAATGTAATGTAGGCATGTATTCCGTATATAGTCATACGTGCTTATGGAAAAGAACTTGCATGACATCTTTTGTCCTACCCTCCCGTGGCAGCGGGGTCCTATTGGAAACTAAGGGATATTAAGGCCTCCTTTTAATAGAGAACCAGAAAAAGCATTAGCACATAGTGAATACATGAACTCCTCAAACTATGGTCATCACCGGGAGTGTTCCCGATTATTGTCACTTTGGGGTTGCCGGATCATAACACATAGTAGGTGACTATAGACTTGCAAGATCGGATCAAGAACTCACATATATTCATGAAAACATAATAGGTTCAGATCTGAAATCATGGCACTCGGGCCCTAATGACAAGCATTAAGCATAGCAAAGTCATAGCAACATCAATCTCAGAACATAATGGATACTAGGGATCAAACCCTAACAAAACTAACTTGATTACATGATAAATCTCATCCAACCCATCACTGTCCAGCAAGCCTATGATGCAATTACTCACGCACGGCAGTGAGCATCATGAAATTGGCGATGGAGGATGGTTGATGATGACAACGGCGACGAATCCCCCTCTCCGGAGCCCCGAACGGACTCCAGATCAGCCCTCCCAAGAGGTTTTAGGGCTTGGCGGCGGCTCCGTATCGTAAAATGCGATGATTTCTTCTCTCTAATTTTTTCTCTCCGAAAGCAAATATATAGAGTTGGAGTTGGCGTCGGAGGGTTTCCAAGGGGCCCACGAGGTAGGGGGCGCGCCCTACGGGGGGCGACCCCCACCCTCGTGAGAAGGGTGTGGGCCCCCTGATCTTCATCTTTGGCGAGGATTTTTTATTGTTTTTTCTAAGATGTTCCGTGGAGTTTTAGGTCATTCCGAGAATATTTGTTTTCTGCACATAAAACAACACCATGGCAATTCTGTTAAAAACAGCGTCAGTCCGGGTTAGTTCCATTCAAATTATACAAGTTAGAGTCCAAAACAAGGGCAAAAGTGTTTGGAAAAGTAGATATGACGGAGACGTATCAACTCCCCCAAGCTTAAACTTACAGCGGCCAGGTTGTAGTAGAGGTGCGCACGTAGCATTTACACATACATACAACGGCCAGGTTGCAAGAAAGAACACACGGCCACATATGTGTACATACGGGCGGGGTCTCGAACGCCTACTCGTGCATACGTACGGCCAGGGCTCGTGTACATGGCTGGGTCGGAACGGAGAAATAGCGTCGTCCAGGGCTTGTGTACATGGCTGGGTCGGAACGGAGAAATAGCGTCGTCGTCGTGTTCATGGGGAGGCAACGGAATGCGTCGTGTTCATGGGGAGGCAACGGAATGCGTCGTGTTCATGGGGAGGCAACGGAATGCATCGTGTTCATCGAGAGGCAACGGAACGTGTGGGAGCCAACCGGCTGGGTCGGAACGGAATGCGTGGTCGTGATCATCGGGAGGGCTTGGACGGAACAGTCGATGGAAACGAGGCCTGGAGTACCGCACAACAAAGGAAACGGACCTCCTACGTTCGGAATGGGGTCTTGTTGATCAGGAGGGGTCTGGCGTACCGCAAAATGGAGGAAACAGACCTCCTACGGTCGAAACGGGGGTCCTGTTGATCGGGAGTGAGAAATAAAACACGTGTCTTCTTCGGAGTTGGTTCAAGAATAGGCTCAGTAATTGGAGGAGGAGTTCGCTCAGGAGCTGGCTCAGGAGGTGCCCAATTATTTTCATTTGTCAACATATTATTCAATAGAATTTCAGCTTCATCTGGTGTTCTTTCCCTGAAAAGAGAACCGGCACAACTATCCAGGTAATCTCTAGAAGCATCGGTTAGTCCATTATAAAAGATATCAAGTATTTCGGGTTTCTTAAGAGGATGATCAGGCAAAGCATTAAGTAACTTGAGAAGCCTCCCCCAAGCTTGTGGGAGACTCTCTTCTTTAATTTGCACAAAGTTGTATATTTCCCTCAAAGCAGCTTCTTTCTTATGAGCAGGGAAATATTTAGCACAGAAGTAATAAATCATATCCTGGGGACTACGCACACAACCAGGATCAAGAGAATTAAACCATATCTTAGCATCACCCTTTAATGAGAACGGAAATATTTTGAGTATATAAAAGTAACGCGATCTCTCATCATTAGTAAACAGGGCAGCTATATCATTTAACTTAGTAAGACGTGCCACAATAGTTTCAGATTCATAGCCATAAAACGGATCAGATTCAACCAAAGTAACTATATCAGGATCAACAGAGAATTCATAATCCTTATCAGGAACACAAATAGGTGAAGTAGCAAAAGCAGGGCCGGGTTTCATTTTATCTCTAAGTGATTCTTTGTTCCATTTAATTAATAACCTCTTAAGCTCATATCTATCTCTGCAAGCTAAAACAACGGCATAAGTTTCCATATCAAAAAGATAGCACTCAGGAATAGCATGCAAATTTTCATCATCACTATCATCATCGTATTCAGATTCAATAATTTCTTTTTCTCTAGCCCTAGCAATTTGTTCATCAAGAAATTCACTAAGGGGCACAGTAGCATCAGGCATAGAAGCGGTTTCATCATAAGTATCATGCATAGCAGAAGTGGCATCATCAATAACATGCGACATATCAGAACGAATAGCAGAAGCAGGTGTAGGTGTCGCAAACTTACTCATAACAGAAGGTGAATCAAGTGCAGAGCTAGATGGCAGTTCCTTACCTCCCCTCGTAGTTGACGGATAGATCTTGGTTTTTGGATCTCTCAAGTTCTTCATAGTGTCCAGCAGATATAAATCCCAAGTGACTCAAAGAATAGAGCTATGCTCCCCGGCAACGGCGCCAAAAATTAGTCTTGTTAACCCACAAGTATAGGGGATCACAACAGCTTTCGAGGGTAGAGTATTCAACCCAAATTTATTGATTCGACACAAGGGGAGCCAAAGAATATTCTCAAGTATTAGCAGCTGAGTTGTAAATTCAACCACACCTGGAAACTTAGTATCTGCAGCGAAGAAATATGATAGTGGGTAGCAGCAACAAAAGTAAAGACAGCAAAAGTAATGTTTTTGGTATTTTGTAGTGATTGTAACAGTAGCAGCGGGAAAGTAAATAAGCGTAAACCAGTATATGGAAAACTCGTAGGCATCGGATCAGTGATGGATAATTATGCAGGATGTGGTTCATCATGTAACAGTCATAACATAGGGTGACACAGAACTAGCTCCAATTTATCAATGTAATGTAGGCATGTATTCCGTATATAGTCATACGTGCTTATGGAAAAGGACTTGCATGACATCTTTTGTCCTACCCTCCCGTGGCAGTGGGGTCCTATTGGAAACTAAGGGATATTAAGGCCTCCTTTTAATAGAGAACCGGAACAAAGCATTAGCACATAGTGAATACATGAACTCCTCAAACTATGGTCATCACTGGGAGTGGTCCCGATTATTGTCACTTCGGGGTTGCCGGATCATAACACATAGTAGGTGACTATAGACTTGCAAGATCGGATCAAGAAGTCACATATATTCATGAAAACATAATAGGTTCAGATCTGAAATCATGGCACTCGGGCCCTAGTGACAAGCATTAAGCATAGCAAAGTCATAGCAACATCAATCTCAAAACATAATGGATACTAGGGATCAAACCCTAACAAAACTAACTCGATTACATGATAAATATCATCCAACACATCACCGTCCAGCAAGCCTATGATGCAATTACTCACGGACGACGGTGAGCATCATGAAATTGGTGATGGAGGATGGTTGATGATGACGACGACGACGAATCCCCCTCTCCGGAGCCCCGAACGGACTCCAGATTAGCCCTCCCGAGAGGTTTTAGGGCTTGGCGGCGGCTCCGTATCGTAAAACGCGATGATTTCTTCTCTCTGATTTTTTCTCTCCGAAAGCAAATATATAGAGTTGGAGTTGGCGTCGGAGGGTTTCCAGGGGGCCCACGAGGTAGGGGGGAGGGCCCTAGGGGGGGCGCCCCCACCCTCGTGGGAAGGGTGTGGGCCCCCTGATCTTCATCTTTGGCGAGGATTTTTTTATTTTTTTCTAAGATGTTCCATGGAGTTTCAGGTCATTCCGAGAATATTTGTTTTCTGCACATAAAACAACACCATGGCAATTCTGCTGAAAAGAGCGTCAGTCCGGGTTAGTTCCATTCAAATCATACAAGTTAGAGTCCAAAACAAGGGAAAAAGTGTTTGGAAAAGTAGATACGATGGCAAAAGGGCATGTGTCGTAGTAGAGGCGCGCACGTAGCATTTACACATACGTATAGCGGCCAGGTTGCAAGAAAATACGGCCAACATACGGGCAGGGTCTCGAACGCCTACTCATGCATACGTACGGCCAGGGCTCGTGTACGTGGCTGGGTCGGAACGGAGAAACATCGTCGTCGCCGTGTTCATGGGGAGGCAATGGAATGCGTCGTGTTCATGGGGAGGCAAGGGAATGCGTCGTGTTCATCGGGAGGCAACGGAACGCGTGGGAGCCAACCGGCTGGGTCGGAACGAAATGCGTGGTTGTGTTCATTGGGAGGGCTTGTACGGAACAGGCGATGGAAATGAGGCCTGGCGTACCGCACAACGGAGGAAACGGACCTCCTGCGTTCGGAACGGGGTCATGTTGATCGGGAGGGGTCTGGCGTACCGCAAAACGGAGGAAACGGACCTCCTACGGTCGAAACGGGGGTCCTGTTGATCGGGAGGGGTGTGGCGTACCGCAAAGCGGATGAAACAGACTTGTGTTGGAGCGCTACGGTCGAAGCGGGGGTCCTGTTCATGGGGGGGGGGGTGTGGCATATCGCAAAATGGGACTCCACGGGATACTCTTCATCTCCACCGTCGACCTCCTCCAGCCTCCACGGGCTACCGTCGACCTCCTCCAGCCTCCACGGGCTACCGTCGACCTCCTCCAGCCTCCACGGGCTCCTGTTCATCCAGCCTCCACCGCGCGCTACTCCATCGGCTACCACCCCTCCACCGTCTATTGTTCATCCAGGCCTCCACACCACGGGGTCCTGTTCAACCACCCCTGCACGGGCACCCCTCCACTGTCTACTGTTCATCTAGCCCTCCACCACACCACGGGGTCCTGTTCATCCAGAGGCAATGCCACCGCTCACTGTTCATCCAACCCCCCCCCCCCCCCGCGTGCAACGCTCACTATTCATCCCAGAGGCAGCATCGATCGGCTTCAGTTAGCAGCAGTAGCGAAGGAATCGCTCGACCGGGTTCAGTTAACATCCATCGATCGATCGCTCGGGTTCAGTAACGCGTAGCCTGTAGTGCAATCGCTCGGGTTCAGTTAGAGCCCAACGCCTCGCTCGGGTTCAGTTAGAGCCAACGCCTCGCACACACGCGCGTACGTGCACGAGAGAAACGCGCATCGCTCGGCCCCCGACCTCCCACCGTAACCGGGAACTCCCCGACATTTTCCTCCCCCTCACTTCTACCACGGTTTTTTCCGTCATGGACGACCCAAAGAATGTCATGCAGCGGCGTCTCCGGCCCGCCCAGGACAAAAAGCCCATTTTCTGTCATGATTTTTGTCATAGAAGTAGGATCCCACCACATCTATGATTATACCGGGTTTTGTCACAATTATCGTCATAGAAGTGTCATATGTATGACAGAAAAAAATTCCGTCCGGCCCAAAATGTCACGGATGTGTCTTTTTTGTAGTGACCTCTTATATATACAGAAACTTCGAGAAGGAAACCTAGATCGGGAGTTCCACCGCCAGAAGCCTCCATAGCCACCGAAAACCAATCTAGACCCATTCCGGTACCCTATCGGAGGGGGGAATCCCTCTCCGGTGGCCATCTTCATCATCCCGGCGGTCTCCATGATGAGGAGGGAGTAGTTCTTCCTCGGGGCTGAGGGTATGTACAGTAGCTATGTGTTTGATCTCTCTCTCTCTCTCTCTCTCTCTCGTGTTCTTGATTTGGCACGATCTTGATGTATCGCGAGCTTTGTTATTATAGTTGGATCTTATGATGTTTCTCCCCCTCTACTCTCTTGTGATGAATTGAGTTTTCCCTTTGAAGTTATCTTATCGGATTGAGTCTTTAAGGATTTGAGAACACTTGATGTATGTCTTGCATGTGCTTATCTGTGGTGACAATGGGATATCACGTGATCCACTTGATGTATGTTTTGGTGATCAACTTGCAAGTTCTGTGACCTCGTGAACTTATGCATAGGGGTTGGCACACATTTTCGACTTGACTCTCAGGTAGAAACTTTGGGGCACTCTTTGAAGTTCTTTGTGTTGGTTGAATAGATGAATCTGAGATTGTGTGATGCATATCGTATGATCATACACACGGATACTTGAGGTGACATTGGAGTATCTAGGTGACATTAGGGTTTTCGTTGATTTGTGACTTAAGGTGTTATTCTAGTACGAACTCTTGAATAGATCGATCAGCAATAATAACTTTGAGGTGGTTTCGTACCCTACAATAATCTTTTCGTTTGTTCTCCTCTATTAGTGGCTTTGGGGTGACTCTTTGTTGCATGTTGAGGGATAGTTATATGATCCAATTATGTTATTATTGTTGAGAGAACTTGCACTAGTGAAAGTATGAACCCTAAGCCTTGTTTCCTAACACTGCAAAACCGTTTCGCTCACTTTTATCATTAGTTACCTTGCTGTTTTTATATTTTCAGATTACAAAAACCTATATCTACTATCCATATTGCACTTGTATCACCATCTCTTCGCCGAACTAGTGCACCTATACAATTTACCATTGTATTGGGTGTGTTGGGGACACAAGACACTCTTTGTTATTTGGTTGTAGGGTTGTTTGAGAGAGACCATCTTCATCCTACGCCTCCCACGGATTGATAAACCTTAGGTCATCCACTTGAGGGAAATTTGCTATTGTCCTACAAACCTCTGCACTTGGAGGCCCAACAACGTCTACAAGAAGAAGGTTGTGTAGTAGACATCATGGCACATCTTACTAAGTTGAATGATATAGCCACCCTTTTTACTCATGATGAGAAAAACTCGCTATTACTTTATTCTCAAATTATTTCCTTTCTCATTAAACAGTGATGCTAAAGCTTGGTACAATACTCTTGTTCCTGGTTGTGTGCGTAGTCCCTAGGATATGATCTATTACTTTTCTGAAAAATATTTTCCAGCTCATATGAAACAAGCTGCCTTATGGGAAATATTTAACTTTGTGCAAACTAAAGAAGAGTGTCTCCCACAAGTTTGGGGGAGGCTTTGCCAGTTACTTCATGCTTTGCCTGATCATCCTCTTAAGAAAAATGAAATACTTGATATCTTCTATAATGGACTGACCGATGCTTCCAAGGATTTCCTAGATAGTTGTGCTGGTTGTGTTTTCAGGGAACGAACTATTGCTCAAGCTGAAGAGTTATTGAATAACATATTGAAAAATTATGATGATTGGACTATTCTTGAACCACCGCCTAAACCCACTCCGAAGAAGAGGGGTATATTATATCTCAGTCCTGAAGATATGCAAGAGGCCAAGAAATCTATGAAGGAAAAAGGTATTAAAGCTGAAGATGTTAAAAATTTACCTCCTATTGAAGAAATACATGGGCTTAATACACCACCAATGCCTAAGGTGGTAGAGGTAAATTCTCTTATGAAGTTTAATGAAAATGATAATCCTCACAATATGTATCCTAGTCAATGCCTTTTTGTGTTTGAAAACTACATTAGAAAACAAGATCACTTCAATGCAAATGTCATGAAACAATTGAACTATAATTCTGATATGATTGCTCTCTTGAGTGACTTGTTATTTAGAATCTCAGATGATGTTAGAGGTGTTGGAAAACATGCTTCTATGGTTCAAACTTAGTTACAACAAGTTGCTAAATCACAAAGAGAATTACTTGATGAAATGAATCATAATATGCATGACTTTGATGTTAGAGTTGCAACTAGAGGAGGTAAAACGACTCATGAACCACTTTATCCCGAGGGACACCCAAAAAGAATTGAACAAGATTCACAAAGAAACAACACTAGTGCACCTAGTCCTTCTAAAAAGAAAAAGGAAAGGAAAATGATAGGACTTTGCACACTTCTAGTGAACCTGAAATAGAAAAACCTCCTGATAATGATAATGAAGTTTCTATCTTTGATGTTGAAACTCAGTCTGGTAATGAACACTCACCTAATGATGATGAAAAAGACAATGATGAGGTTCATGAAGACTCTGAACCAACAAAGGAAAAAGAACCAGATAATGATGTTGAGATAGAACTAACTGTTGATCTTGATAACCCACAACCTAAAAATAAAAGGTATGATAAAATAGACTTTGTGGCTAGGAAACGCGGTAAAGAAAGAGAACCGTGGGTTAAAAAACCTATGCCTTTTCCACCCAAGTCAACTAAAAAGAATCATGATGAAGAATTTGAATGCTTTGCTGAAATGCTGAGGTCAGTCTTTTTGCGTACTCGCTTGACTGATATCTTGAAAATGCCTCCTTATGCAAAGTATATGAAAGACATCATCACTAATAAGAGAAAAATACCGGAATCCAAAATCTCCACTATGCTTGCTACTTGTACTTTTAAAGATGGAGTACCTAAAAAACTTGGAGATCCGGGTATACCAACTATACCTTGCTCTATCAAAAAGAATTATGTGAAAACCGCTTTATGTGATTTAGGAGCTGGTGGTAGTGTTATGCCTTTCTCTTTATATAAAAGACTTGATTTGAATAAACTCACACCTACTGAAATATTTTTGCAAATGGCTAACAAATCAACTCTCATACCTATCGGTATCTATGAGGATGTGCCCGTTGTTGTTGCTAATTTTACTATTTTGACTGACTTTGTTATACTTGAGATGCCTGAGGACGACAACATGTCGATTATCCTTGGTAGACCCTTCTTGAATACCACAGGGGCTGTTATTGATTGCAATAAAAGCAAGGTCACTTTTCATATCAATGGGAATGAGCATACAGTGCACTTTCTGAAGAAACAATTCCAAGTGAATGGTATTAATGTTATTGAAAAATCTCCGACAATCACTATTGGAAGTTTTCAAATACCTCTACCTACTGTCAAAAAGAAATATGAAACACTTATTGTTGGGGAAATGCATATCCCCCTTGAGGTAACTTAGTGATTTACAAAAGTTCCTCGGTTTCATACTAACCGAAAGTGGTTGTTAATGAGACCTGATCAACCTTATTAATGCATCATTTTTGAATGGTATGAAGTTGATGAATTTAGTAAGCACTACTTTCTGTCCATACTTTTTATTCTCTATTTTTATTAGTTAAATAAAATAAAATGCCATGTTTTGCCTGTTTTCTGAATTTTCCGTGCAATAAAAAAATGACCAAAAAATAAAAGTTCTCAGAATGCCCTGAAAAATTTGTATGAAGTTTTTCTGAATATTTAAGAATTTTTGGTGCAAAAAGAACCAGAGGAAGGTGCACCAGGTGGGCACAACCTACCTGGGCGCTCCAGCACCCCTGGCGCGCCCTGGGGGGTTGTGGTCCCCACGTGGGCCCCCTCACATATCTCTTCGTCCCACACGATCACCTACCTCCAGAAAAAAATCACTCTTGCTCTCTTTCCCAAGTTCTTGCTCATTTTGCTGCCATTTTCGATCTGTTTGCTTGAAGCTCCATTTTTGAAACTATTTCAGGGGATTGTTGCTTGGTATGTGATTCCATCATTTGTCCAATTAGTTTTTGTTCTAGTGGTTTATACTTTGAATAAATAGCTACTCTTGGTACTGCTGTAGATGTGCTTGCATGTTCAATTCTTAGTGGTCTAAGTAGTTTGAATGCTTGCTATGGCCTCTATGTATCCCTATGAGTAGTTGCTATTAGTTTTGTGAAGTTTTGTTGGAAAATTTTTGTGAACTAAGAATTCAGATTTTTGTTCATAGGAAAAATTGTATGCGGACATGATGAACCTATTTGGAAGGAGTTCTTCGAGGAGACGATCCTCGGGGGCATCTTCTAGTGACAGTTCTGCTCGTCGGTCCTATGTTGAACCAAGTGAAAGTTCGACGCGAGATGCCGCCACCAAAACATGCTTATGGCCTTGCGATGAATATATGGTGCAGGTGGGTATCAAGGAGGAATTTGAGCAATATGTTCACAATGCCGATCTTGGTCCCTACCTCTTAGATAAGTGTGAACATCGCCATCTTCTCACTGAATCATTTGTTAAATGATTTAAATATTTTCAATGTGAGTCTAGGTTGTCTTTTATGCTTTATGATGAACCATATACTATTTCACTAGAGAACTTTGCTTACCATTGCAAACTTCCATGTTGGGGTTCACTTGATGAGCCAACAAAGGCTGAGCATGGGACCTTTTTGACTAGCCTTTTTTACGGTGAAAATAGAGGAGTGAGGCAAGGAAGAATAAAAAGTGCTCACTTTCCCGCAACCTAGTATTTCACATTATTTAACGGGAAATTCATAGTAGGAAAGAAAGACTGCATCATACTTTGTTCGCCAGACTTGAGCCTCCTTCACACCGCTCTCACCGGTGGAAGGCATTATAACCTTGGAGAAATTGTTGCACGTAGACTTCAGCATAAAGCCAAAAGTGGCTGGTTCTATTGTGGAATTTATGCCACACGTTTAGCACGAGGACTGGGAGTTTCACCTTTGCCCTTTAACCCTATCTTACCCACTCGATATTCAGATTTTGATGCCTTAAAAGATCATAAGATTCTCAAGGGAAGTGTTGATAACTTCACTTATAATTTGTTGTTTAACCAATCACATGTTGTGGACACATATTTGCTTGCGGCTGCTCTTTTTGACTGTAACAGCAGGGGAAGATATTTTGTTCTTGAGAGCGAGGCCCGAGCGCATAATGCAGCAGTGTTGGTGGCACGTCGTGCTGAGGCATCCACACCAAGAGCCTCTGTGAGCTGCCACGCCGACTACTATCTATACTACTGATCGATTACCAACTTAGGCCAAAAGCCTAAGCTTGGGGGAGTACGTGTTTCTCACCGATTTTATATTCATGTTCACACATCATTCCATTTGTCGGTGCTCACACTTTTTCATTGTATCATCCATGCTTAGATTTATCTTCTTGCTTTTTTCTTGCGTGTTTGGAAAACTTTAGAGAAAACCAAAAAAAATAGTTGTAGTAATTTACTTTCTATGCATGCTTAGTAGTAGTATTGAAAAAGATAATCCAAAAAATATTTCCTTGTTCTTCTTTTGCTTGTTGGGAGCTTTGCTGTGTAAATAGTTTTTCTCGTTTTTGCTTTTGCTTTTTAATTTGCTTGTTGAAGAAAACCAAAAACTCCAAAAATATTCGGACACCGCAAGTGTTTCATGGTACCGGGTACGTATCGGGTCATCGGAAGGGGTTCCGGGCATCCCCCGGCAAACTATATGGGTCTAATGGGCCAAGAGGGGAAACACAACAACCAGCATGGGCTGCTACGCCCCCCATATGGGCCGCACCTAAGGTAAAGGAAAGGGAAGAAGAGAGAAGGAAGGGTAGGGATTCGACCTCCCCCTTCCTTCCCTCCTCCCTCCTCTTTCTTCCCCATCCGGTAGATATGGTAAGGGGGAGGCCGAATTGGGAGGCGCCCAAGTAGGATTCCTCCTACTTGGGGCGCCCCCTTGGCTGCCTCTCCTCCCCTCCAACCTATATATATGAGGGGGGCCGCTAGAACACACACCAACAATTGTTAGACGTGTGCGGCGCCCCCCTCCACAGTTTACACCTCCGGTCATATTCACGTAGTGCTTAGGCGAAGCCATGCGCGAACCACTTCACCATCACCGTAACCACGCCATCGTGCTAACGGAACTCTCCTTCGACACTTTGCTGGTTCAAGATTTCGAGGGACGTCATCGAGCTGAACGTGTGTAGAACTCGGAGGTGCCGTATGTTCGGTGCTTGTTCGATCGGAACGAGAAGAAGTTCGACTACATCAACCGAGTTTTCAAACGCTTCCGCTTTCGGTCTACGAGGGTATGTGGACACACTCTCCCCCTCTCGTTGCTATGCATATCCTAGATAGATCTTCCATGAGCATATGAAACTTTTTGAAATTGCATGCTATGTTTCCCAACAATGGCATCCGAGCGAGGTCTATTCGTAGATGATATGCACGAGTAGAACACAAAGAGTTGTGGGCAGTGATCCTCATACTGCTTACCACCAATGTCTTATTTTGGTTCGGCGATATTGTTGAATGAAGCGGCTCGGACCAACCTTACATGACCATGTTCATGAGACCGGTTCCACCGACACACATGAAACTAGTTTTTCATAAAGGTGGCTAGTGGGTGTCTGTTTCTCAAACTTTAGTTGAATCGAATTTGACTGCTGCCGGTCCTTGTTGAAGGTTAAAACAACAAACTTGACAAATCACCATTGTGGTTTTGATGTGTAGGTAAGAACTGTTCTTGCTAGAAGCCCGTAGCAGCCACATAAAACTTGCAACAGTAGAGTAGAGGACGTCTAACTTGTTTTTGCAGGGCATGTTGTGATGTGATATGGTCAAGACATGATGTGATATAGGTTATTGTATGAGATGATCATGCTTTGTAAAAGTTATCGGCAACTGGCAGGAGCCTTATGGTTGTCGCTTTATTGTATGGAATGCAAACACCATGTAAATGCTTTACTTTATCACTATGCGTTAGCGATAGTTGTAGAAGCAATAGTTGTCGAGAGGACCACAACGCTATGATGGAGATCAAGGTGTCAAGCCGGTGACGATGGAGATCATGACGATGCTTTGAAGATGGAGATCAAAGGCACAAGATGATGATATCGATATCATGTCACATATTTTATTGCATGTGATGTTTATCTTTTATGCATCTTATTATGCTTAGTACGACGGTAGCAACCCTTACCAAAATTTCAAGGTATAAGTGTTCTCCCTAAGTATGCACCGTTGCGACAGTTCGTCGTGCTGAGACGCCACGTGATGATCGGGTGTGATATGCTCTACGTTCAATACAACGGGTGCAAGACAGTTTTGCACATGCGGAATACTCAGGTTAAACTTGATGAGCCTAGCATGTACACACATGGCCTCAGAACACTGGTGACCGAAAGTTCGAATGGGAATCATATAGTAGATATCATCAACATAGAGATGTTCACCATTGATGACTACTCCATCTCACGTGATGACCGGACATGATTTAGTTGATTTGGATCACGTATCATTTAGATGACTTGAGGGATGTCAATCTAAGTGGGAGTTCTTAAGTAATATGATTAATGAACTTAATTTATCGTGAACTTAGTCCTGATAGTATTTGCATACCTATGTTGTAGGTCAATAGCTTGCGTTGTAGCTCCCTTATGTTTTTGATATGTTCCTAGAGAAAACTAAGTTAAAAGATGATAGTAGCAATCATGCGGACTGGGTCTGTGATCTGAGGATTATCCTCATTGCTGCACAGAAAAATTATATCCTGATGCACCGCTAGGTGGCAGAGCTATTGCAAGAGCAGATGTAGACGTTATGAATGTTTGGCAAGCTCAATATGATGACTACTTGATAGTTTAGTGCGCCATGCTTTACGTCTTAGAACCAGGACTTCAAAAATATTTTGAACGCCATGGAGCATATGGGATGTTCCATGAGTTGAAATTGGTATTTCAGACTCATGCCCATGTCGAGAGGTATGAGACCTCTGACAAGTACTTTGGCAACAAGATGGAGGAGAATAGCTCAACCAGTGAGCATGTGCTCAGAATGTCTGGGTACTAGAATCGCTTAAATCAAGTGGGAGTTAATCTTCCAGATAAGATAGTGATTGACAGAGTTCTCTAGTCACTATCACCAAGCTACTAGAACTTCGTGATGAACTATAATGTGCAAGGGATAACGGAAAAGAATCCCTAGCTCTTTGCGATGCTGAAATCGGTGAAAGTAGAAATCAAGAAAGAGCATCAAGTGTTGATGGTTAACAAGACAACTAGTTTCAAGAAAAAGGGAAAAGGAAAAGAAAGGGACTTCAAGAAGAATGACAAGCAAGTTGCCACTTCCATGAAGAAACCCAAAGCTAGACCTGAGCCTCAAATTGAGTGCTTCTACTGCAAAGGGAATGGTCACTAGAAGCGGAACTACCCCAAATACTTGGCGGATAATAAAGGATGGCAAAGTGGACAAAGGTATATTTGATATACATGTTATTGATATGTACTTTACTAGTGTTCATAGTAACCCCAGGGTATTTGGTACCGGTTCAGCTGCTAAGATTAGTAACTCAAAAGCAGGAGTTGCGAAATGAACAGAGACTAGTTAAGGGCGAGGTGACGATGTGTGTTGGAAGTGATTCCAAGGTTGATAAGATCACCAACACACTCTCTCTACTTTCGGGATTAGTGTTGGACCTAAATAAATATTATTTGGTGTTTGTGTTGAGCATGAATATGATTGGATCATGTTTATTGAAATACGGTTATTCATTTAAGTCAGAGAATAATAGTTGTTCTGTTTACATGAATAAAACCTTGTATGGTCATACACCCAATGTAAATGGTGTATTGAATCTCGATCGTAGTGATACACATATTCATAATATTGATGCCAAAAGATGCAAAGTTGATAATGATAATGAAAGATATTTGTGGCATTGACATTTAGGTCATATATGTGTAAAGCGCATGAAGAAACTCCATGCGAATGGACTTTTGGAATCACTTGATTATGAATTATTTGATACTTGCGAACCATGCCACATAGGCAAGATGACTAAAACTCCATTCTCCGGAACAATGGAGCCAGCTAATGACTTATTGGAAATAATACATACAGATGTATGTGGTCCAGTGACTATTGAGGCACGCGGCGGGCATCGTTATTTTCTGACCTTCACAAATGATTTGAGCAGATATGGGTATATCTACTTAATGAAACACAAGTATGAAACATTTGAAAAGTTCAAGGAATTTCAGAGTGAACTGGAGAATCATCGTAACAAGAAAATAAAGTTTCTATGATCTGATCGCGGAGGTGAAAATTTGACTTACGAGTTTGGCCTTCATTTCAAAAAATGAGGAATAGTTTCACAACTCAAGCCATGTGGAACACCACAACGTAATGGTGTGTCCAAACACCGTAACCATACTTTATTAGATATGATGCGATCTATGATGTCTCTTACCAATTTACCACTATCGTTTTGGGGTTATGCATTAGAGACAACTGCATTCACGTTAAATAGGGCACCATCTAAATCCATTGAGACGACACCGTATGAGCTATGGTTTGGCAAGAAACCTAAGCTGTCGTTTCTTAGAGTTTGGGGTTGCGATGCTTATGTGAAAAGCTTCAGCCTAATAAGCTCGAACCCAAATCGAAGAAGTGCGTCTTCATACGATACCCAGAATAAACTGTTGGGTACACCTTCTATCACAGATTCGAAGGCAAGATCTTTGTTGCTAAGAATGGATCCTTTATAGAGAAGGAGTTTCTCTCGAAAGAAGTGAGTGGGAGGAAAGTAGAACTTAATGAGGTAATTGTACCATCTCTCGAATTGGAAAGTAGCTCATCATAGAAAACTGTTCCCGTGATGCCTACACCAACTAGAGAGGAAGCTAATGATAATGATCATGAAACTTCTGATCAAGTTACTACCGAACCTCGTAGGTCAACCAGAGCACGTTCTGCACCAAAGTGGTAGGGTGATCCTGTTCTGGAAGTCATGTTACTAGACCATAATGAACCTACGAACTATGAAGAAGCTATGATGAGCCCAGATTCCGATAAATGGCTTGAGGCCATGAAATCTGAGATAGGATCCATATATAAGAACAAAGTGTGGACTTTGATGGACTTGCCCGATGATCGACAAGCCATTGAGAATAAATGGATCTTCAAGAGGAAGACGAACGCTGATGGTAGTGTGACTATCTACAAAGCTTGAATTTTCACAAAAAGTTTTTCGACAAGTTCAAGCTATTGACTACGGTGAGTTTTTCTCACTCGTATTGAGGCTTAAGTCTGTCCGAATTATGCTAGCAATTGCCGCATTTTACGAAATCTGACAAATGGATATCAAAACTGCATTCCTTAATGGATTTATTAAAGAAGAGTTATATATGATGCAACCATAAGATTTTTTCAATCCTAAAGGTGCTAACAAAATGTGCAAGCTCCAGCGATCCATCTATGGACTAGTGCAAGCATATCGGAGTTGGAATATACGCTTTGATGAGTTGATCAAATCATATAGTTTTATACGGACTTGCGGTGAAGTCTGTATTTACAAAAAAGTGAGTGGGAGCACTATAACCTTTCTGATAAGTATATGTGAATAACATATTATTGACCGGAAATGATGTAGAATTTTCTAGAAAGCATAAAGGATTGTTTGAAAGGAGTTTTTCAAAGAAAGACCTCGGTGAAGCTGCTTAAATATTAGGCATCAAGATCTATTGAGATAGATCAAGACGCTTGATAAGATTTTTCAATGAGTACATACCTTGACAAGATTTTGAAGTAGTTCAAAAGGGAACAGTCAAGGAAGGAGTTATTGCCTGTATTGTAAGGTGTAAAGTTGAGTAAGTCTCAAAACCCGACCACAACAGAAAATAGAAAGAGAATGAAAGTTATTCCCTATGCCTCAGCCATAGGTTCTATAAAATATGATATCCTGTGTACCAGACCTATTGTGTACCTTGCCATGAGTTTGGCAAGGGGGTACGATAGTGATCCAGGAGTGGATCACTGGACAACGGTCAAAGTTATCCTTAGTTACCTAAGAGGACTAAGGAAATATTTTTCGGTTATGGAGGTGATAAAGAGTTTGTCGTAAAGAGTTACATCAATGCAAGCTTTTACACCGATCTACATGACTCCGAGTCTCAATCTGGATACATATTAAAAGTGGGAGCAATTAGCTAGAGTAGCTCCATGCAGAGCATTGTAGACACAGAAAATTTGCAAAATATATGGGGCTATGAATGTGGCAGACCCATTGACTAAACCTCTCTCACAAGCAAAACATGATCACACCTTAGTACTCTTTGGGTGTTAATCACATGGCGATTTGAACTAGATTACTGACTCTAGTAAACCCTTTGGGTGTTGGTCACATGGCGATGTGAACTGTGGGTGCTAATCACATGGTGATGTGAACTATTGGTGTTAATCACATGGCGATGTGATCTAGATATTGACTCTAGTGCAAGTGGGAGACTGAAGGAAATATGCCCTAGAGGCCATAATAAAGTTGTTATTTTATATTTCCTTATATCATGATAAATGTTTATAATTCATGCTAGAATTACATTAGCCGGAAACTAACATGTGTGGATACATAGACAAAACACCGTGACCCTAGTAAGCCTCTACTAGACTAGCTCATTAATCAAAGATGGTTAAGTTTCCTAACCATAGACATGTGTTAACATTTAATGAACGGGATCACATCATTAGGAGAATGACGTGATGAACATGACCCATCCGCTAGCTTAGCATATTGATCGTTCAGTTTTATCGCTATTGCTTTCTTCATGTCATATATATATATTCCTTTAACTATGAGATTATGCAACTCCCGGATACCAGAGGAATACCTTGTGTGCTATCAAACGTCACAACGTAACTGGGTGATTATAAAGATGCTCTACAGGTATCTCCAGAGGTGTTTGTTGGTTTGGCATAGATCGAGATTAGGATTCGTCACCCCGAATATCGGAGAGGTATCTCTGGGCCCTCTCGGTAATACACATCATAATAAGCCTTGGAAGCAATGTGACTAATGAGTTAGTTGCGGGATGGTGTATTACGGAACGAGTAAAGAGACTTGCCGGTAACGAGATTGAACTAGGTATGAAGATACCGACGATCGAATCTCGGGCAAGTAACATACCAATGACAAAGGCCGTCGTAGAATATGTGGTAACCAATACGAGCATCCAGGTTCAGCTATTGGTTATTGACCGGAGAGGTGTCTCGGTCATGTCTACATAGTTCTCGAACCCGTAGGGTCCGCACGCTTAACGTTCGATGATGCTTTTGTATTAGATGAGTTATGTCATTTGGTGACCAAATGTTGTTCGAAGTCCCGGATGATATAACAGACATGACGAGGAGTCTCGAAATGGTCGGGAGGTAAAGATTCATATATAGGACGATAGTATCGGACACCAGAAATGTTCCGGTGTACCGGGTACTTATCGGGTCACCGGAAGGGGTTCCGGGCATCCCCCGGCAAACTATATGGGCCTAATGGGCCAACAGGTGAAACGCAACAGCCAGCAGGGGCTGCTGCGCCCCCCATATGGGCCGCACCTGAGGGAAAGGAAAGGGAAGAAGAGAGAAGGAAGGGGAGGGATTCGGCCTCCCGCTTCCTTCCCTCCTCCCTCCTCTTTTCTTCCCCCTCTGGTGGATATGGTAAGGAGGGGGCCGAATCGGGAGGCGCCCCCTTGGCTGCCTCTCCTCCCCTCCAACCTATATATATGGAGGGCGCCGCTAGAACGCACAACAACAATTGTTAGCCGTATGCGGCGCCCTCCTCCACAGTTTACGCCTCCGGTCATATTCACGTAGTGCTTAGGCGAAGCCCTACGCGGACCACTACACCATCATCATCACCACGCCGTCGTACTGACGAAACTCTCCCTCGACACTTTGCTGGATCAAGAGATCGAGGGACGTCATCGAGCTGAACGTGTGCAGAACTCGGAGGTGACGTATGTTCGGTGCTTGACCGGTCGGAACGAGAAGAAGTTCGACTACATCAACCGCGTTGTCAAACGCTTCCGTTTTCGGTCTACGAGAGTATGTGAACACACTCTCCCACTCTCATTGCTATGCATCTCCTAGATGGATCTTGCGTTAGCATAGGATTTTTTTAAAATTGCATGCTATGTTTCCCAACATTCTGAGACATTGTTCGGTCGACCTTGGGGCAAGTCGTGACAGTCATGTGACCTGGCACCCTGGCAGGGTGCTAGCTCCATGCTGGCATCGGGCCCTCTCTAAATCCCGACAATTGTTAGATTTTGGAACGAGGCAAAAGATTTGCCATTTCATTGATTAAGAAGAGTTTGAGAGACAGTAATTGCAATGGCAGAACAGAGACATCAAGCTACTCTCATGACATTATATTACACAGGTGCTTAGCGCCAGGTATGCTGCTTCGTCCTTAATGTAGCGCATGATCACCGCCGCCAGCGTCGCCTTGGCACTACAGCCGCGCACGTTCCTTTCCTTTTAGATCTTTCAACTAACGCCTTCCCACCAAGGTCTGACCGTGACATATCAATGCCAGAGCGCAGTGTTGACATGAAGATCAGGCCGAGAAAGCTCGAAAATGGCTTACCAACGACTTAGCCGGCAAGAAGCAAGTTTCACTGTTACGGAATACTTTACAAAATTGATTTCATCACTGATGGGTGTGGACTATCAGTGACGATCCTCAGCTTTCATAGACAATTGGTGTGCTGAGTAAGCATAGAGGGGCCATAAGGCCTGGTACAATGCAAGAGGGAATTTCCTTTTTCTTTGTTCTCTATGTTTTCTTTATCGGTTTTCATAAAATATTTTGGTTCATTTCTTATTTTACTATTTGATACATTTTCTTTTATCCCAATTTAAATTATAAAGAATATTAAGAACATTGAACATTTTTAAAATTCATTAATACTCCCTCGGTCTCATAATATAAGAGTGGTTTTGACACTAGTGTAGTGTCACAAACGCTATTATATTATGAGGCTGATGGAGTAATTAATAAATTCACAACTATTTAAAAATTTCATCAACATTTTTAAATTTGTGCACCCTTTTCAAATTCAAAAAACATTGTTTGAAGTCCACAAATATTTTTTAAATTTGCAAACATTTTTCTAAAATTTGTGGTTTTTCTAATTCAAAATATTTTTTAGAATCCAAGATTTTTTTTCAAGACTAGTGAACAAAAATGATAAGTATTGTACATATAAGTCCTATGTCATTGATCTTATGTTAAGATCCGTGTATGATATTTTCTTTTTCTTTTTTCCCTTTCTCCCTATGCTTAATTCACTCACTTTGATGTGAATAACTAGAGCATATCTAGATGTGCCCTATACACACCCTTTTTCTTTACATGCTATGCCACACTCCTAGTCATAAGTCAAGGCTGCTGAGATAACGAGAGATCTACGATCCGAGTCATTAAAATACTAGGCCTTGCCTGCAGCGTGGAACATCCATCGCCGTGCAGTATCCGTTGCCCAATAAAGCATCACGGCTAGACTATGAGATCCGCCTCGCTCGCTGACGGTACCAGCAGCGGATGGCTGGGGTGGCGGCCATCGGCAAGGAGTGCGACAACAAGGCGGACGAGGCGGTGTTCGGCGAGATTGATGATGATGAGGAGGACATCACCGAGGCTGCACCCCGCAGCGACAACCACAAATTCTGCATGTTCACGGGCGCCGTCGGCAGTGAGAAAGAGTAGTGCATAGTAGGTCGCTGCTGCTCTGGTTCAAGAAGGCCACCGCTCCCTCTCTCCCGTCCAGAGGGAGTACTACCTCTCTAAAAGCTTTTATTAGGTCATTAAGGGAGTAAGTACTACAGTGCCGACCGATTTGCGTGCTGATACCCATTCATGAACGCCTAATTAGGTTACTGAAAAACAATACTCTCCTTCCATCCCTCTTTTGATCTCGCGTTAACTCAGTGCGCACTGCACTTTTTTACGCCGGCTAGAGGAAATCTCGTCGCTTAATTCATAGGCACGATTGACTTTGTCATTGTCTCTGGATTATCAAGTACTGCTAAACTAATTTACCCTCAAGGCGAAAGGCTAGGTGGCTTCTTACCGGCGCAACGGAAAGTAGTGTACGTGCCAAAGATGCTAATCTGTAATACCCCTTCACATCACTGTCTTCCTTTGAAGCCTCATCTCTACGCTCTAGCCACGAGCCAGTCTAGCTAGCTTATAGCAATAGCCATGCATTGTACTTCTACTATATTGGGTAAAATTGACAAATTTGATCTCACATAATAAACTGCTCGTGAAACTATTTCACGCGGCTGGTCTTTTTGTGTGATGCCCGACACGAATGCGTCACACTATACGGTCCAACGCCTTACAGATAGGCGCTACATGCCTGGCCAGCATCGCACCCGTGTGATCCGAAAATTATTAAGTCAGTGTACAGCGCCTGAGAGCTAGGCGCCACACTATACAGTGTAGCGCCTAGCTTCTAGGCATTGCACTAGTGGTTGCTTCATTTTATAGTGCAATCACTAGTGCCGCGCCTGAAAGCTAGACGCCACACTATACAGTGGAGCGCCTAACTCTTAGACTCTGCATAGTGACTTAGCAATTTTTAGACAGTCTGGGGTGCAACGCTGGCCAGATGTGTAGCACCTATCTATGAGGCGTTGCACAGTATAGTGTGACGCCTTCGTGTCGGGCATCACACAAAAAGGTCAGCCGCGTGAAATAGTTTCACGGGCAGTTCATTCTGTGATTTGATTTCGTCCACAAGTCAAATTTGTTAAATTTGCCACTATATTGCATGCATGCCACAAGGTTGCGAGGTATGAAAAAGTATAGCATAGTGATCTACTGGGCTTGCGTGATGGATGCTATCAATGGCGTTTCATGTCGATCGCTTGGTTTGATTAGTCTGGTCAGCGGTTTCAAACGGCCGTTGGACGCCGACGCCTTGGCCGTCGAGTGTATAAATAGGCTATTGCTCAGGCTTTGCAAAATCATCCTTCCACTGAGCAGCGAGTTGGGTAGCCAACTAGTGATGAAGAGCACTGAGCTTGCAGAGCAACCAAGCATGGAGAAGCTCTCTGTGGCGGCCACCATCTTCTGCGTCGTTGTCCTTGCGGCTCTGGCGGCATCCGGCGATGAGGCGTCCACCGTGGAGCACACCTTTGTAGTGAGTATAATATATCTATCTGTTGATGTATAATGTGCTGCCTAGTCTCTTCCATGAGATCGGTCTTTTGATTGTATTGGCTAGACTATGCACTTATACATGGTATTAGAGCTTTCGGTTCACGTTTAGGCCTGAGGAAGCCATACGTGAGGAGGAGTATTGACGTATTCATGCTCCAGCCAACTCATTCAAAAGTCCGAACTGAACTCAAAACCTCTTGGCTCGGATACCATATTGAATTCATGCACCGACCAGTTGCTCTAAAAGTCCGAACTGATGGAGGGATGGCAATATATTTCAACACTATCTATCTGGTTAATTATGACATGTTGTTGATCACTTCATGGTAGGTTTAACTTTGGTATATATTGTCCGTAGTTGTAGCATGATTCGTTTAACTTTGGGAGGTCGTGAAGACAGTTATCTTGCTTTGGGCTCGCTAAAATCTTAGGCTTACTACGTTGGATAGAGTATATATGGTATAGCTTTGCTACTCCTATCTATAGCTTTCTTTTTGCGATTCCTGTATAACCTCTTGATTAGTTACTAGCAAAAGTGCCCGTGCGTTGTAACGGGTGAAAAAAAATCATAAAATTTATAGACCTAAAATAAAATAATTCAAGTTCAAGCAAATTACATCATCAGTTTTACAGATTGATAATTAAGAATAAATGATGCAAGAGAGCAAAGAACACGAGACATCAAATTTATGACAAAAAAGAAATAGATCAAAGATTTTTAATGATGTTGGTAGTGAATCCCCCTAGGGGCCCGTGCTTTGCAATGGGAGACACAAAAAATACATGCTAGCCAAATAAGTATGACTTAATATCCGGACATATTAGTGTCGTCTAATTTAACACGGTGGCTCGCCATGTTGCCACACAATATCCACGTGATCATAATGCACATGGTAAATCCCTAGGCAATGAGCTTATCCCTGCACGACACACTTCCCATTGTCTCGCGCAAGGAAATATTTAAATATTTAAAAACAAATCTCATCAACCACGAACTACACTCAATGTCTAGACATATAAAGACTTTCCAAAAACTAATCAAATCCTAGACATAAAATACTTCTGAATCGGCGACCAGTTTTTCAAATCGACAAACATCTTTTATAAATTAGGACATCTTAAAAAAATCACGAACATTTGTTTTGTTTAGAGAAACATTTATTGAAATGCATGAATAGATTTTGAATTCATGAATATTTTTTTGACTCAGCTAACGTTTTTTCAATTGATGACTTTTTAAATTTAGGGGATGAATTTTAAATTTCGCAAAAGACATTTGGTTTTTTTGAATATTTTTTAAAATTTCATGGACTTTTTTTTCCAGATTCACAAATATGTTTTGAATACACAATCATTTTTTTTGAAAATCATGAACATGATTTTACTTCCCGGCATGTTTTTCCAGATTGTGATTTTTTATAATTTGCGAATAGTTTCGTAAAATCACCAACATTTTTTGAAACAGCGAAAATTTTATGATTTCCCAAAGTTTTTTTAATTCACTCACATTATATAATTTCTCTAAAATTTTGTTATAACTGAAAACTTTTCATAATTTGAAATTGTCAAATTAATTTAAGGAAGAGAAAACTAAAACAGAAATGAGAAAAGAAAAGAAAAGACAATGAAAAAAAAAACAGGAGCGTCACACCCGGTAGGCCGGTCCATGAAGGAGGTGCCTAAGAAAAAGGAGGCAAAAAATGGCTAGTACAAGATTCAAATCCTGGTTTGCAGGGTGGAAGGAACAGTCTGTAGCCACCAAGCTAGTAGTGCGCATGTGTTATACATAGGGCATCAGAGGTATAAAGCCACTTTTCACGATGGCGCCTTTGAATATAAAAGCCGAATCGTTTTCTTAACTTACGGGTGGCATAGCGGGTAATTTACAGCTAATTCAAAGGCAATTATTTAGACGGACGACCAGAAACACTATTTGCTTTATTATTAAGGTAGATTATTAGGGTAGATGAGATCTCATTAGTTGACTAATGACCACTCAGTTAGTAGTTGATTAATGATGTTCAGGTGCACGAGATGAACCACTATTGATCAATCAATTATTTGATTAATGACGTTCAGGTCCACAAGATGAACCAGACGCACCTGTGCAAACACGACCAAGATTTACGTGGTGAACGGGCAGCTCCCGTGCCGCACAATCAACGTCACCGACGGCGACACGGTTGTCGTCCACGTCGTGAACCGTCTCCCTCATGGGCTCATCATCCACTGGCACGGCGTCCGGCAGATCAGGAGCTGCTGGTCTGATGGCGCCGGCTTCGTCACCAAGTGCCCCATCCCTCCCGGTGGCGAGCACATGTACCGCTTCAATGTCACCGGCCAGGTTGGTACCGCTTCAACGTCACTGGCCAGGCTGGCACGTTGTGGTGGCACGCCCACGTTACCTGCCTTCGTGCCACAATCGCCGACGCCTTCATCATCCGCCCCAAAGGCGGGAGGTACCCATTATTAGAATTGTAGTTATACACGGTCTCTTATATTGTATTGCCTTCTAATTTACATGTATTCTCTTATAAATATAATACAAAAGCCACCCCTGGAGGGTACGGCACTTCATCCAAAATATTCTAAACCTAATATGGTATCAGATTAGGTCGTGATTAACTCACGCTTCCGCCGCCGCCGCTACAGCCGCCGCCGCTGCCGCGATGTCCTCCACTACCGCCCCCTCCTCAAGCTCCTCGTCTGGGTTTTCTGTTCCTGCAACCCTCTCGACGCTACTTGCCGGCGTCACAACTGCTGCTGGGACGTCCGCGTTGTTCCCATCGTTCCCGATCGGGACGGTTGCTGCTGGCCCAATGTTCTCTCAGCTGCCGGGCCATGCTTTCTTCAACACCAACACCGTCACGCCGGCACTCCCCCCCACTGGGTTTGCCTCGTCCGCCATCATCAACCACGGAGGGCTCAACTCCCAGATCGGGCAGCTCCTGCCTAGCTACTCCAACGGACCTGCTGCATCGTCCATCGTCAACCACGGGGGGAGGGCCTATGCCAACTCCCAGATCGGACAGTCCATGCCTGCCTCGGCTCTACCCGACCTCGCAGTCCAGCCGGCAGGCGAGGCGCCTCTGCCGCCTCCGTTTCACTTCGGCCATCTTCTCACCGTCAAGCTCTCGGCTAATAACTACCTCTACTGGCGTGCGCAACTCCAACCTCTCCTTCGCAGCCATTATCTCGAGGGTTTTATTGATGGGACATTGCCTTGCCCCGCGCAATTCGTCTCACAGACTACCACTGCCGGTACTCATGTCACGGTGCTCAACTCGGCGTACCGAGCCTGGATGGCCCAAGATCAAGCGATCCTCTCCGCCATCCGGTCCTCTCTCACCGACGCTGTGTCCGGCATGGTTCTCTTTGCCACCACGTCTCAGGATGCGTGGTCCATTCTTGATGGGAGTTTTGCATCTCAGTCCACAGCGCGCTCTATGGCGATTCGTGGTCAACTCCAGGATTTGAAGAAACGGGATCTCCCGGCCTCGGTCTACTTCAACAAAATCAAGTCTCTCGCCGATACGCTCACCTCCATTGGCAAACCGCTCGGCGATGAGGAGTTTACTTCATATGTGCTCAACGGTCTTGACAATGACTATGACTCTCTTGTTGAGGCGGTCCATGGCCGTGAGACACCGATTGCTCCTCGCGATCTCTATGCTCGTCTTCTTGGAACGGAACAACGCATCGAGACTCATCGGTCTGCAGAGGTCTACCATGATACTTCCTCTGTCAATGCGGCGTACCGAGGTGGCGCTCGCTCTAACTCTGGTGGTCGTCCCAACAACCGCACCACCGGCAAGCCACCTCTTCTTACTACCCCACCACAGCATCAGGCGCCGGCTACCAATGGCGCCAATGGTGGTCGCCAAGGAGGCCAAGGTGGCTCCTCTCGCTCGGGCTGTCCAGTGTGTGGCAACCAGGGCAACCGTCCTCCTTGTCAGTTGTGCGGCATTCCCGGTCACCTCGCCTCCCGCTGTCATAAACGCTTCAAGCGTGATTTTCTTGGCATTGGCAATGATGGGCGCAACAATGAGCGTCAAGCAGCCATGGCGACACAAGGGCACACCTCTTCCTACCCGGTTGATCCTAGCTGGTACATGGACACCGGTGCTACGGACCATCTAACGAGCGAGCTCAACAAGCTTGGTGCGTATGAGCCCTACCAGGGCCATGACAAGGTTCATACCGCAAACGGGTCAGGTATGCATATCTCTCATATTGGTCAAACCTCTATTCCCACATCTACATCTCGTCAACTTCAAGTCTCTAATGTTCTACGAGTTTCAACTGTTACGCGTAATCTTTTGTCTGTCCCTCAACTTACTTATGATAATAATGTCTCTGTTGAATTTCACCCTTTCTATTTTTTTATAAAGGACCGAGCAACACGGGACATACTTCTTAGAGGTCGCTATCGTGGTGGTCTCTACTCTTTGGATCTGCCACACATGTCTCAAGTCTTCAGTGGGGTTCATGTTTCGTCGTCTCAGTGGCATTCCCGTCTTGGTCATCCGGCTACTCCAATAGTGCGTCATGTTCTTCATCGGCATGAACTTCCCATGGTGTCTAGTAATAAAGAAATAGCAGTGTGTGATGCCTGTCAACAGGGCAAGAGTCATCAGCTTCCGTTTTCTTCGTCGAGTCGAGTTGTCAATAACCCTCTAGAGATTGTGTTTTCGGATGTATGGGGCCCTGCCCAAACCTCTGTTAGTGGTCATAACTATTATGTCAGTTTCATTGATGCTTATAGTCGCTTTACATGGTTTTATCTTCTTAAGCGCAAGTCTGATGTGTTCAATATATTCATTCAGTTTCAATCGCATGTTGAACGACTTCTCAAGCATAAAATTATACATGTTCAATCGGACTGGGGGGTGAATATCGTAATCTCAACACTTTTTTTCAGAAGCTTGGGATTTCTCATCGTCTGTCTTGCCCTCATACACATCAGCAAAATGGTGCTGCTGAACGCAAACATCGTCATATTGTTGAAACTGGTCTAACCTTGCTTGCTCATGCTTCGGTTCCTTTCCGTTTTTGGAGTGATGCCTTCTCTACTTCCTGTTTTCTTATTAACCGTCTCCCTACGCGTGTGCTTAATTTGAAAACTCCTCTTGAAGTCCTCCTTAACGAAGTTCCTGACTACACTTTTCTCAAGGTGTTTGGGTGTGCTTGTTGGCCACATCTCCGTCCCTACAATAGTCGTAAGCTTGAGTTCCGCTCAAAGAAGTGTGTTTTTCTTGGCTATAGTTCTCTTCACAAAGGCTATAAGTGTCTGCATGTACCCACTAATAGAGTCTATATCTCGCGTGATGTCATCTTTGATGAGAACTCTTTTCCGTTTTCCAATCTTTCCACATCATCTGACGTACCACAGTCCTTGCGTCCCACCAATTTTTCTTCTGATCAATTTGAAGATATTGCATACTCGCCTCTTTTGTTGTCTAATCATGGTGCAGGTATTGGTCGCGGCGCTCGACTTGAACTTCTGGATGATTTGGATTCTCAAAACAGTCCTATGTGCAACATGCGTACACATGCACGTAGTCCCATCCATGCTGATGGCACCGGCATGTCACAGGAGCCTGGGCACTCCTTGTCGTGCGGGTCTTCCCCGCCTGGGACACCGACTGGCCCGCCCCCGCATGGGGCCTCATCGCCAGCTGGGCCGCCCCCACACGGGGCCTCCTCACCAGCTGGTACGCCCAGACCTCGGGCCTCCTCGCCTGCTGGACCATCCACGCCTGGGCCTTCGTCACTCGTTGGGTCGGCACCGCCTCGACTGTCCACTTCAGCTGAGCAGTCTGCACATGGGACCTGGTCACCGCATGTGATGCCTGGGTCGTCGCCTGGTGTTTCTTCTGGTGATTCGTCCAGTATTTCATCTCCAGTTGCCACGCCTGCTCCATCTCGTGTACAAGCAACAATGCCACCACCTGCTCCGACTCCTGTAATCTCAAGACCTCACACTCGCAGTTGCAGTGGCGTTTTTTGTCCCAAGAAGCGTACTGATGGCACGGTTGCCTGGCTTGCAACCTGTATGGCTCATGCAGTCTCTGGCTTGCAACCTGTATGGCTCATGCAGTCTCGGATCCCACGTCTGAACCCCGACATTATCAAGCTGCTATGAGTATTCCACACTGGCGGACTGCCATGGAACAAGAGTACCATGCTCTATTTCAAAATAAAACATGGCATTTGGTTCCTCCTCCTCCTAGTGTTAATATCATTGACTCCAAATGGGTGTTTAAAGTGAAGAAGCATTCTGATGGATCCAATGAGCGCTACAAGGCACGTCTGGTTGCTAAAGGTTTCAAACAACGCCATGGTCTTGACTATGAGGATACTTTCAGTCCAGTTGTCAAACCCACTACCATCCGTCTCTTGTTATCTCTGGCAGTTACACGTGGCTGGTCTCTCCGACAATTAGATGTCCAGAATGCTTTTCTTCATGGTGTATTAGAGGAGGAAGTTTATATGAGGCAGCCCCCAGGTTTTGTTGATTCTGATCATCCTCATCACCTTTGTCGCTTGGACAAAGCACTCTATGGTCTGAAGCAGGCTCCCCGTGCTTGGCATGCTCGTCTTGCGACTGCTCTCCATGCTCATGGTTTTGTTCCATCGACGGCTGATACATCATTGTTCCTTTTCCAGCGCTCCGATGTCACCGTCTATCTTCTGGTTTATGTTGATGACATCATTCTTGTCAGTTCCTCGGTGCATGCCGCTGATCGTCTTCTGTCAGCTCTTCGTTCTGAGTTTGCTATTAAGGACCTTGGAAAGCTTCATTATTTCCTAGGATTGGAGGTTGCTCACACTTCTGATGGACTTTACCTCACTCAGAAGAAGTATTCCTTGGACCTCTTACGTCGTGCTGGTATGCTCAAGTGCAACCCCTCCTCCACACCCATGTCTGCTACTGACAAGCTTTCTGCTGTTCATGGTGATCTTCTATCTCCCGATGATGCTACTGAATATCGTAGTCTTGTTGGTGGCCTACAGTATCTCACTATCACCAGACCAGATATTGCCTTTGCGGTCAATCGTGTTTGCCAATATCTGCATGCACCTCGCGACTCGCATCGTACAGCAGTCAAGCGCATACTTCGTTATGTTCGCCTGACAGCCTCTTATGGATTGCATCTTCGGCCTGCTACCTCTGGCGTTCTTTCTACTTTTTCCGATGCAGACTGGGCAGGCAATCCTGATGATCGACGATCCACGAGGGGATATGCAGTCTTTTTTGGCTCTAACTTGATTGCTTGGAGTGCCCGCAAGCAGGCCACGATATCTCGCAGTAGTACAGAGGCTGAGTATAAGGCTGTGGCTAATGCAACTGCAGAACTTATTTGGGTACAGTCTTTGCTTCATGAGCTGCGAGTACCTCAGCGACAGCCACCGATTCTTTGGTGTGATAATATTGGCGCTACATACCTTTCTTCCAATCCGGTATTTCATGCGCGAACAAAACACATCGAGGTTGATTACCACTTTGTCAGAGAACATGTTGCACAGAAACTACTCCAGATCAAGTTCATTTCCTCTAAAGATCAACTTGCAGACATCTTCACCAAGCCGTTGCTGTTACCTTTGTTTGAGAACTGTCGGCACAATCTCAACATGCGGAACACGGTTGAGATTGAGGGAGGGTGTTAGAATTGTAGTTATACACGGTCTCTTATATTGTATTGCCTTCTAATTGTACATGTATTCTCTTATAAATATAATACAAAAGCCACCCCTGGAGGGTACGACACTTCATCCAAAATATTCTAAACCTAATACCCATTCTCGACGCCCGCCAAAGACATCCCCATCATTATCAGCGAGTGGTGGGAGCTCGACCTTGTCGAGCTCGACAAGAGGATGCACAACGATAACTTCGCTGACAACCCGCTGTCGACGACCATCGATGGTAAGCTCGGCGACCTCACGAACTGCTCCGGCAAGCTGGAGGAGAGCTTCATCCTTGAGGTGGTGCGTGGGGAGACATATTGCTGCGGATCGTGAACACGACCCTCTTTTCGGAGTACTACTTCAAGGTCGTCGGGCACACGTTCACGGTGGTGGGAGCCGACGGGTACTACCTGAGGCCGTACAAGACGGACATGGTGACCGTCGCGCCAGGGGAGGCCATCGACGTGCTCATGGCCGCCGAGGCCCCTCCCGCGCACTACCGTATGGTTGCGCTCGCGAACCAGCCGCCGGAGCCTGACCCGCAGATCCCTGGGTTCAACTCCCGCGGCCTTGTCCGCTATGCGGGATCCTCCCACAACAACAATGGGTTGCTGGTGCCTACTCCGCTCATGCCCAGCCAGCACAACACCATGCCGTCCTACTAATTCCACCACAACCTAACTGGCCTTGCCCGCCCAGACCGCCACCGCATTCCCATGCACGTCGACGAGCGCCTCTAATTCACACCCGGCCTCGGCTCCATCTGCCGCAACGGCACGAAGACGTGCCAGCGCCGGCGGAGTCACGGGACCATTGTGGTGGCCACCATGAACAATGTATCCTTCCGCCACCCGACCAACACGTCCCTCCTCGAGAGGTACTATAACGGCCGGATAAGTGGCCTGTACACAGAGGACAACCCCGACAATCCGCCGCAGCCATACAACTACACTGGCCGCTCCCTGATCCCGCCGAGCCCACTGGAGGAGCCGCTGGAGCCGATGTTCAAGGCGACCAAGCTACGGAGATTCCGGTACAACACCTCGATGGAGATCATCTTCCAGAGCACGGCGCTGCTACAGAGCGACTCAAACCCCATGCACCTCCATGGCTACGACTTCTTCGTCCTCGCTATGGGGATCAGCAACTACGACTCCAAACCAGACCCCAAGAAGTTCAACTATCACAATCCACAGCTGAGGAACACGGTGCAGGTGCCCAGGACCGGCTAGGCTGCTATGCGTTTCGTCACCGACAACCCCGGAATGTGGTACCTCCAGATCCATTTTGAGTTGCACATCATCATGGGCATGGCGACGGCGTTCATCGTGGAGAACGGGCCGACGCCGGAAACTAGCCTTCCCCCGCCGCCACCAGAATTCAAGAGGTGTGGCTCTAATGGCTTAACTCAGCCATAGAGCTAATTAATCTGGATAAGGACTAAGGATGTACTCCCTCCGTAAACTAATATAAGAGCATTTAGAATACTATAATAGTGATCTAAATGCTCTTATATTAGTTTACAGAGGGAGTCACTGTTCAAGATATCTTCCGATATTCTGATAAATCGGCCGATTTATCGCTTATCGTTGTCTGGCTGATAAGATAAATCGACCAATAAATCAGCCGATATGGCGATAAATCGGCAGATATGCCGATAAACTTGCCGATTTACCCCTTATCATGGGTCGACCGATAAGTTCCCGATAAGCGATATCCCCAACATTGGAGGGAGTACTTGTGAAAGTTGGGTCATGAACTTTTATGATAATTAGTACAGTACAAAATGTTGGCCGTAGTAAGCCGCGGTGACGATCGGGCGCGCACTGGCCGTGTCGGGTGTGTTGGGCCCGTAGCTAGCGTGTGCGTGTGTAGGTTGGTTAGTCAGCTGCGCGGGGGTGTGGCCGCGCCGGGCGCTGGACTCGGTGGCGTGCCATTGCGTATGTGCGCGGCGGACGCAGAAACTGTGGAGCGCGGGGCGTGGAGTATGTGAGAGCTAGGTGGTTAGCAATGCATGGGAAGCGGCCGCGGTGCGCGGGTCGTTGGGCATGCGGGTCGTGCGTGTTGCCCAGCGAAAGTGTAGGGGCTGCGTTGCCGTTGGCTATAAAACTGGATGCTCTCGGAATCATACGTGATGTGTTGTGTTTTGAGTTTGTGCTCAGGAAATACATAACGAGGCCGTACGTGCGGCGGCGGGTGTTCGAGCGCCCGGTGAAACTACCGGTGTCTTTGTGTCCATCTCCTTCCTCTAGTCTTCTTCTTCCTCGAGAGCTGAGTGAGTCAGGAAGGTCGAGCTCCGGCGAGCAGGGGGAGGCCGACGGCAACAACAATTAGTATCAGAGCATCGGGTTCGGAGAAGCTCGCCGGCGATGGCGCTCGTCCCGCTCGGCGGAGCATGGTGATGCCGTGCGTGCGGGGAGCGCAGCGGCCACGGCGGAACTGCGCGGTGGCGCAGAGGCTGTGGTGGCGCGGCGTGGCTCGGCGGAGGGAAGGCCAAGCTCCGGGACACGCCGGATCGGCCGCATGGATCGCGTCGGTGCGCAATCATGGCGCGAGCTGGAGGCGTGCAGAGCGTGGCGAATAAGCCGCGGCAGCGAGCCGGGCGCTACCGGTGCGTGTTATGGGTGCGCACTGGACGCGTCGGGCGCGTCGGGACCGCGGGAGTGGACCGCGTCGAGGCGCTGGACCTGGTTGCGCTGATCGCGTATGTGCGCGGCGGGAGCGCGGGGACGTGGGGACTGCGCGCGAAGGGCACCGCGGCACGGTGGTGGCGCGGCAGCAACATCAGGGTGGTGGCGGCTATGACGATGATGTCGATGGCGCGGCGGAACGTGCGCTGCCGGCAGACGGCAGCGTCGAGGACGTCGGTCTCCTCTAGGCCACGGCTTAGGGGGAGAGTGTTGGCCGTAGTAAGCCGTGGTGACGATCGGGCACGCGTTGGCCGTGTCGGGTGTGTTAGGCCCGTAGCTAGCGTGTGCGTGTGTAGGTTGCTTAGTCAGCTGCGCGGGGGTGTGGCCGCGCCCGGCGCTGGACCCAGTGGCGTGCCGTTGCGTATGTGCGCGGCGGACGCAGAAACTGTGGAGCACGGGGCGTGGAGTACGTGAGAGCTAAGTGGTTAGCGACGCATGGGAAGCGGCCGCGGTGCACGGGTCGTTGGGCATGCGGGTCGTGCGTGTTGCCCAGCGAAAGCGTAGGGGCTGCGTTGCCGTTGGCTATAAAACTGGATGCTTTCGGAATCGTACGTGATGTGTTGTGTTTTGAGTTCGTGCTCAGGAAATACATAACGAGGCCGTAGGTGCGGTGGCGGGTGTTCGAGCGCCCGGTGAAACTACCTGTGTCTTTGTGTCCATTTCCTTCCTCTAGTCTTCTTCTTCCTCGAGAGCTGAGTGAGTCAGGGAGGTCGAGCTCTGGCGAGCAGGGGGGAGGCCGGCGGCAACAACACAAAATAAGAGCAAATAATGATGGAAGTGGATTCTTCATTGTGTCAACAGATGATTCTTACTGTAAAGAGATCTCTACTGTAAAAGATAGATCATTTTTTGATTTTATTTCCAAATTGTAATATTATTGTGTGAACTACATCAAGCTAAAAGTTGGTCCAGTAGAATTCCGTTTGTTAAGTGAAAAGTAATGGACTTATGAATCATTGTTTTTTACTATTGCTGATGATGCATATGCCTTGTAAAACTTCTCCACTGTCTCAAATCCTTCAAATGTCAGACTTACTTTAGGCTTCGTATTATCATAACATTCAGGTCTAAAAGACGAACACTATAACATCTCTACTCCTAATGGACGAATTGGTTGAATAGTCCTCCCCCCACTTTCAACCGGTTTATTTTCAACCGGTTTTTCTTCGTCCCACCTCCCACCAGCCCCTCCCACCGGTTTTTCTCTTTTCTCGTCTGACCGGCAATACCCAACGTATTTATGGTAATCAATCATAATTAATCCACGTATAGTAATAAATCAATCTAGGTATGGTAAGGTCATAACTCAGGAAATTTTGAATATTGTAATTATATGGTAATAAATTTAAATTACCCCAAAAGCTATCAATCCAGGTATGGTAAGGCCATAACTCGGGAAATATCGAATATGGTAATAAATTTAAATTACCACCAGGTATGGTAAGGCTATCGATCCAGGTATGGCACACCCTCACCTGATCACCTATCACAATCTCCAGCGCCACGCACGCACCAACGTATTTATGGTAATCAATCATAATTAATCCACGTATAGTAATAAATCAATCCAGGTATGGTAAGGTCATAACTTAGGAAATTTTGAATATGGTAATTATATTGTAATAAATTTAAATTACCCCAAAGGCTATCAATCCAGGTATGGTAAGGCCATAACTCGGGAAATATCGAATATGGTAATAAATTTAAATTACCACCAGGTATGGTAAGGCTATCGATCCAGGTATGGCACGCCCTTATCTGATCACCTATCACAATCTCCAGCCCCACGCACGCACCAACGTATTTATGGTAATCAATCATAATTAATCCACGTATAGTAATAAATCAATCCAGGTATGGTAAGGTCATAACTCAGGAAATTTTGAATATGGTAATTATATGGTAATAAATTTAAATTACCCCAAAGGCTATCAATCCAGGTATGGTAAGGCCATAACTCGGGAAATATCAAATATGGTAATAAATTTAAATTACCACCAGGTATGGTAAGGCTATCGATCCAGGTATGGCACGCCCTCACCTGATCACCTATCACAATCTCCAGCCCCACGCACACACCAAAGAACCCACCCGGCACCAAACACAGCTCCTCTCGATCCCCTCGACTAAACGCCGCCACCGTCGTGCGATCTTCCTGACACAGACGCCGTCGCCGCCTCCTTCCCACCTACGGCGTCCCCCACGTCCATGGTGACGGCGCTCGCGTCCTACACTGACCCTCCGCCTCATATAGGTTGGTCGTTGATGGAGTGGGATGTGCCGCTGCGGTTTGGGGAGGCGCAATCATGATCTGGTTGGGATCTCAGTGTGGACTCGTTCTCTGCGATGAAGGATGGCGCTGCCTCCCTGGCAAATGGGATCGGAGGAAGGGGCTCTATGTCGTGAATGTCGGCGAGGCAGCGGTCGAAGGCGAGCCCGACGGTGAGCACGGGTGTTCGTCCCATGAAATAGGCGGCCACGGAGGGCGGATCTGAGGCCACCCCAATCGCCGATGGCCCTTCCGCCCATCGCTCATCGCCTCCATTCTCTTTCTCCTCTAAATCTTTGTCGCCCCTGCCTGATTCTGGCCGACGCCATCTGGCTCTCGCATCGACCACCACCAGCATGGCTGCGGACGAGGTGCAACCGCAGACGCCGCCGCCGCCATCCTCATCCACCTCCTCCACCATCCTTCCCAGCCGTTGTCGGGGGCACCCGCCATTTGCGCTCTAGCCCACCCGCTCCCTCCTATCACCCCCCTGCCTGCCAGCCCCGTGATCCATGGCACAGATGGCAGGTACTACAGCGACATCCTCCCCAGCGGATCCGGCCTCCTCCGATGGAGATCCATCCTGGGCACCGCCTTATTCTCATGCGTGCACGTCTATATCAACGTCTCATTCCACCTCACCTGAGCCTTTACCTTCCCACCTCTGCTTCAGATCCACATCACTTTGCAAGGTATGTGCTTGATTGTTCCGAACTGGATCGATGGATTGTGCAAGGTACTTTGGGTGTCGTCATTGACGGCAATTGTCACGCCATGCTACCATCGGAGGGGTCCCTCATAGATCATTAGGGTCTTCCGAACTGCACGAGCTCCATTGAGAAGGATGTTTTTAATTCTGGTTTTGCCTACATGCTTTCTTTGCCCGTATCTACTTAGCTAATGTCTTCTTATAGATAGTAGCTGCTGAAGTGGTGATAAAAGTTTTTCACTATAAGGAAACAACCATGATAACAAAAATGTATATTCCCTGACCTTTGACCTGAAGTACTTTTTCATTAGAAACTTGCAACAGCCAGGCATTGAAATTAGCAACAGCTTCGTACGTACTGAACTAATTTGCAGCAACACGTACTGAACTAAGTTAGGTTATGCCCATCGTTCCAACATGCTTAGTGATAACCACCTAGCAAGCTGATCAAACATGAAAAAATTGAAGTGCTACTGCTAATCGTACTATTCTGAATGTGAAAATCTATTTAATTGGCTCTTCTCTAATTGTACACTTGCATAAATCTTAGATCTTGCAAATTACAGTATAACCATAAAAGTCATGCTTTGACTCCTATAGGGCCTTTTGCACTTTAATATGACTAATAATTTGCCTTAATATCACAGATTGTATTACTACCTTTCTAAGTGAATGACATTCAAGAAGGTCATTAAATAAAACCAAGAAATCCTTCTGGTATTGGAGTGTAGGAAAGTTGAGACTATAAAACCAAAAGGTTATATTTACGTTTATTAGAGAAGGTTCTTTACTTTTTATAGGAAAACACAAAATGTTGCGATGTAGAGTCTAGGTGGTGGGCCTCCTTGATCCACTTGGTGGATGAGGGCGACTCCGGTCCTGGCACCCATAGTGCCAGTGATCCAAAAATCATAGGGCCTGGATATAGCCCTAGCAGACGTATGCGGCTTGCGCATCGAGCTTGGTCGTCTCGAGCATGGAGATAGGCGAGTTGTAGACCAAGAGCTGGTACAGAGATAGGCGAGTTGTAGACAAGAGCTGGTGGGCAGCAAGAAACGCATGCACACCAAAGAACAAATCTGAGTCACATGCCTACTTCTATTGGTTTCTACAAAGAGCGGCTAGCTTAGATCTTAGACCAGCCGGTCACTGTCGAGGTCGCCAAGGTGATCTTACAGCACCGCCGTGGGGATTTCTCATGATTTTATGTAGGCAAGCCGCAAGCGGTGGTGGTGATTGGCTGGGTGGTGTCGCTGCCTTGGGAAGAGACAAAGTGATGGTAAAAGTAAGCAGGATCCGATGATTCTTCCGTGGGGATAGCCAAAGTCAAGATGTCGACTACAGACTCGTCGCAGACTTGCAGTGAACCTGGATGCGGCAAGCCTGATTTGTGGATCGATGGCGGGTCTTGACTTTGTTAGGCTGGGATTGGATGGTTGCGGAGGGTGGTGTGCTTGGTTGGGTTCCCATGGAATAATGTGGCCTCCTCATGGATCTGGTCATGCCCATCCTAGAGAACATTGTGTCCCTAGCTCCCTCGAGGAGCAAGGACAGTGCAAGCGGCAGCAGGGGGTAGGGGTAGATGTGGGGAGGGATGTCGGCGGCTACTCGAGGTCAACATGATGAAACCCTTGAAGTCCCATCTTCATCAATGGAAGTGGAAGAGCACGAAGTCGAGATTGGATAGGAGTTTGAGTTCTTTTTGGCACCGATCGGTTCCCCACTTTAGAGATGTATTTTTTTGCGTGCGAGCAAATAGTGGGTTGATTGTAAAAGGGATAGGCACTTTTCAACAGAAGTGCATGACGGACCAAAAATATGACCTCATTTTATTCGTTTGATAGATATTGTATTATTCGTTGTTGTTCGTTCGGTGAAATTTCCTAATATTTGATTGTTGTGTTTCTAATTAGAGCACCCCATAATCACCCAATATGAGGGGATGATAAATGAAAGATACTGATTATAAATTTTGACGAGCCCGTGGCAACGCATGGGCGTTATACTAGTAAAGAATAAAATCGCGATAACCACATTCAGATCACTAAATTGATTGGGATCAATCATAAGGTGCAAACTCATCAAACTTACAGCTAGAGGTATGGCTACATTCTCTTTCGGTGTGCCAAACTATCCAATGTTCATATGTATTTGCATGTAATTAGTTGGCTCCATATGACTGCAAATGCATCTATAGGATCAAGCTTTCACACGTGGCAATGACACATGTTTTAATAAACCAAGGACTGGACTTTTTTTGGTTGTGCCTCGTGAAACTTGTGATGTTGTAGTGCTGCTGATTGCTACTGATCCCGTGGTTGTTCATTCAAGCAACCAGCTGATCTAGCGTATAAGAGCTCCTTAGACTGCTATCAGGACATTATGCATGCGTCGGTGAACGTTGAGATCATGTTAATTGGGATGATCAACACTTGCATGGGCAGGCGCTTGCCAGTGGATGTCGTCATGCTAACCAGAGAGCAGAGGGGAACGGAGGTTCGATCTAGGGTTCCACACCACCATTGGAGAGAGGAGTACTGAGAACAGTCAATTACACGCAAGATGCAGTCGGACGACTAGAGTTGTTATTGGAAAGTATAAAATTGTTGGTATAGGCATGTCAATGAAAAATTACTGCAAATTAAGCTAAAGCAAAGGATTTAGATCGAGGGCCTGAGAAAAGAGGGATGCAGAGATACACGTAGGCATCGGATTCACAAGATATGTTCCCTATAACAATCTGAGTAGGTGCATCTGATAGACGCGACCCACTTGTAGAAAATGGGGCAAAGGTCCAGGCCGGGTCAGCCCATTAGTCCCGGTTTAGTCCAGAACCGGGACCAATGGGGGCATTGGACCCGGTTCGTGAGCTCAGGGGGCCGGCCGGGCCACATGGGCCATTGGTCCCGGTTCGTCTGGACCTTTTGGTCCCGGTTGGTGGGACGAACCGGGACCAATGGGCCTCGCTCCTGGCCCACCATCATTGGTCTCGGTTGGTGGCTTGAACCGGGACCAAAGGCTCCTCTTTAGTCCCGATTCATGCCACCAACCGGGACCAATGAGGTGCCTATATATACCCCCTCGCGTAAGAGCAGAGCACACTGCTCTGTTTTTCTGGCCGAGGGGGAGAGGGCTTGGTGGTGCTCTAACTCACCTCCTATGCACACAAAGTGTTTGATGGAATGCCCGAGCCACACTACTTAAGCTTTCTCCTCTCCAAGCTTGACCTCCAAACTCCATTTTCCTCAATATTTTTCTAGGTTTAGCGGCCCATCACGCCCCGTCCCCATCTTCACCGCCGTCGATCACCCGCGCCGAGCTCATCGCCGGCACCACTGTGGTGAGCCTCTTGTTCTTATCTTCTTTATGAAAGGAAAAATATTCTTACTTGTATGTTTACATAGATACTTGTATTATTTTTTTACTTTTATTATTGCATCTTATATAGTGCGATGGTTTTGGTATCCGCCCTCGTTGGCCCTAGTCCTGTCTATGATTCGGATGTGGTATATATATTATCTTCATAACTATTGGTTCATTTATTGTTTATGAAAATTATGCCGACCGACATGACATAGATTTTATTTATGTAGGATGTATGTGAATCGGAAATTCCAACGGACCCTATTGTCGAGAGGTTAAATTTAGTTGAAGAAGAAAACAATTTGTTGAAGGAAAAAAATAAAAAAATTGAGGAGGAGAAGATGATATTGGAGTTGCATGTTGCGGATGTCGTCGATGATCACAAGATCAAGATGGATGCAATGCGCTTGAAGATTAGAAAGATTAGAAAATATGCCATTCATACCGAAGCTTGGTATCATTATGCCGTTGGATCAATTATTACCTTGGTTGCGATTATGATCACCTTTGTTTTCGCATTGAAATGTTTTACATAGTTTCAATGTATGGTTTAATTAATTAGATGCTCTGGAGAGCTATATGTTGTTAGATGAGAACTATGTATGTACTTTGGTTTTAATGTGATGATGAACTTCTATTAATTTGGACACTTAATTATATATAATGCACGCAGATGAACCGACAATGGATGTACGGTGACAGACACACCTCCGAGTATATTTAGGTCGTGCATGAGTTTCTCGATGCGGCTGAGGCAAACAAACATAATGGTTTCATGTGTTGTCCATGCACTGAATGTGGGAATACGAGGTCTTACTCTAACTGGAAAATCCTTCACTCCCACCTGCTTTACAAGGGTTTCATGCCACACTATAATGTTTGGATGAGGCACGAAGAAATAGGGGTTATGATGGAAGACAACGAAGAAGAAGAGTACGATGACAACTATGTACCCCCTGAATACGGTGATGCTGCAACAGGGGGAGCTGGTGAAGATCAAGAGGAACCAGACAATGTGCCCAATGATGCTGCAATGGGTGAAGTTGCTGAAGATCAAGAGGAACCAAACGATGTGCCCGATGATGATGATCTCCGCCGGGTCATTGTCGATGCAAGGATGCAATGCGAAAGTCAAAAGGAGAAGCTGAAGTTCGATCATATGTTAGAGGATCACAAAAAAGGGTTGTACCCCAATTGCGAAGATGGCAACACAAAGATCGGTACCGTACTGCAATTGCTACAGTGGAAGGCAGAGAATGCTGTGCCTGACAAAGGATTGGAGAAGCTACTGAAAATATTGAAGAAGAAGCTTCCAAAGGATAACGATTTGCCGGACAGTACATATGCAGCAAAGAAGGTCGTATGCCCTCTAGGATTGGAGGTGCAGAAGATACATGCATGCCCTAATGACTGCATCCTCTACCGCGGTGCATACAAGGATCTGAACGCATGCCCGGTATGCGGTGCATTGCGGTATAAGATCAGACGAGATGACCCTGGTGATGTTGACGGCGAGACCCCAGGAAGAGGGTTCCTGCGAAGGTGATGTGGTATGCTCCTATAATACCACGGTTGAAACGTCTGTTCAGAAACGAAGAGCATGCCAAGTTGATGCGATGGCACAGTGAGGACCGTAAGAAAGACGGGAAGTTGAGTGCACCCACTGACGGGTCGCAGTGGAGAAAAATCGAGAGAAAGTACTGGGATGAGTTTACAAAGGACCGAAGGAACGTATGGTTTGCTTTAAGCGCGGATGGCATTAATCCTTTCGGGGAGCAGAGCAGCAATCACAGCACCTGGCCCGTGACTCTATGTATGTGTAACCTTCCTCCTTGGATGTGCATGAAGCGGAAGTTCATTATGATGCTAGTTCTCATCCAAGGCCCTAAGCAATCCGGCAACGACATTGATGTGTACCTAAGGCCATTAGTTGAAGAACTTTTACAGTTGTGGAATGGAAACGGTGTACGTACGTGGGATGGGCATAGACAGGAGGAATTTAACCTAAAGGCGTTGCTGTTCATGACCATCAACGATTGGCCCGCTCTCAGTAACCTTTCAGGACAGACAAACAAATGATACCACGCATGCACGCACTGTTTAGATGACACTGAAAGTATATACCTGGACAAATGCAGGAAGAATGTGTACCTGGGCCATCGTCGATTTCTTCGGACCAACCATCAATGTCGAAAGAAAGGCAAGCATTTCAAAGGCAAGGCAGATCACCGGAAAAAGCTCGCCATGCATACCGGTGATCACATACTTGCTATGGTCAATGATTTACACGTAATCTTTGGAAAGGGTCCCGGCAGACTAGCTGTTCCGAATGATGCTGAGGGACACGCACCCATGTGGAAGAAGAAATCTATATTTTGGGACCTACCCTACTGGAAAGACCTAGAGGTCCGCTCTTCAATCGACGTGATGCACCTGACGAAGAACCTTTGCGTGAACCTGCTAGGCTTCTTGGGCGTGTATGGGAAGACAAAAGATACACCTGAGGCACGGGAGGACCTGCAACGTTTGCACGAAAAAGATGGCATGCCTCTGAAGCAGTATAAAGGTCCTGCCAGCTACGCTCTTACGAAAGAAGAGAAAGAAATCTTCTTTGAATGCCTGCTCAGTATGAAGGTCACGACTAGCTTCTCGTCGAATATAAAGGGAATAATAAATATGCCAGAGAAAAAGTTTCAGAACCTAAAGTCTCATGACTGCCATGTGATTATGACGCAACTGCTTCCGGTTGCATTGAGGGGGCTTCTATCGGAAAACGTCCGATTAGCCATTGTGAAGCTATGTGCATTCCTCAATCCAATCTCTCAGAAGGTGATTGTCGTGGATCTAAGACTGACAGTAGAATGGGGGGTAGGTATGAGGAGGCAAGATCCTAGCTATGGAGTAGTTGTACACACGAGTTTTACGAGTTCAGGCCCTACTCGGAGGAAGTAACAGCTCTACGTCTTGGTGCCCTGAGGTGGTCGACTGGATTATACATGTGTGTGTGTTTACAAAAGTGCGAACCCCTGTCCCAAAGGAGGGGGGTGGCTTATATAGAGTGCGCCAGGACCCCAGCTCCCCTCCGTTACACAGGGTTCAATGTTCATAAAGGTGGGGCGTTACTGGTAATGTCTACAATAAAGTGTTATAAATGCCCATAATGCTATGGTTTAAGTCGCGACCGTTGCAGAGTGGAGGGCTTCTCATCTTCTGGTGGTCGAGTGTCTTCAAGGTGGTCGAGTGTCTTCAAGGAAGTCGAGTGAGCACATCTTCATGGTCGAGTGGATGATATTTTCTCTTCGACTGCTTCTGATTCTTTGTAAAGATGTCCTCGGGGAGGGTATGCTAGACAGGTCCATGACCCTACCCTAGGTACATAGCTTCATCATTAGCCACCGAATGGACCTGGGTTCGAATGAGGAAGGGGTTGAGAACACTTTCGACACAGTCTTTGTGCTATGAATATGCCTTGTCGTGAAACAATGAGTTGAGGAGACGACGTCAACTCCTTTCTCAGTCGCCTTGGTCCATTCTTGGTTGTTGTCGAGTGAACTTTCATGGTTGAATTCAGAATGATGATGTAGAGGGTGTTTGTCTTCAGTCTGACAGGTTGTTCCGCTCTCCGCGGATCTCGCGGGATTCGAATTTTGGGAAGCGCACCAGACGGGAGGAAACAAGGTCATCAGGACGGATTAGGTAAGTCTCCTCGATCCCCGCGCCACCTTTTTCGCCACGTATTGCGCACGTGACTGTTGTGGGATTTGTTTAGATCGCTTGGGTCCACTATTCAGCCACTCGGCGGAAGGTCTTATAAAAGGTCTCGGGCTAGGCCTCTGCTCCGCACGCCACCATTCTCTCTTCTCTTTCTCCCGATCTCTCCGCCACTCTCGCTTCCGCCGCGTCGCCGGACCTCCGCTCGAGCTCGATCTGCCACCATGGGGAAGGATAAGACGGCAGCGCTGGAACGCGCGAAGAAGGCGACCACGAAGGCGAAGGGCAAGCGGACCAGGCGGGGCGGATCCTCGTCGAGGTCCGGCCTGCCGGCGCGCTGGATCCAAGGCGACTGGATCCGTTCGGCAATCACGTAGGACGACCTCGACGACCTGGTGGAGGGGGGATTGATCCCCCACAAGCCGGCTCGGCTCCCGGGGGATGAAATTGAGCCGCAGCCTAGAGAGGGTGAGTGTGTCCTCCTAGCAACCCACGTAGATCGCGGATTCTCGCTGCCTCCCCAGCCTTTCTTCCGGGGTTTTTTGAACTTCTTTGGGGCTCAGCTCCACCATTTCACTCCGAACACCATAGTCTATCTGGCCGCTTTCGTGTCCATGTGCGAAAACTTCTTGGGCTGTCGACCGCACTAGGGGCTTTTCAAACACATCTTCACTTGCCGTTCCCAGTCGGTCAAAAAGGCCAAGTCGAGTGACGAGAGGACGCGGGTGATCCAGATGTGCGGTGGTATGGGCATCCAGATGAGGAGCAAGAGTACTTTCACAGCGATGATCCTTCCTGACTCGGTCCGGGGCTGGCAGTCGACTTGGTTTTACTGCAAGGATCAGGCAACCCCTGGCCAGTCGACTGGACTTCCTCCCTTCTCCTTGGCTTGAGTGGAGAAACCTGCTCCCCTGAAGGCAGTTCCAGAAGAGAAGGCGCAGGTCAAGGAGCTGGTCGAACGGGTCGTCCAGCTTGTCCGCGACGGAGTGACCGAGATGGATCTGCTGGAGGTATTTCTCGGTCGACGCATCCAACCTCTTCAGGCGCACGATCATCCGATGTGGATGTACTCTGGGCTCGAAGATACCACTCGGATCCACCCGGAGGAGGTCAACAAAGATATCTTGGAGAACTGGTTGAGGGGAATCACTGGCAACAAAGACAACCCTCGGGGATCTAGGAGGGTGATTCCATTTGACAACTCGCGCCAGCTGGAGCAGGTATATTTCTGTTTTATCAAGTATCTTTCCGATTCACCATGTGATGTCCCGTTTGTGGTCGACTGAATGTCTTTTGATTGTTATCCTTTCAGGCCCTCATTGAAATGTACTCGATGCCCAACGGAGTGCAGGACCCCGGCGCTGAAGAAGAAGGGAGCGGGGGTGAGAGCGGCGAGGAGCATTCGGAAGCCGAGGAGGAAGAGGAGAGCGATGAATCGACAGATGAGGAAGAAGTCGACTCGCCTCCTTGTAGGGAGAGGAGGTCCAAGCACACCCATGACCCGGCATGCGCTCCGGATTTGGTGGCTGCGCCGATCGGGCAATCCTCGAAGCGCCCCAGGACGTCTTCCCCGACGCCGACTGAGAAGCCTCCAAAGCAATCCAAGGTCGCGCCGCTTCCAGCGCCGAAAGTGCCGAAAGCCATCTCTTCCAAACCGCCCAAAGCTTTGCCTCGGATCAAAGTGACCGTTCCTACTATCTCCGGGTAACCATCTGACTTGTCCTTTATGTGGATTCATTAACTGGGTGTAACCGATTTAACGGGGGCCTTTGCAGTGCTGCTATGCCAGGGACCTCTTCATACCAGTATCGGGACGAGGAAATGGAGGATGCGGTGACCTCTAACCCAGGTATGAACTCTTGCGATTTCGATTCTTGATCCTTTTAGGGTCGAGTGGTTCACTTGGGGTCGAATGTTCTGTCTTGCAGCTCCACCCAACACCATTGACCTTCCGGACGACGACGAAGATGTGGCTCCTAAGCCTAGGAAGAGCAAGAAGGTAATAGCTGGCAGGGTGGCTCGGCAGGAACCAACTGCAACGCCTCCCGTTTGTCAAGCTAAAGACGCGGGCAGGGCCGCTGTGACGTTCGCTGCACCCTTGCCGAGTGGGCACCCCATGCAGTCGACCGCACCTGTGGTTCCTTCAACTATCCAACTCCAGACCACGGAGCCTCAAGCAGCTGCACCTGGGTCGTCTGCACATTTTTTCACCAGCTATCCTGCCCCAGACAACCAGTTGGAAGTGGCTGCGGAAGCCATCCGACAGGCTGATATGATGATGGAGCGGGTGAAGATAGTGCACGAGAGCAGTTAGGCTGCCTACGACGCTAGTGCCGCTCTTCGGGCCAACGTCGAGGTGAGTAGACTTTCCGACTGTTTTTGTTCACGAAAATTCTTCTTCTGCACAATCTCCTATTGTTCGCGTTGAATTTGAGCACCCACTGGGTGTTGCTATCGTTTTTGGTAGTTTCGCTCTTCCACTCAGTCTGGGCGAGTGGGACCAGAACCGGTGGGGGCACGCCAAGTGCACCCACTGGGTGTAGTCCCCGAGACCGCGGTCGACTGCTGGCAGTCAACTGTGGTCTGAGTTCTTCTTTTCTTGACGGCACAATTGTTCTTTCTCTCTCTTTTTTTACTCCTTGCACTCGACTCCGGCGGGCCGGGCGAGTGGGATCAGAACCGGTGGGGGCACGCCAAGTGCACCCACTAGGTGTAGTCCCCGAGACCACGATCGACTGCTGGCAGTCGACTGGGGTCTGAACAGCTTGTTGTCCACTTCTTTAGGTTTTATTCATTTGGAAATGAACTGCTTTCGAACCTATCAATTGACCTATCTCTTGCCTCTTGCAGAAGTCTTGTACTCTTATCTCCAAGTTTGCCGAACTCGAAGAGAAGCAGAGGCAACTCAACTTAGACTTGGAATTCGCTCTGCAAAATCTGAAAAATGCTGAAGACGAGGCCGCTGGTATGGAAGGTAACTGATTGCCGACTGAATTTCAATATATCTCTTTGATCTCTTTTTTGATTCGATTATTTCTTTTGCAGAGAAAATGAAGTTGGCTCTGGACAAGAAGGACTCGGACCTCGCCGCCGCGCAAAAAGCAGCCCAAGACAAAACCGCTCTCGCAGAGAAGAAGCTTGCTTCAGTCGGAACGCTTGAAGGAGAGGTGACTAGGCTGACATCTTGTCTTAATGAAGCTAACCGCGAAGTGACCAGCCTGAAGAAGGATAAGGTCGCCCTGAACGAAAAGGTGGAGTCTACAATCCGCAAGAGGAATGACACAGAAGCTTATCTGAGGACCCTCGCCAAGAAGCTTTATCTCATGCTGGGAGGTATTTCTTTTAATCCGACTATGTTGATGTTTGCCATTGGATTTTGCTCGGTTGATTGAACTGACTCTTGGCTGCAGAACTTTGTCAAGACTTTGACGACGAAACTAGGAGGGTCGAGATGGGTCTGGACCTATCGCTTCTCCGGTCTACGACGAAACTGCGATGAACGTGCTCCGACTGGAGTCCCGTATCGCCAGCACCACAAGCTACCTTGCACGCCTGAAGGAGGTTGTCTCTCGAATCGACTCGATGCTTTGGTCGGAGGCGACGCTTCAGAATGATCTGGAATCTCTGATGACTCGACTGAACAAGATCCCTGACCGAGTGCAAGAATGGAAGAAATCCTCCGCCCGGTGTGGTGCTGACTTGGCGCTGTCCCTGGTGCGAGTCCATTGCAAGGAGGTTCGTGAAGACAAGCTGTCTGCGATCAAAGTCGCTAACACCAAAAAGCACGACTTCCAGTCCTTCATGGATACTTTCATTGCTTCCGCCACTCGGATCGCTGATGGGATCGATCTGGACTCATTCGTGGAGCCTGCCAGTCCTCCTCCGGCTGAGTGAACAATCTTATGAAACTTGGATACGCATTAAATTTGCCTCGGAATGCCGAGTGGTTTCTGTAACCGTTTATCTCCTTCGGGCTTGGTGCCCGAGTACTTTTGATTCGCTGCTTGGAACCTTTTAGTATTTATCTGAATTTGGTTTATCTTCGAATGTGCTTGTGTTTGCCTTCGGATGGACTTTGCTTGCTGCACCTCTTCGTCCTTACGGATAGGGATGGAGCGGACGTTGTATTTGTGCCGCAGCTCTGAAGGAGAAGGTGGTAGTTGACCTACACCTCATCATCCTTGCGAATAGGGATGGAGCGGACGTTGTATTAGTGCCGCAGCTCCGAAGAAGAAGGTTGTAGTCGACCTGCACCTCATCGTCCTTCCAGATAGGGATGGGTCTCAAACTTAGGCAAGTACTGGACTGCAGCTAAGCCCCCGAGTGGAAGGATTTCTCTCCACTCGGTAGGATTTTTCCAAACTTAGGCGAGTGCTGGACTGCCATTAAGCCTCTTAGTGAGAGAACTTAGGCGAGTGCTCGACTGTAGCTAAGCCCCCGAGTGGGTGGACTGCTCTCCACTCGGTAGGATTTTTTCAAACTTAGGCGAGTGCTGGACTGCCATTAAGCCTCTTAGTGAGAGAACTTAGGCGAGTGGTCGACTGCAGCTAAGCCCCCGAGTGGGTGGACTGCTCTCCGCTCGGTAGGATTTTGTCAAACTTAGGCGAGTGCAGGACTACCATTAAGCCTCTTAGTGAGAGAACTTACGCGAGTGCTTGACTGCAGCTAAGCCCTCGAGTGGGAGGACTGCTCTCCACTCGGTGGGATTTTTTCAAACTTAGGCGAGTGCTGGAGGGCCGTTAAGCCTCTTAGTGAGGGAACTTAGGCAAGTGCTCGACTGCAGCTAAGCCCCCGAGTAGGAGGATTGCTCTCCACTCGGTAGGATTTTTCCAAACTTAGGCGAGTGCTGGACTGCCGTTAAGCCTCTTATTGAGAGAACTTAGGCGAGTGCTCGACTGCAGCTAAGCCCCCGAGTGGGAGGACTGCTCTCCACTCGATAGGATTTTTCAAACTTAGGCGAGTGCTGGACTACCGTTAAGCCTCTTAGTGAGAGAACTTAGGCGAGTGCTCGACTGCAGCTAAGCCCCCGAGTGGGAGGACTGCTCTCCACTCGGTGGGATTTTTTCAAACTTAGGCGAGTGTTGCACTGCCGTTAAGCCTCTTAGTGAGAGAACTTAGGCGAGTGCTCGACTGCAGCTAAGCCCCCGAGTGGGAAGATTGCTCTCCACTCGGTAGGATTTTTCCAAACTTAGGCGAGTGTTGGACTGCCGTTAAGCCTCTTAGTGAGAGAACTTAGGCGAGTGCTCGACTGCAGCTAAGCCCCCGAGTGGAAGGATTGCTTTTCACTCGGTAGGATTTTTTCGAACTTAGGCGAGTGTTGGACTGCCGTTAAGCCTCTTAGTGAGAGAACTTAGGCGAGTGCTCGACTGCAGCTAAGCCTCCGAGTGGGAGGATTGCTCTCCACTCGGTAGGATTTTTCCAAACTTAGGCGAGTGCTGGACTGCCGTTAAGCCTCTCACTTAGGCGAGTGCTCGACTGCAGCTAAGCTCCCGAGTGGAAGGATTGCTCTTTACTCGGTAGGATTTTTTCGAACTTAGGCGGAACGGATTCATGACTAAGCCCACCCACTGGTGGATTTCAAGAGTAAATAAGAACAACACAATCGAATGAGAGAACCGTAAGCTCTTGTCTTTGATAAACGAATTACAAAAGGTGTTTCTTATTACATTTTATTCGAACGAGTGTTTAAGTATAAAAGGGGCGGAGCAGCTCCGCGTTCCAAGCCAGTGGCTCATCTTTCTGATACTCGATATTGTAAAGATGGTATGCTCCGTTGTGGAGAACTTTGGTGACGATGAAGGGGCCTTCCCAAGTTGGAGCGAGCTTGTGTGGTTTCTACTGATCCACTCGAAGAACCAAGTCTCCTTCTTGAAAGGCCCGACCCCTCACATTCCTGGCGTGAAATCGACGCAAATCTTGCTGATGAATGGTCGAGCGGATCAAGGCCATCTCTCTTTCCTCCTCTAAGAGATCGACTGAATCTTGCTCGGCCTGCTCTGCTTCTTCTTCGGAGAAGAGTTCAACTCGGGGTGCGTTGTGGAGCAAGTCACTTGGCAGAACAGCTTCGGCTCCATAGACTAAGAAGAAAGGAGTTCTTCCAGTCGACCGATTAGGAGTTGTCCTTAAGCCCCACAGAACTGACAGAAGTTCATCAACCCAAGCACCTGCTGCGTGTTTGAGATCACGCATTAGTCGGGGCTTCAGTCCTTTGAGAATTAGGCCATTGGCTCTTTCTGCTTGTCCGTTCAACTGCGGGTGAGCAACAGAAGCATAATCGACTCGAGTGCCCTGAGAGGCGCAGAAAATTCTGAACTCATCGGAATCGAAGTTCGATCCATTGTCCGTGATGATGCTGCGTGGGACTCCATATCGGAACATCAATTCTCTGATAAAACTGGCAGCGGTGCTAGCGTCAAGGTTCTTGATGGGTTTGGCTTCGATCCATTTGGTAAACTTGTCGACTGCAAGGAGCACGTGAGTGAAGCCGCTTCTGCCGGTCCTCAGCGGTCCAACCATATCCAGTCCCCAAACAGCGAAGGGCCAGGCGAGGGGGATGGTCTTCAGGGCTGACGCTAGCTTGTGAGACATATCGGAGTAAAATTGACAGCCTTCACATCTGTCGACTATATCTTTCGCCATCTCATTTGCTCGTGGCCAATAGAATCCAGCTTGGTATGCCTTAGCCATGATGGCCCGAGAGGACGCATGGTGACCACAGGTCCCCGAGTGGATGTCATTGAGGATCATTCGACCTTCTTCTGGTGTTATGCACTTCTGACCGACTCCAGTCACACTTTCTCTAAACAGCTGCCCTCTTATCACAGTAAAAGCTTTAGATCGGCGGACAATCTATCGAGCTTCTTCTTCATCCTCTGGGAGCTCTTTCCCGAGGATGTACGCAATGTAGGGCACCGTCTAGTCAGGAGTAATGGCCAGAACCTCCATGATTAGGTCAACCACAGCTGGGACCTCGACTTCAATCGGATCCGTGGCGCTCTTGGGTTGTGGGGGCTCTTCAATGAAAGGGTCTTCCTGAACTGTCGGCTTGTGAATGTGCTCCAAGAACACATTGCTGGGAATGGCCTCTCTCTTGGAACCTATCTTTGCCAATTCATCGGCTGCTTGATTTTTCAATCGGGGGATGTGGTGGAGTTCTAACCCCTCGAACTTCTTCTCAAGCTTTCTCACCGCATTTCAGTAACCAGTCATGGCTGGGCTTCTGACGTCCCACTCCTTCATCACTTGATTAACTACCAAATCTGAGTCGCCATAGACCATGAGGCGACGGACGCCGAGTGAGATGGCCATGCGCAACCCATACAGGAGTGCTTCATACTCTGCTTCATTGTTGGAGGAATCAAAGTGAATCTGGAGGACATATCTGAGCTTGTCTCTTCGGGGGGACACCAGAACTACTCCAGCACCAGAACCATTCAACATCTTGGATCCGTGAAAGAACATGGTCCAGTGCTCCGATTGAACTTGAGTCGACAGTTGCTGTTCGATCCACTCGGCGAGGAAATCTGCTATTGCTTGGGACTTGATAGCTTTCTTTGCCTCAAACTTGATATCCAAGGGAAGGAGTTCAATCGCCCATTTTGCCACTCGACCAGTTGCATCCCTGTTGTGCAGAATCTCTCAGAATGGAGCGTCGCTGATGACTGTAACAGAGTGATCTGAGAAGTAGTGTGCAACCTTCTTCGTGGTCATGTAAATTCCATAGACAAGCTTCTCATAGTGAGGATATCTCTGCTTTGACGGGGTCAAGACTTCAGAAATATAATAAATGGGGCATTGAACTTTGTATGCTTTTCCTTTTTCTTCCTGCTCGACCGTAAGTACTGTACCGACGACTTGTCCAGTGGATGCTATATAAAGCAAAAGAGGCTCTTTGCTGATTGGAGCAGCAAGCACCGGCTGGGTGGAAAGCAAGGCTTTTAGCTCTGCAAATGCTGTATCAGCTTCTGGAGTCCACTCGAACGCATCTGATTTCTTCATCGGTCGGTAGAGAGGCAGGGCCTTTTCACCGAGGCGAGAAATGAATCGACTTAGGGCGGCCAAGCAACTAGTAAGCTTCTGGACATCATGCACACGCACATGGCGTTTCATCCGAAGTATAGCGCCTACTTTCTCTGGGTTAGCATTGATTCCTCGTTCGGAAACAAGAAAACCGAGTAACTTTCCGCCTGGAACTCCAAACGTGCACTTTGATGGATTGAGCTTGATATCATACCTTCTGAGGTTGGCAAAGGTTTCGGCAAGGTCGGTCAGCAGGTCAGAACCTTTACGTGACTTGACCACAATTTCATCCATGTATGCTTCTACATTCCGACTGATCTGAGTGAGCAGGCACTTCTGAATCATTCGCATAAATGTGGCTCCGGCGTTCTTCAAGCCGAATGGCATTGTGACATAACAGAAGCACCCAAACAGGGTGATAAAAGCTGTCTTTATTTTATCGGGTCCATACAGACGGATCTTGTGGTACCCGGAATAGGCATCCAAAAAGGACAAATGCTCGCACCCAGCAATCGAGTCGACTATCTGATCGATGCGAGGGAGAGGGAAGTGATCTTTCGGGCAGGCCTGATTGATATGCTTGAAATCGATGCACATGCGGAGTGTGAGTCATCTTTCTTTGGGACCATGACAACATTGGCTAACCACTCGGAGTGGTAAATCTCTCGGATAAACTCAGCTACCAAAAGCTGAGCCACCTCTTCGTCGATTGCTTTTCTTTTCTAGACGGCGGACCGTCGAAGATGCTCTTTGACTGGTTTCTCTTTTGGGCCAAATCGCAAACGATGCTCAGCCAGTCCCCTAGGAACACCTGGCATGTTATAAGGCTTCCATGCAAAGATGTCCCGGTTCTCACGAAGGAACTGGATGAGCGCTTCTTCCTATTTGGAGTCGAGCGTGGTCGAAATGTGGGTCGGAGCTGCATTGGGGTCCGTCGGGTGAATGTGAACAGACTTCGTCTCGCTAGATGACTGGAATGCTGAATCCGTGGCTGGCTTCTTGACTCGCAACAAGTCACTTGGGTCTACATTTTTCTGGTATTCTTGCAATTCTGCCATGGCCATCTGGGAATCGGCGATCTTTGAGCCCTTCTGGAAACACTCTTCCGCCTTTTTCCATTACCAGAGATAGTGATCACTCCTCTGGGACCAGGCATCTTCAGTTTGAGGTACACGTAACAAGGTTAAGCCATGAATCATGCATAAGCTGGCCTGCCCAGAATTGCATGATACGCACTCTGAAAATCCACGACTTCAAACGTCAACTTTTCTTTGCGGTAATTTTTGGCATCACCGAAAACCACGTCGAGTGCAATCTGACCGAGGGACGCAGCCTTCTTGCCTGGGATGACCCCATGGAGACTCATGTGACTTTCACTGAGTCTGGACATCGGAATTCCCATTCCTTTCAACGTTTCTGCGTACAGAATGTTCAGGCCACTGCCACCGTCCATCAGGACCTTTGTCAGTCGAGTGCCTTCGACCACCGGGTCGACCACCAGTGCTTGCCTCCCAGGGGTGGTGATGTGCGCTGGGTGATCAGACTGGTCGAATGTAATGGCAGTCTGCGACCATTTCAAGTAATTGGGTGTCGCTGGAGCGACCATGTTCACTTCTCTGTTGATGACTTTCAATCGACTCTTGTTTTCAACATCAGTAAAAATCATTAGAGTGGAATTCACGTGAGGATAACCATCATCATCTTCCCCTTCTCTCTCAGCCTTGTTTGCCTCCTTCTCCTTTTCCTTGGGCTGTTTCTCTCGGAACTGCTGGATCAGGAGCCGACACTGTCGAGTGGTATGCTTCGGGTAAATGAAATTACCTTCATCATCTTTTTTGGTGTGGATATGGCACGACAGATCCAACACGTCATTTCCATCTTGATCTTTTACTTTCTTGGGGTTCCACTGCCCTTTGGGCTTCCCCTTGAACTTTCCTTGAACCACAGCCAAGGCCCCACCCGGAGCAGCTGGTTCGGCCTTGCGTTTTTGTTTCCGACTAGAGTTTCCTCCTCCGGCTTCGTGGGCGACTGCTTTGTGCTTGCCGCTCCGCAGTCGCTCCTCGTCTTCACCATTGGCATAATTGGTGGCGATTTCCATCATCCGAGTCAAAGTCATGTTTCCTGTCCGACTGAATTTCAGATTCAACTCTCGGTACCTATCGCCTTCCTTGAAAGCACAAATTGCCTGATGATCAGACACATATTCTACCGTGTGGTGCTGGGTGATCCACCTCTGGATATAATCTCTCAAAGTTTCATTCGGTTTCTAGACGCAACACTGTAATTCTGTTAAACCTGCTGGCCGCTTGCAAGTACCCTCAAACATTCTGACAAACACTCGGGCGAGATCTTCCCAAATATAGATGCTGCCAGGCGCCAACTAATTCAGCCACGCCCTAGCCGAGCCCTCCAACATCAGAGGAAGGTGTTTCATGGCCACCTCATCATTGCCGCCACCAATCTGGACAGCCACTCGGTAGTCTTCGAGCCAGGTGTCAGGCTTGGACTCTCCGGTGAACTTACTGACTCCAGTCGTCAACTTGAAGTTGGGGGGAATCACGGCAGCTCTGATAGCTCTGCTGAAGCACTCTGGGCCAGAGACATGCACCCTGTTGCTGGTTTGCGGGCCTCTGTCATGACCATCTCGGTGAGCTCTGTTTCTGTCGACCAAGCCTTGTACGAGAATAGATCTCGCATCAAAGCCTGGCTCCCTGGGTCGACTGGAATACATCTTCTGACGCTGTTAGGGCGACTGTCTTCATGTGGCCGCGGTATGTACGACCCACTCCTTGGAGGAGGCGTGGGCACTCGACGGCAACCATCGCGATCGGCTCGATGATCATACTGCTCCTGGTTTCTGTACTGATCATGCCACTCTCCACGTCCCTCACGCCTCGGGGGCGATCTCGGGCTATAGGCCGACTGGACCGTATCTGCGACCACAGATCTGCTATGGATCCTATCCCGCGACTGAGACACGGCCGTATTCTGCTCTCCTGCTGCCCGGAGCAAGGCCCTGATCTGCGCTAGACCTCGGCCAGCTTCTGACTGGGAAGGTTGAATCGACTCTGCTATCCGGGCCGCAGCTGCTAGGTTTTGGATCGGTGTTCGATATACCTGAGCCGGAGGTGGAAGAAGTTGGCGTCGGTTGGACTCAGGAGCACGTTGACGAGCGCGATCATCGAGTGCGCGCTGTAGGTTCTCCAGCCGAGTGCGCTCAGCCAGATTGGCCAAGCGAGCCTGTTCCAAGGCCTGGGCCTCGGGCGTTTCTCCAACTATAGGAGTATGCAGGGCATCCATGTTTCGGCGACGAAGTTCTTCTCTCTGCTGCGAGGAGAGAGGCTCGGGGCGGTACTCCTCGTGAACGCGCGACGGATCGCCGTTCCCGTCAACTCCATCTTCATGATCGAAGCCAGGAGGACCGCATGGTCCATTGACCATCAGGACTTCCGCTGCCGAGTCATTGCTACCGCACTCAGATGCAGTCTCTACGGAGCCAGTCGACAGATCGAGCAGGCCGTAGAGAGACTCATCGGGCTCGAGCGCCGCGACTTGAGGGGTGGCCAACTGGTGGGCCACCGCATGCTTCACCCACCGTTGAACCCTCGACCGACTGGTGCGCTTGTTCCGGCGGGTCGCAGGGAGGGGTGAAGCCGTAGGAGTCGACTGGTACTGGGTCGACGGTTGCCGCAGGAGGACGCCGCGGACGCACACGTGAAAGTGCGTCACCCCGCGGGCGGGGAGCGCATCGACGTCGAGTGGTGCCTCCTGAAGCCAATCAGAGTCGTCGGTGACAAACACGAGCGTGCTGAGACGGATCTCGCGGCCCTCAGCCAAACCTCCGCCTGGAACCATGATGATGGGGATCGGAAAAATTGCAACTTCTCCAATAAGTCGCTAAAACACCTGCCCCATGGTGGGCGCCAACTGTCGTGGATCTAAGACTGACAGTAGAAATGGGGGTAGGTACGAGGAGGCAAGATCCTAGCTATGGAGTAGTTGTACACACGAGTTTTACGAGTTCAGACCCTTCTCGGAGGAAGTAACAGCCCTACGTCTCGGTGCCCTGAGGCGGTCGACTGGATTATACGTGTGTGTGTGTGTGTTTACGAAAATGCGAACCCCTATCCCAGAGGAGGGGGGTGGCTTATATAGAGTGCGCCAGGACCCCAGCTCCCCTCTGTTACACGTGGTTCAATGTTCATAAAGGTGGGGCGTTACTGGTAACGTCTATAATAAAGTGTTATAAATGCCCATAATGCTATGGTTTAAGTCACGACCGTTGCAGAGAGGAGGGCTTCTCGTCTTCTGGTGGTCGAGTGTCTTCAAGGAAGTCGAGTGAGCACATCTTCATGGTCGAGTGGATGATATTTTCTCTTCGAGTGCTTCTGATTCTTTGTAAAGATGTCCTCGAGGAGGGTATGCTGGACAGGTCCATGACCCTACCCTAGGTACATAGCTTCATCAGTGATCGATCCAGAAACCGTACCAAGGCTAAGGAGTGATGTGGCGCAATGTCTTGTCAGTTTTGAGCTGGTGTTCCCACCATCCTTCTTAAATATCATGACACACGTCCTAGTTCATCTAGTCGACGAGATTGTCATTCTGGGCCCGTATTTCTACACGATATGTTCCCCTTTGAGAGGTTCATGGGAGTCCTAAAGAAATATGTCCGTAACCGCGCTAGGCCAGAAGGAAGCAACAAAGAAAACAAAAAAACTAAAAAAGTGTTTTCAAATTTGAAAAGTAATGGCACTAACAGAAAGTTTATAATTTTTTTAAAAGTAATGGCACTAATAGAAATTTTATAATTTTGCTGACCTAAAAGCAAAAAGAAATAAAAAATAAAGCAAAAAACAAATGAAAATAAATAATGCAGAAAACAAAACAAAAAATCTGGAAAAAAAATAAAAATAGCAACAATAAGTATTTTTTTGTAAATAGAAACAAAATAAATAAAGCAACAAAGAAAACAAAAAAACAAAAAATGTGTTTTCATATTTGAAAACTAATGGCACTAACAAAAAGTTTATAATTTTTTTAAAACTAAAAGCAAAAAGAATTAAAAAATAAAGCAAAAACAACAGAAAATAAATAATGCAGAAAACAAAACCAAAAACTGGAAAAAATAGCAACAATAATTATTTTGTTTTAAGTAGAAACAAAATAAAATAAATAAAGCAAGAAAGAAAAAAAAACAAAAAAAGTGTTTTCAAAATTGAAAACTAATGGCACTAACAGAAAGTTCATAATTTTTCTAAAACTAAAAGCAAAAAAGAATTAAAAATAAAGAAAAAAATAAAATAAAATAAATAATGCAGAAAACAAAAGAAAAAACTGGAAAAAATAGCAACAATAAGTATTTTGTTGTAAGTAGAAACAAAATAAAATAAATAAAGCAACAAAGAAAACAAGTGCCACCTACTGGGCCCCCACGGCCTGAATACGACTAGAAACCCTACCATGGGCCAGGATTCAGGTCCGCAGGAGGCCCAGTAGGCCCACAGGCACACAACATAGGGTTATGCCCGAAAGCCTGCATTTGAGAGGAGCTTGAGAGGGAAGGCGCAGCGGCACTTATAAACCACTCTCGAGCTCTCTCAGCTAGCGATGTGGGACTAAAGTTTTGGCACGGGGCAGCACAAGGCCTTTGGTCCCAGTTGGTGCCAGCAACCGGGACTAAAGGGGACATTGGTCTCGGCTCGTGGCACAAACCGGGACCAATGCCCCCCATAGTCCCGGTTGGTGCCACCAACCGGGTCCAAAGGCCGCCGCTTCCCGCCCTTTGGGCTGCTGAAAAGAGGCCTTTGGTCCCGATTGGTGGCACCAACCGGGACTGAAGGGGGCATTGGTCCCGGTTTGAGCCATGAATCGGGACCAATGCTTTTGCTATATAAGCCAACACTTAGGAAATTTTCACATTTCCCTCACAGTTGCCCTCGACGACGCCAAGCACATCGACGCCGCCAGGCTGCCCTGACGCCGCCCGCCGCCCCTGCCGTCGCCATCGCCCGCGCCCGTCGTCGTCGTCGCTCGCGCCCTCGCCCGACACCGTCGCCGCGGGCCGCCCCTGCCCCGTGGCCGTCGCCGTGCCGCCGTCCCCTGCCCCGACGCGTCGCCGCCTCTATGAGCACGCGCGTCTGCCGCCCCCGCCGCCGCCGTGCAATTTTTTTAATTATACATGCTGTTTTTAGATGTTTTTAGATTTTCATATATATATATATATGTATGCATTTTTTAGATATATGTATTTTTTGATGTATGTTCATATACGTATGTATGTATTTTTACATGTTTTTTTATGTATGTATGTATTTTTTTTCAATTTTAATGATGTTTTAAAAATACATATATGCAGAAGTTAGATTTTTAATTAGAAAAGTTTTATCTATATATGTTCTCTGATTTAGTACATTTTAGGTTAGTTTCATTTTAAAAAAAGTTTTATATATTTAGGAAGAAGGAATAGAAGGAAGAAGAAGGAAGAAGAAGAAAGAAAAGGTTTTATATATGAGGGTCGAGAGGGGGTCGACGGTCGCCGAGGGGTCGAGGGTCGAGAGGGGGTCTAGGGTCGCCGAGGGGTCGAGGGTCGTCGAACATGAGAGGAAGAAGAGGATAAAAAAAGAAGACGAAGAAGAAAAAAAAAGAGGAGAAGAAAGAATAGAGGAGAAAAAAAAAGAGGAGAAGAAAGAATAGAGGAGTTCTTCTCCCCTATTCTTTCTTCTTCTCTTTTTTTTCTTCTTCTTCCTTGTTTTTTTATCGGGAACGAGGGTCGTTGAGGGTCGCCGAGCGGTAGAGGAAACCCTAAATAGCAAGTATTGTCAGTGTGAGATACATGTGGCCGTCGGTGTCGGACACTACATCCACGTCCAACAAGTGACGCGGGCTTCGACGCCCACGTCACTTGTGGGACGTGGATGTAGTGTTCGACACCGACGGCCACATGTATCTCACACCCACGATACTTGCTATTTAGGGTTTCCTCTACCGCTCGGCGACCCTCGACGACCCTCGTACTCGATAAAAAAAAGAGGAAGAAGAAGAAAAAAAAGAGGAGAAGAAAGAAAAGAGGAGAAGAAGGAAAAGAGCCTTCTCCTCTTTTCTTTCTTCTCCTCTTTTTTTTTCTTCTTCCTCTTCTTTTTTTATCCTTGAAGCGTTGTCGAGGCCACCCCAAACCCTAGAGAACTAGCGTCGAGGCCACTTATTAATATTAGTTCTACGTTTGCCACTAATATATCCATCTGTCCTGTTTGAATAATAATTGCCATGTTGTAAATATTTGTAGAAACTATGGACACCGCCCGAGACGAAGTACAAGAAGAGTTGTTGGGCGACATAATCGCACGAGGAAGTGATGCCGTCTACTCGTTGTTTCTCAACGACACCGATGGTCTGGAAGCAGTTGGCTATGATTATGATGGCTCCGGTGAACCAATGCCGGTGCAAGAAGGAGACCGTGAGGACGGCTCCGGTGACCCAATGCCGGTGCAAGAAGGAGACCGTGATGACGTCTCCGGTGACCGAACCGAGTCCGACCAGGTATATATATTAGTTAAGCCTGTGCTGACTAGCTAATTGATGCATTCATTGTTTTGGTATGTACACATATTAATTAAGTCTTTGTTCTTTTTTCTAGCCCTCCGGATTGAGCACAACTTCGGTAAAGAGACGAGGCCCGAAGAAAAAGTTGAGCTCGGATGAAAGGTTTGAGATCATAGCAATCGCGCCCGACGGCCAACCGATTGAACCCATCCGGACAAAGAGCGCATTTGTTGCTTAGTGCGAGGTTCTGGTTAGGGATAAGATCCCGATCAGCATCTAGCAATGGTTAAAGACGGATACAAAAGACCCTGAGGTGTCTTATGTCAATGATATGTAGAAAAATGATCTTTGGACTGAGTTGAAGTCAAATTTCACCCTACTGCCAGAGGATGATCCGGAGAAGCCAGTTAAAGAGCAATTAATCATGTCTTTTGCTCTTAAGAGGATGGCAGAACTATTCAGGAGGTGGAAGAAAGAGCTGAATAAGTTTGTCGATAAAAAAGAGACACCAGAATTCAAGGGCAGATAAGAGAAGATCGGAGATCACTGGCCCGCATTTGTGGCCCACAAGACATCGGAAAATAGTAAGAAGATGTCGGCGACAAACAAGCAAAATGCTGCGAAGAAGAAGCATCACCATCACACGGGGTCAGGTGGCTACCTCGTAGCCCGGCCTAAGTGGGCCAAGACTGAGAATGATCTGGTTGATAAAGGGATCGAACCAGAGACAATTAACTGGCCAGAACGTTGCCGGACTTGGTTCTTCGGGGCTGGCGGAACCTTGGACCCTGTATCAGGGAAGTGCATTTGGACGGACGAGCAAATGGAAATACCAGTCAAGAGGCTTAAGCACTATATCGAAGCAGCACAGCAAGGGACGTTCGTTCCAGACAGAGAGAACGACGAGCTCACAATGGCCCCCGGGAATCCTGAGCACCCTGGACGGACACGAGGCCCGCCAGGCTCCATTCCGTGGAAGACTGGGTTTCCAGACGCAGGCGGTTACAAATGCCACGAGAGGAGGAAGAAAGAGGAGCAGACCCAACTGGAGGCGCTGCACGCTAGGGTACAAGCGATAGAGGAACGAGAAGCAAATAACAACAAACGAACTGCCAAAGCTTTCCCCGAAGCTACCCCGCCATCTCAGCGGAGAAGCAGTGTGGCTTCCACCGAGCTGCTTCAGCCGGAGCATGTCTTGACGGCTCCTGCCAGCTATCCCGTGGATGCTATCACGGAGTCTCAAAATTGCCACCTTATGAAGCAATGGATTAATATGAAGGTCAAGGCGGCTGTTGGCTCTGTTTTTCCTACTGAACCCAGCGCAACTTTTCATTGCCGGCCGATTCCAGAAGGATATGCTAGGGTGATGGTCGATGAAATAACGGAGGGATTTGAGGACCTCCAGCTTGACCACCCAACCGGTGAAGGGGAGACTCGGCTGGGTTTTGCTCTAAAGACTCCATGCCTATGGCAGAAGGAGCTCATCAACCTTCCGAACTGGATGCCTCCGCCTCCTCCGGCGAGTCATGGCACTCCGCCTCCTCCACCGCCTCCTCCTCCGGCGAGTGATGATCAAGGCACTCGGCTGGCTCCTTCTCCGCTGCGTGGCGGCACTCCACCTCCTTCTCCGCCTGCGCCGGCGCGCCCGAGCAGCCAGCCTCCTCCTTCTCCGCCTCGTCAGCAAGGGCGGAAGAGACCCGCCGCCGCTCCAGCTGCTCCGGCGCGTCGTAGTCCTTCTCCTCCGCCTCGTAAGGAAGTAAAGAAGACAGCCGCTCCGTCTGCTCTGGCGGCGTCTAGCAGTACAGCCAAAGGCGGTAGGACATACAAATTCGGTCCTTCTCTGAAGACTCCAGAGAAGTTACCATACGAGAGGACTCCGGAGGAGAACGCCGAGATCGCATGAGAAGAAGTGAGGAACTTCTTTGAAGGGGTGAAAACAAAGAAATTTGCGAAGCCATTTGCCGAAGCGGAGTGGTCGGGAAGTAATGTCAGTGATCAAAGGCTGAAAGAACGACGAGCTGGGAAACAAATTGCCCAGCTCGGCGAACAAGCGAAGCAATCGTTCCCCCACTCAAGGTGCCTAGCGACATCGTCGCTAATGATCCAAGGATGGTGCCCGGTTATAGCAATCTTGGAGATTACCTACCCGACGATGTACATTATGATTTCATGGAGGTGCATGTACAAAGATACGAGTACTGGAAGCCTCTCGTCAAAGATGAAAGATCTCTATCAACGATGATGCAAAGATTGCATGATTGTACACGAAAATCTACAGAGAGTCTAGGGGGAGGAGTACTTTGTATGTGAGAGTTAAAAAGGAGCATGACCTCATTGGAATTGAACTGTTGCCTGTTCCATTTGAGGAGTTCTTTCAATTTTTCAATCAATTGGCCCTCGATAAAGCAATGGTCACCTGCTACTGTGTGTAAGTAGTACTACTTCTGTCATTAAATCTCTCTATATAGCTCAGCTCTTTCGTTGCATGTATTTATAATTATCCTCACTATATTATGCAGATTGAAGTTCGTCGAATTGAAGAAAAGACAAATCGGTGATATTGGGTTCATTAACACAAATCTCATAGATGCAACTCAGGTTAAATTTCATGCCGCAGATACCGAGGCCAACTTGCTACGATCGTTGGTAATAAATGAAAACAAAGATATAATACTCTTTCCTTACAACTTCAAGTGAGTGTTACTGTCTTGTGCATATTCGGTTTCCCTTATATATTAGTCAAGGTTATAGTAATGTAATTGATGAGTTATGCATGCGTATGCAGTTTCCACTATATTCTCCTAGAGATTAAGCTTGAGCAGGGACTAGTAACCGTCTTAGACTCGAGACAAAAAGATCCCCAGGACAATGCGGACATGACTCAAATGCTCGAGAAGAAAGTTAAATCGATCATTATCCACCATATCAGCAACTTTGTTCATTTCCTGATATATCAAGTAATTGTTTTCTTTGTCTGGCAAGGTTTGGAGAAAATTCACCAAAAAAGCTCCGGGACTGCCGAAGAAGCTGCAATTTAGACACCCGAAAGTAAGTACTATAGTAGCATGTTCCGCGCATCTCCTAGTGATTCAAGCACTAGTTTCATCAATATCATTTGGCATTCTTGCTTATCAGTTTGATTGACCTCTATTTCTTGTAAAGTGGTTGTGGCAGGATCAAGGGAATGATTTCTGTGGATACTATGTTTGCGAGTCCATCCGCCACACGACCTGTGAGCGGGGCTACTCTGATGAACAATATGAAGTGTGTAAATAACAACATTCACAATTTTATTTTAGTGTTGAGTTTCATTCATTCATATATATATATATATATATATGTATGTATGTATTGACACCCTTCTTCAAATTAGATGTTTCGGAAGCGGGATGAACTCCTAGCACCAGCTCGCATGCGAGCAATTCAAGAGGAATTGGCGGCATTCTTTCTTAACCACGTGATCGCTGAAGACGGAGAATACTATGTGGACCATGTGTCTGTATGTTAGGAGAATATATTTGTAAGAGATAATTATTGTATATATGTAGCCGGTAGTGTCGGATAGATATACGAGAAATTGTTGTTCGACCAATCTCTCGGAGAAGGAGAGGTGGTCGATATCACTTCTCTCTGTATGCATATATGTTCATGACGATCTTCTGTTTCCTTCGTTTGCTTACTAGCTAGCTAGCGTGTCTAGTCCTCTCTATACATATGTATAGTACGTAGCGTCGACCAAGCACGGACATAAGAGAGGACACTTCTCTCTATTAATTATAGCTAGCTAACACAATATATGAAACACCTAAATTAACCCCCCAAAACCCCCCTTTAAAAAAAACCCCAGCCACAGAAATGCTAACGCGTGGATGCCTATTGGTCCCGGTTGGTGCCACCAACTGGGACCAAAGGCCCTCCTGCCTGGGCTCCGTGCATAGGCCACATGGACGCCCATCTGTCCCGGTTCTGGATTGAACCGGGACTAAAGGGACATGGCATTAGTACCGACCATTTAGTCCCGGTTCAGGAACCGGGACAAAAGGCCCTTACGAACCGGGACAATAGGCCCGTTTTCTACTAGTGTCCCTTACAAAAAGGATTGAGGGAGTCCTAGATTAGGGGGTCTCCGGACAGCCGGACTATATCCTTTGGCCGGACTGTTGGACTATGAAGATACAAGATTGAAGAGTTCGTCTCGTGTCCTTTGGCCGGACTTGGCGTGGAAGGCAAGCTAGGCAGTACAGATATGGATATCTCCTCCTTTGTAAGCAACCTTGTGTAACCCTAACTCCCTCCGGTGTCTATATAAACCGGAGGGTTTTAGTCCATAGGACAACATACAATCATACCATAGGCTAGCTTTTAGGGTTTAGCCTCTCCAATCTTGTGGTAGATCAACTCTTGTAATACTCATATCATCAAGAATAAATCAAGCAGGAAGTAGGGTTTTACCTCCATCAAGAGGGCCTGAACCTGGGTAAAATATCGTGTCCCCTGCCTCCTGTTACCATCCGCCTTAGACGCACAATTCGGAACCCCCTACTCGAGATCCACCGGTTTTGACACCGACATTGGTGCTTTCATTGAGGGTTCCTCTGTGTCGTCGCCATTAGGCTTGATGGCTCCTTCAATCATCGATAGCGATGCAGTCCAGGGTGAAACTTTTTTCCCCGGACAGATCTTCGTATTCGGCGGCTTCGCACTGCGCGCCAACTCGCTTGGCCATCTGGAGCAGATCAAAAGTTACGCCCCTGGCCACCAGGTCAGGTTTGGAAGCTTAAACTACACAGCCGATATCTGCGGAGACTTGATCTTCGACGGATTCGAACCCCTGCCAAGTGCGTTGCACGGTCTTGATGAATATGATTTAGCTCTGCCGTCGGGCAGTGTTTAGGATATCGCATCAGCGACTGCTCCGACCCTCAATTCAGGGCCAATCGCGCCATCCATGGACGGGTGGATAGACCCCGCCATGGAGGCCGTACTCTCAGCGGCGATCGAGCCAAAGGACGACCTTACCTTTCACGAGAGCCGTGTTGCCGAACTACCGGATCCTTCTCCGGCCACGGACTCCGAACCGCCTATGCCCGTGCCTGTCGAATCCGACTGGGCGCCGATCATGGAGTTTACCTCCGCGGATGTTTTTTAGCACTCGCCCTTCGGTGACGTACTGAACTCATTAAGGTCTCTCTCCCTGTTAGGAGAATCCTGGCCGAACTACGTTCGGCAGGATTGGGATGCGGATGACGAAGAAATTTGCCGCCCACCCATCACCCACTTAATAGCCACTGTCGACGACCTAACTGACATGCTGGACTTCGACTCCGAAGACATCGATGGTATGGACGACGATGCAGGAGACGAACAGGAACCACCGCCCACAGGGCACTAGACGCCCACTTCATCATATGATGTATAAATGGTGGACACACCCAAAGAAAATAACGACGAGGAACGGAAGGACGCCACGAAGGATTGTCCCCTCGAGAAGCAGTCAAAAAGGTGGCGCAAGTGCCGCTCCAAACCCCGCCTCGGCAGAAATAGCGGGCATATAGGCCCAGCGATAGAGCAGGGTGAACCATCGCCCGACCAGGGCAACACGGAGAATCAAACCGAACAACCCGACTCCATCGAAGATAACAGTCCAGACGACATCACACCGGATAGGCACCTGGAGCAACAGAATGCCCATCAAAGTCTGGTTGCCTCTGCGAGGAGTCTGAAAAAGTAGAAGCAAAGGCTCAGGGCCGCACAAGACACACTCAAAATCAGATGGAGTGAAGTACTCAACACAGCAGCGAAGTACGGCAGTAATCACCACACCAAGAGCTACCCGAAGCGAAAGTTGTTACCTGAATTCGATTAGGAGGCCTTAGATCCTCCACAATTAAAAATTAAAACGGCCATCCGGTCGGATAGACGACCTCATAGCCAACATAAAGCGGCAAACAACGCCGCACATAAACCAGTACGCGATCCGCCTAAGGACTCACATCAAAAGGATGGCGCAACCAGATCCATCTATGGACCACGCAAGCGCACTTCAACATACAATGCAACACAACAAACATCCGAACACCACGGTATACCCAAATACAGGGGTGCCGCACACCCCCTATGTTTCACTGACGAGGTGCTGGCCCATGAATTTCCAGAGGGATTCAAACCCATAAACATAGAGGCGTATGACGGAACAACAGACCCTGGGGTCTGGATTGAGGACTACATCCTCCACATCCATCTGGCTCGAGGAGACGATCTCCACGCCATCAAGTACTTACCCCTCAAGCTCAAGGGGCCAGCCCAGCACTGGCTTAAAAGCATCCCCGAAAACTCCATTGGAAGCTGGGAAGAGCTCGAAGACGCCTTTCGGGCAAATTTTCAAGGGACATATGTCCGACCACCGGATGAAGGCAATTTAAGTCACATAACTCAACAGCCCGGTCAGTCAGCCCGAAAGCTTTGGAACATGTTCCTCACTAAAAAGAACCAAATAGTCGACTGTCCGGATGCCGAAGCCTTAGCATCTTTCAAGCATAGTGTTTGAGACGAATGGCTTGCCAGACACCTCGGTCGAGAAAAGCCGAGAACAATGGCAGCATTAACAAGCTTCATGACCCGCTTTTGCGCGGGCGAGGACAGCTGGTTAGCCCGATGCAGCACCAGCGACCCAAGTTCATCCGAAGTCAGGGATGGAAACGGGAAATCACGACGCATCAATAATAAGCGCCGGAATAAAGAAGACAGCCCGAATAGCACGGCGGTAAACGCCGGATTCAGAAGCTCTCGGCCAGGTCAGCAAAAGCCGCCCTCCAAAGGCAACAGAGACGAACTGTCCAGCCTAAACAAAATTCTGGACCAAATATGTCAGATCCATACCACCCCTGATAAACCTGCAAATCATACCCACAGAGAATGTTGGGTCTTCAAGCAGTCCGGCAAGCTCAACACCGAACACAAAGGGCAGGATACACCAAGCGAAGACGAGGACGAGCCTCGCAAGTAAAGCACAGGGTAACAAAAGAAATTCCCAGCAAAAGTCAAAATAGTCAACGTGTTACATGTGATAAAGGGGAAAAACAAAGCGGCACCCCTAGAAAGACATGCCCGAGGGCCTATAACCGCAGAGCTCCGCCACTGGTCATCCCAACCGATCACCTTCGACCATCGGGACTACTCGGCAAGTATCCGGCACGCAGGATGGGCTGCCTTGGTATTAGATCCAATAATCACTACTAGGAAAAGGCCTACTAGTGGCGCACCAGTTTTGCCTACTAATGGCGCACTACTGGTGCGCCACTAGTACCACGCCACTAGTATTTTTACTAATGGCGCACCACTGGTGCGCCATTAGTATATGGTATACTAATGGCGCACCACGCCGTGCGCCATTAGTATAGACCACCATGTGCCATTAGTATGCCTCCCAGGGGGCCATATTTACCCACGTGCTTTGGCATACTAATGGCACACTGTGGGGTGATGCGCCATTAGTATCCTTTGGCATACTAATGGCGCACTGTGTAGTGATGCGCCATTTGTATCCTTTGGCATACTAATGTCGCACTTTAAGGTGATGCGCCATTAGTATGAATATTAGGTTTTTTTTACTTTTCTGATTTTTGCACAGGTTACAAAATATATTATTGGACATAATATAGACAGCAGCACACAGCAACAGCAGATTCATCGAATACAATAGAAGATTAGTCTCCGAATACAATTCATCATATTAGTCTCCAAATTCAAAAGACCGAACAAAGATAAAACATTACAAGTCTCGAGACCGTGAGTAGCGAGTTTGTCTTTACATTACAAGTCGATATCGATCATCTAAACTACCATCACATAGAAGAGAGCTGCGGTCATCACGATGAGCATCATCGCAATGAAACTGGTCTTCATCCGGTTCCTCCAACGCTCCCTCCTCTCTCCCACTAGATAGCGGGCGTATCTAGATTCCTCTTCCGCTCTAGTGGTGTACCCTTTGTAACTGTTACCGCTGAAATGGTGAACCTGTCTCCGACACTCCCAGTCGTCGTAGACTCCGGGAACCTTACCCTTGTACACGACATATGACGGCATCTCTATGCACAAGCCAAACAACAGACAATACATAAGCAATATATAACTATGCAACAAAAGGATCGGAAGAGAAAAGAAAGACATTAATAGCATGATTCATGGTCTTACTAATAAATAGCATCGATTACATCTAAGTTGAACGACTGTCCAAACCAAAGAGACATACAATTCATTGAAGTTTAATTACAACATGAGCCAATCAATGTTTCAGAACTACACATAGCATCACTACTTTCGACTCGACTTATGGGACCGGAGCATGGATGAAGCCGCCGTCTGTCGTGATGGTCATGAAATCGCGGGCGTTGTCAGCCTACATTTGTAGCATTGTGTCTATCTCACTTTTGGACGGTTGATATCTAAGGTAGAACTGCCCCGAGGTATGAAGGACATCTTGATGGATGATTTCTGCTAACTCCGACTGGATGCGAAAGAATTCTTGTCTGATGTCCGCGTCCTGAATTGCCGACAAGCTCGCGGCCCAATCTTTGAGATTATCTGGTAGCAGAAGGTGATGATGGTCCCGTACATCGCCCGCATGTGATGGAGGGCGTAGTAGGCATCCTTCTGACCGCCAGGCGGCTACTTGACGCAGCAGAACTTAGTATTGTGGGCGAAAACGTGCCTGCCGTACCTACGAACTGACCTGGTGAAGGTGCCTCCAGATTTGTCGTAGCCGGGGAGAACATCATCAAAAACTTTCTTGATATTTGTGTAGTCTATCTTGGAGTCACGGTTCGGGTCGAAATACGTGGCCATGGAATATTTCGGGCTTAAGAGGATGAGTGTGCATTGTGTGTCACTGCACAGAAGACGGAATGTTAGAAAAAAGAAAGAACGATCGAAATCTAAGAAATCATTTGTTTCGGGGCGGTTAAGGGATGACTTACTCGGGAAAGTAAGACACGAGGAAGTTATCCTTATCTGGGTTTGCCAGAATGACGCCTTTGAGGTGTGAACTCGCGACTTGGCGGTCCCCAGCGCTACCCAAGAGCTTGGCATGCATGTAGAAGGGGTCGACTATCACGATGTCCGAGGTCTTGTCTCTTATGATCCGCATCTCCATACTCAGTGAAAACAGCCGAACGAAGGTGTAGTGCAGCGGATGAAGGTTAAACATAGCAAAGATGTCATCAAACCGCAGGACGATCGTGCCCCCGATGGCACCATCCACAAAGCCCTTGCCCTCTGGCACCTTGGCCACGAAAACCGGGTATGCCACATCATTCTCTCTGAGACGCCGCTTCTCCAAAGAAAGAACACTGTCATGCAGACTCCGCATAGCACCCGTTGCAGCATTGAGCATATTTGTCAGTAGCATCGCCCTACCCGCCACATGCACCCTCCTCGAGATATCCTTAGGTGAAGGTGGCCCGTCCTGAACACGGATCGTACTCGGTGCCGGCTAGCTTGCACCGGCGCCCATTTTAGCCTTTCGTTTCCATCCCATCTTCTTGATCTACAGTAATGGGACCGAGTTCTGTGTTGGAAATATGCCCTAGAGGCAATAATAAAAGCATTATTATTATATTTCCTTGTTCATGGTAATTGTCTTTATTCATGCTATAATTGTGTTATCCGGAAATCGTAATACATGTGTGAATAACAGACATCAACATGTCCCTAGTAAGCCTCTAGTTGACTAGCCCATTGATCAACAGATAGTCATGGTTTCCTGACTATGGACATTGGATGTCATTGATAACGAGATCGCATCATTAGGAGAATGATGTGATGGACAAGACCCAATCCTAAACATAGCATAAAGATCGTATAGTTCGTTTGCTAGAGTTTTGCAATGTCAAGTATCTTTTCCTTAGACCATGAGATCGTGTAACTCCCGGATACCGTAGGAGTGCTTTGGGTGTACCAAACGTCACAACGTAACTGGGTGACTATAAAGGTATACTATGGGTATCTCCGAAAGTGTCTGTTGGGTTGACACGGATCAAGACTGGGATTTGTCACTCCGTATGACGGAGAGGTATCACTGGGCCCACTCGGTAACGCATCATCATAATGAGCTCAAAGTGACCAAGTGTCTGGTCACGGGATCATGCATTACGGTACGAGTAAAGTGGCTTGCCGGTAACGAGACTGAACGAGGTATTGGGATACCAACGATCGAGTCTCGGGCAAGTAACATACCGTCTGACAAAGGGAATAGAATACGGGGTTGCTTGAACCCTTGACATAGTGGTTCATCCGATGACAACATCGAGAAACATGTGGGAGCCAACATGGGTATCCAGATCCCGCTGTTGGTTATTGACCAGAGGTCGTCTCGGTCATGTCTACATGTCTCCCGAACCCGTAGGGTCTACACACTTAAGGTTCGGTGACGCTAGGGTTATTAGGAAGACAAGTATGTGATTACCGAATGTTGTTCGGAGTCTCGGATGAGATCCCGGACGTCACGAGGAGTTCCGGAATAGTTCGGAGGTAAAGATTTATATATGGAAAGTGGTTAAACGGACTCCGGAAAGTTTCGGGGGCATGCCGGTATTGTACCGGGGCCACCGGGAGGGTTCCGGGGGTCCACCGGGAGGGGCCACCCCTCCCGGGGGGCCACATGGGCTAAGTGGGAGAGGGAGCCAGCCCCTAGTGGGCTGGGCGCGCCTCCCCACCTAGGCCCATGCGGCTAGGGTTTGGGGAGGGGAAACCCTAAAGGGGAGAAGGGGGCGCCCCCCTAGCTTGGGGGGCAAGCCACCCTTTCCTCCTCCCCTTTGGCCGCCGCCCCATCTAGGGTTTCCCCTAGATGGCCGGCCCCCCTTGCCCTCACCTCCTATATATAGAGGGGTGAGGGGAGGGCTGCAACACACAATTAAAGGCGCAGCCCCTCCCCTCCCCAACTCCTCTCTTTCTCCGTCTTTGCTTGGCGAAGCCCTGCCGGAGAACTGCTGTACCAATTGCACCACGCCGTCGTGCTGCCATTGGAGTTGTCTTCCTCAACCTCTCCTTCATCCTTTCTGGATCAAGACGGAGGAGACGCCATTGTCCCGTACGTGTGTTGAACGCGGAGGCGCTGTTCTTTCAGCGCTTGGTCATCGGTGATCGGAATCACGTCGAGTACGACTACTTCAACCTCGTTCTAACGAACGCTTCCGCTCGTGATCTACAAGTGGTATGTAGATGCAAACTCACTCCCTTGACTCGTTGCTAGATGAACTCCTAGATGATCTTGGTGAAACGAGTAGGAAAATTTTTGTTTTCTGCAACGTTCCCCAACAGTGGCATCATGAGCTAGGTCTATGCGTAGTTCTTCTTGCGCGAGTAGAACACAATTTGTTGTGGGCGTGGATTTGTCAACCTTCTTGCCGCTACTAGTCTTTTCTTGCTTCAGCGGTATTGTGGGATGAAGTGGCCCGGACCAACCTTACACGTACGCTTACGTGAGACCGGTTCCACCGACTAACATGCACTAGTTGCATAAGGTGGCTGGCGGGTGTCTGTCTCTCCCACTTTAGCTGGAGCGGATTCGATGAACAGGGTCCTTATGAAGGGTAAATAGAAGTTGACAAATCACGTTGTGGCTTTCACGTAGGTAAGAAAACGTTCTTGCTAGAACCCTAATTCAGCCACGTAAAACTTGCAACAACAATTAGAGGACGTCTAACTTGTTTTTGCAGCAAGTGGTTTGTGATATGATATGGCCAAAGTTGTGATGAATGATGAATGATCTATATGTGATGTATGAGATGTTCATGCTATTGTAATAGGGATCGCGACTTGCATGTCGATGAGTATGACAACCGGCAGGAGCCATAGGAGTTGTCTTTATTCTTTTAATATGACCTGCGTGTCATTGAGAAACGCCATGTAAATTACTTTACTTTATTGCTAAACGCGTTAGCCATAGTAGTAGAAGTAATAGTTGGCGAGCAACTTCATGGAGACACGATGATGGAGATCATGATGATGGAGATCATGGTGTCAAGCCGGTGACAAGATGATCATGGAGCCCCAAGATGGAGATCAAAGGAGCTACGTGATATTGGCCATATCATGTCACGTTTAATATTTGATTGCATGTGATGTTTATCATGTTTTTGCATCTTGTTTACTTAGAATGACGGTAGTAAATAAGATGATCCCTCATAATAATTTCAAGAAGTGTTCCCCCTAACTATGCACCGTTGCTAAAGCTCGTAGTTTCGAAGCACCACATGATGATCGGGTGTGATAGATTCTTACGTTCACATACAACGGGTGTAAGACAGTTTTACACATGCAAAACACTTAGGGTTAACTTGACGAGCCTAGCATGTGCATAGACATGGCCTCGGAACACAGAAGACCGAAAGGTCGAGCATGAGTCGTATAGAAGATGCGATCAACATAAAGATGTTCACCGACGTTGACTAGTCCGTCTCACGTGATGATCGGACACGGCCTAGTTAACTCGGATCATGCAACACTTAGATGACTAGAGGGATGTCTAATCTAAGTGGGAGTTCATTATATAATTTGATTAGATGAACTTTACTATCAGGAACATTAGTCTAAAAATATTTTACAATATGTCTTGTAGATCAAATGGCCCACGTAGTCCTCAACTTCAACGCGTTCCTAGAGAAAACCAAGCTGAAAGACGATGGTGGCAACTATACGGACTGGGTCCGGAACCTGAGGATCATCCTCATAGCTGCCAAGAAAGATTACGTCCTACAAGCACCGCTAGGTGAAGCTCCCGTCCCACAGAACCAAGACGTTATGAACGCTTGGCAGACACGTGTTGACGACTACTCCCTCGTTCAGTGCGGCATGCTTTACAGTTTAGAACCGGGGCTCCAAAAGCGTTTTGAGAGACATGGAGCATATGAGATGTTCGAAGAGCTGAAAATGGTTTTCCAAGCTCATGCCCGGGTCGAGAGATATGAGGTCTCCGACAAGTTCTTCAGCTGTAAGATGGAGGAAAACAGTTCTGTCAGTGAGCACATACTCACTATGTCTGGATTACATAACCGCTTGACTCAGCTGGGAGTTAATCTCCCGGATGATGCGGTCATTGACAGAATCCTCCAGTCGCTTCCACCAAGCTACAAGAGCTTTGTGATGAACTTCAACATGCAGGGGATGCAAAAGACCATTCCTGAGTTGTTCTCAATGCTGAAATCAGCGGAGGTAGAAGTCAAGAAGGAACATCAAGTGTTGATGGTCAATAAAACCACTAAGTTCAAGAAAGGCAAGGGTAAGAAAGCCTTTAAGAAGGACGGCAAGGAAGTTGCCGCGCCCGGCAAGCAAGCTGCCGGGAAGAAGCCAAAGAATGGACCCAAGCCCGAGACTGAGTGCTTTTATTGCAAGGGGAGCGGACACTGGAAGCGGAATTGCCCCAAGTACTTAGCAGACAAGAAGGCCGGCAAAACAAAAGGTATATGTGATATACATGTAATTGATGTGTACCTAACCAGTACTCGTAGTAGCTCTTGGGTATTTGATACCGGTGCAGTTGCTCACATTTGTAACTCAAAGCAGGAGCTGCGGAATAAACGGAGACTGGCGAAGGACGAGGTGACGATGCGCGTCGGGAATGGTTCCAAGGTCGATGTGACCGCCGTCGGCACGCTGCCTCTTCATTTACCTACGGGATTAGGTTTAAACCTCAATAATTGTTATTTAGTGCCAGCTTTGAGCATGAACATTGTATCTGGATCTTGTTTAATTCGAGATGGCTACTCATTTAAATCCGAGAATAATGGTTGTTCCATTTATATGAGAGATATGTTTTATGGTCATGCTCCTATGGTGAATGGTTTATTCTTAATGAATCTCGAGCGTAATGCTACACATGTTCTTAGTGTGAATACCAAAAGATGTAAGGTTGATAATGATAGTCCCACATACTTGTGGCACTGCCGCCTTGGTCACATAGGTGTTAAACGCATGAAGAAGCTCTATGCTGATGGACTTTTAGAGTCTCTTGATTATGAATCATTTGACACGTGCGAACCATGCCTTATGGGTAAAATGACCAAGACTCCGTTCTCAGGAACAATGGAGCGAGCAACCAACTTGTTGGAAATCATACATACCGATGTGTGCGGTCCAATGAGTGTTGAGGCTCGCGGTGGCTATCGTTATGTTCTCACCCTCACTGATGATTTGAGTAGATATGGATATATTTACTTAATGAAACACAAGTCTGAAACCTTTGAGAAGTTCAAGGAATTTCAGAGTGAGGTTGAGAATCAACGTGACAGGAAAATCAAGTTTCTACGATCAGATCGTGGAGGAGAATACTTGAGTCACGAATTTGGCACACACTTAAGAAAATGTGGAATAGTTTCACAGCTCACGCCGCCTGGAACACCTCAGCGTAACGGTGTATCCGAACGTCGTAATCGCACTCTATTAGATATGGTGCGGTCTATGATGTCTCTTACCGATCTGCCGCTATCTTTTTGGGGCTATGCTTTAGAGACTGCCGCATTCACTTTAAATAGGGCTCCGTCGAAATCCGTTGAGACGACACCGTTTGAATTATGGTTTGGAAAGAAACCTAAGCTGTCGTTTCTAAAAGTTTGGGGATGCGATGCTTATGTCAAGAAACTTCAACCTAAAAAGCTCGAACCCAAGTCGTAAAAATGCGTCTTCATAGGATACCCAAAAGAAACTATTGGGTATACCTTCTACCTCAGATCCGAAGGCAAGATCTTTGTTGCCAAGAATGGATCCTTTCTAGAGAAAGAGTTTCTCTCGAAAGAAGTAAGTGGGAGGAAAGTAGAACTTGATGAAGTATTACCTCTTGAACCGGAAAATGGCGCAACTCAAGAAAATGTTCCTGAGGTACCAGCACCGAATAGAGAGGAAGTTAACGATAATGATCAAGATACTTCTAATCAAGCTCCTACTGAAATTCGAAGGTCCACAAGGACACGTTCCGCACCAGAGTGGTACGGCAACCCTGTCTTGGAGATCATGTTGTTAGACAACGGTGAACCTTCGAACTATGAAGAAGCGATGGCGGGCCCGGATTCCGACAAATGGCTAGAAGCCATGAAATCCGAGATAGGATCCATGTATGAAAACGAAGTATGGACTTTGACTGACTTGCCCGTTGAACGGCGAGCCATAGAAAATAAATGGATTTTTAAGAAGAAGACAGACGCGGATGGTAATGTGACCATCTATAAAGCTCGGCTTGTCGCTAAGGGTTATCAACAAGTTCAAGGGGTTGACTACGATGAGACTTTCTCACCGGTAGCGAAGCTAAAGTCCGTCCGAATCATGTTAGCAATTGCCGCGTTTTACGATTATGAAATATGGCAAATGGACGTCAAAACGGCATTCCTTAATGGTTTCCTTAAGGAAGAATTGTATATGATGCAGCCGGAAGGTTTTGTCGATCCTAACAATGCTGACAAGGTGTGCAAGCTCCAACGCTCGATTTATGGGCTGGTGCAAGCATCTCGGAGTTGGAACATTCGCTTTGATGAGATGATCAAAGCGTTTGGGTTTACACAGACTTATGGAGAAGCCTGTGTTTACAAGAAAGTGAGTGGGAGCTCTGTAGCATTTCTCATATTATATGTAGATGACATACTTTTGATGGGAAATGATATAGAACTCTTGGACAGCATTAAGGCCTACTTGAATAAGAGTTTTTCAATGAAGGACCTTGGAGAAGCTGCTTATATATTAGGCATCAAAATCTATAGAGATAGATCGAGACGCCTCATAGGTCTTTCACAAAGTACATACCTTGATAAGATATTGAAGAAGTTCAATATGGATCAATCTAAGAAGGGGTTCTTGCCTGTGTTACAAGGTATGAAATTGAGCTCAGCTCAAAGTCCGACCACGGCAGAAGAAATAGAAGAGATGAGTGTCATCCCCTATGCCTCAGCCATAGGTTCTATTATGTATGCCATGCTGTGTACCAGACCTGATGTAAACCTTGCCGTAAGTTTGGTAGGAAGATACCAAAGTAATCCCGACAAGGAACACTGGATAGCGGTCAAGAATATCCTGAAGTACCTGAAAAGGACTAAGGAGATGTTTCTCGTTTATGGAGGTGACGAAGAGCTCGTCGTAAAGGGTTACATCGATGCTAGCTTCGACACAGATCTGGATGACTCTAAGTCACAAACCGGATACGTGTATATTTTGAATGGAGGGGCAGTAAGCTGGTGCAGTTGCAAGCAAAGCGTCGTGGCGGGATCTACATGTGAAGCGGAGTACATGGCAGCCTCGGAGGCAGCGCATGAAGCAATTTGGGTGAAGGAGTTCATCACCGACCTCGGAGTCATACCCAATGCGTCGGGGCCGATCAAGCTCTTCTGTGACAACACTGGAGCTATTGCACTTGCCAAGGAGCCCAGGTTTCACAAGAAGACAAGGCACATCAAGCGTCGCTTCAACTCCATTCATGAAAATGTTCAGGATGGAGGCATAGAAATTTGTAAAGTACATACGGACCTGAATGTAGCAGATCCGTTGACTAAACCTCTCCCTAGGGCAAAACATGATCAACACCAGAATTCCATGGATGTTCGATTCATCACAATGTAACTAGATTATTGACTCTAGTGCAAGTGGGAGACTGTTGGAAATATGCCCTAGAGGCAATAATAAAAGCATTATTATTATATTTCCTTGTTAATGGTAATTGTCTTTATTCATGCTATAATTGTGTTATCCGGAAATCGTAATACATGTGTGAATAACAGACATCAACATGTCCCTAGTAAGCCTCTAGTTGACTAGCCCGTTGATCAACAGATAGTCATGGTTTCCTGACTATGGACATTGGATGTCATTGATAACGAGATCGCATCATTAGGAGAATGATGTGATGGACAAGACCCAATCCTAAACATAGCATAAAGATCGTATAGTTCGTTTGCTAGAGTTTTGCAATGTCAAGTATCTTTTCCTTAGACCATGAGATCGTGTAACTCCCGGATACCGTAGGAGTGCTTTGGGTGTACCAAACGTCACAACGTAACTGGGTGACTATAAAGGTATACTACGGGTATCTCCGAAAGTGTCTGTTGGGTTGACACGGATCAAGACTGGGATTTGTCACTCCGTATGACGGAGAGGTATCACTAGGCCCACTCGGTAACGCATCATCATAAGGATCTCAAAGTGACCAAGTGTCTGGTCACGGGATCATGCATTACGGTACGAGTAAAGTGGCTTGTCGGTAACGAGACTGAACGAGGTATTGGGATACCAACGATCGAGTCTCGGGCAAGTAACATACCGTCTGACAAAGTGAATAGAATACGGGGTTGCTTGAACCCTTGACATAGTGGTTCATCCGATGACAACATCGAGAAACATGTGGGAGCCAACATGGGTATCCAGATCCCGCTGTTGGTTATTGACCAGAGGTCGTCTCGGTCATGTCTACATGTCTCCCGAACCCGTAGGGTCTACACACTTAAGGTTCGGTGACGCTAGGGTTATTAGGAAGACAAGTATGTGATTACCGAATGTTGTTCGGAGTCCCGGATGAGATCCCGGACGTCACGAGGAGTTCCGGAATAGTTCGGAGGTAAAGATTTATATATGGAAAGTGGTTAAACGGACTCCGGAAAGTTTCGGGGGCATGCCGGTATTGTACCGGGGCCACCGGGAGGGTTCTGGGGGTCCACCGGGAGGGGCCACCCCTCCCGGGGGGCCACATGGGCTAAGTGGGAGAGGGAGCCAGCCCCTAGTGGGCTGGGCGCGCCTCCCCACCTAGGCCCATGCGGCTAGGGTGTGGGGAGGGGAAACCCTAAAGGGGAGAAGGGGGCGCCCCCCTAGCTTGGGGGGCAAGCCACCCTTTCCTCCTCCCCTTTGGCCGCCACCCCCATCTAGGGTTTCCCCTAGATGGCCGGCCCCCCTTGCCCTCTCCTCCTATATATAGAGGGGTGAGGGGAGGGCTGCAACACACAATTAAAGGCGCAGCCCCTCCCCTCCCCAACTCCTCTCTTTCTCCGTCTTTGCTTGGCGAAGCCCTGCCGGAGAACTGCTGTACCAATTGCACCACGCCGTCGTGCTGCCATTGGAGTTGTCTTCCTCAACCTCTCCTTCATCCTTGCTGGATCAAGACGGAGGAGACGCCATCGTCCCGTACGTGTGTTGAACGCGGAGGCGCTGTTCTTTCAGCGCTTGGTCATCGGTGATCGGAATCACGTCGAGTAGGACTACTTCAACCTCGTTCTAACGAACACTTCCGCTCGTGATCTACAAGTGGTATGTAGATGCAAACTCACTCCCTTGACTCGTTGCTAGATGAACTCCTAGATGATCTTGGTGAAACGAGTAGGAAAATTTTTGTTTTCTGCAAAGTTCCCCAACATTCTGCTCATAGACCGCCTTCTTGAGCGTGTTGGGGCTGATAATATTTTGCACCTCAGCTATCTGAGGCTCGGTGAAGGTGGTAGCTGGAGGTGTCTCCTGAGAACTGAACGCCAGACGATGCCTGTTGCAATTGGGTTTCTCCGCCGTACCATTTAGATCGTGGTCGTCTTGGTTGGGTTCTTGAGAAGGAGGCCCGCAGAACTCATCACCGTACCCATGTTTGGCAAAGTACTTATCGACGTTGGTAAATGTACCATCGCCGTGGTCATCGTCGTCCGGATCCTGTGCCGTATGCATGTCCGGATCCTGTGCCATAGGGATGTCCGGCATGTCCGGTAGTGTTGCGGCGTTCTTGCCATGGCTTGGCGCCGGCACGACTGGCGGTCTTGTCTATGGGGTGGTGTCCCCTACCCCCAAACGAATTTGGCTCTTCGGCCAAAGCAGGGGCCAGCTTACGCAGGCGTTGAGGGTCATCTCATCTTCTTCGTCGGCCCCAGCGGGTCGAATCGGAGGTAACAGCTCGTCGTAGCCTGGCAGCACTCGAACCACTTCAACCCTATACACTGTGGATGGCATGGGATTACCGTGGAACACGGGGTTGCCCGGTTGGACAATTCTGCCCTTGGCGACATCGACCAACTCGCCGCCCACGAAGTGCAGGAGAGTGCAAGGAACATTGGCGGTGCCCTGCAAAAACATGTAGGGCGTTAGGGATGCCCAGTCAAAGGCAAGGATATGAAGTCATCGGCCAAGAGGCTTAGTTACCGTGATGCCGTCGAGCTCGGCTAATGTCGAGGCACCACCAACGGCGGGCGTGCAACTGACGGAGGGGCCGCTTGCTGGCGAGGTGCCGACCGGCGTACACCCGGGTGCATTAAGTTCCAATGCCCGTGCCGGCGCCGGAGACACGAATACCGCCTCCGCCGGAGACACAAATGGCGCCGCCGGAGACACCAATGGCGCCGCCTGCACATTGTGCGAGTTGTTGGCCGTGAAGCTGGGAACCGGGGGAGGCCCCTGTTGGCCGCCCGCAATCCACGTCGTCAGCCGATGAATCAACGTAGGCACCATGGTGTTGAGCGTCGTTCCCAGTTGTTGTTGCACTTGCTCTTGGACAATCTCCGGAATCCGCGCCACTTGTGCCTTGAGTGCTTCAACCTCGCGCGACTGGCTTTCCGAGCTGGTCTTTTTCTCCTTTCGCCCACCAGCGGTATAGTATGACGACCATTTTGTGGACAAGCCTTTGCCGGCCACATGACCAGCTGACATCGGCTTACTGAGCTTATCCTTGTTTTTCATTACGTTCAACGCCCTATTTAAAGGGGTGTCGAAAGGGGAGCTCTGAGACGACCCCGCGCTACTGCTTTCATTGTCCTGTGGAAGGAACGTGAACCATTTAGAAATATTGGGGATTAATTAGAATGCAACCATATGGAGCTAATTACGCGGGGGATGTATTCCTTACTAGAACAAGCTCAAGCGCCCTGGTCTTCGGATCCGTGGTAAGCTCCTTTGTTACCGGGTCCTCCTTCTACCGGGCCCTGAGAAAGTTCCTGGTCTGCTTGTCACGGTATTTATCGATGCGGGGTGGTAGGCCTTGCTCGGCACGCTCCGCGTCCTCCTTATCCCATATAGGCTCCGCCACTCTGTAACCACCGGGACCGAGTTGGTGGACCCGTAAGTTCAACTTCCGCATTTCTGTCCCCCACTGACTTGATTCGGAGGTTGCGCTGCTCTCGCACTTGATCTTGAACTCCTTGTAGTCATCTTCGCTCATCAAAGGATATTTCGCCTTGATCTTCTCATAACTATCACCTTTTTCAATCATTGCCTTCCCCGTGCTTTTCCAAGTTGAAAGGGCCGTGCTCATCCCTGTGAGGCCGACACCGTTCACTTTATTCCCTGAGAGGCTGTGTTTGCAAACTCAGCGGGGAACTAATCACTTGGCTCTATTGCCACCTATGTTGGGTTTATCATCTAGGGTTTATCGATGCTAAGGATAATTCTAAGTTGGGCCTAATCATTTGGCTCTATTGCCACCTATGGTTTAATGCAGCAAGAATGGCGGGGCAGTTGATCCTGCTTAACTAAGTACTAAGATACCCCGACCCATGCATTAGTCGCAAGTACCCCATATGTCCTATTTTTAGCAAAGTCATGCTAAAATTCACGGAAAATTTCAGCATGACCTTTGCTAAAAATAGGACATATGGAGTACTCGAATTTGCCGGAACGGAAGTTAATCGACATTCCGGCAAACTCAAGGGCCTCTCGAGGTACCTGCAAATTCATCATGACACAATGGTCGGAGACAAAACCCAGCAACTTTACAAGTCTTTCACAGATTTGTTTGCAAGTTCTGATATGTAATAAAGATGAGCCTCCAATGCTGATTTGTTTGCCTCAAGACAAGATGAACCTCCAATGCCACAAGTAATCCAATGCAACATGGTTAAACACCAGAATCTTGAGTTTAATTTGATTAAGCTGCATTGTCTTGAGGCCTGGCTTACTTGTCTTTGTCTGTCAGCCAGCTCATGCATGCATGGGCAGCTAACTCACTGGTATCAGATCTGGTTATTAATAGAACAACAGGAGAAAAAAGAAAAAAATCATATAGAAGCACATATGAGAACATAGTCAAGTCAAGCATTGTGACAGGTTCTCAACATGAACATGAACATGTATTGACAGTCATATCTCCTGGGCTGGGCACCATGCCACTGCCCTAATTAAACCCTAAAATAAACATTTCTCTTCCCCCCTCCTATCCCTCTGTCTCTCTTTCCCAGCTCCAATCCCAAACACAAATTAAACCCTATATTTACTTGTAATTAAGATTCAGCCCTGGATAATCAACATACTCATCTTGAACCCTATATTTACTTGAAATTAAGAGTCCATATCTCTTGACTAGAACCACACCAAACCCATCTTGTGTTATGTATCACACCAAACATACCAGCAACTGAATACTAGGGCTTTAAGTTGCTTGCAGAGACTAGATAGCTCTACTCATTCTCAGGAGCTAGCACTACATACTTTATCCTATATTTTATTTTACTGGGATATAATAAAGAGCACAGTTTGCAATTAGTCTGTATCTAGTTGCAAATAGGACTGGATCCAGTTTTAGTCCTACATGTCTCTTACCTTGCAGGACAATGGTAGCAGCACACTGCTTGCAATGGTTAATGTCCAAAATAACTCATTTTCATCTATAAACCATGGACAAATACATGATACAGTGCATTTTTCTTCAGTGTGTCCAGTGCATTTTTTCGTCTATAAACCATGGACAAATACATGTTTGCTAGGCACCAAGTACTCATTGCATGATTTATGTAACAGTTTAGCGGCTTATTGCGTAGATGAAAAATAAGGACATGTTTTTTGGTAGTGCTATATAAGCAGAAAATTCTCTTTACATGGCACAACAAAGATGAGAAATGCAACACATAGTGATAATTTGCTAGGGGCAGCAAGGATAGGTAAAAGATTAGGTAGGAAATGATACCAGGGAAGTGACGCGGGAAGAAGAGCCACAGGATGAGTACAACGAATGCAATCCAGGCACCAACCTCTCCCCTGCAATTTTGATGTTTGATGATCACAAATTTGATTCAAATTTCTATATCTAATGTTGTACAATTAAAGCAACAGAGGATTTGACCTAAACCTAGCAAAAGAGAGAAGAGGGCATGGCCGGGAGGGAGGACAGGAGGAAGAGAGGAGAAGAGATGCAGAGGGAGGAGGGTTACCTGACCACGATGAGGTGGTGGCCGGAGCGGAGACGACGGAGGGCAGAGATGGCGAGCTTGGGGGAGGCGGGGATAGACGCGGGGAGGTCGCGGGCCTCCTCTCCTGGTGGACATGGGGCGGCTCCAAGTCTCCGGCGGCTCTGAGGCTCCAAATCTCCGGCGGGTTTCTAGGGTTTCGAGGGAGGCGAGGGAGGCGACGCTCGGGGGGGAGGCGGGGCTCAGGGGGGAGGCGGCGCTCGAGGGGGAGGAAGGGGAGAGGGAGGCGGCGGGGGCGCGTGGGCAGCTGCGGCGCAGTGGGTCGGGGCAGCGGCGGCGGCGGCACGAGGGAGGAAGGGACGAGGGAGGGACGAAGTGTATGGATGGGGGAAGATTAGAATGTTTTTTCTCATAGCAATGGCGCACCAGCGGGACTGTGTGCCATAAGTATTCTTTTTTTAGATAGCAATGGCGCACGAGTGGGATCGTGCGCCATAAGTATTCTTTTTTTAGATAGCAATGACGCACCAGCCAGCCGTGCGCCACAAGTAAGATTTTCATTATTATTATTTTGTTGCATCTAATAATTTTTTAGAAAATGAATATGAATATGAAACAGTAATAAATTTTTATAAAAACAGTAATAATTTTTTAAAAAATATCATGAGATTTGTTATTTGAAAATATTTATGAATAAAAATATATCATTAAATTTGTTATTTGAAAATATAATCAAATTTGTTTTTTGAAAATATAATCAAATTTGTTTTTTTGGATTTTTAGTTGCATTCATTTGTGACGGTGGAGCGGGGGAGGGTGCGGGGGTCGTCGGCGGTGGTGGAGCGGGGGAGGGTGCGGGGGGGGGGGGGGGGTGCTCAGCGGCGAGGGGGGTCTAGCAAGGAGGATCTGGCGAGGGGGGATAGCGATTGAGATGGAGGGGGATCGAGATCGAGTGTCCTCATGAATATTCAATATTTTTTCATGAATTCAAAAAGTGCCCATGAAATTTAAAAATATTCATGATTGTTCAAATAGTGCCCATGAAATACAATCGAGAAATGAAGACTACAATTTAAATACAATTGATCTTAGCTAGCTAGCTATCTATTCACAATCTTCTTGCCCTTCTTTTTCGCAAATGGAGTTCTTCTGTGGAACGGACGTCCTTTAGGTAGGGTGGTCCTACTTCTTCTTGTGGTGTATGCTGCTACTTGATCGTCGCCGTCATGTTCGATCTTCGGGTCGCTGTACTTGTTGAAGTCTTGCTCATTGGCTACTCCATCCATTCCGATGATCTTCCTTTTGCCTCTCCTCACGACAACACGATTGGGCTTTGACGGGTCGTAATGAAGAAGCATTGGTCCACTTGGGAAGCCAGTACCCATGGCTCATTTTTCGCGGTGACGTTTGCGCCCACGGTCTTGGATTTGGCTTCGGGTATAACCATGGTGGTGAAATACCGGTCTTCTTTTAGGATGCTCTTGGCCCATCTGACACGGAACATCGGGACCTTCTCTCCAACGTAGCTCAACTTTTTTGCCAGATCTCCTTGATCCTTCCGTAGTATCTGTTCTTGTCGTTACCGGTGTAGGATTCCATCATTACCCCGGAGTGCTGATAACCATCGCTCTTCATGTCCTTCTCCTCGATGTAGAATGTGTAGCCATTGATATCGTACGCCTCATAGGTCATCAGGTTGTGCTCGGCGCCCTGTGACAAGGCGAATATGAGTTGTTCTTCCGCGGAAGAATCCTCATGTAAAGGGTACGACAGAAGCTTCTGCTTGAACCAACGCGTGAAACATGAGTTGTGCTCTTTGATTATATCTCCGTCCGTCCTCTGTTGGCTTCGGTCATTGTACGTCTTCTCAATAAAGGTTTTGTGCTCTACCACCCAAGGATGGACCACGTCTATGTGTTGTAGCGCGACTAGGTTTGCACTTTCAAAGTCGGCGAGTCGACCCTCGAAGTCGACATGCATTTCATGGCGACCCTCACGGTGACCCCATCCAGCAAGCCTGCCGAGGTGCCTGTTGACGGGCAGACCAACGGGGTTCTCGATGCCTAGATAATTCGTATAGTAGGAGATGCACTCTTCGGTCAGAAAGCCCCTGGCTATACTTCCCTCTGGACGTGACATGTTGCGAACGTATCCTTTGATGAAACCATTCATCCTTTCGAATGGCATCATGCTGTGCAGGAACGTCGGCCCGAGTTGGATGATATCCTCCATGATATGGACCAGCAGATGCACCATAATGTCAAAGAATGTAGGCGGGAAGTACATCTCAAGCTCGCATAGTATCACCACGATCACTTCCTGTAGCCTTCTGAGTTGCCTCACGCCAACCGACTTCTGAGAGATGACATCGAAATGTTGCATAGGCCTAATAGCATTTCACGGACGTGCGCGTCCATGATCCCATAGATTGCAACTGGAAGTATCTGCATCATCAACACGTGACAGTTGTGAGACTTCATCCCGCTGAACTTCTGCTTCGCTGGGTCTAGGTATCTACTTATCTTCCCCGCGTAACCGTAAGGAAGTTTTACTCCTACGAGGCAGGTGAAAAACTGCTCGATCTCCTCCTGAGTTAGAGTGAAGCACGCGAGAGGGTAGTCATTTCCGGTCTTCTTGGCCTTTTTGCCTTTGCGACGACTTTCTGTGTCCAGCTTCGCCTCATCATCATCATCATCATCATCATCATTAGCATGAAGCTCCTTCCTGATGCTCATTGATTTCAAGTCTGCCCTTGCTTTCGGCCCATCTTTGGTCCTCTCTGGCATGTTGAGCAGGGTACCAAGCAGACTCTCGCACACGTTCTTCGTGATATGCATGACATCAAGGCTGTGAGGCACACGGTGGATCTTCCAGTATGGCAAGTCCCAGAAAACAGACCTCGTTTTCCATACTTTCAGCAGCGGCTCTGGCGCCTTTCGCTTCTTTCCCGACTCTGGCACCTTTTGCTTCTTTCTCGGCAGTGGGCAATCTTTCCAATTTTTCAAGAGCTCATCTATTTCCTCGCCACTCCTCGTACGTGGGCGTCTTCGGTGTTCGGTTTCACCATCGAACATATCCTTGCATTTCCTCCACGGGTCATCGTCGCGAAGCCACCTTTGATGTCCCATGAATATGGTTTTCGAAGACCCGGGATCTCTATCTAGCTGGCGATACGTTGTGTCATCCATGCACCTGATGCATCCAGAAAATCCATGGACCACCTGCCCCGCGAAATATTCGTAACCGAGATAGTCGTGCACCGTCGTGAGCAGTGCGGCTCTCATAGGGAAATATTCTTTCTCTGCAGCATCCCACGTATTGGCTGGCATTTTCCACAGCGTGTCTAGCTCCTCTTTCAGCAGCCCCAGATACAGATTGATGTCGTTCCCTGGTTGTTTCGGCCCTTCAATTAGCATACTCATGTGAATGTACTTCCTCTTCATGCACAACCAGGGGGGAGGTTGTACATCCCCACAAACACAGGCCAGGTGCTATGTGTGCTTCTCTGGCTACCAAACGGATTGACTCCATTGGTGCTCGCGCCCAGCACGATGTTCCTTGGATCGTTCCCAAATTCTGGGTCTTCAAAGTTCAACGCTTGCCACTGGCTTGCATCCTTAGGGTGACTCAGCATCTTGTCTTTTTTATTTATCTGCGGATCATTTCCGTCATCTTCCCGCTTCTTCTCCTCCCTATCCGCGTGCCAACGCAGGAGCTTTGCTACCTTAGGGTCCGCGAAATACTGCAACAGACGAGGAGTGATCAGAAAGTACCACACCACTTTTTGAGGAGCTTTCTTCCTCTTCTTGTATCGAGTGACGCCGCACACCAGACATATGGTAGACTCCGCGTGCTCGTCCCGATAAATGATGCAATTGTTCATGCACACATGGTATTTCACGTGCGGTAAATCCAGAGGACACACGATTTTCTTCGCCTCCTCAAAACTGGTAGGGCACTTGTTCCCCTTGGGAAGACGTTTGTGCCAGAATGACATGTTCTCATCGAAGCATGCGTCGGTCATTTTTTGTTTTACCTTGATCTCCAGAGCCATGAGCGTTACTTTCAGGCGGGTATCCTCGGGCCTGCATCCTTCGTACAATGGAGTAACCGCGTCTATCTCCAATTGATCAAGCTTGGCTTTCTCTCAGGCCGCAGCTCTTACGTTATCTGTCTGCTTGAGAAGCAGCTCTTGAATATGAGGGTCCTGCACCCAGCCTCCATCGTCGTCTGCTCCGGCATCTTCATCTTCATGATCATGCCCTTCGTCTTGATCTTCCTCATCATCATGTCCAGCATCTTCTACATGATGACTGTGTACAGCATCACCGCCGTGATCATGTCCTGGAGATTCTTCGTCTTCTCGCCCGCCCGAGCAGCGGTGGTTGTCTTGCTGCCCTTCCTCATTTCTTGCCCGGCCCCCATGGACGACTTCATAGTCATCTTCATCACCTTGCCACCGATAGCCATCTATGAAACCACACAAGAGCAGGTGGTCCCGCACCTGCCCGGAATCCGGGTCCGCAATAAGGCTCTTCAACTTGCATCTTCGACATGGACATCTTATCTCCGTCTCGCTCTTTTGAAGCATCTCGGTCTTCGCGGAGCTCAAAAACCTATTCACGATGCCATCGGTCATTGTGCGGACCATGGTCGCCTGCGGGGTAGAGCAAAACGATATTTTAGAACCAAGAAAAAAGCTGGCATTACTTTCCTTAAAAGTAGGACCAAAAAGAATGCATAGTGCCAAAATTCTCGCCGAAACGGAAATGAATCAACATTCCGGCAAAATATTGGCAACTATCGCATTTCAAATACCGGTACCTGCAAACACAAACATATATGCAACACCGCAAACATATGCAACACCACAAAGATACATAGATCTAGCTAGGCTACAAAAAGTGCATGTGCACGTTGTTGGAGCGAGCTTGGGAGAAAAAAGTAGATCTACAACATAAAGATAGCTTTCCTCTTACTTACCTATCAAAAAAGGTAATTTAACCACTTAATTTTGATGAATCTATGGTGCAAATGAGGTGAGGAGGAGGAGGCAGCCGACAAGCTTGGAGAAGCAGGTGGAGGGAATGAAGTGGGGAAACTGAGTGTGTAGGTGTGGCTGTCCAAAATATCTAGCTGGTCCCAGGTTACTAATGGCGCATCACCAACCCATGCACCATTAGTAACCCAACATACTAATGGCGCACCTGCTGGCAGTGCGCCATTAGTAGTTTTGCAGAAAAATAAAAAATAATATATATACTAATGGCGCACTGTTACGTAGTGCGCCATTACTAGTTTAAACTAGTAATGGTGCACAATGCCGTGGTGCACCATTAGTAGTTTTGCAAAAAAAGAATAAAAATACAGTAGTGGCGCACTGTGTGGCTGGTGCGCCATTACTAGTTAGAACTAGTAATGGCGCACTTTGCCTGGATGCGCCATTAGTATGTTTGGAAAAATGAAAAACAAATTGTTACTAGTGGCGCACCGTATGTCTGGTGCGCCATTAGTGTCTTCCACACTAATGGCGCATCAACACATGGTGCGCCAGTAGTATATAGTAGTAGCGCACCACTTGTCTGGTGCGCCATTAGTGTCAATTTCATCTATAGCCCTTTTCCTAGTAGTGAATTGATGGAAACCACTTCACACGAGTCCTGATGGACGGCGGTAGCACTTTAAATCTGATATATCAGGACACAGTCCGCAAAATGGGGATAAACCCAACAAAAATTTGCTGCAGCAATGCTACCTTCAAAGGAGTAATGCCAGGCCCGAAGGCTCATTGCAGGGGCTCCCTGCTACTAAGGTTATATTCGGTTTCCCCGATAACTTCCGCAGCGAAAATTTAACTTTCCACATCGCTTTGTTCCAAAGTGGCTATCAAGCACTACTCGGACGCAAAGCTTTCGCTCTCTTTAACGCAATACCGCATTACGCTTCCCTGAAGCTCAAGATGCCCGGTCCACGCGACATCATCACAGTAAATGGAAATATTGAGCGCTCCTTGCATGCCGAAGACGGTGCGGCCGCCCTGGCCGCCACACACTAAACGGCCTCACCAACTCAAGCATTTGACAGGTCGATAAGACCACGGACGTGGTTAGACGAGTTCGGCACAGCTATACGTAATTAATACAGGTTTGATGGCTATACCCCTATTACTATACAAGGGGCTCAACGCGCGTAAACAAGTGGCAACTAGGCTCAACTTTACTTATCCTGAACTGTACATAACTTCTTTAGTACAACCTACCTTTTTTGCACGACAACTTTTCAACTAAAGTTCCTCTCTTCTACAGATGACCATCGTTCTACACCCGTCCAGGATACGGCACAACAGAGACACAGGTGCAGACGTGCAGCAGGGACCCGTTCTAAGGATTCTTTTTAGATTAAGACCCTGCGTAAACCTTTTTTACTGTCTCTTGTTGATACACATCCCTCGAATTCTCAATACAATTGAGAAGGATGATGACGTCTTGGCATGTGGCCACGTCAGAATAATGCACGTACCTGGATACCTGGGGCTTATTACAAAGGGCACTGTTTAGGCCCGGTTTACACCATAAAGACCGAATACCTTAGGGAGTGTTCGGCGTCGCGAGTTTGGCCTTATATGCATCAGCTCCGAATCATGTCTTTAGTCAAATGTTGGGTTTGCCCGGCTCCTATGTTTTGCTGCCTTACGTTCCACTCTATCGGCTAAGGCGACACCAGGAGAACTAGTGCGATTGTGCCCTGATTCATCCGGACGAGCACCTCAGTAGAGAAAGCCGAAAACTGACTGTCATGATATAGCGTGAGACTGGTCAACCACTCGATGACCTATTGGAATCTTCGGGATTCCTCTGCATTAACGAAGGGCCGTTTCCCGGCCAGGCATGTACGCACCCCGAATTCGGATGAGTGCGGAGCCACCAGGGGCTATATAGTAGCCCCCTGTCAAACTCCTCTGGCTAAGTGAAAGTGTTAAAGCATTATAGTCTGGTTGCCTAGTTCGCTGCGCTATCACCTCCTTAATAGGACCAAGATGTTGGATTAAGTGTGAACACACGTCTTATGCGAACACCCTCGCATTATATGCGTGGGGGCTGAAGCCGATGACTGCAATCTTTCAGGTTATATACACCTATACGTAAACGGCTGCTCATGAGGCATCATAATACTTTCGGGCAAAAGTATAAATGCAGCCTTGATATATTTAATAACACATTGCTTTTACAATGGGAAGACATGTCACTTAAACATAACATTCTTCGAGCACTGGGCCTCTATCACACGAGCGCCTTCAAGAACTTCTTCAAAGTAGTGCTCGGCAGCCACTCGGCCTATGGCCGAACCCTGCGCCGCGACAGTGGTGGCTTCCATCTCCGCCCAGTATGTTTTGACACGGGCAAGGGCCATCCACGAGCCTTCTATGCATGCCGACCTCTTTATCGCATTAATGCGCGACACCGCACAAAGGAACTGCTGCACCAAGCTAAAATAGCTGTTCGGCTTTGGCCTTTCCGGCCACAGATGATCCAAAACAAAACTCATGGCGAGTCCGGACAATCTATTCAGCTCGGCCCATTCGGCAAGCTGATCAGTTAGGGGAAGCGGATGCTCTAGAACGTTAAACTGCGACCAGAATACCTTGTCCACTTCACGATCTGTTTGATCCCGGAAGTATTCGGCCGCATCAACAGCACTCGCCGCCAAGTCCAGATATGCATCTGCCGAACTCCACAGCCGATCCAGAGGGGCATACTGAGGATCTCCAAATTTCCTCTGCAGCATAAAGGGCTTCCCAGCCACGATATCCCCGGCTTGACGCAACTCCTCCTTCTTCGCTCTCAGAGCAGAGCGGGTGTCCTTGGTCGCCATCATGGCCTTTTCCAGGTCCATCGCCTTCATCCAGTTCTCTTCTTCAAGAATCCGGCAACGGTCGGTACTATCTTTTAACTTTACAGCCATCTTGGCCATTTTTTCTTTGCTCTCGCTATGCGCGGTCTTTTCAGCTCTCAACTCTTCGGCCGCCTTCAAAGCGGCCGCAGTACTGCTCCTTGCTTGCTCCTTGGCTCGGGCAAGTTCCGCCCGTAGGGCCTCCACAGTGGCAGCTCCATCTGCAGTCATGACATAGTAAAGATACTGGCATCACGCTACTCTTACTACGTGACATTCACCAGAAGCGTCACCTACCCTGTGCCTCGTCAAGCCGCCAGTTAACAAGCTCGATGTCGGCATCCGCCGCATCCAGTTGCTGCTTTAGTTCGGCAACCCCATAAGTCCGGCCAGCGACCGGAGCTTTAGCCACTTGCACATAAAAGCAGACTGGTTATTACCTGGGACTACGAGCCTCTGATTGCCGCCGTTCTTGACGACAACCAGAGTCTCAGGGGCTACTATCTACACATGGCACACCTAAAAATGTGCGGTACCATCACCAATGTATATCATTTCACGTACCTCAAAGCCCGTCAGTAGAATCATAAAGGCTTCATGCAACCCACTTTTGGCGGACGAAATCCTTTCAATCACCGTACACATCAATGTACGGTGCTCTTCTGAGATAGTTGCTCGCTCTAGCAGATCCTTCAGTACGTCTGACCGCATACCAGATGGTGCCGGACTCTTTTGATTGCTCTCTTCAAGAGCCGGATGCTTAGGGCTTCGGGTGACCATGGGATTACCTTCTGGCCTTGCCGGATCTGGAGAAACATTCCGTGATGACACTTCAAGGTTGCCCGCTTCTTGAGCTGGGGAGTCCGGGGGAGGCGTTTCGCTCTCCATCATCTCCGGAAGAAGATCCCCCGAAGAAGAGCTCTGCTGAGAAGGGCTTAGATCCGAACTGCAAGATAAAGGCTTCGGTTATTTTCCTCAAAAGTAAGGTAATATATCTTCACTATTAAGTACTTTTTGATTACTTACAGCTCGTTAGAGGGCTGATCCCCGCACGGACTTTGTGCGGCAAGAGCACCCTCTGAGGCAGGACCCTCTGGTGGAGTTTTCTTCTCCCATTTGGAAAGCTTGGTTTCCGGATCTTTAGAGGTAGTCCTCTTCCTCCCCCGGGGCGAGGAAATGTCAGATTCCTCCCCTTGGTTATCCTCCTTCACGGAGGCGCTCGTTCCCTCGGTTGGAATAGGTAGCGGTGGAGGCCCGCTTTCGCCCTCTTTATTCCCCCCTTCATCTTCCTTTGAGGGCACCGGGCAAGGTGCTGGCTCGAGCATCTTTTCCAGCACCGGATTGTCCAAGCCTTCGGGAAGGGGGCCCGAACACCGGATCATCTTCGCCTTTGTTATTCAGTCCTGGTCAAAGGGCGATTCTTCAAAATGATGTCGTGATAAATGAAAGACAGTGTGTTCGACTAGAGGATTACTTACTTGGGCCGCGGTGCGGATGCTGCTCAGGCCCACGTCCCCGGTGGTATCCGGACACTCTATTTGTAACACCCCAGATATAACTTTCCCAATTTGTACTCCAACTCTTGCCGTTTCCGGCATTAAGTTATATTTATTTCTCGGGTTCGGGTCTTTGTCTACGTGTGTTGTTTTCGTTTTCATGCATCTCATATCATGTCATCACGTGCATTGCATTTGCATACATGTTCATCTCATGCATTCGAGCATTTTCCTCGTTGTCCGTTTTGCATTCCGGCGCTTCGTTGTCCTCCGGTGGCCATTTCTAGCTTTCTTTCGTGTGTGGGGATTAAACATTTCCGGATTGGACCGAGACTTGCCATGCGGCCTTGGTTTACTACCGGTAGACCGCCTGTCAAGTTTCAGGTCATTTGGACTTTGTTTGATACTCCAACGGTTAACCGAGGGACCGAAAATGCCTCGTGTGTGTTGCAGCCCAACACCCCTCCATTTTGGCCCAAAACCCACCAAACTCTGCTCCATGTCCTAGAGCGTTCGATCACGATCGCGTGGCCGAAAACCGCACCTCATTTGTACACTCCTAGCTCCCTCTACCTCTATAAATACCCCCTCCCGTTTTTCGGATCTCCCCTCTCCTCTCGAAACCCTAAAAATCCCTCTCCGCCACCGCCGGACGTGTCCGGACGGAGCCGGACAACGTCCGGATCCCGCCGTCGCCAACCAGCCGCTGCCACGTGGCCCGGGCGAGCCCCACTTCGCCGCCGCCGCCCGAGGCCCGCCCGAGCCCGCGGGAGGCCCTCCCCGGCCCAGGCTGCCGCTGACCACCGCCCGCGCCCACGCCGCGTCTTCTCCCCTGCCGGCGCCGCGCTTCGCCGCCCTCCGCTGCCAAGTTCCTCGCCGGCCGGACCGACCATCGTGCTTCGCCGCCTCCGCACCGACCTCGCCGCGGTCGCGCATCCCGAGGCTCCCTGCCTCGCCGGCGCACCGGTCCGGCCCCGGATCCGGTCGGATCCGACCTCCCCGGCCACCCCCGCGTCTACTCCGGCGGCTCCCCGTGCTCTCAGGTGAGATCCGTAAACCGCGGCCGCCATTCCGGCGACCTTCTCCGCGCAGCTACAGTACCCGGGCAAAACCCTAGATCTGGATTCAACTGACGGTTGACTTCCTTCCCTCTCCCCCTAATTTTTGTGCTAACTTTGACTGATCAAATCTCCGCATCCGTAGCTCCGTTTTGGACATATAATATATCAAAATCTTCGTCTCGACATGTACATCATTTCATTCCATTGCATCATTTTCATTTGAGTTCATCTTGACGCCCAAAATGCTGTTAGAATGAGGCTTCGTGAGTTAAATTGCAGATCCGTTAGTTCATCATAGACTTTTGTCATTTTTGCCATGATTATTGTGTGCATGATATGCCTGTGAGTCTTTGGGATGAATTGTTAAGCATTTTGTCTTCTTTCCAGAGGTGCCACCCATGCAGTTTTAGGATGTGTGTGGTGACTTGTGCAAGCTTGCAAAGTGAGGCACCTGAGAATTCTGTTTTCAGGGACTTAGTGGATTTCACTAGTCTGGGATATTTTAGTTCATGATGCCATATGTTCAGCTTGTTTCCTAGTGATCCGTGCCTCTTTTGAGGATGATCAGTAAGGGAGTTTTGATATTCATGTTATGCTCTATCCATCCATGTCTTTGTTTGCACATATGGAGTGCTCTAGCTTGAGTCGATCGAGCTCTACTTTTGCTTCGTGGTAAATCTGGGCAGATCGTCAACTTGTTTGCGATTTTGCCGATGCTATTGTTAGTGATCCGTGCATGCTATGCCATTGTTCTTGCCATGTATAGCTAGAATTTTGTGCCTTATTAATGGATATATGCTTGCCTTGCTATGACTTGCACCATTGTGAGTGCATCGAGCTTGTTTACATGCCTTCGTGAGTTAAATTCCAGCATGTCTCAGTTTTCACTAAGTCTGAAAACTGATTGTGTTTCATCTATATTCGTGTGCTCGTTTGAGTATTTTGTGAACCCTTTTGGCCCCAGGTCACTTTAGGTGTTTTGTTAAGCTTGTTGAGTAGCTCCATGCCATGTTCTTAGTTGTCATGTTCAGGTTACGTATCATGTTGTTTTTCTGTTCCGAAGAGAGCATCGTGGTCTGAAATTTCAGACTAGTGTTAATTTCACTAAGTCTGAAATCTGTTTTGCTTATTCATTTTTTCCATGCTTGTTTGAACCTCCTAATGGATGAATTTTGCCATGGCTCAGTGCTAGTGTTTTGATAAGCATCTTGTGTACATCCCTTCCATATATTTTGTTGTCATGTTTGGTGGCTGTAGCATGTTCATTTCGTTGCGTTTAGGAGCCTACTTGCTGTAAATCGCAGACCGGTTCATTTCGTAAAACGCTTGCCATTTCCAAACCATAGCACCGATTCCTATGATCTTTATATCGTTTTCAAGTGATTTCATCCCCTCTATCTAGTGGCACACTTGGTTTTCCAAGTTGAGGCCAGGTTCATGCATTTCCTGTCACGTCTTGTATTTTGCATCCCGCATCGCATCCCGCATAGCATACCATCTTTGCATCTTATTGCTTGAGTTTGCACGTGGTTGATTGTATCCTTGTTGCTTGTTTGTGTTTTTGGGTAGAGCCAGGAGACGAGTTCGCTAACGAGGAGCCCGTTGAGTTTGCTTTTGAGGATCCAGTCAACTCTGACAACTGTGCAGGAAAGATGATCATGCCCTCGAAATCACTACTATCTTTGCTATGCTAGTTTGCTCGCTCTTTTGCTATGCCAATGCTACGATGCCTACCACTTTCTTGTCAGCCTCCCAATTGCCATGTTGAGCCTCTAACCCACCATTGTCCTAGCAAACCGTTGATTGGCTATGTTACCGCTTTGCTCAGCCCCTCTTATAGCGTTGTTAGTTGCAGGTGAAGATTGGAGCCGTTCCTTGTTGGAACATTTATATACTTGTTGGGATATCATTATATTGCCATGTTATCTTAATGCATCTATATACTTGGTAAAGGGTGGAAGGCTCGGCCTCTCGCCTAGTGTTTTGTTCCACTCTTGCCGCCCTAGTTTTCGTCATATCGGTGTTATGTTCCCAGATTGTTGCGTCCCTTACGCGGTTGGGATATAATGGGAACCCCTTGATAGTTCGCCTTGATTAAAGCTTTTCCAGCAATGACCAACATTGGTTTTACCATTTGCCACCTAGCCTCTTTTCCCTTGGGTTTCCGGAGCCCGAGGGTCATCTTATTTTAACCCCCCCCCGGGGCCAGTGCTCCTCTGAGTGTTGGTCCAAACCGTCAGCTGCCGGTGGCTACCAGGGGCAACTCTGGGCTGGCCTACCGGAAGTTTTGACAACCTGAGTGTGCCCTGAGAAAGAGATATGTGCAGCTCCTATCGGGATTTGTCGGCCCGTTCGGGCGGTGTTGCTGGACTTGTTTTAACCTGTCGAATCATCTTGTTGTACCGAGATACCGAGTCTGATCGGTGTGTCTTGGGTGGAGGTCTATTCCTTCGTTGACCGTGAGAGCTTGTTATGGGCTAAGTTGGGACCCCCCTGCAGGGATTGAACTTTCGAAAGCCGTGCCAGCGGTTATGGGCAGATGGGAATTTTTTAATGTCCGGTTGTAGATAACTTGAACCTTAATTAATTAAAATGAATCAACTCAGTGTGTTGCCGTGATGGCCTCTTCTCGGCGGAGTCCGGGAAGCGGACACGGTGTTGGAGTTATGTTTGCGCAGGTTGCTCTCTAGTTTCCCGCTCGTGCTTTGCCCCCTCTTCTCGCTCTCTTTTGCGAATAAGTTAGCCACCATATATGCTAGGCGCTTGCTGCAGCTCCACTTACATTACCCCCTTCCTACCTATTAAGCTTAAATAGTCTTGATCGCGAGGGTGCGAGATTGCTGAGTCCCTGTGGCTCACAGATTACTATTACACCAGATGCAGGGACAGATGATACAGCTCCAGATGGCGCGCTTGAGCTCAAGTGGGAGTACAACAAGGACTCTCAGCGTTACTATGTGTCTTTTCCTGATGATCAGTAGTGGTGCCCAGTTGGGGTGATCGGGACCTATGTCGCTTGTTGGGTTATCTTTTATTTTGGCGCCGTAGTCGGGCCATGAGTGTTTGGATGATGTATGTTATTTATGTACTTTGATGTGACGTGGCGAGTGTAAGCCAACTATGTACCTCCCCTTTATATTATGTATGTACATGGGATGTGTGATGATTTCCTAACTTGCGACATTGCTTTTAATGCGGTTATGCCTCTAAATCGTGCCTCGACACGTGGGAGATATAGCCGCATCGAGGGCGTTACAAGTTGGTAATCAGAGCCTTCCCCGACCTTAGGAGCCCCCATTGCTTGATCGTTTTTAGCAGCCGAGTTGTGTCTAGAAAAATGTTTTGAGTCATTTAGGAATTATATATCGGAGAGCTTAGGAATTATTTTTACTTCCCAGTCTCCTCATCGCTCTGGTAAGGCATCTTGACGTAGAGTTTTGACTCTTCTCTTCTCAAATTTCACTAAATTTTTTTTTAGGATCACGCGAGTATCTTGGATTTGTTCCGATGGCTTATGATGAGAACACTGTCTTGGTGCCTCCTGTCAGGGGTTTAGTGGAAGTGTCCCGGGGAGTTGAGCTCTAAGGTGTTGTCATCATAATTTTATCGTTGCAATTCTGGAATACTTGAGATATGTTCGTCGACATCGAAAATCTCCTTTATGCAGTTCGTTGGTGAGATAACCTCGACGCCACCTAGTACTGGGGTGGGATTTCGGGAGTATCGCCATAACTTGTATAACGGATGCTTTTCGAAGCTTGAGGTAGATGGTTTCCGAAGGTTTCGTGGTTATGTGTTGAAGGATGGATACAGTTGGATGTAGGTATTGCTAGTTTGGGTGAGATATTATGCTTCCCCTGTATCCCCAACATCTGATTGCATAACCGGAAAGTTTTGGGAGTTTCATAGGTGGGAATTCAAGTAGCTCTTAGGATATCTTTCCAACAGATGTATGATATGAAATTGGGGTTCGACGTCTAGTGGTTCGCCTATTCACGGTCGATTTTACAGTGGTCTCATTGTGTCTTAAAGAGTCCTTGGCTATGCTGACTCGGGGACGCTTCGTATGTCATGTGCACTGCCTTGTACATGATGGTGCTGTACGATCGAGCCCGTGTAGGTCCCACCACGAAAACTTCGGACGGAATCTCTATCATATGTTTGTTCCGGCTTACTTCGCAAGCCAATCCTTGGTTTTATTTTGAGTAGTGGTATTCGAACCGCTTCGAAGTCATATGTTGATTCCACCCCTTGTTGTATTACCTCTTCTACCTAATTCTACGTGGCTTCGCAATTTAGGGATATGTGACCACTTCAAGAGAAGTGCATTCGTTCATTTTGTTCGGATGTGAAGACTTTATGTTGCAATTTTCATTCCGTTGGATTCACCTTCAATATTTGTCTATCTATGTGCTAATGGTGGTCAACCTCTTCAGGATGGCTGCCCCAACGCACACGACTCCGAATCCTGATCCGCCACCACCTCCACCTCCTCCGGAGGCTTGGCAAGCTGTGATGGCCGCAAACAATGCAAATACACAGTTGATCATGCAAATCCTCCAGGAGCGCAATCAAGGCTGTCAAGGGAATCAAGGCAACAATCAGAAACATTTTGGTACTCTCAACCAGTTCCTCGCTAATGGTCCAAAGACGTTCAGCAATTGTGTTGAGGCTACCGATGCTGATGATTGGCTAGTGGATCTGGGCAAGCATTTTGAATGCAGCAACGTCAGGCCTGAAGATTTCGTCAAGTTCGCTTCTTTCCAGCTCAAAGATCAGGCTGCAGAGTGGTTCCAGCAATACAAGGATTCCAGAGGTGGACGTTTGATCACTTGGGATGATTTCCGTCGAGATTTCCGAGCTCATCACATCCCTCAGAGTGTGACTGAAAGCAAACGTGAGGAATTCCGCAATCTGAAGCAAGGCTCTTTGTCTGTTTATGACTACAACAAGTTGTTCCAGAAGCTCGCCCGTTTTGCCAAGCAGGATGTTCCTGATGAGAAGAGCATGATATACCAGTTCAGGGGTCGTCTCCGTGAAGAAATTCAGCTCGCTCTTGTCCTCTTTGAGCCGCTGAGATACGATGAGTTCTACAACATGGCACTGAAGCAAGAGGCTGCTCAGTTGAGGTGTGATGCTTCCAGGAAGCGAGTCAGAGACACTACGCCTTCTTCCTCTACTCAAGTGGCCAAGCAGCAGAAGTATTGGCTTCCTCCTCCTCCGTTCCGTCAGCCGTATCAGCAGAAGAGCAAAGGTGGCAGTGGTTCTTCCCACCCACCCAACCCAGGCTTTCAGAACAAGACTTCGTCTCAAGCTCCAAGATCGAGTGCTCCGTACCACCGTCCGCTTTCAGAGGTCACGTGCAACAAGTGCCAACAAAAGGGTCACTACGCCAACAAGTGTTTCAACCAGAGGCGTCTTCCTCCTCCTCCTCCTGTCAGATCGGCAAGTACAACAGTGGTCAAGCATAACCCCAAGCACGCCAAGGTCAATATGGTGAATGCAGCTCAGGCAGAGGATTCGTCAGATGTGATTATGGGTAACCTCCCTGTTAACGATGTTCCCGCAAAAGTACTTTTTGATACTGGTGCATCACATTGTTTTATCTCGAGACCTTTCGCATCCAAGCACGGGTGGTTTTCTCAAGTTATGCATAAGCCATTAGCAGTTGTCTCTCCGAGTAGATGCTTGCTTGCTAACTATGAAGTTCCGGATATTTCTATCTCGTTGGGTGACTTCAAGTTTCTGGCTTCCCCGATGATCCTTGGTAATTCCGATATCGATCTTATTCTTGGGATGGACTGGCTCTCTAAGCATAAAGCTCAGCTTGATTGTGCAGCCAAGCAGATTCTACTGACTCATTCGTCTGAGGATGTAATTGTCTTTGCTGCTCGGGATAATACAAACCGGTTGTTTTCTCTCAATGAGAAGGGTGAATTGGATGCTATTTCGCAGATCCCAGTCGTTTGTGAGTATCAAGACGTCTTCCCAGAAGAGCTCCCAGGAATGCCTCCGCACCGGCCCGTTGAATTTGTTATTGAACTTGAGCCTGGTACGGAACCTGTGTGCAAACGTCCTTACAAGCTCGGCCCCGAAGAGTTGAAGGAGTTGAAGAAACAACTCGATGTTCAAGAAAGAATGGGTCTCATTCGGCCTAGTACTTCTCCGTGGGGTTGTGGTGTTCTTTTTGTGAAGAAGAAGGATGGAACGGACCGACTTTGTGTTGATTATCGTCCATTGAACAAGAAGACCATCAAGAACAAATACCCACTTCCCAACATCAATGAGCTGTTCGAACAACTCAAGGGTGCCCAAGTATTCTCCAAGCTTGATCTCCGTATGGGTTATCATCAGATTCGAATCCGTGAGCAAGATATTCCCAAGACGGCGTTCAGAACAAGCTATGGGTCATATGAATACACTGTCATGTCTTTTCGCCTCGCCAATGCTCCTCCGACGTTCTCTCGCATGATGAACTTCATCTTCAACCCCTACACCAATGACTTCGTTTTGTTCTATCTCGACGACATTCTGGTTTTCTCGAAGAACAAGGAAGATCATGCCAAGCACTTGCGTTTGGTTCTTGACAAGCTCAGGGAACATCAGTTCTACGCCAAGTTCTCCAAGTGTGAATTTTGGCTCGATGAGGTGCTTTATCTTGGCCATATCATCTCCGCCAAGGGCATTGCCGTGAATCCTGAGAAGGTGTCTGCAATTGTTAATTGGGAACCTCCTCAGAACGTGAAGCAACTCCGCAGTTTCCTCGGTCTCGCAAGCTATTGCAGAAGATTCGTTGAAAACTTTTCTAAGATCGCGAAGCCTCTCTCAAATCTTCTTCAGAAGCACGTCAAGTACGTTTGGTCTCCGGAGTGTGATATTGCTTTCAACACTTTGAAAGAGAAGTTGATCACTGCTCCAGTTCTGACTCCGCCTGATGAAACCAAGCCGTACGAGGTCTTTTGTGATGCCTCTCTCCAAGGTCTCGGTGCTGTACTGGTGCAAGAGAAGAAAGTTATTGCTTATACCTCTCGCCAGTTGAAGCCTAATGAGAAGAACTACCCCACTCATGATCTCGAGTTGGCGGCAGTTGTGCATGCTTTGTTGACTTGGAGACATCTTCTATTGGGAAGGAAAGTGGACATTTTCACTGATCACAAGAGTCTCAAGTACATCTTCACTCAGCCTAATCTCAACCTCAGGCAGACTCGATGGGTCGAAATGATTCAAGAGTACAATCCGAGTATCGAGTATACTCCAGGCAAGGCCAATGTGATTGCTGACGCTTTGAGCAGGAAAGCATATTGCAACAGTCTGATTCTGAAGCCCTATGAACCCGAGCTTTGTGAAGCTTTCCGCAAACTTAATCTGCAAATTGTTCCTCAAGGTTTCCTCGCCAACCTTCAAGTCTCTCCTACCTTGGAAGACCAGATTCGCCAAGCCCAGCTTATTGATGCTATGGTGAAAAAGGTGAAGATTGGTATCGCAAAGAGTCAGTCCAAGTACAAGTGCTACCACCTTGATGACAAGGACACTCTCTTCTTCGAGGATCGAATTGTTGTGCCCAAAGGTGAACTTCGTAAAGTGATCATGAACGAGGCTCACAACTCTCTCCTCTCCATCCACCCTGGGAGCACGAAGATGTATCAGGATCTGAAGCAAACTTATTGGTGGACTCGAATGAAGCGTGAGATCGCTCAATTCGTGAATGAATGTGATGTCTGCAGAAGAGTGAAGGCACAACACCAAAGGCCAGAAGGTCTCCTCCAACCTCTTGCCATTCCAGAATGGAAGTTTGACCACATTGAAATGGACTTCGTGACTGGGTTTCCAAAGTCCAAGCGTGGCAATGATGCTATATTCGTTTTCATCGACAAGCTCACCAAAGTGGCTCATTTTCTGCCTATCAAAGAGTCAATCACTGCAGCTCAATTGGCGGAACTCTACACCTCTCGAATTGTCTCTCTGCACGGTATTCCTCAAGTGATATCTTCAGACCGTGGCAGCATCTTTACCTCCAAGTTTTGGGATTCTTTTTAGAAGGCCATGGGCACCAACATCCGCTTCAGCACTGCTTTCCATCCTCAAACAAGCGGTCAAGTTAAGCGTGTCAACCAGATTCTTGAAGATATGCTCAGGGCTTGTGTTATCTCCTTCGGCATGAAGTGGGAGGATTGTCTTCCTTATGCTGAATTCTCATACAACAACAGTTTTCAAGCAAGTTCGGGCAAGGCCCCATTTGAAATTATGTATGGTAGAAAATGGCGTACCCCTCTCAACTGGTCTGAAACCGGTGAACGTCAGCTGCTGGGTAATGACTTAATCACAGAGGTAGAAGAAATGTGCAAGGTCATTCGTGATAACCTCAAAGCAGCCCAATCCCGCCAGAAGAGCTACTATGATAGTAAGCACCGTGATTTGGCTTTCGAGATCGGAGATCATGTTTACCTCCGCGTCTCTCCTATGAAAGGGACTCGTCGCTTCGGTATCAAAGGGAAGCTTGCCCCTAGATACGTCGGACCTTTCAAGATTGTCAGCAAGAGAGGCGACCTCGCCTATCAACTCGAGCTTCCGTCAAACTTTGCAAATGTTCATGATGTGTTCCATGTCTCCCAACTCCGAAAGTGCTTCAAGACGCTTGAACGCACCATCAACTTCGAGGACATTGAGCTCCAAGAAGATCTCTCCTATCGTGAGCACCCAGTTGCAATCCTTGAAGAGACAGAACGCATGACTCGCAACAAGTCAATCAAATTTCTCAAAGTCAAGTGGTCACACCATTCCGACCATGAAGCTACCTGGGAACGCGAGGATCACCTTCGTTCTGAGTACCCGGAGTTCTTTCAGTCCTAGATCTCGGGACGAGATCTTTTCGTAGTGGTGGAGTGTTGTAACGCCCCAGATATAACTTTCCCAATTTGTACTCCAACTTTTGCCGTTTCCGGCATTAAGTTATATTTATTTCTCGGGTTCAGGTCTTTGTCTCCATGTGTTGTTTTCGTTTTCATGCATCTCATATCATGTCATCACGTGCATTGCATTTGCATACATGTTCATCTCATGCATTCGAGCATTTTCCCCGTTGTCCGTTTTGCATTCCGGCGCTTCGTTCTCCTCCGGTGGCCATTTCTAGCTTTCTTTCGTGTGTGGGGATTAAACATTTCCAGATTGGACCGAGACTTGCCATGCGGCCTTGGTTTACTACCGGTAGACCGCCTGTCAAGTTTCGGGTCATTTGGACTTCGTTTGATACTCCAACGGTTAACCGAGGGACCGAAAAGGCCTCGTGTGTGTTGCAGCCCAACACCCCTCCATTTTGGCCCAAAACCCACCAAACTCTGCTCCATGTCCTAGAGCGTTCGATCACGATCGCGTGGCCGAAAACCGCACCTCATTAAAAAGGACCAACTACAGACACATAAAATTAATCAACACCTACCGCATCCCTCTTACTGTATTTTTGCTCTTTTTTATCGTCAATCGTGCAAGATATGTACTAACGATTTTTTGATCATCTTCTAAGTCGGTGGCCTAACAACTGTCCTTTTTAATTAATATCTCCGTAGCAACGCACATGCACTGTGCTAGTTATTTCTTAGAACATGGTATTTTCCCGTGATTCCTAACTACTTGGTTATGTGGGGATTTTTGAATTCCATAAATTTTTTATAAAAAATTCACGAGGAGCAACATGATGCAAGAAAAGGCTCACCCACCTTCGTGAGTACACTTGCATGCAACAAGCAATAGAGTGTGACATGAGGGTACTACCCTACACATGTGGGTAAGTCCTTCTAAACACACAAGCCACAATACCATGAGAATTGACTTCAAGTTATACTATTAAGAGATGGATAGAGAGAACTACAATTGGAAGGGAATTTCCTACATCCAACATTCCTTCATGTACACCATTAACATTGAAGTCATTCCTTCAACCTGTGGATTCAACAGGATCCCACAAGTATCGACCCTTCATTGGTGAAGCCCTTCTGCGGCCACCAATTGTAGTCAACCGCAACAGACTTACAGTGGGCTTGTGCAAAACAATTTATTTCTCTATTTTTACCCTTTAACTTGGCGTTCTTTCTACACCTGATAACTAGCTTGTGTTCATTCTACACTTGATTATTGACTAGCTTGTGCATGATGCAACTTGTATTCTTTCTATGCATATGTGATTTGTATGCGAATGTATTTTTTGAACTGATGTTGAATAAATACATTGTGTTATATGTTTGAATTTTCCAACTAGATGCATGCACACCCTTTGGCCCACACTTACACTGGACACAGATGCATCATTCTTTTTGGAAAAGGGGGATTACACCCGGCCTCTACATCACGCAACGCACACAACCATTTTATTGAGCAAATAAGTCGCAAAGTACGCAATTCAACTCAGGTACATAAGAAAAAGAGAATCATAAAGCAGAAAGCCACAACCGTCAAAATAGGACAAGATCACTAAAGACTTATCCTATTATTAGACTGCCATTCAACTGGCCTCATTGAAAATGGGCATTTGTGGTAAAATTCGGTCATCACCTAAGACACGATCTTACATGAGAGAAAAAGTGGTACCGTCAAGAAATTATTTTTGTGATGGCAATTCGGCGACGGTGGGGGTGTTGGCCGAAAACTGTCACTAGAGCATTTTCAATGATGAAAATTGATTTTACATGGCACAAGTGGTCCATCACAAAAAACCTCCTATTGTAGTGTTGGTAGCTCCATGTCAAGCAGAGGTTGCACCTCAATGCTTCTCAACTTTCGTATAGAGAGTGCTAGCCCCGGGTAATTGCAAGGGAAAACACCATCCACCCCTCCAAAACCTTGCACCGGCCCCTGAACATCCAAGTTATGGCATTGAATTGGGTATGACACTCTTCGCCTGGTTCACTTTCAGCCCTGATATTTCCCCAAAACTTGTCAAAAAACATGGGTTCACAAACAGGAAGGCATCATCAGCATAGAAGCTTGTCCTTAGCCTGGAAACATGTGAGGGAATGGGTAACAAGATGTTGGCCTCTGTGGCCTTCTGAAGCAGCTACTGGCAGGGGATCCATCACAGGGATCGATGAAGATCAAGGGGGACAAGGGTCCCCTTGTCTGAGTCCACGGTTATGCATGAAAGGAGATCCAGGGGTTCCATTGAGCATCACCCTTGAGGAATCATAATGCACATAATGTCTCTCCACCACTATCAAAACCCAAATGTTGTGAGCATGTTGTGCCTGATGAGAGTCCGCTGGACCAGTTTGTGCCCTCGGCATGCCGTTGGTGGTTTGGTTGAGGCCTCCAATTTTAGATGTTGGGTTTGGTGTGAGGTCTAAGCACGCGGCCCTGATCATGTGCACCTCGGCTTCGTCAAGTCAATAGGAGTAGCGACAGATGTTGTCAAGAAGGTGGCTTCAGACTTACTGATGTACTCCCTCTGTTCCTTTATAGAAGGTGCATTTGTTTTTTGATAAAATTCCACAATCTAAGGTGCATTTCTTCTAAATCCTCATAATTTCATTTTTATCCCTCCAGAAAGTGGAAAGTATCTCTCCTGATTTCCTCTATCTCTTCTTGTATCAAAAGAAGGAAAGTATCTCTCTCTCGATTGCATGTATCTCTTACTTTCCTAGACTCACTGATTTACTTTCCACTAACTAACAAATTTGCCAAGGGTAATTTTGTTGTAACACCTCTATAATTATGCGTCTTGGTCACCATGCCGATAATAATACACCTTAAATAAAATTGTTGTATGCATCGCTCGATACAGATGCTGGGGCTCATCCTCCTTTTCGAAAAAAATTAATTCGCTCCAATGGAGAGGTCTGAGAACATAGTGACAAGGTGTAAATTATTTTTGAACAGTTTCAACTTGCTGTTGGTGGACACGACCGTTAGCAGCTTGAAGATGAATTAGGAATCTCTGGAATTCCATTGGCTAATTTGTAGCACCTCGACGAGCAGTTCAGCAAAGAGGAAAGTACACGTGTTGTGTTTGATCAACATGATGGGAAGGCGCCGCGAGGACGACGCATTGCCGGTAAATACTGTATCATCAAGTTTTCCTTCTAGATAATATCTCGCCTTGAGAACTTGTGTACATAAAATTTCTGGTATAGATAATAATCTCCATGCTTGGTGAGCTAGCAAAGCCTCATTGAACAAACGGAAGTTGTGAAAACCTGCACCACCCCTATCTTTGGGTTGTAAAAGGCGATCACAACTTTTTCATCAGTGAACTTTCTTTTTTCCCTTTTGGAAGCGCAAACAAAAATTTCTCACCATTCTCGTGATATAGGTCGGTAGGACCTGAGCCACCAACCTAATTAGAACCTCTCTATCGGGCTGAGCTAGGTGCTCATCTCCCCCACTCAATAAGCCGTTTTGTGACTTGTTTGAACATTCTAAAATCTGTCCTTTGACATAAGTATTTCTGGGTTGGGAGACCCAAATACTTCTCCTCGAGACAGAACTTGTAACACTAAAGATGATGATCTCGCAAGTGCTATTTCATGTAAAAAGTAACATCAAAGTTAGATGTTGTAGGTCAGAGAGAAACTATTATTTGGGGAGTCGCACAGTACACATCTGTCAAAATTATTTCATTTTTGTCTTGGGGTATGCCACTATTATTGCATTTTGTCTTTAATGAACGTGAATTTTTCAACTCATCATCATTTTATTTTCTGCAAGCAATTTCTCAAATTCGCGCATTTCATGCATGTGATGGATCATGGAAGTGGTGTATTTGAAGGAGACTCCATCATATGGCGAATGGCAATCCAATAAATATGATAATAAAGGAAATATTTCAAAGTGTTTATTTAACTACTTTCTCTGTCTCAAAATAAGGGCCAGTTCTTTTTTGTGGCTTAAAAAATAAGCTACCTCTCCCCAGCATAAAAAATAAGCCGCTCCTAAAATTTGTGGAGGCTTCTAGACTTGTGACAGAGGGAGCTTTGTCCTAAAATTAGTTCAAAATGGAGCCACTTATTTTGGGACAGAGTGAGTATTTTATTAGTTTTCTCACAAAAAACAGTTTTTTTATCTTTTTTTTGAGGCACAACAGTTTCTTAGCTGGGCCTATATCTATAGACTTGTGAGCTCTGCTAGGCGAGTGGTTTCGGCCCCAGGTAAATGACAGGCGTTTCTAAAAAAACAGGTAAATGCCAGGCGGGAGCTATAAATTTGATTTATGTTTTGCCGCTCCCCAAACCTAAATAACGTTGCGTTTCTTACCAAATTTTCTATGGGGAGCATTTCCTACCATATTTGATGGCCGCGATAAGATTGTATCGCATTAAAACTTGACAGCCAACCGTGCACAAGGGCGTTGTCAACAGTTTGCCACCCTCCATTTCTGGACTCTACACCACTACATGAGTGTACCACCCCAGAGAGCGAGAGAGGGACAAGGGATCTAGCTCGAGTGAGGGGAGGGGAGGAATGGCTTGGAGAGGAAGGAGGAGGAATGGATTGTAGAGGAAGGATTCGGTACAGAGAGTTGTCAACACACACACCACACGGCCACAGGCGGCCCCTTTTAACACCACTCACGCACGCCACTTGGCTGGCCAGCTGGCTGGGCCCACCAGCTAGCTCTAGAGCACACTAACCACAGGTTAGGTGTGACATTCCTCCCTCCTTAAGATGCGTCTTCTTCTTCTTCAGTGTCGTTGTCGTCCTCTACCTCCGTCCAGAGCGGTGCTGACGAGAAAAGGTGGCGGAGCACGTCGTAGTCTTCCCATGTCATTGGCGCGGAGTCGCCGATGCCCCACTGCACCTTGAGCTACACCACCAGCGCGTTGCCATGCTTCATCATGCGCCTGTCTAGAATGCGCGTAGGTGTGAGGGTGTCGATGGAGAGGTCCGGCACCTTGGGCAGCTCGCCGTACACTAGCGTATAGTTGGGGGTGAATGGCTTCAGCTGCGAAACATGGAAGACAGGGTGGACTTGGCTCTCCGGTGGCAGGTCGAGCTTGTACGCGAGCGCACCGATCTTCTTGATGATCTTGTAGGGGCCAAAGTACTTGAAGGCGAGATTGGAGCAAGGGCGGTTGACCACCGAACGTTGAGCGTAAGGCTGGATCTTGAGCACCACCTGTTCACCTGCCTGGAAGTGGTGCTCTGTGCGGTTGTGGTTGGCATTTTTCTTGAACCGGCGCTGGGCTCGCTCCAACTGGGCACGAATGTGCGCCGTGTGCGCCGGCCAGTCCATCTCTTCATCGACCGACGCCGACTCTGCCCAGGACGCCATTGCGCCGAGGTTGGCTTCCTTGCCATAGAGAGCCTTGAAGGGAGTGCCCTTGAGCGACGCATGGAATGTCGAATTGTACTAGAACTCGGCCATCAGTAGCCACCTGCGCCATTTATGCGGCGAGTCATGAACCGCGCAACAGAGGTACATTTCCTTGCACTGGTTCACCCGCTCGCTCTGGCCGTCTATCTAGGGGTGATATGCCGTTGAGTAGAGCAGCTTGGTGCCCGTGCCAGCTCGCAGCTCGCGCCATAGGTGGCTCGTGAAAATTTTGTCGCGGTCGGAGACGATGGACGCAGGAATGCCGTGCAGCTTCACCACATTCTCCCAGAATGCGTGCGCCACCTGTTGGGCGTTGAAGGCATGGCGAAGGGGAACGAAGTGCACGAATTTGGTGAAGCAGTCGACGACCACCTTGATCGTGTCGCACCCCTCCGAGCGTGGCAAGCCTTCGACAAAGTCCATGGTCAGGTCCTCCCAGGGCACTGCTGGAATGGGCAGCGGGGCCAGGAGACCCGCCGGCTTGACGTGCTCGTGTTTGGCCTACTGGCACACCATGCACTGTTGCGCGAAGTCGGCGACGTCGCGCTTGAGGCCCCGCCAGTCAAAGTGTTTGCGCACGCGCTGGTAGGTGGCATGTAACACCCCGGATATAACTTTCCCAATTTATAATCCAACTCTTGCTGTTTCTGGCTTTAAGTTTATTTATTTTCTCGGGTTCGGGTCTTTGTCTCCGTGTGTTGTTATCTTTGTCATGCATCTCATATCATGTCATCATGTGCATTGCATTTGCATACGTGTTCATCTCATGCATTCGAGCATTTTCCCCGTTGTCCGTTTTGCGTTCCCGCGCTTCGTTCTCCTCCGGTGGTCAATTCTAGCTGTCTTTCGTGTGTGGGGCTTAAACATTTACAGATTGGACCGAGACTTGTCATGCGGCCTTCGTTTACTACGGGTAGACCGCCTGTCATGTTTCGTACCATTTGGAGTTCGTTTGATGCTCCAACGGTTAACCAAGGGACCGAAAAGGCCTCGTGTGTGTTGCAACCCAACACCCCTCCAATTTGTCCCAAAACCCACCAAACTCTGCTCCATCATCTAGATCATTCGATCACGATCGCGTGGCCGAAAACTGCACCTCATTTGGACTCTCCTAGCTCCCTCTATGCCTATAAATAGACCCCCCATTCCAAATCTCGGATCCCCTCCCCGAAACCATAAAAATTCATCTCTCTCCGCGCCGGACGTGTCCGCCCGCCGCCAGACGAAATCGCCGTCGCGCCCGGACCAATCAGAGCGCGCCGCGTGTCCCGCCGGCCGCCTCTTGCGCCGCGGCCCGCCTGGGCCCGAGGAGGGCCCCCGAAAGCCCATCCGGTGCCCCGCGCCGCCCGGTCGTCTCCCCGCCGCCCGACGACCCGCGCCGCCCTCCGCCTCGTCGCCGTTTGCCTGCTCCGCCGCCAGCCACCGCAGCCGACCTCGCCGGTGAGCGTCCTCCTCCGCCTCGGCCGGTCCTCGCCTCGCAGCCCCTCGTCGCCGGCCGCCGTCTCCGCCGTCCCTCGCCTCGGCCTCGCCGCCTCACTGCCCGGATCCGGGCGGTGAGCCGCTCCCCGCGTCAAGTCCAACTCCGGCGAGCTCCATCTCCGGCGAGGACGAACCTCGGGAAGCATGCACGATCTGGATCTAGATCTGGGATATTTGCCTCGGTTGACTTTTTCCCTCCGAACCCTAATTTTTATGCAATTTTCATCATGCTATATCTCCGTGTCTGTAGCTCCGTTTTGGGCATATAGCATATCAAAATGTTCGTCTCATAGAGTACATCATTTCATTCCATTGCATCATTTTCATTAGAGTTCATCTTGATGCCCGAAATGCTGTTAGAAGAGGGCTTCGTGAGTTGATTGTCAAATCTGCTAGTTCATCTTAGACTTTTGTCATGTTTGCCATGATTATTGTGTGTATGATATGCCTATGAGGCCTTCATATGTTTTGTTAAGGGTTTTTTCATCTTTCCAGAGGTGCAACCCATGTATTTTTGTGATGTGTGTGGTGCTTAGTGCAAGCTTGCAAAGTGAGGCACCCGGTAAATCTGTTTTCAGTGACTTAGTGATTTCACTAAGTCCTGGGTTTGTTTAGTTCATGATGCCATATGTTCATGTTGTTTCCTAGTGATCCGTGCCTCTTTTGAGGATGATCAGTAAAGGAGTTTTGTTAATATTGTAGTGCTCTATCCATCAATGTCTTTGTTTGCATATATGGAGCACCCTAGCTTGAGTCAATCGAGCTTTACTTTTGCTTCGTTGTGAATCTGGGCAGATCGTCAACTTGTTTGCGATTTTGCCGATGTTATTGTAGTTGATCCGTGCATGCTATGCCATTGTTCTTGCCATGTATAGCTTGCATTTTGTGCCTTCTAAATGGATGTATCCTTGTCTTGCCATGACTTGCTCCGTAGTGAGTGCATCGAGCTCGTAAACATGCCTTCGTGAGTCATGTTTCAGCATGTCCCAGTTTTCACTAAGTCTGAAAACTGATTATGTTTTTGCTATGTTCGTGTGCTTGTTAGTATATTTTGTGATCCCTTTTGACTCAAGGTCACTAAGGGACTTTTGTTAAGCTTGTTGAGTAGCTCCATGCCATGTCTTTCTTTGTCATGTTCAGGTCCTATAGCATGTTGTTTTGTTGCTCCGAAGAGGGCTATATGATCTGAAATTCCAGACAAGTGTTAATTTCACGAAGTCTGAGATCTGTTTTACCATTTGCGTTTTTGCCATGCTTGTTTGAACCTCTTAATGGATGAATTGGCCGTAGCTCAGTGCTAGACTTTTGTTAAGAATCTTGAATGCATCCCTACCATGTATTTTGATGCCATGTTTGAGTGCTGTAGCATGTTCATCTCATTGCATTTAGATGCCTACTTGCTGTAAATCGCAGACCGGTATCATATTTGAATCGCTTGCCATTTCCAAACCGTAACTTCGATTCCGGCGATCTTTATATCGTTTTCAAGCGATTTCATCCCATCTTTCCAGTGGCACACTTGGTTTTCCATGTTGAGGCCAGGTTCATGCATTTCCTGTCATATCTTGCATATGCATCCCGCATTGCATCCCGCATAGCATACCATCATTGCATCTTATTGTTTGAGCTTGCACGTGGTTGATTGTATCCTTGTTGCTTGTTTGTCTTGTTTGGCTAGAGCCGGGAGACGAGTTTGCTAATGAGGAGCCCGTTGAGTTTGCTTTCGAGGATCCAGTCAACTCTGACAACTTTGCAGGCAAGATGATCATACCCTCGAAATCACTACTATCTTTGCTATGCTAGTTTGCTCGCTCTTTGCTATGCCAATGCTACGATGCCTACCACTTGCTTTCAAGCCTCCCAATTGCCATGTTCAGCCTCTAACCCACCATTGTCGTAGGAAACCGTTGATTGGCTATGTTACCGCTTTGCTCAGCCCCTCTTATAGCGTTGCTAGTTGCAGGTGAAGATTGGAGTCCGTTCCTCGTTGGAACACTTATTTACTTGTTGGGATACCATTATATTGCCATGTTATCTTAATGCATCTATATACTTGGTCAAGGGTGGAAGGCTCGGCCTCTCGCCTAGTGTTTTGTTCCACTCTTGCCGCCCTAGTTTCCGTCATATCGGTGTTATGTTCCCGGATTTTGCGTTCCTTACGCGGTTGGGTTATAATGGGAACCCCTTGATAGTTCACCTTGATTAAAGCTTTTCCAGCAATGCCCAACCTTGGTTTTACCATTCGCCACCTAGCCTCTTTTTCCCTTGGGTTTCTGGAGCCCGAGGGTCATCTTATTTTAAACCTCCCCCCCCCCCCGGGGGCCAGTGCTCCTCTGAGTGTTGGTCCGACCAAGTAGACCGCGGGGCCACCTCGGGGCAACTTGAGAGTTGGTTTTACTCGTAGGATGTCTCATCTGAGTGTTCCCTGAGAACGAGATATGTGCAGCTCCTATCGGGATTTGTCGGCACATTCGGGCGGTGTTGCTGGTCTTGTTTTAACCTGTCGAAATGTCTTGTTGTACCAGGATACCGAGTCTGATTGGAATGTCTCGGGTGGAGGTCTATTCCTTCGTTGACCGTGAGAGCTTGTCATGGGCTAAGTTGGGACCCCCCTGCAGGGATTGAACTTTCGAAAGCCATGCCCGTGGTTATGGGAAGATGGGAATTTGTTAATGTCTGGTTGTAGATAACTTGAACCTTAATTTAATTAAAATGGATCAACCGTGTGTGTTATCGTGATGGCCTCTTCTCGGCGGAGTCTGGGAAGTGGACACGGTGTTGGAGTAATGCTTGCGCATGTTGTCCTCTAGTTTCTCGCTCGCGCTTCGCCTCCTCTTCTCGCTCTCTTTTGCGAATAAGTGAGCCACCATATATGCTAGTCGCTTGCTGCAGCTCCACATATATTTACCTTACCCTACCTATTTAAGCTTAAATAGTCTTGATCGCGAGGGTGCGAGATTGCTGAGTCCCTGTGGCTCACAGATTACCATTAAACCAAATGCAGGGCCAGATGATACAGCTCCAGATGGCGCGCTTGAGCTCAAGTGGGAGTGCGACGAGGATTCTCAGCGTTATTATGTTTCTTTTCCTGATGATCAGTAGTGGTGCCCAGTTGGGGTGATCGGGACCATGTCGCTTGTTGTGTTATCTTTTATTTTGGCGCCGTAGTTGGGCCATGAGTGTTTGTATGATGTATGTTATTTATGTACTTGAATGACGTGGCGAGTGTAAGCCAACTATGTTATCCCCTTCTCATTATCTATATTACATGGGATGTTTGTGATGATTACCCGACTTGCGACATATGCCTTCAATGCGATTATGCCTCTAAGTCGTGCCTCGACACGTGGGAGATATAGTCGCATCGAGGGTGTTACATGGCAGTGGAGCCGGAGTGACCGCCCACTGCACTACAATGCAGCGTGGCAATGAGCTTGGTGCGCACAGCCGAATTGGCCCCAATCTAGAGGCAACCTTGGCGCCGGATGATGCCGCGGTAGTGCTCGTAGCCTTGATCGTCCGGACTATGCACCGCCAGTTGTTGTAGCCGTTCTTGGGCGTCGGTGTCAGTGACGTAGGAATTGTCCACCTTCTTCACCCAGGCTGGCTGGCATGCGGAGAGCGCGGCCACCTCGAACTGCTTGCCCATGCGTGAGAGTGCGCTGGCGGTGCCGTTGTCCAGTCCCCTTCTGTACTAGAAGCGAAATTGCATCCCCACCAGTTTTGCCATGGCCTTGCGTTGGAGCTCGGTCTCCAAGTGCTATTCGCCGAGGTTGCAGAGTGACTTGTGATTTGTGATGATGTCGAAGGGGTCGCGCTGTATTGGCCCCACTTGTCAACAGCCATCATCATGGCGAGGAACTCCTGCTCATAGGTGGAGAGCTTCTGATTGCGCACGCCCAATGCCTTGGTGAAGTATGCCATGGTGTGTCCGTCCTGCGCAAGCACCGCGCCCATGCCCTTGTCGCATGCGTCTGTCTTGATCGTGAACGGCCGCGCGAAGTCCGGCAGCGCCAGAACAGGTGTGGTGTCCATCGCCTGCTTGAGCGTATCGAATGCTGTCTGCGCCTGATCGGTCCAGGAGAATCCCTTCTTGGTGGGCAGCTACGTGAGTGGCTTCGCGATGATGCCGTAGTGCGGCACAAACTTTCTGTAGTAGCCCGTGATGCCGAGAAAGCCGCACAGCTCCATGGCGTTCGTCGGCGCCGGCCACTGCTCCAGTGCCTGCATCTTCTCCTTGTCCATGGCCACACCCTCCTTTGAGATCACGTGGCCGAGGTAGTCGATGTGGTCAGCAGCAAAGATGCACTTGGATTCCTTGATGTAGAGCTGGTGCGCGTGGAGCAGCTCGAAGACGGTGCACAGATGCTCCAAGTGCTCCTCCATGGTCTCGCTGAAGACAATGATATCATCCAGAAAGATGATGACGAACTTGCGGACATACTTATTGAAAACGGTGTTCATTAGGCACTAAAATGTGGTCGGCGCGTTCGTGAGGCCGAATGGCATGACTCTGAACTGAAAGTGCTCGTGGTGCATCTTGAAAGCCGTCTTGGGTTCGTCCTCCTCGCGCATCCTGATCTGGTGGTAACCAGCGCGCAAGTCCCGCTTGGAGAACACTGCTGCGCCAGCCAATTCGTTGAGGAGCTCGTCGATGATAGGCAGAGGAAACTTGTTCTTAATGGTGGCATCATTGAGCCAGCGATAGTCAACGCAGAATCGCCAGGTGTCATCCTTCTTCTTCACGAGCAGCACTGGCGCGGCGTAGGGACTGACGCTGTGCGTGATCACGCCCGAGTCCAGCATGTCCTTGACCTGGCGCTCGATCTCGTCCTTCTGCAGCGGTGAGTAACTGTGCGGGCGCGTGTTCGCGGGGATCGCGCCCTCCACCAGCGTGACGGTGTGGTCGTACTAACGATGAGGAGGGAGCCCATGCGGTGCCGTGAACACGTCGGCGAATTCCTCAAGCAGGTCCGCGAACGCGGTTTGATTTGCACATTTGCGAGCCGGGCGTGATGCGGGGCCGCAGGTGTCCACCATGGCCATGGCCCAGACATCGTTGCCGGCGATCATCTGGCGCAGTCCCTCGGGCCCGACGGCCGTGAGCGTGGTGGCCGGCTTGGTGGGAACGCCGCGCAGTGTGATCTCTTCACCATCGTGCTAGAACTTCACCACTTTTCCTGCTAGTGGCACGTCATCGGACTGTTTTGGGAGAGCCAGTCCATCCCCAGATTGCCGTGATACGCTCCAATCTCCAGCTCTATCGGATTTCGGGTTCCAGCAGACCCTTAAGGTTCGAACACTAGGGTGCGCGCGGAGATTACGCCTTCTACCTCTCCGTCTCAGAAAGATCTAGACTACTGAAAGAACTGCACAAGAGACACAAGGTTTATACTGGTTCGGGCCATCGTTGTGGTGTAATACCCTACTCCAGTGTGTGGTGGGAGGATTGCCTCTTGGGACAGATGATGATGATGAACAATACAAGGAAGAACAGCCTCGCGAGGGTCTGTTCTTGGCTGGGGCGATGAACTGCTGGGAGGAGTTCAGCCACCTCTCTCTCTCTCTCTCTCTCTCTCTCACCTACTCTTACTTGTCTGCCAACCGAACGAACGAACCAACCCCGCGCTATGTGGGCGGCTGGTCCTATTTATAGAGGCCCTGGTCCTCTTCCCAAATATCGAGCGGGAAGGGAGCCAACATTGGTGGGCTAATTTGAAGGGGGACAGCAAGTATCAACTATCCTGACAAAAGCAGTCTTCGCCTGCGCAAAGCTCTGGTGATGACGCTGTCTTGGGCTCCACGGTGACCTCCGTCTCGTAGTCCTCCTGGTCTTGGTCTCGTTGCACCGAAATAGCAACCTTTGCCTGATGCCTCGGTACTCCGCGGCTGCGCTTGCTCCCTTTGCACCAAAGAGGAAAGGAGGACGCTGCGCGGCCTGGCACCCGCCTGGCGCCCTGAGTCGTCATGGCTTGCGTCACGGGCACCTTGCGAGGTACCCCGCCTTGATCTCTCCGCCTCCTCGCGAGCCCGCCTCACGAGGCCGTGCCTAAGGAAGCTCCGTGTCATCCGCCCCGCGAGGCTTGGCCCCTCGCGAGGTTCTTGAGTCCTGTGTTGATGAAGATGGGCCATGCTGGGCCCCCTTTGAGCCACGCCGCAGGCCGCAGGCAGGCAAGTCTGGGGACCCCCGTTCCTAGAACGCCGATAGTAGCCCCTGGGCCCAAGGCGCACCCGGACTTGGCCGTGCCGAGAGGCGAAAGGCAAGGGCGAAGCGCCGCGGGCCCTAATAGCCTGCGGCCTTGGGCGCCGCATGGCGGTTGATGGGACGTGGGCGTATCCACTTCCCCATGACACCTTGGTGACCGCGTGAGTTGGACAAGTCCCTGCATGCAAACCGTGTCATGATTACCTGTGATCGTGGAGGCCGTCGGTTGGCCATCGTCAGCCATAAGTACGGGCCGGCGCGCGCCCTTCCAGTCCATTCCTCCTTGCTTCTCCTTCTTCTTCATGGCCTCGTCGAGGAGGTTCCCGGCTGCCAAGAAGGGGAAGGCTTGCCGGGTTGAGCCCGCCTCTCCCCCACCCAAGCGCGGCAGAGGGCGCCCTCGCAAGCATCCTGTGGCCACCACGGTGGCTCCCCGCGGCCGTGGAGGTGATCTTCAGCACGACGACGGGCGGGTTGCTGCAGCCGGGGGGCGCGCTCCGGCTGCGCGTCCCCCCAGGCCGCGTGTTCGTGCTGCCAAAGTGCTGCCGGAGTTCGTCATGTGGTCAGCGGAGCCGGCTAGCACCCAGCTCCCACTTCCTCGCTTCCTCCTTGGCGAGCTCCCGGCCGGCGCCTTGGGCGGCCTCTGGCTCCAGGCCGACGGCTGCTGCAGCCGGGCCTCGTGGGTCTCCCTGGAGGTCTCCGCGGTCGGGAGCCTGTCTGTAACGCCCCACATGTAACCTTCCCCAATTGTACTCCGACTCATGCCGTTTCCGGCATTAAGTTATATTTAATTCTCGGGTTCGGGTCTTTGCCTCCGTGTGTTGTTTTGTTTTTCGTGCATCTCATATCATGTCATTACGTGCATTGCATTTGCATACATGTCATCTCATGCATTCGAGCTTTTTCCCCGTTGTCCGTTTTGCATTCCGGCGCTTCGTTCTCCTCCGGTGGCCATTTCTAGCTTTCTTTCGTGTGTGGGGATTAAACATTTCCGGATTGGGCCGAGACTTGCCATGCGGCCTTGGTTTACTGCCGGTAGACCGCCTGTCAAGTTTCGGGTCATTTGGACTTCGTTTGATACTCCAACGATTAACCGAGGGACCGAAAAGGCCTCGTGTGTGTGCAGCCCAACACCCCTCCATTTTGGCCCAAAAACCCACCAAACTCAGCTCCATCGTCTCGGTCGTTCGATCACGATCGTGTGGGCGAAAACCGCACCTCATTTGGACTCTCCTAGCTCCCTCTATGCCTATATATACACCCCTCCGTTTTCGGATCTCCCCTCTCCCCCGAAACCCTAAAAAATCCCCGCGCCGAGACGGACATGTCCGTCCCGACCCGGACGAACGCCGCCGCCGCCCGCGGCCACTAAGGGGCCGCCACGTGGCGCGCCGCCCTCCTCCCACCGCGGCCCGCCGAAGCCCGGGGCGGGCCCTCCCGCGCCGCCTCCCGGGCCTCTTCCCCGCCGCCCGCGCCGCCGCGTCTTCCCCGCGGCCGGGCCGCGCCTCGCCGCCCCGCCAGCAAAGCTCGCCGGCGACGAACTCCGGCGGCCCGCGTCCCCGGCCGGCCGCCCGCGCCGTACCCGCGCCCCGGTGGCCCGCGGCCACTCCGGCCATCCCCGGCCACCGCGCCCCGGCGACCCCCTCCCCATCCGGCGACCTCCTCCCGCGGCTCCAGCCGCCCAGCGCCGGCCGGCCATCCTCGATCCGCGTGCCCGGTGGATCCGGATCGGATCTGGTGCAGCTACAGTAAACCCTAGGGTTGCGTTTTTTTCTAAGTCTCAGGATTTTTTTGCTCCATATGCTCATGTTTGACCTGCCATATCTTTGCATCCGTAGCTCCGATTTGGACGTATGATATGTCAAATTCTTCGTCTCGACGAGTACATCATTTCATTCCATTGAATAATTTGCATTTGAGGTCATCTTGTTGCCCAAAATGGTGTTGGAAGGAGGCATGTTGAGTTAAATTGCAGATCCGTTAATCCAACATGCACTTTTGTCATTTTTGCCATATTTAATCCGTGCATGATATGCCTGTGCCCCTTTGGGATGAATTGTTAAGCGCGTTGTCTTCTTTCCAGAGGTGCCTTCCATGTATTTTTAGGAGGTGTGTGTTGTCTTGTGCAAGCTTGCAAAGAGGGCTACCTGAGATTTCAGATTTCAGGGACTTAGTGATTTTCGCTAAGTCTGAGCCGTTTTAGTTCACGATGCTATATGTCCGGCTTGTTTCCTAGTGATCCGTGCCTCTTTTGAGGATGATAAGTAAGAGTGATTTGTTATGCTTGTTGTGCTTAATCCATCCATGTCTTTACTTGTTATGTTGGAGCACTCTAGGTTGACTCAATCGAGCTCAACTTTTGGATAGTTGCTGTTTTGGGCAGATCGTGAACTCTTTTGCGATTTTGCCGGAGTGATTGCTAGTGGTCCATGCATGCTATGCCAATGTTCTTGCCATTTCTAGCTAGAATTTTGTGCCTTCTTAATGGATATATGCTTGCCTTGCCATGTCTTGCACCGTAGTGAGAGCATCGAGCTCGTTTATATGCCTCCGTGAGTTATTATTTCAGCATGTCCCAGTTTTCACTAAGTCTGAAAACTGATTGTGTTTCATCGATGTTCGTGTGCTCGGTAGAGTATTTTGTGAACCCTTTTGGCCCCAGGTCATGTTGGGTGTTTTGTTAAGCTTGTTGAGTAGCTCCATGCCATGCTCTTACTTGCCATGTTCAGGTTTTTCTTCATGTTGTTTTGCTGCTCCGAAGAGAGCATCGTGGTCTGAAATTTCAGACTAGCGTTAATTTCGCTAAGTCTGAAATCTGTTTTGCTTATTCAGTTTTGCCATGCTTGTTTGAAGCCCTTAGTGGATGATTTTGCCTATGCCTCAGTCATGATGATTTGTTAAGCTTGATGAGTACATCACTGCCATGTAATTTTTTTTCATGTTGGGTGGCTGTAGCATGTTCACTTTGTTGCATTTAGGAGGCATGTTGCTGTAAATCGCTGATCGGTTCGTTTAGTAAAACGCTTGCCATTTCTTAACCGTAGCTCCGATTGCCATGATCTTTATATCGTTTTCAGGGGATTTCTTCCCCTCTATCCAGTGGCACACTTGGATTTCCAAGTTGAGGCCAGGTTCATGCATTTCCTGTTACATGTTGCATTCTTGCATCCCGCATCGCATCCCGCATAGCATATCATCTTTGCATCGTATTGGTTGCCTTTGCACGTGGTTGATTGTATCCTTGTTGCTTGTTTGTGTTGTTGGGTAGAGCCGGGAGACGAGTTCGCGAACGAGGAGTCCGTTGAGTTTGCTTTTGAGGATCCAGTCAATTCTGACAACTGTGCAGGCAAGATGATCACACCCTTGAAATCACTACTATCTTTGCTATGCTAGTTTGCTCGCTCTTTTGCTTTGCCAATGCTACGATGCCTACCACTTGCTTGTCAACCTCCCAATTGCCATGATTGAGCCTCTAACCCACCTTTGTCCTAGCAAACCATTGATTGGCTATGTTACCGCTTTGCTCAGCCCTTCTTATAGCGTTGTTAGTTGCAGGTGAAGATTGGAGCCGTTCCTCGTTGGAACACTTATTTACTTGTTGGGATATCACTATATTGCTATGTTATCTTTACTCATCTATATACTTGGTAAAGGGTGGAAGGCTCGGCCTCTCGCCTAGTGTTTTGTTCCACTCTTGCCGCCCTAGTTTCCGTCATATCGGTGTTATGTTCCCGGTTTGTTGCATCCCTTACGCGGTTGGGCTATAATGGGAACCCCTTGATAGTTCGCCTTGTTTAAAGCTTTTCCAGCAATGCCCATCATTGGTTTTACCATTTGCCACCTACCCTTTTCTTTCCCTTGGGTTTCCGGAGCCCGAGGGTCATCTTTATTTTAGCCCCCCACGGGCCAGTGCTCCTCTGAGTGTTGGTCCGAAATGAGCTGCCTGCGGGGCCACCTCGGGGTAACTTGAGGGTTGGTTTTACTCGTAGCTAGTCTCATCTGAGTGTGCCCTGAGAAAGAGATATGTGCAGCTCCTATCGGGATTTGTCGGCGCATTCGGGCGGTGTTGCTGGACTAGTTTTGACCTGTCGAATCATCTTGTTGTACCGGGATACCGAGTCTGATCGGTGGGTCCTGGGTGGAGGTCTATTCCTTCGTTGACCGTGAGAGCTTGTTATGGGCTAAGTTGGGACCCCCCTGCAGGGATTGATCTTTCGAAAGCCGTGCCCGCGGTTATGGGCAGATGGGAATTTGTTAATGTCCGGTTGTAGATAACTTGAACTTAATTAATTAAAATGACTCAACGGTGTGTGTTGCCGTGATGGCCTCTTCTCGGCGGGTCCGGGAAGTGGACACGGCGTTGGAGTTATGTTTGCGTAGTCCGCTCTATTTAGTTTTCCGCTCGTGCCTTGCCTTCTCTTCTCGCTCTCTTTTGCGAATAAGTTAGCCACCATATATGCTAGTCGCTTGCTGCAGCTCCACTCACATTACCCCTTCCTTACCTATTAAGCTTAAATAGTCTTGATCGCGAGGGTGCGAGATTGCTGAGTCCTTGTGGCTCACAGATTACTATTATACCAGATGCAGGGAACGATGATACTCCTCCGGATGGTGCGTTCGAGCTGAAGTGGGAGTACGACGAGGACTCTCAGTGATACTATGTTTCTTTTCCTGATGATCAGTAGTGGTGCCTGCTCGGGGTTCGATTCAGGGTTTAGTCGCATGTTGGGGAGTCTTTTCTATTTTGGCGCCGTAGTCGGGCCATGAGTGTTTGTATGATGTATGCTATTTATGTACCTTGATGTGACGTGGCGAGTGTAAGCCAACTATTATATTTATTTCCCCTTTATATTTATATGTACATGGGTTGTGTGAAGATTGCCTCACTTGCGACTTATGCCTTCAATGCGATTATGCCTCTAAGTCGTGCCTCGACACGTGGGAGATATAGTCGCATCGAGGGTGTTACAAGTTGGTAATCAGAGCCTTCCCCGACCTTAGGAGCCCCATTGCTTGATCGTTTCTAGCAACCGAGTTGTGTCTAGAAAAATGTTTTGAGTCCTTAGGAATTATATATCGGAGAGCTTAGGAGTTCTTTTTACTTCCCAGTCTCCTCATCGCTCTGGTAAGGCATCCTGACGTAGAGTTTTAACTCTTCTCTTCTCAAATTTCACTAAAAATTTTTTTAGGATCATGCGAGTATCTTAGTTTTGTTCCGATGGCTTATGATGAGAATACTGTCTTGGTGCCTCCTGTCAGGGGTTTAGTGGAAGTGTCCCGGGGAGTTGAGCTCTGAGGTGTTGTCATCATAATTCTATCGTTGCAATTTTGGTATACTTGAGATATGTGCGCGACATCGAAAATCTCCTTTATGCAGTTCGTTGGTGAGATAACCTCGACGCCACCCAGTACTGGGGCGGGAGTTCGGGAGTATCGCCATAACTTGTATAACGGATGCTTTTCGAAGGTTGAGATAGATGGTTTCCGAAGGTTTCTTGGTTATGTGTTGAAGGATGGATGCAGCTGGATGTAGGATTTGCTAGCTTGGGTGAGATATTATGCTTCCCCTGTATCCTCAACACCTGATTGCATAACCGGAAAGTTTCGGGAATTTCATAGGTGGGAATTCAAGTAGCCTTAGGATATCTTTCCAACAGATGTGTGATATGAAATTGGGGTTCGACGTCTAGTGGTTCGCCTATTCACGGTCGATTTTACAGTGGCCTCGTTGTGTCTTAAAGAGTCCTTGGCTATGCTGACTCGGGGACGCTTCGTATGTCATGTGCACTGCCTTGTACATGATGGTGCTGTACGGTCGAGCCCGTGTAGGTCCTACCACGAACACTTCGGACGAAATTTCTATCATGTGTTTGTTCCGGCTTATTCCGCAAGCCAACCCTTGGTTTATTTTGAGTTGTGGTGTTCGTTCTTCTCCGACGTCATATATTGATTCCATCCCTCGTTGATTTACCTCTTCTACCTGATTCTTCGTGGCTTCGCAATTTAGGAATATGTGACCACTTCAAGAGATGTGCATTCGTTCATTTTGTTCGGATGTGAAGACTTATGTTGCAATTTTCATTCCGTTGGATTCACCTTCTATATTTCTCTATTTGTGTGCTAATGGTGGTCAACCTCTTCAGGATGGCTCCTCCAACGCGCACGACTCCGAACCCAGATCCTCCGCCACCTCCGCCTCCTCCGGAAGCATGGCAGGCTGTGATGGCTGCTACTAATGCAAATACTCAGCTGATCATGCAAATCATCCAAGAGCGGAATCAAAGCAGTCAAGCGAATCAAGGCAGCAACCAGAACCAGTTTGCAACTCTGAATCAGTTCCTCGCAAATGGTCCAAAGACGTTCAGTAACTGCGTTGAGGCTACCGATGCTGATGATTGGTTAGTCGATCTGGGCAAGCATTTTGAATGTAGCAACGTCAGACCTGAAGATTTCGTCAAGTTCGCGTCTTTCCAGCTCAAGGATCAGGCCGCAGAGTGGTTTCAGCAGTACCGGGATTCCAGAGGTGGACGTTTGATCACTTGGGATGATTTCCGTCGTGATTTCCGCGCTCATCACATTCCTCAAAGTGTGACTGAAAGCAAACATGAAGAATTTCGCAATCTGAAGCAAGGTTCTTTGTCTGTCTATAACTACAACAAGTTGTTCCAGAAGCTCGCCCGTTTTGCCAAGCAGGATGTTCCTGATGAGAAGAGCATGATCTATCAGTTCAGGGGTGGTCTTCGTGAAGAAATTCAGCTCGCTCTTGTCCTCTTCGAGCCGCTGAGATACGATGAGTTCTACAACATGGCACTGAAGCAAGAGGCTGCTCAACTCAGGTGTGATGCTTCCAGGAAGCGAGTCAGAGACACTTCGTCTTCGTCCTCTACTCAAGTGACCAAGCAGCAGAAGTATTGGTTTCCTCCTCCTCCGTTCCGTCAGCCGTATCAGCAGAAGAGCAAAGGTGGCAGTGGTTCGTCCCACCCACCCAACCCAGGCTTTCAGAACAAGACTTCGTCTCAAGCTCCAAGATCGAGTGCTCTGTATCACCGTCCACTCTCAGAGGTCACGTGCAACAAGTGCCAACAGAAGGGCCACTACGCCAACAAGTGTTTTAACCAGAGGCGTCTTCCTCCTCCTCCTCCTGTCAGATCGGCAAGTACAGCTATGGTCAAGCATAATCCCAAGCACGCCAAGGTCAATATGGTGAATGCAGCTCAAGCAGAGGATTCGTCAGATGTGATCATGGGTAACCTTCCTGTCAATGATATTCCTGCAAAAGTTCTTTTTGACTCTGGTGCATCGCATTCCTTCATGTCATTCCCTTTTGCATCGGAGAACAATTTTAGCACTAAGGCATTACCTAGAGCTATGCAAGTCGTCTCTCCAGCGAAGCGTCTGAGTTCCACTATGATGATTCCGGATATTTCTATCATGATGGGTGATTTCAAGTTCTTGGCTTCTCCTATGGTTCTTGGCAATTCTGATATCGACCTCATTCTTGGGATGGACTGGCTCTTTAAACATAAAGCTCAGCTGGATTGCGCAGCCAAGCAGATTCAACTGACTCATTCGTCTGAGGAAGTGATTGTCTTTGCTGCTCGGGATAATACCATCCGGTTATTCTCTCTCAATGAGAAGGGTGAATTGGATGCTATTTCGCAGATTCCGGTTGTTTGTGAGTATCAAGATGTCTTCCCTGAAGAACTCCCAGGCATGCCTCCAAACCGGCCTGTTGAATTTGTTATTGAACTTGAGCCCGGTACGGAACCGGTGTGCAAGCGGCCTTACAAGCTCGGCCCCGAAGAGTTGAAGGAGTTGAAGTAACAGCTCGATAAGCAAGAAAGGATGGGTCTCATTCGGCCTAGTACTTCTCCGTGGGGTTGTGGTGTTCTTTTTGTGAAGAAGAAGGATGGAACGGACCGACTTTGTGTTGATTATTGTCCATTGAACAAGAAGACCATCAAGAACAAATATCCACTTCCCAACATTAATGAGCTATTCGAACAACTCAAGGGTGCCCAAGTATTCTCCAAGCTTGATCTCCGTATGGGTTATCATCAAATTCGCATTCGTGAACAAGATATTCCAAAGACGGCGTTCAGAACAAGCTATGGGTCATATGAATACACAGTTATGTCTTTTGGCCTCGCCAATGCTCCTCCGACGTTCTCTCGCATGATGAACTTCATCTTCAACCCCTACACCAACGACTTCGTTTTGGTCTATCTCGATGATATCCTGGTTTTCTCGAAGAACAAGGAAGATCATGCCAAACACTTGCGTTTGGTTCTTGACAAGCTAAGGGAACATCAATTCTATGCCAAGTTCTCCAAGTGTGAGTTTTGGCTCGATGAGGTTCTTTATCTTGGTCATATTATCTCTGCCAAGGGCATTTCCGTGGATCCTGAGAAGGTGTCTGCAATTGTTAATTGGGAACCTCCTCAGAATGTGAAGCAACTCCGTAGCTTCCTCGGTCTTTCAAGTTATTGCCAAAGATTCGTTGAAAACTTCTCCAAGATCGCGAAGCCTCTCTCAAATCTTCTTCAGAAGCATGTCAAGTACGTTTGGTCTCCGGAGTGTGATGTTGCTTTCAACGCTTTGAAAGAGAAATTGATCACTGCTCCAGTTCTAACTCCGCCTGATGAAACCAAGCCGTACGAGGTCTTTTGTGATGCCTCTCTCCAAGGTCTCGGTGCAGTACTGATGTACGAGAAGAAAGTTGTTGCTTATACCTCTCGCCAGTTGAAGCCAAATGAGAAGAACTATCCCACTCATGATCTTGAGTTGGCGGCAGTTGTGCACGCATTGTTGACTTGGAGACATCTTCTCTTGGGAAGGAAAGTGGACATTTTCACTGATCACAAGAGTCTCAAGTACATCTTCACTCAGCCTAATCTCAACCTCAGGCAGACTCGATGGGTCGAAATGATTCAAGAGTACAATCCGAGTATCGAGTATACTCCAGGCAAGGCTAATGTGATTGCTGACGCTTTGAGCAGAAAAGCATATTGCAACAGTCTCATTCTCAAGCCTTATCAACCCGAGCTTTGTGAAGCCTTCCGCAAACTTAATCTGCAAGTTGTTCCTCAAGGTTTCCTTGCCAACCTTCAAGTTTCTCCTACCTTGGAAGACCAGATTCGCCAAGCCCAGCTTCTTGATGCTATGGTGAAAAAGGTGAAGATTGGTATTGCAAAGAGTCAATCCAAGTACAAGTGCTATCGACTTGATGACAAGGACACTCTCTTCTTCGAGGATCGAATTGTTGTGCCCAAAGGTGAACTTCGTAAAGTGATCATGAATGAGGCTCATAACTCTCTCCTCTCCATCCACCCTGGGAGCACGAAGATGTATCAAGACCTGAAGCAAACTTATTGGTGGACTCGAATGAAGCGCGAGATCGCTCAATTCGTGAATGAATGTGATGTCTGCAGAAGAGTGAAAGCAGAACACCAAAGGCCAGCAGGTCTCCTCCAACCTCTCGCATTCCAGAATGGAAGTTTGACCACATTGAAATGGACTTCGTGACTGGGTTTCCTAAGTCCAAGCGTGGCAATGATGCTATATTCGTTGTCATCGACAAGCTGACCAAAGTGGCTCATTTCTTGCCTATCAAAGAGTCAATCACTGCAGCTCAATTGGCGGAGCTCTACACCTCTCGCATTGTCTCTCTGCACGGTATTCCTCAAGTGATATCTTCAGACCGTGGCAGCATCTTTACCTCCAAGTTCTGGGATTCTTTTCAGAAGGCCATGGGCACCAACATTCACTTCAGCACTGCTTTCCACCCTCAAACAAGCGGTCAAGTCGAGCGTGTCAACCAGATTCTTGAAGATATGCTCAGGGCTTGTGTTATCTCCTTCGGCATGAAGTGGGAGGATTGCCTTCCTTATGCTGAATTCTCGTACAACAACAGTTTCCAAGCAAGTTCCGGCAAGGACCCGTTTGAAATTCTGTATGGTAGGAAGTGCCGTACACCTCTCAACTGGTCTGAAACCGGTGAACGTCAGCTGCTGGGTAATGACCTGATCACAGAAGCAGAAGAAATGTGCAAGGTCATTCGTGATAACCTCAAAGCAGCCCAGTCTCGTCAGAAGAGCTACTACGACAGCAAGCACCGTGATTTGGCTTTCGAGATCGGAGATCATGTCTACCTCCGCGTCTCTCCTATGAAAGGGACTCGTCGCTTTGGTATCAAAGGGAAGCTTGCCCCAAGATACGTCGGGCCTTTCAAGATCGTCAGCAAGAGAGGCGACCTCTCCTATCAACTCGAGCTTCCTGCAACCTTTGCCAATGTTCATGATGTGTTCCATGTCTCTCAACTCCGTAAGTGCTTCAAGACGCATGAGCGCACCGTCAACTTCGAGGACATTGAGCTCCAAGAAGATCTCTCCTACCGTGAGCACCCAGTTGCAATCCTTGAAGAGACTGAACGCAAAACCCGCAACAAGTCAATCAAGTTTCTCAAAGTCAAGTGGTCACACCATTCCGACCGTGAAGCTACCTGGGAACGCGAGGATGACCTCCGTTCTGAGTACCCGGAGTTCTTTCAGTCCTAGATCTCGGGACGAGATCTTTTCGTAGTGGTGGAGTGTTGTAACGCCCCACATGTAACCTTCCCCAATTGTACTCCGACTCATGCCGTTTCCGGCATTAAGTTATATTTAATTCTCGGGTTCGGGTCTTTGCCTCCGTGTGTTGTTTTGTTTTTCGTGCATCTCATATCATGTCATTACGTGCATTGCATTTGCATACATGTCATCTCATGCATTCGATCATTTTCCCCGTTGTCCGTTTTGCATTCCGGCGCTTCGTTCTCCTCCGGTGGCCATTTCTAGCTTTCTTTCGTGTGTGGGGATTAAACATTTCCGGATTGGGCCGAGACTTTCCATGCGGCCTTGGTTTACCGCCGGTAGACCGCCTGTCAAGTTTCGGGTCATTTGGACTTCGTTTGATACTCCAACGGTTAACCGAGGGACCGAAAAGGCCTCGTGTGTGTGCAGCCCAACACCCCTCCATTCTGGCCCAAAAACCCACCAAACTCAGCTCCATCGTCTCGGTCGTTCAATCACGATCGTGTGGGCGAAAACCGCCCCTCATTTGGACTCTCCTAGCTCCCTCTATGCCTATATATACACCCCTCCGTTTTCGGATCTCCCCTCCCCCCCGAAACCCTAAAAAATCCCCGCGCCGAGACGGACATGTCCGTCCCGACCCGGACGAACGCCGCCGCCGCCCGCGGCCACTAAGGGGCCGCCACGTGGCGCGCCGCCCTCCTCCTACCGCCAGCCCGCCGACGCCCGGGGCTGGCCCTCCCACGCCGCCTCCCGGGCCTCTTCCCCGCCGCCCGCGCCGCCGCGTCTTCCCCGCGGCCGGGCCGCGCCTCGCCGCCCCGCCAGCGAAGCTCGCCGGCGACGAACTCCGGCGGCCCGCGTCCCCGGCCGGCCGCCCGCGCCGTACCCGCGCCCCGGTGGCCCGCGGCCACTCCGGCCGTCCCCGGCCACCGCGCCCCGGCGACCCCCTCCCCGTCCGACGACCTCCTCCCGCGGCTCCGGCCGCCCAGCGCCGGCCGGCCATCCTCGATCCGCGTGCCCGGTGGATCCGGATCGGATCTGGCGCAGCTACAGTAAACCCTAGGGTTGCGTTTTTTTCCAAGTCTCAGGATTTTTTTGCTCCATATGCTCATGTTTGACCTGCCATATCTTGGCATCCGTAGCTCCGATTTGGACGTATGATATGTCAAATTCTTCGTCTCGACGAGTACATCATTTCATTCCATTGCATAATTTGCATTTGAGGTCATCTTGTTGCCCAAAATGGTGTTGGAAGGAGTCATGTTGAGTTAAATTGCAGATCCGTTAATCCAACATGCACTTTTGTCATTTTTGCCATATTTAATCCGTGCATGATATGCCTGTGCCCCTTTGGGATGAATTGTTAAGCGCGTTGTCTTCTTTCCAGAGGTGCCTTCCATGTATTTTTAGGAGGTGTGTGTTGTCTTGTGCAAGCTTGCGAAGAGGGCTACCTGAGATTTCAGATTTCAGGGACTTAGTGATTTTCGCTAAGTCTGAGCCGTTTTAGTTCACGATGCTATATGTCCGGCTTGTTTCCTAGTGATCCGTGCCTCTTTTGAGGATGATCAGTAAGAGCGATTTGTTATGCTTGTTGTGATTAATCCATCCATGTCTTTACTTGTTATGTTGGAGCACTCTAGGTTGACTCAATCGAGCTCAACTTTTGGATAGTTGCTGTTTTGGGCAGATCGTGAACTCTTTTGCGATTTTGCCGGAGTGATTGCTAGTGGTCCATGCATGCTATGCCATTGTTCTTGCCATGTCTAGTTAGAATTTTGTGCCTTCTTAATGGATATATGCTTGCCTTGCCATGTCTTGCACCGTAGTGAGAGCATCGAGCTCGTTTATATGCCTCCGTGAGTTATTATTTCAGCATGTCCCAGTTTTCACTAAGTCTGAAAACTGATTGTGTTTCATCGATGTTCGTGTGCTCGGTAGAGTATTTTGTGAACCCTTTTGGCCCCAGGTCATGTTGGGTGTTTTGTTAAGCTTGTTGAGTAGCTCCATGCCATGCTCTTACTTGCCATGTTCAGGTTTTTCTTCATGTCGTTTTGCTGCTCCGAAGAGAGCATCGTGGTCTGAAATTTCAGACTAGCGTTAATTTCGCTAAGTCTGAAATCTGTTTTGCTTATTCAGTTTTGCCATGCTTGTTTGAAGCCCTTAGTGGATGATTTTGCCTATACCTCAGTCATGATGATTTGTTAAGCTTGATGAGTACATCACTGCCATGTAATTTTTTTTCATGTTGGGTGGCTGTAGCATGTTCATTTTGTTGCATTTAGGAGGCATGTTGCTGTAAATCGCTGATCGGTTCGTTTAGTAAAACGCTTGCCATTTCTTAACCGTAGCTCCGATTGCCATGATCTTTATATCGTTTTCAGGGGATTTCTTCCCCTCTATCCAGTGGCACACTTGGATTTCCAAGTTGAGGCCAGGTTCATGCATTTCCTGTTACATGTTGCATTCTTGCATCCCGCATCGCATCCCGCATAGCATATCATCTTTGCATCGTATTGGTTGCCTTTGCACGTGGTTGATTGTATCCTTGTTGCTTGTTTGTGTTGTTGGGTAGAGCCGGGAGATGAGTTCGCGAACGAGGAGTCCGTTGAGTTTGCTTTTGAGGATCCAGTCAATTCTGACAACTGTGCAGGCAAGATGATCACACCCTTGAAATCACTACTATCTTTGCTATGCTAGTTTGCTCGCTCTTTTGCTTTGCCAATGCTACGATGCCTACCACTTGCTTGTCAGCCTCCCAATTGCCATGATTGAGCCTCTAACCCACCTTTGTCCTAGCAAACCATTGATTGGCTATGTTACCGCTTTGCTCAGCCCTTCTTATAGCGTTGTTAGTTGCAGGTGAAGATTGGAGCTGTTCCTTGTTGGAACACTTATTTACTTATTGGGATATCACTATATTGCTATGTTATCTTTACTCATCTATATACTTGGTAAAGGGTGGAAGGCTCGGCCTCTCGCCTAGTGTTTTGTTCCACTCTTGCCGCCCTAGTTTCCGTCATATCGGTGTTATGTTCCCGGTTTGTTGCGTTCCTTACGCGGTTGGGCTATAATGGGAACCCCTTGATAGTTCGCCTTGTTTAAAGCTTTTCCAGCAATGCCCAACATTGGTTTTACCATTTGCCACCTACCCTTTTCTTTCCCTTGGGTTTCCGGAGCCCGAGGGTCATCTTTCTTTTAGCCCCCCACGGGCCAGTGCTCCTCTGAGTGTTGGTCCGAAATGAGCTGCCTGCGGGGCCACCTCGGGGTAACTTGAGGGTTGGTTTTACTCGTAGCTAGTCTCATCTAAGTGTGCCCTGAGAAAGAGATATGTGCAGCTCCTATCGGGATTTGTCGGCGCATTCGGGCGGTGTTGCTGGACTAGTTTTGACCTGTCGAATCATCTTGTTGTACCGGGATACCGAGTCTGATCGGTGGGTCCTGGGTGGAGGTCTATTCCTTCGTTGACCGTGAGAGCTTGTTATGGGCTAAGTTGGGACCCCCCTGCAGGGATTGATCTTTCGAAAGCCGTGCCCGCGGTTATGGGCAGATGGGAATTTGTTAATGTCCGGTTGTAGATAACTTGAACTTAATTAATTAAAATGACTCAACGGTGTGTGTTGCCGTGATGGCCTCTTCTCGGCGGGTCCGGGAAGTGGACACGGCGTTGGAGTTATGTTTGCGTAGTCCGCTCTATTTAGTTTTCCGCTCGTGCCTTGCCTTCTCTTCTCGCTCTCTTTTGCGAATAAGTTAGCCACCATATATGCTAGTCGCTTGCTGCAGCTCCACTCACATTACCCCTTCCTTACCTATTAAGCTTAAATAGTCTTGATCGCGAGGGTGCGAGATTGCTGAGTCCTTGTGGCTCACAGATTACTATTATACCAGATGCAGGGAACGATGATACTCCTCTGGATGGTGCGTTCGAGCTGAAGTGGGAGTACGACGAGGACTCTCAGCGATACTATGTTTCTTTTCCTGATGATCAGTAGTGGTGCCTGCTCGGGGTTCGATTCAGGGTTTAGTCGCATGTTGGGGAGTCTTTTCTATTTTGGCGCCGTAGTCGGGCCATGAGTGTTTGTATGATGTATGCTATTTATGTACCTTGATGTGACGTGGCGAGTGTAAGCCAACTATTATATTTATTTCCCCTTTATATTTATATGTACATGGGTTGTGTGAAGATTGCCTCACTTGCGACTTATGCCTTCAATGCGATTATGCCTCTAAGTCGTGCCTCGACACGTGGGAGATATAGTCGCATCGAGGGTGTTACACTGTCCCTGGCCCGCGGTTGGCAGACATTTGCCCGTGCGCGTGGCCTGGGCTGCCGGTGCACCCTACACTTCAGGTTCGACGACGACGCCACCCTCTACGTGAGGGTGTTTGGGGAAGATGGTCGCCGCGCGGGGTGTTGCCCCGAGGGTGACGACCGCGGCTGGGAACCCAGCTCTGGTGATGATGGAGGGAGCAGCGCTTGCGCGGCTGGCGGCGCTCGGAGTTCCTCAAGCTTCTCTGGTTCTTCTTCGGGCGGCGACTCCTCCAGCGGCGGCCGCGATCAGCCTCCACGCCGCTGCGCCCTGGTGAGGCGCGAGAGGGAGTCCGCCTGAGCCCCGGAGGCAGCTCTGGCCTTCCCGCGGGCCGGTGTGAGGCGAGCCGTGCCGGATTTGTTCTTCCTTTTCCCTTTTTCCTGCGTAACAAAGACAATAGCGCGGAGCCCCGCGGGGGCGTGTTTGGGTTATTGCCGTTAATCATCGGTTTGCTTTCGTTACTGTTCCTTCCGGCTATGTGCCCGAGCGTGGATAGTTCCCGACCCCGGCCATGGGGGGGGGCGACCGACCCAGGCCCTTTGTTTGTGTCGCGATGCCCGTGGGGCACGGACTGGAGGGGTGCTCCTGTAAGGGGCCCAGATCGCGAACTCTTTGAATGATTGGATAGGAGCACTCGCGAGGGCGCTCAGCTGCCCCCCTCGCGAGGCTTTGCGCAAGAGAAATCGAGGCAGGAGAGCGAAAAGCCGAAGAACCGCAAGCCAAAGACGGCAACAGCTTCAATAAAACTCCAAATGAGAAGGAACAAGCCAACTGCGGAAAGCAAATGAAAAGCCGCGTCCGGCACCCTATCTAGTCTTCGACGTCTTCTCACCAGCGCGGAGCTAAGTGCTGCCACTGGGCGTGGGAGGGAGCCCCAGGGCCTGAGGCTGGCGCTCCTGAGACTCCGGGGCGTGTACAGCCCCACTCATTATTACGTGAGAGTGTCATGGGCGGCGAGCTTCACAGGCATTGGCCTTCTTCACAGGCTCCGGGCCTTTTCCAAAAACGCGATAGCTTCACAGGCACTCGCCCTGCTTCACAGGCTCTGGGGCTTTTCCAAAATGCGACAGCTTCACAGGCACTCGCCTTGCTTCACAGGCTCTGGGCCTTTTCCAAAACGCGATAGCTTCACAGGCACTCGCCTTGCTTCACAGGCTCTGGGCCTTTTCCAAAATGCGATAGCTTCACAGGCACTCGCCTTGCTTCACAGGCTCTGGGCCTTTTCCAAAACGTGATAACTTCACAGGCACTCGCCTTGATTCATAGGCTCTGGGCTTTTTCAGGGGTAGAACCTCCGGAGGTGCTGAGTGTTCCATGCATTCTAGACCGGCGCTCCCTCCTGACTATCCAAGCGCGCGGAGCCGGGCCTGGAAACATGAACAACCTTGAACGGGCCCTCCCACATGGGAGAGAGCTTGTGCAGTCCCTCCCTGGAGAGAACCCGCTTGAGCACGAGGTCTCCTACCTCAAGAGTCCTGGGACGGATGTTGCGGCAGTGATATCGCCGCAGCGCTTGCTGGTACCTCGCTGCTCGCAGCGCAGCTTCTCGGGACGTTCCTCCCCAGCACGAGGTCCATCCCCCACATGGCGTCCTGCTACGCCTCGTCGAACGCCAGGACCCGCGCGGAGCGACGTATGACCTCGTGAGGGAGGACCGCTTCCGCACCGTAGACCAGGAAGAACGGGGTCTCTCCAGTTGGTTTGGTTGCGGTGGTGCCGATGAACCACAGCACGGACTGAAGCTCGTCGTACCAACCTCTGCCACAGGCCTCTAGCTTCTTCTTGAACGTCCTGGTCTTGAGGCCCCTCAGGACCTCCGCGTTGGCTTCGGGGGTGCGCCACTGAGGCGTAGCATATCTGCGTTCCAAGGTTAGCACAATATATTTTGAAGAGGTTACTGGTGAACTTTGAACCATTGTCCGTGATGATGCGATTCGGCACCCCGAACCGGCTCACGATGCCCCTGATGAACTTGATCGCGGAACCCGCGGGGATGGTGCGGACAGCCTCTACCTCAGCCCACTTGGTGAATTTGTCCATGGCGACGTAGAGGTAGCGGTAGCCCCCTGGCGCCCAAGGAAACGGGCCCAAGATGTCCAGCCCCCAGACTGCGAATGGCCACGAAAGGGGGATAGTCTGCAAGCCCCCTGCTGGTAGACGGATCTGCTTGGCATGGAACTGGTAGGCTTCACAAGCTTTCACTAGTTCCACGGCGTCATTGAGCGCGGTGGGCCAATAAAACCCACTGCGGAACGCCTTGCCGACGAGGGTCCGCGATGACGAATGATGTCCGCAGTCTCCGCCGTGTATATCTTCCAGTAGTTCCTTCCCTTGCTCTCTGGAGATGCAGCATAGGGATACATCGTTTGGTCGCTTCTGGTAGAGCTCTCCGTCTTTGATGCAGTATGCCGTGGCCTGGCATGCCACTCGCTCCGCTTCCTCCTCCTTCTCCGGCAAGGTCCCTTGCGCTAAGTAGCTCCGGAGCTCGGTGATCCAACATCCCTCCTGAGGTTCCATCGTCAGGAGCAGGTGCGCTCCTGAGGCCGGGCCATAGGTCGGAGCTCCTGAGGCAGGTGGCTGGGGGAGCTCCTCCAAGGGCTGAGCCGTGTTTGATAGTGAGGCAGAGCTAAGGGCTTGAAGAGCCGCTCCTCGAAAACGCCAGGCTCCTGGGGTAACCGTCGGGACGCGCGCTTGGCGATATCGTCGACCTCCTGATTGGTGCCAAGGGGCACATTCTGCAACTCCAACCCCCAGAATTGCTTCTCCATCCTGCAGACTTCCGCAAGGTAGGCTTCCATGTGCTCATGCTTCGGCTTGTACACCTTGTTGGAGAAATTGACAAGGAGCTGCGAATCGCCCTTGATGGTGAGGCGTTTCACTCCCAGGGTGGCCACGGCCTTCAAGCTCTCTATTAAACCTTCGTACTCCGCTATGTTGTTGGAGACCTTTTCGCCTTGCTGGAAACAAAGTTGCATGGCGTAATAGAGCTTGTCCTGTGTGGGCGGTATAAGCACCGCCCCAGCTCCAGCGCCGTGCCTGGAGAACGGCCCATCGAAGTACATGACCCAGCCTTCTGGCGCCTCGCTTCCCGGGGATAGGGACCGATCCTCATCGGCCTTGAGACCTGGCGCCTCCGTCCACTCTGCCACAAAATCTGCCAACGCTGCTCCCTTGATGACCCGGGTCGTGCTGAATTCGAGCTGAAATGCTTGCAGTTCTATGTTCCACTCAGCGACCCTTCCAGCTGAATTAGGGCTCCTGAGCACTCTCTCCAGGGGGTATGACAAGACGACCTTGATGGGGTGACCCTGAAAATAGTGCCGCAGCTTGCGCGAGGCTACCAGTAGCGCGAGGAGGAGTTTCTGAGGCATGGGGTACCGCGCTCTTGCATCCTGCAGCACTGTGCTGACGAAGTACACTGGGTGCTCAACGAGGCGGAGTGCGTCAGTGCTGGTGGCTCCTTCCGGAGACCGTGGCGCCTCTTGAGGCAATGAGGCCTCCTGAGACTGGCCATCTGGAAGAGGGGCCTCTTCCGCCTCTGGTGCGCCCCTCTGCGGCGGCTGATCCTCCTCAGCCGCGGTGGTGGTTTCTGTAGGCCTTCCTTGTCCCCGTTCTGCCTTGTCCCGGGCTCCTGCCGTGGTTTTGGCTCGGTGCTCCTGTCTGACTGCCACCAAGGCTGCGCTGGCGGAGTAGGGAGTGGCGGCGAGGTCAAGCACCAGGGGCTCCTGAGGGCGCGGTGCCACCATGACCGGTGGGCTGGTCAGGTATCTCTTGAGATCCTGGAACGCCTTGTCGGCCTCTTCAGTCCACTCGAAGGGCCCCTTTTTCTTCATTAGCTGGAAGAAGGGCAGGGCTCGTTCTCCCAACTTAGAGATGAAGCGCCCTAGCGTGGTTACGCGCCCCGTGAGCTTCTGCATTTCACTGAGGGTCTTTGGCGGGCTCATGTCTTCCACCGCCTTGACCTTCTCTGGGTTAGCCTCGATGCCTCGGTGGGACACGAGGAAACCCAAGAGCTTGCCCGAGGGGACTCCGAACACACACTTCTCTGGGTTGAGCCGTAGGTTCACTGTGTTGAGGCTCGCGAAGGTTTCCTCCAAGTCCTGTATCAAGGTCCTGGCCTCCTGAGACTTTACCACAATGTCATCGACGTAAGCTTCAACATTCTTCCCGAGCTGCGGGCCCAAGGTGATGTGCATCAGCCGCTGAAAGGTCGCCCCTGCGTTACGCAGCCCGAATGGCATGCACGTGTAGCAGTATACCCCACACGGGGTTAGGAAGGATGTCTTCTCGACGTCTTCTACCGCCGTCTTGATCTAGTGATACCCAGAGAAGGCATCCAGGAAGCATAACAGGTCGCATTTCGCAGTGGAATCGACGATCTGGTCGATGCGGGGGAGCGGGAACGGATCTTGCGGGCATGATTTGTTGAGGTTGGTGAAGTAGACACACATACGCTCCTTCCCTCCCTTCTTTGGCACAACGACAGGGTTGGCCAACCAATTTGGGTATCGGACCTCGCGGATGACTCCAGCGGCCTCTAATTTGCGGGTCTCCTGGACGATGAAGGCCTACTTTTCTATGGACTGCCGCTTGGCCTTCTGCTTCACAGGGCGCACGTTGGGGCACATGTTGAGGTGATGCTCGATTACACTCCTGGGGATCCCTGCCAACTGGTCCGGCTCCCAAGTGAATACCTTCTTGTTTGCGCGCAGGAACCCGACCAGGGCCTCCCCCTGCTCGGGTTTGAGGTGGGCGCCTATGGTGAAAGTGGCGTTGGTGGACCCGTCCTCATTGACGGGTATCTGCTTGGTTTCTGCCTTGTCTTGGGTGAACAACTGCTTCTTCTTGGCGGGTGCAGCCCCCTTGGGCCCGGGGGTCTCCAAGTTGGCGGGCTGTGCCGACGCCGCCGTCTTGAAGGCGAGCTTGAGCGCCCGCAGCGCGTCCCTGGTGTCCCCGTGCACACTGAGGACACTGCTGCTCCCGGACATCTTCATGAGGTTGTACGCCGGGTGCGTCGCGGCCATGAATTGGGCTAGCGCCGGGTAGCCGAGGATGGCGTTGTAGGGGAGGCCGATGGGGGCGATGTCGAAGTCAACCAGCTCTGTGCGGAAGTTGTCATAGGTGCCGAAGGTCACTGGGAGCCGAATCTGCCCCAAGGAACTGGACGACTTGCCCCCGACGCCTGAGAAGGGCCGGCTGGGTTGCAGGCTGCAACCGTTCCAGGGGTATGCGGAGGAGGTTGAAGGCCTCGACCGAGAGCATGCTGAGGCCCGCACCGCCATCAACGAGGGTTTTGGTGACGGCCACCTGGCAGATGGTGGGGGTGCACAACATGGGGAGCGCGCCCGAACAGGCCGAGTTGGAGGGGCGGTCCTCTGAACTGAAGGTCAGGCCGGTCTCCGGCGCCATTCGTTCCAGGGGAGCCCCCTGCCGCGTGGAAGCGGCGCTGACCCGGCGGATGAACGGCTTGGCATGGTGACTTGTGGGCGGCGCCTGCGAGCCGCCCAGGAGGGCCGCGACGACCGGGGGTGTTGGTGTAGCGCGACGGGACGACGCAGGAGAGCCCCCTGCGGCGCGGGCGAGCTCGGTGACGCGGTCAAGCCATTCCCCGTAGACGTCCTCGGCGGGGCGGCAGCGCAGGAGCTCGTTTGCCGCGAGGAGCGCAGCTCGAGCCTCCAAGGGTGCGCAGAGCGCGCGGGACGAAGAACCAGCTGGTGCGAGCGATGGAGTAGCGGTGCGGCCGTCGTGACGCATGGATGGATGCTGAGACGACGCTTGCTGCTCGCCCCCGCCGGGCCGGTGGCGGCGTTGACGGCATGTGACGGGGAACGACGAGGACGTCCGCCGACGGGCGCCGTCTGGGCGACGCGGGAAGCGATGGCGGCCCGGCGCTCGATGCGGGCTCGATGAGCGTCGGACATGGATGCGACGGTTGGAGGAGAACGGGGCGGTGGACGACGAATTCCGGCGCACCCCTACCTGGCGCGCCAAATGTCAGATTTCGGGTTCCGGCAGACCCTTAAGGTTCGAACACTGGGGTGCGCGCGGAGATTACGCCTTCTACCTCTCCGTGTCACAAAGATCTAGACTACTGAAAGAACTGCACAAGAGACACAAGGTTTATACTGGTTCGAGCCACCGTTGTGGTGTAATACCCTACTCCAGTGTGTGATGGGTGGATTGCCTCTTGGGGCAGATGATGATGATGAACAATACAAGGAAGAACAGCCTCGCGAGGGTCTGTTCTTGGCTGGGGCGATGAACTGCTGGGAGGAGTTCAGCCACCTCTCTCTTTCTCTCTCTCTCACCTACTCTTACTTGTCTGCCAACCGAACGAACGAACCAACCCCGTGCTATGTGGGCGGCTGGTCCTATTTATAGAGGCCCTGGTCCTCTTCCCAAATATCGAGCGGGAAGGGAGCCAACATTGGCGGGCTAATTTGAAGGGGGACAGCAAGTATCGACTATCCTGACAAAAGCAGTCTTCGCCTGCGCAAAGCTCTGGTGATGACGCCGTCTTGGGCTCCACGGTGACCTCCGTCTCGTAGTCCTCCTGGTCTTGGTCTCGTTGCACCGAAATGGCAACCTTTGCCTGATGCCTCGGTACTCCGCGGCTGCGCTTGCTCCCTTTGCACCAAAGAGGAAAGGAGGACGCTGCGCGGCCTGGCACCCGCCTGGCGCCCTGAGTCGTCATGACTTGCGTCACGGGCACCTCGTGAGGTACCCCGCCTTGATCTCTCCGCCTCCTCGTGAGCCAGCCTGACGAGGCCGTGCCTAAGGAAGCTCCGTGTCGTCCGTCCCGTGAGGCTTGGCCCCTCGCGAGGATCTTGAGTCCTGTGTTGATGAAGATGGGCCGTGCTGGGCCCCCTTTGAGCCACGCCGCAGGCCGCAGGCAGGCAAGTCTGGGGACCCACGTTCCCAGAACGCCGACAAGCTCGCGCATGGGTGTCTTGAAGGTGTGGCCCTGCATCCACCACTTGAGGTCGGGCACCATGCGCGTGCAGGTGAGCTTGTCGCCGTTGGCCACGCGCACCTCTGTCGGCGGCATCTCTTCCATGGCGAGGCCGAGGCGATCGACAAACGCCTTGTTGACGAAACTGTGGGTATTGCCCAAGTCGAGCAGGAGGAGCATGACCTGGTTCCCGATGAGGGCGCGCAACCTGATCGTGGTCGTGGAATCCGTGCCGTCGAGCGCCTGCGATGAGAGGAGACAACACTCTGGCGCGTCCACGGCCGGAGCAGGGGGTTGTGCCACCGGGCCCGGGTCGTCGAGACATGCAGGGCATGGATGGTGTCGTCCGAGAGCGCCTCACCATGATAGCCTACGTTGATAGTGAGCAGTTGCGCGGGCTGGGCGCAGCGATGCTCTCTGGAGTAGCGATCCCCGCACATGAAACAAAGGTTGTTCGCACGACGGAAATCGCGGAGCTGCCGCTCCCGTGCGTACTCGTCTCCTTGGACGCGAACCGGCGCGGCCACGGCGCGCTGTGGAAGTGCCGCTGCGGCTGCTGTTGGCGGTGGTCGACCCGTGGGTGTGATGCGGGGGCACGCGCAGGTCGTGCCCAGTTCTTCCTCTTGGATGCGCGCGAGCACCGAGGCACGCGTGATACTTTAGGGTGCCTGGAGTCGCACCGGGGCACGCAGCTCGTCCTTCAGGCCGAGGAGGAACTGCGTCACGAAGAACTTGGTGTTGATCGACGGATCAAGAGCGAGCAAGTGGTACATCTTTTCGTCGAATGCGGCGCGGTACTCGGCGACGGTGCCTGATTGGCGTAGTTGCAGCAGCTTGTGCATCACCACCTCAAACTCGTCGGCGCCGAACTCCTCCAGGATTGCCGATGTGAAGACGTCCCACGTGATGTTGCGATGCGTCTGGCGAAACGCTTGGTGCCAGTGCGCGGCCTGGCCGTCGATGTAGAGCGCCGCGGTGGCGACCCAGTGGTGGGCGGCCACCTTGTAGAGCTCGAAGTATGCGAGGCAATGATCCAGCCACAAGTATTGCGCCATGCCATCGAACTTGGAAAAATTGTGCTTCGGGGTTTTGTGGTACTCGTTGGTGTGGTAGCCTAGCGGAGACGTGGTCGCCGCGGCGACGAATCCGCTCGGCGGCAGCACCGGATGGAGAGGTGGGCGGTGGTCGCCCAGACGCGTGTGCGACGAAGACGGGCGCATCGGATCTGGCATGAGGCGCAGCTGGGACGGTGGAGGAGGAGGGGGCGGTGGTCAACACACACACCACACGGCCACATGCGACCCCTTTTAACACCACTCACGCATGCCACTTGGCTGGCCAGCTGGCTGGCCCACCAGCCAGCTCTAGAGCACAGTAACCACAGGTTAGGTGTGACAATAAGCACTCCATCTACGGCACCCCATGGCATTATTCACCCCTAATTCCATTGCTGCAACCTGCAAAGCCTCAAGCATAAACAAGAGAAAGCCTCGACTAGACAGTAGACACAAACCACACATCACTCGCCATCCACGACGTACGCGCTACAATGGTCGGCTGGTCCTCTCTCGCGTACGACCTCGTCATCGAAGTCGGCGAGGGGTGACGCCCTCGCCGCCGGCCGCCTCATCCTCAACACCACCACGGGACGCTCCGTCCGCAGACAGCTCCCATGCCTCCCGAACCACTACTTCGTGACGAGCACAGGTGGTCTCCTCGTCATGGCAAGCAGGGTCGCTCCGCACGCCGTGTGCGTCGTCAACCCTATCACGGCTTCAGCCATCACGTTCATGGCGCCCATACCTGACACGCTGCAGCACACCACCGCCTCTCTCCACCAGATTGGCAATGGCATTTCACCCACCCTGGTCCTGGAGATCGGTGTGTCGCGCGACACGGCGTACTCGGCCCAGCCCGATGCCGAGCTCTTCGAGCTGGTGGTGGTGGAGCACACCCTGCTGGACAAGGGGCTCAACATCTGGGGCATCGACCAGCGTCAGCAGGGCATTGATGGTCTCATCAGCAGCATCCTCGCCGTCCTTCCTGACGAGATGCACTCCATCTATCCCTGCTGCTACTTCCTGGGTTCCCCGGGGGATAACCTGCTCGTCACCCCCCGTCAATGGCCAGCCCAAGGCGTGGAGGTCTTCAAGGTGGACGTGGAAAGAATGGAGATCCAGCGGACGAGGTGCATCGGTAATCACGCTCTGCTCCTCGGTGACAACAGATGCCTGTCCGTCGCTGCTGACAAGCTCCATGCTGTCCAAGGGGAGGAGCTGCATTCCATCCGCCGCAACTGTATCTACTACTATGTCTGGCGAAGCTCCAGGCATGTGCGTCAAGATGGCAATGGCCCGAAACCCATGTTCCCGCGGGTTTTTACACTATTAGGGGACGGGGATGAACGACTTTCTATTCCTGCGGTGCTGCTCGTGGATACATTATTAAACCCGGTATGTTTCACGGGTTTAAATCCGTTTGAGTACTACCTGAACCCGAAACCCGACAAAACCCGTCAAAATACATTATTTAGCACGCACCGATCCATCTTGACTGAAGTGGCCCAAAGCCACGGTGCCGAGGAGCCGAGCCCCACAGCATCCAAGCCCTGGAGTACAAACCAGCCCCTCACTCGGTCGCTGCAGTGTTGCTCGCTCTTTAGGACTCTCTGTCCCGCACAACATGACACCTAAACCTAAACCTAGTTCCCCCAGCCGTCGCCTGCTGCTGTGATATGCTCCTATTTTTCTTTCAAATGTTGTTGTTTTCATTGACTGCTTGTGGGGACGGGTTTCCCGTGGGTTTTGAAAACCGGATGAATTTATGGGACGGGCAAAAATTTAACCGCGCGCACGTTGATAAGGACGAAGACTGGTTTGCGATTTTCTCGTGGGAATGGGTTTGGGCAAGCAAAACCCGGTGGATTTCGTCCCCGTCGCCATCTTGACATGTGCGTGTATGACCTCACCAATGACAGGGAGGAGCGGCTCACCCCGTTTGATGCTGGATGGAATGAAAACGTGCATCATGGATGTATCGGTCTGTCCCTCCATGCTTCAGATGCTCATGAACTACTGCACCGATATCACATGGACCCAGATAGGGCAGGAACAGCGTTACCGGCAATGGCAGGAGATCTACAAGGCGTTACTACAGAGTCGTACGTGATTGATCTCTCAAGTTGACAAATCTGTGCTTAATAATATGGGTTATGCTATGCGTTCCGAATTTCTGGAGTTGAATTTTTGGGTTCTCTGTCTGATTTATGTCAATTTGAATCTTGTTGAGTTGAAGATTGTTATAATTTGCATATCTTAAGTTGAGAGATCAATATATGAGATTTTTCCCTTTCATGTTTAAAGTCATTCTTTCCAATTCATGTTTATTGATTGTGTGAAAATGAAACATGACAGTCATTTGCTAGAGTTTACACCCGTGCTCATATTTCTTTGGTCAAGCAGGAGTGAGTTTTGGAATCTTGGTTAGAATGATTTTACAAAAGTAGTACGAACATGCACATACATAATACAAACATGCATTCGCGTAGCGTAAGCTAATCGACACAGGTTATACGCGATAGCAGCACATGCATGACACATGGCAATAGAAGATCCCACTTGTAAGTTAACCTTAACGTACGATCATGGTACCATTCTGTGTCTCGATATGTCGACAGACATCATCAACAAGTTAAAGAGTGTTAACAGTTAACACATACGAACATCGTATCATAGGAAATGGAAAATTTCAGTTGCGCAACACATCCTATAATTTATATATAAAAAAAGATGATTTAGTAAACCATGGATGCTGAAATCATGGGTGTTAATATAGTGAAGGAGCCACGATGGATATTAATAATAGTGGACGCATATGTCTCTGTTGATGGGTTCTATGTGTGTTACTCGTTAGAGCTAGCTACAAACTTTCTCCATGATTCTGAAAGAGATGTGACTTTTTTTCAACAAAGGACGCTTTTATTATCTCAAAATGTAGCATCAAAGTGATATAAAGCATTAAGAGTATCACCCGACCTCTGCATAACTAGAATGTACACAGCCAAACACCAGTAATCTGATTAACAGAACGATAAAAGACCGACAATCCGGCAACAGTAGAGTCCATAGACCGACACTATGCCTATGTCAAAAGAGATGGTGGACCGAGCCGGAGATTATGCTGCCATCCATGTTGGGTAAAAACCTCTGTAGCCACCTGCTCCAACAGCGTACACACCGCCTTCAATAGCGGTTGGTACTCCGCTCGTTGTAGCGTACACCACGTACGAAGCGAGTGCGTACAACGGAAAATAACCTGCAAAGGAGAAATAGTTTTGTCATTAAAAACAACATCATTTCTACATAGGCAAAGCGACCATAGTAAGGCATACGCTCCCATCCTTATTAGCATTTTGTATGCATTTGAAATACCGTCCAGCCAATGACAAAAAATATTGGCAACATTTGAAAGAGATGTGACTTACACACCGGAAATGCAAGATGGCTCCTCGGCGTACAATTTTCTACATTTCAGAGAAATAGCCATGCATTTTGTTCATGTTTATTTGGGTGTATGATAATTTATATGGAAAAGGTAAAATCAATTGCGGCCTATGCGAAATAATTAATTTAGTGCTTAAAAAAATGTTTTTCTAGAGCACAGACTTGTTTTGCCCAAATCACAACATAATGCATTTTTTTCAATGAAACATTGCACACGAATTGATGATATGAACATTTATGTTTTCGAAGCAATTATGAGACGTTGTTCGGTCAACCATGGGGCAAGACATGACAGTCGTGTGACCTGGCACCCTAGCAGGGTGCTCGGGCCCTCTCCAAACCCAGGCATTATTAAAGGGTGTTTGGATACTCTCTAGTCATGTGACTAGTAGTAGTTAGACTAAAAGTTTTTAGTCAGGCCCTGTTTGGAAGGTGACTACTACTAGTCAACATTAAATGTTTCAGTATTAAATTCTTCTCTCTCTCTTTCATTTATCTCTCTTCTCTCCCTTGTGCAACAGCAACTACCGCGTGGCCCCCCTGCCTACATGTGAAGGGGATGGGCCCGCCAATTAATTAGAGGAGAGACTTTAATCACTTTTAGTTGGGGGTGGGGTGACTAGGGACTAAACTAGTAGTAGTCACCCATTAGTCAGGGGTGTTTGGAGGTTTACTGACTAAAAGTGACTACTATTAGTCTCTAGTGATCCAAACACCCTCTTAGACTTTGAAACAAGCCAATTTTTTTTTGGCATTTTCAATGTTTAAGAAGAAGAGTCTGAGAGACAGTGTCAGTACCTGCAACAGCAGAAGAAAGACATTGAGCTAGTCTCGCGAAATTATATTACACACGTGCTTAGCCCCAGATATGGCCCGAATAGTTGCTTCATCCTTAATGTAGTGCACAATCACTGTCACCAGTGTCGCCTTGACCTTAAAAACGTGCTTTCCTTTCCTTTCAAATCTTCTAACTAACTCCATCCCACCAAGATTTGACCATGACATATCGATGCCAAAGCACAGTGTTGATATGAAGATCAGGCCAAGAAAGCCCGGCAATGGCTTACCAACGGCTCAACCAGCAAGAAGCAAGCTGCACTATTATAAAATACTTTACAAAATTTATTTTATCACTGACGGGTGTCGACTATCAGCGACAACCCTCGGTTTTCATAGAAAATTGGTGTGTTGAGTCAGCACAGAGGGGCCATAAGGCCTCATACATTGCAAGGTGCTTGGGGGTGCTTAAAAAATAAGCTAGCTTTTTTAACCATGGGTGCTTATTATTTGTAGAGGATAGACATTGAATTAGGCACCTCTCCTGTAGAGATAAGCAGTCTTGAGGAAAACCTGGTTATTTTAATAGGCACCTCCTCCAAGGATCTTGCATTGTACAAGGTCTAAGGTGACTCATCAGCAATAACAAGAGCAACCACTCTCGGGTGGCACATCGCTAACTGTCACTCACCTTTATGGAGTTGCAACAAATTACCTGAAATTGGTGAGGCATCACTACTGAGAAATTGTCTCTCTAGCCATCAACAATGAGACATGACTTTAATATGTGTCCGTGACCATCCCATCTTCTCGTAAACCAAAATGCAATATCTCCTTGTTCCCCTTCCCTACTATACCCCCATCGTCTCCCCCGACCGCCTTCCCTCCGACCCCAACTCTGCCTCCTTCCATGCGCCCCTCTGATCCTGCCGCCCCTCGTATCTGGGCTAAAGGTTCTCCTCCTCACGCCACTATTAGATCACTTCCCTCCACGCACCACTCCTCATCGGCAGCCTCCTTTCAATACCCCCATGCTCTCTCGTAAGAGTGGTTGGGTAACGCCCAAGTATAAAGGTGAAATAGCCTAGCAATAATTATTTACATCGGTAGAGAACCAAGGTTTATCAAACCAGAAGGAGTTCTTCCAGCAAACAAACTCACTCGCACCCGCATAGAAAACACAACCAAACTTGTCCCCAATACGTCATTAAGGTTGTCAAGCTTCTTGTTCTGCTAGTTACAAGATTAAATTGCACAGTATGGTAGGAATTGATAGATAGATAAAATGGTACAACAAAGAATAGTAATTCTAATGAAAAATTCAGTAATAGAGAATAGACCCATGGGCCATCGGTTCACTAGTGACATCTCTCATAAGCATAATAGTGTAGTGTGGTCAAGAAATTACACTCTGGCAGTGATTAAATTGCAATATTTATATTTATGACTATGATCATTCATGGTATAATCTCATATAGGCATTACATCTGTGATACATAGACCGTTATCCAACTACATCTACAACTAATACTTCACCCCATGACCGTTATCCAGCATGCATCTCGAAGTATCAAGTTCATGACAAACAGAGCTTTGCAATAAGCAGGATGACATAATGTACACAGTCAAATATCAAGCAATATGACAACAAAAAATCATTTTATACTTAGTGGAAACTATACAATACATGTCTTGTCCCTTTCGATCATCGGGATATGGATCACTTCAAGATTAGAACCCACTACAATGCACCACTCCCTCTGAAGAAGTACCCATCAAATTTGGCCAACGAAGATAGATAGGCATGGAGGCCTTCAAGGCATGGACGTGGAAAGAATGGTGATCCAGCCGACAAGGTGCATTGGTAATCACGGTCTGCTCCTCGGTGACAACAGATGCCTTTCTATCGCTGCTGACAAGCTCCATGCTGTCCAAGGCGAGGAGCTCCATTCCATCCGCTGAACTGTATCTACTACTATATCCGTGGTGAAGCTCAAGGCATGTGCGTGTACAGTGGCGGAGCCAGGAGAAATGAGTGAGGGGGGCCATAGTGTTGTTAATCCTTGTTGGGCAAGGCCAACCCACTAGATTACATTCTTTTAACAGCAAAAAATCATATGTTTACATGCATATTAGGCCTAAACCAGTGTTGTTAGGGGGGGGGGCAGGGCCCCTGCTAGTCCCCCTGTCTCCGCCACTGTGCATGTACGACCTCACCAATGACAAAGAGGAGCATCTCGCCCCGTTTGATGCTGGATGGAATGAAACGGGCATCATGGATGTATCGGTCCGTCCCTGCATGCTTCAGCAGCTCATGAACTACTGCACTGACACTACTAGAGAAAAGCCTAGCAGCAGCGCGGGTTTTAGGCCTATCAGTAGCGCTGGGCGATGCGCTACTAATAAGGCGCTACCGCTAACGTATAGCAGTAGCGTGGTTGCCTCCAAACACGCTACTGCTAAATCGACTTAGTAGTAGCGACTTCCCGGAGGAGCGCTACTGATAATTAGTAGTAGCGCTTCTCCCTGCCTGCGCTGCTACTATTATTTCGTATTTTTTATTTTTTATTTCATGTTGTATTCGTACACCTTTACACAAGTTTTCATACAACAAGAATTTAGAAATTGTTTTTACAACATAATGAGTTATTACATCATGGGGTGAAAGAACCGTGGACTAGTTTCAAGTGGATGGACATCCACTTGAAACTAATCCGTGGTTCTTTCACCCAATGATATAATAAATATCATCATCATCATCATCATCATCATCATCATATCATTAACAACTTATCATCATAATACATCATTGTCATATAACACCTCCTCAAGATCATCGTTTTCATCAATAAGACATCACATAGCAAATTGGTCACTAGTCGTAATCACAAGTACTTCTCATCATCAACTCTAACACATTGTATCATATAATAAACATATTGTACCTCATAGGACCTACCACATTCTCTTAGGACCTACTATATTCTATAAGGTAAAATAGAAAAAAACAAGATAGCCCCTGACTCTCCATTATGGAGAATGGAGATTATCATGTCTCCAATTCTTGCCTTTTGCTTAATGTTACTTCCAAGAACCTCCTTGCGAATGTCCAAACATTTTTTCCATTCATTGATTAGCATGTGTTCACCGGTTTTGGAAATCTGATATGCACAGGTGAGCTCATTAGATTGACCTGGCTGTATGTTCAGAACTGCAAGGCGACCATTCTGATACATCATATGAGGCACACAATCCATCGGGATTTTCTATTAAAAAACATAGTAATAACTTCATAGTTAGCAATGATGTACTAGTTTTAGAAGTATGCAAAAGCTGCACGGATGTCGTAATAGTAAAAAATCTTACCAGGGTATCTCTATAGAAGTTATCGTGGTTCAACACGTGCACTAGTGGCACGTATTCACCATAATTTGGAGGAGTTCGATAATAGGTATTATAATTCTCAAGATAAGTACAATAAGCAATCAGATGACTTTTCTCCTTATAAGTTAATTTGGAACCATCAGTGTAGTGGGTTTTGTCTACCATCTTGTACACATTCTTTGAAGATTCAAAATAAGATGTCAATGAAAATAAGCTGTCAACTATTTTGAAATAAACAATATAAATTAGTTAAGAACTATGTTTGAGAAACTCACATTGCGGTAGAATCGGAAGCATATCAACAAGGACCCAAATGTCCATATTATCTTGCTCGATGTCAGGATCACCAAGATCCATGGTGACAATCATACCCTCATAAAAATCATACATTTTGCAAAGTGCTTCCCAATTTTGGCAACCAAAATGGGTTACGCTCTGAGAATTGTACATATTTACTTCAAAATCGATATCATGATGGGTTCTTAGGTGTATTTTCTTTGTTTGAAAATTTTCATGGTCTTCAAAAGCCATCCTCTCCAAGACATAGCGTCTTGCATGGCATGGGATAAGCTAGTCGAATTGTAAAAGATGAAAATTAGACGTTGAAATAGTTGAAGTCATGCTTAAATACGAAAAAAACACTTATCGTTGTTGCGTACCATTTCAACATCGAAGGTCTCCTCGAGCTTAATGCTGAAGCACCGATCTTCGTCCAGCTCAACGAACATGTCGCACATACCTCGATCCTCGTGGCACCAGCTGCACTCCCCCGGGAGACTGTCGTCGTCCGAGTACGACATTTTCTATGTTCATAATTCAAAGATTAAACTTGTACAATTAAATATATGTACTAAAAAACCTAAATTAGATCATTATCTTTCGAGAAAATCCAGGTCACTCGATATTTCCTACATATTCTAGCACAAGGCATGCCAGAATTCACGGAAAAATCCGGCATGACCTTTGCTAAAAAAGGACATATCGAGCGCCTGAAATTTGCCGGAACGGAAATTAATCAACACTCCGGCAAAACATAGGCCACTCGGAGGTGTAAACTGAACATGAAGGGCCACTTGGGCAACCACATATCCTATTTGAGCAAATATGACATGTTCAACTAGTTTTATTAATTCAACTAGTTCTTACTAAATATAAACTTACTATAAATAGAAAAAACTAGTTCTTTCTAAAAATAAAGTAGTTCAACTAGTTATATTAATTATCTTACTAAAAATACATTAGTTCTATTAATTCAACTAGTTCAACTAGTTTATTAATTTACTTACTAAACTAGTTCAACTACAACTAAAGTAGTTCAACTAGTTTATTAATTTACTTACTAAAAATAAACTAGTTTTTACTAAAAATAAACTAGTTCAACTAGTTATATTAATTTTCTTACTAATTCTACTAAACACTTACTAAAATTTAACCCTAACTAATTTGATGAACTCTAAAATTTAATCCTAACTAATTCGATGAACTCTAAAATTAATTCTACTTAACAACTACTGCCATAATTAGCATCTAATTTGATGAACCCTAACTAATTAGATGAACTCTGAAATTTAACCCTAAGAACCCTACATTGGCAGAGGTAGGGCAGGAGGAGGAGGGCGTGCTCACCTCTGGCGCCGACGGAGTTAGGGAGAGGGGCACGCGGCGTCGAGGTTGGGGACGGGGTCGGGGCGGCGGGCACACGGCGTAGGGCGGCGATGTAGGGGGGGTGTCGAGGTCGGGGTCGGGGGCGGCGCTGAGGTCGCGGTCGGGGGCAGGGGTGGCGTCGAAGGTGTGCGGAGAGCGACGGGTCGCGCGCGGAGGCCGATGACGATGCAGGGTGGCGACAGCGGAGGAGTAGGGATTTGGGGGAAGTGGCCGTGGGGGAAGAACGAACCGTGCGGTTAAGTTAAAAATAGCAGTAGCGCGTTCCAGGAAGTGCGCTGCTGCTATGCTAGCTATAGCGCGTTTCCTAACAAGCGCTATTGCTATTCCTTCTCTTTTTTATTTGCTATCCATTTAATTTTATTTTCATTAGCAGTAGCGCATTTGCTCGTAAACGCGCTGCTACAAAACAAGTAGCGGTAGCGCGGTTCCACGTAGATCGCTACTACTATGTGTAGCCTATCGGCTAAGCCGTGGGAATTTTAGTAGTAGCGCTATTGTACTCGGGCGCGCTACTGCTATAACTGTATCTGTAGCGCGGTTTTAAATACCGCGTTGCTGCTAATTAGCACTAGCGTTCGTTTTTATCCCGCGCTACTACTAATGTTCTATGTATAAGGTTTTCCCTAGTAGTGTGATATCATATGGACTCAGATAGGGCAGGGACAACTTTGCCGGCAATGGCAGGATATGTACAAAGCGTTACAACAGAGTCATGCGTGATTGATCTCTCAAGTTGACAAATGTGTGCTTAATTATATGGGTTATGCATTCCGAATTTCTGGAGTTGGATATATGTGTTCTCTGTGTGGTTTATGTCAATTCGAATCTTGTTGATTCATTTGAGTTCAAGATTGGTATAATTAGCATCTTCAGTTGAGAGATCAATTGATGAGATTTTTACCTTTCATGTTTAAAATCATACTTTTCAGATTATCACTACTAGGGAAAACCTTATACACGAAATGTTACCAGTAGCGCTTGTTAAAATGAGGCGCTACTGCTACTTAGCAGTAGAGCGTCTGCTAGAACGGCGCTACTATTACCCGCTTAGCAGTAGCGCGGCAGGAACAGAACGCGCTACTACTATAATTGCCACACCGTTCCCGACGTGCTAGGTATAGTAGTATTGCCTTTCTATGAACAACGCTACTACTACGGATTTTAGCAGCAGCGCGTTTTTCCTCCCCACGCTACTGTTAAAGCTATTTTCACCTACCCCCCGTGCGGCATGATTCCCTCTCCTCTGCTTCCTCCCCCAATTCTCCTCTACTATTCCTCGTCGCCTCCGCCTCGCTGCCGTCTCCCCCGACCCCGCCTCGGTGCCGCCTCCCCCGACCCCGCCTCGCCGCCGTCTCCCCGGACCCCGCCTCGTTGCCGTCTCCCTCGACCCACCTCGCCGCCGTCTCCCCGACCCCGCCTCGCCGCCGTCTCCCCCGACCACGCCTCGCCGCGCCTCGGTGCCGCCGTCTCCCCCGACCCCATCTCTCTCCCCTCCCTCTGTAAGCACTCTCCCCTTCCGATCCCTCTTCTCTGCTTAGTATGAACCCTAGCTATTTAGTGCTAGTTAGTATGAAACCTAGGCTATTTTTAGTGCTAGTTAGTTAATTACTTATATGGTAATTAGGGCAGTAGTTCCTAGGTACTAATTAGTTAGTAAGAACTAGGTACTAATTAGGTATTAGTTTATTTTTATTTATAGTAAGTTTATTTTTAGTAAGAACTAATTGAATTAATAGAACTCGTTAGTAAGAACTTGTTGCTATTTTTTTAGTTAAAGCAATTTTTCCCGCATCGACGTCGACGATGCCTATCCCGCATCCTCGTCATCGAGTCGGCAGAGGACGACACCTGCTTGACCAGACGGGCCATGTCTGGGATTGGGCTCCGCCGGGGTGGTACTGGGACCTACCGGAAGGCGCAGGTTGGTGAGGAGCCAGCCTGTCGTTGACCCGAACCTTCTTTGGTGGCGGTCGCGTGGGCTAGTGACGGTCCAGAGGCTCGAGGACCCCGCGGAGGTGGTGCGTCACCGTGTCAGTGAGGAGGACGCACACGTCCGTCGCTACTTGTTTGCGTTGGAGCACAGGTTCTCCAATACCTAGCAGGTTCTCCAGGGATCTCACTGGAGCTATGATCCCGTGATGGTTCCTTCTCTGTGGGTGTCCACCGCCTGCGCCGATACCCGTCATGTGCTAGGGCTTTAGTTGTATTAGTGATGTTATATGTATGACACTATTTCGGATGTATTAGTGATAATATTCGACGATGTACGGACGCATGAGATGATTTACTTTTGCTTATTGAATGCATGCTAATTTGAGTCCTATAAGATATTTTGAAATGTATATCTTGTGTTGCTCAATATCCAAGTGGCCGGTCATGTTTGCAAGTTACACCTCCGAGTGGCCTATGTTTTTCCGGAGTGTTGATTCATTTCCGTTCCGGCAAATTTCAGGCGCTCGATATGTCCTATTTTAGCAAAGGTCATGCCGGATTTTTCCGTGAATTTTGGCATGATTGTGCCAGAATATGTAGGAAATATCGAGTGCCCCGGATTTGTGTGTTGAGTATCCTGGTAGTTGTCTTCGATCGATTTTCAATTAATGTTTTAACTATGAACATAGGAAATGTCTGATGACGAAAAGGATTTCGGTATTTGCAAAAACTGCGAAGACGAGCGCGACCTGTGCGACGGAATCTTCCTAGATGATGATAGGCGCTTCAGCATCAAGCTGGACGAGAACTTCGAAGTGGATACAGTAAGTCACAACGACAAGTCTTTTTCTTAATTAAGCATGGCATCTGCTTCATTTGCTTCAACTTATATTTGTTTTACTATTGTACTAGTGTATCCCCTGCCATGCAAGAGTTTTTGTATTGGATAAGATAGGTTTCAGTCATACTATGGAGGTAAAGAAAGTTTAGTTGAAGACCGAGCATTGTTATATTTTCCACGCAAAATTATACAATTCAGACGACTACACCTATTTTAGATGCAAAACATGGTGAGCACTATGCAAGACTTATGCATTTGAGCCTGATATGGTTATCACCTTTGATATTCGTCCTGATGTATTGAAGGTAATACCGACATCTGGGTCGATGTGCAGACGCCTCCAGTTATACCATTATGTAAGTTTCTCAACCATATTTATGTCTTTGATATTGTTTATTCAAAAATGGTTGACAACTAATTTGTATTGTCAGCTTATTTCGGTGCAATCAAACATGTCCAGGGCTTGGTAGACAGGACCTACTACTGTCCCGAGGCTGAACTCAACTGCGAGGAGCTAAGTCATTATGTTTCATGGCTTGAGGATCTTGATACTGTCAAGACAAATTTTCTTCCTGCATTTAGAAATGTTAGTACTGAAAATGTGCGACCAATAGTGTTCATAATGAACTACGGTCACATCTATTTAGGAAGGATGGTAAGATTTTTACTATTTGTCCTCAGTGCATCTTTTCCATACATTATTTTTGAAGCTAAACTTCATTGCTAAGTATGTTACCATACAATGTTCTTCAACAGGGACTCCCGATGAATGTTGTGCCTTATGGGATCGAGACTAAAGGTACCATGAGTATTATTAGCTTACGGCCAAGATATCCTACAGATTACTTTAGTGCATTCAAGATTAGCGACGGATGCTTAATAGTGCAAGACTGGACCAAATATGTGATGGGGGAGCGCAGAGAATTATTAGGGGGCAGCAAACAGATGCGCTAGCCATGATTAGGAGACAGGTTCATCTGCATGCTCCAACTTGATCAAGGAGGAGAGCTACACATGTTTTATGTTATTTTACCTAAGAGAGAGCAGCAGGAGTGATTAGCTAGCTAGAAATAAGTTTGAGGATGATGATGTGCTACACTATTACTATGATGATAAAATAGCTAGTGCTGGTGGTAATGACTATGATGATTATTATTAGCTAGTGTTAGTGGTGATTAAATAAATACTGTTGGTGGTAATGACTATGATGATGATTAAATAGCTTGTGCTGGCGGATTAGATTAAAGTGGAGGCAACATGTGGTGCACATCGAAAGTACTACTAGTCCAAACTAGATCAAGTTTGGATTAGTAGTATACTTTTGACATGCACCACATATTGCCTCCACTTGAACCTAATCCACCTTCATTTGACACACTGTTATGGACATAATAATGTAAATCTCATAACTGGTATTGTACCAATATTTGTCCTATGACGCATAAATACACTAAAAATAAAAAAATAAAAAATAATACTAGTAGTGATGGCGAGAAAACACGCTGCCAGTAGTTACATTAGCAGTAGCGCGGGAGTGAACAAACGTTGCAGCTATTTGCCCTAGCAGTAGCGCGTGCGGGCACGCATTACTTTTAAGCAATAGTTGTAGCGCCTTATTAGTAGCGCGCCTACCCGCACTACTTGTGAGCACAAAACCCGCGCCGCTACTAGCCTTTTCCCTAGTAGTGTATGTTTGTTCATTGTGTGAAAATGAAACATGACAGTGCATCAGTTCGTTTATTTGCTACTAGAGTTTACACCTGTGCTCATATTTCTTTTGGTCAAGCAGGACATGAGTTTTGGATTCTTCGTCAGAATGATTTTACAAAAGTGGTACGAACATGTACATAGAAAATAAAAACATGCACCCTCTTCACGAAATCGACACAGGTTATAGGTGATAGCACATGCATGATGCATGGCAACACGAGATCTCCACTTATAAGTTAACATTAACATACAATTATGGTATGATGTCGTCTCTCGATATGTCGACATGCATCATCAACATCTTAAAGGGTGTTAACAATTAACACATACAAACAACATATCATAGGAAATGAAAATTTTCAGTTGCATAATTCCTCCTGTAATTTTTGAAAAAGATGATTTCGTAAAGCATGGATGCTGAAATCATGGATCTTAATATGGTGAAGGAGCCAGGATGAATTTTAATTATATTGGACGCATATGTTTCTGTTGATGGGTTCTATGTGTGTTCCTCGTTAGAGCAAGCTACAAGCTCTGACCATAATTCTTAATGAGATGTGACGTACACACCGGAAATGCAAAATGGCTATTTTTCTGACAAAGGAAATATATTAATATCACGGAGATACCAACTATATGGAGAAGATAAAATACTACAGCCTACACAAAATAATGAATTTTAATGCTTTCAAAATGTTTTTCTAGAGCACAGACTTGTTTTGCCCAAATTATAACATAATGCATTTTTTCATGAAACTTTGCACACCAATTGATGCTAAGAACATTTATGTTTTTGAAGCAATTCTGAGACGTTGTTCAGTCGACCATGGTGCAAGACGTCACAGTCATGTGACCCGGCAACCTAGTAGGCTGGTAGCTCCACTCCGGCATCGAGCCCTCTCCAAAGCCCGGCGATTATTAGATTTTGAAACGAGGCAAGACAATTGTCATTTTCATTGATTAAGAAGAAGAGTTCGAGAGACAGTAACCGCAATACTAGAACAAAGACATCGAGCTACTCTCATGACATTATATTGCACACGTGCTTAGCCCCAGTTATGGTGCTTCGTCCTTAATGTAACGCACGATCACCGCCACCAGTGTCACCTTGGTCCTAAAGACGCACACATTCCTTTTCTTTCAGATCTTCCAACTAAGGCCTTCCCGCCAGGATTTGACCGTAACATATCGATGCCAAAGTGCAGGGCTGACATGAAGATCACGCCAAGAAAGCCCGAACATGGCATACCAACGGCTCAGCCAGCAAGAAGCAAGCTACACTATTAAAGAATACTTTACAAAATTTATTTGATCACTGATGGGTGTGGATTATTAGCGACGGCCCTCAGCTTTCATAGACAAATTGGTGTGTTGAGTAAGCACAGATGGGCCATCAGGCCCTATACAACGCAAGGTGATTGAGGGGTTCTTAGAAAAACAAACCAGCCTTTCTTGACCACAAGTGCTTATTTGTAGAGGATAGATGCTTAATTAGGTACATCTTTTTTTGTGAGATAAGCACTAGCGCTTGAGAAAAAGTTGGTTATTTTATCAAGCACCTTGTGTTGTACAAAGCCTAAGGTAGCATGTTAGCAACAACAAGAGGTGCCACTCTCGGGTGGCACATCGCTAACCGCCCCTCACCTCTTTGGAGTTGCAACAAATTACTTGGAATTAGTGAGGCATCACTACTGAGAAATTTTCTCTGTGACCCGTCAACAATGAGACACGACTTCAATAAGTGTTTGTGGCCATCCCCTTGACTCGTAAACCAAAACACCCAAAACACAATATCCCCCTGTCCCCCCTCCTCATCATATCCCTCCACGATCTCCTCTGAGGCTCCGACCGCCTCCCCTCCAACCCCAACTCTGCCTCCCTCCTTGCGCCCCTCTAATCCTGCCGCCCCTCGGATCTGGGCCAAAAGTTCTCCTCCTCACGTCACTGTTAGATCATTTCCCTCCATGCACCACTCCTCATTGGCAGCCCTTCATGGATCAAAAGTATGTCCAGAGGGGGGGTGTGATTAGACTACTTGACCAAATAAATACTTATCTTTTTCCAATTTTAGTTGTCGGCAAGTTTTAGCAATTTGACCAAGTCAAATACACCCTACAGATGCAAGTCTAAGAGTTGTGCAGCGGAAAGTAAAGGAGAGATTGGAGATTTCAAATGCAGTGAAGATACGATGATTTTTGGCATGGTTCAGGTAGGTGGTGCGCGAGTCCATGGATGGCTTCACCCATGAAGGGTCCATGAAGAAGCAACCTTTTCTATGCCACCATGGCTTACGTCCACGATGGACTAGCCTCACTCAGGTACATCTTCATAAAGCAGGCAATCTCTTTGCCCTTAAAAACTCCTTGTTTCAACTCCACATGATCTTGGAAGCTCCCAAGTGACACCCAACCAATCTAGAAGACACCACTCTTCAAAATTTAATAGACGATGTTGTTGATGATGAACTCCTTGCTCTTGTGATTCAAATGATAGTCTCCCCAACACTCAAACATTATCTCACAGATTTGGCTTTGGTAGGAGAGGGGATTGAATGGGAAGCAACTTGGGGAAGGCTAGAAATCAAGGTTCAAATGGTTCATGTTTAAAATCATACTTTTCAATTCGTGCTTGTTGATTGTGTGAAAATGAAACATGACAATGCATCAGTTCGTTTATTTGCTAGAGTTTATATCCGTGCTCATATTTCTTTCGTCAAGCAGGACGTGAGTTTTGGATTCTTCGTCAGAATGATTTCACAAAAGTGGTACGAACATGCACATAGATAATACAAACATGCACTCGTGTAAGCTAATCGACACAGGTTATAGGCGATAGAACATGCATGATGCATGGCAACACAAGATCCTCACTTGTAAGTTAACCTTGACATAAGGTGTAGGATCGAACGTATGTCTAGAGGGGGTGATTAGACTACTTGACCAAATAAAATCTATCCTTTTCCCAATTTTAAGACTTGGCAGATTTTAGCAACTTAACACAAGTCAAGCAATCAACCTACACATGCAAGTCTAAGAGTATAGCAACGGGATGTAAAAACATTGCACATGAAGGTAAAGGGAGGAGTTTGGAGGGAGCAAACGCAATGTAGACATGGAGATTTTTGGCGTGGTTCTGATAGGTGGTGCTATCATACATCCACGTTGATGGAGACTTCAACCCACGAAGGGTAATGACTGCGCGAGTCCAGAGAGGGCTCCACCCACGAAGGATCCACGAAGAAGCAACCTTGTCTATCCCACCATGGCCATTGCCCACGAAGGACTTGCCTCACTAGGGTAGATCTTCACGAAGTAGGCGATCTCCTTGCCTGTACAAACTCCTTGGTTCAACTCCACAATCTTGACGGAGGCTCCCAAGTGACACCTAACCAATCTAGGAGACATCACTCTCCAAAAGGTTTTAAATGGCATGTTGATGATGAACTCCTTGCTATTGTGCTTCAAATGATAGTCTCCCCAACACTCAACTCTCTCTCACAGATTTGGATTTGGTGGAAAGATGATTTGAGTGAAAAGCAACATGGGGAAGGCTAGAGATCAAGATTCTTGTGATTGGAATGAAATATCTTGGTCTCAACACATGAGTAGGTGGTTCTCTCTCAGAAAATATATACTGGAAGTGTAGGCATGTTCTGATGGCTCTCTTCATGAATGAAGAATGGGCGGAGGGGTATAAATAGCCTCCACACAAATTCTAACCGTTAGAGACAATTTACCAAACTCGGTGGGACCGAATATAGTTAAACTCGGTCAAACCGATTTAGTTCAAAATGTGAACGTTAGTAATTTTGGTGGGACCAACATGTCAACTCGATGGGACCGATTTCATTAGGGTTGGGGCATAACGTAATCTCGGTGAGACCGATCACATAAACTCGGTAGGTCCGATTTCGGTAATAGGCAAACAGAGAGTTGGTCAGGCAAACTTGGTGGGACCGAATCGCTCATTTTAGTGAGACTGAAACGTTATGAAAGGGAAACAGAGAGTTTGCATTGCAAACTCGGTGGGACCGATCGCTCATCCCGGTTGGACCGAAACGTTACAAAGGGAAACTGAGAGTTTGCAATCCCATCTCGGTGAGACCGAGATCCCTATCGATGAGACTGAAGTGACAAGGGTTTCTGGCAGTGGCTATGTCAAGTGAACTCGGTGGTGCTGGATAGATCAAATCGGTGGGGCCGAGTTTGACTTTTGGTTTGGGACATATGTGGATATGAGAAAGTGGTTGAGGGCCGGGCTTTTGGAGCAGATCACTAAGCATTTTGAGCAAGCCATTAAGCAACACCTCATCCCCTTTTAATAGTATTGGCTTTTCCTGTGGACTCAATGTGATCTTGGATCACTAAAATGAAAATGTAGAGTCTTGAGCTTGAGCCAATGTGTGTCCTTAGCATTTTGAGGGGTCCACCTTCCTGATCCATGCCATGCCAATGACTGAACTTTCTGAAATGATCATCTTGAAATAGCATTAGTTCAATGAGCTATATGTTGTTAGGAATTGCCAAAACTACCCAGGGATAGTTGCACTCTAAATCTCCCCCTTTTTGGTAATTGAGAACAACATATAGATCAAAGCTTCAACAAATGATGATAAGTTTGAAATACATCGTCGCTTTGAGAAGTATGTGATAACACTACAAAAAAAAGACACATCCATGACATTTTGGGCCGAATGAATTTTTTTCCTGTCATGCTTATGACACTTCTATGATGATAATTGTGAAAAAACCAGGTATCATCATAGATGTGGTGGGCTCCTACTTCTATGACAAAAAATCATGACAGAAAATGGGCTTTTTGTCCTGGGCGGGCCGGAGACACAACTTCACGACATTCTTTGGGCCGTCCATGACGGAGAAAACCTTGGTAGAAGCGAGGGTGAGGAAAATATCGGGGGAGTTCTCGGTTACGGTGGGTGGTCGGGGCCGAGCGATGTGCGTTTGACTCGTACGTACGTGCATGTGTGCGAGGCGTTGCGCTCTAACTAAACCCGAGCGAGGCATTGGGCTCTAACTGAACCTGAGCGATTGCACTGCAGGCTACGCATTACGCAACCCACTGATCGATCGATCCCTTGCTGTTAGCTGAACCCGAGTGATTCCTTCGCTACTGTTTCTAACTGAAGCAAATCAAACACTGCTACCTCCTTCCCTTGGTGAACAGTGAGCGTTGTTGAGGGGGTTTGGATGAACACTTCCCGGTGGGGGTTGGATGAACAGGACCCCGTGGTAGTAGAGGCCGTTGCCGCTGGATGAATAGTACCCCGATCGATCGAGCTAGTGGATGAACATGACCCTATGGAGAGGTGGATGAACAGGACCCAGTGGAGGGCTGGATGAACAGGACGACCCTGTGGAGGGCAGGATGAACAGTAGCCAATGGAGGGCTAGATGAATAGTAGCCCGTGGAGGGGTGGTTGAACAAGACCCCGTGGAGAGGGCTGACTGAACATTAGCCGGCGAAGGCTGGATGAACATGAGCCCGTGGATGAACAGTCGCAGGTGGAGGATGGTAGAGGTCGACGATGGATGAACATGAGCCCGTGGAGGCTGGAGGAGGTCCACGATGGAGATGAACAGTATCCCGTGGAGTCCCGTTTTGCGGTACGCCACACCCCTCCCGATGAACAGGACCCCTGTTTCGACCGTACGTAGCGCTCCAACACAAATCCGTTTCCTTCGTTTTGTGGTACGCCACACCCTTCCCGATCAACAGGACCCCGTTTCCACCGTAGGAGGTCCATTTCCTCCGTTTTGCGGTACGCCAGACCCCTCCCGATGAACAGGATCCCGTTTCCACCGTGGCCGATCGAACACAAGGCCGTTTCCTCCGTTCTGCGGTACGTCAGGCCTCGTTTCCATTGGTTGTTCCGTCCAAGCCGGTTGGCTCCCGATGAATAGCACGCATTCCGTTGCCTCCCGATGAACACGACGCATTCCGTTGCCTCCCCATAAACATGACGACGACGCAGTTTCTCCGTTCCAACCCGACCACAGCCATGTACACGAGCCCTGACTGTACATATGCGCGAGTAGGCGTTCGAGACCTCGCCTGTATATACGTACGTGGTTGTATTTACTTTCTTGCACCCTGGCCGCTATACGTAAGTGTACATGGTACGTGCGCTCCTCTACTATGACATGTGCCCTTCCTTACACGGCCACGGTTCATCGCTGCAGCCTGCAGACATACCGATCGACAAATATGTACATACACGTTCGTGGCTAGAATGACAATGGTACGTACGCTTCGACCGGGTGGGTCCCAACTGTCAGGCACTTCCTTGCGTGCGAAGATGTAGCTGGTGGGTCCCAACAGTCAGGGGGCGAATCATTTTTTCCCATAATATGGACGCACTTCCTTGCGTGCGAAGATATAGCTGGTGGGTCCCAGCAGTCAGAGGAGAAAACATTATTTTTTTAGGGTAAATAGGATGTAATTGCATGCATGCGTCCATGGGTGTGGTGCGTCCCCACTGTCAGCCTCTCACGTACAGTCATCTTCCGATGACTCTTGTTTGTTGACCACTTTGACCACACCATTCCGAGCGTACAATGGGCGGTGGACGACGGCGAGGCCCCATACTAGAATGACCCGGAGATGGGGAAGATGTGGTAGTGGAGTCACAGATGGAGAGGAGTGGGATACTTGACTGGTTCGTGTGCGCGGCAGCACTTCCGCCCATGGGAGATAGGAGCAAGAACAGAGGTTGGAGAAGGAGCACAGCTGTTGGATTAACATCCAACGGTCCAGCTGCTAGAATCATTTGTTGATTAAGTTGACAAAGCCCTGCATACACGTCTGCTTAGTAGGCCCACAAGTCAGCCACCAAGTCTGCCAGGGCCCAGTTGTCATTGGGAGGAATAGTTTTTTTCGCATAACAAGGAGGCACTTCCTTCCATGCGAAGATACAACCGGTGGGTCCCAGCTATTAGGGGGAGGAAACCACTTAATAAGGAGGAACTTTCCTTGCGTGCGACCATGGACCTCATGGGTCCCAGCCGTCAGGCTCTCCACATAGTGTCCTCTTCCGATGACTCTCATTTATTGACCATGATACGTCTCTGTCGTATCTACTTTTCCAAACACTTTTGCCCTTATTTTGGACTCTAACTTGCATGATTTGAATGGAACTAACTCGGACTGACGCTGTTTTCAGCATAACTGCCATGGTGTTATTTATGTGCAGAAACAAAAGTTCTCGGAATGACCTGAAACTCCACGGAGCATCTTTTTGGAAATAATAAAAATACTAGCAAAAGATCAAGACCAGGGGGCCCACACCCTAGCCAAGAGGGTGGGGGTGCGCCTGCCCCCCTGGGCGCGCCCCCTACCTCGTGGCCCCCCTGGGGCTCCTCCAACCTCAACTCCAACTCTATATATTCACTTTCGGGGAGAAAAAAATAGAGGAGAAGGATTCATCGCGTTTTACGATACAGAGCCACTGTCAAGCCCTAAAACCTCTCGGGAGGGCTGATCTGGAGTCCGTTCGGGGCTCCGGAGAGGGGAATCCGTCGCCATTGTTATCATCAACCATCCTCCATCACCAATTTCATGATGCTCACCGCTGTGTGTGAGTAATTCCATCATAGGATTGTTGGACGGTGATGGGTTTGATGAGATTTATCATGTAATCGAGTTAGTTTTGTTAGGGTTTGATCCCTAGTATCCACTATGTTCTGAGATTGATGTTGCTATGACTTTTCTATGCTTAATGCTTTTCACTAGGGCCCGAGTGCCATGATTTCTGATCTGAACCAATTATGTTTTCATCAATATATGAGAGTTCTTGATCCTATCTTGCAAGTCTATAGTCACCTACTATGTCTTATGATCCGGCAACCCCGAAGTGACAATAATTGGGACCACTCCCGATGATGATCGTAGTTTGAGGAGTCCATGTATTCACTATGTGTTAATGCTTTGGTCCGGTACTCTATTAAAAGGAGGCCTTAATATCCCTTAGTTTCCGCAAGGACCCCGCTGCCACGGGAGGGTAGGACAAAAGATGTCATGCAAGTTCTTTTCCATAATCACGTATGACTATATTCGGAATACATGCCTAAATTACATTGATGAATTGGAGCTAGTTCTGTGTCACCCTAGGTTATGACTGTAACATGATGAACCACATCGGACATTCTCTATCACCGATCCATTGCCTACGAGCTTTCCATATATTGTTCTTCACTTATTTACTTTTCCGTTGCTACTGTTACAATCACTAGAAAACACCAAAAACATTACTTTTGTTATCATTACCTTTTGCTATCGTTACCACTACTATCATATTACTTTGCTCCTAAATACTGTTAGGGAACGCAGTAATTTCGAAAATTTTCCTACGCACACGCAAGATCATGGTGATGCACAGCAACGAGAGGGGAGAGTGTTGTCTACGTACCAACGCAGACCGACTGCGGAAGCGATCACACAACGTAGAGGAAGTAGTCGTACGTCTTCTTTCCGATCCGACCGATCCAAGCACCGTTACTCCGGCACCTCCGAGTTCTTAGCACACGTTCTGCTCGATGACGTTCCTCGGGCTCCGATCCAGCAAAGCGTCGAGGAAGAGTTCCGTCAGCACGACGGCGTGGTGACGATCTTGATGTACTACCGACGCAGGGCTTCGCCTAAGCACTGTAACAGTATGATCGAGGTGGAATTTGGTGGCAGGGGGCACCGCACACGGCTAAGGAACGATCTCAAGGATCAACTTGTGTGTCTTGGGGTGTCCCCTGCCCCCGTATATAAAGGTTGGAGGAGGGGGGCCGGCCGGCCAGGGAGAGGGAGGCGCAGGGGGAGTCCTACTCCTACCGGGAGTAGGACTCCCCCCTCCAATCCTATTCCAATTAGGACTCTCGGGGAAAAGGAGAGAGAAGGGGGGCCGGCCCCTTATCCTAGTCCTACTAGGACTTGGGGAAAGGGGGGGCGCCGGCCAGCTATGGGCTGCCCCTTTTCTCTTTTTCCACTAAGGCCCAATAGGCCCATTAGTCTCCCGGGGGGTTCCGGAAACCCTCCCGGTATTCCGGTAAAATCCCGATTTCACCCGGAACACTTCCTATGTCCAAACATAGGCTTCCAATATATCAATCTTTACGTCTCGACCATTTCGAGACTACTCGTCATGTCCGTGATCTCATCCGGGACTCCGAACAACCTTCGGTACATCAAAATGCATAAACTCATAATAACTGTCATCGTAACGTTAAGCGTGCGGACCCTACGGTTCGAGAACAATGTAGACATGACCGAGACACGTCTCCGGTCAATAACCAATAGCGGGACCTGGATGCCCATATTGGCTCCTACATATTCTACGAAGATCTTTATCGGTCAGACCGCATAACAACATACGTTGTTCCCTTTGTCATCGGTATGTTACTTGCCCGAGATTCGATCGTCGGTATCCAATACCTAGTTCAATCTCGTTACTGGCAAGTCTCTTTACTCGTTCCGTAATACATCATCTCACAACTAACATATTAGTTGCAGTGCTTGCAAGGCTTATGTGATGTGCATTACCAAGAGGGCCCAGAGATACTTCTCCGACAATCGGAGTGACAAACCCTAATCTCGAAATACGCCAACCCAACATCTACCATTGGAGACACCTGTAGTACTCCTTTATAATCACCCAGTTACGTTGTGACGTTTGGTAGTACCCAAAGTGTTCCTCCGGTAAACGGGAGTTGCATAATCTCATAGTTATAGGAACATGTATAAGTCATGAAGAAAGCAATAGCAACATACTAAACGATCGGGTGCTAAGCTAATGGAATGGGTCATGTCAATCAGATCATTCAACTAATGATGTGACCTCGTTAATCAAATAACAACTCTTTGTTCATGGTTAGGAAACATAACCATCTTTGATTAACGAGCTAGTCAAGTAGAGGCATACTAGTGACACTCTGTTGGTCTATGTATTCACACATGTATTATGTTTCCGGTTAATACAATTCTAGCATGAATAATAAACATTTATCATGATATAAGGAAATAAATAATAACTTTATTATTGCCTCTAGGGCATATTTCCTTCAAATACTTTGTTGTAGATATTAAGTTTCCATGTGTGGTTGAATTGACAACTCAGCTGCTAATACTTGAGAATATGCTTTGGCTCCCCTTGTGTCGTATCAATAAATTTGGGTTGAATACTCTACCCTCGAAAACTGTTGTGATCCCCTATACTTGTGGGTTATCAAGACTATTTTCTGGCGCCGTTGCCGGGGAGCATAGCTCTATTCTTTGAGTCACTTGGGATGTATATCTGTTTATCATTACGAAGAACTTGAAAGATCCAAGAACCAAGATTTATCCCTCAAGTACGAGGGGAGGTAAGGAACTGCCATCTAGCTCTGCACTTGATTCACCTTCTGTTTTGAGTAAGCTTGCGACACCTAAACCTGCTTTTGCTATTGATTCTGATATGTCGCATGTTATTGATGATGCCACTTCTGCTATGCATGATATTTATGATGAAACTACTGATACGTCTACAACGTATCTATAATTTTTGATTGCTCCATGCTATATTATCTATTGTTTTGGACATTATTGGGCTTTATTATCCACTTTTATATTATTTTTGGGAGTAACCTATTAACCGGAGGCCCAGCCCAGAATTGCTATTTTTTTGCCTATTTTAGGGTTTCGAAGAAAAGGAATATCAAACGGAGTCCAAACGGAATGAAACCTTCGGGAATGTGATTTTCTCAATGAACAAGACCCAGGAGACTTGGACCCTATGTCAAGACACAAAATAGGAGGCCACGAGGTAGAGGGCGCGCCTACCCCCCTAGGCGCGCCCTCCACCCTCGTGGGCCCCTGTTGCTCCATCGACGTACTCCTTCCTCCTATATATACCCACGTACCCCCAAACGATCAGATACAGAGCCAAAAGCCTAATTCCACCGCCGTAACTTTCTGTATCCATGAGATCCCATATTGGGGCCTGTTTCGGAGCTCCGCTAGAGGGGGCATCGATCACGGAGGTCTTCTACATCAACACCATAGCCCCTCCGATGAAGTGTGATTAGTTCACCTCAGACCTACGGGTCCATAGTTAGTAGCTAGATGGCTTCTTCTCTCTTTTTGGATCTCAATACAATGTTCTCCCCCTCTCTGGTGGAGAACTATTCAATGTAATCTTCTTTTTGTTGTGTGTTTGTTGAGACCGATGAATTGTGGGTTTATGATCAAGTCTATCTATCAATAACATTTGAATCTTCTCTGAATTCTTTTATGTATGATTGGTTATCTTTGCAAGTATCTTCGAATTATCAGTTTGGTTTGGCCTACTAGATTGATCTTTCTTGCAATGGGAGAAGTGCTTAGCTTTGGGTTCAATCTTGCGGTGTCCTTTCCAAGTGACAGTAGGGGCAGCAAGGTACGTATTGTATTGTTGCCATGGAGGATAACAAGATGGGGTTTTCATCATATTGCATGAGTTTATCCCTCTACATCATGTCATCTTGCTTAAGGCGTTACTCTGTTTTAAACTTAATACTCGAGATGCATGCTGGATAGCGGCCGATGAGTGGAGTAATAGTAGTAGATGCAGGCAGGAGTCGGTCTACTTGTCTCGGATGTGATGCCTATATACATGATCATGCCTAGATATTCTCATAACTATGCTCAGTTCTGTCAATTGCTCAACAGTAATTTGTTCACCCATCGTAGAATACTTATGCTCTCGAGAGAAGCCACTAGTGAAACCTATGGCCCCCGGGTCTATCTTCATCATATTAATCTCCCAATACTTAGTTATTTCCTTTGCTTTTACTTTGCCTTTATTTTACTTTGCATCTTTATCACAAAAATATCAAAAATATTATATTATCATATCTATCAGATCTCACTCTCGTAAGTGGCCTTATAGGGATTGACAACCCCTATTTGCATTGGTTGCGAGGATTTATTTGTTTTGTGCAGGTACGAGGGACTCGGGCGTAGCCTCCTACTGGATTGATACCTTGGTTCTCAAAAACTGAGGGAAATACTTACGCTACTTTGCTGCATCATCCCTTCCTCTTCGGGGAAAACCAACGCAGTGCTCAAGAGGTAGCAACTACTTCTATGCTTGATACTACTATGCCACTTGGTGAATTTCTTGATGAACAACTTGCTAGGGCCAGAGAGAATGAAATTATTGAAACTGATAATATTGATGAAAGTGATGATGAAGAGTCTCCCCCTAATAAATATGAATTACCTATTGTGCCCGAGGGTTACGTTCTGGATGAAGAATCTGCTAGAGCTATTCTTGCTTGCAATGATAGAAGTGATCTTAATAAGTTATTAGCTAAATGGAAGCACCAATCCCTTAATGCTAGAATGAAACCTGACCCTGCTTTTGCTACTTCACCTATCTATGTTACTAATAAGGATTATGAATTCTCTGTCGATCCTGATATAATTACTTTGGTTGAATCTGATCCTTTTATGGCTATGAATCTGAAACTGTTGTGGCACATCTTACTAAATTAAATGATATAACCACCCTGTTCACTAATGATGAGAGAACTCGTTAATTTTATATCCTTAAAATATTTCCGTTCTCATTAAAGGGTGATGCTAAGATATGGTTTAATTCTCTTGATCCTGGTTGTGTGCGTAGTCCCCAGGATATGATTTATTACTTCTCTGCTAAATATTTCCCTGCTCATAAGAAACAAGCTGCCTTAAGGCATATATATAATTTTGTGCAAGTTGAAGAAGAGAGTCTCCCACAAGCTTGGGGGAGGCTTCTCCAATTACTTCATGCTTTACCTGATCATCCTCTTCAGAAAAATGAAATACTTGATATCTTTTATAATGGGCTAACCGATGTTTCCAGGGATTACCTGGATAGTTGTGCTGGTTCTGTTTTCAGGGAAAGAACACCGGATGAAGCTGAAATTATATTAAATAATATGTTGACTAATGAAAATAATTGGACACTTCCTGAGCCTATTCCTAAACAAACTCCGAAGAAGAGAGGTGTTCTATTTCTCAGTCCTGAAGATATGCAAGAGGCAAAGAAATCCATGAAAGAAAAGGGTATTAAAGCTGAAGATGTTAAGAATTTACCTCCTATTGAAGAAATACATGGTCTTGATTTACCGCCTATTGAAGAAATATATGGTTTTAATCCATCATCTATTGAAGAAACACATGGTCCTGATAACTCGACACAGGTAGTAAAGGTAAATTCTCTCTATAGATATGATAAAGCTGAAATCCCATTTACTAAGTTTTCTAGCCCATGCATAGATGAGTTTGATAAATTTATGGTTAAGCAAGAAGACTTCAATGCTTATTTTGGTAGAGAATTAAAATGCAGTGCTGATATGCTTGAACACTTGGGTGATTATATGGCTAATGTCAAAGGTGAACTTAAACTTATTAGTAAACATGCTTCTATGGTTACCACTCAAGTAGAACAAGTACTTAAAGCTCAAAATGATTTGTTCAATGAATTGAATAGTAAGAATAATGATTTTGCTGTTAGAGTGGCTACTAGAACTAGTAAGATGACTCAGGAACCTATGTATCCTGAAGGCCACCCTAAGAGAATTGAGCAAGATTCTCAGAGAAATAATATAAATGCACCTAGTCCGTCTAAAAGGAAGAAAAAGAAAAATGATAGGACTTTGCATGCTTCTAGTGAACCTACTACTGAAACACCTGAGAATCCAAATTTTATTTCTATTTTTGATGCTGAAACATCTGGTAATGAACCTGAAACTAGTGATAATGTTAATGATAATGTTCATGATGATGCACAACCTAGCAATGATAATGATATAGAAATTGAACCTGTTGTTGATCTTGATAACCCACAATCAAAGAATCAACATTATGATAAGAGAGACTTTGTTGCTAGGAAACATGGTAAATAAAGAGAACCATGGGTTTAGAAACCCATGCCTTTTCCTCCCAAATCATCCAAGAAAAAGGATGATTTGGATTTTGAGCGATTTGCTGAAATGATTAGACCTTTTTTTTGTGTATGCGATTAACTGATATGCTTAAAATAAATCCTTATGCTAAGTACATGAAAGAAATTGTTACTAATAAAAGAAAGATGCTAGAAGCTGAAATTTCCACCATGCTTGCTAATTATACTTTTAAGGGTGGAATACCAAAGAAACTTGGAGATCCAGGAGTACCCACTATACCATGCTCCATTAAAAGAAACTATGTTAAAACTGCTTTATGTGATCTTGGAGCTGGTGTTAGTGTTATGCCTCTCTCTTTATATGGTAAAATTGATTTGTATAAGTTGACACCTACTGAAATATCTTTGCGAATGGCTGATAAATCAACTGCTATACCTATTGGTATTTGTGAGGATGTGCCTGTTGTAGTTGCAAACGTTACTATTTTAACGGACTTTGTTATTCTTGATATTCCCGAGGACGATAGTATGTCTATTATTCTTGGAAGACCCTTTTTGAATACTGCAGGGGCTGTTGTTGATTGCAACAAAGGCAATGTCACTTTTCATGTTAATGGTAATGAGCATACGGTACACTTTCCGAGGAAACAACCGCAAGTCCACAGTATTAATTCTGTTGGAAAAATTCCATCAATTATTTTTGGAGGTTTCGAATTTCCTCTTCCTACTGTCTGGAAGAAATAAGATATTCTTATTGTTGGGCATGTGCATGTCCCCGTTGAGGTAACCTAGTGTTATTCGAAAATTCTCCGGTTCCTTGTTATTTGGAATGAGTTTGTTAACAAGACTTGATCAACCTTGTTAATGGACTCCTTTTGATGATCAAGAGATAGATGAATTTAGAAAACACAACTATGTGTACCTTCCGTTTACTTTCTGTTATTTATATAAAATAAAATAGTATTTTATGTCTGTTATCTGAATTATCCGTGCAATATAGAAATACCCCGAAAATAAAAGTTCTCCAAATGCCCTGAAATTTAAATATGATTTTTCTGGAATATTTGAGAATATTTGGTACTGAGAACACAACAGGGGGGCATCCACCTGGCCACGTGGGTGGAGGGCGCGCCCCCTGCCTCGTGGGCCCACGGTGGCCCTCCTCCACTTATTCCTGCACCCACACACTCCTTCCTCCCACAAACACCATTATCGAGTTCAAACCCGAGTCCAAGCTCATTTTGCTGCCATTTTCGATCTAATTGCTCAAAGCACCTCTCACAAAACTGCTTGGGGGGATTGATCCTTGGTATGTGACTCCTCCATTGGTCCAATTAGTTTTTGTTCTAGTGCTTTATTCATTGCAAATTTGTGCTGCCTAGGTGACCATGTTCTTGAGCTTGCTTGTCAAATTTATGTGGTTCCAAGTAGTTTTGATGCATGATATAGGTTCTAGGCACTTGTAGGGGTAGTTTCTATCAATTTTGTTGAGTTTGGTATACTTTTATTTGAAGTTACTAAAAATTTCAGAAATTTTTCAGAGAAAGAATTATGTTTAGAAAAATGTACCAAGGTGGTCCTTCAAGGAAGCAAGGACCCAGGCTTGCAATGCGTCATGCTGATGACGAACCACCAAGGGACGCCCCATTGCGGCCTTGTGAATGGCCTTCAGAGGACTTCATGGATCGAGCAGGAATTAAGGAAGAATTTAACGCATATTCGGGCAACGCTGATCTTGTGAGCTTCGAGGAAGAAAAATGCCGTCAGTACCACTATCTCACTAGCTCCTTTGTGAGGATGTTTGAATTTTCATCTTCAGGTAATTCTCAAACTGTCATGTTTGATCTTTATGAAAATTCTTACACTATGGACTTAGAGGACTTTACCATTGCTTGCAAACTTCCACAATGGGGTAGTACTAGTGAACCTCGCAAATCTGAATTTAGAGATTTTCTTGCTAGTATAACTGTGGGGGAATCTAGAGATATAACACAAGCTACCATAGGGAGAATTCATTTTCCTGCTATACATTATTTTGCTCTCTTCATAGGTAGATGCATTAACGGTAAAGATGAAGCATGTCACATGTGTGTCCCTGACCTCAGTATTCATAGGAGTGCTGTGTTAGGAGATAAATCTTATAATTTGGGATCTATTGTTGCACAAAGGTTGCATCTTAATAGATTTAATGGACATTTCTTTGGTGGAATTTATGCAACCCGCATAGCTAATTTTCTTGGTATAACCATACATGAGGATGATATTGAGTTGCCTCCTGCTTATTTGGATTATGAGGCTATGGTTCGTCATCAATTTGTTGAGAGGAACAATCAGTTCCTCTAGTATCGACTAATCTTTGACAGACGACACACCTATCACGTCGCTCTCCCTGCTTCTACTTTCTTTGACTTTCAGGCAAAAGGGAGATATTCTATAACCAGAGAGGAGGCGGAAGAGTATAAGAGGAGAGCTGAGATAGCTCGCCTCCAGGATGCAGCCCACGATGCATTGACTGCTATATCTCATTATGACCCCAACTACAACTTTAGATATCCACCAAGCCATCCGTGGCATTAGACCAACTTAGGCCAAAAGCCTAAGCTTGGGGAGTACGTATTTCTCACCAACATTATATTCATGTTCACATACTCATTGCTAGATGTCGGTGCTCATACTTTTTCATTGTATCATACATGCTAGTTTATTTCCTTTTTATGCTTTCTTCTTGTGTCCTTAATAAAACTTAAAAAAATAGTTGTAGCTTTTAGCCAGTTTTAATTTCCATGCATGTAGTAGTAATTAAAAAGAAAACCCAAAAAGATTTCCTGCTCTTCTTTTTTGTTGGGAGCTTTCCTGTGTAAATAGTTTTATTTCTTTTCTTTTCTTTGGGGGTCGATAGGAGAAGACCCTAATTAAATTGTTGAAGTGGCTCTTATATGCATTATTCTTGATCTGACAAAAGAGCCGATATTGCCTTGTCTTCTCCTGTTTATTGAATGCTTGCAGATTCCAACTTAGTCCAATGCACGTGCACTATTATTATTATCCACATCATTCGGTCGTGCAAGTGAAAGGCAATTATGACGATATATGATGGACTGACTGAGATGAGAAAAGCTGGTATGAACTCGACCTCTCTTGTTTTTGTAAATACGATTAGTTCATCGTTCCTAATTCAGCCTATTATGAATAAACATGTTTGCAATGACAACTAGAGATCATAGTTTTTTGTGCCATGCTTAATTAGCTAGGAGCTTATAATGGTTTACCTTGCGTGCCAACATGCTATTAAAATGGTTGTGATGTGGTATGATAGGGTGGTATCCTCTTTTGAACGATTCGAGTGGCTTGACTTGGCACATGTTCATGCATGTAGTTGAAACAAAATCAACATAGCCTCTACAATATTTATGTTCATGGTGCATGATATCCTACTCATGCTTGCATTCGGTGTTGATTAATTCTAATGCATGTTCATGACTGTTGTCGCTCTCTAGCTGGTCGCTTCCCAGTCTTTTTCTAGCCTTGACCTGTACTAAGCGGGAATACCGATGGTGCATCCAATTCCATAAACCCCAAAGTTATTCCATATGAGTCCACCATACCTACCTATATATGGTATCTACCTGCCGTTCCAAGTAAATTTGTATGTGCCAAACTCTAAACCTTCAAATAAATATCCTGTTTTGTATGCTCGAATAGCTCATGTATCAACTAGGGTTGTCAGTATCTTCCATGTTAGGCGGGTTATTCTCAAGAGGACTGGACTCCGCTCCTCACTCACGAGAAAATGGATGGTCACCGGGATGCCCAGTCCCATGCTTTATGCAAATCAAATCAAAATAATTGCAAACAAAACACTCGTTGTTTCGAGCAAGCCATGGATTGATGCTTGTTGGTGGAGGGGGAATATAAACTTTACCATACTGTTTGGGAACCGCCTATAATGTGTGTAGCATGGAAGATATTGCCATCTCTTGGTTGTTATGTTGACAATGAAAGTATACCGCTCAAAATATTATTCATCTCTATTTCAAAACCGAGCTCTGGCACCTCTACAAATCCCTGCTTCCCTATGCGAAGGGCCTATCCATTTACTTTCATGTGGAGTCATCATTCTCTTATTAAAAAGCACCAGTTGAAGAGCACCGCTTTCATTTACATTCATTACTGTTAGTTTACATTGAGTATGACTTGACTGTATTTCTTTTACCATGAATTACAATGTCCAGTCAGTCCTTGATCTTTAAAGGTGCTCTGCATTTATGTTTTGCGGTCTCAGAAAGGGCTAGCAAGATACCATCTTGTTATATCATATTATGATTGTTTTGAGAAAGTGTTGTCATCCGAGATTTATTATTATTGCTCGCTAGTTGATTATGCCATTGATATGAGTAAACATGAGACCTATGTGTTATTATGAATATGGATAGTTTATAATCTTTGCTAAAAACTTGAATGCTGGCTTTACATATTTACAACAACAAGAGCAAACAGAGTTTGTAAAAGTTTTTCTTTATCACTTTCAGTTTATCAACTGAATTGCTTGAGGACAAGCAAATGTTTAAGCTTGGTGGAGTTGATACGTCTCCGTCGTATCTACTTTTCCAAACACTTTTGCCCTTGTTTTGGACTCTAACTTGCATGATTTGAATGGAACTAACCCGACTGACGTTGTTTTCAGCAAAATTGCCATGTTGTTATTGATGTGCAGAAACAAAAGTTCTCGGAATGACCTGAAACTCGACGGAGCATCTTTTCAGAAATAATAAAAAATACTGGCAAAAGATCAAGACCAGGGGGCCCACACCCTAGCCATGAGGGTGGGGGCATGCCTCCCCCTGGGCGCGCCCCCTACCTCATGGCCCCCCTGGAGCTCCTCCGACCTCAACTCCAACTCTATATATTCACTTTCACGGAGAAAAAATAGAGGAGAAGGATTCATCGCGTTTTACAATACGGAGCCACCGCCAAGCCCTAAAACCTCTCGGCAGGACTGATCTGGAGTCCGTTCGGGGCTCCGGAGAGGGGAATCCGGCGCCATAGTCATCATCAACCATCCTCCATCATCAATTTCATGATGCTCACCGCCGTGTGTGAGTAATTCCATCGTAGGCTTGCTGGACGGTGATGGGTTGGATGAGATTTATCATGTAATCGAGTTAGTTTTGTTAGGGTTTGATCCCTAGTATCCACTATGTTCTGAGATTGATGTTGCTATGACTTTGCTATGCTTAATGCTTGTCACTAGGGCCCGAGTGCCATGATTTCAGATCTGAACCTATTATGTTTTCATCAATATATGAGAGTTCTTGATCCTATCTGGCAAGTCCATAGTCACCTACTATGTGTTATGATCCGGCAACCCCGAAGTGACAATAATCGGGACCACTCCCGGTGATGACCGTAGTTTGAGGAGTTCATGTATTCACTATGTGTTAATGCTTTGGTCCGGTACTCTATTAAAAGGAGGCCTTAATATCCCTTAGTTTTCGCAAGGACCCCGCTACCATGGGAGGGTAGGACAAAAGATGTCATGCAAGTTCTTTTCCATAAGCACGTATGACTATATTCGGAATACATGCCTACATTACATTGATAAATTGGAGCTAGTTCTGTGTCACCCTAGGTCATGACTGTTACATGATGAACCGCATCGGCATAATTCTCTATCACCGATCCATTGCCTACGAGCTTTCCATATATTGTTCTTCGCTTATTTACTTTTCTGTTGCTACTATTACAATCACTACAAAACACCCAAAACATTAATTTTGTTATCATTACCTTTTGCTATCGTTACCACTACTATCATATTACTTTGCTACTAGATACTTTGCTACAGATATTAAGTTTCCAGGTGTGGTTGAATTAACAACTCAGCTACTAATACTTGAGAATATTCTTTGGCTCCCCTTGTGTCGAATCAATAAATTTGGGTTGAATACTCTACCCTCTAAAACTGTTGCGATCCCCTATACTTGTGGGTTATTAGACCACGCCGCTCCGAGCGCAGCGAGGCGGTGGACGACGGCGAGGCCCTAGACTGTAACGACCTAGAGATGGGGAAGACACGGCATTGGAGTCGCAGATGGAGAGGAGTGGGAAACTTGACTGGTTCAGGTGCGGGGTGGGCCTACACTTGGCAGAGAATAATACGAGGTGCGGAGTGGAGGGATCGCCTGGCTGTCGACGAGGTAGCATTTCGCTGAGGCGTGCAAAATAACGCCGCTGGATGCCGGAGGTTGGAGCAGGCGGTTCCGGCAGCGCTGGGGAAGAAGACGAGAGATTGAAGAAGAATGCCGGCCGTTGGATGTAAATCCAATGCCTTGCTTAGGCTTCGACCTACTGGCCCACATGTCAGCCAGTCCATTTGTTTTTTACTCCATTTGGTGGGCTAGGTGAAACAATGATGTAGCATCTATGCAGCCTATTTATATATATGGTAGAATTTAAAGCCCATTTGCATTTTTCTCGAAATCCGCGGACTTGCTAGGCTGGGTGAAAATATCATGTTGGGTTGGATGGAGAAATGTTATTAAAACATAAACACATGATTGCACGTCTATTACGGCATTGGTCAGTAAAATCTTTGCAAGCTTATGTACGCAATCACTAGGAGTTAACTTGCCAAGTTATATATAAACAATTATTATCATTATTTTGTAAGAACTTTCAATTTGTGAAATAAAATATCATTTTAATTTGATGAGTTAATAGGATGTGGGGCCTTATTATTTTTTAGGCTAGACGTGGGATAGTTGAGTTGGTTCTAGGGAAAAGTACTGGGATAAAACTTAGTTTACATCAAAAAAGAAAGTGGGAGAAAATTCAGATATAGGTTTAATGAAAATGAAAAATAAAGGAACTATGAAGGTCTATAAAATGGTTGGACGAACGACAGGTTTCACGGAACCTTATGTTGTTTCTATTATATATATATATATGTAATAAAATAAGATATAAATATAGGTCCAGTTTTGCATTCTTATAGGAAACATAGGTTCAGTTTTGCATTCTTATAGAAAAATAGAACTGAGTTGTGCGTCGTCTTGAAAAAACAAACATAACTTGGGCTGCTAACGTTATAGACGAGCTAGGTTGGGAGGCCCAGAGGCCGCTTGATACCCACTGGATCCAAAAAATGTTGAAACATGTCGTGGGCTGCCCATGTTAAACAACAAAACCTAGGCCATGGACCCGGTGGGCCCGGGACTGTCAGCCTCTCGACGAACAGTTGTCTCCCGATTCCTCTTGTTTTGCTGACAATGTTGGGAACGACAAACAGCGGCGCCGCGGTCAGAGCACCAAGGCGGAGGACGACGTCGAGACCTCGGATCGAACGAACCGGAGCGGGGGAAGATGCAGGCTGAGGGGAGTACGAGGGTTGACTTGTTCGGGTGCAGGGTGGGCCGGTGGAGCTGCCGCCGCCGGACAATGTGTGGGAGTAGAGGGATGGCTTGGCCAATGCCATAGGCTATGAATGGCCATCCGATGTATAGGAAGAGTACGAAACATTGAACAAAATAAAGAAATACAAATGGATAGGTGGTTGGTCCCATATGTCTGTGTACAAGACCTGCTGGGTCCACTTGAGAAGGGGAATATGTTGGGAGGAAGGAGATTCAAAGCACGGCAGCCGAGTGAACTAGTTTTTTTATACGGATTAGTGAACCAGTTACATACATAAGAAAATAGCCACTAAAAAAAGAAAACAGGTTAATGGGTTCTTAACAGAAATATTTCACACAAACAGATAATTACTACACATAGGCTAATGCATGAAACACTAAGATGATAAAGGTGCTTATAAATAGATAAAGTACAACATCTAGACCTTCCTGGCATGCTTGATCATGACGCTGCGGCTGTCTGTGTACTCGTCGGTTACGAGAAGCGGACACGCCCGCATGTCCAAGATCCGCCTGTACATGTCATAGCATGCGTATGTGTCCTTGGCCACGTAGGTTATGTAGGCTAGATTCAGAGGTACCTCCCATGTGTTCAGGTCCTTTGGTATCGTTGTCTTCTTTCATGTTGCCGTATCAGGGGTCGATGATGGTCTCGGCGAGGTCAATCACGGGGTCCTTCTTCTGCCCGTTGCCGATGATCTTGTATTGCTTTTGGAGGTCGACAAACTTGTTGCACCAGATGGCCGAATCGTCGGGTTCTTCCTTCTCTCCAACGTAGAGAAGGTGCAGTCGGCGCTGCCGATGAAACAGGCGAATGCTCCAGAACCTCTGATGGACCTACAACAGTGGTAGGCGAGAACCTCATCCCACACACATACCTGGGCGACGACGATCTGCTGGTCCCTGTTAGGAGATGAATGGACGGGCACAAGGTCTAGTGTTGCGACCTGCGATTTCTCGTCCTGTAGGTACTGCTTGAACTCGGTGAGGTAGATCTTCACCTAGTCCAGATCGTTGCTGTACATCACATTCAACTTGGTGCGGCCATAGGACTGAACGGTGAACTCAAAGGGGAACTCCTTGCTGAAGTCCATATCCAGCAGGCTGACCCCTCGGATCGCCATTGGAGTCTCTTCAAGTGAACGAGTGGGTAGGCGGCGGCAGCAATTAGTTTTTCAGCTATTGGGGGACTAGATTCAATAGTAAATTGAGTGTGTATTGGCGACAAAATTTACTACCCCTCCCTCGCCCACTGCACGCCCGGCAGAAGATGCACCCTCGGCGCATTCAAACGCCTCCATTAAGAAACCTACACCGGCCACACGTCGGTTCACGAGCGCGTCTGTATTGGTACTGTAATAACAAGAGTTAGTGGTCACTTTAATTAAAATTTAATTAGCTTTAATAGAAATTTATACTTAAAACAAGCAATGCATTGGCTCGTTCTATCAGTGCCACATGATCAACATGCACAACAATTAGAATTATTATTCTCAAGATGCACACGATCAACACAGTTGTCGCACTTTCACACAGATAATACTACCAAGTTTGAACTGTTTGTTATGGTTGTTGTCATCTGCATCATCTTGCCGTGTTTCCCAGCTTTCAATATTCAGAACCAACAAATAAGATCCAAATAATATGTACAACAAAGATGACTACACATCTCATTGATTCCTAGCTTGCCAGATTCATAACCAACAAATAAGATACAAATAATAAGTACAACAAAGATGCCTACACATCTCATTGATTCCCAGCTTGCAAGATTCAGAACCAACCCATTAGAGCCTTTTGATAAAGTGAATATTGGAATTAAATCCATCTTGGCTAGCCGTGTCATCCAACCCAAGAACTTGGTGAATGCTCTTGACAGTCACAACATCTGTAGTTGAGTATCCTGTTTGCACAACATAGATAGGAAGAGCATGATTACTATAATAGTGGCACTCCTTGAACTCAACTTAAAGCCCCACTCGAATGAGGCCTTCCTGGAGTTCCATGATTCAATTCATGCGCCTTTTTCTGTAGTTCACCTGAAATGAAGCAAATATTGCATCATTCAGCTAGCAAGAAGTACTTGCTCTCGTGAGGTGGCAGGTTCTTCTTTAGTAGTTGCACTAAAATTGAGGAACATTAAGGTTGGCTGTCCGACTCATGTAAGGTGCAACTATAATTTTCTTATCCTTTTGTGAAATTCCACTAAAATAAAATGCCATTGTGGTGACAGTGACGGCTCATCTTGCAAAGGCTAATAAAATGTTGCATGAGATTACCAGCAGAATTTAACAGAGATTTTGGAAACTCCAATCACCATTTTGTGCAGTTTCACCAAAATTGAGAGATGTTGCCCACGTGACATTTTAGTTGAACTGCACAAGACACTCATTAAAAAAAAGTGTTTTGTGCAGTTCACCAAAAGGTCACAATAGCAACAAGGTGAAATGGATATCCCTATCTGCACAAAAAGATATAAAGTAAACAGTTGCTGGTCAATAAGAATATATGAAACATACAAGAAATGAAAAGAAGCATCTTAATTATGTTCATGGCAATCACACAAGGACAGTACAAATTCTAAAACATCAGCAATGCTTCATGTTATCGGAAGCATTACGATCAACAATGACATTTGTCAATTATGGGATTACTTTAATGGTGTCATTACTTGTTTACCAGATACAGTAAATCAACAATAGCTAAAGAGTTGATTTAAGGGCATGGGACCGTGGGCACACCAGGACACTCAGCAACGTAAAGGAGCAACTTACTTATCATACTGGGGAAAACAGCAGGAGTACCATTTGTAACACAGTTTAATTGCATCATATCACTGGAGGCATTAGATTAACAATAACACTGGTCCGACATGTCCTTAAGGTAACAGTGTGATCCCTTCATCTTTACATGCGCCCTTACATTAACAACAGCAAAAGGTTCATATAAGGACATGCGAAAGTGGACGCATTAGCACAATGTACCTACAAGGAGGCATAAAGTGGTGATGCCGAGTTTGTTCATGCTCTGTGAGGGTAGCAAATCCAATCCTGGAGACCTTTTACTATGTGAGGGTAGCAAATCTAATCCTGGAGACCTTTTACTATGTGAGGGCAGCAAATCTAATTCTGGAGACCTTTTATTATGTGAGGGCAGCAAATCTAATCCTGGAGACCTTTTACTATGTGAGGGCAGCAATTCTAATCCTGGAGACCTTTTACTATGTGAGGGCAGCAATTCTAATCCTGAAGACCTTTTACTATGTGAGATCAAAAAATCTAATCCTGGACATACTCTGTTGACTTGTCCACCAACCGCCACTTTATATCCTTTTTTCAACCAATAATAGATTTGTTCCTTATCTAGTTTGTATTGCGTTTTCCCATCATTTCCCTTTTCAACCAAGAGACCGGTTGGGTATCCGGTCTCTACTACTTTCACAATATTATTTCCTCTTCTAATCAAGTCCTAGATTCATGCTACAACTTTCCCCCCTTTCTTCGTTGTTTGAACCAAGTCCTAGATTCCAATGCATGAAGTAGCTTTACCTCTAATAATACTAAAAAATTAGGTGGCTTTGGAAGAGCTGATGGGAGTAGAAAAATATGCACATGCAGACACGTGGGGAGCTGGGGCAGTAGGGTAAGGCCACTTTCGAAGAACTTATACCTGAGGGTCGTCGGGATGTCAGCGGCGGCAGGTCGGATCTGCGCATAATACGACAGGGAGGAAGAAGGGTCGAAGGACCTCCCGAGCCGGCGCTGTGTCGGAGAGAAGGGCACGGGTAGAGGATCGGGCCCCTTCGGCAGCTGTGGGTTTCCTCCCTCGCCGGAGATGACCACGTGAATGATGCACGTAGTCCTCTACACACACCAGCCGAAGGGATCCGGCCGGATCGGTGACCAGCGGTGAGCAGGGAGAAAATGTCCCTACCGCTGTCTTGTTTAGATCTGTAGAGGATGAGAGAATGAAGAGAGCAACCCTAGTAAAGAAAGCGCTCAGGCCCCTGCGTACATATATAATGGAGTGAGTATCTTTTTCTCTCCACAACAAGCGTTTCAATTTGTGTGCGTGGCAATCCATGGATACAAAATTAGTATATTGTACTATTTAAAAGTCGAGGGCGGGGCTTTTCCCGCGCGGTAGGCGGGGCAGTTCCGCCTAGTCGGTTCGACAGAGACACGAGAAGATGAGGGAGTAGGCTGCTGCAAACATAGGGTTGTGTGATTTGACAGGGAGTTACTGCTAGACAGGTGGGGCCTGGTTATTTCACTTGCCATTATGATTTTAACTGCGGCGCTACGACCAGCGTGAGTCTCCCGATTCCTGACCACCTCCATATAGGTGCCTCTCCCGATGCTCCACCATTTAGAGGCTGGCTCTTGCATGAGATCCCACTCCTCCACTTTTTCCTTGCCTCTTTCCCCCACATATGCAAAAATGCCATGTAAAGCGGGCTTATAACCCACTATTGTACTTGATCCTATAGGTGCTAAGCTTGCCACATAGGAATAAAGTCTGATGTGGCAAGTTAATTAAGAAGAGAGAGACTAGTTTGTTGACCCCAGGAAGAAACAGTGCTTAGCGCGTGTACCTAGATGAAACAAACTTAGCAACAAAAACTAAGCACCTATGCATTGGGGAGTTGAGTTGCTAAGCCATTTAATGCCCATAGCACCTCATCTAACCACCATTTCATTGGAAGAGGTCACTCCTTGGCAAATGCAATAAATACTACACAGAAAGAGATTGAGAGAAGTAAACACAAAATACTCTTATAACCAACCTTATATCTAACCTTGTTGTAGTATGAGTGACTAAGTGATGACTATGTATGACATGCCAACATTAGATAGGCTAACGCACCGTGTTAAGCTATTTGGTTTGTGACTAAATTAGCCAAAGATTGCCACAACTAAGGTTTGGCAAGTTTGACAAAGTTAGGTGAGTGTTTGGTTCAAGTCACATCTTAGGAAAGCCACACTTGGGCCCCACATGGCATACACACAAAAAGTTTGGCAAGATTCCCGTAGGCTTGCCAACTTGTGGCTCTCATTTTGATAAACTAACATTACGCAAGTTTGGCAAAAGTGTGTGGAAAAGTGTGGCAATGCTAGTGCTAGAACCAAACAGGCCAGGCTGTTTGATTCTAGGCCTAACCATGCCACACTTTGCCATGCAATATTGTCACACTTGCCTAAGGTTATAGTTCTTCAAAATGAGAGCCACAAGTTGGCAAGCCTAAGGGAATCTTGCCACACTTTTTGAGTGTATGTGATGTGGGACCCTAGTATGGCTTGCCTAAGGTCTGGCTTGAACCAAACACCCACCCAAGTTGGTCAAACTTGCCTAACCTTAGGTGTGGCAACCTTAGGCAAACTGTAACATCCCAATTTTTATTAATTTGGATGTTAATAGAATCATTCAATGCATATCATATTTCTTTGAATTTTGGAGTTTTTCAAATATTCAAATAATATCTTTTCCACTCGAGAAAAACAAATGAGAAGGGATAAGATGACTTCCTCAAGCTATAAAAGAGTGGGAAATTTTATTTTGAATATTATTTGAAGTTTTGGAGTTTATTGGAATTTATTTTTATTTTGCAAAAAGTGCATTAATTGCATTAGGAAAATATTTTCAAAATGTTCTGTGCTTAAGTTAATGTTCATTAGGCTCTAAATATTACATAGTTATTTTAGAAATTATTGTGGTGTTTTTATAAATTCATTTGAATTTTTTAGGGACATTTTAGTCTTAGGTTTAAAAAAACACACACACTCACTCACCTGCCTGGACCGAAACCAGTTCGGCCCAGGGATGCGCGCGCTCAGCCAGCCGCGCCACGTCAGCCGGCCCAGCTGGCCATTTGGCCCAAGGCCAGCGCCCGAAACCCCCGCATCGGTCGACCGCCCGCGCCCCCCTCTCGCTCGCTATCGCCGCTGCCGCTGCCAGGCAGGCCCCACCCGTCAGGCCGTCCTCAACCTCCCGCACCGCGCGGGATAAACACTCGCCGCCGCGCTCTAGCAACCGCCGGCTGCCTCCCTCGCGGATAATGCTTATCCGTCGACCCCTAGCCCTCTGCCCTCGCCTATAAAATCCCCTCGACCCCCTCTGTCGACCTCGTCGTCCCGCTTCTTCCCACGCCGCCCCTGCTGCTCGCCGTCGCCGTTTGCATCTCGCCGGAGCCGCGCCACTCCGTCGTCCATTTCGTCGTCTGTGGAACCCCTAGCCCTCATTCGTTTGTCGATTGGATCCCCGCGACAACGCGCATCGTTTTGACACCTTTTTACCCCCTCGGTACCGTAGGAGCCGCCGCACCGTCGACGCCGGAGTCGCTAGAGCTCCGAAGGCCACCGTCTTCGCCCTGCTCCGTCCGGACATCGCCGACGCGCGCCGACCCCACCTTCGCGACGCCCAAGCCGCGCCGCACCTCCCCGTCTTCTTCCCCGATGCCGAGGACCACCGTAGCCGCCGTCCCCTCTGTCACCGACTCAGCGCCGCCATCTTCGTCGTCGCCGGCCACCGCCACCACCCACTGTAAGCCGCCGCCCCACTCCCGCCCATTAGATCGATCGCCGACGGCCCAGATTAGATTGGATTCGGTTTTTTTTATATTGCGAAGAGGTACGCGGTTAACCACGGTTCCCTTAGACCGTGCGGTTTATTTAAACCGAGCGTCGGTTTTATTTAGTTAGTCGCCGCCGCTGTTTTTTTCTTATTTAGCGGTCGGTCGTCGTATAGCCTCCGCAACAGACGCTGCTCGGCCAGCCAGGAGCCGCCACGTGGCCAGGGACCTGTTTGCAGTAGTTTTTTTTTCACCTTTTAGTCCCTATAAATAGCAGATTAGTCCCTGATATTAGATTAGCCATAACTTTTTAACCGTAGATCCAAACTCGATGAAACCAGCGGCAAATTCTTCGTATTGTTTAGATCTATATAGTAGTATAGATTTTGCAAACTTTTTGTTAGATTCAAATTTGAATTTATTCAGATTCGAATTCAAACTTCAAATAGCCATATCTCCCAAACCGTAGCTCCGATTAAGTTGATTCGTTTTGCATGCTGTCACCGTAGCAAAGCCCTATCATCCGGACCTTTGTCACAATAATTTTCACACACTTGATTCTGCCCTTTAATATTTTTACTAGTATGCATAGTAAGCACTATACTTCACATCACTCCTTGAACAATAGGACTATGTTGTTTTGCACTTAGTATATTTCTGTAGTAGCTTAGTGTGTTGTATGTTCATTTGGTTTTTCCGAGACTTTTTGCTATGCATGTTCTTTTGGTCTCTGGATTGTTGCGTATGTTTGTTTATTCTTCCTTGTGATAGATTTCCCAGAGTGCGAAGCAGAATATTATCAGTCTTTAGAATTCAACCAACACTACCAAGGCAAGTTGCATCTTGATCATGTTTCATTACCTATGATTTTATTATGCACTTAGTTCTTTGTGATAGGACTGCATGGTAGGAAACTGGTGCCACATGACTTTGCTTTTCACCCAGTAGTTCATTGAGGTAGGTCTGAACCATATAACTTTGTCACCATCGTGTTACTTTATGTTGCTATGCTAAGTAGACGTAGATTGGGGAGTGATCATTGTGAGAGATGAGTGACAATGTAGTAAATAAGACCTAAGTTAAAAAATGAACTACCTGGGCGGAAACTTGTGGGAACGGTGGCGAAGTACAGTGGGGCACACATGGAAAATCCATGGTGGTGCACCACTAGTGGACCATCCACTCAGGCTCAAAGAGATCAATCGTATTTCTCACGTCTAGAAGCTTACGTGTGCAGCCACATGACAATATGGGCTCTAGCTTAGTTGAGTAGTTAGTGTGCCCCCCTTCCGGGATGGGCTAGCAGATTTAGAATGATGTAGGTGTACCGGCGCATCCGTGGGTTAAGAGGGAACATTTTCGAAAGGCTATGTCGATCTTCCGATCATGGAGGTGGTCGAGTCTTGTGGGGAAAAGTGCACAACCTCTGCAGAGTTTTCAACCTAATCGATTAGCCGTGTCCCCGGTTACGGACAACTTGAGCATCTAGTAGTGGAAATGTCGGGAGATCTCCTCACCTTTAATTAAACAATTGGGTTTTAAATGAAACTTGGGGACGGATGGAGTTGGATTTGCCAACTCATCCTACGCAAATGTGTAGTAGTAGAATAACAATCTTTTTCTAATAGGGGAAAAACTAGCTTTATGCAGAAAAACTAAACTTAGAGCTTTCCACCAGCCAAACTGCATGTAACAGTAGGTTCACTACACTATGATGTGACTTGCCAGTACATTCAAAATACTGACCTATTTGGCTGCAACTTATCACGTTGCAGATATATCCGACGAGGATTAAGGTGCGATAGGTTGAAGTTCTACACTCAACCTTGCTTGTGGAGTTGGACTCGTTTACTTCTTTGCTTCCGCATTATTTGCTTATTGGCTTTATGCCCTATTTTGTAATAAATGTATTGCTCATAGACTATCGATGTAATAAAGAGATGTGTGTTATTTCTGTTATTTCATCGAGTACTGTGTGTGCTAGCAAGTCGATCAAGGGACAAGCACGGTAAACACAGAGACTTCAACTCTTACCGAGACAGGTCGTTACAAGATGGTATCAGAGCACACGTTGATTGTAGGACGCGACCCATAGAAATGGAGAAAAGCCATAGTATAAAAACTATAGTTTTCATTTTCCATATATATCCTTTGGTCTCGTATCTTCTCTACTTCAATACTAATTTCTTCTGTTTTTTCAAAATGTAGATGTCGTCCGCCCTTGTTGAGTTCGAGCAGCTGGTGAAGATCACGAAGCACCTGAAGATTGGGCTTCCCACATTCACTGGAACCTTTACCACCACCCTGCCCGAGGAGACACATTGGAGGATCGATGCTCATATCCCCGGACGCATCCTCAAAAACCGCACCAAGCCCATTGATTTCCATGTGGATACCGCCACATGGGGCTTGGGCCGGGGTATCGCTGCTCACATTGCTCTCAGACGCATTCGGGAGGTGTGTGACGAAGACCTCAAGAGGACCTCCTTCGTGATGTACGGACACTGCGACGCAAATGGAGATGTGGTGCGTACCCTGGAGGACGAGATGATAGCATCCCATATCCAGGACATGAGGAGCACATTCATATGATGGAGCTGGAGCTGTCCGACAACATGGTCGTCATCAAGAACCTCATGACCCGCAAGGCCGAGCTAGAGGAGGAGCTCCAGGACGCTCGCACTGAGCACGAAGGAGAGCTGGACGCACTGCAGAAGAAGATAGACGACCTGAAGCTTGAGCTCGAGGAGGCCGAGGAGAAGCTGGATGAGGGAGAAAACATCCAGGAGGATCACTCGTATGGTGCCTATGTCAGCCAGGAGAGAGACCAAAATGATGAGCTGGGAGATGACGACACGGAGAGCGATGCAAGGACACCTGATGTCGACATGGTTGACTGGTCCTCATCTAATGAGAGTTAGATTTTATACCACCATGATGGTTTAGAAATTCGATTTCGTTCACTACAAGAAATATGCCAACTTATGACCTTCTATCAGTGACCCTCGAAGAATTGGTCATAAATTTATGACCATTTTAGACCAATTGGTCCAAAGCTGTCTGGGGGGCTCTAAACCCTAAACCATAACGACCATTTTGGTCAGAAAGGTCATAATTTCATTAGAGGAAATGGTCATAAAGCAAATAGCGCTAGTCCGCTGCCTTATTTCTAGTTGTTAATGACCAGTATAGATGGTCATGGCCTTGTAAATTGTGGTGGGTTGCTATGACTAGGCGCCACCTCACCAGTTGTGTCTACGTGTCATGTCCATGTGGCAGTTTTTGCCCTAGGTTGTGAAGCAACCTATATTTCTGTCATTCCCAAAATTCCCAAAAAAATCTCATAAATTCTTTGGGTCATATCTTCATAAAATATGTAAAAACCTTCCTTGCCTAGTTCAAAAATAATTCAACAATATTCATTTTCCTATTCTATTCACAACAATAGTTTGTGAAGGAAGTACCACTTTGACATGTCCAAATAGTATCCATTTTCTACAGTGCTTTCCTATGCCCAAATAACCATCCTCCACCAAATGCCAGCTCAATCCATTCATTATTTTGAGCTGAGCTTCAACATTCGTATTTATGTCCAGTGTTGTAGTTTGCAAAGCAAGTACCACCTAGGCTCCTCCTTTTGAGATTAAAATTTGTGAAGACGGTCTTCTTAGTAAATGATCATACTCAGCCAAAACACACGCCTATTAGCCATGTACATTTCCTGTACCGCTAATCAAACACTTGGCTGCTAATTCATGTTTGAGCATCGATCGGTCTCCTCGTGAGAATCTTATGTTGTAATTTTCTTCCTAGTACCTACCTGGGGAGTGCCCAACCCACTAGACGTGCCTAGGCCACCCAGAACACAGGGCAACGCCACGGTCACACGATGACCACGCGGCGGGCATGCAAGTTTACGCGCTCTAGAGTTGGAGCCCTCGGCCACCGTCCAAACCTCGACGTATCGCCACGAAACCATGTATTTATGATTAAATAGGTGCTTATGTAACAATAAATGATTTTTTGAAAAAATAAATAGCAAACTATGAGGCAGCTGCAGTTCAAATTTGACCCGCTTCCAACTGAATCGGCGAATATTTGTCTTTTTCACGAGAGGTGGATCAAAACTTTTTACACCCAACCATTTTGTCAATTGTGCATTAAATATGTCCTAGTATTTTAGGAAAATGATTTGGTCCAATTTTGCACCAATTATTTTGGAGGTCCTTCACAAAAAAACTCCTTTTGGGCACTCGAAAAATGGAAAATGGTTTTTTCGTCCAAAGAAAATGAAAACTTCCTTAGGCAACATTGTTTGCCATTCCAATATGCACCCTTGTGCACAATATTAGATCATTTGAACAAAATATGCCATGAATGTGGCCATAAGATTGATCATTTGGCTTGAAAGCCATTGATCTCCACACGTGATAGCTCGTTTCTGAGAACACTTTTTAAAAATAATTGCCGTATTACAAGTTTGTTATTTTTCCTGGGAACTTGGGCACATATAATGACACAATGCGAAGGTTTCCCAATTTTTTCATTTTTTTGAATTTTTTATGCCCGTTTCAAAATGCGGTCAAAACGGCGATAATGATCGTTCCTAGCTAGTGGTTGAATCTTGGATTTTTTTGGTGTTTCTATGATTAAATAGATACTTATGTACCTATAAATGTTTTTTGGAAAAAATAAATAGCAAACTATGAAGCAGCTGCAGTTCAAATTTGACCCGCTTCCTTCTGAATCGACGGAAATTTGTCTTTTTCACCAGAGGTGGATCAAAACTTTTTACACCCAACCATTTGGTCAATTGTGCATTAAATATGGCCTAGTATTTTAGAAAAATGATTTGGTACAATTTTGCAAGAATTATTTGGTAGGTCCTTCACAAAAAAACCTCATTTGGGGCACTTGGAAAATGGAAAATGAATTTTCCGTGCACAGAAAATGAATACTTCCTTAGGCAACATTATTTGCCAATCCAAGATGCACCCTTTTGCACAATATGAGATCATTTGGACAAACTATGCCACGAATGTGGCCATAAGATTGATCATTTGGCTTGAAAGCCATGAATCTTCACGCATGATAGCTCATTTCTGAGAACACTTTTTTAAAATAATTTTCGTATTACAAGTTTATTATTTTTCCTGGAAACTTGGTCACATATAATGACACAATGTGAAGGTTTTCCATTTTTTTGATTTTTTTTAATTTTTTATGCCCGTTTCAAAATGCTGTCAAAACGGTGGGCTCGACCATTCCTAGCTAGTGGTTGAATCTTGGAAAACTTTTGATATTTGTCTCATTAAATAGATACTTATGTACCTAGAAATGTTTTTGGAAAAAATAAAGAGGAAACAATGAGGCAGCTGCAGTTCAAATTTCACCCGCTTCCAACTGAATCGGTGGGAATTTGTCTTTTTCACCAGAGGTGGATAAAAACTTTTTACACCCAACTATTTGGTCAATTGTGCATTAAATATGGCCTAGTATTTTATAAAATTTATTTGGTCCAATTTTGCAACAATTTTTTTTACCATGAAGACTGCAGGGCTTGCACCCCACAGCATTTTATTAATTAAGCCAAAATAAATACAAGGTATGCATCCTCAAGATGAGGACGAAGGAAAAACCCTAAAAGAAGCTATATAGGGAAAGGAAGACTATACCTAAATAATTACAAAGGAAAAAGGCAACATGAGCTCTCCTCAAGGAGGAAGAAAATCAATCCACTTAAGAAGGGTTTCCCTGTATTTCCGTTTGATCCGATGAGAGAGCAGAGTAAGGTCATGAATGAAACCATTCCTCCAGGCCCTGAAAGTTGGTTGGATGTTCCGGAAAGCTCTATCATTCCTGACCTTCCAAATATTCCACCATGCCGTAAACACCACCTCCCCAAAGAAAGGCTTGTTGAACTCCTTCCCGGCTTGACGAGCAATATCCGCCATATCATTACCATTGGTCCATTCAATTTGCAGATAGTTCCACACTCGAGTGCTATAATTGCACTGGAAGAAAAGATGGTTTCTGTCTTCCAAAATTCCAGTGGGACAAAGCACACATTCTGGTCCTTCATTAATCTTCCAATGCCTCCGCTGAATCATGTCTTTAGTGTTAACCCTGTCCATAATTACAAGCCAAGCAAACATCTTGATCGACATGGTGCAGCAACTCTTCCATATCCACCCCAGAATAGGGTTTGATACCATTGGCTGATATACAAAATCATAAAACCTCTTTGCAGTAAAGACTGCTTTCTTGCCATGCCTCCAGCTCCAGCTGTCCTTGGAGGTATTATCAAACTGAAAAGTCCTCATTAGGGAAGAAAGTTGCTGCAATTCCTGAAAGGCTTGTGCAGTGAGAGGTAAGTAGAGTAGGTCTTGGAAACTACTAGCCGCAAAGACTTCCTTGACTGAGAGATTTTTGTCAAGACAAAAGGAGAAGAGCCTAGGAAATCGATCTTGCAGTGGGACTGAACTGCCCCCAATTTGCCAGTAGTCAGACCAGAACAAAACCGTATCACCCGTAGCAACATCCACCGACGTAACTGACCGAAAATTATCCATCAGCTTACATACATCTCTCCACCAAAAAGAGCCACAAAGAACAGTGTCATGTGGAATCCTCTAAAAGTAGTAAGAATCCCAAACTAACTGCACCCATGGCACGTCCATCTTGTTATAAAATTTATTGAGATGTTTCATCAGCAGAGCATCATTCTGTAAACCTAAGTTCAATATTCCAAGCCCTCCTTTGGACTTAGGTCGACAGACGAGTGGCCAAGCCGCCAGTGAGTGTCCCCTTTCCTGGCCATACTTCCTCCATAAGCACTGCCTCTGAATTCTTTCCAGTTGTTTCAAAATGCCCTGAGGAAGTGACAAACTGGAAAGGAAGAAGATAGGCAATGAAGAGATGACAGAATTAACTAACTGCAATCTGCTTCCTTGAGGTAAAAACCATGAGCTTGCAGTCAATCTTCTCTTCATGCAATCCACCAGGGGAAGAAGATCCACAATTTTTGGCCTGGTGGTTCCCACTGGCAGACCCAGGTAAGTAAAAGGCATCTTGCCTAAATTACAACCAAAATCGGCAGCCAGCTCTGAAGCATCTGGGTCTGTCACATTGATGGGATACATTGAGGATTTATGGAAATTAATTTGAAGTCCAGTTACCTGAGAGAAAGAGTGTAAAACTCATTTCAAAGCCCTCAATTGATCTTTGTCAGCATTGAAGAAAAGCAACGTATCATCGGCATATTGGATTACAGGGAAATCTGGGTCATGTGTTGGCAGAGGTCTATTAATAAGACCTTGATGAAGAAGATCATTTATCAATGTTTGCAAGAGATCCGCCGCAATCACAAAGAGCAAGGGAGAAATGGGGTCCCCCTGCTTCACGCCGCATTTGCATTTGAAGTGATTCCCAGGAACTCCGTTCAATAGAACGGAAGAAGTGCCAGAGGACAGCAACTGTTTAATCCAAGTGATCCATCTATTGTCAAAACCTTTTGCAATTAGGATCTTTATGATAGCCTCATGCTGGATAGAATCAAAAGCCTTTTCGAAATCCAGTTTAAGCAAAATGATGGGCCTCTTCGATTGGGTACACTGATGAATGTACTCAAAAGTCCAAGCCAGACAATTCTGGATTGTTCTTGATTTTATGAAACCATATTGGTTTTTATGCACACATTTGATGATTTCCTGTTGGAATCTGTTAGCTGCGAGTTTGGTGAGAAACTTCAAACCCACCGAGGTAAGGGAGATCGGCCTGAAGTCCCCTACACCCTCCGGTGACTGCTTCTTAGGGATCAGGGTGATATACGCATCATTCAAGTTCTCCAACTGAACTGTTCCATCATGAAACTCCTGAACCAACTTGATGAAATCAGCAGAAATTATGTGCCAACACTTTTTAAAAAAAAGTCCATTAAAGCCATCAGGCCCTGGGGCCTTGTCAATGGGCATTTCCTTGATAACCTGCTCAATTTCTTTCAAGTCAAACTGTTTCGTGAGTGCCGTCAGGCCCTGGACCCTTGGAATAAGGGACAATATGTTTTCATCCCAACAAATTGGTCTTACTGTCCCCATTCTGCTTCAGAAGGCTATCAAGAATTCCTTGGCCATTTGGTCATGGTTTGACGTTATGGATCCATCAGCCAATAAAAGACTGGCAATAGAGTTTTTCCTGTATCACTCGGTTGCCATAGCCTGAAATTTTTTTGAGTTCTCCTCCCCCACTTTAATATACCTGATTGTGCATCTCTTCTTCCAATAGAGATATTGCATGTGCAGCAGTCGCTCATGATGCAGTTTTGTGATTTTCCTGAAATTAAAGTCAGGCCTGGACAGAGACCTTCTGTCCTCAAGATTGTCTAACCAAAGAATTACCCAGTTACACTTCTCAAGCAACCGTTTGATATGGGATAACCCCTTCTGCCATTTTTTAGTGCATACCTCAACGCCTTTAGTTTGTCCACAATTATAGCTGCAATGTGAGTTTTGCGAGAGGGTCTATTCCAAACCTCCTGAACACACTCCATAAAACCAGCCTGATGGATCCAAAAGTTTTCAAACCTAAAAATGTGTGCTTTAGGAATTGCTGTATTGATGGTAACCAAACAAGGCACATGATCCGACGCAGTTTTGGCCAGGGGGGTCAGTTGTGTCATTGGGTAAATGTGTATCCAACTCGCCGATGTGAAAACCCAATCTAACTGCTCCAAAAGAGGTTTGTCCTGCATATTAGACCAAGTAAATTTTCTTCCTTTCAAGGGAAGTTCCAGCAATCCGAAATGGCCAATTATCTCATTGAATATAAACATGTCATTTATATCACCCCCAGGTAAGTTCCTATTATCCATTGAACGGATGAAATTGAAGTCTCCCATCAACATCCACAACTGATCCAGATCAATATCTAAATTGTACTTCCAAGAAACGAACTCATCACGTAACTCACCCTGACAAGGGCCATACACATTCACCATGAACCACTTTTCATTATTGTGAACCGAGGTAAACTGCATGACTATAGCGTAAGGCTTAACTTCAAGTAATGTGCCATGAAACACATCCGAACGCCACACTGTTAATAGGCCCCCAGATGCTCCACTAGAGGGAGACTCCACAAATTGATCAAAGCCATGGGGGCAAATGCTTTTAATGTCTGAACGCGAGCAAGTGGAAAGCTTCGTTTCCTACAAGCAAAGCACTGAACATTGACTCTCTATCACCTTTTCCCTGACAGAGCGCTGTCTCGCTCCCGAATTGAGACCGCGAACATTCCAACATAACACTTTCCAGCTATGCGTTGTAACACGATTCATTAAAAACCATAGCGTCTAGTAGCAAAAGAAATATGGCACCTAATGCCATACCATCCATAATGAACTTAAGTTCGGAATCCCATAATGTCTCATCGCAGACTGGACACAGTTCAACAGAAAAGAAAACAAGCATAACCAGCACCTTGAACATAGAGAAAATCATAAGAAACTACGCTGTGGATGCAGACGAGTCCTCCTGTGGATTAGCCATAAGCTTATCCACCGAAATGAGCGTAGGATCAATCTCTTATTCCTCACCCACAGCTTGCAGAACCTGAATCGGAGTGTGAGGCGGTGCCGCAGGAAGAGCCTCTTCAAAATCATCAACTGGAGTGGGTTGGGCCTTGTCTTCCATGGGCTTTGCACAAGGACGCTTCTTGGATGGCTGCAGTGAGAGCTGTTCAAAAACCACGTTTTTGTAGCCATCCAATTTTGCCACGCTCCTTCTGCATCCCCTGAGAGATGTGTCAACCACTGGAGTATTCTTCTTTTGTCGCTGCTTACGCCTAGTTGATTGGTCAACAGAAAAAACCATGCTAGATTGCGCTGAGACAAGAACAGCAGAACTCTTCGTCCCTCCTTCTTCAAAAACAGAGTCTTGGACATTGACAACCGGCAACTCCTCAAATAAGGCTCTGGCCACTGGGCGCTTCGCCAAGACAGACTGCCTGGTGACAGGCACCAGAGGCAAAGAGGCAGCTAAAGAAGAAATCATCCTTTCTTCATCGAAGGCAATGGACCAAGACCTCTTCGAATAAATGACTGTGCCCAGTGGCTTGAAGAAAATGGCCCTGGGGACATCTTTAACCGAGAAATCAACCATCAGATTCTGAAAAGATCTTTTCCAAACCATCTCCGGAGGAAGAGGAGGACCAGCCACAATGCGTGCTATGCCAATAAAAATTTCATGCTGCTGAATCACCGGAGGCTGATAAGGCACAATGGCAAGCTGGTTCTCATCAAAAACCGGATGCTGAGCTTCGGGGAGTGGTTCATGGAGCTGCTGGATATCATCCTCTGGTTGAGGTTGCTCGACAGACGCAGACCCTTCCGGCTGATCAATGACTATTGAGACCTGATCCTGTTCTGGAGCCGCAGGGTGTGGGGCCTGCTCAATCTCTGCATCCTCTCCCCATATGGCATTTCCCCAAGCAGGATCATTATTATTCACAGGCGGAGGGGGTGGAGCAAGTGGAGCATCGTTCCGACCAAGCATTGGATATGGAGGCAAAGCAAACATCAGATTATCCTGCACCAGATTGCCAGGTAAAGGATGCGGATTTCCATCCAAGGGCATGGGATCTTCGTCATGTGGCATCTGGTCGGCAAAATCTGCACTTAAGACATAGCAAGCAGCAGTCCAAGATACTTGTGCATCACCATACTCTGCATAATCACAAAAGACCACATCCCTTGGAAACAGCGGTGTATTCGGAAAATAAGCTTCCACTACGGTCCTGAGCAGATAAGGATCCTCACTATCCCAAGAGATAAATTTTCCAAAAGTGCCTACCGCCTGAGAGATATATTCAGTGGTGCAATAATCAAGAGGAATCCCAATAAACATTAACCAGCCCTTGCGAAAACCCTGCATCCCTCTAAAATTTTGTCCATCATCATGCTTCATAAATCTGATAGAGCGATCATGACCAAAAGGAAACGGTGCATGCTGGATCAATGTGTATCTGACTGACGAATCCCTTACTTGAAACATCCCTACCCCATGAAACCATGGCTGCGCAGATCGAACAAAAATACCTCTGTTGTGCAGAAACTGAACCACTTCTTCCCGTACTGGGCCAAACGGCCCCTCCGGCTCCGGCATGACCTCTGCCACCATGAAGTCCTCGTGGCGACGAGCCGGCCGCGCAGCGGGCGTGAAGAAGGAGCGGGGTAGCCGACGATCGCCCCCATCAATGATGTGATGACCCGGGGGCACAAAGCGTTGGGGATCAAGCTCATAGTTCGCCATGGAATCTTCAGTAGCAGGTCGGGGGTTTTCTTTGGCTTGAGGGGAGGGAAGATGTAATGTGGGCGGCGGCGATGGGACTGGACAGTCTATCCCAATAACGCCGGCTCTGTTCCCGTGAGTAGCAGCAGATTCCGATAAACTTGTTTTTTGTTGCACCAGAATTGGCCTCCAAACCAGACCCTTGGAGCGCGTGAAATCATTACAGTCGCGTCTAGAGTGACCAGGGCGAGAGCAACTCGTGCAGACCGCTCGCATTCCACAAGCGGCTGACAGGTGGCCCCTTTGAGAGCAAACTGTACAGGTAATCACGCGGTCCACCATGTCATCGACCAAAGAAACCTCATTTCGGGCACTCGGAAAATGGAAAATGATTTTTTCGTCCAAAGAAAATGAAAGTTTAGTTAGGCAACATTGTTTGCCATTCCAGTATGCACCTTGTGCACAATATGAGATCATCTGAACAAACTATGCCATGAATGTGGCTATAAGATTGATCATTTGGCTTGAAAGCCATTGATCTCCACACATGATAGCTCGTTTCTGAGAACACTTTTTTTAAAAGATTTGCCTTATTATAAGTTTATTATTTTTCCTCGTAACTTGGTCACATATAATGACACAATGCGAAGGTTTTATAATTTTTTGATTTTTTTGGAATTTTTATGCCCGTTTCAAAATGTAGTCAAAATGGTGGGCTTGACCGTTCCTAGCTAGTGGTTGAATCTTGGAATTTTTTTTATTTTTCTATTATTAAATAGATACTTATGTACCTAGAAATGATTTTTGGAAAAAATAAAAAGCAAACTATGAGGCAGCCGCAGTTCAAATTTGACCCGCTTCCAACTGAATCGACGGAAATTTGTCTTTTTCACCAGAGGTGGATCGAATCTTTTGACACCCAACCATTTGGTCAATTGTGCATTAAATATGTCCGAATATTTTAGAAAATTGATTTGGTCCAATTTTGCAACAAATATATTATAGGTCCTGCACAAAAAAACTCATTTTGGACACTCAAAAAATGAAAAAATGATTTAAGAGAACTCATTTCTCATAACTCTTTAAAAAATATTTGTCGTATTTCAATTTTTGATCATTCCTGAAAACTATAGTCAAATTTGCTGACACAATGGGAAGTTTTTTTTTCATATTTTCAGGTCATAATAAAATAGCTAACATGATTTAGCACCTTAGTTTTAGTCAATTATGACCAATTTAAATGGTCAAAATATCATACTCGTATACCATGTTTTGATTGGTCCAAAGGCCTCTCACGCGGATCATGGATAAACCACCGTCGGATCCACCTGGATCTAACGGCCCTCACCTCACCCACCACGAGCTACCCCTAAAAAAACCCACTGCACACCACTCCACTCTCTCCCCACGCACCGAACCCTAGCGCTCTCACCCTCTCCCTCTCTCTGGATCCACTGCCGCCGCACACCACTCCTCCTTCTAGATCCCCCGCCGCCGCCCCCAACCTGACTCCCTCCCTCTGGATCTCGACGCGCCGCCGCCCCACTCCTCCGGCGTTCCCCCCACATGGTCACCACTCGGCCCTCCCCATTGCGCTCCTGATTCAGATCCCTCCCCTCCCCACTCTCAGATCCAACTGGCCCGAGAAGGAGGCCGTCGTGGACATGGTCACCACCACTGACCGCGAGTGGGGGTCCTGGTCCTCTCCCTCGTCGTCCTCGGCGGCGGCATCTGGCTGAGCCACGGATGCGACGCCGGCTCGTCTTCATCGTCTTCTCCTTCGTCGTCACCAACCGCGACGCCGGCTCTATCATCTCTGGCCGCGGGTACTCCAGCTAGAGCAGCCACCATCGATGGTGACAGCGAGGCTAGAAGCCGCTGGATCCGGGATCAGGGCGGCGCATAGCCCCTCCTCCCGTGAGATCCGGGACACAAACACCCATCTGGATCGAGTAGCTCCTCTCCCCATCCGGATCGAGCAGTTCCACCTGGCTCTCCTCTGGCCGCTGCACCATCTCCATCGAGATTTGGTGCTCCTCTCCCGACCCACCCCGCTCGTCCCCGCGCTCTTCGTCATCGGCGACTCCACGTTCGACGTCGGCACCAACAAGTACCTCGGCACGCTCGCCCGCGCCGACCGCGAGCCCTACGGGAAGGATTTCGTGTCGGGGGTTGCTGATCTCTCGCACACCTATGGGGATCAGCGGACCGAGCCCCTTTCGGTTTGGCAGGGGCGGTGGATGCACAAAGAGCAGATCGAGGCGAACGCAAGAGCGAGTCGATTGGTTTACCCAGGTTCGTGCCGCACGGATGCATAAAACCCTACTCCTGCTTTGGTGTTTGTATTGCGTTCTTGCTCGGGAGCGATGAGTGCTACAGTACACTCAAGCAGCTGACGAGACCGAGCGTGAGAATGGCCGTCCTCCCCCACTGTTGCGCATGGGCCTCCTTTTATATGTCTAAGGGGTCACCGACAGGTGACAACAGAGGTGGGGGTAAAACTGTAAAAGAGGTGGTAGTTGGGTGTCACCGCTTGCTACAGTCGTATCATACCTAACCCTGACGGCAGGGGACAAGGACATTAAATGCCTGTCTGTGTCACCTAGACGGTACAAAGAGGGACCGCTAGGAACGCCACCGTTTGCCACGATGGCTATCTTGTTAGCGCCTGCTTGCCACCACATGCCCCCGGCTGCCCAGCCTCCCGCCACGTTCGCCAGGAGCGATCCCAGAGCGACACGTTGATGGGTGAGCTGGAGCACGGGCTGCGGAGTAGTAGCTTGCCGCGGCAAGCGCCTTGCCGCGGATGTTGCCTTGTCGCGTCCGGGAGCTTGTCGCTCACCGGGCCTCGTCGGGGCACGCAGTGCGCCGCAGCGAGCTTCTTGAGATGCTTTGGTTGGTCTTCCCGGCAATCTCCTCTTGCCGGGGTCTCGTCTCCTTCCCAGCAAGCTCCTCTTGCCGGGGCCTTGGATACTTTGTTCTTGAATGGCTCCTAAAGGAACCATGGAGTGTCTTGGCGGTCACCCGGCAAGCCTTGCCGTGGGGTGCTGCGACTGCCCGTTCACAAGTTCAGGATACTAAGGTACCCCTACTTTAGTACACCGATAGTGTTGGAGAACATAGCAGAAATTCAAAATTTTCCTACGTATCACCAAGATCTATCTATGGAGAGACTAGCAACGAGGGGAAGGAGAGTTGCCTCTACATACCCTTGTAGATCGCTAAGCGGAAGCGTTCAAGTGAACGGGGTTGATGGAGTCGTACTCGTCGTGATTCAAATCACCGATGACCAAGTGCCGAACGGACGGCACCTCCGCGTTCAACACACGTACAGCCCGGTGACGTCTCCCACGCCTTGATCCAGCAAGGAGAGAGGGAGAGGTTGAGGAAGACTTCATCCAACAGCAGCACAACGGCGTGGTGGTGATGGAGGAGCGTGGCAATCCTGCAGGGCTTCGCCAAGCACCACAGAAGAGGAGGAAGAAGAGACGCAGGGCTGCACCAAGAGGGAGATCGAATATTGTGTGTTTTGGGGCAGCCCTAGGCCTCATATATATAGGGGAAGGGGAGGGCTGCGCCCCCTCTAGGGTTTCCCACCCCTAGGGGGGGCGGCAGCCCTAGATGGGGCCAAGGGGTGGCGGCCAAGGGAGGGGAGAAGGGGGAGGCGCCCCAATATGGGCCCTAAGGCCCATATCCCATTAGGGTTTGCCCCCTTTCCACCTCTTGGGCACCTTGGGCCCTTGTGGAGGCGCACCAGCCCACTAAGGGGCTGGTCCCTCACCACTCTTAGCCCACGCAAGCCTCCGGGGCAGGTGGCCCCACTTGGTGGACCCCCGGGACCCTCCCGGTGGTCCCGGTACGTTACCGATAAACCCCGAAACTCTTCCGGTGTCCAAAACAGGACTTCCCATATATAAATCTTTACCTCCGGACCATTCCGGAACTCCTCGTGACGTCAGGGATCTCATCCGGGACTCCGAACAACATTCGGTAACCACATACTAACTTCCTTTATAACCCTAGCGTCATCGAACCTTAAGTGTGTAGACCCTACGGGTTCGGGAGACATGCAGACATGACCGAGACGTTCTCCGGTCAATAACCAACAGCGGGATCTGGATACCCATGTTGGCTCCCACATGTTCCACGATGATCTCATCGGATGAACCACGATGTCAAGGACTTAATCAATCCCGTATACAATTCCCTTTGTCTATCGGTACGATACTTGCCCGAGATTCGATCGTCGGTATCCCGATACCTTGTTCAATCTCGTTACCGGCAAGTCTCTTTACTCGTTCTGTAACACATCATCCCGTGATCAACTCCTTGATCACACTGTGCACATTATGATGATGTCCTACCGAGTGGGCCCAGAGATACCTCTCCGTCACACGGAGTGACAAATCCCAGTCTCGATTCGTGCCAACCCAACAGACACTTTCGGAGACACCTGTAATGTACCTTTATAGCCACCCAGTTACGTTGTGACGTTTGGTACACCCAAAGCATTCCTACGGTATCCGGGAGTTGCACAATCTCAGGGTCTAAGGAAATGATACTTGACATTAGCAAAGCTTTAGCATACGAACTACACGATCTAGTGCTATGCTTAGGATTGGGTCTTGTCCATCACATCATTCTCCTAATGATGTGATCCCGTTATCAACGACATCCAATGTCCATGGTCAGGAAACCGTAACCATCTATTGATCAACGAGCTAGTCAACTAGAGGCTTACTAGGGACATGGTGTTGTCTATGTATCCACACATGTATCTGAGTTTCCTATCAATACAATTCTAGCATGGATAATAAACGATTATCATGAACAAGGAAATATAATAATAATCAATTTATTATTGCCTCTAGGGCATATTTCCAACAGTCTCCCACTTGCACTAGAGTCAATAATCCAGTTCACATCGCTATGTGATTAACACTCAAGGTCACATCCCCATGTGACTAACACCCAAGGGTTTACTAGAGTCAGTAGTCTAGTTCACATCACTATGTGATTAACACTCAATGAGTTCTAGGTTTGATCATGTTGCTTGTGAGAGAGGTTTTAGTCAACGGGTCTGAACCTTTCAGATCCGTGTGTGCTTTACAAATATCTATGTCATCTCCTAGATGTAGCTACCATGTTCTATTCGGAGCTATTCCAAATAACTGTTCTACTTGGAGCTATTCTAAATTGTTGCTCCATTAAACGTATCCGGTATCTCTACTTAGAGCTATCCGGATAGGTGTTAAGCTTGCATTGACATAACCCTTTACGCCGAACTCTTTATCACCTCCATAATCGAGAAAATTCCTTAGTCCAATAGTTACTAAGGATAACTTTGACCGCTGTCCCGTGATCCATTCTTGGATCACTCTTGTACCCCTTGACTGACTCATGGCAAGGCACACTTCAGGTGCGGTACACAGCATAGCATACTGAAGAGCCTACGTTTTAAGCATAGGGGACGACCTTCGTCCTTTCTCTCTATTCTGCCATGGTCGAGCTTTAAGTCTTAACTTCATACCTTACAACTCAGGCAAGAACTTCTTCTTTGACTGATCCATCTTGAACACCTTCAAGATCATGTCAAGGTATGCGCTCATTTGAAAGTACCATTAAGCGTTTTGATCTATCCTTATAGATCTTGATGCTCAATGCTCAAGTAGCTTAATCCAGGATTTCATTGAAAAACACTTTTCAAATAACCCTATATGCTTTCCAGAAATTCTATGTCACTTCTGATCAACAATATGTCGATAACATATACTTATCAGAAATTCTATAGTGCTCCCACTCACTTCTTTGGAAATACAAGTTTCTCATAAACTTTGTATACACCCAAAATCTTTGATCATCATCAAAGTATACATTCCAACTCCGAGATGCTTACTCCAGTCCTTAGAAGGATTGCTGGAGCTTTGCATACTTATTAGCATCTTTCAGGATTGACAAAACCTTCCGGTTGTATCACATACAACCTTTCCTCAAGAAAATCGTGAGGAAACAATGTTTTGACATCCTATCTGCAAGATTTCATAAATAATGCAGTAATCGCTAATATAATTCCAACAGACTCTTAGCATCGCTACGAGTGAGAAAGTCTCATCGTAGTCAACTTCTTGAACTTGTCAGAAAACATCTTAACGACAAGTCGAGCTTTCTTAATGGTGATACTTACCATCATTGTCCGTCTTCCTTTTAAAATCCATATGTACCTAACAGCCTTACGACCATCAAGTAGTTCTTCCAAAGTCTACACTTTGTTTTCATACATGGATCCTCTCTCGGATTTTATGGCCTCGAGCCATTTATCGGAATCCGGGCCCACCATCGCTTCTCCATAGCTTGTAGGTTCATTGTTGTCTAGCAACATGACTTCCAAGACAGGATTACGTACAACTCTGAAGTAGTACGCATCCTTGTCATCCTACGAGGTTTGGTAGTGACTTGATCTGAAGTCTCGTGATCAATATCATAAGCTTCCACTTCAATTGGTGTAGGTGCCACAGGAACAATTTCCTATGCCCTGCCACACACTAGTTGAAGAGACGGTTCAATAACCTCATCAAGTCTCCACCATCCTCCCACTCAATTCTTTCGAGAGAAACTTTTCCTCGAGAAAGGACCCGATTCTAGAAACAATCCCTTATTGCTTTCGGATCTGAGACAGGAGGTATACCCAACTGTTTTGGGTGTCCTATGAAGATGCATTTATCCGCTTTGGGTTCGAGCTTATCAACTTTTCACATAAGCGTCGCAGCCCCAAACTTTTAAGAAATGACAGCTTAGGTTTCTCGAAACCATAGTTCATACGGTGTCATCTCATCGGAATTACGTGGTGCCCTATTTAAAGTGAATGTGGTTGTCTCTAATGCCTAACCCATAAACTATCATGGTAATTTGATAAGAGACATCATGGTATGCATCATATCCAATAGGGTGCAGTTTATGATGTTCGGACACACCATCACATTATGGTGTTCCAGGCTGTATTAGTTGTGAAACAATTTCCACAATGTCTTAATTCTGTGCCAAACTCATAATTCAGATATTCATCTCTATGATCATATCATAGATATTTTATCCTCTTGTCACGACGATCTTTCAACTTCACCCTGAAATTACTTGAACCTTTCAATAATTCAGACTCGTGATTCATCAAGTAAATATTCTCAACATCTACTCAAATCATCTGTGAAGTAAAACATAACGATATCCACTACATGCCTCAGCACTCATTGGACTGCACACATCAAAATGTATTACTTCTAGCAAGTTGCTTTCCAGTTCCATTTTACTGAAACCGAGGCTTTCAGTCATCTTGCCCATGTGGTATGATTTGCATGTCTCAAGTGATTCAAAAATCAAGTGAGTTCAAACGGCCCATTTGTATGGAGTTTCTGCATGCATATATACCAATAGACATGGTTCGCATGTCTCAAACTTTTCAAAAATGAGGGAGTCCAAAGATCCATCAACATGGAGCTTCTTCATGCGTTTTATACCGATATGACTTACGTGGCAGTGCCACAAGTAGGTGGTACTATCATTACTATCTTTTGGCATGAACATGTGTATCACTACGATCGACATTCAATAAACCATTCATTTTAGGTGTAAGACCATTGAAGGTATTATTCAAATAAACAGAGTAACCATTATTCTCCTTAAATGAATAACCGTATTGCGATAGACATAATCCAATCATGTCTATGCTCAACGCAAACACCAATCTCGATGGTAGAGGGAGCGTGCGATACTTGATCATATCAACATTGGAAACACTTCCAACACATAGCGTTAGCTCACCTTTAGCTAGTCTCCGTTTATTCCGTAGCTTTTATTTCGAGTTACTAACACTTAGCAACTGAACCGGTATCTAATACCCTGGTGCTACTAGGAGTACTAGTAAAGTACACATTAACATAATGTATATCCAATATACTTCTATCGACCTTGCCAGCCTTCTTATCTACCAAGTATCTAGGGTAATTCCGCTCCAGTGGTTGTTCCCCTTATTACAGAAGCACTTAGTCTCGGGTTTGGGTTCAACCTTGGGTTTCTTCATTAGAGCAGCAGCTGAATTGCTGTTTCATGAAGTATCCCTTTGTGCCCTTGCCCTTCTTGAAACTAGTGGTTTCACCAACCATCAACAATTGATGCTCCTTCTTGATTTCTACTTTTGTGGTGTCAAACATCACGAATATCTCAAGGATCATCATTTATGTCCCTGATATATCATAGTTCATCACGAAGCTCTAGCAGCTTGGTGGTAATGACTTTGGAGAAACATCACTATCTCATCTGGAAGATCAACTCCCACTTGATTCAAATGATTGTTGTATTCAGACAATCAAAGCACAAGCTCAACAATTGAGCTTTTCTCCCTTAGTATGTAGGCTAGAAGAACTGTCGGAGGTCTTATACCTCTTGACATGGGCACGAGCCTGAAATCCCAATTTCAGCCCTCGAAACATCTCATATGTTTCGCGACGTTTCAAAACTATCTTTCGTGCCTCAACTCTAAACCGTTTAACTAAACTATCATGTAGTTATCAAAACGTGTATGTCAGATGTTCGCAACATCTACAGACGACGTTCGAGGTTCAGCACACTGAGCGGTGCATTAAGGACATAAGCCTTCTAAGAAGCAATGAGGACAATCCTCAGTTTACGGACCTAGTCCGCATAATTGCTACTATCAACTTTCAACTAATATTTCTCTAGGAACATATCTAAATAGTAGAACTATAGCGTGAGCTACGACATAATTTGCAAAATCCTTTTGACTATGTTCAGGATAATTAAGTTCATCTTATGAACTCCCACTCAGATAGACATCCCTCTAGTCATCTAAGTGATTACATGATCCGAGTCAACTAGGCCGTGTCCGATCATCACGTGAGACGGACTAGTCAACATCGGTGAACATCTTCATGTTGATCGTATCTTCTATACGACTCATGCTCGACCTTTCGGTCTTCTGTGTTCCGAGGCCATGTCTGTACATGCTAGGCTCGTCAAGTCAACCTAAGTGTTTGCATGTGTTCCGAGGCCATGTCTGTACATGCTAGGCTCGTCAACACCCGTTGTATGTGAACGTTAGAATCTATCACACCCGATCATCACGTGGTGCTTCGAAACGACGAACTTTAGCAACGGTGCACAGTTAGGGGAGAACACTTCTTGAAATTGTTGTAAGGGATCATCTTATTTACTACCGTTGTTCTAAGTAAACAAGATGTATAAACATGATAAACATCACATGCAATCAAATAGTGACATGATATGGCCAATATCACTTTGCTCCTTTTGATCTCCATCTTCGGGGCTCCATGATCATCATCGTCACCGGCATGACACCATGATCTCCATCATCATGATCTCCATCATCGTGTCTTCTTGAAGTTGTCACGTCATCTATTACTTCTACTACTACAGCTAACGGTTAGCAATAAAGTAAAGTAATTACATGACATTTAAGTTGACACGCAGGTCATAAATAAATAAAGACAACTCCTATGGCTCCTGCCGGTTGTCATATTCATCGACATGCAAGTCGTGATTCCTATTACAAGAACATGATCAATCTCATACATCACATATATCATTCATCACATCCTTTGGGCCATATCACATCACATAGCATACCCTGCAAAAACAAGTTAGACGTCCTCTAATTGTTGTTTGCATGTTTTACGTGGCTGCTATGGGTTTCTAGCAAGAACGTTTCTTACCTACGCAAAGACCACAACGTGATATGCCAATTGCTATTTACCCTTCATAAGGACCCTTTTCATCGAATCCAATCCGACTAAAGTGGGAGAGACAGACACCCGCTAGCCACCTTATGCAACTAGTGCATGTAAGTCGGTGGAACCAGTCTCACGTAAGAGTACGTGTAAGGTCGGTCCGGGCCGCTTCATCCCACGATGCCGCCGAATCAAGATAAGACTAGTAACGGCAAGCATATTGAACAAAATCAACGCCCACAACTACTTTGTGTTCTACTCGTGCATAGAATCTACGCAATAGACCTAGCTCATGATGCCACTGTTGGAGAACGTAGCAGAAATTCAAAATTTTCCTACGTATCACCAAGATCTATCTATGGAGAGACTAGCAACGAGGGGAAGGAGAGTTGCATCTACATACCCTTGTAGATCGCTAAGCGGAAGCGTTCAAGTGAACGGGGTTGATGGAGTCGTACTCGTCGTGATTCAAATCACCGATGACCAAGTGCCGAACGGACGGCACCTCCGCGTTCAACACACGTACAGCCCGGTGACGTCTCCCACGCCTTGATCCAGCAAGGAGAGAGGGAGAGGTTGAGGAAGACTTCATCCAACAGCAGCACAACGGCGTGGTGGTGATGGAGGAGCGTGGCAATCCTGCAGGGCTTCGCCAAGCACCACAGAAGAGGAGGAAGAAGAGACGCAGGGCTGCACCAAGAGGGAGATCGAATCTTGTGTGTTTTGGGGCAGCCCTAGGCCTCATATATATAGGGGAAGGGGAGGTCTGCGCCCCCTCTAGGGTTTCCCACCCCTAGGGGGGGCGGCAGCCCTAGATGGGGCCAAGGGGTGCAGCCAAGGGAGGGGAGAAGGGGGAGGCGCCCCAATATGGGCCCTAAGGCCCATATCCCATTAGGGTTTGCCCCCTTTCCACCTCTTGGGCACCTTGGGCCCTTGTGGAGGCGCACCAGCCCACTAAGGGGCTGGTCCCTCACCACTCTTAGCCCACGCAAGCCTCCGGGGCAGGTGGCCCCACTTGGTGGACCCCCGGGACCCTCCCGGTGGTCCCGGTACGTTACCGATAAACCCCGAAACTCTTCCGGTGTCCAAAACAGGACTTCCCATATATAAATCTTTACCTCCGGACCATTCCGGAACTCCTCGTGACGTCAGGGATCTCATCCGGGACTCCGAACAACATTCGGTAACCACATACTAACTTCCTTTATAACCCTAGCGTCATCGAACCTTAAGTGTGTAGACCCTACGGGTTCGGGAGACATGCAGACATGACCGAGACGTTCTCCGGTCAATAACCAACAGCGGGATCTGGATACCCATGTTGGCTCCCACATGTTCCACGATGATCTCATCGGATGAACCACGATGTCAAGGACTTAATCAATCCCGTATACAATTCCCTTTGTCTATCGGTACGATACTTGCCCGAGATTCGATCGTCGGTATCCCGATACCTTGTTCAATCTCGTTACCGGCAAGTCTCTTTACTCATTCTATAACACATCATCCCGTGATCAACTCCTTGATCACACTGTGCACATTATGATGATGTCCTACCGAGTGGGCCCAGAGATACCTCTCCGTCACACGGAGTGACAAATCCCAGTCTCGATTTGTGCCAACCCAACAGACACTTTCGGAGACACCTGTAATGTACCTTTATAGCCACCCAGTTATGTTGTGACGTTTGGTACACCCAAAGCATTCCTACGGTATCCGGGAGTTGCACAATCTCATGGTCTAAGGAAATGATACTTGACATTAGCAAAGCTTTAGCATACGAACTACACGATCTAGTGCTATGCTTAGGATTGGGTCTTGTCCATCACATCATTCTCCTAATGATGTGATCCCGTTATCAACGACATCCAATGTCCATGGTCAGGAAACCGTAACCATCTATTGATCAACGAGCTAGTCAACTAGAGGCTTACTAGGGACATGGTGTTGTCTATGTATCCACACATGTATCTGAGTTTCCTATCAATACAATTCTAGCATGGATAATAAACGATTATCATGAACAAGGAAATATAATAATAATCAATTTATTATTGCCTCTAGGGCATATTTCCAACAGATAGGAGCCCCCGGGCCTGGGCCATACACGGTGCCGAGCGCTGTTGGGCCAGGCCCAATACAGTGCACGGGCACGCGTGGCCTAGGTTACGCCATAACTCACTCCGCATCCACCGCGCTCTCCCCAAGCGGCACGCGTCAAACGCGGCATCGTGGGGGAGATCGTGGGCGGTTTTCGAGGTGCCCACTCCCCACGATCACGGGGTGGGGAGAGGCCGCCCCATCCGTCGCCTCGGTTCTGCACGCCTGCCACGCGGCTCCCATGCACTTGGGGTCGTGGACGGAGGAGGCGGGAAACGGGGCCGTCGTGGGTCGAGGCAGCGGGTCGGCCCCAGCTCCCTGCCTTCCCGCGTCTTGATTCGCTGAGCGGGGCGGCCGAGCCCCCACCGCGCTCCTTTATAAAGAGCGGGAGGGGAGGACGGAAGCCCGCATTCTCCCATCTTCTCCTCCCTTCAGCTCCTGCTCCCCTTCCTCCCATCCGCCATGGAGAAAGGGAACCCTGGTCCCTCATCGGTGGCGGCGAGGGTTGCCGCCAGACAGCGCATCCCTCCCTCTCCCGCACCCGTGGTGGCGGAGCCAGCCGTAAGGGGAAGAGGGAGGGGGCGAGGTCATGGACGAGGTCGAGGACGAGGCCGTGGCGCTCAGGGAAGAGGTGGACGAGGCGGCGTGTCGGCTTCGCCTCCGCCGCCGGCCCTTCTTCCCGCGGTGGTCCATGCTGGGGATGACCCTTGCGAGTTCTTCGTCAGGCTGGGCCGGGCGCCTCGTCGTCGCCTCCGACTCCCAGCTCCGTTTGCGGACGTGGTGGGGTTGGACCCGCCCGAGACACTAAGACTGTACATGAGGGGCTGTGGGATCAGCGGCACGCGAGTCCGCGCCGAATTCCCAGCCCCTGGTGTGATGTACCTCGGTCGAGGGTGGAAGATGTTCACCCGCATCCACAGCTTGACGGCGGGGCTCACCCTCCATTTTAAGTTGGTGGAGGGCGATCTCCTCTCCGTCAAGGTCTTCGGGTGCTTCGGCATCCAGGCACGATGCTGCGTGGACAGCTCCTCCGATAGCAAAGGCTCCTCCTCGAGCAAGTGTGACGAGGAGGGGAGCGACATCGATGATGAGGGGAGCGGGCAGCAGGATGGCGGGTCCGACTAGGTGTCGGGCGCCGCTTCGTGCGGCACCGGCAACCCCATCATCCGTGTCGCCGGCTCCTTGAACTCCCCGGGGTCGTCTCCTTCGGCGGCTGGCATAGGGACGCTGCGGAAGAGGAAGAGGGCCGGCGGCAAGGTCGTCAGGTCGGAGTACGAGGGCGTGGTGCCCTCGACAGCGTCCTGAAGTCCTGCCGCCTCGTCTTCGAGCCCCGCTTCCGGCGCCGCCATCACCGTCCAGCCTTGACGGCCCCCGGGATGTTCTCTTGGTGTCTTCTGGCACCCATAGTTCGCCTAGGCGCTCCTTTTGCCCTTCTCGCCTCCTTGACCTACCTCCTGAAGAGAGGGACAAGAAAAGGATTACGGGCATCTTATCTTTTTAATTTGTAAGCCCTCGGGCCTTAGTTGCATTTAAAACTTGTAATCCTCTCTTTCATATTTTTCATCCTCTATGGACTGTACCTGCGTGGAATGTTTTTTAATGAAAAGGGGATGTTTGCCGGGTCATTTGTCTCACGGGTAGAACCCACGTCAAGGAGTAAATCCTTGGTATCTTTCAGATAGACACTCCTTCCCCGGCAACAGGCCCTGCCGTCTTCCCACGTCGCTCGACTTTTCTCACGCTTTTGACGGAGGCAGGGACGAGGCGGGTGCGGCCCCTCGTTTCATCCATTTGCTGCCGCGACTACGACCAAAACTTGGCCCCAGGAACGAGCCCCAGGGCCTAGAGCTAAGGGAGCACGGTAGTTTTCAGGAAGAAACGAGGTTTCGTATTCCCCAGTCCATAAGAGAATGCATGAAGAGGGATGAAAGACTTATCTGGGATTGCAGCCCCCGGTAACTCTGGCTTGCCGTGGGTGAACCTTGGTACTTGCAGCCCCCGGCAACACTGGCTTGCCGGGGTCCAGATGCCGGCACGTCCTTCTTCTCCTTTTCGTCCCCAGGCGGTCCGGCAAGGATATGCGAGCCCTGCAAACAAGAGGAAACGAAAGAAAGGCAAAGGGACGCACACTCGACCTCTAAGTTAGGGGTTAGCCGCTATTAAGCACTCTCAACCCTAACCGAGGACCCGACTCGACCTAGCATGCATGCTATAACTCTGGGCGCCAGCGCTTCATTTACTTGTGCTCAGGGTCTGCGCCTGGCTTTGTACAAAGGATTACATGCAACAGCGGCAAGACTTGTACAAAAGGGTGGTTGCCGGACAGGGTCCGACAACCGCGCCTTACGGGTAAAACTTACGAAGATGCTCGATATCTAGGAGTTGCTCACTGGTACGCCATCTTCGGTCTCTAGGCGGACAGCGCCAGGCCTAGTGACTCGTTTCTCCCGGTAAGGGCCTTCCCACTTCAGCGTCAACTTGTTGGAATTCTTTGCGGACTGAACGCGCTGAAGAACAAGGTCGCCTTCCTCGAGACTTCTGGCGTTAACTTTGCGGCTATGATAGCGGCGCAAAGCTTGCGGGTAGCGAGCGGCTCGCACAGCAGCCTGAAGACGATCTTCCTCAAGGAGCAGCGCGTCATCTTCACGCAGCCGCTCTTGCTCAAGCTCATCATAAGCGAGCACTCGAGGTGACCCGTATACGAGTTCCGTGGGGGTAACTGCCTCCGCTCCATAGACTAGAGCGAAGGGTGTCTGTCAAGTGGCTCGATTTGGCGTCGTCCTGATCGACCAAAGAGCCACCAGCAGCTCCTCGATCCAGTTGCGTCCGCACTTGTGCAGCCTGTCGAAAGTTCTGGTCTTGAGCCCGCGCAACACTTCGGCGTTCGCCCTCTCCGCTTGACCGTGGCTTCTCGGGTGAGCAACAGAAGCGAAGCAGACCTTGGCGCCAAGATCTTGGACGTACTGCATGAAGGTGCGGCTCATAAACTGTGTACCGTTGTCGGTGATTATCCTGTTAGGGATTCCGAAACGGCAAACAATCGACCTGAAGAACTTGACTGCTGACTGTGCTATCACTTTCCTCACTGGTTCCACTTCCGGCCACTTTGTGAACTTGTCGATTGCAACGTACAAGTACTCAAAGCCCCCGACAGCTCGGGGGAAGGGGCCGAGGATGTCGAGCCCCCAGACCAAAAATGGCTGGGATAAAGGGATCGTCTGGAGAGCTTGAGCTGGCTGGTGTATCTGCTTGGAATGGAACTGGCACGCTTCACACTTGGTTACTTGTGCAGTTGCATCCTGGAGGGCTGTCGGCCAGAAGAAACCTTGCCGGAATGCTTTTCCGACAAGGGCTCTTGTGCCAATGTGGTGACCACATATGCCTCCATGTATCTCTGCCAACAGCTTCTGTCCATCTTCCCGGGAAATACACTTCAATTTCACACCGTTGAGTCTTCTTCTGTACAGTGTGTTGTCGACAAACTGGTACATACTAGACTGTCGGGCTACTCTTTCTGCTTCTTCTGGTTCCTCGGGAAGCTCTCCTGTCTGAAGGAAACGGACAATCTGCTGCGCCCATGTTGGAGCCTGTGGCTCGACAACAAGGACTAAAGGCACATCTGCTGCTGCGGGAACGTCCGCTTCTACGGCAAGAGCCTGCGACTCTGCCGGAGCTTGGCGTTCCCCGACAAGCTTGCCGGAGCAGAGCGTGCCGGGAGTGTCTGCTGCAACGGAACAAACCCTGGGGTTTGCCGGAGTAGACTGCTCCTCAGCACTCTTGGCGTCGATCTTGGGGACCTTCTTGGCGGCGGCTTCGGGGAGCTCTGCCGGAAGATAGTCACCAGAGATCAACTTCCTCTTCTTGCTCTATCCAGTTGATGGTGTCACGGATGGCTGAGTCAGCTTGAGCACAAAGATCCCTGGTTCCACAGGCAACTTAAGTGCTGCGCACTTTGATAGGCCATCGGCAATGTCGTTCTCAGCTCTTGGAACATGTTCCATTTGCAGGCCGTCAAAGCGCTCTTCTAGCTTCCTCACTTCATCAACGTAAGCTTCCATCAACGGACTCTGGTAAACCTTGTTCACTTGGCGGACGACAAGCTGCGAGTCACCCCTGTCAATTAGCTTCTTAATCCCAAGTTCTGCCGCGATCCTGAGACCGGCAAGCAAGCCTTCATACTCTGCAGTATTGTTTGTCGCTTGCTCCTTGGGAAAGTGCATCTGGACTATGTACTTGAGGTGCTCTCCGGTGGGTGCGACAAGCTGTACACCAGCACCGGCGCCTTGCAGCGAGAAGGCACCGTCAAAGTACATGAGCCACTCTTTGCTTGCTTCCTTGGCGGGGATGCTTGTCTCCGGAATTTCTTCGTCTGGAGTTGGCGTCCATTCTGCTATGAACTCTGCCAATGCTCTGCTCTGGATTGTTGATGTACTCTCAAACTTGAGGCCAAAGCTTGACAGTTCCAGTGCCCACTCGACAATCCTGCCTGTTGCTTCTGGATTTTGCAATATCCTCTTCAGCGGAAAGCGAGTGACAACTGTGATCTCATGTGCTTGGAAGTAATGGCGCAGCTTTCTCGAGGCCATGAGAAGGCCGAAAAGCAACTTCTGCACACCAGAGTACCTTGATCTAGCCCCCTGCAAAAGGGAACTGACAAAGTAAACTGGGCGCTGCACCATCTTCTTCTGTATCTCCTCTTGCATCTGCGCAGACCCTTGCTTGTCGGGACCAGAGCTTGTCGGGGAAACCCCCTGCTTGTAGCTGGATGTGCTTGCCGCGGTCGCTGGCTCATCATCTGCCTCCCTCTCCGCTACTAACGTAGCACTAACCACTTGATTGGTTGCCGCTATGTACAGCAGCAACTTCTCTTGTGGTTTAGGTGCGACAAGTGTCGGAGTGGAGGACAGGTATCTCTTCAAGTCTTGCAGCGTAGCCTCCGCTTCCAGAGTCCATTTCATTGGACCTGCCTTTTTCAGAATTTTGAAAAACGGTAGGGCGCGCTCAGCAGACCGAGAGATAAACCTGCTGAGAGCAGCTACACAGCCGGCAAGCTTCCGTACATCCTTGACGCGCTTTGGTGCTTCGATCTGCTCAATGGCCTTGATCTTGTCGGGATTAGCTTCGATTCCCCGTTGAGACACAAAGAACCCGAGAAGTTTGCCGGAAGGGACTCCAAACACACACTTCTCGGGGTTGAGCTTGAGGTTGACCTTGCGCAGATTTGCAAAAGTCTCTTCTAAGTCTTGGATCAAAGTTGCCCTGTCTTTGCTTCTGACCACTATATCATCCATGTAGGCTTCTACATTTCTGTGTATCTGTGGCTTCAAAGCGATATGGACTACTCTGGCAAATGTTGAACCAGCATTCTTTAATCCGAAAGGCATCCGTACGAAATAGTACGTGCCACATGGAGTAATGAATGCGGTTTTCTCCTCATCCTCTTCTGCCATGAAGATCCGATGGTATCCTGAATATGCGTCAAGAAATGAAAGCAACTCACATCCGGCTATGGAGTCAACAATCTGGTCAATGCGCGGCAAGGGAAATGGATCTTTGGGACAAGCTTTATTAACATCAGTAAAGTCAACACAAAGCCTCCATTTCCCATTCGCCTTGCGCACTACAACCGGATTGGCCAACCACGTGGGATGGAGCACCCCTCTAACAAGGCCTACTGCTTCCAATTTCTTGATTTCTTTGGCTATGAATTCTTGGCGCTCCACCGCCTGTTTCCTGACCTTCTGCTTGACGGGCCGCGCACGAGGAAAAACGGCAAGATGGTGCTCAATTACCTTCCTGGGAACACCGGGGATGTCAGACGGTTGCCATGCAAACATGTCGACATTCGCCCACAGGAAAGTAACGAGCGCGCTTTCCTATTTAGGGTCAAGCGTGGCACTGATGGTGAAGGTACCACCAATGCTGTCCTCCTTGGCGGACACCTTCTTGGTAAGTGGTGGAGCTGCCATCGTCTTCTTACTCTTGCCGGTGGAGCTCGATGGTGCGTCCTCGACGGCAGCGCAAGACTCCGAAGAGGCGCGCTTGCCGGAGTGGGCATCATAGCTCTTGCCGGACTTGGTCCACTTGCCGGTGGAGCTCGATGGTGCGTCCTCGACGGCAGCACGGCACTCCAAAGAGGCGCGCTTGCCGGAGTGGGCACCAGAGCTCTTGCCGGACTTAGTCTTCTTCCCCCCGGGAGCTTCAGCGGTAAGTGTGTTGCGATCTGTTGCGGCTGTTGCTTCCCGATAGATCTTGTCGGCGCAGATAAGGGCGTCCTTCTCGTCGCCAGGGACAGAGATGACGCTTATTGGGCCTGGCATCTTGAGCATGTTGTACGCATAGTGAGACGCTGCCATGAACGTGGCTAGTGCTAGACGGCCGAGTATGGCATTGTAGGGCAATGGGAAATCGGCAACGTCAAAGGTGACCCTCTCAGTTCTGAAATTCAGCTCGCTGCCAAATGTCACTGGAAACGTGACCTTCCCTTTCGGCTTGCTCCTTCCCGGGTTAATTCCTTGGAATGTACCGGTTTCTTCGAGCTCGCTGTCCGAGATCTGGAGTTTCTGGAGCATAGCGGAGGAGATCAGATTTAGGCCGGCCCCGCCGTCAACTAGCATCTTGGTGACCTTGAGGTTGCGGATTGTTGGCGAAACCAACAACGGCAAGCACCCGACCGCATTTGTGCGATCAGGGTGGTCCTCAATGTCAAAGACGATAGGCGTGCTGGACCACTTCAGAAGCTTGCGTGATTCGATAGGTGGCTCTGCCGCATTAACTTCCCGGAGCCACTGTTTGAGTTGGCGGTGGGAAGTATGCAGAGAAGCGCCACCGTCAACACACAAGACTTCTGTAGCCTTCTGGAACTCCTGCTCACTGTTCTCAACATCATCCATGTCTTCGTCGTCGTCTTCGTCTTCGTCCTTCTCGCGGCCGCAAGGAGGTCTGTCTCCTTGCCGCTGCTTGGCCTTGCCGCGGCTTCCTCCCTGGCCAGCGCGCTTCTTGCCGGCTTCTCCACCGCCTCCTTGGGCTCTCTCCTTGTCGCGCCGCTCGTACTCAGCTTTTTGTTGCTAGAGAAGCTGCTCGACCCTCTTGCAGTTCTGGAGATCATGGCCCTTGGTGCGGTGAATCTTGCAGTACTGCTTGTCGGAGCCGTCCTGCTTGTCGGCGACCGCCACAGCTTGGCAGTTGGTGCACGCGGCAACCTCCTTGCCGGAGCTGCCAACTTTGGCTTGCTTGGCGGGGCCGTCATCGCCGGACTGCTCAACGACTAGTACCTCTTTGCCGCTCTTCTTCCTGTTGCGCCTCCGATTTTTCCTTGCCGGGGCGGCATCCTCGCTGTCAGATCCCCCTGCTCCAGCATCTTCTCCGGGGAGTTTCCTCCCTTCTTCAGCGTGTGCGCACTTGTCGGCCAGGGTGTACAGCTCGCTGACGTCTCTGATCCTGCTCATCGCCATCTCCTCCCGCATCCTGCGATTACGCATGTTCTGATGGAACGCGCTGATAACCACGGCAGGGTGGATGTCTGGGATGTTGCGCTGCACACGGTTGAATCTCTGGATATACTTGCGCAGGGGTTCTCCTTCCTTCTGGGCAAGCAAGTGGAGGTCACTCTCTTGGCCATGTGGTTTGTGGCCGCCCGTAAAGGCGCCGACAAACTGATGGCACAAATCCGCCCAAGAGGATATGGAGTTGTCTGGCAAGTGCATGAGCCAGGATCTGACTTCGGGCTTGAGCACGAGCGGGAAGTAGTTGGCAAGGATCTTGTCGTCTCGCCCCCGGCAGCTTGCACCGCAATGGTGTAGAAGCTGAGGAACTCAGACGGGTGCGACTTGCCGTCGTACTTCTCCGGCACGTCTGGCTTGAAATGCTTCTAATTGGGCCACTGGACTTGCCGCAGCTCACGGGTAAACGCAGGACAACCTGCCGCGTACAGCAAGTTACCTGGTTCTCCGGGTGCATGCATGTCAACAGAGGGCCCAGCGCGCAGGTCTGATTGACGCCGCGCTTCTCTTCGGCGCTCGATGCGCGTTCGAGCGTCTTCTTGCTGTCTCTCATGGAGAACTTGGCGTTGATCGCGACGAGCTCGCGGATCTGACGACACGGTGGAGTAGCTGTTGAGGTGGATCCGGCGAGTCAGCGATCTTGGCCTTCGGGGCGGAGAGTGCACAGTGGTTGCACCCTCGCCGGTCTTGTCGCCACCAGCTCGCGCCTGGCTGACTTGCCGCGGCAGCAATGCGCTCGGCTGCCGTGGGTTGTCGCCGTTGGCGAAGCCGATGAGACTCTGAATAGTGGCCCTCCAGTCATCGATCTTCTCCGGCGCCGGAGGGTAGTCTAGGACCAGCTGGGCACGTGCCAACGCTTCCACCGGAGTGGTGGGCGGCGGCAGCGAACGGTGTGAGGAGCGAGATATGCTCGGACTTCTAACTGCATTAGAAGGAGAAACATCTCGTCCAAGCGACCGCGCCACGCTCGCGCCAGCATGCTGGCGCGCATGCTGGTCCTGAGCACTCCGGGATCCGCCAGCTTGATCTTGGCCCAGTAGACGTATGGTACCGTGGGTACCATTACGCTGCTGGTCCCGCGCCTCCTGGGACGGGCGCGGTGCGTGTACGGACGCCGAGGTCTTGGAGTGCGCGCGGTCGTTGTGGGAGGCAACCGCGCCACCGACGTGCGGCGCAACCTGGTCCTTGGACCTGGCAGCGCCATGGGTCTCCCCGTCAGCGCCCGCTCTTCCGCCGGCGCCTACCCCACTAGCCGTGCGCCCCGGTGATGGTGGGTACGGCACAGACGGAGCAGCTGCTTCCGAAGCCTTCTTCTTCGGCGTCATGTTGATGAAGGCGATGAAGATTCGGCTCGTGCGAATGCCGGATCAGGTTCGCCAAACCTCGACGCACCCCCTACCTGGCGCGCCAAAGATGTCGGGGGTTGCTGATCCCTCACACACCTATGGGGATCGGCGAACCGAGCCCCTTTCGGTTCGGCAGGGGGCGGTGGATGCACAAAGAGCAGATTGAGGCAAACGCACGAACGAGACGATCGGTTTACCGAGGTTCGGGCCGCATGGATGCGTAAAACCCTACTCCTGCTTTGGTGGTTGTATTGAGTTCTTGCTCGGGAGCGATGAGTGCTACAGTACACTCAAGCAGCTGACGAGACCGAGCGTGAGAATGGCCGTCCTCCCCCACTGTTGCGCATGGGCCTCCTTTTATGTGTCTAAGGGGTCACCGGCAGGTGGCAACAGAGGTGGGGGTAAAACTGTAAAAGAGGTGGTAGTTGGGTGTCACCGCTTGCTACAGTCGTATCATACCTAACCCTGACGGCAAGGGACAAGGGCATTAAATGCCTGTCTGTGTCACCTAGACGGTACAGAGAGGGACCGCTAGGAACGCCACCGTTTGCCACGATGGCTATCTTGTCAGCGCCTGCTTGCCACCGCATGCCCCCGGCTGCCCAGCCTCCCGCCACGTACGCCAGGAGCGGTCCCAGAGCGACACGTTGATGGGTGAGCTGGAGCGTGGGCTGCGGAGTAGTAGCTTGCTGCGGCAAGCGCCTTGCCGCGGATGTTGCCTTGTCGCGTCCGGGAGCTTGTTGCTCACCGGGCCTTGTCAGGGCGCGCAGTGCGCCGCAGCGAGCTTCTTGAGATGCTTTGGTTGGTCTTCCCGGCAAGCTCCTCTTGCCGGGGTCTCGTCTCCTTCCCGGCAAGCTCCTCTTGCCAGGGTCTCTGTGCTTCGAGTAGCCTTCCCGGCAAGCTCCTCTTGCCGGGGCCTTGGATACTTTGTTCTTGAATGGCTCCTAAAGGAACCATGGAGGGTCTTGGCGGTCACCCGGCAAGCCTTGCCGCGGGGTGCTGCGACTGCCCGTGCACAAGTTCGGGATACTAAGGTACCCCTACTTTAGTACACCGACACTTCGACACCCACCGCCCCACCGGACGCTTCTCCAATGGCTGCATCCCCGTTGACTACCTCGGTGCGTCGCTCACGACCTCGTCTCTGCTCCATGTAATCTTCTGTCACTGTTGTGGTCTGAATCCGCAGGAATAAGGCAGCCCCATGTGATGTTCCTAGTTTCCCTTCTCTTGATTTCTGATCCCTTTTGTTGTTGTACCACAATGGAGAAGCTGGGGCTTCCCTTCGTTCCTACGTACCTGGAGCAGAGCATGCGCATGGGCGGCGGCGGTGTTGGCCTCAAGAGAAGGGAGCTGGCGGGGAGGCCGAGGACGTGGGGCGGGCTCTGGCTGCGGCTCGGCCAGGCCGCGCTCGCCACCGCCTCCATCGCCCTCATGGTAACCTTCCTGTCTTGTTTGGGAGGTTTTTTCCTAGGCGGAGTACCGTCTACTAGTCTGTTAATCTGTGAGCGATGGATAGTTTAATCACGAGGGGCTTTATTAATCCATGAGTAGTCAACCAGATTATTGAGATATTTGGTTAGAGAATCTAAGTTAACCATCACTGTCCCGTGAGACATGTGCTTGAGGAAATATGTAGGTTTGAACTTGTAATGAGTGGTGATTTTAGTACAAGAGTGCTCTTGCACGGGTGAGTACTGTCCAAAACTAATGGCTGAGAGCCCCTCAAGGCCAAATTGGGCCTTCTGTAGGCCATGTGGTGTGGGTGCATGGTGGTGGTAATTCCTAGATTCAGCAACAAATTTAGTGCAATCGTGCCTTGTTTCCAGACTTGTATTAACACAGCATTCCTCTTTTAAAATTTCTACTGCTAATGGCATTTCAGTTTTGTAATGAGCTCTTTATCTCTTTCGAGTTTCAGCTATCTGATTGCGTCGATGGGATTGCAAGCGCTGTGGATCTTGGGACTTGCATGTCTTGATGGATACGTCCTTAAAGTCAAAAGAGATCTCAACAATGCTGTTTTAGTGAGCTTATTTGTTGTCGGAGACTGGGTAATGATGAAAGACTGCCACGATTAAGTTCAGAAACGATAGTATGTGCTACATTTGATCCTGGGTTGTATAACATATTTGTTACTGCAGGTCACCCATCCACGAGGAGCAGAAGGAGGGACGCATCTAGTTGGCCATCAAGGACCTGCTCTGCTCCTCTTCCTTGACCATCTGTACCACCACGTTCCCGGGCTTCCAAGGCGCTCCAGCACACCACCGCCATGCCTCCTCTGCTCTCCGGGCTTGGACCAATCGCTCGCCCCTTTAGGTACACACGTCTCCTGCTATTATCTCAACCCTGTGAGTGCCAACTTGCCTCTTTCCTGCGGACAGTGTTGACTGAATTGCTTCTGATACATGTATGTGTGTGTGTGTGCAGCCCAAGCCCTGCAGCAGCCGACATGGTTCAGGTGTCCCCCTCCCCTGATGGCTATAAATCTTCCATGCTCTGCTAATTCTATGTGAGCACTGTTAGGCGTCCATTTGTATTTGCAAATTAGCAACAACTTGTAGAAATAAACACCTATGTTTCTTGGTTCGTGAAATTGCATTGGAGAGATGGGTCTATTATATATAGGCGATACATTACACTAGTTGAATTTGACCATGCACCAACTCCAACAAGTCATACATGCATGCCAATTGTTATTAGCTTCGAAACCTAGTCGATGCCTTCTTGCACTAGGTACACCCCTGAATTTTTGTCATTTACAACCTGATCGATGTACAACCTATTTGCTTGAAAGTAATTTTAGTTGTTTCTTTGTTGGAGCACTAAGACTATGCGTGGAACCTTAGTTTTTATTATCTCAAACTACCGCCATGTGATTATGCAAGTGCCTAGTTTGTTTTTATTATGTAAAACTACCTCCCTGGTATGCTTCCCTGTTACTACTATATCATCATGGCAAAGCTAACATCTCATTGTGCTCTTTTTCATTTTAGAAATCAGCCTCCGGCCATGGCGGATCTGCATACGCCGCTAGTGCAACCAAAGAGGAAGAAGGTTCTGGTGGACTACCTGCTACGGTTTGCTCCAGCTCGTGCGTATAGGAGGTGGATGCCCGCACGGATCCGGCGTCTCTGACCTTGGCATCCACAAGGAGGAGCGGCGACAATTACATACCCAACCATGGGGCAACAACAATTCATGGTTGAGCCTCCCTCTACCTCTCTCACGTTCCTGATTTTGCTACTTCTCTAAATTCACTTTCACTTGACTGAATCTAGTGTTACTGCTGTCAGTCCCTAGTCCCTAGTGCTACTAGTCCCTAGTGCTACTGCTCTAAATTCACTTGCATGTGTGACTAAATTCACTTGGTATTACACTGCTTGCCAAATTGAGTTGCTTTCTCGCTGCCAGAAAAAGTCAATACTCCCTAGTGTTGAATCGGTATTTACATGCTTGCCAATATTGGTCTGAATCTGCGATGCTCCCTAAAGTTGAATAAATCTCATGGATTAGATTTCATTTTACCAATTGGCCTGAATCTATTTATACGCTTTACTGAATTCTGCTTGGTGCTGTCGCCGTTGGACTCTCATGCTGAATCAGTTGGACAGTGCATTCTTTGCTAGTTCATTTTACCAATTCATGTTGAATTGTTGTTTAGTGGTAATTCCTTTTACTGTCCCATGCACAAGTGATATTCATGTCCAGCCAAATGATATCTTGTGCTTTCCAAAGTGATATGTACCCAACTGCTTATATACGTATTTTGTTCTTAACTGTAGATTTCCTCTCATAGTAGCTCCATGCAAAATAAGGTTGAAAGGATAAGGAGAAGGACTGAAGGAGGTCCATGTTGAAGAAGGTCGACAGAAGCAGTAGAGCTTGTAATACTGTCAATGCCATTGTATTTGTGTTGTATGATGTATCCGCATTTACCCACAAAAAATGTATTCATGTTGTAATACTGTGATTGCCATTCTAGCTACTATTTCAAGCAGTGTATTTTGCCAGTGCTGATTTAGGTATTTATTACTTATTTACTATGAAATGAAATCTAAAGAACTTGACCCTGACAACTGGGTCCTATTACTAGAAACTGACAATTGGGACCAATCTTCTGAGAAAAAGAAAAACGGAAACTCTTGGGACAAATGTAAAACAGTGGAAAATAAAATGGCAAAAAAATAAAAGATCATACGCTGTAAAAGGCTGCATCTAGAAATAAAAAGGCTAAATTGCTGGGCCAGCCCATGTAGCTAGCAAAAATTAATAGGAAAAATAAATATTAAAAAGGCCAAATTAATGGGCTCGGCCCATATAAACACCGAATTGGACCGGGCTCGGCCCGGGGAGGTTACTAGTGACCAAAACAAAATAGTAGACGTATTTTGGTCGTAAACGTCTTTGACCATTCCAGAAGAAAGGTCGCTATAGTCAATTTATGACTGCCAGCTTTTGACCTTCTGTTTTTGGTCACAAAAAGGTCGCAAATGAAAAACCATGACCTTTCAGTGACCAATAGTGGTGGTCACAAGTTGACATATTTCTTGTAGTGGTTATCCGATTAGTTTTATTTCATTTGTAAGACCTGGTCAAATCTTGTGACATGGCTTACCTTAGGTTTGATTATTCAGGTGAACCTCTTTGTTTGAAATTGAATTGGAGTGATTTGAAGTTTTATTACTATGATGTCTATATGGGTAGTGTGATTTTAATCGCTAGGCCTTGTTCTATTCTAACTCCTCATCCACTCTGAAACCCATCAGATGCCTCCAAGACGTCACCCCGGATTCAACTTTCCGCCAGATCTTACGCAATTGATCCAACAACAGAATGCTCTTATGCAGATGCTCATTCAAAACCAGAACCAGAACAACAACAACAACAACAACAACCCACCGCCGCCACCCCCGGTTGACAGTCTTGCCCGTTTTCTGAGGCTGAACCCATCCGTGTTCTCCAACAGCACAGAGCCGATCATCGCAGATGACTGGCAATGCAAGATAGGAAGGGAGCTGGCCACGGCAGGATGCAATGATGCGGAGAAGGTGAAGTTTGCTTCCCACCAAATAGATGGACTGGCAGCTGCTTGGTGGGAGAACTACACCACCACAAACCCCATGGAGAATGTGACTTGGGATCAGTTCCAGCAGGCGTTCCACACTGCTCATGTTTCAGCTGGAGCCATGAGTCTGAAAAAGAAGGAGTTCCGCAGCTTGTGCCAGGGAGGACGCACGGTATCTCAGTATGTTGATGAGTTCAGTAAGTTGGCCCGTTACGCCCCAGAGGACGTGGCCATCGATGCAGCCAAGTAGGACAAGTTTCTGGAGGGACTGAACAATGAGTTGGGAGTTCAGTTGACTGTGGCAACATTTTCGGACTATCAAAAGTTGGTTGATAAGGCTATCATTCTTGAAGGCAAGCACCAGCAGATGGAGAATCGTAAGAGGAAGTACGGTCACGGGAAGTATAACTGGGGAGTTCAACAGAAACCCCGCTACAGCCCCTATTCAGGGAATTCTGGATCAGGCACTAGCAAGTTTGGAGGGAATCACCATAACCATGGGGGCCACATTCATCATGGAGGGAATGGACACAACCACCATGGTCACAAGCAGGGCAATGGTAATGGAGGAAATGGCAATCATCAGCATTTCAATTCTTCCACACCGATGAAGAAGGACCTGAGTCACATCACCTGCTTCAAGTGCAAGAAGACAGGTCACTACTCCAATGACTGCCCTGAGGCACAGAATAGAAATGGAAATGGCAATGGGAATTCTGGAGGCAAGAAGCCCAATCCTTTCACTAAGGGACATGTGAATCATGTCAATGTGGACGAGGTTTATGAGCAGCCTGACACAGTGATTGGTAAGTTCTTGGTTAATTCATTTCCAGCACTCATTCTTTTTGACACTGGTGCATCGCATTCATTCATATCAAGGGGATTTCTGGATAAACATAAGTTGCCTACCATAGCTCTTAAGGCACCCATTCTAGTGAGTTCCCCAGGAACCGAGTCTATGGCTAGTCAGGGATGTTTCCAATTGCCTTTGAACATAGGGGGACATGTTTTTCCCACAGATGTGATTATACTAGAATCGCAAGGGTTGGATGTAATCCTAGGGATGGATTGGATGTCCAAGCATGAGGGAAACATTGATTGTGTTAGTAGATCGATTTTTCTCACCACCCCAGAAAAGAAGAGGATCAAGTACGTATCCAGGCTTAAGCCTAAGAGGACTCAGGTGAACTCTCTTACGGGAGTTCTCCAGGAAGAAGTACCGGTGGTGCAGGATTATCCCGATGTATTTCCGGATGAGTTACCGGGTATGCCGCCAGATAGGGAGATTGAGTTTTTGATTGAGTTGTTGCTAGGCACAGGGCCTACACTGGTAGAAAAAGGGCCTATAGACCCGGTTCGTAAGGGCCTTTAGTCCCGGTTCCTGAACTGAGACTAAAGTGTCGGTACTAATGCCCCGACCCTTTAGTCCCGGTTCCTGAACTGAGACTAAAGTGTCGGTACTAATGCCCCGACCCTTTAGTCCCGGTTCAATCCAGAACTAGGACTGATGGGCCTCCACGTGGGCAGTGCGCAGAGCCCAGGCAGGAGACCCTTTGGTCCCGGTTGGTGGCACCAACCGGGACCAATAGGCATCCACGCGTCAGCATTTCTGTGGCTGGGGTTTTTGTTTTTTTGAAAGGGGGGGGGGGGTTGGGGGTTGTGGGGGGTTAATTTAGGTGTTTCATATATTGTGTTAGCTAGCTATAATTAATAGAGAGAAGTGTCCTCTCTTATGTCCGTGCTTGGTCGACGCTACGTACTATACATACGTATAGAGAGGACTAGACACGCAAGCTAGCTAGTAAGCAAACGAAGGAAACAGAAGATCGTCATGAACATATATGCATACAGAGAGAAGTGATATCAACCACCTCTCCTTCTCCGAGAGATTGGTCGAACAACAAGTTCTCGTATATCTATCTGACACTACCGGCTACATATATACAATAATTATCTCTTACAAGTATAATAATACGGACTCAGGGTCCACATAGAATTCTCCGTCTTCAGGGATCACATGGTCAAGAAAGAATGCCGCGAATTCCTCTTGAATTGCTCGCATGCGAGCTGGTGCTAGGAGTTCATCCCGCTTCCGAAACATCTAATTTAAAGAAGGGGGTCAATACATACATATATATATATATATATGAATGAATGAAACTCAACACAAATGATGGTAATAAAATAAAATAGTGAATGTTGTTATTTATGTACTTCATATTGTTCGTCAGTGTAGCCCCGCTCACAGGTCGTGTGGCGGATGGACTCGCAAACGTAGTATCCACAGAAATCATTCCCTTGTTCCTGCCACAACCACTTTACAAGAAATAGAGGTTAATCAAACTGATAAGCAAGAATGCCAAATGGTATTGATGAAACTAGCGCTTGAATGACTAGTAGATGCGCTTAAAATGCTACTATAGTACTTACTTTCGGGTGTCTAAATTGCAGCTCCTTTGGCAGTGCCGGAGCTTTTCTGGTGAATTTTCACTAAACCCTCCCGGACAAAGAAAACAATTACTTGATATATCAGGAAATGAACAAAGTTGCTGATATGGTGGATAATGATCGATTTAACTTACTTCTCGAGTATTTGAGTCATGTCTGCATAGTCCTGGGGATCTTTTCGTCTTGATTCTAAGACGGTTACTAGTCCCTGCTCAAGCTTAATCTCTAGGAGAATATAGAGGAAACTGCACACGCATGCATAACTCATCAATTACATTACTATAAACTTGACTAATATATAAGGGAAACCGAATACGCACAAGACAGTAACACTCACTTGAAGTTGTAAGGAAAGAGTATTATATCTTTGTTTTCATTTATTACCAACGATCGTAGCAAGTTGGCCTCGGTAGCTGCGGCATGAAATTTAACCTGAGTTGTATCTATGAGATATGTGTTAATGAACCCAATATCACCGACTTGTCTTTTCTTCAATTCGGCGATTTTCAATCTGCATAATATAGTGAGGATGATTATAAATACATGCAATGAAAGAGCTAAGCTATATAGAGAAACTTAATAACAGAAGTAGTACTACTTACAGACAGTAGCAGGCGACCGTTGTTTTATCGAGGGCCAATTGATTGAAAAACTGATAGAACTCCTCAAATGGAACAGGCAACAGTTCAATTCCAACGAGGTCAAGCTCCTTTTTAACTTTCACATACAAAGTACTCCTCCCCCCAGAGTCTCTGTAGATTTTCAAGTACCAATCATGCAATCTTCACATCATCGTTGATAGAGATCTTTCATCTTTGACGAGAGGCTTCCCGTACTCGTATCTTTGTATCCGCATGTCCATGGGTTCATAATGTACATCGTCGGCCAGGTAATCTGCAAGATTGCTATAACCGGGTACCATCCTCAGATCATTAGCAACGTTGTGGCTAGGCACCTTGAGCGGGGGGCACGATTGCTTCGCTTGTTCGCCGAGCTGGGCAATTTGTTTCCCAGCTCATCATTCTTTCAGCCTTTGATCACTGATAGTACTTCCCGACCACTCCGCTTCGGCAAATTCCTTTCCAACAATGCACTCATAGTTTCCTTTCGGCGGAGACTTCGATGGTTTTGTCAGGGCAGCCAGAGTGTGCTTCACTTTCACCGGATCTACCTTCTCCTCCGGAGGTGGATGTCTCTTTTCTCTCAACCCTTGAAACCAGTCATCCACTTTGGTTCGCGCGATCTCGGTGTTCTACTCCGGGGTCCTCTCATATGGTAACTTCTCTGGAGTCTTCAGAGAAGGACCGAATCTGTATGTCCTCCCGCCTCTGGTTTTACTGCTAGACGCCGACCGAGCAGACGGAGCGATTGTCTTCTTTACTTTCTTACAAGGCGGAGGAGAAGGACTACGACGCGCCGAAGCAGCTGGAGCGGCGGCAGGTCTCTTCCGCCCTTGCTAACGAGGCGGAGAAGGAGGAGCCTAGCTGCTCGGGCGCGTCGGCGCAGGCGGAGAAGGAGGCGGAGTGCCGCCACGCGCCGGAGAAGGAGCCGGCCGAGGGCCCTGATCGTCACTCGCCGGAGGAGGAGGTGGTGGAGGAGGCAGAGTGCCTTGACTTGCTGGAGGAGGAGGAGGAGGCGGAGGCGTCCAGTTCGGAAGGTTGATGAGCTCCTTCCGCCATACGCATGGAGTCTTCAGAGCAGACCCCAGCTGAGTCTCCCCTTCACCGGTAGGGTGGTCAAGCTGGAGGTCCTCAAATCCCTCTGTTATTTCATCCACCATCACCCTAGCATATCCTTATAGAATCGGCCGGCTCTGAAAAGTTGAGGCGGGTTCAGTAGGATAAACAAAGCCAACAGCCGCCTTGACCTTCAAATTCATCCATTGCGTCATAAGGTGGCAATTTTGAGACTCCGTTATAGCATCCACGGGATAGCTGGCAGGAGCCGTCAAGGCATGCCCCGGCTGAAGCAGCTCGGTGGAAGCCACGCTGCTTCTGCGCTGAGATGGCGGGGTAGCTTCGGGGGAAGCTTCGGCAGTACGTTTGCTGCGATTTGCTTCTCGTTCCTCTATTGCGTCTACCCTTGCTTGCAGCGCCTGCATTTGGGTCTGCTGCACTTTTTTCCTCCTCTCATGGGATTTGTAACCGCCTGCATCCGGAAACCCAACCTTCCACGGAATGGAGCCTAGCGTGCCTCGTGTCTGTCCAGGCTGCTCAGGATTCCCGAGGGCCATTGTGAGCTCGTCGTTCTCTCTGTCTGGAAAGAACTTCCCTTACTGCGTTGCTTTGATATACTGCTCAAGCTTCCTGACTGGTATGTCCATTTGATCGTTCGTCCAAATGCACTTCCCTGTTACAGGGTCCAAGGTTCCGCCAGCCCCGAAGAACCAAGTCTAGCAACGGTCTGGCCAGCTAATTGTCTCTGGTTCGATCCCTTTTGCAACCAGATCATTCTCAGTCTTGGCCCACTTACGAGGTAGCCACCTGACCCCGTGCGATGGTGAAGCATCTTCTTCACAACATTTTGCTTGTTTGTCGCCGACATCTTCTTACTCTTTTTTCGATGTCTTGTGGGCCACAAATGCGGGCCAGTGATCTCTGATCTTCTCATATCTGCCCTTGAATTCTGGTGTCTCTTTTTTATCGACAAACCTAGTCAGCTCTTTCTTCCACCTCCTGAATAGTTCTGCCATCCTCTTAAGAGCAAAAGACTTGATTAATTGCTCTTTAACTGGCTTCTTTAGATCATCCTCTGGGGGTAGGGTGAAATTTGACTTCAGCTCAGTCCAAAGATCATTTTTCTGCATATCATTGACATAAGACACCTCAGGGTCTTCTGTAGCCGGCTTAAACCATTGCTGGATGCTTATCGAGATCTTGTCCGTAACCAGAACCCCGCACTGAGCAAAAGATGCGCTCTTTGTCCAGAGGGGTTCAATCGGTTGGCCGTCGGGCGCGATTGCTATGATCTCTAACTTTTCATCCGAGCTCAACTTTTTCTTCGGGCCTCGTCTCTTTACCGAAGTTGTACTCGATCTGAAGGGCTAGAAAAAAGAACAAAGACTTAATTAATATGTGTACATACCAAAACAATGAATGCATCAATCATCTAGTCAGCACAGGCTTAAATAATATATATACCTGGCCGGACTTGGTTCGGTCACCGGAGCCGTCATTACGGTCTCCTTCTTGCACTGGCATTGGGTCACCGGGGCCGTCCTCATGTTCTTCTTCTTGCACCGGCATTAGGTCACCGTAGCCAGCTTGTTCACCCTCTCCTTCCAGACCATCGGTCTCGTTTTGAAACAACGAGACGGCATCACTTCCTTCTGCGATTATGTCCCTCAACAACGCTTCTTTTGCTTCGTCTCGGGCGGTGTCTATAGTTTCTACAAATATTTACAACATGGCAATTATTATTCAAACATGACAGATGGATATATTAGTGCCAAACGTAGAACTAGCTACCTAATCATAGTAAGCTATCGGGGGGTATATATCGACAACGATGACACTACATCTATGTCCCTCAACGACCCTCGTTCCCGATAAAAAAATAGGAAGAAGAAGAAAAAAAAAGAGGAGAAGAAAGAATAGAGGAGAAGAACTCCTCTATTCTTTCTTCTCCTCTTTTTTTCTTCTTCCTCTACTTTTTTATCCTCTTCTTCCTCTCATGTTCGAGAGCATCACCGAGGGGTCGGGAGGTTGCGTAGTGTCAAAGGATTCAACAAAACCATGTCTTCATCATTAGGCGAAAGTAACATGTGCATGATGGTACGGAGCTCTTCAAAGTTGTTCTGGAACGGAGTCCCAGATAGGATAATTCGCTTTTTGGTACAAAGTTCAGCAAGAGCCTTCTGAATATCGCTATTTGGAAGGCCTTTGCTGAATTCGTACCAAAAGGCGGATTATCCTATCCGGGACTCCATTCCAGAACAACTTTGCAGAACTTCGTACCAACATGCCCTGGTTACTTCCGGCTAATGATGAAGGCATGGATTTCTTCAATACTTTGACACTAGGAAACCTCTCTCGACCCCTCGATGATCCTCGACCCCTCGAACCCTTGACGACCCTGGAACCCTCGACGACCCTAGAACCCTCAACCCTCGACCCTATAGAACCCTCGAACCCTCGACCATGAAACCCTCAACCCTTGACCCCTCGAACCCTCGACCCTGAAATCCTAGAGGAGAAGATCGAAGAAAAAAAGAAGAAAAAAATGAGGAGAAGAAGAAAGGAATAGTGGAGAAGAAGAGAAAATAGAATATATTCTATTTTCTCTTCTTCTCCACTATTCCTTTCTTCCTCTCCTCTTCGTTTTCTTCTTTTTTCTTCTTCTTATTTATTTCTCCTCTTCTTCCTCTCCTCTTCTTCTTCTTATTTAGTTCTCTCGACCCCTCGGCCCTCTCTCGACCCCTCGACGACCCTCATCCCTGATAACATTTTTTCTCTCCCCTCGACACCTGTCGACCTCTCGTCCCACTCTCGACCCCTCATCATCATCTATCACACCCCTCGTTTTCTTTAGCATATATCCATGAAGAAAAAAGATGTCTTCCTCTTCTTATTTTTGTTTTTCCACTCCTTACTTTTCTTCTTCTTCTTCTTCCTTCTTCCTTCTTCCTCTTTTCTTCCTTTTCCTTATTTTACTTTTTCCTCTACACTAACCTAAAATCGATATCTACTAATTAACAACCTAAATAAAAAAATGAATACATATGTGAAAAAAAACATCATATGAAAAAACATCTAGCATTTCATCAAACACGTTCTATATGGACAAAAAAATTCAGAAGCTCCTCTATTCCTGCTTCTTCTCCTCTTTTTTTCTTCTTCTTCCTCTCCTCGTCTTCTCCTTCTTCTCCTTCTTTCTCTACTTATTTTCCTTTTCCTTATATTACTTTTTCCTCTCCACTAACATAAAATGCACTAACCTAAAATGCAACAAACATAAAATGCACTAAATCGATCAACTAACCTAAAATCAGTGATAAAATGCACTAACCTAAAATCGATATCTACTAACAACTTAAAAAAATTAATACATATATGAAAAAATGCATATATGAAAAAAAAACATCATCATATCATCAACAGAAAAAATAGTATTTTTTCTAAAAATCTATCTTTTGCATATATACATCAACATATATATACACTAACCTAAAATAGACAAAAATGCTATCGGAGAGGGGGTATATCGACCCCCCTCATGTATCCACGTACATACATCTATACATACATACATTTCACATATATACATACATACATTTCTCATATATAAGTTTGTCTTCTTCTTCCTTTCTTCCTTCTTCCTAGCTAGATATATAAATTCTTGCATATATAAAATACATATATACTTGCATATATGTATAAATTTTTGCATATATAAACTTTTGCATATATAAAGATTTTCTAAAATCTAACTTTTGCATATATGAACATATATACACAGAGAACATATACATATATGCACATTTTTATAATAATGAAAATAATAATAGGAAAGGGCGCCGGCGGCCGGACCGAAGGTGGCGGCGTGTGGTCGGGGCGACGGCGACGGGGTTGGGGAAGGGGCGGCGCGCGCGGCGACGGTGACGGGATCGGGGAAGGGGCGGTGCGCGCGGCGACGACGACGGGGTCGGGGAATGGGTGGCGCGCGCGGCGACGGCGACGGGGTCGGGGCAGGGGCGGCGCATGCGGCGACGACGATGGTGTCGGGGCCGGCAGGGGCGGCGGGCGCGGCGAGGTGTCGGGGCAGTGGCTCGGCGGCGGCGACGGCGAGGTGGACCAGCCTGACGGCGTCGGGGCAGGGCTCGGCGGCGACGGCGACGAGGAGCAGAAGGCGTCGGGGCGAGAAGAAACAGATGGACTTTGGCGAACACTGCAAAGTGCTGTATATCTAGCAAGAGCATTGGTCCCGGTTCATGGCGCAAACCGGGACTAATGCCCCCCTTTAGTCCCGGTGGGTGCCACCAACCGGGACCAAAGGCCAATTTCCAGCAACCGAAAGGGCGGGAAGCGGCGGCCTTTGGTCTCATATATACATACATACATTTCTCATATATAAGTTTTTCTTCTTCTTCCTTTCTTCCTTCTTCCTAGCTAGATATATAAATTTTTGCATATATAAAATACATATATACTTGCATATATGTATAAATTTTTGCATATATAAACTTTTGCATATATAAAGTGTTTCTAAAATCTAACTTTTGCATATATGAACATATATACAAAGAGAACATATACATATATGCACATTTTTATAATAATGAAAAAATAATAGGAAAGGGCGCCGGCGGCCGGACCGAAGGTGGCGGCGTGTGGTCGGGGCGACGGCGACGTGGTTGGGGAAGGGGCAGCGCGCGCGGCGACGGCGACAGGGTCGGGGAAGGGGCGGCGCGCGCGGCGACGACGAAGGGGTCGGGGAACGGGTGGTGCGTGCGGCGACGGCGACGGGGTCGGGGCAGGGGCGGCGCGCGCAGCGACGGCGATGGTGTCGGGGCCGGCAGGGGCGGCGGGCGCGGCGACGGTGTCGGGCAGTGGCTCGGTGGCGGTGACGGCGAGGTGGACCAGCCTCACGGCGTCGGGGCAGCGCTCGGCGACGACGGCGACGAGGAGCAGAAGGCGTCGGGGCGAGAAGAAACAGATGGATTTTGGCGAAAACTGCAAAGTGTTGTATATATAGCAAGAGCATTGGTCCCGGTTTGTGGCACAAACCGGGACTAATGCCCCCCTTTAGTCCCGGTTGGTGCCACCAACCGGGACCAAAGGCCAATTTTCAGCAGCCCAAAGGGCAGCCACGAACCGTGACCAATGCCCCTCTTTAGTCCCGGTTGGTGCCACCAACCGGGACGAAAGGCCTGTGCTGCCCCGAACCCAAATATTTAGTCCCACCTCGCTAGTTGAGAGGGAGGCGCACCTGTTTATAAGGTGCGGTGCGCCTTCCCTCTCGAGCTCCTCTCTAAAGCAGGCTTTCGGGCCTAACACTGCAATCTGTGCCTGTGGGCCTACTGGGCCTCCCGCGGGCCTGAATCCTGGCCCATGGTAGGGTTTCTAGTCGTATTCAGGCCGTGGGGGCCCAGTAGGTGGCACTTTTTTTGTTTTTTTGTTTTTTTCTTTCTACTTAGAACTAAATACTTATAGTTTTGTAGTGACTTCTTTTTTATTTTAGGTCACAAAAATTATAAACTTTCTGTTAATGCCATAAGTTTTAAAATTTGAATAGTTTAAATGTGATTTTTTTTAAATTTGTGTGAATCACTAGTTTATGAATAACTTTACTATAAAAATTGATTTTTGAGTCAATCTTTTTCCTGCTATTTAATATTACTGTGTTTTATCATTATACTCAATTTGGTAATTTTAGTTTGTCATAACAAATATTATAGGGGTGGGCCCTATTTTTTTCCAATTTTTTTGTTTTGTTTTCTGCATTATTTATTTCCTTTTGTTTTCTGCATTATTTTTTAATTCTTTTTGCTTTTAGTTTTAGAAAAATCATAAACTTTCTGTTAGTGCCATTAGTTTTCAAATTTGAAAACACTTTTTTAGTTTTTTTGTTTTCTTTGTTGCTTTATTTATTTGATTTTCTGATTAACTTAATTTACTATAAAAATAGTTTTTTCCTGTTTTTTTGATTTGTTTTTTGCATTATTTATTTTCTTTTGTTTTTTGCTTTAATTTTTAATTTTGTCTGCTTTTAGGTTAGCAAAATTATAAACTTTCTGTTAGTGCCATTAGTTTTAGAAAAATTATAAACTTTCTCTTAGTGCCATTACTTTTCAAATTTGAAAACACTTTTTTAGTTATTTTGTTTTCTTTGTTGCTTTATTTATTTTATTTTCATATTAACTTTACTATAAAAATAGTTTTTTCCTGTTTTTTTTATTTTTTTTACATTATTTTTTCTTTTGTTTTTTGCTTTAATTTTTAATTCTGTTTGCTTTTAGGTTAGCAAAATTATAAACTTTCTGTTAGTGCCATTAGTTTTAGAAAAATTATAAACTTTCTGTTACTGCCATTAGTTTTCAAATTTGAATAGTTAAAATTTGAATTCTTTGAAAATTGTTTGAATCACAAGTCTGTGATTAACTTACTAAAAATGAGAATAGATGCACTTATAGAGAAAATTCAAGCTAAATTCCTAGTAAATTTGTATGAATTTCAGAGAAATTCACTATGAATTTAGGTTAAACTTTTCTTTATTAGGGCATCTATTTTCACTTTGAGAGGAGCTCAACAAGGCAGAGAGGGAAGGGCTTATAAACCGGTGTGAGCCCCCTTCGGTTGGTGAGGTGGGACTAAACTCTGCCCGCAACGAGGACCAACCCTTTAGTCTCGGTTTGTGGCACAAACCGAGACTAATGGTCATGGGCCAAGGGCGAGGAGCAAAATTATAATCTTTCTGTTAGTGCCATTAGTTTTAGAAAGTTGAAAGTTGAAAGTTGGCATGGGCCAGGGACTAATGGTCATGGTATTACGAGGGCCGAACCATAAGACATGAAAGCATTTCAAATGAACTCTGAAAAAGTTGAAAGTTGGGTTGGTATCATAATTTCGCCCACATAGCATGTGCATGTACAAAACGGACAATGGTAGCATGTTCGTGTGTTACAAAGTTGCGGGAGAAAGTCTTCACATTTTCTTCGCTTGTGTCATTTGCTTATTGCGCCGTAACCATGGATAATCTTCATTGTTTATCAGGATGCTTGGGTCAGCCTTGACATTGAAGGGAGGTATTTCATGAAACTTTTCATAATCTTCAGACATGTCTGTCTTGCCGTCCACTCCCAGGATGTCCTTTTTTCCTGAAAGAACTATGTGGCGCTTTGGCTCATCGTATGATGTATTCACTTCCTTATCTTTTCTTTTTCTCGGTTTGGTAGACATGTCCTACAGACTAGAACCCTCTGGTTTATATAGACACCGAATAGGGTTAGGGTTACATAGAGTCGCTTACAATGGTGGGAGATCTTGAATATCCGCATCGCCTAGCTTGCCTTCCACGCCAAGGAAAGTCCCATCCGGACACGGGACGAAGTCTTCAATCTTGTATCTTCATAGTCCTGGAGTCCGGCTGAAGGTATAGTCCGGCTACCCGAACACCCCCTAATCCAGGACTCCCTCAGTAGCCCCTGAACCAGGCTTCAATGACGATGAGTCCGGCGCGCAAATTGTCTTCGGCATTGCAAGGCGGGTTCCTCCTTTAAGTCCTTCATAGAAGATTGTAAACACCAAGAGTAGTGTCCGGCTCTGCAAAATAACCTTCCACATATCGCCATAGAGAGAATAATATTAACACAAATCAAATCCGCTGACGTATTCTGAAGTGCGTCATCAGACTACGGCCAAATCCTTTACTCGAATTGTTTTCACTTTTCCACCTCAACATGTTTTGCGAGGTGGTTTCCTTGGCACGTCTTGTCAAAGCAGAGATCGTGTACCCCCCTTTTACGGGATTCTCATCAATACGGACATGGGTAACCCAACCGCGCCACTTATCGCGGCGCTTGGGAGGCAATCGAGTTTTACTAGCCAGGCGGGGATGCACAACCGCATCCGCCCATAGAAGGGGATAAGGATCCACCTTTTTTACCTACGCCTTCTTCCTCCTTTGCCTATCCATCTCCTGCGCACTCAAGCTCTAGCGCCCAAGCCCGCACTTCCCACCTCAACCTTCTCCAGCAATGTCCGGAGTGGGAGGCAAGTGGATGGTCTCCTCTGTCATGGAGGGCCATGTCAAAAAGCTAAGGAAGGCCGGATACTTGTCCAAGGACATCGCGCACCGGCTTCCCGAGGAGGGGCAGCTTCTCCCCACCCCAAGGCCCCATGAGATGGTAGTATTTCTCCCCCACTTCCTCCGCGGACTAGGTTTTCCACTCCACCCATTTGTCCAGGGCTCATGTTCTACTATGGCCTGGACTTCCACGATCTGGCCCCGAACTTCATCCTCAACATCTCGGCGTTTATCATCGTGTGCGAGGCGTTTCTCCGCGTCCGCCCTCATTTCGGCCTCTGGCTCAAGACATTCAATGTCAAACCCAAGGTGGTGCGCGGCAGCCAGGCGGAGTGCGGAGGCGCCATGGCGGGCAAGATTGCCAACGTCCTATGGTTCGAGGGCTCTTTTGTGGAGACCCTGAAGGGATGGCAATCCGGGTGGTTTTACATCACCGAGCCGCACGATCCGAAATGGACCGCAGCCCCCGTGTTCTGATCCAGACCCCCCACGCGGCTTGTGACCTGGAAAGAGACGGGCCTGTCGTGGGGTGACGAGAAAGAGGTGACCGGATTGCAAACATGCATCCAGTCCCCGGTGAACAAGCCAAACCGGCTTGTTAATGTAATCCAGGTTATGCTCGTCCGCCGGATCCTCCCGTGCCAACAACGGGATTTTAATCTGTGGGAGTTCGACACGACGTACGAAGAGGCCTGGAAGATGCTATTCAAGGTCGCCGAGGCTCCCGCATCCGCTTCCGAGGACCGCGGATACAGCTCGCAGCGTCACGCTAGCGAGGAAAGCCATCTACATCTTTCACAGGATGTTAAGCTTTTTTCATAGTTTGACTCTATGCAGGATCTAAAATCCCTTACCTTTGACAGGCTTGGTGGACGATGTCCGGACCGATTAACTGTCCGGCTCCGCTACCCGAAGACCCAGCTCCAGCTCTACTAGCGAAGCTGCTGGCTCTGGCACCTTATGTGGTGCCGGAGAAGAAGGCCAAGAAGAAGAAGACCACGGGGACTCGAAAGAGTGCCCGCAACGTGGTGGTGTCAGACTCATCATCTGACGAGTCCGAGACGCCCTCCTCCCATGAAAACAAGGAGGAGGACGAAGAAAACTCTCCCCCCCAGCGGAGGGAGGAGAGAAGAGGAAGGTCGCCCCAACGGGGGAGGCCGAGGGGTCTAGGAAAAGACCCCTACGCCAGACTACGCCCCCGATGCCGAAGAAGGCGAAGAGGAGTGGCCAAACAGGGCCAAGCGTCCGGCGAAATCGTAAGTTCGGATATCAGGGTAACTCATGATGTTCCTTTGTTGCACAGCCTTCCCTAATGTCGAATGTAATTATGTAGTCCGCCCCGGGCCAAAGTCGAAGAATCGTCGGGCGGCTCCCTGGACTCATCGGACGTGAACTCAGTTCCGCCCGCTGTCTCCCCCCGCACTGCAGACGACGAGGAAGTGGCGTCGCGACAAGCTCCGGGGCAGGAGGAGGTGGTCCCGGAGGAGCCGCAAGGCAACCTCCTGGACTCCAGGAGTGAAAGGGATAAGGCCCCCTAGGGCTCCCAGTCCGGCTTTGTGCCGGACACCGCGCCGGAATCTTCCACAGTTCCGGACCGCGGTAGGCGAACTCCTTCCAAGAGGAGTAAGCCTTCTGAGACGGCAGCCTCCGTCCAACCGGAGGTGCCGGACAATCTGCTGGAGGTGCTTGACGGCGCCTCCATCGACGAGGAGCACCGTACTATTATGAGTACGGTGATCCAGAAGGTTCACTCCGCCAAGAGCGATTGAGTGAAGCTTGCGCTAGCCTTCTAACAGGCTTCGAGGTAAGTAAAAAATATGTAAAAATATAACCGCATAGACAGTAGCCCCTGATGCTCTGTTTGGCGTTCGGAAAGAAAAGCCGAATAGAGGATCTATTAAATTTCGCAGGAGTCTAAGAACAAACAATCAATATGCGTATGCAGGCTTCGCTGCTAGCCACCGCCGCACTGACTGCAGAGGTGGGTGCCCTGAAACAGGGCCTCGAGCGGACCGAGCAAGAGCTCGGCCTTGCCAAACGACAGCTCGAGGAGAAAGAAGGTAAGAAATACCTTACAGAAAAAGTGCCTATAAAAAGACGTGATTGCAAAAAATAACAGGATTGTACTGCTTATTATAGGGGCCACGACTGAGGTGGCGACCCTCAAGCAGGCGCTGTCAGAGGCGGAAAAGAAAACGGCCACGGAGTGCACCGAGCGAGAGAAACTTGAGGCCCAGGTCGGCGAGGTGCAGCAGGAGCTTCAGGCTCTCATGGAAAAACATGAGAGTTTGGAGCTTGAGTCCAAGACGCAAGCGCCCGAGCTCGCAGCGGCCCTTGAGACTGCCAAGTCTGCCAAGGCCGAAGCCCAAAAGGCCCTGCAAGAGTTGGAGGAGATGAAAAAGATAGCGGTGGGTCAGGCATTCTTTATGCAAAGCAGAAGTATAAAAGTAAAGTACTTGTTACTGACCCGAATCCGGAGCTCTCCAGGGGCATTCGCAGATCTTCCCCGCAGCGTATCCGGCGCCCCCGCATTCTACCGAGCCGAAGAGGGCAGCTCGACGGAGAAGGTGTTCTGGTCTCAGTATGCTGAGGCCGGACACCCTGTGCCCTTGAGCAACCAGCTGAAACAGCTGGTCGAGCTCCACAAGGCGGCCGAACAGGCCATGAAGGGTTTCATAGTTCGGCTGTGGCCCGGAGAGGCCCTGCCTGGGAGCTACTTCGGGCTGGTGCGGCGACTAGTGGAGGCCTCTCCAAGGCTCGAGGTCATCAAGCGCTCCGTCTGCATCGAAGGTGCCCGTAGGGCCCTTGCCCGTGCAAAGGTGCACTGGGGTAAGCTAGACGGTGAGAAGCTTGTGAGGGACGGGCCGCCGCCGGGGAAGGAGCATCGCAAGCCCGAGAACTACTATAAGGATGTTATTGCGGGTGCCCGCCTTGTGGCGGATGAATGTACCAAGGATGTAATTTTTGAATGAACTCGCTCATGTTTATCATGTGCGCTGAAAACTTGTTCATATGCGCTAAGCAATTCTTGTTGAATTTAAAATATTACTTTCTGTGTGGCCATTTATCAAAAAATTGAGAGATGGCCAGTCGTCGGCTTCTGCCCCCATGCCACTAGTGCCGGGGTGTTCGGGAGAAACCCGAGCGCTCTTTTTCCCATAGTTGGGTCCTTCGAGGGAGGCGCTCAGCACAACGAACCAGGCAAATCGGACTATAATGCTTGAACACTCTCACTTAGCCATAGAACTCTATAATTTTAAATTTCGGCGAAGCCCCTAGTTCGGAAGACCGAGTTCGGGGCGCTATCCACGCCTTGGCCGGACAAAGCCGGCTCCTCGCTCGAAGCGGCATAAGTCTTTAGGGACTCAAAAAACCACTCGAACAGCGACCAGTCTCACGCCTCATCATGACAGTCCGTTTTAGCTTTCTCCACCGAGGTGCTTAACCCAGCTCAACCGGGGCACAATCGTAGTGGTTATCCTAGTGATACCTTAGCCGATATAGCAGAACGTAAGGCACCAAAACATAGGAGCCGGGCAAACCCAACTATTGACCCAAATCATGATTCGGAGCCAATGCATATAGTGCTATAAGTTCGGGGTGCCGCACTTGTGAGAGTGTACGGACTTCTCACGCCATATTTATGGGTACTAAAGCCCCTGGCGTATTTTGCCGTACCACAGTGTACGGGTGCAACATGTCATAAACATATATATGAAAAGATGATAATGCAAAAAATAGACAGAAAGCTATGCATTGTTTATAGAGAGGCTATTTATCAAAGCCGAACGATACAAATAGTGCGGTAAGCAAAAGATATTGGACTATTTAGTATGTCCTGACCAGGGGCAGGCCGCGGAATTGTATTTAAAACAGGTATACCGATCGTAACAGAGACCACCTGGGAGTTCCATAATGCGGCATGGCTTGTCTGCCTCCCTGGAGCTTGCATCGTTTGTGCGACAGTCAAATTGCCGAACAGGTTGTCCGAAGTATGGAGTCCTGAAAGAAAGAGAAAATTAAAAAAGAATCCGGCAGCGCCTAGTACGTTTTAAGCCGTATTTTGGGCGTGCCGTTATTGTGCCCCTTCCCCTGTGCCCATGGTATTTCAAGGGCGTAGTTATGTACTCGAGGTACTGGTCTCGCTATGTTGTGAGAGCTGGGGTTGGGGCCGCATTGCTATGCTTGCTCATAGTGTGCCAGGCGGTTCTGCTGTGGGTTACTCCAGGCGCGCTTGGCAGTGTCTGGCTTTTTAATGGCCGGACTAGAGAATTGCCTGAGAAGGCTACTTTGTACCTCCGCTGCGAGAGCCGCCGTGTGCTCCTCCGTACGGAAGGAGCGTTCGGTGTTTCCGTTGACCGTGATTACTTCTCGAGGGCCTGGCATCTTGACCTTGAGACATGCGTAGTGTGGCACCGCATTGAACTTTGCGAATGCGGTTCGTCCGAGCAGGGCATGATAGCCACTGCGAAACGGGACTATATCGAAGATTAACTCTTCGCTTCGGAAATTGTCCGGGGATCCGAAGACCACGTCAAGTGTTACTGAGCCTGTACAGTTGGCTTCTACACCTGGTATAACGCCTTTAAAGGTCGTTTTTGTGGGCTTAATCCTTGAGGGATCTATGCCCATTTTCCGCACTGTATCCTGATAAAGCAGGTTCAGGCTACTGCCGCCGTCCACGAGGACTCTTGTGAGATGAAATCCGTCGATGATTGGGTCGAGAACCAATGCGGTGAAGCCGCCATGACGAATGGTAGTGGGATGGTCCCTTCGATCAAATGTGATCGGGCAGGAGGACCATGGGTTGAACTTTGGGGCGACTGGCTCCATCGCGTATACGTCCCGTAGCGCACGCTTACACTCCCTCTTGGGAATGTGGGTTGCGTATATCATGTTCACCGTCCGCACTTGTGGGGGAAAGCCCTTCTGTCCATTGTTGTTCGGCGGCTTGGGCTCCTCCTCCTCGTCGCTGTGCAGCGCCTTGTCTTTGTTTTCTGCGCTTAACTTGTCTGCCTGCTTGAACACCCAACAATCCTTGTTAGTGTGATTAGCTGGCCCTTCGGGGGTGCCATGTATCTGGCACAAGCGGTCGAGTATTCGGTCCAAACTGGACGGGCCCAGAGTATTCTTTTTGAATGGCTTTTTCCGCTGACCGGATTTATAGCCTTTGAATCCGGCGTTGACTCCCGTGTATTCATTGTTGTCGCTGCTAACGCGGTGTTTTGCTAATTCCGACGTGTCCTGCCACTTTTGTCCTTGGTATCCGAATTACCAGGGTTCTTTGATAAGTTGTTACTGCGAGCTAGCCAGCTGTCTTCTCCCGCGCAAAAGCGGGTCATGAGTGTCGTGAGGGCTGCCATAGATTTTGGCATTTCCTATCCCAGGTGCCGGGCAAGCCACTCGTCGCGGATGTTATGCTTGAAGGCTGCTAGGGCCTCTACGTCCGGACAGTCGACTATTTGGTTTTTCTTTGTTAGGAACCGTGTCCAGAATTGTCTGGCCGATTCCTCTGGCTGCTGAATTATGTGGCTTAAGTCGTCGGCATCCGGTGGTCGCACGTAAGTGCCCTGGAAGTTGTCAAGGAATGCGGCATCCAGGTCCTCCCAAGAACCGATTGAGTCTGCTGGCAAGCTGTTAAGCCAATGCCGGGCCGGTCCTTTAAGTTTAAGCGGGAGGTATTTGATGGCGTGTAGATCATCGCCGCGTGCCATGTGGATGTGAAGGAGATAGTCCTCGATCCATACCGTCGGATCTGTTGTGGCATCGTATGATTCGATGTTTACGGGTTTGAAACCCTCTGGGATTTTATGATCCATTACTTCATTCGTGAAGCATAGAGGGTGTGCGGCGCCTCTGTATTGGGCTATATCACGATGCAGCTCGGAAGAGCTATGTCTGTTGTGTTCGGCCCGGCCGGATTTGTTGTATCCAGAGTGAAGATCATCGTCACGTGCCGTAGGGCGCCTGCGCGATCCGTAGATCGATCTTGTTTGTCTTGCCTTATCCTCCAGTACGTCTCGCAGGTCTGGCGCATTTTCCCATGCCTTAGTTGAGCGGCATTGGGGCATGGCTTGGGTGGAGGACCGAGAGGCCTCTCTGTCGCGGCCGCGAGGTGTCCGGTCTGGCATGTCATGCGCTGGTGATGTAGGTACTTCCTCTTCTGATCGGCGTAGCGGCCTGCGCTTTGGGTAACTCTTGGAGGGGCGTTCGAGTTCATACTCTTCGGCCACAAGGACTTCAGTCCGTCTGCCAGCTAGCAAATCTTGGGCAGCTTTGCTGTTGCTGCTTTTTCTTGAGGCTACTTGCCGTGGCTAAAAGCCTCCATTTAAAACGCTCTTGTTCGGCAGGGTATGATGGTATGACGAATTCATCATCATCGAGGCTTGCCTCGTCTTCGGAGGGAGGCATATAGTTATCATCCTCGACCTCTTGGTCTGCCGCTCTCTCATGAGGGCTGGCTTCTCCATCTTCCTATGCCGAATCTTGCTGAGGTGGGTCTTCTTCGGCGCTATCCGGGGTAGTATTATATCCCGTGCCGGAATCACCGTTTTTGCTTTGGCGGGATTTAGAGCGGCGCCGCTGACGCCGGCACTTTGGCTGTTTCTTAGGGGTGTCATCCCCCACTGTTCCATCGCCATCTCCAACTTTTGGAGTATCCACCATATATATGTCATATGACGAGGTGGCCTTCTAGCGCCCCACAAGTGCTGGTTCCTGTTCGTCTCCTACATCGTCGTCCATACCGTCGATGTCTTCGGAGCCAAAGTCAAGCATGTCGGTTAAATCGTCGATAGTGGCTACAAAGTGGGTGGTGGGTGGGCTTTGAATTTCTTCATCGTCCGTATCCCATCCTCGCTGACCGTAATCCGGCCAGGGCTCTCCTGATAAAGAGAGAGAGACTTAAGAGAATTCAGGATGTTGCCAAAAGGCGAGTGCTAAAAGATGTCTGCGGTGGTGGACTCCATTATCAGCGCCCAATCGGATTCGATCGGCAGGGGCGCGGTTGGTTCGGAGTCCGGGGAGGAGTCCGGATCCTCGGAGTCACGGGTCATGCAGAGTGTGGGGCTAGCATTCGGCTCGATCGCCTTTGAGATCGCAGCCCCCAAGGTGAGGTCCAACCGCTCGTCCTCGATTGGCACAATAGGCTCCGAGTTAGGGGTCGGAACCGATGCGTGTGCGACCTCCAGGGCACTCTCCGGAGGCAGAGCTAGATCATGCCCCTTGAGATAGTGCGGCACGCTTGGCCGTGGCTCGAACCCGTCGAAGACCAAGTCTCCGCGGATGTCAGCCATGTAGTTTAAGCTTCCAAACCTGACTTGATGGCCAGGGGCGTAGCTTTCGATCTGCTCCAGGCGGCCAAGCGAATTGGCCCATAGAGAGAAGCCGGCGAACATGAAGATCTGTCCGAGGAGAAAAGTCTCACCCTGGACCGCATCGTTGTTGATGATCAAATGAGCCATCGGGCCTAAAGGCGACGACACAGAGGAACTCTCAATGAAAGCACCAATGTCGGTGTCAAAACCGGCGGATCTCGGGTAGGGGGTCCCGACCTGTGCGTCTAGGCCGGATGGTAACATGAGGCAGGGAACATGATGTTTTACCCAGGTTCGGGCCCTCTCGATGGAGGTAAAACCCTATGTCCTGCTTGATTAATATTGATGATATGGGTAGTACAAGAGTAGATCTACCACAAGATCAAGGAGGCTAAACCCTAGAAGCTAGCCTATGGTATGATTGTTATCTATGGAGTTGATTATGTTGTCCTACGGACTAGAACCCTCCGGTTTATATAGACACTGGATAGGGTTAGGGTTACATAGATTCGGTTACAATGGTAGGAGATCATGAATATCCGCATTGCCAAGCTTGCCTTCCACGCCAAGGAAAGTCCCATCCGGACACGGGACGAAGTCTTCAATCTTGTATCTTCATAGTCCTGGAGTCCGGCTGAAGGTATAGTCCGACTACCCAAACACCCCCTAATCCAGGACTCCCTCACGGCCCATCCGTGGGTTAAGAGGGAACATTTTCGAAAGGCTATGTCTCGATCTTCCGATCATGGAGGTGGTCGAGTCTTGTGGGGAAAAGTGCACAACCTCTGCAGAGTTTTCAACCTAATCGATTAGCCGTGTCCCCGGTTACGGACAACTTGAGCATCTAGTAGTGGAAATGTCGGGAGATCTCCTCACCTTTAATTAAACAGTTGGGTTTTAAATGAAACTTGGGGACAGATGGAGTTGGATTTGCCAACTCATCCTACGCAAATGTGTAGTAGTAGAATAACTATCTTTTTCTAATAGGGAAAAAAACTAGCTTTATGCAAAAAACTAAACTTAGAGCTTTCCACCAGCCAAACTGCATGTAACAGTAGGTTCACTACACTATGATGTGACTTGCTAGTACATTCAAAGTACTGACCCATTTGGCTGCAACTTATCACGTTGCAGATATATCCGACAAGGATTAAGGTGCGATAGGTCGAAGTTCTACACTCAACATTGCTCGTGGAGTTGGACTCATTTACTTCTTTGCTTCCGCATTATTTGCTTATTGGCTTTATGCCCTATTTTGTAATAAATGTATTGCTCCTGGACTATCGATGTAATAAAGAGATGTGTGTTATTTCTGTTATTTCATCAAGTACTGTGTGTGCTAGCAAGTCGATCCAGGGACTAGCACGGTAAACACAGAGACTTCAACTCTTACCGAGTCGGGTCGTTACACAAACTTAGTCTCAAACCTAAATCTCCAAGGGCGCGACCGCGCGAGCGAGGCAATGGTCGCATGCTAAGTTCCTGAAAATTTGTAGAATAACCCTCCAGGATAGGATATTCACCCATAGGTCTAGAATCACGCTATACAACCATTCGATCTCAGATCCAAGGGCTCTCGAAAGCTTCCTATCACCTGTAATTTTCCCCATGCTTGACATGACATTGAAAGCCATTTAATTGGGCGTGGAGTAGACATGACATCTAATTGGGCCCCCATAGTACTGTGCATGGATCCATTTATCCACCAGGCAAGCCACTACCCTACAGTTCGCACCCCCCCCCCACTCGGCATTTTTACAATCGATAAACCACACCTAGTCGTCCCATCCTTTCATATTACGTCAGTTCCACTAATCCTAACCCTCCTCCCAAATCCATGGCATCCCAAATCTCCATGATCGGTGGTGAGTACAAGGTTAGAACCATCACCGACGATGATTTCGACGTCATCTACACCCGTTCTTCTGCAACGGTGAAAGAATGCCTTGCTCGCTTCAAACGCATGTTCGAAAACTCAAATGATGAGTGGGTCGCTGGGCTAGATGTTGAGTACACCACAGTCCTGGGAAGCAAGAAGAATCTAAAGGAGGCAGAGAAGAAGAAGCCCGCCGTGATCCAGGTTTGCGTGCATGACTTATGCTTGGTCTACCACATATGCCATGCAGACATTGAGTGCGAGGAATTTAAAAAGTTCCTCAAGGGCAACCGAGTCAAATTCGTTACTGTAGACTTTAGGAACGACAAGGAAATGCTAGGTCGGATAGGCCTCGTTGTAGGCAACCCCTTCGACCTCTAGAAGGAAGGGCTGGTGCCCTCCCGTGATCAGACTTCAATGCTGACCCTGGCAGGAGCCATGTTTCATCCTTCGTACGGTCAATTGAAGAAACCTCCGCACATCTTTCATTGTGCATGGCAGTGGAATGTACTACATATAGACCACATCCACTACGATGCAATGGATGGCTACCTTTGTTTCAATATCTACAAGGGTTGGATGAAGAGCAAGAGCCAAATGTGCGGTTCAAGCAAAGAAGTATCGTCCAAGAGGGAGAGGGACAAGGACGAAGTCGAGGACGTGGACGAGGACTCTGAGTAAGGTGGCAGTGTCGTTGCTCATGGTGGTTCTAATGCAGTCTCTACCGTATTAGTTACTTAGTTTAATTTCTGGTGTGCTTAGTTTTAGTTGAGGGGTGTGTTGTGCTGAGCCCCCAGATGAACTATGTTATGTTTCTTCTTGTTACTTTAACTCTTCAGTACGTACATACTAGTATTACTTACATTTCATCTTTTAGTTGGTATAGTACTACGGCTACCACTCGTTTCTTCACATTATATACGTACAATATATTTGGCCAACATCATATAGCCAGCAGTTTAGTTGTCAAAGAATTTCAGGGTGCTTAGTTTTATTTGAGAGGTGTGTTGTGCTGGACACCATTATTGTGACTCAAATCTCTTTTGCCATGTTATAATGACATAAATACCGATGGACCAACATACCAGCTCTCCCTCTATCTCACTACAGTAAAATAAAGTGTGGGGCCTACTTGATCCCAACAATGTTCTTATTTTCCTGTAAAGTTGTTCGCTTGGTTACTCCTGACAAGCGGGGCCACACTTATCATTGTGAGAATCAGCTTATTTTTGTCATGTAACATAGTCAACAGGTTTGGCGTGAAAATCACAATGTCTAATGGCATTTTTGAGCAAACATCTAACTTAATGATGGCATTTTTGAGATATCTAATTGCATGTTTGAGCAGGCATCTCATGGATCGATGGCATTTTTGAGTAGTTGTAACTTCTAATGGCAAAACTGAGTAGTGATACACAACTAGTTGGATAGCTTGTTGTAGTATTAGTATAAGAAAAAGCCCGTCCTCGTCTGTGAGCCACCGCGCGCATGGGCGAGGGAGAAGGCGTGTAGTAGTAAAATCAAGCTTCTCCTTGTTGTACGAGTTAACGAGACACATCATAGCACTGGCCCCACATGGTTGCCTCTAAACATGGCTGAAAGACACACAGTGTAGAATACTCCATTTGCTGCAACCTCTAACATTTACCGCACCACAAATTAAAATATATATTCCTGTCTTGACCAGATGAGCGTGCAAACTACAATCACCACGATGAAAGGTAGGGCCAGAAGATATTTTAATCAAAAAAAGGATCGAGACGAACCCAACGATTTTAAGCTTACAGGAACAGTACACGCTATCCTAGACTACTCTAGACATGAAACTGCCACACGAGCGTCCGAGCTACACTTGGATCTTCGCCTCTTCGGGAAGTCGAACAATGATGGAGTACTACTGTATGCTTCTGGCCATCTGACACCGACTGAACTGCTGCATGTCCACCACGTGCGGGAGGGAGAGCGTGTAGCGAACGAAAGCTTCTCCTAGTACCGCCAGCCACCATGCTCATGGGCGAGGGAGGGACGCAGCTTCATTGACTTACTGCTCCTGCCTATGCGTGCATGACAGGTGGGCCCAACAGGCGGGTGGCCCACCTATCATCCAACCAAAGGTAGGTGCAACCACCGGAGCTCAGTCCACGAGAGAGAGGGTGTTGTAGTAATCAAACTTCTTGGTCTCGTACGAGTTGACGTGACACATCGAAGCACTGCACTTGATATATTTCAATAATCTGTGTTTACCTATGCATGTCGTGACTCTCCTTTTGATACTTGCATGTGTTGATTTAATGCACCTTGAAGTAGTATGAATATTATGTGACGGTAAAGCTTTGTAATGCCCTGAACCTAATGAAGTGAGAGATGGTTGTGCATGAGGAGGGCCAGATCATGCAAACGGAACAGGACCGGACGATGGAGTTCTCTGTGGTCTAATGGACCTCAGCTTGCTACACTGCCCTTTGTGCCTCCGCCCATTGAAGCCTCTAGTGTATGAGGTTCGAATACACCTCGTCTCTTCAGCTGATCGAGCAAGGTGTAGGTTTCTTGATTGATATGCTGTTCGATTGATTTATGCAGTGCAAGGGAGGGCACCTGGCCTGCGGACTGCCGTGTCGAGCGCCCCGGGAACCAGCGGTAGTGCCAGAAGTGCGAGCACGGCGGTGGCTTCGACATGCGGAACGCGGTGGTGGACGCCGTCCTCTCCTCGGTGAGGGTGGAGTGCCTGCATGAAGGCTGTGGGCTCTACATCACTTACCACAATCTCGCCGATCACCAGAGCGTGTGTCCGCTCACGCCCTGCCAATGCCCCGTGCCCGTCTGTGGCTACGAAGGCCCGCCGCGGGCGCTCTCCCACCACATCAGCACCGTGCATCTATGCCCGTGCACAGGATCCAGTACGGCAAGGCGCTCCAGCTGCAAGTGCCACTGTCATAGCCACGGCTCTTGCTATTCATGGAGGAGGATGACTGTGCGTTTTTCTTGGTCGGCAGCTACTACCTCTTGAGCATTGCGTTGGTTTTCCCCGAAGAGGAAGGGATGATGCAGCAAAGTAGCATAAGTATTTCCCTCAGTTTTTGAGAACCAAGGTATCAATCCAGTAGGAGGCTACGCGCGAATCCCTCGTACCTGCACAAAACAAATAAATCCTCGCAGCCAACGCAAACAGGGGTTGTCAATCCCTATAAGGCCACTTACGAGAGTGAGATCTGATAGATATGATAAGATAATATTTTTGGTATTTTTGTGATAAAGATGCAAAGTAAAATAAAGGCAATGTAAATAACAAAGGAAATAACTAAGTACTAGGAGATTAATATGATAAAGATAGGCCCGGGGGCCATAGGTTTCACTAGTGGCTTCTCTCGAGAGCATAAGTATTCTGCGGTGGGTGAACAAATTACTGTTGAGCAATTGACAGAATTGAGCATAGTTATGAGAATATCTAGGCATGATCATGTATATAGGCATCACGTCCGAGACAAGTAGACCGACTCCTGCCTGCATCTACTACTATTACTCGACTCATCGACCACTATCCAGCATGCATCTAGAGTATTAAGTTAAAAACAGAGTAATGCCTTAAGCAAGATGACATGATGTAGAGGGATAAACTCATGCAATATGATGAAAACCCCATCTTGTTATCCTCGATGGCAACAATACAATACGTGCCTTGCTGCCCCTACTATCACTTGGAAAGGACACCGCAAGAGTGAACCCGAAGCTAAGCACTTCTCCAATTGCAAGAAAGATCAATCTAGTAGGCCAAACCAAACTGATAATTCGAAGAGACTTGCAAAGATAAGCAATCATACATAAAAGAATTCAGAGAAGATTCAAATATTATTTATAGATAGACTTGATAATAAACCCACAATTCATCGGTCTCAACAAACACACCACAAAAAGAAGATTACATCGCATAGTTCTGCACAAGAGAGGGGGAGAACATTGTATTGAGATCCAAAAAGAGAGAAGAAGCCATCTAGATACTAACTATGGACCCGTAGGTCTGAGATAAACTACTCACACTTCATCGGAGAGGCTATGGTGTTGATGTAGAAGCCCTCCATGATCGATGCCCCCTTTGGCGGAGCTCCGGAACAAGCCCGAAGATGGGATCTCATGGATATAGAAAGTTACGGCGGTGGAATTAGGGTTTTGGCTCCTTATCTGATCATTTGGAGGTATGTAGGTATGTATAGGGGGAAGGAATATGTCGGTGGAGCAACAGGGGCCCCACGAGGGTGGAGGGCGCGCCTGGGGGGGGGGGGGGGGGTAGGTGTGCCCCTACCTCGTGGCCTCCTCTTTCCTTTCTTGACGTAGGGTCCAAGTCTCCCGGGTCTTGTTTGTTGAGAAGATCACGTTCCCGAAGGTTTCATTCCGTTTGATATTCCTTTTCTTCGAAACCCTAAAATAGGCAAAAAAACAGCAATTCTGGGATGGGCCTCCGGTTAATAGGTTAGTCCCCAAAAGAATATAAATGTGGATAATAAAGCCCAATAATGTCCAAAAGAGTAGATAATATAGCATGGAGCAATCAAAAATTATAGATACGTTGGAGATGTATCAAGCATCCCCAAGCTTAACTCCTGCTCGTCCTCGAGTAGGTAAATGATAAAAACAAAATTTTTGATTCGGAGTGCTACTTGGCATAATTTTAATGTAATTCTTCTTAATTGTGGTATGAATATTCAGATCCGAACGATTCAAGACACAAGTTCATATTGACATGAAAATAATAATACTTCAAGCATACTAACTAAGCAATTATGTCTTCACAAAATAACATGGCTAAAGAAAGTTATCCCTACAAAATCATATAGTCTGGCTATGCTCCATCTTCACCACACAAAATATTTAAATCATGCACAACCCCGATGACAAGCCAAGCAATTGTTTCATACTTTTGACATTCTCAAAACTTTTTCAATCTTCACGCAATACATGAGCGTGAGCCATGGACATAGCACTATAGGTGGAATAGAATGGTGGTTGTGGAGAAGACAAAAAGGGAGAAGATAGTCTCACATCAACTAGGCGTATCAACGGGCTATGGAGATGCCCATCAATAGATATCAATGTGAGTGAGTAGGGATTGCCATGCAACGGATGCACTAGAGCTATAAGTATATGAAAGCTCAAAAAGAAACTAAGTGGGTGTGCATCCAACATGCTTACTCATGAAGACATAGGGCAATTTGAGGAAGCGCATCATTGGAATATACAAGCCAATTTCTATAATGAAAAATTCCCACTAGTATATGGAACTGATAACATGAGAGACTCTCTACTATGAAGATCATGGTGCTACTTTGAAGCACAAGTGTGGTAAAAGGATAGTATCATTGTCCCTTCTCTCTTTTTCTCTCATTTTTTATTTGGGCCTTTTCTCTCCTTTTTTATGGCCTCTTTTCTTTCTTTCTTTTTCTTTTTTTTAATTTTTCGTTCGAAGTCTCATCCCGACTTGTGGGGGAATCATAGTCTCCATCATCCTTTCCTCACTGGGACAATGCTCTAATAATGATGATCACCACATTTCTATTTTTCTTACAACTCGATACTTAGAACAAAATATGACTCTATATGAATGCCTCCAGCGGTGTACCGGGATATGAAATGAATCAAGAGTGACACGTATGAAAGAATTATGAATGGTTGCTTTGCCACAAATACGATTTCAACTACATGGTCATGCTAAGCAATATGACAATGATGGAGTGTGTCATAATAAATGGAACGATGGAAAGTTGCATGGCAATATATATCGGAATGGCTATGGAAATGCCATAATAGGTAGGTATGGTGGCTGTTTTGAGGAAGGTATATGGTGGGTATATGATACCGGCGAAAGGTGCGCGGTATTAGAGAGGCTAACAAAGGTGGAAGGGTGAGAGTGTGTATAATCCATGGACTCAACATTAGTCATAAAGAACTCATATACTTATTGCAAAAATCTACAAGTTATCAAAGCAAAGTATTACGCACATGCTCCCAGGGGGATAGATTGGTAGGAAAAGACCATCGCTCGTCCCCGACCGCCACTCATAAGGAAGATAATCAATAAATAAATCATGCTCCGACTTCATCGCATAACGGTTCACCATACGTGCATGCTACGGGAATCACAAACTTCAACACAAGTATTTCTCAAATTCACAACTACTCAACTAGCACAACTTTAATATCACCATCTTCATATCTCAAAACGATTATCAAGCATCGAACTTCTCATAGTATTCAACACACTCATAAGAAAGTTTTATTATTAATCTTGTGTATCAAGCATATTAGGATTTTAAGAAAATTACCATGCTATTAAAGAATCTCTAAATAATCTAAGTGAAGCATGAGAGATCAATAGTTTCCATAAAACAAATCCACCACCGTGCTCTAAAAGATATAAGTGAAGCACTAGAGCAAAATTATATAACTCAAAAGATATAAGCAAAGCACATAGAGTATTATAACAAATTCCAAATCATGTATGGCTCTCTCAAAAGGTGTGTATAGCAAGGATGATTGTGGTAAACTAACAAGCAAAGACTCAAATCATACAAGACGCTCCAAGCAAAACACATATCATGTGGCGAATAAAAATATAGCTTCAAGTAAAGTTACCGATAGAAGTAGACGGAAGAGGGGATGCCTTGCGGGGCATCCCCAAGCTTTGGCTTTTAGGTTTCCTTAGATTATCTTGGGGGTGCCATGGGAATCCCCAAGCTTAGGCTCTTGCCATTCCTTGTTCCATAATCCATCAAATCTATACCCAAAACTTGAAAACTTCACAACACAAAACTTAAAGTAGAAAATCTTGTGAGCTCCGTTAGCGAAAGAAAATAAAAGACCACTTCAAGGTACTGTAATGAACTCATTCTTTATTTATATTGTTGCTATATCTACTGTATTCCAACTTCTCTATGGTTTATAAACTATTTTACTAGCCATAGATTCATCAAAATAAGCAAACAACACACGAAAAACAGAATCTGTCAAAAACAGAACAGTCTGTAGTAATCTGTAGCTAGCGCAAGATCTGGAACCCCAAAAATTCTAAAATAAATTTCTGGACGTCAGGAATTTATCAATTAATCATCTGAAATAATAATTAACTAAATAGCGCTTTCCAAATAAAAATGGCAGTAGTTCTCGTGAGCGCTAAAGTTTCTGTTTTTTACAGCAAGTTCAACAAGACTTTCCCCAAGTCTTCCCAACGGTTCTACTAGCCACAAACACTAATTAAACACAAAAAACACAACCAAAACATAGGCTAGATAAATTATTTATTACTAAACAGGAGCAAGAAGCAAGGAATAAAAAAAATTGGGTTGCCTCCCAACAAGCGCTATCGTTTAACGCCCCTAGCTAGGCATAACAAGCAAGGATAGATATAGATATTGCCATCTTTGGTAGGCAATCCATAAAGTGGATCTCATAATAGATTCATAAGGTTATTTAATTTTCTCTCTAGGAAAATGTTCCATGCCTTTCTTTAATGGAAATTGGAATCTAATATTTCCTTCCTTCATATCAATAATTGCACCAATCGTTCTAAGGAAAGGTCTACCAAGAATAATAGGACATGAAGGATTGCAATCTATGTCAAGAACAATAAAATCTATGGGCACATAATTCCTATTTGCAACAATAAGAACATCACTAATTCTTCCCATAGGTTTCTTAATAGTGGAATCCGCAAGGTGCAAGTTTAGAGAGCAATCATGAAAATCACGGAAACCTAACAAATCACACAAAGTTTTTGGAATCGTGGAAACACTAGCACCCAAATCATATAAAGCATAGCATTCATGATATTTAATTGTAATTTTAATAGTTGGTTCCCACTCATCATAAAGTTTTCTAGGGATAGAAACTTCCAATTCAACTTTTTCTTCATAACATTGCATCAAGGCATCAACGATATGTTTAGTAAACGCTTTATTTTGAATATAAGCGTGAGGAGAATTTAGCACGGATTGCAACAAGGAAATACAATCAATCAAAGAGAAATTTTCATAGTTAAATTCCTTGAAATCCATAATAGTGGGTTTAGCAACATCTAGGGTTATAATTTTTTCAATCCCACTATTATCAAATTTAGCATCAAGATCAACAAATTCCGAATTCTTGGAACGCCTTCTAGGTAAAGGTGGATCATATTCAGTCCCATCATTATCAAAATTCATATTGCAAAACAAAGATTTAATAGGGGACACATAAATAACTTTTAGATCTTCATCATTATTTTCATAGGAACTAGAAGAACACGCTCTTGTAAATGCATCTTTCTTAGCACGCATCCTAGCGGTTCTTTCTTTGCACTCATCGATGGAAATTCTCATGGCTTTGAGAGACTCATTGATATCATGCTTAGGTGGAATAGATCTAAGTTTCAAAGAATCAACATCAAGAGAAATTCTATCAACGTTCCTAGCCAAATCATCAATCTTAAGCAATTTTTCTTCAATTATAGCATTAAAATTCTTTTGCGAAGTAATAAATTCTTTAATATTAGATTCAAAATGAGAGGGCATCTTATTATAATTTCCATAAGAATTGTTGTAGGAATTACCATAATTATTAGAGGGATTACTAGGATAAGGCCTAGGGTTGAAATTTCCTCTATACGCATTGTTACCAAAATTGTTCCTACCAACAAAATTCACATCCATAGATTCATTATTATTCTCAATCAAAGTAGACAAAGGGCATACCATTAGGATCAGAAGAAACACTCTTATTAGCAAATAATTTCATAAGTTCATCCATCTTTCCACTCAAAACATTATTTTCTTCTATCGCATGCACCTTTTTATTAGTAGATCTTTCAGTATGCCATTGAGAATAATTAAACATAATATTATCTAGGAGTTTAGTAGCTTCTCCTAAAGAGATTTCCATAAAAGTGCGTCCTGCGGCCGAATCTAAAAGATTTCTAGAAGAACAATTCAATCTGGCATAAAATTTTTGTATAATCATCCACAAATTCAAACCATGCGTAGGGCAATTACGTATCATTAATTTCATCCTCTCCCAAGCTTGTGCAACATGTTCATGATCAAGTTGCTTAAAGTTCATAATATCGTTTCTAAGAGAGATGATCTTAGAGGGAGGAAAATACTTAGAGATAAAAGCATCTTTGCACTTATTCCATGAATCAATAATATTTTTAGGCAAAGACGAAAACCAAGCTTTAGCACGATCTCTAAGCGAAAAAGGAAATAGCATCAATTTAACAATATAATTATCCACATCTTTCTTCTTTTGCATGTCACACAAATCAAAGAAGCTATTTAGATGGGTAGCGGCATCTTCACTAGGAAGGCCGGAAAACGGATCTTTCATGACAAGATTCAACAAAGCAGTATTAATTTCACAAGATTCAGCATCGGTAAGAGGAGCAATCGGAGTGCTAATAAAATCATTGTTGTTGCTATTCGTGAAGTCACACAATTTAGTATTATCTTGAGCCATCGTGACAAGCAAGCAAACTAACACACAAGCAAACAAAAAGCAAGTGGGGAAAAAGAGGCAAATAGAGAAAGAGAGGGAGGATAGAGAGAGAGGGCAAATAAAATGGCAAGGGTGAAGTGGGGGAGAGGAAAACAAGACGCAAATGGCAAATAATGTAATGCGGGAGATAAGGGTATGTGATGGGTACTTGGTATGTTGACTTTTGCGTAGACCTCCCCGGCAATGGCGCCAGAAATCCTTCTTGCTACCTCTTGAGCACTGCGTTGGTTTTCCCCGAAGAGGAAGGGATGATTCAGCAAAGTAGCGTAAGTATTTCCCTCAGTTTTTGAGAACCAAGGTATCAATCCAGTAGGAGGCTACGTGCGAGTCCCTCGTACCTGCACAAAACAAATAAATCCTCGCAACCAACGCAAATAGGGGTTGTCAATCCCTATAAGGCCACTTACGAGAGTGAGATATGGTAGATATGATAATTTAATATTTTTGGCATTTTTGTGATAAAGATGCAAAGTAAAATAAAGGCAAAGTAAATAACAAAGGAAATAACTAAGTAGTAGGAGATTAATATGATAAAGATAGAACCGGGGCCCATAGGTTTCACTAGTGGCTTCTCTCGAGAGCATAAGTATTCTATGGTGGGTGAACAAATTACTGTTGAGCAATTGACAGAATTGAGCATCGTTATGAGAATATCTAGGCATGATCATGTATATAGGCATCACGTCTGAGACAAGTAGACCGACTCCTGCCTGCATCTACTACTATTACTCCACTCATCGGCCGCTATCTAGCATGCATCTAGAGTATTAAGTTAAAAACAGAGTAACGCCTTAAGCAAGATGACATGATGTAGAGGGATAAACTCATGCAATATGATGAAAACCCCATCTTGTTATACTCGATGGCAACAATACAATACGTACCTTGCTGCCCCTACTGTCACTAGGAAAGGACACCGCAAGATTGAACCCAAAGCTAAGCACTTCTCCCATTGCAAGAAAGGTCAATCTACTAGGGCAAACCAAATTGATAATTCGAAGAGACTTGTAAAGATAACCAATCATACATAAAAGAATTCAGAGAAGATTCAAATATTATTGATAGATAGACTTGATCATAAACCCACAATTCATCGGTCTCCACTAACACACAGCAAAAAGAAGATTACATCGAATAGTTCTCCACAAGAGAGGGGGAGAACATTGTATTGAGATCCAAAAAGAGAGAAGAAGCCATGTAGCTACTAACTATGGACCCGTAGGTCTGAGGTATACTACTCACACTTCATCGGAGAGGCTATGGTGTTGATGTAGAAGCCCTCTGTGATCGATGCCGCCTCCGGCGGAGCTCCGGAACAGGCCCCAAATGGGATCTCATGGATACAGAAAGTTACGATGGCGGAATTAGGGTTTTGGCTCCGTATCTGATCGTTTGGGGGTACGTAGGTATATATAGGAGGAAGGAGTACGTCGGTGGAGCAACAGGGGGCCCACGAGGGTGGAGGGCGCGCATGGGGGGTAGGCACGCCCCCCTACCTCGTGGCCTCCTCTTTCCTCTTGACGTCGGGTCCAAGTCTCCCGGGTCTTGTTCGTTGAGAAAATCACGTTCCCTGAAGGTTTCATTCCGTTTGGACTCCGTTTGATATTCCTTTTCTTCGAAACCCTAAAATAGGCAAAAAAAACAGCAATTCTAGGCTGGGCCTCCGGTTAATAGGTTAGTCCCCAAAATAATATAAAAGTGGATAATAAAGCCCAATAATGTCCAAAACAGTAGATAATATAGCATGGTGCAATCAGAAATTATATATACGTTGGAGACGTATCAGCGGCGTGCTCGACATCGGCGCGCCTATCGCCGTGTCAGTCGTCTGCATCATAGCGAGGGCATCCCCACTACCGCACTATGTGGCCAAGCTGTGGGCGAACGGCCCGCCGGGGGAGCCGAAAGGCAGGACCGACACCGTCAAGGTAGAAATGGAGGTGACAAGCAGCAAGGATCCCGACGACGTCGCCGTGCAGGAGCTGACCTTCTTCACAGTTTCACCCAAGCTGCTGGCCGGGGCTAAGATGGTGTCCCTCCACATTCAGATTGACAAGCTCATGTCCTAAATGATTCTAAAGTGCCTTCTGTTTATCTTAGTAATATGCTAATATAGGGGTTAGCTTGGTCTACTTTAGCTTAAGAGATGGTGGGTTTTGGTGGCAATGCAAAATCACTTTGACATCAGATCAACAGTTAAAGTAATTTCCAATAGTCGAATGGATATTTTGTGTCTGTTGGATATAAAGATCCTTTGGGTAAGAAGTATAAGAGCATCCACAGCGTGAGCCCCAAACAGGCGTCGAACAGCTTGTCTATATGGTTGTCCAAATATATACATCCTCTAAATCGACCTTGACAATGTCCATGCCTGGACAATGTGAAGGCGTCGTCTAAACTCAGTTGCAGCCATGATTTTTTGCTCTCCCCAGCGACGGCCCACCTGTCATGGTCCCTGTATATAGATGTTGTGATGCAAAACTGGACGTGTATATGAGGGAATATTTTTAGACCAATGTCTATATGAGTATATAGACATCCAAATATACACATGCTATTGGAGATGCTTTAACAGCTTATATCCTTGTTTGTTCAGGAAGTGTTGCATACTTGTGCGAGTTGACGCGACACATCAAAATAGTACTACTAGTAGTACTCCCTTTGATCCTAATTTCTCTACGCATAATAAGTCGAGGCGCAGATACCAAGGAGGGCATGGTTGTGTCTATACTTGGACAACCCACCCGACTGCGCACCAGGCAGACGAAGCTCGTGTCGTGTTGGTGGCTTGTGTAGCCCGCACATTAACCAAAACGTCGCGCCTCTAGCTTAGCCTCCGCATTTTAAACTTCTCAATCTCAAGGCCAAGGAGCAACGCAAAACCTATGATAGAGCCAATCGGATGTTTGAGAACACTACAATTCGTAGCGACAGATGCGTGTGTGAGAGAGGACGATTGTGTGCGTGCACCTCTTCTCTTCCTGTATAACGTACTCCCAAATTACCCATCACAAATTACTCATCGCGAAAACGGATGTATCTAGAACTAAAATACATCTAGATACATCCATATGTGCGACAAGTAATTCGGGACGGAGGGCTAAACTCAGAGTATAAGTGTATGTGGGTGGCATCGACCTAGGGAGCTAGAGATGGTGCATGCGAGAAGTCCCGAGATATAGGGGTGTCCATGGAAAAGAGGGACGGATATGATATGCGTCGATGTAATCGTCTGAAAAAAAGACTAGTCTATACCTCGCCACGAGGCTATTCTTGTCGAACACCCCAATAACCATAAGATATGTATCCGACGGTGCCAGTTATTGCACGTACACAGCAGTTGAAAAAGAAGTACCATGGGATATGCTACACCACAGACGAGAACACGTGCCCACGTTACCCCATCCGGGAATAGTGCACTTCGAAACTAGAATCGTCAATAAATTTTGAGCTTGCGTCTCGTCACATTCCAAATTACTACTACCGCACTATATTTAATTGCAAACCTGTTCACACTGATCACAACCTAAATGGTTTCCCACTTAGGAGCGTATTAATAGTACTTGGTTATAAATACTACTATGCCAAGATGACGCACATTCGTCCTCAACTCCTCATCCAGAAAAAACAATTAAATCATTCAACATCATTCCCTTGCGTCTGCCATGGCCAGCGTGAGTTCTAGGTTGAGATGTTTCCACTAGGGAGAGGCGAGCATGGAAGAGGAAGCACGAGAGATGTCCCGCCTCGCTGCGAAAGTAGCCGACATGTCCACCCGCACAGTAGTAGCAGCAAAGAGGTCCCGCCGCGCTGTAGAAGCAGCATGGAGGTCCCGCCGCGCCATCGACGTAGCAGACTGGTCCGTCCACGCCGTGGAAGCAGCAGAGATGTACCGCCGCGCCGCCGAAGTAGCACGGAGGTCCCGCCGCACCGTGGCGGCCTAGGAAAATTTCTCGTGGGTAGGCGAGGACTCTTACAGGCGCATGCATGCGATCGTCCATAGCCAGAGGGATCAGATCTCTAGCTGGGCGAGGTTGCAGGACGAGGCTACCGGCGTCATTCGGCAACTAGGGGAGTGCAATGCGAAACTCCGGGCTGAGCGCGACCTGCTGAGGGCGAAGATCGCGGGAAGGGCGAAGCAGGAGGAGGAGACTGCTGCCTTGTTGCAGAGGACGGGTGTCATCGTCAAGAAACTTATGGACGCGAATGTCATGCTTCGCATCGAGTGCAACAGGCTGGTGGAGGAATCTGGGGATGCTGCCAAGCAGCATATTATGAACATGAAATTGATGAAAGATATCATCGCCGCTCGCCGCGAGAACTAGTCTCTGCGACTTGAAGCGCATAAAGAAAGTAGAGATCAGCGAGCCAGATCGTTGTATGCGTCTTCCTTCTTCTTTTGCCCTTGTGCATTTCGGGCATAGCCGCATGTTGCTTTTTTAATTATCTTCCTAATTATGTAAGATAATTATTATCCACTCTCATCGTCCATAAATATATTCAGCAGTCTTGCCATAAGTCATAGTAGATGCTATATAGGTCCGTTGAATCTTACATCAAGATCGATGGAAAATTTCTTTTCAGATTTTCTTTTTTCTCTGTTAAATCTCACTCGAGTGAGACATAGCCAGGCCATTAAACAGAGGCTCGAGCGCCATTAATGGAGACCTTGGGAGAGAGGTGGACGGCAGATGGAGGTCAAAGGGCTCTCCTCCCGATAAGCACGCACAGGGGTCTGATCGCACGCCTCCCGTACTCAAATAGCTACCCTGCATGGTGCCTCCTAGCTAATAAAAAAAGGGGACGCGTGGCGGCACGTAGATGGTAAATAGAACACCCATGGTCTCAATAATACCTGTGTTTCCGATTGTAATGTGACAGCATTTGTTCCAAAATGACTTTGTTGATTGTTAATGTGTGCGCCTTCGCAAATCGGTCAGCAAAATTACCACAGCATGTTGGTGCCATGTCATGACACCAAGCCAAGTTTCATGATTTTCATGTGTGTTTTGGATTTACAGGAATTAGAAAACCAAGTTTTCTCAATGTTTCTAGCCGAGCCACGACGCCCAGATGTTTGAATTTCATCCCCATTTCTTGCATGGGACCTAGAAATTTACCCGAGGACACACATGTGATTTTTCAACCAGCTTTGGTGCACTGGAGCATGTGCTTGTATTTCAAATTTGAATTATGCACACAAAGGTGACACGTTCCCTCTCAGAACCACGAACCTTCTTGAGAGAAGCTCTGGTTTGCAAGAAGCTTATACTAAAACTTGTTCCTATTGGGCCAATTTTTTTACCACAACATGGTAGTACCATGACATGACACTATGCCAAGTGTCATGATTTTCAGACTTTTTTTGCATTTTCAAGAATTTTAAAACCAAGTTTCTCAATGTTCTCGGCTGAGCCACCATGCCCAGATATTTGAATTTCATTCCCATTTCTAGCATGGGACCTAGAAATTCACCCGAGGACACACATGTGATCTTTCAACCAACTTTGGTGCTCGGGAGCATGTGCTTGTAGTTCAAATTTGAATTATGCACATTAAATGACCAGAAAAATCAATTAATGTATAAAAAAGGCCAAACGAACCTGGTATAATTCCAAAATTTAACAGGGCACTCATGTAGTTCTACGTTGCCTCTGTAAAGAAACTCAAGGGGGGCAGTGTATATTGTTTTGCACTCAAATGTGACACGTTCTCTCTCAGAACCACGAGCCTTCTTGAGAGAAGCTCCGGTTTGCAAGAAGCTTATACCAAAATTTGTTCCTATTCGGCCATTGTTTTACCACGACATGGTAGTACCATGACATGACACCATGCCAAGTTTCATGATTTTCAGGCATGTGTTGGATTTACAAGAATTTTAAAACCAAGTTTCTCAATGTTCTCGGCCGAGCCACGATGCCCAGGTGTTTGAATTTTATTCGCATTTCTTGCATGGGACCTAGAAATTTACCCGAGGACACACACACATGTGATTTTTCAACCAACTTTCATGCACGGGAGCATGTGCTTGTAGTTCAAATTTGAATTATGCACATTAAATGACCAGAAACTCAATTAATGTATAAAAAGGCCAAACAAACCCGGAATAATTCCAAAATTTAACAGGGCACTCACGTAGTTCTATGTTGCCTCTGTAAAGAAACTCAAGGGGGTAGCGTATATCATTTCACACTCAAAGGTGGCACGTTCCCTCTCATTACCACGAGCCGTCTTGAGAGAGGCTCCGGTTTACAAGAAGCTTATACCAAAACTTGTTCTGAATATGCCCAATTTTTTACCACAACAAGTTAGTGCCATGACATGATAGCATGCCAAGTTTCATGATTTCCAGGCTAGTTTTGGATTTACATGAATTTAAAAACCAACTTTCTCGATGTTCTTGGCCGAGTAATGACACCCAGATGTTTGAATTTCATTCCCATTTCTTGCATGGGACCTAGAAATTCACCCAAGGACACACATGTGATTTTTCAACCAACTTTGGTGCACCGGAGCATGTGCTTGCAGTTGAAATTTGATTATCCACATTAAATGTCCAGAAACTCAATTAATGTACAAAAAATGCCAAACGAACCCGGAATAATTCTAAAATTTAACAAGGCACTCATATACTTCTATGTTGCGTGTGTAAAGAAAATTTGGAGGGAGGCAGTGTATATCGTTTCGCACACAAAGGTGACATGTTCCCTCTCGGAACCACGAGGCTTGTTGAGAGAATCTCCGGTTTTGCAAGAAGCTTATACCAAAACTTATCCCAATACAGCCAAGAATTATAGATATATGAAAATAGGGTTTAGATTATCCCGAACATCTCAACACCTAGACCAATGTACACTTCTTTGAATTCGACATAAAATGGATACAAATATTTGAATTGGAGATCGTATATCACATGTAGTTTATAGTGAAATATGATTACTGCTATATGCATGTTTCTTGTTCTCAAGATATTATTTAAATGATTGTATAACTTGACAACAATCGTATTCAAATAAGGAAAATTGATTAAAATTTAGTCCATACGGTAGACGACAATATATATGTTCATAGGGTGGAGTAAAATGTTCATATACGATGGAAGATCAAAATGTAGGACTACATCCATTATAAACCGCAAGGTCACCTAACGATATATTCGAATTCAACATAACGTGGATTCAAAAATTGAAATTCGATATCCTGGCATTTGTAATCATATAAAAGGCACATGACTCTTTATTTTGGTGGGAATTGATTTGTTTTTTGTTGTTGTTGAGGGAAGTGCGAATCGATTTGGTATTGTATAGGGTAATCTTGTTCTCCTGATTTTTTACATTTTTCTTGTAGTTTTTTGAATGACATTTATAGCAATATAGTAAAAGGGGACATGACTCTCTTGTGTCTTGTATGAATTGTTTTTTTGTACATGTTAAGTTTGTTCTGCCGAACAAGGAATCCGCACCTTGTTATCCCGAAATTTTCAAGCTTGAGTATCTTTTGTCTCATCTGCTTTGAAACTCCCGCCTCTTCAACCCGTGCCGCGCCTTGTTATCCCGAAATTTCAACGCGCGCGAAAACTCCCTCCTCATCCAAAATCGGTCCCGCAGCCCAGACACGTGAAATCCCCCTTCTACCCCTCAGCCGGAAATGTCGGTTCGACGTTGTGGTATCAAAAGCAGTGGGGGTACGCTGGTAACTTACCCTACATTTCGAACAAGTGGGTCCCTAAGCCATGGATCCCCTACCTTCCTCTTCGTCCCCTATTCATACACCGAGGCCGCCAAAAGCCATGAAACCCCACGCTCCTCGGTCGGCCTCCCGACCGCCGCCCAGCCGAAGACTCTTCCCCGACGAGGTCGTCCACCGCAACAGCTCGCCGTCCCTGATCTACCGCACCGGATGAGCATCTGTTGTCGATCTAGTCGTCCCACCGGATCAGCCGCCCCATCCTCCACCTCCAAGGAGCTACCCTGACGTTCGCCTCGTCTATCGTGCCACCTCCATCCGCGCAGCGCCGTCTTGACCTGCCCTACCGGAACCGCAACACCCTCACCAATTCCTCCGATGAAGCCGAGGCCAACTCGGCACCACCAAGGAGGTTCTGCACTCACCGCTGCATTTTATCTTTTATTTGATCTCACGGGGCTGCCGGTGCTCAATACCGAGCAGCCATTGCGGGTCTCCATCGACGGCGCCGTCGCCGGCCACTTTATCCATGGCATCTCTCCCGCATGTCGTTGCTTCCTCAGGGGCGACTTTCACACCGGCACTAGCTGCAGCTGCTCCGGCTCTCGCTTGTGCTGCTACTGCAGCTGCTCCGGCTCTCGCTCGTGCTGCTACTGCTACTGCTCCGGCTCCAGCTCTGGCTCGCGCTGCTACTGCTGCTGCTCTGGCTCTCGCTCGCACCGCAGCTCTATTCTTGATGTCGATCGCGCTGCTGCACTACTCTCGGTTTCGTTCGTGCTGCTGTTGTGCTCTGATATTATTGTCAGTCGCGGTGCTGCTCCGCTCTTGCTCTCGTCCGTGTTGCTGCTCTGCCCTTGCTCTCACTCGCGCTGCTGCTGCTGCACAACCTCCGGCAACTACAGGAGTTGCTGCTTTAGCACTCGCTCGCGGTTCTGCTGCACGACTTGCTCTCTGCTAGTGTGTTCCCTGCTCGAGCTTCTGCTGATTTAGATCACTGCTTCTCTGCAACTAGTGCTCGAACGCCCTAAACATCTATTGCAATGCTCTTCTACTAGTTCAATCAGTTTCGCCAGTAAAATTCATTTTCGACCATAAAGTTCAGTTTCTTCAGTTAAGTTCAGAGTAAACAGTATTTACAGCATCTGTCGGAGCGGCCGTGGCGTGGCTGATGCGTTTTACATCTAGAACTTTTTGGTGATGTATTTTACATTATCTATTGCAGATGATATTAGAGTCCCACTTCAGATTAACGTTGTCTGTCTTGTCCTGCTTCAGCCTCACTACCGTACACCTCACCGGAGCTACTCCAACGAGGGAACCGTCCATCACAGCGGAGCAGTACCCTCGGTGCCATTTCCAGAGGCCTTAGATCTTCTTCTCCGCCTCTGACAGTCACACCAGCATCACCATCCTCCACGTCCAACCTAATGATGCTGAGGTCGACAAGGCTATGCCAAATAGGTTGTACACTCGTTGCATCACTTTGTTACTCTGCATTCACGTCGATCCCTCAGGGATCCTTTGCTATGGAACTACTATGGTACTACCATTCGTGCATTTGGTTAAGAGTGGAGCAAAGCAAAACTACATGATTTTTTCCTTTGGTGTCTCTTTCAAAGAAAAATGGTAGGAATTTTAATATCCAGTTGGATGTCCTTTTCAAATTAATATGCATGAAGAACAGGACTAATTGCATTACTATCATAATAAGATTCTTATTTTTTCATTTTCACGTGGTTTGACTTTAATTTGACCATGTTTCTCCATTCCTATGTTCTTCCAATTCATGTGAACCAAACACTGAGGTTCGCATAAATCCTATGTTTCCAAATGCTCTATTTTGCATGTTCATTCCTATCCTATTCTTGTGTTTTTCCTGTCCCTGTGTTTATAGAACCCTCCAATTCTAAGGAGGCCTTACAGATTTACTTCATTTTCAGATAGGTGTCAAAGAAAACTCTGTGTGTTATGTCCTGCTGCTGCCGTGCCATCATCCACCCCACCTGAGGTGCACCATCGACAGAAGCATTCACTGCAGCAGAGATTCCCCCTGTAAACTTTCTTTTGCCACATCAGATCATCTTTCCCATTGCCGGCAGCCACGCCAATTGCAATACCATCATCAACTGAGCATATGAACCTGAGGACTACACAGTTTCGGAAGAGATGTCACAGTCTTTCTGTTTGGTTATGTTATACATTGGCTATTATTACCTGCTACTTTATCGTTCAAACTTGAGTTTTAAAATGCCCGTGGGTCTCATATCGTGGCAGCAACGAATAGTATCTGTCTACTATCTGGTTCATCTGGAGTCTTCTATGTGGTTCATGTTGGGTGGGCAACAAACAGTAGATGACCCATTGTCTATCTTTTTCAACTAAAGCTATAATCTACCTGCTATCATTAGTTTTGGATCTATCCACTCGTTTGCTACCATCAGTCTTGATTTTTGCATTCACCCCTTAGGTCTTACAAAATCTAACTAATTTTTTATTTTGTATGTCAGTTATTGTACACAATCGTACTAACACATGTAGAGAAAAAGAGAAGACCGTTGCGTGGGAATACAATGTCATGCAGATGCCGCTCTATGGTGGCCAAAGTGCCCCCCTCCCACCATTCTAGATTGTATTCCAGAGGAAGATAAATATTCATATGGGATTTAGAGGGAGCCGACCACTCCTATTTAACACCTAAGGTGTTTGCTCTAACCTGCCATGCTGATGTTGGTCATATCATGCATATGGCGCCTCGCATTGCTTACATTATTCATCTTATATGTCACCATCATAGTTTAGATTTTCTTTGGGTGAATGCCACATGCTTGGTCTCTATATCATACTCACACCATTCCTAAATATTTGTCTTTTTAGAGATATCAACAAGTGACTACATACGGAGCAAAATGAGTGAATCTACACTCTAAAATATGTCTATATACATCTGTATGTAGTTGTCCATTTGAAATCTCTAAAAAGACAAATATTTAGGAACAAAGGGAGTATATGGGAATTATGCAATGCCATTTTCTTTAGCCAGGCATCATATACGTGAATCATGCAATACCATCCTGTTTAGCCAGTCATCGTATATGTGAATTGTATCATGCCATATTTTTTCATAATGTATTCCATTTGTCAGCAATGTTTATACATTCATCTACTCTTCCTGTGCATCAACCATTTGAGTCCGTCATGGGAAAATCTGGAGTGAAAACAAGGTCTTCTGAGCAGTCAGTGCCACCTGTCGATGCATATTTCTTGCTAGTTACAAATAGCTCCTCAAAGGAGGATTCATAGATAGATGACCAGTCATATCCCCCCCCCCCGAGGTGCATGCTCTAACTTGGTAAGGTCATATTGCTCATATCATGCATATGGTGTCTTACATTGCCATGCCATCTGTTTAGATTAGACATGCTTTGTGTGAATGCCTCCTCTTTGCTTTCTGTATCAGATATGTGAATTATGCAATGCAATGTTTTTCAGCCAGTTATCATATATGTGAATTATGCACCACCATGTAGCCAGGCATCATATATGTGAATTATCTCATGCCATCTTTTTTCATTACGTATTCCATTTGTCGACAATATGTGTATATTGAACTACTCTTCAAGTGTATCAACAATTTGAGCCGGTTATGGAAAAATCAGGAGTGAAAAGAAGGTCTTCAGAGCAGGCAATGGTACCTGTGGAAGCATATATCTCGATGGTTACAGGGAGCTCCTCAGAGGAGGATACAGAGACAGATGACCAGTCCTATATCCCACCTGAGGTGTGCTACCTCTTCAGCACTGCTTTGGTTTTCCCTTGAAGAGGAAAGGGTGGTGCAGTAAAGTAGCGTAAGTACTTGCCTCAGTTTTTGAGAACCAAGGTATCAATCCAGTAGGAGACCACGCGCGAGTCACCTCGTACCTACACAAGCAAATAAGAACCTTGCAACCAACGCGATAAAGGGGTTGTCAATCCCTTCACGGCCACTTACAAGAGTGCAATCTGATAGAGATGATAATAATAAGATAAGTATTTTTAGTATTTTTATGATATTGATTGAAAGTAAAGATTGCAAAATAAAATAGATTGGAAACTTGTATGATGGAAAATAGACCCGGGGCCATAGGTTTCACTAGTGGCTTCTCTCAAGACAGCATAAGTATTACGGTGGGTGAACAAAGTACTATCGAGCAATTGATAGAAAAGCAAATAATTATGAGAATATCTAGGTATGATCATGTATATAGGCATCACGTCTGAGACAAGTAGCCCGAAACGATTCTGCATCTACTACTATTACTCCACACATCGACTGCTATCCAGCATGCATCTAGAGTATTAAGTTCATAAGAACAGAGTAACGCCTTAAGCAAGATGACATGATGTAGAGGGATAAATTCATGCATATGATGTAAACCCCATCTTTTTATCCTCGATGGAAACAATACAATATGTGTCGTTTCCCTTTCTGTCGCTGGGATCGAGCACCGTAAGATTGAACCCAAAGCTAAGCACTTCTCCCATTGCAAGAAAGATCCAATCTAGTAGGCCAAACCAAACTGATAATTCGAAGAGACTTGCAAAGATAAACTAATCATACATAAAAGAATTCAGAGAAGATTCAAATATTGTTCATAGATAATCTGGATCATAAACCCACAATTCATCAGATCTCGACAAACACACCGCAAAAGAAGATTAAATCGAATAGATCTCCAAGAGAATCAAGGAGAACTTTGTATTGAGATCCAAAGAGAGACAAGAAGGCATCTAGCTACTAGCTATGGACCCGAAGGTCTGAGGTAAAATACTCACACATCATCGGAGGGGCCATGGAGTTGATCTAGAGGCCCTCCGTGATCGATGCCCCCTCCGGCGGAGCTCCGGAAAAGGCCCCAAGATGGGATCTCTTGGGTACAGAAGGTTGCGGCGGTGGAAATAGGGTTTCGTGGTGCTCCTGGATGTTTGCGGGGTATATGAATATATATATATATATATATATATATATATATATATATATAGGAGGAAGAAGTAGGTCGGTGGAGCAACGAGGGGCCCACGAGGGTGGAGGGCGCGCCCCCTGCATCGTGGCCTCCTCATTGATTTCTTGACGTCCACTCCAAGTCCTGTGGATCACGTTTGTTGAAAAAATCATGCTCCCGAAGGTTTCATTCCGTTTGGACTCCGTTTGATATTCCTTTTCTGCGAAACACTGAAATAGGAAAAAAAACAACAATTTGGGCTGGGCCTCCGGTTAATAGGTTAGTCCCAAAAATAATATAAAAGTGTAAAATGAAGCGTGTTATCATCCAAAATAGATAATATAATAGCATGGAACAATCAAAATTATAGATACGTTGGAGACGTATCAAGGTGTATGCTCTAAGTTGCAATGTTTATATTTCTCATGTCATGCATATGGTGTCTTGCATTGCTTAGTTTAGACATCATATGCAGAATATTGAATTCCATCTGCTTAGTTTAGAGATCATACATGCGAGTGCCAGCTGCTTAGTATATGAATCAATTATGTCAATTATATCATGCCATCTTGTATACTTAGACAACATTTATGTGAATTATTTCATCCCAACCTATTTTAAAAAGACATCATATAGTTGTGTCATGTCATCCTGTTTAGATACTCATCATATGTTGAATTATGCCATTATATCATGTTAAATTATCCATCATATATCTGAAACTGTGTCATGCTATCCTGTTTAGTTAGGCATCATATATGTGAAATTGTGTCGTGCTGTCCTGTTTGGTTAGACAACATATATGTGAATTACCACATCTGTCTATCATACAATGTCTGTACGTTCAATTTATTTTCTTTTTTATTAGCCATTTGAATTGGAGGGGGTGATGGCAGTATCTAAGGGAGCAAAACACCGTTCTTCACAAAAGACAGTGCTACCCGTCCATGCAGATAGAACAATGGTTGTACTGGCCCACAAACATGCCCCGCCACACATAATCGACACTCTTCCAGATTGCACACTTACACCGTTGGGCAGAGAACCAACTACAACCCATCTAACCCCGACCCCAGCGGATAGTAAGCCACTTCTAGTTGACAAAGCACCATGTCCACCATAGAGTACCCCCACACGAGCAGTTTGTAAAGCAACTGCAGTGCACAAAGCATGAAGACCACCATAGCAAACCCAAACTCCACGTTTAAAGCAGAAGAGCAATTGTTCTGAGGTTAGATTCCGTAGCTATGGTCCATACTCCTTTGTTGTTGCATCACTGTATTTACTCATACCAACTACTTTCGAATTTGAAGGATCCAATTGAAACTCCAATGGCGCAACAGGTATGTTTTAAACCTATTTCTTTAACTGGATTGATGTTCTAACTTCTTGCTCTATGTTGATTTCAGTTTCTGTTGTATAAATAGTTATGTTCTCATGTGATGCACATTACAAGTGTTGCCAATGTTATGTAGTTTCTCACAGTTATATTATGTCTATCCTGCTGTGTCTTAAAAATATATGAGTCGAACTGTATCGCTATCTTGATTTGGCAACATAAACTAGAATGATATGGACAATACAGTGACCATAGTACATAGATATATGTTTGTTTTATGTTGTTATCCTGTCCACCTTACTACTAAACCGGTTTACCAAAATGAGTTTGGTATACTACATGCTAAACTTGTGATGTGTCTGCTTGTTTCTCTTGTAGTATGTGGACAGAATATTGGAGAAGAGCACGCCACTATGCAATGGTAGAGAAAGTAATGCAAATAATGTTCAAGATAGTGAGACAACCATGTTGTTCTCCAAGCAAGGTGATAAAAAAATCTTGTAGATAGTGAGAAAACCCCACAGTCCTGCATTGATGTAGTGTTCGAGTTACTGGCTAGTACCACTGGCACAAGCTCTTCGCCCTCGCTGCCTGAATCACTTCAGCTTCTTCAGTCTCAGCTACAAGCTGAAAGGCATCAGTCAGCTGTGCTGCGGCAAGAAGCCGAAGTACTGAGGCAGTCCCTGCAGAATTCAGATGCATACTTTCGGGTGCAACAGCAAGTGCTGGAGGATTTAAGCGCCAAACAAGAGAAAGTTAATAAGCTTGCTAAGCATCTTGCCAGCATTATGGGTACCCAGGATATTGTTTCTTGAGCTCTTCTTAAGTGGTTTCAGTGCTGGACTTGTGTTGTTGTGGCGTTTATTTGCACTGGTCGCCAAGTTTGATAACCAGTGTATATGATATGGTACTTTGTTCCCTACATTTGCACTGGTGGCGAACTTTGATGCCCAGTGGATGTAATATGTGTAATAGCCGTGATAGCCTAGCGTAAGTTGCTTGCTTATTTATTTCCTTGTTGTCTTGTTTATTTGTTTGCTTGTAGTCAGTGTAGTTCTTTTTCCGCGGTTTGCTAGTGGCCGCTGATACGTTTCCAACGTATCAATAATTTTTGATTGCTCCATGCTATATTATCTACTGGTTTGGACATTATTGGGCTTTATTATCCACTTTTATATTATTTTTGGGACTAACCTATTAACCCGAGGCCCAGCCCAGAATTGCTGTTTTTGCCTGTTTTAGGGTTTCGAAGATAAGGAATATCAAACGGAGTCCAAACGGAATGAAACCTTCGGGAACGTGATTTTTAGGAAGATTGTGATCCGGGAGACTTGGACCCTACGTCAAGAAAAGAAACAAGAGGCCACGAGGTAGGTGGGGCGCGCCTGCCTACCCCAGGCGCGCCCTCCACCCTTGTGGGCCCCCTGTTGCTCCACCGATGTACTCCTTCCTCCTATATATATCCACGTACCCCCAAACGATCAGATACGGAGCCAAAACCCTAATTCCACCGCCGTAAATTTCTGTATCCATGAGATCCTATCTTGGGGCCTGTTCCGGAGCTACCTTGGAGGGGGCATCGATCATGGAGGGCTTCTACATCAACACCATAGCCTCCGCGATGAAGTGTGAGTAGTTTACCTCAGACCTACGGGTCCATAGTTAGTAGCTAGATGGCTTCTTCTCTCTTTTTGGATCTCAATACAATGTTCTCCCCCTCTCTTGTGGAGAACTATTCGATGTAATCTTCTTTTTGCGGTGTGTTTGTTGAGACCGATGAATTGTGGGTTTATGATCAAGTCTATCTATGAATAATATTTGAATCTTCTCTGAATTCTTTTATGTATGATTGGTTATCTTTGCAAGTCTCTTCGAATTATCAGTTTGGTTTGGCCTACTAGATTGATCTTTCTTGCAATTGGAGAAGTGCTTACCTTTGGGTTCAATCTTGTGGTGGCCTTTCCCGGTGACAGTAGGTGCAGCAAGGCACGTATTGTATTGTTGCCATCGAGGATAACAAGATGGGGTTTTATTCATATTGCATAAGTCTATCCCTCTACATCATGTCATCTTGCTTAAGGTGTTAGTCTGTTTTTAACTTAATACTCTAGATGAATGCTGGATAGCGGTCGATGAGTGGAGTAATAGTAGTAGATGCAGGCAGGAGTCGGTCTACTTGTCTCGGACATGATGCCTATATACATGATCATGCCTAGATATTCTCATAACTATTCTCAATTCTGTCAATTGCTCAACAGTAATTTGTTCACCCACCGTAGAATACTGATGCTCTAGAGAGAAGTCTCTAGTGAAACCTATGGCCCCCGGGTCTATATTTATCATATTGAGCTCCTACTACCTAGTTATTTCCTTTGCTATTTACTTTTCCTTTATTTTACTTTGCATCTTTATCATAAAAATACCAAAAATATTATCTTTATCATATCTATCAGATCTCACTCTCGTAAGTGGCCTTATAGGGCTTAACAACCCCTATATGCGTTGGTTGAGAGGATTTATTTGTTCTGTGCAGGTATGAGGGACTCGCGCGTAGCCTCCTACTGGATTGATACCTTGGTTCTCAAAAACTGAGGGAAATACTTACGCTACTTTGCTGCATTATCCCTTCCTCTTCAGGGAAAACCAACGCAGTGCTCAAGAGGTAGCAGCCGCAATAACCTATTTTTTAAAACTAGGCCACAATAACCATGGGCTACGTATTTATTGTAGTTACCATGGGCCTCATACGGGCCGTAGAAACAATGGGCCTTCTTAGGGTCGTAGAAAGAATTGGCCTTCTATGGGCCGTAGCATCAATGGGCCTTCTACGTGACGTATGATCGATAGGCCAAACATGGGCCAATAACAGACCACATTATGGGCTGTAAACGGGCTAGATTTGGAATCGTCCGTTCATGGGCCGACAATAACATGCCGTCGTCAATCGGCTGTATTTGATGACGTTATGAAAGCAGCCCAACAGATTAACTGGCCGTAAACAGGCCGATTGTAACTGTGGGCTGAATTTGGCCCACAAGTAGAAAAGGCCAATGACAGGCCGTAAGTAACAGAATGCTGGAAATGAGCCCAAGAATAAATGGGACCTGAGAAGGCCGAAATATAACATGAGCTAGAAATGGCCCAATGGAATAATGGACCATTATTAGGTATAAAGGGGTACACTGTTCATCACGGGCCGGATTCACCACGGGCCGTTAATGGGCCAAGAGCTACAAATGTGTAACGCCCTCGATGCGGCTATATCTCCCACGTGTCGAGGCACGACTTAGAGGCATAACCGCATTGAAAGCAATGTCGCAAGTCGGGAAATCATCACACATCCCATGTACATAAATAATATAAAGGGGAATAACATAGTTGGCTTACACTCGCCACGTCACATCAAAGTACATAAATAACATCCATCATACAATTCACTCATGGCCCGACTACGGCGCCAAAATAGAAAAAGACCCCCAACATGCGACAAGGCCCTGAATCTAACCCCGAATAGGCACCACTACTGATCATCAGGAAAAGACACATAGTAACGCTGAGTGTCCTCGTCGTACTCCCACTTGAGCTCGAGCGCGCCATCTGGAGCTGTATCATCTGTCCCTGCATCTGGTGTAATAGTAATCTGTGAGCGACAGGGACTCAGCAATCTCGCACCCTCGCGATCAAGACTATTTAAGCTTAACAGGTAGGAAAGGGGTAATCTATAAGTGGAGCTGCAGCAAGCGACTAGCATATATGATGGCTAACTTATTCGCAAAAGAGGGCGAGAAGAGGAGGCAAAGCGCGAGCGAGAAACTAGAGAGCAACCTGCGCAAACATAACTCCAACACCGTGTCCACTTCCCGGACTCCGCCGAGAAGAGGCCATCACGGCAACACACTTAGTTGATTCATTTTCATTAATTAAGGTTCAAGTTATCTACAACCGGACATTAACAAATTCCCATCTGCCCATAACCCTGGGCACGGCTTTCGAAAGATCAATCCCTGCAGGGGGTCCCAACTTAGCCCATAACAAGCTCCCACGGTCAACGAAGGAATAGACCTCCACCCAAGACACACCGATCAGACTCGGTATCTCGGTACAACAAGATGATTCGACAGGTTAAAGCAAGACCAGCAACACCGCCCGAATGTGCCGACAAATCCCGATAGGAGCTGCACATATCTCTTTCTCAGGGCACACTCAGATGAGCGCTCCATACAACTAAAACCAAACCTCGAGTTTCCCCGAGGGGGCGCTGCACAGGACTCTAGTTCGGACCAACACTCAGAGGAGCACTGGCCCGTGGGGGGGCTAAAATAAAGATGACCCTCGGGCTCCGGAAACCCAAGGGAAAAAAGGGTAGGTGGCAAATGGTAAAACCAATGTTGGGCATTGCTGGAAAAGCTTTAATCAAGGCGAACTATCAAGGGGTTCCCATTATAGCCCAACCGCGTAAGGGACGCAACAATCCGGGAACATAACACCGATATGACGGAAGCTAGGGCGGCAAGGGTGGAACAAAACACTAGGCGAGAGGCTGAGCCTTCCACCCTTTACCAAGTATATAGATGCATTAAGATAACATAGCAATATAATGATATCCCAACAAGTAAATAGATGTTCCAACAAGGAACGGCTCCAATCTTCACCTGCAACTAGCAACACTATAGCCAATCAACGGTTTGCTAGGACAATGGTGGGTTAGAGGCTCAATCATGGCAATTGGGAGGCTGACAAGCAAGTGGTAGGCATCGTAGCATTGGCAAAGCAAAAGAGCGAGCAAACTAGCATAGCAAAGATAGTAGTGATTTCGAGGGTATGATCATCTTGCCTGCACAGTTGTCAGAGTTGACTGGATCCTCAAAAACAAACTCAACGGGCTCCTCGTTAGCGAACTCGTCTCCCGACTCTACCCAACAACACAAACAAGCAAAAAGGATACAATCAACCACGTGCAAGGGCAACCAATAATATGCAAAGATGGTATGCTATGCGGGATGCGATGCGGGATGCAAAATGCAAGACGTGACAGGAAATGCATGAACCTGGCCTCAACTTGGAAATCCAAGTGTCCCACTGGATAGAGGGGAAGAAATCCACTGAAAACGATATAAAGATCATAGGAATTGGAGCTACAGTTTGGAAATGGCAAGCGTTTTACGAAACGAGCCGATCTGCGATTTACAGCAAGTAGGCTCCTAAATGCAATGAAATGAACATGCTACAGCCACCAAACATGAAAACAAAAGGCATGGCAGGGATGTACACAAGATGCTTAACAAATCACTAGGACTGAGCCATAGGCAAATTCATCTATTAAGGGGTTCAAACGAGCATGGCCAAACTGAATAAGCAAAACAGATTTCAGACTTAGCGAAATTAATGCTAGTCTGAAATTTCAGACCACGATGCTCTCTCCGGAGCAGCAAAACAACATGAAACATAACCTGAACATGGCAAGCAAGAGCATGGCATGGAGGTACTCAACAAGCTTAACAAAACACCCAAAATGACCTGGGGCCAAAAGGGTTCACAAAATACTCTAACAAGCACACGAACATCGATGAAACACAATCAGTTTTCAGACTTGGTGAAAACTGAGACATGCTGAAATTATAACTCATGGAGGCATGTAAATGAGCTCAATGCACTCACTACGGTGCAAGTCATGGCAAGGAAAGCATATATCCATAAATAAGGCACAAAATGCTAGCTAGACATGGCAAGAACAATGGCATAGCATGCACGAGTCACTAGCAATGGCACCGGCAAAATCGCAAAAGAGTTCACGATCTGCCCAAATTAACAACTATGCAAAAGTTGAGCTCGATTGAGTCAACCTAGGGTGCTCTAACATAACAAGTAAAGACAGGGATGGATAGAGCACAACAAGCATAACAAATCACTCTCACTAATCATCCTCAAAAGAGGCACGGATCACTAGGAAACAAGCTGGACAAATAGCATCATGAACTAAAACATCCCAGACTTAGTGAAAATCACTAAGTCCCTGAAATCAGCAAACTTAGGTACCCCTCTTTGCAAGCTTGCACAAGACACCACACACATCCCAAAAATGCATGGGTGGCACCTCTGGAAAGAAAACAACATGCTTAACAATTCATTCCAAAGGGGCACAGGCATATCATGCACACAATAATCATGGCAAAAATGACAAAAGTCAATGATGAGCTAATGAATCTGCAATTTAACTCACGATGCCTCCTTCTAACAGCATTTTGGGCATCAATATGAACTCAAATGCAAATTATGCAATGGAATGAAACGATGTACTCGTCGAGACGAAGATTTTGATATATCATATGTCCAAAGCGGAGCTACAGTTGCGAAGATATGAGCAGTCAAAGATAGCATAAAAATATGAGGGAGAAGAGGGAAAGTCAACCCCTAGGGTTTGCAAATTCCAGATCTGAGATCCGCACGGATTACGAGGCCGCCGGAGGACACTGTTCACCGCCGGAGTGGAAGGAGACCGGGGCGGCCGGATCTCTCGCCGGAGATCGCGGGAGCCGCCGGAGAGGCGCGCCGGCGAGGGGAGGACGCCGGGGACACGGCGCTCGGCGCCGGCTCCGGAGACGCGGCCGGTGGCGGCGGCGCCCGCGGCGGGATGACGAGGCGTAGGCGGCGGCGCTCGCCGGCGAGGGGCGGCGGGAAGGCGACTCGGTGGCGCGGGCGGCCGGCGATGGAGGAGAAGGGCGGCGACGGGAGCCGGTGGAGGCGGGATCGGGCGGCGGGCGGCTCGGGCCTCGGGGGCTCTCCCCGGGCCGAGCGGGCTTCGGCGGTGGCGGCGGGCAGGCGCCACGTGGCGGCGCACGATTGGCGGAGGCGGGCGGCGGCGGACGCGTCCGGTCGGGGCGGACGTGTCCGTCGGCGGGATCTGGGAGTCTATTTTTTTTAGGGTTTGGAGGTAGGGGAAGATCCGAAAAACAGGGGGGGGGTTTAAATAGGCATAGAGGGAGCTAGGAGTGTCCAAATGAGGTGCGGTTTTCGGCCACGCGATCGTGATCGAACGACCGAGATGATGGAGCCGAGTTTGGTGGGTTTTGGGCCAAATTGGAGGGGTGTTGGGCTGCAACACACACAAGGCCTTTTCGGTCCCTCGGTTAACCGTTGGAGTATCAAACGAAGTCCAAATGACCCGAAACTTGACAGGCGGTCTACCGGCAGCAAACCAAGGCCGCATGGCAAGTCTCGGTCCAATCCGGAAATGTTTAATCCCCACACACGAAAGAAAGCTAGAAATGGCCGCCGGAGGAGAACGAAGCGCCGGAATGCAAAACGGACAACGGGGAAAATGCTCGAATGCATGAGATGAACATGTATGCGAATGCAATGCACGTGATGACATGATATGAGATGCACGAAAACGAAAACAACACACGGAGACAAAGACCCGAACCCGAGGAATAAATATAACTTAATGCCGGAAATGGCAAGAGTTGGAGTACAAATTGGGAAAGTAATATCTGGGGCGTTACAAAATGGCATCGTATGGGCCGAAAGACATCATGGACCATACATGGACCGAAAGTTACAACAGGCTGGAATCATATGGGACGGCCCCAGATGAAGCTACTGAGATTAATTTCGATAGGCGTCGTAATGGGCCGTGAGTTAGCGGGCCGTAAATGGGCTATATATGAATAGGACATTAACAGGCTTTCCGTGGGTCGGCCTGTTACCTTTTGACCAAGTCAAACGGGCCGACCTTTTCACCGAAATGGGCTTCTATTGGGCCGTGCCATGTGTCGAGGTATCATAGGTGCCTCCTGTCCAATGAATGGATGACATCTGTCCCAACGGTGAGCCAACACGTGTTTCCTCCGGCCAATGAGAATTTTACAGGTGGAAAATCCCCATTGGTTCATGGTAATCGAATCCAAAACTGGACCCGATAGCTTAATAGAGACCCCTTTCGGTGGATGCCACTTGTCGGTCACCCTTGACGAAAGCACTTCCATGACGCGCGATTTATGGTCATGAAAGTGGACAGTTCCGTGATGATAATTTTGGTAATGTCATGGAACACTTCTACGACAGCACATGTATGACTATCTTGATTCTGTCATAAATTTGTCATGGATGTACATGCATGACAGAAAACGTGACCTACTGTGACAAACACGTATCATCATGGAAGTGTATTTTTTTGTAGTGTAAGCAAGAGCTCCCCCTAAATTTGTGCATTATTTGAAATTTGCTTTTGAATGCAAATGCACAATAGATTAGGATCATGGGTTACTCCTCCATGTCACATCACCAAGCAAAGTGAATGATCATATATGAGATATAAAAGATAATATCATCCAATCAAGCATTAAAGTAGGATATGATCAAACACATGATCATACAAGTATCTCACACACAAACATAAAGAGTATTAAGCAAGCGCACACAGAAGTATCAACCAAATAGCAAAGGACCAAAGAGGCAAAAACCCTCTCTCTTGAAGACTATGATCAATAAATTTCTCCCCCTTCGGCAACAAGTTACCAAAAAGTTTGAAAATGCAGAGTGCTATGCATCTCTAGGATTGATCTTCGGGAGGTGGTGTAGAGATTACTCCAAGGACAAAGCATCTGCATATGTTGTTGGAGCTGGTGGAGTGGCAACTGGAGGTGTAACTAAAGCTGTAGCTGTAGCTGCTGGTGTTGATGTGGTAGCTCTAGCGTCAGCCATGGGCACTGCAGCAGATCTCTGATTTCTGGACACTCTCGGAAAGGCATCTATGGTAGCCTGCCCTTTCCTCTCCTCTGCTTCTTCCTGGAGCTGCTCAACAGTTGTTTGCATCTCAGTCACTTTAAGATCAAGATCATAGAATTTGGTTTCAATGATCCTCTCCAAGCTCTTTGGATTTTTGTTCAGGGTGGCCAAGTCCTTCTCAATCCTCAAAGTTCCTTGAATCAGATAAGCAAGTTGATCTTGTTTTGACTTAAAGAACACTTGAGATGCCTCCTCAACACTTGGCATCTTTGCAGCCTTCTCAGCCTTTGCCTTATCTCTCTTTTCTTGTGCTTGCACAGATGTGGGGTCATCCTCATTCATCACAACAGTGTTGTCCTAAAATTCTGGTCCCAAAGGTAGATGCTCCTTGTCCAAAAGATAAGTACTTATGCCCATGTTGGAGTTGATGAGCACCTAAATATGTGGAGCATACACACAAGACCTTTTCTGATCACCAGATGTCCTCTTGATTGTTTTAACAATCAGGCTCATAACTTTGAACTTCTGAGGCACATCAAATATCTGCAGCAATTTGATTGAATGCCCTCTAATCATCTTGTGATCTCTAGATTTGGGCAACAATGTATGCCTCAAGATTGTGTTGATAGTAGCTAGACCAGACAACAAGTAATGTACAGACCCAAGCTTATGTGTTTCCAATGCATTATCTGGGATCTCCTTGTACATGTTGGCCAGAGTTGTGGTCTTTCTTCTTCTTGGCATAGACATCCAACTCATCTTCATGATCTTCAGGGGCATTTATCAACTTTGCCCACTCATCAACAGTTGATTGGTACCTTGTACCCTCTGACATCCAAACTATTCTGCCATCTAGATAAAAATGAGTTGTGGAGTAGAACTGCACGATGAGTTCATCATTTCATTTTGTCAGTTTCTGACCCACAAACTTGTCAACACCACATGCTCTGAAGCTCTCATGTACACCTGGAAAGTAATCTTCATTCTCATCAATGTATTCCCTATCAACCCACCTCATATCACAGACTATGGGCTTCTTGTCAAGCAGGATGTTTTCATAGAAATCTTGTTGTTCTTTTGTGTGGAACTTGTAGTCCACTGCAGTTTTCCTCCTCACAGCATAAGGGTCACTTTGTCTCCAAAGTCTAAGACCTACATCCTTCCTGATGATCATATCTTCTGCCACTGGATGGCTATCATCATGATCTGGAATCTTTGATTTAAGCTTTCTAAGCACTTGGTCTTCGGCATCTTCTTCTCTGCAGCTGGAATGTTTCTAGTTCTCCTCTTGGGCTTTGGAGCTGGGGAAGAAGCTTTGGGGGCAGTCTTGGGCTTAGAAGGGGCAGCCCCAGACTTAATTGCATCCCCCATAAGCTTTTGGGACTTGGGTGCTAGTGCAGCATCCTCTTCCTCTTCTTCAGCTGGATCTCTAAACATAGATGATCTCCCAATGACTCTGGCAGTGGTCTTCTTGACCCTCTCCTTCCTCTTCTTACCTTCACCAGCAGCCTCTTCAGTTGACTTAGAGATTTCAACAGTTGAGGCCCTGGCCTTTAAGGTTGGCACCCTCTTGGCAGGGGCCTTCTTGTGCATACCAGGCTTGGTAGCAATAGCAGCTCCATATTCCTTCTTCAGCACTTTCTTCTTGGAGCTAACTTCTTCCTCAACAGCCACATAGTCCTCATCCTCTAAGTCTGAGATTGTCTTCTTCCTCTGTCTAGTAGCTGCCTTGGGCAAGTTGCTAGGAGTGCTCCTGCTGCAATCATCATAGCTACTAGAAGGACTAGTGGCCTCACTCAAGTTCACTTGCTCTTTGATTTGTTCTGTCTATCACTTTGGTCAGACATATTGGCAAGGCAAACTGACAACGGACCATGTGAATACATGTAGATGAGATAGTGTGGATAAGCATCACAAAGTGCAGAGTTTTTTCAAAACAACTGAGTCAAAAACATAGTTTTAGTTTTCCACAGAAAGCATTTCGGAGCTACCGATTTGTTAAGCTCGGTGACACCAAAGCAAATTTTGGAGTCTAAACTAGTGAACTTGGTCAGACCGAGTCATAGTTCAGTGACTCGGAGATTGCTAGGGCTTCACAAAGAGTTGAACTCGGTCGCACCGATTTGCAACTTTCGGTCAGACCGAAAAGTGCAAGTGCAATGGCCTAAGCCAAATCGGTGAGACCGATTCCTACAACACGGTCGGTCCGAGATGAGTTCGGTGGAAACCTAACCCTAAATTTTTGAATCAAACCAAATCTAATGGATGTTTTCTCTGGATAGATTGATCGCATACGTGGTAAAGAACATGGCATTGCATTATGCTAAGAATTGGAGTAAAAAATTAGCACAAAAGGTCAAACTCATACCCTTGTTCGGCGGTGAGTTCGCTATGGCGGCAACGGCAGTGTTGAAATCCATTCACGTCAATGGAAACCAGCGGAAGGAGATCGCTGGCGATGAGAAGACGATTCGGAGACCTGAGGCGGTAGAGCAGGACATGCGCGGGATGAGGGGTTTTGAAGAAATTTCCAAAATCTCACCCATCAGTATATATATCCTGACCCTGTCAGTGTGACCAAGTGGAACAACTCGGTGGCAGCGAGATACAGAATTGCAAGCGGTTACTACAACCAGTTGTGACCGAAACGTTCTAATCGGTTGCACCGAGATTGAAAACCTAAATCAACTCAGTGAAATCGGTGTGACCGAAGTGGATAGATCGGTCAGACCGAAATACACAGAGAGGTTTTGGAAGTTTGAGTCTATGACGAATAGGGGACTCTGAGTGCTCCTCACACAGAATGGTTCAAATCTGACTTGATCAAACTTTGTGATGTAGCATGAATAGAGTTTGATATGAGAAAAGCATAGATAGCTAGAGGGAGTTCTTAGGCATTCTTGTCCATCCATTTGGTAGAAGAAAAAAAGCCAAACAATCAAAGCAACAAATGGATGTCCTCGAATGAGTAAAATATGCAACCAACATGCTCACACAATAAAATGGCAAATGAAATATGTGACAAAGCATGCACAAACACTCTAGTATCTATCAAGCAATTAGCGATGACTAGGTCATCTATATATGAGTATATTGACTTAGGAGTCAAATGAGAACATTTGATCATAGGTCATACTCATCGTTTAAGCACAAGTGGGGTTACCAGTTTAACAAAAAGCATTGTTGTGTTCACACCATTAGAGTTACTTTAGCTCAATTGTTAGAGTAAAGCTCCCCCTAGATGTGATGTCACCCCTAAGAGGGATGAACTAACATTGGGTTTTGTCGATGATGACTTCATGTAGATGTTGAAGATGTGGATGCTCAATGTTGATGTAGATCATTTGGAGCAAACCATTAGAGTGAGCTGCACTTTCAATACCTACATGGGTTAGTCCCACAATGAACGAACAAGGATATCCTAGACATAGAGTGCCGTTCACACAAAATGATGTCCATGAAAGCATTAGGTTACCTTGTCCCTTGTCTTACCAACAAGAGGGTTTGTGACTCATTGAACTAGTGCAAGATGTGGAAATTGTTTGCACTTGTCCTTGCCAAAATGATATGAGTGAAGTATGTTGGCGGAGTCACCCTCAAGAACCCTCAAGAACTCATGGTAAGATGTTGTCTCTCGATATATCGACACACACCATCAACTTGTTAAAAGGGCATTAACAGTTAACACGTACGGGCATCCTATCATAGGAAATGAAAATTTATGTTGCGTAATGCATCCTATAATTTTTTTAGAAGATGATTTAGTCAATGGAAATCATCCGGTGTCCATGGGTGCACTGCTCCATCCCTCCATCCCCCGTTCATTCTCCCCGCACCGTCCAACGCTAACCCCTTAAACTGTCATTAGTATTGTACCTTGATCTGAAGCAGAAGTACAAACCGCATACTCATGGTAGCAAGTGAGAAGCTAGACAGGTCAATGCCATAGATGCATGTTGCAAGATTATTGAACAATGCTTTGGCAGGAGCCTAGCAACCGTGTAAGGATATATGGAGTAGCTTCAGCGGGAAGTTTTTTCCCACGATAATATTATATGGTTTCCCTAATAAATATATATTGATTTTTCTTGCAAAATTTCCTAACATATTTCTCTTATAATTTTTCTTACCAAATTTTCTTGCAAATGTTTGTTGCATAAATATTCTTACATCGTCCATCCGTCATTCAGCTCTCGACTCGCTGCGTCTCAGCTTCCCGTGGAATGCGGCCAAGCGTGCATCTGACATCCAGTGCCTTGTGGCCTAGGTCACGGTGTGCCGGAGCAAAAAGGAGGGATGGCTTGGCGTCCGTGACCTTCGCACCCATACCGATTGTCTCCTCATGAAGATGTTTCACCGGTTGCACACTTCCCCTATCTTGCTGGGTGTCCTGGGTGTGGTCCAAGCTCCCATTGGAGCCCCAGACGCGCCTTGTGGGTGGTGACCACTGGGCGAGCATCAACTGCATGTTGCCACTCTATAGAGGGCTATCGCAGGTGTTGGTAGGGACGACGCATCAACCTGATTTTGGGATGACCACTGGCTCAGTTGTGGCCCCTTGCGATGCGTGTGCCCTGCCCTGGCCTCGCATGCTTCGATGCCCAACCCGTCTGTCCTGCTCGTGCATACTCACGGCCTCGATGTGGTCCTCGTCCCACGGCTCTCCACTGCTGCCGCAGCCGAGAGAGGGCACACGTGCTGCCCCTCATCAGTGCCCGTGCCATGTTGGAATCTGGGCACGCAGATGCCTTCTTCTTTGCTACGCTGTCGGACGTGGGCTCGACTCCGGCAAGGTCAACTCCCTCCTACAGCTTGGCGAGTGCGAGTCCCCCGAAACGGATGAATGCAACGAATCATCACGTGATGCCATCCCAAATTTGCTTCTGTTTAGCGTCCGGCTCGCCTTATTTCTAGCGCAAACTTGCGCGCGGTTTGCATCCAGACGAACAGCGGATGGATGCCCACGCACTTGCTCCTCGTCTGCCTCGGGCCCGGCTATCGGCTGCCCACCTACCTCTCACTACCCATCATGGAAGTGGTGTATTTGAAGGAGACTCCATCATATGGCGAATGGCAATCCATTAAAAGGATAATAAAGGAAATATTTCAAAGTGTTTATTTAACTATTTTATTAGTTTTTTAGGTAAAATATTTTATTAGTTGTGGCAAAAAAACAGTTTCTTAGTTGGGCCTATATCTATAGCCTGTGTGTGATCTGTCGGGCCATGTGGTTTCGGCCTCAGGTAAATGCCAGGCATCGGGTTTTCACAACCATTCCCTCACGCTAGGGTTTTTTCCTCTCGGCGGCGATTCTAGCCGCCGTTGAAATCGCTTCATCCCTCCCGCCGATCTGCTCCAGGGGACCGGTTCGGGCTGATTCAGGGGCGTTCCTCGAAACATTGCCCGGCCTTGGCTGAGTTCTCCTCGCTGCAATCGGCATGGGCTAGGGTTTCTCCATAGGAACACCCGATGCTGCGAAGAAGATCGGGTAAGAGGTACAAGATGTCTGCAGAAGCTGGAGGTGCGTTCGCTATGGCCGCTGGCCTTTCGTCCGTGACGGATCTGGAGAAGATGATGACAGAGCTAGGGCTCCAGGAGGACGATATGGACGACGTGGTGGTAGACGAGGCTGCAGTCCCAAAGGAAGCCGCAAGGTGGAGGGCAGTGGCTCGAGTTCACATTGACAAACCGTATAGTCAAACATGGTTTTTCAGAAACATGAGATCGACATGGGATCTGGCGTAGCCAGTCAATTTTAGACCACTCGAAGCCAATCTGTGTACTTTGCAATTCAGATGTCTAGGGGACTGGGAAAGAGTCATGCAAGAGGGGCCCTGGAATTTTAGAGGGCATGCCGTCGTTATCACTCCCTATGATGGAATAACCCAGCAGACCAGAGTCAAACTTGACACCATAGATATTTGGATTCAGCTCCATGATGTGCCAGAGCTGTATGCCCACTTGGTACCTTCTTTGGCTGCTAAAGTAGGAGAAGTACTTCATGTTGAGAGATTTTTGCGCGATTTTGTGGGCAATTTCTTTCGTGTCTGGGTTAAGATCAATGTTAACGAGTCCCTCAAGAATGCGGTGTCACTTATTAGGAACAAAGAGAAGAAGATTTATAGGGTAAAATATGAGCGCCTCCCGGATTGGTGTGTGGTGTGCGGACACTTGGGTCATGTATTCAAGGAGCATGGGGATGGAATTCACCCAAAATCTGCATTAGTTTTCAGCGACTTACGAGCTTCTTGGGCAATGTGGGCTGGACATGGCCCTGGTGGGGGTCGGGGACGTCGCGGAGGAAGAAGGGGGGCAGATCGGGGAACTGAGATGCAAGAAAACACTCCAATGGGAACGAGAGGTATGATCAAGAGAATGATTTGGAGGATACATATGCCGATATGATGACAGATGATCTGAACAGGAAGAGGGGGGACCGATCAGACTCTCAACTACGTGCTGACTCTCGGGGGACAGAATAAGCTCAAGTTTATCGGGGGAATAAGCTGGCCATAATACCAAGTGGTACCAACGTGGTTAGTCCAATACCAGTCAGAGAACAGAAGCGCACCAGGATGGAAGAGGGAGAGAAAGATGCTCAAAACAGTCTAGTGAAGAACTTGGCGGGCTTCTTCGAGGAGCGCCGCCCGTCCCAATGAGTGTCCATTGCTGGAACTATCGTGGTGTGGGCAACGCCGCGACAGTCCAAGAATTTTGCGAATTCACGAGGAGGTTTGCCCCTACCCTCCTTTGTATTGTTGAAACACAGATATAAGGAGCGAGGATAGAATCTTTAGCAAGTACTTTGGGTTATGAAAAATCATATGCAGTTAGTAGTCAGGGTAGAAGTGATGGCTTAGGGCTGTTTTGGAATAATGAAATAAAGATTGAGGTTTTGGGCTATCCTTGCTATCATGTTCATGTGTCTGTGGAGAAACTGGGATGTGATGTATGGAGAATGACATGTGTCTATGGAGAGGCCCAAACCCACTTGCGGCATCAAACATGGACAATTTTAAAAAACATAAGTACTTTGAGCTCGCTGTCGTGGTTATGCATGGGAGATTTCAACGAAGTATTACGTCCGGACGAACACGTTGGGGTTGGACAACACAGCAATCCACAAATCCAGGCCTTCCGGGAGACTACTGACATTTGCATGTTGATGGATATTGGATATAAAGGGTGATTTTGGACTTTTAAGAAGAAGGTAGCTGGAGGCACATTTACAAGATGCAGGTTGGATAGAGCATTGGTCAACCCTCAATGGATGGCATGGTTCCCTCTGGCGGGCCTGGAACATCACACATCAGAAACTTCGAACCATGGGCCAATCTTCTTAGATTTTGGGCGTTCTGAAGATTCCAAACCAACAAGATATTTTCGGTATGAGGTCATGTGGGAGAAACATGAAGTGTTTGGAGGCATTGTGAGTTCAGAATGGGAAGGAGGTGACCCGATCAACACTGTTCAGCAGCTTCAAGAAAAGCTCGCAAGGGTGGCGAGAGGGATAACCACGTGGAGTAGAAAATCCTTTGGGAGCGTCAGGAAAGAAATAAAAGAGCTAAAACAAAAACTGGAGGAGTTATAGACTGACCTCCTTCGGTTGGCACCTACACACATTGAGCTTAAGATTAATGAGAGGTTGGTTGAGTTGTATCGTCGAGAGGAGATCATGTGGAGACAACGGGCACACATAGAATGGCTATCTTCGGGTGACCGGAATACTAAATTTTTGCACCTCCATGCTAGCTTAAGGAGAAAGAAGAACATGATCCGGGCCTTGGAGAATGTGTTTGGGGTGCTAGTTAATGACCTAGCTGAGCTAAAGACGATGGTTAATGAGTTCTACCAGAATCTTTACATGTCTGAAGGGGTGCAAGGAGTTGAGGAGGTTCTTCAGCATGTCCCACGCAAGGGTACAGCAGCAATGAACAATGTTCTATGTGCTCCTTACACAAGGGAAGAGGTCAAATCAGCACTCTTCCAAATCTTCCCAACTAAGGCCCCCAGGCCTGACGGTTTTCCTGCTCAGTTTTATCAGAAACACAGGGATGTGTGTGGAGATGAAGTAACAAAAACGTATTGAGGATTATGAGAGGAGAAGAGAGCCCCGAATGTATTAATGAGACTATCCTAGTGCTCATTCCAAAGGTAAATAACCCAACCCTTCTCTCTCAATTCAGACCAATAAGTTTATGCAACGTCCTCTATAAAATAGCATCAAAGGTAGTGGCTAACAGATTGAAGCAAGTACTTCCAGAAATTATATCTCAGGAGATGTCAACCTTTGTGCTAGGAAGGATGATAACAGACAACATAATTTGTGCTTATGAGTGTTTGCATTTTATGAAGAGTAAAAGGTCAAAGAATAACAGTTTTTGTGCCCTCAAAATAGACATGATGAAAGCTTATGACATATTGGAGTGGGACTACTTGAGAGCCATTATGATCAAATTGGGCTTTGCACAGGGATGGATTAATACAACCATGACTATGATCTCCAGTTTATCCTTTCAAGTTCTATTTAATGGGGAGAAGCTGGAGAGGTTCAAACCATCCAGAGGACTTTGGCAGGGAGGTCAAATCTCCCCTTACCTTTTCTTGATTGCAGCAGAGGGCCTTTCGTGCGTCCTGAAATCCAGTTCTCAGTCATATTTGTTGGCAGGTATTAAGGTGACACCCACGGCACCAGCTGTTAACCATCTCCTGTTCGCGGATGACGGCCTGTTGCTATTCAAGGCTAGTGTTGAGGGGGAAGAGAAGGTATCAAACCTACTGGATACTTATTGTGGGGCATCTGGCCAGAAAGTAAACAATGCAAAGTCATCCATATTTTTTAGCAAAGGGTGCCCTCCAGCTTTGAGAGATGGGGTGAAGAACAAGCTTTGGGTGCATAATGAATCACTTAGTGATCGTTATTCGGGCATGCCAACAGAAGTGGGACACTCAAAGAATGGCACGTCCAAGTATGTGAGAGATAGAGTTTGGGAAAAAGCTAAAGGCTGGATGGGAAAATTATTGTCTCCAGCAGGCAAAGAGGTTCTTATAAAATTAGTGGCTCAAGCAATACCAGTGTTCTCTATGTCATGTTTCAGGCTCCCAAGAGGATTGTGCGAGAGTGTCACATCCATTATCAGACAGTTCTGGTGGGGGAGCAAAAGAGAACAGAGAAAACCGGCATGGGTGGCATGGGACACGATGACAATGCCAAAATATATGGGAGGCATGGGGTTTCGAGTCCTAGAGCTTTTTAACTTGAGCTTATTAGCCAGGCAAGCATGGAGGATCTTGGAAGACCCGGAATCACAGAGTGCTAACATCCTGAAAGCGGTCTATTTCCCGAACCAAGCACTTTTGGAAGCGCAGTTGGGTTCGCGACCATCACAGATTTGGAGGGGAATTTTGGACGGAAGAGACACTTTGGCACAAGGGATCATCCGCCGGATAGGTGATGGAGAAGAAACAGACATCTGGTCTCAGAATTGGATTCCTAGAGAGAGTTTTAAGACACCAATCACGTCCCTTGTATTGGATCCACCATGCCGTGTTGCAGAGCTCATTGAGATCGCCACAGCCTCGTGGAGTACGCAGCTTGTCTGGTCAGTTTTTACTCCTTTTGATGCGGAGGCAATCCTACAGATACCATTATGCACGCGTCGGGTGCCAGACTTTTGGGCATGGAGCGAGGAGTCTAGGGGCAACTTCTCTGTCAGCTCATGTTATCGCATGCTCGTACGGACAAAGCTTAACAGGGAAGCTTGGCTTGAGGGTCGCGAGGGCAGTTCAGACGTAGGAGCAGAGGGGTGCGAGTGGAAATCTTTGTGGAAAATGCAGGTTCCGCCTAAGCTTAAGGTATTTCTTTGGAGATTGGCGAAGAGTTCGATCCCAACTGGGGAAGTTCTACATCGCAGAAATATGGCCACAACCGCATCTTGCACCCTATGCGGAGCTCATGACTCGTGGAAATACGTGCTGCTCGAATGCCCTATGTCCCGGAGTACATGGGCACTGTCATCTAAACAGATAGTTGAACAGATTAGCTTGAATCAGCATGAAGGAGCTAAGGATTGGATTTTTGCAATGGGGAAAGCTCTGCCTTCAGAGCAGTTTATCAGGATGGTGACAACTCTTTGGGCCATTTGGGGAGAGAGACGAAAGGTGATCCATGAGGATATTTTCAAAAGCCCGTTCGCTATTAATGCTTTTGTTAACACATATCTAGCGGAGATCAAAGCATTATTGCATGTGAGAGAGCCCTATACGATTGCAGTCTCCAGGAGGACGGAGTGGATAGCTCCACCGGAACTTTATGCAAAGATCAATGTTGATGCTGGGATGACAAGGGGAGGAAACCATGGCGTTGTGGGTACGATATGCAGGAACTTTGATGGTGTTTTTTGGGCACATCAGCTTATGTGTTTCCGAATCATCGTGACCCAGCCACTCTGGAGGCATTGGCGATCAGGGAAGGACTAGCATTAGCCCAAGATATGAATCTTCATAACATACATTTAGCCTTAGATTGCAAAGGTGTGGTTACAGAAGTCCAAACGGGAAGCGGATCGAGCTATGGAGCTATTGTTCAAGAGATCATGATGACAGCTACTTCTTTTTCCTCTTCTAATATAGTTCATGAATCTAGGAGCTCCAATGTGGATGCTCACAATCTAGTGAAGCATGCTTTAAAACTAGGGCCTGGCCGCCATGTTTGCTTAGGTCAGACCGACGGCATTTCTTTCGTCCCTGTAAACATTGGGACGGTTTGAATGAAAAGCTTCGCGAGATTGCCTAAAAAAAGGTAAATGCCAGGCGTTTCTAAAAAAAGAGGTAAATGTAAGGTGGGAGCTATAAATTTGATTTATTTTTTGCGGCTCCCCAAACCTAAATAACATTGCGTTTCCTACCAAATTTTCTATGGGGAGTGTTTCCTACCATATTTGATGGGCGAGATAAGATTGCATCGAATTAAAACTTGACAGCCAGAAGTGCACATGCATGGACGTTGTCAACAGCTTGCAACCCTCCATTTCTGGGCTCTACACCACTACATAAGCACTCCATCTACGACACCCCATGGCATCATCCACCCCTAATTCCATTGCTGCAAATCCCCAAGCAAAAACAAGTGAAGCCTCGACTAGACAGTAGACACAAACCACACATCGCTTGCCATCCACGACGTACGCATTGCAATGGCGGGCTGGTCCTCTCTCGCGTACGACCTCGTCATCGAAGTCGGCGACCGTCTCCTCGCAGCCGGCGACCTCGACTTCTACATGAACATGCGGGCCGTCTTCTGTGGCTGGCGTGACGCAACTGACAGCCCTAGGGCCAATTCAGCGGAACCTCGCTTCCTCCACCGGCAGTGGGTCCTGCTGGACGAGAAGTTCCCAAGAGGTGTGACGCCCTAGCCGTCGGCTGCCTCTTTCTCAACACCACCACGGGACGCTCCATCCGCAGAGAGCTCCCATGCCTCCCCAACCACTACTTCGTGACGAGCACAGGTGGTCTCCTCGTCATGGCAAGCAGGGTCGCCCCGCACGCCGTGTGCGTCGTCAACCCTATCACGGCTTCCCCCATCACGTTCATGGCGCCCATACCTCACACGATACAACACACCACCGCTTATCTATTGAAATTTGAGATGGGCTCTAGGCCCATATAGCAATTTCTGAAAAATTTCTAACGGCCCATGTGTGTTATATGGCATTAGGTGTAGTGGGAAGTTTAGTCCCACCCCGGAAGTGGAAGAGGACTTGGACCTCCTTATAAGGGTTTATCTTCTACATTCTATTGGAGCTTGAGAAGAGAAGAGGCCCTCGCGCACTCCTCCGCCGCCCGCCTCGCCATGCCACGCCACGACGCGGGTTGCGGGATTAAGCCGAGCCGAGCTCACACCTACGCGACTGCTCGCTTCCGATCGTCTACTTCCTCTACGTCCGCGTTGCCTTCATCATCATCATGCCCACCAACGCCGAACGTGCCGCCGCCGAGAAAGGCAATAAGCGTAGTATGTGCTAGCTTAATTGAATATCAGCATGTGTTTATTTGTGTCAATGCCATGCTAATGATTTACTCGTGGATTAATTTAATTGAGAAATTGCCTATTTACTCAACAATCCAAAAACCTATTATGTGTAGGAATTTTTCGGCAAGTGGCTTTGCCGCTGTACTGAAACCGGATAAGTTTACCGGTTCGTATTTTAAGCGTTGGCAGACTAAGACCACTTTATGGCTCACGGCTATGAACGTGTTCTGGGTCACCAGTGTCTCCACGTGAACGATTGCTCCTGAACAGGAGAAGGCATTCAAGGAGGCCACCGTTGTGTTCCTCGGAGCAGTTCTTAGCGTGATCGGAGATAAACTGGTCGACGCATATTTACATGTGCATGTCGCCAAGGACTTGTGGGAGGCGCTCGAATCTAAGTTCGGGGCAGCCGATGCCAGGAGCGAGATGTATATTACAGAGCAGTTCCACGATTACAAGATGGTTGAAAACCGTCCTGTATTGGAGCAGGCTCATGAGATAATATGCATTGTTAAGGAGCTTGAACTTCTTAAGTGCGAGTTACCGTGCAAGTTTGTCGTGGGTTGCATAATCGCTAAGCTCCCTAATTCCTGGAGGAACTTTGCCACCACTCTGAAACATCAGAGGCGCGAATTCTCTGTGGAGGATGTCATTGGTCATCTGAGTGTTGAGCAGAATTCAAGGGCAAAGGACTCGCACAGAAAAGGAGCCGAAGGGACTTCTGTTGCCAACATGGTGAACCAGAAGAACTTCAACTCCCAGAAGCCCAAGGTAAAGAACGGTGTCCAACACAATACCGACTATAAGAAGAAGGGTAAGAAGACCTTCAAGAAGAGCAAGAAGGATGAGGGCTGCTTTACTTGTGGTTCGATTGAACATTGGGCCAACAAGTGCCCAAACAAGTACAAGAAGTCAGGACAGGACTCCAAGTCCGTCAACATGATTGTGGACAACAATGAGAATGGTGCACCTAGGGACGGTAATTTATTTACTATTTTTTCAGTGTTTCATCCCACCGATTGGTGGGTGGACACAGGTGCAGATGTACATGTGTGTGTTGACATTTCATTGTTCACATCTTACCAGGTCACAGGCCACGGGTCCGTATTGATGGGAAATGGCGCGAGTGCTTCTGTTCGTGGTGTTGGCACGGTCGATCTGAAGTTTACTTCGGGAAGGATCGTGCAGCTAAAGAACGTGCAACATGTCCCCGCCATCAAGAAGAACCTCGTTAGTGGCTCCCTTCTATGTAGACAATGGTTTAAGTTGGTTTTCGAGTCTAATAAATTAGTTGTGACGAAATATGGACTCTTTGTTGGAAAAGGTTATGAAAGCGGAGGGATGTTCCGCCTTTCCCTCGTAGATTTCTGTAATAAAGTCGTGAACCATATTCATTCGAATGTCAATGAATCTGAAGTTTGGCATTCACATATTTTTGACATTAGTTTCGGTGTTATGACGCGGCTAGCCAAGTTGGATTTAATCCCGAGTTTCACCTTAGCCAAAGGTTCTAAGTGCCTTTCATGTGTGCAAGCTAAGCAACCTCGCAAGCCTCACAAGGCCGCGGAGGAGAGACACTTGGCACCATTAGGACTCATACATTCTGATTTTCGTGAGATGAATGGTGTGTTGACTAAAGGTGGAAAAAAATACTTCATGACATTGATAGATGACTCCACTAGATATAGCTATGTGTATCTGTTAAACACTAAAGATGAGGCTCTACACTACTTTAAAATCTATAAGGCAAAAGTTGACAATCAACTTGAAAAGAAAATTAAGCGAGTCCGGTCAGATCGTGGTGGAGAGTACTTCTCGAGTGAGTTTGATTCTTTCTGTGCGGAACACATCATTATTCATGAGAGGACGCCTCCCTATTCACCCCAGTCAAATGGGGTTGCCGAGCGGAAAAACCGTACTCTAACTGATTTTGGTTAACGCCATGTTAGATACATCGGGTTTATCCAAGGCATAGTGGGGGAGGCTATATTGATGGCATGTCAGGTCATGAATAAAGTTCCGACAAAGGATAATGAGATCACTCCCTATGAGAAATGGGCAAAGAGAAGGACAACACTCTCGTACTTGCGTACTTGGGGCTGTTTGGCAAAAGTCAATGTGCCGATCCCCAAACTGCGTAAGCTTGACCAAAGACCGTGGACTGCATTAATTTGGGCTATGCTAAGAACAGCGTTTAGATGAACTGTAAAAAGTATGCAGATTTGAAACAAGTACGCGACTTTCAAAAACACTACATGGATTTGAAAAATAATTGGATTTGCTAAATTACATGAACTACGCTGATTTGAAAAAAGTACGCAAATTTAAAAAAAAATCACGGATTTGAAAAAAGTACACAAATCTCAATATAGTTCACGGATTTGAAAAGGTATGCTTATTTTTGAAAAAAATACGTGACCTTGAAAAAACTATGTGGATTTGAAAAGAGTATGTAAATTTCAAAAAGTTCACAGATATAAAAAAATTGCGTGAATGAGTCCGCACCGGTCAAAACCGGGGTGAGTCGGCACAAAAACCGGTCAAAATTGAGACCAGGGACGAACCTTGTCAGGTTTCAGTATCTGGGGGTGCAAGTTGTCCGGTTTTGGAATTGAGGACCAAATCTAGACTTCACCAAAAATTGAGGGAAGAAAAGTATACTTTTCACTTCAAAGAAATAGCCATGCGTTTTGTTCGTGTTTATTTGGGTGTCTGATAATTTACATCAAAAAGGTAAAATTTTGCGGCCTACACGAAATAATTAATTTAGTGCTTCAAAATTTGTTTTTCTAGAGCACATACTTGTTTTGCCCAAATCACAACATAATGCATTTTTTTTCAATGAAACTTTGCACACGAACTGCTGATAAGAACATTTATGTTTTCTCGAAGGGCCAGTGGCCGAATTATATTAGATAGGAAGAGAAGTACATAGTACAGCCGGGAAGCAGTCTAGGCGGACTAGAGCTGGGTCCCAACACAAAATTAGGCGTTCGCCGGCAGGTCGCAAATGCAACCTGCAGCCCGCCACATTGTAATGTCTTCCTTAATCAACTCCAGCACCCTGTCTACGGCGCTGGCGACATGATCAAAAATTCTCGTGTTTCTCTCCTTCCATATCCTCCAGTGTATCAGGATAGCGATCGTGTCGAAATTCCTCCGTTACGGTTTCGGGATCGCCACCCTCGCCTTCAGCCACCAGTCTTCCGTCGTGCCAAACTGCTCGCTGGGCACCTGGAAATCAGCCCCCGTACATGTCCTGAAGCTCCGCCAGAGCTGCTGTGTAAATCTGCAATTTACAAATAAATCTGAGCAGTTTTCCGGCTCCTGCACACAAAGGGGGCATATGCCGTTGGATGGCCAGCCCCTTCGCTCAAGATTGTCTGCCGTGAGACACTTTCGGTGGACCGCCAACCACATAAAGAACTTGCATCTTGGAGGTGCCTTGGATTTCCATATTGGTCAGGAGCAGGCAAACCGGGTGTTGCCCATGAAGAGGAGTTGGTATGCATTCTGGACGGAGAACTGGCCGTCCGAAGTGAGCTTCCATACAAGGTGATCTTGGGAGTCCGGAGCCAGGGTTGTTTCCTGAACCAAGTCCCGGACTTGAAGGTATTGTTCTATGGCAACGAGGGAGATCCCTCCAGTGATGTCCCTGATCCAACATCTGTTGTGGAGAGCCTCTTTGACCGGTCTGCCCTTGTCCCTGAGAAAAGAGTAGAGGGCCGGCGCCATGGTCGCAATTGAGTGTCTGTTCAGAAGCCAATTGTCGGTCCAAAACTTAGCCCTCGCTCCATCTCCCAAAGTCATACGACAAGCAGCATCAAAAATGGCCTGCACTTCCTTTTCCGTGCTATCCGGAAGCCAATGCCACGGTCGCTCTTCCAAGTCCCTCCTCAGCCACGACCATTTGCAGCGCAGGGCCATCCCAAAGCACTTAAGGTTAATGATCCCTAGTCCTCCAAATTCCCTTGGCATGCAAACCCTTGCCCAAGGCATGAGGCAGTGCCCCCCACTAACCCGTTCTTCTCCTTTCCAAACGAACCCTCTGCATTTTCTATTGATGATTTTAATGGCCCATATCGGGAGTGGTAGCACAGCCATAAAATGGATCGGCAGCGCCATCAGCACCGATCGTGTAAGGGAGAGGCGGCCCGCCGTGGCTAGCATCTTCGGCCTCCACCCTTTGAGTTTTCCGGAGAACTTGTCGATTAGGGGCATCAGATCATGGTGCCTAAGCCTGAAGATAGATAGTGGCAAGCCCAAGTACTGAATCGGGAATTGTTGTCGTCTGTATCGGAAGTGTCCCTCAACTGCCATGGCAAGGTCGTCTTCACAGCGGATGCACGTGATCGTGCTTTTGTGAAGGTTGATCCGTAGCCCTGACGCCTCCCCAAATAACTTTAGGATTTCCGATATAACCCGCAGGTCCGAGGGCACTGGTCTGAAGAACATAACTGCATCGTCAGCGAATATTGATGTCCTAGGCACCTTGCTTTGACATCCCAACTCAGAGAGTAATTTCTGTTGTGCTGCCCACTATAGTATGCAATGGATGGTCTCCATGGTTAGGATGAAAAGAGCTGGCGAAAGGGGGTCTCCTTGACGGACTCCCTAACCGAGAGCAAAGGCCTCCGAGAGCTCACCATTGATGAGTACGGAGGAGGAGGCCGTGGATAAAAGCCCACAGATCCAGGTGCACCACCTCGATCCAAAGCCCCTTTTCCTCAAAACCTCCAGGAGGAATTCCCAAGATAAAGTGTCGAAGGCTTTAGAAATATCTATTTTCATGAGAACTGATGGTAGCTTCTTACGGTGTAGCAGCTTAGCAGTGTTGCGCACAAATTTGAAGTTCTCGTGGATGTTGCGTCTGCTGACGAAAGCACTCTGAGCCTGCGATATGAGGGCCGGTAACAGAGGGGCCAGCCGAACAGCTAAAACCTTGGCGAAAATCTTCGCTGCACCATGGATGAGGTTAATCGGCCTGAAATCGCTGACGTCCAGAGAATCATTCTTTTTAGGCAGCAACGTGAGAATGGAGCTGTTCAAGTCTCCAAAAGAGGCGAACCGTCCCTCATACAATGCCTTTATGACGGCCATGAAGTCTGCAGCGATGATCTCCCAGCAAACCTTGAAGAACATGCATGTGAAGCCATCCGGCCCCGGCGCCCTATCGGATGGCATATCCTGAATGACTCGCTTGACTTCTTCCTCAGTGAATGGGGCTTCCAAGGCACGTGCCTGCTCCGCGGACAGTTGCTGCAGATCAAGCACATCCAGGTTGATAGAGTGTCCATGTTTGGTCGGCTTTCCCATCAGGTTACCAAAGAACTCCCTTGCAAGGCCCAACTTGTCCTCAATTGATGTGACTGTCCTGTCGCCCATTTTCAGATATGGGATAAGGTGCTTCCTACGGTGACCATTAGCCTTCATATGAAAATATTTGGAGCTGGCATCACCCTCCCGTAGATCCCTCACCCTTGCTCTCTGCCTTAACCGCACCCTTTCCAGGGAAGCATACGCCAGGCACTTTCCTTTGAGAAAGGATCTCAAACTTCTCTCGGCATTAGATAGATGTCTGCTCTCCTCGGCACTATCCAAGCGCAATATCACCTCGCTGGCTATTTGGAACTGTAGGTTCATGAAACTCAACTTCTTCTGGCCCCAGCGCCGAAGTGCCTTGGCGGTCCGCAATAGTTTGGCGTTGAAAATCTTCATGGGGTCAGACCCGTAAACCTGCTCCTCCCACGCTGCTTTAACCGTGTCGAAGAATCCTGGTAGTTTGCACCAGAAGTTCTCGAAACGGAATCCGCGCACCCGCGGCCTCGCCGAAGAGCATGTGAGAAGTAAAGGGCAGTGGTCAGATCTCGTGGAGCTTAGCAGGAGCTGGTCGCTAATAGGATATAAATCCTCCAAGGAGTTGTTAAAAAAAATACTCTATCCAGCCTAGCCATGATGGAGTTTTCTTGCTGGTTGCACCACGTGAAGCGTCTCCCCACCATTGGCATGTCATGGAGACCCAACCTGTTGATAGAGTGTCTGAACTTGTGCATCAGCCTTCTGTTGACCCTCCGCGAACTGCGTTCCTCCTCGCTGCACACAAGGTTGAAGTCCCCATTGAGGATCCATGGCAGTTGAACTTGGTCATCGAACTGAACAATCTCATTCAGAAACCTGTCCTTATCTTCGTCTCCTTGCGGACCGTACACTGTGGAGACCATCCATTCCTTTCCGTCTGTCAGAGAGAGAACCTTAGCCGAGATCATGAATTCGCCCTTGTGAATATCAGTTACACGCAGGTGATCTGCCTTCCACGCCAACAGAATACCACCCCTGGTGCCCACTGCTGGCAAGATGTCAAAATTATCAAAACATGGCCTAAGAGTCTGGCTTATCACCACCGAGTCCACAACAGCCAACTATGAGACACTGTTGGTGAACCATGGGGCAAGACATGACAGTCGTTTGACCTGGCACCAAGCAGGGTGCTCGGGCCCTCTCCAAACCCAGGCAATTATTAGATTTTTGAAACAAGGCAAAAGATTTACAAATTTTATTGATTAAGAAGAAAAGTCTGAGAGGCAAACCGCAACAGCAGAACAGAGACATGGAGCTAGTCTCGCGACATTATATTACACATGTGCTTAGCCCCAGGTATGGGCCAAATAGTTCAAATAGTTGCTTCGTTCTTAATGTAGCGCACAATCACTGCCATCAGGGTCGCCTTGGCCCTAAAGACGTGTGCATTCCTTTGCTTTCAAATCTTCCAAACGCCTTGCCACCAAGATTTGATCGTGACATATCGATGCCAAAGCGCAGTGCTGACATGAAGATCAGGCCAAGAAAGCCCGGCAATGGCTTACCAACGGCTCAGCCAGCAAGAAGCAAGCTGCACTATTACAAAACACTTTAAAATTTTTATTTCACCACTGATGGTTGTGGACTATCAGCGACAACCCTCGGCTTTCATAGACAATTGGTGTGCTGAGTCAGCGCTGAGGGGTCATAAGGCCTTGTACATTGCAAGGTGCTTGGGGGTTCTTAGAAAAATAGGCTAACTTTTTAGACCGTGGTTGCTTACTTGTAAAGGGAAGACACATAATTAGGTACCTCTCCTATAGAGATAAGAAGTCTTGAGAAAAACTTGGTTATTTTAATAAGCACCTCCTCCAAGGACCTTGCATTGTACAAGGCCTAAGGTGACTCATCAGCAACAACAAGAGCAACCACTCCCGGGTGGCATGTCGCTAACTGTCACTCACCTCTATGGAGTTGCAACAAATTACCTGGAATTGGTGAGGCATCACTATTGAGAAATTGTCTCCCTAGCCCGTCAATAGTGAGACACGACTTAGAAGTGTCTGTGACCATCCCCTCATCTCGTAAACCAAAATGCAATATCTCCCTGTTCCCCTCCCCTCCTATATCCCACATCGTATCCTCCATATCTCCCCCGACCGCCTTCCCTCTGACTCCAACTCTACCTCCCTCCATGCGCCCCTCCGATCCTGCCGCCCATCAGACCTGGGCCAAAAGTTCTCCTCCTCATGCCACTGTTAGATCACCTCCCTCCAAACACCACTCCTCATTGGCAACCTCCTTTTCAAGACCCCCATGCTTTTTCATAAGAGTGCTTGGGTAACCCCAAAGTATAAAGGTGAAATAACCTAGCAGTAAGTATTTACCTCGGTAGACAACCAATGTTTATCAAACCAGAACGAGTTCTTCCAGCAAACGAAGTCACTGTTACCTGCACAGAAAACACAACGCAAATGTAACGCCCCGGACACACCCACCGGTGGTCGTTACTCCTGGCGGGATCTAGACTGGCCCCACAGATCAATACTAGTCGTTTCTACGCACTTTGTCCTCACTCGTGCGCACCCGGGAGAAACTTCCCGGTCGGTCACCCATCCTGAAACTACTCCAAGCTGAGCACGCTTAACTTGGGAGTTCTGTCCGGATGGGATCCCGAAAAAGAAGGAATTCCTTATTGATATGAGTAGTCTATCATCTCTAATAAGCCAGGCTATCACATACACCCCCACTCAGAGGAACCGACGTCCTCGTCGGGCCACATGAACGTTCCCTCTTGGCACATACGTCTATGCATCCAGTCCGGTACATGTGCCATGCCGGGTGCCACGACGGGTCACAAACGTCATGAACAACATGACCGCGGACCTGTCCGCAACTATCCGTGTAACCGCGAGGGTCGGCTCTGATACCAACTTGTAACGCCCCGGACACACCCACCTGGTCGTTACTCCTGGCGGGATCTAGACTGGCCCCACAGATCAATACTAGTCTTTTCTGCGCACTTTGTCCTCACTCGTGCGCACCCGGGAGAAACTTCCCGGTCGGTCACCCATCCTGAAACTACTTCAAGCTAAGCATGCTTAACTTGGGAGTTTTGTCCGGATGGGATCCCGGAAATGAAGGAATTCCTTATTGATATGAGTAGTCTATCATCCCTAATAAGCCAGGCTATCACATACACCCCCACTCAGAGGAACCGACGTCCTCGTCTGGCCACATGAACGTTCCCTCTTGGCACATACGTCTGTGCATCCAGTCCGCTACATGTGCCATGCCGGGTGCCACGACGGGTCACAAACGTCATGAACAACATGACCACGCACCTATCCGCAACCATCCGTGTAACCACAAGGGTCGGCTCTGATACCAACTTGTAACGCCCCGGACACACCCACCTGGTCGTTACTCCTGGTGGGATCTAGACTGGCCCCACAGATCAATACTAGTCTTTTCTGCGCACTTTGTCCTCACTCATGCGCACCCAGGAGAAACTTCCCGGTCGGTCACCCATCCTAAAACTACTTCAAGCTGAGCACGCTTAACTTGGGAGTTCTGTCCGGATGGGATCCCGGAAAAGAAGGAATTCCTTATTGATATGAGTAGTCTATCATCCCTAATAAGCCAGGATACCACAGCAAACTTGTCCCCAACACGTCAGTAAGGTTGTTGATGACCCACAAGTATAGGGGGCCAATCATAGTCCTTTCGAGAAGTAAGAGTGTCGAACCCAATGAGGAGCAGAAGGAAATGACAAGTGGTTTTAAGCAAGGTATTCTCTCCAAGCACTAAAATTATAAGTAGCGAGTAGTTTGATAGCAAGATAATTTGTAATGAGCAAGTAACAGTAACAACAAATAATGTGCAGCAAGGTAGCCCAATCCTTTTGTGTCAAAGGACAGGCCAAAATGTTCTCTTATGACAAGCAAAGCATTCTTGAGGGTACACGGGAATTTCATTATTCACTTTCATCAGGTTGGTTTGATTCATGTTCGCTACTTTGATAATTTGATATGTGGGTGGACCGGTGCTTAGGTGTTGTTCTTACTTGAACAAACCTTCTACTTATGACTAACCCCCTCGCAAGCATCTGCAACTACGAGAAAAGTATTAAGATAAAATCTAACCATAGCATTAAACTTTTGGGTCCAAATCAGTCCCTTACGAAGTAGCGCATAAACTAGGGTTTAAGCTTTTGTCACTCTCACAACCCATCATCTAATAACTACTCCACAATGCCTTCCATTTGGCTCTAGTAAGGTGAAGTGCCATGTAGTCGACGTTCACATGACACCACTAAGGGAATCACGACATACATACCATCAAAATACCAAACACATCAAATTCACATGATTACTTGCAACAAGATTTCTCGCGTGAACTCAAGAACAAAAGTAACTACTCACAAATGATAACCATGCTCAACATCAAATGGGTATTAAATTGCATAATGGATCTGAACATATAATATTCCACCAAATAAACCATATAGTAATCAACTACAAGATGTAATCAACACTACTAGTCACCCCCAAGCACCAATAAGGTTCCGGTACAAAGATTGAACACAAGAGATGAACAAGGGTTTGAGAGGAGATAGTGTTATTGAAGATGTTGACGGAGATTGCCCTCCCGGAGATGGGAGAGTTGTTGGTGATGATGATGACGATGATTTCCCCCGCCGGGAGGGAAGTTCCCCCTGCGGAATCGCTCCGCTAGATGGCAAAAGTTCTCCTGCCCAAGTTCCGCCTCGAGACAGCGGCGCTTTGTCCCGAAAGTCCTCTTATTATTTTTTTTATAAGTCAAAATGAGTTATATACCAGAAGAGGGGCACCGGAGGTGGGTCGAGGAGGGCACAACCCACCAGGGCGCGCTTGGGGGCCCTAGCACGCCCATGTGGGTTGTGCCCTCCTGGTGGGCCCCCTTTGGTAGTTATTCGCTCCAATAATTCGTATATATTCCATAAAAAATCTCCGTGAAGTTTTAGCTGATTTGGAATTGTGCAGAATAGGTGGCCTGACGTAGCCTTTTCTGGTCCAGAATTCCAGCTGCCGCTATTCTCCCTCTTTGTGTGAACCTTGCATATTATAAGAGAAAAGACATTAGAGTTACTCCATAAAGCATTATTATGCATAAAAACATCATAAATAACAGTAGGAAAACATGATGCAAAATGGACGTATCAACTCCCCCGAGCTTAGACCCCGCTTGTCCTCAAGCAAAAACTGAAATCGAAAAACATGTCCACATACTTAGAGAGAGAGAGAGGTGTCGATAAAATAAAGTACGGACATAGAGGCATCATGTATATTATTATAATAGCAACGAACTTTATTATAAAACTTTGATCACATAACTTTTATCATAAACTTCTCATGAACAAGTAACAATTCATCACAACATCGAAGTATAAAGCATAAACTCTATTGAAAACCAACAAGCTATGTTCTTAGTCAACTGTGAACTACAATTCATTATCTTTTCAGGAAGGGTCACGTATCGGAGCCTTTTGGCAAGTCCACATACTCAATCATCATATAGTCTTCTACAATTGCTAACACTCACCGCATACACATGAGCAAAAAGTTTCAACCGGACACATAGAAAGATATGGGCTTATAGTTTCGCCTCCCAACATATTCACCTCAAGGGTGATGTCAACCATAATAACTCATGCCCACCCATATCAAGCTAGAAATATGTGCCTAGATCTTTCCTCACCACATGGTGCTTGCCAAAAGAGAAAATAGAAAGGAATAGAGAGAGATACTTTGACTCTTGCATAAAAGTAAATACATAAAAGTAAAAGATAGACCCTTCGCAGAGAGAAGCAGAGGTTGTCATGCACTTTTTGGTTGTATTCTCAAGCTCTTAATGCAAAAGAACATCACGTCATATTGCCCCTTATGATAGCAACCTTTATTATGCAGTCTGTCACTTTTATTCTTTGCCATCACAAGTTCGTACAACGCTCAATTATCTCTTACACTAACTGATCTAACACATTTAGAAGAAATTTTTATTGCCTTATTGCACCGATGACATCTTATTTGAGGGACCTTACTCAATCCATAGGTAGGTATAGTGGACTCTCAAAACAAGATTTGGGCTAAGGGTTTTGGATACACGAGTAGTATCTCTACTTAGTGCGGAATTTTTGGCTAGTAAAGATGGGGGACAAGCACCACATGTTAAAGGATCTATGAGAATATAACTTCTATGTGAATATGAACAAACTTAAATCATTACGTTGTCTTCCTTGTCCAACGTCAATAATTTTGGCATAATATTTTCATGGGGGCTCACAGTCATAAAAGATGTCGAAGATAGTGTATTTGCATGTGAATCTTCTCTTCCCTTAGTAATTCTTTCCTGAATTGCATTATTGACCAATGCTATGTTTGTCAACCTCCAATGAATTTTACTACTTATACTCTTTCTTATGTGATGTCATTACTTACCATAAGATTAGCATACGATCGTTTTTCCTTTCTTTTTATTGAACATGAAAGTAAACAAAGCAAAACTCAAACTACACTTTATTATATATCTCGCACCCGATTACAAGGATAGATCACTAAGCAACCACTCAAAAAGGAAGGATCGAACTAAACTTTTATTCAACTAAATAGAAAGACAACTAAGGACCGAACTAAGATAAATAAAGAAAAAAGATAGTGGTGGTGATACGATACCGGGGCACCTTCCCCAAGCTTGGCACAAGCGAAGGGGGAGTGCCCATACCTGATACTCAAGTCTCCTTTTGGCGATGAAGAGGTTGGTGGTGATGAAGTAGTCACAGTCTTATCTTCAGGTTTCCATGGCAAGGGCTCACCATCATAAGAGGAGGAGTGAGTCTCGCGGGTCCTACAACTGACAGCCAAACTCATACCTATAGAACTTGCCTCATATTCAAAGACTTGGTTTTGGAGATAGTAGATCTGGCTTTGGAGAAAGTTGATTTGCTCGTTGAAGGTGAAGACGATGTCTTTCATGGACTTGCCATCCACCTTGAGATCACAGGTGTATTCTGTGATCATGAGGTGATTGGCATTGAGTCCGCGTTCCACCATCCCCTTGCACCTGAAGACCTTCTGCTCCATAGCTTCGAGCCCAGCATCCATGGTTAACGTCCCCTTGGGGCCCTACACATCATGGATGTGCAGCACCCCCTCACCCATCTCGATAGCTTGAGGGTGCTTCATCACCTCTCGCAAATATGGGTTGATGACGTTCTCTAAGAACTTGTCCTTGGAGGAGCTTGAAGCAGCCATGGTGATTTAGATCTATCAAAAAACAACAAGAATAGAAAACAGGAGATTTCTCTACGATACGGTGGTCAATAGGTTCGGGGGGTATATAACGATTTTTTATATGGGGAAGCAAGCAAACGGAAGAAAAACGGAGTCCGGAAGGTACCTGAGGTGGGCACAACCCACTTGGGCACACCTGGCAATCCAGGCGCGCCCTAGTTTCTTGTGCTCACCAGGGTTGCCTTGCAGGTTGTTTCTTATTTTCCTTATTTTTAATATATTCCAAAACTGACAAAAAATATTTTTGCGTATTTTTCACAGTCCGTGTACTTACCGTATCACGTACCTCCACTTTTTGGTTATTCTGGAGTGTTCCGGAAGGTTTCTTTTATGTGTTCCTACGGTGTCAATGTTTGAATAATATCACTTTCAAGATTAATGGGCGTACCTGAGATATATTATTTAATGCTTTATCCGTTGACAACCTTCGGAGATACTTATTTTAATGGCTCCAGATCGATAAACCTCCTCGATAACATAAGGTCCCTCCCATTTGAAGATAAGTTTCCCTACAAAGAATCTGAAACGAGAGTTGTACAAAAGAACATATTCTCCAACTTTGAATTCCCGCTTTTGGATTCTTTTATCATGCCATATTTTAACTTTTTCTTTAAATAACTTGGCATTTTCATAGGCTTGGGTTCTCCATTCATCTAGTGAGCTAATATCAAATAACCTCTTTTCACCAGCAAGTTTGAAATCATAGTTGAGTAATTTAATTGCCCAATATGCTTTATGTTCTAACTCAAGAGGCAAATGACAAGCTTTTCCATAAACCATTTTATAAGGAGACAAACCCATGGGGTTTTTATATGCTGTGCTATAAGCCCAAAGTGCATCATCTAATTTCTTAGACCCATTCTTTCGAGACCTATTGACAGTTTTTTTGTAAAATTAACTTTATTTCTCTATTACTAAGTTCAACTTGACCACTAGACTGAGGATGATAAGGTGATGCAATTCTATGGTTAACATCATACTTAGCAAGCATTTTACGAAAAGAACCATGAATAAAGTGTGAACCACCATCAATCATTAAATATCTAGGGAGTCCAAAACTTGGGAAAAAACTTCCTTAAGCATTTCATAGAGGTGTTGTGATCAGCACTACTTGTTGGAATAACTTCTACCCACTTAGTAACATAATCGGTAGCAACCAAAATATTTCTATACCCATTAGAGGAAGGAAAAGGTCCCATGTAATCGAAACCCCAAACATCAAATGGTTCAACAGCAAGAGATTAATTCATAGGAATTTCCTGACGCTTAGCAATATTACCAATTCTTTGACATTCATCAAAGGATAAAACAAACTTACGGGCATCCTTGAAGGGAGTAGGCTAATAGAAACCACATTGCAATTCCCTTTGAGCAGTTCTATCTCATGCATAATGCCCTCCGTAAGCCTCGGAGTGACATTTTCGTAGGATTTGTCCATGTTCTTTATAAAGATGTGGGTCATCCCAAAAGTAATGTCTTAAATAATAGAAGATTTTTTTATTTTGCTGGTATGTGAAGCTAGGTGGTATATATTTAGCAACAATATAATTAGCATAGTCAGCATACGAAGGAGTGTTATGAGAAACATTTATTGCAGGTAATTGCTCACCAGGAAAACTATCATTAATAGGTTGTGGGTCACAAGAATATTTTCTAACCTAGACAAGTTATCAGCTACGGGGTTCTTAGCTCCTTTCTATTAGTGATATGCAAGTCAAATTCTTGTAGCAAGAGAACCCACCTAATGAGTCTAGGTTTAGCATCTTTCTTTTCCATAAGATATTTAATAGCAGCATGATCAGTGTGAACAATTAGTTTAGAATCAACAATGTAAGATCTTAATTTATCATAAGCAAACACCACTACTAAAAATTCTTTTTTAGTAGTAGCATAATTACTTTGGGCACTCTTTGTCCTAAAATGGCACCAAAAGCATAATCACTAGCATCACATGTGATTTCAAAAGGCAAGTTCCAACCACGTGGTTGAACAATACGTGCAGAAATTAGGGCTTTCTTCAGTGTTTCAAAGGATTCTACACAGTCATCATCAAAAACAAATGGAACATCCTTTTGTAAAAGATTTGTAAGAGGCCTAGAAATTTTAGAGAAGTCTCTAATAAATCTCCTATAGAAACCAACATGACCGAGGAAACTACAAATACATTTAATATCTCTGGGACATGGCATTTTCTCAATTGCAACAAATTTAGCTTTATCCACCTCAATACCTTTTTCAGAAATTTTATGCCCAAAACAATACCTTCATTAACCATAAAGTGGGACTTCTGCCAATTCAAGACAATATTAGTTTGCTCACATCTCTCCAAAACTCGATCAAGGTTGCTTCAGCAATCATCAAAAGAAGTTCCGTAACCGGAAAAATCATCCATGAAAACTCAACAATCTTTTCAAAAAAAATCAGAGAATGTAGCAGTCATACATCTTTGAATGGTAGCAGGTGCATTGCATAAACCAAAAGGCATACGTCTATAAGCATAAGTTCCAGAATATCCATCGAGAAAACAAAAGTGTGTATGCTTAGATAGTCTTTCTAGCATTTGATCAATAAAAGGCAGAGGGTAATGATCTTTTCTAGTTGCTTTATATAATTTTTTAAAATAAATTACCATTCTATAGCCAGTGACAATTCTTTGTGAAATAAGTTCATTTTTATCATTAGAAACAACAGTAATACCTCCCTTCTTAGGGACAGAATGAACGGGACTTGCTCATCTACTATCAGCTATGGGATAGATTATACCTACTTCCATAAGATTCAGTATTTCAGTTCTTACCACTTCTTTTATTTTAGGATTTAAACGTCATTAGTGATCAACAATGGGTTTAGCATCAGGTTCCATATTAATCTTGTGTTGATAGAGAGTGGGACTAATGTCCTTAAGATCATCAAGAGTATAACCAATAGCACCTCGGTGCTTCTTTAGAATTTTCTATAATCTTTCTTCTTCATGTTCTGGAAGGTTAGCACTAATAATAACACGATATATCTTTTTCTCATCAAGATAAGCACATTTCAAAGTGTCTGGCAATTGTTTTAATTCAAACACAAGATCACCTTTAGGTGGAGGAGGTCCTCCTAGAGTTTCAATAGGCAAATTGTAAGTAGAGGTCATTGTTCAAAGAAAATTTTATCTATCTAATTTCTTGCATGCATATGCATATCATTTTCATGGTCTAGCAAATATTGTTATAGTGGATCAGTAGGAGGCACGTCAATAGAAGCAAGACCAATTATTTCATCCTTACTAGGCAATTCTTTCTTATGATGTTTTCTACTAAACTTAGAAAAATTAAACTCTTGAGACTCATACTAACATCGATGGTTTTTTTTTCTCACAATCTATTTTAGCATTAACGATATTCAAGAAGGGTCTACCAAAGATAATGGGACAAAAGTCATCTTGTGGGGAACCAAGAACTAGAAAATCAGTAGGATATTTATTTTCCCACACAATACTTCAACATGTCTAACAATCCCAAGTGTCGTCATGGTGTCTCTATTAGCAAGTTTAATAGTAACATCTATGTCTTCTATTTCAGTAGGTGCTATATCATTCATAATTTCTTGATATAAGGTAAAAGGAATAGCACTCACGCTTGATATGTCTCCATCGTATCTACTTTTCCAAACTCTTTTGCCCTTGTTTTGGACTCTAATTTGCATGATTTGAATGGAACTAACCTGATATGACGTTGTTTTCAGCAGAATTGGCATGGTGTTATTTTTGTGTAGAAATAAAAGTTCTCGAATTGACATGAAAATTTATGAAGAATATTTTAGGAATATGTAAAAAATAATGGCGAAAGAATCAACCATAGGGGGTCCACCCATTGGCCACAAGCCTGGGGGGCTCCCCCACTAGGGTTCGCCCCGGTGGCTTGTGGGGCCCCTGGACCTCCTCCGACCCTAACTCCAACTGTATATATTCACATTCGTGGAGAAAAAAAATTAGAGAGAAGGATTCATCACGTTTTACGATATGGAGCCACCGCCTCCTCTTGTTCTTCATTAGGAGGGCTGATCTTGAGTCCGTTCGGGGCTCCGGAGAGAGGGATTCGTCGCCATCATCATCACCAACCTTCCTCCATCACCAATTTCATGATGCTCAGCATCGTGCCTAAGTAATTCCATCGTAGGCTTGCTAGACGGTGACGGGTTGGATGAGATTTATTATGTAATCGAGTTAGTTTTGTGATACGTCTCCAATGTGTCTACAATTTTTGATTGTTCCATGCTATTATATTATATGATTTTGGGGACTAACCTATTAACCTAGAGCCCAGTGCTAGTTTTTGTTTTTTCCATGTTTTAGAGTTTCGCAGAAAAGTATTACCAAACGGAGTCCAAACAGAATAAAACTTTCACGATGATCTTTCTTGGACCAGAAGACACCCAGGAGACTTGGAGTGCAAGTCGGAATAGCCACGAGGCAGCCACAAGGGTGGATGGCGTGCCCCCCCAACCTTGTGTGCCCCTCGGTGGCCTCCTGACCAAGATCTTCCTCCTATATATACTCTTATACCTTGAAAACTTCTAGGGGAGCCGCGAAACCACTTTTCCACCACCACAACCTTCTATACGCGTGAGATCCCATCTTGGGGAATTTTCCAGCATCCCGCCGGAGGGGGATTCGATCACGGAGGGCTTCCATATCAACACCATTTACTCTCCGATGAAGCGTGATTAGTTTACCATAGACCTACGGGTCCATAGCTAGTAGCTAGATGGATTTTTCTCTCTCTTTGATTCTCAATACCATGTTCTCCTCGATGTTCTTAGACATCTATTCGAGATAATACTCTTTTGCGGTGTGTTTGCCGAGATCCGATGAATTGTAGATTTATGATCAGCTTATCTATGAATATTATTTGAATCTCCTTTGAATTCCTTTATGCATGATTTGATATCTTTGCAAGTCTCTTCGAACTATCGATTTGGTTTTGCCAACTAGATTGGTTTTTCTTGCAATGGGAGAAGTGCTTAGCTTTGGGTTCAATCTTGCGGTGCTCGAACCTAGTGACAGAAGGGGAACCGACATGTATTGGATTGTTGCCATCGAGGATAACAACATGGGGTTTTCATCATATTGCTTGAGTTAATCCCGCTACATCATGTCATCTTAATTAATGTGTTACTCTGTTCTTATGAACTTAATACTCTAGATGCAAGCAGGAGTCTATCGATGTGTGGAGTAATAGTATTAGATGGAGAATCATTTCGGCCTACTTGATACGGATGTGATGCCTATATTCATGATTATTGCCTTACATATTGTCATAACTTTGCACTTTTCTATAAATTTCTTGGCAGTAATTTGTTCACCCACCGTAATAATTCCTTTCTTGAGAGAAGCCTCTAGTGAAACCTATGGCCCCTGGGTCTATTTTCCATCAGATAAGTTTCCGATCTACAATTCTAGTTTCCTATTTACTTTATTTTGCAATCTTTTACTTTCGTTCCACAAACCAAAAATAATACTTTACCGTTTATCCATCTCTATCAGATCTCACTTTGCGAATAACCATGAAGGGCTTGACAACCCCTTTGTCGTGTTGGTTGCAAGTTGGTGTTTGTTTGTGAAGGTATTCAGTGGCTTGTTGCGTTGTCTCCTACTAGATTGTTACCTTGGTTCTAAAAACTGAGGGAAATAATTACGCTACTTTGCTACATCACCCTTTCCTCTTCAAGGGAAAAACCAATGCAAGCTCAAGAGCTAGCAAGAAGGATTTCTAGCGTCGTTGCCAGGGAGATCTATGCCAAGCTAAGACATACCAAGTACCCATCATAAACTCGCATTACATTATTCGCCATTCGCCGCTCGTTTTCCTCTCCCCCACTTCTAAAACGATTTTCGAAAAGATTACCCTTTTTCTTTTCCCTTTCTTCCGTTTGATCTTTGGTGTTCTTGAGTTACCATGTGCCTTCTTTTTTCTTGCATCTTCGCTTGCTAAAAGTTTATGGATCCTCATCCACTTGCTAATCTTTTTAAGAGATCCAATTATGATGAACCAATTGCTAGTGAGTTGTGTGCGCTACATTATCTTTATGAGGTTTTGCTTGAAATACGTGAATCTAAAAATTGTGATGAAGTACTTTATGAAGCGATTCACGGTATATCTTTGAATGAAAAGAATTATTGCAATGATGTTATTATAAATTCTATTAATGCCAATTGTGCTAATAATATGCAAAACCCTAAGCTTGGGGATGCTAGTTTTGCTATGTCCTCTACTTGTTGCAATCATCATTATTGGGGTGATTCTTCTATGATCTTGAAAATTTATTTAAGCCCCATGATGAATATGAGATTTATAATAATGTTTGCAATAATATTTAAAGTGGGTTTGGAAGAGTGTCAACTTTAGATCCCATGTATTTGGATAATGTTCAATCTTATGAATTTCTTGATAAAAGTGTGTTTGGAGAGGTCATGACTTTAGTTAATGTTAATCCCACTATTTTGGAAGAATGTCAACTTCACATGCATGTGGATCGTGTTGAGAATATGTTATGTGATAGCTATTTTGTTGAATTTACTTATGATCCTACATGTAATTATTATGAGAGAGGAAAATATGGTTGTAGAAATTTTCATGTTACTAAATTACCTCTCTTGATGTTGAGATTGCTATCATCTCTTTCTTCTTCCTTGCATATGCTAGTTTTTATTTGCCTTGATAATTTGTTCGCTTATAAAATAACTATTCATAGAAAGTATGTTAGACTTAAGTGTGTTTGTCACATGTTTTATGATGCTCTCTTTGTGCTTCAATTCTGGTCTTTCATGTGAGCATCATTCAAATCTCAATGCCTAGCTTAAAAGGCTTTAAAGAAAAGCGCTTGTTGGGAGACAACCGAATATTTTTCCTTGTTGTTTCCAATAATTAATTCATCTAGCCTCTATTTAGATGTGGTTTTATGTTTTAATTAGTATTTGTGCCAAGTAAGACCTTTGGGATAGGTTACGGTGATAGTTGATTTGATCCTGCTGAAAAATAGAAACTTCTGCGCCCAGGAGATTAGTTTTTGTTTTTAACAGAAGTGCGATAAAATATTGATTCCTTCTGCATAGTATTAATAAAAAAAATTGTCTAGGACTTCCCAATTTCTCAGGATTTTTGGAGTTACAGAAGTATTAGAAATATCCAGATTTCTACAGACTATTCTGTTTTTCACAGATTCTGTTTTTTGCGTGTTGTTTGCTTATTTTGATGCATCTATGGCTTGTATCGGGGGGTATGAACCAAGGAAAAGTTGGAATACAGGAGATATTACACCAATATATATAAAGAATGAGTTCACAACAATACCAAAGTGGTGATTTATTTTTCTTATACTAACGGAGCTTACGAGATTTTCTGTTGGAGTTTTGTGTTGTGAAGTTTTCAAGTTTTGGGTAAGGATTTGATGGACTATGGAATAAGGAGTGCCAAGAGCCTAAGCTTAGGGATGCCCAAGGCACCCCAAGGTAATATTCAAAGGTGTCAAAAATCCTAAGCTTGGGGATGCCCCGAGAAGGCATCCCCTCTTTCGTCTTCGTCTATCGATAACTTTACTTGAGGCTATATTTTTATTCACCACATGATATGTGTTTTGCTTGGAGCGTCTTGTATGATTTGAGCCTTTGCTTTTTAGTTTGTCACAACTATCCTTGCTGTACACACCTTTTGGGAGAGACACGCATGAATCATGATTTATTAGAATACTCTATGTGCTTGACTTATACCTTTTGAGCTAGGCAATTTTGCTTTTGTGCTTCACTTATATCTTTTTAGAACACGGGGGTGGCTTTATTTTATAGAACCTGCTAAACTCACGTACTTCACTTATATTATTTTGAGAGTCTTTAGAAAAACATGTAAATTTGCTTTGGTTATGAAATTAGTCCTAATATGATAGGCATCCAAGATTGATATAATTAAAACTTTCATATAAAGTGCATTGAATACTATGAGAAGTTTGATTCCTTATGATTGTTTTGAGATATGAAGATGGTGATATTAGAGTCATGCTAGTAAGTAGTTGTGAATTTAAGAAATACTTGTTAAAGTTTGTGACTCTCGTAGCATGCAAGTATGGTGAACCGTTATGTGATGAAGTCAGAGCATGATTTATTTATTGATTGTCTTCCTTATGAGTGGCGGTCGGGGATGAGCGATGGTCTTTTCCTACCAATCTATCCCCCTAGGAGCATGCACCTAGTACTTTGCATTGATGACTAATAGATTTTTGCAATAAGTATGTGAGTTCTTTATAACTAATGTTACTTCCATGGATTATACGCACTCTCACCTTTCCGCCATTGCTAGCCTCTCTAGTACCGTGCAACTTTCGCCGGTACCATAAACCCACCATATTCCTTCCTCAAAACTGCCACCATACCTACCTATTAAGGCATTTCCATAGCCATTTCGAGATATATTGCTATGAAACTTTCCACCGTTCTGTTTATTATAACACGCCCCATCATTTCCATATTGCTTTGCATGATCATGTAGTTGATATCATATTTGTGGCAAAGCCACCGTTCGTCATTTTTTATACATGTCGCCCTTGATTCATTATTGCACATCCCGGTACACCGCCGGAGGCATTCACATAGAGTCATATTTTGTTCTAAGTATCGAGTTGTAATCTTTGAGTTGTAAGTAAACAAAAGTGTGATGATCTTCATTACTAGAGCACTGTCCCATGTGAGGAAAGGATTATGGAGACTATGATTCCCCCACAAGTCAGGATGACACTCAAGACAAGAAAAAGTGGCCAAAAAATGAGAGAAGGCCCAAATAAAAAAATGAGAGAAATGAGAGAAGGGGCAATGTTACTATCCTTTTACCACACTTGTGCTTCAAAGTAGCACCATGATCTTCATGATAGAGAGTCTCCTATTATATCACTTTCATATACTATTGGGAATTTTCATTATATAACTTGGCTTGTATATTCCAATGATGGGCTTCCTCAAAATTCCCTAGGTCTTGGTGAGAAAGCGAGTTGGATGCACACCCACTTAGTTTACTTTTTGAGCTTTCATAAACTTATAGCACTAGTGCATCCGTTGCATGGCAATCCCTACTCACTCACATTGATATCTATTAATGGGCATCTCCATAGCCCATTGATACGCCTAGTTGATGTGAGACTATCTCCTTCTTTTTGTCTTCTCCACAACCACCGTGAAAGTTGAAAAAGTTTGAGAATATCAAAAGTATGAAACAATTGCTTGGATTGTCATCGGGGTTGTGCATGATTTAAACCTTTTCTGTGATGAAGATGGAGCATAGCCGGACTATATGATTTTGTAGGGATAAGCTTTCTTTAGACATGTTATTTCGAGAAGACATTATTATTTGTTAGTGCGCTTGAAGTATTATTGTTTTTGTGTCTAAAACTTTTGTTTTGACTCTTACGAATTTGAGCATTCATGCCACAATAAAGAGAATTACATGGATACATATGTTAGGTAGCATTCCACATCAAAAAATTCTATTTTTATCATTTACCTACTCGGGGACGAGCAGGAATTAATTTTGGGGATGCTTGATACGTCTCCGACGTATCTATAATTTTTTATTGTCCCATGCTATTATATTATCTCTTTTGGATGTTTTATATGCATTAATATGATATTTTATATGATTTTGGGGACTAACCTATTAACCTAGAGCCCATTGCTAGTTTTTGTTTTTCCTTGTTTCAGAGTTTCGTAGAAAAGTATTACCAAACGGAGTCCAAACGGAATAAAACTTTCACGATGATCTTTCTTGGACCAGAAGACACCCAGGAGACTTGGAGTGCATGTCAGAATAGCCACGAGGTGGCCACAAGGGAGGATGGCGCGCCTAGGGGGGTGGGGTGCACCCCCAAACCTTGTGTACCCCTCGGTGGCCTCCTGACCTAGATCTTCCTCCTATATATACTCTTATACCTTGAAAACTTCCAAGGGAGCCGCAAAATCACTTTTCCACCACCGCGACCTTCTATACTCGTGAGATCCCATCTTGGCGAATTTTCTGGCATCCCGCCGGAGGGGGATTCGATCACGGAGGGCTTCTACATCAACACCATTGCCTATCTGATGAAGCGTGAGTAATTTACCATGGACCTATGGGTCCATAGCTAGTAGCTAGATGGCTTTTTCTCTCTCTTTGATTCTCAATACCATGTTCTCCTCGATGTTCTTGGAGATCTATTTCATATAATACTCTTTTGCGGTGTGTTTGCCAAGATCCGATGATTTGTGGATTTATGATAAGCTTATCTATGAATATTATTTGAATCTCCTCTAAATTCCTTTATGCATGATTTGATATCTTTGCAAGTCTCTTCGAACTATCGATTTGGTTTTGCCAACTAGACTGGTTTTTCTTGCAATGGGAGAAGTGCTTAGCTTTGGGTTCAATTGATACGTCTCCAATGTATCTATAATTTTTGATTGCTCCATGCAATATTATCTACTGTTTTGGGCAATATTGGGCTATATTTTCCACATTTATATTATTTTTGGGACTAACCTATTAACCGGAGGCCCAGCCCAGATTTGATGTTTTGTGCCTATTTCAGTGTTTCGAAGAAAAGGAATATCAAACGGAGTCGAAACGGAACAAAATCAACTGGAGAAGTTATTTTTGGAAGGAAACCTACTGGATAGACTTGGACCCTACGTCAGAAGATTAAGGAGGAGCTCACGAGGGTAGGGGGCGCGCCCCCTGCCTCGTGGCCCCCCTTCGGTCCACCGATGTACTCCTTTCACCCATATATACCCACGTATCCTAAAACTTCCAGGGCACAATAGATCGGGAGTTCCGCCGCCAGAAGCCTCCGTAGCCACCGAAAGCCAATCTAGACCCGTTCCGGCACCCTGCCAGAGGGGGCAATCCTTCTCCGTTAGCCATCTTCATCACCCCGGTGCTTTCCATGACGAGGAGGGAGTAGTTCTCCCTCGGGGCTGAGGGTATGTACCAGTAGCTATGTGTTTGATCTCTCTCTCTCTCTCTCGTGTTCTTGAGGCGATACAATCTTGATGTATCGCGAGCTTTGCTATTATATTTGGATCCTATGATGTTTCTTCCCCCCTCTACTCTCTTGTAATGAATTGTGTTTCCCCTTTGAAGTTATCTTATCGGATTGAGTCTTTAAAGATTTGAGAACACTTGATGTATGTCTTGCCGTGCGTATCTGTGGTGACAATGGGATACCACGTGATTCACTTGATGTATGTTTTGGTGATCAACTTGCGGGTTCCGCCGATGAACCTATGCATAGGGGTTGGCACACGTTTTCGTCGTGATTCTCCGGTAGGAACTTTGGGGCACTCTTTGAGGTCCTTTGTGTTTGTTGAATAGATGAATCTGAGATTGTGTGATGCATATCGTATAATCATACCCACGGATACTTGAGGTGACATTGGAGTATCTAGTTGACATTAGGGTTTTGGTTGATGTGTATCTTAAGGTGTTATTATAGTCCGAACTCTAGGGTTGTTTGTGACACTTATAGGAATAGCCCAACGGATTGATTGGAAAGAATAACTTTGAGGTGGTTTCGCACCCTACCATAATATCTTCGTTCATTCTACGCTATTAGTGAGTTTGGAGTGACTCTTTGTTGCATGTTGAGGGATAGTTATATCATCCAGTTATGTTATTATTGTTGAGGGACCTTACACTAGTGAAAGTATGAACCCTAGGCCTTGTTTCAACGATTGCAATACCATTTACGCTCACTTTTATCATTAGTTACCTTGCTGTTTTTATAATTTCAGACTACAAATACCTTTATCTACCATCCATATACCACTTGTATCACCATCTCTTTGCCAAACTAGTGCACCTATACAATTTACCATTGTATTGGGTGTGTCGTGGACACAAGAGACTCTTCGTTATTTGGTTGCAGGGTTGCTTGAGAGAGACCATCTTCATCCTACGCCTCCTACGGATTGATAAACCTTAGGTCACCCACTTGAGGGAAATTTGCTACTGTCCTACAAACCTCTGCACTTGGAGGCTCAACAACGTCTACAAGAAGAAGGTTGTGTAGTAGACATCAAGCTCTTTCCTGGCGCCGTTGCCGGGGAGGTTAGAGCTTGAAGGTATATCTTTAGATCTTGCAATCGAGTCTTTTAGTTTCTTGTTTTATCACTAGTTTAGTTTATAAAAGAAAACTATAAAAAAATGGAATTAAGTTTGTCTCATACGCTTCACCTTTTTAATATCTTTCGTGAGTATGATGGAAAGGATAGTTGTGCTCAAGTGCTGGAAGAAGAAATCTATAAAATGTTTGGCACTAAATATTTGAATGATGAGCATGATTGCAATGTTGTTAGTATGAATTCCTTGAATATCCATGATGCTAATGATATGCAAAGCAACAAGCTTGGGGAAGCTATGTTTGATGAAGATGATCTTTTTTGTCCCCCAAGTTTTGATGAGCAAATTTATTATGATGAAAGCATACCTCCTATCTATGATGATTATTGTGATGACACGTATGCTTTAAAGAATAATGATAACAATGAAACTTGTCATCTTCATTTCAATTTTCAATCCCATGATAGTTACTTTGTTGAGTTTGCTCCCACTACTATTCATGAGAAGAAATTTTCTTATGTGGAGAGTAGTAAATTTTCTATGCTTGTAGATCATGAAAAGAATGCTTTAGATGCTGGTTATATTGTTGAATTCATTCACGATGCTACTGAAAATTATTATGAGGGAGGAACATATTCTCGTAGGAATTGCAATAATATCAAGTTTCCTCTCTATGTGCTTAAAATTTTGAAGTTATGCTTGTTTTACCTTCCTATGCTAGTTGATTATTGTTCCCATAAGTTGTTTGCTCACAAAATCCGTATGCATAGGAAGTATGTTACACTTAAATGTGCTAGTCATATTCTTCATGATGCTCTTTTTATGTTACAATTCTTATCTTTTATGTGAGCATCATTGACATCATCATGCCTAGCTAGGGGCGTTAAACGATAGCGCTTGTTGGGAGGCAACCCAATTTTATTTTTGTTCCTTACTTTTTGTTCCTGTTTAGTAATAAATAATTCATCTAGCCTCTGTTTAGATGTGGTTTTGTGTGTTTAATTAGTGTTTGTGCCAAGTAGAACCTTTGGGAAGACTTGGGGAAAGTCTTGTTGATCATACTGTCAAAAACAGAAACTTTAGCATTCACGAGAATTGCTGCCAATTTTATTTGGAGAGTTCTATTTAGTTAATTATTTTTGCAGATGATTAACAGATAAATTACTCAGGTACACCAATTTATTTGAGAATTTAGGAGGTCCATAAGTATACGTTTGATCCAGATTACTACAGATTGTTCCGTTTTTGGCAGATTCTGTTTTTGATGTGTTGTTTGCTTATTTTGATGAATCTATCACTACAAGGATTCGGGTCTATTGCAACAAAATTCTTCATCGCAATACATGTCGATTTGTGGTGATAAATACCTATTGCCACGAAACAACATTCGTTGGCAGCCGTTGCGACTGGACGCATGGTAATAGGTTATTGCCACAAAAAAGCTACTGTGGCAATAAATTGTGCTATTGCAACAGCCATGTGGGAATTCGCCATATGTTTTCCCGTGGCAACACTCATCTGATGCCATAATTTGCTTTGTGGAGATAGATTTAGTGCGACATGTAATGAATCATGGCGACTGATAGCTCGTGGCAATAGACATTTGTGGCAACAACCTATGCCAACGACTCTCATTTTGTGGTGCATATTGTTATGTGGCAATAGCCAATTGTGGCAATAAACTATGGCAATAATCCTTGTTTTTGTGGCATTAGGCATATTGCCATGAACCGCTACACTTGTGGCATTAAGTTATGGCAACAAATATTCCAGTCGTCGTGACAGAGAATTGCAACATGCTAGTTTTGGCGGTGATAAATATGTATCACAACAGGTGAAATGTTTGTAGCGAGAAACTATTGCGACAATTTAAATTTTCGTGGTGCTAACATGTGGCAACCAAAAGTGGGTCATGGCAATAGCCTATTGCGACCTAAAAAATACAAGCATTCAATTACAATATTCAAAACCATACGTATAATATGTAGATTCATAAAATTCATAATTATCATAGCAAATATCCATCAAATGAAACTCAAATGTAATTTAGCAATCCTAATTAAGTGATAAATTGTCCGCGATCTAGAATCCAGTCGAGCTAGTTTTTGGATCATGCAACAAAGAAATAAAAAATATATAGTTCTAGTTAATGACTCCAACATAACATACGTCATACAATTATTTCAGCCCCATTGTTAAAAAGAACTATCGCCGGACTGAGTGATACTGTGTTAGCAAGCATGTAACTGGGGGATCAAAACAGTTTTACAAGTGTAAATGTCTAAAGCATAAGCACAAGTACATGTACTAAAATCTTCCACTATTGATATAAGTTGTGGCTCAATCTATAGTTTCAGTTAAGTTCAGGTCCCTAGCTAGCACATACTCATTTTATAAGTTGTCACTTGATGCAGCAACAATGCATGGTGAAAGAGAAGAAGCAGCTAGCTAATTATGAAGGCCAATGACATGCTCACTTGAAAATGGACCATGAGTTTTAGTTTCTTTGTTTTCAACATCTTAGACGTGATTTATCCTAAAAACAGAAAGAACAATTATAGGTGCGGCAACCACTATCAATTGCTTTGGATTCAATGCAAAAAAAGTCTGGGAAAACATAGAACCACACCTCATGATGAAAAGTAAACATGTTGCATGTCAAAAGAAAAAGTTGTACTAGAGGAGCGTGAATTAATTTGGATCAGAGGGAGCAGATTGATTGTTACCTTGAACTTATCCGCAGAACCAGCTTCTGCATAAGCATCGACAGCTTTGGAGGCAAGTTCTTGTAGACCAAGGACTGGGCAACGAGGGTCGTCCGCACCTGCATGGTAATTGATAAATGAAGCTCCAGCAGCATGAAAAATGCTCAATTAACATTAATTTTTAAAAGAAGGGTTAAGAATAGTTCTGGCTCAACCATAAAATCATTAAAAAAATGAAGACCGGAAGCCCAGCCCTGACAAGTCCTCCTTGAACTCATAGAAGAGAAGTGTGAGACTTTTGAATATATTGGGTCATGCAAACTATTGGACGAACCAGAAGCACTCAATAAGAAATATGATTGGTTTTACCATTTAGGAGGAGGAGTGGACGTGGTGCAATCAGAGGAACTGAGTAGGGAGCATCAAACTGTGAAGCCATAGCAGGTGCTATCTTGTCCCAAACCTGGTAAAAATATGTCAATACACGATCGTGAAATAGTTACAATGGAACAATAAGAAATAAATGTCAAATAAATCAGATAGTCACCTTTTTCACAACCTCTGCATCTATTTCACTCTTCCCTGAATCAATTTTTGCTTCTACAGGAAAGACGAAACGCCACAAATACTTACATGTAAATGTTCTGAACTGATACAGTATATTTCAGCTGTGATCTATATTTTTCAATGGTGTGTGCCCAATCTTAAAGAGGATGCATGGCATCTAACCTTCAAGTAAATGCTTAATGCTATCAACTCTAGCTTGCCACATGTCATTATCTATTGCCCATTGAAATCCCTGTAACCACCACAAAGAGCATTGCTTTACTTACATGGGATAAATCACAAAACTATGTGCGCCCATATCGATAAATTACTGTTGTGTGTACCTGAACACCAATTATTGGAACAACAACATTGTATCGTGTATCCACAAAAGAAGCAAACCATGCATGCATGCGTTCCTGTATTCAGCTCAAAATGAACAGGATAAATTTTCTAAAAGTGAAGTCTGTATTAATTCAGTATCATGATGCAATCATGATCTATAATACCTCCGAGTGATTCACCAATAATCCCTATCCTAGAGGGATCGACGTCATCCCTTGCACTAAGATAATCTCCAAGCTTTATCAAGTCCCACACCTGCACATGTTCCTCACTGAGTATCGCAAAAAACAGGCCCAACATGTTTTGAAGTATGATATACCAGGTCATATAGTAGAAGACAATCATAAGGAGAGAACCAGACCAAAAGAATAAATCCAGAATTCAACTGAAGTGTCAACCCAAATAGTGTAGTTATGGTACCAGTACAGCTGGACTAACACCAACAACAATGGTAATCCAGAGCTAATACTTAATCAGCAATAATTCCAATGCAATCCCCTGTTAACATGCCCAAGCTACCTCCTCAAGGCCACTCTATAACTCTTCAAGATATCACCACCACTATGTGCTAGCTTTGCTCCCTTTTGGAGGATTCAAGAACAGATTCACATACATCTCTCATCATTTAAGTGTAGCTGGCTTATCAGTCACATTATTAAAGCCTAACTTCTCAATGAGCTGCTACAAAGACAACACACTGGCAATAGTAGATATTCTTCATACCATTGTTGCTTCACAAAAAAAATTGTTAGTTACAGTAAAATAGTTTATAAACCATAGAGAAGTTGGAATACAGTAGGTTTAACACCAATATAAATAAAAAATGAGTTCATTACAGTACCATGAAGTGGTGTTTTGTTTTCTTTCGCTAACGGAGCTCACGAGTTTTCTGTTAAGTTTTGTGTTGTGAAGTTTTCATGTTTTGGGTAAAGATTCGATGGACTATGGAATAAGGAGTGGCAAGAGCCTAAGCTTGGGGATGCCCAAGGCACCCCAAGGTAATATTCAAGGATAACCAAGCGTCTAAGCTTGGGGATGCCCCGGAAGGCATCCCCTCTTTCGTCTTCGTTCATCGCTAACTTTACTTGGAGCTATATTTTTATTCGCCACATGATATGTGTTTTCCTTGTAGCGTAAATTTATTTTGTTAGGACTTGCTTTCTGCTATTTAGAACAATGTTTTTCATCATTTATTTCAATAAAAGTGGCATTGATAGCCTTTACTATGCCTATTTGAGAAGTCCACATGTTTCTGTTTGAAAACAGAAAGTTTACCATTGTTGCAATAATTCCCTAGAAAAGTCAGAATGTGATAAAATGTTGAAATCTTCTTCATATTAAGTTCTGATAAATTTACTACAGTGGTAATTTTCTTTCATAATTTTTGGAGCTAGGGAAGTATGGATGTTGCAGCATTCTTTACAGACTATCCTGTTTAGGCAGATTGCTGTTATGTTTGCATTGTTTGCATATGTTTGCTTCTTTAATGATTCTATTTGAGGATAGGACTATTAAATATGCAGAGGCATTTAGTATGCAATGTTGAATAATAATTTTAGTGATTTCCTATAGTAGAGTATGATAAGGTTTTGGCAATGGTTTATACTAACTTATCTCATGAGTCCTTGTTGAGTTTTGTGTGGATGAAGCTTCTGAGATTTAGGGACACCGTGATATGAGAGGAATTAAGGAGACACAAAAGCTCAAGCTTGGTGATTCCCAAGGCACCCCAAGATAATATCTCAAGAAGTCTCAAGCGTTTAAGCTTGGGGATGCCCCGGTTGGCATCCCACCTTTCTTCTTCAACAACTATCGGTTAGTATCGGTTGATCCTAAGTTTTTGCTTCTTCACACTACGTTTGCTATTCTTAGATGTCATTTTGTTTTGGTTTGCTTGCTGTTTGAATAAATTACCAAGATGTGAAATTATTAAATGTTAGAGAGTCTTCACATAATTGCATAATTATTCGACTACTCATTGATCTTCACTTATATCTTTCAGAGTAGTTTGTCATTTGCTCTAGTGCTTCACTTATATCCTTTTAGAGCATGGTGGTAGTTTTATTTTCAAGAAATAGATGAACTCTCATGCTTCACTTATATTTTTTTGAGAGTCTTAAATAGCATGGTAATTTTCTTAAAATCCTTATATGCTAGGTATTCAAATAATAAAAATCTCTTATGATTGTGTTGAATACTATGAGAAGTTTGATACTTGATAATTGTTTTGAGATATGGAGATGGTGATATTAGAGTCATGCTAGTTGAGTGGTTATGAATTTGAGAAATACTTGTGTTGAAGTTTGTGATTCCCGTACCATGCACGTATGGTGAACCGTTATGTGATGAAGTCGGAGCATGATTTATTTATTGATTGTCTTCCTTATGAGTGGCGGTCAGGGACGAGTGATGGTCTTTTCCTACCAATCTATCCCCCTAGGAGCATGCGTGTAATACTTTGCTTTGATAACTTGTAGATTTTTGCAATAAGTATATGAGTTCTTTATGACCAATGTTGAGTCCACGGATTATACGCACTCTCACCCTTCCACCATTGCTAGCCTCTCTAGTACCGCGCAACTTTCTCCGGTACCATAAACCCACCATATACCTTCCTCAAAACAGCCACCATACCTACCTATTATGGCATTTCCATAGACATTCCGAGATATATTGCCATGCAACTTTCCACCGCTTCGTTATTATGACACGCTTCATCATAGTCATATTGCTATGCATGATCATCTAGTTGACATTGTATTTGTGGCAAAGCCACCATTCATAATTCTTCCATACATGTCGCTCATGAGTCATTGCACATCCCGGTACACCGCCGGAGCCATTCATATAGAGTCCTATCTTGTTCTAAGTATCGATTTGTAATTCTTGAGTTGTAAGAAAATAAAAGTGTGATGATCATCATTATTAGAGCATTGTCCCGGTGAGGAAAGGATGATGGAGACTATGATTCCCCCACAAGTCGGGATGAGACTCCGGACGAAAAATAAATAAAAGAGGCCAATGCAGCCCAAATAAAAAAAGAAAGAAAAGAGGCCATAAAAAAGAGAAAAGGCCCAAATAAAAAAATATAATAAAAATGAGAGAAAAAGAGAGAAGGGACAATGCTACTATCCTTTTACCACACTTGTGCTTCAAAGTAGCACCATGATCTTCATGATAGAGAGTCTCCTATGTTGTCACTTTCATATACTAGTGGGAATCTTTCATTATAGAACTTGGCTTGTATATTCCAATGATGGGCTTCCTCAAAATGCCCTAGGTCTTCGTGAACAAGCGAGGAGGATGCACACCCGGTAGTTTCTTTTGTTGAGATTTCATACATTTATAGCTCTAGTGCATCCGTTGCATGGCAATCCCTACTCACACACATTGATATCTATTGATGGGCATCTCCATAGCCCGTTGATACGCCTAGTTGATGTGAGACTATCTTCCCCCTTTTTGTCTTCTCCACAACCACCACTCTATTCCGCCTATAGTGATATATCCATGGCTCACGCTCATGTATTGTGTGAAGATTGAAAAAGTTTGAGAACATCAAAAGTATGAAACAATTGCTTGGCTTGTCACCGGGGTTGTGCATGATTTAAATATTTTGTGCGGTGAAGATAGAGCATAGCCAGACTATATGATTTTGTAGGGATAGCTTTCTTTGGCCATGTTATTTTGAGAAGACATAATTGCTTAGTTAGTATGCTTGAATTATTATTGTTTTCATGTCAATATGAACTTTTATCTTGAATCTTTCGGATCTAAATATTCATGCCACAATTAAGAAGAATTACGTTGAAATTATGCCAAGTAGCACTCCGCATCAAAAATTATCTTTTTATCATTTACCTACTCGAGGATGAGCAGGAATTAAGCTTGGGGATGCTTGATACGTCTCCAACGTATCTATAATTTTTGATTGCTGCATGCTATATTATCTACTATTTTGGGCAATATTGGGCTTTATTTTCCACTTTTCTAATATTTTTGGGACTAACCTATTAACCGGAGGCCCAGCCCAGATTTGTTGTTTTATGCCTATTTCAGTGTTTCGAAGAAAAGCAATATCAAACGGAGTCGAAACGGAACGAAATCAACTAGAGAAGTTATTTTTGGAAGGAAACCTACTGGATAGACTTGGACCCTACGTTAGAAGATGAAGGAGGAGCTCACGAGGGTAGGGGTGCGCCCACCCCTTGGGGCGCGCCCCCTGCCTCGTGGCCCCCCTTCGGTCCACCGATGTACTCCTTTCACCCATATATACCCACGTGTCCTAAAACTTCCAGGGCACAATAGATCGGGAGTTCCGCCGCCAGAAGCCTTCGTAGCCACCGGAAGCCGATCTAGACCTGTTCCGGCACCCTACCGGAGGGGGCAATCCTTCTTCGGTGGCCATCTTCATCATCCCGGTGCTCTCCATGACGAGGAGGGAGTAGTTCTCCCTTGGCGCTGAGGGTATGTACTAGTAGCTATGTGTTTGATCTCTCTCTCTCTCTCTCTCTCGTGTTCTTGAGGTGACACAATCTTGATGTATCGCGAGCTTTGCTATTATATTTGGATCCTATGATGTTTCATCCCCCCTCTACTCTCTTGTAATGAATTGAGTTTCCCCTTTGAAGTTATCTTATCGGATTTATTCTTTAAATATTTGAGAACACTTGATGTATGTCTTGCCGTGCGTATCTGTGGTGACAATGGGATACCACGTGATTCACTTGATATATGTTTTGGTGATCAACTTGCGGGTTCCACCCATGAACCTATGCATAGGGGTTGGCACACGTTTTCGTCGTGATTCTCCGGTAGGAACTTTGGGGCACTCTTTGAGGTCCTTTGTGTTGGTTGAATAGATGAATCTGAGATTGTGTGATGCATATCGTATAATCATACCCACGGATACTTGAGGTGACATTGGAGTATCTAGGTGACATTAGGGTTTTGGTTGATTTGTGTCTTAAGGTGTTATTCTAGTACGAACTCTAGGGCTGTTTGTGACACTTATAGGAATAGCCCAACGGATTGATTGGAAAGAATAACTTTGAGGTGGTTTCGTACCCTACCATAATCTCTTCGTTCGTTTTCCGCTATTAGTGACTTTGGAGTGACTCTTTGTTGCATGTTGAGGGATAGTTATATCATCCAATTATGTTATTATTGTTGAGGGAACTTACACTAGCGAAAATATGAACCCTAGGCCTTGTTTCAACGCATTGCAATACCGTTTACGCTCACTTTTATCATTAGTTACCTTGCTGTTTTTATAATTTCAGATTACAAATACCTTTATCTACTATCCATATACCACTTGTATCACCATCTCTTCGCCGAACTAGTGCACCTATACAACTTACCATTGTATTGGGTGTGTTGGGGACACAAGAGAATCTTTGTTATCTGGTTGCAGGGTTGCTTGAGAGAGACCATCTTCATCCTACGCCTCCTACGGATTGATAAACCTTAGGTCATCCACTTGAGGGAAAGTTGCTACTGTCCTACAAACCTCTGCACTTGGAGGCCCAACAACGTCTACAAGAAGAAGGTTGTGTAGTAGACATCATCAATCTTGCGGTGCTCGATTCTAGTGACAGAAGGGGAACAGACATGTATTGTATTGTTGCCATCGAGGATAACAAGATGGGGTTTTCATTATATTGCTTGAGTTAATCCCGCTACATCATGTCATCTTACTTAATGCGTTACTCTATTCTTATGAACTTAATACTCTAGATGCAGGCAGGAGTCGGTCGATGTGTGGAGTGATAGTAGTAGATGTAGAATCGTTTTGGTCTACTTGATACGGACGTGATGCCTATATTCATGATCATTGCCTTAGATATCGTCATAACTTTGCGCTTTTCTATCAATTGCTCAGCAGTAATTTGTTCACCCACCATAATAATTCCTTTCTTGAGAGAAGCCTCTAGTGAAACCTATGGCCCCCGGGTCTATTTTCCATCATATAAGTTTCCGATCTACAATTCTTGTTTCCTATTTACTTTATTTTGCAATCTTTTACTTTCCATCCCATAAACAAAAAATACCAAATATCTTACTTTACCTTTTATCCATCTCTATCAGATCTCACTTTGTGTATAACCATGAAGGGATTTACAACCCCTTTGTCGTGTTGGTTGCAAGTTGGTCTTTGTTTGTGCAGGTATTCGGTGGCTTGTTGTGTTATCTCCTACTGGATTGATACCTTGGTTCCAAAAACTGAGGGAAATACGTATGCTACTTTGTTGCACAACCCTTTCCTCTTCAAGGGAAAAACCAACACAAGCTGAAGAGGTAGCATTTTGTTAGGGTTTGATCCCTAGTATTCACTATGATCTGAGATTGATGTTGCTATGACTTTGTTATACTTAATGCTTGTCACTAGGGCCCGAGTGCCAAGATTTTAGATTTGAAACTATTATGTTTTCATGAATATATTTGTGTTCTTAATCCTATGTTGCAAGTTGTAGACACCTACTATGAGTTATGATCCGCATACCCCAATGTGACAATAATTGGGATTCTTTCCGGTGATTACCATAGTTTGAGGAGTTCACGTATTCACTAAGTGCTAATGCTTTATTCAGTTCTCTATTAAAAGGAGGCCTTAATATCCCTTAGTTTCCATTAGGACCCCGCTGCCATGGAAGGGTAGGACAAAATATGTCACGCAAGTTCTTTTCCATAAGAACGGATGACTATATATGAAATACATGGCTACATTACATTGATGAATTGGAGCTAGTTCTGTGTAACCCTAGGTTATAACTATTGCATAATGAATGCCATCCGACATAATTATCCATCACTGATCCATTGCCTACGAGATTTTGACATATTGGACTTTGCTAAGTTACTTTCCCATTGCTGCTGTCACAATCACCACAAAACTACTACTTTTACTTCTATTACCGCTACTCTTACTTCCATATTACTGTGCTACTCAATACTTTGTTGCAGATATTATGTCTTTCAAGTATGGTTGAATTGAAATCTCAGCTGCTAATACTCGACAATATTCTTTGGCTCCCCTTGTGTCGAATCAATAAATCTGGGTTGAATACTCTCCCGTCGAAAACTGTTGCGATCCCCTATACTTGTGGGTTATCAAGACCTTTTTCTGGCATCATTGCCGGGGAGCATAGCTCTATTTTCTGAGTCACTTGGGATTTATATCTATTGATCATTATGAGGAATTTGAAAGATACTAGAACCAAGATTTTTCCCTCTACTACGAGGGGAGGTAAGGAACTGCCATCTAGCTATGCACTTGATTCACCTTCTGTTTTGAGTAAGCTTGCGACACCTTCACCTGCTATAGATTCGGATATGTCGCATGTTATTGATAATGCTACTTCTGCTATTAATGATGCTTATGATGATGCTACTGCTTTGCTTGATAATACTGTGCCACTATGTCGGCTGTCGGTGTACTAGAGTAGGGGTACCCTAGTATCCCGAACTTGTGCACGGGCAGTCGCAGCGTCCCGTGGCAAGGCTTGCCGGGTGACCGCCAAGGTCCTCCGTGGTTCCTTTGGAGCCATTCAAGAACAAAGTATCCAAGCCAAGGAGACAAGACCCTGGCAAGAGGTGCTTGCCGGGAAGGCCAACCAAGGCATCTCAAGGAACTTGCCGCGACGCGCCACGCGTCCCGGCAAGGCCCGGTGAGCGATAAGCTCCCGGATGCGACAAGACAACGACCGCGGCAAGGCGCTTGCCGCGGCAAGCCACCACTCTGTACCCGCGCTCCAGCACATCCACCAACGTGTTGCTCTGGGACCCTTCCAGGCGTACGTGGCGGGAGGCTGTGCAGCCAGCGGTGCGCGGTGGCAAGCGGTGCTGACAAGATTGCCATCGTGGCGAGCGGTGGCCTCCCTGACGGTCCCTTTTGCACTATTTGGGCAACGCAGACGGGCATGATACACTGTAGCAGGTAGCTGTACAAACCGTAACACCTTTCCATTTTTACCCTTGTCTACGTTGCCACCTGACGGTGACCCCTTGAGCATATAAAAGGAGGCCCATGCACAACGTAGAGGGAGGAGGGAAGGAGAGAACACTCACGCTCGGTCTCGTTAGCTGCTGGTGTGTACTATAGCACTCAGCGCTCCCGAGCAAGAACTCAATACAAACCACAAAGCAGGAGTAGGGTTTTACGCATCCGTGCGGCCCGAACCTGGGTAAACTGCTCATGTGTCTTGCCTCGATCTGCTCTTCGTGCGATCTCCGGCCCCCTGCCGAACCGAAAGGGGCTCGGTCCGCCGGCCCCATAGGTGTTCGTGGATTAGTTCCCCGACATCTTTGGCGCACCAGGTAGGGGGGTGCGTCGAGGTTGTGTGAACCTGATCCGGCGTTCACACGAGCTAAATCTTCATCGTCTTCATTGACATGCCGCCGAAGAAGAAGGCTTCGGAGGCGGCTGCTCCGTCCGTGCCGAACCCACCACCGCCGGAGAAAACGGCTGGTGGGGTAGACGCCAGCGGAAGAACGGGCGTCGACGAGGGAGCTCACGGTGCTGCCAGGTCCAAGGACAAGGCTGCGCTGCCCATTGGCGGCGCAGTCGGCTCCCACAACGACTGGGCGCACTCCAAGACCTTGGCGTCTGTATATGCACCGCGCCCATCCCAGGAGGCGCGGGACCGGCAGCGTCATGGTACTCACGGTACCATACGTTTGCTGGACCAAGATCGAGCTGGTGGATCTCGGAGTGCTAAAGACCAGCATGCACGCCAGCATGCTGGCACTAGCGGGGCACGGTCACCTGGACGAGATACTGCTCCTTCTAACATAGTTAGAAGTCCGAGCATATCCCGCTCCTCACACCGTTCGCCGCCGCCACCCGCCACTTCAGCAGAAGCTTTGGCGCGAGCTCAACTACACCTGGACTACCCTCCAGCGGCAAACAAGATCGACGACTGGAGGGCCACCATTCAGAGTCTCATCGGCTTCGCCAACGGCGACACCCCACGGCAGCCATGTACATCGCAGCCGCGGCAAGTGAGCCAAGCACGAGCCGGTGGCGACAAGACCGGTGGGGGTGCAACCACCGTGCACTCTGCGCCCCGAAGGCCAAGATCGCCGACTCGCCGGATCCACCATGACAGCGACTCCACCGCGTCATCAGATCCACGAGCTCGTCGCGATCAGCGCCAAGTTCTTCACGAATGACAGCAAGAAGATGCTCGTACTCGCATCGAGCGCCAAAGAGAAGCGCGGCGTCAATCATACCAGCGCGCTGGGCCCTCTGTCGACATGCATGCGCCAGGGGAACCAGGCGACTTGCCATACGCGGTAGGTTGCCCTGCGTTTACTCGTGAGCTGCGGCAAGTCCAGTGGCCCAGCAAGAAGAATTTCAAGCCAGACGTACCCGAGAAGTACGACGGCAAGTCGCATCCGTCGGAGTTCCTCAGCATCTACACCATCACGGTGCAAGCTGCCGGGGGGCGGGACGACAAGATCCTTGCCTACTACTTCCCGCTGGTGCTCAAGCCCAACGTCAGGTCCTGGCTCTTGCATTTGCCGGACAACTCCATATCCTCCTGGGCAGACCTATGCCATCAGTTTGTCGGCGCCTTTACAGGCGGCCACAAACCTCATGGCCAAGAGAGTGACCTTCACCTGCTCGCCCAGAAGGAAGGAGAGCCCCTGCGTAAGTACATTTAGAGATTCAGCCGTGTACAACACAACATCCAGATGTCCACCCTGCTGCGGTCATCAGTGCGTTCCATCAGAACGTGCGTAACCGCAGGATGCGGGAGGAGATGGCGATGTCTAAGGTCAGAGACGTCAGTGAGCTGTATGCCCTGGCCGACAAGTGTGCACGTGCTGAGGAAGGGAGGAAACTCCACGGAGAGAATACAGGAGCAGGAGGATCTGACAGCGAGGATGCTGCCCGGCAAAGAAAAACCGGCGGCGGAACAACAGGAAGAAGAAAGGCAAAGATGTGCTAGTCATTGAGCAGTCCAGCAACGAAGGTGGCGCCAAGAAAGCCAAAGCTGGTAGCTCCGGCAAGGAGATTGCCGCATGCACCAACTGCCAGGCTGTGGCGGTCGCCGACAAGCAGGACGGCACCGACAAGCAGTACTACAAGATCCACCGCACCAAGGGCCATGACCTCCAGAGCTGCAAGAAGGTCGAGCAGCTTGTCCAGCAGCAAAAGGCTGAATACGAGCGACACGACAAGGAGAGCGCCCAAGGAGGCGCTGGAGAATCCGGCAAGAAGCGCGCCGGCTGGGGAGGACGCCGCGGCAAGGCCAAGCAGCGGCAAGGGGACAGACCTCCCCACGGCCGCGACAAGGATGAAGATGATGATGACGACGAAGACATGGATGATGTCGAGACCAGTGAGCAGGAGTTCCAGAAAGCCGCAGAGGTCTTGTGCGTTGACGGCGGTGCTTCTCTGCATACTTCGCACCGCCAACTCAAGCAGTGGGTGCGGGAAGTCAATGCGGCGGAACCACCTGTCGAGTCACGCAAGCTTCTGAAATGGTCCATCACGCCTATCATCTTTGATATTGAGGACCACCCTGATCGCACAACTGCGGTCGGGTGCTTGCCAATGTTGGATTCACCAACTATCCGCAACCTCAAGGTCACTAAGATGCTAGTTGACGGCGGGGCCGACTTGAACCTGATCTCCTCCGCTGTATTCCAGAAACTCTAGATCCCTGACAACGAGCTTGAAGAGACCGGCACATTCCAAGGAATCAACCTGGGAAGGAGCAAGTCGAAGGGGAAGGTCATGTTGCCAGTAACATTTGGCAGCGAGTTGAACTTCAGGACTGAGAGGGTCACTTTTGACGTTGCCGATTTTCCATTGCCTTACAATGGGATACTTGGCCGTCCAGCACTCGCCAAGTTCATGGCAGCCTCTCACTACGCATACAACATGCTAAAGATACCAGGCCCAATAAGCGTCATCTCTGTCCCAGGCGACAAGAAGGATGCCCTTATCTGCGCCGACAAGATCTACCGGGAAGCGGCAGCCGCGACAGATCGCAAGTCACCTGCCGTTGAAGCTCCCGGGGGGAAGAAGAAGACCAAGTCAGGCAAGAGTTCTGAGGCCCACTCCGGCAAGCGCACCTCTTCGGAGTGCTGCGCTACCGTCGAGGACGCACCATCGAGCTCCACCGGCAAGTGTAAGAAGACAATGGCGGCTCCGCTAGAGACCAAGAAGGTGTTCGCCAAGGAGGACGACACTGGTGGTACCTTCACCATCAGTGCCACTCTTGACCCTAAATAGGAAAGCGCGCTCATTGCTTTCCTGCGGGCGAACATTGACGTGTTTGCGTGGCAGCCGTCTGACATCCCCGGTGTTCCCAGGAAAGTAATTGAGCACCATCTTGCCGTTTGTCCTCATGCGCGGCCCGTCAAGCAGAAGGTCAGGAAGCAAGCAGTGGAGCGCCAAGAATTCATCGCAGAAGAGATCAAGAAATTGAAAGCAGCAGGCCTTGTCAGAGGAGTGCTCCATCCTACGTGGTTAGCCAATCCTGTAGTCGTGCGCAAGGCAAACGGGAAATGGAGGCTTTGCATCGACATTACCGATGTTAATAAAGCTTGTCCCAAAGACCCATTTCCCTTGCCGCGCATTGACCAGATTGTTGACTCCACGGCCGGATGTGACTTGCTTTCATTTCTTGACGCATACTCAGGATACCATCAAATCTTCATGGCAGAAGAGGATGAGGAGAAGACCGCATTCATCACTCCATGTGGCACGTACTGTTTCATACGGATGCCTTTCGGTTTAAAGAATGCTAGTTCAACATTTGCAAGGGTAGTCCATGTCGCTCTTGAGCCACAAATACACAGAAATGTGGAAGCCTACATGGATGACATAGTGGTCAAGAGCAAGGACAAAGCAACTCTGATTCAAGATTTAGATGAGACCTTTGCAAATCTGCGCAAGATCAACCTCAAGCTCAACCCCGAGAAGTGTGTGTTTGGAGTCCCCTCCGGCAAGCTTCTCGGGTTCTTCATGTCTCAGCGGGGAATTGAAGCCAATCCCGACAAGATCAAGGCCATTGAGCAGATTGAAGCACCAAAGCGTGTCAAGGATGTACGAAGACTTGCCGGTTGCGTGGCTACTCTCAGCAGGTTTATCTCTAGGTCTTCTGAGCGCGCCCTGCTGTTTTTCAAAATTTTGAAAAAGGCAGGTCCAATGAAATGGACTCCGGAAGCGGAGGCTGCGCTGCAAGACTTGAAGAGATACCTATTCTCCACTCCAACACTTGTCGCACCTAAGCCACAAGAGAAGTTGCTGCTGTATATAGCGGCAACCAATCAAGTGGTTAGTGCTGCGTTAGTAGCAGAGAGGGAGGAAGATGACGAGAAAGCAACCACGGCAGGCGCATCCAGCGACAAGCAGGGGGCTTCCCCGACAAGCTCTGGTCCCGACAAGGATGGATCTGTGCAGGTGCGCAAGGAGATACAGAAGAGAATGGTACAACGCCCAGTTTACTTTGTCAGTTCCCTTCTGCAGGGGGCTAGGTCGAGGTACTCTGGTGTGCAGAAATTGCTTTTCGGCCTTGTCATGGCCTCGAGAAAGCTGCGCCATTACTTCCAAGCACATGAGATCACAGTTGTCACTCGTTTTCCGCTGAAGAGGATACTACAGAATCGAGAAGCAACAGGAAGGATTGTTGAGTGGGCACTGGAACTGTCAAGCTTTGGCCTCAAGTTTGAGAGTAATTCAACTATCCAAAGCAGAGCATCGGCAGAATTCATAGCAGAGTGGACGCCAACACCAGATGAAGAAATTCCAGAAACGAGCATCCCCGTCGAGGAAGCAAGCAAAGAGTGGCTGATGTACTTTGATGGTGCCTTTTCGCTGCAAGGCGCCGGCGCTAGCGTGCTGCCTGTCGCACCCACCGGAGAGCACCTCAAGTACGTAGTCCAGATGCACTTTCCCAAGGAGCAAGCAACAAACAATACTACAGAGTATGAAGGCTTGCTTGCCGGTCTCAGGATCGTGGCAGACCTTGGGATCAAGAAGCTCATTGTCAGGGGTGACTCGCAGCTTGTCGTCCGCCAAGTGAACAAGAGTTATCAGTGTCCGTTGATGAAAGCCTACGTTGACGAAGTGAGAAAGCTAGAAGAGCACTTTGACGGCCTACAGATGGAGCATGTTCCAAGAGCTCAGAACGACACTGCTGATGGCCTGTCAAAGTGCGCCGCACTTAAGTTACCTGTGGAACCAGGGATCTTTGTGCTCAAGCTGACTCAACCGTCCGTATCGCCATCAACTGGATAGAGTAAGAAGAGGAAGTTGATTTCTGGTGACTATTTTCCAGCAGAGCTTCCCGAAGCTGCCACCAAGAAGGTCCCCAAGATCAACGCCAAGAGTGCTAAGGAGCAGTCTGCTTCGGCAAGCCCTAGGGTTTGTTCCGTTGAAGCAGAGGCTCCCGACAAGTTTTGCTCCGGCAAGCTTGCCGGGGAACGTCAAGCTCCGGCTGAGCCGCAGGCTCTTGCCGTAGAAGTGGATGTTCCCGCAGCAGCAGATGTGCCTTTAGTACTTGTTGTCGAGCCACAAGCTCTAGCATGGGAAAAACAGATTGTCCATTTCCTTCAGACAGGAGAACTTCCCGAAGAGCAAGAAGAAGCGGAAAGAGTAGCCCGGCAGTCAAGTATGTACCAGTTTGTCGACAACACACTGTACAGAAGAAGACTCAACGGTGTGAAATTGAAGTGTATTCACCGGGAAGATGGACAAAAGCTGTTGGCAGAGATACATGGAGGCATATGTGGTCACCACATTGGCGCAAGAGCACTTGCCGACAAAGCATTCAGGCAAGGTTTCTTTTGGCCGACAGCCCTCCAGGATGCAACTGCACAAGTAACCAAGTGTGAAGGGTGCCAGTTCCATTCCAAGCAGATACACCAGCCAGCTCAAGCTCTCTAGACGATCCCTTTATCCTGGCCATTTTCGGTCTGGGGGCTCGACATCCTCGACCCCTTTCCTCGAGCAGTCGGGGGCTTTGAGTACTTGTACGTTGCAATCGACAAGTTCACAAAGTGGCCGGAAGTGGAAGCAGTGAGGAAGGTGACAGCATAGTCAGCAGTCAAGTTCTTCAGGTCGATTGTTTGCTGCTTCGGGATCCCTAACAGGATAATCACCGACAACGGTACGCAATTCACGATCCGCACCTTCTTGCAGTACATCCAAGATCTTGGCGCCAAGGTCTGCTTCGCTTCTGTTGCTCACCCGAGAAGCAACAGTCAAGCGGAGAGGGCAAATGCTGAAGTGATGCGTGGGCTCAAGACCAGGACTTTCGACAAGCTACACAAGTGCGGAAGAAATTAGATCGAGGAGCTGCCGGTGGTTCTTTGGTCGATCAGGACGACGCCAAATCGAGCCACTGGCCAGACACCTTTCGCTCTAGTCTATGGAGCAGAGGCAATTCTCCCCACGGAACTTGTATATGGGTCACCTCGAGTGCTCGCTTATGATGAGCTTGAGCAAGAGCAGCTGCGGCAAGATGACGCACTGGTCCTTGAGGAAGACCGTGTTCAGGCTGCTGTACGGGCTGCTCGCTACCAGCAAGCTTTGCGCCGCTACCATAGCCGCAAAGTTAACGCCAGAAGTCTTGAGGAAGGCGACCTTGTTCTTCGGCTTGTTCAGTCCGCCAAGAATTCCAACAAGTTAACGCCGAAGTGGGAAGGCCCTTACCGGGTGAAACGAGTCACTAGGCCTAGCGCTGTCCGCCTTGAGACCGAAGATGGCATTCCGGTGAGCAACTCCTGGAACATTGAGCATCTTCGTAAGTTTTACCCGTAAGGCGCGGTTGCCGGAACCCATTCCGGCAACCACCTTTTGTACAAGTCTTGCCGCTGTTGCATTTAATCCTTTGTACAAAGCCGGGTGCAGACACCGTGCATAAAGCTCATGTGCTCCGCACATCTTGTCATTTCATGCTTTCTATTTTTTGCATGTGTTATCTGACACTTTGTGCAGCACCTACCCCCGGTAAGCAACAACGAGCCATAAGGCTCCATATCTTTATTTTCTCCTCTTTCTTTTTTCTCAAGGAAAGGAAGGTTCCCTCGCCCACAAGTTTGCCGGGGGGAAAGGAGAAGATAATGGTAAGGACCAGGCATCGTTCAAGAAATATTCGCCTTACCGGGAAGCAAACAACAGAAAAGCTAAGTTGCCAAAGAAATATTCGCCTTACCAGGCATCAGATTTTTAAAAATTTTAAGTTATCTTCCTTGAACGACCGTGCTTTGTATGGAAAACCTGTGCGCGGAGGAACCAACTCGTAGCTAGTTGCGCCCTTACTTTGTTTCGAGTCCGCTCAACAACTTATGTGAGCTGCGACTAGTTGCGACACGGTTTCTTGTAGGTAGCGGCACCGCCAGCAGGCTGCTGACGTCCCGCACTCAGTGCTCGCGGCTAAGGTGCCTGCGCCGGCAAGTTCCCTAAAAGCGTAGGGCAAAAACATACAAACGAAGGAATCAAGTAAAGGAAATAACATTGCAATCATTACCCGGAATAGAGTTATATTACAAGGTAGCTTGTCGCGGCTCTAACAGGTTGTTCTCATAACATGACCAGCAGCGACAAGAAAAGAAGAAAATGGGCGGCCTAGTCTACGCGATCGCCCTCAACTCTCTTGATCCCGCTCACCTTGTCCACAATGGGTGCGACAAGGGTCTTGAGCGCCTCCAGATCAGCATCCGGCGGCAGGGTCTTGAGGACGTTGGTGAGGTTGAGGCCCGGGTTGCGGAAGGCCACCTTCACCAACACCTTTTGAAGAGCTCCCGCGCAGATCTTGCGCGACTCGTTGGCCAGCTGCTTTGGGATCCTCTCCCGGAGTCGCCGCAGGGCCGTCGCCACGCCTTTGAAGAACAAAGTGAGGTTGGCGCTGGGATGGAGGTTCTCGTCGGAGGGATACCCGAGATCCTCCAACCCCAGCTGCGCCAGCTCCCTGTCAATGTCTACGGCAACCTTCACAAGACCCTCTGTCCAGTGCGCCATATTCTCCCTAAAAGTGTTCTGGGCGGCGGCAACACTCACCAGCAGCGCCTTGTCGGCCTTGATCTCCTCCTTCAAGGCCGCCTCCTGCTCCCTGGTCCCGTCCAGCGTCTTGGTCAAAGTGGCTAGCTTCAACTCAAGATTTGCATTGGAGTCCTTGGCGGCGCTAAGCTCCTTGCCCTTCTCGGTGAGACGAGCCTGCAGCTCTGAGTGGCTGTGGGCGTCCTTCTCCCGCTCACGCTTGAGCGCGGCAAGCCCTTCATCGTTCGCCTTGAGATCGGCCTCCAGCTGCGCCACCTTCGTCTCCAGCTCCTTCTTGGCGGCCTCGGCAGCTGTGGCAGCATCCTCTTCTTGCTTGAGGGCTCCGCCGAATGTTCACTCGCGCGCGGCAAGCTCCTCCTCATGGCAGTCAAGGTTGACCTTCCACTGCGCCAGCTCGCCCTCCTGCGCAGATAGCTTTTCAGCGGCAAGCCGCTGTTGCTCTTCGACTTCAGCCCTCTCGAGGAGGAAGGCCTTCTGCTCCTCGGCGAGTTGCGCCCGCTCCTCTGCCAGGGACCGGAGAGCTTCCTGGTTGAGACCCCGGAGCTCCTCCGCGCGCTTTTCGATGTCCACTCCCGCCTTCGCAACAAGCACCTCGCGGGATTCCAGCTTGGCTTGCCGGTCACGGTAGAGCGACACCAGCTTCCACAGCAGCCGCTCCTCCTCAGGCTCGCTGCTGCTGCTACTCGGCGCGTCAACCAGCGCCAGCCCAGCGGAGGCGAGCACCTCTCCGTCGAAGCTCTCTCCTTCGACCGGCGCCCTGGAGCTTGACGCCCAGGGGAGGTTGATGAAGACGCCATCACTGGCCTTCAAGTAGATGCCTGGCTGGGGCTCTTTGGAGCCTGACGCTGCGGCAGTGGCGGAGGGATCGGCGGTCGGCGTAGCGCCTGGCGCTCCTGCGGCCTCACGGCCGTCAGTGCGATCGCCAGACCCCCCACCTGCTTCTGCGGCGGCAGCTTTGGCGGCCTCTGTGCCGGCGGGATCGTCAGCGCCGGCTGCTTCTTCGGTGGCAGCGGCGTCGTCGACGGCAACCTCGGTCTCCATCGGCTCTGCAGCAGATGGGTCTGACGGCCGGAAAAGGGAGAAGAGTCAAGGAAATATCCAAAAAAGAAGATCAAAAGAAGAAGAACCCAAGGGAAGTTTTGAAACGAGAGGATTACCTGTACCGGGTTCTGCAGTCGTGGTCTCCGCCGCCAGAGGGCCGCTGGTGCTATCCCTCGCCGGAGAACTCTCCCTTGCCGGAGACTTCTCCCTTGCCGGAGAACTCTCCCTTGCCGGAGGGCTCTCCCTTGGCATTTCGGGGGCGGCCCCTGGGCGCTCCTGGTGGGGCTGCCCTACTCCTACACAAACCAACAGTCAGATGTCAGCAAAGAAAGAGTATCCATGCATGCCCAACAGCGGAAAGCGAACCATATACGTATGCTGGGGGCTGCTCTGGGGAACAGTTGCCAGGTCCGGCAAGGTTGTCTCGGACGCACCCCCTGCCGTCGCAGTGGGTTCGTCCTCGATGATAATCACCGGGACCTTGGCTCTCTTCACTGCTCTCTGGGCCAGGGCCCTAAAAAGGAATAAGTTCAGAGTAAAGCAAATGAGATGCAAGACAAAACAGCAAGAATTGAAGAACTACAAGTACAACAAGAGAATCTTACTCTTCTTCTTCCTCGTCGGAGCTGAACGCGGAGAAGTCGAAGTCCGGTTCACGCCCGGCGCGAGGAGGCGGAGGGGTAGGTTCCCTTGGCCGCTTGGCGGGAACAGTGGTGGTGGTCTGATACGACCCCGCTCCGGCTGCCGCCGCGGCGTGAGAAGCGGCAGGAGCAGAAGCGGTGGTCCGGGTGGACCCCGCTCCTGTTGCCGCAGCAGCGTGAGGTGCTCCCGCGGTGACAGTGCTTGCCGCGGTGGAGCGTGTCGCGCGGCGCGGCGACTGTCGACTCACCCGTCACCTCGCTACGTCGCCGGCCTTGCGGAGACGCCTTCTTGGCGGAGCTGGGGGCTTTGCTTGCGGCGAGCTGTCTAGGGATGAGGAGGAAGAGGAGTTGATCTCCAACGAGCCGCTCGTATCCTCGGCGGGCTCGCTCGAATCGACGTCACGCCCGGCAAGCTCTTCCTCACCGGCAAGCTCCTCTCGCTCGGTACGGCTTGCCACCTGTGGTGCCTCTGCCTCCTCCACGGTGAATCCAAACTCGCCCGCAGCTGCGGCTGCCGCCGCCTCTTCCACCCTGGTGGCGATGTGTTTCATCTCCGCATCGGTGGTGTCGCGAGTGAGGGCTTTCTTTTCGTCGGAGTGGACCGGCACTTCTACCAAGCCGTGAAAGAACTCATGCACGACGTCGTCTGCGGGCTCTTGCCAAGTTGGGACAATTCCATGCGAATCGCACAGCGGCATCATTGCACGGATGCGATCGAGAGCGGAGTTGTTGCATAGCGGAACGACACCCTTCGGCAACCTGAACACTTCGGGATGTTCAGGGTCATACTTGAACAGCTCCTGGAGCATCGCGTTAAGCTCCAGAACACTGAAGTTGAAGTTGAGGCCCGGACGCAGCCTCATGATATCCGCCGCATTCTTGAATTCCCAGGCGGGCCTCCTCCGTTCCTGCAGGGGGGCGATGCGGCGGCGAAGAAAATCTGCGCCAACAGCGCCTACAGTGAGCCCGGCAAGCCTGAGGCGTTGGATCCGGGTGACGGCAATCTTCAGCCTATCGTCTTCCGGGGCCACGTTGCTCCAATCACTGCCGCGTGCTGCTGGGGCTTGGCGCCGGGCGGTGAACGGGTGCGGGTTCTCCTCGACAATCCAGCACCAGTCTGCTCACCATTCCTCCCACTTGCCGCGGAGCTCTCCCTCCAGATAAGCGTCCTTCTTGCCGGCCCTCGAGATCCAGGGGATTCCGCCGGATAAAGGCTCTCCTCTCTCTACTCGGGGCATAAAGAAGTGGAGAAAAAGGGCTACATTTGGATAGACTCCGACAAAGTTTTCGCAGAGATGCGCGAAAACTGCCATGGTCAGAACAGCATTGGGGGTGAAATCAAGGAGGCGGAACCCGTAGGTGTTCATGATATCGCAGAAAAACTCAGAGAAAGGCGGGTAGAGCCCGCAGTAGAAGAACATGGCGAAGAAAGGATATCCATTTGGAGCCATTTTCCAAGCGGCGGCTAGAAGTACCTTCGTGCACGGATGCGCTCGCGTCTTCGTCGACCAGAAGAGGTAGTAATACTCCCTCAGCTCCCTCGCGGCGAGCTTGGGTGGGGGGGGGGGGGGGGGGGGGAAGATTGCCCGCTCCTTTTGCAGCGCCGCAAATCGCTGCGCCTCGGTCGACTTCACAACCTTCCCCTTGTCGGCTTTCGGAGCCATGGCGGAAGTGGTGGAGGAGATTGACGGCGTTGGTGGTGCTGGTGGCGATGGGGGGCAGGGCGCTGCTCTCTTTCAGCTTTGGGAAGACGGAGGAGCGGCGGAGGTTTCCGAGATTGGAATAGCAACCGGCGAATGGGCGAACCACCCCTGCTTCCCCTGCTTATAAAGAGGGAGGGGGCGGACGTTCCACCTTTCCGAATAAAGAAACCGCCCACGATCTCTCCCACGACGCCGCATTCAACACGTGCCGTTCGGGGAGGGCGCGGTGGATTCGGGGAGAAATACGGCGTAACCCAGGCCGCGCGTGCCTGTGCCCTGTTTTGGGCCTGGCCCAACAGCGCTCGGCACCGTGTATGCCCCAGGCCCGGGGGCTCCTGTAGGTGTACTAGAGTAGGGGTACCCTAGTATCCCGAACTTGTGCACGGGCAATCACAGCGTCCCGCGGCAAGGCTTGCCGGGTGACCGCCAAGGTCCTCCGTGGTTCCTTTGGAGCCATTCAAGAACAAAGTATCCAAGCCAAGGAGACAAGACCCTGGCAAGAGGAGCTTGCTGGGAAGGCCAACCAAGGCATCTCAAGGAACTTGCCGCGACGCGCCACGCATCCCGGCAAGGCCCGGTGAGCGACAAGCTCCTAGACGCGACAAGACAACGACCGCGGCAAGCCACCACTCTGTACCCGCGCTCCAGCACATCCACCAAGGTCTCGCTCTGGGACCCTTCCAGGCGTACGTGGCGGGAGGCTGTGCGGCCAGCGGTGCGCGGTGTCAAGCGGCGCTGACAAGATTGCCATCGTGGCGAGCGGTGGCGTCCCTGACGGTCCCTTTTGCACTATTCGGGCGACGCAGACGGGCATTTAATGCCCTTGTCCCCTGCCGTCAGGGTTAGGTATGATACACTATAGCAGGTAGCTGTACCAACCGCAACACCTTTCCATTTTTACCCTTGTCTATGTTGCCACCTGTCGGTGACCCCTTGAGCATATAAAAGGAGGCCCATGCGTAACATAGAGGGAGGAGGGAAGGAGAGAACACTCACGCTCGGTCTCGTTAGCTGCTGGTGTGTACTGTAGCACTCAGCGCTCCCGAGCAAGAACTTAATACAAACCACAAAGCAGGAGTAGGGTTTTACGCATCCGTGCGGCCCGAACCTGGGTAAACTGCTCGCGTGTCTCGCCTCGATCTGCTCTTCGTGCGATCTCCGCCCCCCTGCTGAACCAAAAGGGGCTCGGTCCGCCGGTCCCATAGGTGTTCGTGGATTAGTTCCCCGACAGTCGGTGCACAAAAGTAGGGGCTCTCTTGTGTACCCCTTTACTTATGCGCGGATAGTTAGAGTCGCGCCTGCAGCAATACCAAGCGGGGCAGAGGAGGCAAAACCACAAGACAACTAGAACAACGCCAAGACCAAAGACACAAAAGAAAGAGGGCGATCTGGACTCCCCCGGCAAGACCTTTGCCGGGGCAGCCTTCGCAGCCCCGACAAGAGCCTTGCCGGGGCAACTTGCCCAACACCAGCAGAGCGTGCCACACTTGAGCCCAAGGGTTCCAACACCATCAACCACATTGGAACCAAGGCTCGGGAGGCACCTCCATGGTGACATACAAATCTTTGTGAAGATCATAAGCACACAAGATCAGATGAGGACCAGAAGATGACAATCCTCGGCAAGATCCTTGCCGAGGAAATCCACGATACCCTCAGCAAGATCCTTGTTGGGGATGACCGTGATGTCGCGGCAAGACCCTTGTCGGGTCCTCGGCAAGACCCTTGCCGAGGACATCTGCGGGGCCACAGCCAGGCCCACGTCTGCCAAGATTCCACCACCGTCCCCATACAATTGCCAGCCCAACCAGCTGGGCAGGCTCCTGCGTGGCGACACGCGACCTCCAGGCCAACTCAGCAAGCACCTACGTAGGTGGCATGCAGATCTTCGTGAAGACCTTACCACCACACTGACTCAGCAGCCCACCAGCATACATGGCGCTGCATGCCTCGTTGGCCTGGACGCGTGTCGAGGTAAGGTGGAGCGGCAATGGACGGGACAGGCCTCGTTGCCGCCCCCGATAAAGCAAACGGGACACCTAAGGAGTGCATTTAATGCACCTTGTCCCATAATGACAGGCGATAAGCTTGTACACTATTTACCTTTCCACCTCCTGTGTGCCACTGTGGCGACCCCTTTTTGACTATAAAAGGAGGCCCGAGGCATACTAGAGAAGGATTCGGATCTTTTGGACTACACACGCACCACAGCTAGTTCGAAAGCTCAAGTACACCCAAATATACAACAAAGCGGGACTAGGGTATTACGCATCCTTCCGGCCCAAACCTGGGTAAATAATCTTTGTGCTGGCTACTAGACCCGCTCTTTGCACAACCCCGCGCCCGCCAACCATAGAAGGGATCCCAGTGATTCCATAGGTGTCGTTTCCACCGACATCTTTGGCGCGCCAGGTAGGGGGCGTAGCTTCGAAAATCTGGTCTAGTTGGCGCAGCGGATTGATCGTGGTCGTCACTCCAAGGAAGAAGATAACCGAACAAGCGGCATCATTTGCAGATGTAGTAAACGCTCGCACATCGACAACAAAGCTAAGTCATTCAAAACTTTGAGTAATTCTTTTATGTATAAAGTTGTTTTCCTCGGAGATACTACTCTTGTTATGAAAAACTTGCACGCGATGGGGGCCTTCCGCTATTGGCAACGCCCTTGTTCTGTTTCGAGTCCGCTCAAGAGTTCGAGCGGCCGCGTCGAGAACGGCACGGTGGCCTTCCCGCTATTGGCAACACCCTTGTTCTGTTTCGAGTCTGCTCAACAGTTCAAGCGGCCGTGCTGAGAACGGCAAGGTGGTTTACTTGGCCGCAAGGACACCTGGCCAGTTGTGAGGATCCGTCCTTGAAAGGCCGCAGCCTGGGTTCACGCGCCGGCAAGCCTATCCAATTGAGTGTAGGGTGTACATACAAATAAAGATCGAACAGGAAAATAACACGCATCATCTCGAAGTACTGCAGAGTTATATTACATCAATTGTTGATGCGGTTCTAACTAAAGATAAAAATTGTCTCGATCATGAACCTGCAGCGGCGATGAGAAACGGGGTGCCTAGTCCCGGCGCTGGCCCTCTATCCTCCGAACTCCGTCGACGCGGCTGATGATGGGCTCGATAAGCTCTTCGAGCGCCGCGAGGTCCACACCCTCCGGCAAGCTCTCCAGCGCGGCGTCGAAGTCGAGGTTGGGGTTCCAGTACGCCACCTTGGTGAGGACCTTGGTCAGGACACCCTGGCAAAGCTTCCGGGCCTCATTGGCCAGGGTGGTCGCTCTGTTGGGGCGGAATTGCTCCAAAGCTCCAAGAACGCCCTCGAAGAACAGGGTTAGTTTGGCATTGGGACTCACGTTCGACTCTAGGCCATACCTCACGTTCAACATCCCCATGGTAGCCTGCTGCATGGTGATCCTGCTGGCGAGGCGGCTAATCTAGAGGTTTTCACCCGTCACAAAATCCACGTGGTTGGCAGCGTCATTCCTTCGCAGCTGCGTCTCGGCCTCCAGATCTTTGGTCAGGGTCTCCTCCCGGGCCCTGAACTCCGAAAGACTCCCCTTGAGGCCCTCCAGCTTCAATTTCAGATCCCTGATGGAGTCATTGGCCTCAAAGAGGAGCTCGACCTTGCCGAGGATGGTGGCCTGCGCGTCAGCCAAAGCTCCTTTGGCCGCATCCCTCTCCTCCGTCAGCTCCAGGACCTGCTTCTCTAGTCCGTTCCGCTCCACCTCCAACTCGTTCACATTGCCGTCCTAGACCTGGGCCTGAGCATTGGGTGCCTCCTCGCGCCTATGCTCTAGCTCCCGGGTCTGCTGCACGACAAGCTTCTCGACCTCCTCATCCTTGTCGCGGAGTGTCGTGGCGACCTTCTCCTCACGAGCGGCAAGGTCCTCCTCCTGGGAGTTCAGCACGGCCTGTTGCTGGTGCTGAGCGGCCTCTTCCTTGGTGGCCTGTGCTTTCGCCGCTTCCTGCGCCTTCTCGATGTCGGCCTGCTTCAGGACAAGCTCCTGCTTGCGCTCGGCCACCAGATCTTGGGCGGACTTCAGTTCCTCACAGGCCTGGCAGAACCAAGCGTGTGTCTCGGCGACGCGCTCCCTGAGATCCGCCCCCGCCTTGTCCACCGCCGCCATCCTGGACTTGGCCTTGCCTAGGCGGGCACGGTGAAGCTCCTGGAGCTTCTGGAAGTTGATGCTCATGGCCTAGAGGAGCCGCTCTTCCTGGGAACCGCTGCCACTAGTGCTCGGTTCATCAACAACCTAAAGCCCGGCGGCGGTGAGCACCTCGTCATCAAACACCTCCCCCTCGGTGGGCGCCCTGGTGCTCGCCGTCCCTGGTAGGTGGACAAATAGGTCGTTTCTCACCTTCAGGTACTTGCCCGAGCCAGAGGCAGCGGAGGAAGAAGGTTGGTCGTCAACCGCCCCCTCCTCGGCAATGGCCTTGCCGGCCTTCCCGGCAGACCCCCTGCCGGCCTCCTCGGCAGCGGCCTTGCCAGTCTCCCCGGCAGGCCCCTTGGCGGCATCCTCTGCAGCACCCTTGGCAGCCTCGTCGGCGGCGATTTTGGCGGCCTCAGCATTGGCATCCCTGGCGACCTCCTCAATGGCGTTATCAATGTCCTCCCGGTCCGTCGGGGAAGGGTCTGGATACCGAGGAGTGGAATGAGGCGAAGCCAAGACCAAGGTTTCAAAAGAAGAAGCAAGAATAGGGACAGATGGCAATTAACTCACCCGTGCCAGGCTGGGAAGAAGTGGCCCCCTCCTCACGCAACATTCTGTGCTGGGACAAAGCCACCGGCGCCCGGGTTTCCCTCCTCCTCCTCCTCCTCCGTGCGCATGGGCTCCGTGCTTGGCACCCTTGTCGGGGACGCCCCTCGGAGCGGCGTGGTTGATGGGGGCGGCATGTTGGGAGTGGCCCTCAGTGGCTCCTCCTGCTGCCATCCTCCTCCTGCAACCACGGCAAGGTCATTACCAAGGGATCGTACCCCAACACACGTTGATGGGGAGCGAGTGGTGAACTCACGTTGGGGGTTGTGCTGGGGGCTACTATCCGTGCTGCTCTCCACCACCAGCGGCCTACTCGAGGTGCCCGTCGGGGGCTGGCCGCCCGTCGAGGCCCTGGCCCTCTTCGCCACAATCTGGGCCAGCGTCTTCATATCCCTGCAAGAGTAAAAACAAGTCAAGGAAACCAACGCGGTCTGAAGGAACGGAGATGATGAAAGGCAAGATGCTTACTCCTCCTCCACCTTCTCTTCCACCGCCTTCCTCTTCCTCCTGGGGCTGAGATACCCAAGATCGACCTCCATGTCGACGTCTGCAGGAGGAGGGGGAGGTGATGGAGTCTAGCGACGCTTGGACGAAGAAGAGGCGGTAGCTTTCTTCTTCGCCACCAAGGCCTTCACCACCTTCCTCGCTGCCGCGGCCATTGTCAGGCGCACGGACTCCCCCTAGGCCTCTTGCCGTTGCCCGGTCCTGCCGAGCCGGACCAGCTCACCAGAGCTGGCCCGCCGTAGGACACGCTTTCTCCCCGTTTCTGGAGGGTCGTTAACCCCGGCCTCTTCCTCGGTCGACTCCTCGACCACATCTTTGATGACAGGGGCCCCGGTGTCGGCACTGCTGGCCTCCCCAGCAGGCTCTGCCCATCCGGCAAGCTCCTCCTCCTCCGCGGCCACCTCGGCCTCGTTCTCCATGTGGCCAAGGCTGCTAGCTTCCCTGGCAAGCGCCGCCTCCGCCACCCTGGCGGCGATGTAGTCCAGCTCCTCCTTGGTGGTGTCCTTGGTAAGTAGTCGCTCATCATGGATATACCTCTCCGACAGGTTGTCGAAGAACTCCTGGACCTGCTCCTCCTCCAGCTCGGCCCAACTTGGGTCAAGGCCGTGCACATTGAAGTCCGGCATCATGGCGATGATGTCAGTTTGGAGAGAGTTGTTGCTCAATGGGACCACTCCCGCTGGCAACCCGAACAGAGGCCCCTGCCAACCTTTGCAGCCTTGCTGGCTCTCTCAGCCCTAGCATCATCACCCACATTGAGCTGGAAAAGCCGCTGACAAAAATGAGCATGCCCCATCACTGTGAAGTTGTGCTTCAAGCCGGGGCGACGCCTCATGACGTCGGCCGCATTCCTGAAGAGCCAGACCGGCCTCCCCTTGCTATACAGTGGGGCGATGCGGTGGCGGATGGAGTCAACCCCAATCATCTCAAGGGTGAGCCGGCCATAGTGAGGCAATGGATCCTGGTGGTAGCAATCACGAGCTTCTTGTCATCAGCGTCGGTGTCGCTCTAGTCCTTGCGGCGGACTGGCGGGCTCTGACGAATTTGGCAGAACTCCTGCGGATCCTCCTCCTCGATCCATGGCCATCAGCCCCGCCACTCCTCCCACCTCTCCTTCTGGGCACCCTCTAGATACGTGCCCTTCTCCTGGGTCCATGGGATCCAGGTGACGCAGCCGGAGATGGCACCCCCCGCTTGGATATGGGGAAAGAAATAGTGGCGGAAAAGCTTCGTGCTAGGAAGCATTCCAGCAAAGCCCTCGCAGAGGTGGGTGAAGAGGGCCATGCATGCCACGGCATTCGGCGTGAAATCAAGAAGATGGAAGCCGAAGGTGTGCATGACATCGTTGAAAAAGTCGGAGAAAGGGGGGCAAAGCCCGCAGGAGAAGTAGTTAACGAGGAAAGGATACTGATTAGGGTCGGCCTTGGCAAAATCGGCGGGGATGATGTGCGTAGCTGGATGCCCCGCTGTCTTGGCCCCCCATAGAGGCTTGAAGTAGTCCCTGAGGTGGACCGCATCAATCGTCGAGGGGAAGAAGGCAAGCTGCGTCCAAAGTGCCGCCGACTTGCTCTCTGGCATCTCCTTCTCCTCGGCGTCCTTGTCCACTCCCTTGCCCTTACTGGTTTTGGGTGCCACGGCGGCCGGGAAAGAGGTGAAGAATCTGGAGCAGTGAGAGATTGGGGGCAATGGGGGCGCAGCGGCGGCGGATGGAGCCGGGAGTTTCAGCTTTTTCGCTTGAGGAAGAAGAAGGGGGGACGTCGGTTCCAAAATTGGAGAGACGCGGGGGGTAAATGAGCAGCGCGCTCGCAGTTTCCCCTTTTTCTTATGGGGAAGCCAGGGGTCACCTCTTTAGCATTCACTGCGATGTGACGCATGAGGGAAGCAACTGCCCATGCATGACCCCCACATGACACACGACCCCCGTGTTGCGCATTCAACACGGGTCGTGGGGAAGTGCGACGGGCGAGGAAGTTACAATGGTAAAACTTGGCCCCTCATGCCCGCGCACCGTTTTGGGCCTAGCCCAATAACGCGTCGTGCTTATGTATGGCCTAGGCCCAGGGGCTCCTGTCGGTGCACAAAAGTAGGGGCTCTCTTTTTTTACCCCTTTACTTGTGCGCGGATAGTTAGAGCCGCGCCTGCGGCCATACCTAGCGGGGCAGAGGAAGCAAAACCACAAGACAACCAGAACAATGCCAAGACCAGAGACACAAAGAGCAAGAGGGTGAGGTGGACTCCCCCGGCAAGACTGTTAATGGGGCAACTTGCCCAATGCCAGCAGAGCGCGCCACCCTTGAGCCCAAGGGTTCCAACACCATCAACCACATTGGAACCAAGGCTCGGGAGGCACCTCCATGGTGACATACAAATCTTTGTGAAGATCATAAGCACACGAGATCAGATGAGGACCAAAAGATGACGATCCTCGGCAAGATCCTTGCCAAGGAAATCCACGAGACCCCCGGCAAGATCCTTGTCGAGGACGACCGCGATGCCGCGGCAAGACCCTTGCCGAGTCCTCGGCAAGACCCTTGCCGAGGACACCTACGGGGCCACAGCCGGGCCCACGTCTGCCAAGACTCCACCGTCATCCCCATACACACTACTAGGGGAAAGGCTAGCAGCAGCGCGGGATTTAGGTGTATCAGTAGCGCGGTGCCCGGCGCTACTAATAAGGCGCTACAGCTAACACGTAGCAGTAGCACGTGCTCACCAGTGCTACTGCTACACAAGTGTAGTAGCAGCGCGCTTAATGGTAGCTCGCTACTGATAATAGCTATAGTGCGCTTCTCCTGTGCGCGCTACTGCTACTACCGCGCTAATGCTAACTATTCTCCGCTCGCTACTGCTAATTTTAGTATTTTTTTGTTTTTTCGGCATATTTGTTTGGTATTTGAACATGCTTCATAGAAGAATCTTTAGCACATACAAATGTCATCATGATACACATACAAATGCCTGCGAGACGACAAATGTAATCATAACATATACATACAAATAGTCTCATCATAATCATCATCCAACAAAAAGTGGTATCTTGTCATCATCTCAAAAATAGCGATACATGCAAGTCTCAAATACTTGCAACTACAATGTCATCCATCTAAATAAAGGTATACGCGAGAAGAGCTATCACTATGAGTGAGAGCAGAACTATGAAGTAGATGAGGTGGCGGTTACGAGTCCTCTCTCGCGCTAGCATGAACCTCAAGTAACTAGCTTCTCCTTCTTGTCTGCTTTTGAAGCCTTTATGGCTGGCGCCCGAGAACCCATTCACTTGCGCCTAACACTCATGCCACTCGTTATACACCCCCGGAACCTTCCCTTTTTACACGACATAGCACTTCCATCTCGCCATCAAGAAACTAGGTACCTATTAGAGATGCATGTTCATGAAGAGGATGCACAATCATATATATGCAAAAAAATATACTAGAGCAACACCGAAAAAGAAAGGGTTAGCAACTAGATGCAACATACAGTACGCAAATTAATTAACTAGAGGTACACAGGTCATCGTACGCAAACTACCAAAGTAGCGTTACGCTAGTTTGGCAGGGACCGTCGACATCACAAAGTTTCATCACTACAAAAAGTATACAAGTTCAACCGACACATATCATCATCATCGGCATCATAAATCACTAGAAGTTCCATCCTTCCATATCATCAAGGATGGACCCTAGCATCTTGAACGGTGTGAGGTCTAGATGTTGCATGCCTATGCGAGTTCAGACATCAGCTCGCGATATAGGGCCATGGTGGAACATCCCCTTCTCATCGACGACTTCTTTCATGATGATCGTCGCAATGTCGCTTTGGATGCGAAAGAAGTCATCTCTAAGTTTATAATCCGCTTCTCCATGAGATTCTAGCCACTTGTGGATATGATCATCATTTCTGCTTTTCATGCGAAGCTTTTGGTGATCCCTGTTGAACTGAATCATGAGATGGACGATGTAGAATCCATACTTCTTGCTTGGTTTTGGGACATGGATGCAGGAGAAGTTAGTTTTATGCGCGAAACCCATCTTCTTGTTCCTTCGTTTCCTGATCTGCATGTGGCCACCTCTAATGCTGAAGCCTTGGAGAGAATCATCTAGAATATTCATTATGTGGGTGTAGTCTTTTTTCTCGTAGTATTTGGAAGGGTCAAAATACACGGCATGGGAGACTTGCGGGTAAAGAACGATAAGGACGGCGCGCCCGTTGCTGCGGGGAAAAGACTACACCTCAAGTTATTCCCCACATGAGAGAGAAGGAATGATTGAAATGTACGAAAGCTTTGTCCGGAACTGACTTACTTTGGATGATAAGGCACGAGGACAATTTCCCGGTCCTTATTCTGTACCATGAAGTTTTGGAGGTACTCCCTAGCAGTTTCACGCTCAAAGTCGCCGATACTCAAGAAAGACTCGTGCATGTAGTACGGATCCGCCACACAGATTTGCGAGACTTCTTCACTCTTCATGATGGAGCTCATATGTAGCGCAAAAAGGCAGACGATTGTAAAATCGAGCCGCCTTGTCTGAAACATGTCAAAGATATGGTCAAACCGCAGGAAGAACACTCCGTGGTCCGTGTGTCAACGTAGCACTTCCCCTCAGGCACACGAGCCGCGTATGTCGGATATCCTGGATCCTTTGAGGCTAGTAGGCTTTTCTCAGTCGACAACACATGGTTGTGCAGTATCCTGAGATCCCCTGATAGTGCCTCCAGTGGTTTCGGCGGTAGCATCGGCTCACCCGTGAGATGAAACATGGCCGCACCTTTCACGGGTACACGCTCTTCATAATGCATCATCTGGCTGCTTTGTGCTCTGGCTTGTTTGGAGGCAGTTATCTTATTCGATCTCTTCCTCTCCTTTTTCTTGGGCACACCTTCCAGACCCTTCCTTAACCCCTGCCCCAGGGTTCCCGGGCTAAGCACGGTATGATCCCCGTATAGTTGAGCCTGTGTTGAGGCGACATCTTCAGGCGTGTCTTGTGAGGAATTCATGAAGAGAGACTTTTTGCAATCCTTCCAACGACCTTCCTGCCCAGGCATATCATCCATATCCTCATTAGCATGCTGATAGCCCGATTCATCATATGGTTGACTCATCAGATCAATGTCACAGTCATACGCGTTTGTATTGAGGTAACCCATAGGGTAGACCTCCGTCTCATCATCCATTCTCTGTTCTACAGGACTGATTACATCAGCCAGTACTATTGCACCCCTTCATCATGTCATCCGCCGCTCTCACTCGGCACTACAGGAGCTGGTAATTGCGTAGGCGGGGTGGTGGTCTCCGCACATGCTGGTTGATGTGTGGTTATTGGTGTGCTCTCGACCGGCTCCAGACAAATAAGATTCTTCGGCCATAGAAGCACCCAACCCATGGAGTTTCCAATCCGTGGTGGGGTCTCATCGTCCTCTCCCACGGGATATACCGGAGGAGGCAAATGCTTGTGCCCCGATTTCACACCGGACAAGTTAACCCTGAAGTGCCCAGCGGGGATCGGCTGGTTGTGGAACGTGGGTTGCATGGGGGTCATTATCATCACCTTTCCCACGTCCACCTTCTGGCCTTTGATCAAGTAGAGTATGGTGCACAGGGTTTCTTCACCCTGCAAACACATATGTCGGTGGCGTAAAACATCTAAAAGGCAACGAAAATGGAATATTCTATATATATATATATACATATATATTGGTGCGACATGTAATTACCGTGACAGCGTCGAGCTCAGGCAAAGACGAAGGCCCACCTAGCGCGCCAGAGACCTAGGACGGGCTGCTATGAGCGGGAGCGACCGTGAGAGGAGGCCCGGTTGCGTGAGCAAGTGATGGTGCGGTGTTGTTGTTGTTCATGGAGTTGCTCCCGACGAAACTGGGCATCGGGAAATCATGTACCGTCTTGTCTGGATTTTCCTTCGTCCAGTTGGTGATAGCTGGAACCAAGTTAGTAGCGAAATCATTTCTGTAGGCACTTGCGAGGTTCTTCTGGCTCTAATGGCTGAAACTTGCTAGGTGCCATCTTTGTGATCACAAGTCGTCCAATCCCTAGTTTGTTAGGTTTTCGTATCCTCTGCTTCTTCGTCTTTCCGGTAGCGGCATCGGCACCGGTACCTTCCCTGCCGGTATCTTCCCTGCCGGTACCTTCCCCGCCGGTCTTGGCGCCGCCATCACTGCTGGTGCCGTCAGTGTCGATGTCGGCGTCAGTACCATCATCGAGGCCGACCTGCAAACCTTGCTTAGCAGTTAAATAGTCGAGGTACTCTTGTTCAACCTCATAATCCATCTCGTCTGCATCTTGGTCAGAAGGCTCAGTTTCTTCGTTGTTCGACATGTTTACTATGATTAAGTGTCCTCGTTTATTTCTAAAATTATGAATAAATGATAAATGACATAAAAAAGAAATCTATGTGCCAGCACTCGATATGCCAACTATGTAGCACAAATCATGCCTTTATTCACGACAAATTTCGGCATGACCTTTGCTAAAAAATGGACATATCGAGCGCCTGAAATTCACCAGAATGGAAATGAATCAACATTCCGGTGTAACATAGGCCACTCGGATCAGTTACCAAAATTGAACCAAAACATCACATGTCCAAATGACATGTTCAAATTCCAAACATGAGATGTCCAAAACATGACATATCCACATATCACATGTCTAGTTCAAATTTGCATATAAATTTAGCCTACCTAAATTTGCTTTAACAAGGGATGTTGATTTGGACAATTGCTAAATTCATAACTAAATAGATAACCTAATTAACCTACTACCCTAACTAAAACCTAAGTAAATTAACCGAAGAACCCTAGCTAGCAGAGAGAGAGGGGGGTTTACAGAGGGTGCAGGGGCAAGGAGGCAGGCCCGACGACGGCCGAGGTTGGGCGGGGAGGAAGCAGAGGAGGGAGGCGAGGGCCGACAGGTCGGGGGTGAGCGCGCCAGGGTCGGGGGCGAGCGCCAGCTCGGGGCCTAGCGGCGGGGTCGTGTCACGACCGGTTTTCCAATAAAAATGTTTATTGATAAACCAATCTTTTGAGTCCAGTATGAGAGAAATCCTCCTTACTGGTAGACAAATTCTTGATACAATAAGCCAGTAGCATAGAATATATTACAAGGTCGAGCCAGGGCTGCTCAACAAATTATTACAAGCGTGCCAATAATTATACATAATGGCGGGTATATCACAGTGGTGTGGTGGTAAACTAATGACTCGAGAATAAAGTGGTGGTGAAATAACACTGTGGGGAGTGGATAACACGACTCTAAAACTGGCATCTCATCGAGCGTCGAGGTGAGGCTTGATGAATTTAATCGGGTAGCAGAAGCGGATATAATACAGTGACCAAATCCAGGGTCGCACGAGACTGACTGGGATTCCTCTAGGCGTCGGACTCGCTATCGAACTCTTCATCCATGAGATCACCTTGGTCAGCATCTGGCCAAATCAACAAGCCAGGTGATTACTTTGAAAGTACTCGCAAGACAGTTTGGACGTAAGATATAACAAATGAATGCATGAATGCAACATAATTAATTTATCAATGCACATTCAATTTAGTAAACAAGGTAAATAAAAAGGGAATCGACGGTAGTCCGCCTGAAAACCCAACAAAATGATAGAAAACCGATCGGGTGTCTGGAGTGACGCCTCGAAGGGTGAACAAATAAATAAAGATCATGCCACAGTCGGGCGTCTAAGCGACACCACGTAAAGGGCTTAACTGAAATAGAAGACATGCGTGCCACAGTCGGACGTCGGGGCGACATCACAGAAAGGGCTTTTATTGGAAGTAAATAATAACAATGCCATAGTCGGACGTCGGAGCGACATCATAGAAAGGGCTTTTATTGAAAATAAATAATAACAATGCCACAGTCGGACATCCTAGCGACATCGCAGAAAGGGCTTATAATGAAAGTAAATAACAGTGCTGCCACAGTCGGACGACTGAGCGACATCACATAAAGGGCTTTCATCACAAATATAGAGTACTCATAATAAATATTCACCACATGATAATAAACGGGCTAGTCCATCCACAGGAATAAACATTTAACCAGACTTAGTACTCATGTGATTCATCGGAGTTTCTGTCACCAAAACTGACACTTGTCAGGATAAGATAATGCAGAACTTGGACAGGATAAGATGATTCGAGGATTTATGACTCTGCAGAGTTTGTACGAAAATTTCCCACAGCCAACGAATTTTCATAGTCACGAAGGACTAGTTCCGTTTACGGTATTTCGGAAGAAACACAGCTAACCAGTACACACCCATCCTACCTCTTGATGCCAGGAATCACCCTAGACATCGTCCAAGAAAAACTTTTGAGACGGGGACATCACAATCTCGAATAGCATGGGATCAAATTTATATACGCGCGCTCTAAGGGGTGCCCCCCTCTCGGTCCCAACCGGAAACACCCATGCGTGCTCTAAGGGTTGCCCCCCTCTCGGTCGAATAGCATGGGATAAAATGGTTCGTTTAAAAGATCAGAGAGGCTGACAGGCGGGTCCTGCCCGTCAGGTTTGAAATTTCAAAAGGGAGACAGATCTCGTCGGTGCCCAAGAGCTGCGGTGGTCGCCGGCGGCGATCCACGGCGAGGCAGGGGATCGGGCGGTACCTACGTGCTCAGCGTGTCCTTCCGCGTCGGTGGGTGGTGGTGGTGGTCGTCGGCGAGCACCACGTCGACGGCGGCCTCAACTCCGGCGGAGGGTGATTCGGGCGTTGATGGATCTCGCCGGGGAGGGCTGCAAAGATTGAATTGAAGTGGGGGTTAGCTCACTGGATGCTCTAGGAGGCTACGGACGAGGTTTGGGCGCCGGGGATGGCCTCACGGGAGTGGATCAAGTTGGAGGCCGAGGCGGAACGAGGCGGCCGGAGTCAGGGGAGGAGACCTCCTCGAGGTCCTCCTAGTGGCCTGGCGGGGTGTCTGTGGGGTGCAGTGGTTGTGCGTGCTCGAGGGCGAGCTCGGGGTCCCCTTTTGTAGGCGATCCGAGGCGGTGGCCGTGAATGGGGATCTCCGGCGATGGATTACGGCGGCGCAGTGCTTGGTGAGGGAGTTTAGGGAGTTGGGCATCAACGTGGTGGTCCACTAGCTCCATTCAGATGTTAAATGGGCTTGGGTTAGGAGCTTGGGGTGGGTTTTGGCGGAACGGGACGGCGCAGGCCCGTCGGCGGCAGAGAGCGCACCCTGTGTTTGCCGGGCCACGGCGACGGTGCAGCGGGGTGCGCTGGCGTGCATGAGGCCACGCGGAGAGCCAGGGAGCATTAGGCGGCGCCGAACGGCGTTGCGAGCAGGCGTTGTCTCCCGTTGGCCGCCACGGGTGGCATTGCCGCCGCAGAAGACGCCGGCGCAGGCGGGCCAGGGTGCCACCAACGCCGGGAACCAGCCAAGCGCACGTGCGGCGCTCTGGACAGAGAGGAGGGGCCGTGCGCATCGCGCCACGGCGCACTGTGGACAGGTGACCGATCACTGATGAAGAAACGACACTGCATCTCTGAACTTTCTGAATTTCTTTGAAAATGCAAAGTAACAGTGCTGGCCAGGTGTTCGATAGAATGATTTTGGCATGTAGAGAATCTTCCTTGAGCTGAAAATTGGTGGAGTGGCCTCTCATTGCACCAGGAGGCTACCTGAATTTTGGTGGAATTTTTGGAGAAGAGAAGATATGAATTTCACCAAATTTGGTAAATCTGGTCCAAACTTGCAGAGGCTGAATTTTGAAAAATTTGAAAAGAGGAAGAGTGGATCAAGATGGTTCTAAGTTATGGATGCTAAGGAAAATCCAGAAGAGTTTGTTTGAGATCAAAACTCAAAGGCAAAAAGGTACTTGCTTTGAAAATCACCTAGGCTCAAAATAAGTGACAGAAAAGATTTGTGAGATAAAATAATTGAAATAAAATCCAAAAATGGTTTGGACTTGGTGGGACAGAGCATTTAGATTGTTCCAAGGAGGAAGAAGGGGTCTTGAGAGGTTTTACCACATGAGGCATGGTAAAACCATGGGTGGTTTCAAAAAAAGAAGGAAACCTCAAAGCTAATAGGATTTCTTTTTAAAGAAATAAATAAATTCCAAAAATATATTTGAGAAGAGAATAGTCAGAAGGAAGTTTTCATAATTCAAACACAAGAGTTGAAGAAGATACAAAATAAAATAAAATCCTTGCCAGGGGAATTTTTTTTTGAGAGAGAGATTTTTGGAAGGATTTAAATGACCTTCTTCAAATCAAGAAAGTTTTTGCTGAAACCAAATGAAAATTTTTGGAGTGTCACAACACCTACCCCCTTAGGAAAAATCTCGTCCCGATATTTCAGCTGATCCTCAAATAAGTGTGGGTGCTCTGTCCGAAGAAAATCCTCTCTTTCCCAAGTTGCTTCACTCTCGGTGTGATTGCTCCACTGAACTCTGAGAAACTTGATGGTTTTCTGTCGGGTCCTCCTTTCAGACTCCTCCAATATTTTTACAGGATGTTCCCGATAGGTGAGGTCTGGTTGCACGTCAATGTTTTCGTGGTATACTTGCTTCTCTGGGTTGCTTAAGCACTTCCTCAACTGCGGGACGTGGAACACGTCGTGGACATCGGATAATTCTTCGGGTAATTCTAGCTGGTACGCTACCGTGCCTCTTCGTGCCACTATACAGAATGGTCCGATGAATCTTGGCGCTAGCTTTCCCTTAATCTTGAATCGTTGCAATCCCCTCATAGGGGATACTCGTAGGTACATGAACTCACCGGGTTCGAAGCTGACCCCACGATGTTTCTGATCGTAATAACTCTTCTGTCGACTTTGAGCGGTCTTGACTCAGTCTCTGATTAGCTTGACCTTTTCCTCAGCTTCTTTGAGCATGTCTGGGCCGAAGATGTGGCTGTCTCCGTTCTCTGACCAATTTAGCGGGGTACGACATCTCCGTCCGTATAAAGCTTCAAATGGTGCCATTTGTAGGCTGGCCTGGTAACTGTTGTTGTACGCGAACTCGGCATATGGCAGGCTGTCTTCCCAACTGGTTCCATAGGTGAGGACACATGCTCTCAGCATGTCTTCTAAAATTCGGTTTACGCGTTCAGTTTGTCCATCAGTTTGGGGATGGTATGCTATACTGAAGGCCAGTTGAGTTCCAGAGCCTATTGTAGATGATCCCAGAACCTCGAGGCGAATTGGCTTCCTCTGTCGGATACTATAGTCTTCGGGACACCGTGCAGACAAACTATGCGGGAGAGATAAATCCTGGCAAGCTTCTGAGTGGTGTAGGTTGTCTTGGGGATATCCTCTGGTCGCACTTTTAATTGATGGTATCCTGACCTTAAGTCAATTTTTGAGAATACCTTGGCCTGAGCGAGTTGATCAAACAAATCGTTTATCCGTGGCATCGGGTATTTGTTCTTGACTGTGGCCATGTTAAGTGCTCGGTTGTCTATGCACAATCTCAGTGTTCCATCCTTCTTTTTGGCAAATAAAATTGGTGAACCCCAAGGTGAGGAGCTGGCTCAAATGTATCCTTTGTCCAGCAATTCCTGTATTTGTTTCTTCAACTCAACCAACTCGTATGGTGCCATTCTGTATGGTTTCTTGTATATGGGGGGTGGTTCCTAGTGCTAGCTCAATGCTGAATTCTATCTCTAGGTCTGGTGGCATGCCTGGTAGTTCTTCGGGGAATACGTCTGGAAATTCACACACTACTGGAACCTTGTTTAGCTCAGAAACGTCCACCTTATTCAATCTCGGTTGCTGGGGTATTTTTCTTTCTTTGGCTGATACTCTTATTGTCTTCCCGTGGTGGTGTGTAAGAATTACGGTCCGGTTGAAACAGTCAATAAAACCTTTGTTGGTGGTTAGCCAGTCCATCCCTAGGATGACATCCAGTCCTTTATTTTCCAACACAATAAGATTGGCATGAAACTCCAATCCTTCGACCTCAATAACCACATCCTGACAGTAACTCTGAGTGACTTGCTGAATCCCGGGGGGCTTGATGATCATGGATTTCTCCAAAGGAAGTATCAAAAAATTATTTTGCAAAGCAAAACTTTTCGAAATGAAAGAGTGAGAAGCTCCAGAATCAAACAAAACCATTGCAGGTATTGTGTTGACAGGAAACATACCGAGTACGATATCCGGAGCATTTTGTGCCTCCTCTTTGGTCACGTGGTTCAGATGACCCTTCCTATGGTTGTTGTTGGGATTGAAATTGTTTCGCCTGGGCGCTGAATTATTGTCGCCGTTGTTCGGCTTTGGGGTTGAGTTCCTAGGCTTGGGACACTGCTTGGCATAGTGCCCTTCCTCTCCACAAGCGTAGCAAGTAACGCCTGGGCGATATGTGAACTCCTTGTCCCTTGCATGAAAATTCTTGATTGGGCGTGAGACGTTGGACGTGGATTTGTGTGTCCCACCCTTTTGAAAATATGTCTTGCTTCGGTGATTGCGAGCATGGTTAGTCTGGTCCCTTTTTCGCTTGCGGAAATCTTCCAAGTTGCGTCTCTTATTTTCCAGAGTAATGGCCTTGTCCACTAGTGTTTTAAAATCTGGAAAAGTGTGCACGACCAGTTGGCATTTAAGCGCGGGCGCTAGACCGTCAAGGAATTTCTCCATCTTCTTGCTTTCAGTCATACGCTCTTCATTGGCGTAGCGAGACAATAGAGTAAATTGACCATTGTAATCTGACACTGTCATGTTCCTTTGTTTGAGGTCATCGAACTCACTGTTCTTGATTTTCATAATACTCTTAGGAATGTGTGCACCATGGAAACCTTCTTTGAAATCATCCCAGGTTATATCATTTTCGTTGGGATGCATGTGCAGGAAATTCTCCCACCACGATGCATCTGCTCCTGTGAGATAGTGTGGAACATACAGTACTTTCTCGGGGTCTGAACATTTTGCAATAATTAATTTCCTCTCCATATCTCGAAGCCAGTCCTCGGCCTCAAGAGGCCTGTCAGTATGAGAAAATGTTTGGGGACGTGTCTTCTGTAGCTCAGATAACTTGGAATGCTGCTAATACTGTCCATGGTGATTCCCCATGTTGATGACTTGGTTCATCATTTCCCGATGTTGTTGCTGACTCTGCTCATAAAGGCGACACATTTGGGAAAGTGCCGTTTCACTGTCCTGTTGACTCGACTGTCCTTGTGTGAAATTACTGCCTGGTTGAGTGTCATAATTTTCCTCTGGCTGAGTTGGCATGGAGCGTGTCCAAGGACGAGACATTTTTCACTCTAGGGATATATTTTGTAAAACCCATAAGAAGAACGAAAAAGGGTCGCAAAAAATAAATCCATAAATGCACAAGGATGGCAAATAATTTAAAAGACCAAGATTACTTAAGAAAAACAAATCGATTGCGCACGGAGAAGGACTGCTCATTACATATCTTACACGCGTCGGTAGTTATACCATACATCACTCAGGATATGCGTACATAATCCTGACATGTTATTTAGGCTAGTGCACTTCTCCAGTCCCTACATGATGTGCAAACAAGCTACTTCTCACAACCAATGTACATATAAACATATCTTACAAAGCGGTACATCGCATGACGGCTAAGCGTACTCAGTCGGAGATGTTGATGATTTCCTTGGCCCTGCCAAGGGTGAGGCGCAGAGAGGCTGGGGACTCGACCTCCTCCTCACAAATAGGCTCCAGACATGAAGTGTTGCACCGAGTAGATGGAGCGGGTGCCAGAGGTGGAACAACATGAACAGGAGTGGGCGCAAAGGGTGGTGCAGTGCGGGCTGGAGATGGCGCAATGACTTTGTTGAATTCTTCGGTGGTAGGCAGGCGACGAGCAGTGGCGAGAGTGGTAGGTGCATAAGATGCTGAGGACGAGACGAAAGTTAGTGGCGGTGCGGTGGGCAGGAGCTCCCTCCTGTTGGCGGCACAGCCATGGACTGAGTCCATGCGGGCAGCCACGAAGTCGTCCACCAGGTTGTCGAAGGCTGCCTCTATGGCCCGGAGATACTCAATAAGCATCTCAAAAGCCTTGTCTCGTTCTCCTCTGGGCAGGAGAATGCGTAGTGACAGGTGTAAGGCACATGGCATGGAAGATAGCGGTAACGACGATCCTTCATCGCGGGAAGGACATCCCTAAGACGAGCTATCGCCTCACGGGCTGCCATCTGCATAGCATGCCTCTCCGTAGGCATGGCTCTTCCCAAGAACCGGAAGCGGCGTAACTCACCATGCCCTCCCTTGAATTGCACCGTGGCCTGGTGCATGGTCAGACTGTCATTGACCTTGTGCTGGTAGAGTGTGAAGACTGGGCGCACAGATGGCCCCATCGCAACCTAAACGATGAAGGAGAGAAGCTTGACGAACCCATCGGGCACGTTGGCGAAGGTCTGAGACTCGCAGCTGTTGTTGGCCATCTACAAAAGTAGGTAAAAATTCTGAATGGTCAGATCATAAATTTATGCTGACTGTCAAAAAAATGACTACAATTGCAAAAATATAAATTAGCTCTATCATGCTAATAACCGATTAGCGATCGCACCTAGTGGCTTCCTACAGTTAGCCTGGCTCTGGTACCAAGCTTGTCACGACCGGTTTTCCAATAAAAATGTTTATTGATAAACCAATCTTTTGAGTCCAGTATGAGAGAAATCCTCCTTACTGGTAGAAAAATTCTTGATACAATAAGCCAGTTGCATAGAATATATTACAAGGTCGAGCCAAGGCTGCTCAACAAATTATTACAAGCGTGCCAATAATTATACATAATGGCGGGTATATCACAGTGGTGTGGTGGTAAACTACTGACTTGAGAATAAAGTGGTGGTGAAATAACACTGTGGGGAGTGGATAACACGACTCTAAAACTGGCATCTCATCGAGCGTCGAGGTGAGGCTTGATGAATTTAATCGGGTAGCGGAAGCGGATATAATACAGTGACCAAATCCAGGGTCGCACGAGACTGACTGGGATTCCTCTAGGCGTCGGACTCGCTATCGAACTGTATTTCCATGAGATCGCCTTCGTCAGCATCTGGCCAAATCAACAAGCCGGGTGAGTACTTTGAAAGTACTCGCAAGACAGTTCGGACGTAAGATATAACAAATGAATGCATGAATGCAACATGATTAATTTATCAATGCACATTCAATTTAGTAAACAAGGTAAATAAAAAGGGAGTCGGCGGTAGTCCGCCTGAAAACCCAACAAAATAATAGAAAATCGATCGGGTGTCTGAAGCGACGCCTCGAAGGGTGAACAAATAAATAAATATCATGCCACAGTCGGGCGTCTAAGCGACACCACGTAAAGGGCTTAACTGAAAATAAAAGACATGCGTGCCACAGTCGGACGTCGGGGCGACATCACAGACAGGGATTTTATTGGAAGTAAATAATAACAATGCCACAGTCGGACGTCGGAGCGACATCACAGAAAGGGCTTTTATTGAAAATAAATAATAACAATGCCACAGTCGGACGTCTGAGCGACATCGCAGAAAGGGCTTATAATGAAAGTAAATAAGAGTGCTGCCACAGTCGGACGTCTGAGCGACATCACATAAAGGGCTTTCATCACAAAGATAGAGTACTCATAATAAATATTCAACACATGATAATAAACGGGTTAGTCCATCCACAGGAATAAACATTTAACCGGACTTAGTACTCATGTGATTCACCAAAGTTTCTTTCACCAAAACTGACACTTGTCAGGATAAGATAATGCAGAACTTGGACAGGATAAGATGATTCGAGGATTTATGACTCTACAGAGTTTGTACGAAAATTTCCCACAGCCAACGGATTTCCGTAGTCACGAAGGACTAGTTCCGTTTACGGTATTTTGGAAGAAACACAGCTAACCAGTACACACCCATCCTACCTCTTGATGCCAGGAATCACCCTAGACATCGTCCAAGAAAAACTTTTGAGACGGGGAGATCACAATCTCGAATAGCATGGGATCAAATTTATATACGCGCGCTCTAAGGGGTGCCCCCCTCTCGGTCCCAACGGGAAACACCCATGCCCCTAACTGTATGACTGGCTTTAATCCAAGGCCATGGAACCATCATCGCGGCCTCTCCTTTTGGTGTGTACCAAGAAAGAGGTTTGCAACTTACTAAGCCATATTCCTTGCGGAAAACATGTGGTAGTACAGGGAAGGAAAATGGAAGGAACTGGACTGATACGGGTTGACACTGAAGTCATATAGTCATGCATAAGACTGGCATGCTACAACACTGCCATCTTACCCATCCTCATGCCAACACATGGCCATGCATACTCACATCCATCCACTTATGGATTTTCGAAACTCGCTTGCCTCAACGTTGCATGTAACATGACATTCCTCGGTATGCTCATCAACATGCCATGAAACTACTTAATGCAAACATGCCAAAACAATCATCATATCAAAAGTTCAAACATGCTTGCCTGGTTCAGAGTAGTCGGAGCCTAGCTCGGTGAAGTTCGCGGTCCCGTCACCTCCTTCGGTATCTACGGTATAAAGAAACATACGCGCTAACGTAAATACCGAGAGGTGCACAAAAATTATTCCAAATATTTTTCAAATAAATCTGATAAAAAACTAGACAGAATTCTAAAGAGGACAGAAAAAGAATCAATCAAAAATACTTTTTTGTTTAAAAGTTATAAAGGTTTTAGTCCAGGGACTCATCTATAATGAAACAGAAAATTCCCAGCGGCTAACTTATAAAAATAGAAAACGCTACGATCGAGAATACGCCGGCCCAGAGGGGAGATGTATTTTGACAGAAGACGCCTTCAGAAAACGGTTCGTTTAAAAGATCAGAGAGGCTGACAGGCGGGTCCCACCCGTCAGGTTTGAAATTTCAAAAGAGAGACAGAGCTCGTCGGTGCCCGAGAGCTGCGGTGGTCGCCGGCGGCGATCTATGGCGAGGTAGGGGGATCAGGCGGTACCTACGTGCTCAGCGTGTCCTTCCGTGTCGGTGGGTGGTGGTGGTGGTCGTCGGCGAGCACCACGTCGACGGCGGCCTCAACTCCGGCGGACGGTGGTTCGGGCGTTGATGGATCTCGCCGGGGAGGGCTGCAAAGATTGAATTGAAGTGGGGGTTAGCTCACTGGATGCTCTAGGAGGCTACGGACGAGGTTTGGGCGCCGGGGACGGCCTCACCGGAGTGGATCAAGTTCGAGGCCGTGGCAGAACAAGGCGGCCGGAGTTGGGGGAGGAGACCTCCTCGAGGTCCTCCTAGTGGCCTGGCGGGGTGTCTGTGGGGTGCAGTGGTGGTGCGTGCTCGAGGGCGAGCTCGGGGTCCCCTTTTATAGGTGATCCGAGGCGGTGGCCGTGAACGGGGATCTGCGGCGATGGATTACGGCGGCGCAGTGCTTGGTCGGGGAGTTTAGGGAGTTGGGCATCAACGTGGAGGTCCACTGGCTCCATTCAGATGTTAAACGGGTTTGGATTAGGAGCTTCGGGTGGGTTTCGACGGAACGGGATGGCGCGGGCCCGTCGGCGGCAGAGAGCGCGCCCTGTGCTTGCCGGGCCATGGCGACGGTGCAGCGGGGTGCGCTGGCATGCATGAGGCCACGCGGAGAGCTAGGGAGCGTTGGGCGGCGCCGAATGGCGTTGCGAGCAGGCGTTGTCTCCCGTTGGCCGCCACGGGTGGCGTTGCCACCGCAGAAGACGCCGGCACAGGCGGGCCAGGGTGCCACCGACGCCGGGAACCAGCCAAGCGCGCGTGCGGCGCTCTGGACGGAGAGGAGGGGCCGTGCGCATCGCGCCACGGCGCACTGTGGACACGTGACCGATCACTGACGAAGAAACGACACTGCATCTCTGAACTTTCTGAATTTCTCTGTAAATGCAAAGTAACAGTGCTGGCCAGGTGTTCGACAGAATGATTTTGGCATGTAGAGAATTTTCCTTGAGCTGAAAATTGGTGGAGTGGCCTCTCATTGCACCAGGAGGCTGCCTGAATTTTGGTGGAATTTTTGGAGAAGAGAAGATATGAATTTCACCAAATTTGGTAAATCTGGTCCAAACTTGCAGAGGCTGAATTTTGAAAAATTTGAAAAGAGGAAGAGTGGATCAAGATGGTTCTAAGTTGTGGATGCTACGGACAATCCAGAGGAGTAGGTTTGAGATCAAAACTCAAAGGCAAAAAGGTACTTGCTTTGAAAATCACCTAGGCTCAAAATAAGTGACAGAAAAGATTTGTGAGATAAAATAATCGAAATAAAATCCAAAAATGGTTTGGACTTGTTGGGACAGAGAATTTAGATTGTTCCAAGGAGGAAGAAGGGGTCTTGGGAGGTTTTACCACATGAGGCATGGTAAAACCATGGGTGGTTTCAAAAAAAGAAGGAAACCTCAAAGCTCATAGGATTTCTTTTTAAAGAAATAAATAAATTCCAAAAAATATATTTGAGAAGAGAATAATCAAAAGGAAGTTTTCATAATTCAAACACCAGAGTTGAAGAAGATACAAAATAAAATAAAATCCTTGCCAGGGGAATTTTTTTTTGAGAGAGAGATTTTTGGAAGGATTTAAATGACCTTCTTCAAATCAACAAAGTTTTTGCTGAAAACCAAATGAAAAATTTTGGAGTGTCACAGGTGGGGGGCGAGGGCCGGGTCGGGGGCGAGCGCCGGCCGGGGTCGGGGGCGAGCGCCGGGGTGCGGCGGTGCGACGAGTTGTGGTGGTGCGACGGGAGAGAGAGAGAGGGGATTTGGGGGGGAAAGAGGCGGGATGAAGCAGGGAGAGTGAGAATTTTGGGTTAAGTGGATGTAGCAGTAGCACGTTTAGACAAAACGCACTGCTACTACCTTCACTAGCTGTAGCGCCTTTAGATAAAACACGCTACTACTACCTTCACTAGATGTAGCGGTTTAGATAAAACGCGCTGCTACTACCTTCACTAGCTGTAGCGGTTTTATAAGGAAATCGCTACTGCTAGCTTGACTGTAGCTGTTTTATAAGGAAATTGGTACTGCCAGTTTTCCTTTTTCTTTTCCTTTATTTTCTCCCACTTTTATTTCCTGAGAGCAGTGAACAAAGGGAAGGTGATATATATTGCATCATTTGACGGTTAAATATGTATACAAAATAGGAACATATATATTACATCATTGGACCCATGCATAATAATGGCTAAGTGTGTATAAAAAATAGGAACATATATATATATATATATATATATATATATTACATCATTTGACCGATAACATACAAAATAGGAACATATATTCCTCAGTGCTGACATTTTCGTTTTTGAGTCAGCTTCTTTCCCTTCTTGTTCGTCGAAGAATAATTGAGCCCCTCATTGTGACTTTGCCTTTTCCATGGAGTACAATTTTCTTAGGTAATGTAGTATTGATTCTTCTTTTGACGTATACTTCATCATCATCGTCATCTTCCCTCATTGGGTTGCTGTACTGATCATAGTCTTCCTCGTTGGTGACCCCATCCATTCCAATGATGTTCCTTTTGCCTCTCCTCACGACAACACGACTGGCATTGCATGGGTTAGTTATGAAGAAGCATTGTGTCACGTGCTTAGCGTGTACCCATGGCTCATTTTTGGCGATAGCGTTCACAGTAGCGCTCTTGGCATCGGGTATAGTCATGGTAGTGAAAATCCGATTTTCTCTATCGACATTCTTAACCCATCTGATACGGAACATCATCGTGTTGTGCAGTCCAGAGTAGTCAAGCTCCCAGATCTCCTCGACCCTTCCATAAAATCGTTCAGTTGCGCTGTTGTCGCTGCCGGTCATGCATTCCATCGTCACCCCTGAGTTCTGATCATCACTGTCCATATCTTTGGCCTCAGTGTAGAACATGTATCCGTTGATACCATATGCCTGATAGGTTACGAAGTTGGGCGAGGGGCCATGTGCTAAGGCGTATATGAGCAATCCGTCCTTAGAGCCCTCCTCCGGGGGATTAGCAATAATATGCTCTTTGAACCAATGCAGGAAAGTGGAGTTGTGCTCTCTAGTAACTTCAGCGTCCGTCCTGCATACCCCCCCGGTCACAATACTTATTTGCGGTAATTTCTTTGTGCAGTGCCATGAAAGGATCTACCTCGTCTAGGTGTTGTAGCACTACCAAGTTTGCTCTGTCAAAGTCGTTGTGTCGATCTGAGTATGCCACGTGCAGTTCCCTGCGACCATTGTAGTGACCTTCTCTTTCGAGCCTCCCACGTGCTTGTTAACGGGCAAACCAACACTAACACCAGGCGGCTGGTCTGCGCCATATAGAAAATTCTCACAGAAAGAGATGCACTCTTGTGTCACATAGCCCTGGACGATGCTTCCATCCGGACGGGACATGTTACGAATGAATCCTTTGATGATCCCATTCATCCTCTCAAATGGCATCATGTTGTGCAGGAATGACGGCCCCAGGTCTATTATGTAATCCACAATATGGACACACGGATGCACCATCACGTCAAAGAACGCGGGCAGGAAGTACATCTCAAGCTCATTCAGTATCACAACGATCTCTTCCTATAGCCTTCGGAGCTGCTTCACACTGATCGACTTTCGCGAGATGACATCGAAAAAGTTGCAGAGACCAATAAGCGTGTCACGGACGTGCTTGTCCATTCTCCCTGTACGGGCAACAGGTAGTATCTGCGTCATCATCACATGACAGTCATGGGACTTCATCCCGCTGAACCTTTTCTTGTCCATGTCTAGATATCTATTTATCTTGCCACAGTAACCGGAACTAACTTTGACTCCAGTAAGGCACTTAAAGAATTGATGGATCTCAGCCTGACTTAAGGTGAAGCAAGAAGGAGGGCAATAATCCCCTTTCTTTATTTTCTTGCCCTTCTTCTCCCGTGCCCCTGCCTCCGTCACTGTCTCGTCTGACATTTTACAGGGCGGCATGTGCAGATCTTCCCTAATTTTCAAATCTTGCAAGTCTTTTCTTGCCTTCGGCCCATCCTTGGACTTATTCGGCATGTTCATCAGTGTTGCGAGCAAGCTCTCAAGGACATTCTTACAGATATGCATTTGATCAAGGCAATGAGGTGTATCGAGTTTGTGCCAGTACTCCAAGTCCCAGAACACAGACCTCGTCTTCCATACCTTCAGCAGCGGCTCCGGTGCCTTTCTCATCGTCTTTCCCGGCGCGGGGCACTCCTTCCAGTTTTTCAACAGCTCATCGATTTTGGCACCGCTCTGCTTACATGGAGGTCCTCGATGCTCAGCATGACCATTGAATAGATCTCCATGGTTTCTCCACGGGTCGTCCTGTTCGAGCCATCTTCGATGCCCCATGTACACGATTTTCCCAGACCCGCTATCTTTCCTTGATGTTAGCTGTTGAGACGTCGTATCATCCATGCACCGCGTGCATCCGCAATATCCATGGCACACCTGGCCTGCCACATATCCGTAACCGAGGTAGTCCTGCACTGTCGTGATCAGTGCGGCCCTCATGTTGAAATACTCGCTTTTGCTGGCGTCCCATGTATTGGCTGGTGTTTTCTATAACGTGTCTAACTCCTCTTGAAGTAGCCCCAGATACAAATTAATATTATTTCCTGGTTGTTTTGGCCGTTGAATAAGCATGCTCATGTGAATGTACTTCGATTTCATGCATAACCAGGGGGGAGGTTGTACATCCATACAAACACGGGCCATGTGCTATGGTTGGTGTTCTGGTTGCCAAATGGGTTCATGCCATCGACACACGCGCTGAGCACGATGTTCCTTGCATCACATTCAAAATACCGATAGAAGCTGTTCAACGCTCTCCACTGGCTTCCATCCTTGACGTGTCTCAGTTTCGGATCATCTCCGTCGTCGGGCTTCTTCCTCTCCGCGTGCCAGCACATTAGCTTTGCTTCCTTGGGATCTACAAAATACCTCTGGAAACGGGGAGTGGTCGGTAAGTACCATACCACTTTCTGGGGACATTTCTTCCCGGCCTTCTTGTATCGAGAAGCATTGCACACCGGACAGCTTGTTTTTTCCGCGTGCTCCTTCCGATAAATTATGCAATCGTTGATGCATGCATGGTATCTAACGTGTGGCAGATCAAGAGGGCACACGATCTTCTTGGCCTCATCAACACTACTAGGACATAGATTACCTGCGGGAAGAACATCCTTTAGGTACTTGAGATGCTCATCGAGGCTAGTGTCCGTCCATTTGTTTTTAGCCTTCGTCTTCAGGAGTTGGAGCGTGAAACTCAAGCGGGTCACCTCAGGATTGCAACCATCATACAATGGAGTGTTCGAGTCTACCACCAGTTGCTCCAGCTTAGCCTCCTCTCTAGAAGCAGCTCTCTTAGTACTCGTCTCCTTGCGAAGCAATGCTTGAACATGAGGGTCCCGCACGATTGAACTTAGTACCGACGAACTCTGCTGCGTGGAGTCCATGTCGTTCTCTCCGCCGCCATGTCCGGCCCCTTCTCCGCTGCCATGTCCGGCCTCTTCCTCGCCGCCATTATCGATCATCTCTTTGTCTTGCCCCATGTCATCATTGCCTGCCCCGTCGGCATCCTCAACATCGTCATCCTCATCTTCAATTATCCACCGAGTATAGCCATCCATGAAACCAGTCATGAGCAGGTGCGCTTCGACACGACCATCGTCATGGGGGTCGAGCCAAACTATTCCTTTGCATTTTCGACAAGGACATAAAACCTCTGTCCGGTCATTTTCTTTCATGTCCTGCACCGCCGACCGCAACCACCTGTCCACCATCGTTCCATTGACCATCGTCAACTCTGCACGGTAATATAATAAACAAATTGATTATAAAAATGCGTGCATGCATCAAAGTCATACAAAAATTCGGCATGACCTTCCTTAAAAATAGGACATATATAGATCTAGAGTTTGCCCAGAATTCGCCGAAACAGAAATAAATCGACATTTCGGCAAAACATAGGCAACTCAAAAGCACAATTTGGCATCAACTCATGCCACACACACAATTTCCATAAACATATCACACACACATAAACATATTTCCATTTTGCAAAAGCATGAAATTTTAATCACCTATATCTCGAGATCGAGCACATGGTGGGGATGATGATGTAGGGAGATCAAAAGTGCACAAAGCTCTTCTTGGCAAAGATAGATCTAGTTAGGGGGCAAATAGGTCACTTAACTAAATACTACATCTCCCTAGCTAGCTAATTTTGGAGGAGACAACTTCAACTAGTGGAGGGGGGAGGAAAAAGAGAAAGGAGATGCATTAATGGAGGTGGTGTAGTTAGGTAGGAGTAATGAAGAGAGAGAAAGGTAGGTAGAAGAGGGAGAGTAATGGGGGAGAAGTATTGAGGAAGAAGAAGAGTGAGAGTGGGAGAGGTAGGGGAAAGGGAAAGGAGGGGGAGGGGGAGGGGGAGGGTGGGTGGGTGGGGAAAAGGTGGTGGGTGCGGATTAGTAGTAGCGCGGGACGTAAACCATGCTGCTCCTAAGAAAGTAGCAGCATCGCGCTTTCGGTACAAGCGCTACTGCTAATCGGGACCAAAAGTGTGCCAGATTTGAAAATTAGTAGCAGCGACCTCAGAAAAACCGCGCTACTGCTACAACTATAGTAGCAGCGTGGCTCGCGGCACTGCGCTGCTGCTAAATGGAGTTGGGTGGGCACTATCGGTCCATATTTGTAGCAGCGCGGGTTACGCCGAGCGCGCTACTGCTAAGCACTTGTCAGTGGCGGGTTTTCCACACCCGTGCTACTGCTAATTAGCAGCAGCGCTCCTTTTTGAGCCACGCTGCTGCTAAGATTCTGTGTATAGGGTTTTCCCTAGTAGTGACAGCTGCCTGCCCAACCAGCTGGGCAGGCTCCTGCATGGCGACATGGAGCCTCCAGGCCAACTCAACAAGCACCTACGTAGGTGGCATGCAGATCTTCATGAAGACCTTACCACCACACCGACTCAGGAGCCTACCAGCCTATGTGGCACTGCATGCCTCGTTGGCATGGACGCGTGTCGGGGTAAGGTGGAGCGGTGATGGACTGGACGAGCCTCGTTGCCGCCCCCGATAAAGCAAACGGGAGACCTAAGGAGTGCATTTAATGCACCTTGTCCCGTAATGACAGGCGATAAGCTTGTACACTATTTACCTTTCCACCTCCCGTGTGCCACATTGGCGACCCCCTTTTTGACTATAAAAGGAGGCCCGAGGCATACTGGAGAAGGATTCGGATCTTTTGGACTACGCATGCACCGCAACTAGTTCGAAAGCTCAAGAACACCCAAATATACAGCAAAGCAGGACTAGGGTATTATGCATCCTTGCGGCCCGAACCTGGGTAAATAACCTTTGTGCTGGCTACTAGACCCGCTCTTTGCACAACCCTGCACCCGCCAACCATAGAAGGGATCCTAGTGATTCCATAGGTGTCGTTTCCACCAACACACTAGGTGAATTTCTTGTTGAACAACTTGCTAGGGTTAGAGACAACAAAATTACTGAAATTGATGAAATTATTGAAACTGAAGATTACGATTCTCCCCTTAGATATGAATTGCCTAAGGTACATGGGGGTTATATTATGGATGAAGAAACAACTAGAGACTTTTTTGCTTGCAATGATAGAGATGATCTTAAGAAACTGTTAGCTAAGGTGAAAGAAATTTTTTGAATTATAGAATGCAATATGACCCTAAGTTTGCTACTTCACTTATCTTTGTTACTGATAAGCATCATGAATTCTCTGTTGACCCTGAGTTAATTACTTTGGTTGAATCTGATCCTTTCCATGGTTATGAATCTGAAACTGTTGTGGCACATCTTACTAAATTGAATGATATATCTACCGTATTTGCTCATGAGGAAAAATTTGCTATTACTATATTCTCCAGTTGTTTCCTTTCTCACTAAAGTGTGATGCTAAGATATGGTTTAATTCTCTTAGTCCTGGTTTTGTGCATGGTCCCCAGGATGTGCTCTATTACTTCTAAAAAAAATCCCTCCTCATAAGAAACATGTTGTTCTATAGGAAATATTTAATTTTGTGCAAATTGAAGACGAGAGTCTCCCACAATCTTGGGGGAGGCTTCTCCAATTACTTAATGCTTTGCCTGATCATCGTCTCAAGAAAAATGAAATACTTGATATCTCTTATAATGGACTAACCAATGCTTCTAGGGACCACCTAGATAGTTGTGCTGGTTGTGTTTTCAGGGAACAAACTGTTGAACAAGCTGAGAAACTATTGAATAATATATTGAGCAATGATAATGATTGGACTCTTCCCGAACCACCTCCTAAGCCAACTCCGAAGAAAAGAGGTATTCTATTTCTTAGTCCTGGAGATATGCAAGAGGCAAAGAAATCTATGAAAGAAAATGGTATTGAATCTAAAGATGTTAAGAATTTACCGCCTATTGAAGAAATACATGGTCTTGATAACCTGACACATGTAGTAGTGGTAAATTCTCTCTATAGATTTGATGAAGGTGATATTCCTCGTAATAAGTCTGCTAGTCAATGCTTGGATGAATTTGATAACTTTATTTTTAAACAAGAAAACTTCAATGCTTATGTAAGTAGACAACTGAAATGTAATGCCTATATGCTTGCACAGTTGGGTGATTATATGTGTAGAACTGTTAATGATCTTAAGCTTATCAGTAAACATGCTTCTATGGCAAAAACTCAAGTAGAATAAGTATTTAAGGCACAAAATGATTTGCTCAATGAGATGAATAATAAGAACAATGACCATGATGTTAGACTTATGACTAGAGGTGGTAAAATGACTTAGGAACCTTTGCATACTGAGGGCCATCCTAAGAGAGTTGAGCAAGATTCTCAAAGAATTAACACTAGTGCACCTAGGACATCTAGTAATAAAAAGAAAAAGCAAAGTGATAGGACTTTGAATTCTTCTAGTGAACCTACTATAGACACACCTGAGAACCCAAATGATATTTCTATTTCTGATGCTGAAACACAATCTAGTGATAATGTTAATGATGATGTTGTTAATGCTCAACCTAGCAATGATAATGATGTGGAGATTGAACCTGTGGTTGATCTTGATAACCCACAACCTAATAATAAATGTTATGATAAGAGGGACTTCATTGCTAGGAAGCATGGTAAAGGAAGGGAACCATGGGTTCAGAAACCCATGCCCTTTCCTCCTAAGCTATCCAAGAAAAAGGATGATGAGGATTTTGAGCATTTTGTTGAAATGCTTACACCTATCTTTTTGCGTATGCGTTTGACTGGTATTCTGAAAATGTCTCCTTATGCTCAGTATATGAAAGATATTGTGACAAATAAAAGAAAGGTACCAGAAGCTGAAATTTCCACTATGCTTTCTAATTATACTTTTAAGGGTGGAATACCAAAGAAACTAGGAGATCCAAGAATACCAACTATACCATGCTCCATTAAAAGAAACTATGTTAAAACTGCTTTATGTGATTTGGGAGCTGGTGTTAGTGTTATGCCTTTCTCTTTGTATCATAGACTTGATTTGAATAAGTTGACACCTACTGAAATCTCTTTGCAAATGGCTGATAAATCAACTGCTATACCAATTGGTAGTTGTGAGGATGTGCCTGTTGTGGATGCAAACGTCACTATGTTAACAGACTTTGTTATTCTTCATATTCCCGACAATGATAGTGTGTCTATCATCCTTGGTAGACCCTTTTTCAATACTGCAGGGGCTGTTATTGATTGCAACAAGGGCAATGTAAATTTTCATGTTAATGGTAATGAGCATACGGTACACTTTCCGAAGAAACAACCTCAAGTTAATAGCATCAATTCCATTGGAAAAATTTCAACTATTACTATTGGAGGTTTTGAATTTCCTCTTCGTACTGTCAAAAAGAAAATAAGATATTCTTATTTTTGTGGACATGCATATCCCCGTTGAGATAACCTACTATTATTCGAAATTTCTGCGGTTTCATGTCATTCGGAAGAAGTTTGTTAATAAGACTTGATCAACCTTGTTAATAGATTCCTTTTGATGGGCATGAGATGGATAAATTTAGAAAGCACAACTTTTTGTACCCACTTTTTCCTTTCTGTGATTTAGAATAAATAATGCAAAATTAGGATTATTTGTCTATTTTCTGAATTATCCGTGCAATAAAAAATGTCACGAAAATAAAAGTTCTCCAAATGCCCTGGAAATTTAGTATGATTATCTATAGAATATTCGAGAATTTTTGGCACTGAGAACACACCAGGGGGCTGCACCAGTGGGCGACAAGCGCTGGGGGCGCGCCCACCCCCCTGGGCGCACCCTGGTGGCTTCTGGGTCCCACATGGGCCCCCCTCACTTATTCCAGCACCCATCCACTTTGTCTTCCTCAAGAAAAAATCATCATGTTGCTCAAACCCGTGTTCTAGATCATTTTGCTACCATTTTCGATCTCCTAGCTCAAAGCTCCATTCGCAAAACTGTTTTGGGGGATTGTTCTTCGGTATGTGACGCCTCCAATGGTCCAACTAGTTTTTGTTCTAGTTCTTTATTAATTGCAAATTTTTGCTGCTGTGGTGACCTTGTTCATGAGCTTGCATGTCAAATTTATGTGGTCCAAAGTAGTTTTGATGCTTGATATAGCCTCTAGACACTTGTGGGAGTAGTTGTTATCAATCTGGTTGAGTTTGGTTCAATTTTGTTTTGAGTCACTAAATTTTTGTTCAAAAAATTTCTGAGAAAATAAATGATGAAGAGATGGTTGAGGGGCTCTTTGAGATGGGGTTGTAAATAAAATGAGAATGAGGAGAAGAAGAAGCCCAAGTACAACCTTCCTCTCACCACGGAGGTTCGGCCGTGTGAATGGCCAAGTGATACATTCTTGAGCACATCCAAAATTTATGAGGACTTCTATTATCTAGCATAGAATGCAAGCATCACCGACTTCCTCCATGATAAGTGTGATCAATACCTCATACTCACTAATACCTTCATGCAAAAATTTCACTTTCACGCTAGGAAGTCACCACCCACGGTAGAGTTTTATCTAAGCATAAGGAGATGACACTTTATGATTTTTGTGAGGTTTGCAAATTACCTTAGGCAGCATGAGTGAACCACGTCCTAGAGATGTGGAAGATTTTATTGATGAAGTTACCGTAGGGGAAGAGAGAGGGGTGTCGGAAGCGAGAGTGGCTACCTTACATTTTCCTGTTTTACGCTATTATTCATTATTTGCAGGGAGGTGTTTGATTGTTCATGGGGAGAGTGGTTGCCTTAGTTACCCTAACCTTGCTATTTTGCACCATGAGTTACATCGTGATAGAACTTATAGTTTGAGCGCCATTGGTGCTCGATGGTTGAGTATAAACCATTCGAGGGGTCCTATCTTTGGAGGTATCCATGCCTCCCGCCTTCCTAGATGCTTTGAGATACCCATTAGTCATGATGATGATGAGGAGATTCTGCTACCCACAAGATACTTAGATTATAATAGTATGGTAGTGCACGATTTTATTAAGAAGGATAAGCAAAAGAGACTCCTCTGCAACTTAGTATTTAGTCAGGGTACCTGTGAGACTATTGATTTGCCTGCTTCTTCCTTGTTAGATATTTATTCAATAAGGTACACTATTATGCCCGAGGACATCTAACGATTTTGGGGTCTTTCAGAACCCCCTACACCTGAGCCAACGCCAGTTCCTGATCCATATCGGGAGCCCATTTTTCAGTGGAAGCCACAAGAGCTCACCAACCAGTGGAACCCTGTGGACCCTCCGGAGTACCAAGGAGGGGTTATTTCAAGCCGTGGCCCTAGACCAACTTAGGCCAGAAGCCTAAGCTTGGGGGAGTACGTATCTCTCACCAACATTACATTCATGTTCACACACTCATTTCAGTTGTCAGTGTTCATACTTTTTCATTGTATTATCCATGTTAGTTTATTTATTTTTGTTGCTTTCTTCTTGTGTGTTTTGATGACCCACAAGTATAGCGGATCTATCGTAGTCCTTTCGATAAGTAAGAGTGTCGAACCCAACGAGGGGCAGAAGGAAATGATAAGCGGTTTTTAGCAAGGTAATCTCTGCAAGTACTGAAATAAGTCGTAACAGATAGTTTTGTGATAAGGTAAATTGTAACGAGCAAGAAGTAACAAAAGTAAATAAAGTTCAGCAAAGTGGCCCAATCCTTTTTTTAGCAAAGGACAAGCCGGAACAAACTCTTATAATAGGAAAAACGCTCCCGAGGACACATGGAAATATCGTCAAGCTAGTTTTCATCACGCTCATATGATTCGCGTTCAATACTTTGACAATTTGATATGTGGGTGGTTCGGTGCTTGGGTGCTGTTCTTACTTGAACAAGCACCCCACTTATGACTAACCTCTATTTCAAGCATCCGCAACTACAACAAAAGTATTAAGGTAAACCTAACCATAGCATGAAACATATGGATCCAAATCAGCCCCTTACGAAGCAACGCATAAACTAGGGTTTAAGCTTATGTCACTCTAGCAACCCATCATCTACTTATTACTTTCCAATGCCTTCCCCTAGGCCCAAATAATGGTGAAGTGTTATGTAGTCGAAGTTCACTTAACACCACTAGAGGCCAGACAACATACATCTTATCAAAATATCAAACGAATACCAAATTCACATGACTACTCATAGCAAGACTTCTCCCTTGTCCTTAGGAATGAACGTAATTACTCACAAAGCATATTCATGTTCATAATCAGAGGGGTAATTATATGCATATAGGATCTCAACATATGATCTTCCACCAATTAAACCAACTAGCATCAACTACAAGGGGTAATCAACACTACTAGCAACCTACTAGCACCAATCCCGGACTTTGAGACAAGAATTGGATACAAGAGATGAACTAGGGTTTGGAGATGAGATGGTGCTGGTGAAGATGTTGATGGAGATTGCCCTCTCTCGATGAGAGGAGCGTTGGTGATGATGATGGTGAGGATTTCCCCCTCTGGGAGGGAAGTATCCCTGGAAGAACAGCTCTGCCGGAGCTCTAGATTGGATCCGCCAAGGTTCCGCCTTGTGGCGGCGGAGTTTCGTCCCGAAAAGTTCCTTCCTATTTTTTTCTCATCGAAAGACCTCATATAGGAGAAGATGGGCATCGGAGAACCACCAGGGGGCCCACGAGGTAGGGGGGCGCCCTAGGGGGGGCGCCCCCACCCTTGTGAGAAGGGTGTGGGCCCCCTGGCCTTCATCTTTGGCGAGGATTTTTCTTTATTTCTTTTAAGATGTCCCGTGAAGTTTCAGCACTTTTGGAGTTGCGGAGAATAGGTCTCTAATATTTGCTCCTTAACCAGACTAGAATTCCAGCTGCCGACATTCTCCCTCTTTATGTAAACCTTGTAAAATAGGAGAGAATAGCCATAAGTATTGTGACATAACGTGAAATAACAGTCCATAATGCAATAAATATCAATATAAAAGCATGATGCAAAATGGACGTATCAACTCCCCCAAGCTTAGACCTCGCTTGTCCTCAAGCGAAAAGCCGATAACAATAAATATGTCCTCATGTTTAGAGGTAGAGGCATCGATAAAAATAAAATACGGACATGAGGGCATCGGGATTATTCTTATAACAGCAACATATATAGATTTTGTCATATGATTACTTATGTTCAAGTGATGATCTATTCACAATGCAAATGTGTAAATCATAAACTTTATTGGGCTCCAACAAACTATAATCTCAGTCATTGAAGCAATTGCAATTTATCATAACATCGGAAAGAGTCTATGTCAGAGCTAAAAAGCAAGTCCACATACTCAACTATCATTTAGTCCTCCATAATTGCTAACACTCACGCAATACTTGTGGTTACAGAGTTTTAATCGGACACAGAGAAAGATAGGGGCTTATAGTTTTGCCCCATAACCTTTCACCTCAAGGGTAATGTCAACAATAATTGTTCATGCTCCCCTACATCCAATTAGATATCATGTTCTTTCCAACATGCTGAGCTTGCCAAAGGATAAAATGAAAAAGGAAAGGTGAAGATCATCGTGACTCTTGCATATGGTAGAAGATAATAATAAAGGATAGGCCCTTCGCAGAGGGAAGCGGAGGTTGCCATGCGCTTTTATGGTTGGATATATGAAATCTCAATGCGAAAGAACGTCACTTTATATTGCCACTTGTGATATGAACCTTTATTATGCAGTCTGTCTCTTTTATTACTTCCACATCACAAGATCGTATAAAGCTTATTTCTCCCACACTAATCAATCATACATATTTAGAGCAATTTTTATTGCTTTGCACTGATCACAACTTACTTGAAGGATCTTACTCAATCCATAGGTAGATATGGTGGACTCTCATGGCAAAACTGGTTTAGGGATATTTGGAAGCACAAGTAGTATTTCTACTTGGTGCTGAGAATTTGGCTAGCATGAGGGGGAAAGGCAAGCTCAACAAGTTAGAGGAACCATGACAACATACTTTATCTCAGATATAAGAAATACATAACTCATTACGTTGTCTTCCTTGTCCAACATGAACTATTTAGCATGTCATATTTTAATGAGTGCTCCCAATCATAAAAGATGTCAATGATAATATATCTATATGTGAAAACCTCTCTTTCCTTATTACTTCCTATTAATTGCAACAATGACCAAAGCTATGTCTGCCAATTCCCAACAACTTTTAATCATCATACTCTTTCTATGTGAAGTCATTACTCTCAATAAGATCAGTACGAACTTTTTGTTTCTTTTGATTCTTTTTCTCTTTTCTTTTATTCACCCAAGATCATGGAAAAATAATGAAGCCCTTGACTCAACACTAATATTTATTATATATAACTCATGGACTCGATTACATAGAGAGATCATAAAGCAAAACTCAAAACTAGATCATGCCATAAACTTTATTCTACTAGATCAAGATACTACTAATAGGATCGAACTAAGAAAAAGGGTAAAGGTAGGAGTTGTGATGGTGATACGATACCGGGGCACCTCCCCAAGCTTGGCAATTGCCAAGTGGAGTGCCCATACCCAGATACTCAATTCTTATTTATTGGAGGAGATGGTGGAGGTGTTGTTGACGATGCGGGCTTGTCATCCATCTTCCAAGGCATAGGTTCACCATCATAGAAAGATGATCGAGTCTCTGGAATCCTCAAATCTGCAGCCAAACTCATTCTCCTGAATCTATATTCATACTCACAGTTTTGGTTTTGAAGGTCATAGACTTGGGCTTGGGGGTGCTCGATCTTCTCATGTAGCTTGAAGATGGCCTCCTCGGTGTTCTTGGCATCCAGTTGTAGTTGTTAGTGAACTCCGTGAGCATCATGTGGCTAGCGTTGATTCCACGCTCCATCATCCTTTGGCACTTGAAAACTTGTTGCTCCACTGCTTCGAGCCTCGTCTCCATGCTTACGGTCCCCTTTGGTCCCTCTTCATCGCGAATGCGCAGCAACCCATCACGCATCTCAATGGTTGGAGGGTGTCGCAGCACCTCTGCGAGGTAAGGATTGATGACCTTCTCGAAGAACTTGTCCTTGGAGGCGCTTGGGGCCATCATGATAACCTAGATCTGTCAAAAAAATAGCTCGAAACAAAAACAGGAGATTTTTGCATGATACGGGAGTCAAAACCTTCGGGAGAATATATAATGAATTTTTACCGACCAAAATACGTAACGTGCAAGAAAACGGAGTCCAGAAGGCACACGAGGCGCTCACGAGGTAGGGGGCGCGCCCAGGGGGGTAGGGCGCGCCCACCACCCTCGTGGGGCCCTCGTTTCCTTCCCGGACTGCTACTAATTTTTCTATTTTTCTAAATATTCCAAAACGGAGAAATATTGCCTTAAAAATTGTTTTGGAGTCGGTTTACTTACCGTACCACATACCTATTCCTTTTCGAAGTCTGAAACGTTCCGGAAAGTGTCCCTTATGTATTCCTCCGGGGTTACGGTTTCAATACTATTGGTTTCAACATTTATGGGATTACCTGAGATATAATGTTTGATTCTTTGACCGTTTACCACCTTCGGATTTGTGCCTTCGAAGTTGTTGATTTTTATGGCACCGGAACAATAGACCTCTTTGATAACATAGGGGCCTTCCCATTTAGAGAGAAGTTTTCCTGCAAAAAATCTTAAACGAGAGTTGTATAGCAATACATAATCACCCACATCAAACTCACGCTTTTGTATCCTTTTATCATGCCATCTTTTCACTTTTTCTTTAAACAACTTGGCATTTTCATAAGCTTGGGTTCTCCATTCACCAAGTGAGCTAATATCAAATAACCTCTTCTCACCCACAAGTTTAAAATCATAGTTGAGCTCTTTAATAACCCAATATGCCTTATGTTCTAGTTGGAGAGGTAAGTGACATGCTTTTCCATAAACCATTTTATACGGATACATACCCATAGGATTTTTATATGCAGTTCTATAAGCCCATAATGCATCATCAAGTTTCTTAAACCAATTTTTTCTAGACCTGTTAACAGTCTTTTGCAAAATTAATTTGAGCTCTCTATTGCTCAATTCTACTTGACCACTAGACTGTGGGTGATAAGGAGATGCAATTCTATGATTAACATCATATTTAGCAAGCATTTTACGGAAGGCACCATGAATAAAGTGTCGGGGGTGCTGATCCCACGGACACCTATGGGACCATGGCGGACCGGGCCCCTTACGGTTCGGCATGGGGCGGAGAGAGCACGAAGAGTAGATCGAGGTGATGCTCACGAGCGACACGATCAGTTTACCCAGGTTCGGGCCGCACGGATGCGTAAAACCCTACTCCTGCTTTGTGGTTGTATTGTGTTCTTGCTCGGGAGCGCTGATTGCTACAGTACACGCCAGCAGCTAGCTAGACCGAGCGTGAGAGTATTCTGTTGGCCAACCCCCTCTATGTTGCGCATGGGCCTCCTTTTATATGCTCAAGGGGTCACCGACAGGTGGCAACATGGACGAGGGCAAAAATGGAAAGGGCGTGGCGGTTGGCACCGCCGCCTACTATAGTGTTAGCATACCTCACCCTGACGGCAGGGGACAAGGGCATTAAATGCCTGTCTGCATCGCCTAGACGATGCAGAAAGGGACCGCTAGGGACACCACTGCTTGCCATGATGGCGATCTTGTCAGCGCCGCTTGCCACCGTGTACCTCTGGCTGCACAGCTTCCCGCCATGTACGCCTGGGAGGGTCCTAGAGCGACATGTTGGTGGATGTGCTGGAGCGCAGGTACAGAGTGGAAGCTTGCCACGGCAAGTGCCTTGCCGCGGTCGTTGTCTTGTCGCGTCCGGGAGCTTGTCGCTCACCGGGCCTTGCCGGGTCGCGTGGTGTGTTGCGGCAAGTTCCTTGAGATGCCTTGGTTGGCCTTCCCCGCAAGCTCCTCTTGCCGGGGTCTTGGATACTTTGTTCTTGAATGGCTCCAAAGGAACCACGGAGGACCTTGGCGGTCACCCGGCAAGCCTTGCCGCGGGACGCTGCGACTGCCCATGCACAAGTTCGGGATACTAGTGTACCCCTACTCTAGTACACCGACAGGAGCCCCTGGGCCTGGGCCATACACGGTGCCGACCGCTGTTGGGCCAGGCCCAAAACAGGGCACGGGCACGCGCGGCCTAGGTTATGCCGTACTTCACTCCGCATCCACCGCGCCCTCCCCGAACGGCACACGTCGAACGTGGCGTCATGGGAGAGATCGTGGGTGGTTTCTTTATTAGGAAAGGCGGAACGTCCGCCACCTCCCCCTTTATAAGCAAGGGGAAGCAGGGGTGGTGCGCCCACTCGCCCCCTTTCCTCTCCAATCTCAGAAGCCTCCGCCCCGCCCCCGTCTTCCCAAAGCAGCAAGAGAGCAGCGCCCTGCCCCCCCCATCGCCACCAGCACCACCAACGCCGTCGACCTCCTCCACCACTTCTACCATGGCTCCGAAAGCCGACAAGGGGAAAGTCGTGAAGTCGACCGAGGCGCAGCGGCTTGCGGCACTGCGGAAGGAGCGGGCCATCTTCCCCCCCAAGCTTGCCGCGAAGGAGCTGAGGGAGTACTACTACCTCTTCTGGTCGACGGAGACGCGAGCGCATCCGAGCACCAAGGTACTCCCAGCCACTGCTCATAAGATGGCTCCGAACGGATATCCCTTCTTCGCCGTATTCTTCTACTGCGGGCTCTGCCCGCCCTTCTCGGAGTTTTTCTGTGACATTATGAACACCTATGGCCTCTGCCTCCTTGATTTCACCCCCAATGTTGTCCTGACCATGGCAGTTTTCGCACACCTTTGCGAAAACTTTGTCGGAGTCCACCCAAACGTAGCTCTTTTCCGCCATTTCTTCATGCCCCGAGTAGAGAGAGGAGAGCCTCTATCCGGCGGAATCGCCTGGATCTCAAGGGCCGGCAAGAAAGACTCGTATCTGGAGGGCGAGTTCCGCGGCAAGTGGGAGGAGTGGAGAGCAGATTGGTGTTGGATTGTTGAGGAGAACCCGCAGCCATTTACCGCCCAACGCCAAGTAGCAGCAGCACGCGGCAGCGACTGGAGCGACGTGGCCCCGGAAGACAGCAGGCTGAGTATTGCCGTCACCAGGATCCAACGCCTCAGGCTTGCCGGACTCACTGTAGGCGCCGTTGGCGCAGACTTCCTTCGCCGCCGCATCGCCCCCCTGCAGGAACGGAGGAGGCCCGCCTGGGAGTTCAAGAACGCGGCGGATATCATGAGGCTGCATCCGGGCCTCAATTACAACTTCACTGTCTTGGAGCTCAACACAATGCTTCAGGAGCTCTTCAAGTACGATCGTGATCACCCAGAAGTCTTTAGGTTGCCGCAGGGCGTCGGCCCGCTGTGCAACAATTCTGCGCTTGACCGCATCAGGGCAATGATGCCGCTGTGCGACTCGCATGGACTTGTGCCAACTTGGCAAGATCCTGCAGACGACGTCGTGCAGCAGTTCTTCGACAACCTGGTAGAAGTGCCGATCCGCCCCGACGAGAATGATGGCCTCACTTGCGACACCACCGAGGCGGAGTTGAAGTGCATTGCCACCAGGCTGGAAGAGGCAGCGGCAGCCGCAGCGGCAGGCGAGTTCGGTTTCACCTTGGAGGAGGCAGAGGCAGCAGAGGCGGCAAACCGTGCCGAGCGAGAAGAGATTGCCGGCAAGAAAGAGCTTGCCCGGCAAGAGGAGCCTGCCGGCAAGAAAGATCTTGCCGGGCATGACGCCGAGCCGAGCGAGCCCGCCGAGGATACGAGCGGCTTGTTGGAGATCGACTCCTCTTCTTCCTCATCTTCGGACAGCACGCCGCAAGCAGAGCCTCCATCTCCACCAAGAAGGCGTCTTCGCAAGGCCGGGGACGTCGCGAGGCGTCAGGCGAGTCGACAGTCGCCGCGCCGCGTGACATGCTCCACCGCAGCAAGCACTGTTGCCGCGGGGGCGCCTCACGCTGCTGCAGCAACTGGAGCGGGGTCCTCTCGGACCACTGCTTCTGCTCCCGCCAAGCGGCCAAGGGAACCCACTCCTCCGCCTTCCCGCGCCGGGCGTGAGCGGGATTTCGACTTCTCCACGTTCAGCTCCGACGAGGAAGAAGCAGAAGAGTAAGATTCACTATCTGTACTTGCAGTGCTTCAATCCTTGCTGTTTTTCTCTTGCATCTCACTTGCTTTACTCCGAACCTGCTCCTTTTCAGGACTTTGGCTCAGAGGGCAGCAAAGAGAGCCAAGGCGCCGGTGATTGTCATCGAGGACGAACCCACCGCGTCAGCAGGGGATGCGCCCGAGACAACCTTGCCGGACCCGGCAACTGTTCTCCAGAGCAGCCCCCAGCGTAAGTATCTTGTTTGCTTTCCGCTGTCGGTCACACACAAAGATTCTTGCTTTGCTGATATCTGTTTGTTGACTTGTGCAGGAGCGGAGCAGCCCCACCAGGAGAGCCCAGAGGCCGCCCCCGAGGCGCCAAGGGAGAGTCCTTCGGCAAGGGAGAGGTCCCCGGCAAGGGAGAGCTCTCCGGCAAGGGAGACGTCTCCGGCAAGGGAGGGGTCTCTAGCAAGGGACAGCACCAGCGGCCCCCCGGCGGCGGAGATCACGAGTGCAGAACCTGGCACAGGTACTCTCCTTGCTCCAAAACTTCCCTTGGCTTCTTTTTCTTTTGATCTTCTTCTTGGATATTTGCTTGAATCTTCTCCCCTTTTTCCGGCTGTCAGATCCATCTGCTCCGGAGCCGATGGAGACCGAAGTTGCCGCCGAAGACGCTGCTGCCGCCGAGGAAGCATCCGGCGCTGACGAGCCCGCTGGCGAAGAGGCCGCCAGGGCTGCCGCTGCAGAAGCAGGCGGGGGATCTGGCGATCATACTGACGACCCAGAGGCCGCAGTAGCGCCAGGCGCTGCACCGACTGCCGATCCCTCCGCCGCTGTCGTAGTGCCAGGCTCCGAGGAGCCCCAGCCTGGCGTCTACCTGAAGGCCGGCGACGACATCTTCATCAACCTCCCCTGGGCGTCAAGCTCCAGGGCGCCGGTCAAGGGAGAGATATTCGACGGAGAAGTGCTTGCCTCCACCGGGCTGGCGCTTGTCGACGCGCCAAGCAGCAGCGGCGAGCCTGAGGAGGAGCGTCTACTGCGGAAGGTGGTGTCACTCTACCGCGCCCGGCAAGCCAAGCTAGAATCCCGTGAAGCGCTTGTCGCCAAGGCGGGAGTCGATATTGAGAAGCACGCGGAGGAGCTCCGGGGTCAAAATCAAGAAGCTCTTCGGTCCTTGGCAGTGGAGCGGGAGCGACTTGCCGAGCAGCGGGAGGCCTTCCTTCTCGAGAAGGCCGAAGCCGAAGAGGAGCAGCGGCTTGCCGCTGAGAAGTTGGCGGTGCAAGAAGGCGAGCTGGTGCAGCGGAAGGTCCACCTCGACAGCCACGAGGAGGAGCTTGCCGCGCGCGAGCGAACAGTTGGCGGAGCCCTCAAACAAGCAGAAGACGCCGCCGCGAACGCCGAGTCCGCCAAGAAGGAGCTGGAGATGAAGGTAGTGCAGCTGGAGGCGGATCTCAAGGCGAGCGGCGACGAGCTTGCCGCGCTCAAGCTTGAGCGAGAGAAGGACGCCAACAGCTACTCGGAGCTGCAGGCCCATCTCGTTGAGAAGGGCAAGGATCTTGACGCCGCCAAGGATTCCAATGCGGATCTTGAGTCGAAGCTGGCCACTTTGACCAAGACACTGGACAGCGCCAAGGAGCAAGATACGGCCCTGAAGGAGGAAGTCAAGGCCGGCAAGGCGCTACTGGCGAGCGCTCCCGCCGCCCAGAGCACATTCCGGGAGAATGAGGAGCACTGGACGGAGGGGCTCGTGGATGTTGCCGCGGACATCGACAAGGAGCTGGCGCAGCTGGGAATGGGGGATCTCGGGTATTCCTCCGACGAGAACCTCCAACCCAGCGCCAAGCTCACTTCATTCTTCAAGGGCATGGCGACGGCACTCCGGCGACTCCGGGAAGGGATCCCGAAGCAGCTTCCCGACGAGTCGCGCAAGATCTGCGCGGGAGCTCTTCAGAAGGTGCTGGTGAAGGTGGCGTTCCGCAATCCGGGCCTTAACCTCACCAACGTCCTTAGGTCCTTGCCGCCGGATGCTGATCTGGAGGCGCTCAAGACCCTTGTCGCACCCATTGTGGACAGGGTGAGCTGGATCAAGAGGGTCGAGGGCGATCGCGTAGACTAGGCCACCCATTTTCTTCTTTTCTTGTCGCTTCTGGTCATGTCATGAGAACAATTTGTTAGAGCCGCGACAAGCTTATCTTGTAATATAACTTTATTCTGTGCAATGATTGCAATGGTATTTCCTTTACTTGATTCGTTCCTTTGTATGTTTTTACGCTACGCTTTTAGGGAGCTTGCCGGCGCAGGCACCTTTGCCGCGAGCGCTGAGTGTGGAACGTCAGCAGCCTGCTGGCGGTGCCGCAGCCGACAAGAAACCTTGTCGCAGCTAGTCGCAGCTCACTTAAGTTGTTGAGCGGACTCGAAACAACAGTAAGGGCGCAACTAGCTACGAGTTGGTTCCTCCGCGCACAGGTTTTCCATACAAAGCACGGTCGTTCAAGGAAAATAACTTAAAAATTTAAAGGGAATCTGATTGCTCAAACTTTGGCAACTTATCTTTTCTGCTGTTTGCTTCCCGGCAAGGCGAAACCTTCTTGAACGACGCCTGGTCCATACCATATCTTCTCCTTTCCCCCCCGGCAAACTTGTGCGCGAGGGAACTTTCCTTTCCCTGAGAAAAAAGAAAGAGGAGAAAATAAAGATATGGTGCCTTATGGCTCGTTCTTGCTTACCGGGGGTAAGTGCTGCACAAAGTGTCAGATTACACATGCAAAATTATAAAAAGCATGAAATTGACAAGATGTGCGGGGCACATAAGCTTTATGCACGGGATCTGCGCCCGGCTTTGTACAAAGGATTACATGCAACAGCGGCAAGACTTGTACAAAAGGTGGTTGCCGGAACAGGTTCCGGCAACCGCGCCCTACGGGTAAAACATGCGAAGATGCTCAATATTCCAGGAGTTGCTCACTGGGATGCCATCTTCGGTCTCCAGGCGGACAACGCCAGGCCTAGTGACTCGTTTCACCCGGTAAGGGCCTTCCCACTTCGGCGTCAACTTGTTGGAATTCTTGGCGGACTGAACGCGCCGAAGAACAAGGTCGCCTTCCTCGAGACTTCTGGCATTAACTTTGTGGCTTTGGTAGCGGCGTAAAGCTTGCTGGTAGCGAGCAGCTCGCACGGCAGCCTAAAGACGGTCTTCCTCAAGGAGCAGCGCATCATCTTGTCGCAGCTGCTCTTGCTCAAGCTCATCGTAAGCGAGCACTCGAGGTGACCCGTATACGAGTTCCGTGGGGAGAACTATCTCTGCTCCATAGACTAGAGCGAAAGGTGTCTGGCCAGTGGATCGATTTGGCGGCGTCCTGATCGACCAAAGAACCACCGGCAGCTGCTCGATCCAGTTTCTTCCGCACTTGTGCAGCCTGTCGAAAGTTCTGGTCTTGAGCCCGCGCAGCACTTCAGCATTTGCCCTCTCCGCTTGACCGTTGCTTCTCGGGTGAGCAATAGAAGCGAAGAAGACCTTGGCACCAAGATCTTGGACGTATTGCATGAAGGTGCGGCTCGTAAATTGCGTACCGTTGTCGGTAATTATCCTGTTAGGGATCCCAAAACGGCAAATAATCGACCTGAAGAACTTGACTGCTGACTGTGCTGTCACCTTCCTCACTGGTTCCACTTCCAGCCACTTTGTGAACTTGTCAATTGCAACATACAAGTACTCAAAGCCCCCGACTGCTCGGGGAAAGGGGCCGAGGATATCGAGCCCCCAGACCGAAAATGGCCAGGATAAAGGGATCGTCCGCAGAGCTTGAGCTGGCTGATGTATCTGCTTGGAATGGAACTGGCACGCTTCACACTTGGTTACTTGTGCAGTTGCATCCTGGAGGGCTATCGGCCAGAAGAAGCCTTGACGGAATGCTTTGCTGGCAAGTGCTCTTGCGCCAATGTGGTGACCACATATGCTTTCATGTATCGCTGCCAACAGCTTCTGTCCATCTTCCGGGGGAATACACTTCAATTTCACACCGTTGAGTCTTCTTCTGTACAGTGTGCTGTCGACAAACTGGTACATACTAGAGTGCCGGGCTACTCTTTCCGCTTCTTCTTGCTCTTCGGGAAGTTCTCCTGTCTGAAGGAAACGGACAATCTGATGTGCCCTTGGTGGAGCTTGTGTCTCGACAACAAGGACTAAAGGCATATCTGCTGCTGCGGGAACATCCGCTTCTACGGCAAGAGCCTGCAGTTCTGTCGGAGCTTGACGTTCCCCGGCAAGCTTGCTAGAGCAAAACTTGTCGGGAGCGTCTGCTTCAACGGAACAAACCCTGGGGCTTGCCGGAGCAGACTCCTCTTCAGCACTCTTGGTGTTGATCTTGGGGACCTTCTTGGCGGTGGCTTCGGGAAGCTCTGCCGGAAAATAGTCGCCAGAAATCAACTTCCTCTTCTTGCTCTGTCCAGTCGATGGTGTTACGGACGGCTGAGTCAGCTTGAGCACAAAGATCCCTGGTTCCACAGGTAATTTAAGTGCGGCGCACTTTGACAGGCCATCGGCAATGTCGTTCTGAGCTCTTGGGACATGCTCCATCTGTAGGCCGTCAAAGTGCTCTTCTAGCTTTCTCACCTCGTCAACGTAGGCTTCCATCAACGGACTCTGATAACTCTTGTTTACTTGGCGGACGACAAGCTGCGAGTCACCCCTGATAGTGAGCTTCTTGATCCCAAGGTCTGCCGCTATCCGAGGACGGCAAGCAAGCCTTCATACTCTGCAGTATTGTTTGTCGCTTGCTCCTTGGGAAAGTGCATCTGGACTACGTACTTGAGGTGCTCTCCAGTGGGTGCGACAAGCAGCACGCCAGCACCGGCGCCTTGCAGCGAGAAGGCACCGTCAAAGTACATGAGCCACTCTTTGCTTGCTTCCTTGACGGGGATGCTCGTTTCTGGAATTTCTTCATCTGGTGTTGGCGTCCACTCTGCTATGAATTTTGCCAATGCTCTGCTTTGGATAGTTGAAGTGCTCTCTAACTTGAGGCCAAAGCTTGACAGTTCCAGCGCCCACTCGACAATCCTGCCTGTCGCTTCAGGATTCTGCAGTATCCTCTTCAGCGGAAAGCGAGTGACAACTGTGATCTCATGTGCTTGGAAGTAATGGCACAGCTTTCTTGAGGCCATGAGAAGGCCGAAAATCAACTTCTGCACACCAGAGTACCTTGACCTAGCCCCCTACAGAAGGGAACTGACAAAGTAAACTGGGCACTGCACCAATCTCTTATGTATCTCCTCGCGCACCTGCGCAGATCCATCCTTGTCGGGACCAGAGCTTGTCGGGGAAGCCCCCTGCTTGTCGCTGGATGCGCTTGCCGCAGTTACTGGCTCGTCATCCGCCTCCCTCTCTGCCACTAACGCAGCACTAACCACTTGATTGGATGCCGCTATATACAGGAGCAACTTCTCTTGCGGCTTAGGTGCGACAAGTGTAGGAGTGGAGGACAGGTATCTCTTCAAGTCCTGCAGCCCAGCCTCCGCTTCCGGAGTCCATTTCATTGGACCTGCCTTTTTCAAAATTTTGAAAAATGGCAGGGCGCGCTCAGCAGACCGAGAGATAAACCTGCTAAGAGCAGCGACGCAACCGGCAAGTTTTCGTACATCCTTGACGCGCTTTGGTGCTTCGATCTGCTCAATGGCCTTGATCTTGTCGGGATTGGCTTCAATTCCTCGCTGAGACACAAAGAACCCGAGAAGCTTGCCAGAAGGGACTCCAAACACACACTTCTCGGGGTTGAGCTTGAGGTTGATCTTGCGCAGATTTGTAAAGGTTTCTTCTAAATCTTGGATCAGAGTTGCCCTGTCCTTGCTCTTGACCACTATGTCATCCATGTAGGCCTCCACATTTCTGTGTATTTGCAGCTTAAGAGTGACATGGACTACTCTTGCAAATGTTGAACCAGCATTCTTTAAACCAAAAGGCATCCGTATGAAACAGTACGTGCCGCATGGAGTAATGAATGCGGTTTTCTCCTCATCATCTTGTGCCATGAAGATTTGATCGTATCCTGAGTATGCGTCAAGAAATGAAAGCAAGTCACATCCGGCTGTGGAGTCAACAATCTGGTCAATGCGCGGCAAGGGAAATAGGTCTTTGGGACAAGCTTTATTAACATCAGTAAAGTCAATACAAAGCCTCCATTTCCCGTTTGCCTTGCGCACGACTACAGGATTGGCCAGCCACGTGGGATGGAGCACTCCTCTGACAAGGCCTGCTGCTTCCAACTTCTTGATTTCTTCTGCTATGAACTCTTGGCGCTCCACTGCTTGTTTCCTGACCTTCTGCTTGACGGGCCGCGCATGAGGACAAACAGCAAGGTGGTGCTCAATTACTTTCCTGGGAACACCGGGATGTCAGACGGTTGCCACGCAAACACGTCGACATTTTCCCGCAGGAAAGCAATGAGCGCGCTTTCCTATTTAGGGTCGAGAGTGGCACTGATGGTGAAGGTACAACCAGTGCCGTCCTCCTTGGCGGACACCTTCTTAGTATGTGGCAGAGCTGCCATTGCCTTCTTACACTTGCTGGTGGAGCTCGATGGTGCGTCCTCGACGGTAGCGCAACACTCCGAAGAGGTGCGCTTGCCGGAGTGGGCATCAGAGCTCTTGCCGGTCTTGGTCTTCTTCTTCCCCCCGGGAGCTTCAGCTGCAAGTGACTTGCGATCTGTAGTGGCTGCTGCTTCCTCATAGATCTTGTCGGCGCAGATAAGAGCATCCTTCTTGTCGCCAGGGACAGAGATGACGCTTATCGGGCCTGGCATCTTGAGCATATTGTATGCGTAGTGAGAGGCTTCCATGAACTTGGCAAGCGCTGGACGGCCAGGTATCCCATTGTAAGGCAATGGAAAATCGGCAACGTCAAAAGTGACCCTCTCAGTCCTGAAGTTGATATCGCTGCCAAATGTTACCGGCAACGTGACCTTCCCCTTCGGCTTGCTCCTTCCCGGGTTGATTCCTTGGAATGTGCCGGTCTCTTCGAGCTCGCTGTCAGGGATCTGGAGTTTCTGGAGTACAGCGGAGGAGATCAGGTTCATGCCGGCCCCGCCGTCAACTAGCATCTTAGTGACTTTGAGGTTGTGGATAGTTGGTGAGACCAACAATAGCAAGCACCCGACCACAGTTATACGATCAGGGTGGTCCTCAATATCAAAGATGATAGGCGTGCTGGACCATTTCAGAAGCTTGCGCGATTCGACAGGTGGTTCTGCCGCATTGACTTCCCGCGCCCACTGCTTGAGTTGGCGGTGGGAAGTATGCAGAGAAGCACCGCCGTCAACGCACAAGACTTCTCTGGCTTTCTGAAACTCCTGCTCACTGTTCTCAACATCATCCATGTCTTCGTTGTCGTCGTCTTCATCCTTGTCGCGCCCGCGGGGAGGTCTGTCTCCTTGCTGCTGCTTGGCCTTTCCGCGGTGTCCTCCCCGGCCAGCGTGCTTCTTACCGGCTTCTCCAGCGCCTCCTTGGGCTCTCTCCTTGTCGCGCCGCTCGTACTCAGCCTTTTGTTGCTGGACAAGCTGCTCGACTTTCTTCCAACTGTGGAGGTCATGGCCCTTGGTGCGGTGGATCTTGCAGTACTGCTTGTCGGTGCCGTCCTGCTTGTCGGCGGCCACCACACCCTGGCAGTTGGTGCATGCGGCAACCTCCTTGCCGGAGCTACCAACTTTGGCTTGCTTGGCGCCACCGTCGTTGCCAGACTGCTCAACGACTAGCACCTCCTTGCCCTTCTTCTTCCTGTTGTTGCGCCGCCGGTTTTTCTTTGCCGGGGCGGCATCCTCACTGTCAGATCCTCCTGCTCCTGTACTCTCTCCGGGGAGTTTCCTCCCTTCCTCAGCACGTGCACACTTATCGGCCAGGGCATAAAGCTCACTGACGTCTCTGATCCTGCACATCGCCATCTCCTCCCGCATTCTGCGGTTATGCACGTTCTGATGGAACGCGCTGATAACCGCAGCAGGGTGGATATCTGGGATGTTGCGCTGCACACGGCTGAATCTCTGAATATACTTGCGCAGGGGTTCTCCTTCCTTCTGGGCGAGCAGGTGAAGGTCACTCTCTTGGCCATGAGGTGTGTGGCCGCCTGTAAAGGCGCCAACAAACTGATGGCAAAGGTCTGCCCAAGAGGATATGGAGTTGTCCGGCAAGTGCATGAGCCAGGACCTGACGTCGGGCTTGAGCACCAGCGGGAAGTAGTTGGCAAGGACCTTGTCGTCTCGCCCCACGACAGCTTGCACCGCGATGGTGTAGATGCTGAGGAACTCCGACGGGTGCGACTTGCCGTTGTACTTCTCTGGTACATCTGGCTTGAAGTTCCTCTGGCTGGGCCACTGGACTTGCCGCAGCTCACGGGTAAACGCAGGGCAATCTACGCCGTATGGCAAGTCACCTGGTTCCCCTGGCGCATGCATATCGACAGAGGGCCCAGCGCGCAGGTCTGATTGACGCCGCGCTTCTCTTTGGCGCTCGATGCGAGTACGAGCGTCTTCTTGCTATCGTTCATGAAGAACTTGGCGCTGGTCGCAACGAACTCCTGGATCCGATGACGCGGTGGAGTCGCTGTCGTGGTGGATCCGGCGAATCGGCGATCTTGGCCTTCTGGGCGGAGAGTGGATAGTGGTTGCACCCCCACCAGTCTTGTCGCCACCGGCTCGTGCCTGGCTGACTTGCCGCGGCTGTGAAGTACTCGGCTGCCGCGGGATGTCGCCGTTGGCGAAGCCGATGAGACTGTGAATGCTGGTCCTCCAATCGACGATCTTGTCTGCCGCTGGAGGGTAGTCTAGGAGCAGTTGAGCTCGCGCCAAAGCTTCTGCCGGAGTGGCGGGCAGCGGCGGCGAACGGTGCGAGGAACGGGATATGCTCGGACTTCTAACTACGTTAGAAGGAGCAGTATCTCATCCGGGCGACGGTGCCCCGCTCGCGCCAGCATGTTGGCGTGCATGCTGGTCTTGAGCACTCCGAGATCCACCAGCTTGATCTTGGCCCAGCAAACGTATGATACCATGAGCACCATGACACTGCCGGAGGTCTTGGAGTGCGCTCGGTCGTTGTGGGAGCCGACTGCGCTGCCGATGTGCAGCGCAGTCTTGTCCTTGGACCTGGCAGCACCGTGTGTTCCCTCGTCGATGCCCATTCTCCCGCCGGCGCCTACCCCACCAGCCGTTCGCTCCGGCGATGGTGGGCTTGGCGCGGACGGAGCAGCCACCTCCGAAGCCTTCTTCTTCGGCGGCATGTCGATGAAGACGATGAAGATTTAGCTCGTGTGAACGCCGGATAAGGTTGACACAACCTCGACGCGCCCCTACCTGGCGCACACATCGGCGGCGCAGTCGGCTCCCACAATGACCGGGCGCACTCCAAGACCTGGCGCGCCAAAGATGTCGGGGGTGCTGATCCCACGGACACCTGTGGGACCACGGCGGACCGGGCCCCTTTCGGTTCGGCAGGCGGCGGAGAGAGCACGAAGAGCAGATCAAGGCGATGCGCACGAGCGACACGATCAGTTTACCCAGGTTCGGGCCGCACGGATGCGTAAAACCCTACTCCTGCTTTGTGGTTGTATTGTGTTCTTGCTCGGGAGCGCTGATTGCTACAGTACATGCCAGCAGCTAGCTAGACCGAGCGTGAGAGTATTCTGTTGGCCGACCCCCTCTACGTTGCGCATGGGCCTCCTTTTATATGCTCAAGGGGTCACCGACAGGTGGCAACATAGACGAGGGCAAAAATGGAAAAGGCATGGTGGTTGGCACCGCCGCCTACTACAGTGTTATCATACCTAACCCAGACGGCAGGGGACAAGGGCATTAAATGCCTATCTGCGTCACCTAGACGGTGCAGAAAGGGACCGCTAGGGATGCCACTGCTTGCCACGATGGCGATCTTGTCAGCGTCGCTTGCCACCGTGTACCTCTGGCTGCATAGCTTCCCGCCACGTATGCCTGGGAGGGTCCCAGAGCGACACGTTGGTGGATGTGCTGGAGCGCAGGTACAGAGTGGAAGCTTGCCGCGGCAAGTGCCTTGCCGTGGTCGTTGTCTTGTCGCGTCCGAGAGCTTGTCGCTCACCGGGCCTTGCCGGGTCGCGTGGTGTGTTGCGGCAAGTTCCTTGAGATGCCTTGGTTGGCCTTCCCGGCAAGCTCCTCTTGCCGGGGTCTTGTCTCCTTCCCGGCAAGCTCCTCTTGTCGGGGTCTTGGATACTTTGTTCTTGAATGGCTCCAAAGGAACCACGGAGGACCTTGGCGGTCACCCAGCAAGCCTTGCCGCGGGACGCTGCGACTGCCCGTGCACAAGTTCGGGATACTAGTGTACCCCTACTCTATTACACCGACATAAAGTGTGAACCACCATCAGTCATTAAATATCTAGGGAGTCCAAACCTCGCGAAAATAACTTCTTTAACCATTTTAATAGAAGTGTTATGATCAGCACTACTAGTTGGAATAGCTTCTACCCACTTAGTAACGTAATCAACAACAACTAAAATATGTGTGTATCCATTAGAGGCAGGAAAAGGTCCCATATAATCAAAGCCCCAAACATCAAATGGTTCAATAAGAAGTGAATAATTCATAGGAATTTCTTGATGTCTACTAATATTACCAATTCTTTGACATTCATCACAAGACAAGACAAACTTACGGGCATGCTTGAAGAGAGTAGGCCAATAAAAACCAGATTGCAATACCTTATGTGCAGTTCTATCTCCAGCGTGGTGTCCTCCATAAGACTCCGAATGACACTTGCATAGGATCTATTCCTATTCATGCTCTGGTACACAACGCCTAGTAACCCCATCTACTCCTTTATAAAGATGTGGGTCATCCAAAAGTAATGTCTCAAGTCATAGAAAAACTTTTTCTTTTGCTGGTATGTGAAACTAGGTGGTATAAACTTAGCAACAATATAATTAGCATAATCAGCATACCATGGAGTACTACGAGAAGTACTTATAACATTTAATTGTTCATCAGGAAAGTCATCATTAATAGGTAGTGGGTCATCAAGAATATTTTCTAACCTAGACAGGTTGTCTGCAACGGGGTTCTCAGCTCCCTTTCTATCAACAATATGCAAATCAAATTCTTGTAGCAAGAGAACCCATCTAATAAGTCTAGGTTTAGCATCTTTCTTTTCCATAAGATATTTAATAGCACCATGATCAGTTTGTATAGTTACTTTAGAATCAACAATATAAGATCTGAACTTATCACAAGCAAATACAACTGCTAAAAGCTCTTTTTCAGTAGTAGCATAATTTCTTTGAGCATTGTCTAGAGTCTTACTAGCATAATGAATAACATTTAATTTATTATCAACTCTTTGACCTAGAACAGCACCTACAACATAATCACTAGCAACACACATAATTTCAAAGGGTAAATTCCAATCAGGTGGCTGAACAATAGGAGCAGAGACTAATGCTTTCTTAAGTATTTCAAATGCTTCTACACAATCATCATCAAAGACAAATGGTATATCTTTTTGCAATAAATTAGTCAGAGGCCGAGAAATTTTTGAGAAGTCCTTAATGAACGTCCTATAAAATCCGGCGTGACCAAGGAAACTTCTTATACCTTTGATGTCCTTGGGACATGGCATCTTTTCAATAGCATCAACCTTGGCTTTATCAACTTCAATACCTCTTTCAGAAACTTTGTGCCCCAAGACAATACCTTCATTAACCATAAAGTGGCACTTTTCCCAATTCAAGACAAGATTAGTTTCTTCACATCCCTGCAAAACTCGATCAAGATTGCTCAAGCAATCATCAAAAGAGGAACCATAGACGGAAAAGTCATCCATGAAAACCTCACAAATCTTTTCACAAAAGTCAGAGAATATAGCCATCATGCATCTTTGAAAGGTAGCAGGTGTATTACATAAACCAAAAGGCATACGTCTATAAGCAAAAGTACCAAAAGGGCATGTAAAAGTAGTCTTTGATTGATCTTTAGCCGACACAGGTATTTGAGAGAAACCAGAATAACCATCTAGAAAGCAATAGTGTGTGTGTTTGCATAATCTTTCTAGCATTTGATCAATAAAAGGTAAGGGGTAATGATCTTTCTTAGTAGCTTTATTTAATTTGCGGAAATCAATTACCATCCTATAACCTGTGATAATTCTTTGTGGAATCAATTCATCTTTATCATTAGGAACAACAATAATACCTCCCTTCTTAGGGACACAATGGACAGGACTTACCCACTCACTATCAGCAATGGGATAAATTATACTTGCCTCCAGAAGCTTGAGTATTTCTTTTCTTACCACTTCTTTCATTTTAGGATTCAGACGTCGTTGAGGATCATGAACTAGTTTGGCATCTGCTTCCAAATTTATTTTATGTTGACATAGAGTGGGACTAATGCCCTTAAGATCATCAAGAGTATATCCAATAGCAGCACGCTGCTTCTTCAGAGTTTTCAATAATCTTTCTTCTTCATGCTCTGAAAGGTTAGCACTAATAATAACAGGATATATCTTCTTTTCATCACGATAAGCATATTTAAGATTATCAGGTAAAGGTTTGAGCACAAACACTGGATCACCCTTGGGTAGAGGTGGATCCCCTAAAATTTCAACAGGCAAGTTGTGATGCAGAATAGGTTCCTGTTTAAAGAATACTTCATCTATTTCCCTTCTTTCATTCATGAACATATCATTTTCATGGTCTAGCAAATAGTGTTCTAAAGGATCACTAGGAGGTACGGCAATAGAGGCAAGACCAATAATTTCATCCTTACTAGGTAATTCTTCCTCACGATGTTGCTTACTAAATTTAGAGAAATTAAACTCATGAACCATATCATCCAAACCAACAGTAACAATATTCTTAGTGCAGTCTATGGTAGCATTGACAGTATTTAAGAAGGGTCTACCAAATATAATTGGACAAAAGCTATCTTGCGGAGAAGTAAGAACAAGAAAATCAGCAGGATATTTAGTTTTCCCACACAAGACTTCAACATCTCTAACAATTCCAATTGCTGCAATAGTATCTCTATTAGCAAGTTTAATAGTAACATCAATATCTTCTAACTCAACATGTGCAATTTCATTCTTAATTTCTTTGTATAAGTCATGAGGTATAACACTAGCACTAGCACCCAAATCACATAAGCCATGATAACAGTGATCTCCTATTTTAACAGAAATAACAGGCACGCCTACCACATGTCTATGTTTATCCTTATCACAAGGTTTAGCAATTCTAGCAGTTTCACCTTCGAACTGAATAACATGCCCATCAATATTATCAGACAAGAGATCTTTAACAATAGCAATATTAGGTTCTACTTTGAAAGAACATGCGGTGCCCCCATGTTTGGTTTTGGTAATTGATGACAATCTCTATGGACTAATGGTTGCCTTGAGTTATATTTGATGGTTTTATCCATAGGCTTTTCTTGGAGTACATGTGTTGGTTTCAAGGAGAGTTTGTGTCGACCAAGGTGCTATTCAAGGAATTACCTAAAGATTTATCTTGTGAGAGGTTGATCAAGACTAAGTTAAAGAGTGAATCAAGTTGATCAACCCACAAAGCGTAGAAGATGTACCGAGAGGGATCAAGTGATCCATGGTATGGTAAGCATTGTCAATTACGCTTTGTGTACTAACCCAGGGTCTTCGTGAGGGTTCTTTTTGGGGTTAGGTTGCGGTGTGCAAGTTCAAGTGGAGCATCACGAAGAGATCAAATGCTTGAAGCTTGTCGTCCTTTGTGGTGACAATGGACTTGTGAAGATGTGCGGAAGAAAGGCTCACCCATAGTGGAGTATGGGGGATCAATCAACTAGTCTTCATCGAGCCAACACAATCAAGAAAGGTGGTCCAACTTGAGGAAGTCAAGATCGTCATCATCTAGCTCAAGTGGACCATGTGCAAGGGAAAGGTTTGCCCTTGATAGGTTTTCTATTTTACTGGTCTCATGATGGTAGTTGGGAGACCGGGTTATAGGATCGATTGTCGTACTATCAAGGGGGGCTCTCGATGAGTAGCTTGATATTATCGTTCGTAGAGAGCTCAAAACATTGCATCCTTGCATCATCTTTCTTGGTTCTTGTTTGGTTCTCTTTGTGAGTCTTAGAGCTTCTGGTCATCTTGATGACAAGCTTGAGTTCATCGAAAATGGAGTTCGCATGCATCTTCTATGATGTTTTCGATGTTGGAGGTTTTGCCGGTTCTTCTCAGTTGGAGGTTTCACTCCTCTTTTTGTTAGGCATACCTCCCCTGCCTCTTCTTACTATAACCATAACCATATGCAGTAATTTTGCTGTTTTGATGCTACTCGTCGTCTTGTTTCCAGCAAGCTTGAGTTTGCTCAATTCGGAGCTCATATGCAGAAGTTATGGCAGTTCTGGTTTTCTTGAGTGTGGTTTTTGTCCTGGACCTAGCGGTAGTACCGCGGGCCATAGCGGTAGTACCGCTGAAGCTCACTAAGCGGTAGTACCGCCTGATGGTCTCAGCAGTAGTACCGCTGCGGCTCCGTGCTCCTACCGCCTCGACTCGAGTGGGCATTTTTCTCATGTCGGGTTTTGCGGCACTAGCTGCGGTAGTAGTGGCGGTAGTACCGCTTATCTGCGGTAGTACTGCCCTACCTCCACGGTAGTACCGCTCTAGGTCCCAGCCCCAGCCCTTTTTCTTCTGGCACGGCAGTACCGCTGAGGGGGAGCGGTAGTACCGCTTACGAGCGGTAGTACCGCCCTACCTCCGCGGTAGTACCGCTCTCTGCGGGGCTGAGTGGGGGATAACGGTTGGTTTTTCCCCCACCTATAAAAGGGGGTCTTCTTCTCCATAGAACCCAATCCTTTGAGATCGTGTTCTTCCCCCATTGTTGACCTTCTTCGAGCTTGCTAACTCTCAATCCCTCCATGGATTCTTGCTAGTTTTTGAGGGAAAATAGAGAGAGGAGATCTAGATCCACATTTTCACCAATCACTTTCTCCTCTATGTGAGGGGAACCCCTTGGATCTAGATCTTGGAGTTCTTGGTGTTCTCTTTCTTGTTCTTCCTCTCATTTTCCTCCCTAGCATTAGTTGCTTCGGTGGGATTTGAGAGAGAAGGACTTGGGCACTCCGTGTGCCCTTGCCATTGCATTTGGTGCATCGGTTTGAGTTCTCCACGTGATATGTGGAAGTTACAAGTTGAGAAGCTTATTACTCTTGGGTGCTTGGTACCCCTTAGCTTGTTCCTCTTGGGTGCTTGGGCGCCCTAGACGGTTGTTGGTGTTCGGAGCTCAATCATTGTGGTGCAAAGCTCCGGGCAAGCATCGGGGTCTCCAATTAGGTTGTGGAGATCGCCCCGAGCAATTCGACGGGTACCGGTGACCGCCCCCAAGGGTTGCCAAAGTGTACGGGTTCGGTGACCTCCCCCAAGGGTTGCCATTTGTACGGGTTCGGTGACCGCCCTCAAGGGTCCCTTAGTGGAATCACAGCATCTTGCATTGTGCAAGGGCGTGAGGAGATTACGGTGGCCCTAGTGGCTTCTTGGGGAGCATTGTGCCTCCACACCGCTCCAAACGGAGATTAGCATCCGCAAGGGTGTGAACTTCGGGATACATCATCGTCTCCGCGTGCCTCGGTTATCTCTTACCCGAGCCCCTTTACTTATGCACTTTACTTTGTGATAGCCATATTGTTTCTTGTCATATATCTTGCTATCACGTAGTTTCTTATCTTGCTTAGCATAAGTTGTTGGTGCACATAGGTGAGCCTAGTTGTTTTAGGTTTTGTGCTTGACGAATTAACCGCTAGGTTTATTCCGCATTTGTTCAAGCCTAAACCGTAATAATTTTAAAACACCTATTCACCCCCCCTCTAGGCGACATCCATGATCTTTCATACTTTAACTTGCTCAGGAGGTGTATAAGTTCTAATATTGCTTTTACAAACAACAGTTGAAGCTTTAGCATGATCCTTTATTCTAACAGGGAAAGGTGGTTTCTCAATATAAGAAGTAGGAACAATAGGATCATTATAAGTGACAGTCTTTTCTTCAACTTTAATAGGTGCTTCTACTTTTACTTATATGGGAGGATGATATTTAAACCACTTATCCATAGGAAGATCAACATAAGTAGCAAAAGATTCACAAAAAGAAGCTACTATCTCAGAGTCAAGTCCATATTTAGTGCTAAACTTACGGAAAATATCGGTATCCATAAAAGATTTAACACAATCAAACTTAGGTGTCATACCTGACTCCTTACCTTCACCGAGGTCCCAATCTTCAGAGTTGCATTTAATTCAATCCAATAAATTCCATCTGAATTCAATAGTCTTCATCATAAAAGAGCCAGCACAAGAAGTATCGATCATGGTGCGATTGTTTTTAGAAAGCCGAGCATAAAAACTTTGCATAATTATTTCTCTCGGGAGCTCATGATTGGGGCTTGAATATAACATTCATTTAAGCCTCCCCAAAGCTTGAGCGATGCTTTCTCCTTCGCGAGGCCAGAAATTATATATATAGAATTGCGATCACGGTGAACAAGATGCATAGGTTAATACTTTTGATGAAATTCCAGCTTCAATCTTTTATAGCCCCATGATCTCATATCATCACATTGCCTATACCATACCAATGCGTCTCCCTTCAAAGATAAAGGGAAGACCTTCTTCTTATCAACATCATCGGGTATACCTGCAAGCTTAAATAATCCACAAACTTCATCCACATATATTAAGTGCTCATCAGGATGCTTTGTTCCATCTCTTGTAAAAGGATTAGCTAGCAGTTTTTCCATCATAGCCGCAGGAAATTCAAAAGGAGTTTCATTTTCAATAGGTTCTGTGGGTTGAGGAGCAACTCTTTGCTCTACTGGACAGGTTGAAGATACCCCGAACAAGCCCCTCAGAGTATTACTTTCCATAGTAACAAGTGACAGTAAATTTCAGCACACTATATAAATTTTTCCTTACCAAATTCCACCTACCAAATGCGCTACACTCCCCGGCAACGGCGCCAAAAAAGAGTCTTGATAACCCACAATTATAGGGGATCTATCATAGTCCTTTCAATAAGTAAGAGTGTCGAACCCAACGAAGAGCAGAAGGAAATGATAAGCGGTTTTCAGCAAGGTAATCTCTGCAAGTACTGAAATAAGTGCTAACAGATAGTTTTGTGATAAGGTAAATTGTAAGGAGCAAGCAGTAACAAAAGTAAATAAAGTTCAGCAAAGTGGCCCAATCCTTTTGTAGCAAAGGACAAGCCGGAACAAACTCTTATAATAGGAAAAGTGCTCCCGAGGACACATGGGAATATCATCAAGCTAGTTTTCATCACGTTCATATGATTCGCGTTCGATACTTTGATAATTTGATATGTGGGTGGACCGGTGCTTGGGTGCTGTTCTTAGTTGAACAAGCATCCCACTTATGGTTAACCTCTTTTGCAAGCATCCGCAACTACAACAAAAGTATTAAGGTAAACCTAACCATAGCATGAAACATATGGATCCAAATCAGCCCCTTACGAAGCAACGCATAAACTAGGGTTTAAGCTTCTGTCACTCTAGCAACCCAGCATCTACTTATTACTTCCCAATGCCTTCCTCTAGGCCCAAATAATGGTGAAGTGTTATGTAGTCGAAGTTCACATAACACCACTAGAGGCCAGACAACATACATCTTACCAAAATATCAAACGAATACCAAATTCACATGACTACTCATAGCAAGACCTCTCCCTTGTCCTCAGGAACGAACGTAATTACTCACAAAGCATATTCATGTTCATAATCAGAGGGGTAATAATATGCATATAGGATCTGAACATATGATCTTCCACCAATTAAACCAACTAGCATCAACTACAAGGAGTAATCAACACTACTAGCAAACTACTAGCACCAATCCCGGACTTTGAGACAAGAATTGGATACAAGAGATGAACTAGGGTTTGGAGATGAGATGGTGTTGGTGAACATGTTGATGGAGATTGCCCTCTCCCGATGAGAGGTGTGTTGGTGATGACGATGGTGATGATTTCCCCCTCCGGGAGGGAAGTATCCCCGGCAGAACACCTCTGCCGGAGCTCTAGATTGGATCCGCCAAGGTTCTGCCTCATGGCGGCGGAGTTTCGTCCCGAAAAGTTCATTCTTATTTTTTTCTCATCGAAAGACCTCATATAGGAGAAGATGGGCATCGGAGAGCCACCAGGGGGCCCACGAGGTAGGGGGCGCGCCCCCCACCCTCGTGAGAAGGGTGTGGGCCCCCTGGCCTTCATCTTTGGCGAGGATTTTTCTTTATTTCTTTTAAGATGTCCTGTGAAGTTTTAGGACTTTTGGAGTTACGCAGAATAGGTCTCTAATATTTGCTCCTTGTCCAGACCAGAATTCTAGCTGCCGGCATTCTCCCTCTTTATATAAACCCTGTAAAATAGGGGAGAATAGCCATAAGTATTGTGACATAAAGTGAAATAACAGTCTATAATGCAATAAATATCGATATAAAAGCATGATGCAAAATGGACGTATCATGTATGAAAACCTTTAATAAAATCAAAAAAAATTAGTTGTCACTTCTTTTTTGTTTTCTTTTCCATGTTTAAGTAGTAGTAGTAGTAGTATTAAAAGAAACCCAAAAAAGATTTCTCGATCTTCTTTTGCTTGTTGGGAGCTTTCCCGTGTAAATAGTTTTTTCTCGTTCTTCTTTTACTTTCTTCAGAAAAACAAAAAAACTCATATGCCTTATTGTTGATCTAACAAAGAGCCCATATTACCATGTCTTCTCCTTTGAATAAAGGTTTGCAGATTCCAGCTTAGTCCAATGCACACGCACTATTATTATTATTCACACTGTTCGGTCGTGCAAGTGAAAGGCAATAATGACGATATATGATGAAATGATTGAGAGGAGAAAAGCTGGTATGAACTCGACCTATTTTGTTTTTCTAAATATGATTAGTTCATCGTTCTTGATTTAGCGCATTATGAATGAAACATGTTTGCAATGAAAATTAGAGATGATGCCATGCTTAATCAACTAGGAGTTGATAATGATTTACCTTGCATGCCAACACGCTTTTAAAATGGTTATGTTGTAGTATGATAGGATGATATCCTCCTTTGAATGATTCGAGTGGCTTGACTTGGCACACATTCACGCATGTAGTTCAAACAAAAACAACATAGCGTCCATGATATGTATGTTCATGGTGATTCATATCCTACTCATGCTTGCACTCAATTTTGGTTAATCTGAATGCATGTTCATGAATGTTGTCGCTCTGTAGTTGGTCGCTCCTCAATCTTTTGCTAGCCTTCATTTGTACTAAGTGGGAATATTGCTTGTGCATTGCCGGTGGGAAACGACACCTATGGGGTCACTGGGATCCCTTCTACGGTTGGCGGGCGCGGGGTTGTGCAAAGAGCGGGTCTGGCGGACAGCACACAAATCGTTTACCCAGGTTTGGGCCGCGGAGACGCGTAAAACCCTAGTCACGCTTTCATGTATATTTGAGTGTTCTTGTGTTCTTGAACTAGTTGCGGTGGCTCTCTAGTCCAAAAGATCCGAATATCCCCCTCGAGTACACCTCGGGCCTCCTTTTATTTATTAAAAGGGGTCGCCACAGTGGCACACAAGAGGTGGAAAGGTGTACAGGGGCTGAGTCTATCCCCTGGCATCGTCGGACAAACGCATTTAATGTGCTGCCGACGTGCCCTTCTTGCTTTATTGAGGATGGAAAAGAAGCTTGTCCCAGTTGTCATCGCCTCGCCTCGCTCCGACGCGCATCCAAGCTGATGAGGCGTTGTAGCGACATGTTGGCTGGCTGCTGGGCTAGCGCGGTGGTGGAGCCTTCATGAAGATCTGCATGCCACCACGCAGTTGTTTGCTGAGTTGGTGTAGAGGCCATGCGCTGCCACGCAGATGCCTGCCCAGCTAGTCGAGCTAGCAGCTATATGGGAGCGGCGGTGGAGTCTTAGTCGACATGGGCCTAGCTGTGGCCCCGCAGGCATTCTCGGCAAGGGTCTTGCCGAGGGCCCGGCAAGGGTCTTGCCGAGGGCCCGGCAAGGGTCTCGTTGTAACACTGCGGTCATCCCCGGCAAGGATCTTGCCGGGGGTCTCGTGGATCTCCTTGGCAAGGATCTCGCCAAGGATTGTCATCTCCTGGTTCTCATCTTATCTTGCGTATTTATGATCTCTACAAAGATGATGTGGGGTAGGAACCCTAGGGGCCGATCTTTCACGAAAGGAGTGGATCACGTGATGAACACGAAGAACACGAGGAGGGAAATGAGGGAAATCACAAGGGGAAACACAAGAGGAACACTCAAACTAACAAGAACAAGTCACAAAAGTGCTAGATCCTCAAATACATAAGAGAAGATACACGATCCAAAGTCAACAACGAACGATACACGGTAACCGGTCTTCTCCGTGAGGAGGTCTTGATCTTCTTCCCTAAAGAGGGGTCTTGAATCCGCTTTGCGGGTCTTCTTCGTAGGAGGCTCGTATCTCCAAGGAGAAGGTAACCAAGTGGATGAGCAAAGCTCTCACACAAAATATGATCTAATCCTTTGCTAACCCTAGAAAGAAGGTGGGATAGGTCTATTTATAGTCTAAGTGCAAATGGGGGCGAAAGTAGGGGTTGGGCCTCGGGCCCGAATCTGGACGCAGCCAGGTACCGGACGTCCGCTGGTGGCCTGTCATCCAGTTTCTCCGGAGCGGCCGGTCATCCGGTGTGCTCTGAACGTCCGTTGGTTCTGCTCTGGGATGGGGGTGCCGGACGTCCGAAAATGTCGGACTTCCGCTGATGTGGGCTCGGATGCTGTCGTGTCGGTCGTCCGATCTGGGCTGGACATCCGCTCTTTTGCCTCGGGTGCAGGGGTACCGGTCCTCCCATCTGGACCGGACATCCGCTCGTTTGGCTCGGATGCAGGTGCGCCGGTCGTCCGGTCAGGACCAGACATCCGCTAATGCTTCAGGCTCCGGGCATCCGTTCCCGGCCGGTCGTCCGGTGGCTGGGACTTTTCCTGCAGCTCCTCTTCTTTGTCTCCGTCTTCACGTCCATCTTCCTCTTCTTCTTGTCCTTGCTCCTTAGCTTCTCCATGATACCTGAGCATGCACAATGTGTCCATATGAGGTAGTAGCCATGTCTCGTGTGCATCGAAGTGGATTTGTGAGAGGAGATATGTCACCTTGGTTTCAAGAGATCTTGCACGTGCTCATGTCATGGGTCCAAGAGGTGTCGTAGGAGGTGTGGTTGGGTCCATGGGGTGGCCTTGGGATTGTCCGCATCATCTCCCCTCCCTTGGGGAGGATCCGTCCTTGGATCAAATTCTTCATCACCATGGAAGGGAGAGAGATCTTTGACGTTGAAGATGTCGCTCATGTTTTACTTGTCGCGCGGGAGGTCGATCTTGTAAGCGTTGTTGTTGTAGCATGCGAGCACCTTGAAGGGTCCATCCACTTGTGGTCGAAGTTTGGACTTGCGTTCTTGTGGAAAACGGTCCTTGCGAGGGTGTAGCCACACGAGATCACCAATGTTGAAGACCATAGGGTGCTTGTTGTAGCTGAGCTTGGACGCAAGGCGTTGAACTTGGCGCTCGATGGTGTTCCGTGTGTCTTCATGCACCTTCTTGAGATGTGTCGCTCTTGCACTAGCGTCCAAATTGATGCGCTCTTCGAGTGGTAGAGGGAGAATGTCCAATGGTGACAAAGGGTTGAAGCCGTAGACGACCTCGAATGGGGACTTGCCAGTTGTTGAGTGTCTTGCTCGGTTGTGGGCGAACTCGGCGATAGGTAGGCACTCCTCCCACTCTTTGATGTTCTTCTTGATGAGTATTCAAAGTAGAGCGGAGAGTGTGCGGTTAGTAACTTCCGTTTGGCCATCGGTTCGTGGATGATACACCGTGGAGAAAAAGTAGCTTGATTCCGAGCTTGGCGCATAGGGTCTTCCAAAAGTAGCTAAGGAACTTGACGTCGCGGTCCGAGACGATAGTCTTTGGCACTCCATGTAGACACAATATTTCCCTACAAAAGAGGTTAGCAACATGTGGAGCATCATCTATCTTGTTGCAAGGAACGAAATGTGCCATTTTAGAGAAATGGTCCACAATGACAAATACTGAATCCTTCCCATTTCTAGTCCTAGGCAAACCAAGTACAAAGTCCATGCTAATATCTTCCCATGGTTGGTATGGAATTGGTAGAGGCATATAAAGGCCATGGGATTGAGCTTTGGAATTAGCTTTGCGACATGTAGGGCATCAGTTGGTGAAGCGGTTGACGTCGCGAAACATCTTGGGCCAAAACTAGTTCTTCGAGAGCGTGGCGAACGTCTCTCGTCCAAAATGTCCCATTAAGCCTCCTCCATGAGATTCCTGCAAAAGCAACAAACGAAGAGAAGACTCGGGGATGCAAAGTTTGTTAGCTCTCATAAGATATCCATCTTTGGTGTAATAGCATTCCCAAGAAGTATGCATCAAACACTTGGCATAAGGAGTAGAAAAGGTAGGGTCATGCTCATAAATGTCATTTATGTGCTCAAAGCCAATGACATCCAATTCAAGTTGAGTGACAAGAATCCATATGCGAGAAAGGGCATCCGCTACAACATTTTCCTTACCTTTGATATACTTGATGACATAAGGAAAAGACTCAATAAATTCACTCCATTTAGCATGACGCTTGTTCAACTTGGTTTGGCCCTTAAGATACTTGAGAGTCTCATGATCGGTATGAATGATAGACTCATGGGCACGAAGGTAATGTTCCCATTCATGCAAGACTCGCACTAAAGCATATAGCTCTTTGTCATAGATGGGGTAATTGAGTTGCGCGCCGGAAAGTTTATCACTAAAGTAAGCTATGGGGCGCTTCTCTTGCGTTAACACACCTCCTATGCCATTACCACTAGCATCGCAATGAATCTCAAAGGGTTTGTCAAAGTTGGGTAATGCAAGCACGGGAGCATGAGTAAGAAAATTCTTAAGCTCATTGAAAGCGGTATCTTGGGATGGTCCCAAAACAAAAGGTGCATTCTTCTTGCTCAAAGCATGCAAACGCGAAGCAATGGTGCTAAAATCCTTCACAAAGTGACGATAGAAACCTGCAAGGCCAAGAAAGCTACGCACTTGTTGCAAATTGGTTGGTTGTGGCCAAGTCTTAATAGCATTGATTTGGACTCATCAACATGAACACCCTTAGAAGAAACAACAAAACCCAAGAAAACGAGCTTGTCAACGCCAAAAATGCATTTCTCCATATTAGTATAGAGGTGCTCTTTTCGAAGAGTTTGCAAAACAGTTCGAACATGGGTGACATGATCTCTAAGAGGTTTGCTATAAACAAGGATATCATCAAAGTAGACCACAACACACACACCGATGTAAGGGCGAAAGACATGATTCATAAGGCGCATAAAAGTACCCAGTGCTTCCAAAAGACCCATAGGCATGACTAACCACTCATACAAGCCAAACTTGGTTTTGAAAGCGGTTTTCCATTAATCACCCTCTTGTATGCGGATTTCATAGTAACCACGCTTAAGATCAATTTTGGAAAATATAGTGGCACCGCTAAGCTCATCAAGCATATCATCATGGCGTGGAAATGGGATACCTATAGCGAACAGTGATAGCGTTGATAGGTCTACAATCGGAGCACATGCGAAAGCTACCATCTTGTTTTGGCACAAGAATGACCGGGACGACACAAGGGCTCAAACTTTCACGCACATGTCCATGGTCTATGAGGTGGTTTACTTGCCTTTGTATTTCTTTGGTTTCATCGGGGTTGACACGGTAGGGAGCTTTGTTTGGAAGCGGTGCTCCGGGGATGAGGTCGATGCGGTGCTCAATGCCTCGTAGTGGAGGTAGTCCTGGAGGTAGCTCGTTGGGTAAAACATCGTGAAATTATTGCAAAAGAGAAGACAACACTAGAGGAAGAGCGTGAGAACTGTTAGTTTGTGGTGTATTGTCCTTGCACACAAGGACATCGTGTAGGACACTAGATGGGTTCTCACACACTCCTCTTGTCTCACTTTTGGTGGCAAATAGGACTAAGTTCTTCTTTTCGCTCATCATGGAGGTGTTCGATTTCGGCTTGTGGCGCTCACTCTCTTTTTGTTGGCTCGCTCTCTCACTATGATCTCCATGATGGGTGGCTTGCTTGTCGTCGATCACTTGGCTTGGCGACATTGGAAGGTAGACGTACTCCTTGCCCTTCATCTTGAAGATGTAGTTGTTCGTTTAGCCGTTGTGGATGACTCCTCCACTACTAGGAAAAGGCCTACTAGTGGCGCACCTATTTTGCCTACTAATGGCGCACTACAGGTGCGCCACTAGTATCATGCCATTAGTATTTTTTACTAACGGCGCACCTCTGGTGCGCCATTAGTATAGCCCACGGTGCGCCATTAGTATGCCTCCCAGGGGGCCACATTTACCCATGTGCTTTGGCATACTAATGGCGCAGTAGTGGATGATGCGCCATTAGTGTGCTGAGTGGTGCGCCACTATTATGAATATTAGGGATTATTTTTTTCTCTTCTGATATTTGCACAGGTTACAAAACATATTACTGCACATAATATAGAGAGCACAACATATAAATAGCAGATTTATCGAATACAATAGAAGATCAGTCTCCGAATACAATTCATCATATTAGTCTCCGAATTTAAAATACCGAACAAAGTTAGAACATTACAAGTATCGAAACCGCGAGTAGCTAGTTTCTCTTCATATTACAAGTCGATATCGATCATCTAAGCTACCATCACATAGAAGAGAGCTGCGGTCATCATGATGAGCAGCATCGTGATGAAACTGGTCTTCATCCGGTTCCTCCTCCGCTCCCTCCTCTCTCCCGCTAGATAGCGCGCGTATCTAACTTCCACCTCCGCCCTAGTGGTGTACCCTTTGTAACTGTTACCACTGAAACGGTGAACCTGTCTCCGACACTCCTCCCCGTCGTCGTAGACTCCGGGAACATTACCCTTGTACACGACATATGACGGCATCTCTATGCACTAGCCAAACAAAACGTTAGTAACAATTCACAGACAATACATAAGCAATATATAAGTATGCAACAAAAGAATCGGAAGAGAGAAGCAACACATTAGTAGCACGATTCATGGTCCTACTAATAAATAGCATCGATTACATATAAGTTGAACGACTGTCCAAACCAAAGAGACATACAAGTTCATTAAAGTTTAATTACAACATGAGCCAATCGATGTTTCAGAACTACACATAGCATCACTACTTTCGACTCGACTCAGGGACCGGAGCGTGGATGAAGCCGCCGTCTCTCGTGATGGTCATGAAATCGCGGGCGTTGTCAGCCTGCATTTGTAGCGTTGTGTCTATCTCACAGTTGGACGATTGATATCTGAGGTAGAACTGCCTCGAGGTACGAAGGACATCTTGATGGATGATTTCCGCAAACTCCGACTGGATGCGAAAAAATTCTTGTCTGATGTCCGCGTCCTGGATTGCCGACAATCTTGCGGCCCAATCTTTGAGATTATTTGGTAGCAGAAGGTGATTATGGCCCCGTACAATCGCCCGCATGTGATGGAGGGCGTAGTAGGCATCTTTATGACCGCCAGGCGGCTGCTTGACGCAGGGGAACATCGTAGTGTGGGCAAACACATGCTTGCAGTACCTACGAACTGGCCTGGTGAAGGTGCCTCCAGATCTGGCGTAGCCGGGGAGAACATCATCAAGAACTTTCTTGATATTTGTGTAGTCTTTCTTCGACTGACGGTCCGAGTCGAAATACGTGGCCATTGAATATTTTAGGCTTAAGAGGATGAGTGTGCAATGTGTGTCACTGCACAAAACACGGAATGTTAGAAAAAAAAGAATGATCAAAATCTAAGATATCATATGTTACGGGGCGATGAGGGGATGACTTACTCGGGAAAGTAAGGCACGAGGAAGTTATCCTTATCTGGGTCTACCATAATGACGCCTTCGAGGTAAGAACTCGTGACTTGCCGGTTCCCAGCGCTGCCCAAGATCTTGGCACGCATGTAGAAGGGGTCGACTATCACGATGTCCCGGGTCTTGTCCCTAATGATCCGCATCTCCATACTCAGCGAAAATAGCCGAACGAAGGTGTAGCGCAGCAGATGGAGGTTAAACATAGCAAAGATGTCATCAAACCGCATGACGATCGTACCCCTGATGGCATTATCCACAAAGCCCTTGCCCTCTGGCACCTTGGCCATGAAAACCGGATATGCCACGTCATTCTCTGAGAGACGCCGCTTCTCCAAAGAAAGAACACTATCATGCAGATTCCGCATAGCACCGCTTGCAGCATTGAGCAGATTTGTTGGTAGCATCGGCCTACCCGCCACATGCACCAGATGACTACTACACAACCTTCTTCTTGTAGACGTTGTTGGGCATCCAAGTGCAGAGGTTTGTAGGACAGTAGCAAATTTCCCTCAAGTGGATGAACTAAGGTTTATCAATCCGTAGGAGGCATAGGATGAAGATGGTCTCCCTCAAGCAACATTGCAACCAAATAACAAAGAGTCTCTTGTGTCCCCAACACACCCAATACAATGGTAAATTGTATAGGTGCACTAGTTCGGCGAAGAGATGGTGATACAAGTGGTATATGGATGGTAGATAAAGGTATTTGTAATCTGAAAATATAAAAACAGCAAGGTAGCAAGTGATAAAAGTGAGCATAAACGGTATTGCAATGATAGGAAACAAGGCCTAGGATTCATACTTTCACTAGTCCAAGTCCTCTCAACATTAATAACATAATTGGATCACCTAACTATCCCTCAACATGCAAGAAAGAGTCACTCCAAAGTCACTAATAGCAGAGAACGAACGAAGAGATTATGGTAGGGTACGAAACCACCTCAAAGTTATTCTTTCCAATCAATCCGTTGGGCTATTCCTATAAGTGTCACAAACAGCCCTAGAGTTCGTACTAGAATAACACCTTAAGACACAAATCAACCAAAACCCTAATGCCACCTAGATACTCCAATGTCACCTCAAGTATCCGTGGGTATGATTATACGATATGCATCACACAATCTCAGATTCATCTATTCAACCAACACATAGAACCTCAAAGAGTGCCCCAAAGCTCCTACCGGAGAATCACGACGAAAACGTGTGCCAACCCCTATGCATAGGTTCATGGGCGGAACCCGCAAGTTGATCACCAAAACATACATCAAGTGAATCACATGGTATCTGATTGTCACCACAGATACGCACGGTAAGACATACATCAAGTGTTCTCAAATCTTTAAAGACTCAATCCGATAAGATTACTTCAAGGGGAAAACTCAATTCATTACAAGAGAGTAGAGGGGGAGGAGAAACATAAGATCCAACTATAATAGCAAAGCTCGCGATACATCAAAATCGTGCCAAATCAAGACCACGAGAGAGAGAGAGAGAGAGATCAAACACATAGCTACTGGTACATGCCCTCGGCCCCGAGGGAGTACTACTCCCTCCTCGTCATGGAGAGCACCAGGATAATGAAGATGGCCATCGGAGAGGGATTTCCCCCTCCGGCAGGGTGCCGGAACGGGTCTAGATTGGTTTTTGGTGGCTACGGAGGCTTCTGGCGGCAGAACTCCCGATCTATTGTGCTCCAGGATGTTTTTAAGGTATATGGAGATATATATGTGGAAGAAATATGTTAGGGGGCCATGAGGGGCCCACAAGGGTGGAGGGCGCGCCCAGGGGGGTGGCGCGCCCCCTGCCTCGTGGCCTCCTCGTAGATCCCCTGACGTGCACTCCAAGTCTTCTGGGCTTCTTTCCTTCCAAAAATGAGTTCCGTGAAGTTTCAGGTCAAGTGGACTCCGTTTGACTTTCCTTTTCTTCGAAACCCTAAAACAAGGTAAAAACAGAAACTCGCACTGGGCTCTGGGTTAATAGGTTAGTCCCAAAAATGATATAAAAGTGTATAATAAAGCCCATAAACATCCAAAACAGTAGATAATATATCATGGAGCAATAAAAAATTATAGATAAGTTGGAGATGTATCAGCATCCCCAAGCTTAATTCCTGCTCGTCCTCGAGTAGGTAAATGATAAAAACAGAATTTTTGATGCGGAGTGCTACTTGGCGTAATTTCAATGTAATTCTTCTTATTGTAGCAAGAGTATTCAGATCCATAAGATTCAAGATAAAAGTTCATATTAACATAAAAATAATAATACTTCAAGCATACTAACTAAGCAATTATGTCCTCTAGAAATAACATGGCCAAAGAAAGTTCATCCCTACAAAATCATATAGTTTAGTCATGCTCCATTTTCGTCACACAAGAATGCTCTCATCATGCACAACCCCAATGATAAGCCAAGCAATTGTTTCATACTTTAGTAATCTCAAACCTATAAACTTTCACACAATACATGAGAACGAGCCATGGATATAGCACTATGGGTGGAATAGAATAATGAGGGGGTTATGTGGAGAATACAAAAAGGGAGAAAGTCTCACATCAACGAGGCTAATCAATGAGCTATGGAGATGCCCATCGATTGATGTTAATGCAAGGGATAGGGATTGCCATGCAGCGGATGCACTAGAGCTATAAATGTATGAAAGCTAAAAAAAGAAACTAAGTGGGTGTGCATCCAACTTGCTTTCTCACGAAGACCTAGGGCACTTGAGGAGGCCCATTGTTGGAATATACAAGCCAAGTTCTATAATGAAAATTTCCCACTAGTATATGAAAGTGATAAAACAAGAGACTCTCTATCATGAAGATCATGGTGCTACTTTGAAGCACAAGTGTGGCAAAGGATAGTAGCATTGTCCCTTCTCTATTTTTCTCTCATATTTTTATATATTTTTTTGGGCCTTCTCTTTTTTATGGCCTTTCTCTTATTTTATTCCTCACTTGGGACAATGCTCTAGAAAATGATGATCATCACACTTCTATTTATGTACAACTCAATGATTACAACTCGATACTAGAACAAAAGATGACTCTATATGAATGCCTCCGGCGGTGTACCAGGATATGCAATGAATCAAGAGTGACATGTATGAAAGAATTATTGATGGTGGCTTTGCCACAAATATGATGTCAACTACATGATCATGCAAAGCAATATGACGATGATGAATGTGTCATAATAAACGGAATGGTGGAAAGTTGCATGGCAATATATCTCGGAATGGCTATGGAAATGCCATAATAGGTAGGTATGGTGGCTGTTTTGAGGAAGATATAAGGACGTTTATGTGTGAAAGAGCGTATCATATCACGGGGTTTGGATGCACCGGTGAAGCTTGCACCAACTGTCAATGTGAGAAAGGGCAATGCACGATATCGAAGAGGCTAGCAAGGATGGAAGGGTGAGAGTGCGTATAATCCATGGACTCAACATTAGTCATAAAGAACTCACATACTTATTGCGAAAATCTACAAGTCATCAAAAACCTCGGCACTACGCACATGCTCCTAGGGGGATAGATTGGTAGGAAAAGACCATCGCTCGTCCCCGACCGCCACTCATAAGGAGGACAATCAAATAACACCTCATGTTTCAAATTTTTTACATAACGTTTACCATATGTGCATGCTACGGGACTAGCAAACTTCAACACAAGCATTTCTCAAATTCAAAACTACTCAACTAGCACAACTTTGATATTATTACCTCCATGCCTCAAAACAATCATCAAGTATCAAACTTCTCTTAGTATTCAAAACACTCTATATGAAAGTTTTTATTATTCTTGGATGCCTAGCATATTAGGATTATTTAAGCAAATTACCATGCTATTTAAGACTCTCAAAATAATATAAGTTAAGCATGAGAGTCCATCTATTTCTACAAAATAAAACCACCACCGTTCTCTAAAAAGATATAAGTGAAGCACTAGAGCAAATGACAAACTACTCCGAAAGATATAAGTGAAGATCAATGAGTAGTCGAACAATTATGCAACTATATGAAGACTCTCTAACATTAAGGAATTTAAGATCTTGGCATTTTATTCAAACAAAAAGCAAAACAAAAGTAAATAAATGACGCTCCAAGCAAAACACATATCATGTGGCGAATAAAAATATAGCTCCAAGTAAAGTTACCGATGAACGGAGACGAAAGAGGGGATGCCTTCCGGGGCATCCCCAAGCTTAGGCTTTTGGTTGTACTTGAATATTACCTTGGGGTGCCTTGGGCATCCCCAAGCTTAGGCTCTTGCCACTCCTTATTCCATAGTCCATTGAATCTTTACCCAAAACTTGAAAACTTCACAACACAAAACTTAAAGTAGTAAATCTCGTGAGCTCCGTTAGCGAAAGAAAGCAAAACACCACTTCAAGGTACTGAAATGAACTCATTTTTTATTTATATTGGTGTTAAACCTACTGTGTTCCAACTTCTATGGTTTATAAACTATTTTACTAGCCATAGATTCATCAAAATAAGCAAACAACACAGGAAAAACAGAATCTGTCAAAAACAGAATAGTCTGTAGTAATCTGTCACTAACGCAAACTTCTGGAACACAAAAAATTCTTAAAATAAATTGCTGGACCTGAGGAATTTATCTATTAATCATATGCAAAAATAATTAACTAAATAGCACTCCCCAAATAAAAATGGCAGCAATTCTCGTGAGCGCTAAAGTTTCTGTTTTTTACAGCATGATCATAAAGACTTCACCCAAGTCTTCCCAACGGTTCTACTTGGCACAAACACTAATTAAAACATAAAACCACATCTCAACAGAGGATAGATGAATTATATATTACTAAACAGGAACAAAAAGCAAGGAACAAGAATAAAATTGGGTTGCCTTCCAGCAAGCGCTATCGTTTAACGCCCCTAGCTAGGCATGATGATTTCAACGATGCTCGCATAAAAGATAAGAATTGAAACATAAAGAGAGCATCATGAAGAATATGACTAGCACATTTAAGTCTAACATACTTCCTATGCATAGGGATTTTCTGAGCAAACAACTTATGGGAACAATAATCAACTAGCATAGGAAGGCGAAACAAGCATAACTTCAAAATCTTAAGCACATAGAGAGTAAACTTGATATTATTGCAATTCCTACAAGCATATATTCCTCCCTCATAATAATTTTCAGTAGCATCATGAATGAATTCAACAATATAACCAGCATCTAAAGCATTCTTTTCATGATCTATAAGCATAGAAATTTTATTACTCTCCACACAAGCAAAATTCTTCTCATTAATAGTAGTGGGAGCAAACTCAACAAAGTAACTATCATGGGATTGAGAATTGAAATCAAGATGACATGTTTCATTGTTATTATTATTCTTTAAAGCATAGGTGTCATCACAATAATCATCATAGATAGGAGGCATGCTTTCATCATAATAAATTTGCTCATCAAAACTTAGGGGACAAAAAATATCATCTTCATCAAACATAGCTTCCCCAAGCTTGTGGCTTTGCATATCATTAGCATCATGGATATTCAAGGAATTCATACTAACAACATTGCAATCATGCTCATCATTCAAATATTTAGTGCCAAACATTTTATAGATTTCTTCTTCTAGCACTTGAGCACAATTATCCTTTCCATCATACTCACGAAAGATATTAAAAAGATGAAGCATATGAGGTAACCTTAATTCCATTTTTTATTGTTTTCTTTTATAAACTAAACTAGTGATAAAACAAGAAACTAAAAGACTCTATTGCAAGATCTAAAGATATACCTTGAAGCGCTAACCTCCCCGGCAACGGCGCCAGAAAAGAGCTTGATGTCTACTACACAACCTTCTTCTTATAGACGTTGTTGGGCCTCCAAGTGCAGAGGTTTGTAGGACAGTAGCAAATTTCCCTCCAATGGATGACCTAAGGTTTATCAATCCGTAGGAGGGGTAGGATGAAGATGGTCTCTCTCAAGCAACCCTGCAACCAAATAACAAAGAGTCTCTTGTGTCCCCAACACACCCAATACAATGGTAAATTGCATAGGTGCACTAGTTCGGCGAAGAGATGGTGATACAATTGGTATATGGATGGTAGATAAAGGTATTTGTAATCTGAAAATATAAAAAAAGCAAGGTAGCAAGTGATAAAAGTGAGGATAAACGGTATTGCAATGATAGGAAACAAGGCCTAGGGTTCATACTTTCACTAGTGCAAGTCCTCTCAACAATAATAACATAATTGCATCACATAACTATCCCTCAACATGCAATAGAGAGTCACTCCAAAGTCACTAATAGCGGAGAACGAACAAAGAGATTATGGTAGGGTACGAAACCACCTCAAAGTTATTCTTTCCAATCAATCCGTTGGGCTATTCCTATAAGTGTCACAAACAGCCCTAGAGTTCGTACTAGAATAACACCTTAAGACACAAATCAACCAAAACCCTAATGTCACCTAGATACTCCAATGTCACCTCAAGTATCCGTGGGTATGATTATAGGATATGCATCACACAATCTCGGATTCATCTATTCAACCAACGCATAGAACCTCAAAGAGTGCCCCAAAATTCCTACCGGAGAATCACAACAAAAATGTGTGCCAACCCCTATGCATAGGTTCATTGGCGGAACCCACAAGTTGATCACAAAACATACATCATGTGAATCACGTGGTATCCCATTGTCACCACAGATACGCACGGCAAGACATACATCAAGTGTTCTCAAATTTTTAAAGAGTCAATCCGATAAGATTAGTTCAAGGGGAAAACTCAATTCATTACAAGAGAGTAGAGGGGGAGGAGAAACATAAGATCCAACTATAATAGCAAAGCTCGCGATACATCAAAATCGTGCCAAATCAAGACCACGAGAGAGAGAGAGTGAGAGAGAGAGAGATCAAACACATAGCTACTGGTACATACCCTCAGACCCGAGGGAGAACTACTCCCTCCTCGTCATGGAGAGCATCGGGATGATGAAGATGGCCACCGGAGAGGGATTGCCCACTCCGGCAGGGTGCCGAAACGGGTCTAGATTGGTTTTCGGTGGCTACGGAGGCTTCTGGCGGCAGAACTCCCTATCTATTGTGCTCCCGGATGTTTTTAGGGTATATGGAGATATATAGGCGGAAGAAATATGTCAGGGGGCCACGAGGGGCCCACGAGGGTGGAGGGCACGCCCAGGGGGTGGGCGCGCCCCCTGCCTCGTGGCCTCCTCGTAGATCCCCTAATGTGCACTCCAAGTCTTCTGGGCTTCTGTCCTTCCAAAAATGAGTTCCCTGAAGTTTCAGGTCAACTGGACTCCGTTTGATTTTCCTTTTCTTCAAAACCCTAAAACAAGGTAAAAACAGAAACTGGCACTGGGCTCTGGGTTAATAGGTTAGTCCCAAAAATGATATAAAAGTGTATAATAAAGCCCATAAACATCCAAAACAGTATATAATATAGCATGAAGCAATCAAAAATTATAGATACGTTGGAGACGTATCAGCACCGTCCTCGAGATATCCTTAGGTGAAGGTGGACCGTCCTGAGCACGGATCATACTCGGTGCCAGCTGGCTGGCACCCTTGTTACTCTTTCTTTTCCGTCCCTTCTTCTTCTGCTGTAATGGGATCGATTTCTGCTCACAGACCGCCTTCTTGAGTGTGTTGGGGCTGATAATAGTTGGCAGCTCGGCTATCTGAGGTTCGATGAAGGCGGCAGCTGGAGGCGTCTCCTGAGAACTAAATGCCAGACGACGCCTGTTGCAATTTGGTTTCTCCGCGGTACCAACATGATCGCGATCGTCGTTTTCAGGGTTGGGTTCTTGAGAACGAGGCCCGAAGAATTCGTCACCGTACCCATGTTCGGCAAAGTACTTACCGACGTTGGTAAATGTCCCGCCATCATTGTCGTCCTCATCCGGATCCTGTGCCATATGCATGTTTGGATCCTGTACCATAGGGATGCCCGGCATGTCCGGTAGCATTGCGGCGGTCTTGCCATGGCTTGGCGTCGGCATGACTGGCGGTGTTGTCTGTGGGGTGGTGTCGCCCACCCACAAACGAATCTGGCTCTTTGGCCAAAGCAGGGGCCAGCTTACGCAGGCGCTGAGGGTCATCACATCATCTTCGTTGGCCCCAGCAGGTCGAATCGGAGGTAACAACTCGTCGCAGCTTGGCAGCACCCGAACCAATTCAACCCTATACACGGTGGGTGGCATCGGATTACCGTGGAACACGGGGTTGCCCGGTTGAACGATTCTTCCCTTGGCGACATCAATCAACTCGCCGCCCACAAAGTGCAGGAGAGTGCATCGAACGTCAGCGGCGCCCTGCGAAAACATGTAGGGCGTCAGGGATGCCCAGTCAAAGGCAAGGAGATGAAGTTATTGACCGAGAGGCTTAATTAGTTACCGTGATGGCGTCGAGATCGGCTAATGTCGAGGAACCTCCAACGGCGGGCGTGCAACTGACGGAGGGGCCGCTTGCTGCCGAGGTGCCAGCCGGCGTACACCCGGGTGCATTAAGCTCCAATGCCTGTGCCGGCGTCGAAGACACCAATACCGCCTCCGCCGGAGACACCAATCGCGCCGCATGCGTGTTGTGCGAGTTGCTGGCCGTGAAGCTAGGAACCGAGGGCGGCCCGTATTGGCCGCCCGCAATCCACGCCTGCAGCCCCTCAATCAAGGTAGGCACAATGGCGGTGAGCGTCGATCCCAGTTGTTGTTGCACTTGCTCTTGGACAATCTCCGGAATCCGCGCCACTTGTGCCTTGAGTTCTTGAACCTCGCGCGACTGGCTTTCCGAGCTGGTCTTTCTCTCCTTTCGCCTACCAGCGTTATAGTATGACGACCATTTTGTGGACAAGCCTTTGCCGGCCACACGACCAACTGACGACGGCTTACTGAGCTTATCCATGTTTTTCATTGCGTTTAATGCCGTATTTAGAGTGCTGTCCCAAGGGGTGCTCTGAGACGACCCCGCGCTACTGCTTCCAGTCTCCTGCGGAAGGAATGTGAACCATTTAGAAATTTGGCTTCATTAATTAGAATGCAACCATATGGAGCTAATTACGCGGGGGTGTATTCCTTACTAGAACATGCTCAAGCGCCCTGGTCTTCGGATCCGTGGTAAGCTCCTTTGTTATCGGGTCCTCCTTGTACCGGGCCCTGACATAGTTCCTGGTATGCTTGTCACGGTATTTCTCGAAGCGGGGCGGTAGGCCTTGCTCAGCACACTCCGCGTCCTCCTTGTCCCATATAGGCTCCGCCACTCTGTAACCGCTGGGACCAAGTTTGTGTTCCCCTAGGTTCAACTCCCGCATTTCTTTCCCTCGCTGACTTGATTCAGAGGTTGCGCTACTCTCGCACTTGATCTTGAACTCCTTGTAGTCATCTTCACTGATCGAAGGATTTTTCGCCTTGATCTTCTCATAACTATCACCTTTGTCAATCATTCTCTTCACCGCGCTTCTCCAAGTAGACAGGGCCGTGCTCATCGTCGTGAGGGTGGCACTGTTCAGTTTATTCCCTGAGAGGCGTGTGTTTACAAAGTCAGCGGGGCACTTGTATCATTCATGCAGCTTTGTGAAGAGGAGGTTGCGCAAATTCCCTCGGTCCTTATGCCTTAGGTTCTCGGTGTTGATCGAGACGGCGCGCCGGAGAATGCACCCAAGCTGAAGCGAGTACACCTTGACTAATTCTTTGGGCGCCGTTGGATGCCCGTCGGAGTTCACTTCAGTAAATTCCTCCTTGACGGTGCAGAGCACGTTCGGGCACCAGTCCTTCCGTTGCCTCTTTGGTTGGCTGCCATCTGTGTGTGCGCTGCCATCATCAGTGTGGCATCCTCGGCGGCACCATCAGTGGTGTCATCCCCGACGCCACTAGGGGTTGTGTAGTTACGATTGGTGTCTTTCGCGGCGTCCTCATAGCGGTGAGGTTCTTCCTCCATCTCCTGGGACAGCTCCCAGAATTGCTTGCCCGAACTGCCGGCCTCATCGTCGTGGGCCATGTTTTGCTCTAAATAGGAAAAAGTTTGGTCAAAAAGTTGGTTATTCTCAAGGAACAAGATCATGATCTCATCATTTAGGGTTTGTCGACATCGAGGCATCCTAAAAGCTAAGCTTTTATCATTTAGGGTTTGTCGACACCGAGGCACCCTAAAAGCCTAAGCTTTCATCATTTCGGTTTTTATCGACACCGAGGCACCCTAAAATCCAAGGTTTTATAATTTAGAGTTTGTCGACACTAAGGCATCCTAAAAGCTCAGATGGGAGGAGAATTCTAAGTTGGGCCTAATCACTTGGCTCTATTGCCACCTATGGTTTAATGCAGCAAGAATAAAGGGGCAGTTGATCCTACTTAATTAAGTACTAAGATACCCCGGCCCATGCATTAGTCACAAGTACCCCATAAGTCCTGTTTTTAGCAAAGTCAAGCTAAAATTCACGTAAAATTCAGCTTGATCTTTGCTAAAAATAGGACATATGGAGTACCCAAATTTGCCGGAACGGAAGTTAATCGACATTCCAGCAAACTCAAGGGCCTCTTAGGGTACCTGCAAAATCATCACGACACGATGGTCGGAGACATGACCTTTGCCTAATTGTTCTGAACTCCTGCCAAAACTGAACACAACATATACCAAGGAAAATCAACACTTCTAGATTCATATCAGACTAACAACCAACACTGCTTTGTGTCCATATCAACTACCTCAATAACCTGTCAATACTGAATATTAGAATTTTATAATTTAAAGCATGCTAAAGATATATAAAACTCCATCGCAAATGTGCCATGTCAATCAAAACCCCAATATGAGTAGAAAGGGAGCATACTGACATCTATACAAGCCAATAATGATTTACTACTCAATGGAACAGGGTAAGATAAACACCAGTCAATAAATTTACTACATCAAAAGCAGTAAAACTCAACAATGCAGCACTATCTCTGAACCTAACCTTTGTTTAGCACACAAATTGTTTTCTGTAAAAGATGATAATCATCTTTACAGAATAAAGCAACACCCTGCACTAGCCTAAAAACAAGCGAAGTTTCACCCATATAAGAACAGGTGCAAACAAAATAATAACACTCAATTTAGATAGCAAAAAAAGTGAACATCAAGTACTAGGGCACATTGACACTCCTGGTTTTCTACAAACACCAAGTACTAGGGCACACCAAAGTTCTGAAGTTTGTATGCCTAACTGAATTAACTGAATTTTCAGTAACCGAATAAACTGAATTTTCAAAACTAACAAATATTGGCACCAAATTAGCACCAAGCAGCAAATTAGCACCAAGCAACAGCAAAAGGGAATCAGTTACTGCCCTTCACAGTAGCTAACAACAGCAAATTAGCACCAAGCAGCAGCAACTAGCACGATTCAACCATCCATCAAGCAAAACATCTAGTGCCTAACATCAACACACATCCATCTACCCAACATCCATTGATCCATGTAACTAGCACCAGGAACAAGAGATGAACAGGGAACAAAGAGATGAACAGGGAACATAGAGGTGAGGAAGAGGGGCTCACCACGGGCAGCGCGTCGAAGGAGAGCAGCGGCCGGCCACGCGTAGGAAGCGGCGGCGGGAGATGGCGACGAGGGTCACAGTAGCGTCCACCGTTGGTTCGCTGGCTGCTACTGGGGTGACCGGGGCGGAGGACGGCAGGGGCTGGCGGGGTCCGCGCGTGCGTCGGGGCTGCGCTCGCCAGCTGCTGCGGTGGTCGGAGGAGGGGTGGGCGGCGGGGGGAGAGGAACCCTAGCGCGCTCCGCCGATCCCGTTTGGGGGGGATCGATCCGAGCGAGGAGACAGGCGAGGGGAGCGTTCGGCTGGTGGGTCTGGGCGCCGCGAGTTTCTAGGGTTTGGAGGGCTGGGAAGGCGAGGGAGGGGGTGGGTGGGGGCGGCGGAGCCCGGGAGCGAGGTCGCCGGTGGGTGGAAGGGGTTCGGCGGCGGTGGCGAGAGGCTAGGTGCGAGATGGGTCGGCGCAGTATGGGTGGGGGTGGGGGATTGGGGGAAGAAAGGGGGTTGGCTAGGGGGATGCTTAGCAATGGCGCACCCACCAGCGGTGCGCCATTAGAAATGTTTTTTTGGATAGCAATGGCGCACCCCCTAGAGGTGCGCCATTAGTAATCTTTTTTTTGGATAGCAATGGTGCACCACCTAAAGGTGCGCCATTAATAATCTTTTTTTTGGATAGCAATGGCGCACCCCTAGAGGTGCGCCATTAGTATTATTTTTTAGGATTTTTTGTTGCCTAGAGGATGGCCGGCAGCGGCGTCTTGAACCCTAGGTCTCGCTCGAGGGGAGGGAGGGGGTGGGTGGTCGTCAGCGGCGGTGGAGCGGGGGAGGGTGTGGGTGGTCATCGGCGACGGTGGAGCGGGGGACGGTGCGGGGGGTCGGCGGCGGCCGTGGAGCGGGGAAGGGTGCGGGGGGTCGTCGGCGGCGGTGGAGCGGGGAAGGGCGCGGGGGGTCGTCGTCGGTGGTGGAGCGGGGAAGGGTCCGGGGGTCGTCGGCGGCGGTGGAGCGGGGGGGTCGGCGGCGGCGGGGTGGGGGAGGGTGCGGGGGGTCATTGGCGACGGAGCGGGGAAGGGTGCGGGGGGTCGGCGGCAGCGGTGGAGCGGGGAGGGTGCGGGGGGGGGGGGGTGCTCGGCTGTGAGGGGGATCTGGCGAGGGGGGATAGCGATCGAGATGGAGGACACTGGAATAGAAGAAATATCATTTCAATATGTTGAAATACAATCGAGAAATGAAGGCTACAATTTAAATACAATCGATCTTAGCTAGCTATCTGTTCACAATCTTCTTGCCCTTATTTTTCGCAAATGGAGTTCTTCTGTGGAATGGACGCCCTTTAGGTAGGGTGGTCCTGCTTCTTCTTGTGGTGTATGGCACTTCATCGTCGTCGTCATGTTCCATCTTCGGGTCGCCGTACTTGTCGAAGTCTTGCTCATTGGCGACTCCATCCATTCCGATGATCTTCCTTTTGCCTCTCCTCACGACAACACGACTGGGCTTTGACGGGTCGGTAATGAAGCAGCATTGGTCCACTTGGGAAGCCAGCACCCATGGCTCATTTTTCGCGGTGACGTTTGCGCCCGCGGTCTTGGATTTGGCTTCGGGTATAACCATGGTGGTGAAATACCGGTCTTCTTTTAGGACGCTCTTGGCCCATCTGACACGGAACATCGAAAACTTCTCTCCAGCATAGCTCAGCTCCCAGATCTCCTCGATCCTTCCGTAGTATCTGTCCTTGTCATTACCGGTGTAGGATTCCTTCGTTACCCCGGAGTTCTGATAACCATCACTCTTCATGTCCTTGTCCTTGGTGTAGAATGTGTAGCCGTTGATATCGTACGCCTCATAGGTCATCGGGTTGTGCTCGGCGCCCTGTGACAAGGCGAATATGAGTTTTTCTTCCGCGGAAGAATCCTCATGTAAAGGGTACGACAGAAGCTTCTCCTAGAACCAACGCGTGAAACATGAGTTGTGCTCTTTGATTATATCTCCTTCCGTCCTCTGTTAGCCTCAGTCATTGTACGTCTTCTCAATAAAGGTTTTGTGTTCTACCACCGAAGGATCGACCACGTCTATGTGTTGTAGCGCGATTAGGTTTGCTCTTTCAAAGTCGGCGAGTCGACCCTCGAAGTCGACATGCATTTCGCGGTGACCCCATCCAGCGAGCCTGCCGAGGTGCCTGTTGACGGGCAGACCAACGGGGTTCTCGATGCCTAGATAATTCATGCAGTAGGAGATGCACTCTTCGGTCAGGAAGCCCCTGGCTATGCTTCCCTCTGGACGTGACATGGTGCGAATGTATCCTTTGATGACACCATTCATCCTTTCAAACGACATCATGTTGTGTAGGAACATCGGCCCGAGTTGGATGATATCCTCCATGATATGGACCAGCAGATGCACCATAACATCGAAGAATGCGGGCGGGAAGTACATCTCAAGCTCGCATAGTATCACCACAATCTCTTTCTGTAGCCTTCTGAGTTGCCTCACGCCAACCGACTTCCGAGAGATGACGTCGAAAAAGTTGCATAGGCCAAATAGTGTTTCACTGACGTGCGCGTCCATGATCCCACGGATTGCAACTAGAAGTATCTGCGTCATCAGCACATGACAGTCGTGAGACTTCATCCCGCTGAACTTCTGCTTCGCTGGGTCTAGGTATCTTCTTATCTTCCCCGCGTAACCGTAAGGAAGTTTTACTCCTATGAGGCAGGTGAAAAACTGCTCGATCTCCTCCTGACTTAGAGTGAAGCACGCGGGAGGGTAGTCATTTCCGGTCTTCTTGGCCTTTTTGCCTTTGCGACGACTTTCCGTGTCCTGCTTCGCCTCATCATCATCATCATCATCATCATCATCATCATCATCATCATCATCATTAATGTGAAGCTCCTCCCTGATGCCCATTGATTTCATGTCTGCCCTTTGCTTTCGGCCCATCTTTGGTCCTCTCTGGCATGTTGAGCAGGGTACCAAGAAGGCTCTCGCACACCTTCTTCGTGATATGCATGACATCAAGGCTGTGAGGCACACGGTGGATCTTCCAGTACAACAAGTCCCAGAAAACAGACCTTGTTTTCCATACCTTCAGCAGCGGCTCTAGCGCCTTTCGCTTCTTTCCCGGCTCTGGCGCCTTTTGCTTCTTTCCCGAAAGTGGGCAACCTTTCCAATTTTTCAACAGCTCGTCTATTTCCTCGCCGCTCCTCGTACGCGGGCGTCTTCAGGGTTCGGTTTCACCATCGGACAGATCCTTGCATTTTTTTCCATGTTCATCGTCGCGAAGCCACCTTTGATGTCCCATGAACATGGTTTGCAAAGACCCGGGATCTCTATCTAGCTGGCGATACGTTGTGTCATCCATGCACCTGACGCATCCAGAAACTCCATGGACCACCAGCCCCGCGAGATATCGATAACCGAGATAGTCGTGCACTGTCGTGAGCAATGTAGCTCTCATAGGGAAATATTCTTTCTCTGCGGCATTCCACGTATTGGCTGGCGTTTTCCACAGTGTGTCTACCTCCTCATTCAGCAGCCCCATATACAGATTGATGTCGTTCCCTCGTTGTTTCAGCCCTTCAATTAGCATACTCATTTGAATGTACCTCCTCTTCATGCACAACCAGGGGGGAAGGTTGTACATCCACAGAAACACAGGCCAGGTGCTATGTGTGCTTCTCTGGCTGCTAAACAGATTGACTCCATCGGTGCTCGCGCCCAGCATGATGTTCGTCGGATCGTCCCCAAATTCTGGGTGTTCGAAGTTCAACGCTTGCCACTGGCTCGCATCCTTAGGGTGACTCAGCATCTTGTCTTTTTTATTTATCTCTAGATCATTTCCGGCATCTTCTTGTTTCTTCTCCTCCCTATCCGCGTGCCAACGCAGGAGCTTTGCTAGCTTAGGGTCCGTGAAATACTGCTGCAGACGAGGAGTGATCGGAAAGTACGACACCAATTTTCGAGGAGCTTTCTTCCTCTTCTTGTATCGAGTAACACCGCACACCGGACATATGGAAGACTCCACGTGCTCGTCCCGATAAATGATGCAATTGTTCATGCACACATGGTATTTCACGTGCGGTAAATCCAGAGGACACACTATTTTCTTCGCCTCCTCGAAACTAGTTGGGCACTTGCTCCCCTTGGGAAGACGTTCGTGCTAGAATGACATGTTCTCGTCGAAGCATGCGCCGGTCATTTTGTGTTTTACCTTCATCTCCAGAGCCACGAGCGTTACTTTCAGGCGGGTATCCTCGGGCCTGCATCTTTCATACAATGGAGTAACCACGTCTATCTCCAGTTGATCCAGCCTGGCTTTCTCTCAGGCGGCAGCTCTTGTGTTATCCGTCTGCTTGAGAACCAACTCTTGAATATGAGGGTCCTGCACCCAGTCCATCGATGGTCCATCGTCGTCTGCTCCGGCATCTTCAACTTCCTCATCATCATGTCCGGCATCTTCTACGTGATGACTGTGTACACCATCACCGTCGTGATCATGTCCTGGATATTCTTCTTCTTCTCGCCTGCCCTCGCCACCGGTGGTTGTCTTGCTGCCCTTCCTCGTTTCTTGGCCGGCCCCCATGGACGACTTCATAGTCATCTTCATCACCTTGCCACCGATAGCCATCCATGAAACCACGCAAGAGCAGGTGGTCCCACACCTGCCCGGAATCCGGGTCAGCAATAAGGCTCTTTAGCTTGCATCTTCGACACGGACATCTTATCTCCGTCTCGTTCTTTTGAAGCTTCTCAGCCTTCGCGGAGCTCAAAAACCTATTCATGATGCCTTCGGTCATCGTGCGGACCATGGTCGCCTGCGGGGTAGAGCAAAATGATATTTTAGAACCAAGAAAAAATTTGGCATGACTTTCCCTAAAAATAGGACCAAAAAGAATGCATAGTGCCAAAATTCTCGCCAAAACGGAAATGAATCAACATTCCGGCAAAATATTGGCAACTATCGCATTTCAAATACCGGTACCTGCAAACACAAACATATATGCAACACCACAAACATACATAGATCTAGCTAGGCCATAAAAAGTGCATGTGCATGGTGTTGGAGGGAGAAAAAAAGTAGATCTACAACATAAAGACAGCTTTCCCTTACTTACCTATCAAAAAAGGTAATTTAACCACTTAATTTGGATGAATCCATGGTGCAAATGAGGTGAGGAGGAGGAGGTAGTCGAGACAAGCTTGGAGGAGGAGGTGGAGAGAATGAAGTGGGGAAAGTGAGTGTGTAAGTGTGGCTGTCCAAAATATCTAGCTGATCCTAGGTTACTAATGCCGCACCACCCACAAATGCGCCATTAGTAACCCTGGTTACTAATGGCGCACCAGCTTGTGCTGCGCCATTAGTAGTTTTGCAAAAAAAATGACAGTAGTGGCGCACGTGGTGAGTGGTGCGCCATTACTAGTTAAACTAGTAATGGCGCACTGTTACCTGGTGCACTATTAGTATTTTTGGAAAAAAATATGTTAGTAGTGGCACACCATTGGTGTGGTGCGCCATTAGTCTGATAGACACTAATGGCGCACCAGCACATGGTGCGCCACTGCTATATAGTAGTGGCGCACCACATGTCTTGTGCGCCATTAGTGTGCATATTATCTATAGCCCTTTTTCCTAGTAGTGCTCTATCAAATTGCCATGGGCGTCCAAGGAGAAGATGGCAAATGGTCATTGGAACGACGTCGCACTCCAAGGTGTCTTCGTAGGCGCCAATTTTGAAGGAGACTTGAACTCGATGCTTGACCTGGATAGTCCCGGAGTCGCTAAGCCATTGCACTTTGTATGGATGAGGGTGCTTCGTCTTGGGAAATTGGAGCTTGGAGCAAAGTTCTTCACTTGCGAGGTTATGACAACTCCCTCCACCGATGATGACCTTGACGGATCGTCCATTGATGCCGACCTTGGTGTGGAATATGTGGCATCTTTGGTCTTCTTCTTGGTGATGTTGGAGAGTCAAGACTTTGGATAAGACAAGGGCGGGACTTGAATCTTCATCGCAAAAGACTTGTTCTTCTTCATCGTTCACTTGGCGGTGCATGGCGAATTGCTCAAGGGCTTCCATTTCGCCTTCACTCATTGACTCATAAGTGCCATCGTCCTTGAGGATCATGGTTTGCTTGTTGGTGCACTCATAGGAATTGTGGCCTCGGCCTCCGCATGTGAAGCATTTGAAGGAACTCATCTTGACGGTATCATCGGTGGGGGTTGAGGATGATGAAGCTCTCGGCTTGAAGTTGCATGAAGTAGGAGGATGACTTGGAGTTGACGAAGCTTTCCTGGAACTCGACTTGTCAATGTTGCTACTAGAAGGCTTGGTAGACGGTGTTGGAGTCATTGAAGCTTGGTTGTTGGAGAAGTCGTACGACTTGGATGAGAACTTGGCATACTTGAAATCATCTTGCACTTGGCGTTCCGCTTTCGTAGCTTGGTGCACTAGCTCGATGAGGTTCGAGTATGGTTGGAAGTCGGCGATCTTCTTGATGGGATGATTGAGTCCAATCAAGAAATGTGCCATAGTTTGCTCATCGTCTTCCGTGACATTGGCTCGTATCATGGCAATCTCCATCTTCTTGTAGTACTCTTCTACGCTCTTGGTTCCTTGCTTGAGTAGTTAGAGTTTCTTGAAGAGCTCGCGGTTGTAGTAGGTAGGCACGAAGCGTGCTCTCATGACATCCTTCATTTGCGCCCAAGTGGTGATGGGTGGTTCACCTCTTGCCTCACGGTGCTTGATGATTTGTTCCCACCAAATGAGGACATAGTCTTGAAACTCAAGGGATGCCGTTGCGATTTTCTTCTCTTCATCGTAGTTGTGCAAACGGAAGATCTTATCAACTTTCAATGCCGATGAAACGTACTCTCGGGATCGTTGCTTCCGTTGAACTTGGGCATGGTGAACTTGAGCTTGTCGTGGTGTTGCTCTTCATTGTGTTGGGGTCGGGGATGATGACGTCCATGTTGTTGATGATTGTCAAGCTCGTGTCTCTCTTGGTGAGGAGGGTTGTCAACCTCATGCTGCTCTTGTCGTGGAGGATCTCCATTGTCTTCATACTCTTGATGAATGTGATGTTCTTGGCGAGCTTGTGGAGGAGCTTGTCGAGCTCGAGGAGGAGCTTGAGGAACTTGACGGTGCACGCGAGCTTGAAATCTTCATTCTTGAATTTCTTCGCGAAGTGCCTCTTCTTGTTCACGAGCTTGTCTACCTCAGTCGGCTACGGCTTGACTTGAATCTCGGAGGGCTTGTTGCGCTGCAAGTGCTTGATCTTCACGGAGTTATTGTTCTTGGCGTTGTGCTTCGGCATCTTGTGCAACTTGGTGTAGACGCGCTCGCTCTTCCTCTTCATGTTGGCGTTGTCATTGCCGTTCTCGTGCTAGCGCAAAAGCCTCTCGGGTTTGACGTCGTCGGAGCTCTTGAGAGTCGGTGTCACGTAGAGGATTGAGGCTTTCTGGACGATCGTTGTGCACGGCACGACGTAGAGTGTTCGATGTTGGTGTACTTGAGCATGAGGGGGTGAAGTCGGAGTGGCGACTTGAACGGCTCCTTCTTGAAGTGGAAGAAGAGTGGTTGAGCAACAAAGCATGAATCTCGTCCATTCTTGCATCATTCTCTTGCTTGTGATCGTCAAGCTTGTGGTCGAAGTAGTCCCTTGTACGTTGCTCTGAGATTCGCAAGTCAGCGGCGAGGTTGTCCATGCGTTCACTCATAGTTTGTTTCTCTTGATGCAAACCACGTTGTGCACCCAAGAGGTGACTCTTGGTGATGAAGGAGTTCATGTCGTCGTCTTGCTCCCTGAAGAGTGGGTTGGTAGAAGTACTTGGCCTGTCCATCATTCCAAGACAAATGTGAGTGGTAGAAAGAGAAGAACGAATACCAAATGTACCTTGACCGAAGTTGAAGGTGGATCGATGATCACTCCAATGTAGGACAAGGAAATAGCACAATTCGTACTAGCTCTTGTCGGTTTCTCACACCTACACAAGTAAAGGCTTATGGTGGATCTTGGTTAGGATGGTGGCACAAAATTTGATGCAATTGTAAGTGAGCTTCTCTAATGTTGGAAAAGATTCGAAAGATGCAATGTAACAAGTAGACCAGTCATATAAGGTACACGTAAACACACACGCAAAAATATAAATGGGGTCGTGCAACCAAGGTTGAGCCAAAATGTGGAATCCACAAAAATGCTCTTGTTGCACAACACTAGAGAGACGCTAGCATGATTGCACAATAGGCGGATACAAGAACTTGTGCACAAGCTACTTAGCAAAAATGCAACGACTTCTATCCCAAGTATGCTCTATACAAGGTGTTTCGATGATATGATCCAAGATGATCGAGTATGACACTCTTAATGTTGTATGATGCTATGGTTCTTACTTAAAAGCTCTTTGCTTATCTTTCCTCTTTGCTTAAAATCTTGTTTGGCTCTTTGATGTTTGAGCTCTTTTCTCATGCAATGCTTGATGAACCAAGATAGAAATTGTGTATGCGATGAAAACTTTGTGACACAAAAGATGATACCAATATATGCAACAATGATGTTTGTATGCTATGGGAAGTATGATGACTAATGTGCACAAGTCTCGTTGCTGGCAATACTCAATGGCTAGTCTCGATGGGTAAGCAACGCAAAGTAGTAAGGCTATGATGTCTATCATTGTAATGGCAAGAGTGATATGTCCAATACCAAGACGAGGTTACCGTTCTTGCGTACGGTATGGTGTCAAAATGGTTGACCGAAATACCAATATGTTGTTGAGGTTGTCGTTCCTGATGACGCGTCTGTGGCGAAGATGAGCAGCGGTGATGTTGATGTCGAACCGTACCTAGATAGCCGAAACACAAAAGGATACGATACCGCAACTCAAATTCTCAAAACTCGAAGTAGCAAACGTGTCGGAGAGAAAAATGGGTAAGAAATGGTGGTGGTATGCGGAAGTGGGGATGGTGTATAGGTGGTAGGAGTGCATATGCGAAAATGTGGGGCAGTGGTGGTGACTAGGCTGAAAAAATTTCAGTTTTGTCAGGGAACTCCGGACGTCCGCTGAGGGAGCGGTCGTCCGGTCGTCGGATGTCCGGTGGCGATCGGACGTCTGGTGGCGATCGGACGTCCGGTGCCTGGGGACTGTTCGGGCACGGGAAGAACTGCACATGGGCAAGGTCGGTGATGTGAAATTCGTCGATTGCGGGCGATTTCGTGGATGGAAAGGGTGGAGACAAGGGGGAAAAGCTAGATCCACTCAACACAAAGAAAATCCACGGATCCAGACCAACAAAATCACAACACACCAACAAATCACAAAAACAATTTGGGGCTATTTTTGTGGGGAATTTTCGAATTAGGACGAAAAACAACAAAAATAAGGCTAGAAACACAACGGGGAGGCTATGAAATCATGATCAATGTGGCTCTAGATACCATGATGATGTAGGGTAGGAACCCTAGGGGCCGATCTTTCATGAAAGGAGCGGATCTTGTGATGAACACGAAGAACGCAAGGAGGGAAATGAGGGAGATCACAAGGGGAAACACAAGAGGAGCACTCAAACTAACAAGGAGAAGTCACAAAAGTGCTAGATCCTTGAATACATAAGAGAAGATACACGATCCAAAGTCAACAAGGGACGATACACGGTAACCGGTCTTCTCTGTGAGGAGGTCTTGATGTTCTTCCGTAAAGAGGGGTCTTGAATCCGCTGGGGGATCTTCTCCGTAGGAGGCTCGAATCTCCGAGGAGAAGGTAACCAAGTGGATGAGCAAAGCTCTCACACAAAATATGAGCTAATTCTTTGCTAACCCTAGAAAGGAGGTGGGAGAGGTCTATTTATAGTCTAAGTGCAAATGGGGGCGAAAGTAGGGGTACATGGGCCTCGGGCCCGAATCTGGACGCAGCCAGGTACCGTACGTTCGCTGGTGGCCGGTCGTCCGATGTCTCAGGAGCGGCCGGTCGTCCGGTGTCCTTCATACGTCCACTGGTTCTGCTCTGTGATGGGGGTGCTGGACGTCCAGAAACGTCGGACTTCTGCTGATGTGGGCTCGGATGCCGTCGCGCCGGTTGTCCGGTCGGGGCCGGACGTCCGGTCTTTTGCCTCGAGTGCAGGGGTACCGGTCGTCCGGTCTGGACTAGACGTCCGCTCGTTTGGCTCGGATGCAGGTGCGCCGGTCATTCGGTCTGGATCGGACGTCCGCTGATTCTTCAGGCTCCCGACGTCCGTTCTCGGCCGGTCGTCCGGTGGCTAGGACTTTTCCTGCAGCTCCTCTTCTTCGTCTCCGTCTTCACGTCCATCTTCCTCTTCTTCTTGTCCTTGCTCCTTAGCTTCTCCATGATACCTGAGCATGCACAATGTGTCCATATTAGGTAGTAGCCATGTCTTGTGTGCATCGAAGTGGCATTGTGAGAGGAGAGATGTCACCTCGGTTTCAACAGCTCTTGCACGTGCTCATGTCATGGGTCGAAGAGGTGTCATAGGAGATGTAGTTGGGTCCATGGGGGTGGCCTCCGCATCAAAAGATCTGCATGCCACCACGGAGGTGCCTCCCGAGCCTTGGTTCCCATATGGTTGATGGTGTTGGAACCCCTTGGGATGAAGGGTGGCACGCTCTGCTGGCGTCAGGCAAGTTGCCCCGGCAAGGATCTTGCCAATGCTGCGGAAGCCACCCCTGCAAGGGTCTTGCCGGGGGGAGTCCACCTCGCATTCTTGCTCTCTTTGCGCCTCTGGTCTTGGCGTTGCTTTGGTCGTCTTGTGCTCCGGCTTCCCTCCTCTGCCCTTCTTAGTGTGGCCGTGGGCGTGGCTTTGACTGCCCATGCACAAGCAAAGGGGTGCAAAAGGAGAGCCCCTACTTTTGTGCGCTGATAGGAGCCCCTGGGCCTGGTCCACACATAAGTGTGACGCGTTGTTGGGCTAGGCCCAGAATGGTGTGCGGGCAGGTGGGGCTGATTTTTACCGCAGTAACTTCTCCGTCAGCTGCGCTTCCCGATGACCCGCGTTGAGTGCGCAATGTGGGGGGTCATGCATGACTTGGGGGTCATGCATGGGGCGGTTTCTGCATGCATGCGTCACATCGTGGTAAAGAGGCGGCCTGCGCCTTCCCCATAAAAAAGGAACAACCGCGGGGCGCTACTCATTTACCCTCCATGTCTTCTCCAATCTCAGAACCGCCGTCCCTTCCTTCTTCCTCCTCAAGCTCTTGCCCTTGCTCGCCGCCGCTGTGTTTTTGTTGCCCTTTCTCTTCCACCTCTCGCAGCCGCCATGGCACCCAAAACCAGCAAGGGCAAAGGAGTGGCCAGGGATGCCGGGAGGACGGAGCCGCTGAAGAGCGAGTCGGCGGCGCGGCAGACATAGCTCGCCTACTTCCCCTCGACGGTCGATGCGGTCCACCTCCAGGAGAACTTCAGGCCCCTGTGGGGGTGCAAGACGGGGGGAGAGTCGACGGGGCATCCAGCCACGCGCTTCATCCCTGTCGATTGCGCCAAGGCTGCCCGAATCGGTGCCCATTATTCGTCGACTACTTTTCCTGTGGCCTCTGACCTACTTTTTCTGATTGCTTCAACGATGTCATGCACACCTATGGCTTCCACCTCCTAGATTTCACTCCAAATGCCGTGGCGCCCATGGTTCTTTTCGCCCATCTCTACGAGAGCTTCACCGGAGTATACCCCAACAAGGCGCTTTTCCTCCATTACTTGTACCCTCGGGTCCAGAGGGGAGGCGCCATTTCCGGTTGTGTCACCTGGATCCCAAGGACCCTGGATAAGGGGACATATCCAGAGGGCGCCCAAAAGGAGAGGTGGGAGGAGTGGCAGAGCCGGCGGTGCTGGATTGAGGGGGAGGACCCTCAGGAGTTTTGCCAGGTTCGCCAGATGCCGCCGCTTCATAGAGATGACTGGGGCGATGTCGATGCCCAGGATGGGAAGCTCACAGTCGCCATCACCAGAATCCATCATCTCACCGTCGCCGGGCTCACCCTGTTGATGATTGGGGCGGATTTCATTCGCCTCCGCATCACTCCTCTGCCCAACAAGGGGAGGCCGGCCTGGCTTTCCAGCAATGCGGCTGACATCATGCGGCTCCGCGCCGGCCTGAACCAGAACTTCACGGTGATGGGGCACGCCCACTTCTGCCAGCGGCTCTTTCACCTCGACATGAACCGCGATGGCAGGGCTGAGAGGACCGGCAAGTTTGCGAAGGCCGGCAAGGTCACCAAGGGGCCACAGTTCGGGTTGCCCACAGGGGTGGTCCCGGTGAGCAACAACTCCTGCCAAACTGATATTATTGCCATGATGCCGGACTACAATGCGCATGGCCTTGACCCGAATTGGGTCGAGCCGAAGGCGGACTTGGTGCAGGAGTTCTTCGACACCCTGTCGGAGAAGTACGTCCACGAAGAGTCGCGACTCATCCAGGACACCACCCAAGTGGAGCTAGACTACATTTCCGCCAAGGCAGCGGAGGCGGTGCTCGCCGAGGAGGCCGGCAGCGCTGGCGGCATGGAGGATGAAACCGTGGCGGCCGCGGAGGAGAAGGAGCTCGCCCGATGGGCGGAATCCGCTGAGGAGGCCAGCAGCGCCGGCACCTAGGCCCCTCTCATTGAAGATGAGGTCGACGAGTTGTCCGGGGAGGAGGCCGAGGCTGTTGAGCCCACATCCACAATGAGAGGGTGTGTCCTGCGGCGAGCCATCTCTGGTGAGCCGGTCCGGCCCGGCAGGAACGCATGACCGCAAAAACCTCCAGAGGCGTCCATGCGTCAAACGAGGGTTGTGGCGGAGGGGGTGGCGAAGAAGAAAGCGACTACCCCTTCTTCGTCCAAGCGTCCTCGGACTCCACCCACTTCCCCTCCTCCTTCAGGTGACGACACGGAGGTCTTCTTCGACCTCGGGTCTCTTAGCCCGAGGAGGAAGAGGAAGGCAGCGGAAGAGGAGGCGTAGGATGAGTAAGTATCTTGTTTTTTGCCATCCCCCTCCCCTCGGACCGTGCCACTTTTCTTGATTTGTCTTCATCTTCACATGAATAGGGAGACGCTGGCCGAGAGGATGGCGAAGACGGCCAAGGCCTCGGCGGGTGGCCAGCCCCCGACGGGCACCTCGAGTATGCCGCTGGTAGTGGTGGAGAGCAGCCCCCGACGCAGCCCCCAATGTGCGTTCAATACTCGCTCCCCATTGACGTGTGCTGGGGCACGACATTGTCGTGGTTGCAGGAGGAGAACAGCATCAGGAGGAGCCATTTGTTGGGGAACGTTGCAGAAAACAAAAATTTTCCTACTCGTTTCACCAAGATCATCTAGGAGTTCATCTAGCAACGACTCAAGGGAGTGAGTTTGCATCTACATACCACTTGTAGATCACGAGCGGAAGCGTTCGTTAGAACGAGGTTGAAGTAGTCGTACTCGACGTGATTCCGATCACCGATGACCAAGCGCTGAAAGAACAGCGCCTCCGCGTTCAACACACGTACGGGACGATGGCGTCTCCTCCGTCTTGATCCAGCAAGGATGAAGGAGAGGTTGAGGAAGACAACTCCAATGGCAGCACGACGGCGTGGTGCAATTGGTACAGCAGTTCTCCGGCAGGGCTTCGCCAAGCAAAGACGGAGAAAAAGAGGAGTTGGGGAGGGGAGGGGCTGCGCCTTCAATTGTGTGTTGCAGCCCTCCCCTCACCCCTCTATATATAGGAGGAGAGGGCAAGGGGGGCCGGCCATCTAGGGGAAACCCTAGATGGGGGCGGCGGCCAAAGGGGAGGAGGAAAGGGTGGCTTGCCCCCCAAGCTAGGGGGGCGCCCCCTTCTCCCCTTTAGGGTTTCCCCTCCCCAAACCCTAGCCGCATGGGCCTAGATGGGGAGGCGCGCCCAGCCCACTAGGGGCTGGCTCCCTCTCCCACTTAGCCCATGTGGCCCCCCGGGAGGGGTGGCCCCTCCCGGTGGACCCCCGGAACCCTCCCGGTGGCCCCGGTACAATACCGGCATGCCCCCGAAACTTTCCGGAGTCCGTTTAACCACTTTCCATATATAAATCTTTACCTCCGAACTATTCCGGAACTCCTCGTGACGTCCGGGATCTCATCCGGGACTCCGAACAACATTCGGTAATCACATACTTGTCTTCCTAATAACCCTAGCGTCACCGAACCTTAAGTGTGTAGACCCTACGGGTTCGGGAGACATGTAGACATGACCGAGACGACCTCTGGTCAATAACCAACAGCGGGATCTGGATACCCATGTTGGCTCCCACATGTTTCTCGATGTTGTCATCGGATGAACCACTATGTCAAGGGTTCAAGCAACCCCGTATTCTATTCCCTTTGTCAGACGGTATGTTACTTGCCCGAGACTCGATCGTTGGTATCCCAATACCTCGTTCAGTCTCGTTACCGGCAAGCCACTTTACTCGTACCGTAATGCATGATCCCGTGACCAGACACTTGGTCACTTTGAGCTCATTATGATGATGCGTTACCGAGTGGGCCCAGTGATACCTCTCCGTCATACGGAGTGACAAATCCCAGTCTTGATCCGTGTCAACCCAACAGACACTTTCGGAGATACCCATAGTATACCTTTATAGTCACCCAGTTACGTTGTGACGTTTGGTACACCCAAAGCACTCCTACGGTATCCGGGAGTTACACGATCTCATGGTCTAAGGAAAAGATACTTGACATTGCAAAACTCTAGCAAACGAACTATATGATCTTTATGCTATGTTTAGGATTGGGTCTTGTCCATCACATCATTCTCCTAATGATGCGATCTCGTTATCAATGACATCCAATGTCCATAGTCAGGAAACCATGACTATCTGTTGATCAACGGGCTAGTCAACTAGAGGCTTACTAGGGACATGTTGATGTCTGTTATTCACACATGTGTTACGATTTCCGGATAACACAATTATAGCATGAATAAAGACAATTACCATGAACAAGGAAATATAATAATAATGCTTTTATTATTGCCTCTAGGGCATATTTCCAACAGTCTCCCACTTGCACTAGAGTCAATAATCTAGTTACATTGTGATGAATCGAACACCCATGGAATTCTGGTGTTGATCATGTTTTGCCCTAGGGAGAGGTTTAGTCAACGGATCTGCTACATTCAGGTCCGTATGTACTTTACAAATTTCTATGTCTCCATCCTGAACATTTTCACGAATGGAGTTGAAGCGACGCTTGATGTGCCTTGTCTTCTTGTGAAACCTGGGCTCCTTGGCAAGTGCAATAGCTCCAGTGTTGTCACAGAAGAGCTTGATCGGCCCCGACGCATTGGGTATGACTCCGAGGTCGGTGATGAACTCCTTCACCCAAATTGCTTCATGCGCTGCCTCCGAGGCTGCCATGTACTCCGCTTCACATGTAGATCCCGCCACGACGCTTTGCTTGCAACTGCACCAGCTTACTGCCCCTCCATTCAAAATATACACGTATCCGGTTTGTGACTGAGAGTCATCCAGATCTGTGTCGAAGCTAGCGTCGACGTAACCCTTTACGACGAGCTCTTCGTCACCTCCATAAATGAGAAACATCTCCTTAGTCCTTTTCAGGTACTTCAAGATATTCTTGACCGCTGTCCAGTGTTCCTTGCCGGGATTACTTTGGTATCTTCCTACCAAACTTACGGCAAGGTTTACATCAGGTCTGGTACACAGCATGGCATACATAATAGAACCTATGGCTGAGGCATAGGGGATGACACTCATCTCTTCTATTTCTTCTGCCGTGGTCGGACTTTGAGCTGAGCTCAATTTCATACCTTGTAACACAGGCAAGAACCCCTTCTTAGATTGATCCATATTGAACTTCTTCAATATCTTATCAAGGTATGTACTTTGTGAAAGACCTATGATGCGTCTCGATCTATCTCTATAGATTTTGATGCCTAATATATAAGCAGCTTCTCCAAGGTCCTTCATTGAAAAACTCTTATTCAAGTAGGCCTTAATGCTGTCCAAGAGTTCTATATCATTTCCCATCAAAAGTATGTCATCTACATATAATATGAGAAATGCTACAGAGCTCCCACTCACTTTCTTGTAAACACAGGCTTCTCCATAAGTCTGTGTAAACCCAAACGCTTTGATCATCTCATCAAAGCGAATGTTCCATCTCCGAGATGCTTGCACCAGCCCATAAATCGAGCGTTGGAGCTTGCACACCTTGTCAGCATTCTTAGGATCAACAAAACCTTCCGGCTGCATCATATACAATTCTTCCTTAAGGAAACCATTAAGGAATGCCGTTTTGACGTCCATTTGCCATATTTCATAATCGTAAAACGCGGCAATTGCTAACATGATTCGGACGGACTTTAGCTTCGCTACCGGTGAGAAAGTCTCATCGTAGTCAACCCCTTGAACTTGTCGATAACCCTTAGCGACAAGCCGAGCTTTATAGATGGTCACATTACCATCCACGTCTGTCTTCTTCTTAAAGATCCATTTATTTTCTATGGCTCGCCGTTCAACGGGCAAGTCAGTCAAAGTCCATACTTCGTTTTCATACATGGATCCTATCTCGGATTTCATGGCTTCTAGCCATTTGTCGGAATCCGGGCCCGCCATCGCTTCTTCATAGTTCGAAGGTTCACCGTTGTCTAACAACATGATCTCCAAGACAGGGTTAGCGTACCACTCTGGTGCGGAACGTGTCCTTGTGGACCTTCGAATTTCAGTAGGAGCTTGATTAGAAGTATCTTGATCATTATCATTAACTTCCTCTCTAGTCGGTGCTGGTACCTCAGGAACATTTTCTTGAGTTGCGCCATTTTCCGGTTCAAGAGGTAATACTTCATCAAGTTCTACTTTCCTCCCACTTACTTCTTTCAAGAGAAAATCTTTCTCTAGAAAGGATCCATTCTTGGCAACAAAGATCTTGCCTTCGGATCTGAGGTAGAAGGTATACCCAATAGTTTCTTTTGGGTATCTTATGAAGACGCATTTTTCCGACTTGGGTTCGAGCTTTTCAGGTTGAAGTTTCTTGACATAAGCATTGCATCCCCAAACTTTTAGAAACGACAGCTTAGGTTTCTTTCCAAACCATAATTCAAACGGTGTTGTCTCAACGGATTTCGACGGAGCCCTATTTAAAGTGAATGCGGCAGTCTCTAAAGCATAGCCCCAAAAAGATAGCGGCAGATCGGTAAGAGACATCATAGACCGCACCATATCTAATAGAGTGCGATTACGACGTTCGGATACACCGTTACGCTGAGGTGTTCCAGGCGGCGTGAGCTGTGAAACTATTCCACATTTTCTTAAGTGTGTGCCAAATTCGTGACTCAAGTATTCTCCTCCACGATCTGATCGTAGAAACTTGATTTTCCTGTCACGTTGATTCTCAACCTCACTCTGAAATTCCTTGAACTTCTCAAAGGTTTCAGACTTGTGTTTCATTAAGTAAATATATCCATATCTACTCAAATCATCAGTGAGGGTGAGAACATAATGATAGCCACCGCGAGCCTCAACACTCATTGGACCGCACACATCGGTATGTATGATTTCCATCAAGTTGGTTGCTCGCTCCATTGTTCCTGAGAACGGAGTCTTGGTCATTTTACCCATAAGGCATGGTTCGCACGTGTCAAATGATTCATAATCAAGAGACTCTAAAAGTCCATCAGCATGGAGCTTCTTCATGCGTTTGACACCTATGTGACCAAGGCGGCAGTGCCACAAGTATGTGGGACTATCATTATCAACCTTACATCTTTTGGTATTCACACTAAGAACATGTGTAGCATTACGCTCGAGATTCATTAAGAATAAACCATTCACCATAGGAGCATGACCATAAAACATATCTCTCATATAAATGGAACAACCATTATTCTCGGATTTAAATGAGTAGCCATCTCGAATTAAATGAGATCCAGATACAATGTTCATGCTCAAAGCTGGCACTAAATAACAATTATTGAGGTTTAAAACTAATCCCGTAGGTAAATGAAGAGGCAGCGTGCCGACGGCGATCACATCGACCTTGGAACCATTCCCGACGCGCATCGTCACCTCGTCCTTCGCCAGTCTCCGTTTATTCCGCAGCTCCTGCTTTGAGTTACAAATGTGAGCAACTGCACCGGTATCAAATACCCAAGAGCTACTACGAGTACTGGTTAGGTACACATCAATTACATGTATATCACATATACCTTTTGTTTTGCCAGCCTTCTTGTCTGCTAAGTACTTGGGGCAATTCCGCTTCCAGTGTCCGCTCCCCTTGCAATAAAAGCACTCAGTCTCAGGCTTGGGTCCATTCTTTGGCTTCTTCCCGGCAGCTTTCTTGCCGGGCGCGGCAACTTCCTTGCCGTCCTTCTTGAAGGCTTTCTTACCCTTGCCTTTCTTGAACTTAGTGGTTTTATTGACCATCAACACTTGATGTTCCTTCTTGACTTCTACCTCCGCTGATTTCAGCATTGAGAACAACTCAGGAATGGTCTTTTGCATCCCCTGCATGTTGAAGTTCATCACAAAGCTCTTGTAGCTTGGTGGAAGCGGCTGGAGGATTCTATCAATGACCGCATCATCCGGGAGATTAACTCCCAGCTGAGTCAAGCGGTTATGTAATCCAGACATAGTGAGTATGTGCTCACTGACAGAACTGTTTTCCTCCATCTTACAGCTGAAGAACTTGTCGGAGACCTCATATCTCTCGACCCGGGCATGAGCTTGGAAAACCATTTTCAGCTCTTCGAACATCTCATATGCTCCATGTCTCTCAAAACGCTTTTGGAGTCCCGGTTCTAAACTGTAAAGCATGCCGCACTGAACGAGGGAGTAGTCGTCAACACGTGTCTGCCAAGCGTTCATAACGTCTTGGTTCTGTGGGACGGGAGCTTCACCTAGCGATGCCTGTAGGACGTAATCTTTCTTGGCAGCTATGAGGATGATCCTCAGGTTCCGGACCCAGTCCGTATAGTTGCTACCATCGTCTTTCATCTTGGTTTTCTCTAGGAACGCATTGAAGTTGAGGACTACGTGGGCCATTTGATCTACAAGACATATTGTAAAATATTTTTAGACTAATGTTCATGATAGTAAAGTTCATCTAATCAAATTATATAATGAACTCCCACTTAGATTAGACATCCCTCTAGTCATCTAAGTGTTGCATGATCCGAGTTAACTAGGCCGTGTCCGATCATCACGTGAGACGGACTAGTCAACGTCGGTGAACATCTTTATGTTGATCGCATCTTCTATACGACTCATGCTCGACCTTTCGGTCTTCTGTGTTCCGAGGCCATGTCTATGCACATGCTAGGCTCGTCAAGTTAACCCTAAGTGTTTTGCATGTGTAAAACTGTCTTACACCCGTTGTATGTGAACGTAAGAATCTATCACACCCGATCATCACGTGGTGCTTCGAAACTACGAGCTTTAGCAACGGTGCACAGTTAGGGGGAACACTTCTTGAAATTATTATGAGGGATCATCTTATTTACTACCGTCGTTCTAAGTAAACAAGATGCAAAAACATGATAAACATCACATGCAATCAAATATTAAACGTGACATGATATGGCCAATATCACGTAGCTCCTTTGATCTCCATCTTGGGGCTCCATGATCATCTTGTCACCGGCTTGACACCATGATCTCCATCATCATGATCTCCATCATCGTGTCTCCATGAAGTTGCTCGCCAACTATTACTTCTACTACTATGGCTAACGCGTTTAGCAATAAAGTAAAGTAATTTACATGGCGTTTCTCAATGACACGCAGGTCATATTAAAAGAATAAAGACAACTCCTATGGCTCCTGCCGGTTGTCATACTCATCGACATGCAAGTCGTGATCCCTATTACAATAGCATGAACATCTCATACATCACATATAGATCATTCATCATTCATCACAACTTTGGCCATATCATATCACAAACCACTTGCTGCAAAAACAAGTTAGACGTCCTCTAATTGTTGTTGCAAGTTTTACGTGGCTGAATTAGGGTTCTAGCAAGAACGTTTTCTTACCTACGTGAAAGCCACAACGTGATTTGTCAACTTCTATTTACCCTTCATAAGGACCCTGTTCATCGAATCCGCTCCAGCTAAAGTGGGAGAGACAGACACCCGCCAGCCAACTTATGCAACTAGTGCATGTTAGTCGGTGGAACCGGTCTCACGTAAGCGTATGTGTAAGGTTGGTCCGGGCCGCTTCATCCCACAATACCGCTGAAGCAAGAAAAGACTAGTAGCGGCAAGAAGGTTGACAAATCCACGCCCACAACAAATTGTGTTCTACTCGCGCAAGAAGAACTACGCATAGACCTAGCTCATGATGCCACTGTTGGGGAACGTTGCAGAAAACAAAAAATTTCCTACTCGTTTCACCAAGATCATCTAGGAGTTCATCTAGCAACGAGTCAAGGGAGTGAGTTTGCATCTACATACCACTTGTAGATCACGAGCGGAAGCGTTCGTTAGAACGAGGTTGAAGTAGTCGTACTCGACGTGATTCCGATCACCGATGACCAAGCGCTGAAAGAACAGCGCCTCCGCGTTCAACACACGTATGGGACGATGGCGTCTCCTCCGTCTTGATCCAGCAAGGATGAAGGAGAGGTTGAGGAAGACAACTCCAATGGCAGCACGACAGCGTGGTGCAATTGGTACAGCAGTTCTCCGGCAGGGCTTCGCCAAGCAAAGACGGAGAAAGAGAGGAGTTGGGGAGGGGAGGGGCTGCGCCTTCAATTGTGTGTTGCAGCCCTCCCCTCACCCCTCTATATATAGGAGGAGAGGGCAAGGGGGGCCGGCCATCTAGGGGAAACCCTAGATGGGGGCGGCGGCCAAAGGGGAGGAGGAAAGGGTGGCTTGCCCCCCAAGCTAGGGGGGCGCCCCCTTCTCCCCTTTAGGGTTTCCCCTCCCCAAACCCTAGCCGCATGGGCCTAGGTGGGGAGGTGCGCCCAGCCCACTAGGGGCTGGCTCCCTCTCCCACTTAGCCCATGTGGCCCCCCGGGAGGGGTGGCCCCTCCCGGTGGACCCCCGGAACCCTCCCGGTGGCCCGGTACAATACCGGCATGCCCCCGAAACTTTCCGGAGTCCGTTTAACCACTTTCCATATATAAATCTTTACCTCCGAAATATTCCGGAACTCCTCGTGACGTCCGGGATCTCATCTGGGACTCCGAACAACATTCGGTAATCACATACTTGTCTTCCTAATAACCCTAGCGTCACCGAACCTTAAGTGTGTAGACCCTACGGGTTCGGGAGACATGTAGACATGACCGAGACGACCTCTGGTCAATAACCAACAGCGGGATCTGGATACCCATGTTGGCTCCCACATGTTTCTCGATGTTTTCATCGGATGAACCACTATGTCAAGGGTTCAAGGAACCCCGTATTCTATTCCCTTTGTCAGACGGTATGTTACTTGCCCGAGAATCGATCGTTGGTATCCCAATACCTCGTTCAGTCTCGTTACCGGCAAGCCACTTTACTCGTACCGTAATGCATGATCCCGTGACCAGACACTTGGTCACTTTGAGCTCATTATGATGATGCGTTACCGAGTGGGCCCAGTGATACCTCTCCGTCATACGGAGTGACAAATCCCAGTCTTGATCCGTGTCAACCCAACAGACACTTTCGGAGATACCCGTAGTATACCTTTATAGTCACCCAGTTACGTTGTGACGTTTGGTACACCCAAAGCACTCCTACGGTATCCGGGAGTTACACGATCTCATGGTCTAAGGAAAAGATACTTGACATTGCAAAACTCTAGCAAACGAACTATATGATCTTTATGCTATGTTTAGGATTGGGTCTTGTCCATCACATCATTCTCCTAATGATGCGATCTCGTTATCAATGACATCCAATGTCCATAGTCAGGAAACCATGACTATCTGTTGATCAACGGGCTAGTCAACTAGAGGCTTACTAGGGACATGTTGATGTCTGTTATTCACACATGTATTACGATTTCCGGATAACACAATTATAGCATGAATAAAGACAATTACCATGAACAAGGAAATATAATAATAATGCTTTTATTATTGCCTCTAGGGCATATTTCCAACACCATTGAGGGCCACCCTCAAGACGCCGCCCCCATCGACCACGTCGCCCCGAGGGGTGTCCCCGGCAAGGGCGCCAAGCACCGAGCCCATGCGCACGAAGGTGGAGGAGGTGAATTCGGGCGCCGGCGGCTCCGTCCCGACACTAAATGTCGGTGGGGAGGGGGCCACTTTGTCCTAGCTTGGCACAGGTGAGTTGTTTGCCTCCCATTCCCGCTCATTCTTCTTCTTTCAAATTTTGATCTTGACTTCGCCTCATTCTCCTTTTCGGTACCTAGATCCTTCCTCGGCGGATCGAGAGGACGTGGACACCGTCATCGGAGAGGTCGCCAGAGAGGCCGCGGCCGAGGCCGACGAGATCGCCGCTGAGGAGGCCACAGAGGACGTTGCTGAGGACGCCGCTGAGGGACCTGCCGGGGAGGCCGGGGAGGCCACTGCCGAGGAGGCCGACAAGGGGCCTACCGGGGAGGCCAGCAAGGCCGCTGCCGAGGAGGTGGTGGTCGTCGACCAGCTTCCTACTCCGCTGCTTTTGGCCCAGGAAAATATCTGAAGGTGGGCGACAACTTGTTCGTCCACCTCCCATGGACGGCGAGCACCAGGGCGCCCGCCGAGGGGGACGTGTTCGACGACGAGGTGCTTTCCGCCATTGGGCTCGCGGTCGTGGACGGATCGAGCGTCGGTGGCGGCGATTCCCAGGAAGAGCGGCTCCTCTAGAGCATGAGCGCCAGCTTCCACAAGCTTCAGGCGCTTCACTATGCCCGCCTGGACAAGGCCAAGTCCAGGATGGTAGCGGTTGACAAGGCGGAGGCAGACCTCGAAGGGCGCATCACCGAGACGCAGGCTTGGTTCCGCCAGGCCCATGAGGAGCTGAAGACCGCCCAGGATCAGCTTGCCGAGCACAAGCTGGAGCTTGTCATAGAGCAGGCTGATGTCGAGAAGGGCCAAGAGGCGGCGAGTCAGCAGGCTGCCAAGGAGGAGACCGCTCGGCACCAGCACCAGGCCGAGCTAAACTCCCAGGAGGAGGAACATGCCGCCCGCGAGGAGAAGCTCACTACGACACTCCGCGGCAAGGACGAGGAGGTCCAGGAGCTTGTCGTGCAGCGAACCAGGGAACTAGAGCAGAGGCACGAGTTGGCCCTCAATGCTCAGGCCCAGGTCCATGCTGGCAAGGTGAACGAGCTGGAGGTGGAGCGTGACGGGCTAAGGAAGCATATCCAGGAGCTGACAGGGGAGAGGGACACACCCAAGGGCGCTTTGGATGACGCGCGGGCCGCGGTCCTCGAGAAGGTCAAACTACTCTCCAGGGCTAATGAGTCCATCAAGGACCTGAAGCTGAAACTGGAGGGCCTTGAGGGGATGCTCTCGGAGGTCAGCGCCCGGGAGGAGACCCTGACCAAGGATCTGGAAAAGGAGAGGCAACTGCGGAAGAACGATGCCGCCAGCCACGCGGAGTTTGTGGCGGGCGAGAAGATCTGGGTCAGCCGCCTCGCCGAGGTCGCTGGCAGGCTCACCACGCAGTTGGCTACCATGGGGATGTCCACAGTGAGGTACGTCCCGGAGCCAAACGTTAGTCCTAATGCCAGGATGACCCTGTTCTTCTAGGGTGTTCTCGGGGCCCTGGAGCGGCTTCGCTCCAACAGGGCGGCCTCTCTGGCCGAAGAGGCCCGAAGGCTTTGCCGGGGTGCCATGTGACGCCCCAAGACTAGAGCTTCAGATGCCTTCCATATGTTCCGGGTTTTGCCGTGTGTTTCATTTGTGCCTGCCCTTTTATTTTTGCATTGCATCATGTCATCATCTCATAAATCTTTTGCAACTCAACTAAATAAATTGCATGGATCTTCGGTCCATTTAAATTGAGGGAAGGGTGACTTCTCTTTATAACATATCCTCCCGATATTATGGAGCTATTATAAATATTCCATTCTTTGGAATCACCATAACACACTTGCAATTCAATTCTCATGCCTTTTGCTTCATGTTTGTTCTCCAAACTTTCTCCATAATTCTTTCTCCATTTATCAAGGCCCCTCCAAAATACTCAACATTTTTGGGCATTTTGAAATCCTCGTCCTTGTTCAAACCATTGAATTAAATTCAAATGAATTTGAATTTAAATCTTGCATTCATGTTCACTTCTATTTTCTTGGGATAAGCGCATTTTTGTGAGTTCGAGCAGATAATCCCCTTGCCCAAATTCTTGTCCACTCATTTCTTTTCTCTCCTTTTATTTCTTTGATTTCCTGTTTTGTGAGAGATTTGTAGAGAGAGAGGTAGATGCCAGCACCAACAGCCAACCAGGCCTTTGGCCTTTCCTGCTCCATGATCTGGCTCAGCAGATCGAGGCCCAACCAGCAGCCCCACCGGCCACCTGGGCCTCTCGCACCGGCCCACCAATCCCGCTGCTAACCCTAGCCAGCCTCTCGATCCCCTTCCACCCAGCGCCGCCAGAGACCAGCGACGCCCGATCCCTTCTTCCTTTCGTTCTCCCAGCGCCCGAAACCTCTCTCTCCCTCGAGCCCGATGCCTCTTTTGCTCGCTGCCTTCCCCTGCTCGATCTCTCTCACTCCCTCGTCTCCTTCCCCTGCTCGTGCGCCAGAGCGAGAGCCTCTCTCTCAATCCCGCAGGAGCCGTGCGCCCGATCCCCACCATCGCCAGTGCCTCCCCTGCGTTAACTCCGCCCGCCAGGAGCCCGCGACCCGTGCGCCTCCTCCATGGTCTTCCTCCTTGCCGCCATGGGCGCGATGGTCGAGCTTGCCCACCCCACCGTGTTGCCAGGGCCACCGGGCACCGCAGCCTGCCGGCTTCTTCTCTGCTTGAGTAGCTACAGTAGCGGCGCATGGCTATGCCTCCCATGGAGGTCCGCCGCTGGGTCTGCTCCTCGCCTATGTCGATGTCTTCCATCGCACTGCTGCTCCTCTGCTTGCCCTCTACCGCCCGCAGCGCGCGTGGCCGAGCTGCCCTGTCTTGTTCGACCACCGGAACCGCGCCAAGTCGTTGCCTCTTTGCATCTGTGCGGTGTTGCCGTGGATGCATGCAACCGTGGAACCAATCCCAAGCGTCAAGTACCAGGACACTACGAAACCTGAATCACCAAGACCGGACCCGTCAAGTACCCCTTCGGATTCGTCAAGACCCTCATGTACAACTACACCCAATGATGCGACAATCCCTGACAACGTGTACATGTACTCCGTCCAGACCGGACCGACAAGTACCCCAACGTCAACTACCTATGACCGAAGAACGCCAAGTACCTCTCCGAAAAACGAGCATGTACCCCTACGTTCGGAGACATCGGATCCGTCAACTCCAACAACGAATGGGTACAACTATCGGCGACCCCAAATGTCTACGTAACGTGAACCTCTACCATCGACCCTAGAGCATGCGAGATCGACTACTTCCACTACCGTCGTCGCGAGAACGCCTACTTCCCTCTACGAACGAGAACCGTCCCCTTTGCACGCTACAAAGGTATAACCACCGAGATCGGCGTCCGAGAATGAATGCTTGTGATGTTCGAGATGATCATGTTCGAACCATGTCCGTTTTGTCACTCGTTCTCATGCCACTAACCCGTGGGAACCCGGTATCCAGGAGCGCCCCACCATCTTTTGCGCGCATCCGCACACTTCTCCTTTGCATCGGTATCTCAATCGAGTTACCGGAATCGGAACATTGTTGTGGCACCGTTACCATTATCGTTGTCGTGGCACCCCTTTTCATTTCCGCCACGATGACAAAATGCTTCATGATGCTCTTATCAACATTTTCATTAAAAATTGCATAATCTTGAACATGTCCTCCGCATCATGATAATAACATTTAAATGCTAACTTTGTTGTTGCACCAAATTGCTAATGCATATGGGGTTTTACCAGATTCATTATTTGTTATATCCGGCCCCATTTAAATTGTTTAGATGATATAGTTTTGTTATGCTTCATCTCTTGCCATTTTAATCAACATTTAATATTGTTGAGTACCTAACCGAGAGTGAACTAAATAAATCATGTGGTGTTTTCTTCAATATGCAACTCCGTTGCATAATGAGCTCCACTTAATTTGTAGGATTGTTTGTGCACTTTGCCATGCCATGCCTCATTAAACCGGACATGCATCATACTTGTTTGCGCATCATGCCATGCTTGGTGGTTGTTTACTATGTTGTTTCCTTTCTTTCCGGTGTACTTCTTCTCGGTAATCCGGTAACATTGCGTTTGTGAGGATCCGTTTGGCTACGTTCGTTTGTCTTCTTCATGGACTCGTTCTTCTTCCTTGCAGGATTTCAGGCAAGATGATCATACCCTCGAAATCACTACTATCTTTGCTTTGCTAGATGCTCGCTCTTTTGCTATGCCATGCTACGATGCCTACCACTTGCTTTCAAGCCTCCCAAATTGCCATGTCAAACCTCTAACCCACCATGTCCTAGCAAACCGTTGATTGGCTATGTTTCCGCTTTGCTCAGCCCCTCTTATAGCGTTGCTAGTTGCAGGTGAAGATTGGAGACCGTTCCTTGTTGGAACATTATTTACTTGTTGGGATATCATTATATTGCCATGTTATCTTAATGCATCTATATACTTGGTAAAGGGTGGAAGGCTCGGCCTCTAGCCTAGTGTTTTGTTCCAATCTTGCCACCCTAGTTTCCGTCATATCGGTGTTATGTTCCCGGATTTTGCGTTCCTTACGCGATTGGGTTATAATGGGAACCCCTTGATAGTTCGCTTTGATTAAAGCTTTTCCAGCAATGCCCAACCTTGGTTTTACCATTTTCCACCTAGCCTCTTTTTCCCTTGGGTTTCCGGAGCCCGAGGGTCATCTTATTTAAACCCCCCCCCCCCCGGGCCAGTGCTCCTCTGAGTGTTGGTCCAAACAGAGCCACTTGCAGCGCCACCTCGGCGCAACTCGAGGGTTGGTTTTAGTTGTACGTAGTGTTCATCTGAGTGTGCCCTGAGAACGAGATATGTGCAGCTCCTATCAGGATTTGTCGGCACATTCGGGCGGTGTTGCTGGATTTGTTTTAACCTGTCGAAGTGTCTTGAAGAACCGCGATACCGAGTCTGATCGGAACGTCTTGGGAGGAGGTCTATTCCTTCGTTGACCGTGAGATCTTGTCATGGGCTAAGTTGGGACACCCCTGTAGGGATTTGAACTTTCAAAAGCCGTGCCCGCGGTTATGGGCAGATGGGAATTTGTTAATGTCCGGTTGTAGATAACTTGAACCTTAAATTAATTAAAATGAATCAACTGTGTGAGTTATCGTGATGGCCTCTTCTCGGCGGAGTCTGGGAGGTGGACACGGTGTTGGAGTAATGCTTGCCGCAGGATTGCTCTCTAGTTATGCGTTCGCGCTTTGCCTTCTCTTCTCGCTCTCTTTTGCGTACAGGTTAGCCACCATATATGCTAGTCGCTTGCCGTAGCTCCACATATTTACCTTGCGTTACCTATTAAGCTTAAATAGTCTTGATCGCGAGGGTGCGAGATTGCTGAGTCCCTGTGGCTCACAGATTACTATTACACCAGATGCAGGGCCTGATGATTCCGCTCCAGATGACGCGCTTGAGCTCAAGTGGGAGTTCGACGAGGACTCTCAACGATACTATGTTTCTTTTCCTGATGATCAGTAGTGGTGCCCAGTTGGGGTGATCGGGACCCTGTCGCATGTTGGGTTATCTTTTATTTTGGCGCCGTAGTCGGGCCATGAGTGTTTGAATGTTGTAATGCTATTTATGTACTTGATTGACGTGGCGAGTGTAAGCCAACTATGTTATCTCCCCTTTTATTATCTATATTACATGGGATGTTGTGAAGATTGCCTAACTTGCGACATTGCTTTCAATGCGGTTATGCCTCTAAGTCGTGCCTCGACACGTGGGAGATATAGCCGCATCGAGGGCGTGACATGCCATGACCAAGGTCCTCACCAAGATGGCGTACTGGAACCCTGACCTCGACTTCGAAGCTTCGCTGGATAGCTTGCCGGACGACGTGGACCCCGCGCCGCTCGAGGAGCGCATTGAGCCCGTCATCAGCCGCATCGACGGAGTTCGGAGGGTACAAGGCCAGCGTCGGGACTAGGCACACCATTTCTTATGCCACTGCAGGTTGATGACCAAGACAATTTTTATCTTTAGTTAGAACCGCAGCAACAAATGATGTAATATAACCCCGTAGTACTTTTGAAACGATGCATGTTATTTTCCCGTTCGATCTCCCTTTGTATGTCCACCCTACGTTAATCGGGTAGGTTTGCCGGCACAGAAACCCAGGCAACGTCTTGAGGACGGATCCTCAATGGCCTACGGGCGAACCACCTCACTGCTCTTGGCGCGCCCGCTCGAGCTGTCGAGCGGACTCGAGACAGATTGAGGGTGTTACCAATCGCAGAAGGTCACCCTACCGTTCTCGACGCAACCGCTCGAACTGTTGAGCGGACTCGAAATAGAACGAGGGCGTTGCCAATAGTGGTAGGTCCCCATTGCGTGCAGGTTTTCCATACACAAGGCAAGATCATCGAGGACGATAACCTTATATATATAAAGGAATTACTCAAAGTTTTGCATGACTTAGCTTTTCTGCCGCTGTGTGGGCGTTCGCCGCGTTCACCAAGGACGCCATTTGTTCGGTCGTCTTCTTGCTTGAAGTGACTACCACGATGAAGTTGTTGCTTCAACAGACCAGATTTTCACAATAGCGCACCCCCTACCTCGCGCGCTAGAGATGTCGATGGGAAACGACACCTATGGGGTCACTGGGATCCCTTCTACGGTTGGCAGGCGCGGGGTTGTGCAAAGAGCGGGTCTGGCAGTCAGCACACAAATCGTTTACCCAGGTTCAGGCCGTGGAGACACGTAAAACCCTAGTCCTACTTTGATGTATATTTGAGTTTTCTTGTGTTCTTGAACTAGCTGCGGTTTCTCTCTAGTCCAAAAGATCCGAATATCCCCCTCCTGTACGCCTCGAGCCTCCTTTTATAGATGAAAAGGGGTTGCCACAGTGGCACACAGGAGGTGGAAAGGTCTACAGGGGTTGAGTATATCCCCTGGCATCGTTGGACAAACACATTTAATGCACTGCTGACATGCCCCTCTCGCTTTATTGGGGATGGCAAAGAAGCTCATCCTAGCTGTCGTCACCTCGCCTGGCTCCAACGCGCGTCCAAGCTGACGAGGCGTTGTAGCGCCACGTTGGCTGTCTACTGGGCTAGCGCGGTGGTGGAGCCTTCACGAAGATCTGCATGCCACCACGCAGGTGTTTGCTGAGTTGGTGTAGAGGCCGCGCGCTGCCACGCAGATGCCTGCCCAGCTGGTCGAGCTGGCCGCTGTATGGGAGCGGCGGTGGAGTCTTGGCCGACGCGGGCCTGGTTGCGACCCAGCAAGCGTTCTCGGCAAGGGTCTTGCCGAGGGCCCGGCAAGGGTCTCGCTGTGGCACCGCGGTCGTCCTCGGCAAGGATCCTGCCAGGGGTCTCATGGATCTCCTTGGCAAGGATCTCGCCAAGGATCGTCATCTTCTGGTTCTCATATGATCTTGCGTATTTATGATCTCTACAAAGATCTGCATGACACCACGGAGGTGCCTCCCGAGCCTTGGTTCCAATATGGTTGATGGTGTTCGAACCCCTTGGGCTCAAGGGTGGCGTGCTCTGCTGGCGTCAGGCAAGTTGCCCCAGCAAGGATCTTGTCGAGGCTGCGGAAGCCACCCCGGCAAGGGTCTTGCTGGGGGGAGTCCACCTCGCCTTCTTGCTCTCTTTGTGCTTCTCATCTTGGCGTTGCTTTGGTCATCTTGTGCTCCGGCTTCCCTCCTCTGCCCTGCTTAGTGTGGCCGTGGGCGTGGCTCTGACTGCCCGTGCACAAGTAAAGGGGTGCAAAAGGAGAGCCCCTACTTTTGTACACCGACATGCATCCACTTCCTTAGACCCAAAGTTGTTCCATATGAGTCGACCAGACCTACCTATATGCGGTATTTACCTGCCATTCCAAGTAAATTTGCATCTGCCAAACTCTAAACCTTCAAATAATAATATCTTTTGTATGCCCGAATTGCTCATGTAGCGACCGGGGGCTCTATGTATATTCCATGCTAGGTAGGTTATTCTCACGATGAGTGTTGATTCACTTGTCATTCACGAGAAAGTGGCTGGTAATCAGGATGCCCGGTTCCATGCTCAAAACAAATCAAAATATAAATTTCAAATAAAACTCCCCCAGGTCTATTGTTTGTATGGATGGTACCCGCCGTTTTGGATCAGCCGTGGAGTGTGATTGTTGGTGGAGGGGTTGTAAAAACTTTACCATTCTGTTTGGGAACCGGCTATAAGGTATCTAGCATGGAAGATAGTGAGATCTGTTGGTTCTTATGTTGACAATGAAAGCATACCGCTCAAAATTATATTTATCTTGGTTTTAAAAGCTCGAGCTCTGGCACCTCAGCAAATCCCTGCATCCCTCTGTGAAGGGTGTATCTATTTACATTTATTGCTGAGTCATCATCCTCTTATAAAAAGCACCAGTTAGAGAGCACCACTATCATTTGTATGCTTTACTATTAATTGATATTGAGTATGACTATGACTGGATGTATTTTACCATGAATTACAATGTCTAGTCAGTCCTTGATCTTTAGGGGTGCTCTACATTTATGTTTTGCGGTCTCTGAAAGGGCTAGCGAGATACCATTATATCATATTGTATCATGATTGTTTTGAAAAAAGTGTTCTCATCCGAGATTTATTATTATTGCTCGCTAGTTGATTATGCCATTGATATGAGTAAATGTGGGACCTAAATGTTATTGTGAATATGGTTAGTTCACAATCTTTGCTGAAACCTGAATGCTGGCTATCCATATTTGCAACAACGGGATCAAATAGAGTTTGTAAAACTTTTTCTTTGTCACTTTCAGTTTGTCAACTGAATTTCTTGAGGACATGTAATGGGTTAAGCTTGGGACAGTTGATACGTCTCTATCATATCTACTTTTCCAAACTCCTGTTCCCTTGTTTTGGACTCTAATTTGCATGATTTGAATAGAACTAACCCAGACTGACGCCGTTTTCAGTAGAATTGCCATGGTGTTATTTTTGTGCAGAAATAAAAGTTCTTGGATTCACCAGAAAATTTATGGATAATAATTTTGGAATATAAAAATATACTGGCAAAAGAATCAACCAGAGGGGGTCCACCGATTGGCCACAAGCCTGGGGGCACCCCCCTGGGGTGCGCCCTGGTGGCTTGCGGGCCCCCTAGACCTCCTCTGACCCTAACTCCAAATCTATATATTCACCTCCATGGATAAAAAAAATTAAGATCGTGTTTTACGATATAGAGACACCGCCTCCTGTTCTTCATTTGGAGGGCTAATCTTGAGTCCGTTCGGGGCTCTAGAGAGGGGGATTCGTCGCCATCATCATCACCAACCTTCCTCCATCACCAATTTCATGAAGCTCACCACCGTGCGTGAGTAATTCCATCGTAGGCTTGCTGGATGGTGATGGGTTGGATGAGAGTTATCATGTAATCGAGTTAGTTTTGTTAGGGTTTGATTCCTAGTATCCATTATGTTCTGAGATTGATGTTGCTATGACTTTGCTATCCTTAATGCTTGTCACTAGTGCCCGAGTGCCATAATTTCAGATCTGAACCTATTATGTTTTCATGAATATATTTGTGTTCTTGATCCTATCTTGCAAGTTGTAGGCACCTACTATGAGTTATGATCCGCATACCCCAAGGTGACAATAATTGGTATTCTTTCCGGTGATTACCGTAGTTTGAGGAGTTCATGTATTCACTAAGTGCTAATGCTTTGTTCTGGTTCTCTATTAAAAGGAGGCCTTAATATCCTTTTGTTTCCATTAGGATCCCGCTGCCACGGGAGGGTAGGACAAAAGATGTCATGCAAGTTCTTTTCCATAAGCATGTATGACTATATATGGAATACATGCCTACATTATATTGTTGAATTGGAGCTAGTTCTGTGTCACTCTAGGTTATAATTGTTCCACGATGAATGCCATCTGACATAATTATCCATCATTGATCCATTGCCTACGAGCTTTTCACATATTGATCTTTGCTAAGTTACTTTGTCGTTTTTACTGTCACAATCACCACAAAACTACTACTATTACTTCTGTTACCGCTACTCTTACTTCCGTATTAGTTCGCTACTAAATACTTTGCAGCAGATATTAAGCCTTTCAGGTGTGGTTGAATTGACAACTCAGCTACTAATACTCGAGAATATTCTCTGGCTCCCCTTGTGACGAATCAATAAATTTGGGTTGAATACTCTACCCTCGAAAACAGTTGTGATTCACTATACTTGTGGATTATCAACGCTAGCACCTAAATCACATAAACCATGATAACAGTGATCTCCTATTTTGACTGAGACAACAGGCATGCCAACAACAGGTCTATGTTTATCTTGCTCATCAGGTTTGGCAATTCTAACAGCTTCATCACAGAAGTAAATAACATGCCCATCTATACTTTCTGCCAAGTGATCAATTTGATTTGTTCATCAAGTTTAGATGCTCTAATATAGATTTTATGGACCAATGTTGAGACCTTAGATTGTTCCTTTATCCTAACAACAAAAGGTGATTTTTCAATATAAGCAGTAGGTACAACTGGATCAACATTATAAATAATAGTTTCATCTTTTGCTATGACCGGTTCTTTAATTTCTTCTTTGATAGGTGAATGATATTTAAACCACTTCTCCTTTGGGAGATCAACATGAGTAGCAAATGATTCACAAAAAGAAGCTACTATCTCAGAGTCAAGTCCATACTTAGTGCTAAACTTTTGAAAAGCAACAGTATTCATAAAATATTTAACACAATCAAACTCAAGCTTAATACCTAACTATTTATCTTCATTGAGTTCCCAATCTTCAGAGTTACATTCAACTCTTTCTAAAAGATCCCACCTGAATTCAATAGTCTTCTTCATAAAAGAACCAGTGCAAGAAGTATCGAGCATGGATCGATCATCATGAGAGAGCCGAGCATAAAAATTCTCAATGATAATTTCTCTTGAGAGCTCATGATTGGGGCATGAATATTTCATTGACTTAAGCCTCCCCCAAGCTAGAGCGATACTTTCTCCTTCACGAGGCCATAAATTATATATGGAATTCCGATCAATGAACTAGATGGATTGCATAATTTTTTTTAGTAAAATTCCAATTTCAATCGATTCCAATTCCAAGATCCAATATGAACGCATAGCCTATACCATGCCAATGCTTTTACCTTAAAAGACAAAGGGAAAAACTTCTTCTTAGCTTCATATTCGGGTAAACTGCAAGCTTAAATAATCCACAAATTTGATCCACATATATCAAGTGCATATCAGGATGTCGATACCATCTCCTACATAAGGATTAGCTAGCAGTTGTTCTATCATACCCGAAGGAATTTCATAACCAACATTTTCAGTAGGTGCAGTAGGTTGAGTGAAAGATCGTGGATGTCGCCTAGAGGGGGGGTGAATAGGCGTTTTAAAATAATTACGGTTTAGGCTTGAACAAATGCGGAATAAACCTAGCGGTTAATTTGTCAAGCACAAAACCTAAAACAACTAGGCTCACCTATGTGCACCAACAAATTATGCTAAGCAAGATAAGCAACTAAGTGATAGCAAGATATATGACAAGAAACAATATGGCTATCACAAAGTAAAGTGCATAAGTAAAGGGCTCGGGTAAGAGATAACCGAGGCACGAGGAGACGATGATGTATCCCGAAGTTCACACCCTTGCGGATGCTAATCTCCGTTTGGAGCGGTGTGGAGGCACAATGCTCCCCAAGAAGCCACTAGGGCCACCGTAATCTCCTCACGCCCTCGCACAATGCAAGATGCCGTGATTCCACTAAGGGACCCTTGAGGGCGGTCACCGAACCCGTACAAATGGCAACCCTTGGGGGCGGTCACCGAACCCGTACACTTTGGCAACCCTTGGGGGCGGTCACCGGTACCCGTCAAATTGCTCGGGGCGATCTCCACAACCTAATTGGAGACCCCGACGCTTGCCCGGAGCTTTGCACCACAATGATTGAGCTCCGAACACCAACAACCGTCTAGGGTGCCCAAGCACCCAAGAGGAACAAGCTCAAGGGTACCAAGCACCCAAGAGTAATAAGCTTCTCAACTTGTAACTTCCACGTATCACGTGGAGAACTCAAACCGATGCACCAAATGCAATGGCAAGGGCACACGGAGTGCCCAAGTCCTTCTCTCCCAAATCCCACCGAAGCAACTAATGCTAGGGAGGAAAATGAGAGGAAGAACAAGAAAGAGAACACCAAGAACTCCAAGATCTAGATCCAAGGGGTTCCCCTCACATAGAGGAGAAAGTGATTGGTGGAAATGTGGATCTAGATCTCCTCTCTCTTTTCCCTCAAAAACTAGCAAGAATCCATGGAGGGATTGAGAGTTAGCAAGCTCGAAGAAGGTCAACAATGGGGGAAGAACACGAGCTCAAAGGATTTAGTTCAATGGGGAAGAAGACCCCCTTTTATAGGAGGGGGAAAATCCAACCGTTATCCCCCACACAGCCCCGCAGAGAGCGGTACTACCGCTGAGGTAGAGCGGTACTGTCGCCCTCAAGCGGTACTACCGCTCCCCCTCAGCGGTACTACCGCGCCAGAAGAGAAGGGCTGGGGCAGGGGCCCAGGGCGGTACTACCGCGGAGGTAGAGCGGTACTACCGCTCTCAAGCAGTACTACCGCCACTACTGCCGCAGCTAGTACCGCAAAACCCGACACGAGAAAATGCGCGCAAGAATCGAAGCGGAAGGAGCACCATGCCACCACGGTACTGCGGCTGAGCCCAGCAAGCGGTACTACCGCTCCGAGGAGCGGTACTACCGCTACAGACGAAGTGACAGGACGGTAGTAGCACGGAACCGCAGAGGTACTGCCGCTGAGGCCACCCAGCGGTACTACCACTCCGGGGAGCGGTACTACCGCTCCAGGGAGCGGTACTACCGCTTAGGGAGTCTCAGCCGCACTACCGCTGTGGACCGCGGTACTACCGCTGGGTCCAGGAGAAAAACCATACTCCAGAAAACCAGAACTGCCATAACTTCTGCATATGAGCTCCGAATTGAGCAAACTCAAGCTTGTTGAAAACAAGACGACGAGTAGCATCAAAACAGCGACTGGTTATAGTAAGAAGAGGCAGGGGAGGTATGCCAACAAATAGAGGAGTGAAACCTCCAACCGAGAAGAACCGGCAAAACCTCCAACATCGAAAACATCATAGAAGATGCATGCGAACTCCGTTTTCGATGAACTCAAGCTTGTCATCAAGATGACCATAAGCTTTAAGACTCACAAAGAGAACCAAACAAGAACCAAGAAAGATGATGCAAGGATGCAATGGTTTGAGTTCTCAGAGAACGATACGATCAAGCTACTCATCGAGAGCCCCCCTTGATAGTACGGCAATCGATCCTATAACCCGGTCTCCCAACTACCATCATGAGACCGGTAAAATAGAAAACCTACCAAGGGCAAACCTTTGCCTTGCACATGGTCCACTTGAGCTAGATGATGACGATCTTGACTCCCTCAAGTTGGACCACCTTTCTTGATTGTGTTGGCTCGATGAAGACTAGTTGATTGCTCCCCCATACTCTACTATGGGTGAGCTACTTTTCCGCACATCTTCACAAGTCCATTGACACCACAAAGGACGGCAAGCTTCAAGCATTTGATCTCTTCGTGATACTCCACTTGAACTTGCACACCGCAACCTAACCCCACAAAGAACTCTCACGAAGACCATGGGTTAGTACATCAAGCGTAATTGACAATGCTTACCATACCATGGGATCACTTGATCCCTCTCGGTACATCTTCTACGCTTTGTGGGTTGATCAACTTGATTCACTCTTTAACTTAGTCTTGATCAACCTCTCACAAGACCAATCTTTAGGTAATTCCTTGAATAGCACCTTGGTCGACACAAACTCTCCTTGAAACCAACACATGTACTCCAAGAAAAGCCTATGGACAAAACCTTCAAATATAACTCAAGGCAACCATTAGTCCATAGAGATTGTCATTAATTACCAAAACCAAACATGGGGGCACCGCATGTTCTTTCATTGAGGGGCAACTAATTTTGGTTCCGGTCAAGGTGAAGATACCCCGAACAAACCCCTCAAAGGATTGTTGTCCATAGTAACAAGTGAGAATAAATTTCAGCACGTAGTAATAACTTTTCCTTGCCGATTTGCACTTACCAAGAGCGCTTCCCTCCCCGACAACGGTGCCAGAAAAGAGCCTTGATGACCCACAAGTTTTGGGAATCAATCATAGTCCTTTTGGTAAGTAAGAGTGTCGTACCCAACGGGGAGTAGAAGGAAATGACAAGTGGTTTTCAGCAAGGTATTCTCTGCCAGCACTGAAATTATAAGTAGCGAGTAGTTTGATAGCAAGATAATTTGTAATGAGCAAGTAGCGGTAACGACAACTAATATTTAGCAAGGTAGCCCAATCCTTTTGTGGCAAAGGACAGGCCAAAACGGTCTCTTATGTTAAGCAAAGCGTTCTTGAGGGTTCACGGGAATTTCATCTAACCACTTTCATCATGTTTGTTTGATACATGTTCGCTACTTTGATAATTTGATATATGGGTGGACCGGTGCTTAGGTTTTGTTCTTAGTTGAACAAACCTCCTACTTATGATTAACACCCTCGCAAACATCCGCAACTACGATAAAAGTATTATGATAAAATCTAACTATAGCATTAAACTTTTGGATCCAAATTAGTCCCTTACGAAGTAGCGCATAAACTAGGGTTTAAGCTTATGTCACTCTCGCAACCCATCATCTAATAACTACTCCACAATGCATTCCCTTAGTCCCTACTAAGGTAAGGTGCCATGTAGTCGATGTTCACATGACACCACTAAGGGAATCACAACATACATACCATCAAAATATCGAACACATATCAAATTCACATGACTACTTGCAACAAGATTTCTACCGTGACCTCAGGAACAAAGGTAACTACTGACAAATGACAATCATGCTAAAGATCAGAGGTTTATTAAATAGCATAATGGATCTGAACATATAATCCTCCACCAAATAAACCATATAGTAATCAACTACAAGATGTAATCAACAATACTAGTCACCCACAAGCACCAATCTAATGTTCCGGTACAAAGATTGAACACAAGAGATGAACTAGGGTTTGATAGGAAATGGTGTTGTTGAAGATGTTGATGGAGATCTCCCTCCCCAAGATGGGAGAGTTATTGGTGATGATGATGACAATGATTTCCCCCTCCGGGAGGGAAGTTCCCCTGGCGAAATTGCTCCGCCGGAGGGCAAAAGTGCTCCTGCCCAAGTTCCGCCTCGAGACGGCGGCGCTTCGTCCCAAAAGTCCTCCCCTTATTTTTTTTCTAGGTCAAAATGACTTATATACCAGAAGAGGGGCACTGGAGGTGGGCCGAGGAGGGCACAACACACCAGGGTGCGCCCAGGTGGGTTGTCACCACCTGGTGGGGCCCCAATGGTAGTTATCCACTCCAATAATTCTTATATATTACATAAAAAATCTCCGTAAAGTTTCAGCTCATTTGGAGTTGTGCAGAATAGGTGGCCTGATGTAGCCTTTCAGGTTCACAATTCCAGCTGCCGGTATTCTCCCTCTTTGTGTGAACCTTGCATATTATGAGAGAAAAGACATTAGAATTACTACATAAAGCATTATTATGCATAAAAACATCACAAATAATAGTGGTAAAACATGATACAAAATGGACATAGCAGTTGTCAAGCTTCTTGTCCTGCTAGTTCTAAGATTAAATTGCACCGTATGGTAGGAATTGATAGATAGATAAAATGGTACAACAAAGGATAGTAATTTTAATGAAGATTTAAGTAATAGAGAATAGACCCATGGGACATAGGTTCACTAGTGACATCTCTCATAAGCATAATAGTGTAGTGTGGTGAAGAAATTACACTCATGTAGTGATTAAATTACAATATTTATATTTATGACTATATGATCATTCATGGTATAATCCCATATAGACTTCACGTTTGTGATATATAGACCGCCATCTGATACGTCTCCAACGTATCTATAATTTTTGATTGTTCCATGCTGTTTTATTATCAATCTTGGATGTTTTATAATCATTTTATATCATTTTTTGGTACTAACCTATTGACATAGTGCCCCCGTGTCAGTTCCTGTTTTTTCCATGTTTTTTACATCGCAGGAAACTAATATCAAACGAAGTCCAAATGGCACGAAACTTTTCGATGATTTTTTATGGGCCAGAAGAATGGCAATGGTCCTTGGTTGCACCTGGGGGCGGGGGTACCCCGAGGGGGGCACAACCCACCAGGGCGCCCCAGGAGTCCCTGGCGTGCCCAGGTGGGTTGTGCTCACCTCGTGTGCCCCCGGACCGCCTCTTTGCTCTATAATTACCCAAATATTCCCAAAACCCTAGGGTAGTTGACGAAATATTCATCCAACCGTCGCAGAGTCCAGAAACACCAGATCCAATCTGAACACCATCACGGAGGGGTTCACCTCTTCCGTTGGTGCCTCTCCGATGATGCGTGAGTAGTTCTTTGTAGACCTTTGGGTCCGTAGTCAGTAGCTAGATGGATTCATCTCTCTCTCTTGATCCTCAATACAATGGTCTCTTGGAGATCCATATGATGTAACTCTTTTTTGCGGTGTGTTTGTTGGGATCGATGAACTTTGAATTTATGATCAGATCTATGTTTTTATATCCATGAAAGTATTTGAGTTTCTTTGATCTCTTTTATGCATGATCTCTTATAGGCTCGTATTTCTTCTATGATATTTTGGTTTTGTCTGGCCAACTCGATCTATTTATGTTGCAATGGGAAGAGGTGCCCGGTAGTGGGTTCGATCTTATGGTGCTTGATCCCAGTGACAGAAAGGGAACCGACACGTATGTATCATTGCTACTAAGGATAAAAAGACGAGATCTATATCTACCGCCATATAAATAAACGTATCTTGTCTACATCATGTCATCGTTTTTATTGCTTTACACCGTTTTTCCATGAACTTAATACAGTAGTTGCATGCGGGATAGCGGTAGATGTGTGGAGTAATAGTAGTAGATGCAGGCAGGAGTCGGTCTACTAATCTTGGATGTGATGCCTATGTAATGATCATTACCTGGATATCATCATAATTATTTGATGTCATATCAATTTCCCAACAGTAATTTGTTTACCCACTGTTTGCTATTTTCCTCGAGAGAAGCCACTAGTGAAAGCTACGGCCCCTGGGTCTTATTTCACATATATTTTCCTTTGCGATCTAATTTTTCCTTGCTTTTTATTTTCAGATCTGTTAAACCAAATACAAAAATACCTTCGTGCAATTTATTTTATTTCGCGTTCGATCTATCAATATTTACAAATTTCTCCCGTCACACGCCATTTTCTGGCGCCGTTACCCGAAAGGGATTGACAGCCCCTTTAACTCGTCGGGTTGCGAGGTGTTGTTATTTTTGTGCAGGGGCTGTTTACCTTGTGTTGCTTGATTGTCCTACTGGTTCGATACCTTGTTTTCATAAGGGAAATACTCTACCGTCGCTATGCTACATCATCCCTCCATCTTTGGGGAAATAACGACGTAGTTCTAGCTGCCATCAAGGAGAATTTCTGGCGCCGTTGCCGGGGAGGATCTTCAACATAACCAGGTTCCTAATCAAAATCTCATCTCCTTGCAATTTACATTATTCGCCATTTGCCTCTCATTTTCCTCTCCCCCACTTCACAAAAATTTGTCGTTTTATTCGCCCCACTTTTTTGTTTGCCTTTTCTCGTCAGATCTCATGTGTGCTTGTATTGCCATGTGCCTTCTATTTGCTTGCATCTTCACTTGCTAAAAATCTTTGGATATGGAGCCTCATACACTTGCTAATCTTTTCAAGAAATCCAATTATGATTAACCCATTGCTAGTGAATCGAGTTCACTAGATTATCCTTATGAAGTTTTGCTTGAGATTCATGAATCTGAAAATTGTGATGAAGAAATTTATGAGGTGATTCATGATAGCCCCTTGAATGAAAATTATGATTGCAATGATTTTACTATAAATTATATTAATGTCAATTGTGCTAATAATATGCAAAACTCCAAGCTTGGGGATGCTAATTTTTCTATGTCTACTACTTTTTGCAATGATCATGATTGGGGTGATTCTTCTTATGATCTTGAAATTTTATTTAAGCCTCATGATGAATATGTTTGCAATAAGAAAGTGGGTTTGGAAGAGCGTCAAATCTAGGTAAAATTAATCCCACATATTTGGAGAGTGATCAATCTTATGAAATTTTTGATTAAAGCGGGCTTGGAGAGGTCATGACTTTAGTTGATGTTAATCCCACTATCTTCGAAGATTATAAAACTTTTATGCATGTGGATTACTAAGAGAAAATTCTATATGATAGTTATATTATTTAATTTGAATATGATCCTACATATAATTATTACGAGAGAGGAATATATGGTTATCGAAATTTTCATGTTATTAAATTTCCTCTCATTATGTTGAGATTGTCAATGTTTTATTCCTCTCCTTTGCGTATGCTAGATATTTTTATCTTGACAATTTGTTTTATTATAAAATTCCTATGCATGGCAAGTATGTTAGACTTAAATGTGTTTGTCACATGTTTCATGATGCTCTCTTTGTGTTTCAATTATTATCTTTCGTGTGAGCATCATTGAAATTTTATGCCTAGCTAGGGGCATAAAACTATAGCGCTTGTTGGGAGGCAACCCAATGAATAAAATTTGTTTTTTCCTTTTGCTTTCTGTTCTTGAGTGTTAGCACAATTATGCTACTGTTATGATTTTGTTTTTTATGTTTTCATTAGTGTTTGTGCCATGTATAGCCTTTAGGATCTTCTTGGGCAATAGTTGTTTGATCTTGCTGAAAAAATAGAAAAGTTTGCGCTCACGAAATTAATTTTCATCTTTTATCAGAGAGCGATAAAATACCCATTACAATTTCGGTAGATCAATATACAAATTTCTCAGGTCGTCCTAATGTTTCAGAGTTTTTGGAGTTACAGAAGTATTCGAAATAGTCAGATTGCTACAGACTATTCTGTTTTGACAGATTCTGTTTTCTTTGTGTTGTGTGCTTATTTTGATGGCTCTATGGTTTTCTTTGATGAGTTTTTGCCATAGAAAAGTTGGAATATAGTAGATATAATACAAAAACAAAATATGAATTGGTTTGATACAACACTTATAGTAGTGGTTTATTATTATTATACCAACGGATCTCACGAAGGCTTTGTTGAGTTTTGTGTGATTGAAGTTTTCAAGTTTTGGGTTATCTTATGATGGAAGAAGGAAGGATGTAAGAGAGTAAGCTTGGGGATGCCCCGACATCCCAAGCTATTATTCAATAATGAGCAACCAAGTAAGCTTGGGATTCCCCCCGAGTGGCATCCCCGCTTTCTTCCAACAACTATCGGAATTTTACTCGAGACTATTTTTTTATTCGTCACATGATATGTGTTTTGCTTGGAGCGTCTTGTATTATATGTATATTTTCTTGTTTTATTTTGTGTTTTAAGTTATCAATCCTTCTGGACACTCCTATTTGAGAGAGCCAAAATTATGTCATGACTTATAGAATTGCTCTCTATGCTTCACTTAAATCTTTTGTGAGCTAGGACTTGCTCTAGTGCTTCACTTATATCTTTTGGAGCACGGTGTGCTTTGTTATTTTTGAAGAAATGCTCTCTTTCTTAACTTAGATATATTTGAGAGTTAGTAAATTTTTTAAGAAATTCTCTTTTGCTTCACTTAAATTATTTTGAGAGAATGAAAATTTGTTATGCTCATGATCTTCACTTATATTTGTTTTAGCTTATAAAAAGAAACTCATGAAAATCAGTGCCAAAGTGATAGATATCCGAGATGGATAAAGTAAAAGAAAATGTCATGAAGATCATAGGACAAAATAAAATTGATTCTTAGTAATAGTTTTGAGATATGATGATGTGATATGTGAGTTATGTTGACGAGTAGTTATGCTCGAGTAAGAATATTGGTGTTAATGTTTGTGATTCCCTATGCGAGTACGAGAAAGTCAATAGTCATGCAATGAAAATTATATCCTACTTGTGGTGCATTATTCGGTGTTAATTATGCTTAATGCTTTCTTATGAGATTATTCATTTATTGGTTGGTCGCTTCCCAATCTTTTGCTAGCCTTCATTTTGCACTAAGTATGACCTCTACTTGTGCATCCAAAATCCTTTAAACCAGTTTTGACACATGAGTCCACTATATCTACCTATATGCGGTATTCTTTTGCCATTCTAAGCAAATGTGCATGTGCCATCTCTAATTTTCAAAATAAACTTCTCTTTTGTGTGTTTGTTTCGCTCACGGAGCGGTGAGGGGTGGCTAATATTTTCCATGCTGGATGTGTTATTCTCAAGATGAGTGTTTATTCACTTATCATTGCATGAGAGTAAGGCAAAGGTATTAGGGATGCCTAGTCCTGAAATGCAAAAAAATGAACTTACTTTATGTTGTCAAATAATAAATTCCTTGGAAAGTCTTGGCATGGAGGGTAACCGTGGATACGGCTAGCCATGGAAAGTGAAAGTTATGGTGGAAAAACAAATAAACTTTATTTTCTGTTTGGGAACCGCCTATGGCATATCTAACATGGAAATTGTTCGGAACTCTAAGTTGTTTTCGTTGGTGGGATGGATGCACCTCCCAAAATGTTTTTATCTCTAAGTTTTTCACTTTGAGCTCTGGCACCTCTACAAATCCCTACTTCCCTCTACGAAGGGTCTTTCTTTTACTTTATGCAATTTTGATTTTGAAACTTGAGTCTCCATATTCTCTTATAAAAAGAACCAACTAAGAGGCAATATGATCGTGCTCAAGTATTGGGTGTAGTTAATGTTCGAGTGTGTTTCATGAATGGATCAATGTTTGAGCATGATGGGCTAGGTATAACTTATTTTAGCGATGATATTTTGAAAGACTTGGTTGCCTGTTGATATGCTTGAGTATCTAAATTATTATGTCAAAACTAGACTATTGCTTTGAATCACATAAAAGTCCAAATGTCCATGCTATAAAGAAAAGAATATGATATGACTTGATGAACAGCACTCCACATCAAAAATTCTATTTTTATCACTTACCTACTCGAGGACGAGTCGGAGTTAAGCTTGGGGATGCTGATACATCTCCGACGTATCTATAATTTTTGATTGTTCCATCATGTTTTATTATCAATCTTGGATGTTTTATAATCATTTTATATCATTTTTTGGTACTAACCTATTGACATAGTGCCCAGTGCCAGTTCCTGTTTTTCCATGTTTTTTACATCGCAGGAAATCAATATCAAATGGAGTCCAAATGGCACGAAACTTTACGATGAATTTTTATGCGCCAGAAGAAGGGCAATGGGCCCTGGTTGCACCTGGGGGTGCCCCGAGGGGGGCACAACCCACCAAGGCGCGCCAGGAGGCCCTAGCGCGCCCAGGTGGTTGTGCCCACCTCGGGTGTCCCCCGGACTGCCTCTTTGCTCTATAAATACCCAAATATTCCCAAAACCCTAGGGGAGTCGACGAAATATTCATCCAGCTGCGCAGAGTCTAGAAACACCAGATCCAATCTAAACACCATCACGGAGAGATTCACCACTTTTGTTGGTGCCTCTCCGATGATGCGTGAGTAGTTCTTTGTAGACCTTTGGGTCCGTAGTTAGTAGCTAGATGGCTTCATCTCTCTCTCTCTCTTGATCCTCAATACAATGGTCTCTTGGAGATCCATATGATGTACCTCTTTTTGCGGTGTGTCTGTTGGGATCGATGAACTTTGAGTTTATGATCAGATCTATGTTTATATATCCACTAAAGTATTAGAGTTTCTTTGATATCTTTTATGCATGGTCTCTTATAGCATCGTATTTCTTCTCTGATATTTGGGTTTTCTATGGCCAACTCGATCTATTTATCTTGCAATGGGAAGAGGTGCCCGGCCGGTAGTGGGTTCGATCTTACGGTGCTTGATCCCAGTGACAGAAAGGGAACCGACACATATCTATCATTGCTACTAAGGATAAAAAGACGAGATCTATATCTACCGCCATATAAATAAACAGATCTTGACTACATCATGTCATCATTCTTATTGCATTACTCTATTTTTTCATGAACTTACTACATTAGATGCATGCTGGATAGCAGTCGATGTGTGGAGTAACAGTAGTAGATGCAGGCAGGAGTCGGTCTACTAATTTTGGATGTGATGCCTATGTAATGATCATTGCCCAGATATCGCATAATTATTTGATGTTCTATCAATTTCCCAACAGTAATTTGTTTACCCACCATTTGTTATTTTCCTCGAGAGAAGCCACTAGTGAAACCTATGGCCCCGGGTCTTATTTCTCATATATTTGCCTTTGTGATATACTTTTTCCTTGCTTTTATTTTCAGATCTATTAAACCAGAAATACCTTGCTGCAATTTATTTTATTTGGCGCTTGATTTATCAATATTTACAACTTTCTCCCGTCACACGCCAATTTCTGGCGCCGTTACTCAAAAGGGACTGACAACCCCTTTAACTCGTCGGGTTGCGAGGTGTTGTTATTTGTGTGCAGGGTCTGTTTACGTTGTGTTTCTTGGTTCGATACCTTGGTTTCATAACCGAGGGAAATACTCTACCATCGTTGTGCTGCATCATCCCTCCCTCTCCAGGGAAATACCGACGTAGTTCCAGCTACCATCACTATCCAACTGCATATACAACTAATACTTCACACCAAGACCGCTATCCAGCATGCATCTCAAAGTATTGAGTTCATGACAAACAGAGCATTGCAATAAGTAAGATGACATAACGTACACAGTAAAATATCAAGTAATATGACAACAAAAAATCATTTTATTCTTAGTGGAAAGAATGCAATACATGTCTTGTCCCAATCCATCACTGGGACATGGATCACTGCAAGATTAGAACCCACTACAATGCACCACTCCCTCCGAAGAAGTACCCATCAAACTTGGCCAAAGAAGACAGATAGATCGAAGAGCATACAAAGCTATTCAATTATACAATAAAGAAAATTCAAAAGATTCAATTGATTCCAGTGAACAATCTGATCATAAAGTGACAATCATCATACACTACTGGAATCAGCAGATTTGCCGTCTGCCCACTCTCTGTCATCCGCTAGCGGACGACAAAGGTAGGCTTTGCCATCAGCCACAAGAAAGTGGACGACAAAGATAAGCTTCGCCATCAGCCAGCAAAGAGGGTGGGTGGAGAGCTAACGAGAACGACCTAACGACCACTTTCCTTGCCTTCACCTAGCGAACGGCAAAGATTCTTTGTCGTCCGCTAGCAGACGGCAGAGAAAGTGGCCGTTTTAATGGCCGTTTCCCCTGGCCCCACCCCACTAGGTACGTTATTTGCCTTCTGCTAGCAGATGGCAAAGAGATGTGCCCTAGTAAAAAAGGGGTCGCGCCGGCGCCCCACCCCTCTCTCTCTCCCGGCCCTCAGCACCGGCGCCGCCACCCCCAGGCCCAAGCCTTCGTCGCCCCCGACCGTCGCCCCGCCTCACTGCCCCGCCGCTCCGTCCCGCTCGTCGCCCTGCCCTTGCCGCCCGTCCCGCCCCGGCTTCCCGCCCCGCCACCCCGGCGGCGCCCTGCCCCAGCCACCTGGCATGCCCCGTCTCGCTGCCCCGCCCCCGCCGCCCCACCCCCACCGCACACCCCGCCCCGGCTTGCCGCGCCGCTGTCACCTCCACCACCGCCGGAGCCAAGGTGAATTTTGTTTTTTTGGTTTTTCTACTATTATTTGTGTCTAGGTTTAGGTGTTATTAATTGGTTTAGGTTAGTGCTAGGTTTTGGTTTAGATAATTCGAAGAAGATAAAAAAGAAGAATAAGTAGAAGAAGAGGGAAAATGAAAAAAGGAAGAGGGTCTTGGATTGCCGGTCGCCGAGAGGATAGATCGTGGAGCCAGTGGGTCCCGCCGGTCCCGACGCCCATGCCGAGAACCCCCCAGTCTGAGTGCTGACCCATCGACCGTGCGTCGCCATACCAGAGGGCGCCCGGTGACGAGAGGGTTATGGGGTTCCTCGACGTCGATGGAAACCTAAATAGCAAGTATCGTCGGTGTGAGATACATGTGGTCGTCGGTGTCGAACACTACATCCATGTCCATCAAGTGACTGATACGTCTCCAATGTACTACTTTACCTAACGCTTTTTCTCTTGTTTTGGACTCTAATTTGCATGATTTGAATGAAACTAACCCCGGACTGACGTTGTTTTCAGCAGAACTACCATGGTGTTGTTTTTGTCCAGAAATAAAAGTTCTCGGAATGGAACGAAACTTTGCGAGGATTTTTTATACAATAAATAAGAATTTCTAGAGCCAAGATCCATCGGAGGGGGGCAGCTGGGTGAGCACAACCCACCAGGGCGCCCCCCTCCTAGCGCGCCCAGGTGGGCTGTCCCCACCTGGTGGCCCCCAGACTCTGAAACCGACGCTATAAAATCCTATATTTCCAGAAAAAATCAGGTAGAAAGAATGATCGCGATCCATGAGACGGAGCCGCCGTCACCTCCTGTTCTTCATCAGGAGGCCAGATCTGGAGTCCGTTTGGGGCTCCAGAGAGGGGGATCTTCATTCTTCGTCATCCCCAACCCTTCTCCATCGCCAATTCCATGATGCTCCCCACCGAGAGTGAGTAATTCCTTCATAGGCTCGCTGGTTGGTGAGGAGTTGGATGAGATTAATCATGTAACCGAGTTAGTTTTGTTAGGGCCTGATCCCTAGTACCCACTATGTTCTAAGATTGATGTTTCTATGAATTTGCCATGCTTAATGCTTGTCACTTTGGGACGAGGTGCCATGATTTCAGATCGGAAATGTTTATGTTATCAGCATTATATCCATGTTCTAGATCCGATCTTGCAAGTTATAGTCACCTACTACGTGTTATGATCCGGCAACCCCGGAGTGACAATAGTCGGGACCACTCCCGGTGATGACCGTAGTTTGAGGAGTTCATGTATTCACCGTGGTTTAATGCTTTGTTCTGGTTCTCTATTAAAAGGAGAACTTAATATCCCTTAGTTTCCAATAGGACCCTGCTGCCACGGGAGGGTAGGACAAAAGATGCCATCCAAGTTCTCTCCATAAGCATGTATGATTATTTACGGAATACATGCCTACATTATATTGATGAACTGGATCTAGTGCCGTATCGCCCTAGATTATAACTGTCTCATGATGAATATCATCCAATAAGTCACCGATCCAATGCCTACGAATTTATCTTAACAACCCGGTACGGTTTTTACTATAATTCGGCAAGACATGGGAAGAGTTATCAGCACTCAAAATTTGGGTTATCACCTTTACTACAAAAGTTGGTAAACCAACGATGTGATTCACCCTTACTGGTATGATATATTTCATATTTGATTATTCTTAAGTGCAGCCTTGGTTATAAACCTAGGTTATATGTTGGGCGTTATGACCCGTCCAGCGGTAAACCGCCAGGACACTTTAAACTTGTTGTATGCAGAAACAGGTTGAATAAAGCATGATTATAAATCATTGGCGTTTATTAACCCAGCCTGGCTTTCGACTACAAGTCGCCAATATGATGATAAATTATACAATGTTTATTAACCCGGACTGGCTTGGGATTATAAGTTGCCAGTATATATTCGGATTGCTCCATTGGAATCATGCGCTCACAAATCATTGGATTATATTATTCAAATCTTCAAATAGCCAACATGGCTGGATTTTATTATGGTTATCAGTAAGACAATAACTAGTATTATGATTAAGGTTTTCAAAGTCGTTTTAGCGCAATGACTATTATATTATCAATTGATATGATTTATTCTACAATTGAAGGAATAGTCCTGAGTCGCTGCAGGCTTACGACCCGGCACTTGGGGGCTACATTATTTAAGTTGAGATTATATCAAATATGTGTTGGGGAACGTAGTAATTTCAAAAAAATTCCTATGCACAGAGAAGATCATGGTGATGCATAGCAACGAGAGGGGAGAGTGTTGTGCACGTACCCTCGTAGACCGAAAGCGGAAGCATTAGCACAAGGCGGTTGATGTAGTCGTACGTCTTCACGATCCGACCGATCAAGTACCGAACGTACGACACCTCCGAGTTCAGCACACGTTCCGCCCGATGACGTCCCTCGAAATCCGATCCAGCCGAGTGTTGAGGGAGAGTTTCGTCAGCACGACGGCGTGGTGACAATGATGATGTTCTACCGACGCAGGGCTTCACCTAACCACCGTTATAGTATTATTGAGGTGGACTATGGTGGAGGGGGCACCGCACACGGCTAAAAAATCAAACGATCAATTGTTGTGTCTATGGGGTGCCCCCTGTCCCCGTATATAAAAGAGCAAGGGGAGGAGGCGGTCAGCCAGGGAGAGGCGCGCCAAGGGGGAGTCCTACCCCACTAGGAGTCGGACTCCTCCTATTCCTAGTAGGAGTAGGAGAGGGGGAAGGAAAGGGAGAGGAGGAGAAGGAAAGAGGGGGCCGGCCCCCCTTGCCCTAAATCAATTCAGTTTGGGCCTTGGGGGGCGCGTCCCACACTCCCCTTGCTGCCCTCTATTTCCACTAAGGCCGATGTAGGCCCATTAAGCCCCCGGGGAGGTTCCGGTAACCCCCGGTACTCCGGTAAAATCCCGATTTCACCCGGAACACTTCTGATATCCAAATATACACTAGTAGAAAAAGGGTCAAACGTGAAGCACATTAGTGTCGGTTTGAATTTGAGCCGGCACAATGTGACCATTAGTGCCGGTTCCAACGGCCAGGCGGGCGGGCATCATTAGTACCGGTTCGTGGGCAACCTTTAGTACCTGTTCATGCCACGAACCGGTACTGACGAACAGTTGCAATGCTCACCTGCATGTTGATTAGCTTCAAGCCTTGTGGAATAGCATAGATTGCACTGAGCTATGTGTAGTGCAGTCTACACTATTCCGAATGGCTTGAAGCAAATTAACCAGCATTGCACCTCTTTTTTATTTTTAATAACTTATTTGAACTCCGGACTTCTTTTGTGTTCAGTATGCAGCATTCAAAGCGACGTCATCAATTTCCAACATGTTCTGACATCATTTGTTGTTTTTCGGTCATTTACCTAATTGTTTAGAGAGCTAAATGACCGTGAAATTGAAAATCACTACAAAACGAAACCTGAAACTGTTGAAAACTTGGCATGGTATCATCATATCACCCGCATAGCATGAGTGAAAGAGTAGAGAGGGCCACGGCAAAAACTGGACGCACTTCATGTACAAACTGGACAAACTCTTTCGGAGTATCAGGGTTTCGGACGAGAACTCATCTGTTACACGACCACTTCAATGTTTTTTAAACTTTGAACTCCAGACTTCTTTTGTGTTCAGTATGCAGCATTCAAAGCGACGTCATCAATTTCCAACATGTTCTGACATCATTTGTTGTTTTTCGGCCATTTACCTAATTGTTTAGAGAGCTAAATGACCGTGAAATTGAAAATCACTACAAAATGAATCCGGAAAATGTTGAAACTTGGCACGGTATCATCATATCACCCGCATAGCATGTGCGAAAGAGTAGAGAGGGTCATGGCAAAAACTGGACGCACTTCGTGTACAAACTGGACAAACTCTTTCGGAGTATCAGGGTTTCGGACGAGAACTCATCTGTTACACGGCCACTTCAATGTTTTTTAAACTTATTTGAACTCCCGACTTCTTTTGTGTTCAGTATGCAGCATTCAAAGTGACGTCATCAATTTCCAACATGTTCTGACATCATTTGTTGTTTATCGGTCATTTACCTAATTGTTTAGAGAGCTAAATGACCGTGAAATTGAAAACCACTACAAAATGAATCCTGAAAAAGTTGAAACTTGGCATGGTATCATCATATCACCCGCATAGCATGCGCGAAAGAGTAGAGAGGGTCATGGCAAAAACTGGACGCACTTCGTGTACAAACTGGACAAACTCTTTCGGAGTATCAGGGTTTCGGACGAGAACTCATCTGTTACACGACCACTTCAATGTTTTTTAAACTTATTTGAACTCCGGACTTCTTTTGTGTTCAGTATGCAGCATTCAATTTCCAGAAGACAATAAATAGAAGAAAAGAAATAATGTAGAAAAGAAAAAAACTATATAAAAAACTACTCAAAAATAAATAGAAGAAAATAAATAATGCAGAAAAGAAAAAACTATATAAAAAACTACTCAAAAATAAATAGAAGAAAATAAATAATGCAGAAAACAAAAAACTATATGAAAAATTTGTTGGCGCGCTACCCAGTGGGCCTGCCAGACCTAGGGTGTGCAAATGCATGCCCAGAAGGGCCAGCAGGCTCACAGGGCAGCGCGCCCTAGTTAATTAGGCCTAGAAGCCTGCTATATAGAGAAGCTCGAAGGAGCAGTCGCGGCTGGGTCTATAAACCAGTGCGGCTACCCTTCGCTCGGCGAGGTGGGACTAAACATTGTGCACCGCCGGTGGCAGCGCACAACCTTTAGTACCGGTTGGTGGCTCCAACCGGTACTAAAGGGGGGGTCTTTAGTACCGGTTCGTGGCACGAACCGGTACTAAAGGGGCCGTTTCCCGCCCCTTGACCTGGCGAAAATTGGCCTTTAGTACCGGTTGGTGGCTCTAACCAGCACTAAAGACCCCGCCTATATATATGGAACCTACGAAAAAATCAGTTTTGCCCACCAGTAGTTCTTCTCGATCCAAACTTCTTCGCCGCGCCCGTCGCCCCATCGCGCGCCGCCCTCGCCGCCCCCGCCGCCCGTCGTCGCCGTCACCGCCGTCGCCCACACCACCCGTCGTCGCCGTCACCGCCGTCGCCCCCGCCACCCATCGTCGCCGTCACCGCCTGGCCCGTCGCCCCCACCGCGCCCGTACTTCGCCGCCGCCTCTCGCCCGCCGCGCCCGTCCCCCCGTCGTCGCCCGCCGCCGCCCCCCGGTCGTACACACACACACACACCACACACACACATACACACACACACACACCACACGCACACACACATACACACACACATTGTTTTTACTTATTCTATTTTCTGTTGTTTAGATTAATGTTAGATAAATTACGTAGATAATAATGTTAGAATGTTAATGTTAGATGAATTATATGGAAAAGATGTTAAATATTAATGTTAAATATATTTTACATGAATTAGAACAAGTTGAACTAGTTGAATTAGTATACCTAGATATTAATTAGGTATATATATGAGATTTGAACTAGTTGAATTAATATAACTAGTTTATTTTTAGTATGAAAATTAATAGAACAAGTTTATTTTTAGTAAGAAAATTTAGGTATATGAGATTTGATGATCTAATCAAAATATTACTATATAGAACTACCTACTTTATTTTAGTAAGAAATTAATAGAACTAGTTTATTTTTAGTAAATGCTTAGTTGAATTAATAGAACTAGTTTATTTAGTTGAATTAATAGAACTAGTAAGTGTTTAATGTTTCACCTATATATGAACATATATGTTAGATATTAGATATACATTATATGTTAGATATATATATAATTTAGTTATATGAGATTTCATTATCTAATTAACAGAACTAGTTTAGTTGAATTAATTAGTTGAACTAGTTAGTTGAATTAGTTCAATTAATTAGGTATATTCTTCGTACGTGCTTAGTTGAACTAGTTGAATTAACAGAATTAGTTGAATTAATAGAACTAATAAGTGTTTAATGTTTCACCTATGAACATTGGAATGTCATCTGATGAAGAACATGATTTCATTATGTGCGAATACTGCGAAGACCAGCGCGGCCTGTGCAGCAGAAATTTTCTAGTTGATGATAGACGCTTCAGCATCAAGCTGGATGAGAACTTCGAAGTGGATACAGTAAGTCACAACGACAAGTCTTTTTCGTAATTAAGCATGACTTATGCTTCATTTGCTTCACCTTTTAATTTTAATTTTTCACTATTCTACTAGCGTATCCCCTGCCATGCAAGAATTTTTGTCTTGGATAAGATAGGTTTCAGTCCTAACGAAACTATGGAGGTAAAAAGAGTTTACTTGAAGACCGAGCATGGTTATACCTTCAACGTCAAATTATACAATGCAAACACATACACCTATTTTGAATGCAAAACTTGGCAAGCACTATGCAAGGCTTATGCATTTGAGCCTGATATGGTTATCACCTTTGATATTCGTCCGGAAGATGATATTGAAGGTAATAGAGACATCTGGGTCGATGTGCAGACGCCTCCAGTTCTACCATTATGTGAGTTTCTCAACCATATTTATGTCTTCGATATGAGATTATTTGAACCAGTTGAATAATTAATAGATCTCAATTTATATTGACAGCTTACTTCCAATCAAGCAAACATGTCCGGCGCTTGGTAGAAAGGACCGTTCACTGTCCCGGGGCTGAACTAAACTGCGAGGAGACAAGTCATTATGTTTCATGGCTTGACGATCTTGATGCTGTCAAGACAAATTTCTTTCCTGCACTTAGAAATGTTAGTACTCAAAACGTGCGACCAATAGTGTTCATACTGAACTATGGTCACATATATTTAGGAAAGATGGTAAGATTTCTACTATTTCTCCTTAGTCCATCTTTTGCATACATTTTTTTTAAGCTAAACATCATTGCTAAGTATGTTACTATACGATGTTCTTCAACAGGGACTCCCAATGAATGTTGTGCCTGATTGGATCGAGACTAAAGGTACCATGAATATTGTTAGCTTACGACCAAGATATCCTACAATGCACTTTAGTGCATTCAGGATTTCTAATAGCGAGGAATGCTTAATAGTAAAAGACTGGAGCAACATTGTGAACGATCACAGAGAAGTACTAGGGGGCGGCAATCAGAAGCGCAACCCACGATTAGGAGACATGTTCATCTGCATGCTCCAATATGATGAATCAGCAAAGCTATACATGTTCTATGCTATTTTTCCTGAGAGAGAGCAACAAGAGTGATTAATTAGCTAGTTCATGCTCTTAGTACTTGTCCTCTCATGTTCGTGTTCTTCGTCCTGAACTTAATCTCAAAGAGTGATTTGCTTTTGTGGTGTTATGAATGCTTATAATATCATTACCATGTTGAACTCGATGATATCTTTGCTATGAAAACCGTTGGTGATGATATATATGATGCAAGAGTTTTTATATTAATTAATATGATGATGATGATGATGATGATGAGTTTTATATCATTTATGAATGAAATTGCATATTAGTTTCAACTAGATGGATTCTAGCTAAGTGATCAAGTATATGCCATGTCCATATTACCTCGATCACTTAAGTAGGTGATCAAGTATATATAATATGGATATGACATATACTTGATGACTTAGCTAGGATCCACACACATCCAGTCAAACTAATCACCTAATGATTTAACAACTCATTATAGTGTAAAACAATCACTAAATTAAATTGAAAACAAAAAATTAATGTAAAAATTAAAAATAAAACCAAAACACACCAAAATATTTAGTACCGGTTGGTGTTACCAACCGGTACTAATGTCCTACGCGCCCACGGAGCTGGCTCGTGCCACGTGTTTGCCCTTTAGCACCAGTTCGTGTTGAACCAGTACTAAAGGGCGGGGGGCTTTAGTGCCTACAATTTAGTGCCGATTACCGAACCGGCACTAAAGCCCCTTACGAACCGGTGCTATTCCCTGGTTCTGCACTAGTGATAGGCTTCCAATATATTCTACGAAGATCTTTATCGGTCAGACCGCATAACAACATATGTTGTTCCCTTTGTTATCGGTATGTTACTTGCTCGATATTCGATCGTCAGTATCTCAATACCTAGTTTCAATCTCGTTACCGGCAAGTCTCTTTACTCATTCCGTAATACATCATCCCGCAACTAACTCGTTAGTTGCATTGCTTGCAAGGCTGAAGTGATGTGCATTACCGAGAGGGCCCAGAGATACCTATCCGACAATCGGAGTGACAAATCCTAATCTCGAAATACGCCAACCCAGCAAGTACCTTTGGAGACACCTCTAGAGCACCTTCATAATCACCTAGTCACGTTGTGACGTTTGGTAGCACACAAACTGTTCCTCTGGTAAACAGGAGATGCATAATCTCATAGTCATAGGAACATGTATAAGTCATGAAGAAAGCAATAGCATCACACTAAACGATCGTGTGCTAAGCTAACGGAATGGGTCAAGTCAATCACATCATTCTCCTAATGATGTGATCTCATTAATCAAATGACAACTCTTTGTCTATGGTTAGGAAACTTAACCATCTTTGATCAACGAGCTAGTCAAGTAGAGGCGTACTAGTGACATACTGTTTGTCTATGTATTCACACATGTGTTATGTTTCCGGTTAATACAATTCTAGCATGAATAATAAACATTTATCATGATATAATGAAATAAATAATAACTTTATTATTGCCTCTAGGGCATATTTCCTTCAGTCTCCCACTTGCACTAGAGTCAATAATCTAGATTACACAGTAATGATTCTAACACCCATGGAGTCTTAGTGCTGATCATGTTTTGATCATGGAAGAGGCTTAGTTAACGGGTCAGCATCATTCAGATCCGTATGTATCTTGCAAAATTTTATGTCTCCCACCTGGACTAAATCAGGGATGGAATTGAAGCATCTCTTGATGTGCTTGGTTCTCTTGTGAAATCTGGATTCCTTCTCCAAGGCAATTGCACCAGTATCGTCACAAAAGATTTTCATTGGACCCGATGCACTAGGTATGACACCTAGATCGGATATGAAATCCTTCATCCAGACTCCTTCATTTGCTGCTTCTGAAGCAGCTATGTACTCCACTTCAGACGTAGATCCCGCCACAACGCTTTGTTTAGAACTGCACCAACTGACAGCTCCACCGTTCAATGTAAACACGTATCCGGTTTGCGATTTAGAATCGTCTGGATCAGTGTCAAAGCTTGCATCAACGTAACCGTTTACGATGAGCTCTTTGTCACCTCCATAAACGAGAAACATATCCTTAGTCCTTTTCAGGTATTTCAAAATGTTCTTGACCGTTGTCCAGTGATCCACTTCTGGATTAGTTTGGTACCTCCCTGCTAGACTTATAGCAAGGCACACATCAGGTCTGGTACACAGCATTGCATACATGATAGAGCCTATGGCTGAAGCATAGGGAACATCTTTCTTTTTCTCTCTATCTTCTGCAGTGGTCGGGCATTGAGTCTTACTCAACTTCACACCTTGTAACAAAGGCAAGAAACCTTTCTTTGCTTTATCCATTTTGAACTTCTTCAAAACTTTGTCAAGGAGGTGCTTTGTGAAAGTCCAATTAAGCGTCTTGATCTATCTCTATAGATCTTGATGCCCAATATATAAGCAGCTTCACCGAGGTCTTTCATTGAAAAACTCTTATTCAAGTATCCCTTTATGCTATCCAGAAATTCTATATCATTTCCAATCAACAATATGTCATCCACATATAATATTAGAAATGCTATAGAGCTCCCACTCACTTTCTTGTAAATACAGGCTTCTGCAAAAGTCTGTATAAACCCAAATGCTTTGATCACACTATCAAAGCATTTATTCCAGCTCTGAGAGGCTTGCACCAGTCCATAAATGGATCGCTGGAGCTTGCACACTTTGTTAGCTCCCTTTGGATCGACAAAACTTTCTGGTAGCATCATATACAACTCTTGCTCCAGAAATCCATTCAGGAATGCAATTTTGACATCCATTCGCCAAATTTCATAATCATAAAATGTGGCAATTGCTAACATGATTCGAACAGACTTAAGCATTGCTACGGGTGAGAATGTCTCATCGTAGTCAATTCCTTGAACTTGTCGAAATCCTTTTGCAACAAGTCCAGCTTTATAGATAGTAACATTACCGTCAGCGTTAGTCTTCTTCTTAAAGATCCATTTATTCTCAATTGCTTGCCGATCATTGGGCAAGTCAACCAAAGTCCACAGTTTGTTCTCATACATGGATCCCATCTCAGATTTCATGGCCTCAAGCCATTTTGTGGAATCTGGGCTCACCATCACTTCTTCATAGTTCGTAGGTTTGTCATGGTCTAGTAACATAACTTCTAGAATAGTATTACCGTATCACTCTGGTGCGGATCTTACTCTGGTTGACCTATGAGGTTCAGTAATAACTTGATCTAAAGTTTCATGATCATCATCATTAACTTCCTCACTAATTGGTGTAGGTGTCGCATAAACCAGTTTCTGTGATGAACTACTTTCCAATAAGGGAGCAGGTACAGTTACCTCATCAAGTTCTACTTTCCTCCCACTCACTTCTTTCGAGAGAAACTCCTTCTCTAGAAAAAATCCGAATTTAGCAACAAAATTCTTGCCTTCGGATCTGTGATAGATGGTGTACCCAACAGTCTCCTTTGGGTATCCTATGAAGACACATTTCTCCGATTTGGGTTCAAGCTTATCAGGTTGAAGCTTTTTCACATAAGCATCGCAACCCCAAACTTTCAGAAACGACAACTTTGGTTTCTTACCAAACCATAGTTCATAAGGCGTCATCTCAACTGATTTCAATGGTGCCCTATTTAACGTGAATGCAGCCATCTCTAAAGCATAACCCCAAAATGATAGCGGTAAATCAATAAGAGACATCATAGATCGCACCATATCTAGTAAAGTACGATTACGATATTTAGCCACACCATTACGCTGTGGTGTTCTGGGTGGCGTGAGTTGCGAAACTATTCCGTTTTGTTTGAAATGAAGACCAAACTCGTAACTCAAATATTCCCCTCCACGATCAGATCGTAGAAAGTTTATTTTCTTGTTACAATGATTTTCAACTTCACTATGAAATTCTTTGAACTTTTCAAATGTTTCAGACTTATGTTTCATTAAGTAGATATACCCATATCTTCTTAAATCATCTGTGAAGGTGAGAAAATAACGATACCCCCCATGAGCCTCAACATTCATCGGACCACATACATCTGTATGTATGATCTCCAACAAATCTGTTGCTCTCTCCATAGTTTCGGAGAACGGCGTTTTAGTCATCGTGCCCATGAGGCACGGTTCGCAAGTACCAAGTGATTCATAATCAAGTGGTTCCAAAAGTCCATCAGTATGGAGTTTCTTCATGTGCTTTACACCGATATGACCTAAACGGTAGTGCCACAAATAAGTTGCACTATCATTATCAACTCTGCATCTTTTGGCTTCAATATTATGAATATGTGTATCACCACTATCGAGATTTAGCGAAAATAGACCACTCTTCAAGGGTGCATGACCAAAAAAGATATTACTCATATAAATAGAACAACCATTATTCTATGATTTAAATGAATAACCATCTCGCATCAAACAAGATCCAGATATAATGTTCATGCTCAACGCTGGCACCAAATAACAACTATTTGGGTCTAATACTAATCCCGAAGGTAGATGTAGAGGTAGCATGCCGACCGCGATCACATCGACTTTGGAACCATTTGCCACGCGCATCGTCACCTCGTCCTTAACCAATCTTCGCTTAATCCGTAGCCCCTATTTCGAGTTGCAAATATTAGCAACATAACCAGTATCAAATACCCAGGTGCTACTGCGAGCATTAGATAGGTACACATCAATAACATGTATATCACATATACCTATGTTCACCTTGCCATCCTTCTTATCCGCCAAATACTTGGGGCAGTTCCGCTTCCAGTGACTAGTTTGCTTGCAGTAGAAGCACTCAGTCTCAGGCTTAGGTCCAGACTTGGGTTTCTTCTCCTGAGCAGCAACTTGCTTGATGTTCTTTTTGAAGTTCCCCTTCTTCTTCCCTTTGCCCTTTTTCTTGAAACTGGTGGTCTTATTGACCATCAACACTTGATGCTCCTTCTTGATTTCTACCTCCGCTGCCTTTAGCATTGCAAAGATCTCAGGAATTGTCTTATCCATCCCTTGCATATTATAGTTCATCACGAAGCTCTTGTAGCTTGGTGGCAATGATTGGAGAATTCTGTCAATGACGCTATCATCCGGAAGATTAACTCCTAGTTGAATCAAGTGATTGCAGTACTCGGACATCTTGAGTATATGATCACTGACAGAACTATTCTCCTCCATCTTGCAGCTGTAGAACTTAATGGAGACTTCATATCTCTCAATCCGGGCATTCTTTTGAAATATTAACTTCAACTCCTGGAACATATCATATGCTCCACGACGTTCAAAACATCGTTGAAGTCCCGGTTCTAAGCCGTAAAGCATGGCACACTGAACTATCGAGTAGTCATCAACATGTGTCTGCCAGGCATTCACAATGTCTGCAGTTGCTGGTGCAGGTGGTACACCTAGCGGTGCTTCCAGGACATAATTCTTCTAAGAAGCAATGAGGATAATCCTCAAGTTACGGACCCAGTCCGTGTAATTGCTACCATCATCTTTCAACTTTGCTTTCTCAAGGAATGCATTAAAATTCAACGGAACAACAGCACGGGCCATCTATCTACAACCAACATAGAAAAGCAAGATACTATCAGGTACTAAGTTCATGATAAATTTAAGTTCAATTAATAATATTACTTAAGAACTCCCACTTAGATAGACATCCCTCTAATCCTCTAAGTGATCACGTGATCCATATCAACTAAACCATGTCCGATCATCACGTGAGATGGAGTAGTTTCAATGGTGAACTTCACTATGTTGATCATATATACAATATGATTCACGCGCGACCTTCTAGTCTCCATGTTCCGAGGCCATATCTGTTATATGCTATCGTCAAGTTTAACCTAAGTATTCTGCGTGCGCAACTGTTTTGCACCCATTGTATTTGAACGTAGAGCCTATCACACCCGATCATCACGCGGTGTCTTAGCACGAAGAACTTTTGCAACGGTGCATACTCAGGGAGAACACTTTATACTTTGATAATTTAGTGAGGGATCATCTTATAATGCTACCATCAATCAAAGCAAGATAAGATGCATAAAAGATAAACATCACACGCAATCAATATACGTGATATGATATGGCCATCATCATCTTGTGCCTGTGATCTCCATCTCCGAAGCACCGTCATGATCACCATCGTCACCGGCGCGACACCTTGATCTCCGTCGTAGCATCGTTGTCGTCTCGCTAATCTTATGCTTCCACGACTATCGCTACCGCTTAGTGATAAAGTAAAGCATTACAGGGCAATTGCATTGCATACAATAAAGCGACAACCATATGGCTCCTGCCAGGTGCCGATAACTCGGTTACAAAACATGATCATCTCATACAATAAAATTTAGCATCATGTCTTGACCATATCACATCACAACATGCCCTACAAAAACAAGTTAGACGTCCTCTACTTTGTTGTTGCAAATTTTACGTGGCTGCTATGGGCTTAGCAAGAACCGTTCTTACCTACCCATCAAAACCACAACGATAGTTTGTCAAGTTGGTGCTGTTTTAACCTTCGCAAGGACCGGGCGTAGCCAAACTCGGTTCAACTAAAGTTGGAGAAACTAACACCCGCCAGCCACCTGTGTGCAAAGCACGTCGGTAGAACCAGTCTCGCGTAAGGGTACGCGTAATGCCGGTCTGGGCCGCTTCATCCAACAATACCACCAAACCAAAGTATGACATGCTGGTAAGCAGTATGACTTATATCACCCACAACTCACTTGTGTTCTACTCGTGCATATGACATCTACGCATAAAACCTGGCTCGGATGCCACTGTTGGGGAACGTAGTGATTTCAAAAAAATTCCTACACACACGCAAGATCATGGTGATGCATAGAAACGAGAGGGGAGAGTGTCGGTGTCAAAAACGGAGGATCTCGGGTAGGGGGTCCCGAACTGTGCATCTAGGCCGGATGGTAACAGGAGGCAGGGAACACGATGTTTTACCCAGGTTCGGGCCCTCTCGATGGAGGTAAAACCCTACGTCCTGCTTGATTAATATTGATGATATGGGTAGTACAAGAGTAGATCTACCACGAGATCAAGGAGGCTAAACCCTAGAAGCTAGCCTATGGTATGATTGTTGTATATGGAGTTGATTGCCTATGGACTACAACCCTCCGGTTTATACAGACACCGGATAGGGTTAGGGTTACATAGAATCGGTTACAATGGTAGGAGATCTTGAATATCTGCATCGCCAAGCTTGCCTTCCACGCCAAGGAAAGTCCCAACCGGACACGGGACGAAGTCTTCAATCTTGTATCTTCATAGTCCAGGAGTCCGGCTGAAGGTATAGTGCGGCTACCCGAACACCCCCTAATCCAGCACTCCCTCAGTAGCCCCCGAACCAGGCTTCAATGACGATAAGTCCGGCGCGCAGATTGTTCGGCATTGCAAGGCGGGTTCTCCTCCCAATCCTGTGTACCTGTAGGAATAATGTCCGATTTTTGTAATGTAATGCTCCTTGGCTTCCACGCCCAATAATGGCCATCTTCCATGTGTCAAACAAATGCGAAAAGCCGGGGCGTTTTTACATCCATACCCCTAGCCATATAAATGAGCCGCCTATTTAACGGGATGGGGATTCAGGTTCAAACCACATCTTCTCCTCTACGCGAGTTATCATTAGAGCGCTTCCAGCAAAGGTCCATTCCAACATGTCCAGCCGTCGCAGGTCCTCCCCTCGCCCCTCCGGTCCCAAACCCGGGGACTGGGAGAGTTGCACCATCCTGCATAGCGAGTTAGTGTCGCTTTAGGTCAAGGGATTTCTCCCCCAGGCATACATGGTCCCGGTCCGAGCCGGTCTCGCCACCTACAATGCGGAAAACAAGCGGAGAGCACCCCCAATCCTTCTAAAGGAGAGCGGGTGTGCCTCGTCCCCTATCTAATAAGGGGACTGGGATTTCCAATTCAGCCATTTCTCCGTGGGCTTCTGGAGTTTTACGGTTTCCAGCTGCACAATCTCACGCCCGCCTCCATATTACATATCGCGGGTTTCGTCGCCCTTTGCGAGCTATTTTTAGGCGTTGAGGCTCACATCACGCTGTGGAAGAGGTTATTCTGCCTGGTGCCCCGTTCTCAAGAGGGGTCTATCTACCAAGTGGGCGGAGCCGAAGTATGGCGCATCGCCGGGACCGGATACCTATCCGGAACCCCGAAGAAGGCGTCCGAGGACTGGCCTTCGGAATGGTTTTACATAGATGACGTCTCACTACCGGACCCTATCCGGGTCGGTCTCCCCGAGTTCAACAATGCCCCATTGAAGAAAGGCTTGAGCTGGCGTCCACGGAGCTCTCAGAGAGAAAGCGACAGAGACGTCCTTTACCTGATGGGTCGGATACGACTGTTGGCTCATTCCGGACTAACAATGATTGGATTCATGGCCGCATGTATCATGCGGGGGTATAGCCGCTTCAATATAGAGGCCACCCTATGTGGGATTTCAACAGGGAGGATGACGCAACCCGTTGCGGTCGTAAGGCGCCGGCCTCAGCCGCCGCCTTAGTAAAGATCTTATCCTCTTTGTAGAAGGGAGAAAAGGAGGAATTACACCGCGTCAACCCACGGGCCAGATTCAGTATGTACGATCCTCCAAGTTGGGTAAGTGAACAATTGCGCTTGCCCGTTTGTTTTATACTCCCACGGTTAGATAGGTAGTCTAACGACTTCAATGCAGGAACTGCGACAGGAGGTAAAGGATATAAACAGCCGTCCTCCACAGACCGAGGACCCAGACGGTCCCTCAATCCGGACTCCGAAAAGGATCCGGACATATCGGTGGAGCTTATCGACGGGGTGTTCCATCAGCTAAGTAAGGACAATACTTTGTTGGCCATTATGGTGGATTACCCAGGGTTAATCCCGGCCTCCCAGGTGACGGAAACCGGAGTCCCATTCCCTTGAAAGAGATTCCACTCTCACGTGTTCCGGTGTTTCTGACGACAACCGTGTTTTGCAGGGGAGATTTCCGAGGCAGGAGGCCGAACCTGCGGCGGCTAGCCAACGAGGGGCCGCAGGGCCCCGTGGGGCAAAAAGGAATGTAGTCCGGACTGAGATGCCAGTGCAAAGGTATGGCGCACCCTCTATTTCCCTAGAGTTATTCTGTTAGGGCATATTAACGTTCGTGCTATCTTCAGAACGAACAGACCTCGCCCAACTACGTCCGGAGAGGTTGCCAATCGCGCCTCCACCAGCCAGGCTCCAACGTCTGGCCAGGAAGGGGAGGCAAGCACAAGGCGCGCACCGGACGCTCCTCCGATAGAGGATGCGGACAGGCTATCTGCCACAAATTCTGAAGTGGAGAGTGCCATGAACCACAGGCATCGCCGGACAGTTCTACGCGACGCTTGTTTCTCCCAAGAGGCTTTAGATGCCTTTAATACAGGAGATGCGTACCCCGTGCCGCTCAAAATGGTTTAGCCAGAGCCACGGAGCAGTATGTAAAATACATATGGGTAAGAAAATTTTGGTTAAATATATATATATGCCAGTAGCCCCCGAGACTTGAAGCAGTTAGAGCAACTGATTTAAGGATCATTTAATATGCAGGTTCTTACAGAGAAGAATACCGTACTGTCCCAGGAGCTGGAAAAGTGCAAGGCCCAACTAGAGGCCGCACTAGCCGCAGCAGGGGAGCCCAAAGAGACCCCCTCAGGTAAGATACACTTCGAAAGATTAGTATTGTGTGGTTTGGGTGCAAATCTGACAGATCATATTGTAGATGGCGCCGGACTCGATCCAGACAAGAAACAACTCTTACGCCGGCTAAAGACCGGTGAGAGTGTGTTGACAAAGGTGAGGCGGGAGAAGAATGATCTTCAGGATGCCAACACCAAGCTGGACGTCGAACTTAAAGATGTTCGTGGCCAGCTGTCGGACTCCACGAAGGAGAATCAGCGACTTCGACGCGGCATATTTAGTAAGTGCTTGAACGAACTTTGAAAAAAGAGTTCGGCGAGGAAGTCGACTAACAGAGTAATGTCTGTAGGTATGCTCACAGGTCGTCCTGCAGAGGAGATGCCCGGTTCTATGGGTGACCTTCTTCCCGAACTCTTGCAACTTCACGAGCGAATTCGGCAGGCGATGCGAGGTATTGCCCAAGCCTTATGGCCTGCCCACTCCGTGCCCGAGGGCCTTGGAGAGCTTGCGGAGAAGCTGAAGGGAACTCGGCGGTGCTTCCGGTTGTGGAAGATATCGGCCTGCCAACAAGGCGCTAGGGAGGCCTGGGCCATGGTGAAGACCCGTTTTACGAAGTCTGACCCAAAGCACATGGCTGAGGTCGGACCAGTGGGGCCTGACGGGAAGGAGATCCCTGTAAGCTTAGTATACGGCCAAGTAGAGTTGGCCGCGAAGTATTCCCAGCAGGACTGTAAATTAGACAGCCTGTTAGATGGTATAGAAGAGGAATACAATCAGTCAGAATGACTGTGTAATTTTGAATTGACATGTGTAATGTTTTCTAGCCGGATTGTAGATCGTTTGTCGTTGCCGACCTTTTCGCTTCAACCTCGGGACCTGACGGTCCGGAGTGTGTCCGAATACCCTAGCGGTTATATAAGAACTGGGGTATGCATGGAGACCAGGCATAGGGGTCATCTGTGCTTTATCATACAAGTGCCCAACTAGTTATTTTATATTACATGGTTAGTAAGAAACATCTTCCAGAGAGAATAGTTCCGTTAAGGGTTCCTTTCGCAGGGAGGCATGCCCTAAGGTGCATGTCCGAACTGCGTGAAGAGACGCAGAAAAAAGCATCTGGGGGCGCATAAAATGAGTAAAAAGATCATCTTTTATTTCACCAACCGAATATTCCCTTAAGAACGCTAGCTTTCGGCTTCACCCAGTCTGAGGTACACATCCGGCTGACCCGGCAGTAACAATCGCAGAGGTGCTCCCTTTACCGCCTGGCCGAACAATCGGGAACATAGGGGTAAGCACAGGAGCTAGGAAACCCAGCTTGGCCAAAACTTAAGTCATATCGATGCATATAATGGTGAAGAAAAAGGTACATGCGGAAGTTTAACGCATGTGTTGGGCGTGAAGCCCGTATAAGTAAGCTTTTTTTAAAGAAGCCCCCAGGTTTAATGAGCGCGAGTGGCGCATCACTAGATGAGCCTTTAAGGGCTATAAAAGAAAAAATGGGAAGGAGAGAAATGTAATACAGAAAAATGCAAAAAAGAATGGACAGAGGAAGGAGACGAACACAGAGTCCGGCGCTAGGCATAGAATCTTTGGAGACGGGTGGCGTTCCACGGGTTCGGCTCGAGTCGGTTGTTCGACCCATCTCGCAGGCGGTACGCCCCACCAGTCAGGACTTGGTCGATTATGAATGGACCTTCCCACTTGGGCTTGAGTTTGTCCTTTTTCTTATCCGGAAGGCGTAGAACTAGTTCGCCAACATTGTAATTTTTGGCCCGTACTTCTCTGCTTTGATATCTTCGGGCCTGCTGTTGATAAAATGCGGAACGGGCTTTTGCCACGTCACGCTCCTCCTCCAAGGCGTCCAAGTTGTCCTGCCGATCGAGCTTGGCTTCTCTTTCTTCTTACATGCACACTCTAGGTGAGTCATGAATTATGTCACAGGGCAGAACTGCCTCTGCGCCGTACACCATAAAAAATGGTGTGTATCCGGTGGTGCGATTTGGCGTGGTCCGCAGCCCCCATAGCACAGAGTCGAGCTCCTCTACCCAGTGTGTGTTAGATTCCTTGAGGGACCGCACAAGTCTGGGTTTAATGCCGCTCATGATAAGACCATTTGCACGTTCGACCTGGCCGTTGGTTTGTGGGTGATAGACGGAAGCATAATCGAGCTTGATGCCCATGTTTTTGCACCAAAGTTTTACCTTGTCGGCAGTAAAGTTTGTACCGTTATCGGTTATGATGCTGTGGGGGACGCCATAACGGTGTACGACCCCGGATATGAAGTCTATCACAGGTCCGGATTCAGCCATTTTAATAGGCTTGGCTTCTATCCATTTGATGAACTTATCCACCATGACCAGTAAGTATTTTTTCCTATGGGTTCCACCTTTAAGGGGTCCGACCATGTCAAGCCCCCAGACCGCAAAAGGCCAGGTGATGGGTATAGTTTGGAGTGCGGTGGGTGGCATATGGCTTAGGTTGGCAAAAAGTTGGCAACCAGCGCATCGTTGGACTAGGTCCTGAGCGTCTGCCCGGGCCTTCGGCCAATAAAATCCTGTACGGAAAGCCTTGCTAACAACGGACCGAGCAGCGGCGTGGTGACCGCCGAGTCCGGCATGAATTTCAGCCAGAAGGTTCCGCCCTTCCTCTTCGGAGATGCACCTTTGAAGGACTCCGGTAGTGCTTTTCTTATAAGGCTCTCCCTCATGGACTCTGTAGGCTTTAGATTGCCGCACTATGCAGCGGGCCTCGTTTTGGTCCTCCGGGAGTTCCTGCCTAGTAAGGTAGGCTAGGAATTGTTCTGTCCGCGGGGCGATAACCGCCATTATTACGTGGGCCGATGGTGTAATTTCGTTGGCAGAGCCTCCAATTGTGTCAGATTGTTCGGCATCGAGTGGTGCGGCTGGGTTCGGGCTGTTGTTTGCAGGTTCCCCCACCCATGCTACGGATGGCTTGAACAATCTTTCCAAAAAGATGTTGGGGGGACTGGATCGCGTTTTGCTCCGATGCGTGCTAGGACGTCCGCCGCTTGATTGTTTTCTCGGGCTATATGGTGAAACTCCAGCCCTTCGAACCGAGCTGACATTTTTAGGATGGCGTTGCGGTAAGCTGCCATTTTTGGGTCCTTGGCGTCGAAGTCTCCGTTTATTTGGGATATCGCGAGGTTTGAGTCCCCGCGTACCTCTATCCGGAGGCCATGTAGGAGGGCCTCATATTCGGCCGCATTGTTGGAATCCGTGTACATGATCTGGAGCACATATTGGACTGTGTCTCCTGTGGGGGACATCAGGACGACGCCGGCCCTAGTCCGGCCAACATTTTGGAGCCGTCGAAATGCATAATCCAGTTTGAATATGTGACGTACTCTTTAGGGAGCTCGGCCTCCGTCCATTCTGCGACGAAGTCGGCCAAAACTTGCGATTTAATAGCTCACTGTGGCTTATAGGTTATATTGAACGGGAGAAGCTCGATGGCCCATTTTGCAATCCGTCCTGTTGCATCGCGGTTGTTGATAATATCGTTTAGTGGCACTTCTGAGGCTACTGTTATGGAACACTCTTGAAAGTAGTGTCGTAGCTTCCGGGATGCCATGAATACCGCATATGCAATCTTTTGATAATGCGGGTATCGTGATTTGCATGGAGTGAGGACAGTGGAAACGTAGTAGACCGGCCCTTGAAGGGGGAATTTGTGTCCTTCCGTTTCCCGCTCGACAACGAGCACCACGCTGACAACTTGGTGTGTTGCTGCAATGTACAATAGCATTGGTTTGCCGGTGTTTGGCGCGGCCAGGACTGGGTTTGTTGCCAATATGGCTTTTATTTCATCAAGTCCGACCGTCGCGGCATCCATCCACTCGAAGTGTTAGGTGCGCCGAAGGAGGCGATAAAGGGGTAGTGCCTTTTCTCCCAAGCGGGAGATGAAGCGGCTTAAAGCCGCCACGAATCCGGTTAATTTTTGTATTTGTTTAAGGTCCTTTGGGACATCCAATTGTGACAAAGCTCGGATCTTGGCTGGATTTGCTTCCATTCCTCTACCGGATACAATGAAGCCCAAGAGCTTTCCGGCTGGAATGCCGAAGACACATTTTTCTGGGTTGAGCTTGATGTCATATTTTCGGAGGTTATCGAATGTAAGCCTCAGGTCGTCTACTAGGGATTCGACATGCACTACTGGAATCAGCTACTTTGCCATCTGCCAGCTCTTTGCCGTCAGCTAGCGGACGGCAAAGAAGCTCTTTGCCATCAGCTACCTGAAAGCAGACGACAAACAACAGGCTGATGGCAAAGAAAGCCTTTGCCATCAGCCTGTTCTTTGCCGTCTGCTAGCTGACGGCAAAGAATCTTTGCCGTCCGCTAGCAGACGACAAAGAGGGAGGGGGGCCCCACTGAGGAGCTAGGTAAAAAATACTTAACGGCCCCCCTCTTTGCCATCCGCTAGCGGACGGCAAAGCGCACTTTAGCGGACGGCAAAGTTGCTGGCCGTATCTAACGGCTGGCGCGCCCCACACCCCCCCTCTCTCTTTGTTTCCCTCCCACACACGCGCGCCGCTGCCCCGCCCACCACTCGCCGCCGCCCGGTCGCACCACCGCCCCGCCGCCCCACCGCCCCCCCGCCCCCGTCGCCCCGGCCCCCCGCCCCGTCTCGGTGCCGCCGCGCCCAGGCCCCCCGGCGACCCGGCCCCCCCGCGCTCCACCGCCCCGGGCGCCGTCGCTCCACCGGCCGCCCGCCCCGTCGCCCCCACCGCGCCCCGGCCCCCGGCGTCCCGCCCCCCCCCCCCCCCCGCCCCCCGCATCCCACCGCCCTGGGACCGGCGCCGCCGCCCCAGGCCGCCCCGCCCTCCTCCTCCACCGGCCACCTCCTCCACCGGCCCAGGTGAGCTCTACCTCTCCTTTTTTTCTGTTTTTTTAGTTTTAGGTTCATGTTTAGTTTAGATTTAGTTTTAGTTTTAGGTTTAGTTTTAGTTTAGTTTTAGGTTTAGATTTAGTTTTTTCCTTTTTTTTCTTGTGTTTTTTTAGTTCTAGGTTTATGTTTAGATTAGATTTAGGTTTAGTTTTAGGTTTAGTTCAGTTTTAGGAAAGAAAAAGAAGAAGAAGAAAAAAATAGGAGAGGAGGAGAAGAAGAAGAGGAAAAGGAAAGGAAGAAGAAGAAGAGGAGGAGGAGAAGAAAAAAGAAGAAGAGGAAGAAGAAGAAGAAGAAGAAGAAGAAGAAGAAGAAGAAGAAGAAGAAAACAGGAGAGGAGGAGAAGAAGAAGAGGAAAAAGGAAAGGAAGAAGAAGAAGAGGAGGAGGAGAAGAAGAAAAAAGAAGAAGAGGAAGAAGAAGAAGAGAAAAACAGGAGAGGAGGAGAAGAAGAAGAGGAAAAAGGAAAGGAGGAGGAAGAAGAAGAAGAAGAAGAAGAAGAAGGAAAAAAAGGAAGAAAAGGAAGAAAAGGAAGAAGAGGAAGAAGAAGAAAAGGAAAAAAGACCCCGACATGACACCCCGACCCTGAGACCCCGACCGCGACACCCCGACCCCGACCCCGACCCCGACACGCCGACCCCGACACGCCGACCCCGACCCCGACACCCCGACCCCTCGAGCCTGACCCGACACCCTGACCCCTAGCCTGACCCGACACCCTGACCCTGACACCACACCCGACCCCGAAACAACACCCCGACACCGACACGGCACTACCCTGACATCGACACGACACCCCGACCCCCCGACCCTGAAACAACACCCCGACCCCGACACGGCACCCCCGACACTGACAGGACACCCCGACCACCAACACCTCCCGAAAAGGTGTTCTTTGGCCTTCTACAGGCCGACGGGGTCATATATTTGTGAATTATTAGTTAGGTCATATATTTTTCGATTTTGTTACGAAAAACATCATATATAATTGTGTTGATCGTGTAGTTTTAAATGTGCTGTTGTTTCATCGCTGCGAGGTTTGGTGTTCGACGACCTCGCCGTGCGTTTGATGAGCTCTGCCCCTTCGTTCGTGGGTGAGCACAAATGACAAGTCCTCCCCCATTAATTATTTGATCTATTCCGATGAAACTTGATAGCTAGCTATATATGTGTCTTGAATCATCAGTATGCGTAACCAATATGTGTCTCGCGTTCGAAAGCGTCATAGTTATAAATATGCATGCATTTGCATATTTATAACCTTGATTCTTTCGAATTGTCCAACGCTATCCATGGACAGCCCGAGTACGTGTAGATTGGGTTCGTTTTCCCATATGCTTTGCTCCGGATCCGACGCATATATTTCGTCAGTGCCTCCCATGTTGTTCTCCGGGTACACATCCTCTCTGTTTATTGCGGAGACGTGTATCAGGAGAACAGCGGGGAGGTGCTGCCGAAATTTTGCATCGGATCCGGAGCATAGCATGGGAAAATGAACCCAATCTACACATACACGGGTGGGATTAGGACCTATCATTACCTATTAGAGTGTAGGTTGCATGTACGTAATAAAATTGACAAAGTAGATCAACTGATGAATATATACATGGTGAATTACATATATAATTGTTGTGTGTCCAGTAGCTCTGAAAGTCAAGATGAGTGACCGTGCTTGGATGTATACCGGTCACACTGGTCAGAACAAATGGAGCGCTGAATGGTTCACAAAAACTAAGGGGTTTGTGCAAGCCGCATTTGCAAATGGCCAAAAGAAAACCTGGTCCCCCTGTTTCCGGTGCGGAAATTGGGAAAAGAAGACAGAGGCTGAAATGGGCAACCACCTACAGAAGAGTGGTTTTACACCCGATTATACGGTGTGGACATTTCATGGTGAGTCTGCCCAACGTGACTGAGCTGAGGTGGATCGTCGTCGCACCGACGAGCATGGTACCGGGATGGAAAGCATGGTGCAAGGCTATGATGATGCTCGGGATTCGGACGAGGTGATGGAGGAATCTGCAAAGGCCTTCAATGAAATGTTGGAGTCTTCGAAACGTCCGCTCCACGAGCACACTGAGCTTTGTTAGTTGGATGCCATCTCACAAGTAATGGCTCTGAAGGCTCAGTTCAACTTGGGAAGAGAATGCTATGACGCAGTTATGACAGTATTTGGACGCTTTCTACCCAGAGGCCATGTAATGCCTGCAAACCTGTACCAGTCGGACAAAATCCTCCGTGCACTGAAGATGCCCTATGAGAAGATACATGCCTGTGAGAAAGGATGTGCCTTATTTAAGCTTGACTATGAGGACTTTAACTATTGTCCCATTTGCAAGTCTTCCAGGTATATTGTGGTCGACAACTGTATGGGTGAGAAGACACAGACCAAAATCCCCATTAGTGTTCTTCGGTATATGCCAATCGTACCAAGACTTCAACGTCTTTTCATGGTCGAAGAGACGGCCAGACAGATGACATGGCACAAAACAGGCAAAAGAACCGAACTAGATGCAGATGGGAATCTGATGATGGTACACACATCGAATGGTGTTGCGTGGAAAAATTTTGATGAATTACATGCTGACAAAGCATCAGATCCGAGGCATCCTCGAGTCGGCATCAGCACGGATGGGTTCAGTGTGTTTGGTATGACGGCAGCCCAACACAGTTGTTTGCCCGTATTTGTCTTTCCACTAAATCTCCCCCCGGACAGATTATGCAAAGAAAGAACATTTTCCTGACGTTGATAATTCCAGGACCCAACTATCCGGGCAAAAATATGAATGTGTACATGCAGCCGCTTAAGGACGAATTGCAAGAAGCCTGGGATAATGGGTTCAAGATATACGACGCCTTTAGCAAATGGAACTTCATAATGCGTGTCTGGTATATGTACTCGACGCATGACTTGCCGGCGTATGCGCTATTCATTGGCTGGTGTGTGCATGGAAGGTTCCCGTGCCCCACATGCAAGGGAGCTCTTGAGTTTCGTTGCCCCACAGGCTGGTCGCAAGTTTTCTTGCTTCGACATGCATAGACAGTTCCTGGATCCTCGCCATAAGTTCAGGAAAGACAAGAAGAACTTCATCAGGGGTAGAGTTGTCAAAAACTCTGCACCACCTGCATTGACAGGCCAACAGACCCTGGATCAGTTAAACGCTCTTGAGCCAGATCCACAACGTCCAGGGTACTTCAAGGGGTATAATACTAAGCACGCGTGGACTCACAAAACATGCTTATGGGATCTTCCTTACTTTAAAGACCACCTTTGCCCACACAACATCGACGTGATGCACACTGAGAAGAATATCGCTGAGGCACTTTTTGGTACATTGTCCGGCATAGATGGGAAGTCAAAGGATAATACTAAGGCTAGAGTCGATCTGGAGGCGCTATGTGATAGGCCGTTACAAAACATGAAAGAACCGAAAGGAAAGTAGAACTGGACGAAGCCAAAGGCATGGTTCAATCTTGGAAGGCCAGCTATGAGGGAAATTCTCTTGTGGGTGCAACAGCAGTTGATGTTCCCCGATGGGTATGCAGCGAATCTAAAGAGGGGAGAGAATCTTGATAAACTGAAGATATTTGGTCTCAAGAGTCATGATTGGCACATATGGATTGAGCGAGTAATGCCGGTGATGTTGCGTGGCTTCATCCCTAAGGATGAATGGCTAGTACTGGCAGAACTCAGCTATTTCTTCCGTGTTCTTTGTGCGAAAGAACTATGGCCTGGCGTGCTAGAAGAAATGGAAGAGTTGGCGCCGGAGTTGATCTGCAAGTTAGAGAAGATCTTTCAACCGGGCTTCTTTAATCCAATGCAGCATTTGAATTTGCATCTCCCGACCGAGGCAAGATTGGGGGGCCCATGCATAATCGTTGGTGCTACCCAACTGAGAGGATGCAGAAGATGCTTCGAGAAAAATGTAAAAATAAACGTAGAATTGAAGCATCGATGGCTGAGGCATTCATCACAGAGGAGGCGGCACACTTCGTAACAGCGCACTACGAAGCCAAAAATCGTCATTTGCATAATCCGAAGCCTCGGTACAATGCTGACGAGCCTAAAAAGGGTGGATCCAACCTCAGCCTATTCAAAGGGAATCTTGCACCAGCTAGTGTTTCACATCCAGTATCTTTGGATAACGAAGAATGGCGGACCATTTCGTTATATATCTTCAACAACCTGATAGAAGTGCGGCCGTACATCGAGTAAGTTCTCGATACATTGTTTCGCAACTTCTATTTCCTTTGAACTACTTTTATTCCTGGATATGTCATACAGTCGATACGTCGCCATATTCTCGTACGGAGCGGAGATCCAAAAGGATTCCGTCGAAGAGTATGAGCTTCTCGCAAAGCAAGGAGGTGGCTATCCCGGTTTCATCTCTTGGTTCACACAAACGGTAATTTCTATTAGACAATTTCATTTCATTCGCTAATTTGTGCATAATGCAACAATCCTTTCATATTAAACTTGTAGGCTAATTCAGAGTCTATGGACGCCGAATTGAGACAAGTCGCTAATGGTTTTCACTATAAGGTCCGTTCATTTGACAAGTACGACATCAACGGGTATCGCTTTCGTACCTATGGCAAAGAGCTATCTATGGCCAACCGAAAGTCTACAAATTGTTGTGTATCTGCTATCGGCGAAGGAGGTACCGAGTATTATGGGAGAGTTGAAGCAATTTATGAACTTCTGTTCTATGGTGAAAACCCACCGAATGTCGTAGTCTTCAAATGTTATTGGTTTCAGCCGAAGGAGACTAGAAGGACTCATGAACATATAGGTCTAGTTGAAATCAACCAAAGCACTCATTTAGATGTTCCTAATGTCTATATTATGGCTCAATAGGCGACCCAAGTATTCTATGTACCGTGGGCCTGCCAAACTAATCCAAATCTGAAAGGTTGGGATGTCGTTTATGAAGTGCCGCCACGTGCTAGACTTTCTCTCCCAAAGGAAGAGGATTATGAACCTCACATTAACCCAGACACATATGAAGGAGAATTCTTCCAAGAGACATGTCTTTCCAAAAAGCAGTTCAAGAACCGCTATACTTCACCCCAAAACATTGAAGTAGACAGCGACAATGAATCCGACATCACCCCAGAGGAGGAACAATAAGAGCCGGAACAAGAAGGGGTTACTGCTGCGGATGACCTGTCAATGCTTGACCGACTACGTCAAGGTGGCCTTGCACATGTTGATGCCAATGAACCCTATGAGCCCATCATTGATTATAGTGATGATGATGATTATGCATTTATTGATGATACTGATCGAGATTATTAGTAGTGTCAGGTATTCAATTTTTTTATGTTGTACTTGATGATGATACACTTAAGTGATATACATATTATTATTCATGTCGGTACTTTTTTTATGTTGTACTAATTTCGTTTATTCTTTGTCATGGCAGGTGTTGAAAGCTGGTGGGCACTGGTCGGGAGCGCGCCGAGGCCCCTTCTTTGTCGGCGCGTGGTGCGAGGTCTTCCATTCCACACGCACCTCTCCGCCGAGCGTTGCTGGACAGTATGGCGACACCGTCGGGTCCTTCTTCGTCGACCGCGGTGCCCAGCAGGGGACGAGTTAAGAAGAAGAGAGGAGGTGGAGCACGTGGTCACGGGAGAGGAGGTAGGGTGACTCTTACGGCGCCTTCCTCGCCACCGCCCCCAGATGTTTCACCCGAGCACGTGACTACTAGGGTGGACTCGTCTGAGGAGGAGGCTGCATGGACTCTGGTCCACGAGCCTCCGGTCCACGAGTCTTCAGCCCACGAGCCTAGGGTCGACGGGCCTTCGGCCCACGAGACCCCGGAGGAGTACACGTCTGGATGGGGTACCTGGTCAGGTCAGCCTGAGCATGGCGGGGATCCGAGTGGCCATGCTGATGATGGCGGGGAGCCGGCTGATGAGGAGGGGGAGGAGGGGGGCAACGTCTACCAGCATGGTGCTACACGGCTCCCGTCCGTGCCGGTGACCCGCGAGCAGAGGTGGTTGATTTTCCCTGATGGGGAGAGGTACGTAAGTGCATTTAATATTTTTGTACCTTCTGCATTCACGTTTCTTCAAATAACTAATGCGTTGGCCTTGTCATGCTGCAGGGGTTGGGACCACCATCATAGTGTCCGCCGGCCCAACTCCGTCCTTGGAGTTCTTTGCCGGCAAAACTTCCCGGGGTTTGTCACGTTGCCTGGTGAGGGTCGGCTTCCAGAGCTTGGATTGAGCTGCGAGCACTACGTGGCTGCCCCGGCCCCGCCAGATGATATTATCGACGGTGTCGTGTGCGACACGAGGGCAGACATGGTGATCAGAAAGTTCTGGGTAATTTCTCCTTTACACATTTAAAAATCTTCAAGCGTCACATTAATCGTGTACTAATCAATATTGTCTCATTTGATTGCAGACATTCTATAGGTGTGAGGAGGGATACGAGGAGGACGCGGCACATGTTATCGAGAACGTCTGCAAGCGCCTACTCCAGATCTTACGGCACGAGGCTCGGGTGGAGGCAGTTCGAGACTACTACACCTTGCGTGGTATCAAGAAGACCAAGCCGGCGTGCCGCGATAAGTTCCTGAGTAAGGAGCAGTACATGAAGGTAATTCTTAAGGCCTTCTCTACTTAAGTTCCTTCATTTAGTAATTCTTAGCAGTAGCGCTCAAGTTTCTATTTGCTAACTTAGGCGCCTCCGAGATGGTGTGCGGATCGGATGGATTGTTGCGAGGTGTTGGTCGATGAGTGGTGCTCAAAACAATGGCTAGCCCTCCACAACGAGGCCAAGAACAAATGTGGCCAAATGGAAGGTGTGCCACACCATCAAGGCAGCTCCAACTTATATCAGTTCGGGCGCAACTGGGTATGTGGTTTGCTTCATGATTCATGCAATTCATTCATCATGCTAGCTTGAGCCCTTTAATTACCAATTTTCATTGTTTCTCTCTTTCAGGCACGTTACAATAAGGCGGATAAGGTGCCAGAGGTGTACGACCTATATGCCATGGCCCACACTGCCTCTTTCAAGAAAGTCGAGGCTTTCTCTCAGTCTGACCTCGATGATGCAAACAACTTCACCAACATCTCCTCCCACAACAAGCTCGTGAGATATAGAGATGAGGGGAAGGTGAGGAAAGGGGAGGACTTTAACCCGAGCCAGTGTCCCATTGATCCAGAGCTGCTGATGATATCTGGTGGCGGGAGGTCCCATGGCTCCATAGCCATTGGAGATGGACTTATCCGTTGTCCTAGCACTCTCCCGGAGATCAAGGTGCGCCAGTCGAGCTCCGCTCCTGAGATAAGGCCTCGTGAACGGCCAGTGCAACTCGCCATCAAGGTTAGTGATACATACTCAGTTATCTTTCTCCATCACATTGTGTGCGCTTCCATCAATGATTACAAATGGTCATGTGAGTGGTGTTGCAGGCTGCTATATAGAGTGAGAGAGATAGAACGGAGAAACTTCTGGCGGAGGCGGCGGAGAGGCAGCGGGAGTTGGAGGAGAGGACGACAAAGATGATGCAGGAGGAGAGGGCACGGAATGACATGCAGGCAAGGGCCATGTACGAGCTCCTTGTGGTAAGTTTCTTCTGCAGATTAGCCAAAACATTCATGTAGTGTTTGTCTCATTACTAACTAGTATGACTGAGTCGTCAAAACCAAATGTGCAGTCTGTGTGCGAGAAGACAGGTCAGACCGCTCCGCCGATGCTAGTGATTGCTCCTGGGACCACGGTGAGTTTTATTTGAATGGACATTACTTGCTAGTCTTAACATTTGAGTGTCATCATGCTAACAAGACATTGGAAATGATCTTTGGTGCAGCGTAACTCCACACAAGCATCACACGATCCTTCTCCAGCTACCGACACGAGCCACCCCGCTCCTACACCTCCTGAATCTTGATAAGTTTATCTAGTGTTTTGCTTAACACGTGCATAAAGACCAAGACTTAGCTTTATTTCCTCCAATGCTTACCATAATGACCTAGACTTAGCTTCTTCTCCTCCAAAATGACTTAATAAGCTTACTGACCTCCAAAACCATCCATTTTACCTAAGTTAGCTCTAAAACGATTTGTACTTAGCTTACTTATGTCAAAAATTACATAATTAGCTTAGTTAGCTCGTAGATGATCCATTTTACCTAAGTTAGCTCCAAAATGACCCATTTTACCTAGGTTAGCTTATAAATGATCCAGTTCATCCAAGTTAGCTAAAAAATGACCCATTTTACCTAGATTAGCTCCTAAATGATCCATTTTACCTACGTTAGCTTTAAAATGACCCATTTCACCTAGGTTAACTCCAAAATGACCCATCTTACCTAGGTTATCTCATAAACGATCCATTTCAACTAATTTAGCTCATAAACGATCCATTTCACCAAGTTAGCTAAAAACGATCCATTTCACCTAAATTAGCTCTTAAATGATCCATTTCACCTAAGTTAGCTCAAAAAGATCCATTTCAACTAAATTAGATCATAAATGATCCATTTCACCTAAGTTAGCTAAAAAACGATCCATTTCAACTAAGTTAGCTCATAAATGATCCATTTCACCTAAGTTAGCTAAAAATGATCCATTTCACCTTAGTTACCTGAAAAACGATCCATTTGACCTTAGTTAGCTCATAAATGACCCATTTCAACTAAGTTAGCTCATAAATGATACATTTCACCTTAGCTAGCTCATAAACGACCCATTTCAACTTAGTTAGCTCATATATGATCCATTTCACGTAAGTTAGCTCATAAATGACATACTCTTCTTGTTCTAGTCTTCTTCTTGTTCTACTCTTCTTGTTCTACTCTTCTTCTTGTTCTACTCTTCTTCTTGTTCTACTCTTCTTCTCGTTCTACTCTTCTTGTTCTAACTTTCTTATTTTTTATTTTGCAGATTTCATTCACTTGATGAAAGCTTGCATAGATGGAGTGCTCCTTATCCCTTTCTCTGTTTCTTTTGTATCGTTGAACTATGCATGTATCGTTGGATGAAACTATTGTAATATATATGGTTGGATGCCTCTATGTTGAACTTGTTATGTATGATGGAACTATGCATGTAATATATATGGTTGCATGATGAAGTTATGTGTTGGATATCTTATATGTTTGCTCTGTAATGGCCTTTTGAAATATATCTATATATGTCATATATATTTGTGATGAAAATTGTTGGATTTAATAAAAAATAGATAAAAGAGCCAATATGCAGGCTCTTTGCCGTCTGCCACCGACGGCAACGGGCTCTTTGCCGTCTGCCGCGGATGGCAAAGAAGACACGTGGCATCCAACTGTGCTTCCTAGGAGCTGACCCATATGATCAGTTTGCCTACAGTGGCAGACGGCAAAGACTTTGCCATCAGTGGCAGACGGCAAAGAACCTGCCATGTAGTGACGTGTAGATGACATCATATGGCGGACGGCAAAGACACTAGAAATTTTGCCGTCAGCGGCGGACGGCAAAGGCCTGCCGTTAGCCACTTAACGAACTGACAGTGCAATTATTGCCGTCCGCTATCTTTGCCGTCCGCCGTAGACGACAAAGGGCCTTTGCCGTCAGCCGCCAGGAGGCAGACGGGAAAGTAGTTGTTTACCGTAGCCTACTTTGCCGAAGCCTTTTGCCGTCTGCGGCTGACGGCAAAGGCCTTTGCCGTCCGCCGTTCATGCCTTTGCCGTCCGCCGTGGCTGACGGCAAAATAGCTGATTCCTGTAGTGATGTCTTGATTTGACGACCACATCATCCACATATGCCTCCACTGTTTTGCCGATGTGGTGTGCCAGACATGTCTGGATCATGCACTGATATGTTGCGCCGGCGTTTTTCAGCCCGAAGGGCATTGTGTTGAAGCAGAATGGGCCATATGGTGTGATGAATGCTGTTGCAGGTTGGTCTGATTCTGCCATCTTGATTTGATGGTAACCGGACTATGCGTAGAGGAAACACAATGAATCATGTCCTCCGGTGGCATCGATAATTTGATCGATACGGGGGAGGGGGAAGGGATCCTTTGGGCAAGCCTTGTTAAGGTCTTTAAAATCGACACATAGGCGCTAGGATTTGTCCTTCTTTGGTACCATCACTAGGTTTGCTAGCCAGTCCGGATGTTTTATGTCTTTGACGAATCCGGCCTCCAATAGCTTGGCTAGCTCCTCTCCCATAGCCTGTCTCTTGGGTTTGGAAAAACGCCGAAGGGCTTGTTTGACAGGTTTAAATCCTTTTAGGATATTTAAGTTGTGTTCGGCCAAAATGCGTGGGATCCCTGGCATGTCTGAAGGGTGCCAGGCGAAGATGTCCCAGTTCTCTCGTAGGAACTCTCGCAGTGCGGCGTCTACATCAGGTTCAGTCGTGCCCCATGGAAGCTGTCTTATTGGGGTCCATTGGATGGACCTGGAATTTGACTATTTCGTCAGCTGGCTTGAAGGATGTGGATTTGGATCTCTTGTTGAGTATCACATCATCCCTGTTAACCGTGGAGCGCAGCGTAATCCGTTCCTCGGCCGCTAAGGCTTCGGATAGTGCCTCAAAGGCTAATGCGCCCGTCTTGTTTTCGGCGCGGAGTGCTATGTCCGGATCACTAGCTAGAGTGATAATTCTGTTCGGCCCGGGCATCTTAAGCTTCATGTACCCGTAATGGGGTATTGCTTGGAAGATTGTGATGCTTCCCGCCCTAGTAAAGCATGATATCCGCTCTTAAACAGGGCCACCTGAAACGTGACTTCTTCGGACCTGTAATTATCCGGCGTGCTGAACACCACATCTAGTGTGATTTTTCCTGTGCAGCGCGCTTCCCGACTGGGGATTATTCCTCTAAAGGATGTGCTGCTTCGCTCGACACGGTTCCAGTCTATTTCCATTTTTTGAAGGGTTTCCTCATAAATGAGGTTCAGTCCGCTGCCTCCATCCATGAGCACATTGGTGAGGTGAAAGCCGTCCACTATGGGACTGAGGACCAATGTGGCTGGTGCTCGGGCTGTTCGGAATCTAGGTTCATCACTTGCATTGAAGGTAATGGCAGTGTCACTCCATGGATTTATTGTTGCAACTTGATAGACTTTGGCAAGGCTGCGGGGTGTTCTTTTTCGCACATTGTTTGATGCGAAAGTCTCGAAGACTGTGAGAACGGTACTGGTGTCCTTGCGCTGGCTTTTTGCGGCCTCCGGAATTGAGAGGTCCTCGCCGATTTTGGCCACCTGCCGGAGTATCCAACATTCTCTAAGGTTGTGAGTTGGTGTGGCGTTCTTTGTACTGTGAATTCTACAGGGTCCATCAAGCCATCTTTCCAGTACGGTTCCATGCCCTGTAGAGGGTTTTGGCTTTTTGGTGTTTATCCCGGGTGTCCTATGATGATGCACCCTCTTAGTTCGGACGGGATTACTATTCAAGGCAGGATTATCCCAAAATTTTATTTCGGCTTTCCAGGCGCTTTCCATCGCATAGTATTTTTGTACTATGGACGCCAAGTCAGCGAAGCGTGTAATATCACGACGACTTATGGCGTTGAGGATTCCCTTGTCCGTGCAATTACTGCAGAAAATTGAGATTGCGTCTCCCTCGCGGCAATCCTTTATCCTGTTCATAACCAGGAGGAATCTGGCCCAGTAATGATGTACTATTTCCTCGGGCCTCTGCCTAATTTGGGAGAGATCACTTATGATCGGGTGGGCGGGTGTCGTTGAATTTGAAACCTCACCCAATCCAAGATTCGGAGGCCGAAGAGTTTTCGAACTCTGAAGTTCGGATTCTTGGGTGTTGTCCAAGGAATCTGGCCCGTTGCCTGATCCTAAGCTCAGGTCTTGAGTTACATCCTCCCCTCCAGGGGTATCCGGCTTGGAGGGGTCGGGAATTCAGATGTAGCTAGTCCTTAAAATAGATGAAGGGTCGCCGCACTGCGCCTCTACCACGGCAACATGGTGGGTGACTTGGGGAGAGTTAATTTCTCTTAGATCGGGTTTAAGCCCAACCTGGTCGTAATCCGTAGCGACCCCCAGGGCGGCGATGCGATCCAAGAGCTCGTTTACGGAAGAGAGCTCCATTGGATCTAGCTGCTCGACGAGCTCCGAGCTGACGTGTAGGTTGCTTTTGATGACCCGAGAGGTCATCGTCGGCGCAATAGCCGAACAGGCAGTCATGAGGAAACCACCTAACCGGAGAGTTTGGCCGACAGCCAAGGCTCCCTTGGCTATGGCGTCGTCTTTAAAGACGGGAGGAGGCATCCTTCCTGATTGCGATGGCACAGAGGAACTCTCAATGAAAGCACCAATGTCGGTATGCGGTGGCGCGAACCAGTATAAACCATGTGCCTCTTGGTTTTTACTTTCCTTAGTTTAGATCCTAGCAAGGCGGAGGAGTGCACGTAGGTAGGAGGCGAAATCTCTGCGTGCACCCCAGTGTTCGAACCTCAAGGGTCCGCCGGAACCCAAAATCCGACATTTGGCGCGCTAGGTAGGGGTGTGTCGGGATTCGTCTTCCACCACCCCTTTCTCCTCTGACCATCACGCCCATGTCTGATGCTCGTCGGGCCCGCGCCGAGCGCCGGGCCGCACTCGCTTCCCACGTCGCCCAGACGGCCCCTGTCGGCGGGCGTCCTCGCCGTTCCCCGTCACCTGCCGTCAATGCCGCCACCGGCCCGGCAGGGGGCGAGCAGCAAGCATCGACCAAGCATCCGTCCGTGCGGCAAGACGGCCGCACCGCACCTCCCTCGCTCACCCCAGCTGGTTCTTCGTCCCGCGCGCTCCGCACGCCCATGGAGGCTCGGGCTACACTCATCGCGGCGTACGAGCTCCTGCGCTACCGTCCAGTCGACGACGTCTACGAAGAATGGCTCGACCGCGTCGCCGAGCTCGTCCGCACCGCAGGGGGCTCTCCTGCGCCGTTCGTTCCGCTGCACCGCACCCCGCCCCGCGCGGGCGATGAAGCTCCAGCGGCGCCCCGGCCGCCTCCTCCTCAGGACGGCGCCATGGCGCCAAGGCGCGGGGGCCCTGGTCGGAACCTGCTCCGTCAGGTGCCAGCGCGGCAAGAGCAGAGCTATCAAGAAGTCCCTCGCCCGCAAGAAGCTGCCAGGGCGCTCCCTGCTCCAGCACGTCGCGACCATGCTCCTGCTCCCGCGCTGCTCCCAGCTACAGCGCATGGGGGCATGCAAGACCAAACTCCCCGTCATCCAAGGCCTCCAGTGGCCACAGCAGGCTGCCGCGCCTTCACCGCCAAGCTACGCAGCGTCGCGTGGCCCGGCAAGTTCAAGCCGGACTTGCCTCCTCGCTACGACGGCACAGCTGACCCTGCGGAGTTCCTCCAGCTCTATGAGCTGGGCATCGAAGCTGCCAACGGAGATGAGAAGGTCGTGGCGAACTGGTTCCCCATGGCGCTCAAGGACGGGTCCCGCACCTGGCTCCTGAACCTGGCTCTAGGCACAATCTCCTCTTGGGACGAGATGCGCACCCGCTTCATCGCCAACTTCCAACACTCTGGCGACCGGCCACCCTCCGTGAGCGACATGCGCCGCATCAAGCAACAGCCCGGGGAGACCCTGCAGAAGTACATCCAGCACTTCAACAACGCATGCCTCAAGATCCCCAAGGTGACTGAGGAGGCCATCATCTCGGCCTTCTCCGACGGCGTGCGCGACGTCAAGATGAAGAAAGAGCTGGCGATGCATGAAGACCTGTGCACTTCCCTGGAGCTGTTCAACCTGGCAACCAAGTGTGCCAGGGCCGAGGAAGGGCGTCTCTCCCTCCTCGAGCTGCCTGCCGTAGACCCAGAAGAGAAGAAGCCCAAGGCCAAGGACGTGAAGCGCAAGGGGGCTACCGTGCTCGCGGCAGAACCAGACACCAAGCGGGGCATAGATCAGCCCGAACCTTCCAAGGGCAGCCGGTACTGTGTGTACCACGACCTCCACACCCACAACACCAACGAATGTCAAGAGCTCCGAGCCGTGCGACAAGGAAGGATCGTCCATCGCCCTGACTGCGGTGACCGGGGCTACGATCGAGGAGGAGGAAGGAACGCAGGACGCTGGGAAGACCGTGGCCTACGCCAAGGGTGGCGTGATTAACCTCGCGAGGATCGCTGGCAAGACCCGCCTCGCGAGGGAGACTGGAGGGATCAGCCTCGCGAGGATCTCCCGCAAGGCAACGCAGGCCTCCCACAGCAGCCGCCGCAGCCAAGGAGAAACGAGGACCGCCACAAGGACGAAGGGGCTGGGGGCTTCCAGGAGCCGCGCGCGATCGCCTGCCTCTTGGGCGGGGCACAAGCCCCCGCCTCTCAGCGCATCTTCAAGCAGTTCGCCCGTGAAGTGAACGCAGTCCTCCCCAGGCTCGAAGCCACGCGCCCTCTCAGGTGGTCGGCATGCGACATCACGTTCAGCTCAGCAAATCAGCTCAAGTGTGCGGCTACAGCCGGAGTCCTCCCAATGCTTTGTTCCCCAATCATCAGCAACGTGGTGGTCACCAAGACCCTCATTGATGGCGGGGCAGGGCTCAACGTCCTGTCCGTGGAAACATTCAACAACCTCCAAGTACCCTACAGCCAGCTTCAGCCAACCAAGCCTTTCTCCGGTATCCCCGATGGCTCCACGGTCCCGATTGGGCAGGTCCGCCTCCCTGTCACCTTCGGGGCACGTGACAACTACCGCACCGAGCTCATCGACTTCGACGTCGCTCACATTCGCCTGCCGTACAACGCCATCCTTGGGTACCCAGCGCTGGCCAAGTTCACGGCCATAACTCACCACGGCTACAACGTCCTCAAGATGCGAGGAAGCGGCGGAGTCATCACGGTGCCCCGTGAAGAGAAGGATGCGGTGTGTTCCTTGGAACGAGCCTTTCAGGCCGCGTCACTGGAAGAGCCGGATCGTGGAAGCAAGAGGCCTCCCGAGACCGCCCCTAAGAAGAAGAAGACATCATCCAGCCCGACAACTCAGGAGGCAGGCCCCTCTAGGCCCGCGCCTGCCCAGGGGGAACCTCCTTCCATCGCATAGGAAAGCGCGCTCGGCGCCCTCCTCAGGCAGGGCTCGGGGGCTCTCCCCTGGAGGGCCACCGACCTAGCTATAGTCACGAGGGAGGTGCTTGGGCACCACATGGAGGCGTGTTTCGAAGCACGTTTCCCTCAAGAAGGAGCAAGGCAAGGAGATCCAGACCCTCAGGAGTTCGTCAGCAAGGCCATTCAGGAGCTACAGGAGTCAAGAGTCATGAAAGGAGGCCGCCGCCTTCCAGCAGTGGCCCCCCATCCAGGCGAGGATGGCGGGCTGCACGTCTGCATCAACATACCAGCGCTCAACCGAGTCGCCTCTCTGGAGCGCCTCTGGCCCTCGCGAGTGGGGCGCTGCGGAGGCCCACCCCACAGCTACGTTCGCATGCCTTACGGCTTGCCGGACGCGACCGACATGTACCAGCGCCTCATGAGGGGCATCACAGAGGCACGAGAGGCCAGGCGTTCCGCAGCCCTGGCAGGGATGGAGATGGCCCGCGAGGACCCGCCAGCGCCTCCGGAGCCTCCCGAGGCCCCTAGGCCTGGGGGCTCGTGAGGATCGGCCCCCGCAGCCCACCGAGCCTGCTACATCAACGCTCCTTCGTCCTCGACATCATCAACTGACATCTTTCGAGTCTTATTTCCAGCTGGGAGCGCCCCCTAGGGCTGCATTATTCCCAGGCCGCGTGGGTCCGTCCCTGCAGCGTGTATCCCTTTTTTATTCCATGTTCTTAGCTTACCTTGTTGGGGGCGCCCCTCGGGCAGCATGATCCCCAAGCCGCTCGGGCCAGGCCCAGCGGCATGTATCCCATTTGTGTTTATTTCCGATTATGCGTTAGACCCACCATGCTTGATTATGTGATGCCGGTCCACGGCACCTCTTCTTCTCCATGCCGACCACTTGCACGTTAAAGGAGGGGTACCTGAGCATCGCGACTCAAGGCTCTTACTAGCTCTCTAGCCCTCACCCTCTGGCCTTGTCCATGGCATCGCGACCTGGCATACCAGCGACGGCTGAGACTAGCTCGAGGGCTGGGACCCGAGGACGTAGTGTTGGGGAACGTAGTAATTTCAAAAAATTTCCTACGCACACGCAAGATCATGGTGATGCATAGCAATGAAGGGGAGAGTCTGATCTACGTACCCTTGTAGATCACAATGGAAGCGTTGACACAACGTAGAGGAAGTAGTCGTACGTTTTCTTCCCGGTCCGACCGATCCAAGCACCGTTACTCCAGCACCTTCGAGTTCTTAGCACACGTTCAGCTCGATGACGTTCCTCGGGCTCCGATCCAGCAAAGCGTCGAGGAAGAGTTCCATCAGCACGACGGCGTGGTGACGATCTTGATGTACTACCGACGCAGGGCTTCACCTAAGCACTGCAACGGTATGATCGAGGTGGAATTTGGTGGTAGGGGCCACCGCACACGGCTAAGGAACGATCTCAAGGATCAACTTGTGTCTTGGTGTCGGGACCCCGATCCTAGGTCACACCGATCTAGCATGTAACACATCATATCACTTTGTGGCCTCACGCACGGTATTTCCACGGGTGCCACCTTACCTGGCCCGGGACCGCTTGCGCCTTTTGGCTCACGTATATGATAGTGTCGCTAGCATCCATATGACAAAGAACCCGGGCCGACATGGCTAGTCGTGAACCCAAAGCGGCACTACCCCATGGGGACAGGCATACATGAATCAACCTCGAGCATGTCGGTCAACAGCGTGTGAATCCGGGCTATAGCACTGGGCTAACAGGACTCCGGTAACCCGGGCTGTAGCAGGCTAGGCAGGACTCCGGATGTCACCGCGTGACATTTCCTCGAAGGGACAGACATAGGAACGAAGCGAAACACATGCCGGCCAGTCAAGTGTCCTAAACAGTAGTGCTGGGCTAGCAGGACTCCGGTGAACCGGGCTGTAGCGGACTACTATGGCTCGAGGAACACTAGACTACATTTCCCCATATGATAGGCTGCCAAGGATAAACAACTAGATAGTTGGATCCCACACATACCAAGCATTTCAATCATACACACAATATGCTCGATATGTGTGAATACAACATGGCATCACAGCATAACTCTACAACTCAAGTATTTATTCATTAGGCTCCGAGGAGCAAGATATTACAAGCATGGGTCTCATGACCCAACAATCATAGCATACAAATCAAACACATGCGGAAGCTTAACATGTCTGAGTACAGACATCTATAAATGAAAAAGGCTAAGAAGCCTGACTATCTACCAAATCCTGTCGAGGGCACAAGATCGTAGCTGAGGTATCAAGCTAAACATCGAAGTCCACGCGGAACTACTAGCGAGACTGAAGTCTCTCTGCAAAACATAAATTAAGCAAACGTGAGTACAAAGGTACTCAGCAAGTCTTACATCAGAACTAACTACATATGCAACGGTATCAACAAGGGGGGGGGGTGGTGGAGTTTAACTGCAGCAAGCCAGCTTTGACTCAGTGGCTAACCTAAACTACGATTGCGAGCAACTCTTTTGAGGTGGCGCACACGAGTCCACATATTCACCATTCAATACACCACTATGGATCCACTCTCGTCTCCCTACGAGAAGGCCATCCATAGCACTCACGCTTATCTTGCGAGTTTTAGGGTATCCACTTTCACTTGTCTATGAACTGTTATAGGCAACCCAGAAGTCCTTTACCGCGGACATGGCTATTCGAATAGATCATTTATAACCCTGCAGGGGTGTACTTCGTCACACATGTTTCCACCACTTAGCGTCTGCACACGACATGTGCTTGGCAGACTTCAAGCGAAAGCCGACGTGGGTGTAGACCACGACCTGACTAACCACACAAGTCTCTAGTCCAGGTTTATCGCCTATTCGGGTTCCATCCGCGAGGAGATCCGGCCGGAGTTTCGCTCACAGCCCCAAACGATGTGTGCAGGGTTCCCGAGACACCAAACGGGCGCCCGGTACACCGTGCCACAGTGTATCTACCGCATCATAGACCACCCCTAGGGTCAGCGCTACGCACGGCCGCCAACACATATCCTATAAACACCAGAAACTAATTGCAACTCCTGGACAGAGGACGAGAGGGGTCAGTAAGTCGAGCGGGGTCATATTTCAGGGCCCAACGTGTGGTAGTAGCTGTTTCAAGGATCACAAACACAGAACTCAGTTCCTGAGGACGGTTTCAATGAGACAACCCACCATGTACTCCTACATGGCCTCTCACTGCTACCTTTACCAAATCGTGTTCACACACTTAGCTCTTAACAGTAGGACATGTTTACACACCTCCGATTCATCCCCGATGAATCGGACCTGACTCAACTCTAAGCAGTAGCAGGCATGACAAACAAGCATGAATGAGTAGGCACATCAGGGCTCAAACAACTCCTACTCATGCTAGTGGGTTTCATCTATTTACTGTGGAAATGAAAGGTCATGCAGAGGATAAGGGGTTCAACTATCGCAACAAGTAACAGATGAATCGTTGTTGTCCTAATGCAGTAAAAGAGAGCAGGAGCGAGAGAGGGGGATTGTATCGGAATGAACAAGGGGGTTTTGCTTGCCTGGCACTTCTGAAGATATCATTGGGTCTTCATCAGTGTCAACGATCACATCGTCGGTACAACGTCTATCGAGAGGGGCAAATACCGGCAACAGAGAAAGAAATACAATCAATGCAATGCACAATATGATGCATGATCATGACATGTCAATATGCTGTGGTTTGAGCTAATGCAACTAGCTATGATTTAAATGAAGTTGGTTTGAATACAAGATTCAAATTCAAACTCCATATATGATTATTTAAATGCCCTTTATTTGTTTTGTCCAAAACAAAGGACAAACATTGTTCAAACATGCATGAAAATGGTACAGATGGATTCCTTGAATTTTTCTGATAATTTTACATATATAATTTATCTTATTTGGAGTTACGGTTGAATTTCTATGATTTTTCAAAGTTTGGATATTTTTTGAAATAAATAAATCATTTAAGATTTATTTAAATTCCAGAAAAAGGATTACTGCGTCAGCTTGACGTCATGATGATGTAAGCAAGTCAACAGGGCGCCTCCAGGTCAAACTGACCAGTGGGTCCCACGTGTCAGTGACTCAGTTTGTTAACTGAGTTGATTAGGGTTAAACTAATACTAACGAAAATGTCAGCAGGGCTGGGCCCACATGTCAGTTGCTTAGGTTTAGTTTAGTGATGTGATTAGCACCTAACAGTGGTGATTAGCACTAACTAACATCTAACTAATCCAGCTAGTGCCGGCCCCACATGTCAGTGAGCCAGGTGGGGCCCGACCGGGGTCAAAGTGGGTCAAACCCAGGCCGGCGGGGTCAAACCCACCGGCGGCTCGACGCCGGCAAGGCCTGAGACGGCGGTGCGGCTCGGAAACACAGTATAGGCGACGAAACGAGCGGCGAAGGGCATCCGCGGGGAGCTGGAGCTCGCCCGCGTCCATCCCTGCAAGCAGCAGCAGCTAGGGCGGCCGGAGTTCGTCGAAAATGAGCTCGGGGCGGCGCCGGAGTTCGGACACGAGCGGGGACGCGGTTGCGGTGGCCGTGGTGATGTGTGCATAGCATCTACGGCATCTACGGGGTGTAGTGAGTACGATGGGCGCATGCCCGGGACCAAATGGTCACCGGAGCATCACCGGTGACGAGCGCGGCGGCGGCGGGTTTCGGTCAACAAGGGGGCGACGGCTACGGCATGTGAGAGCGAGAACGGAGAGGGAGAGAAGGGGCAGGAGCTCACGGCGAGGTCGAAGCGGAGCTCAGCTGGCTCGGGGACGACCGGGAGGCGACGAATTCGTCCATGGAGTCCGGCGGCCGTGCTCGGAGAAGACGACTCGTGGCGGCGATGTGGGGCTCCCGCGGTGGCGTGGCTTGGGGTGGAAGAAAGAAGGGTTTGAGGCGGAGCTCTCGAGCACGAAGGATGGGCGAGGGAGGGCCAGTGGCCGTGGCAACAGCGAGCGACGGCGGCGGCTGTGTTCGGTGTGTGCGAGGGAGAGAGAGGGGGAAGTGAGCAGAGGAAGAGGGGGAAGATCCATGCGTCCAGGGAAGCTCCACGACGCCACACGAGGGCACAGGGGCATCGACAGCGCGAAGCAGGAGGTGGAGGCCTCCCAGCGCGCGCGTGTGCCTTCGCCTCTGCCTACTGGCAGAGGAAGACGACGAGCGACGAGGGAGGTGGGCTGGGCTGGTCCAGCTGGGCCGGCTACAGGTAAGTGGCTAGGTAGGTTCCTTTCTCCTCTCTTCTTTTTTTGTTTGCTTGCTGTTTCAGTTTTTTTCTATTGCAGGTTTGTTTTGAATTTGGTTTTGAAACCAAATCAATTTTGTTGCTTCTGGAAATATTTTTAGAAGCTAAAGGAATTAAACCAAAGCTCCACAAAAATATTTCAGAATTATTGGACCTATATTTATTTAATATTAAATATAAATCCAATTCAAATAGTTATTGAATTAATTCAAAGGCCCAAAATAATTATCTCTGAGATTCCAAAAATATTGTTTTAGGTTTTACCTCTTGCCAATATTTTCAGAGACTAAGAGGAACATTTTCTTGGACTTCTTTGAAAAGATTTTAATGTTGACTATTTTTGAAGTGATTTATGAGGGTTTCAACTAACCTCAATTCAAATTTCATTTGAATTTAAACATGATGCAACCACCAAGCTAGACCAAGGCCAAAGTAGGGCTAGGGATGTTACAACTCACCCCCACTAAACAAGAATCTCGTCCCGAGATTCAAGACGTGAGGTAAGAAGACAGAGGGAACACCAATAAAGAATCTTCACGATCCGATTGCCCTTCTCGAAGATGTTGATTCATTGCATCATGTCGATCTTGACATCTTTGCTTCGAGGGCTTCATCCAACATGGCGGCAAGAGAGCAAGACAACCTCCCAAGAGTGGATACAAGATCAACTCCATGGAATGAGACGTAAGAACACCTCTTGAGTTGAGACACAAGGCACATATCAGAATCAATGAGAAGAAGCAGATGACAAGGTTCAATTCGGTACGCAACAAACCCACGCTGGAGTAGGATGATGCATGGTTTCAAAGTAGTGAGGAGATAATTGCCATGATACCATAACGAGACATCTTAAGGAAGGTGACTCGCAGAATTATTCCCTTAAGTGGCAAGAAGAATTACTTTTGATTCGAAGATCATAGAAACTCTTTATACCAGCCTAAGGCAATCACAAACGATCAGTGGAAGGAGTTCGAAAGAATGACATACTCAGACTAGGATGGATGATGTGGACTACCTTGTTGAAGACAACGCAATGGATGATTTTTGCTTATCATCGGAAATGGATGGGACCTATGGTAAGTCCACTTGTGAAGATGATCCTAAACAAGAGCTACTGAGGTGTAAGCTGGGAACAAAATGCAAATGTTGGGAATGATTCTAGTAACTGGGGAGAAGGTTCACCGGCAAGGTGATTCCACCAATCGGATGGCTATCGAACAACTGAGAGAACGGAGGCACATCCCAGTTAATGACAACGTCAGAACCTAGTGCATGAGTGTGCTCTCAAGAACTTGCGCATTTCCATACTCATCAAGGTCTTACCAACATCCGTGTCAAGGATCCTGGCAACACAACATGCTACCATGATGAATAATGGTGGAAGATGCAGATGCAAAGGAAGATAACACTGTCTCAGATTTCACCTTAGCGAAGCCAAGGAAACAAAATCTGGATGATCGACCGAGAGACATTTAGCACTCCGCTTCTAATGTTCTCCTTGATGTACTGGTTACCACGGTCATGCTTTAAGCATCGGCATAGCCACCAAGTAGTGGTCGGACTTCGGAATACAATAGATCCATAAGGAACAACTTCTGGAGTAAATCCTACGAAATCCTCATGGGAAGGTGGCCAACTTTCTTCAATCGAGATACTACAATAATAGGTCTTCCGGCTGGATGTGTTGGCCACGACATCCACTTTACCGGTTATCGAGAGAGCAATATTATAGTTCTTGGAAAATGCTCCAACCATCATATCTGCCTGAGATTCAGATCTGATTGGTGACAGGATATTCCAGACTCATCGAGTCTAGAAAGGAAAATGAAGGTTTGCAACACAAATCGACGAGATGACATTGCGATATTCTCGGGGGAATGAACTACGGTAGTAAGCTCCAAAACATGAGCCGGTTCTGCTACAAGCGTGTGAACACGTTGTCCTAGACAATCATGGTCACCTGGTAGTCTTAAAATGAAACACTACCGAGTTCAGGGGGAACCATCAACGAGGATATCGAAGTCCTTGCGTAGGTCTAACCCTTAAGAAGAAACTTCTTCTCCTTGAACAAATCAATCAGTGGCTTGGTGTGCTAGGGATACGTATAGAATGTAGATGATCAGTCTATCAGACCATAGAATACTTCGCACATGCATGACTGACTTGGGATGATTCCAGAGGAAGCAAAAACAAACTTTCTCGAATTCACGGCGGCAACTTACATCAGATGCACATGAATTAGGGGAAGTCACATCTTTCAACCGGACATATGCTTCATGATCGGGACATGAGGGCAATGCTTATAAAGTTTCCAACACTAGCTGGATGTTCAACACAATCATGGAGGAGACAAAATTCCACTGATGGGCTCAACAGCAACTCATCGAAATTTCCATATCACTAGACTTCCACCACTATGTGAACAATGTGATAGTATTGGTCAGACCAAAGATATAATGGTGTATGCTCGAGGGACAACCGCAAGTAAGACAACATTACGAACATCGTTGGTTCTGATTTGATTTGACGATAACCCACACTCAAATCAAGGTTTGGACAAGATAATAGATACAACAACTGATCACGGGGACCAATTGGTGAAGATATCGTCTTTCTTCAACACACACACACACACACAAGGATATCCCTTAGGGATGAGCTAAGTCGGACAAGTTCTCATCTTCCAACTCATCAAGTTGTTGTTAAGCTTAACCAACTAGCTCAGGGGTATCCAACACAGGTTCTTGGGGAAAAGTGGTTTATCGGAAAACCAACTTGAACATGAACTCAACATAACTGTCAGGTGACAACCTGGTAACACTTCCGAGAAGATATTTGGAAAATCACGAACCACCAGTATGTTACTAAGCTCGAGAACAACCTTGCTTTTCAGGGCAAGATGATATGATCAAAGGGTGAGGGATTGGCACAACCCTAACCCATTGATCGAAGTGTGCACCAGAAATATGGACTAGGTAGCACGATCAGTCTTAGAATGATAATTTGATAACATGCTAAGAATGAGGATAGTGTCCATTAACTACCAAGCAACACAGTTGCTAGGAGTATTGATTTCACACACCATGATTCACTTGTCGTCATTCCGGTTGCAACAACACTGAAACCGAGAAATGAACAATGATGGAGAGAGTATCACTACGTCAAGAATTCATGAGAGATGTGCAATTCTCACGACGCTCTTGACATAAAGTGGGTAATACTCCAAGGTAGAACAGAACAAAAGCTGGATTGGCATTTAGATATGCGGAATACAACCACTTTGACCCGATCCCAGAAATGGATGAGGTACTGGAGTTTGTTTCTCCTAGTCATTCTAAAATAGAACGGCTCGACGGACCACAAGAATAAAAGGCACCGATGAACACAAATGCACAACTATTTCTGACTATCAATTGATAGACGAAGGTCAGAAAACAACTAAAGAGGGACAACTCAAGGAACATATAACTTTCTGAGTTGTGGATGCATAGATTAGTATGTCGAACGAGTTCAACATATTTCTTCCGGATAACCCATGCAGAAAGGTAGAACTGGCAGAGACAATATAGATTGGAGAACTCATCAAGAGCACTCTGGTTGTGATCCTTTGGTTCAAGGACTTCTGCCATAAGTGGTTCATAGTATTTGGAAGAAGGAAATACCACGGACCTCGAGGTCTATCACAAGGTTTACTAATGTCCTAAGGAACTAGCAAACACTATCAACATGAAGTAGGTAGGGTGAGTCTCGGGTTCAAAACCCAGGAATAGAATGCCTACTAACTAATAACATCACGGGATGCTTTTGAGAATAATGGCCAAAATCACACACTGGGAATACAAAACATGGCTAGATCACTAGGTGGCACTCTAAGACATCTAGGGTCATAATAATAGCTCCAACATATATGTCGAGGTAACGGAGTACCTCAACTCACCATTGTGTGGTTAATCTGACCCAAAAGGATATCAGGAATGGAAAGAAAGGATTTGCAAATGCATCAGACTATTTAGAAACCTGGGATGACTCGGACAGCATAACGGCTGTAAATGCTCAAAATGATTTGAGACATCCTGCAAAATGGTGGCATAACCACTCAGAAGCACAATATCAAGGTTCGAGACCAACTATGAACACACAGAAGTAGTAGAAACTAAACTGGGCTTAAATCCAACAATCTTAGGCAACTACGGTTTAGTAACACGTCATCCTGATAGATAGATGAGAAGGCCTAATTCTTAATCCCCGTAGAAAGAAGAGGTTGACTCAGATCAGAAGGGCATAGGGTAAAGGAGTAAAAAGAGCCTTACGTTCCCTTCCACAATCAATTCCCTTACATAACTAAAGCATTTCTAGACTCAACTTCGACCAGTTTGGCTTGGTAATCCTACAAGCAGTCAGGCTCTGATACCAACGCTGTCGGGACCCCGATCCTAGGTCACACCGATCTAGCATGTAACACATCATATCACTTTGTGGCCTCACGCACGGTATTTCCACGGGTGCCACCTTACCTGGCCCGGGACCGTTTGCGCCTTTTGGCTCACGTATATGATAGTGTCGCTAGCATCCATATGACAAAGAACCCGGGCCGACATGGCTAGTCGTGAACCCAAAGCGGCACTACCCCATGGGGATAGGCATACATGAATCAACCTCGAGCATGTCGGTCAACAGCGTGTGAATCCGGGCTGTAGCACTGGGCTAACAGGACTCCGGTAACCCGGGCTGTAGCAGGCTAGGCAGGACTCCGGATGTCACCGCGTGACATTTCCCCGAAGGGACAGACATAGGAACGAAGCGAAACACATGCCGGCCAGTCAAGTGTCCTGAACAGTAGTGCTGGGCTAGCAGGACTCCGGTGAACCGGGCTGTAGCGGACTACTATGGCTCGAGGAACACTAGACTACATTTCCCCATATGATAGGCTGCCAAGGATAAACAACTAGATAGTCGGATCCCACACATACCAAGCATTTCAATCATACACACAATATGCTCGATATGTGTGAATACAACATGGCATCACAACATAACTCTACAACTCAAGTATTTATTCATTAGGCTTCGAGGAGCGAGATATTACAAGCATGGGTCTCATGACCCAACAATCATAGCATACAAATCAAACACATGCGGAAGCTTAACATGTCTGAGTACAGACATCTATAAATGAAAAAGGCTAAGAAGCCTGACTATCTACCAAATCCTGTCGAGGGCACAATATCGTAGCTGAGGTATCAAGCTGAACGTCGAAGTCCACGCGGAACTACTAGCGAGACTGAATTCTCTCTGCAAAACATAAATTAAGCAAACGTGAGTACAAAGGTACTCACCAAGTCTTACATCAGAACTAACTACATATGCAACGGTATCAACAAGGGGGGGGTGGAGTTTAACTGCAGCAAGCCAGCTTTGACTCAGTGGCTAACCTAAACTACGATTGCGAGCAACTCCTTTGAGGTGGCGCACACGAGTCCACATATTCACCATTCAATACACCACTATGGATCCGCTCTCGTCTCCCTACGAGAAGGCCATCCATAGCACTCACGCTTATCTTGCGAGTTTTAGGGTATCCACTTTCACTTGTCTATGAACTGTTATAGGCAACCCAGAAGTCCTTTACCGCGGACACGGCTATTCGAATAGATCATTTATAACCCTGCAGGGGTGTACTTCGTCACACATGTTTCCACCACTTAGCGTCTGCACACGACATGTGCTCGGCAGACTTCAAGCGAAAGCCGACGTGGGTGTAGACCACGACCTGACTAACCACACAAGTCTCTAGTCCAGGTTTATCGCCTATTCGGGTTCCATCCGCGAGGAGATCCGGCCAGAGTTTCGCTCACAGCCCCAAACGATGTGTGCAGGGTTCCCGAGACACCAAACGGGCGCCCGGTACACCGTGCCACAGTGTATCTACCGCATCATAGCCCACCCCTAGGGTCAGCGCTACGCACGGCCGCCAACACATATCCTATAAACACTAGAAACTAATTGCAACTCCTGGACAGAGGACGAGAGGGGTCAGTAAGTCGAGCGGGGTCATATTTCAGGGCCCAACGTGTGGTAGTAGCTGTTTCATGGATCACAAACACAGAACTAGTTCCTGAGGACGGTTTCAATGAGACAACCCACCATGTACTCCTACATGGCCTCTCACCGCTACCTTTACCAAATCGTGTTCACACACTTAGCTCTTAACAGTAGGACATGTTTACACACCTCCGATTCATCCCCGATGAATCGGACCTGACTCAACTCTAAGCAGTAGCAGGCATGACAAACAAGCATGAATGAGTAGGCACACCAGGGCTCAAACAACTCCTACTCATGCTAGTGGGTTTCATCTATTTACTGTGGAAATGACAGGTCATGCAGAGGATAAGGGGTTCAACTACCGCAACAAGTAACAGATGAATCGTTGTTGTCCTAATGCAGTAAAAGAGAGCAGGAGCGAGAGAGGGGGATTGTATCGGAATGAACAAGGGGGTTTTGCTTGCCTGGCACTTCTGAAGATATCATTGGGTCTTCATCAGTGTCAACGATCACATCGTCGGTACAACGTCTATCGAGAGGGGACAAATACCGGCAACAGAGAAAGAAATACAATCAATGCAATGCACAGTATGATGCATGATCATGACATGTCAATATGCTGTGGTTTGAGCTAATGCAACTAGCTATGATTTAAATGAAGTTGGTTTGAATACAAGATTCAAATTCAAACTCCATATATGATTATTTAAATGCCCTTTATTTTTTTTGTCCAAAACAGAGGACAAACATTGTTCAAACATGCATGAAAATGGTACAGATGGATTCCTTGAATTTTTCTGATAATTTTACATATATAATTTATCTTATTTGGAGTTACGGTTGAATTTCTATGATTTTTCAAAGTTTTGGATATTTTCTGAAATAAATAAATCATTTAAGATTTATTTAAATTCCAGAAAAAGGATTACTGCGTCAGCTTGACGTCATGATGATGTCAGCAAGTCAACAGGGCGCCTCTAGGTCAAACTGACCAGTGGGTCCCGCGTGTCAGTGACTCAGTTTGTTAACTGAGTTGATTAGGGTTAAACTAATACTAACGAAAATATCAGCAGGGCTGGGCCCACATGTCAGTGGCTTAGGTTTAGTTTAGCGATGTGATTAGCACCTAACAGTGGTGATTAGCACTAACTAACATCTAACTAATCCAGCTAGTGCCGGCCCCACATGTCAGTGAGCCAGGTGGGGCCCGACCGGGGTCAAAGTGGGTCAAACCCACCGGCGGCTCGACGCCGGCAAGGCCTGAGACGGCGGCGCGGCTCGGAAACACAGTATAGGCGACGAAACGAGCGGCGAAGGGCATCCGCGGGGAGCTGGAGCTCGCCCGCATCCATCCCTGCAAGCAGCAGCAGCTAGGGCGGCCGGAGTTTGTCGAAAACGAGCTCGGGGCGGCGCCGGAGTTCGGACACGAGCGGGGACGCGGTTGCGGTGGCCGTGGTGATGTGTGCATAGCATCTACGGCATCTACGGGGTGCAGTGAGTATGATGGGCGCATGCCCGGGACCAAATGGTCACCGGAGCATCACCGGCGACGAGCGCGGCGGCGGCGGGTTTCGGTCAACAAGGGGGCGACGGCTACGGCATGTGAGGTCGAGAACGGAGAGGGGGAGAAGGGGCAGGAGCTCACGGCGAGGTCGAAGCGGAGCTCAGCTGGCTCGGGGACGACCGGGAGGCGACGAATTCGTCGATGGAGTCCGGCGGCCGTGCTCGGAGAAGACGACTCGTGGCAGCGATGTGGGGCTCCCGCGGTGGCGTGGCTTGGGGTGGAAGAAAGAGGGGTCGAGGCGGAGCTCTCGAGCACGAAGGATGGGCGAGGGAGGGCCAGTGGCCGTGGCAACAGTGAGCGACGGCGGCGGCTGTGTTCGGTGTGTGCGAGGGAGAGAGAGGGGGAAGTGAGCAGAGGAAGAGGGGGAAGATCCTGGCGTCCAGGGAAGCTCCACAACGCCACACGAGGGCACAGGGGCATCGACAGCGCGAAGCAGGAGGTGGAGGCCTCCCAGCGCGCGCGTGTGCCTTCGCCTCTGCCTACTAGCAGAGGAAGACGACGAGCGACGAGGGAGGTGGGCTGGGCTGGTCCAGCTGGGCCGGCTACAGGTAAGTGGCCAGGTAGGTTCCTTTCTCCTCTCTTCTTTTTCTGTTTGCTTGCTGTTTCCGTTTTTTTCTATTGCAGGTTTGTTTTGAATTTGGTTTTGAAACCGGGCGTAGCCACACTTGGTTCAACTAAAGTTGGAGAGACAGTCTTCCGCAAGCCATCTATGTGCAAAGCACGTCGAGGGAACCGGTCTCGCGTAAGAGTACGCGTAAGGTTGGTCCGGATCGTCTCGTCCAACAATACCGCCGAACCAAAGTATGACATGCTGGTAGGCAGTATGACTTGTATCGCCCACAACTCACTTGTGTTCTATTCGTGCACATAACATCAAACCATAAAAAACCTAGGCTCTGATACCACTGTTGGGGAACGTAGTAATTTCAAAAAAATTCCTACGCACACGCAAGATCACGGTGATGCATAGCAACGAAGGGGAGAGTCTGATCTACGTACCCTTGTAGATCACAACGGAAGCGTTGACACAACGTAGAGGAAGTAGTCATACGTTTTCTTCCCGGTCCGACCGATCCAAGCACCGTTACTCCGGCACCTCCGAGTTCTTAGCACACGTTCAGCTCGATGACGTTCCTCGGGCTCCGATCCAGCAAAGCGTCGAGGAAGAGTTCCGTCAGCACGACGGCGTGGTGACGATCTTGATGTACTACCGACGCAGGGCTTCGCCTAAGCATTGCAACGGTATGATCGAGGTGGAAATTTGGTGGCAGGGGGCACCGCACACGGCTAAGGAACGATCTTAAGGATCAACTTGTGTCTTGGGGTGTCCCCTGCCCCCGTATATAAAGGATGAAAGGGGGAAGGCTGGCCGGCCAAAGGAGGGAGGCGCAGGAGGAGTCCTACTCCTACCAGGAGTAGGACTCCCCCCCCCCAATCCTATTCCAATTAGGACTCCTTGGAAAAAGGGAGAGGGAAAGAGAAAGGTGGCCGGCCACCTCTCCTAGTCCTAATAGGACTAGGGGAGGGGGGAGGCGCGCAGCCCTCCTTGGCAGCCCCTTTCACCTTTCCACAATGGCCCATGTAGGCCCATTTGGCTCCCAGGGGGTTCCGGTAACCCTCCCGGTAATCCGGTAAAATCCCGATTTCACCCGGAACACTTCCGATGTCCAAACATAGGCTTCCAATATATCAATCTTTACGTATCGACCATTTCGAGACTCCTCGTCATGTCCGTGATCTCATCCGGGACTCCAAACAACCTTCGGTACATCAAAATGCATAAACTCATAATAACTGTCATCGTAACGTTAAGCGTGCGGACCCTACGGTTCGAGAACATTGTAGACATGACCGAGACACGTCTCCGGTCAATAACCAATAGCGGGACCTGGATGCCCATATTGGCTCCTACATATTCTACGAAGATCTTTATCGGTCAGACTGCATAACAACATACGTTGTTCCCTTTGTCATCGGTATGTTACTTGCCCGAGATTCGATCGTCGGTATCCGATACCTAGTTCAATCTCGTTACCGGCAAGTCTCTTTACTCGTTCCGTAATACATCATCCCGCAACTAACTCATTAGTTGCACTGCTTGCAAGGCTTAAGTGATGTGCATTACCAAGAGGGCCCAGAGATACCTCTCCGACAATCAGAGTGACAAATCCTAATCTCGAAATACGCCAACCCAACATCTACCTTTGGAGCCACCTGTAGTACTCCTTTATAATCACCCAGTTACGTTGTGACATTTGGTAGTACCCAAAGTGTTCCTCCGGCAAATGGGAGTTGCATAATCTCATAGTCATAGGAACATGTATAAGTCATGAAGAAAAGTAATAGCAACATACTAAACGATCGGGTGCTAAGCTAATGGAATGGGTCATGTCAATCAGATCATTCAACTAATGATGTGACCTCGTTAATCAAATAACAACTCTTTGTTCATGGTTAGGAAACATAACCATCTTTGATTAACGAGCTAGTCAAGTAGAGGCATACTAGTGACACTCTGTTGGTCTATGTATTCACACATGTATTATGTTTCCGGTTAATACAATTCTAGCATGAATAATAAACATTTATCATGATATAAGGAAATAAATAATAACTTTTTTATTGCCTCTAGGGCATATTTCCTTCAGTCCCCCACTTGCACTAGAGTCAATAATCTAGATTACACAGTAATGATTCTAACACCCATGGAGCCTTGGTGCTGATCATGTTTTGCTCGTGGAAGAGGCTTAGTCAACGGGTCTGCAACATTTAGATCCGTATGTATCTTGCAAATCTCTATGTCTCCCACCTGGACTAGATATCGGATGGAATTGAAGCGTCTCTTGATGTGTTTGGTCCTTTTGTGAAATCTGGATTCCTTTGCCAAAGCAATTGCACCAGTATTGTCACAAAAGATTTTCATTGGACCCGATGCACTAGGTATGACACCTAGATCGGATATGAACTCCTTCATCCAGACTCCTTCGTTCACTGCTTCCGAAGCAGCTATGTATTCCGCTTCACATGTAGATCCCGCTACGACGCTTTGTTTAGAACTGCACCAACTGACAGCTCCACCGTTTAAAGTAAACACGTATCTGGTTTGCGATTTAGAATCGTCCGGATCAGTGTCAAAGCTTGCATCAACGTAACCTCTTACAATGAGCTCTTTGTCACCTCCATATACGAGAAACATCTCCTTAGTCCTTTTCAGGTATTTCAGGATGTTCTTGACCGCTGTCCAGTGATCCACTCCTGGATTACTTTGGTACCTCCCTGCTATACTTATAGCAAGGCACACATCAGGTCTGGTACACAGCATTGCATACATGATAGAGCCTAGGGCTAAAGCATAGGGAACATCTTTCATTTTCTCTCTATCTTCTGCAGTGGTCGGGCATTGAGTCTGACACAACTTCACACCTTGTAACACAGGCAAGAACCCTTTCTTTGCTTGATCCATTTTGAACTTCTTCAAAATCTTGTCAAGGTATGTGCTTTGTGAAAGTCCAATTAAGCGTCTTGATCTATCTCTATAGATCTTTATGCCTAATATGTAAGCAGCTTCACCGAGGTCTTTCATTGAAAAACTTTTATTCAAGTATCCCTTTATGCTATCCAAAAATTCTATATCATTTCCAATCAGTAATATGTCATCCACATATAATATCAGAAATGCTACAGAGCTCCCACTCACTTTCTTGTAAATACAGGCTTCTCAAAAAGTCTGTATAAAACCAAATGCTTTGATCACACTATCAAAGCATTTATTCCAACTCCGAGATGCTTGCACCAGTCCATAAATGGATTGCTGGAGTTTGCACACTTTGTTAGCTCCCTTTGGATCGACAAAACCTTCCGGTTGCATCATATACAACTCTTCTTCCAGAAATCCATTCAGGAATGCAGTTTTTACATCCATTTTCCAAATTTCATAATCATAAAATGCGGCAATTGCTAACATGATTCTGACAGTCTTAAGCATCGCTACGGGTGAGAAAGTCTCATCGTAGTCAACTCCTTGAACTTGTCGAAAACCTTTTGCGACAAGTCGAGCTTTGTAGACAGTAACATTACCATCAGCGTCAGTCTTTTTCTTAAAGATCCATTTATTCTCAATTGCTTGCCGATCATCGGGCAAGTCAACCAAAGTCCATACTTTGTTCTCATACATGGATCCCATCTCAGATTTCATGGCTTCAAGCCACTTTGCGGAATCTGGGCTTACCATCGCTTCTTCATAGTTCGAAGGTTCATCATGATCTAGTACCATGACCTCCAGAACAGGATTACCGTACCACTCTGGTGCGGATCTTACTCTGGTTGATCTACGAGGTCCAGTAGTATCTTGATCTAAAGTTTCATGATCATCATCATTAACTTCCTCTCTTATTGGTGTAGGTCTCACAGAAACAGTTTTCTGTGATGTACTATTTCCCAATAACGGAGTAGGTACAGTTACCTCGTCAAGTTCTACTTTCCTCCCACTCACTTCTTTCGAGAGAAACTCCTTCTCAAGAAAGTTTCCGAATTTAGCAACAAAAGTCTTGCCTTCGGATCTGTGATAGAAGGTGTATCCAATAGTTTCCTTTGGATATCCTATGAAGACACATTTCTCCGATTTGGGTTCGAGCTTATCAGGTTGAAGCTTTTTCACATAAGCATCGCAGCCCCAAACTTTAAGAAACGACAACTTTGGTTTCTTGCCAAACCACAGTTCATAAGGTGTCGTCTCAACGGATTTTGATGGTGCCCTATTTAACGTGAATGCGGCTGTCTCTAAAGCATAACCCCAAAACGACAGTGGTAAATCAGTAAGAGACATCATAGATCGCACCATATCTAGTAAAGTACGATTACGACGTTCGGACACACCATTACGTTGTGGTGTTCCGGGTGGCGTGAGTTGCGAAACTATTCCACAATTTTTCAAATGTACACCAAACTCGTAACTCAAATATTCTCCTCCACGATCAGATCGTAGAAACCTTATTTTCTTGTTACGATGATTTTCAACTTCACTCTAAAATTCTTTGAACTTTTCAAACGTTTCAGATTTGTGTTTCATTAAGTAGATATACCCATATCTGCTTAAATCATCTGTGAAAGTGAGAAAATAACGATATCCTCCACGAGCCTCAATATTCATCGAACCACATACATCGGTATGTATGATTTCCAACAAATTTGTTGCTCTCTCCATAGTACCGGAGAACGGTGTTTTAGTCATCTTGCCCATGAGGCACGGTTCGCAAGTACCAAGTGATTCATAATCAAGTGGTTCCAAAAGCCCATCAGTATGGAGTTTCTTCATGCGCTTTACACTGATATGACCTAAACGGCAGTGCCACAAATAAGTTGCACTATCATTATCAACTCTGCATCTTTTGGCTTCAACATTATGAATATGTGTATCATTACTATCGAGATTCATCAAAAATAGACCACTTTTCAAAGGTGCATGACCATAAAAGATATTACTCATATAAATAGAACAACCATTATTCTCTAATTTAAATGAATAACCGTCTCGCATCAAACAAGATCCAGATATAATGTTCATGCTCAACGCTGGCACCAAATAACAATTATTTAGGTCTAATATTAATCCCGAAGGTAGATGTAGAGGTAGCGTGCCGACCGCGATCACATCGACTTTGGAACCGTTTCCCAGGCGCATCGTCACCTCGTCCTTTGCTAGTGTCCGCTTATTCTGTAGTCCCTGTTTCGAGTTGCAAATATTAGCAACAGAACCAGTATCAAATACCCAGGTGCTACTGCGAGCATTAGTAAGGTACACATAAATAACATGTATATCACATATACCTTTGTTCCCCTTGCCATCCTTCTTATCCGCCAAATACTTGGGGCAGTTCCGCTTCCAGTGACCAGTCTGCTTGCAGTAGAAGCACTCAGTTTCAGGCTTAGGTCCAGACCTGTGTTTCTTCTCTTGAGCTGCAACTTGCTTGCCGTCCTTCTTGAAGTTCCCCTTCTTCTTCCCTTTGCCCTTTTTCTTGAAACTAGTGGTTTTGTTAACCATCAATACTTGATGCTCCTTCTTGATTTCTACTTCCGCAGCTTTCAGCATTGCGAAGAGCTCGGGAATAGTCTTGTTCATCCCTTGCATATTATAGTTCATCACAAAGCTCTTGTAGCTTGGTGGTAGTGATTGGAGAATTCTGTCAATGACGCAATCATCTGGAAGTGTAACTCCCAATTGAATCAAGTGATTATTATACCCATACATTTTGAGTATATGCTCACTGACAGAACTGTTCTCCTCCATCTTGCAGCTATAGAACTTATTGGAGACTTCATATCTCTCAATCCGGGCATTTGCTTGAAATATTAACTTCAACTCCTGGAACATCTCATATGCTCCATGAAGTTCAAAACGTCGTTGAAGTCCTGGTTCTAAGCCGTAAAGCATGGCACACTGAACTATTGAGTAGTCATCAGCTTTGCTCTGCCAGACGTTCATAACTTCTGGTGTTGCTCTAGCAGCAGGCCTGGCACTCAGCGGTGCTTGCAGGACGTAATTCTTCTGTGCAGCAATGAGGATAATCCTCAAGTTACGGACCCAGTCCGTGTAATTTCTACCATCATCTTTCAACTTTGCTTTCTCAAGGAACGCATTAAAATTCAACGGAACAACAGCACGAGCCATCTATCTACAATCAACATAAACAAGCAAGATACTATCAGGTACTAAGTTCATGATAAATTTAAGTTCAGTTAATCAAATTTACTTAAGAACTCCCACTTAGACAGACATCCCTCTATTCCTCTAAGTGATCACGTGATCCAAATCAACTAAACCATAACCGATCATCACGTGAGATGGAGTAGTTTTCAATGGTGAACATCATTATGTTGATCATATCTACTATATGATTCATGCTTGACCTTTCGGTCTCCGTGTTCCGAGGCCATATCTGTATATGCTTGGCTCGTCAAGTATAACCTGAGTATTCCGCGTGTGCAACTGTTTTGCACCCGTTGTATTTGAGCGTAGAGCCTATCACACCCGATCATCACGTGGTGTCTCAGCATGAAGAACTTTTGCAACGGTGCATACTCAGGGAGAACACTTCTTGATAATTTAGTTAGAGATCATCTTATAATGCTACCGTCAATCAAAGCAAGATAAGATGCATAAAAAGATAAACATCACATGCAATCAATATAAGTGATATGATACGGTCATCATCATCTTGTGCTTTGTGATCTCCATCTCCGAAGCACCGTCATGATCACCATCGTCACCGGCGCGACACCTTGATCTCCATCGTAGCATCGTTGTCGTCTCGCCAATCTTATGCTTCCACGACTATCACTACCGCTTAGTAATAAAGTAAAGCATTACATCGCGATTGCATTGCATACAATAAAGCGACAACCATATGGCTCCTGCCAGTTGCCGATAACTTGGTTACAAAACATGATCATCTCATACAATAAAATCAGCATCATGCCTTGACCATATCACATCACAACATGCCCTGCAAAAACAAGTTAGACGTCCTCTACTTTGTTGTTGCAAGTTTTACGTGGCTGCTACGGGCTTAAGTAAGAACTCATCTCACCTATGCATCAAAACCACAACGATAGTTCGTCAAATAGAATCCGTTTTAACCTTCTCAAGGACCGGGCGTAGCCACACTTGGTTCAACTAAAGTTGGAGAGACAGTCTTCCGCAAGCCATCTATGTGCAAAGCCATCTATATCCTATAAACACTAGAAACTAATTGCAACTCCTGGACAGAGGACGAGAGGGGTCAGTAAGTCGAGCGGGGTCATATTTCAGGGCCCAACGTGTGGTAGTAGCTGTTTCATGGATCACAAACACAGAACTAGTTCCTGAGGACGGTTTCAATGAGACAACCCACCATGTACTCCTACATGGCCTCTCACCGCTACCTTTACCAAATCGTGTTCACACACTTAGCTCTTAACAGTAGGACATGTTTACACACCTCCGATTCATCCCCGATGAATCGGACCTGACTCAACTCTAAGCAGTAGCAGGCATGACAAACAAGCATGAATGAGTAGGCACACCAGGGCTCAAACAACTCCTACTCATGCTAGTGGGTTTCATCTATTTACTGTGGAAATGACAGGTCATGCAGAGGATAAGGGGTTCAACTACCGCAACAAGTAACAGATGAATCGTTGTTGTCCTAATGCAGTAAAAGAGAGCAGGAGCGAGAGAGGGGGATTGTATCGGAATGAACAAGGGGGTTTTGCTTGCCTGGCACTTCTGAAGATATCATTGGGTCTTCATCAGTGTCAACGATCACATCGTCGGTACAACGTCTATCGAGAGGGGACAAATACCGGCAACAGAGAAAGAAATACAATCAATGCAATGCACAGTATGATGCATGATCATGACATGTCAATATGCTGTGGTTTGAGCTAATGCAACTAGCTATGATTTAAATGAAGTTGGTTTGAATACAAGATTCAAATTCAAACTCCATATATGATTATTTAAATGCCCTTTATTTTTTTTGTCCAAAACAGAGGACAAACATTGTTCAAACATGCATGAAAATGGTACAGATGGATTCCTTGAATTTTTCTGATAATTTTACATATATAATTTATCTTATTTGGAGTTACGGTTGAATTTCTATGATTTTTCAAAGTTTTGGATATTTTCTGAAATAAATAAATCATTTAAGATTTATTTAAATTCCAGAAAAAGGATTACTGCGTCAGCTTGACGTCATGATGATGTCAGCAAGTCAACAGGGCGCCTCTAGGTCAAACTGACCAGTGGGTCCCGCGTGTCAGTGACTCAGTTTGTTAACTGAGTTGATTAGGGTTAAACTAATACTAACGAAAATATCAGCAGGGCTGGGCCCACATGTCAGTGGCTTAGGTTTAGTTTAGCGATGTGATTAGCACCTAACAGTGGTGATTAGCACTAACTAACATCTAACTAATCCAGCTAGTGCCGGCCCCACATGTCAGTGAGCCAGGTGGGGCCCGACTGGGGTCAAAGTGGGTCAAACCCACCGGCGGCTCGACGCCGGCAAGGCCTGAGACGGCGGCGCGGCTCGGAAACACAGTATAGGCGACGAAACGAGCGGCGAAGGGCATCCGCGGGGAGCTGGAGCTCGCCCGCATCCATCCCTGCAAGCAGCAGCAGCTAGGGCGGCCGGAGTTTGTCGAAAACGAGCTCGGGGCGGCGCCGGAGTTCGGACACGAGCGGGGACGCGGTTGCGGTGGCCGTGGTGATGTGTGCATAGCATCTACGGCATCTACGGGGTGCAGTGAGTATGATGGGCGCATGCCCGGGACCAAATGGTCACCGGAGCATCACCGGCGACGAGCGCGGCGGCGGCGGGTTTCGGTCAACAAGGGGGCGACGGCTACGGCATGTGAGGTCGAGAACGGAGAGGGGGAGAAGGGGCAGGAGCTCACGGCGAGGTCGAAGCGGAGCTCAGCTGGCTCGGGGACGACCGGGAGGCGACGAATTCGTCGATGGAGTCCGGCGGCCGTGCTCGGAGAAGACGACTCGTGGCAGCGATGTGGGGCTCCCGCGGTGGCGTGGCTTGGGGTGGAAGAAAGAGGGGTCGAGGCGGAGCTCTCGAGCACGAAGGATGGGCGAGGGAGGGCCAGTGGCCGTGGCAACAGTGAGCGACGGCGGCGGCTGTGTTCGGTGTGTGCGAGGGAGAGAGAGGGGGAAGTGAGCAGAGGAAGAGGGGGAAGATCCTGGCGTCCAGGGAAGCTCCACAACGCCACACGAGGGCACAGGGGCATCGACAGCGCGAAGCAGGAGGTGGAGGCCTCCCAGCGCGCGCGTGTGCCTTCGCCTCTGCCTACTAGCAGAGGAAGACGACGAGCGACGAGGGAGGTGGGCTGGGCTGGTCCAGCTGGGCCGGCTACAGGTAAGTGGCCAGGTAGGTTCCTTTCTCCTCTCTTCTTTTTCTGTTTGCTTGCTGTTTCCGTTTTTTTCTATTGCAGGTTTGTTTTGAATTTGGTTTTGAAACCGGGCGTAGCCACACTTGGTTCAACTAAAGTTGGAGAGACAGTCTTCCGCAAGCCATCTATGTGCAAAGCACGTCGAGGGAACCGGTCTCGCGTAAGAGTACGCGTAAGGTTGGTCCGGATCGTCTCGTCCAACAATACCGCCGAACCAAAGTATGACATGCTGGTAGGCAGTATGACTTGTATCGCCCACAACTCACTTGTGTTCTATTCGTGCACATAACATCAAACCATAAAAAACCTAGGCTCTGATACCACTGTTGGGGAACGTAGTAATTTCAAAAAATTTCCTACGCACACGCAAGATCACGGTGATGCATAGCAACGAAGGGGAGAGTCTGATCTACGTACCCTTGTAGATCACAACGGAAGCGTTGACACAACGTAGAGGAAGTAGTCATACGTTTTCTTCCCGGTCCGACCGATCCAAGCACCGTTACTCCGGCACCTCCGAGTTCTTAGCACACGTTCAGCTCGATGACGTTCCTCGGGCTCCGATCCAGCAAAGCGTCGAGGAAGAGTTCCGTCAGCACGACGGCGTGGTGACGATCTTGATGTACTACCGACGCAGGGCTTCGCCTAAGCATTGCAACGGTATGATCGAGGTGGAAATTTGGTGGCAGGGGGCACCGCACACGGCTAAGGAACGATCTTAAGGATCAACTTGTGTCTTGGGGTGTCCCCTGCCCCCGTATATAAAGGATGAAAGGGGGAAGGCTGGCCGGCCAAAGGAGGGAGGCGTAGGAGGAGTCCTACTCCTACCAGGAGTAGGACTCCCCCCCCCCAATCCTATTCCAATTAGGACTCCTTGGAAAAAGGGAGAGGGAAAGAGAAAGGTGGCCGGCCACCTCTCCTAGTCCTAATAGGACTAGGGGAGGGGGGAGGCGCGCAGCCCTCCTTGGCAGCCCCTTTCACCTTTCCACAATGGCCCATGTAGGCCCATTTGGCTCCCGGGGGGTTCCGGTAACCCTCCCGGTAATCCGGTAAAATCCCGATTTCACCCGGAACACTTCCGATGTCCAAACATAGGCTTCCAATATATCAATCTTTACGTCTCGACCATTTCGAGACTCCTCGTCATGTCCGTGATCTCATCCGGGACTCCGAAAAACCTTCGATACATCAAAATGCATAAACTCATAATAACTGTCATCGTAACGTTAAGCGTGCGGACCCTACGGTTCGAGAACATTGTAGACATGACTGAGACACATCTCCGGTCAATAACCAATAGCTGGACCTGGATGCCCATATTGGCTCCTACATATTCTACGAAGATCTTTATCGGTCAGACCGCATAACAACATACGTTGTTCCCTTTGTCATCGGTATGTTACTTGCCCGAGATTCGATCGTCGGTATCCGATACCTAGTTCAATCTCGTTACCGGCAAGTCTCTTTACTCGTTCCGTAATACATCATCCCGCAACTAACTCATTAGTTGCACTGCTTGCAAGGCTTAAGTGATGTGCATTACCGAGAGGGCCCAGAGATACCTCTCTGACAATCGGAGTGACAAATCCTAATCTCGAAATACGCCAACCCAACATCTACCTTTGGAGCCACCTGTAGTACTCCTTTATAATCACCCAGTTACGTTGTGACGTTTGGTAGTACCCAAAGTGTTCCTCCGGCAAATGGGAGTTGCATAATCTCATAGTCATAGGAACATGTATAAGTCATGAAGAAAAGCAATAGCAACATACTAAACGATCGGGTGCTAAGCTAATGGAATGGGTCATGTCAATCAGATGATTCAACTAATGATGTGACCTCATTAATCAAATAACAACTCTTTGTTCATGGTTAGGAAACATAACCATCTTTGATTAACGAGCTAGTCAAGTAGAGGCATACTAGTGACACTCTGTTGGTCTATGTATTCACACATGTATTATGTTTCCAGTTAATACAATTCTAGCATGAATAATAAACATTAATCATGATATAAGGAAATAAATAATAACTTTATTATTGCCTCTAGGGCATATTTTCTTCATGTAGAGTGCCGACATCTAACCAAATTTGCAGGGACACGTCACAAGATAAGGCCCAGTGGCAGGCGCAACCCGCCTAGAGGTAGGGCCCCGTGAGACCCGCGCTGGCTCACAGGTGCCCAGATACACCTCGCCTGGCCCTACTGTGCCAGCCACATGTCAGGGCGGGGATATACATGCCCCGGGGGCTCCTCCCGAAGGGCCCCCCCTCCCATGTACCAGTCGAAGCACCATGCTCCGTGCTGGCTGACGACACTGCCGAGGAGCGGCTATGCCCGTACACATACGGTAGCGCTATGCTCCGCACTGGTGATAAACAACTGAGGGTGGCCCCCGGGCCGCATCAACCTCAGGGAGCCTAGAGCTCAGTGTCTAGCCTCATCGTAAAGCCTCCCCTCGGGAGTGCCGCGCGAGGGAGCTGGGCACGGGGGCTGCGCCTGGGTCACACCCAGATGCATGCCGCCCAGCCAGGTCCCCCGGGGCCTGGTTCGTCGCGCATCTCTCCCCGAGCGGAGCCAAGCTACGAAGGCCGTTTGAGCGTCAAGGGGGACTCCTGAGCATCGCGACTCAGGAGCCTAACTGGTCACGTAGCCCCTCACTCCGTGGCCCCGTCCTGGTTTTCGGTCGGGACCAACGCTGGGTTAGGCACGCGCGCGGCCGGGCTCTGCAGATGTAGAACGATAGATCCACCCGCATCACACCTCCCTACTTGCTGTTCGTGCGCCAAGGGGGACTCCTGAGCATCGCGACTCAGGAGCCTAACTTGTCACGTGGCCCCTCACTCCTTGGCCCTGTCCTGGTTTCCGGTCGGGACCAACACTGGGTGAGGCATGCGCGGGGCCGGGCTCTGCAGACGTAGAATGGTAGATCCACCTGCATCACACCTCCCTACTTGCTGTTCGTGCGCCAAGGGGACTCCTGAGCATCGCGACTCAGGAGCCTAACTTGTCACGTGGCCCCTCACTCCTTGGCCCCGTGCTGGTTTCCGGTCGGGACCAACGCTGGGTGAGGCATGCGTGGGGCCGGGCTCTGCCGGCGTTGAACATAAGCAAGTAGGAAGGAAAAGCGCCAATTTCAAGGAATTCAAAAGCAAATATTATAGTCCGCACTTTTATCTCAATGCCAAACGCAAGTTTCAACGCCTCCCCGAGGCATGATACATGTGCAGAAATTAAAGGCAGGACAGGAGCCGCGACGGAGTCACTTGTCGGCGGTGGAGCAGCGCGGATTGGGTACACTTCACGGAGCAGTGGGGTCGGCAGCGCCTTGCTTCGGCTTGGTGCTGAAGGCCCGGAACCTCCCCAGCAGGGCCTCTACGCGACCCTTCACGGCCAGGCCAGCAACAATGGCACTTACGAAGAGCGGATAGAAGGTGCTCCCTTGACTGTCAGGGGTGGCGGAGCCGGCTTTAAACACCTTCGCCCCGTCGATGCCCCGTGCCGTCGCCATCCGGCGCAACCGGGCAAGGCTCGCCTACGACACGTTCGGCGGGTCCAGGGCGGACGAGTACCAAGCTACGGCCGGGGGCTGACGAGGCGCCATGGCTTCCTGGGTCACACGGTCGGAGTGGATCTTGAAATTTTGGAGGATGGAAGGAGAGGCGCAAGAAAGGGGATCTGAGCAGCAACCGGGGAAAGCAAGGAGCAAAGCCTAGGTGGATGCCGCTCCTTAATCAACTCACGCGGTTGCTAAGGCGCCCACGTCCCATCAACAGCCACACGGCGCCCAAGGCCGCAGACTGTTAGGGCCCGCGGCGCTTCGCTCTTGCCCTTCCGCCTCCCTGCACAGCCAAGTCCGGGCGCGCCTTGGGCCCGGGGGCTACTGTCGGCGTTCTGGGAACGGGGGTCCCCAGACTTGCCTATCTGCGGCCTGCGGCGTGGCTCAAAGGGGGGCCCAGCGCGGCCCATCTTCACCAACACAAACCCAAGACCCTCGCGAGGGGCCAAGCCTCGCGGGGCAGACGACGTGGAGCTTCCTCAGGCATGGCCTCGTCAGGCTAGCTCACGAGGAGGTGGAGAGATCAAGGCGGGGTACCTCACGAGGTGCCCGTGACGCAAGCCATGACGACCGAGGGCACCAGGTGGGTGCCAGCCCACGTAGTGCCCTCCTTTCCTCTTTGGTGCAAAGGGGACAAGCGCAGTCGCGGAGTACTGAGGCATCAGGCAAAGGTTGGCATTTCGGTGCAACGAGACCAAGACCATGAGGACTACAAGGCGGAGGTCATCGTGGAGCCCGAGACGGCGTCATCACCAGAGCTTTGTGCAGGTGAAGACTACTTTTGTCAGGGTAGCTAGTACTAGCTGTCCCCCTTCAAATTAGCCTGCCATTGTTGGCTCCCTTCCCGCTCGATATTTGGGAGGAGGACCAGGGCCTCTATAAATAGGACCAACCACCCACAGAGCAAGGGGGGTGGAAGGAAAGAGAGGGATCGAAGGATAAAGAAGATCAGGTAGAGAGAGAGAGGGGTGACTGAGCTCCTCCCGGCAGTTCATTGCCCCAGCCAACAACAGACCCTCGCGAGGCTGTTCTTCCTTGTATTGTTCATCATCATCAACCCAAGAGGCAATCCACCACACCACACACATGAGTAGGGTATTACACCACAACGGTGGCCCGAACCAGTATAAACCCTGTGTCTCTTGTGTTGTTCTTTCCTTAGTTTAGATCCTAGCAAGGCGGAGGAGTGCAGGTAGGTAGGAGGCGAAATCTCCGCGCGCACCCCAGTGTTCGAACCTCAAGGGTCTGCCGGAACCCGAAATCTGACAGCGCCACCCTTCTGTTCTCTACTCGCGTCACAAGCTGCGGCCGAATCGCATGCCAAGTCACGCCGCACCCGCGCGCCTACAGGCGCACCACCAGGCTTCATTGACACCGGCGCAACCAACGGAGCAGCACGACTGCTCGCACCCGTGCCACCTCCGCTGGGCGCGGGCACGAGCGCTGCCACCTACGGTCCAAGCGGGATGCAACCCTACCATCGTCGAGGCGGTGCACTAGGTCAGGCGGCATGGAGAGTGGGGCACTTCGGCGAGGTCTTCGGGGCAACAGCCCCGGAGGCCTACGTGCCCAGCATGATGAACCAAGAGTACATGCCGGAAGATGAGCCCGGATCATTCCTCGAGATGGGCTAGGGAGAGGAGGCGTTACGAGCCGAGGCCTTCCAAGAGCCGCCCGAGAGCCCCACCAGCCATGCCGTCGACAACAGCTATAGGGTACCACTAATCTCCCAAGGGCAGGCTTACGCTAACCATGAATCGCAGTGAATCAGGTCAGAGCGCCAGGCGACGGTTCCAGTGCGGCGGTATCCGCCTCACCAAGTGAAGCTCACTGCGGGTTGCGTTCAAGGGGCCAGGAGCAAGGCCCCTCACCGCGTCGCGTGGAGCAAGGCGTCCCCGGGAGGTAGGCCCTCTGTCGGGGAGGTGCTCCAGAGCGTACCTCTAGCAGAGGACCCGTGGTCGCCGAGGGCGCCACTGGCATCCCCTCTTCCCTCGTTGGTGCTGTTCTAGTTTGGCGATATGAAGTAAGGCTCATGCATGTGAAGACCGTTGCTTGTGACACTCTCACATAATAACGAGTGGTGCTGTACATGCCCCGGAGTCTCAGGAGTGCCGCCCTCGGGCCTCGGGGGCTCCCTCCCATGTCCTAGGGGCAACACTTAGCTCCGCGCTGGTGAGAAGACTTGAAGACAAGAAGACTAGACGAGGCGACGAACGCGGCCATTTGCTTTTAACCTCTTTTCTGTAGCCCTGCTTTCTGGCTTTGGATTCAAGTTGGAGTTAAGTTTTCATTTGATGCGTGTGGGGGTGCCTTTTCTCGTTCGAGCGTTTTCTTGCTGTCTGGTTCTTGTCGCGCCTATTGCTCCCCCCTCCCGGGCTCCTCACGAGGGAGTCTGGGCAAGACGCACACGTGCCACGCGCATGTTACTCCCCGGCTAGTGCTCGCTTATCATGCGCCCCCCTCGGGCGTCTCGGCGAGTTCCTCCGGAGCTTTCAACCTCATGAGCTGGTCTGGGCTCGTCCAGGCTAAGGTAAACCGAAACAGCAGCTTCGCTCTACGGCATGTGAGTCCACAAAGATACATATTCAACTCGCCCTAACAAGATAAAGGTAGTAGCAAATTTACAAGAGGGGCTTCCCCTCCAAAAATCCTCTTACAACTTCGAGGGCTATGCCCGAGCTTTTGTGTGTAGCACAAATAGCTGGGAAGCACGGGTTCAGTCAGACATGTCACTCGCCGCGTCCCCCGGATCGCCCTTAGACGCGTCGCTGGCATCGCCGCCACCATCGCTGGCATCGCTGCCACCATCGATGGCATCGCCATCACCTCCACCAGCGCTGCCATGACCATCATCGACCACGTCGCCTACGCCCGCCATGACCACCACCCCATCATCGTCAGAAGTGAAGGCCCTGACCAGCGCGTCCACATTGTCCTCCACCCATCGCGACAGGTCGCCCTGGATGGCCTCGGGCACGGGAGCGATGGCGGCATCAAAGTCTAAGTTGGGGTCGGCGTTCTGGAGATGGCTGAAGACACGGGAGAACGCATGCCCGTGCAGGACGCGGCTCCTCTCTTCAACAAGTTGGCGAGCCCTCTCGGAACGGTTCTCCAGGCGCGTCACCAGGTCGGTGAAGAAGCGGAGGTGCCTGGCGTAGTCGTTCGCATGGGGATGAGGAGCATTCTCATCGCAGATATGGCCCAGGGTGATGTTGGCCTTGTTCCTGAGGTCCTGGAGCATGGGGGCGTGCACACGCTCCAACGTCCACCGCTGAAGCACTTCTTCCTTGTTCTCCCGCGCGACGGACTCAGCGTCGGCGACCCGCTGCCGAAGAGGGAGAAGCTCAGCGTGGGCGGAAGCCAGCGCAGCCTGCGCCGAGGCCAGGGCGGTTGCGGCGGCCTCCTCGCGCCGCTCCACCTCCACCAACCTGGACTTGAGGGCAGCAGTCCTACCAGTGGACCCAACTTCCACGAGCTTCAGCTTCAGGTCATACCTTCTCTCGAGATCCACGCAAGCCTTGGACACCCGGCGATCAACCTCCTCCTGGGCCCTGGCCTCGCGCGCGTCGACGGCATCCTCCGCCTAGGAAACTTGACGCTCCCTCGTCTCCAGTCGTTTGAGCTAAAGCTACAGTCCACGGCTTCCAACGCCAGCGCCTCCTCGCACTTCTAGATCCCTTCCTCTTCGGCGGGCATCCCACTCAACGACGCAAGGGTGGCCCTGCGCGCCTCCACTTGCTAATTCAAGACGGCGCTCTAGGCTTGGAGCTCCCACGCGCGCTTCTCCGTGGCCTTGCGACGGCGGTCGGCTTCCCGAGCCTTTTCAAGAGCTCGGGAGCAGGCCTTGCTGGAGGCTGCGAGGGAAGCCTCGGCCTTCGCATTATCGAGCTCGCACTTGTGGTGCCCGAGGTTGATGGCCACCTTCAGCTTATGCCGCTCCTCCACCAGCCGAAGACCCTCGGCCACGAGGCACCTATCCACTTCCACGAGCTCTTCAACAAGCCGGTTCATTGCATCCATCGCCTCCTGAAAGAGCTCATGGCGAACGACGCTCCTTTCTCGCGCCGACTCGGGCATGCTACTGAATTCATCTTCCGCCGCTAGGACCTCGGACGGGGCCCGAAGCGGCTCGCCCCCTCTCAGCGGGAGGCTGGGGGCTGGCGTCCACCCATTTGTGGGACGGGCCTCGTAAGGGGCCCGGACAAGTGAAGTCCCGCTGCTTGAAGAAGACCCCAGGATTGAAGCTAACCAGTCGCCATCCACGACCAGGGGAGGAACCCTTGGCACGCTTGTTGTGCTCCGAGCAAGGCCGCGAAGAAAAAACGGCGAAGGCGCGGGCTCGAGACACCTTGTCGACGGGCCGGCTTCCCCGGTTGACTCCACACCGTGAGCAGAGCGTGGGCTTGAAGTGCTCGAGCCTAGTAGGAGAAGCGAGGCGAGAGGGGGCTGATCCTCAAGAGATCTTGCAGCCTTGGGGGAAAGAATCCTGAAGAGATATTGCCAGGATGGGAAGCAGCACACGAAGAATCACCAAGATAAGGTACTTAGTCGTCAACGGCAATGTACTTTCTCAGCTTTAACGGCCCGAAGGTTCCACTGCTTGGGGATCCCTTCCTCTTGCGGAGCTCTTCGAAGTGCATGCAGAGCCGATCGAAGCGCTAGACATGGCGGCCAACACGAGGCGCAACTGGAGAAGCGCTTGAAGGGGTAGTCTCAGAAGCGACAAGCTGTGGGGACCACCAGGCCCTACCTCACAGCAAAATGCCGAGGTCTTAGGAGCCCCGGCCTCGTGAGACATGGGTTGTGTTGCCTACTCAACAGCCACCCTAGGGAAAGAGTCACGGGTACTTGAGGACGACGCCTCAGGAGCCCTGGGCGGCATCAACATCTCGGCACCTTCGCCATCAGCCCCCAGCGGTGCTCGCCCCCCTTCATCCACACTTGGGGCGAGCTCAGCACCAGCAACAGGAAGAGGAACCACGACGATGGGGTTCTCACGAGGCCCCACGAGGCCGACTGGATGCATTCCCCACTCAGCAAAGGTGGGCATCTGCTCCGCGAATGTCGCCTTGTTCAAGCTGCGGTACAGGAGGCAACTCTTCCTTGGCATGTCATCTGGCAGCGGGACACCTGTCAGGACCTCGAGCACCGTTCGTCGCACCTCGAGGGGGAGCCCGGAATCCTGAAGTCCCATGTGGTCCTTGCTGCTGAGCAAGGCCCACATCAGTTGAGAGTGGCGCTGAAGCGGGGTGATCCGGTGCCGGACAAACTCCTTCACCACCATAGGCGCAGTCACATCAAGGTCTTTGAGCCACTTCAGCCTGAGCCAAACAAGGGCAAGGTGCGAATCGGTGAGCCTTTGGTGGCACCAACCGGAGCTGGGAATAGCTGGCACTGATGGAGAAGAGAACAGGGGGCTGAGCACTCCAACATCAACAAATACCCATCGTGTCCGAAACCCACTCGTAGATGGTGGGACCTCGAAGTCAATCCCCGCACCGGCCGTCGCCACCACAGCCCTTATGAGCTCTGTCGGGGATCAATCAGGTGCAGCGAGAAGAAGTGACTGCGAAGGGGCACTGAAGGGGCAATTCCTACCATGGCCTCGCAAACAAAGGCGAAGACGGCGAGAGGGGTCACTAATTGAGGATCAAGGTGCAGCATCTGGATCTGATAATGGGCAAGCACTATGTTGAAGAAGGCAGAGAAAGGAGGAACCAAGCCAGCCCAAAGGGCGTCAATGAAGAATGGGACCTCGATGGCTGTCCGGTTAATGCGAGATCGAGATGCAGGCCAGGCCATCGTCCCTCCCCACTCATTGAAGTTGGAGGCAAGCATGGGACACACCTTGCCCACGGCCTCATCGTTGAGCACCAGCGATCGGCCAACTGCGGGCTCGGTGGCCAGGGGCGCACAAGCCGAAGACAGAGGCTTCTTCCCCTTATCCGCTTGCGTCGGTGCCATGGTGATAGCGTGAGCAGAGCTCAGGTCAAATTGGAAAAGAGGAGCGGAGTTCGGGAGAAGCAGAGGAATTGGAGGAGTATGGCGCAGGCAATGGAAGAATACCTGTGTAGGTTACGGTGGCTGCATAGCCAGGCGGATTCCAAGGCACTGTGCGGAAGCAGAGACGCCAATGTCCAATCAACCGCCACGCGTCGACCAAGGCCGGAGGTTATTAGGGCCCATGGCGCTCCGCACTTGCCCCTTTAGCTTCGCCTTGAAGCCAAGCCCGAGCGCACCTTGGGCCCGGGGGCTACTGTTGATGTTCTGGGAACAAGGGTCCCCAGACTTGCCTACCTGCGGCCCACGACATGGCTCTATGAGCGGGCTTGTACGGCCCATCTTCACCAGCAAGGACTCAAGAACCTCGCGAGGGGCCAGGCCTCGCGAGACGAACGACACAAGACCTCCTCAGGAGCAGCCTCACCAGGATGGCTCATGAGGGGTGGAGAGTTCAAGGCCAGGCGAACCTCACGAGATTCTAGTGACGTGAGCCATGACGACCAAGGCCAGGCGGGCGCCAGCGCGCACAGTGTCCTTGTTTCCTCTTCGGTGCTAAGGAAGCAGGCGCGGGCGCGGAGTACCGAGGCATCAAGCAAAGGTTTCCATATTAGTGCAACAAAACCAAGACCAGAAGGACGGCAAGACGGTGGTCACCGTGGAGCCCAAGACGGCGTCACCACCAGAGCCTTTTGCAGGCGAAGACTCCTTTTGTCAGGATAGGCTGTACTAGTTGTCCCCTTTCAAATTGGCCGTTGTTGGCTCCCTTCTGGCTCAATATTTGGGGAGAGGACCAAGGCCTCTATAAATAGGACTAGCCACCACCGTAGTGGGGGATCGATCGGTCGGACCAAGAGAGACCAGGGCAACCACAGGTTCACCAAGCACAAGAACACCTCTTCTTAGGAGGTTGTTCTTCCCCTTGTACTATTCATCCTCAGCCCAAGAGGCAATCCACCACACCACACTAGCGTAGGGTATTACACCACAACGGTGGCCCGAACCAGTATAATTCTTGTGTCCTTTGGGTTGTGAGTTCGTCGAGTTAGCCCGTAAGATCTTAGTAAAGCTAGGACGTGGATCGGTAGGGGGGAGATCTTTGCACGCACCCCAGTGTTCGAACCTTCAGGGTTTTGCCGGAACCCATGATCCGACAACCAGAACGATAGACCTCCTCGATAATGTAAGGACTTTCCCATTTAGAGAGGAGTTTTCCTGCAAAAAATCTTAAACGGGAGTTCTATAACAAAACATAATCACCTACATTAAACTCGCGCTTTTGTATCATTTTGTCATGCCATCTTTTAACTTTTTCATGAAACAGTTTGTTATTCTCATAGGCCTGGGTTCTCCACTCATCAAGTGAAGTAATGTCAAATAGTCTCTTCTCACCGGCAAGTTTGAAATCATAATTGAGCTCTTTAATGGCCCAATATGCCTTATGTTCTAGTTCGAGAGGTAAGTGACATGTTTTCCCATAAACCATTTTATATGGAGACATACCCATTGGATTTTTATATGCAGTTCTATAGGCCCATAATGCATCATCAAGTTTCTTGGACCAGTTCTTTCTAGACCTATTAACAGTCTTTTGCAAAATTAATTTAAGCTCTCTATTACTTAGTTCTACTTGACCACTGGACTGTGGGTGGTATGGAGATTCAATTCTATGATTAATATCATACTTAGCAAGAATCTTACGAAAGGCACCATGAATAAAATGTGAACCACCATCAGTCATTAAATATCTAGGGACTCCAAACCTCGGAAAAATAACTTCTTTAAGCATCTTAATAGAGGTGTTATGATCAGCACTACTAGTTGGAATAGCTTCTACCCACTTAGTAACATAATCAACAGGAACTAAAATATGTGTATACCCATTAGAGGAAGGAAACGGTCCCATATAATCAAAGCCCCAAATGTCAAATGGTTCAATAACAAGTGAATAGTTCATAGGCATTTCTTGACATCTACTAATAGTACCATTTCTTTGACATTCATCACAAGACAAGACAAACTTACGGGCATCTTTGAAAAGAGTAGGCCAGTAAAAACCGGATTGCAATACCTTATGTGTAGTTCTATCTCCAGCGTGGTGTCCTCCATAAGCCTCGGAGTGACACTTGCGTAGGATCTGTTCCTGTACATCCTCAGGTACACAACGTCTAATAACGCCATCTACTCCTTTATAAAGGTGTGGGTCATCCCAGAAGTAATGTCTTAAATCATAGGAAAACTTTTTCTTTTGCTGGTATGTGAAGCTAGGTGGCATAAATTTAGCAACAATGTAATTAGCATAATCAGCATACCATGGAGCAGTAGGAGAAGCATTTATGAAAGCTAATTGTTCATCAGGAAAGCTATCATCTATAGGTAGTGGGTCATCAAGAACATTCTCTAACCTAGACAAGTTATCTGCAACGGGGTTCTTAGCTCCCTTTCTATCAATAATATGCAAATCAAATTCTTGTAGCAAGAGAACCCATCTAATAAGTCTAGGTTTAGCATCTTTCTTTTCCATAAGATATTTAATAGCAGCATGATCAGTGTGAACAGTTACTTTAGAATTAACAATATAAGGTCTGAACTTATCACATGCAAATACAACTGCTAAAAATTCTTTTTCAGTAGTAGCGTAATTTCTCTGGGCACTGTCTAGAGTTTTACTAGCATATTGGATAACATTTAATTTCTTATCAACTCTTTGTCCTAGAACAGTACCTACAGCATAATCACTAGCATCACACATAATTTCAAAGGGTAAATTCCAATCAGGTGGCTGAACAATAGATGCAGAAATCAAGGCTTTCTTTAGTATTTCAAATGCTTCTACACAATCGTCATCAAAGACAAAAGGAACATCTTTTTGTAAGAGATTAGTCAGAGGCCCAGAAATTTTTGAGAAGTCTTTAATGAACCTCCTATAAAAACAGGCATGACCAAGGAAACTTCTTATACCTTTAATGTCCTTAGGACATGACATCTTTTCAATAGCATCAACTTTAGCTTTATCAACTTCAATACCTCTTTCAGAAACTTTATGCCCCAAGACAATACCTTTATTAACCATAAAGTGGCACTTCTCCCAATTCAAGACAAGATTAGTTTCTTCACATCTCTGCAAAACTCGATCAAGGTTGCTTAAGCAATCATCAAAAGAAGTTCCATACACTGAGAAATCATCCATCAAAACCTCAACAATCTTTCCACATAAGTCAGAGAATATAGCAGTCATACATCTTTCAAAGGTAGCAGGTGCATTACATAAACCAAAAGGCATACGTCTATAAGCAAAGGTACTGAGATCGAAGTAGTGAGGCTGCTTGAGTGCCATCGAAACCCATTTGAAATTGCAATGACATATTGAAGTAGTAGTTCGTTCAGCACCCGATTAGGTATCTGGAAATAGTTCCTTAGCTCTTTTCTAGTTCGTTAATGACCTCAGCGGTTGAAATGGAATTCGATCCCGGCTTGTTAGTTAATAGAATCTAAATGAGATTGAATGGAAATGTTGGTAAACCGAGGGGTGCATCATACTTTTCAATAGATGTTGGGGTTCCTAAACCATAAGGATACTCTTTTCATAGAACAAGGCCTGCCAATCGATCTGCGGGAAAAGTGTTGCTAAATTTCTTCCTTCGTCCATTTCATATGCCACTGTAGGGCGAACGGAAACAAAATACTTTTCCTTGCTCTTGAGAATTTTTTTCCGTTGAACATAGACCCAATTTTTCCTTTTTTTTGGGAAGGGCAAGTAAAAGTGGTCTTTTCCTGATCCTCTTTTGACACAAGTATTTGAGAACCAGAATAACCGTCTAGAAAGCAAAATGTGTATGTTTGGGTAATATTTCTAGCATTTGATCAATAAAAGGTAAAGGGTAATGATCCTTTCTAGTAGCTTCATTTAATTTACGGAAATAAATTACCATTCTATAACCTGTAACAATTCTTTGTGGGATCAATTCATCTTTGTCATTAGGAACAATAGTAATACCTCCCTTCTTAGGGACACAATGGATAGGACTTACCCACTGACTATCAGCAATAGGATAAATTAGCATTTCATTTAGCATTTCATTTCTTACCACTTCTTTCATCTTAGGATTTAACCGTCGTTGGTGATCAACAACCGGCTTAGCGTCTTTCTCCAATTTTATTTTGTAGTGGCATAGAGTGGGACTAATGCCCTTAATATCATCAAGAGTATATCCAATAGCAGCACGGTGCTTCTTCAGAGTTTTCAATAATCTCTCTTCTTCCTGCTCTGAAAGGTTAGCACTAATAATAACATGATATATATTCTTTTCATCAAGATAAGCATATTTAAGAGTATCAGGTAATGGTTTAAGCTCAAACACGGGATCACCCTTGGGTGGAGGAGGATCCCCTAGAATTTCAACATGCGAGCTATGTTTCAAAATAGGTCCCTGCTTAAAGAATACTTCACCTATTTCCCTTCTTTCATTCGTAAACATATCATTTTCGCGGTCTAGCAAATATTGTTTTAAAGGATTATTAGGAGGTACGGCAATAGAAGAAAGACCAATAATTTCATCTTTACTAGGCAATTCTTTATCATGGGGTTGTCTACGAAATTTAGCAAAATTAAAGTCATGAGACATATCCCCTAAACCAACAGAAACAATATCCTTTTTGCAGACTATCTTAGCATTAATAGTATTCAAGAAGGGTCTACCAAATATAATGGGACAAAAGTCATCTTGTGGGGAACCAAGAACAAGAAAATCAGTAGGATATTTAACTTTCCCACACAAGACTTCAACATCTCTAACTATCCCAACTGGTGAAATAGTATCTCTATTGGCAAGCTTAATTGTAACAATAATACCTTCTATCTCAGCAAGTGCAATATCATGCATAATTTCTTCGTATAAAGAATGAGGTATTGCACTCGCACTAGCACCCATGTCACATAAGCCATGATTGCAATGATCTCCTATTTTAACAGAAACAACAGGCATGCCTACAACAGGTCTATGTTTATCTTTAGTATCGGGTCTAGCAATTCTAGCAGCTTCATCACAAAAGTAAATAACATGCCTATCAATATTTTGGACGAAGAGATCTTTAACCATAGCAATATTAGGTTCAACTTTAATTTTCTCAGGGGGTGTAGGTGTTCTAGCATTACACTTATGAACCATAGTTGAAGCTTTACCATGATCCTTCATTCTAACAGGAAAAGGTGGTTTCTTAATATAATCAGTAGGAACAATAGGATCAATATTATAAGTGATAGTCTTTTCTTCAACTTTAATCGGTTCAACTACTTTTACTTCAATGGGAGGATGATATTTAAACCACTTCTCCTTAGGGAGATCAACATGAGTAGCAAATGATTCGCAAAAAGAAGCTACCCTCTCAGAGTCAAGTCCATATTTAGTGCTATATTCACGAAAAGCATCAGTATCCATAAAAGATTTAACACAATCAAAATTAGGTGTTATACCTGACTCCTTACCTTTGTCAAGTTCCCAATCTTCAGAGTTGCGTTTAATTCTTTCCAATAAGTCCCATCTAAATTCAATAGTCTTCATCATAAAAGAACCAGTACAAGAAGTATCGAGCATGGAGCGATTATTGGGAGAAAGTCGAGCATAAAATTTTGAATAATAATTTCTCTTGAGAGATCATGATTGGGGCATGAATATAGCATTGACTAAAGCCTCCCCTAAGCTTGAGCGATACTTTCTCCTTCGCGAGGCCAAAAATTTTATGTATAATTACGATCATGATGAACCAGATGCATATGATAAAACTTCTGATGAAATTCCAATTTCAATCGGTTGTAGTTCCATGATCCCATATCATCACATAGCCTAAACCATGTCAATGACTTTCGCTTCAAAGATCAAGGGAAGACCTTCTTGATAACATCCTCGGGCATACTTGCAAGCTTAAATAATCCACAAACTTCATCCACATAGATTAGGTGCATATTGGGATGTAATGTTCCATCTCCTGTAAAAGGATTAGCTAGCAGTTTCTCGATTATACCCGAAGGAATTTCAAAGTAAACATTTTCAGTAGGTTCAGTAGGTTGAGGAGAAAATCTTTGCTCTATTGGTCGGGGTGAAGATACCCCGAACAAGCCCCTCAAAGGATTATTTTCCATAGTAACAAGTGGTAGTAAATTTCAGCACACTATATAAATTTTTCCTTACCAAAGGTGCTTCACTCCCTGGCAACGGCGCCATAAAAGAGTCTTGATGACCCACAAGTATAGGGGGTCTATCTAGTCCTTTCGATAAGTAAGAGTGTCGAACCCAACGAGGAGTAGAAGGAAATGACAAGCAGTTTTGAGTAAGGGGTTCTCTACAAGCACTGAAATTATCGGTAACAGATAGTTTTGTGATAAGGTAATTTGTAACGGGTAACAAGTAATAAAATTAAACAAGGTTCGATGCTCTGGCCCTATCCCACGCCGGCAAGGTGGAGAAGCTGCAGCTGGAGCGGGACAAGCTGAAGAAGAAGAAGGTCTCAGTGCTGACGGAGGAGAGGGACGCGACCAACCGTTATCTGGCGGATTCGTAGTTCATCGTCTCCGACCAGACCAAGCTTCTCTCCGAGGCAAACAGCTCCATTGATAGTCTGAAGCTGCAACTGGGCACTTTGGAGGGGAAGCTTTTAGAGGTCACGGCCTAGGAGGAGACCGTGATCAAGGTCCTGGAGACCGAGAAGCTGCTGCGGGGCGAGAGGCCGCCGCCCATAAGGAATATGCGGGCAGCTTAAACCTCTGGATCAACCGTCTCGCCGATGTTGCCAAGAGGCTCACTGCATAGCTAGCCGTCATGGGCATGTCAGATGTGAGGTACTCCCAGGAGCCGAACGTGAGCCCCAATGCCAGGTTGACCTTGTTCTTCGAGGGCGTCCTCGACACTCTAGAACGGCTTCACTCCAACCGAGTGACCTATCTGGCCAATGATTCCCGGAGGCTTTGCTAGGGCGCCCTGACCAAGGTGCTCACCAAGGTGGCTTTCTGTAACCCCAACGTCGACCTCGCCGACGCGCTTGAGAGCTTGCCGGAGGGCAAGGACCTCACGGCGCTCGAAGAGCGCATTGAGCCCATCATCAGCTGCGTCGACGGAGTTCAGAGGGTGGAGGGCCAGCGCCGGGACTAGCAACCTCGTTTCTCCTTGCCGCCGCGAGTTCATGCCCAAAACAATTTTTATCTTAAGTTAGAACTGCGGCAATCATATGTAATATAACTCTATAGTACTTTGAAATGAAACATGCTATCTTCCTGTTTGATCTTTCTTTGTATGTACACACCCTACGCCTAGTCGGACAGGTCTGCCAGCACGTAAATCCATGTTGTGGCACTTTGAGGAACGGATCCTCAGTAGCCTGCCGGGGGGCGCTTGCATCCGGGCAAATCACCTTGCCGTTCTCAGTGCAGCCACCTGATTTGTTGAGCAGAATCAAAACGGAACAAGGGCGTTGCCGATAGCGGAAGGGTTCCCTTGCATGCAGGTTTTCCATACAAGGAGCAAGTTCTTTTGAGGAAGATAACCCTATAAAAAAGGAAAATTGCTCAAAGTTTTGCGTGACTTAACTTTTTCGTTGCCACGTGGATGGCTATTGTGGCTGTGGACGGCACCACCTCGCCCAGCTGACGGCACCAGAGTGTAGCTGATCGACGTTGCCTTCTTCTCTCGAGCCATCGTGATGGACGAGGCGATGGGTTGGCTTCAATACCAGATTTTCACAGCCTCTGTGCCCCCTACCTGGCGCGCCAAAAATGTCAGGGTTCTAGAACTACACCTATGGGATCCATCAACGGAATCCCTTCTAAGGTTGCGGGGCATGGGGCCGCGCAATGAGCGGGTCTAGAAGATCAACTCGGAGGGATTTTTACCCAGGTTTGGGCCGCAAGCGATGTGTAAAACCCTAGTCCTACTTTGCGTGTATTTAGTGTTCTGGAGTTCTTGAACTAGCTGCGGTGCATGCCTAGTCCAACAAGTCCGAATCCTTCCTCAGTATGCCTCGGGCCTCCTTTTAGATGTTAAAGGGGTTGCCATAGTGGCACACAGGAGGTGGAAAGTATGTACATTATACAAGTTTATCTCCTGACATCCTAGTACAAATGAATTTAATGTGCCGCCTATGTATCCTCTTGCTTTATCGGGGACGGTAAAGAGGCCCGTCCCGTCCATCGCCACCTCGCCTTGCTTCGACGCGCGTCCCAGGTGACGAGGCATGCAGCGCCACACTGGCTGGCTGCTGAGCTAGTGCGGTGGCAGGGTCTTCACAAATATCTGCATGCCACCACTCAGGTGCTTGGCTGGTTGGCCTAGAAGCTGCATGCTGCCACGCAAGTGATTGCCTAGTTGGTAGGCTGGTCGCCACATCGGAACGGGCGCGGGGCAGCGAAGCTTTGGTAAGTGCGGGCTTGGCTTTGCCTCCGTATACCTTGCCGGGATCTTGTGGGCGTCCCCAGCAAGAGTCTTGCCGGGGGCATGCGAGCGTCCCCGGCAAGGATCCTGCCGGGGGTCTTCATGTTTTGGTGCTCACCTAGGCCTACAGGCCTTTGGCTTCCACAAAGATTTGCATGCCACCATGCAGACGCTCCGGAGCCTCTGTCTTGACGTTATCGACAGCGTCATGACTCTCAGGCTCAAGGGTGGCGGTCTTGCTGGTGTTGGGCAAGTTTCCCCGGCAAGGCTCTTGTCGGGGCCATGTAGGCCGCCCCGGCAAGGCTCTTGCCAGGGGAAGCCCATCTTGTCCCTTTGCTCCTTATGCTTCTGGCTTGGGTGCCGCCTCGGCAGCTTTGTGTCTTTGCATCCTCTGCCCTACCGAGCCGGGCCATAGGTGTGGCTACGACTGCCGGTGCACAAGTAAAGGGGTACAAAAGGGCCCCTACTTTTTTACACTGACATCAAGACCAATTCGGGTGATGACCGTAGTTTGAGGAGTTCATGTATTCACTTTGTGTTAATGCTTTGTTTCGGTTCTCTATTAAAAGAGAGACCTTAATATCCCTTAGTTTCCAATAGGATCCCGCTGCCACGGGAGGGTAGGACAAAAGATGGCATGCAAGTTCTTTCCATAAGCACGTACGACTATTTATGGAATACATGCCTACATTATATTGATGAACTGGAGCTAGTGCCGTATCGCCCTAGGTTATAACTGTCTCATGATGAATATCATCCAACAAGTCACCGATCCACTGCCTATGAATTTATCATATATTATTCTTGCTAAGTTACCATTGCTATCGTTACTATTGCACTTGCTACAAAACTACTGCTATCACTGTTACCGTTACTGTTACTCTTGTCACTACTATCAAAACTATCATATTACTTTGCTGCTGATCACGTTGCTGTAGATAATTAATCTCCAGGTGTGGTTGAATGGACAACTCATCTGCTAATACCTTCAAATATTCTTTGGCCCCCATTGTGTCGAACCTATAAATTTGGGTTGAATACTCTACCCTCAAAAACTATTGTGATCCCCTATACTTGTGGGTTGTCAAGAGTGACGCCGGCGTCCAGCAGCAATAGTTCTCAGGGTCGATGGTGGTCGAACACCTTTGCAAATTTGTCTTACAGCCTCTGCGATGACAATGAAAAACCAAGTGTTGAAACTTGAAACACCCAAACTGACTCAAGTTGGTTTGGTTGTTTGAAATTTCAAAACTTGGCGTTAATCCTCACTGCGGAGGTTGCCAGACAAATTCGCCAAAGTGTTCGACCGTCATTGACCCCCAGAACTATTGCTGCGCGCGGGACGCCGGGTGGCGGTGTCACTTGTGGGATGTGGATCTAGTGTTCAACGTCGAGCGCCACATGTATCTTGCACCGATGATACTTTCTATTTAGGGTTCCATCGACGCAGAGGAACCCCCTAACCCACTCATCCTGTTGTAAATATTTAGTTAGGTTGATAGAAAAAACAATATTTCTATGTTACTCATCTTTCGATTTAAATGTGTAGTTTTTTCGTCGCTACGAGGGTCTAGTGTTCGACGAGCTTCGCCCCTGCATTCGTGGGTGAGCACAAATGATATCTCCTCCTCCCCACTTCATTTGCTCTGTTCCGGTCTTCGTGCCGATGAAACTTGCCAGCTATAGGTGTCTTCAATCATCAGTATGCGTGACCACTATGCGTCTCCTGTTCAAAAGGGTTACATCTACAAATATACATGCATTTGCATATTTATAACTATGATTCTTTTGAATTGTCCAATGTTATCCATGGACAAACCAAGTATGTGTAGATTGGGTTCATTTTCCCATATGCTCTGCTCCGAATCTGATGCATAATTTTGTCAGTGCCTCCCTGTTGTTCTCCGGGTACACATCCTCTCTGCTTATTGTCGATATGTGTATTAGGAGAACTGCGGGGAGGTGCTGCTGAAATTTTGCGTCGGACCCGGAGTAGAGCATGGGAAAACGAACCCAATCTACACATACTCGGGTGGGATTAGGACCTATCTTTACGTATTAGCGTCTAGGTTGCATGGACGTAATAAAAGTGACAAACTCCGTTAACTTATGAATATATACATGCTGATATATATATATATATATATATATATATATATCTTATGTGTCCAGTAGCTAGGCAAGATGAGTGATCGTACGTGGATGTACACTAGGCACACTAGTCAGAAAGAAATGACCATTGAATGGTTAACAAAAACCAAGGGGTTTCTAAGAGGCTCATTTGCAAATGACCAGAGGACAACATGGTGCCCCTGTGCCAAGTGCAACAATTGCCACAAGAGGAGAGAGGAAGAAATGGGAAACACCTACAGAAGAGGGGTTTTATGCCAGATTATATGGTGTGGACATTTCATGGCGAGTCTGCCGAACGTGCCAGAGCTGAGGTGCTTCATCATCGCACCGACGAGCATGGTACCGGATGCAAGTCATGGTGCAAGGCTTTGATGATGCTCGGTACTCGGATGATGAGATGGAGGAATCTGTAAAGGCCTTCAATGAAATGTTGGAGTCATCAAAATGTCCTCTCCATGAGCAAACTAAGCTTTGTCAGCTAAATGCCATCTCACAAATAATGGCTTTGAAGGCTTAATTCAACTTGGGCAGAGAATGCTACGACGCAATGATGACAGTATTTGGATGTTTCTACCCAAAGGCCATGTACTACCTGCAAACCTGTACCAGTCAGACAAAATCCTCCGTGCTCTTAAGATTCCCTATGAGAAGATACATGCCCGTGAGAAAGGATGTGCCTTATTTAGACTTCAGTATGCAGACTTGAACTATTTTCCCATTTGCAAGTCATCCAGGTTTGTTGTGGTAGACAATGATATGGGTGAGAAGACGCATTCCAAAATCCCCGTTAATGTTCTTAGATATATGCCAATCATACCAAGACTTCAACGTCTTTTCATGGTCGAAGAGACGGCCAGACAGATGACATGGCACAAAATTGGCAAAAACCCCACTAGATGCAGATGGGAATATGATGATGGTGCACACATCAGACGGTGAAGCATGGAAGCACTTCGATGCATTACATGATGACAAAGCAGCAGATCCGAGGCATCCTCGAGCCGCCATAAGCATGGATGGATTCAGTGTGTTTGGTCTGACGGCAGAGCAATATAGTTGTTGGCCCATATTTGTCTTTCCACTCTATCTCCCCCCGGACAGATTATGCAAAGAAAGAATATTTTCCTGACGTTGATAATTCTAGGGCCCAACTATCCGGGGAAGAATATGAATGTGTACATGCAGCCGCTGAAGGAAGAATTGCAAGAAGCCTGGGATAATGGGTTCAAGACATAAGACGCCTTTAGCAAACGGAACTTCCTAATGCGTGTCTGGTACATGTACTCGACGCATGACTTGCCGGCGTATGCGCTATTCGTTGGCTGGTGTGTCCATGGAAGGTTCCCGTTTCCCACATGCAAGGGAGCTCTTGAGTTTCATTGGCTTCAGGACGGTCGCGAGTTTTCTTGCTTCGACATACATAGACAGTTCCTGGATCATTGCCATAAGTTCAGGAAAGACAAGAAGAACTTCATCAAAGGTAGAGTTGTCAAAAACTCTGCACCACCTGCGTTGACAGGCCAAGAGACCCTGGACCAGTTAAACGCTCTCGAGCCAGATCCAGAGTGAGGGAGTCCTGGATTAGGGGGTCTCCGGACAGCCGGACTATATCCTTTGGCCGGACCGTTGGACTATGAAGATACAAGATTGAAGACTTCGTCCCGTGTCCGGATGGGACTCTACTTGGCGTGGAAGGCAAGCTAGGCAATACAGATATGTATATCTCCTCCTTTGTAACCGACCTTGTGTAACCCTAGCCCCCTCTGGTGTCTATATAAACCGGAGGGTTTTAGTCCGTAGGAAAACATACAATCATACCATAGGCTAGCTTCTAGGGTTTAGCCTCTCTGATCTCGTGGTAGATCAACTCTTCTAATACTCATATCATCAAGAATAATCAAGCAGGACGTAGGGTATTACCTCCATTAAGAGGGCTCGAACCTGGGTAAACATCGTGTCCCCTGCCTCCTGTTACTATCCGCCTTGGACGCACAGTTCGGGACCCCCTACTCGAGATCCGATGGTTTTGACACCGACATTGGTGCTTTCATTGAGATTTCCACATTGGTGCTAGCGATGTGGTCCAAGGTGAGGCTTTCCTCCCCGGACACATCTTCGTATTCGGCTGCTTCGCACTATGGGCCAATTCGCTTGGCCATCTAGAGCAGATCGAAAGCTACGCCACTGGCCATTAGGTCAGATTTGGAAACTTGAACTACACGGCCGATATCCGTGGAGACTTGATCTTTGACGGATTCGAGCCCACGCCGGACGTGCCGTACAGTCGTGACAAGCATGATGTAACTCTGCCATCAGACAATGTTCGGGAAATCGCATCCGCAACTACTCCGTCCATCAATCCGGAGCAAGTCGTGCCATCCGAGAGCGGAGGGATGGACCCCGCCATGGAGGCCACACTCTCAGTGGTGATAGAGCCGGATACTGGCTTCACCCCTTACGAGAGCCGTGTCGCCGAACCACTGGATTTATCCCCGGCCACGGACTCTGAGCCGCCTACATCCGTGCATGTCGAAACCGACAGGGTACCGATCATGGAGTTCACCTCCGCGGATATCTTTCAGCACTCACCTTTCGGAGACATGCTAAATTCATTAAGGTCTCTCTCCTTGTCAGGAGAACCTTGGCCGAACTATGTCCGGCTAGAATGGGATGCGGACGACGAAGAAATTCGCTGCCCACCCACCACCCACTTAGTAGCCACCGTCGACGACTTAACCAACATGCTCAACTTCGGTTCCGAAGACTTCGACGGTATGGACAATGAAGCCGGAGACAAACAGGATCCACCGCCCTCGGGGCACTGGACCGCCACCTCATCATATGATATATACATGGTGGACACCCCCAAAGAAGCCAATGGCGATGATACAGCGGAGGATGACCCCTCCAAGAAGAAACCCAAGCGCCGACGTCAGTGGCGCCGCTCTAAGTAACGCCATAGCAAAAACATCGATAATAATAGTCCACGGGACTCTAGAAGAGACGACAACTGAACCACCCCGGTGGTAGAACACGATCAAGATGCAAACTGCAAACATAGTACGGATCTGATGTCCGAAAACGATGACGCCAAAGATAAGCCTCATCAATCCCCATCTAGGGAAGAAAACAGTCGGGACGAAGATGCACCCATCATCCCGGAAACACACTTGGAGCAAGAGAACCTCCGCAGAAGGCTTACTGCCACAGTGAGAAGCCTGAAGAAACAGAAGCAAAGGCTCAAGGTCGCACAAGATACGCTCAACAGCAACTGGAATAAAGTAACAAAGTATGGTGGAAGCTACCATAAACATAGCTATCCAAAGCGCAAGCTATTACCGTAATTCGACGATGAGGCCTTAGAGCCCACACAGCCGAAGAATGATACGGCCAATCGGCTGGATCCACCACCTTGTGAACGCGATAGAGCGGCTAACAAGGTCGTGCACAAGTCAGCACACAACATACGTGAGAACCTGCGCCAACAATCTGGCACGACCAGATCCATCTATGGATCTAGGAAGCGCATTACAGTACACAACCAACACCAAATACTACAACCGTCCGAACACCATGGCGCATCCCAATACAGGGGTGCCGCACACCCCTTATGTTTCACTGATGAGGTGCTGGATCATGAATTCCTAGAGAGATTCAAACCGGTGAACATAGAGGCGTACGAAGGAACCACAGACCCTGGAGTCTGGATAGAGAACTTCATCCTCCATATTCATATGGAGCGTGGAGACGATCTCCTTGCCATTAAATACTTGCCCCTCAAGCTTAAAGGGCCAGCTCAGCACTGGCTGAAAAGCCTCCTCGAAAACTCAATTGGCAGTTCGGAGGAGCTCGAGGATGCTTTCCGGGCCAATTTTCCGAAAGCTTTAGAACAGGTTTCTCTCCAAGAAGAACCAAATTGTCGACTGTCCGGATGCCGAAACCTTAGCAGCTTTCAAACACATCATCCGAGAAGAATGACTCGCCAGACACCTCGGTCAAGAAAAACCGAGAACAATGACAGCCCTAACAAGCCTCATGACCCGCTTTTGTGCGGGTTAGGACAGCTGGTTGGCCCATAGCAGCACCAGCGACCAAAGCACATCCTAAGTCAGGGATGGCAATGGTAAACCACGACGCAACAAAAACAAGCGTCAAAATAAAGAAGTTAGCCCAGATAACATGGCGGTAAACACTGGATTCAGGGGCTCCCGACCAGTTCAGCGGAAAAGGCCTTTCAAAGGCAGTAGAGAAGGACAATCTGGCCTAAACAAAATTCTTGACAAACTCTGTCAGATTCACGGCACCCCAGACAAACCTGCAAATCATACCCACAGAGAATGTTGGGTCTTCAAGCAGGCCGATAAGCTAAACGCCGAACACAAAGGGGAAGAGACACTAAGAGAAGACGAGGATGAACCTCGCCAGCAAAGTGCCGGAGGACAGAAAAGCTCCCACCAGAGGTTAAAACAGTAAACGTGATCCATGTGACAAAGAGGAGAAGCAATCACGTACTCCGATGCACACGCGCCATAGAGCCCGTCACCCCTAGGTCCAACCCCTGGTTGGCCTGCCCGATCACTTTTGATCATAGGGATCACGATACACATATCCGCCACAAAGGACTGACGGCCTTGGTGTTAGACCCAATAATAAATGGGTACCATTTCACTAGGGTCCTCATGGACGGCGGCAGTGATCTAAATCTAATATATCAGGACACAGTCCGCAAAATGGGGATAGACCTGACACAAATAAGCCACAGCAATACTACCTTCAAGGGAGTAATACCAGGCCAAGAGGCCCACTGCATGGGCTCTCTACTACTAGAGGTGGTATTCGGTTCTCCTGATAACTTCCGACGTGAAACGTTAACTTTTCACATCGCTCCATTCCAAAGTGATTTTCAAGCACTACTCGAAAGGGCGGATTTTGCTCGTTTTAACGCAATACCGCATTATGCTTTTCTCAAGCTCAAGATGCCCGGCCCACGAGGCGTCATCACAGTTAGCAGAAATATCAACCGTTACTTATGTACGGAAGAGGACGCGGCAGCTCTAACAGCCGCACACTAGACGGCCTCACCAAGCAGAAAAAATGGCAGGTCGTCAAGACCACAGAAATGGTTAGATGAGTCCGGTGTTCCATCATACATGCATGAGATCAGTTTCTGAACCCTCATAAAACGATACTGGGGGCTTCCCGCGTGTAATCGGGGGCTCTGGAATTTTGATAATTTATTCTTCTTTTTGGCACGGCAACTTTCACCTAAGTTCTTTCCTTTTGCACATGACAATCGTGCTACACCCGTCCAGGACACGGCACAACGGAGACACAGGCACAAACGTGCAGCAGGGACCCGCCCAAAGGTTTCTTTTTAGATTAAGACCCTACATAAACCTTTTTTTACTGTCTCTTGTTGCTCACATCCTCCGGATACTCCACACAACAGAGAAGGATGCCGGCGTTATTGGCATGTGGCCATGCCAGGATTTTGCACGTTCCTGGAAACATGGGGTTTCTTATAAAGGGCATTATTTGGCCCGACATATGTTATAAAGACCAAACACATTAGGGAGTGTTCGGTGTCGCGATTTTGGCCCTATATGCATCAGCTCTAAATCATGTCTTTGGTCAAATGTTGGGTTTGCTCGGCTCCCACATTTGGTACCTTACATTTCGTTATATCGGCTAAGGTAGCACTGGAGAACTACTGCGATTGTGCCCTGGTTCATCCAGATGAGCATCTCTGTAGAGAAAGCCGAAAACTGACTGTCATGATATAGCGAGAGACTGGTCAACCACTCAATGACTGATCGGAATCTTCGGGATTCCTTCACATTAACAAAGGGCCGTTTCCCGGTCATGTACGTACGCGCCCCGTATTCGGACGAGCGCAAAAGTACCAGGGGCTATATAGTAGCCCCACTGTCAAACTTCTATGGCTAAGTGAAAGTGTTAAAGCAATATAGTCCGATTGCCTCGTTTGCTATGCTATCACCTCCTTAACGGACCAAGACGTTGGATCAAGTGTGGATATGCATCTTTTGCGAACACCCCCGCATTATATGCGTGGGGGCGGAAGCCGACGACTGCAATCTTTCAGGTTATATACATATATACACAAACGGCCGCACAGGAGGCATCATAGTACTTTCGGGCAAAAGTATAAACACAACCTTGATTAATCCAGTAAAACATTGTTTGTACAATGGGACTACATGTCACAGGAAAATAATATTTTTCGAGCACTGAGCCTCTATCGAACGAGCGCCTTCAAGGACTTCTTCAAAGTAGTGCTTGGCATCCACTCGGCCTACGGTCAAACCCTGTGCCGCAATAGTGGTGGCCTCCATGTCCGCCCAGTATGTCTTGACATGGGCAAGGGCCATCCACGCACCTTCTATGCATGCCGATCTCTTTACAGCATCGATGTGTGGCACAGCATCAAGGAGTTGTTACACTAAGCTAAAGTAGCTATTCGGCCTTGGCCCTCCCGGCCACAGGTAATCCACAATGGACCTCATGGCAAGTCCGGACAACCTATGGAGCTTGGCCCACCCGGCCAATCGCTCATTCAGCAGCAGCGGACAGACTGGAGTGTGAAACTGTGACCAGAACAGCTTTTCCACTTCGGGACCTTTTTGATCCTTGAAGTACTCGGCTGCATCAGCAGCACTTGCAGCTAAATCCATGTACGCGTCCGCAGAACTCCATAGCCGGTCCAGAGGAGCATACTTCGGATCTCCGAACTTAGTTCGCAACAAGAAGGGCTTCAGAAGACACGATATCTGCAGCTTGATTCAGCTCGTCCTTCGCCGCTCTAATTTTGGACCGGACTTCCTTGGCAGTCACCCGGGCCTTCTCCAGGTCCATCGCCTTAGCCCGGTTTTCTTCTTCAAGAAGCTGGTAACGGTCAACAACATCTTTTAACTCTACAGCCATCTTGGCTATTTTTTCCTTGCTCTCGCAATGCGCGGCCAGTTCGGCCCTTAACTCTTCGGCCGCCTTTAAAGCGGCCGCATTGCTACTCCTTGCTGGCTCCTTGGCTCGGGCAAGCTCCGCCCGAAGGGTTTCCACGGTGGCAGCTCCATCTGCAGTCACAACATATTAAAGATACCGGCATCATGCTGCTCTTATTATGTGACGATCACCAGAAAAATCACTCACCCTGTGCCTCGTCAAGCCGCTTGTTGACAAGCACGATGTCGGCATCTGCCGCATCCAGTTGCCGCTTTAGTTCGGCAAACCCATCAGTCCGGCTAGCCACCGGAGCTTCAACAACCTGCACATAAAGGCGGTCTGGTTATTTCCTGGGACTATGATCCTCTGTTTGCCGCCGTTTTTTACGACAACCAGAGTCTCAGGGGCTACTATCTGCATGGGCATACCTAACATATGCGGTACTGTTAAAAGCATATATTATTTCACATACCTTGAAGCCTTTCAGCAGACTCATAAAATCTTCATGCAACCCGCTTTTAGCAGATGAAATCCTTTCAATTACCGTACCCGTTAGCGTACGATGCGCTTCCGAGACGACAGCTTGCCCCAGAAGATCCTTCAGCGCGTCCGACCGCACACTGTACGGACCCTTGCTGTCGCTCTCCTTAGGAGCCGGATACTAGGGATTCTGGGCAGCCAAAGGGTTATCCTCTGGCCCTAGTGGATCCAAACATACCCTTCGCGACGACACTTCAAGGTCGCCCGCTTCTTGAGCTGAGGAGTCTGGGGGAGGTGTTTCGCTCTCCATCATCTCCAGAAGAAGATCCCCTAAAGATGAACTCTGTTGAGAGCGGCTGCGATCCGGACTACAATTTATAAGCATCGGTTATTATCTTCGGAGGTAAGGTAGGATATCTTCACTATTAAGTACTTTTTGATTACTTACAGCTCAGTAGAGGGCTGATCCCCGCGCGGACATTGTGCGGCAAGAATACCCTTCGAGGCAGGACCCTCTGGCTGAGATTTCTTCTCCCGTTTGGAAACCTTAGTTTTCGGATCTTCAGAGGTAGTCCTCTTCCTTCCCTTGGGAGAGAGAATGTCAGATTCCTCCCCTTGGTTATCCTCCCTCGCGGAGGCGCTCATTCCCTCGGTTGGAATAGGTAGCAAAGGAGGCCCGCTTTCGCCCTCTTTATTCCCCTCTTCATCTTCCTTTGAGGGCACTAGACAAGGTGCTAGCTCGAGCATCTTTTCCAACACCGGATTGTCCAAGCCGTTAGGAAGGGGGGCCGAACACCAGATCATCTTCACCTTTGTTATCCAGTCCTGGTCAAAGAGCGATTCTTCAGAATGATGTCATGATAAATAAAAGGACAATGTGTTCGGCCATAGGATTGCTTACTTGGGCAGCGGTGCGGTTGCAGCTCAGACCCACGTCCTCGGTGGTGTCCGGACACTCTATTTGGGGTCCAAAGAACGATTTGTACATCTCCTCATGCATAATGCCGAGGAAATGCTGAATAGTGTGTGGTCCTTCCGGGTTGAATTCCCACATGCGGAGGGGCCGGCGTTTGCAAGGCTGGACTCGACGAACCAGCATAATTTGCATTACCATAACCAGACTGAAATCACCCTCGAAGAGATCTCGGATACGGCTTTGCAGTGTTGGCACATCCTTGGCTAGACCCTAGCTCAGCCCACTGCTGATCCATGACATCAGTTGTGGTGGGGGGCCCGAGCGAAAGGTGGGGGCAGCTACCCATTTGGCACTTCGGGGAGCAGTGAGGTAAAACCACTCCCGCTGCCACAATCCGGACACCTTTGGAAAGGAACCCTTTGGCCATGGGGCATCAGCAATTTTGCTTATTAAAGCACCTCCGCACGCCGCGTACTGCCCGTCGACCGTCTTCGGCTTCACATCGAAGGTCTTGACCCATGGGCCAAAGTGAGGGGTAATGCGGAGGAAGGCCTCACATACGACAATAAATGACAAGGTGTGAAGAAGGGAATCCGGGGCTAGATCGTGAAAATCCAGCCCGTAATAGAACATAAGACCCCTAACAAAGGGATCCAGAGCGAGGCCTAGTCCTCAGAGGAAGTGGGAGACGAACACAACGCTCTTGTTAGGTTCGGGAGTAGGGACGACCTGCCCTCGGGTGGGCAGCCTATGCGAAATTTCGGCGGTCAGATATCTGGCCTCCCTCAACTTCTTGATGTCCTCCTCCGTGACGGAGGAAGGCATCCACCGGCCTTGAAGGCTGGATTCGGACATGATTGAAGGTCCGAAGCACCTTACCTGAGCTTTGGGTGTTAGAACTCGAGGTGGGGGAAGGATTCGATTGAGCGCGGGAGGGAGAAAATAAAAAGCCTTGTCCCCTTTATAAAGATGATGAATATCAGGCGTCCTCCTCATGGCTGTTTGAGACTTACCTAAGATCTAGGAGTCATACCAACAGGCACGGTTGGGTTGCCCATGTTTGTATTGATGAGAATCCCGTGATAAGGGGAACACAATCTCTGCTTTGACAAGACGTGTCAAGGAAACCGCCTCGTGTTATGTGCAGGGCTGGTTAAAGAAAAACGGTTCAAATAATGACCGGGCCGTGGCGCGATGTCATGCTGTCAAAATGTGTCAGCAGATTAGATTTGTGGAAATATTATTCTCTCTACAGTGGTATGTGGAACTTATTTTGCAGGGTCAGATACTATCCGTGCATTCAAACTCTTCCATGGTGTATTCGGAGGAGGAACCCGCCTTGCAGTGTTGAAGACAACACCGCGTGTCGGACTCATCATCATTGAAGCCTGGTTCAGGGGCTACTGAGGGAGTCCTGGATTAGGGGGTCTCCGGACAGCCAGACTATATCCTTTGGCCGGATTGTTGGACTATGAAGATATAAGATTGAAGACTTCGTCCCGTGTCCGGATGGGACTCTACTTGGCGTGGAAGGCAAGCTAGGCAATACGGATATGTATATCTCCTCCTTTTGTAACCCTAGCCCCCTCCGGTGTCTATATAAACCGGAGGGTTTTAGTCCGTAGGACAACATACAATCATACCATAGGCTAGCTTCTAGGGTTTAGCCTCTCTGATCTCGTGGTCGATCAACTCTTGTAATACTCATATCATCAAGAACAATCAAGCAGGATGTAGGTTATTACGTCCATCAAGAGGGCCCGAACCTTGGTAAACATCGTGGCCCTTGCCTCCTGTTACCATCCACCTTGGACGCACAGTTCGGGACCCCCTACCCGAGATCCGCCGGTTTTGACACCGACACACAGCGTCCAAGGTATTTCAAGGGATATAATTCGAAACACGCCTGGACTCACAAGACATGCTTGTGGGATCTTCCTTACATCAAAGACCTCCTTTTCCCACACAACATCGATGTGATGCACACTTAAAAGAATATCGCCAAGGCACTTTTGATACATTGTTCGGCATAGAGGGGAAGTCAAAGGATAATACTAAGGCTAGAGTCAATATGCAGGCGCTATGTGATAAACCGTTACAAAACATGAAGAACCGAAAGGAAAGCAGAACTGGATGAAGCCAAAGGCATGGTTCAATCTTGGAAGGCCAGCTATGAGGGAAATTATCTTGTGGGTGCAAAAGCAGTTGATGTTCCCCGATGGGTACGCAGCGAATCTTAAGTGGGGAGCGATTCTTGATAAATTGAAGATATTTGGTCTCAAGAGTCATGATTGGCACATATGGATTGAGCGGGTAATGCTGGTGATGTTGCATGGCTTCATCCATGACGGTGAATGGCTAGTACTGGCAGAGCTAAGCTATTTCTTCCGTGTTCTTTGCGTGAAAGAACTATCGCCTGGCCTGCTAGAATAAATGGAGGAGTTGGTGCCAGAGTTGATCTGCAAGTTAGAGAAGATCTTTTCGCCGGGCTTCTTTAATCCAATGCAACACTTGATTTTGCATCTCCCAACCGAGGCAAGATTGGGGGGCCCCGTGGAAAATCGTTGCTGCTACACAACTGAGAGGATGCAGAAGACGCTATGAGAAAAATGTAAAAATAAACGTAGAATTGAAGCATCGGTGGCTGAGGCATTCATTACTTCGCGACAGCACACTACGAAGCCAAAAATTGCCATTTGCATAATCCGAAGCCTCGGTACAATGCTGACGCCCCTAAAAAGGGTGGATCCAACCTCAGCCAATTCAAAGGGGGGTCTCACACCAGTCGGTGCTTCTAATTCCTTAATGTTGGATTTTGAAGAATGGCAGATCATTTCATTGTATATCTTCACCAACCTAATAGTAGTGTGTTCGTACATCGAGTAAATTCTCGCTACATTGTTTTGCAACTTCTAATTCCTTTGAACTGCTCTTATTCCTGGATAAATTTGATATAGTCGATACGTCACCAAATTCTCGTATGGAGCGGTGATCCAAAAGGATTCCGTCGAAGAGTATGAGCTTCCAGCAAAGCATGGAGGCAGCTATCCCGGTTTCATCTTTTGGTTCAAACAAATGGTAATTTCCATTAGACCATTTCATTTCTTCGTCTAACTTGTGGCTAATGCAACAATCACTTTCGTATTAAACTTGTAGGCTAATTCAGAGTTTATGGACGCCAAACTGAGACAAGTCGCTAATGGTTTTGACTTTAAGGTCCGTTCATTTGACAAATACGACATCAAGGGTATCGCTTTTGTACCTATGGCAAAGAGGTATCTATGGCCGACCAAAAGTCTACAAATTGTTGTGTCTCTACTACCGGCGAAGGAGATACCGAGTATTATGGAAGAGTTGAAGCAATTTATGAACTTCAATTCTATGGTGCAAACCCACCAAACATCGTAGTCTTCAAATGTTATTGGTTCCAACCGAACGAGACTAGAAGGACTCATGAACATATAGCGCTAGTGGAAATCAAACAAAGCACCCATTTGGAGGTTCCCGATGTCTATATTATGGCTCAACAGGCACCCAAGTTTTCTATCTACCGTGGGCCTGTCAAAGTGATCCAAATCTTAATGGTTGGGATGTCATTTATGAAGTGCCGCCACATGTTAGACCACCTCCCCCCCCCCAATGAAGAGGATTATGAACCTCACATTAACCCAGACACATATGAAGGAGAATTCTTCCAAGAAACATGTCTTTCCAAAAATTGTTTCAAGAACCGCTCTACTTCACCCAGAACATTGAATTAGACAGCGAAAGTGAACCCACCTTCACCCCTGAGCTGGAACAAGAAGAGGTTGAACTAGAAGATGTTACTACTGCGGATAACCTGTCAATGCTTGACCAATTACGTAAAGGTGTCCTTCCACACGATGACGCATTTATTAATGATGATGATGAGCACGTCATTGCTGATAGTGATGATGATGATGCATTTATTGATCTTGGAGCATTTATTGAACCCGACGATCCAGATTATTATTAGGTATTCAATTTTTATGTTGTACTTGATTTATATTGTTACTTGTATGATTTATATAGTTACTTGTATAATTTTCTTACTTTGTATGATTGTTTCTTGTACATAGTGCCATGGTTTTGATGTCCGTCCCCGTCGGCCCTCGCCTGCTTTATGATTCAGATGTGGTAAATTCTCTTTTATAACTATTTGTTGCATTTCGCATTTATGACAATTATGGCCATCAAGTTGACATAGAGATACTTTAATCGAGGAGGTATGTGTACCAGAATTTGAAACCAACCCTCTTGTCGAGAACTTAAATTTAGCTGAAAAAGAAAATGAGTATTTGAAAGAAAAAATTAAAAGAATTGAATAAGAGAAGATAACATTGGAGTTGTATGTTGTCGATGTTGTCGATGATCACAAGATGAAGATGGATGCAATGTGCTTGAAGATGGATGCAATGCGCCTGAAGCTTAAGAAGATTAGAAAATATGCCATTGATAATGAGGCTTGGTATCATTATTTCGTTGGATCAATTGTTACCTTAGTTGCGATCTTCATTGCATTTGTTGTGATGAGGGTAAGTTTTCTCTAGTGTTTTGCTTAACAAATGCATACTTAGCTTATTTTCCTCCTAAATGGCATATTTACCTAAGTTAGATAAAAATGAGCTTTAATTATGTAAGTTGGCTCAAAAATGGCATCATCACCTAGGTTACCACAAAATGACCTATACTTACCTTATTTTTCTCCAAATTGACATAATAAGCTTAGTTGACCTATACTTTACCAAGTATAGCTATAAAATGACCTGTACTTAGCATGTTTTCCTCCTAAATGACTTAATATGCTTAGTTAGCTAAAAAATGGCATAACTACCTAGGATAGCTCAATAATAATCTATACTTAGCTTACCTAGTTCATTTATGACATAATTAGCTTACTTAGGTCAAAATGGCATAACTACCTAGGTTGGCTCAAAAATAACCTACACTTAGCTTCTTCAGTTCATTTATGACATACTTAGAATACTTAGGTCAAAACTGGCATGATAATCTTTGTTACCTCCAAAATGACTTAGACTTAGCTTATTTTCCATGAAAATTACATAATAACCTTATTAAGCTCCAAAATGACCTATTTACCTAACTTAGCTCTAAAATGACCTATACTTAGCATTTTTAACTACCTTAGCCAAAAATGGTATTTTTACCTACCTTAGTTAGAAGAAGAAGATAAAAACGGGAGAGGAGAAAAAGAAAGAGAAGAAAAATTCTTCTTCTAGCTAGTCTTCTTCTTCTTCTAACTTTCCTCTTTCCAATTTGCAGATTTGCTTTCAATGAGGAAGCTTGCGTTGATGGAGTCTACTCTTCTCCTTGCGCTTCCTTTTTGTTTGGATTTTCTAGGATGAACAATGTGAAACTTTCTACCTATATATGTATGGATGAAACCATTGTATGCTTGTTGTTGGATATGTTGGCTAGCTATATATGTTGCATATGGACTTTTGATTTGGTATGTTTATGTGTTGGATGATCATATCCATATGGCAGGGATATGATTTGGTATGTATATGTCTTGTTATGCTTGTTGAAAGTATTCTCAAATATGTGTATATATATATCTATGAAATTAAATGAATTTAAGAAAAACAGAAAACAGGGGTTGTACAGGCTCTTTGCCATCTATTGGCAGACGGCAAAGCTGCCACGTGGCAGCTACCTGTGCAACCTAGGGTGCACTGGGCTGGCCTATTTGGCATCTTTGCCGTCCGCAAGCAGACGACAAAGATCTTGGCATCTTTGCCATCTTCCAGCAGACATCATATGTTTCCACATGGCAGCTAGCGGGAGGGGCATCTGGCTTGGCATATTTGTGCACTTTGCCGTCCGCTGGCAGACGACAAAGATGCAAAGGGCAAAGCATGCCATTAACCCCCTAACGGACCTAGCCTGCCACGTGTGCCAACCAGGCTCTTAGTCGTCTGCTGGCTGACGGCAAAGACCATTTCATCTTTGCCGTCTGCTAGTAGATGGCAAAGTGCCCTTTGTCGTAGCTTATTCAGCCGAACCTGTTATCGTCTGCTGGCTCACAGCAAAGGCCTAAGCCGTCACCCATGGCATACGACAAAGTGCCTAATTCCTGTAGTGATATCCCAAGAAACACACTCTTGATTACATCGTATTGATCCTGGTCATGTGAGGCAGCTCACAGGAACATTGAATTGAAGAACGAGAGGGAGAGGAGATGCCATCTACTCACACATAGTGGTGGAGACATCAAGGCTGATGAAGAAACCTCTGGCAGAGTATCGGAAAAGGCCTCCAGATTGGATCTCCTTAGAATAGAAACTTGCGGCAGTGGAAAAAAGCATAGGAAATTTGCTCTAAGGGTTTCGTGAAACATGATATTATTACAAGCGAAAGAATGGACGAAAGGCGGTAAACGGGGGCCCAAATGGTCTAGGGGCATAGGTCCGCCCCTGGACGCGCCCCTACACGCATGGGGCCATGTGGGTGTTCTTGGCTGGCTTCGATACTTTTTGGACTCTTCTCATGGAGAAAAAGAATCATATTAAATCGCCGAGATGACTTGATATACGTAGATATGGATCTCCTGTGAAACCAAAAACATGCAGAAAACGACAACTGTCTCTAGGAAATAATTAATAGGTTAGTCTAAAAAATAATATAAATTTTTACAAAAAGTTTACAAAAGTGGTATTATAATACCTTGAAACAATTAAAAATTATAGATACGTTTGGGGCGTATCACCCCAACCTCAGATCCCACCACCACCTCAGAACCCACTTGCACCCTCTTTCCCGCAGTAAGGTTGCAACATCTCCCTTTTCCCCATGATCCCATCGCACTATAAAAATAAATTAATACGGCCATTCCCGTAAAGAGTAGGAGAAATAATAGGATAGTTCTCCTATGCAAAAAATTAAGGATACAATTCAATCTATTCTTCTGGGGCATCTCTCAAAACTTAAATAAAAAGGCGTAATTCAAAGGATAAAGTAGTGTATGGCATGCATGCCCTAGTTCTATGATCAAGAAAAGAGTACCTATAATCAAATCAAAACCATGAAAGTCGGTGGGAACTTTTCAACATATGCCTTTATTGAGGCATTGGTTGTGGGCATCCTCTTCTCTTCAAGGAAATTATGTGCCCTGTTCCTGATCAAGTGTTGGGAAACCCAAAATATGATGATTAGTACTTCAGTTGTAGGGTTGGTACAAAGGCAACCCATAGAATAAATACGGGTGTGTTCTACACAGGAGTTCTCGTAGAACATGTTCCAATCAATCCTCTTTTCCTTCGTCTCTGGTTTTCAATACCAACTAATGTCGCCCTGCTCTCCCATAGTTCGGATGGAATACTCACATAGATCTGACCTTCATGCCCCCCTTGATCTCATTCCCATTGGACGTTTTGACTTACTAGCTATGTTATTTTTCACTTTGATCCACATAGTTTATTTCTTCTTTCACTACTTCATTTCATTTCTCTTCTCCGAGAGACAAGAAATATCAAACCACCCATTAATGGAACTTTGTATAAAGTTTCCCCCTGTAATATGAGTTACCACCCCCCTACTTCACCTCATGGACGTGGCCCTTGCATTACCATGGGTGCCTATCCGCTCCGCCCGACATCGTGATTGTTTTTGTCCTCGGATTAAGTGAAACATTAGTAGTGCCAGCTGTGGCCTCCCATGCTCATTTCATAGTAGGTTTCACAAGCACCACTAGGCCTCGTCGATTTCTATGATGCCACGAGTTCTAATATCGTGCAATGGCGGGCAGTTTACCACACCACAACTGCAGATGTAGTGATGATCGGCATTAGCTACAAACCATTATCAGTGAGTTCTTGATCTTCCTATGCACTCTCTTATTTCACATGTTATCTAGGCCCTGGCCTTTGAGCCATGACCATGCTATTGTGTTGGCCATCCTACCATGCCTGTTTTGTGATGATTCAGCCACCATGTCAATGCTCTGAATGATTTGCATGTCCTTGTAGTTCTTGTGTTTATGATGATATGTATAGTCCTAGATATTATCTTGATTTAGTTCATGGTGGTATATTTAGCAATGCCACTGGAACTAATGATTATAGGTTAGTACTTATGTTTTCTTATTGTAATTTCACAAGTGTAATATTCAAACATTTATTCAAGTAGAAAACATGGTGTTGACAAAAGTTATATGATCAGAGCTAGTTTTCATATTGGAGCTTTGGTTTATACTATTGCGTTGGCTTGTAGATTTATCCCTAGTTGATACGAGTATATGCATTAAGACTGCTACTAGTTATTTTGTTCTCATGTTTTCTTTCACATTCATCATGTCACTATCTATCTATAGGTATAGTAATGATAAGAGTAGACCCTTTATGCTATATTTATATTTGTCCTTGCTTGTTTAGGCTTTGGTTTATTGAGCTTGTTAGAATTGTATATGTTGGGATACGTTGGACTTCGTATATATTAGAACTACCATGTGAAATATGTTAGCATTGGCATAGATTCATATTCCTAAAACTCATCATGCACTATGCTTCACTACTACAGAACCAAATAGCACTAACCCATCATCACTGACTGGCCCTACGAACGACCTTCACAGATGAGGGTCATTCGTTACGGGCCACCAGATGTGCATCAGTGCTGAAGCCTTGGAGGTTCGGCTCGGTAGATGATATGTCTCCAACGTATCTATAATTTATGTAGTATTCATGCCATGTTTACAATAGTTTTATATGATTTTGGTCCACTTTTGTAAGAACTTTATATGATTTTTATGGACTAACATATTAACCTAGTGACTAGGGCTAGTTGTTGTTTCTGCTTGTTTTTGGTTTTCTAGAAAATCATACCAAATGAAGTTCCAACGCGACAAAAAAATTGACGCTTTTTTCGGAACATAAGAGACCCCCGAAGCTTCATGGGAGGATCAGAGGACCCACGATGAGGTGACAAGGCAACTCAGCACGCCCAGGGGGGTGGCCGTGCTGGGATGTCTTGCGGGCCCCTCGTAACTCCGTTTCGTGTGATTCCAACTATGAAATTCTTATAAATAGGGAAACCCCCAAAAATTAATCTAGAACTTCGACTCGACCGCCGCAAGCCTCTGTTCCAAAGAGATCCCATCTAGAGGCCTTTTTCGGCTCCTTGACGGAAGGGGAAATCATCATTGGAGGCCATCTTCATCATCCTGGCAGTCTCCATGACGAGGAGGGAGTAGTTCACCCTCGGGGCTGAGGGTATTTACTCGTAGCTATGTGTTTGATCTCTCTCTCTCTCTCTCTTGTGCTCTTTATTTGGCACGATCGTGATGTACCACGAGATTTGTTAATATAGTTGGATCATATGGTGTTTATCCCCTCTCTATCTTATTCTAATGAATTGAGTCTTCCCTTTCAGGTTTCACTTTTATTGGATTGAATATTTGGATTTGAGAACACTTGATGCATGTCTTGCATGTGGATACCCGTGGTGACAATGAGGTGTTCTATTGATTCACTTGATATATGTTTTGGCAATCAACTTGAGGATTCCCGTGGTGACATTTGGTTAATCTAAGTATAGAGGTTGATGCACGTTTTCGTCCTACTTTACCACGTAGAAACTTTGGGGGTACTCTTTGAAGTTCTTTGTGTTGGATTGAATATTATGAATCTGAAGTTGTTTGATATCGTATAATTGACTCACGGATACTTGTGGTGACATTGGAGTATCTGGGTGACATTAGATTTGATTGATGCATATCATATGATGTTATTTTAGTATGAACTCTAGGGTTGTTTGTTACACTTATAGTAACTGCTCAATAGATTGATCGGAAAGGATAACTTTGTGGTGGTCGCCTACCTACATCAATTTATTCTTATGTTGTCCGCTTGATATGAACTTTGGAGTGATTCTTTGTCGCGCGTTGAGGGATTTTTATATGATTCAATTATGTTAGCAGTATTGAGAGATTGCACTAGTGAAAGTATGTACCCTAAGCTTTGTTTTCAAGCATTGCAATACCATTTGTGCTCTGTTTTATCGCGTGCTACCTTGTTGTTTTTATATTTTCAGATTACAGAAATATATATCCAGTACAAAAAAACAATTCTGTGATGATATGTCTTTGTCACAACAGGTCACGTTTTCTGCCATGCATTTACATCCATGATGATCTTATGACAGAATGAAGATTGTCACACCTGTGCTGTCGTAGAAGTGTTCCATGGCAATACCAAAATTATCATCATGGATGTCCACTTCCGTGACGATAAATCGCGCGTCATGGAAGTGTTTTCATCATGGGTAACCGACACATGGTATCCACCGTAACGGGTCACCGTTAAGCTATCGGGTTCCAGTTTGGATCTGATAACGTGTTAACAGCCCTGACCAGTGTAGATTTTCCACGTGTAAAATTCTCATTCTCCTGAGTATCCATGTGTTAGCTCAGTGCTGGGACAGAAGTCATCCATTAAATGGACGGGACGTGCCTATGATACGTCGACACGTGGCATGGCCCAACAGTGGGCCATTCAGGAACAGCTAGCCCGTTTGACTTAGTCAAAACGTAGCGGCCCGCCCCACCGGAAGCCTTTTAATGGCATGCTTGCATATAACCCATTTACAACCCGCTAACTCACGGCCCGTTATAGCCTATCTGAATTAGGCCCAGTAGCGCCATATGGTGAAGGAAATATGCTCTAGAGGCAATAATAAAGTTAATATTTATTTCCTTATACCATGATAAATGTTTATTATTCATGCTAGAATTGTATTAACTGGAAACATAATACATGTGTGTATACATAGACAAACAGAGTGTCACTAGTATGCCTCTACTTAACTAGCTCGTTAATCGAAGATGGTTATGTTTCCTAACCATGAACAAAAGAGTTGTTATTTGATTAACGGGATCACATCATTAGAAGAATGATGTGATTGACATGACCCATTCCATTAGCTTAGCACCCGATCGTTTAGTATGTTGCTATTGCTTTCTTCATGACTTATACATGTTCCTATGACTATGAGATTATGCAACTCCCGTTTGCCGGAGGAATACTTTGTGTTCTACCAAACGTCACAACATAACTGGGTGATTATAAAGGAGCTCTACAGGTGTCTCCAAAGGTACATGTTGGGTTGGCGTATTTCGAGATTAGGATTTGTCACTCCGATTATCGGAGAGGTATCTCTGGCCCTCTAGGTAATGCACATCACATAAGCCTTGCAAGCATTGTGACTAATGAGTTAGTTGCGAGATGATGTATTATGAAACGAGTAAAGAGACTTGCCGGTAACGAGATTGAACTAGGTACTGAGATACCGACGATCGAATCTCGGGCAAGTAACATACCGATGACAAAGGGAACAACGTATGTTGTTATGCGGTCTGACAGATAAAGATCTTCGTAGAATATGTGGGAGCCAATATGAGCATCCAAGTTCCGCTATTGGTTATATACTGGAGACGTGTCTCAGTCATGTCTACATTGTTCTCGAACCCGTAGGGTCCGCACGCTTAAGGTTTCGATGACAGTTATATTATGAGTTTATGAGTTTTGATGTACCGAAGTTAGTTCGGAGTCCCAGATGTGATCACGGACATGATGAGGAGTCTCGAAATGGTCGAGACATAAAGATTGATATATTGGAAGCCTATGTTTGGACATCGGAAGTGTTCCGGTGAAAAATCGGCATTTTACCGGAGTACCGGGAGGTTACCGGAACCCCCCGGTAACCTAATGGGCCTTAATGGGCCTAGTGGAGGAAGAGGAGAATTGGCCTAGGGGCTGCCGCCCCCCCCCCCAAGTCTGAATTGGACAAGGAGGGGGGCGGCGCCCCCCTTTCCTTTCTTCCCTCTCCTCCTTCCCCGCAAGTCCTAATCCAACTAGGGAAAAGGGAGGGGAGTCCTACTCCCGGTAGGAGTAGGACTCCTCCTGCGCGCCTCCTCCTAGGGCCGGCCGCACCCCCCCCTTGGCTCCTTTATATATGGGGGCAGGGGCCACCCCTAGACAGACAAGTTGATCTGTAAGATCGTTCTCTTAGCCATGTGCAGTGCCCCCTTCCACCATAGTCCTCGATAATATTGTAGTGGTGCTTAGGCGAAGCCCTGCGATAGTTGCACATCAAGATCATCACCACGGCGTCGTGCTGACGGAACTCTTCCCCGACACTTTGTCGGATCGGAGTCCGGGGATCGTCATCGAGCTGAACGTGTGCTAGAACTCGGAGGTGCCGTAGTTTCGGTGCTTGATCGGTCGGGCCGTGAAGACGTACGACTACATCAACCGCGTTGTCATAACGCTTCCGCTGTCGGTCTACAAGGGTACGTAGATCACACTCTCCCCTCCCGTTGCTATGCATCACCATGATCTTGCGTGTGCGTAGGGAATTTTTTGAAATTACTACGTTCCCCAACAGTGGCATCCGAGCCTAGGTTTTATGTGTTGATGTTATATGCACGAGTAGAACACAAGTGAGTTGTGGGCGATATAAGTCATACTGCTTACCAGCATGTCATACTTTGGTTCGGCGGTATTGTTGGATGAAGCGGCCCGGACCGACATTACGCGTCCGCTTACGAGAGACTGGTTCTACCGACGTGCTTCGCACACAGGTGGCTGGCGGGTGTCAGTTTCTCCAACTTTAGTTGAACCGAGTGTGGCTACGCCCGGTCCTTGCGAAGGTTAGAACAGCACCAACCTGACAAACTATCATCGTGGTTTTGATCCGTAGGTAAGATTGGTTCTTTCTAAGCCCGTAGCAGCCACGTAAAACTTGCAACAACAAAGTAGAGGACATCTAACTTGTTTTGCAGGGCATGTTGTGATGTGATATGGTCAAGACGTGATGAGATATAAGTTGTTGTATGAGATGATCATATTTTGTTGAAGTTATCGGCAACTGGCAAAATCCTTCTGGCTGTCTCTCTATTGCATAAGATGCAAGCGCCCAATAATTGCTTTATTTTATCGCTATGCGATAGCAATAGTTGTAAGAGCAATTGTTGGCGAGACGACCACGTGACGACACATTGATATAGATCAAGATGATGGAGATCATGGTGTCATGCCGGTGACGATAGAGATCATGACAGTACTTTGGAGATGGAAATCAAAGGCGCAAGATGATGATGGCCATATCATGTCACATATTTTGATTGCATATGATGTTTATCTTTTATACATCTTATTTTGCTTAGTTTGATGGTAGCATTTTAAGATGATCTCTCACTAATTATCAAGAAGTGTTCTCCCTGAGTATGCACCATTGCGAAAGTTCTTCGTGCTGAGACACCACGTGATGATCGGGTGTGATAGGCTCTACGTTCAAATACAACGGGTGCAAAACAGTTGCACACGCGGAATATTCAGGTTAAACTTGACGAGCCTAGCATATACAGATATGGCCTCGGAACACGGAGACCGAAAGGTCGAGCGTGAATCATGTAGTAGATATGATCAACATAGTGATGTTCACCGTTGAAACTATTCCACCTCACGTGATGATCGGACATGGTTTAGTTGATATGGATCACGTGATCACTTAGAGGATTAGAGGGATGTCTATCTAAGTGGGAGTTCTTAAGTAATATGATTAATTGAACTTAAATTTATCATGAACTTAGTCCTGGTAGTATTAGCATATTTATGTTGTAAATCAATAGCTCGCGTTGTTGCTTTCATATGTTTATTTTGATATGTTCCTAGAGAAAATTGTGTTGAAAAATGTTAGCAGCAATGATGTGGATTGGATCCGTGATCTGAGGTTTATCCTCATTGCTGCACAGAAGAATTATGTCCTTGATGCACCGCTAGGTGACAGACCTATTTCTGGAGCAGATGCAGACGTTATGAATGTTTGGCTAGCTCAATATGATGACTACTTGATAATTTAGTGCACCATGCTTAACGGCTTAGAATCGGGACTTCAAAGACGTTTTTGAACGTCATGGACCATATGAGATGTTCCAGGAGTTGAAGTTAATATTTCAAGAAAATACCCGAGTTGAGAGATATGAAGTCTCCAAGAAGTTCTATAGCTAAAAGATGGTGGAGAATCGCTCAACTAGTGAGCATGTGCTCAGATTGTCTAGGCACTACAATCGCTTGAATCAAGTGGGAGTTAATCTTCCAGATAAAATAGTGATTGATAGAATTCTCTAGTCACCATCACCAAGTTAGTAGAACTTCGTGATGAACTATAATATGCAAGGGATGGCGGAAACAATTCCAAGCTCTTCGCGATGCTAAAACCGGCGAAGGTAGAAATCAAGAAAAAAATCAAGTGTTGATGGTTGACAAGACCATCAGTTTCAAGAGAAAGGGCAAAGGGAAGAAGGGGAACTTCAAGAAGAACGGCAAGCAAGTTGCTGCTCAAGTGAAGAAGCCCAATTCTAGACCTAAGCCTGAGACTAAGTGCTTCTACTGCAAAGGGATTGGTCACTAGAAGCGGAACTCCCCCAAGTATTTGGCGGATAAGAAAGGATGGCAAAGTAAACAAAGGTATATTTGATATACATGTTATTGATGTGTAATTTAATAGTGTTCATAGCAACCCCTCAGTATTTGGTACTAGTGCAGTTGCTAAGATTAGTAACTTGAATCGGGAGTTACAGAATGAACAAAGACTAGTTAAGGGTGAGGTGACGATGTGTGTTGGAAATGGTTCCAAGATTGATATGATCATCATCGCACACTCCCTATACGTTCGGGATTAGTGTTGAACCTAAATAAGTGTTATTTGCTGTTTGCGTTGAGCATGAATATGATTTGATCATGTTTATTGCAATACGGTTATTCATTTCAGTTAGAGAACAATTGTTGTTCTGTTTAAATGAATAAAACCTTCTATGGTCATACACAACAACGAAAATGGTTTGTTGGATCTCGATTGTAGTGATACACATATTCATAATATTGAAGCCAAAAGGATGCAAAGTTAATAATGATAGTGCAACTTATTTGTGGCACTGCCGTTTAGGTCATATTGGTGTAAAGCGCATGAAGAAACTCCATGCTAATGGAATTTTGGAATCACTTGATTATGAATCACTTGATGCTTGCGAACCATGCCTTATGGGCAAGATGACTAAAGACTCCGTTCTCCGGAACAATGGAGCGAGCAACTGACTTATTGGAAATAATACATACTGATGTATGCGATCCGATGAGTGTTGAGGCTCGCGGCAGGTATCGTTATTTTCTGATCTTCACAGATGATTTGAGCAGATATGGGTATATCTTCTTGATGAAACATAAGTCTGAAACATTTGAAAAGTTCAAAGAATTTCAGAGTGAAGTGGAAAATCATCATGACAAGAAAATATGGTTTCTACGATCTGATCGCGGACACAAATATTTGAGTTACGAGTATGGTCTTCAATTAAAACAATGTGAAATAGTTTCACAAATTCGTGCCAGCTGCAACACCACAGCATAATGGTGTGTCCAAATGTCATAACCGTACTTTATTAGATATAGTACAATCTATGATGTTTCTTACCGATTTACCACTATCGTGTTGGGGTTATGCATTAGAGACAGCTACATTCACATTTAAAAGGGCACCATCTAAGTCCGTTGAGACGACACAATCTGAACTGTGGTTTGGCAAGAAACCAAAGTTGTCATTTCTTAAAGTTTGGGATTGTGATGCTTATATGAAAAAGTTTCATCCTGATAAGCTCAAACCCAAATTGGAGAAATATGTCTTCATAGGATACCCAAAGGAGACAGTTGGGTACACCTTCTATCACATATCCGAAGGCAAGACATTCGTTGCTAAGAATGGATCCTTTCTAGAGAAGGAGTTTCTCTCGAAAGAAGTGAGTGGGAGGAAAGTAGAACTTGATAAGGTAATTGTACCTTCTCCCTTATTGGAAAGTAGTTCATCACAGAAATCTGTTCCTGTGACTACTACACCAATTAGTGAGGAAGCTAATGATGATGATCATGTAACTTCAGATCAAGTTACTACCGAATCTCGTAGGTTAAACAGAGTGAGATCCGCACCAGAGTGGTACGGTAATCTTGTTTTGGAGGTCATTCTACTTGACCATGACAAACCTATGAGCTATGAGGAAGCGATGATGAGCCCAGATTCCGCAAAATGGCTTGAGGCCATGAAATTTGAGATAGGATCCATGTATGAGAACAAAATATGGACTTTAGTTGACTTGCCCGATGTTCGGCAAGCCATTGAGATTAAATGGATCTTCAAGAGGAAGACGGACGCTGATAGTAGTGTTACTATCTACAAAGCTAGAATTGTCGCAAAAGGTTTTCGACAAGTTCAAGGTGTTGACTACGATGAGAGTTTCTCAGTCGTATCTATGCTTAAGTTTGTCTGGATCATGTTAGCAATTGCCGCATTTTATGAAATCTGGCAAATGGATAAACAAAACTGCATTCCTTAATGTATTTATTGTATATGATGCAACCAGAAGGTTTTGTCAATCCTAAAGGTGTTAACAAAATGTGCAAGCTCCAGCGATCCATCAATGGACTGGTGCAAGCATCTCGGAGTTGGAATATGTGCTTTGGTGAGATGATCAAAGCATATAGTTTTATACAGACTTGTGGTGAAGCCTGTATTTACAAGAAAGTGAGTGGGAGCACTACAACATTTCTGATAAGTATATGTGAATGACATATTGTTTATCAGAAATAATGTAGAATTATTCTGCAAAGCATAAAGGAATGTTTTGAAAGAAGTTTTTTCAAAGAAAGACCTCGGTGAAGCTGCTTACATGTTAAGCATCAAGATCTATAGAGATAGATCAAGACGCTTGATAAGTTGTTTCAATGAGTACATACCTTGACAATATTTTGAGGTAGTTCAAAAATGGAACAGTCAAAGAAAGAGTTCTTGGCTGTGTTACAAGGTGTGAAATTGAGTAAGACTCAAAGCCCGACCATGGCAGAAGATAGAAAGAGAATGAAAGTCATTCCCTATGCCTCAGCCATAGGTTCTATAAAGTATGCCATGCTATGTACCAGATCTATTGTATACCCTACACTGTGTTAAGCAAGGGAGTACAATAGTGATCTAAGAGTAGATCACTGGACAGCGGTCAAAATTATCCTTAGTGGAATAAGGAAATATTTCTCAATTATGGAGGTGACAAAAGGTTCGTCGTAAAAAGTTACGTCGGTGCATGTTTTGACACAGATCTGGATGACTCTAAGTCTCGATCTAGATACATATTGAAAGTGGGAGCAATTAGCTAGAGTAGCTCCGTGCAGAGCATAGTAGACATAGAATTCACAAAATACTTACGGATATGTATGTGACAGGCCCGTTGACTAAAATTATCTCACAAGCAAAACATGATCACTCCTTAGTACTCTTTGGGTGTTAATCGCATAAACGATGTGAACTAGATTACTGACTCTAGTAAACCCTTTGGGTATAGGTCTCATGAAGATGTGAACTATGGGTGTTAATCACATGGTGATGTGAACTATTAGTGTTGAATGACATGGCGATGTGAACTAAATTATTGACTCTAGTGCAAGTGGGAGACTGAAGGAAATATGCCCTAGAGGCAATAATAAAGTTATTATTTATTTCCGTATATCATGATAAATGTTTATTATTCATGCTAGAATTGTATTAACCGGAAACATAATACATGTGTGAATACATAGACAAACAGAGTGTCACTAGTATGCCTCTACTTGACTAGCTCGTTAATCGAAGATGGTTATGTTTCCTAACCATGAACAAAAGAGTTGTTATTTGATTAATGGGATCACATCATTAGAAGAATGATGTGATTGACATGACCCATTCCATTAGCTTAGCACCCGATCGTTTATTATGTTGCTATTGCTTTCTTCATGACTTATATATGTTCCTATGACTATGAGATTATGCATCTCCCGTTTGCCGGAGGAACACTTTGTGTGCTACCAAACATCACAACGTAACTGGGTGATTATAAAGGAGCTCTACAGGTGTCTCCAAAGGTACATGTTGGGTTGGCGTATTTCGAGATTAGGATTTGTCACTCCTATTGTCGGAGAGGTATCTCTGGGCCCTCTCGGTAATGCACATCACATATTCCTTGCAAGCATTGTAACTAATGAGTTAGTTGCGAGATGATGTATTACGAAATGAGTAAAGAGACTTGCCAGTAACGAGATTGAACTTGGTATTGAGATACCGACGATCGAATCTCGGGCAAGTAACATACCGATGACAAAAGGAACAACGTATGTTGTTATGCGGTCTGACCGATAAAGATCTTCGTAGAATATGTGGGAGCCAATATAAGCATCCAGGTTCCGCTATTGGTTATTGACCGGAGACGTGTCTCGGTCATGTCCACATTGTTCTTGAACCCGTAGGGTCCACACGCTTAAGGTTTCGATGACAGTTATATTATGAGTTTATGAGTTTTGATGTACCGAAGTTAGTTCGGAGTCCCGGATGTGATCACGGACATGACGAGGAGTCTCGAAATGGTCGAGAAATAAAGATTGATATATTGGAAGCCTATGTTTGGACATCGGAAGTGTTCCGGGTGAAATCGGCATTTTACCGGAGTACCCTGAGGTTACCGGAACCCCCCGGTAACCTAATGGGCCTTAATGGGCCTAGTGGAGGAAGAGGAGAGGTGGCCTAGGGGCTGCCGCGCGCCCCTCCCCCCCCCCCATGTCCGAATTGGACGAGGAGGGGGGTGGCGCCCCCCCCCCCCTTTCCTTTCTTCCCTCTCCTCCTTCCCCCCAAGTCCTAATCCAACTAGGGAAAAGGGAGGGGAGTCCTACTCCTGGTAGGAGTAGGACCCCTCCTGCGCGCTTCCTCCTAGGGCCGGCCGCACCCCCCTTGGCTCCTTTATATATGGGGGCAGGGGGCACCCCTAGACACACAAGTTGATCTCTAAGATCGTTCTCTTAGCCGTGTGTGGTGCCCCCTTCCACCATATTCCTCGATAATATTGTGGTGGTGCTTAGGTGAAGCCCTGCGACAGTTGAACATCAAGATCATCACCACGCCGTCATGCTGACGGAACTCTTCCCCGACACTTTGCTGGATCGGAGTCCGGGGATCGTCATCGAGCTGCCCGTGTGCTAGAACTCGGAGGTGCCGTAGTTTCGGTGCTTGATCGGTCGGGCCGTGAAGACATACGACTACATGAACCGCGTTGTCATAACGCTTCTGCTGTCGGTCTACAAGGGTACGTAGTTCACACTCTCCCCTCTCGTTTCTATGCATCACCATGATCTTGCGTGTGCGTAGGAATTTTTTTGAAATTACTACGTTCCCCAACATATGGGCCGTCCAATATGATTCCATCCCGTTGTAACTTCCGACCCATGTATGGCCCACGACGTCTTTCGGCCCAAATGAGGCCCTTTCTAAATCTTGGCCCATAAACGGCCCGTGGTGAAACTGGCCTATAATGAACAGTATATAGCTTTATACCCATTAACGGCCCATTATTCCATTGGGCCGTTTCAGCCCGTGTTATCTTTCGGCCTTCTAAGGGCCCATTTATTATTGGGCTGATTTCCGGCATTCGATTACTTAAGGTCTGTTACTAGCTTGTTCTGCTTGTGGGCCAAATTCAACCCGTGCTTAAAGTCCGCCCGTGTGTGGCCCTTTCATCCATTTGGCCGTTTTCATGGCGTCATCAAATATGGCCCATTAATGACCCGTTGTGCCTACCGTTGGAATTAAGCCCATTGTACACATGGGTCTGTTAACGGCCCATAAACAGACGATTCCCATTATAGCTTGTTACGGCCCATATTGCGGTCCATTAATTGTCCACGATAGTACAACCCATGTTTGGTGAATCAATTATATGGCCCGTAGAAGTCCCATTGAATCTACGGCCCGTAGAAGGCCAGTGGATCATAGGGACCTTAGGAGGCCCACTACAGCAGGCAGCAGGACCATGGTTACAACGGTCAGTATGTTGCCCATGTTTACTATGGCCTACTTCTAAATAAAAAGGTTACCGCGAAAAAAGAACTGCATCGACTACCATTAAAATAATAAACAAGGCAATAAGGAAATAAATTAGCAAGCAACTTACCCTAGGCTATTACGGCTATTACAAATATTACATCCACTGGGCATCAAAGTTCGCCACCAGTGCAAATATAGTGAACAAAGCATCAAAGTTCAGATTATTTGTAGGAAAACTCCTCTCCAAATGGGAAGGACCTTATGTTATCGAAGAAGTTTCTCGATCTAGAGCAACAAAAATAAATAATGCCAAAGGTAGTAACCCGAAGGTTGTCAATGGGCAAAGAATAAAACATTATATCTCAGGTACGCCCATTAATGTTGAAAGCAATATTATCCAAACTATGACACCGGAAGAACACATAAAGGAAACCTTCCGGACCACTCCAGAATCATGACAAAATAGGAGGTATGTGATACGGTAAGTACACGGACTCCAAAAAATCTGCAAAAATATTTGCTGTCAATTTTGGAATATATTAAAAAATAGGAAAATAGGAAACAACCAGGAAGGAACCCCTGGTGGGCATAATACACCAGGGCGTGCCTAGCCAGGCGCGCCCAGGTGAGTTGTGCCCACCTCGGGTACCTTCCGGACTCCGTTTTTCTTCCATTTGCTTGTTTCCTAAGATAAAAAATCTTTATATACACCCTGAACCAATTGACCACCGTATCGCGGAGAAATCTTCTGTTTTCTTTTCCTTGCTGTTTTTTGACATGTCTAATCCACCATGGCCGCTTTGAGATCCTCCAAGGACAAGTTCTTTGAGAAAGTCATCAACCCATATTTGTGGGAGGTGATGCAGCACCCTCAAGCTATCGAGATGTGTGAGGGGATGCTCCACATCCGCGATGTGCAAGGCCCCAACGGGACGGGAACTATGGAGACTAGGCTTGAAGCTATGGAGTAGGAGGTCTTCCGGTGCAAAGGGATTGTGGAACATGGACTCAATGCCAATCACCTCATGATCGCGGACTATACCCGTGATCTCAAGATGGATGGCAAGTCCATGAAGGACATTGTCTTCAACTTCAACAAGCGAATCAACTTTCTCCAAAGCCAGATTTACGATCTCTGAAACCAAGTCTTAGAATATGAGGCAAGGTGTAAAGGTATGAGTTTGGCTAGTAGTTAGAGGACCCGCGAGACTCACTCCTCCTCTTATGATGGTGAGCCTTTGCCTTGGAAACCTGAGGATAAGATTGCTACCACTTCTTCACCACCACCTTCTTCTTCATAACCAAAGGAAACTTGAGTATCGGGTATGGTCACTCCCCTTGGCTTGTGCCAAGCTTGGGGAGGTACCCCGGTATCGTATCACCTCCACTATCTTTTGCCTTTACTTACCTTAGTTCGATCCATAGTTATCTTTTGCTATAGGTGTATAAAAGTTTAGTTCGATCCTTTCTTTTTGAGTGTTTGCTTAGTGATCTATTCTTGTAATCATGTGCGAGATATATAATAAAGTTTAGTTTGAAGTTTTGTTCTCTTTACTTCCATGTTCAATAAAAAGAAAGGAAATAAATGAAAAAGTTCATATGCTAATCTTCTACTGAGTAATGACATCACATAAGAAAGAGTATAAGTAGAAAACTTTATTGGAGATTTACAAACAAAGCAATGGTCAATGTTGCAATTCATGAAAGAATTAATAAGGGAAGAGAATAGTCACATGCAAATACACTATCCTATACATCTTTTGTGATTGTGAGCCCCCATCGAAATATTATACGCCAAAATTGTTGATGTTGGACAAGCAGGACAACGTAATGATTTAAATTTGTTCATATTCACATAGAAGATATATTGTCATAGATCCTTCAACATGTGGTGCTTGCCCCCCATCTTTGCTAGCCAGAAATTCCGCATTAAGTAGAGATACTACTTGTGCATCCAAAAACCCTTAAAACCAAATCTTGTCTTGAGGGTCCACCATACCTACCTATGGATTGAGTAAGGTCCTTCAAGTTGTCATCGATGCAATAAGGCAATAAAATTTGCTTCTAAAAGTTTTGGATCATTTAGTCTAAGAGAAAATTGAGCGTTGTACGAACTTGTGATGGCAAAGAATAAAAGCGACAGACTGTATAACAAAGGTTGCTATCATAAGGGGCAATTAACGTGATGTTCTTTTGCACTAAGAGATTGAGCATACAAACAAACAACGCATGGCAACCTCTGCTTCCCTCTGCGAAGGGCCTATCTATTACTTTTATGTATTTACTTTTATGCAAGAGTCAATGTTTCCTCTCTATTCCTTTTTATTTTCTCTTTTTTCAAGCATCATGTGGTGAGGAAAGATCTAGGCACATATATCTAGTTGGATATGGGTAGTATGAATTATTATTGTTGACATCACCCTTGAGGTGAGTATGCTGGGTTGCGAAATCTATAAGCCCCTATCTTTCTATGTGTCCGGTTGAATCTTTTTGCTCATGTGTATGCGGTGAGTGTTAGCAATCGTAGAAGACTATATGATGGAGACTATATGATGGGTATGTTGGGTATGTGGTGAGTGTTGAAACTTTTTGCTCATGTGTATGCGGTGAGTGTTGAAACTCTCTATATGATGGGTATGCGGTGAGTATGTTGGGTATGTGGACTTGCCAAAAAGGCTCTGATATGTGACCCTTCTTGAAAAGATGATGAATTGTAGTTGCAAAGTTGACTGAGAACATAGTTCATTTGTTGTCAATAGATTTTATGCTTTCTAGTTCGATGCTATGATGAATTGTTACTTATTCATGAGAAGTTTATGATAAAAGTTATGTGATAAAAGTTCCATGATAAAATTTGTTGTTGTTATAATAATATACATGATGCTTCTATGTCTTTATTTTGTTTCGACTCCTCTCTCTCTCTCTAAGCATGTGGACATGTTTTCGATTTCGGTTTTCGCTTGATGGCTAGGGAGGTCAAAGCTTGGGGAGTTGATACATCCATTTTGCATCATGTTTACCCACTATTATTTATAATTTTTTTATGCGTAACAATGTTTTTTGGAGTAATTCTAATGCCTTTTCCCTCATAATATACAAGGTTCACATAAAGAGGGAGAATTCCGGCAGGTGGAATTCTCGACCTGAAAAAGCTACGTCAGGCTACCTATTCTGCACAACTCCAAATGAGGTAAAACTTCACGGATAATTTTTACGGAATATGTAAGAATTATTGGAGCAAATAAGTACCACAGGGGGCCCACCAGGTGGGCACAACCCACCTGGGTGCGCCCAGGTGGGTTGTGCCCTCCTTGGCCCACCTTCGGTGCCCCTCTTTTGGTATATAAGTCATTTTGACCTAGAAAAAAATAAGGAGAGACTTTCGGGACGAGCGCCGCTGTCTCAAGGCAGAACATGGGGAGGAGCACTTTTGCCATCCGGCGAAGCGTTTCCGCCAGGGGAACTTACCTCCCGGGGGGATCATCGTCATCATCATCACCAACAACTCTCCCATCTTGGGGAGGGCAATCTCCATCCACATCTTCAACAGCACCATCTCCTCTCAAACCCTAGTTCATCTCTTGTGTTGAATCTCTGTACCTGAACCTTAGATTGGTGCTTGTGGGTGACTCATAGTGTTGATTACATCTTGTAGTTGATTACTATATGGTTTATTTGGTGGTAGATTATATGTTCAGATCCATTATGCTATTTAATACCCCTATGATCTTGAGCATGATTATCATTTGTGAGTAGTTACTTTTGTTCTTGAGGTCTGATACGTCTCCAATGTATCTATAATTTTTTACTGTTACATGCTGTTTTATAATCATTTTTTGGTACTAACCTATTGACATAGTGCCAAGTGTCAGTTCCTGTTTTTCCGTGTTTTTTACATCGCAGAAAATCAATATCAAACAGAGTCCAAATGCCACGAAACTTTACGGAGATTTTTTATGGACCAGAAGGAACATGTTGGGCCTTGGTTGCACCTAGGGGGAGTCCCGAGGACGGGACAACCCATCAGGGCGCGCCAGGAGGCCCAGGCGCGCCCTGGTGGGTTGTGCCCACCTCGGGTGCCCCCCAAACCGCCTCTTTGCTCTATAAATACCCCAAAAATACTAGAACCCTAGGGGAGTGGACGAAATATTCATCCAGCCGTCGCAGAGTCCAGAACCACCAGATCCAATCTAGACACCATCTCGGATGGGGTTCACCACCTCCATTGGTGCCTCTCCAATGATGCGTGAGTAGTTCTTTGTAGACCTTAGGGTCCATAGTTAGTAGTAGATGGCTTCATCTCTCTCTTGATTCTCAATACAATGGTATCTTGGGGATCCATATGGTGTAACTCTTTTGCGGTGTGTTTGTTGGGATCTGATGAACATTGAGTTTATGATCAGGTATATCTTTTTATATCCATGAAAGTTATTTGAGTTTCTTTGATCTCTTATATGCATGATCTCTTATAGCCTCGTATTTCTTCTCCGATATTTAGGTTTTGTTTGGCCAATTTGATCTATTTATGTTGCAATGGGAGGAGTTGCCCGGTAGTGGGTTCGATCTTATGGTGCTTGATCCCAGTGACAAAGGGAACCGACACGTATGTATCGTTGCTACTAAGGATAAAAAGATGGGATCTATATCTATGCAGTAGATAAACGGATCTTGTCTACATCATGCCATCATTCTTATTAGATTACTCCGTTTTTCCATGAACTTAATACACTAGATGCATGTTGGATAGCGGTCGACGTGTGGAGTAATAGTAGTAGATGTAGGCAGGAGTCGGTGTACTAATCTTTGACGTGATGCCTATGTAATGATCATTGCCTGGATATCGTCATAATTATTTGAGGTTCTATCAATTGCCCAACAGTAATCTGTTTACCCACAGTTTGTTATCTTTCTCGAGAGAAGCCACTAGTGAAACCTACGGCCCCCGGGTCTTCTTCCTAATATATTTTCTTGTGATCTACTTTTCCTTTGCATTTTTATTCAGATCTATTAAACCAAAAATACAAAAAATACTTTTTTGCACTTTATTTTATTTGCGATCTATTATTTCAATCTACTACAAATTTCTGGCATCGTTACCCGAACAGGATTGACAACCCCGTTAACACGTCGGCTTGCGAGGTGTTGTTATTTGTGTGCAGGTGCTATTTATGTTGTGTTGCTTGGTTCTCCTACTAGTTCGATAACCTTGGTTTCTTCACTGAGGGAAATATCTACCGTCATTGTGCTGCATCATCCCTTCCTATTTGGGGAAATACCGACGTAGTCCTAGCAGACAGGAGCTTTTCTGGCGCTATAGTCAGAGAGCAATCAAGGTCACGGGAAAAATCTAGTTGAAATAATCAAATGAACTTGATATGTGTTCGATATTTTGATGGTATGTATGTTGTGATTCCCTTAGTGGTGTCATGTGAACATCGACTATATGGCACTTCACCCTAGTTTACAGAAGCTTAAACCCTAGTTTACGTGCTACTTCGTAAGGGGCTGATTTGGATCCAAAAGTTCAATGCTATGGTTAGATTTTATCTTAATACTTTTCTCGTAGTCGCAGATGCTTCCGAGCGGGGTAATCATAAGTAGGAGGTTTGTTCAAGTAAGAACAGAACCTAAGCACCGGTCCACCCACATATCAAATTATCAAAGTAGCAAACACAAATCAAACCAACATGATGAAAGTGACTAGATGAAATTCCCTTGTACCCTCAAGAACGATTTCCTTATCATAAGAGACCATTTTGGCCTATCCTTTGCCTCAAAGGGATTTTGCTACCTTGCTGCACTTTTGTTACTATTACCATTACTTGCTCGTTACAAACTATCTTGCTATTAAACTACTCATTACTTATAATTTCAGTGATTGCAGAGAATACCTTGCTGAAAACTACTTGTCATTTCCTTCCGCTCCTCATTTGATACTCTTACATGTCAAAAGGACTACGATTGATCACCTATACCTATGGGTCATCAATTCTCTTTTTTAGCGTCGTTGCTGGGGAGTGAAGCACTCTTGGTAAGTGGAAATTGTTAAGGAAAAATTATTACTACATGCTGAAATTTATTGTCACCTGTTACTATGGAGAACAATCCTTTGACGGGTTTGTTCGGGGTATCTTCACCTTGACTGGAACCACAATTAGTTACCCCTCAACCTACTAAAAATATTTGTTATGACTTTCCTTCGGGTATGATAGAACAACTGCTAGCTAATCCTTATGCAGGAGATGGAACCGAACATTCTGATATGCACTTGATATATGTGGACAAAATTTGTGGATTATTAAGCTTGCAGGTTTACCCAGAGATGAAGCTAAGAAGAAGATTTTCCCTTTATCTTTGAAGGGAAAAGCATTGGCATGGTATAGGCTATGCGATGATATTGGATCTTGGAATTGATTGAAATTGGAATTTCACCCAAAAAATATCCCATGCATCTAGTTCATCATGATCGGAATTACATATATAATTTTTGGCATCGTGGGAGAAAGTATCGCTCTAGCTTGGGAGAGTCTTAATTCAATGTTACATTCATGCCCCAATCATGAGCTCCCAAGAGAAATTATTATTCAGAATTGCTCAGCTTTCTCGTGATGATCAATCCATGCTTGATACTTCTTGTATTGGTTCCTTTATGAAGAAGACTATTGAATTCGGGTGGGATCTTTTAGAAAGAATTAAACACAACTCTGAGGATTGGGAACTCGAGAAGGTGAAGTGTCAGGTATTAAGCTTAAGTATGGATGTGTTAAATCTTTTATGAATACCAATGCTTTTCAAAAGTTCAGCACTAAATATGGACTTGACTCTGAGATAGTAGCCTCCTTTTGTGAATTATTTGCTACTCATTTTGATCTCCCTAAAGAGAAGTGGTTTAAATATTACCCACCTATTAAATAAGAAATTAAATAACTAGTAATAGCTAAATAGGAAACTATTATTTATAATGTTGATCGAGTTGTTCCTACTGCTTCTATTGAAAAACCACCTTTCCCTGCTAGGATAAGGGAACATGCTAAGGTTTCCATCATGGTCAATAAAAGTAATATTAGAGCATCCAAACATGCTGAACAAATCAAAGTAGAACCTAGCGTTGCTATGGTTAAGGATCTCCTGGTAAAAACCATAGATGGGCATGTTATTTACTTCTGTGATGAAGCTGCTAGAATTGCCAAACCCGATAAAAAGATAAACATAGACATGTTGTTGGCATGCCTGTTATCTCAGTTAAAATAGGAGATCATTGTTATCATGGTTTATGTGATTTTAGTGCTAGTGTTAGTGCTATTCCTTTTACCTTATATCAAGAAATTATGAATGACATAGCACCCGCCGAAATAGAAGACATAGATGTTACTATTAAGCTTGCTAATAGAGACACGATCAGACCACTTGGGATTGTTAGAGATGTTGAAGTCTTGTGTGGTTAAATAAAATACCCTACTGATTTTCTAGTTCTTGGTTCCCCACAAGATGACTTTTGTCCCATTATCTTTGGTAGACCATTCTTGAACACCGTTAATGCTAAAATAGATTGTGAGAAACAAACAGTCGGTGTTAGTTTTGGTGATGAGTCTCATGATTTTAATTTCTCTAAGTTTAGTAGAAAGCATCATAAGAAAGAATTGCCTAGTAAGGATGAAATAATTGATCTTGCTTCTATTGTCGTACCTCCTGCTGATCCACTAGAACAATATTTGCTAGACCATGAAAATAATATGCATATGCATGAAAGACATGAGATAGATAAAATTTTCTTTGAACAACGACCTCTTCGTAAACACAATTTGCCCATTGAAACTCTTGGAGGTCCTCCTCCACCTAAAGGTGATCCTGTGTTTGAATTAAAACAATTGGCAGACACTTTGAAATATGCTTATCTTGATGAGAAAAAGATATATCATGTTATTATTAGTGCTAACCTTTCAGAACATGAAGAAGAAAGATTATTGAAAATTCTGAGGAAGCACCGAGCTGCTATTGGATATACTCTTGATGACTTAAAGGGCATTAGTCCCACTCTCTGTTAGCACAATATTAATATGGAATCTGATGCTAAACCCGTTGTCGATCACCAGTGACGTTTGAATCCTAAAATGAACGAAGTGGTAAGAACTGAAATATTGAAGCTTCTGGAAGCAGGTATAATCTATCCCATAGCTGATAGTAGATGGGTAAGTCATGTTCATTATGTCCCTAAGAAAGGAGGTATTACTGTTGTTCCTAATGATAAAAATGAACTAATTCCACAAAGAACTGTCACTAGCTATAGAATGGTAATTGATTTTAGAAAATTAAATAAATCTACTAGGAAAGTTCATTACCCTCTACCTTTTATTGATAAAATGATAGAAAGATTATCTAAGCACACACCTTTGTTTCCTTGATGGATATTCTAGTTTTTCTGAAATACCTATTTTACAACCTGATCAAGAGAAAACCACCTTTACTTGTCCCTTTGGAACTTATGCTTATAGACGTATGCCTTTTGGTTTATGTAATGCACCTGCTACTTTTCAAAGATGTATGACTGCTATATTCTCTGATTTTGGCGAAAAGATTATTGATGTTTTCATGGATGTTTTTTCTGTTTCGGAACTTCTTTTCATGATTGCTTAAGCAACATTGATTGAGTTTTGCAGAGATGAGAGCAAACTAATCTTGTCCTGGATTAGGAGAACTGCCACTTTATGGTTCATGAAGGTATTGTTTTGGGACATAAAATTTCTGAATGAGGTTTTGAGGTGGATAATGCTAAAGTTGGTGCAATTGAGAAAATGACATGTCCTAGAAGAGAGAGAAATGAGGGAGAAGTGCTAGTTGTAGCACGGACGCTGTTGTCAGATGGGACTCGTGTTGATAGAATAGGAGTACTGAGTACTCGTATGTCTAGTACCACTAGCTGGGTGTGTGCAACCTATACCTTTCATCACTTTAGGTCTCCTTTTCAAACCGCGGCTACGCTTCATAGTACACTAGCAATGTGCCCGTGTGATGCAACGGATCCAAAGTAGAATAGTAATTGTTCACAAACTTGGAAGAAAACACTCTTGTTTTGATATACATATATACCACTAAAAAATATATTGCTTTTCACTCAAAATATATTTCTCAGGCTGTTTTGATGAGGTGCGGGAGGGATGTGGTTGCTTATAAGATAATAAGGGGTTTTCTACAAATTGGAGCAGAGAAGTGGGCTATTGTTGCAAAAGTGCCACAACTTACCTCATAGCCATTAGATGTGGATCTAATGGCCAAAAATGACGGATGGCGAAGACACCATCATCACATACTGAGTCTTTTATAGGAGCACAGATATTTTTTCACGCATTTTTCCTCCTACATTTACTCCTAGGCTATTTCGACTTGATTCCTTTCACCGACATGTAAGACATAGAGCATCTGGGTCATAGTCCATGCATGACTCGAAGGATATGCAACCATGTCCGCGTAATTTACATTTCAAACCTCACGAATTACATGCAAACCCCCCGCGAAAGAATAAATAAATGAATTACTACATGCAAACCGGATTATTTTCATAGAAACTGGAGCATGTTCATTAAATTTTGGATGTAACATATTGAAAAACGACCAGTCCTAAACCAGTCTAAGGGCCTCTTTGATTCGCGGGATACTAAAGACACAGGATTGGGGAAAGTATGATGGCGATGAACCGAGAGGAGGAGGAAGAGGAGTAGTGTTGTACTTACATGCTAGAGATTGGACAGTAGTAGGAGTACATTGTTTTTTATGGCCATATCACACATTGTTACATTGTTTTTTATGGCCATATCACACATTGTTTTCTATTGTCACCTTTGTAGTTTGTGCCAAATTTTAACCAAAGATTTAGCTAACAAAATGTGAATGCATGTCAAGAAAAATATGTCGTTGGATTTGTATTTGAACATAGTTTTGAATGATATAATTTTTGGTGACATGCATGAACATTTTGTTAGTTCAATCTATATTCAAAATTTGCACGAAATATAATGGGGACCAGTATATCACATGATTCTTTGCTCCTTCTTATGTTGTCGACATGTGGGAGTGCCAGCACCCCGGTCGACTTGTCATGCACAAGATTAGAGTGGGGAACGAAAGGGGGCATCACCCCGGTCATAGCGTCGCAGTAATAATGACTATAATGAGTAATCATATCACAAGACCCCATCTTTCCAGTAGTAACAAGCCGCCAAATCACACAACCCTGCCTTTCTAGCAGTAAGTTGAATCCGCTAGTCGCTCACGCTCCTCGCCTTGCTGTCAAACCGGCTACGTAAAAACTGCCGCGCGTACTGCCCAGGAAAAGCCCTGCCCTCAACTTTTAAATACTCCTAGTATAATTTTGTATCGATGAATTGCGCCATGGAGCAGAAAACCAAAGGAAAAAGGTTTTACATGTAAACACATATAGTTCAAGCTCTAGCTAGCGATTCGTAATGTATACCATGCATGTGTTTATATGTATAGGTTGCTTCAAAGTACTGAGTCCATTGATGCAATGTGGTCAAACTGTATCGCCAATATCTCAAAGCAAAAATAGATCGATCTTGTTCATTCTGTATGTACTAGTACTATATGTTTATTCACCCACGGGGTTGCTCAATGAATGGAGGGCCGAGGACCACAAGTGAACAATATACTACTAGTAGGACTACTAAGTAGGAGTAGTCAGTACAGTACAAAGTGCAACGTGCAGTTAGTCACGTTAAATATAGAGTTTCTTTTGTTTAGTGCCACATACACAAATTGAAACGCTTATCATGAAGAGAAAAGGTAATCACTCCACTATATATGTAGGCAGGAGCCTGAGCGTTGGCTTCACTAGAGTTGCTCTCTTCATTCTCCCATCCTCTCCAGATCTAAACAAGACAGTGGTAGCGACTCTCTCTCTCTCTACTCACTGCTGGTCACAGATCCGGCCAGAAACCTTCGGCCGGGTTATATAGGGGACTAGGTACATCATTCACGTGGTCATCGGCGGTGAGGGAGGAAACCCATAGCTGCCGGCGGGTCCCGATCCTCTGCCCGTGACGTTCTCTTCAACACAGTGTCGCGGCTCGGGAGGTCCTCGGACCCCTTCTTCCGCCCTGCCATATTCTGGGGAATCTGACCTCCCGCCGCCCTCCTAGCCACATCCCGATGACCCTCAGGTATAAGTTCCTTCGAAAGTGGCCTTGCTCTACTGCCCCAGCATCCCACGAGGCTGCATGTGATCTTTTTCTACTTCCATCAGCTCTTCCAAAGCCACCTAAATTTTTTAGTATTATTAGAGGTAAAGCTACTTCATGCAGTCGAATCTAGGACTTGGTTCAAATAGCTAAGGGGGGAGTTGTAGCATGAATCTAGGACTTGATTCAAAGAGGAAATAATAGGGGGAGAGTAGTAGAGACTGGATACCCGGGCGATCTCTTGGCTGAAAAGGGAAATAAAGGGAAAAGGCAGTACAAACTGGATAAGGAACAGATCTATTATTGGTTGAAAAAAGGATAGAAAATGGCAGCTGGTGGACAAGTCAATAGAGTATGTCCAGGATTAGATTTGCTGACCTCACATAGTAAAAGGTCTCCAGGATTATATTTGTTGCCCTCACAGAGTATGAACAAACTCGGCATCACCACTTTATGCCTCCTTGTAGGTACATTGTGCTGATGTGTCCACTGTCGCATGTCCTTATACCAACTTTTTGTTGTTGTTAATGTAAGGGCACATGTAAAATAAAGCAATCACACTGTTATCGTAAGGACATGTCTATCCTATGTTATTGTAAATCTAATGCCTCCAGTTATATGACGCAATTAAACTATGTTACAAATGGTACTCCTGCTATTTTTCCCATTATGATAAGTAAGTTGCTTATTTACGCTGCTGAGTGTGCTGGTGTCCCACTGTCCCATGGTCTTAAACCAAATCTTTAGCTGATGTTGATCTACTATATCTAGTAAACAAGCAATGCCACCATTAAAGTAATCCCATATTTGACAAATGCCATTATTGATCGTAATGCTTCCGGTAACTTGACGCAATGTTGCCGTTTTAAAATTTCTACTGTCCTTGCATGATTGCCATGAACATAATCAAGGTGATTCTCTTCATTTTGTGTATGTTTCCCATCTTGTGATTGACAAGTAACCGTTTTCTTTCTATCTTTTTTTGCGGATAGGGATATCCATTTCACCTAGTTAATATTGTGACCTTTCGGTGAACTGCACAAAACATTTTTTAATGAAATCTTGTGTAGTTCAACTAAAATGTCACGTGGGCAACGTCTCTCAATTTTGGTGGAACTGCACAAAATGGTGATTGGAGTTTCCAAAACTCCGTCAAACTCTGCTGGTAATCTCGTTCAACATTTTATTAGCCTTTGCAAGATGAGTCGCCACTGTCACCACAATGTCACCTTATTTTAGTGGAATTGCACAAAAGGATAAGAAAATTATAGTTGCACATTGCATGAGCAGGATAGACAATCTTAATATTGCTCAATTTTAGTGCAACTACTAAAGAAGAACCTGCCAGCTCATGAGAGCAAATACTTATTGCTAGCTGAATGATGCAATCTTTGCTTCATTTCAGGTGAACTCCAGGAAAAGTCACATGAATTGAATCATCGGGTGGATATGCAGGTTGACCACATCGATTCGTAGCGAAGTAGGGGCCCCTCTCTCAGTTATGGTTCCCATGACCGGGTATGTTCCTTTTAGGTTAATTTTGACTCTGCATCCAGGTAGTGATCTTGTGCTATTGTTTTGGCACTGCTACTGCCACTGATAAAATGAAGTAATAATACATTTAAAATAGAGCTATTGTCTTAGCTACCATTTCATTTACAATGTAGATAACTTGCAGAAGACCTATCCAACAGAATCAAGTCCATGTGCACTGCATCAATCACATAGCTGCACTGAATTAGTTGAGTCAATCATGCCTACCGTTGAGGTGGCACGGGCCATCTCTAACTGGCGGGCGCCATAATTCTAGTTGAGTTGCACAAAAAAGTGATTGAAATGAGTCGACGCTCCTCCCTCTACTACCACACTGAGGTGTTAATGGATGTCAACTAATCACCTTCATGGCAAGATATGGGGGCATGAAGAATAACTTGATCTCACAAAGGTCAGTACTGTCCTTTATCAACATGATTGTGCTTTGTCATACTGTGCTAACGTTGTATTTTTTAAATAAAGCTATTCTATTGCAATATTTTCTCGCTTTGTAAATAAAGTTTGCTTCAACTAGTGCCACTTCTGTAGTAATCATGCTCTTTCTTATATGTGCAAACAGGAATACTCAACTACAGATGTTGTGATGGTCAAGAGAATTCGCCAAGTTCTTGGGTTGTCCATCCTGGCTAGCCAAGATGGATTTAGTCCTGAGATTCACTTTATCCAAAGGCTCTAATGGGTTGGTTCTGAATCTTGCAAGATGGGAATCAATGAGATGTGTAGGCATCTCTGTTGTACTTATTATTTGAATCTAATTTGTTGGTTCTTAATCTTGCAAGCTAGGAAACACGACATGATGATGCAGAGGACAGTAACCATAACTAGTTGTTCAAACTTGGTAGTATTGTCTGTGTGAAAGTGCGGCAAATGTGCTGATCGTGTCCGTCCTGAGAATAATAACTCTAATTGTTGTGCATGTTGATCCTGTGGCACTGATAGAACGAGCCAATACTTTGATTGTTTTAAGAATAAATTTTAATTAAAGATAATTAAATTTAAGTAAAGTGACCACTAACACATGTTATTACAGTACCAATACAGACCCGCTCTTGAACCGATGTGTGGCTTGAATAGGTTCCTTAATGGAGGCGTTTGAATGCGCCGAAGGTGCATGTTCTATCGGGTCTGCAGCGTATAACGCCCAATATGCGACTATACTCCATACGTGTCGAGGCACGACTTGGGGTATAAGCGCATATTGGTGTGGTCGCAAGAGTGGTTGTATCTTTGGTCATCTCATGTACTTAATAGATAGAATACGAGCTTTGGCTTACAATCGCCACAATGTCACACAATACCATCAAGTTATACAATCATTCAAGAAGATCACAAAGTCCGGCTACGGACGGAATCAAACGAATAAAAGACAACCACCCATGCTAAGTCCCGATCGACCCTAATGGGCACCACTACTGATCATCTAGAACGTAGTAACGGCCACGGTCCTCGTCGAACTCCCACTTGAGTTCAGTGGAATCACCTCCATCAGTCTTGTCGGTACCTGCAACTGTGTTTGTAGTATCTGAGAGCCATGAGGACTCAGCAATCTCAAAACCCGTGATAGCAAGACTATTTAAGCTTAAAGGTGAGCTGTGGGTATATGGTGGAGTTGCAGCAAGCAATAAGTATTGTATGGTGGGTAGCTTATGAATACAAGAACAAGATGACAAACTACGCAATGGTCATAATCTAGTAATGATCAAGAAGTGATCCTAAACTACTTACGTTCAAACATAACCCCACCGTGTTCTCTTCCTGAACCTCGTCGAAAAGAGACCATCACGGTTACACACGCAGTTGGTGTATTTTAATTGAGCCTGGTTTCAAGTTCACTACAACTGGATATTAAAAACTCCCGTCTGCCACATAATCACGGGCACAGCTTTCCAAAGATAAAACCCTACAGGGGTGTCCCAACTTAGCCCATGACAAGCTCACGATCCGCGAAGAAAATCCTCCATCGCGGGACCCTCCGATCAGACTTGAAATTGCGGTGCACAAGACATTTCGACAATGGTAAAACAAATCCAACAAGACCTCCCGACGTGCCGACACCCTGATAGTAGCCTCGTGTATCTCATCTCAGACCACGGTGGATGAGCTATGCATACAAGTGCCAAAATAACCCAGCTTGCCCTAGGGTGGCCCCACACAGTGCTCTAGTTTGTACCAACACTCATGAGGAGCCTTGGCCCAGGGGTTGATTAATAATCGTCGGGTTAATTACTCCCTATGCAAAATTTTAGTTGTTATTAGGCAAATGGTAAAACCAATGTTGGGCCTTGCTGGAAGAGTTTTATTCAAAGCGAACTGTCAAGAGGGGCCCATAAACCATCACTGTGTTAGGGATGCAAAATTCAAGGAACATAACACCGGTATGACGGAAACTAAGGTGGCAAGAGTGGAACAAAACACCGAGAAAAAGGCCAAGCCTTCCACCCTTTACCAAGTATATAGATGCATTAATTAAATAAGAGATATTGTTATATCCCCACATATCCATGTTCCAACATGGAACAACCTGCACTGCACCTACAACTAGCAACGCGATAAGAGGGGGCTGAGCAAAAGCGGTAACATGGCCAAACAACGGTTTGCTATGAAGGTGGGTTAGAGGCATGACATGGCAATATGGGAGTCTTGATAAACAAGTGGTAGGTAGCGCGACATAGCGATAGAATGAAGAACTAGCAAGCAAAGATAGAAGTGATATCGGGAGTAATGATCATCTTGCATGCAATATTTTCAGGGTTGTCAAAAGCTTGCTCCTCGTAAACGTACTCGACAGGATCCTTGTTCATGAACTCGTCTCCCGGCTCTACCCAAAGCAAGAACACAAGCAAGGGAACAACAATCAATCACGGTGCAATGCGCAAGCAACATGATGCAAGACATGGCATGGGATGTAATACGTGATGTGCAATGCATATGGGTACTCCGAAGGGGAAATATGATCATGGCATTAACTTGGCAAACCAAGCATGCCACTGGATAGGTTGAGAGATTTCGGTTGGAATCGATATAAAGATCACCGGAAATGGATGCATGGTTTGCAAATGACAAGCAAAACAAGATATGATGCAATCTGCTTAACACATCAACATGGCCACTTAGATGCAAGGTTTAAATATGCTACAACACCCAAACATGAAAACACAATACATGGCAGTGAAGTACAGGTGAAGCTCTACAAAACATCAACACTGAGCTACTTCTACATCTCACTAGAACAGGTCTAAAACAACATGGCAAAAATGCAAAAGACAACAGTTTAATAGACTTCGCAGAAATTCACTGAGCATGACAGAAGCAGCATCAGGTAGCAATGTTTAGAGCTAGTAAACTACATGCTACAAGGACACATCATGGCAAACTTGAGCATGGCATGCTAGCCCTAAATGCACTTAACAAAACACCCTTACTAAACTTGTTCCTAACAGCTACAGAGAAGATGATAGCATCAATGCAAACATGGCAAGTGATATGAACAGGTTTTAGACTTAGAGGAAATTCATGCATGGTAGAAACAGATTCATGTTAGCAACTTTGCAAGCTTGTGGCACTCAATATAAAGCATGTCCTGGCATGTAATAAAATCTAGCATGGAGTAGACATGAAAAGGAAGCTACATATGTGCCAAAATACCACATAGCATATTTGCATAAATATACACATAAAAGACAAAACAACAACATGATGTAAAATGACATGTGTACAAACTTGCTCATATGATTAAATGGATGCCACCAATGGATTCATTGGGTTTTTCTAGCCCAAAAACATATATAATATGTTGGGGTTCTTATAAAAAATCATCACAAATGCTTAGGATGGATTACTGCCCTAAATGGAAAATGACAGAATAGGCATTTTCCCTAAAGGGAAATGTCTAGAAATGGACTAGCCAGAAAAGGAAAGATTCCACTTCCTAAAACCAAATATACCCCGGAACTAAAATAAAGGAAAAAAGAATAGAGGGGGAGGGGATGACCGGTAGGCCCTGGGGGTTAGTGGCTATGACTGGTGGGGTCAGCCTGTCAGTGCCCCAAGAAAATAAGGGAAAAGGGGGGGGTTAATAGTGCAACAACTCACTAGAACACGCCTAAAATAGCATGGCAAAATGCAAAAGACAACAGTTTAACAGACTTCGCAGAAATTCATTGAGCATGACAGAAGCAACATCAGGTAGCAATGTTTAGAGCTAGTAAACTACATGCTACAAGGACACATCATGGCAAACTTGAGCATGGCATGCTAGCCCTAAATGTAGTTAACAAAACACCCTTACTGAACTTGTTCCTAACAACTACAGAAAAGATGATAGCATCAATGCAAACTTGGCAAGTGATATGAACAGGTTTCTGACTTAGAGGAAATTCATGCATGGCAGAAACAGATTCATGTTAGCAACTTTGCAAGCTTTTGGCACTCAATATAAAGCATGTCCTGGCATGTAATAAGATCTAACATGGAGTAGACATGAAAAGGAAGCTACATATGTGCCAAAATACCACATAGCTTATTTGCATAAATATACACATAAAAGACAAAACAACAACATGATGTAAAATGACATGTGTGCAAACTTGCTCATATAATGAAATGGATGCCACCAATGGATTCATTGGATTTTTCTAGCCCAAAAACATTTATAATAAGTTGGGATTCTTATAGAAAAATCATCACAAATGCTTAGGATGGATTACTGCCCTAAATGGAAAATGACAGAATAGGAATTTTCCCTAAAGGGAAATGTCCAGAAATGCACTAGCCAGAAAAGGAAAGATTCCACTTCATGAAACAAAATATACCCTGGAACTAAAATAAAGGAAAAAAGGACAAAGGGGAGGGGATGATAGGTAGGCCCTGGGGTCAGTGGCTATGACAGGTGGGGTCAGCCTGTCAGTGCCCCAAGAAAATAAGGAAAAAAGGGGGTTTAATAGTGCGCCCGCAGGGAATCGAACCCGGGTCGCCTGGGTGAAACTAGCTCGGCTTGACCAGCTGGGCTGGCTCAAAGTTCTTATTAGAAAGGGGGGTTTGGCTCCTCTTTAGGTAACCGAAGGCCATGGCTTCTTCTTCTCGAAGACAGAAGAAAGCCACGACGACGCCGGCGGCAGCAATGGTGACGACAGGGCCTGAGTGGCTGTGGCGGGTATGCAGGAATACAAGGGAGTGCAGGTGCGAGCTGGGGCGCGTGCGTGTGTGTGCGGCAACTCGAGCGCGAGCGCATGCTCGTCTCGGGTGCGGCACGGCACGGCGAGCGAGCGAGGGGTGTGAGCAGGCAGGTTGCGCGCGCGGGTGTGGATGTGCAGCGAGCAAGCGAGCGAGCGGGCGTGGATCCAGAGCGGGAGCGAAGCGTGAGCACGTCACGACCTTAGCAACTGCGTGAAAAAATGCAGAGCTCGCCGGAGCGACGGGACCACGACGCAAACCAGATCGGGGCGGTGACTTCTGACGGCTACCGGCGACAAGGGAAAGGTGGAGGTGTAGCTTGGCTCACCTAGAGTCCACAGGACGTGTAGATGTGGCCGATGCGATGGCGGAGGAATGGCGACGAGCTGAAGAATGGGGCGACGGGCTCTGTCCCGAGAAGCAGATACGAAGAGGACGTCGATGGATGGAGTCGAACTTGGCGATCCCAGTCGAGGAAGAGGACGTTGGGGACGTAGTCGACGTCGTGGAGGAAGACGGACGTGGTTGGTAAGGCGGAGGTGGCCGAAGTGCACGCAGGCGACGTGGACACGCTCTCAAGCGCGCTCGGGAAGCGATGGAAGCGGCGGATATGGGGGTTTTCTCCCCTTCCGGCGGCGGAGGATGGAGAGGGAAAACCTAGGGGCTAGGTGCGTGTTGGAAACGAGAGCTTGGCAATGCTTCACTATGTATTGATCAGTGCAAAGCGCACGTATATATGGAGTACAAGGTGGGCCACAACCTCAAGTATACAATGACTAGGAGGTGGGCTAGGCTATACAATATACATGCACAAAACCATATATTCAACACCCCCCCCCCCGGCAGTCAAAGCGTCACCAGAGACGCAAAGACTGGACCTGAACTCCTCGAAGACAGAGGTAGGCATTCCTTTTGTCATGACATTGGCGAACTGCTGCGCCGTCGGGACATGGAGGACCAGTATGCGCCCAAGAGCCACCTGCTCACGAACGAAGTGTATATCGAGCTCAATATACTTCGTTCGACGATGGTGGACCGGGTTGGCGGAGAGGTAGACGGCGGAGACGTTGTCGCAGTAGACGAGCGTGGCCTTGTGAACATCACAAAGAAACTCCTGGAGCAGTTGACGAAGCTAAGAGCATTCAGCAACGGCGTTAGCCACTGCTCGATACTCAGCCTCGGCACTCGAGCGGGAGACGGTGGGCTGTCACTTGGAGGACCAAGAGATCAGCGACGGCCCAAGGTAGACGCAGTACCCTGAGGTGGAGCGTCGTGTGTCCGGCCAGCCGGCCCAGTCCGCATCAGAGTAGGCGACGAGGTCGGTGAAGGTGGAGGCCGCTAGCGTAAGTCCCAAGAACTAGGTGTCGTATATGTATCGGACGATACTCTTCACCAAAGGCCAGTGAGAGTCACGCGAAGCATGCATGTGAAGACAGACCTGCTGAACAGCATACTGCAAGGCGCCCACAATGGAGCGGTAGAATGCTGCATCAGATGTAGGCAAACCCTCCAAAGCGGAAACCTTGGCCTTGGTGTCGACAGGCGTGGGAGCGGGCTTGAAGTTAAGCATGCCATCTCGGTCGAGAAGCTCATGGTCATAGCGCTGCTGGTGCAGGAAGAACCCATCTGGCCGCCGAACGACCTCAATGCCAAGGAAGTAATGTAGAGGACCCAAGTCCTTCAGGGAAAACTCACCACAGAGACGAGTAGTGAGCCACTGAAGGAGCGCGACAGTGGATGCCGTCAGAATGATGTCATCAACGTACAACAACAAGTAGGCCGTGTCAACTCCGTGATGATACACGAAGAGGGACGCATCGGAGCGAGTCGATGTAAATCCGAGCGTCTGCAGGAAGGCGGCGAGGCGCTGGTACTAGGCCCGAGGTGCCTGCTTCAACCCGTAGAGAGAACGGGAGAGCAAGCACACATGATCTAGATGTGTGGCATCAACGAAGCCCATGGGCTACTCACAGAACAGCTGCTCAGCCAGGTGGCCATGCAAGAAGGCGTTGCACATGTCCAACTGATGCACAGGCCAAGCTCGGGACACGGCTAGCAGGAGCACGGCGTGGATCATGCCCGGTTTAACAACCGGGGCAAATGTGTCAGTGAAGTCCACGCCCGCGCGTTGCCGAAAACCCCGAACCACCCAGCGAGCTTTGTAGCGCTCGAGAGTGCCATCCGGACGAGTCTTGTGCCGAAAGACCCACTTTCCCGTGATGATGTTGGCACGGGGCGGCCGAGGGACGAGCTGCCAGGTACGGTTCTGCTGGAGCGCGTCGAACTCTTCCTGCATCGCAGCGAGCCAATGAGGATCCCAAAGGGCGGCTCGAGCTGACGATGGGAGAGGAGATGGCTTAGAGACGGAAGCAGTGAGAAGGTACTCATCGCTGGGTTACCGCGTGCTCGGTGGGAGAGTGCCAGCCCAAGAGCAAGTCATCGGGCGGGGCAACGGGTCCAGAGTCGAGACGGGCGACGACGATGAAGAGCCTGCCTTCTCCGAGACCGCGGCGGGCAAGGCCGCAGGAGAGGCCACCGGCGAGGCGGCGGGCGAGGCCGCCGGAGTGGTCGAGCCCAGGGACGCCAGGGGCGTCACGGGCGCCGAGGGAGGTGTGGCCCCTAGGGCAGGCAACCGGGGAGAAACTTGACCCGTGGCGCGCGGGGCACCCTCAAAGCTGGGAGGCGGCCCAAGAGAGGCACGGGAGCGGTGATACGTCTCCAATGTATCAACTTTTCCAAACACTTTTGCCCTTGTTTTGGACTCTAACTTGCATGATTTGAATGGAACTAACCCGGACTGACGCTGTTTTCAGCAGAATTACCATGGTGTTATTTATGTGTAGAAACAAACGTTCTTGGAATGACCTGAAACTTCACGGACCCCCTTTTCAGAAAATATGAAAAATACCTGCAAAAGATGAAGGCCGGGGGGCCCACCACCTTTCCACGAGGGTGGGGGCGTGCCTGCCACCCTAGGGTGCGCCCCCTACCTCGTGGGCCCCCTATTGCCTCTCCGACTCCAACTCCAACTCCATATATTGTTTTCCAGGGAGAGAAAAATCAGAGAGAAGAAATCATCACGTTTTACGATACGGAGCCGCCGCCAAGCCCTAAAACCTCTCGGGAGGGCTGATCTGGAGTCCGTTCGGGGCTCCGGAGAGGGGAATCCGTCGCCATCGTCATCATCAACCATCCTCCATCACCAATTTCATGATGCTCACCGCTGTGCGTGAGTAATTCCATCATAGGCTTGCTGGACAGTGATGGGTTGGATGGGATCTATCATATAATCGAGCTAGTTTTGTTAGGGTTTGATCCCTAGTGTCCATTATGTTCTGAGATTGATGTTGCTATGACTTTGCTATGCTTAATGCTTGTCACTAGGGCCAGAGTGCCATGATTTCAGATCTGAACCTATTATGTTTTCATCAATATATGAGTGTTCTTGATCCTATCTTGCAAGTCTATAGTCACCTATTATGTGTTATGGTCCGTTTACCCCGAAGTGACAATAATCGGGATACTTACCGGTGATGACCGTAGTTTGAGGAGTTCATGTATTCACTATGTGTTAATTCTTTGTTCTGGTACTCTATTAAAAGGAGGCCTTAATATCCCTTAGTTTCCGTAAGGACCCTGCTGCCATAGGAGGGTAGGACAAAAGATGTCATGCGAGTTCTTTTCCATAAGCACATATGACTATATCCGGAATACATGCCTACATTATATCGATGAACTGGAGCTAGTTCTGTGTCACCCTAGGTTATGACTGTTACATGCTGAATCACATCTGGCATAATTCTCCATCACTGATCCATTGCCTACGAGGTTTCCATATATTGTTCTTCGCTTATTTACTTTCCCGTTGCTATTGCTAGCATCAATACAAAATACCAAAAACATTACTTTTACCACTGTTACCTTTTGCTACCGTTATCACTACTATCATATTACTTTGCTACTAAACACTTTGCTACAGATATTAAGTTTCTAGGTGTGGTTGAATTGACAACTCAGCTGCTAATACTTGAGAATATTCTTTGGCTTCCCTTGTATCGAATCAATAAATTTGCGTTGAATACTTTACCCTCGAAAACTGTTGTGATCCCCTATACTTGTGGGTTATCAAGACTATTTTCTGGCGCCGTTGCTAGGGAGCATAGCTCTATTCTTTGATTCACTTGGGATATATATATATATATATATATATATATATATATGCTTATCATTATGAAGAACTTGAGAGATCCAAAAACCAATATCTATCCGTCAACTACGAGGGGAGGTAAGGAACTGCCATCTTGCTCTGCACTTGATTCATCTTCTGTTTTGAGTAAGCTTGCGACACCTACACCTGCTTCTGCTATTCTTTCTGATATGTTACATGTTATTGATGATGCCACTTCTGCTATGCTTGATACTTATGATGAAACTACCTCTATGCCTGGTACTACTGTGCCACTTAGTGATTTTCTTGATGATCAACTTGCTAGGGCTAGAGTAATTGAAAATATTGAATCTGATGATACTGATGAAAGTGATGATGAAGAATCACTTGTTATTCATAAGGGTTATGTTTTTGATCAAGAAGCTTCTTTCGCTATTTTAGCTTGCAAAAATAGAAATGAACTCAAAAGGTTATTAGCTAAACAGAGTAAGCAATCTCTAAATGCTAGAATGAAACCTGACCCTGCTTTTTCTACTTCACCTATCTGTGTTACCGATAAGGATTATGAATTCTCTGTTGATCCTGATATAATTACTTTGGTTGAATCTGATCTTTTTCATGGTTATGAATCTGAAATTATTGTGGCACATCTTACGAAATTGAATGATATAGCCACCCTATTCACTAAAGATCAGAGAAATCGTTACTTTTACATCCTTAAAATATTTTTGTTCTCATTAAAGGGTGATGCTAAGATATGGTTTAATTCTCTTGATCCTAGTTGTGTGTGTAGTCCCCAGGATATGATTTATTACTTCTCTTCTAAATATTTCCCTGCTCATAAGAAACAAGCTGCTCTAAGTGATATATATATAATTTTCCAATTACTTAATGCTTTGCCTAATCATCCTCTTAAGAAAAATGAAATACTTGATATCTTTTATAATGGACTAACCTATGCCTCCAGAGATTACCTGGATAGTTGTGATGGTTCTGTTTTCAGGGAAAGAACGCCAGATGAAGCTGAAATTCTATTGAATAATATGTTGACAAATGAAAATAATTGGACACCTCCGGAGCCAATTCCTGAGCCTATTCCTAAACCAACTCCGAAGAAGAGGGGTATTCTATTTCTCAGTCCTGAAGATATGCAAGAGGCAAAGAAATCTATGAAAGAAAAAGATATTAAAGCTGAAGACGTTAAGAATTTACCTCCTATTGAAGAAATACATGGTCTTAATTTACCGCATGTTGAAGAAACATATAATCCAAATCCTTCTCCTATTGAAGAAACTCATGGTCTTGATAACCCGACACAGGTAGTAAAGGTAAATTCTCTCTATAGATATGACAAAGCTGAAATCCAATTTACTAAGTTTGCTAGCCCATGCTTAGATGAGTTTGATAAATTTATGGCTAAGAAAGAAGATTTTAATGCTTCTTTTGGTAGACAATTAAAATACAATTCAAATATGCTTGAACACTTGGGTGATTATATGGGTAATGTTAAAGGTGAACTTAAACTTATTAGTAAACATGCTTCTATGGTTACCACTCAAGTAGAACAAGTACTTAAAGCTCAAAATGATTTGCTCAATGAAATGAATAGTAAAGATAATGATAATGCTGTTAGAGTGGCTACCAGAATCGGTAAAATGACTCAGGAACCTTTGTATCCTGAAGGCCACCCTAAGAGAATTGAGCAAGATTCTCAGAGAAATAATATAGATGTACCTAGTCCTTCTAAAGGAAGAAAAAGAAAAATGATAGGACTTTGCATGCTTCTAGTGATCCTATTGTTGAAACACGTGAGAATCCAAATGATATTCCTATTTCTGATGCTGAAACACAATCTAGTAATGAACGTGAAACTAGTAATAATGTTAATGATAATGTTCATAATGATGCTCATCCTAGTAATGATAATGATATAGAAATTGAACCTGCTGTTGATCTTGATAACCCATAATCAAAGAATCAATGTTATGATAAGAAAGACTTTGTTGCTAGGAAACATGGTAAAGAAAGAGAGCCTTGGGTTCAGAAACCCAAGCATTTTCCTCCCAAACCATCCAAGAAAAAGGATGATGAGGATTTTGAGCGCTTTGCTGAAATGATTAGACCTATCTTTTTGCGTATGCGATTAACTGATATGCTCAAAACCAATCCCTATGCTAAGTACATGAAATATATTGTTACAAATAAAAGAAAGATACCGGAAGCTGAAATTTCCATCATGCTTGCTGATTATACTTTTAAGGGTGGAATACCAAAGAAACTTGGAGATCCCGGTGTACCAACCATACCATGCTCTATTAAAAGAAATTATGTTAAAACTGCTTTATGTGTTCTGGGAGCCGGTGTTACTGTTATGCCTCTCTCTTTATGTCGTAGACTTGATTTGAATAAGTTGACACCTACTGAAATATCTTTGCAAATGGCTGATAAATAAACTGCTATACCTGTCGGTATTTGTGAGGATGTGCCTGTTGTAGTTGCAAACGTTACTATTTTCACGGACTTTGTTATTCTTGATATTTCCGAGGACGATAGTATGTCTATTATTCTTGGAAGACCCTTTTTGAATACTGCATGGGCTGTCATTGATTGAACTAAAGGCAATGTCACTTTTCATGTTAATGGTAATGAGCATACGGTACATTTTCCGAGGAAACAACCTCAAGTTCATAGTATCAACTCTATTGGAAAAATTTCATCGATTATATTTGAAGGTTTTGAATTTCCTCTTCCTACTGTCAAGAAGAAATATGATATTCTTATTATTGGGGATGGGCATATCCCCGTTGAGGTAACATAGTGTTATTCGAAATTTCTCCGGTTCCATGTTATTCGAAATGAGTTCGTTAACAAGACTCGATCAACCTTGTTAGTGGATTCCTTTTGGTGATCATGAGATGGATGAAACAAGAAGGCACAACCTTCTGTACCCCACTTTTACTTTCTGATATTTATATTAAATAAAATAAAAAATAAATATTTTTCTGCCTGTTATCTGATTATCCGTGCAATATAAAAATACCCCGAAAATAAAAGTTCTCCAAATGCCCTAAAATATAAATATGATTTTTTTGTAGAATATTTGAGAATATTTGGCACTGAGAACACAGCAGGGGGGTCAACCACCTGCCCACGAGGGTGGAGGGCGCGCCCTACCCCCTAGGCGCGCCCCCTGCCTCGTGGGCCCACGGTGGCCCTCCTCCACTTATTCTTTCACCCATACACTTCTTCTTCCTCCCACGAACACAAATGTCCAGCTCAAGCACGAGTTCTAGCTTATCTTGCTGCCATTTTTGATCTCCATGCTAAAAGCACCTCTCACAAAACTGCTTGGGGAGATTATTCCTTGGTATCTGACTCCTCCATTGGTCCAATTAGTTTTTGTTCTACTGCTTTATTCATTACAAATTTTTGCTGCTTAGGTGACCCTATTCTTGAGCTTGCATGTCAAATTTATGTGGTCAAAAGTAGTTTTGATGCATGATATAGGCCCTAGGCACTTTGTCGGAGTAGTTGCTATCAATATTATTGAGTTTGGTTTACTTTTATTTTGAAGTTACTAAAAATTTCAGAATTTTTCAAAAAATGATGAGGAGACTTTTGAGGGGCTCATCGAGCCAAAGCTTGAAGGAAAAGGCACCAAAGCCTCAGTATAATCTGCCTCGCACCATAGAGGTTCAGGCGTGTGAATGGCCTTCCGATGATTTCTTGAGAGCAGCCGGTATTTATGAAGATTTTCATGAATTGGCTAAGAATGCAGGCCTCACCGCTTTCTTCCACAACCAATGCAATTAGTATCTCTTACTCACAAATACCTTTGTGCAAAACTTTCATTTCCATTCTAGGAACTCGCCACCTACGGTGGAGTTTCATTTATATGATGAGCATAAGGAGATGTCACTTTATGATTTTTGTCGAATTTGTTTAGTCCCTTTTTAGGGCAAGCCAGAAGAACCACATCGTGATGATGTGGAGTGGTTTATTGATACTATCACTGTAGGGGAAACAAGGAAGGTTTCCGATGAACGAATCACTAGCATACATTTTCCTGTTTTATGTTACCTTGCATTATTTGCTAGTCGTTGTTTAATTGGTCACGGAAACTGTGAAAACCTTAGTATCCCTGATATTATTATTCTGCTCCACGGTTTATACAGTGACAACTCTCTCAGTATGGCGACATTATTGCTAAACGGTTAAGTCTGAACCATACCAAGGGCCCCATCTTTGGAGGCATCTATGCTTCACGCCTAGCTGCACATTTTAACATACCTATTAGGCATTTTGAGAAGGAAGAAAAGGTGTTGCCTCGTGTTTATCTAGATTATAAAAGTATGGTGGCACATGATTTTATTGTTAAGAATAGGGAAGGAGAGCTTAAATATCAATTGTTCTTTAATAAACATCATCCTGAGACTATTACCCTGCCTGCTCCCTCTTTGTTTGATTTATCTTCGGGCACGTACCTTGTTCCGTTGAAGGCTATTCATGCCTACCGGAACCCTGCACCAGTCGTGGAGCCAGAGTCGGAACCACAAGTTGATCCTTCACGACAGTCTAATTACCAGTGGGATCCGGAGATGATTGTCAGCCAGTGGCAATCGGAGTCTTCCTCTTCTTCTTCTCAGTACGACCCCAACTACTATTATGGATATCCGCCATGCCAGCCGTGTCCACAGACCAACTTAGGCCAAAAGCCTAAGCTTGGGGGAGTATGTATTTCCCACCGACATTACATTTATGTTCACACACTCATTGCTAGATGTTGGTGCTCATACTTTTTCATTGTATCATCCATGCTAGTTTAATTTCCTTTTTATGCTTTCTTCTTGTGTGTTTAATAAACCTTAAGAAAAACCAAAAAAATTAGTTGTAGCTTTTAATCAGTTTAATTTCCATGCTTGTAGTAGTAAATTAAAAGAAAACCCAAAAATATTTCCTATTCTTCTTTTGCATGTTGGGAGCTTTCCCGTGTAAATAGTTTTATTTCTCTTCTTTTCTTTGGGGGTCGATAGGTGTGACGCCCGGTTAATTACGCTACAGTAAACTTCTACTAATGATGCCACGTCACCATGATTGTTGTTGCTAATATTGCATCAGTTCGAAACCCAGTTCAAATTTTAAAAATAAAGTCAAACAATAAAAGTTTACAAACATTAAAACTAAAATGCTCTAGACGTGCCAAATAATGCATAGGTAATTATGGTTAAGAAACCCCATTTTTATAAAATGTTTAAATACCCTTAGGTGAATAAAACAGTAGCAAAACCAATATATAAATGTTTTTATAATTAACAAAATACTAAACTAAATAGCTTTGGGGTAAAACCTTTTGTTGTAGTGGATTTTAATGTATTACTAAATTAGGGATCATTTTAATATTAGATAAAAACTAAATGAAAAAGAAACTAGAAATAAAACAGAAAAAGGAAAAAACAAAACTAACAAAAAGAAAAGGAACAGAGAGAAAAGGCCCCCCCCTCCCCCCCCCCCCCCCCCGCCCCTTTGGGCTTTGGCCCATGCTGGCCACCCAGGCCGCCAGGCCGGCCCAACCAGCCCAGGCCGCCCCCACTCCCCCATAACCCCTTGGCCGACCAAACCCTAACCCCCACGACCCCACTCCCCCCCCCCGATCCACCCCCCCCTCGCTCCCCCATTCCAGATCGGGATCGGGGTGACCGCGCACTCGCTGCCCCGGCGCTCGACGCTGCCCGTCGCCCCTCTGCTACCTCACCGGCGCCGCTTCCCTGCTGGATCGCCCCGTCGCCGGTCTGCCTCCCGCTCCGCCGCGTCGTCCCCATCGACCACCCGAGCCTCCCCGAGCACGCTGCCATTACTCTACCGGCGCTGTGAGCACCCCGAGCCCCTCCTCGCTCTCACTCACCCGGCCGCGTCCCCGCTTGGCCTCACGGCGCCGCATCACGCCGGCCGCCCCGTGCCCTCGCCGGCCCCGCTCCGCGCCTCCCCTGCATGTCCCCGTTCGCGTGGCAACCATGCCCGTCCGCGCGCCGGCGCCCTGCCGTGCCTCGGCTGCCCGCGCCCCGCTAGCTCCTCGAGCTGCGGCCGTGCCGCTTGCCGTCCCGCCGTTTGCCGGCGCCGCAGCGCGCCTCGCGCCGCCGACCCGCCATTGCCTCGCCCCCCCCCACTGGCCTCCCCCTGCCTCCTGCTGCTGGCCACGGCTCGGCTGCGCCCGCGCCTTGGCCGTGCTGGCCGCGAGCCCCGCCACCGCACCTGCTTCCGCTCGCGCGCCCCGTAGCGCTCGTCGCCGCCTCCGCTCCATATTCCCTCTCGTGGTGCCACCCGGGGCTGCCCTCCTGCCGTCGCCGGCGGCAGGCTGCACCGGCCGCACCCCTCAGCCCTGCTCTTGCCGTGCCTCGCTCCTGGGCGGGCTGCGGCTTCGCCCGCAGCCGCGCCAGCACGCCCGACCCGCTATGGCCCCTCTGGGCCTAATACAACGGGTCCCACCCCACAGAACGTTTCCAAAAAAGGGATTTAAAAAATAAAAAAATAAAAATTAACTAAATTAATTAAGTTAATTAATCCTAGTTAACTAATCTAATTAATATGTTAGTTTAATTAAACAGTAGTTTGTTTAGCCTAAACCCTAATTAAGTCTAAACAGTGCATGACAGGTGGGTCCCACTGGACCCACTGGTCAGGTTGACCAGTCAACCCTGTTGACTGCTGACGTCAGCATGACCTCATGCTAATGTCGTAAATCCATTTTCGAGTTAAATTAAATAATTAATTAAATTCTAGAAATTAATAAAATCTTTAGAAAATCATATCTTTTAATCCGTAACTCGGATTAAATTAATTTCAACATGAAAGTTGCTCACAATGACGAGACGAACCTGGATACGCAGCCCGTTCGTTCGCCGCGCAACCCTAACCTATCGAACTCGCAACTTTTCCCCTCCGGCTCTGCCCGAAAATGCGAAACACTGGGGATACTTTCCCGGATGTTTCCCCCCTACACCGGTATCACCTCATACCGCGTTAGGGCACCCCTAGCACCGATACTTGTCATGTCATGCATCGCTATGCGTTTGTTTGCTTAAATATTTATTGTTTCCTCCCCCTCTTCTCTCGCTACACACCGAGACCGACGCCGCTGTTACCCAGTACGACTACGGAGTTGACGACCCCTCTCTCTTGCCAGAGCAACCAAGCAAGCCCCCCCTTGATTACCAGATATCGCCTACTCTCCTCTATACTGCTTGCATTAGAGTAGTGTAGCATGTTATTGCTTTCCGTTAATCCTATCCTGATGCATAGCTTGTCCTTGCTACTATTGTTGTTACATTTACCTGCAATCCTAATGCTTAGTATAGGATGCTAGTGTTCCATTAGTGGCCCTACACTCTTGTCCGTCTGCCATGCTATGCTACTGGGTCGTGATCACTTCGGGAGGTGATCATGGGCATATACTATATACTTTACACCGTTACATTACCTATGGTACTGTTCGGAGTTGGGGGCTGAAGGGGCAGGTGGCTCCATCCCGGTAGAGGTGGGCCTGGGTTACCGACGGCCCCCGACTGTTACTTTGTGGCAGAGCGACAGAACAGGTTGAGACCACCTAGGAGAGAGGTGGGCCTGGCCCTGGTCGGCGTTCGCGGATACTTAACACGTTTAACGAGATCTTGGTATTTGATCTGAGTCTGGCCACTGTCCTATAGGCACTAACCATCTACGCGGGGACAGTTATGGGCACTCGATGTCGTGGTATCAGCCGAAGCCTTCGTGACGTCAGCTACTGAGCGGCGCACGCCGGGTTGGACTGGAACGCCTACTCTTGTATAAGGGAGGCTAGGTCTGCTCACCGGCCGCGTACGCAACGTGCAGGTGTGCAATGGGCGATGGGCCCAGACCCCTGCGCCATAGGATTTAGACCGGCGTGCTGACCTCTCTGTTGTGCCTAGGTAGGGCTGTGACATGTTGATCTTCCGAGGCCGGGCATGACCCAGGAAAGTGTGTCCGGCCAAATGGGATCGAGCGTGTTGGGTTATGTGGTGCACCCCTGCAGGGAAGTTAATCTATTCGAATAGCCGTGATCTTCGGTAACAGGATGACTTGGAGTTGTACCTTGACCTTATGACAACTAGAACCGGATACTTAATAAAACACACCCTTCCAAGGGCCAGATACAACCGGTGATCGCTCTCTCATAGGGCGACCAGGGGAGGATCATCGGTTAGGATTATGCTACACGATGCTACTTGGTGAACTTACCATCTACTCTCTTCTCCTGCTGCAAGATGGAGGTTACCAGAAGCGTAGTCTTCGAAAGGATTAGCTATTTTCCCCCTTATTCTGGCATTCTGCAGTTCAGTCCAATTATGATACCCTTATTCCACTTGATACCAATGCATAATATGTAGTGTAGCTCCTTGCTTGCGAGTACTTTGGATGAGTACTCACGGTTGCTTTTCTCCCCCCTTTTCCCCTTTGCTATACCCAATTGCTGCGACCAGACGATGGAACCCAGGAGCCATACTCCACTGTCGATGACGACTACTACTAGTCAGGAGGTGCCTACTACTACGTGCAGCCCGCTGACGACGACCAGGAGTAGTTTAGGAGGATCCCAGGCAGGAGGCATGCGCCTCTTTCGATCTGTATCCCAGTTTGTGTTAGCCTTCTTAAGGCAAACTTCTTTAACTTATGTATGTACTCAGATATTGTTGCTTCTGCTGACTCATCTATGATCGAGCTCTTGTATTCGAGCCCTCGAGGCCCCTGGCTTGTAATATGATGCTTGTATGACTTGTTTTATTTGTAGAGTTGTGTTGTGATATCTTCCCGTGAGTCCTTGATCTTGATCGTACACGTTTGCGTGTATGATTAGTGTATGGTCAAAACGGGGGCGTCACAATAGGAGAAGACCATAAATAAATTGTTGAAGTGGCTCTTATATGCATAAATGTTGATCTGACAAAATAGCCCATATTGCCTTGTCTTCTCATGTTTATTGAATGCTTGCATATTCCAGCTTAGTCCAATGCACGTGCACTATTAGTATTACTCACACTATTCGGTCGTGCAAGTGAAAGGCAATTATGATGATATATGATGCACCGATTGAGATGAGAAAAGTTGGTATGAACTCGACCTCTTTTGTTTTTGTAAATATGACTAGTTCATCGTTCCTGATTCAGCCTATTATGAATAAATATGTTTGCAATGACAACTAGAGATCATAGTTTATTTTGCCATGCTTGATTAGCTATGAGTTATAATGGTTTACCTTGCGTACCAACATGCTATTGAAATGGTTATGATGTGGTATGATAGGGTGGTATCCTCCTCTGAATGATTTAAGTGACTTGACTTGGCACATGTTCACGCATGTAGTTGAAACAAAATCAACATAGCCTTCACGATATTTATGTTCATGGTGGATTATATCCTACTCATGCTTTCATTCGGTGTTGATTAATTTTAATGCAAGTTCATGACTGTTGTCGCTCTCTAGCTAGTCGCTTCCCAGTCTTTTGCTAGCCTTCACCTGTACTAAGTGGGAATACTGCTTGTGCATCCAAACTCCATAAAACCCAAAGTTATTCCATATGAGTCCACCATACCTACCTATATACGGTATCTACCTGCCGTTCCAAGTAAATTTGTATGTGCCAAACTCTAAACCTTCAAATAAATATCATGTTTTGTATGCTCGAATAGCTCATGTATCAACTAGGTTTGTCTATATCTTCCATGTTAGGCGGGTTATTCTCAAGAGGAGTGGACTCCGCTCCTCACTCACGAGATAAATGGCTGGTCACCGGGATGCCCAGTCCCATGCTTTATGGAAACTAAATCAAAATAATTGCAAACAAAAATTTCCCTGGGACTCTTGTTAGTTGGAGGCACTCGTTGTTTCAAGAAAGCCATGGATTAATGCTTGTTGGTGGAAGGGGGAGTATAAACTTTACCATTCTGTTTGGGAACTGCCTATAATGTGTGTAGCATCGAAGATATCGCCATCTCTTGGTTGTTATGTTGACAATGAAAGTATACCTCTCAAATTATTATTCACCTCTGTTTCAAAACGGAGCTCTGGCACCTCTACAAATCCCTGCTTCCCTTTGCGAAGGGCCTATCTATTTACTTTTATGCTGAGTCATCATCCTCTTATTTAAAAGCACCAGTTGGAGAGTACCACTGTCATTTGCATTCATTATTGTTAGTTTACATTGAGTATGACTTGACTGCATCTCTTTTACCATGAATTACAATGTCTAGTCAGTCCTTAGTCTTTAAAGGTGCTCTGCATTTATGTTTTGCGGTCTCAGAAAGGGCTAGCGAGATACCATCTTGTTATATCATATTATGATTGTTTTGAGAAAGTGTTGTCATCCGAGATTTATTATTATTGCTCGCTAGTTGATTATGCTATTGATATGAGTAAACTTGAGACCTATGCGTTATTGTGAATGTGGTTAGTTATAATCTTTGCTGAAAACTTGAATGTTGGCTTTACATATTTACAACAACAAGAGCAAACAGAGTTTGTAAAAGTTTTTCTTTATCACTTTCAGTTTGTCAACTGAATTTCTTGAGGACAAGCAAAGGTTTAAGCTTGGGGAGTTGATACGTCTCCAATGTATCTACTTTTCCAAACACGTTTGCCCTTGTTTTGGACTCTAACTTGCATGATTTGAATGGAACTAACCCGGACTGACGCTGTTTTCAGCAGAATTACCATGGTGTTATTTATGTGCAGAAACAAACGTTCTCAGAATGACCTGAAACTACGTGGAGCCACTTTTCAGAAAATATGAAAAATACCTGCAAAAGGTGAAGGCCGGGGGGCCCACCACCTCTCCACTATGTTCTGTGATTGATGTTGCTATGACTTTGCTATGCTTAATGCTTGTTACTAGGGCCCGAGTGCCATGATTTCAGATCTGAGCATATTATGTTTTCATCAATATATGAGTGTTCTTGATCCTATCTTGCAAGTCTATATTCACCTATTATGTGTTATGATCCGTTTACCCCGAAGTGACAATAATCGGGATACTTACCGGTGATGACCGTAGTTTGAGGAGTTCATGTATTCACTATGTGTTAATGCTTTGTTCCGGTACTCTATTAAAAGGAGGCCTTAATATCCCTTAGTTTCCGTAAGGACCCCGCTGCCACGGGAGGGTAGTACAAAATATGTCATGCAAGTTCTTTTCCATAAGCATGTATGACTATATTCGGAATACATGCCTACATTATATCGATGAACTGGAGCTAGTTCTGTGTCACCCTAGGTTATGACTGTTACATGATGAACCACATCCGGCATAATTCTCCATCACTGATCCATTGCCTACGAGCTTTCCATATATTGTTCTTCGCTTATTTACTTTCCCGTTGCTAGTGCTATCATCACTACAAAATACCAAAAACATTACTTTTACCACTGTTACCTTTTGCTACCGTTATCACTACTATCATATTACTTTGCTACTAAACACTTTGCTGCAGATATTAAGTTCCAGGTGTGGTTGAATTGACAACTCAGCTGCTAATACTTGATAATATTCTTTGGCTCCCCTTGTGTCGAATCAATAAATTTGGGTTGAATACTTTACCCTTGAAAACTGTTGCGATCCCCTATACTTGTGGGTTCTCAAGCGGCCATCACCGGGAGCGGGCAAAGCCGCAACATCTGAAGGTACCTGCTAAAACGGAAAAACCATCTCATCAAGGTAAACATGTCGTGAAGTGATCACCCGATGTGAGATAGGATCATAGCAGCGGTAGCCTTTGGTGTTGGGAGGGTAGCCGAGAAAGATGCAGGCCACGGACCGAGGGCGAGCTTATGAGGAGCAGTGGAAGAGATGCTGGGGTAGCACAGAAAACCGAAAATGCGGAGCTCAGCATAGGAAGGTGGCATGCCAAACAAGAGGTGATGAGGTGCAAAATTCCCGCGAGGGCAACAAGGACAAATGTTAATGAGTAGTGATGCGGTGGCGAGCGCGTTAGGCCAAAAATGTGGTGGCACGTTGGCGTGAAAGAGGAGGGTGCGAACGCAATCATTGAGAGTGCGATGCACACGCTTAGTGCGGCCGTTTTGTTGCGAAGTGTACGGGCAAGAGAGATGAAAGATCGTGCCGTCTGATGCGAGAAGGTTGCGGATCGCAAGGTTATCGAACTCCTTCCCGTTGTCTGTTTGCAATGCATGAATGGAACGTCCAAACTGCATGGAGACATAGGAGTAAAAAGCAGTGAGCATGGCAACAGAGTCTGACTTTCGCCGCAACGGGAAGGTCCACACATAGTGCGAAAAATCATCAAGTATGACAAGGTAATAAATATAGCCCGTGTTACTTGCAACAGGAGAGGTCCAAACATCACTATGAATTAACTCAAATGGGTATGATGCAACATGCGAGGAAGTGCTAAAAGGAAGACGAACATGTTTGCTGAGATGACAGGCATGATAGGTGTGGTCGTCGATCTTATTACACGTGAATGAAAAACTCCGGAAAATATGACGAAGGGTGGTGGTGTTGGGATGACCGAGACAAGCGTGCCAAAGGTCCCCTCCGGCGGAAAGCGCCATGGGTGCAGCGACGGAGGAGGTAGAGGAGTGGACCGGGTAGAGCTCATCGGGGCTGTCACATCGGTGGAGCACCATCCGGGTACGGGCATCCTTAACAAAAAAGCCAAACATGTCAAATTCAATGGTAACAGGATTTTCACGTGTAAGAGAACGAACGGAAACAAGATTTTTAATGATGTCAAGAGAGACAAGCACATTAGAAAGATATAATGGCATGGAGTTAGAAGGAAAAGCAGCATGGCTGACATGAGTAATAGACATGGAAGAACCATCACCCATGGTAATGTGAGCAGTGGTGTGAAAGGGGTGAGCGGCAAGAAGGTTACCGGGGTTGGCAGCCATGTGAGCTGTAGCTCTGGTGTCCATATACCAATCGCCACCGCCAGTGTACTGCTACGGCATGGGGGCGGCGTGGAGGGCCGCGAGGAGCGTGGGGTCCCAAGGCGCCGGTGAGAGAGCCAGGGCGGACGGCGCCAGCCGAGGCGGGGGCGCCACAAACCCACTGGCCGGAGTTAGCCCATAGACCGCAGAGGTGGGCCGTAGAGTGGCACGGGCTGGTACGCCTGAGGGGCCGCGTGAAGTGCCTGATGAGCGGCCGAGCGGGCGCCGAAGAGGCCCGGAGCGGGGGCACGTGCTATAGGCATGGAATATGCGTGCACAACCCCCGCGGCGCTACTGCTGCTGCTCGGCATGAGGCGGCGGAGGAGCCGGCTGCGGCTGCGGGTAGGGGAACTTGGGTGGCGATGGCGTCGAGAAGGGGCCCGGGGCGAGCCTCGGGGGCAGAGGGTGGCGCACCGCCACGAGTACCCACGATGTGGGTGGCCCGGGCACGTGACATCCGCATCCACTTCTCCACCAACTTCAGGTAGGTGATGATCTTGGGGAACGTCGGGTTGGTGATGAGGGGGATGTTGGAGGCGGCGTTCCTGAATTCGTCGCTCAGGCCGGCAATGAGGGTGCTGAGGAGGAGCTCGTCGGAGACCTTCTCACCAAGGTCATGGAGCTCATTGACAAGCTTCTTGAGGCGTATGCAGTAATCATCGACAGACAAGTCAAGCTGCTGGCACCCAAAAAACTCACCGTGCAAGAAAACCTTGCGTTGGAGCGCGTATTCGGTGAAGAGGCCATTGAGCTTGGTCCAAATGGCGTGAGCATCATCGTCGGCGGAGACCACCGTGTGGAAGAGGTCCTTCGAGATGGTGGTGTAGAACCAACAAATGAGGGTGGCATCGATGGACATCCACTCCTCATCGTCCTCCATGAATTGGGAATCCACGGTGCCATCGATGTGATCCCAGATGTTGTACTCCCAGAACACAAGGGAGAAGTACGTCTTACATGCAGAGTAGGTGGAGGTGAGGTGGTCGAGGACGACGGGAACCCGAGCGAGGATGTTGAGGTCGCGGATGACGACGGGATCAGGGCCTTCGAACGGATTGGTGCGGCGGTTGTGGGTGGTGCTGGAGGAGCCAGGGGAGGCCATGGGGAGACGAGGGCGGCAGCATCACACGAGAAATGGCGCAGTGGATGGGAGGCGGCGCGGCCGAAGGGCAGCGCGGTGGGTGGGAGGGCGGAAGCGGGGCGGCGGTCGTGGTGGCGACGGCGGCGGGGGGTGGCGGCGATGGTGGAGTTGGGCCGGCCTGGAGTAAGGAGGCCTAGTCGGCTGCTGCTCTTTCTTTTGTTTTTTCCTCAAACAAAAATTGAAAAGAAAAGCACAGGGGGTATTGTCTAGGAGTTTGAGGACAACGAAATTATCCTCAAGCTCCTGGAATTCGGTACTATTTGGTAAAATTGGTTTGGACTATTTTAGAGGTGGAAAAATAAAACAAGTTTGAATAAAATTGAAACTTGGGCCATTTTTGAACCTGACCAAAACAACTTCAAAAGAGATGAAATTTGGCAGAGAGGTTTAGGACATGGTGATAGAATATTGAGGAAAAGTTGAACATTATTTGCGTCCAAATAATGTTGCTTGCCAAAATAAGAAAAGGGAGAGGTGGAGAGATGAGGAGTAGTGATGATGGCATGACTTGAGGATGCACTTGAAACACATCAAGAACCCCACTATGCACAACACAACCAAGACTAGCAATGACCATGATGCAATATGAGATGACAAATGCAAAATGACAAGAAATGTCAAGACAATGCGATATGAAACAAGGCAAAACCAAAAATGAAACCAATAAGGAGGAAAACCACTTGGTATTGAACATGACAAGGTTGGATACATTGCCACATCTGGAAGTTTACATCTAGGGTGTTACAACTCTCCTCCACTACAACAGGATCTCGTCCTGAGATCTAGGACTGAAAGAACTCTGGATATTCGGAACGGAGGTGATCCTCACGCTCAGAAGTAGCTTCTTGGTCAGAATGGTGAGACCACTTAACTTTGAGGAATTTGATTGACTTGTTGCGAGTTTTTCGCTCGGTTTCTTCAAGAATGGTAACGGAATTCTCATGATAAGACAAGTCTTGTTGGAGGTCAATTTCTTCAAAGTTGATAGTGCGCTCGGGCATCTTGAAGCACTTGCGAAGCTGTGACACGTGAAACACATCGTGCACATTTGAGAAGTTGGAAGGGAGCTCAAGTTGATAGGCGAGGTCGCATCTTTTGCCAATGATCTTGAAAGGACCCACATATCTTGGGCAAGCTTCCCTTTTATATCGAAGCATCAAGTGCCTTTCATGGGAGAGACGCGGAGATAGACATGGTCTCTGATCTCGAAAGCCAAGTCACGGTGCTTGCTATCATAGTAACTCTTCTAGCGCGATTGCGCGGCTTTGAGATTTTCATGGACGACTTTACACATTTCTTCAGCTTCTGTGATCAAGTCATTGCCAAGAAGTTGGCGTTCACCAGTCTCGGACCAATTGAGAGGAGTACGGCACTTTCTTCCATATAGAATTTCAAACGGGCCTTGCCCAAACTTGCTTGGTAGCTGTTGTTGTAGGAGAACTCTTCTTATGGGAGGCAATCTTCCCACTTCATACCAAAAGAGATGACACAAGCTTTGAGCATGTCTTCGAGGATTTGATTGACTCTATCGACTTGGCCACTTGTTTGAGGATGAAAGGTCGTGCTGACACGAATATTTGTGCCCATGGCCTTGAGGAAAGAGTCCCAGAACTTGGAAGTGAAAATGCTTCCACGGTCTGAATAGATCAATTGAGGAATTACATGCAAGGAGGCAATTCTGGAGGTGTATAGCTCTGCCAACTGAGCTATCGTGATAGATTCTTTGATTGGAAGGAAATGAGCCACTTTTGTGAGCTTGTCAATGACAACGAAGATAGCATCATTCCCATGCTTGGACTTGGGAAAGCCAGTGAGAAAGTCCATTTTGATATGATCAAACTTCCATTATGGAATAGCAAGAGGTTGGAGGATACCAGCTGGTCATTGATGTTCTTCTTTCACCCTTCGACATACATCACATTAATTCATGAATTAAGCAATCTCTCGCTTCATTCGAGTCCACCAATATGACTGCTTGAGGACATGGTACATCTTCGAACTGCCTGGATGGATGGAAAGAAGAGAATTGTGCGCTTCATTCATAATGACCTTTCCTTAGGTCGCCCTTAGGCATCACTAGCCGGTCCTTGAAGAATAAGGTGTCTTTGTCATCAATGCGATAGCACCTGTATTTGGGAAGGCCCTTGGCAATACCATGTTTCACCTTCTTCACCATGGTATCAAGGAGTTGTGCCTCACGAATTTGGTCTTCCAAAGTTGGAGTGACTTGAAGGTTGGCAAGAAAACCTTGAGGAACAATTCGGAGGTTGAGCTTGCGAAAAGCTTCACAAAGATCAGGCTGGAATGGCTTGAGAATTAAGCTGTTTGCAATATGCATTTCTGCTCAAAGCATCTACAATCACATTAACCTTGCCTGGAGTGTACTCAATGCTTGGATTGTACTCTTGAATCATTTCGACCCATCGAGTCTGCCGGAGGTTGAGGTTGGGTTGAGTGAAGATATATTTGAGGCTCTTGTGATCGGTGAAAATGTCCACTTTCCTTCCCAACAAGAGATGTATCCATGTTATTAATGCATGGATAACTACCACCAACTCAAGATAGTGAGTGGGGTAGTTCCTTTCATTTGGCTTCAGTTGACGAGAAGTGTAGGCCAAAACTTTCTTCTCTTTCATTAACACAGCACCGAGACCTTGTAACGAGGCATCACAGAAAACTTTGTATGGCTCGGACTCATCAGGAGGAGTTAGGATAGGAGATGTGATGAGTTTCTCTTCGAGAGTGTTTAAGGCAACGTCACACTCACGAGTCCAGGAGTACTTGACATGCTTCTGGAGGAGGTTGTAAAGAGGCTTAGCAATTTTTGAGAAGTTCTCAACAAATCTTCGGCAATAGCTTGCAAGCCCAAGGAAACTGCGGAGCTGCTTCACATTCTCAGGAGGCTCCCAATTGACAATTGCAGAAACCTTCTCCAGATTAACAGAAATTCCCTTGGCGGAGATGATGTGACCAAGGTAAAGAACTTCATCAAGCCAAAACTCACATTTCGAGAACTTTGCATACAATTGGTACTCTCTGAGCTTGTCGAGCACCAATCGCAAATGCTTGGCATGATCCTTCTTATTCTTGGAGAAAACCAGGATATCGTCAAGATACACCAGGACGAATTCATTGGTGTAGGGGTTGAAGATGAAGTTCATCCGATGAGAGAATGTTGGAGGGGCATTCACAAGCCCTAAACACATGACAGTATATTCATAAGAACCAACGCTTGTTCTAAATGTTGTCTTTGGGATACCTTCTTCACGAATGTGAATCTAATGATAACCCATTCGGAGGTCAAGCTTGGAAAACACCTTTGCACCTTGGAGTTGCTCGAATAGCTCATTGATATTGGGAAGTGTGTATTTATTCTTGATTGTCTTCTTGTTCAAAGGGAGGTAATCAACACAAAGTTGGTCCGTGCCATCTTTCTTCTAGACAAAAACAACACCACAACCCCAAGGAGTGAACTTGGTCTGATCAGACCCAGACGCTTGCTACCTCTTGATCACTGCATTGGTTTTCCCTTGAAGAGGAAAGGGTGATGCAGCAAAGTAGCGTAAGTATTTCCCTCAGTTTTTGAGAACCAAGGTATCAATCCAGTAGCAGGCCACACGCAAGTCCCTCATACCTACACAAAGAAATAAGAACCTCGCAACCAACGCGATAAAGGGGTTGTCAAGCCCTTAACGGTCACTTACGAGAGTGAGATATGATACAGATAATAATGATAAGGTAAATATTTTTTGTATTTTTATGATATAGATTGAAAGTAAAGATTGCAAAATAAAATAGATTGGAAACTCATATGATGGAAAATAGACCTGGGGGCCATAGGTTTCACTAGTGGCTTCTCTCAAGATAGCATAAGTATTACGGTGGGTGAACAAATTACTGTCGAGCAATTGATAGAAAAGAGAATAATTATGAGAATATCTAGGCATGATCATGTATATAGGCATCACGTCCATGACAAGTAGACCGACTCCTGCCTGCATCTACTACTATTACTCCACACATCGACCACTATCCAGCATGCATCTAGAGTATTAAGTTCATAAGAACAGAGTAACATTAGGTAAGATGACATGATGTAGAGGGATAAACTCAAGCAATATGATATAAACCCCATCGTTTTATCCTCGATGGCAACAACAAAATACGTGTCGTTTCCCTTTCTGTCACTGGGATTGAGCACCGTAAGATTGAACCCAAAGCTAAGCAGTTCTCCCATTGCAAGAAAGATCAATCTAGTATGGCAAACCAAACTGATAATTCGAAGAGACTTGCAAAGATAACCAATCATGCATAAAAGATTTCAGAGAAGAATCAAATATTGTTCATAGATAGACTTGATCATAAACCTGCAATTCATCGGATCTCGACAAACGCACCGCAAAAAGAGTTACATCGAATAGATCTCCAAGAAGATTGAGGAGAACTTTGTATTGAGATTCAAAGAGAGAGAAGAAGCCATCTAGCTAATAACTATGGACCCGAAGGTCTGGAGTAAACTACTCACACATCATCAGAGGGGCCATGGAGTTGATGTAGAGGCCCTCCGTGATCGTTGCCCCCTTCGGCGGAGCTCCGGAAATGGCCCCAAGATGGGATCTCTTGGGTACATAAGGTTGTAGCGGTGGAAATAGGGTTTCATGGTGCTCCTCGTTGTTTTCAGGGTATATGAGTATATATAGGAGGAAGAAGTAGGTTGGTTGAGCCATGAGGGGCACACGAGGGGGGAGGGCGTGCCTAGGGGGTAGGCATGCCCCTGCCTCGTGGACTCCTCATCCGTTTATTGACGTCCACTCCATGTCCTCTGGATCACGTTTCTTCCAAAAATCATGTTCCCAAAGGTTTCATTCCATTTGGATTCCGTTTGATATTCCTTTTCTGTGAAACACTAAAATAGGAAAAAACAGCAATTTGCACTAGGCCTTGGGTTAATAGGTTAGTCCCAAAAATAATATAAAAGTGTAAAATAAAGCCCATTAACATCCAAAACAGATAATATAATAGCATGGAACAATCAAAAATTATAGATACGTTGGAGACGTATCAAGCATCCCAAGCTTAATTCCTGCTCGTCCTTGAGTAGGTAAATGATAAAAACAGAATTTTTGATGTGGAATTCTACCTAACATAATTCTCAATGTAATTCTCTTTATTTTGGCATGAATATTCAGATCCGAAAGATTCAAGACAAAAGTCTAATATTGACATAAAAATAATAATACTTCAAGCATACTAACTAAGCAATTATGTCTTCTCAAAATAACATGGCAAAATAATGTTCATCCCTACAAAATCATATAGTTTGGTCATGCTCCATTTTCGTCACACAAGAACGCTCTCATCATGCACAACCCCGATGACAAGCCAAGCAATTGTTTCACACTTTAGTAATCTCAAACTTTTTTCAACTTTCACGCAATATATGAGCGCGAGCCATGGATATAGCACTATGGGTGGAATAGAATATGATGATGGGGGTTATGTGGAGAAGACAAAAAAGGAGAAAGTCTCACATCGACGCAGCTAATCAATGGGCTAGGGAGATGCCCATCAATTGATGTCAATGCAAGGAGTAGGGATTGCCATGCAGCGGATGCACTAGAGCTATAAATGTATGAAAGCTGAACAAAAGAAACTAAGTGGGTGTGCGTCCAACTTGCTTGCTCACGAAGACCTAGGGAATTTGAGGAAGCCTATTTTTGGAATATACTAGCTAAGTTCTATAATGAAAAAATTCCCACTAGTATATGAAATTGACAAAACAAGAGACTCTCTATCATAAAGATCATGGTGCTACTTTGAAGCACAAGTGTGGAAAAAAGGATAGTAGCATTGCCCGTTTTTTAGGCCTTCCTTTGTTATTTTGCCTTTATCTCTTTTTTTATTTGGGACAATGCTCTATTAATGATGATCATCACACTTCTATTTATTTACAACTCAATGATTACAGCTCGATACTAGAACAAAGTATGACTCTATATGAATGCCTCCGGCGGTGTACCGAGAAGGGCAATGAATCAAGAGTAACATGTATGAAAAATTATGAACGGTGGCTTTGCCACAAATATGATGTCAACTACATGATCATGCAAGGCAATATGACAATGATGATGTGCGTCATGATAAATGGAACGGTGGAAAGTTTCATGACAATATATCTTAGAATGGCTATGGAAATGCCATAATAGGTAGGTATGGTGGCTGTTTTGAGGAAGATATAAGGAGGTTTATGTGTGACAGAGTGTATCATATCACAGGGGTTTGGATGCACTGGCGAAGTTTGCACCAACTCTCAGGGTGAGAAAGGGCAATGCACGGTACCGAAGAGGCTAGCAATGATGGAAGGGTGAGAGTGTGTATAATCCATGGACTCAACATTAGTCATAAAGAACTCACATACTTATTGCAAAAATCTACAAGTCATCAAAAACCAAGCATTACGCGCATGCTCCTAGGGGGATAGATTGGTAGGAAAATACCATCGCTCGTCCCCGACCGCCACTAATAAGGAAGATAATCAAATAACACCTCATGTTTCAAATTTGTTACACAACGGTCACCCTACGTGCATGCTACGAGACTTGCAAACTTCAACGCAAGTATTTCTCAAATTCAAAACTAATCAACTAGCACACTCTAATATTACCACCTTTATATCACAAAAATTATCAAGTATCAAACTTCTCCTAGTACTCAATGCACTTTTTATGAAAGTTTTTATTATACCGATCTTGGATGCCTATCATATTAGGACTAAAATCATAACCAAAGCAAATTACCATGGCTCTCAAAATAATATAAGTGAAGCATGAGATATCAATAATTTCTATAAAATAAAACCACCACCATGCTCTAAAAGATATAAGCGAAGCACTAGAGCAAAATTATCTAGCTCAAAAGGTATAAGTGAAGCTAAAAAGACACTCTAATAAATTCTGATTCATGTGTGTCTCTCACAAAAGGTGTGTACAGAAAGGATGATTTTGGTAAACTAAAAATCAAAGACTAAAATCATACAAGACACTCCAAGTAAAACACATATCATGTGGTGAATAAAAATATAGCTCCAAGTAAAGTTACCTATGGACGAAGACGAAAGAGGGGATGCCTTCTAGGGCATACCCAAGCTTAGGCTTTTGGTTGTCGTTGGAATTTAACTTGGGGTGCCTTGGGCATCCCCAAGCTTAGGCTCTTGCCTCTCCTTGTTCCATAATCCATCAAATCTTTACCCAAAACTTCACAACACAAAACTTGAAAGAAAATCTCGTCAGCTCCGTTAGTAAAAGAAAACAAACAACCACTTCAAGGTACTGTAACGAACTCATTCTTTATTTATATTGTTGTTAAACCTACTGTATTCCAACTTTTCTATGGTTCATAAACTTTATTACTAGCCATAGATTCATCAAAATAAGCAAACAACACACGAAAAACTGAATCTGTCAAAAACAGAACAGTCTGTAGTAATCTGTAGGTTTCCAATACTTATGAACCCCGAAAATTCTAAAATAAATTGCTGGATGTGACGAATTTATCTATTAATAATCTGAAAAAATAATTAACAAAATATCACTCTCCAGTAAAAAAAATGGCAGCAAATCTCGTGAGCGCTAAAGTTTCTCTCTTTTACAGCAAGATCACAAAGACTTTCCCCAAGTCTTCCCAAAGGTTCTTCTTGGCACAAACACTAATTAAAAGCATAACACCATATATAAACAGAGGTTAGATGAATTATTTATTACTAAAAATAACCAAAAAGCAATAAATAAAAATAAAATTGGGTTGCCACCCAACAAGCGCTATCGTTTAACGTCCCTAGCTGGGCATAAAAGCAAGGATAGATCTAGGTATTGTCATCTTTGGTATGCAATCCATAAGTGGCCCTCATAATAGATTCATAAGGTAATTTAATTTTTTTTCTAGGGAAGTGTTCCATGCCCTTCCTTAACGGAAATTGGAATCTAATATTCCCTTCTTTCATATCAATAATTGCACCGATCGTTCCAAGGAAAGGTCTACCAAGAATAATAGGACATGAAAGATTGCAATCAATATCAAGAATAATGAAATCTATGGGCACATAATTCCTATTTGTAACAATAAGAACATCATTAATTCTTCCCATAGGTTTCTTAATGGTGGAATCCGCAAGATGCAAGTTTAAAGAACAATCATCAAATTCACGGAAACCTAGCAAATCACACAAAGTTTTAGGAATAGTGGAAACACTAGCACCCAAATCACATAAAGCAAAGCATTCAGGATCTTTAATTTTAATTATAATAGTAGGTTCCCACTCATCATAAAGTTTTCTTGGGATAGAAACTTCCAATTCAAGCTTTTCTTCATAAGATTGCATTAAAGCATCAACGATATGTTTAGTAAAAGCTTTATTTTGGCTATAAGCATGCGAAGAATTTAACACGGATTGCAACAAGGAAATACAATCTATCAAAGAGCAATTATCATAATTAAATTCCTCGAAATCCAAGATAGTGGTTCATTGCTATGTAAAGTTTTGACCTCTCCAATCCCACTTTTATCAATTTTTGCATCAAGATCTAAAAACTCCGAATCATTGGGACGCCTTCTAACTAAAGTTGACTCATCTCCAGTCCCATTATTATCAAGATTCATATTGCAAAACAAAGATTTAATAGGGTATACATCAATAACTTTTAGATCTTCATCATTATTATCATGGAAACTAGAAGAACACGCTTTCACAAAGCAATCTTTTTAGCACGCATCCTAGCGGTTCTTTCTTTGCACTCATCAATGGAAATTCTCGTAGCTTTGAGGGACTCATTGATATCATGCTTAGGTGGAATAGATCTAAGTTTCAAAGAATCAACATCAAGAGAAAATCTATCCAAGTCCTAGCCAACTCATCAATCTTAGACAAATTTTCTTCAATCAAAGCATTGAAACTCTTTTGCGAACTAATACATTCTTTAATATTAGATTCAAAATCAGAGGGCATCTTATTATAATTTCCATAAGAATTGTTGTAGGAATTACCATAATTATTAGAGGAATTACTAGGAAATGTCCTAGGATTAAAATTACCTCTATACGCGTTATTACCAAAATTGTTCCTACCAACAAAATTCACATCCAAAGATTCATTATTATTCTAGATAAAAGTAGACAAAGGAATATCATTAGGATCAGAAGAAACACTCTTATTAGCAAACAATTTCATAAGCTCATCCATCTTTCCACTCAAAACATTGATTTCTTCTATAGCATGCACCTTTTTATTAGTAGATCTTTCAGTATGCCATTGAGAATAATTAACCATAATAGTACCTAGGAGTTTGGTAGGTTCTCCTAAAGTGATTTACATAAAAGTGCCTCTCCCGGCCGAATCTAAAATATTTCTAGAAGCAAAGTTCAATCTGGCATAAAATTTTTGTATAATCATCCAAAGATTCAAACCATGTGTAGAGCAATTACGTATCATTAATTTCATCCTCTCCTAAGCTTGTGCAACATGTTCATGATAAAGTTGCTTAAAATTCATAATATCGTTTCTAAGAGTGATGATCTTAGAGGGAGGAAAATACTTAGAGATAAAAGCATCTTTGCACTTATTCCATGAATCAATACTATTTTTCGGCAAGGACAAAAACCAAGTTTTAGCAAGATCTCTAAGCGAAAACGGGAATAGATTCAATTTAACAATATCATTATCCACATCTTTCTTCTTTTGCATATCACATAGATCAACAAAGTTGTTTAGATGGGTAGCGGCATCTTCACTAGGAAGGCCGGAAAACGGATCTTTCATGACAAGATTCAGCAAAGCAGCATTAATTTCACAAGATTCAGCATCGGTAAGAGGAGCAATCGGAGTGCTAATAAAATCACTATTGTTGGTATTGGAAAAATCACACAATTTAGTATTATCTTGAGCTATAATGACAAGCAAGCAATCCAACACACGAGCGAACAAGAAACAAGCAAAAAGAGGCGAACTGGAGAAGAGAAGGGGAAAGGAAAAAAGAGGGCGAATAAAATGGCAAGGGTGAAGTGGGGGAGAGGAAAACGAGAGGCAAATGGCGAATAATGTAATGCGAGGGATAAGAGTTTGTGATGGGTACTTGGTATGTCTTGACTTGTGCGTAGACTCAGCGGCAACGGCGCCAAAAATCCTTCTTGCTACCTCTTGAGCACTGCGTTGGTTTTCCCTTGAAGAGGAAAGGGTGATGCATCAAAGTAGCCTAAGTATTTCCCTCAGTTTTTGAGAACCAAGGTATCAATCCAGTAGGAGGCCACACGCAAGTCCCTCGTACCTACACAAACAAATAAGAACCTCGCAACCAACGCGATAAAGGGGAGTGAGATCTGGTAGGGATAATAATGATAAGGTAAATATTTTTGGTATTTTTATGAAATAGATTGAAAGTAAAGATTGAAAAATAAAATAGATTGGAAACTTATATGATGGAAAATAGACCCGGGGGCCATAGGTTTCACTAGAGGCTTCTCTCAAGATAGCATAAGTATTACGGTGGGTGAACAAATTACTGTCGAGCAATTGATAGAAAAGTGAATAATTATGAGAATATCTAGGCATGATCATGTATATAGGCATCACGTCCATGACAAGTAGACCGACTCCTGCCTGCATCTACTACTATTACTCCACACATCGACCACTATCCAGCATGCATCTAGAGTATTAAGTTCATAAGAACAGAGTAACGAGTTAGGTAAGATGACATGATGTAGAGGGATAAACTCAAGCAATATGATCTAAACCCCATCTTTTTATCCTCGATGGCAACAATACAATACTTGTCATTTCCCTTTCTGTCATTGGGGTCGAGCACCATAAGATTGAACCCAAAGCTAAGCACTTATCCCATTGCAAGAAAGATCAATCTAGTAGGCCAAACCAAACTGATAATTCGAAGAGACTTGCAAAGATAACCAATCATGCATAAAAGATTTCAGAGAAGAATCAAATATTGTTCATAGATAGACTTGATCATAAACCCACAATTCATCGGATCTCGACAAACACACCGCAATAAGAGTTACATCGAATAGATCTCCAAGAAGATCGAGGAGAACTTTGTATTGAGATTCAAAGAGAGAGAAGCCATCTAGCTAATAACTATGGACTCAAAGGTCTGAAATAAACTACTCACACATCATCGGAGGGGCCATGTAGTTGATGTAGAGGCCCTCCGTGATCGTTGCCCCCTCTGGCGGAGCTCCGAAAAAGGCCCCAAGATGGGATCTCTTGGGTACAGAAGGTTGCGGCTGTGGAAATAGGGTTTCGTGGTGCTCCTCGATGTTTTCGGGGTATATGAGTATATATAGGAGGAAGAAGTAAGTCGGTTGAGCCACGAGGGGCCCACGAGGGGGAGGGTGCGCCCCCCTGCCTCGTGGACTCCTCGTCTGTTTCTTGACGTCCACTCCAAGTCCTCTGGGTCACGTTTGTTCCAAAAATCACGTTCCCGAAGGTTTCATTCCGTTTGGATTCCATTTGATATTCCTTTTCTGCGAAACACTGAAATAGGCAGAAAAACAGCAATTTGCACTGGGCCTTGGGTTAATAGGTTAGTCCCAAAATAATATAAAAGTGTAAAATAAAGCCCGTTAACATCCAAAACAGATAATATAATAGCATGGAACAATAAAAAATTATAGATACGTTGGGGACTATCAACGCTCTTGTTCATCGAGCTGTTTCTTCAATTCGTTCAGCTCTTTTGGCCCAAGCTTGTATGGGCGCTTGCAAACGGGTTCTGTACCGGGCTCAAGATCAATAACGAACTTGACTGGCCGGTGAGGAGGCATACCCAGAAGCTCTTCTGGAAAGATATCTTTATACTCACAAACAACTGGAATTTGAGAAATAGTGTCTAACTCGCATTCCTAATTGAGAGAGAACAACCAAATGGTTTCATTACGAGCGACAAAGATGGTCACATCATCAGAAGGATGCGTCAACACTACAAAAAAAGACACTTCCGTGATGATACGTGTTTGTCACACTACGTCACGTTTTTTCTCATGCATGTACATTCATGACGATTTTATGACAGAATCAAGATAGTCATACATGTGGTGTCATAGAAGTGTTCCATGAAATTACGAAAATTATCATCACGGAAGTGTCCACTTCCATGATGATAAAACGGGCATCATAGAAGTGCTTTCGTCAAGGGTGACCGACACGTGGCATCGACCGTAACGGCTCGCCGTTAAGCTATTGGGTCCAGTTTTGGATCCGATAACCCGTTAACAGACTGGACCAATGGGGATTTTCCACGTGTAAAATTCGCATTGGCCGGAGGAAACACGTGTTGGCTCACCACTGGGACAGATGTCATCCACTCATTGGACAGGAGGCGCCTATGATACGTCGACACATGGCACGGCCCAACAGAGGCCCATTCCGGTGAAAAGGCCGGGCCTATCAAAATAAGCGGGCCAGCCCATTAGCGGCCTACTTGAGTCAGGCCCATTTACAAGTACGGCCCATACAAGTTACATAGAATTGGCCCATCAAAGGCCCATTCTAGATTCGACAATTTCCAGCCCATCATCAGTTTAAGCCTGTTAACGGCCCGATACGTTTTTGGGCCCAATTGCGGCCCGAGCTTCTTTCGGCATGTTAGCAGCCCATCGTCAGTTCTAGCCCATTAACGGCCCAGAACGTCTTTCGGCCTTTTCTCGGCCCATTCTGCAGTTGGGCCAATTCTAGCCCTTTGTTACTTTAGGCATGTCCTCAGCCCATTCGGTAAATGGGCCAACTCTTAGCCCATTTTGTCTCTCGCCTATTAAGGGCCCGCACAATAGTTGGGCCTTTGACTTTAGGTTCATTAGGGCCCATGTTCCGCAGGGCATCATTTCAGCCCAACGCGACTTTCGGCCTGTTAAAAGCCTAGTATGCAAATTGGGCCTCCTCTCGCCCATAACACTTCCGGCCTCTTACTGGCCCGTAAAGTAAAAGGGCCGAGACAAAATTAACATTTATTTGGGCCTACTAAAGGCCCACGGGCCATTTCCATTTATACGACCATATCGAGCTTTAGGCCTCTTGACGGCCTGCTAAGAGTCATTGTTATGGTGGGCCCATTTGGGATCCACTTAATATTATTTTGACCAGCCCAATTAAGGCCCGCTTTGACTACACATGTTTGTTCGTTTGTATGGCGTTTAGGAAATGTTTGGGCGTGTTGGCCCCTGTTTCAATGATATAGCAAATTCAAGAATTATCCTACTCTATACTATCGCCTCTAAAAACATACACTATACAATAAAAAGCATAAAGCCGTAGAATAATCCTACACTATACAATAAAGAAATTACAGCCGAATATACCCACTGGGCATTATAGTTCGGCACCAGTGATTATAAAGCATACACAAACAGCAAATTACATACAGTGGACAAATAAAGCTCATACATAATGGACACGCATCAACAGAACTTACCATTTGAACTATAATCCTTTTAGAAAAAAGGATTGGCCGGATTCAGATAGCACAAATCTCAGTCTGCAAAATCTCCAATTCCTTTGTGGTTACCTCAGTGTCTTGTTTCATTTTTTTGACTCCTGCATCTAATACCTGCATGTCTAGTCTCAACTTGTTGATTGTACGTTGAGAATCATGTACATGTTGTCTTGCCACCTCTACTTGATGCTTGAGAACATCAACACATTCCAATTCCAATCCATAATCATTCGATAACGGCCATGCGGCACTACTCGCGGATCTTTGTGTTGATGTCACTTCATCCTGAAATGTTTCTGTAAGTACAAATGACTAGGGCAAATATATAGTTACAACAGTGAAGCGAGCAAGACAGACTATTTTGTACATGGAAAAACAAGACTAACAATAATGTTACACGTCATGAAGCATAAGCAGGCGATATTTTAAAAATTATAAAAAAGGTAGTATATGTAGCCTACATACAGAAATATCTCTTAGCTCACTAGAGGAGCACGATGTTGGGGATCAATCCAAAACACAGACAAGTTACGAATTTAGACAGCACGTTCCGTATAAGTAAGCAAGCAGTTGGCCATTCTGTAGCTCAATTAAAGTCTTAGGGAGCATAATGAACAGCAGAGGGATTCATACAAACCTACTACAGCAAGCAAAACTATGCAATCATTAGCCTAGTATAAACTAGATAGTGAGCCTCATGCAATAATAGTTGGTTAATAGACTTCAAAGCTTCAGGCAGACTTCGCCAGAGTAATTAAATGGTAAGGCCTTTAATTATGTCAACTAATAGTTATACAAGTACCCAACATCAGGCATCATTGTTTGGGCATCTCATTAACTGAGGACAAATAAAGCAAATGAAAAGAGCAAATTACTATGCCTGAAACAAACAAGGAATTGAGTTGTTGAGTTGGATACAGTGACTTACCTTCACTGGTTGACAAGGCTTAGTGTAGCTCCTACTTCTCTTGCAAGTCTCCTTTCTAACATCTTGTACTTGGAAATCCTCAATCTTATCTTCATTGCACCCCCTCTGCAAGGTGACACAAACTAGTTACTCGTCTCCTTGGAAGATAAATATGCATACTTTCAAGTTTGTGAACAACACAAAAGGATGAGATTATAACAAAATAATACCACATAATGAAACATGCCACATCTCTTGCACTTGCACACAATGAAATGAGCATTTACTATGTCTGCACTATGTAATAACTAGGCATACCTTCGAACTGGATCTCCAGGTACTCTTGGAGAGCCTACTTTAGTGTACAGCCAAACCTTTATGTCAGCTATGACTTAGACAAGGCCCCACTATAGCAACCCTTAGTGTTTAAATCGTTGACAAGCTCTGTTAGAGTGTTAGGTCAAGAACAACAAGTAATCAAAGCAAACAGTCCTAGTATGGCTGGCTAATGCAAACAATAATTAAACAGATGTGTGAGCAAATCTTACATATCAAGAAAAGAAGCAAAGAAGGAGGCTTAAAGACCATCACTTGACTGACCAGATTTAAGGGGCATTTAAACATCATGTGCAATGTATGAACTAACATAAACATTGCATATTCCAGATTCTACAGTGGAATGCACATGTATTAGGTTATGCCATGTATGATGATGCCTAAATGTACACTATAGCAGGCAGGAGCGATTCATCATTGCACGCACAATTGAATTGCAGGTTAAGGGCCAGTTCAATTTCGCCTTTTGAGGGCTTATTGTCAAAATAAGCCATAAAAGATGTAAATAATTCATTTTTGAGTTCTGGACTTGGGCTTAACTTATTTCGCTTTGGAGGGGGGTGTTTCAGGTAGAAGCTCACTAAAAATTGAAGGGAAGGGAATAGTGAAATGACTCTGTTGTCTGCCTATATTACACTCAAAATGGAACTGCTCACGACCGCATCACACCTGACCCTCAAGTAAAAACAAACACGCAAGCGTTCATTGCCCTGCCTGCTTGCATCTCCTCTCCCCTATCCCTCTACCTCGATCTAAAGGAAATATGTCCTAGAGGCAATAATAAAGTTATTATTTATTTCCTTATATCATGATAAATGTTTATTATTCATGCTAGAATTGTATTAACCGGAAACATAATACATGTGTGAATACATAGACAAACTTAGTGTCACTAGTATGCCTCTACTTGACTAGCTCATTAATCAAAGATGGTTATGTTTCCTAACCATGAACAATGTGTTGTTATTTGATTAACGAGGTCACATCATTAGTTGAATGATCTGATTGACATGACCCATTTCATTAGCTTAGCACCCGATCGTTTAGTATGTTGCTATTGCTTTCTTCATGACTTATACATGTTCCTATGACTATGAGATTATGCAACTCCCGTTTACCGGAGGAACACTTTGTGCACTACCAAACGTCACAACGTAACTGGGTGATTATAAAGGAGCTCTACAGGTGTCTCCAAAGGTAGATGTTGGGTTGGCGTATTTCGAGATTAGGATTTGTCACTCCGATTGTCGGAGAGGTATCTCTGGGCCCTCTCGGTAATGCACATCACATAAGCCTTGCAAGCATTGTAACTAATGAGTTAGTTGCGAGATGATGTATTACAGAACGAGTAAAGAGACTTGCCGGTAATGAGATTGAACTAGGTATTGGATACCGGCGATCGAATCTCAGGCAAGTAACATACCGTTGACAAAGGGAACAACATATGTTGTTATGCGGTCTGACCGATAAAGATCTTCGTAGAATATGTAGGAGCCAATATGGGCATCTAGGTCCCGCTATTGGTTATTGACCGGAGATGTGTCTCAGTCATGTCTACATTGTTCTGGAACCGTAGGGTCTGCACGCTTAACGTTACGATGACAGTTATTATGAGCTTATGCATTTTGATGTACTGAAGTTAGTTCGGAGTCCCGGATGTGATCACGGACATGACAAGGAGTCTCGAAATGGTCGAGACATAAAGATTGATATATTGGAAGCCTATATTTGGATATCGGAAGTGTTCCGGGTGAAATCGGGATTTTACCGGAGTACCGGGAGGTTACCGGAACCCCCCGGGAGCCATATGGGCCTTAATGGGCTTTAGTGGAAAGGAGAAAGGGGCAGCCCAAGGTGGCCGCGCGCCTCCCCCCTCCCCTAGTCCTATTAGGACTAGGAGAGGTGGCCGGCCCCCCTCTCTCTCTTTCCCCCTCGGGGAATCCTAGTCCAACTAGGATTGGGGGGGAGTCCTACTCCCGGTAGGAGTAGGACTCCTCCTGCGCCCTCCTCCTGGCCGGCCGCACCCTCCCCCTTGGCTCCTTTATATACGGAGGCAGGGGCACCTCTAGACACACAAGTTGATCATTGAGATCGTTCCTTAGCCGTGTGCAATGCCCCCTGCCACCATATTCCACCTCGATCATATCGTTGTAGTGCTTAGGCGAAGCCCTGCGTCGGTAGAACATCAAGATCGTCATCACGCCGTCATGCTGACAGAACTCCTCCCCGAAGCTTTGCTGGATCGGAGCCCGGGGATTGTCATCAAGCTGTATGTGTGCTAAGAACTCCGAGGTGCCGGAGTAATGGTGCTTGGATCGGTCGGATCGGGAAGAAGACGTACGACTACTTCCTCTACGTTGTGTCAACGCTTCCGTTGCGATCTACAAGGGTACGTAGATCATACTCTCCCCCTCGTTGCTATGCATCACCATGATCTTGCGTGTGCATAGGAAATTTTTTGAAATTACTACGTTCCCCAACAGTGGCATCCGAGCCTAGGTTTTATGGTTTGATGTTATTTGCACGAGTAGAACACAAGTGAGTTCTGGGCGATATAAGTCATACTGCCTACCAGCATGTCATACTTTGGTTCGGTGGTATTGTTGGACGAGATGACCCGGACCAACCTTACGCTTACGCGAGACCGGTTCCCCCGATGTGCTTTGCACACAGGTGGCTTGCGGGCGACTGTCTCTCCAACTTTAGTTGAACCGAGTGTGGCTACGCCCGGTCCTTGCGAAGGTTAAAACGGAGTCTATTTGACAAACTATCGTTGTGGTTTTGATGCGTAGGTGAGATTGGTTCTTGCTTAAGCCCGTAGCAGCCACGTAAAACTTGCAACAACAAAGTAGAGGACGTCTAACTTGTTTTTGCAGGGCATGTTGTGATGTGATATGGTCAAGACATGATGCTAAATTTTATTGCATGAGATGATCATGTTTTGTAACCGAGTTATCGGCAACTGGCAGGAGCCATATGGTTGTCGCTTTATTGTATGCAATGCAATCGCAATGTAATGCTTTACTTTATCACTAAGCGGTAGCGATAGTCGTGGAAGCATAAGATTGGTGAGACGACAACGATGCTACCATGGAGATCAAGGTGTCGCGCCGGTGACGATGGTGATCATGACGGTGCTTCGGAGATGGAGATCACAAGCACAAGATGATGATGGCCATATCATATCACTTATATTGATTGCATGTGATGTTTATCTTTTATGCATCTTATCTTGCTTTGATTGACGATAGCATTATAAGATGATCTCTCACTAAATTATCAAGAAGTGTTCTCCCTGAGTATGCACCATTGCGAAAGTTCTTCGTGCTGAGACACCACGTGATGATCGGGTGTGATAGGCTCTACGTTCAAATACAACGGGTGCAAAACAGTTGCACACGCGGAATACTCAGGTTATACTTGACGAGCCAAGCATATACAGATATGGCCTCGGAACACGGAGACCGAAAGGTCGAGCGTGAATCATATAGTAGATATGATCAACATAATGATGTTCGCCGATGAAACTACTCCATCTCACATGATGATCGGACATGGTTTAGTTAATTTGGATCACGTGATCACTTAGAGGATTAGAGGGATGTCTATCTAAGTGGGAGTTCTTAAGTAATATGATTAATTGAACTTAAATTTATCATGAACTTAGTACCTGATAGTATCTTGCTTGTTTATGTTGATTGTAGATAGATGGCTCGTGCTGTTGTTCCGTTGAATTTTAATGCTTTCCTTGAGAAAGCAAAGTTGAAAGATGATGGTAACAATTACACAGACTGGGTCCGTAACTTGAGGATTATCCTCATTGCTGCACAGAATAATTACGTCCTCGAAGCACCGCTAGGTGCCAGGCCTGCTGCTGGAGCAACACCAGATGTTATGAACGTCTGGCAGAGCAAAGCTGATGACTACTCGATAGTTCAGTGTGCCATGCTTTACGGCTTAGAATCGGGACTTCAACGATGTTTTGAACGTCATGGAGCATATGAGATGTTTCAGGAGTTGAAGTTAATATTTCAAGCAAATGCCCGGATTGAGATATATGAAGTCTCCAATAAGTTCTATAGCTGCAAGATGGAAGAGAACAGTTCTATCAGTGAGCATATACTCAAAATGTCTGGGTATAATAATCACTTGATTCAATTGGGAGTTAATCTTCCAGATGATTGCGTCATTGACAGAATTCTCCAATCACTGCCACCAAGCTACAAGAGCTTCGTGATGAACTATAATATGCAAGGGATGAACAAGACTTTTCCCGAGCTCTTCTCAATGCTGAAAGCTGCGGAGGTAGAAATCAAAAAGGAGCATCAAGTGTTGATGGTTAACAAAACCACTAGTTTCAAGAAAAAGGGCAAAGGGAAGAAGAAGGGGAACTTCAAGAAGAACGGCAAGCAAGTTGCTGCTCAAGAGAAGAAACCCAAGTCTGGACCTAAGCCTGAAACTGAGTGCTTCTACTGCAAGCAGACTGGTCATTGGAAGCGGAACTGCCCCAAGTATTTGGCGGATAAGAAGGATGGCAAGGTGAACAAAGGTATATGTGATATACATGTTATTGATGTGTACCTTACTAATGCTCGCAGTAGCACCTGGGTATTTGATACTGGTTCTGTTGCTAATATTTGCAACTCGAAACAGGGACTACAGATTAAGCGAAGATTGGCTAAGGACGAGGTGACGATGCGCGTGGGAAACGGTTCCAAAGTCGATGTGATCGCGGTCGGCATGCTACCTCTACATCTACCTTCGGGATTAATATTAGACCTAAATAATTGTTATTTGGTGCCAGCGTTGAGCATGAACATTATATCTGGATCTTGTTTAATGCGAGACGGTTATTCATTTAAATCAGAGAATAATGGTTCTTCTATTTATATGAGTAATATCTTTTATGGTCATGCACCCTTGAAGAGTGGTCTATTCTTGTTGAATCTTGATAGTAGTGATACACATATTCATAATGTAGAAGCCAAAAGATGCAGAGTTGATAATGATAGTGCAACTTATTTGTGGCACTACCGTTTAGGTCATATCGGTGTAAAGCGCATGAAGAAACTCCATACTGATGGACTTTTGGAACCACTTGATTATGAATCACTTGGTACTTGCGAACCGTGCCTCATGGGCAAGATGACTAAAACACCGTTCTCCGGTACTATGGAGAGAGCAACAGATCTGTTGGAAATCATGCATACAGATGTATGTGGTCCAATGAATATAGAGGCTCGTGGCGGATATCGTTATTTTCTCACCTTCACAGATGAATTAAGCAGATATGGGTATATCTACTTAATGAAACATAAGTCTGAAACATTTGAAAAGTTCAAAGAATTTCAGAGTGAAGTGGAAAATCATCGTAACAAGAAAATAAAGTTTCTACAATCTGATCGTGGAGGAGAATATTTGAGTTACGAGTTTGGTGTACATTTCAGAAATTGTGGAATAGTTTCGCAACTCACGCCACCCGGAACACCACAGCGTAATGGTGTGTCCGAACGTCGTAATCGTACTTTACTAGATATGGTGCGATCTATGATGTCTCATACTGATTTACCACTATTGTTTTGGGGATACGCTCTAGAGATGGCCGCATTCACGTTAAATAGGGCACCATCAAAATCCGTTGAGACGACGCCTTATGAACTATGGTTTGGCAAGAAACCAAAGTTGTCGTTTCTGAAAGTTTGGGGCTGCGATGCTTATGTGAAAAAGCTTCAACCTGATAAGCTCGAACCCAAATCGGAGAAATGTGTCTTCATAGGATATACAAAGGAAACTATTGGTACACCTTCTATCACAGATCCGAAGGCAAGACTTTTGTTGCTAAATTCGGAAACTTTCTTGAGAAGGAGTTTCTCTCGAAAGAAGTGAATGGGAGGAAAGTAGAACTTGACGAGGTAACTGTACCTGCTCCCTTGTTGGAAAGTAGTACATCACAGAAAACTGTTTCTACGACACCTACACCAATAAGTGAGGAAGTTAATGATAATGATCATGAAACTTCAGAACAAGATACTACTGAACCTCGTAGATCAACCAGAGTAAGATCCGCGCCAGAGTGGTACAGTAATCCAGTTCTGGAAGTCATGCTACTAGATCATGATGAACCTACGAACTATGAAGAAGCGATGGTGAGCCCAGATTCCGCAAAGTGGCTTGAAGCCATGAAATCTGAGATGGGATCCATGTATGAGAACAAAGTATGGACTTTGGTTGACTTGCCCGATGATCGGCAAGCAATTGAGAATAAATGGATCTTCAAGAAAAAGACTGACGCTGACGGTAATGTTACTGTCTATAAAGCTCGACTTGTCACAAAAGGTTTTTGACAAGTTCAAGGGGTTGACTACGATGAGACCTTCTCACCCGTAGCGATGCTTAAGTCTGTCCGAATCATGTTAGCAATTGCTGCGTTTTATGATTATGAAATTTGGCAGATGGATGTCAAAACTGCATTCCTGAATGGATTTCTGGAAGAAGAGTTGTATATGATTCAACCGGAAGGTTTTGTCGATCCAAAGGGAGCTAACAAAGTGTGCAAGCTCCAGCGATCCATTTATGGACTGGTGCAAATCTCTCGGAGTTGGAATAAACGTTTTGATAGTGTGATCAAAGCATTTGGTTTTATACAGACTTTTGGTGAAGCCTGTATTTACAAGAAAGTGAGTGGGAGCTCTGTAGCATTTCCGATATTATATGTGGATGACATATTGCTGATTGGAAATGATATAGAATTTCTGGATAGCATAAAGGGATACTTGAATAAGAGTTTTTCAATGAAAGACCTCGGTGAAGCTACTTACATATTGGGCATTAAGATCTATAGAGATAGATCGAGACGCTTAATTGGACTTTCACAAAGCACATACCTTGACAAAATTTTGAAGAAGTTCAAAATGGATCAAGCAAAGAAAGGATTCTTGCCTGTGTTACAAGGTGTGAAGTTGAGTCAGACTCAATGCCCGACCTCTGCAGAAGATAGAGAGAAAATGAAAGATGTTCCCTCTGCTTCAGCCATAGGCTCTGTCATGTATGCAATGCTGTGTACCAGACCTGATGTGTGCCTTGCTATAAGTTTAGCAGGGAGGTACCAAAGTAATCCAGGAGTGGATCACTGGACAGCGGTCAAGAACATCCTGAAATACCTAAAAAGGACTAAGGATATGTTTATCGTATATGGAGGTGACAAAGAGCTCACCGTAAAAGGTTACATTGATGCAAGCTTTGACACTGATCCGGACGATTCTAAATCACAAACTGGATACGTGTTTACATTAAACGGTGGATGTGTCAGTTGGTGCAGTTCTAAACAAAGCGTCGTAGCAGGATCTACATGTGAAGCGGAGTACATAGCTGCTTCGGAAGCAGCGAATGAAGGAGTCTGGATGAAGGAATTCATATCCGATCTAGGTGTCATACCTAGTGCATCGGGTCCAATGAAAATCTTTTGTGACAATACTGGTGCAATTGCCTTGGCAAAGGAATCCAGATTTCACAAGAGGACCAAGCACATCAAGAGACGCTTCAATTCCATCCGGGATCTAGTCCAGGTGGGAGACATAGAGATTTGCAGGATACATACGGATCTGAACGTTGCAGACCCGTTGACTAAGCCTCTTCCACGAGCAAAACATGATCAGCACCAAGGCTCCATGGGTGTTAGAATCATTACTGTGTAATCTAGATTATTGACTCTAGTGCAAGTGGGAGACTGAAGGAAATATGCCCTAGATGCAATAATAAAGTTATTATTTATTTCCTTATATCATGATAAATGTTTATTATTCATGCTAGAATTGTATTAACCGGAAACATAATACATGTGTGAATACATAGACAAACTTAGTGTCACTAGTATGCCTCTACTTGACTAGCTCATTAATCAAAGATGGTTATGTTTCCTAACCATGAACAATGTGTTGTTATTTGATTAATGAGGTCACATCATTAGTTGAATGATCTGATTGACATGACCCATTTCATTAGCTTAGCACCCGATCGTTTAGTATGTTGCTATTGCTTTCTTCATGACTTATACATGTTCCTATGACTATGAGATTATGCAACTCCCGTTTATCGGAGGAACACTTTGTGTGCTACCAAATGTCACAACGTAACTAGGTGATTATAAAGGAGCTCTATAGGTGTCTCCGAAGGTAGATGTTGGGTTGGCGTATTTCGAGATTAGGATTTGTCACTCCGATTGTCGGAGAGGTATCTCTGGGCCCTCTCAGTAATGCACATCACATAAGCCTTGCAAGCATTGTGACTAATGAGTTTAGTTGCGAGATGATGTATTACAGAACGAGTAAAGAGACTTGCCAGTAACGAGATTGAACTAGGTATTGGATACCGACGATCGAATCTCGGGCAAGTAACATACCGATGACAAAGGGAACAACGTATGTTGTTATGTGGTCTGACCGATAAAGATCTTCGTAGAATATGTAGGAGCCAATATGGGCATCCAGGTCCCGCTATTGGTTATTGACCGGAGATGTGTCTCAGTCATGTCTACATTGTTCTCGAACCATAGGGTCCGCACGCTTAACGTTACGATGACAGTTATTATGAGTTTATGCATTTTGATGTACCGAAGTTAGTTCGGAGTCCCGGATGTGATCACGGACATGACGAGGAGTCTCGAAATGGTCGAGACATAAAGATTGATATATTGGAAGCCTATATTTGGATATCGGAAGTGTTCCGGGTGAAATCGGGATTTTACCGGAGTACCGGGAGGTTACCGGAATCCCCCGGGAGCCATATGGGCCTTAATGGGCTTTAGTGGAAAGGATAAAGGGGCAGCCCAAGGTGGCCGCGCGCCTCCCCCCTCCCCTAGTCCTATTAGGACTAGGAGAGGTGGTCGGCCCCCCTCTCTCTCTTTCCCCCTCGGGGAATCCTAGTCCAACTAGGATTGGGGGGGAGTCCTACTCCCGGTAGGAGTAGGACTCCTCCTGCGCCCTCCTCCTGGCCGGCCGCACCCTCCCCCTTGGCTCCTTTATATACGGAGGCAGGGGGCACCTCTAGACACACAAGTTGATCGTTGAGATCGTTCCTTAGCCGTGTGCGGTGCCCCCTGCCACCATATTCCACCTCGATCATATCGTTGTAGTGCTTAGGCGAAGCCCTGCGTCGGTAGAACATCAAGATCGTCATCACGCCGTCGTGCTGACGGAACTCCTCCCCGAAGCTTTGCTGGATCGGAGCCCGGGGATCGTCATCGAGCTGTACGTGTGCTAAGAACTCGGAGGTGCCGGAGTAACGGTGCTTGGATCGGTCGGATCGGGAAGAAGACGTACGACTACTTCCTCTACATTGTGTCAATGCTTCCGTTGCGATCTACAAGGGTACGTAGATCAGACTCTCCCCCTCATTGCTATGCATCACCATGATCTTGCGTGTGCGTAGGAAATTTTTTGAAATTACTACGTTCCCCAACACGATCCCCTGCCTGTAGCCCTAGGGTTTCTCCAGCGAGCCATCGCCTTTTGTCCCATCTGTCCTGGTCCTCGATGATGCTCTGTCCAGCTAGGCTACATGGCCGGCAGGTAGGGGCAAATCTACCTAGCTACTCCTTCCGCTGCTGGTATATGATGAATTGCACACTGCTGCTGCTCCTATATGATGAGTTGCTATGAGTTGCTGCTGCTATATGATGCTTTTAGGTGGTGCAGCTATATGATAATAACCAGCCACTTGGAGCACCGAATTTCAATAAATAATTTTTCTTCATTTAAACATGGGTCATGCGTTCTGCGTTTAAATTAGGCAATGGGATCTCTATGGAAGACATTGACCAAAGTAGATTGTGCCAAGTAGATGGTATCTTTGTATTTGCATTTTGAACAAATAGTGATGGTCTGTTTTCTTATCATATTAATTAGTGCACTGGGTTCAATTTGTGATGTTTGCAGGTCAAATTATTTTTCATATGGGCAAAAAAATGAAAAAATATAATGCAATCTAGACTTTTCACTGATCATACCAAAGATAAGCTGAAAAGGAAGGCAATGAAAAGAACTGGTTGGCTTATTACATGGAGCTTATATTCATAGGTGCTTATTTTCTTAGGATAACTCGTATTAACTGTCCCTAAGAAACTTGGCCAATAGAACTGACATACAAATAACATGTCACGATGATTTCAATGGACGAGTGACCTACCATAGCACACTGTATAGGCTCACCGCTGCCTCTCCTTTTTTGCGATGTTCCATGAAATTGCCACATACATCTTTTACTTTTTCATTGTGTAACCCTATCTGCAAGTTGACACGGCTAATTTCAGACATCTCTACATGATAATACATTGCATATCCCTTGTGCATATTTAAACCACCTATTAATGATTGTGTGTGTAGCATAAACTAGCCATGACTCTGTGTGCTGGACTAGCAGGCACTCTAAGGGAGCCTAATGTAGTGTACTGGAGTTCCTACATGCCACCTACGATTTTGTGTAATGTACTGCCTCTGTTCCTAAATATATGTCTTTGTAGAGATTCCAGTATGGACCACATACAGATGTATATAGATGCATTTTCGAGTGTAGATTCACTCATTTTGCTCTGTATGTAGCCTATAGTGGAATATCTAGAAAGACTTATATTTAGGAACGGACGTAAGAGGTAGTATCATGTATGACATCTACATATCTAATTTAGCAGTTAGTAGTAGAAATCATTGTCTTTACAAAGGGATTACTGGTCGAAAATCCTAGCAAAGCACGCTGGCGGGCACACAACAATACAAGGGAGAGAGACGCACTTACAAGATCATAGCAATGCCTCAGTCTAGGATCTTGGTTGGCCAAGCTGTTAGATCCAGAAGAAACATCGTCCTTGTAGTTTTTGCCAACTGCATAAAGGTAACAGCGACCTGTTAGTATATTTGAAGTACATCGGGCAGGTGATGTTGCACGGGTTTAAAGGTGACAACTACCAAGGTCGTGGCGCGTGGTTGGCATATTGCTAGACGGTGGGAATCAGGTTAGAAACGTCAAGGGTGATGACGTTGCGCTGGCTGTCAGGGTCCGGTAAGGAGATCTAGAACCGTCGAGTAGGGTGTTTGTGGAGCGGCTACAGTAGGGTGGACTACGGTGTGGGTGAAGCGGATCTGTGGCCGTGGACGGGGCGTCGGAAGCTGCTCCGGTAGGTTGAATGAGGGTGCGACGAAGTGGATCTGTGGCCGTGGACTTGTGAGTTGGCAAAGCGGCCCCGGTAGGGTTGAGAATGGTATAGAAGAAGCTACTCCGGTAGGGTTGACGATGGTGTCGGTGAAGCAGCTCCGGTAGGGTTAAGGAAGGTGTCGGCAAAGAGAATCAGAGGTCGTCGGTGGGGCGTCTCCGGCAAGGTGTGGACGAAGCATCTCCGGTGGGGAGTACGAATGAGCCGCGGCAGATGCGCTGCGGTTGACAAGAGTACTGGCGAAGCAGATCCGGCGCCATGGACAAGGCCGGCACTGAATGGGCTGTGGTACAGTGGTGGATGAGCAGTCTACTTGTTTCTAGTGGAGGTGGGAGGGGTAGATGCGGCCGCATAAGCAGATCCAGCGAGGTGGACGCCGCTGGCAGTGAATGGGCTCTGGTACGCCGATGGATGAGCAGTCTAGGGTTTCGAGATGGGAGGGGTAGAAAGGCCGATGAAGTACGGACGGTGTGATGTGTAACATCCCGATTCTCGGAATGTTTAAGAAAAAGTTTTCCAAAAATCAGGGCAAGAAAATTTCATTTGTTTTATTGTTAATGAAGCTTAAATTGGACTTTTATAATTTGAAGGATTTAATTTGACTTAATGCGAACTTAAATTAAATTTGAGTTTTGTTCTTTTCTTCTAGTTGGGTTTTATCTTTTGTCTTCAACACATTTAAACATGTGAGTCTGCATTTTCGTGGATTTCATGGATTGTTTGATATTTGTTTCAGCTTCTATTAGTTCTCTATATTTTCCAAAAAGAGAAGTCAATTCTTTTCCATATGTTAAACTCTAGGACAAATTTCCTAAGCCCATGCTACAACATCTTTATTTTTTTTATTCCCTGCTCTCTCGAACAGGAATGTGCCAAAGGCCAACTTTTATTTTTTTTTTCTTTCTCTCCCACTTGGGCCTTGCTGAACTGGGCCAACACCCAGCTCTCCTAGCGAGCACCTCCTCTGCTTCCTATACGTTCACTTCCACAACTAACCGAAGAAGAAACCTAAACAGCCACCACGCATGTTAACTGATGTAGGGATGGCAATGGGTAGGGTATGGGCGGGTATAACCTCCTTCTGCCCAAACCCATACCCACAGAAACTTTCTATACCCACCCACTTCAATATCCATGGGCATAAATTGACACCCATGCCCATACCCATCGGGTATCCTATACCCAATGGGTACCCAGTGAATATAATGTGTAACATTTAAAGTTTTAAAAGGTGGACAAATGAGTTTAAAAATTAAGTGATGATGGTTAAGCAGTATATCACTGCCACAGCCTCCTCATGTGGGTGGCCCCTTGGGAGCATAAGGGAGTATGAGCAGCAGTTGGTGGAAGCCGACATAGTGGCAGGCGATGGTGGGAATTGGGGATCACTTGATCGAGAGTTGGACGGCAGTCCAATAGACAAGATTTGTGTTGGGGAACGTAGTAATTTCAAAAAAAAATCCTACGCACACGCAAGATCATGGTGATGCATAGCAACGAGGGGGAGAGCATGATCTACGTACCCATGTAGATCGCAACGGAAGCGTTGACACAACGTAGAGGAAGTAGTCGTACGTCTTATTCCCGATCCGACCGATCCAAGCACCGTTACTCCGGCACCTCCGAGTTCTTAGCACACGTACAGCTCGATGACGATCCCCGGGCTCCGATCCAGCAAAGCTTCGGGGAGGAGTTCCATCAGCACGACGGCATGGTGACGATCTTGATGTTCTACCGATGCAGGGCTTCGCCTAAGCACTACAACGATATGATCGAGGTGGAATATGATGGCAGGGGGCACCGCACACGGCTAAGGAATGATCTCAAAGATCAACTTGTGTGTCCTAGGGTGCCCCCCTGTCCCCGTATATAAAGGAGCAAGGGGGAGGCTGGCCGGCCCTATGGGGCGCGCCAAGGCGAGTGGGAGTCCTCCTCCTAGTGGGAGTAGGACTCCCCTTTCCTAATCCAATTAGGAAACCCTAAGGGGGAAGGAAAGAGGGGGAGAGGGCGAGGGAAAGAGGGGCTGCGCCCCCCAACCTAGTCCAATTCGGACTCCCCATGTGGGGGGCGGGGCGCGCCACCTCCTAGGCCTCAGCCCTCTCTCTCCCCTAAGGCCCAATAAGGCCCATTACTTCCCCGGACGGTTCCGGTAACCCTTCCGGTACTCCGGTTTTCTCCGAAATCATCCGGAACACTTTCGGTGTCCGAATATAGCCGTCCAATATATCAATCTTTATGTCTCGACCATTCCGAGACTCCTCGTCATGTCCGTGATCACATCCGGGACTCCGAACTAACTTCGGTACATGAAAATGCATAAACTCATAATAACTGTAATCGTAACTTTAAGCGTGCGGACCCTACGGTTCGAGAACAATGTAGACATGACCGAGACACGTCTCCAGTCCATAACCAATAGCGGGACCTGGATGCCCATATTGGCTCCTACATATTCTACGAAGATCTTTATCGGTCAGACCGCATAACAACATACGTTGTTCCCTTTGTCATCGGTATGTTACTTGCCCGAGATTCGATCGTCGGTATCCAATACCTAGTTCAATCTCGTTACCGGCAAGTCTCTTTACTCGTTCTGTAATACATCATCCGGCAACTAACTCATTAGTTGCAATGCTTGCAAGGCTTATGTGATGTGCATTACCGAGAGGGCCCAGAGATACCTCTCCAACAATCGGAGTGACAAATCCTAATCTCGAAAAATGCCAACCCAACATCTACCTTTGGAGACACCTGTAGAGCTCCTTTATAATCACACAGTTACATTGTGACGTTTGGTAGCACACAAAGTGTTCCTCCAGTAAACGGGAGTTGCATAATCTCATAGTCATAGGAACATGTATAAGTCATGCAGAAAGCAATAGCAACATACTAAAGGATCGGGTGCTAAGCTAATGGAATGGGTCATGTCAATCAGATCATTCAACTAATGATGTGACCTCATTAATCAAATAACAACTCTGTGTTCATGGTTAGGAAACATAACCATTTTTGATTAACGAGCTAGTCAAGTAGAGGCATACTAGTGACACTCTGTTTGTTTATATATTCACACATGTATTATGTTTCCGGTTAATACAATTCTAGCATGAATAATAAACATTTATCATGATATAAGGAAATAAATAATAACTTTATTATTGCCTCTAGGGCATATTTCCTTCAGTCTCCCACTGGCACTAGAGTCAATAATCTAGTTTCACATCGCATGTGATTTAACAGCAATAGTTCACATCACCTTGTGATTAACACCCATAGTTCACATCGATATGTGATCAACACCCAAAGGGTTTACTAGAGTCAGTAATCTAGTTCACATCACTATGTGATTAACACCCAAAGAGTACTAAGGTGTGATCATGTTTTGCTTGTGAGATAATTTTAGTCAACGGGTCTGTCATATTCAGATCAGTAAGTATTTTGCGAATTTATATGTCAACAATGCTCTGCACTGAGCTACTCTAGCTAATTGCTCCCACTTTCAATATGTATCTAGATTGAGACTTAGAGTCATCTACATTGGTGTCAAAACTTGCATTGACGTAACCCTTTATGACGAACCTTTTTGTCACCTCCATAATCGAGAAACATATCCTTATTTCACTAAGGATAATTTTGACCGCTGTCCAGTGATCTACTCCTAGATCACAATTGTACTCCCTTGCCAAAATTAGTGTAGGGTATACAATAGATCTGGTACACAGCATGGCATACTTTATAGAACCTATGGCCAAGGCATAGGGAATGACTTTCATTCTCTTTCTATCTTCTGTCGTGGTCGGGTTTTGAGTCTTACTCAATTTCACACCTTGTAGCACAGGCAAGAACTCTTTCTTTGACTGTTCCATTTTGAACTACTTCAAAATCTTGTCAAGGTATGTACTCATTGAAAAAACTTATCAAGCGTCTTGATCTATCTCTATAGATCTTGATACTCAATATGTAAGTAGCTTCACCGAGGTCTTTCTTTGAAAAACTCCTTTCAAACACTCCTCTATGCTTTGCAGAATAATTCTACATTATTTCCGATCAACAATATGTCATTCACATATACTTATCAGAAATGCTGTAATGCTCCCACTCACTTTATTGGAAATACAGGCTTCACTGCAAGTCTGTATAAAACTATATGCTTTGATCAACTTATCAAAGCGTGTATTCCAACTCCGAGATGCTTGCACCAGTCCATAGATGAATCGCTGGAGCTTGCATATTTTGTTAACACCTTTAGGATTGACAAAACCTTCTGGTTGCATCATATACAACTCTTCTTTAATAAATTCATTAAGGAATGCAGTTTTGTTTATCCATTTGCCAGATTTCATAAAATGTGGCAATTGCTAACATGATTCAGACAGACTTAAGCATCGCTACGAGTGAGAAAATCTCATCGTAGTCAACACCTTGAACTTGTCGAAAATCTTTTTGCGACAATTCTAGCTTTGTAGATAGTAACACTACTATCAGCGTCTGTCTTCCCCTTGAAGATCCATTTATTTTCTATGGCTTGCCGATCATCGGGCAAATCCATCAAAGTCCACACTTTGTTTTTATACATGGATCGTATCTCAGATTTCATGGCCTCAAACCATTTCGCGGAATCTGGGCTCATCATCGCTTCCTCATAGTTCGTAGGTTCGTCATGGTCTAGTAACATAACTTCCAGAACAGGATTACCGTACCACTCTGGTGCAGATCTCACTCTGGTTTATCTACGAGATTTGGTAGTAACTTGATCTAAAGTTACATGATCATCATCATTAGCTTCCTCACTAATTGGTGTAGTAGTAACAGGAGCAGATTTCTGTGATGGACAACTTTCCAATAAGGGAGAAGGTACAATTACCTTATCAAGTTCTACTTTCCTCCCACTCACTTCTTTCGAGAGAAACTCCTTCTCTAGAAAGGATCCATTCTAAGCAACAAATATCTTGCCTTCGGATCTATGATAGAAGGTGTACCCAACTGTCTCCTTTGGGTATCCTATGAAGACACATTTCTCCGATTTGGGTTTGAGCTTATCAGGATGAAACTTTTTCACATAAGCATCACAACCCCAAACTTTAAGAAACGACAACTTTAGTTTCTTGCCAAAACACAGTTCATACAGTGTCGTCTCAACGGATTTAGATGGTGCCCTTTTAACGTGAATGCAGCAGTCTCTAATGCATAACCTCAAAAACGATAGTGGTAAATCGGTAAGAAACATCATAGATTTGCACTATATCTAATAAAGTACGGCTATGACATTCGGACACACCATTATGCTGTGGTGTTCCAGGTGGCACGAATTTGTGAAACTATTCCACATTGTTTTAATTGAAGTCCAAACTCGTAACTCAAATATTTGTCTCCGCGATCAGATCATAGAAACCTTATTTTCTTGCCACGATGATTTTCCACTTCACTCTGAAATTATTTGAACTTTTCAAATGTTTCAGACCTATGTTTCATCAAGTAGATATACCCATATTTGCTCAAATCATCTGTGAAGGTCAGAAAATAATGATACCCGCTGCAAGCCTTGATACTCATCGGACCACATACATCAGTATGTATGATTTCCAACAAATCTGTTGCTTGCTCCATTGTTCCGGAGAACGGCGTTTTAGTCATCTTGCCCAAGAGACATGGTTCGCAAGCATCAAGTGATTCATAATCAAGTGATTCCAAAATCCCATCAGCATGGAGTTTCTTCATGCGCTTTACACCAATATGACCTAAACGGCAGTGCCACAAATAATTTGCACTATCACTATTAACTTTGCATCTTTTGGCTTCAATATTATGAATATGTGTATCACTACGATCGAGATCCAACAAACCATTTTCATTGGGTGTGTAACCATATAAGGTTTTATTCATGTAAACAGAACAACAATTTATTCTCTTACTTAAATGAATAACCGTATTGCAATAAACATGATCAAATCATATTCATGCTCAACGCAAACACCAAATAACACTTAATTAGGTTCAACACTAATCCCGAAAGTATAGGGAGTGTGCGATGATGATCATATCAATCTTGGAACTACTTCCAACTCTCATCGTCACTTCACCCTTAACTAGTCTCTGTTCATTCTGCAACTCCCGTTTCGAGTTACTAATCTTAGCAACTGAACTAGTACCAAATACTGAGGGGTTGCTATAAACACTAGTAAAGTACACATCAATAACATGTATATCAAATATACTTATGTTCACTTTGCCATCCTTCTTATCCGCCAATCACTTGGGGTAGTTCCGCTTCCAGTGACCAGTCCCTTTGCAGTAGAAGCACTCAGTCTCAGGCTTAGGACCAGACTTGGGCTTCTTCACTTGAGCAGCAACTTGCTTGCCGTTCATCTTGAAGTTCCCCTTCTTCCTTTTGCCCTTTCCTTGAAACTAGTGGTCTTGTCTACCATCAACACTTGATGTTTTTCTTGATTTCTACCTTTGTCGATTTTAGCAACACGAAGAGCATGGGAATTACTTTCTTCATCCCTTGCATATTATAGTTCATCACAAAGTTCTACTAACTTGGTGATGGTGACTAGAGAATTCTGTCAATCACTATTTTATCTGGAAGATTAGCTCCCACTTGATTCAAGCGATTGTAGTACCCAGACAATCTGAGCACATGCTCACTAGTTGAGCGATTCTCCTCCATCTTTTAGCTATAGAACTTGTTGGAGACTTCATATCTCTCAATTCGGGTATTTGCTTGAAATATTAACTTCAACTCCTGGAACATCTCATATGGTCCATGACGTTCAAAACGTCTTTGAAGTCCCGATTCTAAGCCGTTAAGCATGGTGCACTAAACTATCAAGTAGTCATCATATTTAGCTAGCCAAACGTTCATAATATCTGCATCTGCTCCTGCAATAGGTCTGTCACACCTAGCGGTGCATCAAGGACATAATTATTTTGTGCAGCAATGAGGATAAACCTCAGATCATGGATCGAATCCGCATCATTTCTACTAACATCTTTCAACATAGTTTTCTCTAGGAACATATCAGAATAAACATAGGGAAGCAACAACGCGAGCTATTGATCTACAACATAGATATGCTAATACTACCAGGACTAAGGTCATGATAAATTAAAGTTCAATTTAATCATATTACTTAAGAACTCCCACTTAGAAAGACATCCCTCTAATCTTCTAAGTGATCACGTGATCCAAATCAACTAAACCATAACCGATCATCACGTGAAATGGATTAGTTTTCAATGGTGAACATCATTATGCTGATCATATCTACTATATGATTCACGCTTGACCTTTCGGTCTCCGTGTTCCGAGGCCATATCTGCATATGCTAGGCTCGTCAAGTTTAACCTGAGTATTCTGCGTGTGCAAAACTGGCTTGCACCCATTGTAGATGGACGTAGAGCTCATCACACCCGATCATCACGTGGTGTCTGGGCACGATGAACTTTGGCAACGGTGCATACTCAGGGAGAACACTTCTTGATAATTTAGTGAGAGATCATCTTATAATGCTACCGTCAATCAAAGCAAGATAAGATGCATAAAAAGATAAACATCACATGCAATCAATATAAGTGATATGATATGGCCATCATTATCTTGTGCTTGTGATCTCCATCTCCGAAGCACCGTCATGATCACCATCGTCACCGGCGCGACACCTTGATCTCCATCGTAGCATCGTTATCGTCTCGCCAATCTTATGCTTCCACGACTATCGCTACCGCTTAGTGATAAAGTAAAGCATTACATCGCGATTGCATTGCATACAATAAAGCGGCAACCATATGGCTCCTGCCAGTTGCCGATAACTCGGTTACAAAACATGATCATCTCATAAAATAAAATTTAGCATCATGTCTTGGCCATATCACATCACAACATGCCCTGCAAAAACAAGTCAGACGTCCTCTACTTTGTTATTGCAAGTTTTACGTGGCTGCTATGGGCTTAAGTAAGAACCAATCTCACCTACGCATCAAAACCACAACGATAGTTTGTCAAATAGACTCCGTTTTAACCTTCGCAAGGACCGGGCATAGCCACACTCGGTTCAACTAAAGATGGAGAAACTGACACCCGCCAGCCACCTGTGTGCAAAGCACGACGGTAGAACTAGTCTCACGTAAGCGTACGCGTAATGTCGGTCCGGGCTGCTTCATCCAACAATACCGCCGAACCAAAGTATGACATGCTGGTAGGCAGTATGACTTATATTGTCCACAACTCACTTGTGTTCTACTCGTGCAAACAACATCAAACCATAAAACCTAGGCTCGGATGCCACTGTTGGGGAAAGTAGTAATTTCAAAAAAATCCTACGCACACGCAAGATCATGGTGATGCATAGCAACGAGGTGGAGAGCATGATCTACGTGCCCATGTAGATCGCAACGGAAGCATTGACACAACGTAGAGGAAGTAGTCGTACATCTTATTCCCGATCCGACCGATCCAAGCACCGTTACTCCGGCACCTCCGAGTTCTTAGTACACGTACAGCTCGATGACGATCCCCGGGCTCCGATCCAGCAAAGCTTCGGCGAGGAGTTCCGTCAGCACGACGGCATGGTGACGATCTTGATGTTCTACCGACGCAGGGCTTCGCCTAAGCACTACAACGATATGATCGAGGTGGAATATGGTGGCAGGGGGCACCGCACACGGCTAAGGAACGATCTCAAAGATCAACTTGTGTGTCCTAGGGTGCCCCCCTGTCCCCGTATATAAAGGAGCAAGGGGGAGGCCGGCCGGCCCTATGGGGCGCGCCAAGGGGAGGGGGAGTCCTCCTCCTAGTGGGAGTAGGACTCCCCTTTCCTAATCCAATTAGGAAACCCTAAGGGGGAAGGAAAGAGGGGGAGAGGGAGAGGGAAAGAGGGGCCGCGCCCCCCTCCCTAGTCCAATTCGGACTCCCCATGTGGGGGGGCGCGCCACCTCCTAGGCCGCAGCCCTCTCTCTCCTCTAAGGCCCAATAAGGCCCATTACTTCCCCGGAGGGTTCCGGTAACCCTTTCGGTACTCCGGTTTTCTCCGAAATCATCCGGAACACTTCCGGTGTCCGAATATAGCCGTCCAATATATCAATCTTTATGTCTCGACCATTCCGAGACTCCTCGTCATGTCCGTGGTCACAACCGGGACTCCGAACTAACTTCGGTACATGAAAATGCATAAACTCATAATAACTATCATCGTAACGTTAAGCGTGCGGACCCTACGGTTCGAGAACAATGTAGACATGACCGAGACACGTCTCCGGTCAATAACCAATAGCGGGACCTGGATGCCCATATTGGCTCCTACATATTCTACGAAGATCTTTATCGGTCAGAGCGCATAACAACATACGCTGTTCCCTTTGTCATCGGTATGTTACTTGCCCGAGATTCGATCGTTGGTATCCAATACCTAGTTCAATCTCGTTACCGGCAAGTCTCTTTACTCGTTCTGTAATACATCATCCCGCAACTAACTCATTAGTTGCAATGCTTGCAAGGCTTATGTGATGTGCATTACCAAGAGGGCCCAGAGATACCTCTCCGACAATCGGAGTGACAAATCCTAATCTCGAAATACGCCAACCCAACATCTACCTTTGGAGACACCTGTAGAGCTCCTTTATAATCACCCAGTTATGTTGTGACGTTTGGTAGCACACAAAGTGTCCCTCCGGTAAACGGGAGTTGCATAATCTCATAGTCATAGGAACATGTATAAGTCATGAAGAAAGCAATAGCAACATACTAAACGATCGGGTGCTAAGCTAATGGAATGGTTCATGTCAATCAGATCATTCAACGAATGATGTGACCTTGTTAATCAAATAACAACTCTTTGTTCATGGTTAGGAAACATAACCATTTTTTATTAACGAGCTAGTCAAGTAGAGGCATACTAGTGACACTCTGTTTGTTTATATATTCACACATGTATTATGTTTCCGGTTAATACAATTCTAGCATGAATAATAAACATTTATCATGATATAAGGAAATAAATAATAACTTTATTATTGCCTCTAGGGCATATTTCCTTCAATTTGATATTTCATCTTTTTGGGGGAATTTAGAGTTGGGCCATAGGAGTTGGATGTTGACCAACATGACATAGGAGTTATTTTCATTTATTAATATTTTCTGGGTATCCATTGGGTTACCCATGGGCACAAGTTCATACCCATGCCCTACCCATACATTTTGCGGGTATGGATACCCATTACCCATGGGTACAAAATCTCTCCAAGTCTTTCCCATGCCCATTGTTTTCGGGTAGGGTACCCGCGGGTCCCCATGCCTATGGGTAAAACTGCCATCCCTAAACTGATGCCCTTCCTTTAATTCCTCCTCCCTGCCTATTTCTCTTCACTTCCTTTCTCTCCCAACCAACGCCTCTTCTCCTTCCTCTTCCTTCTGTATGCTCCCTCCACACACACACACACACAGAAGAAACGTGCATAAGAGAAACAGCCCTCCCTCTTTCCCATAAATCCCATCAGTTTCCAAAACTGCAGCCCCTCCTTATTGTGCGCCTCCACCTCCTCTTCCACCCCGCAAAAACTCCTGCCTCTGCCTTCCTTGTTCTCTCCAGAACACTCTTCATAGAAACGGTGCTCCATGGACACCGGTGTTCGACCCCAATGAAGGAGGCCATCCCCATCCAAATCCTTGCGCCAGATGATACTCCTCCATGCCGCAGCTCCATTCAGAGAAGAAGGAATGTGTTCCGTCGATCACACGCGAAGAATTTCACATGTCCGTATGCACTGTTCATCTAGTTCATCACACCATTCCGTCAAATTTGGTGAAATTCTATCAAATTCCTTTTGCACGCGTACTTGTCATCACCTAGTGTATCCCTTAGACATCATGATTCAACCTATCTATGTCGTTGGCCGCGTGTGTCCAAAACCGAATTTGATTTGATGGCATCGGCTTGTCTTTTATTTTCTGTCCATCGAATGATCTTGTGGTCAACATATGAAATGTATCTTGTGGCTGTACAAACTCAGTGGTGGAGTTAGATTGTTGGTTCTATCTTGTGAATGGTAGAATAGATATAATCATACTCGTTTTTTTAGAATTCAACGGTCTTTCGAATATGGTTAACTTCTACTAGTATGTTATTTTCATGTGTTCTTGATATTCTTATGAGCGTATGCTAGATATCTCTTAATTTGTGTGTCATGTTATTTATAAGATTTATTTACTCTTGTTAAAATTGTTTTGGCTCGATAATTTGTGTGACCACATATAATTATTTTTATGCATGTGCACTGTTTTTTTAGGAATCATTCTCATGTTTAGTGTTTTGTTAGATTTTATTTGAGTTACTAAATATAGTTTTATGTGTTGTCTCATGTTAATATTGTTTTATGTTTCATGGTGTCCTTTCTTATGCATGCGTACAATATTTGGTGAACGTTTCCCATGTTTATAATTTTGTAAGATTATTCTAAGCTTTGCTTTGTTTATCGAATCATGAAATACTTCATATCTTTATTATTTAATTTTGTTTAGCATGATGATATCTTAGAGTATGGTTTACATATTCATTTCCATCCATGTTGCATGTTCGTTTTATTGGTTTGAAAATCATGGCGTGCCTTTGATAGTTATTAGGCATCATTTGTAGGTGTTTTGCATAGTTTTCTTTATGCTAGATGTCAAATAAACTGCCTTGTTGTTTGGAAATGAGTGCATTATAGTTTGTTGCGTAGAATATAATTCCCAAGGTGTTCCTCTTCTTTCTAGATGTTGTTATCCATGATTTCATGGTGGATGCCTTATGTCATTCATATTTGTATTGCTATATAGAATCATTCTGATGGGATAACTAGCTTATTGCATATTGATAATTATCATGTGTGTTTATTTATATTAGTTTATTACCATGATGTGTTAACAATTGCTTATAGTAGAATGCATGTTTGGTTGTATGCGTACCATGTACTATATCATTTCTAGTTTGTATTGTATGACTACACATTTGGTTAGCCTTGATTTATATTATAGTAGTTTGTTGATCTTGTACATTCTTTTATTGAGCAACTTCTTGCTTTATCAATACAATGCCATGTTGTTGGGACTGTATAAATAGATTGCATAACATGTGTGTAACAACCCGTGTGTTCTATGATGCCCAGGTTGTCCAGTTATGTATTAGCAAGTCTAGGTTGTACTAGGTAGAAATACATGTCTTCATATAGCACATCATTTGATGTGATTGATGCCATGACCTAGATGTGTACTTGCTTAGTAAGCTTTTCCTTTTTGCTTATAAGTCACAACTAACATGATAGTGTTGTGTGCTAATGTCATTCTTGATAGTCATGTTAGTTGATATTAACTAAGTTATCTCATAGTTATGAGTTGTACTCTACTGGTAGCATAGTTTGGCATCTTGTGTCATGATCATCCATGCTTAGCGTTATATCTAGTCTACCTCACTATTACATTGTTGTATGCCTAGACTCCTTCATATCTACTTTATCTAGTTGTTGCATTATTATATGTCTAGTTGTCACTCACGCAAGTGATCTTTCATGTCCTGTTTTGTCTATGTGCTATAATTGCGTACTTAGTCTCTTGTGCGTTCTTATGGATGATCACTTTGGACTTATGGTAGCCTCGGGAGTGTTGGGTCTCGTTGCGATAGTTTAGCACATGCTTAAGATAGTTTACCTTTCATGTTAGTTGAGTTGTATCTTCCTCATATGCTTAGTGTGCATAGTTTGATCAGTTATGTAAGCATGAAGTGGTAATATTATTGCTAGTGGTTACTTGAGTATTAGTTGTTCTTTAGTAGTAAGACCAGATTCTAGTTTAGTATCTTATCATGATCACTCGTATGTGTCATGCTTGTGTTATTTGCTTAGATATCTAGTGAATCTATACTCACATGTATTGTGTGAGATGTGTGTTATTATTAAGTTGTTTAATTAGTTTCTACCTTAATTAGTATTGGTTTGTCTTCTTTTATAGATATGCTTGCTAATAGTTTTTATGATTTATGTTTAGTCTTTGATTGTTGTTAACCATTATAAGTATTTGGATTCATCCAAATATTTATTCTCGGTTGATTGTTACTCTTAATCATATCATGCATAGGATAGATGTGCATCCATTTGTTCCATGTGTTGTATAGTATCTTGTTAATTGTTTGGCAAATGAATTGGTTTGATATAATGGAGTTGATCCTATTCCATTTTAATGTTGTTTTAGGGCTAGACCTAGATCATTTCAACTAAAGTTGTTGAATGATGTTTGATTGCTTAACTAGTATGGTTTTTAACGTTTGTTCGTTTGGAATTATTATATAGTTGACGTATATGTTTGGCTGTTGTTGTCCATTATAAATATTTAGATTCTATGTAAATATTTATTTGTGGTTAACTTTATTTTCCTTTATCATACCATGTTGTGATTGTTTAGTTATAATGCTTAGGTTGGTTCAATTTCATGTGTGTTGATGCGTGTGTGTATGTTATATAGTAATTTCTTTTATAGATAGTCAGGTTGTGTAGCGGGAACTACTCGTGCTCAATAGCATAGTTCGTATTAGAACGTTAGACTTGTGGGGAAGCCTTGATTATCCATCATCAACCTAAACCCTGTCAATTCATTGAGTCCTCTACTTACCTTACAATCAATCTATCTCCTTTTGGAATCTCCATCTGATCAATATCTTGCTAGCCATCCACCCTTAATTTGTTTTGGATGTTATTTGGATTACTTTTGTTTTAGTATTTATTTTTTGTATTTTGCTATCGTTACAACAAGTAGGGAGTGGCGACGGTGTTGGGCATGGACATAATCAGGTTACTGAAGAAGGACTCAACAACGAAGGCATGCCTCCTTCTTTGATCATATTTATCCTATGTTTACAAAATTGCATTCTGTTTTATGGTTACTATATGCATGCTATTTTAATTCTTGTAGCTAGCATGTCGATTGACACATTACCTTGATCCTCTTGTCGCCTATTCAATTGACACCTGAGTAGAATTATAGTATTCTCGTAGAGTAGAAATGCTTAGACATGCTTATTACCCTATAGGTGCTTTGTTGAATGACCTTTGAGTCATTGACACTTGAAACTTATCGTTGAGCTAGGACGATTGGCCCTTGTTGATCTCCTCTACTCTCTTCTACTCTGGTTGAAACTTACCATCTGAATACTGGCGCAGGTGACAACTGAATCAAGGATTGAAGGAGCGATTGGCTGCCCTCCATAGGTTGAAGGGGGCAATCAGTCATCCGTGCCGCATGAGGCCTAATAAGTCTTGGATTTGAAGATTGTGATAACAGTACAGCCACATGCTATATGGGCACTGGCTTCGTTAATTAGTTAGTTCACTCTTATTGTCATCATCGCCATACCGCAGATGGGATAGCTTCCTTGCGAGGAGTATCCTCGGCACAAAAGGGGGGCCCGTACTGTGAACTGTGGTTACTTCCGTGTTGAAACCTAGTGGGCTTGGCACAGTAAGTTTGGTCTAATGAAAGACCTCGTCACAATCTCCCTGCTGGTATACCAAATGGTGTACTATGCTAGCGATGGCTAGTGGAAACAAGTCGGGATTATGTCGTGTGGGTAAAGTGTACAACCTCTGCAGAGTGTAAAACTATTCGAATAGCCGTGTTCACGATCAAGGACAGCACATGACTCTTTCTCGACGTACAGGACCTGTCTTGTTTATTCCCTCTTTGCCCCTTTTCTTGGAACCTATGAAGAGTGTGAGTTGATCGAGGATCCTCACTTTGATGAAAGTTATTTTGGAGATAAAACTTGTTTTCATCAAAAACTGCTTTTATCCAACTGCTATATTTTTCAAACAAAATTAGCTTTTATGCAAATGAGCCATACAAACTTCCTTTGAAGCCACATGTAGCTACTAGGACCTTCCCCAAGGGAGGCATGTTGACTACGTAATGTACTCATGGCAATAATTTTGTTGACAACAGAGTTCCGTGAAGACTAAGATGATGACTACGACTACTATGGCGATCCGTAGAAATGAGGTCACGTGGACTACATGGACTGCCTGTGGCTGAGATGGAGTCGCTATGCAATGTACTTTCCGCTGTTTTCTGAATGTAATAAATGTCATGAGACAGTTCAGTATGTATGTCTTGTGAAAAATATACTACTTGTAATGCTTTTACGCATTGTGCAATGATACCATTTTGCTGTGTTGTCAACAATGATCTTGGGGTTGGCAAATATACATAGGAGGGTCTAGAAGATAAATCCGGGTTCTCACATGATGTAAGATGCTCTGGTGTTGTGGAGTTAGTTGTTTTTGCAGGAGGGGGAGAGGAAATGAGGGTGCTGTGTGGTGGGGGAACCGAAAGTTACCAAAGCAGCCCCGACCTATTATGTAGATGAGGGCAGTATTGTTACTGTGGTTCTCCATGCAGCAAGGACAAAAGGGGAATTTCGCATGCTAAAGACTAGGTGGCGGAAAGTTTAGAAGGAGGCGGGAGATTTTGCCAACCGCAGGATCGTTCGTATCTAGCTTCAACTAATTTTGGACCGTGCTAGCGCGAAGATCATGCGAGACTATGTACACGGGGCACGCGTCAGCAGTTAATAACTGGTGTGTTGTCCACCCGAGAAAAAAAGACAATAACTCGGGATGATGCGCCGATAGATAGATGTTCACACAGGCGCGGCCAATCGTACGGGTGTAGAGGTGTGTTCACAAAAAAGGGATCAAATGCTCAGCCTATGTATTTCTCATGTAAATGGATAATTTAGTGCCATTGGTTATTTACTTTAAACATAATGCATTGACGTGTTAGTGTACAGGCACACAAAAAGAAATGGATATTGTAGTCCGCTAATTAAAAGTGTTACCTCATATGATTACATAGCCTCCATTTCATAAATTGCGTACCCGTTGAATTCATATATGAATATTACATATATTACTTCATAATAGAACCTTAAATCATCCAAGACTAATGAATTTGAATGCAAGAGTAACAATGGTGCATGTACATGATAGCTACATTGGTTGTTTGAATAAACATCACTGTAACTTAGGCATGCACAATTGAAAAGGTTTATTTATATAGAAAAAATGTGATATATGACTGTCCAATCTTTATAGCGTTGAATCGATATTGTACCTTTGGCCACGATACGAAGTAGATATTGATTTATGTTCAAGCGATGCACGTCCACGATCGCTAGATAGTGATACGTGAATGAATTGTGCAATCTCTCTCACACGCATACATATCTCATTTCCCCGTGGGCATCGGAATCACACACGCGCACTTCGTGTATTTCTCTCCCTCCGTCAAGGTTAGAATTCGTCTTTCTACCCCGTCTTACAAGTCTCTCACACAGAAACGCACATGCTCTCTTTGTCGAACATGCTCGTCCCTTTAATTCCGCCCACCCACAGCCACTAATGTCTCAAAGGATAATTATGTCTCTCACACATATGCCTAAGGTTAACTCGAGTTCCAGAACCATATGAATACATGCAATGGGATTCCAGCAGAGCACCTTTTGTTTTGAGATCTCGCTCTCTCTCTCTATCTCTCTCTCTCACACACGCGCGTAGCCATTGTTTATCGCTTCATTTTTCGGGCACTTGCATGCACACCGTTTGTTTATCTCCGTGATGCTTTAAGTATGCCTCGCATACATCCTATCTACCTATCCCTTAATATAGATATGGGTCACACAAACTCCTTCTCCCTACTAGCAAGATGCCCATGCGTTGCACGGAACATCAAGATGCATTTGTATGATTAGTTTATCTTGTGGGAGAAAAAGATGAACGAGGGAATGCCTTATTTGCAAATGTGGAGAGGGGTGTGGGTATCTTTTTGCAAAATTGCCATAGTTTCCTTCCTATCCGTCAGATATAAATCGGATGGCCTATATTGCAGGATGGCAGGAACACCATCATCACCAACTCTGTTTTTATAAGAGTAGAGATATGTAAGTGTCACTACCCCCCCCCACCCACCCACCCACACACACACACTTCCCGACACCGAAGGAGTAGGGTGACACCTCAATCTTGATACTAATCTATCGACTGGCTTCTCTCTCAAACACACACACACATACTACCCGACACCGAAGGAGTAGGGTGGCACCTCGATCTTGATAGTAATCTATCTACTCCTCTTTCAAACACACACACACACACACACACACACACACACACACACTCGCTAGTTGTGCCTCTGTGCCTACCGCACACACTCTCGGTACATCTTTCTCTCCCTCCCATTGCCCACCCCCTAACCCCAACAATGACAGCAGAAGGGTGACAACTCGATCTAATCTTAATCTGTCAATCGGTTTCTCTCACAAACATTGTGTCTTTGTGCCTCGCTCAAACACACGAGATATGTCTTTTTCTCCATAGCCCCCTCGATATGTAGGGGTTGTTTAGTTTTCAGCCACAAATTGCCACACTTTGCCACGCCTCATTTTAGGCAAGTTTGACCAAGTTAGGTGGGTGTTTGGTTCTAGCCACACCTAAGCCAAGAATTTCTTATGATCAGTGAACCCCACATGTCATAGAGACAAAAAGTGTGGCAAGATTCCCTTAGGCAAGCCAAAAGTGTGGCTAACAATTTGAGCAACTCAAATTAGGCAAGTGTGGCAAAAATAACGTGGCAACACAAGGGAAATATAGTCACAATCCAAACAACCCCGTAGACTTCTCGCGCGCGCACAGCTGTAGTGACGATGACGCTGAACCCAATGTGCCTTGTTTTCACCGGCCTCATGTGATAGTTTTCACCCTATTTTCTGTTAATTAACAAGAAAACCTTTTCTTTGTTACTACTAGTGAATCTAAAATCATCTGGGGCATACATATAATATATCACTTCAACCCAATTATCACAGTAACTATTTTAAAAGAAACTAGCTAGATGCCCGTGCGTTGCATGGAACATCAAGATGCATTTGTATGAGTAGTTTATCTTGTGAGAGACTAGCAAGATGCCCATCCATTGCACGGAACATCAAGATGCATTTATATGAGTAGTTTATCTTGTGAGAGAAAAGGATGAATGAGGGAAGGCCTTATTTGCAAATGTGGAGAGGGGTGTGGGTATCTTTTTGCAAAATTGCCATAGTTTTCTTCCTATCCGTCAGATATAAATTGGACGGCCTATATTGCAGGATGGCAGGCACACCATCATCACCAACTATGTTTTTATAAGAGTGTAGATGTTACTCCCACTGTGGGTAGTCTTAGTGTGTGCTTCTCGTCGTTCTGCGAGTTGACGGGACACAGCAAAGTTAATACGTAGTAGTATTTAGTACTCTCTCCAAAAAGGGCCGACCATGTCCATGGCTACCATCATGTGCTCGGTCATTGAGTACAAGCACTATTCACGTGCCATCGAGGGGGGGAAATATTGTGTAGCACTAGGCGCCATCTTGGTGCACGACTCACTTACACACTTCTTATCTCCATTTTCTTGCATGACACGTGCACCTTGATGCTAGATGTCCCCCGTGTTGGCAAAAGGATGAACAAAGTGCGATGGGCTGGCGTTTTCGCCATCTATTGAGGTCGATTAACTAACCACATGTAATCGACTCTTGGGAGGGACAGTTTTTTTTGTGGGTTTGGGGCAACTTGCTCCAATTTAACCCTCATGTTTGGATACTTTAGGGCTATTTGAGCCCAAACTAGCTCAAACTAACTCTAACCCATGGATCCAAACAAGGCCAAAGTTAGTCTCGGAAAACGCAATAAGCCCTATATACATGGACATACGAAGTACATGATACTAGCAAACGCTCACCATTAGTAGTAGTTCATTGGTTGGTTTTGATTTTTTGATTCAGCTGTTGTGTTGCTATCGTCCAATATTCGCGTGTGGTTGTTTCTAGAATAAAAAAAATGAGGTGCCCCTACTTATGTTACTCCCACTATGCCTAGCCTCAGGTTAGTAGGTGACCTTGCGCTTGGCTCTTCGCCTCTTCTGGAACTTGAACAATAATGATGGTACTACAGTAGTACTTCTGGCAATCTGACGCCAAATGAACTGATGCACGTCCACCGCTTGTAAGCAAAAGTTTCTCCTTGTGCTGTGAGCCACCGCACACGCATTGGCGAGGGAGAAGGCATAGTAAGCAAGCTTCTCGTCGTTCTACGAGTTGACAGGACACATCAATGTTATTTAGTATGTACTCTCTCCAAAAAGGGCTGACCATGTCATGGCTAGCCCCTCCCCATCCCGTGCTCCGGCGTTGAGTACGTGCACTATTCATGTGCCATGGAGGAGAAAAAATATTGCGAAGTATGTTCCATCAAAGTGCACAACTCACTTATGCATTGCATATCTAATTATCTCCATTTTCTTGCATGACACGTGCACCTTGATGCTAGATGTCTCGCGTATTCGCAAAAGGATGAACAAAGCTCATGTAAAAAAATGAGTTGAAGAACATAGATTCTCGACGACCGAGAAGGAGCAAGGAACCTTGCGCATTTTCCCTTGTTTTTTGCCGCATGCCCACCTATAAACAAATAAAAGAACATGAACTCTTCACTAAACACTAGAGACAATACGGCGGGATGCTAAGTTGAAGATGTTTTATAGTTTATATTGATAACCACGCAAGAACCCACGCATGTACAGGACGCATGCAGTCATGCATGTACACACGCGAACGCACTAACTCATGTTGATCCAACTCCTGCACATACGCGCACAACATGGAGCACACAACGCACGTACACAACACATGCATGCACACAAACTCGGCCACAGAATGCACGTGAATAACACATGCATGTGCACACAGTCGGCTGCATGGAGGCGTGCGCCATCTGCGGTGACGTCTGGTTCGTCATGCTACGGCGAAGCCCGCACACAACAGCGCCTACACATCTCTTGCAGCACCTCTTTGTCGTCATTGCTCAATGACTAGTCAGAGACGAAGACGACCGCAGCCTCGACCTTAGAGCTAGCACCGATGGAAAAGCACGCACGCTGCATGCACACGAGCATGTACGGAGTCCCCACGACGTGGTGCGTCCCCAATCGCCTCTACTCCTTCTGCGCACATTGTCTATCAAGGCGGCTGCATGCCTAATGATGATGTGGGTGAGATCTTCTAGGACTCAGATGATGAGGAGGAAAGTTATGGGGAGTGGGCTCTCATGCAAGAGCCTAGTTATATGCGGATTCCTAGACAAATAGAATAAATGTGAAGAAAGAGAAAGAGAAAGAGAGAAGGTTGAAAAAGGTACTAAGTGATGTTATAGCCAACCTTGTAGCCCACACTACTATATGAGTGACTACTAGCAATGTGCCCGTGTGTTGCAGTGGATCCAAAATAGAATAATACATGTTCACAAAACTTGAAAGAAAAGCACTCTAGTTTGGTGTATATATCACTAAAAATATACTCGTATTAGGTTTCACTCAAAATATATTCCTTGTGGCTGTTTTGATGACGTGGGGGCGGATGTGGTTGGTTTCAAGATACTAAGGGGTTTCTACAAATTGGAGCATAGAAGTGGGGTCTTGTTGCAAAAATGCCATGACTTACATCATAGTCGTTAGATGCAGATCTGATGGTCAGAAATGACGGATGGCAGACACACCATCATCACCAACTGAATTTTTTATACGATTAACTATAGGAGTGGAGATAAATGGTGGTTATACATGACATGGCAGTTTCTTATAGCCATCAGCTGGCTATACTATTAACCATGCTCTTAGGCTGGTCAGTCACTAGTCTAAGTTACTACATCCATAATGCAAAGTAACATAGTAGTAGTGTCATACTAGTTGGCTTCATTTATTACCTTGTAGACTCATCCTCTCTTGGAAAGCGCTGTGTTACAGTAACATCTTTTTTTCTCAAATACACACAAGTGTGCGTATCATTAATTAAAGAAGAGAGGGGAAAGAGCCCCAAATCCACGGTTACAAGCATATTTAACTTCGGAATTAATTCGGCACCACCCTAGTTTCTACTCCCCCTGTCCCATAATATAAGAGTGTTTTTGACACTACACTAGTGTAAAAAATGATCGTATATTACGGGATGGAGGGAGTACAATGGACTACTCGCTTGTGCCCCACACTGCCTATTATGTTACTCTAAACACATCTCTCCTCATTAAATACATGCCACATAAGCAAACTTGTCTTGGACTGCTTTATGTTACTACTCCTACCTAGGGGTATGTAACTCCCACTATGAACTGCTGCATGTCAACCGCAGCAAAATTTTCTCCTTGTGTTGCGAGCCACCGCGCACGCGCTGGCGAGGGAGAAGGCGTAGCTTATCGTCGTTCTTGAATTGTCGTGTGTTGGCAAAAGGATGAACAAAGCTCACGTCAATAAAAAAGAGTGGAAGAGCATAGATTCCCGACGACCGAGAAGGAACAAGGAACCTCCTAGTGGAGCATATGCACTCATAATATTTTATATTATTCAGCGATATAAAATCAACCAATCATATCCACAGTGGACTGGAATAGTACGAAACACGGCAGCCCGGTGAAGTTACATCATACTACATGGCTAACCCACGCTATCAACATTTCATATAAAAAGCCGGATCTTCATATAAACATGATGGATTTCATTACCTTTACATGAACTACGCAGTGCTAATCCGGATTTCTTGGTATAATTAATACTCCCTTCGTCCGAAAATACTTGTCCTAGAAAATGGATGTATCTAGACTTATTTTAGTTATAGACACATCCAATTTATCCATTCTTAGAACAAATATTTCCCGCCAGCAGGAGAGAGTACCTAATCTAAATGACCGCCCGCGGATCCCATTGTCGTCCTCATGTCCGGTAGAGACTTGCGGGGTCGATGAAGGTCCTCGGAAGAGACGAAGCAGCAAAGAAACCACCTGAATGCGCAGTCATCGCCTCGGCCGTGGCCTTCATGGGACCCAAGTGGCGCCGGCCTCCCGTGTTCTACTTCTCCTCGATCATGGCGGTGGACACGGAGAAGCCGGCCACCGACTCGTCGCTCTCCACACACCCGACTTCTGTCTCTGCCTGCATGGTGTTGCCGCAGGCACGGGAGGCGCGGCCGCAGGCATGGGAGGCGCGCCCACAGACACGGGAGGCACGGCCATCACAGACACTGGTGGCGCGGTACGACGCGACAACAGCGACGCTCGTACCAGCGTGCTCGCCGCCGTGCCGGCGTGGAGCAACTCGCCGCTCCTCACTAGAGTGGCGAGTTGTTGAACCACGCACCAGATTGGGGCGGCAACTGGCTCCGTCGGGCCAAGCGAGGTTGATGAACCACCGAGCGGCCTCGCCCGTATCCAAAGGGCTCGGCGGGCCACCCAGCCGGGTAGTATGCCAGAGAATGGCTCCTGGGAAGCCATCGGAAGAGTGGAGAAAATGGTGAAGGAGGAGATGGGGGAGCGGCAGAGGGGTGCGATTCTTGCCCGCTGTCTGTCTGGTCTTGTTTAAATAGAGGGCGGACGGTTGGAGCTTGGCCAGCGTCTGGCCTAGTTTAAACTGAGGGCGGACGGGAGGAGCTCATGTTGCGTTTAATTCTAGCCCGCTCATGAACAGACGTGTGGTTGGAGTAGGTTTGTCGGTTTGCATGCGGGTTCAACGAAGGGGTTTGATGGAGGCAAGGAGGCGTGTTCAGCCGGGCGTGCAGCGGGTGGTGCAGTACTATTCGATTTGACACCGGGCGACACAATTCCCGATACAGCTTTAATGCAGACGAGGGAGGGGTAGCGGTTCCCAAAATGTTGAATGGCCAATGATGCATCCTCCTTCAATTAGCATCATGCACGCATGAGGGAAGTAATGGGAGGAGGATGGGGAAAAGAGGCTGCACGATCTGAATGCAACAAGTTTGCACTCATATAAAGGCGCCCCTCCATTCCAATGCATCTACCACATCGTACGCACCTAAGCATTTGCCTAAGCACCTACACTAAGCGCAAAAGTGCTCACTCCAGACTCATGGAGGCGATGCGCGCGAGCGGCAAGTAGCTGTGCCAGATTGTCCACGACGCTGCCTGCGGCATGGCACCGAGGATCGTCTCCAGACGGTGATCACGACCGGCTAGTGGATGGCCGCCGTCGACGCCAACTACGACTCTCATTTGGACCAGATGATCATTGCCACCACCAACAAGTTCACCGTCCTCAAGAAGATCAGGGACAACATCGTCGTACTCCTCCAGCCCGCACGCCCGGGCTCCTCATTGCCTGCCAGCCTAATCGGCCTCCATGGACAGAACCTCTTTCAAGCACTGGTGGCCCTGTGACTGCCCGTCAACGCCACGAAGAATGTCCACCTGGGGGTCGCGTCATGGGAATCGCGAGTCGTAGTGGATGAAACATGATGGTTGTTGTAGTTGAACTTCCATGTACAAGCTGTCATGTCTACGGACACATGCATTGCATACCGATCACTAGAAGGAGTAGTAGAGAAAGCTAGGCGGATAAATAGTTCCTTATAGTCAAGCGGACCGATGCTACTACTTGTTCCAAAGACATGCACACCATTGAAATAGTCCATCTATATCAATATACATAGAGAGGGAATATATTTTTACAAGAGAGGAAATAGTTCATCCATCCACAATGCCCTGCTGCTGGTGCAGCATCTTCTTCTTGTTGTGGTTCTCATTTTCTATGGGAGACGGCTTCACAACAAGCTCTCTGGACCTTGCAGCTATCTCGAAACTCACACGGGCATCGAGGACAGCATATTTTATCCGCTCGTACGTCAAGGGAGAATTCTCCCATCCAGACAACCTTAATGCCAGCGTCTCGTCACCCTTCTGAAGATTTGTTCTGAGCACAAAATTTTCTATGTCGAATAGGGATGGTGTCGGTTTATCACAATCTTCTACAGGATTTTTTTGTTTGTAGGTCAGTGATGCTTTTAAAATCAAGGTTGTATGGCTCCAACTTCTGTTTGTCCCCTCCGATGGCTGCCCCACAGAAGTATATGTCCTCCCGAGACAAGAAATCATGAAACTCACCCGGTATGGAGGGCGCGTGTATGATGTGGTACACCAAAACATCATCTTCGAGGCATAGCTGAAGGACGGCGGCGCGTTGGATCTTCCCAGTGGCACGCTCCGTGTACTCTGTGTCGAGACCGATGACCTTCATCTCCACCTTTTGGATTGAGTTGGATACATTGTTGATCCACTTCCGAACAACCCTTGGGTGGTCGGTGACTGTGGCAACTATGCTTAATGAGCCTTCGATGAGGACATGTTGGATGCTAAAAACCTGCATCTCGATCTCTTTTGCCATTTGGAACCGCTGTGTAATGCCCCAAGTCCGGAGCTTCAGATGCCTTAAAGGGTTTCCGGGTTTGGTCGTGTGATTTGTTTGGTCCGTTGCATTTTATCTTTGCATCATGTGCATTGCATCATGTCATTTCTTTTCTTAACTCAACTAAATGAATCGTATGGATCTTCGATCCATTTAAACCGAGGGAAGGGTGAATTCTCTTTATAACATATCCTCTCGATATTTAGAGAGCTACAGTAAATTTTCCAATTATTTGGATTTACCGCAAACACACTTGCAAAATATTTCCCCATGCCTTCGTCCCATACCTCATCTCCTTCTCTTTTCCTATCTTTTGCTAGTCCTGTTTTCCCTTCTCTATTAATGTCCATTCTTTTCCTATAAATTCTAGACCGTGCCAGGACCACCTCCTCCAATTTTCAGATCCTTTGGACTTGTTTTGGTTGGATTCAAAAATGGCTCAAGTTTGAATCTAACTCAAACTTGAATTATTTTTCTATCTCTAAAATATCGCCAAACCATTTTATTATATTTGTGCAAAGTTCTGGCGCTCCAAGAATATTTTATTTTCTGAAATATTCTTTCCCTAACCCTCTCTTTATTTTTTCTTCTCACTATTTGTTTTTCCTGTTAAAGCAAATTAGAGGGAGAGAGAAGAGAGTAGAGAGAGCCCAGCCGAACTGGGCTCCAGCGAGGCCCATCCAGCCAGCAGGCCTCTGGCCACTTCCCCTCCCTGGGCTAGCCTCCAAGGCCCAGTTCCTCCCCTCCTAACCCTAACCCTCTCCCTGGCCCGATCCCCATCTCCCGTTCTCCTCCTCCCGCAGCGCCGCACACATTCAGCGCCGCACCTCCCTCTTCTTCCCTCCTGCTTCGTCCCCATGGCGCCGTCGTCGCCCCGGCTTCTCCTTCCTCGCATTGCACCACCATGGAGGCCCAAGCCGCCATCCCCATCGGGCGTCCACCTCCATCCCGTGCCTGCGACCTTGCTCTAGGGAGAGAGGAGTTCGATCCCGACCGCTCCATGCCAAGAGTGGTGCCTTGCATCGCCGCCTCCTCGCCATGGCGCTCTGCCGGCCGACGAGCCCAAGCCTGCCGCTGCGCCGACCGAGTCTCCTTCCGCTGCTCCTCTGCCTCAACTCCGGCCAGACCGAATCGGTTCCCCGCCGCCTCGCCCAGTCCATGGGGTCGCCTCCTTGTGCTCCTTTGCCCTGCCTCGTCATCCGATGACCGGCGTTGCCTCCAGCGGCCACGGGTCCTGCGCCATGCTCCGGCACCGCATTACTGCAACCTGGTTGCTTGCGTCGGCATGGATGCCCGCAGGACGACGCCACCGTCCTCTTGCTGCAACGTTGCCGGGCTCCTCTCCACGCGCGCCTAAACCCCTGCTTTGCTCCTGAAGACACGCAGCAGCCCGTTAGCTCCTGCGATGCCTGCCGCTGCCGTTGTTTCCCTTGGTCATACGAACAAATGCCTCCACCGGAAACCGCCAAGACATACCAGGATTCGCCAAGTACCACGTCGTCGGTGTCCCTCCAAGTTTGATGTTGGAACGTGCACGACTACGCATTCGCCAAGTACCGCGACGCCCCCTTGAAGAGTTTGGTTTCGACAAGTACATCCACGATGACCCGAACATCTACAGAAAAACGTGTACGGCTACCGTCGAGGACCGATAGTGCCACTACTTCTACTACCGTCGCGGGAACGACTACTTCCACTACTTCCACTACGAACGTCCCAAGAACGTCTACTTCCTCTACTTGGCACCGAACGAGAGCCGTCCCGTTTGCACACTTCGAAGGGATAACCCCGAGACGACGTCCGTGAACGAATGCTTGCGATGTTTGGGATGCTCATGTTTGCACTGTGTCCAGATTGTCACTCGTTTCCTTGTCGCCAACTCATGGGACACCCGGTATCCGGGAGTGCCCCACCATCTTTTGCACGCATAAGCATACTTCTCCTTTGCATCGGTATCTCAATCGAGTTACCGGAACCGATATGTTGCCGTGGCATCATTTTCGGATTCGTTGCCGTGGCACCCCTTTCCTTCCACCATGGTGACAAATGCTTCCTAATGCACTTGTCGACTTTTAATAAAAATTGCATAAACTTGTTCATGTCATCCGCATCATGATAACAACAATTAAAATGTTTAAATTGTTGTTGCAATAAATTACTAATGCATATGGGGATTTGCCGGATTTGTTGTTTGTTATATCAGGCCCCATTTAAACTGTTTTATGGGTATAATTTTGTTATGCTTCACCTCTTGCCATGTTAACCAACATTTAATATTGTTGGGTACCTAACCGGTAGAGAACTAAATAATTGACGTGGTGTTCGTCAATATGCAACTCGTTGCATATTGAGCTCCACTTAATTTGTAGGATTGTTTGTGCACTTTGCCCTGCCATGCTTCATTAAACCGGACATGCGTCATATTTGGTTGTGCATCATGCCATGTTCATGTCATGGTTGTTTACTATGTTGTGTGCTTCTTTCCAGTGTTGCTTCTTCGGGTTGGGTCTGATAACGTTGCGTATGTGAGGATCCGTTCGTCTACGTCCGTTTGTCTTCTTCATGGGCTCGTTCTTCTCCCTTGCGGAATTTCAGGCAAGATGATCATACCCTCGAAATCACTTCTATCTTTGCTTGCTTAGTTGCTCGCTCTTTTGCTATGCCTATGCTGCGATACCTACCACTTGCTTATCATGCCTCCTAAATTGTTGAACCAAGCCTATAACCCACCTTGTCCTAGCAAACCGTTGTTTGGCTATGTTACCGCTTTGCTCAGCCCCTCTTATAGCGTTGTTAGTTGCAGGTGAAGATTGAAATTTGTTCCTTGTTGGAACATGGAGATGTTGTTCCTTGTTGGAACATGTTTACTTGTTGGGATATCACAATATATCTTATTTAATTAATGCATCTATATACGTGGTAAAGGGTGGAAGGCTCGGCCTTATGCCTGGTGTTTTGTTCCACTCTTGCCGCCCTAGTTTCCGTCATATCGGTGTTATGTTCCCGGATTTTGCGTTCCTCACGCGGTTGGGCTATTATGGGAACCCCTTGACAGTTCGCCTTAAGTAAAGCTCTTCCAGCAATGCCCAACATTGGTTTTACCATTCGCCACCTAGCCTTTTTCTTTCCCTTGGGTCGGCCAGCCGAAGGGTCATCATTATTTTACCCCCCCCCCCCTGGGGCCAGTGCTCCTCTGAGTGTTGGTCCAACTGAGCGATGTCCGAGGCTACCAGGGGCAACTCTGGGCTGGCTTACCCGACGTCTGGCTCATCTGAGGGTGCCCTGAGAAAGAGATATGTGCAGCTCCTATCGGGATTTGTCAGCACATTCGCGCGGTGTTGCTGGTTTAGTTTTACCCTGTCGAATTGTCTTGTTGTACCGGGATACCGAGTCTGATCGGAATGTCTCGGGAGGAGGTCTATTCCTTCATTGACCGTGAGAGCTTGTGATGGGCTAAGTTGGGACAACCCTGCAGGGATTTGAACTTTCGAAAGAAGTGCCCGCAGTTATGGGCAGATGGGAACTTGTTAATGTCCGGTTGTAGAAAACCTGAACTCGACCTTAATTAAAATGAATCAACAGCGTGGGTTACCGTGATGGTCTCTTTCCGGCGGAGTCCGGGAAGTGAACACGGTGTTGGAGTTATGCTTGACGTAGGTTGTTTTAGGATCACTTCTTGATCGTACTTTCACGACCATGCTTTGCCTTCTCTTCTCGCTCTCTTTTGCGTATGTTAGCCACCATATATGCTAGTCGCTTGCTGCAGCTGCACCTCATACCTTTTTCTTACCATAAGCTTAAATAGTCTTGATCGCGAGGGTGCGAGATTGCTGAGTCCCTGTGGCTCACAGATACTTCCAAAACCAGTTTGCAGGTGCCGATGAGTCCGTGCAGATGACGCAACCAAGCTCAGGAGGAGCTCATTGAAGATCTTGTCCTTCATGTTGTTTCGTTCTAGTTGATCAGTAGTGGAGCCCAGTTGGGGTCGATCGGGGACCTTTGTCGCTTTTGGGGTTCTTCTTTTATTTTGGTTCCATAGTCGGACCTTGATTGTATCTGGATGATGTAATGTTTTATTCATGTAATTGTGTGAAGTGGCGAGTGTAAGCCAACTATGTATCTTTTTCCCCTATTGTATTACATTGGTTGTGTGAAGATTACCTCACTTGCGACATTGTTTTCAATGTGGTTATGCCTCTAAGTCGTGCTTCGACACGTAGGAGATATAGCCGCATCGAGGGCGTTACAAGTTGGTATCAGAGCCTTCCCCGACCTTAGGAGCCCCCACTGCTTGATCGTTTTTAGCAGCCGTTGTTGAGTCTAGAAAAATATTTTGAGTCATTTAGGAATTATATATCGGAGAGTTTAGGAATTATTTTTACTTACCAGTCTCCTCATCGCTCTGGTAAGGCATCCTGACGTAGAGTTTTGACTCTTCTCTTCTCAAATTTCACTAAAAAATTTAGGATCACGTGGGTATCTTGGAATCGTTCCGATGGTTTTGTGATGAGAACATTGTCTTGGTGCCTCCTGTCAGGGGTTTTGTGGAAGTGTCCCAGGGAGTTGAGCTCTGAGGTGTTGTCGTCATAATTTTATTGTTGCAGTTCTGGAATACCTGAGTTTAGTACGCCGACATCGAAAATCTCTTTTATGCAGTTCGTTGGTGAGATAACGTCGACGCCACCCAGTACTGGGGCGGGAGTTCGGGAGTATCGCCATAACTTGTATAACGGATGCTTTTCGAATGTTGTGGTAGATGATTTCCGAAGGTTTCTTGCTTATGTGTTGAAGGATGGATACAGCTGGATGTAGGATTTGCTAGTTTGGGTGAGATATTATGCTTCCCCTGTATCCCCAACACCTGATTGCATAACCGGAAAATTTCGGGAGTTTCATAAGTGGGAATTCAAGTAGCTCTTAGGATATCTTTCTGACAGATATATGATATGAAATTGGGGTTCGACGTCTAGTGGTCCGCCTATTCACGGTTAGTTTTACAGTGGTCTCGTTGTGTCTTAAAGAGTCCTTGGCTATGCCGACCCGGGGACGCTTTGTATGTCATGTGCACTGCCTTGTACATGATGGTGATGTACGATCGAGCCCGTGTAGGCCCCACCACGAAAACTTCGGGCGAAATCTCTATCATATGTTTGTTCCGGCTTATTTTGCAAGCCAATCCTTTGTTTTGTTTTGAGTTGTGGTATTCGAGTTGCTTCGAAGTCAAATGTTGATTCCATACCTTCCCCAAATGGTGTTCTCATATTCCTATGTGAATACTAATCCTTCTCGTTTATTGAGATTGTCATGCCAATCCAATTCTTTTCCCGTGAGTGGCAGGTGGTCACCTCATGATTTGAGATGTATTCCATAAGACCATATCAAGTTTATTCTTTTCGTTGTTGGTTTTCCAACAACTCCATTCTACCATTTGTTGTAAGCATGCTCCCTCAAGATCTTGTTTCTCGTCGTTCATTCCATTCCATTCTCTTTTCTGTTCCGGAGGCATTGTGATGTTCTTTCTTCAACAATCATCTCGTTTCATCTAAGATCATGTTCTTTCCTGTGCTTATCCATTTAACCGGAGTGTGTGCCCGCTTCTCAACTTCTTTCTTTTTATCAAGTCTTGCTTATCTTTCCAACCGGAGTGCTGTTAGAAGTTGTTCTTCCTTGTCTCTCTCTTCTAATGGAGTGTTTTCAACTTCGTTCATCTCTGTGGTATTCTTTTCTCGAAATGACTTAACTTTTCAAGGTTCTTTGGTTTCACTCGTTTGTCAACGGAGCAACTTAGTCTTACCTCTTCTCTTTCTCTTCCGTTTTTCCCTCCGGTGCCATTCTAGATCTCGGGACGAGATCCTCTCGTAGTGGTGGAGTGTTGTAACGCCCCAAGTCTGGAGTTTCAGATGCCTTCCAGGGTTTCCAGGTTTCATCGTGTGATTTGTTTGGTCCGTTGCATTTTATCTTTGCATCGTGTGCATTGCATCATGTCATTTCTTTTCTTAACTCAACTAAATGAATCGTATGGATCTTCGATCCATTTAAACCGAGGGAAGGGTGACTTCTCTTTATAACATATCTTCTCGATATTTAGAGAGCTACAGTAAATTTTCCAATTATTTGGATTTACCGCAAACACACTTGCTAAATATTTCCCCATGCCTTAGTCCCATACCTCATCTCCTTCTCTTTTCCTGTCTTTTGCTAGTCCCGTTTTCCCTTCTCTATTAATGTCCATTCTTTTCCTATAAATTCTAGACTGTGCTAGGACCACCTCCTCCAATTTTCAGATCCTTTGGACTTGTTTTGGTTGGATTCAAAAATGGCTCAAGTTTGAATCTAACTCAAACTTGAATTATTTTTCTATCTCTAAAATATCGCCAAACCATTTTATTATATTTTTGCAAAGTTCTGGCGCTCCAAGAATATTTTATTTTCTGAAATATTCTTTCCCTAACCCTCTCTTATTTTTTCTTCTCACTATTTGTTTTTCCTGTTAAAGCAAATTAGAGGGAGAGAGAAGAGAGTAGAGAGAGCCCAGCCGAACTGGGCTCCAGCGAGGCCCATCCAGCCAGCAGGCCTCTGGCCACTTCCCCTCCCTGGGCTGGCCTCCAAGGCCCAGTTCCTCCCCTCCTAACCCTAACCCTCTCCTTGGCCCGATCCCCATCTCCCGTTCTCCTCCCTCCCGCAGCACCGCACACATTCAGCGCCGCACCTCCCTCTTCTTCCCTCCTGCTTCGTCCCCATGGCGCCGTCGTCGCCCCGGCTTCTCCTTCCTCGCATTGCACCACCATGGAGGCCCAAGCCGCCATCCCCGTCGGGCGTCCACCTCCATCCCGTGCCTGCGACCTTGCTCTAGGGAGAGAGGAGTTTGATCCCAACCGCTCCACGCCAAGAGCAGCGCCTTGCATCGCCGCCTCCTCGCCATGGCGCCCTGCCGGCCGACGAGCCCAAGCCTGCCGCCGCGTCGACCGAGTCTCCTTCCGCTGCTCCTCTGCCTCAACTCCGGCCAGACCGAATCGGTTCCCCGCCGCCTCGCCCAGTCCATGGGGTCGCCTCCTTGTGCTCCTTTGCCCTGCCTCGTCGTCCGATGACCGGCGTCGCCTCCAGCGGCCACGGGTCCTGCGGCATGCTCCGGCACCGCATTGCTGCAACCTGGTTGCTTGCGTCGGCATGGATGCCCGCAGGACGACGCCACCGTCCTCTTGCTGCAATGCTGCCGGGCTCCTCTCCACGCGCGCCTGCACCCCTGCTTTGCTCCTGAAGACACGCAGCGGCCCGTTAGCTCCTGCGATGCCTGCCGCTGCCGTTGTTTCCCTTGGTCATACAAACAAATGCCTCCACCGGAAACCGCCAAGACATACCAGGATTCGCCAAGTACCACGTCGTCGGTGTCCCTCCAAGTTTGATGTTGGAACGTGCACGACTACGCATTCGCCAAGTACCGCGACGCCCCCTTGAAGAGTTTGGTTTCGACAAGTACATCCACGATGACCCGAACATCTACAGAAAAATGTGTACGGCTACCGTCGAGGACCGATAGTGCCACTACTTCTACTACCGTCGCGGGAACGACTACTTCCACTACTTCCACTACGAACGTCCCGAGAACGTCTACTTCCTCTACTTGGCACCGAACGAGAGCCGTCCCGTTTGCACACTTCGAAGGGATAACCCCGAGACGACGTCCGTGAACGAATGCTTGCGATGTTTGGGATGCTCATGTTTGCACTGTGTCCAGATTGTCACTCGTTTCCTTGTCGCCAACTCATGGGACACCCGGTATCCGGGAGTGCCCCACCATCTTTTGCACGCATAAGCATACTTCTCTGCATCGGTATCTCAATCGAGTTACCGGAACCGATATGTTGCCGTGGCATCATTTTCGGATTCGTTGCCGTGGCACCCCTTTCCTTCCACCATGGTGACAAATGCTTCCTAATGCACTTGTCGACTTTTAATAAAAATTGCATAAACTTGTTCATGTCATCCGCATCATGATAACAACAATTAAAATGTTTAAATTGTTGTTGCAATAAATTACTAATGCATATGGGGATTTGCCGGATTTGTTGTTTGTTATATCAGGCCCCATTTAAACTGTTTTATGGGTATAATTTTGTTATGCTTCACCTCTTGCCATGTTAACCAACATTTAATATTGTTGGGTACCTAACCGGTAGAGAACTAAATAATTGACGTGGTGTTCGTCAATATGCAACTCGTTGCATATTGAGCTCCACTTAATTTGTAGGATTGTTTGTGCACTTTGCCCTGCCATGCTTCATTAAACCGGACATGCGTCATATTTGGTTGTGCATCATGCCATGTTCATGTCATGGTTGTTTACTATGTTGTGTGCTTCTTTCCAGTGTTGCTTCTTCGGGTTGGGTCTGATAACGTTGCGTATGTGAGGATCTGTTCGTCTACGTCCGTTTGTCTTCTTCATGGGCTCGTTCTTCTCCCTTGCGGAATTTCAGGCAAGATGATCATACCCTCGAAATCACTTCTATCTTTGCTTGCTTAGTTGCTCGCTCTTTTGCTATGCCTATGCTGCGATACCTACCACTTGCGTATCATGCCTCCTAAATTGTTGCACCAAGCCTCTAACCCACCTTGTCCTTGCAAACCGTTGTTTGGCTATGTTACCGCTTTGCTCAGCCCCTCTTATAGCGTTGTTAGTTGCAGGTGAAGATTGAAATTTGTTCCTTGTTGGAACATGGAGATGTTGTTCCTTGTTGGAACATGTTTACTTGTTGGGATATCACAATATATCTTATTTAATTAATGCATCTATATACTTGGTAAAGGGTGGAAGGCTCGGCCATATGCCTGGTGTTTTGTTCCACTCTTGCCGCCCTAGTTTCTCTCATATCGGTGTTATGTTCCCGGATTTTGCGTTCCTCACGCGGTTGGACTATTATGGGAACCCCTTGACAGTTCGCCTTAAGTAAAGCTCTTCCAGCAATGCCCAACATTGGTTTTACCATTCGCCACCTAGCCTTTTTCTTTCCCTTGGGTCGGACAGCCCAAGGGTCATCATATTTTACCCCCCCCCCCCGGGCCAGTGCTCCTCTGAGTGTTGGTCCAATTGAGCGATGTCCGAGGCTACCAGGGGCAACTCTGGGCTGGCTTACCCGACATCTGGCTCATGTGAGTGTGCCCTGAGAAAGAGATATGTGCAGCTCCTATCGGGATTTGTCGGCACATTCGGGCGGTGTTGCTGGTTTAGTTTTACCATGTCGAAATGTCTTGTTGTACCGGGATACCGAGTCTGATCGAAATGTCTCGGGAGGAGGTCTATTCCTTCGTTGACCGTGAGAGCTTGTGATGGGCTAAGTTGGGACACCCCTGCAGGGATTTGAACTTTCGAAAGCCGTGCCCGCGGTTATGGGTAGATGGGAATTTGTTAACGTACGGTTGTAGAAAACCTGAACTCAACCTTAATTAAAATGAATCAACAGCGTGGGTTACCGTGATGGTCTCTTTCCGGCGGACTCCGGGAAGTGAACACGGTGTTGGATTTATGCTTGACGTAGGTTGTTTTAGGATCACTTCTTGATCATACTTTCACGACCGTGCTTTGCCTTCTCTTCTCGCTCTCTTTTGCGTATGTTAGCCACCATATATGCTAGTCGCTTGCTGCAGCTCCACCTCATACCTTTTTCTTACCCATAAGCTTAAATAGTCTTGATCGCGAGGGTGCGAGATTTCTGAGTCCCTGTGGCTCACAGATACTTCCAAAACCAGTTTGCAGGTGCCGATGAGTCCGTGCAGATGACGCAACCAAGCTCAGGAGGAGCTCGTTGAAGATCTTGTCCTTTATGTTGTTTCGTTCTAGTTGATCAGTAGTGGAGCCCAGTTAGGGTCGATCGGGGACCTTTGTCGCTTTTGGGGTTCTTCTTTTATTTTTGTTCCGTAGTCGGACCTTGATTGTATCTGGATGATGTAATTTTTTATTTATGTAATTGTGTGAAGTGGCGAGTGTAAGCCAACTATGTATCTTTTTCCCCTATTGTATTACATGGGTTGTGTGAAGATTACCTCACTTGTGACATTGCTTTCAATGCGGTTATGCCTCTAAGTCGTGCTTCGACATGTAGGAGATATAGCCGCATCGAGGGCGTTACACGCTGGACCCAAGGGCTATGGTTTGGAGAATTAGGATTAGATGGCTATTCTAACTGAAGAAGATGATTATTTTTATGGGCTTCAGAATTACTACAAAAGGATGTGAAGAGGTTAAAAACATGTGAATGCAGTGTGGTTTGGATGCAAATGAAGATCAAGGAGCAGTGAAGAAGCCGAGGAAAATCGGTTCTCGATGGAGAAGTAAATGGGAGAAATTATGCGCATGCATGAGGAGAGCTCCGGTGGTATGACTGCTGCATGCAATGGATTGGACGGGATCTTCGGTTGCCTTTTCTCTCTCCCACTCGCACATAATAGCCCACTTGCATGCTGCAGTTTGTTGGCTGGAGTCTGGCTGCAGCTGCTCATGCATACGCTAATTAATGTTGTGAATGCAGGGCATGGAGGGAAATGGGCGCATGCAAAAGGGTATATACGCAGACTAATTAGAGAAATACTGAAAAAAAATATGCGCAAACAAGAGAGGGCCGAAGGGAGTACTACTCATGTTCCTACTACTCCTACTAGTAGTAGTTGTACACCTGTGGTACACTTGATGGTCAAAATACTATTATTCATCCGGTCCTCACAGTGAAGTGACAAGACCCTGTGCCTGAGGTGACACCAGTCCAGGCGGCGTGTCCAGGTTACCAAAGTCAGCCTCACCTTGTGCACTGTGCAGTCACTGTCACCGCTGATGTATAACATGCCTCGCCTCGTCTCCCTCTCCCCTAGCACCACTCCATCTCAATCTCCGTCTCACCGGAGATCCTGAGGTCACTCTTCATCATCTCACTGTGCCCCCGCGTACCCTCGCCTCGCTTACCTCCCCTAGTACCACTATTCCCTTGCTGGCCGCTCCAGCACCGAAAGCCTTCTCCCCCGTAAATCAAGCCCCCAAAACCCCACCTTCCAAACTCCACCATGGTCGAACGCGAACCGCGCAGCATCCATATGAGCCGCGATTGGAGAAATCTCCCCACTGACGTCCTCGACCTCTGTTGTTCGTGTATGGATATGTTGAGCACCCTGCGGCTGGCTGCATGCTCGACGGGCATGCACACGGCCATCGTCGAATCGAGGCCTAAGCTATTCAAGACACCCTGCTTGCTGCTATCAGGTCTTGCGAGATTTTCTCATCATGATACGGAGGCGTACATGATGCCCCTTGACTTCAATCCGACCTCCATTAGCCGAAACTTCTATGCAGGTATGTAGTGGGTTGTCGTATATCATTTCCCTCGACTTCGATCCGATCACCATCACCCGACACATCTTGCAGGTATGTACTGGGTTGGCATGAACTCCCACTGGATGGCTGCCGTCAAAGAAGATGGCGAAAAGTTGGTGCTCGTGAACTTCCAGACCTCCCATGAGATTATCCTTCCTCCGTTGGATGATATAGAGTTTTACCTTCGCGGTCCAAGTCATCTAGATTACGTCGCCAGTTGGACGCACCTTGTTTTGCAGAAGATTGTAATCTGCCAAGTGCCCACACGACATGCGGATTACGCAAACTTCAAGCTAATTGCGTTGTTCGACAAGGGACTCGCCTATCTTTCTGCCGGTGCCTTCTTTAGCTGGAGATAGCTCGGCTCGCAGTGGATCGTCATCAAAGCTGATACACACTTCTATGATGCTATTGAACACAATGGCATCATCTACGTGATCGACAAAGAAGATGGCACCACGTATTGCTGGGACGGTGCATGTAAGTTGTTTCTGTCTGATGTTAATGATGACGCCATGACACTGTTTGAACTTTTTGTGATGATGGACATATCCATGTTTGAGCAGAATTTGAGTAGAACTACGGCAATGTATTAGAGACGACGTAAATCAGCTATATTTGGACTGAGTTAATTCATGCAATTGTGACCATGTCATTACAGCCAATTTGTACCCCTGAATAATCAAACTGTTAGGAAGATATTGATATTCTCCTTATTTTATAGTAATCTATATACTACTAAATATGAGTGTGTATGAATGGTCATGTTAGTTTCCTCATTTTCATGATGTAGAAACATGCATCACACTGTTGATTTCATCTAACCATACATTAGGGAAGTGAATGTGCATATGGAGAACTCTATATTTTGAAGTAGTGAAATCCTGTAATGCTTACCATGTGTACATACCTATGTTCGCCCTTCAGCAATCAATAGCTAGAATAATATGCTCACAAAAATTTTGCCCACAGAACATGAGTATATAACAATGCATGGTCTGTTAGTTTCCTTGAAGAATTTGTTTGTGAGGACAGGACATGATTACATGATGACCTACAAGTATAGGGGATCTATCATAGTCCTTTCGATAAGTAAGAGTGTCGAACCCAACGAGGAGCAGAAGGAAATGATAAGCGGTTTCCAGCAAGGTATTCTCTGCAAGTACTGAAACAAGTGGTAACAGATAGTTTTGTGATAGGATAATTTGTAATGAGCAACAAGTAACAAAAGTAAATAAAGTGCAGCAAGGTGGCCCAATCCTTTTTGTATCAAAGGACAAGCCTGGACAAACTCTTATATAGAGAAAAGCGCTCCCGAGGACACATGGGAATATCATCAAGCTAGTTTTCATCACGCTCATATGATTCGCGCTCGATACTTTCATAATTTGGTATGTGGGTGGACCGGTGCTTGGGTACTGTCCTTACTTGAACAAGCATCCCACTTATGATTAACCTCTATTGCAAGCATCTGCAACTACAACAAAAGTATTAAGGTAAACCTAACCATAGCATGAAACATATGGATCTAAATCAGCCCCTTACGAAGCAATGCATAAACTAGGGTTTAAGCTTCTGTCACTCTAGCAACCCATCATCTACTTATTACTTCCCAATGCCTTCCTCTAGGCCCAAATAATGGTGAAGTGTCATGTAGTCGACGTTCACATAACACCACTAGAGGAGAGACAACATACATCTCATCAAAATATCGAACGAATACCAAATTCACATGACTACTAATAGCAAGACTTCTCCCATGTCCTCAGGAACAAATGTAACTACTCGCAAAGCATAAACATGTTCATAATCAGAGGGGTATTAATATGCATATAGGATCTGAACATATGATCTTCCACCAAATAAACCAACTAGCATCAACTACAAGGAGTAATTAACACTACTAGCAACCTAGCTACTAGCACCAATCCTGGACTTGGAGACAAGAATTGGATACAAGAGATGAACTAGGGTTTTGAGAGGAGATGGTGCTGATGAATATGTTGATGGAGATTGCCCTCTCCCGATGAGAGGAGCGTTGGTGATGACGATGGCGATGATTTCCCCCTCCGGGAGGGAAGTTTCCCCGGCAGAATAGCTCCGCTAGAGCCCTAGATTGGGGTAGTTGATACGTCCATTTTGCATCATGCTTTTATATCAATATTTATTGCATTATGGGCTGTTATTACACATTAAGTCACAATACTTATGCCTATTCTCTCTTATTTTACAAGGTTTACATGAAGAGGGGGAATGCCGGCAGCTGGAATTCTAGGCTGGAAAAGGAGAAAATATTAGAGACCTATTCTGCACAACTCCAAAAGTCCTAAAACTTCATGGGAGCATGTTTCAGAATATATAAAAATTATTGGGCAAAGGAAGTACCAGAAGGGGGCCACTCACCATCCACGGGGGTGGGGGCATGCCCTTCCCCCCTGGGCATGCCCCCTGCCTCGTGGGCCCCCTGGTAGGCCTCCGGTGCCCATCTTATTCTAGATGAGGTCTTTCGTCCGAGAAAAAATCATAAGCAAGCTCACTGGACGAAACTCCGCCGCCACGAGGCGGAACCAATCTAGGGCTCCGGCGGAGCTGTTCTGCCGGGGAAACTTCCCTCTGGGAGGGGGAAATCATCGCCACCGTCATCATCATCGATCCTCTCGTCGGGAGGAGGTCAATCTCCATCAACATCTTCACCAGCACCATCTCATCTCGAACCCTAGTTCATCTCTTGTATCCAATCTTTGTCCCAAAACCTCATATTGGTACCTGTGGGTTGCTAGTAGTGTTGATTACTCCTTGTAGTTGATCCTAGTTGGTTTATTCAGTGGAAGATCATATGTTCAGATCCTTTATGCATATTAATACCCCTCTGATTATGAACATGAATATGATTTGTGAGTAGTTATGTTTGTTCCTGAGGACATGGGAGAAGTCTTGCTATAAGTAGTAATGTGAATTTGGTATTCGTTCGATATTTTTGATGAAATGTATGTTGTCTCTCCTCTAGTGGTGTTATGTGAATGTCGACTACATGACACTTCACCATCGTTTGGGCCTAGAGGAAGGCATTGTGAAGTAATAAGTAGATGATGGGTTGTTAGAGTGACAGAAGCTTAAACCCTAGTTTATGAGTTGCTTCGTAAGGGGCTGATTTGGATCCATATGTTTCATGCTATGGTTAGGTTTACCTTAATACTTCTTTTGTAGTTGCGGATGCTTGCAAGAGGGGTTAATCATAAGTGGGATGCTTGTCCAAGGAAGGGCAGTACCCAAGCACCGGTCCACCCACATATCAAATTATGAAAGTACCGAACATGAATCATATGAGTGTGATGAAAACTAGCTTGATGATAATTCCCATGTGGCCTCGGGAGCGCTTTCCTTTATATAAGAGTTTGTTCAGTCTTGTCCTTTGCTACAAAAAGGATTGGGCCATCTTGCTGCACTTTATTTACTTTTATTACTTGTTACCCGTTACAAATTACTTTATCACAAAACTATCGGTTACCGATAATTTCAGTGCTTACAGAGAATACCTTACTGAAAACTGCCTATCATTTCCTTCTGCTCCTTGTTCGGTTCGACACTCTTACTTATCGAAAGGACTACGATAGATCCCCTATACTTGTGGGTCATTACCCCTCTATAAAGAGTGGAGAGGGATGCCATCCTTCTTTATTCGTCTCCTCCTCGCCTGGTCTCATGCTTCCCTTCGCCATGGTGAGAGGGTGTGCCGGTGCTCCAATGGCAGCAACGAGGGCTTCTGCTCGACAGCGTGCCCCCCTCCTCCGGAGCCCATGGCAGCAGAGCCTGCTGTGAGAGGAAGAGGGAGGGGTGTGGCCGAGGCCGCCGCGGAACTTGGGGGAGAGGAGGACGGGGCGGCGCACCGGCCGTGCTTCCGCCAGCGGCTCCCCCTCCCCCCCCCCCAATGGAGGGCCACATTGGAGACCAGCCCCGCGAGTTCTTCATCAGGCTGTACAGTCGGTGTGCGGTCACCTCTGCCTCCCCACTCCATTCTCCCGGGAGATGGTGCTTGACCCTCCACAGGCCTTGAGGCTGCACATGAGGGGTTGCGGGAATGGTCGCATGTGGGTTGATGTCCAATTCCTCGCCCCTGATGTGATGTATCTCCGCCGTAGGTGGAAGATTTTTGCCCGGGCCCATGATATGTCCATTTTGCATCATGCTTTTATATCGATATTTATCGCAGTATGGAATGTTATTTCACTTTATGTCACAATACTTATGGCTATTCTCTCTTATTTTACAAGGTTTACATAAGGAGGGAGAATGCCGGCAGCCGGAATTCTGGTCTGGAAAAGGAGCAAATATTAGAGACCTATTCTGCGCAACTCCAAAAGTCCTAAAATCCACGAAATGTCTTAAAATAAATAAAGAAAAATCCACGCAAAAGATGAAGGCCAGGGGGGCCCACACCCTGCTCACGAGGGTGGGGGCGCCCCCCCCCCTAGGGCGCGCCCCCCTACCTCGTGGGCCCTCTGGTGGCTCTCTGATGCCCATCTTCTCCTATATGAGGTCTTTCGATGAGAAAAAAAATAGAGAGGAACTTTTCGGGACGAGACTCCGCCGCCACGAGGCGGAACCTTGGCGGATCCAATCTAGAGCTCCGGCACAGCTGTTCTGCTGGGGAAATTTCCCTCCGGGAGGGGGAAATCATCACCATCTTCATCACCAACGCTCCTCTCATCGGGAGAGGGCAATCTCCATCAACATCTTCATCAGCACCATCTCATCTCAAAACCCTAGTTCATCTCTTGTATCCAATTCTTGTCTCCAAGTCCGGGATTGGTGCTAGTAGGTTGCTAGTAGTGTTAATTACTCCTTGTAGTTGATGCTAGTTGGTTTAATTGGTGGAAGATTATATGTTCAGATCCTATATGCATATTATTACCAGTCTGATTATGAACATGAATATAATTTGTGAGTAATTACGTTCCTTCCTGAGGACAAGGGAGAAGTCTTGCTATTAGTAGTCATGTGAATTTGGTATTCGTTTGATATTTTGATAAGATGTATGTTGTCTAGCCTCTAGTGGTGTTATGTGAACGTCGACTACATAACACTTCACCATTATTGGGCCTAGAGGAAGGCATTGGGAAGTAATAAGTAGATGATGGGTTGCTAGAGTGACAGAAGCTTAGACCCTAGTTTATGCGTTGCTTCGTAAGGGGCTGATTTGGATCCATATGTTTCATGCTATGGTTAGGTTTACCTTAATACTTTTGTTGTAGTTGCGGATGCTTGAAACAGAGGTTAATCATAAGTGGGATGCTTGTTCAAGTAAGAACATCACCCAAGCACCGGTCCACCCACATATCAAATTATCAAAGTATCGAACGCGAATCATATGAACGTGATGAAAACTAGCTTGACGATATTCCCATGTGTCCTCGAGAGCGCTTTTCCTAATATAAGAGTTTGTTTTGGCTTGTCCTTTGCTACAAAAGGATTGGGCCACCTTGCTGCACTTTATTTACTTTTGTTACTTGTTGCTTGTTACAACCTATCTTATCACAAAACTATCTGTTACCACTTATTTCAGTACTTCCAGAGAATACCTTGCTGAAAACCGCTTATCATTTCCTTCTGCTCCTCGTTGGGTTCGACACTCTTACTTATCGAAAGGACTACGATAGATCCCTTATACTTGTGGGTCATCAAGACTCTTTTCTGGCGCCGTTGCCGGGGAGTGTATCGCCTTTGGTAGGTGGAATTTGGTAAGGAAAAATTTATATAGTGTGCTGAAATTTACTGTCACTTGTTACTATGGAAAGTAATTCTCTGAGGGGCTTGTTCGAGGTATCTTCACCCCGTCCAGTAGAGCAAAGAGTTGCTCCTCAACCTACTGAACCTATTGAAAATGAAATTCCTTATGAGTATCCTTCGGGTATGATGGAAAGACTGCTAGCTAACCCTTTTACAGGAGATGGAACAAAACATCCTGATGAGCACTTAATATATGTGGATGAAGATTGTGGATTATTTAAGCTTGTAGGTATACCCGATGATGTTGCTAAGAAGAAGGTCTTCCCTTTATCTTTGAAGGGAGACGCATTGATATGGTATAGGCTATGTGATGATATGAGATCATGGGACTATAAAAGATTGAAGTTGGAATTTCATCAAAAGTATTACCCCATGCATCTTGTTCATCATGATCGCAATTATATATATAATTTCTGGCCTCGCGAAGGAGAAAGCATCGCTCAAGCTTGGGGAGGCTTAAATCAATGTTATATTCATGCCCCAATCATGAGCTCTCGAGAGAAATAATTATGCAAAGTTTTTATGCTCGGCTTTCTCATAATAATCAAACCATGCTCGTTACTTCTTGTGATGGCTCTTTTATGATGAAGACTATTGAATTCAGATGGAATTTATTGGATAGAATTAAACCAACTCTAAATATTGGGACCTCGACGAAGGTAAGGAGTCAGGTGTGACACCTAAGTTTGATTGTGTTAAATCTTTTATGGATACCCATATTTTCCATAAGTTTAGCACTAAATATGGACTTGACTCTGAGATAGTAGCTTCTTTCTATGAATCTTTTGCTACTTATGTTGATCTCCCTAAGGAGAAGTGGTTTAAATATCATCCTCCCATAGAAGTAAAGGTAGCTGCACCTATTAAAGTTGAAGAAAAGACTGTCACTTATAATGATCCTATTGTTCCTACTTCTTATATTGAGAAACCACCTTTCCCTGTCAGAATAAAGGATCATGCTAAAGCTTCAACTGTTGTTCGTAAAAGCAATATTAGAACTTATACGCCTCCTGAGCAAGTTAAAGTAGAACCTAATATTGCTATTGTTAAAGATCTCTTGTCTGATAATATTGATGGGCATGTTATTTAGTTCGAAGGTGAAACCGATGGAATTGCTAAACCTTGTGCTAAAGATAAATATAGACCTGTGGTAGGTGTGCCTGTTATTTCTGTTAAAATAGGAGATCATTGTTATCATGGCTTATGTGATATGGGTGCAAGTACTAGTGTTATACCGCATACTTTATACGAAGAAATTAAGAATGAAATTGCACCTATTGAGTTAGAAGATTGATATTACTATTAAACTTGCCAATAGAGATACTATTTCACCAATTGGAATTGTTAGAGATGTTGAAGTCTTGTGTGGGAAAACTAAATATCCTGCTGATTTTCTTGTTCTTACTTCCCCACAAGATAGCTTTTGTCCCATTATATTTGGTAGACCCTTCTTAAATATTGTCAATGCTACTATAGATTGCACAAAGAATGTTGTTACTGTTGGCTTGGATGATATGGTTCATGAGTTTAATTTCTCTAAATTTAGTAAACAACATCGTGAGGAAGAATTACCTAGTAAGGATGAAATTATTGGTCTTGCTTCTATTGTCGTACATCCTAGTGATCCTTTAGAACACTATTTGCTAGACCACGAAAATGATATGTTCATGAATGAAAAAAGGGAAATAGATGAAGTATTCTTTAAACAGGAACCTATTCTGCATCACAATTTGCCTGTTGAAATCTTAGGGGATCCTCCTCCACCTAAGGGTGATCCATGTTTGAGCTTAAACATTTGCCTGATAATCTTAAATATGCTTATCTTGATGAAAAGAAGATATATCCTGTTATTATTAGTGCTAACCTTTCAGAGCATGAAGAAGAAAGATTATTGAAAACTCTGAAGAAGCACCGTGCTGCTATTGGATATACTCTTGATGATCTTAAGGGCATTAGTCCCACTCTATGTCAACATAAAATAAATTTGGAAGCAGGCGCCAAACCAGTTCGTGATCCTCAACGACGTCTGAATCCTAAAATGAAAGAAGTGGTAAGAAAAGAAATACTCAAGCTTTTGGAAGCAGGTATAATCTATCCCGTTGCTGAGAGTGAGTGGGTAAGTCCTGTCCATTGTGTCCCTAAGAAGGGATGTATTACTGTTTTCCTAATGATAAAGATGAATTGATTCCACAAAGAATTATCACAAGTTATAGGATGGTGATTGATTTCCGCAATAAATAAAGCTACTAAGAAAGATCATTACCCCTTACCTTTTATTGATCAAATGCTACAAAGATTATGCAAGCATACACACTATTGCTTTCTAGATGGTTATTCTGGTTTCTCTCAAATACCTGTGTCAGCTAGAGATCAATCAAAGACTACTTTTACATGCCCTTTTGGTAATTTTGCTTATAGACGTATGCCTTTTGGTTTATGTAATGCACCTGCTACCTTTCAAAGATGCATGATGGCTATATTCTCTAACTTTTGTGAAAAGATTTGTGAGGTTTTCATGGACGACTTTTCCGTCTATGGTTCCTCTTTTGATGATTGCTTGAGCAATCTTGCTCGAGTTTTGTAGAGATGTGAAGAAACTAATCTTGTCTTGAATTGGGAAAAGTGCCACTTTATGGTTAATGAAGGTATTGTCTTGGGGCACAAAGTTTCTGAAAGAGGTATTGAAGTTGATAAAGCCAAGGTTGATGCTATTGAAAAGATGCCATGTCCCAAGGACATCAAAGGTATAAGAAGTTTCCTTGGTCACACCGGATTTTATAGGAGGTTCATTAAGGACTTCTCAAAAATTTCTCGGCCTATGACTAATTTATTGCAAAAAGATATACCATTTGTCTTTGATGATTATTGTGTAGAAGCATTTGAAATACTTAAGAAAGCACTAGTCACTGCACCTGTTGTTCAGCCACCTGATTGGAACCTACCCTTTGAAATTATGTGTGATGCTAGTGATTATGTTGTAGGTGATGTTCTAGGGCAAAGGGTTGATAAGAAATTAAATGGTATTCATTATGCTAGTAAGACTCTAGACAATGCTCAAAGAAATTATGCTACTACTGAAAAAGAGCTTTTAGCAGTTGTATTTGCTTGTGATAAGTTCAGATCTTATATTGTTGATTCTAAAGTAACTATTCAAACTGATCATGCTACTATTAAATATCTTATGGAAAAGAAAGATGCTGAACCAAGACTTATTAGATGGGTTCTCTTGCTACAAGAATTTGATTTGCATATTGTTGATAGAAAGGGAGCTGAGAACCCTGTTGTAGACAACCTGTCTAGGTTAGAAAATATTCTTGATGACCCACTACCTATTAATGATAACTTTCCTGATGAACAATTAAATGTTATAAGTACTTCTCGTAGTACTCCATGGTATGCTGATTATGCTAATTATATTGTTGCTAAATTTATACCACCTAGCTTCACATACCAACAAAAGAAAAAGTTTTTCTATGATTTGAGACATTACTTTTGGGATGACCCACATCTTTATAAAGAAGGAGTAGATAGTGTTATTAGACGTTGTGTACCTGAGCATTAACAGGAACAGATCTTATGCAAGTGTCATTCCGAGTCTTATGGAGGGCACCACGCTGGAGATAGAACTGCACATAAGGTATTGCAATCTGGTTTTATTGGCCTACTCTCTTCAAGGATGCCCGTAAGTTTGTCTTGTCTTGTGATGAATGTCAAAGAATTGGTAATATTAGTAGACATCAAGAAATGCGTATGAATTATTCTCTTGTTATTGAACCATTTGATGTTTGGGGCTTTGATTATATCGGACCTTTTCCTGCCTCTAATGGATACACACATATTCTAGTTGTTGTTGATTACGTTACTAAATGGGTAGAAGCTATTCCAACTAGTAGTGCTGATCATAACACTTCTATTAAAATGCTTAAGGAAGTTATTTTCCCGAGGTTTGGAGTCCCTAGATATTTAATGACTGATGGTGGTTCACACTTTATTCATGGTGCTTTCCGTAAAATGCTTGCTAAATATGATGTTAATCATAGAATTGCATCTCCTTATCACCCACAGTCTAGTGGTCAAGTAGAGTTGAGCAATAGAGAGCTCAAATTAATTTTGCAAAAGACTGTTAATAGGTCTACAAAGAATTGGTCTAAGAAACTTGATGATGCATTATGGGCTTATAGAACTGCATACAAAAACCCTATGGGTATGTCTCCGTATAAAATGGTTTATGGAAAAGCATGTCACTTACCTCTCAAACTAGAACATAAGGCATATTGGGCTATTAAAGAGCTTAACTATGATTTTAAACTTGCCGGTGAGAAGAGGTTATTTGATAATAGCTCACTTGATGAATGGAGAACCCAAGCTTATGAAAATGCCAAGTTGTTTAAAGAAAAAGTTAAAAGATGGCATGACAAAAGGATACAAAAGTGTGAGTTTAATGTAGGTGATTATGTATTGCTATACAACTCTCGTTTACGATTTTTTGCAGGAAAACTTCTCTCTAAATGGGAAGGCCCCTATGTTATCGAGGAAGTCTATCGTTCCGGTGCCATAAAAATCAACAACTTCGAAGGCACAAATCCGAAGGTGGTAAACGGTCAAAGAATCAAACATTATATCTCAGGTAATCCCATAAATGTTGAAACCAATATTATTGAAACCGTAACCCCGGAGGAATATATAAGGGACACTTTCTGGAACGTTTCAGACTCCCAAAAGGAATAGGTATGTGGTACGGTAAGTAAACCGACTCCAAAACAATTTTTAAGGCAATATTTCTCCGTTTTGGAACATTTAGAAAAATAGAAAAATAAGTAGCAGTCCGGGAAGGACACGAGGGCCCCACGAGGGTGGTGGGCATGCTAAACCCCCCCTGGGTGCGCCCCCTACCTCGTGAGCACCTCGTGTGCCTTCCGGACTCCGTTTTTCTTGCACGATACGTATTTTGGTTGGTTAAAATTCATTATATATTCTCCCGAAGGTTTTGACTCTCGTATCACGCAAAAATCTCCTGTCTTCGTTTCGAGCTGTCTCGTTGCAGATTAAATCAACATGTCTTCCCAGGATTCGGAAGGAGAAAGCTATGTGGATGATTACTTAGCAAATCCAAAGGTCTATGGAGATGTTGAACACGATGGATGGACCACGGAGGAAGAAGAGGACCATGAACCCAAGGGGAAGGAGGAGACGAGCTCAGATGAAGATGAAGCACCATTACCTCAACCTGGGGACATGCACGTGGAGTTCAAAAAGTCAAGTCTCCCTGATAGGGCAAAGAAACCCAAGTTCGAGTTTATACTTTTCGTCTCTTGCAGGAAAATAAGCAGGACCTATGCAAAAAGATATTAACCCTGGAGTGGGAGATCGATGATCTGAGGGATCAAAATGCCGTCCTCAAGCGCAAATTAAGGGAGAAGCCTAAGCCATCAACTAAGCCAACATCACCTCCACCTTCTTCACCGACAAAGGAGATATAATCACATGGGTATGGGTACTCCGCTTGGCAACTGCCAAGCTTGGGGGAGGTGCCCCGGTATCGTATCACAATCACAATTCCTATCTTTACCGTTTTTCTTAGTTCGATCCTATTAGTAGTATCTTGATCTAGTAGAATAAAGTTTATGGCATGATCTAGTTTTGAGGTTTGCTTTATGATCTCTCTATGTAATCGAGTCCGTAAGCTATATATAATAAAGATTAATGTTGAGTCAAGGGCTTGATTATTTTGCCATGATCTTGGGTGAATAAAAGAATAGAGAAAAGAATAAAAAAACAAAAAGTTCATATTGATCTTATTGAGAGTAATGACTTCACATGGAAAGAGTATGATGATTAAAAGTTGTTGGGAGTTGGCAGACATAGCTTTGGTCATTGTTGCAATTAATAGGGAGTAATAAGGAAAGAGAGGTTTTCACATATAGATATATTATCATTGACATCTTTTATGATTGGGAGCACTCATTAAAATATGACATGCTAAAGAGTTGATCTTGGACAAGGAAGACAACGTAATGAGTTATGTATTTCTTATATCTGAGATAAAGTATGTTGTCATGGATCCTCTAACTTGTTGATCTTGCCTTTCCCCTCATGCTAGCCAAATTCTCAGCACCAAGTAGAAATACTATTTGTGCTTCCAATACCCTTAAACCAGTTTTGCCATGAGAGTCCACCATATCTACCTACGGATTGAGTAAGATCCTTCAAGTAAGTTGTCATCGCTGCAAAGCAATAAAAATTGCTCTAAATATGTATGATTGATTGGTATGGGAGAAATAAGCTTTATATGATCTTGTGATGTGGAAGTAATAAAAGCAACAGACTGCATAATAAAGGTTCATATCACAAGGGGCAATATAAAGTGACGTTCTTTCGCATTGCGATTTTATATATCCAACTATAAAAGCGCATGGCAACCTCTGCTTCCCTCTGCGAAGGGCCTATTCTTTATTATTATCTTCTACCTTATGCAAGAGTCATCGTGATCTTCACCTTTTCTTTTTCATTTTATCCTTTGGCAAGCTCAGCATGTTGGAAAGAACATGATATATATATATTGGATGTAGGGGAGCATGAACCATTATTGTTGACATTACCCTTGAGGTAAAAGGTTGTGGGGCAAAACTATAAGCCCCTATCTTTCTCTGTGTCCGATTAAAACTTCGTAACCACAAGTATCGTATGAGTGTTAGCAATTATGGAGGACTAAATGATAGTTGAGTATGTGGACTTGCTTTTTAGCTCTGACATAGACTCTTTCCGATGTTATGATAAATTGCAATTTGCTTCAATGACTGAGATTATAGTTTGTTGGAGTCTAATAAGGTTTATGATTTATACTTTTCCATTGTGAATAGATCATCACTTGAACATAAGTAATCATATGACAAAATTTATATATGTTGCTGTTATGAGAATAATCATGATGCCTTCATGTCCGTATTTCATTTTTATCGACGCCTCTACCTCTAAACATGAGGACATATTTATTGTTATCAGCTTTTCGCTTGAGGACAAGCGAGGTCTAAGCTAGAGTGACAGAAGCTTAAACCCTAGTTTATGAGTTGCTTTGTAAGGGGCTGATTTGGATCCATATGTTTCATGCTATGGTTAGGTTTACCTTAATACTTCTTTTGTAGTTGCGGATGCTTGCAAGAGGGCTTAATCATAAGTGGGATGCCTGTCCAAGGAAGGGCAGTACCCAAGCACCGGTCCACTCACATATCAAATTATGAAAGTACTGAACGCGAATCATATGAGCGTGATGAAAACTAGCTTGACGATAATTCCCATGTGGCCTCGGGAGCGCTTTCCTTTATATAAGAGTTTGTTCAGGCTTGTCCTTTGCTACAAAAAGGATTGGGCCATCTTGCTGCACTTTATTTACTTTTATTACTTGTTACCCGTTACAAATTACTTTATCACAAAACTATCAGTTACCGATAATTTCAGTGCTTACAGAGAATACCTTACTGAAAACTATTTATCATTTCCTTCTACTCCTTGTTCGGTTCGACACTCTTACTTATCGAAAGGACTACGATAGGTCCCCTATAATTGTGGGTCATTACCCCTCTATAGAGAGTGGAGAGGGATGGCGTCCTTCTTTATTCGTCTCCTCCTCGCCTGGTCTCTTGCTTCCCTTCGCCATGGTGAGAGGGTGTGTCGGTGCTCTAGTGGCAGCGACGAGGGCTTCTGCTCGACAGCGTGCCCCCTCCTCCGGAGCCCATGGCAGCAGAGCCTGTTGTGATAGGAAGAGGGAGGGGTGTCCTCGGAATGCGAATCATATGAACGTGATGAAAACTAGCTTGACGATATTCCCATGTGTCCTCGGGAGCGCTTTTCCTATTATAAGAGTTTGTTTCGGCTTGTCCTTTGCTACAAAAGGATTGGGCCACCTTGCTGCACTTTACTTACTTTTGTTACTTGTTGCTCGTTACAACCTATCTTATCACAAAACTATCTGTTACCACTTATTTCAGTACTTGCAGAGAATACCTTGCTGAAAACCGGTTATCATTTCCTTCTGCTCCTCATTGGGTTCGACACTCTTACTTATCGAAAGGAGTACGATAGATCCCCTATACTTGTGGGTCATCAACCCATAGCCCGTCGGAGGGGCTCATTCTCTATTTCAAACTGATGGAGAACGGCGTGCTCTCCGTCAAGGTCTTCGGGCACTTGGGAACTCTCCTAAGGTGTTGCGCGGAGAGCTCCACCGATGACGAAACCTCCTCCTCGGGCAAGAGTGACGAGGTGGACAGCGACAGCAATGACGAGGGTACCAAGCGGGAGGACGCTGAGTCCGACTCTGGCTGACCATTGGCGGAAGCTCGGTCATCCACGTCGTCCTCCTCCCTCAGCCACGCGCCCTGCTGAGGGTCATCCTCGCCATGCTCTCCATCGGTGCGTTCCCCGTCGCCCCTTCTTTGCCTTCACCTGCCGCACCTGGGAGGAAAGGGGCAAGAACGGGGATCATGGGGCACTTATCTCTCTTTTAAACTTGTAGGCATTTGCCGAATTTAAATTTTGAAGTATTGTAATCTCTCGAGACCATGCTTATGTTCTACAACATCTGTGCATGTATCAGCATGTTAATGAAAAAAACTAGCCTTGCCAGGAACTCGTGCACAGATACGCTCATGTAGAGGCAAAATGCCTCCTTAACGCAAATAAACGAGTCCTCCCGACAAGCCGTCCTGCCGGCGCCCTCTACGCCTGTCAGAGAATCACATCTGCCAGGTTACAAACAAAGGGTCCAGCCCCCCGTCCATCTCCTTTTAGCAAGGGCTACTATGACCACTCCGACCGAAGCAGCATTCGGGTCGAGAATGGGGGCACCTGAGTTTTTCAAAAGAGAGTGGTGAGGTTTTCTAATGCACAAGTTACAGGTTATGAACATGGATGGGCAACAGGTCAACTTTATCTATTTGGTTTGCCTGGGATCGCCGTGCCAGACGGTCTTCTCACTTCTTGCCAGAGTCGGGTCCTTGGCGGGATCGAGCGTCCTTGCTGTGGCTGGAAGGAGAGAGGGCAAGAGCATGGACCCTTGGCAGTCCGTTAATATTTGTTGGAACCAAAAAGTAGTACAATACCCTGGATAAGCATGCATATATGTATACACATAATCATGGAAATCAACAGGAAACTATACATACTAAGGGTTTCTTTCCCTGACTGCGCGCAGGGTCTGCGCCTGGCTTTGTACATAGGGTTACATGCCTTGCCGGCAAGGCTCGTACAAAAAGGGGGTTGTCGGGGCTCCCGGCAAGCATGCCTTAGGGGTAAAACTTGCGAAGATGTTCGATGTTCTAGGAATTGCTCACCGGAATGCCATCCTCGGTCTCCAGGCGGACTGCACCGGGCCTGGAGACTCGTATTACCCGATAAGGGCCTTCCCACTTAGGCTTCAACTTGTTTGAATTCTTGGCGGATTGGATTCGCCGAAGAACAAGGTTGCCTTCCTCAAGGCTTCGGGTGTGAACCTTGCGGCTATGGTAGCGACGCAAGGCTTGCTGGTAACAAGCGGCTCGCACGGTAGCCTGAAGATGATCTTCCTCAAGGAGCGTCGCATCATCTTGGCGCAACTGCTCTTGCTCAAGCTCATCGTAAGCGAGAACTCGAGGTGACCCGTATATGAGTTCCGTGGGGAGAACCGCTTCTGCCCCGTACACCAGGGCAAAGGGTGTCTGGCCAGTGGCTCAATTTGGTGTCGTTCTGATCGACCAAAGAACCGCTGGCAACCTGTCAATCCAGGGCCTTCCGCACTTGTGCAGCCTATCAAAAGTTCTGATTTTGAGGCCCCGCTGCACTTCCGCATTTGCCCTCTCGGCCTGGCCGTTGCTTCAGGGATGAGGAACAGAAGAAAAACAAACCTTGTCGCCGAGGTCTTGAATGTACTACATGAAGGTGCGGCTCGTGAACTGCGTGCCGTTGTCGGTGATGACTCTATTTGGCACACCGAAACGACAAACTAGTCCCTTGAAGAACTTGACGGCTGATTGTGTTGTCACCTTTCTCACCGGTTCCACTTCCGGCCACTTTGTGAACTTGTCGACTGCGACGTACAAGTACTCAAAGCCCCCGAAAGCACAGGGAAAGGGGACCAGTATGTCGAGCCCCCAGACTGAAAAGGGCCAGGAAAGAGGGATTGTTTGAAGGGCTTGGGCTGGCTGATGAAGCTTCTTTGAATGGAACTGGCACACTTCACACTTGGTTACTAGGGCAGTAGCATCTTGGAGAGCGGTGGCCCAAAAGAAACCTTGCCGGAACGCTTTGCCGGCAAGGGCTCTTGACCCGGTCTGCCGCGATCCTGAGACCGGTAAGCAATCCCTCGTACTCTGTCGTGTTGTTCGTTGACTTTTCCCGGGGAAAGTGCATCTGGACTACGTACTTGAGGTGCTCTCCAGTGGGTGCGATGAGAAGCATGCCAGGACCAGCACCTTGCAGCGAGAAAGCTCCGTCAAAGTACATGATCCAATCTCGGCTCGTCTCCTTTCCGGGAAGGGCGGTCTCTCGAACTTCTTCGTCTAGCGTTGAGGTCCATTCCACTATGAACTCTGCTAGGGCTCGGCTCTTGATCATTGAAGTGCTTTAAAATTTGAGGCCGAAGCTTGACAGTTCCAACACCCACTCCACAATCCTCCCAGTGGCATCCGGATTGTGCAAGACTCGTTGCAAAGGGAGGCAGGTGACGATGGTGATCTCATGCGCTTGGAAATAGTGAGGCAGCTTTCTCGAGGCCATAAGAAGGCCGAAAAGTAGCTTTTGTATGCCATAATATCTTGATCTAGCCCCCTGCAAGAGGGAACTGGCAAAATAAACCGGGTGTTGCACCACCTTCTTCTTCTGTTCAACTTCGCCCGCTTGCGCGGACTCCGTCTTGCCGGGACCAGGCTCTGCCGGGGGTTCTGCCTTGCCGGCATCAGGCCCTGCCGGGGAGAGCTCTGGCTCATCATCCGACGGCTCTGCCGCTACCGCTGCCTCTCCCTCAAATTCTCTATGTGCCACTAGCGCAGCACTAACCACTTGATTCGTTGTCGCTAGATATAGCAGCAACGGCTCTTGCGGTTTAGGTGCGATTAGTATTGGCGTGGAGGAGAGGTACTTCTTCAAATCTTGCAGCGCTGCCTCTGCCTCCAGAGTCCATTTCATTGGACCCGCCTTCTTCAAAACTTTGAAGAAGGGGAGGGCGCGTTCAGTAGATTTGGAGATGAACCTACTTAGAGCAGCAACACAGCCGGCAAGCCTACGGACGTCTTTGACTCGTCTTGGTGCCCCAATCTGCTCGATTGCTTTGATCTTGTCGGGATTGGCTTCGATTCCACATTGAGACACAAAGAAACCAAGAAGTTTGCCGGATGAGACGCCGAACACGCACTTCTATGGGTTGAGCTTGAGGTTGATCTTGCACAGGTTGGCAAATTTTTCCTCCAGATCTTGCACGAGTGTGGCCTTGTCCTTGGTTTTGACCACTATATCATCCATATATGCTTCCATATTTCTATGCAGCTGGGGCTCAAAACCAATTTGGACTGCTCGGGCAAATGTCGAACCCACGTTTTTCAACCTGAAAGGCATCCATACGAAACAGTACATACCACATGGGGTGATGAATGCAGTTTTCTCTTTGTCTTCCTTCATCATGAAGATCTGGTGGTATCCTGAGTAGGCGTCGAGGAATGACAGCAAGTCACACCCGGCAGTGGAGTCCACTATCTGGTCAATGCGTGGCAAAGGGAAAGGATCATTTGGACATGCCTTATTGATATCTGTGTAGTCAATACACACCCTCCACTTCCCATTCACCTTATGCACTACCATTGGATTGGCGAACCACGTGGGGTGGAGCACTCCTCTGACCAAGCATGCCGCCTCCAACTTCATGATCTCTTCGATGATGAACTCTTGTCGCTCCAAATCTTGCTTTCTGACCTTCTGCTTGACTGGCCGCGCATGGGGACAGACAACAAGGTGGTGCTCAATCACCTCCCTGGGAACGCCACGGATGTCGGATGCTTGCCATGCAAACAAGTCAACACTCGCCCGCAGGAAGGCGACGAGCGCGCTTTCCTATTTGCTGTCGAGGGTGGAGTTTATGGTAAAAGCTCCACCTGTGCCATCCTCCTTGACGAGCACCTTCTTGGTTTCTGGCGGGGCCGCCTTGGACCTCTTGCTCCCGCTGGCGGAGCTATCTGGCACGTCCTTAATGGTAACGCGGCGCTCCGAAGAGGCGCGTTTTCCGGAGGAGGTGCAGGAGTCCTTGCCGCGGTTGGAAGTCTTTCCAGAAGGGGCCTTACTGGCAGAGGCAGAGGCCTTGCCAGTTTTATTCCCTCCCCGAGCCTCAGCGGCAGGAACAAGTGCCTTGGTGGCAACCACTGCAACTGCCTCCCAGTAGAGTTGGTCGGCGCAGATGAGCTCATCCTTCTTGTCGGAGGGGACGGTGATGATGCTCATCGGCCCGGGCATCTTCAACGTGTTGTTAGCGTAATGTGATGCCGCCATAAACTTGGCCCGCGCTGGGCGGCCGAGGATCCCATTATAGGGCAAGGGGATCTTGGCAACATAAAAAACGATCTTCTCCGTCTGATAGTTCAGCTCGCCCCCAAATGTGACGGGCAACGTGACTTTGCCCTTTGGCTGACTCCTCCCGGGGTTGACCCATTGAAACGTGCCCGTCTCCTCTCCATCGGGGATCTGCAGCCTTTCGATCACAGCGGGCGAGATCAAGTTCAGACCGGCCCCAACGTCAACTAGTATCTTCGTCACCTTGAGGTTGCTTATTGTTGGGGAAACCAACAACGGCAAACACCCAACCACAGTTGTACGGTCAGGGTGATCCTCGGTGTCAAAGATAATACGTGTGCTGGACCACTTCAGTAGCCTCTGCGCGTCGAAAGATGGCTCCGCCGTAGTGACTTCACAAGCCCACTGCTTCAGTTGGCGGTGAGAGGTGTGCAGTGAGGCACCACCGTCAACACACATGGCCTCCGTAGCTTTTTGGAACTCGTGCTCGCCGGACTCATTGTCCTCATCATGACCATCATCTTCCTCCTTCTTGCCGCGGCCCCGAGCGGGCCTCTCTTGTTGATTATCCTTGTCGCGGCAGCCTCCTCGACCGCCACGCTTCTTGCTGGACCCCTCAGCACCATCCTGGCCCTTCTCCTCATCGCGCCTCTCATATTCAGCTTTCTGCTTCTCTGCAAGCAGCTCAACCTGCCGGCAATTCTGGAGGTCATGGCCTTTGGTGCGGTGAATCTTGCAGTACTGCTTGTCGGAGCCTCCTGGCTTGTCGGCAGCTGCCAAGGCCCGGCAGGCGGCGCACCTAGCAACTTCCTTGCCGGGGTCATCAACCTTGGCCTTCTTGGCAGCGCCAGGGTCGCCGAATCCCTCGACGGCAAGCACGGTCTTGCCCTTATGCTTCCTATTGCGGCGTCGACCCTTCTTTGCCGGGGTGACGGTGTCTTCGTCTGTGGAGTCGGTTTTCGCACCAGCATCTTCGGGAGAACAAAAGTATGAAACAGATGCATGGCTTGTCATCGGGGTTGTGCATGATTTGAATATTTTGTGTGATGAAGATGGAGCATAGCCAGACTATATGATTTTCTAGGGATAAGCTTTCTTTGGCCATGTTATTTTGAGAAGACATAATTGCCTTGTTAGTATGCTTGAAGTATTATTGTTTTTATGTCAATATTAAACTTTTGTTTTGAATCTTATGGATCTGAACATTCATGCCACAATAAATAAAATTACATGGATAAATATGTTAAGTAGCATTCCACATCAAAAATTCTGTTTTTATCATTTACCTACTCGAGGAAGAGTAGGAATTAAGCTTGGGGATGCTTGATACATCTCCAACGTATCTATAATTTTTATTGTTCCATGCTATTATATTATCTATTTTAAATGTTTTATATGCATTAATATGCTATTTTATATTATTTTTTGGGACTAACCTATCAACCTAGAGCCCAGTGCTAGTTTATGTTTTTCCTTGTTTCTGAGATTCGCTGAAAAGGAATACCAAACAAAGTCTAAACGGAATAAAACCTTCGCGATGATTTTTCTTGGACCAGAAGACACATGTTGGACTTGGACTCCAAGTCAGAAGAGCTTGGAGTAGACGACAAGCCACAGGGGCGCGCCCCCTGTCTTGTGGTCTACTCCAACACCCCCTGACCTAATTCTTCGTCCTATATATTCACATATATTCCCAAACCTCTAGAGGAATCCATGAAAACACTTTTCCACCGCCGCAACCTTCTTTACCCGTGAGATCCCATCTAGGGACCTTTTCCGACACCCTACCGGAGGGGGATTCGATCACGGAGGGCTTCTACATCAACTCTATTACCCTTCCGATGAAGCGTGAGTAGTTTACCTCAGACCTATGGGTCCATATCTAGTAGCTATATGGATTCTTCTCTCTCTTTGATTCTCAATACAATGTTCTCCTCGATGTTCTTGGAGATCTATCCGATGTAATATTCTTTTGCGGTGTGTTTGTCGAGATCCGATGAATTGTGGATTTCTGATGATCTTATCTATGAATATTATTTGAATCTTCTCTGAATTCTTATATGCATGATTTGATATCTTTGTAACTCTCTTCGAACTATCGGTTTAGTTTGGCCAACTAGATTGGTTTTTCTTGCAATGGGAGAAGTGCTTAGCTTTGGGTTCAATCTTGTGGTGTCCTTTCCCAGTGATAGTAGGGGCAGCAAGGCATGTATTGTATTGTTGTCGTCGAGGATAAAAAGATGGGGTTTTCATCATATTGCTTGAGTTAATTCCTCTACATCATGTCATCTTACTTAATGTGTTACTTTGTTCTTTATGAACTTAATACTCTAGATGCAGGCATGAGTCGGCCGATGTGTGGAGTAATAGTAGTAGATGCAGAATCGTTTCGGTCTACTTGACATGGATGTGATGCCTATATTCATGATCATTGCCTTAGAGATATCGTCATAACTTTGCGCTTTTCTATCAATTGCTCGACAGTAATTTGTTCACCCACCTTATTATTTGCTATCATGAGAGAAGCCTCTAGTGAAACCTATGGCCCCGGGTCTATTTTCTATCATACAAATTTCCAATCTACAATTTTAGTTTCTGATCTACTATTTCTGCAATCTTTTACTTTCGGATCTATAAACCAAAAATACCAAAAATATTTACTTTATCGTTTATTTATCTCTATCAGATCTCACTTTTGCAAGTAACCGTGAAGGGATTGGCAACCCCTTTATCGCGTTGTGTGCGAGTTGTTTGATTGTTTCTGCAGGTATTAGGTGATTTGTGAGTTGTCTCCTACTAGATTGATACTTTGGTTCTCAAACTGAGGAAAATACTTATCTCTACTTTGCTGCATCACCCTTTCCTCTTTAAGGGAAAAACCAACGCAAGCTCAAGAAGTAGCAGTAGGCGACGGCCATCTCAATGCCTCTGCTCCATCCTTGACTTGGTGGCATGTCGAAGTTGAAGTGGGCCACCCCTAACCACTCCATCCACCCATGGCGGCCATGGTAGTGGTTATCTTCTACTGTTGGGTCGACAAAGCCCATGGGCGCGGTTTCAGTCCCGACATTATTGCCAATATATTTGGCGTTGCAATAGCCATGATGGTGAGCTCTTTTCCTTCGTATTCACGATGGTGGTGATCTAGTTATGTGCAATGTGTGAGAATTTTGATGTATGTCAGGATTTAACAGTGATGGGGATGTAGTCATATGTCATCTGAGAATCTAGTGCCATTAGCTTACAATGACGAGAATCTAGTTAATAGTTATGTGCTAGGAGTTTGGTATGGTAGTAGTATGTTAGGGGTTTGCTATAGGTGAGGATCTACTTAAGGCAATGCTAGTATGTGTAGTAACGGGCGGTGCGCAGGTCCTTCGTCTCAGAGGCCAACCCATTGTTGGATTCATCGGTTTTATCTTCCGTAATTTTGCCTCTGCCCCGCCGCCCACGGCTAATTTGTCACCATCAATAATGCTCAAAGTCTAGCTAAATGTTTTTGAGTTAAATGTGTGTGTCTAATAATGGATATCGATGTAATGTGATGTATTGCAGTTTTGGTATATGGATGCATGTATGAATGTGATACATCAATTTATCTATGCAATACATATGCATGTACCAATATTAATGTGATGTAACGAGTAAACCACTAGCACAACAACACTTTCTGGCCTGTGAGGCTAATGGTGGGTGCCCTGCTTGCCACAAGTAGGCCTTTTGCGCCCACCACTAGTAGGCATTCGTGTAGTAGTGAATTTGATTTATTCACTTGTCGGTGTTGAGCAATGTATCCCTAGTTAATACTCAATTGTTGTATAACAGCCATAGAAAAATGTGTATCTTAGAAGGGCAGAGAAATCGAATATTTGCAAGGGGACTCCAGGATCCGAATAGGGCCATCTTTAGAAGAAAAAGGAGAGATAGTTTGAATAAGGGAAAACAGTTCATGCCACAAAGAGAGCCCGGCTTGGGTTACATACCTTCGAAAAGTCAACTTCTGGTCAGTGCAATCCCAAGCATGGGCCAAGGTACATTCAGGTTCATTGCAAATAACAAACAAAATTCAAAGCATGTATTTAGAGAAAAACTCCAAGCCAGATATCATGCCAAAAATTATATTCACACCATTACTCGGAACCCATTTGTAAAAGGTCTTGGAAGTAGAAATAGCCCATGTCACAGTTTTCCAAAAAGGAGAGCCCAAACCACTTCTTGACCAGAGCAAATTAGGGTTGGAACTATTGTATTTAAAGTTCAAGATTCTAGTCCATATTTGTCCTGACTAGAAAAATATAGTTTGCCCCAAGAAACAAGAAGGATTCTATTAAATTCTAAGCTTAGGAAACCCTAAGCTACCAAACAATTTATTCCTAGAAACCAAACCCCAGTCAGCCAAATGGTATTGACGGGAGACACCTATATTACCCCAAAAGAAGTGATACATTTGGGACTAATGGAATTGATAACCCATTTTGGAAATTTAAGCATAGACATATCAAGTAAGCAGGTATACTGGTGATACATGATCGAAAAAAGGTGTGTTTGCCCCTATAATACATATTTTTAACCTAGTCATCTAGATATATTCTTAATGAATCTGTCCATGACATGCTGGAGATCCTCTATTTTCAGCTTGTTAAAATGTAGTGGAACCCCCAAATTCTTGAAAGGTAATTAACCATTTTATAGCAAAAAAAAATGTGCATAGAAGTTTGCCTCCTCAACATCCACATTAATAGTCAATATGTCACTTTTATGGAAGCTGATTTTCATACCATAAAGGCTTTCCAAATAGGAAAGAATCCCTTTTAGGTTTGTGGCTTTATCCATAGACTTCTCAATGAAATGGATGGTATACTAGAAGCTCACAATGCCACCAAAATGACATGAGGTTGCGTCAAAAAAATGACAAGAGAGCAAAGCGCAGAAACTGGATTATGGGAGCAACTTTTTCTAACATGAAGGTAACAAAAACACCATTTCAGAATACATTTATCATTCTCGCTTGCTATTTATATACTTTGACACTTATGTATTAATCCAATACATTAACCGGACTTCTCGCAAAACTTTTGGCATTTACACCAAGCTTCACTATCAAGATTTCTCATAAAAGAATAATACATCTATATTTTTTCTAAAAAAAATCTCTCTCAACCAAACCAATTTGGTGATCTGTGACTTGTGTTACACCCCTATTGGATCTAGCTCAAATATGTACAATCTTCCATTTTGCTACTCTTACTCCTTTACAACAGTCCTACCTAAGCTCTGTGATGATCAACACTATGCACCCCTTTCCTCGGTGTAACTTGATGCTCTTCGGTGACGTTGTAGCGCAGTGGTATACGGCCCGATGGCACCATCCCGTTGCAGCAAAATGTCGGCATGTATCATTGAGTTTGGGAACTTTTGCCGGTGTCGATCTTGGTGGCTCTGGTGCTTGTCCTCTACAATCTTCTCAACCTTCATGTCAGCCTTCCACTCATCATCAATAAGCTTTCCTTTCTTCTCAACGTTTCTATCGGTATTTTCCACTGCGACTGTGAACACGAATGGACCCACTTGTAGGTAGTCATCCATCTTCAGTATGGGCTCTAGGGCCTGAACGACCTCTTTCATGGTGGGCCTCAACTTTGAGTTTTGGCTCAAGCATTTGTACGCTACACGTGCAGCCAGTTCGGCCCCCTGACACGAGTACTGGCATTCCAAAGCCGGATCCATGACCCGATGCAGCTTGTCCTGCTTCTTGAGGTATGGTCTGGCATAGTCAACCAAGCTTTGCTCCCTGGAACGTCGAGCACGGTCAATGGACCGCCGACCCGATAACAGCTCAAGGAGCACCACGCCGAAGCTATAAACGTCGCTCTTAGCGGTTAGATGCCCCGTCATGATGTACTCTGGTGCGGCATATCCATGTGTCCCCATGATACGTGTCGTGACATGGGTGGCGTCGCCGTTGGGCCCATCCTTGGCCAGGCCGAAGTCGGACAGCTTGGCGGTATAGTCCTGAAATGCAAGAAGCAAATTAGGTTAGGCAAAGATAACATGTGACAAACACAGATATATCCGTGTAACATGACAACGTTTCTATCGTGCTAAGCTGTATCTGTCAGGCTGTTGCTCTGATACTGACATAATCATACATTATGGCACGAGTGGGTACAGATTTAGTGATTGTGAGTAGTAGGATTTATGTGACAAATGGGCATCCAGGAACCTTCCAATTCCAAGTCCCAATCATGGCGCCGCTGGCTTTTCCAGCGAAGCCAGCAAACATGTTTGAAACGGGTGCCAGACTTTGACATTCGTCCGTCCACAAGTGGCTCTATCGACAACTCGTGGTCAAGGCAAGAAAATGGTGAGATGATTCGATTGATCGTGCAGTTGACTCACCGAGTCGAGCAAGATGTTGGACGCCTTGAGGTCGCGGAAGATGACCGGCGTGTCAGCGCCGTGGAGGAAGGCGAGGCCCTTGGCGGCGCCGACGGCGATCTTCATCCTCGTCATCCACGGCATGGGGCCGTCGATGCTTCTGAAGAGGTGCTTCTCCAGGCTGCCGGTGCCCATGTACTCGTAGGCCAGCATCCGGTGCTCCTCCTCGTAGCAGTACCCGACGAGCTTCACCAGGTTCCTGTGCCTCAGTTGCCCAAGGAAGAACACCTCCGCCTGCAGAATCAATCATGGAGAAGTTAGTTGGCGCAATAATGGAGGTATTTTATTTGACAGATCATGCATCCGTACGTGCAACAACAATGGTGGAGTCAGTGGGTCGACTTACCAGCCACTCGTTATGGCCCTGCGAGCTGGAGTCGAGGTCGAGGTACTTGACGGCGACCGTCTGCGCCTCCAGGCCAGGCCGGAGCTCAGCGGCGAGCTGGCCCTTATACACCGGCCCGAAGCCGCCGCAGCCGAGGTACCTGGAGCGGGAGAAGCCGGCGGTGGCCGCCCTGAGCTCGGCGTAGGTGAAGGCGTGCAGGTTGGAGCCGGAGAGCGTCAGCGAGAGGTCCTCCGGCGTCAGCGTGCCCGTCGACCCCAGGCTGGACAGGGAGAGCCGGGACGCCGTCGACGCGGACGACGACGGCAGCAGCGTCCTCCGCTCCCCTCTCCTCCGCCTCGGCGTGGAAGACGGCGACGGCCCTTCGTCGTCGGTGGCCGCCCCCGCCGCCGCGCCTCCGACGCAGCAGAACATAGACCTCCACGGCTGCGCTGAAGCCATCGATGATACGATACCAGCTCCGCGGCGATCGAAGATGGACCGCGCAATGCAAGAATCGAAGAGCTGACAACAATCTTCGCGATTCAGATTGGTTGGTTTCTTGGTTGAGCTGTGAGGGTCTGGGGAGTTGAAGAGGAGATGGGAGAGAAGAGACTGGTTGACGACGAAGCATCGGTGGGCGACGGCGGGTATATATAATGGCCGTATATAATGGCCGTGGTGGTGGAACGGAACGGAACGGAATCGTGGTGTTGGCTTGCCTTGACCCTGTCGCGGGGCACGAAGCCGCGGCGCGCGGGCAGTAGCAAACAAGAAGCAGACGAGTCGTTGAGCTTCCCGGGCTTGACTATTCCCGCCTTCCTTCCTCTTCCCCTCGTACGGAACGGGCGAGCGAGGGAGATGCCACGGGAGACCGGTAATCTGGAATCTGGTGCGCGGGCGCATCACACCGCTTTACGTGCGTGACGCTGACCCGGCGCGCGACGGGACGGGTGGAAAACGTGAGGTTGCTTGAAGCGGGGGGCCATACGCGCGCTCCGTGTCGATGCTGGCCGTGATTGACCGATGGGCGATGCAAATTAACTAGTGGCAGGTGTCAGACCACGTGAAAACCCAACATATGCCGATCAGGCAGCCGGATGAATGTTTTAGTAGTACGAGAGAAGATAATTGCCTCTTCTGGCTACGTCCATGTTCTTCTGCCAGTAAAATGGTTTTCAGGCAGGCCTTGGCCAGCAGCGCTGGGCTAGTTTTTTAGATTTCCTAGTCTTTTTCGAAACGGAGCGCTGGGTGATAGTGGAAGCTACTCCCACTTGCAAAGCCACGAGGTGCTACCTGAAGCTGGTAGAGCATGCAGCATCAAACGCGATCTGATCCCAGCAAATCTCGCCTCCCACAGCACAGCGGGGGCAACTTCCGGCCGGTTCTCGTGCTTATGCGCTGGTCGTTCGGTTAATCCTTCCATGAATAATGACACGTGTGCCAGAGATCGGAGAATGCTGAGCGGCCAGATGAGCGACAGGTTGGATGCAGAGATGCGTTGCACGCTCCGTCCGATCCGCCGTACGTGCGCAATACTCTTTTCCAGGATCTTATTACAGGTCAAGGATCGGAGCGGCAAGCAACTTGTCATGCCCTGCAGTGGCACTTGCATTATCATGTACCCTGCGCGCTTTCGAAGAAACTTAGCAAGCTGGTTATCATAGCATTGGAGTTTAGCTGTTCTGTCCGCGAGCCAGAATCCAGCTTAACTGTCGTGTTTATCAGTTGACGTTTTGGGTGGGACACTGTTTTTTTTAATCCTTTTTCCTTCTCACAACTGTATTATAGTAATTCTCTGCGTGTGTCACGTATGGAGTGACATAGCATTAGCCTCGCACCATTGACCGTGAAGAATGTTCAGACTATTATGTCATTCTGGCATATCTTTTTGACAGCATCTTCTTGCTCCGGAAGATTAGTCTACCTGCTTTCGTTAGCTTTTGCTAAAGAGAAAATGCCATGAAAACGTTGACCAATGGAATGGGTCTCGTGCTTATGCATGGGCTGAGTTACATGGGTATCTATGAGTACAAATGTGCACACATTACTTTTACCAGAAGCAAATCGAGTACATAGATATACAAGACTTATACGTGTGTGATGTTCGTTGGCTGGCTTATGGCGGGGACCCCCACATGTGGTGAGGGTGCTCCATGCGAGGGTGCTCTATGGTATGTCTCTGCAGTCTGCATTGTGATGTCCTTCGACTCCTCTCGGTGGCACAGAGGCGTCGTGGCATCTTGGCCGACGGCCACCCATGTCCCACGACACATGTGGTGTTGCGGCTGTGTGCCCTCTGATGCGCTTTGCTTTTTGATTACGCCAATGGTGCAGTGTCGCGGTTGCGTCTTGGCTGATCGAGGTCATTTGATTACACCAGCGGTGACTCAAGCTGGGTTGCCTCTCCCACTATCGTGTCCTGCTGGCTATCTTTTGTGGTAGTTGTGCTTGTGTCGTGATGGGTTTCTCTCTTCAATCAACAGGCTTCGAGGATTCTTGGAGTGATCTCTTAGTTTTTTTCCTTCTTGTGTGTTGTTACTCATCTCATGTAGTCTCTATGAGCTCTGGTTCATTTGAACCTATCTTGTAGAGGCTGCATTGTCGCATAGCACCGTCGAGGACAAACACTATTTTACTGCATACATTAGTATATATGATTATCAAAAAATTAGTTGGTCATTCTTATGGCATGTGAATGGTATTTTAGTAACTTTACTTTTTAGACAAAAGTTGTAAGTGTGAGATGATTCCTAATCATCTGACAGGTTACCTTTCAGACAAAAAGCTCATGATGGTGGCACCAGGAGACACCGTTGGGGGGTGCTTCTCCCATTCTCTGCTCGTCATTGCGGTGGGCAAGACCGCTCTATTGGTGTCTTGCCTCGTCAGATCCCAGCTTCTGATGAGGTTGAAGTTCGTCCCTGCATAGTAGGAAGTACTCCGACCTCTCTCTTCTTGGCATAATCTTCCATGAAGAGAGGTGCGACTGAGAATATGCGGATGGGAACGACACACATAACCTATGGTGCCCACAATGGCTTTTCGGTCTCCTTTGACGTTCTGTTGCATTCTAGGGCGGAATGGCGGCCCATTTCATTCCTCATGACCATGCAACCCAATGGGAGGAAGTACAACTTCTATCCGGAGTCCATGGTGTTCAGCCACGGAAGGCTTGTTGTACCAAGGGGTCTCACCCTCGGTGCCGACAATCTTAGTTCTGTAGGGGAGCTGTTTTGGACCCGATTGGAATTTCCTTTCACCTTTTAGGGCCCTCCTTGCATAAATGAGGGGCCTCTTTGTAATTTTTTTTCTTGGGTCTTGATGTGAAATGCTTTGTGCTATTGCTTGACAATTAATAAAAGCATCTAGAGCATTCGAGTCCTTCTGTGTTCAGAAAACAAAAGGAGAGTAGATGGGTTGTTGAGCTTCCTGAGCTTGAGTATTCACACCTTCCTTGCAAGCGAAATTCCAGAGAGAACGGTAAAATTTTACTGCCGGTTTTGGATTTGGAATCTCGTGCGTGAGTGCGTCACAATTTCTCTCCTTGCTCACGAGGTTGCTTGAAATGGGGGCATATGCGTGCTCCGTGTTGATGTTAGCTGTTATATATTTTTTTTTTTGAAATGTGAGCGCATACGTTCTCCGTGTTGATGTTAACTGTTAAATTAACTTGTGACAAGTGCTTTCCCTCAAAAGAGAAAGAAACTAGTGACAAGTGCTCGCTCAGACCCACGTGAGAATTCCACAAGTATCAGCCAGTTAAGCGTTTTAATACTACTATTTTTCCTTTCCGATAAAGACATTTTCAGAAGGAGGCTTTAGTATGAACATGCACATGCTTGCCTCTTCTCGCCAGGTCTATGTTTTTCTGTTAGTGAATGGTCGCCGTCAAAGTGCTGCTAAAGCCAATCAGTAAATGTTACTTCGGCAGTCCTGGCTTGGTGTTTTTTATATCGAGTGATGGCCAGCAAGGCTAAGGTGATAGTGGAAGGTGCTTGCAATTGCAAAGCTGGTGAAGCCGTTGGCTCCAGCGTCTATGTCTGAAGCTGATGAGGCAGCATCGAACGGCCAAAAGGAAGGGATCTGATCTAGTTGCACCAAATCTCGCACCTCCCGCAGCAAAGCGGTTACAACGTCCGGCCGGTTCTCGATCGTGTTTATGCGCCGGCCGCTCTGTCTGAACCGCCCTACGACACGTGCTAGAGATTGGATAAGCGTTGAGTGGCCAGGCCAGATCCATAGGTTGGATGCAGACATGCATTGCACGCTCTGTCTGAACCGCCCTACGTGCACAATATTCCTAGAATTTACAGGCAAAGTAGTGGCGAACAACTTGTCCTGTGCTCAAGAGGCACTTGCAATTATGGTGTTTGCGAGGAAATAAATAAGCAGCTGGTTGCTCCCTCCGTTCTACTATGTTATTCAAAGTTCTATCGTTGTTTAGGTCAAACTTGTTAATTTACACCCTACCAAGTGTATGAAAAAATGTATCAACATGTACAACATACAAATTAGTTTTACTACATTCATTATCAAATGTATTTCCGTAATAAATTATGTTGTAGCTGTTGAAATATTTTTTCTTAGACTTGGTCAAAGTTAAACAAAAAAATTGCAGTAGAAAGTTAAACAAGTTTGACTTGGGATAATTATCAAACTACAATTAATTAGGAACTGATGGAGTATAATCTTATAGTACAGATATTCTGTTTGCTAACTTGAATTCAACCTACCAGTCATGTTTATTGGTTGACTTTGGTCACTATATATTTCCTTTTTTTCCCTTAGTGCATAGTTGTTGTCACAATGATATTTGCCTCAAGTTGATATTGGTGTTGTGAGAAATGACATTGCATAGTTGCTGTGAAAATGGACAATTCAAAGAAAAATGCATATACACAATATTCCGTGGTCAAATTTGAAAATTGAATTACACTAAAACATGATTCAAACTCGTTACACCACAACACTAGGACATCAACAAGCATAACATCACTCCTGCAACTAAACCTAGCAAAAAGATCATCATGGCGTACAACAACATCGTCTCTTTGAGCCTAAAAAGAACATCATCTCTTTCATCTCTCATCTCATGCAATCTCTGTGTTCTTCTCTGCGTTCACTTGACTGTGTAGCAAGCTCAGCCTCCAGCCTCCATACTTTATCCCCGACATCTGTGAACAAATCAAGTAGAAATAGGGTCGTCGATCCGTCATGCCACTCTATGAACCCGCATCATGTACCATTTTGTTCAATCCATGCATAAATCACAGTAAAAGAAGAACATGAAACAGAGCAGAGAAGATGAATGCGGCTGTGAAGTCGAGCATGCGAGAGCGTCCACACATGCATAATACTTCCTTCATACTCCCTTCGTCTCAAAATAAGTGTCTCAAGCTTAGTACAATTTTATACTAAAGTTAGTACAAAGTTGAGACACTTATTTTGGTACTGAGACGGTACTTGTTGAGCTTCCTGAACTTTGAGTATTGACATGTTCCTCTCCTCTCGTATCAAACTGTACATGTGAGCGAAATGCCACGAGAGAATGGTAAAATCTTGTTCGGCCTGGAAATTGGAAGCTGGTGTTGAGTGTAGAGAGAATATTTGGTGCAACTCATTGTATTCCATGGAGTAGGTTACATTATATACACAGGATGTCTTGCGTGACAAGGTAACTAATCCTACCATATCTCTAGGAGTTAGCTATACAAGGCTAGAGAAGATAAGATTAGAAATACAAGATATGTCACGTTTAACACCCCCCCCACAGTCGAAGCGTCGGCGTCGGCGATGCAAAGACTGGAACGAAACTCCTGGAATGCAGCGGTTGGAAGCCCCTTGGTCATAATGTCGGCAAACTGCTGGGTGGTCGGTACATGAAGAACACGAAGATGACCCAACTATACCTTCTCGCGGACGAAGTGAACATCAAGTTCAATATGCTTGGTGCGCTTGTGCTGCACTGGGTTGGCCGCGAGATAGGTGGCCGAAACATTATCACAGTAAACCACCGTGGCTTTCGAGATGGAAACCCGAAGTTCACCAAGTAACTGACGGAGCTAACATGTCTCGGCAACAACATTGGCGACGGCACGGTACTCGGCCTCGGCACTCGAGCGGGAGACGGTGGGCTGCCGCTTGGAGGACCAAGATATGAGAGAGTCACCGAAGAAGACACAATATCCCGATGTGGACCGTCGAGTGTCGGGACAGCCAGCCCAATCCGCATCAGTGTAAGCAAGCAGCTCGGTGGAGGTAGAAGCACGAAGACGAAGACCGAAGGTCGGTGTGCCACGAATATACCGAAGAATGCGCTTGACCAAGGACCAGTGAACATCACGGGGCGAGTGCATACGCAAGCAAACTTGCTGGACTGCAAACTGAATGTCTGGTCTGATGAGCGTGAGGTACTAAAGAGCGCCAACAATACTGCGGTATAGAGCGGCATCGGTAGCAGGTTGCCCAGCAGTAGCAGAAAGCTTCGGCTTAGCCTCGGCAGGAGTGGCAGCAGGCTTGCAGTCGGTCATGCCAGCACGATCCAGGAGATCAAGAACATACTGTCCTTGATGGAGAAAGAATTCGGAGGCATCACGTCGCACATTAATGCCGAGGAAGAAGTGCAAAGTGCCCAAGTCCTTCAGCCGAAACTCAGAACCAAGGCGACCGATGATGTCGCGAAGTATGTCCACGCGAGAGGCGGTGATGACAATGTCGTCAACATACAAGAGAAGCATGGCGACATGATCAGCTCGATGAAGCACAAAGAGCGACGTGTCCGAGGTGGTGCTGCGAAACCCAAGAGCAGTGAGGAATGCTGCAATGCGGTGATACCAAGCACGAGGTGCCTACTTCAGACCATAGAGAGACCGTGAGAGCAAGCAGACATCATCAGGCCGAGTGGGATCAACAAAACCAGTGGGCTGCTGACATAGAACACGCTCCTGGAGATGGCCATAAAGAAATGCGTTGTTGATGTCAAGCTGATGAACAGGCCAATGACGAGATGCAGCGAGCTAAAGAACGACGTGTATCGTGGTGGGTTTGACAACCGGAGAAAAGATCTCCGAGAAATCAACGCCGACACGTTGCGCAAAGCCACGAACAACCCAGCGGGCCTTGTACCTGTCCAAAGAGCCATCCGTAAGGAACTTGTGCCGAAATACCCACTTGCCAGTAATAATGTTAGCACCAAGGGGACGGGGAACCAGCGTCCAGGTCCGGTTGGCGACGAGGGCATCATACTCAGAGCGCATGGCGGCAAGCCAATGCGGGTCGCTCAACGCAGAGCGCACCGAGCGCGACACGGGGGAGACGACCGTGACACTGAGGTTGTGATAGCGAGGGTTCGGTTGCCGAATCCCGTCCTTGGCGCGTGTCACCATGGAATGATGAGGCGGCGGGGGTGGTGGCCGAGGCCGCCGTCGAGGCGGAGCCACAGCCTCGAGAGAAGGTGAGGCGACGGTAACATCCGGTGACGAGGCGGTAAGCAAAGCCGGAGATGGGACCGCCGAGGATGACGGCGTGACCGCGGCCGAGATGGCGGGTGATGAAGGCGACGAGGCCGCAGGTGGCGATGACGAAACTGCGGGCAAGGCTGCAGTTGGCAGCGTCAGTGACGGCGACGGGGCCATCGGCGAAGCCGCAGGTGGCTATACCAACAGCGGCGATGGAGCCGTGGACGAGGCCGCAGGTGACCGCAAAGACGACGGCGACGAGGCCGCGGAAGGTGCCGCGGGTGGCGGAGTGACCGCAGGTGGCGGGGAGGCCGCGACACACATGGGTGACGCCGACCAAGGCAAAGCCGGCTCCTCCTGAGCCGGCGAAGGAGACCCTGCCGAGAGGCCGGAGGGGCCCGCCAAAGAGGAGGGCGGGCGCGGCGATGGGAGCGCAAGGGCTCCCCGAGACCACCGAGTGGGAGCGTCCAAGGTCGGAGCTGCTGTCGATGAAACCTGCTCAAAGGGAAAAACAGCTTCATCAATGTAAACATGCCGTGAGACAAACACTTGACGAGAGACCGGGTCGAAGCAGCGAAAGCCTTTGGTGTTGGATTGATAGCCAAGAAAGACACAAGCGAGAGAGCGTGGTGCGAGCTTGTGTGGCGTCGTAGCGGTGATGTTGGGATAACACAAACAAACAAAGACGTGAAGATCATCATATGATGGAGGAGACCCGAACAGAAGATGGTGAGGGGTATAGTTCCAGCGTGGTTTACACGGCCGAAGGTTGAGAAGGAGAGTGGCTGTGGCGAGTGCATCGGGCCAAAAGCGAGGTGGCATGTGTGCATGAAAGAGCAAGACACGGACACTCTCATTGAGGGTGCGGAGAACACGTTCGGCACCGCCGTTTTGTTGGGATGTGTATGGACAAGTTAAGCGAAAAATAATGCCATGCGTGGATAGAAGATGGCGAATGGCGAGATTATCAAATTCTTTTTCGTTATCGGTTTGAAGATGAGCAATGGTGCGATGAAAGTGGGTGTTGACATAGGCATAAAATGAGTGAAGGGTGGAGGCGACGTCGGATTTGCGGCGTAACGGAAAAGTCCAAGTGAAGTGTGAAAAATCATCTAAAATCACAAGGTAATATGATAAACCCGAATTGCTAGGCACGGGGGATGTCCAAACATCACAATGAATAACATCAAAGGGAAAAGTTGCAATCGATGAAGATGAAGAAAACGGTAGACGAACGTGTTTTCCTATGCGGCCAGCATGACAAGTGTGAGCCGCTGATTTATTACATGAAAAGGAAAAGTGCTCAAAATTTTATGAAGAGTGGCGACGCTGGGATGACCGAGACGAGCGCGCCAAAGCGATACGTCGGCATGAAGAGCAACCGGGCCACTGCGAGTAGAAGTGCCGCATGGGTAGAGATCATGGGGAGAGTCACATCGGTGCAGAACCCTCCGGGAGCGAGCATCCTTAACAAAAAAACCGAGAGCGTCAAACTCAACGGTGACAGGATTTTCACGAGTAAGAGTGCGAACAAAACAAAGATTTTTAATTAAGGATGGTGAAACAAGCACATTATTGAGAGTTAAAGAAGAAGAGGGTAACGGAAGAGAGGATGAACCATGATGGGTGATGGGAAGAGAGCTGCCATCGCCAACCATGATGCGGGAGGAGAAAGGATAGGGAGCGGAACGGGATAAGATACCGGGGTTGGAGGCCATGTGGGCAGCGGTACCGGTGTCCATGTACCAATCGCCACCTCCGTTGTAGGCGCTCGGCGAGGGGGCAGCATGAAGGGCAGAGAGAAGCGCCGGGTCGTAGACCGGAGGGGCGCCACCGTATGCACCATAGCCCGGCGCGCCGTCGTATGTAGAGGGACCACCATAGGCCGACGAGCCACCGTAGGCCGCGGCAGCGCCATACACGGCAGGGACCGGTGCGGTCAGCAGTGCCTGAGGGGTGCTCGGCCGTGGCCCGAGGATGCTCAGAGCTGGTGGGCGGGGGACGGGCATGGAGTAGGCATGCACTACTCCCGTCCATGGGTTATACCCCGAGAGCCAAGGCGGAGGAGGTGCAGCCGCCGCAGGCGCAGGAGGGCGCGGCGTCGTGTTGGAGTTGCGGCCCCGGCCCCCGCGACCCTTCTGCTTACGGCCGCTGGAGGGCGCAGGCGCGGGTGGCGGGGCAGGAGCGGGAGCGCGCGGCCTCGGCTGGGTTGGAGTAGAGCTGTGGCCGGCGGCGAGGCCGACGTGAAGAGCGGCGTGGGTCGCCTGCCGAGCGGTGTGACGGAGACGCTTTTCCTCCATGCGAAGGTAGGTGACCGCCTTCGTGTACGTCGGTGTGATGAGGGAGAGGTTGGCGGCGGACTGACCAAGGTCGGGGTGGAGGCCGCGGAGGAGGTTGGTGAGGAGGACCGAGTCCTCGATGGTCATGCCGACGTCGCGTAGCTCATCGGCGAGAACCTTGAGCCGCGTGCAGTACTCGTCGATCGAAAGATCGTTTTGCTGCATAGTGAAGAACTTCCCTTGAAGAAAGACGCGGCGCTGCAGTTGATTGTCGAGGAAAAGATCACACAGGCGCGTCCACATAGCATACACGGACGTATCGCGGGCATTCACCATGTTGAAGAGGCTGCCGGAGATGGTGAGGAAGAGCCACTTGACGATGCAGGCGTCCACAACGAGCCACTCGTCGTCGTCCTTCATGTCGCGGAAGTCAACGCTCCCGTCAACATGCTCGATGAGACGGTAAGAGCGGAACAACAGCGCGAAGTTCGTGCGCCATGCGTTGTAGGACGGCGAGTCGAGGTCGAGGATGACAGGTATGTGGTCCTTGATGTGGATCTCATTGAGGCGATCGGAGGTGAACATGGCACCGGAGAAAGAACCGGTGTCGGATGCATCGGCCTTGGCCATGGAGACGGCGTGTGGTTAGGGTTTTGGGTGAGGGGGAGAGGGAGCGGTGGCTGCGATGGGTGTGGAGAAGAGGGCGGCAGCGGCGACAGAAGGAAGAGAGGAGCGGCGGCGGCCCTTAGGGTTTCGGGAGGGAGGTGGTGGGGGCAGGGGAAGAAGAGAAGCGGCGGCGGCGTCGGCTACGGGAGAGGTGGCGGCGGCGGCGGCTAGATGGATGGGAAGGAAGCGGTGGCGGTGGCTACGGGAAGGGTAGCGACGGCGGCGGCAGGAGGGTGGAGGAATTGGCGCGGCGGCGAATAGGGCTAGGCGCGGCGGCGTAGAGGTGCGGAAGCGATAGAGGATCGCGGTAAAACTGATACCATGTAGAGAGAATATTTGGTGCAACTCATTGTATTCCATGGAGTAGGTTACATTATATACACAGAATGTCTTGCGTGACAAGGTAACTAATTCTACCATATCTTTAGAAGTTAGCTATACAAGGCTAGAGAAGATAAGATTAAAAATAAAAGATATGTCACGTTCAACATTGAGTGAGTCACAATTTCTTTCCATAAACTGCTTCAAATAAAATATTTCCCTGTTCATCTTCGTGAGCGACGCTGACCCGGCGCGCAATGAAACGGGTGGAAAACGTGAGGTTGCTTGAAGCGGGGGCGTATGCGCGCCCGTGTTGACGTTCGTTAGCTGTGATTGGCGCTTCAATCAAATTAAACTGGTGACAAGTGCTCGCTCAGGCCACGCGAAAACTCCACGTATATCAGCCAGTTAAACGTTTCAGTTAGTCGCTGTCAAATTAGTAAAGTCGATTAAATGTAGTTTCGGCAGGCAATGCTGGGTGACAGTGCAAGCCGCTTGCAAAGCAGGCAAAGCCGTTGGCTCCAGCGGCTATCTATCTGAAAGCTGGTAGGCCAGCAGCATACGGCAAAAGGGAATCCGATTCCACATCAAAAGCGATTACCACGCCCGGCCGGTTCTGGAATTTATTTCTGTTGTTAATCCTCCTATGTGCACAATGTTACTCCCTTCGTTCGGAATTACTTGTCTCGGAAATGTATGTATCTAGAAATAAAATATATCTAGATACATCTATTTCTGCGACAAATAATTCCGAACAGAGAGGGTAGTATTTTTTTAGAGTAGAATTTACTGGTCTAGGAGCGGCAAACATCTTGTCGTGTGCTGCAGAGGCACCTGCATTATGATGTTTGTCTATGACAGCTCCGCTTATCAATCAAGAAAATAAATAGCCAAGCTGGTTATGATCTTAGAGTTTAGATCTCTTGTTTGCTAACCACAACACAACCTACCTTTCGTGTTGATCAGCTGACGTTTCGGAGCAAAGGATGTTGAGAAGATTGGATTATTCCGGCGTATCTTTGACATCCTGTGCTTGGTCCGGAATAGTATTAGTTCGCCCATAGCTTTTGCTAGCTATTCAAGGGAAACTACGAGGAAAACGTTGTTTGGTGGGACTGACAGGAGAACCGTTGACAAGGGCATGGAGCTTGTGCTTTACGGGTCAAGAAACATCGTGGCGAGGCAATCGATTCTGCTTCTGTTTGTCACCTTGTCAGTGTTGAGAGCAGTTTGAGCTCTTTTGCCACTTTTTTGTATCGCCCAAATAGAATGGCCTTTGCATTGAATATTATTTCACTCCTCCGTCCTAAAAATATAGGGTGTGCAAGATTTTATTTTTTTCAAGACAAACTTTGTAACCTTTGACCAAGTTTATACAAAACTTTATCAAGACCTAGAATATCAAGTCAATACTATTAGAATCATCATGAAATATATATTTTTTATAAATTTTGCCAAACTTTGTGAAGTTTGACTTTTCGAAAAACTAATAAGAACTATGTACCTTACATCTTTCTTTTTTGTTTCAGGAGGCATTTTTTTTGCCTCATCCATCAATTCAGAGAGAATTAGAGTGCGTTTCATGGACCATAGTCCCCAAGTACATAAGGTTATCACTCTCCCTGCGTAATTGCGCCTAATTTTTTTTTTGCCCCCATGGCTACCCAAAGTTTAGCTTCATTCTTGATGGTCTGAGCAGTTGAGCTCTTCTACCTTCTTTTTTACCGCGCAATACATACTGATCTTTGTATTGAAAATAACTTCACTCCTCCGTCCTAAAATATTGTGTGTGTTAGATTTTTCTTTTCAAGACAAACTTGTAGACTTTGTCTTATCAATACCTAGAACACCAAATCAATACTATTAGAATCCTCATGAAGTATACCCCGCAAAAAAAATCTTCATGAAATATATTTCCGATTGATATGCACTTTTCTATAAATTGTCAAATTTTGTGAAGTTTGACTTTTGTGAAAACTAATAAGTTCTACCTTACATCTTATGGGATAGAGGGAGTAATATAGCAGATCAAACACGAAATAATATCGGGATGTACCATCTGCATTTGGAGTTATTTAATAATATACCCGGTTCTTAAACAGATGAATTCCTGGAGGCGCTTTGACATTTTTCCAACTTTGACTTAAATATGTTAAACATAATCTAGATTGGCACGTAATAGGAAAATGGTTTCATTGGACTTGTAATAAAATTATTTCATAATATTATTTTCACCATGTTGTTTATGCAGGCCTAGCCAACAAGGCTGGTGATACTAGAAGTTACTTGCAAAGCACATCAACTGTTACCTGCAGTGTTTGCTCTGGGTGCTTCTACAATGCATGGTGTTTGATAAATTAAACTAAATTTTCCGTAAGCATCGGTGCTTGTCTCTAGAGAGTAGTACCGATGCTTAAGAAAAAATCCTTGACCGGGTCACAGGTTGCTCTACTAATTTTACTAACTGAAACTAGGCTTGCTCCACACATTTTTCTCTACTACATAACCCCGAGCTTAATCCTTTTGAACCTTTTTCAACGTCGAGGAGAACCATCGTTGGACTGCACACATCATTATGCATAATTATCAATAGTTTAGTTGCGTGTTCCTTATGACATGTAAACAGTATTTTAGTAACTTTACCTTTCAGACAAAAGCTCGTGGTGGTGGCACCAGGAGATGCTGCTGAGGTGCTCCTCCAGTTCTCTGCTTGTCACTGCGGTGTGCAAGCCCAGATTCAATCGTTCCATTGTTGTCACCATCAGTGGATTTGGAGAGATTATTACACCCACAATGGCTTGCCGGTCTCCACCGGCGTTCTGTTGCATTCTAAGGCGGAATGGCGGCCTTTCATTCCTCATGACCATGCTACCGAAAAAGAGCAAATACAACTTTATGTGGAGTCCGCGACATCCAGCCATGGAGGGCTTGTCGTACCAAGTGGTCTCGTCCTCGGTGCCGACAGTCTTAGTTCTGTAGGGGATCTGTTTCGGACCTGATTGGAATTTGCTTTCACCTTGCATAATTGAGGGGCCTGTTTGTAATTTTGTTTTTTATGGGTCTTGCTATAAGATGCTCCGTGCCATTACTTGACAATTAATAAAGCGTCTTGAGCTTTCAAGCCCCTTCTATATTCAAAAAAGAAAAGAAGAGTAGATGGGTTGTTGAGCTGCAAAATCTTACTGCCCAGTTTCGGATTCGGGACCTGGTGCGTGAGCGCGTCATAATTTCTCTCCTTGCTCGCGAGGTTGCTTGAAATGGGGGCATATGCATGCTCCGTGTTGATGTTAGTTGTAATACTATTATTTCTTTCGAAACGTTCTCCGTGTTGATGTTAACTGTGCAATTAAATAGTGACAATCGCTCGCTCAGGCCCACGTGAAAATTCCACAAGTATCAGCTACTTAAACGTTTTAGTACAAAGGTATTTCTTTTCTGATAAAGACATTTTTGATGTCTGCCTCTTCTCGCTAGGTCTATGTTTTTCTTTTAGCGAATGGTCGCCGTCGAAGTGCGAAGGCCAATCAGTAAATGTTACTTCGGCAGTTCTGGCCAGCAAAGCTTGGTTTTTTAATATCAAGTGAAGTGATGGCCAGCATGGCTAGGTGATAATGGAAGCAGCTTCCAAAGCTGGCAAAGCCGTTGGCTCCAGCGCCAATATCTGTACAGGAAAAGGATCTGATTGCAGCAAATCTCGCCTCGTGGCAAAGCGTTTACAAACCTCCGGCCGGTTCTCGTGTTTATGCGCCGGCCACTCTGTTAATCATTCCATTAACTACACGTGCTAGCGATCGGATAACGTTGAGTTGCCAGATCCATCGGTTGGATGCAGACATGCATTGCACTCTCTCTCTCTCTCTCTCTCTCTCTCTGAACCGCCTTACGTGCACAATACTTTTTTCTAGAGTTTACAGCTAAATTAGTGGCAAACAACTTGTCAACTTGTCTTCTCCTGCAGAGGCATTTGCAATAATGGTGTTTGTGAGAAAAATTAATAAGCAACTGGCTGCTCCCTCCATTCTATGTTATATTCAAAGTTATATCGTTGTTCAAGTCAAACTTGCTTATATTCGACCAAGTATATTGAAATCTGTAACACCAAATTAGTTTCAATATCAAATGTATTTCCACACTATATATATTTTATGTTGTAGATGTTGAAATATTTTTTTTCATAGGCTTGGTCAGAGTTAAACAAGATAGAGTAAGGATAAATCTCGAACTTCAATTAATTAGCAACGGATGGAGTATAGTATAATCTAAGAGTTTATAGATGCTCTGTTTGCTAACCTGAATTCAGCCTACAAATATTTTCCTTTTCTCTTAATGCATACTTGTTCTTTTTTTCTTACTGCGTACTTGTTGTCACACTGATTTCTAATTTCATGTTATACTGCGTCAAGCGGTTTTTCATTAATTAACTAGACAATTATGTTTGTCTTGATTAATCGATGAGGCAAATCTTTTGCCTTCGTTTTTTTAAATGGACAACTCAAAGAAAACAGTCAGCATACCAGTATTCCGTGAGCAAATTTGAAAATGGAATTACACTACAACATGATTCAAATTCATTACATTGCAACACTAGGACACCAACTACGATAACATCATCCGTGCAACTAAACCTTTTTTTGTGGTTTCCCGTGCAACTAAACCTAGCAGAAAGATAATCATGGCATACAACAACATCATCTCTTTCATCTAACATATCATGCAATTTAATTATGTATTCTTTTAAATCACTTGACTGTGTAGCAACCTCAGCCTCCTGCCTCCAGCCTATATACTATATCCTGAACATCTCTGAACAATTCACGCAGACATATGGCGTCGTCGAGCAGTCATGCCACTCTATGAACCCGCATCATGTAATCAGTTTGTGCACTAATTACAGGAAAAAAAAGAACAAGAAACATAGCGAGAAGAAGGATGCGGCCTTGAAGAGCATACGAGAGCATCCACACATGCATAATACTACCTCGCTATGTTTGAAAATAAAAGTGTTTATGTGGTTTGTCTATAAACAAGTTATTTTAACTAAGGATAACCTCATGAAGCGTAATTGGATAGGACCGGGATGGGACTATCAAACATCTCTTTTTTGATTGCCCGTTAGCCAAGATACTTTGGCAGACGGTCCACATTGCTTTTAGTATCAATCCACCGAATTCTGTTTATGCGTTATTTGGGACATGGCTTAATGGGATTGAGCCTAACTTAGCGAGACACATTCGGGTTGGAGTTTGTGCTTTGCTGTGGACTATCTGGACTTGCAGAAATGATTTGGTTTTTAACAGAATATCATGTATACATTTTTTGCAGGTCATATTTCAAACTACGGCACTGATCCGTCCGTGGTCGCTACTCACCCAGACGGAGGCCACGGAGCATTTGGTTACTGAGTCTTTCCGATGGGAGATGGTAGCTCGGAATATTTTCAACCGGTTTGGATGGCGGTCATGTAATAGGATAGGCACTTAGATTTCCTATCTATTTTTTAGCCAGCCGGTTGTGGCGTCTTTTCGCGGCTAGTTGGTGTTTCTAGCCCCCTTTTGGCTCTGTGTGAGCTGTTTGTGCTTTTTTATTATTTGGAGACTTTTGGAACCATGTTGACACTACTTTATTTGGTTAATAAGAGAGCCGTATGCATCTTTCTGATGCAGAGGCCGGGGAACCACCCCTTTTCCAAACATATATATATATATATATATGGCATGGAGGTACTACTTCCTTCCATAGTTGTTGAGCTTCCTGCGCTTTTTTTTGAACCAAAACCCGTAGAACACTACAGTATGTGTATATTAAAAATAAAGCGTGTGGGTATGTACCGATGAAAAGCATTAACAAAGGAGAAGAGAGAAAAATCTATCCAATTCTTGCTCTAGCAAAACCCAACATGGTAAAACAATTGAAGTTCAGGACTTGATCAATCCAGCTTGTAAGACGCGCCTCAAATTTATTCTTGATCATGTGCTTGAGCAACAGAAGATCATTCCTCAGCATGCCCTTCCAGGATTGAAGCGAAAATGTTTGGATTTGAAGATTTTTCCATTTCGTTGGATCCAAATGTTCCAGCAGCCCATGATTATAATTTCCATAGCAATGGAGCTTGGTAGTGCGTGAGTTAAGAGCAGGACTTCATCAAAGACAGAAATGCCTTTGTGTCTTGTTCCCAAAATGGTTTCCCAACAACTTAAGGCAAAGTTAATTACAGTCCCAGAACAGATGTAGAACAGTTTCTTCGGTCTGAGCAGTACATAGTTCATAGTTGTATGAAGGTAGGTGGAAGGATTTTCTGTTGAGAAGATTCCGTGTATTGACTCTATCATGTAGGAGCAGCCAGAAGAAAATCTTATATCTTAGCATAGTGGCATTCTTCCAAATTTTGGTGATGAGAGGGGGTGCCTGATCTCCTTGCTTCAACATCTTTTACATCTTAGTGGAAGAGAAATCAGATCCCCAGGGGTATATCCACTTGTCAGTGTTGTCATTCACTTGTATGACATGAGTAGAGGATATGCTTGTGAGGAGAGGGGAGTGTCAAAAAATTCCAAAGTGTTCTCACTTAGCAGATAGTCTTTCATTGTCAAATTTGTCTTGCAGGAGAATGAGAATAGCTCAGGGTATTTTTTCTTAACAGAACCAAAGCCCCAATTGTCTTCACATAATGATATAGTATTGCCTTATCCAATGATTCCTCTGGTGTAGCTTTTGAATTGTGGTAGCAATTTGAGAATGCTTTTCCACCAGAAGGATCTCAGAGGTCTAAAAGCAATCACTCCTTAAGGATAGTAGGATTCCTAGATTAATTGCACCCATGGAAGATCATGGTGATGTAGAAATTTATGCCGATATTTCATGAGAAGACATTTGTTGTGAGTTGCAATGTGAATTACTCCCAATCCTCCTTGGTCTTTAGGGATACAAACTTTGTCCCAGGAAATAAGAGCAGTTACGTTTGTCTTCCATACCATATTTCCTCCAAAAACAATGTGTCATGTATTTGTTGATTTGTTCCACAATGCTACCAGCCCGTATGAGGGTGCTCATGAAAAAAGTAGGCATGCTTGTGCAAACTGATTCGATCAAGGTGAGATTGTCTCCATATGATAGCAGAGTTGAGCATCCAACTAATCTCTTATAAATTCTCTTAACAAAAGGCACAAAAATCTTCCGGTCTAGGCTTAACTAGGCTGAGAGTCAGTCCCAGGTATGTGAAAGGAAAAGCACCAATGCCGCAGCCCATAGAATTGGCCAAGAGTTCCATTTTTGCAGGACTGGTGTTGGTTGGAACTATTACTGATTTCTCATAGTTGATTCTTAGCCTTGTATATCTGGAGAAGTGCAACAAAAGATTTTCAAGTTGTTCCACTTGAACTGTGCAAGCTGGCATCAGGAGGACTGTGTCATCAGCATATTGGATAACTGGAAAGTCAGGACAGGGGTGAGCTTCCAGGGGTTTCTGAAGGAGGTTATTGTGCACGACCTCATTCATAATTGACTGTAGCAGATCAGCTGCTAAGACAAAAATAAGAGGATACAGAGTTGTCTAACCCCTCTCTTGCATTGAAATTGCTTTTCTGGGACACCATTGAGAAGCACAAAGAAAAACCAGAGGTGAAGGTCATATCCATCCACATAAGCCACTTGGGACCAAAACCCCCTAGCAATAAGAATCTCCTTTATGGTGTTATGCTCAATGAGATCAAAAGCCTTTTGAAAATCTAGCTTCAGTACAATGATTCTCTATCAGAGGAATTGCATTGACTGATATACTCATATGCCCATGCAAAGTAGTCTTGAATGGATCTGTTCTTAATAAAGCCATATTGATTTTTATGGACCAGTTTCAAAATAATCTTCTGTAATATGTTGGCAAGCACCTTGGTAATAATCTCGATTGAGCAATTAAGGAGGGAGATGGGTCTGTAGTCATTTGGGGTTGCCGGGCATCAACCTTTAGAATCAGAGTGATAGAAGAAGAGTTTATACTTTGCAAGCAGATTTTTCCATGATAGAAATCCTCAATGAGGGCATAAATATCAGGTGCAATAATGTCCCAACAGAATTTGACAAAATGAGTGTTGAAAACATCTGGCCCACATGCTTTGTCTGAAGGAAGCTCTCTAACCACAGTATCAATTTCTTCCTTAGAAAAAGGTTCTTCTAAATTTGATAAAGTAGGGAATCTGTTGATGGGGCCATCCAGATTGAGATATCAAAAGTTGGGACAGAGGTTCAAAGCCTCTCTTTGAAAGCCTTGAGAAGAATATTTTCCTTGGAGCTGTGATCCCTATGAATATTACCATTGTCATCCTGCAGACTATTAATGTGGTTAACTCTATATTTGAGAGTAGCTTTGGCCTGAAAATACTTAGAATTGGCTTCTCCAAAATTGACCCATCTGATTGTGGCCCTTTTCTTCCAATAGATCATATGCATCTCTAATAGATATAATAGATGCTTTTTCAAGAAATCCCTACCATTCCATTCAGCATCAGTCAACGGCATGAATTCTTCATTGTTGTCAAAGAAAAAGATCACTTCATTTGTGGCCTTAATTGAGTTGGAGAGCTGTGAAATAGATTTAGCCCAATGTTTCAAACATTCTATTAATCTCTTGATTTTGGCAGTAATCTTCTTGGCACTATCTGTAATATGCATATCATGTTCCCAACTGGCTCTAACAATGTCTTTAAAACCTTGAATTTGTAACCAGAAATTCTCAAATCTGAAAAATCTTGCCTTTGGAATATGAGTGCCAATTTTAATAAGAAAAGGAGTGTGGTCAGACACATGTTTGACAAGGGGTACAACTATAGTATTGGGGAAATAAGTAGACCAAGCTTCTGAAGTGAAAACCCAGTCGAGTTTTTCAAGCAGGGTGCCACCTGCATATTGCTCCAAGTAAAGTTTCTTCCTTTAAGAGGAATTTCCACAAGTACCAGAGAATTGATTGCATCATTCAATTTCAACATGTCTGCAAAGTTGCATCCCTCTCTATTTCTGTTATGAGGATATATGATATAATTAAAATCCCCCATTATGATCCATTTAGTATCATCGGGCATTTGGATGTCTTTGAACCACTCAAGAAATTTAACTCTGCCTTCCCCTTGGCAAGGGCCATAGATATTGGAAAGAATCCAAGAATCTCCTGACGGTTTTGAGATAAATCTAATGGAGAGTGAATATTCATTAAGGAAAAGAGTTTCTCGTTCAAATAGAGAGTCATTCCAAGCCATAAGCAAACCTTCAGTTGCTTGTACGGAGGGTAAGAAATCAAATTTATTAATTCTTCTTGGGCAGAAATTATGAAGATATCTGCTATCAAATGATTATCTCTTTGTTTCCTGCAAGCAAATGATATCTGCATTGGCTTCAGAAATATTATTTCTCAGTGCCAGCCACTTATTAGTGACATTAATCCCCCTGATGTTCCAATTAAGAATATTCCAGTCTCTGTTCATATGAAAAAGCGAGTCTGCTTTAGGGGCATGTGAGCCACCGTAAGAAGGCGCTCCTTTGAGAAATTCCAGGAAAAAAAGAATGAGATGCAGGTACAAGCTCAGACTGACATAGAAGGAATTAACAGTAATCACAGGAAGACAACACAGTAGCATCACAGCAATGAAACACATCTCTGGCATCTCAATGAATAAGCTGAGGAAAGCAGATTTGCACTAAATTAACATCCACCAACCAATAAGCAGCGAAACAAAAGTGATGTGTGCCATAAGTAGTTCTACATGGTCCTCACTAGTTCTTGGACCTAGTCTCTTTTCCGAGGCTAGCTAGCTGATACGTCTCCAATGTATCTATAATTTTTGATTGTTCCATGATATTATATATTCTGTTTTGGATGTTTAATGGGCTTATTTATACACTTTTATATTATTTTTGGGACTAACCTATTGACCGAGGCCCAGCCCAAATTGCTGTTTTTTTTACCTATTTCAGTGTTTCGCAGATAAATAATATCAAACGGAGTCCAAATGGAATGAAACCTTCGGGAGCGTGATTTTTGGAATAAACGTGATCCAGAGGACTTGGAGTGGACGTCAAGCAATCGACGAGGAGGCCACGAGGCAGGGGGCGTGCCGACCCCCTGGGCGCGCCCTCCACCCTCGTGGGCCCCTCGTTGCTCCACCAACCTACTTCTTCCTCCTATATATATTCATATACCCCGCAAACATCCAGGAGCACCACGAAACCCTATTTCCACCGCTGCAACCTTCTGTACCCAAGAGATCCCATCTTGGGGCCTTTTCGATGCTCCACCGAAGGGGGCATTGATCACGGAGGGCCTCTACATCAACTCCATGGCCCCTACGATGATGTGTGAGTAGTTGATAACCTACAAGTATAGGGGATCACAACAGTTTTCGAGGGTAGAGTATTCAACCCAAATTGATTGATTCGACACAAGGGGAGCCAAAGAATACTCTCAAGTATTAGCAGCTGAGTTGTCAATTCAACCACACCTGGAAACTTAATATCTGCAGCAAAGTATTTAGTAGCAAAGTAATATGATAGTAGTGGTAACGTGAGTTGTCAATTTAACCACACCTGGAAACTTAATATCTGCAGCAAAGTATTTAGTAGCAAAGTAATATGATAGTAGTGGTAACGGTAGCAAAAGGCAACAATAGTAAAAGTAATGTTTTTTTGTATTTTGTAGTGATGATAGAAATAGCAACGGGAAAGTAAATAAGCGAAGAAAAATGTATGGAAAGCTCGTAGGCAATGGATCGATGATGGAGAATTATGCCGGATGTGGTTCATCAGGTAACACTCATAACCTAGGGTGACACAGAACTAGCTCCAGTTCGTCAATGTAATGTAGTCATGTATTCTGAATATAGTCATGCGTGCTTATGGAAAAGAACTTGCATGACATCTTTTGTCCTACCCTCCCGTGGCAGCGGGGTCCTTACGGAAACTAAGGGATATTAAGGCCCCCTTTTAATAGAGAACCGGAACAAAGCATTAACACATAGTGAATACATGAACTCCTCAAACTACGGTCATGACCGGTAAGTATCCCGATTATTGGCACTTTGGGGTTAACGGATCATAACACATAATAGGTGACTATAGACTCGCAAGATAGGATCAAGAACACTCATATATTGATGAAAACATAATAGGTTTTGATCTGAAATCATGGCACTCGGGCCCTAGTGACAAGCATTAAGTATAGCAAAGTCATATCAACATCAATCTCAGAACATAGTGGACACTAGGGATCAAACCCTAACAAAACTAACTCGGTTACTTGATAGATCCCATCCAACCCATCACCGTCCAGCAAGCCTACGATGGAATTACTCACGCACGGCGGTGAGCATCATGAAATTGGTGATGGAGGATGGTTGATGATGATGATGATGGCGACGGATTCCCCTCTCCGGAGCCCCGAACGGACTCCAGATCAACCCTCCCGAGAGGTTTTAGGGCTTAGCGGCGGCTCCGTATCATAAAACGTGATGATTTCTTCTCTCTGATTTTTTTCTCCCCGAAACACAATATATGGAATTGGAGTTGGATTTGGAGAGGAAACAGGGGGACCACGAGGTAGGGGCGCGCCCTAGGGGGGCAGGCGCGCCCCCACCCTCGTGGAGAGGTGGTGGGCCCCCTGGCCTTCATCTTTTGCAGGTATTTTTCATATTTTCTGAAAAGTTGCTTCATGAAGTTTCAGGTCATTCCGAGAATGTTTGTTCCTGCACATAAATAACACCATGGTAATTCTGCTGAAAACATCGTCAGTCCGGGTTAGTTCCATTCAAATCATGCAAGTTAAAGTCCAAAATAAGGGCAAAAGTGTTTGGAAAAGTAGATACGTTGGAGACGTATCAACTCCCCCAAGCTTAAAGTTTTGCTTGTCCTCAAGCAATTCAGTTGACAAACTAAAAGTGATAAAGAAAAACTTTTACAAACTCTGTTTGCTCTTGTTGTTGTAAATATGTAAAGCCAGCATTCAAGTTTTCAGCAAAGATTATAACTAACCACATTTGCAATAACGCATAGGTCTCAAGTTTACTCATATCAATAGCATAATCAACTAGCGAGCCATAATAATAAATCTCGGATGATAACACTTTCTCAAAACAATCATAATATGATATAACAAGGTGGTATCTCGCTAGCCCTTTCTGAGACCGCAAAACATAAATGCAGAGCACCTTTAAAGACCAAGGACCGACTAGACATTGTAATTCATGGTAAAAGAGATACAATCATAGTCACATCTAATATAAATTAATAGTGATGAATGCAAATGACAGCTGCGCTTTCCAGCTGGTGCTTTTGTTAAGAGGGTGATGACTCAGCATAAAAGTAAATGGATAGGCCCTTCGCAGAGGGAAGCAGGGATTTGTAGAGGTGCCAGAGCTCGGTTTTGAAACAGAGGTGAATAATATTTTGAGCGGTATACTTTCATTATCAACATAACAACCAAGAGATGGCGATATCTTGCATGCTACACACATTATAGGTGGTTCCCAAACAGAATGGTAAAGTTTATACTCCCCCTTCCACCAACAAGCATCAATCCATGGCTTGCTCGAAACAACGAGTGCCTCCAACTAACAAGAGTCCCAGGGGGAGTTTTGTTTGCAATTATTTTGATTTAGTTTGCATAAAGCATGGGACTGGGCATCCCAGTGACCAGCCATTTATCTCATGAGTGAGGAGCGGAGTCCACTCCTCTTGAGAATAACCCACCTAACATGGAAGATACAGACAACCCTAGTTGATACATGAGCTATTCAAGCATACAAAACATGATATTTATTTGAAGATTTAGAGTTTGGCACATACAAATTTACTTGGAATGACAGGTAGATAGCGTATATAGGTAGGTATAGTGGACTCATGTGGAATAACTTTGGGGTTTAAGGGATTGGATGCACAAGCAGTATTCCCGCTTAGTACAGGTGAAGGCTAGCAAAAGACTTGGAAGCGACCAGCTAGAGAGCGACAACAGTCATGAATGTGCATTAAAATTTATCAACACCGAATGGAAGCATGAGTAGGATATAATCCACCATGAACAAAAATATCGTGAAGGCTATGTTGATTTTATTTCAACCACATGCGTGAACATGTGCCAAGTCAAGTCACTTAAATCATTCAGAGGAGGATACCACCATATCATACCACATCATAACTATCTCAATAGCATGTTGGCACACAAGGTAAACCATTATAACTCATAGCTAATCAAGCATGGCACAAGAAACTATGATCTCTAATTGTCATTGCAAACATGCTTATTCATAATAGTCTGAATTGGGAACGATGAACTAATCATATTTACAAAAACAAAAGAGGTCGAGTTCATACCAGCTTTTCTCATCTCAGCCAGTCCATCATATATCGTCATAATTGCCTTTCACTTGCACGATCGAATGATGTGAATAATAATAATAGTGCACGTGCATTGGACTAAGCTAGAATCTGCAGGCATTCAATAAACAGGAGAGGACAAGGCAATATGGGCTCTTTTGTCAGATAAACAATAATGCATATAAGAGCCACTTCAACAATTTAATTAAGGTCTTCTCCTATCGACCCCCAAGGAAAAGAAAAGAAATAAAACTATTTACGCGGGAGAGCTCCCAACAAGCAAAAGAAGAACAGGACATCTTTTTGGGTTTTCTTTTTAATTACTACTACAAGCATGGAAATTAAACTGATTAAAAGCTTCAACTAATATTTTTTTGTTTTTCTTAAGGTTTATTAAACACACAAGAAGAAATCATAAAAAGTGAAATAAACTAGCATGGATGATACAATGAAAAAGTATGAGCACCGACATTTGGCAATGAGTGTGTGAGCATAAATGTAATGTCGGTGAGAAATACATACTCCCCCAAGCTTAGGCTTTTGGCCTAAGTTGGTCTATGGCCACGGCTGGCCTCGCGGATATCCATAATAGTAGCTGGGGTCGTACTGCGACGCGGCGGCTATCGCCTGCTGAGCTGCAGCGTGGCGACGAGCGGCCTCCTCTCTCCTCTCGTACTCATCTGCCTCCTCTCTGGTAATAGTATATCTTCTTCTTGCCTGATAATCAAAGAAGGCAGGAGCAGGGAGAGTAATACGGACAGCACGGCGTCTGTCAAAGATTAGTCGATACTGGAAAGGTGATTCGTTTCTCTCGACAAACTTGTGGTGAACCATAGCATTAAAATCTAGATAAGCATGAGGTAATTCAGTATCATCTTCGCGTATGGCTACACCAAGAAAATTAGCTATGCGGGTTGCATAAATTCCACCAAAGAAATCTCCATTAAATCTATTAAGATGCAACCTACGTACAACAATGGCTCCCAAATTATAAGATTTGTCTCCTAACACAGCACTCCTAAGAATACTGAGGTCAGGGACACACATGTGACATGCCTCATCTTTACCATTAATGCATCTACCTATGAAGAGAGCAAAGTAATGTATAGCAGGAAAGTGAATGCTCCCTATGGTAGCCTGTGTAATATTTCTAGATTCTCCCACAGTTATGCTAGCAAGAAAATCTCTAAATTCAGAATTGCGAGGATCCCTTATACTACCCCGTTGTGGAAGTTTGCATGCAGTGGTAAAATCTTCTAAGTCCATAGTGTAAGAATTATCATAAAGATCAAACAGGACAGTTGGAGAATTACGTGAAGTTGAAAATTCAAACCTCCCCACAAAGGTACTGGTGAGGTTGTGATACTGGCTGCACTTCTCTTCCTCGAAGCTCACGAGATCAGTGTTATGCACATATGCATTGAATTCTTCCTTAATTCCTGCTCGATCCATAAAGTTATCAGAAGGCCATTCACAAAGACGCACTAGAGCGTCTCTTGGTGGCTCGTCATCACCATCACGCATTGCAAGCCTGGGTCCTTGCTTCCTTGAAGAACCACCTTGGAACATTTTCCTAAGCATATTTCTTCCTCTGAAAAATTCTGAATTTTTTTAGTAACTTCAAAATAAAAGTAAACCAAACTCAGTAATATTGATAGCAACTACTCCTACAAGTGCCTAGAGCCTATATCATGCATCAAAACTACTTTTGACCATATAAATTTGACATGCAAGCTCAAGAACAGGGTCACCTAAGCAGCAAAAATGTGCAATGAATAAAACACTAGAACAAAAACTAATTGAACCAATGGAGGAGTCACATACCAAGGAACAATCTCCCCAAGCAGTTTTGTGAGAGGTGCTTTGAACAAGGAGATCGAAAATGGCAGCAAAATGAGCTTGGACTCGGGTTTGAGCTGGTTATTCATGTTTGTGGGAGGAAGAATAAGTGTATGGGTGAAAGGATAAGTAGAGGAGGGCCACCGTGGGCCCATGAGGCAGGGGGCGCGCCCAGGGGGTAGGGCGCACCCTCCACCCTCGTGGGCAGGTGGTTGGCCCCCCTACTTTTATTTTCGAGGTATTTTTATATTGCACGGATAATCAGATAACAGACAGAAAAATATTTATTTTTATTTTATTTAATATAAATAACAGAAAGTAAAAGGAGGGTACAGCAGGTTGTGCCCTCTAGTTTCATCCATCTCATAATCATCAAAAGGAATCCACTAACAAGGTTATCAAGTCTTGTTAACGAACTCATTCCGAATAACATGGAACCGGAGAAATTTCGAATAACAATATGTTATCTCAATGGGGATATGCACATCCCCAATAATAAGAATATCATATTTCTTCTTGACAGTACGAAGAGGAAATTCAAAACCTTCAAATATAATCGATGGAATTTTTCCAATAGAGTTGATACTATAAACTCGAGGTTGTTTCCTCGGAAAGTGTACCGTATGCTCATTACCATTAGCATGAATAGTGACATTGCCTTTAGTGCAATCAATAACAGCCCCTGCAGTATTCGAAAAGGGTCTTCCAAGAATAGTAGACATACTATCGTCCTCGGGAATATCAAGAATAACAAAGTCCGTTAAAATAGTAACATTTGCAACTACAACAGGCACATCCTCACAAATACCGACAGGTATAGCAGTTGATTTATCTGCCATTTGCAAAGATATTTCAGTAGGTGTCAACTTATTCAAATCAAGTCTACGATATAAAGAGAGAGGCATAACACTAACACCGGCTCCAAGATCACATAAAGCAGATTTAACACAGTTTCTTTTAATAGAGCATGGTATAGTGGGTACTCCTGGATCTCCAAGTTTCTTTGGTATTCCACCCTTAAAAGTATAATTAGCAAGCATGGTGGAAATTTCAGCTCCCAGTATCTTTCTTTTATTTGTAATAATATCTTTCATGTACTTAGCATAAGGATTGGTTTTGGGTATATCAGTTAATCGCATACACAAAAAGATAGGTCTAATCATTTCAACAAAAGCGCTCAAAATCCTCATCATCCTTTTTTGGATGGTTTCGGAGGAAAAGGCATGGGTTTCTGAACCCAAGGCTCTCTTTCTTTACCATGTTTCCTAGCAACAAAGTCTTTCTTATCATAACGTTGATTCTTTGATTGTGGGTTATCAAGATCAACAGCAGGTTCAATTTCTATATCATTATCATTACTAGGTTGAGCATCATCATGAACATTATCATTAACATTATTACTAGTTTCAGGTTCATTACCAAATTGAGTTTCAGCATCAGAAATAGAAATATCATTTGGATTCTTAGGTGTTTCAACAATAGGATCACTAGAAGCATGAAAAGTCCTATCATTTTTCTTTTTCTTCTTTTTAGAAGAACTAGGTACATCTATATTATTTCTCTGAGAATCTTACTCAATTCTCTTAGGGTGGCCTTTAGGATACAAAGGTTCCTGAGTCATTCGACCAGTTCTAGTAGCCACTCTAATAGCATTATCATTATCTTTACTATCACTACAACATGAACCCCCCTATAGCAACGCATTTTCCGTATCTAGAAGTCCATATATCCGTTGTTAGTGTCTTTACCAACGGTTTAGGATGCGTTGCCTTATCCGGTGTTGCTAGTGTATAATGCAACGCTCATATTATCGTTGGTAAAAGGGACCGTTGCAAAAATACAACACATAAAACAGACTCGTGCAACACTTCTATGTGTTGGTGATTATTGTATATGGAACAAAATCCCACGGCTTGGCAACGGAGGATTTGCAACGCTTCAAGTGTTGGTTCATTTATAATGTCAATAATATTATTTTTTATACATATTGCTAGGAATTAAATTAGTGCTTCACATAATGGTGATAACTATGAAAAAAATAAGAGAATTACTCGCGAGAGGAAGAATCATATATTAGATAAAATTGTTGGATTATAATAGGGGATATTACACAAGGAAAATCATCCAAATGGATATACAATCTAAATGTTTTCTTGACTTAAATTGAAAGCATCCATCAACATCCCTAGAACTTAACTAAAACAGAATCGACGAACATCATCCAACAGGAACATGATCCCTACAGCTTAACTAAAACTGAAACCATCCGTCTTCATCATCATGAACAGGAACATCATCATCATTGTAGTATACTTGCCACACACACCCATAGAATCGTCCATTTATCTTTTGGATCTACAAAAAAATGAACTATTAACACACAATGCATTGACATGATGCAAGTACTGATATAGGCAGGATATTAGTCACTTACAAAGGTTGACATGCACAACCAAATCTGCATTACCAAGAGTTGCGGTTTTTGCGACTCTGTACCTAATCTTCAGTTTTCACAAGTGCCATCTCGACATGCACTACCTAGAATTCATTAGTAATTTCAGCACCATCAAGTTCAAATTTAGGATCACAACTGACAACTGTAGCCAGAGCTACATTTCTGTTATGATTTTTTAGGCTCGTTAAAAATACTTTTTTTCCTGCCTGTTAGAGAAAATAAAAGTTACCATGGGAAGAATCATGTCAAGCAAAATAATTAATAGAAACATGACATATAACACAAAATGTTGAGAGGCAAAGACATGCCGTGTTTGCATCTTTTCCTCTACTTTATGGTTATGAATACATTCTTCTACATGTTAATCTCATGATGTGCAACATCTATGAAATTGTATGAAGCCTTTCACTACAAACAAAGTAGTTTTGGTGATGAACGCTTAAAATAATTAAACTTCATATGATACCTTTAATGTAGAACACAAAGATAGACATTTTTATTCGAGTAGCAGTATGGTATGATAAACTGCAAAATTCTGAGGCACCTACTGGAAGATAGAGAAGCAGTGTGTTTGACCATTAATCAAGTAACAAAGTATTACTATATCAATACTTGGGACATATTAAGCCAAAAGATAAATTAAATTTACCAAATTAGTACAAATAAAACATATTAGACAATAAAAAGAAGCTTTGAAGCATAAGATCCATCATAAATGAGGTACTCCCAGTATCGACCCAATGATTTTGCATGCACTGCAGCGAGGACAGCAGGGCGGATCAAGCATTAGTTCATATTTACCACCAACTCCTAATAAAATAGCTAGTATATATCTAGATCAAACTCTAACTAGCACATCTGAGCAGATAAATCAAAGGCAGCGACACTATTAAGAAAAGGAGAAGAAACAGCAGAGAAAACAAGACTGTAGTATGTTCGAACAAATAATTAGGATGTCTTGTTTGTAGACTACAAATACAAATCAGATAGAGATATGGTGATATATTTAATTGGAAGTTGCAGGCATCCAAAAAATAATATTGAATATGGTCTAATCATTGAAGGACACTACAGATGAACGGTGCCTATTAAAGTGATATTGAAACAATTGACATTATTTTTCTTTTTCTTTTTGCAATCCGTCAGTACATGACCTAATGATGAATCAGAAACATGTTAGTATTTATAAAGTGGCCATAGGCTACAAATTTACTTCTCTTTTCCCCATGGTGTGTATTCTTCGTTGTAAATAAAAAACACATCAAGAGAATAAAGGAGTGACACTACGGATGTAGGCAAGCATAGTATAAAGAGGAAGCACGAACCACAAAAGAAGTGTCTAGAATTTGGTAAACTAGCAGACAGAACCGTATATGTATACGTTGTTAATAATAGAAGAAGGGGACATCAATCAAATTCCAAAAGCCAAGTGGATAAATGGAAAACACCTATGGTTTTGTATTCCTGGAACACAATCTAGTTCAGTTATCTTTAAAAAATACAGAAGTCGAATAGGTTGTAATAGGTGTGGAATTTTATCTAACATGTCACTTGAGTAAATAAGTACTAATTGTCTCAGCGTAGTTTTATAAGATTTGTTTCCCTTCTAGTGTATTTAGGGGTTACGCAGTAAACAAATTTTTATTCATAAATCATAAGTAAATCGCAAGATCCGCTTGCATAGAAAAATTGATATGACATTCAGCTCACATAAACATCTTTTTAAATGGCAAGCATAGCTCATGGTAGATGTACTCAATAATATTTTTCAAAGTTTTGTGACAAGCAACAGTGATTGATCACCAGATTACCTCCCTTTAGATCTTGAACTCTAACTGTAGTGGGGAGAAAGCCTTATGCAGCTGAGTGCTAATTTCACCAGATGTTGATGGATGATAATGCGGAGAACTGTGGATCAGAAGCCCTCAGATCTAACAAGTACTCAGCTTTGCCATGCTCTACACCGATATCCTTCCCCCACAGCATCACGGCAGCCTAGTCGACCAAGCTGCGTAAAGCTGTCAACCTCCTCCTCAGTTTGCAGTAGCAGAGAGCATAGAGATCTAAATGGTCTTTTAAGCGAATGAAATATATAAAAAAGTTACTGAACTGTGCCTCAAATAAAAGAGGGGGAAAGTTTTGAGGTCATGTCCATTGCAACATATTCAGTGCTTGAGTGCGATTGCCTTTCTCTGCACCGAGTGGAGATAATTATTACTTAGTAGAGAAATTTGATTTGTAACTTGCTCTGAAGTCTCGAAAAGAAATATGACCATATGACGGAGTGACTGATCAGGCCTACAACATAAGCAAGTGGCACCATAAGCAAAAAGTGGAACTTTGAATTGTCATCATCAACCACGGGACTAACACAAGCAGCCTTATTATACAATCAGTCAACCACATAATCAAGCAACCAATGATTGCACAATCAAATTTTACTTCCATGGGCTCGTGACAGGGTCCTATAAGCCATAACTGAAATCAATTGAATCACAACAAGAGGCTCTAGCTAGAAGCTCCCCTCCGCACAAACCATCTATAATTCAACTTGTCCGTCATTATCAGGGACTGGCAAGTCGTAACTAGCAATCCCCAACAATACTGAAGTCAAACAGAGCAAGATGGGGAGAATAAAATTGGGAGAAGAGAAGCGGTCCGGCTCACCATGGCAGCGCGATCGCGAGGGTGGTTGCGGCAGTAACTCTGCCCGTAGTTGCAGGCCCTCATGCGAAGGTAGTAGACGTAGTTGGTCGTAGGGAAGCGGTGACGAGGGGCAGCGCGCCGGGAAGCAGGGTTGCAGGGGAGCGTTGACTAGGGACGGCGCACCCGGATGGAGTATCGCAGGAGGAGTGGTGAGGGGCGGCCTTCCTCGATGGAGGATCGCAGGGGAGTGGTGAGGGGCGGCGCTCTGGGATGGAGGTAGGTCGAGGGGCGGCGGCCGGCGTGGGAGCCTATAGGATCGAGAGGAGGAATAGGGAGGCTGGGAAAGGTAATGACCTAGATTAATCGTGAAAACCAACTTGGGCCGGGCTAGGCAAGAGGCTGGGTTAGTACGTTGGGCTCTTTACTTGGACTTATGGAGCACAAATCTACAACGCATATGCTACAATGCTTATTATGCGTATCTATTATGAATTTTGCAACATACAGTCAAAACGTTGTAGAATATGTGTTGCTTTATAAGAGGTTTTCTTGTAGTGTATTCAATTCATTGAGAAAATCATTTTGAGCTTTAAGTACTTGTTCTACTTGAGTGGTAACCATAGAAGCATGTTTACTAATATGTTTAAGTTCACCTTTGACATTAGCCATATAATCACCCAAGTGTTCAAGCATATTTGAATTGTATTTCAATTGTCTACCAAAATAAGCATTAAAGTCTTCTTGCTTAGCCATAAATTTATCAAACTCATCTAAGCATGGGCTAGCAAATTTAGTAAATGGGATTTCAGCTTTATCATATATGTAGAGAGAATTTACCTTTACTACCTGTGTCGAGTTATCAAGATCATGAGTTTCTTCAATAGGTAAAGGATTAAGATCATATGTTTCTTCAACAGGCGGTAAATTAAGACCATGTATTTCTTCAATAGGAGGTAAATTCTTAACATCTTCAGCTTTAATACCTTTTTCTTTCATAGATTTCTTTGCCTCTTGCATATCTTCAGGACTGAGAAATAGAACACCCCTTTTCTTCGGAGTTGGTTTAGGAATAGGCTCAGGAATTGGTTCCGGAGGTGTCCAATTATTTTCATTTGTCAACATATTATTCAATAGGATTTCAGCTTCATCCGGTGTTCTTTCCCTGAAAACAGAACCAGCACAACTATCCACGTAATCTCTGGAAGCATCAGTTAGTCCATTATAAAAGATATCAAGTATTTCATTTTTCTTAAGAGGATGATCAGGCAAAGCATTAAGTAATTGGAGAAGCCTCCCCCAAGCTTTTGGGAGACTCTCTTCTTCAATTTGCACAAAATTATATATATCCCTTAAAGCATCTTGTTTCTTATGAGCAGGGAAATATTTAGCAGAGAAGTAATAAATCATATCCTGGGGACTACGCACACAACCAGGATCAGGAGAATTAAACCATATCTTAGCATCACCCTTTAATGAGAACGGAAATATTTTAAGAATGTAAAAGTAAAGATTTCTCTCATCTTTAGTGAAAAGGGTGGCTATATCATTCAATTTAGTAAGATGTGCCACAATAGTTTCAAATTCATAACCATGAAAAGGATCAGATTCAACCAAAGTAATTATATCAGGATCAACAGAGAATTCATAATCCTTATTAGTAACAAAGATAGGTGAAGTAGCAAAAGCAGGGTCAGGTTTCATTCTAGCATTTAGAGATTGCTTACTCCATTTAGCTAATAACCTTTTGAGTTCATTTCTATTTTTGCAAGCTAAAATAGCTAAAGAAGCTTCTTGATCAAAAACATAACCCTTAGGAATAACAAGTGATTCTTCGTCATCACTTTCATCAGTATCATCACATTCAATATTTTCAATTTCTCTAGCTCTAGCAAGTTGTTCATCAAGAAATTTACCAAGTGGCATAGTAGTATCATGCATAGAGGTAGTTTCATCATAAGTATCATGCATAGCAGAAGTGGCATCATCAATAACATGCGACATATCAGAACGAATAGCAGAAGCAGGTGTAGGTGTCGCAAGCTTACTCAAAACAGAAGGTGAATCAAGTGCAGAGCTAGATGGCAGTTCCTTACCTCCCCTCGTAGTTGAGGGATAAATCTTGGTTCTTCGATCTTTCAAGTTCTTCATAATGATAAGCAGATATAAATCCCAAGTGACTCAAAGAATAGAGCTATGCTCTCCGGCAACGGCGCGAGAAAATAGTCTTGATAACCCGCAAGTATAGGGGACCGCAACAGTTTTTGAGGGTAGAGTATTCAGCCCAAATTTATTGATTCGACACAAGGGGAGCCAAAGAATACTCTCAAGTATTAGCAGCTGAGTTGTCAATTCAACCACACCTGGAAACTTAATATCTGCAGCAAAGTATTTAGTAGCAAAGTAATATGATAGTAGTGGTAACGGTAGCAAAAGGTAACAATAGTAAAAGTAATGTTTTTTTGTATTTTGTAGTGATGATAACAATAGCAACGGGAAAGTAAATAAGCGAAGAAAAATATATGGAAAGCTCGTAGGCAATGGATCGGTGATGGAGAATTATGCCGGATGTGGTTCATCAGGTAACAGTCATAACCTAGGGTGACACAGAACTAGCTCCAGTTCGTCAATGTAATGTAGTCATGTATTCTGAATATAGTCATGCGTGCTTATGGAAAAGAACTTGCATGACATCTTTTGTCCTACCCTCCCGTGGCAGTGGGGTCCTTACGGAAACTAAGGGATATTAAGGCCCCCTTTTAATAGAGAACCGGAACAAAGCATTAACACATAGTGAATACATGAACTCCTCAAACTACGGTCATGACCGGTAAGTATCCCGATTATTGGCACTTTGGGGTTAACGGATCATAACACATAATAGGTGACTATAGACTCGCAAGATAGGATCAAGAACACTCATATATTGATGAAAACATAATAGGTTCTGATCTGAAATCATGGCACTCGGGCCCTAGTGACAAGCATTAAGTATAGCAAAGTCATATCAACATCAATCTCAGAACATAGTGGACACTAGGGATCAAACCCTAACAAAACTAACTCGGTTACTTGATAGATCCCATCCAACCCATCACCGTCCAGCAAGCCTACGATGGAATTACTCACGCACGGCGGTGAGCATCATGAAATTGGTGATGGAGGATGGTTGATGATGATGATGATGGCGACGGATTCCCCTCTCCGGAGCCCCGAACGGACTCCAGATCAACCCTCCCGAGAGGTTTTAGGGCTTGGCGGCGGCCCCGTATCGTAAAACACGATGATTTCTTCTCTGATTTTTTCTCCCCAAAACACAATATATGGAGTTGGAGTTGGAGTCGGAGAGGCAACATGGGGCCCACGAGGTAGGGGGCGCGCCCTAGGGGAGCAGGCGCGCTGCCACCCTCGTGGAGAGGTGGTGGGCCCCCTGGCCTTCATCTTTTGCAGGTATTTTTCGTATTTTCTGTAAAGTTGCTCCGTGAAGTTTCTGGTCATTCCGAGAACGTTTGTTCCTGCACATAAATAACACCATGGTAATTCTGCTGAAAACAGCGTCAGTCCGGGTTAGTTCCATTCAAATCATGCAACTTAGAGTCCAAAACAAGGGCAAAAGTGTTTGGAAAAGTAGATACGTTGGAGATGTATCAGTATTTTACCTCAGACCTTCGGGCCATAGCTAGTAGTTAGATGGCTTGTTCTCTCTCTTTGGATCTCAATACAAAGTTCTCCTCGATTCTCTTGGAGATCTATTCGATGTAATCTTCTTTTGTGGTGTGTTTGTCGAGTGCCGATGAATTGTGGGTTTATGCTCAAGTTTATGTATGAACAATATTTGAATCTTCTCTGAATTCTTTTATGTATGATTGGTTTATCTTTGCAAGTCTCTTTGAATTATCAGTTTGGTTTGGCCTACTAGATTGATCTTTCTTGCAATGGGAGAAGTGCTTAGCTTTGGGTTCAATCTTGCGGTGCTCGATCCTAGTGACAAAAAGGGAAACGACACGTATTGTATTGTTGCCATCGAGGATAAAAAGATGGGTTTTATATCATATTGCATGAGTTTATCCCTTTACATCCTGTCATCTTGCTTAAGGCGTTACTCTGTTCTTATGAACTTAATACTCTAGATGCATGCTGGACAGCGGTCGATGTGTGGAGTAATAGTAGTAGATGCAGGAAGGAGTCGGTCTACTTGTCACGGACGTGATGCCTATATACGTGATCATACCTAGATATTCTCATAATTATTTGCTTTTCTATCAATTGCTTGACAGTAATTTGTTCACCAACCGTAATACTTATGCTATCTTGAGAGAAGCCACTAGTGAAACCTATGGCCCCCGGGTCTATTTTCCATCGTACAAGTTTCTAATCTATTTAATTTTGCAATCTTTACTTTCAATCTATATCATAAAAATACCAAAAATATTTAACTTATTATTATTATCTCTATCAGATCTCACTCTTGCAAATGGCCGTGAAGGGATTGACAACCCCTTTATCACGTTGGTTGCGAGGTTCTTATTTGTTTGTGTAGGTACGAGGTGACTCGCGCGTGGTCTCCTACTGGATAGATACCTTGGTTCTCAAAAATTGAGGGAAATACTTATGCTACTTTGCTACATCACCCTTTCCTCTTCAAGGGAAAACCAACGCAGTGCTCAAGAGGTAGCAAGAAGGATTTTTGGCGCCGTTGCCAGGGAGATCTACGCCAAGTCAAGACATACCAAGTACCCATCACAACTCTTACGCTTTGCATTACATTATTTGCCATTTGCCTCTCGTTTTCCTCTCCCCCACTTCACCCTTTCCGTTTTATTCGCCCTCTTTTTCCGTTCCCGTTCTCTTTTCCACTTTGCCTCTTTTGCTTGTTTCTTGTTTGCTTGTGTGTTGGATTGCTTGCGTGTCATGATGGCTCAAGATAATACTAAATTGTGTGACTTTGCCAATACCAACAATAATGATTTTATTAGCACTCTGATTTCTCCTCTTACCGATGCTGAATCTTGTGAAATTAATACTGCTTTGCTGAATCTTGTCATGAAAGATCCGTTTTCTGGCCTTCCTAGTGAAGATGCCGCTACCCATCTAAACAACTTTGTTGATTTGTGTGATATGCAAAAGAAGAAAGATGTTGATAATGATATTGTTAAACTTAAGCTATTTACGTTTTCGCTTAGAGATCATGCTAAAGCTTGGTTTTCGTCTTTGCCTAAAAATAGTATTGATTCATGGAATAAGTGCAAAGATGCTTTTATCTCTAAGTATTTTCCTACCACTAAGATCGTCTCTCTTAGAAACGATATTATGAATTTTAAGCCACTTGATCATGAGCATGTTGCACAATCTTGGGAGAGGATGAAATTAATGATACGTAATTGCCCAACACATGGTTTGAATTTATGGATGATTATACAAAAAATTTATGCCGGATTGAATTTTGCTTCTAGGAATCTTTTAGATTCAGCCGCGGGAGGCACTTTTATGGAAATCACTTTAGGAGAAGCTATCAAACTCCTAGATAATATTGTGGTTAATTATTCTCAATGGCACACTGAAAGATCTACTAGTAAAAAGGTGCATGCAATTGAAGAGATTAATGTTTTGAGTGGAAATATGGATGAACTTATGAAATTGTTTGCTAATAAGAGTGCTCCTACTGATCCTAATGATATGCCTTTGTCTACTTTGATTGAGAATAATAATGAAACTATGGATGTGAATTTTGTTAGTAGGAACAATTTTGGTAATAACGCGTATAGAGGTAATTTTAATCCTAGGCCGTTTCCTAGTAATTGCTCTAATAATTATGGTAATTCCTACAACAATTCTTATGTAAATTATAATAAGATGCCCTCTGACTTTGAATCTAGTATTAAAGAATTTATTGGTTCGCAAAAGAGTTTCAATGCTTTGATTGAAGAAAAAATGCTTAAGATTGATGAATTGGCTAGGAACGTAGATAGAATTTCTCTTGATGTTGATTCTTTGAAACTTATATATCTATTCCACCTAAGCATGATATCAATGAGTCTCTCAAAGCCATGAGAATTTCCATTGATGAGTGCAAAGAAAGAACCGCTAGGATGCGTGCTAAAAAAGATTGCTTCATAAAAGCGTGTTCTTCTAGTTTTCATGATAATAAAAATGAAGATATAAAAGTGATTGATGTGTCCCCTATTAAATCTTTGTTTTGCAATATGAATCTTGATAATGATGAGACTGGATATGAGTCAACTTTAGTTAGAAGGCGTCCCCAAAATTCAGAGTTTTTAGATCTTGATGCAAAAATTGATAAAAGTGGGATTGGAGAGGTCAAAACTTTAGATAGCACCAAACCCACTATCTTGGATTGCAAGGAATTTAATTATGATAATTGCTCTTTGATAGATTGTATTTCCTTGTTGCAATCCGTGCTAAATTCTCCTCATGCTTATAGTCAAAATAAAGCTTTTACTAAGCATATAGTTGATGCTTTGATGCAATCTTATGAAGAAAAACTTGAGTTGGAAGTTTATATCCCTAGAAAACTTTATGATGAGTGGGAACCTACAATTAAAATTAAAACTAAAGATCATGAATGCTATGCTTTGTGTGATTTGGGTGCTAGTGTTTCCACGGTCCCAAAAACTTTGTGTGATTTGCTAGGTTTCCGTGAATTTGATGATTGTTCTTTAAACTTGCACCTTGCGGATTCCACTATTAAGAAAGATATGGGAAAGATTAATGATGTTCTTATTGTTGCAAATAGGAATTATGTGCCCGTAGATTTCATTGTTCTTGATATAGATTGCAATCCTTCATGTCCTATTATTCTTGGTAGACCTTTCCTTAGAACGATTGGTGCAATTATTGATATGAAGGAAGGGAATATTAGATTCCAATTTCCATTAAGGAAAGGCATGGAACACTTTCCTAGAAAGAAAATTAAATTACCATATGAATCTATTATGAGAGCCACTTATAGATTGCCTACCAAAGATGGCAATACCTAGATCTATCTTCGCTTTTATGCCTAGCTAGGGGCGTTAAACGATAGCGCTTGTTGGGAGGCAACCCAATTTTATTTTTGTTCCTTACTTTTTGTTCCTTTTTAGTAATAAATAATTTATCTAGACTCTGTTTTGGTTGTGTTTTTTGTGTTTAATCAGTGTTTGTGCCAAGTAGAACCGTTGGGAAGACTTGGGGAAAGTCTTTTTAATCTTGCTGTAAAAAACAGAAACTTTAGCGCTCACAAGAATTGCTGCCAATTTTTATTGTAAAGTGATATTTAGTTAATTATTTTTGCAGATGATTAATAGATAAGTTCCTCACGTCCAGAAATTTATTTTAGAATTTTTGGGGTTCCATAAGTTTGCGTTAGTTACAGATTACTATAGACTGTTCTGTTTTTGACAGATTCTGTTTTCCGTGTGTTGTTTGCTTATTTTGATGAATCTATGGCTAGTAATAGAGTTTATAAACCATAGAAGAGTTGGAATAAAGTAGGTTTAACACCAATACAAATAAAGAATGAGTTCATTACAGTACCTTGAAGTAGTGTTTTGTTTTTTTCTCTAACGGAGCTCACGAGATTTTCTGTTAAGTTTGTGTTGTGAAGTTTTCAAGTTTTGGGTAAAGATTTGATGGATTATGGAACAAGGAATGGCAAGAGCCTAAGATTGGGGATTCCCAAGGCACCCCAAGGAAAATTCAAGGACACCAAAAAGCCTAAGCTTGGGGATGCCCCGGAATGCATCCCCTCTTTTGTCTTCGTTCATCGGTAACTTTACTTGGAGCTATATTTTTATTCGCCACATGATATGTGTTTTGCTTGGAGCGTCTTGTATGATTTGAGTCTTTGCCTTTTAGTTTACCAAAATCATCCTTGCTGTACATACCTTTTGATAGAGACACACATGAATTGGAATTTATTAGAATACTCTATGTGCTTCACTTATATCTTTTGAGCTATATAGTTTTTGCTCTAGTGCTTCACTTATATCTTTTAGAGAACGGTGGTGGTTTTATTTCATAGAAATAATTGATCTCTCATGCTTCACTTATATTATTTTGATATTCCTTTAGAAAAACATGGAAATTTGCTTTTAGGCATAATAAAAACTTTCATATAAGTGCATTGAATACTAAGAGAAGTTTGATACTTGATGATTGTTTTGAGATATGGAGATATTGATATCAAAGTTGTGCTGGTTGAGTAGTTGTGAATTTGAGGAATACTTGTGTTGAAGTCTGCAAGTCCCGTAGCATGCACGTATGGTAAACGTTGTGTAAACAATTTGAAACATGAGGTGTTATTTGATTGTCTTCCTTATGAGTGGCGGTCGGGGACGAGCGATGGTCTTTTCCTACCAATCTATCCCCCTAGGAGCATGCGCGTAATACTTGAGTTCTTTATGACTAATGTTGAGTCCATGGATTATACACACTCTCACCCTTCCATCATTGCTAGCCTCTTCAGTACCGTGCATTGCCCTTTCTCACCTTGAGAGTTGATGGAAACTTCATCGGTGCATCCAAACCCCGTGATACTATACACTCTATCACACATACACCTCCTTATATCTTCCTCAAAACAGCCACCATACCTACCTATTATGGCATTTCCATAGCCATTCCAAGATATATTGCCATGCAACTTTCCACTGTTCCGTTTATTATGGCACGCATCATCATTGTCATATTGCCTTGCATGATCATGTAGTTGACATCGTATTTGTGGCAAAGCCACCGTTCATAATTCTTTCATACATGTCACTCATGAGTCATTGCACATTTTGGTACACCGCCGGAGGCATTCATATAGAGTCATATCTTGTTGTAGTATCGAGTTGTAAATGAATAGAAGTGTGATGATCATCATTAATAGAGCATTGTCCCAAAAAAGGCCAAAAAAGAGAAGGCCCAAAAAAGGGGCAATGCTACTATCCTTTTTCCACACTTGTGCTTCAAAGTAGCACCATGATCTTTATGATAGAGGGTCTCTTATTTTGTCATTTTCATATAATAGTGGGAATTTTTCGTTATAGAACTTGGCTTGTATATTCCAACAATGGGCCTCCTCAAGTGCCCTAGGTCTTCGTGAGCAAGCAAGTTGGATGCACACACACTTAGTTTCTTTTGTTGAGCTTTCATACATTTATAGCTCTAGTGCATCCGTTGCATGGAAATCCCTACTCCTTGCATTGACATCAATTTATGGGCATCTCCCTAGCCCATTGATTAGCCGCGTCAATGTGAGACTTTCTCCTTATTTGTCTTCTCCACATAACCCCCTTCATTATTTTCTATTCCACCCATAGTGCTATATCCATGGCTCACGCTTATGTATTGCGTGAAAGTTGAAAAAAGTTTGAGATTACTAAAGTACGAAACAATTGCTTGGCTTGTCATTAGGGTTGTGCATGATGAGAGCATTATTGTGTGACGAAAATGGAGCATGACCAAACTATATGATTTTGTAGGGATGAACTTTCTTTGGCCATGTTATTTTGAGAGGACATAATTGCTTAGTTAGTATGCTGGAAGTATTATTATTTTTATGTCAATATGAAATTTTGTCTTGAATCTTTCGGATCTGAATATTCATACCACAATTAAGAAGAATTACATTGACATTATGCCAAGTAGCACTCCGCATCAAAAATTCTGTTTTTATCATTTACCTACTCGAGGACGAGCAGGAATTAAGCTTGGGGATGCTGATATGTCTCCAACGTATCTATAATTTTTGATTGCTCCATGCTATATTATCTACTGTTTTGGATGTTTATGGGCTTTATTATACACTTTAATATGATTTTTGGGACTAACCTATTAACCGGAGGCCCAGTCCAAATTGCTGTTTTTGCCTATTTGAGTGTTTCACAGAAAAAATATATCAAACGGAGTCCAAACGGAACGAAACCTTTGGGAGCGTGATTTTTGGAACAAACGTGATCTAGAGGACTTGGAGTGGACGTCAGGCAATCACCGAGGAGGCTATGACGCAGGGGCGCGCCTACCCCCTAGGCGCGCCCTCCACCCTCGTGGGCCCCTCGTTACTCCACCGACCTACTTCTTCCTCCTATATATATTCACATACCCCACAAACATCCAGGAGCACCACAAAACCCTATTTCCACCGCCGCAACCTTTTGTACCGAAGAGATCCCATCTTGGAGCCTTTTCCGGAGCTCCGTCGAAGGGGGCATTGATCACGGAGTGCCTCTACATCAACTCCATGGCCCCTCCGATGATGTGTGAGTAGTTTACGTCAGACCTTCGGGTCCATAGCTAGTAGCTAGATGGCTTCTTCTCTCTCTTTGGATCTCAATACAAAGTTCTCGTCAATTCTCTTGGAGATCTATTCGATGTAATATTCTTTTGCAGTGTGTTTGTCGAGATCCGGTGAATTGTGGGTTTATGATCAAGTTTACCTATGAACAATATTTGAATCTTCTATGAATTCTTTTATGTATGATTGGTTTATATTTGCAAGTCTCTTCGAATTATCAGTTGGTTTGGCCTACTAGATTGATCTTTCTTGCAATGGGAGAAGTGCTTAGCTTCGGGTTCAATCTTGCGGTGCTCGATCCCAGTGACAGAAAGGGAAATGACACGTATTGTATTGTTGCCATCGAGGATAAAAAGATGGGTTTTATATCATATTGCATGAGTTTATCCCTCTACATCATGTCATCTTGCTTAAGGTGTTACTCTATTCTTATGAACTTAATACTCTAGATGCATGCTGGACAGCGGTCGATGTGTGGAGTAATAGTAGTAGATGCAGGTAGGAGTCGGTCTACTTGTCATGGACGTGATGCCTATATACATGATCATACCTAGATATTCTCATAATTATTCACTTTTATGTCAATTGCTCGACAGTAATTTGTTCACCAACCGTAATACTTATGCTATCTTGAGAGAAGCCACTAGTGAAACCTATGGCCCCCGGGTCTATTTTCCATCATACAAGTTTCTAATCTATTTAATTTTGCAATCTTTACTTTCAATCTATATCAGAAAAACACCAAAAATATTTAACTTATCATTATTATCTCTATCAGATCTCACTCTTGCAAGTGGTCGTGAAGGGATTGACAACCCCTTTATCACGTTGGTTGCGAGGTTCTTATTTGTTTGTGTAGGTACGAGGTGACTCGCGCGTGGTCTCCTACTGGATTGATACCTGGGTTCTCAAAAACCGAGGGAAATACTTATGCTACTTTGCTGCATCACCCTTTCCTCTTCAAGGGAAAACCAACGCAGTGCTCAAGAGGTAGCACTAGCATCCTTCTTCATTGCTCCATTTGGAGCAGCTTGACCATCTTTCTACTTCTTAGGCTGGTGTAGCATTTCATCAGTGCAGTCTTTGGCAGTAGCCTTGCAAAATGAGATAGAAAGGTTTTTAATGATTTTTGTTGCAATGGTAGGTGGACTAGTGGTGCAAGAGAAACAACTTTTGTCTTGACAAGTCCGTTTTTTAAAACCCTTATTAAGTTGCTGAAGTCTGCAGCTTCTTCTTACCTCTGATTCCACAACTGGGGATTTCTCTTTCCTTTTCCTCTGAGCATGAATTGCTGAGGTGGTAGCTGAGGCCAGCACATGATATTATGTAATACTTGAAGCATTTGGAGTGTTGCTGGTTGGGACTGATGATGCTTGTTGTTCCACAGCCACCTGTTGGCATACATAATTAAGACCAAGGGGACATGTTGGAGGTAAGACAAAAGGAAAGCAGGATTTGCAATTTGATCCTTCAATTAGATATTTCCACAATTGAGAACTCAGCAGAGACTTGGCCAAGTCAAAATTATCATGACTTGAAAGGGCAAGAGTAATAAAGTTAAACCATTATGCAGGTACCTGAATAAATGTCATGGTCCCATCAGAAGGAGCAAAAAATTTATTATAGAGCTCAAGTCCTTCCTTGGAGAGGAAGCTAGCACCATCACCTACCAAAGCAAATTTCTGTTTGAGATTTGAAATAAAAGGATTACACTGCTCTGATATTACCTTGGAGTTGATAGTAACATTGGATCTGAAAATTGGCAAAGGGAATCCAGTGGGAGCTTCCATGTTGTTACCTTCAGAGTTTGCTGCATAAGCCTCTGAGTCTTGATTTTCCAATTTTCTCAGGGCTGGCTTATGATGAGTTGCTTGGCTTACATTGATTGAAGTTTGAGAGGTGTGAACAGACACAGTTTCCATGTTAAGAGCCAAGGTATCAACAACAGGGGCAATGATCTAAAGAGTGGTGGGCTCTGCCTCTTGCAACAGAAAATTCTCTTGATGGTGAGGAATTGCCTCTTGCAACACATCATTATTAGTAGGTGGAACAAAGGGATCTTGCAACACAAGGGGTTCAATCTGTGGTACTGTAGCAGTCTCCTCTACCAAAGCAACATCAGCAACATGCTGAAACTCCAGGTGTAGAGGAAATATCAGAGGGTTGACCTCCTCTGGTGCAAAGACTAGAATGTTAAGGTCAAAATTTGCTAGATTGTCAAACTGAAGCATATTCATTTCTCCCCCTACATTGACAACATGTGGGGGAACAGGCATATCCAAAGGAGCAAGCAATTCATTCAGTTCCTGCAAATTAGGGCCTCCACCCACAGAATTGAGGGAGCCATTGTCTGAAATTTGTAAACCTGGAGAGAGGGTTAAACCACTGTGCTCCTGAGCTTCAGGTTGAGGCATGTCCACATCCAAAGGACCAACCTAATCATTAAGTTCTAAGAACTCTCATGCATGCAGTTCCACATCAACTTTCTCTTAAGGCATAGCCCAATGGCCCCAACCTTCCTCTTCTTGTGGTTCTGCATTGTCTACATGATTATCCTGAGCATTGTCTTGTTGAATCAGGTGAAAGGCCACGGGCACTACAAAAAAATACACTTTTGTGATGATAAGTGTTTGTGACAGTAGGTCCCATTTTCTGTCATGCATGTACATCCATGACAAATTTATGACAGAATCAAGATAGTCATACATGTGCTGTCGTAGAAGTGTTCCATGACATTACCAAAATTATCATCACGGAAGTGTCCACTTCCATGACAATAAATCGCGTGTCACATAAGTGCTTTCGTCAAGGGTGACCGACATGTGGCATCCACCGTAACGGAGCACCGTTAAGCTATCAGGTCGGGTTTTGGATCCGATAACCTGTTAACAACCCCGACCAATAGGGATTTTCCACGTGTAAAATCATCATTGGCTGGAGGAAACACGTGTTGGCTCATCGCTGGGACAGGTGTCATCCACTCATTGGACAGAAGGCACCTATGATACGTCGACACGTGGCACGGCCCAACAGAGGCCCATTCCTGTGAAAAGGACGGCCCGTTTGACTTGGTCAAAAGGTGACGGGCCGGCCCATGGAAAGCTTGTTAATGGCCTATTCGCATATAGCCCATTTACAGCCCGCTAACCGAAGACCCGTTACGCCGTATTCGAATTAGGCCCAGTAGTGTCATCTGGGCCATCCAGTATGATTCCAGCCCGTTTTCACATCTGGCCCATGTATGGCCCATGACGTCCTTCGGCCCATATGAGGCCCTATGTAACTCTTGGCCTATTAACGGACCATGGTGAAACTGGCCCATAATGAACAGTGTATCACTTTACACCCATTAACGGCCCATCACTACTAGGGAAAAGCCTAGCAGCAGCGCGGATTTTAGGCCTATCAGTAGCGCGGGTCGATGCGCTACTGATAAGGTGCTACAGCTAACGTATAGCAGTAGCGTTCCTCCGCCCGCGCTTCTGCTAAATCGGCTTAGTAGTAGCATGTTCCTGGAGGTGCGCTACTGGTAATTAGTAGTAGCGATTCTCCCTACCCGCGCTGCTACTATTATTTCGTATTTTATTTCTTTTTTATTTCATGTTGTATTCGTACACCTTTACACAAGTTTTCATACAACAGGAATTTAGAAATTGTTTTGAAATCATAATGAGTTATTACATCACGGGGTGAAAGAACCGTGGACTAGTGTCAAGTGGATGGACATCCACTTGAAACTAATCCGCGGTTCTTTCACCCCGTGATGTAATAAATATCATCATCATCATATCATTAATAATTTATCATCATAATACATCATTGTCATATAACACCTCCCCAAGATCATCATTTTCATCAATGAGACATCACATAGCAAATTGGTCACTAGTCGTAATCACAAGTACTCCTTGTCATCAACTCTAACACATTGTATCACATAATAAACATATTGTACCTCATAGGACCTACTACATTCTCTTAGGACTTACTATATTCTCTAAGGTAAAATTGCAAAAAACAAGATAGCCCCTGACTCTCCATTATGGAGAATGGAGATTATCCTGTCTCCAATTCTTGCCTTTCTCTTAATGTTACTTCCAAGAACCTCCTTGCGAATGTCCAAACATTTTTTCCATTCTTTGATTAGCATGTGTTCACCGGTTTTAGAAATCCGATATGCACAGGTGAGCTCCTTAGATTGACCTGGCTGTAGGTTCATTACTGCAAGGCGACCATTCTGATACATCAGATGAGGCACACAATCCATCAGGATTTCCTGTTGAAAAACATAGTAATAACTTCGTAGTTAGCAATGATGTACTAGTTTTAGAAGTATGCAAAAGATGCACGGATGTCGTAATAGTAAAAAATCTTACCAGGGTATCTCCATAGAAGTTACCGTGGTTCAACACATGCACTAGTGGCACGTATTCACCATAATTTGGAGGAGGTCGATAATAGGTATTGTAATTCTCAAGAAAAGTATAATAAGCAATCAGATGACTTTTCTCCTTATAAGTTAATTCGGAGCCATCAGTGTAGTGGGTTTTGTCTACCATCTTCTGCACATTCTTTGAAGATTCAAAATAAGCTGTCAATGGAAATAAGCTGTCAACTATTTTGAAATAAACAATATAAATTAGTTAATAACTATGTTTGAGAAACTCGCATTGCGGTAGAATCGTAAGCGTATCAACAAGGACCCAAATGTCCATCTTGTCTTGCTCGATGTCAGGATTACCGAGATCCATGGTGACAATCATACCCTCATAAAACCATACATTTTGCAAAGTGCTTCCCAATTTGGCAACCAAAATGGGTTACGCTCTGAGAATTGTACAGATTTACTTCAAAATCGATATCATGATGGGTCCTTAGGTGTATTTTCTTTGTTTCAAAATTTTCATGATCTTCAAAACCCATCCTCTCCAAGACATAGCGTCTTGCATGGCATGGGATAAGCTAGTCGAATTGTAAAAGATGAAAATTAGACGTTGAAATAGTTGAAGTCATGCTTAATTATGAAAAAAACACTTGTCGTTGTTGCGTACCATTTCAACATCGAAGGTCTCCTCAAGCTTAATGTTGAAGCGCCGATCTTCATCCAGCTCAACGAACCTGTCGCACATACCTCGATCGTCGTGGCACCAGCTGCACTCCCCCGGGAGACTGTCATCGTCCGAGTACGACATTTCCTATGTTCATAATTCAAAGATTAAACTTGTACGATTAAATATATGTACTAAAAACCTAAATTAGATCATTATTTTTCGAGAAAATCCAGGCTACTCGATATTTCCTACATATTCTAGCACAAGTCATGCCAGAATTCACGGAAAAATCCGGCATGACCTTTGCTAAAAAAGGACATATCGAGCACCTGAAATTTTCCGGAACGGAAATTAATCAACACTCCGGCAAAACATAGGCCACTCGGAGGTGTAACCAAAACATGACCGGGCACTCTGGCAAAAACAAGCGCTTGAAACTCATAAAGGACTCATATTGACATGGAGATTTGCCTGGTCTCATCTCGAGGTCGGAGGGGGTCGGTGATGGGGACGACGGCGGGGATGATGGAGGGGCTCCTTGATTTCTGCAAAAGCAAAAACCCTATTAATTCAACTAGTACATCCCGAATAATTGCTTAAACTAAAAAATAACAACAAATATGACATGTTCAACTAGTTCTATTAATTCAACTAGTTCTTACCAAATATAAACTTACTATAAATAGAAAAAACTAGTTCTTTCTAAAAATAAAGTAGTTCAACTAGTTATTTTAATTTTCTTACTAAAAATACATTAGTTCTATTAATTCAACTAGTTTATTAATTTACTTACTAAACTAGTTCAACTAAAACTAAACTAGTTCAACTAAAACTAAACTAGTTCAACTAAAACTAAACTAGTTCAACTAAAATTAAACTAGTTCTATTAATTCAACTCGTTCTTACTAAATATAAACTTACTATAAATAGAAAGAAACTAGTACATCTACTACTACTAATTAACATCTACTACTACATCTACTACTAATTAACATCTACTACTGCTAATTATACAACTAGTTTACCATCACTACTACTAATTAATATCTACTACTACTACTAAAAATCATTATCTATGAACCCTAAATTAACATCTACTACTACTAAAATCATCTACTAACTAAGCAAAGAGAGAGGGGGTGGGGGAGGGGTGGGGGGCTTACAGAGAGGGGAGAGGCGGTGGCGGGGAGGTGCTCGGCGACGGAGGTACGGGCGGCGAGGGCGGGCTCAGGATCGGGAGGCGGCGGTCCTAGGCGGGCTCGGGCGGCGGCGGTGAGGTCGAGAGCGGCGGCGGGCGGCGGGCGGCGGCGGCGAGGTTGAGGGCGGGCTCGGGCGGCGGTGGTGAGGGGAGGCTCGGGCTCGGGCGGCGCGGCGCGACAGGAGTACAGGAACAGGGGGAAAGGAGGACTTAGCGAAATTTTGAGCCGGGGGTGGTGGTTAAGTCGAACTAGCAGTAGCGCTCATAAGGAAAACGCGCTATAGCTAACTTATCTATAGCGCATTTTACATAAAAACACTACTGTTAATGGAAGCAGTTATTTCTTTTGTTTATCCCAAAATCAGTAACGCTTTGTCTTGAAAAAACGCTGTAAGTCTAAGCAATGTGAAAACATCAAAAATATACATTACTCATCATTGATCTTTTTGTGTAGAATCTAAATAGTCAACATGAATCCTCACTGTACATGTATAGGTACAGGCGAGGATTCATATTGCAGCTACAAATCATACACATATAGTTCAATGAAGACCAAGTGCTCGAGATAGGTTGAGAAGTAACATATTTAAGGTGGTAAACACCCTGTTCGATTAGCAGTATGGGACTAAACTTAATTAGTTGCGGTGATACTTAGCAGCAGCGAGTTTTTAAGAAAAACGCTGGTACTAAGTACTTTAGCAGTAGCGCGTCCCCCGGAAGGTCGCTACTACTATATCTAGTCGGGAGGCAACACCGTGGCAAATATAGTAGTAGCGCTTGTTCCGCATAGAGCGCTACTGCTACTTAAATATTAGTAGCGCTGCTCTCTGGAGCTCGCTACTGCTAATTAGCAGTAGCGTTTGTTTTTAAACCACGCTACTGCTAAGATTCTGTGTATAAAGTTTTCCCTAGTAGTGCGTGGTGAAACTGGCCCGTAAAGAACAGTGTATCACTTCATACCCATTAATGGGCCGTTATTCCGTTGGGCCGTTTCCAGCCCATGTTATCTTTCGGCCTTCTCAGAGCCCATTTATTCTTGGGCTATTTTCCAGCATTCTTTTACTTACGGCCCGTTACTATCATTTTCTGCTTGTGGGCCAAATTTAGCCCGTGGTTACAGTCGGCCCGTTTGTGGTCCGTTAATACGTTGGGCCATTTTCATAGCGTCATCAAATACGGCCTATTAAGGATGGCCCGTTATGGTCGGCCCATGAACGGACGATTCCAACTCTATACCGTTTACGGCCAGAATGCGGTTAGTTTGGCCCATGTTTGGCCAATCGATCATACGACCCGTATAAGGCCCATTGATGATACGGCCCGTAGAAGGCCCATTATTTCTACGGCCCGTAGAAGGCCCATTGTTTCTACGGCCCGTAGAAGGCCCACTGTTTATACGACCCGTAGAAGGCCCACTGTTTCTACGGCCCGTAGGAGGCCCAGTGTCACTACAGTAAATATTAGCCCATGGTTATTGGGGCCTAGTTTTAAAAAATAGGTTATTGCAGCCACTAGCAAACCGCAGAAAAAGAACTGCATTGACTAAAAGCAAACAAATAAACAAGACAACAAGGAAATAAATAAGCAAGCAACTTACACTAGGCTATCACGGCTATTACACATATTACATCCACTGGGTAACAAAGTTCGCCACCAGTTAAAATATAGGGAACACAACAGCATATAAACGCCGCAGCAAAACAAGTCCAAAACTGAAGCCACTTCAGAAGAGCTCAAGAAACAATATCCTGGGTACCCATAATGCTGGCAAGATGCTTAGCAAGCTTATTAACTTTCTCTTGTTTTGCGCTTAAGTCCTCCAGCGCTTGCTGTTGCACCAGAAAGTATGCATCTAAATTCTGCAGGTACTTCCTCAGTCCTTCAGCTTCCTGTCGCATAACATCTGATTGATGTCTTTCAACTTGAAGTTGAGACTCAAGAAGCCGAACTGATTCAGGCAACGAGTTCAAAGAGCTGGTGCCAGTAGTGGTAGCCAGTAACTCGAACACTACATCAAGACAGGACTTTGGGGTTGTCTCAGTGTCTTCAATATAGTTTTTATCAGCTTTCTTGGAGACCAACAGGGATGTCTCACTATCTTGAACCTTATCTGCATTACTTCCTTTACCATTGCATAACAGGGTACTCTTCTCCAATATTTTATCCACATTCTAAAAGAGAAACAAACAAACACATCTCAGGTTTACAATGTAGTATATGAAACTCATTTTGGTAAACCAGTTCAGTAGTAAGGTGGACAGGATAACAGCATGAAACAAACATATATCTATGTAGTATGGTCACTGTATGGTCTATATCATTCTAGTTTATGTTGCCAAATCAAGATAGATACAGTTCGAATCATATCTATTTAAGACAAAGCAGTATAGATAGAATATAAGTGTGGGAAACTACACAGCAATAACAACACTTGTAATGTGCATGGCATGAGAACATAACTGTTTATTCAATTGAAAATAAAATCAACATAGAGCAAGTTACAACAGCAAACAACCAAACACGTTGAAGAAACAGGTTTAAAACATACCTGTTGCGCCATTGGAGTTTCAATTGCATCCTTCAAATTTGAAATTAGTTGGTATCAGTAAATACAGTGATGCAAGAGCAAAGTAGTATGAACCATAGCTACGGAACTTGACCTGAGAACAATTCTTCTTCTGCTTTAAGCGTTGACTTCGGGTTCGGAGTGGTGGTCCTCGTGATTTGGGCACTGCAGTTGCCTTACTAACTGCTCATGTTTGGGTGCTCTGTGGTGGAGACGGTGCTGTGTCAACGGGAACTGGGTGTCTATCTGCTAGGGTTGGGGTTAGAAGGGGTGTAGCTGGTTCTCTGTCCAACTTGGTAGGGGTACAATCTACATGGGTGTGGGTTATGTGTGGTGGGGCTGGTTCTTGGGCAAGTACAACCGTGGTTCTATCTGCATCGACAGGTAGCACGATCTTTTCTGAAGACCGTGTTTTTACTCCCACAGATACTGTCATCACTCCCTCCAATTGAAATGGCTGATAAACAAGAAAATTAATTGAATGTACAAACATTGTAAGATAGACAGGTGCAATGGATAGTAGGGAAGAAAACAGGGCATGAAATAATTCACATTTATGTTGTCTAAGAAAACAGAATAGCAGGACATAATTTCACATATATGATGGCTAATTAAACAGGATAGCATGACACAATTTCACATGTATGATGGCTAACTAAACAGGATAGAATGACATACTTCAAAATATGATGACTATGTAAACAGGATGACAGGATATAACTATACGATGTGTCTATTAAAGTGGTTGGCATGCCATAAATCACAAACATGCCGTCGAAACATGATGGCATGATATAATTCACGGATAGAATGACATAATTTAAAATATGATGACTATGTAAACTGGATGAGATGATATAACTATATTATGTCTTTAGAAAATGGGTTGGCATGCCATAATTCAGATACATGTTGTCTATGTAAACATCATGGCATGACATAATTCAAATATATGATTTATATACTAAGGAAGTGAGTAGAGGGGAATCACATCTATGATGTGTCAACTATGGAGACGGCATTCAATATTGTGTATATGATGTAAAAACTAAGCATTGCAATACAACATATGCATTATATGAGTAATATAACCCTGCCAAGTTTGAGCATACACCTCAGGGGGATAATAGGACTGGTCATCTGCCTCTGAATCCTCCTCTGAAGAGCTATCTGTAACCAGCAAGATATCTGCTTCAGCAGGTAGCATTGTCTGCTCTGAAGACCTTGTTTTCACTCTAGATTTCTCCATCACCAATTCAAATGGTTGATGCACAGGAAGAGCAGTTGAATATACAAACATTGTCGACAAAAGCAATGAGAAATACAAAAAAAGGACGGCATGATATAATTCACATATATGACGCTTGCCTAAACAGCATGGCATTGTATAATTCACATACATAGTACCTTGCAACAAGATAACATTGCATAATTCACATATATAATGTCTTGCAACAAGATGGCATTGCATAATTCACATATATGGTAATTAGACACTAAACAGGTGGCATTCACACAAAGCATGTCTAAACTAAGCAAATGACATAGCAATGCAAGATACCATACGCACGATATGAGCAACATAACCCTACCAAGTTAGGGCATGCACCTCGGGGGGGGGGATATGACTGGTCATCTGTCTCTGAATCCTCCTTTGAGGAGCTATCGGTAACCAACAAGACATGCGCTTCGTCAGATAGCATTGTCTGCTCTGAAGACCTTGTTTCCACTCCAGATTTTTCCATGACCGTGCCGAATGGCTGATGCACAGGAAGAGTAATTGAATGTACTAAAATTGTTGACAAATTTAACACGTAATAAAAAATGATGGCATGATATAATTCACATATAAGATGATTGGCTAACCAGGGTGGCATTGCAAAATTCACATATATGATGCCTGGCTAGACAAGATGGCATTGCATGATTCACATATATGATAAAGAAACTAAACAAATGGCACTGACACAAAGCATGTCTAAACTAAGCAGATGACATCTTTAATGTATACAGTAAGCAATGCAAGGCACCATATGCATGATATTACCAACATCAGCATGCCAAGTTAGAGCGAAGACCTCATGGGGGTAAATAGGAGTCGTCTTCTCCTTCTGAATCCCCCTTAGAACAGTTTTCTCCCTCTTGATTACGATCCAAAATGGGTGGAGGGGGGCTGCCTTTGCGCCCACCATGGAATGACGTCTGCATGAAATTTTATTGCCAAGTAAGGCTCATCTCTTTTGCTCTACATGATCAGTTCCATTGTGTACAATAAATGGCATGCATAGGAATAAAACATAGTGAGATTATGTAAGGAGTGCATGCACAAATCCAGAGTGATGGTAGCAAACTGTGGATAGACCCAAAACCAATGATAGCAGGCAGATAATAGCTTTAGTTAAAAAATACAGATAATGGCTCCTTTAATGTTTGTTTGCACCCAACATGAAACTCATAGTAGACACCGGAGATTAACCAGATAGTAGACAGATAGTACTGATTGCTGCCCCAATATGTACCCCACAACCATTTAAAAACTCAAGTTTCAGCATTAGTTTGGACCTGACTCGGAGTCTAATAGGTGAACACGACGATAATGTAGCATGTCATCATATTAAGCAACGCATAACATAAGCACACACGGAAGAGTGCGACCTCTCTTGCGGACCCGTGTAGTCCTCAAGGTCATCTGCTCAGTTGATGATGGTAATGCAGTTGCCGTGGCTGCCGGCGGCGGGGAAGAAGATCTGAGGCGGTGAAAGATAGTCTGGAGAGCGGATCCCTGCTCTGGTGAACCCTTCTATCGTTGGAGCAGCTGAGCTGGGGTGGAACACAGCGCCGCAGGAGCAGGACAAACCACACAAGGTTTTCTTTAACACATATCTGTAATAGAAGTAATTGAGTAAGGGCTTGTTTGAATTTGAGGATTCTAAGAATGCAGGGATAGGAAATAGACAGGAATAGAATAGGACTGCACGTGCAAAACAGAGAACTTAAAAACACAGGATTTCTGCCAATCTGGGTGTTTGATTCACAACAATTGGAAGATCACAGGATACAAAAAAGCATGACGAGATTAAGTCAAACCACAAGAAAATGTACGGTTATAATGCTATTATGCTACTATCTCTTAGTCTTGTGCTTGATAAATAGGAATATGAAAAGGAGGAGAACTGGAAATTAGAATTCCTATGGTTTTTATTTCAAGGAGACGCTAAAGCAACAAATCCTACAGTTTTCCTTTGCTCCATTCCTTTGCACAAAATTCATGAAAAGTAGTACCATAGGAAACTTTCCAATTCCGATGTTTTTCATTCTTTTCCTTTCAAGCACTGGCGATTCTAGTAGGCAGGCTTGAGCAAGGAAAATCCTACACTAAAAATATGTTTTTGTGCTACTTCTATTACTTTGGACCCATGCCACTGCCATACTAGCTCAACTCCCAGGCCCATCAACAAATGCACAGCTCAAACGCGCAGAGATAAATAATGATGGCGTTCAAGAGAGTCCATCATGGATAGCTAAGTTGCCTGGTACCTCACTGCTTGTCATATAGTAGGATAAAATAATCGTATTTCCTATTACTATGAGTGCTTAGTGGATAATATATATAACATGTAGAGTAAAAAAGAGATGCAACAAGTGTACAACCTATTTGGCGAAGCCATGTCGATCTCATCATGATTGGGTTGGCCGGTGAGGATGCTCCGGCTGACTTGGCTGTCGGAGGAGGGGAAGAAAATCTTAGGCATCTGGAGATGGAGCCCGAGGTACTGCTCCGCTTTGATGAAGGGTTTCGTCGTTAGAGTAGCTCCGGTGAGTTGTACGACGCCGAGGCTGGAGTGGGACAAGAGAGACAATGAACAACGTTAACCTGAGTGGAATTCTAATAGCATCTCCAATACATGACGTAAAATACATAACCACAAAGTGCTAGATGTAAAATACATCAGCCGCTCATCTCTGAAGTTAACTGTCGAAACTGAATTTAACTGTCGAAACTGAACTTAACTGTCGAAACTGAACTTAACTGTCGAAACTGAATTTTGCTGTCGAAACTGAATTTTGCTGTCGAAACTGAACGCACTAGCAAGGTGAGGCTACACGTCGGTCGACTGACCTTTTCATCTCTGGTCAGTCGATTTTGCAGTCGTTGGATACGAAATCTAGGGCCTGCGGTTCATCTTCAACCTCCACCCCCTGAGCTGCCAGCCACCACCGGCCAAACAGCAGACCCCCGCCGCCCACGGCCGGCGGTGCGCCGCCCCGCCCGCCCCGAAAACACTCCCCAACGCCGGTCCACCGCCGCCCCAGCCATCCCTCTATCCCCCCCCCATGCCGAGCTTTTTCTTCGGCGATCCCCACGCCACCGCCACGCCAACGCCCCGCCACCGCCGGCAACCACCGCCCCCATCCTGAACCATAAGATAGATAGTGGTGCACCTCTCCGGCGAGCCCCCTCCCCGCTGCGGCTGGTTCTTCCTTCACCCTGGCGAGCCCCCCCAGCCCCTAAAAATCGACCGACCCAAAAGTCGATTCAGTCGACTGAAGTGTAGCTAAATCGGAGCAGCATCGCAAGCAAGAGCAAGAGCGAGAGCAGCAGCGCGAGCAAGAGCAATAGCAAGAGCAGACCAGGCAGGGGACCGAGAGCAAGAGCAGAGCAGCAGCGCGAGCGAGAGCTAAAGCAGCAGCAGCTCCTACTGATGTGGACGTCGCCGCCGAGGTAGCGACGCCGTGGAGGAAGTGGTCGGCGACGACGCCGTGGATGGAGCCGCGCCGTGTCGGCTCGGGACTGAGCGCCGACAGCACTGTGAGATCAAATCAAGAAGAAAATGCGGTGATTAGTGTACAACCTCTTTGGTGGCGCCGATTAGGCCGCAGCTTCATCCGAGGAAACGGTGATGATGATGCTCTTCCGGTGGTGCAGGTGAAGACGGCGGTGTGGGAATGGAGGTGGCGCGAAAGACGAGGGGAACGTCGGGGCAGCTCCTTGGAGGTGGAGGACGGGGTGGCTGAACCGGCGAGACGATGAGATCGACGACGGATCCACATCCGGTACGGTGGATGAGGGACGTCGATGTGTTGCTGTGGACGACGTCGTCGGGGAAGAGGCTCTGGCTGGGTGGCGGACGGAGCAGGGTGTGGGGTTTTGTCGCGGGTTTTCACGGCCTCGGTGTACGAATGGGTGCGCGGATGGGATGGCAGCGGGGAACCATGGCTTAGAGACGCGCTTGTCCGAAATGTGGGGTAAGTTACGAAAGTACCCCCACCGATTTGAGGCGGTTCTTTCGGTTCAGGGGTACCACGGGCATTTCGCGTGTCGGGATTTCACAGGAGGTGGGAGCTTTCGCACGCGTTGTAATTTCGGAATAGTAAGGCGCGGGTTGAGATGGAGGGAGTTTTCAGAGCACAACGAGACAAAGATATATCTTAAATATTTCGGGCTAACAAGGCGTGGGTTGAAGAGGCGGGAGTTTCGCGGCACGATAGACAGATACGCTAGCTTGAATTTTCGGCATAACAAGGCGCGGCTTGAAATTTCGGAAGAACAAGCTTAACGTGTACCCCAAAAAATAGACAATTTGCACCTCAACACGCACAACACACGCACAACACACACACAAACACCATTTAGACTAGAGTAAGGTACACGTGCATTGCACGCATGAGATTTGGCAACCAAATTATGAATAAATACCACATTATAGCATGCAAGCTTTGAGTCATATATGCATGATGTAGATGTTCGTTTAATTATTATAGTTCATTTCATTCAAAATCATCTAGTTTTTATAAGAAAGTTAATCTATTTTAAGATTCATGGAATTGTGCGTCGTAAGACATAAAGTAAAAACAAATAATGGCAAATCATGTATAAAAACATTCGGGCAATTCTGATACAGAAGATTCTAGAAAAAATAAGAAGTGCTTGTGTTTTGATGTTTATGCATTATGCTTAAGTTCAACCATGGAGTCTTCTAGATTATACATGTGGCGAAATCTGGTGGAATCTAGATGATATCCAACGGCCAGTAGTGCTCAAATTTGCCATCTTTGGACCATCGGACTCGCCTCATCGAACGACCATCTTTCAAAGTTAAAGTTACCCGCACACAATATATAAAAATATAAAAAATAATATATAGAGAGGTATAGATATAGATATGTGATGCGAAAGCCGCCCATCATCTCCAATTAGAATAGTGTGTCCATGCACGGATGCGATGTGGCCAAATGATGTCTGCCATCGGTATCTCAAATTCAAATCAGTCTAACCTTGTTCAATGTGTATACATTACAACATGCTTGTTTCGAACCACACCGCGCAGATCTCCGTTATATTCATGCATGCATGGGTTTCAAACATCAGGATATCTTATTCAAATATTTTAATTCAACTTTACATTGATTATGACCTGACATATTCTTTTACACCCACACAGTAGTCTTCTCTTTATAATTGTACCACTAACTTTCTCTCATGCATGCATGCACACACACTACTAGTCGGCATTATCCATCACACGCATGCAATCTTTTTCTTCAGGTCGGTCTCCCATGAAGACACACACACACACATCCCCCTCTCCATCATATCGGGCGTTCTTTATCTCTCACGCGTGCATGCGCAACGATCGATGTTCCTCTATGTATGTGTGTATATAGCACTAGTAGCAAAAGGGTCAAACGTGAAGCACATTAGTGCCGGTTTGATTTAGGCCCGGTACTAATGGTACCATTAGTGCCGGTTCAAACGGATTTGCATTAATGCCGGTTCGTGTTGAACCTTTAGTACCGGTTCATGGCACGAACCGGTACTAAAGGGGTGGTGGCAGGCTGGCGTCAGGCCGGGGCCCCACGATCACCTTTAGTACCGGTTCGTGGCACGAACCGGTACTAAAGGGGTCTGACCTATAGTACCGGTTTGTGATACAAACCAACACTATAGGGCAATTTTCAAACTCTACCCCCCCCCCCCCCCCCCCGTGTCTCGCCATTTCAGTTCTGAAAAATCAAAAGAAAATGATAAAAACTTCAAAAAATAAAATCCTTAGAGAGGTAGTTATATTACTACATCTACTAGTTAGGAAAATTTGAAAACTACAATTTGGACATGTTTTGCAAAAAGTGTAGGGAAAATGTAAAACGGCTATAACTTTTGCATACGATGTCGGAAAAATACGGCCTGTTTGGAGTTTTTTAGAATCCTCAAATTCCAAAAGGAAAAAAAGATATGGTCAAATTTCAGTTTTTTTAAAAAAAATTGGTTAAATCTGGTCAAACTACTTATTCAAGAAGTATTAATGTTACCACATAATTATTCAAGAATATTAGTGTTACTAAATAATTATTTCAATTTTTTGAATTTTGGTCAAATCTGGTCAAACTATGGTCAAACTATGGTCAAACTTATTCAAGAAATATTAGCGTTACTAAATAATTACTTTTTGTTAGAATAATAGTTTCAAACTCAAACGGTGAAATGTGTGACTTCATGCTCAAGCTAAACTCCTGAGGGTTAATAGGATTAACATCTTACTATTGTCAGGAAAACAACAAGTGCAGACTTGGAAACAAAGGAGAATAGAACTCGAAAGTTAAGCGTGCTCGGGCTGGAGTAGTGAGAGGGATGTGTGATCGGTCGGGAAGTTAGATGATTTGGAATGAGTGATCCACACTTGAGCAGTTAAGAGAGGTGATTAGAGACTAAATCATCAAATAATTCAGAAAAATTAAAAATAAAAAAATCAAAAAAAATTTCCAAAATTTAAAAAAAAACCTATATTACCGGTTGGTAACACCAACCGGTACTAAAGGTCCCCCAGACCAGGGCGTGAGCTCACGCCACGTGGTGGCACTTTAGCGCCGGTTGGTGCCGAACCGGTACTAAAGGGGGGGCTTTAGTGCCGAAACTTTAGTGCCGGTTCCATAACCGGCACTAAAGGCCCTTACAAACCGGTTTTAAAGCTCCGTTTTCTACTAGTGTAGCTAGGTCTTTCATAGTTTTCCACACAAACCGATCAATCGATATATCCAGTGAGGTTTCACCCTCTTTCCCACGTCCACGTCGATCAATCTATTCCTCTCTATATAGGATTAACATATATAGCTAATACACCCACATTAATTATATATCCAACGTCCCCCTTTCATCATCCATGCCTTCCGCTTCATCTCTCAGACGCGTGCACAATGGCGAAGACAGGGGCAGTAAGGGCCCTGCCCCCTCCCCCCTAACATCACTATATATCGAGGCTAATAAGAATGTGATCATTAGACAATTGCTGCTAAAAATGGTTTAAGTTCATGAATTGATCCTCCTTGTAAAGGATTAGCAATGCTTGGCCCCCTAGCTCATTTATTTTTCATGGCTCTTCCACTACGCGCAACAGTGCACGTGCTCGCCCCCTCTCTCTAAATATCGATCTCGCACGTGTGCATTCCTTCATAGTCTCCCTCCACTCGGCCCCTCGCACCATCTTCTAGCCCCCTATCGGATTTTGCCACATGTACAATCTAGCAGACTCCATGGTTGAACTTAAGCATAATGCACAAAGCTCAAAACAACAGTGGTTCTCTTTTGTTATAGAATCTTCCGTATCATAACTACCCAAACTTTTTTCTAGTTGAATTGCCATTATTTGTTTTTTACTTTATGCTTTACAACGCATGACGGTGTCCTGGACTAGGGGGTACTCACCACGTCGTCTCCCAATCTGTTAGATTGGGCCGAGGACCCCCATGGCCGTATACTCATGGGCCAGTTCGGACAACTGCCGCATACATGGAAGATTCCACGAGACTTGGTGATCAAGACAAGGACTCCTCCCCACCGGTGCATTCGGCTAGGACTCTTGTTATCCTAGGCCTCTGGTGCATTATATAAACTGGGGCCAGGCTAGTCGATAGATAAGATACATACAATCATACCATAGGCTAGCTTCTAGGGTTTAGCCTCTCCGATCTCGTGGTAGATCAACTCTTGTAATACTCATATCATCAAGAATAAATCAAGCAGGACGTAGGGTTTTACCTCCATCAAGAGGGCCCGAACCTGGGTAAAACATCGTGTCCCCTGCCTCCTGTTACCATCCACCTTAGACGCACAGTTCGGGACCCCCTACCCGAGATCCACCAGTTTTGACACCGACATTGGTGCTTTCATTGAGAGTTCCGCTGTGTGTTCGGCAAAAGGTCGATGGGTCACCTGCAGATCAACTGCAACTTCGGCATCTTCGTCACCAGCTCGGCTGGTCACCTTGGTTCGACCAAGGACTGCGCCCTACCTCCGATCATCATGTTCGGATGAGGGCCTTCATCGACATCAACTCCGATCTCTATCAAGATCATGGAGGAATCATCCATGGAGCTCGGGGGCTCAATGTCAACATTGCCCTTGGGCGACCGTGCTGTTTTTCCGGACAACGAACTTGTATCCGCCGCCACCGCCTCCTCAAGTGTCGTTTTAACGATTTCTTTGGTGGAATTGTGCGGGATTGAGTCTACAACAAAACTGGAAAATTTCGTCGAGTTCCGATGGAGGAATCTCTGGCAATCCGCGATATAATAGAACCCTGTCAAATCCGGACGGGAATCTGGATGAGTTTAGGGCATGGTGCCTAGCTTCTAGCTCGGACATCCTTTGCAAGATCCAACCGTTGATCGGCTAAGGAATTCCTATATCTATCACCCTTCCAAATTTCAGCTCGATCCGACTGTCCAAACTCCGGGAACCTTCCGATTAGTGCATCCCACTAACTTTAAAATCTTTTGAACATGATCTTCAACGTCATGCTGGTGTCAAACTAGTCCGGCAATATTGCTCCACGGCTGCCGACCTGCGCTAGACACGCCGTAACTTTGTTGAGTCGAGCTCAACTTCTTCGGATCATCATCTCGGCAAGCCGAACAAGAGTTCGGCGTCGCAAAGGATAAATCTTCACCAACATCGCCGCCCCACGGATTACACGGAGCAGGCACACCGGCATCGCCGCACGGTCACTTCATCAAGTCGGCATCGACCACGTCACGGCCTGCATCGGCAGGGCCGCACTACTGCTTCTTCAAGCTGGTGTTCATCACGCCGACCTACTTCGACTCATCGGCTGACATCGAGGCTTCGACGTCTCGGCTGGACCGGGAGCTTCGCCATCTCTTCATCAACCTATACTCCGGAGACTTCGGCGTCACGAGCCGACCAGCTTCGTCACGTTAGTTGGACCGAGGGCTTTGCCCCCGAAAGCCAACCTTTGCCAGCATCGCCACGCCGTCGCTTTATCGCCCATCAGGCAATGGGTGCATGGATCGAGTCCCAATTTTGGGAGTCACCTTTCATCGGATTGCTAGAACAAATAAACCAGGTGATATTAATCCTAGTATTTTTTTGCTTGTTTGGGTTTATTTTTCCAAAGAATTATTACTCTGGTTTGTCCATCATCTGTACACAGGTCTATCAAATGATGGACGCATTAACGACGGTCGCATGGTGGTTCGGTCAGTTTCCGTACATAGTCCGGCGAACGCCGCATCCGAAACTCGGACTGACCTGTGAATTCAGGCTTTGTCACACCTTTACCGCATCACGCTGACGCCCTGCATCGACATTGACTTCGGCGCCAGGCCATATTTCTTTTATTACTCACTTTGCATAAATTATTTATTATGCAACGATTTTATTATTATTATTACTATTATCTCCGGTTTGCACTATTTTTTGTGCATAGGAAAATGATCCAGTCGGACTATATCCTTTGGCGTCGCCTCGGCTGGACGGGAGGCTTCGTCAACACTTCATTACCCCATGCCGGGGACTTCGGCATCACTCTGCCGGCCTGCATTGACCGTGCTATGTCACCACTTCGGAGTGCTGAGCTCTTTGCTCCGCCACCTCGGGACCGGCTTGGGGGATGGAACCTTGTCCCGCATCAAGCTTGGACCGCGTCGTCAATACCGAACACATTAACCAGCTAAGTTGCCTTCATGCTCCAAGTTTTAAATTTTTGAACTTGTGTTTGGTTCGACCAAGCATTATACTTTTTTGGAAAAAATTTGCTTTTAAAAAATTTCCTTGTCCAAACTTTGTTTGCGACACACAAATTCAAATACCCCGTTTACTTGGGGGCTCCCTTGATGGAGCTTTTCCTCTTGCATATGATTATACTTGTACGGCTTCGTTCCTTGTTCGTGTATTATGCCACAATATGCACCATATTGACTTAAGCGATTTGCAAGCTGGGTTGCCTGGCTCCTGTTCTTACCCCTACGTTCCTGATTGTTCGGCTAGGGAGTAAAGGGAGCACCTCTGCGATTGTCACGACCGGGTCCTCCGAGCTCTGACCTCAGACTGGGTGAAGCCGAAAGCTAGCTCTCTTATTGTTTTCAATCATGGTCGGCACACAACGGAACTCATGAGTACAAAAAAATCTATTGCACAAGTCTCATAGTAATAATGAGCACCGAAGAAAGGTATAGGTAGGGGTACTATTTTCTTCGAAGATGCTTCTTACACTTCGTCTGTAATATAGCATAAGTTCCCTGAGCGCGCTTTGTCTATTACAGCCTTACGGCCCGGTTGCCTGGTTATCGGAAACACTATCGATATTCTCGACAGGTGGAGTACATAACACTTTTCGGTCCTTGACCGAAGAGGGAGAAGCCGACGGTCGGTTAAGACACGTTTACAGTTCGGTTGAACAAAGATATGATATAAGTACTTCGGTACATACAATCATTATACATAAAATCTTTTACCCAAGTCACTTGGGGGCTCTTAAAATTTATATGAGCTATTTATAGTAAATGTGTTTTCTTCTTGGTCGTTGCAAAGTCTTTTTCTATCGTTCCTTTTTCGACGTGAGTGTGTGGTCAATAGCCAGATAACCCATTTTCTCTCTAGTGACCGCTCGAGTTTAGTTTGCTAAACTGGTCTAATGAGAAGCACTCCGCCTTCGGGATAGGAGGCTGCAGCCGTAGGCTGACCCGCTTGAAGTCTTGAGATCGGATGTGTAATATTAATGCACGACAGAAGCACGATTTTTTCCCCAATTTTCGGATTGGCACCGAACACTTGATCTTGTTCGGACGTCAAGTTTTTACTGATGTTTTTTTGGTTTTCCAAGCTTATGGCACTTTTAAACTATTTGTGTGTTTTCAGCACAAGTCTCGTAGTGCAATGCCGGACACCTTTATAGATTCGACAAAAACATTCTCAGATCTCACTATATATGCATTGGTTTCGAATTGTGTCTTCAGTCAATAGTTGGGTTGCTTGGCTCCTGCGCTTGCCTCCTATGTTCCGCTTTGTTCGGCTAGGTGTGCAAAGGGAGAACCACTGCGATTGTGCTTCCAGCTCACATGGTTAAGCACCTCAGTGGAGAAAGCCGAAACTGACTGTCACAATAAGCGTAAACTGGTCAGCAATCCGATGACAGTGTTAAATGACGGGCCATTCATAACAATGGTCGAAGTGTTTACGGCTTGACCTCGACTATCGCCGAACACTACTGAGGGCTATTAACTGGCCTCCCAAACTAAATCCTCGATATTATGCTCTTACATTAGAGCTGAGGTTGCATGATCATGCTTAGCACGACAACCCAAAGAAAGGAACCGATAGCGGGACTATTTTCTTTGGAAGACATTTCTTATGTTAAACAGTAATATAACATATCTCTCTGCGTACCTTTGTTTATAAAACCATATGGCCAGATTGCCTTGTTTGTCTTGCCCTCATAAAGGCTTTATAAAGTAGGACAAACACTCCTCGGCTACTGGCCGAGGAGGTGGAAGCCGATGGTCGGTCAACAAAGTTTTATACAATGCGGATCCGAGCATTAATGACGTAAAGTACTTGGATACATAGAGTCATTACACATAATTTGTGATTTTACTATGGATATCGATCCTTAATTCGGCCACCCGTACCCGCATTAAGGCTCGGGGGCTACTGGGCTTCGGGCTTATTATTTACAAATATTAAAGGGGCACATCGATCCCCTGATCTGGTGTTGCCACCTGACCAGTGTCTCGGGGGCTACTGCATTGCCTGTTCAATGAAGAAAATTTCAAGTGCAATACAGTTTCCAAGGAGATTTTGATTCTCAGGTTGGTCGGCCGCACCCAACTTGAGTCTCGAGGACTGAGCACGCCGCTTTTTCTGTCCCGAAGTATCCTACCGAGCTAGGACTTGATCCTCAGGCCGATTTTACAAATCAACCTGAGTCTTAGCGGCTACTGGGATCAGCGGTCTTACGTCATCCTTCAGGTGCATCTCGGGTTTTAAACCGATACACACCTTGAGGGCTACTGGCTATATATCTCGGCAGAGAATAAATTGTACCAATAAAAAATATTGACAAAAAATCGGCCCACAGTCGGGGTGGTGCACCACCTCGGAAGCAGTCCAGCATAAAGCCCGGGCTATAGCGGCTGGCTCAATAGAGGGCATTTCCGGCATTAAGCTCGGCTAAACTCCTTCAACCTTTTTAAACCAAGGTGATTTATGATAGTCCGGCGTTGGAGCTTGGACATAGTCCGGCGTTGGAGCTTGGACATAGTCCGGCGTTGGAGCTCGGATACATTCCGGCGTTGGAGCTCAGAAAGCGGTCCCGCATTGGTGCTCGGCTGCAAAAGATACCTCGAATGCAGTCTGGCGTTGGAGCTCGGACGTAAGAGGACGCTGCCTCCCGGGAACAACTTCAAACCCGAGGTTTGGCATAAAAATAACAAGGCATTGATAAAGGCCGGAAACTTAAAGGGGCTCCTCGGATACCCGACATGTAAACTCATCGAATGCATTTTGGCAATCCTCAAGATCGAAGATGAGAAGATTTGTTGAACCAGTTTTCAAGACCGACAACCGAAGATGAAGAATAGTTCGGAAGAATCAAGGAGCGTCCCTAACTTGACGACCGGTTCAGAGGGCTACTGACGGTGTCCTGGACTAGGGGGTACTCACCACGTCATCTCCCGATCTGTTAGATTGGGCCGAGGACCCCCATGGCCGTATACTCATGGGCCAGTTCGGACAACTGCCGCAAACATGGAAGATTCCACCAGACTTGGTGATCAAGACAAGGACTCCTCCCCACCGACGCATTCGGCTAGGACTCTTGTTATCTTAGGCCTTTGGTGCATTATATAAACCGGGGCGAGGCTAGTCGATAGATAAGATACATATAATCATACCATAGGCTAGCTTCTAGGGTTTAGCCTCTCCGATCTCGTGGTAGATCAACTGTTGTAATACTCATATCATCAAGAATAAATCAAGCAGGACGTAGGGTTTTACCTCCATCAAGAGGGCCCGAACCTGGGTAAAACATCGTGTCCCCTGCCTCCTATTACCATCCACCTTAGACGCACAATTCGGGACCCCCTACCCGAGATCCGCCGGTTTTGACACCGACAACGCACAATTCAATGAATCATAAAATAGATTAAGGGCTTCTTTGATTCAAAGGATTCTCAAAGGAATTTTGGAGGATTCTAATCATTAGGAATTTTTCCTATCTTGGTTGTTTGATTCGTAGGATTGTAAACCATAGGAAGTTTTCCATATGATTCATTTGCACTAGATTTCATAGGAAACACCCCATCCACTCAAACCTCTTTGAAAGAATTCTGTGTTTTTTCTATGCACAATCAAACACTCGTACAATCCTGTAGGATTCAAGACGACATTCCACTATAATTCCATGTTTTTCCTATTCCTGGGTTCTTAGATTTTTTATAAAAACTAATTGATTTTGAATGAGATGAACTATAAGAATTAAACGTAGGGCTACATCAGGCATATATGAATCAGAGCTTACATGCTATAGTGTGGTATTTATTCATAATTTGGTTGCAAAATATGATGCGTGCAATGCACGTGTACCTTACTAGTACTTCGAGTATGTGCAAAACACGTAAATTAGAATACCAATGGCACGCTACACAGTGTCTCTCTTATAGTTCATGAAGCCACGTGGAACATGTGGAGGCGTTGTCGCGACCTCCTTGCGTGGATTGATCACAGTGATGTGCTGCTGGTTCCAGAAGAATGTACTCATCCTCCCAGAGCCATACTGGCGGTACATGCACGAAGCGAAGATGTGCACGCACGCCACGCACGCACTCATTCCCTCGCACGCACACGCGGGTACACGGGCGGACGCAATTTTGTACCAAGATCCACCCCATGTGATAATTTGACGCGTGTAAAGTCGTTCACTTCATTGATGGTCAATTAATACAACGCATGCAAATTGAGTGGACGTGAGGGTGGAAGAAAGACATTATTACTCCACTGCGTGCATGCAAGTAGTTAAATCGTGGGTTGCTAGTAGTACTTCCATTGGTCTCCTTCGTATTTTGTGCCAATTTTTGACAGTAATATAATATTTATGCATTTGAGAAGTGTAGTACTTGAAATTTATGTTCCGCTAAACTCATCAGGAGCCGTTTCGGGCCTCGAAATCAAAACCATCAATTAATCTTTACCTTGTTCCCATCACATTCTAAAGCATGCTCACACCTACTAGTACGTACCAAACCTGAACGTGTTCCCACTATGCAGGTATTAGTACTAGTGCTAGTACTTAGGTTATATAAAGGGGAACTACCTAACCGAAAATTACTCTACCTTTCCTCCTCATAAGTGCTTCTTCTTCGTCCATCGTTGCCATGGCCGGTGAGCAGAGCTCTAGGTCGAGAACTACTCGTAACAAGGGAGCGGCAACCAAGGCTGCGAAAAAAGAGAGGGCTCGCCGCCATGCAGAGACCTTGAAAGATCTCTCACGGGCAGGCGATGGCTCCCAGGAGCACCCTAGCCGCGGAGGCGAACATGCCGAGCCGACGGAGCTGGAGTCGTTATCCCTCAACGGCATGTCCGATCAGCTCAATAAGCACCTCAATAAGCAGAAGGAGTTCATCCAAGGCTTGATGGAGTTGCTGAAGGAGAGCCTCGACGACATGCCCACTGAGCTCAATCAGCAGGGCGAGTTGACCGCCGGCTTGGTGATGCTGCTGAAGAAGAGCATTGCCTCAGAGAAGAAGGCGATCGGTGAAATCCTACGACTTCAGGAGGACAAGGCAAAGCTCTGCCATGAGATTGACCTGTTGAAGGAGAAGAACGCCGGCCGGAATAAGCTGCATGAGAATAGTAGTTCCTCGATCAAGATGATGCAGGCCCTCGTCATGGAACAGAAGGAGGAGTTGGCGAAGCTCCGCATCAAGCACCCGGCTGCTGTCAAGGTATGTAATGCGGCCGTGGAATAGATGATGAAGGCTCGCGTCGAGAAATCCCGTGCCATGGACAGAATGAAGAAGATGGCGGAGGAGACGCGCAAGGAGATGGAGGTCATGGAGGAGATGAAGAAGCAGTTACGACTCCGCGGCGAATTAGATCATTTGGGGTGATAATCTTCCTTCTTCTTTTGCTCCTGTGTTTCATCTTTTGCTTCGGGTATTTCGCTGCACGTTTCACGTTCTCTGCGAGGCATGAATAGAACAATGGTTTTTTTAGGGAATGAATAGAACAATGCCAACAATGAGATGACTAGCAAATTAGATCATTTTTATCGCCATATGGCACTGGGCTGCCGTGTTTCGTGCTCCTCCATCGTAGTACTACTCTAGTGGAAAACTTGAGTATAGCGCACGGTTCTTTGCTCCTCCTCGATCAGGTTGTCGGTGCATTTATACGAGGAGTCAAATCACAAGGCCCCGCCTTCCAGCGGTAATGAGCCGTCAAATCACAAAGGCCCTCGCCTCTCGTGAAACCAACCAAGCTAGACTGCCCCGCCCTCTAGCCTTTTAAAAAATGTATACTTTTGTACAGTAGTAGTATCGATGGATTGCGCTATGGAGCAAACCTTGAAATTAAAAAAAAGGTGGTACATATAGAGAGCGCTCGTCGCCAAATTATGCATATAGTACTATTAAAAAGGCTAGTCACAATAATGGTGTCCAACACAACCCACCCCTCAAATAAAACTAAGAGGGTGCTTGGATACATTTTAGTCCCATGACTAAAAGTAGTGGGACTAAAACATGCTAGCCTCACCCATGCTTGGATCCAAATACTAAAAAGGCTAAAATCAAGTTAATGAGCATTTATTATCCTCCAAACCCTCCAATCCAGAACTCACCTGTGTTAAAGGAGAGGAGTTAAATGAGTAGAGAGAGGACTAATCCACATTTTAGTAGGGGTACCCCTGACTAAAAAAATTTAGTCTCGAGACTAGTTTTAGCCCCTCTTTAGTCAGGGGTGCTTGGAACTTTAGCCTCTTAAAGAGACTATTTTTAGTCAGACTAAAATAAGTCCCTTGGATCCAAGCACCCTCTAAGCATCCTGGAATTCTTTGACAAAACTAAGCACCCTGAAATTCTTTGACAACTAAACTGCTGGCTATATGATGTTGGCCATATATATTGTACGTATATAATGTGAAGAAATGAGTGGTAGTACTATACCAACTAAAAGATGAAATGTAAGAAATACTAGTATGTACGTACTGAAGAGTTAAAGTAACAAGAAGAAACATAACATAGTTCTGCTGGGGGCTCAGCACAACACACCCCTCAAATTAAATTAAGCACACCTAAAATTAAACTTTGCAACTATTCCGGTAGATACTGCATTAGAACCACCATGAGCAACGACACTGCCATCTTACTCGGAGTCCTCGTCCACGTCCTCGAATTCATCCTTGTCCCTCTTCCTCTTGGTCGATACTTCTTTGCTTGAACCGCACACTTGGTTGTTGCTCTTCATCCAACCCTTGTAGATATTGAAGCAAAGGTAGCCATCCATTGCAGCGTAGTGGATGTGGTCTATATCTAGTACATTTCGCTGCCATGCATGACGATGAAACGTGTATGGAGGTTTCTCCAGTTTACCGTATGAAGGATGAACCATGGCTCCTGCCATGGTCAGCATTGAAGGCTGACAAGAGGACACCAGCCAATTCTTCTGGAGGTCGAAGGGGTTGCCTGCAACAAGACCTATCCGACGCAGGACATCCCTGTCGTTCTTAAAGTCTACAGTAATGAATTTTACTGTTTTGTCCTTGAGGAAGTTCTTAAAATCCTGGCACTCAACGTCGGCATGGCATATGTGGTAGACCAAGCAAACGTTATGTACGCAAACCTGGATCATGGCAGGCTTCTTCCTCTCTTCATCCTTTAGATCCTTCTCTGGTCCCAGGACTGTGGTGTACTCAACATCTAGCCCAGCGACCCACTCATCATCTGAGTTTTCGAACATGCGTCTAAAGCGGGAAAGGCATCCTTTCACCATCGCGGAAGAATGGGTGTAGATGACGTCGAACTCATCGCCGGTGATAGTTCTAACCTTGTACTCACCGCAGATCATGGAGATTCGGGACGCCATGGATTTGGGAGGAGGGTTAGGATTAGTGGAACTGCTGTAATGTGAATGGACGGGACGACTAGGAGTGAACCGCCGTAGTATTGAAGGACGTGCGGGGACGAGTAGGAGCGAACTGCCAGCGTGCGAACGGCAGGGTAGTGGCTTTGCATTCTCCCATGATACGGGCTTCCAAGAGCCCTTGGATCTGAGATTGAACGGTTGCATGGCGTGATTCTAGACCTATGGGTGAATATCCTATCCTGGAGGGTTATTCTGCAAATTTTCAGCAACTTAGCATGCGATCATTTGATCTTAGATCTAAGGGCTGCCAGCAGCCCGTATCATGGTCGCGCCTACCACGACCGCCGCGTCGCTCGCGCGGTCGCGCCCTTGGATATTTAACACGGTGCGTTAGGCTATCTGATGTTGGCATGTCATACATAGTCATCACTTAGTCACTCATACTACAACAAGGTTGGCTATAAGGTTGGCTATAAGTGTATTTTTTTACTCCTCTCTATCTCTTTCTTAGTACTCCCTCCGTCCCATAATATAAGAATGTTTTTGACACTAGTGTAGTGCCAAAAATGTTCTTATATTATGGGACACACAGAGTACTAGTATTTATTGCATTTGCCAAGGAGTGACCTCTTCCAATGAAATGATGTTGCTAAGTTTGCTTCATTTAATTAGCTATAGACTCAAAATTGTCTTTTCACCTAGGTACATGCGCTTAGCACCGTTTCTTCCTTGGGTAACCAAACTAGTCTCTCTCTTCTTGATTAACTTGCCACATCAGACTTTATGCCTATGCGGCAAGCTTAAGCACCTGTAGGAGCAAGTAAAAGCAAGTACAATAGTGCGCTTTACATGGCATTTTTGCATATGTGGAGGAAAGAGAGGCAATGAAAAAGTGGAGAAGTGGGCTCTCATGCAAGAGCCAGCCTCTACTACATGGTGGAGCATTGGGAGAGGCACCTGTATGGAGGTGGTCAGGAATCGGGAGACTCACACCGGTCGTAGCACCGCAGTTAAAATGATAATGGAAAGTCAAATCACGGGGCCCCACCTATCCAGCAGTAACTCACTGTCAAATCACACAGCCCTACGTATGTAGCAGCCTACTCCCTCGTCTTCACGCGTCTCGGTCGAACCGACTAGGCGGAACTGCCCCGCCGCCTACCGCGCAGGAAAAGCCCCGCCCTCAACTTTTAAATAGTATACAGTATACTAATTTTGTATCCATGGATTGTGCCCGCGCCATGGAGCAAAGCGTCTAGAAAACGGAGGAGAGACGGTGGTCTTGCAATAGAGAAGAGGGGGAGGCGAGACGGTGGTTTTGGAATGGAGATGATGGAGAGGAGAGGAGGCGGTTTTGCAATGGAGAAGATCGGAAGAGGGAGAGGCGAGACGGTGGTTTTGGAATGGAGATGATGGAGAGGAGAGGAGGTGGTTTTGCAATGGAGAAGAGGGAGAGGAGCGTGCGGCAGCGATTTAGGATTAGACGAGAGGGCCAGCGCGCTATGACTGGATCAAAATCAAAATCAACTTACCCTTCAATTAAGAAAGCGACTCCACATTAACTAGTCTCCCTTTTATTCTGGGTTATAATTGACCATGATTTTCGCACATAAAATATATGTTATACATTGCAAAAATAATATAATTTGAAAGTACATTCAGATACGAACCAAACGATACAATTTTTGGTGACATGCATTCACATTTTGCTTGTCAAATACAGTACATGGTCAAACTTTACGCAAAACAACAAAAAAATACTTCCAAGACCAGCATCGCTCTTCCGCTCTTCTCCTCTTAAACCACCGCGGCTCCTCCCATGTTCCAATCTAAATGCAGCGCCGCTCCTCTCCTCTTCCATTTCAAAACCACCGCCCCTCCTCTCTTGTTCCAGTCCAAAACCAGCGTCGCTCCTCTCCCGTTCTAATCCAAAACCAGTGCTGCTCCTCTCCTCTTCCATTCAAAAACCACCACCGGCGAGTGAAGGTGCTGTGGAGAAGTAGATCGATGGAGGAGTACAACCGATACGTGAGGATCGCAGACGGCGACCCTGTGAAGCTAGCTAGGATGTTGGAGATACAGTCTTGGTTTGACAACAAGGACCAACTAGCAGCGATGGCGACATCCATGGCCAAATATCTGCAACAGAGCGAAAAGGCGGCGATACTCCCGGAGGGAGTCACGCCGGAGTACATAGAGCTGCTCCTCTGGGCCATGGAGCAAACAGATTCACCGAATCCGATCGTGAGGGAGCGGTGGTGGGAGTATCGATCCCAGATGGAGCATCCACCAGAGATTGAAGGATCGAGCATCTACAGGGTGCCGTTTGTGAGGGTGTCCTGCCAGAGCGAGCCGGTGGTGTTTTCGTCGACCGAACCCAACCGCAAGAGGAGAAAAGGAGTTGGCCCGGCGACGATTCCCCGCCATCGTCTCCCTCGCCGTTCACATCGTCTCACGGGGCGGCTGTCTGCCGCCGAGGAGTAGGAGGGGGCTGCCCCCCAGCCCAATAGTCGGGCAGATTGTGAATTGTCAGGAGGAGCTTAGGGTTGTCAGTATTTGCAGGTTCTGAATTGTGTTTTGTGTTGTGTATTTTGAGAGTACTTTCAGATATGAATGTCTTTTAAATTTCAGATTTGCAGTATTGAGCATATGAAGTATATTATGAATTCTAGATAACTATTTTTAGCACTTAAAAAATGTAGTTTCATAGGAGTATAAAAGTGCAAACAATGTGATTCTCAGAGAAGAAACTGCAACTTTCAGTTTCAGATAAGAAATTGCAAGTTCAGTTTCAGATAAGAAACTGCAACTTTCAGAGACAGAGCATTTATATTAACATGGCCTTTTCAAGCAGGGTTAATATCATGTTGGAAGTTTTATTCATGGTCGAGAATGGAACTACCAGCCAGTTAACATCATGCTGATCAACATTCATGCATAGCACATCTTCATATGATGCACAGTCAAAATGCCCACACAATGTCGAGTGTGCGAAACATAGAGAAAATGAGGGACGAAGTTTTGGCAAGTGTTGGACGTGGTTTTGGGCTGCCCCGTCTAGGCTTTCATTTCTAACATGCACAGCCCACGACCTCGGATGGGAGGTCCATAGGCCTGTTTCTATTTTCTTAGGGCCGTCATGTATCGACCGGCCTATGGACCACCCATATGTGGTTTTATTTTTGGCAGCCCAATTTATGTATTTTTTTGAAGAAAACGCAGAGGTCTGTTCTATTTTTCTATATAAGAATAGGAACGGCAGGTCCAACTTATGTTTCCCTTCTAACTATATTATATATATTTAAATTATTTTATATGTTGACTATTTAGTTCACATAATTGGCAAATAGATTACCGCTCTCGCGATCCCCTTCGCCCCCGCCACCACCTCCACCCTCGCCGCCGCCCCCACCACTACCTGTTGGGGAACGCAGTAATTTCGAAAAATTTTCCTACGCACACGCAAGATCATGGTGATGCACAGCAACGAGAGGGGAGAGTGTTGTCTACGTACCAACGCAGACCGACTGCGGAAGCGATCACACAACGTAGTGGAAGTAGTCGTACGTCTTCTTCCCGATCCGACCGATCCAAGCACCGTTACTCCGGCACCTCCGAGTTCTTAGCACACGTTCAGCTCGATGACGTTCCTCGGGCTCCGATCCAGCAAAGCGTCGAGGAAGAGTTCCGTCAGCACGACGGCGTGATGACGATCTTGATGTACCACCGACGCAGGGCTTCGCCTAAGCACTACAACGGTACGATTGAGGTGGAATTTGGTGGCAGGGGGCACCGCACACGGCTAAGGAACGATCTCAAGGATCAACTTGTGTGTCTTGGGGTGTCCCCTGCCCCCGTATATAAAGGTTGGAGGGAGGGGGGCTGGCCGGCCAAAGAGAGGGAGGCGCAGGAGGAGTCCTACTCCTACCGGGAGTAGGACTCCCCCCTCCAATCCTAGTCCAACTAGGAATCCTTTAAAGGGGAGAGAGAGAGAGGTGGCCGGCCCCTCTCCTAGTCCTAATAGGACTAGGGAGAGGGGAGAGGCGCAGCCCTATGTGGGCTGCCCTCTCACCTTTCCACTAAGGCCCATGTTGGCCCATTTGGCTCCCGGGGGGTTCCGGTAACCCTCCCGGTAATCCGGTAAAATCCCGATTTCACCCGGAACACTTCCGATGTCCAAACATAGGCTTCCAATATATCAATCTTTACGTCTCGACCATTTCAAGACTCCTCGTCATGTCCGTGATCTCATCCGGGACTCCGAACAACCTTCGGTACATCAAAATGCATAAACTCATAATAACTGTCATCGTAACGTTAAGCGTGCGGACCCTACGGTTCGAGAACAATGTAGACATGACCGAGACACGTCTCCGGTCAATAACCAATAGCGGGACCTGGATGCCCATATTGGCTCCTACATATTCTACGAAGATCTTTATCGGTCAGACCGCATAACAACATACGTTGTTCCCTTTGTCATCGGTATGTTACTTGCCCGAGATTCGATCGTCGGTATCCAATACCTAGTTCAATCTCGTTACCGGCAAGTCTCTTTACTCGTTCCGTAATACATCATCTCACAACTAACATATTAGTTGCAGTGCTTGCAAGGCTTATGTGATGTGTATTACCGAGAGGGCCCCAGAGATACCTCTCCGACAATCGGAGTGACAAACCCTAATCTCGAAATACGCCAACCCAACATCTACCATTGGAGACACCTGTAGTACTCCTTTATAATCCCCCAGTTACGTTGTGACGTTTGGTAGTACCCAAAGTGTTCCTCCGGTAAACGGGAGTTGCATAATCTCATAGTTATAGGAACATGTATAAGTCATGAAGAAAGCAATAGCAACATACTAAACGATCGGGTGCTAAGCTAATGGAATGGGTCATGTCAATCAGATCATTCAACTAATGATGTGACCTCGTTAATCAAATAACAACTCTTTGTTCATGGTCAGGAAACATAACCATCTTCGATTAACGAGCTAGTCAAGCAGAGGCATACTAGTGACACTCTGTTGGTCTATGTATTCACACATGTATTATGTTTCCGGTTAATACAATTCTAGCATGAATAATAAACATTTATCATGATATAAGGAAATAAATAATAACTTTATTATTGTCTCTAGGGCATATTTCCTTCAGTCTCCCACTTGCACTAGAGTCAATAATCTAGTTCACATCGCCATGTGATTTAACAGCAATAGTTCACATCACCATGTGATTAACTCCCATAGTTCACATCGTCATGTGACCAACACTCAAAGGGTTTACTAGAGTCAGTAATCTAGTTCACATATCTATGTGATTAACACCCAAAGAGTACTAAGGTGTGATCATGTTTTGCTTGTGAGATAATTTTAGTCAACGGGTCTGTCACATTCAGATCCGTAAGTATTTTGCAAGTTCTATGTCTACAATGCTCTACACGGAGCTACTCTAGCTAATTGCTCCCACTTTCAATATGTATCCAGATTGAGACTTTAGATTCATCTGGATCAGTGTCAAAAACTTGCATCGACGTAACCCTTTACGACGAACCTTTTTATCACGTCCATAATCGAGAAACATATCCTTATTTCACTAAGGATAATTCTGACCGCTGTCCAGTGATCTACTCCTAGATCACTATTGTACTCCCTTGCCAAATCAGTGCAGGGTATACAATAGATCTGGTATACAGCATGACATACTTTATAGAACCTATGGCCAAGGCATAGGGAATGACTTTCATTCTCTTTCTATCTTCTGCCGTGGTCGGGCTTTGAGTCTTACTCAACTTCACACCTTATAATACAGGCAAGAACTCTTTCTTTGACTGCTCCATTTTGAACTACTTCAAAATCTTTGTCAAGGTATGTACTCATTGAAAGAACTTATCAAGCATCTTGATCTATCTCTATAGATCTTGAAGCTCAATATGTAAGCAGCTTCACCGAAGTCTTTCTTTGAAAAACTCCTTTCAAACACTCCTTTATGCTTTACAGAATAATTCTACATTATTTCCGATCAACAATATGTCATTCACATATACTTATCAGAAATGCTGTAGTGCTCCCACTCACTTTCTTGTAAATACAGGCTTCACCGCAAGTCTGTATAAATCTATATGCTTTGATCAACTTATCAAAGCGTATATTCCAACTCCGAGATGCTTGCACCAGTCCACAGATGGATCGCTGGTGCTTGCACATTTTGTTAGCACCTTTTGGATTGACAAAACCTTCTAGTTGCATCACATACAACTCTTCTTTAATAAATCCATAAAGGAATGCAGTTTTATTTATCCATTTGCCAGATTTCATAAAATGCGGCAATTGCTAACATGATTCGGACAGACTTAAGCATAGATACGAGTGAGAAAAACTCATCGTAGTCAACACCTTGAACTTGTCGAAAACTTTTGCGACAATTCTAGCTTTGTAGATAGTAACACTACTATCAGCGTCCGTCTTCCTCTTGAAAATCCATTTATTTTCTATGGCTTGCCGATCATCGGGCAAATCCATCAAAGTCCATACTTTGTTCTCATACATGGATCATATCTCAGATTTCATGGCCTCAAACCATTTCGCGGAATCTGGGCTCATCATCGCTTCCTCATAGTTCGTAGGTTCATCATGATCTAGTAGCATGACTTCCAGATAAGGATTACCGTACCACTCTAGCGTGGATCTTACTCTGGTTTACCTACAAGGTTCGGTAGTAACTTGATCTGAAGTTACATGATCATCATCATTAGCTTCCTCACTAATTGGTGTAGGTGTCACAGAAACAGTTTTCTGTGATGTACTACTTTCCAATAAGGGAGCAGGTACAGTTACCTCATCAAGTTCTACTTTCCTCCCACTCACTTCTTTCGAGAGAAACTCCTTCTCCAGAAAGTTTCCGAATTTTAGCAACAAAAGTCTTGCCTTCGGATCTGTGATAGAAGGTGTATCCAAAAGTTTCCTTTGGATATCCTATGAAGACGTACTTCTCCGATTTGAGTTTGAGCTTATCAGGATGAAACTTTTTCATATAAGCATCGCAACCCCAAATTTTTAAGAAACGACAGCTTAGGTTTCTTGCCAAACCATAGTTCACACGGTGTCATCTCAACGGATTTAGATGGTGCCCTATTTAACGTGAATGCAGCTGTCTCTAATGCATAACCCCAAAACGATAGTGGTAGATCGGTAAGATACATCATAGATTGCACTATATCCAATAAAGTACGGTTATGACGTTAGGACACACCATTATGCTGTGGTGTTCCATGTGGCATGATTTTGTGAAACTATTCCACATTGTTTTAATTGAAGACCAAACTCGTAACTCAAATATTTTACCTCTGCGATCATATCGTAGAAACTTTTATTTTCTTGTCACGATGATTTTCCACTTCACTCTGAAATTCTTTGAACTTTTCAAATGTTTCGGACTTATGTTTCATCAAGTAGATATACTCATATCTACTCAAATCATCTGTGAAGATCAGAAAATAATGATACCTGTCGCGAGCCTCAATATTCATCGGACCACATACATCAGTATGTATGATTTCCAATAAATCTTTTCTCGCTCCATTGTTCCGGAGAACGGCGTTTTAGTCATCTTGCCCAAAAGGCATGGTTCGCAAGCATCAAGTGATTCATAATCAAGTGATTCCGAAAGCCCATCAGCATGGAGTTTCTTCATGCGCTTTATACCAATATGACCTAAACAGCAGTGCCACAAATAAGTTGCACTATCATTATTAACTTTGCATCTTTTGGTTTCAATATTATGAATATGTGTATTATTAAGATCGAGATCCAATGAACTATTTTCATTTGGGTGTGTAACCATATAAGGTTTTATTCATGTAAACAGAACAACAATTTATTCTTTTACTTAAATGAATAACCGTATTACAATAAACATGATCAAATCATATTCATGCTCAACGCAAAAACCAAATAACACTTATTTAAGTTCAACACTAATCTCGAAAGTATAGGGGAGTGTGCGACGATGATCATATCAATCTTGGAACTACTTCCAACACACATCGTCACTTCACCCTTAACTAGTCTCTGTTTATTCTGTAACTCCCGTTTCGAGTTACTAATCTTAGCAACTGAACTAGTATCAAATACTGAGGGTTTGCTATAAACACCAGTAAAGTACACATCAATAACATGTATATCAAATATACTTATGTTCATTTTGCCATCCTACTTATCCGCCAATCACTTGGGGTAGTTCCGCTTCCAGTGACCAGTCCCTTTGCAGTAGAATCACTTAGTCTCAGGCTTAGGATCAGACTTGGGCTTCTTCACTTGAGCAGCAACTTGCTTGCCGTTCTTCTTGAAGTTCCCCTTCTTCCCTTTGCCCTTTTCTTGAAACTAGTGGTCTTGTCAACCATCAACAATTGATGTTTTTCTTGATTTCTACCTTCGTTGATTTCAGCATCACGAAGAGCTTGGGAGTTGTTTCCGTTATCCCTTGCATATTATAGTTCATCACGAAGTTCTACTAACTTAGTGATGATGACTAGAGAATTCTGTCAATCACTATCTTATCTGGAAGATTAACTCCCACTTGATTCAAGCGATTGTAGTACCCAGACAATCTGAGCACATGCTCACTAGTTGAGCGATTCTCCTCCATCTTTTAGCTATAGAACTTGCTGGAGACTTCATGTCTCTCAACTCGGTTATTTGCTTGAAATATTAACTTCAACTCCTGGAACCTCTCATATGGTCCATGACGTTCAAAACGTCTTTGAAGTCCCGATTCTAAGCCATTAAGTATGGTGCACTAAACTATCAAGTAGTCATCATATTGAGCTAGCCAAACGTTCATAACGTCTGCATCTGCTCCTGCAATAGATCTATCACCTAGCGGTGCATCAAGGACATAATTCTTCTGTGCAGCAATGAGGATAAACCTCAGATCACGGATCCAATCCGCATCATTGCTACTAACATCTTTCAACACAATTTTCTCTAGGAACATATCAAAATAAACACAGGGAAGCAACAACGCGAGCTATTGATCTACAACATGATTTGCAAAATACTACCAGGACTAAGTTCATGATAAATTTAAGTTCAATTTAATCATATTACTTAAGAACTCCCACTTAGATAGACATCCCTCTAATCCTCTAAGTGATCACGTGATCCAAATCAACTAAACCATAACCGATCATCACGTGAGATGGAGTAGTTTTCAATGGTGAACATCGTTATGTTGATCATATCTACTATATGATTCACGCTCGACCTTTCGGTCTCCGTGTTCCGAGGCCATATCTGTATATGCTTGGCTCGTCAAGTATAACCTGAGTATTCTGCGTGTGCAACTGTTTTGCACCCGTTGTATTTGAACGTAGAGCTTATCACACCCGATCATCACGTGGTGTCTGGGCACGAAGAACTTTGGCAACGGTGCATACTCAGGGAGAACACTTCTTGATAATTTAGTGAGAGATCATCTTATAATGCTACCGTCAATCAAAACAAGATAAGATGCATAAAAGGATAAACATCACATGCAATCAATATAAGTGATATGATATGGCCATCATCATCTTGTGCTTTGTGATCTCCATCTCTGAAGCACCGTCATGATCACCATCATCACCGGCGCAACACCTTGATCTCCATCGTAGCATCGTTGTCGTCTCGCCAATCTTATGCTTCCACGACTATCACTACCGCTTAGTAATAAAGTAAAGCATTACATCGCGATTGCATTGCATACAATAAAGCGACAACCATATGGCTCCTGCCAGTTGCCGATAACTCGGTTACAAAACATGATCATCTCATACAATAAAATCAGCATCATGCCTTGACCATATCACATCACAACATGCCCTGCAAAAACAAGTTAGACGTCCTCTACTTTGTTGTTGCAAGTTTTACGTGGCTGCTACGGGCTTAAGTAAGAACTCATCTTACCTACGCATCAAAACCACAACGATAGTTCGTCAAATAGACTCCGTTTTAACCTTCTCAAGGACCGGGCGTAGCCACACTTGGTTCAACTAAAGTTGGAGAGACAGTCTTCCGCAAGCCATCTGTGTGCAAAACACGTCGAGGGAACCGGTCTCGCGTAAGAGTACGCGTAAGGTTGGTCCGGATCGTCTCACCCAACAATACCGAGTATGACATGCTGGTAGGCAGTATGACTTGTATCGCCCACAACTCACTTGTGTTCTACTCGTGCATATAACATCAAACCATAAAACCTAGGCTCGGATGCCACTGTTGGGGAACGCAGTAATTTCGAAAAAATTTCCTACGCACACACAAGATCATGGTGATGCACAGCAACGAGAGGGGAGAGTGTTGTCTACGTACCAACGCAGACCGACTGCGGAAGCGATCACACAACGTAGTGGAAGTAGTCGTACGTCTTCTTCCCGATCCGACCGATCCAAGCACCGTTACTCCGGCACCTCCGAGTTCTTAGCACACATTCAGCTCGATGACGTTCCTCGGGCTCCGATCCAGCAAAGCGCCGAGGAAGAGTTCCGTCAGCACGACGGCGTGATGACGATCTTGATGTACCACCGACGCAGGGCTTCGCCTAAGCACTACAACGGTATGATCGAGGTGGAATTTGGTGGCAGGGGGCACCGCACACGGCTAAGGAACGATCTCAAGGATCAACTTGTGTGTCTTGGGGTGTCCCCTGCCCCCGTATATAAAGGTTGGAGGGAGGGGGGCTGGCCGGCCAAAGAGAGGGAGGCGCAGGAGGAGTCCTACTCCTACCGGGAGTAGGACTCCCCCCTCCAATCCTAGTCCAACTAGGAATCCTTTAAAGGGGAGAGAGAGAGAGGTGGCCGGCCCCTCTCCTAGTCCTAATAGGACTAGGGAGAGGGGGGGAGGCGCAGCCCTATGTGGGCTGCCCTCTCACCTTTCCACTAAGGCCCATGTTGGCCCATTTGGCTCCCGGGGGGTTCCGGTAACCCTCCCGGTAATCCGGTAAAATCCCGATTTCACCCGGAACACTTCCGATGTCCAAACATAGGCTTCCAATATATCAATCTTTACGTCTCGACCATTTCGAGACTCCTCGTCATGTCCGTGATCTCATCCAGGACTCCGAACAACCTTCGGTACATCAAAATGCATAAACTCATAATAACTGTCATCGTAACGTTAAGCGTGCGGACCCTACGGTTCGAGAACAATGTAGACATGACCGAGACACGTCTCCGGTCAATAACCAATAGCGGGACCTGGATGCCCATATTGGCTCCTACATATTCTACGAAGATCTTTATCGGTCAGACCGCATAACAACATACGTTGTTCCCTTTGTCATCGGTATGTTACTTGCCCGAGATTCGATCGTCGGTATCCAATACCTAGTTCAATCTCGTTACCGGCAAGTCTCTTTACTCGTTCCGTAATACATCATCTCACAACTAACATATTAGTTGCAGTGCTTGCAAGGCTTATGTGATGTGTATTACCGAGAGGGCCCCAGAGATACCTCTCCGACAATCGGAGTGACAAACCCTAATCTCGAAATACGCCAACCCAACATCTACCATTGGAGACACCTGTAGTACTCCTTTATAATCCCCCAGTTACGTTGTGACGTTTGGTAGTACCCAAAGTGTTCCTCCGGTAAACGGGAGTTGCATAATCTCATAGTTATAGGAACATGTATAAGTCATGAAGAAAGCAATAGCAACATACTAAACGATCGGGTGCTAAGCTAATGGAATGGGTCATGTCAATCAGATCATTCAACTAATGATGTGACCTCGTTAATCAAATAACAACTCTTTGTTCATGGTCAGGAAACATAACCATCTTTGATTAACGAGCTAGTCAAGTAGAGGCATACTAGTGACACTCTGTTGGTCTATGTATTCACACATGTATTATGTTTCTGGTTAATACAATTCTAGCATGAATAATAAACATTTATCAGGATATAAGGAAATAAATAATAACTTTATTATTGCCTCTAGGGCATATTTCCTTCATTACCTCCACCCTTGCCGCCGCCATAGATCTCGCCACCACCCCCGCCTCCTGACTCCGGGTGCGCCTGCCCCCCTCAGCAAGTCCGCTCGCGTGCCCCATGGAGTCGCCGGCCATATCCATGGGGGAATGGCTGGAAGACAGGCATATGTACAAGATGCATCTCCCACATGTCTACAAAGCCTTCCCGCGGATGCTCCAGCCGCTCAACTCCGTCGCGCCGGCGGTGCTGCAGGAAACTCGAGGGAGGAGATGGAGGGAGCGGGCGATGCAGATCCGTGACGATGCTCTCTCCTAGACCCAGTGCACGTGCGAATGGAGGGATGCAAAGGAGGAAGCTGCAAGGAAGGAAGCCGACGAGGGACCGAATCCGTTCTCTCACTCGCGCAGGTATGCTCGGATGTGCAAGGATCATGTGGATTGGGAGCTGCTAAATCTAGCCCTGCGGATCTACTTCGAAGGAGATTTCTCGGAGAAGCACAGGATGCCCCACCCTAGGGAGCCACCGATTGCGTTTGTTCGATGGGCAAAAGGAGAAGTGAATTCAGGAGATCCACGTCGTGCTGCGAGATGGGAATGCTTGACTGGACTCATGCCCACCAGCACGCCACCGGAGCCGGAGCAGGTGGATCCCCTACCTTAACTCTCCCCCAAACCTGCAAAAGATTGAAATTAGGCTTGCAATCTGCTTCAATTGAGCTGTCTGGTGGTTATTTCTGCTTCCTGAGAGACAACATCTGGCTGGAGGATGAGAAGGAACTAGGAACTCCGATGAATTTCCCCTATCACAATGGGGGGAGCGCCGGTTGGGCAGTGGTACGGCCCACCTCCGCCCCCAAATGGGGGCACAATCGGGGCAGGCTCCTGTAATTGCCCAAGATCAATCTGCTGGTGGTTCTGACTCCCAGATCAGTGGGAAATCTCAAGGCAAGAATCAGCAAAAGAAGAGACAGGACATCCAGAAAACTGCTCCTGCCCCTGCTCCGGGCCTTATGGCATACTCTGAGGTGATCTACTACAACTGTGGGGAACTAGGGCATCATTTGGATAAATGTGCCAACCCCAAGAGTTGTTTTATCTGCAAAATGGTTACCCATAAAGTTGAGAATTGCCCTGTCAGAAGGAAAACCCACAGTTCTACTAGATATGTTGGAAGTGCTGCTCCAGGATTAGGGTTCTACCACATAGACCCACCTGATGAAAATGCTCGGTATCATGGCTCCCTGAAGAATGTGGGGATTGTTCTGGTAGAAGCTGGTGAAGTGACCAAGAAGGAACTTGCCACTGAGTTTGCAGACATTTACAAAACCAACTGGCCCTGGCCAATCAATGCCCTAGATGAGTGGACATTCTTGGTTAAATTCCCTCCTGAAATAGATGTAGTTCAAGTTGCTGGATACCCCTGTTTTGGTCTCAAAAAAGACAATGTTGTAGTCAATGTTGAAGTCTGGAAAGGCAGGATTGAGGCTGAAGAGGACCTCCAGGAAACTTGGATCAAGATCAGGAAATTGAACCCCCAAGTGGTGTGACTGGACTATGCTGGATCAAATCACTTCGACTCTGGGGGTCTTACTGGATGTGGATTGACAGCATAATTTCAAGTCATTCTATGAAACTGTTAGGGTCAAAATCTTATGTAAAGATCCCTCCAAAATCCCTGATGAAAGGCTTTTTGGAGTTGAGAACAAAATCTACAGGCTACTCATTGAGGTGGAGTCCTTAACCCCCACTGAAACTGGCACCTCCACCAACCTCTCTGCTGGTACATATGTCTCTGCAGCTGAAACTGGTACCAATCTGACTGAAGATGCTGAATCCAATAGGAGCTCTAGATCTGAATCAGATAAAGGGCCTGCTGCCAATTCTGGGGCCCCTAACATCAGAGGACAGTCTTTTGGCCACAATCAGATGCTTGGAGAAACTACACCCACTTCAGTCCTCAAGACACAGCTCCCTGATTCTCCATACACTCCTCAACTCAGCATCCAGGAAAAGATCTTGAATTCTGTGCTTGATGAAACTGATGGATTCAACCTCCTCAGGGAAATGGAGCTCCTGAAGGATGATGATATGATGGAATTAGAAGGTTATGTAGATCTACAAGAGGATCAAGAGGCACTTGTTGAAACAACTGAACTCCTAGACAATTTGGACTCAAAATACAACTCTGACTTCCCTGCCCTTCCTAAGGAGAAGCACCTTCCCAAATGGGGTCCTGTTCAAGCCACCATAACCAGTGTCAGGGTAGCTGGTGACAAGAGAACCATTATTTAAAAGGCTCAACAGATCAAAGAGGTTCAGAACCTGGAAGTGCAAAAACCCCAGGGTATGCAACACACTTCATTCTCCAACTTTAATGATCGTTCCTTCAATCCCATTGCTGCTAAGATTGGTGTAGATGTTACTTCTCTTAATGATGGCATTGAATGCTCTTCCTTTATTTACCCTCACCAAAACAGATCTGAAGGCTCTGTTTGTGAGAATTTTTCTCTAGATGGTAGTTCTAGTTTAGACTGCCTTCGATAAAGTTGACCTTGATTTCCTTATGAAACTCCTGGAGCTTAGAGGTTTTGGGGGTAAATGGACTAGTTGGATCCAGCAACTTACTCATGGGGGTCTGTTGGGGTCAAGTTAAATAACTGTGAAAGTGATTTTTTTCCTTGCTGGTAAAGGCCTTAGGCAAGGTGACCCCATCTCCCCGCTTTTGTTTAATTTAGTAGTGGACATTCTTACTAAAATGCTGAGCAAAGTTGCTGATCATAGTCTGATTGCAGTGCTCTGTCCTAAGGTCTGCCCTGGTGGCATCATCTACCTTTAATATGCAGATGATACCATCCTTTTCTTAGACAATGACTCCACACATGCTAGTAATCTAAAAACTATTCTAACCTGTTTTGAACAAGTCTCAGGCATGAGATTCAACTACTCTAAAAGTGAACTCATCCCTATAAACATGAATGATCAGGAGTTAGCTGACTTCCTCTCTATTCTAGTCTGTAATAAACGTAACTTTCCCATTAAGTACCTAGGTATCCCTCTCCACTATGATAAACTGAGGAGAGAGGATATCCAACCCCTTCTGGATAAAATCATTAAAAGGATTGCTGGGTGGAGGGGCAAACTTCTCTCTTACAGAGGTAGATTGATCCTCATACAAGCTTGTTTGGCTAGCATTCCAGTGTATCTCCTCTCATTTTCAAGCTCCCTAAATGGGTAGTGAACCTCATCAATTCTCAGATGTCTCATTGCTTGAGGGAAATAGGAAGTTACACCTTGCTAATTGGGCCCTAGTCTCTATGAAAAAAGATTTTGGAGGCCTAGGCATACCTAACCTCCAAGAAATTAACATCTGTCTTCTCGGGTCTTGGATTAAAAGATTCTATGTGGAAGACCTGAAACCCTGGAAGCTTCCTATTGCCCATAAATACCTAGGAAATAAACCTAATATTTTTGTCCCTTCATCCAACCCTAAGGCCTCTAGATTCTGGAAAGAATTAAAATCTATTATGCATGCTGTGAAATTTGGCTACAGATGGAACATAGGGGATGTGAGCAGAATCAGGTTCTGGGAAGATACTTGGTTTGGCACATCCCCCCTAGCAGTCCAATTTTGGCCTATTTACTCTGTGTGCAATGATCTTAAGAAAAGTGTCAATGAAGTTTGGGACGGTCAATGCCTAAAACTCTTTTTTAGGAGGAACTTTAGTGATAGTCTCATGGAAAAATGGTTCCAGTTGGAGGAAATTGCCAAAAACATTACCTTTACTGCCGAGACGGATGCCCTGATTTGGCAGCTGGACAATAAGGGGAAGTATTCCTCCAGCTCCCTCTATCCTGTTATCAACTTTAGAGGGGTTCAACCCGTGTTTATCCCTGCTGTCTGGAAATTGAGAGTTCCCCCTAAAATTCATGTATTTCTCCGGCTTCTCTCCAAAAACAAATTGATGACTAGGGATAACTTTAGGAAGAGACACATCATCAAACCCCTTGATTGCGTTTACTACTTGGAACAAGAGTCTTGTTCTCACCTATTTTTTAAATGTATAGTTGCGAAAAAACTCTGGGCCCACATTGAGGAATATTTCTCTAGTCAGATTGGCTCATCCTTCGAATCTGTCGCCAGATTCTGGATTGCTACCAAAAAGTGCTCAGTTTTAAATAATGTTAGCTCAGTTGTCCTTTGGTGCCTCTGGAAATATAGAAATGCTATGATAACTGGGCGATTCTCTCCTCCGGATCGGAAAAGGACAAGTTGATGAGCTTCGTGGAAACCCTAACAAGATCCCTCCAGAAACCGTTGGCGATCACTTGTGGCTGAACAAGGCTTGACCTGCTCTGGGGCTGGACCCGTGGGCTCGTCTCAAGATCTCTGATGAAGATGATGGGCACCTGGCGCCAAAAAAGAGGGACATCCACCATGCTACACCTTCTAGCCCGGTGTCTCCGCTTGCTTACTGGTCGCCGCAGGCTGACATGGCCCCTCGGCTGAAGACTATGAAGGCTTTACTGGACCCTCCTTGTATCATTTGAGTGCTCTATCCGCTCTGCCTTTGGCACCGCTCGGCTGATTTGTGTTATTCAGAGAACTTGTTCATCCACCCCCTCTAGTTTGTAGCTTTTATACCTTTGCTTTCGAACTGCTCTTTGAGCTGTTGTATCAGAATATGTTGTGGTTTCGTTTTCAGCAATGGAACCGAGGAGATGCTCCCTGTTTTTCTAAAAAAATACTTTATATTTTATTATATATTATTTTTATTGTCATCACATATTTAATGGATACTTACATATGTAAGAAAACAATATCCCACATCTTATTAACTTGTAAAAATAATTTCTTAACAAATAAAATCCTGGATTGTTTTGGCACGAAAATCCTAGTGATTGTGTACAAAAGCTTGGTCAGATTTAAGGATGAATGTAATAATATCACTTATTATTTAAATATATTTATAAAAAATGCTCAGCCCCTTTTTATTTTTTGATAACATTGTTGGCCCAACCCAACATTATAATTAGAATCAGCCTAGCAAAATCATGTATTTCGAGAAAGTGCAAATGGACTGTAATTTTTTAGGAAATAAAATAAATGGGCCGCATGGACGCTACATTATTTGTTCACCCAGCCCAGCTAATGGCTGTAATTCAAAAAAAAGATCAAATTGACTGTAAATTCTACCGCGCAAAAAAAGACTGTAAATTCTGAAAAAATGGGTTGAATACGTGCCACATTTTTGGAGGCTAAAATGTGGGCCAATAGGTCGAATCCAATGCAAGTCGTTGTCAATTTAGTCAACAAATGATTCTGACATGTTAGCCGTTGGATTTACATCCAACGACCGGCATCCATCTTCAATCTCTCGCCTTCTTCCTCCAGCGCCGGGACCACCTCCCGCCTCCTGCTGCTAGCAGCTCTGCTTAGCACGCTTCGCTATGAAGCGCTACTCCACCGTTGGCCAGGCCATCCCTCCACACCTCCTATTCTTCTCCACCGACTGTCGAACCACACCGCACTAGAACCAGTTAACCCTCGTACACCTCTCCGTCTGTGACTCTACTCCTGCGTCTTCCCATCTCCGGCTCATTGCTGTCCGGGGCCTCGCCGTCGTCCTCCACCTTGGATGCGCTCGGCGAGGCGTGGTCAACATGGTCAATGAACAACACCATCGGAAGTAGACTGTGCGTGGAGAGCCTGACAGCTGGGTCCACGGCCACACACAAGGAAATGCCTCCTTATTACGCGCAAAATAATGATTCCTCCACCTGACATCTGGGGCCCACCAGAAGGGCCTCTGTATTTCGCGAAAATAATGTGCCCCCCGCTGACATGTCAGACCCACCAGCTATCTTTGCATGCAAGGAAGTGCCTCCTTATTACGCACAAAAAAATGAATATTCCCCCTGCCAGCTGGAACCCAGGATAGTGGGAGGCTGACTTGTGGGCCTACCAAGTTGACGGGGTGGAGGGCTTTGTCAACTTAGTCAATATGAACGATTCTAGCTCCTGTTACTGTACGATGTTCATCCAACGGCCGTAGTGCTTCTTTAACCTCTGGTCTTCTTGCTCCAGCCGCCCAAACCAGCGCCGGTCGTGCCGCGTGCTCCTGCCTCCCGTGGCCGGCTGTGATGCCGTGGAGGCCTCACCGCCCCCTACTACTCCCACCGCTGGCCAGGCCATCCCTCTACTCACCCACACCCCCTGTTATTCTGCGGCGACAGCGGCCTCACACCGCAGCCGAACCAGTGAACCCTCGTACTCCTCTTCGCATGGGCATCCACTGCTGCGTCTTCCCCAGCTCCGAGTCGTCCCCTTCCTAGTCCTCGCCGTTATCCACCGCCGTGGAGCTCTTGATGCGGCGTGGTCAACGTGGTCAAGGAACGACTTCCGTCGGACATGGACTTTACATGGAGAGGCTGGCAGTTGGGTCCACGGCCGCAGCAAGGAAGTGCCTCCTTATTACGCGCAAAATAATGATTCCTCCACCTGACAGCGGGGACCCACCAGACGGGCCACCGTATTTCGCAAAAAAACGTTTCCCCCTGACTGTTGAGACCCACCAGCTACATCTTCGCACACAAGGAAGTGCGTCTGGGCAAAAAAAACGATTCGCCCCCTGACTGATGGGACCCACCAGCTACATCTTCGCACGAAGTGCGTCAGGGAAAAAACGATTCGCCCCCCTGACTGCTGGGACCCACCAGCTACATCTTCGCACGCAAGGAAGTGCCTGACAGTCGGGACCCACCTGGTCGAAGCATACGTAGCGTTGTCATTCTGGTCGCGAACGGTTACGTACATATATACTGGTGGATGTAGAGGCACGCATGTGTCGTAGTAGAGGCGGTGCGTGTCTTAGTAGAGGCGCGCACGTAGCATGTACACGTATGTACAGCGGCTATGGTGCAAGAAAGAAAATACGACCATGTATGTGTACATACGGGCGGGGTCTTGAACGCCTACTCGCGCATACGTACGGCGAGGGCTCGTGTATATGGCTGGGTCGGAACGGAGAAACAGCGTCATCGTCGTGTTCATGGGGAGGCAAAGGAATGCGTTGTGTTCATGGGGAGGCAACGGAATGCGTCATGTTCATCGGGAGGCAACGGAACGCGTGGGAGCCAACCCGGTGGGTCGGAACAGAATGTGTGGTCATGTTCATCAGGAGGGATTGGACGGAACAGGCGATGGAAACGAGGCCTGGCGTACCGCAAAACGGAGGAAACGGCCTTGTGTTCGACCGGCCACGTTCGAAACAGGATCCTGTTAATCGGGAGGGGTGTGGCGTACCGCAAAACGGAGGAAACGGACCTCCTACTGTCGAAACGGGGGTCCTGTTGATCAGGAGGGGTGTAGCGTACCGCAAAACGGATGAAACGGACTTGTGTTGGAGCGCTACAGTCGAAACGGGGGTCCTGTTCATCGAGAGGGGTGTGGCGTAACGCAAAACGGGACTCCACGGGATACTGTTCATCTCCACCGTCGACTTCCTCCAGCCTCCACGGGCTCCTATTCATCCAAACTCCACCGCGCGCTACTCCACCGGCTACTGTTCAACCATCCCTCCACGGGCACCCCTCCACCGTCTATTGTTCATTCAGCCCTCCACCACACCACGGGGTCCTGTTCATCCAAAGGCAACGCCACCGCTCACTGTTCATCCAAACCCCCCCGCAACGCTCATTGTTCATCCCAGAGGCAGCATCGATCGGCTTCAGTTAGCAGCAGTAGCGAAGGAATCGCTCGATCGGGTTCAGTTAACATCCATCGATCGATCGCTCGGGTTCAGTAACGCGTAGCCTGCAGTCCAATCAATCAGGTTTAGTTAGAGCCCAACGCCTCGCTCGGGTTCAGTTAGAGCCAACGCCTAGCACACACACGCGTACGTCTACGAGAGAAACGTGCATCCTTGGCCCCCAACCTCCCACCGTAACCGGGAACTCCTCGAAATTTTCCTCCCCCTCGCTTCTACCACGGTTTTTTCCGTCATGGATGGCCCGAAGAATGTCATGCACCTGCATCTCCGGCCCGCCCAGGACGAAAAGCCCATTTTTTGTCATGATTTTTTATCATAGAAGTAGGAGCCCACCACATCTATGATGATACCAAGTTTTGTCACAATTATCGTCATAGAAGTGTCATATGTATGACAGAAAAAAATTCGTTCGGCCCAAAATGTCAAGGATGTGTCTTTTTTTTGTAGTGAGGTACCACAGCCAAATTGTTTCGATTGGGTGATGGAATTGTTCTGGTGGCCTTGGATGGGAGTTGCCATCTTCTGGAACTGGGTCTTCATCAGGAGGTGGACCACCAGAAGGAATGTCTTGATAAATCACTACAGGACAGGTCCAAGACTGTCCACTGAAACTATGAGCTCCAGAAACCAAAATGCTAGCAGGAACATCTTTGAGGGCATCAATCTTAACCTTAACAACAACTGCAACATCACTAGATTTGTTTCTATCCCAGACTTTTAACTGACCAAAACTAGAAGTGCCATTGGATAGCTCATGAAACAATCTGAGGTCAGCAGGAAAACCAACTAGCAGCAGCCAAACATCTCTGCTCATAGAGAAGTTCTTCCAGTTCATGCCCTCATTGTGTTTTTGGAAAACAAAGTGTGTAATCATAGTGGTGAGGACCGTTGCTAACTAAGAAATCACGGTTGAGGGAGTCCTGGACTAAGGGGTCCTCGGGCGTCCGGCCTATTATCTATGGGCCGGACTGATGGGCTATGAGGATATGAAGACAGAAGACTGTACCCGTGTCCAGATGGGACTCTCCTTGGCGTGGAAGGCAAGCTTGGCGAACAACTATGGAGATTCCCTCTTATGTAACTGACTCTATGTAACCCTAGACCCCCCCGGTGTCTATATAAACCGGAGGGTGTAGTCCGGAAAGGATATACTCAATACCTTAGTCATACAGGCTAGACTTCTAGGGTTTAGCCATTACGATCTTGTGGTAGATCAACTCTTGTAATACTCGTATTCATTAATATCAATCAAGAAGGACGTAGGGTATTACCTCTATCAAGAGGGCCCAAACCTGGGTAAAACTTCGTGTCCCCTGCCTCATGTTACCATCAACCTTAGACGCACAGTTCGGGACCCCCTACCCGAGATCCGCCGGTTTTGACACCGACATTGGCGCTTTCATTGAGAGTTCCTCTGTGTTGTCGCTGAAAGGTTCGATGGCCCCTTCAATCGTCAATAATGACGCTGTCTGTGGAGAAACTTTCCTACCCAGGTAGATCTTCGTGTTCGGCGGCTTCGCACTGCGGGCCAACTCATTTGGCCATCTGGAGCAGATCGAAAGCTACGCCTCTGGCCATAAGGTCAGATTCGGGAGCTTGAACTACGTCACTGACATCCGTGGAGACTTGATCTTCACCGGATTCGATTCCACGGTGGCCGCTCCCGGTCGCCCCAATGATCATGAACTAAATCTGTCATCAGGCAGCACCCAGGAGATCGCTCCTGTAACCGCTCTGGCCCTAAAGCCGGAGCAGGCCGCGCCATCCGAAGATGCAAGGATTAACCCCACCTCGGAGACCACATATTCCACAGTGTTGGAGCCATACATGGACCTGGTCTCACACGAGGCCTATGCCACCGGAACGCCGGACTCGTCTTCGGCCGCAGGCTCCGAACCGCGCGAGCTCGCGAACGCCGAGCTTGATCGTTTATCTATCTTCAAATTCAGTGATGTAGACATCTTCCAGCACTCACCTTTGGGCGATGTGCTGAACTCATTAAAAAACATGTCCTTGGCGGAGGACCCACAGCTGTACTATATCCGGCTTGAACTAGGAGCTAACGATGGAGAATTTTACGTCCCACCCGCCACCCACTTTATAGCCACGATCGAGGATTTGACCGACGAACTTGATTACGACTCCCAGGACATCGACGGTATGGACGACGATGCCGGAGAAGAGGAGGCCCAGAACCCGCCGTTCACCGGACGCTGGACAACCACTTCCTTGTATGACATATACATGGTGGATGCACCAAAGGAGCACAGCGGCGACGATAAGGAAGACCCAGTTGAGGATAAACCTTCCGAAATACAGTCAAAGTGCCGTCGTCAGCGGCGCCGCTCTAAGTCACGCCACAGTAAAGACAGCAACATCGGCACAGGAGAAGATGACACTCCGGAAGGTGCCGAAGACAACGAAGACCCCGTCGATAAAGCAAACGAACAAGACAAATGGGAAGATGAGCAGGTTAGCCCTGTTAAACAGGCCACGCACAAAGATTCGGAGGATGATAATTACGTCCCACTCTCCGAAGATGAGGTGATCCTCGGCACCGAAGATTTCATCATGCCCGAGGAACCTCTTGAGCAGGAGCGCTTCAAGCGCCAGCTAATAGCCACGGCAAGGAGCCTGAAAAAGAAGCAGCAACAGCTTCAAGCTGATCAGGATCTGCTCAATGATAAATGGACGGATGTCCTATCAGCCGAAGAATACGGCCTCAAGCGCCCAACCAAAACTACCCAAAGCGCAAATTGCTACCTCAGTTCGACGAGGAGGCGCTGGAGTACATACCACCATCGCACAATATGGCCGGTAGACCACCACGTGGTTGGGACAAAATGGCAACTCATGCCGAACACCAGCCCGTCCCGCCTCATCACTCAGGTAGAGGTAAATTATCCCACGGCCACACATATGACCTCCGGCATAACCTGAATAATAAGGCAGGACATACAAGATCAACCTATGGATCGCGAGGATGCGCCTTGACACGTGACCACGGCCACCTATTCGGACGTGACAAACCCAGTCATGGGCGGGCTGAACACCGCAGACGGACTCTATCAGAGCCGTGCCACGATACGGCCCGATACAGAGGCCCCGCACATCCTCATTGCTTCACAGATGAGGTCCTGGATCATGAATTCCTAGAAGGATTCAAGCCCGTGAACATAGACCACGGACCCTGCGGTATGGATCGAGGACTTCATTCTCCACATCCATATGGCCCGCGGAGATGACCTCCACGCCATAAAATACCTCCCTCTAAAACTCAAAGGGCCGGCTCGGCATTGGCTAAACAGTCTGCCTGAAAATTCCATTGGCAGCTAGGAGGACTTGGAAGAGGCTTTCCTCGATAAATTCCAAGGTACATATGTTCGACCTCCGGACACTGATGACTTAAGCCACATAGTTCAATAGCCCGAAGAGTCCGCCAGGAAATTCTGGACAAGGTTCTTAACTAAAAAGAACCAAATTATTGACTGTCCGGACGCCGAAGCTCTAGCAGCTTTTAAGCATAGCATCCGCGACGAATGGCGCGCTCGCCACCTCGGCCAAGAAAAGCCAAAATCCATGGCAGCCCACACATCACTCATGACCCGCTTTTGTGCGGACGAGGACAGTTGGTTGGCCTGTAGCAAAAACAATGCAAGCGATGCCGGCACCCATGAAGTTAAAAGCAATAAAGACAAGTCTCGATGCAATAGATACAACCGCCGAAACAATAGTGACAACACCGATGATACGACGGTCAACGCTGGATTTAGTGGCTCTAAGTCCGGTTAGCGGAAGAAGCCATTCCAAAAGAACAATTCGGGCCCATCCAGCTTGGACCGCATACTTGATCGTCCGTGCCAGATTCACGGCACCCCCGACAAGCCTCCTAATCATACAAATAAAGAGTGTTGGGTTTTCAAGCAGGCCGGCAAATTAAACGCCGAGAACGGGGAAAAGGGATCACAAAGCGAGGACAATGACGAAGAGCCACGACAACCGAACACAGGGGGACATAAGCAGTTTCCCCCTTAGGTCAAAACGGTGAACATGATATATGCTACCCACATCCCCAAGAGGGAGCGCAAGCGTGCACTCAGGGACGTCTACGTGATAGAGCCAGTCGCACCAAAATTCAATCCATGGTCGTCATGCCCGATCACCTTTGATCGCCGGGATCACCCGATTAGCATCCATCATGGAGGCTCAGCCGCACTGGTCTTATACCCAATAATTGATGGGTTCCACCTGACTCGTGTCCTTATGGACGGCGGTAGCAGCCTCAATCTGCTCTATCAGGATACAGTGCAAAAATGGGCATTAACCCATCAAGGATCAAGCCTACAAAAACCACCTTTAAAGGAGCCATTCAAGGCATAGAGGCCCGTTGTATGGGCTCAATCACATTAGAGGTTATCTTCGGATCTCCGGACAACTTCCGAAGCGAGGAGTTAGTCTTTGATATCGTCCCATTCTGTAGCGGCTATCATGCACTGCTCGGACAAACTACGTTTGCTCGATTCAACGCAGTGCCACACTATGCTTATCTCAAGCTCAAGATGCCCGGCCCACGTGGCGTCATAGCAGTGAATGGCAATACGGAACGCTCTCTCCGTACAGAAGAGCACACAGCTGCCCTAGCAGCAGAAGTACAAAGAGGCCTTCTCAAGCAGAACCTCCATTCGGCTGCCGAGCCCTCGGACACCCTTATGAGGGTCCGGACTACTCTTCAGTAGGAGAGCTTGGCTCTTCAGGAGCTCGACTAGCAATCCGGCCTCTGTCTCAGTCCCGATCAAACGGTGGCATGCGTGCCGCGCATACATAATTATGCACTCAAAATTCCATGGGCATCGACGGAGGCATAACTAGCTTGTGATCCATGACACGGCTCAACCGACATCGGATACACACATACTTTCGCTTTTGCTTGTTTTATTTCAGGTTTTAATCCCACATACCCCATCGGCTGGTCTGGTTATCGGTCCTCTTGAAGGATAAACACACCAAGATGGCGAGGAGCGCAGACATACGGGGACATTTTAGGTGATTCCGCTAACGATAACTCTACCTGTCCTCCAGGACCCACATGCAGCTCTTCCCTGGTTTCGGCATATTAAATAGCCTGTTTCTTATTGCACTACTTGTATCAATGCGCCTTGACGTACTAATTACATTACAATGAAAACAGTTTGTAGCTGGAGCTGTAGGACCCCAGCTTTTTACCTTTACACCTTTTCTGTTTTCTTTTCTCTCTTTTCTTTATTTTTTCAGTTTCCCTATGGATAACCCCATCAGGTAGCACCCATACACTATGGTACGTTTTGATGTTTGCCAGGGGCTTTATAGCACCCACATTACGGCAACAAAAGTCCAAACACTTCTTGTAAGTATAGTTCGGTACCCCGAATTTAGCATTATATTCATTGGCTTCGAATCATGTCTTTGGTCAATAGTTGGGTTGCCCGGCTCCTGTGCGTGTGAAAGTGCAACTATCCCTAGGTGGTTTTGGTAATTCATAACAACATATAGCTCATTGAGCTAATGCTATTCCAAGATGATTATTTCAGGAAAGCTCAATGATTGGCATAGCATGGATGTGAAAGTGGAACCCTCAAAATGCTAAGGATAAAGGATTGGCTCAAGCTCAAAAGCTCAAGACTCTTCATTTTACATTTTAGTGATCCAAGATCACATTGAGTCTTTAGGAAAAGCCAATACTATCAAGGAGGGATGAGGTGTTATTTAATGAGCCTCTTGCTTCATGTGCTTAGTGATATGCTCCAAAATCCTCAACTACTTTCCCATATCCACAAATGACCTAAACCCTAAGCCAAACTCAGTCATACCGATTCTATCTACCCGGCGCCACCGAGTTTCACTTGTCATAAGCCACTGCCAAACCCTAGCAATTCGGTCCTACCGATAGGGATCTCGGTCTCACCGAGATGGGATTGCAAACTCTCTGTTTCCCTTTCGTAACTTTTCGGTCTCACCAAAAGAGTGAATCGGTCCCACCGAGATTGCAATGTAAATTCTGTGTTTCCCTTTTGTAACTTTTCGGTCTCACCGAAAGAGCAAATCGGTCCCACCGAGTTTGCCTGACCAACTCTCTGGTTAGCTTATTACCAAACTCGGTCTCACCGAGTTTGTGTAATCGGTCTCACCGAGATTACGTTATGCCCAAACCCTAACAGAATCGGTCACACCGAGTTGCATGTCAGTCCCACCGAAAATCTCTAATGGTCACTAGGTTTACCCTTTCGGTCCGACCGAGTTTGTTGATTCGGTCCCACCGAGATTGGTAGATTGTGTGTAACGGTTGGATTTTGTGTGGAGGCTATATATACCCCCTCCACCTCCTCTTCTTTAAGAAGAGAGAGCCATCAGAACACATACACAATTCCAACTCATATGTTCTGAGAGAGAACCACCTACTCATGTGTTGAGACCAAGACATTCCATTCCTACCATTTGAATCTTGATCTCTAGCCTTCCCCAAGTTGCTTTCCACTCAGACCTTCTTTCCATCAGATCCAAATCCTATGAGAGAGAGTTGATTGTTGGGGAGACTATCATTTGAAGCACAAGAGCAAGGAGTTCATCATCAACACACCATTTGTTACTTCTTGGAGAGTGGTGTCTCCTAGATTGTCTAGGTGTCACTTGGGAGCCTCCGACAAGATTGTGGAGTTGAACCAAGGAGTTTGTAAGGGCAAGGAGATCACCTACTTCGTGAAGATCTACCGCTAATGAGGCAAGTCCTTCGTGGGTGATGGCCATGGTGGGATAGACAAGGTTGCTACTTCGTGGACCCTTCGTGGGTGGAGCCCTCCGTGGACTCGCGCAACCGTTACCCTTCGTGGGTTGAAGTCTCCATCAACATGGATGTAGGATAGCACCACCTATCCGAACCACGGGAAAAACATCCGTGTCTCCAACTGCGTTTGAATTCTCCAAACCCTTCCCTTTACATTCTTGCAAGTTGCATGCTTTACTTTCCGCTGCCAATATACTCTTTGCATGCTTGCTTGAATTGTGTGATGATTGCTTGACTTGTCCTAAAATAGCTAAAATCTGCCAAGAACTAAAATTGGGAAAAGGTTAAGCTTTTATTTGGTCAAGTAGTCTAATCACCCCCCCTCTAGACATACTTTCGATCCTACAAGTGGTATCAGAGCTTTGGTCTCCATTTTCTCTGATCTCCATAGCTTTTGGTGGTCATAGCCTTGGTTTCACAACCTAGGAGAGTATGGCGTCTAGCGAGGGAAATTATCACCGTAGAGGTCCTTACTTTGATGGTACTAGTTTTGCTAGTTGGAAGCATAAAATGAAAATGCATATTCTTGGACATAACCCTGCCGTTTGGGAAATTGTGTGTGTTGGTTTGCAAGGTGACTTCTTTGATGGGAGAGAACCAAACCGTGAAGCTACCGCGGATGAGTTGAAGATGTTGCAATACAATGCTCAAGCTTGTGATATTCTCTTCAACGGATTGTGCCCCGAAGAATTCAACAAAATCAGTCGTCTTGAGAATGCAAAGGAAATTTGGGACACTTTGATTGATATGCACGAATGTACCGACTCCGTCAAGGAATCCAAGTTGGATGTGCTTCAAAGTCAACTTGACAAGTTCAAAATGAAGGATGGTGAAGGTGTCGCTGAAATGTACTCTAGGCTTGCTCTCATCACAAATGAGATTGCCGGCTTAGGAAGTGAAGAGATGACCAATAGATTCATCATCAAGAAGATTCTAAGAGCCTTGGATGGAAAATATGATACCGTGTGCACATTGATCCAAATGATGCCCAATTACAAAGATCTCAAGCCAACGGAAGTGATTGGAAGAATTGTTGCTCATGAGATGTCACTTAAGGATAAAGAGGAACTTCACAACAAATCAAGTGGTGCCTACAAAGCCTCATGTGAAGCCCCTACATCATCAAGTGAGAAACAAAACTTCAACGAAGAATTGAGCTTAATGGTGAAGAACTTGAACAAGTTCTACAAGAGTAGAAGCAAAGATAGAAGCTCCAAGTCAAGGTCCTACAATAACAAAAGATCTTCTAGTCGAGAGCGAAACTGCTACAATTGTGGAAGACCCGGACACTATTCCAATGAGTGTACGGCTCCCTACAAGAGAAGAGAAGATTCTCCAAAAAGAAGAAGCAAAGATTCACCACCAAGAGAGAGAAGGAGTAGAGATGATCGTTATGAACGAAGATACTCACGGAGAAGCAAGGATTCGGAAAGGAAGGAAAAATCATCAAGGAGCTACACAAAACGAAGACATCAAGCTCATGTTGGTGAATGGGTATCCGGCTCCGACTCCGACAGCCACTCCGAGAGAAGTTATCACTCCGACTCTGAAGATACTCAAGATGAAGGTGTTGCCGGTCTAGCACTTGTGTCATCCAACTCCTATGACATATTTGACTCACCAAATGAAGGAATTGGAAGATGCCTCATGGCCAAAGGTCCTAAGGTAACACACCCCGAGTACGTTGATTTTAATAGTGATGAAGATGACTTGTTAGGTGATGATGGTTTGCTTGTTGACAACTCTAGTGATGAATACCTTGATGAAATGTCAATTAATCATGCTAATCAAGATAAAACGAATGATAATGATAAGGAGAAGATTGAGGCTCTAACTAAAGAATTAAACACTCTCAAGTTAGCTCCTGAAACTATCTTCGAAGATCATCGAGAAATTTTAAGAGCTCATGAGAAGTTACGCTTTGAAAAGCTCAATCTTGAGCAAGAGCATGAGTTTTTAAAAGCAATCAATGATGATCTCCACAAGAAAAGTTCTTCTTACATTGCCAAGCATTTACTCTTATCCACTTACATGCCTCAAGTCAAGTCTAGTAACAAGAACAAGAAAGATTCTTCCTCTAGTAAATACAATGATCATGCTAAATCCAATATTGTTGCTTCTAGTAGTTCTCTTGATTCCACTAATGATTCTCTTAGCCAAGTTACACTTGAGCAAGAAAATAGCTTATTGAAGGGAATCATAGAGAAAGGAGTGTACAAAAGTCTTGCTGGGAGTAAGCAATTCGAGGAAATTGTGCGCAAGCAAGGGATGCACCGGAAGAATCAAGGTGTTGGTTTTGAACGAAAGTTCAATGCCAATGGAGTTGAGTGGGAAGAAGATCAATACCCCAAGACAAAGTTTGTTCCTCAACAAGAGAAGTATGATACTTCCTTCAAGGGGACACAAGCTCAAGATGATCTTCCACCACAAGACTACAAGCAAAAAGGCAAGGACAAGCTTCAAGAGGAAATTGATGCATTTGAAGAAGCTCCTAAGACCTTAGTCAAGTGGATTCCCAAGACCACGTCAAGTTCCACTTCATAAAGTACGACTACAACTCCAAGGATTCCCATCAAGATGGTGTGGGTCCAAAAGAAGAAGAACTAGAGAGTTCTTGAGGGTGACTCCGCCAACATACTTCATTCTTATCATTTTGGCAAGAACAAGTGCAATCAACTTCCACATCTTGCACTAGTTCAAGGAGTCACAAACCCTCTTGTTGGTAAGACAAGGGACAAGGTAACCTAAAAGTTTTCATGGACATCATCTTGTGTGTGCATCACTCTATGTCTATGGATATCCTTGTTTGTTCCTTGTGGGACTAACCCATGTAGGTATTGAAAGTGCAATTCACTCAAATGGATAGCTCCAAGTGATCTACATCAACATTGAGCATCCACATCTTCAACATCTACATGAAGTCATCATCGACAAAACCCAAGGTTAGTTCATCCCTCTTAGGGGGATATAACATCTAGGGGGAGGTTTACTCTAAGACTTGAGCTAAAGCAACTCTAAAGATGTGAAGACAACAATGCTTTATGTAAAAGTGGTAACCCCACTTGAGCTTAAACGATGAGTATGACCTATGATCAAGTGTTCTCACTTGACTCCTAAGTCAATATACTCATATATAGATGACCTAGTCATCGCAAATTGCTTGATAGATGCTAGAATTGGTTGTGCATGCTTTGTCACATATTTCATTTGCCATCTTATTGTGTGAGCATGTTGGTTGCATATTTTACTCATTCGAGGACATCCACTTGTTGTTTTGGTTGTTTGGTTTTATTTCCTTTTGCCAAGTGGATGGACAAGAATGCCTAAGAACCTCCTCTAGCTATCTATGTTTTTCTCATCTCAAACTCTATTCATGCTGCATCACAAAATTTGATCAAGTCAGATTCGAACCACTCTGTGTGAGGAGCGCTCGGAGTCCCCGATTTGTCATAGACTTAAACTTCCAAAACCTCTTTATGATTCTCGGTCTGACCGATTCCTTACTTTTGGTCCTACCGAGATCATTAAGTTGATCTAGGTTTTCGATCTCGGTGCAACCGATTTGAACCATTCGGTCACACCGAGTTGCAACAACTGTATACAGTTTTGCATCTCGGTGCCACTGAGTTGTTCCACTCGGTCACACCGACAGGGTCGGGCTATATATAGTCACGGGCAAAAATTTGGAAATTTCTCCGAACCCCTTCGCCCGCGCGATAGCATGCTCTGCCAACTTGGTCTCCGGATCATCTCCTCGCCGCCAGCCGCCTCCAGTCACTGGTCTCCGTCGCTGTCAACGGGAATCAACCCCGCTGTTGCCGCCGTAGCGAGTCTCCGCCGAACTAGGGTATGGACTCGATCTTTGTGCTATTCTCCAATCCGATTCCTAGCACATTGTGATCATCATGATTCTTGCCACGTTTGATAAGCTCCTATCCACTCAATGAACTCGTAGATTAGGTTTAATTCGAAAATTTTAGGGTTAGGTTTCCGCCGAAACCATCTCGGACCCATCGAGTTGAAAAACTCAGTCCCACCGATTTGGCTTATGCCATTGCACAAGTGAGACTCGGTCTGACCGAGAATTACGTATCGGTGTGACCGATTTTGGAACTCTGTGAAACCCTAGCAGTCTTGGTGCCACCGAACTGTGACTCGGTCTGACCGAGTTCACTAGTTTAGGTTCCAAAACTGCTTCGGTATCACCGAGTTTAGAAATCGTTAGATCCGAGATGCTTTCAGTGGGAAACTAAGACTAAGTTTTTGAATTATTCTTTTGCAAAAATCTCTGCATTTTGTGATGCTCATCCACTCTATCTCATCTATAACCTGTTCACAGGGTCAGCAGTCAGAGTTTGCATCATATCAGACCAAAGTGATAGCCAGAACTTGTCAGAACAGCAAGTGCAGATGAGTGAGGGCACTAGTCCCTCAAGTTCCTCAGATGATGGCAGCAGGAGCACCCCTAGCAATCTGCCTAAAGCTGCCACAAGATAGAGAAAGAAGAGAACCTCAGACTCAGAAGATGAGGATTATGTGGCAGAAGAGGAAGCAACCTCAAAGAGAGTTGAGCCAGCACAGGGCATAAAACCAGGGATGAAGTTCAAAAGGCCAGCAGGCAGGCAGCCTATGTCAAAGGCTAGAGCTTCAACTGAGAAGCCCACTCCCATTGAGCCAGTTGCTGCTGAAGGCAAGAAGAGGAAGGAAAGGGTGAAGAAAACTGTAGCCAGAGTGCTTGGCAAAGCTTCCATCATGGAAGAAGAGGTAGCTGCACCAGCACCAAAGGCACCCAAGCTGATGGGTGATGCCATAAGATCAGGGGCAGGTGCTTCCAAGGCCAAGCCAGATCCAAATCCAAAGCCAAAGAGAAATACAAGAAGCATCCCAGCTACTGAAAAGAATAAGGCCCCAGTGCCTGAAGCTGCAGAAGAAGAGGAAGAGAATGTTCTTAGAAAGCTCAAGCCCAAGATCCCAGACCACAACGATGCTCATCCTGTGGCTGAGGATATGAAGCTCAAGAGAGACTCGGGGCTGAGGAAGTGGAGAGAAGCAGACCCGTATGCTTCAAGAAGAAGGACTGCAGTTGACTACAGGTTTCACACCAAGGATCAGCAAGATTTCTATGAGACAGTGCTGCTAGACAAGAAGCCCATTGTCTGTGACATGAAATGGGTCGATTAGCAATACATGAAGGACAACGAAGAGTACTACCATGGAGTGCAGGACAGCTTCAAGGCGTGTGGAGTAGAGGACTTTGTTGGGCAGAAGCTCACAAAGTGGAACGAGGAACTCATCATGCAGTTCTACTCCATAGCCCATTTTTATCCAGATGGTAGGATAATTTGGATGTCAGAGGGTACGAGGTACCAGTCCACAGTTGCTGAATGGGCTCAGCTGATTAATGCCCCAGAGGAGCAAGCAGATGACTTGGACGTTTATGCCAAGAAGAAGATGGACCACAACTCCATGTCCAACATGTACAAGGAGATTCCAAATGAAGCACTTGACACTTTCAAGTTTGGCTTAGTACATTATCTTCTATCAGGGCTGCCCACTATCAATTGGATACTGAGGCACACTTTATTGCCCAAGTCTGGAGATCACAAGATGATCAGAGGCCACGCGATCAACTTGCTTCATATCTTTGACGTCCCACTGAAGTTCAAAGTCATGAGCCTCATGGTAGAAACAATCAAGAGGACAGCAGCAGACCAGAAGAGGAGCTGTGGATATGCCCCACAGATTCAGGAGCTCATCAACTCAAAGATGGGCACAGGCATATACCTGTTGGATAAGGAACACCTGCCCATCCGCCCCGACTTTGAAGATAATCAAGTGGTCATGAATGAGAATGAGCCTTCATCTGCCCAAGCACAAGCCAAGAAGGAGAAAGCGAGGAAGGAGAAAGCTGCCAAGATGCCTACTCAAGAGGAGGCATCTGAATATTTCCTAAAAACCAAACAAGAGCAGCTTGGTTACCTGATTGCATCCACCCTGTGTATTGAGAAAGGATTAGCCACCCTAACTCAGAACCAGGCAAGCCTAGAGAGGATCGTAAAATAGAGGTTCTATGACTTGGATATCAAGGTGACAGAGATTCAGACAGCAGTAGAGAAGCTCCAGGATGACATGCAGGAGAGGAGAGGCAAGACTACAGCTGATGCTTTTGCCAGAGTGCCACGAGCTCCGAGGTCGTCTGCAGTGCCAGTTGCTGACACCAGAGCCACAACTTCTGCACCAGCCACAGTCTCAGTTCCACCAGCTCCAGCGTCCACTTCAGCCTCGACTCAAACCACGTCTACAGAAGGCTTCGTCCTTGGAGTGCTCCGGACTCCACCACCACCTGAAGATCAAGCCTGAGTGTCGACTTAGCACTATGCATTTTTCTAGGAACTTTTTGGTAACTTGTTGCCAAAGGGGGAGAAAATGTATAGATTATAGGCTTCGAGAGAGAGTGTTGCTTTTCTTCTCTCTTTTTTTATTTGGTGGTTTTTCGAACTTCGTTTGCTTTTGTGTGAGATACTATGTCATTATCCGTGAGACATCGATGATCATGTGTTTGATCATAAGCTACACTTAATGTTTGATTAATATTATCATCCTATCTATCTTATGTGGTCACTCACTATTCTTGGTGATGAGTGCATGTATTCCATTCTTATCATTTTAAGCGCTCGACCAAGATATATGTGACATGGAAGAGTAACCCATGACTCTAACTCTTTGTGCATTTGCAGTCCAAAGCAAATTTTAAATATGCACAAATTTAGGGGGAGCTCTTACTTGTCACATACTTCTCAAAGCGACAATATATTTCATGCTTATTATCATTTGTCGAAGCTTTGATCTATATGTTGTCATCAATTACCAAAAAGGGGGAGACTGAAAGTGCAACTATCCCTAGGTGGTTTTGGTAATTCATAACAACATATAGCTCATTGAGCTAATGCTATTCCAAAATGATTATTTCAGGAAAGCTCAATGATTGGCATGGCATGGATGTGAAAGTGGAACCCTCAAAATGCTAAGGATAAAGGATTGGCTCAAGCTCAAAAGCTCAAGACTCTTCATTTTATATTTTAGTGATCCAAGATCACATTGAGTCTTTAGGAAAAGCCAATACTATAAAGGAGGGATGAGGTGTTGCTTAATGAGCCTCTTGCTTCATGTGCTTAGTGATATGCTCCAAAATCCTCAACTACTTTCCCATATCCACAAATGACCTAAACCCTAAGCCAAACTCGGTCATACCGATTCTATCTACCCGGCGCCACCGAGTTTCACTTGTCATAAGCCACTGCCAAACCCTAGCAATTCGGTCCTATCGATAGGGATCTTGGTCTCACCGAGATGGGATTGCAAACTCTCTGTTTCCCTTTCGTAACTTTTCGGTCTCACCGAAAGAGCGAATCGGTCCCACCGAGATTGCAATGTAAACTCTGTGTTTCCCTTTTGTAACTTTTCGGTCTCACCGAAAGAGCAAATCGGTCCCACCGAGTTTGCCTGACCAACTCTCTGGTTAGCTTATTACCAAACTCGGTCTCACCGAGTTTGTGTAATCGGTCTCACCGAGATTACGTTATGCCCAAACCCTAATAGAATCGATCACACCGAGTTGCATGTTAGTCCCACCGAAAATCTCTAACGGTCACTAGGTTTACCCTTTCGGTCCGACCGAGTTTGTTGATTCGGTCCCACCGAGATTCGTAGATTGTGTGTAACGGTTGGATTTTGTGTGGAGGCTATATATACCCCTTCCACCTCCTATTATTTAAGAAGAGAGAGCCATCAGAACACATACACAATTCCAACTCATATGTTCTGAGAGAGAACCACCTACTCATGTGTTGAGACCAAGACATTCCATTCCTACCATATGAATCTTGATCTCTAGCCTTCCCCAAGTTGCTTTCCACTCAAACCTTCTTTCCATCAGATCCAAATCCTATGAGAGAGAGTTGAGTGTTGGGGAGACTATCATTTGAAGCACAAGAGCAAGGAGTTCATCATCAACACACCATTTGTTACTTCTTGGAGAGTGGTGTCTCCTAGATTGGCTAGGTGTCACTTGGGAGCCTCCGACAAGATTGTGGAGTTGAACCAAGGAGTTTGTAAGGGCAAGGAGATCGCCTACTTCGTGAAGATCTACCGCTAGTGAGGCAAGTCCTTCGTGGGCGATGGCCATGGTGGGATAGACAAGGTTGCTACTTCGATGACCCTTCGTGGGTGGAGCCCTCCGTGGACTGGCGCAACCGTTACCCTTCGTGGGTTGAAGTCTCCATCAACGTGGATGTAGGATAGCACCACCTATCCGAACCACGGGAAAAACATCCGTGTCTCCAACTGCGTTTGAATTCTCCAAACCCTTCCCTTTACATTCTTGCAAGTTGCATGCTTTACTTTCCGCTGCCAATATACTCTTGGCATGCTTGCTTGAATTGTGTGATGATTGCTTGACTTGTCCTAAAATAGCTAAAATCTGCCAAGAACTAAAGTTGGGAAAAGGTTAAGCTTTTATTTGGTCAAGTAGTCTAATCACCCCCCTCTAGACATACTTTCAATCCTACAGCTTGCTATCCTACGTTCCGCTACATCCGCTAGGGTTGTAAAGGGAGAACTACTGCGATTGTGCCCCTGTCTAAATCGGATGAGCGCCTTAGTAGAGAAAGCCGAAAACTAACTGTCATGATGCGGCGAGAGCCGGTCAGCTGTTCGAAGGTCTCAAATCGTTGGAAGTTTTTCCGCATTTCGCGAAGGATTGTACTTCCTGATCAGACGCTGACAGCACTCTAGTTCATATACCAGGGGCTTCGCCTATGTTTTATTATAAAACTCCTATGGCTAAGTGAGGGCGTTCAAGCCGTATAGTCTGGTTGCCTGGTTCGTGCGCTAAAAAACTCCTTCAAGGACCATACAATTGGATCAAGATTGTTTAGATACAATCCCGAACACCTTTGTACTACCTACGTGAGGGCAAAAGCCGACGACTGGCCAACCCTCAGATTTCAAATAACACGGCCGCAGAGGAGGACACAATCAAAACATAAATTATATCACAAAGCGGATTTGTTGTCATCATACAAGACAAAATACGAGTGTATTCATTCGAAAATAATGTCCTGCCCGCATTGCGTTGGTATAATAAGAGACCCCTCTAGGACATCCGCAAAATAGCGCTCGGGTGTAAGGTGCTCCTTTCCCTTCGGTGGCCCCTTTGTCAGCTCGATGGCGTCCATCTTCGCCCACCACATCTTGCAACGAGCAAAGGCCATCCGAGCACCCTCAATACAGACCGACCGCTTTACGACCTAAAGCCGCTGGCAGGCACTAACAAGTCGCTTCACCAGCCCGAAGTAGCTACTGGGTACCGGCATGGTACGCCATAGCCGGACTATCAGGCCCCTGATGGCTAGCTCGGCCGCAGTGTGTAGCTCGACCAACTGTTTTAGCTGGTCGCTGAAGGATACTGGATGTTCTGGTCCAACATATTGAGACCAGAACAGCTTCTCCGTCGAACTCCCTTCCTCAGCTCAATAGAATTCAGCAGCATCGGATATGCTGCGTGGCAAATCCGTAAACGCCCCTGTAGAGCACCAAATTCAGGTAAGTAAAAGGAGTGTTTCCTTCATAGACTTGTTTTGCATAATGAAAGCCTTACCCGCCGCAATCTTCTTAGCCGCCTGGAGTTCCTGAAGGGCGCTCTGGGCCTCGGCTCGAGCCTCTTGTGCACTCTGGCGGGACTTCGCAAGTTCGGACGCCTGCGTCTTAGAATCATGCTCCAAGGACTCATACTTCTTGACGGCATCCTGAAGCTCTTGCTGAACCTGGCTGACCCGGGCCTCGTGCTTTTCGCGTACAGCGTGTTCCTTGGACGTTTTGTCCTCAGCATCAGCTAATGCCTTCTTAAGGGCCACCACCTCGGTCGTGGTCCCTAGCATAGTCCATGACACTTTAGTCAGCACGAAGTATTTATCCTTCCTAACATACACACACAGGTTACTGATACGTCTTCGTCGTATCTACTTTCCCAAACACTTTTGCCCTTGTTTTGGACTCTAACTTGCATGATTTGAATAGAACTAACCCGGACTGACGCTGTTTTCAGCAGAATTGCCATGGTGTTATTTATGTGCAGAAACAAAAGTTCTCGGAATGACCTGAAACTCCATGGAGATTATTTTTGGAAATAATAATAAAATACTGGCGAAAGAATCAAGGCCAGGGGCCCACACCCTAGCCACGAGGGTGGGGGGCACGCCTGCCCCCCTGGGCGCGCCCCCTGCCTCGTGGGCCCCCTGGAGCTCCACCGACCTCAACTCGAACTCCATATATTCGTGTTCGGGGAGAGAAAAATCAGAGAGAAGGATTCATCGCGTTTTACGATACGGAGCCGCCGCCAAGCCCTAAACTCTCTTGAGAGGGCTGATGTGGAGTCCATTCGGGGCTCCGGAGAGGGGAATCCATCACCGTCGTCATCATCAACCATCCTCAATCACCAATTTCATGATGCTCACCGCCGTGCGTGAGTAATTCCATCGTAGGCTCGCTGGACGTTGATGGGTTGGATGAGATTTATCATGTAAACGAGTTAGTTTTGTTAGGGTTTGATCCCTAGTATCCACTATGTTCTGAGATTGATGTTGCTATGACTTTGCTATGCTCAATGCTTGTCACTAGGGCCCGAGTGCCATGATTTCAGATCTGAACCTATTATGTATTCATGAATATATGTGAGTTATTGATCCTATCTTGCAAGTCTATAGTCACCTACTATGTGTTATGATCCGGCAACCCCGAAGTGACAATAATTGAGACCACTCCCGGTGATGACCGTAGTTTGAGGAGTTCATGTATTCACTACGTGTTAATGCTTTGGTCTGGTACTCTATTAAAAGGAGGGCTTAATATCCCTTAGTTTACAATAGGACCCCGCTGCCGCGGGAGGGTAGGGCAAAAGATGTCATGCAAGTTCTTTTCCATAAGCACATATGAATATATTCAGAATACATGCCTACATTACATTGATGAATTGGAGCTAGTTCTGTGTCACCCTATGTTATGACTGTTACATGATGAACCACCTCCGGCATAATTCTCCATCACCGATCCAATGCCTACGAGCTTTTCAGATATTGTTCTTCGCTTATTTACTTTTCCATTGCTATTGTTACGATCACTGTAAAACACCAAAAATATTACTTTTTCTACCGTTACCTTTTCCACCGTTGCCACTACTATCATATTACTTTACTACTAAATACCTTGCTGTAGATATTAAGTTATCCAGGTGTGGTTGAATTGACAACTTGGCTGCTAATACTTGAGAATATTCTTTGGCTCCCCTTGTGTCGAATCGATAAATTTGGGTTGAAAACTCTACCCTAGAAAACTGTTGTGATCCCCTATACTTGTGGGTTATCAAGACTATTTTCTGGCACCGTTGCCGGGGAGCATAGCTCTATTCTTTGAGTCACTTGGGATTTATATCTGCTGGTCACTATGAAGAATTTGAAAGACGCGAAAACAAAAATTTATCCCTCAACTACGAGGGGGTGGTAAGGAACTGCCATCTAGCTCTGCACTTGATTCACCTTCTGTGTTTGAGTAAGCTTGCGACACCCAAACCTGCTTCTGCTATTAATTCTGATATGTCGCATATTATTGATGATGCCACTTCTGCAATGCATGATACTTATGATGAAACTACTTCTATGCTTGATACTACTGTGTCACTTGGTGAATTTCTTGATAAACAACTTGCTAGGGCTAGAGAGAATGAAATTATTGAAACTGATAATATTGATGAAAGTGATGATGAAGGCTCTCCTAATAAATAAGAATTGCCTATTGTGCCTGAGGGCTATGTTATGGATGAAGAAACTAAAAGAGATTTTCTTGCATGCAATGATAGAAGTGATCTTAAGAAATTATTAGCTAAGCTTAAACAAAAAACTCTAAATGCTAGAATGAAATATGATCCTGCTTATGCTACTTCACCTAACTTTGTTACTGATAAGGATTATGAATTCTCTATTGATCCTGATATAATTACTTTGGTTGAATCTGATCCTTTTTATGGCTATGAAGCTAAAACTGTTGTGGCACATCTTACTAAATTAAATGATATAGCCACCCTATTCACTAATGATGAGAGAACTTGCTACTTTTATATCCTTCAAATATTTCCGTTCTCATTAAAGGGTGATGCTAAGATATGGTTTAATCCTCTTGATCCTGGTTGTGTGCGTAGTCCCCAGGATATGATTTATTACTTCTCTGGTAAATATTTCCCTGCTCATAAGAAACAAGCTGCCTTAAGGGATATATGTAATTTTGTGCAAATTGAAGAAGAGAGTCTCCCACAAGCTTGGGGGAGGCTTCTTCAATTACTTAATGCTTTGCCTGATCATCCTCTTGAGAAAAATGAAATACTTGATATTTTTTATAATGGACTAACCGATGCTTCCAGAGACCACCTAGATAGTTGTGTTGGTTCTGTTTTCAGGGAAAGAACACTGGATGAAGCTGAAATTCTATTGAATAATATGTTGACAAATTAAAATAATTGGACATTTCCTGAGCCAGCTCCTGAGCGAACTCCTGAGCCTATTCCTAAACCAACTCTGAAGAAAAGGGGTGTTCTATTTCTCTGTCCTGAAGATATGCAAGAGGCAAAGAAATCCATGACAGAAAAGGGTATTAAAGCTGAAGATGTTAAGAATTTACCTCCTATTGAAGAAATACATGGTCTTAATTTACCGCCTGTTTGTCACATCCCTAGCTTCTGGTAATGCTCTAGGCTGGCTTCATGTGTGCACCATGTCTAAATTCTGAAATTTGAAATGAGGAAATTGAAAGCCTCGGAAATCATTTTAATACAGGGGCAAGAAACCCTAAAATTGCAATTAGTAAATCCAAAATGCCCTTGAAATAGCTCTGACAATTTTGGCAAGAGTTATAAATCAAACCAAAATTTTGGAACATTTCTAAGGAATTATTTGGGCTCTGATTTTAAATCAATAATTATCTGAATTGGATTTATATCTACTATTAAATGAATATATGTCCAATAATTCTGAAATATTTTATGGAGCTTTGGTTTAATTCTTTTAGCTTCAAAAAAAATATTTCCAGAAGCAACAAAATTGATTTGGTTTCAAAACCAAATTCAAAACAAACCTGCAAAATAGAAAACAGAATAAGATTAGAAAAATAGAAATAAAAAAACAGAGAGAGAGGAAACCCACCTGGCCTCACTTGAGCAGCCCACCTACCTGGCTAGGCCCAGCATGGCCCGGCCCATCTGGCCGCGCCAGTCATCACCTACCTCTGCCAGTAGGCAGAGGAGGGAGACAGCGCACGCGCGCCCACGACGCCACGCACCTCCCTGCTCGCCTGCGTCATCGAGGCCACCGCGACGCCTCGGGCCTTCTCTTCGGCGCCGCCCCAAACCCCTGGACGTCTCACTCTCCCCCTCTGCCCTCTCTCCCTCTCCTCTGATCGCCATGGCCGACGCTGCCGAGCGCTCACCACCGTGAAGCTCGCAGCCACCGTGCTCCCCTCGCCTCTCCGAGCAGTCCACGGGCTCCGCCACGTCTGCCTCGTCCTCTCCACCAAGCTACGCGATGCCGGACGCCCCCGAACGCCCTCACCACCACCATCTTCTACCTCCTGCACCGAGCGTCGCCATTGTCGATTCGCTGTCGTCAGTGCATCCCCGACCTCCCCCTCGCGCTCGTTAGCCTCGCTGTGAGCTCCTGTGTTGTTTCCCCCTCTCCCCTGGCTCGTTTTCTTCCTCTAACACCGATGCCACCGGACCCGAGAGCGCACCGCCGCCTGAGCTCCTCGCTGCTGTGGCCACATCCACTGGAGCCCGAAACCGAGCGCGCCACTGCGCTCAGCGCACCACCACGGAGCCGTAGCCACCATCCGTTGCTCCTTCCGTGCGCTGTAGCGTCGTTCCCGTCGACGCCCGATCTCCGGCTGCCGCCCCAGCGCTCGCCGTCGTCGACTCCGGGCACCCCGTGACCTGCTGTTGTCTCCGCCGGATGCGCGGGAACAAGGGCTTTCCAACGCACCCAGGCACGCTTCGAATGAGGCCCTATAGCGATTTCCCGAGCCGCGCCGCCGTATCGGCCCTCGCCGGCGGCTAAACGCCGGTGGGTTTGACCCCGCCGGCCTGGGTTTGACCCACTTTGACCCCGGTCGGGCCCCACCTGGCTCAATGACATGTGGGGCCGGTACTAGCTGGATTAGTTAGATGTTAGTTAGTGCTAATCACCACTGTTAGGTGCTAATCCCCTCGCTAAACTAGACCTAAGCCACTGACATGTGGGCCCAGCCCTGCTGACATTTTCGTTAGTATTAGTTTAACCCTAATCAACTTAGTTAACCAACTGAGTCACTCACACGCAGGACCCACTGGTCAGTTTGACCTGGAGGCGCCCAGTTGACCTGCTGACATCAGGGTGACGTCATGCTGACGCAATAAGTCCTTTTCTGGATTTGATTTATTTCTAAATAACCAGGAAATTCCAAAAAATGTTTAAAACTTCTAAAAATCATAGAAATTCAACCGTAACTCCAAATGAAATAAATTATATATGAAAAATTATCAGAAAAATTCAAGGAATCCATCTGTACCATTTTCATGCATGTTAGAACAACTTAAGGACACTATTTAGGACAAATTCAATAAAGGGCATTTAAATAATCATATATGGAGTTGGAATTTGAATCTTATATTCAAACCAACTTCATTTAATTGTGTTGCTAGTTGCATTAGCTCAATCAACAACATATTGCCATGTCATTATCATGCATCATGTTGTGCATTGCATTGATTGTATTCCTTCTCTATTGCGGGTATTTGTCCCCTCTCGATAGACGTGGTACCGACACTGTGATCGTTGACACTGATGAAGACCCAATGATATCTTCAGAAGTGCCAGGCAAGCACAACCCCCTTGTTCATTCCGATACAAGCCCACTCTCTCACTCCTGCTCTCTTTTACTGCATTAGGACAACAACGATTCATCTGTTACTTGTTGCGGTAGTTGAACCCCTTATCCTCTGCATGACCTGTCATTGCCACAGTAAATAGATGAAACCCACTAGCATGAGTAGGAGTTGTTTGAGCCCTGATGTGCCTACTCATTCATGATTGTTTGTCATGCCTGCTACTGCTTAGAGTTGAGTCGGGTCTGATTCATCGGAAGTGAATCGGAATGGTGTTGAACATGTCCTACTGTGTGTGAGCTAAGTGTGTGAACACGATTTGGTAAAGGTAGCGGTGAGAGGCCATGTAGGAGTACATGGTGGGTTGTCTCATTGCAGTCGTCCTCAGGAACTGAGTTCTGTGTCTGTGATCCATGAACAGCTACTACCACTCATTGGGATCCTTAATTGACCCTCTCGGCTTCTTAATCACCCTAGTACTCTGTCCAGGAGTTGCAACTAGTTTCTGGTGTTTGTAGGTTATGTGTTGGCGGCCGTGCGTAGCGCTGACCCTAGGGGTGGGCTATGTTGTGGTAGATACACCGTGGCACGGTGTACCGGGCGCCCGTTTGCTGTCTCGGGAACCCTGTTCACATCGTTCGGGGCCGTATGTGGAAACCTCGGTCGGACTCCCTGCGGATGGAACCTGGATAGGTGATAAACCTGGACTAGAGACTTAAGTGTTTAGGTAGGCCGTGGCCGACACCCTCGCCTGGCTTCCGCTTGAAGGTTGCTGAGGTACATGACGTGTACGGGGCTATAAGTGGCGGGAGCGTGTGTGAAGAAGTACACCCCTGCAGGGTTATCATTATCTATTCGAATAACCAAATTCCTCGGATATGGAAACTTGGACCCCTTGCATAGTTCATAGACAAGTGAAAGTGGATACCCTAAAACTCGCAAGATAACCGTGAGTGCTATGGATGGCCTTCTCGTAGGGAGACGGGAGCGGATCCATAGTGGTGTTTTGAATGGTGAATGTGTGGACTCGTGTGCGCCACCTCAAAGAGTTGCTTGCAGTCGTAGTTTAGGATAGCCACCGAGTCAAAGCTGGCGTGCTGCAGTGAAACTCCACCACCCCCTTTGTTGATACCGATGCATATGTAGCTAGTTCTGATGTAAGTCTTGCTGAGTACCTTTGTACTCACGTTTTCTTAATTTATGTTTTGCAGAGAGATTTCAGTCTCGCTAGTAGTTCCCCGTGGACTTCGACGTTTAGCTTGATACCTCAGCTACGATCTTGTGCCCTCGGCAGGATCTAGTAGATAGTCAGGCTTCTTAGCCTTTTCCATTTGTAGATGTCTGTTCTTAGACATGTTAAGCTTCCGCATGTGCTTTGGCTTGTATGCTATGATTGTTGGGTCATGAGACCCATGTTTGTAATATCTCGCTCTTCGGAGCCTAATGAATTAATACTTGAGTCAAAGAGTCTTGTTGTGATGCCATGTTGTATTTACACATATCGAGCATATTTTGTGTATGATTGAAATGCTTGGTATGTGTGGGATCCGACAATCTAGTTGTTTATCCTTGGCAGCCTTTCTTATGGGGAAATGTAGTCTAGTGTTCCTCGAGCCATAGTAGTCCGCTACAGCCCGGTTCACCGGAGTCCTGCTAGCCCAGCACTACTGCTCAGGACACTTGACTAGCCGGCATGTGATTCACTTCGTTCCTATGTCTGTCCCTTCGGGGAAATGTCACGCGGTGACTTCCGGAGTCCTGCCTAGCCTGCTACAGCCCGGGGTCCCCGGAGTCCTGTTAGCCCAGTGCTACAGCCCGGATTCACACGCTGCTGACCGACACGCTCGATGTGAATCATGTATGCCTGTCCCCATAGGTTAGTGCCGCTTTGGGTTCACGACTAGCCATGTCGGCCCGGGTTCTCTATCATATGGATGCTAGCGACACTATCATATACGTGAGCCAAAAGGCGCAAACGGTCCCGGGCCAGGTAAGGTGGCACCCATGGGAATACCGTGCGTGAGGCCACAAAGTGATATGATGTGTTACATGCTAGATCGGTGTGACCTAGGATCGGGGTCCTGACAGCGTTGGTATTAGAGCCTGACTACCTGTAGGATTACCAAGCCAAACTGGTCGAAGTTGTGTCTAGAAATGCTTTAGTTATGTAAGGGAATTGATTGTGGAAGGGAACGTAAGGCTCTTTTTACTCCTTATCCTCATGACCTTCTGATCTGAGTCACCTTATCTTTCTACGGGGTTAAGAACTAGGCTTCTCTTCTATCTCACAGGATGACGTGTTACTAAACCATAATTGACTAGGATTGTTGTGTTCAAGCCTCAGTTCAGTTCCTACTACTTCCATATATTCATAACTGGCCTCAGAACCTTGATATTATGATTCTGAGTGGTTATGCCACCATTTTTCCAGGATGTCTCAAATCTTTTCGAGCATTTACAGCCGTTATGCTGTCCGAGTCATCCCAGGTTTCTAAATAGTCTGATGCATTTGCAAATCCTCCCTCCCTGTTCCTGATGTCCATTTAGGCCAGGTTAATCACACTAATTGTGAGTTGGGGTATTCTTTTGCCTCGACATATATGTTGGAATTATTATTATGACCCTAGATGTCTTAGAGTGCCACCTGGTAATCGAACCATGTTTTGCATTCCCAGTGTGTGATTCTGGCCATTATTCTCAAAAGCATCCCGTGATGCCATGTAGTGGTAGGTATTCTATTCATGGGTTCTTGAACCCGAGATTCACCCTACTTACCTCATGTTGATAGTGTTGCTAGTTCCTTTAGGATATTAGTAACCTTTGCGATAGTTCTCGAGGTCCGTGGTATATCCTTCTTCCAAATACTATGAACCGCCTATGGCAGAAGTTCTTTGAACCATAAGATCACAACCAGGGTGCTCTTGATGAGTCCTCCATTCTATGTTGTGACCCTGCCAACCCTACCTTTCTGCATAGGTTATCCGGAAGAGATATGTTGAACTCGTACGACATACTAATCTATGCCTCCACAGCTCAGAAAATTATACGTACCTTTGAGTTGTCCCCCTTCCGTTATATTCCGATCTTCGTCTATCAATTGATAGTGAGGAGTATGTATGCATTCGTGTTCATCGATGCCTAGTATTCTTGTGGTTCGTCAAGCCGTTCTATTTCAGAATGACTAGGAGAAACAAACTCCAGTACCTCATCCATTTCTGGGATCGGGTCAAAGTGGTTGTGTTCCGCAGATCAAAATGCCAATCCAGCTTTTGTTCTGTTCTACCTCGGAGTATTACCCCCTTTATGTCAGGATTGTCATAGGAAATGCAGCATCTCTCATGAATTCTTGACGTAGTGATACTCTCTCCATCATTATTCATTTCTCGGTTTCCATGTTGTTGCAACCGGAATGTCAGCAAGTGAGTCGTGATGTGTGAAATCAATACTCCTAGCAACCATGTTGCTTGGTAGTAAATGGACGAAATTCTCATTCTTAGCGTGTTGGTTATCAAATCATCATCCTAAGATTGATCATGCTACCTAGTCCTTATTTCTAGTGCACTCTTCGATCGAGGAGTTAGGATTCTGCCAAACCCTTGCTCTTTTCATCACATCTTCTTGCCTTGAAAGCAAGATTGATCTCGAGCTTAGTAACATACTGGTGGTTCGTGATTTTCCGAATATCCTCTCGGAAGTGTTACCAGGTTGTCACCTGACCGTTATGTTGAGTTCGTGATCAAGTTGGTTTTCCGATAAACCAATTTTTCCTAAGAACCTGTATTGGATACCCCTGAACTAATTGGTTAAGCTAAAACAACAACTTGGAGAGTTGGAAGATAAAAGCTTAATCTACTTAGTTCAATCTTAAGGGATATCCTTGTGTGTGTGTGCTGAAGAAAGGTGATATCTTCATCAATTGGTCCTCGTGATCAGTTGTTGGATCTATTGCCTTGACAAAACTTTGACTTGAGTATGGGATATCGTCAAGTCAAATCAGAACCAACGATGTTCGTAATGTTGTCTTACTCATGGCTGATCCCTCGAGCATACACCATTACATCTTTTGGTCTGACCAATACTATCACACCGTTCACATGATGGTGGAAGTCCAGTGATATGGAAATACCGATGAGTTGTTGTTGAGCCCATCAGCAGCATTTTATCTCCCCCGTGATTCATGTCGAACGCTACACTAGCATTGGAAACTTTATAAGCATTATCTTCGTGTTTCGTTCATGAAGCATATGTTTGGATGAAAGTAGTGACTTTCCCTGATTCATGTGCATATGTTGCAAGTTGCCGCCGTGAATTTGGGAAAGTTTGTCTTGCTTTCTCTGGAATCATCCCAAATCGGTCACGCATACGTTAGAAGTATACTGTGGTTTGGAGACTTGCAACCTTCATTCTATATGTATCCCTAGCACACCAAGCCACTGATTGATTTGTTCAAGGAGAAGAAGTTTCTTCTTAGGAGCTAGACTTACGCAAGGACTTCGTTATCCGCAATGATGGTTCCCCACTTGAACTCGGCAGTGTTTTATTATAAGACTACTACGTGGTCATGCTTGTCTGGGACAGTGTGTTCATATGTTTGTAGCAGAACCAGCTCATGTTTTGGAGCTTACTATCGTAGTTCATTCCCCGAGAATCTCGCAACGTCGTCTCGTCGATTTGTGTTGCAAAACTTCATTTTCTTTCTAGACTCCATGAGTCTGGAATATCCTGACACCAACCAAATCTGAATCTCAGGCAGATATGATGGTTGGGGCGTTTTCCAAGAACTATAATATTGGTCCTTCGATAACCGGTAAAGTGGATGTCGTGGCCAACACATCCAGCCGGAAGACCTATTATTGTAGTATCTGGATTGAAGAAAGTTGGCCACCTTCCCATGAGGATTTCGTAGGATTTACCTCCGTAGTTAATCCTTACGGATTCTTGAGCTTCTGAAGTCCGACCTTTACTTGATGTCCTAGATACCAAACCGTATCAATAAATGGGTTATCCTAGCACATCAAGGAGAACATTAGAAGCGGAGTGCTATATGTCTCTCGGTCGATCATCCAGATTTCTTTCCCTTGGCCTCGCCAAGGTGAAATATGAGAAAGTGTTATCTTCCTTTGCACCCGCATTATCCATCACTATTCATCATGGTAGTAAGATGTGTTCCCAGGATCCTCGGCACGGATGTTGGTAAGACCTTGATGAGTATGGAAATGCTTAAGTTCTTGAGAGCACGCTCAGGCACTAGGTTCTGATGTTGTCGTTAACTGGAATGTGCCTCCGTCCTCTCAGTTGTTCGTTAGCCATCCAATTGGTGGAATCACCTTTGCCGATGAACCTTCTCCCCAGTTACCAGAATCATTCCCAACATTTCCATTTTGTTCCCAGCTTGCACCTCAGTAGTTTTGTTCAGGATCATCTTCAAAAGTGGACTTACCATGGGTCCCATCCATTTCCGATGATAAGCAAAAATCATCCATTGCGTTGTCTTCAACAAGATAGTCCACATCATCCATTCTAGTCGGAGTATGCCATTCTTCGAACCTCTTCAAACGATCGTTGTGATTGCCTTAGGCTAGTATAGAGAGTTTCAATGATCTCCGAATCAAAAGTAATTCTTTTTGCCACTTAAGGGAATATTTCCGCGAGTCACCTTCGTTAAGATGTCTCGCTATGGTATCATGGCAACCCAACCCCTCGCTACGTTGACACCGTTCACCACCCTCCTAGGTGTGGGAATTCCGCTACTTACTCAAACCTTGTCATATGCTCATTTCCATCATTCTTGATGTGTGTATCGTGTCTCATCTCGACAGATGTCACTATGTCTTGTTCTGTGAGTTGATCGTCGGTTGCTCGATCTTCAAGAAGATCGATTCTTCGAGAGTTTCTTTTCTTCTCGTCATCATGCTGGATGAAGATCCTGAAAGCAAAGACGTCAAGATCAAGATGACGCAATGAACCAATATCCTCAAGAAAGACGTCTGGATCGTGAAGATGGTGTTGGTCGTGTGTCCCCTCTGTCTTCTTACCTCACGACTTGAATCTCGGGACGAGATTCTTGTTTAGTGGGGGTGAGCTGTCACATCCCTAGCTTCTGGTAATGCTCTAGGCTGGCTTCATGTGTGCACCATGTCTAAATTCTGAAATTTGAAATGAGGAAATTGAAAGCCTCGGAAATCATTTTAATACAGGGGCAAGAAACCCTAAAATTGCAATTAGTAAATCCAAAATGCCCTAGAAATAGCTCTGACAATTTTGGCAAGAGTTATAAATCAAACCAAAATTTTGGAACATTTCTAAGGAATTATTTGGGCTCTGATTTTAAATCAATAATTATTTGAATTGGATTTATATCTACTATTAAATGAATATATGTCCAATAATTCTGAAATAATTTATGGAGCTTTGGTTTAATTCTTTTAGCTTCAAAAAAAATATTTCCAGAAGCAACAAAATTGATTTGGTTTCAAAACCAAATTCAAAACAAACCTGCAAAATAGAAAACAGAATAAGATTAGAAAAATAGAAATAAAAAAACAGAGAGAGAGGAAACCCACCTGGCCTCACCTGAGCAGCCCACCTACCTGGCTAGGCCCAGCACGGCCCGGCCCATCTGGCCGCGCTAGTCATCACCTACCTCTGCCAGTAGACAGAGGAGCGAGACAGCGCACGCGCGCCCGCGGCGCCACGCACCTCCCTGCTCGCCTGCGTCATCGAGGCCACCGCGACGCCTCGGGCCTTCTCTTCGGCGCTGCCCCAAGCCCCTGGACGTCTCACTCTCCCCCTCTGCCCTCTCTCCCTCTCCTCTGATCGCCATGGCCGACGCTGCCGAGCGCTCGCCACCGTAAAGCTCGCAGCCACCGTGCTCCCCTCGCCTCTCCGAGCAGTCCACGGGCTCCGCCACGTCTGCCTCGTCCTCTCCACCAAGCTACGCGATGCCGGACGCCCCCGAACGCCCTCACCACCACCATCTTCTACCTCCTGCACCGAGCGTCGCCATCGTCGATTCGCCGTCGTCAGTGCATCCCCGACCTCCCCCTCGCGCTCGTTAGCCTCGCTATGAGCTCCTGTGTCATTTCCCCCTCTCCCCTGGCTCGTTTTCTTCCTCTAACACCGATGCCACTGGACCCAAGAGTGCACCGCCGCCTGAGCTCCTCGCTGCTGTGGCCACATCCACTGGAGCTCGAAACCGAGCGCGCCACTGCGCTCAGCGCACCACCACGGAGCCGTAGCCACCATCCGTTGCTCCTTCCATGCGCTGTAGCGTCGTTCCCGTCGACGCCCGATCTCAGGCCGCCACCCCAGCGCTCGCCATCGTCGACGCCGGGCACCCCGTGACCTGTTGTTGCCTCCGCTGGATGCGCGGGAGCAAGGGCTTTCCAACGCACCCAGGCACGCTTCGAATGAGGCCCTATAGCGATTTCCCGAGCCGCGCCGCCGTATCGGCCCTCGCCGGCGGCTAAACGCCGGTGGGTTTGACCCCGCCGGCCTGGGTTTGACCCACTTTGATCCCGGTCGGGCCCCACCTGGCTCAATGACATGTGGGGCCGGCACTAGCTGGATTAGTTAGATGTTAGTTAGTGCTAATCACCACTGTTAGGTGCTAATCCCCTCGCTAAACTAAACCTAAGCCACTGACATGTGGGCCCAGCCCTGCTGACATTTTCGTTAGTATTAGTTTAACCCTAATCAACTCAGTTAACCAACTGAGTCACTGACACGCGGGACCCACTGGTCAGTTTGACCTGGAGGCGCCCAGTTGACCTGCTGACATCAGGGTGACGTCATGCTGACGCAATAAGTCCTTTTCTGGATTTGATTTATTTCTAGATAACCAGGAAATTCCAAAAAATGTTTAAAACTTCTAAAAATCATAGAAATTCAACCGTAACTCCAAATGAAATAAATTATATATGAAAAATTATCAGAAAAATTCAAGGAATCCATCTGTACCATTTTCATGCATGTTAGAACAACTTAAGGCCACTGTTTAGGACAAATTCAATAAAGGGCATTTAAATAATCATATATGGAGTTGGAATTTGAATCTTATATTCAAACCAACTTCATTTAATTGTGTTGCTAGTTGCATTAGCTCAATCAACAACATATTGCCATGTCATTATCATGCATCATGTTGTGCATTGCATTGATTGTATTCCTTCTCTATTGCCGGTATTTGTCCCCTCTCGATAGACGTGGTACCGACACTGTGATCGTTGACACTGATGAAGACCCAATGATATCTTCAGAAGTGCCAGGCAAGCACAACCCCCTTGTTCATTCCGATACAAGCCCACTCTCTCGCTCCTGCTCTCTTTTACTGCATTAGGACAACAACGATTCATCTGTTACTTGTTGCGGTAGTTGAACCCCTTATCCTCTGCATGACTTGTCATTGCCACAGTAAATAGATGAAATCCACTAGCATGAGTAGGAGTTGTTTGAGCCCTGATGTGCCTACTCATTCATGCTTGTTTGTCATGCCTGCTACTGCTTAGAGTTGAGTCGGGTCTGATTCATTGGAAGTGAATCGGAATGGTGTTGAACATGTCCTGTTGTGTGTGAGCTAAGTGTGTGAACATGATTTGGTAAAGGTAGCGGTGAGAGGCCATGTAGGAGTACATGGTGGGTTGTCTCATTGCAGCCGTCCTCAGGAACTGAGTTCTGTGTCTGTGATCCATGAACAGCTACTACCACTCATTGGGATCCTTAATTGACCCTTTCGGCTTCTTAATCACCCTAGTACTCTGTCCAGGAGTTGCAACTAGTTTCTGGTGTTTGTAGGTTATGTGTTGGCGGACGTGTGTAGCGCTGACCCTAGGGGTGGGCTATGTTGCAGTAGATACACCGTGGCACGGTGTACCAGGCGCCCGTTTGCTGTCTCGGGAACCCTGTTCACATCGTTCGGGGCCGTATGTGGAAACCTCGGCCGGACTCCCTGCGGATGGAACCTGGATAGGCGATAAACCTGGACTAGAGACTTAAGTGTTTAGGTAGGCCGTGGCCGACACCCTCGCCCGGCTTCCGCTTGAAGGTTGCCGAGGTACATGACGTGTACGGGGCTATAAGTGGCGGGAGCGTGTGTGAAGAAGTACACCCCTGCAGGGTTATCATTATCTATTCGAATAGCCGAATTCCTCGGATATGGAAACTTGGACCCCTTGCATAGTTCATAGACAAGTGAAAGTGGATACCCTAAAACTCGCAAGATAAGCGTGAGTGCTATGGATGGCCTTCTCGTAGGGAGACGGGAGCGGATCCATAGTGGTGTATTGAATGGTGAATGTGTGGACTCGTGTGCGCCACCTCAAAGAGTTGCTTGCAGTCGTAGTTTAGGATAGCCACCGAGTCAAAGCTGGCTTGCTGCAGTTAAACTCCACCACCCCCTTTGTTGATACCGATGCATATGTAGCTAGTTCTGATGTAAGTCTTGCTGAGTACCTTTGTACTCACATTTGCTTAATTTATGTTTTGCAGAGAGATTTCAGTCTCGCTAGTAGTTCCCCGTGGACTTCGACGTTTAGCTTGATACCTCAGCTACGAACTTGTGCCCTCGGCAGGATCTGGTAGATAGTAAGGCTTCTTAGCCTTTTCCATTTGTAGATGTCTGTTCTCAGACATGTTGAGCTTCCGCATGTGCTTTGGCTTGTATGCTATGATTGTTGGGTCATGAGACCCATGTTTGTAATATCTCGCTCTTCGGAGCCTAATGAATTAATACTTGAGTCGTAGAGTCTTGTTGTGATGCCATGTTGTATTTACACATATCGAGCATATTGTGTGTATGATTGAAATGCTTGGTATGTGTGGGATCCGACAATCTAGTTGTTTATCCTTGGCAGCCTTTCTTATGGGGAAATGTAGTCTAGTGTTCCTCGAGCCATAGTAGTCCGCTACAGCCCGGTTCACCGGAGTCCTGCTAGCCCAGCACTACTGCTCAGGACACTTGACTGGGCGGCATGTGATTCACTTCGTTCCTATGTCTGTCCCTTCGGGGAAATGTCACGCGGTGACTTCCGGAGTCCTGCCTAGCCTGCTACAGCCCGGGGTCCCCGGAGTCCTGTTAGCCCAGTGCTACAGCCCGGATTCACACGCTGCTGACCGACACGCTCGATGTGAATCATGTATGCCTGTCCCCATAGGTTAGTGCCGCTTTGGGTTCACGACTAGCCATGTCGGCCCGGGTTCTCTGTCATATGGATGCTAGCGACACTATCATATACGTGAGCCAAAAGGCGCAAACGGTCCCGGGCCAGGTAAGGTGGCACCCGTGGGAATACCGTGTGTGAGGCCACAAAGTGATATGATGTGTTACATGCTAGATCGGTGTGACCTAGGATCAGGGTCCTGACACTGTTGAAGAAATATATGGTTTTAATCCATCACCTATTGAAGAAACACATGGTCTTGATAACCCGACACAGGTAGTAAAGATAAATTCTCTCTATAGATATGATAAAGCTGAAATCCCTCCTACTAAGTTTGCTAGCCAATGTTTGGATGAGTTTGATAACTTTATGGTTAAGCAAGAAGACTTCAATGCTTTTTTGGTAGACAATTGAAACAAAATGCTTATATGATTGAACACTTGGGTGATTATATGTCTAGAGTTAAAGGTGAACTTAAACTCATTAGTAAACATGCTTCTATGGTTGCCACTCAAGTAGAACAAGTACTTAAAGCTCAGAATGATTTTCTCAATGAATTAAACAGTAAGAAAAATGATAATGTTGTTAGAGTTATGACTAGAGGTGGTAAAATGACCCAGGAACCTTTGTATCCTGAGGGCCATCCTAAGAGAATTGAGCAAGATTCTCAGAGAAATGATATTGATGCACCTAGTCCTTCTAAGAGGGAGAAAAAGAAAACTGATAGGACTATGCATGCTTCTAGTGAACATGTCATTGACACACCTGAGAACAATGTTGGGGATATCGCTTATCAGGAACTTATCGGCCGACCCATGATAAGGGGTAAATTGGCCAGTTTATCGGCATATCGGCCGATTTATCGCCATATCGGCTGGTTTATCCGCCGATTTATCTTATCGGTCAGACAACGGTAAGCGATAAATCGACCGATTTATCGGAATATCGGAAGATTTCTTGAACAGTGCCTGAGAATCCCAATGATATCTCTATTTCTGATGCTGAAACACAATCTGGTAATGAACATGAAACTAGTGATAATGTTAATGATAATGTTCATGTTGATGCTCAACCTAGCAATGATAATGATGTAGAAGTTGAACCTGCTGTTGATCTTGATAACCCGCAATCAAAGAATCAACGTTATGATAAAAGAGACTTTGTTGCTAGGAAACACGGTAAGGAAAGAGAGCCTTGGGTTCATAAACCCATGCCTTTTCCTCCTAAGCCATCCAAGAAAAAGGATGATGAGGATTTTGAGCGCTTTGCTGAAATGATTAGAACTATCTTTTTGCGTATGCGTTTGACTGATATGCTTCAAATGAATCCCTATGCTAAGTACATGAAAGATATTGTTACTAATAAAAGAAAGATACCGGAAGCTGGAATTTCCACCATGCTTGCTAATTATACTTTTAAGGGGGGAATACCAAAGAAACTTGGAGATCCTGGAGTACCAACTATACCATGCTCCATTAAAAGAAACTATGTTAAAACTGCTTTATGTGATCTTGGAGCCGGTGTTAGTGTTATGCCTCTCCCTTTATATCATAGACTTGATTTGAATAAGTTGACACCTACTAAAATATCTTTGCAAATGGCTGATAAATCAACTGATATACCTGTTGGTATTTGTGAGGATGTGCCTGTTGTGGTTGCAAATGTTACTATTTTAACGGACTTTATTATTCTTGATATTCCCGAGGACGATAATATGTCTATTATTCTTGGAAGACCCTTTTTGAATACTGCAGGGGCTGTTATTGATTGAAACAAAGGTAATGTCATTTTTCCTGTTAATGGTAATGAGCATATGGTACACTTTCCGAGGAAACAACCTCAAGTCCACAGTATAAATTCTATTGGAAAAATTTCAACAATCACTATTGGAGGTTTTGAATTTCCTCTTCCTACTATCAAAAAGAAATATGATATTCTTATTGTTGGGGATATGCATATCCCCATTGAGGTAACCTAGTGTTATTCGAAAATTCTCCGGTTCCATGTTATTCGGAATGAGTTTGTTAACAAGACCTGATCAACCTTGTTAGTGGATTCCTTTTGATGAGCATGAGATGGATGAATTTAGAAAACACAACTCTCTGTACCCTGTTTTTACTTAGTGTTATTTATATTAAATAAAGCAAAAATAGTAATTTCTGTCTGTTTTCTGAATTATCCATGCAATAAAAAATACCCCGAAAAAAAAGTTCTCCAAATGCCCTGAAATTTATATATGATTTTTTTTGGAATATTTGAGAATATCTCGCACTGAGAACATAGCAGGGGGAGCAAGCACCTGGGCACGAGGGTCCAGGGCGCGCCCTTGCCTCGTGGGCCCACGGTGGCTCCCCTCCACTTATTCCTGCACCCACACACTTCTTCTTCCTCCCAAAAAAATCACCAGCCAGCTCAAGCATGAGTTCTAGCTCATTTTGCTGCGATTTTCGATCTCCTTGCTCAAAGCACCTCTCACAAAACTACTTTGGGGGGATTGTTCCTTGGTATGTGACTCCTCCATTGGTCCAATTAGTTTTTGTTCTAGTACTTTATTCATTGCAAATTTGTGCTGCCTAGGTGACCATGTTCTTGAGCTTGCATGTCAAATTTATATGGTTCCAAGTAGTTCTAATGCATGATATAGTCTCTAGGCACTTGTAGGAGGAGTTGCTATTAATTTTGTTGAGTTTGATTTACTTTTATTTGAAGTTACTAAAAATTTCAGAATTTTTCAGAAAATAATGAAGAGATTTTTGAGGGGCTCATCGGGCCGGAGCTCGAAGGAAAAGCAAGATGAAGAAGGAGAGAGGCCCAAATATAATCTGCCTCACACCACGGAGGTTCGGCCGTGTGAATGGCCTTCCAATGATTTCTTGAGAGCGGCTGGGATTTATGATGATTTTTATGAACTGTCTAAGAATGCAGGCCTCACCGACTTCCTCAGCGACCAACACGGACAATATCTCTTACTCACCAATACTTTTGTGCAAAACTTCTACTATTATCCTAAGGAATCACCTCCTTCAGTAGAGTTTCATTTATATGATGTGGTTAAGAAGATGTCACTATATGAATTTTGCAGGGTTTGCAAAATAACTTTCGAGAGTAGCTTAGAGGAACCACATCGTAAAGATGTGGACGGGTTTATTGACACTATTACTGTAGGGGAAACTAGGAAGGTTTCCGATGCAAGAATCACTAGCATACATTTTCTTGTTTTACGCTACTTTGCAATATTTGCTAGTCATTGCTTAATTGGTCACGGAAACTGTGGAAACCTTAGTGTTCCCTGATATTATTATTTTGTTCCATGGTTTATTCCGTGACGACTCTGTTAGTATGGGCGGTATTATTGCCAAACGGTTAAGTCTGAACCGTACAAAGGGCCTCATCTTTGGAGGTGTCTATGCTTCACACCTTGCTGCATACTATAACATACCTCTTAAGCACTATGAAAAAGAAGAAAAATTGCTGCCTACTATTTATTTAGATTATAAGAGTATGGTAGCGCATGATTTTATTGTAAAGAATAGGGAAAGGGAGCTTAAATACAAATTGTTCTTTGATAAACATCATCCTGAGACTATTACCCTGCCTGCTCCTTCATTGTTTGATTTATCTGCAGGCAAGTACCTTGTTCTATTGGAGGCCATTCACGCCTACCGGAACCCTACATCAGCTGTAGAGACAGAGCCGGAACCACAATTTGATCCTCCACGACAGTCTGATTACCAATGGGATCCGGAGGTGATTGCCAGCCAGTGGCAATCTGAGTATCCATCACAGTATGACCCTAGTTACAACTTTGGATATCCGCCAGGCCGGCCGTGGCAATAGACCAACTTAGGCCAAAAGCCTAAGCTTGGGGGAGTACATATTTCCCACCGACATTACATTTATGTTCACACACTCATTGCTAGATGTCGGTGCTCATACTTTTTCATTGTAATATCCATGCTAGTTTATTTTTTATGCTTTCTTCTTGTGTGTTTGATAAACCTTAAGAAAAACAAAAAAAATAGTAGTAGCTTTTAGCTATTTTATTTTTCTTGTTGTAGTAGTAATAACTAAAAAGAAAACTCAAAAAGATTTCCCTTTCTTCTTTTGCTTGTTGGGAGCTTTCCCGTGTAAATAATTTTATTTCTTTTCTTTGGGGGTCGATAGGAGAAGACCATGATTAAATTTTTGAAGTGACTCCTATATGCATTACTGTTGATTTAACCAAAAGCCCATATTGCCTTGCCTTCTCCTATTTATTGAATGCTTGCAGGTTCCAGCTTAGTCCAATGCACGCGCAGTATTATTATTATTCACATCATTCGGTCGTGCAAGTGAAAGGCAATTATGACGATATATGATGGACTGATTGAGATGGGAGAAGCTGGTATGAACTCGACCTCTCTTTTTTTGTAAATATGATTAGTTCATCGTTCCTGATTCGGCCTATTATGAATAAACATGTTTGCAATGACAATTAGAGATTATAGTTGCTTATAACATGCTTAATAAGCTAGGAGCTTATAATGGTTTACCTTGCGTGCCAACATGCTATTAAAATGGTTGTGATGTGGTATGATAGGGTGGTATCCTCTTTTGAACGATTCGAGTGGCTTGACTTGGCACATGTTCACGCATGTAGTTGAAACAAAATCAACATAGCCTCTACGATATTTATGTTCATGGTGCATTATATAATACTCATGCTTGCATTCGGTGTTGATTAATTTTAATGCATGTTCATGACTGTTGTCGCTCTCTAACTGGTCGCTTCCCCGTCTTTTTCTAGCCTTCACCTGTACTAAGCGGGAATACTACTTGTGCATCCAATCCCATAAACCCCAAAGTTATTCCATATGAGTCCACCATACCTACCTATATACGGTATCTACCTGCCGTTCCAAGTAAATGTGTATGTGCCAAACTCTAAACCTTCAAATGAAATTCTGTTTTGTATGCTCAAATAGCTCATGTATCAACTAGGGTTGTCCGTATCTTCCATGTTAGGCGGGTTATTCTCAAGAGGAGTGGACTCCGCTCCTCATTCACGAGAAAATGGCCGGTCACCGGGATGCCCAGTCCCATGCTTTATGCAAATAAAATCAAAATAGTTGCAAATAGAACTCCCACTGGGACTGTTGTTGGTTGGACGCACTCGTTGTTTCGAGCAAGCCATGGATTGATGCTTGTTGGTGGAGGGGGAGTATAAATTTCACCATTCTGTTTGGGAACCGCCTATAATGTGTGTAGCATGGAAGATATCGCCATCTCTTGGTTGTTATGTTGACAATGAAAGTATGCCTCTCAAAATATTATTTATGTCTACTTTAAAATCAAGCTCTGGCACCTCTACAAATCCCTACTTCCCTCTGCGAAGGGCCTATCCATTTACTTTTATGTTGAGTCATCACCCTCTTATTAAAAAGCACCAGTTGGAGAGCACCGCTATCATTTGCATTCATTACTATTCGTTTACATTGAGTATGACTTGACTGGATCTCTTTTACCATGAATTCAGTGTCTAGTCAGTCCTTGATATTTAAAGGTGCTCTACATTTATGTTTTGCGGTCTCAGAAAGGGCTAGCGAGATACCATCCTGTTATATCATATCATGATTGTTTTGAGAAAGTGTTGTCATTCGAGATTTATTATTATTGCTCGCTATTTGATTACGCCATTGATATGAGTAAACATGAGACCTAAGTGTTATTGTGAATGTGGTTAGTTCATAATCCTTGCTGAAAAATTCAATGTTGGCTTTACATATTTACAACAACAAGAGCAAACATAGTTTGTAAAAGTTTTTCTTTATCACTTTAAGTTTGTCAACTGAATTGCTTGAGGACAAGCAAAGGTTTAAGCTTGGGGGAGTTGATACGTCTCCGTCGTATCTACTTTCCCAAACACTTTTGCCCTTGTTTTGGACTCTAACTTGCATGATTTGAATGGAACTAACCCGGACTGACGTTGTTTTCAGCAGAATTGCCATGGTGTTATTTAGTGCAGAAACAAAAGTTCTCGGAATGACCTGAAACTCCACGGAGATTATTTTTGGAAATAATAAAAAATAATGGCGAAAGAATCGAGGCCATGGGGCCCACACCCTAGCCATGATGGTGGAGGGCGCTGCCCCCCCTGGGCGCGCCCCCTGCCTCGTGGGCCCCCTGGAACTCCACCGACCTCAACTCCAACTCCATACATTCGTGTTCGGGGAGAAAAAAAATCAGAGAGAAGGATTCATCGCGTTTTACGATAGGGAGCCGCCGCGAAGCCCTAAACTCTCTTGGGAGGGCTGATCTGGAGTCCGTTCGGGGCTCCGGAGAGGGGAATCCATCGCCGTCGTCATCATCAACCATCCTCCATCACCAATTTCATGATGCTCACCGCCGTGCGTGAGTAATTCCATCATAGGCTTGCTGGACGGTGATGGGTCGGATGTGATTTATCATGTAATCGAGTTAGTTTTGTTAGGGTTTGATCCCTAGTATCCACTATGTTCTGAGATTGATGTTGCTATGACTTTGCTATGCTCAATGCTTGTCACTAGGGCCCGAGTGCCATGATTTCAGATCTGAACCTATTATGCTTTCATGAATATATATGAGTTCTTGATCCTATCTTGCAAGTCTATAGTCACCTACTATGTGTTATGATCCGGCAACCCTGAAGTGACAATAATCGGGACCACTCCTGATGATGACCGTAGTTTGAGGAGTTCATGTATTCACTATGTGTTAATGCTTTGGTCCGGTACTCTATTAAAAGGAGGCCTTAATATCCCTTAGTTTCCAGTAGGACCCCGCTGCCACGGGAGGGTAGGACAAAATATGTCATGCAAGTTCTTTTCCATAAGCACATATGACTATATTCAAAATACATGCCTACATTACATTGATGAATTGGAGCTAGTTCTGTGTCACCCTATGTTATGACTGTTACATGATGAACCACATCCGGCATAATTCTCCATCACCGATCCAACGCCTATGAGCTTTTCACATATTGTTCTTCGCTTATTTACTTTTCCGTTGCTATTGTTATGATCACTATAAAACACCAAAAATATTACTTTTGCTACCGTTACCTTTTGCCACCGTTACCACTACTATCATATTACTTTTCTACTAAATACCTTGCTACAGATATTAAGTTATCTAGGTGTGCTTGAATTGACAACTCAGCTGCTAATACTTGAGAATATTCTTTGGCTCCCCTTTTGTCGAATCAATAAATTTGGGTTGAATACTCTACCCTCGAAAACTGTTGTGATCCCCTATACTTGTGGGTTATCAGTTGAGTTCCTCCAACTGCTTCTTCACAAGGTTGAGCTCCTCCTCGGCCTGCTCCAGGCTCTGCTTCAGTTCGGAGACCTCCGCAGTATGAGCGGCAGCAGCCAGCAGCGACGCTTGCTTATTTACATAGACATCATATGTTAGACTCCTGCGAAAATTGTTTTGATCCTTTGTTCGGCCTTTCTTTCCGAACACCGAACAGAGCATCAGGGGCTACTGTCTATGCTGTTGAAAGGATCGATATGGTTGACTAGAGGGGGGGGTGAATAGGCAACTACCAATTTTTAGCTTTTCTTTACCAAATTAATCTTTGCATCAAAGTAGGTTGTCTAGATGTGCAACTAGGTGAGCAACCTATATGATGCAACAACAACAAGCACACAAGCAAGCAAGGGTATAAACACTAAAGAGCTTGCACAAGTAAAGGTAAGAGATAACCAAGAGTGGATCCGGTGAAGACGAGGATGTGTTACCGAAGTTCCTTCCTTTTGAGGGGAAGTACGTCTCCGTTGGAGCGGTGTGGAGGCACAATGCTCCCCAAGAAGCCACTAGGGCCACCGTATTCTCCTCACACCCTCACACGATGCGAGATGCCGTGATTCCACTATTGGTGCCCTTGAAGGCGGCGACCGAACCTTTACAAACAAGGTTGGGGCAAACTCCACAACTTAATCGGAGGCTCCCAACAAGACCACGAAGCTTCACCACAATGGAATATGGCTCCGAGGCGACCTCAACCGTCTAGGGTGCTCAAACACCCAAGAGTAACAAGATCCGCTAAGGATGAATGGGGGAATAAAAAATCCCTTGGTGGAAGTGTAGATCGGAGCCTTCTCAACCACTCCCGAGCAAATCAACGAGTTTGATTGGCTAGGGAGATAGATCGGGCAAAAGGAAGCTTGGGGTATTCAATGGAGCTTGAGCAATAAATGGTGCTTGGGGCAATAATGAAGGTTGGGGGAAGAGGTAAGGCAAAGAGGGAGGAGAAGGAGCCCTTTTATAGTGGGGGAAACAAGTCAACCGTTACCCCCCACTTAGCCCCGCAGAGGGCGGTACTGCCGCGGAGGCAGAGCGGTACTGCCGCCCTCAAGCGGTACTACCGCTCCCCCTCAGCGGTACTACCGCGCTAGAAGAGAAGGGCTGGGGCAGGGGCCCAGGGCGGTACTACCGCGGAGGCAGAGCGGTACTACCGCTCTCAAGCAGTACTACCGCCACTACTGGCGCAGCTAGTACCGCAAAACCCGACACGAGAAAATGCGCGCAAGAATCGAAGCGGAAGGAGCACCATGCCACAACGGTACTGCGGCTGAGCCCAGCAAGCGGTACTACCGCTCCGAGGAGCGGTACTACCGCTACAGACGCAGTGACAGGACGGTAGGAGCACGGAACCGCAGAGGTACTGCCGCTGAGGCCACCCAGCGGTACTACCGCTCCGGGGAGCGGTACTACCGCTCCAGGGAGCGGTACTACCGCTTAGGGAGTCTCAGCCGCACTACCGCTGTGGACCGCGGTACTACCGCTGGGTCCTGGACAAGCAGGGGAAGGAGGGAAAGAAAGGCCCCATAGGTGCGGAAAGAAACGGAGGGTGTGATGAGAACGTGTACGTGTTGATTCCACCCAAGCCATACCGAAGCGGACCCCCTCTTGATAGTACGGTGACTACTACGAAACTTAGTCCACCAACAAAGTTACGGAATAGACTACACCGTCTTGAGTAGAGCGCCGAGGGGAAATAATCATTCCGTGCCGAAGGATGAATATCTGAAAGCACTCAAAGCACATGATTAGTCCGCAAATGCATTGTCATCAATCACCAAAACACCGTAGGGATAAATAAGCCCTTACAATCTCCCCATTTTTGGTGGATTGATGACAATACGGGATTTGCACAAAAAGAGTAATGACAAAGAATGCAAGAGAGCTCACGCCTCTAAAATATAGATAGGCTTCCCCTGGATGTGTGCAAACTAGATGAGTACTAGGGATTGAAGGGCACACACACTAGGATCACAGCTCCCGCTATATTTTAGAGACCAAACAACCTAAGTAAGATACATGAGAACAACATATATGATAGGATAAGCAAGCTATAAGATACCGAGGTGCATAAACATAGATAAGATAGCTAAGGTAGCATATGTCTTACACCATATGACGGGAACTTAAGTCTCACAACAAACCAAACCAAGGGAAACGCACAAGACTAAAAGCAAAGCACGACACAAGAAGCGAAACGAGCAAATCAAATCCCTACACTCTCTCCCCCTTTGGCAGCGAGACACCAAAAAGGTCGAGAGAGACACTACGACTCCAGGTGATCATCACATCTCTGCATCTGCATCGTGGGGAGAGAACTGCTCGGCATCGGAGTCGGTCCAGTGGCAGTTCTGATGTATCCAGTCCTCCTCTTCAGTGATCTGTCCCTCGGATCCACTGACAACTGTGGCGCCCAGCTGGCGCATGAGCTCCTTGTGGCGCGACCTGGCATTCTTCTCCGCCACATGAGTCATATACTGACCATGGGACTCCAGACAGAAGAGCTTCTTCATCTTGCGCTTGAGTTTCTGGGCCCATGATGGTTCTGCACTGGAGTGGCCAAGGTCCTCATCATGGCCAGCAGGAGCATCCCCACCCTCAGTGTCCATGGCAGTTGCAGCAGCAGACGGGCCCCCGGTGGCAGCAGTAGAAGGACCCCCTGGGTGAGGTGCAGACCAGTTATCCTTCTTCCTCAGACGCTTGACCTCATGGGAAACTAAATCTCCAGTCTCTAGCAGCACTCTGGGGTAGGTCTGTGCCCAGGCCCTCTCAATGAGCCTCATGATGAAGGGACCATAGATAGGACACTTGCGCTCAGACACGGCGGAGACAAGTTCAGACCACATGACATGAGAGATATCCAGGCTCTCTCCAGTGCTGGCTTCCTTCTCATGCTGACAGAAAAGGAGCATGTCCACGAGGTAGGAGTGAACCTGATCCAGATTCCCAATGCGAGGGAAGAGAGTCTCACGGAAAATGCGATGAAGAATGTCCAGATATGGACACAGCTCGTAGGTCTTCTTCTCAGTGACAAGGTGGATCTTGACAATGCAGTAGGGCCAAAGGGCTTGCTTATGGGTGGAGGTAACATTGCGGTGAGGACGGAAACCGACTGGAGTCTCAAGCCCGTTATCCACCACATCAAGCAACTCCATGAACGCCCGCCACTTGACAGAAAGCAGCTTGCCATTGGTCATCCAGGTCAGGGTCCGGTCACCATCTGTTCCAAGGTGAACGGTGGCAAAGAACTGAGCCAACAGATCCGCATCGAAATCCTTGTTGAACTGCATGATCCTGAGAATGTTCAGCTGAGTGCACATCTGAAGGGCTTCCCCAAAGTACTCTGGATCCTTCTCCATGGCATCAACATCAATAGAGCGAACATCAACAAACAGATTCTTCTTGGCCTTGATCACATCAAAATAGATGGCAAACTGAAAACGGTTCCAGAACGGGCGGTTGACCAAAGTGGGTTCTTGGTCCACCGTATAGGGGTTGCGACGACGCTTCTCCCAGAACTCCTTGTTGTTCATCTCAGTCACAGTCTTCCCTTTTGGCTTGTTGGCGGCTCACTTCTGGTGCTGAGGAGGAGGAGGAACACTTGCTGAAACATTCGCTGGAGGCGGTTGAGTGCTGGAAGAAACACCGGCAGGCTCTGAGGTCCGGTAACGCTTGGAGGTGGCACGTCCAGGGTTGATACGGCGACCATGCTGCTCAGGAGTGTCATCACCTGGAGCCAAACACACAAAAGACGCAAAACAAGCAGAAGAGACGAGCATAAGCCAACAAACAAATCAAAGAAAATGTAGGAGAATGATGGAAGTTGGCATGCAGCGGTAGGACCGTGCCCTGCCCGCGGTAGTACCGCCCCGAGCGGTAGTACCGCTCCAGAGGGAGCGGTAGTACGGCTTGAGGCGGATGCACAGCAGTTTCAAAGCTTGGGGCGGTGAAACAGTGGCCTGCTACTACCGTGGACAGATCCGGTACTACTGGCCTACCAAATTCAAACATAATCCTACCAAACATCAATCTCGATGATCTAGTTGCCTACTCCAACCAACTCAAGCCTAGATTTAGCCAAAAATCTAGAGATGCAACCAACATTGCCCCTAAAGCACAAGATCTAAACACAAGACCAAAAGAGAGAAGGAACGGGGGCAATACCGGCATCCATGGCAAGAGGACGAGGTGGGGATTGACTCCACCGAAGGAAATGGAGAGGGATGCCCCGGAGGAGGAGATCCACCGGAGCCCTTCCGCGCCGGAACGGTGCTGGAGAGAGAGAGAGGCACGAGGGGGCGAGCGAATGGGTATGGGGAGGAAGAAACCTCCCCTGCCCCTATAAAAACCCCTGGCCCCCGCCCCACCGCGGTAGTACCGCGCTGGGAGCGGTAGTACCGCTTACCAGCGGTAGTACCGCTCGCCAGCAGCGGCAGTACCGCCCCAGCACACGGCGACAACTAGATCACACGGCCTAGCTCAAAAAAAAGAAACCGCAACGAAGAAAAAAGAAAGAAGCACACCAGCAAGAGGCCAAGAGAGGGCGGTGGCCGAAGCCACCTATGTTTGAGTCAAGAGGTATGGCGCCGCGAAGATTTTAACCTTGGGCCCATGACCAAAACTCGTCTTTTAAGCACACGTGCCATCAACAATGGCAAAAAGTGAAAGACTTGATCAATTTATGCATAATGGGGGGAGGGAGAGTTCATTGAGAGAACAACACTCCCCCTATGTCCATGCCTACACCTAAACTAGACAACAAATTGAGTGAGGTAGGGTGTGCACGGGTTCAAGCAACATTGCTCGAATCAATGATATTTAGCTCATGCCTTAACTCGCGAAATCTTGCTTCATCCAAGGGCTTCGTGAAAATATCTGCAAGGTTGTCATGAGTGTTGACATAGTTGAGCTCGATCTCTCCTCGCCTGATGTGATCCCGGATGAAGTGATACCGAATCTCAATATGCTTCGTCTTGAAGTGTTGCACCGGGTTGAGAGAAATCTTGATGGCACTTTCGTTGTCACACCAAAGAGGCACTTTGTCACAAGTGACACCGTAATCCTTCAAAGTTTGCCTCATCCACAAGAGTTGTGCACAACAACTACCGGCCGCAACATACTCCGCTTCGGTGGACGAGAGAGACACACAACTTTGCTTTTTGGAAGACCAACTTACCAAAGAGCAACCAGGGAATTGGCATCCTCCGGAAGTGGACTTCCTATCCACTTTGTCTCCCGCCCAATCGGAATCCGAGAACCCTACAAGCTTGAAGTTTGATCCTCTTGGGTACCATGGGCCAAAGTTTGGGGTATGAGCCAAATATCGAAAGATTCGTTTGACCGCCACATAGTGACTTTCCTTCGGTGCGGCTTGAAACCATGCACAAATTCCCACACTCAACATGATGTCCGGTTTAGATGCACAAAGGTAAAGCAAGGAACCAATCATGGAACGATATACCTTTTGATCCACCACTTTACCATTTGGATCAAGGTCGAGTTGGCACTTGGTGGGCATTGGGGTGGAAGCCGGCTTGACGTCACTTAGCTTGAATCTCTTGAGCATGTCTTGAGTGTATTTGGATTGATTGATGAAGGTTCCTTCTCTTCTTTGCTTCACTTCGAACCCTAGAAAGAACTTCAACTCCCCCATGGAGGACATCTCGAACTTTGAGGTCATGAGAGCGGCAAATTCCTCATTGAAGGCTTTGTTAGGAGAACCAAAGATAATATCATCAACATATAGTTGGCACACAAACAACTCCCCTTTGACCTTCTTAGTAAAAAGAGTGGGGTCGATTACCCCAACTTCAAACCCACGGTCTTGTAACAACTCGGTAAGGTGATCATACCACGCACGTGGGGCTTGTTTAAGGCCATAGAGTGCCTTATCGAGTTGATACACATGATCGGGAAAGTAGGGATCCTCGAACCCGGGGGGTTGCTTGACGTACACCAATTCATTAATGGGACCATTAAGAAAAGCACTCTTCACATCCATTTGATGTAACTTAAAGTTATGATGAGAAGCATATGAAATCAACATGCGAATGGATTCAAGACGAGCAACGGGAGCAAAGGTTTCACCGTAGTCGATACCCTCGACTTGGGAGTAGCCTTGTGCTACCAAACGAGCCTTGTTGCGAACGATAATCCCATGGGCATCTTGCTTGTTCTTGAATATCCACTTGGTTCCAATAACATTGTGGGTCCCCGTTGGCCTTGGCACCAATCTCCACACTTTGTTGCGCTCAAAGTTGTTGAGTTCTTCATGCATGGCATTAAGCCAATCCAGATCTTCTAGCGCCTCGTAAACCTTGTGGGGTTCCACACAAGAGACAAACGCATGATGCTCACAATAATTTGCTAATTGTCTACGAGTGCTTACCCCCTTTCTTAAGCTTACAAGCACATTCGTCATGAGATGGTCTTTGGTGGAGAGCTTGGAAGCAACCTTGGCGGCCCGACGCTCTAATTCCTCCTCGGCAGTGAGTTGAGGAGCGGTTACTTGATTATCTTGAGTGTCGTCATGAGCTTGTTCTTGGTCTTGAACTTGCTCGAGGGAGAGTACTTGACCTTGGGCATCACTTGGTGTGTCAACACCGTCTTGAGCATGATGTTGCCCTTGGTCTTGTTCATGAGGTTGAGGGCCTTCACTTTGTTCTTCGGAAGCGTGTGGGCCTTGGGTTGGTGATGGCTCCACTTGAGTGGAGCATTGTCCTTCTCCTTCGGCCACAAGGGGTTCCTCAATGGGTAGGATGAAACCAACACCCATTCTTCTTATGGCTTGAGGAGGAATTTCATCACCTACATCACAAGTGCCACTTTGCTCCACTTGGGAGCCGTTATTTTCATCAAACTCCACGTTACACGTCTCCTCAATAAGTCCCGTGGATTTATTGAGGACACGGTAAGCATGAGAGTTTGTAGCATAACCAACAAATATGCCCTCATAAGCTCTAGCCTCAAATTTAGACAAACGAACACCCTTCTTGAGAATGAAGCACTTACACCCGAACACCCGGAAGTACTTGAGGTTGGGCTTGTTACCGGTGAGTATCTCATAAGGAGTCTTGTTCAAACCCTTGCAGAGGTAGAGCCGATTTGATGCATGTCACGCAGTGTTGATGGCTTCGGCCCAAAAGTTGTACGGAGACTTGAACTCCGCCATCATGGTCCTTGCCGCATCCATCAACGTCCGGTTCTTCCTCGCCGCAACACCGTTTTGTTGAGGGGTGTATGGTGCGGAATATTGATGCTTGATTCCCTCATCACTAAGAAATTCATCCAAGGTGTAGTTCTTGAACTCGGTGCCGTTGTCACTTCTTATCGTCAAAATCTTTGCATTGTGTTGACGTTGTGCTTCATTTGCAAAGTCAATGACGGTTTGTTGGGTCTCACTCTTCCTCTTGAAGAAATACACCCACGTGTACCTTGAGTAGTCATCCACAATCACCAAGCAATACTTTCTACCTCCAAGACTATCGAAGGACGGAGGCCCAAAGAGATCCATGTGAAGGAGCTCCAAAGGCCTTTTTGAATAAATGATAGTCGTGGGAGGGTGAGCCTTCTCATGTAGCTTTCCTTCGATACAGGCACTGCAAGCACGATCTTTAGCAAAACTAACATTCGTTAGTCCACGGACATGGTCCCCCTTTAGGAGACTTTGCAAAGATCTCATATTGACATGGGTTAAACGGCGATGCCAAAGCCATCCCACATCAACTTTAGCCATTAGGCATGTCGCGGTCTTAGTGGGTCACTCCGAAAAGTTAATCACATATAGACCGTTCTCGACATGCCCAACAAAGGCTACTTTAAGAGTCTTGCTCCACAAGAGGGCCACGGTATCGATATCAAAGAAAGTGGCAAAGCCCATGATTGCAAGTTGACGAACGGAAAGTAAATTGTATGCAAGGGACTCAACAAGCATGACCTTCTCGGTCGTGAGATCATGAGAGATGACCACCTTGCCAAGTCCCAATACCTTAGAAGATGAGGCGTCACCCCATTCGACATTGGTGGGCATAGATGGAACCGTGCGCACGTCCACCACCAAGTCCTTGCTTCCGGTCATATGGTTTGTAGCTCCGCTGTCGAGCAACCATGATCCACCACCGGAAGCAAACACCTACAAGAGATCAATGCTTGGTTTTAGGTACCCATTTTGTAATGGGTCCTTTGATGTTAGTAACAAGGGTCTTAGGAACCCAAATAGACCATTCAATGTACTCATGAAAAGAGCCAACAAATTTGGCATAAACATGCCCATCACTAGCACGGCACAACACATAAGAAGGATTAAAATCGCCGGCCTTGTTGGGTGAGGTGACATTGCCCTTCTTGACTTTGTTCTTCTTCTTCTCCACGGGAACACTCTCTCCCGCCCTCACAAAAGTTTGCATGAGGGGAGGAGGTCGTTTGGTCTTGTCATTCTTCTTCTTGTTCTTGGAGTTGGGGACGTACCCAACCCCTTCCTTCGCCACACCTCCTTTTTGGTTGATCAAGAGATCATTGAGGTTCTTCTTGCCTTGTATGCACGTCACAAGGCCTCTCTCAAGTTGCGCCTTAAACGATGCATTTTCCTCAACAAGATGCATATGCTCACAACACGGGTTAGTAGCATTTGCGTTATCAAGTAAAACCATATGAGGAAAAGTTGCTTTCTCCTTAGTTAGCTTCACTTGGAGTTGATCATGAGACTCCTTGAGACTCGCGTGAATACCCTTCAAGGCCTTGTGGGCCTTGTCAAGTATATCAAACTCCTCTTTGAGTCTAGCAAGATCAACCCCGAGTTTGGCTTTCTCGGAGTTTAGTACACAAGACACAACTAGGACATGATCATAGTCTTTCTCTAACTTAGCATGATCAACGTTGTGTGACTCCTCAAGAGCCAAACGAAGACCACGCTCTTCCTCAAGAGCATTGGAAAGATCCGAAATCTCATCGGCATAGTCACGACTATGCCCTTCCAACTTCGAGATGGTGTCTTCGTGAGCCTCGATCATGTCATTGGCCTCACCAAGTTGTTCCAAGAGAGCAACAAAGTGCTTCTTGGATTTTCCCTTGAGTTTACCCATAAAGGCCTCAAACTCGTTAGCCTCCACATTAGCTCCCTCAACTTCATTCATGCAATCCAATGGGGAAGGATGATTAATGATGGTAGTTTTGATGTTGGGGGTTACCTTGTTGGTGGCTTTAGCCATGAGGCACTTGGCGTTGGTGCACTTGTGACGTTGTTGCAATGGCAACGGAGGCCATGGCAACCGTCTCATCATCTTCATCATCGTCATCATCCTCATTGTATTCTTCTTGCACAACCAAGGCCTTGGGAGGAGTCTTCTTGGTGAAGTTGTTCTTGTTGGGGAACGACTTGGCCTTGTCCTTTCGGATGAGTTTGCCACCATTATCTTCCCTCTTCTCATACGGGCATTCCGCAACGAAATGACTCACATTGCCGCAATTGTAGCAAGTCCTCACACGTTGCTTGCCCCTTGTCCCACTTGAGTTGTTTTTGCTAAAGTTGGGCCTCGAGTTTTTCTTGCTCCAAAATTGCCTTGAAGCAAGAGCCATGTGTTCATGATATGCATACTTTGTATCTTCGGGGTTGCTCTCCTCTTCTTCCTCTTCTTCTTCTTCCATGGTGAGCTTGGCCTTCAAAGCAAGGTTGGGCTTCTTTGCCCGTTGAGACCGGAGCACCGCATTGTCGGCGGTCTTGTCCAAGATGTTCATGGCCACAAACTCATCCAACACCTCGCTTGAGGTCAAAGTGTGGAAGTCCGGTCTTTGGCGGATGACGGAGGACATGGCCTTGTGGTAGGGCATCATTGCCTTGAGGAATTTGCGCTTGATCCAATTATCATCCGTGTCCTTGCTCCCGTGATCTCGTAGTGAGACCGCGAGTTTGGTGACTCTCCGAAAAAGCTCACGAGGCTCTTCATCTTCCTTCATTGCAAATTCATCGGCCTCATCTTGTACCACTTCATAGTTGGAGCGTTGAATGCTTGCGCTTCCCCGGTAGAGAGACACGACACAATGCCATGCATCTTTGGCCAAGGAGTAAGGGCGAAGATGAGGTAGGTCTTCGGGTGGAATTGCATCTTGAATGATGAAGAGAGCATTCTCATTGAATTGATTGTCCGCGGCTTCTCGAGGAGTGAGGTTGCTTGGATCATGTGGGTAAAAACCCTCTTCAATGATTCTCCAAAGGTTAGTGTTCACATGATTTAAATGACGTTTAAAGCGGTAAACCCAAGAATCAAAGTCCTCATTTTTCACAATCTTAGGAGGAGGACCGGCATGATTCAAATGAGTAGAAGGAACCGGTCCACCATAAACAAGTGGTGGTTCCACGTGGGCAAAAATGCCGGTGCCATTCTTGCCACTCAAAGAAGGAGCCTTTTCACTACTAGCTTCCCCCTTGTCGGGGATAGCATCCGACACCTTGTTGGCGGGATCCCCCACTTTCAACGGTGCGGTGGATAGTTTAAGCCCCTCAAGGAATTTAGTAAACATGCTTTCAACTTCGGTCGTCATGGAAGTTTTCAATGTCTCCAAGGCTACATTGAACTCCTCACGAGAGACCAAAGTTCCCCCATCGCCCGTAGACGAGATAGGATTCACACCGGAGTGTTCCTCCGCACCGTCTACGGTATCAACCATACTCTTTGGACGGTAAAGTCCTTAATAAAGAGACGAGGCTCTGATACCAATTGAAAGGATCGATATGGTTGACTAGAGGGGGGGTGAATAGGCAACTACCAATTTTTAGCTTTTCTTTACCAAATTAATCTTTGCATCAAAGTAGGTTGTCTAGATGTGCAACTAGGTGAGCAACCTATATGATGCAACAACAACAAGCACACAAGCAAGCAAGGGAATAAACACTAAAGAGCTTGCACAAGTAAAGGTAAGAGATAACCAAGAGTGGATCCGGTGAAGACGAGGATGTGTTACGAAGTTCCTTCCTTTTGAGGGGAAGTACGTCTCCGTTGGAGCGGTGTGGAGGCACAATGCTCCCCAAGAAGCCACTAGGGCCACCATATTCTCCTCACGCCCTCACACGATGCGAGATGCCGTGATTCCACTATTGGTGCCCTTGAAGGCGGCGACCGAACCTTTACAAACAAGGTTGGGGCAAACTCCACAACTTAATCGGAGGCTCCCAACAAGACCACGAAGCTTCACCACAATGGAATATGGCTCCGAGGCGACCTCAACCGTCTAGGGTGCTCAAACACCCAAGAGTAACAAGATCCGCTAAGGATGAATGGGGGAATCAAAAATCCCTTGGTGGAAGTGTAGATCGGAGCCTTCTCAACCACTCCCGAGCAAATCAACGAGTTTGATTGGCTAGGGAGATAGATCGGGCAAAAGGAAGCTTGGGGTATTCAATGGAGCTTGAGCAATAAATGGTGCTTGGGGCAATAATGAAGGTTGGGGGAAGAGGTAAGGCAAAGAGGGAGGAGAAGGAGCCCTTTTATAGTGGGGGAAACAAGTCAACCGTTACCCCCCACTCAGCCCCGCAGAGGGCGGTACTGCCGCGGAGGCAGAGCGGTACTGCCGCCCTCAAGCGGTACTACCGCTCCCCCTCAGCGGTACTACCGCGCCAGAAGAGAAGGGCTGGGGCAGGGGCCCAGGGCGGTACTACCGCGGAGGCAGAGCGGTACTACCGCTCTCAAGCAGTACTACCGCCACTACTGGCGCAGCTAGTACCGCAAAACCCGACATGAGAAAATGCGCGCAAGAATCGAAGCGGAAGGAGCACCATGCCACAACGGTACTGTGGCTGAGCCCAGCAAGCGGTACTACCGCTCCGAGGAGCGGTATACCGCTACAGACGCAGTGACAGGACGGTAGGAGCACGGAACCGCAGAGGTACTGCCGCTGAGGCCACCCAGCGGTACTACCGCTCCGGGGAGTGGTACTACCGCACCAGGGAGCGGTACTACCGCTTAGGGAGTCTCAGCCGCACTACCGCTGTGGACCGCGGTACTACCGCTGGGTCCTGGACAAGCAGAGGAAGGAGGGAAAGAAAGGCCCCATAGGTGCGGAAAGAAACGGAGGGTGTGATGAGAACGTGTACGTGTTGATTCCACCCAAGCCATACCGAAGCGGACCCCCTCTTGATAGTACGGTGACTACTACGAAACTTAGTCCACCAACAAAGTCACGGAATAGACTACACCGTCTTGAGTAGAGCGCCGAGGGGAAATAATCGTTCCGTGCCGAAGGATGAATATCTGAAAGCACTCAAAGCACATGATTAGTCCGCAAATGCATTGTCATCAATCACCAAAACACCGTAGGGATAAATAAGCCCTTACAGCTGTGATATTCTTTCTACAATTATTATTACCTAAAAGCCTGTTAAAAGGCTAGTGCAGGCTTCGGTCAGCCTGCTTTTGGCAGACTGAACCTTTTTTATCACCGTACCCATGAGGACACGGTGTTCATCTACAATGGAAGCACCTCGCAATGCTTCCGGCAGATCATCCGACGCCTCTGGTTGGACGGAGGCCACCAGCGGAACAGGCACACCCCCTCCTTTCGGGGAAGGCCGTTCGTCAGACTTCGGAGCCGTGCAGGTCTCCGGAATGATGTCCAACTAAGGGCGGAATGGAACTCGCCCCCACCATCAGTCCCCATGGGGGTTTCTTCCCCCATGTGTCCGGCGGCCGTGGAGTCATCCTTGGACGCCGCCCTGACGATCTCCATAGCCTCCCCTTGGTTGGGAAAGGCCCTTTGGGACACCACCTCATCATCGCCTTTGGGCGAGGCAGAGTGAGCAGGTGGCGGCAACATGCTAGCCATCTCCTTCGAGTCTAGGGATCCCTCTATCGAGGATTGTGGAGAACTGTCGCGGGCCGGACTGCAATAGTATAAACTAAACATATTAATATGGCAAAGGCGAAGGGCCATACATTTGGATGAACATAAGGTCTTTTGTACTCACGAAGCGGCCCGAGGCTTGGTCTGGGGCATTCGTTCCGGACTGCTATCGACATCCCACGCGAAGTTATCCGCGAGAGAGCCGTTCCCCCTCTTGGGTGCCTTCATCTCCAGGTTCGTGGAGGCCACCCTTTTATTCCTCCCCCCCCCCCTCAGGGGGGGGGGGAGTTGTCTTCTTCCTCCTCCTCCTCGTCATCTTCAGCGACCGAAGGGTCAGTCTCGTCTTTGGACGACAAGTCTGAAGTATCCTTTCACCGAAGGCCACTCCTGGTCCCCTTGGCCGCCTTCTTGGTCTTCTTCTCTGGCACTTCATAAGGCATCGGTAACAACATCATCATCAAGAGTGGGGTCTCTTCGTCTTTGGGTAGCGGGGCTGGACAGTCAATCCGCCTTGCTATGTCGGTCTAGGCCTAAGGAAAAAATTGATAGGAGAGCTTAGACTTCTTTCTCACAACGTGCTAGTAAATATTATGCCTTGAGAGCGTGAAAGAACTTGCTGAATTAGCTTGGCACTTTGAGCTAAGCCCATGATCCTCGGTTGTAGGCGGTGGCGTCTCGCCGGCCTTAAAAAGAACTTTCCAGATATCCTCGTGCATTGTGCCGAAGAGCTCTAGCAGTGTCTAGTGCTTGGCCGGATCGAATTCCCACAAATAGCAAGTCCGGCGTTGGCACAGGAGGATCCGGCGGATGAGCATAACTTGGATCACATTGACAAGCTTGATCCTGTTGGATATCATGTTCTGGACACATGTCTGGAGCCCTGTCAGCTCGCCCGGAGAACCCCAGGTTAGGACCTTCTCTTGCCAGGAGGTGAGCCGCATCGGAGCTCCGGATCGGAATTCGGGGGCCGCCGTCCAGTTGGTGTCGCGCGGCTCGGTGATGTAGAACCACCCCGACTGCCATCCCTTCACCGTTTCCACAAAAGAACCTTCGAGCCAGGTGACGTTGGGCATCCTACCCAACATACTCCGCCTCACTCTGCCTTTTGACTGCCCACCACCTTCGGCTTCACATTGATGGTCCTCGGCCATAGGACGAAATGAGGTGGGATGCGGAGAAAGGCCTCGCACACAACTATAAATGCCGAGATGTTGAGGATAAAGTTGGCGGCTAGATCATGGAAATCTAGAACATAATAAAACATCAGTCCACGGACAAACGGGTGGAGAGGGAATCCCAACCCGCGAACAAAATGCGTGAGGAATACCACTCTCTCATGAGGCTCGGGGGTGGCGACGATCTGTCCCTTGGTCGGAAGTCGGTAAACTATCTCCTTGGCCAGGTATCCGGCCTCTCGGAGCTCCTCTATATTTTTCCTTCTTAACGGAGCAGGCCATCCACTTGCCGCCGGCTCCGGATCCGGACATGCTTGGGTGTTTGTTTGAATGGGAACGAATGAGGACTTGGGCGTTGGAGCTCAAGAGCATAGAGGCAGGGAGAAAGCATGGGAGAAGAAAGGGGAATCTTATCTCCTTATAAGGGCGGTGAATATCGAACCCCCCCCCCCATTCGCCTTAAAATTCGCCTGCTCCCAAGGGTTTTCTAAACGGCGCGGTTGGGTTACCCATGCCCGTATTGATGAGAATCCCGTAATAAGGGGACACGATCTCTGCTTTGACAAGACGTGCCAATGACAACCGCGTCTCGAAATGTGGGGCAAAAACGGTTCAAAATTATGACCGGACAGGCGTGATGTCGCATTACTAAAGTTGTCAGCAGATTGGACTTGTGTGTTATTATATTCTCTCTGCGGTTGTGTGCGGTGTGTGTTACAGGTCCGGACACGATCAATTCGTCTGGAGACTATTCGGGAGTTCGGAAGGAGGAACCCGCCTTGCAATGACGAAGATAGCACTACGCGCCGGATACCTTGTCATTGAAGCCAGGTTCAGGGGCTACTGAGGGAGTCCTGGACTAAGGGGTCCTCGGGCATCTGGTCTGTTATCTCTGGGCCGGACTGATGGGCTATGAGGATATGAAGACCGATGACTGTACCTGTGTCCGGATGGGACTCTCCTTGGCGTGGAAGGCAAGCTTGGTGAAAAACTATGGAGATTCCCCCTTATGTAACCGACTCTATGTAACCCTAGATCCCCCGGTGTCTATATAAACCGGAGGGTGTAGTCCGGAAAGGATATACTCAATACCTTAGTCATACAGGCTAGACTTCTAGGGTTTTGATAACCCACAAGTATAGGGGATCGCAACAGCTTTCGAGGGTAGAGTATTCAACCCAAATTTATTGATTCGACACAAGGGGAGCCAAAGAATATTCTCAAGTATTAGCAGCTGAGTTGTCAATTCAACCACACCTGGAAACTTAGTATTTGCAGCAAAGTGTTTAGTAGCAAAGTAATATGATAGTGATGGTAACGGTAACAAAAGAGTAACGAAAGCAAAGTAATGTTTTTGGTATTTTGTAGTGATTGTAACAATAGCAATGGGAAAGTAAATAAGCGTAAACCAGTATATGGAAAGCTCGTAGGCATTGGATCAATGATGGATAATTATGCCGGGTGCGGTTCATCATGTAACAGTCATAACATAGGGTGACATAGAACTAACTCCAATTCATCAATGTAATGTAGGCATGTATTCTGAATATAGTCATACATGCTTATGGAAAAGAACTTGCATGACATCTTTTGTCCTACCCTCCTGTGGCAGCGGGGTCCTAATGGAAACTAAGGGATATTAAGGCCTCCTTTTAATAGAGAACCGGAACAAAGCATTAGAATACATGAACTCCTCAAACTACGGTCATCACCGGTAAGTATCCCGATTATTGTCACTTCGGGGTTAACGGATCATAACACATAATAGGTGACTATAGACTTGCAAGATAGGATCAAGAACTCTCATATATTGATGAAAACATAATAGGTTCAGATCTGAAATCATGGCACTCGGGCCCTAGTGACAAGCATTAAGCATAGCAAAGTCATAGCAACATCAATCTCAGAACATAGTGGATACTAGGGATCAAACCCTAACAAAAATAACTCGATTACATGATAAATCTCATCCAACCTATCACCGTCCAGCAAGCCTACGATGGAATTACTCACGCACGGCAGTGAGCATCATGAAATTGGTGATGGAGGATGGTTGATGATGACGACGGCGACGAATCCCCCTCTCCGGAGCCCCGAACGGATGCCGGATCAGCCCTCCCGAGAGGTTTTAGGGCTTGGCGGCGGCTCCTATCGTAAAACGCGATGATTTCTTCTCTCCTATTTTTTTCTCCCCGAAAGCAGTTATATAGAGTTGGAGTTGGAGACGGGAGGTCTCCAGGGGGGCCACGAGGTAGGGGGTGCGCCCTAGGGGGGGCGCCCCCCACCCTCGTGGAAAGGGTGTGCACCCCCTGGTCTTCATCTTTGGCGAGGATTTTTTATTATTTATTGTAAGATATTCCGTGGAGTTTCAGGTCATTCCGAGAACTTTTGTTTTCTGCACATAAAACAACATCATGGCAATTCTGCTGAAAACAGCATCAGTCTGGGTTAGTTCCATTCAAATCATACAAGTTAGAGTCCAAAACAAGGGCAAAAGTGTTTGGAAAAGTAGATACGACAGAGATGTATCAACTCCCCCAAGCTTAAACCCTTGCTTGTCCTCAAGCAATTCAGTTGACAAACTGGAAGAAATAAAGAAAAACTTTTACAAACTCCGTTTCCTCTTGTTGTTATAAATATGTCAAGCTAGCATTCAAGTTTTCAGCAAAGATTGTAACTAACCACATTTGCAATAATTCTCAGGTCTCATGATTACGCATATCAATAGCATAATCAACTAGCAAGCCATAATAATAAATCTCGGATGACAACACTTTTCTCAAAACAATCATAATATGATATAACAAGATGGTATCTCGCTAGCCCTTTCTGAGACCGCAAAACATAAATGCATAGCACCTTTAAAGATCAAGGACTGACTAGACATTGTAATTCATGGTAAAAGAGATCCAATCATAGTCACACCTAATATAAATTAAGAGTGATGAATGCAAATGGCAGCTGCGCTCTCCAGCTGGTGCTTTTGATAAGAGGGTGATGACTCAACATAAAAGTAAATGGATAGGCCCTTCGTAGAGGGAAGCAAGGATTTGTAGAGGTGCCAGAGCTCGGTTTTAAAATAGAGGTGAATAATATTTTGAGCGGTATACTTTCATTGTCAACATAACAACCAAGAGCTGGCGATATCTTCCATGCTACACACATTATAGGCGGTTCCCAAACAGAATGGTAAAGTTTATACTCTCCCTCCACCAACAAACATCAATCCATGGCTTGCTCGAAACAACGAGTGCCTCCAACATACATCAGGTCCCAGGGAGAGTTTTGTTTGCAATTATTTTGATTTAGTTTGCATAAAGCATGGGACTGGGCATCCCGGTGACCAGTCATTTATCTCGTGAGTGAGGAGCGGAGTCCACTCCTTTTGACAATAACCCGCCTAACATGGAAGATACAGACAACCCTAGTTGATACATGAGCTATTCAAGCATAAAAAACAGGATGATTATTTGAAGGTTTAGAGTTTGGCACATACAAATTTACTTGGAACGGCAGGTAGATACCGCATATAGGAAGGTATAGTGGACTCATGTGGAATAACTTCGGGTTTAAGGAGTTTGGATGCACAAGCAGTATTCCCTCTTAGTACAGGTGAAGGCTAGCAAAATACTGGGAAGCGACCAACTAGAGAGCGACAACAGCCTTGTACATGCATTAAAATTAATAAACATTGGATGCAAGCATGAGTAGGATATAATCCACCATGAACATAAATATCGTGAAGGCTATGTTGATTTGTTTCAACTACATGCGTGAACATGTGCCAAGTCAAGTCACTTAAATCATTCAGAGGAGGATACCACCCTATCATACCACATCATAACCATTTTAATAGCATGTTGGCACGCAAGGTAAACCATTATAACTCATAGCTAATCAAGCATGGCACAAGCAACTATGATCTCTAGTTGTCATTGCAAACATGTTTATTCATAACAAGCTGAATCAAGAACGATGAACTCATCATATTTACAAAAACAAAAGAGGTAGAGTTCATACCAGCTTTTCTCATCTCAGTCAGTCCATCATATATCATCATAATTGCCTTTCACTTGCACGACCGAATGATGTGAATAATAATAAGAGTGCACGTGCATTGGACTAAGCTGGACTCTGCGAGCATTCAATAAACAGGAGAAGACAAAGCAATATGGGCTCTTGGTTAAATCAACAATAAAGCATATAAGAGCCACTTCAACAATTTAATCATGGTCTTCTCCTACTGACCCCCAAAGAAAAGAAAAGAAATAAAACTATTTACACGGGAAAGCTCCCAACAAGCAAAAGAAGAACAGGAAATATTTTGGGTTTTCTTTTTAATTACTACTACAAGCATGGAAAGTAAATTAATTAAAAGCTACAACTATTTTTTTGGTTTTTTCTTAAGGTTTATTAAACACACAAGAAGAAAGCATAAAAGGAAATAAACTAGCATGGATGATACAATGAAAAAGTATGAGCACCGACATCTAGCAATGAGTGTGCGTGAACATAAATGTAATGTCGGTGAGAAATACGTACCCCCCCCCCCAAGCTTAGGCGTTTGGCCTAAGTTGGTCTATGGCCACGGCTGGCCTGGCTGATATCCATAATAATAGTTGTTGGGGTCGTACTGCGATGAGGAAGAAGAAGGCTCCGATTGCCACTGGCTCGCAATCATCTCCGGATCCCACTGATAGTTAGACTGTTGTGAAGGATCAAATTGTGGTTCCAGTTCTGGCTCCTCGGCTGGTGCAGGGTTCCGGTAGGCATGGATAGCCGTCAACGGAACAAGGTACGTGCCTACAGTCAAATCAAACAAAGAAGGAGCAGGCAAGGTAATAGTCTCAGGATGATGTTTATTAAAGAACAATTGATATTAAGCTCTCCTGCCCTGTTCTTAACAATAAAATCATGCCACCATACTTTTATAATCTAAATAAACACGAGGCAGCACTTTTTCTTCCTTCTCAGCATGCCTAATAGGTATGTTAAAATGTGTTGCTATGCGTGTAGCATAGATGCCTCCAAAGATGGGACCCTTAGTACGGTTCATACTTAACCGTCTAGCAATAATGCCGCCCATACTAAAAGTGTTATCACTGTATAAACCTTGGAGCAAAATAATAATATCAGGGATACTAAGGTTTCCACAGTTTCCATGACCAATTAAGCAACGACTAGCAAATAATGCAAAGTAACATAAGACAGGAAAATGTATGCTAGTGATTCGTGCATCGGAAACCTTCCTAGTTTCCCCTGCAGTGATAGTATTAATAAATCCCTCCACATCATCCCGATGTGGTTCTTCTCTCTTGCCCTCAAAAGGGCGTAAAAAATCCGACAAAAAATCATAAAGTGACATCTCCTTATGCTCATCATATAAATAAAACTCCACCGTAGGTGGTGAGTTCCTAGAATGAAAATGAAAGTTTTGCACAAAGGTATTTGTGAGTAAGAGATACTGATCGCATTGGTCGTGGAGGAAAGAGGTGAGGCCTGCATTATGAGCCAACTCATGAAAATCTTCATAAATCCCGGCTGCTCTTAAGAAATCCTTGGAAGGCCATTCACATGCCCGAACCTCCGTGGTGCGCGGCAAATTATACTTAGGCTTCGGTGCCTTTTCCTTCGAGCTTTGGCTCGATGAGCCCCTCAATAATCTCCTCATCATTTTCTGAAAAATTCTGAAATTTTTAGTAACTTCAAAATAAAAGTAAACCAAACTCAATAATATTGATAGCAACTACTCCTACAAGTGCCTAGGGCCTATATCATGCATAAAAACTACTTTTGACCATATAAATTTGGGGCCATTTGCATTTCTGTCCCTAACTCGAACCACCTACTCAGATTTGCCCCTAATTTCAAAGCCTGCTCAAAATTGCCCCTCTGCCGTTAGGTGCACTTATAGAAATGCCCTTCCGTGCCGTTTCCGTCCAGTCAAAGACCTTTGACCGTCTAGGGAACATTTTTTAGACAGTCTTACCCCTCTCAGCATATGACACTTACACGCGGGCCCATCATCCCTAGAAAAAAAGAAAAATTGCCCCCTCTCTCACCTTTACTATCACTCACATGTGGGCCCCACCCTAAAAAATAAAAGGAAAGACATCTCACACACACTTACACGCAGACCCCAACCAAATACGGAGTAATTTTTATTAGCAATGGCATAATTAACAATTGGTTAGCCTAACTACGCATTTATTTATGTAACTAGTTGCTGTCAAAACAATATTTTACCTAACTAACTGCCGAAGCCCACATGGCCCACCGTGGCCGAACGCCGGCGCCCGTGCATGAAGGCACGACGGCGGCGTAGGGGAGGATGACCGAGCGGTCTAGGGGCTATGAGACGAGGATTGCAATGATGCTGGCACAAATCTGCACTGGCCGGGGGTGGTCGGGTTCGGCGGGGCTTTTAGAGACCACGACGGCGGCGAGCTCTCGCGACGGCGAGTGGCGGCGCTAGGCAGGGAGGAGCTACGGGCACGAGGAGGTCTAGGCAAAAAGGGGGAAATGTCCTACAGCTCGCCACGAACTCGAGGATGCTCTCAGAAATAGTAGGGGTAGCACATCAGAGGAGATCGGGCAACGAGCGTCGCCGGTCATCGGAGGTCATTGCCATCGATTCCGGCGTGCCCTGCTCCAATTACTAGCGGGCAGGGCCCCTCCTCGAGCTCTCTATTCCTTCAAGATCGTCAATTTTGCGCTCGGAGGTACCCTGCGAGCTCCCCGCGATGACCATGTCCATGTGCCACTGGACTCCATCGGGCGCTGGATCTGGTGGCCTCCTGCGCACCTAACTGGTGCCAGTCGACGTGTTACGGTATGATGGTGAGCTCACCGCGGCCATGCCACCGAGCCTGGCACCGCCGCTTGTTGCTGGCCGTCGCCAGTTCCCTGTACACGCCGGAGTTGAGATTGAGAGAGGGAGAGACACGGAGGGAAGAGAGAGAATATTTTTTTTCTTTTTCCTTTTCTTTTTCTTTGGGTGGGCCCTAGATGTAAGTGACACATGCATAGAGGGGCAAAAATGTCCAAATAACGTCTCCTAAACGGTCAAAACTCTTTGACCAGACGGAAATGGCACGGAAGGGCATTTCTGTAAGGTAACCTAACGGCGAAGGGGCAAATTTGAGCACCCTTTGAAATTAGGGGTAAATCTGAGTAGTGGGTTCGAGTTAGGGACACAAATGTAAAAGACCCATAAATTTGACATGCAAGCTCAAGAACAGGGTCACCTAAGTACTAAAAATTTGCAATGAATAAAGGACTAGAACAGAAACTAATTGGACCAATGGAGGAGTCACATACCAAGGAACAATCTCCCCAAGCAGTTTTGTGAGAGGTGCTTTGAGCAACAAGATCGAAAATGGCAGCAAAGAGGGCTGGAACTCGTGCTTGAGTTGGTTTTTCGTGTTTGTGGGAGGAAGAAGAAGAGGATGGGTGCAGGAGTAAGTGGAGGAGGGCCACCGTGGGCCCACGAGGCAGGGGGCGCACCCTCCACCCTCGTGGCAAGGTGGTTGGCCCCCCTGGTGTGTTCTTTGTTCCATAAATCCTCAAATATTCCCAAAAAATCATATTAAATTGGCATGTCATTCTGAGGACTTTTATTTTCGAGGTATTTTTATATTGCATGGATAATCAGATAACAGACAGAAAATTATTTATTTTTATTTATTTAATATAAATAACAGAAAGTAAAAGTGGGGTACAGAAGGTTGTGCTTCTAGTTTCATCCATCTCATGCTCGTCAAAAGGAATCCACTAACAAGGTTGATCAAGTCTTGTTAACAAACTCATTTCGATTAACATGAAACCGGAGAAATTTCGAATAACACTAGGTTACCTCAACGGGGATATGCACATCCCCAATAATAAGAATATCATATTTCTTCTTGACAGTAGGTAGAGGAAATTCAAAACCTCCAAATATAATCGATGGAATTTTTCCAATAGTGTTGATGCTATGAACTTGAGGTTGTTTCCTCGGAAAGTGTACCGTATGCTCATTACCATTAACATGAAAAGTGACATTGCCTTTGTTGCAATCAATAACAGCCCCTGCAGTATTAAGAAAAGGTCTTCCAAGAATAATAGACATACTATCGTCCTCGGGAATATCAAGAATAACAAAGTCCGTTAAAATAGTAACGTTTGCAACCACAACAGGCACGTCCTCACAAATACCGACAGGTATAGCAGTTGATTTATCAGCCATTTGCAAAGATATTTCAGTAGGTGTCAACTTATTCAAGTCAAGTCTACGATATAAAGAGAGGGGCATAACACTAACACCGGCTCCAAGATCACATAAAGCGTTTTTATCATAGTTTCTTTTAATGGAGCATGGTATAGTAGGTACTCCTGGATCTCCAAGTTTCTTTGGTATTCCACCCTTAAAAGTATAATTAGCAAGCATGGTGGAAATTTCAGCTTCCGGTATCTTTCTTTTATTTGTAATAATATCTTTCATGTACTTAGCATAAGGATTTGTTTTAAGCATATCAGTTAATCGCATACGTAAAAAGATAGGTCTAATCATTTCAGCAAAGCGCTCAAATCCTCATCATCCTTTTTCTTGGATGGTTTGGGAGGAAAAGGCATGGGTTTCTGAACCCAAGGCTCTCTTTCTTTACCATGTTTCCTAGCAATAAAGTCTTTCTTATCATAACGTTGATTCTTTGATTGTGGGTTATCAAGATCAACAGCAGGTTTAATTTCTACATCATTATCATTACTAGGTTGGGCATCATTATGAACATCATCATTAACATTTTCATTAGGTTCATGTTCATTGCCAGATTGTGTTTCAGCATCAGACATAGAGATATCATTTGGATTATCGGGTGGTTCAGCAATAGGTTCACTAGAAGTTTGCACAGTTCTATCATTTTTCTTTTTCTTCCTTTTAGAAGAACTAGGTGCATCAATTTTATTTCTCTGAGAATCTTGCTCAATTCTCTTAGGGTGGCCTTCAGGATACAAAGGTTCCTGAGTCATTCTACCAATTCTAGTAGCCACTTTAACAGCATAATAGTTTTTCTTACTATTCATCTCATTGAGCAATTCCTTTTGAGCTTTAAGTACTTGTTCTACTTGAGTGGTAACCATAGAAGCATGTTTGCTAACAAGTTATGTTCACCTCTAATATTAGTCATATAGTCACCCAAGTATTTAATCATATCAGCATCTTGTTTTAATTGTCTACCAAAATAAGCATTGAAGTCTTCTTGCTTAAACATAAAATTATCAAACTCATCCAAGCATTGACTAGCAATTTTAGCAGGAGGGATTTCAGCTTTATGATATCTATAGAGAGAATTTACCTTTACTACCTGTGTCGGGTTATCGGGGTCTGGAGGTTCTTCAATAAATAAAGGATTAAGATCATATGTTTCTTCGACAGGCGGTAAATTAAGACCATGTATTTCTTCAATGGGAGGTAAATTCTTAACATCTTCAGCTTTAATACCTTTTTCTTTCATAGATTTCTTTGCCTCTTGCATATCTTCAGGACTGAGAAATAGAACACCTCTCTTCTTCGGAGATGGTTTAGGAATAGGATCATTAATTGGAGTAGGAGCTCACTCAGGAGGTGGCTCAGGAGGTGCCCAATTATTTTCATTTGTCAACATATTATTCAATAAGATTTCAGCTTCATCCGGTGTTCTTTCCCTGAAAAGAGAACCAGCACAACTATCCAGGTAATCTCTGGAAGCATCGAATTAGTCCATTATAAAAGATATCAAGTATTTCATTTTTCTTAAGAGGATGATCAGGCAAAGCATTAAGTAACTTGAGAAGCCTCCCCCAAGCTTGTGGGACACTCTCTTCTTTAATTTTCACAAAATTGTATATTTCCTTCAAAGCAGCTTGTTTCTTATGAGCAGGGAAATATTTAGCAGAGAAGTAGTAAATCATATCCTGGGGACTACGCACACAACCGGGATCAAGAGAATTAAACCATATTTTAGCATCACCCTTTAATGAGAACGGAAATATTTTAAGGATATAAAAGTAGCGAGATCTCTCATCATTAGTGAATAGGGTGGCTATATCATTTAATTTAGTAAGATGTGCCACAATAGTTTCAGATTCATAACCATGAAAAGGATCAGATTCAACCAAAGTAATTATATCAGGATCAACAGAGAATTCATAATCCTTATCAGTAACACAGATAGGTGAAGTAGCAAAAGCAGGGTCAGGTCTCATCCTAGCATCTAGAGATTGCTTATTCCATTTAGCTAATAACCTTTTAAGTTCATATCTATCTTTGCAAGCTAAAATAACTAAAGAAGCTTCTTGATCAAATAAATAACCCTCGGGAATAACAAGTGATTCCTCATCATCACTTTCATCTTCATAATCAGATTCAATATTTTCAATCTCTCTAGCCCTAGCAAGTCGTTCCTTGAGAAAATCACTAGGTGGCATAGTAGTATCAGGCATAGAGGTAGTTTCGTCATAAGTATCATGTATAGCAGAAGTGGCATCATCAATAACATGCGGCATATCAGAACGAATAGCAGAAGTAGGTTTAGGTGTCGCAAGCTACCTCATAACAGAAGGTGAATCAAGTGCAGAGCTAGATGGCAGTTCCTTACCTCCCCTCGTAGTTGAGGGATAAATTGTTGTCTTAGCGTCTTTCAAATTCTTCATAGTGTCCAGCAGATATAAATCCCAAGTGACTCAAAGAATAGAGCTATGCTCCCCGGCAACGGTGCCAGAAATTAGTCTTGATAACCCACAAGTATAGGGGATCGCAATAGCTTTCGAGGGTAGAGTATTCAACCCAAATTTATTGATTCGACACAAGGGGAGTCAAAGAATATTCTCAAGTATTAGCAGCTGAGTTGTCAATTCAACCACACCTGGAAACTTAGTATCTGCAGCAAAGTGTTTAGTAGCAAAGTAATATGATAGTGATGGTAACGGTAACAAAAGAGTAACAAAAGCAAAGTAATGTTTTTGGTATTTTGTAGTGATTGTAACAATAGCAACGGGAAAGTAAATAAGTGTAAACCAGTATATGGAAAGCTCGTAGGCATTGGATCAATGATGGATAATTATGCCGGATGCGGTTCATCATGTAACAGTCATAACATAGGGTGACACAGAACTAGCTCCAATTCATCAATGTAATGTAGGCATGTATTCCGAATATAGTCATACGTGTTTATGGAAAAGAACTTGCATGACATCTTTTGTCCTACACTCCCATGGCAGTGGGGTCCTAATGGAAACTAAGGGATATTAAGGCCTCCTTTTAATAGAGAACTGGAACAAAGCATTAGCACATAGTGAATACATGAACTCCTCAAACTACGGTCATCACCGGTAAGTATCCCGATTATTGTCACTTTGGGGTTAATGGATCATAACACATAATAGGTGACTATAGACTTGCAAGATAGGATCAAGAACTCTCATATATTGATGAAAACATAATAGGTTCAGATCTGAAATCATGGCACTCGGGCCCTAGTGACAAGCATTAAGCATAGCAAAGTCATAGCAACATCAATCTCAGAACATAGTGGATACTAGGGATCAAACCCTAACAAAACTAACTCAATTACATGATAAATCTCATCCAACCCATCACCGTCCAGCAAGCCTAGGATGGAATTACTCACGCACGACGGTGAGCATCATGAAATTGGTGATGGAGGATGGTTGATGATGACGACGACGACGAATCCCCCTCTCCGGAGCCCCGAACGGACTCCGGATCAGCCCTCCCGGGAGGTTTTAGGGCTTGGCGGCGGCTCCGTATCGTAAAACGCGATGATTTCTTCTCTCCTATTTTTTTCTCCCCGAAAGCAGTTATATAGAGTTGGAGTTGGAGTCGGGAAGTCTCCAGGGGGGCCATGAGGTAGGGGGGCACGCCCCCCACCCTCGTGGCAAGGGTTTGGGCCCCCTGGTCTTCATCTTTGACGAGGATTTTTTATTATTTATTGTAAGATATTCCGTGGAGTTTCAGGTCATTTCAAGAACTTTTGTTTTCTGCACATAAAACAACATCATGGCAATTCTGCTGAAAACAGCGTCAGTCCGGGTTAGTTCCATTCAAATCATACAAGTTAGAGCCCAAAACAAGGGCAAAAGTGTTTGGAAAAGTAGATACGACGGAGACGTATCAGGTTTAGCTATTACGATCTCGTGGTAGATCAACTCTTGTAATACTCGTATTCATTAATATTAATCAAGCAGGACATAGGGTATTACCTCCATCAAGAGGGCCCGAACCTGGGTAAAACTTCGTGTCCCCTGCCTCCTGTTACCATCAACCTTAGACGCATAGTTCGGGACCCCCTACCCGAGATCTGCCGGTTTTGACACCGACAACGGTACGCAACACTATTCTGCCGGACAAAAGCCTGACCAAAAGGGCATCTAGTAATAGAGACCACACCCATGTGCTTGGAGAGGAGGAACTCTTGCAAGATTTCCCTGACAGTGGCAAAGGCAACCTCACCTTGTGGCATTGGGATGACGGTGACGATGGCGAGATCTTCATTGGCTGGAACCAACTTTCCATGGATGACACGATGGCGGGCCGTCCGACCGGCAACCTCGATAGCATGGCAGCCAGCAGGGAGGAAAGGGGCTGGGTCAAATGGGAAGGTAGCCCATTGATGGAGCTGCAACAGAAGCAGGGAAAACCCTAGGCGTGGAGGTGGAGATGCAGTGCTGCAGCAGAGGTTGTGGTGGGCGGTGGGAATGCGAGACGGCAGGAGCTGTAATGCGCTCGTCAGAGCGATTTGATTGATCAAAGGAGGGTGATGTGTCTCTGCTAGTGGGGCCACCTGTGGGCGAAGGGCGGTTGTCACGGCGATCAGCCAAAGATGGACGCGGCGATTAGGGAGCCAGCCTAACAGGGGAAGTGGGAGCGTTAACCTTGCCCCCAAACCTGCAATTGGCCTGAATGTGGCTGAAGCGCTTGCAGCCATTGCAACGGATTCTACTGGTCCACTTGGGCCGAAGGTGGCCCGAAGTAAGGCAACGAATGCAGAAATCAGCATGATTGCAATGGGCCTCAGGAGAGCTGCTCAAAGGCCCAGAAATTTGAATAGCCGACGATCCCGCCCTGCCTAAAGCAATGTTATTGGGAGAAGTTAATATCATAGTTAAGGTAGGCCTTGACTGCACTAAACGCTCGCAAGCAGGAAGAACGCATGGATTACGTTCTTCAGAGATGTGATCGATGGAGGAAAAGATTCGAGGAGTTTGAACCGCAATAGCATAGGACCTACGATCATTTGATCAATCAACCAAGGTCCATTCTTGGTCCAATTCTTGCATGTACAAATGATACTCTTTACGGAAATCCGGACCACCTCGTCCCTAGAGAAAGAAGCCCATGTTGAAAAGATCATTCACATAATTTCTCCCTTTGATAATCGCAAAACCAACTTCCTTAGAGAGAATACTGAATTTGAATGGTCAATTCTGAAGACAGGAGACCTAGAAGCAGGAAGCATGCCCACCAAAGCAAGATCGAAGAATGAGACTAACCAATTAACTGTTGATACGGAGCTTAGATCTGCAGACCTCCACCACGGGAAAGAATTCCCGATGGCTGTCACCCTCAACGTGATTAACTGGTACTCCGAACTGCTTCCAGATGTAGGCCTCAAAAGCCAGGCTTGGTTCAAACTTGAGATCCGAGAAAGCCATGGGGGCAAGACAATGAAGCCTGGGCGAAGGAGATGCTTGGCCGACAGTGCCAGAGTGGCCGCTGTCGGGAGATGGTGGCCACCACGGCTGAAGTGGCCAGCGGCGCAAGAGAGGCTAGGCCCTGTCACTTTCAGTAGTAATAGCCTCCAATTTTAAAGTTATTTCTTTCTAACACAATATCCACTGGCAGTGGTAGTGAAGAAGGAGAAGGTTAGTCACACAGCCGCTTCCTCAGCTTTGAGTATTCACATGTTCGCCTCGTCTCATATGAACCGAACATGAGAGCGAAATTCCACAAGTGAATGAGAAAACCCTTATTCGACCCGGAAATTGGAAGCTGGTGTTGAGTGAGTCACAATTTTTTCCCCTTTCTCATATACGTGAGGCTGACCCGGCGTACAACGACGGGTGGAAAACGTGAGGTTGCTTGAAGCGGGGGCATATGCCTGCCCGTGTTGACGTTAGTGAGCTGTGATTGGCGCTTCAATCAAAATAACTATAGTGACAAGTGCTCGCTCAGGCCATAGGAAAACTCCATGTATACCAGCCAGTTAAACGTTTTAGTGAATGGTCGCCGTCAAAGTGTGAAAGCCAATTAAATGGAGTAAGGCTGGTTGACAGTGGAAGCTGCTTGCAAAGCTGGTAAAGCCGTTGGCTCGAACAGGTATCTGAAAGCTGGTAGGGCAGCAGCACATGGCAAAAAGGAATCCCATTCCACATCAAAGCGATTGCTACGCCCGGCCGGTTATGGAGTTTATTTCTTTTGACCCTACCATGAACGACACGGGCTAGTGTGTTACACAGGTTGATCCTACCATGGAGATCAAGTAAAGTTGAGTGGCCAGACCAAGGTTAGTGATATTATAGCTAAATTTGCTCATTCAGAAGGTAGAGCCATGACTTGGTTTGGTTCGGGTCTTTCGGTTGCTATGAAGCTGGCTAAGATTGATTGTAAGGATCTTGTGTGTTTAGTAATACAAGACCTCCGCGTCACCCCCGGCTAGGGCGGCTCGGGCGGAACCCTAACCCCCACCGCCGCGGGGCACAACCAACCTCTCCCTCCCCCCCACCACCATTGGAGGAGGTCGCCGGGCGAAGCCCCGGGAGGCTGATGGCGGCGGCGGAGGCCCCCTTCCCTGCCGCGTTGCATTGGGTGAGGGTCACCCATGGCGCAGGGCCCTCCTCCCCGATCTGAGTAGCGGTAGCAGGGCCGTTCGTCCGACGACGGCGCAAGGCGGCGGCGTGGTGATGGGAGGAGGCGGCGGAGCAGCGGGCTTCGTGGAAGATCTGGTGGCGCCGGCTGCTCGGTGGGCTTGCATGGTCATGGCGGCGGGGGTCGCAGTGGCCGGCGGCTTGGCCGGTCGGCGGCGGCGCAACATGGCCGGTGGCAGTGGCGATGTTCTATCTGGATCCCGGGGCGGCGGCCCTGGATGGTGGCGGCTGGTGAAGCTAGGGCTTCCCGCGGCGGCATGGCATGGTGCAGTCCTTATCCAAGGCGGATCTGTGACGGCGATCTACGGATTAGTTCGGATGAGAAACGGTGACGAGCGTGGGGTCCATCTCAGCGGCTCTCGCGGCTTGGCGAGGCGGGGGGAGCCCTCCTCCTAGGCTCCAGTGGTGGCACACTCAGGCAGTGACCGGTGCGCCAGGGCTCCTACGGTGGCACTGCTGTTGCGGTTGGTCGCTGAATCTAGGCGGCTAGATCTGGGGTTTTGAAGGCGGTCGAGACGGTGCACAGGTTGTCGGGTGGATTACTTGGGACGGATCCGAGTGAAAACTAGTCTTTGGTCGATGGCCGGAATCGGTGATGACGATGCCCTTATCATCGTTTCCTTCATGAAGGCATCATCGAGGTGAAGCTCCCAACTACACTCAATACCTCCGGGGGAAACCCTAAATTGGTTGATCGGATGTTGGCGGCAATCATGTGTCGTTACCCCCTTGGGGCGGCATTCTTGAAGGTGCAATCGGCCTCGCGGGACCAGCGGACGGCATCTTGGGTGGAGCGGTGCTTCATCCTACACATTGATGGCGATGGATCTTGACGGCGTGGCGCAATGCAGATTTGGCGTCCAATGTTCGAGAATGGACTCGCGCAGGAGGACGACGCTGTCTGACTTCGTGGTGGCGTCAATTGCAGAGAGACCTGGCACGGTAGATGCAACTGTATAGCTCTGAAGATGGATTGGTGGCAAGTGGCTGCGGCGGCCTCATACCTGGCAAGCGTCCTGATGGAGGAGTGCGCCAGACTGGTAGGTGCCCCATACCCGACAGGCGTCCTGGTTGGGACTTCGGGTCTTACATGTTTAGGTTTGGCTGCGAGGTCTGTTGTTATTAGTCCCAGACTATCAGTATCCCTTCATCAACTGGATAAGAGTAGTGGCAGATGTTGCCTAAACGGTGGCTTTAGTCTTACTGTTATATGATTTCTTAAGGTCTTGTGTAAATAATTAATAAAATAGCTACATGCATCGTCCAGATGCAGGGACCGGAAATCTTCCTTCATTTCTAAAAATAAATAAATATGTAATACAATACTTCACCCGGAAAGAAAAATCGAGTGGCCAGATCGATAGGTTGCACGCAGAGATTATGCATTGCACGCTCGAAAAGGTCTTTTACCAGAGCCGGGAGCTATCGATGGAGAATTTGTTGTTCACTTGCTTTCTTTGAGATTCGTGTCAGCTTTTTGTGTATAAAGTAAAAGTAATTTGATGTGCAATACAAACAATAGACAAAGAAATACATCTATGCATGTTAGATGTGTGACAGCTTTAGATGTGACAGGAGTGGATAACTGATGAAGAGGATGGCGCATGGGTTCTCTCCCCCAAACAAAATAGTTGCATTTTATTTCCTGGTCATATTTTGAATGGTTAATAATTTATGAACAAAATTTTCATTAATTTTTTTTGTACATTTGAATTCAAGGTGATAAGACCTTTAAAACAAGACCGGTCTTGGATACAATTTGGCTAGATTAAATTTTACTGTTTCAATTAGTTTCACATTACAAAAAATACGATTTTACTCATTTCAATAAACAGAGTTTACTCATTCCGAACAAATTATTTCACTAATTTGAAAATACGAATTTCACTCATTTACAAATTGATTTTATTATTTCAATATAAACATTTCATTTATTTCAAACAATAGATTTCACTCAGTTGAAAAAACTTATTTCACTCATTTCAGAGAACACATTAGATTCACTCATTTGAAGTACTATATTCCACTCGTTTAAAAAACCTGATTTCACACATCACAAAAATATATATTTTAAAACTATATTTCACTCGTTTCAAGAAACTAATTTCACTCATTTCAGAAAACACATTACATTCAGTCAATTAAAATACTATATTTCACTTGTTTCAATAAAAGTGATTTCACTCGTTACGAAAGATAGATTTCACTCATTTCACTAGTTTCAGGAAACACAATACACTCACAATATACAGAAATAAATAAGAATTTTTCACAAAAATAATATTTCAATTTTATAAACTATTTCACTCATATAAGAAATATCATTCGAACACATATTTCTCTGAAATAATTAAAATCTACTCCCTCCGTCCTATAATATAAGACGCTTTCGTAGTTCAAATTGGACTCCAAAAGCATCTTACATTATGGGACAGAGGTAGTATGAAATTAGTGAAATTAGATTTTTGAACTAAGTGCAATCTATGAAAATAGCTATTTTTTGAAATGCATGAAACATGTTATTTTTAAATCTAAGTACATGTTATTTTTAAATCTGAGTGACAAACAAACTGAAATATGTATTATATATCTGGAAAATACAACTTTCATATACTTTAAATAACCAATTTCACTCATTGAAACAATCAGTTTGACATATTTTGAAATAACATGTTTCATATATTTGAAACATTGGAATTTAAATGTGTTTAAAATATATCCAAGATTGGTCTTGTTTTAAAGGTCTTTGCGCCATGAGTTCAAATATATCAAAAGTTTCAAAAAATGAAATTATGTCTTAAAAGATGTGAATGGTTTAACTTAACAAACGTGGAGTAGATTTGTTGTAAGAGAATAGAGTAGACATGTCCTTAAAAATAGTGCGTGTGTACTAGTTGGAGCAGTACTAGGGCTTGATTTGACAGAGTGGGACTGAGGGCACGTACAATGGTGGCATATGAATACATATGCTCCATAATAAAAAGTAATTTGAGGCATCTACATTAGTTTTTTCTCTCCAATGCAAGCTATCACTAATGGGCCTCATTAAGAAATAGAAAATAAAGAGTCTAGTACACATGCATCTCTACTTTTCACTCAACCTTTTCAGCTTTTGTCATCGGATCACACTTTTTCTGTTCAAGCACCCGCCTCTGGAGAGGATCCCGCTTCCCTATCCGAACATAATTTACGTCATATCCGATCCTACATGGCATGCGAGGCATCACCTTAAGGCTATGCATTGTACATGCCCTGAGAAGGCGGCTGTGGTGGGGAAGTAAAGACAAGAAGTTAAAAGAGGTGGGCCCAAAAAAATGTGACATAATGGTGAATACAGGTCGGGCTCCGGAATGCACTGAGATACAAAGTTGTTGGCCATCCAATAACACGAATCGCAAACTCTGTCTTTACTCCCCGCCACCGATAAAAAGGAGTTTGCGCATTGCACGCTCTGTCTGAACTAAACGAGTAAATTACATAGAAGTACCACAATTGGGGCATTGGAAGCAGATTGGTATCAAGATTGGTAATTTTTACGTGGCAGTACCAAGATTGGGGCGAGCCGTTGCAAAAAAGACTAAAACTGCGTTTTATACGTATTGACAGAAAAGCTGACCGGTTGGGCCCGCCCGTCAGGCGCCACGCTGGCCAGTGCGCGCGTGCCCGCGCGCTGACTAGGACGAGGTCGGCTCGCACCGTTTAGGTCTCGCTGGTGCGACCGAGCCAGACCCCGACCCCGCTCTGCCCTCGCACCCTCGCCGGCGGCTGCCTCCCCCTCGCCGGTGGCTGCCTCCCCGCCCGACCCGCCGCCCGCCACAGCACACCGCCGTAGCCTAGGATCGAAGTGCTTAGGCACTGTCACCTCCCCCGCAGCTGCTCTTCCCTCACGCCCTCCTCCCCCCCAGCTGTTGTGCCTCCCTAGGCGACGATGGCCTCGGCGACTCCGGCAGGCGGCGATGGCCGGGGCGATGTGAGCGGCGGTGACCTCCCCCGCTTAGGCCTCGATGGAAGTGGCGTTTACTCCAGCTCGGAGTATAGTAGCGAGGACGAAGATTTTGCGGAGCCGGCATTGTCGATGGAGCAGAGGCTGCAGTTGGCGTGAATTTGGGTGGCCAACCCTAGCACTGCCCATCACTAGACTCATGGCTTCGGTGGTGTTCTGTAAGTGGTCAACTGTTCCATTCTTGCTCACTGAAATTGGGGATTAGGGTTAGGTTTCTACTGCCTGCATGTTTAGCACTCTAATAGCTAGTCCTAACTAGAGCAGAGAAGTATAGTGGATTACATTGTTATTTGTTAGTCAAATTGTCAGAGCAGCATTATGTGTTACCTAACTAGAGCAGAGCAGAGCATCATTAGTGGCTTACATTGTTATTTCTTAGTCCTAACTAGAGCAGAGCACCATTAGAGCAGAGCACCATTAGACCAGAGCAGAGCAGAGAAGCATAGTGGATTAAATGAGTCCTAACTAGAGCAGAGCACCATTAGTGGACAATTCTATTAACTACTTATATGAAAATACAAAACATCAGTTTGTTGTGAGTTAAGTACCCACTCTGTAATTATGGTTGCATTGAGATAGTTGTTTACATTGTTTGATTTTGTAGTAATTATTTAGTTTATTCATATTGCAAGGCTAAATTAAACAAAGCTTTGTTTATATGTTAGCCTATATGTTAAGCAAAATTGTTTATTAACCAATTTTATCTGTTATTTCATTTTGCAGTTTGTATGATGACATTTTGGATGTTAGGTTCCATTTTGATGCTTCAAAAATGTTTGAGCTGAAGCTCTGCAGTTCAGATGTGACATACATGAATATGATTGCAGTGATGGAAACCCAAGGATTTAGTGAATATGATCTGTTGTTTCACACTGAGAATCCAGATTTAGGGGAGAAAGGATTGGAGATGGTAGAGAGTAATGCTGAGTTGCAACTAGTAAAGAGGCAGGTTGAGGAGTGTAAGGTTTTAAATTTGTTAGTGAGAGCATGTCTACCTCCTTGCAGCCAGTTTGAGAGGCAAGATTTATCCACTGTTCCACCTCCTTGCAACCAGTTTGAGAGGCAAGAATTATCCACTGTTCCACCTCTTTGCAGCCAGTTTGAGAGGCAAGAATTATCCACTGTTGTGTATGAAGAGCCTGTGTTATATGATCTCAGTGAGCCACCCATCTATGCTATTGATGAAGAAGGAGTTGCCTTTAAAAGTCAGAGTAGCAGCTTCAGTGTAGCTCATGGTACTAGTGTTTGCACAAACTCCAGGACTGACCTTGTAGTCAACAATTTGTCTGAGCTGTTCAACAAGTATGTCCTAGATGTTAGGAAGAAACCAATTAGGACAATGTGTGATGGAATAAAGGATAAGCAGATGATGAGGTGGCATAGGAACAGGGAGAGTGCAAAGACAGCTAGATGGGACATAACACCCCATTATAGTGAGAAGCTAGAGGTTGAGAAGGAGAGGGCCAAATATTGCAAACCAATTCAAGCTGGTGTGGACTTGTGGCAAGTTACAAGTGGGCAGCAAACCCATGCTGTTAACTTGCAAGTGCACACATGTGGGTGCAGAAAATGGGACCTCAGTGGCATCCCATGTAACTATGCCATCTCAGCAATAAACAAGGGCAAAAGAAAACCAGAGGATTACATCAGCAAGTTCTTTAAGAAAGAATTTTATGTGGCAGCTTATGAACCAATGATCTATCCAGTTCCTGGTGAGCATGACTGGACAAGGACCCCTGGTCCTGACATTGACCCACCTGCATTTAAAGTGAAGAGAGGAAGAAAGAAAGAGAAAAGGATCAAGGGGAAATTTGAAATTCCAAAGCCTAAGGACACATCCAGAATGGGGACTATAACATGTGGCAATTGTGGACTACAAGGACATAGGTACACTAGCTGCATGAAGCAGTTGAAGCCTGAGCTCGCTTTGAGGAAGAACAAACATGTGGTAATCCTCTTATAAGTAGTAACATGTTTTCCTTTTTGTACATTCCATTTTTTTAAGTACTAACTCATTTTCCTTCTTGTTTATGCAACCCTCTTGCAAGGAATCCCAATGCTGGTGCTGCTGCTACTACACCAGCAGCAAGAACTTCTCAACCAGCTCCTACAACAATACCAACAGCTAGAACAGGAGGTGCTGGGACAGGAGCTCGGAGAGGAGCTGGTAAAGGTGCTGGGAGAGGTGCTGCAGCTGCAGGTGCTGGGAGAGGTGCTGGTAGAGGTGCTGGGAGAGGGAGAGGTACATTCTCTGCCCCAAGGCAATCTGGTCCATCCACATCTACTGCTGGGACAAGTGCTGGTGTTACACATAGTGGATGGAGGAGGTACTTCTATGCAAGTGGCAACTAGATACTTCATGTGTGTGTTCTTGCATCCTATGATACAATGGTGATCTTGCTTTGATGATGTACTTTAAGAATCAATGCCATGTATGGCTTTTGTTCATGTGGATGCATATTATTGGATATCTTCATGTGGTATGTTGATGAGTACTCAATATATTATTGGATATATTGCTGGATTTATTGATATTTTGGAGTTCTTGATGAGTACTCATTATATTGGATATCTTCATAGTGTGTATGTTCTTTTTATGATTCATATGTTGATGAGTACTCAAAATGGAGTTATTGATATGTTAGATATATTAATGGAGTTATTGATATGTTGTGTATGCTGAAAATGTTCTTTATATGATTGATATGTTGATCCTATTGATATGTTGTATAAAGCGATCATTTTGGGTTTTGGTGGCTCGGGGTCAACGAAATGACCTAAAGCCATCATTTTGGTTTTTGATGGCTCGGGGTCGACGGAACCACCTAAAGCCATCAACTAGGGTCTAGGGTGGCTCGGGGTCGACGAAACCACCTAAAGCCATCAACTAGGGTCTAGGCTGGCTCGGGGTCGACGGAACCACCTAAAGCCATCATTTTGGGTTTTGGTGGCTCGGGGTGGACGGAACCACCTAAAGCCATCAACTAGGGTCTAGAGTGGATCGGGGTCGACAAAACCACCTAAAGCCATCATTTTGGGTTTTGGTGGCTCGGGGTCGACGGAACCACCTAAAGCCATCAACTAGGGTCTAGGGTGACTCGGGGTCGACGAAACCACCCAAAGCCATCAACTAGGGTCTACGGTGGCTCAGGGTCGACGAAACCACCTAAAGCGATCATTTTGGGTTTTTGTGGCCCGGGGTCGACGGAACCACCTAAAGCCGTCAACTAGGGTCTAGGATGGCTCGGGGTCGACGGAACCACCTAAAGCCCTCAACTAGGGTCTAGGGTGGCTCGGGGTCGACGAAACCACCTAAAGCCATCAACTAGGGTCTACGGTGGCTCGGGGTCGACGAAACCACCTAAAGCGGTCATTTTGGGTTTTTGTGGCTCGGGGTCGACGGAACCACCTAAAGCCATCAACTAGGGTCTAGGGTGGCTCGGGGTCGACGAAACCACCTAAAGCCATCAACTAGGGTCTACGGTGGCTCAGGGTCGACGAAACCACCTAAAGCGATCATTTTGGGTTTTTGTGGCTCGTGGTCGACGGAACCACCTAAAACCATCAACTAGGGTCTAGGGTGGCTCGGGGTCGACAAAACCACCTAAAGCCATCAACTAGGGTCTACGGTGGCTCGGGGTCGACGAAACCACCTAAAGCGATCATTTTGGGTTTTTGTGGCTCGGGGTCGACGGAACCACCTAAAGCCATGAACTAGGGTCTAGGGTGGCTCAGGGTCGACGAAACCACCTAAAGCCATCAACTAGGGTCTACGGTGGCTCGGGGTCGACGAAACCACCTAAAGTCATCAACTAGGGTCTACGGTGGCTCGGGGTCGACGAAACCACCTAAAGCGATCAATTTGGGTTTTTGTGGCTCGGGGTCGACGGAACCACCTAAAGCCATCAACTAGGGTCTAGGGTGGCTCGGGGCCGACGAAACCACCTAAAGCCATCAACTAGGATCTAGGGTGGCTCGGGGTCGACGAAACCACCTAAAGCCATCAACTAGGGTCTACGGTGGCTCGGGGTCGACGAAACCACCTAAAGCATCACTGTACCATAACAAACTATTCCTTTTGCAAATGCATTTAAGCATTTAAGAATCACTCTAACATATGTAACTATATCCATTTAAGAAGCATCTAACCATCAGAATAACATAAGCATCAGTATGTAAACATTTTCAGTCTAACATAAGCATCACTGGAGTTCACATTACATAGTGGAGTTCAAATGCACAATCCATCCTTTTCTCACAAAAGGATGAATAGCATATTACTAGGTAGATAAACAGCCAGAGTTCACAATTAGTACTAGAACCATACATTACACAACCATAATTCTAAGTCAATAGGTCATTGCACAGCCATCCTTCCCAAAAGGTCTGCAATGCCCACTAATCTCAATTCATCTTGTTCAGTTCTCCAAGATGGCCTGGATCCCCTTGATCTTCTCCTTCAGCTTCTCCTCTGCCTTCATGAGCTCAGTTATCTTAAACTCTTGCATCTGCTTCTCTTCATTATGGTTTTCCTTGAGCTTCAGCAGACCAGCAACCTGAAACTTCAACTCTAGCTTCTTTTGGGTGAGGTTCTCCTCAAACTTTATGAACTCTGCATTCTTCAACTCCAAATTCATCCTAGCCTCACTCAGCAATTCCTTCTCTTTCATATTCTTCAACTTGAGGTTTTGGATGGCAATTGCTTGAGCACTTGTCAGGTTGCACATGATTTCATACTTCTGTTGAAGCTTCTCTGTAGCTGCATCTTTCTTTGCCATTTTTGCATTCTTACGAGCCACCAATTCAGCTCTGCATTCGTGCTGATATGTGATAGTTGACTACAGATAACTAAATCCACAACCCTATCCTGCTGAAAGTCCACAAGTTGATGCACATCTTTCACTAACTTGTCATAATCTGCATCCAGCTTCTTCTTTTCTTCTGTCAAATGGTGAATAGTTAAAGCACTTTGAAGATTATCATTCACCCTAGCAGACTTGCTCTCTTCAACCATTGACCAAAGCTTCAGCAAAGCATTCTCCATTGTTGGGGGCCACTGCTCATCAACCCACTGAACAAACCCACAATTCTGACCTTCCTGGAAAAATAACAAGGCAAAATTTAGTACAATACAACTACTATGAGTAGTAAGCAACAGTTAGTTCATGCCAGTAGCTAATGTTGGTACTGACCAACACTGAATTTGCACAGCCATGTGCTAAGCAAGAGGGTGATCGGTATATAATTAGCAGAGTAGCACTCCATTCAACTTTGCATAATAACCAACTTATAATTGGCCATTAATATAATGGAATCCTACAATCTGCACTACCACTCTAGCAGTGAACTACTTTGCCATATATCACTAACAAATGGAACATAGAAATCACTGAATGAAGAGTTATCAAACCAGACTACATTAGCCTAGCTAAATACACTACATTAGCCTACAGGAACAAACTAGCTAATGACAGTACTTACTGTCAGCAGTAAGCAACAGTTACTTATTAAGAGTCACACATCAGCTAATGGAGGGGCTAATGTGAGTACTAAGCAACATTGCATACAAGCATAAATAAATAGCATGTGCACACAACAGAGCATTCATGTGCACACAACAGAGCATGCTTGAGCCTATATTTAGCCTAAATGCACTCCACTGACAATAATATTCACCATTCCTACAACGAGCGCTACAGTATGGCATATATGACTAACAAAATTACCATACACATAACTGAATCACAATTTTTTTGACTAGGAACTGAATCACAATTGGCAAACAAGACTCTGTCACTTCCAATGAACATATCCTGTGCATAATCAATAAGGCAAGAAAAATATCGGCTCTGCACATGCTAAGAACCTTCTCCCAGTCATTGTTCCTTCAAATGCAACAAGCCTCTCTCATGGCTTCCCATGCTTCTCGCACAGCACTATCAGATCTAGCTCAAGACCCTTGTAATCCGGGTCCTCAAGAGAGAAAGGCACCTGCCCAAGCAAAATTCAAGTTAGCATCATGTGCAGAGGACGAGGACAAAGAAAATCAAACGAAATCCTCACACCAAAGACCACCTACACAGAAAAATCCCCAAAATTTTCTAAACCTAGCCCTAACCCTAGCTCCAATGGAGTAACTGACCTGGTTGAGCCCATCGGTGGGGGTTTCCGAGTGCATGTACGGGAGGCTTGAGTTGTCGTCGCTGCTCTCGTCTTCAAAAACCATGGCTGCGGCAGCTTCGTGTGGCGGCCGGCGGGGGCGGGCGCAGGCGGCGGCGAGGCAGAGAGAAGGAAAAAGAACGCAGAGCAGAGCGGGGGGAGTGAGCGGGGTGTGGCTCGACCGCACCAGCCGCGCCCTAAACGGCTCCACCCGGGCTCGTCCGAGTCAACGCGCGGGCACGCGCGCACTGGCTAGCGTGGCGCCTGACGGGCGGGCCCAACCAGTCAGCTTTTCTGTCAATACGTATAAAACGCAGTTTTATTCTTTTTTGCAACGGCTCGCCTCAATCTTGGTACTGACACGTAAAAATTATCAATCTTGGTACCAATCTGCTTCCAATGCCTCAATTGTGATACTTCTATGTAATTTACTCGAACTAAACCGTCCTACGCGCACAGTACTGTATTTTCTAGATTAGAATTTACAGGTCTAGGAGCAGCAAACATCTTGTCCCATGCTCCAGCTGCACTTGCATTATGATGTTTGCCTGTCACAGCTCTGCGTACCAAGAAAATAAATAAGCAAGCTGGTTATGATCTTAGAGTTTAGATCTCCTGTTTGCTAACCACAACACAGCTTACCTGTCGTGTTTATCAGTTGACGTTACGGGGCACTCTTTCCTTTCTTTTTCAGTTGGCCTGCCATAGCCTCGCACCGTCGACGAAAGAGAATGTTCACAAGATCAGATTGTTCCGGCCGGCGTATCTTTGACATCCTGTGCTTGGTCCGGAATAGTATTAGTTCGTCCATAGCTTTTGCTAGCTATTCAAGGGAAACTACGAGGAAAACGTTGTTGGCTACTAGGAAAACAGTTGACCAAGGGAATGGAGTTTGTACTTTACGGGTCACAAGAAACGTCGTGGCGACGTGCAATTGATTCTCTCCTTCTGTTTGTCACCTTTACCTTTGTTTGTACCGCGCAAGACATTCTGGTCTTTGTATTGAAAATTACTTTTCACTCCTTGGTCCTGAAATGTGGAATGTATTAGAAATTTTTTTCAAGACAAACTTGTAGACTTTAACTTGCCCATGACTAGAACACCAAATCTACTTTTAGAATCCTCGTGAAATATATTTCCAAATGATATAGACTTTCTCTATAAATTTAGTCAAATTTTAGGAAGTTTGACTTTTGTGAAAATTAATAAGTACTACTTACTTCCACCGATCTAAAAAAAGTAACTAAGATTGAACTAGCAGTTTAAAGTTGCACATTTATTTTGAATCGGAGAAAGTACCTTACACTTATGGGAGAGAGGGAGTAGCATACCATATCACACACGAGATAATATCGGGATGTACCATCTGCATTTGTTGTTATTTGATAATAATATACCCTGTTCATAAATAGATGAATTCTTAGAAGCGCTTTGACACGTTTTCCAGCTTCGACTTTAAATAAGTTAAAAATAATCTAGATTTGTAATAAGAAAATGGTACCATTCGACTTGTAATAAAATTATTTCATAAAATTAATTTTACAATGTTGTTTCTGCGGTACTAGCCAACAAGGCCAAGTGATACTAGAAGTTACTTGCAAAGCACATCAGTTGCTACCTGAAGCGTTTGCTCTGGGTGCTTGCATTAGAGCAGCTCCAGCAGATCCCGCATCCTCTCGGCCCGTAAAACGTGTTTGCAGTTCGCGCAAAAACGTCTTTACGGGCCAGTGTGGACGGCCACAGTTGCAGACCCCGCATAATGGATCCGTAAAAAAATATTCCCGGAATATCTTTTTTACGGGTCCATTATGCGGCGTCTGATCTGGTGCAGCTCCTCCCGGCCTGCAAAATTTAGATTTGCAACTTAAATTGATCTAGTATAATGCATTTATTTGCTTTTGCAACAACATTAGATACAAAAGACATCACCAAATCTTTGCTAGAATAGCAAAACAAAAAAAAAACAAAAACCATAAGTATGCATTTCAGAATATTTCCAACTTCCATAATTGCTCCCATTAGTTGGACTAATATCTTCTCCATACATTCGTTGTTGATCTGTGGATTCTTGATTTTGCATTCTTCTTTCTTCATCTTTGGTTCGAAAGAAGTAGACGTTGCGTCCCCTCTAGTTGTACATGCAACCACATCATTGCCTTCGATTGTACTAAGGAGTGCACCAACATCTATTAAGTTTCTTTCTACCAACAAATCAATGTATTGGCCTTCCCAAAACCAAAATGAGCATCCATCATCCTACACAAAAGAATGAGCAAGCTCGAAGTGAGCTACCGCAATTGAACTAAAGAATGAGCTATGAAACGAGCTACCGCAAGTGCACGTACCCCGTTGTTTTTGCATTTGAAGAACACCCATCTGGGGTGCTTCGGCGTGCCCGAAGTGAGCCGCAGCACTTTCCGCATGTAGTCATCACACTCTATGAGCGGCATCGGCAAGCCACAAAGATGCTGCACGAGCGCCGAGCCTGGTGGACGGCCGGACGAATCCATGTCCGCAAACCTTCGGCGGCGGCGGGCGGACGAACCAGTACCTGCATGCGGCGAGGTGCCCTTGCCTGAGCTGCGGAAAAGGCTCCCCGACCACTCCATCGCTTAGGGCAGCAACCAGCGGCCGGAAAAGCCAAATCCGGTGGCCCGCGATGAAGTGCCGCAGATCTGCAAATCCGGCGGCCCGCCGACGCAGGGGGGGAGGGAGGGGAGGCCTCGTGCTCGTGGCGGCCTTCCGGCGTGCTCCTGCCGGCTGCTTTCGCCGAAATCTTGGGCGGCGGCCGGCGGGAGCGCGAGGGGGAAGAGGAGAGGTGGTTGGTGGGAGAAAGCGCGGGATGAAATGTCCCCCCACCAACCGCTTCCGCTTATATGCAGGGCACCGCAGCCACGAAGGGGAAACCCGCGTTTTCCTGGGTTGGGCTCGGGATTTTGCCGCCCCCTTAAAATTTTTTATGGGCCGAGGCGGGATGCGTGGTCTGATCGGGCTGGTTTTTCTGCCCCGACCCGCATTTTAACGGTTATTTTACGGGTCGGGGTGGGATGCAGGGTCTGCTAGAGTTGCTCTTAGGGAGTAAAATAAGAACCCTCACATTCGTGTCACACAATGCAAAAAAAACTAAAACTTTACAAAATATTACAGAATGCACCGCACTAAAAAGTTGACGATGGCAAAAACTGATGGTAGATGCTAAGCGTTTAGATGACGTCACTAATCGGCCGGGCCCATCCGTCGAGATGAGTTGGGCGGAAAAAGAATGCCATGCAGGCATGAATACCTTGTTCATTTTTTGGTTTATTTGTCTCTAGCTTTGCCCATGCTAACGGGCCGTGTGGTATAAAGCACACTTCAGAGCCCGTGGGCATGTGTGTGGCCCGTGTTTTCCATTTTGAAAAGGAAGCAACAGATTTACCTCATGTATTAATTATGAAGAGAGTAGAGATCATTTTACGACACACCGTGTTACATGCGGGTCCTACTCTCCCGGAATAATAAGGCCCGTGTTGACGTAGCTGTGATTGCTGATTGGCGCCACAAATTAACTAGTGACAGGTGCTTGCTCAGATGACGTGAAAATTCCACATATATCAACCAGCTAAAACGTTTCAGTACGAAGATAGGTACATGCTTTTCTGTTAGGGAATGGTCGCCGTCAAAGTGCTAATCACATCAGCTGCTACCTGAAGCTGGTAGAGCAGCAACAAACGGGAGAGAGGAATCAATCTGATTCCAGCAAATCTCGCCTCGACAGCAAAGTGGTTGCAACTTCCGGTCGGTTCTAGTGTTGATCTTTCCATGAACGGCACGTGTGGTAGAGATCGGAGAATGTTGAGTGGCCAGATCGACAGATTGGATACAGAGATGCGATGCACGCCCTCTCTGAACCGCCCAACGTGCACAATACTTATTTCTAAAATTCATTCACCGCTCAAGAAGTGGCAAACATCATGTCGTGTGCTACCGAGGCACTTTGCATTACGATGTTTCTGACAAAACAAGCTCTCCAAGCTGGCTATAATCTTAGAGTTTAGCTGTTCTGTTAATCTCTTAGCTAACCAAAATTCAGCCTGCCTTTCGTGTTTAACTGTTTGTTATCGGTAGACAATTTTGTACACTATATATTTCTTTTCTCGCATAGGAGGATCAAAGCAAGAGGCCGACTGGGATGGCCCACTAGCTACCATATGCACAGAGGTGATTCTGGTTTAAGGAACCTTTTAAAAGGTTTTGATCTGTCTCTTTTTTTATTTTTTCAATTTTTATGTTTTGTTTTTTCAGAGATTTTAGGTTTTATCTTCTTCAATTTCCTTTTTCTTTTTAGTTCTATTACATTTTTGACAAACTATTCCTCCAATTTCTAAAAATGTTCCTCACTTTCAGAAATGTTTTTGTTTATGAAAATCTTCACAAATTCCAAAAATGTTTCGTGGTTTACAAAGCAAATTTTCAAAATTGCAGTAGCTTTTCACATTTTTAAAAAGTTCAGAAATTTCAAATTATGTTCATAATTACTAAAATAGTTCAAATTTTCAAAAATGTTAAGAATTTCAAAAAAAAATATGTTCTAGAAAAATGTTTGTAATTCAAATGACAAAATGTTCATATATGTTCATCTTGTCAAAAAATGTCCTTGTATTTTCAAAAAACGTGTTTCTTTAAAATTTATTCACAAAAAATCTTTAAAGAATCAAATATTTCAAAAATTGTTCATAAACATTTCAAAAATCGCATTTTCCAAAACAATCATGAAAGTTTCAAAAAAATGTTTGCATTTTGTCAGAAAAATGTTTACTAGTTTACAAATGTTAACAAAAATATGTTTGCATGTTCACATATGTGACAAAGTTTTTTTAAATGTTTAGTATTTTTTAAAATGTTCAAATATTTTAAGAAACTTCACTGAAAATTTAGGAAAAAGGAAAAATCTTATTCCTTAATTTTTGAGACAATAATAAAATTCGATGTAAACAGAAAAACTGCTAGAAAAAGAAATCATACAGCTTTTGTTAGCGGAAAAAGTAATCATACAGTCGCACCAATTCGCTATACTATCACATTGCTACGGTACAGTCGCAATGGGTCGGCCTAGTCGGAGGAGCGCCTTGTGCGTCAAATCACCTGTTAGCGCAAAGAGCATCAAATAGTAGGTCTTATAGTGAGACAGAAGAACGTGGTGTCTCAAGACAACCAGAAATGTGCAGGTCCAGTAAAACATAGCACCGATTTTACTTGTTGTTGGGACGCTTATATACAGTAGTATCTATTGTTGTTTTTTTTTATTGCTAGTTTTTCAACGTTGTATTCTTGTTAGTTTTTTAGCTTTCATGATATTTTATGAATAATATTCTTACATATTCAAAAAATATTCAAAACATTCAAAAAATGTTACACGTTAAAAAAATTGTTCATAATTGTTTTTAAATATACCATTCAAAATAGTGTCCATGACATTTAAAAAATGTTCACACGTTTAATAACATTTGGAAAACTGTTCATAAAAAATAAAATATTATTGCATGTTTTATAAAAAAAATATTCATGGCATGAAAAATGTTTATGATGTATTTAATAAAGTGTTCGCTGTGTATTTAAAAAATGTTTGCCATGTACTTAGAAAATGTTGACATATAAAAATGTTCACCATGTATTTAAAAAATCTTTGGCATGCATTTAAAATATGTTAACCATTTATTTTAAAAATGTTTGGTGTGGATTTAACAAATGTTCGAATAGGGCCAGCCCAATTGCTATTTTTTAAATTCCTAATCAATCCTAGAAGCCCACTTAGTCCATTCTTGCAAGGCAAGAGGTGGGACTAAAGTTTAGTGATTACTTCCTTTGGTGATCCAGAAATGGAGCAAAAAGGATTCTTGCATTTTTTTTCTCAGAGGTGACGCTGAGTTATCGAACCCATGGGAAGATGATGCACTTTAAGCTAGAGTCTGAGACAAGCTTTTGCTAAAGGATTCTTACATCTTTCCCACAAAAAATCCACCTTTTGACCGGATCATAAATCAAACTTGACACTGCAAACACTTATAATAAAAATAGGTACATCTATGAGGTCTTAATGCTTACAACTATATACTCCCTCTGTAAACTAATATAAGAGCGTTTAGATCACTAAAGTAGTGATCTAAACACTCTTATATTAGTTTACGGAGGGAGTATTTGTGAAGGGGCCAGATATGATCTTAATTTGTGCGTTGGAAGCCACCCCTCGAGATGTGCTTGTTACGAACTGAAGTGGGGGCTGGTATGCGTCCTACATAAAGAGTCAGTTTTCCAAGCGAAGGCCCTATCCATCTCACGGAGTTGCCTCGATAATTAAGATTGCAATAATCAGACAAAATCATTGGGCGTTTAATGACTACACCTCTTAAATCCCCAAAGAGAGATCCATGTTACTGTAACCTGTTTGTCACTCGTGTTCAGAATAACACTTCATGGTCTTCCTACCTTTGGTCTCTCCATGCCTCGTTCTCCATGATCTTGTGTACATGCAGGGAAGAAGAACGTGAATGATACAAGAGACAACTACAAAAAAATTATTTCACACATACGAACGTTAATTCAAAGCCCTTCCATTGGCCCTTCCAACAAATACATCGGGTTGCAAGGCTCTTGGCTCAACACATAACTTACCGGACTACTCACACATGGAAATCAAATCACACGAAGAACTCATCATAGAACACATAATGAAGGTAGATTGATTGATAATATGTCTTACAATGAATGTCATGTGTGATACACGATTACAAGTATGACTAGAGGAGGAAGAAGTATGGTGGAGATGGAAATGGTGGCTATGGAGATGGGGAATGGCGGTGGCTAGGGTTGATGAAGATGGGATGAAGGCAACTCTCTATTTTGCGGTTTTGCGGCTCCTCAGTGGATATTTCAGCCTCGATCCCTTTATAAAGTATGTTCAGGCGGATGAGAAGAATCGGTTTCCACGCCATACGACCGCTCATGCGAGTGGGCACGGGCGCATGGAACATCGCCTTTTGCTCTGGAGCTTCTGCTACGCCTCCCACTTGATTTATTGTATCTCCTCCTTTACTCCTTTCCTTGCTCTGACTTGATTTCGTCCATAAATAGCCTATTTCCAGTGGAAACCTCATAAAGAAAGGATTTTGGAATGATATGCATTCATTAGTCATTAGTGGCAATATCGACGCAAATATCTCAGTTTTAATGAAATATATCAGCTTGAACTCAGGTTAGAGGAGTGTAAAAATAACACTCATCATTTAGTCCCACAATATTGCTAGTTGAGTAGAAGTTGGATCTCCTTATAAGCGAGGTTGTTTCTCCACATGTATGAGCATGGGAAGAAGAGAGACATACATGCGTGCTCTTCATCGCCACGCCTCGTCACGATGCACGTTGCAGGTTGCGGGAATGAGCTGCGCCATTGCTTATCATTTTGCCCCGCATGACTGGCATATGAAAGATCGCATGGGAGTTGGAATTTTTTAGTGGAGATTAAATATGAACGCTGCAACCGCTGCTAGTCCACCACCTCCTCCTCCTCTTCCTATAAGAAAGATGCGCCAGACAACACTTGCCTCACACCACCGAGTTCCAAAGCACTGAACTACTATTGCAAGGTTCTTTCCCATCCCGACTTGCTGCGTGCACCGCAAGTCGGGACAATAGGCCTTCGAAACCCCACCACTTTGAGTCATGTACGGGAGAAGGGTGATAAGGTATTTTAGGGAGCTCTCTGCGCGACTACTGGATTCTTCATCACGGACGCCACCACTGACATTGACAATCACTTATCCAACAATGACTTCTTCCCCGACGTCAACACTCTCTTCGACGACATGGGCGACAACACAAACTCCAACGCCAATGCTTCCTCCACTGCTTAGTATGAGTTCATGTCTCTTTTATTCAAGATCATGCTAGAGTTCCTTGTTCAAGTGGTTGTACTACATATGATCTGTTCAAATTCACATCTTCAGATGCTATTTGCATATTCTCTGTTAGATTCATGACTTGTCTTATCTCTGTTATTGTAGTCATGTTTTATCTACTATTTCCATTAATTAAATCATATGTTAAATTTCTCATATTTCCAACAGCAGCGCCTTCAAGAAGGGGACGACACCCGCTGTCACCGCTGCTAGCATCGGCAAGCTGAGCAGGGATTTCACTTCAGCCTTTGACGGGCCAGCGCTGCTATACACGCAATAGATTTGCGCCCGATTTCTGGACGATCCTACATGGCAGCCCCACAGGATGTGAGCATGCATGAGATTTGAGTGGGAAGGAGGAATCATTCGAAGATCGTGTAAAAAGCATCATACAAGAAGCAATTCCATTGACAGAACAACCCCGAATGTCGTTGGATTAGGAATCGGAGAAAACCACATCGCTGGTCGGAATCTCCACTGCAGGAAGGAGAGTGTACCGATCACCAGACAAGAAGGTCACATGGGAGTTTTCGGATGCACCACCAGCTACAACAACCACCAACAACGATACGTTGCCGCAGGCATCCAGCCGCCACCAACCATGACGATCCATATCTGGGAAGAGCATGCCCAAATCCGTCGCAACCAGCAGCACCACAACTAGTAGAGAGGAGAGAGGCATTGCTAGACTGAGCCACTAGGAGCAGCCAATAGGGTCGCCGAAGCAAGTGCAGGTCTTGGGGGGGCTCGACTAGGTGGAGCACGGGGTGGGGGGTGTTGCATCGGCAGGACGGTGACGGCAGCAAGGGAGTGAGGAGGATGCAGCCGGCGGAGCCGCCATGAGGCTGGAGAAGAGCGCCACAGGATCCTTGATAGGATGCGGACAGAGGAGACACCGGGATGCCACAGCCATGGATGTGCGATGCCAGGGGAGGGACATGCGCCACAGCGCGAGGCCGCCCCAGCTGGACCAGGGGTCGCGCCACCCCTCACCGCCAAGCACAGGGGCACCACAACGTTGGGTTGCGAGTTGCAGGGACGCACGCGCGAAGGAGGGAGACCTCGGTGCCGCCCCCACAACACGGGCTTCACCAGGTGGTAGTTGTTGGTGGTGTCGAGGGGAGGAACCGGAGGTGGGGGTGCCAGAGGTAGCGCCGAGTGGGATGCCGCCCGTGTCGCCTAGGGTTAGGCGACTGATGTTGTTGTTCATGCTATTTAGTGTTTCCAATATGTTCGACATATGCATGCTAGTGGTTGCTTTTATCATGATTTAGTATATGGAAAATGTTTAAAATCAACCGGATGATTTCTTCGTTCGCGTCAACCTCCTCCCTCGGCTGCCAGGTGCCCCTTGGTTCAACACGTCTCTATCCTCTGGCAAAAACCGATAATTCTATACACACGGACTATTACATCATTTTACGGATCTTTTCTGTTAGGGAAATGTTTAGAACTGGCGCACCGGACGAAACTTCGGCCGGCTGCACGCGACTCATTCGATCTGAGGCGATCGCTCCTCCCTTTGTTAGTGTCAAAACCGGCAGATCTCGGGTAGGGGGTCCCGAACTGTGCGTCTTATGTCGATGGTAACAGGAGACAGGGAACACGATGTTTACCTAGGTTCGGGCCCTCTCTATGGAGGTAATACCCTACGTCCTGCTTGATTGATATTGATGAATATTAGTATTACAAGAGTTGATCTACCTCGAGATCATAATGGCTAAACCCTATAGGCCTAGCTTGTATGGCTATGGTAATGAATATCTCCCTCTCTGAACTAAGTCCTCTTGTTTATATAAACACCAGGAGGATCTAGGGTTACATAAGGTCGGTTACAAAGAAATGAATCTACATGTTTGGTCGCCAAGCTTGCCCCCCACACCAAGGAGAGTCCCATGCGGACACGGGTGCAGTCTTCGGTCTTCGTATCTTCACAGCCCATCAGTCCGGCCCATAATTAATAGGCCGGACGCCTGAGGACCCCTTAGTCCAGGACTCCCTTAGTAGCCCCTAAACCTGGCTTCAATGACAAGGTATCCGGCGCGTAGATCTGTCTTCGGCATTACAAGGTGGGTTCCTCCTTCCGAACTCCAAGATAGACTTCGGACGTATTGATCATGTCCAGACCTGTAACATACACACGACACACAACCACAGAGAGAATATAATAATCCATGAGTCCAATCTGCTGACAACTTTTTACAACATGACATTATGTCTGCCCGGTCATAATTTCGAACCGTTTTTCGTCTGTCGCTCCACGTTTAGAGACGCGGTTGCCATTGGCACGTCTTGTCGAAGCAGAGATCGTGTCCCCTCATTGCGGGATTCTCATCAATACGGACGTGGGGTAACCCAATCGTGCCGTGTACATAGCCCTTGGGAGTAGGCGAATTTTAAGGCGAGTGGGGAGGCGTTCAATATTCACTGACCTTATAAGGAGATAAGAATCCCCTTTCTTCTCCCACGCCTTCTCTCTTCCTCTGCCCATCCATTCTCGAGCTCCAGCGCCCAAGCTCTAGCTTTCCCCGTCCGAGAAAGCACTCCAATTATGTCTGGATCCAGAGGCAAGTGGATGGCCTCCTCCGTCAAGAAGGACATCAAGGAGCTCCGGGAGGCCGGATACCTCGCCAAGGGGATCGTTCACCATCTCCCGCCCATGGGACAAATCGTCCCTACCCCAGAACCCCGTGAGGGGGTTGTGTTTCTCACACATTTCGTCCGTGGGCTGGGATTCCCTCTCCACCTGTTTGTCCGTGGATTGATGTTTTACTACGGGCTGGACTTCCATGATCTAGCCCCCAACTCTATCCTCAACATCTCCGCATTTATTGTTGTGTGTGAGGCCTTTCTCCGCATCCCACCCCACTTCGGCCTATGGCTGAAGACCTTCAATGTGAAGCCGAAGGTGGTGAGTGGCCAACAAGCAGAGTGCGGAGGCTCCATGGTGGGCAAGATGCTCAATGTCACCTGGCCCGAAGGCTCCTTTGTGGAGATGGTGAAGGGGTGGCAGTCGGGGTGGTTCTACATCACCGAGCCGTGCGACAGCAGCTGGGCGGCGGCCCCCGAATTCCGATCCAGAGTTCCGATGCGGCTCACCTCCTAGCAAGAGAAGGGCCTAACCTGGGGTTCCTCGAACGAGCTAACTGAGCTCCAGACGTGCGTCTAGAACATGATAACAAAGAGAATCAAACTTGTCAACGTGATCCAGGTTATGCTCATTCGCCGGATCCTTCCATGCCAACGCCGGACTTGCTATTTGTGGGAGTTCGATCCGGCCAAGCACCATACGCTACTAGAGCTCTTCGGCACGATGCACGAAGACATCTGGAAAGTGCTCTTCAAGGCCAGCGAGACACCACCGCCCATGATCGAGGATCGCAGGCTTAGCTTAAAACGCCAGGCGCATTCGGTAAGTTTTTTCATGTTTTCAAGGTATACCCATTACTGGCATATTTTGAGGAAGGAGTCTAAGCCTTCCTATTAATTTTCAGGCCCGGATCGATATAGCGGGGCGGATTAACTGTCCGGCTCTGCTACCCGAAGACCAAGAAACCCCACTTCTGACGAAGATGCTGTTTCCGGCGCCTTATGATGTGCCGGAGAATAAGGCCAAGAAAACGGCCAAGGGGACCAGGAGTAGCCCTCGCCGAAAAAGTGCTTCGGCCGCCAAAGATGGTGACGAGGAGGAGGAACAAAGTGATACGTCCATTTTGTATCATGCTTTTATATCGATATTTATTGCATTATGGACTGTTATTTCACTTTATGTCACAATACTTATGGCTATTCTCTCTTATTTTACAAGGTTTACATAAGGAGGGAGAATGCCGGCAGCTGGAATTCTGGGCTGGAAAAGGAGCAAATATTAGAGACCTATTCTGCGCAACTCCAAAAGTCCTGAAACTCCACAGAACGTCTTAAAATAAATAAAGAAAAATCCTCGCCAAAGATCAAGGCCAGGAGGCCCACACCCTGCTCACGAGGGTGGGGCGCCCCCCCTAGGGCGCGCCCCCCTACCTCGTGGGCCCCCTGGTGGCTCTCCGACGTCCATCTTCTGCTATATGAAGTCTTTCGATGAGAAAAAAATCAGAAGGAACCTTTTGGGATGAGACTCCGCCGCCACGAGGCGGAACCTTGGCGGAACCAATCTAGAGCTCCGGCAGAGCTGTTCTGCCGGGGATACTTCCCTCCGGGAGGGGGAAATCATCACCATCGTCATCACCAACGCTCCTCTCATCGGGAGAGGGCAATCTCCATCAACATCTTCACCAGCACCATCTCATCTCCAAACCCTAGTTCATCTCTTGTATCCAATTCTTGTCTCAAAGTCCGGGATTGGTACTAGTAGGTTGCTAGTAGTGTTGATTACTCCTTGTAGTTGATGCTAGTTGGTTTATTTGGTGGAAGATCATATGTTCAGATCCTATATGCATATTATTACCCCTCTGATTATGAACATGAATATGCTTTGTGAGTAATTACGTTTGTTCCTGAGGACAAGGGAGAAGTCTTGCTATTAGTAGTCATGTGAATTTGGTATTCGTTTGATATTTTCATAAGATGTATGTTGTCTAGCCTCTAGTAGTGTTATGTGAACGTCGACTACATAACACTTCACCATTATTTGGGCCTAGAGGAAGGCATTGGGAAGTAATAAGTAGATGATGGGTTGCAAGAGTGACAGAAGCTTAAACCCTAGTTTATGTGTTGCTTCGTAAGGGGCTGATTTGGATCCACATATTTCATGCTATGGTTAGGTTTACCTTAATACTTTTGTTGTAGTTGCGGATGCTTGCAATAGAGGTTAATCATAAGTGGGATTCTTGTTCAAGTAAGAACAGAACCCAAGCACCGGTCCACCCACATATCAAATTATCAAAGTACCGAACGCGAATCATATGAACGTGATGAAAACTAGCTTGTCGATATTCCCATGTGTCCTCGGGACCGCTTTTCCTATTATAAGAGTTTGTCCCGGCTTGTCCTTTGCTACAAAAAGGATTGGGCCACCTTGCTGCACTTTATTTACTTTTGTTACTTGTTGCTCGTTACAATTTATTTTATCACAAAACTATCTGTTACCACTTATTTCAGTACTTGCAGAGAATACCTTACTGAAAACCGCTTATCATTTCCTTCTGCTCCTCGTTGGGTTCGACACTCTTACTTATCAAAAGGACTACGATAGATCCCCTATACTTGTGGGTCATCAAGACTCTTTTCTGGCACCGTTGCCGGGGAGTGTAGCGCCTTTGGTAGGTGGAATTTGGTAAGGAAAATTTTATATAGTGTGCTGAAATTTACTGTCACTTGTTACTATGGAAAGTAATTCTCTGAGGGGCTTGTTCGGGGTATCTTCACCCCGTCCAGTAGAGCCAAGAGTTGCTCCTCAACCAACTGAACCTATTGAAAATGAAACTCCATTTGAATTTCCTTCGGGTATGATGGAAAAACTGCTAGCTAACCCTTTTACAGGAGATGGAAAAAAGCATCCTGATGAGCACTTAATATATGTGGATGAAGTTTGTGGATTATTTAAGCTTGCAGGTATACCCGATGATGTTGCTAAGAAGAAGGTCTTCCCTTTATCTTTGAAGGGAGACGCATTGATATGGTATAGGCTATGTGATGATATGAGATCATGGGACTATAAAAGATTGAAGCTGGAATTTCATCGAAAGTATTACCCTATGCATCTTGTTCATCGTGATCGCAATTATATATATAATTTCTGGCCTCGCGAAGGAGAAAGCATCTCTCAAGCTTGGGAGAGGCTTAAATCAATGTTATATTCATACCCCAATCATGATCTCTCAAGAGAAATGATTATTCAAAATTTATATGCTCGGCTTTCTGATAACAATCGCACCATGCTTGATACTTCTTGTGTTGGCTCTTTTATGATGAAGACTATTGAATTCACATGGAATTTATTGGATAGAATTAAACGCAACTCTGAAGATTGGGACCTCGACGAAGGTAAGGAGTCATTGTTGGAAATATGCCCTAGAGGCAATAATAAAAGCATTATTATTATATTTCCTTGTTCATGATAATTGTCTTTATTCATGCTATAATTGTGTTATCCGGAAATCGTAATACATGTGTGAATAATAGACACCAACATGTCCCTAGTAAGCCTCTAGTTGACTAGCTCGTTGATCAACAGATAGTCATGGTTTCCTGACTATGGACATTAGATGTCATTGATAACGAGATCACATCATTAGGAGAATGATGTGATGGACAAGACCCAATCTTAAACATAGCACAAGATCATATAGTTCGTTTGCTAGAGTTTTTCCAATGTCAAGTATCCTTTCCTTAGACCATGAGATTGTGTAACTCCCGGATACCGTAGGAGTACTTTGGGTATACCAAACGTCACAACATAAATGGGTGACTATAAAGGTATACTACGGGTATCTCCAAAAGTGTCTGTTGGGTTGACACGGATCAAGACTGGGATTTGTCACTCCGTATGACGGAGAGGTATCACTGGGCCCACTCAGTAATGCATCATCATTATGAGCTCAAAGTGACCAAGTGCCTGGTCACGGGATCATGCATTACGGTACGAGTAAAGTGACTTGCCGGTAACGAGATTGAACGAGGTATTGGGATATCGACGATCGAATCTCGGGCAAGTAACATACCGATTGACAAAGGGAATTGTATACGGGGTTGCTTGAATCCTCGACATCGTGGTTCATCCGATGAGATCATCGAGGAGCATGTGGGAGCCAACATGGGTATCCAGATCCCGTTGTTGGTTATTGACCGGAGAGCAATCTCGGTCATGTCTACATGTCTCCCGAACCCGTAGGGTCTACACACTTAAGGTTCGGTAACGCTAGGGTTGAAGAGATATGAATATGCAGTAACCTGAAAGTTGTTCGGAGTCCCGGATGAGATCCCGGACGTCACGAGGAGTTCCGAAATGGTCTGGAGGTGAAGAATTATATATAGGAAGTGCAGTTTCGGCCATCGGGAGAGTTTTGGGGGTCACCGGTATTGTACCGGGACCACCGGAAGGGTCCCGGGGGTCCACCGGGTGGGGCCACCTATCCCGGAGGGCCCCATGGGCTTAGGTGGGGAGGGGAACCAGCCCATAGTGAGCTGGTGCGCCCCCCTTGGCCCACCCCATGCGCCTAGGGTTGGGAACCCTAGGGTGGGGGGGCGCCCCACCTGGCTTGGGGGGCACTCCACCCCTTGGCCGCCGCCCCCTAGGAGATCCCATCTCCTAGGGCCGGCGCCCCCCCTTGGGTAGCCTATATAAAGGGAGGAGGGAGGGGCAGCCGCACCCTTGAGTCTTGGCGCCTCCCTCTCCCCTGCTACACCTCTCCCTCTCGTAGTAGAACGGCGAAGCCCTGCTGCGGTGACCCCTGCATCCACCACCACGCCGTCGTGCTGCTGGATCTTCATCAACCTCTCCTCCCCCCTTGTTGGATCAAGAAGGAGGAGACGTTACGCTGACCGTACGTGTGTTGAACGCGGAGGTGCCGTCCGTTCGGCGCTAGGATCTCCGGTGATTCGGATCACGTCGAGTACGACTCCCTCATCCCCGTTCTTTGAACGCTTCCGCTCGCGATCTACAAGGTACGTAGATGCATCCAATCACTCGTTGCTAGATGAACTCATAGATGGATCTTGGTGAAACCGTAGGAAATTTTTTTGTTTTCTGCAACGTTCCCCAACAGTGGCATCATGAGCTAGGTCTATGCGTAGTTCTCTTTGCACGAGTAGAACACAATTTGTTGTGGGCATAGATGTTGTCAACTTTGTTGCCGCTACTAGTCTTATCTTGCTTCAGCGGTATTGTGGGATGAAGCGGCCCAGACCAACCTTACACGTACGCTTACGTGAGACTGGTTCCACCGACTAACATGCACTAGTTGCATAAGGTGGCTGGCGGGTGTCTGTCTCTCCCACTTTAGTTGGAGCGGATTCGATGAAAAGGGTCCTTATGAAGGGTAAATAGAAGTTGACAAATCACGTTGTGGCTTTCATGTAGGTAAGAAAACGTTCTTGCTAGAACCCTGTTGCAGCCACGTAAAACTTGCAACAACAATTAGAGGACGTCTAACTTGTTTTTGCAGCAAGTGTTCTGTGATGTGATATGGCCAAAGTTGTGATGAATGATGAATGGTATATATGTGATGTATGAGATGTTCATGCTAATGTAATAGGAATCACGACTTGCATGTCGATGAGTATGACAACCGGCAGGAGCCATAGGAGTTGTCTTTATTATTTGTATGACCTGCGTGTCATTGAGAAACGCCATGTAAATTACTTTACTTTATTGCTAAACGCGTTAGCCATAGTAGTAGAAGTAATAGTTGGCAAGCAACTTCATGGAGACACGATGATGGAGATCATGGTGTCATGCCGGTGACAAGATGATCATGGAGCCCCAAGATGGAGATCAAAGGAGCTATGTGATATTGGCCATATCATGTCACTATTATTATTTGATTGCATGTGATGTTTATCATGTTTTTTTCATCTTGTTTACTTAGAATGACGGTAGTAAATAAGATGATCCCTCATAATAATTTCAAGAAAGTGTTCCCCCTAACTGTGCACCGTTGCGACAGTTCATTGTTTCGAAGCACCATGTGATGATCGGGTGTGATAGATTCTAACGTTCACATACAACGGGTGTAAGACAGATTTACACATGCAAAACACTTAGGTTGACTTGACGAGCCTAGCATGTACAAACATGGCCTCGGGACACAGAAGACCGAAAGGTCGAGCATGAGTCGTATAGTAGATACGATCAACATGAAGATGTTCACCGATGTTGACTAGTCCGTCTCACATGATGATCGGACACGGCCTAGTTAACTCGGGTCATGTTATACTTAGATGACTGGAGGGATGTCTATCTGAGTGGGAGTTCATTGAATAATTTGATTAGATGAACTTAATTATCATGAACTCAGTCTAAAATATTTACAATATGTCTTGTAGATCAAATGGCCAACGTAGTCCTCAACTTCAACGCGTTCCTAGAGAAAACCAAGCTAAAAGACGATAGCAGCAACTACACGGACTGGGTCCGGCACCTGAGGATCATCCTCATAGCTGCCAAGAAAGATTATGTCCTACAAGCACCGCTAGGTGACGCACCTGTTCTCCCTGCAGAACAAGACGTTATGAACGCTTGGCAGGCACGTACTGATGACTACTCCCTCGTTCAGTGCGGCATGCTTTACAGCTTAGAGCCGGGGCTCCAAAAATGTTTTGAGAGACACGGAGCATATGAGATGTTCGAAGAGCTGAAAATGATTTTCCAAGCTCATGCCCGGGTCGAGAGATATCAAGTCTCCGACAAGTTCTTCAGCTGTAAGATGGAGGAAAACAGTTATGTCAGTGAGCAAATACTCACTATGTCTGGGTTGCATAACCGCTTGACTCAGCTGGGAGTTAATCTCCCGGATGACGCGGTCATTGACAGAATCCTTCAGTCGCTTCCACCAAGCTACAAGAACTTTGTGATGAACTTCAATATGCAGGGGATGGAAAAGACCATTCCTGAAGTATTTGCAATGCTGAAATCAGCAGAGGTAGAAGTCAGAAAGGAACATCAAGTGTTGATGGTGAATAAAACCACTAAGTTCAAGAAAGGCAAGGGTAAGAAAACCTTCAAGAAGGACGGCAAGGGAGTTGCCGCACCCGGCAAGCAAGCTGCCGGGAAGAAGCCAAAGAATGGACCCAAGCTCGAGACTGAGTGTTTTTATTGCAAGGGAAGTGGTCACTGGAAGCGGAATTGCCCCAAATACTTAGCGGACAAGAAGGCCGGCATCACGAAAGGTATATGTGATATACATGTAATTGATGTGTACCTTACCAGTACTCGTAGTAGCTCTTGGGTATTTGATACCGGTGCAGTTGCTCACATTTGTAACTCAAAGCAGGAGCTGCGGAATAAGCGGAGACTGGCGAAGGACGAGGTGACGATGCATGTCGGGAATGGTTCCAAGGTCGATGTGATCGCCGTCGGCACGCTGCCTCTTCATTTACCTACGGGATTAGTTTTGAACCTCAATAATTGTTATTTAGTGCCAAGTTTGAGCATGAACATTGTATCAGGATCTTGTTTGATACGAGATGGCTACTCATCTAAATCCGAGAATAATGGTTGCTCTATTTATATGAGAGATATGTTTTATGGTCATGCTCCGATGGTGAATGGTTTATTCTTAATGAATCCCGAGCGTAATGCTACACATATTCATAGTGTGAGTACCAAAAGATGTAAGGTTGATAATGATAGTCCCACATACTTGTGGCACTGCCGCCTTGGTCACATAGGTGTCAAACGCATGAAGAAGCTCCATGCAGATGGACTTTTAGAGTCTCTTGATTACGAATCATTTGACACGTGCGAACCATGCCTCATGGGTAAAATGACCAAGACTCCATTCTCAGGAACAATGGAGCGAGCAACCAACTTATTGGAAATCATACATACTGATGTGTGCGGTCCAATGAGTGTTGAGGCTCGCGGTGGCTATTGTTATGTTCTCACCCTCACTGATGACTTGAGTAGATATGGGTATATCTATTTGATGAAACACAAGTCTGAGACCATTGAAAAGTTCAAGGAATTTCAGAGTGAGGTTGAAAATCAACGTGACAGGAAAATCAAGTTCCTATGATCAGATCGTGGAGGAGAATACTTGAGTCACGAATTTGGCACACACTTAAGAAAATGTGGAATAGTTTCACAACTCACGCCGCCTGGAACACCTCAGCGTAATGGTTTGTCCGAACGTCGTAATCGCACTCTATTAGATATGGTGCGATCTATGATGTCTCTTACCGATTTACCGCTATCTTTTTGGGGCTATGCTTTAGAGACTACCGCATTCACTTTAAATAGGGCTCCATCAAAATCCGTTGAGACGACACCGTATGAATTATGGTTTGGGAAGAAACCTAAGCTATCGTTTCTAAAAGTTTGGGGATGCGATGCTTATGTCAAGAAACTTCAACCTGAAAAGCTCGAACCCAAGTCGGAAAAATGCGTCTTCATAGGATACCCTAAAGAAACTATTGGGTATACTTTCTACCTCAGATCCGAAGGCAAGATCTTTGTTGCCAAGAATGGATCCTTTCTAGAGAAGGAGTTTCTCTCGAAAGAAGTAAGTGGGAGAAAAGTAGAACTTGATGAAGTATTGCCTCTTGAACCGGAAAAAGGCGCAACTCAGGAAAATGTTCCTGAGGTGCCTGCACCGACTAGAGAGGAAGTTAATGATGATGATCAAGATACTTCTGATCAAGCTCCTACTGAAATTCGTAGGTCCACAAGGACACGTTCCGCACCAGAGTGGTACGGCAACCCTGTCTTGGAAATCATGTTGTTAGACAACGGTGAAACTTCGAACTATGAAGAAGCGATGGCGGGCCTGGATTCCGACAAATGGCTGGAAGCCATGAAATCCGAGATAGGATCCATGTATGAAAACAAAGTATGGACTTTGACTGACTTGCCCGTTGAGCGGCGAGCCATAGAAAATAAATGGATCTTTAAGAAGAAGACAGACGCGGATGGTAATGTGACCATCTATAAAGCTCGGCTTGTCGCTAAGGGTTATCGACAAGTTCAAGGGGTTGACTACGATGAGACTTTCTCACCGGTAGCGAAGCTAAAGTCCGTCCGAATCATGTTAGCAATTGCCGCATTCTATGATTATGAGATATGGCAAATGGACGTCAAAACGGCATTCCTTAATGGTTTCCTTAAGGAAGAATTGTATATGATGCAACCGGAAGGTTTTGTCGATCCTAAGAATGCTGACAAGGTGTGCAAGCTCCAACACTCGATTTATGGGCTGGTGCAAGCATCTCGGAGTTGGAACATTCGCTTTGATGAGATGATCAAAGCGTTTGGGTTTACACAGACTTATGGAGAAGCCTGCGTTTACAAGAAAGTGAGTGGGAGCTCTGTAGCATTTCTCATATTATATGTAGATGACATACTTTTGATGGGAAATGATATAGAACTCTTGGACAGCATTAAGGCCTACTTGAATAACAGTTTTTCAATGAAGGACCTTGGAGAAGCTGCATATATATTAGGCATCAAGATCTATAGAGATAGATCTAGACGCCTCATAGGTCTTTCACAAAGCACATACCTTGATAAGATATTGAAGAAGTTCAATATGGATCAGTCTAAGAAGGGGTTCTTGCCTGTGTTGCAAGGTGTGAAATTGAGCTCAGCTTAATGTCCGACCATGGCAGAAGATATAGAAGAGATGAGCGTCATCCCCTATGCCTCAGCCATAGGTTCTATTATGTATGCCATGCTGTGTACCAGACCTGATGTAAACCTTGCCGTAAGTTTGGTAGGTAGGTACCAAAGTAATCCCGGCAAGGAACACTGGACAGCGGTCAAGAATATCCTGAAGTACCTGAAAAGGACTAAGGAAATGTTTCTCGTTTATGGAGGTGACGAAGAGCTCATCGTAAAGGGTTACATCGACGCTAGCTTCGACACAGATCTGGATGACTCTAAGTCACAAACCGGATACGTATATATTTTGAATGGTGGGGCAGTAAGCTGGTGCAGTTGCAAGCAGAGCGTCGTGGCGGGATCTACATGTGAAGCGGAGTACATGGCAGCCTCGGAGGCAGCACATGAAGCAATATGGGTGAAGGAGTTCATCCCCGACCTAGGAGTCATACCCAATGCGTCGGGGCCAATCAAACTCTTCTGTGACAACACTGGAGCTATTGCACTTGCCAAGGAGCCCAGGTTTCACAAGAAGACCAGGCACATCAAGCGTCGCTTCAACTCCATTCGTGAAAATGTTCAAGATGGAGACATAGATATTTGTAAAGTACATACGGACCTGAATGTAGCAGATCCGTTGACTAAACCTCTCCCTAGAGCAAAACATGATCAACACCGGAATTCCATGGGTGTTCGATTCATCACAATGTAACTAGATTATTGACTCTAGTGCAAGTGGGAGACTGTTGGAAATATGCCCTACAGGCAATAAAAAAGCATTATTATTATATTTCCTTGTTCATGATAATTGTCTTTATTCATGCTATAATTGTGTTATCCGGAAATCGTAATACATGTGTGAATAATAGACACCAACATGTCCCTAGTAAGCCTCTAGTTGACTAGCTCGTTGATCAACAGATAGTCATGGTTTCCTGACTATGGACATTAGATGTCATTGATAACGAGATCACATCGTTAGGAGAATGATGTGATGGACAAGACCCAATCCTAAACATAGCACAAGATCGTATAGTTCGTTTGCTAGAGTTTTTCCAATGTCAAGTATCCTTTCCTTAGACCATGAGATCGTGTAACTCCCGGATACCGTAGGAGTACTTTGGGTATACCAAACGTCACAACATAACTGGGTGACTATAAAGGTATACTACGGGTATCTCCGAAAGTGTCTGTTGGGTTGACACGGATCAAGACTGCGATTTGTCACTCCATATGATGGAGAGGTATCACTGGGCCCACTCGGTAATGCATCATCATTATGAGCTCAAAGTGACCAAGTGCCTGGTCACGGGATCATGCATTACGGTACGAGTAAAGTGACTTGCCGGTAACGAGATTGAACGAGGTATTGGGATACCGACGATCGAATCTCGGGCAAGTAACATACCGATTGACAAAGGGAATTGCATACGGGGTTGCTTGAATCCTCGACATCGTGGTTCATTCGATGAGATCATCGAGGAGCATGTGGGAGCCAACATAGGTATCCAGATCCCGCTGTTGGTAATTGAGCGGAGAGCAATCTCGGTCATGTCTACATGTCTCCCGAACCCGTAGGGTCTACACACTTAAGGTTCAGTAACACTAGGGTTGTAGAGATATGAATATGCAGTAACCCGAAAGTTGTTCGGAGTCCCGGATGAGATCCCGGACGTCACGAGGAGTTCCGGAATGGTCTGGAGGTGAAGAATTGTATATAGGAAGTGCAGTTTCAACCATCTGGAGAGTTTCGGGGGTCACCGGTATTGTACCGAGACCACCGGAAGGGTCCCGGGGGTCCACCGGGTGGGGCCACCTATCCCGGAGGCCCCCATGGGCTTAAGTGGGGAGGGGAACCAGCCCATAGTGGGCTGGTGCGCCCCCCTTGGCCCACCCCATGCGCCTAGGGTTGGGAACCCTAGGGTGGGGGGGCGCCCCACCTGGCTTGGGGGGCACTCCACCCCTTGGCCGTCACCCCCCCTAGGAGATCCCATCTCCTAGGGCCGGCGCCCCCCCTTGGGGAGCCTATATAAAGGGGGGAGGGAGGGGTAGCCGCACCCTTGAGTCTTGGCGCCTCCCTCTCCCCTGCTACACCTCTCCCTCTCGTAGTAGAACGGCGAAGCCCTGCTGCGGTGACCCCTGCATCCACCACCACGCCGTCGTGCTACTGGATCTTCATCAACCTCTCCTCCCCCCTTGCTAGATCAAGAAGGAGGAGACGTTACGCTGACCGTACGTGTGTTGAACGCGGAGGTGTCGTCCGTTCGGCGCTAGGATCTCCGGTGATTCGGATCACGTCGAGTATGACTCCCTCATCCCCGTTCTTTGAACGCTTCTGCTCGCGATCTACAAGGTACGTAGATGCATCCAATCACTCGTTGCTAGATGAACTCATAGATGGATCTTGGTGAAACCGTAGGAATTTTTTTTGTTTTCTGCAACGTTCCCCAACAGTCATGTATGACACCTAAGTTTGATTGTGTTAAATCTTTTATGGATACCAATATTTTCCGTAAGTTTAGCACTAAATATGGACTTGACTCTGAGATAGTAGCTTCTTTCTGTGAATCTTTTGCTACTTATGTTGATCTCCCTAAGGAGAAGTGGTTTAAATATCATCCTCCCATAGAAGTAAAAGTAGCTGCACCTATTAAAGTTGAAGAAAAGACTTTCACTTATAATGATCCTATTGTTCCTACTTCTTATGTTGAGAAACCACCTTTCCCTGTTAGAATAAAGGATCATGCTAGAGCTTCAACTGTTGTTCGTAAAAGCAATATTAGAACTTATACACCTCCTGAGCAAGTTAAAGTAGAACCTAATATTGCTATTGTTAAAGATCTCTTGTCTGATAATATTGATGGACATGTTATTCAGTTCGAAGGTGAAACTGCTACAATTGCTAAACCTTGTGATAAAGATAAACATAGACCTGTGGTAGGCGTGCCTGTTATTTCTGTTAAAATAGGAGATCATTGTTATCATGGCTTATGTGATATGGGTGCTAGTGCTACTGCAATACCTATTGACTTATACAAAGAAATTATGCATGACATTGCACCTGTTGAGTTAGAAGAAATTGATGTTACTATTAAACTTGCTAATAGAGATACTATTTCACCAATGGGAATTGTTAGAGATGTTGAAGTCTTGTGTGGGAAAACTAAATATCCTGCTGATTTTCTTGTTCTTGGTTCTCTGCAAGATAGCTTTTGTCCCATTATATTTGGTAGACCCTTCTTGAACACTGTTAATGCTAGGATAGATTGGGAAAAGAATGTTGTTACTACTGGCTTGGATGATATGGTTCATGAGTTTAATTTCTCTAAATTTAGTAAACAACATCGTGAGGAAGAATTACCTAGTAAGGATGAAATTATTGGTCTTGCTTCTATTGCCGTACCTCCTAGTGATCCTTTAGAACACTATTTGCTAGACCATGAGAATGATATGTTCATGAATGAAAGAAGGGAAATAGATGAAGTATTCTTTAAACAGGAACCTATTCTGCAACACAATTTACCTGTTGAAATCTTAGGGGATCCTCCTCCACCCAAGGGTGATCCCGTGTTTGAGCTTAAACCGTTGCCTGATAATCTTAAGTATGCTTATCTTGATGAAAAGAAGATATATCCTGTTATTATTAGTGCTAACCTTTCAGAGCATGAAGAAGAAATATTATTGAAAACTCTGAAGAAGCATCGTGCTGCTATTGGATATACTCTTGATGATCTTAAGGGCATTAGTCCCACTCTATGTCAACATAAAAAAAATTTGGAAGCAGATGCCAAACCAGTTCGTGATCCTCAACGACGGGTGAATCCTAAAATGAAATAAGTGGTAAGAAAAGAAATACTCAAGCTTCTGGAGGCAGGTATAATCTATCCCGTTGCTGATAGTGAGTGGGTAAGTCCTTTCCATTGTGTCCCTAAGAAGGGAGGTATTACTGTTGTTCCTAATGATAAAGATGAATTGATTCCACAAAGAATTATCACAGGTTATAGGATGGTAATTGATTTCCGTAAATTAAATAAAGCTACTAAGAAAGATCATTACCCCTTACCTTTTATTGATCAAATGCTAGAAAGATTATGCAAACATACACACTATTGCTTTCTAGATGGTTATTCTGGTTTCTCTCAAATACCTGTGTCGGCTAGAGATCAATCAAAGACTACTTTTACATGCCCTTTTGGTACTTTTGCTTATAGACGTATGCCTTTTGGTTTATGTAATGCACCTGCTACCTTTCAAAGATGCATGATGGCTATATTCTCTGAATTTTGTGAAAAGATTTGTGAGGTTTTCATGGACGACTTTTCCGTCTATGGTTCCTCTTTTGATGATTGCTTGAGCAATCTTGATCGAGTTTTGCAGAGATGTGAAGAAACTAATCTTGTCTTGAATTGGGAAAAGTGCCACTTTATGGTTAATGAAGGTATTGTCTTGGGGCATAAAGTTTCTGAAAGAGGTATTGAAGTTGATAAAGCCAAGGTTGATGCTATTGAAAAGATGCCATGTCCCAAGGACATCAAAGGTATAAGAAGTTTCCTTGGTCACGCCGGATTTTACAGGAGGTTCATTAAGGACTTCTCAAAAATTTCTCGGCCTATGACTAATTTATTACAAAAAGATATACCATTTGTCTTTGATGATGATTGTGTAGAAGCATTTGAAATACTTAAGAAAGAATTAGTCTCTGCACCTGTTGTTCAGCCACCTGATTGGAATTTACCCTTTGAAATTATGTGTGATGCTAGTGATTATGATGTAGGTGCTGTTCTAGGGCAAAGAGTTGATAAGAAATTAAATGTTATTCATTATGCTAGTAAGACTCTAGACAATGCTCAAAGAAATTATGCTACTACTGAAAAAGAGCTTTTAGCAGTTGTATTTGCTTGTTATAAGTTCAGACCTTATATTGTTGATTCTAAAGTAACTATTCAAACTGATCATGCTGCTATTAAATACCTTATGGAAAAGAAAGATGCTAAACCTAGACTTATTAGATGGGTTCTCTTGCTACAAGAATTTGATTTGCATATTGTTGATAGAAAGGGAGCTGACAACCCCGTTGCTGAAAACTTGTCTAGGTTAGAGAATGTTCTTGATGACCCACTACCTATTAATGATAGTGTCGGATTTTGGGTTCCGGCAGACCCTTAAGGTTCGAACACTGGGGTGCGCGCGGAAATCATGTCCTCAACCTCTCCGTCTCACTGGGATCTAAACTACTAAAGGAATCACACAAGAGACACAAGATTTATACTGGTTCGGGCCACCATTGTGGTGTAATACACTACTCTATTGTGTGGTGGGTGGATTGCCTCCTAGGGCTGGTGATGATGAACAATACAAGGGAGAACAGCCTCGCGAGGGTCTGTTCTTGGCTGGGGCGACGAACTACTGGGAGGAGTTCAGTCACCTCTCTCTCCTTCTCTCTTCCTGCTGGCCGGATCCACGCGCCGAACCGAACCCTTTGCTACGTGGGTGGCCGGTCCCTATTTATAGAGGCCCTGGTCCTCTTCCCAAATATCGAGCGGGAAGGGAGCCAACAATGGCGGGCTAATTTGAAGGGGGACAACAAGTACTCTTATCCTGACTAAAGGTGGTCTTCGCCTGCGAAAGACTCTGCAGTGACGCCGTGCTGGGCTCCATGGTGACCTCCGTCTCGTAGTCCGCTTGGTCCTGGTCTCGTTGCACCGAAATGGCAACCTTTGCCTGATGCCTCGGTACTCTGCGGCTGCGCTTGCCCCCTTTGCACCAAGAGGAAAGAAGGACGCTGCGCGCGTTGGCACCCGCCTGGTGCCCTGAGTCGTCATGGCTTGCGTCATAGGCACCTCGCGAGGTACCCCACCTTGAACTATCCGCCTCCTCGCGAGCCAGCCTGATGAGGCTATGCCTGAGGATGCGCCGTGTCGTCCGCCTCGCGAGGCTTGGCCCCTCGTGAGGGTCTTGAGTCTTGTGTTGATGAAGATGGGTCGGGCTGGGCCCCCACTTGAGCCACGCCGCAGGCCGCAGGCAGGCAATTCTGGGGACCCCCGTTCCCAGAACACCGACAGTAGCCCCCGGGCCCAAGGCGCGCACGGACTTGGCCGTGCCGAGAGGCGAAAGGGCAAGGGCGAAGCGCCGCGGGCCCTAACAGCCTGCGGCCTTGGGCGCCGCGTGGCGGTTGATTGGACGTGGGCGACTCCACTTCCCCATGACGCCTTGGTGATCGTGCGAGTTGGACAAGTCCCTGCATGCAGATCGTGTTATGATTACCTGCGACCGTGGAGGCCGGCGGTTGGCCTTCACCGGCTATAATACGGCACCGCGCGTGCCCTTCCAATCCGTCTCTTCTTGCTCTCTCATTCGCCTCAGTTCTCGCTCCGTCTTGGTGTGATGGCTCCATCGAGGAGGTACTCGGCTGCAGAGATGGGGAAGGCCCTCCAGGTTGGTCCTGCCTCTCCCCCGCCCAAGCGTGGTCGTGGGCGCCCTCGGAAGCATCCGGTGGCCGCCCCGGCCGCGTTCGGTGGCCATGGGGGCGGCTCCCAGCGCAGCGGCGGGCGAGCCGCCGTAGCCGAAGGACGCGCCTGGGTCGCGCGTTCTCCCAGGCCGCACTTTTGTGCTGTGCAGGCGCTGCTGGAGTTCGTCGTCTGGTCGGCGGAGCCGACCCGCACCCGGCTCCTGCTCCCTCGCTTCCTCCTTGGTGAACTCCCGGCCGGCGCTCCTGGTGGCCTCTGGCTCCAGGCGGAAGGCTGCTGCAGCAGGTCCTCGTGGGTCGCGCTGGAGGTCTCCGCCAGTGGGAGCTTGGCCTTCACTCATGGCTGGCAGGCGTTCGCCCGTGCTCGCGGCCTGGAGCGTCGGTGCACTCTGCACTTCAGGTTCGATGGTGATGCCACCCTCTATGTGAGGGTGTTTGGGGAAGATGGTCGCCGCGCGGGGTGCTGCCCTGAGGATGACGACCGCGTCCGCGGGCCCCGTTCCGATGGCGATGGAGGAGATAGCGCCCGCGCGGATGGCGGCGTCCGCGACTCCCCAAGCTTCGTCAGCTCTTCCTTAAGCGACTCCTCCAGCGGTGGCAGCAGTCCTCCCCCGCGCCGTCGAGCTTGCTTGGGAGGTGGCAGTTCGTCCACCCGCCGTTGATCCCCGGTGAAGCGCGAGAGGGAGTCCGCCTGAGGCCCTGAGGCAGCCCGTGTCGCCTCCGCGGGCCAATGTGAGGGGGGCTGCGTCGGGCTCGTCCTTTTCCTTTCTCTTTTGTTCCATGTGTAAGACAGAACAGCTGCATGGGGCCCCCTTGGGGCGTGTTGGGAAACATTGCCGTTTTAGCTATTACCTTGACCTCATTTTTTGCACCTCTTGATTTGTCGCCTGTGCGTAGATAGTTTTCGACCCCTGCCGGGGGGTGGGGCGACCGACCCATGTCCTGTGTGCGCGTCGCGGTGCTCGAGGGGCACGGACTAGAAGGGGTGCTCCTGTAATGTGCCAGGGTCGTGAAAACCTTCCTACGGCTAGGGCAGAAACCCTCGTGAGGACGTCTGAGCACCATCCCTTGCGAGGTTGTTTACGAGAGAAACCAAAGCGAGGAGTGAAAATCGACGAACCACAAATCAGCAACAGCGACAACTTCAATAAGACTCCAAATGCAAACAAACACGTCAATTGCGGAAAGCAAATGAAAAAGCCGCGTCCGGCACCTAATCTAGTCTTCGACGTCTTCTCACCAGTGCGGAGCTAAGTGCTGCCACTGGGCGTGGGAGGGAGCCCCAGGACCTGAGGCCGGTGCTCCTGAGACTCCGGGGCGTGTACAGCCCCACTCATTATTACGTGAGAGTGTCACGGGGCGGCGAGCTTCACAGGCATTGGCCTTGCTTCACAGGCTCCGGGCCTTTTCCAAAGCAATAGCTTCACAGGCGCTCGCCTTGCTTCACAGGCTCTGGGCCTTTTCAAAAAGAGATGATCTTCACAGGCACTCGCCTTGCTTCACAGGCTCCGGGCCTTTTTCAAAGCGATAGCTTCACAGGCGCTCGCCTTGCTTCACAGGCTCTGGGCCTTTTCAAAAGAGATGATCTTCACAGGCACTCGCCTTGCTTCACAGGCTCCGGGCCTTTTTCCAAAGCGATAGCTTCACAGGCGCTCGCCTTGCTTCACAGGCTCTGGGCCTTTTCAAAAGAGATGATCTTCACAGGCACTCGCCTTGCTTCACAGGCTCCGGGCCTTTTTCAAAGCGATAGCTTCACAGGCGCTCGCCTTGCTTCACAGGCTCTGGGCCTTTTCAAAAGAGATGATCTTCACAGGCACTCGCCTTGCTTCACAGGCTCCGGGCCTTTTTCCAAAGCGATAGCTTCACAGGCGCTCGCCTTGCTTCACAGGCTCTGGGCCTTTTCAAAGGAGATGATCTTCACAGGCACTCGCCTTGCTTCACAGGCTCCGGGCCTTTTTCCAAAGCGATGATCTTCACAGGCACTCGCCTTGCTTCACAGGCTCCGGGCCTTTCCAAAAAGAGATGATCTTCACAGGCATTCGCCTTGCTCCACAGGCTCTGGGCCTTTCCAAAAATAGATAATCTTCACAGGCATTCACCTTGCTTCACAGGCTCTGGGCCTTTTTAGGGGTAGAACCTCCGGAGGTGCTGGATGTTCCACGCGTTCTGGACCGGCACTCCCTCCTGAGTCTCCAAGCGCGCGGACCCGGGCCTGGAAACATGAACAACCTTGAACGGGCCCTCCCACATGGGAGAGAGCTTGTGCAATCCCTCCCTGGAGAGGACCCGCCTAAGCACGAGGTCTCCTACCTCAAGGGTCCTAGGGCAGATGTTGCGGCAGTGGTACCGCCGCAGCGCTTGCTGATACCTCGCCGCTCGCAGCGCGGCCTCCCGGCGACGTTCCTCCCCCAAGACGAGGTCCGTCCCCCGCATGGCGTCCTGCTGCGCCTCGTCGAATGCCAGGACCCGCGTGGAGCGACGTCTGACCTCGTGAGGGAGGACTGCCTCCGCTCTGTAGACCAGGAAGAATGGAGTTTCTCCAGTCGGTTTGGTCGCGGTGGTGCGGATGGACCATAGCACGGACTGAAGCTCGTCGTACCAACCTCGGCCACAGGCCTCCAGCTTCTTCTTGAACGTCCTGGTCTTGAGGCCCCTCAGGACCTCCGCGTTGGCTCGCTCGGCCTGGCCGTTGCTTCGGGGGTGCGCCACTGAAGCGTAGCATATCTGCGTTCCAAGATTAGCACAGTATGTTTTGAAGAGGTTACTGGTGAACTGCGAACCGTTGTCTGTGATGATGCGGTTCGGCACCCCGAACCGGCTCACGATGCCCCTGATGAACTTGACCGCGGAGCCCGCAGGGATGGTGAGGATGGCCTCCACTTCAGCCCACTTGGTGAACTTGTCCACGGCGACGTAGAGGTAGCGGTAGCCCCCTGGCGCCTGAGGAAACGGGCCCAGGATGTCCAGCCCCCAGACTGCGAATGGCCATGAAAGGGGTATAGTCTGCAGGCCTCCCGCCGGCTGATGGATTTGCTTGGCGTGGAACTGGCAGGCCTCACAAGCTTTCACCAGTTCGACGGCGTCATTGAGTGCGGTGGGCCAATAAAACCCACTGCGGAACGCCTTGCCGACGAGGGTCCGTGATGATGAGTGATGTCCACAGTCTCCGCCGTGTATGTCTTCCAGCAGTTCCTTTCCTTGCTCCCTGGAGATGCAGCGCAGGGATACATCGTTTGGTCGCTTCCGGTAGAGCTCTCCATCCTTGATGCAGTACGCCGTGGCCTGCGTGCCACACGCTCTGCTTCCTCCTCCTTCTCCGGCAAGGTCCCTTGTGTTAAGTAACTCCGGAGCTCCGTGATCCAGCATCCCTCCTGAGGTTCTATCGTCAGGAGTAGGCGTGCTCCTGAGGCCGGGCCATAGACCGGGGCTCCTGAGGCAGGTGGCTGTGGGAGTTCCTCCCGAGGTTGAGCCGTGTTTGACAATGACGGCAAGGCTAAGGGCTTGAAGAGCCACTCCTCGAAGACACCAGGCTCCTGAGGTAACCGCCTGGACGCCCATTTGGCGATGTCGTCGGCTTCCTGATTGGTGCCACGGGGCACATGCTGCAACTCCAACCCCCAGAACTGCTTCTCCATCCAGCGGACCTCCGCAAGGTAGGCTTCCATGTGCTCATCTTTTGGCTCGTACAGCTTGTTGGAGAAATTAACAAGGAGCTGTAAATCGCCCTTAATGGTGAGGCGTTTCACCCCCAGGGCTGCCGCGGCCTTCAAGCCCGCTATCAAACCTTCATACTCCGCTATGTTGTTGGAGACCTTTTCACCTTGCTGGAAACAGAGCTGTATGGCGTAGTAGAGTTTGTCCCGAGTGGGCGATATAAGCACCGCCCCAGCCCCAGCACCATGTCTGGAGAACGCCCCGTCGAAGTGCATGACCCAGCCTTATGGCGCCTCGCTCCCCGGGGAGAGGGACCTATCCTCGTCGGCCTTGAGGCCTGGTGCCTCCGTCCATTCTGCCACAAAATCCGCCAACGCTGCTCCTTTGATGACCCTGGTTGTGCTGAACTCGAGCTGAAATGCCTGCAGCTCTATGTTCCACTCAGCGACCCTTCCGGCTAAGTTAGGGCTCCTGAGCACTCTCTCCAGGGGGTATGACGAGATGACTTTGATGGGATGAGCCTGGAAGTAGTGACGCAGCTTGCGCGAGGCTACCAGTAGCACGAGGAGGAGCTTCTGAGGCATTGGGTACCGTGCCCTCGCGTCCCGTAGCACCATGCTAACAAAGTAAACTAGGTGCTCGACAAGGCTGGGAGCATCTGGGGTTGCCGCGCCCTTGGGAGGTAAGGGCGCCTCACGGGGCGACGTGGCCTCGGGAGGTAGACCATCTAGTCGGGCGGCCTCTCCTGCCCCCGGTGCATTCCTCGGCAGCTGACCCTCCTCAGCTGCGGTTGTGGCTTCTGCAGGCTTTCCTTGTTCCCGTTTTGTCCTGCCTCGGGCTGCCGCTGCGGCCTTGACTTGGCGCTCCTCCCTAACCGCCACCAGGGCTGCGCTGGCGGGGTAGGGTGTGGCGGCGAGGTACAGCAGCAGGGGCTCCTGAGGGCGCGGAGCCACCATGACTGGGGGACTGGTCAGGTACCTCTTGAGATCTTGAAACGCCTTATCTGCCTCTTCAGTCCATTGAAAGGGCCCCTTTTTCTTCATCAGCTGGAAGAAAGGCAGCGCTCGCTCCCCCAGTTTGGAGATGAAGCGCCCTAGTGCGGTCACGCGCCCAGTGAGCTTCTGCATTTCTCTGAGGGTCTTTGGTGGACTCATGTCTTCGACCGCCTTGACCTTCTCGGGGTTGGCCTCGATGCCACGATGGGACACGAGGAATCCCAAGAGCTTACCCGAGGGGACACCAAACACACATTTCTCCGGGTTGAGCCGCAGGTTTACTGCGTCGAGGCTCGCGAAGGTCTCCTCCAGGTCTTGTATCAGGGTCTTGGCCTCCTGAGATTTTACTACAATGTCATCAACGTAGGCTTCGACATTCTTTTCGAGCTGCTGGCCCAAGGTGATGTGCATCAGTCGCTGAAAGGTTGCCCCTGCGTTACGCAGCCCGAACGGCATGCATGTATAGCAGTATACCCCGCACGGGGTCAAGAAGGCGGTCTTCTCAATGTCTTCCACGGCCATCTTGATCTGTGATACCTAGAGAAGGCGTCCAGGAAGCATAGCAGGTCGCACTCCGCAGTGGAATCGACAATCTGGTCGATGCGGGGGAGCGGGAACGGATCTGGCGGGCATGCCTTGTTGAGGTTGGTGAAGTCGACACACATGTGTTCTTTCCCCCCCTTCTTGGGCACAACGACAGGGTTGGCCAACCAATCCGGGTATCGGACCTCGCGAATGACCCCGACGGCCTCTAGTTTGCGGGTCTCTTGGGCGATGAAAGCCCGCTTCTCCGTGGACTGCCGCCTGGCCTTCTGCTTCACGGGGCATACATTTGGGCACACGTTGAGGTGATGCTCGATGACACTTATGGGGATCCCCGCCAGCTGATCTGGCTCCCAAGCAAATACCTTCTTATTCGAGCCAAGGAACTTGACCAAGGCCTCCTCCTGCTCAGGCTCTAGGTTGGCGCCTAGGGTGAAAGTGGCACCGGAGGACCCGTCCTCGTCGACGGGTATCTGCTTGGTTTCTGCTTTGTCCTGGGTGAACAACTGCTTCTTCTTGGCGGGCGCAGCCCCCTTGGGCTCAGGGGTCTCCGCGTCAACGGGCCGTGCCGGTGCCGCCGTCTTGAAGACGAGCTTGAGTACTTGCAGGGCGTCCCCGTTGTCCCCGTGCACGGCGAGGGTACCGCTGCTCCCGGGCATCTTCATGAGGTTGTACGCCGGGTGCGTGGCGGCCATGAATTGAGCCAGAGCTGGGTAGCCGAGGATGCGTTGTAAGGGAGGCCGATGGGGGCGATGTCGAAGTCGACCATCTCCGTGCGGAAGTTGTCGTAGGTGCCGAAGGTTACCGGGAGCCGGATCTGTCCCAAGGAGTCGGATGATCCGCCCCCGACACCCGAGAAGGATCGACTGGGTCGCAGCCGCTCCCAAGGTATGCAGAGGAGGCTGAAAGTCTCGACCGAAAGCACGATGAGGCCTGCGCCGCCATCAACGAGGGTCCTGGTGATGGCCACCTGGCAGATAGTGGGGGTGCACAACAGCGGGAGTGCGCCCGGCCGACCGGGTTGGTGGGTTGGTCCTCCGAGCTGAAGGTCAGGCCGGCCTCGGGTGCCGCCCGGTCCGGGGGAGCCCCCTGCCGTGCGGAGACGGTGTTAACCCGGCGGGCAAAGGGCTTGATGTGGCGACTTGTGGGCGGCGCCTGCGAGCCGCCCAGGAGGGCCGCAACGACCGGAGGCGTCGACGTCGTGGTGCAGTCACTCCGTCGCGCGGGTGGATGCCGGGGTGATGCTCGCCGCTTGTTTCCCGCTGGGCCGGTGGCGGTGTCGACGGCGGGCGACGGGGAATGACGAGGACGCTTACCGACGGGGGCCATCCAGGCGACGCGAGAAGCAGTGGCGGCCGAGCGCTCGGCGCGGGCCCGACGAGCGTCAGACATGGATGTGACGGTCGGAGGAGAGCGGAGCGGTGGAAGACGAATTCCGGCGCACCCCTACCTGGCGCGCCAAATGTCGGATTTCGGGTTCCGGCAGACCCTTAAGGTTCGAACACTAGGGTGCGCGTGGAAATCACGTCCTCAACCTCTCCGTCTCACTGGGATCTAAACTACTAAAGGAATCACACAACAGACACAAGATTTATACTAGTTCGGGCCACCATTGTGGTGTAATACCCTAGTCCAGTGTGTGGTGGGTGGATTGCCTCCTGGGGTTGGTGATGATGAACAATACAAGGGAGAACAGCCTCGCGAGGGTCTGTTCTTGGCTGGGGCGACGAACTATTGGGAGGAGTTCAGTCACCTCTCTCTCTTTCTCTCTTCCTGCTGGCCGGATCCACGCGCCGAACCGAACCCTTTGCTACGTGGGTGGCCGGTCCCTATTTATAGAGGCCCTGGTCCTCTTCCCAAATATCGAGCGGGAAGGGAGCCAACAATGGCAGGCTAATTTGAAGGGGGGCAGCAAGTACTCTTATCCTGACTAAAGGTGGTCTTCGCCTGCGAAAGACTCTGCGGTGACGCCGTGCTGGGCTCCATGGTGACCTCCGTCTCATAGTCCGCTTGGTCCTGGTCTCGTTGCACCGAAATGGCAACCTTTGCCTGATGCCTCGGTACTCCGCGGCTGCGCTTGCCCCCTTTGCACCAAAGAGGAAAGAAGGACACTACGCGCGCTGGCACCCGCCTGGTGCCCTGAGTCGTCATGGCTTGCGTCATAGGCACCTCGCGAGGTACCCCGCCTTGAACTCTCCGCCTCCTCGCGAGCCAGCCTGATGAGGCTATGCCTAAGGATGCGCCATGTCGTCCGCCTCGCGAGGCTTGGCCCCTCGTGAGGGTCTTGAGCCTTGTGTTGATGAAGATGGGCCGGGCTGGGCCCCCACTTGAGCCACGCCGCAGGCCGCAGGCAGGCAAGTCTGGGGACCCCCGTTCCTAGAACGCCAACAGATAGCTTTCCTGATGAACAATTAAATGTTATAAGTACTTCTCGTAGTACTCCATGGTATGCTGATTATGCTAATTATATTGTTGCTAAGTTTATACCACCTAGTTTCACATAGCAGCAAAAGAAAAAGTTTTTCTATGATTTAAGACATTACTTTTGGGATGATCCACATCTTTATAAAGAAGGAGTAGATGGTTTTATTAGACGTTGTGTACCTGAGCATGAACAGGAACAGATCCTACGCAAGTGTCATTTCGAGGCTTATGGAGGACACCACGCTGGAGATAGAACTGCACATATGGTATTGCAATCTGGTTTTTATTGGCCTACTCTCTTCAAGGATGCCCGTAAGTTTGTCTTGTCTTGTGATGAATGTCAAAGAATTGTTAATATTAGTAGACGTCAAGAAATGCCTATGAATTATTCACTTGTTATTGAATCGTTTGATGTTTGGGGCTTTGATTATATGGGACCTTTTCCTGCCTCTAATGGATATACACATATTTTAGTTGCTGTTGATTACGTTACTAAGTGGGTAGAAGCTATTCCAACTAGTAGTGCTAATCATAAAACTTCTATTAAAATGCTGAAGGAAGTTATTTTTCCGAGGTTTGGAGTCCCTAGATATTTAATGACTGATGGTGGTTCACACTTTATTCATGGTGCTTTCCGTAAAATGCTTGCTAAATATGATGTTAATCATAGAATTGCATCTCCTTATCACCCACAGTCTAGTGGTCAAGTAGAGTTGAGCAATAGAGAGCTCAAATTAATTTTGCAAAAGATTGTTAATAGGTCTAGAAAGAATTGGTCCAAGAAACTTGATGATGCATTATGGGCTTATAGAACTGCATACAAAAATCCTATGGGTATGTCTCCGTATAAAATGGTTTATGGAAAAGCATGTCACTTACCTCTCGAACTAGAACATAAGGCATATTGGGCTATTAAAGAGCTTAACTATGATTTTAAACTTGCCGGCGAGAAGAGGTTATTTGATATTAGCTCACTTGATGAATGGAGAACCCAAGCTTATGAAAAAGCCAAGTTGTTTAAAGAAAAAGTTAAAAGATGGCATGACAAAAGTATACAAAAGCATGAGTTTAATGTAGGTGATTATGTATTGCTATACAACTCTTGTTTAAGATTTTTTGCAGGAAAACTTCTCCCTAAATGGGAAGGCCCCTGTGTTATCGAAGAGGTCTATCGTTCTGGTGCCATAAAAATCAACAACTTCGAGGGCACAAATCCGAAGGCGGTAAACGATCAAAGAATTAAACATTATATCTCAGGTAATCCCATAAATGTTGAAACCAATATTATTGAAATCGTAACCCCGGAGGAATACATAAGGGACACTTTCTGGAACGTTTCAGACTACGAAAAGGAATAGGTATGTGGTACGGTAAGTAAACCGACTCCAAAAAAATTTTTAAGGCAATATTTCTACGTTTTGGAATATTTAGAAAAATAGAAAAATAAGTAGCAGTCCGGGAAGGACACGAGGGCCCCACGAGGGTGGTGGGCACGCCCCCCTACCTCGTGAGCACCTCGTGTGCCTTTCGGACTCCGTTTTCTTGCACGTTACGTATTTTAGTCGGTAAAAATTCATTATATATTCTCCCAAAGGTTTTGACTCCCGTATCACGCAAATATCCTCTGTTTTTGTTTTCGAGCTGTTGCTGTTGCATATTAGAGCAAGATGTCTTCTCAAGAGTCAATCGGGGAGAGCCGGGTATCTAATCCGGCACCGGAACCAAGGGAAAACAGCGACGCTGACCATTTTGGGACAGCAACGGAGGAAGAGATGGGGGCTGACTTGATGAGAGTAGATGCCATGTAGGATCAAGAAGTCACCTCTCACCTCTGAGCTGGGTTCACGATGGGGGAACTACAGAGCTCAGCTATTCCAAACTCGGCTATCCCTTCTAATGTTAGATTTCTTTCTTATGAAAATATGAAGAGGAGTGTCACTTGTTCTCCTGCAGCTATGCAACACCCTTGGGTGCAAGGAGCTTTAGCTGTCACAGGAAAGCTTCATAAGGAAATAATGGACCTCAAACAGCAAGTCAATAAGCTCGAGGAGGAGAACCGCATCCTGAGGGGAATCATCGCCAAGAATATTACACCGACAACAAAGAAGGAGACATAATCACATGGGTATGGGCACTCCCCTTGGCAATTGCCAAGCTTGGGGGAGGTGCCCCGGTATCGTATCACAATCACAACTCCTATCTTTACCGTTTTTCTTAGTTCGATCCTAGTAGTATCTTGATCTAGTAGAATAAAGTTTATGGCAAGATCTAGTTTTGAGTTTTGCTTTATGATCTCTCTTTGTAATCGAGTCCATGAGCTATATATAATAAAGATTAGTGTTGAGTCAAGGGCTTGATTATTTTGCCATGATCTTGGGCGAATAATAGAAAGAAGAAAAAGAACAAAAAGAAACAAAAAGTTCATATTGATCTTATTGAGAGTAATGACTTCACATAGAAAGAGTATGATGATTAAAAGTTTTTGGGAGTTGGCAAGCATAGCTTTGTGTAAGTGCATCTACTGCCACCCCTAGTTGGTTTTGGAGTATTGACGACAAACCTAGTTGAGGGACTAATGTGTTTGTGAGAATTGCAGGATAACACAGGTAGAAGTCCCTCATTGATTCGGTTTTCCTACCAGAGATGACCCCTAAAAATGTATGAAGACATTGAAGTCAAAGGTGGTATGTGAAGATATTCACATTGAAGACTATGACAAGAGAATACATTGCATGAAGACTATGGAGCTCGAAGACTTAGATCTTTCGTAGTTCTTTTTCTTCTTTGTTGAGTCATAGGAACCACCATACTATTAAGTGGGGTCCAAGAGAACCAGTCAGAATGACTGAAGTGATGCTTAACCAAAATCCTATGTCTTCGAGTGAAGACTATGAGAGCGAATCTTGTCCAGAGTTGGACAAGTCAGCTTTGTTTGTAGCCCAAGTAAAGTTGACGTGTGTGTTTGAAATCTGGCCGTTGGAACACGTGTCAGTTCCTTAGTGACCCAGGGTCATTTCGGACAAATCAGGTCGGGTTGCCTAGTGGCTATAAATAGTCCACCCCCTACAACCATAAATGGTTGGCTGCTCAGAGTTAAAGTACGGCTGTTGTCGTTTGAGAGCAACCCATCTCGAAGCCTTTGAGAGAGAATTCCTTGCGAGGATAAAGTCCTAATCACCCAGAGCCAAAGAGTGTTAGACGTCACTTAAGTTGTCCTGTCTGTGTGATCTGAAGACTTATTACACTTGAGGACTGTGAATCCTCCAGCCGGTTAGGTGTCGTGTTCTGAGCATCCAAGAGTCATTGTGGATCGCCTGTGAACGAAGTCTGTGAAGGTTTGGGAGTCTACCTTGAAGACTTACCAGAGTGATTGGGCGAGGTCTGCGTGACCTTAGCTCAAGGGGAATACGGTGAGGACTAAGGGTTCTGAGCTGCGTGTTCAGGACTGGGTGTCCGGGATTGTGTGTCCTCAGGTTTAAATACCTAGCCTCCCTAACCAGACGTACAGTTGTCACCGCAACTGGAACTGGTCCAACAAATCATTGTCTTCAACGAGTCACTGGTTCCATCCTTCCCTTCCTTTACTTACTGTTGGTCCTTGTGAAGTCATTGCATGATTGCATTATCTTTTGTCTTCACTGAGTGACTGTTTGTTCTGATTGGCTTCACAATATCTTCCTACCTGATCCTTACTGCCTAACTACTATAAGTCATTGTGCTTTCACTTTGTTGATTACCTGACTAAGGTTTGCCTAGTGTAGTCTACCTTCTGCTGTGTGGTAATAGGTTTACTTCTATCGTTTGTCTTCAAAACTTCCCTGTTTAGAAGACTTTCATAAAAATCGCCTATTCGCCCCCCCTCTAGTCGATCACTAGCACTTTCAATTGGTATCAGAGCAAGGTACTCCCTTGTTCTGTGTGATTCGGTTTAACCACCTGGAGTTTTAGCTATGTCGACTGCAGGGATAATTAAAGTCTCCGTTGCGTGCCCCGTCTTTGATGGAACTGAATATCCCTACTGGAAGAATAAGATGCGCATGCATCTTGAAGCCATTGATGTCGACCTATGGTATGTCGTCAAGAACGGCGTTCCCAAGGCTGGAGAAGGTGTCACTGCTGCTGATGTCAAGAAGTTCATTCAACTGGACTCTACTGCCAAGAATATCATCTGTGGTCATCTGACCAAAGGACAATATGGCCGTGTGAGTGCGTTGGAGACTTCCAAGCTAGTCTGGGACTGGCTCTCCAAGGTCAACGAAGGCGTCTCCACCCAGAGAGATCAGAGAATCAGTGTCCTTCGCAACCTCTTCAACCGCTTCAAGAGAAATGACAATGAGAATGTCCAGCTCACGTTTGATCGACTCACTGACATCACAAATGAGCTTCAAGCCCTCGGTGCCACTGAGATCACCAAGCATGAAGTCGTCAAGACACTCCTGAGATCACTTGACAGTTTGTTTGACACCCTAGCCCTGATGATTCAAGAACGCCCTGATTTCAAGACACTCGATCCGTCTGACATACTTGAGAGGCTCAACACACACGAGTTTCAGCTTTCTGAGAAAAGAGACATCTACGGTCCCAGCTATGGGCGAACTCGTGCCTTAAAGGCAAAAGGTGTCTCCTCATCCGAAGAAGAATCTGACAGCAGTTCTGATGATCCTGAAGACATTGGAAAGGAGCTTGCTATGCTTGTGAAGAAGTTCCAAAAATTCACCAAGAAGAAAGGGTTCAGAAAGTCTTCACGATCAAGCTCAAGGAATGATGAAGCTTCTGCTCATGACTACAAGAAGAGAACATGTCACAAGTGCAAGAAGCCTGGCCACTACATCTCTGAGTGTCCACAGTGGGACAATGAGAACAACAAGAAGAAGAAGAGCAAGGAGTATGACTCTGACGACAAGAAGAAGAAGAAATACTCAAAGTCTTCTTCCAAGTCTTCCTCAAAGTCTTCATCACACAAGAAGAGCTCATCTGGCAAGGCACGTGCGTTTGTTGGCAAGGAAATGGATTCTGAGGAGGAGTCTGCTTCTGAGGAGGCGGAGGTGGAGTCTGAGGAGGAGTCCGATTCTGGCGTTGCGAGTCTGGCTACAGCATACGTTGCCAAGTCCATCTTCAACACTGAAGACAATGACTTCATCACCGACACCGATGCAAATGACAAGGACTACTCTGCTCCTTCGTACTGCTTCATGGCACGTGGTGCCAAGGTAAACACACGCACTACTCACTATCAAACATCCAGTGACGATGAATCTGATTGTGATTCCAAACCTAGCTACAAAACACTTGCTAAAATTGCAACTGAACAACAGAAAGCTATGGAACACATTCAAAAACTGTTAGACAAAAGCAATGATCTGTTAGACGCTGAAATGACTCGACCTCAGTCCTTAATTGAAGACATAAAAAATATTCACGTTAAGTATGAGGAACTTGAAAGTCATCATGAAACACTTTCAACAACTCATGTAAGGTTGTCCTACGATTATCTTCAAAGGAAGCAAGACCTTGAGAAATTGAGAGCGGCTCATGAAGATCTTCAAAATGAAAACGAGTCACTTCGCGCCAAACAAATCAGTTCAGCTCAGGAAGGATTTGAACCACCATGTCTTAAATGCATTGAGCGTGATAATGCTACTTCTGTTGCTGAATGTTCTACTACTGCTACCGTTGCAATATCTTCACCTGTTGATGTGGTAACTAACCCCTCTGCTGAGGATACCACTGCCATTGCTGATGAGAATGCTAGGCTGAAGACACTGCTCGAAATAGGTATGTACAAAAGTCTCAAAGGGCATCAGACACTATGTGATGTCCTCAAAAGGCAGATCCTGAACCGAAACCCTAGGAAAGAGGGTGTTGGGTTCGAAAGGAAAATGAATGCCGATGGCTCTTACTGGATACCTGAGCAGTACCCCAAAACCACATGGGTTACTGCAAAGGAACCTTCAGTGGATCCATCCACCCTATCTGGCTTCACTTGTGCTAATCCCGTTGTTATTGATGAATCCTTTGATGCAAACTACAAACTATTTAAGAATCAGAATGGTGAAGTGTTTGCCAGGTATATTGGTACTAACTGCAGGAATGGACCGCCTATGAAGAATATCGGGGTGCCGAAAAGGTGTTTGGAGAATCTTCCTGTGAATGTCATCATGACACCACAGGTGAAGAAGACAAACCCCAGACCACAGGCTTCATATGGTCCAAAGGCTTCATACAGACAGAGGACTCACCAGAATCGCACAAACGCAAATGTTTTGCAGGGAAGCCATACTCAGGCCTATGAATATGAGTGCGGTTCATCAAACCGCCATGTTCATAAGACCAAGAACTATTCTGCTTATTCTTATGAGTACTATTGTCCACCTGCAAGACTTTTTGCTAGGCTCCAAAGCCAAAGTTCTCAGATGATGCACTTAGACTCATTGCTTCAAAGCCACCCTTGTAGATGTGGGTGGCCAAGAAAGCTTAACTCTCTTTTGCAGGGAAAGGTCTCCAGCAGAAAACAAAATCGTCTGACGCTATTGCTAGGGACCTTAAACATCTTGTAGGGCGCAAGATCAAATGCCCAAATAGTCTTACTATGTACTTTGTTCCTGAATCGCTTGCTACTCGCCCTATTAGTCCAAATCTCGATCTAAGCTTTCATAACCCACTGGTTCGTCAAATGTTTTTGCTTCACAATTCTCTTCGTGAAGCCTATCCCCCTAACTGCACTGTAGGGTACAACACCAGCAGCTTCAGAATGGATTATTGATAGTGGGTGTACCAATCACATGACTGGCAAGAGAAGCCTTCTTATGGACTCAACCTTACGTCCATCCGACAAAAGTCACATCACATTTGCTGACAATGGTAAAAGTAAGGTATTGGGTCTAGGTAGAGTTGCAATCTCAAAGGATCAACACATGGATAAAGTCATGCTTGTTGAATCCCTTGGCTTCAACTTAATGTCTGTCTCAATGCTTTGCGATTTAAACATGATTGTGATGTTTGGAAAATATCGTTGCCTTGTTCTAATGGAATCTGACGAGTCTCTAGTGTTTGAAGGGTATCGGAAAGATGATTTGTACGTGGTAGATTTCTCAGCAGGACAATAGCTTGTCGTATGTCTTCTAGCAAAAGCTTCAGAATGCTGGCTCTGGCATCGGAGGCTAGGGCATGCTGGCATGAGGAACCTGCACACCCTTGCAAAGAAGAAGCATGTCATAGGCATCGAGGGCGTCAAGTTCAAGAAAGATCACTTATGCGGTGCCTGTGAAGCAGGAAAGATGACGAGGGCCAAGCATCCCTCGAAGACAATCATGACAACGACTCGACCCTTCGAACTGCTCCACATGGATCTTTTCGGTCCCACTCATTACTCAACTCTTACTACTACTGCTTGTCTCTATGGCTTTGTCATTGTTGATGATTATTCTAGATATACTTGGGTGCATATAATCCTCTACAAGACTGAAGTGCAGGATGTCTTCAGACGCTTCGCCAATCGAGCAATGAACAACTATGGCGCCAAGATAAAGCACATCAGAAGTGACAATGGCACTGATTTCAAGAACACTGGCCTTGATACATATCTTGATACTTTGGGCATCACACATGAATTCTCAGCTCCGTACACGCCACAGCAGAATGGCGTCGTCGAACGCAAGAACAGAACACTCATTGAGATGGCCTGAATGATGCTTGATGAATACCTGAATCCAAGAAAATTCTGGCCTAAAGCCATTGATACTGCATGCCATACAATCAACTGTGTTTATCTTCACAAGCTTCTAAACAAGACATCTTATGAGCTCCTTACTGGCAAGAAGCCAAATGTCAGTTACTTCAGAGTATTTGGCGCCAGGTGCTGGATCAAGGATCCACATCACACTTCAAAATTTGCACCAAAAGCACATGAGGGTTTTATGCTTGGATATGGAAAGGATTCTCACTCCTACAGAGTCTTCAATCTCTTTCATTATAAAGTGGTTGAAACAGTGGATGTGCGGTTCGATGAGACTAACGGCTCACAAAGAGAGCACCTGCCAAATGTGCTAGATGAAGTTCCATCCAGTGAATCAATCAAACTTATGGGAACTGGAGATATCATACCTTCTGAAGCTCAACCTGAAGAGGAACTTATCATCTCCGCACCTGATCAACCTGAAGACAATGCTCAGCCTGAAGACAATCCCTCTAACAATGACAATTATCAGCAAGAGCAAAATCTTCGCCCTGTACATCCTCGTGTTGCCAATGAAGTGCAGATAGAGAGAATAATTGATAGTATCAATGCACCCGGTCCACTCACTCATTCAAGGGCAACACAGCTAGCAAATTTCTGTGGGCACTTCGCATTCGTCTCAATAACACAACCCAAGAAAGTTGAAGAAGCCTTCATGGAACCTGAATGGATTCAAGCTATGCAAGAAGAGCTTCAACAGTTTGAGCTGAATAATGTAGGGAACTGGTTAAGCGTCCTGATCCTCGGAAGCACAATATAATAGGCACCAAATGGATATATCACAACAAGCAAGATGAGCATGGTCAAGTTGTCAAAAACAAAGCTCATCTCGTTGCTCAAGGATATACTCAAGTTGAAGGGATTGACTTCGATGAAACATTTGCTCCTGTGGCTCGACTTGAAGCCATACGCATACTGCTGGCCTATGCTAATCATTATAACATACTTCTATATCAAATGGATGTGAAGAGGGCCTTTCTCAATGGCAAGATTGAAGAAGAAGTGTATGTTGCACAACCGCCTGGCTTTGAAGATCCAAAACATCCTGACATGGTATACAAGCTCAACAAGGCACTGTATGGCCTCAAACAAGCCCCTCGGGCTTGGTATGACACACTCAAATACTTCCTGAAGAGCAAAGGCTTCACACCTGGTTCCCTCGACCCCACTCTCTTCACGAAGACATATGATGGTGAACTATTTTTGTGCCAAATATATGTGGATGACATTATCTTCGGCTGCACCAATCAGAAATACAGTGAAGAGTTTGGATATATGATGCAAGAGCAATATCAGATGTCCATGATGGGAGATCTGAAGTTCTTCCTTGGTCTTCAAATACGACAGCAACGCAATGGCATCTTTATATCTCAAGAGAAGTATCTCAAAGATTGCCTGAAGAAGTTCGGTATGCAAGACTGCAAAGGCTTCACAACGCCAATGCCAGCCAAACATCATCTGGGTCCCGACGAAAATGGTAAAGAGTTCGATCAAAAGGTATACCGCTCCATGATTGGTTCTTTACTTTATCTATGTGCATCTAGGCCAGATATTATGCTTAGTGTTTGCATGTGTGCTCGATTCCAACCGGCACCAAAGGAATCGCATCACTTAGCTGTGAAGCGAATTCTTCGATATTTGGCTTACACCCCAACTCTAGGATTATGGTATCCAAAGGGCTCAGAGTTTGATCTGGTTGGATTCTTGGATGCTGATTATGCTGGTGACAAGGTGGATCGCAAGTCTACATCAAGCACATGTCATTTTCTGGGACGATCACTTGTATGTTGGTCTTCAAAGAAGCAGAACTGTGTATCTCTCTCCACTGCTGAATCTGAATACATTGCTGCTGGATCTTGCTGCGCTCAGCTTCTGTGGATGAAGCAAACACTCAAAGACTATGGCATTCATCTGAACCAAGTACCACTCTACTGCGACAACAAAAGCGCCATCAAGATTGCCAACAACCCAGTTCAGCACTCGAAGACAAAGCACATTGAGATCCGTCATCACTTTCTCAGAGATCATGTTGTGAAGGAAGATATTGATATCATACACGTCAACACTGAAGAGAAATTGGTAGATATCTTCACCAAGCCCTTGGATGAGAAGAGATTTTGCAAGTTACGGTGTGAGCTAAATATCTTGGAATCCTCAAATGTCCTGTGATCAGGCACACATCGTAACACTTATGCGTATTGATGACTTAGATGTGCAACACACGAAGTAAAGTATATCTTCAATCAATGAAGACATACATTCTAAGTGTGAATACATTAATGAGGAATTTGACTTCGGAGCGCCACGATAATTGTGCGCCGTATCTAGGTCTAATACTTCCTATACGGTGGGTAACGCCACCACCAAATGTTCTGTTTGGAGTATTTCACTCATGGCGTTACATTTGCTATGTATTCACATTTGGTTTTACTTCAATCTCAACATGTCTTCATGATTATCTTCATTATGTTGATCATATATATATATATATATATACTAGTGTTATGTCCTCTACAGCATTCACTTATAGCTATGTCTTCTTGTTGAATCTTTTGAACTAAGTGAATGTGATCGGACCCTAACCTCTCTATGCTTTCTATCTGAAACTCTATCTCTGCAAATCATATGCATTCTATTGAAACTGTCGAATGTCTTCTCTGCATCCTTGTCAGCGGAAGATACAGAGACAAACATTAAGTCTGTTTTCAATGCTAATTCCTTCACCTGAAACCCGGAGAAGTGGGAACGACCACCCGACAATCCAGGCGTGCGTGGGAACGTGGAACAACCTCTGATATGCTGCATGATGGCCACGTGTTCCTCAGATGTGAATCGCCAGGGGCACCTGTGTAATAACACTGAGCTGTCCCTATCCCTATAAATACACGCCTCACCTCAGTCATTATCCTTTCTTCCACTCTCGCACGAACCCTAGCGCCACCGCTAGCCCTCGACGATGCCGGCGACGAAGCACTTAGCTGTTGCAACCTCTCCGACGCCGTCTTCACGCCGATCGCGGACATCGTCTTCTCCGCCGTCGCCGTAGGTGTCCTCCATCGCCAAGTTAGGGCACGGACGATCGAACTGCTCGGCCTCCTCTTCCACTCCGTCTAGCAGTTTCTTCTGTGGTAAATAAAACTCCCTTTTTTTACGGCCTCTTTGATCCTATAGATTCGTCACTTTCTACCACAAGCAGTTTCTGTTCACACAAGTTGGATCCACTTCATACTGCATCTCATATTATGCCTAGTATGTTCACTTATGCTTCACAAAGTAGTTAGATTCCTCACTTGTACTGATCTATGGATTCGTACAAATCTGGAACCAACTCCTTATCTATGAGTGAATGTCTTCGCACGATGAGGTCAATGTCTTCTAAACTAATTTATCTTCAAAATCTTCTGAGAATGCATATGACCTCTTACCCTTCCCTCGCACCTTAATGCTGTCACAGGTACATGTCCGTGGGAGAATCCCTTGGTTCTCATAGTCTGCATTCATTTACAGAATTCTTACAGCATCACATAAATTCTCCCAAAGCCAGTTCCTGTTTGTCCAGCAAGCGAAAGCCCTTGAAGCCTTTGAACGTATTGAAGCCATTCAGTTTAAAGTTTATGGCTGCAGAGAAATCAGCAAGGAAGGGTGGCAGAAAGCATCGAGGTGAGACATCAAGAGATTTGCCCGATGACCTCTCAGAACTGTACAAGACAGATCCAGAAGAGGATTACAATCAGCGCAAGACACGAATCCAATGGATTCGACAATATTGGGCAGAACAGTGGTTCAAATACAAATTTGTGACAAAGGAATATGCTGAAAAGAATGCCATCAAGCGACCATGGGGAGACATCCTATACAAAAATCTTCAACCCAGGTCCAGAGATGAAGCCATTGAACAAGGCTTCTATCCCTGCATGGTCCGTGGACCACAGCCTGCGGATGCTGACCCATCATCACTGCTATGGTGTCGTGATGACAATCTGTTCAAGCGCAACTTCCAGTTTGCCCAGAATTCGGCGAAGCAGAACAAGAAGTCTTTGTGATTAGACTTCAACCCTGGTCCCTCTGCTCCCCGTGCCGATGGGACCCGCGAAGCTGAACCCAATCTTGTTGGGCCCTTCTATAACCTGGAAGGTCTCATCACTCATATCGTGGTCCAAGGGACAGCCGTGGATGAGCCTGCAGATGACGCCGAATCAGATGAAGCGCATGCAGCGCCGAAGCCAAAGAAACTGAAGCAGCCTAAAGCTTCAAAGCCTGCCTCAGCACCAAAAATCTCACGGGCGAAGCCACTGGCTACTGCACCTCCTGAAGACAGTGTGCAGTCTGAAGATCTGTCACGCATCTCCAAGCCCCAGAAAGTCAAGATGCCTCTGCCACACACTAGCCAAGAACTGACTGCTGCTGCTATTCTGCGCAATGATGCCATTGATCTGTCCAATGATGAAGATCTTGTAGATGACGCTCTTGAGCAACTGATCAAGAGCAAAGAAGAAGCAGAAATCTTCAACAATTTGCCTCTCTTTGACGTGGCAATCATCCACGACTTCATTGATGAGTGGTTTGACACGCCCAACCTTAGCTTTGAAGATCTGCAACTTCCCATTGGCCTCGGTGTTGCCTTCCATGGCGCCATTGCTTCAGAGTTAGCTATAGCCCAGCGCATCGTTGAACTGAAGCAGAAGATTGACTTTGAGAAAGCTCAGTTTCATATGGCCAAGCTCAGCGTGCAAGAGGTCAAGAACTTCAAGATCATGTTGCACGAGCTCAAAGAAGCCTTTCTCAAGAAGCGTGAAGAAGCTCAAGGTTCTCATGAGCGCATGAAGAGCCTGGCTGACAAGTGTGTGCAAGCCTACAATGAGGCTGAGAAGCGCAAGGCCCTTGGGCATCCTGGCATCGACCCCAGGATGGCTGCAAAGTAGAAGAAGAAGCCCGCTATGGCCGAACCCGACGCACCAAGGCAGGAAGCACATCCCATTGTCTTCCCAACCAGCATGACTGGCTCGAAGCCAAAAGCCAAGTCTACCGCTTTAGAACTAAAGAAGACAAGGACTGCTGAGGCTGAAGCCAGAAAGAGGAAACATCCTGAAGCCTCTGCTGCTGCTCCCTCCAAGAAGAAGCGGAAGACCAAGAAGGAACGGGCTGCTCCCACAGAGCCCTTAATTGTTGAACCCATCTCCATGGTTCGCCCTACCGCTGAACATCAAGAGCGCCAACTGACTGTCCATGAGCCTGCTTTCACAGAGGCTCATGAAGCTGAAGACTTTCCAGCAGCTGATCCCACTACTGCTGAAGACATTGGTCACCAGGACCATGTTGAAGATGATGTAGTTCTTCCTCAGATCGAGCACCAACAGGTATCATCGCCTGTGCTTACGCATAGCGAACTCATCAGCATTGGTCGTCCTCTGACGCCAATTGCTCAGGATGCATCATGGGCTAATCACCCACAACAACAAGTCACACCACCCCGGCAGGAAGAAGAAGATGACTTTAAGGCCCAGCCAACTCCATCTCCAAAGGTGTCGCCAGTGTTACGCAGGCTTCGCAAAGGACCAAGGCCTCCAGTCTCCGAATCTGAAGCTAAAGCTGCTGAAGACATTTCGGCTGCATCAGCCGATGACACCCAAGAAGAAGAACGTGTCCCCACTCCCCCAACTACTGACGAAGTTGTTCTCGAGGAGAACATGTCTGTGCCCGACCCTCCAGCTCATCAAGTGGAGGTAGAAAATCTTGAGGCTGCCACCACCAACACCAATGAAGCCACTGGCGCTGTCATGGCTGAAGCAAATGCGGAGCCTACACCAACCCAAGAACCAAAAGTCAGCGAAGCCAATGATGCTACTGCCTCTGTTCATGCGCCTGTTGCTGGTCCTCAGTTTGACTATCATATTGAGCATAGGCCTCAGGTACAGAAGCCAATGCCAAGGTTGCCCAGGTTTCCAGGTCCTGCATCAGCACCTGGATCCTTCAATGTCAACAGCTTCAAAGCAGACAACACCTTCTTCAATAGCTCCAAGAACCCCTACTCAAGGGAACGAATATCTTCTGATCGGTTCTGGAGCTATCCGCAGCGAAGCTATTACTCCTGCATTCTGTACAATCAAGGTCGCATCTTCCCACATATAGTCTTGACACCGAAGCAATAGCTGGTCTGCCCTGCTTGGAAGAAGCTCTGGACTGCTTCAAAGAGGTTGGATTGTTGCCTTTCATCACCGACCAAGAGCACTGGAATGAAGAGTTGCTGCTCCACTTTTATGCCACACTTCACATACGTGGTTACAACAGAGATCCGAAGACTTGGGTCCTTGAGTGGATGACAGGAAATGTTCATCACGATGCCAAAGCCTTTGATATCATTGAGCTCACTGGTCTGCCCACTCCTGGAGATCTCTATGAACCTGGATGTCAACTTCACAGTGAAGCTATGGAGAGCATCTTTCAGAAGCCTGAACCGAACATGAGTCAGATGCTCAGTATGATGAAGTCTTTGCCACAAGACGCTGCATATCCTAAGGAGTTCCTTGTTGAAGACCTGGAGTATCTGCCAAGGACCATCTATCACATTTTAAGGCGAACTCTCTGGCCCATCAAAGGACATTCCCCATATGCAAAGCTGGAAGGTGCAATGAAGACTTTGGTCTTCTATATTCTTCATGGCAAATGCTTCAACGCACAAGACTTCTTCATCCGCCAATTTGCTGCTTCAGGATCTGACCTTTTTGGCTTGAAGTTCTACGCTCCATGGATAATGCGGCTGATCAAACTCCACTCAGCTATCTCATATCAGCCCTCTGCTCGCAATCATCGGATCTTTATGCCTGACGTGGATATGTCCGTTGAAGCCCTCTATCCAGAGCCTGCCAAGGAGCCTCTTAGTCTTCAGAATGCGGAGCATCAAAGTTTCTCTCAGAACATTGAAGGAGTTGAAGCAGTCACTCGTGTTTATCCTCTGGCTGGCACAACACGCGCACCTCATCGTGCCCTCACTGAAGCCACTGAAAGCACTATTGCCCAACGGCCCAAGAAGCGATCTCGTGTTCTCAATGACCGAGAGCTTCTGGTTGCTCTTCATCAGAAACAGGATAGGCATCATGACTGGCTGAAGCGCCAAATGCACAGCCTCTTGGTGGATGTCAACCGCATTCGCAACCTTGCCACCAAGAATGCCTTTGTTGCCCATGAAACTTGTCGGCGTACATGGAAAGGGTTGACGCTTATGTGATCTGAGGATGATCTTCAAGAGGATGGCTTCTCCGAACGTTTCAAGTTCGACTCCACACCTCCCCGAAGGGCTGTGCTGCGACGAACTCCCTCACTTGAAGACTCTGAGTTCTCTTCCTCTGCGGCAACTATGAATGCCAGAGTGATCGAGGACGAAGACGATGCTACTTCACCGCCCCCTCCTTCAGCACGTGTCGACACTGCCCCGAGCTCGTCTGCACCGCCTAACAACACCGACGACCTTGGTACTTCACCTACTCCTCATGGGAATGAGTAGATGCTCTATGTCTTCAAACCTTTTTGGTCCTTACTGACAAAAGGGGGAGAAGCATATGAGTTTGATAGTCTTCAAGCGGGTCCATATGGGCGGTTTCTTTATGTTTTGCCTAGTGTTTACAACTCTCGTTTTGATACATTTGGTTCTTTGAGTTGTAACACTTAAACTCGATGGCCATCTGCTACTCATTTGCTATTTTGTGATGCGATGATAAATTCCGCATGTGCGACGATAAATTCCGCACTTAGATCATTTTGCCGACGTCCATTTTCCATTATGCATGTCATTATCTTCACATACTTTTCATGCATGATGAGTTGTCATCATAAATTGAAGAGGATCTCCAAAAGTACAACCTGCCATGTGCATTTGCATTCCAAAAGCAGATTACTTATATGCACATCTTCAGGGGGAGCCCTTACAACTTATGAAGACAATTCCTTATCCTTTACAATTTCACATATTATATTCCCCGTTGAAAACTTCAACTAGTTTGTCATCAATCACCAAAAAGGGGGAGATTGTAAGTGCATCTAGTCCCACCCCTAGTTGGTTTTGGAGTATTGACGACAAACCTAGTTGAGGGACTAATGTGTTTGTGAGAATTGCAGGATAACACAGGTAGAAGTCCCTCATTGATTCAGTTTTCCTACCAGAGATGACCCCTAAAAATGTATGAAGACATTGAAGTCAAAGGTGGTATGTGAAGATATTCACATTGCAGACTATGACAAGAGAAGACATCGCATGAAGACTATGGAGCTCGAAGACTTAGATCTTTCGTAGTTCTTTTTCTTCTTTGTTGAGTCATAGGAACCATCGTACTGTTAAGTAGGGTCCAAGAGAACCAGTCAGAATGACTGAAGTGATGCTTAACCAAAATCCTATGTCTTCGAGTGAAGACTATGAGAGCGAATCTTGTCCAGAGTTGGACAAGTCAGCTTTGCTTCTAGCCCAAGTAAAGTTGTCGTGTGTGTTTGAAATCTGACCGTTGGAACATGTGTCAGTTCCTTAGTGACCCAGGGTCATTTCAGGCAAATCAGGTCGGGTTGCCTGGTGGCTATAAATAGCCCACCCCCTACAACCATAAATGGTTGGCTGCTCAGAGTTAAAGTACGGCTGTTGTCGTTTGAGAGCAACCCACCTCGAAGCCTTTGAGAGAGAATTCCTTGCGAGGATAAAGTCCTAACCACCCAGAGCCAAAGAGTGTTAGGCATCACTTAAGTCGTCCTGTCTGTGTGATTTGAAGACTTATTACACTTGAGGACTGTGAATCCTCCAGCCGGTTAGGCGTCGCGTTCTGAGCATCCAAGAGTCATTGTGGATCGCCGGTGAACGAAGTCTGTGAAGGTTTGGGAGTCTACCTTCAAGACTTACCAGAGTGATTGGGTGAGGTCTGCGTGACCTTAGCTCAAGGGGAATACGGTGAGGACTAAGGGTTCTGAGCTGCGTGTTCAGGACTGGGTGTCCGGGACTGTGTGTCCTCAGGTTTAAATACCTAGCCGCCCTAACCAGACATACAGTTGTCACAGCAACTAGAACTGGTCCAACAAATCATTGTCTTCAATGAGTCACTGGTTCCATCCTTCCCTTCCTTTACTTACTGTTGGTCCTTGTGAAGTCATTGCATGATTGCATTATCTTTTGTCTTCACTGAGTGACTGCTTGTTCTGATTGGCTTCACAATATCTTCCTACATGATCCTTACTGCCTAGCTACTATAGGTCATTGTGCTTTCACTTCGTTGATTACCTGACTAAGGTTTGCCTAGTGTAGTCTACCTTCCGCTGCGTGGTAATAGGTTTACTTCTATCGTTTGTCTTCAAAACTTCCCTGTTTAGAAGACTTTCATAAAAATCGCCTAATCACCCCCCCCCCTCTAGTCGATCACTAGCACTTTCACTTTGGTCATTGTTGCAATTAATTGGAAGTAATAAGGAAAGAGAGGTTTTCACATATAGATATATTATCATTGACATCTTTTATGATTGGGAGCACTCATTAAAATATGACATGCTAAAGAGTTGATGTTGGACAAGGAAGACAACGTAATGAGTTATGTCTTTCTTATATCTTAGATAAAGTATGTTGTCATGGATCCTCTAACTTGTTGAGCTTGCCTTTCCCCCTCATGCTAGCCAAATTCCCAGCACCAAGTAGAAATACTACTTGTGCTTCCAAAATTCCTAAACCAGTTTTGCCATGAGAGTCCACCATATCTACCTATGGATTGAGTAAGATCCTTCAAGTAAGTTGTCATCAGTGCAAAGCAATAGAAATTGCTCTAAATATGTATGATTGATAGGTGTGGGAGAAATAAGCTTTATACGATCTTGTGATGTGGAAGTAATAAAAGCGACGGACTGCATAATAAAGGTTCATATCACAAGGGGCAATATAAAGTGACGTTCTTTCGCATTGAGATTTTATGCATCCAACCATAAAAGCGCATGGCAACCTCTGCTTCCCTCTGCGAAGGGCCTATCCTTTATTATTATCTTCTACCTTATGCAAGAGTCACGGTGATCTTCACCTTTTCTTTTTCATTTTATCCTTTGGCAAGCTCAGCATGTTGGAAAGAACATGATATATATATATATATAATTGGATGTAGGGGAGCATGAACCATTATTGTTGACATTACCCTTGAGGTAAAAGGTTGTGGGGCAAAACTATAAGCCCCTATCTTTCTCTGTGTCTGATTAAAACTCCGTAACCACAAGTATTGCGTGAGTGTTAGCAATTATGGAGGACTAAATGATAGCTGAGTATGTGGACTTGATTTTTAGCTCTGACATAGACTCTTTCCGATGTTATGATAAATTGCAATTGCTTCAATGACTGAGATTATAGTTTGTCGGAGCCCAATAAGGTTTATGATTCATACTTTTGAATTGTGAATAGATCATCACTTGAACATAAGTAATCACGTGACAGAATCTATATATGTTGCTGTTATGAGAATAATCATGGTGCCTTCATGTCCGTATTTTATTTTTATCGATGCCTCTACCTCTAAACATGAGGACATATTTATTGTTATCGCCTTTTCGCTCGAGGACAAGCGAGCTCTAAGCTTGGGGGAGTTGATACGTCCATTTTGCATCATGCTTTTATATCGATATTTATTTCATTATGGATTGTTATTTCACTTTATTTCACAATACTTATGGCTATTCTCTCTTATTTTACAAGGTTTACATAAGGGGGGAGAATGCCGGTAGCTGGAATTCTGGGCTGGAAAAGGAGCAAATATTAGAGACCTATTCTGCGCAACTCCAAAAGTCCTGAAACTCCACGGAACATCTTAAAATAAATAAAGAAAAATCCTCGCCAAAGATGAAGGCCAGGGGGCCCACACCCTGCTCACGAGGGTGGGGGCGCCCCCTATGGCGCGCCCCCTACCTCATGGGCCCCCTGGTGGCTCTCCGATGTCCATATTCCTCTATATGAAGTCTTTCGATGAGAAAAAAATTAGAAGGAACATTTCGGGACGAGACTCCGCCGCCACGAGGCGGAACCAATCTAGAGCTCCGACAGAGCTGTTCTGCCGGGGAAACTTCCCTCCGGGAGGGGGAAATCATCACCATCGTCATCACCAATGCTCCTCTCATCGGGAGAGGGCAATCTCCATCAACATCTTCACCAGCACCATCTCATCTCCAAACCCTATTTCATCTCTTGTATCCAATTCTTGTCTCAAAGTCCGGGATTGGTACTAGTAGGTTGCTAGTAGTGTTGATTACTCCTTGTAGTTGATGCTAGTTGGTTTATTTGGTGGAAGATCATATGTTCAGATCCTATATGCATATTATTACCCCTTTGATTATGAACATGAATATGCTTTGTGAGCAATTACGTTTGTTCCTGAGGACAAGGGAGAAGTCTTGCTATTAGTAGTCATGTGAATTTGGTATTCGTTTGATATTTTGATAAGATGTATGTTGTCTAGCCTCTAGTGGTGTTATGTGAACGTCGACTACATAACACTTCACCATTATTTGGGCCTAGAGGAAGGCATTGGGAAGTAATAAGTAGATGATGGGTTGCTAGAGTGACAGAAGCTTAAACCCTAGTTTATGCGTTGCTTCGTAAGGGGCTGATTTGGATCCACATGTTTCATGCTATGGTTAGGTTTACCTTAATACTTTTGGTGTAGTTGCGGATGCTTGCAATAGAGGTTAATCATAAGTGGGATGCTTGTTCAAGTAAGAACAGCACCCAAGCACCGGTCCACCCACATATCAAATTATCAAAGTACCGAACGCGAATCATATGAACATGATGAAAACTAGCTTGACAATATTCCCATGTGTCCTTGGGAGCGCTTTTCCTATTATAAGAGTTTGTTCCGGCTTGTCCTTTGCTACAAAAAGGATTGGGCCACCTTCCTGTTTGTCCAGCAAGCGAAAGCCCTTGAAGCCTTTGAACGTATTGAAGCCATTCAGTTTAAAGTTTATGGCTGCAGAGAAATCAGCAAGGAAGGGTGGCAGAAAGCATCGAGGTGAGACATCAAGAGATTTGCCCGATGACCTCTCAGAACTGTACAAGACAGATCCAGAAGAGGATTACAATCAGCGCAAGACACGAATCCAATGGATTCGACAATATTGGGCAGAACAGTGGTTCAAATACAAATTTGTGACAAAGGAATATGCTGAAAAGAATGCCATCAAGCGACCATGGGGAGACATCCTATACAAAAATCTTCAACCCAGGTCCAGAGATGAAGCCATTGAACAAGGCTTCTATCCCTGCATGGTCCGTGGACCACAGCCTGCGGATGCTGACCCATCATCACTGCTATGGTGTCGTGATGACAATCTGTTCAAGCGCAACTTCCAGTTTGCCCAGAATTCGGCGAAGCAGAACAAGAAGTCTTTGTGATTAGACTTCAACCCTGGTCCCTCTGCTCCCCGTGCCGATGGGACCCGCGAAGCTGAACCCAATCTTGTTGGGCCCTTCTATAACCTGGAAGGTCTCATCACTCATATCGTGGTCCAAGGGACAGCCGTGGATGAGCCTGCAGATGACGCCGAATCAGATGAAGCGCATGCAGCGCCGAAGCCAAAGAAACTGAAGCAGCCTAAAGCTTCAAAGCCTGCCTCAGCACCAAAAATCTCACGGGCGAAGCCACTGGCTACTGCACCTCCTGAAGACAGTGTGCAGTCTGAAGATCTGTCACGCATCTCCAAGCCCCAGAAAGTCAAGATGCCTCTGCCACACACTAGCCAAGAACTGACTGCTGCTGCTATTCTGCGCAATGATGCCATTGATCTGTCCAATGATGAAGATCTTGTAGATGACGCTCTTGAGCAACTGATCAAGAGCAAAGAAGAAGCAGAAATCTTCAACAATTTGCCTCTCTTTGACGTGGCAATCATCCACGACTTCATTGATGAGTGGTTTGACACGCCCAACCTTAGCTTTGAAGATCTGCAACTTCCCATTGGCCTCGGTGTTGCCTTCCATGGCGCCATTGCTTCAGAGTTAGCTATAGCCCAGCGCATCGTTGAACTGAAGCAGAAGATTGACTTTGAGAAAGCTCAGTTTCATATGGCCAAGCTCAGCGTGCAAGAGGTCAAGAACTTCAAGATCATGTTGCACGAGCTCAAAGAAGCCTTTCTCAAGAAGCGTGAAGAAGCTCAAGGTTCTCATGAGCGCATGAAGAGCCTGGCTGACAAGTGTGTGCAAGCCTACAATGAGGCTGAGAAGCGCAAGGCCCTTGGGCATCCTGGCATCGACCCCAGGATGGCTGCAAAGTAGAAGAAGAAGCCCGCTATGGCCGAACCCGACGCACCAAGGCAGGAAGCACATCCCATTGTCTTCCCAACCAGCATGACTGGCTCGAAGCCAAAAGCCAAGTCTACCGCTTTAGAACTAAAGAAGACAAGGACTGCTGAGGCTGAAGCCAGAAAGAGGAAACATCCTGAAGCCTCTGCTGCTGCTCCCTCCAAGAAGAAGCGGAAGACCAAGAAGGAACGGGCTGCTCCCACAGAGCCCTTAATTGTTGAACCCATCTCCATGGTTCGCCCTACCGCTGAACATCAAGAGCGCCAACTGACTGTCCATGAGCCTGCTTTCACAGAGGCTCATGAAGCTGAAGACTTTCCAGCAGCTGATCCCACTACTGCTGAAGACATTGGTCACCAGGACCATGTTGAAGATGATGTAGTTCTTCCTCAGATCGAGCACCAACAGGTATCATCGCCTGTGCTTACGCATAGCGAACTCATCAGCATTGGTCGTCCTCTGACGCCAATTGCTCAGGATGCATCATGGGCTAATCACCCACAACAACAAGTCACACCACCCCGGCAGGAAGAAGAAGATGACTTTAAGGCCCAGCCAACTCCATCTCCAAAGGTGTCGCCAGTGTTACGCAGGCTTCGCAAAGGACCAAGGCCTCCAGTCTCCGAATCTGAAGCTAAAGCTGCTGAAGACATTTCGGCTGCATCAGCCGATGACACCCAAGAAGAAGAACGTGTCCCCACTCCCCCAACTACTGACGAAGTTGTTCTCGAGGAGAACATGTCTGTGCCCGACCCTCCAGCTCATCAAGTGGAGGTAGAAAATCTTGAGGCTGCCACCACCAACACCAATGAAGCCACTGACGCTGTCATGGCTGAAGCAAATGCGGAGCCTACACCAACCCAAGAACCAAAAGTCAGCGAAGCCAATGATGCTACTGCCTCTGTTCATGCGCCTGTTGCTGGTCCTCAGTTTGACTATCATATTGAGCATAGGCCTCAGGTACAGAAGCCAATGCCAAGGTTGCCCAGGTTTCCAGGTCCTGCATCAGCACCTGGATCCTTCAATGTCAACAGCTTCAAAGCAGACAACACCTTCTTCAATAGCTCCAAGAACCCCTACTCAAGGGAACGAATATCTTCTGATCGGTTCTGGAGCTATCCGCAGCGAAGCTATTACTCCTGCATTCTGTACAATCAAGGTCGCATCTTCCCACATATAGTCTTGACACCGAAGCAATAGCTGGTCTGCCCTGCTTGGAAGAAGCTCTGGACTGCTTCAAAGAGGTTGGATTGTTGCCTTTCATCACCGACCAAGAGCACTGGAATGAAGAGTTGCTGCTCCACTTTTATGCCACACTTCACATACGTGGTTACAACAGAGATCCGAAGACTTGGGTCCTTGAGTGGATGACAGGAAATGTTCATCACGATGCCAAAGCCTTTGATATCATTGAGCTCACTGGTCTGCCCACTCCTGGAGATCTCTATGAACCTGGATGTCAACTTCACAGTGAAGCTATGGAGAGCATCTTTCAGAAGCCTGAACCGAACATGAGTCAGATGCTCAGTATGATGAAGTCTTTGCCACAAGACGCTGCATATCCTAAGGAGTTCCTTGTTGAAGACCTGGAGTATCTGCCAAGGACCATCTATCACATTTTAAGGCGAACTCTCTGGCCCATCAAAGGACATTCCCCATATGCAAAGCTGGAAGGTGCAATGAAGACTTTGGTCTTCTATATTCTTCATGGCAAATGCTTCAACGCACAAGACTTCTTCATCCGCCAATTTGCTGCTTCAGGATCTGACCTTTTTGGCTTGAAGTTCTACGCTCCATGGATAATGCGGCTGATCAAACTCCACTCAGCTATCTCATATCAGCCCTCTGCTCGCAATCATCGGATCTTTATGCCTGACGTGGATATGTCCGTTGAAGCCCTCTATCCAGAGCCTGCCAAGGAGCCTCTTAGTCTTCAGAATGCGGAGCATCAAAGTTTCTCTCAGAACATTGAAGGAGTTGAAGCAGTCACTCGTGTTTATCCTCTGGCTGGCACAACACGCGCACCTCATCGTGCCCTCACTGAAGCCACTGAAAGCACTATTGCCCAACGGCCCAAGAAGCGATCTCGTGTTCTCAATGACCGAGAGCTTCTGGTTGCTCTTCATCAGAAACAGGATAGGCATCATGACTGGCTGAAGCGCCAAATGCACAGCCTCTTGGTGGATGTCAACCGCATTCGCAACCTTGCCACCAAGAATGCCTTTGTTGCCCATGAAACTTGTCGGCGTACATGGAAAGGGTTGACGCTTATGTGATCTGAGGATGATCTTCAAGAGGATGGCTTCTCCGAACGTTTCAAGTTCGACTCCACACCTCCCCGAAGGGCTGTGCTGCGACGAACTCCCTCACTTGAAGACTCTGAGTTCTCTTCCTCTGCGGCAACTATGAATGCCAGAGTGATCGAGGACGAAGACGATGCTACTTCACCGCCCCCTCCTTCAGCACGTGTCGACACTGCCCCGAGCTCGTCTGCACCGCCTAACAACACCGACGACCTTGGTACTTCACCTACTCCTCATGGGAATGAGTAGATGCTCTATGTCTTCAAACCTTTTTGGTCCTTACTGACAAAAGGGGGAGAAGCATATGAGTTTGATAGTCTTCAAGCGGGTCCATATGGGCGGTTTCTTTATGTTTTGCCTAGTGTTTACAACTCTCGTTTTGATACATTTGGTTCTTTGAGTTGTAACACTTAAACTCGATGGCCATCTGCTACTCATTTGCTATTTTGTGATGCGATGATAAATTCCGCATGTGCGACGATAAATTCCGCACTTAGATCATTTTGCCGACGTCCATTTTCCATTATGCATGTCATTATCTTCACATACTTTTCATGCATGATGAGTTGTCATCATAAATTGAAGAGGATCTCCAAAAGTACAACCTGCCATGTGCATTTGCATTCCAAAAGCAGATTACTTATATGCACATCTTCAGGGGGAGCCCTTACAACTTATGAAGACAATTCCTTATCCTTTACAATTTCACATATTATATTCCCCGTTGAAAACTTCAACTAGTTTGTCATCAATCACCAAAAAGGGGGAGATTGTAAGTGCATCTAGTCCCACCCCTAGTTGGTTTTGGAGTATTGACGACAAACCTAGTTGAGGGACTAATGTGTTTGTGAGAATTGCAGGATAACACAGGTAGAAGTCCCTCATTGATTCAGTTTTCCTACCAGAGATGACCCCTAAAAATGTATGAAGACATTGAAGTCAAAGGTGGTATGTGAAGATATTCACATTGCAGACTATGACAAGAGAAGACATCGCATGAAGACTATGGAGCTCGAAGACTTAGATCTTTCGTAGTTCTTTTTCTTCTTTGTTGAGTCATAGGAACCATCGTACTGTTAAGTAGGGTCCAAGAGAACCAGTCAGAATGACTGAAGTGATGCTTAACCAAAATCCTATGTCTTCGAGTGAAGACTATGAGAGCGAATCTTGTCCAGAGTTGGACAAGTCAGCTTTGCTTCTAGCCCAAGTAAAGTTGTCGTGTGTGTTTGAAATCTGACCGTTGGAACATGTGTCAGTTCCTTAGTGACCCAGGGTCATTTCAGGCAAATCAGGTCGGGTTGCCTGGTGGCTATAAATAGCCCACCCCCTACAACCATAAATGGTTGGCTGCTCAGAGTTAAAGTACGGCTGTTGTCGTTTGAGAGCAACCCACCTCGAAGCCTTTGAGAGAGAATTCCTTGCGAGGATAAAGTCCTAACCACCCAGAGCCAAAGAGTGTTAGGCATCACTTAAGTCGTCCTGTCTGTGTGATTTGAAGACTTATTACACTTGAGGACTGTGAATCCTCCAGCCGGTTAGGCGTCGCGTTCTGAGCATCCAAGAGTCATTGTGGATCGCCGGTGAACGAAGTCTGTGAAGGTTTGGGAGTCTACCTTCAAGACTTACCAGAGTGATTGGGTGAGGTCTGCGTGACCTTAGCTCAAGGGGAATACGGTGAGGACTAAGGGTTCTGAGCTGCGTGTTCAGGACTGGGTGTCCGGGACTGTGTGTCCTCAGGTTTAAATACCTAGCCGCCCTAACCAGACATACAGTTGTCACAGCAACTAGAACTGGTCCAACAAATCATTGTCTTCAATGAGTCACTGGTTCCATCCTTCCCTTCCTTTACTTACTGTTGGTCCTTGTGAAGTCATTGCATGATTGCATTATCTTTTGTCTTCACTGAGTGACTGCTTGTTCTGATTGGCTTCACAATATCTTCCTACATGATCCTTACTGCCTAGCTACTATAGGTCATTGTGCTTTCACTTCGTTGATTACCTGACTAAGGTTTGCCTAGTGTAGTCTACCTTCCGCTGCGTGGTAATAGGTTTACTTCTATCGTTTGTCTTCAAAACTTCCCTGTTTAGAAGACTTTCATAAAAATCGCCTAATCACCCCCCCCTCTAGTCGATCACTAGCACTTTCACTTTGGTCATTGTTGCAATTAATTGGAAGTAATAAGGAAAGAGAGGTTTTCACATATAGATATATTATCATTGACATCTTTTATGATTGGGAGCACTCATTAAAATATGACATGCTAAAGAGTTGATGTTGGACAAGGAAGACAACGTAATGAGTTATGTCTTTCTTATATCTTAGATAAAGTATGTTGTCATGGATCCTCTAACTTGTTGAGCTTGCCTTTCCCCCTCATGCTAGCCAAATTCCCAGCACCAAGTAGAAATACTACTTGTGCTTCCAAAATTCCTAAACCAGTTTTGCCATGAGAGTCCACCATATCTACCTATGGATTGAGTAAGATCCTTCAAGTAAGTTGTCATCAGTGCAAAGCAATAGAAATTGCTCTAAATATGTATGATTGATAGGTGTGGGAGAAATAAGCTTTATACGATCTTGTGATGTGGAAGTAATAAAAGCGACGGACTGCATAATAAAGGTTCATATCACAAGGGGCAATATAAAGTGACGTTCTTTCGCATTGAGATTTTATGCATCCAACCATAAAAGCGCATGGCAACCTCTGCTTCCCTCTGCGAAGGGCCTATCCTTTATTATTATCTTCTACCTTATGCAAGAGTCACGGTGATCTTCACCTTTTCTTTTTCATTTTATCCTTTGGCAAGCTCAGCATGTTGGAAAGAACATGATATATATATATATATATATATAATTGGATGTAGGGGAGCATGAACCATTATTGTTGACATTACCCTTGAGGTAAAAGGTTGTGGGGCAAAACTATAAGCCCCTATCTTTCTCTGTGTCTGATTAAAACTCCGTAACCACAAGTATTGCGTGAGTGTTAGCAATTATGGAGGACTAAATGATAGCTGAGTATGTGGACTTGATTTTTAGCTCTGACATAGACTCTTTCCGATGTTATGATAAATTGCAATTGCTTCAATGACTGAGATTATAGTTTGTCGGAGCCCAATAAGGTTTATGATTCATACTTTTGAATTGTGAATAGATCATCACTTGAACATAAGTAATCACGTGACAGAATCTATATATGTTGCTGTTATGAGAATAATCATGGTGCCTTCATGTCCGTATTTTATTTTTATCGATGCCTCTACCTCTAAACATGAGGACATATTTATTGTTATCGCCTTTTCGCTCGAGGACAAGCGAGCTCTAAGCTTGGGGGAGTTGATACGTCCATTTTGCATCATGCTTTTATATCGATATTTATTTCATTATGGATTGTTATTTCACTTTATTTCACAATACTTATGGCTATTCTCTCTTATTTTACAAGGTTTACATAAGGGGGGAGAATGCCGGTAGCTGGAATTCTGGGCTGGAAAAGGAGCAAATATTAGAGACCTATTCTGCGCAACTCCAAAAGTCCTGAAACTCCACGGAACATCTTAAAATAAATAAAGAAAAATCCTCGCCAAAGATGAAGGCCAGGGGGCCCACACCCTGCTCACGAGGGTGGGGGCGCCCCCCTATGGCGCGCCCCCTACCTCATGGGCCCCCTGGTGGCTCTCCGATGTCCATATTCCTCTATATGAAGTCTTTCGATGAGAAAAAAATTAGAAGGAACATTTCGGGACGAGACTCCGCCGCCACGAGGCGGAACCAATCTAGAGCTCCGACAGAGCTGTTCTGCCGGGGAAACTTCCCTCCGGGAGGGGGAAATCATCACCATCGTCATCACCAATGCTCCTCTCATCGGGAGAGGGCAATCTCCATCAACATCTTCACCAGCACCATCTCATCTCCAAACCCTATTTCATCTCTTGTATCCAATTCTTGTCTCAAAGTCCGGGATTGGTACTAGTAGGTTGCTAGTAGTGTTGATTACTCCTTGTAGTTGATGCTAGTTGGTTTATTTGGTGGAAGATCATATGTTCAGATCCTATATGCATATTATTACCCCTTTGATTATGAACATGAATATGCTTTGTGAGCAATTACGTTTGTTCCTGAGGACAAGGGAGAAGTCTTGCTATTAGTAGTCATGTGAATTTGGTATTCGTTTGATATTTTGATAAGATGTATGTTGTCTAGCCTCTAGTGGTGTTATGTGAACGTCGACTACATAACACTTCACCATTATTTGGGCCTAGAGGAAGGCATTGGGAAGTAATAAGTAGATGATGGGTTGCTAGAGTGACAGAAGCTTAAACCCTAGTTTATGCGTTGCTTCGTAAGGGGCTGATTTGGATCCACATGTTTCATGCTATGGTTAGGTTTACCTTAATACTTTTGGTGTAGTTGCGGATGCTTGCAATAGAGGTTAATCATAAGTGGGATGCTTGTTCAAGTAAGAACAGCACCCAAGCACCGGTCCACCCACATATCAAATTATCAAAGTACCGAACGCGAATCATATGAACATGATGAAAACTAGCTTGACAATATTCCCATGTGTCCTTGGGAGCGCTTTTCCTATTATAAGAGTTTGTTCCGGCTTGTCCTTTGCTACAAAAAGGATTGGGCCACCTTGCTGCAGTTTATTTACTTTTGTTACTTGTTGCTCGTTACAATTTATCTTATCACAAAACTATCTGTTACCACTTATTTTAGTACTTGCAGAGAATGCCTTGCTGAAAACCGCTTATCATTTCCTTCTGGTCCTCGTTGGGTTCGACACTCTTACTTATCGAAAGGACTACGATAGATCCCCTATACTTGTGGGTCATCAGAAAGCGACTCCCCTCCTAAGAGGGGAAGGAAGGAAAGGGGGGCCTCCACAAATCTGGAGGCGAAGGCGCCCAACAGGGGGAAGGGCTCCCTCGCGGACAACTCCGCGTGGGATGTCGATAGCGGTCCGGAGCGACTGCCCCGGACCAAGCATCGGGCCGCCTCGTAAGTACCAAAAACCTTATGCACGTCCAAATGTCTGGACTTTCCCCAAAAGGAGGAGGTGTGCCTGTTCCGTCGGGGACTGGTGATGAGGTCCAAGTTCAATTCGGCCCCCAGCTGGATACCGTTCCGGAGACCTACACAGCTACGGAGTCAGACGAGCAACCTTCCCCAAAAGGAGGAGGTGTGCCTGTTCCGTCGGTGACCTCCGTCCAATCAGAGGCACCGGATAATCTGCTGGAAGCGCTGCGAGGCGCTTCCATTGTGGATGAACACCATATTCTTATGGGCACGGTGATCGAGAAGGTTCGGTCCGTCGAAAGAGGATTGACCGAAGCCTGCGCTAGCCTTCTAACAGGCTTTGAGGTAAGTAATGTAATCGTATAAAGAATATCACATTGTAGACAGTAGCCCCTGATGCTCTGTTCGGTGTTCGGAAAGAAAAAGCCGAACAGAGGATCAAAATAATTTTCGTAGGAGTCTAACATAAGATGTCTATGTGAATAAGCAGGCATCACTGTTGGCTACTGCCGCTCATACTGCGGAGGTCTCCGGATTGAAGTAGAACCTGGAGCGGGCCGAGGAAGAGCTTGGCCTCGTGAAGAAGCAGCTGGAGGACAGCCAAGGTATGCAGTAACCTGTGCGTATATTTGGGAAGGATGAATGGTTCGTGCTGACTGAAGTGTCATGAACCTTATTAGGGGCCACGACCAAGGTGGCGGCCCTCAAGAAGGTGTTGGCCGAGGCCGAGAACAAAGCAGTCGAGGAACGCACCAGGCGCGAGAAGCACGAGGCCCGGGTCAGCGAGGTCCAGCAAGAGCTACAGGACGCTGTCAAGAAGTACGAGTCCTTGGAGCGTGATGTTAAGACACAAGGGTCCGAACTTGCGAAGGCCCGCCAGAATGCACAAGATGCCTGGGCCGAAGCCCAGAGCGCCCTCCAGGAAATCCAGGCGGCCAAGAAGATCGCGGCGGCTAAGGCTTTCATTATGCAAAGCAAGTCTGCGAAGGAAACGTTCCTTTTACTTACCCGAATTTGGAGCTCTCTGCAGGGGAACGTAGTAATTTCAAAAATTTCCTACACACACACAGGATCATGGTGATGCATAGCAATGAGAGGGGAGAGTGTTTTCCACGTACCCTCGTAGACCGTTAAGCGGAGGCGTTATGACAACGCGGTTGATGTAGTCGTACGTCTTCACGATCGACCGATCCTTAGTACCGAACGTACGGCACCTCCGCGTTCAGCACACGTTCAGCTCGGTGACGTCCCACGAACTCACGATCCAGTAGAGCTCGGGGAAGAGTTTTGTCAGCACGACGGCGTGGTGACAATGTTCATGAAGTTCTGCAGCAGGGCTTCGCCTAAACACCGCTACAGTATGACCGAGGTGGATTATGGTGGAGGGGGGCACCGCACATGGCTGGGAGAGATCCTTGTGATCAACTTGTGTGTCTAGAGGTGCCCCCGGCCCCTGTATATAAAGGAGCAAGGGGAAGGCCGGCCGGCCCTTGTTGGCGCGCCTAGGAGGAGGAATCCTCTTCCTAGTAGGAGTAGGATTCCTCCCTTTCCTACTCCTACCAGGAGGGGGAAAGGCAGGGAGAGAAAGAGAAGGAAAGGGGGGCGCCGCCCCCCTTCTCCTAGTCCAATTCGGACAGGGGGGAGGGGCGCGCTGCCTGCCCTAGGCCGGCCCCTCTCTCTTTCCCTTATGGCCCAACAAGGCCCATTAGTCCCCGGGGGGTTCTGGTAACCCCTCCGGTACTCCAGTAAAATCCCGATTTCACCCGGAACTATTCCGATGTCCAAATGTAGGCTTCCAATATATCAATCTTTACGTCTCGACCATTTCGAGACTCCTCGTCATGTCCGTGATCAAATCCAGGACTCCGAAATACCTTCGGTACATCAAAACATATAAACTCATAAAACTTATCGTCACAGAACTTTAAGCGCGCGGACCCTACGGGTTCGAGAACTATATAGACATGACCGAGACACGTCTCCGGTCAATAACCAATAGCGGAACCTAGATGCTCATATTGGTTCCTACATATTCTATGAAGATCTTTATCGGTCAAACCGCACAACACTATACGTTGTTCTCTTTGTCATCGGTATGTTACTTGCCCGAGATTTGATCATCGGTATCCCAATACCTAGTTCAATCTCGTTACCGACAAGTCTCTTTACTCGTTCGGTAATACATCATCCCATAACTAACTCATTAGTTATCATGCTTGCAAGGCTTATAGTGATGTGCATTACCGAGAGGGCCCAGAGATACCTCTCCGACAATCGGAGTGACAAATCCTAATCTTGATCTATGCCAACGCAACAAGTACCATCAGAGACACCTGTAGAGCACCTTTATAATCACCCAGTTACGTTGTGATGTTTGGTAGCACACAAAGTGTTCCTCCGGTATTCGGGAGTTGCATAATCTCATAGTCATAAGAACATGTATAAGTCATGAAGAAAGTAATAGTAGTACACAAACGATCAAGTGCTAAGCTAACGGAATGGGTCAAGTCAATCACATCATTCTCCTAATGATGTGATCCCATTGATGAAATAACAACTCATGTCTATGGTTAGGAAACTTAACCATCTTTGATCAATGAGCTAGTCAAGTAGAGGCATACTAGTGACACTATGTTTGTCTATGTATTCACACATGTATATTATGTTTCCGGTTAATACAATTCTAGCATGAATAATAAACATTTATCATGAAATAAGGAAATAAATAATAACTTTATTATTGCCTCTAGGGCATATTTCCTTCAGTCTCCCACTTGCACTAGAGTCAATAATCTAGATTACACAGTAATGATTTTAACACCCATGGAGCCTTGGTGTTGATCATGTTTTGCTCATGGAAGAGGCTTAGTCAATGGGTTTGCAACATTTAGATCCGTATGTATATTGCAAATCTCTATGTCTCCCACCTGGACTTGATCCCGGATGGAGTTGAAGCATCTCTTGATGTGCTTTGTTCTCTTGTGAAATCTAGATTCTTTTGCCAAGGCAATTGCACCAGTATTGTCACAAAAGATTTTCATTGGACCCGATGCACTAGGTATGACACCTAGATCGGATACGAACTCCTTCATCCAGACTCCTTCATTCGCTACTTCCGAAGCAGCAATGTACTCCGCTTCACATGTAGATCCTGCCACGACGCTCTGTTTAGAACTGCTCCAACTGACAGCACCACCGTTTAATATAAACATGTATCCGGTTTGCGATTTAGAATCGTCTGGATCAGTGTCAAAGCTTGCATCAATGTAACCATTTACGATGAGCTCTTTGTCACCTCCATAAACGAGAAACATATCCTTGGTCCTTTTTAGGTACTTCATGATGTTCTTGACCGCTGTCCAGTGATCCACTCCTGGATTACTTTGGTACCTTCCTGCTAGGCTAATAGCAAGGCACACATCAGGTCTGGTACACAGCATTGCATACATGATAGAGCCTCTAGATAAAGCATAGGGAACACTTTTCATTTTCTCTCTATCTTCTGCAGTCGTCGGGCATTGAGTCTTACTCAACTTCACACCTTGTAACACAGGCAAGAACCCTTTCTTAGCTTGATCCATTTTGAACTTCTTCAAGACTTTATCAAGGTATGTGCTTTGTGAAAGTCCAATTAAGCGTCTTGATCTATCTCTATAGATCTTGATGCCTAATATATAAGCAGCTTCACCGAGGTCTTTCATTGAAAAACTTTTATTCAAGTATCCTTTTGTGCTTTCCAGAAATTCTATATCATTTCCAATCAACAATATGTCATTCACATATAATATTAGAAATGCTATAGAGCTCCCACTCACTTTCTTGTAAATACAGGCTTCTCCAAAAGTCTGTATAAAACCATATGCCTTGATCACACTATCAAAACGTTTATTCCAACTCTAAGAGGCTTACACCAGTCCATAAATGGATCGCTGGAGCTTGCACACTTTGCTAGCTCCCTTTGGATCGATAAAACCTTCAGGTTGCATCATATACAACTCTTCTTCCAGAAATCCATTCAGGAATGCAGTTTTTACATCCATTTGCCAAATTTCATAATCATAAAATGCGGCAATTGCTAACATGATTTGGACGGACTTAAGCATCGCTACGGGTGAGAAGGTCTCATCGTAGTCAACTCCTTGAACTTGTCGAAAAACTTTTGCAACAAGTCGAGCTTTGTAGACAGTAACATTACCGTTAATGTCTGTCTTCTTCTTGAAGATCCATTTGTTCTCGATGGCTTGTCGATCATCGGGAAAGTCAACCAAAGTCCACATTTGTTCTCATACATGGACCCCATTGATACGTCTCCGTCGTATCTACTTTTCCAAACACTTTTGCCCTTGTTTTGGACTCTAACTTGTATGATTTGAATGGAACTAACCTGGACTGACGTTGTTTTCAGCAGAAGTGCCATGATGTTGTTTTATGTGCAGAAAACAAAAGTTCTCGGAATGACCTGAAACTCCACGGAATATCTTACAATAAATAATAAAAAAATCCTTGCCAAAGATGAAGACCAGGGGGCCCACACCCTGTCCACGAGGGTGGGGGGCGTGCCCCCCTACCTCGTGGCCCCCCTGGAGACCTGCCGACTCCAACTTCAACTCTATATATCTGCTTTCGGGGAGAAAAAAATAGGAGAGAAGAATTCATCGCGTTTTACGATATGGAGCCGCCGCCAAGCCCTGAAACCTCTCGGGGGGGGCTGATCTAGAGTACGTTCGGGGCTCCGGAGAGGGGGATTCATCGCCGTCGTTATCATCAACCATCCTCCATCACCAATTTCATGACGCTCACCGCTGTGCGTGAGTAATTCCATCATAGGCTTGCTGGACGGTGATGGTTTGGATGAGATTTATCATGTAATCGAGTTAGTTTTGTTAGGGTTTGATCCCTAGTATCCACTATGTTCTGAGATTGATGTTGCTATGACTTTGCTATGCTTAATGCTTGTCACTAGGGGCCGAGTGCCATGATTTCAGATCTGAACCCATTATGTTTTCATCAATATATGAGAGTTCTTGATCCTATCTTGCAAGTCTATAGTCACCTATTATGTGTTATGATCTGTTAACCCCGAAGTGACAATAATCGGGATACTTACTGGTGATGACCGTAGTTTGAGGAGTTCATGTATTCATTATGTGCTAATGCTTTGTTCCGGTTCTCTATTAAAAGGAGGCCTTAATATCCCCTAGTTTCCATTAGGACCCCGTTGCCATGGGAGGGTAGGACAAAAGATGTCATGCAAGTTCTTTTCCATAAGCACGTATGACTATATTCGGAATACATGCCTACATTACATTGATGAATTGGAGCTAGTTCTGTGTCACCCTATGTTATGACTATTACATGATGAAACCACATTCGGCATAATTATCCATCATTGATCCGATGCCTACGAGCTTTCCACATATTGGTTTACGCTTATTTACTTTCCCGTTGCTATTGTTACAATCACTACAAAATACCAAAAACATTACTTTGCTTTTGTTACCGTTACTATCACTATCATATTACTTTGCTACTAAACACTTTGCTGCAGATACTAAGTTTCCATGTGTGGTTGAATTGACAACTCAGCTACTGATACTTGAGAATATTCTTTGGCTCCCCTTGTGTCGAATCAATAAATTTGGGTTGAATACTCTACCCTCGAAAGCTATTGCGATGCCCTATACTTGTGGGTTATCACCCATCTCAGATTTCATGGCCTCAAGCCATTTTGCGGAATCTGGGCTCATCATCGCTTCCTCATAATTCGTAGGTTCTTCATGGTCAAGTAACATGACCTCCAGAACTGGATTACCATACCACTCTAGTGCGGATCTTGTTCTGGTTGACCTACGAGGTTCGGTAGTAACTTGATCTGAAGTTTCATGATCATCATCATTAGCTTCCTCACTAATTGGTGTAGATGTCACAGGAACCGGTTTCTGTGATGAACTACTTTCCAATAAGGGAGCAGGTACAGTTACCTCATCAAGTTCTACTTTTCTCCCACTCACTTCTTTCGAGAGAAACTCCTTCTCTAGAAAGGATCCATTCTTAGCAACGAATATCTTACCTTCGGATCTGTGATAGAAGGTGTACCCTATAGTTTCTTTGGGTATCCTACGAAGACACATTTCTCCGATTTGGGTTCGAGCTTATCAGGTTGAAGCTTTTTCACATAAGCATCGCAGCCCCAAACTTTAAGAAACGACAACTTCGGTTTCTTGCCAAACCATAGTTCATAAGGCGTCGTCTCAATGGATTTTGATGGTGCCCTATTTAACGTGAATGCAGCCGTCTCTAAAGCATAACCCCAAAACAATAGCGGTAAATTAGTAAGAGACATCATAGACCGCACCATATCTAGTAAAGTATGATTACGATGTTCGGACACACCATTACGCTGTGGTGTTCCGGGTGGCGTGAGCTGCGAAACTATTCCGCATTGTTTCAAATGTATGCCAAACTCGTAACTCAAATATTCTCCTCCACGATCAGATCATAGAAACTTTATTTTCTTGTTACGATGATTTTCCACTTTACTCTGAAATTCTTTGAACTTTTCAAATGTTTCACACTTATGTTTCATTAAGTAGATATACCCATATCTGCTTAAATCATCTATGAAGGTGAGAAAATAATGATACCCGCCGCGAGACTCAATATTCATTGGACCACATACATCAGTATGTATGATTTCCAACAAATTTGTTGCTCGCTCCATAGTTCCGGAGAACGGTGTTTTAGTCATCTTGCCCATAAGGCATGGTTTGCAAGTACCAAGTGATTCATAATCAAGTGATTCCAAAAGTCCATCAGTATGGAGTTTCTTCATGCGCTTTATACCAATATGACCCAAACGGCAGTGCCACAAATAAGTTGCACTATCATTATCAACTCTGCATCTTTTGGCTTCAACATTATGAATATGTGTATCACTACTATCGAGATTCAACAAGAATAGACCACTCTTTAAAGGTGCATGACCATAAAAGATATTACTCATATAAATAGAACAACCATTATTCTCGGATTTAAATGAATAACCGTCTCGCATCAAACAAGATCCAGATATAATGTTCATGCTTAACGCTGGCACCAAATAACAATTATTTAGGTCTAAAACTAATCCCGAAGGTAGATGTAGAGGTAGCGTGCCGACGGCGATCACATAGACTATGGAACCATTTCCCACGCGCATCGTCACCTCGTCCTTAGCCAGTCTTCGCTCAATCCGTAGTCCCTGTTTCGAGTTGCAAATATTAGCAATAGAACCAGTATCAAATACCCAGGTGCTACTGCGAGCTCTGGTAAGGTACACATCAATAACATGTATATCACATATACCTTTGTTCACCTTGTCATCCTTCTTATCCGCCAAATACTTGGCGAAGTTTCGCTTCCAGTGATCAGTCTGTTTGCAGTAGAAGCACTCAGTCTGAGGCTTAGGTCCAGACTTGGGTTTCTTCTCCAGAGCAGCAACTTGTTTGCCATTCTTCTTGAAGTTCCCCTTCTTCTTCCCTTTTCCCTTTTTTCTTGAAACTGGCGGTTTTATTAACCATCAACACTTGATGCTCCTTCTTGATTTCTACCTCCGCAGCTTTTAGCATCGCGAAGAGCTCGGGAATTGTCTTATTCATCCCTTGCATATTATAGTTCATCACGAAGCTTTTGTAGCTTGGTGATAGTGATTGAAGAACTCTGTCAATGATAGTATAAACAGGAAGATTAACTCCTAGTTGAGTCAAGTGATTATGATACCCAGACATTTTGAGTATATGCTCACTGACAGAACTATTCTCCTCCATCTTGCAGCTATAGAACTTATTGGAGACTTCATATCTCTCAATCCGGGCATTTGCTTGAAATATTAAATTCAACTCCTGGAACATCTCATATGCTCCATGATGTTCAAAACGTCGTTGAAATCCCGGTTCTAAGCCGTCAAGCATGGCACACTGAACTATCGAGTAGTCATCAGCTTTACTCTGCCAAACATTCTTAACGGTGTCAGCAGCATCTACAGCAGGCTTGGCACCCAGCGGTGCACCCAGGACGTAATTCTTCTGTGCAGCAATGAGGATAATCCTCAAGTTACGGACCCAGTCCGTGTAATTGCTACCATCATCTTTCAACTTTTCTTTCTCAAGGAACGCGTTAAAATTCAACGGAACAACAGCACAAGCCATCTATCTACAACAACATAGATAAGCAAAATACTATCAGGTACTAAGTTCATGATAAATTTAAGTTTAATTAATCATATTACTTAAGAACTCCCACTTAGATAGACATCCCTCTAATCATCTAAGTGATCACGTGATCCATATCAACTAAACCATAACCGATCATCACGTGAAATGGAGTAGTTTTCAATGGTGAACATCACTATGTTGATCATATCTACTATATGATTCATGCTCGACCTTTCGGTCTCAGTGTTCCGAGGCCATATCTACAAATGCTGGGCTCATCAAGTTTAACCCGAGTATTCTGCGTGTGCAAAACTGGCTTGCACCCGTTGTAGATGGACGTAGAGCTTATCACACCCGATCATCACGTGGTGTCTCGACACTACGAACTTTGGCAACGGTGCATACTCAGGGAGAACACTTTTATCTTGAAATTTAGTGAGAGATCATCTTACAATGCTACCGTCAAACAAAGCAGAATAAGATGCATAAAGGATAAACATCACATGCAATCAGTATAAGTGATATGATATGGCCATCATCATCTTGTGCTTGTGATCTCCATCTCCGAAGCACCGTCATGATCACCATTGTCACCGGCGTGACACCTTCATCTCCATCGTAGCATCGTTGTCGTCTTGCCAACTATTGCTTCTACGACTATCGCTACCGCTTAGTGATAAAGTAATGCAATTACAGGGCGATTGCATTGCATACAATAAAGTGACGATCATATGGCTCCTGCCAGTTGCCGATAACTCTGTTACAAAACATGATCATCTCATACAATAAATATAGCATCATGTCTTGACCATATCACATTACAACATGCCCTGCAAAAACAAGTTAGACGTCCTCTACTTTGTTGTTGCAAGTTTTACGTGGCTGCTACGGGCTGAGCAAGAACCGTTCTTACCTACGCATCAAAACCACAACGATAGTTCATCAAGTTGGTGCTGTTTTAACCTTCTCAAGGACCGGGCGTAGTCACACTCGGTTCAACAAAAGTTGGAGAAACTGACACTCCCCAGCCACCTTTGTGCAAAGCACGTCGGTAGAACCAGTCTCGCGTAAGCGTACGCGTAATGTCGGTCCGGGCCGCTTCATCCAACAATACCGTCGAACCAAAGTATGACATGCTGGTAAGAAGTATGACTTGTATCGCCCGCAACTCACTTGTGTTCTACTCGTGCATATAACATCTACGCATTAAACCTGGCTCGGATGCCACTGTTGGGGAATGTAGTAATTTCAAAATTTTCCTACGCACACACAGGATCATGGTGATGCATAGCAACGAGAGGGGAGAGAGTTGTCCACGTACCCTCATAGACCGTTAAGCAATAGCGTTATGACAACGCGGTTGATGTAGTCGTACGTCTTCACGATCGACCGATCCTCAGTACCGAACGTACGGCACCTCCGCGTTCAGCACATGTTCAGCTCGGTGACGTCCCACGAACTCATGATCCAGTAGAGCTCGGGGAAGAGTTTTGTCAGCACGACGGCGTGGTGACGATGTTGATGAAGTTCTGTAGCAGGGCTTCACCTAAACACCGCTATAGTATGACCGAGGTGGATTATGGTGGAGGGGGGCACCGCACACGGCTGGGAGCGATCTTTGTGATCAACTTGTGTGTCTGGAGGTGCCCCCTGCCCCTGTATATAAAGGAGCAAGGGGGAAGCCAGCCGGCCCTTGTTGGCGCGCCTAGGAGGAGGAATCCTCTTCCTAGTAGGAGTAGGATTCCTCCCTTTCCTACTCCTACTAGGAGGGGGAAAGGCAGGGAGAGTAAGAGAAGGAAAGGGGGGCGCCGCCCCCCTTCTCCTAGTCCAATTCAGACAGGGGAAGGGAGTGCGCTGCCTGCCCTAGGAACGCCCCTCTCTCTTTCCCTTATGGCCCAACAAGGCACATTAGTCCCCGGGGGGTTCCGGTAACCCCTCCGGTACTCCGGTAAAATCCCGATTTCATCCGGAACTATTCCGATGTCCAAATGTAGGCTTAAAATATATAAATCTTTACATCTCGACCATTTCGAGACTCCTCGGCATGTCCGTGATCAAATCTGGGACTCCAAACTACCTTCGGTACATCAAAACATATAAACTCATAAAATCAATCGTCACAGAACTTTAAGCGTGCGGACCCTACGGGTTCGAGAACTATGTAGACATGACCGAGACACGTCTCCGGTCAATAACCAATAGCGGAACCTGGATGCTCATATTGGTTCCTACATATTCTACGAAGATCTTTATCGGTCAAACTGCACAACACTATACGTTGTTCTCTTTGTCATCGGTATGTTACTTGCCCAAGATTCGATCGTCGGTATCCCAATACCTAGTTCAATCTCATTACCGGCAAGTCTCTTTACTCATTCCGTAATACATCATACCATAACTAACTCATTAGTTATCATGCTTGCAAGGCTTATAGTGATGTGTATTACCGAGAGGGCCCGGAGATACCTCTCCGACAATCGGAGTGACAAATCCTAATCTTGATCTATGCCAACTCAACAAGTACCATCGGAGACACCTGTAGAGCACCTTTATAATCACCCAGTTACGTTGTGACGTTTGGTAGCACACAAAGTGTTCCTCCGGTATTCGGGAGTTGCATAATCTCATAGTCATAAGAACATGTATAAGTCATGAAGAAAGCAATAGTAGTAAACAAACGATCAAGTGCTAGGCTAACGGAATGGGTCAAGTCAATCACATAATTCTCCTAATGATGTGATTCCATTGATCAAATAACAAGTCATGTCTATGGTTAGGAAACTTAACCATCTTTGATCAATGAGCTAGTAAAGTAGAGGCATACTAGTGACACTATGTTTGTCTATGTATTCACACATGTATTATGTTTCCGGTTAATACAATTCTAGCATGAATAATAAACATTTATCATGAAATAAGAAAATAAATAATAACTTTATTATTGCCTCTAGGGCATATTTCCTTCACTCTCCAGGGGCGTTGACGGATTTGCCGCGCAGCGTATCATATGCTGCCGAGTTTTGTCGAGCCGAAGAAGGGAGTTCTGCGGAGAAGCTGTTCTGGTCTCAATACCTTGGACCAGAACATCCGGTGCCCTTCAGCGACCAACTGAAATAGCCGGTCGAGCTGCACAAGGTGACTGAGCTAGGCATGAAGGACCTCATAGTCCGGCTATGGCCTGCCGAGCCCATGCCCAGCAGCTACTTCGGACTTGTGAAGCGCTTATGAGTGCGTGCCGATGGCTTGAAGTCGTGAAGCGGTCGGTCTGTGAGGGAGTCCTGGATTAGGGGGTGTCCGGATAGCCGTACTATACCTTCGGCCGGACTCCTGGACTATGAAGATACAAGATTGAAGACTTTGTCCCGTTTCCAGAAGGGACTTTCCTTGGCGTGGAAGGCAAGTTTGGTGATACGGATATGTAGATCTCCTACCATTGTAACCGACTTTGTGTAACCCTAGCCCTCTCCGGTGTCTACATAAATCGGAGGGTTTTAGTCCGTAGGACCGACAACAATCATACCATAGGCTAGCTTCTAGGGTTTAGCCTCCTTGATCTCGTGGTAGATCTACTCTTGTACTACCCATATCATCAATATTAATCAAACAGGACATAGGGTTTTACCTCCATCAAGAGGGCCTGAACCTGGGTAAAACATCATGTCCCCTGCCTCCTGTTACCATCCGCCTAGACGCACAGTTCGGGACCCCCTACCCGAGATCCGCCGGTTTTGACACCGACATTGGTGCTTTCATTGACAGTTCCTCTGTGTCGTCACTTTTAGGCCCGATGGCTTCTCCGATCATCAACAGCGATGCGATCCAGGGTGAGACCTTTCTCCCCGGACAGATCTTCGTATTCGGCGGCTTTGCACTGCGGGCCAATTCGCTTGGTCATCTGGAGCAGATCGAAAGCTACGCTCCTGGCCATCAGGTCAGATTTGGAAGTTTGAGCTACACGGCCGACCTCCGCAGAGACTTGATCTTCGACGGATTCGAACCGCAGCCGAGCACGCCGCACTGTCACGATGGGGATGATCTAGCTCTACTGCCGAACAGTGCCCTGGAGGCCGCACCCGCATAAGCTCCGACCCTTAATTCGGAGCCAACTGCGCCAATCAAGGATGGGTGGTTAGACACCGCCTCGGGGGCTGCAATCTCTATGGCGATCGAGCCTAACACCAGCCCTATTCTCTATGAAGTCCGTGACTCCAAGGAGCCGGACTCCTCTCCAGACTCTGAGCCCTCCGCGCCCCTACCGATCGAACCCGATTGGGCGCCGATCATGGAGTTCACCGCTGCGGACATCTTTTAGCACTCGCCCTTCGGCGATATTCTGAATTCACTAAAGTCTCTCTCTTTATCAGGAGAGCCCTAGCGGGACTATGGTCAACAAGGTTGGGATGCAGATGATGAAGAAATTCAAAGCCCACCCACCACCCACTTTGTAGCCACTGTCGATGATTTAACCGACATGCTCGACTTCGACTCCGAAGACATCGACGGTATGGACGCCGATGCAGGAGACGATCAAGAACCAGCGCCTATAGGGCATTGGAAAGCCACCTCGTCGTATGATATATACATGGTGGACACCCCAAAAGAAGGCAATGGCGATGGAACAGCGGAGGATGACCCCTCCAAGAAGCAGCCTAAGCGCCGGCGTCAGCGGCGCTGCTCTAAATCCTGCCAAAGCAAAAACGGTGATTCCGGTATGGGAGATAATAACACCCCGGACAGTGCCGAAGACAACCACCTCCAGCAAGATTCAGCACAGGAGGACGGAGAAGCCAGCCCTCATGAGAGAGCGGCAGACAGAGAGGTCGAGAACGATAATTATATGCCTCCCTCCGAAGACGAGGCAAGCCTCGACGACGGCGAATTTGTCGTGTCGGAGGATCCCGTCGAGCAAGAGCGTTTCAAACGCAGGCTTATGGCCACGGCGACCAGCCTCAAGAAAAAACAGCAAACGCTTAGAGCTGATCAAGATTTGCGAGCCGACAGATGGACTGAAGTCCTTGCAGCCGAAGAGTATGAACTCGAACGCACCTCCAAGAGCTACCCAAAGCGCAGGTTGCTACCCCGACTAGAGGAGGAAGCACCTAAACCTACATCACCAGCGCATGATGCGGCCGACCGGCCACCCCGTGGCCGCGACAGAGAGGCCTCTCGGCCCTCCACTATAAAGGAAATATGCCCTAGAGGCAATAATAAAGTTATTATTTATTTCCTTATTTCATGATAAATGTTTATTATTCATGCTAGAATTGTATTAACCGGAAACATAATACATGTGTGAATACATAGACAAACAGAGTGTCACTAGTATGCCTCTACTTGACTAGCTCGTTGATCAAAGATGGTTATGTTTCCTAACCATAGACATGAGTTGTCATTTGATTAACGGGATCACATCATTAGGAGAATAATGTGATTGACTTGACCCATTCCGTTAGCATAGCACTTGATCGTTTAGTTTGTTGCTATTGCTTTCGTGACTTATACATGTTCCTATGACTATGAGATTATGCAACTCCCGTTTACCGGAGGAACACTTTGTGTGCCACCAAACGTCACAACGTAACTGGGTGATTATAAAGGTGCTCTACAGGTGTCTCCGAAGGTACTTGTTGGGTTGGCGTATTTCGAGATTAGGATTTGTCACTCCGATTGTCGGAGAGGTATCTCTGGGCCCTCTCGGTAATGCACATCACTTAAGCCTTGCAAGCATTGCAACTAATGAGTTAGTTGCAGGATGATGTATTACGGAACGAGTAAAGAGACTTGCCGGTAATGAGATTGAACTAGGTATTGAGATACCGACGATCGAATCTCGGGCAAGTAACATACCGATGACAAAGGGAACAACGTATGTTGTTATGCGGTCTGACCGATAAAAATCTTCGTAGAATATGTGGGAGCCAATATGAGCATCCAGGTTCCGCTATTGGTTATTGACCGGAGACGTGTCTCGGTCATGTCTACATTGTTCTCGAACCCGTAGGGTCCGCATGCTTAAGGTTTCGATGACACTTATATTATGAGTTTATGAGTTTTGATGTACCGAAGGAGTTCGGAGTCCCGGATGAGATCGGGGACATGATGAGGAGTCTCGAAATGGTCAAGGTGTAAAGATCGATATATTGGACGACTATATTCGGACATCGGAAAGGTTCCAAGTGATTCGGGTATTTTTCGGAGTACCAGCGAGTTATGGGAATACGTATTGGGCCTTATTGGGCCATACGGGAAAGAAGGAAAAGGGACTCAAGGGTGGCCGCACCCCTTCCCTTGGTTTGGTCCGAATTGGACTAGGGAAGGGGGGCGCCCCCTTCCTTCCTTCTCCTTTTCCCTTCCTCTTTTCCTATTCCATATGGGAGGTGGAATCCTACTAGGACTAGGGAGTCCTAGTAGGACTCCACACTTGGCGCGCCCCATCCTAGGGCCGGCCTCCTCCTCCCTTGCTCCTTTATATACGGGTGCAGGGGGCACCCCAAAGACACAACAATTGATCACTAATCTCTTAGCCGTGTGCAGTGCCCCCTTCCATCATAATCCTCGATAATATTGTAGCGGTGCTTAGGCAAAGCCCTGCGACAGTAGAACATCAAGATCGTCACCACGCCGTCGTGCTGACGGAACTCTTCCCCGACACTTTGCTGGATCGGAGTCCGGGGATCGTCATCGAGCTGAACGTGTGCTAGAACTCGAAGGTGCCGTGGTTTCGGTGCTTGATCGGTCGGGCCGTGAAGACGTACGACTACATCAACCGCGTTGTGCTAACGCTTCCGCTTCCGGTCTACGAGGGTACGTAGACAACACTCTCTCCTCTCGTTGCTATGCATCACCATGATCTTGCGTGTGCGTAGGAATTTTTTGAAATTACTACGTTCCCCAACAGTGGTATCAGAGCCTAGGTTTTATGCGTTGATGTTGTGCACGAGTAGAACACAAGTGAGTTGTGGGCGATATAAGTCATACTGCTTACCAGCATGTCATACTTTTGTTCGGCGGTATTGTTGGATGAAGTGACCCGGACCGACATTACGCGTACGCTTACATGAGACTGGTTCTACCGACGTGCTTTGCACACAGGTGGCTGGCGGGTGTCAGTTTCTCCAACTTTAGTTGAACCGAGTGTGGCTACGCCCGGTCCTTGCGAAGGTTAAAACAGCACCAACTTGACAAACTATCGTTGTGGTTTTGATGCGTAGGTAAGAACGGTTCTTGCTCAGCCCGTAGCAGCCACGTAAAACTTGCAACGACAAAGTAGAGGACGTCTAACTTGTTTTTGCAGGGCATGTTTTGATGTGATATGGTCAAGACATGATGAGATATAAGTTGTTGTATGAGATGATCATGTTTTGTTGAAGTTACTGGCAATAGGCAAAAGCCTTATGGCTATCTCTCTATTGCATAAGATGCAAGCACCAAATAATTGCTTTACTTTATCGCTATGCGATAGCAATAGTTGCAAGAGCAATTGTTGGCGAGACAACCATGTGATGACACATTGATATAGATCAAGATGATGGAGATCATGGTGTCATGCCGGTGACAATGGAAATCATGACGATACTTTGGAGATGGAGATCAAAGGCACAAGATGATGGCCATATCATGTCACATATTTTGATTGCATGTGATGTTTATCTTTTATACATCTTATTTTGCTTAGTTCAACGGTAGCTTTATAAGATGATCTCTCACTAATTATCAAGGTACAAGTGTTCTCCCTGAGTATGCACCGTTGCGAAAGTTCTTCGTGCTGAGACACCACGTGATGATCGGGTGTGATAGGCTCTACGTTCAAATACAACGGGTGCAAAACAGTTGCACACGCGGAATACTCAAGTTAAACTTGACGAGCCTAGCATATAACAGATATGGCCTCGGAAAACGGAGACCGAAAGGTCGAGCGTGAATCATATAGTAGATATGATCAACATAGTGATGTTCACCATTGAAACTACTCCATCTCACGTGATGACCGGACATGGTTTAGTTGATATGGATCACGTGATCACTTAGAAGAATAGAGGGATGTCTGTCTAAGTGGGAGTTCTTAAGTAATATGATTAATTGAACTTTAATTTATCATGAACGTAGTCCTGGTAGTATTAGCATATCTATGTTGTAGATCAATAGCTCGCGTTTAGCTCCCCTGTTTTATTTTTGATTTGTTTCTAGAGAAAACTAAGTTGAAAAATGTTAGTAGCAATGATGCGGATTGGATCCATGATCTGAGGATTATCCTCATTGCTGCACAGAAGAATTATGTCCTTGATGCACCGCTAGGTGACAGACCTATTGCAGGAGCAGATGCAGACGTTCTGAATGTTTGGCTAGCTCAATATGATGACTACTTGATAGTTTAGTGCACCATGCTTAACAGCTTAGAATCGGGACTTCAAAGACGTTTTGAACGTCATGGAACATATGAGATGTTCCAGGAGTTGAAGTTAATATTTCAAGCAAATACCCGAGTTGAGAGATATGAAGTCTCCAACAAGTTCTATAGCTAAAAGATGGAGGAGAATAGCTCAAGGAGTGAGCATGTGCTCAAATTGTCTCGGTACTACAATCACTTGAATCAAGTGGGAGTTAATCTTCCAGATAAAATAGTGATTGACAAAATTCTCTAGTCACCATCACCAAGTTAGTAGAACTTCATGATGAACTATAGTATGCAAGGGATGATGAAAATGATTCCCGAGCTTTTCATGATGATGAAATCGATGAAGGTAGAAATCAAGAAAGAGCATCAAGTGTTGATGATTAACAAGACCACTAGTTTCAAGAAAAGGGCAAAGGGAAAGAAAGGGAACTTCAAGAAGAACGGCAAGCAAGTTGCTGCTCAAGAGAAGAAGCCCAAGTCTGGTCCTAAGCCTGAGACTAAGTGCTTCTACTACAAAGGGACTGGTCACTGGAAGCGGAACTGCCCCAAGTATTTGGCGGATAAGAAGGATGGCAAAGTGAACAAAGGTATATTTGATATACAGATTATTGATGTGTATTTTACTAGTGTTTGTAGCAACCCCTCGGTATTTGATACTGGTTCAGTTGCTAAGAGTAGTAACTCGAAACGGGAGTTGCAGAATGAACAGAGACTAGTTAAGGGTGAAGTGACGATGTGTGTTGGAAGTGGTTCCAAGATTGATATGATCATCATCGCACACTTCCTATACTTTCGGGATTAGTGTTGAACCTAAAATAAATGTTATTTAGTGTTTGCGTTGAGCATGAATATGATTGGATCATGTTTATTGCAATATGGTTATTCATGTAAACTAGAGAATAATTGTTGTTCTGTTTACATGAATAAAACCTTCTATGGTCATACACCCAATGAAAATGGTTTGTTGGATCTCGATCGTAGTGATACACATATTCATAATATTGAAGCCAAAAGATGCAAAGTTAATAACGATAGTGCAACTTATTTGTGGCAATGTCATTTAGGTCATATTGGTGTAAAGCGCATGAAGAAAATCCATGCTGATGGGTTTTTGGAATCACTTGATTATGAATCAGTTGATGCTTGCGAACCATGCCTCATGGGCAAGATGACTAAGACTCCGTTCGCCAGAACAATGGAGCGAGCAACTGACTTATTGGAAATAATACATACTGATGTATGCGGTCCGATGAGTGTTAAGGCTCACGGCAAGTATCATTATTTTCTGACCTTCACAGATGATTTGAGCAGATATGGGTATATCTACTTAATGAAACACAAGTCTGAAACATTTGAAAAGTTCAAATAATTTCAGAGTGAAGTAGAGAATCATCGTAACAAGAAAATAAAAGTTTCTACGATATGATCGCAGAGGTAAAATATTTCAGTTAAGAGTTTGGCCTTCACTTAAAACAATGTGAAATAGTTTCACTACTCACGCCACCTGGAACACCACAGTGTAATGGTGTGTCCGAACGTCGTAACCGTGCTTTATTAGATATGGTGCGATCTATGATGTCTCTTACCGATCTACCACTATCGTTTTGGGGTTATGCATTAGAGACAGCTACATTCATGTTAAATAGGGCACCATCTAAATCCGTGGAGATGACACCGTATGAACTGTGGTTTGGCGAGAAACCTAAGCTGTCGTTTCTTAAAGTTTGGGACTGCGATGCTTATGTGAAAAAGTTTCAACATGATAAGCTCAAACCCAAATCGGAGAAGTAAATCTTCATAGGATACCCAAAAGAAACTGTTGGGTACACCTTCTATCACAGATCCGAAGACAAGTTATTCGTTGCTGAGAATGGATCCTTTCTAGAGAAGGAGTTTCTCTCAAAAGAAGTGAGTGGGAGGAAAGTAGAACTTGATGAGGTAACTGTACCTGCTCCCTTATTGGAAAGTAGTTCATCACAGAAATATGTTCCTGTGACTACTACACCAATTAGTGAGGAAGCTAATGATGATGATCATGTAACTTTAGATCAAGTTGCTACCGAACCCCGTAGGTAAACCAGAGTGAGATCCGCACCAGAGTGGTACGGTAATCCTGTTCTGGAGGTCATGTTACTTGACCATGACAAGCCTACGAACTATGAGGAAGCGATGATGAGCCCAGATTCCGTGAAATGGCTTGAGGCCATGAAATCTGAGATGAGATCCATGTATGAGAACAAAGTATGGACTTTGATTGACTTGCCCATTGATCGGTGAGCCATTGAGATTAAATGGATTTTCAAGAGGAAGACGGACGCTCATAGTAGTGTTACTATCTACAAAGCTAGAATTGTCGCAAAAAGGTTTTCGACAAATTCAAGGTGTTGACTACGATGAGAGTTTCTCACTCGTATCTATGCTTAAGTCTGTCCGAATCATGTTAGCAATTGCCGCATTTTATGAAATCTGGCAAATGGATAAACAAAACTGCATTCTTTAATGGATTTATTAAAGAAGAGTTGTATATGATGCAACTAGAAGGTTTTGTCAATCCTAAAGGTACTAACAAAATATGCAAGCTCCAGCGATCCATCTATGGACTGGTGCAAGCATCTCGGAGTTGGAATATACGCTTTGATAAGTTGATCAAAGCATATAGTTTTATACAGACTTGCGGTGAAGCCTGTATTTACAAGAAAGTGAGTGGGAGCACTACATCATTTCTGATAAGTATATGTATGACATATTGTTGATCGGAGATGATGTAGAATTATTTTGCAAAGCATAAAGGAATGTTTGAAAGGAGTTTTTCAAAGAAATACCTTGGTGAAGCTGCTTACATATTGAGCATCAAGATCTATAGAGATAGATCAAGACGCTTGATAAGTTTTTCAATGAGTACATACCTTGACAAAATTTTGAAGTAGTTCAAAATGGAACAGTCAAAGAAGGAGTTCTTGCCTGTGTTACAAAGGTGTGAAGTTGAGTAAGACTCAAAACCCGACCACAGCAGAAGATAGAGAGAGAATGAAAGTCATTCCCTATGCCTTAGCCATAGGTTCTATAAAGTATGTCATGCTGTGTACCAGACCTATTGTATACCCTACCCTAAGTTTGGCAAGGGAGTACAATAGTGATCTAGGAGTAGATCACCGGACATTGGTCAAAATTATCCTTAGTGGAATAAGGATATGTTTCTCGATTATGAAGGTGACAAAAGGTTCGTCATAAAGGGTTACGTCGAAGCAAGTTTTGACACTGATCCAGATGACTCAAAGTCTCAATCTGGATACATATTGAAAGTGGGAGCAATTAGCTAGAGTAGCTTAGTGCAGAGCATTGTTGACATAGAAATTTGCAAAATACTTACGGATCTGAATGTGGCAGACCCGTTGACTAAACTTCTCTCACAAGCAAAACATGATCACACCTTAGTACTCTTTGGGTGTTAATCACATAGCGATGTGAACTAGATTATTGACTCTAGTAAAACCTTTGGGTGTTGGTCACATGACGATGTGAACTATGGGTGTTAATCACATGGTGATGTGAACTATTGATGTTAAATCATATGGCGATGTGAACTAGATTATTGACTCTAGTGCAAGTGGGAGACTGAAGGAAATATGCCCTAGAGGCAATAATAAAGTTATTATTTATTTCCTTATTTCATGATAAATGTTTATTATTCATGCTAGAATTGTATTAACCGAAAACATAATACATGTGTGAATACATAGACAAATAGAGTGTCACTAGTATGCCTCTACTTGACTAGCTCGTTGATCAAAGATGGTTATGTTTCCTAACCATAGACATGAGTTGTCATTTGATTAACGGGATCACATCATTAGGAGAATGATGTGATTGACTTGACCCATTCCGTTAGCATAGCACTTGATCGTTTAGTTTGTTGCTATTGCTTTCTTCATGACTTATACATGTTCCTATGACTATGAGATTATGCAACTCCCGTTTACCGGAGGAACACTTTGTGTGCCACCAAATGTCACAACGTAACTGGGTGATTATAAAGGTGCTCTACAGGTGTCTCCTAAGGTACTTGTTGGGTTGGCGTATTTTGAGATTAGAATTTGTCACTCCGATTGTCGGAGAGGTATCTCTGGGCCCTCTCGATAATGCATATCACTTAAGCCTTGCAAGCATTGCAACTAATGAGTTAGTTGCAGGATGATGTATTACAGAACGAGTAAAGAGACTTGCCGGTAACGAGATTGAACTAGGTATTGAGATACCGACGATCGAATCTCGGCCAAGTAACATACCGATGACAAAGGGAACAACGTATGTTGTTATGTGGTCTGACCGATAAAAATCTTCGTAGAATATGTGGGAGCCAATATGAGCATCCAGGTTCCACTATTGGTTATTGACCGGAGACGTGTCTCGGTCATGTCTACATTGTTCTCAAACCCGTAGGGTCCGCACGCTTAAGGTTTCGATGACAGTTATATTATAAGTTTATGAGTTTTGATGTACCAAAGGAGTTCGGCATCCCGGATGAGATCGGGGACATGACGAGGAGTCTCGAAATGGTTAAGACGTAAAGATCGATATATTGGACGACTATATTCGGACATCGGAAAGGTTCCAAATGATTCGGGTATTTTTCGGAGTATCGGAGAGTTACGGGAATACGTATTGGGTCTTATTGGGCCATACGGGAAAGAAGGAAAAGGGCCTCAAGGGTGGCCGCACCCCTTCCCTTGGTCTGGTCCGAATTGGACTAGGGAAGGGGGGCGCCCCCTTCCTTCCTTCTCCTTTTCCCTTCCTCTTTTCCTATTCCATATGGGAGGTGGAATCCTACTAGGACTAGGGAGTCCTAGTAGGACTCCACACTTGGCACGCCCCCTCCTAGGGCCGGCCTCCTCCTCCCTTGCTCCTTTATATACGGGTGCAGGGGGGCACCCCAAAGACACAACAGTTGATCATTGATCTCTTAGCCGTGTGCGGTGCCCCCTTCCAGCATAATCCTCGATAATATTGTAGCGGTGCTTAGGCGAAGCCCTGCGACGGTAGAACATCAAGATCGTCACCACGCCATCGTGCTGACGGAACTCCTTCCCGACACTTTGCTGGATCGGAGTCCGGGGATCGTCATCAAGCTGAACGTGTGCTAGAACTCAGAGGTGCCGTGGTTTCGGTGCTTGATCGGTCAGGCCATGAAGACGTACGACTACATCAACCGCGTTGTGCTAACGCTTCCGCTTCCGGTCTACGAGGATACGTAGATAACACTCTCTCCTCTCATTGCTATGCATCACCATGATGTTGCGTGTGCGTAGGAAATTTTTTGAAATTACTATGTTCCCCAACACACTCAAGCCGCACCCCGGCGCCGCTCAAAAAATACCAAGGCACGGGAAAATACGCAGACCTACGAGATATATTGGAGGATAAGGCAAGGCAAGCAAGATCGATCTACGGATCGCGTGGGCTCCCCACGGCACGAGACGGTACTTGTCACGCCGGATACAATAAATCCGGCCGGGCCAAACACAGTAGACAAAGCTCGTTTGAGTTGCGTCGTGATATAGCCCAATACAGAGGCGCCGCACACCCACTATGCTTCACAGATGAAGTAATGGACCATCAAATCCCCAAGGGTTTCAAACCCATGAACATCGAATCATACGATGGCACAACAGATCATGCGGTATGGATCGAGGACTATCTCCTTCATATCCACATGGCCCGCGGTGATGACCTACACGTCATCAAATACCTCCCACTCAAGCTTAAAGGACCACCTCGGCATTGGCTTAACAGCTTGCCAGCAGAATCAATTGGTTGTCGGGAGGACCTGGAAGCCACATTCCTCGACAATTTCCAGGGCACTTATGTGCGACCACCAGACGCCGATGACCTAAGCCACATAATTCAGCAGCCAGAGGAATCGGCCAGACAATTCTGGACACGGTTCCTAACCAAAAAATATCAAATTGTCGACTGTCCGGACGCAGAGGCCCTAGCAGCCTTCAAGCATAACATCTGCGACGAGTGGCTTGCACGGCACCTAGGACAGGAAAAGCCGAAATCTATGGCAGCCCTCACGACACTTGTGACCCGCTTTTGCGCGGGAGAAGACAGTTGGCTAGCTCGCAGCAATAACATGACCAAGAGCCCCGGTAATTCGGATACCAAGGACAGCAGTGGCAGGTCGTGTCACAACAAGCAAAAGCGCCGCATTAACGGCGACAATGCTGAGGATACGGCAGTTAATGCCGGATTCAGAGGCTCTAAACCCAGTCAGCGGAAAAAGCCATTCAAAAGAAATACTCCGGGCCCGTCCAGTTTGGACCGAATACTCGACCGCTCATGCCAGATACATGGCACCCCCGAAAAACCAGCCAATCACACCAACAGGGATTGTTGGGTGTTCAAGCAGGCAGGCAAGTTAAATGCTGAAAGCAGAGACAAGGGGCTGCATAGCGATGACGAGGAGGAGCCCCGGCCGCCGAACAACAGTGGACAGAAAGGTTTTCCCCTACAAGTGCGGACGGTGAACATGATATACGCAACCCACGTCCCCAAGAGGGAGCGGAAGCGTGCGCTAAGGGACGTATACGCGATGGAGCCAGTCGCCCCAAAGTTCAACCCATGGTCTTCCTGCCCGATCACTTTTGATCGAAGGGACCACCCCACTAGAATCCGTCATGGCGGATTCGCCGCATTGGTTCTAGACCCAATTATTGACGGATTTCACCTCACTAGAGTCCTTATGGACGGCGGCAGTAGCCTGAACCTACTTTACCAGGATACAGTGCGGAAAATGGGCATCGATCCCTCGAGGATTAAACCCACTAAAACGACCTTTAAAGGCATCATACTAGGTGTAGAGGCCAACTGTACAGGCTCAGTTACACTTGAAGTGGTCTTCGGATCTCCGGATAATTTCCGAAGCGAGGAGTTAATCTTCGACATAGTCCCGTTCCGCAGTGGCTATCACGCACTGCTCGGGCGAACCGCATTTGCTAAGTTCAATGCGGTGCCGCACTACACATACCTAAAGCTCAAGATGCCAGGCCCTCGAGGAGTCATCACGGTCAATGGAAACACCGAACCCTCTCTCCGAACGGAGGAGCATACGGCGGCTATCGCAGCGGAAGTACAAAGCAGCCTCTCAAGGCAATTCTCCAATCCGGCCATTAAACGTCTGGACACCGTCAAGCGCGCCCGGAGTAACCTACAACAAGACCGCTTGGCACGTTCTGAGCAAGCGTAGCAATGCGGCCCCAACCCCAGCCCTCGCGAACTTGCGAAACCAGTGTTGCACGTACATAACTATGCTCCGGAAATATCATGGGCACAGGGGGAGGGGCACCATCACAGCACGCCCGAAACGCGGCTTAAACCGCACTAGGGGCTGCCGATTTCTTAATTTTCTCTTATTTTCAGGACTCCATTCTTCGGAAGGCTTGTCCGGCAGTACAATTGCCACACAAACAATACAGCCAGGGAAGCAGAAAGCTACGCCGCACTATGGAACTCTAAGGTGGTCTCTATAAACGAGCAGTATACCTGTTTCAAATACCATTCCGCAGCTCGCCCCTGGAAAGGACATGTTAAATAGTCCCATCTTTTGCTTATTGCACTATTTGTATCGCTCTGCTTTGATCGCAGCTTTTTTAAATAAACAATGCATAGCTTCCGTCTATTATTGCATTACTCTTTTTTACGAATATATGTTCATTAATGACATGTTGCACCCGTACACTTTGGTACGGCCAATACGCCAGGGGCTTAAGTACCCCACAATACGGTGTGAGAAGTCCGAACACTTTCACAAGTGCGGCACCCCGAACTTATAGCATTGTATGCATCGGCTCCGAATCATGTCTTGGGTCAATAGTTGGGTTTGCCCGGCTCCTATGTTTTGGTACCTTACGTTCCGTTATATCGGCTAAGGTAGCACTAGGAGAACTACTACGATTGTGCCCCAGTTGAGTTGGGCTAAGCACCTCAGTAGATAAAGCTAAAACTGACCGTCATGATGAGGCGAGAGCTGGTCGCTGTTCGAGAGGTTTTTGAGTCCCTAAAGACTTCTGCCGCTTAGAGCGAGTCGGCTTTGTCCGGCCTAGGCATGGATAGCGCCCCGAACTCGGTCTTCCGAACACTAGAGGCTTCGCCGAAATTTAAAATTATAGAATTCTATGGCTAAGTGAGAGTGCTCAAGCATTATAGTCCGATTGCCTTGTTCGTTGTGTTGAGCGCCTCCCTCGAAGGACCCAAGAATGGGAAAAGGAGCACTCATGTTTATCCCGAACACCCCAGCACTCACGGCATGGGGGCAGAAGCCGACGAATCGCCATCTCTCAAATTTGATAAACAGCCGCATAGAAGGTAATATTTTAAATTTAAAAGCGTTGCTTAGCGCATATGAACAAGTTTTCAGCGTACAGGATCACAAATGTGAGTTTACTCAAAAATTACATCTTTGGAGCATTCATCCGCTATAAGGCGGGCACCCTTCAGGACGCCCTCATAATATGCTTCTGGGACGCGATGCTCCTTGCCCGGCGGCGGCCCGTCCTTCACCAGCTTCTCCGCATCCATCTTGCCCCAGTTCACTTTAGCACGGGCACCTTCGATGCAGACGGAGCGCTTGATTACTTCAAGCCGTGGACAGGCATCCACCAGCCACCTCACCAGCCCGAAATAGCTCCTAGGCAGAGCCTCTCCAGGCCAAAGCCGAACTATGAGGCCCTTTATGGCCTGTTCGGCCACCTTGTGGAGATCGACCATTTGCTTCAGCTGGTCGCTCAAAGGCACCAGGTGTCCGGCCTCAGCATACTGAGACCAGAACACCTTCTCCGTCGAACTCCCCTCCTCGGCTCGATAGTAGGCGGCGGCATCAGACGCACTGCGGGGCAAATCTGCGAATGCTCCTGGAGAGCTCCGGACTCGGGTAAGTAACAAGTAATTCACTTTCACGTGCTTGCTTTGCATAATGAATGCCTTACCCGCCGCTATCTTCTTCATCGCTTCAATTTCTTGGAGGGCTTTCTGGGCTTCGGCCTTGGCAGACTTTGCGCTTTCCAGGGCTGCCGCAAGCTCGGACGCTTGCGTCTTTGAGTCAAGCTCCAAACTCTCGTGTTTTTTCACGAGAGCCTGGAGCTCTTTTTGCACCTCCTCCACCCACGCCTCATGCTTCCCTCTCTCTGTGCGCTCCGCGGCCGCTCTGTTTTCGGCCTCGGACAGCGCTTTCTTAAGGGTTGCCACCTCGGTCGTGGCCCCTATAATAGCACGTTGATCCTGTCATTTTTTGCAACCACATCTTCTCTATATACTTGCGCAAGGTATTACTTACCTTCCTTCTCCTCGAGTTGCCTCTTGGCATGGCCGAGCTCGTTCTCGGACCACGCGAGGTTTTGCTTCAGCGTATCCACCTCCACAATCAGTGCGGCGGAGGCCAGCAGCAAAGCCTGCATACGCATATTGACTTGATTATGTTAGACTCCTGCGAATGTTATTAGATCCTCTATTCGGCTTTTCTTTCCGAACGCTGAATAGAGAGTCAGGGGCTATTGTTTATGTGGTAATATTTTTACATATTCTTTACTTACCTCAAAGCCTGTTAGAAGGCTGGCACAGGCTTCAGTCAGTCCGCTCTTGGCGGACTGAACCTTCTGGATCACCGCGCTCATAATAGTGCGGTGCTCCTCGTTGATGGAGGCGCCGTTAAGCACCTCCAGCAAATTGTCCAGTGGTAGGCTTGCTCCTCTTGGAAGGAGGCTGCCTACCGGAGTCCGGAACTGTTGAAGGTTCCGGCGCGGTGTCCGGCTCAAGGCCGGACTTGGAGCCCTTGGGGGTTCTATCCCCTTTACGCCTGGAGTCTGGGAGGCCGCCTTGCGGCGCCTCCAGGACCACCTCCTCCTGGCTTGGAACCTGTTGGGACACCACCTCGGCGTCGTCTGTGGGATGAGGGGAGGTAGCCGTCGGAAGCGAATTCACATCCGACGAATCCAGGGAGCCGCTCGACGATTCGTCGAGCCCGGCCTTGGGCGGACTGCATAGTCATATTCGGCGTAAGGAGGAGCTGTGCAAGAAAGGAACACTATGAATTGCTCTGGTGTCCGAATACTTACGATCTCGCTAGGGGCTTGGCCCTGTGCGGACACTCCTCTTTGCCGTCGTCGGCGTTGGTGGAGTAGTCCGGAGGAAGGGTTTTCCCCTTCTTGGACCCTTCGGCCTCCCTAGTTGGGGCGGCCTTCCTTTTCTTCCCTTCCCCTGCTGGAGGGGGAGAGGTCTCTTCTTCCTCCTCCTCGTCTTCACGGGAGGAGTGCGGCTTGGAGTCGTCGGATGATGAAACCGACACCTCCAGGCACCGGGAACTCTTTCGAGTCCCCGTGGCCTTCTTCTTGGCCTTCTTCTCCGGCACCACATAGGGTGCCGGAACCAGCAGCTCCGCCAAGCGAGCATCCGCTGGGCCTTCGGGCAAAGGAGCCGGACAGTTGATCTGTCCGGACATCTCCTGCCAATCCTGTCAAAGGTAAGGGAGCTTAGATCCCACATGGAGTCAAACTATGAAAAACTAATACCCTGTAAAAGGTGAAAACAGCTTACCGCACTAGCATGACGCTGCGTGCTGAATCCGCGATCCTCGGTAGCGGATGTGGGGGCCTCGGCGCCCTTGAAAAGCACCTTCCAGGCATCCTCGTACGTCGTGTCGAAGAGCCTGCTCAGAGTTCGGTGCTGCGCCGGGTCGAACTCCCACAGGTTGAAAGCCTGTTGTTGACACGGGAGGATCCGGCGGATGAGCATAACCTGGACTACGTTGACAAGTTTGAGCTTCTTGTCCACCAGGGTCTAGACGCATGTTTGGAGTCCGGTCTGCTCTCCTTTTTTACCCCACGACAGGCCCATCTCTTTCCAAGAGGTGAGCCGCGTAGGGGGTCCGGATCGGAACTCGGGGGCTGCGACCCATTCAAGGTCGCGCGGCTCGGTGATGTAAAACCACCCCGATTGCCACCCCTTTAGGGTCTCCACAAAGGAGCCCTCGATCCATAGGACGTTGGACATCTTGCCCACCATGCCGCCTCCGCACTCCGCCTGGGTGCCGTGCACCACCTTCGACTTGACATTGAAAGTCTTGAGCCATAGGCCGGAATGGGGGCGGATGTAGAGGAAAGCCTCGCACACGACGATAAACGCCGAGATGTTGAGGACAAAGTTCGGGGCCAGATCGTGGAAATCCAGGCCATAGTAGAACATGAGCCCCCGGACAAATGGGTGGAGAGGGAAGCCCAGTCCGCGGAGGAAATGGGGAAAGAACACCACCCTCTCATGGGGCCTAGGGGTGGGGATGAGCTGCCCCTCTTCGGGAAGCCGGTGCGCAATGTCGTTAGACAAGTATCTGGCCTTCCTTGGTCTTTTGATGTGTCCCTCCGTGATGGAGGAGACCATCCACTTGCCTCCCGCTCCGGACATGACTGGAGAAGGTTGAGGTGGGGTGTGCGGACTTGGGCGCTGGAGCTCGAGTGCGCGGAAATGGATAGGCAAAGGAGGAAGAAGGCGTGGATGAAAAGGTGGATCCTTATCCCCTTATATGGGCGGACGCGACTATGTGTCCCCACCAGCCTGGTAAAACTCGCTTATCTCCCAAGCGCCGTAATCAATGGCGCGATTGGGATACCCACGCCCATATTGATGAGAATCCCGGAATAAGGGAACACGATCTCTGCTTTGACAAGACGTGCCAAGGGAATCGCCTCGCTAAACGTGCTGAGGTGGGACAGTAAAACGACTCGAATAAAGACTTGGCCGTGGTGTGATGTCACGCTACGGAATACGTCAGCAGATTAGATTTGTGTAAATATTATTCTCTCTATGGCAATATGGGCGGACACCAATAGACATGGTTCGCATGTCTCAAACTTTTCAAAAACGAGTGAGCCCAAAGATCCATCAACATGGAGCTTCTTCATGCGTTTTATACCGATATGACTTACGTGGCAGTGCCACAAGTAGGTGGTACTATCATTACTATCTTATATCTTTTAGCATGAACATGTGTATCACTACGATCGAGATTCAATAAACCATTCATTTTAGGTGCAAGACCATTGAAGGTATTATTCAAATAAACAGAGTAACCATTATTCTCCTTAAATGAATGACCGTATTGCGATAGACATAATCCAATCATGTCTATGCTCAACGCAAACACCAATCTCGATGGTAGAGGGAGCGTGCGATGCTTGATTACATCAAGCTTGGAAAAACTTCCAACACATATTGCCAGCTCACCTTTAGCTAGTCTCCGTTTACTCCGTAGCCTTTTATTTCGAGTTTACTAACATTTAGCAACCGAACCGGTATCTAATACCATGGTTCTACTAGGAGTACTAGTAAAGTACACATTAACACAATGTATATCCAATATACTTCTATCGACCTTGCCAGCCTTCTTATCTACCAAGTATCTAGGGTAATTCTGCTCCAGTGGCTGTTCCTCTTATTACAGAAGCACTTAGTCTCGGGTTTGGGTTCAACCTTGGGTTTCTCCACTAGAGCAGCAGCTGGTTTGCCGTTTCATGAAGTATCCCTTCTTGCCCTTGCCCTTCTTGAAACTAGTGGTTTCACCAACCATCAACAATTGATGCTCCTTCTTGATTTCTACTTTTGTGGTGTCAAACATCACGAATATCTCAAGGATCATCATATATGTCCCTGATATATTATAGTTCATCACGAAGCTCTAGCAGCTTGGTGGTAATGACTTCGGAGAACTATCACTATTTCATCTGGAAGATCAACTCCCACTTGATTCAAGCGATTGTTGTATTCAGACAATCTGAGCACAAGCTCAACAATTGAGCTTTTCTCCCTTATTTTGCAGGCTAAGAAAATCGTCGGAGGTCTTATACCTCTTGAAGTGGGCACGAGCCTGAAATCCCAATTTCAGCCCTCGAAACATCTCATATGTTTCGCGGCGTTTTAAGACGTCTTCGGTGCCTCAACTCTAAACCGTTTAACTGAACTATCACGTAGTTATCAAAATGTGTATGTCAGATGTTCGCAACATCCACAGACAACTTTCAAGGTTCAGCACACTGAGCGGTGCATTAAGGACACAAGCCTTCTATGAAGCAATGAGGACAATCCTCCGTTTACGGACCTAGTCCGCATAATTGCTACTATCAACTTTCAACTAATTTTTCTCTAGGAATATGTCTAAACAGTAGAACTAAAGCGCGAGCTATGACATAATTTGCAAAATCCTTTTGACTATGTTCAGGATAAACAAGTTCATCTTATGAACTCCCACTCAGATAGACATCCCTCTAGTCATCTAAGTGATTACATGATCCGAGTCAACTAGGCTGTGTCCGATCATCACGTGAGACGGACTAGTCATCATCGGTGAACATCTTCATGTTGATCGTATCTACCATACGACTCATGCTCGACCTTTCGGTCTCTTGTGTTCCGAGGCCATGTCTGTACATGCTAGGCTCGTCAAGTCAACCTAAGTGTTTCGCATGTGTTCCGAGGCCATGTCTGTACATGCTAGGCTCGTCAACACCTGTTGTATGTGAACGTAAGAATCTATCACACCCGATCATCACCATCACGTGGTGCTTCGAAACGGCGAACTTTCGCAACGGTGCACAGTTAGGGGGAACACTTTCTTGAAATTTTAATGAGGGATCATCTTATTTACTACCGTCATTCTAAGCAAATAAGATGTATAAACATGATAAACATCACATGCAATCAAATAGTGACATGATATGGCCAATATCATATTGCTCCTTTTGATCTCCATCTTCGGGGCTCCATGATCATCATCGTCACCGGCATGACACCATGATCTCCATCATCATGATCTCCATCATCATGATCTCCATCATTGTGTCTCCATGAAGTTGTCTCGCCAACTAATTACTTCTACTACTATGGCTACCGGTTAGCAATAAAGTAAAGTAATTACATGGCGTTGTTCAATGACTCGCAGGTCATACAATAAATAAAGACAACTCCTATGGCTCCTGCCGGTTGTCATACTCATCGACATGCAAGTCGTGATTCCTATTACAAGAACATGATCAATCTCATACATCACATATCATTCATCACATTCTTCTTGGCCATATCACATCACATAGCATACCCTGCAAAAACAAGTTAGACGTCCTCTAATTGTTGTTTGCATGTTTTACGTGGCTGCTATGGGTTTCTAGCAAGAATGTTTCTTACCTACGCAAAAACCACAACGTGATATGCCAATTGCTATTTACCCTTCATAAGGACCCTTTTCATCGAATCCGGTCCGACTAAAGTGGGAGAGACAGACACCCGCTAGCCACCTTATGCAACTAGTGCATGTCAGTCGGTGGAACCAGTCTCACGTAAGAGTACGTGTAAGGTCGGTCCGGGCCGCTTCATCCCACAATGCCGCCGAATCAAGATTGGACTAGTAATGGTAAGCATATTGAACAAAATCAACGCCCACAACTACTTTGTGTTCTACTCGTGCATAGAATCTACGCAATAGACCTAGCTCATGATGCCACTGTTGGGGAATGTAGCAGAAATTCAAAATTTTCCTACGTGTCACCAAGATCTATCTATGGAGAAACCAGCAATGAGGGAAGGAGAGTCCATCTACATACCCTTGTAGATCGCTAAGCGGAAGCGTTCAAGAGAACGGGGTTGAAGGAGTCATACTCGTCGTGATCCAAATCACTGGAGATCCTAGTGCCGAACGGACGGCACCTCCGCGTTCAACACACGTACAGCCCGACGACGTCTCCCATGCCTTGATCCAGCAAGGAGAGAGGGAGAGGTTGAGGAAGACTCCATCCAGCAGCAGCACAACAGCATGGTGGTGATGGAGGAGCATGGTGATCCAGCAGGGCTTCGCCAAGCACTACGAGATATGAGGAGAAAGAGAGGTAGGGCTGCACCAACGGGGAGAGGAACTCGTGTGTTGTGGGCAGCCCAAACCTCAAGTATATATAGGGGAAGGGGAGGGGCTGCGCCCCCACCTAGGGTTCCCTCCCTAGGGGTGGCGGCAGCCCCCTAGATCCCATCTAGGGGCGGCCAAGGGGAGGGGAGAGGGGGAGGCGCACCAGGGTGGGCCTTCGGGCCCATCTGCCCTAGGGTTTGCCCCCCTTTCCCACTCCCTTGCGCCTTGGGCCTTGGTGGGGGGGTGCACCAGCCCACGTGGGGCTGGTCCCCTCCCACACTTGGCCCATGCAGTCCTCCGGGGCTTGTGGCCCCACTTGGTGGACCCCCGGGACCCTCCCGGTGGTCCCGGTACGTTACCGATAAAACCCGAAACTTTTCCGGTGACCAAAACAGGACTTCCCATATATAAATCTTTACCTCCGGACCATTCCGGAACTCCTCGTGACGTCCGGGATCTCATCCGGGACTCCGAACAACATTCAGTAACCACATACAAACTTCCTTTATAACCCTAGCGCCATCGAACCTTAAGTGTGTAGACCCTACGGGTTCGGGAGACATGCAGACATGACCGAGACGACTCTCCAGTCAATAACTAACAGCGGGATCTGGATACCCATGTTGGCTCCCACATGTTCCACGATGATCTCATCGAATGAACCACGATGTCAAGGACTTAATCAATCTCGTACGCAATTCCATTTGTCCATCGGTACGATACTTGCCCGAGATTCGATCGTCGGTATCCCGATACCTTGTTCAATCTCGTTACCGGCAAGTCTCTTTACTCGTTCCGTAACACATCATCCCATGATCAACTCCTTGATCACATTGTGCACATTATGATGATGTCCTACCGAGTGGGCCCAGAGATACCTCTCCGTTTATACGGAGTGACAAATCCCAGTCTCGATTCGTGCCAACCCAACAGACACTTTCAGAGATACCTGTAGTGTACCTTTATAGCCACCCAGTTACGTTGTGATGTTTGCCACACCCAAAGCACTCCTACGGTATCCGGGAGTTGCACAATCTCATGGTCTAAGGAAATGATACTTGACATTAGAAAATCTTTAGCATACGAACTACATGATCTTTGTGCTAGGCTTAGGATTGGGTCTTGTCCATCACATCATTCTCCTAATGATGTGATCCCGTTATCAACGACATCCAATGTCCATGGTCAGGAAACCGTAACCATCTATTGATCAACGAGCTAGTCAACTAGAGGCTTACTAGGGACATGGTGTTGTCTATGTATCCACACATGTATCTGAGTTTCCTATCAATACAATTCTAGCATGGATAATAAACGATTGTCATGAACAAGGAAATATAATAATAATCAATTTATTATTGCCTCTAGGGCATATTTCCAACAAAAAGTGTTCGGACTTTGTTGCCGTATTGCGGGGCGCGATGAAGCCCCTGGCGAAGTAATATGTACCAGAGTGTACGGGTGCGATGAGTAATAAATACAGAGGTAAGGAAAAAAATCAAGGAATAAGCTGACGCTGCCAAGTATTTTTCATTGTAATTTGATTAATACGTCGAGGTGTACTTGTGCAAGCAATGCGATAAGCAAGTAAGGCTATTTAACATGCCATGACCAAGAGCGAGCTACGTGCGGGTATGTAAAACAGGTATAGCAATAGTTAGCAGAGACCACCTGGGGATTCCCTTGTACGTCAAAGCTCCTTGACTCCTTGGTGTATATGTCCCGTGATCGGTCTGATGATCAGGTTACTAGAAAAAGCCTCGAAAAGAGAAAAACCCGAAATGAAAAAGAAAAAGTAAAAGCACCAATGTCGGTGTCAAAACCGGCGGATCTCGGGTAGGGGGTCCCAAACTGTGCGTCTTAGGTCGATGGTAACAGGAGACAGGGGACACGATGTTTACCCAGGTTCGGGCCCTCTCTATGGAGGTAATACCCTACGTCATGCTTGATTGATATTGATGAATATGAGTATTACAAGAGTTGATCTACCTCGAGATCGTAATGGCTAAACCCTAGAGGCCTAGCTTGTATGGCTATGGTAATGAATATCTCCCTCTCCGGACTAAGTCCTCTGGTTTATATAAACACCAAGAGGATCTAGGGTTACATTAGGTCGGTTACAAAGAAAGGAATCTACATGTTTGGTCGCCAAGCTTGTCCTCCACGCCAAGGAGAGTCCCATCCAGACACGGGTGCAGTCTTCGGTCTTCGTATCTTCACAGCCCATCAATCCAGTCCATAGTTAACAGGTTGGACGCCCGAGGACCCCACTGTAACACCCTCGATGCGGCTATATCTCCCACGTGTCGAGGCACGACTTAGAGGCATAACCGCATTGAAAGCAATGTCGCAAGTCAGGAAATCATCACACATCCCATGTACATAAATAATATAAAGGGGAGGTACATAGTTGGCTTACACTCACCACGTCACATCAAAGTACATAAATAACATCCATCATACAAATCACTCATGGCCCGACTATGGCGCCAAAATAGAGAAGACCCCCAACATGCGACAAGGCCCTGAATCTAACCCTGATTGGGCACCACTACTGATCATCAGGAAAAGACACATAGTAACGCTAAGAGTCCTCGTCGTACTCCCACTTGAGCTCAAGCGCGCCATCTGGAGCTGTATCATCTGTCCCTGCATCTGGTGTAATAGTAATCTGTGAGCCACAGGGACTCAGCAATCTCGCACCCTCGCTATGAAGACTATTTAAGCTTAATAGGTAGGAAAGGGGTAAGTGGAGCTGCAGCAAGCGACTAGCATATATGGTGGCTAACTTATTCGCAAAAGAGAGCGAGAAGAGGAGGCAAAGCACGAGCGAGAAACTAGAGAGCAACTTGCACAAGCATAACTCCAACACCGTGTCCACTTCCCGGACTCCGCCGAGAAGAGGCCATCACGGCAACACACTCAGTTGATTCATTTTAATTAATTAAGGTTCAAGTTATCTACAACCAGACATTAACAAATTCCCATCTGCCCATAACCGCGGGCACGGCTTTCGAAAGATCAATCCCTGCAGGGGGGTCCCAACTTAGCCCATAACAAGCTCTCACGGTCAACGAAGGAATAGACCTCCACCCAAGACACACCGATCAGACTCGGTATCTCGGTACAACAAGATGATTCGACAGGTCAAAACAAGTCCAGCAACACCACCCGAATGTGCCGACAAATCCCGATAGGAGCTGCACATATCTCGTTCTCAGGGCACACTCAGATGAGACATCCTACGAGTAAAACCAACCCTCAATTTGCCCCGAGGTCGCCCCGCAGTCTACTCGGTTGGACCAACACTCAGAGGAGCACTGGCCCGTGGGGGGCTAAAATAAAGATGACCCTCGGGCTCCGGAAACCCAAGGGAAAAAGAGGCTAGGTGGCAAATGGTAAAACCAATGTTGGGCATTGCTGGAAAAGCTTTAATCAAGGCGAACTATCAAGGGCTTCCCATTATAGCCCAACCGCGTAAGGGACGCAACAATCCGGGAACATAACACCGATATGACGGAAACTAGGGCGGCAAGAGTGGAACAAAACACTAGGCGAGAGGCCGAGCCTTCCACCCTTTACCAAGTATATAGATGCATTAAGATAACATGGCAATATAATGATATCCCAACAAGTAAATAAATGTTCCAACAAGGAACGGCTCCAATCTTCACCTACAACTAGCAACGCTATAAGAAGGGGCTGAGCAAAGCGGTAACATAGCCAATCAACAGTTTGCTAGGACAATGGTGGGTTAGAGGCTCATTCATGGCAATTGGGAGGCTGACAAGCAAGTGGTAGGCATCGTAGCATTGGCAAAGCAAAAGAGCGAGCAAACTAGCATAGCAAAGATAGTAGTGATTTCGAGGGTATGATCATCTTGCCTGCACAGTTGTCAGAGTTGACTGGATCCTCAAAAGCAAACTCAACGGGCTCCTCGTTAGTGAACTCGTCTCCCGGCTCTACCCAACAACACAAACAAGCAACAAGGATACAATCAACCACGTGCTAGGACAAACAATAAGATGCAAAGATGATATGCTATGCGGGATGCAAAATGCAAAACGTGACAGGAAATGCATGAACCTGGCCTCAACTTGGAAAACCAAGTGTGCCACTGGATAGAGGGGATGAAATCACCTGAAAATGATATAAAGATCATAGGAATCGGAGCTACGGTTTGGAAATGGCAAGCGTTTTACGAAACGAACCGGTCTGCGATTTACAGCAAGTAGGCTCCTAAATGCAACGAAATGAACATGCTACTGCCACCAAACATGAAAACAAAATACATGGCAGGGATGTACACAATATGCTTATCAAAACACTAGCACTGAGCCATAGCCAAATTCATCCATTATGAGGTTCAAACAAGCATGGCAAAAATGAGTATGCAAAACAGATTTCAGACTTAGTGAAATTAACACTAGTCTAAAATTTCAGACCACGATGCTCTCTTCGGAGCAGCAAAACAACATGAAACATAACCTGAACATGACAAGTAAGAACATGGCATGGATCTACTAAAAAAGCTTAACAAAACACCCAAAGTGACCTGGGGCCATAAGGGTTCACAAAATACTCTAACGAGCACACGAACATAGATGAAACACAATCAGTTTTCAGACTTAGTGAAAACTGAGACATGCTGAAAATATAACTCACGAAGGCATGTAAACGAGCTCGATGCACTCACCATGGTGCAAGTCATAGCAAGGCAAGCATATATCCATAAAGAAGGCACAAAATGCTAGCTAGACATGGCAAGAACAATGGCATAGCATGCACGGATCACTAGCAATAGCATCGGCAAAATCGCAAACAAGTTGACGATCTGCCCAGATTTACCACGAAGCAAAAGTAGAGCTTGATTGACTCAAGCTAGAGCACTCCACATATGCAAACAAAGACATGTATGGATATAGCATAACATTAATATCAAAACTCCCTTACTGGTCATCCTCAAAAGAGGCACGGATCACTAGGAAACAAGCTGAACATATGGCATCATGAACTAAAATATCTCAGACTTTGTGAAAATCACTAAGTCCCTGAAAACAGAATTCTCAGGTGCCCCTCTTTGCAAGCTTGCACAAGTCACCACACACATCCTAAAAAGGCATGGTTGGCACCTCTGGAAAGAAGAAAAAATGCTTAACAATTCATCCCAAAGACTCACAGGCATATCATGCACACAATAATCATGGCAAAAATGACAAAAGTCTATGATGAACTAACGGATCTGCAATTTAACTCACGATGCCTCCTTCTAACAGCATTTTGGGCATCAAGATTAACTCAAATGCAAATGATGCAATGGAATGAAATGATGGACTCGTCGAGGCGAAGATTTTGATATATCATATGTCCAAAACGGAGCTACGGATGCGGAGATATGAACAGTCAAAGATTGCATAAAAGATTAAGGGGGAGAGGGAGAAGTCAACCCTTAGATCTAGGGTTCCTGTAGCACTGTTCAGATCTGGGCGCGCCTCCCGAGGTTTGTCGGCCGGGGCGAGGTCGTGGCGGCCGGCGGCGGATCCGGTGAGCTTGTCGCCGGCGAGGGCGAGGGAGGAGGGCGGAGGAGCAGCAGCTCCGGCGGACGGCGGCGGAGGGCTCCGGCGAAGGTCGGCCGCGGCTTGGCGGCGCGTCGGGCTCGCCGGAGTGGGACGGCTGCGGCGGCGGGGTCCGGCAGCTCCGGCCGGCGAGGAGGCGTCGGGCGCGGGGAAGAAGGGTGTGGGTGGCGGCGGATCTGACCGGGCCGCGGGGGCCGGCTCCGGGCTCCCCGGCCCGCGGCGGCGGCTGCGGCTCAGCCAACGGGGCGGCGACACATGGCGGTGGCGGGACAAGTCGGACACGTCCGGCCCGAATCGGACGTGTCCGGCGGCGAGAGGTGGAAGACGACTAGGGTTTCGGGGAGGGGATCCGGGATTTGGAATGGGGGTCTATTTATAGGCATAAGTGGAGCTAGGAGAGTCCAAATGAGGTGTGGTTTTCGGCCACGCGATCGTGATCGAACGCTCTAGGACATGGAGCAGAGTTTGGTGAGTTTTGGGCCAAAATGGAGGGGTGTTGGGCTGCAACACGCACGAGGCCTTTTCGGTCCCTCGATTAACCGTTGGAGTATCAAACGAAGTCCAAATGGTATGAAACTTGACAGGCGGTCTACCGGTAGTAAACCAAGGCCGCATGGCAAGTCTCGGTCCAATCCAGAAATGTTTAATCCCCACACACGAAAGAAAGCTTGAAATGACCACCGGAGGAGAACGAAACGCCAGAATGCAAAACGGACAATGGGGAAAATGCTCGAATGCATGAGATGAACATGTATGCAAATGCAATGCACGTGATGACATGATATGAGATGCATGAAACGAAAACAACACACGGAGACAAAGACCCGAACCCGAGGAATAAATATAACTTAATGCTGGAAACGGCAAGAGTTGGAGTACAAATTGGGAAAGTAATATCTGGGGCGTTACAACACTCCACCACTATGAAAAGATCTTGTCCCGAGATCTAGGACTGAAAGAACTCCGGGTACTCAGCACGGAGGTGATCCTCGCGTTCCCAGGTAGCTTCACGGTCGGAATGGTGTGACCACTTGACTTTGAGAAATTTGATTGACTTGTTGCGAGTCCTGCATTCAGTCTCTTCAAGGATTGCAACTGGGTGCTCACGATAGGAGAGATCTTCTTGGAGCTCAATGTCCTCGAAGTTGACGGTGCGTTCTGGTGTCTTGAAGCACTTTCGAAGTTGGGAGACATGGAACACATCATGAACATTTGCAAAGTTTGAAGGAAGCTCGAGTTGATAGGTGAGGTCGCCTCTCTTGCTGACAATCTTGAAAGGTCCGACGTATCTGGGGGCAAGCTTCCCTTTGATACCGAAGCGACGAGTCCCTTTCATAGGAGAGACGCGGAGGTAGACATGATCTCTGATCTCGAAAGCCAAATCACGGTGCTTACTATCATAGCAGCTCTTCTGGCAGGATTGGGCTGCTTTGAGGTTATCACGAATGACCTTGCACATTTCTTCTGCATCTGTGAGTAAGTCATTACCCAGCAGCTGACGTTCACCGGTTTCAGACCAGTTGAGAGGTGTACGGCACTTCCTACCATACAGAATTTCAAATGGGGCCTTGCCCGAACTTGCTTGAAAACTGTTGTTGTACGAGAATTCAGCATAAGGAAGACAATCCTCCCACTTCATGCCGAAGGAGATAACACAAGCCCTGAGCATATCTTCAAGAATCTGGTTGACACGCTCGACTTGACCGCTTGTTTGAGGATGGAAAGCAGTGCTGAAGCGGATGTTGGTGCCCATGGCCTTCTGAAAAGAATCCCAAAACTTGGAGGTAAAGATGCTGCCACGGTCTGAAGATATCACTTGAGGAATACCGTGCAGAGAGACAATTCGAGAGGTATAGAGTTCCGCCAATTGAGCTGCAGTGATCGACTCTTTGATAGGCAGAAAGTGAGACACTTTGGTGAGCTTGTCGATGACAATGAATATAGCATCATTGCCACGCTTGGACTTTGGAAACCCAGTCACGAAGTCCATTTCAATGTGGTCAAACTTCCATTCTGGAATGGCAAGAGGTTGGAGGAGACCTGCTGGCCTTTGGTGTTCTACCTTAACTCTTCTGCAGACATCACATTCATTCACGAATTGAGCGATCTCGCGCTTCATTCGAGTCCACCAATAAGTTTGCTTGAGATCCTGATACATCTTCGTGCTCCCAGGGTGGATGGAGAGGAGAGAGTTGTGAGCCTCGTTCATGATCACTTTACGGAGGTCACCTTTGGGCACAACAATTCGATCCTCGAAGAAGAGAGTGTCCTTGTCATCAAGTCGGTAGCACTTGTACTTGGACTGACTCTTTGCAATACCAATCTTCACCTTTTTCACCATAGCATCAAGAAGCTGGGCTTGGCGAATCTGGTCTTCCAGGGTAGGAGAAACTCGAAGGTTTGCGAGGAAACCTTGAGGAACAATTTGTAGATTAAGTTTGCGGAAAGCTTCACAAAGCTCGGGTTGATAAGGCTTGAGAATCAGACTGTTGCAATATGCTTTCCTGCTCAAGGCGTCAGCAATCACATTGGCCTTGCCTGGAGTATACTCGATACTCGGATTATACTCTTGAATCATTTCGACCCATCGAGTTTGCCTGAGGTTGAGATTAGGCTGGGTGAAGATGTACTTGAGACTCTTGTGATCAGTGAAAATGTCCACTTTCCTTCCCAATAGAAGATGTCTCCAAGTCAACAAAGCATGCACAACTGCCGCCAACTCGAGATCATGAGTGGGGTAGTTCTTCTCATTAGGCTTCAACTAGCGAGAGGTATAAGCAACAACTTTCTTCTCTTGCATCAGTACAGCACCTAGACCTTGGAGAGAGGCATCACAAAAGACCTCGTACGGCTTGGTTTCATCAGGCGGAGTCAGAACTGGAGCAGTGATCAATTTCTCTTTCAAAGTGTTGAAAGCAATATCACACTCCGAAGACCAAACGTACTTGACGTGCCTCTGAAGAAGATTTGAGAGAGGCTTCGCGATCTTAGAAAAGTTTTCAACGAATCTTCGGCAGTAGCTTGCGAGACCGAGGAAGCTACGGAGTTGCTTCACATTCTGAGGAGGTTCCAATTAACAATTGCAGACACCTTCTCAGGATTCACGGCAATGCCCTCGGCAGAGATGATATGGCCAAGATAAAGCACCTCATCGAGCCAAAATTCACACTTGGAGAACTTGGCGTAGAACTGATGTTCCCTGAGCTTGTCAAGAACCAAACGCAAGTGCTTGGCATGATCTTCCTTGTTCTTCGAGAAAACCAGAATGTCGTCGAGATAGACCAAAACGAAGTCATTGGTGTAGGGGTTGAAGATGAAGTTCATCATGCGAGAGAACGTCGGAGGAGCGTTGGCAAGGCCAAAAGACATGACAGTGTATTCATATGACCCATAGCTTGTCCTGAAGGCCGTCTTGGGAATATCTTGTTCACGAATACGAATTTGATGATAACCCATACGGAGATCAAGCTTGGAGAATACTTGGGCACCCTTGAGTTGTTCGAACAGCTCATTGATGTTGGGAAGTGGGTATTTGTTCTTGATGGTCTTCTTGTTCAATGGACGATAATCAACACAAAGTCGGTCCGTTCCATCCTTCTTCTTCACAAAAAGAACACCACAACCCCACGGAGAAGTACTAGGCTGAATGAGACCCATTCTTTCTTGAACATCGAGTTGTTTCTTCAACTCCTTCAACTCTTCGGGGCCGAGCTTGTAGGGACGTTTGCACATAGGTTCCGTACCGGGCTCAAGTTCAATAACAAATTCAACCGGCCGGTGCGGAGGCATTCCTGGGAGTTCTTCTGGGAAGACGTCTTGATACTCACAAACAACCAGAATCTGCGAAATAGCATCCAATTCACCCTTCTCATTAAGAGAAAACAACCGGATTGTATCATCACGAGCGGCAAAGACAATGACATCCTCAGACGAATGAGTCAGTTAAATCTGCTTGGCTGCACAATCGAGGTGAGCCTTGTGTTTAGAGAGCCAGTCCATCCCAAGAATAAGATCGATATCAGAATTACCAAGAACCACCGGAGAAGAGAGAAACTTGTAATCGCCCAACGTGATAGAGATATCGGGAGCAACCAAACTTGAAGTCAAAAGCTTGCCGGGAGAAACAACTTGCATGGCTTTGGGCATAATCTCAGTATCAACATTGTGCTTCGATGCAAACGGGCATGACAAGAAAAAATGCGATGCACCAATATCAAAAAGTACTTTTGCGGGAACATCGTTAATAGGAAGGTTACCCATGATCACATCTGACGAATCCTTTGCCTGAGCTGCGTTCATCAAGTTGACCTTGGCGGACTTGGGGTTATGCTTGACCACAGCTGTACTTGCCGATCTGACAGGAGGAGGAGGAGGAAGACGCCTCTGGTTGAAACACTTGTTGGCCTAGTGACCCTTCTGTTGGCACTTGTTGCTCGTGACCTCTGAGAGCGGACGGTGGTACGGAGCACTAGATCTTGGAGCTTGAGACGAAGTCTTGTTCTGAAAGCCTGGGTTGGGTGGGTGGGAAGAACCACTGCCACCTTTGCTCTTCTGCTGATACGGCTGACGGAACGGAGGAGGAGGAAGCCAATACTTCTGCTGCTTGGACACTTGAGTAGAGGAAGAAGGTGTAGTGTCTCTAACTCGCTTCCTGGAAGCATCACACCTCAACTGAGCAGCCTCTTGCTTCAGTGCCATGTTGTAGAACTCATCGTATCTCAACGGCTCAAAGAGGACAAGAGCGAGCTGAATTTCTTCACGGAGACCACCCCTGAACTGATAGATCATGCTCTTCTCATCAGGAACATCCTGCTTGGCAAAACGGGAAAGCTTCTGGAACAACTTGTTGTAGTCATAGACAGACAAAGAGCCTTGCTTCAGATTGCGGAATTCCTCACGTTTGCTTTCAGTCACACTCTGAGGGATGTGATGAGCTCGGAAATCTCGACGGAAATCATCCCAAGTGATCAAACGTCCACCTCTGGAATCCTTGTACTGCTGGAACCACTCTCCAGCCTGATCTTTGAGCTGGAAAGAAGCGAACTTGACGAAATCTTCAGGCCTGACGTTGCTGCATTCAAAATGCTTGCCCAGATCCACTAGCCAATCGTCAGCATCGGTAGCCTCCACACAATTGCTGAACGTCTTTGGCCCATTTGCGAGGAACTGGTTCAGAGTAGCGAAATGGTTCTGATTGTTGCCTTAATTCCCTTGACTGCCTTGATTGCGTTCTTAGAGGATTTGCATGATCAACTGTGTATTTGCATTGGTTGCTGCCATCACAGCTTGCCAAGCCTCCGGAGGCGGTGGAGGTGGTGGCGCATCAAGATTCGTAGTCGTGCGCGTTGGAGGAGCCATCCTGAAGAGGTTGACCACCATTAGCACACAAATAGACAAATATTGAAGGTGAATCCAACGGAATGAAAATTGCAACATAAAGTCTTCACATCCGAACAAAATGAACGAATGCACTTCTCTTGAAGTGGTCACATATTCCTAAATTGCGAAGCCACGAAGAATAAGGTAGAAGAGGTACATCAACGAGGGATGGAATCAACATATGACGTCGAAGCAACTCGAATACCACAACTCAAAATAAAACCAAGAGTTGGCTTGCGGAATAAGCCAGAACAAACATATGATAGAAATTTCGTCCGAAGTTTTCGTGGTGGGACCTACACGGGCTCGATCGTACAGCACCATCATGTACAAGGCAGTGCACATGACATACGAAGCGTCCCCGAGTCAGCATAGCCAAGGACTCTTTAAGACACAACGAGACCACTGTAAAATCGACCGTGAATAGGCGAACCACTAGACGTCGAACCCCAATTTCATATCATACATCTGTCGGAAAGATATCCTAAGAGCTACTTCAATTCCCACCTATGAAACTCCCGAAACTTTCCGTTTATGCAATCAGGTGTTGGGGATATAGGGGAAGCATAATATCTCACCCAAACTAGCAATACCTACATCCAGCTGTATCCATCCTTCAACACATAACCAAGAAACCTTCGGAAACCATCTACCTCAACCTTCGAAAAGCATCCGTTATACAAGTTATGGCGATACTCCCGAACTCCCGCCCCAGTACTGGGTGGCATCGAGGTTATCTCACCAACGAACTGCATAAAGGAGATTTTCGATGTCGCGAACATATCTCAAGTATACCAGAATTGCAACGATAAAATTATGATGACAACACCTCAGAGCTCAACTCCCCGGGACACTTCCACTAAACCCCTGACAGGAGGCACCAAGACAGTGTTCTCATCATAAGCCATCAGAACAAAACCAAGATACTCGCGTGATCCTAAAAAAAAATTTAGTGAAATTTGAGAAGAGAAGAGTCAAAACTCTACGTCGGATGCCTTACTAGAGCGATGAGGAGACTGGGAAGTAAAAAGAATTCCTAAGCTCTCCGATATATAATTCCTAAATGACTCAAAACATTTTTCTAGACACAACTCGGCTGCTAAAAACGATCAAGCAATGTGGGCTCCTAAGGTCGGGGAAGGCTCTGATTACCAACTTGTAACGCCCTCGATGCGGCTATATCTCCCACGTGTCGAGGCACGACTTAGAGGCATAACCGCATTGAAAGCAATGTCGCAAGTCAGGAAATCATCACACATCCCATGTACATAAATAATATAAAGGGGAGGTACATAGTTGGCTTACACTCGCCACGTCACATCAAAGTACATAAATAACATCCATCATACAAATCACTCATGGCCCGACTACGGCGCCAAAATAGAAAAGACCCCCAACATGCGACAAGGCCCTGAATCTAACCCCGATTGGGCACCACTACTGATCATCAGGAAAAGACACATAGTAACGCTGAGAGTCCTCGTCGTACTCCCACTTGAGCTCAAGCGCGCCATCTGGAGTTGTATCATCTGTCCCTGCATCTGGTGTAATAGTAATCTGTGAGCCACAGGGACTCAGCAATCTCGCACCCTCGCGATCAAGACTATTTAAGCTTAATAGGTAGGAAAGGGGTAATGTATAAGTGGAGCTGCAGCAAGCGACTAGCATATATGGTGGCTAACTTATTCGCAAAAGAGAGCGAGAAGAGGAGGCAAAGCACGAGCGAGAAACTAGAGAGCAACCTGCGCAAGCATAACTCCAACACCGTGTCCACTTCCCGGACTCCGCCGAGAAGAGGCCATCACGGCAACACACTCAGTTGATTCATTTTAATTAATTAAGGTTCAAGTTATCTACAACCAGACATTAACAAATTCCCATCTGCCCATAACCGCGGGCACGGCTTTCGAAAGATCAATCCCTGCAGGGGGGTCCCAACTTAGCCCATAACAAGCTCTCACGGTCAACGAAGGAATAGACCTCCACCCAAGACAAACCGATTAGACTCGGTATCTCGGTACAACAAGATGATTCGACAGGTCAAAACAAGTCCAGCAACACCGCCCGAATGTGCCGACAAATCCCGATAGGAGCTGCACATATGTCGTTCTCAGGGCACACTCAGATGAGACATCCTACGAGTAAAACCAACCCTCAATTTGCCCCGAGGTCGCCCCGCAGTCTACTCGGTTGGACCAACACTCAGAGGAGCACTGGCCCGTGGGGGGCTAAAATAAAGATGACCCTTGGGCTCCGGAAACCCAAGGGAAAAAAGGCTAGGTGGCAAATGGTAAAACCAATGTTGGGCATTGCTGGAAAAGCTTTAATCAAGGCGAACTATCAAGGGGTTCCCATTATAGCCCAACCGCGTAAGGGACGCAACAATCCGGGAACATAACACCGATATGACGGAAACTAGGGCGGCAAGAGTGGAACAAAACACTAGGCGAGAGGCCGAGCCTTCCACCCTTTACCAAGTATATAGATGCATTAAGATAACATGGCAATATAATGATATCCCAACAAGTAAATAAATGTTCCAACAAGGAACGGCTCCAATCTTCACCTACAACTAGCAACGCTATAAGAAGGGCTGAGCAAAGCGGTAACATAGCCAATCAACGGTTTGCTAGGACAATGGTGGGTTAGAGGCTCATTCATGGCAATTGGGAGGCTGACAAGCAAGTGGTAGGCATCGTAGCATTGGCAAAGCAAAAGAGCGAGCAAACTAGCATAGCAAAGATAGTAGTGATTTCGAGGGTATGATCATCTTGCCTGCACAGTTGTCAGAGTTGACTGGATCCTCAAAAGCAAACTCAACGGGCTCCTCGTTAGTGAACTCATCTCCCAGCTCTACCCAACAACACAAACAAGCAACAAGGATACAATCAACCACGTGCTAGGACAAACAATAAGATGCAAAGATGATATGCTATGCGGGATGCAAAATGCAAAACGTGACAGGAAATGCATGAACCTGGCCTCAACTTGGAAAACCAAGTGTGCCACTGGATAGAGGGGATGAAATCACCTGAAAATGATATAAAGATCATAGGAATCGGAGCTACGATTTGGAAATGGCAAGCGTTTTACGAAACGAACCGGTCTGCGATTTACAGCAAGTAGGCTCCTAAATGCAACGAAATGAACATGCTACTGCCACCAAACATGAAAACAAAATACATGGCAGGTATGTACACAATATGCTTATCAAAACACTAGCACTGAGCCATAGCCAAATTCATCCATTATGAGGTTCAAACAAGCATGGCAAAAATGAGTATGCAAAACAGATTTCAGACTTAGTGAAATTAACACTAGTCTGAAATTTCAGACCACGATGCTCTCTTCGGAGCAGCAAAACAACATGAAACATAACCTGAACATGACAAGTAAGAACATGGCATGGATCTACTAACAAAGCTTAACAAAACACCCAAAGTGACCTGGGGCCATAAGGGTTCACAAAATACTCTAACGAGCACACGAACATAGATGAAACACAATCAGTTTTCAGACTTAGTGAAAACTGAGACATGCTGAAAATATAACTCACGAAGGCATGTAAACGAGCTCGATGCACTCACCATGGTGCAAGTCATAGCAAGGCAAGCATATATCCATAAAGAAGGCACAAAATGCTAGCTAGACATGGCAAGAACAATGGCATAGCATGCACGGATCACTAGCAATAGCATCAGCAAAATCGCAAACAAGTTGACGATCTGCCCAGATTTACCACGAAGCAAAAGTAGAGCTTGATTGACTCAAGCTAGAGCACTCCACATATGCAAACAAAGACATGTATGGATATAGCATAACATTAATATCAAAACTCCCTTACTGGTCATCCTCAAAAGAGGCACGGATCACTAGGAAACAAGCTGAACATATGGCATCATGAACTAAAATATCTCAGACTTTGTGAAAATCACTAAGTCCCTGAAAACAGAATTCTCAGGTGCCCCTCTTTGCAAGCTTGCACAAGTCACCACACACATCCTAAAAATGCATGGTTGGCACCTCTGGAAAGAAGAAAAAATGCTTAACAATTCATCCCAAAGACTCACAGGCATATCATGCACACAATAATCATGGCAAAAATGACAAAAGTCTATGATGAACTAACGGATCTGCAATTTAACTCACGATGCCTCCTTCTAACAGCATTTTGGGCATCAAGATGAACTCAAATGCAAATGATGCAATGGAATGAAATGATGTACTCGTCGAGGCGAAGATTTTGATATATCATATGTCCAAAACGGAGCTACGGATGCGGAGATATGAACAGTCAAAGATTGCATAAAAGATTAAGGGGGAGAGGGAGAAGTCAACCCTTAGATCTAGGGTTCCTGTAGCACTGTTCAGATCCGGGCGCGCCTCCCGAGGTTTGTCGGCCGGGGCGAGGTCGTGGCGGCCGGCGGCGGATCCGGTGAGCTTGTCGCCGGCGAGGGCGAGGGAGGAGGGCGGAGGAGCAGCAGCTCCGGCGGACGGCGGCGGAGGGCTCCGGCGAAGGTCGGCCGCGGCTTGGCGGCGCGTCGGGCTCGCCGGAGTGGGACGGCTGCGGCGGCGGGGTCCGGCAGCTCCGGCCGGCGAGGAGGCGCCGGGCGCGGGGAAGAAGGGTGTGGGCGCGGCGAATCTGACCGGGCCGCGGGGGCCGCCTCCGGGCTCCCCGGCCTGCGGCGGCGGCTGCGGCTCAGCCAACGGGGCGGCGACACATGGCGGTGGCGGGACAAGTCGGACACGTCCGGCCCGAATCGGACGTGTCCGGCGGCGAGAGGTGGAAGACGACTAGGGTTTCGGGGAGGGGATCCGGGATTTGGAATGGGGGTCTATTTATAGGCATAAGTGGAGCTAGGAGAGTCCAAATGAGGTGCGGTTTTCGGCCACGCGATCGTGATCGAACGCTCTAGGACATGGAGCAGAGTTTGGTGAGTTTTGGGCCAAAATGGAGGGGTGTTGGGCTGCAACACACACGAGGCCTTTTCGGTCCCTCGGTTAACCGTTGGAGTATCAAACGAAGTCCAAATGGTACGAAACTTGACAGGCGGTCTACCGGTAGTAAACCAAGGCCGCATGGCAAGTCTCGGTACAATCCAGAAATGTTTAATCCCCACACACGAAAGAAAGCTTGAAATGACCACCGGAGGAGAACGAAACGCCGGAATGCAAAACGGACAATGGGGAAAATGCTCGAATGCATGAGATGAACATGTATGCAAATGGAATGCACGTGATGACATGATATGAGATGCATGAAACGAAAACAACACACGGAGACAAAGACCCGAACCCGAGGAATAAATATAACTTAATGCTGGAAACGGCAAGAGTTGGAGTACAAATTGGGAAAGTAATATCTGGGGCGTTACAACACTCCACCACTATGAAAAGATCTCGTCCCAAGATCTAGGACTGAAAGAACTCCGGGTACTCAGCACGGAGGTGATCCTCGCGTTCCCAGGTAGCTTCACGGTCGGAATGGTGTGACCACTTGACTTTGAGAAATTTGATTGACTTGTTGCGAGTCCTGCATTCAGTCTCTTCAAGGATTGCAACTGGGTGCTCACGATAGGAGAGATCTTCTTGGAGCTCAATGTCCTCGAAGTTGACGGTGCGTTCCGGTGTCTTGAAGCACTTTTGAAGTTGGGAGACATGGAACACATCATGAACATTTGCAAAGTTTGAAGGAAGCTCGAGTTGATAGGTGAGGTCACCTCTCTTGCTGACAATCTTGAAAGGTCCGACGTATCTGGGGGCAAGCTTCCCTTTGATACCGAAGCGACGAGTCCCTTTCATAGGAGAGACGCGGAGGTAGACATGATCTCCGATCTCGAAAGCCAAATCACGGTGCTTACTATCATAGCAGCTCTTCTGGCAGGATTGGGCTGCTTTGAGGTTATCACGAATGACCTTGCACATTTCTTCTGCATCTGTGATTAAGTCATTACCCAGCAGCTGACGTTCACCGGTTTCAGACCAGTTGAGAGGTGTACGGCACTTCCTACCATACAGAATTTCAAATGGGGCCTTGCCCGAACTTGCTTGAAAACTGTTGTTGTACGAGAATTCAGCATAAGGAAGACAATCCTCCCACTTCATGCCGAAGGAGATAACACAAGCCCTGAGCATATCTTCAAGAATCTGGTTGACACGCTCGACTTGACCGCTTGTTTGAGGATGGAAAGCAGTGCTGAAGCGGATGTTGGTGCCCATGGCCTTCTGAAAAGAATCCCAAAACTTGGAGGTAAAGATGCTGCCACGGTCTGAAGATATCACTTGAGGAATACCGTGCAGAGAGACAATTCGAGAGGTATAGAGTTCCGCCAATTGAGCTGCAGTGATCGACTCTTTGATAGGCAGAAAGTGAGACACTTTGGTGAGCTTGTCGATGACAATGAATATAGCATCATTGCCATGCTTGGACTTTGGAAACCCAGTCACGAAGTCCATTTCAATGTGGTCAAACTTCCATTCTGGAATGGCAAGAGGTTGGAGGAGACCTGCTGGCCTTTGGTGTTCTACCTTAACTCTTCTGCAGACATCACATTCATTCACGAATTGAGCGATCTCGCGCTTCATTCGAGTCCACCAATAAGTTTGCTTGAGATCCTGATACATCTTCGTGCTCCCAGGGTGGATGGAGAGGAGAGAGTTGTGAGCCTCGTTCATGATCACTTTACGGAGGTCACCTTTGGGCACAACAATTCGATCCTCGAAGAAGAGAGTGTCCTTGTCATCAAGTCGGTAGCACTTGTACTTGGACTGACTCTTTGCAATACCAATCTTCACCTTTTTCACCATAGCATCAAGAAGCTGGGCTTGGCGAATCTGGTCTTCTAGGGTAGGAGAAACTCGAAGGTTTGCGAGGAAACCTTGAGGAACAATTTGTAGATTAAGTTTGCGGAAAGCTTCACAAAGCTCGGGTTGATAAGGCTTGAGAATCAGACTGTTGCAATATGCTTTCCTGCTCAAGGCGTCAGCAATCACATTGGCCTTGCCTGGAGTATACTCGATACTCGGATTATACTCTTGAATCATTTCGACCCATCGAGTTTGCCTGAGGTTGAGATTAGGCTGGGTGAAGATGTACTTGAGACTCTTGTGATCAGTGAAAATGTCCACTTTCCTTCCCAATAGAAGATGTCTCCAAGTCAACAAAGCATGCACAACTGCCGCCAACTCGAGATCATGAGTGGGGTAGTTCTTCTCATTAGGCTTCAACTGGCGAGAGGTATAAGCAACAACTTTCTTCTCTTGCATCAGTACAGCACCTAGACCTTGGAGAGAGGCATCACAAAAGACCTCGTACGGCTTGGTTTCATCAGGCGGAGTCAGAACTGGAGCAGTGATCAATTTCTCTTTCAAAGTGTTGAAAGCAATATCACACTCCGGAGACCAAATGTACTTGATGTGCTTCTGAAGAAGATTTGAGAGAGGCTTCGCGATCTTAGAAAAGTTTTCAATGAATCTTCGGCAGTAGCTTGCGAGACCGAGGAAGCTACGGAGTTGCTTCACGTTCTGAGGAGGTTCCAATTAACAATTGCAGACACCTTCTCAGGATTCACGGCAATGCCCTTGGCAGAGATGATATGGCCAAGATAAAGCACCTCATCGAGCCAAAATTCACACTTGGAGAACTTGGCGTAGAACTTATGTTCCCTGAGCTTGTCAAGAACCAAACGCAAGTGCTTGGCATGATCTTCCTTGTTCTTCGAGAAAACCAGAATGTCGTCGAGATAGACCAAAACGAAGTCATTGGTGTAGGGGTTGAATATGAAGTTCATCATGCGAGAGAACGTCGGAGGAGCGTTGGCGAGGCCAAAAGACATGACAGTGTATTCATATGACCCATAGCTTGTCCTGAAGGCCGTCTTGGGAATATCTTGTTCACGAATACGAATTTGATGATAACCCATACGGAGATCAAGCTTGGAGAATACTTGGGCACCCTTGAGTTGTTTGAATAGCTCATTGATGTTGGGAAGTGGGTATTTGTTCTTGATGGTCTTCTTGTTCAATGGACGATAATCAACACAAAGTCGGTCCGTTCCATCCTTCTTCTTCACAAAAAGAACACCACAACCCCACGGAGAAGTACTAGGCCGAATGAGACCCATTCTTTCTTGAACATCGAGTTGTTTCTTCAACTCCTTCAACTCTTCGGGGCCGAGCTTGTAGGGACGTTTGCACACAGGTTCCGTACCGGACTCAAGTTCAATAACAAATTCAACCGGCCGGTGCGGAGGCATTCCTGGGAGTTCTTCTGGGAAGACGTCTTGATACTCACAAACAACCAGAATCTGCGAAATAGCATCCAATTCACCCTTCTCATTAAGAGAAAACAACCGGATTGTATCATCACGAGCGGCAAAGACAATGACATCCTCAGACGAATGAGTCAGTTAAATCTACTTGGCTGCACAATCGAGGTGAGCCTTGTGTTTAGAGAGCCAGTCCATCCCAAGAATAAGATCGATATCAGAATTACCAAGAACCACCGGAGAAGAGAGAAACTTGTAATTGCCCAATGTGATAGAGATATCGGGAGCAACCAAACTTGAAGTCAAAAGCTTGCCGGGAGAAACAACTTGCATGGCTTTGGGCATAATCTCAGTATCAACATTGTGCTTCGATGCAAACGGGCATGACAAGAAAAAATGCGATGCACCAATATCAAAAAGTACTTTTGCGGGAACATCGTTAACAGGAAGGTTACCCATGATCACATCTGACGAATCCTTTGCCTGAGCTGCGTTCATCAAGTTGACCTTGGCGGACTTGGGGTTATGCTTGACCACAGCTGTACTTGCCGATCTGACAGGAGGAGGAGGAGGAAGACGCCTCTGGTTGAAACACTTGTTGGCGTAGTGACCCTTCTGTTGGCACTTGTTGCACGTGACCTCTGAGAGCGGACGGTGGTACGGAGCACTCGATCTTGGAGCTTGAGACGAAGTCTTGTTCTGAAAGCCTGGGTTGGGTGGGTGGGAAGAACCACTGCCACCTTTGCTCTTCTGCTGATACGAATGACGGAACGGAGGAGGAGGAAGCCAATACTTCTGCTGCTTGGACACTTGAGTAGAGGAAGAATGTGTAGTGTCTCTGACTCGCTTCCTGGAAGCATCACACCTCAACTGAGCAGCCTCTTGCTTCAGTGCCATGTTGTAGAACTCATCGTATCTCAACGGCTCAAAGAGGACAAGAGCGAGCTAAATTTCTTCACGGAGACCACCCCTGAACTGATAGATCATGCTCTTCTCATCAGGAACATCCTGCTTGGCAAAACGGGAAAGCTTCTGGAACAACTTGTTGTAGTCATAGACAGACAAAGAGCCTTGCTTCAGATTGCGGAATTCCTCACGTTTGCTTTCAGTCACACTTTGAGGGATGTGATGAGCTCGAAAATCTCGATGGAAATCATCCCAAGTGATCAAACGTCCACCTCTGGAATCCTTGTACTGCTGGAACCACTCTCCAGCCTGATCTTTGAGCTGGAAAGAAGCGAACTTGATGAAATCTTCAGGCCTAACGTTGCTGCATTCAAAATGCTTGCCCAGATCCACTAGCCAATCGTCAGCATCGGTAGCCTCCACACAATTGCTGAACGTCTTTGGCCCATTTGCGAGGAACTGGTTCAGAGTAGCGAAATGGTTCTGATTGTTGCCTTGATTCCCTTGACTGCCTTGATTGCGTTCTTAGAGGATTTGCATGATCAACTGTGTATTTGCATTGGTTGCTGCCATCACAGCTTGCCAAGCCTCCGGAGGTGGTGGAGGTGGTGGCACATCAGGATTCGGAGTCATGCGCGTTGGAGGAGCCATCCTGAAGAGGTTGACCACCATTAGCACACAAATAGACAAATATTGAAGGTGAATCCAACGGAATGAAAATTGCAACATAAAGTCTTCACATCCGAACAAAATGAACGAATGCACTTCTCTTGAAGTGGTCACATATTCCTAAATTGCGAAGCCACGAAGAATCAGGTAGAAGAGGTACATCAACGAGGGATGGAATCAACATATGACGTCGAAGCAACTCGAATACCACAACTCAAAATAAAACCAAGAGTTGGCTTGCGGAATAAGCCGGAACAAACATATGATAGAAATTTCGTCCGAAGTTTTCGTGGTGGGACCTACACGGGCTCGATCGTACAGCACCATCATGTACAAGGCAGTGCACATGACATACGAAGCGTCCCTGAGTCAGCATAGCCAAGGACTCTTTAAGACACAACGAGACCATTGTAAAATCGACCGTGAATAGGCGAACCACTAGACGTCGAACCCCAATTTCATATCATACATCTGTCGGAAAGATATCCTAAGAGCTACTTGAATTCCCACCTATGAAACTCCCGAAACTTTCCGGTTATGCAATCAGGTGTTGGGGATACAGGGGAAGCATAACATCTCACCCAAACTAGCAATACCTACATCCAGCTGTATCCATCCTTCAACACATAACCAAGAAACCTTCGGAAACCATCTACCTCAACCTTCGAAAAGCATCCGTTATACAAGTTATGGCGATACTCCCGAACTCCCGCCCCAGTACTGGGTGGCATCGAGGTTATCTCACCAACGAACTGCATAAAGAAGATTTTCGATGTCGCAAACATATCTCAAGTATACTAGAATTGCAACGATAAAATTATGATGACAACACCTCAGAGCTCAACTCCCCGGGACACTTCCACTAAACCCCTGACAGGAGGCACCAAGACAGTGTTCTCATCATAAGCCATCAGAACAAAACCAAGATACTCGCGTGATCCTAAAAATAATTAGTGAAATTTGAGAAGAGAAGAGTCAAAACTCTACGTCGGATGCCTTACCAGAGCGATGAGGAGACTGGGAAGTAAAAAGAATTCCTAAGCTCTCCGATATATAATTCCTAAATGACTCAAAACATTTTTCTAGACACAACTCGGCTGCTAAAAACGATCAAGCAATGGGGGCTCCTAAGGTCGGGGAAGGCTCTGATTACCAACTTATAACGCCCTCGATGCGGCTATATCTCCCACGTGTCGAGGCACGACTTAGAGGCATAACCGCATTGAAAGCAATGTCGCAAGTCAGGAAATCATCACACATCCCATGTACATAAATAATATAAAGGGGAGGTACATAGTTGGCTTACACTCGCCACGTCACATCAAAGTACATAAATAACATCCATCATACAAATCACTCATGGCCCGACTACGGTGCCAAAATAGAAAATACCCCCAACATGCGACAAGGCCCTGAATCTAACCCCGATTGGGCACCACTACTGATCATCAGGAAAAGACACATAGTAACGCTGAGAATCCTCGTCGTACTCCCACTTGAGCTCAAGCGCGCCATCTGGAGTTGTATCATCTGTCCCTGCATCTGGTGTAATAGTAATCTGTGAGCCACAGGGACTCAGCAATCTCGCACCCTCGCGATCAAGACTATTTAAGCTTAATAGGTAGGAAAGGGGTAATGTATAAGTGGAGCTGCAGCAAGCGACTAGCATATATGGTGGCTAACTTATTCGCAAAAGAGAGCGAGAAGAGGAGGCAAAGCACGAGCGAGAAACTAGAGAGCAACCTGCGCAAGCATAACTCCAACACCGTGTCCACTTCCCGGACTCCGCCGAGAAGAGGCCATCACGGCAACACACTCAGTTGATTCATTTTAATTAATTAAGGTTCAAGTTATCTACAACCGGACATTAACAAATTCCCATCTGCCCATAACCGTGGGCACGGCTTTTGAAAGATCAATCCCTGCAGGGGGGTCCCAACTTAGCCCATAACAAGCTCTCACGGTCAACGAAGGAATAGACCTCCACCCAAGACACACCGATCAGACTCGGTATCTCGGTACAACAAGATGATTCGACAGGTCAAAACAAGTCCAGCAACACCGCCCGAATGTGCCGACAAATCCCGATAGGAGCTGCACATATCTCGTTCTCAGGGCACACTCAGATGAGACATCCTACGAGTAAAACCAACCCTCAAGTTGCCCCGAGGTGGCCCCGCAGTCTACTCGGTCGGACCAACACTCAGAGGAGCACTGGCCCGTGGGGGGCTAAAATAAAGATGACCCTCGGGCTCCGGAAACCCAAGGGAAAAAGAGGCTAGGTGGCAAATGGTAAAACCAATTTTGGGCATTGCTGGAAAAGCTTTAATCAAGGCGAACTATCAAGGGGTTCCCATTATAGCCCAACCGCGTAAGGGACGCAACAATCCGGGAACATAACACCGATATGACGGAAACTAGGGCAGCAAGAGTGGAACAAAACACTAGGCGAGAGGCCGAGCCTTCCACCCTTTACTAAGTATATAGATGCATTAAGATAACATGGCAATATAATGATATCCCAACAAGTAAATAAATGTTCCAACAAGGAACGGCTCCAATCTTCACCTACAACTAGCAACGCTATAAGAAGGGGCTGAGCAAAGTGGTAACATAGCCAATCAACGGTTTGCTAGGACAATGGTGGGTTAGAGGCTCATTCATGGCAATTGGGAGGCTGACAAGCAAGTGGTAGGCATCGTAGCATTGGCAAAGCAAAAGAGCGAGCAAACTAGCATAGCAAAGATAGTAGTGATTTCGAGGGTATGATCATCTTGCCTGCACAGTTGTCAGAGTTGACTGGATCCTCAAAAGCAAACTCAACGGGCTCCTCGTTAGTGAACTCGTCTCCCAGCTCTACCCAACAACACAAACAAGCAACAAGGATACAATCAACCACGTGCTAGGACAAACAATAAGATGCAAAGATGATATGCTATGCGGGATGCAAAATGCAAAACGTGACAGGAAATGCATGAACCTGGCCTCAACTTGGAAAACCAAGTGTGCCACTGGATAGAGGGGATGAAATCACCTGAAAACGATATAAAGATCATAGGAATCGGAGCTACGGTTTGGAAATGGCAAGCGTTTTACGAAACGAACCGGTCTGCGATTTACAGCAAGTAGGCTCCTAAATGCAACGAAATGAACATGCTACAGCCACCAAACATGAAAACAAAATACATGGCAGGGATGTACACAATATGCTTATCAAAACACTAGCACTGAGCCATAGCCAAATTCATCCATTATGAGGTTCAAACAAGCATGGCAAAAATGAGTATGCAAAACAGATTTCAGACTTAGTGAAATTAACACTAGTCTGAAATTTCAGACCACGATGCTCTCTTCGGAGCAGCAAAACAACATGAAATATAACCTGAACATGACAAGTAAGAACATGGCATGGAGCTACTAAACAAGCTTAACAAAACACCCAAAGTGACCTGGGGCCATAAGGGTTCACAAAATACTCTAACGAGCACACGAACATAGATGAAACACAATCAGTTTTCAGACTTAGTGAAAACTGAGACATGCTGAAAATATAACTCACGAAGGCATGTAAACGAGCTCGATGCACTCACCATGGTGCAAGTCATAGCAAGGCAAGCATATATCCATAAAGAAGGCACAAAATGCTAGCTAGACATGGTAAGAACAATGGCATAGCATGCACGGATCACTAGCAATAGCATCGGCAAAATCGCAAACAAGTTGACGATCTGCCCAGATTTACCACGAAGCAAAAGTAGAGCTCGATTGACTCAAGCTAGAGCACTCCACATATGCAAACAAAGACATGTATGGATATAGCATAACATTAATATCAAAACTCCCTTACTGATCATCCTCAAAAGAGGCGCGGATCACTAGGAAACAAGCTGAACATATGGCATCATGAACTAAAATATCTCAGACTTAGTGAAAATCACTAAGTCCTTGAAAACAGAATTCTCAGGTGCCCCTCTTTGCAAGCTTGCACAAGTCACCACACACATCCTAAAAACGCATGGTTGGCACCTCTGGAAAGAAGACAAAATGCTTAACAATTCATCCAAAAGACTCACAGGCATATCATGCACACAATAATCATGGCAAAAAATGACAAAAGTCTATGATGAACTAACGGATCTGCAATTTAACTCACGATGCCTCCTTCTAACAGCATTTTTGGCATCAAGATGAACTCAAATGCAAATGATGCAATGGAATGAAATGATGTACTCGTCGAGGCGAAGATTTTGATATATCATGTGTCCAAAACGGAGCTACGGATGCGGAGATATGAACAGTCAAAGATTGCATAAAAGATTAAGGGGGAGAGGGAGAAGTCAACCCTCAGATCTAGGGTTCCTGTAGCACTGTTCAGATCCGGGCGCGCCTCCCGAGGTTTGTCGGCCGGGGCGAGGTCGTGGCGGCCGGCGGCGGATCCGGTGAGCTTGTCGCCGGCGAGGGCAAGGGAGGAGGGCGGAAGAGCAGCAGCTCCGGCGGACGGTGGCGGAGGGCTCCGGCGAAGGTCGGCCACGGCTTGGCGGCGCGTCGGGCTCGCCGGAGTGGGACGGCTGCGGCGGCGGGGTCCGGCAGCTCCGGCCGGCGAGGAGGCGCCGAGCGCGGGGAAGAAGGGTGCGGGCGGCGGCGGATCTGACCGGGCCGCGGGGGCCGGCTCCGGGCTCCCCGGCCCGCGGCGGCGGCTGCGGCTCAACCAACGGGGCGGCGACACGTGGCGGTGGCGGGACAAGTCGGACATGTCCGGCCCGAATCGGACGTGTCCGGCGGCGAGAGGTGGAAGACGACTAGGGTTTCGGGGAGGGGATCCGGGATTTGGAATGGGGGTCTATTTATAGGCATAAGTGGAGCTAGGAGAGTCCAAATGAGGTGCGGTTTTCGGCCACGCGATCGTGATCGAATGCTCTAGGACATGGAGCAGAGTTTGGTAGGTTTTGGGCCAAAATGGAGGGGTGTTGGGCTGCAACACACACGAGGCCTTTTCGGTCCCTCGGTTAACCGTTGGAGTATCAAACGAAGTCCAAATGGTACGAAACTTGACAGGCGGTCTACCGGTAGTAAACCAAGGCCGCATGGCAAGTCTCGGTCCAATCCAGAAATGTTTAATCCCCACACACGAAAGAAAGCTCGAAATGACCACCGGAGGAGAACGAAGCGCCGGAATGCAAAACGGACAACGGGGAAAATGCTCGAATGCATGAGATGAACATGTATGCAAATGCAATGCACGTGATGACATGATATGAGATGCATGAAACGAAAACAACACACGGAGACAAAGACCCGAACCCGAGGAATAAATATAACTTAATGCCGGAAACGGCAAGAGTTGGAGTACAAATTGGGAAAGTAATATCTGGGGCGTTACACCCACGTACAGCGTGCAGAGTTGTTGGCCCACAAAGCCTACTCCCTCTTCCTTATCCTATTCCGCGGGTCTTATCCTCCACTCGAGCTCGTCCTCCTTCATCCTTTGTTTTCCTCCACACCTGACCCCCGTTGCGCAGAGCACCACCGCCACCACGATACGCCGCCAGCAACCGCCACCTCCCAACCGGCGATGCACAAGGAGCTGCAACCCATCAGCACCAAAGATGCGACCAGCGAGAGGAAAAGTTGGAACCTCCAGTAGAACGATAGAAGGAGCTGGAACCAGCAACTGAAAGATGTTTGAACCAACATGTCCTGATGCTGGAACCGGCATCTCGTGATTTTTATTGTGACTCACCCATCAGAATCATCTATCAGTGAACTCGCGCTGCGGGTGTTGCAACCGTAATTGCTGGAAGCTGGAACCATGGTGTCAGATGCTGGAACCTTGGCGGCAAGATGCTGGAAGCCCGCAGCTGCCGACGATGAACCACGCCTCTGAGGCTGCTGCAACCATGGTGGCCATTTGCTGGAACCGGCTTTTGGTTTTGCTATGACCGGTCAGAAATTTTGCTACGACCTGAAGACGATGAACCATGTTTTTACTGGAACCTGCAATTTGTTTTGCTGGAACCGGCTTATGTTTTTGCTTCAGCCTGACTTTTCTTGAATTTCTTAGTGCAGAGATTTGTTTTTTTTGCTGGAACACAGTGCTACGATTTGTTGATGACGTTGAGCCGACCGGGAGGATGATGACGCCGTGGTTCGATGGGTGTGTGAGTATGCTGGAACCGAATTAATCACAAGCTGCATTGGGCTCGATTGAGTTGCATCCAACAAGTGGGTGGCGCTGGAAATCAGTTGCATGATTGGCAGGGCATCCGGCGACGGCGACGGCTGCGGCAAGCTGCAGCAAGGGGTGCAGCGAGCTGCGTCCGACAATCGAACGTGGAGGACGCCGGGGGTAGCAGCTTGTTTGGCATCTTATCCACTCGGGTCCTCTCTCCTTCCTCAGCCCCTCTCGTTCTCCACCATCACAAGGCCAACCACGACCTGCTCTTGTTCTCCACATCACAAGGCTAGCCACCAGCTGCTCTTGTTATCCACCATCACAAGGCCAGCCACCGGTCGTTGCAAGAGCGAACACACAGTAGTGCGAGACGCGACTGTCAGTGGTGCTGCAGATGAGTGTGCAGCCGGCCGGACTCGGGGTCGTAGCGGTGCTGCAACGGGGGGTCAACGTGCCCCATTCATGCTTCAAGAGAGCGACGCGGCGGCTCGCCGGTTTTTCCAACAGAACCCTTGCTGCGAGGAGTAGCCGATGTGCCTTCGTCGGGTTGGGGGAGGGTGAAGGAAATATGCCCTAGAGGCAATAATAAAGTTATTATTTATTTCCTTATATCATGATAAATGTTTATTATTCATGCTAGAATTGTATTAACCGGAAGCATAATACATGTGTGAATACATGGACAAACATAGTGTCACTAGTATGCCTCTACTTGACTAGCTCGTTGATCAAAGATGGTTATGTTTCCTAACCATAGACATGAGTTGTCATTTGATTAACGGGATCACATCATTAGGAGAATGATGTGATTGACTTGACCCATTCCGTTAGCATAGCACTTGATCGTTTAGTTTGTTGCTATTGCTTTCTTCATGACTTATACATGTTCCTATGACTATGAGATTATGCAACTCCCGTTTACCGGAGGAACACTTTGTGTGCCACCAAACGTCACAACATAACTGGGTGATTATAAAGGTGCTCTACAGGTGTCTCCGAAGGTACTTGTTGGGTTGGCGTATTTCGAGATTAGGATTTGTCACTCCGATTGTCGGAGAGGTATCTCTGGGCCCTCTCGGTAATGCACATCACATAAGCCTTGCAAGCACTGCAACTAATAAGTTAGTTATGGGATGATGTATTACGGAATGAGTAAAGAGACTTGCCGGTAACGAGATTGAACTAGGTATTGAGATACCGACGATCAAATCTCGGGCAAGTAACATACCGATGACAAAGGGAACAACGTATGTTGTTATGTGGTCGGACCGATAAAAGATCTTCGTAGAATATGTGGGAGCCAATATGAGCATCCAGGTTCCGCTATTGGTTATTGACCGGACACGTGTCTCGGTCATGTCTACATTGTTCTCGAACCCGTAGGGTCCGCACGTTTAACGTTACGATGATAGTTTCATTATGAGTTTATATATTTTGATGTACCGAAGGTTGTTCGAAGTCCCGGATATGATCACGGACATGACGAGGAGTCTCAAAATGGTTGAGACATAAAGATCGATATATTGGATGACTATATTAGGACACCGGAAGTGTTTCGGGTGATTTCGGAGAAAACCGGAGTGCCGGAAGGTTTACCGGAACCCCCCGGGGAAGTGTTGGGCCTTAGTGGACCTGAGGGGAGAGAGAGGGCAGCAGCCCAGGAGGTGGCACGCCCCCTCCCATGGGGAGTCCGAATTGGACTAGGGAAGGGGGCGCAGCCCCTCTTTCCCTCTCCCTCTCCCTCTCTTTCCTTCCCCCTTCCCTCTTCCTAGTTGGACTAGGAAAGGGGAGTCCTACTCCTACTAGGAGGAGGACTCCCCCCTCCTTGGTGCGCCTCAAGGGCTGGCCGGCCTCCCCCCCCCCCCTTGCTTTTTATATACAGGGGCAGGGGGGCACCTCTAGACACACAAGTTGATCTTCGTGATCGTTCTCTTAGCCGTGTGCGGTGCCCCCCTCCACCATAATCCTCGATAATATTGTAGCGGTGCTTAGGCGAAGCCCTGCGACAGTAGAACATCAAGATCGTCACCACGCCGTCGTGCTGACGGAACTCTTCCCCGACACTTTGCTGGATCGGAGTCCGGGGATTGTCATCGAGCTGAACGTGTGCTAGAACTCGGAGGTGCCGTAGTTTCGGTGCTTGATCGGTCGGGCCGTGAAGACGTACGACTACATCAACCGCGTTGTGCTAACGCTTCCGCTTCCGGTCTACGAGGGTACGTAGACAACACTCTCCCCTCTCGTTGCTATGCATCATCATGATCTTGCGTGTGCGTAGGAATTTTTTTGAAATTACTACGTTCCCCAACAGTGGTATCAGAGCCTAGGTTTTATGTGTTGATGTTGTGGACGAGTAGAACACAAGTGAGTTGTGGGCGATATAAGTCATACTGCTTACCAGCATGTCATATTTTGGTTCGGCGGTATTGTTGGATGAAGCGGCCCGGACCGACATTACGCGTACGCTTACGCGAGACTGGTTCTACCGACGTGCTTTGCACACAGGTGGCTGGCGGGTGTCAGTTTCTCCAACTTTAGTTGAACCAAGTGTGGCTACGCCCTGTCCTTGCGAAGGTTAAAACAGCACCAACTTGACAAACTATCGTTGTGGTTTTGATGCGTAGGTAAGAACGGTTCTTGCTAAGCCCGTAGCAGCCATGTAAAACTTGCAACAACAAAGTAGAGGACGTCTAACTTGTTTTTGCAGGGCATGTTGTGATGTGATATGGTCAAGACATGATGCTAAATTTTATTGTATGAGATGATCATGTTTTGTAACCGAGTTATCGGCAACTGGCAGGAGCCATATGGTTGTCGCTTTATTGTATGCAATGCAATTGCGCTGTAATGCTTTACTTTATCACTAAGCGGTAGCGATAGTCGTGGAAGCATAAGATTGGCGAGACGACAATGATGCTACGATGGTGATCAAGGTGTCGCGTCGTGACGATGGTGATCATGACGGTGTTTTGAAGATGGAGATCACAAGCACAAGATGATGATGGCCATATCATATCACTTATATTGATTGCATGTGATGTTTATCTTTTATGCATCTTATCTTGCTTTGATTGACGGTAGCATTATAAGATGATCCCTCACTAAATTATCAAAGTATAAGTGTTCTCCCTGAGTATGTACCGTTGCGAAAGTTCTTCGTGGTGAGACACCATGTGATGATCGGGTGTGATAGGCTCTACATTCAAATACAACGGGTGCAAAACAGTTGCACACGCGGAATACTCAGGTTAAACTTGACGAGCCTAGCATATAACAGATATGGCCTCGGAACACGGAGACCGAAAGGTCGAGTGTGAATCATATAGTAGATATGATCAACATATTGATGTTCACCATTGATACTACTCCATCTCACGTGATGATCGGACATGGTTTAGTTGATTTGGATCATGTGATCACTCAGAGGATTAGAGGGATATCTTTCTAAGTGGGAGTTCTTAAGTAATATGATTAATTGAACTTAAATTTATCATGAACTTAGTACCTGATAGTATCTTGCTTGTCTATGTTTGATTGTAGATAGATGGCTCGTGCTGTTGTTCCGTTGAATTTTAATGCGTTCCTTGAGAAAGCAAAGTTGAAAGATGATGGTAGCAATTACACGGACTGGGTCCGTAACTTGAGGATTATCCTCATTGCTGCACAGAAGAATTATGTCCTGGAAGCACCGCTAAGTGCCAAGCCTGCTGCAGGAGCAACACCAGATGTTATGAACGTCTGGCAGAGCAAAGCTGATGACTACTCGATAATTCAGTGTGCCATGCTTTACGGCTTAGAACCGGGTCTTCAACGACGTTGTGAACGTCATGGAGCATATGAGATGTTCCAGGAGTTGAAGTTAATATTTCAAGCAAATGCCCGGATTGAGAGATATGAAGTCTCCAATAAGTTCTATAGCTGCAAGATGGAGGAGAATAGTTCTGTTAGTGAACATATACTCAAAATGTCTGGGTATCATAATCACTTGACTCAACTGGGGGTTAATCTTCCTGTTGATAGTGTCATTGATAGAGTTCTTCAATCACTGCCACCAAGCTACAAAAGCTTCGTGATGAACTAAAGCTTCGTGATGAACTATAATATGCAACGGATGAATAAGACTATTCCTGAGCTCTTCGCAATGCTAAAAGCCGCGGAGGTAGAAATCAAGAAGGAGCATCAAGTGTTGATGGTCAATAAGACCACCAGTTTCAAGAAAAAGGGCAAAGGGAAGAAGAAAGGGAACTTCAAGAAGAACAGCAAACAAGTTGCTGCTCAGGAGAAGAAACCCAAGTCTGGACCTAAGCCTGAAACTGAGTGCTTCTACTGCAAGCAGACTGGTCACTGGAAGCGGAACTGCCTCAAATATTTGACGGATAAGAAGGATGGCAAAGTGAACAAAGGTATATGTGATATACATGTTATTGATGTGTACCTTACTAATGCTCGCAGTAGCACTTGGGTATTTGATACTGGTTCTGTTGCTAACATTTGCAACTCGAAACAGGGGCTACGGATCAAGCGAAGATTGGCTAAGGACGAGGTGACGATGCGCGTGGGAAATGGTTCCAAAGTCGATGTGATCGCGGTCGGCACGCTACCTCTACATCTACCTTCGGGATTAGTATTAGACCTAAATAATTGTTATTTGGTGCCAGCGTTGAGCATGAACATTATATCTGGATCTTGTTTAATGCGAGACGGTTATTCATTTAAATCAGAGAATAATGGTTGTTCTATTTATATGAGTAATATCTTTTATGGTCATGCACCCTTGAAGAGTGGTCTATTTTTGATGAATCTCGATAGTAGTGATACACATATTCATAATGTTGAAATCAAAAGATGCAGAGTTGATAATGATAGTGCAACTTATTTGTGGCACTGCCTTTAGGTCATATCGGTATAAAGCGCATGAAGAAACTCCATACTGATGGACTTTTAGAACCACTTGATTATGAATCACTTGGTACTTGTGAACCGTGCCTCATGGGTAAGATGACTAAAACACCGTTCTCCGGTACCATGGAGAGAGCAACGGATTTGTTGGAAATCATACATACAGATGTATGTAGTCCAATGAATGTTGAGGCTCGTGGCAGATATCTTTATTTTCTCACCTTCACAGATGATTTAAGCAGATATGGGTATATCTACTTAATGAAACATAAGTCTGAAACATTTGAAAGGTTCAAAGAATTTCAGAGTGAAGTTGAAAATCATTGTAACAAGAAAATAAAGTTTCTACGATCTGATCGTGGAGGAGAATATTTGAGTTACGAATTTGGTCTACATTTGAAACAATGCGGAATAGTTTCGCAACTCACGCAACACGGAACACCACAGCGTAATGGTGTGTCCGAACGTCGTAGTCGTACTTTATTAGATATGGTGTGATCTATGATGTCTCTTACTGATTTACCGTTATCATTTTGGGGTTATGCTTTAGAGACGGCTGCATTCACGTTAAATAGGACACCATCGAAATCCGTTGAGACGACGCCTTATGAACTGTGGTTTGGCAAGAAACCAAAGTTGTCGTTTCTGAAAGTTTGGGGCTCCGATGCTTATGTGAAAAAGCTTCAACCTGATAAGCTCGAACCCAAATCGGAGAAATGTGTTTTCATAGGATACCCAAAGGAGACTGTTGGGTACACCTTCTATCATAGATCCGAAGGCAAGACTTTTGTTGCTAAATTTGGAGTTTTTCTAGAGAAGGAGTTTCTCTCAAAATAAGTGAGTGGGAGAAAAGTAGAACTTGATGAGGTAACTGTACCTACTCCCTTATTGGAAAGCAGTACATCACAGAAACCGGTTTCTGTGACACCTACACCAATTAGTGAGGAAGCTAATGATAATGATCATGAAACTTCAGATCAAGTTACTACCGAACCTCGTAGATCAACCAGAGTAAGATCTGCACCAGAGTGGTACGGTAATCCTATTCTGGAAGTCATGCTACTAGATCAGGATGAACCTACGAACTATGAAGAAGCGATGGTGAGCCTAGATTCTGCAAAATGGCTTGAAGCCATGAAATCTGAGATGGGATCCATGTATGAGAACAAAGTGTGGACTTTGGTTGACTTGCCCGTTGATCGGCAAGCAATTGATAATAAATGGATCTTCAAGAAGAAGACTGACGCTGACGGTAATGTTACTGTATATAAAGCTCGACTTGTTGCAAAAGGTTTTCGACAAGTTCAAGGGATTGACTACGATGAGACCTTCTCACCCATAGCGATGCTTAAGTCTGTCCGAATCATCTTAGCAATTGCCGCATTTTATGATTATGAAATTTGGCAAATGGATGTCAAAACTGCATTCCTGAATGGATTTCTGGAAGAAGAGTTGTATATGATGCAACCAGAAGGTTTTGTCAATCCAAAGGGAGCTAACAAAGTGTGCAAGCTCCAGCGATCCATTTATGGACTGGTGCAAGCCTCTCGGAGTTGGAATAAACGCTTTGATAGTGTGATCAAAGCATTTGGTTTTGTACAGACTTTTGGAGAAGCCTGTATTTACAAGAAAGTGAGTGGGAGCTCTATAGCATTTCTGATATTATATGTGGATGACATATTATTGATTGGAAATGATATAGAATTTCTGAATAGCATAAAGGGATACTTGAATAAGAGTTTTTCAATGAAAGACCTCGGTGAAGCTGCTTACATATTGGGCATTAAGATCTATAGAGATAGATCAAACCGCTTAATTGGACTTTCACAAAGCACATACCTTGACAAAGTTTTGAAGAAGTTCAAAATGGATCAAGCAAAGAAAGGGTTCTTGCCTGTGTTACAAGGTGTGAAATTGAGTAAGACTCAATGTCCGACCACCGCAGAAGATAGAGAGAAAATGAAAGATGTTCCCTATGCTTCAGCCATAGGCTCTATCATGTATGCAATGCTGTGTACCAGACCTGATGTGTGCCTTGCTATAAGTCTACCAGGGAGGTACGAAAGTAATCCAAGAGTGGATCACTGGACAGCGGTCAAGAACATCCTGAAATACCTGAAAAGGACTAAGGATATGTTTCTCATATATGGAGGTGACAAAGATCTCGTCGTGAATGGTTACGTTGATGCAAGCTTTGACACTGATCCGGAGGATTCTAAATCGCAAACCGGATACGTGTTTTTACTAAACGGTGGAGCTGTCAGTTGGTGCAGTTCTAAACAAAGCGTCGTGGCGGGATCTACATGTGAAGCAGAGTACATAGCTGCTTCAGAAGCAGCAAATGAAGGAGTCTGGATGAAGGAGTTCATATCCGATCTAGGTGTCATACCTAGTGCATCGGGTCTAATGAAAATCTTTTGTGACAATACTGATGCAATTGCCTTGGCAAAGGAATCCAGCTTTCACAAGAGAACCAAGCACATCAAGAGACGCTTCAATTCCATTCGGGATTTAGTCCAAGTGGGAGACCTAGAAATTTGCAAGATACATACGGATCTGAATGTTGCAGACCCGCTGACTAAGCCTCTTCCACGAGCAAAACATGATCAGCACCAAGGCTCCATGGGTGTCAGAATCATTAATGTGTAATCTAGATTATTGACTCTAGTGCAAGTGGGAGACTGAAGGAAATATGCCCTAGAGGCAATAATAAAGTTATTATTTATTTCCTTATATCATGATAAATGTTTATTATTCATGCTAGAATTGTATTAACCGGAAACATAATACATGTGTGAGTACATAGACAAACATAGTGTCACTAGTATGCCTCTACTTGACTAGCTCGTTGATCAAAGATGCTTATGTTTCCTAACCATAGACATGAGTTGTCATTTGATTAACGGGATCACATCATTAGGAGAATGATGTGATTGACTTGACCCATTCCGTTAGCATAGCACTTGATCGTTTAGTTTGTTGCTATTGCTTTCTTCATGACTTATACATGTTCCTATGACTATGAGATTATGCAACTCCCGTTTACCAGAGGTACACTTTGTGTGCCACCAAACGTCACGACATAACTGGGTGATTATAAAGGTGCTCTACAGGTGTCTCCGAAGGTACTTGTTGGGTTGGCGTATTTCGAGATTAGGATTTGTCACTTCGATTGTCGGAGAGGTATCTCTGGGCCCTCTCGGTAATGCACATCACATAAGCCTTGCAAGCACTGCAACTAATAAGTTAGTTACGGGATGATGTATTACGGAACGAGTAAAGAGACTTGCCGGTAACGAGATTGAACTAGGTATTGAGATACCGACGATCAAATCTCGGGCAAGTAACATACCGATGACAAAGGGAACAACGTATGTTGTTATGCGGTCTGACCGATAAAAGATCTTCGTAGAATATGTGGGAGCCAATATGAGCATCCAGGTTCCGCTATTGGTTATTGACCGGAGACGTGTCTCGGTCATGTCTACATTGTTCTCGAACCCGTAGGGTCCGCACGCTTAACGTTACGATGATAGTTTCATTATGAGTTTATATATTTTGATGTACCTAAGGTTGTTCGGAGTCCCGGATATGATCATGGACATGACAAGGAGTCTTGAAATGGTCAAGACATAAAGATCGATATGTTGGACGGCTATATTCGGACACCGGAAGTGTTTCGGGTGATTTCGGAGAAAACCGGAGTGCCTGAAGGGTTACCGGAACCCCCCGGAAAATTATTGGACCTGAGGGGAGAGAGAGGGCAGCAGCCCAGGAGGTGGCGCGCCCCCTCCCATGGAGAGTCCGAATTGGACTAGGGAAGGGGGGCGCGGCCCCTCTTTCCCTCTCCCTCTCCCTCTCTTTCCTTCCCCCTTCCCTCTTCCTAGTTGGACTAGGAAAGGGGAGTCCTACTCCTACTAGGAGGAGGACTCCCCCCTCCTTGGAGCGCCTCAAGGGCCGGCCGGCCTCCCCCCTTGCTCCTTTATATACAGGGGCAGGGGGGCACCTCTAGACACACAAGTTGATCTTCGTAATCGTTCTCTTAGCCGTGTGTGGTGCCCCCCTTCACCACAATCCTCGATAATATTGTAGCGGTGCTTAGGCGAAGCCCTGCGACGGTAGAACATCAAGATCGTCACCACGCCGTCGTGCTGACGGAACTCTTCCCCGACACTTTGCTGGATCGGAGTCCGGGGATTGTGATTGAGTTGAACGTGTGCTAGAACTCGGAGGTGCCGTAATTTTGGTGCTTGATCGGTCGGGCCGTGAAGACGTACGACTACATCAACCGCGTTGTGCTAACGCTTCCGCTACCGGTCTACGAGGGTACGTAGACAACACTCTCCCCTCTCGTTGCTATGCATCACCATGATCTTGCATGTGCGTAGAATTTTTTTTACAATTATTATGTTCCCCAACAGAGGGGGGGGGCATCGGTGCAGCAACAAAACATCGCCAGAGACGGTCGCTGTTGTGCGCTACGTTGCATTGGAGCTTCACCGTTGGAGCTCTGCCGGAGTTACATTGGAGCTTCATCGGAGTTGCCAGTGCTGTGTTGGATCTCTGTCGGAGTTGCATTGGAGCTTCACCGGAGTTGCCGGGGTTGCGGTGGAGCTGCGTCGGAGTTACATTGGAGCTTCACCAGAGTTGAATTGGAGACGCAGGCGGTTTGACATGAAAGCTGCCGGGGTGCAGCCGCGCTGCGTCGAAGCAGTCAACGCTTACTGGTTGCTGCTGCTGTAGGGTTGCTGTCCAGGGGTCAGCAGCGCGCTTATCCAGAAAGAAATCATCTGCTGATTCGTAGCAGTGGCCTTAGTATATTCTAGAATTAACCATACAAAATTATTACCTAATAATTTTCCAACATTGTGCTCGTCCATCGCGTGTGTTGTGTTAGATCTTAGATCCATGTTCAGCGCCAACTCCCTTTCACTTCTAACTGGTCATCTCCGACGCGGCGACGCCATTTCTGCTATGTCCAGCCACCACCGCCTCCTCTTCCTCCTTAAACCGCGCGTACACGTCCCCCGCGTAGAATCCCCGAGTCCTCCACGCCAGCACCAGCGTCACCGCCGCGGCGGCCACCGTCACCGCCGTTATGACCAAGAACGACTCCTTGTAGCACCGGACTCCGATGCAAGTCACGAGCCTCTTCCCGGACGCCGAGGCCACGGCGTGTCCGCCACCCTGCCGCGCGGCCTCGCGGTCGTACATGCGCCCGGCGACGCGCACGTTGAGGACGTACGACCCCACGGGGCTCGCCGTGCCGCACAGGTTGTAGAGCGTGGAGTAGTACCTGAGCCCGAACAGCTCCGACACGCTCGCCAGGATCAGCGGCTGCGCGGCGCCGAAGCAGAATCCGATGATCACCGACGCCACGTACAGGGAGCCCGGCACGCCGAACGATATGAGGAGGTGGCCCGGGACGGTGAGGAGCAGGACGACGGCGAGGACGAGCGGGCGCGGGAGGCGGTACCGCGCGAGGAGCGCCTCCGACGCGAAGCCGGAGGCGACCCGGCCGAGGTAGTTCCAGATGCTGATGAGGGAGACGAAGGTGGCGATGCTGCGCTGCGGGTAGCCCAGCGACTCGCCGATCTGGCCCATGTTGTCGATGGCCGTGAGGGTGCCGCCCATGCCGAACACCGTCGCCGTGAACAGCAGCAGCATGTCCACGCTCACCAGCGCCTGAAGGATCGTGTAGTCGTCGCCAAGCGGTGGCGGCCTCAGAGCCCGCACCACCCTCGACATCAGTGTAACCGCTGGCCTCTCCGCAACGGCCGCTGGCTCTTGTGCCGGCGTCCGCGGTTTGGTGGGCACGGTCACCACGGACTGCGCTTCCAGCGTGCTCTTGAACAGTGCGGCCTCCTCGCGCAGGACCACGGTGAATGGAACAAGAAGCATTGCGAGCACGACGGCGGCGCTGACACCAAACTCGGCTCGGGTGAACAAGAACCTCTTCTGCAAGATGATGACGACCATGAGGTAAGCGGCGAGAGCGAGCGACACGTACAGGAAGCCGCAGAACGCGCGGTACTCGCGGCGCGCCGCCACCGGGGAGCGCGGCAAGCGAATGATCCGTATTGTGCCGAGAAAAGCCACGGAGACGGCGGCGGGGAGCCAGCCAACGAGCAGTATGAGCGGCCTGGTGTCGCTGCCACCACCGCCGTAGAAGGCAAGGTAGAGCTGGGTGAAGATGGCGCCGCTGAGGCCGACGAAGCCCTTGAGCAAGCCGAGTATGACGCCGCGGCTCTCGGGGAAGTTCTTGACGCAGGTGACGAGCGCGCCGGTGTTGGCGAAGGCCTGCGAGTTGGCGCCGACGGCGATGTAGAGGCAGACGAGCCAGAGCGGCGGCCTGGCCCGGACGACGCCGGCGACGGAGAGGTAGAGCATGAGGTATCCCCCCAGGTTCATTGCGGCGCCGATGGCGAGGACGAGCCATGGCGGGGCGACCTCGGCGATGAGGCCGGCGTGGATGCCGACGTTGGCGCCGACGTCCTTGAAGAAGCCGACGGTGTTGAGCTGCTCCTGGGTGTAGCCGAGCGTGGCCTTGATGTCCTTGGAGTAGACGGCGAAGATGTACGTCGCCCCTGCCGCGGACATGATGAGGAAGGAGCCGTACGCCATGAACCACCTCCCGCGCAGCACGTGCGCGGCGAAGGCCCTGGCCGCGGCCGCCATGGCGAGATGCTCTGCCTGTTTCCGTGGTTGGCTTTTTGGGAGATCACAATGCTGGAGTGGGATGGAGTGGAGGGAAATGCGAAGCTGGAATGGTGTTTGTACGCGTGTTAAGGGAGCGGTTAATGTAGCACTTATTTGTTAGTGGAAATTAAGCACAAGTTAGTTCAAAAGTTGGAGAAGTAATTTACGGGTTGGTCTTCTGTTGAGAGTGACGTGGTATATATATAAGTAGCCTAGATTTGAATTTTGTTGCAATAGCTATGCGTAAGTTCCCTAAATTTTAATTTGAAGCCAGTCGATTCCAGAGAGAAGAGGAGGGGAGGCCTCGAGACGGCGAAGAGAGTGCCGTGATGATCGTCGCTGAGGCTCGAGGCTTGAGGTTGTAGGGGGATGGGAGTGGCGCAACGCTAGTGACGATACGACAGCAGCGTCGCTGGTGGAGGCGAGCCAAAAGCTTGACAATTCAAGTGCGGGGTATGACTGCCGGCATCAAGAAAGAAGAGGAGGTGCGAGGTTTAGACCCTGTATGGCAACCCTCCACTCCCCCACTGCGGACCGGAGCGTCGTTCTTGCCACCCCCAGATTATAGCTGCATGCCGCTCCGCTCCGGAGCGGAGTTGTAGAGGGGAGGGAGTTCGAGCGGGCCCTTAGAGGAGTGGCGTTGAGCGGTTGTAGAAAATAGCTAGGAGTGTAGAAGCATCACCGACCGCGGTAACGGGAGCAAACATTCGACCGACGGTTTGTGAGTGGGAGGGTTTGAGGAGGAACATATTGGGGAAGAGGAAGGCGATGAAGGTCAATCGTTGATTCAAATTCCATGGCCGGAAAAATCAAATGCCCTGAATTTTTATTTTCAGGCGGTCTGACATAGCAAAACGAAATTAGTTTAGGACCTCGATCGTGCAGTTTGGTCTCGTTGCACATGGCACCGGACTGCTCGAGCAAATCGTGGGTTTGGCTTGGCTTGGGTCCCTCATGTGCCGTGACCGTGATTCCTGGCGGAGTGGCGGTACTACAAGAATCAAGCAATATCCACTTGACACCGCAGACAAATCCCATCACCTTTTGCTTGCTCGATCCGCTGGCTAATCATGTTTCCTAGGTGTTCGTGCATCCCGTGCGTGCCGAGCTGGACGTATAGCCATGGTGGGTGGGAGCGTGCAGTGATCTGCCGAGCTAGAGGCCCGCCCCTTTCTATGCTGCTGTAGGCAAGGCGGGAGGTGTGTGGTACGATGGTTTTTATTTATTTTTTTTTATTTTTTTGCGGGCAGTGTGGTACGATGGTTGGTCTGGCAAAGAAGTGCTATATAGGGTTTTGTGGTCATTTAACTTGACTCAAGTATGCAGATATGATCATAGTACGCGCATGTGGGCATATGCATGTATATGACCCCACATGTCGGTGAGTGATGGTGTTGGACCTGACGTATTTTTACAGAAAAAACCTTCATATTATGTGTATTCATGGGAAAAGTCAACTGTAGTGCTGCACATATATTTGAAAAAAATATATATATATATACGTTCAGTCTTGAACTCATGACCAACTGTTTTGACAGAGGGCATTACAACCACTACAACGTTCAAATCTGAATATGTATTGTCGATAACGACAATATATGTAGTGGAATAGAACACACGTGGAGGTTAAATGGGCTGCATATACTGCGGCCCATTTTGCACGCGGTATTTTTTTAAAGATATTTGTAAAACCTGCATGTTATATAAGTGTGTGAATTATATATATTTGCACATGTTTTTTAAGATAAAAAATATTTAGTAAAATATTTTATAAATCTGAGTATTGTATAAACATGTCTGTATTCATAATTTTCTATAATTTAAATATAAGACACAAGTGTATATTTTTTGGATCCATTAAAAAAATTATTTAATAAACATTTTCAATGTCTGTACTAAATAAATATTTTTATATAATACAAATGTTTATATATGAATATTTTTATTTTCTAATCATCATTCGTATGTATAGTATTTTTAACACACAAATATTTGAACATAATTTTATTAAGTATGTTTTATAAATATCTTAAATGTTTTTATTACTTATATATAATACACATGTTTATATTTAAACGTTTTTATTTAATAATCATCATATATTTATGATGTTTTTAACACAGAAATATTTGAACATAACTTTATTACTTATGTTTTACAAATATCTAAATATCTTGAAAAAATAGCGTGCCAAAAATGGGCCACGGTACCCGCAGTCCATTTAAGCTTGACATGCTTTTTCTTCGAGTAATATGAAGTCCTTGTCAATAATAAACATCCCGACCTAGATTGTGTAGTGGCTGAAGGATTTTTGTTGTAAACAGTTGGTGACTTGTTCGACTTCTAGCAGGTTTCCATTTTTGTTGTGTTGTTATTTTTTGCATATATGTGCACTGCAGTACTGGTCGGGTTTTTCTTCCACAAATAAAAAATGTGAAGGTGTTTTGTGTAAAAATACATCACACACTCACTAATAAGTGCGGTCTGACACATGGATACGCCCGCATACACATACTATGACCGTATCTGAACGCTTGAAACAAGTTAGGTGACCACAAAACCGTATTTTTAAAATTTTAGTACCAAACTGAACATGCGATGCAAGTTCTATGACTCCCGATGATATTACCACTTTTATCTTCATACCCCCTCTGATGGAACATCGCGTCTTTTGTAAAAACTTAAAACACGAGAGAAAAAGTAAAATCTAAGAGGAATTGTATAAGCAACTCTAGCACAGTCGTCATGTCGACAGCCTCCATAATGCATATGAAAGCGTGTTTCATATGGATATGGAGGTTGAAGCCGTGTAAAGTCGGAATCACTGTAGTATCAGCCTTTGAAATTTTCTGCTATATAGAACCCGATTGTCATTGATTAGAAGATGTCTTCCTTCCCCACCTCAACAATGGAAGTCTTTCCGTATGAGATTTTCAACATCGATTTCAACAAGGATTTCAAGTAGGGTTATGATAGCGATTTGAACAACTTAATACCAAGATTCTCTACTAATTGAACTATGACTCTTCCTCCTATTTGAAGTGACCTTGCATGCATGAGGCTTCGACTGCCACGACTTTGGGATAAGGCCACATCCTTGATGGCCAGCGTGAATGTACCGTTCATTTTGGTCATGGCGTCCGTCCACATGCGGTCAAAGTAATCGAGGGCGACGGGTAGGCGGGTGTGGCCGATGGCTGATTCATCGTTACGATGTGAGTTGCCATTAACCCAGTTGAAGTAGTGCCACACCCTCTACCAGAACTTTCTCTCGGCACGGTCCTCTTTGGTCTCGCTAACAAAAGGTCTGCAGGGAGGATGCGGTCGCACCAACATACTCAATGGGGGTTATTGTGGCGGTGACGGGGAAGGACGAAGAGAGGGGGTGGGAGTGGGGGCCTGCTTAGTGTGTGTGTGTGTGTGGCGGCGACGATAATGGGGTTTTATATATCCGCGAAGGGGCGCACTCTGGTGGAAAATGGGGACTAATTTAACTTGTGCGGGCGGGGAACGGGTGTGAAACATGGCGGCCTCCATTAATTGGTGCTCTTTCCAGCGGATAAGTGTTATCAACATTGGTTGTGACGTTACGGTAGCTGTACAGATGACCACGCCATTAACCGGGCTACATGCGAGAGGACAAGGTCGTACTGAAACTTCCCTCCCGCGTGAATGGTTGGCAGATGACATGCACTTCAAACCAACAGCCACAACCTCCAAATATGGAGTCTCCCGAATATGGAGCATCCTCTATAAATTATGGTGACTCGGAGTCTTAGAACAACTCTCTGCTAGAGTGCATTTTTTGGTCAAAATCATTGGCGGTTATTATGCTGATCGACCCGATATGGCAACTCTGCTAGAGTTGCTCCAACCTGACAACCACATTATATATTTCAGTTTTTGAACGTCTTCTTATAATTTAGAAATATTCAATGATCTCTTAAATAAAGACTTCAGTGAACATACAAAATATATTTTACTTAAATATATCGGGATGGAACTTCGGTAGCATCATAGGATAGAAACCTTACTTTGCTGCTACTTTCTATATGTATTCTCACAAAACTGAAACAAACATACAAGTTTATAGAGCCGAGGCATGATCAGGTTTAGTACAAATATAGTTCTTGAGGTTTATTTAAATGTCAAACATAAATCATACTCCCTTTGTACCAAAATACAAGATGTTTTTGCAATTCAATTAGTAGTATAACTTTTTTTAAGGAAAATTAGCAGTAGTACAAGTTTATAGAGCCAACTAGACATGGTAGTTAGGGGCTCAAACAAGCATATCCTTTATTGATAGAACCAGCTAGAGCACCTTTTACTGATAGAGGTGTTAGGGCCTCAAACAGATCTCCATGGATAAATCATCTCCTTTTTGCTGATGATAGCCTCATTTTTATCAAAGCTAATGGAGCGAGTTCTGACGGGTTCAATGAGATATTGAATATTTACGCAGCTTGTTCAGGTCAGTGTGTTAATAAAGACAAGAGTGCAGTGTACTTTACCCCTAATACTCCTACGGCGAGAAGACATGAGATCAAGCATCGTTTGGGCATCCTTGTTGAGGCATTTAGTGACAAATATCTCGGTCTCCCGACTGCTGTGTGAAAGATCATGAGTGGTACCTTTGAACATATTTGTGATCGGGCTAGAAGTAAATTGTTCGGTTATTCAGACAGGGACTTGGCATGTGCTGGTTGTGAGGTTCTACTTAAATCGGTGATTCAAGCTATTCCGACGTTCAGCATGACTTGTTTCCGCTTGACAAAGAAGGTGCTCAAGAAAATTACTTCTTGTATGGCCAGGTATTTTTGGAGTAGCAACATTGATCGCAGGTCTATGAATTGGGTCTCCTGGGCTAAACTTGCATCCCCGAAAGTAACTGGTGGGATGGGGTTCTGGGACTTCGAGGCGTTCAACTTAGCGCTACTTGGCAAACATGGATGGAGATTTATGATGAACCCCGGATCTCTGTGCTCTAGAGTTATGAAGACCCCATATTTTCCAGATTCCGAGTTTATGAGTGCAACTGTGCCCAGGACTGCTTCGCCTATTTGGAGAGCCATAGTTGTAGGTCGCGATGCTCTGAAGACAAGTCTAATAAAGCGGGTCAGTGATGGTTCCACAAATTCAATTTGGCAGGACAAGTGGATTCCTGAAACTGTATCCATGACACAAATGTTTAGACCAGCAAATACGACAGTCCAGCGGGTAAGCGAGTTGATCGATACTGACAATTGGATGTGGCGTCAAGAGTTGGTTCATGATATTTTTTCTGGTACCAGATGCTACGGCAATCCTGGATATACCTTTGCGCAATGGTGGTGGAGAAGATTTTCAAGCCTGGGCCTTTGAACCTACAGGAAGTTATACTGTCAAAACTGTGTACCGTGCTCTCGTGAATCAAAACGAGATTTCAGCTCAAGATGAAGGGGCGGTTACAGGTACCTCACAGACTGAACGACAGCTATGGACTTCACTGTGGGAACTTAAAGTGATCCCCAAAGTGCGGGTTTTCTGGTGCCGAGTGTTGAACAATATCTTGCCAGTGGAAGAAAACTTGAAGCGAAGACATATCAAGGAGATCGATCATTGTAACGTGTGTCTTGCGACGGGGGAGGATTTAGTGCATGTTCTGATCCATTGTACGCATGCACAACGATTCTGGCATGAAGCACATGCCTTGTTCGATTTCCGCTTGTCGAGGTTGCACCCTGACACATGGTCGCGGGATATTATTTGTGACAGACAGTTCTCGGACAATGAGCAAACAAAGATTGTTAGGGTGATGTGATCTATATGGCACTCCAGAAACAGATAGGTACACGACCATGATCAACTTGACCCAGGTAATGCTATAAGGAGAGTTCGGGAGGCCCTGGCCTTGCTTGAGCTTCCTCAACAACATACATCCCTACTACCAGATCACGGCTGGAGGCCTCTAGAGCAGGAAGTGATCAAAATAAACTATGATGGGGCAATCAATTTTGATGAGGGCAAAGGAGGTGTAAGGGGTGTTGCTCGATCAGCCACTTGTCTTCTCGAAGCTTGGTGCAAACCACACGAGAGGGTGACTGATCCCCTGATCGTGGAGACGCCCGCGCTCCGTGAGGGCGTTATTTTCGCCAGCCTATGAGGCATGCCACATGTGATATTGGAGACGAACTGCTTGGCGTTGGTAAACCTCTGAAATTCTCGCCGCACAGGTCGCTCTGTTGTGGCCCCAATACTAGATGAAATTGAAGAGCTATCCTTAGTTTTTGGTACATTTGTAGTTCAACATGTATCTAGATCAGCTAATCTACCGGCCCATTTGTGTGCTAAGCATGCTTGCTCACTCATGGTAACCAAAAGTTGGCTGGACCCTACCCCTTGTTCTTGGACAGTAGTCTCATTGCAGACTGCCGCATAAATGCCTTTGTTGAATAAAAGCTTTCAAAGTTTCCCCGAAAAAAAACTAGACATGGTAAACGGCATGGTCAAAATATACTGTACCGGGAATATAGGAACATAAATGATGAATCATTTGTATTCATAACCAATGCATTACACGTGTGGAACCAATTTTTCTTGATCTGAGCAGATTTTTTTCCTTGATGTGTATAGTGCTGATTCATTTTGCAGAAAATCCAGGCCGCCTATACTGTTGCTAGCAAGGCAGACAGTGTTGCAAACGGCAAACCCTAAACGGTGCCCTCTGCGCCCGTTCCTTCAATCTATGCAAACGGGCGCACACCCCCCACGTCGAGCTGGGCTGGCCCATACTCCCTTCCTTTTCTGTTTTAAACTGTCGCAAAAAAGAGCGATCGGCAGGATTCGAACCCCCACGTCCTCGTTCAAGCTAGCTTCGATAGCCAACAACACCAATCCCACCGATGTGGTGATCTGCAACCTTTTTATCATTTTGTTCTTTCTTATGTTTTTTTCTTTTTCTCTTTCCTTTTTCTAATTCAACGGAAAAAGTTAATCGAATTTGATGATCTTTTTTCTAATCTGTTAAACTTTTTCAAAAATCGATGAACCTTTTCATTTTCAATGCACTTTTTTCAAACCCGATATCGGTGAACTCATTTTTTTCAAATTTGGTGAACTATTTTTTAGTTGTGAACATTTTTTCAAAATCGATGAACTTTTTTCAAAATCGGTGAAGTTTTTTTTTAAATCGATGAACTTTTTTCAAATTTGATGAACTATTTTAGAAAACTGATGATATTTTACTTGTGAATGTTTTTTGAAAACCGATGAACTTTTTTCAAAATCGATGAACTTTTTTCAAATTTGATGAACTATTTTAGAAAACCGATGATTTTTTTACTGGTGAAAGTTTTTTGAAAATCAATGAACTTTTTTCAAAATCGGTGAACTTTTTTTCAAAATCGGTGAACTTTTTTTCAAAATCGATGAACTTTTTTCAAATTTGATGAACTATTTTAGGAAACCAATGATTTTTTATGTGTGAACGTTTTTTAAAAATCGATGAGTTTTTTTTCAAAATTGGTGAACTTTTTTTCAAAATCGATGAACGTTTTTCAAATTTGATAAACTATCATAAAAACCGATGAACTTATTTTTGGAAACGGATGAACTTTTTTTTCGTACGTTTTTTTGAGTGGAGGACGAAGTGTATGTTTTTTTTAGTGAAAGAACGAAGCATAGTTTTTTTTTAAAGAGAACGAAGCGTACGCAAGCATGAGCTGGCGAGCGATTCACTGAATTGCCTCGTGATGGGCTGGCCCATACCAGGTGCTACGTGGGCGCCAGAAACTCCAACCGGTTGGAGAGCTCCAATCCCCCTATTGGACGCATTCTGCGTCAAACAACCGCACGACGCACGCACGGAAACCTCGACTGGGCCGGCCCAATAGTTGGCGCGCCTGTTTGCTTGTACAGTAGCACTGCGATGTTCGTCTCAAAAGAAAAAGTAGCGAAAATAAAGGGCGCTTCTGCCATGATTCGACCTCTTGACGTCCAACTCGCGTTCAAAAGGAGCCAACCAGTAGACCTATCAAGTGTTGGTTGTTAAAACGTGAAGCGTGCTGGTATAAGAACTAATACCAATGAAGAATCTGGACAGTTTTTTTAAAAAATTTCAAACTTTCCTTTGAAATAGTGATTTTTTAACAAACGAGCAATGTTTCAAAATACGATAGATTTTTTAACAACTCGGACATATTTTCAAATTTCAGAAAATAAAACAAAAGACGTGAACATTTTTCGATGGATTTGTTTCAAAAAATCCTGAAATTTTTTCGAAAACCTGAACCTTTATAGAATCTTGAGAACAAAAGTTTGATAATGCGAACAATTTTTCAAAAGCACAAACTTTTTTGAACGTATGATTACGCAAACAAATTTTTGAACCGGAATTAGTTACTGTAGTGAACAACATTTTGAGCGTACGATTACGCAAACAAATTTTCTGAAAACGAGCAAAATTTAAGTTTTTCAATCATTTCTGGAATTTGTGACATTTCTTTAAAGCACAAACATTTTCGGAATCTTGAGAACAAATTTTGAAACGGAGAACAAATTTGGAAGCGTGAACAATTTTTTAAAGCACAAAACATTTTTGAATCTTCAGAACAATTTTGAAAAATCTCAAACAAATTTGGGAGCGCGAACAATTTTTTAAAGCACGAACATTTTTTGAATCTTGCGAACAAATTTTGAAACGGAGAACAATTTTTGAAGTGTGAACAATTTTTTAAAGCACAACATTTTTTAATCTTGAGAACAATTTTGAAAAATCCCGAACAAATTTTGAAGAGCGAACAAGTTTTTAAAGCACAAACATTTTTTAATCTTGAGAACAATTTTGAAAAATCCCAAACAAATTTGGAAGAGCGAACAATTTTCTAAAGCACGAACATTTTTTGAATCTTGAGAACAAATTTTGAAACAGAGAACAATTTTGAAAAATCCCAAACAAATTTGGAAGAGCGAACAATTTTTTAAATCATGAACATTTTTTGAATCTTGAGAACAAATTTTGAAAAATCCTGAACAAATTTGGAAGCACGAATATTTTATGAAAACGTGAACATCTTATGAAATGTGGTACATTTTCTGCATTTCGAAAGTTTGAACTTTTTTGTGTAACGAGAACAAATTTTGAATTTTGAGAACATTTTTCGAAAACTGAACTTTTTATAAAAAAATACGAACAAAATTTGAATATTTTGAATTTATTTTGAAGAAAAGAGAAGAAATAGAAAGAAAACAAAAAAATCAGGAACATTTTTTGAAGTTGTGAACAAAATTTTGAAAATGTGAACACTATTTCAGAAATATGAACAAATTTTGACAAAAAGAACATGTTTGAAAATTCTAAACCATATTTGAAGTTTTTGAAAAGCTTAAAAAGAAAAAGGAAAAAAATTAAAAACAAAAAACAAAAAAACCAGAAAAAAGAAATAACAGGATAAGATTGTAAAGAAAAACCAGAAAGAACCAGTAGAAGGAACTGGTTTTAAGTTTTATCGTCGCTTTCAGTTTCTTTAAGTTTAGCTTTGTTGTTTGTTTACATCCACGAGTCGGTCGCGATGGCTACCGTGGCGTGTACCTCTACAGGAGGTCGTTAGTTCGATCCTTGTTGCGACCATTTTTCGCGGTTTTTTAATATCGCGAAGCGAAATCAGTTAAATGGGCCGGCCCAGGGTGAGCTGCGCCCTGTGCGAAGCGGCGACTACTTGCCGCAGTAAGCGGCGAATAGGAAATTCCCTCCCGTTGCAAACACTACTACCTCACAGGCATGTTGCAAAATCAAGGGCCGGCCTGAAGTGGGCCGTGCGTGTCTGGCCCGTAATAGCAGCGGCAGGAAGGAAGGAAGAAGGACCGAAGGAGCAGTACCAAACGTCACCGGCGGCGATGCCCAGCGCGCCACCCGTCTCCTCCGCCGTCTCCAAGCTCCACTCGCGATGCCACTCCCTCTCCACCATGAAGCAGCTGCACGCCCACCTCCTCCTCCACCACCACCCCATCCCGTACAACCACTTCCTCTCCAAGCTCCTCTCCATCTCCTCCCCGTCCTCCGCCACCACCGCCGCCGCCGCCGCCGCCGCCGACTACGCGCTCCTCCTGCTCGCCTCGCACCCGGACCCCACCGCCTTCTCCTTCAACGTCGCCCTCCGCTTCTTCGCCGCCTCGCGCCCACACACCTCCCTCCAGCTCTCCCTCCGCATGCTCCGCTCCGCGCTCCGCCCGGACGCCTACACGCTCCCTTTCCTCCTCCTCGCCGCCGCCCGGTGCCCCGCGCCCGCCTTCGCCGTCTCGGCGCACGCGCTCCTGCAGAAGCTTGGGCTACACAGCCACGACCACACCGTCCACTCCCTCATCACCATGTACTCCAACCTCGGCCGCCCCCGCGCCGCCCGCAGGGTGTTCGACGGAATCCTCCGGCGGGACGTCGTCTCCTGGAACTCCATGATAAAGGCGTACCAGGCGGCGGGGATGAAGGACGACGCGGCGCGCATGTTCCGCGCGATGGTCGCCGAGGGCGCGGTGGCGCCCAACGCGGTGACCGTGGCGGTCGTGCTCGCGGCGTGCAGGGACGCCGGAGACCTGGTGCTTGGCAGGTGGTTGGAGGACTGGGTGAGGTCTGCGGGGATGGAGGTGGGATCGCTCATCGGCTCGGCTCTCGTTGGGATGTATGAGAAGTGCGGAGAGATGGCGGAGGCGAGGAGAGTGTTCGATGCCATCGCTGACAAGGATAACGTCGCTTGGAATGCCTTGATCACTGGGCAAGTATCCATAGATCCACAAACAATCTCTAATGAATGTAGTCTTATCTGGCGGGCCTGATCATTTGTCTATGGTGTGTATGATAACGCAGGTATGCACAGAACGGCATGTCAAAGGAAGCCATTTCCTTATTCCACAGCATGCGGCAAGCAGGGGCACGTCCAGATAAGATAACCTTGGTAGGGGTGCTCTCCGCCTGTGCTGCAGTTGGAGCTCTGGAGCTAGGCACCGAACTCGACAGCTATGCCTCACAAAGAGGCTTCTACAGCAATGTCTATGTTGGGACTGCTTTAGTGGATATGTACTCAAAGTGTGGAGATCTTACCAGAGCCATACAAGTGTTTGAGAAATTGCCATGCAAGAATGAAGCTTCATGGAACGCCTTGATTTGTGGTCTTGCCTTTAATGGGCGAGGCCATGAAGCTATTCGGCAGTTTGAACTGATGAGGAAGGAGGAAGGGCTCCGGCCGGACGATATCACTTTCATAGGAGTACTTTCTGCTTGTGTGCATGCAGGGTTACTGAAAGACGGCCGGCGTTGGTTCGATTCCTTGACATCTGAGTTCCAAATCATTCCCAAGATCGAGCACTACTCCTGCATGGTTGATTTATTGGCACGTGCCGGACATTTAGAAGAAGCATGGGATTTCATTGAGAAGATCCCTGGTAAGGCGGATGCGGTGATGTTGGGGGCTTTGCTTGCTGCTTGTCGGAAATGCAAAAATGTTGAGGTCAGTGTCAAGGTCATCAACAGGATCATGCTGCTGGAGCCCTCAAACTCGTGGAACTACATGGTTTCATCCAAGATATATGCAAGCTCAGATAGATTAGATGACTCTGCACGGATGAGAGGGCTGATGAGAGAGAGAGGTGTCAGCAAAATTCCAGGTTGCAGCTGGCTTGAAGTTAGCGGCAGAGTTCTTGAATTCTATGCAGGGGATGAACCACAGCATGGTGCGGAGGATATGTATCAACTCCTCGACATGCTTGTTGATGAGATGAGACTGGAGGGATATGTTCCAAATCTTGATCTGGTTTAACACACAACCAGATGCAGAGCAGCCTCAGTATTGCAGTCTTACTAAAATTTATTTTCTGGACTGGTATTCATGTCAAGGAGGCTGTCATACGTGAAAGAAAGGAGGTGACTCTTATTTTTTTCTCAGAGGAGCAGAAACATCTGCTGAAATGCTGAATATAAATGTTGGATTGCCAAGATGGAACATTGCTTTGCATTCCTTCTATACGACTAGATACCAGGATTGAACCAGGTCTATTTTGAATCACTTATCAACAGAGATCTTTGAATTATGGCCGCATGTGAACTCATGTGCAAAGATTTGCTGCTTGAGCTGTGTCTATGAAAATACCTGATTCAGGTGTAGCTACCCTTGAAACTTTCAACAGCCGATTTCAATTCGCCAATGGAGTCAATTGGTTTTGCGAGTTGTCAGAGCATGCTAGATAATCGTGAATATGGAAAACCATAAAGTGTCATATAAATTATTACATTGTATATCTTCTGGCTGAACATATTCAAGACTCTAGTCTAAAAGAAAAATGAATTGGCACCCACCTAACGTTGGTGTTTTCGGAAAAATAGCATTCCAGGTGGAGTGGAGATGGGATCCAGAGGAGCTACGTTCGCTCCAAGTCAGCATTCATGCAGATTTTTTTGGGGGTAAATTCTTCAGGTAAGAATGGCATTACTGGTTTTTCCCCTAATTGTCTGTGTAGATTGTAGACTTATCTTTTAAAATTGTTGCAGAGGTCAGGAGCTGGGATGTTCTTACTGCCAGTATCATCTTACATCGGTGACTATGAACAATCAATTCTTCGAAGAATGGATTGAGACAGAACTCTTTCAATCAAATACTTGTAGGGACAAACGAAAGAATGAAGGTATAATTGTGGGGTCCATTTGCCAGTCTAAAAATCCTGTACAAGTATTTTGTACTGCAAAACAGACCAAATCATCTACCACTGAAGTATGTATCCTATACTATTTTGCTCGTTTCCAACCATGTGCGATTCTAGAAATCGGTAGAATTCCCAGGGAAACCTTCTGGTTCACAATCTTTGAGTTGCTTATCAGAGAAGACTTGTGCAATGCGCAGCATTCGGTACCATACCACATCAACATCTTCTATTTGTGCTATAGCTGGGTTGCTGTATAGTGTTTACGACTTCCATGTCAATACTGGATTATGCATGTTTGCCTTATTATACAAAAGTTATATATCCTGTTGCAATATTGGGTGGGTTTATGTCAGTTGCGTGTTTTTTCACTGAATAGATTGTACGCATAATCTTGGACTGCCACTTATGCCGTCCTGGTGACTTGGGGACCAGTATGTGCTCGTGATTCTTTTTCCTTGGACAATCCGGTATGTGCTCATATCGGTATGTGCACTTTGTAGTGTCGACCAGTAATCGGATCGCTGCTCGTTTCGATGTTGACACAGAATCTTGAAGAACATAGTCCCTTGTGAGTCTATCTCACAAAAATAGCATTGATTGATGGTCTCTTAATCTCTTTTTTGGGGGGGCGTAAAAGCATTGATTGCTGATGATAACACAAGCAACAAAATTGGGTCAAGCAGAAAAGAGAGCACAACGGACAAGGGAATGAAAGGACCAAATCTCTTTCATGCAGTCGGTAGTGGGAGCATTTGCATATTCAGGCACGCATGGCAGGCGTCCTGCTGCTGCCGCGTCCACTTCTATTTTTAGGGCATCAGATTCTACCTCATCCCAGGCCAATGGAGATTGCCGTAACCAGATGGATTCCCCCACTCAGAATCCAATCCAACAAACGTACTACACCAAACAACAAAACCCTCAATTCCACCCCGCAAGGCAGCGCAGGCGTCAAGGCTGATTCAGGTCTGGGTGTGATCTTTCTCCCTCTTTCTCTGAAGAGATGGGGGGCGCGGCGTCGAGGCTCGCCGCCCCGATAAAGCACCGGCGGGTGGAGAGGGAGCTGGACAACAAGGTGGCGGAGGCGCTGCGGGAGCGGGCCAAGGCGAGGAAGAAGACGTTCCGGTCGGTGAACAGCATCACCATGCGCCTCCCTCGCTTCAAGGACGGCCTCAAGGACATCCGGGACGTCTTCGACCTCTACGGTACGTAAGAGCAGAATCCACCAATGCTAAGTTTAGCACCCATGGAGCTTCAGAGTTTGCATGCATTAGAAGTGTGAGGTTTCCAACTTTCAGACACGGACTCCAACGGGACGATCGACAACGAGGAGCTGCGGAGCTGCCTGAGCAAGCTCGAGGTGCGGATGTCGGAGAAGGAGGCCGACGACGTGCACCGCTACTGCGACGTCGACAGCCGCAAGGGGATCCAGTTCCAGGAGTTCGTCGTCCTCATCTGCCTCATGTACCTGCTCTTCGGCCCCAACGTCACGCGCCGGGTAGGGTAACCAGCCAACCACACCTTCCTCCTCGCTGTCTGCAGGAGAATTCTTCTTGGCTTCAATAGTTCACCGACGAAGCTTGCTCTATCTGGTTTGTCGTCAGGTTTCCGAGTTCGAGTCGGACAAGCTCAACTACATCTTCGACGAGCTCATCGACGCCTTCCTCTTCTTCAACAGGGACGGCGACGGCAAGGTGACCAGGAAAGACGTTACCCAGAGGATGAACGAGGAGTCTGACCGGGAGAGGACGCCCACCCACATCACCACACAGCTCTTCAGTCAGTACTCTTGTGCTGCCCCCTTTATTTCTTTTCCATGCATATAAACAAGATTCATGTGAAATTCAAACAGAACCAGACTATAATATGTTGGTGCGTGTACCTTGTTGCAGAGGAGATGGACCTGAACAAGAACGGCAAGGTGAACCTCAAGGAGTTCCTCTTCTCCATGATCAGATGGGCAGGGCTCGAGCCCGAGGAAGGAGATGAAAGCAACGACACTTCTCCATAGTGTAGTTAGGCTTCTTCCCCTCATCAGTTTGTCAAAATAGTATAAGAAATCACCATTTGCAAGTTAATCCTACACGTTTTATGACAAAGTGCCGTCTGTTATGGCATCATTAGTTTAACATCAAATGTTCAGGGCAGATGGAGCTTCATGTATACACAGCAGACAGCATAGTGGCTAAGAGACTGCATCTCGAAAATTTGTATAGTACTCCCTCTGAAGAAATATAAGAGCGTACACGCTCTTAAATTTCTTTACTGAGGGAGTATGTAATAATAACCATTAATTTTATGGAACAATACAAATTTGCATCATCAATTCAAATAAATCATTATCATGTTGGCTACAAAAACGAGCTGTCCACATTTCCTCAGAATACCGAACAAAACCGAGAGCCCGCGTGTCACGTAACCGAGACGGGGAAGACACGCCGGACAAATTACATCAAAACTCCAGCAGAGTTATCAAGCGCCTTCTTGGCGATCTTGAATTTGCCAGCCAACTCCTTCCCTGTGTCCTTGGCGATCACATGCTGTCGGACGAACATCACGATTCCATCTCTCAAGAGCTCGAGCTCCGGGTTCCCAGCGATACGGGTAAAGACGTTCCACATAAGCGAGTCTTCTTTCTGCATCAAGGTCTCAAACATCATCCTGAAATGCATGGTCTTTTTGGGGGTCATCTCCACTGGGTTCGCCAGGTTGACAACCTTCAGTGTTGCCAGCGACAAGGAGAAGTTTGCGAGCATCTCTGCAACTAGTTTTGCAAGGTTCATGGACCGATTCAACTCCATCTCATCTAGCTCCTTAAAACGGTCCCAGATGCAGTACTGCAACGACAACATAATATAATAGGAATACACAAATGTTAAAATTGATACAAGTCTGATATCAATTTATCTTCATGCACACATGTTGCATCTATTAAATATCTACTCCCTCCGTTCCACAATACGAAGGAAAAGGTATATGTCAAGGAAAAGGTATACTTGCTCCGCAAACGAAGCAGTAAAGCACTAACTTGTGAGGCAGAATACCTAGTCTATAGATATGGAAAATGATAAGAATACAATGTCATACCTGTAAACTGAACTTGTGATTCTTATCATGGCTGCATAGCTTGGAGGCAAGGACTGTGTAATATTTATTGAAAGTCTTTTCTTGCAGACAACAGTCAACAATGACTCTCATAATTTCTCGGTCCTGCACAGCAATAGAGAGAGAAAAGTTAAATAATATTGACACACGTACAAACAGAAAACAGCATCTCGCAGGAAAAAAAACAATGCAGACCTGCTTCCCAGATAGGTCCAGCCTCAGGATCTTGTCAAAAGCATCTACATAGTCTTCGGCGCTCATTATGATGCAAAAGATTGCTCTTCGTATATCTGTGTTCATCCGCTGGGCAGCTGCAAGCTGAACCAGTTTCTGTGCCTCTACAACCTCCTTGCTGATAACTGCTGCAACATCTTCAACATTGCCTGCTGTGGACGATACATCCCCTGACAACCACCACTGCCCTTTTTTCTCAGGATCCAACAGCTTACTCCATTTTAGCCCGCGCAAGAGGATATCTTCTGACTTTAGCTGCAGGCAAGCAAAAACAGAACAAATTATTAAATGAGCAGGAAAAGGTTTCTGTTCAGGCATCGGGAGATGAAGTTCTGGTACAAACCTTTTGAAGCCACTTTTTTACACGGGTATGCTGTGAAGGATCCTCTTTGGACCTTTTCTTGTTGTTCTTAATGTCACATATCGTCTCAAGCATAAACTCCATCTGCATGGCAAGTTAAACCAGATACAAAACTTAAAACTACTCCAACTTGAATTACTTTTTAAAACAGGCGCATAAAACAAGGCAACTCACTCGTTTACTATGTAGATCTGCTTTTCCATCTTCTCGGCCAGCTGAGCGCAATTTGGACTGCCTTACCGAGTTCTGAATGCTGAGTACAAAATCTTTCATTGCACCTGGGTCATCTCCCCGCAGCTTCATTCCACAGCCTGTCCACAAAGATAAAAACATATCCCGAGTTTCACTCAGAAACAGAATAACATGGGATGGTTCTATGACAGATTAACAGTTATTATGGTGTAAGATGAGTAAGGCATTGCAAAGGTTCTTTTTTTCAGCATGGAAAGACATTATAAATGCTACATACACTGCAGGATGGTTAACACTGTTGAGACATCCAGCTCTGTCAAGCGCTCACTCAGCACTGAGAGAAGATCATACACAAGATCGCTGCAACAATAAACAAAATCATCAGAACTTACTCTGACATGTTTATATAAAAAAGAGCACGCTATAGGTTCCAGTGAAACCACAGACCATGCAATGACGTCGAATATGCACAAATAAGAGAAAAGTAACATAAGATTTCTCACTGATAACCCATCGTCTTTTGAGTACTCATCCTGTCACCAAGGGACGAAAAGCTAACATAAGGAAAATATAACTAAACTGGAAACATCAAAAGATAAACATGATTTAAGTATCCTGAAACAAAGCAGATACATAGCAAGGCAGAAGGGATGGAGATATATTTAGGTAGAAAGAGACATGTAAAAGGTCCTTGTGTTATCTTAATCAGAATAGTCATACCTCAAAAGATTTCGCAAGAGAGGAAAGGATTTTGGCACTAAAGTCCATACCAACCAAGCATGTCATACCAGCAATAAAGGCTGCAAATACAGCAGCATACCTGCACAAATGAAACAACATATTTCATTAGTTCAGTTCACCAACCTCCTACCTTAGTAGAGTAGCATAACAAACAGAACAGAAGGTTTTCCCAAATGAAAGCTTTAGGATACCAATCCTTTCCAGTTTATCATCTGCCTACACATATGTCTTAAGGTTGATCCCTCGAACTCATTCTAAAATGATTACACAGAACCATTTTGTTAAAGTCTTCATTTTTCAACAAATATTGGAACTTTTAAGATGTGACCATGCTAACATAATAACCAAATAAATGTGACTTATATGGAAGATCCTTAACTGTTCGTTTCCACGAGGTCCCCGGGAACAACTTGCCAAAACTTCATCACCAATTAACTGACAGCCAACACCTCGTGGAACCGACTGTTAACAGATAAATAGGAATAGAACCAGAAGTACTAAGTCATTAATCAAGCTAAAACAGAAGATCTGACTCGCAATATAGTATTAGAAGGAAAAAAGGGGGAAGATATAGAACTATACACGAAAAATTGCAGCAACTTCCTGAGTAATAGACTCCACATTGGACTCCGAAAGCCTGTTCAGAAGTCCTGATGTATACAGGAAATGAAACCATCCATGAGAATATGGTTCCAAACAAAATGGATAGAATGATAAGGAAATCAGAAATGTGTTGCATAAAACTGAAAAAAAAAGGGATAGAATTGGAAGTCACACCTCTCACTCTCCGGCGTAACAGAGAGATTTCTTCTGATTCTGAACTAGAAATAGCACGGAGACTAGGAGGTACATACTTCGCCTTTGACACCGGGGGTGTTTCAACCACATTAAGCTCTTCATCCTCAGATTCGTGAACTGATACATCACTTTCTTCAGCCATTTCCACACCTCCACCACCTGGTTCCTCCGAAGCATCGTCCTTCACTTTCTTATTTTTCCTCTTTTTTTTCTTCTTGTCTACCTTATTATCGTCCACTACCTTCCCACCGCCCTCCTCCATGGCATCATCTTTCACATTCTTATTTTTCCTGCTCCGTTTTTTCTTTTCTGGTTTAGTATCTTTTGTTTCACCATCCGAACCATAGTCACCGCAAAATCCGAGGTCCGCGAAAAGATCGTCCATACCATCATCTGGACCTCCCAGCTTTCCTTTCTTCACCCTGAGTTTTTTTGCAAGCTTCCTCTCCATCTCCAGATCCTCCTCTCTGCCCACAGCAGCACCACCCATCTCCATTTCAAGATACTCCTGGAATTTGGACTTGGGCTTATGGCTATCCTCAGGCACCCTCCTCCTCTTCTTGGGTTCTTTCTTTGGTACCTCCTCTGCTGGACTAGGTTCCATGGACACCACTGCCGTCTTCTTATTTTTGCCACCCTGAATCAAGATAATTCCACCCGTCAAAATTAAAATCCTAATCTACCAAGAAATGACTGATACTCTTCTCTACTTCCTTTTAAAGATTTCGGTGCGCTCACCTGGTGCTGAACCCAAGAGAGAAACCGCAGCTTGTGCTTCTCCGATCTCGCTTCCTTTCGCTTCTCCTTGCGAGACTTCTGCTCTTCCTTTCCTGAGGAAAAGAAAAAAAAAATACCAACAGAACAGACGGCGCTGTAAATTCACCACAGGACATGCCCGCCTTTACTGAAGATTGTAGCAACAATACCAGGAAGAAATTTACCAGTCATGATTTCTCCTCCAATCTGATCCACACTCCTGCCCTCCTTGCTTGCCACTCAATCAGAGCTGGTAAAACAACCACAGATGATTAGCATCAGTGGGGTTTTTCTCCCTGTTATTTCTTCTGCTGAAATCACTTTCTTAATTATCAAGATTCCTTTATCCAGGTTTTCCATAATGTAGAAAGCATGATTTGTGTCACATGATGGCGCAAACCGGATACATGATTTCATACTGTTGTTTACACCTGTTAGTGGCAGACCCAGCAATTAAATGGAGGGTGTGCACACTCCAAAAGAAAAAAAAATCAACCTGATCCAAGTGCCATACTACACTATTTCGCAAAACATAACATAGACAGCTCAAACAAGGCTCACAACACTGTAGTTTAGGAAATATATTCCAAATTTCTTGAAATTGCCTGATTGGGGTTCATGTGAGCTCCTTTTACAAACATCCAATTTCTCATTGCACGGTTGGCTACTGGACAGCAGTGGCGGAGCTACAAACGAACTGTTGCGTGGGCAAGCTAAAGAAGAACGCGAAAATTTTCAAATTCTGAACGTTGTCATAGTAAGTAACCTCTGTTCCCATTTGTTACAAGATGAAGTGAGTAGATATAAACAAAAGAAGCTATACCAAAATACGTGCGGCGTGGGGTCGTGGGTCGGCCAACTCGCCGTCGTCGTGCTGCTGTGTGCCGGTGGGCTGGTCGTCCGTGGGCGGTGGGCGGCGGGCGATTTGTGCCGCTGGCCAGTGGCGGCGCCGCGGGGGCCGGCAGCTGCTGTGGCCTGTGTGGCGATCCGGCGGCGGGGACGAAAGGTTGGCAAGCAGGCGGCGGCGGGGACGATGGATAGAGAAACCCTTCGGCCCCGCTTGGTTCGCCGTTTTTGGGCCCAATACACCTGTAAACTATACCCCTGTGAAATAAAAACGGGTGGGCTTCACATTTATTTTTTCAGGGGTGGGTGGGCTTCGCATAAGTCACTGGAACGGGCGCCCGTATATCTCGCCTTCAGCGAGACGGCTCGAGTTAGGCCGGCCCAGGCGCGCGGGAGCATTCAGCCTGGTGTTCAGTTTCTTTTTGCATGTTTTTCGTTTTCTTTTTTTGATTTCTACTTAATTTCTTTTTATACATCCAAATATTCTAAAAATATATTTCACAAATTATTCTACATAAAACATTTAAAAATGTTTACCAAGGATTTAAAAATGTTAAATGTCTATAGAGAAATGTTTATCACGTATACAAAAAATGTATACAGAAAAATAAATATGTATGAAACAATTTGAGCATGTATTTTTAAAAAATTAATCAAGAATTTGAAAACTGCTTGAAAAATGTTACTCAAGACTTTCGAAAATGTTAAATGTGTATATAAAAAATGTTCACCATGTATAAAAAATGATTATTTTTTATCACATATGTAAAAAAGTTAATCAACCATTTTAGAAAATGTTGAAAATATTTTTAAAATGTTAATAAAGCATTTGAAAAATGCTAAATGTGCATAGAAAACATGCTGACCATGTAATAAGTAATGATGATTTTTTTATCGTGTACTCTCTCCGTTCCTAAATATAAGTCTTTTTATAGATTACAATATGTACTATATATGAAATAAAATGAGTGAATTTAGACTTTAAAATATTCTATAACATCCGTACATAGTCTATATTGAAATCTCTAAAAGACTTATATTTAGAAACAGAGGGAGTATATAAAAATGTTAACCAACCATTTGAAAACTAGTTGAACAAGTATTTTAAAAATGTTAATAAAGCATTTGAAAGAAGTTAAATGTGTATAGTGAAAATGTTAACCATGTATTAAATATATGATGAAAACTTTGATCATGTATATAAAAAAGTTAATCAAGCATTTGAAGAAAATTGAACAAGTATTTGAAACAAATTTATCAAGCATTTGAAACATGTTTAATGTGTATAGATTTTCTTTATCATGTGTTAAAAAAAAAATTTTGCATTTGAAAAATGTTAATCATGAATTCAAAAATATTTAAAAGTGTGTATAGAAACAATGTTGACCATGTATTAAAAAAATGTTAATCTTGTATTTTAAAAATGTTAATAAAAACTTAAAAAATATGTATGGAAATTCTTTTGACCATGTATTAAAAAAGGGTGAATTTGTATTGAAAAATATTAAATATGCATTAGAAAAATATTTTTGATATACACAAAAAATGTAGAGTGAAAATCAAAAGAAACATAAGAAAAAACAACACACACAAAAAGAGGAGAAATAAGAAAACCAAGCAAAAACAAAAAAAAATTGATGAGAAACGAGAAAGAAAGGAACAAAACCTTAGAAAAAAGGGAAAAGGAAAAACCCAATGAAATTGAAAAATAAATAAAAACAAAAAAGAAAGAAAAAAACAAATGAAAAAGGAGAAAAAACAGAGAAAAAACCGGTGAAGAAACAAAATGGAAAAACTTAAAAATAAACGGACAAGAAAAGAGTGAAAACCCATATCATTTCGACTTAAGTAGTCCTGCCTTTAAATAGCACCAACTCGTGCCAAGCGCAGTTTCTTGCAGCGTCTCCTATCGACTAGAAGACTTGACACAGGCATCGTGGCTGTCGTGGACGAGCCGTGTTCCACTATGATGAGCGGCGCTGCCGAACATGGGGAAGCAAGCCATCCTTTGCGTTGAAGCATATACCTCCGGGGCTCACAATAGTCCGATGAGCGGGTTGACGGACATGGGGAAGACAATGAAGATCCGCCGCGGGCGGCCGTAGACTTGAGGGTATTCGTGTTGTGGGATCGGATATCCGCCGTAGCCAGCCGTAGACTAATTTTCCCTTAGTACGGAATAGTTTTAGTTGAAAATCGTCCAAAATGTAATGAATTTCGTATGATTTTATATGAAATCCATTGTGTTTGCATGAATTTCTTCCAGTTAGTCCCAACAATGCTTGAAATGTATAATGGTAGCGTTGGATGCCCGGCTCCCGCACTAATATACGTGTATTGGTCCCTTTCTGTCTGTGGACAAATGCCAGAGCAAAATTACGAGTCAACGTTGGAGATGCCCTAAGGCACGACCACAACACGCTCCTGGCCGCGATGGTGACTCGCTCGTGACCTTGTTGACGACGTTGACCGACAGTCTTTTACTTGACGGCGATGGCGACTCACTCCTGCTCCAAGTGGCCTCCTTTGATTTGCCAAGGTATCCCCTCCTCCTCTTCCCCACCTTCCCGTTCTCAGTTGGGGGCGGAGTGCACCTCCTTGGCGACATGGTTGTCCAGCTTGGTGATGATGAGCCCGAACCCTCTTGTTAGTTACAACCGGATTTACGACCTGCGAACCAAGCACATATTATACAATAAAAAGGGTTTTTATCAGTTATGCCACCGGTTGTGTCCCACTACTCAATTTTGCCATTAGAAGTTACAACTGCTCAAAAATGCCATCAATCCGTGAGATGCTTGCTCAAAAATGCCATTAGATATCTCAAAAATGCCATTGTTATGTTAGATGTTTGCTCAAAAATGCCATTAGACATTGTTATTTTTACGTCAAACCCGTTGACCATGTTCTATGAGAAAAATAAGCCTAGACCCACATGTCAGTTCTCTCTCTCACACAATGATATGTGCAGCCCCACTTGTCAGGAGTAACCAAGCGAATAATTTTATAGGAAAATAAGAACGTTGTTGGGATCAAGGGGGCCCTATACTTTATTGTAGTGAGATAGAGGGAGAGCTGACATGTTGGTTCATATGTATTTATGTCATTATAACAAGGCAAAAGAGATTTGAGATCACAATAATAGTGTTTAGTGGCATTTTCGAGCATGTGTCTAATGAAGAGATGGCATTTTTGAGCAGATGAAATTTTTAGTGGCAAAATTGAGTAGTGGGACATAACCGGTGGCATAACTGATAAAAACCCCAATAAAAAAATACATGCGTGTATCAGTATTTTGTTGGGGCCTTGTAAAATATAGTTACAGCCGGAAAAGAAATCCAACAATCCAATCAAGGCCTCTTCCGTTCGGGGAAGGGTTTTCGCTTTTGCAGGCAAGCCCCCAACTATCTGCCAGTCTCCACCCACTCCCCAGCCAGAGACCGCGAGCACGATCTGTCCGTTGCTTCGAAAACGGACGGCCGCGATCCCTTCCGTCGCCTCAGCGGGCGCGAGTTTCGGCAGTTCTCCCGGCTCTGTTTCCCTCCCAGCCTCCCAGGAGAGAGAGAGGCAGAAGCGGCGCCTAAACCCCACTCCGACTCCCGAATCCCCGGGGAGAGGAAAAAGCCCGCATTTTTTGTCGCCGGATCCCCCGTCCGCTTCCTCCTTGCCCCCCGCTCCACCTCCACGAACCATCGCGGAGGCGCCGCCGCTCTTGGAGTCGCCCCCCGCCCACGCCCCCGCAGATCTCCGGCGGACCCCCTGGTACGGCGGTTGTGTTTTTTATTGTTCCTTCGGTTCTTTCCCCAAATGTGTGCCCCCCATCTATCTTTTCTTCTGTTTTCTTATTATTGTGGTGCTATTAAACGGATGAGGGTCTAGGGTTGGTGTTGATTGGTGAGGCGTGTGTGTGCAGATTCGTGGCTGTCTCGCCATGGACGGCGGGGAGACCCAGGTCGTGGACGACGGAGGGACGCCGCCATTGGGTGAGCTTCCTGGTTTTGTTCTTTCCATGAGCGGTTCGTGTAAATGTGCTGACCTTAGGTTTGTGGCCGCTGCAAATAGGGTCTCCTGTTAGCTCCGGCGACACGACCCAGAGCGGGGGCGAGGAGGATGGCAACGGTCTGAGATTAGGGTCTCCAGTTAGCTCTGGTGACATGACGCAGAGCGGGGGCGAGGACGATGGCGACGCCGGTGTGCTGTATGGCGAGACGCAGCCGCTGGACGACGACGAGGAGACCGAGGCGGTTGATGATGAATTTGAGGGGGAAGGGGAGGAGAGGATGTCTGAAGACACGCAGGTGGTGGAGGACTCAGAGGATGATGCCCGTGGCGTCGCTGGGCAGACGCAGGCAGTAGAGGAGGAGGAAGTGGAAGATGGTGACAGCACGGAGGATGAAGCTGGTGATGGGGATAGGACCCAGTTGGTTGAAGAATGTGAGGTTGAGGATGGTGGGAGCGGCGAGACCCAGTTGGTCGAGGAATGTCAGGAAGAGGAGAGAGTAAATGATAGCAGCGATGATGAGGCTGCCGTTCAACGGGGGACGACCCAGTTGGTCGAGGAATGTCAGGAAGAGGAGAGGGTAAATGATAGCAGCGATGATGAGGCTGCCGATCAACATGGGATGACCCAGTTGGTTGAAGACTCGGATAAAGAGATGGGTGATGATGGCGATGATGAGTTGAGCCAGGGCACTCAAGTGCAAAGTGACGATGATGGCCTGCCAAATAATGAGACAGATGTGAAGGATTATGCCGAGGATTCGGTAGATTCTGATGCTTCCACGGAAGAAGAAGCTGACACAGGTTAGTTATCACTGGCTAACTATGCCTTTCTAGTCACATAGCTCCACATAGTCTCTGTATAATGTAAGATTCCATTAAAGTTCATTCTGGGATGTTCAATGTGCACCTTGCGGTCATTGTCCTGCGATTTTCAATAGTTATCCATGAACAGATGTGCAAAGTCAGAAGTCATACATTTGGTTGCAAACTGTACTCTGACTCAGTTGAAAATGTGGTCCCATCATGTTTTTGTTCCTGATGTTTGTTACTCCTGGCAAAGAGGTGATTAAGCTTTAGGTCTCTTGCAGTTATATCCATGATTTATTTTTTGTTGCTACAAGAGAAGTAACATGACAAATTATTGTCATTAGTAAAAAAAAGTTCTTAATACCTCTAGTTTAACATGATAAAGATTTGCACACTTTCATTGGTTTAACCTTACTCACCGGAGATCTTGCCTATGCTTGTATCTAATAGTTCTAGCTACTCCAAGGGTAATGCAAGTATCAGCAATTAGGCACACCATTTCTTAAGTACACATGAATGTTTTTGGACACACAAGTAATGTGGTAATTGGATCTACTTGAATATGGTTTTCTCTGGCTTTTCATCCAGAAATTTTCCATTTTGCAAAATTCTAGGCCAATAGGCTCTTGTTATACACATGTGATGTTCTGTGGGAAGCATGCTCAGTCCTGGTTGATCCTTATATTGTGAATGAAGGCTTTTAAATCATTAGTGTATTTTGTTGTTTTTCATTCAATACAGATGCCATGATGTTACACAAATCTGATACTCAAGACATCCCTTGGTTGTCAAATTTATTTTCCTGAATTAGAACATGAAGAACATTTTTGTTCATATCTTAACCTTAGTTTCCCTACTAAAAATTGTAGCAATAAACTGAAATCTAGTTTTTTTTTTCTAACATGCTCTCCTGTGACAAACATGTGATCTTGCCACAGTCAGAAGTTTGGGACGAGGGAAAAGGCATGATTCGACCAATGGAACATTTCTCCGAACGGAAATTGTAGACAACTCTACCTCGTGTAATGCGTCCTTTGGTGATTGCCCAGGTCGTGGGATTGATGACGGGTCTTTTGGTTATGTACAGAGCCATGAAAAAGATGGGAGTAAAAGCAAAGGCAGGTGCTCAACAGCAAAGAAGCTTTTTGCTGACACAACGAACGAAGAGAATGAAATCAAGAGCAGGTGTTTGGCTGGACTAAGCTATCTCGGATCACAGGAGCCTGGTGAGCTATCTCAAGCAAATGCTTTGGACTTTGTGGAAGGGTTGATCTCAATTAATGGCGGCATATCGTCTCAAGAACCAACACCAAAAAAATTAGAAAAAGCAAAGCCACCTGTTTCAATTAAGATGGGAACTTTACTATTGGCTGAGAAGGTTGACCGGCATAGAAGTTCCAGAGGAAAGGCAGAAGTCTTTGCATGGGTGGATAGTCGCGAGGATGATGGCGGAGGTGATTTTTTCAGGAAAAACAAGGATATCTTGTTGCAGCAATCAGCTGGCAGAGGGAAATCAGACATTCCCAGGCCAAAGAAGTGCTCCACAAAAATTGCACCTCCTGACAAGAAAATAATAGAGGGACGCAAAAGGAGAACGAAGTCCAAACTTTGTGACAAGACTGAAACTTTACCTTCATCGGATTCGAGACTACTCAAAAGTGAGGTGAAGAGTAAGAGGGCTTCTAGAAAAAGGACTAAGAAAAACCTTTTGAAAGACTTGGATGATCATCTATCAACTGCCAAACCTATTGAAAGACAGCAGGAAAAGGTCAGTGTGGATTTGCATGATGTTGGTCAGGATACTCAAATGGCTATTGAAGCTATAGAAGCACTGGCACAAAGTTCCCCTGCTGAAAACTTGTCAGCCGAAGTTGAACCTCCAGTGAAGAGAGATCTGAGAGTTGTATCTAAAGTAGAAAAAAGTAACCCAAAGAGTGACCCTCCTAGAAAGAGAACCAGCAGCGTCCAGGAAGGTGTCACGACACGTTCTAAAAGAATAAAAGTAACTGAGATGAACCACAAACCTCAGAAAGACGTGCGACAAAATTTAGAAGATCGTGCAACAAAGACGAAACATAAGCAGGCAAAGCCAGTACCACAGAAGAATAAAGTTACGAAGATAGTTGATGAAAATAAGTATGACAGTACACCTATTGCTCACCGAACAAGGCACACTGGTAGAAATAACCTCTATGAGTCTCCTGAGTTATGTTCTAATAAGAACTTAAAGAAGGCCACTGTTGGAGAAGTAAGAAATAACCATAGTGAACATGTACTCGAGAGACCGATGATTAGTGAGAGAACCGCAGAATATGGTTCGGATTCTGTGTTAAAAGAAAACACAGAGAATACATGTGCAAATAATGCTCAGGGTCTTCAGCAAAGTACTGATGCAAGCATACGGCATACCGGTGCAAATGTTGCTCAGAACCTTGAACCATTAAGAGATGAACCAACAACTCATGTCTTCCGCAGAGAGCCCTCATCTCACCCCAAACAGAGAAGAACACCTACTGCAGTGGTACCGGCAAAGGCTCCTGCAGTTACCGAGGCTGCTACAGGTCATGATGTACAACCAGAAGTGACAAGGCCATCCAAGAAAAGACGGATTTTTATTAGCAGTTCAGAACTGCTAACGTATGCAAGGAGGGAGCGCTCTGATTGCAGATCAACTTCTTTGCTGTCTAGTATTATCACACAATCATCAGCTGCTTCTCCTGTACTTGATTCTTCATCGGGAGTTAACAGCAAAACTTCTCGTTTTAGTACCTCTGATCGGCGACAAAAGAAACCACCCGGTGTTAAGGATGCAAGCAACTCACCAAAATGTAACTCTCCAGTTCCGAATAGTGCCCTGAAAACACCTTCTAAAGTGGTAAACAAATTGTCGCCTGCTTTCAGTCCTCTAAATCCATCAAAAGCTTCGAATAGGAGCTTGTTGAAATCCTCTGTTGCCAAAGAGCTGCTGGAGTTAGATCCTGAAAATGCTCTACCAAGTCGATACCGAAAGGATTCTAGAAGAAAAGATATGACCAGTTGCAGTATTATTTTCAGCCATCATTTGGATGAGGATGTGATCAAGCGTCAGAAGAAGGTAGCTACTATATTTCTGTGTTGGTACATTCTAGTCATTAATTATTTGAAATGAGGTATAATTGTAACGCTATGTTGTAGATCTTGGCACGCTTAGGAGCCCATGAAGCACTTTCCGTTGCAGATGCAACACATTTTGTGGCGGATGGTTTTTACCGCACAAAGAATATGCTGGAGGCAGTTACACGTGGCAAACTGGTGGTGACATCAATGTGGCTTGAAAGTTGTGGAGCAGCAGGCTGTTTTGTAAACGATAAGAAGTATATTCTGAGGGATGCCAAAAAGGAAAAGGAGATGGGTTTCAGCATGCCTATATCACTGGCCTCAGCTTGCAAGAGTCCTCTGCTGTTGGTAAAGTGAATTGTATAATTTTCTTTTGCCTCAGTCTTTCCTAGATCGTTTTCTAATTATATTTATTAAAAAAATGCAGGGAAAAAGAGTGTTTGTGACACAAAATGTGAAGCCAAGTCGGGAGGTGGTGACAAGCTTGGTTTCCGCATCTTCTGGGCAGGTTATTGCCATATATTCTTTTTGAAAAATACTTGATGTTCTTTGTGTTAAATGGCATGTTTACATTGGCTGGATGATATCTAGAATCAGATGTATAGGATCTGCTTGGAACCATTTGCTAGTGTCAATTTTGCAGTCTGTATGGTAATGTCATGTGAAACCAATAAACCTATTCTGTTCATGAATAAAGCCGTCAAAAAAATATTAGCTGGCTATCAGGCCAAATGTTTGATTAATCTTTTTGTACAAAAGGAAGATTATTTATACTTATTTAGGTACTCTGCTTTTAGGATTCATGAAGTTACACAAAACTGCAGATCTTTACTCATTCAGGTACTCTGGTTTTAGGGTTCATTAAGTTCCAGAAAACTGCAGAATGTTTTACTTATTTAGGTACTCTGTTTTTACGAACTCACTTTTTTACTCTTTTTTGTACCATACTCCCATATTTGCCATGGGATCTTAACTCCTCATAATCATGCGTCCTGCTGCTTGCCACAAAGTTCTTGATTTGCAGAAAGATGCAGTTCTGTCCTTTAACTTTGTGGATTTTGTGCAGCCATTGGAGAGGATGGGTAGGTCCATAAGGAAGGAAAAGGAAGCACCAGATGACCTACTGGTCATCTCATGTGAAGAGGACTACGAAACATGCGCTCCACTCGTCGAGAAAGGTTATGATTAGTTATATCGTATATCTCACTCTGCTCCATATTTTGTCGTCCAGAATCAGAATCTGGACTGCCAGCTTATGTAAAGATGAACCTGCAGGTGTTGATGTTTTCGATGCGGAGCTTCTGCTGAACGGTATAGTCACCCAGAAGCTCGATTACGAGAGGTTTGTGACGAAACCCTGATGCTAGGCTTGTTTCAAATAATTTAAACTTGAATTTTCCCTTGATAGATAGACCAAAGCCGCTGTTTGTTGATCTGCATGCAGGCACCGCCTTTTCTTGGACCGTGTGAAGCAGACCCGCTCGACGAGGTGGCTGAAAGACGGTGCCCACGGGCGGTTTGTGCCCATATCGAAGAGTTGATACCATAGCAGTGTAAATGTATGGTGTGGTACAGCCCATGCCTGTTTTATGCCCATCCTCGAGTTCTAGCTCGGTTGTGATTAAAATCTGTAAGTTGTAGGGTGTTTATATGTGTCTCGGTTGCTTTAAACCTTTGTTTGCATGCATCTTGGTCACGCTTGTGGCTGCTCATGAGTTATGATGGCCAGTTTCTAATGGCTGCCTTGATCCTCCTCTTTTTATACTCCTTTTGTTTTTATTTACTCTGTATATTAGCTTTGACCTAAGTCAAACTTTAGACCAAGTTCATCGAAAGCAATCTAAACTTTCGCAATTAAAAATATACTCCCTCCGTGTAACGCCCTCGATGCGTCTATATCTCCCATGTGTCGAAGCATGACTTAGAGGCATAACCGCATTGAAAGCAATGTCGTAAGTGAGGTAATCTTTGCAAACAATCTATATAATACAATAAGGGAAAAGAATACATAGTTAGCTTACACTCGCCATGTCACACAAATAGCATAAATAAGTCATTACATTCATCCAATTACACTCAAGGTCCGACTACGGAACCAAAATGAAGATAAACCTCAAATGCAACAAAGTCCCCGATCGCCCTAACTGGGCACCAGTACTGATCATCTGGGAAAGACGCATAGTAACGACGAGAGTCTTCATCAAACTCCCACTTGAGCTCGGTCATATCATCTGGAGCGGTATCATCGGTCCCTGCATCTGGTTTTGGAAGGAATCTGTGAGTCATGGGGACTCAGCAATCTCACACCCTCGCGATCAAGACTATTTAAGCTTATAGTTAAGGTAAATGTATGAGGTGGAGCTGCAGCAAGCGACTAGCATATATGGTGGCTAATATGCGCAAAAGAGAGCGAGAAGAGAAGGCAAAAGCACGGTTGAACAACTATGATCAAGAAGTGATCCTAGAACAACCTACGTCAAGCATTACTCCAACACCGTGTTCACTTCCCGGACGCCGCCGAGAAGAGATCATCACGGTTACACACGCGGTTGGTGCATTTTAATTAAGTTAAGTTTCAGGTTATCTACAACCGGACATTAACAAATTCCCATCTGCCCATAACCGCGAGCACAGCTTTCGAAAGTTCAAATCCCTGCAGGGGAGTCCCAACTTAGCCTATCACAAGATCTCACGGTCAACGAAGGATATTCCTTCTCCCAAGACAATCCGATCAGACTCGGCATCCCGGTTACAAGACATCCTCGACAATGGTAAAACAAGTCTAGCAACACCGCCCGAATGTGCCGACAAATCCCGATAGGAGCTGCACATATCTCGTTCTCAGGGCACACTCAGATGAGCGCTCCGTACAACTAAAACCAAACCTCGAGTTTCCCCGAGGGGGTGCTGCAAAGGGCTATAGTTTGGACCAACACTCAGAGGAGCACTGGCCCCTCGGGGGGGGGGGGGGGTTAATAAAGATGACCCTCGGGCTCCAGAAACCCAAGGGAAAAAGAGGCTAGGCGGCAAATGGTAAAACCAATGTTGGGCATTGCTGGAGGAGTTTTATTCAAGGCGAACTGTCAAGGGGTTCCCATTATAACCCAACCGTGTAAGGAACGCAAAATCCGGGAACATAACACCGATATGACGGAAACTAGGGCGGCAAGAGTGGAACAAAACACCATGCATAAGGCCGAGCCTTCCACCCTTTACCAAGTATATATGTGCATTAAGATAAACAAGATAATATGATGATATCCCAACAATAAACAAGTTCCAACAAGGAACGATCTCCAATCTTCACCTGCAACTAGCAACGCTATAAGAGGGGCTGAGCAAAGCGGTAACATAGCCAAACAACGGTTTGCTAGGACATGGTGGGTTAGAGGTTTGACATGGCAATATGGGAGGCATGATAAGCAAGTGGTAGGTATCGTAGCATAGGCATAGCAAAAGAGCGAGCATCTAGCAAGCAAAGATATAAGTGATTTTGAGGGTATGGTCATCTTGCCTGCAAAGTTCTCAGAGTTGCCTTGATCCTCGTAAGCGTACTCAACGGGCTCCTCGTTCACGTACTCATCTCCCGGCTCTACTGTAACGCCCCGAGACCGTTGCGCCAGGTGTCTTCCAGTTGTTCGTTGTTGTTGCCATGTCATTTGCTTGCGTGTTGCATCTTATCATGTCATCATGTGCATTGCATCATCATGTTTTAAAACTTGCATCCGTTCGGGTTCCCCAGTTCCTTCCGTTGTTCGTTCTGAGCCCAGACACACTTGCACGCGCCCGCGGCATGTCCGAAATAGTATTTTATAAGTGGCCGGAAAATGTTCTCGGAATGGGATAAAAGTTGGCGTGTGGTCTTATTATAGTGTAGATAGACCGCCTGTCAAGTTTCATTGCATTCAGAGTTCGTTTGATAGCCCAACTGTTAAACTATAGCGGCAATATAGCCGGTCAAATGTCGGACGTTTTCGGTCTCCGGAAACAGTCGCCGGGCCTCCCTCTCTTCTCTCCTCTCAGCTCGAGACCGTCTACACAGCCCACCTAGTTCCATCCTCCTTCCCCTCTTCGCTTCCGGAGTTGTCCGATGCGATCGCACGGTCCGAGACCCTCTCTGCTCAGTGCATCGAAAACCCTCACGTGCGCGTCCGAAACTGTCCCGGACCCGACTCAGGCTGTCGCTACCGCTGTGTTCGGAACATCCCCAAACATCTACAAAATATCACCGTTTTCTTATTTGGACTCCCTAACCTACTTTTCCTGATCGTCTGTTTTTGATCGGAGGGACTAGGTAGCCCCTAACCTAATCCCCTGCTATATATAAATAGGTCCAACCCTAGATCCTAGGTGCCTTGTCCCATCGATCCAATCGCGCCACCGCCACTCCCTCCAATCCCGAGCGCGCCGCCACCCACCTGGTCTCATCCTTGTTTTCCGCTCCTGCCCAATCCAATCCAGAGATCTCCACCCGCTGTGAGCCGTCGGATTGAGGATCCAACGACCCAGTTCACCCCAAGCCCCACGTTCGCACCGCCCCATCTCTGCAGCCTCCTCCTTCCTCGGCCCCGAGCAGGAGAGCAGCCCGCCGGCCAGCCAGGCCACCGGAACTCCCTCCACCATCGAGCACCGCAAGCAGATGAGCCCCGCGCCCTCCTCGTCTCTCCTTCCTTCGCCTGCCTTCTTCTCTCTTCTCCTCTGCTCCTCACTTTTCCCTCTCTATCTCTTGAAGGAGCACCCAACCGGAGCCCTGCAACCTCACGCCGCCAGTTCCTCGACGCCGGCGTGCCCCATCTCGGCCCAGATCCGGTCGACCTCGAGTCCCTCAACCCGTTCCCTCCTACCTCGTCGCCGGACCCATGCCATGGTCTCCGCCAAGTTCATCGGGACGCCACTGCCTCCCACCGCCCGGATCGAGACCAGATGAGCCGCCACGCCGGATCCCTGCGCCCTGGACCTCCCCGGCCCTACATCGCGAGCCGCCGCCGACCTCTGTTCGCCTACATGCCGTCCCCGTTGTCAAATGCTGCAGGCGTCGTCGTGTCCCTGCTTCCTCTACTTCGAGGACAAGCCTGGCGCTCGCTGGTGCCCGTTGACCCAGCCGGCCCACATCCGTCCAGCGCCAAGGCCGGCCCAACACCAAGACGCCAAGGCCCGATTCCCTAAAGCCCAACGTGAGGAAGCCCACCTCCTGTTTGCTCCTGTGCAGCCTAGTTCGGGCCAGATTCGGCCCAGTTCCTATTTTTTTTTCAGATCTGCATTTTAGCCATTTTCCAGAGATGTCAGTTTTACAGAAAAGACCCTCGTGTTCATGCATATAATAACTCACAATTCGTGCACCGGATTAAAATGATTTATATATGAAACTTGCTCAGAATTTTGTCTAGTTTAATAATATGTCACTTTCATCCATGTTTATAATGTATAAAATGATGTTTGTTTAAATTTGCTCCTATGCCATGCTAAAATGATTTAATTCATAACTAAATAATCGTAGCTCCGTTTTTAACAAACTTTGTATGTAATTGGGGTAGAATTTTGTCTAGTTTATCATGGTGGCATTATTTTGCATGTTTAACAACTCTAAAATTGTGTTTAGGGCAGAACAGTACCAAACCTAATATATGCATATGGGGATTTACCGGAATTGTTGTTCGTTGCTTCCGGCCTCATTTAAACTTGACTAGATATGTAGTTTTACTTAGCTTCACCTCTTGCCATGTTTAACAACATTTAATATTGTTGGGTACATAAACGGGATCAAACTAAATAACTTATCGTGGTGTTTCATCAATATGCAACTCGTTGCATATTGAGCTCCATTTAATTTGTAGGATTGCTTGTGCACTTTGCCATGTCATGCTTCATTAAACCGGACATGCATCATACTTGGTTGTGCATCATGCCTTGGTCATGTGTTGGTTTTTTACTATGTTGTTTGCTCCTTTCTGGTGTTGCTTCTTCGGGTTGGTTCCGATAACATCATGTTGTGAGGATTCGTTCGACTACGACCGTTTGACTTCTTCATGGACTCGTTCTTCTTCCTTGCGGGATTTCAGGCAAGATGATCATACCCTCGAAATCACTTCTATCTTTGCTTTGCTAGATGCTCGCTCTTTTGCTATGCCTATGCTGCGATACCTACCACTTGCTTATCATGCCTCCCATATTGTGAACCAAGCCTTTAACCCACCTTGTCCTAGCAAACCGTTGTTTGGCTATGTTACCGCTTTGCTCAGCCCCTCTTATAGCGTTGTTAGTTGCAGGTGAAGATTGAAGTTTGTTCCTTGTTGGAACATGGAGATGTTGTTCCTTGTTGGAACATGTTTACTTGTTGGGATATCACAATATATCTTATTTAATTAATGCATCTATATACTTGGTAAAGGGTGGAAGGCTCGGCCTTATGCCTGGTGTTTTGTTCCACTCTTGCCGCCCTAGTTTCCGTCATATCGGTGTTATGTTCCCGGATTTTGCGTCCCTTACGCGGTTGGGCTATAATGGGAACCCCTTGACAGTTCGCCTTAAGTAAAGCTCTTCCAGCAATGCCCAACATTGGTTTTACCATTCGCCACCTAGCCTTTTATTTTCCCTTGGGAGTCGCGCTCCTGAGGGTCATCATTATTTTACCCCCCGGGCCAGTGCTCCTCTGAGTGTTGGTCCAACTTGTCAGCCGCCGGTGGCCACCAGGGGCAACTCTGGGCTGGCCTACCGAAAGTTTAGACAATCCGGTGTGCCCTGAGAAAGAGATATGTGCAGCTCCTATCGGGATTTATCGGCACATTCGGGCGGTGTTGCTGGTTTAGTTTTACCCTGTCGAAATGTCTTGTTGTACCGGGATACCGAGTCTGATCGGAATGTCTTGGGAGGAGGTCTATTCCTTCGTTGACCGTGAGAGCTTGTCATGGGCTAAGTTGGGACACCCCTGCAGGGATTTGAACTTTCGAAAGCCGTGCCCGCGGTTATGGGCAGATGGGAATTTGTTAACATCCGGTTGTAGAAAACCTGAATTTGACCTTAATTAAAATGCATCAACTGCGTGTGTAACCGTGATGGTCTCTTTCCGGCAGTGTCCGGGAAGTGAACACGGTTGTTGGAGTTATGCTTGACGTAGGTTGTTCTAGGATCACTTCTTGATCATACTTTTATCAATCGTGCTTTGTCTTCTCTTCTCGCTCTCATTTGCGTATGTTAGCCACCATATATGCTAGTCGCTTGCCGCAGCTCCACCTTATACCTTTTACCTTACCCATAAGCTTAAATAGTCTTGATCGCGAGGGTGTGAGATTGCTGAGTCCCCGTGGCTCACAGATACTTCCAAAACCAGTTTGCAGGTGCCGATGAGTCCGTGCAGATGACGCAACCCAGCTCAGGAGGAGCTCGTTGAAGATCTTGTCCTTTATGTTGTTTCGTTCTAGTTGATCAGTAGTGGAGCCCAGTTGGGGTCGATCGGGGACCTTGTCGCATTTGGGGTTCTTCTTTTATTTGGGTTCCGTAGTCGGACCTTGATTGTATTTGGATGATGTAATGCTTTATTCATGTAATTGTGTGAAGTGGCGATTGTAAGCCAACTATGTATCTTTTTCCCTTATGTATTACATGGGTTGTGTGAAGATTACCTCACTTGCGACATTGCTTTCGATGCGGTTATGCCTCTAAGTCGTGCTTCGACACGTTGGAGATATAGCCGCATCGAGGGCGTTACATCTACCCAAGCAAGAACAACAAGCAAAAGGAACACAATCAACCACGTGCAATGCTCAAGTAACATGATGCAAAACATGGTATGATATGCGGGATGCGATATGTGATGCATAGCCATGATTTGGAAAGGAATGATTGAACCTGACCTCAACTTGGAAAATCAAGAGTGCCACTGGAAAGGTGAGTTGATTTCGGTCAAAATCGATATAAAGATCACCGGAATCGGATGCACGGTTTGGAAATGGCAAGCAAAACAAATATGGCACCAGTCTGCAATAAACAGCAAGTAGCCTTCTAAATGCATCAAGAACAACATGCTACAGTGCTCCAACATGACAACAAAATACATGGCAGGGATCCACTCATGATGCTTGACAAAAAATGAACATTGAGCTACGGCTAACTCACTCATTAACAAGTTCAAACAAGCATGGCAAAAGAGCAAAAGATTACTGGTTTCAGACTTGGTGAAATTAACAGCATGTCAGGAATTTATCATCAGGAAGCAATGTTTAGAGCACGATAACTACATGCTACAGGAACATATCATGGCAAAGTAAGGCATGGTATGAAGCTACTCTAAGCATATAACAAAAGTCCCTTAGTGACCATGAGCCAAAAGGGATCAGAAAATACAATTGCAACCATGTGAACATAGCAAAAACATAAACAGATTCAGACTTAGTGAAAAACTGGAGCATGGCAAAACAGATAACGAGTAGGCATGTTTACGAGCTCTATGCACTCAATATGATGCATTGCATGAAAAACTAAGCATACACCCAGCAAATAGACATTGGCATAGAGGCTAGACATGGCAAGAACAACAACATAGCATGCACGGATCAACAACAATAAGCTTGGCAAAATCGCTAAATATGTTAACAATCTGCCAGGAACATTTTATAGCAAAAGTAGAGCTCGATTGACTCAAGCTAGGGTGCTCCATAATTGCAAACAAAGACATGGATGGATAGAGCACAACATTATCTACAAAACATCCTTACTGATCATGCTCAAAAGAGGCACGGATCACTAGGAAACAACATGAACATATGGCATAAAAATAATGACAGTGCAAGGACTTAGTGAAATTCTAAGTCCCTGAAATCAGCATCATTGAGTAAGCTACTTTGCATGGTTGTTCTAGTCACCACAAAGATCACAAAAATACAAGGCATGCACCCCTGTAAAGATGGCATGGCATTCTTCAAAACACATGTAGAGCTCAGGATCATAGCATGCACACATTAATCATGGCAAAAATGACAAAAGTGCATTTGCTGAAACAGATCTCAAATTATCCTCACATAGCCCTCTTCCAACAGCATATCGGGCATCAAGATGAGCTCAAATAAAAATGACGCAATGAGATGAAATGATCTACTCGTCGAGACGAACATTTTGATATGCTACACGCATGAATCGGAGCTATGATGAGGAAGTTATGGCATGTCAAAGATTGCAAAAATGCTAGGGTTTTGGGACGAAAAAGTCAACCCCAAACGAGTCCAGATCTGGATCCGGTCTTGCACGCGGCCCGAGGTTCGTTAGATCCGAGCTCCTGTTTGCCGGAGATGGTGGGGACTTGCTGGGGCGGCTCGTCGGCCGGAGAGGAAGACGGCGGAGGCGGCGAGATGCGGTCGGTGGCGGCGCCGAAGCAGCGAGCCGAGACGGCGGCGCGCCTCCCGGAGCTTGTCGGCGACGAGGCAGCGAGGTCGACGGCGGCCGGCGACGACCTTGGCGGTGGAGACAGCGGGGCGCGGGCGATGAAGAGGCGGCGGGGCGCGACCCGGATGGGCCTCGGGGGCCGGCGATGGGCTTCCCGGGCCCTGGCGGCACGGCGATCTGGGGACCGGGCGGCGGCGAATAGGGCAGCGTGTTGGGGAACGTAGCAGAAATTCAAAATTTTCCTACGTGTCACCAAGATCTATCTATGGAGAGACCAGCAACGAGGGGAAGGAGAGTGCATCTACATACCCTTGTAGATCGCTAAGCGGAAGCGTTCAAGAGAACGGGGTTGATGGAGTCGTACTCGTCGTGATCCAAATCACCGATGATCCTAGTGCCGAACGGATGGCACCTCCGTGTTCAACACACGTACAACCCGGTGACGTCTCCCATGCCTTGATCCAGCAAGGAGAGAGGGAGAGGTTAGGGAAGACTCCATCCAACAGCAGCATGACGGCGTGGTGGTGGTGGAGGAGCGTGGTACTCCAGCAGGGCTTCGCCAAGCACCGCAAGAAACAAGGAGAAAGAGAGGTAGGGCTGCGCCAATAAGAGGAGAGGAACTCATGTGTATTGGGCAGCCCAAACCTCAACTATATATAGGGGGAGGGGAGGGGCTGCGCCCCCACCTAGGGTTCCCTCCCTAGGGGTGGCGGCAGCCCCCTAGATCCCATCTAGGGGCGGCCAAGGGGAGGGGAGAGGGGGAGGCGCACCAGGGTGGGCCTTAGGGCCCATCTGCCCTAGGGTTTGCCCCTTCCCCTCTTCCTTGTGCCTTGGGCCTTGGTGGGGGGGGGGGGGCGCACCAGCCCACCTGGGGCTGGTCCCCTCCCACACTTGGCCCATGCAGCCCTCCGGGGCTTGTGGCCCCACTTGGTGGACCCCCGAGACCCTCCCGGTGGTCCCGGTACATTACCGATAAAACCCGAAACTTTTTCGGTGACCAAAACAGGACTTCCCATATATAAATCTTTACATCCGGACCATTTCAGAACTTCTCGTGAAGTCCGAGATCTCATCCGGGACTCCGAACAACATTCGGTAACCACAAGAAACTTCCTTTATAACCCTAGCGTCATCGAACCTTAAGTGTGTAGACCCTACGGGTTCGGGAAACATGTAGACATGACCGAGACACTTCTCCGATCAATAACCAATAGCGGGATCTGGATACCCATGTTAGCTCCCACATGCTCCACGATGATCTCATCGGATGAACCACGATGTCCAGGACTTAATCAATCCCGTATACAATTCCCTTTGTCTAGTGGTACGATACTTGCCCGAGATTCGATCGTCGGTATCCATATACCTTGTTCAATCTCGTTACCGGCAAGTCTCTTTACTCATTCCGTAACACATCATCCCACGATCAACTCCTTGATCACATTGTGCACATTATGATGATGTCCTACCAAGTGGGCCCAGAGATACCTCTCCGTTTACACGGAGTGACAAATCCTAGTCTCGATTCGTGCCAACCCAACAGACACTTTCGGAGATACCTGTAGTGTACCTTTATAGCCACCCAGTTACATTGTGACGTTTGGCACACCCAAAGCACTCCTACGGTATCCGGGAGTTGCACAATCTCATGGTCTAAGAAAATGATACTTGACATTATAAAAGCTTTAGCATACGAACTACATGATCTTGTGCTAGGCTTAGGATTGGGTCTTGTCCATCACATCATTCTCCTAATGATGTGATCCCGTTATCAACGACATCCAATGTCCTGTTGGGGAACGCAGTAATTTCAAAAAATTTCCTACGCACACGCAAGATCATGGTGATGCACAGCAACGAGAGGGGAGAGTGTTGTCTACGTACCAACGCAGACCGACTGCGGAAGCGATCTCACAACGTAGAGGAAGTAGTCGTACGTCTTCTTCCCGATCCGACCGATCCAAGCACCGTTACTCCGGCACCTCCGAGTTCTTAGCACACGTTCAGCTCGATGACGTTCCTCTGGCTCCGATCCAGCAAAGCGTCGAGGAAGAGTTCCGTCAGCACGACGGCGTGATGACGATCTTGATGTACTACCGACGCAGGGCTTCGCCTAAGCACTACAACGGTACGATCGAGGTGGAATTTGGTGGCAGGGGGCACCACACACGGCTAAGGAACGATCTCAAGGATCAAGTTGTGTGTCTATGGGGTGCCCCCTGCCCCCGTATATAAAGGTTGGAGGAGGGGGGCTGGCCGGCCAAGAGAGAGGAGGCGCAGGGGGAGTCCTACTCCCACCGGGAGTAGGACTCCTCCCCTCCAATCCTATTCCAACTAGGACTCTTGGGGGGGAAAGGAGAGAGAGGGGGCCGGCCCACCTTTCCTAGTCCTACTAGGACTTGGGGAAGGGGGGGGGGGGGCGCCGGCTAGGCTGTGGCTGCCTCTTCTCTCTTTTCCACTAAGGCCCAATAGGCCCATTAGCCTCCCGGGGGGTTCCGGTAACCCTCCCGGTATTCCGGTAAAATCCCGATTTCACCCGGAACACTTCCTATGTCCAAACATAGGCTTCCAATATATCAATCTTTACGTCTCGACCATTTCGAGACTCCTCGTCATGTCCATGATCTCATCCGGGACTCCGAACAACCTTCGGTACATCAAAATGCATAAACTCATAATAACTGTCATCGTAACGTTAACCGTGCGGACCCTACGGTTCGAGAACAATGTAGACATGACCGAGACACGTCTCCGGTCAATAACCAATAGCGGGACCTGGATGCCCATATTGGCTCCTACATATTCTACGAAGATCTTTATCGGTCAGACCGCATAACAACATACGTTGTTCCCTTTGTCATCGGTATGTTACTTGCCCGAGATTCGATCGTCGGTATCCAATACCTAGTTCAATCTCGTTACCGGCAAGTCTCTTTACTCGTTCCGTAATACATCATCTCACAACTAACATATTAGTTGCAGTGCTTGCAAGGCTTATGTGATGTGCATTACCGAGAGGGCCCAGAGATACCTCTCCGACAATCGGAGTGACAAACCCTAATCTCGAAATACGCCAACCCAACATCTACCATTGGAGACACCTGTAGTACTCCTTTATAATCACCCAGGTACGTTGTGACGTTTGGTAGTACCCAAAGTGTTCCTCCGGTAAACGGGAGTTGCATAATCTCATAGTTATAGGAACATGTATAAGTCATGAAGAAAGCAATAGCAACATACTAAACGATCGGGTGCTAAGCTAATGGAATGGGTCATGTCAATCAGATCATTCTACTAATGATGTGACCTCGTTAATCAATAACAACTCCTTGTTCATGGTTAGGAAACATAACCATCTTTGATTAACGAGCTAGTCAAGTAGAGGCATACTAGTGACACTCTGTTGGTCTATGTATTCACACATGTATTATGTTTCCGGTTAATACAATTCTAGCATGAATAATAAACATTTATCATGATATAAGGAAATAAATAATAACTTTATTATTGCCTCTAGGGCATATTTCCTTCAGTCTCCCACTTGCACTAGAGTCAATAATCTAGATTACACAGTAATGATTCTAACACCCATGGAGCCTTGGTGCTGATCATGTTTTGCTCGTGGAAGAGGCTTAGTCAACGGGTCTGCAACATTCAGATCCGTATGTATCTTGCAAATCTCTATGTCTCCCACCTGGACTAAATCCCGGATGGAGTTGAAGCGTCTCTTGATGTGTTTGGTCCTCTTGTGAAATCTGGATTCCTTTGCCAAGGCAATTGCACCAGTATTGTCACAGAAGATTTTCATTGGACCCGATGCACTAGGTATGACACCTAGATCGGATATGAACTCCTTCATCCAGACTCCTTCGTTTGCTGCTTCCGAAGCAGCTATGTACTCCGCTTCACATGTAGATCCCGCTACGACGCTTTGTTTAGAACTGCACCAACTGACAGCTCCACCGTTTAAAGTAAACACGTATCCGGTTTGCGATTTAGAATCGTCCGGATCAGTGTCAAAGCTTGCATCAACGTAACCTCTTACGGTGAGCTCTTTGTCACCTCCATATACGAGAAACATATCCTTAGTCCTTTTCAGGTATTTCAGGATGTTCTTGACCGCTGTCCAGTGATCCATTCCAGGATTACTTTGGTACCTCCCTGCTAAACTTATAGCAAGGCACACATCAGGTCTGGTACACAGCATTGCATACATGATAGAGCCTATGGCTGAAGCATAGGGAACATCTTTCATTTTCTCTCTATCTTCTGCAGTGGTCGGGCATTGAGTCTTACTCAACTTCACACCTTGTAGCACAGGCAAGAACCCTTTCTTTGCTTGATCCATCTTGAACTTCTTCAAAATTTTGTCAAGGTATGTGCATTGTGAAAGTCCAATTAAGCGTTTTGATCTATCTCTATAGATCTTTATGCCTAATATGTATGCAGCTTCCCCGAGGTCTTTCATCGAAAAACTTTTATTCAAATATCCTTTTATGCTATCCAGAAATTCTATATCATTTCCAATTAGCAATATGTCATCCACATATAATATCAGAAATGCTACAGAGCTCCCACTCACTTTCTTGTAAATACAGGCTTCTCCAAAAGTCTGTATAAAGCCAAATGCTTTGATCACACTATCAAAGCGTGTATTCCAACTCCGAGATGCTTGCACCAGTCCATAAATGGATCGCTGGAGTTTGCATACTTTGTTAGCTCCTTTTGGATCGACAAAACCTTATGGTTGTACCATATACAACTCTTCTTCCAGAAATCCATTCAGGAATGCAGTTTTGACATCCATCTGCCATATTTCATAATCATAAAATGCGGCAATTGCTAACATAATTCTGACGGACTTAAGCATCGCTACGGGTGAGAAGGTCTCATCGTAGTCAACCCCTTGAACTTGTCGAAAACCTTTTGCGACAAGTCGAGCTTTATAAACAGCAACATTACCGTCAGCGTCAGTCTTTTTCTTGAAGATCCATTTATTCTCAATTGCTTGCCGATCATCGGGCAAGTCAACCAAAGTCCATACTTTGTTCTCATACATGGATCCCATCTCAGATTTCATGGCCTCAAGCCACTTTGTGGAATCTGGGCTCACCATCGCTTCTTCATAGTTCGTAGGTTCATCATGATCTAGCATCATGACTTCCAGAACTGGATTACCGTACCACTCTGGTGCGGATCTCACTCTGGTTGATCTACGTGGTCCAGTAGAATCTTGATCTGAAGCTTCATGATCATCGTCATTAGCTTCCTCACTGATTGGCATAGGTGTCGCAGAAACAGTTTTCTGTGATGTACTATTTTCCAATAAGGGAGCAGGTACAGTTACCTCGTCAAGTTCTACTTTCCTCCCACTCACTTCTTTCGAGAGAAACTCCTTCTCTAGAAATGATCCATTCTTAGCAACGAATGTCTTGCCTTCGGATCTGTGATAGAAGGTATACCCAACAGTTTCCTTTGGGTATCCTATGAAGAAACATTTCTCCGCTTTGGGTTCGAGCTTATCAGGTTGAAGCTTTTTCACATAAGCATCGCAGCCCCAAACTTTAAGAAACGACAACTTTGGTTTCTTGCCAAACCATAGTTCATAAGGCGTCGTCTCAACGGATTTTGATGGTGCCCTATTTAACGTGAATGCGGCCGTCTCTAAAGCATAACCCCAAAACGATAGCGGTAAATCAGTAAGAGACATCATAGATCGCACCATATCTAGTAAAGTACGATTACGACGTTCGGACACACCATTACGCTGTGGTGTTCCGGGTGGCGTGAGTTGCGAAACTATTCCACAATTTTTCAGATGTATACCAAACTCGTAACTCAAATATTCTCCTCCACGATCAGATCGTAGAAACTTTATTTTCTTGTTACGATGATTTTCAACTTCACTCTGAAATTCTTTGAACCTTTCAAATGTTTCAGATTTATGTTTCATTAAGTAGATATACCCATATCTGCTTAAATCATCTGTGAAGGTGAGAAAATAACGATATCCGCCACGAGCCTCAATATTCATCGGACCACATACATCGGTATGTATGATTTCCAATAAATCTGTTGCTCTCTCCATAGTACCGGAGAACGGTGTTTTAGTCATCTTGCCTATGAGGCACGGTTCGCAAGTACCAAGTGATTCATAATCAAGTGATTCCAAAAGCCCACCAGTATGGAGTTTCTTCATGCGCTTTACACCGATATGACCTAAACGGCAGTGCCACAAATAAGTTGCACTATCATTATTAACTTTGCATCTTTTGGCTTCTACATTATGAATATGTGTATTACTATCTTCGAGATTCAACAAGAATAGACCACTCTTCAAAAGTGCATGACCATAAAAGATATTACTCATATAAATAGAACAACCATTATTCTCTGATTTAAATGAATAACCGTCTCGCATTAAACAAGATCCAGATATAATGTTCATGCTCAACGCTGGCACCAAATAACAATTATTTAGGTCTAATATTAATCCCGAAGGTAGATGTAGAGGTAGCGTGCCGACCGCGATCACATCGACTTTGGAACCGTTTCCCACGCGCATCGTCACCTCGTCCTTTGCTAGTGTCCACTTATTCCGTAGTCCCTGTTTCGAGTTGCAAATATTAGCAACAGAACCAGTATCAAATACCCAGGTGCTACTGCGAGCTCTAGTAAGGTACACATCAATAACATGTATATCACATATACCTTTGCTCACTTTGCCATCCTTCTTATCCGCCAAATACTTGGGGCAGTTCCGCTTCCAGTGACCAGTCTGCTTGCAGTAGAAGCACTCAGTTTCAGGCTTAGGTCCAGACTTGGGTTTCTTCTCCTGAGCAGCAACTTGCTTGCTGTTCTTCTTGAAGTTTCCCTTCTTCTTCCCTTTACCCTTTTTCTTGAAACTAGTGGTCTTGCTAACCATCAACACTTGATGCTCCTTTTTGATTTCTACCTCCGCAGCTTTCAGCATTGCGAAGAGCTCGGGAATAGTCTTGTTCATCCCTTGCATATTATAGTTCATCACGAAGCTCTTGTAGCTTGGTGGTAGTGATTGGAGAATTCTGTCAATGACGCAATCATCTGGAAGATTAACTCCCATCTGAATCAAGTGATTATTATACCCAGACATTTTGAGTATATGCTCACTGACAGAACTGTTCTCCTCCATCTTACAGCTATAGAACTTATTGGAGACTTCATATCTCTCAATTCGGGCATTTGCTTGAAATATTAACTTCAACTCCTGGAACATCTCATATGCTCCATGACGTTCAAAACGTCGTTGAAGTCCCGATTCTAAGCCGTAAAGCATGGCACACTGAACTATCGAGTAGTCATCAGCTTTGCTCTGCCAGACGTTCATAACATCTGGCGTTGCTCCAGCAGCAGGCCTGTCACCCAGCGGTGCTTCCAGGACGTAATTTCTGTGCAGCAATGAGGATAATCCTCAGGTTACGGACCCAGTCCGTGTAATTGCTACCATCATCTTTCAACTTTGCTTTCTCAAGGAACGCATTAAAATTCAACGGAACAATAGCACGAGCCATCTATCTACAAGCAACATAAACAAGCAAGATACTATCAGGTACTAAGTTCATGATAAGTTTAAGTTCAGTTAATCAAATTACTTAGGAACTCCCACTTAGATAGACATCCCTCTAATCCTCTAAGTGATCACGTGATCCAAATCAACTAAACCATAACCGATCATCACGTGAGATGGAGTAGTTTTCAATGGTGAACATCGTCATGTTGATCATATCTACTATATGATTCACGCTCGACCTTTCGGTCTCTGTGTTCCGAGGCCATATCTGCATATGCTAGGCTCGTCAAGCATAACCTGAGTATTCTGCGTGTGCAAAACTGGCTTGCACCCGTTGTAGATGGACGTAGAGCTTATCACACCCGATCATCACGTGGTGTCTGGGCACGACGAACTTTGGCAATGGTGCATATTCAGGGAGAACACTTCTTGATAATTTAGTGAGAGATCATCTTATAATGCTACCGTCAATCAAAGCAAGATAAGATGCATAAAAGGATAAACATCACATGCAATCAATATAAGTGATATGATATGGCCATCATCATCTTGTGCTTGTGATCTCCATCTCCGAAGCACCGTCATGATCACCATCGTCACCGGCGCGACACCTTGATCTCCATCGTAGCATCGTTGTTGTCTCGCCAATCTTATGCTTTCACGACTATTACTACCGTTTAGTAATCTAGTAAAGCATTACATCGCGATTGCATTGCATACAATAAAGCGACAACCATATGGCTCCTGCCAGTTGCCGATAACTCGGTTACAAAACATGATCATCTCATACAATAAAATCAGCATCATGTCTTGACCATATCACATCACAACATACCTTGCAAAAACAAGTTAGACGTCCTCTACTTTGTTGTTGCAAGTTTTACGTGGCTGCTACGGGCTTAAGTAAGAACACATCTCACCTACGCATCAAAACCACAACGATAGTTCGTCAAATAGACTCCGTTTTAACCTTCTCAAGGACCGGGCGTAGTCACACTTGGTTCAACTAAAGTTGGAGAGACAGTCTTCCGCAAGCCATCTATGTGCAAAGCACGTCGAGGGAACCGGTCTCGCGTAAGAGTACGCGTAAGGTTGGTCCGGATCGTCTCAACCAACAATACCGCCGAACCAAAGTATGACATGCTGGTAGGCAGTATGACTTGTATCGCCCACAACTCACTTGTGTTCTACTCGTGCATATAACATCAAACCATAAAACCTAGGCTCGGATGCCACTGTTGGGTAACGCAGTAATTTCAAAATTTTCCTACGCACACGCAAGATCATGGTGATGCACAGCAACGAGAGGGGAGAGTGTTGTCTACGTACCAACGCAGACCGACTGCGGAAGCGATCTCACAACGTAGAGGAAGTAGTCGTACGTCTTCTTCCCGATCCGACCGATCCAAGCACCGTTACTCCGGCACCTCCGAGTTCTTAGCACACGTTCAGCTCGATGACGTTCCTCTGGCTCCGATCCAGCAAAGCGTCGAGGAAGAGTTCCGTCAGCACGACGGCGTGATGACGATCTTGATGTACTACCGACGCAGGGCTTCGCCTAAGCACTACAACGGTACGATCGAGGTGGAATTTGGTGGCAGGGGGCACCGCACACGGCTAAGGAACGATCTCAAGGATCAAGTTGTGTGTCTATGGGGTGCCCCCTGCCCCCGTATATAAAGGTTGGAGGAGGGGGGCTGGCCGGCCAAGAGAGAGGAGGCGCAGGGGGAGTCCTACTCCCACCGGGAGTAGGACTCCTCCCCTCCAATCCTATTCCAACTAGGACTCTTGGGGGGGAAAGGAGAGAGAGGGGGCCGGCCCACCTTTCCTAGTCCTACTAGGACTTGGGGAAGGGGGGGGGGGGGGGGCGCCGGCTAGGCTGTGGGCTGCCTCTTCTCTCTTTTCCACTAAGGCCCAATAGGCCCATTAGCCTCCCGGGGGGTTCCGGTAACCCTCCCGGTATTCCGGTAAAATCCCGATTTCACCCGGAACACTTCCTATGTCCAAACATAGGCTTCCAATATATCAATCTTTACATCTCGACCATTTCGAGACTCCTCGTCATGTCCGTGATCTCATCCGGGACTCCGAACAACCTTCGGTACATCAAAATGCATAAACTCATAATAACTGTCATCGTAACGTTAAGCGTGCGGACCCTACGGTTCGAGAACAATGTAGACATGACCGAGACACGTCTCCGGTCAATAACCAATAGCGGGACCTGGATGCCCATATTGGCTCCTACATATTCTACGAAGATCTTTATCGGCCAGACCGCATAACAACATACGTTGTTCCCTTTGTTATCGGTATGTTACTTGCCCGAGATTCGATCGTCGGTATCCAATACCTAGTTCAATCTCGTTACCGGCAAGTCTCTTTACTCGTTCTGTAATACATCATCTCACAACTAACATATTAGTTGCAGTGCTTGCAAGGCTTATGTGATGTGCATTACCGAGAGGGCCCAGAGATACCTCTCCGACAATCGGAGTGACAAACCCTAATCTCAAAATACGCCAACCCAACATCTACCATTGGAGACACCTGTAGTACTCCTTTATAATCACCCAGTTACGTTGTGACGTTTGGTAGTACCCAAAGTGTTCCTCCGGTAAACGGGAGTTGCATAATCTCATAGTTATAGGAACATGTATAAGTCATGAAGAAAGCAATAGCAACATACTAAACGATCGGGTGCTAAGCTAATGGAATGGGTCATGTCAATCAGATCATTCTACTAATGATGTGACCTCGTTAATCAAATAACAACTCCTTGTTCATGGTTAGGAAACATAACCATCTTTGATTAACGAGCTAGTCAAGTAGAGGCATACTAGTGACACTCTGTTGGTCTATGTATTCACACATGTATTATGTTTCCAGTTAATACAATTCTAGCATGAATAATAAACATTTATCATGATATAAGGAAATAAATAATAACTTTATTATTGCCTCTAGGGCATATTTCCTTCATGTCCATGGTCAGGAAACCGTAACCATCTATTGATCAACGAGCTAGTCAACTAGAGGCTTACTAGGGACATGGTGTTGCCTATGTATCCACACATGTATCTGAGTTTCCCATCAATACAATTCTAGCATGGATAATAAACGATTATCATGAACAAGGAAATATAATAATAACCAATTTATTATTGCCTCTAGGGCATATTTCCAACAGTCTCCCACTTGCACTAGAGTCAATAATCTAGTTCACATCGATATGTGATTAACACTCAAGGTCACATGCCCATGTGACTAACACCCAAAGAGTTTACTAGAGTCAATAATCTAGTTCACATTACCATGTGATTAACACTCGATGAGTTCTGGGTTTGATCATGTTATGCTTGTGAGAGATGTTATAGTCAACGGGTCTGAGTCTTTCAGATCCGTGTGTGCTTTACAAATCTCTATGTCATCTCCTAGATGCAGCTACCACGTTTTATTTGGAGCTATTCCAAATAACTGTTCTACTATACGAATCCAGTTTACTACTCAGAATAATCTGGATTAGTGTCAAAGTTTGCATCGGCGTAACCCTTTACGACGAACTCTTTTACCACCTCCATAATCGAGAAAATTCCTTAGTCCACTAGTTACTAAGGATAACTTTGACCGCTGTCCTGTGATCCATTCTTGGATCACTCTTGTACCCCTTGACTGACTCATGGCAAGGCACACTTCAGGTGCGGCACACAGCATAGCATACTGTAGAGAGCCTATGACAAAAGCATAGGGGACGACCTTCGTCCTTCCTCTTTCTTCTGCCGCGGTCGAGCTTTAAGTCTCAACTTCATACCTTACAACTCAGGCAAGAACTCCTTCTTTGACTGATCCATCTTGAACACCTTCAAGATCATGTCAAGGTATGTGCTCATTTGAAAGTACCATTAAGCGTTTTGATCTATCCTTATAGATCTTGATGCTCAATGTTCAAGTAGCTTAATCCAGGCTTTCCATTGAAAAACACTTTCCAAATAACCCTATATGCTTTCCAGAAATTCTACGTCATTTCTAATCAACAATATGTCAACAACATATATTCATCAGAAATTCTATAGTGCTCCCACTCACTTCTTTGGAAATACAAGTTTCTCATAAACTTTGTATAAACCCAAAAAATCTTTGATCGTCATCAAAGCATACATTCCAACTCCAAGATGCTTACTCCAGTCCTTAGAAGGATTGCTGGACCTTTGCATACTTATTAGCATCTTTCAGGATTGAAAAAACCTTCCGGTTGTATCACATACAACCTTTCTTCAAGAAAATCATCGAGGAAACAATGTTTTGACATCCTATCTGCAAGATTTCATAAATAATGTAGTAATCGCTAACATAATTCCAACAGACTCTTAAGATCGCTACGAGTGAGAAAGTCTCATCGTAGTCAACTCCTTGAACTTGTCGGAAAACATCTTAACGACAAGTCGAGCTTTCTTAATGGTGATACTTACCATCATTGTCCGTCTTCCTTTTAAAATCCATATGTACCTAACAGCCTTACGACCATCAAGTAGTTCTTCCAAAGTCTACACTTTGTTTTCATATATGGATCCTCTCTCGGATTATATGGCCTCGAGCCATTTATCGGAATCCAGGCCCACCACCGCTTCTCCATAGCTCGTAGGTTCATTGTTGTCTAGCAACATGACTTCCAAGACAGGATTACGTACCACTCTGAAGTAGCACGCATCCTTGTCATCCCACGAGGTTTGGTAGTGACTTGATCTGAAGTTTCATGATCACTATCATAAGCTTCCACTTCAATTGGTGTAGGTGCCATAGGAACAACTTCCTGTGCCCTGCCACACACTAGTTGAAGAGACGGTTTAATAACCTCATCAAGTCTCCACCATCCTCCCACTCAATTCTTTCGAGAGAAACTTTTCCTCGAGAAAGGACCCGATTCTAGAAACAATCCCTTATTGCTTTCGGATCTGAGATAGGAGGTATACCCAACTGTTTTGGGTGTCCTATGAAGATGCATTTATCCGCTTTGGGTTTGAGCTTATTAGCCTGAAACTTTTTCACATAAGCGTCGCAGCCCCAAACTTTTAAGAAATGACAGCTTAGGTTTCTCTAAACCATAGTTCATACGGTGTCATCTCATCGGAATTACGTGGTGCCCCTTTTAAAGTGAATGTGGTTGTCTCTAATGCCTAACCCATAAACTATTGTGGTAATTCGATAAGAGACATCATGGTATGCATCATATCCAATAGGGTGCAGTTATGATGTTCGGACACACCATCACACTATGGTGTTCCAGGCTGTACTAGTTGTGAAACAATTTCCACAATGTCTTAATTCTGTGCCAAACTCGTAATTCAGATATTCATCTCTATGATCATATCATAGATATTTATCCTCTTGTCACGACGATCTTTCAACTTCACCCTGAAATTACTTGAACCTTTCAATAATTCAGACTCGTGATTCATCAAGTAAATATACTCAACATCTACTCAAATCATCTGTGAAGTAAGAACATAACGATATTCACTACACGCCTCAGCACTCATTGGACTGCACACATCAAAATGTATTACTTCCAACAAGTTGCTTTCTAGTTCCATTTTACTAAAAACGAGGCTTTCAGTCATCTTGCCCATGTGGTATGATTTGCATGTCTCAAGTGATTCAAAATCAAGTGAGTCCAAACGGTCCATTTGCATGGAGTTTCTTCATGCATATACACCAATAGACATGGTTCACATGTCTCAAACTTTTCAAAAACGAGTGAGCCCAAAGATCCATCAACATGGAGCTTCTTCATGCGTTTTATACCGATATGACTTACGTGGTAGTGCCACAAGTAGGTGGTACTATCATTACTATCTTATATCTTTTGGCATGAACATGTGTATCACTACGATCGAGATTCAATAAACCATTCATTTTAGGTGCAAGACCATTGAAGGTATTATGCAAATAAACAGAGTAACCATTATTCTCCTTAAATGAATAACCGTATTGCGATAGACATAATCCAATCATGTCTATGCTCAACGCAACACCAATCTCGATGGTAGATGGAGCGTGCGATGCTTGATTACATTAAGCTTGGAAAAACTTCCAACACATATTGCCAGCTCACCTTTAGCTAGTCTCCGTTTACTCCGCAGCCTTTTATTTCGAGTTTACTAACATTTAGCAACCGAACCGGTATCTAATACCATGGTGCTACTAGGAGTACTAGTAAAGTACACATTAACACAATGTATATCCAATATACTTCTATTGACCTTGCCAGCCTTCTCATCTACCAAGTATCTAGGGTAATTCTGCTCGAGTGGCTGTTCCCCTTATTACAGAAGCACTTAGCCTCGGGTTTGGGTTCAACCTTGGGTTTCTTCACTAGAGCAGCAGCTGATTTGCCGTTTCATGAAGTATCCCTTCTTGCCCTTGCCCTTGTTGAAACTAGTGTTTTCACCAACCATCAACAATTGATGCTCCTTCTTGATTTCTACTTTTGTGGTGTCAAACATCGCGAATATCTCAAGGATCATCATATATGTCCCCGATATATTATAGTTCATCACGAAGCTCTTGCAGCTTGGTGGTAATGACTTCGGAGAAACATCACTATCTCATCTGGAAGATCAACTCCCACTCGATTCAAATGATTGTTGTACTCAGACAATCTGAGCACAAGCTCAACAATTGAGCTTTTCTCCCTTAGTTTGCAGGCTAAGAAAATCGTCGGAGGTCTTATACCTCTTGACGTGAGCACGAGCCTGAAATCCCAATTTCAGCCCTCAAAACATCTCATATGTTTCGCGACGTTTTAAGACGTCTTCGATGCCTCAACTCTAAACCATTTAACTGAACTATCATGAAGTTATCAAAATGTGTATGTCAGATGTTCGCAACATCCACAGACAACATTTGAGGTTCAGCACACTGAGCGGTGCATTAAGGACATAAGCCTTTTACTGTCTGCATAATTGCTACTATCAACTTTCAACTAATTTTTCTCTAGGAACATATCTAAACAGTAGAATTAAAGCACGAGCTACGACATAATTTGCAAAATCCTTTTGACTATGTTCAGGATAAACAAGTTCATCTTATGAACTCCCACTCAAATAGACATCCCTCTAGTCATCTAAGTGATTACATGATCCGAGTCAACTAGGCCGTGTCCGATCATCACGTGAGATGGACTAGTCAACATCGGTGAACATCTTCAAGTTGATCGTATCTTCTATACGACTCATGCTCGACCTTTCGGTGTCTTGTGTTCCGAGGCCATGTCTGTACATGCTAGGCTCGTCAAGTCAACCTAAGTGTTTCGCGTGTGTAAATCTGGCTTACACACGTTGTATGTGAACGTAAGAATCTATCACACCCGATCATCACGTGGTGCTTCGAAACGATGAACTTTCGCAATGGTGCACAATTAGGGGGAACACTTTCTTGAAATTTTAATGAGGGATCATCTTATTTACTACCGTCGTTCTAAGCAAATAAGATGCAAAAACTTGATAAACATCACATGCAATCAAAAGGTGACATGATATGGCCATCATCACTTTGCTCCTTTTGATCTCCATCTTCGGGGCTCCATGATCATCATCGTCACCGGCATGACACCATGATCTCCATCATCGTGTCTTCATGAAGTTGTCTCGCCAACTATTACTTCTACTACTACAGCTAATGATTAGAAATAAAGTAAAGTAAGTACATGGCGTTGTTCAATGACACACAGGTCATACAATAAATAAAGACAACTCCTATGGCTCCTGCCGGTTGTCATACTCATCGACATGCAAGTCGTGATTCCTATTACAAGAACATGATCAATCTCATACATCACATATAATTCATCACATTCTTCTTGGCCATATCACATCACATAGCATACCCTGCAAAAACAAGTTAGACGTCCTCTAATTGTTGTTTGCATGTTTTACATGGTTGCTATGGGTTTCTAGCAAGAACGTTTCTTACCTACGCAAAAACCACAACGTGATATTCCAATTGCTATTTACCCTTCATAAGGACCCTTTTCATCGAATCCGATCCGACTAAAGTGGGAGAGACAGACACCCGCTAGCCACCTTATGCAACTAGTGCATGTCAGTCGGTGGAACCAGTCTCACGTAAGAGTACGTGTAAGGTCGGTCCGGGCCGCTTCATCCCACAATGCCGCCGAATCAAGATTGGACTAGTAATGGTAAGCATATTGAACAAAATCAACGCCCACAACTACTTTGTGTTCTACTCGTGCATAGAATCTACGCAATAGACCTAGCTCATGATGCCACTGTTGGGGAACGTAGCAGAAATTCAAAATTTTCCTATGTGTCACCAAGATCTATCTATGGAGAGACCAGCAACGAGGGGGAGGAGAGTGCATCTACATACCCTTGTAGATCGCTAAGCGAAAGCGTTCAAGAGAACAGGGTTGATGGAGTCATACTCGTCGTGATCCAAATCACCGATGATCCTAGTGCCGAACGGACGGCACCTCCGTGTTCAACACACGTACAACCCGGTGACGTCTCCCATGCCTTGATCCAGCAAGGAGAGAGGGAGAGGTTAGGGAAGACTCCATCCAGCAGCAGCACGACGGCGTGGTGGTGGTGGAGGAGCGTGGTACTCCAGCAGGGCTTCGCCAAGCACCGCAAGAAACAAGGAGAAAGAGAGGTAGGGCTACGCCAACAAGAGGAGAGGAACTCATGTGTATTGGGCAGCCCAAACCTCAACTATATATAGGGGGAGGGGAGGGGCTGCGCCCCCACCTAGGGTTCCCTCCCTAGGGGTGGCGGCAGCCCCCTAGATCCCATCTAGGGGCGGCCAAGGGGAGGGGAGAGGGGAAGGCGCACCAGGGTGGGCCTTAGGGCCCATCTGCCCTAGGGTTTGCCCCCTTCCCCTCTTCCTTGCACCTTGGGCCTTGGTGGGGGGGGGGGCGCACCAGCCCACCTGGGGCTGGTCCCCTCCCACACTTGGCCCATGCAGCCCTCCGGGGCTTGTGGCCCCACTTGGTGGACCCCCGGGACCCTCCCGGTGGTCCCGGTACGTTACCGATAAAACCCGAAACTTTTCCGGTGACCAAAACAGGACTTCCCATATATAAATCTTTACCTCCGGACCATTTCGGAACTCCTCATGATGTCCGGGATCTCATCCGGGACTCCGAACAACATTCGGTAACCACATACAAACTTCCTTTATAACCCTAGCGTCATCGAACCTTAAGTGTGTAGACCCTACGGGTTCGGGAAACATGTAGACATGACCGAGAGACTTCTCCGGTCAATAACCAACAGCGGGATCTGGATACCCATGTTGGCTCCCACATGCTCCACGATGATCTCATCGGATGAACCATGATGTCAAGGACTTAATCAATCCCGTATACAATTCCCTTTGTCTAGCGGTACGATACTTGCCCGAGATTCGATCGTCGGTATCCATATACCTTGTTCAATCTCGTTATCGGCAAGTCTCTTTACTCGTTCCGTAACACATCATCCCGCGATCAACTCCTTGATCACATTGTGCACATTATGATGATGTCCTACCGAGTGGGCCCAGAGATACCTCTCCGTTTACACGGAGTGACAAATCCCAGTCACGATTCGTGCCATCCCAACAGACACTTTCGGAGATACCTGTAGTGTACCTTTATAGCCACCCAGTTACGTTGTGACGTTTGGCACACCCAAAGCACTCCTACAGTATCCGGGAGTTGCATAATCTCATGGTCTAAGGAAATGATACTTGACATTAGAAAAGCTTTAGCATACGAACTACATGATCTTGTGCTAGGCTTAGGATTGGGTCTTGTCCATCACATCATTCTCCTAATGATGTGATCCCGTTATCAACAACATCCAATGTCCATGGTCAGGAAACCGTAACCATCTATTGATCAACGAGCTAGTCAACTAGAGGCTTACTAGGGACATGGTGTTGCCCATGTATCCACACATGTATCTGAGTTTCCCATCAATACAATTCTAGCATGGATAATAAACGATTATCATGAACAAGGAAATATAATAATAACCAATTTATTATTGCCTCTAGGGCATATTTCCAACATGGCGACACGTGGCGGTGGCGGTGGATACGGACGTGTCCGATCGGACGAGAATTTGTCCGGCAGCGCGTGGAGAGGGAGCAGTCTAGGGTTTGCCCGAAAATTTCGGGGGTGATCTATTTATAGAGGTAGGAGGAGCAGGAAGCTCCAAATGAGGTGTGGTTTGCGGCCACGCGATCGTGATCGAACGATCTAGATGATGGAGAGGGTTTAGGTGGGTTTTGGGCCACTTTGGAGGGGTGTTGGGCTGCAACACACACGAGGCCTTTTCGGTCCCTTGGTTAACCGTTGGAGTATCAAACGAAGTCCAAATGGTACAAAACTTGACAGGCAGTCTACCGGTAGTAAACCAGGGCCACATGAAAAGTCTCGGTCCAATCCGAAAACGTTTAACACCCGCACATGAAAAGAGGTAGAAAGGACCACCGGAGGACATAGGAGCGCCGAAATGCAAAACGGACAACGGGGAAAATGCTCGAATGCATGAGACGAACACGTATGCAAATGCAATCCACATGATGGCATGATATGAGATGCATGACAAAGACAAAACACATGAAGACGAAAACCCGACAACGAGGAAATAAAATAACTTAGTGCTGGAAACGGCAAGAGTTGGAGTACAAATAAGGTAGGTTACATCCAGGGTGTTACAACACTCCACCACTATGAAAGGATCTCGTCCCGAGATCTAGGACTAGAAAAAACTCCGGGTACTCAGAACGAGGTGATCCTCGCGTTCCCAGGTGGCTTCACGGTCGGAATGATGTGACCACTTGACTTTCAGGAATTTGATAGACTTGTTGCGATTGGGTGCTCATGATAAGACAGGTCTTCTTGGAGATCAATGTCTTCGAAGTTGACGGTGCGGTCAGGGGTCTTGAAGCACTTGCGGAGCTGAGAGACATGAAACACGTCGTGCACGTTTGCAAAGTTGGAGGGAAGCTCAAGTTGATAGGCGAGATCGCCTCTCTTGCTTAAGATCTTAAAAGGACCCACGTATCTAGGGGAAAGCTTCCCTTTGATACCGAAGCGACGAGTACCTTTCATTGGAGAGACACGGAGGTAGACTTGGTCTCCGATCTCGAAAGCCAAATCACGATGCTTGCTATCATAGTAACTCTTCTGGCGTGATTGCACGGCTTTGAGATTATCACGAATGACTTTGCACATCTCTTCTACCTCTGTGATCAAGTCATTGCCAAGAAGTTGACGTTCACCAGTCTCTGACCAGTTAAGAGGAGTACGGCACTTCCTGCCATAGAGAATTTCAAATGGGGCCTTGCCCGAACTCGCTTGGAAGCTGTTGTTGTAGGAGAACTCGGCATATGGAAGACAATCTTCCTACTTCATACCGAAAGAGATGATGCAAGCCCTGAGCATATCTTCAAGAATCTGGTTAAATCGCTCGACTTGGCCACTAGTTTGAGGATGAAAAGCTGTACTGAAGCGAATGTTGGTGCCCATGGCCTTCTGAAAAGAATCCCAAAACTTGGAGGTGAAGATGCTGCCACGATTTGAAGAAATCAACTGCGGAATGCCGTGCAGAGAGACAACCCGGGAGGTATATAGCTCTGCCAACTGAGCTGCTGTGATAGATTCTTTGATTGGAAGGAAATGAGCCACTTTAGTGAGTTTGTCGATGACAACGAACAAAGCATCATTGCCACACTTGGACTTTGGAAATCCAGTCACGAAGTCCATCTTAATATGGTCAAACTTCCATTTTGGAATGGCAAGAGGTTGGAGGAGACCAGCTGGTCGTTGGTGTTCTTGTTGGAAATATGCCCTAGAGGCAATAATAAATTGGTTATTATTATATTTCCTTGTTCATGATAATCGTTTATTATCCATGCTAGAATTGTATTGATAGGAAACTCAGATACATGTGTGGATACATAGACAACACCATGCCCCTAGTAAGCCTCTAGTTGACTAGCTCGTTGATCAATAGATGGTTACGGTTTCCTGACCATGGACATTGGATGTCGTTGATAACGGGATCACATCATTAGGAGAATGATGTGATGGACAAGACCCAATCCTAAGCCTAGCACAAGATCATGTAGTTCGTATGCTAAAGCTTTTCTAATGTCAAGTATCATTTCCTTAGACCATGAGATTGTGCAACTCCCGGATGCCGTAGGAGTTCTTTGGGTGTGCCAAATGTCACAATGTAACTGGATGGCTATAAAGGTACACTACAGGTGTCTCCGAAAGTGTCTGTTGGGTTGGCACGAATCGAGACTGGGATTTGTCACTCCGTGTAAACGGAGAGGTATCTCTGGGCCCACTCAGTAGGACATCATCATAATGTGCACAATGTGATCAAGGAGTTGATCACAGGATGATGTGTTATGGAACGAGTAAAAGAGACTTGCCGATAACGAGATTGAACCAGGTATCGGGATACCGACGATCGAATCTCGGGCAAGTATCGTACCGCTAGACAAAGGGAATTGTATACAGGATTGATTAAGTCCTTGACATCGTGGTTCATCCGATGAGATCATCGTGGAGCATGTGGGAGCCAACATGGGTATACAGATCCCGCTGTTGGTTATTGACTGGAGAGGTGTCTCGGTCATGTCTGCATGTTTCCCGAACCCGAGGGTCTACACACTTAAGGTTCAATGACGCTAGGGTTATAGGGAAAGTATGTACGCGGTTACCGAATGTTGTTCGGAGTCCCGGATGAGATCCCGAATGTCACGAGGAGTTTTGGAATGGTTCGGAGGTAAAGATTGATATATAGGAAGTATGGTTTTGGCCACCGAAAGTGTTCCGGGCATCACCGATAGTGTACCGGGACCACCGAAGGGGTCCAGGGGTCCACCAGGTGGGGCCACCAGCCCCGGAGGCATACATGGGCCAATAGTGGGAAGGGACCAGCCCCTAGGTGGGCTGGGGAGCCTCCCACCAAGGCCCAAGGCGCCTCCAAGAGGGGAAGGGGGCAAACCCTAGGCTCAGATGGGCCTAAGGCCCACCTAGTGGTGCGCCCCCTCTCTCCCCCCTTGGCCGCCCCCTAGATGGGATCTAGGGCTGGCCGCCACCCCTAGGGAGGGAACCCTAGGTGGGGGCGCAGCCCCTCCCCCCTATATATACTTGAGGTTTGGGGCTGCCCAACACATGTGATTTGCTCTCCCTGTTGGCGCAGCCCTACCCCTCTCCCTCCTCGTCTCTCGTAGTGCTTGGCGAAGCCCTGCTGGAGTCCCGCGCTCCTCCACCACCACCACGCCGTCGTGCTGCTGCTGGATGGAGTCTTCCCCAACCTCTCCTTCCCCCCTTGCTGGATCAAGGCGTAGGAGACGTCACCGGACTGTACGTGTGTTGAACACGGAGGTGCCGTCCGTTCGGCACTAGGATCATCGGTGATTTGGATCATGACGAGTACGACTCCATCAACCCCGTTCACTTGAACGCTTCCGCTTAGCGATCTACAAGGGTATGTAGATGCACTCTCCTTCCCTCGTTGCTAGACTTCTCCATAGATTGATCTTGATGATGCGTAGAAAATCTTGAATTTCTGCTACGTTCCCCAACAGTGGCATCAGAGCTAGGTCTATGCGTAGTTTCTATGCATGAGTAGAATACAAAAGTAGTTGTGGGCGTCGATTTTGTCAATTTACTTGCCGTTACTAGTCTTATCTTGATTCAGCGGCATTGTGGGATGAAGCGGCCCGGACCAACCTTACACGTACGCTTACGTGAGACCGGTTCCACCGACTGACATGCACTAGTTGCATAAGGTGGCTGGCGGGTGTCTGTCTCTCCCACTTTAGTCAGATCGAATTCGATGAACAGGGTCCTTATGAAGGGTAAATAGAAATTGGCAATTCACGTTGTGGTTTTGGCGTAGGTAAGAAACGTTCTTGCTAGCAACCTATAGCAGCCACGTAAAAACTTGCAACAACAATTAGAGGACGTCTAACTTGTTTTTGCAGCATATGCCTTGTGATGTGATATGGACAAAAGGATGTGATGAATGATATATGTGATGTATGATATTGATCATGTTCTTGTAATAGGAATCACGACTTGCATGTCGATGAGTATGACAACCAGCAGGAGCCATAGGAGTTGTCTTAATTTATTTATGACCTGCGTGTCAACATAAACGTCATGTAATTACTTTACTTTATTGCTAAAGCGTTAGCCATAGTAGTAGAAGTAATATATGACGAGACAACTTCAAGAAGACACGATGATGGAGATCATGATGATGGAGATCATGGTGTCATGCCGGTGACAACGATGATCATGGAGCCCCGAAGATGGAGATCAAGAGGAGCAAAATGATATTGGACATATCATGTCACTATTTGATTGCATGTGATGTTTATCATGTTTTACATCTTATTTGCTTAGAACGACGGTAGCTTAAATAAGATGATCCCTGACTAAAATTTCAAGAAAGGTGTTCCCCCTAACTGTGCACCGTTGCGAAGGTTCGTTGTTTCGAAGCACCACGTGATGATCGGGTGGGATAGATTCTAACATTCGAATACAACGGGTGTTGACGAGCCTAGCATGTACAAACATGGCCTCGGGACACATGCGAAACACTTAGGTTGACTTGATGAGCCTAGCATGTACAGACATGGCCTCGGAACATGGAAGACCGAAAGGTCGAACATGAGTCGTATAGAAGATACGATCAACATGAAAATGTTCACTGATGATGACTAGTCCGTCTCACGTGATGATCAGACACGGCCTAGTTGACTCGGATCATGTAATCACTTAGATGACTAGAGGGATGTCTATCTGAGTGGGAGTTCATTAGATGAACTTAATTATCCTGAACATAGTCAAAAGGTCTTCGCAAATTATGTCGTAGCTCGCGCTTCAGTTCTACTGTTTAGATATGTTCCTAGAGATAATTTAGTTGAAAGTTGATAGTAGCAATTATGCGGACTAGGTCCGTAAACTGAGGATTGTCCTCATTGCTTCATAGAAGGCTTATGTCCTTAATGCACCGCTCAGTGTGCTGAACCTCGAACGTTGTCTGTGGATGTTGCGAACATTTGACATACACATTTTGATAACTACGTGATAGTTCAGTTAGACGGTTTAGAGTTGAGGCACCGAAGACGTTTTGAAACGTCGTGAAACATATGAGATGTTTCGAGGGCTGAAATTGGGATTTCAGGCTCGTGCCCACGTCAAGAGGTATAAGACCTCCGACGATTTTCTTAGCCTGCAAACTAAGGGAGAAAAGCTCAATTGTTGAGCTTGTGCTCAGATTGTTTGAGTACAACAATCATTTGAATCGAGTGGGAGTTGATCTTCCAGATGAGATAGTGATGTTTCTCCGAAGTCATTACCACCAAGCTGCTAGAGCTTCATGATGAACTATAATATATCAGGGACATATATGATGATCCTTGAGATATTCGCGATGTTTGACACCACAAAAGTAGAAATCAAGAAGGAGCATCAATTGTTGATGGTTGATGAAACCACTAGTTTCAAGAAGGGCAAGGGCAAGGGCAAGAAGGGATACTTCATGAAACGGCAATTCAGCTGTTGCTCTAGTGAAGAAACCCAAGGTCGAACCCAAACCCGAGACTAAGTGCTTCTGTAATAAGAGGAACAACCACCGGAGCAGAATTACCCTAGATACTTGGTAGATGAGAAGGCTGGCAAGGTCGATAGAAGTATATTGGATATACATTGTGTTAATGTGTACTTTACTAGTACTCCTAGTAGCACCATGGTATTAGATACCGGTTCGGTTGCTAAGTGTTAGTAAACTCGAAATAAAAGGCTGCAGAGTAAACAGAGACTAGCTAAAGGTGAGCTGGCGATATGTGTTGGAAGTTTTTCCAAGCTTGATGTGATCAAGCATCGCACGCTCCCTCTACCATCGAGATTGGTGTTTGCGTTGAGCATAGACATGATTGGATTATGTCTATCGCAATACGGTTATTCATTTAAGGAGAATAATGGTTACTCTGTTTATTTGCATAATACCTTCAATGGTCTTGCACCTAAAATGAATGGTTTATTGAATCTCGATCGTAGTCATACACTTGTTCATGCCAAAAGATATAAGATAGTAATGATAGTACCACCTACTTGTGGCACTGCCACGTAAGTCATATTGGTATAAAATGCATGAAGAAGCTCCATGTTGATGGATCTTTGGGCTCACTCATTTTTGAAAAGTTTGAGACATGCGAACCATGTCTATTGGTGTATATGCATGAAGAAACTCCATGCAAATGGACCGTTTGGACTCACTTGATTTTGAATCACTTGAGACATGCAAATCATACCACATGGGCAAGATGACTGAAAGCCTCATTTTCAGTAAAATGGAACTAGAAAGCAACTTGTTGGAAGTAATACATTTTGATGTGTGCAGTGTTGGGGAACGTAGTAATTTCGAAAATTTTCCTACGCACACGCAAGATCATGGTGATGCATAGCAACGAGGGGGAGAGTATTGTCTACATACCAATGCAGACCGACTGCGGAAGCGATCTCACAACGTAGAGGAAGTAGTCGTACGTCTTCTTCCCGATCCGACCGATCCAAGCACCGTTACTCCGGCACCTCCGAGTTCTTAGCACACGTTCAGCTCGATGACGATCCTCGGGCTACGATCCAACAAAGCGTCGAGGAAGAGTTCCGTCAGCACAACGGCGTGGTGACGATCTTGATGTACTACCGACGCAGGGCTTCGCCTAAGCTCTACAACGATATGACCGAGGTGGAATTTGGTGGCAGGGGGCACCGCACACGGCTAAGGAACGATCAACAATGATCAACTTGTGTGTCTATGGGGTGCCCCCTGCCCCCGTATATAAAGGAGCAGGAGGAGGGGGTTCGGCCGGCTAGGGAGAGGGCGCGGGAGGAGTCCTACTCCTACCGGGAGTAGGACTCCCCCCCTCAATCCTATTCCAACTAGGATTCCAAGGGGAAAAGGAGAGAGAGGGGGGCCGGCCCCTTCTCCTAGTCCTACTAGGACTTGGGGAAGGGGGGGGGCAGCTGTGGGCTGCCCCTTTTCTCTTTTCCACTAAGGCCCAATAGGCCCATTTGCCTCCTGGGGGGTTCCGGTAACCCTCCCGGTATTCCGGTAAAATCCCAATTTCACCCGGAACACTTCCGGTGTCCAAACATAGGCTTCCAATATATCAATCTTTACGTCTCGACCATTTTGAGACTCCTCGTCACGTCCGTGATCACATCCGGGACTCCGAACAACCTTCGGTACATCAAAATGCATAAACTCATAATAACTGTCATCGTAACGTTAAGCGTGCGGACCCTACGGTTCGAGGACAATGTAGACATGACCGAGACAGGTCTCCGGTCAATAACCAATAGCGGGACGTGGATGCCCATATTGGCTCCTACATATTCTACGAAGATCTTTATCGGTCAGACCGCATAACAACATACGTTGTTCCCTTTGTCATCGGTATGTTACTTGCCCGAGATTCGATCGTCGGTATCCAATACCTAGTTCAATCTCGTTACTGGCAAGTCTCTTTACTCGTTCCGTAATACATCATCTCATAACTAACATCTTAGTTATTATGCTTGCAAGGCTTATGTGATGTGTATTACCGAGAGGGCCCAGAGATACCTCTCCGACAATCGGAGTGACAAACCCTAATCTCGAAATACGCCAACCCAACATCCACCATTGGAGACACCTGTAGTACTCCTTTATAATCACCCAGTTACGTTGTGACGTTTGGCAGTACCCAAAGTGTTCCTCCGGTAAACGGGAGTTGCATAATCTCATATTTATAGGAACATGTATAAGTCATGAAGAAAGCAATAGCAACATACTAAACGATCGGGTGCTAAGCTAATGGAATGGGTCATGTCAATCAGATCATTCAACTAATGATGTGACCTCGTTAATCAAATAACAACTCTTTGATCATGGTTAGGAAACATAACCATCTTTGATTAACGAGCTAGTCAAGTAGAGGCATACTAGTGACACTCTGTTTGTCTATGTATTCACACATGTATTATGTTTCCGGTTAATACAATTCTAGCATGAATAATAAACATTTATCATGATATAAGGAAATAAATAATAACTTTATTATTGCCTCTAGGGCATATTTCCTTCAGTCTCCCACTTGCACTAGAGTCAATAATCTAGATTACACAGTAATGATTCTAACACCCATGGAGCCTTGGTGCTGATCATGTTTTGCTCGTGGAAGAGGCTTAGTCAACGGGTCTGCAACATTCAGATCCGTATGTATCTTGCAAATCTCTATGTCTCCCACCTGGACTAAATCCCGGATGGAGTTGAAGCGTCTCTTGATGTGTTTGGTCCTTTTGTGAAATCTGGATTCCTTTGCCAAAGCAATTGCACCAGTATTGTCACAAAAGATTTTCATTGGACCCGATGCACTAGGTATGACACCTAGATCGGATATGAACTCCTTCATCCAGACTCCTTCGTTTGCTGCTTCCGAAGCAGCTATGTACTCCGCTTCACATGTAGATCCCACAACGACGCTTTGTTTAGAACTGCACCAACTAACAGCTCCACCGTTTAAAGTAAACACGTATCCGGTTTGCGATTTAGAATCGTCCAGATCAGTGTCAAAGCTTGCATCAACGTAACCTCTTACGGTGAGCTCTTTGTCACCTCCATATACGAGAAACATATCCTTAGTCCTTTTCAGGTATTTCAGGATGTTCTTGACCGCTGTCCAGTGATCCACTCCTGGATTACTTTGGTACCTCCCTGCTAAACTTATAGCAAGGCACACATCAGGTCTGGTACACAGCATTGCATACATGATAGAGCCTATGGCTGAAGCATAGGGAACATCTTTCATTTTCTCTCTATCTTCTGCAGTGGTCGGGCATTGAGTCTGACTCAACTTCACACCTTGTAACACAGGCAAGAACCCTTTCTTTGCTTGATCCATTTTGAACTTCTTCAAAATCTTGTCAAGGTATGTGCTTTGTGAAAGTCCAATTAAGCATCTTGATCTATCTCTATAGATCTTTATGCCTAATATGTAAGCAGCTTCCCCGAGGTCTTTCATCGAAAAACTTTTATTCAAGTATCCCTTTATGCTATCCAGAAATTCTATATCATTTCCAATCAGCAATATGTCATCCACATATAATATCAGAAATGCTACAGAGCTCCCACTCACTTTCTTGTAAATACAGGCTTCTCCAAAAGTCTGTATAAAACCAAATGCTTTGATCACACCATCAAAGCGTTTATTCCAACTCCGAGATGCTTGCACCAGTCCATAAATGGATCGCTGGAGTTTGCATACTTTGTTAGCTCCCTTTGGATCGACAAAACCTTCTGGTTGCATCATATACAACTCTTCTTCCAGAAATCCATTCAGGAATGCAGTTTTGACATCCATTTGCCATATTTCATAATCATAAAATGCGGAAATTGCTAACATGATTCTGACGGATTTAAGCATTGCTACGGGTGAGAAGGTCTCATCGTAGTCAACCCCTTGAACTTGTCGAAAACCTTTTGCGACAAGTCGAGCTTTATAGACAGTAATATTACCGTCAGCGTCATTCTTTTTCTTGAAGATCCATTTATTCTCAATTGCTTGCCGATCATCGGGCAAGTCAACCAAAGTCCATACTTTGTTCTCATACATGGATCCCATCTCAGATTTCATGGCCTCAAGCCACTTTGCGGAATCTGGGCTCACCATCGCTTCTTCATAGTTCGTAGGTTCATCATGATCTAGCAGCATGACTTCCAGAACTGGATTACCGTACCACTCTGGTGCGGATCTCACTCTGGTTGATCTACGTGGTTCAGTAGTATCTTGCCCTGAAGTTTCATGATCATCATCATTAGCTTCCTCACTAATTGGTATAGGTGTCGCAGAAACAGTTTTCTGTGATGTACTATTTTCAAATAAGGGAGTAGGTACAGTTACCTCGTCAAGTTCTACTTTCCTCCCACTCACTTCTTTCGAGAGAAACTCCTTCTCTAGAAATGATCCATTCTTAGCAACGAATGTCTTGCCCTCGGATCTGTGATAGAAGGTATACCCAACAGTTTCCTTTGGGTATCCTAGGAAGACACATTTCTCCGCTTTGGGTTCGAGCTTATCAGGTTGAAGCTTTTTCACATAAGCATCGCAGCCCCAAACTTTAAGAAACGACAACTTTGGTTTCTTGCCAAACCATAGTTCATAAGGCGTCGTCTCAACGGATTTTGATGGTGCCCTATTTAACGTGAATGCGGCCGTCTCTAAAGCATAACCCCAAAACGATAGCGGTAAATCAGTAAGAGACATCATAGATCGCACCATATCTAGTAAAGTACGATTACGACGTTCGGACACACCATTACGCTGTGGTGTTCCGGGTGGCGTGAGTTGCGAAACTATTCCACAATTTTTCAAATGTATACCAAACTCGTAACTCAAATATTCTCCTCCACGATCAGATCGTAGAAACTTTATTTTCTTGTTACGATGATTTTCAACTTCACTCTGAAATTCCTTGAACTTTTCAAATGTTTCAGACTTATGTTTCATTAAGTAGATATACCCATATCTGCTTAAATAATCTGTGAAGGTGAGAAAATAACGATATCCGCCACGAGCCTCAATATTCATCGGACCACATACATCGGTATGTATGATTTCCAATAAATCTGTTGCTCTCTCCATAGTACCGGAGAACGGTGTTTTAGTCATCTTGCCTATGAGGCACGGTTCGCAAGTACCAAGTGATTCATAATCAAGTGGTTCCAAAAGCCCATCAGTATGGAGTTTCTTCATGTGCTTTACACCGATATGACCTAAACGGCAGTGCCACAAATAAGTTGCACTATCATTATCAACTCTGCATCTTTTGGCTTCTACATTATGAATATGTGTATCACTACTATCGAGATTCAATAAGAATAGACCACTCTTCAAAGGTGCATGACCATAAAAGATATTACTCATATAAATAGAACAACCATTATTCTCTGATTTAAATGAATAACCGTCTCGCATCAAACAAGATCCAGATATAATGTTCATGCTCAACGCTGGCACCAAATAACAATTATTTAGGTCTAATATTAATCCCGAAGGTAGATGTAGAGGTAGCGTGCCGACCGCGATCACATCGACTTTGGAACCGTTTCCCACGCGCATCGTCACCTCGTCCTTTGCTAGCGTCCGCTTATTCTGTAGTCCCTGTTTCGAGTTGCAAATATTAGCAACAGAACCAGTATCAAATACCCAGGTGCTACTGCGAGCTCTAGTAAGGTACACATCAATAACATGTATATCACATATACCTTTGTTCACCTTGCCATCCTTCTTATCCGCCAAATACTTGGGGCAGTTCCGCTTCCAGTGACCAGTCTGCTTGCAGTAGAAGCACTCAGTTTCAGGCTTAGGTCCAGACTTGGGTTTCTTCTCCTGAGCAGCAACTAGCTTGCTGTTCTTCTTGAAGTTCCCCTTCTTCTTCCCTTTGCCCTTTTTCTTGAAACCAGTGGTTTTGTTAACCATCAACACTTGATGCTCCTTCTTGATTTCTACCTCCGCAGCTTTCAGCATTGCGAAGAGCTCGGGAATAGTCTTGTTCATCCCTTGCATATTATAGTTCATCACGAAGCTCTTGTAGCTTGGTGGCAGTGATTGGAGAATTCTGTCAATGACGCAATCATCTGGAAGATTAACTCCCATCTGAATCAAGTGATTATTATACCCAGACATTTTGAGTATATGCTCACTGACAGAATTGTTCTCCTCCATCTTGCAGCTATAGAACTTATTGGAGACTTCATATCTCTCAATTCGGGCATTTGCTTGAAATATTAACTTCAACTCCTGGAACATCTCATATGCTCCATGACGTTCAAAACGTCGTTGAAGTCCCGATTCTAAGCCGTAAAGCATGGCACACTGAACTATCGAGTAGTCATCAGCTTTGCTCTGCCAAACGTTCATAACATCTGGCGTTGCTCCAGCAGCAGGCCTGGCACCCAGCGGTGCTTCCAGGACGTAATTCTTCTGTGCAGCAATGAGGATAATCCTCAGGTTACGGACCCAGTCCGTGTAATTGCTACCATCATATTTCAACTTTGCTTTCTCAAGGAACGCATTAAAATTCAACGGAACAACAGCACGAGCCATCTATCTACAATCAACATAAACAAGCAAGATACTATCAGGTACTAAGTTCATGATAAGTTTAAGTTCAGTTAATCAAATTACTTAGGAACTCCCACTTAGATAGACATCCCTCTAATCCTCTAAGTGATCACGTGATCCAAATCAACTAAACCATAACCGATCATCACGTGAGATGGAGTAGTTTTCAATGGTGAACATCGTCATGTTGATCATATCTACTATATGATTCACGCTCGACCTTTCGGTCTCTGTGTTCCGAGGCCATATCTGCATATGCTAGGCTCGTCAAGTTTAACCTGAGTATTCTGCGTGTGCAAAACTGGCTTGCACCCGTTGTAGATGGACGTAGAGCTTATCACACCCGATCATCACGTGGTGTCTGGGCACGACGAACTTTGGCAACGGTGCGTACTCAGGGAGAACACTTCTTGATAATTTAGTGAGAGATCATCTTATAATGCTACCGTCAATCAAAGCAAGATAAGATGCATAAAAGGATAAACATCACATGCAATCAATATAAGTGATATGATATGGCCATCATCATCTTGTGCTTGTGATCTCCATCTCCGAAGCACCGTCATGATCACCATCGTCACCGGCGCGACACCTTGATCTCCATCGTAGCATCGTTGTCGTCTCGCCAATCTTATGCTTCCACGACTATCACTACCGCTTAGTAATAAAGTAAAGCATTACATCGTGATTGCATTGCATACAATAAAGCGACAACCATATGGTTCCTGCCAGTTGCCGATAACTTGGTTACAAAACATGATCATCTCATACAATAAAATCAGCATCATGCCTTGACCATATCACATCACAACATGCCCTGCAAAAACAAGTTAGACGTCCTCTACTTTGTTGTTGCAAGTTTTACGTGGCTGCTACGGGCTTAAGTAAGAACACATCTCACCTACGCATCAAAACCACAACGATAGTTTGTCAAATAGACTCCGTTTTAACCTTCTCAAGGACCGGGCGTAGCCACACTTGGTTCAACTAAAGTTGGAGAGACAGTCTTCCGCAAGCCATCTGTGTGCATAGCACGTCGAGGGAACCGGTCTCGCGTAAGAGTACGCGTAAGGTTGGTCCGGATCGTCTCGTCCAACAATACCGCCGAACCAAAGTATGACATGCTGGTAGGCAGTATGACTTGTACCGCCCACAACTCACTTGTGTTCTACTCGTGCAAATAACATCAAACCATAAAACCTAGGCTCGGATGCCACTGTTGGGGAACGTAGTAATTTCGAAAATTTTCCTCCGCACACGCAAGATCATGGTGATGCATAGCAACGAGGGGGAGAGTATTGTCTACGTACCAACGCAGACCGACTGCGGAAGCGATCTCACAACGTAGAGGAAGTAGTCGTACGTCTTCTTCCCGATCCGACCGATCCAAGCACCGTTACTCCGGCACCTCCGAGTTCTTAGCACATGTTCAGCTCGATGACGATCCTCGGGCTCCGATCCAGCAAAGCGTCGAGGAAGAGTTCTGTCAGCACAACGGCGTGGTGACGATCTTGATGTACTACCGACGCAGGGCTTCGCCTAAGCTCTACAACGATATGACCGAGGTGGAATTTGGTGGCAGGGGGCACCGCACACGGCTAAGGAACTATTAACAATGATCAACTTGTGTGTCTATGGGGTGCCCCCTGCCCCCGTATATAAAGGAGCAGGGGGAGGGGGGTTCGGCCGGCTAGGGAGAGGGCGCGGGAGGAGTCCTACTCCTACCGGGAGTAGGACTCCCCCCTCAATCCTATTCCAACTAGGATTCCAAGGGGAAAAGGAGAGAGAGGGGGGCCGGCCCCTTCTCCTAGTCCTACTAGGACTTGGGGAAGGGGGGGGGGCGCGGCCAGCTGTGGGCTGCCCCTTTTCTCTTTTCCACTAAGGCCCAATAGGCCCATTTGCCTCCCGGGGGGTTCCGGTAACCCTCCCGGTATTCCGGTAAAATCCCGATTTCACCCGGAACACTTCCGGTGTCCAAACATAGGCTTCCAATATATAAATCTTTACGTCTCGACCATTTCGAGACTCCTCGTCACGTCCGTGATCACATCCGGGACTCCGAACAACCTTCGGTACATCAAAATGCATAAACTCATAATAACTGTTATCGTAACGTTAAGCGTGCGGACCCTACGGTTCGAGAACAATGTAGACATGACCGAGACAGGTCTCCGGTCAATAACCAATAGCGGGACCTGGATGCCCATATTGGCTCCTACATATTCTACGAAGATCTTTATCGGTCAGATCGCATAACAACATACGTTGTTCCCTTTGTCATCGGTATGTTACTTGCCCGAGATTCGATCGTCGGTATCCAATACCTAGTTCAATCTCGTTACTGGCAAGTCTCTTTACTCGTTCCGTAATACATCATCTCATAACTAACATCTTAGTTATTATGCTTGCAAGGCTTATGTGATGTGTATTACCGAGAGGGCCCAGAGATACCTCTCCGACAATCGGAGTGACAAACCCTAATCTCGAAATACGCCAACCCAACATCCACGATTGGAGACACCTGTAGTACTCCTTTATAATCACCCAGTTACGTTGTGCCGTTTGGCAGTACCCAAAGTGTTCCTCCGGTAAACGGGAGTTGCATAATCTCATAGTTATAGGAACATGTATAAGTCATGAAGAAAGCAATAGCAACATACTAAACGATCGGGTGCTAAGCTAATGGAATGGGTCATGTCAATCAGATCATTCAACTAATGATGTGACCTCGTTAATCAAATAACAACTCTTTGTTCATGGTTAGGAAACATAACCATCTTTGATTAACGAGCTAGTCAAGTAGAGGCATACTTGTGACACTCTGTTTGTCTATGTATTCACACATGTATTATGTTTCTGGTTAATAGAATTCTAGCATTAATAATAAACATTTATCATGATATAAGGAAATAAATAATAACTTTATTATTGCCTCTAGGGCATATTTCCTTCATGCAGTCCAATGAGTGCTGAGGCGTGTAGTGGATATCGTTATGTTCTTACTTCACAGATGATTTGAGTAGATGTTGAGTATATTTACTTGATGAATCACGACTCTGAATTATTGAAAGGTTCAAGTAATTTCAGGGTGAAGTTGAAAGATCGTCGTGACAAGAGGATAAAATATCTATGATATGATCATAGAGATGAATATCTGAATTACGAGTTTGGCACAGAATTAAGACATTGTGGAAATTGTTTCACAACTAATACAGCCTAGAACACCATAGTGTGATGGTGTGTCCGAACATCATAACTGCACCCTATTGGATATGATGCATACCATGATGTCTCTTATCGAATTACCACGATAGTTTATGGGTTAGGCATTAGAGACAACCACATTCACTTTAAATAGGGCACCATGTAATTCCGATGAGATGACACCGTATGAACTATGGTTTAGAGAAACCTAAGCTGTCATTTCTTAAAAGTTTGGGGCTGCGACGCTTATGTGAAAAATTTTCAGGCTGATAAGCTCGAACCCAAAGCGGATAAATGCATCTTCATAGGACACCAAAAACAGTTGGGTATACCTCCTATCTCAGATCCGAAAGCAATAAGGGACTGTTTCTAGAATCGGGTCCTTTCTCGAGGAAAAGTTTCTCTCAAAAGAATTGAGTGGGAGGATAGTGGAGACTTGATGAGGTTATTGAACTGTCTCTTCAACTAGTGTGTGGAAGGGCACAGGGAGTTGTTCCTGTGGCACCTACACCAATTGAAGTGGAAGCTTATGATAGTGATCATGAAACTTCAGATCAAGTCACTACCAAACCTCGTGGGATGACAAGGATGCGTACTACTTCAGAGTGGTACGTAATCCTGTCTTGGAAGTCATGTTGCTAGACAACAATGAACCTACGAGCTATGGAGAAGCGACGGTGGGCCTGGATTCCAAAATGGCTCGAGGCCATATAATCCGAGAGAGGATCCATATATGAAAACAATTGAGACTTTGGAAGAACTACTTGATGGTCATAAGGCTGTTAGGTACATATGGATTTTAAAAGGAAGACGGACAATGATGGTAAGTATCACCATTAAGAAAGCTCGACTTGTCGTTAAGATGTTTTCCGACAAGTTCAAGGAGTTGACTATGATGAGACTTTCTCACTCGTAGCGATGCTAAGAGTCTATTGGAATTATATTAGCGATTACTGCATTATTTATGAAATCTTGCAGATAGGATGTCAAAACATTGTCTACTCGACGATTTTCTTGAGGAAAGGTTGTATGTGATACAACCGGAAGGTTTTGTCAATCCTGAAAGATGCTAACAAGTATGCAAAGCTCCAGCAATCCTTTCGAGGACTGGAGTAAGCATCTTGGAGTTGGAATGTATGCTTTGATGAGATGATCAAAGATTTTGGGTGTATACAAAGTTTATGAGAAACTTGTATTTCCAAAGAAGTGAGTGGGAGCACTATAGAATTTCTGATGAGTATATGTTGTTGCCATATTGTTGATCAGAAATGATGTAGAATTTCTGGTAAGCATATAGGGTTATTTGGAAAGTGTTTTTCAATGGAAAGCCTGGATTAAGCTACTTGAACATTGAGCATCAAGATCTATAAGGATAGATCAAAACGCTTAATGGTACTTTCAAATGAGCACATACCTTGACATGATCTTGAAGGTGTTCAAGATGGATCAGTCAAAGAAGGAGTTCTTGCCTGAGTTGTAAGGTATGAAGTTAAGACTTAAAGCTCGACCATGGCAGAAGAAAGAGGAAGGATGAAGGTCGTCCCCTATGCTTTTGTCATAGGCTCTATACGGTATGCCATGCTGAGTACCGCACCTGATGTGTGCCTTGCCGCATATTTGGCAAGAGGGTACAAAGGTGATCTAGGAGTAGATCACCAGAAAGCGGTCTAAATTATCCTTAGAGGAATAAGGATATGTTTCTCGGTTATGGAGGTGATAAAGAGTTCGACGTAATGAGTTACGTCGATGCAAGCTTAACACCTATCCAGATAGCTCTGAGTAGAGATACCAGATACGTATAATGGAGCAACAATTTAGAATAGCTCCAAGTAGAACAGTTATTTGAAATGGCTCGAAATGTAGCGTAGTAGTTGCATCTACAAGATGACATAGAAATTTGCGAAGTACATACGGATCTGAATGTTGCAGACCCGTTGACTGAAACCTATCTCACAAACATAACACGATCAAACCCAGAACTCTTTGGGTGTTAGTCACATGGGGATGTGACCTTGAGTGTTAATCACATATCGATGTGAACTGGATTAATGACTCTAGTGCAAGTGGGAGACTGTTGGAAATATGCCCTAGAGGCAATAATAAAATGGTTATTATTATATTTCCTTGTTCATGATAATCGTTTATTATCCATGCTAGAATTGTATTGATAGGAAACTCAGATACATGTGTGGATACATAGACAACACCATGTCCCTAGTAAGCCTCTAGTTGACTAGCTCGTTGATCAATAGATGGTTACGGTTTCTTGACCATGGACATTGGATGTCGTTGATAATGGGATCACATCATTAGGAGAATGATCTTATGGATAAGACCCAATCCTAAGCCTAGCACAAGATCACGTAGTTCGTATGCTAAAGCTTTTCTAATGTCAAGTATCATTTCCTTAGACCATGAGATTGTGCAACTCCCGGATGCCATAGGAGTGCTTTGGGTGTGCCAAACGTCACAACGTAACAGGGTGGCTATAAAGGTACACTACAGGTGTCTCGGAAAGTGTCTGTTGGGTTGGCACGAATCGAGACTGGGATTTGTCACTCCGTGTAAACGGAGAGGTATCTCTAGGCCCACTCGGTAGGACATCATCATAATGTGCACAATGTGATCAAGGAGTTGATCACAGGATGATGTGTTACGAACGAGTAAAAGAGACTTGCCAGTAACGAGATTGAACCAGGTATCGGGATACCGATGATCGAATCTCGGGCAAGTATCGTACCGCTAGACAAAGGGAATTATATACGGGATTGATTAAGTCCTTGACATCGTGGTTCATCCGATGAGATCATCGTGGAGCATGTGGGAGCCAACATGGGTATCCAGATCCCGCTGTTGGTTATTGACCGGAGAGGTGTCTCGGTCATGTCTGCATGTTTCCCGAACCCGTAGGGTCTACACACTTAAGGTTCGATGACGCTAGGGTTATAGGGAAAGTATGTACGCGGTTACCGAATGTTGTTCGGAGTCCCGGATGAGATCCCGGACATCATGAGGAGTTCCGGAATGGTCCGGAGGTAAAGATTGATATATAGGAAGTATGGTTTTGGCCACCGAAAGTGTTCCGGGCATCACCGGTAGTGTACCGGGACCACCGGAGGGGTCCGGGGGTCCACCAGGTGGGCCACCAGCCCCGGAGGCATACATGGGCCAATAGTGGGAAGGTACCAGCCTGTAGGTGGGCTGGGGCGCCTCCCACCAAGGCCCAAGGCGCCTCCAAGAGGGGAAGGGGCAAACCCTAGGCTCAGATGGGCCTAAGGCCCACCTAGTGGTGCGCCCCCCTCTCTCCCCCCTTGGCCGCCCCCTAGATGGGATCTAGGGCTGGCCGCCACCCCTAGGGAGGGAACCCTAGGTGGGGGCACAACCCCTCCCCTCCCCCTATATATACTTGAGGTTTGGGGCTGCCCAACACATGTGATTTGCTCTCCCTGTTGGCGCAGCCCTACCCCTCTCCCTCCTCGTCTCTCGTAGTGCTTGGCGAAGCCCTGCTGGAGTCCCGCGCTCCTCCACCACCACTACGCCGTCGTGCTGCTGCTGGATGGAGTCTTCCCCAACCTCTCCTTCTCGCCTTGCTGGATCAAGGCGTAGGAGACGTCACCGGGCTGTACGTGTGTTGAACACGGAGGTGCCGTCCGTTCGGCACTAGGATCATCAGTGATTTGGATCACGACGAGTACGACTCCATCAACCCCGTTCACTTGAACGCTTCCGCTTAGCAATCTACAAGGGTATGTAGATGCACTCTCCTTCCCTCATTGCTAGACTTCTCCATAGATTGATCTTGGTGATGCGTAGAAAATTTTGAATTTCTGCTACGTTCCCCAACAGTTCTGCCTTCACTCTTCTGCAGACATCACATTCGTTCACGAACTTAGCAATCTCGTGCTTCATTCGAGTCCACCAATACGACTGCTTGAGGTCATGGTACATCTTTGTACTTCCAGGGTGGATAGAGAGGAGTGAGTTGTGAGCCTCGTTCATAATGACTTTACGAAGGTCACCTTTAGGCACAACAATGCGATCCTCGAAGAATAGGTATCCTTGTCATCAAGATGATAACACTCGTACTTGGGTTGACTCTTGGCAATCCCAATCTTCACCTTCTTCACCATAGCATCAAGAAGTTGAGCCTCGCAAATCTGATCTTCCAAAGTAGGAAAGACTTGGAGGTTGGCCAAAAATCCTTGAGGAACAACTTGCAGATTGAGTTTGCGGAAAGCTTCACAAAGCTCGGGTTGGTAAGGCTTGAGAATCAAACTGTTGCAGTAAGCCTTCCTACTCAAAGCGTCAACAATTACATTGGCCTTGCCTAGAGTATATTTGATACTCGTATTATACTCTTGAATTATTTCGACCCAACGAGTCTGCCTGAGGTTGAGATTAGGATGAGTGAAGATGTACTTGAGACTCTTATGATCAGTGAAGATGTCCACTTTTCTTCCCAATAAGAGATGTCTCCAAGTTAAAAGAGCATGCACAACTGCCGCCAACTCGAGATCATGAGTGGGGTAGTTCTTTTCATTGGGCTTCAACTGGCGAGAGGTATAGGCCACAACTTTCTTCTCTTGCATCAACACTACACCAAGACCTTGAAGAGAGGCATCATAGAAGACCTCGAACGGTTTGGATTCATCAGGAGGAGTCAGAACTGGCGCAGTGACTAACTTCTCTTTCAGGGTGTTGAAAGCGATGTCACATTCAGGAGACCAGACGTACTTCATATGCTTCTGGAGAAGGTTGGAAAGAGGCTTCACGATCTTAGAGAAGTCCTCAATGAATCTTCGACAATAACTTGCAAGCCCAAGGAAGCTGCGGAGTTGCTTCACGTTCTGAGGTGGTTCCCAATTTACAATTGCAGACACCTTCTCAGGATTCACCGCTATGCGCTTGGCAGAGATGATATGCCCAAGGTAGAGAACCTCATCGAGCCAAAACTCGCACTTTGAAAACTTGGCATAGAACTGATGTTCTCTGAGCTTATCCAGAACCAAACGCAAGTGCTTGGCATGATCCTCCTTGTTCTTGGAAAAGACCAAAATGTCATCGAGGTAGACCAAGACGAAGTCATTGTGTAGGCGTCGAAGATGAAATTCATCATGCGAGAAAATGTTGGCGGAGCATTGACGAGGCCGAAAGACATTACAGTGTATTCATATGAACCATAGCTTGTTCTGAACGCTGTCTTAGGGATACCTTCTTCACGAATGCGAATCTGATGATAGCCCATACGGAGATCAAGCTTGGAGAATACTTGAGCACCTTTGAGTTGTTCAAACAGCTCATTGATGTTGGGAAGTGGGTACTTGTTCTCTATGGTCTTCTTGTTCAATGGACGGTAGTCGACACAGAGTCGGTCTGTTCCATCCTTCTTCTTCACAAAAAGAACACCACAACCCCACGGAGAAGAACTAGGTCGGATGAGACCCATTCGCTCTTGAATATCGAGTTTCTTCTTTAGCTCCTTCAACTCTTCAGGTCCAAGCTTGTAAGGACGTTTGCAAACAGGTTCCGTGCCAGGCTCAAGATCGATGATGAATTCAACTGGCTGGTGCGGAGGCATTCCTGGAAGCTCTTCTGGAAAGACGTCTTGATATTCGCAAACGAATGGAATTTGAGAGATGGCATCCAGCTCGCCCTTCTCATTGAGAGAGAACATTCGATTGGTATCATCCCTTGCGGCAAAGACAATAACATCCTCAGACGAATGAGTCAATTGAATCTGCCTGGCAGCACAATCAAGCTGAGCCTTGTGCTTAGAAAGCCAATCCATTCCAAGAATAAGATCGATATCCGAGTCACCCAGAACAATAGGAGAAGCTAGAAATTTGTAGTCGCCCAACGTGATAGTAACATCCGGGACGCAGATATTAGCTGTCATTTGCTTGCCCGGGGACATGATTTGTAAAGATCTTTGCAAATACTGATAATCGCACTCATACTTTGATGCAAAAGGTTTGGAAATGAAGCAATGCGATGCACCAGTGTCAAAAAGAACTTTTGCAGGAACATCGTTAACAGGAAGGTTACCCATGATGACATCTGATGAGTCCTCTACCTGAGCTGCATTCAACAAGTTGACCTTGGCGTGCTTGGGGTTATGCTTGACCACTGCGGTACTGGCAGATCTCACAGGAGGAGGAGGAAGACGCCTCTGATTGAAGCATTTGTTGGCATAGTGACCCTTCTGCTGACACTTGTTGCACGTGACCTCTGAGAGCGGACGGTGATACAGAGCACTTGATCTTGGAGCTTGAGACGAAGTCTTGTTCTGAAAGCCTGGGTTGGGTGGGTGGGAAGATCCACTGCCACCTTTGGTCTTCTGCTGATAAGGTTGACGGAACGGAGGAGGAGGCAGCCAATACTTTTGCTGCTTAGCCACTTGAGTTGAGGAAGAAGGAGTTGCATCTCCGACTCGCTTCTTGGAAGCATCGCACTTGAGTTGAACAGTCTCTTGCTTCATTGCCATATTGTATAACTCATCGTACTGTTGGGTAACGCAGTAATTTCAAAAAATTTCCTACGCACACGCAAGATCATGGTGATGCATAGCAACGAGAGGGGAGAGTGTTGTCTACGTACCAACGCAGACCGACTGCGGAAGCGATCTCACAACGTAGAGGAAGTAGTCGTACGTCTTCTTCCCGATCCGACCGATCCAAGCACCGTTACTCCGGCACCTCCGAGTTCTTAGCACACGTTCAGCTCGATGACGTTCCTCTAGCTCCGATCCAGCAAAGCGTCGAGGAAGAGTTCTGTCAGCACGACGGCGTGATGACGATCTTGATGTACTACCGACGCAGGGCTTCGCCTAAGCACTACAACGGTACGATCGAGGTGGAATTTGGTGGCAGGGGGCACCGCACACGGCTAAGGAACGATCTCAAGGATCAAGTTGTGTGTCTATGGGGTGCCCCTGCCCCTGTATATAAAGGTTGGAGGAGGGGGGCTGGCCGGCCAAGAGAGAGGAGGCGCAGGGGGAGTCCTACTCCCACCGGGAGTAGGACTCCTCCCCTCCAATCCTATTCCAACTAGGACTCTTGGGGGGGAAAGGAGAGAGAGGGGGCCGGCCCACCTTTCCTAGTCCTACTAGGACTTGGGGAAGGGGGGGGGGGGGGGCGCCGGCTAGGCTGTGGGCTGCCTCTTCTCTCTTTTCCACTAAGGCCCAATAGGCCCATTAGCCTCCCGGGGGGTTCCGGTAACCCTCCCGGTATTCCGGTAAAATCCCGATTTCACCCGGAACACTTCCTATGTCCAAACATAGGCTTCCAATATATCAATCTTTACATCTCGACCATTTCGAGACTCCTCGTCATGTCCGTGATCTCATCCGGGACTCCGAACAACCTTCGGTACATCAAAATGCATAAACTCATAATAACTGTCATCGTAACGTTAAGCGTGCGGACCCTACGGTTCGAGAACAATGTAGACATGACCGAGACACGTCTCCGGTCAATAACCAATAGCGGGACCTGGATGCCCATATTGGCTCCTACATATTCTACGAAGATCTTTATTGGTCAGACCGCATAACAACATACGTTGTTCCCTTTGTCATCGGTATGTTACTTGCCCGAGATTCGATCATCGGTATCCAATACCTAGTTCAATCTCGTTACCGGCAAGTCTCTTTACTCGTTCCGTAATACATCATCTCACAACTAACATATTAGTTGCAGTGCTTGCAAGGCTTATGTGATGTGCATTACCGAGAGGGCCTAGAGATACCTCTCCGACAATCGGAGTGACAAACCCTAATCTCGAAATACGCCAACCCAACATCTACCATTGGAGACACCTGTAGTACTCCTTTATAATCACCCAGTTACGTTGTGACATTTGGTAGTACCCAAAGTGTTCCTCCGGTAAACGGGAGTTGCATAATCTCATAGTTATAGGAACATGTATAAGTCATGAAGAAAGCAATAGCAACATACTAAACGATCGGGTGCTAAGCTAATGGAATGGGTCATGTCAATCAGATCATTCTACTAATGATGTGACCTCGTTAATCAAATAACAACTCCTTGTTCATGGTTAGGAAACATAACCATCTTTGATTAATGAGCTAGTCAAGTAGAGGCATACTAGTGACACTCTGTTGGTCTATGTATTCACACATGTATTATGTTTCCGGTTAATACAATTCTAGCATGAATAATAAACATTTATCATGATATAAGGAAATAAATAATAACTTTATTATTGCCTCTAGGGCATATTTCCTTCAGTCTCCCACTTGCACTAGAGTCAATAATCTAGATTACACAGTAATGATTCTAACACCCATGGAGCCTTGGTGCTGATCATGTTTTGCTCGTGGAAGAGGCTCAGTCAACGGGTCTGCAACATTCAGATCCGTATGTATCTTGCAAATCTCTCTGTCTCCCACCTGGACTAAATCCCGGATGGAGTTGAAGCGTCTCTTGATGTGTTTGGTCCTCTTGTGAAATCTGGATTCCTTTGCCAAGGCAATTGCACCAGTATTGTCACAGAAGATTTTCATTGGACCCGATGCACTAGGTATGACACCTAGATCGGATATGAACTCCTTCATCCAGACTCCTTCGTTTGCTGCTTCCGAAGCAGCTATGTACTCCGCTTCACATGTAGATCCCGCTACGACGCTTTGTTTAGAACTGCACCAACTGATAGCTCCACCGTTTAAAGTAAACATGTATCCGGTTTGCGATTTAGAATCGTCCGGATCAGTGTCAAAGCTTGCATCAACATAACCTCTTACGGTGAGCTCTTTGTCACCTCCATATACGAGAAACATATCCTTAGTCCTTTTCAGGTATTTCAGGATGTTCTTGACTGCTGTCCAGTGATCCATTCCAGGATTACTTTGGTACCTCCCTGCTAAACTTATAGCAAGGCACACATCAGGTCTGGTACACAGCATTGCATACATGATAGAGCCTATGGCTGAAGCATAGGGAACATCTTTCATTTTCTCTCTATCTTCTGCAGTGGTCGGGCATTGAGTCTTACTCAACTTCACACCTTGTAGCACAGGCAAGAACCCTTTCTTTGCTTGATCCATCTTGAACTTCTTCAAAATTTTGTCAAGGTATGTGCATTGTGAAAGTCCAATTAAGCGTTTTGATCTATCTCTATAGATCTTTATGCCTAATATGTATGCAGCTTCCCCGAGGTCTTTCATCGAAAAACTTTTATTCAAATATCCCTTTATGCTATCCAGAAATTCTATATCATTTCCAATTAGCAATATGTCATCCACATATAATATCAGAAATGCTACAGAGCTCCCACTCACTTTCTTGTAAATACAGGCTTCTCCAAAAGTCTGTATAAAGCCAAATGCTTTGATCACACTATCAAAGCGTTTATTCCAACTCCGAGATGCTTGCACCAGTCCATAAATGGATCGCTGGAGTTTGCATACTTTGTTAGCTCCTTTTGGATCGACAAAACCTTCTGGTTGTACCATATACAACTCTTCTTCCAGAAATCCATTCAGGAATGCAGTTTTGACATCCATCTGCCATATTTCATAATCATAAAATGCGGCAATTGCTAGCATAATTCTGACGGACTTAAGCATCGCTACGGGTGAGAAGGTCTCATCGTAGTCAACCCCTTGAACTTGTCGAAAACCTTTTGCGACAAGTCGAGCTTTATAAACAGTAACATTACCGTCAGCGTCAGTCTTTTTCTTGAAGATCCATTTATTCTCAATTGCTTGCCGATCATCGGGCAAGTCAACCAAAGTCCATACTTTGTTCTCATACATGGATCCCATCTCAGATTTCATGGCCTCAAGCCACTTTGTGGAATCTGGGCTCACCATCGCTTCTTCATAGTTCGTAGGTTCATCATGATCTAGAATCATGACTTCCAGAACTGGATTACCGTACCACTTTGGTGCGGATCTCACTCTGGTTGATCTACGTGGTCCAGTAGAATCTTGATCTGAAGCTTCATGATCATCATCATTAGCTTCCTCACTGATTGGGATAGGTGTCGCAGAAACAGTTTTCTGTGATGTACTATTTTCCAATAAGGGAGCAGGTACAGTTACCTCGTCAAGTTCTACTTTCCTCCCACTCACTTCTTTCGAGAGAAACTCCTTCTCTAGAAATGATCCATTCTTAGCAACGAATGTCTTGCCTTCGGATCTGTGATAGAAGGTATACCCAACAGTTTCCTTTGGGTATCCTATGAAGACACATTTCTCCGCTTTGGGTTCGAGCTTATCAGGTTGAAGCTTTTTCACATAAGCATCGCAGCCCCAAACTTTGAGAAACGACAACTTTGGTTTCTTGCCAAACCATAGTTCATAAGGCGTCGTCTCAACGGATTTTGATGGTGCCCTATTTAACGTGAATGCGGCCGTCTCTAAAGCATAACCCCAAAACGATAGCGGTAAATCAGTAAGAGACATCATGGATCGCACCATATCTAGTAAAGTACGATTACGACGTTCGGACACACCATTACGCTGTGGTGTTCCGGGTGGCGTGAGTTGCGAAACTATTCCACAATTTTTCAGATGTATACCAAACTCGTAACTCAAATATTCTCCTCCACGATCAGATCGTAGAAACTTTATTTTCTTGTTACGATGATTTTCAACTTCACTCTGAAATTCTTTGAACCTTTCAAATGTTTCAGATTTATGTTTCATTAATTAGATATACCCATATCTGCTTAAATCATCTGTGAAGGTGAGAAAATAACGATATCCGCCGCGAGCCTCAATATTCATCGGACCACATACATCGGTATGTATGATTTCCAACAAATCTGTTGCTCTCTCCATAGTACCGGAGAACGGTGTTTTAGTCATCTTGCCTATGAGGCACGGTTCGCAAGTACCAAGTGATTCATAATCAAGTGATTCCAAAAGCCCATCAGTATGGAGTTTCTTCATGCGCTTTACACCGATATGACCTAAACGGCAGTGCCACAAATAAGTTGCACTATCATTATTAACTTTGCATCTTTTGGCTTCTACATTATGAATATGTGTATTACTATCTTCGAGATTCAACAAGAATAGACCACTCTTCAAAAATGCATGACCATAAAAGATATTATCCATATAAATAGAACAACCATTATTCTCTGATTTAAATGAATAACCGTCTCGCATTAAACAAGATCCAGATATAATGTTCATGCTCAACGCTGGCACCAAGTAACAATTATTTAGGTCTAATATTAATCCCGAAGGTAGATGTAGAGGTAGCGTGCCGACCGCGATCACATCGACTTTGGAACCGTTTCCCACGCGCATCGTCACCTCGTCCTTTGCTAGTGTCCGCTTATTCCGTAGTCCCTGTTTCGAGTTGCAAATATTAGCAACAGAACCAGTATCAAATACCCAGGTGCTACTGCGAGCTCTAGTAAGGTACACATCAATAACATGTATATCACATATACCTTTGCTCACTTTGCCATCCTTCTTATCCGCCAAATACTTGGGGCAGTTCCGCTTCCAGTGACCAGTCTGCTTGCAGTAGAAGCACTCAGTTTCAGGCTTAGGTCCAGACTTGGGTTTCTTCTCCTGAGCAGCAACTTGCTTGCTGTTCTTCTTGAAGTTTCCCTTCTTCTTCCCTTTACCCTTTTTCTTGAAACTAGTGGTCTTGCTAACCATCAACACTTGATGCTCCTTTTTGATTTCTACCTCCGCAGCTTTCAGCATTGCGAAGAGCTCGGGAATAGTCTTGTTCATCCCTTGCATATTATAGTTCATCACGAAGCTCTTGTAGCTTGGTGGTAGTGATTGGAGAATTCTGTCAATGACGCAATCATCTGGAAGATTAACTCCCATCTGAATCAAGTGATTATTATACCCAGACATTTTGAGTATATGCTCACTGACAGAACTGTTCTCCTCCATCTTACAGCTATAGAACTTATTGGAGACTTCATATCTCTCAATTCGGGCATTTGCTTGAAATATTAACTTCAACTCCTGGAACATCTCATATGCTCCATGACGTTCAAAACGTCGTTGAAGTCCCGATTCTAAGCCGTAAAGCATGGCACACTGAACTATCGAGTAGTCATCAGCTTTGCTCTGCCAGACGTTCATAACATCTGGCGTTGCTCCAGCAGCAGGCCTGGAACCCAGCGGTGCTTCCAGGACGTAATTCTTCTGTGCAGCAATGAGGATAATCCTCAGGTTATGGACCCAGTCCGTGTAATTGCTACCATCATCTTTCAACTTTGCTTTCTCAAGGAACGCATTAAAATTCAACGGAACAATAGCACGAGCCATCTATCTACAAGCAACATAAACAAGCAAGATACTATCAGGTACTAAGTTCATGATAAGTTTAAGTTCAGTTAATCAAATTACTTAGGAACTCCCACTTAGATAGACATCCCTCTAATCCTCTAAGTGATCACGTGATCCAAATCAACTAAACCATAACCGATCATCACGTGAGATGGAGTAGTTTTCAATGGTGAACATCGTCATGTTGATCATATCTACTATATGATTCACGCTCGACCTTTCGGTCTCTGTGTTCCGAGGCCATATCTGCATATGCTAGGCTCGTCAAGCATAACCTGAGTATTCTGCGTGTGCAAAACTGGCTTGCACCCGTTGTAGATGGACGTAGAGCTTATCACACCCGATCATCACGTGGTGTCTGGGCACGACGAACTTTGGCAACGGTGCATACTCAGGGAGAACACTTCTTGATAATTTAGTGAGAGATCATCTTATAATGCTACCGTCAATCAAAGCAAGATAAGATGCATAAAAGGATAAACATCACATGCAATCAATATAAGTGATATGATATGGCCATCATCATCTTGTGCTTGTGATCTCCATCTCTGAAGCACCGTCATGATCACCATCGTCACCGGCGCGACACCTTGATCTCCATCGTAGCATCGTTGTCGTCTCGCCAATCTTATGCTTTCATGACTATTACTACCGTTTAGTAATCTAGTAAAGCATTACATCGCGATTGCATTGCATACAATAAAGCGACAACCATATGGCTCCTGCCAGTTGCCGATAACTCGGTTACAAAACATGATCATCTCATACAATAAAATCAGCATCATGTCTTGACCATATCACATCACAACATACCCTGCAAAAACAAGTTAGACGTCCTCTACTTTGTTGTTGCAAGTTTTACGTGGCTGCTACGGGCTTAAGTAAGAACACATCTCACCTACGCATCAAAACCACAACGATAGTTCGTCAAATAGACTCCGTTTTAACCTTCTCAAGGACCGGGCGTAGTCACACTTGGTTCAACTAAAGTTGTAGAGACAGTCTTCCGCAAGCCATCTATGTGCAAAGCACGTCGAGGGAACCGGTCTCGCGTAAGAGTACGCGTAAGGTTGGTCCGGATCGTCTCAACCAACAATACCACCGAACCAAAGTATGACATGCTGGTAGGCAGTATGACTTGTATCGCCCACAACTCACTTGTGTTCTACTCGTGCATATAACATCAAACCATAAAACCTAGGCTCGGATGCCACTGTTGGGTAACGCAGTAATTTCAAAAATTTTCCTACGCACACGCAAGATCATGGTGATGCATAGCAACGAGAGGGGAGAGTGTTGTCTACGTACCAACGCAGACCGACTGCGGAAGCGATCTCACAACGTAGAGGAAGTAGTCGTATGTCTTCTTCCCGATCCGACCGATCCAAGCACCGTTACTCCGGCACCTCCGAGTTCTTAGCACACGTTCAGCTCGATGACGTTCCTCTGGCTCCGATCCAGCAAAGCGTCGAGGAAGAGTTCCGTCAGCACGACGGCGTGATGACGATCTTGATGTACTACCGACGCAGGGCTTCGCCTAAGCACTACAACGGTACGATCGAGGTGGAATTTGGTGGCAGGGGGCACCGCACACGGCTAAGGAACGATCTCAAGGATCAAGTTGTGTGTCTATGGGGTGCCCCCTGCCCCCGTATATAAAGGTTGGAGGAGGGGGGCTGGCCGGCCAAGAGAGAGGAGGCGCAGGGGGAGTCCTACTCCCACCGGGAGTAGGACTCCTCCCCTCCAATCCTATTCCAACTAGGACTCTTGGGGGGGAAAGGAGAGAGAGGGGGCCGGCCCACCTTTCCTAGTCCTACTAGGACTTGGGGAAGGGGGGGGGGCGCCGGCTAGGCTGTGGGCTGCCTCTTCTCTCTTTTCCACTAAGGCCCAATAGGCCCATTAGCCTCCCGTGGGGTTCCGGTAACCCTCCCGGTATTCCGGTAAAATCCCGATTTCACCCGGAACACTTCCTATGTCCAAACATAGGCTTCCAATATATCAATCTTTACGTCTCGACCATTTCGAGACTCCTCGTCATGTCCGTGATCTCATCCGGGACTCCGAAAAACCTTCGGTACATCAAAATGCATAAACTCATAATAACTGTCATCGTAACGTTAAGCGTGCGGACCCTACGGTTCGAGAACAATGTAGACATGACCGAGACACGTCTCCGGTCAATAACCAATAGCGGGACCTGGATGCCCATATTGGCTCCTACATATTCTACGAAGATCTTTATCGGTCAGACCGCATAACAACATACGTTGTTCCCTTTGTCATCGGTATGTTACTTGCCCGAGATTCGATCGTCGGTATCCAATACCTAGTTCAATCTCGTTACCGGCAAGTCTCTTTACTCGTTCCGTAATACATCATCTCACAACTAACATATTAGTTGCAGTGCTTGCAAGGCTTATGTGATGTGCATTACCGAGAGGGCCCAGAGATACCTCTCCGACAATCGGAGTGACAAACCCTAATCACGAAATACGCCAACCCAACATCTACCATTGGAGACACCTGTAGTACTCCTTTATAATCACCCAGTTACGTTGTGACGTTTGGTAGTACCCAAAGTGTTCCTCCGGTAAACGGGAGTTGCATAATCTCATAGTTATAGGAACATGTATAAGTCATGGAGAAAGCAATAGCAACATACTAAACGATCGGGTGCTAAGCTAATGGAATGGGTCATGTCAATCAGATCATTCTACTAATGATGTGACCTCGTTAATCAAATAACAACTCCTTGTTCATGGTTAGGAAACATAACCATCTTTGATTAACGAGCTAGTCAAGTAGAGGCATACTAGTGACACTCTGTTGGTCTATGTATTCACACATGTATTATGTTTCCGGTTAATACAATTCTAGCATGAATAATAAACATTTATCATGATATAAGGAAATAAATAATAACTTTATTATTGCCTCTAGGGCATATTTCCTTCACGTACTTCTTCGGCTCAAAAAGGACGAGAGCTAGTTGGAGATCTTCTCTGAGGCCACCCCTGAACTGATAAATCATGCTCTTCTCGTCAGGGATGTCCTGCTTGGCGAAACGAGCGAGCCTCTGGAACAGAATGTTATACTGGTAAACAGACAAGCTGCCTTGCTTCAGGTTGCGGAATTCCTCACGCTTGCTCTCAACAACACTCTGAGGAATGTGATGAGCTTTGATGTCTTGACGGAATTCATCCCAGGTAATCACATGGCCTCCTTTGGAATCTTTGTATTGCTGAAACCATTCTGCAGCTTGGTCTTTGAGTTGGAAGGAGGCAAACTTGACAAAGTCCTCAGGCCTGACGTTACTGCACTCAAAATGCTTGCATATATCCAGGAGCCAATCATCAGTGTCTGAGGCCTCGACACAGTTGCTGAAGGTCTTTGGCTGGTTAGCAAGGAACTTTTTGAGTGTAGCAAATTGACTCTGATTGTTGCCATGGCCATGATTCCCTTGGTTGCGCTCTTGCAGAATTTGCATGATCAGTTGCGTGTTTGCATTGGTAGCGGCCATCACAGCTTGCCATGTCTTCGAAGGTGGAGGTGGTGGTGGCGAATCCTGATTCTGATTCTGGCCCTTAGCAGGAGCCATCCTGAAGAGGGTGACATCCGTTAGCATCTTGACAGACAAATAATGAAGCTGAATCAAAAGGATCGAAATTGCAACTTATAGTTTTCACATCCGAACAAAATGAACGAATGCATTCCAATTGAAATGGTCACATTTCCATAAATTGAGAAGCCACTTAGATAGAGGTAGAAGAATAAAACAACAAGGTACGGACAAGAACAAATACTTGGTGAGGATTACCCAATCACAAACCAAATATCCGCGGAAGAAATTCTAGAGCTACATGAATTCCCACCTATGAAACTCCCGAACCTTTCCGGTTATGCAATCAGGTGTTGGGATACAGGGGAAGCATAATATCTCACCCAAAGCTAGCAAATCCTACATCCAGCTGTATCCATCCTTCAACACATAACCAAGAAACCTTCGGAAATCATTTACCTCAACCTTCGAAAAGCATCCGTTATACGAGTTATGGCAATACTCCCGAACTCCCGCCCCAGTACTGGGTGGCGTCAAGGTTATCTCACGAACAACTGCATAAAAGAGATTTTCGATGTCAGCGAAACTCAGGTATTCCAGAATCTCAACGATAAAATTGTGACGACAACACCTCGGAGCTCAACTTCCCGGGACACTACCACAACCCCTAAATGTCAGGAGGCACCAAGAATAATGTTCTCATCACAAAACCATCGGAACGATTCCAAGATACCCGCGTGATCCTAAAAAAATATTTAGTGAAATTTGTGAAGAGAAGAGTCAAAACTCTACGTCAGGATGTCTCACCAGAGCGACGAAGGGACTGAGGAGTAAAAAGAAGTCCTACTCTCCGATATATATAATCCTAAATGACTCAAAACATTTTTATTGACTCAACAACGCCAACGATTTGATAAAGCAGGGGGCTCCTAAGGTCGGAGAAGGCTCTGATACCAACTTGTAACGCCCTCGATGCAGCTATATCTCCCACGTGTCGAAGCACGCCTTAGAGGCATAACTGCATTGAAAGCAATGTCGCAAGTGAGATAATCTTCACAAACAACCCATGTAATACAATAAGGGAAAAGAATACATAGTTGGCTTACACTCGCCACGTCACACAAATAGCATAAATAAGTCATTACATTCATCCAATTACACTAAAGGTCCGACTACAGAACCAAAATGAAGATAAACCCCAAATGCAACAAAATCCCCAATCCCCCCAACTGGTCACCACTACTGATCATCTGGGAAAGACACATAGTAATGACGAGAGTCTTCATCTAACTCCCACTTGAGCTTGGTCATATCATCTGGAGCGGTATCATCGGTCCCTGCATCTGGTTTTGGAAGGACTCTATGAGTCATGGGGACTCAGCAATCTCACACCCTCGCGATCAAGACTATTTAAGCTTATAGGTAAGGTAAAGGTATGAGGTGGAGCTGCAGCAAGCGACTAGCATATATGGTGGCTAACATGCGCAAAAGAGAGCGAGAAGAGAAGGCAAAAGCACGGTCGAACAACTATGATCAAGAAGTGATCCTAGAACAACCTATGTTAAGCATTACTCCAACAACATGTTCACTTCTCGGACTCCGCCGAGAAGAGACCATCACGGTTACACACGCGGTTGGTGCATTTTAATTAAGTTAAGTTTTAGGTTATCTACAACCGGACATTAACAAATTCCCATCTGCCCATAGCCACGGGCACGGCTTTCGAAAGTTCAAATCCCTGCAGGGGAGTCCCAACTTAGCCCATCACAAGCTCTCACGGTCAACGAAGGATATTCCTTCTCCCAAGACAATCCGACCAGACTCGGCATCCCGGTTACAAGACATCCTCGACAATGGTAAAACAAGTCCAGCAACACCGCCCGAATGTGCCGACAAATCCCGATAGGAGCTGCACATATCTCGTTCTCAGGGCACACTCAGATGAGCGCTTCGTACAACTAAAACCAAACCTCGAGTTTCCCCGAGGGGGTGCTGCAAAGGGCTATAGTTTGGACCAACACTCAGAGGAGCACTGGCCCGGGGGGGGGGGGTTAATAAAGATGACCCTCGGGCTTCGGAAACCCAAGGGAAAAAGAGGCTAGGCAAAAAATGGTAAAACCAATGTTGGGCATTGGTGGAGGAGTTTTATTCAAGGCGAACTGTCAAGGGGTTCCCATTATAACCCAACCGTGTAAGGAACGTAAAATCCGGGAACATAACACCGATATGACAGAAACTAGGGCGGCAAGAGTGGAACAAAACACCAGGCATAAGGCCGAGCCTTCCACCCTTTACCAAGTATATAGGTGCATTAAGATAAACAAGATAATATGGTGATATCCCAACAATAAGCAAGTTCCAACAAGGAACGATCTCCAATCTTCACCTGCAACTAGCAACGCTATAAGAGGGGCTGAGCAAAGTGGTAACATCGCCAAACAACGGTTTGCTAGGACATGGTGGGTTAGAGGTTTGACATGGCAATATGGGAGGCATGATAAGCAAGTGGTAGGTATCGTAGCATAGGCATAGCAAAAGAGCGAGCATCTAGCAAGCAAAGATATAAGTGATTTCGAGGGTATGGTCATCTTGCCTGCAAAGTTCTCAGAGTTGCCTTGATCCTTGTAAGCGTAGTCAACGGGCTCCTCGTTCAAGTACTCGTCTCCCAGCTTTACCCAAGCAAGAACAACAAGCAAAAGGAACACAATCAACCATGTGCAATGCTCAAGCAACATGATGCAAAACATGGTATGATATGCGGGATGCGATATGTGATGCATAGGCATGATTTGGAAAGGAATAACTGAACCTGGCCTCAACTTAGAAAACCAAGAGTGCCACTGGAAAGGTGAGTTGATTTCGGTCGAAATCGATATAAAGATCACCGAAGTCGGATGCACGGTTTGGAAATGGCAAGCAAAACAAATATGGCACCGGTCTGCGATAAACAACAAGTAGCCTTCTAAATGCATCAAGAACAACATGCTACGACGCTCCAACATGACAACAAAATACATGGCAGGGATCCAATCGTGATGCTTGACAAAAGATGAACACTGAGCTATGGCTAACTCACTCATTAACAGGTTCAAACAAGCATGGCAAAAGAGCAAAAGATTACTGGTTTCAGACTCGGTGAAATTAACAGCATGTCAGGAATTTATCATCAGGAAGCAATGTTTAGAGCACGATAACTACATGCTACAGGAACATATCATGGCAAAGTAAGGCATGGTATGAAGCTACTCTAAGCATATAACAAAAGTCCCTTAGTGACCATGAGCCAAAAGGGATCATAAAATACAATTGCAACCATGTGAACATAGCAAAAACATAAACAAATTTAGACTTCGTGAAAAACTGGAGCATGGCAAAACAGATAACGAGTAGGCATGTTTACGAGCTCGATGCACTCACTACGTGGCATTGCATAACAAACTAAGCATACACCCAGCAAATAGACATGGCAAGAACAACAACATAGCATGCACGGATCAACAACAATAAGCTTGGTAAAATCGCTAAATATGTTAACAATCTGCCAGGAACATTTTATAGCAAAAGTAGAGCTTGATTGACTCAAGGTAGGGTGCTCCATAATTGCAAACAAAGACATGGATGGATAGAGCACAACATTATCTACAAAACATCCTTAGTGATCATGCTCAAAAGAGGCACGCATCACTAGGAAACAACATGAACATATGGCATAAAAATAATGACAGTGCAAGGACTTAGTGAAATTCTAAGTCCCTGAAATCAGCATCATTGAGTAAGCTACTTTGCATGGTTGTGCTAGTCACCACAAAGATCACAAAAATACATGGCATGCACCCCTGTAAAGATGGAATGGCATTCTTCAAAACACATGTAGAGCTCAGGATCATAGCATGCACACATTAATCATGGCAAAAATGACAAAAGTGCATTTGCTGAAACAGATCTGAAATTATCCTCACATAGCCCTCTTCCAACAGCATTTCAGGCATCAAGATGAGCTCAAATGAAAATGATACAATGAGATGAAATGATGTACTTGTCGAGACGAACATTTTGATATGCTACACGCACAAATTGGAGCTACGATGAGGAAGTTATGACATGTCAAATATTGCAAAAATGCTAGGGTTTAGGGATGAAAAAGTCAACCCCAAACGAGTCCAGATCTGGATCCGTTCTTGCACGCGGTCTGAGGTTCGCCGGATCCGAGCTCCTGTTCGCCGGAGATGGTGGGGACTTGCCGGGGTGGCTCGCCGGGCGGAGAGGAAGACGACGGAGGCGGCGAGATGCGGTCGGTGGCGGCGTCGGAGCAGCGAGCCGAGACGGCGGCGCGCCTCCCGGAGCTTGTCGGCGACGAGGCAGCGAGGTCGACGGCGGCCGGCGACGACCTTGGCAGCGGAGACGGCGGAAGGAGGCGGCGGGGCGCGGGCGATGAAGAGGCGGCGGGGCGCGACCCGGATGGGCCTCGGGGGCCGGCGATGGGCTTCCCGGGCCCTGGCGGCGCAGCGATCTAGGGACCGGGCGGCGGCGAATAGGGCGGCGACACGTGGTGGCGGCGGTGGATACGGACATGTCCGACTGGACGAGAATTTGTCCGGCGGCGCGTGGAGAGGGAGCGCTCTAGGGTTTGCCCAAAAATTTCAGGGGTCATCATTTACAGAGGTAGGAGGAGCTAGGAAGCTCCAAATGAGGTGCGGTTTGCGGCCACGCGATCGTGATCGAACAATCTAGATGATGGAGAGGGTTTAGGTGGGTTTTGGGCCACTTTGGAGGGGTGTTGGGCTGCAACACACATGAGGCCTTTTTGGTCCCTCGGTTAACCGTTGGAGTATCAAACGAAGTCCAAATGGCACGAAACTTGACAGGCGGTCTACCGGTAGTAAACCAAGGCCGCATGACAAGTCTCGGTCCTATCCGAAAATGTTTAACACCCGCACATGAAAAGCAGTAGAAAGGACCACCAAAGGACATAGGAGCGCCGGAATGCAAAACGGACAACGGGGAAAATGCTCGAATGCATGAGACGAACACGTATGCAAATGCAATGCACATGATGACATGATATGAGATGCATGACAAAGACAAAACACACGGAGACGAAAACCCGACAACGTGGAAATAACATAACTTAGTGCCGGAAACGGCAAGAGTTGGAGTACAAATAAGGTAGGTTACATCTGGGGTGTTACACTCCGTTCCCAAATATTTGTCTTTCTAGAGATTTCAATAAGTGACTATAGAGCAAAATGAGTGAATCTATAGTCTAACGTATGTCTACATGCATCCGTATGTTGCGTCCATTTGAAATGCCTAGAAAGACAAGTATTTGGGAACGGAGGGAGTATGTGGTATGAAAATATACTGAATGGTGAGTCTAATGGTATTAACTTGGTATTGTAGATGTTTTATTTTTTGTATAAACTTGGTCAAAGTTTAGAAAGTTTGACCTGAGACAAAGCTAATATGTGAAGTACATAGAAACGGGGGAGTAGTTATTATGGTGAAGTGGCAATCACATGAAAACCCTCACTGATAACTAATTCATCTTGATGTTCTCACTGATACCTAATCAATAACGAAGCTGATAATTCCATCCATTTTTGTTGGGGCAGTTTTAACTTGTTCATTGAGAAGTGATCTAGCTTCTTTTTTAGGGTTAATACCGCCGCTTTATTTAAACGACGAAGTTCGGAATGTCATCCAAAATTACATCAAGAACAAAATCCGGGGGAACCCCCAACCAAACCTTACAAAGTTCATCACCAACACCTACCTTAGCTAATTTATGCGCGGCAATATTAGCAGAACGGCGAACCCAAGTAACTTTAAAGCCAGCAAAAGTTTGCAACATCGTATTGACCTCCTCCACCCAAGGCCCCGACGCACCCATGCACTTGATCGGTTGATTAAGCATTTGGACCACCCTTTGGCTGTCCAGTTCCACATGAACTCTATCTGCATTGATGTCTCGAGCCACCTCCAGAGCCTATTTACAAGCAAGTATCTCTACTGCTTCAGGATCACTGATGTTCGGAAAAAAGTGGCTCATAGCAGCCCAAAAGGCGCCATTTTCATCTAGCTTCTGAGATACATGACATTCTTTAAACTTATCTTTTCCTGTTCTTCTCGGCTGGACCCTATAAGTCCCTTCGGTTACACCCCTTCTCAAAGGGATCGAAGAGGATTGGAGGGGACTTTAACTTGTACTCCGTAGGAGATTTAATCCCCTTCAATCCATGCCCTTCCCCTGAATTCCCTGTCAACGGAACAAGGTCTTAAGGTTGTCTCTGGAACCAAACACTACATCACTCGGGAATGCATCGAGGAACTACAATTCTCTTTCACGAGGAACTGAGGATGCAGTCTGAATGTGGCTACGAGTCGGGACCGGTGGTCCAGTCCGCTGCGTACATAGACCTTGAAAGGAAACAAGCACACTACACCTGGGTTAGAAGAAGAATCAGAAGCAATCATCGGTTTCGTTCCTCTTATGAAAGAGTTGGCTTAGCTAGCACCAAAGTTGTATGACAGCACCAACTATACTTACTCGTGACTCCATACAAATGGTGTAGGCGAGCAGCTATATATACCAACATGCCGTGCCATAGTTCAATCACTCAAGGCATAGACTACTTTTGGTTTATCGAATCTTACTATTCAAGGAGGTCTATGTAGCGAGAAATGTTTGGCGTAGACCTTCGTTTGGTAGCGAGGGATCCTCGCGGGATCCCGGCCCGTTCCCTGGATGGAAAGCCCGCGTGGAGAGATAGCCCCGAGCCAACTGCGTGGACATTTGGACGCTCGATTCCATGTGGTTTTCTCGGCCCAATCCCCCTTATTTCCCCGGGATCAGATCCACGACTCGCGACATCGGGAAATATTCCCCTGTTTCACTCGCTTGTGATGCCCTCCCGCAGTTGCCTCTCCTCTCGTTAGTCTCCGCCTGTGCTTCTGTAGTGTGGGGGATTTGCACTTCCGAACCAAATGCCGATGTCAATTTCCACGGGACTTCTAGTTGGCCAAGAATATTTCAACCGGTGCATCTACTCCCTGGAAATATCCACCCTAACATCCAAATGAAGCCTACAAGTGTTATGTTTTCGTGAGATACTGGAGTAAGCCAAATAAATAAGATACACTTTTATAAATGGTGAGGCAGTCTTGATGCTCTAGGATTGGGACAGTGGTTGCCAGTTTAGGGTCGCGAACATGTCAGCGTTGATAGTGTGACGGATGTGCAGCCAGTGAGAACGTACAGGGCCCTGAAATTGAAGACCTTTCCGAGCGCTACAGATCTTGAGCCCACCACCATCTGGCATTTGTCCTATAAACCTCTTCCTTCAATGTATCTTTCCAAACCCTGGATAGACTTCGTTGGTTGCTCCCATATTATTGAAGAACTAATTGCTTATGTGTTCAATTAAAAGATAGAATTAAATGGCAAAGATAGTAAATCGTGAGCCTAGTAGCAAGGAACTACGGAAAAGGACATTAGGAATGTAGTCAGAACCAGCATCACAAAACTTATGTATGTATTACCTATTGTACTAGTGCACACCATTAGGGCTGGAATTTTAACTTGAAACTTGCAAACTAAATGAGTAACTGATGACTCGGCTCGGCTTGAACTCGATGAGTAATGAGTCAAGTCGCGTTTTAATCTAAGTTTGTTAACACAACAAGTTTAGCAAGCCGAGCTAACAAGTTACTCGTTTAGCTGATTAAGCTTGTTAATCAAAAGAGGTGCGGGATAAATATCAATATCATTGTTGATTGTTGGTTTGTGAATAAAAGGTATTTTTTTGTTATTCACGTTTATAACGAGTTAAACAAGCTAGCTGCGAGTTACACGAGTTGAGCCGACTTCGAAGTTGAGCTCTTTATGATAATGAGTTGAGCCAAGCTAACTCACTATCTTAACGAGGTCTAACAGAGTCGAGCCGAGCTAGCTCGACTCGACTTGAATTTTATCCCTACACACCATTGCCATGAACTAGCTAATATAAGGACACTATGTATGTCCCCACAATGTATTCAAGAGAAAGCATCACTTCGTTCGTTATATGGTGTCACTACAAATCAACACCTTTTATTCTAACCTTTATCTTAACCAATAAATCAATTAAATGGACCAACTCTAACTAATTAATCCCAACTCTAGAACATGGGATTTTGTTGTTATTGGGCAAATCTTTCATCTGATTCATCCAGCAAAACCTAATGATATCACCAAGTGAGAGAATAACTATGCTACACCTAGTGAAAGATCGTGGATGTCGCCTAGAGGGAGGGGTGAATAGGCGCTTTAAAATAATTACGGTTTAGGCTTGAACAAATGCAGAATAAACCTAGCGGTTAATTTGTCAAGCACAAAACCTACAACAACTAGGCTCACCTATGTGCACCAACAACTTATGCTAAGCAAGATAAACAACTAAGTGATAGCAAGATATATGACAAGAAACAATATGGCTATCACAAAGTAAAGTGCATAAGTAAAGGTCTCGGATAGAGATAACCAAGGCACGCGGAGATGACGATGTATCCCGAAGTTCACACCCTTGCGGATGCTAATCTCCGTTTGGAGCGGTGTGGAGGCACAATGCTCTCCAAGAAGCCACTAGGGCCACCGTAATCTCCTCACGCCCTCGCACAATGCAAGATGCCGTGATTCTACTAAGGGACCCTTGAGGGCGGTCACCGAACCCATACAAATGGCAACCCTTGGGGGCGGTCACCGAACCCGTACACTTTGGAAACCCTTGGGGGCAGTCACCAGAACCCGTCAAAATGCTCGGGACAATCTCCACAACCTAATTGGAGACCCCAACGCTTGCCCGGATCTTTACATCATAATGATTGAGCTCCGAACACCACCAACCGTCTAGGGCCCAAGCACCCAAGAGGAACAAGCTCAAGGGTACCAAGCACCCAAGAGTAATAAACTTCTCAACTTGTAACTTCACGTATCACCATGGAGAACTCAAACCGATGCACCAAATGCAATGGCAAGGGCACACTGAGTACCCAAGTCCTTTTCTCCCAAATCCCACGAAAGCAACTAATGCTAGGGAGAAAATGAGAGGAAGAACGAAGAAGAGAACACGAAGAACTCCAAGATCTAGTGTAACACCCACGATGCGGCTATATCTCCCACGTGTCGGAGCACGACTTAGAGGCATAACCGCATTGTAGGCAATGTCGCAAGAGGGGTAATCTTTACACATCCCATGTACTGAATAAGGAAGAGGTACATAGTTGGCGTACAATCGCCACTTCACTCAATAACATTAATATAGCATTACAATCATCCAGATACAATCAAGGTCCGACTACGGAACCAAAATAAAGACAACCCCAAAGGCATAATGTCCCCGATCGCCGCAACTGGGCTCCACTACTGATCGTCTGGAAAGGAAACGTAGTATCGTCCCGAGTCCTCATCGAACTCCCACTTGAGCTCAGTCGCATCTCTTGGAATGGTATCATCGGCACCTGCATCTGGGTTTTGGAAGTAATCTGTGAGTCATGGGGACTCAGCAATCTCACACCCTCGCGATCAAGACTATTTAAGCTTATGGGTAGGGAAAATGTATGAGGTGGAGCTGCAGCAAGCACTAGCATATATGGTGTCTAACTTACGCAAATGAGAGCGAGAAGAGAAGGAAAAACACGTTCGGGAATCTATGATCAAGAAGTGATCCAAGACTACTTACGTTCAAGCATAACTCGAGACCATGTTCTCTTCCCGGACTCCGCCGAAAAGAGACCATCACGGCTATACACGCTGTTGATCCATTTTAATTAAGTTAAGTTTCAGGTTTTCTACAACCGGACATTAACAAATTCCCATTTGCCCATAACCGCGGGCACGACTTTCGAAAGTTCAAATCCCTGCAGGGGTGTCCCAACTTAGCCCATCACAAGCTCTCACGGTCAATGAAGGATATTCCTTCTCCCAGGACGTCCCGATCAGACTCGGAATCCTAGTTACAAGACATCTCGACAATGGTAAAACTAAACCAGCAAAGCCGCCCGAATGTGCCGACAAATCCCGATAGGAGCTGCACATATCTCGTTCTTAGGGCACATCGGATGAACACTACGTACAACTAAAACCAACCCTCAAGTTTCCCCGAGGTGGCGCTGCAAGTGGCTCTGTTTTGGACCAACACTCAGAGGAGCACTGGCCCGGGGGGTTTAAAATAAAGATGACCCTTGAGTCCGCGGAACCCAAGGGAAAAAGGCTAGGTGGCAAATGGTAAAACCAAGGTTGGGCCTTGCTGGAGGAGTTTTATTCAAGGTGAACTGTCAAGGGGTTCCCATTATAACTCAACTGCGTAAGGAACGCAAAATCAAGGAACATAACACCGGTATGACGGAAAGTAGGGCGGCAAGAGTGGAACAAAACATCAGGCATAAGGCTGAGCCTTCCACCCTTTACCAAGTATATAGATGCATTAAAGTAAACAAGTTATAATAGTGATATCCCAACAATAAACATGTTCCAACAAGGAACAAACTCCAATCTTCACCTGCAACTAGCAACACTATAAGAGGGGCTGAGCAAAGCGGTAACATAGCCAAACAACGGTTTGCTAGGACAAGGTGGGTTAGAGGTTTAACATGACAATATGGGAGGCATGATAAAGCATGTGGTAGGTATCGTAGCGTAGGCATAGCAATAGAGCAAGCAACTAGCAAGCAAAGATAGAAGGGATTTCGAGGGTATGGTCATCTTGCCTGCAAAGTTCTCCGAGTTGACGTAAGCTTGATCCTCGTAAGCGTACTCAACGGGTTCCTCGATCATGTACTCGTCTCCCGGCTCTACCCAAGCAAGAACACAAGCAAAGGGAGACACAATCAACCATGGTGCAAGTGCGCGAGCAACATGATGCAAAACATGGCATGATATGCGGGATGTGATATGCAATGCATATGCATGCTTCAGAAAGGAAAGATTGAACCAGGTTTCAACTTGGAAAACCAAGTGTGCCGCTGGAAAGATGAGTTGATTTCGGTCGAAATCGATATAAAGATCACCGGAATTGGATGCACGGTTTGCAAATGGTAAGCAAAACAATAATGGCACTAAGTTGCGATTAACAGCACGATGACATCTAAATGCATCAAGAAAAATAAGCTACTGCACTCTAGCATAGCAACAAAGCACATGGAAGTGATCCACTCAAGATGCTTGACAAAAGATGAGCACTGAGCTACGGCTAAATCACACAATAGCAGGTTCAAACAATCATGGCAAATGTGCAAAAGATATCAGGTTCACAGACTTAGTGAAATAACCAACATGTCAGGATTTAACATCAGGAAGCAATGTTTAGAGCAAGATAACGACATGCCACAGGAACATATCATGGCAAAGCAAGGCATGGCATGAAACTACTCAAAGCATATAACAAAAGTCCCTTACTGACCATAAGCAAAAAGGGATCAGAAAATACAATGGCACCCATGTAAACATAGCAAGTTTCGTTAACAGATTCAGACTTGGCAGAAAACTTGGCATGTCAAAAACAGAGTTACATAGGCATGTTTGCAAGCTCGATGCACTCACCACAAGGCATTGCATGACAAACTAAGCATACACCCAGAAAGAAGACATGATCAATAAGCTAACCATGGCAAGAACACTCTCATATCATGCATGGAACAACTACAACAACCTCGGCAAAATTGATTAACACGTAAACAATCTGCCAGGAACATTTTATAGCAAAAGTAGAGCAAGATCGAGTCATACTAGGGTGCTCCAAAATTGCAAATAAAGACATGGATGGATAGAGCATAACAATATCTCAAAATCATTCTTACTGAACATGCTCAAAAGAGGCATGGATCACTCTGTAGCAACATGAATACATGGCATAAAAATATCATTAGGGAAATAACTTAGAAGAATTCTAAGTCCCTGAAATCAGCAATATCACGAGAGCTACTTTGCATGCTTGTGCTAGTCACCACAATGATCACAAAAATACATGGCATATACCCCTGTAAAGATGGCATGGCATATAACAAAACACATGTAGGGCTCAGGTTCATAGGAGGCACACATTAAACATGGCAAAAATGACAAATGTCCATAATCTGTTAAAAATCAGAAACTAACATTACATAGCACTCTTGCAACAGCATTTAGAGCATCAAGATGAACTCAAATGAACATGGTGCAATGGAATGAAATGAAGAGCAGATCCAGACGAACAATTTGATATGCTACACGCCCAAAACGGAGCTACGGATGCAAAGTTAAGATGCGATGAAGAATGCTAAAAATAATGCAGACTTAGACAGAAAACCGGGTCAACCCTAATTTCGGATCTGGATCTGGGGCGCGCTTCCCGAGGTCCACCGGAATCTTGCCGGAATAGTAGCTCGCCGGGGTCGTAGAGGAAGCAGGGGCTCACCGGAGTAGCGGCAAGAAGTGGCCGGCGCGGGAGGACGTCGGGGCGCCGGCGAGGACGGACGGGGAGGCCGGCGAGGTGGACGGGGAGCGAGGCGGCGACTGATGGCGGCGACGACCGGTGGCGGAGCGGAGGCGGCCGGCGGCGAGCTCCGGCGCGTGCGGGCGGCGAGGGGCGGCGCGGGGAGAGCCGGGCGGCGACCGACTGGGCCTCGGGGGCCCGCCTCGGGTCTGGCGGGCCGGCGGTGATGTGGGGCGCGGCGCCTCAGCGAATCAGGAGGCGCCATGTGGCGGTGGCGAGGGCGGCGGACATGTCCGTCCGATGGAGAGGAAACGTCCGGTGGCGCGAGGGAAGGTTAGGGTAGGGTTTGATCCGGGATTTTTGGGGGAGGCACCTATTTATACATAGAAGGAGCTAGGAGGCTCCAAATTGAGCACGGTTTTCGGCCACGCGATCGTGATCGAACGACCAAGATGATGGAGGGGGTTTAGGTGGGTTTTGGGCCACTTTGGAGAGGTGTTGGACTGCAACACACATGAGGCCTTTACGGTTCCTCGGTTAACCGTTGGAGTATCGAACGAAGTCCAAATGGCACAAAACTTGAGAGGCGGTCTACCGGTAGTATACCAAGGCTGCTTGGCAAGTCTCAGTCCAATCCGATAATGTTTAACACCCGCACACGAAAAGAGGTAAAAGGGGACGCCGAAGGACATAGGAGTGCCGGAATGCAAAATGGACAACGGGGAAAATGCTCGGATGCATGAGACGAACACGTATGCAAATGCGATGCACATGATGACATGATATGAGATGCATGACAAAGACAAAAGTAACACGAAGACAAAACCCAACAATGAGGAAATGTCATAACTCAGTGCCAAAAATGGCAAGAGTTGGAATACAAATATGGCAAGTTACATATGGGGCGTTACATCTAGATCCAATGGGTTCCCCTACATAGAGGAGAAAGTAATTGGTGGAAACGTAGATCTAGATCTCCTCTCTCTTTTACTTCCAGAACTAGCAAGAATCATTGAAGGGATTGAGAGAAAGCAAGCTCGAAGAAGGTAACAATGGGGGAAGAACACGAGCTCAAAAGATAGGGTACAATGGGGAAGAAGATCCCCTTTTATAGGTCCCCATGAATCTGCCCGTTATGTGCAGAAAATAGTAGAACCGGTACAACCGGTGCACGAACCAGTACAACAGGTCAAAGCAGAGGAAAACCCAACCTATAGGAAAAATCCCTGAGCGGTACAACAGCCCGGGGAACCGGTAGTACTGGTTAAACTTAACTAACCGGTACAACTGGTCAACAACCGCCCAAGAACCGCTCTAAAACAGAAACTAGTCCGGTGGTAGAGCGCTACATGGCCGATACAACCTTTAGACCAATTCTAGAGCGGTACAGCCGCTCCAAATACCGGTTGTACCGGTCAACCGATACAACCTCTCTATGGGGCGGTACAACCTCTCTATGAAAAACAAGTAATATCAAAACAGCCACAACTTTCGCATATGAGCTCCGAATTCGACGAAATCAAGTTTGTTGGAAAGCTAAGGACAAGAGCAAACACAATCTTGATAGAAAGATCAAGAAATAGAAATTGAGAAAATACACAAAATAAAATTGTGAGAACCCTTTCTCAATTAAGACCAGTAAAAACTCCAACATTGTCGTGGAATTGTCATGGCAGATGTCCTAGTGTGAGGACTTAGTCGTGGAGCCATCGCGTTGAGGTTAGTTTAAAGGGTTTAATCAGGACAAAGGACACGAGGAGTTTATACTAGTTCGGCCCCTTACGATGAAGGTAAAAGCCTAGTCCACTTTGTAGTTGGTATTGCTAGGGTTTCGGTGAGCAGGGAGCGAATACGCTTGACCCGGCTCTCGATCTGTTATTTTTCTTCTCTTAAGCCATTGCTAGGTCGTCCCCTTATATACACGGGTTGACGCCCTACGGCCCTTAGAGTCCCGGCTGGTTTATACAATGTATCCGGCTCGGTGACCTTTCTTACATACCTTACAATACAAGCTTTACATACATGGCGGTTTATATCTATGGGCCTTAAGTCGCCTTTGGGTCTGGGCCCTCTACTAAGCCTACCTATGAACCGCCATATCATATTGGGCTTCATTGTGATAAATCATCATGGGGATGACCCGGCCCCTCCCGGGCGGGTCATACCTAATAGTTATATCCCCAACATTAGGCCCCAGGTTGATTTGAACTTGTTCATGTCAATCTTCAAGACTTAGAAAAATCCTTCCTTCCATATCCGCTGCAAAAACTTTGTAACCCGCCATGACGTCATCTCCAATAATTTTGGAAACCCGCCATGACGTCATCTTTAACGGATCTTTATCTTAATGTCTTCCCGAAAATCAAGGCATCCAATTAGCTGGATAACCATCATTCGGCCTCCTCGTCTTTCGCGCCTGCCTGTTTTCCTGTCTCCTAATAAATAGGACCATAGGGTCATCTCTCATTCTTCTCCTTCTCCTTCCTTCCTCCTCGCAACGCATCGTCCCGCACGAACCTTGTCGACGTCGACCTCCGTCCTCGTCCTCGACTCCGACCGCTGCATCTCCCTGAGTAGACCAGAGAACCGCGGAGCCACTCCGCTGTTCTAACAACACCGGTAAGCTTTCCTTTATTTGTCACAAATCTGCCATTAGGGTTTGTCGGTGTTCTTCGGTGTTCATCCGTGTTCGTCACCGTCCTTCTTTTTCTTTGTTTAGATCCATGTACTAGATCCAAAAATCATAGGAATCTTGCGCGGTAGTAGTTGTAGCACTTGTTTTAATACTAGATCATATCCCCACCGCGACAGATCTCCTTTAGGGCTCCTCTGCTTTTCCACGATCACCTTTTGTAGATGAATTTATTCCCTTTTTTCTAAACATCGGTATATCCAAATTTGCAACCTCCATCTGCGGAAATTTGTTTATCCAGTACTTAGCCAATTTTGCTAATTTTTCTTTCGGCAACTCTTGAATATCTTCACTACAAAAAAAGACACATCCGTGACATTTTGGGTCGAACGAAATTTTTTTCTGTCATACATATGACACTTCTATGACGATAATTGTGACAAAACCCGATATCATCATAGATGTGGTGGGCTCCTACTTCTATGACAAAAAATCATGACAGAAAATGGGCTTTCCGTCCTGGGCGGGCCGGAGACGCAGCTTCATGACATTCTTTGGGCCGTCCATGACGGAAAAAAACCGTGGTAGAAGCGAGGGCAAGGAAAATTTCGGGGAGTTCCCGGTTACGGTGGGAGGTCGGGGGCCGAGCGATGCGCGTTTCTCTCGTACACGTACGCGCGTGTGTGCGAGGCGTTGGCTCTAACTAAACCCGGGTGAGGCGTTGGGCTCTAACTGAACCCGAGCGATTGCACTGCAGGCTACGCGTTACTGAACCCGAGCGATCGATCAATGGCTGTTAACTGAACCCGATCGAGCGATTCCTTCGCTACTGCTGCTAACTGAAGCCGATCGATGCTGCCTCTAGATGAACAGTGAGCGTTGCGGGGGGGGGGGGGTGGATGAACAGTTCCCGGTGGGGGTGGATGAACAGGACTCCGTGGTGTTGCCTCTGGATGAACAGGACCCCGATCGATCGAGCCGGTTGGGGCTGGATGAACAGGACCCCGTGGAGGGCTGGATGAACAGGAACACCCCATGGAGGGCAGGATGAACAGTAGATGGTGGAGGGCAGGATGAACAGTAGCCCATGGAGGGGTGGTTGAACAGGAGCCCGTGGAGAGGGCTGGTTGAATAGTAGCTGGTGGAGTAGCGCGCGGTGGAGGCTGGATGAACAGGAGCCCGTGGATGAACAGTCGCAAGTGGAGGCTGGAGGAGGTCGATGGTGGATGAACAGTAGCTCGTGGAGGCTGGAGGGGGTCGATGGTGGAGATGAACAGTATCTCGTGGAGTCCCGTTTTGCGGCACGCCACACCCCTCCTGATGAACAGGACCCCCGTTTCAACCGTAGCGCTCCAACACAAGTCCATTTCGTCCGTTTTGCGGTACGCCACACCCCTCCCAATCAACAGGACCCCCGTTTCAATAGTAGGAGGTCTGTTTCCTCCATTTTGTGGTACGCCAGACCCCTCTTGATGAACAGGATCCCGTTTTGAACATGGCCGGTCGAACACAAGGCTGTTTCCTCCATTTTGCGGTACGCCATGCCTTGTTTCCATTGCCTGTTCCGTCCAAGCCCTCCTGATGAACACGACCACGCATTCCATTCCGACCCAGCTGGTTGGCTCCCACGCGTTTCGTTGCCTCCCCATGAACACGACGCATTCCGTTGCCTCCCCATGAACACGACGACGACGCTGTTTCTTCGTTTCGACCCAGCCATGTACACGAGCCCTGGCCGTATGTATGTGCGAGTAGGCGTTCGAGACCCCGCCCGTATGTACACATACGTGGCCGTATTTCTTTCTTGCACCCTGGCCGTTGTACATACGTGTACATGCTACGTGCGCGCCTCTACTACGACACGTGCGCGCTCTACTACGACATGTGCGCGCCTCTACTATGACACGTGCGCGCCTCTAATACGACACGTGCGCGCCTCTACATCGACCAGTATGTACGTACACGTTCGCGACCAAAATGACAATGCTACATACGCTTCGACCAAGTGGGTCCCGACTGCCAGGCACTTCCTTGCTTGCGAAGATGTAGCTGGTGGGTCCCAGCAGTCAGGGGGCGAATTGTTTTTTTCCCCGAACGCACTTCCTTGCGTGCGAAGATGTAGCTGGTGGGTCCCAACAGTCAGGGGAAACGTTTTTTTCGCGAAATACAGTGGCCCGTCTGGTGGGTCCGAGCTGTCAGGTGGAGGAATCATTATTTTCCGCGTAATAAGGAGGCACTTCCTTGCTGCGGTCGTGGACCCAGCTGTCAGCCTCTCCACGTACAGTCCACATCCGATGGAAGTCGTTCCTTGACCACGTTGACCACGCCGCATCGAGAGCACCAGGGCGGTGGACGACGGCGAGGCCTAGGAAGGGGACGACACGGAGGTAGGGAAGACTCGACAGTTTTTTCCCACGCGGAGGGGAGTATGACTGTATGAGGGTTTACTGGTTCGTCTGCCATCGCCGGAGAATAACAGTAGGTATGGGTGAGTAGAGGGATGGCTAGGCCAGCGATGGGAGTACGGTCGGGCGGTGAGGCCCGCGCGGCAGCACAGCCGGCCACGAGGAGGAGGGAGCAGGCAGTCCCGCCGGCGCTTGTTTGAGCGGCTGGAGCAGGAAGAGCAGAGATTGAAGAAGCACGACGGCCGTTGGATGGACATCCAATAGTTAGTGCTTGTGCGTCAACCTTTTTTAGGGAAGCTTCAAATCTGTGGAAAACAGCATACAACCCATCTGCCATTATTTCTAATAATTTACAACCCATTTGCTAATTCTTAAGGTTTTTTTGGAGCCCATATTCTTTTTGTTAGCATTACAGCCCATATTGTGGCAACTGTTAAAATATTATACGAACTTTTGCATATTTCGGTGCGGTCCGAACTGTTTTTAATCCCGAAATTTCGACTCACGTTCAAACTGATTTTAAAAACAAATGTATATCAATATAAAATCAAACAAATTCTCCACGCATAAAAATTAATGTAATTTAAAATCTTGAAATGAAAAAAAGATATTTGAAACTAATTGTCGATTTGATGTCTTTTAAAAATGTACAACCCATTTCTCATTACCGATGGGCTATTTTCTCGGCCAGCCAAATGAAAGCTCTCCTTGTCTTGAAAGATTTGCAGCCCAACAGGCCTGACAAAGTGACTTACTTGGCAAATCACAAAAAAACTGGGCTGTGGCCATGGACCCAGCTGTCAGCCTCTCCACGTACAGTACTCTTCCGATGGAAGTCGTTCCTTGACCACGTTGACCACGCCGCGCGGATAGCACCACGGCGGTGGACGACGGCGAGGCCTAGGAAGGGGACGACGCGGTAGTGGAAGCCCGCGCGGAGAGGACTACAAGGGTTCACTGGTTCGGCTGCGGTGTGAGGCTGTCGTCGCTGCAGGGCCTGGCCAGCGGTGGGAATAGTAGGGGGCGGTGAGGCCACTGTGGCAGCACAGCCGGCCACGGGAGGCAGAAGCATGCGGCACGACCGGCGCTGCTTTGGGCAGCTGGAGCAAGAAGACCAGAGGTTGAAGAAGCACTACAGCCGTTGGATGGACATCATACGGTCACTGGAGCTAGAATCGTTCATATTGACTAAGTTGACAAAGCCCTTCGTCCCCGTCAACTTAGTAGGCCCACAAGTCAGCCTCCCAGCAAGGTGGGTCCCAGCTAGCCGGGGGAGTATTCATTTTTTGTACATAATAAGGAGGCACTTCTGGTGGGTCCGAGCTGATAGCGGCAGAACGTTTTTTTCGCGAAATACGGTGGCCCGTCCGGTGGGTCCCAGCAGTCAGGGGGAAATGATTTTTTTTCACAAAATACTGGTGGCCCGTCCAGTGGGTCCCTACTGTCTGGTGGAGGAATCATTATTTTCCGCGTAATAAGGAGGCACTTCCTTGCTACCGTCGTGGACCCAGCTGTCAGCCTCTCCATGTACAGTCCATGTCCGATGGAAGTCGTTCCTTGACCACGTTGACCACACCGCGCCGAGAGCACTAGGGCGGTGGACAACAGCGAGGCCTAGGAAGGGGACGACGCGGAGCCAGTGAAGACGCGACAATGGATGCCCACACGGAGAGGAGTATGAGGGTTCACTCGTTCGGCTGCGGTCTGAGGCTGCCGTCGCCGCAGGGCCTGGCCAGTGGTGGGAATAGTAGGGGCGGTGAGGCCTCCGCGGCAGCACAGCCGGCCATGGGAGGCAGGAGCAGGCGGCACGACCGGCGCTGCTTTGGGCGGCTGGAGCAAGAAGACCAGAGGTTGAAGAAGCACTACGGCCGTTCGATGGACATCGTACGGTCATTGCAGCTAGAATCATTTATATTGACTAAGTTGAGAAAGCCCTTGGTACGTCAACTTAGTAGGCCCACATGTCAGCTTCCGAAACGGTGCGCCCCAGATGTCAGGGGGAGAATCATTTTTTGGCGGGTGAAGCTAGAATACCCGAGATTGAAGAAGAAGCACGGCATCCGTTGGATGGACATCCAACGGCCAATGCTGCTAGAACCGTGTGTTGACTATAAGTTGACAAAGCCTTGCATACGCGTCAACTCTGTTTTTTAGGGGACGTGTCAACTTAGTAAGGCCAGAAGTGTGTGGCAGAGAACTTATAGCCCATTTGAGATTTGTAAGAATGTGTAGCCCATTTTTGAATTCTAATGGAATTTACTACAGCCCATTTACAATTTGTTAAAAGTACAACCCATTTCAACCAACCGTTCAAAACATAATTCAATAAAATTTCCCACATTTTGATGGGATCCAAAATATTTTTATCCCGAAATTTCTAGTCAGATTAAATACGATTTCAATATAAATTTATATGACATAAAAATCCAACGAAACATTGCGCTCACAACAATTAATGAAATTAAAATTTTCAGTATCCAAAAATAATAATTTATACAGTAATCACGTGTTTGGTGCATTTTTTTAGTTACTGCCCAGTTTTTATAATTACATCCCATTTATTATTTCTTAAAGCCCATTTTCTTGTTAAGCTAATGCATCCCTCCTAGGAAAGATTTGCAGCCCAGCGGGGCGGAGAATAACAACTTGACCTTGCCTGGGTATTCCTAAAAAAAGTATAGCTGGGCTAGCCATTTTCATCTTGAAAAAAATTAATATCTGGGCTGGATATCTGGCCTGGGCTAGACGGGCCACTGCCCGCCCAGTTAATACCTGCAGCGATGTTTTCGTTGTTGTTCAGGGGAGAAAAATTAATATCTGGACTAAACATCAAAAAACTCTGCAATGCTCACACCTCAAAAACACAAATACTGCTCGAGCTGCTTGGTCCCAGCTGTCGGCCGCTTATTGTGCAATCCTCTCATTTATTTACTACTACATAGGTTGACAATGGTGTGGGACCGTGATGTCAGGAAACCAGGGGGAAGCAAAATAAATTACTCCAGCGAGCGCTTCCACCTCTGCCTCGTTGTCTCCCGTGGAAACCCCTTTCCTCCCTTTTTTTGCTCGGGCAAGGACCAATGCATGCAGCACGTCCATGCGGTTATTAGGCAAGAAATAAAAGCGCTTTGCATGCTATGAATTACGATGGCCTGCATGGGTAGCTAATAAGGCATCCTCTTAACTATTGTGATTAAATGTTGTGTTTAGAAGAGAGAAATATTCACACACACACACACACACACACACACACACACACATATATATATATATATAAAATAAGGAGGCACTTGCGTACGCGAGGCTATGGACCTGGTGGGCCCCCATTGTCATCCTCTCCAAGTAAAGTCATCTCCTTGCCCGGGCGCACTTTCCGCCCGAAACAGTCAGCGCATCTTGAGGGAGATCGGTCGACATCCATACATAACTGGAGGACGAGAAATATGATGGGAGAGAGAGAGAGGAGAAAGAGAGAGGGAGGGAGAGGGGTAGAGTGTTGGATGGGTGATGGAGTTGCTTCTCGAAGATGGTGGGAGAGGCCTACTAGACAAACTGAGGGTGGAACTGCAACATTATCAATAAGAGTGGGGATGTGTTTCTATGTGTGCCTGTGCATGATAGATCTGTCGGGACACATCCATGGATGATGAAGGGGAACCATGTGTTTGGTAAGCAAACCTAACTAGATCGGTAGATCAATTGTTGTTTGTCGGAGGAAGGGAGAGACACAACTAATGAGGTAGATCGATTGACGTGTGGGTAAAAACGAGTTATAAGGACCTAGCTAGCTATATGTATAGCGAGAGATCGGTCGGTGTACGTCCATTTGTTAGAGGCAAATAAGGCCCAGCGAGACAGATAAACAGAGAGAATGGAGCTAGGAGGTGGTGTGAGAGGCCCAACTACTAGCTAGATAGGGGGAGGAGTGTGCGGTTGTGAGAGCGATGAAAAGAGGGGCGAGAGTTTACACGTGTGTCTGACCGTATGAGAGACACAAGGCAAGGACACATAAAGGAGGAGATTGAAGGTGTGTTTGTATGTTGTAGGCAGGCATCGCTGGAGAGGTTTATCGATCGGTGTGTGTCGGAAAGGAGTTGTGGAGACTCTGGGAGAATGACCTAAAGAAAAAAAATAAATGTGCCCGGTGGATAGAATGCCGAGGGAGGGGGAGGGCGAGGAGGGCGTGTGCATGCACGAGAGAAAGTTAGTGGTAGCTATAAAGGTTAGAAGATTGTGTGGGTGTAAGAGACTTACAAAGATCATAATTTGATATGAAAGCGGATTCATATATTTGAATAGGAGATCATAGTGTTTTATACATTGCATGCATGAATATAGCGGTGATACACGTGTTGTGCACATGTTATACCATAATGTGATAATGCATGGCGTCTGCAACTCACAGCTAAATGCCGAACAATCTAAACCATACTATACATCAAACAATCTCATATTTTATTTGAATTCATGATAATGTGTGGCGTTTGCAGCTTACAACTAAATATCGAACAATCTAAACAATACTATATATCAACATTCTCACATTTTATTTGAATTTGTGGTAATGTGTGGTGTTTGCAACTCACATCTAAATACTTGTAGGCGTAGGGGGCGGGGCACCATACATAATGTGACAAACACATTATACATATGAGACATGGTTTAGATTATGAAGATCTAGCTAGAGCTAGAAATGTAATGTGATTTGAAATCAAAATAAAGTGGATTAAAAAAATCTAGTTTGAGTTCATATAGTACACATAGTTCATATGTAACTCGAGACTAATCATGTGGTGTGCTGTGAAGATAATACACAAACGATGGTTTAACTTGACAATAATGATGATTGTAGATCTTATTAAAACAGAGAAACAAATTCAAATGTTTTGACTTCACAACAATCATTACTGTAGATCTTATTCAAATAGAGAAACAAATTCAAATTTAGTTCATATTGAAGCGGTAGTATATACGTTTGGAATGCACTAAAACGTTCATTTGAGTAGTAGGTTGCATGCATTATACACGTAGCGAAATATTTTAATTGAACATAACATGAATTCAAAGTTTTGAATGACATTTGTAGGGCGCATTGATTTGGTACAGTACACGTTAGGCTTGTCTGGAAATTTCAACCCGCACCTTGTTAGCCCGAAATACTTAAGATATATCTTTGTCTCGTTGTGCTCCGACAACTCCCTCCATCTCAACCCGCGCCTTGCTATTCCGAAATTACAACGCGCGTGAAAACTCCCACCTCCTGTGAAATCCCAACACGCGAAATGCCCGTGGTACCCCTGAACCAAAAGAACCGCCTCAAATCGGTGGGGGTACTTTTGTAACTTACCCCACATTTCGGACAAGCGCGTCTCTAAGCCATGGTTCCCCACTGCCATCCCATCCGCCCACCCATTCGTACACCGAGGCCGCAAAAACCCGCAACGAAACCCCACACCCTGCTCCGTCCGCCACCCAGCCGGAGCCTCTTCCCCGATGATGTCGTCCACAGCAACACCTCGACATCCCTCATCCACCGTACCGGATGAGGATCCGTCGTCGATCTCATCGTCCCGCCGGTTCAGCCACCCCGTCCTCCACCTCCAAGGAGCTGCCCCGACATTCTCCTCGTCTTTCGCGCCACCTCCATTCCCACACCGCCGTCTTCACCTGCACCACGGAAGAGCATCATCATCACCGTTTCCTCAGATGAAGCTGCGGCCTAATCGGCACCACCAAAGAGGTTGTACACTAATCGCCGCATTTTCTTCTTGATTCGATCTCATGGTGCTGCCGGCGCTCGGTCCCGAGCCGACACGGTGCGGCTCCATCCACGGCGGCGTCGCCGGCCACTTCCTCCACGGCGTTGCTCCCTCGGCGGCGACGTCCACATCAGTAGGACCTGCTGCTGCTTTAGCTCTCGCTTGCGCTGCTGCTCTGCTCTTTCTCTCGGTCCCCTGCCTGTTCTGCTCTTGCTATTGCTCTTGCTCGCGCTGCTGCTCTCGCTCTTGCTCTTGCTTGCGATGCTGCTCGATTTAGCTACACTTCACTCCGATGCCGCCGGAGTGAAGGAAGAACCAGCCGCAGCGGGGAGGGGGCTCGCCGGAGAGGTACCCCACTATCTATCTTAGGGTTCAGGATGGGGGCGGTGGTCGCCGGCGGTGGCGGGACGGTGGCGTGGGGATCGCCGGAGAAAAAGCTTGGCATGGGGGGCCTAGAGGGATGGCCGGGGCGGCGGCGGACCGGCGGTGGGGAGTGTTTTTGGGGCAGGCGGGGCGGCGCACCACCGGCCATGGGCGGCGCGGGGCTGCTGTTTGGCCGGCTCAGGGGGTGGAGGTTGAAGATGAACCGCAGGCCCTTGATTTCGTATCCAACGGCTGCAAAATCGACTGACCAGAGATGAAAAAGTCAGTCGACCGACGTGTATCCTCACCTTGCTAGGGTGTTCAGTTTCGACAGCAAAATTCAGTTTCGACAGTTAAGTTCAGTTTCGATAGTTAAGTTCAATTTCGACAGTTAAATTCAGTTTCGACAGTTAAGTTCAGAGATGAGCGGCTGATGTATTTTACATCTAGCACTTTGTGTTTATGTATTTTATGTCATGTATTGGAGATGCTATTAGAATTCCACTTAGGTTAACGTTGTTCGTTGTCTCTCTTGTCCTGCTTCAGCCTCAGCGTCGTACAACTCACCGGAGCTGCTCCAACGATGAAACCCTCCATCACAGCGGAGCAGTACCTTGGGCTCCATCTCCAGACGCCTAAGATCTTGTTCCCCTCCTCCGACAGCCAAGTCAGCCGAAGCATCCTCACCGGCAAACCCAATCACGCTGAGATCGACATGGCTTCGCCAAAGAGGTTGTACACTTGTTGCATCTCTTTTTTACTCTACATGTTATATATATTGTCCACTGAGCACATGGATTTGTTCCTTTAGTGTCTCCTTGAAAGAAAAAACGTAGGAATTTTTAATTTTCACTTGTCCTCCTTTTCAAATTCCTATTCATGAAGCACAAGACTAAGAGATAATAGCATAATAGCATTATAACCGTACATTTTCTTGTGGTTTGACTTAATCTCACCATGCTTCTTTGCATCCTGTGATCTTCCAATTGTTGTGAATCAAACACCCAGATTGGCAGAAATCTTGTGTTTTTAAATTCTTTGTTTTGCATGCGCATTCCTATCCTATTCATGTCTATTTCCTATCCCTGCATTGTTGGAATCCTCCAATTCAAACAAGCCCTTAAAATCACTTCTCTTACAGATAGTTGTCAAAGAAAACCTTGCGTGGTTTGTCCCGCTCCTGCTGCACCGCCGTCCACCCCAGCTCAGCTGCTCCAACGACAGAAGGGTCCAGCACAGCCGGGATCCGGCCTCCAGACTGTCTTTCGCTGCCTCAGATCTTCTTCCCCGCCGCTGGCAGCCATTAAAACTGCACTACCATCATCAACCGAGAAGATGACCTCAAGGACTACACGGGTCCGCAAGAGAGGTCGCACTCTTTCGTGTCTGCTTACGTTATGCATCGCTTAATATTACATGCTACTTTATCGTCCTGTTCACCGATAAGACTCTGAGTCAGCTCCAAACTAATGGTCAAACTTGAGTTTTTAAATGGTTGTGGGGTACATATCGGGGCCGCTATCAATAGTATCTATCTACTATCTGGTTAATCTCCGGTGTCTACTATGAGTTTCATGTTGGGTGGGAAACAAACAATAAAGAAGCCATTATTTGTATTTTTTAACTGAAGCGAAAATCTGCCTGCTATTATTGGTTTTGGGTCTATCCACAGGTTGCTACCATCACTCTGGATTTCTGCATGCACTCCTTACATAATCTCACTATGTTTTATTCCTATACATGACAGTTATTGTAAACAATGGAACTGAACATATAGAGCAAAAGAGACGAGCCTTGCGTGGCAATAAAATTTCATGCAGACGTCGCTCCATGGTAGGCGCAAAGGCAGCCCCCCTCCATGCATTTCAGATTGTAATCGAGAGGAAGATATCTGTTCTGAGGGGGATTCAGAAGGAGAAGACAACTCCTATTTACCCCCTAAGTTCTTCGCTCTAACTTGGCATGCTGATGTTGGTTATATCATGCATATGGTGTCTTGCATTGCTTACTTTATACATCAAATATGTCATCTGCTTAGTTTAGACATCCTTTGTGCGAATGCCGTCTGTTTAGTTTATTCATCGTTTATGTGAATCATGCAACGCCATCTTGTTTAGCCAGGCATCATATATGTGAATTTTGCAATGCCATCCTGCTTAGCCAGTCATCTTATATGTAAATTATATTAGGCCATCCTTTTTTTCATTACATATTACATTTGTCAACAGTGTTATTACATTCAACTGCTCTTCGTGTGCATCAGCCATTTGACACGGTGATGGCAAATTCTGGAGTGAAAACAAGGTCTTCAGAGCAGACTATGCTATCTAACGAAGTGCATATCTCGCTGGTTACGGATAGCTCCTCAGAGGAGGATTCAGAGACAGATGACCAGTCCTATCCCCCCCCGAGGTGTATGCTCTAACTTGGCAGGGTTATGTTGCTCATATTGTGTGTATGGTGTCTCGCATTGCTATGTCATTTGATTAGTTTAGACATGCTTTGTGTGAATGCCACCTGTTCAGTGTCTAATTACCATATATGTGAATTATGCATTGCCATCTTGTTGCAAGACATTATATATGTGAATTATACAATGCTATCTTGTTGCAAAGGCATTATATATGTGAATTATGCAATGCCATGCTGTTTAGCCAACCATCATGCATGTGAATTATATCATGCTATCATTTTTTTGTATTACATGTTCCATTTGTCGACAACGTTTGTATATTCAACTACTCTTCCTGTGCATCGGCCATTTGAAGCGGTGATGGAAGTATCTGGAGTGAAAACAAGGTATTCAGAGCAAACAATGCTACCTGCTGAAGCAGACATCTTGCTGGTTACAGAGAGCTCCTCAGAGGAGGATTCAGAGACTGATGACCAGTCCTATTTTCCCCTTGAGGTCTATGCTCAAACTTGGCAGGGTTATATTACCCATGTCATGCATGTTGTCTTGCATTGCTTAGTTTTTACATCATATATGGATTGCCATCTGCTTACTTGCTTACTATATAAATCATATATTTGAATTATATCATGCCATCATGTTTACATAGTACATACACATCATCTATCTGAATTATGGCATGGCAACCCATTTAATAAAGACATCATATAGTTATATCATCTCATCCTGTTTAGTGTTTACAGTCATCATATTTTGAATTATGGCATTCTACCCGTGAATGTATGTGAATTATGGCATGCCAACCTATTTAATAAACACATTATATAGTTATGTCATGTCATCCTGTTTACATAGTCTCATATTTTGAACTATGTCTTTCCATCTTTTTTAGTTAGACATCATAATGTGAAATTGTGTCATGCTATCCTGTTTAGTTAGCCATTATATATGTGAAATTGTGTCATGCTATCCTGTTTGGTTAGACAACATAAATATGAATTATTTCATGCCCTCTTTTATTCCCCACTATCCATTGCACCTGTCTATCATACACTGTCTATACTTTCAATTACTTTTCTTGTTTATCAGCCATTTGAATTGGAGAGCGTGATGGCAGTATCTAAGGGAGTAACAACACGGTCTTCAGAAAAGATAGTGCTACCATTTGATGCAGATAGAACCACGGTTGTACTTGCCCAAGGACCAGATCCACCACACATAACCCAGACTCTCGCAGATTGTACCCCTACCCAGTTGGACAGAGAACCAGCTACACCCCTTCTAACCCCAACCCCGGCAGATAGTAACCCAGTTCCAGTTGACACAGCACCGTCTCCACCACAGAGCACCCAAACACGAGAAGTTAGTAAGGGAACTGCAGTGCCCAAAGCACGAGGACCACCACTCTGAATCCCAACTCAATGCTTAAAGGAGAAGAAGATTTGTTCTCAGGTCAGGTTCTATAGCTATGGTTCATACTCCTTTGCTCTTGCATGACTGTATTTACTCATACCAACTATTTTCAAATTTGAAGGATGGAATTGAAACTCCAATGGCGCAACAAGTATGTTTTAAACCTGTTTCTTTAACTGGTTTGCTGTTGTAACCTACTCTATGTTGATTTCAGTTTCAATTGAATAAACAGTTATGTTCTCATGTCATGCACATTACAAGTGTTGTTATTGCTCTATAGTTACCCACACTTATATTCTGTCCATTCTGCTTTGTCTTGAACAAATATTATTTGAACTGTGTCTCTATCTTGATTTGGCAACAAAAACTAGAATGATATAGACCATAAAGTGACCATGGTACATAGATATATGTTTGTTTCATGTTGTTATCCTATCCACTTTACTACTAAACTCATTTACCAAAATGAGTTTCATATACAACATGGTAAACATGTGATGTGTCTGCTTGTTTCTCTTTTAGAATGCGGAGAAAATATTGGAGAAAAGTACCGCGTTATCCAATGGTAAAGGAAGTAATGCAGATAAGGTTCAAGATAGTGAGACATCCCTGTTGGTCTCCAAGAAAGCTGATAAAAACTATCTTGACGACAGTGAGGGAACCCAAAAGTCCTGTCTTGATGTAGTGTTCAAGTTACTAGCCACTACTGCTGGCACAAGCTCTTCGAACTCGCTGCCTGAATCAATTCGTCTTCTTGAGTCTCAACTTCAAGTTGAAAGACATCAATCAGATGTGCTATGACAGGAAGATGAAGGACTGAGGAAGTCCCTGCAGAATTCAGATGCATATTTTCTGGTGCAAGAGCAAGCGCTGGAGGATTTAAGTGCCAAACAAGAGAAAGTTAATAAGCTTGCTAAGCATCTTGCCAGCATTATGGGTACCCAGGATATTGTTTCTTGAGGTCTTCTGAAGTGGTTTCAGTTCTGGATTTGTTTTGCTGCGGCGTTTATTTGTGCTGGTCGCCAACTTTGACAACTAGTGTATATGATATGCTGCTTTGTTCCCTATATTTGCACTGGTGGCGAACTTTGATGCCTAGTGGATGTAATATGTGTAATAGTCATGATAGCCTAGTGTTAGTTGCTTGCTTATTTATTTCCTTGTTGTCTTGTTTATTTGTTTGCTTGTAGTCATTGTAGTTCTTTTTCCGCGGTTAGCTAGTGGCTGCAATAACCTATTTTTTAAAACTAGGCCACAATAACCATGTGCCAATATTTACTTTAGTGACACCGGGCCTCCTACTGGCCGTAGAAACTATGGGCCTTCTACGGGCCATAGAAACAATGGGCCTTCTACGGGCCATAGAAACAATGGGCCTTCTGCGGGTCGTATTATCAATGGGCCTTATACGGGCCGTATAATTGATTGGCCAACCATGGGCCAAACAGACCGCATTATGGCCGTAAACGGGCTAGAGTTGGAATCGTCCGTTCATGGGCCGACCATAACGGGCCATCGTTAATAGGCCGTATTTTATGACGCTATGAAATCGGCCCAACGTATTAATGGAACACAAATGGGCCGACTGTAACCATGGGCTGAATTTGGCCCACAAGCAGAAAATGACAGTAACGGGCCGTAAGTAAACAAATGCTAGAAATGAGCACAAGAACAAATGGGCTCTGAGAAGGCCGAAAGATAACATGGGCTGGAAACGACCCAAGGGAATAACAAGCCGTTAATGGGTATAAAGTGATACACTGTTCATTACGGGCCAGTTTCACCACGGGCCGTTAATGGGTGTAAAGTGATACACTGTTCATTACGGGCCAGTTTCACCACGGGCCGTTAGTAGGCCAAGAGTTACATAGGGCCTCATATGGGCCGAAAGACGTCATGGGCCAGAAGTGAAAACGGGCTGGAATCATATTGGATGGCCCAGATGACGCTACTGGGCCTAATTCGGATAGGGCATAACGGGCCTTGGGTTAGCGGGCTGTAAATGGGCTATATTCAAACAGGCCGTTAACAGGCTTTCCATGGGCCAGCCCGCCAGCTTTTGACCAAGTCAAGCGGGCCGGCCTTTTCACAGGAATGGGCCTCTGTTGGGCCATGCCACGTGTCGACGTATCATAGGCGCCTTTCGTCCAATGAGTGGTTGACATCTGTCCCAACGATGAGCCGACACGTGTTTCCTCCAGCCAATGATGATTTTACACGTGGAAAATCCCCATTGGTCGGGGCTGTTAACGGGTTATCGAATCCAAAACCCGGCCCGATAGCTTAACAGCGTTCCATTACTGTGGATGCCACGTGTCGGTCACCCTTGACGAAAGCACTTCTGTGACGCGATATTTATCATCATGGAAGTGGACACTTCCGTGATGATAATTTTGGTAATGTCATGGAACACTTCTACGACAGCACAGGTATGACTATCTTGATTCTATCATAAATTTGTCATGGATGTACATGCATGACACAAAACGTGACCTACTGTGACAAACACGTATCATCACGGAAGTGTATTTTTTGTAGTGCTTAGTCATGGCGGTTTACCCTGCCGGCTTATCTTTTCTTCATATATCATTAGCCCTTGCTTAAGCCGCCATTATAAACACGCACTGTAATTGTTAACTTGCAATCCCACCAACTAACTTGAGCCGACAAACTATTTCCTTGTAAATTGTCCTTTCACCATGCCACTGAAAATGATGACCACTTGTAACTGGGTCCCTTCCACAGTCACCGAGAGCACTTTGAAAGATTTCGTCACTGTTGGATAATTACCAGAGAAAAGTGTCATGCCTTATCGTGCTCCTGATCCAGCTGAAGAAAGACCTCAACCGAAGGACGGTGAAATTATTGTCTTCACTGATCATATGACCCCAGGCTTCTCGCCGCCCAGGTCAAAATTCTTTAGAGATGTTCTACACTTTTTCAAGCTCCATCCGCAAGATATCGGACCCAATTCCGTATCAAACATCTGTAACTTCCAAGTTTTCTGTGAAGTTTACCTTCAAGAAGAACCTACTGTTGAACTCTTCAGGGAATACTTCTACCTGAACCGCCAGAACGAGTACACCAATGGTCCCATCTTGGAACTTGGCGGGATTTCAATTCAACGCCGACGAGATGCCATCTTCCCTCAAGTAGTCCTACCAAGCCATCCCAAGGACTGGAATCAAACATGGTTCTACTGTAAAGACATCTCACCGTCTGATGAGAATCCAATGCCGGGTTATCGTGCTGATCGTCTTGACGCAATGCACCCACTTCCTGATAAAGGCACCCCTGCCGAACACAAGAAACTTGTCCCCAAAATCAAAAAAGTTCAAGCCTTGTTAGGAAATGGCTTGACCGGAGTTGACTTGATCTGCTGCTGGGTCGCATGGCGGATCATACCTTTAAGCCGCCGACCCGGCTTGATGTGTTCATACACTGGAGGAACTGATGATGCTTTACGCCATAGCTCTCCGCGTTTGACTGAAGAGGCCATCGTTGAAATGGCAACCACACTTTTCAATAGCAAATATGAAGACTGCGGCCTAGTGGGTTTGAATCCTTTTTGCAAGCTTAACCCGGCGCAAGAGGTAAATCTTTTTGACTTCTTTTTTCCTTCAGCAGTTTAAATATCGTATGAATTTCAATATGTCATCCTTCCACAGGCCAAATCTGACTTCTGGAAAGCCAAATATGACCATGAGGCTGCTAAAAAAGCTATAGCTACTGCAAGAGCCACCAAGAAGACCGTCAAAAAGTCTAAGAAGAAACCAACTGCCTTTGATTTACCCAAGCTGGATGACACCTCTGAGTCGGAGGTAGCCCTTGACTGCCTTGGCCTGTTTTTTAACAACCTTATTGACACTGACTATTGCCAGGATGACACGGGGACCAGCCAGGCAGTCGAAGAAGAGGTAACTATTATTTCCTCCGACTCAGAACCTTTACCAAGGCAGAAACTTCGGTGGGTAACCCGGAAAGTAAGGTTTTCACACCCCTTGGCTTATTTAGATCCTCATTTTCTTTTGAAATGACAACAACATATGAGCCGCCGCCAGACTCGAACCAGTGGAGATGACGATTTACCCTCCGGCTTACCGAATACCCCTTGGAAACGCCAAAATAAGGTTCTTTTTTAACCTGGACCCTTGTATTTACCAACGGAGTTACCTTTATTAATCACCCAATTTTGATTCAATCCTTGCAGGAGATTTGTCGTTCCTCCTCTGGTGATTCATCACAAACTCAATTGCCGGCTTTCAAGACCGCCCCCGGGTAAAGATAATTATCCTTCTTATGTACCTTTATATACGCATCCATATACTGACTTGTCCAAATTCTTTTTAGCGGTCAAGCAAAGCCCAAAAAAGCAAAGGTGACAAAGCCGGCCGAGGATCCAAAAACTGCTGAACCGGAGCAGTCAACATTTGTGCGAGAACACGCTGAACAACCAGAGGACCCTGCTTTCAACGTTCAACCAGATTTACATGAGCCGTCTATGGATGAAACTACTATTGAGCCATCAAGCTCAGCTAACCCGCCGGAGAGGCACGATGATGACGTTTTAATCACTGGTACCAGTTTCGTTAAACCGGGGAACCCAACTGTTCTGGCAAGACACTATGCCAAACAAGAAGTTATGGAAAGGCAAAAGGTGAGGTTTGACGTCTCCCACTATGCTCACCTGAGTATTAGCAAAGTGTTATCTGGTTATCTTAGTCAAGTGCACTCCAGCCGTGATTCAGAAAACGAGATGGTCAAACAGATGCACCAAAAATATGAGGTACGTTCTCCGGCTTATATAAGTTATATACCCTACCAGCCTCCAAGTCTTCTGATTATGATAAGATTGAATGATTTCTAGACTTAGAATACTTAGAATCCTCTGTCTTAGACTCCCTCCAAGTCCTGTTTGCAACTAAACCAGACGCTTATAGTATTTCAATTTGCATGTGTAGTCCCCAAGGGCCGGTTTAATCAGTAGGAATGAGCCGGTCCTACTAGTCATTATGCAAAAGACCAAAATTTAACTACATATCTCCCCTTAGTCGGCTAGAACTTTTACACCCGGCTCCTCTTTAATAAGAAACCAAGCAATATGCATTAGCCCCCAAGTGCCAGGTGTTATTGCTTGCAAAACACTTGGGACTTGTTAGAAAGAGCCAATTTCTTTGAAAAATTCCATTTGATAGACATTAGCCCCCAAGTGCCAAGTGTTGTTTGCTTGCAAAGCACTTGGGACTTGTATTTTGTAATCCTCCATGAAACTGAATGAACTTATGATGTATGCAGGCTGCAACCACAGAACTGGAAACTCAATTGTGTGAGGCCAAGACCCGGCTGGCGGCTCAGGAGATTGAGACAAAAAGGCTGAATCTAAATTCCAGTTGAGTGCGTCTGAGGCAGAGAAAGTGAAAACCATCTTTACTACGGAGAAAGAGGCTTGGGCCAACGAGAAGACTGTCTTGACGCATCGGGCTAAGAAAGCCGAGGCCGCTCTGGAAGAGGTTACCACTGAACTCACTGGTTTAAAGAACCGTGTGTCTCAGATGGTTTCTGCAATCTTCGGTAAGTCGCCTTGTTGTTTACCTAAAGTGAGTATTTTTCATCATAACATAAGCCGCTTCTTAACCAACTATGGAAACTTGCAGGTCCCAGGAGTGGCAATCTGGGCTGAGACACGTTGGTTAATCTTAAGGCGGTTTACACGCTTGCGGAGCAATTATATACTGGAGCTCAGCGGACTCTTGCCACTATCTCCCCAGTGAATCAAGGGCCGACTCTATTAAGTGATGTCTTGAAGAAGTTGTCTATCTTGCCCGCTCGGTTCCAAGAAATCAAGCGATCTTGTGCTAGAGCCGGAGCTGTAACAGCTTTAAGCCGTGCCAAAGCCTGGGTACCGGAATTAGACGCGACGGATGTAGCCAGTGGATATCCCAGCCTCAAAGAAGATGGAACTCCTTTCGACCAAGAAGACTTTGTTGCTTGTGTCAAGGAAAGTCGCCCTCATGCTACAATCGTTGCCGAAGAGACCAACCTTACCAAGTATCAGCCGGGTTATGACATAGATAATCAGAAGATGTCGACTCCTTCATATAAAGTGATGGACTTAATCACCCCGATTCATAAGCACACTTTCGCCCCTGACATTGATCCATCTGACCTGATTGATGATGAGGCTGAATTTGTCGCCGTACATGGTTTTGACTGGTCCAAACCAACTTCTAGACGGTGGAGGAGGACGAACCAGCGAGGGATGAGTCGCAACCTTCAAGTCACCCGGGCCAAGATTCATACACCGAGGCCGGTTTATCATCTACTGTGTGTGAAACTGAAAAACAATTATCCTTTTGGGCTCCAAATGCCTTGTAATAGGATAGCTTTAAATGTCTTGTTCTGCTATGCCATCGTGCATATTGTGCTGTTTATAATACTTCTTCATCCGTCGTGTGAAGTTATGATATATATGCCTAATGATATTATCAATCTTGAATCTTTTCCTGCCTGTGATATTTGATCACACCTGTTGGTTCATAGTGCAGTAATGGTGATAGCCCAAAACTTCGAACACTAATAATTATCAGAGATTGCCGCCTTATGAACAAAGCCGGACCGGGTCAATAAACACCGGATATTATCTTTATTTCATACTGGCGACTTATAGTCAAAACCAGGCTGGGTCAATAAACACCGGTTAAAGTCATATATGACTCAGAAGGCATTATAAGCCTTATTGGTTTTCAACCATATATTACTATGTCACAAAAGGAAAAAAAATCTCAAAAAGACGTGCAAAGCAACAAACAACAGAAAATCCAAGGCTTTCATAGGCCACCAAGCCAAAATATTTTCTTCAATGAAACTAGCATTAGCCACTGGAAGGTACGCGCTGTCCGTGAGCCGGCTCTCATGTTACCCAATCGACATTTTAACCCTAGATAACTTCAGTTCTTATTTGAAGACAGACTTATCAGGAGTACGCGGGGTCAGAGTAGCATCGTGCATCATAGGCCGATTTATCCAAGTTTCAAGGAAGGCGGTTGTATCAGCCCGAGCTTCACCTTGCTTTCCGTAAACTGTGCCCTCTCATGACAAACCGGCGTTTTAACCTTAACGAGTTCAGGGTCTTGTTTAAAAGATTGACTGTTAAGAGTTCGGTGGGTCAATTAGGATTACCTGATGGAGAAGCATCTGGTATACAGGCAGGATAACCCGGGGTTTTAGGTGAATACACCTGGCTTCCAAGCCTGGCTTTTATAGCCTATTACAAGGTTATGAACTCTGATAACCCACAAGTATAGGGGATCGCAACAGTTTTCGATAAGTAAGAGTGTCGAACCCAACGAGGAGCTAAAGGTATAACAAATATTCCCTCAAGTTCTATCGACCACCGATACAACTCTACACACGCTTGACGTTCGCTTTACCTAGAATAAGTATGAAACTAGAAGTACTTTGTAGGTGTTCTTGGATAGGTTTGCAAGATAATAAAGATTACGTAAATAAAAAGTAGGGGCTGTTTAGGTAAAGACACAACTAAGTTAGTTTTACTAAAGAGCTTTTTGTTACGAGAAAGTTATTTGTCCCTAGGCAATCGATAACTAGACCGGTAATCATTATTGCAATTTTATATGAGGGAGAGGCATAAGCTAACATATTTTCTCTACTTGGATCATATGCACTTATGATTGGAACTCTAGCAAGCATCCACAAATACTAAAGATCATTAAGGTAAAACCCAACCATAGCATTAAAGCATCAAGTCCTCTTTATCCCATATGCAACAACCCCCTTACTCGGGTTTGTGTTTCAGTCACTCACGCAACCCACTATAAGCGAATCATGAACATATTGCAACACCCTACAGCGGGGATCCCTCACGCTTGCGCGACATCGAGAGCACCATAGGACAGCACCACAATAAAACATGCAACTCAAACCAATCTTGATCATCAAATAGCCCATAAGACAAAACGGATCTACTCAAACATCATAGGATAACCATACATCATTGGGAAATAATATATAGCGTTGAGCACCATGTTTAAGTAGAGATTACAACGGGTAAGAGAGAGGTTACACCGCTGCATAGAGGGGGAAGAGTTGGTGATGATGGCGGTGAAGTTGTTGGTGAAGATTGGGGTGATGACGGAGACGTATCAGCACCCCCAAGCTTAATTCCTTCTCGTCCTCGAGTAGGTAAATGATTAAAAAAAGATAATTTTTGATGTGGAATGCTACCTAGCATAATCTTGATCACATATCTAATCATGGCATGAATATTAAGACACGAGTGATTCAAAGCAATAGTCTATCATTTGACATAAAGACAATAATACTTCAAGCCTACTAATAAAGCAATCATGTCTTTTCAAAATAACATGGCCAAAGGAAGTTATCCCTACAAAATCATATAGTCTGGCTTGCTCCATCTTCACCACACAAAATATTCACATCATGCACAACCCCGACGACAAGCCAAGCAATTGTTTCATACTTTTGACGTTCTCAAACCTTTTCAAGTTTACGCAATACATGAGGGTGAGCCATGGACATAGCAATATAGGTGGAATAGAATATGATGATGGAGAAGACAAAAAGGAGGAGATAGTCTCACATCAACTAGGCGTATCAATGGGCTATGGAGATGCCCATCAATAGATATCAATGTGAGTTAGTAGGGATTGCCATGCAACGGATGCACTAGAGCTATAAGTGTATGAAAGCTCAAAGTGAAAACTAAGTGGGTGTGCATCCAACTTGCTTGCTCATGAAGACCTCGGGCATTTGAGGAAGCCCATCATCAGAATATACAAGCCAGGTTATATAATGAAAATTCCCACTAGTATATGAAAGTGATAGCTCAAGAGACTCTCTCTATATGGAGAACATGGTGCTACTCTAAAGCACAAGTGTGGTAAAAGGATAGTAACATTGCCCCTTCTCTCTTTTTCTCTCATTTTTTTCCTTTTTTTCTTTTTTTTGGGCCTTCTTTTTTTGGCCTTTCTCTTTTTTATATATATTTATTATTATTATTTTTCGTCCGGAGTCTCATCCTGACTTGTGGGGGAATCATAGTCTCCATAATCCTTTCCTCACCGGGGCAATGGTCTAATAATGATGATCATCACACTTTTATTTACTTACAACTCAATATTACAACTTGATATCTAGAACAAAGATATGACTCTATATGAATGCCTCCGGCGGTGTACCGGGATGTGCAATGATCTAGCGTAGCAATGACATCAAAAAACGGACAAGCCATGAAAACATCATGTTAGCTATCTTACGATCATGCAGACAATATGACAATAAATGCTCAATTCATGTATATGATGATGATGGAAGTTGCATGGCAATATATCTCGGAATGGATATGGAAATGCCATAATAGGTAGGTATGGTGGCTGTTTTGATGAAGGTATATGGTGGGTTTAAGGTACCGGCGAAAGTTGCACGGTACTAGAGAGGCTAGCAATGGTGGAAGGGTGGGAGTGTGTATAATCCATGGACGCAACATTAGTCATAAAGAACTCACATACTTATTGCAAAAATCTATTAGTCATCGAAACAAAGTACTACGCGCATGCTCCTAGGGGGATAGATTGGTAGGAAAATACCATCGCTCGTCCCCAACCGCCACTCATAAGGAAGACAGTCAATAAATACCTCATGCTCCGACTTCGTTACATAACGGTTCACCATACGTGCGTGCTACGGGAATCACCAACCTCAACACAAGTATTTCTACTAATCCACAACTACCCACTAGCATGAATCTAATATCACCATCTTTATATCGCAAAACTATTGCAAGGAATCAAACATATCATATTCAGTGATCTACAAATTTTATGTAGGATTTTATGACTAACCATGTGAATGACCAGTTCCTGTCATCTCTCTAAATAGATATAAGTGAAGCAAGAGAGTTTAATTCTTTCTACAAAAGATACGCCCACGCTCTAACAAATATAAGTGAAGCAAAAGAGCATTCTACAAATGGCGGTTTTCTATGTAAAGAGAAACATGCAATCCAAGCTTCAAATGATATAAGTGAAGCACATGAAGCATTCTATAAAGCCATACTCAAAAGATATAAGTGAAGTGCATAGAGCATTATATAAATCAACCAAGGACTATCTCATACCAACATGGTGAATAAAAGAAAAATGAAAACTAAATGCAAAAGACGCTCCAAGATTGCACATATCGCATGAACGAAACGAATCTGAAAACATACCGATACTTGTTGAAGAAAGAGGGGATGCCTTCCGGGTCATCCCCAAGCTTAGATGTTTGAGTCTCCTTGAATATTTACTTGGGGTGCCTCGGGCATCCCCAAGCTTGAGCTCTTGCCTCTCTTCCTTCTTCTCACATCGAGACCTTCTCGATCATCGAACACTTCATCCACACAAAACTTCAACAAAAAACTCGGTAAGATCCGTTAGTATAATAAAGCAAATCACTACTCTAAGTACTGTTGCAAACCAACTCATATTTTATTTTGGCATTGTGTCTACTGTAGTATAACTTTTTCATGGCTTAATCCACTGATATAAATTGACAGTTTCATCAAAACGAGCAAACTATGATCAAAAACAGAATCTGTCTAAAACAGAACAGTCTGTAATAATATGAACATTCACCATACTTCTGATACTTGAAAAATTCTGCCAAAATTAGGAAAAATAAAAAAATTTCATAGAAAGACAGTGCAAAAGGAATCAGAACCGTTTGACATTCCAGTAAAAAAAATGTAAAATCGCGCACTACAGCCAAAGTTTCTGTCCTGCACCGTGCAAACCAACAAGCATTGTAAACATCCTAAAGGCAAACCTTGGCACATTATTTTTATAATACAATGGAGTTGTACGAGGGGATAATCATTTTTGTGGAATTTATGTAATCAAGATTCATAAAGTTTCCGTGAGCATGAACAAAGTTCAAGGCTAGCTCCCACTTCAACAATGCTTGTCTTTCTCACTTTCGCTTTTCTTTTTGAAAAGTTTCGGGTTCCCCTCTTTATTTTTGTTGTTTTTAAACTATATCAAAGCACTCAAAAGAAGTAAATGAATCTCTAAAACTTCCGGGTTGTCTCCCTGGCAGCGCTTTCTTTAAAGCCATTAAGCTAGGCATATAGTGCTCAAGTAATGAATCCACCCGGATCCCAAGGTATATCAAAGCCAATTTTAATTAACAATGAGTTGTAATTTAGTAGTGAGCATAAAGTAACATATATCATGTAATGACGAAGTCTAACTCTCTGCATCGGCATGTCATAAAAGAACAATTCATGCACACAAAGTAAAGGCCAATGCATATTATAAACAGTTTCTTGCAATTTTATCGTATTGGAAACATAGAGAGGTGGGGATATAGTTCCTCTCTCATAATAATTGCAAGTAGGAGCAGCAAGCACATGCATATTATATCTATGAAAACCATCATGTGTAGTAGTAAAAGGCAACCCATCAATATAATCCTTAATAAGCACAAACTTCTCCGATATAGTGTAGTTTGGAGAATTCAAAAAGATAATAGGACTATCATGTGTGGGTGAAATAGCAACAATTTCATGTTTAACATAAGGAACTATAGCAAGTTCATCTCCATAAGCATAATTCATATTGGCATCTTGGCCACAAGCATAGCAAGCATCATCAAAAAGGGATATTTCAAAAGAATCAACGGGATCATAGCATTCATCCTTCGATAAGAACGAAGGGAAATTAAACAATGTATGAGTTGAAGAGTTACTCTCATTAGAAGGTGGGCACGGGTGATCAATCCGCTCTTCCTCCTTTTGTTCTTCGCTCTCCTCCTCATCTTTTTCATCCAATGAGCTCACAGTTTCATCAATTTCTTCTTCCATAGATTCCTACAAAATATTAGTCACTTCTAGGACATCAGAGACTTTCTCAATAAACGCATCAATATCGGAATTGTATTCATAATTCTCATAACAATATTTAAGGATAGCTAAATTTTCAGGTATGTAAACAGCATCATAAAGATTTTCATATTCTTTGAACATAGATTCAATTTCATAAGCACCCATAAAAGCAACAAATTCTCCTATTAGTTCCACATCATAGTAGTGATATATACCTCTAGCATAAGAAGCCAAAGTTTCATTATCATTAAGTTTGCATGAAAAGGGAACGTGTGGAGACTTCATCCTAGAGCAACAAGTATAATCATATCTCAAGCATAGTTGCCTAGCATACCACTTCAACATATAAATTTGATCCCATAATAGTTTCCCTTTTTGAGTCAAGCGATAATTCCTAAAGTATTCACATTGATCCAACGTGTCTCCCATTACCAAATTGAATGGGGTTTTCTCTGGATTATCAAAGTAGTACATAATATCTGTCACATAACGAGCATCGAGGGTTTTAGGAGGTTCCTCATCTCCATGAGCAGCAAGTACACGTAATTTTTTTGGTATTTCATGTTCCATATCAATAACTAAAGATAAATAACAACTAAGAACATCAAATAAAAATTACTTAGTGATAAAGCAAACAAGCACACACGAGAATATTCACCCCACGCTATTGCTCCCCGGCAACGTCGCGAGAAAAAGGTCTTGATAACCCACAAGTATAGGGGATCGCAATAGTTTTCGATAAGTAAGAGTGTCGAACCCAACGAGGAGCTAAAGGTAGAACAACTATTCCCTCAAGTTCTATCGACCACCGATACAACTCTACGCACGCTTGATGTTTGCTTTACCTAGAACAAGTATGAAACTAGAAGTACTTTGTAGGTGTTCTTGGATAGGTTTGCAAGATAATAAAGATTACGTAAATAAAAAGTAGGGGCTGTTTAGGTAAAGACACAACTAAGTTAGTTTTATTAAAGAGCTTTTTGTTACGAGAAAGTTATTTGTCCCTACGCAATTGATAACTAGACCGGTAATCATTATTGCAATTTTATATGAGGGAGAGGCATAAGCTAACATACTTTCTCTACTTGGATCATATGCACTTATGATTGGAACTCTAGCAAGCATCCGCAACTACTAAAGATCATTAAGGTAAAACCCAACCATAGCATTAAAGCATCAAGTCCTCTTTATCCCATACGCAACAACCCCCTTACTCGGGTTTGTGTTTCAGTCACTCACGCAACCCACTATAAGCGAATCATGAACGTATTGCAACACCCTACAGCGGGGATCCCTCACATTTGCGCGACACGGAGAGCACCATAGGACAACACCAATAATAAAACATGCAACTCAAACCAATCTTGATCATCAAATAGCCCATAGGACAAAATGGATCTACTCAAACATCATAGGATAGCCATACATCATTGGGAAATAATATATAGCGTTGAGCACCATGTTTAAGTAGAGATTACAACGGGTAAGAGAGAGGTTACACCGCTGCATAGAGGGGGGAAGAGTTGGTGATGATGGCGGTGAAGTTGTTGGTGAAGATTGCGGTGATGATGATGGCCACGACAGCGTTCTGGCGCCACCGGAAGAGAAGGGGAGAGGGGTCCCCTTCTTCTTCTTCTTCCTTGACCTCCTCCCTAGATGGGAGAAGGGTTTCCCCTCTGGTCCTTGGCCTCCATGGCGTGGGAGGGGCGAGAGCTCCTCCAAGATTGGATATGTCTCTCTGTCTCTCTCTGTTTCTGCGTTCTCAGATTCTACCCTTTCACCGTTTCTTATATTCCCGGAGATACGTAACTCCGATTGGGCTGAAATTTTAACATGATATCTATCCGGATATTAGATTTCTTGCGGCAAAAGAAGGGAATCAACCGCCTTACGGGGTGGCCACGAGGGTCAGGGGCGTGCCCCCCTGCCTCGTGCCTCCCTCGGGCACCGTCTCGCGTGGATTTTTCTTCCCAAAAATCATATATATTCCAAAAAATCTCCGTCAGTTTTTATACTATTTGGACTCCGTTTGATACGGATATTCTGTGAAACAAAAAACATGCAACAAACAGGAACTGGCACTGGGCACTGGATCAATATGTTAGTCCCAAAAATAGTATAAAAAGTTGCCAAAAGTATATGAAAGTTGTAGAATATTGGCATGGAACAATAAAAAATTATAGATACGACGGAGACGTATCAAACTCTTTGTTCTTTATAACAAAAGAGCCCCCAAGCAATATTTTGAGTTGTGCTCAATGGGTACCTATGTTCGAGTTGTGCTTTTGCAACAGACTCTCTTTGGTCCGTTTAACCTGGGTAGTAATGCTATGTTCTCTTTGGTGTGAATACACCTATGTTTTAACAGGAAGCCCCCAAGTTTTTTTATGTGTAGCCTATAAGCCGAATCAAAAGGTAATAATAACTTTGTTGTATAAAGCAGAAGCCCCCATGTGACCAAAGAACTCATTATTCAAACATAAACAACGAAAGAGGCCCTGTTTTAACAAGGATGCCGGCTTTATTATATTGATCATAATATATACATTGTCAAAATATGTAGATTGGAAGAGCCAGTGGCTTAAGTGTAGTAAGGCCGAAGATGAGCTGTGTTCCACGACCGGCGGGTCTCCTCCTCCGACGTGTGTGAGTCCTTGTGGTCTCAAACATCGATAAGGTAATATGACCCGTTGTTCAGATTCATGCTGACCACAAAAGGTCCTTCCCAAGGTGGGGATAACTTGTGCATATTCGTCTGATCCTGGATAAGCCGGAGCACCAGGTCGCCTTCTTGAAAAGTTCTGGTTTTAACCCGACGGTTGTGATAATGGCGCAGATCTTGCTGGTAAATCGCCGAACGAGCCGCCGCGATGTCACGCTCCTCATCCAACAGGTCAAGTGCTTCTTGACATGCTCTTTCATTGTCAGCTTCAACATAAGCCACCACACGAGGTGAGTCATGACGGATGTCACTAGGGAGAACTGCCTCTACTCCATAAACCATGCAAAAAGGTGTATATCCCATTATCCCGTAGACCTATTTGGGGTGGTATTGATGCTCCATAACACGGAAGGTAGCTCTTCCACCCAACAACCCGGCGTCCTCTGCAGGGGAACCATAAGCTGGGGTTTGATGCCTTTCAAGATCTCTTGATTTGCCCTCTCAGCTTGACCATTGGATTGGGGGTGAGCTACTGACGATACATCAAGCTGGATATGCTCACGTTGATAGAATTCTTCCATAGCACCTTTAGAGAGATTAGTGCCATTGTCTGTTATAATGTTATGTGGAAAGCCAAAATGGAAGATCACCTTCTTCATGAATTGAACCGCCATTGCTGCATCACACTTGCTGACCGGCTCTGCCTCTACCCACTTAGTGAACTTATCAAACGCCACCAAAAGGTGGGTGTTCTTGTCCTTGGATCTTTTGAAAGGTCCAACCATATCAAGCCCCCAAACTACAAACGGCCAAGTAATTGGAATCATCCTCAATTCTTGAGCTGACACATGGGCTCGTCGTGCAAATTTCTGACATCCATCACACTTGCTGATGAGGTCTTCTGCATCAGCATGGGCTGTTAACCAATAAAACCCATGATGAAAAGCTTTAGCCACAAGGGACTTTGAACCGGCATGATGACCACAATCTCCTTCATGAATCTCTCGTAAGATCTCACAGCCCTCTTTTGGAGAGACACAACATTGAAATGCCCCTGTAACACTGCAATGATGTAACTCTCCATTAACAATTGTCATTGAGTTAGACCGTCGGGTTATCTACCTGGCTAAGGTTTCGTCCTCAGGTAACTCGCCCCGGGTCATATAAGCCAATAAGGTACTGTCCAATCCGGGATTACATGAAGAGCCGCCACCAATTGAGCCTCCGGGTCAGGAATAGCCAAATCCTCCTCTGTAGGCAATTTGACAGACGGGTTATGCAAAACATCAAGAAAAACATTAGGCGGCACCGGTTTACATTAACCCAACCGGCTTAAAGTGTCCGCTGCTTCATTTTTCCTTCGATCCACGTGCTCAACTTGATAACCTTTAAAGTGACCAGCAATAACATCCACCCCTCGCCAATAAGCCGCCATGAGTGGATCTTTAGAATCCCAAGTACCATAGACTTGCTGAGCCACTAAGACTAAGTCGCCGAAGCACCTAACCCAGCTTAAGTCCATTTTTTAGCCATCTGAAGACCGTGGAACAAGGCCTCATACTCAGCTGCATTGTTAGTACAAGGAAACATCAAACAGAGAACATAACATGATTTATCACCTCGAGGGGAAGCAAGAATAACTCGAGCCCCCGAGCCCTCCAATTCCCTGGACCCATCAAAGTGAATAGTCCAATATGTGTTATCTGGCTTTTCCTCGGGCATCTGCAGTTCTGTCCAATCATTGATGAAATCCACCAGTGCCTGAGATTTGATTGCCGTGCGAGGTACATATTTTAACCCATGAGGTCCAAGCTCAATAGCCCACTTAATTAGCAACCCGGCCAGTTGCCTCCCTGTTTTGGATGATATCTCCCAAAGGAGCAGAGCTAACTACAGTGATGGGATGACCCAGAAAATAATGTTTAAGCTTTCGGCTAACCAAGAACACCCCATATACAAGCTTCTGCCAGTGCGGATATCTCTGCTTGGACTCAATAAGCACCTCACTGATATAATAAACCGGCCTTTGAACTAGATACTCTTTGCATGCTTCCTTCCTTTCCACTACAATAGCTACACTGACAGCCCGACTATTAGCAGCCACATATAACAACAAAGGCTCTTTATCAATAGGGGCTGCAAGCACGGGCGGCTCAGCCAGCTGCTTCTTCAAATCCTCAAATGTTGTATTAGCAGCATCACTCCAGACGAAGTTATCTATCTTTTTCATCATCTGATACAGAGGGATAGCCTTCTCTCCCAACCGGCTTATGAACCGGCTCAACGCTGCAATACGACCCGCCAGGCGTTGCACACCATTGATACACACCGGCTTAGCCAGTGAAGTGATGGCTTTAATGTTTTCCGGGTTAGCTTCAATACCTTTGTTAGACACTAATAGCCCCAAGAGCTTGCCTGCCGGTAGACCAAAGACACACTTGGCCGGGTTAAGCATCATCTTGTAAACCCGGAGATTTTCAAAGGTTTCCTTCAAATCATCTATCAATGTCTCTTTCTCTCTAGATTTCACCACAATATCATCCACATAAGCATAAATATTATGCCCGATTTGGTTATGAAGGCAATTTTGCACACATCTCTGATAAGTCACCTGGCACTCTTGAGCCCAAAAGGCATAGACACATAGCAGAGGGCTCCAAAGGGAGTTATGAAAGTTGTCTTCTCCTGGTCCTTAACTGCCATCTTGATCTGATGATAACCAGAATAAGCATCCAAAAAACTCAAACGCTCACAACCCATCGTAGCATCAATAATCTGATCAATACAAGGGAGAGCAAAAGGATCAGCCGGACAAGCCTTGTTTAAATCCGTGTAGTCCACACACATACGCCAAGTGCCATTCTTCTTAAGTACCAGCACCGGGTTAGCCAACCACTCAGGATGGAAAACTTCAATGATAAACCTAGCTGCCAAGAGCCGGGCTACTTCTTCTCTGATGGCCTTCCGCCTCTCCTCATTAAAACAGCGAAGAAACTGCTTAACCGGCTTAAACTTTGGATCAATATTAAGAGTGTGCTCAGCGAGTTCTCTCGGTACACCCGGCATGTCTGAAGGCTTCCATGCGAAGATGTCCCTATTCTCATGGATGAACTCGATGAGTGCGCTTTCCTATTTCGGATCCAGATTAGCATTGATGCTGAATTGCTTGGATGAGTCGCCAAGAACAAAATCAACCATCTTGGTATCGTCTGCTGACTTAAACTTGAGAACCGGATCATGCTCTGTGGTTGGCTTTTTCAAAGACGTCATATCTGTCGTGTCAACATTGTCTTTGCAAAATTTTAACTCCTTCATTGCACACCGACTCAGCATAAGCCACATCTCCTTCTTCACATTCCAGGGCTATCCTACGGCTCCCATGCACCATGATGGTTCCCTTGTGACCCGACATCTTGAGCTGCAGATACGCATAATAAGGTCGTGCCATGAATTTAGCATAAGCCGGCCATCCAAACAGAGCGTGATAGGGGTTGTGGATCTTGACCACTTCAAAGGTCAACGTCTCTGACCTAGAGTCATGATCATCTCCAAAAACAACTTCTAGAGCTATCTTACCAACTGGATATGCCGACTTACCAGACACCACGCCATGGAAAACAGTGTTTGATGGCTTAAGATTTTTATCAGTTAACCCCATGCGACGAAAAGTTTCATAATAAAGGATATTGATGCTGCTCCCTCCGTCCATGAGTACTTTGGTAAACTTATATCCTCCAACCTGAGGTGCGACCACCAAAGCCAAATGACCCTGATTATCAACTCGGGGCGGGTGATCTTCCCGACTCCACACGATGGGCTGCTCAGACCAACGTAGATAACGAGGAACCGCCGGCTCAACGGCATTGACTGGTCTCTTATGAAGCTTCTGGTCACGCTTACGCAGGCTAGTGGTGAACCCATGGTATTGCCCACTATTCAACTGCTTTGGGTTGCTCTGATAACCAGACTGTTGCTGCTGCTAACCCTCCTGATTACTCTACTGGTTGTAACCACCCTGGTTGTTGTAATTACCTTGGTTTTCTTGGAATCCAGAGTTAGAATCGCCACCGCCATAACTCGGACCGTGAGAGCCGGGCCCAGAGCCGCCACCTGGGCTGTCATGAAAAAGATTGGAATTCTTGTACTCCTTCATAATATGACAATTCTTCCATAGGTGCCCAGATTGTCTTTCCTTCGTACCATGTTTTGGGTAGGGATGATTTAACATATGTTCAAGATTTATACCGGATCCTCCGGCCCGTGGGGGCGGTTTACCCTTGCAACGCTGACCACTATTATGTGCATTAGTGTTCACCACAAAATCAAAATTATTGTCAGCCTTGCACTTACCACTGCCTCCCGGGTTATGCTGCTGCCCCTTGGCGTTGCTGCTCTTCCTTCCCTTCCCCGGTTTGTCATCATCAGACTCGGGGTCCTTGGTACTATCAGAGTCAGCATACTTAATGAGAGCCGCCATGAGCGTCCCCATGTCATTGCTGTGGCGCTTGAGCTGCCCTAGCTTCTGCTTCAAAGGCATGAAACGACAATTGTTCTCCAACATCAACACCGCTGAGTCGGCATTGGTGCGATCCGACGAGTGCAAGATTGTTAAGACCTGGCGCACCCAATGGGTTGTTGACTCACCTTCCTCTTGAACACAGGAGGCCAGATCCACAATTGGCATGGGCTGTTTACATGTATCCTTGAAGTTCTGAATGAACCGGGCCTTTAACTCGGCCCATGACCCGATGAAATTGGCAGGGAGCCCCTTCAACCAAGTGCGGGCCGTCCCTTCTAACATCAGGGGGAAATATTTAGCACATGCAGCCTCGCTGACATCCAGCAACTCCATGGCCATCTCATAGCTCTCAATCCATGCCTTCGGACTTAAATAGGCTGTATAGTTGGGCACCTTACGAGGACCTTTAAAATCCTTGGGTAGGCGCTCATTACGTAGATCTGGCACCAAGCATGGCATGCCCAGGTTTCTAAAGGTCCTAGCTGGCTCCACAAAGGTGGTCAGACGAACCGGAGTTGGCCGTCAAGCTGCATACTGTGCCGCTAACTCGGCCTCCCGACGAGCTCTTCCTTGATCCACCACATTCTGAGCATCAGCACCACCGCCCGCCGGGTTATGCTCACGCGGCGGGTTATGGTTACGTCCACTGCTTGACACCGCCGGCTCATCAAGATGTCGGCTGTAACTTCGGCTTGGGAAAAGGGTGGAATGGCTCGGTCAGTGCTATTTGGAGAAGTTCTCCGGCTCTCCATGTCTCGACCGCCGTTGGCGACTCACCATCAACCGGAAGGGCTGCCAGTCATGACGCTGCAGCGATCATGTTATCCAAAGGGTTAGAATAATGACCTAGTGGCATCGGTATGTGTTGTGGTGGGTTGGTGTTCTGACGATCTGGGTCCATTGTGCGTGGCTGAATTGGCGTATCCGTCCTAGGCGCTTCGACCCGGTTCGCTACCGCCGGGTTACTGGTTCATGCACCTGGCGTGTTAAAGAGATTCCTGGCCTCATAAACCGAAGGAAGACGAGTCTGATGCCTCCTCCTCATGACTTCATTGGAAGCGTTCTGATCTAACATGAGCCGAAAAGATTGTGACTGAATCCATTGAGCCTGAGTATCCAAAGCGGTCCGCTCCTCAGCCATCCTGGCGCTTTTTGTGTTTAGCTCCTCCTTGGCCTGCGCTATCTCATCACGTAGCTTCGTGATTGCCGCATTATGCTGATCTTGATCCGCCGGGTTAACCACCACTGTTAACAGTGACATCAGCTTGTCCAGTAGATCAGTTAAAGCTTGAGCTGGCGGGCGCTCAAGGCCTCCTGCCCCGGCAGCCGCTGTCGTTGTTGAACCAGAAATCAACTCTGTCGCTGTTGATGAATGCTGCACGGGCTGTGTACCGGGCATGAAGATTGATGCCCGATTTGGCGGCTCATAGGGGTCCGGAATACTATCGCCGTCGGAACAACCCCCAAGCCGGCCGTCTGGCAGTTGATACAATGACTCCGTCTCACCGGTGGATGACTCACCATCAGAGTAGACGACGATCTCATCACCAGATGCTGGTCTATCCTCAGATTCCACTCCATGGATAAATCCCATGAAGGCACGATTCATGGCAGGCCGAACCCGGGCGGGTCTCGCACGCTGAGCCGTCTCGACGATGTTGGTGTAGATGTCCGGCTCAGGGCCCGGTTCGCTGATCTTGCCGATGAAGACATGGATTCCATCGAAGGGGACCCAGTACCCATACTCAATTGAGCCGGCCTCGGGGCCCGAGCCTTCATCGTTGATGTAGAGCTTGTCGCGACGACTCTTGGTCATCCGGCCCACAGCGTATCCCTTGATCCCTTCAAAGTTGCCATTTAAGAACTCGAAACCATCATGTGATAGCCCCACGGTGGGCGCCAACTGTCGTGGAGTTGTCACAGCAGATGTCCTAGTGTAAGGACTTAGTCATGGAGCCATCGCGTTGAGGTTAGCTTAAACGGGTTAATCAGGACAAAGGACACCAGGAGTTTATACTGGTTCGGCCCCTTACGATGAAGGTAAAAGCCTAGTCCAGTTTGTAGTTGGTGTTGCTAGGGTTTTGATGAGCAGGGAGCGAATACGCTTGACCCGGCTCTCGATCTATTGTTTTTCTTCTCTTAAGCCGCCGCTAGGTCGTCCCCTTATATACACGGGTTGACGCCCTGTGGCCCTTAGAGTCCCGACCGGTTTATACAACGTATCCGGCTCGGTGACCTTTCTTACATACCTTACAATACAAGCTTTACATACATGGCAGTTTATATCTATGGGCCTTAAGTCGCCTTCAGGTCTGGGCCCTCTACTAAGCCTACCTATGAACCGCCATATGATCTTGGGCTTCATTGTGATGAATCATCATGGGGATGACCCTGCCCCTCCTGGGCGGGTCATACCTAATAGTTATATCCCCAACAAACATCGAAAACACAAAAGAAGATTCATATGAAATCAGTTTTCGATGAACTCGAGCTTGTCAATAAGATGACCATGAGATCCAAATCTCACAAGGAGAATAATCAAACAAGAACCAAGATAGATGATGCAAGGATGCAATGGTTTGACCTCTCGACGAATGATACGATCAAGCTACTCACTAGAGAGCCCCCTTGATGGTACAGCAATCGATCCTACAACCCAGTCTCCCAACTACCTCTATGAGACCGGTAAAATAGAAAACCTATGAAGGGCAAACCTTTGCCTTGCACATGGTCCACTTGAGCTAGATAATGACGATCTTGACTCCCTCAAGTTGGACCACCTTTCTTGATTGCGTTGGCTCGATGAAGACTAGTTGTTTGCTCCCCCATACTCCACTATGGGTGAGCCACTCTTCCGCACATCTTCATAAGTCAATTGTCACCACAATGGATAACAAGCTTCAAGCACTTGATCTCTTCATGATGCACCACTTGAATGTGCACACCGCAACCTAACCCCACAAAGAACTCTCACGAAGACCATGGGTTAGTACACAAAGCGTAATTGGAAATGCTTATCATTCCATGGGATCACTTGATCCCTCTCGGTACATCTTCTATGCTTTGTGAGTTGATAAATTTGATTCACTCTTGACTTAGTCTTAATCAACCTTGAACGTTTCCAACTCTCTTCATTTGGATGATGCCTTGAAGGTAAGCATGAATGATCACACAATCTTCTTCTTCAAAACATGCTTGCAATACGCCCAACACTCACATGACCAAACTTTAGATAATTCCTTAATATCACCTTGGTCAACTCATAAACTCCTTGAAACCAACACATGGACTTTGAAAGTGCAACTATCCCTAGGTGGTTTTGGTAATTCATAACAACATATAGCTCATTGAGCTAATGCTATTCCAAGATGATTATTTTAGGAAAGCTCAATGATTGGCATGGCATGGATGGTGAAAGTGGAACCCTCAAAATGCTAAGGACAAAGGATTGGCTCAAGCTCAAAAGCTCAAGACTCTTCATTTTATATTTTAGTGATCCAAGATCACATTTAGTCTTTAGGAAAAGCCAATACTATCAAGGAGGGATGAGGTGTTGCTTAATGAGCCTCTTGCTTCATGTGCTTAGTGATATGCTCCAAAACCCTCAACTACTTTTCCATATCCACATTTGACCTAAACCCAAAGCCAAACTCGGTCCTACCGATTCTTTCAACCCGACGCCACCGAGTTTCACTTGTCATTGCCATTGCCAAACCCTAGCAAATCGGTTCTACCGATAGGGATCTCGGTCTCACCGAGATGGGATTGCAAACTCTCTGTTTCCCTTTCGTAACTTTTCGGTCTCACCGAAAGAGCGGATCGGTCCCACCGAGATTGCAATGTAAATTCAGTGTTTCCTTTTTGTAACTTTTCGGTCTCACCGAAAGAGCAAATCGGTCCCACCGAGTTTGCCTGACCAACTCTCTGGTTAGCTAATTACCAAAATCAGTCTCACCGAGTTTGTGTAATTGGTCTCATCGAGATTACGTTATGCCCTAACCCTAACAAAATTGGTCCTACCGAGTTGCATGTCAGTCCCACCGAAAATCTCTAACGGTCACTAGGTTTACTATTTTGGTCTGACCGAGTTTGTTGATTCGATCCCACCGAGATTGGTAAATTGTGTGTAACGGTTAGATTTTGTGTGGAGGCTATATATACCCCTCCACCTCCTCTTCATTCGTGGAGAGAGCCATCAGAACACATCTACACTTCCAACTCTTATGTTCTGAGAGAGAACCACCTACTCATGTGTTGAGGCCAAGATATTCCATTCCTACCATATGAATCTTGATATCTAGCCTTCCCCAAGTTGCTTTCCACTCAAATCTTCTTTCCACCATATCCAAATCCTGTGAGAGAGACTTGTTGGGGAGACTATCATTTGAAGCACAAGAGCAAGGAGTTCATCATCAACACACCATTTGTTACTTCTTGGAGAGTGGTGTCTCTTAGATTGGCTAGGTGTCACTTGGGGGCCTCCTACAAGATTGTGGAGTTGAACCAAGGAGTTTGTAAGGGCAAGGAGATCGCCTACTTCGTGAAGATCTACTGCTAGTGAGGCAAGTCCTTCGTGGGCGATGGCCATGGTGGGATAGACAAGGTTGCTTCTTCGTGGACCCTTCGTGGGTGGAGCCCTCCGTGGACTCGCGCAACCGTTACCCTTCATGGGTTGAAGTCTCCATCAACGTGGATGTAGGATAGCACCACCTATCCGAACCACGGGAAAAACATCCGTGTCTCCAATTGCGTTTGAATTCTCCAAACCCTTCCCTTTACATTCTTGCAAGTTGCATGCTTTACTTTCCGCTGCCAATATACTCTTTGCATGCTTGCTTGAATTGTGTGATGATTGCTTGACTTGTCCTAAAGTAGCTAAAATCTGCCAAGAACTAAAATTGGGAAAAGGTTAAGTTTTTATTTGGTCAAGTAGTCTAATCACCCCCCTCTAGACATACTTTCGATCCTACAAGTGGTATCAGAGCTTTGGTCTCCATTTGCTTTGATTTCCATAGCTTTTTGTGGTCATAGCCTTGGTTTCACAACCTAGGAGAGTATGGCGTCTAGCGAGGGAAATTATCACCATAGAGGTCCTTACTTTGATGGTACAAATTTTGCTAGTTGGAAGCATAAAATGAAAATGCATATTCTTGGACATAACCCCGCCGTTTGGGCTATTGTGTGTGTTGGTTTGCAAGGTGACTTCTTTGATGGGAAAGAACCAAACCGTGAAGCTACCGCGGATGAGCTGAAGATGTTGCAATACAATGCTCAAGCTTGTGATATTCTCTTCAACGGATTGTGCCCCGAAGAATTTAACAAAATCAGCCGTCTTGATAATGCAAAGGAAATTTGGGACACTTTGATTGATATGCACGAAGGTACTGACTCCATCAAGGAATCCAAATTGGATGTGCTTCAAAGTCAACTTGACAAGTTCAAAATGAAGGATGGTGAAGGTGTCGCTGAAATGTACTCTAGGCTTGCTCTCATCACAAATGAGATTGCCGGCTTAGGGAGTGAAGAGATGACCGATAGATTCATCATCAAGAATATTCTAAGAGCCTTGGATGGAAAATATGATACCGTGTGCACATTGATCCAAACGATGCCCAATTACAAAGATCTCAAGCCAACGGAGGTAACTGGAAGAATTGTTGCTCATGAGATGTCACTTAAGGATAAAGAGGAACTTCACAACAAATCAAGTGGTGCCTACAAAGCCTCATGTGAAGCCCCTACATCATGAAGTGAGAAACAAAACTTCAATGAAGAATTGAGCTTAATGGTGAAGAACTTCAACAAGTTCTACAAGAGAAGAAGCAAAGATAGAAGCTCCAAGTCAAGGTCCTACAATGACAAAAGATCTTCTAGTCGAGAGCGAAACTGCTACAATTGTGGAAGACCCGGACACTATTCCAATGAGTGTACGGCTCCCTACAAGAGAAGAGAAGACTCTCCAAAAAGAAGAAGCAAAAGAGAAGAATCACCACCAAGGGAGAGAAGGAGTAGAGATGATCGTTATGAACGAAGATACTCACGGAGAAGCAAGGATTCGGAAAGGAAGGAAAAATCATCAAGGAGCTACATAAAACAAAGACATCAAGCTCATGTTGGTGAATGGGTATCCGGCTCCGACTCCGACGACCTCTCCGAGAGAAGTTATCACTCTAACTCCGAATATACTCAAGATGAAGGTGTTGCCGGTCTAGCACTTGTGACAACCAACTCCTACGATATATTTGACTCACCAAATGAAGGAATTGGAAGATGCTTCATGAACAAAGGTCCTAAGGTAACACACCCCGAGTATGTTGATTTTAATAGTGATGAAGATGACTTGTTAGGTGATGATGATTTACTTGTTGACAACTCTAGTGATGAATACTATGATGAAACATCAATTAATCATGCTAATCAAGATAAAACGAATGACAATGATAAGGAGAAGATTGAGGCTCTAACTAAAGAACTAAACACTCTTAAGTTAGCTCATGAAACTATCTTCGAAGATCATCGAGAACTTTTAAGAGCTCATGAGAAGTTACGCTTTGAAAGGCTCAATCTTGAGCGAGAGCATGAGTTTTTAAAGGCAATCAATGATGATCTCTGCAAGAAAAGTTCTTCTTACATTGCCAAGCGTTTACTCTTATCCACTTACATGCCTCAAGTCAAGTCTAGTAACAAGAACAAGAAAGATTCTTCCTCTAGTAGTAACAATGATCATGATAAATCCAATATTGTTGCTTCTAGTAGTTCTCTTGATTCCACTAATGATTCTCTTAGCCAAGTTACACTTGAGCAAGAAAATAGCTTATTGAAGGGAATTATAGAGAAAGGAGTGTACAAAAGCCTTGCCGGGAGTAAGCAATTTGAGGAAATTGTACGCAAGCAAGGAATGCACCGGAAGAATCAAGGTGTTGGTTTTGAACGAAAGTTCAATGTCAATGGAGTTGAGTGGGAAGAAGATCAATACCCCAAGACAAAGTTTGTTCCTCAACAAGAGAAGTATGATACTTCCTTCAAGGGGACACAAGCTCAAGATGATCTTCCACCACAAGACTACAAGAAAAAAGGCAAGGACAAGCTTCAAGAGGAAATTGATGCATTTGAAGAAGCTCCTAAGACCTTAGTCAAGTGGATTCCCAAGACCACTCCAAGTTCCACTTCATCAAGTACGACTACAACTCCAAGGATTCCCATCAAGATGGTGTGGATCCAAAAGAATAAGAACTAGAGAGTTCTTGAGGGTGACTCCACCAACATACTTCACTCTTATCATTTTGGCAAGAACAAGTGCAATCAACTTCCACATCTTGCACTACTTCAAGGAGTCACAAACCCTCTTGTTGGTAAGACAAGGGACAAGGTAACCTAAAAGTTTTCATGGACATTATCTTGTGTGTGCATCACTCTATGTCTATGGATATCCTTGTTTGTTCCTTGTGGGACTAACCCATGTAGGTATTGAAAGTGCAATTCACTCAAATGGATAGCTCCAAGTGATCTACATCAACATTGAGCATCCACATCTTCAACATCTACATGAAGTCATCATCGACAAACCCCAAGGCTAGTTCATCCCTCTTAGGGGGGATATCACATCTAGGGGGAGCTTTACTCTAAGACTTGAGCTAAAGCAACTCTGAAGATGTGAACACAACAATGATTTATGTAAAAGTGGTAACCCCACTTGAGCTTAAACGATGAGTATGACCTATGATCAAGTGTTCTCACTTGACTCCTAAGTCAATATACTCATATATAGATGACCTAGTCATCGCCAATTGCTTGATAGATGCTAGAATTGGTTGTGCATGCTTCGTCACATATTTCAATTGCCATTTTATTGTGTGAGCATCTTGGTTGCATATTTTACTCATTCAAGGACATCCACTTGTTGTTTTGATTGTTTGGTTTTATTTCCTTTTGCCAAGTGGATGGACAAGAATGCCTAAGAACCTCCTCTAGCTATCTATGCTTTTCTCGTCTCAAACTCTATTCATGCTACATCACAAAATTTGATCAAGTCAGATTCGAACCACTCTGTGTGAGGAGCACTCAGAGTCCCCAATTTGTCATAGACTTAAACTTCCAAAACCTCTTTGTGATTCTCGGTCTGACCGATATCCTACTTTCGGTCCTACCGAGATCATTAAGTTGATCTGAATTTTCGATCTCGGTGCAACCGATTTGAACCATTTGGTCACACCGAGTTGCAATAACTGTATACAGTTTTGCATCTCGGTGCCACCGAGTTGTTCCACTCGGTCACACCGACAGGGTCGGGCTATATATAGTAATGGGCAAAAATTTGGAAATTTCTCCGAACCCCTTCGCCCGCCCGATAGCTCGCTCTGCCAACATGGTCTCCGGATCGTCTCCTCGCCGCCAGCCGCCTCCAGTCGCTAGTCTCCATCGCCGTCAACGGAATTGAACCCTGCCGTTGCCGCCGTAGCGAGTCTCTGCCGAACTAGGGTATGGACTCGATCACAGTGCTATTCCCCGTCCGATTCCTAGCACATTGTGTTCTTAATGATTCTTGCCACGATTGAAACACTCCTATCCAGTCAATGCGTTCGTAGATTAGGTTTGATTCGAAAATTTTAGGGTTAGGTTCCCGTCAAAACCATCTCGGACCCACCGAGTTGAAAAACTCGGTCCCACCGATTTGGCTCATGCCATTGCACAAGTAAGACTCGGTCTGACCGAGAATTACTAATCGGTGTGACCGATTTTGGAACTTTGTGAAACCCTAGCAGTCTCAGTGCCACCGAACTGTGACTCGGTCTGACCGAGTTCACTAGTTTAGGTTCCAAAAACTGCTTCAGTATCACCGAGTTTAAAAATCAGCAGATCCGAGATGATTTCTGTGGGAAACTAAAACTAAGATTTTGAGTCATTCTTTTGCAAAAATCTCTGCATTTTGTGATGCTCATCTATTCTACCTCATCTATAAACTATTCACAGGGTCAGCAGACAGCTTGTTCATCATGTCAGATCAGAGTGACAGCCAGAATGTGTCAGAACAGCAAGTGCACATGAGTGAGGGCACTAGTCCCTCCAGTTCTTCTGATGAAGGCAGCAGGAGCACCCCTAGCAATCTGCCAAAAGCTGCCACCAGACAAAGGAAGAAGAGAACCTCGGACTCAGAGGATGAGGACTACATGGAAGAAGAGGAAGAAGAAGAGGTTGCTGCACCAGCACCTAAGGCACCTAAGCTTATGGGTGATGCTATAAGATCAGGGGCTGCCATGTCTAAGACCAAAGAAGCACCCAAAGCTGCCTCCAAGCCCAAGTCAGCACCCAAGAGGAATACAAGGAGCATACCTGCAACTGAAAAGAACAAGGCCCCAGTGCCTGAAGTTGCTGAAGAAGATGATGAAGAGCATGTTCTGAGAAAGCTCAAGCCCAAGATCCCAGACCACAATGATGCTCATCCTGTGGCTGAGGACATGAAGCTCAGAAGAGACTCAGGGCTGAGGAAGTGGAGAGAAGCAGACCCATATGCTTCAAGGAGAAGAACTGCTGTTGATTATAGGTTTCACACCAAGGAACAACAAGATTTCTATGAAACAGTGTTGCTTGATAAGAAGCCCATAGTTTGTGACATGAGATGGGTTGATTGGGAGTACATCAAGGACAATGAGGAACACTATCCTGGTGTGATTGACAGTTTCAATGCTTGTGGAGTAGCAGACTTTGTTGGGCAGAAGCTCACAAAGTGGAATGAAGAGCTGATCATGCAGTTCTACTCCGCAGCACACTTCTATCCAGATGGAAGGATTATGTGGATGTCAGAAGGGACAAGGTATCAATCAACAGTTGCTGAGTGGGCTCAGTTGATCAATGCCCCAGAAGAGCAGGAACATGACTTGGATATCTATGCCAAGAAGAAGATGGACCACAACTCTATATCCAATATGTACAAGGAAATTCCAAATGAAGCTCTTGAAACTTTCAAATTTGGCTCAGTGCATTATCTTCTGTCAGGGTTGCCAACTATTAATTGGATTTTGAGGCACACTCTCTTGCCCAAGTCAGGTGATCACAAGATGATCAGAGGCCATGCAATCAATTTGCTTCATGTATTTGATGTACCTCAGAAATTCAAGGTCATGAGCCTCATAGTAGAGACTATCAAGAGGACTGCAGCAGATCAGAAGAGGAGCTGTGGTTATGCCCCTCAGATTTAGGAGTTGATCAACTCAAAGATGGGCACAGGAATATACTTATTGGACAAGGAACACCTGCCCATCCATCCAGACTTTGAGGACAATCAAGTTGTCATGAATGAGAATGAACCATCATCTGCACAAGCACAAGCAAAGAAGGAGAAGGCAAGGAAGGAGAAAGCTGCCAAGAGGCCAACTCAAGCGGAGGCATTTGAGTATTTCTTGAAGACCAAACAAGAGCAGCTTGGTTACTTGATTTCATCCACACTGAGGATTGAGCAAGGACTGGCCACCCTCACTCAGAATCAGCAGAGCTTAGAGAGGATCATGGACCAAAAGTTCTATGACTTGGATGTCAAAGTAACAGAGATTCAGTCTGCAGTGGAGCAACTTCAGGATGATATGCAGGAAAGGAAGGGCAAGACTACAACTAATGCATTTGCCAGAGTGCCACGAGCTCAGAGGTCGATTGCAGTGCCAGTTCCTGACACCAGAGCCACCACCTCAGCTCCAGCTACAGCACCAGCCCAACCAGCTCCAGCATCTACTTCAGCTTCAACTCCAACCACGTCTACAGAAGGCTTCGTCCTTGGAGTGCTCCGGACTCCACCACCACCAGAAGATCAAGCTTGAGAGTCGATCTAGCACTATGCATTTTCTAGGAACTTTTTGGTAACTTGTTGCCAAAGGGGGAGAGAAATGTATAGATCATAGGCTTCGAGAGAGAGTGTGTGTTGCTTTTATTCTCTCTTGCTTTATTTGGTGGTTTTTCGAACGTTGTTTGATTTTGGTTGAGATACTTTGATATGTCTGTGAGACATTGATGATCATGTGTTTGATCATAAGCTACACTTATGCATGCTTGATATTGTCCTATCTATCTTATGTGATCATTCACTTTCTTTGGTGATGAGTGCATGTATTTCATTTCTTATCATTTTGAATGCTCCACCAAGATGTATGTGACATGGAAGAGTAACCCATGAGTCTAACTCCTTGTGCATTTGCAGTCCAAAGCAAACTTTAAATATGCACAAATTTAGGGGGAGCTCTTACTTATCACACACTTCTCAAAGCGACGATATATTCCATTCTTATTATTATTTGTCGAAGCTTTGATCTATATGTTGTCATCAATTACCAAAAAGGGGGAGATTGAAAGTGCAACTATCCCTAGGTGGTTTTGGTAATTCATAACAACATATAGCTCATTGAGCTAATGCTATTCCAAGATGATTATTTCAGGAAAGCTCAATGATTGGCATGGCATGGATGGTGAAAGTGGAACCCTCAAAATGCTAAGGACAAAGGATTGGCTCAAGCTCAAAAGCTCAAGACTCTTCATTTTATATTTTAGTGATCCAAGATCACATTGAGTCTTTAGGAAAAGCCAATACTATCAAGGAGGGATGAGGTGTTGCTTAATGAGCCTCTTGCTTCATGTGCTTAGTGATATGCTCCAAAACCCTCAACTACTTTTCCATATCCACATTTGACCTAAACCCAAAGCCAAACTCGGTCCTACCGATTCTTTCAACCCGGCGCCACCGAGTTTCACTTGTCATAGCCATTGCCAAACCCTAGCAAATCGGTTCTACCGATAGGGATCTCGGTCTCACCGAGATGGGATTGCAAACTCTCTGTTTCCCTTTTGTAACTTTTCGGTCTCACCGAAAGAGCGGATCGGTCCCACCGAGATTGCAATGTAAATTTAGTGTTTCCTTTTTGTAACTTTTCGGTCTCACTGAAAGAGCAAATCGGTCCCACCGAGTTTGCCAGACCAACTCTCTGGTTAGCTAATTACCAAAATCGGTCTCACCGAGTTTGTGTAATCGGTCTCGCCGAGATTACGTTATGCCCTAACCCTAACAAAATCGGTCCTACCGAGTTGCATGTGAGTCCCACCGAAAATCTCTAATGGTCACTAGGTTTACTATTTCGGTCTGACCGAGTTTGTTGATTCGGTCCCACCGAGATTGGTAAATTGTGTGTAACGGTTAGATTTTGTGTGGAGGCTATATATACCCCTCCACCTCCTCTTCATTTGTGGAGAGAGCCATCAGAACACATCTACACTTCCAACTCTTATGTTCTGAGAGAGAACCACCTACTCATGTGTTGAGGCCAAGATATTCCATTCCTACCATATGAATCTTGATCTCTAGCCTTCCCCAAGTTGCTTTCCACTCAAATCTTCTTTCCACCATATCCAAATCCTGTGAGAGAGAGTTGAGTGTTGGGGAGACTATCATTTGAAGCACAAGAGCAAGGAGTTCATCATCAACACACCATTTGTTACTTCTTGGAGAGTGGTGTCTCTTAGATTGGCTAGGTGTCACTTGGGGGCCTCCTACAAGATTGTGGAGTTGAACCAAGGAGTTTGTAAGGGCAAGGAGATCGCCTACTTCGTGAAGATCTACCGCTAGTGAGGCAAGTCCTTCGTGGGCGATGGCCATGGTGGGATAGACAAGGTTGCTTCTTCGTGGACCCTTCGTGGGTGGAGCCCTCCGTGGACTCGCGCAACCGTTACCCTTCATGGGTTGAAGTCTCCATCAACGTGGATGTAGGATAGCACCACCTATCCGAACCACGGGAAAAACATCCGTGTCTCCAATTGCGTTTGAATTCTCCAAACCCTTCCCTTTACATTCTTGCAAGTTGCATGCTTTACTTTCCGCTGCCAATATACTCTTTGCATGCTTGCTTGAATTGTGTGATGATTGCTTGACTTGTCCTAAAGTAGCTAAAATCTGCCAAGAACTAAAATTGGGAAAAGGTTAAGTTTTTATTTGGTCAAGTAGTCTAATCACCCCCCCTCTAGACATACTTTCGATCCTACAGACTTCAAGAAATGCCTATGGACAAATCCTTCAAATATAACTCAATGCAAGTCCATAGAGAATGTCATCAATTACCAAAACCACACATGGGGGCACGGCATGTCCTTTCACCTAGGCTAAGCCAGAATCGTGTGAAGTGGCACACATACTTTTGGAATCATGCAAGTTGGTGCACCGGTGGGCGACGGGTTCATTAGAAAACTTTATGGAAAGAGATAGTTGAGATCCATAGGCTCACTAGGGTTTGATACCTGGTTTCCTACCCCCTTTCTCTCCTTTTTTTTCTCAGTAGGAAGTGTGCCTCCTCTTCCCGCACGCGCTAATGGGCTGACCCATGTACGGGTGGTGGCGCCCCTTGTTTTCTATTTTGTTTTATCCTTTTCACTTTTTTATTTTTGTTTTTGTTTTTCCTTCTTTAAGTTAATTCAAGATTTTCAAAAGAACCAAATTTCAAAAAGTTGCGAGCTTTAAAAATATATTGAGAAATCATAAACTATTTGTGAATTCAAAAAATATTTCAAAAATCATAAAATTTTCATGATTTCAAAAAATTGTTCGCAAATTATAAAGATATTCACAATATCAAATAGATGTTGAAATAAAAAATCTTCATGATTTTTAAAATATAATCCAGTATTCAAAACTTATTCTAGAAATAGAAAAAATGTACATGAAATTTTAGAAAATATTCCCAAAAATTAAAACAGATCCGTAAATAATGAACAAAATGAACCATCACTTGTGTAGAAGTTTTATTTGAGAATCTTTAGAGATCATTTTGTGGTTTTATTTAGTCCCTCGAATCGGGTTTAAAAAAAGTTTCCGTGTTTCATACAATGCAGAGCCCCAAAAAATTGACACGGCTTCCTATAGGTTAGTTTTTGTATGTTATATATGTAAGTGCATCTAGTGCCCCTTAGTGATTTTGGTGTATTGAAGACTTATAGGTTAAGGGACTAATGCATTTGTGAGTGTACACAGGTCTATAAGTCTATGAGGAGTTTGATATTTACAGAGAAAGTCGACCCCTAAAAATGAAGTTCTTCGACTGAAGACTTTGGATTTCTGAAGACTTTTCGAAGACTTTGAAAGTGAAGAAATTGGTGTGATCCTGAAGACTTGGTATTCAATCGAGGAACATGAAGCGTGAAGACTTTTGTTTTTGTAGTTTCATTCTCTCTTTCTTGAGTCATAGGAAACACCGTACTGTTAAAGGGGGTCGAGGAAATACTAAGGAAAAATTTCCAAGTGATGCTCAACTCAAATCCTACACCTACCAATCCCTTCGAGTGAAGCCATTAGAAATCTCATACAGTTCAGTCAATTTCTTCAGTGACAGAGACGAAGTTCTTATGGTCTCTGAGGAATTTGTTGTGACTGAGGAGTTAGGAATTCGCCAGTGTGGATTGCCTACACAGTGAGGAACATGATAGCCCTGAGGAATTTGATACTCAAAATTCCGACCATTGTTGTGCTATGCGCCAGCTGTCCCAAAATATCTACCCACCTAATGGTCATATCATTGAAGGGCATTTATGTCTTATCATGTCGGGCTGCTCCCTAGGCTATAAATAGCCGCCCCCTACAACCACTAGCTAGTTGGCTGCTCCGAGAGAAACTGACACTTGTCATTTGAGAGCATCCCATCCTCCGAGGACTTTGAGTGAAAATCATCAAGTGAGGAAAATCCAAACCCAAACTCCTACAAGCCCAAAGCGATTGAGCATCACTGAAGAGATTGATCCTGCGTGGATCCGACGCTTGTTACCTTTGAAGACTGTGCATCTTCCATACGGTTAGGTGTCATGGTCTAGAGCATCCAAGAGGAAATTGTGGATCACCGAGTGACCGAGTCTGTGAAGGTTTGAAAGGCACCTGAAGACTTACCACAAGTGATTGGGCGAGGTCTGTGTGACCTTAGCTCAAGGGGAATACGATGAGGACTGAGTGTCCTGAGGTGTGTGTTCAGGACTGGGTGTCCGGGATTGTGTGTTCTCAGGTTTAAATACCTAGCCGCCCTAACCAGACGTACAACTGTCACAGCAGTTGGAACTGGTCTACCAAATCATTGTCTTCACCAAGCTACCTGGTTCCATTTCCTCAACCCTTCCATTTCCTCATTTCTGTGTTGTGTGCTTGTTCATATCTGTTTGAAGACTTTGACTGAAGACTTTCTCTATTTCCTCAATTCAATTTCTTCAGTCAGTTTGTCTTTATCATATGTTATCCTGTGTTTACGCTTTCTGTAGTCTGTGCTTGTTTTCATTTCTTCATGAAGACCATGCTGATGCACTGTTATGTTTACTTCTGAGTACTTATTCTACTGCAAGTAGTTCTTCACTCAGGAATTTCCTCACCCTAAAATTCCTCAGTGAAGAATTCATAAAAATCGCCTATTCACCCCCTCTAGTCGATATAACGCACTTTCAATTGGTATCAGAGCAAGGTACTCCCTTGTTCTGTGTGATTTTGGTTTAACCGCCTGGAGTTTTAGTTATGTTGACTGCAGGTATGATCAAGGTTTCTGCTGGGTGTCCTACCTTTGATGGGACAGACTACCCATACTAGAAGAATAAGATGCACATGCATCTTGAGGCAATTTATAACGATTTCTGGTACGTTGTGGAGAATGGTGTTCCCTCTGTCACTCCCACCATCAACGCTGCTGATGTGAAGAGATTCAAGCAACTCGACTCTCAAGCGAAGAATATCATATGTGGCCATCTGTGCAAAGGGCAGTATGGCAGAGTGAGTGCTTTGGAGACAGCTAAGCTTATCTAGGACATGCTGTCCAAGGTCAATGAGGGAGTCTCAACACAGTGTGACTCTCGAGTTGACGTTCTTTGAAATCTCTTCAACCGCCTCAAAAGACTCGACAATGAAAATGTTCAGCAAACCTTCGATCGCCTCACTGACATCTCAAATGAGTTTCAAGCACTTGGTGCCACTGATATCACCGACCATGAGGTGGTGAAGAAATTGCTGAGATCGCTTGATTCCTCATTTGATACCTTGGCATTGATGATACAAGAACGTGGAGACTATAAGTCACTTGATCCCGCTGATATCCTCGAGAGACTAAACACTCATGAGTTCCAGCTTGCCGAGAAGAGAGATCTCTACGGACCAAGTTATGGTAGATCACGGGCTCTAAAGGCCAAGGCAATGTCTGAATCTGAAGGTCAAGATTCTGGCAGTAGCCTTGGTGACCCTGAAGAATTGATCCAGGAGCAATGCTTGTGAGGAAGTTTCAGAAGTTCTCAAGACGTGGTCGCTTTGGTAAATCCTCAAGAAGTGGTGACTTGAGATCAGATTCCTCATCCCATGATTACAAGAAGAGACTCTGTCACAAATGCAAGAAACCCAGACACTACATTCAAGATTGTCCTCAGTGGGAAAATGAATCAAAGAAGAAGAAGTACAAGGATTGCAGTTCTGATGATTCAAAGAAGAAGAAGAAATCTTCAAAGACCTCGTCATCAAAATCCTCAAGGTCATCATCTCACAAGATGAGCAGCTCAAAGAAGGCTCGGGCATTCATTGGCAAGGAAATGGACTCTGAGGCTGAATCTGAGGAAAATGAGGAAGAGGAGGAATCTGAGGAGTCAGACTCTGGTGTGGCGAGCCTAGCCCTCTCTACCGCATTCGTCAGCAAGTCCATCTTCAACTTTGAAGAAAAGGACCTCCCAAACACTAATGATGACGACGATGAGGACTACGCTCCCACCTATTGCTTCATGGCAAAAGGCTCAAAGGTACTCAAATATCCCTCCTCTGAATCTAGTGAGGATGAATCTGATGAAAACCTCAAACCCACCTATTCTAAACTTGCTAAGATTGCTGTGAAACTGCAAAAGGCTCTTGAAAGGTTCAAAACATGCTAGAAAAAAGCGATGATATGTTGGGCGAGGAAATGGATCGCACTAAAATTTTGACTGCAAATATTCAGAGACTTCAGTCCAAGTTTGAAAAATCTTCAAGGTCACCATAACACTATCCTATCTAATCATGAGAAACTTTCTTATGAATTTCTTCAAAGAAAGCAAGATCTTGAGCATTTAAGAGTGAGTTATGGAGATCTTCAGAAGGAGCGTGATTCATTACTTGCTCAACAGATTAGCGCTACTCAGGATGAATTTATTCCTCCATGTTTGAGGTGCATTGAACGTGAAACTGCTAATTCTTCACCTGAATGCTCAAATGCTTCCATTGTTGCAAATTCTTCAACTGTCTCTGCTATCACTAATTCCTCATCCGAGGACATTGCTAGTATCACTGATGATGCAGGGCTGAAGGAATTGTATATGACAGTCATTTACAAAAGCCTCAAAGGGCATCAGGCTCTTTGTGATGTGCTTAAAAAGCAGATCCTCAACAGGAACCCTAGGAAAGAGGGTATTGCCTTTGAGAGGAACTCAATGCTGATGGGACCTACTGGAAACCTGAGCAGTATCCCAAAACCTCATGGGTTGCTGCAAAGGGACCTTCAGTGGATCCATCTACTTTATCTGACTTTACATGTGAATCTTCATATTCTTCTAATGAGTCATTTGACTCCAATTATAAACTGTTCAAAAATCAGAATGGTGAAGTATTTGCTAGATATGTTGGCACTAACTGCAGGAACGTTCTCCTATGAAGAAAATCTGGGTTCCCAAAAGGTGCCTTGAAAATCTTCAGGTGAATGTCATCATGACACCACCTGTGAAGAGTAGGAACCCCAGATCAAATTATTCATATGGACCAAATTCTTCATATGGATCCAAGTCCTCATACGGACCAAACTCCTCACATGGATCAAATTCCTCAAAAGGATCAAAGTCCTCATATGAACATCATCGTGCTAACCCGTATGTTTCGTAGGGAAGACCTAAGGATTATGGATATGTGCATTATTCTTCAAATCATTATGTTCATAAGTCCTCGAAGAATTTCTCTTCTTACTCCTATGCTTACCCTAACCCCTCTTATGTGAAACGAAGTGGATTGGCATCTATGCCACCTTTCTCTTATGGAACTTGCAGAATGATGAACTCTTTGCCACCCGTTCAGATGTGGGTGGTGAAGAAAAAGAACTAACCTCTTATGCAGGGTCAGGTCTCTAGACGAACTTAATCGTCTGAAAAATTTGTTGGAGACCTGAATTTTCTTGAAAGGACGCAAGCTAATCATGAAGAAATGAATTTTCATTTCTCACGTCCTCATACATCTTTATCTGTTCTATTGCTTGATGAAATTGATCTGATGAAATTGATACCATATTCTTCACTAATGAAGTATATGAGTTCATAAGTTGCACTAATTCATCAGCAGGATGATCAACCCAAAGCCACTGAGTGGGTCCTCGATAGTGGATGTACAAATCACATGAGTAGTGACAGGAGCTTATTCATGGACTCTGCTTTATCTCCATCACATCTGAAGCATATCACCTACGCTGACAAAGGCAAAAGCAAGGTATTGGGTCTAGGTAGGGTTGCAATCTCAAAGGATCGACACATGGACAAAGTCATGCTTGTCGAGTCCTTAGGGTTCAACCTCATGTCTGTCTCAATGCTTTGTGATCTTTATATGGTTGTTGTATTTGACAAGTATCGTTGTGTTGTGATCATGGAAGATGACAATTCCAAAGTCTTCAAAGGTTTTAGGAGAGGAGATTTTTATATTGTTGATTGCTCTACAGGACCACAACCTGCTACGTGTCTACTTGCAAAAACTTCAGAAGGCTGGCTATGGCATCGACGACTTGGTCATGCTGGCATGAGGAATCTGCACACGCTCGCGAAGAAGAAGCATGTCATTGGCATCGACGGTGTCAAATTCCTCAAGGATCATTTGTGTGGAGCCTATGAAGCTGGAAAGATGACCAAGGCTAAGCATCCAGCGAAGACTATCATGACTACTACTTGACCATTTGAATTGCTTCACATGGATCTCTTTGGCCCTACTCATTATGCCACATTTACTAATGTTGCATCTTTATATGGCTTTGTCATTGTTGATGATTATTCTCGATATACATGGGTGCATACCATCACTTACAAAACTGAAGTGCAGGAAGTCTTCAAACGATTTTCCCCGAGGGCTTCAACCAACTTTGGTGTGAAGATCAAGCACATCAAAAGTGATAATGGAACTGAGCTCAAGAACACTGGTCTTGATGACTATCTTGATGAGCTTGGTATTACTCATGAGTTATCTGCTCCTTATACTCCTTAGCAAAATGGCGTCGTGGAGCACAAGAACAGGTATCTTGTTGAGATGGCTCCCACTATGCTTGATGAGTACAAGACGCCTCCTCGCTTGTGGCCTAAGGCAATTGATATTGTGTGCCACATCATCAATAGAGTATATCTTCACAAATTCTTCAGGAAGACTGCATATGAACTCCTCACCGACAAGAAACCCAATGTGAGTCATTTCAAAGTCTTCGGTGCAAAATGTTGGATTAGAGATCCTCATCACAATTCTAAATTTGCACCGAAAGCACATGAAGGTTTTGTGCTCGGTTATTGTAAGGACTCGCACACCTACAATGTGTTCAACACCTATCGCCACAAGGTTGTTGAAACTATAGATGTGCGGTTCGATGAGACTAATGGCTCGCAAAGAGAGTGAAAGCACAAGTGCTCCCTAGGTGGTTTTGATAATTGATGACAACATATCTCTTGTTGGACTAACATTTTCATCTAGTATGTTTCAGATAAGTTCAACAATGGAGTGGCATGGACTAAAGGGTGTGGGAAGGTCTCCAAGATACTAAGGACAAAGGATTGGCTAAAGCTTGAAGTTCAAGACTCTTCATTTTACATTTTAGTGATCCAAGATCACATTGAGTCCATAGGAAAAGCCAATACTATCAAGGAGGGATGAGGTGTTGCTTAATGAGCCTCTTGCTCAAGTGCTTAATGATATGCTCCAAAATCCTCAGCTACTTTCCCATATCCACAAATGACCTAAACCCTAAGCCAAACTCGGTCATACCGATTCTATCTATCCGGCGCCACCGAGTTTCACTTGTCATTTGCCACTGCCAAACCCTAGCAATTCGGTCTCACCGATGGGATCTCGGTCTCACCGAGATGGGCTTGCAAACTCTCTGTTACCTGTTGCAATATCTTCGGTCCAACCGAGTTTGAGTAATCGGTCAAACCGAGTTTTGGATTTTCCCTAACCCTAGCACATCGGTCCCACCGAGTTGTTCCAATCGGTCCCACCGAAATTCCAAACGGTCACTAGGTTTACTATTTCGGTCCGACCGAGTTTTCTGATTCGGTCCCACCGAGATTGGTAAATTGTGTGTAACGGTTGGATTTTGTGTGGAGGCTATAAATACCCCTCCACCTCCTCTTCACTCATGGAGAGAGCTATCAGACTAAGCCTACACTTCCAGCATCCTATTTCTGAGAGAGAACTACCTACTCATGTGTTGAGGCCAAGATATTCCATTCCTATCATATGAATCTTGATCTCTAGCCTTCCCCAAGTTGCTTTCCACTCAAATCTTCTTTCCACCAGATCCAAATCCTATGAGAGAGAGTTTAGTGTTGGGGAGACTATCATTTGAAGCACAAGAGCAAGGAGTTCATCATCAACACACCATTTGTTACTTCTTGGAGAGTGGTGTCTCCTAGATTGGCTAGGTGTCACTTGGGAGCCTCCGACAAGATTGTGGAGTTGAACCAAGGAGTTTGTAAGGGCAAGGAGATCGCCTACTTCGTGAAGATCTACCGCTAGTGAGGCAAGTCCTTCGTGGGCGATGGCCATGGTGGGATAGACAAGGTTGCTTCTTCGTGGACCCTTCGTGGGTGGAGCCCTCCGTGGACTCGCGCAACCGTTACCCTTCGTGGGTTGAAGTCTCCATCAACGTGGATGTAGGATAGCACCACCTATCCAAACCACGGGAAAAACATCCGTGTCTCCGATTGCGTTTGAATTCTCCAAACCCTTCCCTTTACATTCTTGAAAGTTGCATGCTTTACTTTCCGCTGCCTATATACACTTTGCATACTTGCTTGATATGTATTGTGAGTGTTGAAATTATGCTTAAACTCCACTCAAACCGAAAAAGCTTAAAAATTGCAACTTTGGCATGAAGTGTCTAATCACCCCCCTCTAGACACATCTACTTCAAGGTCCTACAAGTGGTATCAGAGCTTTGGTCTCCATTGCCTTGGTTTAATCACCATTGGAGGAAGATGGATGTGTCTACTTTAGGGAGTCTTAGACATAGAGTGCCTATTCTTGATGGAGAGTATTTTCATGAGTGGAAAAATGAGATGCTTGCAATTTTCAGTCAATATCACTTAAACAAGTATATTGCTAGCCCTTGTGCACCTCACATTGATCCCTTGCATCCTACCCTAGATGAAGTTATTAACATGATTCGCAATCTTAGAACTATTGAGCTCATCATTAGAGGATTGCCCAAAAACTTGATTGCTAGTTTGCCTACTCTTAATTGTGCTTATACTATATGGAAATTTCTTGAGGAACGATTTCCCGACCATTCCTTAAAAAATTTGGACAAAATTCTCCATAAATCTATTGCCTTGAGTAAGATGAACTCTAGTAATCCTAACTTTGGTGATTGTCTACTTGAGCTTGCCAATCTCAAGCGAGCTAAGGGAGATGTTGGAATCATTAGTGATATTATATTCGAAGCTATAAGAATTCATAAAGGTGACCATTTTGATGATCATTTATCTAATGAATTACCCTCTCTAGGAAATCATGAGTCACAAGATCATGGTGAACATGGATACTATGATGATGATGATGATGATAGTGACTTCAATCTTGATGATGCAATGAGACACTTTGGTCTTACGGCAAATCTTCGCGGATATGAATCAGGAGGAAAGGAATGGGTTCTTGATAGTGGATGTACTGATCATATGACCGGAGATGAAGAGATGTTCCGTGAGCTTGCTGAAAATGACGGCCCTCAAAAATATGTCACCTTTGGTGATAATTCAAAGGGTAAAGTAGTTGGCCTTGGTAAGGTGGCCATCTCACATGATAGTTCCATTCAAAATGTCATGCTCGTTGAATCTCTCGGCTACAACTTACTTTCAGTATCTAGACTTGCTGATTTCGGTTTAAATGTCCTATTTACTGAGGTAGATTGCCAAGTGTTTCGTCGAGACAATCATAAAATGGTCTTTACCGGTATGCGTAGAGGTGACCTTTACATTGTCGACTTCTCTAAAAAGGCACAACCTAAAACTTGCTTTATTGCTAAATCCTCAAAAGGTTGCTTGTGGCATAGATGACTAGGTCACGTTGGCATGAGAAATCTTGACAAGCTTATTAAAGGAAATCATATCCTTGGAGTTAACGATGTCATATTTGATAAGGATAGACTTTGCAGTGCTTGTCAAGCAGGTAAACAGGTTGGAGGAAGACATCCCGTGAAGAACATCATGACCACAAGGAGACCACTCGAGCTACTTCATATGGATCTTTTTGGTCCCAACGCCTACAAGAGTCTCGGTGGAAATTCTTTTGGTCTAGTTATAGTTGATGATTTTTCAAGATTTACGTGGGTGTTCTTTCTTAATGACAAGTCGCAGGTTCAGAAGATCTTCAAAAATTTCGCTAGGAAGGCCCAAAATCAGTTTGACGTGAAGATCAAGAAGGTTCGGAGTGACAATGGAACGGAGTTCAAGAACGCAAATGTGGACACCTTTCTTGACGAAGAAGGGATTTCACACAAGTTCTCGGCTACGTACACACCTCAACAAAATGGAGTTGTTGAGAGGAAGAACCGGACGCTCATCGAAATGGCAAGAACGATGCTTGATGAATACAAGACGCCGAAGCACTTTTGGGCAGAAGCGGTTGAGACAGCTTGTCATGCAACAAATCACTTGTATCTTCACAAGCTACTCGGCAAGACAGCATACGAGCTCCTCACCGGTAACAAACCCCAAGTTGGATACTTTCGAGTATTCGGCTCAAAGTGCTACATTCTTGATAAGCATCGTCGTTCAAAGTTTGCTCCTAAATCTCATGAAGGTTTTCTACTTGGTTATGGCTCAAACTCTCACACTTACCGTGTCTACAACAATTTCACCGGAAAGGTTGAAGAGACGGTAGATGTGAAGTTTGATGAATCTAATGGCTCGCAAGTAGAGCTATTGCCAATTGATGTAGGAGACAAAGACCCTTCAGAAGCAATCCAAGACTTGTCCATAGGCAAAGTTCGTCCAACGGAGGTGAAGGAGAGTACTTCATCCGTCCAAGTGGAGGCTTCTACTTCACAACAAGGTGAACCAAGAATTGATACTGAAGCATCCACAAGTGGGACACACCAAGATGAAGAAGACAAGGAAATGCATCAAGACGAACATCAACAACCTCCTTCTCCACCACGACAAGAGAATGACAACGTCAACAATGAAGAAGGCCAAGAAGAAGAACAAGATGAAGAAAATGTTCAATGAAGACCCAAGCAAAAGTTCTCACGAGTCCGAGCAAGAATCGCCAAAGATCATCCCGTCGAGCAAATCTTCAATGATATACAAACCGGGAGAATCACTCGCTCAAAAACTCGTTTAGCTAACTTTTGTGAAAACTATTCATTCATCTCTAGCATTGAACCTATGAAGGTTGAAGAAGCATTGGAAGATCCGGATTGGATAAACGCTATGCATGAAGAGCTACACAATTTTGAGAGTAACCAAGTTTGGACATTGGTTGAGAAGCCCGACAACAACCACAACATCATTGGTACCAAATGGGTGTTTCACAACAAACAGGATGAAGATGGACAAGTGGTTCGCAACAAAGCACGTCTCGTCGCCCAAGGATACACACAAGTCGAAGGTATGGACTATGGTGAGACATATGCTCCTGTTGCTAGACTTGAGTCCATTCGCATCTTACTTTCCTATGCCAATCACCATAACATCACCTTGTACCCAATGGACATTAAAAGTGCTTCTCTAAATGGTGAAATAGAGGAGGAAGTTTATGTCAAACAACCTCCCGGCTTTGTCAATCCTAAGAAACCTAATCATGTTTACAAACTCCACAAAGCTCTTTATGGTCGTAAACAAGCTCCTAGAGCATGGTATAAATGCTTGACCAAGTTCCTTATTGCAAGTGGTTTCGAAATTGGTAAAATTGATTCTACTCTTTTTACTACAAGGGTTAATGGAGAACTATTTGTATGCCAAATTTATGTTGATGATATCATATTTGGTTCAACTAACCCTCTCTTTAGTGAAAAGTTTGGAAAGCTAATGCCAGAGAAGTTTGAGATGTCTATGATGAGTGAACTCAAATTCTTTCTCGGTTTGCAAATCAAGCAAACTAAGGAAGGTACATTTGTCTCTCAAACGAAGTACACCAAGGACCTATTCAAGAAGTTCAATATGCAAGAATGCAAAGGTATGTCTACACCCATGCCTACTAGTGGACATAATGATTTGACTAAAGATGGTGAACCGGTTGATCAAAAGGTTTATCGCTCTATGATTGGTTCATTGTTATACCTATGTGCTTCACGTCTCGATATTATGCTAAGTGTGTGCATGTGTGCAAGATATCAAGCTGCCCCTAAAGAATGTCATGTTAAGGCCGTGAAAAGGATAGTTAGATACTTAATTCATACACCAAATTTTGGCATTTGGTACCCTAAGAGGTCTTCTTTTGATCTTGTTGGCTATTCCGACTCGGATTATGCCGGAGACAAGGTTGATAGAAAGTCAACTTTGGGTACTTGTCAATTTCTTGGTAGATCTCTTGTGTCTTGGTCTTCCAAGAAACAAAACTCCGTATCCTTATCCACCGCCGAAGCTGAATACATTGCTGCTGGTTCATGTTGTGCTCAATTACTTTGGATGACCCAAACTCTTAAAGATTATGGGATCTATGTGAAACATGTTCCACTGCTTTGTGACAATGAAAGTGCTATCAAAATTGGTCATAATCCTGTACAACATTCTCGAACTAAGCATATTGAAGTTCGTCATCATTTCATTCGAGATCATGTTGCTAAGGGTGACATAAATCTTAAGCATGTTCGCACTGATAAGCAATTAGTGGATATATTCACTAAACCACTTGATAAGAAAGTGTTTTGCAGGTTGAGAGGAGAATTGAACATCATTGATGCTTCGAACTTGGAGTAGGAACTCCATTGGATACATGCAAGACATGAACTTATGACTAATCCATGATATATCTCTTATGATGACTATCTTATGTCTTGGATATATTTGTACCTTGCATGTTGTCTAACCCATGTAGGTGCTTGGTTGAAACTAACTCCATGAGATTGCGACTCACTCACATCTTGAGAAATCTCTACATCACCAAGTCTCTACACAATGGTGGTTGAAGACAAGGAAGCACAAAACCATTCAAACATATCCTTTGACAAATTCTTTGTTGAGCCTCATGATTGTCACTTTTGGATACACAAGTGCTCTTCCTTGCAAGAACTAATCCATGTAGGTAGATGAACTCAAACTCCAAGTGGTGCTCCAAACTCTTGATGGGCTACATCAACCATGAGCACCCACACAAGTTCAACTACATGAGAAAGAATCACACCACCACCCAAGGTATGTTATTCCATCTTAGAGAAGCTTTACTCCGAGACATGAGTCAAAGCAACTCAACAAGATGTGAATACATCAAGATGCTCAAACAAAAATGGTAACCCCATTCTGAGCTTAAACGATGAGTATGACCTATGATCAAGTGTTCTCACTTGACTCCTAAGTCAATATACTCTAACATAGGTGACTATGTCACCGCCCAACTCTAGATGAAGTTCTCTTGTGTTCTTTCTTTGTGTTATTGCATTTGTCTCATGCTTGTTTATCTGTTCCCTTCTCTTTTTGTCTAGTTCTTTCAATTTCTTCTCTTTTCTCTTTGCTTTTGTTCTGCATTTTCTGCATTTAATTCATTGCAAATCTTTGTGAGATCATATTTGACTAGTGAGCTGAGCTGACAAATGTTCTCTCTGTCATGAACTCGGTTTCACCGATTTGTAATTTTCGGTCCAACCGAATCCCTTCGGTACCACCAAAACATACCACTCGGTGCCACCGATTTCGCAACAGGAAAAACAGTTTGTCACATAATCTATATTTCTTCTGATCCAGCTTCACTCAATGAATCTTGTCTCAATTTTATTCTTTGCTTTATGCTGAGTCTCAAGGACCAACCCTATTCGACGGATTCCAGAAAAACCTTCTTGGAAATTGATGTCAAAGGGGGCGAGAGAGATCACATCAAAGCCTATCTTCGGGGAGAGAGAGATCACATCAAAGCACTAAAGGGGGAGAGAAAGTCTCAAGGATCCCAGACGTCCCAGATAATGTATTAAGGGGGAGAAAGAGATCTCTAGGGGGAGAGACAATACTCAAGGATCCCAGATGCTTGATGTTCAAGAGGAGAGATGTCACATGTCTTTTTAGGGGGAAAGACATATTCATTTGTATCTTTCAGCTCTGATTTTCTGTTCCCTATCGTCTCCCAATATCCCATGAAAGATTTAGGGGGAGCAATACACCCATGGGAAAGAAATCAGCCAAATTCATTGCATATCTTTACTCTTGGGGACATGTTGAATCCAATGTGGTACCGTGTACTCACTCTCTACATGTCATCCCAGTCTTGGTATTCTTGTGGTTTCTTTTGTTTGCTCTGGCTAGTGGATGTACCTGTGTTATCTAACCTTGTTTGTGCAGGTTCATTCCATCCTAAGCCAACTTAAGACTACAAGGTAAGTGTATGCATCAAAATCATGAGTATGAGGAATTCTTGCCTATGTACATACTGTTTGCAAGAAGGACTTATGAGCATGAAGGCATTTTCCTTAATAATCTTTTGCTTTGATGCATATGGCCAAGATACATGTAACACATTGCCTACTCTGTCATGATTATGCTCTCACATGCTTCTATATTTTATATTCACATGATTGCATACATGTAGGGGGAGCCTATGTTTGTTACATGTCCTTCCAAAGCTTTACTTACTATTCTTTGTATCTTTATCTAAAGCTTTGATGTATGTTTCCATCAATTACCAAAAAGGGGGAGATTGAAAGCACAAGTGCTCCCTAGGTGGTTTTGATAATTGATGACAACATATCTCTTGTTGGACTAACGTTTTCATCTAGTATGTTTCAGATAAGTTCAACAATGGAGTGGCATGGACTAAAGGGTGTGGGAAGGTCTCCAAGATACTAAGGACAAAGGGTTGGCTAAAGCTTGAAGTTCAAGACTCTTCATTTTACATTTTAGTGATCCAAGATCACATTGAGTCCATAGGAAAAGCCAATACTATCAAGGAGGGATGAGGTGTTGCTTAATGAGCCTCTTGCTCAAGTGCTTAATGATATGCTCCAAAATCCTCAGCTACTTTCCCATATCCACAAATGACCTAAACCCTAAGCCAAACTCGGTCATACCGATTCTATCTATCCGGCGCCACCGAGTTTCACTTGTCATTTGCTGCTGGCAAACCCTAGCAATTCGGTCTCACCGATGGGATCTCGGTCTCACCGAGATGGGCTTGCAAACTCTCTGTTACCTGTTGCAATATCTTCGGTACAACCGAGTTATGCAATCGGTCCCACCGAGTTTGCTTGGCCAACTCTCTGTTTTGCTTATTACCCAAATCGGTCCCACCGAGTTTGAGTAATCGGTCAAACCGAGTTTTGGATTTTCCCTAACCCTAGCACATCGGTCCCACCGAGTTGTTCCAATCGGTCCCACCAAAATTCCTAACGGTCACTAGGTTTATTATTTTGGTCCGACCGAGTTTTCTGATTCGGTCCCACCGAGATTGGTAAATTGTGTGTAACGGTTGGATTTTGTGTGGAGACTATAAATACCCCTCCACCTCCTCTTCACTCGTGGAGAGAGCTATCAGACTAAGCCTACACTTCCAGCATCCTATTTCTGAGAGAGAACTACCTACTCATGTGTTGAGGCCAAGATATTCCATTCCTATCATATGAATCTTGATCTCTAGCCTTCCCCAAGTTGCTTTCCACTCAAATCTTCTTTCCACCAGATCCAAATCCTATGAGAGAGAGTTGAGTGTTGGGGAGACTATCATTTGAAGCACAAGAGCAAGGAGTTCATCATCAACACACCATTTGTTACTTCTTGGAGAGTGGTGTCTCCTAGATTGGCTAGGTGTCACTTGGGAGCCTCCGACAAGATTGTGGAGTTGAACCAAGGAGTTTGTAAGGGCAAGGAGATCGCCTACTTCGTGAAGATCTACCGCTAGTGAGGCAAGTCCTTCGTGGGCGATGGCCATGGTGGGATAGACAAGGTTGCTTCTTCGTGGACCCTTCGTGGGTGGAGCCCTCTGTGGAATCGCGCAACCGTTACCCTTCGTGGGTTGAAGTCTCCATCAACGTGGATGTAGGATAGCACCACCTATCCGAACCACGGGAAAAACATCCGTGTCTCCGATTGCGTTTGAATTCTCCAAACCCTTCCCTTTACATTCTTGCAAGTTGCATGCTTTACTTTCCTCTGCCTATATACACTTTGCATACTTGCTTGATATGTATTGTGAGTGTTGAAATTATGCTTAAACTCTACTCAAACCGAAAAAGCTTAAAAATTGCAACTTTGGCATGAAGTGTCTAATCACCCCCCTCTAGACACATCTACTTCAAGGTCCTACAGAGAGCACCTACCTCCTGTGACAAATGAAATACCTCCTGAGGAATCTATTAAGTTCAAGGCTACTAAGGATGTCATTCCTACCGAAGAATCTGCTGAAGAAGTCATTCCAGAATATGAAGAATGTCATGCTGATGCACCTAAAGAAAATGGTGCTGAAGAAAATACTGATCAAATTCCTCAACGACAACCCGCTCATCCTCGCGTTGCAAATGAAGTGCAAATTGAGAAAATCATCAGCGACATCAACATTCCAGGTCCTCTAACACGCTCAAGAGCTTCACATTTATCTAACTTTTGTGGGCACTTTGCTTTCGTCTCTATCATAGAGCCCACTAAGGTAGATGAAGCATTTCTGGAGCCTGAGTGGATTCAAGCTATGCAAGAGGAATTACATCAATTCGAGCTCAACAACGTCTAGGAACCGGTCAAACGTCCAGATCCTCGCAAGCACAACATCATCGGCACAAAGTGGATCTACCGCAACAAGCAAGATGAAAATGGCTTTGTGGTGAGGAATAAGGCATGGCTTGTAGCTCAGGGCTACACACAGGTTGAAGGAATTGATTTTGATGAAACTTTTGCACTTGTTGCTAGACTTGAAGCTATTCGCATATTACTTGCTTATGCTAACCATCATGATATCATCTTATATCAAATGGATGTGAAAAGTGCATTCCTTAATGGTAAGCTTGAGGAAGAAGTATATGTTGCTCAGCCACCAGGTTTTGAAGATCCAAAGCATCCTGACAAAGTCTTTAGACTCAATAAGACCCTCTATGGCCTCAAGCGGGCCCCACGGGCGTGGTATGATACTTTGAAGGAATTCCTCATGAAGAAAGGCTTCAAACCCAGTTCACTTGACCCAACTCTTTTCACTAAATCTTATGATGGTGAATTGTTTGCGTGCCAAATTTATATTGATGATATCATTTTTGGTTGTACTGACCAACGTTACAGTGATGAATTTGCCTATATGATGAGTGAAGAATATCAAATGTCTATGATGGGAGAATTGATATTCTTCTTAGGTCTTCAGATTCGTCAACAGCGCAATGGCAGTGATACGTCCATTTTGCATCATGCTTTTATATCGATATTTATTGTGTTATGGGTTGTTATGTCACATTGTGTCACAATAATTATGGTTGTTCTCTCTTATTTTACAAGGTTTACATAAGGAGGGAGAATGCCGGCAGCTGGAATTCTGGACTGGAAAAGGAGCAAATATTAGAGACCTATTCTGCACAACTCCAAAAGTCCTGAAACTCCACGGAACACCTTATAATAAATAATGAAAAATCCTCGCCAAAGATGAAGACCAAGGGGCCCACACCCTTCTCACGAGGGTGGGGGACACGCCCCCTACCTCGTGGGCCCCCTGGTGGCTCTCTGATGACCATCTTCTCCTATATGAAGTCTTTCATCGAGAAAAAAAATAAGAAGAAACCTTTCGGGACGAAACTCCGCCGCCACGAAGCGGAACCTTGGCGGATCCAATCTAGAGCTCCGGCAGAGCTATTCTACCAAGGATACTTCCCTCCCGGAGGGGGAAATCATCGACATCTTCATCACCAACGCTCCTCTCATCGGGGGAGGGCAATCTCCATCAACATCTTCATCAGCACCATCTCATCTCAAAACCCTAGTTCATCTCTTGTATCCAATTCTTGTCTCCAAGTTTGGGATTGGTGCTAGTAGGTTGCTAGTAGTGTTAATTACTCCTTGTAGTTGATGCTAGTTGGTTTAATTGGTGGAAGATCATATGTTCAGATCCTTTATGCATATTAATACCCCTCTGATTATGAACATGTTTATGCTTTGTGAGTAGTTACGTTTGTTCCTGAGGACAAGGGAGAAGTCTTGCTATTAGTAATCATGTGAATTTGGTATTCGTTCGATATTTTGATGAGATGTATGTTGTCTAGCCTCCAGTGGTGTTATGTGAACGTCGACTACATAACACTTCACCATTATTTGGGCCTAGAGGAAGGCATTGGGAAGTAATAAGTAGATGATGGGTTGCTAGAGTGACAGAAGCTTAAACCCTAGTTTAGGCGTTGCTTCGTAAGGGGCTGATTTGGATCCATATGTTTCATGCTATGGTTAGGTTTACCTTAATACTTGCAATAGAGGTTAATCATAAGTGGGATGCTTGTTAAAGTAAGAACAGCACCCAAGCACCGGTCCACCCACATATCAAATTATCAAAGTACCGAACGCGAATCATATGAACGTGATGAAAACTAGCTTGACGATATTCCCATGTATCCTCGGGAGCGCTTTTCCTTATATAAGAGTTTGTCCAGGCTTGTCCTTTGCTACAAAAAGGATTGGGCCACCTTGCTGCACTTAATTTACTGTTGTTACTTGTTGCTCATTACAAATTATCTCATTAGAAAACTATATGTTACCACTTATTTCAGTACTTGCAGAGAATACCTTGCTGAAAACCGTTTATCATTTCCTTCTGCTCCTCATTGGGTTTGACACTCTTATCAAAAGGACTACGATAGATCCCCTATACTTGTGGGTCATCAAGACTCTTTTCTAGCGTCGTTGCCGGTGAGTGAAGCGCCTTTGGTAGGTGGAATTTCGTAAGGAAAAATTTATATAGTGTGCTGAAATTTACTGTCACTTGTCACTATGGAAAGTAATCCTCTGAGGGGCTTGTTCGGGGTATCTTCCCCCCGACTAGTAGAGCAAAGAGTTGCTCCTCAACCTACTGAACCTATTGAAAATGAAATTCCTTATGAGTATCCTTCGAGTATAATAGAAAAACTGCTAGCTAATCCTTTTACAGGAGATGGAACAAAGAATCCTGATGAACACCTAATATATGTGGATGAAGTTTGTGGATTATTTAAGCTTGCAGGTATTTCCGATGATGTTGCTAAGAAGAAGGTCTTCCCTTTATCTTTGAAGGGAGACGCATTGACATGGTATAGGCTATGTGATGATATGGGATCATGGAACTATAGAAGATTGAAATTGGAATTTCATCAAAAGTATTACCCTATGCATCTTGTTCATCGTGATCGCAATTATATATATATATATATATATATAATTTTTGGCCTCGCGAAGGAGAAAGCTGAAAGATCGTGGATGTCGCCTAGAGGGGGTGAATAGGCGTTTTAAAATAATTACGATTTAGGATTGAACAAATGCGGAATAAACCTAGCGGTTAATTTGTCAAGCACAAAACCTAAAACAAATAGGCTCACCTATGTGCACCAACAACTTATGCTAAGCAAGATAAGCAACTATGTGATAGCAAGATATATGACAAGAAACAATATGGCTATCACAAAGTAAAGTGCATAAGTAAAGAGCTTGGGTAAGAGATAACCGAGGCAGGCGGAGACGGCGATGTATCCCGAAGTTCACACCCTTGCGGATGCTAATCTCCGTTTGGAGTGGTGTGGAGGCACAATGCTCCCCAAGAAGCCACTAGGGCCACCGTAATCTCCTCACGCCCTCGCACAATGCAAGATGCCGTGCTTCCACTAAGGGACCCTTGAGGGCGGTCACCGAACCCGTACAAATGGCAACCCTTGGGGGCGGTCACCGAACCCGTACACTTTGGCAACCCTTGGGGGCGGTCACCGGTACCCGTCAAATTGCTCGGGGCAATCTCCACAACCTAATTAGAGACCCCGATGCTTGCCCGAAGGTTTACACCACAATGATTGAGCTCCGAACAACACCAACCATCTAGGGCGCCAAGGCACCCAAGAGGAACAAGCTCTAGGATGCCCAAACACCCAAGAGTAATAACCTTCTCAAACTTCACTTCCACGTATCACCGTGGAGAACTCAAACCGATGTACGAAATGCAATGGCAAGGGCACACAGAGTGCCCAAGTCCTTCTCTCTCAAATCCCACCGGAGCAACTAATGCTAGGGAGGAAAATGAGAGGAAGAACAAGTAGGAGAACACCAAGAACTCCAAGATCTAGATCCAAGGGGTTCCCCTCTCATAGAGGAGAAAGTGATTGGTGGAAATGTGGATCTAGATCTCCTCTCTCTTTTCCCACAAAAACTAGCAAGAATCCATGGAGGGATTGAGAGTTAGCAAGCTCAAAGAAGGTCAACAATGGGGGCAAAAACGAGCTCAAGAGTTAGGGAACCATTGGGGAAGAAGACCCCCTTAAATAGGTCCCCACGAATCTGCCCGTTATGTACAGAATAACATAGGAGCGGTACAACCTCTTTGATCACCGGTACAACCGGTAACAGGCAATAAGCGGTACAACCGGCCCACAACCGCCCAACAACCGCACCACAACAGAGACCAGTCCGGTGGTAGAGCGGTACATGACCGGTACAACCTCCGGACCAATTCTGGAGCGATACAACCGCTCCAAACACCTGTTGTACCGGTCAAGTGGTACAACTTCTCCATGGGGCGGTACAACCTCTCTGTGAAAAACAGGCAATATCAAAACAGCCACAACTTTCGCAAACGAGCTCCGAATTTAACGAAACCAAGTTTGTTGGAATGCTAATGACAAGGGCTAACACAATCTTGAGAGAAATATCAATAAGAAGCAAATGAGAAAAGGACCATAATAAAATGGTGAGAACCCTTCCTCGGATAAGACCGGTAAAACCTCCAAAACCGAAAACATCATAGAAGACGCATGCAAACTCCGTTTTCGACGAACTCAAGCTTGTCATCAAGATGACCATAAGCTCTAAGACTCACAAAAGGAACCAAACAAGAACCAATAAGGATGATGCAAGGATGCAACGGTTTGAGCTCTCGGCTAATGATACGATCAAGCTACTCCCTAGAGAGCCCCCCTTGATAGTACGGCAATCGATCCTACAACCCGGTCTCCCAACTACCACTATGAGACCGGTAAAATAGAAAACCTGTCAAGGGCAAACCTTTGCCTTGCACATAGTCCACTTGAGATAGATGATGACGATCTTGACTTCCTCAAGTTGGACCACCTTTCTTGATTGTGTTGGCTCGATGAAGACTAGTTGATTGCTCCCCCATACTCCACTATAGGTGAGCCACTCTTTGGCACATCTTCACAATTCCATTGACTCCACAATGGACGGCAAGCTTCAAGCTTGATTGCTCCCCCATACTCCATTATGGGTGAGCCACTCTTCGAGTTGCTCCACTTGAACTTGCACACTGCAAACTTGATGACGATCACCACTTGATGTCATCCTCCATGGGTTGTATGAGATCTTCCTCTTGACGCAAGACCATGGAAACATACCTAACCCCACAAAGAACTCTCACGTAGACCATGGGTTAGTACACAAAGAGTAATGGACAATGCTTACCATACCATGGGATCACTTGAACTTGATCCCTCTCGGTACTTCTTCTACGCTTTGTGAGTTGATCAACTTGATTCACTCTTGACTTAGTCTTAATCAACATTGAATCTTTCCAACTCTCTTCATTTGGATGATGTCTTGAAGGTAAACACGAATGATCACACAATCTTATTCTTCAAGACATGCTTGCAATAAGCTCAACTCACACATGACCAATCTTTGGATAATTCCTTGAAAAGCACTTTAGCCATCTCATAAACTCCTTGAAACCAACACATGGACTTCAAGACAATCCTATGGACAAATGCTTCAAATATAACTCGAGGCAACCGTTAGTCCATAGAGATTATCATCAATTACCAAAACCACACATGGGGGCACGGCATGTCCTTTCAATCTCCCCCATTTTGATAATTGATGACAATCACTTTCAAGAGAGTTTATATAAGGAATTATTTATCACCATGCAATGCAACAACCAATAATGCATGTGTATGAGATGCAAATGCTTAGGTACAAAACCAAAGCAAGAGGAAAAAACTCTCTAAACTTATCCACAAAACTCTCTGAAACTTCTCCCCCATTGGCATCGATTGCCAAAATGGACGAAAAGCTTAGAAGGCCAATATAAATTGTGTTCCTCCATAAGTTGTGTATTTCTCAACAAGAGAGTGGAATGCCATACACATATCCAAAGGTAATACTTGGAGGAAGACCAACTATATTGAGGCACCAAGATTGCTAAAGGAAGATATGCCACAAAGACATAATCAAAGAGAGAAACAAGCAATCAAGCAATCAAAAGATACCAATTGAAGCAAGCTATCAAAAGATACCAATTGAACCAACTAGGCCAATGATCCTACGAGCCACATGAATAAAGGATATTATGATAAGAGCAGAGCAGTGTTCTAAAGAAACTAGAGAAGCTCACCATGATTTGTGCACATCAAGAATTTTTGTATTTGGATACAAAGTGCACAAAATAGGATCATCGCTCCCCCAAAATCAATAGAAACTTACAACAAGTGCAAGAGAGCATGTAGGAAACTAAGCCTAGTACTTGCAACAAACACATGGTTGAGCAACAAGTAAGAGAGGCAACTTAAGAGTGGGATCAACCAAAAAGATGTGTGTGAGTCAAGGCAAAGCACTTGAGAAGACTAATGTACAGAAGAGCATTAAGCATCAATAAAGTCTTCAAAGAATGAGGCACACGGTGCAAGGACTATCATTCCCACACCCAACTAGCAAATGGGTTCACAAGCTTACTAATAAGCATATAGAGAACCTATGCTTGTGACAACCCGCGGTGAAGATAGAAGATGAAAGGCACATCAAGATGAGGGATGCCAATTAAGATGGCAAAAACCTCGTAAAGATAAGCATGAGGAAAATAATCTTCACCACACAAGAGCGCATCAAGATGCAACGATAGAAGACACGCACTCAAGGCAAAAGCTTTCACGGAACCACCAAAGAAATAACATAAGAAAGACAAGGTGGACGTGAAAGAAAGGATATCATATAGATATGCAACTTCTCTCAAGTGTATAAGATTCTAGGTAGACGAAATCATGATGATATATATATCTACAAAGAAGGATGTACACCCAAAATAGTTACAACACGAAGGAACAAGATATCCAAAAGGAAGTCATACATATACCAATAAGATATTTGCTTGAGAGCATAGCACATGGCTAGATATGGTCTTATTTTATACAAATGACTTCCAACCACACGAACATCAAAGACATCACAACTAGCAACAAGACATCATTGTTGGGATGCTTTGAGAAAGGAAACAAGTATCACAAGAAAGAATGGATAACATGCCATGATACAACCTACACAAGGTTGATGCAAGAAATGTGTGCATGAAGTATATGAAGATACTTGTTACCAAGCTAACATTGGAAGGATGTAGTAGATACCAATTGAAGGTACAAAGTAGTTCATTGATCATCCTAGCTTGACTCCAATAAGCACATGGTGAAAACACCTTCCTTGTTAGTGAGCCGAGAATCCAATGCATCTCCACTTGTTCCTAGAACAACAACACAAACAAAATGGTACCCAAACTCATTGGGACCAAAGAGTTAGAGAACCAACAACACATATGACAAACTCCACATAAATATGTGCATATAGATATGAAAATGAATTTCATGCACATCTCATCCAATTTGAGACTTGGTGGAGTTCCCCCTATATATTGGGTCAAAGAAAGAAAACATGCCAAAGAAACTACAAGAAGTAAATATGCATGCTCAAGACTTTCAAGAACCGAGACCAAAAGACAAAGAAAAACCAAGCGAAGAAAAGATACCAAATGATTAAATCATCACTTGGAGGATATCCATAAAAGATACATCAAGGAATGAGATATCCATTGATACACTAAAAAAGAAAGATGTCAAACTCCCAAAAGAGAGAATGGTTCCAAACAAACCAAGCTCTCTACAAAGTTTCATGATGGCACAAAGCACCAAAAAGAAACGGCTTGCCTTCCACAAAGACACACTTGATAAGGATCACAAGATGAGTGTTTTATAGAGAATAGGATAGCTCCCCCAAGACTAGTGCATTATAGAGAATTTGCATTTGAATACAAAATGCACGAGGTGGGATCACCACTTTCACTATATCTAGAAAACAGTAGACAAGGTCAAGAAATTAACAAGATCCACAAGTGGTATGGAATACAGTGGGAGTTGACACAATCCTAGGCAAGAGATAAAGCAAATAAAAGCAAAGGCCAATGTAAAGATGATCAATAATTTCTACCACACATAAGTGAGTACCAATTGTCAAAAGACAAGAAGTATTTGGAAATAATTCCCGGTGGTAGATAACAAGGATATCCGACATCATCTTCACACCAAACAAAAAGAAAATTGCAACTTGTAGAGCTAACATGCCACCTAGGAACAAGATAATTTGTAATATCAATTCTAGGTGACAATATCTCAAATGTACACATTTTCTAGGCTAGTAATATACACATAGCATATTACTCCCCATAATATGATACCAATTAAAGATAAACAAGAGGCAAAATAACGATCCAACACGAGATAATTAATGGACAATATAGAATTTGAATTTCTCATGAGAAGACATACCACATAGCGACTAGATAATCTTGAAATATCAATACTAGATGGTATTACTCATGTACACACATATATAGGATTGTGAGGTGCACAAAGCACATCACTCCCCCATAATGGGATACTCCATTAACCTCTCACAAGAGCCAACTAAGAAAAGAACAAGATGCAAAAGGCTCAATGCATGACACACACGTACATGATGTGCAAACCAACACACAAATACTTGATTTCTCAAGATAATCAAGTTGGAAGCACAACATATACAAACACATGCAAGGAACAAAACCAAAACATGGAAGGGGGCAAGTAACTTTCAATGTAAGAAATTTAAGTACAAGTTACCGCAAGGAGGCACATTGGATATAAGATATAAACTTGATGATTCAATTGACTTGGCTTGAGACAATAAGAATGATGAAGTCCCCTTAATTCTTCATAATGTAGCCAAGTCTCCAATGACCTCCAACAACAACTATTGATCAAGTATGAGCTAGTTGGTCCCCAACCAAGTTGGGTCCTAAGAGATTAGTCACAATAGGCTTGGCTACCCAAATGGTTCTTTTCTTGACACCACTTTGAGCACCAACAAATTTGGCAAACACATTGCCAACCTTGTCCTTCCCAAGAGAATAGATATCATCAATTAGAATAGGGTTGAATAAGGTACCATTTGTGCATGAAGAAGCAACGTGACCTTTTTCACGACATAGGTAGCAACATCTACTCTTTACTTTCTTCTCACTTGATTTCTCAACTTGAGAAGAATTTGCTTGAGTTTTCTTGGGAAGAGGCCTTTCTTCAACTTGAGGTTGAGAATGAGAGTGTACTTGTGGCCGCTTCCCTTGTTGCTTGTCACTAATGGGCTTCTTCTTCAATGGGCAAGATCTAACATGATGCCCTTCTACTTTGCACTTGAAGCAAACAATCTTGGCCGAATGCTTGACTTGTTCTTGGCCCTTCTTTTTGTTCACCATGGAATTCTTCTTCTTGTTGGAGTTGAATCCAAGTCCACCTTTGTCATTGGGGGATTTTTGCACACTCAAGATATTGTTGAGTGTGGATTTACCTTCATGACTCTTTTCCAAGTCTTTCTTCAAAGAAGTGACTTGGGCCTTGAGCTCTTTAATTTCCTCTACATGGTTAGTCTCAACACAAGTACTAGAGGAAGTATAAGCTTCATCATTAGAGCAACAAGGCAAGGAAAGAAATTCATCACAAGATGTACCAATATTGTGAGTAGATGAATTACAAGGACTAGCACATGGCAATATAGCATTTTGACTAGAAGTAGTGCTAGTATCCACATGAGGCTCACTAGATGTTACCTTAGAAAGCATGGCCTCATGAGCTATCTTTAGCACATTATGGGATACTAGAAGATCATCATGAGAGCTTGAGAGCTTTTCATGGCTTTCTTCCAATTTCACATAATTTCTAGATAGCAACTCAAGTTGAGCCCGTAGATCCACGTTCTCCTTCAAAATGGATGCTTCACAAGTAATAGAGTTAGTAGCACAAGCATCATCATTAACAACAATAGGAGAGGACAACTTGGCAAGCTCTTTTAAATAAGAAGCTTCAAGTTGATCATGAGACTCGGTGAGTTTGATGAGCTCACCCTTGATGACCCTTGAGCCATTTTCGAGGTGTTCAAAATCCTCAAGGAGTCTAGCATGAGCAACTTCAAGCTTAGCATTTTTAGTTTCAAAAACATTGGCCACCTCAAGAGCTCTATCATGAGATTCCTTCACTCTAGATAATTCTAGAGCAAAAGTCTCCTCAAGAGATTCCTTGGTGGTTTGTTCAAGTTCAAGAGCTTGAGAGAGGTCCGCAATCTCATTAGCGTAATCACGCTCATGACCTTCCATTTTATCAATGGTGACCTCATGCTCCTCAAGACGAGATTCCAACTCATAAATATATTTCTTGCCCTCAATAGCAATAGACATGATTTCCATGAAGTTGGAACGAGCAATTTTATTCTTAAGAAGAGCTTTAAAAATCATGTCCCCCTTAATTTTTAAGGAGGCAACATCATCATTCTCCTCATCATAATCAACATCATCATCACTCTTGCCATCATTAATATCATCACAAGATATATTGGGATTCAAAGTGGGAGATACCTTTGAAGCCTTGGCCATAAGGCAAAATGCAATAAATGATGATGTAGGATCCCTTGAAGCACCATTCAAGACCACATCTTGTTCCATGGAGTGTTGGGTTTCCTCTACATTGTTAGCATAACAATTCGAGGAAATATATGCATTTTTATCATGGCAACAAGACATAGTAAACATATCATCATGAGATTTAGTCAAACAATTTCTACATGATATGCAAGGACTATCAACACAAGCATGTGAAACATTTGGAGTGCCCGGAGTGCTAAAGTCCAAAGATGAAGCATTGCAATAAGAAAGTGATGAAGGATTATCAACAATAAGCCCACTATCATCATCGCAATGTACACCACTACTCACCATGTAATTACCTTGTGGCAACCCACATGTAGGTGAAGTAGAAGAAGTTGAGAAGGCAACACGGCCGGAGGTGGAGGGAGAACAATCATCCCCACAAATCTTGGACACACCATATTTATCTTGAAGCTTTGTCCACAACTCATGGGCATCCCGAAACGGCATGAGTTGAAATATAATTACATTGCTCAAAGCATTGAAAAGCACATTAGAAGCTTGAGCATTGAGATAAGAGTTTTTCTCATCCTCTAAAGATAATCTTTGGGGATCCTTTGGAGGAGAAAAACCCATATCTACAATTCATCCATGACCCTAAAGAGATTAAGCATGTGAATTACCCAAACATCAAAATTTGTGCCATCGAAACTAAGAGTGTCAGAGAATCCTAATCCCCTAGTCGACATCTTTACTCTCTAGGTGGTAAAGCCTAATAAAGAGAGACGAGGCTCTGATACCAATTAAAAGATCGTGGATGTCGCCTAGAGGGGGGTGAATGGGCGTTTTAAATTAATTACGATTTAGGCTTGAACAAATGCGAAATAAACCTAGCGGTTAATTTGTCAAGCACAAAACCTAAAACAACTAGGCTCACCTATGTGCACCAACAACTTATGCTAAGCAAGATAAGCAACTATGTGATAGCAAGATATATGACAAGAAACAATATGGCTATCACAAAGTAAAGTGCATAAGTAAAGAGGTCGGGTAAGAGATAACTGAGGCAGGCGGAGACGATGATGTATCCCGAAGTTCACACCCCTGCGGATGCTAATCTCTGTTTGGAGCGGTGTGGAGGCACAATGCTCCCCAAGAAGCCACTAGGGCCACCGTAATCTCCTCACGCCCTCGCACAATGCAAGATGCCGTGATTCAACTGAGCGACCCTTGAGGGCGGTCACCGAACCCGTACAAATGGCAACCCTTGGGGGCGGTCACTGAACCCGTACACTTTGGCAAACCTTGGGGCGGTCACCGGTACCCGTCAAATTGCTCGGGGCGATCTCCACAACCTAATTGGAGACCCCGATGCTTGCCCGGAGGTTTACACCACAATGATTGAGCTCCGAACAACATCAACCGTCTAGGGCGCCAAGGCACCCAAGAGGAACAAGCTCTAGGGTGCCCAAACACCCAAGAGTAATAAGCTTCTCAAACTTCACTTCCACGTATCACCATGGAGAACTCAAATTGATGCACCAAATGCAATGGCAAGGGCACACGGAGTGCCCAAGTCCTTCTCTCTCAAATCCCACCAGAGCAACTAATGCTAGGGAGGAAAATGAGAGGAAGAACAAGAAGGAGAACACTAAGAACTCCAAGATCTAGATCCAAGGGGTTCCCCTCACATAGAGGAGAAAGTGATTGGTGGAAATGTGGATCTAGATCTCCTTTCTCTTTTCCCTCAAAAACTAGCAAGAATCCATGGAGGGATTGAGAGTTAGCAAGCTCAAAGAAGGTCAACAATGGGGGCAAAAACGAGCTCAAGAGTTAGGGAACCATTGGGGAAGAAGACCCCCTTAAATAGGTCCCCACGAATCTGCCTGTTATGTACAGAATAACGTAGGAGCGGTACAACCTCTTTGATCACCGGTACAACCTGTAACAGGCAATAAGCAGTACAACCGGCCCACGACCGCCCAACAGCCGCACCACAATAGAGACCAGTCCGGTGGTAGAGCGGTACATGACCGGTACAACCTCCGGACCAATTCTGGAGCGGTACAACCGCTCCAAACACCGGTTGTAGCGGTCAAGCGGTACAACCTCTCCATGGGGCGGTACAACCTCTCTGTGAAAAACAGGCAATATCAAAACAGCCACAACTTTCGCATACGAGCTCCGAATTCAACGAAACCAAGTTTGTTGGAAAGCTAATGACAAGGGCTAACACAATCTTGAGAGAAATATCAATAAGAAGCAAATGATAAAAGGACCATAATAAAATGGTGATAACCCTTCCTCGGATAAGACCGGTAAAACCTCCAACACCGAAAACATCATAGAAGACGCATGCGGACTCCGTTTTTGATGAACTCAAGCTTGTCATCAAGATGACCATAAGCTCTAAGACTCACAAAAGGAACCAAACAAGAACCAATAAATATGATACAAGGATGCAATGGTTTGAGCTCTCGACTAATGATATGATCAAGCTACTCCCTAGAGAGCCCCCCTTGATAGTACGACAATCGATCCTACAACCCGGTCTCCCAACTACCACTATGAGACCGGTAAAATAGAAAACCTATCAAGGGCAAACCTTTGCCTTGCACATAGTCCACTTGAGATAGATGATGACGATCTTGACTTCCTCAAGTTGGACCACCTTTCCTGATTGTGTTGGCTCGATGAAGACTAGATTGCTCCCCCATACTCCATTATGGGTGAGCCACTCTTTGACACATCTTCACAATTCCATTGACACCACAATGGACGGCAAGCTTCAAGCTTGATTGCTCCCCCATACTCCATTATGGGTGAGCCAGTCTTTGAGTTGCTCCACTTGAACTTGCACACTGCAAACTTGATGACGATCACCACTTGATGTCATCCTCCATGGGTTGTATGAGATATTCCTCTTGACACAAGACCATGGAAACATACATAACCCCACAAAGAACTCTCACGTAGACCATGGGTTAGTACACAAAGCATAATGGACAATGCTTACCATACCATGGGATCACTTGATCCCTCTCGGTACTTCTTCTACGCTTTGTGAGTTGATCAACTTGACTCACTCTTGACTTAGTCTTGATCAACATTGAATCTTTCCAACTCTCTTCATTTGGATGATGTCTTGAAGGTAAACATGAATGATCACACAATCTTATTCTTCAAGACATGCTTGCAATAAGCTCAACTCACACATGACCAATCTTTGGATAATTCCTTGAAAAGCACTTTAGCCATCGCATAAACTCCTTGAAACCAACACATGGACTTCAAGACAATCCTATGGACAAATGCTTCAAATATAACTCAAGGCAACCGTTAGTCCATAGAGATTATCATCAATTACCAAAACCACACATGGGGGCACCGCATGTCCTTTCAAAAGCATCGCTCAAGCTTGGGGGAGGCTTAAATCAATGTTATATTCATGCCCCAATGATGAGCTTCCAAGAGAAACAATTCTTCAAAAAAATTATGCTCGGCTTTCTGATAACAATTGCACCATGCTTGATACTTCTTGTGCTGGCTCTTTTATGATGAAGACTATTGAATTCAAATGGGATTTATTGGATATAATTAAACGCAACTCTAAAGATTGGGACCTCGACAATGGTAAGGAGTCAGGTATGACACCTAAGTTTGATTGTGTTAAATCTTTTATGGATACCGATATTTTCCGTAAGTTTAGCACTAAATATGGACTTCATTCTGAGATAGTAGCTTCTTTCTGTGAATCTTTTTCTACTTATGTTGATCTCCCTAAGGAGAAGTGGTTTAAATACCATCCTCCCATAGAAGTAAAAGTAGCTGCACCTATTAAAGTTGAAGAAAAGACTTTCACTTATAATGATCCTATTGTTCCTACTTCTTATGTTGAGAAACCACCTTTCCCTGTTAGAATAAAGGATCATGCTAAAGCTTCAACTGTGGTTCGTAAAAGCAATATTAAAACATATACACCTCCTGAGCAAGTTAAAGTCGAACCTAATATTGCTATTGTTAAAGAGCTCTTGTCTGATAATATTGATGGGCATGTTATTCAGTCCTGCGGTGAAACTGCTAGAATTGCTAAACCTTGTGCTAAAGATAAACATAGACCTGTGGTAGGCATTCCTGTTATTTCTGTTAAAATAGGAGATCATTGTTATCATGGCTTATGTGATATGGGTGCTAGTGCTAGTGTTATACCTTATGACTTGTATAAAGAAATCAAGCATGAAATTGCACCTGCTGAGTTAGAAGATATTGATGTCACAATTAAACTTGCTAATAGAGATACTATTTCAGCAATGGGAATTGTTAGAGATGTTGAAGTCTTGTGCGGGAAAACTAAATATCCTGCTGATTTTCTTGTTCTTAGTTCTCCAGAAGATAGCTTTTGTCCCATTATATTTGGTAGACCCTTCTTGAATACATTTAATGCTAGGATAGACTGTGAAAAGAATGTTGTTACTATTGGCTTGGATGATATGACTCATGAGTTTAATTTCTCTAAATTTAGTAAACAACACTGTGAAGAAGAATGGCCTAGTAAGGATGAAATTATTGGTCTTGCTTCTATTGTCGTACCTCCTAATGATCCTTTAGAACGATATTTGCTAGACCATGAGAATGATATGTTTATGAATGAAAGAAGGGAAATAGATGAAGTATTCTTTAAACAAGAACCTATGCTAAAACACAATTTGCCTGTTGAAATCCTAGGGGATCCTCCTCCACCTAAGGGTGATCCCGTGTTTGAGCTTAAACCGTTGCCTGATAATGTTAAATATGCTTATCTTGATGAAAAGAAGATATATCTTGTTATTATTAGTGCTAACCTTTCAGAGCATGAAGAAGAAAGATTATTGAAAACTCTGAAGAAGCACCGTGCTGCTATTGGATATACTCTTGATGATCTTAAGGGCATTAGTCCCACTCTATGTCAACATAAAGTAAATTTGGAAGCAGATGCCAAGCCAGTTCATGATCCTCAGCGACGTCTAAATCCTAAAAATGAAAGAAGTAGTAAGAAAAGAAATACTAAAGCTTCTGGAGGCAGGTATAATTTATCCCGTTGCTGATAGTCAGTGGGTAAGTCCTGTTCATTGTGTCCCTAAGAAGGGAGGCATTACTGTTGTTCCTAAAGATAAAGATGAATTGATTCCACAAAGAATTATTATCGGTTATAGGATGGTAATTGATTTCCACAAATTAAATAAGGCTACTACGAAAGATCATTACCCCTTACCTTTTATCGATCAAATGCTAGAAAGATTATGCAAACATACACATTACTGCTCTCTAGATGGTTATTCTGGTTTCTCTCAAATACCTGTGTCGGCTAAAGATCAATCAAAGACTACTTTTACATCCCCTTTTGGTACTTTTGCTTATAGATGTATGCCTTTTGGTTTATGTAATGCACCTGCTACCTTTCAAAGATGCATGATGGCTATATTCTCTGACTTTTGTGAAAAGATTTGTGAGGTTTTCATGGACGACTTTTCCGTCTATGGATCTTCTTTTGATGATTGCTTGAACAATCTTGATCGAGTTTTGCAGAGATGCGAAGAAACTAATCTTGTCTTGAATTGGGAAAAGTGCCACTTTATGGTTAATGAAGGTATTGTCTTGGGGCATAAAGTTTCTGAAAGAGGTATTGAAGTTGATAAAGCCAAGGTTGATGCTATTGAAAAGATGCCATGTCCCAAGGACATCAAAGGTATAAGAAGTTTCCTTGGTCACACCGGATTTTATAGGAGGTTCATCAAGGACTTCTCGAAAATTTCTCGGCCTCTGACTAATTTATTGTGACACCCCCGATTTAATCGTACACTAATCATACACGCAAACGTGTACGATCAAGATCAGGGACTCACGGGAAGATATCACAACACAACTCTACAAATAAAATAAGTCATACAAGCATCATATTACAAGCCAGGGGCCTCGAAGGCTCGAATACAAGAGCTCGATCATAGACGAGTCAGCGGAAGCAACAATATCTGAGTACAGACATAAGTTAAACAAGTTTGCCTTAAGAAGGCTATCACAAACTAGGATACAGATCGAAAGAGGCGCAGGCCTCCTGCCTGGGATCCTCCTAACTACTCCTGGTCGCCGTCAGCGGGCAGCACGTAGTAGTAGGCACCTCCGGTGTAGTAGGAGTCGTCATCGACGGTGGCGTCCGGCTCCTGGGCTCCAACATCTGGTTGCAACAACCAGGTAGAAGGGATAGAGGGAAACGAGGGAGAAAGCAACCATGAGTACTCATCCAAAGTACTCGCAAGCATGGAGCTATACTACAAATGTATGGGTATCAAATGGAATAAGGGTATCATATGTGGACTGAACTGCAGAATGCCAGAATAAGAGGGGGATAACTAATCCTGTCGAAGATTACGCTTCTGGCAGCCTCCGTCTTGCAGCATGTAGAAGAGAGTAGACTGAAGTCCTCCAAGTAGCATCACATAGCATAATCCTAACCGATGATCCTCCCCTCGTCGCCCTGTTAGAGAGCGACCACCGGTTGTATCTGGCACTTGGAAGGGTGTGTTTTATTAAGTATCCAGTTCTAGTTGTCATAAGGTCAAAGTACAACTCCGGGTCGTCCTTTTATCGAGGGACACGGCTATTCGAATAGATAAACTTCCCTGCAGGGGTGCACCACATACCCCAACACGCTCGATCCCATTTGGCCGGACACACCTTTCTGGGTCATGCCCGGCCTCGGAAGATCAACACGTCGCAGCCCTACCTAGGCACAACAGAGAGGTCAGCACGCCGGTCTAAATCCTATGGCGCAGGGGTCTGGGCCCATCGCCCTTTGCACACCTGCACGTTGCGTACGCGGCCAGAAGCAGACCTAGCCTAGTGGCTTTCCAGTCCAATCCGGCGCGCGCCACTCAGTCGCTGACGTCACGAAGGCTTCGGCTGATACCACGACGTCGGGATACCCATAACTACTCCCGCGTAGATGGTTAGTGCGTATAGACCAAATGGCCAGACTCAGATCAAATACCCAGATCTCGTTAAGCGTGTTAAGTATCCGCGAATGCCGACCAGGGCCTGGCCCACCTCTCTCCTAGGTGGTCTGAACCCGCCCTGTCGCTCCGCCACGAAGTAACAGTCGGGGGCCGTCGGGAACCCAGGCCCACCACTACCTGGATGGAGCCACCTGCCCCTTCAGCCCCCATCTCCAAACAGTATCACCGATAATGTAACAGTGTAAAGTATATAGCATGGCAGACGGACAAGAGTGTAGGGCCACTGATGGAACACTAGCATCCTATACTAGGCATGTAGGATTGCAGGTAAAGGTAACAACAGTAGTAGCAAGGACAGGCTATGCATCAGGATAGGATGAACGGAAAATAGTAACATGCTACACTACTCTAATGCAAGCAGTATAGAGGAGAGTAGGCGATATCTGGTGATCAAGGGGGGGCTTGCCTGGTTGCTCTGGCAAGAGAGAGGGGTCGTCAACTCCGTAGTCGTACTGGGCAGCAGCGGCGTCGGTCTCGGTGTCTATCGAGAGAAGAGGGGGGAGAAACAATAAATATTTAAGCAAGCATATGCATAGTGATGCATGACATGACAAGTAACGGCGTTAGAGGTGCCCTTACGCGGTAATAGGTGATACCGGTGAAGGGGGATGACATCCGGGAAAGTATCCCCGGTGTTTTGCGTTTTCGGGCAGAGGAGCCGGAGGGGGAAAGTTGCGAGTTTGCTATGCTAGGGATGCGTGACGGACGAACGGGCTGCGTATCCGGGTTCGTCTCGTCGTTCTGAGCAACTTTCATGTAGAAAGTATTTTCATCTGAGCTACAGTTTATTTTATATGATTTTCTAAAGTTTTAAATCATTTTTAGAATTTATTTAATTAACTTAATTCAACATTATCCAGAACAGTGCATGCTAACATCAGCATGACATCAGCAGTCAACAGAGGTGTTGACTAGTCAAACTGACGTGTGGGTCCCGTTCATCATTGACTAAGACTAATTAAACAAGTTAATTAGTTCAATTAGTTGTTCAGTTTAATTAATCAAAATTAATTAAGTTAATTAATTCTTCAATTGATTAATTAATTTTATTTTTATTATATTATTTTTCCCTTTTTTTATGAAACGTTCTCAGGGGGTGGGCCCCCATGTCATTGGCCCTAGGGGCCAAACGGGCGCGCGGTTAACGGGAGGGCGCCCGTGCCCGAGGGGCACTACGCCCAGGCGCAGGCGAGGCCACTGGCGACGGGGGAGCCTGCCGGGCGCCGCGGCGAGGTCGGTGAGATGGGGGGGGGCCACGCAGGGAGGCTGCACCGGGCAACGACGGCGAGCGCGGGGGCGGCGGTTGGAGACAAGGCCAGGGACGGTAGCAGCAGTAGCAGATGCAGCTGCGGGAGGCGCGGGCCGGCACGGTGGCCAGCGGCAGGAGGCCAGGACGCCGAGGAGCGGCCACAGCAGTGCCGGAGCGTGGCCGGTCTGAGGCGGGGCTGCGCACGGTGGTCACGGGGAGCCATCAGCGGCAGGTGGGCGCGCGCGGGGGCTGCGGCTGGGCAGTTGCAGAGCACGGCTGGATGGCGTGGGTCGCACGTGCGGGGGCGTCCAGGAGCTGTGAGCGTGCGCTGGGGTGAGCACGGAGACGGGCGTGGTCAAGGCCGTGGGCGAGCACGCGTGGAGCGAGCTTCGGCCATGGCGGCGCAGCGCGGGGACGGCCGCAACGGCGACAAATCGAAGTAGGGAGAGAGGGGATCCGGGAGAGGAGCTCACAACAAGCTCGAGGCGCGGTCGAGGAGGCCGGGGGCGGTGTGGTGATGCGCGCGAGAGAGAGAAGGTGGAGGCCATGGCCTCACCGGGGTCGTAGGGTCTGGGCAACGGGTGTCGAGGAGGGGGTTGGGGACGGCGTGCGACGATGAGGCAGGCCGGTGGGGAAGTCCGGCGAGGCGGCGTCGGTGACGGAGTCCGAGCGCAGGGCAGCGCGCGCTGACCCGGGGCGGCGGTCTCCTCCCCGATCCCGATCCAATCAGGGGGAGAGGGGGAGAGTGGGGGATCGGGGGAGTGGGCTAGGGTTACGGTTGGGTAGTGGGGGGGTTATGGGGGAAGCAGGGGGAGGTGGGCCGGCCTGGTTCGGGAGGCTAGCTGGGCCGATTGGCCCCATTGGGCCAGGGGGGGTTGCTCTCTTTTTTTTTGTTATTTTTTTTTGTTTTACCTTTTATGCATTTCTCTCTTATTTTAGTTGCACTATATTTTTGGTTTAGTAAAATATGAAAATAGCTCCAAAAATAGTGTGTCAAATTAATCCACTGTTGTAAGAAGTTTTACCTCAGAATAAAAATAGTTTAGTATTTGGTAAAATATTTTTGGAGTATAACTAATTGTTTTGATGTTGTTTTAATCACTTAAGGGTATTTAAATATTTTATAAAGATGTTGTTACCCCACCAATAATATCCATGATTTATTTGTCACATCAAGAACATTTTAGTTTTGACTTTTGAAGACTTTAATTGTTTGACTTGATTTTAAATTTGAATTCGAACCGTTTTTGAACCATCATGAGATTAATAACAGTAACCGAGGTGACGTGGCATCATTAGCGTGGAATTACTATAGCATGATTATCCGGGCGTCACAATTCTCCTCCACTACAAGAAATCTCGTCCCGAGATTTAGGAGCGGTTATAAGGGGAAGGGATCTGGTTACGAAATTCTAAAGATTCTTCTCGGTCATAGTTGCTCTTCTCGAAGAGGTCAATCCATTACATTGATGTCTTCGGTCCTCTGCTTCGGTCATCATGATGAAGTCATCGTCCTTCCTCCAGGACCTTCACCGAACTTACGAAAGGGTGAGAAGGGAAAACTGTATATGGATGGATTCTAACAAGATCGAGCATCAGACGGTTAACTCAGGGAAGAAGCATAAGTTTCTCTCGATTTGAAACTTAAGAAGATATCAAGAGCAAAGTAAGAAGGTACCATGAGAAGTTTCAAATGGATAGGCAATCGTTCGATGCCTAATCAGAAGGTGAAAGGGTTTCAGGGCAACGAGAATAGGTATTGCGCCTCATACCAGAATAGATCACTAGACAGGTGGTCCGTGAATTACATACGAAGTTAAGCTCTAGGAATAACTTTGGCAACAGGGTGTATAGGAGAGTCAGGTTTCGATCCTGGGACCTATGGGTTATGGGCCCACATGTGGGTTAAAAGTAGGAAGGGCGGTGACATCTTGCACGATCATGTGAGCAAGGCATGTCAGAGGATTGCCTGTCATTTATGTCGGCAACAACATCGGTACCAAGGGCGAGGAACGAAGAGAACCATTTTCCTGCTCGTTGAAACGAGGCGGACCAATAGGTAAAGTTCTCGTCCATCGGTGGTTACCGGAATGTCAACAACAATAGTAACAGGGTCTTACTGACAGAGTCGTACGCTGAGGTGCTTATAAAAGCAGTGACGTATTACTACTTAGATTATATAAACCTCAAGAAGGTTAAGCAGAACAATGGAAAGGAAAATGTGATTATCAGATTAAACAGAACAATGGAAAGGAAAAATGTGGTTAAGCACATATTTCAGGGGTATATCCTTCCCAATACAAGCAGAGTATGATATCCATGACAGGATATAATGTAGAAAACCTTTTAGGTAGGGGAGAGAAATTTCATGACATTAACCATACAGCGGTGTTTGGATAATTGAGCAGGAAACATTTAGCATTGGGCTTCAAATGTTCTTATTGAAAATCGGAGTACCACAGACATGCTTCGAGATAGCATTGACATGGTCTTCAATCAAAGGTCGGACTTTGGGTACAAGAAGGATTCATTAGGAACAACTTGTAGAATAAGCCTTACAGTTTCCACATGAAAGAATGGGTAACCTTGCTGAAAAGGAAACTATAATAATAGGGCCTTTGGCCAGGTGGGCTAGGTATGATACCACCTTACCGGGTCATCTAAAGACCAACGTTATAACTCTTGGAAATATGTTCCAACCATCATATCTGACCGAGATTCAGATTAGATTGGTGTCAGGATACCTCAGACTCGGGATGCCTGAGAAGAAAAGGTGCAACACAATTTGACGAGATGACATTGTGAGATTCTCATAAGTGATCTATGTAAGTGAGCTCTGAAACAAGAGGTCATCAGTAAACCAAGGAGAGGATGAGGAGGTGGCTGATAGGCTCGGCAACAAATCACCGAGATTTCCAAAGGATTGATTTCCACAGTTATGTGAACAAGGAAATATCATTTGTCGGGTCAAATGTCATAATGATGTATGCTCGAGGGAAACATACACAACTGAACAATGATAGAAGGGTGCACCCAGGAATCTAGACTAGGTAGCACGATCAATGTTTGAATGATGATTCAATAATCAATAGACTTAGAATGAAACTGTAGACCAATAACTTCAAGCAATAAGGTTGCTAGAAGTTTAGAATTTACATAGCACAGACCATTTATCGGTATTCCGGTTAGAAACAACACGGAGACCAAGAAATGAACGCAAAAGGCGAGAGATATTACTATATCAAGAATTCTCAAGAGGTGGTAAAATTACCACGACATTCTTGACATAAAAGGTGGTAACATTCCAAGGTAAAGAAGAACAAATGCTGGATAGCAAGGATCTCAAGGTATAACACAAAACACGAATAAGTTTGTGTTGAACGGAAGGCAATAAAGTGGTCGGTGATAATACAAACCATTGAGGGGCGAGGATGGTATTTCTCATCAAGAATTCGATATATATCTTGGAAGAGCTCAGGATGTTGATGATGACCACGACACATTTGTCGAGAAATTTCATGAAGATGTAATCGGTTGGCGATGACATCAAGTCAAATGATGATGCGGCGAAAGTCAAATAATACCTGAAGAAGAACTCATAAGAAGTTATGCAGTTCCGTGATAATCTCGAGATACCAAAGGGGGGTAATACTCGATGACAGGTCAAAGTAGAGGTTGGCCTGGGGTATTGCTCTACAAAAGACAAGCGCTTAAACTTGCACGCGAAATGGTATTTAAAGGAGAACATGGTCGGAACCATGATTGCAAAAGGTCAGATCCCAGATATAAGATGAACTTATACCAAAGGAATAATTTAATTTAAGAGAAGCTTTAATGATAAGATCTTCATCGTGTCCATGGGCATGAACACAAAGTTCAAGGTCAACTCCCACTTCTCCAATGCATAACCTTTCATTCACTTCTCACTTTCGAAGAAGTTGTAGTGTTGAAATTTTATTTGGCAAAATACCAGAAGTGTATGGCTCGTGAAAACTTTCGAGTTCACACAGTTTAGAGAAGGCATAGGTTCAACCCATAGGGGCTTCTTAGAAACATATACCACAAGTTTCAAGAATAAATAACACCAGCTCGATAGTAGAGCATGTTTGAGAAAGCAAAGGATACAATTTACCAAAGGTATTATGTATCCGAGGAAAGGCTCACAGACTTATTGAATATGAAGGACGCTGTCGGATAAAATCCAGCAAATGATCTGGTGGTCCTCAAGGGATCTGGTGTGAGCATGGCCTCACCGGGGTCGTAGGGTCTGGGCAACGGGTGTCGAGGAGGGGGTTGGGGACGGCGTGCGACGAGGAGGCAGGCCGGTGGGGAAGTCCGGCGAGGCGGCGTCGGTGACGGAGTCCGAGCGCAGGGCAGCGCGCGCTGACCCGGGGCGGCGGTCTCCTCCCCGATCCCGATCCAATCAGGGGGAGAGGGGGAGAGTGGGGGATCGGGGGAGTGGGCTAGGGTTACGGTTGGGTAGTGGGGGGGTTATGGGGGAAGCAGGGGGAGGTGGGCCGGCCTGGTTCGGGAGGCTAGCTGGGCCGATTGGCCCCATTGGGCCAGGGGGGGTTGCTCTCTTTTTTTTTGTTATTTTTTTTTGTTTTACCTTTTATGCATTTCTCTCTTATTTTAGTTGCACTATATTTTTGGTTTAGTAAAATATGAAAATAGCTCCAAAAATAGTGTGTCAAATTAATCCACTGTTCTAAGAAGTTTTACCTCAGAATAAAAATAGTTTAGTATTTGGTAAAATATTTTTGGAGTATAACTAATTGTTTCGATGTTGTTTTAATCACTTAAGGGTATTTAAATATTTTATAAAGATGTTGTTACCCCACCAATAATATCCATGATTTATTTGTCACATCAAGAACATTTTAGTTTTGACTTTTGAAGACTTTAATTGTTTGACTTGATTTTAAATTTGAATTCGAACCGTTTTTGAACCATCACGAGATTAATAACAGTAACCGAGGTGACGTGGCATCATTAGCGTGGAATTACTGTAGCATGATTATCCGGGTGTCACATTTATTACAAAAAGACATTTGTCTTTGATGATGATTGTGTAGAAGCATTTGAAATACTTAAGAAAGCATTAGTCTCTGCACCTATTGTTCAGCCACCTGATTGGAATTTACCCTTTGAAATTATGTGTGATGCTAGCGATTATGCTGTAGCTGCTGTTCTAGGGCAAAGAGTTGATAAGAAATTAAATGTTATCCATTATGCTAGTAAGACTCTAGACTATGCTCAAAGAAATTATGCTACTACTGAAAAATAACTTTTAGCAGTTGTATTTGCTTGTGATAAATTCAGACCTTATATTGTTGATTCTAAAGTAACTATCCACACTGATCATCCTGCTATTAAATATCTTATGGAGAAGAAAGATGCTAAACCTAGACTTATTAGATGGGTTCTCTTGCTACAAGAATTTGATTTGCATATTGTTGATAGAAAAGGAGTTGAGAACCCCGTTGCAGACAACTTATCTAGGTTAGAGAATGTTCTTGATGACCCACTACCTATTGATGATAGTTTTCCTGATGAACAATTAAATGTCATAAGTACTTCTCGTAGTACCCCTTGGTATGCTGATTATGCTAATTACATAGTTGCTAAATTTATACCACCTAGCTTCACATACCAACAAAAGAAAAGGTTCTTCAATGATTTGAGACATTACTTTTGGGATGACCCACATCTTTATAAAGAAGGAGTAGATGGTGTTATTAGACGTTGTGTACCTGAGCATGAACAAGAACAGATCCTACGCAAGTGCCACTCCGAAACTTATGGAGGACACCACGCGGGAGATAGAACTACACATAAGGTATTGCAATCCGGTTTTAATTGGCCTACTCTCTTCAAGGATGCCCGTAAGTTTGTCCTATCTTGTGATGAATGTCAAAGAATTGGTAATATTAGTAGACGTTAAGAAATGCCTATGAATTATTCACTTGTTATTGAACCGTTTGATGTTTGGGGCTTTGATTATATGGGACCTTTTCCTTCCTCTAATGGATATACACATATTTTAGTTGCTGTTGATTACGTTACTAAGTGGGTAGAAGCTATTCCAACTAGTAGTGCTAATCATAACACTTCTATTAAAATGCTTAAAGAAATTATTTTTCTGAGGTTTGGAGTCCCTAGATATTTAATGACGGATGGTGGTTCACATTTTATTCATGGTGCTTTCCGTAAAATGCTTGCTAAATATGACATCAATCATAGAATTGCATCTCCGTATCACCCACAATCTAGTGGTCAAGTAGAATTGAGTAATAGAGAACTCAAATTAATTTTGCAAAAGACTGTCAATAGGTCTAGAAAGAATTGGTCTAAGAAACTTGATGATGCATTATGGGCCTATAGAACTGCATATAAAAATCCTATGGGTATGTCTCCGTATAAAATGGTATATGGAAAAGCATGTCACTTACCTCTCGAACTAGAACATAAGGCATATTGGGCTATTAAAGAGCTCAACTATGATTTCAAACTTGCCGGTGAAAAGAGGTTATTTGATGTTAGCTCACTTGATGAATGGAGAACCCAAGCTTATGAAAATGCCAAGTTGTTTAAATAAAAGGTTAAAAGATGGCATGACAAAAGGATACAAAAGTGTGAGTTTAATGTAGGTGATTATGTATTGCTATACAACTCTCGTTTAAGATTTTTTGCAGGGAAACTTCTCTCTAAATGGGAAGGCCCCTATGTTATTAAGGAGGTCTATTGTTTCGGTGCCATAAAAATCAACAACTTCGAAGGCACAAATCCGAAGGTGGTAAACGGTCAAAGAATCAAACATTATATCTCAGGTAATCCCATAAATGTTGAAACCAATATTATTGAAACCGTAACCCCGGAGGAATACATAAGGGACACTTTCCAGAATGTTTCAGACTCCGAAAAGGAATTGGTATGTGGTACGGTAAGTAAACGGACTCCAAAACAATTTTTAAGGCAATATTTCTCTGTTTTGGAATATTTAGAAAAATAGAAAATTATGTAGCAGTCCGGGAAGGACACGAGGGCCTCACGAGGGTGGAGGGCGCACCCTACCCCCTAGGCGCGCCCCCTACCTCGTGAGCACCCGTGTGCCTTCCGGACTCCGTTTTCTTGTACAATACGTATTTTGGTCGGTAAAAATTCATTATATAATCTCCCGGGGGTTTTGACTCCCATATTACGCAAAAATCCTCTATTTTTCTTTTGAGCTGTTGCTGCTACAGCAGATTAGAGCAACATGTCTCTTCAAGAGTCAGTCGGGGAGATCCGAGTATCTAATCCGGCACCGGAACCAAGGGCAAACAGCGACCATGACCACTTTGGGCCAGCAACGGAGGAAGAGATGGAGGCTGACCTAATGAGGGTAGATGCCATGGAGGATCAAGAAGTCACCTCTCGCTTCCAAGCTGGATTCCCAATGGGAGAACTGCAGAGCTCAGTTATTCCAAACTCGGTTATCCCTTCCGATGTTAGATTTCTTTCTTATGAGAATATGAAAAAGAGTGTCACTGGTTCTCCCGCAGCTATGCAGCACCCTTGGGTGCAGGGAGCTTTGCCTGTTACAGGAAAACTCTGAAAGGAAATAATGGATCTCAAGCAGCAAGTCAACAAGCTTGAGGAGGAGAATCGTATTTTGAAGGGCATCATCGCGAAAAACATCACATCACCACCCCCGAAAAGAGAGACATAATCACCTGGGTATGGGCACTCCCCTTGGCAACTGCCAAGCTTGGGGGAGTGCCCCGGTATCGTATCACCCTCACCTTTATCTTTACCATTTTCCTTAGTTCGATCCTATTAGTAATATTTTGATCTAGTAGAATAAAGTTTATGGCATGATCTAGTTGTGAATTTTGCTTTATTATCCTTCTATGTAATCGAGTTCGTGAGCTATATAATAAAGATTAGTGTTGAGTCAAGGGCTTGATTATTTTGCCATGATCCTAAGTGAATAAAAGAAAAGAGAAAGAAATAAAAAGAAACAAAGAGATCATATGGATCTCATGGAGAGTAATGAGCTCGCATAGAAAAAGTATGATGAATAAAAGTTGTTGAGAGTTGACAAGCATAGTTTTGGTCGTCGTTGCAATTAATAGGAAGTAATAAAGAAAGAGAGGTCTTCACATATAGATATACTATCTTGGACATCTTTTATGATCCTGAGCACTCATTAAAATATTACATGCTAAAGAGTTGACATTGGACAAGGAAAACAATGTAATGGGTGATGTTTTCTTACATCTGAGATAAATTATATTGTCTTGGATCTTCCAACATGTTGAGCTTGCCTTTCCCCCTCATGCTAGCCAAATTCATTGCACCAAGTAGAGATACTACTTGTGCTTCCAAATACCCTTAGACCAGTTTTGCCATGAGAGTCCATCATATCTACCTATGGATTGAATAAGATCCTTCAAGTAAGTTGTCGTCGGTGCAAAGCAATAAAAAATTGCTCTCTAAATATGTATGATTGATTGGTGTGGGAGAAATAAGCTTTATACGATCTTGTGATGTGGAAGTAATAAAAGCGACGGACTACATAATAAAGGTTCATATCACAAGGGGCAATATAAAGTGACATTCTTTCGCATTAAGATTTTGTGCATCCAACCATAAAAGTGCATGGCAACCTCTGCTTCCCTCTGCGAAGGGCCTATCTTTTATCATTATCTTCTACCTTATGCAAGAGTCATGGTGATTTTCACCCTTCCTTTTTACACTTTATCCTTTGGCGAGCACAGTATGTTGGAAAGATCCTGGTATATATGGCTAATTGGATGTGAGTTTTCATGAACTATTACTGTTGACATTACCCTTGAGGTAAAACGTTGGGAGGCAAACTATAAGCCCCTATTGTGACGCCCGGATAATCAAGCTACAGTAACCTCTACTAATAATGCCACGTCACCTCGATTACGGTTGCTAATCTCGCGTTAGTTCGAAACCGATTCAAATTCAAATTCAAAAGAAAAGCAAACAACAAAAGTAACAAAAAATCAAAACTAAAATGTTCGGGTTGTTTCAAATAAATCGTAAGCAATTATGGTGGAGAAACCAAGCTTTTAAAAAAATGCTTAAATGAACTATAAGGATTTAAACATTAGCAAAAACAATTAATTACATGCCTTTTTCAATTAATAAATTACTAAACTATTTTATTTTGTCACCAAACTTTTTGTGGCATTGGGGTATTTTGTAACACTAATTTAGGTACTACTTGTATATTTTATAAAACAAAAATATATAGAAAATAAAATAGAAAACTAATAAACAGAAAACAAATAAATACAAAAAAGGGAAACAGAAACTCCCCCTGGGCCATTCGGCCCAGCTAGCCAGGCCGGCCCAGCTGCTGGCCAGCCCAACTGGCCCCAATCGGCCCACCCTCGCACCACTTAGCCCCCCCATGCCCCCAAACCCTAGCGCACGACGCCCCACTCCCCCACTCGCCCCCACTCTCTCTGCCCCCTCGCTCCCCCGATCCAGATCGGGATCAGGGTGACCGCGCCCTCGACGCCCGATGTCGCCGCCGAACGCCGTCGCCCCTCCCCGCCTAGACCTCGCCGGCGCTTCCCCCCACCGGCCTGCCTCCTCGACGCCGACGACGTCCCCGTCCTCCCCCACGAGCCCCGCTGCCTAGACCCTACACCCGACGTGAGGCCCTCCCTCGTTCTCCTATGCCCCACCCCGCACTGCATCGCCGTGCACGCCGCTCGGGGCCGCGCCTCGCGCTCCGCCCGCTGCGCCGTTGTTGCCTTACCCCGCACGCGCCGTCCCGCGCGCTCCGCTGGCCTTCTCGTCACGAGCCTCGTGCGCCTCCCCCCTGCTCGCTGCTGCTCCGGCGTGGCTCCACCAGCGCCACGGCGCAGCTGCCGCGCTCCGCGTCCCTGACCGGCGCCCGCTGTGTGTCGTCCCACGGCGCTCCCCACCCCTGCTGCTCCTTCCCCGTGCGACGTGTTGTCGTCTGTCCCCCTCCTGTGCCATGTCTGCCTTGGCCTCGCCCTTGCCCTGCAACTCGCCTCGCCACCACTGCCTGCAGCTACTGCTACTCCACTGCCGTGTGCCATCTGCCACGACGGCCCTCTCCGCTACCCGCGCCGCCCTGCTCTGGTTGCGGCCGCGACCGTCGGTGCCCACAGGGCCGTTGCCCTTCACCCCAAAGCCAGTCGCCGCCTCTTCGGTGGCTCGCCGGAGCCCCATCCGCCCCATCGTGGCCGCCGCTCCCCAACCATGCCCAAACGGGATGGGCGTTAGCCCCAGCGCCTGAAACCCGTCTACCCAGCGCCCGTTAAGGCCGTTGGGCCTATGACAGCTAGGCCCCACCCCCCCCCCATGTGCCAATGACAGGTGGGCCTAGACCCAGAACGAAAACGATTTATAAAAATATATATAATTAATTAAAAATAAATAAATTAGTAATCAGTAAATAAAAATGTTAATTAATTAACTTAATTAATCCTGTTTAATTAAACTAATTAAACATTAGGTACCTAGTTAACTAATTAAACTGATTAATAGGTTAATTAGGTTATTATACCTATGACATATGGGACCCACACGTCAGCGACCCAGTCAACACCTCTATTGACTGCTGACATCATGCTGCTGTCATGATGACGTCAGCATGTACTGTTCTGGATAATGTTAGAATTAAGTAATTAAATAAATCCTAAAAAATGATTTAAACCTTTTAAAATTAATATAAAATAAACTGTAACCCGGATGAAAATACTTTGTACATGAAAGTTGCTCAGAACGACGAGACCAATCCGGATACGCAACCCGTTCGTCCACCACACCTCCCTAACCTATAGAACTCGCAACTTTCCCCCTCCAGCTCCCCTGCCCGAAAACGCGAAACACCGGGGATACTTTCCCGGATGTTTCCCCCCTTCACCGGTATCACCTCATACCGCGTTAGGGCACCCCTAGCACCGTTACTTGTCTTGTCATGCATCGTTATGCATCTGTTTGCATTGTATTCATTGTTTCTTCCCCCCTCTTCTTCCGCTAGACACCGAGACCGACGCCGCTGCTACCCAGTACGACTACGGAGTTGACGACCCCTCTCTCTTGTCAGAGCAACCAGGCAAGCCCCCCCTTTGATCACCAGATATTGCCTACTCTTCTCTATACTGCTTGCATTAGAGTAGTGTAGCATGTTACTGCTTTCTGTTATTCCTATCCTGATGCATAGCCTGTCCTTGCTACTACTGTTGTTACCATTACCTGCTATCCTACTGCTTAGTATAGGATGCTAGTGTTCCATCAGTGGCCCTACACTCTTGTCCGTCTGCCATGCTATACTACTGGGCCGTGATCACTTCGGGAGGTGATCACGGGCACATACTATATACTTTACATAGTTACATTACATGTGGTACTGTTCGGAGTTGGGGGCTGAAGGGGCAGGTGGCTCCATCCCGGTAGAGGTGGGCCTGGGTTCCAAACGGCCCCCGACTGTTACTTTGTGGCGGAGCAACAGGGCAGGTTGAGACCACCTAGGAGAGAGGTGGGCCTGGCCCCGGTCGGCGTTCGCGGATACTTAACACGTTTAACGAGATCTTGGTATTTGATCTGAGTCTGGCTACTGGCCTATACGCACTAATCATCTACGCGGGGACAGTTATGGGCACTCGACGTCATGGTATCAGCCGAAGCCTTCGTGACATCAGTGACTGAGCAGCGCGCGCCGGATTGGACTGGAATGCCTACTAGGCTAGGTCTGCTTCCGGCCGCCCTCGCAACATGAAGGTGTGCAATGGGCGATGGGCCCAGACCCCTACGCCATAGGATTTAGACCGGCGTGCTGACCTCTCTGTTGTGCCTAGGTAGGGCTGCGACGTGTTGATCTTCCGAGGTCGGGCATGACCCAGAAAAGTGTGTCCGGCCAAATGGGATCGAGCGTGTTGGGTTATGTGGTGCACCCCTGCAGGGAAGTTAATCTATTCGAATAGCCGTGATCTTCGGTAACAGGACGACTTGGAGTTGTACCTTGACCTTATGACAACTAGAACCGGATACTTAATAAAACACACCCTTCCAAGTGCCAAATACAACCGGTGATCGCTCTCTTATAGGGCGACGAGGGGAGGATCATCGGTTAGGGTTATGCTATGCGATGCTACTTGGAGGACTTCAGTCTATTCTCTTTTGCATGCTGCAAGACGGAGGCTGCCAGAAGCGTAGTCTTCGAAAGGACTAGCTATCCCCCTCTTATTCCGGCATTCTGCAGTTCAGTCCACATACGATAGCCTTATTCCAGTTGATACCAATGCATACATATGTAGTATAGCTCCTTGCTTGCGAGTACTTTGGATGAGTACTCACGGTTGCTTTCTCCCTCTTTTCTCCCTATCCCTTCTACCTGGTTGTCGCAACCAGATGTTGGAGCCCAGGATCCAGACGCCACCGTCGATGACGACTCCTACTACACCGAAGGTGCCTACTATATACTACGTGCTGCCCGCTGACGACGACCAGGAGTAGTTAGGAGGATCCCAAGCAGGAGGCCTGCGCCTCTTTCGATCTGTATCCCAGTTTGTGCTAGCCTTCTTAAGGCAGACTTGTTTAACTTATGTTTGTACTCAGATATTGTTGCTTCCGCTGACTCGTCTATGATTGTTCTCTTGTATTCGAGCCTTCGAGGCCCCTGGCTTGTAATATGATGCTTGTATGACTTATTTTATTTGTAGAGTTGTGTTGTGATATCTTCCCGTGAGTCCCTGATCTTGATCGTACACGTTTGCGTGTATGATTAGTGTACGGTCAAATCGGGGGCGTCACAAGTTGGTATCAGAGCCGACTGCCTGTAGGAATCCCCCTTCCACACTCCTTGGCCGAAGTCGAGTCTAGACATTACAAAACTTTTACTAACATGGCAGTGTGTCTTACGGGCACATGTCGCCATCGGGTGGTATTAGGATCTTTTACTCCTCGATCCTTACTCTGGGACTCTGAGCTCTCTTCTATTCGGGTTAAATGATTTTACTAAAAACAAAACTAACTTTAGGTTCTCGAAAGTACTTTCTCCCGGAGAGCCCCTCACTTCAGATGATCGCCTGGTGCACTAGAAGAATTCGAAGATACTCTCTGATGTTCTCTAGAGACTTTATGGCGTCGCTTTTGCAATTCCCCTCCATCGATAAACCCCTATGGATAACCACGTATACTCGCCATTCATACAATGCTTCCTAGTTGGTCTTGTTATTACAAGATACCCCGAAATACCCGTCGTTGTTTCGATAATCCTTTGGGCTTACTACCTTGCTGTTCTTTGTCACCTGAATACCCCTACGGATAATTCTCGCACTTATCGAGTATCCGCTCATCCCCCAGTTGTTCATGTGTTTCACAATGGTCATCGAAATACTATTCGACCCTCCAAAAATCCTTAGTAGCTTATTGCTCTGCAATTCTTGTCTGCTTGCATGATGGATGCTTTCCATATGTCTGGCAATATTCATTAGTATCCTTAGGCACCGTCATTTTGATCCCTTTGATTCAACATGAGTGCAAATGCACGCAATCATCAGTTGATCCTTTTAAATTAATTTTCCGGCTCAGACGTCATTTTAAACATGAGCTGGTTGTCAACAAATCCAATTGTCGTCAATTGTACCCCTAAGGCTATTCAACTTATCCATCCCTAATTAGAACATTGCTTCTGATCCCTTGATTTGAAAATCATAATTCATTTGCATTTGGGCTCTGGATTAGTCAGTTGTTTCCATAATCCAATGCCTTTGCATTGTTACTTCCTCTGGTTGTGTGCCGATGCTCACGTCAGCTCTGTTATGGACCGGCAGATCCTTTAATGGATTTTATCCGACATCGTCCTTCATATTTAATAACCTTGTGAGCCTACCCTCGGGTACATAATGCCTTTGGTAAATTGTATCCTCTTCTTGGCCAACCATGCTCTGCTTTCGAGCTTCTGTATTTACTTTTGAAACTTGTGGTATATGTTACAAAGATGCCCGATAGGTTGAACCTATGACTTCCACAAATCCGTGAGAACCCGAAAGTTTTCACAAGTCATACTCTTCCGGTGTTCTACCAGATAAATTCTAACACTACAGTTTTATCAAAGCGACAGGTGAATGAAATGTTATGCATTAAAGAAGTGGGAGTCGACCTTGAACTTTGTGTTCATGCCCATGAAAATGATGTAGACCATCTCGGAAGGTTCTTGCAAAATGATTATCCAGCTGTATGATTCTTTCGGTATTTTTGAAATTGATTCCTTACAGTTACGGTTCCGACCATGTTGTCCTGATCTGATATATCTGATGGGAATTCATTCCAGTGCCTCGTCTATTTTTGGCAAGGTTGAAGTATCTACTGTCATAGGTCAATGACTCGGTTCTACTTCTATCATGCTCTACCTTCGAGTATTACCCCCTGGTATCTCGGAGATGCCTTGCCATTGCACCACTTCTTACTAACTTTGTTGAAGTAATGTCTTTCCTTGTCATAATCACTCTACGGGTTCTGGGTTGTTGTCAACCGAGGGCACCGACTAGTGAAATTATTTCGCACTACAAATCAAGTACCCCTAGTATTTTTACTAGGAAATTCCGAACCCAATCTGGTCATTCCTAAACTATCGGCTGCATCCTGGTCTCTCTACTTTTGACTGTGCTACCGCGTCCTTCTCTGGGGCATGAATTCTTTAGTGTGTGAGCACAACTTACGTCGAGCTTTCAACATCATGTTGCTTGTCTTGAAAGGCAACTTTGGTCCCGAGCTTGCATATTATATATTGGTCCTATAACTTGCCACTTCGTCATTTCCTTGCTTGTTGTCGTTGTTGTTTGATTGCATCCTCTTGAAACCTCCCGGCAAATGTGTTGGATCACCTTCAACACTTTGACTTCTTCTGGGATATCAATTGAGTTCATGATGAGAAATATCATCCTTGCCCTCGATGATCTTTGTTATCATCGACCACCTTATTGACTTCCCTCCAACACAAACTTGATTGAGATTTCTGTTATACCTTGAGTTACTTGCTATCCAGCATCTGTTCTTCTTTACCTTGGAGTATTACCGTCTTTTATGTTAAGAGTGTGGCAAGAATTTCACCCCCTCTTAAAAAAAATTCTTGGTATAGTGATACTTCTCACCATCATCATTCTTTCTTGGTTCCCGTGTTGATTCTAGCTGGGACACCAAGAGGTGAACGATGTTGCTTGGATTCTGTACTTCTAGCAACCATATTGCTTAATTGTCGACCTTTCGTTCTTAGACCATTGGTTATGGAATCACCATTCTAACATTGGACATGCTATCTAAGCCCATATTTCGGGTGCACATTTCAACCAATGTTTAATTGTGTATGTTTTCCTCGAGCATACATCATTAAGTCAATTGATCTAGATAAGGTTATCTCCTTGTTCACATAGTTGGGGAAATCCATCTTTTGGAAACCTCAATGGATTGTCGCTGAGTCATTCAGTCACCTCCTCACCTCCCCTTGATCTAATGGTGAACCCTTGTTCGGAACTCGCTCCCATAGTTCATTTCTCGAGAATCTTACAATGTCATGCCGTCAATTTGTGTTGCACCTTTTCTTCTCAGACATCCCGAGTCTGAGGTATCTTGACACCAATCAGATCTGAATCTCGGTCAGATATGATGGTTGGAACATATTTTCAAGAGTTATAACATTGATCCTCATATGACTCGGTAAGGTGATGTCATGCCTAGCACACCTGGCCGGAGGCCCTATTGTTATAAATTCCTTTCAGTAAGGTTATCCATTCTTCCATGAGGAAATCGTAAGACTTATTCTACAAGTTATTCCTGATGGATCCTTTGTGTATCCAAGGTCTAACCTTTGCTTGAAGACCCTGTTAGTGCTATCTCGAAGCATGTCTATGGTACTTCGATTTTCAACAAGAACAACTGAAGCCCAATGCTAAATGTTTCCTGCTCAATTATCCAAACACCGTTGTATGGGTAATGTCATGAAATTTCTCTCCCCTACCTAAACAGTTTTCTACATTATATCCTGTCACGGATATCATGCTCTGTTTGTCCTTGGGAAGGATATACCCCTGGAATATGTGTTTCAACACATTTTCCTTTCCATTGTTCTATTTAATCTGATAATCATATTTTCCTTTCCATTGGCTTGTTTGACCTTTTCTTGTGATCTATATAATCTAAGCAGTAATAATTCACTGCTTATGTAAACACCTCGGTGTACAACTCTGTCAGTGAGACCCTGTTACTATTGTTGATGACATTCCGGTAGCCGCCGATGGACGAGAACTTTGCCTATTGGTCCGCCTCGTTCAACGAGCAGGAAAATGGTTCTCTTCGTCCCTCGCCCTTGGTATCGATGTTGCTGCCGACATAACTGACGGACTATCCTCTGACATGCCTCGCTTACATGATCGTGTAAGACGTCATCACCTTCCTACTTTTAACCCACATGGTGGGCCCATAACCCACAGTTCCACAGGATCAAAACCTGACTCCCCTGTACACCCCCTGTTTTCAAAGTTATTCCTCGCGCGTGGCCTCGTATGTAGTTCACGGGCCACCTTCCTAGTGATCTATTCTGGCAACAGACGCAATACTTAATCTCGTTGCTCTGGACGCCTTTTTCACTTTGTTTCAGGCTTCGAACGATTGCCTACCCGTTTGAAACTTCTCTTGGTACCTTCTTACTTTACTCTCGATATTTTCTTAAGTATCTATTGGAGGGTTACCTTCTACCACATTCCCTGAGTTATCTGCCAGATAGTTGACCTTGAAGGTCCATTCTTCTAAAGTTACGCCTTATCATTATCGTAAGTACAATAGAGGTCCCGAGGAAATGATGACAAGTTTATCATGATGCATTGGAATAAAGAATTGAAGACATCAACGAAAGGGATTAACTTCTTCGAGAAGATCAGTTAGAATGTCGTAACCAGAACTTTCCCCCTTACTCCCCTCCTAAATCTCGGGACGAGATTTCTTGTAGTGGAGGAGAATTGTGACGCCCGGATAATCAAGCTACAGTAACCTCTGCTAATAATGCCACGTCACCTCAATTACGGTTGCTAATCTCGTGTTAGTTCGAAACCGATTCAAATTCAAATTCAAAAGAAAAGCAAACAACAAAAGTAACAAAAAATCAAAACTAAAATGTTCGGGTTGTTTCAAATAAATCGTAAGCAATTATGGTGGAGAAACCAAGCTTTTAAAAAAATGCTTAAATGAACTATAAGGATTTAAACATTAGCAAAAACAATTAATTACATGCCTTTTTCAATTAATAAATTACTAAACTATTTTATTTTGTCACCAAACTTTTTGTGGCATTGGGGTATTTTGTAAAACTAATTTAGGTACTGCTTGTATATTTTATAAAATGAAAATATATAGAAAATAAACTAGAAAACTAATAAACAGAAAACAAATAAATACAAAAAAGGGAAACAGAACCTCCCCCTGGGCCATTCGGCCCAGCTGCTGGCCAGCCCAGCTGGCCCCAATCGGCCCACCCTCGCACCACTTAGCCCCCCCCCATGCCCCCAAACCCTAGCGCACGACGCCCCACTCGCCCCCACTCTCTCTGCCCCCTCGCTCCCCCGATCCAGATCGGGATCAGGGTGACCGCGCCCTCGACGCCCGATGTCGCCGCCGAACGCCGTCGCCCCCTCCCCGCCTAGACCTCGCCGGCGCTTTCCCCCACCGGCCTGCCTCCTCGACGCCGACGACGTCCCCGTCCTCCCCCACGAGCCCCGCTGCCTAGACTCTACACCCGACGTGAGGCCCTCCCTCCTTCTCCTATGCCCCACCCCGCACTGCATCGCCGTGCACGCCGCTCGGGGCCGCGCCTCACGCTCCGCCCGCTGCGCCGTTGTTGCCTTAGCCCGCACGCGCCGTCCCGCGCACTCCGCTGGCCTCCTCGTCACGAGCCTCGTGCGCCTCCCCCCTGCTCGCTGCTGCTCCGGCGCGGCTCCGCCCACGCCACCGCACAGCCGCCGCACTCCGCGTCCCTGACCGGCGCCCGCTGCGTGTCGTCCCACGGCGCTCCCCGCCCCTGCTGCTCCTTCCCCATGCGACGCGCTGTCGTCTCTCCCCCTCCTGCGCCTTGTCCGCCTTGGCCTCGCCCTCGCCCTGCAACTCGCCTCGCCACCACTGCCTGCAGCTACTGCTGCTCCGCTGCCGTGTGCCATCTGCCGCGACGGCCCTCTCCGCTACCCGCGCCGCCCTGCTCCGGTTGCGGCCGCAACCGTCGGTGCCCACAGGCCGTTGCCCTTCACCCCAACGCCAGTCGCCGCCTCTTCGGTGGCTCGCCGGAGCCCCGTCCGCCCCATCGTGGCCGCCGCTCCCCAACCGCGCCCAAACGGGATGGGCGTCAGCCCCAGCGCCTGAAACCCGTCTACCCAGCGCCCGTTAAGGCCGCTGGGCCTATGACAGCTAGGCCCCACCCCCCCATGTGCCAATGACAGGTGGGCCTAGACCCAGAACGAAAACGATTTATAAAAATATATATAATTAATTAAAAATAAATAAATTAGTCATAAGTAAATAAAAATGTTAATTAATTAATTAATTAACTTAATTAATCCTGTTTAATTAAACTAATTAAACATTAGGTACCTAGTTAACTAATTAAACTGATTAATAGGTTAATTAGGTTATTATACCTATGACATGTGGGACCCACACGTCAGTGACCCAGTCAACACCTCTGTTGACTGCTGACATCATGTTGCTATCATGATGACGTCAGCATGTACTGTTCTGGATAATGTTAGAATTAAGTAATTAAATAAATCCTAAAAAATGATTTAAACCTTTTAAAATTAATATAAAATAAACCGTAACCCGGATGAAAATACTTTGTACATGAAAGTTGCTCAGAACGACGAGACAAATCCGGATACGCAACCCGTTCGTCCGCCACACCTCCCTAACCTATCGAACTCGCAACTTTCCCCCTCCGGCTCCTTTGCCCGAAAACGCGAAACACCGGGGATACTTTCCCCGATGTTTCCCCCCTTCACCGGTATCACCTCATACCGCGTTAGGGCACCCCTAGCATCATTACTTGTCTTGTCATGCATCGTTATGCATCTGTTTGCATTGTATTCATTGTTTCTTCCCTCCTCTTCTTCCGCTAGACACCGAGACCGACGCCGCTGCTACCCAGTACGACTACGGAGTTGACGACCCCTCTCTCTCTTGTCAGAGCAACCAGGCAAGACCCCCCCTTTGATCACCAGATATTGCCTACTCTTCTCTATACTGCTTGCATTAGAGTAGTGTAGCATGTTACTGCTTTCTGTTATTCCTATCCTGATGCATAGCATGTCCTTGCTACTACTGGTGTTACCATTACCTGCTATCCTACTGCTTAGTATAGGATGCTAGTGTTCCATCAGTGGCCCTACACTCTTGTCCGTCTGCCATGCTATACTACTGGGCCGTGATCACTTCGGGAGGTGATCACGGGCACATACTATATACTTTACACAGTTACATTACCTATGGTACTGTTCGGAGTTGGGGGCTGAAGGGGCAGGTGGCTCCATCCCGATAGAGGTGGGCCTGGGTTCCAGACGGCCCCCGACTGTTACTTTGTGGCGGAGCGACAGGGCAGGTTGAGACCACCTAGGAGAGAGGTGGGCCTGGCCCCGGTCGGTGCTCGAGGATACTTAACACGTTTAGCGAGATCTTGGTATTTGATCTGAGTCTGGCTACTGGCCTATACGCACTAACCATCTACGCGGGGACAGTTATGGGCACTCGACGTCGTGGTATCAGCCGAAGCCTTCGTGACGTCAGTGACTGAGCGGCGCGTGCTGGATTGGACTGGAACGCCTACTAGGCTAGGTCTGCTTCCGGCCGCCCTCGCAACGTGCAGGTGTGCAATGGGCGATGGGCCCAGACCCCTGCGCCATAGGATTTAGACCGGCGTGCTGACCTCTCTGTTGTGCCTAGGTAGGGCTGCGACATGTTGATCTTCCGAGGCCGGGCATGACCCAGAAAAGTGTGTCCGGCCAAATGGGATCGAGCGTGTTGGGTTATGTGGTGCACCCCTGCAGGGAAGTTAATCTATTCGAATAGCCGTGATCTTCGGTAACAGGACGACTTGGAGTTTGTAACATCCCAAATTTTCAATTTGGAATGTTATACATTAGATCATCATGCATATCATATTTTCTTGCATTTTGGTCGATCCTAGAAATTTCACGCAACTCAAGGACCCTCGGAGAGAGTTGGAGATTTCGTTATTTTCATATTTGAGTTTTCTCAAATCTTGAAAAGAGGATCATTTCATTTATTTATTTCATCTTCAATTATTTTTTTCCAATATCAAAATATGAGAGAGGGGAATAATATGACTTTCCCAAATTTAGGAAAAAATGAAGATTTAATAAGTAAATCAAATTTCGTTTTTCCGGTGTTCTTTTGCATTTTATTTGGATAGGGAAAAATGCGCGTTTTCAAAAATTTGCATTTTAGGTCCGGGAAAAAGTTCATTTTGCTTGACTCATTTTTAGGAGTCGGGGAAAACTTACTTTAGTTTTTTTCAGAGTTCGTTTAGATTTTCTTTCTTTTGTTTTTTTTCTGTGCGCGTAACCGTTTTAAAAAAAATCCCGCTAGGCCCAGCCGGCCAGGCCCAGCCGCCGCTAGGCCGAGTCCTAGTAGGACTCAGGCCGCCGCCCTTGCCCCTTGCCCCCTCCCCAAGCAAGAGCCCCCCCCTCCTATTTATACCCAACACCCCCCCCCTCTCCCCCACACCAAGCCGTCACCGCCCTTGCACCCCGCCGCCGCCGCCCGCGCGCAGCCCCGCCGCCTCCCTGACGCCGCCGCCTAGTCGCCGCGCCGCCGCCGCCCTTGCACCCCGCCGCCGCCAGAGCCCCCTCGTCGGAGCCTCGCCGGAGGTAGCCGCGCTGCGCCTCTCCTTTTCCTCGGTTCGGTTTTTTTTAGAAAACCGTTCCGGTTCTTTTCTTTTTCTTCCGGTTCTTTTTCTTTTCCTCTCCGGTTTTTTGTTTTGGTTTTTTCTGAAACCCTAGATCGGTTTTTCATTTTGTTTTCGGTTTAGTTGTTTAGCGAGCGTTCGCCGGACCGTTCGTCTTAACGAACGTGATCACCGGTTATTCCCGGTTAACGAACGTCCGTTCGTTTAACCGTTCTTCTTTTTCTTTTCGTTGGATTTATTCCGCGATCGCGATCTCAGATCCGATCTTCGTTCTAGTTTTTCTTCTCGCCCGTTTATCTGAATCAGGTGATTCAAGCGCCTGGAATTTCGTTTCGAAACCGCCGTTCCGACTAATCAACTTAAACAAGTTCTTGCCATTGTAAAATTTGACCTAGTTTCAACTTGCTAGAACCGAGTTGTTTTCTTCCGCCGTTTGTTTTCCGTTGCTTTGTTCGGTTCGTTCTTTCTTTGCAACTGGAGTTCTTAAGTTGAACTTTCTGGTTCGATCTCTTGTTCGAGTTTTACCTGTGCATTAGATGAGTACTTATTGTATGCTTGTTGTTTGTCTGCGATAGATTACCCGGAGTGCGCCGCCTATTACTTCGAATCTCTAGGTCTCGCGGATCATCAGCAAGGCAAGTAACACTTTGATCATACCTTTTCCACAACCCAGTTTTATTGCATTAGATCAATCCTCACACATTGCATGATTAGGATCTAATCAAATTGTGGGATGGGAAGTAGATGAGGTAGTACCTATTACCTGCTTATTATGAAACCTTTGGGAGTTACTTCTACGTTTGCTTATTATGCCATGCTATGCCAGTAGACGTGGATTGGGTGAGTGATATCCATGACAGATGTGAGTTTGATAATTATAAGCGTTTATCTAAGGTGGCAACTTAAACACACATCTGGGTGGATTGAGGCACCTAATGTCTATCAGGACTTGCCTATTTTCTTTTGGACTGCCACCCAGGCTCAAAGGGATCATAAGATCTTTCATGCTAGAAACTTACGTGTGCAGCCACAAGCCATTATGGGCTCTGGCATAGTTGATTAAGTCGTGCGAACTCTTACAGGATAGACTAGCAGATGTAGGGGAAAGTAGGTGTACCGGTCTATCCATCGTAAGGTGCTAGCGCTTCTGAAAGACTGTGTCTCGGTCATCCGTTTCTCAAACACCGTGTAGTGCGAGAAACCCAACGGAGGAGATCGAGTCTTGTGGGGAAAAGTGCGCAAACCTCTGCAGAGTGTAATAAACTAATCATGATTAGCCGTGTCCCCGGTTATGGACATCTTGAGTATCTAGTACTTGAATATCGTGTGAATCTCATCATGTTACTTCTAATTAATATTGTTGGGTTTTAATTGTTCACTTAATTGGGATCGAAATGCTGTCAACCATTCTCGATGTTCAACTACCATGATAGTTAAATAAATTCATTCCTTTGCAGTAGGGAAAAACTGGCTTTACGCAAAACTATAACCATAGAGCTTTCCACCAGCCATACATGCATATAGTGTAGCTCATTACTGTTCATTACCCTCTATGTGTTATTTTGCCAGCATATTCCATGTGCTGACCCGTTTTCGGGCTGCAACTTTCATGTTGCAGACTTTTTAGGCGACGAGTAAAGTGATGTTAGGTCGTGGTTCTATACTCAGTGATGCCGTTGGAGTTAATGGACCCATTTATCTTCCAAGTCTTCCGCTGTTATCGTTATTAGATGGCCTTAAGCCATATTTATTGTAATAAGTTCTCTTTGAGACATCGATGTAATAAGTGTGTGATTGCTACTCTGCTATAAATCCTTCGAAGTACTGTGTGGTGTCGGCATTACTGATCCAGGGATGACACCGGAGCACAGAGACTTGATCCATTCGGGTCGGGTCGCTACAGAGATGGTATCAGAGCCAGGTTGACTATAGGACACGACCACTAAGTTAAAGCCATAGATCACTATTCTCTCCTCATTTTCTAACTCCTCATCTTTTCTACTCTTTAGGATGAAGGACGCGAAGATCAAGTACGCTCAACCAGATGAAGGCACACCTTTTGGATTTCACTTGAAGTCACCAAGTACCTGAACATTGGATTACCAAGCTTCACGGGAACCTTCAACACCACTCTGCCTGAAGAGGAGCGCTGGAAGATTCAAGCTCACGTTTCGGGAAGGACATTCGCGCCAATCACGGAGCCCATAGATAGTGTTTTCAATGCACCAACCTGGAGTCTGGGAAAGAGCATGGCAGCCCATATCACCATAGGACGCATTGGAGAAGTTTATCAAGAAGACCTCAAGGACACAATCTACCAGATTTGCGGACGCCGAGATGAACAATGGGAGTTAGTCAGCACCAAGAAGGATAGATCCATTGCAGCTTTCATCCGGGAGTTAAACCAGCACATTCGACGCCACGAGAACCAGATGTGCAATGATATGATAGAGTTGAAGAATGCGAAGGCTAGGATCATCGAGCTAGAAGGAGAACTGAAGGCTACACGCAAGGACTACATGGACGAGATCGTAGCTCTAGCAAGGCACAATGGCGATCTTAAACAGGAGATTGAAGAACTCAAGAGGGAGTTAGCATCCAGGAAGGAAGACATGTACATCGCATGTCCAGACAACTACATCATCATCGACGACACCGATTCGGATCCAAGTGAACCCGACTTTGAAGACGAAGCTGGAGCGGATATCATGGAGTCTTCCACCGATTCAAATTTCTAGATGACCTCCAAATATTAGTAGTATTTCCCCCATGTATACACTATAGTTCGAACACTTTTGCGATAGTTCTAGACCGTTTGTATGCCCTTGTTTGATTGAATGAAGTGATTTTGTGTGTATTTGCTCATGTGCATTGGGGTAGTGTTTTCTCTTTAGACCTCACTCTATTCTTAATTCTCATCTTTTCTAAACCCTCAAATGCCTCCGCGACGTGACAATGGATTTCCACCAGAACTCACTCAGTTGATCCAGCAACAGAATCAATTGATGCAGATGTTAGTCCAGAATCAGCAAAACAACAACAACAACAACAACCCACGCTTCACGTCGAGGACTTGGAGCAGTGCTTATGCAGGAAGGGAGAGTTGTTTCGTATGCTTCACGACAATTGAAGCCTCATGAGTTGAATTACGCCACACATGATTTGGAGTTAGCAGCCGTAGTGCATGCATTGAAGACCTGGAGACATTTCCTCATTGGAAATCATTGTGAGGTGTACACGGATCACAAGAGTTTGAAGTACATTTTCACGCAGAAGGAGTTGAATCTCAGACAAAGGAGATGGTTGGAGCTCATCAAGGATTATGATATGAGGTTGCATTACCATCCCGGAAAAGCTAATGTAGTAGCTGACGCATTGAGCCGTAAGAGCCATGTCAATACATTAATAACGGAGGTAATACCCAAGGAGTTATCAGAAAACCTTCGTGAACTAAGTTTAGAGATAGTTCCGAAAGGCTATGTAGCAGCATTGGAGATTCAGTCAACATTGATGGATAAAAGCAGAGAGGCTCAGAAATCTGACAAGGAAATTGCTTCTATAAAGGAGAAACTAAGCGAAGGGATTTTGTGAGGATGAGCACGATACCCTATGGTTTGAGGACCGTGTTTATGTGCCAAATGACCCGGAGATCAGGAAGTTGATTCTGCAAGAGGCACATGATTCACCATATTCGATTCACCCAGGAAATACCAAGATGTATCTGGATTTAAAGGAAACATTCTGGTGGACCGGAATGAAGAAGGATATTGCAGCATATGTAGCAGTTTGTGATGTGTGTCATAGAGTGAAGGCAGAACATCAGAAGCCAGCTGGATTGTTGCAACCATTGCCGATACCCGATTGGAAGTGGGATAAGATAGGTATGGATTTTATCACAAGACTACCCAGGACGAAGGCAGGCTATGACTCGATATGGGTAGTAGTTGATCGTTTGACGAAGGTAGCACATTTCATTCCAGTTAAGACCACTTACACCAGTGCTAAGTTGGCAAAGATATACATGACTAGGATCATCTGTTTGCATGGAGTTCCGAGGAGTATTGTATCAGATAGAGGAACCCAATTTACCTCAAAGTTTTGGAATCAGTTGCATGAAACTTTGGGAACCAGGCTACAGTTCAGCACCGCTTTTCATCCGCAGACAGATGGACAGACCGAGAGAGTCAATCAGATTTTGGAAGATATGCTGAGAGCTTGTGCACTAGATTATGGATCTAGTTGGGACGATAACTTGCCGTATGCGGAGTTTTCTTATAACAACAGTTACCAAACCAGTTTGAAGATGTCACCTTTCGAAGCTTTGTACGGAAGGAGGTGCAGGACACCGTTGTCATTGGACGAAGTTGGAGATCGTCAATTCTTTGGACCAGATTTGATTAAGGAGTCTGAACGAAAAGTTAAGTTGATTCGCGATAGGCTCAAGGTAGCCCAATCCAGGCAGAAGAGCTACGCAGATTCTAAACGCAAGGAGATAGTTTACGAAACCGGAGACAGAGTTTATCTCCGAGTATCCCCACTTCGAGGAGTTAAGCGCTTTGGAGTTAAGGGAAAATTAGCACCGCGTTTCGTTGGACTGTATAAGATCTTGCAACGTATGGGAGAAGTCGCTTATAAGTTGGAATTACCCGAGGGACTGTCGGGAGTACATGATGTATTCCATGTTTCTCAGCTGAAGAAATGTCACGCCGAGATGGCGGAGGTACCGCTAAGAGATACAGTGCCACTTGAAGCGATTCAGTTGAAGGACGACTTAACGTATGAGGAGAAACCAGTCAAGATTCTCGAGTTTGCCAGTAGAGTTACCCGCAGCAAGGTTATCAAGTTTTGCAAGGTTCAGTGGAACCACCACTCAGAGGATGAAGCCACCTGGGAGAGAGAAGAAGATTTGCTCAAGAACCACCCTCACCTATTTTCTAGCCAACCCGAATCTCGAGGACGAGATTCATCTTAAGGGGGGTAGGTTTGTAACATCCCAAATTTTCAATTTGGAATGTTATACATTAGATCATCATGCATATCATATTTTCTTGCATTTTGGTCGATCCTAGAAATTTCACGCAACTCAAGGACCCTCGGAGAGAGTTGGAGATTTTGTTATTTTCATATTTAGGTTTTCTCAAATCTTGAAAAGAGGATCATTTGATTTATTTATTTCATCTTCAATTATTATTTTCCAATATCAAAATATGAGAGAGGGGAATAATATGACTTTCCCAAATTTAGGAAAAAAATGAAGATTTAATAAGTAAATCAAATTTCGTTTTTCCGGTGTTCTTTTGCATTTTATTTGGATAGGGAAAAATGCGCGTTTTCAAAATTTTGCATTTTAGGTCCGGGAAAAAGTTCATTTTGTTCGACTCATTTTTAGGAGTCGGGGAAATTTTACTTTAGTTTTTTTTCGGAGTTCATTTAGATTTTCTTCTTTTGTTTTTTTTCTGCGCGCGTAACCGTTTTAAAAAAATCCCGCTAGGCCCAGCCGCCCCGCCGCCGCTAGGCCGAGTCCTAGTAGGACTCAGGCCGCCGCCCTTGCCCCTTGCCCCCTCCCTAAGCAAGAGCCCCCCCTCCTATTTATACCCAACACCCCCCCCCCTCTCCCCCACACCAAGTCGCCGCCGCCCTTGCACCCCGCCGCCGCCGGAGCCCCCTCGCCGGAGGTAGCCGCGCCGTGCCTCTCCTTTTCCTCGGTTCAGTTTTTTTTAGAAAACTGTTCCGTTTCTTTTCTTTTTCTTCCGGTTCTTTTTCTTTTCCTCTCCGGTTTTTCGTTTCGGTTTTTTTCCGAAACCCTAGATCGGTTTTCCGTTTTGTTTTCGGTTTAGCTGTTTAGCGAGCGTTCGCCGGACCGTTCGTCTTAACGAACGTGATCACCGGTTATTCCCGGTTAACGAACGTCCGTTCGTTTAACCGTTCTTCTTTTTCTTTTCGTCGGATTTATTCCGCGATCGCGATCTTAGATCCGATCTTCGTTCTAGTTTTTCTTCTCGCCCGTTTATCGGAATCAGGTGATTCAAGCGCCTGGAGTTTCGTTTCGAAACCGCCGTTCCGACTAATCAACTTAAACAAGTTCTTGCCACTGTAAAATTTGACCTAGTTTCAACTTGCTAGAACCGAGTTGTTTTCTTCCGCCGTTTGTTTTCAGTTGCTTTGTTCGGTTCGTTCTTTCTTTGCAACCGGAGTTCTTAAGTTGAACTTTCTGGTTCGATCTCTTGTTCGAGTTTTACCTGTGCATTAGATGAGTACTTATTGTATGCTTGTTGTTTGTTTGCGATAGATTACCCGGAGTGCGCCGCCTGTTACTTCGAATCTCTAGGTCTCGCGGATCATCAGCAAGGCAAGTAACACTTTGATCATACCTTTTCCACAACCCAGTTTTATTGCATTAGATCAATCCTCACACATTGCATGATTAGGATCTAATCAAATTGTGGGATGGGAAGTAGATGAGGTAGTACCTATTACCTGCTTATTATGAAACCTTTGGGAGTTACTTCTATGTTTGCTTATTATGCCATGCTATGCCAGTAGACGTGGATTGGGTGAGTGATATCCATGACAGATGTGAGTTTGGTAATTTTAAGGGTTTATCTAAGGTGGCAACTTAAACACACATCTGGGTGGATTGAGGCACCTGATGTCTATTAGGACTTGCCTGTTTTCTTTTGGACCGCCACCCAGGCTCAAAGGGATCATAAGATCTTTCATGCTAGAAACTTACGTGTGCAGCCACAAGCCATTATGGGCTCTGGCATAGTTGATTAAGTCGTGTGAACTCTTACAGGGTAGACTAGTAGATGTAGGGGAAAGTAGGTGCACCGGTCTATCCATCGTAAGGTGCTAGCGCTTCTGAAAGACTGTGTCTCGGTCATCCATTTCTCAAACACCGTGTAGTGCGAGAAACCTAACGGAGGCGATCGAGTCTTGTGGGGAAAAGTGCGCAAACCTCTGCAGAGTGTAATAAACTAATCATGATTAGCCGTGTCCCCAGTTATGGACATCTTGAGTATCTAGTACTTGAATATCATGTGAATCTCATCATGTTACTTCTAATTTATATTGTTGGGTTTTAATTGTTCACTTAATTGGGATCGGAATGCTGTCAACCATTCTCGATGTTCAACTACCATGATAGTTAAATAAATTCATTCCTTTGCAGTAGGGAAAAACTGGCTTTACGCAAAACTGTAACAATAGAGCTTTCCACCAGCCATACATGCATATAGTATAGCTCATTACTGTTCATTACCCTCTATGTGTTATTTTGCCAGCATATTCCATGTGCTGACCCATTTTCGGGCTGCAACTTTCATGTTGTAGACTTTTCAAACGACGAGTAAAGTGTTGTTAGGTCGTGGTTCTATACTCAGTGATGCCGTTGGAGTTAATGGATCCATTTATCTTCCAAGTCTTCCGCTGTTATCGTTATTAGATGGCCTTAAGCCATATTTATTGTAATAAGTTCTCTTTGAGACATCGATGTAATAAGTGTGTGATTGCTACTCTGCTATAAATCCTTCGAAGTACTGTGTGGTGTCAGCATTACTGATCCAGGGATGACACCGGAGCACAGAGACTTGATCCATTCGGGTCAGGTCGCTACAGAGTTGTACCTTGACCTTATGACAACTAGAACCGGATACTTAATAAAACACACCCTTCCAAGTGCCAGATACAACCGGTGATCGCTCTCTCATAGGGCGACGAGGGGAGGATCATCGGTTAGGGTTATGCGATGCGATGCTACTTGGAGGACTGCAGTCTATTCTCTTCTGCATGCTGCAAGACGGAGGCTGCCAGAAGTGTAGTCTTCGAAAGGACTAGCTATCCCCCTCTTATTCCGGCATTCTGCAGTTCAGTCCACATACGATAGCCTTATTCCAGTTGATACCAATGCATACATATGTAGTATAGCTCCTTGCTTGCGAGTACTTTGGATGAGTACTCACGGTTGCTTTCTCCCTCTTTTCTCCCTATCCCTTCTACCTGGTTGTCGCAACCAGATGTTGGAGCCCAGGATCCAGACGCCACCGTCGATGACGACTCCTACTACACCGAAGGTGCCTACTATATACTACGTGCTGCCCGCTGACGACGACCAGGAGTAGTTAGGAGGATCCCAAGCAGGAGGCATGCGCCTCTTTCGATCTGTATCCCAGTTTGTGCTAGCCTTCTTAAGGCAGACTTGTTTAACTTATGTTTGTACTCAGATATTGTTGCTTCCGCTGACTCGTCTATGATTGTTCTCTTGTATTCGAGCCTTCGAGGCCCCTGGCTTGTAATATGATGCTTGTATGACTTATTTTATTTGTAGAGTTGTGTTGTGATATCTTCCCGTGAGTCCCTGATCTTGATCGTACACGTTTGCGTGTATGATTAGTGTACGGTCAAATCGGGGGCGTCACACCTATCTTTCTCTATGTCTGATTAAAACTCCACACCCATAAGTATTGCGTGAGTGTCAGCAATTGTGAAAGATTATATGATAGTTGAGTATGTGGACTTGCTAAAAAGCTCTTATACATTGACTCTTTCCTATGTTCTGATAAATTGCAATTGCTTCAATGAACGAGATTGTAGTTTGTTAGTTTTCAATGAAGTTTATGATTCATACCTGATATTGTGATTGAATTATTACTCTAGCATTAGAGATCATCTGACAAAAATTATATAAGTTGCTGTTATAAGAATGATCATGATGCCCTCATGTCCATATTTATTTTTATCGACACCTTCATCTCTAAACATGTGGACATATTTTTCGATTCGGCTTTTCGCTTGAGGACAAGCGAGGTCTAAGCTTGGGGGAGTTGATACGTCCATTTTGCATCATGCTTTTATATCAATATTTATTGCATTATGGGCTGTTATTTCACATTATGTCACAATACTTATGGCTATTCTCTCTTATTTTACAAGGTTTACATAAGGAGAGAGAATGCCGGCAGCTGGAATTCTGGACTAGAAAAGGAGCAAATATTAGACACCTATTCTGCACAACTCCAAAAGTCCTGAAACTCCATGGAACACCTTATAATAAATAATGAAAATTCCTCGCCAAAGATGAAGACTAGGGGGGCCACACCCTTCTCACGAGGGTGGGGGGCGCGCCCCCCTACCTCGTGGGCCCCCTGGTGGCTCTCTGATGACCATCTTCTCCTATATGAAGTCTTTCGTCGAGAAAAAAATAAGAAGCAACCTTTTGGGACAAAACTCCGCCGCCACGAGGCGGAACCTTGGTGGATCCAATCTAGAGCTCTAGCAGAGCTGTTCTGCCGGGGAAACTTCCCTCCCGGAGGGGGAAATCATCGCCATCGTCATCACCAACGCTCCTCTCATCGGGAGAGGGCAATCTCCATCAACATCTTCATCAGCACCATCTCATCTCAAGACCCTAGTTCATCTCTTGTATCCAATTCTTGTCTCCAAGCCCGGGATTGGTGCTAGTAGGTTGCTAGTAGTGTTAATTACTCCTTGTAGTTGATGCTAGTTGGTTTAATTGGTGGAAGATCATATGTTCAGATCCTTTATGCATATTAATACCCCTCTGATTATGAACATGTTTATGCTTTGTGAGTAGTTACGTTTGTTCCTGAGGACAAGGGAGAAGTCTTGCTATTAGTAGTCATGTGAATTTGGTATTCGTTCGATATTTTGATGAGATGTATGTTGTCTAGCCTCTAGTGGTGTTATGTGAACGTCGACTACATAACACTTCACCATTATTTGGGCCTAGAGGAAGGCATTGGGAAGTAATAAGTAGATGATGGGTTGCTAGAATGACAGAAGCTTAAACCTAGTTTATGCGTTGCTTCGTAAGGGGCTGATTTGGATCCATATGTTTCATGCTATGGTTAGGTTTACCTTAATACTTTCGTTGTAGTTGGAGATGCTTGCGATAGAGGTTAATCATAAGTGGGATGCTTGTTCAAGTAAGAACAACACCCAAGCACCGGTCCACCCACATATCAAATTATCAAAGTACCGAACGCGAATCATATGAACGTGATGAAAACTAGCTTGATGATATTCCCATGTGTCCTCGGGAGCGCTTTTCATTATATAAGAGTTTGTCCAGGCTTGTCCTTTGCTACAAAAAGGATTGGGCCACCTTGCTGCACTTAATTTACTTTTGTTACTTGTTGCTCGTTACAAATTATCTCATTACAAAACTATCTGTTACCACTTATTTCAGTACTTGCAGAGAATACCTTGCTGAAAACCGTTTATCATTTCCTTCTGCTCCTCTTTGGGTTCGACACTCTTACTTATCGAAAGGACTACAATAGATCCCCTATACTTGTGGGTCATCAGGCATATTCATATCTCAGGAGAAATACCTCAAGGATGTACTGAGGAAATTTGGCATGCAAGATTGCAAAGGAGTCAAAATCCCTATGCCCACAAATGGCCATCTATGCACTAATGAAAATGGTATTGACTTCGATCAAAAGGTATACCGCTCCATGATTGGTTCTTTATTGTACTTATGTGCATCTAGGCCATATATTATGCTTAGTGTTTGCATGTGTGCCCGATTTCAAGCTACACCGAAGGAATCACACCACAAGGCTGTGAAGCATATTCTTCAATATCTAGCTCACACACCAACACTTGGATTATGGTATCCCAAGGGCTCGGCTTTTGATCTCATTGGATATTTAGACTCTGACTATGCTGGTGATCGTGTGGACCGCAAGTCAACATCTGGCACATGCCATTTCCTCGGACGATCCTTGGTCTGTTAGTCCTCGAAGAAATAGAACTACGTATCACTGTCTACTACTGAAGCTGAGTACATTGTTGTTGGTTTTTGCTGTGCTCAACTGCTATGGATGAAGCAAACTCTCAAGGACTGTGACGTCAACGTGAAGAATGTGCCACTCTACTGTGACAATGAGAGTGCCATCAAGATTGCTCATAACCCAGTTCAGCACTTGATAGAGGCGAAGGTGTCCTGATGTTTCGATGAGATAGATATCGTTTTCCGTGGGAGTTGACTTTGATGATCCGACTACGAACGTGCGAAGACGTCGCACCTTAGCAATTGCTAAACCAACTTCCGAGGGTTATTGACCATGCCAGAGCATGATCAACCTGACCACGAGGGTCTATTTCCTACGAGCAAACGAAGAACAAGCAAGAAACTGAGATTGCAATCTAGATATTGCGAATAAAAGAGGAAAGCTTTATTAATGAAGGTGGGGTTCTGTGACATCTTGGTCTGGTCGTTGGACACAAATGAAGTACGCGAAGTTGCAGCTATGGCGAACTTTTAATCTAAACAAAACCCAAAGTCTAAACGATGCCCTAAAGGCTGTATATATGGAGGAAGAGGGGGGAATTTCGTGGCCCTTGGAGGAGGGGTCCGAAAATAACCCTAACTCTTGTTTCCCCACACATATGGACTCTAAAAATAGCCTGTACTTAAGTATTTCGAAAATACATGGGCCTGGCCCAATAATAAGGTGACGCAGCACCTAGAATAGCCTCTGGACAAAATTTATGAAGTGGCGTCTTGTATATTTTGTCCAAGGCTGCATGCACTCCTTATGGTGGCTTCAAAGTCCTGAAATCATCACTTGTAACTCCGTTCTTGATCCTCTTGCGCATGCCATCATCTCCATGTTTGAAGTTGCTCCAAGGTTCATCTTTCTTGTCCAAGCTATGCCCTTCATTTTTAAGCAAAACAAATGTATCCAATTTAGGCAGCATCATATTCTCACGAACATTAGAATCGTTACCACCTGATAATTCAATTGGCGTGTGCGAGCTCTAGTAATTGGTCCAGTATGTGTAGCAACAGGGGTTGTGGGTGTAACAATGGTATTGATGTCCTCATCATCCTCCCCTTCTTGAAATGAAGTCGTCCTCGACGAAAGCTCATCTTCCTCACCAAAATAAGGCTTCAAATCTGAATGTTAAAAGTGGGACTAACCCCAAAATCTGCAGGCAGCTCAAGTTTATATGCATTATCATTTATTTTCTCTAACACCTTAAAAGGACCATCAGCACGTGGCATTAGCTTTCATTTGCGGAAATTAGGAAACCTATCCTTACGCAAATGTAACCAAACAAGATCTCCAGGTGCAAACACAACATGTTTTCTACCCTTATCTTCAACAAGTTTATATTTAGCATTCATACGCTCAATGTTTTCCTTAGTTAACTCATGCAATTTTAAAATCAATTCAACACGTTCTTTAGCATCAAAATTAACCTTCTCCGAAGATGGAAGAGGAAACAAATCAATAGGTGCACGAGGTAGGAAACCATACATAATTTCAAAAGGGCACATCTTAGTAGTAGAATGCAATGAATGATTATAAGCAAATTCAATATGAGGCAAGCATTCTTCCCACATTTTTTTTATTATTCTTCAAAACAGCCCTAAGCATAGTAGACAAAGTTCTATTAACTACTTCAGTTTGTCCATCCGTTTGGGGGTGACAAGTAGTACCAAAAAGCAGTTTAGTCCCCAACTTAGCCCATAAACATCTCCAAAAGTGGCTAAGAAATTTAGTATCATGATATGAAACAATAGTATTTGGCACACCATGCAAGCGAATAATTTCACGAAAGAACAAATCAACAACATTAGCAGCATCATCGCTTTTATGACATGGTATAAAGTGTGCCATTTTCGAGAACCTATCCACGACAACAAATATGCTATCCCTCCCCTTCTTTGTTCAAGGTAAACCTAAAACAAAGTTCATAGATATATCCTCCCAAGGAACACTAGGTACAGGCAAAGGCATATATAAACCATGAGGATTGAGTCGTGACTTAGCTTTTTGACATGTAGTGAAGCGAGCAACAAAACACTCAACATCCCGTCTCATCTTTGGCCAAAAGAAATGTGTAGCAAGTATATCCTTCGTCTTCTTGACGCCAAACTATCCCATTAATCCTTCTCCATGCGCCTCCTGCAACAACAAAAGATGAACGGAGCTAGCTGGAATGCATAGCTTGTTAGCACAAAACACAAATCCATCGTTTAGAACGAACTTGTTCCAAGTTCTCCCTTCCTTATAGTTCTGCAATACATCTTTAAATTCAGCATCATGCACATATTGATCTTTGATGGTCTCCAAACCAAATATTTTAAAGTCAAGTTGGGAAAGCATAGTACAACGACGAGACAATGCATCAGCAATAACATTTTCTTTACCATGTTTGTGTTTAATGACATAAGGAAAAGTCTCAATGAATTCAACCCATTTAGCATGTCTGCGGTTCAGTTTTTCTTGACTTTTAATGTGTTTCAAAGATTCATGATCAGAATGTATAACAAATTCCTTGGGCCATAAATAATGTTGCCATGTTTCTAAGGTTCGAACAAGAGCATATAATTCTTTATCATAAGTAGAATAGTTCAGACTAGGCCCACTCAATTTTTCAGAAAAGTATGCAATAGGTTTGCCATCTTGTAATAACACACCACCTAATCCAATTCCACTAGCATCACATTCAAGCTCAAAAGTCTTATTAAAATGAGAGAATTCCTTATTTGGCCCTTTCTTAAATTTTTCTTCCCTTTTTGGCCCTAAAAACATTTTCTTCCCTTTTTGACACACAAATTTTATTTTGTTCCCTCCATGACACTTCTGTCAATTTTGGTGACTAACATAGTGAAGTGCAACATAAAAAGTCGCTTTTACCCCTGCTTTAGCTCACTGGCAAAAAAATCCCCACCGCACCTTCTCGCCCGAGTCCACCCAAGCGTAAATAGCGGCGGCGGCGCGAGGCTGAGAGCGTACAACCTTTGCATGTACAGTTTTTTTAGGCAACCTACACGTACAACTTTTTTTAGCAAAACTTGCACGTACAGCTGCATGGGCCTATAATTCCAAAAAAACTTCAAGGGACCATAGCGTGACGTCACCATGTCGCAGGGCCCGCGTGACTTGCATGGTGGTTTAGCATGGCACGAGTCTTCAAGGTCGTGGTGCCTAGGTAGGAAAACTACCGGCCATCACTTTCTTTCTGTACCAAGAAAATAAGAAGAAGATTACAGAAAAGTTGCATTCGTACACGATGCAAAACTCTCGTCTGACCGTCTTTGTGATCGAGTGATTTAGCGAGAGACCAATGGCGTCGTCGCTGACCAGGCACTCACCTCCGGCAACACCACGCCCGTGCTTGTCGGCAGAACGCCAACAATATCTACTTGTTCGTCGACGCTAGACAGATACGCACCAACTCAACAACTGCAGGGTCGTATACTAATCCGTGCATGTTACGACTTCTCTTTTTTGTTTAAACTACATGGTCACTCTTAACCTGTCTCATTTCGGCCGGCTTATAAGTGGTAAACCGAATGCAACAGAATTAATATCCATCAAGTGGTAAAACGAATGCGCATGAGATGTCTGGTGAGCTCAAATCTTTTTTTGTTGCGGGAATCTGATGAGCTCAAATCTGTTACATGATACAGAAATAGTATTTTGGTTTCATTAGTCATTAGTCATCAAAAGACAAAACATATCACATCATGGCTGCTTTTGACTTGTAAATAATTTTGGTCACATAATATACCAGGGGTAGAATGGTCTTTTCATGTTAGACTAAACACTGTTATGTGCCAAAATTGATAGAAGTGTCATGTAGGGAACAAAATAAAAATTGTGTGTCAAAAAGGGAAAAATATATTTTTAGGGCCAAAAGGGGAATCAAAATTTAAGAAAGGGTCAAATAAAGAATTCTCTCTATTAAAATTAGGAAGTTGGAGTAAAGGAGCATGTGTCAACTTATCTTTCAATACCATGAAGGCTTCTTCCTGTGTGATACCCCAAACAAAAGGCACATCCTTCTTTGTAAGCTCGTTGAGAGGTGCAGCAATGGTGCTAAAATCTCTCACAAAACGCCTGTAGAAACCTGCGAGGCCAAGGAAACTCCTCACTTGTGTGACCGTTTTGGGTTGCGGCCAACTCTCAATAGCTTCAATCTTGGCTTTATAACCTTCAATTCCCTGTGGAGTAACAACATAGCCAAGAAAAGATACTCGGTCGGTGCAAAATGTGCACTTTCCAAGGTTACCAAACAAACGTGCATCCCGTAGAGCAATAAAAACAGCACGTAAATGTTCCAAATGTTCCTCCAAAGATTTGCTATAAATCAATATGTCATCAAAGTAAACTACCACAAATCGTCCAATGAAAGCACGTAAAACTTCGTTCATTAATCTCATGAAAGTACTAGGTGCATTAGTTAACCCAAAAGGCATGACTAACCACTCATATAATCCAAACTTAGTTTTAAAATGTTGTTTTCCATTCATCTCCCAATTTCATACGAATTTGATGGTATCCACTACGCAAATCAACTTTGGAGAATATTGTAGAGACACTCAATTCATCAAGCATATCATCTAGACTAGGAATAGGATGACGATAACAAATAGTAATATTATTAATGCCTCCACAATCAACGCACATACGTGGCGTACCATCCTTTTTCAGCACTAAAATGATAGGAACAGCACAAGGACTAAGGGATTCGCGTATATAACCTTTGTCGAGCAGTTCTTGTACTTGACGCATAATCTCCTTCGTCTCCTCTGGATTGGTACGGTATGGTGCACGGTTGGGTAATGATGCACCAGGAATTAAGTCAATTTGATGCTCAATCCCTTGAATAGGTGGTAATCCCGATGGCATGTTTTGTGGAAAGACGTCAATGAACTCCTGCAAAATGTTAGTGACAGCGCCCATGAATGAAAATAATGCCTCTTTGCACACAAAAGCATAGCAAACATATTTGCTAGAATCTAGTTCATTAATATCAGATTTGGTGGCAAGTAAATATGCACTTTTCAATTTAATTTCAGAAGCAACACTAGATGGTTTATTATTAGGCTTCATTTGTTGCTCAAATTCTTTTGCCACAATCTGATTTTCACTCTTATTTTTCTCCTATTTTGCTTTATTAGCTCTATTAATATCATCTTTCAAAATGGAATTAGGAGTCATAGGAAGCAAAGTAATATTTTTATCCTTATGAACAAGAGTATAATGATTGTTTCTACCATGGTGTACAGAATTTTTATCAAATTGCCATGGTCTACCAAGTAATAAGGAACATGCTTGCATAGGTACCACATCACAATCAACATAATCAGCATATGTAGATATACTAAAATGCACACGAATGGTACGTGTTACCTTAACCTTGCCACTGTTATTGAACCATTGGATGTAGTAAGATGTGGATGTGGTCTTGTGGTGAGAGATAGCTTCTCCACCATCTCCATGCTAGCCAAGTTATTGTAGCTCCCTCCATCTATAATGACGTGAATAGAACGTTCCTTCACAACTCCCTTTGTATGGAACAAATTATGCCTCTGATTTTGCTCAGCTTGTGTAACCTGCACACTCAAAACACGTTGAGCAACTAAATATTCATACTTGTCAACATCTTCAGCAGCCATGTATTGCGTCTCATGATCAGAATCATCTCCACTGTGTTCTTCATGTGTAATAAGAGCCAAAATCTCCTCATCATAGTCACTAGCAGACTCATACCCACCATCCTCAGTAGCAATCATCACACACTGAGATTTGCATTCTCTCACAAAATGTCCTCTTCCCTTACAACGACGATAAATAATATCACTTGTGTGCCCTGTTGATGCCATGGAAGAAGAAGAGCTATGTGCAGGCCCGGCAGGTGTGCTCTTGGAAGATAGTGGTGGTTGTGCCTGCTTTCTTGTATCACGGCTGGAGGTGGCACCTGATGGAGGTGCTGGTGCAGTGGAAATAGAGGATGCATGTGGTGTCCATGATGAAGATTGACCTGCAGAAAAGTTAGTTCGCGCCAATGCCTGTCGATCCTGCACTTCACGTTCGGCTTTACAAGTAAGATGGAATAAACGAGTGATATTAGTATACTCCTTATACTCTAGAATGGTCTGAATCTCCCTATTTAATCCACCCATAAAACGTGCAAGCATAGCTTCATTCTCCTCAACAATACCACATCTAATCATGCCAGTTTGTAATTCCTGATAATATTCTTCTACAAAAAAAATTCCTTGTCTTAAACGCTGCAATTTTTGAAGTAATTCACGTTGATAATATGGTGGAACCCAACGAGTACGCATAGCAGTATTCAAAGCAGCCCAAGTAGCTGGAATAGGATATAATCTACAATGTTCAGACCACCAAACACATGCAAAGCTAGTGAAAGCACAAACAGCAGCAGGAACACGTCTCTCCTCATGATATTTTAAACATGTAAATCATTGTTCAGTTTCTAACTCCCAAGTAAGATATATATCAGGAACATATCTACCCTCAAATGGTGGAATATGGTTGAATATTCAATTTCAGTTTAGGGAGATGGTCATGATCTCGTACCTGAGGGGGAGCCCTACCATTGCCATTATTTGCATGTGGACGCCCTGGTGGTTGTGGTGCTGGTGGTTGCACGTAGTTCTGATTTTGATCAGCCTCAATCTCGTAATCTCCCACATAATCATCCGCCTCTGCATCAGTAGCAGGAGCCACAGAAGAATCAACAGCAGCACCAATAGTTTGGCCAGGCGCAAGAGGGACACGGCTCGCTCGGCGGAGGGCTATTTCGTGACGTGGAGGTAGTCTTTGTTGTTGTTGTTGTTGTTGTTCTTGTTGTTGTTGTTGTAGAGGTGCGTTAGGTGCATCCGGTGGTGATGGTGGAAGACGCGCGAGCAATTCATTAAACTTGTTATCGAGCTTTGTTTCGAACGTCTTCTCCAAACCATCTATCTTCTCCATGGCCTCTTCAAATCTGTTTAGCACATCTTGCACCTGTCCACTCATCATTTGCTGAAATTTATCATGCAACTCCTTATTCGTCATGTTCTCCTAGTCAGTCTCGTCAGCTTGTGATCCTGCCATGGTTAGCAGCAATAGAAACACACAAGAATATGATCATACAGACTACTAACAAGAGGTGGTGGTGGGTGTCACAAATCCGTCAAGCAAATCTCAAATTCTTACCAGTTCTTACCGAGCAGCATGCGGTGATCGGCAACCGTCGTAGTCAAAATTATTAAAGCTTGGATATAGCGATTACCAGGGAGAGTCAAATGCACGACGTAGATGTATGTGGAGCTGGGAAGGCTTATAATATGGTAGCAAAAAGGGTCAGCAATAATCAATTCAGAGATGCAAAGTTGAATAAACGCTCAACGACGGTATTGTGCTGGTCCTAGGCTAGACCGTGCTAGAGACGCGAGTCTAGAACACTAACAAAATCACGGCGCTGCACGTAAACAAGGGAAGAGCACGCTCTGAATTTTTATTATTTTTTCACTTTTTTTGCACTATTTTTTCCCTTTTTTCCTCCGCAACAATTTTTTTCGAAAAAGTCTACAAATGGTCTAAAAACTGCCTAGCCAGAATTTCCAGACTTAGTTTTTTTAGTTTGGAACTATTTTTTCTACTGCGGGTAGCACGAAATCTCAGGAGTCCTACTTGGTCACGACTTGAAGTATCGCATGATCTGGAACTCGAAAGCAAGGCAACAAATACTAGACTCAGACTAGGACTGGTGGCGAAGATGAATCTGGTGGAACTCGGACTGATGGCGAATATATCTAGGGCGGTGGAACACGGACTGGTGGCGAATCTATGATGGAGGTGGACTCGGATTATTGTGATGGTGGTGAATATGTGGTATTTGGCAGCGGCGATGACGATGGTGGTATATGGCAGCGGTGATGACGAAGGTGGTATATGGCAGTGGTGTAGGATCAAAAGTATGTCTAGAGGGGGTGATTAGACTACTTGACCAAATAAAAATCTAGCCTTTTCCCAATTTTAGTTCTTGGCAGATTTTGGCTATCTTAGCACAAGTCAAGCAATCTCCACACAATTCAAGCAAGCATGCAAAAGAGTATATGAGCAGCGGAAAGTAAAGCATGCAACTTGCAAGAATGTAAAGGGAAGGGTTTGGAGGATTCAAACACAATTGGAGACACGGATGTTTTGTCGTGGTTCCGATAGGTGGTGCTATCGTACATCCATGTTGATGGAGACATCAACCCACAGAGGGTAATGGTTGCGCGAGTCCACGGAGGGCTCCACCCACGAAGGGTCCACGAAGAAGCAACCTTGTCTATTCCATCACGGCTGTCGCCCACGAAGGACTTGCCTCACTAGCGGTAGATCTTCACAAAGTAGGCGATCTCCTTGCCCTTACAAACTCCTTGGTTCAACTGCACAATCTTGTCGGAGGCTCCCAAGTGACACCTAGCCAATATAGGAGGCACCACTCTCCAAGAAGTAACAAATGGTGTGTTGATGATGAACTCCTTGCTCTTGTGCTTCAAATGATAGTCTCCCCAACACTCAACTCTCTCTCACAGGATTTGGATTTGGTGGAAAGAAGATTTGAGTGGAAAGCAACTTGGGGAAGGCTAGAGATCAAGATTCATATGGTTGGAATGAAATATCTTGACCTCAACACAAGTGTAGGTGGTTCTCTCTCAGAAAATGTGTATTGGAAGTGTAGGTATGTTCTGATGGCTCTCTCCATGAATGAAGAGTGGGTGGAGGGTATATATAGCCTCCACACAAAATCTAACCGTTACACACAATTTGCCAAACTCGGTGGGACCGAATGGTTAAACTCGGTCGGACCAATTCAGCAAACCTAGTGACCGTTAGGATTTTCGGTGGGACTGACATGCAACTCGGTAGGACCGATATGGTTAGGGTTAGGGCATAACGTAATCTCGGTCTGACCGATTACACAAACTCGGTGGGACCGATTTTGGTAATAATCTAACCAGAGAGTTGGTCAGGTAAACTCGATGGGAACGATTCGCTCATCTCAGTGAGACCGAAATGTTACAAAAGGGAAACAGAGAGTTTACATTGCAATCTTGGTGGGACCGATCGCTCATCTCGGTAAGATCGAAACATTACGAAGGGAACCAGAGAGATTACAATCCCATCTCGGTGAGACCGAGATCCCTATCGGTGAGACCGATTTGCCTAGGGTTTGTGGCAGTGGCTATGGCATTTGAAACTCGGTGGCGCCGGATAGAAAGAATCGATGGGGCCGAGTTTGACTTTTGGTTTAGGTCATATGTGGATGTGGGAAGGTAGTTGAGGATTTTGGAGCATATCACTAAGCACTTTGAGCAAGCAAGCCATTAAGCAACACCTCATCCCTCCTTGATAGTATTGGCTCTTCCTATAGACTCAATGTGATCTTGCATCACTAAAATATAAAATGTAGAGTCTTGATCTTGAAGCTTGAGCCAAACTTTTTGTCCTTAGAATTTTGAGGGATCCACTTTCCTCATCCATGCCATTCCATTCATTGAGCTTTTCCTGAAATATTAATCTTGGAATAACGTTAGCTCAATGAGCTATATGTTGTTAGGAATTACCAAAACCACCCAGGGATAGTTGCACTTTCAATCTCCCCCTTTTTGGTAATTGATGACAACATATAGATCAAAGCTTCGACAACTGATAATAAGAGTGAAAGATATTGTCGCTTTGAGAAGTATGTGAAAAGCAAGAGCTCCCCCTAAATTTGTGCATATCTTAAGATTTTCTTTGGACTACAAATGCACAATGAGTTAGGATCATGGGTTACTCTTCCATGTCACATACATCTTGGTGGAGCGCTCAAAATGATAAGAATTAAATACATGCACTCATCACCAAGCAGAGTGAATGATCATATAAGGATAAGTAAGATAATATCATCTAACAAGCATAAGTGTAGCTTATGATCAACCACATGATCATCGATGTCTCAGAGATAATAGCATAGTATCTCAAGCAATCAAAAGACAAACAAAGTTCAACCACTAAAGAAAGAGAGAATAAAAAGCAACGCTCTCTCTCGAAGCCTATGATCTATACATTTTTCTCCCCCTTTGGCAACAAGTTACCAAAAAGTTCATAGAAAATGCATAGCACTAGAACGTCTCTCAAGCTTGGTCTTCAGGTGGTGGTGTCCGGAGAACGCCAAGGACGAAGGCTTTAGTTGATGTGGATGGAGCTGATGGAGTTGGTGCTGGAGCTGGTGGCACTGAAGCTGTAGCTGGTGCAGATGACGTGGCTCTGGTGTCTGGAACAGGCACTGCAGTTGATCTCTGAGCTCGAGGCACTCTGGCAAATGCATCAGTCATTGTTCTGCCCTTCCTCTCCTGCATATCATCTTGTAGCTGCTCCATAACTGACTGAATCTCAGTTACTTTGACATCTAAATCATAGAATTTTTGCTCCACGATTCTTTCCAAGCTCTCCTGGTTTTGGGTCAGGGTGGCCAACCCTTTCTCGATCCTCGGAGTGGATGCAATCAGGTAGCCAAGCTGATCTTGCTTGCTTTTCAAAAAGTACTCAGATGCCTCCTCTTGAGTTGGCATCTTGGCAGCCTTCTCTTTCTTTGCTTTTTCCTTCTTCTCTTGAGCTTGTACTAATGATGGCTCATTCTCATTCATCACAACTTGATTGTCCTCGAAGTCTGGGTAGATATGCAAGTGTTCCTTATCCAACAGGTATGTGCTTGTGCCCATCTTTGAGTTTATCAACTCCTGGATTTGTGGGGCATATCCATAACTTCTTTTCTGGTCAGCTGCAGTCCTCTTGATAGTCTCAACTATAAGGCTCATGACCTTGAACTTCTGTGGCACATCAAATATATGTAGCAAGTTAATTGCATGGCCGCTGATCATTCTGTGATCACCAGACTTGGGCAAGAGAGTGTGCCTAAGGATCCAATTGATTGTAGGCAGCCCTGACAGCAAGTGTTTTACTGACCCAAACTGGTGAGTCTCAAGATCATCTTCAGGAATCTCCTTGTACATGTTTGCCATAGAGTTATGATCCATCTTCTTCTTGGCATAGACATCCAAGTCATCTTCTTCTTCCTTAGGAGCATTGATCAGATTTGCCCATTCCTCAATAGTTGAGTGGTACCTTGTACCTTCAGACATCCATACTATCCTGCCATCTGGATAGAAGTGTGTTGTGGAGTAGAATTGCATTATGAGCTCCTCATTCCACTTTGTGAGCTTCTGCCCAACAAAGTCTGCAACTCCACAAGCACTGAAGCTGTCAAACACACCAGGATAGTGTTCCTCATTTTCCTTGATGTACTTCCAGTCGACCCACCTCATGTCACACACTATAGGCTTCTTGTCCAACAACACTATCTCATAGAAGTCATGTTGTTCCTTTGTGTGGAACCTGTAATCAACAGCAGTCCTTCTCCTGGTAGCATATGGATCTGTCTCTCTCCATAGCTCAACCCTGAGTCTCTATTGATCTTCATGTTCTCAGCCACAGGATGAGCATCATTATGGTCTGGAATCTTGGATTTGAGCTTTCTCAGGACTTGTCCTTCATCATCTTCATCAGCAGCAACTTCAGGCACTAGGGCCTTGTTCTTCTCAACAGCTGGTATACTCCTGGTATTCCTCTTAGGTGCACTCTTGGGCTTGGAGGCTGCTTTGGGTGCTTGTTTGGGCTTTGATGAAGCAGCCCCTGACTTTATAGCATCACCCATCAGCTTTGTGCCTTGGGTGCTGGTGCAGCAACCTCTTCTTCCTCTTCCTCTTCAGAACCTATCATGATTGAGGATCTCCCAAGCACTCTAGCAGTGGTCTTTTTGATCCTCTCCTTCCTCTTCTTCCCTTCTGCAGCAGCCTCTTTGGGTTCAGATCCCAAAGGGACTTGAGTAGATGCTCTGGCCTTTGACATGGGTTGTCTTCCTGCTGGCCTTTTGATCTTCATCCCTGGCTTAACTGCAGCTGAGCTGTACTCCTTCTTGAGCACTTTTTCTTTGATGTGGCATCATCCTCAGTGGCCACATAGTCTTCATCCTCAGACTCTGAAGTTTTCTTCTTCCTTGTTCTGGTGGCAGCTTTGGGCAAGTTGCTGGGAGTGCTCCTGCTACCATCATCTAAACTGCTAGAGGGACTAGTGCCCTCACTCAGGTGAACCTGCTCCTCTGACCTGTTCTGACTGTCACTCTGATCAGACATATTGCAAACACTGACAGCAGACCCTGTGAATAGATATAGATGAGATAGAGTGGATGAGCATCACAAAATGCAGAGGTTTTTGCAAAACAATGAGTCAAAAACTTAGTTTTAGTTTTCCACAGAAAGCATTTCGGATCAACCAATTTGTAAACTCGGTGATACCGAAGCAACTGTTGGAACCTAAACTAGTGAACTCGGTCAGACTGAGTCACAGTTCGGTGGCATCGAGACTGCTAGGGTTTCACAAAGTCCTGAACTCGGTCACACCGATTTGCAATTCTCGGTCAGACCGAAAATTACATGTGCAATGGCCTGAGCCGAATCGGTGGTACCGAGTTCCACAACTCGGTGGGTCCGAGATGGTTTCGGCGGAAACCTAACCCTAAATTTTCAATTCAACTCTAATCTACGGAGTGTTTTGACTGGATAGAAGCGTTTCAATCATGGTAGGAATCATAATGAACACAATGTGCTAGGAATCAGACGGGGATAGCACTGTGATCGAGTCCATACCCTAGTTCGGTGATGAACTCGCTACGGCGGCAACGGCGGGGAAGAATTTCGTTGACGGCGGCGGAGACCAGCGACAGGAGATGGCTGGCGACGAGGAGGACGATCCGGAGACCCAAGAGGCAGAGCGAGCTATGCGCGGGCGAAGGGGTTTCGGTGAAATTTCCAAAATTTTGCCCGTGAGTATATATTGCCCGACCCTGTCGGTGTGACCGAGTGGAACAACTCGGTGGCACCGAGATTCATAACTGCAAGCAGTTACTAAAACTCGGTGTGACCGAAAGGTTCAAATCGGTTGCACCGAGATTGAAAACCTAGATCGACTTAGTGATCTCGGTATGACCGAAATGGATGAATCGGTCAGACCAAAACGCACAAAGAAGTTTTGGAAGTTTAAGTCTATGATGAATCGGGGACTCCGAGTGCTCCTCACACAGAGTGGTTCGAATCTGACTTGATCAAATTTTGTGATGTAGCATGAATAGAGTTTGAGACGATAAAAGCATAGATAGCTAGAGAGGGTTCTTAGGCATTCTTGTCCATCCACTTGGCAAAAGAAAAGAAAACCAATCAATCAAAACAACAAGTGGATGTCCTCGAATGAGTAAAATATGCAATCAACATGCTCACACAATAAAATGGCAATTGAAATATGTGGCAAAGCATGCACAACCAATTCTAGCATCTATCAAACAATTGGCGATGACTAGGTCATCTATATATGAGTATATTGACTTAGGAGTCAAATGAGAACATTTGATCATAGGTCATACTCATCGTTTAAGCACAAGTGGGGTTACCACTTTTACATAAAGCATTTGTTGTGTTCACACCATTAGAGTTGCTTTAGCTCAATTCTTAGAGTAAAGCTCCCCCTAGATGTGAGATCCCCCCTAAGACGGATGAACTAACCTTGGGTTTTGTCGATGATGACTTCATGTAGATGTTGAAGATGTGGATGCTCAATGTTGATGTAGATCATTTGGAGCTATCCATTGGAGTGAGTTGCACTTTCAATACCTACACAGCTTAGACCCACAAGGATATCCATAGACATAAAGTGATGCACACACAAGATGATGTCTATGAAAGCTTTTAGGTTACCTTGTCCCTTGTCTTACCAACAAGAGGGTTTGTGACTCTTTGAACTAGTGCAAGATGTGGAAGTTGATTGCACTTGTTCTTGCCAAGATGATAAGAGTGAAGTATGTTGGCGGAGTCACCCTCAAGAACTCTCTAGTTCTTCTTCTTCGGGATCCACACCATCTTGATGGGAATCCTCGGTGTTGTAGTTGTACTTGATGAAGTGGAACTTGAAGTAGTCTTGGGAACCCACTTGACCAAGGCCTTAGGAGCTTCTTCAAATGCATCAATTTCCTCTTGAAGCTTGTCCTTGCCTTTTTGCTTGTGGTCATGTGGTGGAAGATCATCTTGAGCTTGTGTCCCTTTGAGAGAAGTAGGATCATACTTCTCTTGTTGAGGAACAAAATTTTTCTTGGGGTATTGATCTTCTTCCCACTCAACTCCATTGGCATTGAACTTTCGTTCAAAACCAACACCTTGATTCTTCCGGTGCCTTCCTTGCTTGCGTACAATTTCCTCGAATTGCTTACTTCCGGCAAGGCTCTTGTAAACACCTTTCTCTATAATTCCCTTCAATAAGCTATTTTCTTGCTCAAGTGTAACTTGGCTAAGAGAATCGTTAGTGGAATCAAGAGAACTACTAGAAGCAACAATATTGGATTTAGCATGATTATTGTTACTACTAGAGGAAGAATCTTTCTTGTTCTTGTTACTAGACTTGACTTGAGGCATGTAAGTGGATAAGAGTAAACGCTTGGCAATGTAAGAAGAACTTTTCTTACGAAGATCATCATTGATTGGTTTTAAGAACTCATGCTCTTGCTCAAGGTTGAGCTTTTCAAAGCGCAATTTCTCATGAGTCTTAAAAGTTCTCGATGATCTCCTAAGATAGTTTCATGAGCTAACTTAAGAGTGTTTAGTTCTTTAGTTAGAGACTCAATGTTCTCCTTATCATTGTCATTCGTTTTATCTTGATTAGCATGATTAATTGACGTTTCATCATAGTATTCATCACTAGAGTTGTCAACAAGTAAATCATCATCACCTAACAAGTCATCTTCATCACTATGAAATCAACATACTCGGGGTGTGATACCTTTGGGCCTTTAGCCATGAAGCATGTTCCAACTCCTTCATTTGGTGAGTCAAATATGTCGTAGGAGTTGGTTGTCACAAGTGCTAGACCGGCAACACCTTCATCTTGAGTATATTCGGAGTCGGAGTGATAGCTTCTCTCGGAGTGGTTGTCGGAGCCGGAGCCAGATACCCATTCACCAACATGAGCTTGATGTCTTCGTTTTGTGTAGCTCCTTGATGACTTGTCCTTTCTTTCCGAATCCTTGCTTCTCCGTGAGGGTCTTCGTTCATAACGATCATCTCTACTCCTTCTTTCTCTAGATGGTGATTCTTCTCTTCTACTTCTTCTCTTGTAGGGGGTCGTACACTCATTGGAATAGAGTCCGGGCCTTCCACAATTGTAGCAATTTCGCTCTCGACTAGAAGATCTTTTGTAATTGTAGGACCTTGACTTGGAGCTTCTCTCTTTGCTTCTACTCTTGTAGAACTTGTTGAGGTTCTTCACCATTAAGCTCAATTCTTCATTGAAGGTTTGTTTCTCACTCGATGATGTGGGGGCTTCACATGAGGCTTTGTAAGCACCACTTGATTTGTTGTGAAGTTCCTCTTTATCCTTGAGTGACATCTCATGAGCAACAATTCTTCCGATGACTTCCGTTGGCTTGAGATCTTTGTAATTGGGCATCATTTGGATCAATGTGCACACAGTATCATATTTTCCATCCAAGGCTCTTAGGATCTTCTTGATGATGAATCTATCGGTCATCTCTTCACTCCCTAAGCCGGCAATCTCATTTGTGATAAGAGCAAGCCTAGAGTACATTTCAGCGACACCTTCACCATCCTTCATTTTGAACTTGTCAAGTTGACTTTGAAGCACATCCAATTTGGATTCCTTGACGGAGTCGGTACTTCGTGCATATCAATCAAAGTATCCCAAATTTCCTTTGCATTCTCAAGACGGCTGATTTTGTTGAATTCTTCGGGGCACAATCCGTTGAAGAGAATATCACAAGCTTGAGCATTGTATTGCAGCATTTTCAACTCTTCCGCGGTAGCTTCACGGTTCGGTTCTTTCCCATCAAAGAATTCACCTTGCAAGACAATACACACAATAGCCCAAATGGCGGGGTTATGTCCAAGAATATGCATTTTCATCTTATGCTTCCAACTAGCAAAATTAGTGCCATCAAAGTAAGGACCTCTACGGTGATAATTTCCCTCGCTAGACGACATACTCTCCTAGGTTGTGAAACCAAGGCTATGACCGCCAAAAGCTATGGAAATCAAAGCAAATGGATACCAAAGCTCTCATACCACTTGTAGGATCGAAAGTATGTCTAGAGGGGGGTGATTAGACTACTTGACCAAATAAAAATCTAGCCTTTTCCCAATTTTAGTTCTTGGCAGATTTTAGCTATCTTAGCACAAGTCAAGCAATCTCCACACAATTCAAGCAAGCATGCAAAAGAGTATATGAGCAGCGGAAAGTAAAGCGTGCAACTTGCAAGAATGTAAAGGGAAGGGTTTGGAGGATTCAAACGCAATTGGAGACACGGATGTTTTGTCGTGGTTCCGATAGGTGGTGCTATCGTACATCCACGTTGATGGAGACTTCAACCCACGGAGGGTAACGGTTGCGTGAGTCCACGGAGGGCTCCACCCACTGTCGACGTTCTGGGAACAGGGGTCCCCAGACTTGCCTGCCTGCGGCCTGCGGCGTGGCTCCAGTGGGGGCCCAGCGCAGCCCATCTTCATCAACACGAGGCTCAAGACCCTCGCGAGAGGCCAAGCCTCGCGAGGCGGACAACACGTCGCATCCTCAGGCACAGCCTCATCAGGCTGGCTCGCGAGGAGGCGGAGAGTTCAAGGCAGGGTACCTCGTGAGGTGCCCATGACGCAAGCCATGACGACACGGGGCACCAGGCGGGTGCCAGCGCGCGCAGCGTCCCTCTTTCCTCTTTGGTGCAAAGGGGGCAAGCGTATCCACAGAGTACCGAGGCATCAGGCAAAGGTTGCCACTTCGGTGCAACGAGACCAAGACCAGGAGGACTACGGGACGGAGGTCACCATGGAGCCCAGCGCGGCGTCATCACCAGAGCCTTTGGCAGGCGAAGACTGCTTTTGTCAGGATAGATGTACTCGTTGTCCCCCTTCAAATTAGCCCGCCATTGTTGGATCCCTTCCCGCTCAATATTTGGGGAGAGGACCAGGGCCTCTATAAATAGGACTAGCCACCCACGTAGCAGGGGGTTCGGTTGGTTAGTCGGTTGGGGGGTTGGTTCGTTCGGTTCGCAAGTAGAGAGAGAGAGAGAGAGGGTGACTGAACTCTTCATAGCAGTTCACCACCACAGCCAAGAACAGACCCTCGCGAGGCTGTTCTTCCTTGTATTGTTCATCCACACCAGCCCCAGGAGGCAATCCATCCACCACACACTGGAGTAGGGTATTACACCACATCGGTGGCCCGAACCAGTATAAATCTTGTGTCTTTCCTGTAGCTCTTTTAGTAGTTTAGATCCCATCAGAGACGGAGAGGTTGAAGGCGAGATTTCCGCGCGCACCCCAGTGTTCGAACCTTAAGGGTCTGCCGGAACCCGAAATCCGACATTTGGTGCGCCAGGTAGGGGTGCGCCGGAATTCGTCTCCCACCGCTCCGCTCTCCTCCGACCGTCGCATCCATGTCCGACGCTCGTCGGGCCCGCGCCGAGCGCCGGGCCGCCATCGCCTCTCGCGTCGCCCAGACGGCCCCCGTTGGTGGGCGTCCGCGTCGTTCCCCGTCGCCCGCCGTCAACGCCGCCACCGGCCCGGCGGGGGGCGAGCAGCAGGCATCGTCTCAGCACCCGTCCGTGCGGCAAGACGGCCGCACCGCCACTCCATCACTCGCTCCAGCCGGTTCTTCGTCCCGCGCGCTCCGCGCACCCTTGGAGGCTCGGGCTGCGCTCCTCGCGGCAAACGAGCTCCTGCACTACCGTCCCGTCAACGACGTCTACGAAGAATGGCTCGACCATGTCGCCGAGCTTGTCCGCGCCGCAGGGGGGCTCTTCCGTGCCGTCCGTCCCTCTGCGCCGCACTCCGCCCCGCGCGGGCAACGAAGCTCCGGAGGCGCACCAGCCGCCTCCTCTCCAAGAAGATGACGTGGCTCCAAGGCGACTGGCCCCTGGGCGGAACCCACTCCGCCAGGCGCCATCGCAACAAGAGCGAAGCTGCCAAGAAATCCCTTGCCCGCAGGGGGCTGCCAGGGCGCTCCTTGCTCCGGCATGCCGCGACCCTGCTCCAGCTCCGGCACGCCAAGACCCCGCCCTGCTCCTAGCTGCAGCGCGTGGGGACCCTCAAGACCAAGCTCTCCACCAACCGAGGCCTTTCGTGGCCACCGCGGGCTGCCACGCCTACACCACTGAGCTGCGCAGCGTCGCGTGGCCCGGCAAGTTCAAGCCCGACCTGCCTCCTCGCTACGACGGCACAACCGATCCCGCAGAGTTCCTCCAGCTCTATGAGCTGGGCATCGAGGCTGCCGGCGGGGATGAGAAGGTCATGGCGAACTGGTTCCCCATGGCGCTGAAGGAAGGGGCGCGAACCTGGCTCCTGAATCTGGCTCCAGGCACGATCTCCTCCTGGGACCAGATGCGCGCCCGCTTCATCGCCAACTTCCAAGGTACTCGCAACCGGCCGCCCGCCGTGAGCGACATGCGCCGCATCAAGCAACAACCCGGAGAGACCCTGCAAAAGTACGTCCACCGCTTCAACAGCGCGCGCCTCAAGATCCCCAGGGTGTCAGAGGAGGCCATCATCTCTGCCTTCTCTGACGGCGTGCGTGACGTCAAGATGAAGGAGGAGCTGGCGATGCACGAAGACCTCTGCACCTCCCGGGAGCTGTTCAACTTGGTGAACAAGTGCGCCAGGGCTGAGGAGGGACGTCTCTCCCTCCTCGAGCTGCCTGCCGCGGACCCAGAAGAGAAGAAGCCCAAAGCTAAGGACGCGAAGCGCAAGGGGGTTGCCGTACTCGCGGCAGAACCAGACACCAAGCGGGGCAAGGATCTGCCCGAACCCTCCAGAGGCAGCCGGTACCGTGTGTACCATGACCTCCACACCCACAACACCAACGAATGTCAAGAGCTCCGCGCCATACGAGAAGGAAGGATCGGCCGTCGCCCTGACCGGGGCTATGGCCGAGGAGGAGGAAGAAACCCAGGGCATTGGGAAGACCGCGGCCCGCGCCAGGGGTGGCGCGACCAGCCTCGCGAGGACCGCTGGCGGGACCTGCCTCGTGAGGAGGACTGGAGAGACCAGCCTCGCGAGGACCGCCCTCATGGCAACGCAGGCCTACCTCCGCTGCCGCCTCCACCAAGAAGGAAAGAAGACCGCCATCAAGACGAGGGGACTGGGGGCTTCCAGGAGCCGCGCGCGATCGCCTGCATCCTGGGAGGAGCTCAAGCCCCAGCCTCCCAACGCATCTTCAAGCAGTTTGCCCGCGAGGTGAATGCAGTTCTCCCCAAGCTCGAAGCAACGCGCCCCCTCAGGTGGTCGGCGTGCCCCATCACGTTCAGCTCGGTAGACCAGCTCAAGTGCGCGGCCACTGCAGGAGTCCTCCTGATGCTCTGCTCCCCAGTCATCAGCAACGTGCTGGTCACCAAGACCCTCATCGATGGCGGGGTAGGGCTCAACGTCCTGTCCGTGGAAACATTCAACAACCTCCAAGTGCCCTATGACCAGCTTCAGCCAACCAGGCCTTTCTCCAGGATCACCGACGGTTCCACAGTCCCGATCGGGCAAGTCCGCCTCCCTGTCACCTTCGGGGCCCGCAGCAACTACCGCACCGAGCTCATCGACTTCGATGTCGCCCACATCCGCCTGCCGTACAACGCCATCCTCGGGTACCCAGCGCTGGCCAAGTTCATGGCCGTGACCCACCACGGCTACAACGTCCTCAAGATGCCAGGAAGTGGCGGCGTCATCACGGTGCCTTATGAAGAGAGAGATGCAGTGTGTTCCCTGGAGCGAGCCTTTCAGGCCACGTCGCTAGAAGACCCAGATCGCGGAAGCAGGAGGCTTCCTGAGACCATCCCCAAGAAGAAGAAGACCTCGTCAGGCTCAGCCCCTCAGGAGGCAGGCCCCTCAGGGCCCGTGCCTCCTCAGGAGGGCCCTCCGTCCATCGCATAGGAAAGCGCGCCTGGCGCCCTCCTCAGGCAGGGCTCGGGGGCTCTCACCTGGAGGGCCACCGACCTAGCCGAAGTCACGAGGGAGGCGCTTGGGCACCATGTGGAGGCATGCTTCGCAGCACGTTTCCCTCGAGAGGGGGCCAGGCGAGGAAGATCAGACCAGCAAGAGTTTGTTGACGAGGCCATTCAAGAGCTACAGGAGATAAGGATCATGAGAGGTTGTCGCCGCTTGCCAGCCGTGGCCCCACATCCAGGCGAGGATGGTGGGTTGCGCGTCTGCGTCGACGTACCAGGGCTCAATCAGATCGCCACAACGGAGCACCTCTAGCCCTCGCAAGTGGGGCGCTGCGGAGGTCCACCCCACAGCTATGTTCGCATGCCTTACGGCCTACTGAGCGTGGCTACAGCGTACCAGCGCCTCATGAGGGGCATCGTGGAGGCTCAGGGAGACAGGCGCTCCGCGGCCTTGGCGGACATGGAGGCAGCTCGCGAGGAGTCACCAGCGCCTCCGGAGCCTCCCGAGGCCCCGGGGCCTGGGGGCTCGTGAGGGTCAGCTTCTGCAGCCCGTCAAGTCTGCTACACCAACGCCACTACGCCAACGACATCCTCAGGTGACATCTTTCAAGTTCCGTTCTCAGCTGGGAGCACCCTCCCAGGGTTGCATCACTCCCAGGTCGCGTGGGTCCGTCCCCGCGGCATGTATCTGCATTTACCTTTCCGTCGTCAGTTTGCCTTGTTGGGGGCGCCCCTCAGGCTGCATCATCCCCAAGCCACTGGGGCCAGGCCCAGCGGCGTGTATCTCCATCGTGTTTATTTCCAACTATGCATTTGCCTATCACGCTTAGCTGCATGGTGCCCGTCCGCGGCATCTTCTCTTCCCATGTCGGCCACTTGCACGTTAAAGGGGGGGTGCCTGAGCATCGCGACTCAGGGCTCTTACTGGCTCTCCAGCCCTCACCCTTTGGCCTTGTCCATAGCATCGTGACCTGGCATACCAGCGACGGCTGAGACAAGCTCGAGGACCGGGACCCGAGGGCGTAGAGTACCGGCATCTAACCAAATTTTGCAGGGACACATCTCAAGATACGGCCCAGTGCTGGGTGCAACCCGCCCAGAGGTAGGGCCTCCTGAGTCCCGCGCTGGCTCACGGGTGCCCAGATACACCTCACCCAGCTCTACCGTGCCGGTCATGTGTCAGGGCGGGGCTGTATACGCCCCGGGGGCTCCTCCCGAAGGGGAGCCCCCTCCCACGTACCAGTGGAAGCACCATGCTCTGCGCTGGCTGACGACACTGCCGAGGAGCGGCTATGCCCGTACACATACGGAAGCGCTATGCTCCGCGCTAGTGATAAACAACTGAGGGTGGCCTCCGGGCCGCGTTAACCTCAGGGAGCCCAGAGCTCAGTGGCTGGCCTCATCGCAACGCCTCCCCTCGGGAGCACCGCGCAAGGGGGCTGGGCACGGGGGCTACGACTGGGTCACGCCCAGACGTACGCCGCCCAGCCAGGCCCCTCGGGCCTGGTTCACTGCGCGTCTCTCCCCGAGCGGAGCCAAGGTATGAAGGCCGTTTGCGCGTCAAGGGGGACCCCTGGGCATCGCGACCCAGGGGCCTAACTGGTCCCGTAGCCCCTCACTCCTTAGTTCCGAAAGGCTATGCTAGGTGAGGTACGCGCGGGGCCGGACCCTGCAGATGTAGAATGGTAGCCACGCTTACATCTCGCCTCATCACCCGCTGTTCGCGCGTCAAGGGGGACTCCTGAGCATCGCAACTCAGGGGCCTAACTGGCTCCATAGCCCCTCACTCCTTAGTTCCGAAAGGCTATGCTGGGTGAGGTACGCGCGGGGTCGGGCTCTGCAGACGTAGAACGGAAAACACGCCTACATCAAGCTTCCCTACTTGTTGTTCGCGCGCCAAGGGGGACTCCTGAGCATCGCGACTCAGGAGCCTAACTTGTCACGTGGCCCCTCACTCCTTTGGTCCCGTCCTGGTTTCCGGTCGGGGCCAATGCTGGGTGAGGCATGCGCGGGGCCGGGCCCTGCCGGCGTAGAACACAAGCAAGTAGGGAAGAAAAGCATAAAATTCAAGGAACTTAAAAGCAAATATTACAGTCCATACTGTCAATCTCAATGCCAAACGCAAGTTTAAATGCCTCCCCGAGGCATGATGCATGTGCAGGAACCTAAAGAAGAGCAGGGATGGGACGGAGTCACTCGTCGGCGCAGGTTTCGCCTTGTGGAACAGCAGGGTCGGCAGCGCCTTGCTTCGGCCTGGTGCTGAAGGCCCGGAACTTCTCCAGCAGCGCCTCCACGCGCCCCTTCACGGCTTCGACAGCGGTAGCAGCACCCTCGCCGCTCACCGGTTCCAGCAGGACGTCGAGGTCGGTGTTGGGATCGTGGAGGTAGACGTGGGCAAAGACCCGTGTCAGCGCGGCAGAAGACAGGACGTGCGCTTCGGCTTCGGCCGCGGGGCCGATGCCAAGGACGACATCCTCAAGAGCCTTAACCAGGAAGGGAAGCAGCTTGGCGGGGCCATCCTCGTCACCAACAAGCGGGCTGTCCAAGCCGCTCTCGTAAAGCATCTTCAGTGAAGCGCGGGCGTCCTTCTCCATGTCCGCGAAGGCCACGCGATCTTCGGCGAGGACCTGAGCCTTGGCGTCCAGCTCGGTCTTCGTCGCCTCCAGCTCTTTCTTCCACATGCCTAGACGCTCGCGGCGCTTCTTGAGCTTGGCCTCCGAGTCCTCGAGAGCCGCCTCACGCGCCTTCGCCCCCTTCTCCTGCTCTTGGCGAAGGCGAACCTCCTCCGCAAGTTGGCCCCGCAGGCCTTGCAGCTCGTCCTCCAGCGCCTTGCAGCGGTCGCGGGCCTTGACCGCTTCCCCCAGGGCCGTGTCACGAGCAATCTTCGCCTCAAGGACGGCCCGCTTCTCCTCGTCGCAGCCCGTCGAGGGCTGAACCAGCGCCGCCCGGATCGAAGCATCAGAGCGGATCCACCCCGAAGCCAGTTCCAGACGCCCGGCCACCAGGCGAGGGTCGGCGCCGAGAAGGTCCTGACGCAGCCGGTCCAGTTCAGCAGCAGCATGCTCCAAGACGGAGGAAGAAGACGGAGGAGGCTCGGCGCACTCCAGGACGACAGGAGGAGCTGAGGGAGCAGTGGCCAGCAAAACGGGAGGAGAAGGTGGCGGCGGCAAGGCCGCCGAATCTCGAGCCAGCATTCGCTGCGTCTCCCCATCCGTGGCAGTGGCGCCAGACGAGGACACTTCAGGAGTCACCGGGCCCATGGGGGTTGAGCTCGCCCCCGCCAGCATGGCCAGACCTCCTGAGGGCGACCGACCAGGAGAAGCCCGCGCACTGCGACCGCCCCCTTTCACAGGCAGGGGCGCTGCCGCGGATGGAGCCTCAGGAGCCCGCTTTGGTTTCTTCGCCATGGGCGCCCGCCTACTCAAGAGAAGCAATCATCAAGCCTCGACGGCAGAATGAGAAATAGGAGAGCAAGGATCAAGCGCTTACGGGTCGTCGCCGGTGAGCTCGGGCAGCTTTCGGCCCAACTTCAAGCCAAATAGCCGGCTGGAAGGGTCGACCTTGGGAGTAGAAGGCGCGGCAGCAGACTGCCCCGGGGTAGGGGCAGGCTCGCGGGGGGACCAGCCCGGTCCTGTCCTTCTTCGGGATCGGGGGCGAGCTCCCGCTACCCAGCACATCGTCATCGTCATCATCATCATCATCGCTCGGCGATAGGCGGAGAGTACGGGGCGAGCGCCGAGGGAGGGGAGCCCTCGACTCTCCGTCAGTCGCCCCGGAGTCGGGCCCCTCTCCCCGCTCCTCTTCGTCCTCCTCCTCGCTGGAGTCACCGAAGGGCACGTCCACCAGTCCTTCAGAAGGCGCCACGGGCATGAGCCCGACCCCGTTGAAAACGGGCATGGACTTCACCACCTGCTCCCAGTCGCTACAAAGAAACAAGGGCTCGGGAGCGCCCTCCAACCTTGCCACCGTGCCCCCAACCAGAGATTGAAGAACCGCGTCCACGTCCTCTTCGTCCACAGGCCCGGGGCTCAGATGAGGCCTACGCATCGGAGAAGAGTACTGCCGGAGTGGAGCCAGCTGCTGCTCCAAGAACTCCCTCAACAGTGACGCGCCAGCCAACTTCGCCATCGCCATGTTAGCTGGCCTCAAGTCCGCATCCATCTTCTCCAACACCGGCTTCGCGCGGGGATCCGCGAGCTCCGCCCGGCACCAGTTACTGGCGCTCACGGCCTACTCCGTGGGCAGGATCAGACAAGGGTGGACGCACCCGGCGTCAACCAAGACCCACTTGCTCCGGAAGCCATCAGCCCTCTTCCCGGGACTCGAGATGGTAATGGTGCTGCCATGCGTGATGAAGCTCGCGCACGCGGAAGGAGAACTGCCAGTAGTCCGGAGGTAGAAGTAGTGGCGCAGCAAGGCCACCGAGGGCTGCACCCCTACGTGGGCCTCGCAGTAGTAAGCGAAGATCGCCAGGAGAAGGACAGAGTTGGGGTGGAGATGCAGAGCCAGCAAGTTGTAACGGCGGAGGACAGAGAAGAAGAACTCGGAGAAGGGAGGCACCAAGCCCGCTGCGATGGCACTCACAAAGAAAGGGTAATAGGTGCTCCCTCGACCTTCAGAGGAGGCGGAGCCGACCTTGAACACCTCCGTCCCGACGACGCCCTGTGCCGCCGCCATCCGGCACAGCCGGGCAAAGGTGGCCTTGGACACAGTCGGCGGGTCCAAAGCGGGGGAATACCAAGCTTCGGCCGGAGGCTTGCGAGGCGCCATGGCTTCCTAGGTCGCGCAACCAGAGTAGATCTGGAAGTTTGGAGGAAGAAAGGGGAGGCGCTAGAAAGGGGATCTGAGCAGCAAGCGGAGAAAGCAAGGGCGAAGTCTGGGAAGATGCCTCTCCCTTGTCAACCCGCGCGGTCGCTAAGCCACCCACGTCCAATCAACCGCCATGCGGCGTCCGAGGCCGCAGGCTGTTGGGGCCCGCGGCGCTTCGCCCTTGCCCTTTCGCCTCTCGGCACGCCCAAGTCCATGTGCACCTTGGGCCCGGGGGCTACTATCGGCGTTCTGGGAACGGGGGTCCCCAGACTTGCCTGCCTGCGGCCTGCGGCGTGGCTCAAGTGGGGGCCCAGTGCGGCCCATCTTCATCAACACGAGGCTCAAGACCCTCGCGAGAGGCCAAGCCTCGCGAGGCGGACGACACGTCGCATCCTCAGGCACAGCCTCGTCAGGCTGGCTTGCGAGGAGGCGGAGAGTTCAAGGCAGGGTACCTCGCGAGGTGCCCATGACGCAAGCCATGACGACACGGGGCACCAGGCGGGTGCCAGCGCGCGCAGCGTCCCTCTTTCCTCTTTGGTGCAAAGGGGGCAAGCGTATCCGTGGAGTACCGAGGCATCAGGCAAAGGTTGCCACTTCGGTGCAACGAGACCAAGACCAGGAGGACTACGGGACGGAGGTCACCATGGAGCCCAGCGCGGCGTCATCACCAGAGCCTTTGGCAGGCGAAGACTGCTTTTGTCAGGATAGATGTACTCGCTGTCCCCCTTCAAATTAGCCTGCCATTGTTGGATCCCTTCCTGCTCAATATTTGGGGAGAGGACCAGGGCCTCTATAAATAGGACTAGCCACCCACGTAGCAGGGGGTTCGGTTGGTTCGTCGGTTGGGGGGTTGGTTCGTTCGGTTCGCAAGTAGAGAGAGAGAGAGGGTGACTGAACTCTTCATAGCAGTTCACCACCACAGCCAAGAACAGACCCTCGCGAGGCTGTTCTTCCTTGTATTGTTCATCCACACCAGCCCCAGGAGGCAATCCATCCACCACACACTGGAGTAGGGTATTACACCACATCGGTGGCCCGAACCAGTATAAATCGTGTGTCTTTCGTGCAGCTCTTTTAGTAGTTTAGATCCCATCAGAGACGGAGAGGTTGAAGGCGAGATTTCCGCGCGCACCCCAGTGTTTGAACCTTAAGGGTCTGCCGGAACCCGAAATCCGACACCCACGAAGGGTCCACGAAGAAGCAACCTTGTCTATTCCATCACGGTCGTCGCCCACGAAGGACTTGCCTCACTAGCGGTAGATCTTCATGAAGTAGGCGATCTCCTTGCCCTTACAAACTCCTTGGTTCAACTCCACAATCTTGTCAGAGGCTCCCAAGTGACACCTGGCCAATCTAGGAGACACCACTCTCCAAGAAGTAACAAATGGTGTGTTGATGATGAACTCCTTGCTCTTGTGCTTCAAATGATAGTCTCCCCAACACTCAACTCTCTCTCACAGGATTTGGATTTGGTGGAAAGAAATTTGAGTGGAAAGCAACTTGGGGAATGCTAGAGATCAAGATTCATATGGTTGGAATGGAATATCTTGACCTCAACACAAATGTAGGTGGTTCTCTCTCCGAAAATGTGTATTGGAAGTGTAGGTATGTTCTGATGGCTCTCTCCACGAATGAAGAGTGGGTGGAGGGGTATATATAGCCTCCACACAAAATCTAACCGTTACACACAATTTGCCAAACTCGGTGGGACCGAATGGTTAAACTCGGTCAGACTGATTCAGCAAACCTAGTGACCGTTAGGATTTTTGGTGGGACTAACATGCAACTCGGTAGGACCGATATGGTTAGGGTTAGGGCATAACGTAATCTCGGTGTGACCGATTACACAAACTCGGTGGGACCGATTTTGGTAATAAGCTAACCAGAGAGTTGGTCAGGTAAACTCGGTGGGACTGATTCGCTCATCTCGGTGAGACCGAAATGTTACAAAAGGGAAACAGAGAGTTTACATTGCAATCTCGATGGGACCGATCGCTCATCTTGGTAAGACCAAAACGTTACGAAGGGAACTAGAGAGATTACAATCCCATCTTGGTGAGACCGAGATCCCTATCGGTGAGACCGATTTGCCTAGGGTTTGTGGTAGTGGTTGTGACATTTGAAACTCGGTGGCGCCGGATAGAAAGAATCGTGGGGCCGAGTTTGACTTTTGGTTTAGGTCATATGTGGATGTGGGAAGGTAGTTGAGGATTTTGGAGCATATCACTAAGCACTTTGAGCAAGCAAGCCATTAAGCAACACCTCATCCCTCCTTGATAGTATTGGCTTTTCCTATAGACTCAATGTGATCTTGGATCACTAAAATATAAAATGTAGAGTCTTGATCTTGAAGCTTGAGCCAAACTTTTTGTCCTTAGAATTTTGAGGGATCCACTTTCCTCATCCATACCATGCCATTCATTGAGCTTTTCCTGAAATATTAATCTTGGAATAATGTTAGCTCAATGAGCTATATGTTGTTAGGAATTACCAAAACCACCCAGGGATAGTTGCACTTTCAAGTGGTGATGACGATGGTGGTATATGGCAGCGGTGATGATGATGATGCGGCGGCGGCGTGACTACTTGTGAACAGAACTCAAAACTCTAAAGGACTAGACACTAAGACTAGCAACTAGACACGATGATGCAACCGCAAACTCAACAATGCAAAACCCTAAAAATATTATGCAAAGGCTCAAATTGGTTCGAATATGATGAACTAACCCTAATTATTTTTGGCTTTTTCGTGGACTGTAGGTATGAAGAACAGACTCAATCTAAACTACGAAAAACTGTAAAATCTCACCGAGCAACCTAGGAATCTGATACCACTTGATAGAGGCGAAGGTGTCCCAATGTTTCGATGAGATAGATATCGTTTTCTGTGGGAGTCGACTTTGACGATCCGACTACGAACGTGCGAAGACGTCGTGCCTTAGCAATCGCTAAACCAACTTCCGAGGGTTATTGACCACGCCGGAGCACGATCAACCTGGCCACGAGGGTCTATTTCCCGCGGACAAACAAAGAACAAGCAAGAAACTGAGATTGCAATCTGGATATTGCGAATAAAAGAGGAAAGCTTTATTAATGAAGGTGGGGTTCTGTGACATCTTGGTCTGGTCGTTGGACACACACGAAGTACATGAAGTTGCAGCTATGGAGAACTTTTAATCTAAACAAAACCCAAAGTCTAAACGATGGCCTAAGGGCTGTATATATGGAGGGAGAGGGGGGAATTTCATGGCCCTTGGAGGAGGGGTCCGAAACCAATCCTAACTCTTGTTTCCCCACACATACGGACTCTAAAAACAGCCTATACTTAAGTATTTCGAAAATACATGGGCCTGGCCCAATAATAAGGTGACGCAACACCTAGAATAGTCTCTGGATGAAATTTATGAAGTGGCATCTTGTATATTTCGTCCAAGGCTTCATGCACTCCTTATGGTGGCTTCAAGGTCCTGAAATCATCACTTGTAACTCCGTTCTTAATCCCCTTGCGCATGCCATCATCTCCATGCTTGAAGTTGCTCCAAGGTTCATCTTTCTTGTCCAAGCTAGGCCCCTCATTTGTAAGCAAAACAAATGTATCAAATTTACGCAGCATCATATTCTCACGAACATTAGAATCGCTACCAAGAAACGAAAGTACCTGATAATTCAATTGGCGTGCGTGAGCTCTAGTAATTGGTCCAGTATGTATAGCAGCAGGGGATGTGGGTGTAACAATGGTATTGATGTCCTCATAAAACAAAGCACATTCAGATTCGTCATCATTTTCTTCATGATCATGTGTTGAAGGGCGACATCTCTATTGAGCATGTGAAGACTGAAGAACAGCTAGCCGATATCTTCACTAAGCCCTTGCATGAGAAGAGATTTAGCAAGTTGCGGTGTGAGCTAAATATCCTAAAATCTTCGAATGTTCTTTGAAAATGACACTCATCCTAACACTTATGCAAAATTGATGACTTAGAAGTGTAACACATGAAGAAGCGTTTTTCTTCAATTAATGAAGAATAACACTCTAAGTGTGAAGAAATTAACGAAGAATTTGATTCTCAGAACCCTATGACAATTGTACGCGGTGTCTAAAATTATCATTCTTATACGGTGGGTCACGTCACCACCAAAAGTTAATTTTCAATTTGAGTTTTTTCCTCAGCTTTGAAATTCCTCTGTTGTTTTTCAACTTGCATTGTCTTCACCTTTTTCGTCATTTTTTCATTTACTATATGAGTTTATGTCCTCTACAGCATTCACTTATTGCTATTTCTTCAAGTTGCGTGTTCTGCTAAGTGAATGTGATCGGACCCTTTTCCCCTCTATGCTAAACTCAACCCAGTCTATTCACAAATTCTTCATGTGCATCCTATTTGAAACTCGTTCAAAATCTTCACTATGTCCTTGTCAGCTGAAGAAAATGCGAACGGAACTTTAAACTTATGTTATCTGAATTTTTGGCCTTTGCCACTCAAATCATTACACATTCCACGATAATACTTATCCTATTCACCCACGATTGGACACGATCGCCACCTCTCAGTACGTGGGTGACACACGTCAAAAGAATGAGAAGGGTCAGGGGCACGTTCATCCTATTTTCTCGGGCGAGCAGTTTTTCACTTCGGCTATAAATACCCCTCTCCCTTCCTCACTTCACTTTTACTCCGCTCGACCTCCCTCCCACGCTTGAGCTCTCAAACCCTAGCACCGCCGCTACTTCCATCGTCGCCGGTGAGGAAGAGCTTCACTGCCTTGACCTCGTCGTCGCCGTACTCACGCCGGACGCGGATTTCTTCACTCTGCCGCTGTCGTAGCTGTCTTCCTCAGCCAAGTTAAATAGGGCGTGGAAGATCTGAACCGACGAGCTTCAAATCTACACTTCCCAGTTCGTCGTGTTCTTCGTCCAGGGTAATTAAAAGTTATTTTTACTACCCTTGTTGATTTGGATGTTTTTCTTCAAATCTTCAAAAGGTGTTTTTCTTCAAACCCTCACACACTGGACATCTCACATATCATCTGTTCTTAATCTGTTTCTCTAAGCAAATTTTTCTTCAAGATTCCTCAATTGTGTGGATTTTCAAATATGTACAACTCTGGAACCTAAGTCAAAGAACGCTTATTGAAATTCCTCAAGATTCATCCAGTCAAATTCCTCAAACTTGTTCTTATTGTAAAATCTTCTGAGAACGCATATGACCTCTTCAAATTCCTCGCAATTATACTCTGTTCACAGGTACACATGTCCGCTGCTGAATCACTAGGTTCTCATCAACTTAACTCATTTGCAGCGTTCCTCGAAGAAAAGTTGCATACCTCTTTAGAGAACTCAATCGTTCAAAACCCTCAGTTGAAGAAAATGGTAGATGGTAAGAAACTTCAGAAGGGAGGAAAGAAGCTGGAAGTCAACACTGCGTTTGAAATCCCTGAGGATATATACAAGGATTATTGCACTCCTAATGAGGCCACCCATGGAAAGGAAACTAAGAATGAGCGCAAAGTGCACATCCAAAGGATAGAGAGGAGATGGGCACGGGAATGGAGGGAATACAGATATGTTACTCCCAAGTATATGAAGAAATTCGCTCTTAATCCTCCATGCCCAAGACTTCCGTTGGCACTTGGCCAAGTAGCTGATTCCACCAGCCTCAAGCGTGGTGAGGATTTTCCTGATGAATGGGCCAAGCGCCAGGCCAAGCTAGCCAGAGTAGTTAAGGAAGAAGTGAGGAAATTCAATGAAGACTCTACTGTTGCTGCTGCCACTTCTAAGGCCTCTACAAGCAAGCCAAAGAAGGTCATGCCAAAGAAGCCGGCTCATAAGCCAAGTGCCTCAACCCCAATGTCCTTACTGCCAAGTTCCTCAGCAATGCCCTCATGGCCTGTCGGCGTTCTGGGAACGGGGGTCCCCAGACTTGCCTGCCTGCGGCCTGCGGCGTGGCTCAAAGGAGGCCCAGCACGACCCATCTTCATCAACACAAGACTCAAGACCCTCGCGAGGGGCCAAGCCTCGCGAGGCGGACGACACGGAGCTTCCTCAGGCACGGCCTTGTCAGGTTGGCTCGCGAGGAGGCGGAGAGATCAAGGCGGGGTACCTCGCGAGGTGCCCGTGACGCAAGCCATGACGACTCAGGGCGCCAGGCGGGTGCCAGCCCGTGCAGCGTCCTTCTTTCCTCTTTGGTGCAAAGGGGGCAAGCGCAGCTGCGGAGTACCGAGGCGTCAGGCAAAGGTTGCCATTTCGGTGCAACGAGACTAGGACCAGGAGGACTACGAGACGGAGGTCACCGTGGAGCCCAGGACGGCGTCATCACCAGAGCTTTGCACAGGCGAAGACTGCTTTCGTCAGGATAGTTGATACTTGTTGTCCCCCTTCAAATTAGCCTGCCATTGTTGGCTCCCTTCCCGCTCGATATTTGGGAAGAGGACTAGGGCCTCTATAAATAGGACCAGCCACCCACATAGCGAGGGGCCTCTGGGATCGGTTCGTTCGGTTTTGCAAGCAGAGAGAGAGAGAGAGAGAGAGAGAGAGAGAGAGAGAGAAGAGAGAAAGGTGGCTGAACTCCTCCCAGCAGTTCATCGCCCCAGCCAAGAACAGACCCTCGCAAGGCTGTTCTTCCTTGTATTGTTCACCATCACCAGCCCCAAGAGGAAATCCACCCACCACACACTGGAGTAGGTATTACACCACAACGGTGGCCCGAACCAGTATAAACCTTGTGTCTCTTGTGCAGTTCTTTCAGTAGTGTAGATCTTTGTGGGACGGGGTGGTAGAAGGCGTAATCTCCGCGTGCACCCCAGTGTTCGAACCTTAAGGGTCTGCCGGAACCCGAAATCCGACATTTGGCGCGCCAGGCAGGGGTGCGCCGGAATTCGTCTTCCACCGCTCCGTGCCCCGTCGCGTCGTCATCACCATGCCCGGCGACCAGGAGGGCAATGCCGACCCATGGGCTGCGTGGCCCGCCCGTGTAGAACCGCTCGCCTCGGGCGGCCCCATGCCCCAGGCAGCCCGCGGTCCGCAGGGCGCTGCGGGCCGTGGGCGACGCGGACAGACTTCGACGACTCTTACGCCGCGGCAAGCACGGTCGGCAGCAAGGGGCTCCAATCACGCCGCGACCACGACACCGTACACCCGCCGGGAGCAGGCGAACTCGAGGGCCGCGCTCACGATGGCCCGAGAGCTGCTATGGTGCAGACTGCTGGAGGGCGGCCACGACGTGCTGCTGGAGCGAGTGGCGGAGCTCCTGGGCTTCGCCGCCTCGGGGGCTCACCCCTTCTCCACCCAGCTCCCATCTCAAGCCCAGGGCGACCCGCGCGGGGGCTCCGCGCGCGCCCGCGGGCTCTAAGGCTACTCCGACGCCAGCGAAGCTGTCAGCACCGGACCGGCGGCGGCGCTGCCCCCGCCCCCGGCCCGTGAAGAAGGACTCAATGCGACCCGCGGCCCCAGTGGGCGGCCGCGTTGCCACCCCACGGTGGGCGTGACAAGCGGGACCGCGTGGCATGCGGGGCATCATGGCGTGGCATTCGAGATGACGGCGTCAGAGGAATACGTGCCCCTTATGATGGACCAAGGACACCCTCAGGAGAACGGACGAGGCTCGCTCCTCGGCCCAAGCTGGGGGGGGACGAGGCAATGGAAGCTGAGCCCTTCCAGGAGCCCCGGAACGATCCCGCTGGCCACGCTGGAGGCAACGATTATTGGGCGCCGCTAATTCTTCAGGAGCAGGTATACGCTAACCATGGATCACAGGAGGTGCAGGTCGCCGCGGCGAGCAGCTGCCCCGCTCCCACAGTCTCTTACCCCTCGGGAGGAGGGCGCAGGGGGCTGTAGGAGAGGGGCCGAGATCCGACATCACCACCGCGGTGTTCAGAGCAAGGCGTTCTCAGGAGGTAGGCCCTCTGCTGGGGAGGTGCCTCAGGGCCTGCCCCTGGCGGAGGACCCGTGGTCGTCGGGGGAACCGCTGGCGACCGCTCTACCCCATCGGGCGGCGTCCTGGGTTCCGATCGTTGCTGATGGCACTAGAGTGTGGCGCAAGGCGGGGCCCTCGTCTGGCGATATGAAGCAAGGCCAGTACCTGTGAAGAAGGCCCAGTGCCTGTGAAGCTCGCCGCCCCGTGACACTGTCATGTAATAATGAGTGGGGCTGTACACGCCTCGGAGTCTCAGGGGTGCCGGCCTCAGGCCCTGGGGCTCCCTCCCACGCCCAGTGGACAGCACTTAGCTCCGCGCTGGTGAGAAGACGTCCAAGACTAGATTAGGTGCCGGACGCGACCTTTTGTCTGCTTTCATTGCCTTTCCCTTTGGCTGTAGCTTTTCCCCCGCTGGATTTAAGTTGGATTCGAAATTGAGATTTGCGTGTGTTCGGGGAAGGGGAGCTTATTCTTGTTCGAGCCATTTCTCGCGTTCTGGTTACCGCTTCGCCACAGCTGCCTCCTCTCGCGAGCCCCTCACGAGTCGGGTCGGGCCTGGCTCGTGCGCAACCCAAACGACCGCTGTTGCTCCCTCTTGGGAGGATTCTCGTGCGCCTGCGGAGGTTGCCCTGTTGGGAAAAGGCCCAGAGCCTGTGAAGCAAGGCGAGTGCCTATGAAGCTATCGTGTTCCGGAAAATGCCCAGAGCCTGTGAAGCAAGGCGAGTGCCTGTGAAGCTATCGCGTTCCGGAAAAGTCCCAGAGCCTGTGAAGCAAGGCGAGTGCCTGTGAAGCTATCGCGTTCCGGAAAAGTCCCAGAGCCTGTGAAGCAAGGCGAGTGCCTATGAAGCTATCACGTTCTGGAAAAGGCCCAGAGCCTGTGAAGCAAGGCGAGTGCCTGTGAAGCTATCGCGTTCCGGAAAAGGCCCAGAGCCTGTGAAGCAAGGCGAGTGCCTGTGAAGCTATCGCATTCCGGAAAAGGCCCAGAGCCTGTGAAGCAAGGCGAGTGCCTGTGAAGCTATCGCGTTCCGGAAAAGGCCCAGAGCCTATGAAGCAAGGCGAGTGCCTATGAAGCTATCGCGTTTCGGGAAAGGCCCAGAGCCTGTGAAGAAGGCAAATGCCTGTGAAGCCGTCGCATTTGGGAAAAGGCCCGGAGCCTGTGAAAAGGCCAATGCCTGTGAAGCTCCCCGCCGGCGGCACTCTCATATCCTACGGATTCAACTAAAGAACACCCCAGATGTCACGCCCTCCCACAGACTGCTTCGGGGCTAGCGCGAAACAAAGGTAAACCAGCCAGCCACCATTCACAGGCGCTCGTGCAATATGACAACTACTAATACGATGAACACCGGTTTTACATGAGGGGCTTCCCCTCCCAAAATGCTCTTACAGCCATCAGGTCAAAAGCCTGAGTTCTATTCATGCAGGGTAAAAAAGACAGGAACGATACACACTCAGTCGTACCAATCCCCCAATGCGTCCTCGGAAGCACCTCCTGAGCCATCGCTGGCTTCGCCAAACTCGCCATCGTTGTCTGCGTCGCCACCAGCGGCGTTAGGGCCGTTCACCGCACTGTCCTCGTCAGCAGCCACGATCACGTCATCATCGTCCGAAGCGAAGGCCCTGACAAGGGCGTCCACGTTGTCTTCCACCCAGTGCGCCAGGTCGCCTCGGATGGCCTGGGGAACTGGAGCGATGGCGGCATCAAAATCGAAGTGGGGATCCATGTTCAGGAGATGACTGAAGACACGGGAAAAGGCGCGCTCGAGCAGGGCGCGGCTCCTCTCCTCCACCAACCTGTCGGCCCTGGCCGACCGCGCCTCCAGCTACGTCACCACGGCGGTGAAGACTTGAAGGTTGCTAGCATAGTTGGCTGTGTGCGGTTTGCCAACAGTCGCCTCACAAATGTTGCCAGGCTGCGCTAGCCCTCTCCCGGAGCGTGGCGAGCATGGGGCTGTGCATGTGCTCTAGGACCTGCCGCTGGCATATCTCATCCGCGTTCCGGCGCGCGACGCCCTCAGCCTCCTCCACCCGCTGACGAAGATGGAGCATCTCGACCTGGGAGGCGGCTAACTCCCCTTGCGCTACCTCAAGGGCGGCTCGGGAGGCGTCGGCCAGTCGTGTCGCCTCCTCCTGCTGGGCCGTCAAGGCTGCGGTCCTCCCTTCAGCTTCAACCCGGATCAACTCCAGCCTCCTCTCGAACTCGCGCTTGAGGTCTTGGCGCGCCATCGCCACCCGACGTCCGACCTCCTCCAGGACACGAGCCTCCCGTGCGGCGACATCGTCCTCTGCCTGCGTCACCAAGTGCTCCCTCGTCTCCAGCCGCTCGTACTCGCGAGTGCGTTCGGCGGCTTCCAGCGTCAATGCTTCTTCATGCTTCTGGAGCTCAGCTGGGTCGCTGGAGGCCACCCGCATCGACGCAAGGGACAACTCGCATAGCTCCACTTGCTCCTCCAGTGAGTGGCACCAGGCCAGGAGCTCACGAGCCCGCTCCTCCGCCGCCTCTCGCCGTCGGTCAACTCCCCGGGCCTCCTCGATGGCCAGGGATCGGGCCACCCGAGAGGCCTCCAGCGACGCCTTCGCCTCTTCATCGTCAAGATCACGCTGACGGCGCGCGAGGGCGATGGCGGCCTCCAGCTCACGCCTCCCTGCGGCCAGGTGCAGGCCCTCGGCCTCCATGCGTGCGTCCTCGTCAGCAAGCTCCTCCCCAAGCAGGTTCACCGCGTCGGTCGCTGTCAGGACCCCGATTCCAAGTCACATCGATCTAGCCGGTAACACCTCATATCACTTTGCGGCCTCACGCACGGTATTCCATCCCTTAGGGATGAACTAAGTCGGACAAGTTTTCATCTTCCAACTCTCCAAGTTGTTGTTAAGCTTAACCAACTAGCTCAGGGGTATCCAACACAGATTCTTGGGGAAAAGTGGTTTATTGAAAAACCATCTTGATCACGAACTCAACATAACGGTCAGGTGACAACCTGGTAACACTTCCGAGAAGATATTCGGAAAATCACGAACCACCGGTATGTTACTAAGCTCGAGAACAACCTTGCTTTTCAGGGTAAGATGATATGATCAAAGAGTGAGGGATTGGCACAATCCTAACCCATTGATCGAAGTGTGCACCAGAAATATGGACTAGGTAGCACGATCAGTCTTAGAATGATAATTCAATAACCAACACGCTAAGGATGAGAATATTGTCCATTAACTACCGAGCAACGGAGTTGCTAGGAGTATTGATTTCACACATCACGGTTCACTTGTCGGCATTCCGGTTGCGACAACACGGGACCGAGGAATGAAGAATGATGGTAAGAAGTATCACTGCGTCAAGAATTCATGAGAGATGTGCAATTCTCACGACGCTCTTGACATAAAGTGGGTAATACTTCAGGGTAGAACAGAACCAAAAGCTGGATTGGCATTTTGATCTGCGGAATACAACCACTTTGACCCGATCCCAGAAATGGATGAGGTACTGGAGTTTGTTTCTCCTAGTCATTCCGAATAGAATGGCTTGACGGACCACAGAAGTAAAAGGCACTGATGAACATGAATGCACGACTACTTCTGACTATCAAGTGATAGACGAAGGTCGGAATATAACTGAAGGAGGGACAACTCAAAGGAACATATAACTTTCTGAGTTGTGGATGCATAGATTAGTATGTTGAACGAGTTCAACATATTTCTTCCGGATAACCCATGCAGAAAGGTAGAACTGGCAGAGCCACAATATAGAATGGAGAACTCATCAAGAGCACTCTGGTTGTGATCCTTTGGTTCAAGAACTTCTGCCATAAGTGGTTCATAGTATTTGGAGGAAGGAAATACCACGGACCTCGAGGTCTATCACAAGGTTTACTAATGTCCTAAGGAACTAGCAAACACTATCAACATGAAGCAGGTAGGGTGAGTCTCGGGTTCAAAACCCAGGAATAGAATGCCTACTACTAAATGGCATCACGGGATGCTTTCAAGAATAACGGCCAGAATCATCACACTGGAAACGCAAAACATGGTTCGATTACTAGGTGGCACTCTAAGACATCTAGGGTCATAATAATAATTCCAAAATATATGTCGAGGCAAAAGAATACCCCAACTCACAATTAGTGTGATTAACCTGGCCTAAATGGACATCAGGAACAGGGGAAAAGGGTTTGCAAATGCATCAGACTATTTAGAAACCTGGGATGACTCGGACAGCATAACAGCTGTAAATGCTCGAAAAGATTTGAGACATCCTGCAAAAATGGTGGCATAACCACTCAGAATCATAATATCAAGGTTCTGAGGCCAGTTATGAATATATGGAAGTAGTAGGAACTGAACTGAGGCTTGAACTCAACAATCCTAGGCAACTACGGTTTAGTAACACGTCATCCTCATAGATAGATGAGAAGGCCTAATTCTTAATCCCCGTAGAAAAGAAGAGGTTGACTCAGATCAGAAGGGCATAGGGTAAAGGAGTAAAAAGAGCCTTACGTTCCCTTCCACAATCAATTCCCTTACATAACTAAAGCATTTCTAGACTCAACTTCGACCAGTTTGGCTTGGTAATCCTACAGGCAGTCAGGCTCTGATACCAACGCTGTCAGGACCCCGATTCCAAGTCACATCGATCTAGCCGGTAACACCTCATATCACTTTGCGGCCTCACGCACGGTATTCCACGGGTGTCGCCTTACCATGGCCCGGGACCGTTTGCGCCTTTTGGCTCACGTATATGATAGTGTCGCTAGCATCCATATGACAGAGAACCCGGGCCGACATGGCTAGTAGTGAACCCAAAGCGGCACAGACCTATGGAGACATGCATACATGAACCACATCGAGCATGTCGGTCATCAGCAAGTGATTCTGGGTTGTAGCACTGGGCTAACAGGACTCCGGGGAACCCGGGCTGTAGCAGGCTAGGCAGGACTCCGGATATCACAGCGTGACATTTCCCCGAAGGGACAGACATAGGAACGAAGTGAAACACATGCCGGCCAGTCAAGTGTCCTGAGCAGTAGTGCTGGGCTAGCAGGACTCCGGTGAACCGGGCTGTAGCGGACTACTATGGCTCATGGAATCCCTAGACTACATTTCCCCATAAGAGAGGTTGCCAAGGATAAACAACTAGGTTGTCGGATCCCACACATACCAAGCATTTTAATCATACACACAATATGCTCGATATGTGTAAATACAACATGGCATCACAACATAACTCTACAACTCAGGTATTTATTCATTAGGCTCCGAGGAGCGAGGTATTACAAACATGGGTCTCATGACCCAACAATCATAGCATACAATGCAAAGCACATGCGGAAGCTTAACATGTCTGAGTACAGACATCTACAAATGAAAAAGGCTAAGAAGCCTGACTATCTACCAGATCCTGCCAAGGGCACAAGATCGTAGCTGAGGTATCAAGCTAAACGCCGAAGTCCACGCGAAACTACTAGCGAGACTGAAATCTCTCTGCAAAATATAAATTAAGCAAACGTGAGTACAAAGGTACTCAGCAAGACTTACATCAGAACTAGCTACATATGCATCGGTATCAACAAGGGGGGTGGTGGAGCTTAACTGCAGCAAGCCAGCTTTGACTCAGTGGCTAATCTGAACTACGATTGCAAGCAACTCTTTTGAGGTGGCGCACACGAGTCCACACATTCACCATTCAATACACCACTATGGATCCGCTCCCGTCTCCCTACGAGAAGGCCATCCATAGTACTCACACTTATCTTGCGAGTTTTTAGAGTATCCACTTTCACTTGTCTATGAACTATGCAAGGGGTCCAAGTTTCCATATCCGAGGAATTCGGCTATTCGAATAGATATTGATAACCCTGCAGGGGTGTACTTCTTCACACACGCTCTCTCCACTTATAGCCCTGTACACGTCATGTACCTCGGCAACCTTCAAGCGGAAGCCGGGCGAGGGTGTCGGCCACGGCCTACCTAAATGCTTAAGTCTCTAGTCCAGGTTTATCGCCTATTCGGGTTCCATCCGCGAGGAGATCCGGCCGGAGTTTCGCTCACAGCCCCAAACGATGTGTGCAGGGTTCCCGAGACACCAAACGGGCGCCCGGTACACCGTGCCACGGTGTATCTACCGCAACATAGCCCACCCCTAGGGTCAGCGCTACGCACGGCCGCCAACACATAACCTACAAACACCAGAAACTAGTTGCAACTCCTGGACAGAGTACTAGGGTGATTAAGAAGCCGAGAGGGTCAATTAAGGATCCCAATGAGTGGTAGTAGCTGTTCATGGATCACAGACACAGAACTCAGTTCCTGAGGACGGCTGCAATGAGACAACCCACCATGTACTCCTACATGGCCTCTCACCGCTACCTTTACCAAATCGTGTTCACACACTTAGCTCTCAACAGTAGGACATGTTTACACACCTCCGATTCATCCCCGATGAATCGGACCTGACTCAACTCTAAGCAGTAGCAGGCATGACAAACAAGCATGAATGAGTAGGCACATCAGGGCTCAAACAACTCCTACTCATGCTAGTGGGTTTCATCTATTTACTGTGGCAATGACAGGTCATGCAGAGGATAAGGGGTTCAACTACCGCAACAAGTAACAGATGAATTGTTGTTGTCCTAATGCAGTAAAAGAGAGCAGGAGCGAGAGAGTGGGCTTGTATCGGAATGAACAAGGGGGTTGTGCTTGTCTGGCACTTCTGAAGATAACATTGAGTCTTCATCAGTGTCAACGATCACAGCGTCGGTACATCGTCTATCGAGAGGGGACATTTACCGGCAAACAAGGAAGAACACAATCAATGCGATGCAACAATATGATGCATGATCATGACATGGCAATATGCTGTTGATTGAGCTAATGCAACTAACAACAAGTTAAATGGAGTTGGTTTGAACACTAGGTTCAAATTCAAATTCCACATGTGGTTATTTAAATACCATTCATTTGATTTGTCCTAAACAGTGGCCTTAAGTTGTTCTAACATGCATGAAAATGGTACAGATGGATTCCTTGAATTTTTCTGATAATTTTTCATATATAATTTATTTCATTTGGAGTTACGGTTGAATTTCTATGATTTTTAGAAGTTTTAAACATTTTATGGAATTTCCTGAATAATTTTAAATCCAGAAATTCCTTTACTGCGTCAGCACTATGTCATTATGATGTCAGCAGGTCAACAGGGCCGGTCCAGGTCAAACCTGCCCTGGGGGACCCGCCTGTTAGTGATTCAGGGCTAATCCTATTTTAGTTAAATCTATACTAGGTAATTAGCAGGGGCTGGCCCCACATGTCAGTGTCAGCGGGGTTGATTAGGTTTAATAAAAAAACTTAACTAAAGTTAACAGGGCCCTGGGCCCACACGTCAGGACCCAGGGGAGGTCAAACCGGGGTCTACCCGGGCCAGCGGGGTCAACCCTGCCGGCGTTTAGCCGCCGGCGAGGGCAACCGCGGCGGAGGGGCTCGGGAATGCGCTGTGGTGACCCGTTCGCAGCGTGGCTGGGCTCGTTCGAGAGCCCAGACCAGCGTGTGTCGGGCGGTGGCGCCAGTCGGGCCTGGGTGGCCGGAGGCGATGGCGAGGAGCTCGGCCGCGGCGGCCGGAGCTCGGGCATGAGCGTGGGCAGTGCTGCGGTGCGCAAGCAAGCAAGCTAAGGCGCTAGCTGGGGCCTACACGATGCGGGGAGAAGATTGGACTCGCCGGGGTAACCATTTGGTCGCCGGAGTCACGTCGGCTGCGAGCGCAGGCGGCGGCGGTTTCGGGCGTAGGCGGTCCGGTGGCTACGGCGGCCTACGAGGAAGGAGAGAGAGATGTTCGGGGTCAGAGGCTCACGGCGAGTCGGACGAGCAAGTCGGCGAGCTCGAGGACGCGGAGACGGCGGCGAATCGAAGGTGAGGTTGCCGGCGGCCGAAGGTAGAAGACGAGCTCGGGGACGATGCTACAGGGCTCCCGCGGTCGAATGGGTTGGTGTAGATGACGCAGAAGGCGATGGCGGTTCCTCTGGAAGCAACAGCGAGGTGCGGGGTGGACGATGGCCCCGGTGGTGCTCGTCGGCGCTCTCGGGTGCCCGTGGTCGAACGCGGGAGAGGGAGCAGAGGAGGGGGAGGGAGTCCAGAGCGAGAGAGGGGAAGTGAGAGGGGGTCAGGGGTGTCGTGGTGGCGAACAGGAAGTCGAGGGGAGGCACGCAGGCAGGGAGGAGCCAGCGCGGCTCGCCGGCCATCGGGCACGCAGCTGCTTCTCCTCCTGGCAGGAGGAAGAAGACAGTGCTGCCCCTGATGGGCCGGGCTGGCTTTGGCCAGTTGGGCTGCTACAGAGGTGGGCTAGTTGGGGCGCCAGGTAAGCCCAGGTAGCTCCTCTGTCTCTCTCTATTTTCTGTTTGTTTTCTGTTTTCTATTTTTTTGAAGTTTGTTTTGAGTTTGGTTTTTACACAAACCAATTTTTATGCTTCTGAAAATTATTATGTGGACTTAGGAAACTAGTTCAGAGCCACATGCAAATTTTCAAAATTATTGGGCTTATATCTATTTTATAGTAAATATAAACCCAAATCAAATAGCTAGTGATTTAATTCAAAGGCCCCTGAATAATTATTTCTGTAATTCCAAAAATATTGGTTTGAGTTATAGCTCTTGCCAATATTTTCAGAGGTTAGCAGGAACATTTTGTTGGGCTCATTTGAAATATTTTAATGTTGATCATTTTTAAAGATTTCCGAGGCTTGAGAATTCCCTTAATTCAATTTTCTTGAATTTAAGATGATGCATGGATGCATATGCAATGACAAGCAAAGGCCAAAGCTAGGGCTGTGACAGTCGCCCCTCGAAGGAACCCTTGGCGGCGAGCGCGGCGCTCCCGGGCGCGCTCAAGCACGTCTTCCACACCATCATCCGCCCCAAGCAAGCATCGGGGGCCACGAATCATCGTTCCTCCTCCGGGCAGGGGGCTGGGGGCTGGCGCCCTCGCGACGGCCAGGCGCACCGCACCAGAAGCCCAGCCTGGAGCCAGCCCGTCCCTAGATGAAGGGCGCAGGGGGCGCCTCAGCCAGTCGCAGTCCACGACCAGACGAGAAGCCCATGGCAGGCTGGCTATTCCCCGAGAGGGTCCGTGAAGGAAAATCGGGGGGAATGAAGGGCCGCGGTGCACCTCGGGATGGTCCACCCCTTCACTCGCCCTCACCACAAGGGCGGAGCTGCTCGGAGCATTTGAGGACGGTAGAGGGGGCGAAGCCAAAGGAGGCGGCACCTCTGCTACTTCTGCGAGCTCGGCCGGAAGGGGCCTGCTGAGCAAGGATCAGTGAAAGCAACAAAAGGGTCAGGAGCCAGAGAGGGAGAAGACTTACTCGTCAGTGGCGAAGTACTTCCTGCGCTTCAGCACGCGACAAGGGAAGTCATCACCCAGGGCCTCCCTTTTCCTCCGGAGGGCCTCAAAGTCCACGCGGAAGCGGCCCAAGAGAAGAGCACAAGGATCAACCTGGGACGAAGACGAAGCATCAGAGCGATCCGCGTCAGGGGCACCTGCCTGGCGCGCGCCGTCCATCGCCTCGCCAGAAGACGCGGCTGGGGCCTCCGAGGCCTCAGCCCCGGGCGCTGGGAGCGGCTACTTGCCACCTTCAGCCACAGCGGCACGGGTCCCAGGAGCTGTCCCCTCGCGAGCATCACCCGGCGCTGCCACCTCATCAGGAGCCCCCTCGGCCTCCGGCGCCTCCTGCCTCCCTGCTCCACCACTTGAGGAGGAGTCGCCTTGGCCGATTGGAAGGGCAGTCACCACCACTGGGTTCTCCCGAGGTCCCTGGAGGCCGGCGGGGCGCAGCCCCCACTCATAAAAGACGGGCATCTGCTTCACGAAGTCGGCCCTGCTCTGGCAGAGATACAGCAAGGCCCCTCCCTGCCGGACGTTGCCGGGGTTGGGGTCCCCGGCCAAGGTCAAGAGCGTCGACTTCAGCACCTCAGGAGCCAAGTCCCCTTCCTGGAGCCTCATGCTATCCTCGCGCCCACGGAAGGCCCACATCCGGCGAGAGTGGCATTGAAGGGGAGCAACACGGCATAACAGAAACTCCTTCACCACCTTGGGTGCTGTCATGCCGAGCTTCCTCAGGAGCGCGAAGCGGCTCCAGATGAAGACGAGCCGGGGGCTCTTGAGTGTCTCCTGGCCCCAACCCGAATTGGGGACAGCAGGCGAGGTCGGCTCCGATAGCAGGGGGCTGGGCACCCCTGCGTCCACATACAGCCAGCGCTCGCGGAACCCAACCGTGGGCAGGGGGAGCTTGAAGTCAATCCCAGAGGCCTCGGTCTCAGGCACGGCAGCGAAGCTCACACACGCCCAGCATTGGGAAGGGTCGACAAGGTGCAGCGAGAAGAAGTGGCGCAGCAAGGCAACCGAAGGAGGGATGCCCACCATGGCTTCGCAAACGAAGGCAAAGACCGAAAGGAGGGTGATGGACTCAGGACTTAGATGCATCATGTGGATCTGATAATGGGAGAGCACGGCATTGAAGAATCAGAAAAGGGGGGAACCAGACCCGCCCACAGGGCGTCGGTAAAACATGGGACCTCGGTTGCTATCCTATCGATGGAGAAGTGGGACGCGGGCCAGGCCGTCGTCCTCCCGCACTCGTTGAAGACGGTGGCCAGAGCCAAGCTGTCCCTGCCCAGGCACTCTTGATTGAGTACGGTCAACTGGCCGACGGCGGGGGCCACCGATGGCGGCACACAAGACGGAGGCATGGGTTTCTCCCCTCTCTCCTTCCTCGTTGGAGTCATGGCGATGGGAAGGAGGGGGAAGATTCGAGATTGGATTGGAGGCGGGAGCAGGCGTTCGAAGGAAGGAAGAACAGGGGACGCTCGAGCAACAAGAAGGGGAGCGGCTGTGTGCAACTATAAGTCCACCTAGCAGGGCGCAGAATAAGGGGGCGTGGGGGAATAGTGCCGCCCACGTCCCATCAACCACCACGCGACGCCCAAGGCCGCAGGCTGTTAGGGCCCGCGGCGCTTCGCCCTTGCCCTTTCGCCTCTCAGCACGGCCAAGCCCGGGCGCGCCTTGGGCCCGGGGGCTACTGTCAGCGTTCTGGAAATGGGGGTCCCCAGACTTGCCTGCCTGCGGCGTGGCTCAAAGGAGGCCCAGCACGGCCCATCTTCATCAACACAAGACTCAAGACCCTCGCGAGGGGCCAGGCCTCGCGAGGCGGACGACACGGAGCTTCCTCAGGCACGGCCTTGTCAGGCTGGCTCGCGAGGAGGCGAAGAGATCAAGGCGGGGTACCTCGCGAGGTCCCCGTGACACAAGCCATGACGACTCATGGCGCCAGGCGGGTGCCAGCCCGCGCAGCGTCCTTCTTTCCTCTTTGGTGCAAAGGGGGCAAGCGCAGCCGTGGAGTACCGAGGCGTCAGGCAAAGGTTGCCATTTTGGTGCAACGAGACCGGGACCAAGAGGACTACGATACGAAGGTCATCGTGGAGCCCAGGGCGGCGTCATCACCAGAGCTTTGCACAGGCGAAGACTGCTTTTGTCAGGATAGTTGATACTTGCTGTCCGCCATCAAATTAGCCCGCCATTGTTGGCTCCCTTCCTACTCGATATTTGGGAAGAGGACCAGGGCCTCTATAAATAGGACCAGCCACCCACATAGCGAGGGGCCTCTAGGATCGGTTCGTTCGGTTTTGCAAGCGGAGAGAGAAAGAGAGAAGAGAGAAAGGTGGCTGAACTCCTCCCAGCAGTTCATCGCCCCAGCCAAGAACAGACCCTCGCGAGGTTGTTCTTCCTTGTATTGTTCACCATCACCAGCCCCAAGAGGCAATCCACCCACCACACACTGGAGTAGGGTATTACACCACAACGGTGGCCCGAACCAGTATAAACCTTGTGTCTCTTGTGCAGTTCTTTCAGTAGTGTAGATCTTTGTGGGACGGGGTGGTAGAAGGCGTAATCTCCGCGCGCACCCCAGTGTTCGAACCTTAAGGGTCTGTCGGAACCCGAAATCCGACACGGCCAGATTCTTCAAAGCCCTCAGGGCCAATTCCTCAAGCCGCGCCAGCTCCTCCGTCAAAATCCTCAGCACCAGTGCATCTCGCCACGTGACAAAGGACAACAGTCATCTCTATTGCCTCAGGAGCTTCTGCTAGTTCTTCACCTGCACCAAATTCATTAACTGGCCCCTCTCTGCTGAAGACAAAGGCCACTGCTGGACGAGGCTCTCGACCAAGTCCTCACAAGAAGCAAGTCGCCTTTCAAGTGTCGTCTGATAAAGACGAAGCTGATGATGAAGAACTTGCTGAAATCATCAGTGACATGCAACTCAGGGCCGCTAGAGCCAAAGGCACAAGTGTGCCTCTGCTTTTGGATCCAAAATTAATCCTTGATTACATTGATCTCTGGCACAAAGACCCCAACACTCCTATGCCTAACTTCAAGCTGACTCCTGGCCAAAGTCATATGTTGACTCACTTCATGCAGGAAGAAAAATGGAAATTTGAAAGGCCAGGCAGTTGAAGAAAGCGCAGTACAAAAAGGAGCGCTTCCTGAAGAAAAACATTGTCTCTATGACAACTGAAGAACTTGTCACTATTCAATCTAAGATCAAGAAACTCAGTGATGAATTTGACGCATACCGCGCTGATTGGCTGGGAGCCAAGGTCCGTTTTGTGAAACTAACTGAACAATTCACTTCCAATGTTGCAGTCCCAACACAAAAAGAAAATCCTCATGCTGAAGCATCTGCTCAGCCTACTGAAGAAAATGCCAGCACCGCTGATGATACTCAGACTGCTGAAGAAAATGCTAGTACCAGGGCTGATGACTGCATTCCAGCCACTGAAGAAATTGCCAGGGCAACCACTAGTGTTGCGCCTGAAGAAAATGAAGAAGTCAGGGCAACTGCATCAGTTGTGCCTGAAGATCTTGAACCAAATTCCTCTGCTCCTCCTGCGCCTACACCATCTCCGATCCTTCCATCTGCATCAGATATGAAGAAGACCAAGGCTACAGAGTGTGCAACTGCGAAGAAAAGAAAGACATCAACTGCATCAGATTCTTCGGCTCCAAAGAAAATGAAGCCTCTGACCAGCTCATTTGAAAATCCTATTGATGTTGTTCCTGTCTCATCTATGCCATCAAAGGACCTTGTTCCTTTTGATGAAGAATACGTGATCCCAAGAGGATTCGATGAAGACATTCCTTCTGCTGCTTCCTCAGAGCAGTTGGATGAAGAAATTGAAGCGGATGCAATCCCTTCAACCCCAATACTCTCATCGCCCACGCCTTAGTTCACTGCTGAAGAGACCGGCATTGAAGAAATGAATGAAGACGAAGATGTGGACATTGGATGCACAACTCCAGTGTTGAACGACGAGTTTTGGGAAAGTCAGCACCCCAATTCTCCTCTATTCACACCCCTCCAACAAATTCCTCAGTCCCATGTCACTACTAAAGTACAAATGGGATCTGAAGCCTCGTGCCACACCATCTGTCCATGAAGAGATTCCAGCCACTAGTGCTGAAGAAAATGTAAATGAAGAATTGAAGTCTCAGGCTGCCACTGAAGAAGAACATGGAATTCCTCAGCCCGCGGAACCTGAGATCGAGATCCCTGAGGTTGTGATGCAATTGACGGACACTCCTCACCCCAAGCCAAAGGATCCCTTCTCAAAGAAGCAAAAATTTAAGGCTGATGACTTCTTAGGCAAGCATGTATTCTTCACGGACTACAGTCCTTATGACTTTGCTCGTCTTAGGAAGAAACGCTTCTGGACTGCCAGCCAGGCCAATTTCTACTCTTCACTGCTCTTCAACAAGGATAAAGTCTTCTACCACGAGCATATTCCTCATGTGGACATGGAATCACTGCCTTGTTTCTCTCATGTCCTCAATGTGCTTCATGACGCAGGCCTCCTCAACTTTTGCTCTGATATTGTTGATTGGAATGAAGAGCTTATTCTTCAATTCTACGCTACGCTGCACATCATAGGTGATCCTGATGATATCAACACTTGGGTATTGGTCTGGATGACCGATAACACTCATTATAAAGCACCGGCCTCTGAATTACTTCACGCCCTTCCCATCAGTCCACCCCTTGAAGGAGCTCGCTGTCTATACCAGGAGCCTGAACTCACTGCCCATTACATGCAAGTGTTGATGAAGCCCCTGAAGCCCGGTCAAGCGCCAAGGACCAAATTTCTCGTAAAGGAATTGCTATATGTACCTAGAATAGTCTATCACATCCTGACGAGGACAATGAGTCCTATCAAAGGCCATGACTCGTCTGATGAGAAAATTGTTGGCATCATGAAGAATCTGCTATTCAACATCATACAAGGCATTCCCGTCAATTATCATGATTTCTTCATGAGGACTCTGGCAAATGTTGCACTCTTTCCGTTTGAGTTGAAGCCTTATGCTCCTTGGATTATGAGATTCCTTAGAATAAGGTCTTCACTAAACTACAAGGCCGACTTTCAGAATCACCTCAGCTATCTGCCCTCAATTGAAGTCCTCAAGCAGACTTATTCCTCGGCTGATGAAAAGGGCAAGACACCTATGTCATTGATGAAGGCATTCGTCCATTGAATGGTCAGTTTTGCAAAGCTGCATCTTATTCCATCAATGATGACTCTGCCACTCATGATTCTGCTGCACATGCATCCAAGCAAAATCCTCAAGCCACAGCTCCCAAGGTGATGACTGACCGTGAGCTGCTTCTTAGTCTTCACCAGAAGGTGGATCGAAACCATAAATGGGTTAAGCGTCAGTTTGGTTCTCTTCTTCACAACATGACTGCTACACATAATGCAGTGAAGAAAAACCATTACTACCTCCATGAAGTTTTCGATCGCACCTGGGCTATCTTATCACATCTGTATGGTGAAGAAGATCTGAAGCAAATGGGTCTCAAGGAGAACTTTGATTGGTCTGCACCTCCAGCGAAGAAATTCAAGAAAGTCAAAGTTCCTTCCTTGGTGGCCAGCTCATATTCTTCATCCCGTGACACCGATAAGTTTGAAGACTTGGACGACACTGCTGCAGGCCCTATAACAACCAACGACCCCAACAACGCTGACGCTCCTCCATCAACTTGATATTCTTCAGGGGCGTTAGTCCTCATTTTTCGACTCTTTTGGTCATTCGATGACAAAGGGGGAGAAATTTGAGTTAGTCTTCAAGCGGGTCTATCTGCATGGGCGTTTTTTTTATAAGTTACAACTCTCGTTCTTTTGAAGACTTTGCTGGATCGAGTTGTAAACTTAAACTCTATGGTAGTCTGATACTTTTGCTGAGTTTTTATGCATGCTTATTCCTCATTAATGTTAATGCACGCATGCTAAATTACATCAGTCACCATATTCCATCATGCATTTCAAATTCTTCATATTATATGTTAAATGCGTGTATGAATTACAAGATATAGGGGGAGATCTTCATGATTCTACTCTTCAAAGTGTGCATTGCTTCAAAAGCAAATTCCTCACTATGCACATCTTCAGGGGGAGTTCTTCTAAATCTTGCAATCAAATTCCTCAATTTCAGTATTTACACTTCATATGTTTATCCCCGTTGAAAACTTAACCTATATTGTTATCAATCACCAAAAAGGGGGAGATTATAAGTGCATCTAGTGCCCCTTAGTGATTTTGGTGTATTGAAGACTTATAAGTTAAGGGATTGATGCGTTTGTGAGTGTACACATGTCTATAAGTCTATGAGGAGTTTGATATTTACAGAGAAAGTCGACCCCTAAAAATGAAGTTCTTCGACCGAAGACTTTGGATTTCTGAAGACTTTTAAAGTGAAGAAATTGGTGTGATCCTGAAGACTTGGTATTCATTCGAGGAACATGAAGCGTGAAGACTTTTGTTTTCATAGTTTCATTCTCTCTTTCTTGAGTCATAGGAAACACCGTACTGTTAAAGGGGGTCGAGAAAATACTAAGGAAAAAATTTCCAAGTGATGCTCAACTCAAATCCTACACCTACCAATCCCTTCGAGTAAAGTCATTGGAAATCTCATACAGTTCAGTCAATTTCTTCAGTGACAAAGACGAAGTTCTTCTGGTCTCTGAGGAATTTGTTCTGACTGAGGAGTTAGAAATTCGCCAGTGCGGATTGCCTACATAGTGAGGAACATGATAGTCCCAAGGAATTTGATACTCAAAATTTCGACCGTTGCAGTGCTATGCGCCAGCTGTCCCAAAATATTTACCCACCTAACGGTCATATCATTGAAGGGCATTTATGTCTTATTATGTCGGGCTGCTCCCTAGGCTATAAATAGCCGCCCCCTGCAACCACTAGCTAGTTGGCTGCTTCGAGAGAAACTGACACTTGTCATTTGAGAGCATCCCATCCTCCGAGGACTTTGAGTAAAAATTATCAAGTGAGGAAAATCCAAACACAAACACCTACAACCCAAAGTGATTGAGTATCACTGAAGAAATTGATCCTGCGTGGATCCGACGCTTGTTACCTTTGAAGATTGTGCATCTTCTAGACGGTTAGGCGCCATGGTCTAGAGCATCCAAGAGGATAGTGTGGATCGCCGAGTGACCGAGTCTGTGAAGGTTTGGAAGTCACCTGAAGAGTTACCACGAGTGATTGGGCGAGGTCTGTGTGACCTTAACTCAAGAGAATACGGTGATGACTGAGTGTCCTGAGCTGCGTGTTCAAGACTAGGTGTCCGGGACTGTGTGTCCTCAGATTTAAATACCTAGCCGCCCTAACCAGACGTACAATTGTCACAGCAGTTGGAACTGGTCTATCAAATCATTGTCTTCACCAAGCTACCTGGTTTCATTTTCTCAACCCTTCCATTTTCTCATTTTTGTGTTGTGTACTTGTTCATATCTGTTTGAAGACTTTGACTGAAGATTTTCTCTATTTCCTCAGTTCAATTTCTTCAGTCAGTTTGTCTTTATCCTGTGTTTACGTTTTCTGTATTTTATATTTGTTTTTATTTCTTTATGATGATCATGCTTATGCACTGTTATATTTACTTCTGAGTACTTATTCCGCCGTAAGTAGTTTTTCACTCAGGAATTTCATCACTTTTTTTTTGAGACAAAGGAATTTCATCACCTGAAATTAGCACCTGGCTCGAAACGTAAACATGGCCATCGAATGCATTGTGCTTCAGACCCATGGGCCTTGGCCCACATAGATCTCGGCCATCTCAGTAACTCTTAAACCCTTCTCCCATTCTCTCGTCTCTCTTACTCAGTCGACGCAGCGCCACCACCTCTCCCCCAACCATCCGCCATGGGCCTCCTCAAGAACTCCCTCCTGCTCCAAGGTCTCCCCCTCCCCCTCCCCCTCCCCCTCTCACAAGATCCGGTCTCGCTCGCACGCAAATTCCGCGGGACTAACCTCTGGATCTGGCGGTGCAGGGCAGCTGCGGCATGCTACGGCTCAGGCGGCGGCCGCCGCCGCCAGCGCGGGAGTGGGGCGGCGCGGCGTGGCGACGTCGACGGAGGAGTACATGCGCCGCAACTACGCCAACAATGTCTCCGAGTACAACACCGTCATCGGGTCCCTCATCCAGCAGCGCAGGCACGTCCAGCCCTTGTTTCGGTTCCTGCACACCACCTGTTCGACGCAGTTCCGAGCAGTGGCATTTCCCATTAGGATAGTTTTGTTAAGCTGTTATTGTTGCGTTGATGATCTGGTGTGGGTACGAGCATGCCTGTGCCAACCTAATTGTTTCTTTCCGGGTCTGAATTAAATGCTTTCGTGTTGTCTTCAGGTCCTACCTGCTTCGTGATGCCTACGATGACATGCTACTCGACGGGGTGCAGCCTGTGCGGGACACATTCCACAATCTCATAGTCGGCACCATGAAGGGCAGCCGGCTACAAGATGCTTTCTACTTCCGCGACCAGATGAGAGAAATGGGCTTGCAGCCTGATGTTAGACCACTCTCTTCTTTACACGCCTTCATCTCCTATGCTGATTCCCTTTTTATTTTGTCGGACGAATTAGGCTAATGGCTTAATTCTTTGTAGGTTAACCTATACAATTTTCTGATCTCCACCTGCGGGAAATGCAAGAACTCGGATGCAGCAATCTTGGTTGGTTATCTTCCTACCTATTTCTGAGTTGCTGCCGATGCTTCTCCTCTGTTACTCATGCTCACCAATGCTCCAACTTTTGTTACCTGTACTGAAGCTTCTTGAAGAAATGAAAGCACATGGCGTTAAGTTGAAAGGAGAAACCTACATTTGTCTCTTGAATGCGCTTGCAGCAACTGGGCGTACCGATCAAGTGTAAGGGGTCCTTTGCATCAACTTTTATGTTTTCAGATTGTAGAAGCATGCAACATTTAAGACTGCAATACGAAATCACATATTCCAAGATATACACTGTGGTTGACTATCTTTACCATGATGTTGTGACTTATCAACTGGGCACTTGGAGCAAATAAGCCAAGGCCTGCAGATTGTACAATAGCTGTTCCCTTGTTTTCATATTTCCGTTAGTAAAGCTCCATTTAGACCACTAAAAATACAGGATTCATTACTACTAGTTCCACAAATTTGAACACTAGACTACATGTAACGTGTTGGTACATCTAGGGTTATAAGAGCCTCTGGAGGTTACAGAGTAGGAGTGCCAGTTTTCCTCGCATAATGTGGGGGATACATTATCAGAAGACATGAATTCCACTAGTGCCTAGGTTGCCTCTTCAGCTTGTGGCAAGTTTTGCTCTAGAATTATATTAGGTAGCTAAGCATGTTTTTCGACATACTTCCTCCGTCCGGAATTAGTTGACACTCAAAAACGGATATCCGTTTGAGCGTCAACTAATTCTGGACGGAGGGAGTATAATTTATCCCGAACAGCAACTCTTTCCAGTATATCCGTTTATTATCTATGCTGGGAGAAACACTAATGTGATTGTTTTACCAGTTATGCTATAGTTCGTGATATGACCGCCGCTGGACTTGGATTAAACAAGTTTTGTTATGCTGGACTAATAACTGCATTCAAGAACAAGACACCAGCCAGTGAGGATACTCCGGCAAAAGTATGTTATGCACTCAAGAAAGTTTGTTGTGGTGGTACATTTAACATAACTGTACTCATCCTTTTCTCTACTTTGTTTTCAGATTCTTGAGTTCGTCCAGCAGTCAAAAGGTTGGCAGTATGTTGAAAGGGTAGCAAATGATAGTGCTGAGAATATAATGATGAATGTGTCAGACGAAGAGCTATACAACTTGCCAACAGCAGAATTTGCACACAGAAGAGGATTTATATTTAAGCAGTTAACAATTTATCATGTTGCTATCCATGCTTGTGCAGACTTGAGGAGCAAAGAGGTGTGCTATGCTGCATTTTCACTGTGTTTTTAGTAAGCAGTGTCTAGTTACTGCTCAGCAGCATTGATACTTGACAAATTGACATGTCCATAATTTAGTTATCTTACATTTCGTAGTTAGTTCATGTCATGAAGTTGAGCTTTACCTACTATGAAATTTAATCCTCTTTACAATTTTGCAGACACTCGAAGCACTTCTTGACATGTTCACTAAAGAGAATTTTAATTATGATGCCTTCATTGTGATGCAAGCTGTAAGGTAATCTGCAACTCTGCATGCTGAACAGTATTGATCTAATGATACATTGCATGGTTATGAGGAACTTCAATGGTTAATTGCTCCTGATGTGTTCAGTTTCTAAGTATGTCGAGAACTCATCAAGGAATCTTCATCTTTGTTGAGATTCACTGATATAGCTTCGCTGTCCAAAACTTTAAGCCTGTGCATTATGCATACTGAAAAGTCTCTTGTGCACGTTGAATTAACAATCTTATAAAGTGGACATTGCAAATTAATGAAATCGCATTATGTACCGATGTTTAGGTAAATGTACATAGTATTTGGAAATGCAGTGTCTATTTTTAGGATACATGCAATTGTCATTTGGCAACCCATCATGTTTGTCCTTTTCTATGGTAATGATTTCTATCAACTTCTGGATATATCTGTTAATTTCTTGCCTTTAACTGAAAAGGTGTTATCTTCGATGTGGAGATATTGATTCCGCTGTTAAGATGTTTGAAGAGTTCTCAAGCTCGAAACCCACACCCGCAGAGCTGTATGTGGTGAGTATCTTGTTAAAGTTATAACTTCAAATTTAATATTTGTGGTTGAAAGCAACACAGGTTTAATTCCATTACGAATCTTCAAATCCTAGTGATGGACATGTTTCGCGGTACACATCAGGCCTTGTGCCTCGGACTATTTTGATCTCAAAAATTTAGTTGTGAACTTTCAGAATCTTTGTAGAACTTTCCAATTTAACCACTACAGGATTTACTGTTCCTTTATAGTCACAGGCTCTAAAACACAATCGTACTGCTGCTTATTAACTTTAAGCTAGCTGCTAACTTCTGATTAGAGACCATTTTGATTAGTGGATCCAACAGTGGTAGCTCTCAGATTTCACAAATAATAGTTATATTTCACTATATTTAAAAAAATAAAAGATGGAAATCAAATTTGAAGTTTGAATTGGGTACCGTATGAATCCTATATGCTGAACAAAAATTAGCCACATGCCAAAAACTGAGCATCTTGGGATAATATGCATACAAAATAATATAGATAACTTTACTATAGAGTAGCTAATTAAGGTCCTACATATAATTTGTGTAACAATAAAATATATAATTAGGAATCTATGTATCTCTCTCTTATCCACACCATGTGTTCTCAATTTCTCACATGCACCTTTTATATTCTATGCATCAATGGAATGCAGACACTTGCCGAGGGAGCTATGATAGGGTATACTCCAAGAGGAATGGAAGTTGCTCAAGCAACCTTGGTAATTCCTTCTAGTTTTGTGTTACAGTTTGACTAACTCGGGAGTTCAAAATCTTACGGTTTACAATATTTTTCAGGAGAGAATGACTGAAAGAAAATTCTTCTTGAATCCCAAGATGGGGACGGATCTTCTACTAGCGGCTTCTGGTGAAAAGGTAAGCAGCACAACTGCCACCTTTCAGTACTGAATTCACAGAAGTCCTAATGCTTCCTGAAAAAAGAATTGAGTTGCACCAATGACTTGAAATTTCTGTGGGTTTGTTCAGACTGGTGGATATACAACTGCAAATTATATCTGGGATATGCTGCAAACCCGCAATATAATTCCAGCACTTCCTGCTGTTGAAGCATACTACAAGGGATTGAAGGTAAGCTTCAATATTTTAGAGTCAGTCATGTCATCTGGTATATTTTCCTCACCTTGGAGTCCTCCGTGTTTTTTTCGTAACTTTGGATTGGGTTCAATTATAACATTAGGTTACAATGCCGAATCTGGTTGAGTTTTATCAAATTTTGAGAGCTTACCGTGCATGCCACGCAATAAAAACAGCAAGGCTTGCTTCAACGTATCAGTGTGCTTGACTGAACAAACTAGAATAAAATTGACCGTACATGGATTCTAACCCTGTTTCATGGTCTCTTGTATTCCCGATGCAGGAACGAGAAATTCCTTCGGACGATCCACGGCTTGTGAATGTTGCCCGTGTTTTGGACAACCTGCAACTCCGGTTGGGCCCGAGGAGAAATTTTCAGTAACACACGGTCAAACTGCTCTAGTCTCCCTGAACCAATGCAGGTTGAAACTTGTTCTGGTAAGGAGGTTGCTGGATGCATCAATATGTTTAATCTCCAGAAAACCGAATAACTACTTTTAGGACGACACAAAGCAAGGAGAAACCATCAAGGATATCTATCCGTGGATAACGGTCAGGAAAGAATGGCAGGGACCAGTGTATACATCCTGAGACAGAAATATATTGTTTTGTCGCCTCCTATGCCTAAGTCTCTTTCTTAAGTTCCATTCAATTTTGTTGTTATTTATCTGAGCGGACCATCTATTGAACTTTGTGGTTGGAGTTTGTACTGGTTGCCGTTCAAATGTGATTGTTTAGTCGTCAGTTGTAGGTTTCTGATTTCTTGGTGTTTGTATGTGGAAGATGTTTCATATTGTTTCAAACAAGGGGGTTTTGTCCGGCTCCCGCTCTTCTTCCTCGGCTTCTCTGACACCAGAAGAGATCCTCTGTTCCATAATTCTTGCTGTGGTTTTAGTGTGGTTAAAACCATGACAAGAATTGTAGAACGGAGGTAGTACAACTCAAGAACAAGAACAAAAACTGAAATGGTAGCAGTCACCGTGCTGATTCTTCATGCACAACCTGAAAGATCTGCAATAACACCCATCAGGCTTGCAATGTTAAAGAGTTACAGGCTTACAGTTGCAGAACGTGTCAAACCGCAAACATATTTGAGAATCAACGTCCTCGCATAGCGATATACATAGAGATCACGAAATAAAGAAATATGAACTCATAAATTTATTCCTTCTTCGATGTTTCTCCTCCATTCAGTCTCTGTGTACTGTAACCTCGTCAAAATCTAACATCCAAGAAATTGGCAGTCTTGTACTCCATCCGTCCCACAATATAAAACATTTTTGCAAGCTATTCCTATCTCAGCGTTTACCAATATGTTTGTAAAATCCCCTTGCAGAAGTGTAAACAACAACAAAGTCTTTAGTCCCAAACAAGTTGAGGGCTAAAGGTGAGATCCATAAGATCTCGCGACCAATTCATGGCTTTGGCACATGAATAGCAAGCTTCCGCGTACCCCTGTCCATAACTAGTTTTTTTGGTAATACTCAAATCCTTCAGGTCTCTCTTAATAGACTCTCGTGTCAAATTCAGTCTATCCCGACCTCTCTTAACATTTTTCGCACGCTTTAGCCGTCCGCTATGCACTGAAACTTTTGAAGGCCTGCGCTGAATATGTCCAAACCATCTCATATGATGTTGGACAAGATTCTCTTCAATTAGTGCTACCCCAACTCTATCTCGTATGTCATCATCTCAGACTCAATCCTTTCTCATATGGTCACATATCCATCTCCGCTACACCTAATTGTTGAGCATGTCGTCTTTTAGTCAGCCAACGCTCAGCGTCGTACAATATTGCGGGTTAAACCGTTGTCCTATAGAACTTGCCTTTTATCTTTTGTGGCACTCTCTTGTTATAGAGAATGCCAGAAGCTTGGCGCCACTTTGTCCATCCGGCTTGCAAGTGTTCCAAAAAACAAAAAAAAACTCCCCTTGCTGAAACGAAAAATATGGCGAAGGAGATGCGACTAGGACAGTTCTAATCTTGATAACCGTTGCACGTCATGTACATAATAGTTGAGATAAACAAATATAGGGCAAGCTCGCAGCAAATAAAAACTCCAAACACACGAGAACACCACCAGTTCACGCCCTAATTAATAATTTTACATTACAAATAGTGCCACGGTAGAGTACAGAGAGCAATCGTAGTTGCCAGATACAAGCAATTAGCACCTCTAGCTAGGAACAAGAACAGTAAGTCAGCGTCTGTCCATAGTGGCACCATTATGGTACAGATTAGAATCAACTTAAACCTACCGTCTCGCAGGGGCTTCAAGTCTTCAATCAAAGCTAAAGAGGGAAGACCGTATGGTCCCAGGCACACAGGTACTAACTAGATCAGGCCTCACGATGCCGCGGTGCCGAGAGAGCCAGGCTCGCTGCCGTGCACCCTGAAGCGGTAGATGCACGTCAGCTCAGGCTGCCCATGGTTCGAGGAGAAGTCGAGCCGGACAATGTTGACCACAGATGCGTCGGCGGTGGTTCTGTCTAGCTGGAAGGTCTGGGCGTTGCTCTTCTCGAGGTCGTAAGTGAACTCTCCTAGGCTTGTCGGCGTGCGTGGTTGCTTGTCTGAATCGTCGTCTGCTCCTTGGTACCACCCGCTGACCTGGAAATCCTTGGGAGCGCTGGAGCGGTCGAAGGCCACACTCTGCACAGGCAAGCATGATTCGCATAAGATAGTACACTGGAATGAATGAAGCAGAAAAGTGATTCATGGGAAGTCAAGGACAGGCAGGGCATGATTGTTCAATGACAAGATCATAACGCAAACAAACAAAATGGAAGAACAAGTTATTTCAACCGGAACACAGCAAAATGAAGAACATGATTTGCTTTCACAATGATTCCTTTCTATCGTGGCTCAATAAAGCCTAATTGAGGGAAAGAACACATGAAGGCAACTATTAACAGATAGAGCTGCATGTTGTTTGATGTTTTCCTGAAAGTTTCTAATAGATAGTAATAGCATCAAAAGTGAAGCTGATCAATCAGAGCACGTACCCACATGGCATATGTTGTCAGCTATCTCAAATCAGAAATGTCGACCAAAAAATTAAGAGCATGTAGCACGAAAAATAATGAGCTACGGTATGGGTTGGACAGAGAGATGCCAAATAAAAATAATAATAATATCAAATTATGGTAATATGACGAATAGCCATACCTTGTCGACATGCTCTAGAGTGACTGCCTCAGGAATAATTCCTGTCCTGAGCCTGATTTCCACAAATCCAGCACTTCCTTCCAGTGCAAAACATTCTCCTGGCTGTCCAAAACTTGGCTCCAGCATTTTGTGACTTTCACTACGACGAGGAAGAATGCTCTTAGCTTTCTTGAAAGCACCCGAATGCTTAACCACTTTGCCACCACCAGACCCTAATGCATAATCCACCATTCCAAGGCCATCTGCTGCATGCCTGGCTATCTCCATCTCCACTATCTCTTTGGCAAATATTCTTACATCGTCTAAGGTTATATCACTCCCAGTGCCATCCAAACCCTTCTTTCTCTTCAACTGAGTCAGAATCTCATCAAATTCTTTCTTGGAGACAAAACCCATGTCTCTCAGTTCAGCAAGTGACTTGTCTAATATGTCAGCCTTGCCTTCCAATGTCTTCACCTTTGTCTCTAACTTCTTGCCCTTGTCATCAAATTGCTTTGTGATGTCCCTTTTTGCTTTGCCGATCTCATCTCCTAGCTTCTTATCTAAAATGTCCAGTTGCACCTGGAGCATCCTAGTCGTCTTCTTGAACACCTCTACCTTGGATAGTCTGCTCTCCATATCAAGTGCTGTAAATGATAAATCCCCATTTTGCCATCCCCATAACACCTGCCCCATCCAAGCAAAAGCCGTAAAAAGAAGGCAAAGCTTCATCAGCACACTTAGTGCAGTTTCCCACTTGGCTTTTTCATGTTTAGTGGTACTTTTCTTTCGATGTTCAGCAGAAGGTGCCGGAGGAAATGCATCTTTTCTTGCCTCAGACGAATATTTTGGTTTGTCGATAACTGACTCTCCACGGCTTGTAAGACCAATATCCTTCTTGCTAGAAACCTTATCATCTGAGACCCCATTAACTCCACCTTCAGTAAGAAGCTCAGGTGTAGGTTTTTTCTTTGGAACAACAACTGTTCGCCGCCTAACATCTTGGCTGGAATGTGAATCCACACTTAGTGCATGGTTCCCATTTGTATTTGCGGCCGGTACTGCAGCAGTTGAAGCCATTGTTGTGCCTTAACCTACAATAGAACATAGCAAGATTACAAACTGGAAATAATGATGCAAATGGAATAAGGCACCAGTGCTATTATTACACAAAGAAATTTGGCAATGAATCTGTGCAGAGTAACATGAAGGATACAGCCAAGGAATTGATCTTATAGCCAGCCTTCCCATATTTATTTTTGTTGGTAATTTATCTGTGCAGGACAATGGATGTACAATCTATCTGCAGCTAAGTGTCTATATAGTCAGCCTACAACAAAAGGTGGTACACACATGGATAAGATGAACTGTAACAGATAACAGCCTTACAATCCGTTTTTTTTTGTTTGGCAAATCCAGCAATTAAAGATGGGCAGTAAAGAGCCAATCGTAAGTAGGAAAAGAATACACTATCGCACAGGTGAAGTATAGGCTGCAGATTTCGAAGAAATGAAAGAACTCAATACTTTTATTTAACTAGTAACACTACCATTTACCAACACGGACCAAAATATAAAGCCAATCAGTAAAATGTGAAGACAAGGGAGTAAATTGTGGTATCCTGCATAACATTTTGAAGCAAATCTCGAATTGTATATTCAGTTGGCACAGTAAAAGGAACAAAAACAAATAACCCAAATCAAGCAATCTCGTCCGCGACTTCCTAACGGTTCACCAAACAATATAACCCTAATTCCCCAAGTTCAAGCAATTACATCACCAGGGAAGAAGAGAAAACCCTAAACTTTCGGAAATAAACTCTGCCCGCACCGCACGCCCGCGCCCGGACTACCACGGGTCAACTAGACAGAATGAAGAGGGGGAACGACCTAAATCGAGCCGTCGAACTGAGGATTAGAGGGTGACATCCATGGAGCAAACAAATCGGCTGACTAACCGGTTTGGATCTTGGTTGCTCGCCGCAGCGGCAACGAGAGATGCCCGAGGAAGAAGAAAAACCAACTCGCACGCAATCGAGCTAGGGTTGTTTGGTTCCTTACCGGCGAAGGGGGTAACCGATCCGCGCCGGTGCGGCGCCGGTGGGGCTGGCCTGCGATGCCCCGCCGCCGTCGGCGCGGGAGGGCTGCGGGGAGGAGGAGAGCGGCAGGGGGCGGGGCTGCGAACGGACGAATTTGGGGAGGGAAACGGAGGAGAAGAGAGTGGGCGAGAGAGGGGAGGGGGAAGAAGAGTGGCGAATAGGGTACGTGGAAACGGTGGAAGACGGGGAGATTTTTGAAACCGAAAGGGTCACTCCACCACGGAGGAATGGCATCTCACGGTGTGTTTGGCAGGGTGCATAGAGGGTGTATGAGGGCAAAAGTTCTCAATCCGATCCACTTTTGCTTGTTTGGTAGGGTGTATGGACTCACCTGAGCTATGCTCATCTGATGCATAAAAGTGCCCTCAGCCATGCTTATCTCATGCACCCCAGACAGGGTGCATGGAGGCAGCTATGCTGGCCCTGACACTCGTCCCCACCGACCAGACCACGTCCAGATATGTTTATTTTTTCAAAAAGAATCAGGATTTCAAAATTTGTTTAAATTTTTGAAAAACTTTAGAATTTCAGAAAAAATGAAAAAAAATTGAATTTCAAAATTGTTTAAATTTTAAAAAAAAATCATAATTTTAAATTTTCAATAAATATTTGAAATTTCAATTTTTCAAAAAAAACATAAATGTTCGGAATTTCAAAAGGAAATCAAAATTTGTTTGAATTTTGAAAAAATAGAATTTTAATATTTTATAAAATATTAAAATTTTCAAATTTTGTTTAAATTTTCAAAAAAAACTCGTAATTTCAAATATGTTCAAATTAAAAAAATGAATTTCAAATTTTATTTTAATTTTCCAAAAAAGTTTAGAATATCAAATTTTATTTAAATTTTCAAAATATGTTTAAATTTGTGTTGAAATTTTTTCAATTTTGTTCATCATTCAAAAAATATATTTAGAATTCAAAATTGTTCAGCATGTCTAAACACGTGCAGGCTGGCAAACAAAATCTCAGCTCAACATGTCTCAGCGCATACATCACTGCCAAACAACAGCAAATGCATGGACTCAGCATGTCTACACTCAGCATGTACGAGATGAGAACAACTAGGCTTGGTCCATACATGCTACCAAACACACCCTCAATCTCAATTCTCGGACGCAACTCCCACTCCAAAAGTTCGAAATGACGCCGCAAAAGACGAAAAAGCCCTTCATAAGATTTTTTTACACTTAAAAAGGCCATTTAACAGATTTTGAAAACAGGATTTAGATCCGTGTCTTAAAGACAGATCCCCCTCCACTCCCTCTCGCCGACGCTTCACCTCCGCCCTCATGTTGATGTTGTGATTGTTTGTTCGAGGCTCGCGCATATCAAGGTCGCTCAGCACAGTTGTCTCTAAAACCAAGGATGATAAGTATGTGGTCGCTTAATCCGATGACGACATGAGATCCCCACAGCCGGCCTCAGCTATTGAGGGTGCTTCGTAAAGTAACTAACAAAAATACGATAGTCGTAGATGTATTCGATGTTTGTTAGCATATCTACCACTAGTGGTTAGAAGCCTACGTACCCACATGACCCGCGTCAAAAGAAGCCCTTCGTATGTGACCGGAAATGAGTGTGTGACATCGATCGGGCACAAGAAAGAACGAGATATCAGGTATTGAGCATCGAATATCGATCACGGTAACGAAAGGCAGTGCCCCCCCCCCTCTTCTTGAAATCTTCCTTTGATGCACTTTGCATGTGCACCCAATTGTAACCAAATTAATTATAGCCATTTTGTTACTCTGTTCGAGCAATATATTTGAGAGCGAGGCGTGGTATGTAACGCTCGGTATTCATAGCCAGAAAAATTCCTTTTATTACCTATATTTGAGAGCGACGCGTGGTATTTAACGCTTGGTATTCATAGCCAGAAAAATTCCTTTTATTACCAGGTTATTATAGGAAGTTTGTCAAGCATTATGCATTAGTGCTTGGCCTTGGACTCATCTACTCAAAAATAATATACCCTTTGTCGTGGTTCTAAATCTGACAGTGAGGTAGGGGGGTATGTATGAAGAGGCTAGACCTTAGCTATTGGGAAGTTGTAAGCACGCAAGGTTTACGAGTTCAGGCCCTTCTCTGAGGAAGTAACAGCCCTACGTCTTGGTGCCCGGAGGCGGTCGATTGGATTATGCGTGAGTAAGATGACAGGGGTGCGAACCCTTGATACTGAGGAGGGGGGTGGCTTATATAGAGTTCGCCGGTCCTCTCCTGCCCTCAGTAATGCACGGTTTAAGGTACATTTAAGGTGGGCGTACTGATAACGTCCCTAATAAAGTGTCATAATAATCATAAAGACTACTTAATAGCCGACCGTTTGCATGCGGAGTGACTTGAGGTCCCCTAGCAGTCGAGCGGTTGGCTTCTTGGTCGAGTGACAGCTTCTTAATCGAGTGTCTTCAATCCGTCGAGTGGGATATCTTCAAGTAATTTGAAAGGTGACTTCTTCTAAGGATGTCCTATGGCGGGGCTCTTAGGACGGGTCCGTGCCCCTACCGTAGGTACATGACTTCATCATTAGCCCCCGAACGGATCGAGGCTGGAGTGAGAAAAGGGGTTAGGGACCTTTCCAACCGACCCTTCGGGTTATTACGGGTGCTTTGTTCTGGGTCGACTGTCACGGGTGACGTCATTAACCTCTTTCAGTCGCCTTGATCCGTTCTAGGTCTTTCGTCGAATGGATTTCTTTACCTGCGGGCATCGAGCACCGGCGTGCGCGGGATTTCCGTTTCGTCAAGTTGTTCTGTATCCGGCGGAGATCGCGGGATTCGGATTTTTTGGGAAGCGCGCGGGACGGGGGCGGCCGCAGTAATCGGGAGCGACAGTGCGAAGGCCCCTCGATCCCCGCGCTGCCTTTTTCGCCACGTACAGTGCGCGCGCCTGCCACGGGATTTGACTAGATAGCTCGGGCCTACCTGCCAGCCAATCGGGAGTGGCCCCCTTATAAATAGTTGGCCCGGAGCCTCTCTTCAGTACGCGTGCTCATCTCTTCTACTCTTCTCTCTGTCTCTCCATCGCCTCCTCCGCTTCCTTCGCTCTCGCCCCGCCACCACAAAACCAGCCTGAGACCTCGCCGGCGACGATGGTGAAGGGCAAGAAGACCGCCCTGGAGCGCGCGAAGAAGGCGGCGGCGGCGGGGAAGGGGAAGAAGTCCGCGCGCGGGGGCTCTTCCTCTCGGACGGCCCTGCCCAAGGGGTGGATCCAGGGCGACTGGATGCCCTCGGTGCTTCGTCAGGAGGACCTCAACGACATGGTCGAGGGAGGAGTCATCCTCCACAAGGCGGCGCGTCTTCCAGGGGGAGAGATCGAGCCCCAGCCACGCGACGGTGAGCGCGTCCTCCTGGCGACTCATATTGACCGTGGTTTCTCTCTGCCGCCCCACTCTTTTTTCCGCAATTTCCTGAACTTCTTCGGGGCGCAGCTCCATCACTTCACTCCGAACTCCATAGTCTATCTTGCCGCTTTTATTTCTATGTGTGAGGCGTTCCTGGGGTGCCGCCCACACTGGGGACTTTTCAAGCATATCTTCATCGTTCGCTCTCAGTCGGTGAAGAAGGCTAAGTCGAGTGACGAGAGGACACAGGTGATCCAGCTGTGCGGGGGCTTGGCGATCCAGACAAGGGGGAAAAGTTGTTTTCCCTCCATCACCTTCCCGGAGTCAGTTCGAGGATGGAAGGCGACTTGGTTCTACTGCCAGGATCAAGTGACCCCAGGGCAGTCGACTGGACTTCCACCCTTCACCCTCGACCGAGCCGAGAAGCCGGCTTCTCTGAAGGTGACGCCCGAAGAAAAGGCCCAGGTCAATATACTGGCGGGTCGAGTGGTCGAACTTGTCCGTGAGGGCGTAACGGGGATGGACCTGCTCGAAGTCTTCCTCGGGAGGAGAATCCAACCACTCCAGGCTCGGGATCACCCGATGTGGTTGTACTCCGGCCTTGAGGACTCCACTCGGGTCCACCCAGAGGAGGTCACCGACGAGATGTTGGAGGGGTGGCTGTCAAGCATTACAGGGAACAAAGACAACCCCCGGGGAGCTAGGAGGGTCGTTCCACTTGACAGCTCATATGAGGTCGACCAGGTTTGTCTTTGTGTTTCCGACTGAAATCTTGCTTTCTGCATTGGTCTTCTTTTGAGCGAGTCGACTGACTTTCCATTTTGCCTGCTGTCTTTCAGGCGACTACTGAGATGTATTCGACGCCCAACGGGGCACAGGGGTCGACTGAGGAAGGAGAAGGGAGCGGAGGTGAGAGCGGGGACGACCAGGGCGAGTGGGAGTCAGACGGCGAGGGAGAGGGAGGCGATGACATCTTCTCCAGCGAGGAAGAGGAGGAGGAGGAGGCCGAACCCTCCCGCCCTGAAAGGCGATCCAAGCTCGCACTCGACCCGGCGCAGGGACGTGGTCAGGCGACTGCCCCCTCCGGGCCATCGTCGAAACGCCCTCGGACCTCTTCTCCAACACCGACTGGGAAGGTTCCCAAGCAACCACGCACGACGCAGTCCAAGCCGCCCAAGACCCTGCCGAAGATGAAGATAACTGTCCCTGTCATCTCCGGGTAACAAGCCTTGTCTTTTTTCACCGATTGGAGGACAGATCCTCAGTCGACTCGTTATGCTGAACTGGCTGATTCTTCGAAATTTGCAGTGCTGCTACCTCCGAGGTCTCGGCCAAGGACGACGACCAAGAGATGGGGGACGCTGCAACCTCCAACCCTGGTACGATCATTGACGTTTTATTTTTGAGTTGGCTTGGCCGTTTCTTGCAATTCTGGTCGATTGAAAGTTCTTCCTGCAGCTCCTCCTCATGTTATCAACCTCCCGGATGACGATGACAACGAGCCGCTGAGGATAGGGAGGACCAAGAGGCCGTCGACTGACAGGGCTCCCCAACCTGCTCCGGCGCCTGAGGCCGCAGCTCGGGAAGGCGGCGACGCCCCTCGGGCTTCTGTGTCCTTTGCCAATCCCCTGTTGAGTGCGCAGCCCTCGGCATCGACTGTCAATCCGACTGCTAATCCTCTGTCGAGTGCGCAGCCCTCGGCGTCGACTGCCAACCCGACTTCACTCTTTGTCGTGTACCCTGCTCCTGAAGACGAAGTGGCCGCCGCGAAGGAGGCCATACACCAAGCAGGGGTCATGATGGAGCAGGTGAAGAAGGCTCGGGAGGCCAGCCAGGCGGCTTACGATGCGAGTTCGGCGCTTCAGAGTAACGTCCAGGTCAGTTGACTCGATACTTGTTTGTTTGAAGAGTCTTTCTCTCTCTTTCTTTTCCTTTTTTGAAGATCTTTGTATCTATACTTGTACACCCACTGGGTGTGTTTTCTCTTTGGTCGAACCAGTGGGGGCACGCTGAGTGCACCCACTGGGTGTAGTCCCCGAGACTATGGTGGACTGCTGGCAGTCGACTGTAGTCTGTATATCGTGTTTGTGAATCTGTACCTCTTCACTCGGTTTGGTCTGCTAGGTCGAGTGGTCTGTGTCCTGTCGACTGTGGGCAGTTGTTTTTTTTGGTCGAACCAGTGGGGGCACGCTGAGTGCACCCACTGGGTGTAGTCCCCGAGACTACGGTCGGATGTTTTTGATTCGGCTGTGGTCTTAGAAACGTCACCATTGTTCCTTAGTTACTCGGAAGCAACTTATCTCGAACGTCTGTCGACTGGTTTTTCCTTTTGCAGAGATCCTGCGAACTTGTCGCTCGTTATGCTGAATTGGAGAAGCAGAAGATTCAACTGGACCTTGATCTAGAGCTGGCCAGGACGGAGTTGCAGAAGGTCAGGGAGGGCGCCGCAGGTAAAGCGACTTTGTCGACTGATTCTGTTTTCAGGCTTGGGTATTCCTTTGCTGTTTCCGATTCGATCGCCGTTTCTTTGCAGGAGAATTGGAAAGAGCTTTGGCGGGGAAGGACCAGGACCTGGCTGTTGCCCGCAAGGCGGCTGACGACAAGATGGCTCTGGCCGAACAGAAGCTGGCTTCGGTCGACCAGTTGGAAAAAGAGAACACTAGGTTGCAGACCGCTCTGACTGATGCCAACAAGTTGACTGCCAGTTGGAAGAAGAAGAACCTCCTCTTGGGCGAGGAGATGGAAGGCATCGCCCGTAGGAGGGACGACCTGGAGAGCTTCCTGAGGAGCCTCGCCAAGAGGCTGTACATCAAACTTGAAGGTGCACGTCTAATTTTGACTGTTTTGTACTTTTGTGTCGACTCAATCTTGTGATCGTTGGCTTATCTTTAGGTCTTGTGTGCAGAATTCTGTCAGAACTTCGAAGAGGAGACCGGGCGGATCGAAACGGGTCTTGACCCAATCAATTCTCCGGTGAAAGACGATACTGCCATGAACTTGCTCCGACTGGAATCTCGAATCGACGGCGCCGTGGATTACCTGGCTCGACTGAAGGTTGCCGTGTCGCGGATCGACTCGACACTTTGGCCAGAATCCGCGCTCCAGAACGATCTCGAGTCTCTTATGGCTCGACTTGACAAAATCCCCGATCGAGTGTAGGAGTGGAAGAAGTCCTCTGCCCGGTGCGGCGCTGACGTGGCTCTCTCCTTAGTCCGCGTTCACTGCAAGGAGGCGCGAGAAGAAAAACTGGTCGCCATCCAAGTCGCCAATACCAAGAGGCACAGCTTCCAGGACTTCATGGAGACCTTCATTGCCGCTGCCACTCGCATTGCGGATGGAATCGACCTGGATGAGTTCGTCGCTCCTGCCAGCCCTCCTCTTGAGGAGTGAGAAAAATTTTATGCCTTCCCTTAAATTAGCCTCGGAATGCCGAGTGGACTTGTAATCGTTTAAATTCTGCCGAGCTGAGGGCTCGAGTACTTTGATTCGGGGCCTAGGGCCTTTTAAGCTTTATCCGAACTTAATTTTTGCTGAATGTCTTCGTGTTCTGGAACTGTTGTGAGGGGCTTGATGGCCGACCCCCACCCCGTCGTTGTACATTGTATTTGTGGCGGAGCTCTCGAGAAAAGGTGGTAGTCGACACACACCCTGTTGTCGTACATTGTACTTGTGGCGGAGCTCACATTGTATTTGTGGCGGAGCTCTTCAGGAGAAGGCGGGTTTCAAACTTAGGCGAGTACTGGACTGCAGCTAAGCCCCCGAGTGGGAGGTTCGCTCTCCACTCGGTAGGATTTTTCAAACTTAGGCGAGTGTCTGACTGCAGCTAAGCCTCTTCGTGGAGAACTTAGGCGAGTACTGGACTGCAGCTAAGCCCCCGAGTGGGAGGTTCGCTCTCCACTCGGTAGGATTTTTCAAACTTAGGCGAGTGTCTGACTGCAGCTAAGCCTCTTCGTGGAGATCTTAGGCGAGTGCTGCACTGCAGCTAAGCCCCCGAGTGGGAGGTCTGCTCTCCACTCGGTGGGATTTTTTAAACTTAGGCGAGTGTCTGACCGCAGCTAAGTCTCTTTGTGGAGAACTTAGGCGAGTGCTGAACTACAGCTAAGCCCCCGAGTGGGAGGTTCGCTCTCCACTCGGTAGGATTTTTCAAACTTAGGCGAGTGTCTGACTGCAGCTAAGCCTCTTCGTGGAGAACTTAGGCGAGTGCTGAACTGCAGCTAAGCCCCCGAGTGGGAGGTTCGCTCTCCACTCGGTAGCATTTTTCAAACTTAGGCGAGTGTCTGACTGCAGCTAAGCCTCTTCGTGGAGAACTTAGGCGAGTACTGGACTGCAGCTAAGCCCCCGAGTGGGAGGTTCGCTCTCCACTCGGTAGGATTTTTCAAACTTAGGCGAGTGTCTGACTGCAGCTAAGCCTCTTCGTGGAGAACTTAGGCGAGTGCTGCACTGCAGCTAAGCCCCCGAGTGGGAGGTCTGCTCTCCACTCGGTGGGATTTTTTAAACTTAGGCGAGTGTCTGACCGCAGCTAAGTCTCTTCGTGGAGAACTTAGGCGAGTGCTGAACTGCAGCTAAGCCCCCGAGTGGGAGGTTCGCTCTCCACTCGGTAGGATTTTTCAAACTTAGGCGAATCGGATTCGCAGCTAAGTCACCCATCAGGGGATTTCGGATACATACAACAGTGACAACAAGTATTGGAACACTCTTATTTCTGATAAAAATGAACCTCGGGAGTTTTTCTTATTACATCTGGTTTGAGAGCGGCCTTAAGTGTAAAAGGGGCGGAGAAGCTCCGCGTTCCAAGCTTGAGGTTCGTCGATCTGTCGATCAACATTGTAAAGGTGATATGCTCCGTTGTGGAGGACTCTGGTGATGATGAAGGGGCCTTCCCAAGTGGGAGCGAGCTTGTGAGGTTTCTGTTGATCCACTCGGAGGACCAAATCTCCTTCTTGAAAGGCTCGACTTTTCACGTTCCGGGTGTGGAATCGACGCAAGTCCTGCTGGTAAATGGTCGATCTGATCATTGCCATCTCCCTCTCTTCCTCCAAGAGGTCAACTGCGTCTTGCCGGGCCTGCTCCGCTTCATCTTCGGTGTAAAGTTCAACTCGGGGCGCATTATGAAGGAGATCGCTTGGCAGGACAGCTTCGGCTCCATAAACCAGGAAGAACGGGGTCCTTCCAGTTGACCGGTTAGGGGTGGTCCTTAATCCCCACAGCACTGACGGAAGCTCGTCGACCCAAGCACCTGCCGCGTGCTTGAGATCGCGCATCAGCCGGGGTTTTAGCCCTTTGAGGATCAGACCATTTGCCCTCTCAGCCTGTCCGTTCGACTGGGGGTGAGCGACTGAGGCGTAGTCGACTCGTGTGCCTTGAGAAGCGCAAAATGCCCTGAATTCGTCCGAATCAAAGTTTGACCCGTTATCAGTGATGATGCTGTGTGGGACTCCATATCTGAATGTCAACCCTCTGATGAAACTGATAGCGGTGCCAGCGTCAAGGCTCTTTATGGGCTTAGCCTCGATCCATTTGGTAAACTTGTCGACTGCCACAAGCACGTGAGTGAACCCACTCCTGCCCGTTCTCAAGGGGCCAACCATGTCCAATCCCCAGACGGCAAAGGGCCAGACGAGCGGAATGGTTTTCAGGGCTGACGCGGGCTTGTGTGACATGTTGGAGTAGAACTGGCAGCCCTCGCACCTGTCGACTATCTCTTTCGCCATCTCATTTGCCCTTGGCCAATAAAATCCAGCTCGGTATGCCTTAGCCACAATGGTCCGAGAGGACGCATGGTGACCGCAGGTTCCCGAGTGGATATCGTTGAGGATCATTTGACCCTCTTCTGGCGTCACGCATTTCTGGCCGACTCCGGTTGCACTTTCTCTGTACAGCTGTCCTCTTATGACCGTGAAGGCCTTAGATCGGCGGACGATCTGTCGAGCCTCCTCCTCGTCCTCCGGGAGTTCTTTCCTTAGGATATATGCAATGTATGGTATCATCCAGTCAGGGGTGACTGCCAAAACTTCCATGATCAGGTCGACTACTGCAGGCACTTCAACTTCAGTCGGGTCTGTGGCACTTTTCGGCTGCGGGGCTTCTTCTGTGAAAGGATCTTCTTGGACTGACGGCGAGTGAATGTGTTCCAAGAACACGTCGCTTGGAATGGCTTCTCTCTTGGAGCCTATCTTTGCCAAGTCGTCAGCTGCCTGGTTTTTCAGTCGGGGGATGTGGTGGAGCTCCAACCCCTCGAACTTCTTCTCTAGCTTCTGTATCGCATTGCAGTACCCAGTCATTGCCGGACTCCCGACGTCCCATTCTTTCATCACTTGATTAACCACTAGATCTGAATCGCCATAGACCATGAGGCGACGGACGCCGAGCGAAATGGCCATGCGCAACCCATACAAAAGTGCTTCATACTCTGCTTCGTTATTGGAGGAATCAAAGTGAATCTGGAGAACGTATCTGAGCTTATCTCCTCGGGGGGAGACCAGAACTACCCCCGCACCCGAGCCATTCAGCATCTTGGATCCATCGAAGAACATAGTCCAGTGTTCCAAGTGGACTTGAGTCGGAAGTTGCTGTTCAATCCACTCGGCGATAAAATCCGCGATTGCTTGAGACTTGATGGCTTTCTTTGCTTCAAACTTGATGTCTAAAGGAAGGAGTTCAATCGCCCACTTGGCCACTCGACCAGTTGCATCTCTGTTATGCAGGATCTCCGATAACGGGGCGTCGCTGACGACTGTAATGGAGTGGTCAGAGAAATAATGTGCAACTTTCTTCGTGGTCATGTAAATCCCATATACCAGCTTCTGGTAGTGGGGGTATCTTTGTTTTGAAGGGGTCAAAACTTCAGACACATAATAAACAGGGCGTTGAACTTTGAAGGCCTTCCCTTCCTCTTCCCGATCGACCGTAAGTACTGTACTGACAACTTGTCCCGTGGCTGCAATGTAAAGCAGCAGAGGCTCTTTGCTGATTGGAGCAACTAGCACCGGCTGGGTGGAGAGTAGAGCTTTGAGCTCTGCAAACGCTGCATCAGCTTTTGGAGTCCATTCGAACTTGTCAGACTTTTTCATCAGTCGGTAAAGAGGCAACGCTTTTTCACCGAGTCGAGAGATGAATCGACTTAAGGCGGCCAAGCAGCCTGTAAGTTTTTGGACATCATGCACACGTACAGGGCGCTTCATCCGGAGTATGGTGCCAATTTTTTCAGGATTGGCGTCGATTCCCTGTTCGGAAACGAGAAAACCGAGTAGCTTGCCACCTGGAACTCCGAAAGTGCATTTCGACGGATTGAGCCTGATATCGTACCTCCTGAGGTTGGCGAAGGTTTCAGCAAGGTCAGCCCGTAGGTCGGAACCTTTCCGGGACTTGACTACGATATCGTCCATGTACGCCTCCACATTCCGACTGATTTGGGTGAGTAAACACTTCTGGATCATTCTCATGAATGTGGCTCCGGCGTTCTTGAGGCCGAATGGCATGGTGACGTAACAGAAGCATCTGAATGGAGTGATGAAAGCTGTTTTGATTTCGTCGGGCCCATACAGACGGATCTGATGGTACCCGGAGTAGGCATCTAAAAAAGATAATCTCTCGCATCCCGCAGTCGAGTCGACAATTTGATCGATGCGAGGGAGAGGAAAATGATCTTTCGGGCAGGCCCGATTGATGTGCTTGAAATCAATGCACATGCAGAGTGACTTGTCCTTCTTGGGGACCATGACAACATTGGCGAGCCACTCGGAGTGGTAGATTTCTCGAATGAACTCAGCTGCTAAGAGCCGAGCCACTTCTTCGCCGATGGCTTGTTTTTTCTGGACGGCGGACCGTCGCAGATGTTCCTTCACGGGTTTGAACTTTGAGTCGACTCATAGGCGGTGCTCAGCCAGCCCCCTGGGAACTCCGGGCATGTCAGAGGGTTTCCATGCGAAGATGTCCCAGTTCTCACGGAGGAGCTGGATGAGCGCTTCTTCCTATTTGGAGTCGAGCGTCGTTGAGATGTGAGTCGGAGCTGCCTCGGGGTCGGTCGGGTGAATGTGGACCGTCTTCGTTTCGCCGGCCGACTGGAAAGCTGACTCGGAGGCAGGCTTCTTAGCCCGCAGCAATTCACTCGGATCGGCAGTCTTTTGGTACTCTTTCAGCTCGGCCACTGCCATCTAAGCGTCGGCGATCTTTGATCCCTTCTAGAAACATTCTTCTGCTGTCTTCCGGTTGCCCGTAACAGTGATCACACCTTTGGGGCCAGGCATCTTTAATTTAAGATACACGTAGCATGGTCGAGCCATGAAGCGTGCGTAAGCCGGCCTGCCCAAGATGGCGTGATAAGCACTCTGGAAGTCCACAACTTCAAACGTTAACTTTTCCTTGCGGTAATTCTTTGAATCACCGAAAACCACATCAAGAGCAATCTGGCCGAGTGACTCGGCTTTCTTCCCAGGAATGACTCCGTGGAAGCTCATGTTACTGGTGCTGAGTCTGGACATCGGAATGCCCATTCCTTTCAAGGTTTCCGCGTACAGTATGTTCAGGCCGCTGCCACCGTCCATCAGGACTTTGGTCAGTCGAGTGCCCTCGACAACTGGGTCGACCACCAAAGCTTGCCTCCCAGGGGTGGCAATGTGTGTTGGGTGATCGGATTGGTCGAACGTGATGGCCGTCTGAGACCACTTTAGGTAACTGGGAGTCGCAGGGGCAACCATGTTCACCTCACGGTTAATGACTTTCAGTCGACTTTTGCTTTCGACATCGGCAAAAATCATCAGGGTGGAATTGACCTGGGGGTATCCATCGTCGCTATCGTCCCTGTCCTCGACCCTGTCTGGCTCTTTTTCTTTATCCTTGGGCTGCTTGCCCTGAAACTGCTGGATCAGGAGCCGACATTGCCGAGTGGTATGTTTGGGGTAAATAAAATTACCCTCTTCATCTTTCTTGGTGTGAATGTGACATGGCAGATCGAGAACATCATTCCCATCTTGATCCTTGACTTTCTTGGGCTTCCAAGTGCCCTTGGGTTTCCCCTTGAAGTTTCCCTGGGCCACGGCCAGGGCCTCCCCGGGAGCGGCTGGCTCGGCCTTCCGCTTCTGCTTCCGACTGGAGTTTCCTCCGGTCTCTTGGGCGACTGACTTAAGTTTCGGTCCTCGTCTTCTCCATTAGCGTACTTGGTGGAAATCTCCATCATCCGATTAAGGGACATCTCTCCGGTCCGGCCAAATTTTAGATTCAACTCCCTGTACTTGACGCCTTCCTTGAAAGCGCAAACTGCTTGATGGTCTGGCACGTTTTCGACCGAGTGGTGCAGTGTGATCCACCTCTGGATGTATTCCCTCAGCGTTTCATTCGGCTTCTGTACGCAAGACCGCAGCTCCGTAAGGCCTGCGGGGCGCTTGCATGTCCCTTCGAAGGTTGTAACAAACACTCGGGAGAGATCCTCCCAAGTGTAAATGCTGCTGGGCGCCAGCTGATTCAGCCACGCCCTAGCCGAGCCTTCCAACATGAGGGGTAGATGCTTCATGGCCACCTCGTCGTTGCCACCGCCGATCTGCATAGCCACTCGGTAATCCTCAAGCCACGTGTCAGGCTTGGACTCGCCGGTGAACTTGCTGATCCCAGTCGCCAGCTGGAAGTTGGGAGGGATCACTGCAGCTCTGATGGCTCGACTGAAACACTCAGGCCCCGAGGCGTGTGCCCTGCTGCCGGGGGGCGTATCTCTGTTGTGGTCCTCTCGATGAGCCCTATTCCTGTCCACCAGACCTTGAACGAGGATGGATCTCGCGTCAAAGCCTGGGTCCCTGGGGTCGACTGGGATCCTTTGCCCAGTGTGATGGGGGCGCCTGTCATCTCGATGCTGAGGTGCATATGATCCACTCCGCGGAGGAGGGGACGGCACCCGACGCCCATCATCACGGTCGGGTCGGTGATCATATTGCTCGTTCCTCCTATACCGATCATGCCGGTCTCCACGTCCCTCACGCCTCGGGGGCGATCTCGGGCTGTGAGCCGACTGGACGGTCTCCGTTGCGACGGATCGACTGTGGATCCTGTCCCGCGACTGAGAGACGGCGGAATTCTGATTCCCCGCTGCTCGGAGCAATGCTCTGATCTGCAGCAATCCTCTTCCGGCCTCGGACTGGGAGGCCTGGATCGACTCTGCTATGCGGGCCGCGGCAGCCAGGTTCTGAACCGGAGTTCGGTACACCTGTGGTGGTGGGAAAAGCTGCCGTCGACTGGGTTCGGGTGCCTGCTGGCGTCGACTGGACTCGGGAGCCCGCTGACGCGCCCGCTCATCGAGAGCCCACTGTAGATTCTCCAGCCGAGTGCACTCGGCTAGATTAGCCAAGCGTGCATCCTCCAAGGCCCGGGCCTCGGGGGTTTCTCCAACAATAGGTGTGTAGAGCGCGCCCATGTTCCGGCGACGAAGCTCCTCCCGTTGCAACGACGTAAGAGGCTCGGGGAGGTATTCGTCGTGAGGGTGCGACGGATCGCCCCTGTCGGCACCATCATCAGCGCGAGGGAATCCGGGGGACTACGTGTCCCCTCGACCGCCAGGATCTCCGCCAGGGGGTCGCTGCTGTCGCACTCGGAAGCGGACTCCATGGAGCCAGTCGACAGATCGAACAGGCCGCAGAGGGATTCATCAGGCTCGATTGCAGCGACCTGCTGGGTCGCCGACTGGCGGGCCACGGCGTGCTTCATCCACCGCTGGAGCCTCGACCGACCCAAGCGCTTGCGCTGGCGGGAGACAGGACGGGGAGATGGCACGGGAGTCGACCGATATGGGGTCGATGGCTGCCTCAGGAGGACGCCACGGACGCACGCGCGGAAGTGCGTCGCACCGCGGACGGGGAGCGCGTTGACGTCAAGCGGCGCCTCCTGGAGGCAAGCGGAGTCGTCGGCGATGAAAGCAAGTCGGCCGAGACGGATCTCGCGGCCCTCCGCCAAAGCTCCGCAGGAAAACATGATCGAGTGGATCGGAAAAATCGCAACTTCTCCAATTAGGCGCTAAGACTAAGGCCCCACGGTGGGCGCCAACTGTCGTGGTTCTAAATCTGACAGTGAGGTAGGGGGGTATGTATGAAGAGGCTAGACCTTAGCTATTGGGAAGTTGTAAGCACGCAAGGTTTACGAGTTCAGGCCCTTCTCTGAGGAAGTAACAGCCCTACGTCTCGGTGCCCAGAGGCGGTCGATTGGATTATGCGTGAGTAAGATGACAGGGGTGCGAACCCTTGATACTGAGGAGGGGGGTGGCTTATATAGAGTTCGCCGGCCCTCTCCTGCCCTCAGTAATGCAGGGTTTAAGGTACATTTAAGGTGGGCGTACTGATAACGTCCCTAATAAAGTGTCATAATAATCATAAAGACTACTTAATAGCCAACCGTTTGCATGCGGAGTGACTTGAGGTCCCCTAGCAGTCGAGCGGTTGGCTTCTTGGTCGAGTGACAGCTTCTTAGTCGAGTGTCTTCAATCCGTCGAGTGGGATATCTTCAAGTAATTTGAAAGGTGACTTCTTCTAAGGATGTCCTATGGCGGGGCTCTTAGGACGGGTCCGTGCCCCTACCGTAGGTACATGACTTCATCACCCTTCATGTGGACAAGTGACCGTGATCTGGCATTTGACACATCGAAGTAGAGGCTAGCCAGTATTCTAGTTCTTTCATTACCAAATTTTGCTCGGCCTTTTTGTTCTTGAAACGAATGATATTGAGCATGGCATTGGTGTTGTCTTGGAACAAGATGGTCACCTATGGCACACCTTAGCAAAACCTTGGACCCTTGCAACAAGGGATTGTGGACATATGAAAAAGAATTAATGGCTATTATTTTTTTCCGTGGAGCGTTGGCGCCCTTATTTGCAAGCAATGAATTCTTGATCCATATTGATCATCACAACTAGTGCATCTTGAGGAACAATGTTTGCACACATCATGACAATGAAGGGAATTCACTAAACTGTTGGGTCTACTCATCGGTTGTGTTATCGCAGGGCACTAACAATGGAGCAACTGGTGCCTTATAGCCTTATCTATGGCGTCCAGGAGTGAAAATTGACACATTGAATGCTTTATCCATTTGTTAACCTGCATGGCTAGAAAATGTCACGAGAAGTTATTGTACTAACGCTCATACCACCAAGATATTTGAGGACATTACCTAGGATCCTGACCGCTGTCTCACATGCATTTTACCCAAAGAGATTGATTACTGTACTATAAAGGGCATGCCAAGGTTGGCCATAATGAAGATTTTCAGTTTGCTTTACTGAAAAGACATGAGTCGGAAGCAAGGGGTATTCAAGTGGTCCTGCTAGAGATCAAAGACCGCATTCAGTGTCTGCTACCTCTTGAGCTTGCGTTAGTTTTTCCCTTGAAGAGGAAAGGGTGATGCAGCAAAGGAGCGTAAGTATTTCCCTCAGTTTTGAGAACCAAGGTATCAATCCAGTAGGAGACTACGCAACAAGCCACCGAATACCTGCACAAACAAACACAAACTTGCAACCAACGCGACAAAGGGGTTGTCAATCCCTTCACGGTTATTCGGAAAGTGAGATCTGATAGAGATGGATAAACGGTAAAGTAATATTTTTGGTTTATGGAACGGAAAGTAAAAGATTGCAAAGTAAGGGAACGGCGACAGAAATTGGCAAATTGACGGGAAACTAATATGATGTAAAATAGACCCGGGGGCCATAGGTTTCACTAGAGGCTTCTCTCAAGATAGAAAATATTATGGTGGGTGAACAAATTACTGCCGAACAATTGATAGAAAAGCGCAGAGTTATGATGATATCTAAGGCAATGATCGTGAATATAGGCATCACGTCCGTGTCAAGTAGACCGAAATGATTTTGCATCTACTACTATTACTCCACACATCGACCGAGTCTGCGTCTAGAGTATTAAGTTCGTAAGAACAAAGTAACGCATTAAGCAAGATGGCATGATGTAGCAGGATTAACTCAAGCAATATGATGAAAACCCCATCTTGTTATCCCCGATGGCAACAATACAATACATGTCGGTTCCCCTTCTACCACTAGGATCGAGCACCGCAAGATTGAACCCAAAGCTAAGCACTTCTCCCATTGCAAGAAAAACCAATCTAGTTGGCCAAACCAAATCGATAGTTCGAAGAGACTTGCAAAGATATCAAATCATGCGTATAAGAATTCAGAGGAGATTCAAATAATATTCATAGATAATTTGATCATAAATCCACAATTCATCGGATCTCGACAAACACACCGCAAAAGAGTATTACATCGAATATATCTCCAAGAACATCGAGGAGAACTTTGTATTGAGAATCAAAGAGAGAGAAGAAGCCATCTAGCTACTAGCTATGGACCCGTAGGTCTGAAGTAAACTGCTCATGCTTCATCGGAGAGGCAATGATGTTGATGTAGAAGCCCTCCGTTATCGATTCCCCCTCCGACAGGATGCCGGAAAAAGCCCCAAGATGGGATCTCACGGGTACAGAAGGTTGCGGCAGTGAAAAAGTGGTTTCGAGGCTCCCCTGGATGTTTTGGGGGTATAAGAGTATATATAGGCGAAAGAATTAGGCCAGGGGAGCTACGAGGGGCCCAAAAGGTCAGGGGGGCTCACCCCCTGGGCGCTCCCTCCACCCTTGTGGCTGCCTCGAGGCTCCTCTGACTTGTACTCCAAGTCTCATGGGTGTCTTCTAGTCCAAGAAAAATCATGGCAAAAGTTTTATTCCGTTTGGTATTCCTTTTCTGCGAAACTCTAAAACAAGGAAAAAACAGAAACTGACACTGGGCTCCAGGTTAATAGGTTAATCCCAAAAATCATATAAAATAGTATATTAATGCATATAAACATCCAAAACAGATAATATAATAGCATGGAACAATTAAAAATTATAGATATGTTGGAGACGTGTCAAGCATCCCCAAGCTTAATTCCTGCTCGTCCTCGAGTAGGTAAATGATAAAAACAAAATTTTTGATGTGGAATGCCACCTAACATATTTATCCATGTAATTCTCTTTATTGTGGCATGAATGTTTAGATCCATAAGATTCAAAACAAAAGTTTAATATTGACATAAAAACAATAATACTTCAAGCATACTAACAAAATAATTATGTCTTCTCAAAATAACATGGCTAAAGAAAGCTTATCCCTACAAAATCATATAGTCTGGCTATGCTCCATATTCATCACACAAAATATTTAAATCATGCACAACCCCGATGACAAGCCAAGCAATTGTTTCACACTTTTGATGTTCTCAAACTTTTTGAACTTTCACGCAATACATGAGCGTGAGCCATGGATATATCACTATAGTGGAATAGACGGTGGTTGTGGAGAAGACAAAAAGAAGGAGATAGTCTCACATCAACTAGGCATATCAACGGGCTATGGAGATGCCCAATAATAGATATCAATGTGAGTGAGTAGGAATTGCCATGCAACGAATGCAATATAGTGAAAGTGCATTATATCGACTAGATGGGGGGTGAATAGGCGATTTTTATGAAATCTTCACTCAGGAATTTCAGGGTGAGGAAATTCCTGAGTGAAGGACTACTTGCAGTGGAATAAGTACTAAGAAGTAAACATAACAAAACATGAGCATGGTCTTCATGATGAAATGAAAAACAAGCATAGAGTACAAAAAGCGTCAACACATGATGAAGACAAACAAACTGAAGAAATTGAACTAAGGAAATTGAGAAAGTCTTCAGTCAAAGTCTTCAAACAGATATGAACAAGCTCACAACACAGAAATGAGGAAATGAAAGGGTTGAGGAAATGGAACCAGGTAGCTTGGTTAAGACAATGATTTGGTAGACCAGTTCCAACTACTATGACAGTTGTACGTCTGGTTAGGGCGGCTAGGTATTTAAACCTGAGGACACATAGTCCCGGATACCCAGTTCTGAACACGCAGTCCAGAACACTCAGTCCTCACCATATTCCCCTTGAGCTAAGGTCACACAGACCTCACCCAATCACTCATGGTAAGTCTTCAGTTGACTTCCAAACCTTCACAGACTCGGTCACTCGGCGATCCACAATTTCCTCTTGGATACTCTAGACCATGACACCTAACCGTCTAGAAGATGCACAATCTTCAAAGGTAACAAGCGTCGGATCCACGCAGGATCAATCTCTTCAGTGATGCTCAATCACTTGGGGTTTGTAGGTGTTTGGGTTTGGGTTTTCCTCACTTGATGATTTTCACTCAAAGTCCTCGGAGGATGGGATGCTCCCAAATGACAAGTGTTGGTTTCTCTCGGAGCAGCCAACCAGCTAGTGGTTGTAGGGGGCGGCTATTTATAGCCTAGGGAGCAGCCCGACATGATAAGACATAAATGCCCTTTAATGATATGACCGTTAGGTGGGTAGATATTTTGGGACAGCTGGCACATAGCACAACAACAGTCGGAATTTTGAGTATCAAATTCCTCAGGGCTATCATGTTCCTCACTATGTAGGCAATCCGCACTGGCAAATTCCTAACTCCTCAGTCAGAACAAATTCCTCAGAGACCAGAAGAACTTCGTCTCTGTCACTGAAGAAATTGACTAAACTGTATGAGATTTCCAATGGCTTCACTCGAAGGGATTGGTAGGTGTAGGATTTGAGTTGAGCATCACTTGGAAATTTTCCTTAGTATTTCCTCGACCCCCTTTAACAGTACGGTGTTTCCTATGACTCAAGAAAGAGAAAATGAAACTATGAAAACAAAAGTCTTCACGCTTCATGTTCCTTGAACGAATACCAAGTCTTCAGGATCACACCAATTTCTTCAGTTTCAAAGTCTTCAGAAAGTCTTCAGAAATACGAAGTCTTTAGACGAAGAACTTCATTTTTAGGGGTCGACTTTCTCTGTAAATATAAAACTCCTCATAGACTTATAGACCTGTGTACACTCACAAACGCATTAGTCCCTTAACCTATAAGTCTTCAATGCACCAAAATCACTAAGGGGAACTAGATGCACTTACAATCTCCCCCTTTTTGGTGATTGATGACAATATAGGTTAAGTTTTTAACGGGGATAAACATATGAAGTGTAAATACTGATATTGAGGATTTTGATTGCAAGATATAGAAGAACCCCCCCTGAAGATGTGCATAGTGAGGAATTTGCTTTTGAAGCAATGCACACTTGAAGAGTAGAAACATGGAGATCTCCCCCTATATCTTGTAATTCATACACGCATTTAACATATAATATGAAGAGTTTGAAATGCATGATGGAATATGGTGACTGATGTAATTCAGCATGCGTGCATTAACATTAATGAGGCCTAAGCATGCAGAAAAATCAACAAAAGTATCAGACCACCATAGAGTTTAAGTTTACAACTCGATCCAGCAAAGTCTTCAAAAGAATGAGAGTTGTAACTTAGAAAAAACCCACCCAATAAGTAGACCCGCTTGAAAACTAACTCAAATTTCTTCCCCTTTGTCATCGAATGACCAAAAGGATCGAAAATCGGGACTAACACCCCTGAAGAATATCAAGTTGATGGAGGAGCGCCAACATTGTTGGGGTCGTTTGTCGTTGTAGGGCCTGCCGCAGTGTCATCCAAGTCTTCATACACGTCGGTGTCGCGGGATGAAGAATAGGAGCTGGCCACCAAGGTAGGAACTTTGACCTTCTTGAATTTCTTCGGAGGAGGTGCAGACCAGTCAAAGTTCTCCTTGAGACTCATTTGCTTCAGATCTTCCCCGCCATATAGATGTGATAAGACAACCCAGGTGCGACCGAAAACTTCATGGAGGTAGTATTGGTTTTTCTTCACTACATTATGTGTAGCAGTCATGTTGTGAAGAATTAAACCAAACTGACGCTTAACCCATTTATGGTTGCGATCCACCTTCTAGTGAAGACTAAGAAGCAGCTCACGATCAGTCATCACTCTTGGAGCTGTGGCTTGAGGAGTAGACTTGGGTGCATTTGCAGCAAAGTCATGAGTGGCAGAGTCATCATTGGTGGAATAAGATGCAACTTTGCGAAACTGACCATCCAATGGATGAATTCCTTCATCAATGACAACAGGTGCATTCCCTTTTTCATTAGTTGAGGTAAAAGTCTGCTTGAGGACTTCAATCGGGGGTAGGTAGCTGAGGTGATTCTGAAAATCAGCCTTTTAGTTGAGTGAAGACCTTGTTCTGAGGAATCTCATAATCCAAGGAGCATAAGGCTTCAACTCAAATGGAGAGAGTGCAACATTTGCCAGAGTCCTCATGACGAAATCATAGTAATTGACAGGAATGCTATGAATGATGTTGAATAGCAGATTCTTCATGATGCCAACAATTTCCTCATCAGATGAGTCGTGGCCTTTGATGGGACTCATTGTCCTCGTCAGAATGCGATAGACTGTTCTGGGCACATAGAGTAAGTTCTTCACAAGGAATTTGGTCCTTGGGGCTTGACCGGGCTTCAGAGGCTTCATTAGAACTTGCATGTAATGAGCAGTGAGTTCAGGTTCTTGGTACAGGCAACAAGCTCCTTCACTAGGTGGACTGATGGGCAGGGCGTGAAGTAATTCAGAGGCTGGTGCCTTATAGTGAGTGTTATCGGTCATCCAGTCCAAAGATCCAGGTGTTGATATCTTTAGGGTCACCTGTGATATGCAGTGTAGCGTAGAACTGAAGAATAAGCTCTTCATTCCAATCAACAATGTCAGAGAAAAAGTTGAGGAGGCCTGCATCATGAAGCACACCGAGGACAGGAGAGAAACAAGGTAACGATTCCATGTCCACGTGAGGAATATGCTCATGGTAGAAGATTTTGTCCTTGTTGAAAAGCAGTGAAGAATAGAAGTTGGCTTGGCTTGCAGTCCAGAAACGCTTCCTCCTTAGACGAGCAGAGTCATAAGGGTTGTAGTCAGTGAAGAATACATGCTCGCCAAAGAAGTCATCAGCCTTGAATTTTTGTTTCTTCGAGAAGGGATCCTTTGGCTTGGGGTGAGGAGTGTCAGTCAATTGCATCACAACCTCAGGGATCTCGATCTTAGGTTCTGCAGGCTGAGGAATTTCAGGTTCTTCTTCAGTAGCAGCCTGGGACTTCAATTCTTCATTTACATTTTCTTTAGCACTAGTGGCTGGAATTTCTTCATGAACAGATGGGGTTGCATGTGGTTCATCAGATCCCATTTGTACTTCAGTAGCTACAGGGGACTGAGGAATTTGTTGAAGCGGTGTGAACAGAGGAGAATTAGGGTGTTGACTTTCCCAAAAGTCATCATTCATCACTGGTGTAGTGCTTCCAATGTCCACATCTTCTTCTTCATCCATTTCTTCAACACCGGCCTCTTCAGCAGTGAACTGAGGCATGAGCGATGAGATAAGTGGGGTTGAAGGGATTTCATCCACTTTAATTTTTTCATCCAACTGTTCTGACGAAGCAGCAGAAGGAATGTCATCATCTGATCCGCTTGGGATCACGTATTCTTCATCAAAAGGAACAAGGTCCTTTTATGGCATGGATGAGACAGGAACAACATCAATTGGATTGTCATAGGAACTTGTCAGTGGCTTCATTTTCTTCGGAGCTAAAGAATCCGATGCAGTTGATGCCTTCCTTTTCTTCACAGTTGCACGCTCTGCAGCCTTAGTCTTCTTCGCATCTGATGCAGATGGAAGGATCGGAGTTGGTGTAGGCGCATGAGGAGCAGAGGAATTTGGTTGAATTTCTTCAGGCGCAACTGATGCAGTTGCCCCGACTTCTTCATTTTCTTCAGGCACAACACTAGTGGTTGCCCTGGCAATTTCTTCAGCGGCTGGAATGCAGTCATCAGCCCTAGAATTAGCATTTTCTTTAGCAGCCTGAGTGTCATCAGCGGTGCTAGCATTTTCTTCAGTAGGCTGAGCAGATGCAGCAGCCTGAGGAATTTCTTGTTGTGATTGGGCAGCAACAGTGGAGGTGAAGTTGTCAGCGAGTCTCACAAAACGAACCTTGTCTCCCAGCCAATCAGCATGGCATGCGTCAAATTCATCACTGAGTTTCTTGATCTCAGACTGCATATTGACGAGTTCTTCAGTTGTCATAGAGACAACGTTTTTCTTCAGGAAGCGCTCCTTTTTGTACTGCACTTTCTTGATTTGCCCGTCCTTTTCAAATTTCCATTTCTCTTCTTGAATGAAGTGAGTCAACATATGACTTTGGCCAGGAGTCAACTTGAAATCAAGCATGGGAGTGTTGGGGTCCTTGTGCCAGAGATCAATGTAATCAAGGATCAACTTTGGATCCAAAAACAGAGGCACACTTGTGCCTTTGGCTCTAGCGGCCCTGATTTGTCTGTCCCTGATGATTTCAGCAAGTTCTTCATCATCAACTTCGTCTCCATCAGATGGTACTTGAAAAGCGACCTGCTTCTTTTGAGGACTTGGTCGAGAGCCTCGTCTAGCAATTGCCTTGGTCTTCAACATAGTGGGACCAGTTGAAGAATGCAGTGGTGTTGAGGAACTAGCAGATGCTCCTGAGGCAATAGAGATGCCTGCTGTCCTTTGGCACGTGGCGAGATGCACAGGTGCTGAGGATTTGGTCGGAGCAGCTGAGGACTTTGGAGGAGCAGGTGAGGGTTGAGGAATTTGTCATGAGGGCTTTGAAGAAACTGACCGTGAGGGCATAGCTGAGGAACTTGACCGAGAGGGCATTTGAGTAGAAGCACTTGGCTTATGAGCCGACTTCTTTGGCATAGCCTTCTTGGGCTTACTTGTAGAGGCCTCAGCAGTGGCAGTAGCAGAGTCTTCATTGAATTTCCTCACTGCTTCCTTAGCAACTCTGGCAAGCTTGGCCTGGCGCTTGGCCCATTCATCAGGATAATCCTCACCACGCTTGAGTCTGGTGGGATCAGCTTCTTGGCCAGGTGCCAACGGAGGTCTTGGGCATGAAGGATGAAGGGTGAATTTCTTCATATACTTGGGAGTGACATATCTGTATTCTCTCCATTCCCGTGCCCATCTCCTCTCTATTCTTTGGATGCACACTTTGCACTCATTCTTGGTTTCCTTTCCATGAGTGGCCTCATCAAGAGTGCAATAATCCTTGTATATGTCCTCAGGGATTTCAAACGCAGTGTTGACTTCCAGCCTCTTTCCTCCCTTCTGAGGTTTCTTGCCATCTGCCATTTTCTTCAGCTGAGGGTTTTTAACAATTGAGTTCTCTGAAGAGGTATGCAACTTTTCTTCGAGGAATACTGCAAATGAGTTAAGTTGATAAGAACCTAATGATTCAACAGCAGACATGAGTACTTGTGAACAGAGTATAGGTGCGAAGAATTTGGAGAGGTCATATGCGTTCTCAGAAGTTTTTGCAAAAAGAACAAGTTTTAGGAAATTGACCAGATGAGTCTTGAAGAATTTCACTAAGCATTCTTTGACTTAGGTTTCAGAGTTGTACAGATTTGAAAATCCACACAATTGAGGAATCTTGAAGAAAAATGTTGCTTAGAGAAACAAATCAAGAATAGATGATATGTGAGGTGTTTAGTGTGTGAAGAGTTGAGGAATAAACACCTTTTGAAGATTTGAAGAAAACATCAGAATCAACAAGGGTAGTAAAAGTAACTTTTAATTACCCTTGACGAAGAACACGACGAACTAGGAAGTGTAGATTTGAAGCTCGTCGGTTCAGACTTCCACGCCCTAACTTGGCTGAGGAAGACAACTACAGTGGCGGCGGAGTGAAGAAATCCGCCTCCGGCGTGAGTACGGCGGCGACGAGGTCGAGGCAGTGAAGCTCTTCCTCACTGGCGACGATGGAGGTAGCGGCGATGCTAGGGTTGGGAAGCTCGAGCGAGGGAGTGAGATCGAGCGGAGTAAAAGTGAAGTGAGGAAGGGAGAGGGGTATTTATAGCCGAAGTGAAAAAACCGCTCGCCCGAGGAAATAGGACGAACGTGCCCCTGACCTTTCTCATTCACTTGACATGTGTCACCCACATATAGAGAGGTGACGATCTTGTGCGATTGTGGGTGAATAGATAAACATCACATAGAATGCGGAACGGTTTGAGCGGCAAAGCCGAAAATTTAGATAAGATAGGTTTTAAAGTTCCGTTCGCAATTTCTTCAGCTGACAAGAACACATTGAAGATTTTGAACGAGATTCAAATAGAATGCATAGGAAGAATTTGTGAATAGACTGGGTTGAGTTTATCATAGAGGGGGAAGGGTCCGATCACATTCACTTAGCAGAACAAGCAACTTGAAGAAATAGCAATAAGTGAATGCTGTAGAGGACATAAACTCTCTCTCTCTCTCTCACACACACACACACACACACATATATATATAGCCAATGAAGAAAAACGACGGAAATGGTGAAGACAATGCAAGTTGAAAAACAACTGAGGAATTTCAAAGAACTGAGGAAAAACTCAATTGAAGATTTCACATTTTGTGGTGGCATGACCCACCGTATAAGAATGATGATTTCAGACACCGCGTACAATAGGGTTCTGAGAATGAAATTCTTCGTTAATTTCTTCACACTTAGAGTGTTATTCTTCATTGATTGAAGAAAAACGTTTCTTCATGTGCTGCACATCTAAGTCATCAATTTTGCATAAGTGTTAGGATGAGTGTCCTTTTCAAAGAACATTCGAAGATTCTAGGATATTTAGCTCACACCGCAACTTGCTAAATCTCTTCTCATCCAAGGGCTTAGTGAAGATATCGGCTAGCTATTCTTCAGTCTTCACATGCTCAATAGAGATGTCGCCCTTCAACACATGATCATGAACAAAATGATGACGAATCTGAATGTGCTTTGTCTTCGAGTGCTGAACTGGGTTATGAGCAATCTTGATGGCACTCTCATTGTCACAGTAGAGTGGCACATTCTTCATGTTGACGCTGTAGTCCTTGAGTGTTTGCTTCATCCATAGTAGTTGAGCACAGCAAGAACCAGCAGCAATTTACTCAGCTTCAGCAGTAGACAGTGATACATAGTTCTGTTTCTTTGAGGACTAACAGACCAAAGATCGTCCGAGGAAATGGCATGTGCCAGGTGTTGACTTGCGATCCACACGACCACTAGCATAGTCAGAGTCTGAAAATCCAATGAGATCAAAAGCTGAGCCCTTGGGGTACCACAATCCAAGTGTTGGTGTGTGAGCTAGATATCGAAGAATATGCTTCACAGCCTTATGGTGTGATTCCTTCGGTATAGCTTGAAATCGGGCACACATGCAAACACTAAGCATAATATCTGGCCTAGATGCACATAAGTACAATAAAGCCAATCATGGAGCGGTATACCTTTTGATCGAAGTCAATACCATTTTCATCAGTGCATAGATGACCATTTGTGGGCATAGGGATTTTGACTCCTTTGCAATCTTGCATGCCAAATTTCCTCAATACGTCCTTGAGGTATTTCTCCTGAGATATGAATATGCCATTGCGCTGTTGACGAGTCTGAAGACCTAAGAAGGATTTCAGTTCTCCCATCATAGACATTTGATACTCTTCACTCATCATATAGGCAAATTCATCACTGTAACGTTGGTCAGTACAGCCAAAAATGATATCGTCAACATATATTTGGCACACAAACAATTCACCATCATAAGATTTAGTGAAAAGAGTTGGGTCAAGTGAACCAGGTTTGAAGCCTTTCTTCATGAGGAATTCCTTCAAAGTATCATACCACGCCCGTGGGGCCTGCTTGAGGCCATAGAGGGCCTTATTGAGTCTGAGGACTTTGTCAGGATGCTTTGGATCTTCAAAACCTGGGGGTTGAGAAACATATACTTCTTCCTCAAGCTTACCATTGAGGATGGCACTTTTCACATCCATTTGATATAAGATGGTATCATGATGGTTAGCATAAGCAAGTAATATGCAAATAGCCTCAAGTCTAGCAACAGGTGCAAAAGTTTCATCGAAATCAATTCCTTCAACCTGTGTGTAGCCTTGAGCTACAAGCCGTGCCTTATTCCTCACCACAAGGCCATTTTCATCTTGCTTGTTGCGGTAGATCCACTTTGTGCCGATGATATTGTGCTTGCGAGGATCTGGATGTTTGACCAGTTCCCAGATGTTGTTGAGCTCGAATTGATGTAATTCCTCTTGCATAGCTTGAATCCACCCAGGCTCCAGAAATGCTTCATCTACCTTAGTGGGCTCTGTGATAGAGATGAAAGCAAAGTGCCCACAAAATTTAGATAAATGTGAAGCTCTTGAGCGTGTGAGAGGACCTGGAATGTTGATGCCGCTGATGATTTTCTCAATTTGCACTTCATTTGCAACGCGAGGATGAGCGGGTTGACATTGAGGAATTTGATCAGCATTTTCTTCAGCACCATTTTCCTCAGGTGCATCAGCATGACGTTCCTCATGTTCTGGAATGACTTCTTCATCAGATTCTTCAGTAGGAATGACATCCTCAGTAGCCTTGAACTTAATAGATTCCTTAGGAGGTATTTCATCTGTCACAGGAGGCATGTGCTCTCTTTGCAAGCCATTAGTTTCATCGAACCGCACATCTACAGTTTCAACAACCTTGTGGTGACAGGTGTTGAAGACTCTGTAGGTGTGCGAGTCCTTACCATAACCAAGCATAAAACCTTCATGTGCTTTCAGTACAAATTTAGAACTGTGATGAGGATCTCTAATTCAACATTTAGCACCGAAGACTTTGAAATAACTCACATTGGGTATCTTGTTAGTAAGGAGTTCATATGCGGTCTTCTTGAAGAATTTGTGAAGATATACCCTGTTGATGATGTGGCACGCAGTATCAATTGCCTCAGGCCAAAAGCGAGGAGGTGTCTTGTACTCATCAAGCATAGTGCATGCCATCTCAATAAGAGTCATGTTCTTGCGCTCCACGACGCCATTTTGCTGAGGAGTATAAGGAGCAGACAACTCACGAGTAATATCGAGTTCATCAAGATAGTCATCAAGACCAGTGTTCTTGAACTCAGTTCCATTATCACTTCTGATGTGCTTGATCTTCACACCAAAGTTGGTTGAATCCCTCGATGAAAATCGTTTCAAAACTTCCTGCACTTCAGTTTTGCAAGTGATGATATGGACCCATGTATATCGAGAATAATCATCAACAATAACAAAGCCATATAAGGATGAAAAATTAGTAAATGTGGCATAGTGACTAGGGCCAAAGAGATCCATGTGAAGTAATTCAAATGGTCGAGAAGTAGTCATGATAGTCTTCACTGGATGCTTGGCCTTGGTCATTTTTCCAGCTTCATAGGCTCCGCACAAGTGATCCTTGAGGAATTTGACATTTTCAATGCCAATGACATGCTTCTTCTTCGCGAGCGTGTGCAAATTCCTCATGCCAGCATGACCAAGTCAACGATGCCATAGCCAGCCTTCTGAAGCTTTTGCAAGTAGACATGTAGCATAGGTGATATGCTTCAGATGTGATGGAGATAAAGCAGTGTCCGTTAATAAGCTCCTGTCACCAGTCATGTGATTTGTACATCCACTATCGAGGAACCACTCAGTGGCTTTGGGTTGATCATCCTACAGATGAATTAGTGCAACTTACGAACTCATATACTTCAGCAGTGAAGAATATGGTATCAATTTCATCAAGCAATAAAACAGGTAAAGTAGTATGAGGACGTGAGAAATGAAAAATCATTTCTTCATGATTAGCTTGCATCCTTTCAAACACATTCAGGTATCCAGCAAATTCTTTAGACGATTAAGTTCGTCTGGAGACCTGATCCTGCATAAGAGGTTAGTTCTTTTTCTTCACCACCCACATCTAAAGGGGTGGCAAAGAGTTCATCATTTTGCGAGCTCCATAAGAGAAATGTGGCATAGATGCCAATCCACTTCGTTTCACATAAGAGGGGTTAGGGTAAGCATAAGAGTAAGCAGAGAAATTCTTCGAGGACTTATGAACATAATGATTTGAAGAATAATGCACATATCCATAATCCTTAGATCTTCCCTGCGAAACAGATGGATTAGCACAATGATGTTCATATGAGGACTTTGATCCTTTTGAGGAATTTGATCCATGTGAGGAGTTTGGTCCGTATAAGGACTTGGATCCATATGAAGAATTTGGTCCATATGAAGAATTTGATCTGGGGTTTCTATTCTTCACAGGTGGTGTCATGATGACATTCACCTGAAGATTTTCAAGGCACCTTTTGGGAACCCATATTTTCTTCATAGGAGGACCATTCCTGCAGTTAGTGCCAACATATCTAGCAAATGCTTCACCATTCTGATTTTTGAACAGTTTATAGTTGGAGTCAATTGACTCATCAGAAAAATATGAAGATTCACATGTAAAGCCAGATAAAGTAGATGGATCCACTGAAGGTCCCTTTGCAGCAACCCATGAGGTTTTGGGATACTGCTCAGGTTTCCAGTAGGTCCCATCAGCATTGAGTTTCCTCTCAAAGGCAATACCCTCTTTCCTAGGGTTCCTGTTGAGGATCTGCTTTTTAAGCATGTCACAAAGAGCCTGATGCCCTTTGAGGCTTTTGTACATGCCTGTCATATACAATTCCTTCAGCCCTGCATCATCAGTGATACTATCAATGTCCTCAGATGAGGAATTAGTGATAGCAGAGGTAGTTGAAGAATTTGCAGCAATGGAAGTATTTGAGCATTCAGGTGAAGAATTAGTAGTTTCATGTTTAATGCACTTCAAACATGGAGGAACAAATTCATCCCGAGTAGCGTTGATTTGTTGAGCAAGTAATGAATTACGCTCCTTCTAAATATCTTCATAACTCACTCTTAACTGCTCAAGATATTGCTTTCTTTGAAGAAATTCATAAGAAAGCTTCTCATGATCATATAGGAGAGTGTTATGATGACCTTGAAGATTGTCAAACTTGGACTGAAGTCTCTGAAGATTTTCAGTCAAAATTTTAGTGCGATCCATTTCCTCGCCCAACATATCATCGCTTTTATCTAGCATGTTTTGAACCTTTTCAATAGCCTTTTGTAGTTTCCAGCAATCTTAGCAAGTTTAGAATAGCCGGGTTTGAGATTTTCATCAGATTCATCCTCACTAGATTCAGAGGGATATTTGAGTACCTTTGAGCCTTTTGCCATGAAGCAATAGGTGGGAGCATAGTCCTCATCTCCGTCATTAGTAGTGTTGGGGAGGTCCTTTTCTTAAGAGTTGAAGATGGACTTGCTGACGAATGCGGTAGCAGTGCTAGGCTCGCCACACCAGAGTCTGACTCCTCAGATTCCTCCTCTTCCTCATTTTCCTCAAATTCAGCCTCAGAGTCCATTTCCTTGCCAATGAACCCCCAAGCCTTCTTGGAGCTCCTCTTCTTGTGAGATGAGGACCTTGAAGGTTTTGATGACGAGGACTTTGAAGATTTCTTCTTCTTCTTCGAATCATCAGAACTGTAATCGTTGTACTTCTTCTTCTTTGATCCCTTTTCCCATTGAGGACAATCTTGAATGTAGTGTCCAGGCTTCTTGCATTTGTGGCAGAGTCTCTTCTTGTAATCATGGAATGAGGAATCTGTTCTCAAGCCACCACTTCTTGAGGATTTACCAAAGCGACCACGTCTTGAGAACTTTTGGAACTTCCTAACGAGCATAGCTAGCTCCTGGCTCAGTTCTTCAAGGTCACCAAGGCTGCTGTCAGAATCTTCACCATCAGATTCAAACACTGCCTTGGCCTTCAGAGCCCGTGATCTACCATAGCTTGGTCCATAGAGATCTCTCTTCTCAGCAAGCTGGAACTCATGAGTGTTTAGTCTCTCGAGGATATCGGTCGGATCTAGTGATTTGTAGTCTCCACGTTCTTGTATCATCAGTGCCAAGGTATCAAATGAGGAATCAAGCAATCTCAGCAATTTCTTCACCACTTCATGGTCGGTGATATCAGCGACACCAAATGATTGTAGCTCATTTGAGATGTCAGTGAGGCGATCAACGGTCTGCTGAAGATTTTCATTGTCGAGTCTTTTGAAGCGGTTGAAGAGATTTCGAAGAACGTCAACTCGAGAGTCACATTGTGTTGAGACTCCCTCATTGACCTTGGATAGCCTGTCCCAGATAAGTTTAGCTGTCTCCAAAGCACTCACTCTTCCATACTGCCCTTTGCTCATATGGCCACATATGATATTCTTCACTTGAGAGTAGAATTGCTTGAATCTCTTCACATCAACAGCGTTGATGGTGGGAGTGACAGAGGGAACACCATTCTCCACAACGTACCAGAGATCATTATCAATTGCCTCAAGATGCATGTGCATCTTATTATTCCAGTAGGGGTAGTCCGTCCAATCGAAGGTAGGACACCTAGCAGAAACCTTGATCATACCTGCATTCGACATAACTAAAACTCCAGGCAGTTAAACCAAAATCACACAGAACAAGGGAGTACCTTGCTCTGATACCAATTGAAAGTGAGTTATATCGACTAGAGGGGGGTGAATAGGCGATTTTTATGAAATCTTCACTAAGGAATTTCAGGGTGAGGAAATTCATGAGTGAAGGACTACTTGCAGCGGAATAAGTACTCAGAAGTAAACATAACAAAACATGAGCATGGTCTTCATGATAAAATGAAAAACAAGCACAGAGTACAGAAAGCGTAAACACATGATGAAGATAAACAGACTAAAGAAAACGAACTGAGGAAATTGAGAAAGTATTCAGTCAAAGTCTTCAAACATATATGAACAAGATCACAACACAGAAATGAGGAAATGAAAGGGTTGAGGAAATGGAACCAGGTAGCTTGGTTAAGACAATGATTTGGTAGACCAGTTCCAACTGTTGTGATAGTTGTACGTCTGGTTAGGGCGGCTAGGAATTTAAACCTGAGGACACACAGTCCCGGACACCCAGTTCTGAACACGTAGTCCAGAACACTCAGTCCTCACCCTATTCCTCTTGATCTAAGGTCACACAGACCTCGCCCAATCACTCGCGGTAAGTCTTCAGGTGACTTCCAAACCTTCACAGACTCGGTCACTCGGCGATCCACAATTTCCTCTTGGATGCTCTAGACCATGACACCTAACTGTCTGGAAGATGCACAGTCTTCAAAGGTAACAAGCGTCGGATCCACGCAGGATCAATCTCTTCAGTGATGCTCAATCACTTGGGGTTTGTAGGTGTTTGGGTTTGGGTTTTACTCACTTGATGATTTTCACTCAAAGTCCTCAGAGGATGGGATGCTCTCAAATGACAAGTGTCAGTTTCTCTCGAAGCAGCCAACCAACTAGTGGTTGTAGGGGGCGGCTATTTATAGCCTAGGGAGCAGCCCGACATGACAAGACATAAATGCCCTTCAATGATATGACCGTTAGGTGGGTAGATATTTTGGGACAGCTGGCACATAGCACAACAACGGTCGGAATTTTGAGTATCAAATTCCTCAGGGCTATCATATTCCTCACCGTGTAGGCAATCCGCACTGGCAAATTCCTAACTCCTCAGTCAGAACAAATTCCTCAGAGACCGGAAGAACTTCGTCTCTGTCACTGAAGAAATTGACTGAACTGTATGAGATTTCCAATGGCTTCACTCGAAGGGATTGGTAGGTGTAGGATTTGAGTTGAGCACCACTTGGAAATTTTTGCTTAGTATTTCCTTGACCCCCTTTAACAGTACGGTGTTTCCTATGACTCAAGAAAGATAAAATGAAACTACGAAAACAAAAGTCTTCATGCTTCATGTTCCTTGAACGAATACCAAGTCTTCAGGATTACACCAATTTCTTCACTTTCAAAGTCTTCATAAAGTCTTCAGAAATACGAAGTCTTCAGACGAAGAACTTCATTTTTAGGGGTCGACTTTCTCTGTAAATATCAAACTCCTCATAGACTTGTAGACCTGTGTACACTCACAAACGCATTAGTCCCTTAACCTATAAGTCTTCAATGCACCAAAAACACTAAGGGGCACTAGATGCACTTACATATAGCTATAAGTTTATGAAAGCTCAAAAAGAAACTAAGTGGGTGTGCATCCAATTCGCTTGCTCATGAAGACCTAGGGCAATTTGAGGAAGCCCATCATTGGAATATACAAGCCAAGTTCTATAATGAAAAAATCCCACTAGTATATGAAAATGATATCATAGGAAACTCTCTATCATGAAGATCATGGTGCTACTTTGAAGCACAAGTGTGGTAAAAAAAGATAGTAACATTGTCCCTTCTCTCTTTTTCTCTCATATTTTTATATTTGGGCCTTCTATCATTTTTTTGGCCTCTTTTTTTTTGTCCGGAGTCTCATCCCGACTTGAGGGGAATCATAGTCTCCATCATCCTTTCCTCACATGGGACAATGCTCTAATAATGAAGATCATCACACTTTTATTTACTTACAACTCAAGAATTACAACTCAATACTTAGAACAAAATATGACTCTATGTGAATGGCCCTGGCGGTGTACCGGGATGTGCAATGAATCAAGAGCGACATGTATAAAAAATGATGAACGGTGGCTTTGCCACAAATACAATGTCAACTACATGATCATGCAAAGCAATATGACACTGATGGAGCGTGTCATAGTAAACAGAACGGTGGAAAGTTGCATGGCAATATATATCGAAATAGCTATGGAAATGCCATAATAGGTAGGTATGGTGGCTGTTTTGAGGAAGGATATGTGGTGGGTTTATGGTACCGGCGAAAGTTGCGCGGTACTAGAGAGGCTAGCATTGGCGGAAAGGCGAGAGTGCGTATAATCCATGGACTCAACATTAGTCATAAAGAACTCACATACTTATTGCAAAAATCTATTAGTCATCGAAACAAAGTACTACACGCATGCTCCTAGGGGGATAGATTGGTAGGAAAAGACCATCGCTCGTCCCCGACCGCCACTCGTAAGGAAGACAGTCAATAAATAAATCATGCTCCGACTTCATCACATAACGGTTCACCATACGTGCATGCTACGGGACTCACAAACTTTAATACAAGTATTTCTCAAATTCACAACTACTTACTAGCATGACTCTAATATCACCATCTTCATATCTCAAAACAATAATAAGGAATCAAACTTCTCATAGTATTCAATGCACTTTATATGAAAGTTTTTATTATATCCCTCTTGGATGCCTATCATATTATGACTAATTTTATAACCAAAGAAAATTACCATGCTGTTTAGAGACTCTCAAAATAATATAAGTGAAGTAAGAGAGTTCATCAATTTCTATAAAATAAAATCACCGCCATGCTCTAAAAAGATATAACTGAAGCACTAGAGCAAATTTTGCCTAGCTCAAAAGATATAAGTGAAGCACATAGAGCATTCTAATAAATCACGATTCATGCATGTCTCTCTCAAAAGGTGTGTACAACAAGGATGATTGTGGCACACTAAAAAGCAAAGACTCAAATCACAGAAGACGCTCCAAGCAAAACACATATCATGTGGTGAATAAACATATATCCTCAAGTAAAGTTACTAATAGACGAAGACAAAAGAGGGGATGCCTTCCCAGGGCATCCCCAAGCTTAGGCTTTTTGACATCCTTGAATATTACCTTGGGGGTGCATTGGGCATCCCCAAGCTTAGGCTCTTGCCACTCCTTATTGCATAGTCAATCAAATCCTTACCCAAAACTTAAAAACTTCACAACACAAAACTCCAACAGAAAATCTCGTAAGCTCCGTTAGTAGAAGAAAATAAATCACCACTTTTGGTACTGTTGTGAAATCATTATTTAGTTATATTGGTGTAATATGTATTGTATTCCAACTTTTCCATGGTTCATACCCCCCGATACTAGCCATAGATGCATCAAAATAAGCAAACAACACGCGAAAAACATAATCTATCAAAAACAGAACAGTCTGTAGCAATCTGGAGATTTAGAATACTTACATAACTCCAAAAATTCTGAGAAATTAGGAAGTCCTAGACAATTTTTTTACTAATCCTCTTCAAGAAGAATTAGTATTTTATTGCGCGCCTGCTAAAAATAAGAATTGTTTCCGTGGAGTGCGAAAGTTTCTATTTTTCGGATGTATCAAATTAACTATCACCGTAAGCTATCCCAAAGGTCTTACTTGGAACAACCACTAATTAAAACACAATACCACATATAACCAGAGGCTAGATGATTTATTCAAAGCAAAACAGGACCTAAAAAGTAAGAACAAAAATAAAATTGGGTTGCCTCCCAACAAGCGCTATTGTTTAACGCCCCTAGCTAGGCATAAAAACACAAATAGATCTAAGTATTATCATCTTTGGCATGCAATCCATAAGTGGCTCTCATAATAGATTCATAAGGCAATTTAATTTTCTTTCTTGGAAAGTGTTCCATGCCTTTCTGTTGGGGATATTACTACTGGATGTAAACCGGCCAGGAGTAGCCGGGTTAACTCCTTGAAGATTAGAAGTCCATGAAGATGCAAGGATGATGGCGCTTTACGGAGGCCCAAGGCCCAAAGGCGGGTTAAAGCATGTAGATATAAACCAACCTGGTCATGTAACTTGTATTGTAAGATAGGAAGGATAGAGACCGAACCGGACACGTTTATGATCCAGCTTCGGGACTCTGTAACCCGGCTGGCGTCAACCTATGTATATAAAGGGACGACCCGGCAGCGGTTTAGGGACGGACAACAACTCGAGAGCCAGACAAAGCGGATTCGCTCCATTGCCTTCGAAACCCTAGCAATACCAATCACAACTAGACATAGGCTTTTACCTTCCTTGAAGAGGCCGAACTAGTATAAAACTCCCCGTGTCCCGTTGTCCGGTTTAACCCCTTTAAGCTAACCCGTAGCGATGGCTCCACGACTAAGTCCTTTCAGAAGGACATCTGCCGTGACAAATCCATGATAGTTGGCGCCCACCGTGGGGCTATCGCACGATGGTTTTGAGTTCTTGAAGGGCAACTTTGATGGACTTAAGGGATACGCTATGGGCTGGATGACGAAGAGTCGTCGCGGCAAGCTCTACATCGACAATGCAGGATGGAGTCCCGAGGCCGATTCAATTGAGTACGGGTACCGGGTCCCCTTCGGTGGGATTCAGGTCTTCATCGGCAAGATCGGCGAACCGGCCCCTGAGCCGGACATCTACACCGACATCATCGAAACGGCTCAGCGTGCAAGTTCTTCGCCGGTTCAGCCCGCGACAAGGCATGTTTTTGTAGGTGTCATCCATGGAGCGAGATATAAGGACGGGCCGGCGTCCGATGGAGAGACCGTGGTCTGTTCCGATGACGAGTCTTTTGGAGAGACCGAATTGCTTTATCAGTTGCAGGATGACCGGATTGATGGAGGATCCGAGGGTAACAGTATTCCGGATTCCCCTGATCTGCCAAACCGGGCCGCCATCTTCATGGACGGCACACAATCATCGCCTCATTCATCAGCCACCGCAGCAATACTCTCCGGTTCAACAACGGCCACACCGGCAGGGGCAGGAAGCTCCGCGCCGCCTCCAGCCCAAGTCCTATCTGATTTGTTCGATGCTTTGGCAATGTTGATGGCCACAGAGGTGGATGCAGCAGCCAGGGATCAGCACAATGCGGAGATTGCAAAGGTGAAAGATCAGATAGCTCAGGCTAAAGCGGACCTGGCGGCGGATAACGCTAGGATGGACACAGAACGGGCTGAATTGGAAGCACACGCCTACCGAATTAGGCTGGATCAGAATGCTTCCGAGGAAGTCATGAGAAGAAGGTACCGATCACATCTCCCGTCGGTTTATGAGCCGCAAAATCTCTTCAACACACCAGGAGCAGGAACTGGTAACCAACCCATACTAAACCGGGCGGAGGCACCAGGAACAAGAGCGCCGATTCAACCGCGCATGATGGACCTGCCTCGCCAGAACAACGTTGTGCCATAGTATGTGTCAACACCTCCCGGGCATTATTCCAACCCGTTGGACAATATTGTGGCCGCCGCTTCATGCCTAGCAGCCCTCCCAACCGGCGGCGAGTCACCAGTTGCGGTTGAAGCACGTCGGGCCAGGGATCTCCTTCAAACAACGCTAAATCAACAGCAGGCATATTCACACAGTCGTGAAAGGATTCATTCCACTCCCCGTCCAAGCCGGAGCTATAGCAGACACGTTGAGGATGAACCGGCTGTGTCCAGCAGTGCACATCGCCGAAATTCACCTTGAGGAAACAACCCGGCAGGGGGAGGTGCTAATGCGCAGGATGTTGTGGACCATGGCCGCGCACGTCGGGAGGCCGAGTTAGCAGCTCGACACGGAGCACGACAACATACTCCAATTCACCCTACCGCTTCAGTAGAGCCAGGTGTGGTGTTCAGTTCCTTAGGGGTGCCGTGTCTCACCCCGCTTTGCGTAATGTGAGACTGCCCAAGGACTTCAAGGGACCTCGTAAGGTACCAAATTACATCGCCGATTTACAACCAGAGGCGTGGGTGGAAATCTATGAGATGGAAATGGAGATGTTAGATGTGGATGAGGCAGTGTGTGATAAATATTTCACCATGATGTTGGAAGGAACAACTTGTACTTGGTTGAAGAGCTTACCAACTAACTCTGTCGGATCATGGGCTGAATTGAAGCACCGGTTTATCCAGAACTTCAAAGATACTTGTAAGCAGCCGATATCAATCGTGGATCTGGCCGCTTGTGTCCAAGAGGAAGGGGAGTCCATGACCCATTGGGTCAAACGGGTCTCAGCGATTTTGCACTCATCAGATCGTATCAGTGCAGACACCGTAGTGTTAACATTAGAGGGCAATTGCCGTTTCCTACCGCTCAAACAAAAATTAGGAAGGCTCAAACGTCACTGCAATGATATGTCAACGCTCATGGCCGCTTTGGTTAAGTACGCCGATTCAGATAATACCAAGGACCCAGATTCAGAGGAGGACAAACCGGGGAAAGGGAAGAAGAACGACAACGCCAAGGGTCAGCAGCATAATCTGGCAGGCCATGGGAACAGCGGTAAGCGCAAGGCCGACAACAGCTTGGACTTTGTTGCTAATACCAATGCTCAGGAGAATGGCCAGCGTCGTAAGGGCAAGCAACCCCAGAGGGGTGGAGGTTCAGGCCCCAATTTGGAGCGCCTGTTAAATCAGCCCTGTCCAAAGCATGGATCAAAGGAGAAGCCAGCATCGCATCTTTGGAAGGACTATTATATCATGCGGGATTTCAAGAATTTCAATGTGTTCCAGTATGAAAACGGCCCGCCCGGCGGTTCAGGAGGTGGTTTCCACGGGCCGGGCTATGGAGGTGGTGGTTCCGGTTTAGGGTTTCAAGGCAACCAAATCGGACACATCAATCAAGGGCACCAAGGCAACCAGGGAGGCTACAACCATCAGGGGAATCAGCAGCAACGGCAGCAGTCGGGTTACCAGAGCAATCCCAAGCAGCTAAATAGCGGGCAATATAATGTCTTCACTACTAGTTTGTGTAAGCGTGATCAGAAGCTTCACAAAAGGGTGGTAAACTCTATGGAACCGACGGTGCCTCAATATTTGCACTGGTCTGAGCAACCCATTTTGTGGAGTAGAGAGGATCACCCACCCCGGGTTGACAATCCGGGTCACTTGGCCCTGGCGGTAGCCCCTCAAGTTGGGGGATACAAGTTTACTAAAGTGCTCATGGATGGGGGAAGTAGTATCAACATTCTATATTATGATACATTCCGCCGTATGGGGTTGACAGATAAGAATCTTAAACCGTCAAATACCGTTTTTCATGGTGTGGTGCCTGGTAAGTCTGCATATCCTGTTGGCAAGATAGCCCTAGATGTGGCTTTTGGAGATGATTATGATTCAAGGTCAGAAACATTGACGTTTGAGGTGGTAAAAATCAAAAGTCCATACCACGCCTTGTTTGGGCGGCCGGCTTATGCTAAATTCATGGAAGGCCATGTTGTGTTTATCTACAGCTTAAAATGCCAGGTCATAAGGGGACTATCACAGTACATGGAAGCAGAAAGATCGCTTTGGAATGTGAGGAAGGTGATGCGGCTTATGCTGAGTCGGTTTGTGCCACGGAGGAGTTGAAATTCTATAAGGAGCAAGTTGATCCGGCAGACATGACTTCTTTGAAAAAGCCAACTACGGAACATGATCCGGCGTTGAAGTTCAAATCGGCTACAGATACTAAAATGATTGATTTTGTTCCTGGTGATTCATCCAAGCAATTTAGCATCAGCGCTAACCTAGATCCCAAATAGGAAAGTGCGCTCATCAAGTTCATCCATGAGAACCGGGAAATCTTTGCATGGAAACCTTCTGACATGCTAGGTGTATCGAGGGAACTCACTGAGCACACACTTAACATTGATCCTAAGTTTAAACCGGTCCGGCAGTTTCTCCGCCGCTTCAATAAAGAAAGGCGTAAGGCTATCGGGGAAGAGGTAGCCCGTTTGTTGACCGCAGGGTTTATTGTAGAGGTTTTTCATCCAGAGTGGTTGGCTAATCCAGTGCTGGTTCTCAAGAAAAACGGCACTTGGCGTATGTGTGTGGATTACACAGATTTAAACAAGGCTTACCCTGCAGACCCCTTTGCTCTCCCTCACATTGATCAGATAATTGATGCTACGGTAGGTTGTGACCGTTTGTGTTGTCTGGGTGCTTACTATGGTTATCATCAGATCAAAATGGCTGTTAAGGACCAGGAGAAGACATCTTTCATAACTCCCTTTGGAACTTCTGCTATGTCTCCATGCCCTTTGGACTCAAGAGTGCCCAGGCAACTTATCAGCGCTGTGTTCAGAATTGCCTTCATAAACAAACTGGGCGCAATGTTCATGCATATGTGGATGATATTGTGATAAAATCCAGAAAGGAGGAAACATTGATAGACGATCTGAGAGAAACCTTTGACAACCTACGGGTTTACAAGATGATGCTCAATCCGGAGAAGTGTGTCTTTGGTGTCCCGGCAGGCAAGCTCTTGGGTTTTCTGGTGTCAAACAGAGGCATTGAGGCTAATCCGAAAAAGATTTCAGCAATTACATCCTTGGCTAAACCGGTGTGTATTAATGACATTCAACGTCTGGCCGGCCGGATTACAACCTTGAGCCGATTTATCAGTCACCTTGGAGGGAAGGCCATCCCTTTATATCAGATGCTCAAGAAAACAGATAACTTTGTCTGGAGCGAGGCAGCTTATAAAGCGTTTAAGGATCTGAAGAGGCAGCTAGCTGAACCGCCCGTGCTTGCAGCACCGATCGATAAAGAGCCGTTATTGCTATATGTGGCTGCTAATGCCTGGGCTGTTAGCGTAGCTATTGCGGTAGAGCGCAAGGAGCTTGGCAAGAATATCCAGTTCAATGGCCGGTTTATTATATCACTGAGGTGCTCATTGAGTCAAAGCAGAGGTATCCGCATTGGCAGAAGCTGGTGTATGGAGTGTTTATGGCAAGCCGGAAGCTTAAACATTATTTTCAGGGCCATCCCATCATAGTGGTCAGTTCATCTCCTTTGGGAGATATCATTCAAAACAGAGAAGCAACTGGCCGGATTGCTAAGTGGGCTATTGAGCTTGGACCTCATGGGCTCAAATATATACCCCGCACAGCGATCAAATCCCAGGCACTCATGGACTTCATCAATGATTGGACAGAGTTACAGGCACCTGAAGAGAAACCAGATAAACATATTGGACTATTCATTTTGATGGGTCCAGGCAGTTAGAGGGCTCGGGGGCTGGAGTCATACTAACTTCCCCACGAGGTGACAAGTTTTGTTATGTCCTCCGATTAATGTTCCCTTGTACTAACAATGCAGCTGAATATGAGGCTTTGCTCCACGGTCTCCGTATGGCTAAGGAGATGAATTTAAGCCGGGTTAAGTGCTTCGGCGATTCAGATCTAGTGGCGCAACAGGTGTCTGGTACTTGGGATTCTAAGGACCCACTCATGGTTGTATATTGGCGAGAGGTGGACACAGTGGCTGGTCACTTTAAGGGTTATCAGGTGGACCATATAGACCGGCGGAAGAATGAAGCGACGGATGCTTTAAGTCGTCTTGGTTCCCAGCGTAAACCGGTTCCGCCAAATGTCTTTCTTGACGTATTGCATAATTCGTCAGTTAAGGTACCAACCGAAGAAGATTTGGCTATTCCTAATTTGGAGGCTTAGTTGGTGGCAGCTTTACATGCCATACCGGATTGGACAATCCCATATCTGGCTTACATGAACCGGGGCGAGTTACCAGACGATGAAACGTTGGCCCGACAGATAATCCGGCGTTCCAAGTCCACGACCATACTCAACGGGGAGTTACATCGCTACAGCGTTTCAGGAGCAATTCAGCGTTGTGTTTCTCCTCAAGAGGGTTGTGAGATTTTGCAAGAAATCCATGAAGGGGACTGCGGTCACCACGCTGGTTCAAAGTCTTTGGTTGCTAAAGCTTTTCGCCACGGTTTTTACTGGTTGACGACACATGATGATGCGGAGGATTTAGTCAAGAGATGTGACGGGTGTCAAAAATTCGCCCATCGTGCGCACATTCCGGCTCAAGAGTTGAGGATGATTCCAATAACGTGGCCGTCTACGACTTGGGGGCTTGATATGGTTGGGCCCTTCAAGCGATCCAAGGACAAAAAGACCCACCTGTTAGTAGCAGTTGATAAATTCACCAAATGGGTGGAAGCAGAGCCAGTCAGCAAGTGTGATGCAGCCACAACGGTTCAATTCATCAAAAAGGTGATATTCTGGTTTGGTTTTCCACACAAAATTATAACTAATAATGGTACTAACCTGTCAAAAGGGGAGATGGAAGAATTTTGTCAACGTGAGCACATCTGGCTCGATCTAGCATCGGTGGCTCACCCCCAGTCTAATGGTCAAGCAGAGAGGGCAAATCAAGAAATTCTATGAGGTATCAAACCCAGGCTTATGGTTCCTTTAAAGCGGACACCGGGTTGTTGGGTTGAGGAGCTACCTTCTGTGTTATGGAGCATCAACACCACACCCAATAGGTCTACGGGTTACACACCTTTCTTCATTGTTTATGGAGGCAGTTCTTCCTAGTGACATCCGTCACAACTCGCCCCGTGTGATAGCCTATGTTGAAGCTGATAATGAGAAGGCACGTCAAGATTCTCTGGACCTGTTGGATGAAGAGCGTGATCTTGCAGCAGCACGATCGGCAATTTATCAACAAGATCTCCGACGTTATCACAGCTGCCGGGTTAAAATCAGAACCTTTCAAGAAGGCGATTTGGTGCTCTGGCTCATCCAGGATCAGACTGATATGCACAAGTTATCCCCACCTTGGGAAGGACCCTTTGTGGTCAGCAAAAATCTGCACAACGGGTCTTACTACCTCATTGATGTTCGAGAGCACAAAGACTCACGTCAATCGGAGGAGGAGACCAAGCGGCCATGGAACATAGCTCTTCTTCGGCCTTACTATACTTGAAGCCATAGGCTCTTCATATGTACATATTTATGACAGTGTATATATCATATAATAAATCGGAGCCTCCGTTATAAGTGGGGTATCTGTTCTTTTTACATCCTGTGTGTGCTTATACGAGTTTACTGACAAAGCAGAGTTTTTATTAATCCGGTCTTAGCAGCTGCACGGATATAAAGAAAATCACTAGGGGGCTTGGTCATATTTGAACTACAGCTACACCTCTTGATCGGTTTTGAAACCATGAGGGGATATCACTAGGGGTCTTGGTTGTTATCACACCATAGCTACACCTCTTGATAGGCATTTAGGCCACAAAAGAAAAGTATGTGGAGCCAAAGAGAGTGTTGCATAAAGCACAGACTCAAACATGGGCGCACACTAAGCACAGCTCACAAAGTTACTTGGGGGCTCTTTTTTGCAAAGCAACAAAGAGTTTGAAAGGACCCTTGTAATTGGCTATCAAGCCACGACTTGGAAGCCTGGTGTATTCACCGAAAAACCCGGGTTAACCTGCCTTCATCAAGTAAGCCACTCATGTCCAGGTAATCCTGATATGACCCACCGAACATTTGACATGTCAATCTTTTATAGACCCTGAACTTGTCAAAGTTAAAACGATGATTGGTTAATTGGAGGCCCATCTTAAAAGGCTTTGTTAAATGGTTTAACTCAGAGGCCTGGCAGCCCATGAAAAGCCTCGATTTGGAGCCTGGCAGCTCGTAAAAAGCCTTGCATATTTTCCTTTTTGAGTTTTATTTGTTGAAGTTCATAAGTATCTTTTGATAACCCGGCGTCCTTGACCCGGCTTTCTTTTCAACTACAAGTTGTCGGCACATGATCAGTTATAAACCGGTGTTTATTGACCCGGTCTGGTTTGACTAAATCACCTGTGTTATAAAGAAAACCCAGTAGTTATCCCGGTCCGGTTTACTATATAGACCGGCATTACAAAGATGGGGTTATCAACGTTCCGGATTGGTATTAACACCTTTGCCGTATACACCATTGGTCAACCAATGAGGTATGTTATGCATATTGCTTTTTGTACAAACACTTCGATTATTCATCTATGTATTGTACACTTCCTGGACATTATGACCCGTCTAGCGGTAAACTGCTAGATACTTTTAAGTTGTTGTACCCAGGAACACAATTCATCATGGGTCATGCATAAATATATCCCAAAAGGTGGCACAAGTTGTCACGAGGCATTACAAAACATGCTTGATGGCATGGCAAATAACGAGTTTTAGCTATCGTATTACAAGAAGCTTTCAAAGTGGCTCCAATGGCATAATTGTTTTTCACAATATCGGCACACAGTGGCCAGTAAACTGGTGATCGGTTTAGGACACTTCGTATGGACGGTTTGATGGTTGAGGGTCAGTTGGTGTGGGCACTTCTTCATCCCTCCCCTGACGCTGGAAATCAACCGTCGACCAATCGATTCCAGTTAAAGCTTGAAATACTGCTTCTTCATGGATAAGATTGGAGGGGTTAATATCAGGAGCATAAGTGTGCTTACGAATCGGAGGCACAAGTTCTTCAACTTCATGGATGTCGGCCGGCTGTCTTTTTCCCTCAGCGTCATAAACTGGTTGAAAATGAGACAAATCTGTATCATTGGCCAGCTTGCTGGCTACTGGCCACATCTGTTTGGTCAGCCGCCGGAGGTCATCATTGTCGAAGTTTGAACCGTCTTCCTTCACACCTGGGTATCCTTTAATGATATCCTCCGCTTCAAGGTCTGGAATGCACGCTTTGGCTCGAATAAGTGCGGTTAAAGCTCCTGCTCTGCCAGCTGCCTTCTTCAATTCGGCAATACGGGATGGTAACATGGCCAATTTCTCAAGTGTTTCTTTAATCAAAGTTGGGGCCGGTTTGTTGTAAGCTGCCGTGCAAATAGCCCGCTGAGACCCAGAGTACAACTGTTCAACCAAAGTATACGCCGCTTTGAGCTTCATCCGCATGTCTGTACCAAGATGAGCAATCCGAGTACCTACCAAAGATTTATATCCACATTCTGGTTAGTGATAAGGTTCATTGACTTACGCAAGACACATAAACAGGTACTTACCAAAGATAGCAGAAGTCATAGCATTAATTTGCCGTTTCAAGCCAGCTAGTTCATCTACAATTGGTTTCAGGGCTGCCTCGGTGTCTTCAGCTCTTTTGGTTAAACCGGATTTTTCGATCTCCCAGTTAGCACGATCCTTGTTGAAAGATTCCTTCAGCTTTTCCATTACGGCCAGGGCTTGGGTCAGCTCTTCTTTGGCTCTTGCAGCCTCTGCTTGTTGTGACTTCACATTCTCTTGCAAGTCAGAATTTCGGGCATCTTTGCTTCTCAGTTCAGCCTGCAACATTGAAGGTATATTAAGCAACATGTTATATATGTTCTAAGTACAAAGCGTATAACAAGTTATGCACTTCATACTTGGGGGCTAATGCATGTTCGCTCTAAAGTACTGCATTTTATATAAGTCTCCAGAACAATACAAGCATTATCCTGGACACTTGGGGACTAATGTGCGTCTGTTCTAAAGTGGATGCATGGATTAAAACCCGGATTAACTTGCCCAGTTAAACCGACCTTTGCGGGCTATGCTGCACAAGGTTATCTAATTGTTAAAAGATGAGCCTTGGTTTTTATTAGAGACTTGACATTTCGAGGATCAATGATGAGAAACTTAAAGTGTTACAAAGACCCGGTTTATGATTAACATCATAAAGTGTTACAAAGAACATTAAACCGAGACACCGACTTAGAGGCAAGATGCTCCAAGATATCCAACAGCGCACGAAATCCACACCTATTAAACCGTTGGCCATAAAGGCCCGGAGTTTAGTGAGTTGAGGGGCATATTTTGCCCTTTCTGCGGAGCTTAAGCGTTGCGGCATCAGATGGGCGTTGGAAAGCCGGTGATCACGAAAGTCTCTGCAATAAAACAAAGTCTGGTTCCATTCCTTTGGGTGGCTGTACAGTTTGGCATGAGGAAATTCAACTTCTTTCCGCTTTTGAATTGAGACACCACCGAGTTCAGTGTTGGGGCCATTTACAAATTCTATGCGCCGGTTTAAGTGAAAGAAGTCCCGGAATAGCTCTGCAGTTGGTTCTTCCTGTAAGTACACTTCACAGAAGACCTGGAAGTTACATAGATTGGATACTGAGTTGGGCCCAATGTCTTGGGGATGGAGTTGGAAATTGGCAAGCACATCCCGGTAAAACTTTGACCCTGGCGGTTTGAAGCCATGGTGTCGGTGGGAACAATACCTATGGGATCACAAGAATCCCTATTGTGGTTAGCGGGGCGCGGGGTCGTGAGAAGAGTGGATCAAACATATAGAACACGGTTCGTTTATCCAGGTTCGGGCCGCGAGGATGCGTAAAACCCTACTCCTGCTTTGGTGGATTGTATATCTGTGTTCTTGAGCTAGCTATGGGGCGTGAGGAGCTCCAAAAAGCCGAATCCTTCTCCTGGTCGCCTCGGGCCTCCTTTTATAGAAAAAAGGGGTTGCCACAATGGCACACAGGAGGTGGAAAGGGTACAGTGATGCGAGGTTATCCCTCGCATTACATGACAAGGCATATTTAATGCGTCTTGCTTAGGTGTCCTTGCTTTATCGGGGATGGGGGAGAGGCCTGTCTCGTCCGTCGCCGCTCCTTGTGTCGACACACGCCCTGGCCAGCGACGCCTGTGATGCCATGTAGGTAGGCAGGCAGCTGAGGTGGCGCAAGGGTGGATGAGGGAGTCCTGGATTAGGGGGTGTCCGGATGGCCGGACTATACCTTCAGCCGGACTCCTGGACTATGAAGATACAAGATTGAAGACTTCGTCCCGTGTCCGGAAGGGACTTTCCTTGGCGTGGAAGGCAAGCTTGGCGATACGGATATGTAGATCTCCTACCATTGTAACCAACTCTATGTAACCCTAACCCTATCCGGTGTCTATATAAACCGGAGGGTTTTAGTCCGTAGGACAACATACACAACAACAATCATACCATAGGCTAGCTTCTAGGGTTTAGCCTCTCTGATCTTGTGGTAGATCTACTCTTGTACTACCCATATCATCAATATTAGTCAAGCAGGACATAGGGTTTTACCTCCATCGAGAGGGCCCGAACCTGGGTAAAACTTCGTGTCCCTTGCCTCCTGTTACCATCCGGCCTAGACGTACAGTTCGGGACGCCCTACCCGAGATCCCCTGGTTTTGACACCGACATTGGTGCTTTCATTGAGAGTTCCTCTGTGTCGTCGCCGTCAGGCTCGATGGCTCCTACGATCATCAATAGTGATGCAGTCCAGGGTGAGACCTTCCTCCCCGGACAGATCTTCATCTTCGGCGGCTTCGCACTGTGGGCCAATTCACTTGGCAATCTGGAGCAGATCGAAAGCTATGCCCCTGGCCGTCAGGTCAGATTTGGAAGCTTAAACTACATGGCTGATGTCCGCGGGGACTTGATCTTCGACGGATTCGAGCCACTGCCGAGCGCGCTGCACTGTCACGATGAGCATGATCTAGCTCTGCCGCCGAACAGTGCCCTGGAGGCCGCATCTGCATCGGCTTCGACCCTTAATTCGGAGCCAACTGCGCTGATCGAGGATGGGTGGTTGGACGCCGCCTCAGGGGCTGCGATCCCAACGGTGATTGAGCCGAACACCAGCCCCGCACTCCGCGAGACTTGTGACTCCAAGGAGCTGGACTCCTCTCCGGACTCCGAACCCTCCGCGCCCCTGCCGATCGAATCCGATTGGGCGCCGATCATGGAGTTTACTGTCACGGACATCTTTCAGCACTCGCCTTTCGGCGATATTCTGAAGACACTAAAGTCTCTCTCTTTATCAGGAGAACCCTGGCCGGACTACGGTCAACAAGGTTGGGATTCGAACGATGAAGAAATTCAAAGCCCACCCACCACCCACTTTGTAGCCACTGTCGACGACTTAATCGACATGCTCGACTTCGACTCCGAAGACATCGACGGTATGGACGCCGATGAAGGAGATGATGAAGAACCAGCGCCTATCAGGCCCTGGAAAGCCACCTCATCATACGACATATACATGGTGGACACCCCAAAAGAAGGAGATGGCGATGGAACAGCGGAGGATGACCCCTCCAAGAAACAGCCTAAGCGCCGGCATCAGCGGCGCCGCTCAAAATCCCGCCAAAACAAATATGGTGATTCCAGCACGGGAGATAATAACACTCCAGAAAGTGCCGAAGAAAACCCCCTCCAGCAAGATTTAGCACAGGAGGATGGAGAAACCAGCCCTCATGAGAAAGCGGCAGACAGAGAGGTCGAGGACGATAATTATACGCCTCCCTTCGAAGACGAGGCAAGCCTCGACGATGACGAATTCGTCGTGCCAGAGGATCCCGTCGAGCAAGAGCATTTTCAATGCAGGCTTATGGCCACAGCAAGAGGCCTCAAGAAAAAACAGCAACAGCTTAAAGCTGACCAAGATTTGCCAGTCGACAGATGGACCGAAGTCCTTGCGCCCGAAGAGCATAAACTCGAACGCCCCTCCAAGAGCTACCCAAAGCGCATGTTGCTACCCCGATTAGAGGAGGAAGCACTTGATGCGGCCGACCGACCACCTCGTGGCCGTGACAGAGAGGCCTCTCGGCCGTCCACTCAATCCGCACCCCGTACCAAGGCACGGGAATATGCGCCGGACTTACGAGATATGTTGGAGGACAAGGCAAGGCAAACAAGATCGATCTACAGATCGCGTGGCGCCCCACGGCTCGAGACGGTAACCGCCACGCCGGCCACAAATTCGGCAGGGTCGAACATAGTAGACAAAGCTCATTGGAGCTACGTCGTGATATAGCCCAGTACAGAGGCGCCGCACACCCACTATGCTTCACAGACAAAATAATGGATCATCAAATCCCTGAGGGTTTCAAACCCGTAAATATCGAATCATATGATGGCACAACAGATCCTGTGGTATGGATCGAGGATTATCTCCTTCATATCCATATGGCCCGCGGCGATGATTTCCACGCCATCAAATACCTCCCACTCAAGCTTAAAGGACCAGCTCGGCATTGGCTTAACAACTTGCCAACATGATCAATCAGTTGTTGGGAGGACCTGGAAGCCGCATTCCTCGACAATTTCCAGGGCACTTATGTGCGACCCCCAGACGCTGATGACCTAAGTCACATAATTCAGCAGCCAGAGGAATCGACCAGGCAATTCTGGACACGGTTCCTAACAAAGAAAAATCAAATAGTTGACTGTCCGGATGCTGAGGCCCTAGCAACCTTCAAGCACAATATCCGTGACGAGTGGCTTGCCCGGCACCTTGGACAGGAAAAGCCGAAGTCTATGGCAGCACTCACCACTAGTAGAAAAAGGGTTAAACGTGAAGCACATTAGTGCCAGTTTGATTTTGGCCCGGTACTAATGGTACCATTAGTGCCGGTTCGAACGGATTTGCATTAATGCCGGTTCGTGCCACGAACCGGTACTAAAGGGGTGGTGGCAGGCTGGCGTCAGGCTGGGGCCCCACGAGCCTCTTTAGTCCCGGTTTGTGGCACAAACCGGTACTAAAGGGCCAACCTTTAGTACCGGTTCATGCGATGAACCGGCACTAAAGGGGTCTAAGCTATAGTCCCGGTTGCAGACACAAACCGGGACTATAGGGTAATTTTCAAACTTGAAAAAATCATAACTAAATCATCGTAATTTAGAAAAATACATATAATATATCAAAATTTGCAGAACAAAAAGATTGGTCCGCTGAAACAACCAGTTTTCCGTTTTGACAATTTTTTAAAATCATAAAATTCCAAAGGGAAAATAGAGTTTTTGGGCGTTTTAGACGTTTTTAGACGTTTTTAGCGTTTAGTGCTAGGGTTTAGATTTCAGAGTTTAGGGTTAGGTTTTATGGTTTAAACCCTTAGTTTTTACTGTTTAGCATAGAGTTTCCGACGTTTTAAGTCCTGGATTTAGGGTTTAGCACAATTTTTGAAATGACAAAATTGTAAAAGGAAAAAAAGGTATGCTCTAATTTATGTTTTTTTTTGAATTTTGGTTAAATCTTGTCAAACCGGTCAAACAACTGATTCAAGAAATATAGAGTGTTACTAAATAATTACGCAATACTATTAGTGTTACTAAATAAGTATCTCAGTTTTTTTGAATTTTGGCCAAATCTGGTCAAACTGTGGTCAAACTATGGTCAAACTACTTATTCAAGAAATATTAGTGTTAATACATAATTACTGTTTTTTAGAATAATAGTTTCAAACTCAAACGGTGAAACGTGTGACTTCATGCTCAAGCTAAACTACTGAGGGTTAATAGGATTGACAGCTTACATTTGTCAGGAAAACAACAAGTGCAGACTTGGAATGTAGGGGGAATAGAACTCCGAAGTTAAGCGTGCTCAGGCTGGGGGAGTGAGAGGATGGGTGATCGACCGGGAAGTCAGGCGATTTGGAATGAGTGATCCACACTTGAGCAGTTAAGAGACGTGATTAGAGACTAAATCCGGTACTAAAGGTCCCCCATACCAGGGCGCGAGCTCACGCCACGTGGTGGCACTTTAGCGCCGGTTCGTGCCGAACCGGTACTAAAGGGGGGGGGCTTTAGTGCCCACCCCCTAGTGCCGGTTATGGAACCGGCACTAAAGGCCCTTACGAACCGGCGCTAAAGCTCCGTTTTCTACTAGTGCACGACACTCATGACCCGCTTTTGCGCGGGAGAAGACAGTTGGCTTGCTCGTAGCAACAATATGACCAAGAACCCTGGTAATTCGGATACCAGGGACAATAGTGGCAGGTCGCACCACAACAAGCAGAAGCGCCGCATTAACGGCGACAATACTGAGGATACGACAGTTAATGCCGGATTCAGAGGCTCTAAATCCGGTCAGTGGAAAAAGATATTCAAAAGGAATCCTAGGGGCCCGTCCAGTTTGGACCGAATACTCGACCACTTATGCCAGATACATGGCACCCCCGAAAAGCTGGCCAATCACACCAACAGGGATTGTTGTGTGTTCAAGCAGGCAGGCAAGTTAAATGCCGAAAATGAAGACAAGGGGCTGCATAGCGATGATGACGAGAGCCCCGGCCACTGAACAACATTGGACAGAAGGGTTTTCCCCCACAAGTGCGGACGGTGAACATGATATATGCAACCCACGTCCCCAAGAGGGAGCAGAAGCGCGCGTTAAGGGACGTATACGCGGTAGAGCCAGTCACCCCAAAGTTCAACCCATGGTCCTCCTGCCCGATCACCTTTGATCGAAGGGACCACCCCACTAGCATCCGTCATGGCGGATTCGCCACATTGGTTCTAGACCCAATTATTGACGGATTTCATCTCACTAGAGTCCTTATGGACGGCGGCAGCAGCCTGAACCTGCTTTACCAGGATACAATGCGGAAAATGGGCATAGATCCCTCGAGGATTAAGCCCACCAAAACGACCTTTAAAGGCGTAATACCAGGTGTAGAGGCCAACTTTACAGGCTCAGTCACACTTGAAGTGGTCTTCGGATCTCCGGATAATTTCCGAAGCGAGGAGTTAATCTTCGACATAGTCCCATTCCACAGTGGCTATCACGCACTGCTTGGGCGAACCGCATTCGCCAAGTTCAATGCGATACCACACTACGCATACCTTAAGCTCAAAATGCCAGGCCCTCAAGGAGTAATTATGGTCAATGGAAACACCGAACGCTCCCTCCGAACAGAGGATCACACGGCGGCCCTTGTAGCAGAAGTACAAAGCAGCCTCTCCAAGAAGTTCTCCAGTCCGGCCATTAAACGACCGGACACCGTCAAGCGCGCCCGGAGTAACCTACAACAAGACCACCTGGCACGACCCGAGTAGGCGTAGCAATGCGGCCCCAACCCCAGCCCTCGCAAAAATGCGATACTAGTACTTCGCGTACATAACTACGCTCTAGAAATACCATGGGTACAGGGGGAGGGGCACCATCACGGCACGCCCGAAACACGGCTTAAACCGCACCAGGGGCTGCCGATTTTTTAATTTTCTCTTACTTTCAGGACTCCACTCTTCGGAAGGCCTGTTCGGCAGTTCAATTGCCACACAAACGATGCAAGAACCAGGGAAGCAGACAAGCCACGCTGCATTACGGAACTCCCAGGTGGTCTCTATCACGAGCAGTATACCTGTTTCGCATACTATTCCGCAGCTTGCCCCTGGAACGGACATGTTTCATAGTCCAACCTTTTGCTTATCGCATTATTTGTATCGTTCTGCTTTGATCGCAGCCCTCTTTACTAAACAATGCATAGCTTTTGTCTATTTTTGCATTACTTTTTTTTATATATGTTCCTTAACGACATGTTGCACCCGTACACTTTGGTACGGCCGAAATACGCCAGGGGCTTCAGTACCCCTCAACATGGTGTGAGAAGTCCGAACACTTTAACAAGTGCGCACCCCGAACTTATAGCATTATATGCATCGGCTCTGAATCATGTCTCGGGTCAATAGTTGGGTTTGCCCGGCTCCTATGTTTTGGTGCCTTACGTTCCGCTATATCGGCTAAGGTAGCACTAGGAGAGCCACTGCGATTGTGCCCTAGTTGAGCTGGGTCGAGCACCTCAGTGGAGAAAGCTAAAACTGACTGTCATGATGAAGCGAGAGCTGGTCGCTGTTCGAGAGGTTTTGTCGAGTCCTTAAAGACTTATGCCGCTTAGGGCGAGGAGTCGGCTCCGTCCGGCCAAGGCATGGATTGCGCCCCGAACCCGGTCTTCCGAATACTAGGGGCTTCACCGAAACTTAAAATTATAGAATTCTATGGCTAAGTGAGAGTGTTCACGCATTATAGTCTGATTGCCTTGTTCGTTGGGCTGAGCGCCTCCCTCGAAGGACCCAAACATGGGAAAAAGAGCGCTCAGGTTTATCCCCGAACACCCCAGCACTAGCGGCACGGGGGCAGAAGCCGACGACTCGCCATCTCTCAGAATTGATAAACAGCCGCACAAAAGGTAATATTTTAAATTCAAACAACATTTCTTAGTGCATATGAACAAGTTTTCAGCGCACAGGACAAAATGAGCGAGTTTTACTCAAAAATTACATCCCTAGAACATTCATCCGCCACAAGGCAGGCACCCTTCAGAACATCCTTATAATAATTCTCGGGCTTGCGATGCTCTTTCCCCGGCGGTGGCCCGTCCTTCACAAGCTTCTCAGCATCCAGCTTGCCCCAGTGCACCTTAGCACGGGCAAGGGCCCTACGGGCACCTTCAATGCAGACGGAGCACTTGATGACTTCGAGCCTTGGACATGCCTCCACCAGCCGCCGCACCAGCCCGAAATAGCTCCCTGGCAGAGCCTCTCCAGGCCACAGCCGAACTATGAGGCCCCTCATGGCCTGTTCGGCCGCCTTGTGGAGCTCGACCAGTTGCTTCAGCTGGTCGCTCAGGGGCACGGGGTGTCCGGCCTCAGCATACTGAGACCAGAACACCTTCTCTGTCGAGCTGCCCTCCTCGGCTCGATAGAATGCCGCGACATCAGACACACTCCGGGGAAGATCTGCGAACGCTCCTAGAGAGCTCCGGATTCGGGTAAGTAACAAGTAACTCACGTTTATGTGTTTGCTTTGCATAAAGAATGCCTTACCTGCCGCTATCTTCTTCACCTCATCCAACTCCTGGAGGGTCTTCTGGGATTCGGCCTTGGCAGACTTGGCATTTTCAATAGCCGCCACGAGCTCGGACGCTCGCGTCTTTGAGTCAAGCTCCAAACTCTCATGTTTTTCCATGAGAGCCTAGAGCTCTTGCCGCACCTTGCCAACCTCGGCCTCATACTTCTCCCGCTCGGTGCGCTCCGTGGCCGCCCTCTTCTCGGCCTTGACCAGCGCTTGCTTAAGGGTCGCCACCTCAGGCGTGGCCCCTACAATAGCCACGATAATCCTGTTGTTTTTTGCAATTGCACCTTTTTATATATATTTAAACAAGGTAGTTCTTACCTTCATTGTCCTCGAGCTACTTCTTGGCACGCCCGAGCTCTTGCTCGGACCGCTCGAGGTTCTGCTTTAGCGTGTCCACTTCCGCAGTCAGTGCGGCGGACGCCAGCAGGGAAGCCTGCACACGCATATTGACTCCTTTTTGTTAGACTCCTGCGAATTTTATTTGCTCCTCTATTCGGCTTTTCTTCTCGAATGCCAAACAGAGCATCAGGGGCTACTGTCTATGTGGTAATATTATTTACACATTCTTTACTTACCTCAAAGCCTGTTAAAAGGCTAGTACAAGCTTCAGTCAGTCCGCTCTTGGCGGACTGAACCTTCTGGACCACCGCACTCATAATGGTGCGGTGCTCCTCGTCGATGGAGGCACCTTGGAGCGCCTCCAACAGATTGTCCGGCGCCTCCGGTTGGACGGAGGTCACCGACACGGTGGGCTTGCTCCTCTTGGAAGGAGGTCCTCCGCCGGACTCTGGAACCTTTGAAGATTCCGGAGCGGTGTCCGGCCTAGGGCCGGACTTGGAGCCCTGGGGGGTTTCATCCCCTTTACTCCTGGAGTCCGGGAGGTCGCCTCGCGGCGCCTCCAGGACCACCTCTTCCCGGATTGGAACCTGTTGGGACAACACTTAGGTGTCGTCCGTAGGGCGGGGGGAGGAAGCCGTCAGAAGCGAGTTCACATTCGATGAGTCCATTGAGCCGCTCGACGACACGTCGAGCCGGTCTTTGGGTGGGCTGCATAAACATACTCGACATAAGGGAAAGCTGTGCAATAAACGAATACTATGAATTACTATGGTATCCGGATACTTACGATTTCGCCGGGGGCTTGACCCTGTGCGGCCACTCCTCTTCGCTGTCGTTGGTGTCAGTGGAGTAGTCCGGAGGAAGGGTTTTCCCCTTCTTGGACCCTTTGGCCTCCCCAGTTGGGGCGGCCTTCCTTTTCTTCCCTTCCCCTGCTGGAGGGGGAGAGGTCTCTTCTTCCTCCTCCCCGTCTTCAGGGGAGGAGTGCGTCTTGGAGCCGTCGGATGATGGATCCGACGCCTCCTGGCGTCGGGCACTCTTTCGAGTCCCCGTGGCCTTCTTCTTGGCCTTCTTCTTCGGCACCACATAGGGTGCCGGAACCAGCAGCTTCACCAAGCGAGCGTCCGCTGGGCCTTCGGGCAAAGGAGCCGGACAGTTGATCTGTCCGGACGTCACCTGCCAATCCTATCAAAAGTAAGGGAGCTTAGATCTCGCATAGAGTCAAACTATGAAAAACTGATACCCTGTAAAAGGAAAAAACAGCTTACCGCATGAGCGTGACGCTGCGTACTGAATCCGCGATCCTCGGTAGCGGATGCGGGGGCCTCGGCGCCCTTGAAAAGCACCTTCCAGGCATCTTCGTACGTCGTGTCGAAGAGCCTGCTCAGAGTTTGGTGCCGCGTCGCGTCGAACTCCCACAGATTGAAAGCCCGTTGTTGACACGGGAGGATCAGGAGGATGAGCATAACCTGGACTACGTTGACAAGTTTGAGCTTCTTGTCCACCAGGGTTTGGATGCTTGTTTGGAGTCCAGTCGGCTCTCCTTTTTTACCCCATGACAGGCCCGTCTCCTTCCAGGAGGTGAGCCGCGTAGGGGGTCCGGATCGAAACTCGGGGGCTGCGACCCATTCGGGGTCACGCGGCTCGGTGATGTAAAACCACCCCGATTGCCACCCCTTCAGGGTCTCCACAAAGGAGCCCTCGAGCCCTAAGACGTTGGCCATCTTGCCCACCATGGCGCCTCCGCACTCCGCCTGGTTGCCGCGCACCACCTTCGGCTTGACATTGAAAGTCTTGAGCCATAGGCCGAAATGGGGGCGGATGCGAAGGAAAGCCTCGCACACGATGATAAACGCCGACATGTTGAGGATGAAATTCGGGGCCAGATCATGGAAATCCAGGCCGTAGTAGAACATGAGCCCCTGGACAAATGGGTGGAGAGGGAAACCCAGTCCGCGGAGGAAATGGGGGAGGAACACCACCCTCTCATGGGGCCTAGGGGTAGGGATGAGCTGCCCCCCTTCGGGAAGCCGGTGCGCAATGTTGTTAGACAAGTATCCAGCCTTCCTTAGTCTTTTGATGTGTCCCTCCGTGACGGAGGAGACCATCCACTTGCCTCCTGCTCCGGACATGGCTGGAGAAGGTTGAGGTGGGAGTGCGGACTTGGGCGCTGGAGCTCGAACACGCGAGAATGGATAAGCAAGGGAGGAAGAAGGCGTAGGTGAAAAGGTGGATCCTTATCCCCTTATATGGGTGGACGCAACTACGTGTCCCCACCAGCCTGGTAAAACTCGCTTATCTCCAAGCACCGTAATCAATGGCGCGGTTGGGTTACCCACGCCCGTATTGATGAGAATCCTGGAATAAGGGGACACGATCTCTGCTTTAACAAGACGTGCCAAGGAAACCGCCTCGCATGACGCGCTGAGGTGGGATAATGAAACGACTCGGATAAAGGCTTGGCTGTGGTGTGTCACACTATGGAATACGTCAGCAGATTAGATTTGTGTAAATGTTATTCTCTCTATGGCAATATGTGGAAACTTATTTTGTAGAGCCGGACACTATCTTTGTGTCCAAAATCTTCTATGAAGTACTTGGAGGAGGAACCCGCCTTGCAATGCCAAAGACAATCTGCACGCCGGACTCATCATCATTGAAGCCTGGTTCAGGGGCTACTGAGGGAGTCCTGGATTAGGGGGTGTCCGGATGGCCGAACTATACCTTCAGCCGGACTCCTGGACTATGAAGATACAAGATTGAAGACTTCGTCCCGTGTCCGGAAGGGACTTTCCTTGGCGTGGAAGGCAAGCTTGGCGATACGGATATGTAGATATCCTACCATTGTAACCGACTCTATGTAACCCTAACCCTATCCGGTGTCTATATAAACCAGAGGGTTTTAGTCCGTAGGACAACATACACAACAACAATCATACCATAGGCTAGCTTCTAGGGTTTAGCCTCTCTGATCTCGTGGTAGATCTACTCTTGTACTACCCATATCATCAATATTAATCAAGCAGGACGTAGGGTTTTACCTCCATCGAGAGGGCCCGAACCTGGGTAAATCTTTGTGTCCCTTTCCTCCTGTTACCATCCGGCCTAGACGCATAGTTCAGGACCCCCTACCCGAGATCCGCCAGTTTTGACACCGACAGTGGGTCTTCACGAAGATCTGCATGCCGCCACGCGGGTGCCTGCCCAGCTGGTTGGGTCGACAGCTGCATGCATGCGGTGGTGGAGGTTTAGTCGGCGTGGGCCTGATGGTGGCCCTGCGGGTGCCCTTGGTAAGGGCCTTGCCAGGGCCCCGGCAAGGGTCTTGCCGAGGTGCCTGCTGTCATCCCCAGCAAGGTGCTTGCCGGGGGCCTTGTGGTCTTCCTCGGCTGGGATCTCGTAAAGGGTTGTCGTCTCCTTAGTGCGTGTCTGATCTTGAATGTCTTCACAAAGATCTGCATGCCGCCACAGGGATGTCTCCCGAATCCTTGCCCTTTGGGGGCAGTGGACTCAAGGGTGATTTGCTCCGTAGGCGCGGGACGAGTGGCCGCGGCAAGGGTCTTGCCGGGGCTGCTAGAACTGTCTCCTGGCAAGGATCTTGCCGGGGGAGTCCGCTTCGTCCCCTTTGCTCTTCGTGGTCTTGGCCTTGGCGTCGTTGTAGTTCTCTTGAGCTTTGGTCTTACCCTGGCTCATATCCCTTGCCTTGCTTGGTGTGGTGGTATCCGCGGCTCAGACTGCCCGTGCATAGTTATAGGGGTACAAAAAGTGTACCCCTCTTTTTGTACACTGATAGGAGCCCCCGGGCCTGGGCCACACCTAAGCGCAACGCGTTGTTGGGCTAGGCCCAAAAACGGTGTGCGGGCAGGCGGGGCGGTTTTTACCGCGGTAAGATTCTTCACGCGCTACACTTCCCACGATTCCCGCGCGTGGTGCGGCGGGGGGAGGCGCGTGTGACGTGGGCGGCATGCGTGGGGTTGGTTCCCGTAGGCATGCGTCACATCGTAGTAAAGGGGCGGTTCACGCCTTCCCCATAAACAGAGGGAGGCGTGGAGGCACGGCCCATTTACTGAATGGGGCTGAGGCGCGGTCTTCAAGGCGTCCACTCCCCATGATCACGGGGTGGGGAGTGGTCATCTCACCCGTCCCCTTGGTTCTGCACGTCTGCCATGTGTCTCCCATGCGCCTGGGGCGGCAAACGGTGGAGGCGGGAAACCGGGCCGTCGCTGGTTGGGGCGGCGGGTCGGTCCTGGCTCCCTGTGCCTTCCGTATCTTGATTGGCCGAGCGGGGCGGCCGAGCCCCAACCCCGATCCTTTATAAAGAGCGGGAGGGGGGGGGGGGGGGGACGGCGTCCCGCATTCTTTCATCTTCTTCTTCCTTCAGCTTCTGCTCCTCCCTTCCATCCGTCATAGAGAGAGGGAATCCCGGTCCTTCAACAATGGCGGCGAGGGTCGCCGCTCGACAACGCATCCCTCCTTTTCCTGCGCCTGCGGTGGCAGAGCCAGCCACGAGGGGAAGGGGGAGGGGGCGAGGCCGTGGGCGAGGCCGGGGCGCTCGGGGAATGGGAGGACGGGGCGGCGCGCCGGCCTCGCCTCCGCCAGCAGCTCCTCCTCCAATGGAGGGCCATGTTAGGGATGACCCTTGTGAGTTCGTCGTCAGGCTGCACCAGCCGCCGCGCCGTCGCCTTCGTCTCCCGACTCCATTTGCGCGGGAGATGGAGCTGGATCCGCCGGAATCGTTGCGGCTGCACATGAGGGGCTGCGGGATCAGTGGCACGCGGGTCCGCGTCGACTTCCCTGCCCCTCATGTGATGTATCTTTGTTGGGGATGGAAGATGTTTGCTCATATCCACCGCTTGACGGAGGGGCTCACTCTCCATTTTAAGCTGATGGAGGGTGGCCTTCTCTCCGTCAAGGTCTTTGGGTGCTTTGGGACCCGTGCAAGGTGATGCGTGGAGAGCCCTTCTAAGAGTGAAGACTCCTCCTCAGGCGGGAGTGACGAGGAGGACAGCGGTAGCAACGACGAGGGTAGTAGTAGGCGGCAGGATGACGGGTCCGACTAGGTGTTGGGTGCCGCTCCGTGCGGCACCGGCGACCCCATCATCCGTGTCGCCAGCTCCTTGAACTTCTCGGGGTCGTCTCCTTGGGCGGCTGGCGCTGGGAGGCCGCGGAAGAGGAAGAGGGTGGGCGGCAAGGCCGTCAAGTCGGAGTACGCGGGCACCGATGCCTTCGACGCGTGCTGACGTCCTGCCACCTCGTCTTCGAGCTCTGCTTCCCGTGTTGCCATCACCATCCAGCCTTTGGACGGCCACCAAGATGTTCTCTTGGTGTCTTCTGCCACCCGTAGCTCGCCTAGGCGCTCCTTTTGTCCCTTTCGCCTCCTTGACCCGCCTCCTAAGGAGAGGGACAAGAAAGGGATTACGGGCACCTTATCTCTTTTTAGTTTGTAAGCCTTCGGGCCTTTGTTGAATTTAAAACTTGTAATCCCATCATTCATGTTTTTCATTCCCTATGGACTGTACCTGAGTGGAATGTTTTTTTAATGAAAAAGGGATGCTTGCTGGGTCATTTGTTTGCGGGTGGAACCCACGACAAGGAGTAAATCCTTGATATCTTCAAGATAAACATTTCCTTGCCCAGCAACAGGCCTTGCCGTCTCCCCACTTCGCTCGACCTTCCTCACGCCTTTGGTGGAGGCAGGGACGAGGCGGGTTCAGGCTCCTTGTTTCATCTTTCACCGCCGCGACTACGACCAAACTTGGCCCCAGGAACGAGCCCTAGGGCCTAGAGTTAAGGGAGCACAATAGCTTAGGGGAAAACAAGGTTCCACATACCTCGGTCCATAATGGAATGCATGATAAGGGATGAAGGACTTATCTGAAGCTGCAGTCCCCGGCAACCCTGGTTCGCCGTGGGTGAATCTTTGCTCTTGCAGCCCCCGGCAATACTGGCTTGCCGGGGGCTAGATGCTAGTCTGTTCCTCTTTTTTTTCTCCCCAAGTGGTTTGGCACGGATATCTGTGTGTCCTGTGAACCAAAGAAGACAAAGAGACGCACACTCGACCTCTAAGCTAGGGGTTAGTCGCCGCTAAGCACTATCAACCCTAACCAAGGACGAGACTCGACCTAGCATGCATGCTATAACTTAGGGCGCCAATGCTTCATTTATTTATGCTCAAGGTCTGCGCCTGGCTTTGTACAAAGGGTTACATGCGTCATCGGCAAGGCTCGTACAAAAGGTGGCTTGCCAGGGGGCCCGGCAAGCCGCGCCTCACGGGTAAAACTTGCGAAGATGCTCAATGTTCCAGGAGTTACTCACCGGAACGGCATCTTCGGTCTCCAGGCGGACTGTGCCGGGCCTGGTGACTCGTATTACCCGATAAGGGCCTTCCCACTTTGGCGTCAACTTGTTGGAATTCTTGGCCGATTGAACGCGTCGAAGAACAAGGTCGCCTTCCTCAAAGCTTCGGGCATGAACCTTGCGGTGCGGCTATGGTAGCGGCACAAGGCTTGCTGGTAGCACGCTGCTCTCACAGCCGCCCGAAGACGATCTTCCTCAAGGAGCGTTGCATCATCTTGCCGCAATTGCTCTTGCTCAAGCTTGTCATAAGAGAGTACTCGAGGTGACCCGTATATGAGTTTCATGGGGAGAACTACTTCTGCCCCGTATACCAGGGCAAAGGGTGTCTGGCCGGTGGCTCGATTTGGTGTCGTTCTGATTGACCAAAAAACTGCCGGCAATTCATCAATCCAGCGCCTTCCACTCTTGTGCAATCTGTCAAAGGTCTTTGTCCTCAGGCCTCGCAGTACTTCAGCATTTGCCCTCTCAGCTTGACCATTGCTTCGTGGGTGAGCAACGGAAGTGAAACAGACCTTGCTGCCGAGGTCTTGAATATATTGCATGAAGGTGTGGCTTGTGAACTGCGTGCCATTGTCGGTGATAACCCTATTGGGTACACCAAAATGGCACACCAGTCCTTTGAAGAACTTGATGGTTGACTGTGCTATGACCTTCCTCACTGCTTCCACTTCTGGCCACTTTGTGAACTTGTCGATTGCAACGTATAAGTACTCAAAGCCCCTGACAGCGCGGGGGAAAGGGCCCAGTATGTCGAGCCCCCAGACCGAGAAAGGCCAGGAGAGAGGAATGGTTTGAAGGGCTTGAGCTGGCTGATGAAGCTTCTTTGAATGGAACTGACACGCTTCACACCTGGTGACTAGTGTCGTCGCATCCTGGAGGGCGGTGGGCCAGAAGAAGCCTTGCTGAAACGCTTTGCCGGCAAGGGCCCTTGACCCGATGTGGGATCCACATATGCCTCCATGTATCTCCACCAACAGCCCTAGTCCTTCCTATCGAGGGATCCACTTCAATTTCACACCGTTCGGCCTCTTTCTGTACAGGACGTCATCGACGAACTGGTACATAGTAGAGCGACGGGCTACTTTGTCCGCTTCTTCCTGCTCCTCATGAAGTTCCCGTGTTTGGAGGAATCAGACGGTATGCTGTGCCCACGCTGGAGCCTGGGGCTCGACGGCGAGGACTAAAGGAATTTCCTCCGCTATCGGAGCGGCTATCTCCATGGCAAGAGCTTGATGCTCTGTCGGAGCTAGCCGTCCCGTGGCAGGCTCAGTGTCTCCGGCAACATCCTTGCCGGCGGCTTCAGGGAGCTCGGCGGGAAAGTACTTGCCGGGCCCTGATTTTCTCCTCTTGTTCTGCTCTGTTGATGGATCAACGGATGGCTGAGTTAGCCGAAGCACAAAGGTACCTGGTTCCACAGGTAGCTTGAGGGCAGCATGTTTTGACAGGTAATCGGCGATACCATTCTCCGCTCGGGGAACATATTCTGCCTGTATACCGTCAAAACGCTCTTCCAGCTTTCTCACTTCATCGACGTAGGCCTTCATCAATGGGCTCTGGTAATCCTTGTTGACTTGCTTGACGACAAGTTGCGAGTCGCCTCTGACGACGAGTTTCTTGATTCCGAGGTCTGCCGCGATCCTAAGACTGGAAAGCAGCCCTTCGTACTCAGCCGTATTGTTTGTTGACACCTCCCTGGGGAAGTGCATCTGGATCACGTACTTGAGGTGCTCTCCGGTGGGCGCGACAAGCAGTACGCCAGCCCCGGCGCCCTGTAAGGAGAAAGCTCCATCAAAGTACATGATCCAGTCACAACTTGCCTCCTTGCCGGGGAGAGCAGTCTCTTGGGTTTCTTCGTCAGGCGTCGCGGTCCAGTCTGCAACGAACTCCGCCAGGACTCGGTTTGAATCGTCGAGGTACTCTCAAACTTGAGGCCAAAGCTGGACAGTTCCAGTGCCCACTCTATGATCCTTCCCGTTGTGTCTGGATTGTGCAATATCCATTGCAGAGGGAGGCGAGTGACGACAGTGATTTCGTGCGCCTGGAAGTAGTGACGCAGCTTCCTCGAGGCCATAAGAAGGCCGAAGAGCAGTTTCTGCACACCGGAGTATCTCGATCTAGCCCCCTGCAGGAGGGAACTAACAAAGTAGACCGGGTGCTGCATCATTTTCTTCTTCGATGGCACGTCAATTGGCTGCGTCGTCTCGGCATCGGTGGCATTGGGCTCCGTCGCTGCTATTACCTCATCATCAATTTCTCTCTGCGCCACTAGTGCGGCGCTGACCACCTGGTTCGTTGCCGCCAGGTACAGCAGCAACAATTCCTGTGGCCTAGGCGCAACTAGTATTGGCGCGGAGGAGAGGTACCTCTTCAAATCTTGCAATGCTGCTTCGACTTCTGGTGTCCACTCCATCGGGCCCGCCTTTTTCAAAATCTTGAAAAAGGGAAGGGCGCGCTCGGCGGACTTGGAAATGAACCTGCTCATGGCAGCAACGCAACCAGCAAGCCGACACACTTCCTTGACTCGCTTGGGCGCTTTAATCTGCTCTATAGCTTTGATCTTGTCCGGATTGGCCTCTATCCCACGCTGTGACACAAAGGACCCGAGAAGCTTGCCAGACGGGACGCCAAAGATGCACTTCTCAGGGTTCAGCTTGAGATTGATCTTGCGTAGGTTTGCAAATGTTTCTTGTAAATCTGATATGAGGGTTGCCCTGTTCTTGGTTTTGACCACTATATCATCCATATAAGCTTCCATATTTCTATGGAGCTGGGGTTCAAAACCAATCTGGACCGCCCTTGCAAATGTTGAACCAGCACTCTTCAACCCGAAGGGCATCCGTATAAAGCAATACGTACCACATGGGGTGATGAATGCCGTTCTCTCTTCATCTTCCCTTGTCATGAAGATCTGGTGGTAGCCGGAGTAGGCATCGAGGAATGACAACAGATCACACCCAGCTGTGGAGTCAACAATCTGGTCTATGCGCGGCAACAGGAAGGGGTCTTTGGGACAAGCCTTATTAATATCTGTGTAATCAATACACAGCCTCCACTTCCCTTCGCCTTGCGCACTACCACCGGATTGGCCAACCACGTTGGATGGAGCACTCCTCTTACCAAACCCGCTGCTTCCAGTTTCCGGATCTCCTCTGTGATGAACTCTTGTCGTTCCAAAGCTTGCTTTCTGACCTTCTGCTTGACGGGCCGCGCATGAGGACAGACAGCAAGGTGGTGCTCAATCACCTCCCTGGGAACGCCGGGGATGTCGGATGCTTGCCATGCAAACACATCGACATTCGCCCGTAGGAAGGTGATGAGCGCGTCTTCCTATTTGTCGTCAAGGGTGGAGCTTATGGTAAAAGCTCCTCTCGTGCCGTCCTCCTTGACAGAAACCTTCTTGGTTCCCGGCGGTGTGGCCCTGGACTTCTTGTTTATGTCGGTGGAGCTCTCTGGCACATCCTTGACGGGAGCGCTACACTCCGAAGAGGTGCGCTTGCCGGAGTGGGTGCCTGAGGCCTCACCGGTCTTCTTCTTTTGCCTTCCCGGGGCTCCAGCGGCAGGAGCAAGCGCCTTAGCAGTGGCGGCTGCTGCAACTGCTTGTTGGTAGAGTTGGTCAGCGCAAATTAGCGCATCCTTCTTGTCTGATGGGACGGTGATGATGGTCACAGGCCCCGGCATCTTTAGGGTGTTGTAGGCGTAATGTGACGCTGCCATGAACTTGGCCAGCGCTGGGCGGCCAAGGATTTCGTTGTAAGGCAAGGGGATCTTGGCAACGTCGAACACAATCCTTTCTAGCCTGTAGTTCAGCTCACTCCCAAAAGTCACGGGCAACGTGACCTTTCCCTTTGGTTGAGTTCTTCTTGGGTTGACCCCCTAAAACGTGCCCGTCTCTTCGAGGTCTTCATCAGGAATATGCAATTTCTCGATCACGGCAGGCGAGATTAAGTTCAGACCGGCCCCGCCATCGACTAGCATCTTTGTCACTTTGAGGTTGCGTATTGTTGGTGAAACCAACAATGGCAAGCACCCGACTGCAGTAGTGCGATCAGGGTGATCCTCAGTGTCAAAAATGATAGGTGTGCTGGACCACTTCAGAGGCCTTTGGGCATCAAACGATGGTTCCGCCGCTGTAATCTCACGCGCCCACTGTTTAAGCTGGCGGTGAGAGGTATGCAATGAGGCGCCGCCATCGATGCACATGGCCTCTGTAGCTTTCTGAAATCCTTGGTCACCAGACTCATCGTCCTCTTCGTGATCATCGTCTTCTGGCTTTTTGTCACGGCCCCGGGCGGGCCTCTCCTGCTGTTTATCTTTGCCGCGACGGCCCGCCTGGCCGTCACGCTTCTTGCCGGACCCCTCAGCACCGTCCTGGCCTTTCTCCTTGTCCTGCCTCTCATAGTCAGCCCTCTGCTTCTCAGCAAGGAGCTCAACCTGTCGGTAGTTCTAGAGATCATGGCCTTTGGTGTGATGGATCTTGCAGTATTGCTTGTCGGAGTTTCCTGGCTTCTCGGCAGCCGCCAAGGCCTGGCAGGCGACACATCCGGAAATTTCCTTGCCGGGGTATTTACCTTGGTTTTCTTGGCGGAGCCGGCGTCGCCAGATCCCTCGACGGCAAGCACAGCTTTACCTTTGCGCTTCCTGTTGCGGCGCCGACCTTTCTTCGCCGGGGCGGCAGTATCCTCATCTGAGGAGTCGGTTTCCACGCCGGCATCTTCGCCGGGGTACTTCCTTCCCTCTTCAGCTCGGGCACATTTGTCAGCAAGAACATAGAGTTCTGCCACATCTTTCACCTTGTTCATTGCCAGTTCTTCACGCATCTTGCAGTTACACACGTTCTGATGGAACGCGCCGATGATGGCGGCAGGGTGAACATCAGGGATATTGTACTGTACCCAGCTAAACCTCTGTATATACTTGCGCAGACTCTCGCCTCCCTTTTGGGGAATGACATGCAGGTCGCTTGCTTGGCCATGGGCTTGGTGACCTCCACTAAAGGCGCCCACAAACTCATGGCACAAATCCGACCAGGAGGAAATAGAGTCTACCGGCAAGTGCATCAACCACGACATGGCGTTGGGTTTAAGAGCCAATGGAAAGTAATTCACAAGCACCTTATCGTCGCGGGCTCTGGCGGCTTGCATCGCGATGGTGTAGCTGCTAAGGAACTCAGACGGGTGAGTCTTGCGGTTGTACTTTTCGCCAATGTCAGGTTTGAAGGTGCGGTGAGTGGGCCACTGGAACTGCCGCAACTCACGGGTAAAAGCCGGACAGCCTACCTCGCAAGGTAGGCCTCCAGGGCTCTCCGGGGCCGGGTGGTTCACAGCAGGCCCTGCTCGCCTGCCTGACTGGTGGCGCGCTCCGTGCCGGTGCTCGATAGTGGTTCGAGCGTCTTCATGGGCTCGTTCCCGAAGAACTTGGTGCTGGTCACAGTGGGTCCGCGGGTCAGACGATGCTATGGAGATGTCGTCGCCTGCGACGTCGCGACGAGCCGGCGTCCGCGGGACCGGATGGGGAAGAGGTTAATGCACCGTGGTCGCGGCGCCGCCGGCTTTTCTGCCACTGGTCCGCGGGACTCCATCGGAGCGTCGACTCGGGGGCCCCACCGGGCTTGGTTCGCCTTTGTTGGCCACCGCAACAAGGCTTCGGATAGTGGCTCTCCATTCGTCGAGTTTCCTCGTAGTGGGAGGAAAGTCGAGGAGCAACTGCGCGCGCGCCAGGGCCTCTGCTGGCGTCGGTGGCGGCGAAACCTGCACGGATCGCGACATGCTTCGACTTCTGACTATGTCAGAAGGAGCTCTATCGCGACCCCGCGGTCGCATGCCATTTTCACCAGCGCCTCGGCGAGTGGGCAGGTCTTCTACGTCCCGGGAGTGCCGCTCGGGGCTCTTCCCGCGGCGACGCCCGGGATCTTCGGCGTGATTACGCCGTTCGTTGCGCGCTGCCTGGGAGGAGCGTGCTATTGGCGCCGGCGTGGGAGTCTTGGAGGCCCTTGCGTTGCCTTCGAGCGGGGCGGCGATGACCTTGGAAGGCCCCGCTTCACCCGCGAAGGGCTTGGCTCCGCCTTTGGATTTGGCGACGTGTGGCCCGTTACCAGGCGCACAAACATCGCCGCCTCCCAAACTCTGGCTGCTGGGATGGTGTTCGCGAGCAGTGCCCCGGGTCCTTTCTGCGACCGGTCCGCTGCTCGCCCGCGTCGGGACGGGCTGTCCGGCTTCCGATTGGCCAACTGCCACTGTCGTCTTCTTCTTGGGCGCCATGATGATGAAGAAGCGCCGATTCTCACAACTGCGCCCCCTACCTGGTTCGCTAAAGATGTCGGTGGGAATGACGCCTATGGGATCACAAGAATCCCTACTGTGGTTAGCGGGGCGCCGGGTCGTGAGAAGAGCGGATCAAACAGATAGCACACGGTTCGTTTATCTAGGTTCGGGCCGCGAGGATGCGTAAAACCCTACTCCTGCTTTGGTGGATTGTATATCTGTGTTCTTGAGCTAGCTATGGGGCGTGAGGAGCTCCAAAAAGCCGAATCCTTCTCCTGGTCGCCTCGGGCCTCCTTTTATAGAAAAAAGGGGTTGCCACAGTGGCACACAGGAGGTGGAAAGGGTACAGTGATGCGAGGTTATCCCTCGCATTACATGACAAGGCGCATTTAATGCGTCTTGCTTAGGTGTCCTTGCTTTATCGGGGACGGGGGAGAGACATGTCTCGTCCGTCGCCGCTCCTTCTTGTGTCGACACACGCCCTGGCTAGCGGCGCCTGTGATGCCATGTAGGTAGGCAGGCAGCGGAGGTGGCGCAAGGGTGGGTCTTCACGAAGATCTGCATGCTGCCACGCGGGTGCCTGCCCAGCTGGTTGGGTCGGTAGCTGCATGCATGCAGTGGTGGAGGTTTAGTCGGTGTGGGCCTGATGGTGGCCCTACGGGTGTCCTTGGTAAGGGCCTTGCCGGGGCCCCGGCAAGGGTCTTGCCGAGGCGCCTGCTGTCATCCCCGGCAAGGCGCTTGCCGGGGGCCTTGTGGTCTTCCTCGGCTGGGATCCCGCCAAGGGTTGTCGTCTCCTTAGTGCGTATCTGATCTTGAATGTCTTCACAAAGATCTGCATGCCGCCACGGGGATGTCTCCTGAATCCTTGCCCTTTGGGGGCAGTGGACTCAAGGGTGATTTGCTCCGTAGGCGCGGGACGAGTCGCCGCGGCAAGGGTCTTGCCGGGGCTGCTAGAACTGTCTCCCGGCAAGGATCTTGCCGGGGGAGTCCGCTTCGTCCCCTTTGCTCTTCGTGGTCTTGGCCTTGGTGTCGTTCTAGTTCTCTTGAGCTTCAGTCTTACCCTGGCTCACCTCCCTTGCCTTGCTTGGTGTGTTGGTATCCGCGACTCAGACTGCTCGTGCACAGTTATAGGGGTACAAAAAGTGTACCCCTCTTTTTGTACACCGACACACGGCTTATGTGGTCAACAAAGACCACCACCTCACCCTGCCTTGGGTTCGGACGATTTTCTGTTCCTGGAACTCGCCATTTAATTTCAATTTTCTTAGGCAAGGAGCCGATGCTGACCATCTCATTCAACTGATTCTCGGTGACCCGGGAACGAGCCCAGTTGCAAGCAGTGAATTGTTTGGCCATTGCGAAACAAACAAGCTGAAAACGAAAGGCCGGTTTATAAATCACTCATGATGATATGCAAGATACAACGGAGTAAGAAACATGGTCATATGCGAAATGGCATAAACCGGAGACCAATGTAATAAGGGATAAAACGTAATACCAGGACAGGGGTACTTAGACAATGTTAAACCGGAGTATAACTATGAAGGTAAAAGGCTCCTCCAGTTTATCAGAGGGCTAATGGTACAGATTGCTTATACAAAGTTAAACCGCCTATGTTGGTGTGAGGAGAAACATATTTCACAGAGATATATGAAAATTTCGGATCTAAGGTAAGACAGAAAAGCAAAAATATTTTGACCTAAAAAGGGTAAGACCCAAAACAGTTTATGAAGGACTACATCAGTTTTTTGCGCATAAGGGTTTGTGGTGGTAACAGAAGATTAGCCACGGCAAGGGATATGATAAGTGCAAAGTGTTCATCTATAGGCCAAGGAAGAACAACACCGAAAGCTCCGATGAACTTCAAGAATCGCAAAGAGCAGGGAAACCCTAATGGATCTAGAAAGGAAGGGGGAAAGGACTTACTGCGGCCGCGGAAGTAGCGGAGGTGTGCCGCGGAACTGGTACTAACAGGTCGATGCAGCGGCCGACGGTGAAGCAGAGGCGAGGCTTGACGATGACGGCGGCGCTCAGGTGCGGAGATGTCGCGAGGAAGAAGAAGGGATGAAAGGATAGCGGAAAGAAAAGAAAGGGGTCCTGTCAGTGTCAAAACCGGCGGATCTCAGGTAGGGGGTCCCGAACTGTGCGTCTAGGCCGGATGGTAACAGGAGGCAAGGGACACGAAGTTTTACCCAGGTTCGGGCCCTCTTGATGGAGGTAAACCCTACGTCCTGCTTGATTAATATTGATGATATGGGTAGTACAAGAGTAGATCTACCACGAGATCGGAGAGGCTAAACCCTAGAAGCTAGCCTATGGTATGATTGTTGTGTATGTTGTCCTACGGACTAAAACCCTCCGGTTTATATAGACACGGAGAGGGTTAGGGTTACATAGAGTCGGTTACAATGGTAGGAGATTTGCATATCCGTATCGCCAAGCTTGCCTTCCACGCCAAGGAAAGTCCCTTCCGGACACGGGACGAAGTCTTCAATCTTGTATCTTCATAGTCCAGGAGTCCGACTGAAGGTATAGTCCGGCCATCCAGACACCCCCTAATCCAGGACTCCCTCAGTAGCCCCTGAACCATGCTTCAATGACGACGAGTCCGGCGCGCAGTTTGTCTTCGGCATTGCAAGGCAGGTTCCTCCTCCAAGTACTTCATAGAAGATTTTGAACACAAAGATAGTGTCCGGCTCTGCAAAATAAGTTTCCACATATTGCCATAGAGAGAATAATATTTACACAAATCTAATCTGCTGACGTATTCCATAGTGTGACATCGCACCACGGCCAAGCCTTTATTCGAATCGTTTTATCATCCCACCTCAGCGTGTTATGCGAGGCGGTTTCCTTGGCATGTCTTGTTAAAGTAGAGATCGTGTCCCCTTATTTCGGGATTCTCATCAATACGGGCGTGGGTAACCCAACCGCTTCTAGGACTCCTAGACTATAGGCAAGTCCAAACGGCCACGGAGAGGACGCTTGATATTCACCCTCTTTATAAAGGGACAAGGCTGTTACTTTTTCCCTCCCGTGCTCAATCGAATCCTTCCCCCACCTCAAGCTCAAACACCCAAAGTTCAGGTCAGGTGCTCCGAACCTTCAATCATGTCCAGATCTAGCCTTCAAGGCCGATGGATGCCTTCCTCCGTTACGGAGGAAGCCATCAAAAAGTTGAGGGAGGCCAGATATCTGACCGCCAAGGTTTTGCATCGGCTGCCTGCTCGAGGGCAGGCCGTCCCCTCCCCCGAACCCAACGAGAACGTCGTGTTCGTCTCCCACTTCCTCCGAGGTCTAGGCCTTGCTCTGGATTCTTTCGTCAGGGGTTTGATGTTTTATTACGGGCTAGGTTTCCATGATCTAGCTCCGGACTCCTTTCTTCATATCACGACATTTATTGTCGTGTGTGAGGCCTACCTCCGGGTTACCCCTCACTTTGGCCTGTGGCTCAAGACCTTTGAAGTAAAGCCAAAGATGATCGAGGGAGAACATGCAGCGTGCGGAGGTGCCTCAATATGCAAGATGACGGGAGCTCCATGGCCCAAAGGTTCCATTCCAGAGGTGTCTGAATTGTGGCAACAAGAGTGGTTCTACATCACGGCTCCTAGAAGTGCCAAGTGGGCGGCCGCCTCGGTTTTCCGCTCGGGCCCTCCACCACAGCTGATGTCATGGATCAACAGAGGCCTGAGCTGGGGTCCAGCCAAGGACGTGCCTATACTGCAAAGCCGTATTCGAGATCTCTTCAATGGAGATTTTAGTTTGGTTGCGGTAATACAAGTTATGCTGGTTCGTCAAGTCCAGCCTTGCAAACGCCGGCCCCTTCGCTTGTGGGAGTTCAATCTCGAGGGACCACGTGTCATTCAAAATTTCCTCGGCCTGACGCATGAGGAGATGTACAAGTCATTCTTCGTACCTCAGGTAGAGTGTCCGGAAATCACTGAGGACGTGGGCCTGAGGAGTAACCGCGCCGCCGAACAGGTAAGGAATTTTCCGGCCGAACATACTATCTCTCATTTGTTACGAAGTTATTTCTGAGAGTTCGCTTTTTGACCAGGACTGGCTAACAAAGGCGAAGTTGATTCGGTGTTCGACCCCCTCCCTGAGGGTTTGGACAATTCGGTATTGGAAAAGATGCACCAGATCGCACCCTGCCCGAAGCCCTTGAAGGAAGATACTACGGAGGATAATACGGGCGGACGCGGGCCCCCAACGCTGCCCATTCTAACCGAGGGAGCGAGCGTCTCCATGAAGGAAGACGACCGGAAGAGGAAAAGGACTGCGCCCGGGGATTCGGAAGCCGAAGCTTCCAAACGGGAGAAGAAGTCTCCCACAGAGGGTCCTACCTTGGGGGTGCTTTTACCACACAAAGTCCGCGGGGGGATCAATTCTCCCGCGAGTCGTAAGTGACCCGAAATACTTTAATAGTACAGGTATGCCATCTTTTTCTTCTGAGAAAATAACCACCGCATATATCTTTGCAGTTCGGGCCTTAGCCCCTCTCTAATGAGCTCGTCTTCGGGGGATCTTCTTCCAGAGATGATGGAGAGCGAAACACCTCCTCCGGACTCTTCCGCTCCGGAAGCGGGCGACCCCGAAGTGTCGTCACGGAGGCCTCTCCGAGTCCGGTGAGGCCAGAAGATAATCCCATTGACCCCCGAAGCTCCCACTGTCCGGCTCCCAAAGAGAGCAGACAAAAGAGTCCGACACCGTCTGGTGTGCGATTGGATGTTCTGAGGGAGTTGGTGGGGCGAGTGGCCATCTCAGATGAACACCGTATGCTGATGAATACGGTGATGGAGAGAATCTCGTCCGCCGAAAGCGGATTGCATGAAGCTTTTATGAGTCTACTGACAGGCTTTGAGGTACGTAAAATAATGTATGATATTCCTGCACATGCTAGGTGTGCCCTGTGTAGATAGTAGCCCCTGAGACTCTGGTTGTCGTCGGAAACGACGACGAACAGAGGATCATATTCCCAGGTAATAACCATGCTGCCTCTATGTGCAGGTGATGGAAGCTCTGGTGGCTAGCCGGACTAGCGAGTTTGCCCATTTAAAACGGCAGTTGGATGCGGCAGACGCCGACATCGAGCTTGTTAACAAAAGGCTTGACGAGGCACAGGGTAAGTGTCATTATCTGGTAAACGCCACATAGTAAGAGCAGCATGATGCCGGTATCTTTAATATGTTGTGACTGCAGATGGAGCTGCCACTGTTGAAGCCTTGCGGACAGAACTTGCCCGAGCCAAGGAACAAGCGAGGTTTGGTAATGCGGCTGCTTTGAAGGCGGCCGAAGAGTTGAAAGCCGAGAAGGCCACGCATGGCGAGAGCCGAGATAAGATGGCCAAGATGGCCATAGAATTAAAAGCCATCGCCGACCGTTGCCGGGTTCTTGAAAAGGAAAACCTAGCGAAGGCATCGGACCTTGAGAAGGCCGTTGCGACGAGAAAAGACATCCGCTCTGCTATGAGAGCGAAGAAGGAGGAGCTGCGGGAAGCCGGGGATATTGTAGCTGGGAAATCCTTTATGTTGCGGAGAAAGTTCGGAGATCCACGGTATGCCCCTCTGGATAGGCTGTGGAGTTCGGAGGATGTGTATATGGATTTGGCGGCGAGCGCTGCCGATGCGGTCAAGTACTTCCAGGGTCAGACGGACCGTGAAGTGGACCAGCTGTTTTGGACACAATTCCATTCTCCCGAGCGTCCGCTTTCATTGACTGACCAATTAGCCGAATGGGCCGAAGTGAATAAGTTGTCCGGACTCGCCATGAGGTCTGTCGTGGATCAGCTATGGCCGGAAAGGCCCAAACCGAACAGCTATTACAGCTTGGTGCATTAGTTCCTTGACATGGTGCCACGCATTAATGCGATGAAGAGGTCGGCGTGCATAGAGGGCTCATGGATGGCCTTTGCCCGGGTTAAAGTATACTGGGCGGAGATGGATGCTACCACTGTTGCAGCGTGGGATTCGGCCATAGGTCGAATGGTTGCTGAGCACTACTTTGAAGAAGTTCTTGAGGGTGCTCATTTGATAGAGACCCAGTGCTCAAAAAATATTATGTTTGAGTGATATGTAATCTCATTGTAAGCGAAATGCTTTTATAAATTTTTATAAGGATATTTTTATACTTTTGCCTGAAAGTAATATGATGCCTCCTGGGCGGCCATTTATGTATACATGTGTATAACCTGAAAGATTGCAGCCGTCGGCTTCAACCCCCATGCATATAATGCGGAGGTGCTCGCAAAAAAGACGCGTTCACACTTAACCCAACGTCTTGGTCCTATTAAGGAGGTGATAGCGGAGCGAGCGAGGCAACCGAACTATAATGCTTTAGCACTTTCACTTAGCCATAGGAGTTTGACAGTGGGGCTACTAGATAGCCCCTGGTGGCTCCGCACTCTCCCGATCCCGGGGTGCGTACATGCCTGGCCGGAAAACGGCCCTTCGTTAAGGCGGAGGAATTCTAACATTCCAACAGGTCATCGAGTGGTTGACCAGTCTCACGCTATATCATGACAGTCAGTTTTCGGCTTTCTCTACTGAGGTGCTCGTCCGGATGAACCATGCACAATCGCAGTAGTTCTCCTGGTGCTACCTTAGCCGGTAAAGCGGAATGTAAGGCACCAAAACACAGGAGCCGGGAAAACCCAACATTTGACCAAAGACAATGATTCGGAGCTGATGCATATAGGGCCAAACTCGCGACGCCGAACACTCCCTGAGGTATTCGGTCTTTGTGGTATAAACCGGGCCTAAATAATGGCCTTTGTAAGAAGCCCCTTGTGTCCAGGTACGTGCATTGTTCTAGCGTGGCACATGCCAAGACGTCAGCATCCTTCTCAACGGTGGATATGTATCAACAAGAGACAGTAAAAAAGGTTTACGCAGGGTCTTAATCTAAAAAGAATCCTTGGAGCGGGTCCCTGCTGCACGTCTGCGCCTGTGTCTCCGTTGTGCCGTATCCTGGACGGGTGTAGCACGATGATCGTCTATAAAAGCGAGGAATGTCGGTGAAAAAGTTGTCGTGCAAAAAGATAGTTTTTAAAGAAACCATGTATAATTCAAGATGAGAAGAAATTGCCACTTGTCTGCGCGCGTTGAGCCCCTTGTATTAACAAATAGGGGTGTGACCATTTATTCGGTATAGATAGCAGCGTCGGACTTGATTAGTTGTGTATGAGGTCTTGACGACCTATTGGATGCTTTTGCTGCTCCGGGCGCCTTTAGTGTGCAGCTGCCAAGGCAGCCGCACTCTCTTCGGCGTGCAGAGATCGCTTGATATTTCCATTCACTGAAATGATGCCACGTGGACCGGGCATCTTGAGTGTGAGGGAGGCGTAGTGTGGTATTGCGTTGAAGCGAGCGAAAGCTTCGTGTTCGAGCAGTGCTTGATAGCCACTTTGGAACGGAGCGATGTGGAAGGTTAAATGCTCGTGACGGAAGTTATCGGGGCAGCCGAATATAACTTGTAGTAGGAGGGAGCCCATACAACAAGCCCCTGGTCCTGGCATTACTCCTTTAAAGGTAGTATTGCTATGGCAAATTTTTGTTGGGTCTAACCCCATCCCGCGGATTGTATCCTGATATATTAGGTTTAGATTGCTGCCACCGTCCATCAAGACTCGTGTGAAGTGATATCCGCCAATTACTGGGTCTAATACCAGGGCAGCCCATCCTGCACGTTGGATACTTGCTGAGTAATCGTGATGGTCGAAAGTGATCGGTTGAGACGACAAGTGGCAGGACTTTGCGGTGACAGACACTTGGGTACATTTTCCTGGGAGTGCCGTGTTGCTTTTTCCCTTGATCACGTGTAACACGTTTATTGTTTTGACTTCTGGTGGAAATTTCTTTTGTTCCCCAGTGTCTTGCTTGGGAGGCTCGTCCTCGTCTTCACTTGGTGTATCCTCCCCCTTGTGTACGGCGTTGAGCTTGCCGGACTGCTTGAAGACCCAACATTCTCTATGGGTATGATTAGCAGGTTTACCAGGGGTACTATGGATCTGACATACTTGGTCCAAAATTTTGTTGAGGCTGGACAGTTCATCCCTGGTGCATTTAGGGGGCGGCTTTTGCTGACCTGGCCGAGAGCTTTTGAATCCGGCGTTTACTGCCATGCCCTTCGTGTTGTCTTCTTTACTCCAGCGTTTGTTATTGCTGTTGCACCGTGATTTCCCGTTTCCACCTCTAACTTCAAATGTACTGGGGTTGCTGGTGTTGCATCTGGCTAGCCAGCTGTCCTCACCCGCGCAAAAGTGGGTCATGAGGTTTCTTAATGTGGCCATCCTTCTCGGCTTATTTTGGCCGAGGTGTCTGGCGAGCCATTCGTCACGGACGCTATGCTTAATAGCTGCCAAGGCTTCGGCGTCCGGACAGTCGACAATCTGGTTCTTTTTAGTAAGAAACCTATTCCAAAGCTTTCGGGCTGACTCTTCGGGCTGTTGAGTTATATGACTCAAATCGTCCGCATCCGAAGGTCGGACATAAGTCCCTTGAAAATTTGCCCGAAAGGCGTCTTCGAGCTCTTCCCAACTTCCAATGGAGCTTTCGGGGAGGCCTTTAAGCCAGTGACAAGCTGGCCCTTTGAGCTTGAGGGGTAAGTACTTGATGGCGTGGAGATCATCTCCTCGAGCCATATGGATATGAAGGATGTAGTCCTCAATCCAGACCCCAGGGTTGGTTGTTCCGTCGTATGCCTCTATGTTTACGGGTTTGAATCCCTCTGGAAATTCATGGTCCAACACCTCATCGGTGAAACATAGGGGGTGTGCGGCACCCCTGTAGCTGGGTGTACCGCGTTGTTCGGATGTTTGTTGTGTTGCATTGTATGCTGGGGCGCGCTTGCGTGGTCCATAGATGAATCTTGGTGCACCGTCCTTTGGGTGCGAGCCCTCGCATGGGTCGCGTGTTGTATTGTGAGTGGCGTTGTATGCCGCTCTGTGTTGGTAGAGGGGTCGTCTATCCGGCCAGGTGGATGCTTTGATATTTGGTCGTGGGGGGTCTGAAGCCTCCTCATCGAATTCAGGTAGCAGCTTCCGCTTTGGGTAGCTCTTGGAGGGGCGATTGTCGCCGTACCTCGCTGCTGTGTTGTGTATTTTACTCCATCTGACTTGAAGTGTGTCTTGCGCAGCCTTGAGCCTTTGCTTCTGCTTTTTAAGACTCCTCGTGGTGGCAACAAGCCTTTTACGGGCATTCTGCTGCTCCGGGTGCCTGTCCGGCGTTATGTCGTCCGGACTATTGTCCTTGATAGAATTTGTTTGTGTGGGTTGATTATCCGGATTGCCGTTGTCCGACAGTGGTTTTCCCTACTCTAGCGCTGGGTCTGTGTGATCGTTATTTCTGTCGAGGCAGGATTTGGGGCGGTGCTTGCGTCGCCGCTTTGACTGCTTCTCGAGGGAACAAGCCTTCGGTGCGTCCTTCCGTTCCTCGTCGTCATCTTTTGGTGCGTCCACCATGTATACGTCATATGATGAGGTGGGCGGTGGTTCTTCTTTGCCTCCCGCATCGTCGTCCATACCGTCAATGTTTTCGGAGTCGAAGTCGAGCATGTCGGTTAAATCGTCGACAGTGGCTACAAAGTGGGTGGTGGGTGGGCTTTGAATTTCTTCATCGTCCGTATCCCAACCTTGCTGACCGTAGTCCGGCCAGGGCTCTCCTAATAAAGAAAGAGACTTTAGTGTCTTCAGAATATCGCCGAAAGGCGAGTGCTGAAAGACGTCCGTGGCAGTAAACTCCATGATCGGCACCCAATCGGATTCGATCGGCAGGGATGCGGAGGGTTCGGAGTCCGAAGAGGAGTCAGGCTCCTTGGGGCCACGAGTCTCGCGGAGTGCGGGGCTGGTGTTCGGCTCGATCGCCTTGGGATCACAGCCCCCGAGGCGGCGTCCAACCACCCATCCTCGATCGACGCAGTTGGCTCCAACTTAAGGGTCGAAGCCGATGCGGGTGCGGCCTCCAGGGCACTGTTCGGTGGCAGAGCTAGATCATGCTCGTTGTGACAGTGCGGCGCGCTCGGCAGTGGCTCGAATCCGTCGAAGATCAAGTCCCCGCGGATGTCAGCCATGTAGTTTAAACTTCCAAATCTGACCTGACGGCCAGGGGCATAGCTTTCGATCTGCTCCAGATGGCCAAGTGAATTGGCCCGCAGCGCAAAGCCGCTGAAGACGAAGATCTGTCCGGGGAGGAAGGTCTCACCCTGGACTGCATCACTATTGATGATCGTAGGAGCCATCAAGCCTCACGGCGACGACATAGAGGAACTCTCAATGAAAGCACCAATGTCGGTGTCAAAACCGGCGGATCTCGGGTAGGGTGTCCCGAACTGTGCGTCTAGGCCGGATGGTAACACGAGGCATGGGACACGAAGTTTTACCCAGGTTCGGGCTCTCTTGATGGAGGTAAAACCCTACGTCCCGCTTGATTAATATTGATGATATGGGTAGTACAAGAGTAGATCTACCACAAGATCAGAGAGGCTAAACCCTAGAAGCTAGCCTATGGTATGATTGTTGTGTATGTTGTCCTACGGACTAAAACCCTCCGATTTATATAGACACCGGAGAGGGTTAGGGTTACATAGAGTCGGTTACAATGGTAGGCGATCTGCATATCCGTATCGCCAAGCTTGCCTTCCACGCCAAGGAAAGTCCCTTCCGGACACGGGACGAAGTCTTCAATCTTGTATCTTCATAGTCCAGGAGTCCGGTTGAAGGTATAGTCCGGCCATCCAGACACCCCCTAATCCAGGACTCCCTCAGTAGCCCCTGAACCATGCTTCAATGACGACGAGTCCGGGCGCAGTTTGTCTTCGGCATTGCAAGGCAGGTTCCTCCTCCAAGTACTTCATAGAAGATTCTGAACACAAAGATAGTGTCCGGCTCTACAAAATAAGTTTCCACCTATTGCCATAGAGAGAATAACATTTACACAAATCTAATCTGCTGACGTATTCCATAGTGTGACATCGCACCACGGCCAAGCCTTTATTCGAATCGTTTTATCGTCCCACCTCAGCGTGTTATGCGAGGCGGTTTCCTTGGCACGTCTTGTTAAAGCAGAGATCGTGTCCCCATATTTCGGGATTCTCATCAATACGGGCATGGGTAACCCAACCGCTTCTAGGACTCCTAGACTATAGGCAAGTCCAAACGGCCACGGAGAGGACGCTTGATATTCACCCTCTTTATAAAGGGACAAGGCTGTTACTTTTTCCCTCCCGTGCTCAATCGAATCCTCCCCCCACCTCAAGCTCAAACACCCAAAGTTCAGGTCAGGTGCTCCGAACCTTCAATCATGTCCAGATCTAGCCTTCAAGGCCGATGGATGCCTTCCTCCGTTACGGAGGAAGTCATCAAAAAGTTGAGGGAGGCCAGATATCTGACCGCCGAGGTTTTGCATCGGCTGCCTGCTCAAGGGCAGGCCGTCCCCTCCCCCGAACCCAACGAGAACGTCGTGTTCGTCTCCCACTTCCTCCGAGGTCTAGGCCTTGCTCTGGATTCTTTCGTCACGGGTTTGATGTTTTATTACGGGCTAGGTTTCCATGATCTAGCTCCGGACTCCTTTCTTCATATCACGACATTTATTGTCGTGTGTGAGGCCTACCTCCGGGTTACCCCTCACTTTGGCCTGTGGCTCAAGACCTTTGAAGTAAAGCCGAAGATGATCGAGGGAGAACATGCAGCGTGCGGAGGTGCCTCAATATGCAAGATGACGGGAGCTCCATGGCCCAAAGGTTCCATTCCAGAGGTGTCTGAATTGTGGCAACAAGAGTGGTTCTACATCACGGCTCCTAGAAGTGCCAAGTGGGCGGCCGCCCCGGTTTTCCGCTCGGGCCCTCCACCACAGCTGATGTCATGGATCAACAGAGGCCTGAGCTAGGGTCCAGCCAAGGACGTGCCTATACTGCAAAGCCGCATTCGATATCTCTTCAATGGAGATTTTAGTTTGGTTGCGGTAATACAAGTTATGCTGGTTCGTCAAGTCCAGCCTAGCAAACGCCGGCCCCTTCGCTTGTGGGAGTTCAATCCCGAGGGACCGCGTGTCATTCAAAATTTCCTCGGCCTGACGCACGAGGAGATGTACAAGTCATTCTTCGGACCTCAGGTAGAGTGTCCGGAAATCACTGAGGACGTGGGCCTGAGGAGTAACCGCGCCGCCGAACAGGTAAGGAATCTTCCGGCCGAACATACTATCTCTCATTTGTTACGAAGTTATTTCTGAGAGTTCGCTTTTTGACCAGGACTGGCTAACAAAGGCGAAGTTGATTCGGTGTTCGACCCCCTCCCTGAGGGTTTGGACAATTCGGTATTGGAAAAGATGCTCCAGATCGCACCCTGCCCGGAGCCCTTGAAGGAAGATACTAGGGAGGATAATACGGGCGGAAGCGGGCCCCCAACGCTGCCCATTCTAACCGAGGGAGCGAGCGTCTCCATGAAGGAAGACGACCGGAAGAGGAAAAGGACTGCGCCCGGGGATTCGGAAGCCGAAGCTTCCAAACGGGAGAAGAAGTCTCCCACAGAGGGTCCTACCTTGGGGGTGCTTTTACCACACAAAGTCCGCGGGGGGATCAATTCTCCCGCGAGTCGTAAGTGACCCGAAATACTTTAATAGTACAGGTATGCCATCTTTTTCTTCTGAGAAAATAACCACCGCATATATCTTTGCAGTTCGGGCCTTAGCCCCTCTCTAATGAGCTCGTCTTCGGGGGATCTTCTTCCAGAGATGATGGAGAGCGAAACACCTCCTCCGGACTCTTCCGCTCCGGAAGCGGGCGACCCCGAAGTGTCGTCACGGAGGCCTCTCCGAGTCCGGTGAGGCCAGAAGATAATCCCATTGACCCCCGAAGCTCCCACTGTCCGGCTCCCAAAGAGAGCAGACAAAAGAGTCCGACACCGTCTGGTGTGCGATCGGATGTTCTGAGGGAGTTGGTGGGGCGAGTGGCCATCTCAGATGAACACCGTATGCTGATGAATACGGTGATGGAGAGAATCTCGTCCGCCGAAAGCGGATTGCATGAAGCTTTTATGAGTCTACTGACAGGCTTTGAGGTACGTAAAATAATGTATGATAGTCCTGCACATGCTAGGTGTGCCCTGTGTAGATAGTAGCCCCTGAGACTCTGGTTGTCGTCGGAAACGACGACGAACAGAGGATCATATTCCCAGGTAATAACCATGCTGCCTCTATGTGCAGGTGATGGAAGCTCTGGTGGCTAGCCGGACTAGCGAGTTTGCCCATTTAAAACGGCAGTTGGATGCGGCAGACGCCGACATCGAGCTTGTTAACAAAAGGCTTGACGAGGCACAGGGTAAGTGTCATTATCTGGTAAACGCCACATAGTAAGAGCAGCATGATGCTGGTATCTTTAATATGTTGTGACTGTAGATGGAGCTGCCACTGTTGAAGCCTTGCGGACAGAACTTGCCCGAGCCAAGGAACAAGCGAGGTTTGGTAATGCGGCTGCTTTGAAGCCGGCCGAAGAGTTGAAAGCCGAGAAGGCCACGCATGGCGAGAGCCGAGATAAGATGGCCAAGATGGCCATAGAATTAAAAGCCGTCGCCGACCGTTGCCGGGTTCTTGAAAAGGAAAACCTAGCGAAGGCATCGGACCTTGAGAAGGCCGTTGCGACGAGAAAAGACATCCGCTCTGCTATGAGAGCGAAGAAGGAGGAGCTGCGGGAAGCCGGGGATATTGTAGCTGGGAAATCCTTTATGTTGCGGAGAAAGTTCGGAGATCCACGGTATGCCCCTCTGGATAGGCTGTGGAGTTCGGAGGATGTGTATATGGATTTGGCGGCGAGCGCTGCCGATGCGGTCAAGTACTTCCAGGGTCAGACGGACCGTGAAGTGGACCAGCTGTTTTGGACACAATTCCATTCTCCCGAGCGTCCGCTTTCATTGACTGACCAATTAGCCGAATGGGCCGAAGTGAATAAGTTGTCCGGACTCGCCATGAGGTCTGTCGTGGATCAGCTATGGCCGGAAAGGCCCAAACCGAACAGCTATTACACCTTGGTGCATTAGTTCCTTGACGTGGTGCCACGCATTAATGCGATGAAGAGGTCGGTGTGCATAGAGGGCTCACGGATGGCCTTTGCCCGTGTTAAAGCATACTGGGCGGAGATGGATGCTACCACTGTTGCAGCGTGGGATTCGGCCATAGGTCGAATGGTTGCTGAGCACTACTTTGAAGAAGTTCTTGAGGGTGCTCATTTGATAGAGACCTAGTGCTCAAAAAATATTATGTTTGAGTGATATGTAATCTCATTGTAAGCGAAATGCTTTTATAAATTTTTATAAGGATATTTTTATACTTTTGCCTGAAAGTAATATGATGCCTCCTGGGCGGCCATTTATGTATACATGTGTATAACCTGAAAGATTGCAGCCGTCGGCTTCAACCCCCACGCATATAATGCGGAGGTGCTCGCAAAAAAGACGCTTTCACACTTAACCCAACGTCTTGGTCCTATTAAGGAGGTGATAGCGGAGCGAGCGAGGCAATCGGACTATAATGCTTTAGCACTTTCACTTAGCCATAGGAGTTTGACAGTGGGGCTACTAGATAGCCCCTGGTGGCTCCGCACTCTCCCAATCCCGGGGTGCGTACATGCCTGACTGGAAAACGGCCCTTCGTTAAGGCGGAGGAATTCTAACATTCCAACAGGTCATCGAGTGGTTGACCAGTCTCACGCTATATCATGACAGTCAGTTTTTGGCTTTCTCTACTGAGGTGCTCGTCCGGATGAACCAGGGCACAATCGCAGTAGTTCTCCTGGTGCTACCTTAGCCGGTAAAGCGGAACATAAGGCACCAAAACACAGGAGCCGGGAAAACCCAACATTTGACCAAAGACAATGATTCGGAGCTGATGCATATAGGGCCAAACTCGCGACGCCGAACACTCCCTAAGGTATTCGGTCTTTGTGGTATAAACCGGGCCTAAATAATGGCCTTTGTAAGAAGCCCCTTGTGTCCAGGTACGTGCATTGTTCTAGCATGGCACATGCCAAGACGTCAGCATCCTTCTCAACGGTGGATATGTATCAACAAGAGACAGTAAAAAAGGTTTACGCAGGGTCTTAATCTAAAAAGAATCCTTGGAGCGGGTCCCTCCTGCACGTCTGCACCTGTGTCTCCGTTGTGCCGGTTCCTGGACGGGTGTAGCATGATGATCGTCTATAAAAGAGAGGAATGTAGGTGAAAAAGTTGTCGTGCAAAAAGATAGTTTTTAAAGAAACCATGTATAATTCAAGATGAGAAGAAATTGCCACTTGTCTGCGCGCGTTGAGCCCCTTGTATTAACAAATAGGGGTGTGACCATTTATTCGGTATAGATAGCAGCGTCGGACTTGATTAGTTGTGTATGAGGTCTTGACGACCTATTGGATGCTTTTGCTGCTCCGGGCGCCTTTAGTGTGCCGCTGCCAAGGCAGCCGCACTCTCTTCAGCGCGCAGAGATCGCTTGATATTTCCATTCACTGAAATGATGCCACGTGGACCGGGCATCTTGAGTGTGAGGGAGGCGTAGTGTGGTATTGCATTGAAGCGAGCGAAAGCTTCGTGTCCGAGCAGTGCTTGATAGCCACTTTGGAACGGAGCGATGTGGAAGGTTAAATGCTCGTGACGGAAGTTATCGGGGCAGCCGAATATAACTTGTAGTAGGAGGGAGCCCATACAACGAGCCCCTAGTCCTGGCGTTACTCCTTTAAAGGTAGTATTGCTATGGCAAATTTTTGTTGGGTCTAACCCCATCCTGCGGATTGTATCCTAATATATTAGGTTTAGATTGCTGCCACCGTCCATCAAGACTCGTGTGAAGTGATATCCGCCAATTACTGGGTCTAATACCAGGGCAGCCCATCCTGCACGTTGGATACTTGCTGAGTAATCATGATGGTCGAAAGTGATCGGTTGAGACGACCAGCGGCAGGACTTTGCGGTGACAGGCACTTGGGTATATTTTCCTGGGAGTGCCGCGTTGCTTTTTCCCTTGATCACGTGTAACATATTTACTGTTTTGACTTCTGGTGGAAATTTCTTTTGTTCCCCAGTGTCTTGCTTGGGAGGCTCTCCTCGTCTTCACTTGGTGTATCCTCCCCCTTGTGTATGGCGTTGAGCTTGCCGGACTGCTTGAAGACCCAACATTCTCTATGGGTATGATTAGCAGGTTTACCAGGGGTACTATGGATCTGACATACTTGGTCCAGAATTTTGTTGAGGCTGGACAGTTCATCCCTGGTGCCTTTAGAGGGCGGCTTTTGCTGACCTGGCCGAGAGCTTTTGAATCCGGCGTTTACTGCCGTGCCCTTCGTGTTGTCTTCTTTACTCCAGCGTTTGTTATTGCTGTTGCGCCGTGATTTCCCGTTTCCATCTCTAACTTCAAATGTACTGGGGTCGCTGGTGTTGCATCTGGCTAGCCAGCTGTCCTCACCCGTGCAAAAGCGGGTCATGAGGTTTGTTAATGTGGCCATCCTTCTCGGCTTATTTTGGCCGAGGTGTCTGGCGAGCCATTCGTCACGGACGCTATGCTTAATAGCTGCCAAGGCTTCGGCGTCCGGACAGTCGACAATCTGGTTCTTTTTAGTAAGAAACCTATTCCAAAGCTTTCGGGCTGACTCTTCGGGCTGTTGAGTTATATGACTCAAATGGTCCGCATCCGAAGGTCGGACATAAGTCCCTTGAAAATTTGCCCGAAAGGCGTCTTCGAGCTCTTCCCAACTTCCAATGGAGCTTTCGGGGAGGCCTTTAAGCTAGTGACAAGCTGGCCCTTTGAGCTTGAGGGGTAAGTACTTGATGGCGTGGAGATCATCTCCTCGAGCCATATGGATATGAAGGATGTAGTCCTCAATCCAGACCCCAGGGTCGGTTGTTCCGTCGTATGCCTTTATGTTTACGGGTTTGAATCTCTCTGGAAATTCATGGTCCAGCACCTCATCGGTGAAACATAGGGGGTGTGCGGCACCCCTGTAGCTGGGTGTACCGCGTTGTTCGGATGTTTGTTGTGTTGCATTGTATGCTGGGGCGCGCTTGCGTGGTCCATAGATGGATCTTGGTGCGCCGTCCTTTGGGTGCGAGCCCTCACATGGGTCGCGTGTTGTATTGTGAGTGGCGTTGTATGCCGCTCTGTGTTGGTAGAGGGGTCGTCTATCCGGCCAGGTGGATGCTTTGATATTTGGTCGTGGGGGGTCTGAAGCCTCCTCATCGAATTCAGGTAGCAGCTTTCGCTTTGGGTAGCTCTTGGAGGGGCGATTGTCGCCGTACCTCGCTGCTGTGTTGAGTATTTTACTCCATCTGACTTGGAGTGTGTCTTGAGCAGCCTTGAGCCTTTGCCTCTGCTTTTTAAGACTCCTCGCGGTGGCAACAAGCCTTTTACGGGCATTCTGCTGCTCCAGGTGCCTGTCCGGCGTTATGTCGTCCAGACTATTGTCCTTGATAGAATTTGTTTGTTTGGGTTGATTATCCGGATTGCCGTTGTCCGACAGTGGTTCGCCCTACTACAGCGCTGGGTCTGTGTGATCGTTATTTTTGTCGAGGCGGGATTTGGGGCGGTGCTTGCGTCGCCGCTTTGACTGCTTCTCGAGGGAACAAGCCTTCGGTGCGTCCTACCGTTCCTCGTCGTCATCTTTTGGTGCGTCCACCATGTATACGTCATATGATGAGGTGGGCGGTGGTTCTTCTTTGCCTCCCGCATCGTCGTCCATACCGTCAATGTTTTCGGAGTCGAAGTCGAGCATGTCGGTTAAATCGTCGAGAGTGGCAACAAAGTGGGTGGTGGGTGGGCTTTGAATTTCTTCATCGTCCGTATCCCAAACTTGCTGACCGTAGTCCGGCCAGGGCTCTCCTGATAAAGAGAGAGACTTTAGTGTCTTCAGAATATCGCCGAAAGGCGAGTGCTGAAAGACGTCCGTGGTAGTAAACTCCATGATCGGCGCCCAATCGGATTTGATCGGCAGGGACGCGGAGGGTTCGGAGTCCGAAGAGGAGTCCGGCTCCTTGGGGCCACGAGTCTCGCGGAGCGCGGGGCTGGTGTTCGGCTCGATCGCCTTGGGATCACAGCCCCCGAGGCGGCGTCCAACCACCCATCCTCGATCGGTGCAGTTGGCTCCGAATTAAGGGTTGAAGCCGATGCGGGTGCGGCCTCCAGGGCACTGTTCGGTGGGAGAGCTAGATCATGCTCGTTGTGACAGTGCGACGCGCTTGGCAGTGGCTCGAATCCGTCGAAGATCAAGTCCCCGCGGATGTCAGCCATGTAGTTTAAACTTCCAAATCTGACCTGACGGCCAGGGGCATAGCTTTCGATCTGCTCCAGATGGCCAAGTGAATTGGCCCGCAGCGCGAAGCCACTGAAGACGAAGATCTGTCCAGGGAGGAAGGTCTCACCCTGGACTGCATCGCTATTGATGATCGTAGGAGCCATCAAGCCTCACGGCGACGACATAGAGGAACTCCCAATGAAAGCACCAATGTCGGTGTCAAAACCGGCGGATCTCGGGTAGGGGGTCCCGAACTGTGCGTCTAGGCCGGATGGTAACAGGAGGCATGGGACACGAAGTTTTACCCAGGTTCGGGCCCTCTTGATGGAGGTAAAACCCTACGTCCTGCTTGATTAATATTGATGATATGGGTAGTACAAGAGTAGATCTACCACGAGATCAAAGAGGCTAAACCCTAGAAGCTAGCCTATGGTATGATTGTTGTGTATGTTGTCCTACGGACTAAAACCCTCCGGTTTATATAGACACCGGAGAGGGTTAGGGTTACATAGAGTCGGTTACAATGGTAGGAGATCTGCATATCTGTATCGCCAAGCTTGCCTTCCACGCCAAGGAAAGTCCCTTCCGGACACGGGACGAAGTCTTCAATCTTGTATCTTCATAGTCCAAGAGTCCAGCTGAAGGTATAGTCCGGTCATCCGGACACCCCCTAATCCAGGACTCCCTTAGGTCCTATGCCCCTATTTATAAGGCGAAGCGATAAAACGGCAAGTGCGGGAATCGAGGAGCCCAAAAATGGATAAATTAATAAAGGTGTCACCTCGGTGACTGAATACACATTAAATGAAGGTAATCTTCAGCATCAACAGATAGATGATGTCAGGGCGGTTTATCATAATCGTGAAGTATGACGTCACGGCGGTTTACAAGATCAAGGTGAAGATATGAGGGAGGAATTTTTCTAAGTGATGAAGATTGACATGAACAAGTTCAAACCAATCTGGGGCCTAATGTTGGGGATATTACTACTGGATGTAAACCTGCCAGGAGTAGCCGGGTTAACTCCTTGAAGATTAGAAGTCCATGAAGATGCATGGATGATGGCGCTTTACGGAGGCCCAAGGCCCAATGGCGGGTTAAAGCCTATAGATATAAACCGACCTGGTCATGTAACTTGTATTGTAAGATAGGAAGGATAGAGACCGAACCGGGCACATTTATGATCCGGCTTCGGGACTCTGTAACCCGGCGGGCGTCAACCTATGTATATAAAGGGACGAGCCGGCAGCGGTTTAGGGACGGACAACAACTCGAGAGCCAGACAAAGCGGATTCGCTCCCTGGCCTTCGAAACCCTAGCAATACCAATCACAACTAGACGTAGGCTTTTACCTTCCTTGAAGGGGCCGAACTAGTATAAAACTCCCCGTGTCCCCTTGTCCGGTTTAACCCCTTTAAGCTAACCCGTAGTGATGGCTCCACGACTAAGTCCTTTCACAAGGACATCTGCCGTGACAAACCCACGACACTTTCCTTAACGGAAATTGAAATCTACTGTTTCCTTCTTTCATATCAATAATTGCATCAATCGTTCTAAGGAAAGGTCTACCAAGAATAATAGGACATGTAAGATTGCAATCTATATCAAGAACAATGAAATCTATGGGCACATAATTCCTATTTGCAACAATAAGTACATCATTAATTCTTCCCATAGGTTTCTTAATAGTGGAATCCGCAAGATGCAAATTTAAGGAACAATCATCAAATTCACGGAAACCTAACACATCACATGAAGTTTTCAGAATTGTGGAAACACTAGCACCCAAATCACACAAAGCATAGCATTCATAATCTTTATTCTTAATCTTAATAGTAGGTTCTCACTCATCATAAAGTGTTTTAGGAATAGAAACTTCCAAATTAAGCTTTTCTTCATAAGATTGCATCATAGCATCAACGATATGTTTAGTAAAAGCTTTGTTTTGATTATAAGCATGAGGAGAATTCAACATGGATTGCAACAAGGAAATACAATATATCAAATAACAATTATCATAATTAAAATCCTTGAAATCCAAAATAGTGGTTTCATTGCCATCTAAAGTTTTGACCTCTTTAATCCCACTTTTATTAATTTTTGCATCAAGATCTAAAAACTCCGAATCATTGGGATGCCTTCTAACTAAAGTTGACTCATCTCCAGTCCCATCTTTATCAAGATTAACATTGGAAAACAAAGATTCAATAGGAGTCACATCAATCACTTTTAGATCTTCATCATTATTTTCACGAAAACTAAAAGAACATGCTTTTATAAACCAATCCTTCTTAGCATGCATCTTAGCGGCTCTTCCTTTGCATTAATCAATGGAAATTCTCATGGCTTTGAGAGACTCATTGATATCATGCTTAGGTGGAATAGATCTAAGTTTCAAAGAATTAACTTCAAGAGAAATTCTATCCACGTTCCTAGCCAAATCATCAATCTTAAGCAATTTTTCTTCAATCAAAGCATTCAAATTCTTTTGTGAACTAATAAATTCTTTAACACTATTCTCAAATTCAAAGGGCATCTTATTATAATTTCCATAAGAATTTTTGTAGGAATTACCATAATTATTAGAGGAATTACTAGGAAACGGCCTAGGATTAAAATTACCTATATACGCGATATTATCAAAATTGTTCCTACCAACAAAATTCATATCCATAGATTCATTATTGTTTTCAATCAAAGTAGACAAAGGCATATCAATAGGATCAATAGGAGCACTCTTACTAGCAATCAATTTCATAAGCTCATCCATCCTTCCACTCAAAACATTTATTTCTTCAATTGCATGCACTTTTTTACTAGTTGAAGATCTTTCGGTATGCCATTGAGAATAGTTAACCATAATATTATCTAGGAGTTTAGTAGCTTCTCATAAAGTAATTTCCATAAAAATGCCTCCCGCGACCGAATATAAAAGATTTCTAGAAGCAAAAATTCAATCCGGCATAAAAGTTTAGTATAATCATCCACAAATTCAAACCATGAGTAGGGCAATTTCTAATCATCAATTTCATCCTTTCCCAATATTGTGCAACATGTTCATGGTCAAGTTGCTTAAAATTCATAATGTTGTTCCTAAAGGAGATGATCTTAGTGGGAGGAAAATTCTTGGAAATAAAAGCATCTTTACACTTATTCCATGAATCAATACTATTTTTAGGCAAAGATGAAAACCAAGTTTTAGCGCTATCCCTAAGCGAGAACAGAAATAACTTCAACTTAAAAATATCATTATCCACATATTTTTTCTTTTGCATATCGCACAAATCAACGAAATTATTAAGATGGGATGCGGCATCTTCATTGGGAAGGACAGAAAATTGATCTTTCATAGCAAGATTCAGCAAAGCAGTATTAATCTCACAAGATTCCGCATTAGCATCGAGAGTAATTGGAGTACTAATACAATCATTGTTGTTGGTATTGGAAAAATTCACACAATTTGGTATTATCTTGAGCCATCATGACAAAGCAAGCAATCCAACACACGAGCACACAAAAAGCAAACGAGGAAGACGAGCGGAAGAGGGGCGAAGAAAAGGAGAATCATTTCGAAAATCGTTTTAGAAGTGGGGGAGTGGAAAACGAGAGGCGAATAGAGAATAATGTAATGCGAGAGATGAGAGTTTATGATGGGTACTTGGTATGACTTGGCTTGGTGTAGATGTCCCCGGCAACGGCGCCAGAAATCCTTCTTACTACCTCTTGAGCTTGCGTTGGTTTTTCCCTTGAAGAGGAAAGGGTGAAGCAGCAAAGGAGCGTAAGTATTTCTCTCAGTTTTGAGAACCAAGGTATCAATCCAGTAGGAGACTATGCAACAAGCCACCGAATACCTGCACAAACAAACACCAACTTGCAACCAATGCGACAAAGGGGTTGTCAATCCCTTCACGGTTATTCGCAAAGTGAGATCTAATAGTGATGGATAAACGATAAAGTAATATTTTTGGTTTATGGAATGGAAAGTAAAAGTGAAGGAAATATGCCCTAGAGGCAATAATAAAGTTTTTATTTATATTTCCTTATATCATGATAAATGTTTATTATTCATGCTGATATTTTCCTAACCAGAAACTTAGTACATGTGTGAATACATAGACAAAACAGGGTGTCCCTAGTATGCCTCTACTTGACTAGCTCGTTAATCAAAGATTGGTATCGCTTTTGATACAACTCTCGCTTTTGCTACCTGAGGGAGTTGTCTGCTACCTTTTCGACACTATGTGATGCGATGATAAATTCCGCATGTGCGACGATAAATTCTGCACGAAGTCATTTTGTAGATGTCCATTTTTCATTATGCATGTCATTATCTTTGTTATATCCTTTCATGCATGATAAATTGTCTTCATAAGTAGAAGAGGAGCTCCACAAGTACAACCTATCATGTGCATTTGCATTCAAAAGAAAAATACTTATATGCACATCTTCAGGGGGAGCCTTTCTGCTACTTACGAAGACAATACCTAAATCCTTTACAATTTCACATACTTTTACCCCCGTTGAAAACTTCAACCAGTTTGTCATCAATCACCAAAAAGGGGGAGATTGTAAGTGCATCTAGTGCCACCCCTAATTGGTTTTGGAGTATTGACGAGAAACCTGGTTGTGGGACTAATGTGTTTGTGAGAATTGTAGGATAACACAGGTAGTAGTCCCTCATTGATTCGGTTTACCTACCGGAGATGACCCCTAAAAATGTATGGAGACATTGAAGACAAAGGTGGTATGTGAAGATAAACACATTGAAGACTATGACAATAGAAGACATCGCGTGAAGACTATGGAGCACGAAGACTTAGTTGTTTCATTGTTTCCTTTTCTTCTTTGTTGAGTCATAGGAACCACCGTACTGTTAAGTGGGGTCCCAGTGAACAAAGTCAGAGTGACTGAAGTGATGCTTAACCAAAATCCTATGTCTTCGAGCGAAGACAATGAGAGCAAATCTTATCCAGAGCTGGATGAGTCAGCTTTACTTGTAGCCCAAGTAAAGTTGCCGCGTGTGTTTGAAATCTGACCATTGGAACACGTGTCAGTTCCTTAGTGACCCAGGGTCATTTCGGACAAATCAGGTCGGGTTGCCTAGTGGCTATAAATAGCCCACCCCTACACCATAAATTGGTGGCTGCTCAAAGTTAGTCACGGCTTTTCTCGTTTGAGAGCAACCCACCTCGAAGCCTTTGAGAGAGAAATCCTTGCGAGGACAAAGCCCTAAACACCCAGAGCCAAAGAGTGTTAGGCATCACTGAAGTCTTCCTGTCTGTGTGATCTGAAGACTTGTTACACTTGAGGACTGTGAATCCTCCAGCCGGTTAGGCGTCACGTTCTGAGCATCCAAGAGTCATTGTGGATCACCGGTGAACGAAGTCCGTGAAGGTTTGGAAGTCTACCTTGAAGACTTACCAGAGTGATTGGGCAAGGACTGGGTGTCCTTAGCTCAAGGGGAATAAGGTGAAGACACGGTCTTCTGAGTTAAATCTCAGCCTCCCCAACCAGACGTACAGTTGTCACAGCAACTGGAACTGGTCCAACAAATCATTGTCTTCAATAAGCCACTGGTTCTATCCTTCCCATATATTTATTTACATTTGGTCCATGTGAAGTCATTGCCTGTTTGCATTGTCCACTTGTCTTCACTGTGTGACTGTTTGTTCAGATTGATTTCATACTATCTTCCATCCTGATCCGTACTGCCTAGCTGCTATTAGTCTTCATGCTCTCACTTCATTAAATACTTGACAATGGCTTGTCTAGTGTAGTCTACCTTCCGCTGCATGGTTATAGGTTCATTTCTATCGTTTGTCTTCGAAACTCCCATGTTTTGAAGACTTCCAATAAAATCACCTATTCACCCCCTCTAGTCGATAACTAGCACTTTCATGCCCGGATTGGGAGATATGAAGTCTCCAATAAGTTCTATAGCTGCAAGATGGAGGAGAATAGTTCTGTCAGTGAACATATACTCAGAATGTCTGGGTACCACAACCACTTGACTCAACTAGGAGTTAATCTTCCCGATGATAGTGTCATTGACAGAGTTCTTCAATCATTGCCACCAAGCTACAAAAGCTTTGTGATGAACTATAATATGCAAGGGATGGATAAGACAATTCCCGAGCTCTTCGCAATGCTAAAAGTTGCGGAGGTAGAAATCAAGAAGGAGCGTCAAGTGTTGATGGTTAACAAGACCACTAGTTTCAAGAAAAAGGGCAAATGGAAGAAGGGGAACTTCAAGAAGAACGATAAGCAAGTTGCTTCTCAAGTGAAGAAGCCCAAGTCTGGACCTAAGCCCGAGAATGAGTGCTTCTACTACAAAGGGACTAGTCACTGGAAGCGGAACTGCCCCAAGTATTTGGAGAAGGTTGGGAAAGTTAAAGGTATATTTGATATACATGTTATTGATGTGTACTTTACTAATGCTTGCAGTAGCGCCTGGGTATTTGATACTGGTTCTGTTGCTCATATTTGCAACTCGAAACAGGAGCTATGGATTAAGTGAAGATTGGCTAAGGAAGAGGTGGTGATGCGCGTGGGAAATGGTTCCAAAGTCGATGTGATCGCGGTCGGCGCGCTACCTCTACATCTACCTTTGGGATTAGTATTAACCTGAATAATTGTTATTTGGTGCCAGTGTTAAGCATGAACATTATATCTGGATCTTGTTTGATGCGAGACGGTTATTCATTTAAATCGGAAAATAATGGTTGTTCTATTTATATGAGTAATATCTTTTATGGTCATGCACCCTTGATGAGTGGTCTATTTTTATTGAATCTCGATAGTAGTGATACACATATTCATAGTATTGAAGCCAAAAGATATAAGTTTAATAATGATAGTGCAACTTATTTGTGGCACTGCCGTTTAGGTCATATTGGTGTAAAGCGCATGAAGAAACTCCATGATGATGGGCTTTTGGAATCACTTGATTATGAATCACTTGATGCTTGCGAACCATGTGTCATGGGAAAGATGACTAAGACTCCGTTCTCCAGAACAATGTAATGAGCAACAGACTTACTGGAAATAATACATACCGATGTATGCGGTCTGATGAGTGTTGATGCTCGTGGCAGATATCGTTATTTTCTAACCTTCACAGATGATTTGAGCAGATATATGGGTATCTCTACTTGATGAAACATAAGTCTGAAACATTTGAAAAGTTCAAAGAATTTCAGAGTGAAGTTGAAAATCATCGTAACAAGAAAATTAAGTTTCTACGATCTGATCGTGGAGGTGAATATTTGAGTTATGAGTTTGGTCTTCATTTAAAACAATGCGGAATAGTTTCGCAACGCACGCCACCTGGAACACCATAGCATAACGGTGTGTCCGAATGTCATAACCGCACTTTATTAGATATGGTGCGATCTATGATGTCTCTTACTGATTTACCGCCATCATTTTGGGGTTATGCTTTAGAGACGGATGCATTCACGTTAAATAGGGCACCATCAAAATCCGTTGAGACAACACCATATGGACTATGGTTTGGCAAGAAACCCAAGTTGTCATTTCTTAAAGTTTGGGGCTGCGATGCTTATGTGAAAAAGCTTCAACCTGATAAGCTCAAACCCAAATTGGAGAAATGTGTCTTCATAGGATACCCAAAGGAAACTGTTGGGTACACCTTCTATCACAGATCCGAAGGCAAGATATTCGTTGCTAAGAATGGATCCTATCTAGAGAAGGAGTTTCTCTCGAAAGAAGTGAGTGGGAGGAAAGTAGAACTTGATGAGGTAACTGTACCTTCTCCCTTATTGGAAAGTAGTTCATCACAGAATGGGTTCTAGTGATTCCTACACCAATTAGTGAGGAAGTTAATGATGTTGATCATGAAACTTCTGATCAAGTTACTACCGAACCTCGTAGGTTAACCAGAGCAAGATCCGCACTAGAGTGGTATGGTAATCCTATTATGGAGGTCATGTTACTTGACCATGACTAACCTACAAACTATGAGGAAGCGATGATGAGCCCAGATTCCGCAAGATGGCTTGAAGCCATGAAATCTCAGATGGGATCCATGTATGAGAACAAACTGTGGACTTTGGTTGACTTGCCCGATGATCGGCAAGCCATAGATAATAAATGGATCTTCAAGAAGAACACTGACACTGACGGTAATGTTACTGTCTACAAAGCTCGTCTTGTTGCGGAAGGTTTTTGACAAGTTCAAAGAGTTGACTACGATGAGACCTTCTCACATGTAATGATGCTTAAGTCCGTCCGAATCATGTTAGCAATTGCCGCATTTTATGATTATGAAATTTGGAAAATGGATGTCAAAACTGCATTCCTTAATGGATATCTTAAAGAAGAGTTGTATATGATGCAAGCGGAAGGTTTTGTCAATCCAAAAGGTGCTAACAAAGTGTGCAAGCTCCAGCGATCCATTTATGGACTGGTGCAAGCATCTCGGAGTTGGAATATACACTTTGATAATGTGATCAAAACATATGGTTTTATACAGACTTTTGGAGAAGCCTGTATTTACAAGAAAGTGAGTGGGAGCTTTGTAGCATTTCTGATATTATATGTAGATGACATATTGTTGATCGGAAATGATACTGAATTTCTGAATAGCATAAAAAGATACTTGAATAAGAATTTTTCAATGAAAGACCTTGGTGAAGCTGCTTATATATTGGGCATCAAGATCTATAGAGATAGATTAAGACACTTAATTGGACTTTCACGAAGCACATACCTTGATAAAGTTTTGAAGAATTTCAAAATGGATCATGCAAAGAAAGGGTTCTTGCGTGTGTTACAAGGTGTGAAGTTGAGTCAGACTCAATGCCTGACCACTGCAAAAGATAGAGAGAAAATGAAAGTCATTCCCTATGCTTCAGCCATAAGTTCTATCATCTATGCAATGCTGTGTACCAGACCTAATGTGTGCCTTGCTATTAGTTTAGCAGGGAGGTACCAAAGTAATCCAGGAGTGGATCACTGGAAAGCAGTCAAGAACATCCCGAAATACCTAAAAAGGACTAAGGATATGTTTCTCGTTTATGGAGGTGACAAAGAGCTTGTCTTAAACGGTTACGTCGATGCAAGCTTTGACACTGATCCGGATGACTCTAAGTCACAAACCGGATACGTATTTTTATTGAATGGTGTAGCTGTAAGTTGGTGCAGTTCTAAGAAGAGCGTCATGGTGGGATCTACGTGTGAAGCGGAGTACATAGTTGCTTCCGAAGCAGCAAATGAAGGTGTCTGGATGAAGGAGTTCATACCCGATCTAGGTGTAATACCTAGTGCATCGGGTCCAATGAAAATCTTTTGTGACAATACTGGTGCAATTGCCTTAGCAAAGGAATCCAGATTTCACAAGAGAACCAAGCACATAAAGAGACGCTTCAATTCCATCCGTGATCAAGTCAAGGAGGGAGACATAGAGATCTGCAAGATACATATGGATATGAATGTTGTAGACCCGTTGACTAAGCCTCTTCCACGAGCAAAACTTGATCAGCACCAAGACTCCATGGGTGTTAGAATCATTACCATGTAATCTAGATTAGTGACTCTAGTGCAAGTGGGAGACTGAAGGAAATATGCCCTAGAGGCAATAATAAAGTTGTTATTTATATTTCCTTATATCATGATAAATATTTATTATTCATGTTAGAATTGTATTAACAGAAACTTAGTACATGTGTGAATACATAGATAAAACAGAGTGTCCCTAGTATGCCTCTACTTGACTAGCTAGCTTGTTAATCGAAGATGGTTAAGTTTCCTGACCATAGACATGTGTTGTCATTTGATGAACGGGATCACATCATTAAAGAATGATGTGATGGAAAAGACCGATCCGTTAGCTTAGCATAATAAGTTGTATTGATATTGCTTTCTTCATGACTTATACATATTCCTCTGACTATGAGATTATGCAACTCCCAAATACCGGAGGAACACCTTGTGTGCTATCAAACATCACAACGTAACTGGGTGATTATAAAGATGCTCTACATGTGTGTCCGAAGGTGTTTGTTGGGTTGGCATAGATCAAGATTATGATTTGTCACTCCGAGTATCGGAGAGGTATCTCTGGGCCCTCTTGGTAATGCACATCACTATAAGCCTTGCACGTAATGTAACTAATGAGTTAGTTGTGAGATGATGCATTACGGAACGAGTAAAGAGAGTTGTTGGTAACGAGATCGAACTAGGTATGATGATTGAGGGATTCCTAGACTAAGGGGTCCTCGGGTATCCGGGCTATCTGATATGGGCCAGACTGATGGGCCTTGAAGATACAAGGCAGAAGACCTTCCCCTGTGTCCAGATGGGACTCTCCTTTGCGTGGATGGCAAGCCTAGCATCCAGATGTATAATTTCCTTTCTCTGTAAACTGACTCTATAGAACCCTAGGCCCCTCTGGTGTCTATATAAACCAGAGGGTTTAGTCTGTAGAGGTGTAACACCCATGATGCGGCTATATCTCCCACGTGTCGGAGCACGACTTAGAGGCACAGCCGCATTGTAGGCATGTCGCAAGAGGGGTAATATTTACACATCCCATGTACTGAATAAGAAAGAGATAAAGAGTTGTGAGGGAGTCTTGGATTAGGGGGTCTCCGGACAGCCGGACTGTATCCTTTGGCCGGACTGTTGGACTATGAAGATACAAGATTGAAGACTTCGTCTCATGTCCGGATGGGACTCTACTTGGCGTGGAAGGCAAGCTAGGAAATATGGATATGTATATCTCCTCCTTTGTAACTGACCTTCTATAACCCTAGCCCCCTCCGGTGTCTATATAAACCGGAAGGGTTTTAGTCCCTAGGACAACAAACAATCATACTATAGGCTAGCTTCTAGGGTTTAGCCTCTCCGATCTCGTGGTAGATCTACTCTTGTACTACCCATATCATCAATATTAATCAAGCAGGACGTAGGGTTTTACCTCCATCAAGAGGGTCCGAACCTGGGTAAAACTTCGTGTCCCCTGCTTCCTGTTACCATCCGCCTAGACGCATAGTTTGGGACCCCCTACCCGGGATTCGTCGGTTTTGACACCGACATTGGTGCTTTCATTGAGAGTTCCTCTGTGTCATCGCCAGAAGGAAGGATGTCTCATCTCGTCTTTAAAGACGGTACTACTATCGGGGGAACTTTGGCTGTCGGCCAAACTCTCTGGCTAGGCGGTTTCATCATGACCGCCTGTTCGGCCGCCGCGCCGACGATGACTTCTCGGGTCATCGAAAACAGACTCCATGTGAAATCGGCACTCGCCGAATAGATGGATCCAATGGAGCTCGCCTCCTTAAACGAGCTCTTGGATCGCATCGCCGCCTTGGGAGTCGCTACGGACTATGATCGGATTGGGCTTAAACCCGATCAAAGGAATATTAACTCTCCACCGGTCACCCATCATGTTGCAGTGGTGGAGGAACAATGCGGCGACCTTTCCTCCATCTTGAGGACCAACTATGTCCGGATCCCCGAGCTCTCTGAGTCAGACGCCCATTCGCGGGAGGACAACACCCGATCCCTGAACTTAGAGTCAGGCAGCGGGCCAAGATTATCGGGTCACACCCCGGAACCGGAACTTCCAAAATTGGAAATTCCTCGGCCCCTGGATCCCAGATCAGGTGAGGGTTCAGATTCAATTCCACCCACCCACCCAAACATAAGCGATCTTTCCCACATCACGCAAGAGCCCCAGGAAACAGTACATCACTATTGAGCCAGATTTCTCCTTGCGGTGAACAAGGTTAAGGACTGTCGCGAGGAAGACGCAATCCTATTCTTCTACAATAATTTGACAGACAAGGGAATCCTTAACGCCATAAATCGCCGTGAGATAACACGCTTCACTGACTTGGCGTCCATAGTACGTAAGTACTATGCGATGGAAAGTGCCTAGAGAACCGAAATAAACTTTTGGGATAATCCGGCCCTGAATACAAACCCAGTCCAAAACAAAAGGGTGCATTATCACAATGCACCTAGGTCAACCACCAAAAAGCAAAAACCCTCTATAGGGTATGGAACCGTACTGGAGGGATGGCTCAATGGACCCTGCAAAATTCATAGTACAACAGATACAATACCAACACACAGCCTCAGAGCATGTTGGATACTCCGGCAGGTGGCCAAAAGTGGTGAGGATCTTCTTCTCCCAAATACCATAGAGCACCATCCCGTGGATAACAATACGGTGTTAACGGTCTTCGAGACCTTCGCGTCAAATAATATGCGCAAGAGAATACTCCACAGCATGGCCGAAATCTGCCACGTAGCAGCAATAAATCCATGGAGTGAGACGGCTATTACCTTCAATGCCAGTGACGAACCTAAATTCCAGACGACCCGAGCACCAGCCGCACTGGTCCTCAGTCCAATCATGGACGGCTTTCGACTCACCAAAGTACTCATGGACGGCGGTAGCGGATTAAACCTCATTTATGAGGAAACTCTTCAAAAGATGGAAATAGACTGGAACCGCATTGAGCAAAGTAGCACAACCTTTAGAGGAATCATCCCCAGTCGGGAAGCACGCTGCGCTGGGAAAATCACACTAGATGTGGTATTCGGCACGCTGGATAATTACAGGTCCGAAGAAATTACATTCCAAGTGGCCCCGTTCAGCAGCGGTTATCACGCTCTTTTAGGACGGGAGGCGTTCACAATCTTCCAAGCCGTACCCCATTACAGGTACATGAAGCTCAAAATGCCCGGCCCAACGGAATCATCACTCTCGCCAGTGATCCGGACACAGCACTCCACGCCAAAAACAAAACAGCCGCACTGGCCCTTGAGGCATTATCCGAAGCCCTCTCGGCCGAGGAATTAACCACGCTGCGCTCCACAGTGGACAGGGACGACGTGATACTCGACAAGAGATCCAAGTCCACCTCTTTTAAACCAGTAGATGAAATAGTCAAATTCCAAGTCCACCCAACGGACCCTACAAAAACAGCCTCCATCGGGGCACAGTTAAAACCCGCTGTGGACGCCGCACTACGAGAGTTCATGCGCGAGAACTGGGACATATTCGCCTGGCATCCCTCAGACATGCCAGGAATCCCACGCAGGCTGGCCGAGCACAACCTCAATATCCTAAAGGGATTCAAGCCGGTCAAGCAAGCTCTTCGGCGTTTTTCCGAACCTAAGAGACAGGCCATGGGAGAGGAACTAGCCAAGTTATTGGAGGCCGGATTCATCAGAGAAATAAAACACCCAGACTGGCTAGCAAACCTGGTGATGGTACCAAAGAAGGACAAATCCTGGCGCCTTTGTGTCGATTTCAAAGACCTCAACAAAGCTTGCCCAAAGGATCCCTTCCCCCTCCCACGCATCGATCAAATCATTGATGCTACCGCAGGACACAAGTCATTGTGTTTCCACGATGCATACTCCGGTTACCACCAATTCAAGATGGCGGAGTCTGACCAAGCCGCGACGGCATTCATCACACCATACGACCCTTTATGTTTTAACACAATGCCTTTTGGGATCAAAAAACACCGGCGCAACATATCGGTGCATGATTCAGACATGTCTGGAGAAACAAATCGGCAAAATAGTAGAGGCATACGTAGACAATGTGGTCGTCAAAACCAAACACGTCGACTCTTTGATAGACGACTTGAGGCTCACATTCGACAACCTCCGAACATACGACATCAAGCTCAATCCGGAAAAATGCATTTTCGGCGTACCAGCCGGAAAGCTCCTGGGTTTCATTGTCTCCAGTAGAGGTATTGAAGCTAATCCGGCCAAAATCCAAGCTTTATCACAGTTGGCTACCCCAACAGACCTCAAACAAATCCAGAATTTAACTGGATGCGTAGCGGCTCTAAGCCGCTTTATCTCCCGCTTAGGAGAAAAGGCTTTACCCCTTTATCGCCTCCTTCGGCGCACCGAACACTTTGAGTGGATGGATGCGGCCACAGCCGGACTGGAAGAAATAAAGGCCATTTTGGCAACCAACCCAATCCTGGCCACGCCAAACATCGGTGAACCAATGCTGTTGTACATTGCAGCAACTCATCAAGTTGTCAGCGCAGTGCTCGTCGTCGAACGAGAAGCAGACGGACACAAATTCCCTCTTCAAAAGCCGGTATACTATGTATCCACTGTCCTCACTCCATGCAAATCATGGTAGCCACATTATTAAAAGATAGCATATGCGGTATTCATGGCATCCCGGAAGCTGCGACACTACTTTCAAGAGTGTTCGATTATAGTAGCCTTGGAAGTGCCACTTAATGATATTATAAACAATCGCGACGCTACGGGCCGGATTGCCAAATGGGCCATGGAGCTCCTCCCGTTCGACATAACATACAAACCTCGACGAGCCATCAAGTCGCAAGTATTGGACGACTTCGTCGCCGAATGGACGGAGGCCGAACTCCCTAAAGAGTACGGCGCATACTCTAATTGGATCATGCACTTCGACGGTTCTAAAATGATGTCTGGTCTAGGGGCTGGCATCGTCCTGACGTCCCCAACCGGAGATACCGTTCAGTATGTGCTGCAAATATTGTATACAGACTCCAACAATGTAGCCAAATACGAAGCTCTGTTGCATGGTCTTCGGATGGCAGTCTCCATGGGCATTCAACGTTTGGAGGTGTGTGGGGATTCAAACCTCGCAATATCCCAAATAAATGGAGACTTTGACGCCAAGGATCCAAAAATGGCGGCCTATCGAAACGCCATCCTAAAAATGTCAGCTCAGTTCGAGGGGCTCGAATTTCACCATGTGGCTCGGGAAAACAATCAAGCGGCGGATATCCTCGCCCACATCGGCGCAAAATGCGATGCAGTCTCCCCCAACATATTTTTGGAAAGGCTGTTTAAACCATCCATAGTATGGGAAGGGGACACCGGTAACAACAGTCTGGACCCAGCCAAAATACCCGATACCGAACTCCCTGACACAACCGGAGGCTCCGTCACCGAAATAACGCCTTCGGCCCACGAAATAATGGCCATTATTGCCCCGTGGACTGAACCATTCCTATCCTACCTAACTAGACAGGAACTTCCGGAGGACCAAAATGAGGCACGCTGCATAGTGCGGCGATCCAAGGCCTACAGGGTCCATGAGGGAGAATTGTACAAAGAAAGTACTACCGGAGGTCTTCAAAGGTGCATATCCGAAGTGGAAGGGCGGAATCTTTTGGCAGAAATTCACGCCGGACTCAGCGGTCATCACGCCGCAGCCCGGGCTCTTGTAAGCAAGGCCTTCCGTACATGATTCTATTGGCCAACGCCTGGGAAATGCACAGGACTTGGTCCAACGTTGCGCCGGTTGCCAGCTCTTTGCAAATCAAAGCCACTTGCCACCCACCGCCCTCCAAACAATCCCCATTACATGGCCCTTTGCGGTCTGGGGGCTTGACATGGTTGGACCCCTTAAAGGGGGAACCCACAAGAAAAAATACTTATTGGTCATGGTGGATAAATTCACCAAATGGATAGAGGCCAAACCTGTTAAAACAGCCGAATCCGGACCAGTGATAGACTTCATATCCGGGGTTGTACACCGTTATGGCATCCCCCATAGCATCATCACTGATAATGGCGCGAACTTCATGGCCAACGAGGTAAAACTCTGGTGCAGCAAAATGGGCATCAAGCTCGATTACGCTTCAGTCTATCACCCATAAACCAACGGTCAAGTCGAGCGAGCAAACGGTCTTATAATGAGCGGCATTAAACCCAGATTAGTATGCTCCTTAACGGAGTCTAACACGCACTAGGTAGAGGAGCTCGACTCCGTACTCTGGGGGCTGTGAACCACGCCGAATCGTAGTACCGGATATACACCCTTCTTTATGGTGTACGGCGCAGAGGCAGTCTTGCCCTGTGACATAATTCATGACTCACCTCGAGTGCGCATGTACAAAGAAAGAGGAGCTGAGCTCGATCGGCAGGACAGTCTAGACACCTTGGAAGAGGAGCGCGATGTAGCCAAAGCCCGTTCCGCATTTTATCAGCAACAGCCTTGCAGATACCAAAGCAGAGAAGTACGGGCCAAAACTTATAACATTGGTGAACTAGTTCTACGCCTGTCGGATAAGAAAAAGAACAAGCTCGAGCCCAAATGGGAAGGTCCTTTCATTATTGACCAAGTTCTGACCGGTGGAGCATACCGACTGCGGGATGCATCGACTAGTCGACTCGAGCCGAACCCATGGAACGCGGCCAGGCTCTGAAGATTCTACGCCTAGCACCGGACTCTATGTTAGTCCCCTCCCTTTGTCCATTTTTTGCATATACATCATCTGTCTTGTTTCCCTTTCTTTCTTTCTTTTATTATTTCTCTAGGCCTTCAAGGGTCACCTTGTGCCTCGCTCATACATTACAGATGCGCTAGTCGCACTCTTCATACCTGGGGGCTTCTTTCACAGAAGCTTAAATTATTTATTCGGGCCTCATGCCCAACACATGTGTTATACTTACGCATGTACCTTTTTTCACCCTTATATGCATCGATATGAATTAAGTTTTGGCCAAGCTGGGTTGCCTGGCTCTTGTATTTATGCCCTACGTTCCCGTTAATTCGGCTAGGGCATGAGGAGAGCACCTCTATGATTGTTACTGCCGGGTCAGCCGGATGTGTACCTCAGACTGGGTGAAGCCGAAAGCTAGCGTTCTTAAGGGAATATTCGGTCGGTGAACAAAAGATATTTTTTATTTATTGTCCATATCTGCCCCCAGATGTTTTTTCTGCGTTTCCTATCGTAGTCCGGACATGCACTTTAGGGCATGCTTACCCAGGGAAAGGAACCCTTAATGGAACTATTCTCCCTGGAAGATGTTTCTTACTACCCATGTAATATAACATAACTAGTTGGGCACTTGTCTGATAAAGCACTAATGACCCCTACGCCCGGTCTCCACGCATACCCCGGTTTTATACAACTGAGCGGGTATTCGGATTCACTCCGGACTATCGGGCCCGGAGGTTGAAGCGAAAAGGTCTGCAACGACAAATGATCTACAATCTGGCTAGAAGGCATTATATATGTCACTTTAATTGCATAGTCATGCAGACTAACTAAATTCCTCCTCTATGCCATCCAACAGGCAGTCTAGCTTACAATCCTGTTGGGAATACTTTGCGGCTAATTCTACTTGCCCATGAACTAAGCTAACGGGGATCTCTTTTCCGTCGGGCCCCACAGGCCCGACCTCGGCCATGTGATTTCGGTCTGCCTTGGTATACCGCGTCTTCACCATGGCCCAGGCTTCTCTGGCACCCTGTCGGCAGGCTGATATCTTCCATAATCGGAAGAGCCACCGTGCTCCCTTCAGCTTCTCCGCAAGCTCTGCAACGCCTTTTGGCAGGGAGACGGACGGCCACAAGGCTTGGGCAACACCCTGCATGACCTGCCGAACTTGTTCGTGCAGATGTGACAGCTCGGACAGAAGATCGCCCGTAGACCCGGGCACTTCCTCCATGGGACAACCCGTCAGCATACCTACAGACATAACACTGTTAGTCAGTTTCTTCGCCGAACTCCTTTAAAAGGATTCATTCCAACACTTACTGAAAATGCCGCGCCGAAGCCGCTTATTCTCTTTCTCGGAGTTCGCAAGCTGGCCCCAAACGTCCTTTAGTTCCACGTTCAGCTTAATATTGGTGTCTTGGAGATTGTTTTTCTCCCACATAACCTTAGTCAGCACGCGTTTGCCAGCCTCTAGCTATCGCAAAACATGCTGGTCCCCCGGATTTTCTCCGGATTCATCTACAAAATCAATTGTTAGATCTGCAGACACGCCGCACACTATATGGTAACCATCATTCTTTAAAGTAAATGTTACCAGTGGGAGGCTTTTTTTGTTCCTACAATGCGGCAAGAGCGGCCCGCAGCTGGGTCTTGCATTCCTCCAGCTCCTGGGACAGCCTAGTATTCTTCTCTGTAAGAACCTGCACATTAAAGATGATCCTTAAATCAGTTTTGCTAACTGTTTCAAGTCTCAGGGGCTACTAATACATATAAATCGCCAGATTTACTCACCCGTACATCCTTTACATACTGATCCGTGGCTCTGGCTAGACCATCTTGAGCAGCACGAAGGTACGTGTCGGTGTCAAAACCGGCGGATCTCGGGTAGGGGGTCCCGAACTGTGCGTCTAGGCGGATGGTAATAGGAGACCGGGGACACGATGTTTTTACCCAGGTCCGGGCCCTCTCGATGGAGGTAAAACCCTACATCCTGCTTGATTAATATTGATGATATGGTAGTACAAGAGTAGATCTACCGCGGGATCAGAGAGGATAAACCCTAGGAGCTAGCCTATGGTATGATTGTATGTTCCTATGGACTAAAACCCTCCGGTTTATATAGACACCAAAGAGAGCTAGGGTTACACAGAGTCGGTTACAATGGTAGGCGATCTACATATCCGTATCGCCAAGCTTGCCTTCCACGCCAAGGAAAGTCCCTTCCGAAAACGGGACGAGGTATTCAATCTTGTATCTTCATAGTCCAGGAGTCCGGTCGAAGGTATAGTCCGGCTATCCGGACACCCCCTAATCCAGGACTCCCTCAGTAGCCCCTGAACCAGGCTTCAATGACGACGAGTCCGGCGTGCAGATTGTCTTCGGCATTGCAAGGTAGGTTCCTCCTCCAAGTACTTCATAGAAGATTTTGAACACAAAGGTAGTGTCCGACTCTACAAAAGAAGTTTCCACATATTGCCATAGAGAGAATAATATTTACACAAATCTAATCTGCTGACGTATTCTGTAGCGTGACGTCACACCACGGCCAAGTCTTTATTGGAATCATTTTACTGTCCCACCTCAGCATTTTTAGCGAGGCGGTTTCCTTGGCACGTCTTGTCAAAGCAGAGATCGTGTCCCGTTATTCCGGGATTCTCATCAATATGGGCGTGGGTAACCCAGTCGTACTCGTTGGTATGTTTTCTCGATCAAAGGCGAGTCCCAAACGGTCACGAGGAGGGCCCTTGGTATTCAACCTCTTATAAAGAGACCAAGGCCTTAATCCTTTCTTTCAATCTCAAACGAGTTCGCCCTTCGCCTCGAGTTCCAACACCCAAGGCTCCAGATTTCAGGCGCTTCGGACCTTCGACAATGTCCGGTTCCGACCTTCGAGGCCGATGGATGCCCTCCTCCGTCACGGAGGAGGACGTGCTGAAGTTGAGAGAGGCCAGGTTCTTGACCGGTGAAATCTGGCATAGGCTGCCTGCTCAAGAGCAGGTCATTCCCACTCCCAAACCTGGTGAGTGTGTGGTGTTCATGTCTCACTTCTTTCGGGGGCTAGGCTTCCTGACGGATCCCTTCGTGAGGGGGCTCATGTTTTATTATGGGCTGGAATTTCACGACTTAGCTCTGGAGTCCATCCTCCATATTTCCTCATTCATCATCGTGTGTGAAGCCTTCCTCCGTATTACTCCTCACTTTGGACTATGGCTCAAGACCTTCAAAGTAGAGCCGAAGATGATCGAGGGACGGCACGCGGAGTGCGGAGGTGCTTTTATAAGCAAGAATGCTGGTGCTCCATGGCCCGAGGGCTCTTTTCAAGAGGAGTCCAGCTTATGGCAACGAGAGTGGTTTTACATCACCGTTCCCAGGGGCACCAGGTGGGTGGCGCAACCTGCCTTTCGCTCGGGCCCCCCACCACAGCTAGTGTCATGGGTCAATAAAGGACTGGACTGGCAGCCATCCAAGGACGTGCCCTTGTTGCAGGGCCGCATTCGAGATCTCTTAGAAAGAGACATTAGCCTGGTCGTGGTGACGCAGGTCATGTTGATCTGCCTTGCCTTGCCCGGCAAACGTCGCCCCCTTCGCCTGTGGGAGTTCAATCCGGAGGGACCACGAGCTCTCCAGCATTTCATGGGCGCAACACCCGTGGAGATGTACAAATTGTTCTTCGGATCACAAGCAATGTGTCCGGACTTGACCGAGGACGTAGGCCTGAGCTGCAATCGCCCGGATACTCAAGTAAGTAGCCTTGTGCCCGGACTCGCTATCCGCATATTTATCATAAAATTGCCCCTAAAAGAGCTGTCCTTTAAACAGGAGTGGATAGTGAAAGCAAAGCTAATCAGGTGTCCGGCCCCCCTCCCCGAGACCACGCCGGATCCCGTGCTAGTCAGGATGTTGGAGGTTGTGCCTTCGGAGGAAAGCGAGGGAGGGGACAAGGAAGCTACAACCTCCTCGAAGAAGGTTGTACGGAAGGGAGGAACCGAAAATTCCTCTCCTCAGGGGAAGAAGAGGACCGCCTCTGACGACCCGGAGGCCATGGTCTCAAAGCGGGGGAAGAAATCTTCGTCAGAGGATCCTGCGCCGGGGAATACTTCGGCCGAATTATGCCCTCAAGGGGATCAGCCCTCCACCGAGCCGTAAGTAGAGAGGAGTTTTTCTTTTTAAGAAATGAGAGAAATCCTTGCATTATATCTGAGAAGAGTAATCGAAAATTTACCTTGTAGCTCGGACCTTAGCCCTTCTCAGCAGAGCTCGTCTTCGAGGGATCTTCTTCCGGAGATGATGGAGAGCGGAACGCCTCCCCCTGCTATACCGCCTTGCGAGGCGAGCGACCCTGAGGTATCGTCGCGGAGGGTTTCTCCGAATCCGGCAGGGCGGGAAGGTAGTCATATGGCCCCCAAAGCCCTCCGCGTCCGGCCTTCGAAAAGGGCCATCGGACGAGTCCGGCACCGTCTGGTCCGCGGTCGGAGGAGCTGAAGGATCTGCTAGGGCGAGCATCTATCTCAGGGGAGCACCGTGCATTGATGGGTACGGTGATTGAGAGGATTTCATCCACGGAGAGCGGATTGCACGAGGCCGTCAGGAGTTTACTGACAGGTTTTGAGGTACGCAAAATAATGTACCCTTTTTGGACATTTGCGCATAAATAAGATGCGCCCTGTGTAGATAGTAGCCCCTGAGACTCTGTGCGTTGTCAAAAGTGACGGTGCGCAGAGGATCATAATCCCAGGTCTAATATGCCGCCTTCATACATAGGTGGCGAAGTGTCGAGTGGCCATCCGGATTGATGAATTTGCCGAGCTAAAGCGGCAACTTGACGTGGCAGATGCCGACATCGCGCTTGTCAACAAGGGGCTTGACGAGGCACAAGGTATGTAATTACTCCGGCGGCACCTGGTAATAGGAGCTTTATGCCCGTATCTTACAATGTGTGCGCTTGATGCAGATGGTGTTGCTGCCATGGAGAATCTTTGGGTGGAACTTGCCCGAGCCAAGGAGCAAGCCAGGAAAAGTGATGCGGCTGCCGGAAAGGCAATTGAAGAGCTGAAAGCCGAACAGGCTGCTCACTGCCGAAGCAAGAAGGAAATGGCCGAGATGGCTGTGAAGCTGAAGAGCGCTGCTGACCATTGCAAGCTTCTTGAAAAAGAAGATCAGGCGGAATAGATGGACCTGGAGAAGGCCGTTGCCGATGCCAAGGATGCTCGCTCTGCGATGAGAGCTATGAAGGAGGAGCTGCGTCAGGCCGGAGAGATCGCGGCTGGAAAGCCCTTTATGCTGCGGAGGAAGTTCTTTGATCCTAAACATGCTCCGTTAGACCGGATGTGGAGTACAGCGGACGCCTATCTGGATTTGGCAGCGAGTGCCGCAGATGCGGCCGAACACTTCCGAGATCAAGAAGATCACGAAGTGGAAAAGCTCTTTTGGTCGCAGTTCCACAATCCGGAGCGTCCACTGTCATTAGCCGATCATTTGGCCGAATGGGCCGAGCTAAATAGGTTTTCCGGACTCACCATGAAGTATGTCATGAGTCATCTGTGGCCAGAGAGGCCAGAGCCGAAAAGTTATTTCAACTTGGTGCGGCAGTTCCTTGGTGCGGCGCCGCATATCAATGCGATGAAGAGGTCAGCGTGCATAGAGGGTGCGCAGATTGCTCTTGCCCATGTCAAGACATACTGGGCGGAAATGGAGGCCACCGTTGTTGGATCCCCAGACTCGGATGGAAGCCGAGTACCTGCCGAGCACTATTTTCAGGAAGTTCTGCAAGGCGCTCGTTTAATAGAGACGCAGTGCTTGAAGGATACTATATTCGAATAGCATATATTATTGTAAAACAATATTTTGATAAATTGTAGAAGCTTTTTATACTTGTGCCTGCAAGTATTATAATACCTCATGTGCGGCCGTTTAACATATATGTATATATAATCTAAAAGATGGCAGTCGTCGGCTTCAGCCCCCACGCACATAATGCGGGGGTGTTCGCAGAAGGCGCATTTTCACACTTGATCCAACGTCTTGGTCCTACAAAGGAGGTGATAGCGCAGCAAACTAGGCAATCGGACTATGATTCTTTATCACTTTCACTTAGCCATAGAAGTTTGACAGTGAGGCTACTTATATAGCCCCTGGTGGTGCCTGCGCTCGCCCGAACTCGGGGCGCGTATGTGCCTGGCCGGGAAGCGGCCCTTCATTAATGCGGAGGAATCCTAAAGATTCCGGTAAGTCATCGAGTGGTTGACCAGTCTCACGCTATATCATGACAGTCAGTTTTCGGCTTTCTCTACTGAGGTGCTCGCCTGGCCGAACCGGGGCACAATCGCAGTAGTTCTCCTGGTGCCGCCTTAGCCGATAGAGCGGAATGTAAGGTAGCAAAACACAGGAGCCGGGCAAACCCAACATTTGACGAAAGACATGATTCGGAGCTGATGCATATAAAGCCAAACTCGCGACGCCGAACACTCCCTAAGGTATTCGGTCTTTATGAGGGCGGGCGGGATAACGCCCTTAGTAATAAGCCCCTAGTGTCCAGGTACGCGCAAAACTCTGACGTGGCCACATGCCAAAACGCTAGCCTCCTCCTTGGTTATACCAAGAAACCAGGGGATGTGTATCAACAAGAGACAGTAAAAAAGGTTTACGCAGGGTCTTAATCTGAAAAGAATCCTTGGAACGGGTCCCTGCTGCATGTCTGCGCCTGTGTCTCCATTGTGCCGTATCCTGGACGGGCGTAGCATGGTGTTTATCTGTAAAAGAGAGGAACTTAGTTGAAGAAAGATCGTGCCGAACATGAGTTATACTAAATAAACAAAGTATAAATCGAAATGGGTAAAATTGAGCTTTATTGTCTCTTGTTTTATATGCGCGGAGCCCCTAGTACAGGGGTATACGGCTATTAAGCCTTTATCAATTGTATGTTTATTCCGGACTCGTCTAGCCGTGTCCGTGGTCTTGACGACCTGTTTAAGTGCTTTGGCTGGTGAAGCCGCTTTATTGTGGGGCTGTCAAGGCAGCCGCACTGTCTTCCACATGGGAGGAACACTCAATGTTTTCCCTTTAATGAGATGATGCCTCATGGACTGGGCATCTTAAGCGTAAGAGATGCATAATGCAGTATTGCATTAAAGCGGGCGAAAGCTTCGCGTCCCAACAGTGCTTGACAGCTACTTGAGAATGGGGCGATGTGGAAAGTTAGCAGTTCGCGACGGAAGTTATCGGGGGAGCCGAACATAACTTCTAGCCGGAGAGAACCCATGCAACAGGCATCCGGGCCTGGCGTAACCCCTTGAAAGGAGGTTTTGTTATGGCGAATTTTTGTTGGGTCTATCCCCATGTTGCGGATTGTGTCCTGGTATAACAGGTTTAGACCACTGCCGCCGTCCATCAGGACATTTGTAAAGTGGAGTCCGCCGATTATTGGATCTAATACCAAGGCAGTCCAGCCTGCGTTCTGGATACTTCTAGAGTAATCCTGATGGTCGCAGGTGATCGGTTTTAACAACCATTGGCGAGACTCCTTTGGGATAGGCCGTATGGCGCGTATCTCTGTTGGCGCCATTCTGTTCGTCATGTGAAGTAAGTTTACTGTTTTGACTTCTTGTGGGAAATCCTTTTGTTTCTTGGTGCTCTACTTGTGGGGTCTGTCATCGTCCTCACTTGGTGTGTCGAGCCCCTTGTGTTCGGCATTGAGTTTGCCGGATTGCTTGAAAACCAAACAATCTCTGTGGGTATGGTTCGCAGGCTTCCCGGGAGTACTGTGTATTTGACATATCTTGTCCAAGTTTTTGTTTAAGTTAGATAGCTCGTCCCTGTTATCCTTGAGGGGCGCCTTTCTCTGATTCTGCCACGAGCTTCTGAATCCGGTGTTGACCTCCGTGCTCTTTGGGCTGTTTCCCTTATTCCAGCGCTAGTCCTTGCTGCGTCGGGGTTTTCCGTTTCCATCCCTAACTTCGGATGTACTTGGGTCGCTGGTGCTACATCTTGCCAACCAGCTGTCCTCTCCAGCGCAAAAGCGGGTCATGAGGCTTGTTAATGCGGCCATTGTTCTTGGCTTTTCTTGGCCGAGGTGTCTGGCGAGCCATTCGTCTCGAACGTTATGCTTAAAAGCTGCTAGGGCTTCAGCGTCTGGACAGTCGACTATCTGATTCTTTTTAGTAAGAAATATGTTCCAGAATTTCCGGGCTGACTCTCCGGGCTGTTGAGTTATGTGACTGAGATCGTCTGCATCTGGAGGGCGGACATAGGTCCCTTGAAAATTTGCCCAGAGAGCATCCTCAAGCTCTTCCCAACTTCCAATGGTGTTTTCGGGAAGGCTTTTGAGCCAATGCCGGGCTGGCCCTTTAAGCTTGAGGGGTAAGTATTTTATGGCGTGGAGGTCATCTCCTCTGGCCATGTGTATGTGGAGGATATAATCCTCGATCCAGACCCCAGGGTCTGTTGTTCCGTCGTACGCCTCTATGTTTACGGGCTTGAATCCCGCTGGGAATTCATGGTCCAGCACCTCATCGGTGAAACATAGGGGGTGTGCGGCACCCCTGTATTTGGGTGTGCCGTGATGTTCGGATATTTGTTGTGTTGCATTGCTTACTAGAGCTTGCTTTCTTGGCCCGTAGATAGATCTGGATGGGCCGTCTTTTTGATGCGGATCCTTTAGTGGATCATGTGCCGACTTGTGTGCGGCGCCGCTTGCCGCTCCATGCTGGCCATGCGGTCGTCTATCCGACCGGGTGGCTTTCCTATTTTTTGACTGCGGGGGCTCTAAGGCCTCCTCGTCAAATTCAGGCAGTAGCTTTCGCTTTGGATAGATTTTTGTGCAGCGACTTCCGCCTTATTTGTCTGTGGTGTTGTGTACTTTGCTCCATCTGATTCTGAGTGCATCTTCCGTAGTTTTGAGCTTCCGCTTCTGCTTTTTCAGGCTACGCGCAGTGGCGACGAGCCTTTTGTGGAGGTTCTTCTGCTCCATGAGCCTATCCGGCATAAGGTCATCCGGACTGTTGTTTTCGCCGGGGACAGGGTGTTCGGTTTGTTTATCCAAGTTGCCCTATTCGGACGGTTGCTCGAAGGCATGTTCGTCGTCCGCCGGCTCGTCCTGCTCTATGGCTGGGTCTGTATGGCTGCTGTCTCTGTTGAGGCGGGGCTTGGAGCGGCGCTTACATCGCCGCTTTGATTGCTTTTCGAGTGAACGATCCCTCGTTGCATCCCTCTGTTCCTCGGCGTCGCTTCCTTTGGGTGTGTCCACCATGTATACATCATGAGACGGGGTGGCTGTCCAGTGCCTTATAGGCGTTGGTTCATGTTCATCTCCTACATCATCGTCCATACCGTCGATGTCTTTGGAGTCAAAGTCGAGCACGTCATTTAAATTATCGACAGTGGCTACAAAGTGGGTGGTGGGTGGGCATCGAATTTCTTCGTCGTCCACATCCCAATCCTGCCGGTCATAGTCCGGCCAGGACTCTCCTAACAAAGAGAGAGAGACCTGAGTGAATTCAGAATGTCGCTAAAGGGCGAGTGCTGAAAGATGTCTGCGATGGTGAACTCCATGATTGGCGCCCAATCGGATTCGATCGGTAGGGGCGTGGAGGGCTCGGAGTCCGGAGAGGAGTCCGGCATCTTGGAGTCACGGGCTTCATAGAGGACAAGGCTGGTGTTTGTCTTGAATGCCGTAGAGATTGCAGCCCTCAAGGCGGTGTCTAACCACCCATCCTCAATTGGTGTGGTCGGCTACGGGCCAAGGGTCGGAGCGGACACAGGTGCGGCCTCCAGGGCACTGTTCGGCGGCAGAGCTAGATCATGCCCACCGGGACAGTGCGGCGCCCTCGGCTGCGGCTCAGATTCGTCGAAGATCAAGTCTCCGCGGTCGTCCGCTGTGTAGTTTAAACTTCCAAATCTAACCTGACGGCCAGGGCGTAGCTTTCGATCTGCTCCAGATGGCCAAGCGAATTGGCCCGCAGTGCAAAGCCGCCAAATACGAAGATCTGTCCGGGGAGAAAAGTCTCACCCTGGATCGCATCGTCGTTGATGATCAGAGGAGCCATCGGGCCTAAAAGTGACGACACAGAGGAACTCTCAATGAAAGCACCAATGTCGATGTCAAAACCGGCGGATCTCGGGTAGGGGGTCCCGAACTGTGCGTCTAGGCGGATGGTAACAGGAGACTGGGGACATGATGTTTTTACCCAGGTTCGGGCCTTCTCGGTGGAGGTAAAACCCTACGTCCTGCTTGATTAATATTGATGATATGGGGAGTACAAGAGTAGATCTACCGTGAGATTAGAGAGGCTAAACCCTAGAAGCTAGCCTATGGTATGATTGTATGTTCCTACGGACTAAAACCCTCCAGTTTATATAGACACCGGAGAGGGCTAGGGTTACACACAGTCGGTTACAATGGTAGGAGATCTACATATCCATATCGCCAAGCTTGCCTTCCACGCCAAGGAAAGTTCCTTCCGGACACGGGACGAGGTCTTCAATCTTGTATCTTCATAGTCCAGGAGTCCGGCCGAAGGTATAGTCCGGCTATCCGGACACCCCCTAATCCAGGACTCCCTCAGTACGCCTCTCCAGAATTGAAGGCGTCGAACGCCTCTGGTGAGAAACAAGCGTCGCGGAGTACGGCCCGGCGGCACCTATGATTCATGGCGCTTTCCACTTCTGAGTTTGTAGCGGATAATCTATCCGCATCCTCTGTAGGGGGATTATCCGACGCTTGCCCCATATCGGCTTCCGCCTCCATGTCCGGTCCTGGCGCCCGACTGGTGGAAGCTTGATTGGCAGCATCGCCGGACATATTCCGGCGAGCGTTTTTTCTGTTAAAGAAACACGGGCGTCATTACATTTTGACAAAGACAACAACCATGGAGCGGGGTTTTTCCTATACCTTTGCGCCGGCATCTCCGTCCTGACCGCCTTCCTTTTTGGCCTACCCACCCTCGGTGCCTCTTGTTGGCGAGTTGCTGCGGGTTCGGCAGGGCGTCCCGAATGCGTTCCCTGTAAAAGATGCCATGTGTATATGGTGGGTGAAGTGCCTAAAAGGGGATCCTAGTTTTGGAGTTGGGACTTTTTGATTTTTCTTTCCTGCGATGCAGGGAGCAGTCCGGGATAGTCGGCCGTAATGGCCACCAGGGCATCGTCGCAGCTAAACTGATAGAACTGCCGGTCTATCAGTTCCATGGAGATAACCGGATCTTCTTCAAGTCCAGAATCGAGGGCCCGGTCAGGGTCCTCTGGTTGTGGAGAAGGGCTGCTGACCTCCTTTATGGCTTTTCGCAGTTCCTGCCGCAAAGTCGCAAGGTGAATACTTACGACTAAGAATGCGGGAAAAATGGGGGCATGGAGATATAACTTACCCAGCTTGGAGGATTGTACATGGAGAATCCATCCCGTGGCTTGATGCGGGTGAACTCCTCTTCCTCACCCTTGAACAGTTCAGACAGAATTTTTGCTAGAGCGGCAGCATTGTCCGGACCCTTAAGCCCGCAGCGGGTGGCGTCATCTGCCCCGTTGTAACACCACAAGGGGTGCCCACGATATTGAAGTGGCTGCACTCCCCGCATTATGCAAATCGACATAACTTCGATTATTGTCAATCCTGATCGAGCCAGTGCTTTGATCCGGTTCATCAGATAGAGGACTTCTCCGTTGTCTTTCGCCTGGGGGCTCCGTGGGCGCCAACTTCAGCGCTTCTTCAAAGGAGCATTGTTGAACTCAGGAAGACCCCGCCGAACAGGGTCCGGAAGGGGGACGTCCTCCATATAAAACCATTCTGAAGGCCGGTATTCGGACGGCTTCTTCGGGGTACCGGACAGGTATCCGGCATCGGTGATGCGCCATATTTCGGCTCTGCCCACTTGATAAAGTGATTCCCTCTGTGTGCGAGGGACAAGGCAGAATAGCCTTTTCCACAGCTCGAAGTGATCCTCGCAGCCCAGGAACAACTCGCACAGAGCAACATAGCCGGCTATATGTAGAATGGAGGAAGGGGTGAGATTGTGTAATTGGAGGCTGTAGAACTCCAGGAGCTCGCGGAGGAATGGATGAATTGGAAATCCCAGTCCCCTTAGTAAATAAGGAACAAGGCAGACCCGTTCCCCCATGGAGGGACAAGGAAAGCTCTTGGCTTGCGCCCCGCCATTGTAGGTGGCAAGCCCGGCTCAAACGGGCACCATATACGCCGGAGGGAGAAATCCCTTAGTTTGCAGCTCGACTAATTGACTGTGCGGGACTGAACACCTCTCCCAATCAGTGGGCTTAGGGCTACGGGGGCGGGAGGAGGAGCTGCGGAGGTCGGCCATGCTAGAATGGATCTTTCCGAAACACGCTTTGATGAATTCTCGCTGGGGGAGGATGGTATGGATCGGATCTAAGAATCCCCATTCCTTTAATAGACAATTTATTTATCTGGCTAGGGGGTGAAGGTAAAAACACGCTGGTGCCTCATATTCATTTGACGTGTGGGAGAAAGCCCTTATTGGGCACAGAAGCCAAGAAGTTCAACATTTATGGAGCCGGACACTGCTTACGAACACTTGAAAGTTGGAGAAGAACCCGCCTTGCAATGCCGAAGACAACACCGCATGCCGGACTCATCATCATTAAAGCCTGGTTCAGGGGCTACTGAGGGAGTCCTGGATTAGGGGGTCTCCGGACAGCCGGAATGTATCCTTTGGTCGGACTGTTGGACTATGAAGACACAAGATTGAAGACTTTGTCTCGTGTCCCGATGGGACTCTACTTGGCGTGGAAGGCAAGCTAGGCAATACGGATATGTATATCTCCTCCTTTGTAACCGACCTTGTGTAACCCAAGCCCCCTCCGGTGTCTATATAAACCGGAAGGGTTTTAGTCCGTAGGACAACAAACAATCATACCATAGGCTAGCTTCTAGGGTTTAGTCTCTCCAATCTCGTGGTAGATCTACTCTTGTACTACCCATATCATCAATATTAATCAAGCAGGACGTAGGGTTTTACCTCCATCAAGAGGCCCGAACCTAGGCAAAACTCCGTGTCCCCTGCTTCCTGTTACCATCCGCCTAGACGCACAGTTTGGGACCCCCTACCCGAGATCCGCCGGTTTTGACACCGACAAGTTGGCTTACAATCGCCACTTCACACAATACATAAATATAACATTACATCATTCAGAATACAATCAAGGTCCGACTACGGAACCAAAATAAAGACAACCCCAAATGCGATAGATCCCCGATCGCCCCAACTTGGCTCCACTACTGATCGTCTGGAAAGGAAACATAGTAACGTCCTGAATCCTCATCGATCTCCCACTTGAGTTCGGTCGCATCCCCTGTACTGGCATCATCGGCACCTGCATCTGGTTTTTGGAAGTAATCTGTGTGTCATGGGGACTCAGCAATCTCACACCCTCGCGATCAAGACTATTTAAGCTTATGGGTAGGAAATAAGGTAGTGAGGTGGAGCTGCAGTAAGCACTAGCATATATGGTGGCTAACTTACGCAATTGAGAGCGAGAAGAGAAAGCAAATCATGGTCGAGAAGCTATAAAGATCAAGAAGTGATCGTCAAACTACTTACATTCAAGCATAACACGAGACCGTGTTCTCTTCCCGGACTCCGCTGAAAAGAGACCATCACAGCTACACACGCTGTTGATTCATTTTAATTAAGTTAAGTGTCAGGTTTTCTATAACCGGATATTAACAAATTCCCATCTGCCCATAACAGCGGGCACGACTTTCGAAAGTTCAAATTCCTGTAGGGGTGTCCCAACTTAGCCCATCACAAGCTCTCACGGTCAACAAAGGATATTCCTTCTCCCAGGAAGACCCGATCAAACTCGGAGTCCCAGTTACAAGACATCTCGACAATGGTAAAACAAGACCAGCAAAGCCGCCCGATGTGCCGACAAATCCCGATAGGAGTCGCACGTATCTCGTTCTCAGGGCACACCGGATAGGTCAAGCTACGAGTAAAACCAACCCTTGAGTTGCCCCGAGGTGGCCCCACAGGCTGCCCATTTCGGACCAACACTTAGAGGAGCACCGGCCCGGGGGGGTTTAAAATAAAGATGACCCTCGGGCTCGTGAAAACCCAAGGGAAGGTTATAGGTTGTTAGGAAAATGTAAAACCAAGGTTGGGCCTTGCTGGAGGAGTTTTATTCAAGGCAAACTGTCAAGGGGTTCCCATTATAACCCAACCACGTAAGGAACGCAAAATCAAGGAACATAACACCGGTATGATGGAAACTAGGGCGGCAAGAGTGGAACAAAACACCAGGCATAAGGCCGAGCCTTACACCCTTTACCAAGTATATAGGTGCATTAAAGTAAACAAGATATAATAATGATATCCCAACAATAAACATGTTCCAACAAGGAACAAACTCCATCTTCACCTGCAACTAGCAATGCTATAAGAGGGGCTGAGCAAAGCGGTAACATAGCCAAACAACGGTTTGCTAGGACAAGGTGGGTTAGAGGCTTGACATGGCAATATGGGAGGCATGATATAGCAAGTGGTAGGTATCGCGGCGTAGCAAAAAAGCGAGCAACTAGCAAGCAAAGATAGAAGTGATTTCGAGGGTATGGTCATCTTGCGTGCAAAGTTCTCCGAGTTGACGTAAGCTTGATCCTCGTAAGAGTACTCAACGGGTTCCTCAAACACGTACTCGTCTCCTGGCTCTACCCAAGGCAAGAACACAAGCAAAGGAAACAACAATCAACCACGGTGCAATGCGCAAGCAACATGATGCAAAACATGGCATGATATGCGGAATGTGATATGCAATGCATATGCATGCTTTGGAAGGAAAAGATTGAATCAGGCCTCAACTTGGCAAACCAAGAGTGCCGCTGGAAAGATGAGTTGATTTCGGTCGAAATCGATATAAAGATCACAGGAAACGGATGCACGGTTTGCAAATGGCAAGCAAAACAAGAATGACACAATTCTGCGATTAACAGCACGATGCCATCTAGAATGCAACAAGAAACTAAGCTACTGCACTCCAACATAGCAACAAAGCACATGGCAGTGATCTACTCAAGATGCTTGACAAAAGATGAACACTGAGCTATGGCTAAATCACACAAGTGCAGGTTCAAACAAGCATGGAAAAAGTGCAAACGATATCATCTTCACAGACTTAGTGAAAACAACAACATGCCAGGAATTAACATCAGGAAGCAATGTTTAGAGCAAGATAACAACATGCTACAGGATCAGATCATAGCAAACAAAGACATGGCATGAATCTACTCAAAGCATATAACAAAAGTCCTTTACTGACCATAAGCCAAAAAGGATCATAAGATATGATGGCACCCATGTAAACATAGCAAGTTTCGTTAACATATTCAGACTTAGCAGAAAACTGGACATGGCATAAACAGAGTTATGGAAGCATGTTTGCGAGCTCGATGCACTCAACACAAGGCATTGCATGAAAAACTAAGCATACTCCCAGCAAGAAGACATGATCAAGAATCTAACCATGGCAAGAACAATCTCATACCATGCATGAATCAGCTACAACAACCTTGGCAAAATTGATTAACACGTAAACAATCTGCCAGGAACATTTTATAGCAAAAGTAGAGCAAGATTGAGTCATGCTAGGGTACTCCTTAAATGCAAATAGGGAGATGGATGGATATAGCACAACCATATGTCAAAATCATCCTTACTGAACATGCTCAAAAGAAGCATGGATCTCTCTGTAGCAACATGAACACATGGCATTAAAATAACAACAGGGAAATGACTGAAATTCTAAGTCCGTGAAAACAGCAATATTACGAGAGCTACTTTGCATGCTTGTGCTAGTCACCACATTGATCACAAAAATACATGGCATACATCCCTATAAAGATGGCATTGCATATCCCAAAACACATGTAGAGCTCATGACCATATGCAGCACACAATAATCATGGCAAAAATGACAAATGCTCAAGATCTGTTAAGAATCATGAACTAACATTTTATAGCACTCTTGCAACAGACATTTGGGCATCAAGATGGACTCAAACAAGCATGGTGCAATGGAACAAAATGAAGATGACATCCTGTTGAACATTTTGATATATCACACGCTCAAAACGGAGCTACGATGGCAGAGTTATGGCATGATTAGCTAGAAAATATAGCAGACTTAGGGAAAAAATGAGGTCAACCAGGGTTTCAGATCCAGATCCCGGGCACGCGATCGAGGTTGACCGCAGCTCGCTCGCCGGAGATGCGGTTTCTCGCCGGAGCAGAGGGGACTCGCCGGAGTAGGGGAGGCGCTGGAGCACCACTGGAGCTAGCGGGGCGCCGGCTCCCATGCTCACCGGCGACGCAGGAGGCGGTGCGACGGCGGTGGCAGCGCGCGTCGGCTGGCGGCGGCGGAGGCGACCGGCGGCTGGAGGCGGCGAGGCGCGCGGGCACCGAGCGGGCGGCGGTGGAGGCGACCGGGCCTCGGGGGCCCGACCGGGGCTTGGGCGGGCCGGCGGCGTGAGGGCGGCGCGCATGACACGTGGCAGCCCCTGGTTGGCCGGGCGGCGGTGGCGGACGCGTTCGGCTGCGCCCAGACGTGTCCGGCGGCGGAGAGGGACTAGGTTAGGGTTGGTCTGCGTGAAAATTCCGGGAGGGGCACATATTTATAGGTAGAGGGAGCTAGGAGAGTCCAAATGAGGTGCGGGTTTCGGCCACACGATAATGATCGAACGGCCGAGAGGATGGAGGGGGTTTGTATGGGTTTTGGGCCACTTTGGAGGGATGTTGGGCTGCAACACACACGAGGCCTTTACGGTTCCCCGGTTAACCGTTGGAGTATCAAACGAACTCCAAATGGCACGAAACTTGACAGGCGGTTTACCGGTGGTGTACCAAGGCCGCTTGGCAAATCTCGGTCCAATCCGAGAATGTTTAACACGCGCACACGAAAAGAGGCAAAAGGGGGCGCCGGAGGACATAGGAGTGCCGGATCGCAAAACGGACAACGGGGAAAATGCTCGGATGCATGAGACGAACGCGTATGCAAATGCGATGCACATGATGACATGATATGAGATGCATGAAATGGACAAAATGCAAAACAACGACAAAACCCAACCACGAGGAAATATCATAACTTAGAGCCGAAAATGGCAAAGAGTTGGAGTACAAATATGGTAAGTTACATCCGGGGCGTTACAAGAGGCTAACACAAATCATATAGGCTAGACATCAAGGGTTTAGCCATTACGATCTCGATGTAGATCAACTCTTGTAACCCCTAGGATGTAGGGTTTTACCTCCATTAAGAGGGCCCGAACCTGGGTAAACCTCGTGTCTCCCTTGTCTCCTGTTACCTTCGATCCTCAGACGCACAGTTCGGGACCCCCTACCCGAGATCGGCCGGTTTTGACACCGACATTGGTGCTTTCATTGAGAGTTCCACTATGCTATCGACAGAAGGTTTGATGGCTTGTTGGATCATCAACAATGATGCCGTTTCCAGGGAAACGTTCCTCCCCGGTCAAATTTTTGTGTTCGCCGGCTTCGCTCTGCGAGCCAACTCAATTGGCCGACTCGAACAGATCGACAGCTATGACCCTGTGCATCAGATCAGTTTTGGGAACCTAAATTATGTCGCTGATATCCAGGAGACTTGATCTTCGAAGGGTTCGCGGCCCCGACCACCGCTCTGGCATTAGGTCCAGAGCAAACTACAAGGCCCGAAATGGGAGTTTGGAGCCTGATATGTCTCCAACGTATCTATATTTTTTTGATTGTTCCATGATGTTACATTATCAATCTTGGATGTTTTATAATCATTTTATAGTCATTTTATATCATTTTTGGTCATAACCTATTGACATAGTGCCAAGTGCCAGTTCATGTTTGTTCCGTGTTTTTGACATCGCAGAAAATCAATATCAGACGGAGTCCAAATGGCATGAAACTTTACGGAGATTTTGTATGGACCAGAAGGAACATGTTGGGCCCTGGTTGCACCTGGGGGGAGTCCCGAGGAGGGGACAACCCACTCGGGCGCACCAGGAGGCCCGGGCGCGCCCTGGTGGGTTGTGCCCACCTCGGGTGCCCCCCGGGCCGCCTCTTTGCTCTATAAATACCCCCAAAATCCTAGAACCCTAGGGGAGTTGACAAAATATTCATCCAGCCGCTGCAGAGTCCAGAACCACCAGATCCAATCTAGACACCATCTCGGATGGTGTTCACCACCTCCATTGGTGCCTCTCCGATGATGCGTGAGTAGTTCTTTGTAGACCTTCGGGTCCGTAGTTAGTAGCTAGTGAAGGAAATATGCCCTAGATGCAATAATAAAGTTATTATTTATTTCCTTATTTCATGATAAATGTTTATTAGTCATGCTAGAATTGTATTAACCGGAAACATAATACATGTGTGAATATATAGACAAACAGAGTATCACTAGTATGCCTCTACTTGACTAGCTCGTTGATCAAAGATGGTTATGTTTCCTAACCATAGACATGAGTTGTCATTTGATAAACGGGATCACATCATTAGGAGAATGATGTGATTGACTTGACCCATTCTGTTAGCTTAGCACTTGATCATTTTAGTTTACTGCTATTGCTTTCTTCATGACTTATACATGTTCCTATGACTATGAGATTATGCAACTCCCGATTACTGGAGGAACACTTTGTGTACTACGAAACGTCACAATGTAACTGGGTGATTATGAAGGTGCTCTACAGGAGTCTCCAATGGTACTTGTTGAGTTGGCATAGATCGAGATTAGGATTTGTCACTCCGTTTATCGGAGAGGAAGCTTTGGGCCCTCTCGGTAATGCACATCACTATAAGCCTTGCAAGCAATGTGAATAATGAGTTAGTTGTGGGATGATGCATTATGGAATGAGTAAACAGACTTGATGGTAACAAGATTGAACTAGGTATTGAGATACCGATGATCGAATCTCAGACAAGTAACATACCGATGACAAAGGGAACAACGTATGTCGTTGTGCGGTTTGACCGATAAAGATCTTCGTAGAATATGTAGGAACCAATATGGGCATCCAGGTTCCGCTATTGTTTATTGACCAGAGGCATGTCTTGGACATATCTACATAGTTCTCGAACCCGTAGGGTCCGCACGCTTAAAGTTCTGTGACGATCGGTATTATGAGTTTATGTGATTTGATGTACCGAAGGTAGTTCGGAGTCCCGGATGTGATCACGGACATGACGAGGAGTCTTGAAATAGTTGAGACATAAAGATTGATATATTAGACGACTATATTCGGATACCAGAAGTGTTCCGGGTGATTTCGGAGAAAACCGGAGTGCCGGAGGGTTACCGGAACCCCCCCCCCCCCGGGAGAAGTAATGGGCCACATGGGCCTTAGTGGAGAGAGAGAGAGGGCCGGCCAGGGCAGGCCGCGCGCCCACTCCCCCTTTGGTCCGGATTGGACTAGGGAAGGGGGGCCCTTTCCTTCTCCTTCTCCTCCTTCCTTTCCCCCTCCTGGTAGGAGTAGGAAAGGGGGAGTCCTACTCCTACTAGGTGGACGACTCCTCCTTCTGGCGCGCCCTGCAAGGGCCGGCTGGCCTCCCCCTTGCTCCTTTATATATGGGGGCAGGGGCACCCTAGAACAAACAAGTTGATCATTAATCTTTCTTAGCCGTGTGCGGTGCCCCCGCTCCACCATAATCCACCTCGGTCATATCGTAGCGGTGCTTAGACGAAGCTCTTCCCCGAAGCTCTACTGGATCGTGAGTTCGCGGGACATCACCGAGCTGAACGTGTGCTGAACGTGGAGGTGTCGTACGTTCGGTACTGAGGATCGGTCGATCGTGAAGACGTACGACTACATCAACTGCGTTATCATAACGCTTCCGCTTACGGTCTATGTGGGTACATAGACAACACTTTCCCCTCTTGTTGCTATGCATCACCATGATCTTGCATGTGCGTAGGAAAATTGTTGAAATTACTACGATCCCCAATAGTGGCATCCGAGCCAGGTTTATGCGTAGATGTTATATGCACGAGTAGAACACAAGTGAGTTGTGGGCGATACAAGTCATATTGCTTACCAGCATGTCATACTTTGGTTTGGCGGTATTGTTGGATGAAGCGGCCCGGACCGACATTACGCGTACGCTTACATGAGACTGGTTCTACCGACGTGCTTTGCACACAGGTGGCTGGCGGGTGTCAGTTGCTCCAACTTTAGTTGAACCGAGTGTGACTACGCCCGGTCCTTATTGAAGGTTAAAACAATACTAACTTGACGAAATATCTTTGTGGTTTTGATGCGTAGGTAAGAACGGTTCCTGCTCAGCCCATAGCAGCCACGTAAAACTTGCAACAACAAAGTAGAGGACGTCTATCTTGTTTTCGCAGGGAATGTTGTGATGTGATATGGTCAAGGCATGATGCTATATTTTATTGTATGAGATGATCATGTTTTGTAACGGAGTTATCGGCAACTGGCAGGAGCCATATGGTTGTCGCTTTATTGTATGCAATGCAATCGCCCTGTAATTGCTTTACTTTATCACTAAGCGATAGCGATAGTCGTAGAAGCAATAGTTGGCGAGACGACAACGATGCTATGGAGGAGATCAAGGTGTCGCGCCGGTGACAATGGTGATCATGATGGTGCTTTGGAGATAGAGATCAAAGGCACAAGATGATGATGGCCATATCATATCACTTATATTGATTGCATGTGATGTTTATCCTTTATGCATCTTATTCTTCTTGATTGACGGTAGCATTATAAGATGATCTCTCACTAAATTTCAAGGTACAAGTGTTCTCCCTGAGTATGCACCGTTGCCAAAGTTCGTCGTGCCGAGACACCACGTGATGATCGGGTGTGATAAGCTCCACGTTCATATACAACGGGTGCAAGCCATTTTTGCACACACAGAAATACGCGGGTTAAACTTGATGAGCCTAGCATATGCAGATATGGCCTCGGAACACTGAGACCGGAAGGTCGAGCGTGAATCATATAGTAGATATGATCAACATAGTGATGTTCACCATTGAAAACTACTCCATCTCACGTGATGATCGAACATGGTTTAGTTGATATGGATCACATGATCACTTAGATTATTAGAGGGATGTCTATCTAAGTGGGAGTTCTTAAATATGATTAATTGAACTCTAATTTATCATGAACTTGGTACCTCATAGTATTTTGCTTGTCTACGTTGTTGTAGATAGATGGCTCGTATTGTTGTTCCCTTAAATTTTAATGCGTTTCTTGAGAAAGCAAAGTTGAAATATGATGCTAGCAATTACACGGACTAGGTCCATAACTTGAGGATTATCCTCATTGCTGCACAGAAGAATTACGTCCTGGAAGCACGGCTGGGTGCCAAACCCGCTGCAGGAGCAACGCCAGATGTTATGAATGTCTGGCAGAGCAAAGCTGATGACTACTCGATAGTTCAGTGTGCCATGCTTTACGGCTTAGAACCAGGACTTCAACGACGTTTTGAACATCATGGAGCATATGAGATGTTCCAGGAGTTGAAGTTAATATTTGAAGCAAATGCCTGGATTAAGATATATGAAGTCTCCAATAAGTTCTACAGCTACAAGTTGGAGGAGAATAGTTGTGTCAGTGAACATATACTCAGAATGTCTGGGTACCATAACCACTTGACTCAACTGGGAGTTAATCTTCCTGATGATAGTGTCATTGACAGAGTTCTTCAATCACTACCACCAAGCTACAAGAGCTTCGTGATGAACTATAATATGCCAAGGATGGATAAGACGATTCCCGAGCTCTTCGCAATGCTAAAAGTTGCGGAGGTAGAAATCAAGAAGGAGCATCAAGTGTTGATGGTTAACAAGACCACCCGTTTCAAGAAAAAGGGTAAAGGGAAGAAGAAAGGGAACTTCAAGAAGAACACCAAACAAGTTGCTGCTCAAGAGAAGAAACCCAAGTCTGGACCTAAGCTTGAGTGCTTCTACTGCAAAGGGACTGGTCACTGGAAGCGGAACTGCCCCAAGTATTTGGCGGATAAGAAGGATGGCAAGGTGAACAAAGGTATATGTGATATACATGTTATTGATGTGTACCTTACTAAAGCTCACAGTAGCACCTGGGTATTTGATACTGGTTTTGTTGCTAATATTTGCAACTTGAAACAGGGACTACAGATTAAGCGAAGATTGGCTAAGGACGAGGTGACGATGCACGTGGGAAATGGTTCCAAAAGTCGATGTGATCGCCATCGGCACGCTACCTCTACGTCTACCTTCGGGATTAGTTTTAGACATGAATAATTGTTATTTGGTGCCAGCGTTGAGCATGAACATTATATCTGGATCTTGTTTGATGCGAGACGGATATTCATTTAAATCAGAAAATAATGGTTGTTCTATTTCCATGAGTAATATCTTTTCTGGTCATGCACCCTTGAAGAGTGGTCTATTTTTAATGTATGTCGATAGTAGTGATACACATATTCATAATGTTGAAGCCAAAAGATGTAGAGTTGATAATGATAGTGCAACTTATTTGTGGCACTGCAGTTTAGGTCATATTGGTGTAAAGCGCATGAAGAAACTCCATTCTGATGGACTTTTGGAATCACTTGATTATGAATCAGTTGGTACTTGCGAACCATGCCTCATGGGCAAGATGACTAAACCGCCGTTCTCCAGAACTATGGAGCGAGCTATAGATTTACTGGAAATCATACATACTGATGTATGTGGTCTGGTGAATATTGAGGCTCATGGCGGGTATGGTTATTTTCTCACCTTCACAGATGATTTGAGCAGATATGGGTATATCTACTTGATGAAACATAAGTCTGAAACATTTGAAAAGTTCAAAGAATTTCAGAGTGAAGTGGAAATTCATCGTAACAAGAAAATAAAGTTTCAACGATCCGATCATGGAGGAGAATAATTGATTTACAAGTTTGGTCTTCATTTGAAACAATGCGGAATAGTTTCGCAACTCACGCCACCTGGGACACCACAGCGTAATGGTGTGTCCGATTGTCGTAATCGTACTTTACTAGATATGGTGCGATCTATGATGTATCGTACTGATTTACCGCTATCATTTTGGGGTTATGCTTTAGAGATAGCTGCATTCATGATAAATAGGGCACCATCTAAATCTGTTGAGACGACGCCTTATGAACTATGGTTTGGCAAGAAACCAAAGTTGTCGTTTCTCAAAGTTTGGGGCTGCGATGCTTATGTGAAAAAGCTTCAACCCGATAAGCTCGAACCCAAATCGGAGAAATGTGTCTTCATAGGATACCCAAAGGAGACTGTTCGGTACACCTTCTATCACAGATCCGAAGGCAAGACTTTTGTTGCCAAGAATGGGTCTTTTCTAGAGAGGGAGTTTCTCACAAAAGAAGTGAGTGGGAGGAAGGTAGAACTTGATGAGGTAAATATACCTACTCCCTTATTGCAAAGTAGTCCATCATAGAAATCGGTTCCCGTGACACCTACACCAATTAGTGAGGAAGCCAATGATGATGATCATGAAACTTCAGATCAAGTTACTACCGAACCTTGTAGGTCAACTGGAGTAAGATCCGCACCAGAGTGGTACGGTAATCCTGCTCTGGAGATCATGTTACTTGATCATGACGAACCTACGAACTATGAGGAAGCGTTGATGAGCAAAGATTCCGCAAAATGGCTTGAGGCCATGAGATCTGAGATGGGATCCATGTATGAGAACAAAATTTGGACTTTGGTTGACTTGCCCGATGATCGGCAAGCCATCGAGAATAAATGGATCTTCAAGAATAAGACTGACTCTGACAGTAACGTTACTGTCTACAAAGCTCGACTTGTTGCGAAAGGTTTTCGACCAGTTCAAGGAGTTGACTACGATGAGACCTTCTCACCCGTAGCGATGCTTAAGTCCGTTCGAATCATGTTAGCAATTGCCGCATTTTATGATTATGAAATTTGGCAAATGGATGTGAAGACTGCATTTTTGAATGGATTTCTAGAAGAAGAGTTGTATATGATGCAACATGAAGGTTTTATCAATCCAAAGGGTGCTAACAAAGTGTGCAAGCTCCAGCGATCCATTTATGGACTGGTGCAAGCCTCTCGGAGTTGGAATAAATGTTTTGATAGTGTGATCAAAGCATATGGTTTTATATAGACTTTTGGAGAAGCCTGTATTTACAAGAAACTGAGTGGGAGCTCTGTAGCATTTCTAATATTATATGTGGATGACATATTGTTGATTGGAAATGATATAGAATTTCTGGATAGCATAAAAGGATACTTGAATAAGAGTTTTTCAATGAAAGACCTCGGTGAAGCTGCTTATATATTGGGCATCAAGATCTATAAAGATAGATCAAGACGCTTAATTGGACTTTCACAAAGCACATACCTTGATAAAGTTTTTCAAAATGGATCAAGCTAAGGAAGGGTTCTTGCCTGTGTTACAAGGTATGAAGTTGAGTAAGACTCAATGCCCGACCACTGCAGAAGATAAAGAGAAAATGAAAAGTGTTCCCTATGCTTCAGTCATAGGCTCTATCATGTATGCAATGCTTTGTACCAGACCTGATGTGTGCCTTGCTATTAGTTTAGCAGGGAGGTACCAAAGTAATCCAGGAGTAGATCACTGGACATCGGTCAAGAACATCCTGAAATACCTAAAAAGGACTAAGGATATGTTTCTCATTTACGAGGTGACAAAGAGCTCGTCATAAATGGTTACGTCGATGCAAGCTTTGACACTGATCCGGACAATTCTAAATTGCAAACCGGATACGTATTTATATTGAACGGTGGAACTGTTAGTTGGAGCAGTTCTAAATAAAGCGTCGTGGCGGGATCTACGTGTGAAGCGGAGTACATAGCTGCTTCGGAAGCAGCAAATGAAGGAGTCTAGATGAAGGAGTTCATATCCGATCTACGTGACAAACCTAGTGCATCGGGTCCAATGAAAATATTTTGTGACAATACTAGTGCAATTGCCTTGGCAAAGGAATCTAGGTTTCACAAGAGAACCAAACACATCAAGAGACGCTTCAATTCCATCCGCGATCAACTCCAGGTGGGAGACATAGAGATTTGCAAGATACATACGTATCTGAATGTTGCAGACCTGTTGACTAAGCCTCTCTCACGAGAAAAACATGATCAGCACCAAGGCTCCATGGGTTTTAGAATCATTACTGTGTAATCTAGATTATTTACTCTAGTGCAAGTGGGAGACTGAAGGAAATATGCCCTAGAGGCAATAATAAAGTTATTATTTATTTCCTTATTTCATGATAGATGTTTATTATTCATGCTAGAATTGTATTAACAGGAAACATAAAACATGTGTGAATACATAGACAAACAGAGTATCACTAGTATGCCTCTACTTCACTAGCTCGTTGATTAGAGATGGTTATGCTTCCTAACCATAGACATGAGTTGTCATTTTATAAACGGGATCACATCATTAGGAGAATGATGTGATTGACTTGACCTATTCTGTTAGCTTAGCACTTGATCGTTTTAGTTTAGTGCTATTGCTCTCTTCATGACCTATACATGTTCCTATGACTATGAGATTACGCAACTCCCGATTACCGGAGGAACACTTTGTGTGATACCAAATGTCACAACATAACTGGGTGATTATAAAGGTGCTCTACAGGTGTCTCCAATGGTACTTGTTGAGTTGGCATAGATCGAGATTAGGATTTGTCACTCCATTTATCGGAGAGGTATCTCTGGCCCTCTCGGTAATGCACATTACTATAAGCCTTGCAAGCAATGTGACTAATGACTTAGTTGCGGGATGATGCATTACGGAACGAGTAAAGAGACTTGCTGGTAATGAGATTGAACTAGGTATTGAGATACTGACGATCGAATCTCGGACAAGTAACATACCGATGACAAAGGGAACAACGTATGTTGTTATGCGGTTTGACCGATAAAGATCTTCGTAGAATATGTAGGAACCAATATGAGCATCGAGGTTCCGCTATTGGTTATCGAGCGGAGACATGTCTCGGTCATATCTACATAGTTCTCAAACCCTTAGGGTCCGCACGCTTAAAGTTCTGTGACGATCGGTATTATGAGTTTATGTGATTTGATGTACCGAAGGTAGTTCGGAGTCCATAATGTGATCGCGGACATGACGAGGAGTCTCGAAATAGTTGAGACATAAAGATTGATATATTGGACGACTATATTCGGATACCAGAAGTGTTCTGGGTGCTTTCGGAGAAAACCGGAGTGCCGGAGGGTTACGGGAACCCCCCGGGAGAAGTAATGGGCCACATGGGCCTTAGTGGAGAGAGAGAGGGCCGGCCAAGGTAGGCCGCGCGCCCCCTCCCCCTCTGGTCCGAATTGGACTAGGGAAGGGGGGCGGCGCCCCCCTTTCCTTCTCCTTCTCCTCCTTCCTTTCCCCCTCCTATTAGGAGTAGGAAAGGGGGAGTCCTACTCCTACTAGGAGGAGGACTCCTCCTCCTGGCGCGCCCTGCAAGGGCCATCCGCCCCCCTTGCTCCTTTATATACGGGGGCAGGGGCACCCTAGAACACACAAGTTGATCATTGATCTTTCGTAGCCATGTGCAGTGCCCCCCTCCACCATAATCCACCTCAGTCATATCATAGCGTTGCTTAGACGAAGCCCTGCGTCGGTAGCTTCATCAACACCACCACCACGCCGTTGTTCTGACGAAGCGCTTCCCCAAAGCTCTACTGGATCATGAGTTCGCGGGATGTCACCGAGCTAAACGTGTGCTGAACACGGAGGTGCCGTATGTTCGGTACTGAGGATCAGTCGATCGTGAAGATATACGACTACATCAACCGCGTCGTCATAACGCTTCCTCTTACGGTCTACGAGGGTACATAGACAACACTCTCCCCTCTCGTTGCTATACATCACCATGATCTTGCGTGTGAGTAGGAAAATTATTGAAATTACTACATTCCCCAACGGCTAGATGGCTTCATCTCTCTCTTGATTCTCAATACAATGGTCTCTTGGAGATCCATATGATGTAACTCTCTCTGCAGTGTATTTGTTGGGATCTGATGAACTTTGAGTTTATGATCAGTCATGTCTTTTGATATCCATGAAAGTTATTTGAGTTTCTTTGATCTCTTATAGCCTTGTATTTCTTCTCTGATATTTGGGTTTTGTTTGGCCAACTTCATCTATTTATCTTGCAATGGGAACAGGTACCCGGTAGTGGGTTCGATCTTATGGTGCTTGATCCCAGTGACAGAAAGGGAACCGACATGTATGTATCAATGCTACTAAGGATAAAAAGATCGGATCTATATCTATGCAATAGATAAACGGATCTTGTCTACATCATGTCATCGTTCTTACTGCATTACTCCGTTTTCCATGAACTTAATACACTAGATGCATGATGGATAGCGGTCGATGTGTGGAGTAATAGTAGTAGATGCAGGCAAGAGTCGGTCTACTAATCTGGGACATGATGCCTATGTAATGATCATTGCCTGGATATCATCATAATTATTTGAGGTTCTATCAATTGCCCAACAGTAATTTGTCTACCCACCGTTTGCTATCTTTCTCGAGAGAAGCCACTAGTGAAACCTACGGCCCCGGGTCTTCTTCCTCATATACTTGCTTGCGATTTACTTTTCCTTTGCATATTTATTCAGATCTATTAAACCAAAAATACAAAAATACTTTGCTGCACTTTATTTTATTTGCGATCTATTATTTCAATCTACTACAAATTTCCGGCATCGTTACCCGAAAGGGATTGACAACCCCTTTAATACGTCGGGTTGCGAGGTGTTGTTATTTGTGTGCAGGTGTTGTTGATGCTGTGTTGCTTGGTTCTCCTACTGGTTCGATAACCTTGGTTTCTTCACTGAGGGAAATACCTACCGTCGTTGTGCTGCATCATCCCTTCCTCTTTGGGGAAATATCAATGTAGTCCTAGCAGATAGGAGCTTTTCTGGCGCTATAGTCAGAGAGCAATCAAAAGGAATTTCTGGCGCCGTTTCCGGGGAGTATCTTCTTAATAACCAGGTTCCTAATCACAAATCTCATCTCCTCGCAATTTACATTATTTTCCATTTACCTCTCGTTTTCATCTCCCCCACTTCACAAAAATTTGTCGTTTTATTCGCCTCTCTTTCTCGTTCGCCGTTTTCTTGTGGGATCTGCTTTTGAGCGCAATCTTGTTGTGTAGTCATCATGATTCAAGAGAACACCAGGTTAGGTGATTTCTCAAATACCAAAAACAATGATTTTATTGGCACTCCATTTGCTCCTCCCTCCACTAGTGTAGAGACTTGCGATATTAATACTGCTTTGCTGAATCTTGTTATGAAAGACCAATTTTCTGGTACTCCTAATGAGGATGTCGCGTCCCATATTAATACCTTCATGGAATTATGCGATATGTAAAAGAAAAAAGATGTGGACAATGATGTGTTCAAGATGAAATTATTTATGTTTTCTTTGCGTGATTCTGAAAATTTTGGTTCTCTTCTTTGCCTCGCAATAGTATCGATTCTTGGAATAAGTGCAAAGATGCTTTTATCACTAAGTATTTTCCTCCAGCAAAAATTATTTCCCTTAGAACCCAGATCATGAATTTCAAGCAACTTGAACATGAGCATGTTTCACAATCTTGGGAAAGGATGAAAATGATGCTAAGGAATTGCCCAACTCATGGGTTAAATCTTTGGATGATCATACAAATTTTTTATGCGGGGTTGAATTTTGTTTCTCGTAATCCTTTAGATTCCACCGCGGGTGGTAATTTTATGGAAATTACTTTGGGTGAAGCCACCGGATTGCTTGATAATATTATGGCAAATTATTTGCAATGGCATACCGAAAGAGCTCCTACTAGTAAAAAAGTTAATTCGGTTGAAGAAATTTCTTCTTTGAGTGAAAAAGTTGATGCTCTTGTGAAATTGGTTGCTAGTAGAAGTTATCCTATTGATCTTAATGATATGCCTTTGTCTACCCTGATTGAGCAAAATAGTGATGCCATAGATGTGAATTTTATCTCTCGGAATAATTTCAACAACAATGCTTATAGAGGTAATTCTAATCCTAGGCCTTTTCCTAGTAATTCCTCTAATAATTATGGTAATTCCTATGGAAATAAATCTTAGGAACACCTCTGATCTTGAGAATAATATTAAAGAATTTATCAACACGCAACAAAATTTCAACACTTCCATAGAAGAAAAGTTGAATAAGATTAATGATTTGTCTAGAAGTGTTGATATAATTGCTCATGATGTGGAAAATATCAAGATGAAAATTTTTGTGCCTAAGGTTGATGAATCAATTAAAGCTCTTTATGTGTCTATGGATGAAAGTAATAAAAGAACCGCTATGCTTAGAGCTAAAGAGAATTTTTAGAAAAAGCGTTTTCTAGTGATTTCTTTCGCAAAAGTGATGAAGATCTTAAAATGATTAGTGTTTCTTCTATTGATTCTTTGTTTAGTAAAGTTAAGATTGATGAAAAAGGGACTGGAGAAGAGTCATCTTTAGGTAGAAGGCATTCCAATATTTCGGAGGGTGAAAATCTTGTTGAAAAAATTGGTGAAAGTGGGTTTGGAGAGTCAAAACTTTGGCTAGTGATGTACCCACTCTTTTGGATTACAAAGACTTTAATTATGATATTTGCTCTTTGGTTGATTGTATTTCTTTGTTTCAATCCTCAATAAATTCACCCCATGCTCATGAACAAAATAAAGCTTTTACTAAACATATTTTTTATGCTATGATGAAAGCTTTGGAAGAAAAATTGGAATTAGAAGTTTCAATTCCTAGAAAATTGCATTATGAATGGGAACTTACTATCAAAGTCAATATTAAAAATTATGAGTGTTTTGCTTTGTGTGACTTGGGTGCTAGTGTTTCTACAATTCCGAAATCTTTATGTGATGTGCTTGGTCTTACGAATCTTGAAGAATGTTCTTTGAATTTGCACTTGGCGGATTCTACTACTAAAAAGCCTATGGGAAGAATTAATGATGTTCTTATTCTTGCAAATAGAAATTATCTGAACATAGATTTTATTGTTCTTGATATTGATTGCAATCCGTCTTGTCCAATTATTCTTGGTAGACCGTTTTTGCGCACTATCGGTGTCGTGATTGATATGAAAGAAGGCAATATTAAGTTCCAATTTCCTTTGAGGAAGGGTATGGACAGACATAGGAGCGAAGTGAAACACATGCCGGCCAGTCAAGTGTCCTGAGCAGTAGTGCTGGGCTAGCAGGACTCCGGTGAACCAGGCTATAGCGGACTACTATGGCTCAAGGAGCACTAGACTACATTTCCCCATAAGAGAGGCTACCAAGGATAAACAACTAGATTGTCGGATCCCACACATACCAAGCATTTCAATCATACACACAATATGCTCGATAAGTGTAAATACAACATGGCATCACAACAAAACTCTACAACTCAAGTACTTTATTTAAAGGCTCCGGAGAGCCATACATAACATGTTCATACAGGTAGTCACAAGACCCGACACTCAAGTCATACAAGCATACAAGCACATGCGGAAGCAAATAAGTCTGAGTACAGACTCTAGAAAGAAAGAAGGCTTGTCGAAGCCTGTCTATCTACATAGGGCGCTCCATGGCCAGGATCACCACCTGGGTGGCAAGTGACTCATCGACGTCGAGGTCTACGTAAAACCCATCGGAGGGGGTGGCGTTGTCGTCTAAAAACAGTAATTAAAGCAACATGAGTACAAAGGTACTCAGCAAGTCTTACAACAAATCCTACTATACATGCTTATTCTCAAGAAGGTGGTGGAGTTTAATGCAGCAAGCCAACTTTGACTCTTGGCTAAGCTATCCTACGAGACACCACTGTAAAATAGTTTTCGCACACGAGTCCTCTAATCCCGAACACAATACTCCACCGGGGATCCTCCTCGTCATCCTACGAGAGGGCCATCCTCGTTACTCACACTTATCTTGAGTCTTTCAGTAGTAACCATTAACTTGTCTATGAACTGTATAGGCAACCAACTAGTCCTTTACCGCGGACACGTCTATTCGAATATGTGATGTTAACCCTGCAGGGGTGTACTTTTTCATACACGCTCTCACCACTTATCGTCGTTTACACGGCATGTACTCGACAACCTTCAAGCGGAAGCCCAACGAGGGTGTCGACCACGGCCTACCTAAACACTCAAGTCTCTAGTCCAGGTTTATCGCCTATCCAGGTTCCATCCGCAGGGAGTCCGACCGAGGTTTCCACATACGGCCCCGAACGATGTGAACAGGGTTCCCGAGACAAGAAACGGGTGACTCGGTACACCATGCCACGGTGTATCTACCGCATCATAGACCACCCCTAGGGTCAGCGCTACGCACGGCTTCCAACAGATAACCTTCAAACACCAGAAACTAAATGCAACTCCTGGACAGAGTACTAGGGTGATTAAGAAGCCGAGAGGGTCCATTGGTTTCAGGCCCAATGCATGGTAGTAACTGATCCTTGAATCATACATACAGATCTCAATTCTTAGGGACGGCCTCAATGAAACAACCCACCATGTACTCCTACATGGCCTCTCATTGATACCTTTACCAAATCATGTTCAACACAACCCTCACATTACCGATGTAATCATTTCACTCTAGCCCATCACCCAGATGAACCAGACCCGACACAAATCTAAGCATAGCAGGCATAGCAAGGTAGGAAACACATACATGGCTCAATCAACTCCTACACATGCTAGTGGGTTCCATCTAGTTACTATGGCAATGATAGGTCATGCAGAGGATAAGGGTTCAACTACCGCAGCACACATCAGTTTGAAACGTTGTTGTCTTAATGCAGTAAATGAGAGCAGAAGCGAGAATATGGGATTGTATCGATACGATCAATGGGGCTGCTTGCCTGATGGAGTAGTAGTAGGGTACTGCCCTTCAGCTGGATACTCGGAAATATCCTCGGAGGCAGAACCTACCACGAAAGACACCACAGAACACAATCATCACATGGCAATATGCAACAATATGATGCATGCTATGTCATGGCAATATGAGGTGTCCTGCCTAATGCATTGTGAAACAAGTTGGTTTGGGTCCATTTGAATCTTCAAATGGAAGCTTATGTTCTTAAGCATTATAAGTGTATTAGCTTGTTTCACCTAATCAGCAAGGTTAAAGTGTTTTGTCATGCATGAAACCATTACAGATGGAAAGATTGAATTTTTCTGATCAAATTTCATATATAAATCTTTGCATTTGGAGTTACAGATTAAAAGTTATGAATTTTTGAAGTTTGTAATAATTTCTGGAATTTCCTGAATAAGATTAAATCTAGAAAAGTCCATTACTGCGTCAGCATTGTGTCAGCACTCTATCAGCAGGTCAACAGGCAGCTCAGGTCAAACCTGACCAGTGGACGCACTGGTCAATGACACCGTTAGTTAACTAACTAATTAAGGTTAGTTAGTGCTAATCTAGGTTTGACCAGGGATGGGGCCCAAATGTCAGTGACTCAGGGGGGTCAAATCCCTGGTTAGCGGGGTCAAAGCACCGGCGTTTAAACGCCGGTGACGACCAGACGCGGCGGGGCAGCGCGGGATTCGCGCTCCGGCGACCAAAAGTACGGCGGAGGCATCTACATGATGCGGGCGCTCCCTCGCATCAAGTGGTGGTGGTGGTTGGACCGGCGGTGGCTGAAAACATCGTCGGTGACGACTTCGGCAGCTGCCGGAGCTCGGGTGAGCTCGGGGTCGTCGCTACGACGGGCGTGGCGACGTGGGGTTAGCTCCTACATGCTCTACGTGGTGCGGTGAGCAAGAAGGACGTGACGGCTGAGCCGTTGCGTGGCGGGAGTCACGCCGGTGGTGAGCACAGGAGGTGGCGGGTGCGGGTGAGCCCGGTGCGGTGCGTATGGTGTACGAGAGAGAGAACGGAGAGGGGGAGGACGGGAAGCAGCTCACAGCGGTCTCGATGAGCTGGTCAGCGAGGTCAGGGAAGAGCTGGAGCGGTCGAGGTAGCGAGGGGGATCTCCGGCGATGGCGGATCGAGACGGGCTCGGTGCAGCGTCTCTGGGGCGAGCGAGCGCTCGGGGATCGGTCAAGGCAAAGCAGTGGACGACGGCGAAGCTTGTTGGCACAGCGAGGCGATGAGTGGACGGCGGTGGCTGCGGGCTTCACGACGGCGCGGGCGCGGCTGTGTCGGCCATGGCGTCGAGGGTGCGAGGGAGAGAGCAGGGGGAGTGTGAGGTGTCGGCTAGACCGGGGCGACACCAAGGAGGCGTTCGCGGCATCGAGGCGGTGGCCAGGCCATGCAGACGAGCAGGGTGGTGGCGTGGTGAGCTCGGGCGCGTGCGCCGTGTCCCTCCTCTGCCTACTAGCAGAGGTAGGCAGTGACTAGCACGGGCCAGGACAGTGCTAGGCCAGCCAGTGGGCTGCCAGGTGGGCTGCGCCAGGTAAGTGGCTGGATCCTTTCTCTCTCTCCTTTTTTCTGTTTTTTTTATTATTTCTGTAACTTTAGGGCTTTATTAAAAATGCCAGGGCATTTCCAAAAATCATAAAACTAATCATGGCTACTTCTTAGAATATATCCAACAGTAAACATTTTAGTTTATGATTATTTGAGCATTTAAAATATTCTATAGCATTTAAATGCCCAAATGCAAATACTATATGAATTAATCCAATGACCTTAAGATGTCCTAGAAAAGTGTGCAGCATTTTTGTCAAAGGTTTTAACCCAAAACAAAAATGGTGGACTTTTTAGAAGGGCATTTCAGGTTCATTGAAAAAGTTTTTAGTAAACCCTAGTTGTTCCAGGGGGGTGCTGGGGGTTCTGTCATCCCCATTTCAGTTTTTTATGGGAAATTAAACATGATGCAACACTCTAATGCATGAACTAGCTAGGGTGTGACAACTCACCCCCACTCGAAAGAATCTCATCCCGAGATTTAGGATCCGTTGGGAAGAAGGTGGGGTACTCGAAAAGACGATCCTCCCTTTCCCAAGTGGCTTCCTTTTCGGAATGGTGTGACCATTGAACCTTGAGAAACTTGGTGTTATGACGTCAAGTGGTATGCTCGGCTTGATCAAGGATACAAATGGGATATTCCCGATAAGTGAGATTATCTTGTAGATCAAGCGTTTCGTGGTCCACTCCACGGATAGGATCCGCGAAGCAACGCCTATGTTGAGAAACGTGGAAGACATCGTGAACTCTGGAAAGATGTGGAGGTAGTTCCAATTGGTAGGCAACTTCTCCTCGTTTGGCAAGAATGCGAAAGGGTCCAATGTAACGAGGAGCCAATTTGCCTTTGATACCTAAACGATGGGTTCCCTTTAACGGAGTAACCCGAAGGTAAGCCTTCTCGCCGACTTCATAAGTCATGAGCTTATGTTTACAGTCATATTGGCTCTTTTGACGAGATTGTGTTGTTTTCAATTTCTCACGAATAACGTGAACCTGCTCTTCTGCTTCCTGAATCATATCCAGGCCAAAGAGTTGTCTTTCCCGGTTTCTGACCAGTTAAGAGGCGTTCGACATTTTCGTCCATAGAGAACTTCAAAAGGAGCTTTGCCCAAGCTAGCTTGATAACTGTTGTTATAAGAGAACTCTGCGAATGGAAGGCATTTCTCCCAATCCATTCCAAACGAGATGACAAAAGCTCAGAGCATATCTTCCAGAATTTGATTTACTCGCTCTACCTGACCACTTGATTGGGGGTGGAAGGCGGTGCTAAAAGAGAGACGAGTTCCCATAGCATTTTGGAAACTTCCCCAAAATCGAGAGGTGAAGAGACTCCCACGGTCTGAGTTAATTTCCAATGGGACACCATGAAGAGACACTATTCGGGAGATGTATAGGTCAGCTAGCTGGCTAGCAGTGATACTCTCACGAACAAGTAGGAAGTGAGCTACTTTGGAAAGACGGTCGATCACGATGAAGATAGCATTATTCCCTCTCTTGGTCCTGGGAAACCCAGTAATGAAATCCATACTGATTTTATCCCATTTCCATTCAGGAATAGCCAAAGGTTGAAGGGTGCCAGTAGGCCGTTGATGCTCTGCTTTAACACAACGACAGACGTCGCAACTAGCAATGTATTGAGCAATTTCTCTCTTCATTCTAGTCCACCAAAACCTCTGGCGTAGGTCTTGATACATTTTAGTACTACCAGGATGAGTGGCGAGAGGGGATTCATGAGCTTCCTTAAGGATCAGCCGCCTCAGGTTTCGTGCTTTGGGAACCACTAAACGGTTTCCAAAGTATACGACACCTTGATCATCAACGGAGAAACAATTCGCGACTCCTTTCTTAATGTTTCTCTTGATACGGGAGATTCCTGGATCTACCTTCTGTGCCTTGATGATCTGATCCATAAGGGTAGGTTTCGCCACTAGGGTGGATAGGAATCCTTGAGGAACAATGTGAAGATTAAGCTTACGAAATTCCTCGTGGAGAAGTGGTTGACTTTGTTGTAACATCAGGTTGTTACAATAAGATTTACAAATTAGCGCATCAGCCATGACATTGGCCTTGCCCGGGGTGTAAGTTATTTCTAAGTCGTAATCCGAGATCAACTCGACCCAATGTCTTTGCCTGAGATTCAAATCCGGTTGGGTGAAGATATATTTCAGACTTTGGTGATCAGTGGAGATCTCGCAACGATTGCCGAGAAGGTAATGTCGCCAAGTTTTAAGTGCATGGACTACCGCTGCAAGCTCTAGATCATGTGTGGGATAGTTTTCCTCATGGGGGTGTAATTTCCATGAAACATAGGCAATTACCTGACAATCTTGCATGAGTATGCAACCTAGTCCTTGTCGCAAGGCGTCGCAATAGATAATAAAGTCCTTGGAGAAATCTGGTGGTACCAGTACGGGAGTAGATGTCAGGCGTCTTTTCAGTTCCTGAAAGCTGAACTCGCACTGTGGGGTCCACTCGAACTTTTTATCTTTCTTGAGGAGTTCAGTTAGAGGTTTAGCAACCTTGGAGAAATTCTCGATGAAGCGGCGACAATAGCTTGCTAAGCCAAGGAAGCTCCAAACTTGCTTGACCGTTTCAGGTGGAGTCCAATCAAGGACAGCTTGAACTCGCTCGAGATTGACAGCAATACCCTTACCAGAGATTACATGGCCTAGATAGGTCACTTCGGGCAACCAAAATTCACACTTGGAGAATTTGGCATAAAGGCGACGCTCTCGAAGTTTCGTCAATACTAGCCTTAGATGTTTGGCATGTTCCTCCTCACTGTTGGAGTAGATGAGTATATCATCGAGGTATACTACGACGAATTTATCCAAATACTCCATGAAGACCGAGTTCATTAACCGAGAGAAAGTGGCTGGGGCATTGGTTAAACCGAAGGACATAACGGTGTACTCGTATTGGCCATAGCGAGTAACAAAGGCCGTTTTGGGAATGTCCCCATTTTTTATTTTGATTTGATGGTAGCCCAACCTCAAATCCATCTTGGAAAAGACTGAGGATCCAGCGAGCTGGTCATACAGATCGTTGATCCTGGGGAGCGGATACTTGTTCTTGATAGTGACCAAGTTGACAGGTCGGTAATCTACAACCATCCGATCCGTTCCATCCTTCTTCTTAACGAAGAGGACGGGGCAAGCCCAAGGAGAAGAACTAGGACGGATGAAACCCTTTTTCAAGGACTCATTGAGTTGGTTCTTAAGCTCGGCTAGTTCTAAGGGTGCCATCTTATAGGGTCTCCTAGAAATTGGAACGGTTCCTGGAACAAGGTCTATCAATAACTCGACATCCCTGTCAGATGGAACACCTGGCAGTTCTTCTAGAAAGACATCCGGGAAGTCTCGGACTACCGGAATATCTTCAAGGTCTGGAAGAGGGTTGGCATTTACGGAGTAAAGCTGGCGCTTGGCCACTCGAGTTAAGACATTGACTGTCTTGCCCGATGGGTGAGTAAGTTGAACAGTTCTAGTAGAACAATCAATCTTAGCATAATGGGCTGACATCCAGTCCATACCCAAGATGATGTTTATGTCCGAGGACTTGAGAGCTATTAAGGATGCAAGGAAGACAAGTCTATCGACAAGAATTTCATTCCCATGGCTTACTCTAGAAGTTTGCCATTTGGAACCCGGAGTTTGAATTACCATGGAAGTGGGCATGTCACAGAATGTCGTGTTATGCAATCGAGCATAGTTCTCAGATATGAATGAATGAGATGCTCCAGTATCGAAAAGAACAGTTGTCGGATGACAATTAACAAGGAGCGTACCAAGGACGACGTTAGGATCATCATGAGCCTCCTCAGCTGAGACGTAGTTGACATGGCCACGTGCAGTGGTGGCTGGCTTGGCGTAGAATGTCTTTCCCGCTGGCTTACCACGGCCAATGGGCTTTCCAGACTGGTTAGGGTTGTTGTTCTGGGGACACTCTCGACTGTATTGACCCGGCTCTCCACACTTGAAACATGTCACAACATTGGGGCGTGGAGCAGCATTAGCAGCGGGGACACCATAGGACTTAGGCGGTGCAAACTGCTGGTTGGGGCGAGGCGCCTCAAAGGATGGCCTCGGAATGAACCTGGGTGGCAGCGCTGTGCTTGGAATCCACACCCGGTGCTTCTGAGATCCAGAGCCGGATGTAGAACCAAAATAACGAGAGTGCTTGCGTGAAGCGTCACGGTCAGTCTGGCCTGTCTCAGCACTGATGGCTTTATTGACCAACTTTTGGAAGGAGGTGCACTCGTGCAGGCGAAGATCACGGTGAAGCTCGGGGCTAAGTCCCTTGCGGAACCTTGCCTGCTTCTTAGCGTCGGTGGATACCTCTTCAGGATCATAACGTGTCAGATTCCCAAATTCACGACAATATGCATCCACAGTCAGTCTGCCTTGGGTGAAATTGCAGAACTCTTCCCTCTTACGATCCATGAGACCTTCCGGGATGTGATGCTCATGGAAAGCCTCACTGAATTCAGCCCAAGTAGTGATCTGGCCGACCGGGCGCATAGCCTCAAAGTTTTCCCACCAAAGGCTAGCAGGGCCTTCGAGGTGATAGGCAGCATAGGTAACCTTATCAGCTTCGGCTACATTGGCAGAACGTAGCTTGTGGGTGATGCTGCGAAGCCAGTCATCCGCGTCGAGGGGCTCGATGGAATGATTAAACTTTGGTGGGTACAACTTGATAAAGTCATTGATTGACACCAAGTCGTTTCGTTGTTGACGTGCAGCGTTCTGCTCAATCCGCTCCAGCAAGCGGTTAGTCTCTTGCTTGTTTCTTTCTGCCTCCAGCATAACTTCGGCCAGAGAAGGCGGGTGAGGTAGATTTTCACCCCTAGCTGCACTGGCTTCCCCCTGCTCTGGGGCAGCAGGGTTTTTGCGGGTGTTGACCATCCTAGGAAAAACAAGACAACGGTTTAGACAAGGATGGCACAAACTTGGCAAGGAAGTGCAGAATGTAATGGATAACATGGAATGCTGAGATGTTCATTGCACGACATGGTAATATAGAAACTGCCACATATATACCATTGGGCATACACACCGTACATAGTTTAGTACAAGCCCAGGCTAGAGTACAACTACGGTGAAAGACATTACGTCTCATCGGAGGCATTCGAAGCTCCTATACATTATTTTTCTACACCTCCGGAGCGTGATACACACCAAGTCATATCCCACAGTCACGCAGGACTGTGGAGAATACAACTATTATAGTACTAGTGAAACTACTACTAGCTCAGGCGGCTTCGTAGTAATCCTCGTAAAAGTCACCACCAAAGCCTGGAAGTGGAACATGATCATCTGGGAACAGACGATCCAGCGGAGCCTGCGGACCATAGGGACTCGAATGTGGCCTTGGTCCCACAAACGGTGGCCGACAGGGACCACAAGGAGGGGTGATGCCTCCTACATCACGCCACTCCATACAATCTGGCAATCCAGGCCGCGTAGGGTATAGGTCCCTCATGTCCATGTATCCTGCCTGCACAGCAGGTGCAAACCGAGTCAAGGTGGCCTAGTGATCAGAACGAGTGTTGAGAAGCTCCATACGCAAGGCCCGATTTTCACGGTCCTTATCCTCGAGCATCTCGGCACTGGTGCGGAGTAGTGACTCCTCATGTGTAGAGTCATAGTACAAAGCCTGATAGTACCCCTGTGCTCCAGGGAGTGAGGCTGGCATATAGCGGAAATCAGTGTTCTGAAGTAAGGCAGTCCTGGCTCGAATGATAGTCATCGTTGAGTAAGCTGCATCCTGCACAGACATCTCAATAGTGACCCAAGTCCATAGGAGAGGTGAAGGGGTTTAGTGGCTCGAGGATAAGAGGGATATATCCTGACGATACAAAGGTACTGGCTCTGGTTGAAGTCTCGGAACTGCTCCTCGACGGTATATTCCAGATACCATCGATAGCCTGTCTCGACCATCACTCGAACCAACATGGCTGTGTGACCGGGTACATCGAGGCACCGGGTCAGACGAACCACTTGGTTCTGGGAACGGGTGGCCATCTGGAAGCACAGAATAATGCAAAGGCATTAGAATTTTCTAGGAGAAATCGGACAGCATAACGGCTGTAAATGCTCAGAAAATGATTTGAGACATTCACAACAGTTTGCAAAACCACTCAACAACATCATATCAAGGTTCTGGTTCAACTGACAACATACTAAAAGTAGTAGAAACTGTACTGAGGCTTGTAACAGCAATCCTATAAGCTACTACGGATTAGTAACACGTGAACCTGATAGAGAGAAGAGAGCCTAGTCCTTAACCCACGTAGAAAGAGAAGAGAATGACTCAGATCAGAGGGCATAAGGTAAAGGAGTAAAAGAGCCTTACATTCCCTCCCACAATCAATTCCCCTACATATAACTAAAGCATTTCTAGACTTGACATCGACCAGTTTGGCTCAACAAACCTACAGGCAGTCCAGCTCTGATGCCAACGCTGTTAGGACCCCGATTCCAAGCTACATCGATCTAGCCGGTAACACCTCATATCACTTTGCGGCCTCACGCACGGTATCCCCACGGGTGTCGCGTTACCATGGCCCGGTACCGTTTGCGCCTTTTGGCTCACATATATGATAGTGTCGCTAGCATCCATATGACAGAGAACCCGGGTCGACATGGCTAGTCGTGAACCCAAAGCGGCACAGACCTATGGGGACAAGCATACATGAATCACATCGAGCATGTCGGTCAACAGCATGTGAATCCGCGCTGTAGCACTAGGCTAACAGGACTCCGGGGAACCCGGGCTGTAGCAGGCTAGGCAGGACTCCGGAGGTCACCGCGTGACATTTCCCCGAAGGGAAAGACATAGGAACGAAGTGAAACACATGCCGGCTAGTCAAGTGTCCTGAGCAGTAGTGCTGGGCTAGCAGGACTCCGGTGAACCGGGCTGTAGCGGACTACTATGGCTCAAGGAGCACTAGACTACATTTCCCCATAAGAGAGGCTGCCAAGGATAAACAACTAGATTGTCGGATCCCACACATACCAAGCATTTCAATCATACACACAATATGCTCGATATGTGTAAATACAACATGGCATCACAACAAAACTCTACAACTCAAGTACTTTATTTAAAGGCTCCGGAGAGCCATACATAACATGTTCATACAGGTAGGGGTCACAAGACCCGACACTCAAGTCATACAAGCATACAAGCACATGCGGAAGCAAATAAGTCTGAGTACAGACTCTTGAAAGAAAGAAGGCTTGTCGAAGCCTTGTCTATCTACACAGGGCCCTCCATGGCCAGGATCACCACCTGGGTGCTAAGTTACTCACCAACGTCGAGGTCTACTTAAAACCCATCGGAGGGGCGGTGTTGTCATCTGAAAACAATAATTAAAGCAACATGAGTACAAAGGTACTCAGCAAGTCTTACAACAGATCCTACTATACATGCTTATTCTCAAGAAGGTGGTGGAGTTTAATGCAGCAAGCCAGCTTTGACTCTTGGCACCACTGTAAAATAGTTTTCGCACACAAGTCCACTAATCACCAACACAATACTCCACCAGGGATCCTCCCTCGTCATCCTACGAGAGGGCCATCCTCGGTACTCACACTTATCTTGAGTCTTTTGGTAGTAACCATTAACTTGTCTATGAACTGTATAGGCAACCAAGTAGTCCTTTACCGCGGACGCGGCTATTCGAATGGATGATGTTAACCCTGCAGGGGTGTACTTCTTCAGGCACGCTCTGACCACTTATCGTTGTTTACAAGACATGTACTCGCCAACCTTCAAGCGGAAGCCCAACGAGGGTGTCGACCACGGCCTACCTAAACACTCAAGTCTCTAGTCCAGATTTATCGCCTATCCAGGTTCCATCCGCAGGGAGTCCGGCCGAGGTTTCCACACACGACCCCGAACGATGTGAACAGGGTTCCCGAGAAACCAAACGGGTGACTCGGTACACTGTGCCATGGTGTATCTACCGCATCATAGCCCACCCCTAGGGTCAGCGCTACGCACGGCCGCCAACACATAACCTACAGACACCAGAAACTAATTGCAACTCCTGGACAGAGTACTAGGGTGATTAAGAAGCCGAGAGGGTCCATTGGTTTCGGGCCCAATGCATGGTAGTAACTGATTCTTGAATCACACATACAGATCTCAGTTCTTAGGGACGGCCTCAATGAAACAACCCACCATGTACTCCTACATGGCCTCTCATCGATACCTTTACCAAATCATGTTCAACACAACCCTCACATTACCGACTTAATCATTTCACTCTAGCCCATCACCCAGATGAACCAGACCCGACACAACTCTAAGCATGGCAGGCATAGCAACGTAGGAAACACATACATGGCTCAATCAACTCCTACACATGCTAGTGGGTTTCATCTAGTTACTGTGGCAATGACAGGTCATGCAGAGGATAAGGGTTCAACTACCGCAGCACATAGCAGTTTGAAACATTGTTGTCTTAATGCAGTAAATGAGAGCAGAAGCGAGAACATGGGATTGTATCGATATGATCAATGGGACTGCTTGCCTGATGGAGTAGTAGTAGGGTACTGCCCTTCAGCTGGATACTCGGAAATTTCCTCGGAGGCAGAACCTTCCACGAAAGACACCACAGAACACAATCATCACATGGCAATATACAACAATATGATGCATGCTATGTCATGGCAATATGAGGTGTCCTGCCTAATGCAATGTGAAACAAGTTGGTTTGGGTCCATTTGAATCAAAGATTCAAATGGAAGCTTATGTTCTTAAGCATTATAAGTGTATTAGCTTGTTTCACCTAATCAGCAAGGTTAAAGTGTTTTGTCATGCATGAAACCATTACAGATGGAAAGATTGAATTTTTCTGATCAAATTTCATATATAAATCTTTGCATTTGGAGTTACAGATTAAAAGTTATGAATTTTTGAAGTTTGTAATAATTTCTGGAATTTCCTGAATAAGATTAAATCCAGAAAAGTCCATTACTGCGTCAGCACTGCATCAGCAGGTCAACAGGCGACTCAGATCAAACCTGACCAGTGGGACCCACTGGTCAGTGACACCGTTAGTTAACTAACTAATTAGGGTTAGTTAGTGCTAATCTAGGTTTGACCAGGGACGGGGCCCACATGTCAGTGACTCAGGGGGGTCAATTCCCTGGTCAGCGGGGTCAAAGCACCGGTGTTTAAACGCAGGCGATGACCAGACGCGGCGGGGCAGCACGGGATTCGCGCTTCGGCGACCAAAAGTACGGCGGAGGCCATCTACATGATGCGGGCGCTCCCCCGCGTCGAGTGGTGGTGGTGGTTCGACCGGGGGTGGCTGAAAACGTCGCCGGCAATGACTTCGGCGGCTGCCGGAGCTCAGGTGAGCTCGGGGTCGTTGCTACGACGGGCGTGGTGGCGTGGGGTTACCTCCTACGTGCTCTACGTGGTGCGGTGAGCAAGAAGGACGTGATGGCTGAGCCGTTGCATGGCCGGAGTCATGCCGGCAGTGAGCACAGGCGGCGGTGGGTGCGGGTGAGCCCGGTGCAGTGCGTACGGTGTACGAGAGAGAGAACGGAGAGGGGGAGGACGGGCAGCAGCTCACAGCGGTCTCGACGAGCTGGTCAGCGAGGTCGGGGAAGAGCTGGAGTGGTCGAGGTAGCGAGGGGGATCTCCGGCGATGGCGGATCGGGACGGGCTCGGTGCAGCGTCTTCGGGGCGAGCGAGCGCTCGGGGATCGGTCGAGGCGAAGGAGTGGATGACGGCGAAGCTTGTTGGCACGGTGAGGCGACGAGTGGACGGTGGTGGCTGTGAGCTTCATGACGGCGTGGGCGTGGCTGTGTCGGCCATGGCGTCGAGGGAGCGAGGAAGAGAGCAGGGGCAGTGTGAGGTGTCGAGTAGACCGGGGCGATACCAAGGAGGCGTTCGCGGCATCGAGGCGGTGACCAGGCGATGCACACGAGCAGGGTGGTGGCATGGCGAGCTCGGGCGTGTGCGCCGTGTCCCTCCTATGCCTACTGGCAGAGGTAGGCAATGACTGGCACGGGCCAGCACAGTGCTGGGCCGGCCAGTGGGCTGCCAGGTGGGCTGTGCCAGGTAAGTGGCTGGATCCTTTCTCTCTCTCCTTTTTTTTTCTGTTTTTTATTATTTCTGTAACTTCAGGGCTTTATTAAAAATGCCAGGGCATTTCCAAAAATCATAAAACTAATCATGGCTACTGCTTAGAATATATCCAACGGTAAACATTTTAGTTTATGATTATTTGAGCATTTAAAATATTTTATAGCATTTAAATGCCCAAATGCAAATACTATATGAATTAATCCAATGACCTTAAGATGTCCTAGAAAAGTGTGCACCATTTTTTTCAAAGGTTTTAACCCAAAACAAAAAGGGTGGACTTTTTAGAAGGCCATTTCAGGTTCATTGAAAAAGTTTTTAGTAAACCCTAGTTGTTCCAGAGGGGTGCTAGGGGTTCTGTCATCCCCATTTTAGTTTTTTCTGGGAAATTAAACATGATGCAACACTCTAATGCATGAACTAGCTAGAGTGTGACATAGTAACACATCTCACAAAGGTTTTTGTTGAGTTTTGTGTGATTGAAGTTTTCAAGTTTTGGGTTATCTTACGATGGATGAAGGAAGGATGAACGAGCCTAAGCTTGGGATGCCCCGACATCCCAAGCTATTATCCAAGAGTGAGCAACCAACTAAGCTTGGGGATGCCCCCGAGTGGCATCCCCACTTTCTTCCAACGATCATCAGTATTTCACTCAAAACTATATTTTTATTCATTACATGGTATGTGTTTTGCTTGGAGCGTCTTATATGATATGAGTCTTTCCTTGTTTTATTTTGTGTTTTAAGTCATCAATACTTGTTAGACACACCAATTTGAGAGAGCCAAAATTATGTCATGACTTGTTAGAATTGCTCTCTATGCTTCACTTAAATCTTTTATGAGCTAGGACTTGCTCTAGTGCTTCACTTATATCTTTTTGAGCATGGTGTGCTTTAGTATTTTTGAAGAAACGCTCTCTTGCTTCACTTAGATTTATTTGAGAGTTAGTGAAATTTTGAAGAAATTATGTCTTGCTTCACTTAAATTATTTTGAGAGAAAGAAAAATTATTATGCTCATGATCTTCACTTATATTTGTTTGAGCTTATGAAAAGAAACACATGAAAATTAGTCCCAAAGTGATAGTTATCCAAGAAGGATAAAGAAAAGAAATATGTCATGAAGATCATTGGACAAAATAAACTTGATTCCTAGTAATAGTTTTGAGATATGATGATGTGATATGTGAGTCATCTTGATGAGTATTTATGCTTTAGTAAGGATATCGGTGTTAAGGTTTGTGATTCCCGAAGCATGCATGTATAGTCTCTCGTTATGCTATGATGTTGGAGCATGATTTATTTTTGATTGTCTTCCTTTTGAGTGGCGGTTGGGGACGAGCGATGGTCTTTTCCTACCAATCTATCCCCCTAGGGGCATGCGTAGTAGTACTTTGCTTCGAGGGCTAATAAACTTTTACAATAAGTATATGAGTTCTTTATTACTAATGTGAGTCCATGGATTATACGCACTCTTACCTTTTTGCAATTTTCTAGCCTCTACGGTACCGTGCATTGCCCTTTGTCACATTGAGACATGGTGCAAACTTCACAGGTGCATCCAAACCCCGTGATATGATACGCTCTATCACACATAAGCCTTATTATATCTTCCTCAAAACAGCCACCATACCTACCTATTATGGCTTTTCCATGGCCATTCGGAGATATATTGCCATGCAACTTCCACCACTTCCGTTTGATGACTTGAGCATTCACTGTCATATTGCTTTGCATGATCATATAGCTGGCATAGTAGTTGTGGCTCAGCCACCGTTCATCATTTTCATACATGTTACGCTAGATCATTGCACATCCTGGTACATGCTAGAGGCATTAATATAGAGTCATACTTTGTCATAGGTATCGAGTTGTAAGTTTTATTTCTTTTGAGTAATAAGTAAATAGAAGTGTGATGATCATCATTAATCATTTTTAGAGAAGTGCCCTAGTGAGGAAAGGATGATGGAGACTATGATTCCCCCACAAGTCGAGATGAGACTCCAGACAATGAGAGAAAAAAATAGAGAAAAGAAAAAAAAAGAAAAAAAGAAAGAAAGAAAAAGAAAAAAAGAAATAATAATAATAATAAACAAAGAGAGAAGGGGCATTGTTAGTATCCTTTACCACACTTGTGCTTCAAAGTAGCACCATGTGTTTCATATGGAGAGTCTCCTATGTTGTCGCTTTCATTTACTAGTGGGAATTTTTCATTATAGGATTAGATGCACACCCACTTAGTTTTCATATTGAGCTTTCATACACTTATAGCTCTTAGTGCATTCGTTGCATGGCAATCCCTACTCCTCACATTGATATCGATTGACGGGAATCTCCATAGCCCGTTGGTTAGCCGCATCGATGTGAGACTTTCTTACATTTTTGTCTTCTCTATATTTACCCCTATCATCATACTCTATTCCACCCGTAGTGCTATATCCATGGCTTGGACTCATGTAATTCGTAAGAGTTGAAAAAGTTGAAGCGCGTTAAAAAGTATGAACCAATTACTCGGCTTGTCATCGGGGTTGTGCATGATAAAACTTTGTGTTAAGAAGACACAGCATGACAAGACTATATGATTTTGTAGGGATAACTTATTTTAGCGTTGATATTTTGAAACACATGGTTGCTTGTTGATATGCTTGAGTATCTAAATTATTATGTCAACACTAGACTATTGCTTTGAATCACATAAAAAGTCCAAATGTCCATGCTATAAAGAAAAGAATATGATATGACTTGTTAAACATCACTCCACATCAAAAATTCTGTTTTTATCACTTACCTACTCAAGGACGAGTAGGAGTTAAGCTTGGGGATGCTGATATGTCTCCAACGAATCTATAATTTTTGATTGTTCCATGTTGTTATATTATCAATATTGGATGTTTTATAATCATTTCATAGTCATTTTATATCATTTTTTGGTACTAACCTATTGACATAGTGCCAAGTGCCAGTTCCTTTTTTTCCGTGTTTTTTTACATCACATAAAATCAATAACAGATGGAGTCCAAATGCCACGAAACTTTACGGACATTTTTTATGGACCAGAAGGAACATGTTGGGCCCTGGTTGCACCTGGGGGAGTCCCGAGGAGGGGACAACCCACCAAGGCGCGCCAGGAGGCCTAGGCGCGCCCTGGTGGGTTATGCCCACCTCGGGTGCCCCCCGGACCGCCTCTTTGCTCTATAAATACCCAAAAAATCCCAGAACCCTAGGGGAGTCGATGAAATATTCATCCAACCGCCGCAGAGTCCAGAACCACCAGATCCAATCTAGACACCATCTCGGATGGGGTTTACCACCTCCATTGGTGCCTCTCCGATGATGCGTGAGTAGTTCTTTGTAGACCTTCGGGGCCGTAGTTAGTAGCTAGATGGCTTCATCTCTCTCTCTTGATTGTCAATACAATGGTATCTTGGAGATCCATATGATGTAACTCTTTTTGTGGTGTGTTTGTTGGGATCTGATGAACTTTGAGTTTATGATCAGTCATATCTTTTTATATCCATGAAAGTTATTTGAGTTTCTTTGATCTCTTATATGGATGATCTCTTATAGCCTCGTATTTCTTATCCAATATTTGGGTTTTGTTTGGCCAAATTGATCTATTTATCTCGCAATGGGAAGAGGTGCCTGGTAGTGTGTTCGATCTTACGGTGCTTCATCACAGTGACAGAAAGGGAACCGACACATATGTATCGTTGCTACTAAGGATAAAAAGATGGGATCTATATCTACGCAATAGATAATCGGATCTTTTCTACATCATGTCATTGTTCTTATTGCATTACTCCATTTTTCCATGAACTTAATACATTAGATGCATGCTGGATAACGGTCGATGTGTGGAGTAATAGTAGTAGCTACAGGCAGGAGTCGGTCTACTAATCTTGGACGTGATGCCTATGTAATGATCATTGCCTGGATATCGTCATAATTATTTGAGGTTCTATCAATTGCCCAACAGTAATTTGTTTACCCACTGTTTTCTATCTTTCTCGAGAGAAGCCACTAGTGAAACCTACGGCCATCGGGTCTTCTTCCTCATATATTTGCTTGCGATCTACTTTTCCTTTGCATTTTTATTCAGATCTATTAAACCAAAAATACAAAAAACTTTGTTGCACTTTATTTTATTTGTGATCTATTATTTCAATCTACTACAAATTGTTTGCATTGTTACCCGAAAGGGATTGACAACCCCTTTAACACATCGGGTTGCGAGGTGTTGTTATTTGTGTGCATGTGTTGTTTATGTTGTGTTGCTTGGTTCTCCTACTGGTTCGATAACCTTGGTCTCTTCACTGAGGGAAATAACTACCGTCGCTGTGCTGCATGATCCCTTCCTATTTCGGGAAATACCAACGTAGTCCTAGCAGACATGAGCTTTTCTGGCGCTATAGTCAGAGAGCAATCGGAGCCCGCCAGATTCTCTGCTATGAAGCTCACTACCGGAGATCCGGAGGCGATTGTGTCCTCGGCAAACTCGGGATCAGACTGGGTTCCCCCTATCATTGAAAGGCCGGACTCTCGCTCGGACCCTAGCTCTGAACTCTCGAAGTCCGCGCAAAGCGAGCGTGGCCAGGAGACCTATGCCCTGGCCAGCCCCGCGGACTTTCGTTTCACCGTCCAATCCTCGCTCTTAAAAAAGGCTCTAGACTTAATGCGGTCCCCAGGCATTATAAAGGAACCACCTTCGAAGTATGCCCAGCCCGGACTAGGGGCTGAGAGCAGGGAATTTTACGCCCCACCCACCACCCACTTCATAGCCATCGTCGGGGACTTAACCGACATGCTGGATTACACCTCCGAAGACATGGACGACGATGCCGGAGACGTACAAGGCCAAGACCCGCCATTTACCGGACGTTGGACGACCACCTCCACATACGACGTGTATATGGTAGATACACCCAAAGAGGATGACGGCGAAGGCAGGAAGGATCCAGCTGAGGACAAACCTGCTGAGGCACCACCGAAGCGTCGATGCTAGCGACGCCGCTCAAAATTGCGTTGTGAAAAAAGACAGTAATACCGGCACTGAAGACAATAACACTCAAGAGAACGGCGAAGACCCCGAAGCCCCCGTCGAGCCCACATCCAAACATGATGATGTGGAGGAGGGGCAAGTCAACCTCGATGATCCGGTTGGGAACGAGGATTCGGAAGATAGCAACTATCTACCGCTCTTCGAGGATGATGTCAACATCGGCAACGGAGATTTCATCGTGCTAGAGGAACCCCTCAAGCAGGAGTGCTTTAAGAGCCAACTAATCTCCACTTCAAGAAGCCTAAAAAATAGTAGCAGCGGCTCCAAGCCGAATAGGATACACTCAACGACAAATGGACCCAGGTCCTAGCTTCCGAAGAATATGGCCTCCAATGCCCGACAAAGAGTTATCCAAAGTGTCGGCTACTACCACAATTCGATGATGAGGCCTTCGAGCCAATACCGTCAAAACATGACCGCGCTGATGAGCCAGACCGGCCACCATGTGGGCAAGATAAAGCGGCCATTTACGCTGAACACCAACCCGGACCACCTCGTTGTAAGGGAAGAGAGACAATGGCTCTAGGATACACCTATGACCTACATCAAGACCTGATCAATAGAGCAGGACAAACCAGATCAATCTATGGATCAAGGGGCGCGCCCCAACACGAGAAGACGTCCGTCAAGCTTGGCGCGATAGGAATAACCTCACCAGGGCCGAAAACCGCATACGGATGTCATATGAACTCCGTCGTGACGTTGCCTGATACAGAGGTGCCGCACACCCCTTATGCTTTACCGATGATGTAATGCAACACTAGTTCCCAAAAGGGTTTAAACCCCTAAACATTGAATCATACGATGGCACGACAGATCCCGTGGTATGGATTGAAGACTTGCTTCTCCATATCCACATGGCCCGCGGTGATGATCTCCACGCCATCAAATATCTCCCCTTAAAACTGAAAGGACCAGCATGGCACTAGCTAAATAGCCTCCCAGAGAACTCTATTGGTAGATGGGAAGATTTGGAAGACGCCTTTAGAGACAACTTCCAAGGTACCTATGTCCGGCCTCCAGACGCCGATGACCTCAGTCATATAGTCCAGTAGCCCGGAGAGTCAGCCCAAAAACTCTGGACCAGGTTCTTAATTAAAAAGAACCAAATTGTTGATTGTCCGGACGCTGAAGCCCTGGCGGCCTTTAAACACAACGTCTGTGACGAATGGCTCGCCCGACACCTCGGCCAAGAAAAACCAAAGTCCATGGCAGCTCTTACCCCACTCATGACCCGCTTTTGCATTGGAGAAGCTAGCTAGCAAGCTCGTAGAAGCAACAACACCAGCGACCCTGACACCTCCGAAGCCTGAGATGGCAACGGTAGGCCATGACGCAACAAACACAAGCGTCGAAGCAATAATGAAGATACCGAAGACACGACGGTCAACACCGGATTCAGTGGCTCTAAACCCGGTCAGCAAAAGAAGACATTCAAAGGAAACGAAGATGGTCCATCCAATTTGGACAGAATACTCGACCAGCCTTGACAGATTCATGGCACCCCGGACAAGCCTGCCAACCATACCAACAGAAATTGTTGGGTCTTTAAACATGCCGGTAAGCTAAACACCGAACATAAGGGGAAAGGGCCGCCTAGCGAGGATGACAATGAGCCTCACCCAACAAACACAAGGGGGCAAAAGAAATTTCCCCTCGAGGTAAAAACAGTGAATATGATCTACCTCACGCATATCCCTAAGCGGGAGCGCAAGCGCACCCTAAGGGACGTCTACGCCATAGAGCCAGTCGCCCCAAAATTCAACCCATGGTCGGCATGTCCAATCACTTTTGACCGCAGAGACCATCCGGCCAGTATCCGTCGTGGAGGTTCGGCAGCATTCACTACTACAGGTTGTTGCTAACGCGACACTACGATTAGAGACGCTTTGACGAAACTGTGTGCGATGCCATAATCGCAAACGGTGGTGTAAAAAACCATAAAAAAGGTGCGAAACATTTGAGATGGAGGATGCATCAAACACGATTCAGATTTTAGTTGCGTGTGTGATGCAGGGCATACGGTTTAGCTCAGTTAACTATTTGCGATGAGGAAGAACAAAAGAAATGGGCAGCCATATGAAGGTGTGTGCGATGTACATCATACGGTTCACTCGGATGAACTGTTTGTGATTAGGCAACACAAAAGAAAAGGTAAGCCAAATCAAAGGTGTGTGCGATATATGTCATGCGGTTCACTCGGATGAACTGTTTGTGCTGAGACATGAGAGCAGAAACGGTTCAAATGGACAAGATCTGTATGATACGAGGCAAACATGTGTGTAGTCGGAAACATGTGCGAAGACCGATAACAACACAGACGGTTACTGCTAACAAGCCGTGTGTGTCGTGAGCAAATGATTTCTGGTATACAATTGTGAGTGATTGATGAAAACATCACTGACGGGTTACATTGTTTAGTCTGTGTGCGATGTAATTTTCTTTGTCCGCACAACATCTACGCTCTGTCTACAGAGCATCAACATATATACTTAAAAATACAGTATTGCATAACCAAATTAAGTATACAATTACACAAGTGACTACACACATAACATTTCCACACACCAAAGCAAGCAATTACATGCATACTAAAGTAGGAGAAACGAGGATCTAATCATCTACTTATTGTTGCGATGACGCTTGCCATTGCTCTACTTCCGGCTGGATCCCTGGCTGTTTTGGGGAAGGAGGCACTTCCTCATGTCAACGATCCACATGTACATGTCGTAGCTCGTGTACGCCTCCTTGGCAGCGTACACGACGTGAGCTTTGTCGAGTTTCTCCATCCAGGCCGAGTGTCAGGCACACTTTTCCTTGTTGCATGAATCCTTCATGTCTCTTTAGTAGGGGTCGATGATGGCCTCGGCGACGTGAACCAGTGAGTCCTTCTCATGCTCCTTGCTGAACCAGATCTTGTATTGGCCCTGGATGTCGACAAGATTCTGGCAGGCGATGCCCAAATTCTCGAGCGCCTTTACATCGTTGGTGATGTCCATCGTAGTGACCATGTAGTGGGGGCTGTTGACAAACCTGGCGAAACGCTCACAAGGCCTTGTGGCCAGGCAGTAGTGGTAGATGAGGATGTGGTGGAGCACGCACATCTGGGCGACGGCGACCTTGGAACGAGACCCGGCAGGAGCGCGGGTGTACTCGAGGTCAGACCTGACCACCTTGTACTTCTCCACGGCAAGCAACAACTCCATGATGTGGATGGAGTGCTCCACCCAGACCGGGTTGTTGGTGGACACCACCGAGAGGTCCATGAACCTTCTGTGGGTGTCCACCACAGCACGCATGGTGAACTGCTGCTCGTCATCGGCAGCCGCTCGGAGCGCCATTGGAGCCGCGCAGGATACCCTCTGAGAATTTCTCATGGTGGGTGTGCTTCTTGCAATGGTGGGGCGCAATCGAAAGGTTGAAGAGACACAAGGGTTAAATGGCCGCTGTAATAAATGGGGGCCGGCCGGCCTGTAATCGTCACATCTTGTCACGACATTCATAGCGGAGGATTCTAGTGCACGCTTGACAACACCGCCCCGCACGCGTGGGCTCGAAGAGGTGCCAAATGTATCGTTGGTGAGCCTATTCCCGCGCTACCGCGCTGTTTACCATGCAAGCTTCCTGCACGGCTTGTTTGGCCACGCGTCGGCTAGAAGAGGGACAAATCATGGGAGTTTATTGGCAAAAAGCTTTGTAAAAAGGAAGTGTGTGGAATGATTTCGATCATAAGTTTACCCTGGGTGATGAGGTCAAAGTTACATAGAAGGGTGATGATGGACACTCGAGCGCGATAAGTAATTCTGCGCTCTACAGTGCACACGGTGGAAGAAACCAATTGTGTGCAATAATGTCGAAGATCGCAGTCGAGTTAGCTATACAGATCGTGTGTTGTGAGATCGATAAGGTAAACTGATTTGAGAATGGTTAATAAAATCTAAGACCATTGCATATTAAGGTCAAAATAGTGTTAGCAATATACAAGTCTCATACGATGCCATTTCAACGATTGTACCACAAAAGCTCGAAATGTTACAAGGTTCAAATTCCAGAGTTATATGGCTCAAATTCGAAGATTACAAGGTTCAAACCGATATTAGAAATGAAATTGAGCTCATCAGCTGCAAACGCTCACGTTGATCCGCTGAAACATGGATATCAGAGAGGTTCAAACTAATATCACCGCTTCTAAGTCTGGTTTCGAAACCTCACTATTTTTGCAAAGGGATCAGCCACTGAGAAGTCATGTATGGGGTTGACACGATGACTTCCGATTACTCTGTCATCTGATGTTCCAAAATGAAATTCAGCATTTTTGGAGCCTACTCCATTCTACCGCAGGCGCCGGTGCTGATCAATAAACCAATCATTTTTGTGAAATAAATGTAGGGCAAACCTCATTTCCTTCAGCACCCTTGCTCTGAGAACAAAGAACCTGCCGAATATAATCTCCGATAAGGTCCCTCGGTAGGAGTTCAAAGTAATTTCTGAGAGATGCAGATCTAGGCATTCGATGTGATTGTTATATTGTATCACATTATCCACCACTGGGCCTAATCTTATCCGCAAAAGAAGAAAACGTGTTAGTGCCTACATGCAGTTTTGAACATTACTGCAGGCATATTTGGTTTGCCGGATTTGTAAAATACACTAACATGCCATCTTTGATCTGACATGATTAACATGGGCATTTGAATACATTCTAGAAAAATGTAGCCTTCTTCACAAGAGGTTGGAGTGGATGAAAAGTTCCCTAAGAAAACTTGAACTCCCTTATGGTTAACATTTAACAGGAAAGGAACATCACCTTGATATATAGCTTCTCAGGCACGGAAGGCATCTCAGGAAACTGACAGCTTGCTCCAGGTTGGGGCCGATAGATTCTAGTGCCAAGACCTTCACTGTGAGCAGTTTCAGGGTCAAGCTTGTCAGAATCATTTTTTGAATGACGGACGAACAAACATCTTCAAAATTATAAATAATGTTAATTTGTAGGAGAGGTAGAAGGCGGCTGTTGTACCTGAATAGGTGTGGATCCAATAACAAGTTCGGGGTATTTGTGAGACAAGTAGCCCACCACTGTCAATTTTGGTGCAAAAATGACATTGATTCTTGTTGGACCTTCTTGATCAACTACAAGTAATCTCTCAAGTGCAGGTGTGTCCTCAGTGACCATACCGTGGTACACATCTTGTGATGTCTTCCTGCCGCACCAGCAACACACATAAATAGTCTGAAGAGTCACGAAGGTGATGTGGAAGGTACTCAACCCATTGATCACTTGAAGACGAAGGTACTCAAGTGCAGTACAACCACGGAGCAGGCGCTCCATGTCACCATTCGAGAGGCAGACGACGATGAGCTCGAGGTGCTTCAGTCATGGTAGAATAAGAGCGGGCGCGTCATTAAGTGGGGGGATGGCAGTTCCTGAACTTCGCGACGCACAGCGTGGGCGTGAGGCGGAGTGCGGACGTTGGCAGCGACCGCATATGCCCATCATCAAAAGTGAGCTCCTCGAGCTGATCTAGGGCGGGGGATCAGAACCAGTCGTCAAGCTTGGCTCGGTCCTTGCCGTTGGAACGAAACTTGCCCATTCTAAGGCCTTTGGTTGGGCCAAGGTGACTGCCGAGGATCTTGGAGAACGCATCGAAGCTTTTGCGATAGCCATGGCAGGGCTCGTGGGTGTCTATGAGGTCGAGAGGGCTGGAGTTACATAGGGGGCGCCACCACCGAGAAAGGACGGTTGTCCGCGCCCCATATTTGATAGGGAGGAGGGAGATGATGACTCTCAACATATCATCGGGGAGGCTGCTGATGAAGTCTAGGCCTGCTGGAGTCGCTTGCAGTTCTAGCTCACCCCGCCTCCGCTTGTTGGTAGCCCCGTTCTCCACCTTCGGTGTCTCCTTGTCAATGGCGCTTTCTGATAGAAATGGGAGTACATGGAATATTTAGTTAAAATAGGGCAATAGAAAAGTGTATTGGTAACTAGAATTATTAGGTAGGAATATAGTTACAAAAGGGAATAACAATTGGTTCCTTAAATACTACACAATTCATTTGACATTGCTAGGTAAGTCAACATGCAGATAGTTGATAAGAAAACTTACTTCGAACAAAGTCTGGACGGATGATTTTGTCGGGGAAGTTAGCATATATCTCATGACCAGGCCCTTTTATGTGAAGTGCAATTTTAGTGCCAGCTTTCAATACATAAAACTTTGCAATTTCTTTCTAAAAGCCAGTGCACAAAATAGGAGTCACCGCGTTCATCAAGTCCTACAGTAGCAATGATTGTAAATCCATGGTTTGTGTATAGTATGACATCCGTGGAGCCTTCATCTATGTAAAGGGAAAAATTGTGCACTGCATAATCTGTTGCATAGCAAGGGATGTTCTACAAAAAATGGTAGGGTTGTTAAAGAAAATATGGTAACATGCAAATATGGGCCCAAATTGAAAGAACTGTACAACGGTTGAAATCGAAAGAGAAAAATCTATAATTAAACAGATAGTGTAAACATGATGTCATGGAAATATGAGAGTAATCGAAATAACAATATATCATTAATTTGCCTAATATAGAAAGAGGGGGAAATCCCCTTTGACGTATATGGTGCATGTGGCACCTTTTATCCAAATGTAGCAATATTTAGAATATGTTCAGGAAAGTAGGCCATGCCAACTGATTTAGGGTGAGATTGAACATACCGTGTGCCTCCTCAAGTTATCTGGTACGGTGAGATGGAATCTCTAGTGGAGGTCACAAAGTCCTGAAGTGTCGGTGCACTGTACATTATATGAATGAAAGAAAATCCTCAAATCAGCTCGAATAAAAATGAATTCAGGGTGATTTCCGCCGGGTGATTAAAGGAGGCAAATGAACTAGTATAAGAGATGAGATAATATCTCGTTAAATTAGTTACCTTGTCGTCCATGAGAAAGAACCCTCAGTACAGCAGATTCCCCAACCAAGCAGAGCTGGGTCGACCGCGAGCAGCGTCGAGAAAGTCGATGGCGATAGGCTGTGGCAAGTGGAAGTGGTGAAATGCGGTGGGCTTTGTCGGCAGCTTGGCGGCGACAGGCGTCGAGTTAAGTGTTTACCGCCGCGATAGGAGGTGCCATGGCATAGATGCGGAGGAGCTTGTGCAGGTGTGAATGGGAAACGTATCGGAGGGGCCGAGGGGGTGGCGGGCGGGGTGAGGATTTTTGTGACGTGGAGATGGTGAGGGTTTTCTTTTTTCTTTTTTGAATTGGGTGGTGAGGGTTTTCTGTCCCACAAAGAATTTTGGAGGCGACAGTTTGCTAGAGCGAACCGTGTGTGATTGACGCAGCAGGCAAAATGAAATTCATTGCACATGGTTCCAATTTTGGGAACCGTGTGTGATTGACGTACTACCTCCGTCCTGGTTTATTGGTCCCCCATTGTAATTTTTACCAAAAATTGGCGAAATATTTAACATACTTAGACATAGATAATAAGCGTACACGTACATAAGCATAGTTCAACCATAAGTAGTACGTAGTTCAACCGCATTAAGCATAATCAAGCGTACATAGTTCGATCCATCCCACATCTCATCTCACATGCGGCCGGCACGATCCTGAAACTTCTCTAGGTACTTGGCGTACGCGTCATGCGCCACCCTACGAGAATACTTCTGCTTGAAGGAGCCAACGGCCCGTCCTCTTGCATGCGCCAGAACACTTAGATATGCGTCATGAAGCTTCTGGTAGCAAAATGGGCATCCATAGCCGCCATTCAAGGTCCTAATACGCCTGTTATGCATTCTCGCATAAAGCTCCCTCAGGATTTGCCTGTGGTACCTCCTGTGGACATCTTCATCCTCGCTGTCCACATCATGAGACAACACCTATACAAATAGTAGAACAAATTTGGCATCAAATCAATGATTACATGCTATGAAGTAGGATTAGGAATTTATGGCTATTTATTTATACATATCCAGAGATTATGGTTCGATTTTTAAGCACAGTCGTCTATGTACAGACCAATCTTGAAGAAAATAATGGCACAAACATATGTAGGTCATTGAAAATCAATTGTCAAGCCCTGGCTAGGAATTATTAGCATGAACACTAACCCTAGTCGGATTACTAGCAGAAATCATTTGCACAGATGAAACAACTAATCACATATCACATGTACCATTCAAACAATCAATACACTACACGGATCTAACGAAACTTACTCAGATTTCATGGATTGGGAGAACATAACCATAGGATTTCTATTCCAAAAAGGGGGAGGCAGGAGTAACCAGAGAAACCCTATGATCTATTTGACACATAAATAGGTATAGATCACTAACCAGCTGTCCGTCGTTGTCGAAGTGGTCATCGGAGTCGTCGCCGGAGTGGTCGTCGGAGTCGGTGTGGAACTCCGCCTTCGGCTGTGGAAGCACGACGCCGTTGACGACGTCAGGGTGCAGCAATAACTCGCCGGCGGTGACGGCAACCTCTGTGTCCATCTCCACGTCGTGCTCTGGTGCTTTAGCAGCCCTAGCGTCGCAACTCCCTCCGATGGGGCGTTTCGATGGCATCCTCATAGACTGACGGCTTTGAGGACTGAGAGCGGCGTCGAGGATGCAAGCGGAGAGAGAGGATTGTGTGTGCATAGTGAGGATGGGGGGTGCGGCCGCTCGGGTGCACCATTAATATGGAGTAGTGAGAGTTGTGGGAGAGAGGCGGGCGGCGGTCAAACCGTTGGCTCGCCTCTCGGTGAGCCTATGCACCAGACTGCTGGCATGCCTACCAAAGTTTCACACAGCTACTCGCACGCCTCCCGATGACACTGCGCAGCAAGCACGCCTCCGCCAATTCACACACCTGCACGCATGCCTCCCCGTCTTCCTACGTGGCGGACGCGTCCTGTCAACTCACGCCCGCTCGCACGGCACACGGGTCGCGCGGCGGCACGTATATTATTTTTCTATTTGGATTATTAATGTTGCCGCTTTATTCCTTAACCGAAGCATGGCACGTATCCATTGTTGGTCTAACGCTCACGGTTTGGATAAATAATCCGTTTGGGATATTGGTTCCCAATTATTAATAATCTCCCATCTATAATTAGATAAAGATTACATCAAAATCGGTCTCAAATTTGAGAAAATAAAGTACAATGCCACTTTGTATTGGTCTCCATATGACAACACGATAAGTTTCATGAACTTCAAATAAGTTTTGGATGTACTAGAATTTAAAAATCAAGATTCTCAATGTTTGAAATTTATTGCATGGGGAGTAAACATGCACCTAGTGAGACACATGTGTTTTTGCAATCTATTTAGGAGCACTGTCATGTGTGCATGTAGCTCAAATTTGATTTTTGCACATTATACCCGTAGAAAATTAATCAATCAATGTACCAAAACGTCTTAATGATCTCTGTGATTTTTTTGAAATTAAAACTTCCCTCCTTTGGTAACATGTATGTTCACCGCGGGATAATTAATTTAACATGCATCGTAGGTGCGGTATATTCGCGGTGTGTGCGTCTGGGGGTGGCGGGTGGCTCATAGTACACTACGAGTAGTGAGCCACCGTGTGGGTTGGCCGTTTTGTTAGGCGGGCCGGTGCCACATCAGAGTCATGAAATCCTTATTTAAAACATTACACAACCCATTCATACATAAATGTTTTGGCCACGTGCAATCGATGGTTGTCCTACACGACACTCGATACTCGCATGTGACACTTTCTGTGGGCCCGCGAGGTCATTGTCCATCACTTTGACATACAACCGGCAGTGAGGTTAATTTGACCAACAAGGTAGAATCTTTTTTGTTTGTGTTATGGTGGTATATAGTACGCGTCGAAGAGGTGGGAGGGGACTAGCATATATACTATAAGTATGCGTCCGTGTACAAGTACACCTCACTCAGTGTCGGGACTTTTTGGTTTCTGAGGCATGTGCCACATCAAAATTGTGAAATTGGTTATTCAAACATCACACAACACCTTTTTGGGCCACATGCATATCCTAGCTAGGACACTCACGTGTGACGCTTCCATCTGTGGGCCCATGAGGCCATCGTCGATGCATGCATGCATCACTTTGACCTAAATCGGGAGAGGTTAATTAATTTCACCATCGATGAGGATTCTTTTGGGTTGTACATATATTATGGCAGGAGCATATAGTATGCGGTGAAGAGGGTGGAAGGGGACCATCATATGTAGTATGCTTGATATGAACCTCGCTCTGTGTGGGTGCATGGTTTATGGTTTTTGAGGCATGTGTCACATCAAAGTTGTGTATTTTGGGTATTCAACATATATATGTTTGGACCACATGCAAAGCGGTGGTAGTTGTCCTCTCGCACCCACTTAAGCGGTTATCAGTGATATCGATGCTTTCCATTTGTGGGCCCTCTTGGTCCGTCACTACTTTTTGCCTGACAACAAGAGAGGTTAATTTGACTTAGGAGGGGATTATTATTTTTGCTCTGGGATGACATGCATGATACATCTTGAGCACACACACATGCATGTGTACGCATGAATCCCTCCCATCGAGTCGAAGTGGCTAGTACAACGACACATCATGAACCGATCTCGCTCTGTGTGGGGAGCTAGTGTATGATTTTTGACACACGCGTCACAGCAATGTTGTGTATTCAAACATGCATGCACGCATCACCTCCATACATATGCATGTAGTGGTTGCCTTCGAACGGTACACTCGCTCGCGTGGTTATCGGCGACAAGCCTATATATTCGTGCTCCCGCGTGGACCTCCATGATCACCTGACTGCTACCTCTTGAGCACTGCGTTGGATTTCCCCGAAGAGGAGAGGATGATGCAGCAAAGTAGCGTAAGTATTTACCTCAGTTTTTGAGAACCAAGGTATCAATCCAGTAGGAGGCTACGCGCGAGTCCCTTGTACCTACACAAAAACAATAGCTCAACGCAACCAACGCGCTTAGGGGTTGTCAATCCCTTCACGGTCACTTACGAAAGTGAGATCTGATAGAGATGATAAATGATATTTTTGGTATAGAGATGCAAAGTGAAAAGTAAAAGGCAAAGCAATAATAAAGTGATGGAGATTAATATGATGAGAAAGAGACCCGGGGGGCATAGGTTTCACTAGTGGCTTCTCTCAAGAGCATAAGTATTCTACGGTGGGTGAACAAATTACTGTTGAGCAATTGACAGAATTGAGCATAGTTATGAGAATATCTAGGTATGATCATGTATATAGGCATCACGTCCGAGACAAGTAGACCAACTCCTGCCTGCATCTACTACTATTACTCCACTCATCGACCGCTATCCAGCATGCATCTAGAGTATTAAGTTAAAAACAGAGTAACGCCTTAAGCAAGATGACATGATGTAGAGGGATAGTTTCATGCAATATGATAAAAACCACATCTTGTTATCCTCGATGGCAACAATACAATACGTACCTTGCTGCCCCTTCTGTCACTGGGAAAGGACACCGCAAGATCGAACCCAAAGCTAAGCACTTCTCCCATGGCAAGAAAAACCAATCTAATAGGCCAAACCAAACTGATAATTCGAAGAGACTTGCAAAGATAACCAATCATACATAAAAGAATTCAGAGAAGATTCAAATATTATTCATAGATAGACTGGATCATAAACCCACAATTCATCGGTCTCAACAAACACACCGCAAAAAGAAGATTACATCGAATAGATCTTCACGAGAGAGGGGGGGACATTGTATTGAGATCCAAAAAGAGAGAAGAAGCCATCTAGCTACTAACTATGGACCCGTAGGTCTGAAGTAAACTACTCACACTTCATCGGAGGGGCTTGGATGATGATGTAGAAGCCCTCCGTCATCGATGCCCCCTCCGGCAGAGCTCCGGAACAGGCCCCAAGATGGGATCTCGTGGATACAGAAAGTTGCGGCGGTGGAATTAGGTTTTTGGCTCCGTTTCTGATCGTTTGGGGGTACGTGGATATATATATATATATATATATATATATATATATATATATATATATATATATATATATATATATAGGAGGAAGAAGTACGTCGATGGAGCAATAGGGGGCCCACGAGGGTGGAGGGCGTGCCTAGGGGGGCAGGCGCGCCCCTCCCTCGTGGCCTCCTGTTAATTGGCTTGACGTAGGGTCCAAGTCTCCTGAGTTGTATTCGGTGAGAAAATCATGTTCCCGAAGGTTTCATTCCGTTTGGACTCCGTTTGATATTCCTTTTCTTCGAAACCCTAAAACAGGGAAAAAATAGCAATTCTGGGTTGGGCCTCCGGTTAATAGGTTAGTCCCAAAAATAATATAAAAGTGGATAATAAAGCCCAATATAGTCCAAAACAGTAGATAATATAGCATGGAGCAATCAAAAATTATAGATACGTTGGAGACGTATCAAGCATCCCCAAGCTTAATTCCTGCTCGTCCTCGAGTAGGTAAATGATAAAAACAGAATTTTTGATGCGGAGTGCTACTTGGCATAATTTCAATGTAATTCTTCTTAATTGTGGTATGAATATTCAGATTCAAAAGATTCAAGACAAAAGTTCATGTTGACATAAAAATAATAATACTTCAAGCATGCTAACAAAGCAATTATGTCTTCTCAAAATAACATGGCCAAAGAAAGCTATCCCTACAAAATCATATAGTCAGGCTATGCTTTATCTTCACCACATAAAGTATTTAAATCATGCACAACCCCGATGACAAGCCAAGCAATTGTTTCATACTTTTGACATTTTCAAAACTTTTTCGATCTTCACGCAATACATGAGTGTGAGCCATGGATATAGCACTATATGTGGAATAGAATGGTGGTTGTGGAGAAGACAAAGAGAGGGGAAGATAGTCTCACATCAACTAGGCGTATGAACGAGTTATGGAGATGCCCATCAATAGATATCAATGTGAGTGAGTAGGGATTGCCATGCAATGGATGCACTAGAGCTATAAGTATATGAAAGCTCAACAAAAGAAACTAAGTGGGTGTGCATCCAACTCACTTTCTCACGAAGACCTAGGGCATTTTGAGGAAGCCCATCATTGGAAGATACAAGCCAAGTTCTATAATGAAAAATTCCCACTAGAATATGAAAGTGACAGAATGAGAGACTCTCTACAATGAAGATCATGGTGCTACTTTGAAGCACAAGTGTGGTAAAAGGATAGTAACATTGTCCCTTCTCTCTTTTTCTCTCATAATTTTCTTTGGGCCTTCTCTTTTTTTATGGCCTCTTTTTCTTTTTCTTTTTTTTCGTCCGAAGTCTCATCCCGACTTGTGGGGGAATCATAGTCTCCATCATCGTTTCCTCACTTGGGACAATGCTCTAAAGATGATGATCATCACACTTTTTTTTCTTACAACTCAACAATTACAACTCAATACTTAGAACAAAATATGACTCTATATGAATGCCTCCGGCGGTGTACCGGTATATGCAATGAATCAAGAGTGACATGTATGAAAGAATTATGAATGGTGGCTTTGCCACAAATACGATGTCAACTACATGATCATGCTAGCAATATGACAATGATGGAGCGTGTCATAATGAACGGAACGGTGGAAAGTTGCATGGCAATATATCTCGGAATGGCTATGGAAATGCCATGATAGGTAGGTATGGTGGCTGTTTTGAGGAAGGTATTTGTTGGGTGTATGATACCGGCGAAAAGTGTGCGGTATTAGAGAGGCTAGCAATGGTGGAAGGAATGAAAGTGCGTATAATCCATGGACTCAACATTAGTCATAAAGAACTCATATACTTATTGCAAAAATCTAGAAGTTATCAAAGCAAAGTATTACGCACATGCTCCTAGGGGGATAGATTGGTAGAAAAAGACCATCGCTCGTCCCCGACCGCCACTCATAAGGAAGACAATCAATAAATAAATCATGCTCCGACTTCATCACATAACGTTTCACCATACGTGCATGCTACAGGAATCACAAACTTTAACACAAGTATTTCTCAAATTCACAACTACTCAACTAGCATGACTCTAATATCACCATCCTCATATCTCGAAACAATTATCAAGCATCAATTTTTTTCTTAGTATTCACCGCACTCAAAAGAAAGTTTTACAAATCTTGAATACCAAGCATATTATTATTAAGCAAATTACCATGCTATTAAGGCTCTCAAAATAATCTAAGTGAAGCATGAGATATCAATAGTTTCTATAAAACAAATCCACCACCGTGCTCTAAAATATATAAGTGAAGCACTAGAGCAAAATTATATAACTCAAAAGATATAAGTGAAGCACATAGAGTATTCTATCAAATTCCAAATTATGTATGGCTCTCCCAAAAGGTGTGTACAGCAAGGATGATTGTGGTAGACTAACAAGCAAATACACAAATCATAAAAGACGCTCCAAGCAAAACACATATCATGTGGTGAATAAAAATATAGCTCCAAGTAAAGTTACCGATAGAAGTAGACGAAAGAGGGGATGCCTTCCTGGGCATCCCCAAGCTTTGGCTTCTGGGTGTCCTTAGATTAACTTGGGGGTGCCATGGGCATCCCCAATTTTAGGCTCTTGCCACTCCTTGTTCCATAATCCATCAAATCTTTACCCAAAACTTGAAAACTTCACAACACAAAACTTAAAGTAGAAAATATCGTGAGCTCCGTTAGCGAAAGAAAACAAAAGACCACTTCAAGGTACTGTAATAAACTCATTATTTATTTATATGGGTGTTATACCTACTGTATTCCAACTTCTCTATGGTTCATAAACTATTTTACTAGCCAAAGATTCATCAAAATAAGCAAACAACACACGAAAAACAGAATCTGTCAAAAACAGGACAGTCTGTAGTAATCTGTAGCTAGCGCAAGATCTGGAACCCCAAAAATTCTAAAATAAATTGATGGACGTGCGGAATTTATCTATTAATCATCTTCAAAAAGAATTAGCTAAATAGCACTCTCCAAATAAAAATTACAGCAGTTCTCGTGAGCGCTAAAGTTTCTGTTTTTTACAGAAAGTTCAACAAGACTTTCCCCAAGTCTTCCCAACGGTTCTACTTGGCACAAAAACAAATTAAACACAAAAACACAACCAAAACAGAGGCTAAATAATTTATTTATTACTAAACATGAGCAAAAAGTAAGGAATAAAAATAAAATTGGGTTGCCTCCCAACAAGCGCTACCGTTTAACGCCCCTAGCTAGGCATAACAAGCAAGAATAGATCTAGGTATTGCCATAATAGTAAGATAGATTATTAAAACCCATTTCATATTCTCTATGTTTGGCAGCAAGTTTTCTTTGAGGCAAGCAAAAGTAATCAAAAGGGCTAAATTTAACGGGGCAAAAGTCCCCAAGATCAACCTTGGGAGGTATAGGTTCCTCCTTTGGTCCTTCATAATGCACAACCAATTCATCATTATAAACATTCTTTTGACAGAACTTTGTGAGCCTATATTCAAGAGAATATCCTAGTTCATTATTTCGAATAGCCAAATCATCATTAAGTTCAAAAATTCTATCAACTAAAACATTGGTAGGAACCCTTTTTCTAAGATTTTCATTGAAAGCAACATAGTCTAGAGATTAAAAACGCATTATTTCTTCTTGATCAAAGAGGATAGCCTCTATGAGAGGATGGCAACCGTACACCCTATAATGCGCAAAGATTTCTTTGGCTTCTTTTATTATGAATCTAAACTCATAAGCCAAAAAGATAGTAGCGGCACGCTTAACAGAAGAATGCTCAATATTAGAAAATTCCAGAAAAATCCTTTGTATGGAAGGATGTATGTGCATGAATTGTCTTTCAAGTTCAACTACAAGCATGGCAATAGCGTCCGCAAGACTACTAGTTCTATGAAGGATAGAACTTCCCATAGAAGGTAAAGCACTGGCACAAGTAAAGAAATCTTGAATAACTCCTTTTCAATTAATATTACCACTACCAACACGGAATTTTTTTGTATGAAAGATGGTAGGTTCTTTAGCAGGAGCATCAGAATTTTTCATGATATTATTGTCCATATCGACAATAACTTCCCCAATTTCAGACATAGAGGCAGAAGGTAAAGGACTTGACATAACGACAAGCTAGCCAGCTGACACACGAGCAAACAAAAGGCAAACGGGCAAAAAGAGGCAAATAGAGAAAGAGAGGGAGGATAGAGAGAGGGCGAATAAAACGGCAAGGGTGAAGTGGGGGAGAGGAAAACAAGAGGCAAATGGCAAATAATGTAATGCGGGAGATAGGAATTGTGATGGGTACTTGGTATGTTGACTTTTGCGCAGACTCCCGGCAACGGCGCCATAAATTCTTCTTGCTACCTCTTGAGCACTGCATTGGATTTCCCCGAAGAGGAGAGGATGATGCAGCAAAGTAGCGTAAGTATTTCCCTCAGTTTTTGAGAACCAAGGTATCAATCCAGTAGGAGGCTACACGCGAGTCCCTCATACCTACACAAAAACAATAGCTCAACGCAACCAATGCGCTTAGGGGTTGTCAATCCCTTCACGGTCACTTACGAAAGTGAGATCTGATAGAGATGATAAATGATATTTTTGGTATTTTTGGTATAGAGATGCAAAGTGAAAAGTAAAAGGCAAAGTAAAAAAGCAAAGCAATAATAAAGTGATGGAGATTAATATGATGAGAAAGAGACCCGGGGGCCATAGGTTTCACTAGTGGCTTCTCTCAAGAGCATAAGTATTATACGATGGGTGAACAAATTATTGTTGAGCAATTGACAGAATTGAGCATAGTTATGAGAATATCTAGGTATGATCATGTATGTAGGCATCACGTCCGAGACAAGTAGACTGAATCCTGCCTGCATCTACTACTATTACTCCACTCATCGACCGCTATCCAGCATGCATCTAGAGTATTAAGTTGAAAACAGAGTAACGCCTTAAGCAAGATGACATGAGGTAGAGGGATAGTTTCATGCAATAAGATAAAAAACCCCATCTTGTTATCCTCGATGGCAACAATACAATACGTGCCTTGCTTCCCCTTCTATCACTGGGAAAGGACACCGCAAGATCGAACCCAAAGCTAAGCCCTTCTCCCATGGCAAGAAAAACCAATCTAGTAGGCCAAACCAAACTGATAATTCGAAGAGACTTGCAAAGATAACCAATCATACATAAAAGAATTCAGAGAAGATTCAAATATTATTCATAGATAGACTGGATCATAAACCCACAATTCATCGGTCTCAACAAACACACCGCAAAAAGAAGATTACATCGAATAGATCTCCACGAGAGAGGGGGAGAACATTGTATTGAGATCCAAAAAGAGAGAAGAAGCCATCTAGCTACTAACTATGGACCCGTAGGTCTGAAGTAAACTACTCACACTTCATCGGAGGGGTTTGGATGATGATGTAGAAGCCCTCCGTGATCGATGCCCCCTCCGGCGGAGCCCCAGAACAAGCGCCAAGATGGGATCTCGTGGATACAAAAAGTTGTGGCGGTGGAATTAGATTTTTGGCTCCGTTTCTGATCGTTTGGCGTACATGGATATATATAGGAGGAAGAAGTACGTCGGTGGAGCAACAGGGGGCCCACGAGGGTGGAGGGCGCGCCTGTGGGGGGGGGGGCAGGCGCACCCCTACCTCGTGGCCTCCTGTTAATTGGCTTGACGTAGGGTCCAAGTCTCCTAAGTTGTATTCGGTGAGAAAATCACGTTCCCGAAGGTTTCATTCCGTTTGGACTCCGTTTGATATTCCTTTTCTTTGAAACCCTAAAACAGGCAAAAAACGACAATTCTGGGCTGGGCCTCCGGTTAATAGGTTAGTCCCAAAAATAATATAAAAGTGGATAATAAAGCCCAATATAGTCCAAAACAGTAGATAATATAGCATGGAGCAATAAAAAATTATAGATACGTTGGAGACGTATCACTGACCAACAACAAGATAGGTTACCATGGCAGATTCTTCATTTGGTTCGTGTTATCGTAGTATAGGTCATGGTGAGATTTAGACCTAATTAAGTTTGAGTGCATATACTATGCACGCATGCATGCATGAATCCCTGTTGTTGGCTTGAAGTGTGGTGTAACATAAATATGCATCGTCAACCTAACCCTCACTCAGTCTGGGGGATTTCTAGTTCGAAATCACGGTTCCACATTGAATTTGTTCGATTGTTACTCAAAAACACACCTCGTCATACATATGTTTGGGCCACATGCATGCAGTGGCTGTCTTCAGGGACTAGCTACTTGCGTGATTATTTGCGAGCTAGCCCATCTCCGGGGTCGCATGGACGACCATCACTTTTACCAACAACAAGAGAGAGGTTGTACGACCAAGGTGGATTATTCTTGGTCCATTTTACAATCCATCTTGGTGAGATATATGCCTCTATGGCCCGCCGACTGAAAGTGTGTGTGTGGGGGGGGGGGGGGTATTGCTACTTCGCACTTTGCTAGGTGAACCTCGGTTGGGGGCATGCATTCATAGCTTAGGATTCCCTTCGAGGCGACATGAGGGGGGCGGGGCTAGCTACTTCGCACTTTGCTAGGTGAACCTCAGTTGGGGGGGGGGGAGGGGCATGCATCCATAGCTTAGATTCCCTTCGTGCCGACACGAGGGGGCCTGCTAGCTACTTTGCACTTTGCTAGGTGAACCTTGGTTGGGGGGCATGCATTCATACCTTAGGATTCCCTTCATGCCGACACGAGGGAGGGGTGACTGCTAGCTACTTCGCACTTTGCTAGGGTGTGAAGGAAATATGCCCTAGAGGCAATAATAAAGTTATTATTTATTTCCTTATATCATGATAAATGTTTATTAATCATGCTAGAATTGTATTAAACGGAAACATAATACTTGTGTGAATACATAGAAAAACAAAGTGTCACTAGTATGCCTCTACTTGACTAGCTCGTTAATTGAAGATGGTTATGTTTCCTAACCATAGACATGAGTTGTCATTTGATTAACGGGATCACATCATTAGGAGAATGATGTGATTGACATGACCCATTCCATTAGCTTAGGACCCGATTGTTTAGTATGTTGCTATTGCTTTCTTCATGACTTATACATGTTCCTCCGACTATGAGGTTATGCAACTCCCGTTTATCGGAGGAACACTTTGTGTGCTACCAAACGTCACAACATAACTGGGTGATTATAAAGGTGCTCTACAGGTGTCTCCAAAGGTACATGTTGGGTTGGCGTATTTCGAGATTAGGATTTGTCGCTCTGATTGTCGGAGAGGTATCTCTGGGCCCTCTCAGTAATACACATCACCTAAGCCTTGCAAGAAATGCAACTAATAAGTTAGTTGCAAGATGAAGTATTACAGAACGAGTAAAGAGACTTGCCGGTAACGGGGTTGAACTAGGTATTGAGATACCAATGATCGAATCTCGGGCAAGTAACATACTGATGACAAAGGGAACAACGTATGTTGTTATGCGGTCTGACCGATAAAGATCTTCGTAGAATATGTAGGAGCCAATATGAGCATCCTGGTTCCGCTATTGGTTATTGACCGGAGACGTGTCTCCGTCATGTCTACATTGTTCTCGAACCCATAGGGTCCGCACGCTTAACATTATGATGGCAGTTTCATTATGAGTTTATATATTTTGATGTACCGAAAGTTGTTCGGAGTCCCGGATGTGATCACGGACTTGACGAGGAGTCTCGAAATGGTCGAGACATAAAGATCGATATATTGGACGACTATATTTGGACATCGGAAAGGTTCCGGGTAAGATTGGGACAATACCGGATCACCGGGAGGTTATCGGAACCCCCCGCGAGGTATATGGGCCTTAGTGGTAAGGAGGGGAAAGGAGTAAGGGAGGGGGCGCACCCCCAAAAGCCCAATCCGAATTTGAAGGTGGGCCGCCCCCCCCCCCCCCCTTTCCTTCCTCCCTCCTTCCTCTTCCTTCCCTCTCCTACTCCTAATAGGAAAAGGGGGAGTCCTACTCCCGGTGGGAGTTGGACTCCCCCCCTTGGGCGCGCCACCCTCCTTGGCCGGCCCCCTCCTCCACTCCTTTATATACGGGGCAGGGGGCACCCCAGAGACACAAAAATTGATCATTGATCTCTTAGCCGTGTGCGGTGCCCCCCTACACCATAATCCTCGATAATATTGTAGCGGTGCTTAGGCGAAGCCCTGCGACAGTAGAACATCAAGATTGTCACCATGCCATCGTGCTGACAGAACTCATCCCCGACACTTTGCTGGATCGGAGTCCGGGGATCGTCATCGAGCTGAATGTGTGCAAAAACTCGGAGGTGCCGTAGTTTCGGTGCTTGATCGGTCGGGCCGTGAAGACGTACGACTACATCAACCACGTTGTTATAACGCTTCCGCTTTCGGTCTACGAGGGTACGTGGACAACACTCTCCCCTCTCGTTGCTATGCATCACCATGATCTTGTGTGTGCGTAGGAAAATTTTGAAATTACTACGTTCCCAACAGCGGCATCCGAGCCTAGGTTTTATGTGTTGATGTTATATGCACGAGTAGAACACATGTGAGTTGTGGGCGATATAAGTCATACTACTTACCAGCATGTCATACTTTGGTTCGGCGGTATTGTTGGATGAAGCGGCCCGGACCGACATTACGCGTACGCTTCGCGAGACTGGTTCTACCAACGTGCTTTGCACACAGGTGGCTGGCGGGTGTCAGTTTCTCCAACTTTAGTTCAACCGAGTGTGGCTACGCCCGGTCCTTACGAAGGTTAAAACAGCACCAACTTGACAAACTATCGTTGTGGTTTTTGATGCGTAGGTAAGATTGGTTCTTGCTAAGCCCGTAGCAGCCACGTAAAACTTGCAACAAACAAAGTAGAGGACGTCTAACTTGTTTTTGCAGGGCATGTTGTGATGTGATATGGTCAAGGCATGATGCTAAATTTTATTGTATGAGATGATCATGTTTTTGTAACCAAGTTATCGGCAACTGGCAGGAGCCATATGGTTGTCGCTTTATTGTATGCAATGCAATCGCCCTGTAATGCTTTACTTTATCACGAAGCGGTAGCGATAGTCGTAGAAGCATAAGATTGGTGAGACAACAATGATGCTACGATGGAGATCAAGGTGTTGCGCCGGTGATGATGGTGATCATGACGATGCTTCAGAGATGGAGATCACAAGCACAAGATGATGACGGCCATATCATATGACTTATATTGATTGCACGTGATGTTTATCTTTTATGCATCTTATCTTGCTTTGATTGACGGTAGCATTATAAGATGATCTCTCACTAAATTTCAAGATAAAAGTGTTCTCCCTGAGTATGCACCGTTGCCAAAGTTCGCCGTGCCCGGACACCACGTGATGATCGGGTGTGATAAGCTCTACGTCCATCTACAACGGGTGCAAGACAGTTTTGCACATGCAGAATACTCAGGTTAAACTTGACGAGCCTAGCATATGCAGATATAGCCTTGGAACACTGAGACCGAAAGGTCGAGCGTGAATCATATAGTAGATATGATCAACATAGTGATGTTCACCATTGAAAACTACTCCATTTCACGTGATGATCGGTTATGGTTTAGTTGATTTGGATCACGTGATCACTTAGAAGATTAGAGGGATGTCTTTCTAAGTTGGAGTTCTTAAGTAATATGATTAATTGAACTTAAATTTATCATAAACTTAGTACCTGATAGTATCTTGCTTGTTTATGTTTGATTGTAGATAGATGGCCCATGCTGTTGTTCCGTTGAATTTTAATGCGTTCCTTGAGAAAGCAAAGTTGAAAGATGATGGTAGCAACTATATGGACTGGGTCCATAACTTGAGGATTATCCTCATTGCTGCACAAAAGAATTACATCCTGTAAGCACCGCTGGGTGCCAGGCCTGCTGCTGATGCAACTGACAACGTTAAGAATGTCTGGCAGAGCAAAGCTGATGACTACTCGGTAGTTCAATGTGCCATGCTTTACGGCTTAGAACCGGGTCTTCAACGACATTTTGAACGTCATGGAGCATATGAGATGTTCCAGGAGTTGAAGCTAATATTTCAAGCAAATGCCCGGATTGAGAGATATGAAGTCTCCAATAAGTTCTATAGCTGCAAGATGGAGGAGAACAGTTCTGTCAGTGAGCATATACTCAAAATGTCTGGGTATAATAATCACTTGATTTAACTGGGAGTTAATCTTCCGGATGATTGCGTCATTGACAGAATTATCCAATCACTTCCACCTAGCTACAAGAGCTTCGTGATGAACTATAATATGCAAGGGATGGATAAGACAATTCCTGAGCTCTTCGCATTGCTAAAAGTTGCGGAGGTAGAAATCAAGAAGGAGCATCAAGTGTTTATGGTCAACAAGACCACTAGTTTCAAGAAAAAGTGCAAGGGGAAGAAGAAGGGGAACTTCAAGAAGAATAGCAAGCAAGTTGCTGCTCAGGAGAAGAAACCCAAGTCTGGACCTAAGCCCGAAACTGAGTGCTTCTACTGCAAACAGACTGGTCACTGGAAGCGGAACTGCCCCAAGTATTTGGCGGATAAGAAGGATGGCAAGGTGAACAAGGGTATATGTGATATACATGTTATTGATGTGTACCTTACTAGAGCTCGCAGTAGCACCTGGGTATTTGATACTGGTTCTGTTGCTAATATTTGCAACTCGAAACAGGGACTACGGATTAAACGAACACTGGCGAAGGACGAGGTGACGATGCGCGTGGGAAATGGTTCCAAAGTCGATGTGATCGCGGTCGGCACGCTACCTCTACATCTACCATCGGGATTAGTATTAGACCTAAATAATTGTTATTTGGTGCCAGCGTTGAGCATGAACATTATATCTGGATCTTGTTTGATGCGAGACGGTTATTCATTTAAATCAGAGAATAATGGTTGTTCTATTTATATGAGTAATATCTTTTATGGTCATGCACACTTGAAGAGTGGTCTATTTTTGATGAATCTCGATAGTAGTGATACACATATTCATAATGTTGAAGCCAAAAGATGCAGAGTTGATAATCATAGTGCAACTTATTTGTGGCATTGCCGTTTAGGTCATATCGGTGTAAAGCGCATGAAGAAACTCCATACTGATGGACTTTTGGAACCACTTGATTATGAATCACTTGGTACTTGTGAACCGTGCCTCATGGGCAAGATGACTGAAACGCTGTTCTCCGGTACTATGGAGAGAGCAACAGATTTGTTGGAAATCATACATACAGATGTATGTGGTCCAATGAATGTTGAAGCTCGTGGCGGATATCGTTATTTTCTCACCTTCACAGATGATTTAAGCAGATATGGGTATATCTACTTAATGAAACATAAGTTTGAAACATTTGAAAAGTTCAAAGAGTTTCAGAGTGAAGTTGAAATTATCGTAACAAGAAAATAAAGTTTCTACGATCTGATCGTGGAGGAGAATATTTGAGTTACGAGTTTGGTTTACATTTGAAACAATGCGGAATAGTGTGTCCGAACGTCGTAATCGTACTTTACTTGATATGGTGCGATCTATGATGTCTCTTACAGATTTACCGCTATCGTTTTGGGGTTATGCTGTAGAGACGGCCGCATTCAAGTTAAATAGGGCACCATCAAAATGCGCTGAGACGACGCCTTATGAACTATGGTTTGGCAAGAAACCAAAGTTGTCGTTTCTGAAAGTTTGGGGCTGTGATGCTTATGTGAAAAAGCTTCAACCTGATAAGCTCGAACCCAAATCGGAGAAATGTGTCTTCATAGGATACCCGAAGGAGACTGTTGGGTACACCTTATATCACAGATCCGAAGGCAAGACATTTGTTGCTAAGAATGGATCCTTTCTAGAGAAGGAGTTTCTCTCGAAAGAAGTGAGTGGGAGGAAAGTAGAACTTGATGAGGTAACTGTACCTGCTCCCTTATTGGAAAGTAGTACATCATAGAAACCGGTTTCTGTGACACCTACACCAATTAGTGAGGAAGCTAATGATGATGATCATGAAACTTCAGAACAAGTTACTACTGAACCTCGTAGATCAACCAGAGTAAGATCCGCACCAGAGTGGTACGGTAATCCTGTTCTGGAAGTCATGCTACTAGATCATGATGAACCTACGAACTATGAAGAAGCAATGGTGAGCCCAGATTCCGCAAAATGGCTAGAAGCCATGAAATCTGAGATGGGATCCATGTATGAGAACAAAGTGTGGACTTTGGTTGACTTGCCCAATGATCGGCAAGCAATTGAAAATAAATGGATCTTCAAGGAGAAGACTGACGCGGACGGTAATGTTACTGTCTACAAAGCTCGACTTGTCGCAAAAGATTTTCGACAAGTTCAGGGAATCGACTACTATGAGACCTTCTCACCCGTAGCGATGCTTAAGTCTGTCCGAATCATGTTAGCAATTGCCGCATTTTATGATTATGAAATTTGGCAGATGGATGTCGAAACTGCATTCCTGAATGGATTTCTAGAAGAAGAGTTGTATATGATGCAGCCGGAAGGTTTTGCCGATCCAAAAGGAGCTAACAAAGTGTGCAAGCTCCAGCAATCCATTTATGGACTAGTGCAAGCATCTCAGAGTTGGAATAAACGCTTTGATAGTGTGATCAAAGCATTTGGTTTTGTACAGACTTTTGGAGAAGCCTGTATTTACAAGAAAGTGAGCGGGAGCTCTGTAGCATTTCTGATATTGTATGTGGATGACATATTGCTAATCGGAAATGATATAGAATTTCTGGATAGCATAAAGGGATAGTTGAATAAGAGTTTTTCAATGAAAGACCTCAGTGAAGCTGCTTACATATTGGGCATTAAGATCTATAGAGATAGATCAAGACACTTAATTGGACTTTCACAAAGCACATACCTTGACAAAGTTTTGAGGAAGTTCAAAATGGATCAAGCAAAGAAAGGATTCTTGCCCGTGTTAGAAGGTGTGAAGTTGAGTAAGACTCAAAGCCCAACCACTGGAGAAGATAGAGAGAAAATCAAAGATGTTCCCTATGCTTCAGCCATAGGCTCTATCATGTATGCAATGCTATGTACCAGACCTGATGTGTGCCCTGCTATAAGTCTAGTAGGGAGGTACCAAAGTAATCCAGGAGTGGATCACTGGACAGCGGTCAAGAACATCCTGAAATACCTAAAAAGGACTAAGGATATGTTTCTCGTATATGGAGGTGACAAAGAGCTCACCGTAAATGGTTACGTTCATGCAAGCTTTGACACTGATCCGGACGATTCTAAATCGCAAACCGGATACGTATTTACATTAAACGGTGGAGCTGTCAGTTGGTGCAGTTCTAAACAAAGCATCGTGGCGGGATCTACATGTGAAGCGGAGTACATAGCTGCTTCGGAAGCAGCAAACGAAGGAGTCTGGATGAAGGAGTTCATATCCGATCTAGGTGTCATACCTAGTGCATCGGGTCCAATGAAAATCTTTTGTGACAATACTGGTGTAATTGCCTTGGCAAAGGAATCCAGATTTCACAAGAGAACCAAGCACATCAAGAGACGCTTCAATACCATCCGGGATCTAGTCCAGGTGGGAGACATAGAGATTTGCAAGATACATACGGATCTGAATGTAGCAGACCCATTGACTAAGCCTCTTCCATGAGCAAAACATGATCAGCACCAAGGCTCCATGGGTGTTAGAATCATTACTGTGTAATCTAGATTATTGACTCTATTACAAGTGAGAGACTGAAGGAAATATGCCCTAGAGGCAATAATAAAGTTATTATTTATTTCCTTATATCATGATAAATGTTTATTATTCATGCTAGAATTGTATTAACCGTAAACGTAATACTTGTGTGAATACATAGAAAAACAAAGTGTCACTAGTATGCCTCTACTTGACTAGCTCATTAATCGAAGATGGTTATGTTTCCTAACCATAGACATGAGTTGTCCTTTGATTAACGAGATCACATCATTAGGAGAATTATGTGGTTGACATCACCCATTCCATTAGCTTAGCACCCGATCGTTTAGTATGTTGCTATTGTTTTCTTCATGACTTATACATGTTCCTATGACTATGAGATCATGCAACTCCCGTTTACCGGAAGAACACTTTGTGTGCTACCAGACGTCACAACGTAACTGGGTGATTATGAAGGTGCTCTACAGGTGTCTCCAAAGGTACATGTTGGGTTGGCGTATTTCGAGATTAGGATTTGTCGCTCTGATTGTCGGAGAGGTATCTCTGGGCCCTCTCGGTAATACACATCACTTAAGTCTTGCAAGCAATGCAACTAATAAGTTAGTTGCAAGATGATGTATTTCGGAACGAGTAAAGAGACTTGCCGGTAATGAGGTTGAACTAGGTATTGAGATACCGATGATCGAATCTCAGGCAAGTAACATACTGATGACAAAGGGAACAACGTATGTTGTTATGGGGTCTGACCGATAAAGATCTTCGTAGAATATGTAGGAGCCAATATGAGCATCCAGGTTCCGCTATTGGTTATGACCAGAGACGTGTCCCGGTCATGTCTACATTGTTCTCGAACCCGTAGGGTCCGCACGCTTAACATTATGATGACAGTTTCATTATGAGTTTATATATTTTGATGTACCGAAGGTTGTTCGGAGTCCCGGATGTGATCACGGACTTGACGAGGAGTCTCGAAATGGTCGAGACATAAAGATCGATATATTGGACGACTATATTTGGACACCGGAAAGGTTCCGGGTAAGATTGGGACAATACCGGATCACCGGGAGGTTATCGAAACCCCCCGGGAGGTATATGGGCCTTATTGGGCCTTAGTGGAAAGGAGGGGAAAGGAGAAAGGGAGGGGGCGCCCCTCCAAGCCCAATCCAAATTTGGAGGGGGGCCGGGCCCCCCTTTCCTTCCTCCCTCCTTCCTCTTCCTTCCCTCTCCAATCCTAATAGGAAAAAGGGGAGTCCTACTCCCGGTGGGAGTTGGACTCCCCCCCTTGGGCGCGCCACCCTCCTTGGCCAGCCCCTCTTCCACTCCTTTATATACGGGGGCAGGGGGCACCCCAGAGACACAACAATTGATCATTGATCTCTTAGCCATGTGCGGTGCCCCCCTCCACCATAATCCTCGATAATATTGTAGTGGTGCTTAGGCGAAGCCCTGCGACAGTAGAACATCAAGATCGTCACCACGACGTCGTGCTGACAGAACTCATCCCCGACACTTTGCTCGATCGGAGTCCGGGGATCGTCATCGAGCTGAATGTGTGCAAAAACTCGGAGGTGCCGTAGTTTCGGTGCTTGATCGGTCGGGCCGTGAAGACGTACGACTACATCAACCACGTTGTTATAACACTTCCGCTTTCGGTCTATGAGGGTACGTGGACAACACTCTCCCCTCTCGTTGCTATGCATCACCATGATCTTGCGTGTGCATAGGAAAATTTTGAAATTACTACGTTCCCAATAGGGTGAACCTTGGTTGGGGGGCATGGCATGCATTCACAGCTTAGGATTCCCTTCATGCCGACACGAGGGAGAGGGGCTGCTAGCTACTTCGCACTTTGCTAGGTGAACCTCGGTTGGAGGGCATGCATTCATAGCTTAGGAATCCCTTCGTGCCAACACGACGGGGGCTGCTAGCTACTTCGCACTTTGCTAGGTGAACCTCGGTTGGGGGGGGGCATGCATTCATAGCTTAGGATTCCCTTCATGCCGACATGAGGGAGGGGGGTTACTAGCTACGTCACACTTTTCTAGGGTGAACCTCGATTGGGGGGGGGGGGGGCATGCATTCATTGCTTAGAATTCCCTTCGTGCCGACACGAGGGAGGGGGCCTGCTAGCTACTTTGCACTTTGCTAGGGTGAACCTCGGTTGGGGGGCATGCATTCATAGCTTAGGATTCCCTTCGTGCCGATACGAGGGGAGGGGGAGGCTGCTAGCTACTTCACACTTTGCTAGGGTGAACCTTGGTTGGGGGCATGCATTCATAGCTTAGGATTCCCTTCATGCTGACACGAGGGAGGGGGGAGGGGGACTGCTAGCTACTTCGCACTTTGCTAGGTGAATGAACCTCGGTTAGGGAGGAGGGGGCATGCATTCATAGCCTACGATTCCCTTCATGCCGACACGAGGGGGACGTGGCAAGCAATACAGTGCGCTTTGCGAGAGAGGTGCCACATCGAAGTTGCATTTGGTATTTGAAAATCAAACCACCCTTTTCAGACATAAATTTGGTCCACATGCAAGTGTGTTCGTGTTCTGACCCTCTCCCGCGTCATTTTTCGCCAAATTTATGAACATTAGATAAGTCGGATGACTCAACAGATACGATTCACTCAAACTAACCATTTGCCACGTCGGTCCACCTGTCATGCACACAACCGCATAGTACATCGGGCTCCACGAGGCTCCCCCTCTCAACAATATCTGCCCGCCTCGACGGTTTTTCTGTTTCATAACACACGGTTGTTATCTTTGGACCATGTGCGATGTTTCTTGTTCCCAATCCCGCCTGCATCCCTAGAAAATATCTGCCCGCCTCGAGGGTTTTTCTGTTTCATAACACATGATTGTTATGTCCGGACCGTGTGCGATGCATTATCATCAAAATTTTCAATAGCTGATATGTCTATGTCGTATCTAGTTTTCCAAACACTTTTGCCCTTGTTTTGGACTCTAACTTGCATGATTTGAATGGAACTAACCCGGACTAACGTTGTTTTCAGCAGAATTGCCATGGTGTTATTTTTGTGCAGAAATAAAAGTTCTTGGAATGACCTGAAAATCAACGGAGAATTATTTTGGAATATATAAAAAATACTAGAAGAAGAATCCACGTCAGGGGGGCCTCCACCTGTTCACGAGGGTGGGGAGCGCGCCCCCTGCCTCGTGGGCCCCCTAACGCTCCACCGACCTCAACCTTGACTCCATATATTCACTTTTGGGGAGAAAAAAATCAAAGAGGAGGATTCATCGCGTTTTACGATACAGAGCCACCGCTAAGCCCTAAACTCTCTCGGGAGGGCTGATCGGGAGTCCGTTCGGGGCTCCGGAGAGGGGAATCCGTCGCCATCCTCATCATCAACCTTCCTCCACCACCAATTTCATGATGCTCACTGTCGTGCATGAGTAATTCTATCGTAGGCTTGCTGAACGGTGATGGGTTGGATGAGATTTATCATGTAATCGAGTTAGTTTTGTTAGGGTTTGATCCCTAGTATCCACTATGTTCTGAGATTGATGTTGCTATGACTTTGCTATGCTTAATGCTTGTCACTAGGGCCCGAGTGCCATGATTTCAGATCTGAACCTATTATGTTTTCATCAATATATGAGAGTTCTTGATCCTATCTTGCAAGTCTATAGTCACCTACTATGTGTTATGATCCGGCAACCCCGAAGTGACAATAATCGGGACCACTCCCGGTGATGACCGTAGTTTGAGGAGTTCATGTATTCACTATGTGTTAATGCTTTGGTCCGGTACTCTATTAAAAGGAGGCCTTAATATCCCTTATTTTCCAATAGGACCTCGCTGCCACGGGAGGGTAGGACAAAAGATGTCATGCAAGTTCTTTTCCATAAGCACGTATGATTATATTCGGAATACATGCCTAGATTACATTGATGAACTGGAGCTAGTTCTGTGTCACCCTATGTTATCTGTTACATGATCGATCGCATCCGACATAATTCTCCATCACCGATCCAATGCCTTTGAGCTTTTCATATATTGTTCTTCGCTTATTTACTTTTCCGTTGCTACTCTTATAATCACTACAAAATCCAAAAATATTACTTTTGCTACAGTTACCTTTTGCCACCGTTACCACTACTATCATATTACTTTGCTACTAAACACTTTGCTGCAGATATTTAGTTTCCAGGTGTAGTTGAATTGACAACTCAGCTGCAAATACTTGAGAATATTCTTTGGCTCCCCTTGTGTCAAATCAATAAATTTGGGTTGAATACTCTACCCTCAAAAACTGTTGCGATCCCCTATACTTGTGGGTTATCAAGACTATTTTCTGGCACCGTTTCTGGGGAGCATAGCTCTATTCTTTGAGTCACTTGGGATTTATATCTGCTTATCATTATGAAGAACTCGCAAGATCAAAGAACCAAGATTTTTCCCTCAACTATGAGGGGAGGTAAGGAACTACCATCTAGCTCTGCACTTGATTCACCTTCTGTTTTGAGTAAACTTGCGACACCTAAACCTGCTTCATCTATTAATTCTGATATGTCGCATGTTATTGATGATGCCACTTCTGCTATGCATGATACTTATGATGAAACTACTTCTATGCTTGATACCACTGTGCCACTTGGTGAATTTCTTGATGAACAACTTGCTAGGGCTAGTGTAAGTGCATCTAGTGCCACCCCTAGTTGGTTTTGGAGTATTGACGACAAACCTGGTTGAGGGACTAATGTGTTTGTGAGAATTTAAGGATAACACAGGTAGTAGTCCCTCATTGATTCGGTTTACCTACCGGAGATGACCCCGAAAAATGTATGAAGACAAAGGTGGTATGTGAAGATATTCACATTGAAGGACAAGAGAAGACATCGCATGAAGACTATGGAGCGCGAAGACTTAGTTGTTTCGTTGTTTCCTTTTCTTGTTTGTTGAGTCATAGGAACCACCGTACTATTAAGTGGGGTCCCAGTGAACAAAGTCAGAGTGACTGAAGTGATGCTTAACCAAAATCCTATGTCTTCGAGCAAAGACAATGAGAGAAAATCTTATCCAGAGCTGGATGAGACAGCTTTACTTGTAGCCCAAGTAAAGTTGCCACGTGTGTTTGAAATCTGACCATTGGAACACGTGTCAGTTCCTTAATGACCCAGGGACAAATCAGGTTGGGTTGCCTAGTGGCTATAAATAGCCCACCCCTACACCATAAATTGGTGGCTGCTCAGAGTTAGTGCATGACTTTTGTAGTTTGAGAGCAACCCACCTCCGAAGCTTTTGAGAGAGAAATCCTTGCGAGGACAAAGCCCTAAACACCAAGAGCCAAAGAGTGTTAGGCATCACTGAAGTCTTCCTGTCTGTGTGATCTGAAGACTTGTTACACTTGAGGAATGTGAATCCTCCAGCCGGTTAGGCGTCGCGTTCTAAGCATCCAAGAGTCATTGTGGATCGCCAATGAACGAAGTCTGTGAAGGTTTGGACGTCTACCTTGAAGACTTACCTGAGTGATTGGGTGAGGACTGGGTGTCCTTAGCTCAAGGGGAATAAGGTGAAGATGCGGTCTTCTGAGTTGAATCTTAGCCTCCCTAACAAGACGTACAATTGTCACAGCAACTGGAACTGGTCCAACAAATCCCTTGTCTTCACCAAGCAACTGGTTCTATCCTTTCCTTCTCTTTATTTACAGTTGGTCCTTGTGAAGTCATTGCCTGCTTGCATTATTGTTTGTCTTCACTGTGTGATTGTTTGTTCTGATTGGCTTCATACTATCTTCCATCCTGATCCATACTGCCTAGCTGCTATTAGTCTTCGTGCTTTCACTTTATTGTATACTTGACTATGGCTTGCCTAGTGTGGTATACCTTCCGCTGCATGTTAATAGGTTCATTTCTATCGTTTGTCTTCGAAACTTCCATGTTTTGAAGACTTTCATAAAAATCGCCTATTCACCACTCCTCTAGTCAATAACTAGCACTTTCAATTGGTATCAGAGCAAGGTGCTCCCTTGTTATGTGTGATTCGGTTTAACCACCTGGAGTTTTAGCTATGTCGACTGTAGGGATAATCAAAGTCTCCGCTGCATACCCTGTCTTCGATGGCACTAATTATCCCAAATGGAAGACTATGATGAGGAAGCGACTCCTTGCAATGGACAGTGAGCTTTGGACGGTCACGGAGATTAGCCTCACTGACTTATGCAAGATGGCGGATGCCGACGACATTCAGAAGTTCACTCTGCTGGATGTCAAGGCAAAGGACATTATATGCTCCTCTCTGTCCAGAGATGAGTTCAGGCGCATCGTGCATCTCTGCAATGCAAAGCTTATATGGGATCGGATCTCTGATGTTTATGAAGGTCATCAGACACGTCAGGATCCCTGGTTCCTCGACTTCAAGGAGTCACTTAAAACAATGCTCCCGAACCCGAGCCATCCTCTACCACCTATTGCCTCATGGCACGTGGTGCCAAGGTAAACTCACGCAATGCTCACTATCAAACATCCGGTGAAGATCACTCTGATTGTGATTCCAAACCCAGCTACAAAACACTTGCTAAAATTGCAACTAAACAACAGAAAGCTATGGAACATATTCAAAAACTGTTAGACAAAAGCGATGACCTGTTGGACGCGGAAATGACTCCATCTCAGTCCTTAATTGAAGACATAAAAAATCTTCATGTTAAGTATGAGGAACTTGAAAGTCGTCATGAAACGCTCTCAACAACTCATGAAAACCTTTCCTATGATTATCTTCAAAGGAAGCAAGAACTTGAGAAATTGAGAGCAATTCATGAAGATCTTCAAAAGGAAAACGAGTCACTTCGCGCTCAATAGATCAGTCCCGCTCAGGAAGGATTTGAACCACCATGTCTAAAATGCCTTGAGCGTGATAACACTATTTCTGTTGCTGAATGTTCTACTGTTGTTACTATTGTAATATCTTCAACTATTGATGTGGTAACTAACCCCTCTGTTGAGGATGCCACTGCTATTGCTGATGAAAATGCTAGGTTGAAGACATTGCTTGAAACAGGGATGTACAAAAGTCTCAAAGGGCATCAAACACTATGTGATGTCCTCAAAAGGCAGATTCTGAACCGAAACCCTAGGAAAGAGGGTGTTGGGTTCGAAAGGAAAATGAATGCTGATGGCTCTTACTAGAAGCCTGAGCAGTACCCCAAAACCACATGGGTTGCTGCAAAGGAACCTTCAGTGGATCCATCCACCCTATCTAGCTTCACTTGTGCTAACTCTATTGTCATTGATGAATCCTTTGATGCAAACTATAAAGTGTTTAAGAATGAGAATGGTGAAGTGTTTGCCAGGTATATTGGTACTAACTGCAGGAATGGGCCACCTATGAAGAAAGTCTGGGTGCCCAAAAGGTGTCTGGAGAATCTTCATGTGAATGTCGTCATGACACCATAAGGGAAGAAGACAAACCCCAGATCGAAGGCTTCATATGGTCCAAAGGTTTCATACAGACAGAGGACTCACTAGAGTCACACTAATGCAAATGTTTTGCAGGGAAACTATACTCAGGACTATGAATATGAGCGTGTTTCATCAAACCGCCATGTTCATAAGACCCAGAACTACTCTGCTTATTCATATGAGTATTATTCACCACTTGCAAGACTATTTGCTAGGGCTCCAAAGCCAAAATTCTCAGATGCTGCACTTAGACTCATTGCTTCGAAGCCACCCCTGAAGATGTGGGTGGCTAAGAAAACTTAACTCTCTTTTGCAGGGAATGGTCTCCAGCCGAAAATCAAAGGCGTCTGATGCTATTGCTGGGGACCTAAAACATCTTGTAGGTCGCAAGATCAAATGCCCAAATGGTCTTATTATGTATTTTGTTCCCGAGTCACTTGCTATTCGTCCTATCAGTCCTAACCTCGATCTAAGCTTTCATAATCAACTTGCTCGTCAAATGTTTATGCTTCACAATGCTCTTCGTGAAGCCTATCCCCCTGACTGCACTATAGGGTATGACACCAGCTGCTTCAGAATGGATTATTGATAGTGGATGTACTAATCACATGACTGGCGAACAAAGTCTTCTCATGGACTCAACCTTACGTCCATCTAACAAAAGTCACATCACATTTGCTGATACTGGTAAAAGCAAGGTATTGGGTCTAGGTAGAGTTGCAATCTCAAAGGATCAGCACATGGATAAAATGATGCTTGTTGAATCCCTTGGTTTCAACTTAATGTCTGTCTCAATGCTTTGTGACTTGAACATGATTGTGATATTAGGAAAATACCGTTGCCTTGTTTTGATGGAATCTGACAAGTCTCTAGTCTTTGAAGGGTATTGCAAAGACGATTTGTATATGGTAGATTTCTCAGCAGGACCACAGCTTGCCGTATGTCTTCTTGCAAAAGCTTCAGAGTGCTAGCTCTCGCATTGGAGGCTAGGGCATGCTGGCATGAGGAATTTGCATACTCTCGCAAAGAAGAAGCACGTCATAGGCATCGAGGGCGTCAAGTTCAAGAAGGATCACTTATGCAGTGCCTGCGATGCTGGAAAGATGATGAGGGCCAAGCACCCCTCGAAGACAATCATGACAACGACTCAACCCTTCAAACTGCTACACATGGACCTCTTCGGCCCTACTCACTACTCTACTCTAACTACTACTGCTTATCTCTATGGCTTCGTCATTGTTGATGATTATTCAAGATATACATGGGTACACATAATCCTCTACAAGACTGAAGTGCAGGATGTCTTCAGACGCTTCGCCAATCGAGCCATGAACAGCTATGGCGTCAAGATCAAGCACATCAGAAGTGACAATGGCACTGAATTCAAGAACACTGGCCTAGACACTTATCTTGATACATTGGGCATCACTCATGAGTTCTCAGCTCTGTACACACCGCAGCAGAATGGCATTGTGGAACGCAAGAATAGAACACTCATTGAGATGGCTCGAACAATGCTCGATGGATACAAGACACCAAGAAAGTTCTGGCCTGAAGCTATTGATACTGCATGCCATGTCATCAACCATGTTTATCTTCACAAGCTTCTGAAGAAAACATCCTATGAACTCCTCACTGGTAAGAAGCCAAATGTCAGTTACTTCAGAGTATTTGGTGCTAGGTGCTGGATCAAGGATCCACATCACACTTCAAAATTTCCACCAAAAGCACATGAAGGTTTTATGCTTGGTTACGGAAAGGATTCACACTCCTATAGAGTCTTCAACCTCTTTCACTATAAAGTGGTTGAAACTATGGATGTGCGGTTCGATGAGACTAACGGCTTGCAAAGAGAGCACCTGCCAAATGTGCTAGATGAAATTCCACCTATTGAATCCATCAAGCTTATGGGAACTTGAGAAATTATACCGTCTGAAGTACATCCTGAAGAGGAACTTATCATTTCTGCACCTAATCAACCTGAAGACAATCCTCCAAACGATGACAATGATCAGCAAGAGCAAAATCTTCGTCCAGTTCATCCTCATGTTGCAAATGAAGTACAGATTGAGAAGATAATTGATAGCATCAATGCACCTGGTCCACTCACTCATTCAAGGGCAACACAGCTAGCAAATTTCTGTGGGCACTTTGCATTTGTCTCAATATCTGAACCCAAGAAAGTTGATGAAGCCTTCATGGAACCTGAATGGATTCAAGTTATGCAAGAAGATCTTCAACAGTTCGAGCTGAATAATGTATGGGAACTGGTCAAGCGTCCTGATCCTCATAAACACAATATCATAGGCACTAAATGGATATATCGCAACAAGCAAGATGAGCATGGTCAAGTTATCAGAAACAAGGCTCGTCTCCTTGCTCAAGGATACACTCAAGTTTAAGGAAGTGACTTTGATGAAACATTTGCTCCTGTGGCTAGGCTTGAAGCTATTCGCATACTGCTAGCCTATGCAAATCATCATAACATCCTTCTGTATCAAATGGATGTGAAGAGTGCCTTTCTCAATGGCAAGATTTAAGAAGAAGTGTATGTTGCACAACCGCCTGGTTTTGAAGATCCAAAACATCCTGATATGGTATACAAACTCAATAAGGCACTGTATGGCCTCAAACAAGCCCCTCGTGCTTGGTATGACACACTCAAAGACTTCCTGAAGAGCAAAGGCTTCAAACCTGGTTCCCTGGATCCCACACTCTTCACGAATACATATGATGGTGAACTGTTTGTGTGCCAAATATATGTGGATGCCATTATCCTTGGTTGCACTAATCAAAAATACAGTGATGAGTTTGGAGACATGATGCAAGAGCAATATCAGATGTCCATGATGGGTGAGCTGAAGTTCTTCCTTGGTTTTCAAATATAGTAGCAACACAACGACATCTTCATATCTCAAGAGAAATACCTCAAAGATTGCCTCAAGAAGTTTGGGATGCAAGACTGCAAAGGTTATACGATGCCAATGCCAACCAAAAGTCATCTGGGTCCTGACGCCAATGTTAAAGAGTTCGATCAAAAGGTATACCGCTCCATGATTGGTTCTTTGCTTTATTTATGTGCATCTAGGCCAGATATCATGCTTAGTGTTTGCATGTGTGCCCGATTCCAAGCGGCACCAAAGGAATCGCATCACTTAGCTGTGAAGCAAATTCTTCGATATTTGGCTTACACCCCCAACACTAGGATTATGGTATCCAAAGGGCTCAGAGTTTAATCTAGTTGGATTCTCGGATGCTGATTATGCTGGTGACAAGGTGGATCGCAAGTCTACATCAGGCACATGTCACTTTCTGGGACGGTCACTTGTTTGTTGGTCTTCAAAGAAGCAGAACTGTGTATCTCTCTCCACTGCTGAATCTGAATACATTGCTGCTGGATCTTGCTGCGCTCAGCTTGTATGAATGAAGCAAACACTCAAAGACTATGTCGTTCATCTGAAGCAAGTGCCACTCTACTGTGACAATGAAAGCGCCATCAAGATTGCCAACAACCCAGTTCAGCACTCGAAGACAAAGCACATTCAGATCCGTCATCACTTTCTCAGAGATCATGTCATGAAGGAAGATATTGATATCATTCACGTCAATACTGAAGAGCAACTGGCAGATATCTTCACAAAGCCCTTGGATGAGAAAAGGTTTTGCAAGTTGCGGTGTGAGCTAAATATCTTGGAATCCTCAAATGTCCTGTGATCAGGCACACATCCTAACACTTATGCATGTTGATGACTTAGATGTGAAACACACGAAGTAAAGTATATCTTCAATCAATGAAGAATTACATTCTAAGTGTGAATACATTAACGCGGAATTTGACTTCGGAGCGCAATGATAATTGTGCGCCGTGTCTGGGTCTAATACTTCCTATACGGTGGGTAATGCCACCACCAAATTCTTCTGTTTGAAGTGTTTGTCTCATGCCGTTACATTTGCTATGTCTTCGCATTTGGTTTGTCTTCAAATTTCAACATGTCCTCATGTTTATCTTCACTATGTTGATTTGGTTGTATTCTGATATATACATATATTAGTGTTTTGTCCTCTACAGCATTCACTTATAGCTACGTCTTCTCGTTTGAATCTTTTGAACTAAGTGAATGTGATCGGACCCTAACCTCTCTATGCTTTCTGCCTCAAACTCTATCTATCCAAATCATATGCATTCTATTGAAACTGTCGAATGTCTTCTCTGCATCCTTGTCAGCAGAAGACAGAGATGCAAACATTAAATCTGATTTAAATGCTCAATCCTTTTTTGCCTGAAACCCGGAGAAGCGGGAACGACCACCCGACAATCCAGGCGTGCGTGGGAACAAGGAACAACCTCCAATGTGTCGCATGTTCTCCACGTGTCCTTCAGATGTGAACCGCCAGGGGCACCTGCGTAATAACGTTGTGCCGTACCTATCCTTATAAATACACGCCACACCCCAGTCATTATCTCTTCTTCCACTTCTCCTTCTCGCACAAACACTAGAGCCACCGCTAGCCCTCGACGACGCCGGCAATAAAGCGCTTAGCTGTCGTGACCTCACCGACGCCGTCCTCTCGCCGACCGCGGACATCGTATTCTCCGCCGTCGCCATAGGTGTCCTCCGTCGCCAAGTTAGGGCATGGAAGATTGAACTGCTCGGCCTCATCTTCTACTCCATCTAGCAATTCCTCGAGTGGTAAATAAAAGCTCTTTTTTACAGTCCTTTTGATCCGATAGATTCATCCTTTTCAACCTCACATGGTTTCTGTCCCAACAAATTGAATCTATCCTTTTATGCATCTCATAACATGCCTAGTATGTTCACTTATGCTTCACAAAGTAGTTAGGTTCCTCACTTGTACTTATTCTTGGATTCGTACAACTCTGGAACCAACTCTCAACATATGAGTGAATGTCTTCTAAACTGATTTATCTTCAAAATCTTCTGAGAATGCATATGACCTCTTCCCCTTCCCTCGCATCTCTAATGCTGTCATAGGTACATGTCCGTGGTAGAATCCCTTGGTTCTCATAGTCTACATTCATTTGCAGAGTTCTTACAGCATCACATCAATTCTCCTGAAGCTAATTCCTGTCTGGCCAGCAGAAGGGAGCCTTTGCAAGTTCTGAAGCCATTCAGTATGAACTTCATGGCGACAGAAAAATTAGTCAGGAAGGGCGGCAGACAGCGCTGTGAAAACACTGCTAAGGACCTGCCACCGGATCTCTATGAGCTATACAAGTCAGATCCAGAAGAGACCTATGGAGAACACAAGAACCGAATCTAATGGATTCGAAGAGGTTGGGTAGAGGAATGGTTCAAGTACAAATTTGTCATTGACAAATATGCTGAAAAGAATGCCATCAAGGGCCCCTGGGGAGATATTATATACAAAGGTCTTCGGCCCAAGTCGAAGTCCGAAGCTATTGCTGAAGTCTTCTACCCTTGCATGATCCGTGGACCTCACCCTGCTAATGCCGACCCGTCATCTCTGTTATGGTGTCGTGAAGACAATCTCTTTAAGCGCAACTTCCAGTTTGCCAAAACTTCTGCCAAAGAGAACACGAAGTTGCTTGGGTTACACTTCAACCCCGGTCCCTCTGCTCCTCATGCCAATGGCACACGCGATGCTGAACCCAATATTGTTGGGCCCTTCTACAACCTTGAAGGTCTCATCACTCACATTTAGGTTCAAGGGGCAGCCATGGATCACTCTGCAGATGACGCTGATTCTGACGAAGTGCCTGCACCACTGAAGCCTGTGAAGCAAAAGAAACCAAAGGCTTCAAAGCCCTCCTCTGCACCAAAAGTTTCACGGGCGAAGCCTCTGGCCACTGCACCTCCTGAAGCCAGTGTGCAGTCTGAAGATCTCTCTCGCATCTCCAAGTCTAACAAGATGAAGAAGCCCATGCAACCAACTGGTCAAGCATTGACCCCTGCTGCCGTTCTAAGGAATGAGAACGAAGCCATTGATCTGTCTAGCGACGATGATCTTGGCGATGATGCTCTTGAGCTGCTTATAAAGAGCAAGCAAGAGGTGGGAATCTTCAATGATCTTCCCCTCTTTGATGTGGAGATCCTATACAAGTTCATTGATGAGTGGTTCGACAGCCCAGACCTCAGTTTTGATGATCTTCAACTCCCAATTGGCCTCAGCGTCTCCTTCCATGGAGCCATTGCTCCTGAGCTGGCTCTTGCACACAGAATTAGCTGAAGCACAAGATTGACTATGAAAAGGCTCAGTTCAGGAAGCACATGGCCAAGATCAACGTGGCAGACGTCCAAAACTTCAAGGTCGTGCTGCATGAGCTCAAGGAGGCATTCCACAAGAAACGTGAAGAAGCTAAAGGTTCTCGAGAGCGCATGAAACACCTGGCTGCCAAATGTGTTCAAGGCTACAATGAAGCTGAAAAGTGCAAGGCTCTAGGGCGACCTGGCATCGACCCTCAGAATGGCTGCCAAGAAGAAGAAGAAGCCTGTTGTGGACCAACCTGAAGCATCAAGGCAGGAAGAACCTCACATTGTCTTCCCTGCCAGTATGACAGGCTCGAAGCCTAAGGTCCCCACGGTGGCTTCGGAGCTCAAGAAAACAAGGGCAGCTGAAGCCGAAGCTCGCAAGCGCAAGACCAAGCACACCACTAACGATGCTCCACCGACGAAAAAGAGAAAGACAAAGAAGAAAGATCGGGCAGCTCCCATAGAGCCCCTTGTTGTCGAGTCGATCTCAGTGGCTCGTCCTGCGTCTGAACATAGTGAGCACTAGTTGATAGTTCATGAGACTGCTTCCACAGAGGCTCCTGAAGCTGAAGACATTCCAGCTGTTGACCCCACCGCAGTTGAAGACATTGGTCATCAAGACAATGTTGAAGATGATGAAGTCCTTCCTTAGATAGAACACAATGTGGTATCATCACCTGTTCTCACGAACAACAAACTCATCAGCATTGGTCGTCCATTGATGCCAATTGCTCAGGATGACTCATGGGCTGATCACCCACAAGACTCCCCCCGTCAAGAAGAATCACCAAGTACTCCCCCACCTCAAGTCACCACTCCGGTGCTTTAAGACAATGACGTTGTGGCCCAACCAACTCCATCTTCACAAGCGTCGCCAGCGTTCCACAGGCTTCGCAAAGGACCAAGTCCACATGTCACTCTGTCAAGTGTTCCATAAGGAGAAGAGCGCCAATCTGTTTCACGCCTAATCTTTCCCGAAGCCTCTCCTACTGCGAACATCCCCGAGTCTGAAGCCAAAGCGGCTGAAGATATTCCGGCTGCATTAGCCGATAAACAAGAAGAGCCAAGACATGAAGAAAAACGTGTTGCTACACCCCCAACCAACCCTGAAGTTGTTCTCGAGGAGAATGTGTCCGACCCTCTAGCTACTCGAGTGGATGTTGATAACATTGAGGCGACCACCAACACCCATACTGAAGCCAATGACGTTGTCATGGCTGAAGCTACTGTGGCGCCTGAAGTTAATGCGGTGCCAGAAGTGATTGCACCTGAAGCCAATGCTGCTCCTGACGCAAATCTGGAGCCAGAAGTCAATACCACTGCCACTGTAACTGCTCCTGTACCGCCTCCACGACCACACACCATCGAGCAAGCATATGATCATGGTCAGCTGGTCACTGTCAAATGGACCATTCTGGTTCCTCGACCCGCTGCTGGTCCGCAATTTGACTATCATATCAAGCACAGGCCTCAGGTCCAGAAGCCGAAGCCAAGGTTACCCAGGTTTCTAGGTACAGCAACCTCACCAGGATCGTTCAATGCGAATGGCTTTATTGCGCACAACACTTTCTTTGATAGTGCCAAGAACCCATATTCCAAGCCAAGAATTTCATCTGATCGGTTCTGGAGCTATCAGTAGCGCAGTTACTATTCTTGTGTTCTCCATGATCAAGGGCACATCTTTCCTCATATGCGTTTAGACAGCGAAGCCATGGCTGGCCTGCCTTGCCTAGAAGAAGCCCTTGACTGCTTCAAAGATGCTGGTCTTCTCCCATTTGTGACAGCAAAAGAACATTGGAATGAAGAGCTTATGCTTCAATTCTATGCTACCCTCCACATTCGTGGCTAGAACAGGGACCCAAAGACATGGATCCTTGAGTGGATGATGGGCGATGTACATCATGAAGCTAAAGCCCAAGACATCATCGAGCTTACAGCCCTGCCCACTCCTAGCGAACATTATGAACCAGGTTGTCAACTACACTAGAACGCTTTGGAGAGCATATTCCAGAAGCCAGAGCCTAATTTGAGCCAAATGCTGAGCATGATGAAGCCTCTGCCACACGACGCTGAATACCCAACAGAATTCTTTGTTGAAGACCTCGAGTATCTACCTCGCACCATTTATCATATCATCAGGCGTACTCTATGGCCTGTCAAAGGACATTCTTCTGCAGCGAAGCTTGAAGGAGCAATGAAGACTTTGGTTTTCTATATCTTCAATGGCACCTGCTTCAGTGCTCAAGACTTTTTCATCAGACAATTGGCTGCATCTGGCTCCGACATCTTTGGTCTGAAGTTCTACGCTCCATGGGTAATGCGCCTAATCAAGCTTCACTCAGCAATCAACTATCACCCTTCTGCACACAATCATCTCATATTCTTGCCAGAGGTTGATCTGTCTGTTGAAGCCATCTACCTAGAGCCTGCCAAAGAGCATGTTACTCTTCACAATGCTGATCACCAAAGCTTCTCACAACCCATTGAAGGAGTTCAGGCCATTTCTCGTGTTTATCCCTTGCACCCAAACTGAAGCCACTGAAAGCACCATTGCTCAAAGGCCTCGGAAGCGATCTCGTGTTCTCAATGATCGAGAGCTTCTCATCGCTCTACATCAGAAACAGGACAAGCATCATGACTGGATTAAGCGTCAGATGCAAAGCCTCTTAGTGGACGTCAATCGCATTCGCAATCTTGTCACGAAGAATGCCTTTGTTACACATGAAACCTGTCGGAGGTCATGGAAGAGTTTGACATTGCTTAGTGCTGAAGTAGATCTTCAAGACGATGGCTTCATTGAAAAATTCAAGTTTGACTCCAGTCCTCCAAGGAATGTTGTCTTGCGTCGAACTCCATCTCTTGAAGACTCTGACTATTCCTCCCCAGCTACAACGATGAATGCCAGAGTCATAGATGATCAAGATGATGCTACTTCACCACCTCCAACTTTAGTGTGTGTCGACACTGCACCAAGTTCTTCTGCGCGGCCAAACACCAACGCCGACCCTGCATCTTCTCCTACTCCTTTTGGGAACGAGTAGAGGCTCTATGTCTTCAAACCTTTTTGGTCCTTACTGACAAAAGGGGGAGAAGCATATGAGTTGATACTCTTCAAGCGGGTCCAAATGGGCGGTTGCTTTATATTTTTGCCTAGTGTTTACAACTCTCATTTTTTGATACATTTGGTTCTTTGAGTTGTAACACTTAACCTTGATGGCCGTCTGCTACTTGTTTACTATTCTGTGATGTGATGATAAATTCCGCATGTGCGATGATAAATCCCGCACGAAGTCATTTTGCAGACGTCCATTTTTCATTATGCATGTCATTATCTTAGTTATATCCTTTCATGCATGATGAATTGTCTTCACAACTAGAAAAGGAGCTCTGCAAGTACAACCTGCCATGTGCATTTGCATTCAAAAGCAAAATACATATATGCACATCTTCAGGGGGAGCCTTTCTGCTACTTACGAAGACAATACCTAAATCCTTTACAATTTCACATACTTTTATGTAACATCCCAAATTTTCAATTTGGAATGTTATACATTAGGTCATCACTACATATCATATTTTATTTTCTTTTGTCCTGATCCAGAAATTCTACGCAACTCAAGGACCCACGGAGAGAGTTGGGGATTTCGTTATTTTCATATTTGGGTTTTTCTCAAATTTTGAAAATAGGATCATTGATTTTATTTATTTTATCTTCAATTATTTCTATAATAAAAATATGAGAGAGGGAATAAAATGACTTTCCCAAAATAAGAAATAATGAAGGTTTAATAAAAAATCAAGTAAGATTTTATTTAAGAGTTTTCTCGCTATTTTATTTGAATTTAGGAAAAATTGCACGTTTTTCAAAACTGCATTTTAGGGCCAAGAAAATGTTCATCTTGTTCTAAATAATTTATTTAGACGATCAAAATTTGTTTTGGCATTTTTAGATTTTTATTTATTTTTCTAGGATTTTTCTTAGTTTGGCGGGATTATTTAAAAAAAAATCTCAGCGCCCGACTGGGCCGAAGGCCCAGCCGAGCCAGGCCGGTCTGCGCCGCCGCCGCCTTCCCCGAGCCGCGTCGCCGCCGCCGCCTTGCCCCTTCCCCAAGCCGCCACCCACTCCCTCTTAAATACCACCGCCGCCGCCCTCCCCACCCCGCCACCTGACCCACCCCGCAGCCGATAGCAGCAGCCGCCGCCGCCAGGAGCCGCCGCCGCCTCCGCAGCCTCGCCACCCCACGCCGCCCCGCCGCCGCACCGGAACCCCGCCGGAGCCGAGCCGAGGTAGCCGCCGCGCCACCCCGGTTTTCTAAAGAAACCGATCCGGTTTTTTTAGAAAACCCTAGATTCATTTTTTTAGAATTACATCGGTTTTATTTTTGTTTTCTGGTTTATTTATTTAGCGAGCGTTCGCCCGTTCGTTCATTTTAACGGACGAATTCGCCGTTTAGTTTCAGTTAACGAACGTTCGTTCGTTAATCTGTTAGTCAGTTTTTCTCTTCTCGGATTTTTCCGGGGTTATTTTCTGATCGCGATTTCTGATCCAGTTTTCGTTCTAGTATAACTTTTCGCTCGTTTATCGGAATCAGGCGATTCAAGCGCCTGGATGTAATGTCCCAAAATTCTAAATTTCGGAATGTTATATTAAATAGATAGATTTGATTGGTTGCTTGATTGTTGTGTGATTGATTGAGTGAAATTCGAAACTTTTTGAAAGTTAAATGAGAGGGAATAAAAGGACTTTCCCAAACTTTCACCTTTTGCATTTTGATCTCCGTGAATTCAAATTCTTTTCAAATACAAAACACTCGAGAGAAGATGACATGACTTCTTCCATTTAAATAAATGAAACGGGTTTTGAAAAAGATTTGAATTTCATTTGGAAATATTTCAAATTCAGAAACTTTAAGCAACTCAATGATTTTCACGAGAGAAGATAAAACGACTTCTTCAAATTATATGAAATATGAGTTGGGAGTTTCAAAGAAACTCAAATTTAAAATCCAGTTGAAATTATTTTTCAGTTTGGGTTATTTGAGTTTTTATTCAAATTATTTTTATCCAAAATAAAATATATGGAAATTAGGGTAACATGATTCCCTACAACAAAAAATTGGCGAGAAATACATTTGAATTCATTTGAGATTTTTAAAATGATTTTTACTGGATTTTATTAGAGCAGTAGCACTCTTTGAATTATCTGAATTTGTGAGGATTTTATTTGGCATTATAAAAATGTCCATGTTGTTGGAAATCTTTTTCTGAAAATTTTGATATATTATATGCCTATAATATTTTTATTTATTTTGTTTTTATTACTTTTGTTTGTGCAAAAAAAAGAGTTTGTTTAAAAAAATCCTTCTAGGACACCGAACTGGGCCGGCCCAACAAATCGCCAGGCCACGGCCCAGCCGGTCCGACAACGCACCCCAGTGGTCCCCGACCTCCAGCGGGGAGTCCGGCTCCCGCCCGACTCCGCCGGCGCCGCCGTCTTCACCCTGGCCTCCTCCAGCCCCTTCCCCACGCCATCCTGCTCCCCTCCCCTCCTATAAATGCTTCGCCCCCGACCCCCTCTCTCTCCGTAGCCGCCGCCTCCCCTCGCAGCGCCGATCTGCATCGCCGCCGTCCCTGCCGCGCATAGTCGCCGTGCCGCTCCCTCTCGCCGCTGCAGCGCACCACCACTTCGCCTTCGCATTGCCGCGCTGCTCGCCCACGCCGCCCACGCCGCATCGCCGCCGCACTTCCCGCGTCGAGCCGCCGCCCGCTGTTCGCCGCCTCAACGTCGAGCCGCCGTCATTCGCCGGCGTTGACCGGAAAGGTAAAACCGCCCCGGTCCGGTTTTATTTTAGGCTACGATTTATTTTCGGTTCTCTAAAAAACGATCAGTTGGTTATCCAGCGGACGTTCGCTATTTAGGGTTCTGTAGCGAACGCATTCATTAGGTTAGATCAGTTTAACGAATGTTCGCTTTCTAGTTTTCTTCTTTTTCTTTTAATATTTTTCTGCCAGGGACCTATCTGTGATGATTTTGTTTACAAAATAGTCCCTGTTTTTCAAATGATCACAACTTTCTACTCGTTAGTCCAAATCCAACGAAACCAACGCTCACGTCTTCGTTACGATCTCCTCTATCCTGATAAACAACTTAAACATGTTTTTGAAAGTTTTAAAATTTGAATTAGATCAGATTTGTATTCAAACTTCGTTTGTTCATAACTTGAGTTTCGTAGCTCCGTTTGAGTTGATTCTTTTTGCAAATCGAAGCTCTTGACCTAAACTTTCTGATAAGGCCAAATTCACATAATTTTGGTACTGTTAGAAATTGTTTCATGTTGCAAGAGTTATTTGCTTGGTTTTGAAATTTTCCGAATCGTCTTCTTTGATCTTTCTGATCTTTTGAGTGATTGCTTATGTGTGGTTGCTATTGCTTGCTTACAATAGATTGGCCGGAGTGTGACGAGTAGATCTATCAAGAGTTTTGAGTGCGAATCATCTTCATCAACATTGCAGGCAAGTTCACACTTTGATCATATTCCTTTCATACCTAGTTTTTATGCATTAGTTTCTCCCTCAAACATTGCATGAGTAGGATTGATAACATGTGGGTATTGGGAAGTAGTTGGTGAGGTAGGAACCTATTGCCCTGCATTCAAACCTTGGGAGTTACTATTACGTTATGCTTAGATTGCCATGCTATGCTCGTAGACGTGGATTGGGTTTTGAGAGTATTCATGACAGATGTGAGATTGTTAATTAATGGTTTACTTAAGGTGGCAACTTAAACACACATCTGGGTGGACTGAGGCACCTGGGTATTCCAGGATTGCCTGTCTAGGCACCTGGGTAGACCAGGATTGCCTGTTTTTTATGGACCGCCACCCAGGCTCAAAGGGATCATGAGATTATTCATACTAGAAACTTCCGTGTGCAGCCACAAGCTATTATGGGCTCTAGCATAGGTGGTACGGTCTACCCATCGTAAGGTGCTAGCGCTTCTGAAAGACTATGTCTCGGTCATACGTTTCTCAAACACCATGAAGTGCGAGAAACCAAACGGAGGCGATCGAGTCTTGTGGGGAAAAGTGCGCAAACCTCTGCAAAGTGTATAAACTAATCATGATTAGCCGTGTCCCCGGTTATGGACGTCTTGAGTATCTAGTACTTGGATTATCATGTGAATCTCGTCATGTGAATTTAAATAATTTTGTTGGGTTTAATGATGTTACTTAATTGGGATTGAGAATGCTGTCAACCATTCTCAATGTTCAAGAACGACCATGATAGTTAATTAAAACGTATTCCGTTGCAGTAGGGAAAATTGGCTTTTCGCAAAAACCTTATAACCATAGAGTTTTTCCACCAGCCAAATATGCATGTAGTGATAGCCTTTATTCATCATTCTCCTATGGTGTGAATTTGCCAGTACATTCAATGTACTGACCCTTTGTGGCTGCAACGTCTCATGTTGCCGGACTTCTTACGACGATTAAGTGATACGTTAGGGTTACGATTTCTACACTCAACTTTGTCGTTGTTGTTGATGGGAAATCCACAACCTTGTTACTTCCGCTATTTGGATTGAGGTAATAGTATTTGCGTTACTTTTACATGTGATTTACCTCTGTTATAAATCCTCGATTACTATGTGTGTCAGCATACCGATCCAGGGATGACACTTAAGCACAGAGACTTGATCCATTCGGGTCGGGTCGCTACAAGATGGTATCAGAGCACATGTTGACTGTAGGACGTGACCCTAGAAACTGGCAAGCCCATAGCAAAGATTTTTCTCTACAACTTTCCCTTTGAAAAAGATCTTCTACCTCTCTTCTCTTCTGAGCTTATTCAAAAATTCCCTTTAGTGAGACCATACCCCTTTCCCCTTTTGACCACACGAAGATTCGACTAATGAGACCACTCCAAGAAGTACAAGATATCGGACAAGTAAGACCACTTCGAAGAGTATTTTCCATGCATTAAATAATGGAAACTACAACGGTTGAAGACCGAAGACAAGTAGAATTTGAAGGCTCTAAAGAATTCCCAGATTTGTATGACCTAGGAAGGCTACCCTTATGGAACTTGGCAGACTATGGGAGCTGTCAATACCCGAGATCAAGGTGTATCGGAGAAAGACCGGAACATGGAGAGTTAAAAACTTAAAGTTCTGTTAAGGAAAACCCTAAGGCAGGAGATATCAACTATGGAGAGATAGCTCATGGAAATGACAAGGGCAGAAACACGTCCATCCCTGATGATACCACTCGTTGATTCTATTGTCACCGTGCTGAGTTAAGCATGCATATGCATGGAAGGATTGGATGGTAGAAGGCTGATGGAGCCCGTATCAGCAAGATGAAGTTTTAACCTTAGCTGGTGTATCACCAGGATCTGGAGTAGTACATCAAGAAGTTTAAGGTGGAGCTCCATGAAGCCGTATTAGACAAGAAAGTATTTCATGAAGAACTCAGGAACCAAAAGCTGAAAGTAGCCAAGCTGGAGGAGCTACGACCTTGAGATACCGGAGATTTGTCAGGAACTGAAGGACAGTATGACCATGGTTCATGTGAAGGATGTTGAAACCGGAAGTTTGGAATGCAACTCCGGAATATTAAAGGATGTCATGAGAGATTTCACGTCAACAGAGATGATCTGGCAAAAGAACTTGAGAAGACAAGAATGATCGGAAGAAGCCATTGGAGGCATGAACAAGGCTTGAAGAGTTTGGAGACGTTGAAGATTTATTGACCTTTAGAAGACCAAACCCCTGTTATATACCTACGTTAGATGCGACGTTTGTGAGCTGTCATTTGTTTGATGTTTTTCCCGACAGCCACAAATAAAATCTGTCTTTTCAAAACTTTTGTTTGTATTTTGTGTGTCCCTCTCTACCCCTCTTATCTCACCCCAAACCCATGGACCCAATAGAGGATGAATGAAGATGAGCTTATATTTTCTGGACTGATGAATCAATTGGAGACGGACCAATGGATTCAGAACATGGAGGATCACATGAAGAAAAACCTTATAGTCGGAAAGGATATGACCAGCATGCTCTTCAGTGCTTTGAAAGAGGTGCTGCTACTTGGTGGAGAATGTACCAAACCATCAATGGATGGCAAGGAGTAACCACTTGGAAAGAATTTAAGTTGACTTTGCCAAAGTCTCGGCTTGTGTCCCAGAAGTTAAAGCCTTATGGAAAGGATATGAAGAAACCTTGTGCATGCAAGATTTGTGAAGAAATAGGACACACCCATAAGGAATACAAGGATGAGTGCCCTAATTGTGAAGGAAGTCACCCAGTTGAAGAATGCCCAACTAGGCAGATTACTTGTTTCTTGTGTGAAGGGACTACCCACTATCCTGCTCAGTGTCACATTTACCCCATGATACAATGAACCATCCAGCAAAAGAAAGAAGTAATGAAAGGAGCCCTCATGGAAATTTTAGAAGAAGTTGTGATGAAGGAAGAGATGGAGGACACACCTAAAGAAGACCCGAGAAAACCCTACACTAAGTCTTGCTATTCATGTGGAGAAGAAGGACACATCTCCCAAAATTGTTTGAATGGGGATCTAGTAGAATTCCTGACAGAGGAAGTAGAATATGACCCACAAGAAATAGAAGCGATGATTGGCACGGAAAGGTCCAGGAAGAGAAGCAGATTGGATCCCATGAGGGACCAGAGTCATATCACCTGTTACAGGTGCAAGGAGTCAGGGCACTACCTCAACAATTGCCGAAAAAGGAAACCTCGATACTTGTCAGAAGTAATACGTTTTAGTTGTAATGGAGCAGGGCACTTTGCCAGAGAATGCCCCAAGGAGAAGGAAACTTGTGCTAGATAGTTGAGTTTGCAACAAAAGAAATGGAGTAGTAGAAGTGAGAACATTTTCTTTTATATCGAGGTGTTGAGTTGAGATTGTAATCAATTGAGAATGAATTTTATGAGTTGTTACTCTATGAAGAAGGATTTTGACCATTTTGAGGATATGAGAAATATGGTCTATGGAAGATTTGTGCATTTTAAGGGTGGTAGTACCCTGTAAGAACCGTTGACCCATGGAAAAGGTAAGGATATTCCACTGGGTGGATTTCAGACAAAATGAATACGAGTTTTGTCTCGATAAGTGTGATACCCCAAGAGTGTGTGGGATGAAGTTGGAGACCACCAGTTGTTTGGACCAAATGTGATCAAGGAGTCAGAAGAGAATGTTAAGTTGATTCGAGATAGACTGAAGGTAGCTCAGTCCAGGCAGAAGAGTTATGCAGACTCAAAAAGAAAAATGCAAGGAGGTAGCCTATGAAATTGGAGATAGAGCATGTCTTCGTGTGTCCCCTCTGCGAGGAGTTAAACGAATTGGAGTTAAGGGAAAGTTAGCCCCGAGATTTGTAGGACCATACCAAGTTTTGGAGCGTATGGGAGAAGTGGCCAACAAGTTGGAGTCGCCCGAAGGACTGTCAGGAGTTCAAGATGTGTTTCACGTTTCCCAGTTGAAGAAGTGCCATGTAGAGATGGCCAATATTCCCCTGTAGGGACGCTTGACCCTGGAAAGGATAATGATGTTCCACGAAGTGGAATATGGACTCCATAAGTATAAGTTTTTATCTCGGTATGTGGGATATCCCACGAGGATGAAGAGATAAATTACTATTGGATATAAAGGAGGTATGATGTCGGAAATATGGATCAATGGAAACTCCATGATGAGTCTGAGTAATCATGTCCTAGTTTGGTGCCAATAGAAGGAAGGAAGACAGTACAATTGGATGGATTTAAGAATACTAGGAAGTTGGAAGTTGGAATAATGATCAGTTGCCCGATGATAAGTTCAAGGACTACAAGTGATGAGATGGGCCATAACCCACAGGCCCCAGGACCAGCCAAGAAGCAAGCACATCCTTGCTGAAGGAAGAACCCTAGAGGAAGATACGACGTTTATCGGCAGACAATTTTATAGGAGTAACGCAAAACCTGAGAGTTGTGAAGGAACGATAGATGTTTGTTTGGCTTGCAGAATCCATGGAATTATCAGAACTTAGTTCGTCGACAAGAGAAATTCTGCAATGCTTGTGAGGATGACCGAGTGTTAGAATGCGAGATTCGCTAAACCATGTACAAGGTAATGATTTGGGTGCGGGATGGATTGATCACCATACCGACTTACTCTTATTGTTCGCCTTGCTATATGGGATGGTAAATCTGAGTGACTTGCCTATAGTAGAGAGACGACGATCAAACATTGTTTAAACCTTAGAATGGTATAGGTATTTTTTCCCTTGCACAAGGCAGCTTTTGCCAACCGTAGGTTATACGGTGAGGATCAACCCAGACCTAGTTCTTGCAGGAGAAACCATAAATCGTTGACCACCATGAGATATCGATAGCTATTTAGTATTGGCGTCAGACCCGTCAACTAAGAAGACCCAGTCTCAGAAGAACCTTACCAAGATGAAAGACGGAAGAATTGAGGAAAAGGTTATGCCACTACCGGAAGAGCCTAGAGGAGGAATTTTCACGAGAATCTGAGAAGACCGACCCTGTCAAGAATAAGGATGGAGTATATGAGTCTTTGATGGAACCGTAACGATGTTTCTAAGGGTGGTAGCACCCCATACCCAATGAGATGATCGATGGAATTTGAGAAGACCCTCAACCCTAACCTATTTCTTGCTAGCCTCTCCGAATCTCGAGGACGAGATTCATTTTAAGGGTGGTAGGTTTGTAACATCCCAAAATTCTAAATTTTGGAATGTTATATTAAATAGATAGATTTGATTGGTTGCTTGATTGTTGTGTGATTGATTGAGTGAAATTCGAAACTTTTTGAAAGTTAAATGAGAGGGAATAAAAGGACTTTCCCAAACTTTCACCTTTTGCATTTTGATCTCCGTGAATTCAAATTCTTTTCAAATACAAAACACTCGAGAGAAGATGACATGACTTCTTCCATTTAAATAAATGAAAAGGGTTTTGAAAAAGATTTGAATTTCATTTGGAAATATTTCAAATTCAGAAACTTTAAGCAACTCAATGATTTTCACGAGAGAAGATAAAACGACTTCTTCAAATTATATGAAATATGAGTTGGGAGTTTCAAAGAAACTCAAATTTAAAATCCAGTTGAAATTATTTTTCAATTTGGGTTATTTGAGTTTTTATTCAAATTATTTTTCTCCAAAAATAAAATATATGGAAATTAGGGTAACATGATTCCCTACAACAGAAAATTGGAGAGAAATACATTTGAATTCATTTGAGATTTTTAAAATGATTTTACTGGATTTTATTAGAGCAGTAGCACTCTTTGAATTATCTGAATTTGTGAGGATTTTATTTGGCATTATAAAAATGTCCAAGTTGTTGGAAATCTTTTTCTGAAAATTTTGATATATTATATGCCTATAATATTTTTATTTATTTTGTTTTTATTACTTTTGTTTGTGCAAAAAAAGAGTTTGTTTAAAAAAAACCTTCTAGGCCACCGAAGTGGGCCGGCCCAGCGAATCGCCAGGCCACGGCTCAGCCGGCCCGAGGCCGCACCCCGGTCGTCCCCGACCTCCAGTGGGGAGTCCGGCTCCCGCCCGACTCCGCGGGCGCCGCCGTCTTCGCCCCGGCCTCCTCCAGCCCCTTCCCCACACCATCTTGCTCCCCTCCCCTCCTATAAATGCTCCGCCCCCGACCCCCTCTCTTTCTGTAGCCGCCGCCTCTCGCCGCCTCCCCTCGCAGCGCCGATCTACATCGTCGCCGTCGCTGCCGCGCATAGTTGCCGCGTCGCTGCCTCTCGCCGCTGCTGCGCACAGCCGCTTCGCCTTCGCGCTGCCGCGCTGCTCGCCCACGCCGCCCACGCCGCATCGCCGCCGCACTTCCCACGCCGAGCCGCCGCCCGCTGTTCGCCGCCTCAACGCCGAGCCGCCGTCGTTCGCCGGCGTTGACCGGAAAGGTAAAACCGCCCCGGTCCAGTTTTATTTTAGGCTACGGTTTATTTTCGGTTCTCTAAAAAACAAAAAAAACAATCAGTTGGTTATCCAGCGGACGTTCGCTATTTAGGGTTCTGTAGCGAACGCATTCATTAGGTTAGATCAGTTTAACAAACATTTGCTTTCTAGTTTTCTTCTTTTTCTTTTAATTTTTTCGGCCAGGGACCTATCTGTGATGATTTTGTTTACAAAATAGTCCCTGTTTTTCAAACGATCACAACTTTCTACTCCTTAGTCCAAATCCAATGAAACCAACGCTCACGTGTTCCTTGCGATCTCCTCTATCTGGATAAACAACTTAAACATGTTTTTGAAAGTTTTAAAATTTGAATTAGATCAGATTTGTATTCAAACTTCGTTTGTTCATAACTTGAGTTTCGTAGCTCCGTTTGAGTTGATTCTTTTTGCAAATCGAAGCTCTTGACCTAAACTTTCTAATAAGGCCAAATTCACATAATTTTGGTACTGTTAGAAATTGTTTCATGTTGCAAGAGGTATTTGCTTGGTTTTGAAATTTTTCGAATCCTCTTCTTTGATCTTTCTGATCTTTTGAGTGATTGCTTATGTGTGGTTGCTATTGCTTGCTTAGGATAGATTGGCCGGAGTGTGACGAGTAGATCTATCAAGAGTTTTGAGTGCGTATCATCTTCATCAACATTGCAGGCAAGTTCACACTTTGATCATATTCCTTTCATACCCAGTTTTTATGCATTAGTTTCTCCCTCAAACATTGCATGAGTAGGATTGATAACATGCGGGTATTGGGAAGTAGTTGGTGAGGTAGGAACCTATTGCCCTGCATTCAAACCTTGGGAGTTACTATTACGTTATGCTTAGATTGCCATGCTATGCTCGTAGACGTGGATTGGGTTTTGAGAGTATTCATGACAGATGTGAGATTGTTAATTAATGGTTTACTTAAGGTGGCAACTTAAACACACATCTGAGTGGACTGAGGCACCTAGGTATTCCAGGATTGCCTGTCTAGGCACCTGGGTAGACCAGGATTGCCTATTTTTTATGGACCGCCACCCAGGCTCAAAGGGATCATGAGATTATTCATACTAGAAACTTCCGTGTGCAGCCACAAGCTATTATGGGCTCTAGCATAGTTGACTAAGTCATGCGAACTCTTACAGTGGTAGACTAGCAGATGTAGGGGATGTAGGTGGTAGGGTCTACCCATCGTAAGGTGCTAGCGCTTCTGAAACACTATGTCTTGGTCATCCGTTTCTCAAACACCGTGAAGTGCGAGAAACCAAACGGAGGCGATCGAGTCTTGTGGGGAAAAGTGCGCAAACCTCTGCAAAGTGTATAAACTAATCATGATTAGCCGTGTCCCCGGTTATGGACGTCTTGAGTATCTAGTACTTGGATTATCATGTGAATCTCGTCATGTGAATTTAAATAATTTTGTTGGGTTTAATGATGTTACTTAATTGGGATTGAGAATGCTGTCAACCATTCTCAATGTTCAAGAACCACCATGATAGTTAATTAAAATGTATTTCGTTGCAGTAGGGAAAAATTGGCTTTTCGCAAAAACCTTATAACCATAGAGCTTTTCCACCAGCCAAATATGCATGTAGTGATAGCCTTTATTCATCATTCTCCTATGGTGTGAATTTGCCAGTACATTCAATGTACTGACCCTTTGTGGCTGCAACGTCTCATGTTGCAGGACTTCTTACGACGAGTAAGTGATACGTTAGGGTTGCGATTTCTACACTCAACTTTGTTGTTGGTGTTGATGGGAAATCCACAACCTTGTTACTTCCGCTATTTGGATTGAGGTAATAGTACTTGCGTTACTTTTACATGTGATTTACCTCTGTTATAAATCCTCGAGTACTGTGTGTGTCAGCGTACCGATCTAGGGATGACACTTAAGCACAGAGACTTGATCCATTCGGGTCGGGTCGCTACACTGGAGTTTCGTCTCGAAACCCTCTTTCCGTTTAACCTACTCAAACAAGTTTTTGCTTCTGTAAAAGTTGACTTAGATCCAGATTAGTAAACGAAGTTTGTTTCTTTCACCGTTTGCCTTTCGTTGCTTCGTTTGTTTGGTTTCTTTTTGCAAATCGGAGTTCTTAAGTTGAACTTTCTGGTTAGATCTCTTATTTGAGTTTTACCCATGCATTAGATGAGTACTTATTGTATGTTTGTTTGCGATAGAGTACCCGGAGTGCGCCGCTTGCTACTTCGAATCTCTAGGTTTCGCGGATCATCAGCAAGGCAAGTAACACTTTGATCATACCTCTTTACTACCCAGTTTTATTGCATTAGATCAACCCTCAAACAATTGCATGATTAGGATCTGATTAATATGTGGGTTTTGGGAAGTAGATGAGGTAGTACCTATTACCTGTTTTATTATCAAACCCTTGGGAGTTACTTCTACATTTGCTTATATTGCCATGCTATGCTAGTAGACGTGGATTGGGTGAGTGTATCCATGACAGATGTGAGATTGTTAATTAACGGTTTATTTATGGTGGCAACTTTAATACACATCTGGGTGGATTGAGGCACCTGGGTATTCCAGCGATTGCCTGTTTTCCTTTATGGACCACCACCCAGGCTCAAAGGGATCATGAGATTATTCATACTAGAAACTTCCGTGTGCAGCCACAAGCTACTATGGGCTCTAGCATAGTTGACTAAGTCGTGCGAACTCTTACAGTGGTAGACTAGCAGATGTAGGGGATGTAGGTTGTTACTATCTACCCGATTGTCAGGTGCTAGTGCTTCTGAAAGACTATGTCTCGGTCATCCGTTTCTCAAACATCATGAAGTGTGAGAAAATACAATGGAGGAGCTCGAGTCTTGTGGGTAAAAGTGCGCAAACCTCTGTAGAGTGTATAAACTAATCATGGTTAGCCGTGTCCCTGGTTATGGATGTCTTGAGTATCTAGTACTTGGATTATCATGTGGAACTCATCATGTTACTGTAATTAATTTTGTTGGGATTTAATGATGATGTTTAATTGGGATTGAGAGGATGTCTATCTTCTCAACGTTTAACAACTACCATGATAGTTTAATAAAAATGTATTCCTTTGCAGTAGGGAAAAGTTGGCTTTCTGCAAAAAAATGTAACCATAGAGCTTTCCACCAGCCATATATGCATGTAGTATAGCTTTATTCTTTCATTACTCTCTATGTGTTATATTGCCAGCATATTCCATGTGCTGACCCGTTTCGGGCTGCAATGTTCATGTTGCAGACTTTTCAGATAACGAGTAAGGTGCCTTTAGGTTGTGGTTCTATATTCAGTGATGCCGTTGGAGTTGATGGACTCACTTATCTTCCAAGCCTTCCGCTATTATCGTTATTAGATGGCCTTAAGCCATATTATTTGTAATAAGTTCTCTTTTGAGACACTTGATGTAATAAGTGTGTGATTGCTACTCTGTTATAAATCCTTCAAGTACTATGCGTGTCAGCATTACTGATCTAGAGATGATACTGAAGCATAGAGATCGGACCGTTTAAGGTCTGGTCGCTACAAGATGGTATCAGAGCACACATTGACTGTAGGACACGACCACTAAGCTAAAGGCCTTGATCACTACTCCCTTTTCTCATTTCTGACTCCTCATCTTTTCTACTCTTTTAGGATGGCGGATGCAAGGAACAAGTTCACGCAACCGGATGAAGATACACCCTTTGGACGTCACTTGAAGCAAGTCACTAGATACCTGAACATCGGAGTACCAAGCTTCACCGGGACCTACAACGCCACTTTACCCGAGGAGGAGCGCTGGATGATTCAAGTTCCAGGAAGGACGTTCGCACCAGTCACCGAGCCCATAGAGTTTTCCTTTGATGCACCAACCTGGAGTCTAGGAAAGAGCATGGCAGCCCACATCGCCATGGGACGTATTGGAGAAGTTTACCACAATGATCTCAAGGATACTATCTACCACATTTGTGGGCGCCGTGATGAGCATTGGGAGATGATCAGCACCAGGAAGGATAGATCAATTTCAGCTTTCATCCAGGAGTTAAACCAGCACATTCGACGCCAAGAGAACCAGATGTGTGCAGGCATGATAGACCTGAAGAAGGCCATGACCAAGATCACGGAGCTGGAAGAAGAACTCAAGTCTACACGCGATGGATATGAGGAGGAAATAGCAACACTCGTGGAGAAGAATGATGTTCTGAAGAAGAAGCTAAAAGTATTCATGGGATTTCCCGCGACTGGAGGAGAAGATGAAGATTGCACTTGTCCAGAGAACTACATCATCATCGATGACACCGACTCGGACCCAGACGATAGCGATGATGACTATGTTGATGAAGCTGGAGCAGATATCATGGAGTCTTCATCGGAGCAGTTTTTCTAGTAGACCACCAAATCACTAGTAGTATTCCCCCATGTAAATAGAGTAGTCCGAGCACTTTCGCGATAGTTCTAGACCGATTGTATGCCCTTGATTGATTGAGTGAAATGTTTGTGTTTGTCTCATGTGCATATGGGTAGTGTTTTCTCATTAGACCTCATTCTATTCTAATCTCTCCCCTCTAAACCCATCAGATGCCTCCGAGACGTGACAATGGATTTGCCTTCCCACCGGAGCTCACTCAGTTGATCCAGCAGTAGTATGCGTTGATGCAGTTGCTAGTCCAGAATCAGAATCAGGGGAACAATAACAACAACAATCCACCACCAACACCACCTGTTGATCACTTAACCCGTTTCCTTAGACTGAATCCGCCGGTGTTCTCTAGTAGTACCGAGCCTATAGTAGCAGATGATTGGCTCTGCAAGATTGGAAGGGAGTTAACCACTACAGTATGTACTGATGCTGAGAAGGTGCGCTTTGCCGCACATCAGTTGGATGGACCAGCAGCATCATGGTGGGAGAATTACACTGTCACCTACCCTATAGCCACGGTGACATGGGACCAATTTCAGTAGGCTTTCCGTACTGCCCATGTTTCAACAGGAGCTATGGCCATGAAGAAGCGTGAGTTTCGCAACTTGCGCCAAGGAGGACGGACAGTTGGGCAATATGTAGATGACTTTAGTAAGTTAGCACGTTATGCCCTGGATGACATTGCTACGGATGCATCTAAGCAGGAGAAGTTTCTGGTAGGACTGAATGATGAGTTGAGCATGCAGTTGATGGTAGCAACTTTCAACAACTACCAGGAGTTGGTAGATCATGCTCTTATGATTGAAGGGAAGCAGCAACAGATTGAGAACCGCAAGAGGAAGTATGGACAAAGGAAGTACAATTCAGGAGCTCAGCAGAAGCCATGTTTTACCCCTAAACCGGGAGGACATTTCCAGCATACCCATGGAGGAGGTAGCTCGCACAATCATAATGGCTCCAAGAATGGTAATGGGAATGGAGGAAGCAACAGCCAGAACCGTACCAACCCATCAACACCAGCCAAGAGAGACCTGAGCCAAGTCACTTGCTATAAGTGCCAGAAGACTGGACATTACGCCAATGAATGTCCTGAAGCCCAGAATGGAAATGGCAATGTAAGCTCTGGGAAGAAGCCGAACCCTTTCAATAGGGGACAGGTGAACCACGTTAACGTGGAGGAGGTTGAAGCTCAGCCAGATGCAGTAATAGGTAAGTTTTTGGTTAAGTCATTTACTATACTCGTTCTTTTTGATACTGGTGCATCGCATTCATACATCTCAAGGGGATTTGTGGATAAGTATAAACTGCCAACCCAAGCCCTTAGGTCACCCATGTTAGTAACCTCGCCTGGAGCAGAGTATATGGCAAGTCTATGGTGTGATCGGTTACCATTAAGGATTGGTAACTATGTATTTCCCTCAGACCTAATAGTATTGGAATCTCAAGGATTGGATGTGATATTACGCATGGATTGGTTATCAAAGTATGGAGGGAACATTGAAAGCACTAGTAAGTCAATTTTGCTTACAACGCCATAAGGAAGAAGGATCAAGTATGTACCCGGCATGTGCCAAAGAGGACTCAAGTAAATTCCTTATCAGGAGTTGTGCAGGAAGAAGTACTAGTGGTGAAGGATTTCCCTGGCGTATTTCCAGAGGAGTTGCCAGGCATATGCCACCGGATAGAGATATTGAGTTTTTGATTGAGCTTTTGCCAGGCACAGGGCCAATATCTAAGAGACCATACAGGATGCCCACAAAAGATTTGGAGGAGATTAAGAAGCAGATTAAAGAGTTACTGGATAAAGGTTATATTCGCCCAAGTTCTTCGCCTTGGGGATCGCCAGTACTTCTAGTGGAAGAAGGATGGATCGTTAAGGATGGTTGTTGATTATTGAGGATTGAATGAAGTAACAATCAAGAACAAGTACCTACTGCCGATGATCAATGATCTGTTTGATCAATTGCAAGGAGCTAAGATATTTTCCAAGATCGATCTGCGATCAGGATACCATCAGTTGAAGATTCGAGAGTAGGATATACCTAAGACGGCTTTTACCACTAGGTATGGGCTATACGAGTATACCGTTATGTCATTTGGTCTGACTAACGCACCTACATATTTCATGAAATTGATGAACAAGGTGTTTATGGAGTTTTTGGATAAGTTTGTCGTAGTGTTCATTGATGATATTTTGGTCTACACAAAGAATGAAGAGGAGCATAAGGAGCATTTGCGTTTGGTACTTGAGAAGCTCAGAGAACATCAGTTATATGCCAAGTTCAGCAAATGTGAGTTTTGGTTGAAGGAAGTTGGATTCCTCGGACACATTATATTCGGAGAAGGTATAGTAGTAGATCCCACCAAGGTTGTCACTGTGACAAATTGGGAAGCATCGACAATAGTTGGAGAGATCCAGAGTTTTCTTGGACTTGCAGGATACTGCCGAAGATTCATTGAGAATTTCTCAAAAATGCAAAGCCTATGACGGAGTTGTTGAAGAAGGATACCAAGTTCAAATGGACTGAGGAATGTGAGGCCACTTTCCAGGAGTTGAAGAAACGTTAGGTTATATCACCAGTGTTGATTCTGCCAGATCAGAGCAAGGATTATGAGGTGTATTGCGACGCTTCACGTCAAGGACTTGGAGCAGTGCATATGTAGGAGGGAAGAGTTGTTTCGTATGCTTCACGACAGCTGAAACCTCATGAGTTGAATTATGCCACGCATGATTTGGAGTTAGCAGCCGTAGTGCATGCATTGAAGACTTGGAGACATTTTCTCACTGGAAACCATTGTGAAGTGTACACGGGTCACAAGAGTTTGAAGTATATTTTCATGCAGAAGGAGCTAAATCTCAGGCAAAGGAGATGGTTGGAGCTCATCAAGGATTATGATATGAGATTGCATTATCATCCCGGAAAGGCTAACGTAGTAGCCGATGCGCTGAGCCGTAAGAGCCATGTCAACACACTAATGACGGGAGATTTACCGAGGGAGTTAGCCGAAGACCTTCGTGAGCTATGTTTGGAGATAGTTCCGAGAGGCTATGTAGCAGCATTAGAGATTCAGTCTACCTTGATGGGTAAGATCAGAGAAGCTGAGAAGACTGACAAGGAGGTTGCCTCTATAAAGGAGAAGATGAGCAAAGGAAAAGTTAAAGGAGTTTGTGAGGATGAGCACGATACCCTATGGTTGGAAGACCATGTTTATGTGCCTAACGACCTGGAGATCAGGAAGTTGATTCTGCAGGAGGCCCATGATTCACCATATTCGATTCACCTAGGAAATACCAAGATGCATTTGGATTTGAAGGATACTTTCTGGTGGACCGGAATGAAGAAGGATATTGCAGAGTATGTAGCCGTTTGTGATGTATGTCAGAGAGTAAAGGCAGAGCATCAGAAGCCAGCAGGATTGCTACAGCCATTGCCGATACCCGAATGGAAGTGGGATAAGCTAGGCATGGATTTTATCACGGGATTACCCAGAACCCGCTCAGGATATGACTCGATATGGGTTGTAGTCGATCGCTTGATGAAGGTAGCTCATTTCATCCCAGTAAAGACCACTTACACCAGTGCTAAGTTGGCAAAGATATACATGACCAGGATCATATGTCTGCATGGAGTTCCGAGGAGCATTGTATCAGATAGAGGAACCCAGTTTACCTCAAAGTTCTAGAATCAGTTGCACGAAACTTTGGGTACCATGCTAGAGTTCAACACAGCTTTTCATCCGCAGACAGATGGACAGACCGAGAGAGTCAATCATATTTTGGAGGATATGCTGAGAGCTTGTGCGCTAGATTATGGATCTAGTTGGGACGACAATTTGCCATATGCAGAGTTCTCTTACAACAACAGCCATCAATCCAGTTTGAAGATGGCCCCTTTCGAAGCCTTGTACGGAAGGAGGTGCAGGACCCCATTGTCGTGGGATGAAGTTGGAGACCGCCAGTTGTTTGGACCGGATTTGATTAAGGAGTCTGAATAGAAGGTGAAATTGATTCGCGATAGGCTCAAGGTAGCCTAGTCTAGGCAGAAGAGCTACGCAAATTCTAAACGCAAGGGGACAGTTTATGAAGTCGGAGACTGAGTTTATCTTCGTGTATCTCCACGTCAATGAGTTAAGCGCTTTGGAGTTAAGGGAAATTTAGCGCCACGTTTTGTGGGACCATACAAAGTTTTGGAGCATATGGGAGAAGTTGCTTACAAGTTGGAGTTGCCCGAAGGATTGTCAGGAGTTCACAACGTGTTCCATGTTTCCCAGTTGAAAAAGTGCCATGCAGAGATGGCTAATATACCGCTAAGAGATACAGTGCCGCTGGAAGCAATTCTGTTGGATAGTGATTTGACCTACGAGGAGAAACCAGTCAAGATTCTCGAATATGCCAGCCGAGTCACCCGCAGCAAGGTTATCAGGTTTTGCAAAGTTCAGTGGAGCCACCACACCGAGGATGAAGCCACCTGGGAGCGAGAGGAAGATCTGTTGAAGGACCACCCTCACCTATTTTCTAGCCAACCCGAATCTCGAGGGCGAGATTCATCTTAAGGTGGGTAGGTTTGTAACATCCCAAATTTTCAATTTGGAATGTTATACATTAGGTCATCACTGCATATCATATTTTATTTGCTTTTGGCCTGATCCAGAAATTCTACGCAACTCAAGGACCCACGGAGAGAGTTGGGGATTTCGTTATTTTCATATTTGGGTTTTTCTCAAATTTTGAAAATAGGATCATTAATTTTATTTATTTTATCTTCAATTATTTCTATAATAAAAATATGAGAGAGAGAATAAAATGACTTTCCCAAAATAAAGAAATATTGAAGGTTTAATAAAAAATCAAGTAAGATTTTATTTCAGAGTTTTCTCGCTATTTGATTTGAATTTAGGAAAAATTGCACGTTTTTCAAAACTGCATTTTAGGTCCAAGAAAACGTTCATTTTGTTCTAAATATTTCATTTAGACGATGAAAATTTGTTTTGGCATTTTTAGATTTTTATTTATTTTTCTAGGATTTTTCTTAGTTCGGCGGGATTATTTAAAAAAAATCTCCGTGCCTGACTGGGCCGAAGGCCCAACCGAGCCAGGCCGGTCCGCGCCGCCACCGCCTTCCCGTGCCCCGCCGCCGCCGACCCGGACTCCAAGTCCGAGCCGGACTCCTCCGTGCCGCCGCCTTGCCCCTTCCCCAAGCTGCCACCCCCTCCCTCTTAAATGCCGCTGCCACCGCCCTCCCCAACCCGCCACCCGACCCGCCCCGCCGCCGATAGCAGCAGCAGCAGCCGCCGCCTTGCGCCGCCGCCAGGAGCCGCCGCCGCAAGCTCGCCGCCCCGCCGCCGCCGCAGCCTCGCCACCCCACGCCGCCCCGCCGCCGCATCGGAACCCCGCCGGAGCCGAGCCGAGGTAGCCGCCTCGGTTTTCTAAAGAAACCGATCCGGTTTTTTAGAAAACCCTACATTCGTTTTTTTAGAATTAGATCGGTTTTATTTTTGTTTTCCGGTTTATTTATTTAGCGAGCGTTCGCCTGTTCGTTTGTTTTAACGGACGAATTCCCCGTTTAGTTTCTGTTAATGAACGTTCGTTCATTAATCTGTTAGTCAGTTTTTCTCTTCTCAGATTTTTCCGCGGTTATTTTCTGATCGCGATTTCTGATCCGATTTTCGTTCTAGTATAACTTTTCGCTCGTTTATCAGAATCAGGTGATTCAAGCGCCTGGAGTTTCGTCTCGAAACCCTCTTTCCGTTTAACCTATTCAAACAAATTTTTGCTTCTGTAAAAGTTGACTTAGATCCAGATTAGTAAACGAAGTTTGTTTCTTTCACTGTTTGCCTTTCGTTGCTTCGTTTGTTTTGTTTCTTTTTGCAAACCGGAGTTCTTAAGTTGAACTTTCTGGTTAGATCTCTTATTTGAGTTTTACCCGTGCATTAGATCAGTACTTATTGTATGTTTGTTTGCAATAGAGTACCCGGAGTGCGCCACTTGCTACTTCGAATCTCTAGATTTCGCGGATCATCAGCAAGGCAAGTAACACTTTGATCATACCTCTTTACTACCCAGTTTTATTGCATTAGATCAACCCTCAAACAATTGCATGATTAGGATCTAATTAATATGTGGGTTTTGGGAAGTAGATGAGGTAGTACCTATTACCTGTTTTATTTTCAAACCCTTGGGAGGTACTTCTACGTTTGCTTATATTGCCATACTATGCTAGTAGACGTGGATTGGGTGAGTGTATCCATGACAAATGTGAGATTGTTAATTAATGGTTTATTTAAGGTGGCAACTTTAATACACATCTGGGTGGATTGAGGCACCTGGGTATTCCAGCGATTGCCTGTTTTCCTTTATGGACCGCCACCCAGGCTCAAAGGGATCATGAGATTACTCATACTAGAAACTTCCGTGTGCAGCCACAAGCTACTATGGGCTCTAGCATATTTGACTAAGTCGTGCGAACTCTTACAGTGGTAGACTAGCAGATGTAGGGGATGTAGGTTGGTACTGTCTATCCGATCGTAAGGTGCTAGCGCTTCTGAAAGACTATGTCTCGGTCATCCGTTTCTCAAACATCATGAAGTGCGAGAAAATACAACGGAGGAGATCGAGTCTTGTGGGTAAAAGTGCGCAAACCTCTGCAGAGTGTATAAACTAATCATGGTTAGCCGTGTCCCCGGTTATGGACGTCTTGAGTATCTAGTACTTGGATTATCATGTGAATCTGATCATGTTACTCTAATTAATTTTGTTGGGATTTAATGATGATGTTTAATTGGGATTGAGAGGATGTCTATCTTCTCAATGTTTAACAACTACCATGATAGTTAAATAAAAATGTATTCCTTTGCAGTAGGGAAAAATTGGCTTTATGCAAAAAAAATTGTAACCATAGAGCTTTCCACCAGCCATATATGCATGTAGTATAGCTTTATTCTTTCATTACTCTCTATGTGTTACATTGCCAGCATATTCCATGTGCTGACCCGTTTCGGGCTGCAACGTTCATGTTGCAGACTTTTTAGACAACGAGTAAGGTGCCTTTAGGTCGTGGTTCTATACTCAGTGATGCCGTTGGAGTTGATGGACTCACTTATCTTCCAAGCCTTCCGCTGTTATCGTTATTAGATGGCCTTTAGCCATATTATTTGTAATAAGTTCTCTTTTGAGACACTTGATGTAATAAGTGTGTGATTGTTACTCTGCTTTAAATCCTTCAAGTACTGTGTGTGTCAGCATTACTGATCCAGGCATGACACTGAAGCACAGAGATCGGACCGTTTGAGGTCTGGTCGCTACATTTTATCCCTGTTGAAAACTTCAACCAGTTTGTCATCAATCACCAAAACGGGGGAGATTGTAAGTGCATCTAGTGCCACCCCTAGTTGGTTTTGGAGTATTGACGACAAACCTGGTTGAGGGACTAATGTGTTTGTGAGAATTGCAGGATAACACAGGTAGTAGTCCCTCATTGATTCGGTTTACCTACCGGAGATGACCCCTAAAAATGTATGAAGACATTGAAGACAAAGGTGGTATGTGGAGATATTCACATTGAAGACTATGACAAGAGAAGACATCGCATGAAGACTATGGAGTGCGAAGACTTAGTTGTTTCATTGTTTCCTTTTCTTCTTTTTGAGTCATAGGAACCACCGTACTATTAAGTGGGGTCCCAGTGAACCAAGTTAGAGTGACTGAAGTGATGCTTAACCAAAATCCTATGTCTTCGAGCGAAGACAATGAGAACAAATCTTATCCAGAGCTGGATGAGTCAGCTTTACTTGTAGCCCAAGTAAAGTTGTCGCGTGTGTTTGAAATCTGACCGTTGGAACACGTGTCAGTTCCTTAATGACCCAGGGTCATTTCAGACAAATCAGGTCAGGTTGCCTAGTGGCTATAAATGGCCCACCCCCTACACCATAAATTGGTGGCTGCTTAGAGTTAGTGCACGACTTTTGTCGTTTGAGAGCAACCCACCTCCGAAGCTTTTGAGAGAGAAATCCTTGCGAGGACAAAGCCCTAAACACCCAGAGCCAAAGAGTGTTAGGCATCACTGAAGTCTTCCTCTCTGTGTGATCTGAAGACTTGTTACACTTGAGGACTGTGAATCCTCCAGCCGATTAGGCGTCGCGTTCTGAGCATCCAAGAGTCATTGTGGATCGTCGGTGAATGAAGTCTGTGAAGGTTTGGAAGTCTATCTTGAAGACTTACCTGAGTGATTGGGCGAGGACTGGGTGTCCATAGCTCAAGGGGAATAAGGTGAAGACGCGGTCTTCTGAGTTGAATCTCAGCCTCCCTAACCAGACGTACAGTTGTCACAGCAATTGGAACTGGTCCAACAAATCCCTTGTCTTCACCAAGCAACTGGTTCTATCCTTTCCTTATCTTTATTTACAGTTGGTCCTTGTGAAGTCATTGCCTGCTTGCATTATCTGTTTGTCTTCACTGTGTGACTGTTTGTTCTGATTGGCTTCATACTATCTTCCATCCTGATCCATACTGCCTAGTTGCTATTAGTCTTCGTGCTTTCACTTCATTGTATACTTGGCTATGGCTTGCCTAGTGTAGTCTACCTTCCACTGCATGTTAATAGGTTCATTTCTATCGTTTGTCTTCGAAACTTCCATGTTTCGAAGACTTTCATAAAAATCGCCTATTCACCCCCCTCTAGTTGATAACTAGCACTTTGAGCTAGAGAGAATGAAATTATTGAAACCGATAATATTGATGACAGTGATGATGAAGATTCTCCCCCTAGATATGAATTGCCTGTTGTTCCTGAAGGTTATGTTATGGACGAAGAAACTGCTAGAGACTTTCTTGCTTGCAATGATAGGAGTGATCTTAAGAAACTATTAGCTAAGCTGAAACAAAAATCTCTGAATACTAGAATGAAATATCATCCTACTTATGCTACTTCACCTATCTTTGTTACTGATAAGGATTATGAATTCTTCTGTCGACCTTGATATAATTACTTTGGTTGAATCTGATCCTTTCTATGGCTATGAATCTAAAACTGTTGTGGCCCATCTAAATGATATAGCCACCCTGTTCACTAATGATGAGAAAACTCGCTACTACTATATCCTTAAAATATTTCCGTTCTCATTAAAGGGTGATGCTAAGATATGATTTAATTCTCTTGATCCTGGTTGTGTGCGTTGTCCCCGGGATATGATTTACTACTTCTCTGCTAAATATTTCCCCGCTCATAAGAAACAAGCTGCTTTAAGGGAAATATATAATTTTGTGCAAATTGAAGAAGAGAGTCTCCCACAAGCTTGGGGGAGGCTTCTCCGATTACTTAATGATTTTCCTGATCATCCTCTCAAGAAAAATGAAATACTTGATATCTTTTATAATGGACTAACCGATGCTTCCAGAGACCACCTGGATAGTTGTGCTCGTTGTGTTTTCAGGGAAAGAACTGTTGATCAAGCTAAAATTATATTGAATAATATGTTGACTAATGAAAATAATTGGACACTTCCTGAACCAACTCCTAAGCCAACTCCGAAGAAAAGGGGTATTCTATTTCTCAGTCCTGGAGATATGCAAGAGGAAAATAAATCTATGAAAGAAAAAGGTATTAAAGCTGAAGATGTTAAGAATTTACCACCAATTGAGGAAATACATGGTCTTAATTCATCACCTATTGAAGAAATACATGGTCTTGATAACCCGACACAGGTAGTAAAGGTAAATTCTCTCTATAGATTTGATGAAGGTGATATTCCTCGTTATAAGTCTGCTAACCAATGCTTAGATGAGTTTGATAATTTTATTGTTAAACAAGAGAACTTCAATGCTTATGTTGGTAGACAATTGAAACATAATGCTTACATGATTGAACACTTGAGTGATTATATGGCTAATGTTAAAAGTGAACTTAAACGTATTAGTAAACATGCTTCTATGGTTACCACTCAAGTAGAATAAGTACTTAAAGCTCAGAATGACTTGCTCAATGAATTGAATAGTAAAAATAATGACTTTGCTATTAGAGTTGCAACTAGAGGAGGTAAAGTGAATCAGGAACCTTTGTATCCTGAGGGCCACCCTAATAGAATTGAGCAAGATTCTCAAAGAGCTAATGCAGATGCACCTAGTCCTTCTAAAAGGAAGAAAAATAAAAATGATAGGACTTTGCATGCTTCTAGTGAATCTGTTGTAGACACACCTGAGAATTCCAATGATATTTCTATTTCTGATGCTAAAACACAAGCTGGTAATGAACATGAACCTAGTGATAATGTTAATGATGATGTTCATATTGATGCTCAACCTAGTAATGACAATGATGTAGAGATTGAACCTGCTGTTGATCTTGATAATCCACAATCAAAGAATCAACGTTATGATAAGAGAAACTTTGTTGCTAGGAAGCACGGTAAAGAAAGAGAACCATGGGTTCAGAAACCCATGCCCTTTCCTCCTAAACCATCCAATAAAAAGGACGATGAGGATTTTGAGCGCTTTGCTGAAATGATTAGACCTATCTTTTTGCTTATGCATTTGACTAACATGCTTAAAATGAATCGTTATGCTAAATATATGAAGGAAATTGTTGCTAATAAAAGAAAGATATCGGACGCTGAAATTTCCACCGTGCTTGCTAATTATACTTTTAAGGGTGGAATACCAAAGGAACTTGGAGATCCAGGAGTACCAACTATACCATGCTCCATTAAAAAAACTATGTTAAAACTGATTTATGTGATCTTGGAGACGGTGCTAGTGTTATGCCTCTCTCTTTATATCGTAGACTCGATTTGAATAAGTTGACACCTACTGAAATATCATTGCAAATGGCTGATAAATCAACTGCTATACCTGTCGGTATTTTTGAGGATGTGCCTATTGTGGTTGCAAACGTTACTATTTTAACGGACTTTGTTATTCTTGATATTCCCGAGGACGATAGTATGTCTAGTATTCTTGGAAGACCCTTTTTGAATACTGCAGGGGCTGTTATTGATTGCACCAAAGGCAATGTCACTTTTCATGTCAATGGTAATGAGCAAACGGTACACTTTCCGAGGAAACAACCTCAAGTCCACAGTATCAATTCTATTGGAAAAATTTCAACAATTACTATTGGAGGTTTTGAATTTCCTCTTCCTACAGTCAGGAAGAAATATGATATTCTTATTGTTGGGGACATGCATATCCCCGTTGAGGTAACCTAGTGTTATTCGAAATTTCTCCGGTTCCATGTTATTCAAAATGAGTTTGTTAACAAGACCTGATCAACCTTGTTAGTGGATTCCTTTTGATGAGCATGAGATGGATGAAGTTAGAAAACACAACTCTCTATACCCGCTTTTTACTTTCTGTTATTTATATTAAATAAAGCAAAAATAGTTTTTTTTGTCAGTTTTCTGAATTATCCATGCAATAAAAAAATACCCTGAAAATGAAAGTTCTCCAAATGCCCTGAAATTTAAATATGATTTTTTCTAGAATATTTGAGATTATCTGGCACTGAGAACATAGCCGGGGGGGCAAGCACCTGGTCACGAGGGTCCAGGGCGCGCCCACCCCCTGGGCGCGCCCCCCTGCCTCATGGGCCCATGGTGGCTCCCCTCCATTTATTCCAGCCACCACACACTCCTTCTTCCTCCCAAAAAAATCACTAGCCAGCTCAAGCACGAGTTCTAGCTCATCTTGCTACCATTTTCGATCTCCTTGCTCAAAGCTCCATTCACAAAACTGCTTTGGGGGATTGTTCTTTGGTATGTGACTCCTCCAATGGTCCAATTAGTTTTTGTTCTAGTGCTTTATTAATTGCAAATTTTCGCTGCTTAGGTGACCATGTTCTTGAGCTTGCATGTCAAATTTATATGGTCAAAACTAGTTTTAATGTATGATATATCCTCTAGGCACTTGTAGGAGTAGTTGCTATCAATTTTGTTGAGTTTGGTTCACTTTTATTTTGAGTTACTAAAAATTTCAGAAATTTTTCAGAGGAAGAAATATATTTAGGAAAATGTACCAAGGTGGTTCTTTAAGGAAGCAAGGACCCAGACCCGCAATACGCGATGCGGACGAGGAACCACCAAGAGAAGCTCAAGTGCGGCCTTGTGAATGGCCGTTAGAGGACTTCATGATTCGAGCAGGAATCAAGGAGGAATTTGAAGCATATGTGCGTAATGCTGATCTTGAGAGCCTCGAGGCAGATAAGTGCCGCCAATACTATCACCTAACTAATTCCTTTGTGAGAAGATTCAAATTTTCATCTTCACGTAATTCTCACACTGTCCTGTTTGATCTTTATGATAAATCTTATACAATGGACTTAGAAGATTTTACCACTACTTGTAAACTTCCACAGTGGGGTGATGTTAGTGAACCTCGCAAATCTGAATTTATAGATTTTCTTGCTAGTATAACTGTGGGGGAATCTAGAGATGTAACACAAGCCACCATAGGGAGCATTCATTTCCCTGCTATACATTATTTTGCTCTCTTCATAGGAAGGTGCATAAACGGTAAAGATGAAGCATGTCACATGTGTGTACCTGATCTCAACGTTCTCAGGAGCGCTGTTTTAGGAGATAAACAATAAAACTTGGGGGCTATTGTTGCACGTAGGTTGCATAATAATCGTATTCATGGAGATTTCTTTGGTGGAATTTATGCAACTCGTATAGCTAACTTTCTTGAGATACCCATACATGGATATGATATTGAGTTGCCTCCTACTTATTTAGATTGTGATGCTATGGTTCGTCATCAGTTTGTTGAGAGGAACAATCAGTTCCTCCAGTACCGACTAATCTTTGACAGATGACGCATCTATCATTGTCGGATCACGGGTTCCGGCAGACCCTTAAGGTTCGAACACTGGGGTGCGCGCGGAGATCACGCCTTCTACCTCCGCGCCTCACAAAGATCTAAACTACTAAAAGAACTGCACAAGAGACACAAGGTTTATACTGGTTCGGGCCACCGTTGTGGTGTAATACCCTACTCCAGTGTGAGGTTGGTGGATTGCCTCCTGGGGGTGGTGATGATGAACAATACAAGGAAGAACAGCCTCGCGAGGGTCTGTTCTTGGGTGGGGCGATGAACTGCTAGGAGGAGTTCAGTCACCCTTCTCTCTCTCTCTCTCTAATTACGAACCGAACGAACCAACCCCCTTGCTACGTGGGTGGCCGGTCCTATTTATAGGCAAAGGCCCTGGGCCTCTCCCCAAATATTGAGCGGGAAGGGCGCCAACAATTGGCCAATTCGAAGGGGAACATCTAGTACACTTATCCTGACTAAAGTTGGTCTTCGCCTGCCAAAGGCTCTGCGATGACGTCGTGCTGGGCTCCATGGTGACCTCCGTCTCGTAGTCCGCCTGGTCTTGGTCTCGTTGCACCGAAATGGCAACCTTTGCCTGACGCCTCGGTACTCAGCGGCTGCGCTTGCCCCCTTTGCACCAAAGAGGAAAGAAGGATGCTGCGCACACTGGCGCCCGCCTGGCGCCCTGAGTCGTCATGGCTTGCGTCATGGGCACCTCGCGAGGTACCCCGCCTTGATTTCTCCGCCTCCTCGCGAGCCAGCCTGAGGAGGCTGTGCCTGAGGATGCGCCGTGTCGTCCGCCCCGCGAGGCTTGGCCCCTCGCGAGGGTCTTGAGTCTTGTGTTGATGAAGATGGGCCATGTTGGGCCTCCTTTGAGCCACGCCGCAGGCCGCAGGCAGGCAAGTCTGGGGACCCCCGTTCCCAGAACGCCGACAGTAGCCCCCGGGCCCAAGGCGCGCATGGAATTGGCCGTGCCGAGAGGCGAAAGGGCCAAGGGCGAAGCGTCACGGGCCCTAACAGCCTGCGGCCTTGGGCGTTGCGTGGCGGTTGATTGGATGCGGGTGCTTCAGCAACCGCGCAGGTTGGTAAAGGAGCAGCATCTGCCCAGACTTCGCCTTTTGCTTTCTCCAGTCGCTGCTCAGATCCCCTTTCTTGCGCCTTCCATTTCTTCCTCCAAACTTCCAGATCTACTCCAGCTGCGCGACCTAGGAAGCCATGGTGCCTCGCCAGCCTCCGGCCGAAGCTTGGTATTCTCCTGCTCTGGACTTGCCGAATGTGCCCAAGGCGGGCCTTGCCCGGCTGCGCCAGATGGCGGCGGCGCAGGGCATCAATGGGACGAAGGTGTTCAAGACCGGCTCCGCCACCCCTGAGGGCCGAGGGAGCACCTTTTATCCTCTCTTTGTAAGCTCCATTGCTGCGGGCCTGGTGCCTCCCTTCTCCGAGTTCTTCTTCTCTGTCCTCCGCCATTACAACTTGCAGGCTCTGCATCTCCACCCCAACTCTGTCCTTCTTCTGGCGATCTTCGCTTACTACAGCGAGGCCCACGTAGGGGTGCAGCCTTCGGTGGCCTTGTTGCGCCACTACTTCTCCCTCCGGGTCACCGGCAGCTCTCTTTCTGCGTGCGCGGGCTTCGTCGCGTATGGCGGCACCATTGCCATCTCGAATCCCGGGAAGAGGATTGAGGGCTTCAAGAGCAAGTGGGTCTTGGTAGATGCCGGGCGCATCCACCCTCGGCTGATCTTGCCCGCGGAGCAGCCCATGAGCTCCAGCGACTGGTGCCGAGCGGAGCTCACGGACCCCCGCATGAAACTGGTGTTGGAGAAGATGGACGCGGACCTGAGGCCGGCCAACATGGCAGCGGCGAAGTTGACCTGTGCGTCGCTGCTGAAGGAGTTCCTGGAGCACCAGCTGGCTCCACTCCATCGGTACTCTCCTCCAATGTGGAGGCCTCATCCGAGCCCCGAGGCTGCGGACGAAGAGGATGTGATCGCGGTTCTCCAACCTCTGGTCGGGGGCAAGGTGGCAAGGTTGAAGGGCGCTCCCAAGCCCTTGTTCCTTCGCGACGACTGGGAGCAGGTGGTGAAGTTCATGCCTGTTGTTAACAGGGACGGGCTCATGCCCATGGCGGCTTCTGAAGGACCGGTGGATGTGCCCTCCGGCGACTCCAGCAAGGAGGAGGACGAAGAGGAGCGGGGAGAGGGGCCCAACTCTGGGGCGATCGATGGAGAGTCGAGGGCTCCCCTCCCCCGGCACAGGTCCCATACTCTCCGCCTTTCGCCGAGCGATGATGATGATGACGCGCTGGGTAGCGGGAGCTCGCCCTCGATCCCGAAGAAGGACAGGACCGGGCTGATCTCCCGCGGGTCTGCCCCTGCCCCGAGGCAGTCCGCAGACGCGCCTTCTGCTTCCGAGGTTGACCCTTCCAGCCGGCTGTCAGGCTTCAAGTTGGGCCGGAGGCTGCCTGAGCTCACCGGCGATGACCCGTAAGTGCTTGATCCTTGATCTTTTGTTTCTCGTTCCGCCGACGAGGCTTGATGATTGCTTCTCTTGAATAGGCTGGCGCCAGCGGCGAAGAAGCCGAAGGGAGCCCCCGAGGCCCCATCTGTGGCGACGCCTTCGCCCGCGGGGGAGGGAGATCGTGACGCGCAGGCCTCTCCTGCCCGCTCATCCTTGCGAGGCTTGGCTGAGCTGGCTGGGGCGAGCCCAGCCCCCATGGCCCGAGCGACTCCCGAGGTGCCCTTGTCTGGCGTCGCTGCTACGGCCGTGGAGGCGCAGCGGACTCCGCCTCGGGACACTGCGGCCTCGCCGCTGCTACTTTCTCCCCCCGTTCCACCGACCGTTGCCTCCCCAACTCCTCTTGTCGTCCTAGAGCGCGCCGATGTTTCTCCGCCTTCGTCTTCCATCTTGGAGCGTGCCGTTGCTAAAGTGGACCGGCTGTGGCAGGATCTTCTCAGCGCCGACCCTCACCTGGTGGCCGGGCGCCTGGAACTGGCTTCGGGGTGGATTCGTTCTGATGCTTCGATTCGGGCGGCATTGGTTCAGGCCTCAACAGCCTGTGACGGAGAGAGGGAGGCCACCCTCGAGGCGAAGGCTGCCCGAGACGCGGCCCTGGGAGAGGTGGTTGAAGTCCGCAGTCATTGCAAGGCGCTGGAGGACGAGCTACAAGGCCTGCGGGACCAGCTCGAGAAGGAGGTTCGTCTTTGCCAGGAACAAGAAGAAGGCATGAAGGCTCGCGAGGCGGCCATCGAGGGCTGGGAGGCCAAGCTCAAGAAGCGTCGCGACCGCCTAAGTGCGCTGGGGGAGGAGCTGGAGGCGACGAGGGTCGAGCTGGACAGCAAGGCCAAGGTTCTTGCCGAGGATCGCGTGGCCTTTGCGGACATGGAGAAAGATGCCCGCGCTTCGCTGAAGACGCTTTACGAGAGAGGCCTAGACAGCCCGCTAGCCGGTGATGGTGACGGCCCCGCCAAGCTGCTTCCTTTCCTAGTTAAGGCCCTTGGGGACGTCGCCCTTGGCATCGGCCCCATGGCCGAGGCCGAGGCGCATGTCCTGTCTTCTGCTACGTTGATGCGGGTCTTCGCCCACATCTACCTTCATGATCCCAACGCCGACCTCGACGGCCTGCTGGAACCGGTGAGCGGCGAGGGTGCTGCCGCCGCTGTCGAAGCCGTGAAGGGGCACGCGGAGGCGCTGCTGGGGAAGTTCCGGGCCTTCAGCACCAAGCCAAAGCAAGGCGCTGCCAGCCCTGCTGCTCCACGAGGCGAAGCCACTCCGCACAGCTTCACCGCCAACAAGTGACTCCGTTCCATCCTTGTTCTTCTTTCAATTCCTGCACATGCATCACGCCTCGGGGAGGCATTTAAACTTGTGTTTGGTATTGAGACGACAGTATGGACTGTAATATTTGCTTTTAAGTTCCTTGAATTTTATGCTTTTCTTCCCTACTTGCTTGTGTTCTACGCCGGCAGAGCCCGGCCCCGCGCATGCCTCACCCAGCATTAGCCCCGACCGGAAACCAGGACGGGACCAAAGGAGTGAGGGGCTACGTGACAAGTTAGGCTCCTGATTCGCGATGCTCAAGAGTCCCCCTTGGCACGCGAACGACAAGTAGGGAGGCGTGATGTAGGTGTATCCTCCGTTCTACATCTGCAGAGCCCGACTCCGCGCGTACCTCACCCAGCATAGCCTTTCGGAACTAAGGAATGAGGGGCTACGGAGCCAGTTAGGCTCCTGAGTCGCGATGCTCAGGAGCCCCCCTTGACGCGCAAACAGCGGGTGATGAGGTGCAATGTAAGCGGGGCTACCGTTCTACGTCTGCAGAGCCCGACCCCACGCGTACCTCACCCAGCATAGCCTTTCGGAACTAAGGAGTGAGGGGCTACGGGACCAGTTAGGCCCCTGAGTCGCGATGCTCAGGGGTCCCCCTTGACGTGCAAACGGCCTTCATACCTTGGCTCCGCTCAGGGAGAGACGCACGACGAACCAGGCCCGAGGGGCCTGGCTGGGCGGCGTACGTTTGGGCGTGACCCAGTCGTAGCCCCCGTGCCTGCCCCCCTCGCGCAGCACTCCCGAGGGGAGGCGTTGCGATGAGGCCAGCCACTGAGCTCTGGGCTCCCTGAGGTTAATGCGGCCCGGAGGCCACCCCCAGTTGTTTATCACCAGTGCGGAGCATAGCGCTTTCATATGTGTCGTCAGCCAGCGCGGAGCATGGTGCTTCCACTGGTACGTGGGAGGGGGCTCCCCTCCGGGAGGAGCCCCCGGGGCGTGTACAGCCCCGCCCTGACACGTGGCCGGCATGGTAGGGCTAGGTGAGGTGTATCTGGGCACCCGTGAGCCAGCGCGGGACTCACGAGGCCCTACCTCTAGGCGGGTTGCGCCTGGCACTGGGCCGTATCTTGAGATGTGTCCCTGTAAAATTTGGTTAGATGCCGGTACTCTACGTCCTCGGGTCCCGGCCCTCGAGCTTGTCTCAGCCGTCGCTGGTATGCCAGGTCGCGATGCCGTGGACAAGGCCAGAGGGTGAGGGCTGGAGAGCCAGTAGGAGCCCTGATTCGTGATGCTCAGGCACCCCCCCCCCCTTTAACGTGCAAGTGGCCGACATGGAGAAGAAAGGATGCAGCGGATAGGCATCAAGCAATCAAGCGTGATAGGCAATGCATAGTTGGAAATAAACGCGAGGGAGATACACACCGCTGAGCCTAGCCCGAGCGGCTTGGGGATGATGTAGCCCGAGGGGCGCCCCCAACAAGGCGAACTACCGACCAAAAAATAAAAAAACAGGAGACATGCCGCAGGGACGGACCCACGCGGCCTGGGAGTGATGCAACCCTGGGAGGGCGCTCCCAGCTGGGAATGAAGCTTGGAAGATGTCACCTGAGGATGCCGCCGGCGAAGTGGCGTTGGTGCAGCAGACTTGGGTTGCGGAAGCCGATCCTCACGAGCCCCCAGGCCCCGGGGCCTCGGGAGGCTCTGGAGGCACTGGTGGCTCCTCGCGAGCTGTCTTCATCTCCGCCAGGGCTGCGGAACGCCTGTCTTCTTGAGCCTCCATGATGCCCCTCATGAGGCGCTGGTATGCCACAGCCATGCTCGGCAGGCCGTAAGGCATGCGAACATAGCTGTGGGGTGGACCCCCGCAGCGCCCCACTTGCGAGGGCCAGAGACGCTCCATCGTGGCGATCTGATTGAGTCCTGGTACGTCGACACAGACGCGCAGCCCACCATCCTCGCCTGGATGCGGGGCCACAGCTGGTAGACGGCGGCAACCTCTCATGATCCTTGACTCCTGTAGTTCTTGAATGGCCTTGTTAACGAACTCCTGCTGGTCTGACCTTTCTTGCCTGGCTCCTTCTCGAGGGAAACGTGCTTTGAAGCACGCCTCCACATGGTGCCCAAGCGCCTCCCTCGTGACCCTGGCTAGGTCGGTGGCCCTCCAGGTGAGAGCCCCCGAGCCCTGCCTGAGGAGGGCGCCGGGCGCGCTTTCCTATGCGATGGAAGGGGGGTCCCCCTGGGCTGACACGGGCCTTGAGGGGCCTGCCTCCTGAGGGGCTGAGCCTGACGATGTCTTCTTCTTCTTGGGGGTGGTCTCAGGAAGCCTCCTGCTTCCGCGATCTGGGTCTTCTAGCGATGCGGCCTGATAGGCTCGCTCCAGGGAACACACTGCATCCTTCTCTTCACAAGGCACCGTGATGACGCCGCCACTTCCTGGCATCTTGAGGACGTTGTAGCCGTGGTGAGTCATGGCCATGAACTTGGCCAGCGCTGGGTACCCGAGGATGGCGTTGTACGGCAGGCGGATGTGGGCGACGTCGAAGTCGATGAGCTCAGTGCGGTAGTTGCTGCGGGCCCCAAAGGTGACAGGGAGGCGGACCTGCCCGATCGGGACTGTAGAACCGTCGGTGATTCCGGAGAAAGGCTTGGTTGGCTGAAGCTGGTCATAGGGCACTTGGAGATTGTTGAACGTTTCCACGGACAGGACGTTGAGCCCTGCCCCGCCATCAATGAGGGTCTTGGTGACCAGCACGTTGCTGATGACTGGGGAGCAAAGCATCGGGAGGACTCCTGCCGTGGCCGCGCACTTGAGCTGGTCTGCTGAGCTGAACGTGATGGCGCACGCGGACCACCTAAGGGGGCGCGTTGCTTCGAGCTTGGGGAGAACTGCATTCACTTCGTGGGCAAACTGCTTGAAGATATGTTGAGAGACTGGGGCTTGGGCTCCGCCCAGGATGCAGGCGATTGCGCGCGGTTCCTGGAAGCCCCCAGCCTCTCGTCTTGATGGCGGTCTTCGTTCCTCCTTGGCTGAGGCGGCAACGGAGGTAGGCCTGCGTTGCCATGAGGGCAATCCTCACGAGGCTGATCCCTCCAGTCTCCCTCGCGAGGCAGGTCCCGCCAGCGGTCCTCGCGAGGTTGGTCGCGCCACCCCTGGCGCGGGCTGCGATCTTCCCAGCGTCCTAGGTTTCTTCCTCCTTGGCCGTAGCCCCGGTCAGCACGGTCAGGGCGACGGCCGATCCGTCCTTCTCGCACGGCGCGGAGTTCTTGACATTCGTTGGTGTTGTGGGTGTGGAGGTCATGGTACACACAGTACCAGCTGCCCCTGGAGGGTTCGGGCATATCCTTGCCCCGCTTGGTGTCTGGTTCTGCCGCGAGTACGGCAGCCCCCTTGCGCTTCACGTCCTTGGCCTTGGGCTTCTTCTCTTCTGGGTCTGCGGCAGGCAGCTCGAGGAGGGAGAGACGTCCCTCCTCAGCCCTGGCGCACTTGGTCGCCAAGTTGAACAGCTCCAGGGAGGTGCAGAGGTCTTCATGCATCGCCAGCTCCTCCTTCATCTTGACGTCGCGCACGCCATCGGAGAAAGTCGAGATAATGGCTTCCTCGGATACCTTGGGGATCTTGAGGCGCGCGCTGTTGAAGTGCTGGATGTACTTTTGCAGGGTTTCTCCGGGTTGTTGCTTGATGCGGCGCATGTTGCTCACGGCGGGCGGCCGGTCGCGGGTACCTTGGAAGTTGGCGATGAAGCGGGTGCGCATCTGGTCCCAGGAGGAGATCGTGCCCGGAGCCAGATTCAGGAGCCAGGTTCGGGCTCCTTCCTTGAGCGCCATGGGGAACCAGCTTGCCATGACCTTTTCATCCCCTCTGGCAGCCTCGATGCCCAGCTCATAGAGCTAGAGGAACTCTGCGGGATCAGTTGTGCCGTTGTAGCGAGGAGGCAGGTCTGGCTTGAACTTGCCGGGCCACGCGACGCTACGCAGCTCAGTGGTGTAGGCACGGCAGCCGGCGGTGGCCACGAAAGGCTACGGCTGGTGGAGAGCTTGGTCTTGAGGGTCCCCACGCGCTGCAGCTAGGAGCAGAGCGGGGTCTTGGCGTGCCGGAGCTAGAGCAGGGTCGCGGCGTGCCGGAGCAGGGAGCGCTCTGGCAGCTCCTTGCGGGCGAGGGACTTCTTGGCAGCTCCGTTCTTGTTGCGCTGGCGCCTGACGGAGCGGGTTCCGCCCAGGGGCCAGGCGCCTTGGAGCCATGGCATCTTCTTGGAGAGGAGGCGGCTGGTGCGCCTCTGGAGCTTCGTTGCCCGCGCAGGGCGGGGTGTGGCGCAGAGGAATGGACGGCGCGGAAGAGCCCCCTGCGGCGCGGACAAGCTCAGCGACGCGGTCGAGCCACTCTTCGTAGACGTCGTCGACAGGGCGGTAGCGCAGGAGCTCGTTTGCCGCGAGGAGCGCAGCTCGAGCCTCCAAGGGTGCGCGGAGCACGCGGGATGAAGAACCGGCTGGTGCGAGCGATGGAGTAGCGGTGCGGCCGTCTTGGCGCACGGACGGATGCTGAGACGACGCTTACTGCTCGCCCCCCGCCGGGCCGGTGGCGGCATTGACGGCAGGCGACGGGGCACGACGAGGACGCCCACCGACGGGAGCCGTCTGGGCGACGCGAGAAGCGATGGCGGCCCGGTGCTCGGCGTGGGCCCGACGAGCGTCGGACATGGACGCGACGGTCGGAGGAGAACGGAGTGGTGGAGGAAAGATTCCGGCGCACCCCTACCTGGCGCGCCAAAATGTCGGATCACGGGTTCCGTTAGACCCTTAAGGTTTGAACACTGGGGTGCACGCGGAGATCACGCCTTCTACCTCCCCGTCTCACAAAGATCTAAACTACTAAAAGAACGGCACAAGAGACACAAGGTTTATACTAGTTCGGGCCACCGTTGTGGTGTAATACCCTACTCCAGTGTGCGGTTGGTGGATTGCCTCCTGGGGGTGGTGATGATGAACAATACAAGGAAGAACTGCCTCGCGAGGGTCTGTTCTTGGCTGGGGCGATGAACTGCTAGGAGGAGTTCAGTCACCCTTCTCTCTCTCTCTCTCTCTGATTGTGAACCGAACGAACCAACCCCCTTGCTACGAGGGTGGCCGGTCCTATTTATAGGCAAAGGCCCTAGGCCTCTCCCCAAATATTGAGCGGGAAGGGCGCCAACAATTGGCCAATTCGAAGGGGAACATCTAGTACACTTATCCTGACTAAAGTTGGTCTTCGCCTGCCAAAGGCTCTGTGGTGACGTCGTGATGGGCTCCATGGTGACCTCCGTCTCGTAGTCCGCCTGGTCTCGGTCTCGTTGCACCGAAATGGCAACCTTTGCCCGACGCCTCGGTACTCAGCGGCTGCGCTTGTCCCATTTGCACCAAAGAGGAAAGAAGGACGCTGCGCGCGCTGGCGCCCGCTTGGCGCCCTGAGTCGTCATGGCTTGCGTCATGGGCACCTCGCGAGGTACCCCACCTTGATTTCTCCGCCTCCTCACGAGCCAGCCTGAGGAGGTTGTGCCTGAGGATGCGCCGTGTCGTCCGCCCCGCGAGGCTTGGCCCCTCGCGAGGGTCTTTTGTCTTGTGTTGATGAAGATGGGCCATGCTGGGCCTCCTTTGAGCCACGCCGCAGGCCGCAGGCAGGCAAGTCTGGGGACCCCCGTTTCTAGAACGCCGACAATCATGTCTCTCTCCCTGCTCCTACTTTCTTTGACTTTCAGGCAAAAGGGGAGATGTGTTATAACCGGGAGGAGGCGACCGAGTATGAGAGGAGGGCGGAGACAGCTCGCCTCCAAGCTGCAGCTCATCACGCAATTGTTGCTACATCTCAGTACGACCCCAGCTACAACTTTGGATATCTGCCAGGCCAGCCGTGGCCATAGACCAACTTAGGCCAAAAGCCTAAGCTAGGGCGAGTACGTATTTCTCACCGACATTACATTTATGTTCACACACCCATCCTAGTTGTTGGTGCTCATACTTTTTCACGGTATCATCCATGCTAGTTTATTTCCTTTTATGCTTTCTTCTTGTGTGTTTGATAAACCTTAATAAAAACAAAAAATATAGTTGTAGCTTTTAGTTAGTTTACTTTCCATGCATGTAGTAGTAGTAATTAAAAAGAAAACCCAAAAAGATTTCTCGTTCTTATTTTGCTTGTTGGGAGATTTCCCATGTAAATAGTTTAATTTCTTTTCTTGTTCTTTGGGGGTCGAGAGGAGAAGACCATAATGAAAATTTTGGGTGGCTCTCATATGCATTATTGTTGATCTAACAAAGAGCCCATGTTACCTTGTCTTCTCTCTTGAATTGAATGCTTTCAGCAGCTTAGTTCAATGCATGTGCACTATTATTATTATCCACACTATTCAGTTGTGCAAGTGAAAGGCAATAATGACGATATATGATGAACTTATTGAGATGAGAAAAGCTGGTATGAACTCGACCTCTCTTGTTTTTGTAAATATGATTAGTTCATCGTTCCTGATTCAGCCTATTATGAATAAACATGTTTGCAATGACAATTAGAGATTATAGTTGCTTATGCCATGCTTAATTAGCTAGGAGCTTATAATGGTTTACCTTGCGTGCCAACGTGCTATTAAAATGGTTGTGATGTGGTATGATAGGGTGGTATCCTCTTTTGAATGATTCGAGTCGCTTGACTTGGCACATGTTCACGCATGTAGTTGAAACAAAATCAACATAGCCTCTACGATATTTATGTTCATGGTGCATTATATCCTACTCATGCTTGCATTCGGTGTTGATTAGTTTTAATGCATGTTCATGACTGTTGTCGCTCTCTAGCTGGTCGCTTCCCAGTCTTTTCTAGCCTTCACCTGTACTAAGCGGGAATACTGCTTGTGCATCCAACTCCATAAACCCCAAAGTTATTCCATATGAGTCCACCATACCTACCTATATACGGTATCTATCTACCATTCCAAGTAAATTTGTATGTGCCAAACTCTAAACCTTCAAATAAACATTCTGTTTTGTATGTTCGAATAGCTCATGTATCAACTAGGGTTGTCTGTATCTTCCATGCTAGGCGGGTTATTCTCAAGAGGAGTGGACTCCGCTCCTCACTCACGAGAACATGGCTGGTCACCTGGATGCCCAATCCCATGCTTTAAGCAAATCAAATCAAAATAATTGCAAACAAAACTCCCCTCGGATTGTTGTTAGTTGGAGGCACTCGTTGTTTCGAGCAAGCCATGGATTGATGCTTGTTGGTGGAGGGGGAGTATAAACTTTACCATTCTGTTTGGGAACCACCTATAATGTGTGTAGCATGGAAGATATCGAGATCTTTCGGTTGTTATGTTGACAATGAAAGTATACTGCTCAAAATATTATTCATATCTATTTCAAAACCGAGCTCTGGCACCTCTACAAATCCCTGCTTCCCTCTACGAAGGGCCTATCTATTTACTTTTATGTTGAGTCATCATCCTGTGACGCCCCTGATTCAATCGTACACTAATCATACACACAAACATGTATGATCAAGATTAGGGACTCACGGGAAGATATCACAACACAACTCTACAAATAAAATAAGTCATACAAGCATCATATTAAAAGCCAGGGGCCTCGAAGGCTCGAATACAATAGCTCGATCATAGACGAGTCAGCGGAAGCAACAATATCTGACTACAAACATAAGTTAAACAAGTTTGCCTTAAGAAGGCTAGCACAAACTAGGATACAGATCGAAAGAGGCACAGGCCTCCTGCCTGGGATCCTCCTAAAACTACTCCTGGTCGTCGTCAGCGGGCTGCACGTAGTAGTAGGCACCTCCCGAGTAGTAGTAGTCGTCATCAACAGTGGCGTCTGGCTCCTAGGCTCCATCGTCTGGTCGCAGCAATCGAGTATAGGAAAGGGGAAAAGGGGGAGCAAAGCAACCGTGAGTACTCATCCAAAGTACTCGCAAGCAAGGAGCTACACTACATATGTATGCATTGGTATCAAATGGAAAAGGGGTAACATATATGGACTGAACTGCAGAATGCCAGAATAAGAGGGGGATAGCTAGTCCTATCGAAGACTACGCTTCTGGTAACCTCCATCTTGCAGCAGAAGAAGAGAGTAGATGGTAAGTTCACCAAGTAACATCGCATAGCATAAACCTAACCGATGATCCTCCCCTCGTCGCCTTGTGAGAGAGCGATCACTGGTTGTAACTAGCACTTGGAAGGGTGTGTTTTATTAAGTATCTGGTTCTAGTTGTCATAAGGTCAAGGTACAACTCCAAGTCGTCCTGTTACCGAAGATCACGGCTATTCGAATAGATTAACTTCCCTGCAGGGGTGCACCACATTTCCCAACACGCTCGATCCCCTTTGTCCGGACACACTTGTCGGGGTCATGCCCGGCCTCGGAAGATCAACACGTCGCAGCCATACCTAGGCACAACAGAGAGGTCAGCACGCCGGTCTAAATCCTATGGCGCAGGGGTCTGGGCCCATCGCCCATTGCACACCTGCACGTTGCGATGGTGGCCGGAGAGCAGACCTAGCAACCTCCATTACAAAGGAAGTTGCGTTACGCGGTCCAACCCAGCGCGCGCCGCTCAGTCGCTGATGTCACGAAGGCTTCGGCTGATACCACGACGTCGAGTGCCCATAACTGTTCCCACGTGGTTGGTTAGTGCGTATAGGCCAGTAGCCAGACTCGGCTCAAATACCCAGATCTCGTTAAGCATGTTATTTTGAAGTAACCGCGAACGCCGACCAGGGCCAGGCCCACCTCTCACCTAGGTGGTCTCCGCCTGCCCTGTCGCTCCGCCTCAAAGTATCAGTCAGGGGCCGTCGGGACCCTAGGCCCACCACTACCTGGGTGGAACCACCTGCCCCTTCAGCCCCAACATCGGAATCACTCGTGGGTACTCAACGAGCCGACTCGACTTTAGTCACCACCTGTATAGTATGTATATATGTATGTAAATACCCATGATCACCTCCCGGGTGATCACGGCCCGATAGTATAGCACGGCAGACAGACAAGAATGTAGGGCCACTAATGATAAACTAGCATCCTATACTAAGCATTTAGGATTGCAGGTAAGGTATCAACAGCTGTAGCAACAATGACAGGCTATGCATCAGAATAGGATTAATGGAAAGCAGTAACATGCTACACTACTCTAATGCAAGCAGTAGAAAGAGAGTAGGCGATATCTGGTGATCAAGGGGGGGGGGCTTTCCTGGTTGCTCTGGCAAGGAGGGGTCGTCAACACCATAGTCGATTGGGGGTACCGGCAGCGGTCTTAGGGTCTACCGGAAAGAAGTAACGGAGGGGTAACACAATAAATAACAGATCAAACAAAGCAACACAAAGCATAACATGGCAATGCACGGTGCTAGGGGTGACCTAACGCAGTATGAGGTGATACCGGTGAAGGGGGGAAACATTCAGGAAAATATCCCTGGTGTTTCGCGTTTTCGGACAGATGAATCGGAGGGAAAGTTGCGTGTTCGCTACGCTAGGGATGTGCGGCGGACGAACGGGCTACGTATCCGGATGCGTCTCGTCGTTCTGAGCAACTTTCATGTATAAAACATTTTCATCTGACTTACAGGTTAATTACTATGATTTTCCAAAGTTTTTAAGTATTTTCTATATTTCTTTTATCTAATTCGTTTAATTACTAAATAGGCAGAATCCTGTTTTTACACCTACTACGGGGCTAGCCATGTGTATGACAGTGGGGCCAGGGTGGAAGTCAACAGTTGACCAGTCAGGGTTGACTAGTGAACAGGGTCAACGCGGGGCCCATTTGTCATTTGCCCATGTGCAAAAAGAGAATTAGCTAAACTAATTTAAAACATAGGGCCACATGTCATGGGGTACAACTAAACTAAACATAAAATAGTCTAACCAGGGGTGTTTTAATTGGGGATTAGCCCCTAAGCCAGAGAGAGATGGTCGGCCCGTATGTGAAGTGGCCTTGGGCCATGGCTGGGGCGGACGCAAGCTCAACTTGGCCACGGCCGAGCGCGGCCAGAGGAGGTGCAGGGCGAGGGTGATGCACCGGCTGGCCGAGGTGGGAGAAGGCGAGGCACATGGCCAGGGCACCGGCGCGGCTGTACGCAGATAGCAGTAGGCAATAGCGGTTGCAGGGAACGAGCAACAGTGGCAGCGCTGGAGGCCGCGACAACAGCAGCCGAAGGCAGCGGGCGAGTGCAGCAGCGGGGCCGTCGGCGGGGCAACGCGCGGCTAGCAAAGGCGGCTCCCGGGGCAGCCATGGGCGACAGCAGGAGCAGCACCGCAGCAAAGCATCAACAGCAGTTCTGCGCATACATGGAGCTCCGGTCGCGGGACGGCGTTAGGTGCAGCAGGGCGCGCGCGCGGATGGGGACGGCATCTACGGTGATGGATTCAAAGGGGAAACAAGGGGAAAACGGAGGGGATGCTCACGCAAGTCCAATGGCAAGGTCGGGGAGCACGGGGGTGGCCGGACGCGACGAGCTCGACGACGAGATGCGGCGGCGGTGGCGGAGAAGACAACGCGATGGCGAGGCAGCAGGGCGTCCGAGCTCGAACCGATGCACGTAGTCAGTGGAGTCAGAGGTGCTGAAGCTCCAGGGCATGCTTTTAGGTGACGGGGAGGCCGGTGGCCGCGACGACGACAATGGCCATGGTGGCACAGCTCGGTCAACAAACAAAGAGAGAACGAGGCGCGAGGGGAGGGTGAGGGGATTAGGGTTCGTCTAATGCGTCGGGGAGTGTTTTATACATCACGGTGTTCCACCGGATGATCAAAACGGCGACGACAGCGGCTACGGCGGCGTGGATCTTCGCCATGCACAGGTTCTACCTTCTCCTCTGTACAGAGATTAAAGAAGGCCTCTGGACGGGGTTGGGCTGCACTGTAGCATGAGGCCAATAATGTATAGTAGACTTTCTCTTATTCTTTTTCTGTGAATTTATTTAGCTCCTGTTTTCCAACTAGCAATTGCCGCTGCATCTCAGTACAACCCTAGCTACAACTTTGGATATCCGCCAGCCCAGCCGTGGCCATAGACCAACTTAGGCCAAAAGCCTAAGCTTGGGGGAGTACGTATTTCTCACCGACATTACATTTATGTTCACACACCCATGCTAGTTGTCGGTGCTCATACTTTTTATCGGTATCATCCATGCTAGTTTATTTCCTTTTATACTTTCTTCTTGTGTGTTTGATAAACCTTAAGAAAAACAAAAAAATATAGCTATAGCTTTTAGTAAGTTTACTTTCCATGCCTGTAGTAGTAGTAATTAAAAAGAAAACCCAAAAAGATTTCTCGTTTTTTTACTTGTTGGGAGTTTTTCCGTGTAAATAGTTTAATCTTGTTTCTTGTTCTTTGGGGGTCGAGAGGAGAAGACCATAATGAAAATTTTGGGTGGCTCTCATATGCATTATTGTTGATCTAACAAAGAGCTCATGTTATCTTGTCTTCTCTTTTGAATTGAATGCTTTCAGCAGCTTAGTCCAATGCACGTGCACTATTATTATTATCCATACTATTCGGTTGTGCAAGTGAAAGGCAATAATGACGATATATGATGAACTTATTGAGATGAGAAAAGCTGGTATGAACTCGACCTCTCTTGTTTTTGTAAATATGATTAGTTCATCGTTCCTGATGCAGCCTATTATGAATAAACATGTTTGCAATTACAATTAGAGATTGTAGTTGCTTATGCCATGCTTAATTAGCTAGGAGCTTATAATGGTTTACCTTGCGTGCCAACATCCTATTAAAATGGTTATGATGTGGTATGATAGGGTGGTATCCTTTTTTGAACGATTTGAGTGGCTTGACTTGGCACATGTTCACTCATGTAGTTGAAACAAAATCAAAATAGCCTCTACAATATTTATATTCATGGTGCATTATATCCTACTCATGCTTTCATTCGGTATTGATTAGTTTTAATGCATGTTCATGATTGTTGTCGCTCTCTAGCTGGTCGCTTCCCAGTCTTTTTCTAGTCTTCACCTGTACTAAGCGGGAATACTGCTTGTGCATCCAACTCCATAAACCCCAAAGTTATTCCATATGAGTCCACCATACCTACCTATATACGGTATCTACCTGTCGTTTCAAGTAAATTTGTATGTGCCAAACTCTAAACGTTCAAATAAACATTCTGTTTTGTATGCTCGAATAGCTCATGTATCAACTAGGGTTGTCTGTATATTCCATGCTAGGCGGGTTATTCTCAAGAGGAGTGGACTCCGCTCCTCACTCATGAAAACATGGCTGGTCACCGGGATGCCTAGTCCCATGCTTTAAGCAAATCAAATCAAAATAATTGCAAACAACACTCCCCCGGGATTGTTGTTAGTTGGAGGCACTCGTTGTTTCGAGCAAGCCATGGATTGATGCTTGTTGGTGGAGGGGGAGTATAAACTTTGCCATTCTGTTTTGGAACCACCTATAATGTGTGTAGCATGGAAGATATCGAGATCTCTCTGTTGTTATGTTGACAATGAAAGTATACCGCTCAAAATATTATTCATATCTATTTCAAAACCGAGCTCTGGCACCTCTACAAATCCCTGCTTCCCTCTACGAAGGGCCTATCTATTTACTTTTATGTTGAGTCATCATCCTCTTATTAAAAAGCACCAGTTGGAGAGCACCACTATCATTTGCATCCATTACTATGAGTTTACGTTGAGTATGAGTTGAATGGATATCTTTTACCATGAATTACAATGTCTAGTCAGTCCTTGATCATTAAAGGTGCTCTGCATATATTTTCTGCGGTCTCAGAAAGGGCTAGCGAGATACCATCTTGTTATATCATATCATGATTGTTTTGAGAAAGTGTTGTCATCCGAGATTTATTATTATTGCTCGCTAGTTGATTATGCCATTGATATGAGTAAACATGAGACCTAAATGTTATTGTGAATATGGTTAGTTCATAATCTTTGCTGAAAACTTGAATGCTGGCTTTACATATTTACAACAACAAGAGAAAACAGAGTTTGTAAAAGTTTTTTCTTTATCACTTTCAGTTTATCAACTGAATTGCTTGAGGACAAGCAAAGGTTTATGCTTGGGGGAGTTGATACATCTCCGTCGTATCTACTTTTCCAAACACTTTTGCCCTTGTTTTGGACTCTAACTTGCATGATCTGAATGGAACTAATCCGGACTGACGCTATTTTCAGCAGGATTGCCATGGTGTTATTTTTGTGTAGAAATAAATGTTCTTGGAATGACCTGAAAATCAACGGAGAATTATTTTGGAATATATAAAAAAGTCTAGAAGAAGAATCCACGTCAGGGGGGCCTCCACCTGTCCACGAGGGTGGGGGCGCGCCTGCCCCCCTGGGCGCCCCCTGCCTCGTGGGCCCCCTGACGCTCCACAGACCTCAACCTTGACTCCATATATTCACTTTCGGGGAGAAAAAAACCAGAGAGAAGGATTCATCGCGTTTTACGATACAGAGCAGCCGCCAAGCCCTAAACTCTCTTGGGAGGGATGATCTGGAGTCCGTTCGGGGCTCCAGAGAGGGGAATCCGTCGCCTTCGTCATCATCAACCTTCCTCCATCACCAATTTCATGATGCTCACGGCCGTGCATGAGTAATTCCATCGTAGGCTTGCTAGACGGTGATGGGTTGGATGATATTTATCATGTAATCGAGTTAGTTTTGTTAGGATTTGATCCCTAGTATCTACTATGTTCTGAGATTGATGTTGCTATGCAAAATGCTTGTCACTAGGGCCCGAGTGCCATGATTTCAGATCTGAACCTATTATGTTTTCATCAATATATGAGAGTTCTTGATCCTATCTTGCAAGTCTATAGTCACCTACTATGTGTTATGATCCAGCAACCCCGAAGTGACAATAATCGGGACCACTCCCGGTGATGACCGTAGTTTGAGGAGTTCACGTATTCACTATGTGTTAATGCTTTGGTGCGGTACTCTATTAAAAGGAGGCCTTAATATCCCTTAGTTTCTAATAGGACCCCGCTGCCACGGGAGGGTAGGGCAAAAGATGGCATGCAAGTTCTTTTCCATAAGCACGTATGACTATATTTGGAATACATGCCTACATTACATTGATGAACTGGAGCTAGTTCTGTGTCACCCTATGTTATGACTGTTACATGATCGATTGCATCCGGCATAATTCTCCATCGCCGATCCAATGCCTACGAACTTTTCCATATATTGTTCCCCGCTTATTTACATTTCCATTGCTACTGTTATAATCACTACAAAACCCAAAAATATTACTTTTGCTACCGTTACCTTTTGCCACCGTTACCACTACTTTGCTACTAAACACTTTGTTGGAGATATTAAGTTTCCAGGTGTGGTTTGATACGTCTCTAATGTATCTATAATTTTTGATTATTCCATGCTATTATATTATCTGTTTTGGATGTTTATGGGCTTTATTATACACTTTTATATTATTTTTGGGACTAACCTATTAACCGGAGGCCCAGCCCAAATTGTTGTTTTCTTGCCTATTTCAGTGTTTCGAAGAAAAGTAATATCAAACGGAGTCCAAACGGAAAGAAACCTTCGGGAGAGTTATTTTTGGAAGGGAAGCAATCCAAGAGACCTAGAGTAGACGTCAGGGAAGCTTCTAGGTGGCCACGAGGCAGGGAGGCACGCCTGCCCCCCCTGGCGCGCCCCCACCCTTGTGGGCCCCTCGTGGCTCCCCTGACCGACTTCTTTCGCCTATACATGTCCATATACCCTAAAAACATCAGGGAACACAATAGATCGGGAGTTCCACTGCCAGAAGCCTCCGTAGCCACCGAAAACCAATCTAGACCCGTTTTGGCACCCTGCCGGAGGGGGGAATCCCTCTCCGGTGGCCATCTTCATCATCCCGGCGCTCTCCATGACGAGGATGGAGTAGTTCACCCTCGGGGTTAAGGGTATGTACCAGTAGCTATGTGTTTGATCTCTCTCTCTCTCTCTCGTGTTCTTGAGGTGGCACGATCTTGATGTATCGCGAGCTTTGCTATTATAGTTGGATCTTATGATGCTTCTCCCCCTCTACTCTCTTGTGATGAATTGAGTTTTCCCTTTGAAGATATCTTATCGGATTGAGTCTTTAAGGATTTGAGAACACTTGATGTATGTCTTGCATGTGCTTATCTGTGGTGACAATGGGATATCACGTGATCCACTTGATGTATGTTTTGGTGACCAACTTGCGAGTTCCATGACCTCGTGAACCTATGCATAGGGTTTGGCACACGTTTTCATCTTGACTCTCTGGTAGAAACTTTGGGGCACTCTTTGAAGTTCTTTGTGTTGGTTGAATAGATGAATCTGAGATTGTGTGATGCATATCGTATAATCATACCCACGGATACTTGAGGTGACATTGGAGTATCTAGGTGACATTAGGGTTTTGGTTGATTTGTGTCTTAAGGTGTTATTCTAGTACGAACTCTATGATAGATTGAACAGAAAGAATAGCTTCGTGTTATTTTACTATGGACTCTTGAATAGATCGATCAGAAAGGATAACTTTGAGGTGGTTTCATACCCTACAATAATCTCTTCATTTGTTCTCCACTATTAGTGACTTTGGAGTGACTCTTTGTTGCATGTTGAGGGATAGTTATATGATTCAATTATGTTATTATTGTTGAGAGGACTTGCACTAGTGAAAGTATGAACCCATAGGCCTTGTTTACTAGCATTTGTTTATGCTCACTTTTATCATTAGTTACCTTGCTGTTTTTATATTTTCAGATTACAAAAACCTATATTTACCATCCATATTGCACTTGTATCACCATCTCTTCGCCGAACTAATGCACCTATACAATTTACCATTGTATTGGGTGTGTTGGGGACACAAGAGACTCTTTGTTATTTGGTTGCAGGGTTGCTTGAGAGAGACCATCTTCATCCTACGCCTCCCACGAATTGATAAACCTTAGGTCATCCACTTGAGGGAAATTTGCTACTGTCCTACAAACCTCTGCACTTGGAGGCCCAACAACGTCTACAAGAAGGAGGTTGTGTAGTAGACATCATGGTTAAATTGACAACTCAGCTGCTAATACTTGAGAATATTTTTTGGCTCCCCTTGTGTCGAATCAATAAATTTGGATTGAATACTCTACCCTCGAAAACTGTTGCGCTCCCCTATACTTGTGGGTTATCAATAGCCCGGCATTTCAATCCCGCGTTTGACTCCCGCATAGTAAAAAATTTAGTACCTGCGTCATTTTCTCAAACACCCTGTGCCCCCCTCCACACACACATACACTCCAAAACCTCCTCGGGCATGCGCGCACACACACACCCTACCTCGCTCGGAACCCTAACAAGGTTCCCGCCGCCGCCGCCGCAAGGCCTCCATTGTCAACATCTGCCGGTTTGCCCGTGCAACTTACCCACCGATCTCCATACCCAGGTCGCCCTGAGTTTCTTCGATGACGCCTGTCAAACGCCCCCCTTCCCACAGATCCCCATCCCCATCCCCCACTCCAGAGGTCGCAGCCTAAGCCCGGTTATGCTTCCCGTGGAGCTCGAGGAGCGACTGGCCCAAAAGAGGTCTATAGCGATCTCTTCGCCCGTCGTCGCTGAGGAAGCTGACGACCATTACTGGTGGCAGGCACTCAAGCAACGGGCTAGAGTATGGGGGCATGTCTCGGCCGCCGACTACGACATCGAGGTCATCGACAGCGACGACTTGAGGCGGGCTGTGTCACAGGTTAAGTGGCCCACCCCAACCCCTCGGGTTCAACCACCGTCGATCTCATCCATGGCCTCGCCGCTGATCTCCTTTGGCCCGTTGTCAACAATTTGCCATTCTACATCACCATTGAGCCCCTTTTGTCATTTCTGAAGGACATGTTCTGCGATGCTGGCTTGGGATCCACAGCTTCCAAGTCAGACCTCATCGACGGCGACCATGAGGAGGGCACCCTCTCCAGCTCTTCCAAGGGGAAAGAGCCCATCTGCTCTTCCAAGGGGAAAGCGCTCGTCTGCGACATCAGGGAGGGCACCCTATAGTTGTGCTCTTCCAAGGGGAAGGAGCCCATCTGCGACAACATGGAGCGCATCCAGGGTCTGTGCTCTTCCCACGGGAACGAGCCCATCTGTGACAAGTGAGGAAACCCATGATTTGTTTTGTCGTGCCTCTTCACAGGGGGAAACCCATGATTTGTTTTGTCGAGTCCCTATTATAGTGTAGTGAGAATATGTCCAGTTTTAATTGTTATATCTGGTTGTTTGCAGTATGCCTTGTTTATTTCAGTTGTTCACAATGTGATGCTCTATATGTGCAATTATTTACTGTGTAGTACATTTCATCAATCCAGTTTAAACATACTAATAGGAATGCATATATTTGCTTGCTGTTAAGCCTGTTATAGCTAGCATATGCCTCTTTTAAAGTTTTTTGATTGTTCGGTTGTTTGTAGTTAGCATATGTCCAGTTTCAAATGCTATCTTTGGTTGTTCATAGTATGCCTTTGTTTATTCCAGTTATTCACAGCGTGATGTTCTATATGTGCAAGTATGAACTGTGCAGTTCAATTTTATCAGTACCAGTTTCAACAGTACCACTATGAATGACTACATTTGGTTGCTGCATCTTGTAGTTAACACGCCTTTCCATTTTTATTTAACAATAACCAGTGTACTTAGACCGGCACAATACTAGTTTGAATGACTATGTTTGCTTGTTGTTAAATGTTAGGCCTGTTGCAGTTAGTGTTGGGGAACATAGTAATTTCAAAAAAATTCCTACGCACACGCAAGATCATGGTGATGCATAGCAACGAGAGGGGAGAGTGTTGTCTATGTACCAACGCAGACCGACTGCGGAAGCGATCACACAACATAGAGGAAGTAGTCGTATGTCTTCCCGATCCGACCGATCCAAGCACCGTTACTCCGGCACCTCCGAGTTCTTAGCACATGTTCAGCTCGATGACGATCCTCGGGATCCGATCCAGCAAAGCGTCGAGGAAGAGTTCCGTCAGCACGACGGCGTGGTGACGATCTTGATGTACTACCGACGCAGGGCTTCGCCTAAGCACTACAATGGTATGATCGAGGTGGAATTTGGTGGCAGGGGGCACCGCACACGGCTAAGGAACGATCTCAAGGATCAACTTGTGTGTCTAGAGGTGCCCCCTGCCCCCGTATATAAAGGATCCAAGGGGAGGGGCTGGCCAGCCAAGGAGGGAGGCGCAGGAGGAGTCCTACTCCTACCGGGAGTAGGACTCCCCCCTCCAATCCTATTCCAACTAGGACTCCAAGGGGGAAAGAGAGAGAGAGAGAGAGGTGGCCGGCCACCTCTCCTAGTCCTAATAGGACTAGGGGAGGGGGGAGACGCGCAGCCCTCGATGGCAGCCCCTTTCACCTTTCCACTAAGGCCCATGTAGGCCCATTTGGCTCCCGGGGGGTTCCGGTAACCCTCCCGGTATTTCGGTAAAATCCCGATTTCACCCAGAACACTTCCGGTGTCCAAACATAGGCTTCCAATATATCAATCTTTATGTCTCGACCATTTCGAGACTCCTCGTCATGTCCGTGATCACATCCGGAACTCCGAACAACCTTCGGTACATCAAAATGCATAAACTCATAATAACTGTCATCGTAACGTTAAGCGTGCGGACCCTACGGTTCGAGAACAATGTAGACATGACCGAGACACGTCTCCGGTCAATAACCAATAGCGGGACCTGGATGCCCATATTGGCTCCTACATATTCTATGAAGATCTTTATCGGTCAGACCGCATAACAACATACGTTGTTCCCTTTGTCATCGGTATGTTACTTGCCCGAGATTCGATCGTCGGTATCCAATACCTAGTTCAATCTCGTTACCGGCAAGTCTCTTTACTCGTTCCGTAATACATCATCTCACAACTAACATCTTAGTTATAATGCTTGCAAGGCTTATGTGATGTGTATTACCGAGAGGGCCAAGAGATACCTCTCGGACAATCGGAGTGACAAATTCTAATCTCGAAATATGCCAACCCAACATCTACCATTGGAGACACCTGTAGTACTCCTTTATAATCACCCAGTTACGTTGTGACGTTTGGTAGTACCCAAAGTGTTCCTCCGGTAAACGGGAGTTGCATAATCTCATAGTCATAGGAACATGTATAAGTCATGAAGAAAGCAATAGCAACATACTAAACGATCGGGTACTAAGCTAATGGAATGGGTCATGTCAATCAGATCATTCAACTAATGATGTGACCTCGTTAATCAAATAACAACTATTTGTTCATGGTTAGGAAACATAACCATCTTTGATTAACGAGCTAGTCAAGTAGAGGCATACTAGTGACACTCTGTTTGTCTATGTATTCACACATGTATTATGTTTCTGGTTAATACAATTCTAGCATGAATAATAAACATTTATCATGATATAAGTAAATAAATAATAACTTTATTATTGCCTCTAGGGCATATTTCCTTCAGTCTCCCACTTGCACTAGAGTCAATAATCTAGATTACACAGTAATGATTCTAACACCCATGGAGCCTTGGTGCTGATCATGTTTTGCTCGTGGAAGAGGCTTAGTCAACGGGTCTGCAACATTCAGATCCGTATGTATCTTGCAAATCTCTATGTCTCCCACCTGGACTAGATCTCGGATGGAGTTGAAGCGTCTCTTGATGTGTTTGGTCCTTTTGTGAAATCTGGATTCCTTTGCCAAAGCAATTGCACCAGTATTGTCACAAAAGATTTTCATTGGACCCGATGCACTAGGTATGACACCTAGATCGGATATGAACTCCTTCATCCAGACTCCTTCGTTTGCTGCTTCCGAAGCAGCTATGTACTCCGCTTCACATGTAGATCCCGCTACGACGCTTTGTTTAGAACTGCACCAACTGACAGCTCCACCGTTTAAAGTAAACACGTATCCGGTTTGCGATTTAGAATCGTCTGGATCAGTGTCAAAGCTTGCATCAACGTAACCTCTTACGGTGAGCTCTTTGTCACCTCCATATACGAGAAACATATCCTTAGTCCTTTTCAGGTATTTCAGGATGTTCTTGACCGCTGTCCAGTGATCCACTCCTGGATTACTTTGGTACCTCCCTGCTAAACTTATAGCAAGGCACACATCAGGTCTGGTACACAGCATTGCATACATGATAGAGCCTATGGCTGAAGCATAGGGAACATCTTTCATTTTCTCTCTATCTTCTGCAGTGGTCGGGCATTGAGTCTGACTCAACTTCACACCTTGTAACACAGGCAAGAACCCTTTCTTTGCTTGATCCATTTTGAACATCTTCAAAATCTTGTCAAGGTATGTGCTTTGTGAAAGTCCAATTAAGCGTCTTGATCTATCTCTATAGATCTTTATGCCTAATATGTAAGCAGCTTCCCCGAGGTCTTTCATCAAAAAACTTTTATTCAAGTATCCCTTTATGCTATCCAGAAATTCTATATCATTTCCAATCAGCAATATGTCATCCACATATAATATCAGAAATGCTACAGAGCTCCCACTCACTTTCTTGTAAATACAGGCTTCTCCAAAAGTCTGTATAAAGCCAAATGCTTTGATCACACTATCAAAGCGTTTATTCCAACTCCGAGATGCTTGCACCAGTCCATAAATGGATCGCTGGAGTTTGCACACTTTGTTAGCTCCCTTTGGATCGACAAAACCTTCTGGTTGCATCATATACACCTCTTCTTCCAGAAATCCATTCAGGAATGCAGTTTTGACATCCATCTGCCATATTTCATAATCATAAAATGCGGCAATTGCTAACATGATTCTGACAGACTTAAGCATCGCTACGGGTGAGAAGGTCTCATCGTAGTCAACCCCTTGAACTTGTCGAAAACCTTTTGCGACAAGTCGAGCTTTATAGACAGTAATATTACCGTCAGCGTCAGTCTTTTTCTTGAAGATCCATTTAATTTCAATTGCTTGCCGATCATCAGGCAAGTCAACCAAAGTCCATACTTTGTTCTCATACATGGATCCCATCTCAGATTTCATGGCCTCAAGCCACTTTGCGGAATCTGGGCTCACCATCGCTTCTTCATAGTTCATAGGTTCATCATGATCTAGTAGCATGACTTCCAGAATTGGATTACCATACCACTCTGGTGCGGATCTCACTCTGGTTGATCTACGTGGTTCAGTAGTATCTTGTCCTGAAGTTTCATGATCATCATCATTAGCTTCCTCACTAATTGGTATAGGTGTCGCAGAAACAGTTTTCTGTGATGTACTATTTTCCAATAAGGGAGCAGGTACAGTTACCTCGTCAAGTTCTACTTTCCTCCCACTCACTTCATTCGAGAGAAACTCCTTCTCTAGAAATGATCCATTCTTAGCAACGAATGTCTTGCCTTCGGATCTGTGATAGAAGGTGTACCCAACAGTCTCCTTTGGGTATCCTATGAAGACACATTTCTCCGCTTTGGGTTCGAGCTTATCAGGTTGAAGCTTTTTCACATAAGCATCGCAGCCCCAAACTTTAAGAAACGACAACTTTGGTTTCTTGCCAAACCATAGTTCATAAGGCGTCGTCTCAACGGATTTTGATGGTGCCCTATTTAACGTGAATGCGGCCGTCTCTAAAGCATAACCCCAAAACGATAGCGGTAAATCAGTAAGAGACATCATAGATCGCACCATATCTAGTAAAGTACGATTACGACGTTCGGACACACCATTACGCTATGGTGTTCCAGGTGGCGTGAGTTGCGAAACTATTCCACAATTTTTCAAATGTACACCAAACTCGTAACTCAAATATTCTCCTCCACGATCAGATCGTAGAAACTTTATTTTCTTGTTACGATGATTTTCAACTTCACTCTGAAATTCTTTGAACTTTTCAAATGTTTCAGACTTATGTTTCATTAAGTAGATATACCCATATCTGCTTAAATCATCTGTGAAGGTGAGAAAATAATGATATCCGCCACGAGCCTCAATATTCATCGGACCACATACATCGGTATGTATGATTTCCAATAAATCTGTTGCTCTCTCCATAGTATCGGAGAACGGTGTTTTAGTCATCTTGCCTATGAGGCACGGTTCGCAAGTACCAAGTGATTCATAATCAAGTGGTTCCAAAAGCCCATCAGTATGGAGTTTCTTCATGCGCTTTACACCTATATGACCTAAACGGAAGTGCCACAAATAAGTTGCACTATCATTATCAACTCTGCATCTTTTGGCTTCTACATTATGAATATGTGTATCACTACTATCGAGATTTAACAAGAATAGACCACTCTTCAAAGGTGCATGACCATAAAAGATATTAATCATATAAATAGAACAACCATTATTCTCTGATTTAAATGAATAACCATCTCGCATTAAACAAGATCCAGATATAATGTTCATGCTCAACGCTGGCACCAAATAACAATTATTTAGGTCTAACATTAATCCCGAAGGTAGATGTAGAGGTAGCGTGCCGACCGCGATCACATTGACTTTGGAACCGTTTCCCACGCGCATCGTCACCTCGTCCTTTGCTAGTGTCCGCTTATTCCGTAGTCCCTGTTTCGAGTTGCAAATATTAGCAACAGAACCAGTATCAAATACCCAGGTGCTACTGCGAGCTCTAGTAAGGTACACATCAATAACATGTATATCACATATACCTTTGTTCACCTTGCCATCCTTCTTATCCGCCAAATACTTGGGGCTGTTCCGCTTCTAGTGACCAGTCTGCTTGCAGTAGAAGCACTCAGTTTCAGGCTTAGGTCCAGACTTGGGTTTCTTCTCCTGAGCAGCAACTTGCTTGTTGTTCTTCTTGAAGTTCCCCTTCTTCTTCCCTTTGCCTTTTTTCTTGAAACTAGTGGTCTTGTTGACCATCAACACTTGATGCTCCTTCTTGATTTCTACCTCCGCAGCTTTCAGCATTGCGAAGAGCTCGGGAATAGTCTTGTTCATCCCTTGCATATTATAGTTCATCACGAAGCTCTTGTAGCTTGGTGGCAGTGATTGGAGAATTCTGTCAATGATGCAATCATATGGAAGATTAACTCCCATCTGAATCAAGTGATTATTATACCCAGACATTTTGAGTATATGCTACTGACAGAACTGTTCTCCTCCATCTTGCAGCTATAGAACTTATTGGAGACTTCATATCTCTCAATTCGGGCATTTGCTTGAAATATTAACTTCAACTCCTGGAACATCTCATATGCTCCATGACGTTCAAAACGTCGTTGAAGTCCCGATTCTAAGTCGTAAAGCATGGCACACTGAACTATCGAGTAGTCATCAGCTTTGCTCTGCCAGACGTTCATAACATCTAGTGTTACTCCAGCAGCAGGCCTGGCACCCAGTGGTGCTTCCAGGACATAATTCTGTGGGGGAACGCAGTAATTTCAAAAAAATTCCTACGCACACGCAAGATCATGGTGATGCACAGCAACGAGAGGGGAGAGTGTTGTCTACGTACCAACGCAGACCGACTGCGGAAGCGATCACACAACGTAGAGGAAGTAGTCGTATGTCTTCTTCCCGATCCGACCGATCCAAGCACCGTTACTCCGGCACCTCCGAGTTCTTAGCACACGTTTAGCTCGATGACGTTCCTCGGGCTCCGATCCAGCAAAGCGTCGAGGAAGAGTTCCGTCAGCACGACGGCGTGATGATGATCTTGATGTACTACCGACGCAGGGCTTCGCCTAAGCACTACAACGGTACGATCGAGGTGGAATTTGGTGGCAGGGGGCACCGCACACGGCTAAGGAACGACCTCAAGGATCAAGTTGTGTCTATGGGGTGCCCCCTGCCCCCGTATATAAAAGACCAGGGGCAGGGGGTTCGGCCGGCTAGGAGGGAGGCGCAGGGAGGAGTCCCACTCCTACCGGGAGTAGGACTCCTTCCCCCAAATCCTATTCCTAATAGGACTCTTCGGGAGAAAGAGAAGAGAGGGGGCCGGCCCCTTCTCCTAGTCCTAATAGGACTAGGGAAGGGGGGTTCGGCCAGCTAGCCTGTGGGCTGCCCCTTATCTCTTTTCCACTAAGGCCCAATAGGCCCATTTGCCTCCCGGGGGGTTCCGGTAACCCTCCCGGTAATCCGGTAAAATCCCGATTTCACCCGGAACACTTCCGGTGCCCAAACATAGGCTTCCAATATATCAATCTTTACGTCTCGACCATTCCGAGACTCCTCGTCATGTCCGTGATCTCATCCGGGACTCCGAACAACCTTCGGTACATCAAAATGCATAAACTCATAATAACTGTCATCGTAACGTTAAGCGTGCGGACCCTACGGTTCGAGAACAATGTAGACATGACCGAGACACGTCTCCGGTCAATAACCAATAGCGGGACCTGGATGCCCATATTGGCTCCTACATATTCTACGAAGATCTTTATCGGTCAGACCGCATAACAACATACGTTGTTCCCTTTGTCATCGGTATGTTACTTGCACGAGATTCGATCGTCGGTATCCAATACCTAGTTCAATCTTGTTACTGGCAAGTCTCTTTACTCATTCCGTAATACATCATCTCACAACTAACTTATTAGTTGCAGTGCTTGCAAGGCTTATGTGATGTGCATTACCGAGAGGGCCCAGGATACCTCTCCGACAATCGGAGTGACAAACCCTAATCTCGAAATATGCCAACCCAACATCTACCATTGGAGACACCTGTAGTACTCCTTTATAATCACCCAGTTACGTTGTGACGTTTGGTAGTACCCAAAGTGTTCCTCCGGTAAACGGGAGTTGCATAATCTCATAGTTATAGGAACATGTATAAGTCATGAAGAAAGCAATAGCAACATACTAAACGATCGGGTGCTAAGCTAATGGAATGGGTCATGTCAATCAGATCATTCTACTAATGATGTGACCTTGTTAATCAAATAACAACTCCTTGTTCATGGTTAGGAAACATAACCATCTTTGATTAACGAGCTAGTCAAGTAGAGGCATACTAGTGACACTCTGTTGGTCTATGTATTCACACATGTATTATGTTTCCGGTTAATACAATTCTAGCATGAATAATAAACATTTATCATGATATAAGGAAATAAATAATAACTTTATTATTGCCTCTAGGGCATATTTCCTTCAGTCTCCCACTTGCACTAGAGTCAATAATCTAGATTACACAGTAATGATTCTAACACCCATGGAGCCTTGGTGCTGATCATGTTTTGCTCGTGGAAGAGGCTTAGTCAACGGGTCTGCAACATTCAGATCCGTATGTATCTTGCAAATCTCTATGTCTCCCACCTGGACTAAATCCCGGATGGAGTTGAAGCGTCTCTTGATGTGTTTGGTTCTTTTGTGAAATCTGGATTCCTTTGCCAAGGCAATTGCACCAGTATTGTCACAGAAGATTTTCATTGGACCCGATGCACTAGGTATGACACCTAGATCGGATATGAACTCCTTCATCCAGACTCCTTCGTTCGCTGCTTCCGAAGCAGCAATGTACTCCGCTTCACATGTAGATCCCGCTACGACGCTTTGTTTAGAACTGCACCAACTGACAGCTCCACCGTTTAAAGTAAACACGTATCCGGTTTGCGATTTAGAATCGTCCGGATCGGTGTCAAAGCTTGCATCAACGTAACCTCTTACGGTGAGCTCTTTGTCACCTCCATATACGAGAAACATATCCTTAGTCCTTTTCAGGTATTTCAGGATGTTCTTGACCGCTGTCCAGTGATCCATTCCTGGATTACTTTGGTACCTCCCTGCTAAACTTATAGCAAGGCACACATCAGGTCTGGTACACAGCATTGCATACATGATAGAGCCTATGGCTGAAGCATAGGGAACATCTTTCATTTTCTCTCTATCTTCTGCAGTGGTCGGGCATTGAGTCTTACTCAACTTCACACCTTGTAGCACAGGCAAGAACCCTTTCTTTGCTTGATCCATCTTGAACTTCTTCAAAATTTTGTCAAGGTATGTGCATTGTGAAAGTCCAATTAAGCTTTTTGATCTATCTCTATAGATCTTTATGCCTAATATGTATGCAGCTTCCCCGAGGTCTTTCATCGAAAAACTTTTATTCAAGTATCCCTTTATGCTATCCAGAAATTCTATATCATTTCCAATTAGCAATATGTCATCCACATATAATATCAGAAATGCTACAGAGCTCCCACTCACTTTCTTGTAAATACAGGCCTCTCCAAAAGTCTGTATAAAGCCAAATGCTTTGATCACACTATCAAAGCGTTTATTCCAACTCCGAGATGCTTGCACCAGTCCATAAATGGATCGCTGGAGTTTGCATACTTTGTTAGCTTCTTTTGGATCGACAAAACCTTCTGGTTGTACCATATACAACTCTTCTTCCAGAAATCCATTCAGGAATGTAGTTTTGACATCCATCTGCCATATTTCATAATCATAAAATGCGGCAATTGCTAACATAATTCTGACGGACTTAAGCATCGCTACGGGTGAGAAAGTCTCATCATAGTCAACCCCTTGAACTTGCCGAAAACCTTTCGCGACAAGTCGAGCTTTATAGACAGTAATATTACCGTCAGCGTCAGTCTTTTTCTTGAAGATCCATTTATTCTCAATTGCTTGCCGATCATCGGGCAAGTCAACCAAAGTCCATACTTTGTTCTCATACATAGATCCCATCTCAGATTTCATGGCCTCAAGCCACTTTGCGGAATCTGGGCTCACCATCGCTTCTTCATAGTTCGTAGGTTCATCATGATCTAGCATCATGACTTCCAGAACTGGATTACAGTACCACTCTGGTGCGGATCTCACTCTGGTTGATCTACGTGGTTCAGTAGTATCTTGATCTGAAGCTTCGTGATCATCATCATTAGCTTCCTCACTGATTGGCATAGGTGTCGCAGAAACAGTTTTCTGTGATGAACTATTTTCCAATAAGGGAGTAGGTACAGTTATCTCGTCAAGTTCTACTTTCCTCCCACTCACTTCTTTCGAGAGAAACTCCTTCTCTAGAAATGATCCATTCTTAGCAACGAATGTCTTGCCTTCGGATCTGTGATAGAAGGTATACCCAACAGTTTCCTTTGGGTATCCTATGAAGACACATTTCTCCGCTTTGGGTTCGAGCTTATCAGGTTGAAGCTTTTTCACATAAGCATCGCAGCCCCAAACTTTAAGAAACGACAACTTTGGTTTCTTGCCAAACCATAGTTCATAAGGCGTCGTCTTAACGGATTTTGATGGTGCCCTATTTAACGTGAATGCGGCCGTCTCTAAAGCATAACCCCAAAACGATAGCGGTAAATCAGTAAGAGACATCATGGATCGCACCATATCTAGTAAAGTGCGATTACGACGTTCGGACACACCATTACGCTGTGGTGTTCCGGGTGGCGTGAGTTGCGAAACTATTCCACAATTTTTCAAATGTATACCAAACTCGTAACTCAAATATTCTCCTCCACGATCAGATCGTAGAAACTTTATTTTCTTGTTACGATGATTTTCAACTTCACTCTGAAATTCTTTGAACCTTTTAAATGTTTCAGATTTATGTTTCATTAAGTAGATATACCCATATCTGCTTAAATCATCTGTGAAGGTGAGAAAATAACGATATCCGCCACGAGCCTCAATATTCATCGGACCACATACATCGGTATGTATGATTTCCAACAAATCTGTTGCTCTCTCCATAGTACCGGAGAACGGTGTTTTAGTCATCTTGCCTATGAGGCACGGTTCGCAAGTACCAAGTGATTCATAATCAAGTGATTCCAAAAGCCCATCAGTATGGAGTTTCTTCATGCGCTTTACACCGATATGACTTAAATGGCAGTGCCACAAATAAGTTGCACTATCATTATTAACTTTGCATCTTTTGGCTTCTACATTATGAATATGTGTATCACTATCTTCGAGATTCAACAAGAATAGACCACTCTTCAAAGGTGCATGACCATAAAAGATATTATTCATATAAATAGAACAACCATTATTCTCTGATTTAAATGAATAACCATCTCGCATTAAACAAGATCCAGATATAATGTTCATGCTCAACGCTGGCACCAAATAACAATTATTTTGGTCTAATATTAATCCCGAAGGTAGATGTAGAGGTAGCGTGCCGACCGCGATCACATCGACTTTGGAACCGTTTCCCACGCGCATCGTCACCTCGTCCTTTGCTAGTGTCCGCTTATTCCGTAGTCCCTGTTTCGAGTTGCAAATATTAGCAACAGAACCAGTATCAAATACCCAGGTGCTACTGCGAGCTCTAGTAAGGTACACATCAATAACATGTATATCACATATACCTTTGCTCACTTTGCCATCCTTCTTATCCGCCAAATACTTGGGGCAGTTCCGCTTCCAGTGACCAGTCTGCTTGCAGTAGAAGCACTCAGTTTCAGGCTTGGGTCCAGACTTGGGTTTCTTCTCCTGAGCAGCAACTTGCTTGCTGTTCTTCTTGAAGTTTCCCTTCTTCTTCCCTTTGCCCTTTTTCTTGAAACTAGTGGTTTTGTTAACCATCAACACTTGATGCTCCTTCTTGATTTCTACCTCCGCAGCTTTCAGCATTGCGAAGAGCTCGGGAATAGTCTTGTTCATCCCTTGCATATTATAGTTCATCACGAAGCTCTTGTAGCTTGGTGGTAGTGATTGGAGAATTCTGTCAATGACGCAATCATTTGGAAGATTAACTCCCATCTGAATCAAGTGATTATTATACCCAGACATTTTGAGTATATGCTCACTGACAGAACTGTTTTCCTCCATCTTACAGCTATAGAACTTATTGGAGACTTCATATCTCTCAATTCGGGCATTTGCTTGAAATATTAACTTCAACTCCTGGAACATCTCATATGCTCCATGACGTTCAAAACGTCGTTGAAGTCCCGATTCTAAGCCGTAAAGCATGGCACACTGAACTATCGAGTAGTCATCAGCTTTGCTCTGCCAGACGTTCATAACATCTGGTGTTGCTCCAGCAGCAGGCCTGTCACCCAGCGGTGCTTCCAGGACGTAATTCTTCTGTGCAGCAATGAGGATAATCCTCAGGTTACGGACCCAGTCCGTGTAATTGCTACCATCATCTTTCAACTTTGCTTTCTCAAGGAACGCATTAAAATTCAACGGAACAATAGCACGAGCCATCTATCTACAAGCAACATAAACAAGCAAGATACTATCAGGTACTAAGTTCATGATAAGTTTAAGTTCAGTTAATCAAATTACTTAGGAACTCCCACTTAGATAGACATCCCTCTAATCCTCTAAGTGATCACGTGATCCAAATCAAATAAACCATAACCGATCATCACGTGAGATGGAGTAGTTTTCAATGGTGAACATCGTCATGTTGATCATATCTACTATATGATTCACGCTCGACCTTTCGGTCTCTGTGTTCCGAGGCCATATCTGCATATGCTAGGCTCGTCAAGTATAACCTGAGTATTCTGCGTGTGCAAAACTGGCTTGCACCCGTTGTAGATGGACGTAGAGCTTATCACACCCGATCATCACGTGGTGTCTAGGCACGACGAACTTTGGCAATGGTGCATACTCAGGGAGAACACTTCTTGATAATTTAGTGAGAGATCATCTTATAATGCTACCGTCAATCAAAGCAAGATAAGATGCATAAAAGGATAAACATCACATGCAATCAATATAAGTGATATGATATGGCCATCATCATCTTGTGCTTGTGATCTCCATCTCCGAAGCACCGTCATGATCACCATCGTCACCGGCGCGCCACCTTGATCTCCATCATAGCAACGTTGTCGTCTCGCCAATCTTATGCTTCCACGACTATTACTACCATTTAGTAATCTAGTAAAGCATTACATCGCGATTGCATTGCATACAATAAAGCGACAACCATATGGCTCCTGCCAGTTGCCGATAACTCGGTTACAAAACATGATCATCTCATACAATAAAATCAGCATCATGCCTTGACCATATCACATCACAACATACCCTGCAAAAACAAGTTAGACGTCCTCTACTTTGTTGTTGCAAGTTTTACGTGGCTGCTACGGGCTTAAGTAAGAACTCATCTCACCTACGCATCAAAACCACAACGATAGTTCGTCAAATAGACTCCGTTTTAACCTTCTCAAGGACCGGGCGTAGTCACACTTGGTTCAACTAAAGTTGGAGAGACAGTCTTCCGCAAGCCATCTATGTGCAAAGCACGTCGAGGGAACCGGTCTCGCGTAAGAGTACGCGTAAGGTTGGTCCGGATCGTCTCAACCAACAATACCGCCGAACCAAAGTATGACATGCAGGTAGGCAGTATGACTTGTATCGCCCACAACTCACTTGTGTTCTACTCGTGCATATAACATCAAACCATAAAACCTAGGCTCGGATGCCACTGTTGGGGAACGCAGTAATTTCAAAAAATTTCCTACGCACACGCAAGATCATGGTGATGCACAGCAACGAGAGGGGAGAGTGTTGTCTACGTACCAACGCAGACCGACTGCGGAAGCGATCACACAACGTAGAGGAAGTAGTCGTACGTCTTCTTCCCGATCCGACCGATCCAAGCACCGTTACTCCGGCACCTCCGAGTTCTTAGCACACGTTCAGCTCGATGACGTTCCTCGGGCTCCGATCCAGCAAAGCGTCGAGGAAGAGTTCCGTCAGCACGACGGCGTGATGACGATCTTGATGTACTACCGACGCAGGGCTTCGCCTAAGCACTACAACGGTACGATCGAGGTGGAATTTGGTGGCAGGGGGCACCGCACACGGCTAAGGAACGATCTCAAGGATCAAGTTGTGTCTATGGGGTGCCCCCTGCCCCCGTATATAAAGGACCAGGGGCAGGGGGTTCGGCCGGCTAGGAGGGAGGCGCAGGGAGGAGTCCCACTCCTACCGGGAGTAGGACTCCTTCCCCCAAATCCTATTCCTAATAGGACTCTTCGGGAGAAAGAGAAGAGAGGGGGGCCGGCCCCTTCTCCTAGTCCTAATAGGACTAGGGAAGGGGGGTTCGGCCGGCTAGCCTGTGGGCTGCCCCTTCTCTCTTTTCCACTAAGGCCCAATAGGCCCATTTGCCTCCCGGGGGGTTCCGGTAACCCTCCCGGTAATCCGGTAAAATCCCGATTTCACCCGGAACACTTCCGGTGCCCAAACATAGGCTTCCAATATATCAATCTTTACGTCTCGACCATTCCGAGACTCCTCGTCATGTCCGTGATCTCATCCGGGACTCCGAACAACCTTCGGTACATCAAAATGCATAAACTCATAATAACTGTCATCGTAACGTTAAGCGTGCGGACCCTACGGTTCGAGAACAATGTAGACATGACCGAGACACGTCTCCGGTCAATAACCAATAGCGGGACCTGGATGCCCATATTGGCTCCTACATATTCTACGAAGATCTTTATCGGTCAGACCGCATAACAACATACGTTGTTCCCTTTGTCATCGGTATGTTACTTGCCCGAGATTCGATCGTCGGTATCCAATACCTAGTTCAATCTCGTTACCGGCAAGTCTCTTTACTCGTTCCGTAATACATCATCTCACAACTAACTTATTAGTTGTAGTGCTTGCAAGGCTTATGTGATGTGCATTACCGAGAGGGCCCAGAGATACCTCTCCGACAATCGGAGTGACAAACCCTAATCTCGAAATACGCCAACCCAACATCTACCATTGGAGACACCTGTAGTACTCCTTTATAATCACCCAGTTACGTTGTGACGTTTGGTAGTACCCAAAGTGTTCCTCCGGTAAACGGGAGTTGCATAATCTCATAGTTATAGGAACATGTATAAGTCATGAAGAAAGCAATAGCAACATACTAAACGATCGGGTGCTAAGCTAATGGAATGGGTCATGTCAATCAGATCATTCTACTAATGATGTGACCTTGTTAATCAAATAACAACTCCTTGTTCATGGTTAGGAAACATAACCATCTTTGATTAACGAGCTAGTCAAGTAGAGGCATACTAGTGACACTCTGTTGGTCTATGTATTCACACATGTATTATGTTTCCGGTTAATACAATTCTAGCATGAATAATAAACATTTATCATGATATAAGGAAATAAATAATAACTTTATTATTGCCTCTAGGGCATATTTCCTTCAAATTCTTCTGTGCAGCAATGAGGATAATCCTCAGGTTACGGACCCAGTCCGTGTAATTGCTACCATCATCTTTCAACTTTGCTTTCTCAAGGAACGCATTAAAATTAAACGGAACAACAGAACGAGCCATCTATCTACAATCAACATAAACAAGCAAGATACTATCAGGTACTAAGTTCATGATAAGTTTAAGTTCAGTTAATCAAATTACTTAGGAACTCCCACTTAGATAGACATCCCTCTAATCCTCTAAGTGATCACGTGATCCAAATCAACTAAACCATAACCGATCATCACGTGAGATGGAGTAGTTTTCAATGGTGAACATCGTCATGTTGATCATATCTACTATATGATTCACGCTCGACCTTTCGGTCTCTGTCTTCCGAGGCCATATCTGCATATGCTAGGCTCGTCAAGTTTAACCTGAGTATTTTGCGTGTGCAAAACTGGCTTGCACCCGTTGTAGATGGACGTAGAGCTTATCACACCCGATCATCATGTGGTGTCTGGGCACGACGAACTTTGGCAACGGTGCATACTCAGGGAGAACACTTCTTGATAATTTAGTGAGAGATCATCTTATAATGCTACCGTCAATCAAAACAAGATAAGATGCATAAAAGATAAACATCACATGCAATCAATATAAGTGATATGATATGGCCATCATCATCTTGTGCTTGTGATCTCCATCTCCGAAGCACCGTCATGATCACCATCGCCACCGGCACGACACCTTGATCTCCATCATAGCATCGTTGTCGTCTCGCCAATCTTATGCTTCCATGACTATCACTACCGCTTAGCAATAAAGTAAAGCATTACATCGCGATTGCATTGCATACAATAAAGCGACAACCATATGGCTCCTGCCAGTTGCCGATAACTTGGTTACAAAACATGATCATCTCATACAATAAAATCAGCATCATGCCTTGACCATATCACATCACAACATGCCCTGCAAAAACAAGTTAGACGTCCTCTACTTTGTTGTTTGCAAGTTTTACGTGGCTGCTACGGGCTTTAAGCAAGAACTCATCTCACCTACGCATCAAAACCACAACGATAGTTTGTCAAATAGACTCCGTTTTAACCTTCTCAAGGACCGGGCGTAGCCACACTCGGTTCAACTAAAGATGGAGAGACATTCGCCCGCAAGCCATCTATGTGCAAAGCACGTCGAGGGAACCGGTCTCGCGTAAGCGTACGCGTAAGGTTGGTCCGGGTCGTCTCGTCCAACAATAGCGCCGAACCAAAGTATGACATGCTGGTAGGCAGTATGACTTGTATCGCCCACAACTCACTTGTGTTCTACTCATGCAAATAACATCAAACCATAAAACCTAGGCTCTGATACCACTGTTGGGGAACGTAGTAATTTCAAAAAAATTCCTACGCACACGCAAGATCATGGTGATGCATAGCAACGAGAGGGGAGAGTGTTGTCTACGTACCAACGCAGACCGACTGCGGAAGCGATCACACAACGTAGAGGAAGTAGTCGTACGTCTTCCCGATCCGACCGATCCAAGCACCGTTACTCCGGCACCTCCGAGTTCTTAGCACACGTTCAGCTCGATGACGATCCTCGGGCTCCGATCCAACAAAGCGTCGAGGAAGACTTCCGTCAGCACGACGGCGTGGTGACGATCTTGATGTACTACCGACGCAGGGCTTCGCCTAAGCACTACAACGGTATGATCGAGGTGGAATTTGGTGGCAGGGGGCACCGCACACGGCTAAGGAACGATCTCAAGGATCAACTTGTGTGTCTAGAGGTGCCCCCTGCCCCCGTATATAAAGGATCCAAGGGGAGGGGCTGGCCGGCCAAGGAGGGAGGCGCAGGAGGAGTCCTACTCCTACCGGGAGTAGGACTCCCCCCTCCAATCCTATTCCAACTAGGACTCCAAGGGGGAAAGAGAGAGAGAGAGGTGGCCGGCCTCCTCTCCTAGTCCTAATAGGACTAGGGGAGGGGGGAGACGCGCAGCCCTCCATGGCAGCCCCTTTCACCTTTCCACTAAGGCCCATGTAGGCCCATTTGGCTCCCGGGGGGTTCCGGTAACCCTCCCGGTATTCCGGTAAAATCCCGATTTCACCCGGAACACTTCCGGTGTCCAAACATAGGCTTCCAATATATCAATCTTTATGTCTCGACCATTTCGAGACTCCTCGTCATGTCCGTGATCACATCCGGGACTCCGAACAACCTTCGGTACATCAAAGTGCATAAACTCATAATAACTGTCATCGTAACGTTAAGCGTGCGGACCCTACGGTTCGAGAACAATGTAGACATGACCGAGACACGTCTCCGGTCAATAACCAATAGCGGGACCTGGATGCCCATATTGGCTCCTACATATTCTACGAAGATCTTTATCGGTCAGACCGCATAACAACATACGTTGTTCCCTTTGTCATCGGTATGTTACTTGCCCGAGATTCGATCGTCGGTATCCAATACCTAGTTCAATCTCGTTACCGGCAAGTCTCTTTACTCGTTCCGTAATACATCATCTCACAACTAACATCTTAGTTATAATGCTTGCAAGGCTTATGTGATGTGTATTACCGAGAGGGCCCAGAGATACCTCTCCGACAATCGGAGTGACAAATTCTAATCTCGAAATATGCCAACCCAACATCTACCATTGGAGACACCTGTAGTACTCCTTTATAATCACCCAGTTACGTTGTGACGTTTGGTAGTACCCAAAGTGTTCCTCCGGTAAACGGGAGTTGCATAATCTCATAGTCATAGGAACATGTATAAGTCATGAAGAAAGCAATAGCAACATACTAAACGATCGGGTGCTAAGCTAATTGGTGAATCTCACAGTTCAGGATATCGGTAGCTGGTACCATATAGGCCGGCGGCTGATAAGGGACTAATTGGTGAATAGGACTTTTAACTGAATATATCTGGAACTCATTTTTCATTAGGTTAACTAGGGCCATATGTAATATATCTAAGGCTACATAGCAACATGCATTGTACTTAATGTCCAAATATGCAATCCTAGGCTACATACAAACAAGGAAGAGTGTTACATTAATGTTCTAATGATGTCTAGATATACGTAGAAGTGCAGCAGCAGCAGCAGCAGCAACAACAACAGCAGCAGCAGCAACAACAACAACAACAACAACAACAACAACAACAACAACAACAACAGCAGCAGCAACAACAACAACAACAACAACAACAACAACAACAACAACAACAACAACAACAACAACAACAACAACAACAGCAACAACAGCAACAACAACAACAACAACAACAACAACAACAACAACAACAACAGCAACAGCAACAGCAACAGCAACAGCAACAGCAACAGCAACAGCAACAGCAACAGCAACAACAACAGCAACAACAACAACAACAACAACAACAACAACAACAACAACAACAACAACAACAACAACAACAACAACAACAACAACAACAACAACAACAACAACAACAACAACAACAACAACAACAACAACAACAACAACAACAACAACAACAACAGCAACAACAACAGCAACAACAGCAGCAACAACAGCAGCAACAACAACAGCAACAACAACAACAACAACAACAACAACAACAACAACAACAACAACAACAACAACAACAACAGCACGAACAACAGCACCAACAACAGCACCAACAAGCAACAACAACAACAACAACAACAACAACAACAACAACAACAACAACAACAACAACAACAACAACAACAACAACAACAACAACAACAACAACAACAACAACAACAACAACAACAACAACAACACAACCCTGTTTAGATACTCAACTTAGCTAGAGGTTAGAGTTAGTTTCTATCTCATTAGTAACCCTTAACTAACTCCATCCAAAGAGTTGTTTGGATGGCAGGGTTAGATTGACAATAAATGCACTAGGAGAACTAGCTCCAATTAGCACCTCTTGGGTTGGATAGTTTTTTTGGGTGGGTTATAGATGCAACTAGCTCAAACTAGCCCTCATGTTTAGATATACTTTAGGGATATTTGAGCCTGAACTAGCTCAAACTAACTATAACCCATGGATACAACAACAGTTAATCAGCCGATAATTTGTAAGAATGCACTAAACTCCTTTCGGCCCATAATATAAGATGTTAATTCATCTCATATGTGAGTATATTGGATGTTATAAGATACTCCCTCCATTCCTAAATATTTGTCTTTTTAGAGATTTCAAATGGACTACCACATATGGATGTATATAGACATATTATAAAAGAGTGTTGTACTACATCATTGTGCAATTGTTGTTTAGCTTCTAATATTAACTCGGTGCTTTTAGGTACATATGTCATTGGTAAAGATCCGCACTTCGACCCTTTCTGCGTATGGGGCAATGAGATATCGATGAACCAACATCAAGTGAGGAGGCTGATAAAGATTGTTAGTAAAATGGGTCCAAAGATGGCAATTAAACTATTTGTTTACCCTTTATCAAAGACAACATCGAACTGCAGGATGGTATGTAAGAACTCTACAACCTTCTTTTTACTGCCCATAATGAGTTGTGTTAGATGACAATGTCTGAATCTTTTTCCTTTGTAGTGGTTGCCAAAGCAGTTTACTCAAGATTACCTCTCAAACTACATGATTGGTGGGCATGCAAAGGTTAACGTATTTGTACCAGAACACGATGATTATCTAGATGTTTTCATGAAGACCATGAAGGATGGGCGGTCAGCCATCAGAAGGGGTTGGACTAGAGTCGTGTGTGCCTTCTGCATGGAGGAGGGCACAATATGGGCATTCCGCTTCACCTTGTTCAGCAATCAGAATATATTTCGCCTCCTTCTTTACCGTCTTTAATAGTACAAGTATACAACTGTGGTTCATCATTCTTTATTTGGTTCTTATGTAATTCTTGATCATATGTACCTATGAATCGAATAATGCATTGGTTGTTTGAACCTGATGGATATGAATAAAGCTGTAGCATACATTCAAATTCAAATTCAAATCCGGTACAATTTGTAAAAGCAGCAATTAAATTAGGGTGAAATTACGCTCTCCAGGTTGTTATGGCACACACGGTTGGTAAAACAGAAATGTTTGCGATATGCACAGACAGTTCACAGAGAGGAAACGTGTGCAAGCATGCACACAGTTGCCATTTGCAAACCGTGTGCAATGTCAAACAATATCACAAACGGTGCGGGCAAACTAAACGTTTGTGTTAGTTGCCTTATTGTACATGATTCGCAACCATGAACCGTTTCTGATGAAGTATGCATCATAAATGTTGCACCATAGGATAGCGTGTGTGATAGTTTTCGTGTACGACGATGTTACGACGGTCTGACATTTCGTAATCATGTCCGACACTTGTACGATGATTAGCTAATCTTCTTAACGGTGAACCGTTTGTGATGGGCCACGCATCATACACGTTCTATAATAGTGAACCGTTTGTGATGGGCCGCGCATCGTAAACGTAGCACCACAGAATACCGACTGCGATGCAATGCGAGTAGAAACGAGTAGGAGTACTGTAGGGGCCCTATCCCCGGCGGTTTCTAGGTCGTGTGGGAAGGACCCCCCCTTATCGCCCACACTCACTTGGCGACGGTTCCAAATGTCGTCGCGGAAAGGGGTTAAAACCGTTTGTTTAGGACCGACACGTACTAGTGGTCGGTCCTCGATCCAATCATCGACGGATTCCATCTCACGCGAGTCCTCATGGACGGAGGCAACGGTCTTAACCTGCTTTATCAGGACACTGTCTGTAAAAAGGGTATTGATCCGTCAAGGATCAAGCCCACTAAAACCACCTTTAAAGGAGTAATACCTGGCATAGAGGCCTGCTGCACAAGGTCAATTACACTGGAGGTAGTCTTCGGCTCACCGGATAACTTCCAAAGCGAAGATTTGATCTTCGACATCGTCCCCTTCCAAAGTGGTTATCATGCACTGCTCGGACGAACCGCTTTCGCCCGTTTCAATGCAGTCCCGCACCCTATCTAAAGCTTAAGATGCCCGGACCATGCAGTGTTATAACAGTCAATGGAAACATGCAGCGCTTTCTTTGTACCGAGGAGCATACCACGGCCCTAGCAGCTGAGGTACAGGGTGGCCTTATCAAGTCGAATACTTCATTGGCCATCAAGCCCCCGGACACGGTCAAACGAGTCCGGTCTACCCTGCAGAATGATAGTTTGGTTCATCCAGAACTTGATTAGCAATTCGGCCTCCGTCTAAACCCCCACCTAATCACGGCATACGTACCGCGCGTACATAACTACGCACTAAAAATACCATGGGCAAGGACAGATGCACACTAAGGACAAAGTCCTCAATACGGCTCGACCCTATTCGGACCTTCATTTTCTTCCCTTTTTCTTTTTTTCTAGGTTCTTTAAAACCCAAGACATTTTTCGGTGGTACAAAGGGCCCTTTCCCAGGCCCCTTCTGTATACTCGATCGTTGATCCTCTCAAAGGATCCTACACCAAGGTGAAAGGAGGCGTAGATGTGCGGCAGGGTGTCCAAAGGATCTTCAAGACCACCTTTTTTAGGACCTGTATACTGATACGTCCATTCTGCATCATGCTTTTATATCGATATTTATTGCATTATGGGCTGTTATTTCACATTATGTCACAATACTTATGGCTATTCTCTCTTATTTTACAAGGTTTACATAAGGAGGAAGAATGTCGGTAGCTGGAATTCTAGGCTGGAAAAGGAGCAAATATTAGAGACCTATTCTGCACAACTCCGAAAGTCCTGAAACTCCACGGAATATCTTATAATAAATAATGAAAAATCCTCGCCAAAGATGAAGACCAGGGGCCCCACACCCTTTCCACGAGGGTGGGGGGGCGCCCCCCCCCCCCTAGGGCGCGCCCCCTACCTCATGGGCCCCCTGGTGGCTCTTCGATGACCATCTTCTTCTATATGAAGTCTTTCGTCGAGAAAAAACCAGAAGCAACCTTTCGGGACAAAACTCCGCCGCCACGAGACGGAACCTTGGCGGAACCAATTTAGGGCTCCGACAGAGCTGTTCTGCCGGGGAAACTTGCCTCCTGGAGGGGGAAGTCATCACCAACGCTCCTCTCATCGGGAGAGGGCAATCTCCATCAACATCTTCATCAGCACCATCTCATCTCAAAACCCTAGTTCATCTCTTGTATCCAATTCTTGTCTCCAAGTCCGGGATTGGTGCTAGTAGGTTGCTAGTAGTGTTAATTACTCCTTGTAGTTGATGCTAGTTGGTTTAATTGGTGGAAGATCATATGTTCAGATCCTTTATGCATATTATTACCCCTCTGATTATGAATATGAATATGCTTTGTGAGTAGTTACGTTTGTTCCCGAGGACAAGGGAGAAGTCTTGCTATTAGTAGTCATGTGATTTTGGTATTCGTTCGATATTTTGATGAGATGTATGTTGTCTAGCCTCTAGTGGTGTTATGTGAACGTCGACTACATAACACTTCACCATTATTTGGGTCTAGAGGAAGGCATTGGGAAGTAATAAGTAGATGATGGGTTGCTAGAGTGATAGAAGCTTAAACCCTAGTTTATGTGTTGCTTCGTAAGGGGCTGATTTGGATCCATATGTAATACTTTTGTTGTAGTTGCGGATGCTTATGTCGGGGATATACCCCGCGGCGTAAACCGGCCGGAAGTATAACCCGGCCGGACTAGGCGTTTCATTGGTAAACCGCCAGAGGATTGGCGGTTTACGTGATTGGCGGTTTACATGTCTGGCGGTTCACGTGTCTGGCGGTTCACTGGTATGACAATTCCACGACAGTTGGCGCCCACCGTGAGGCCTGCGCACGATGGTGTTAAATTCTTGGAGGGATATTTTCCAAGGTTCGAGAAGATCGTAATTGGTGCGATGACAAAGAATAGACGCGGGAGAATTCACATCAACTATGAGTTTCATCAGTTAAAGATTGAAGAAGGTTTCCGCAGCAGTATATACAAGATTGAGATCAATAAAGAATTAGGGTTGCATCTATGCATCACCACGTCCAAGAGCCGGTCGAAAGCTGGCAGGAGATGTTTTTGGTTGTGCGCCGTCCGCACCGTCGATCCGCTGAAGACCAGCAAGGGATCAGTTTCGCCGAGATAAACCGCCACTTTATGGTAATCTGCAAGTCGCCGTGGCTACTTCAAATACAAAACCGGATTCGAGTTGATTGGAGACAGCGATCACGTGTCACGCACGGCGGCGGTTTACGGCCTCGCGAGGTCTCCCGAATCGATCAACCTGGCAAAAGTGTATGATGAATCAAGTGTCCCTAGTGCTGATCGGGGTCACACACGTATAAATTAAGTATCCATAGCGCCTGATGGATGCCCACCCACGTGAAGATCCCATGTGCAGCCGCAGTACTTGTGTGGGTTCCAGGAAGATATTTATTAAAAAAAGGAGAAGCCACGATCTGAAGGGTATGTGCATGGACTCGGGGTCAACCGCCCCAGTTCGTCTCCTCCACGGCCTCAAACCGTTTTTGCTAAGTCGGTGGCGAGTCACCCCCGGCCTCGATTCAGACGCCTCTGCCGCGGGCTCACACTGAGCCGCCGTGCCGCTTCTAAACCGCCCGGGCTCGCGACCCTGAGTCGTCTCGCCCGTCTCCATGGTCGAACCGCCGGCGCCCCTGCCCCGTGACTGTAAACCGGCGCCGCCCGTCACCTGCCGCTGCTCACGCATTGCAGAGCCACCGTGGGCGCCTGCACCCTTGCTGCAAGGCCGCCCTCTATGAATTGCCCTATCGACGAGAGTCGCCGGTGTCCACCGTGGTTCTTCTGGCTGCTGATTCACCATAGTCTGTCTCGCTGTACGGGCTCGTGGCGTGCTAAACCGCCGGGCATGAACCGTCGCGGCGCCCTGCCGTTTCAGATCGCCATCAGGCCGAGCAACCCGCCCTCGTGCTGCCTCTGATTCAAACCGCCACCGCCGAGTCGTTGCAGACGCGGCCCATCACCGGCTACGCTTGCTGGTTCCACCGCGCCGCTTTACCTCTTCTGTTGCCCTGCCGAGTTACGACTACAGAGGCGCCACGAGCTGCCTGGATCCACCGCCGGTGCGGAGCCGGGACACCCACGCTGGCTGCCCGCGCGCCTCACGTTTCTTCTTTGAGCCGCCCGGTTTACCTCTGCCATGGACCCGCTAATGAGCGCTGGCTGCTGGGCTCCGACGCCGCCTCCGGCTGCGCCCCTGCATGCTCATCTCAAGATTGTTGCCTGCTGCCTGAAGAAAGGAAGGTGGGAAGCTGACTGGGGAGTTGAAAAGAAAGAGGCTGCAGCCCCGTGAGTTCTCCAGATCGGCCTCCCACATTATTTGAAGTCAGAAGATAATTGTAGTATTACTTTACAAAGTGCTACTAGTACGTGCACGAGGCAAACCTCCACAAAAGGCAATGCTATTTATGTCAACCAACAGTTCGGATGCAACCATCATGGAGCGCTGGAAATTTTCTGGCTGGCTCTGAATCACCTCCGCCTTGCCGGCTGATCTTCTGCACTGACCGCGCCAGAGATGAAAAGAGACCGGTTGAAAGAAAGGTCAAGTGACCGGGTGCTAAAGAAAATCAGGGGAGAGTGGCTAAGTTGCCATTACAAGTAGAGGTAAATACACCCGAAGACATAGAACTTGCACGTGATGGTCAGTTTGGTGCGCAAACTTATAAAATACATATTTCCGGTCATCAAACTTGTACAAGCGTTCATATACGATCACATTTCATGTACACAGACGTATCCATGGGCTATGTGGCATTCCAGTATGGTCAGGGCCCATTGTCATCCGCTGTAGCATGTAGATCTGCAGAGAAGCCTTTGGCTTTTTTTATTTTTGTATTAAGCCCCTAAAAATAAAATGAAAAAACAAGCGATGTGAGGTCTTGAAGCTGCAACGTGCCCTAGTAGTCATACGTGGACAACCACCAGACTACTGATCATTCATGTCTATGTAGCATGACTAATTTCTGTATCATATAAATATTGACTGAAAATAATTTTTACAAGAAATGTAACACGGAAAAAATGAGCACCGTGGCTCGACCATGTGACCTTGTGCTCAAGGTTAACTAACATTACCACCGACAACACAACACGTCCAGATGTAAGAAAACAATTTATATTCTTGTGTTTGTGACATTCAAAAAATATTTATGTGTTACAAAAAAGGTATGCGGCATTTTATAAAGTTTCAAAAACTTGTATTTGGAAAAATGTTAATCAACACAACACGTCCATATTAACATTTTTTCAAATACAAGTTTTGAAACTTATGTGTATTGAAACATATACTCCATGTGATACATATATCTTTTGATGTTTTAAATACTCCAGTATACATCTATGTTTTGATACACATATATTTTAAATACTCCAGTATACATCTATGTTTGGAGTATTTAAAAAATATATGCTTAATACTTTTTAAGTGTATGATTGGCATTTTTTTCAAATACAAGTTTTGAAACTTTTTTCAACTATGTTTTTAACATTTTCGGATGGTACGAAACATTTTAAAGCTACACAAACTGTTTTATACATTGTATAGGCATTTAAAAAATGTCATGACCAGTTTTTTTGGAATGCATGAACATTTTTAAAATGCAACGTATCATTTTTAATTACACAAATGTGGTTTACAATGTTTATTTTTTTTAAATGTCACACACCTTTTTTGTAACACATAAACATTTATTAAATATCACAGACACAATAATATAATATATTTTTCTTACATAAAACAAGAAGGAATAACAACATGAAAAATATTTATCCCACTTGATATGTTGTGTTGTCGAAGCCCGGTGGTAATCTTAGTTAACGTTGACCACGAGGTCACATAGTCGAGCCATGGTGCTTCCTTTTTTGGGGTTACATTTCTTGCAAAATTGATTTTTCGGCCGTGTTTATATGATATAAAAACTATTCGTGCTATCTAGACATGAATGGTCATTGGTTTGGTGGTTGTTAACCTAAGCCTAATAGGGGCACGTCCCTAGTTTGTAACCGAACCATCCCTTATTTTTCCAATTTATTTTAGGGGCTTTATACGTAAATAAAAAATCATTTTATTTTAGGGGCTTAATAAGTTAAAAAATAGGTGCATACTACGTAAATAAAGAAAAAGCCTATAGATCTACCATGCGTGGTGGGCTTACAGTGGGCCCTGGCCATGCTGGCATGCCACATAGGCCACGGATACGTCTGCGTACATAGAATGTGACCGTATATGAACGTTTGTGCAAGTTTGATGACCAGAAACACGTATTTTACAACTTTGTGCACCAAACTGACCGTCATATGCAAGTTCTATGACTCCTGGTGTATTTACCTCTTACAAGTACTGAAAATTGATTCATGGAACGGACCATCCGTCATTCGAACAAATCAGGTGATATCCATCTAAGTTGGTTTTATTAGCACACATTGTTTTTGTCAAAGAGCAATTATTTTGGTCTTTGTATTTTATATGCAGGACAATTGGTCACTATGGCCAGATCATGGATATATAAATCGCACAATTAATGTCATGCGCTAGCATATGACCGTGCCACAATGATCAAAGAATATGGGCGCAAAACGCCACCCTGACACCCCGGATTACTTCGACTCACCGACTCGCCCGTCCATGCCGGTTTACAATGCCGCGGCCGACTCTCTCGTCCACACCGGTTTGAAATGCCGCGGCCGAAAAATCTGTCAGCACCCCGCGGCCGACTCGGCCGCGATTGTTTTCAGTTTCACCACGGTGATCATCAACTCCGCGGTGATAATTGCTGACCTGACATATCAGGTGAAATCTATCCAGTATATTTTTATTATATATTGCTTTCTTTAAAATAGCAATTACTGCAGCTTGCAAAGTTATCTAATGCAGGACCCTAAACCGCCATATTGGTGCAAATTTGAAGGCCGTCAGAAAATTTCCGGCTTAAAACGAAGGATTCCGGTTTAATATCTGGTTCAAGGGAAAGATGTCTCCCACAAAGCTTTGAAGCTCCCAATATCCGGTTCAAAATTCCGGTTCAAGAAAGATTTTATCTCTTGCAAAAAGTTAAAAGGTGCCAAAGAGGACCTACTGCCATGATGCGCGGTTCAAACATGGGTATCATGCCTTATTGGCTTATCATATTATTGATCACTTGGGGGCTTGGTCGTATCCGAACCAATGCAACACCTTTTGATAGGCGAAAGCCACCAGATCATTTGGGGACATGGTGAAGTCTGAACCAGTCACGCCTCTTGATCGGCCTAGTGCCACAGCATCACTTGGGGGCTTTGGTAGAACCCGAACCATCGATGCATCTCTTGATCGGCGTAATGCCAATGCATCACTTGGGGACTTGTGGTCACGTCTGAACCATAGTCACGCCTCTTGATCGGCCTAAGGCCACAGAATCACTTGGGGGCTTGGTCAAACCCGAACCATTGCTACGCCTTTTGATCGGCATAATGCCACTGTTTCATTTGGGGACCTGGCTAACTTGAACCATAGCTACCCCTATCGGGGGCTTGGTCGTGTCCGACCATGGTAACGCTATTTGATCGGCTCAATAGCCTCTTTTTGCAAATGGTTTTATCATTGCCTTTGCTTGAAATTTTGTTTTGATAAATATTTCTTTTGTTGCGTTTTTAAACCGACAATTCTTAAACAGGTTCGATTATCAAATTACAAATTGACTGAACATGGTCAAATCTTAATCCGGAGGCTATCTGCCCGGTTTGATTTTCTGTTACCATCCTATTATGGAGTAAACCGGTGTTTATCAACCCAGCTCGGTTTTCAACTACAAGTTGTCAGTACACGATCAAGTTATAATCCGGAGAATATCAGCCCGGTATGGTTTGACTACGAGTTGCCAGTATTATATGTGGTTAATCCGGTGTTTATCACAACCCGGTACGGTTTTATCATAAACCGGCACAATATGGAAGGAGTTATCAGTACTCAAAATTGGGATTATCACCCTTACTACAAAAAGTTGGTAAAACCAACAATGTGATTCAATGTCACAGGTATGATATATTTCATATTTGATTATTTTTTAGTACAGCCTTGGTTATAAACCCGGGTTATATGTTGGGCATTATGACCCATCCGGCGGTAAACCGCCAGGACACTTTAAATTTGTTGTATGTAGAAACAGGTTGAATAAAGCATGATTATAAATCACCGGCGTTTATTAACCCGGCCTGGCTTTGGACTATAAGTCGCCAGTATGAGATCAGATAATATCCGGTGTTTATTGACCCGGCCTGGCTTTCGACTATAAGTCGCCAGTATATATTTGGATTGCGCCATTGGAATCATGCGTTTATAAATCATTGGGTTATATTATTCAAATAGCCAAACTTGGCTGAATTTTCATTATGATATTGAATGAATAAGGTTTTCTCTGGATTATATTATCTTGAATAGCCAACATGGCTGGATTTTTATGGTTATTAATAACCAGTATTATTGAGTTTTCAAAATCGCTTTAGCGCAATGGCTATTATTTTATCAAAGGATATGATTTATTCTACAATAGAAAGAATAGTCCTGAGTCGCTGCAGGCTTACGACCCGTCACTTGGGGGCTACATTATTCAAATTGAGATTACATGCAAGTCTCATATCGCTGCAAGCATGCATCATGACACTTGGGGGCTAATGCAAAGTCGTTTTTACTAGTCTTATTGAAGACCCGACTCATCATATTATAAGATGTTATTTTCATTTAAGTATATATCAAGTCCCGGTTCAGTATTATCTTACTAAGCCAGCCCTTGGGGGCTACACATCACTGCTAAAATCTACATAATTATATTTACAAAGTTCCTGCTCATTATTGCATAATGACCCGGCCCATGGGAGTTACACTGATTGAAGTTTTTATAAGCAATTACAAGTCCCAGGTCGCTGCAAGCATGACAACCCGACACTTGGGGGCTACATATATGGAGTATTCAGTTTTTAGATGAACAAACCGGATTTCTTCAAGGTTGAAACACTTATTGGAGCAAGTCTTAAGTTATCACTATGTTCTCCTCTTAAGACTTGGGCGCTACAGGTATTATGCATATAAAGGAGGAACATCTTCATTTTATCAGTTTTGAGCAAATCAGGAAGATCAGTTACATGACCCGGTGTCGACAACAATTATGAGCCGGTGCCGTCAATATTTGTAAACCGGTAATGATAAACCGGCAAGTTCAAGTCTTATACCGGCACAGTTTAACATTCTCAAACCGGCGAGTTTTACATTTTCAAACCGGCTGAATATCAGATAAGTATTTCAAGACCCATATTTCTTAAACCGGCGCTTTGGGAGCTAAATCAAAGGAGTTATTCTTCAAAATATTTCTGTGACAAACCAATGTTGGCAAATTGATTATGAAGTTGGTCTGTTGACCTAGACTTCCCAGAAGGAGGAAATAACAAGGACTTAAGGGTGATCAGGTACCGGTTTACTAGAATTTTTAACCCGAAGCACAACCTGTCAAATTTGTTCTTGTGTTTATTTTTGCAGCATAAGTTTACCATGGATAAATCCAAGCTAAACTTGGGGGCTAATGTCGGGGATATACCCCGCGTCGTAAACCGGCCAGAAGTATAACCCGGACAGACTAGGCGTTTCATTGGTAAACCGCCAAAGGATTGGCGGTTTACGTGATTGGCGGTTTACGTGTCTGGCGGTTCACGTGTCTGGCGGTTCACTGGTATGACAATTCCACGATAGCTTGCAATAGAGGTTAATCATAAGTGGGATGCTTGTTCAAGTAAGAACAACACCCAAGCACCGGTCCACCCACATGTCAAATTATCAAAGTACCGAACGCGAATCATATGAACGTGATGAAAACTAGCTTGACGATATTCCCATGTGTCCTCGGGAGTGCTTTTCCTTATATACGAGTTTGTCCAGGCTTGTCCTTTGCTACAAAAGGGATTGGGCCACCTTGCTGCACTTTATTTACTTTTTCTACTTGTTGCTCGTTACAAATTATCTTATCACAAAACTATCTATTATCACTTCTTTCAGTACTTGCAGAGAATACCTTGCTGAAAACCGCTTATCATTTCCTTCTGCTCCTCGTTGGGTTCGACACTCTTACTTATAGAAAGGACTACGATAGATCCCCTATACTTGTGGGTCATCATATACAGCTTTCCCTTGTTCTCAAATTCTTGGCATGTAAAATAGCCTTGATGAATATGGCATTCTCTGTAAGAACACGTTTGATGTATCAATCAGACTATAGCGGAAACCGTTTTGTCCCTTATTCGGTATTGGCTTATTTCATAATTTGTATTCCGTCTCCACGACAGAATGACATATACAATTGCCAGGGGCTCTATTTCGCCACATATATTTTTCAAAAACAAAAAGTTCGAACACTTTTATAGTATACTTCGGCGTCCCGAATATAGCATTATATGCATCGGCTCCAAATCATGTCTTTGGTCAATAGTTGGGTTGCCCGGTTCCTGTGATTACCACCTTACGTTCCGCTTGTTCGACTAAGGTAGTAAAGAGAGAACTACTGTGATTGTGTTTCTAGCTCATCCGGTCAAACACCTCAGTAAAGAAAGCTGAAAAGTGACTTTCATGATATAGCGAGAACTGGTCAGCGGTTCGGTGACTTACTAAATCTTTTGCGATTATTTTCTGTATTATATGAAGGAATGGCCTCCACCCAGTCACGCGCCTAAAAGCATCCAACTTCGGAAAGCCAAACGCGCACTAGGGGCTAGCTCATAGTCCCATTGTCAAACTCCTATGGCTAAGTGAAAGTGATAAAGCCGCATAGTATGATTGCCTAGTTCGTTGCACGGTCACCTCCTTTACGGACCAAGACGTTGGGTCAAGTGTGATCATGTGCAATTCCGAACACCCCCGTAGTACCTACGTGGGGGCCGAAGCCGACGACTAGCAAACTTTCAGATATAAAAACGGCCACACAGGAGGAAAATAATTTTCAGACAAAGGCACAAGTATATTATACAAGCCTTGTTTTCATAACACAAAGTCTGGACAGACCAGATACATTCATTCAAACATAATATCCTTCGAGCATTGACCCTCTATTAAATGAGCACCCTCTAGGACGTCTTCAAAATATCGCTCTCGCTTGTGATAGTCCTTGCCTTCAGGTGGGCCCTCAACTGCCACGGCAGCGGCCTTCATCTTCGCCCAGTGCATTTTGACACGGGCAAAGGCTATCCGAGCACCCTCAATGCACGAAGAGCGCTTCATAGCTTCAATTCGAGGAAGAGCGTCGGCAAGCCGCTTGACCAGGCTGAAGTAGCTGCCAGGAATAGGTTCGGCTGGCCATAGCCGGACTATGATGTCCTTCATGGCCAACCCGGACATCCTGTGCAGCTCCGCCAGCTGCATCATCTGATCATTCAACAGCGCTGGATGCTTCGGCGCCAGGTACTGCGACCAAAAGAGTTTCCCTGTCGTATTCCCCTCTTGGGCCTGGAAAAACTTCACAGCATCGGCGGCGCTCTTCGGAAGATCCGCAAACGCGTCTGGAGAACTCCATAATTGAGTAAGTAGGGCATATTTTTGACTGCCGAATTTACTCTACAAAAGAAAGGGCTTACCACGCGCTATCTGTTCGGCCTGCTTGATCTCCTCGCGAGCCGCCCGGGACTCCGTCCGGGCCTCCCTAGCCTCCTGGAGAGCCTTTGAGAGTTCGAATGCTTGGGCCTTATTCTCCTCCTCCAAGGCCTCACACTTACAAGCAGCATCCTTGAGCTCTTGCTCGACTTCGGTCACCCTCTCCTCATACTGGTGGCGGGTGGCCTGCTCGGTCTTTAAGTCTGCAGCCGCTTTATCAACAGCCGCTCTACTCACCCTCGCCTGCTCTTCGGCTTGCAACAGGGCGCCCTTGAGGGTTTCGACCTCAGCCGCACTACCTGCATTCATGAGAAAGTGTGTAAGCCTAAACTCTGCATTCACATTTAATTTCAGTCATATAAAACATACCTTGCGCCTCATCGAACCGCTTGTTAATGCGGTCGAGGTCATCATCGGCCAGCTTTAGCTTCCGCTTAAGTTTGGAAACTTCGGCGGCCTGGGCGGTCGCGGCCAATAGGGAAGCCTGCTCATTCAATAGATATGTATGTTACCTTCCGTGATAATCATTTGATCCTCTGTTCGGGTTTGTTTCCAAAACCGAGCAGAGTCTCAGGGGCTACTATCTATATACAGGCACATTTCCTTCATATAAAAAAGCATCTTACATCGCATACCTCAAAGCCCGTCAGTACGCTGGTGAAAGCTTCGTTCAGTCTGCTCTTAACAGACTGAATCTTCTCGACCACCATACCAACGGAAGCACATCGGAGTGCTTCCACCAAAGTGTCCGGCGCCTCCGGATTGATGGAGGTCACCGGTGGAGTCGACGCTCCCCCCTCCTTTAAAGGGGTTTGCTTGCTCGATTCTGGAGCCGTATGGGTCTCCAGAATGGTGTTCGGTAGGGGGCCGGATTGGTCAGGGCCCTCGTCGCCAGTCTCCATAGGGGTTGGTTCCCCCATGTTTTCGGCAGCCGAGGTGTTACCCTCTGGCGTTGTCTTAGTGGCCTCCCGCACCTCTCCATGGCCTGGAGAGGTTCTTCGGGACAACACTTCGATTTCATCCATAATGGTTGGCGGGGAGGCTCGCGGAGGCGTCTCGCTCTCCACCATCTCCGGTGCCAGCGAATTCCCCGAAGATGATGGTAATTGGGGTAGATCGCGGGCCGGACTGAGACACACAATACAAATGTGTTAGAATTACAATCTTAAAAACCAGATATATGTACAGTATCCTTGAATACTTACGATGCAGCCAGGGGCTTCGATCTGGGCCGCCACTTGGGGATGGCCTTGGCATCCGAATCTGAGCCGTCTGAAAGGGATATCTTCCCCCTTTTGGACGCCTCTGCCTCTAGGTCTATAGAGTCCGCTCTTTTCTTCTTTCTCCCCTTAAGGGGAGAATTGATCTCTTCTTCCTCCTCCTCTTCGTCTTCATCTCCCTCGTGGAAGGAGAGAGCTTCGATATCCCCGGACACAGCGTCCGAAGTACCCTTACGGCGGATGCCAACTTTTGCCTCATTGCCCTTCTTCTTGGCCTTCTTCTCTGGCGCCTAATAAGGTGTCGGGACCAGCATCCTCGTTAACAAAGGAGTGGCTGGGTTTTCGGGTAGCAGCGCCGGACACCTGATCCGCTCCACCTTTGTTGTCCAGCCTTGAATAAGGAATGGGCATCTCAGTATACCCTTATCTTCGGAAGTAAGAAGCTTACCTCAGTAGACGGATTCGCGTTGTTGAGACCGATATCTTCGGTCTTCTCCGGCCATGACTTCTGGGCCTTAAAAAGCAGTTTCCAGATCTCTTCGTGCATTGTACCGAAGAAACACTGCAGGGTCCGGGGGCCATCCGGATTAAACTCCCACATGCGGTGAGGCCGGCGTTGGCATGGCAGGATCCGGCGGAAGAGCATCACCTGAATCACGTCGGTGAGACTGGTGTGCTTATTTATCATACTCTTGATGCGCTTTTGCAGCGTCATCACTTCGTCGGTCGACCCCTAGTCTAGACCTTGTTGGTCCAAGACGTGAGCCACATAGGGGGCCCAGATTTGAATTCAGGAGCGGCCGCCCATTTGGTACCATGGGGTTCGGTGATGTAGAACCACTCCCGCTGCCACCCCTTCACATTTTCCACCAAGGCTCCTTTGGGCCAAGTGGCATTGGGGAGTTTGCTCACCATGGCGCCGTCGCAGTCGGCGTGCTGCCCGTCAACCACCTTCGGCTTCACATTGAAGACTTTGAGCCATAGGCCAAAGTGGGGTTGAATGCGGAGGAGCGCCTCGCACACGATGATAAACGCCGAGATGTGGAGAAAGGAGTTTGGGGGCTAGATCTTGGAAATCTAGCCCGTAATAAAACATGAGGCGACAGACAAAAGGGTGAAGTGGAAACCCTAGGCCGCAGAGAAAGTGAGGGATGAACACAACACTCTTGCCGGGCTTTGGAGTGGGGATGACTTGCTCTTTGGCCGGGAGCCTGTGTGCAATTTCCGCGGTCAAATACTTCGCCTCCCGAAGTTCCTTGATGTCCTTCTCCATGATGGAGGACGCCATCCGCTTGCCCTGTGAGCCAGATCCGAACATGGCTAGGAAGATTGGGCGGTGGGAAAAATTGAAGCTTGGGCGCTAGAGCTCAAGGACGGGAAAGCTGAGGAAGGAAGAAGGCGTGGGGTAAAAAGATGAATCTTTATCCACTTATATAGGCAGTGAGTATCAAGCGCCCCCCACTAGCCTTAAAAATCACCTATTCCCAAGGGGTCGTGCGAATGGCACGGTTGGATTACCCAAACCCATATTGATAAAAATCCCGTAATAAGGGGACATGATCTCTGCTTTGACAAGCATGTCAATGGAGGTTGTGCCTCGAAACACGAAGCGGGAGGCCAAAAACGGTTTGAAATAATAAAAGTGCCAGACGTGATGTTTCGCCGAAAAAGTTGTCAGTAGACATACCTTATTAAGTATTGAACCCTTATGGTTGAGGGTTGTAACTATTATACGAAGCCGGATACAGTTCTCTTGTTCAGAAGATTGTTTTGTATGCGGAGAAGGAACCCACCTAGCAATGCCGAAGACAATCTACGAGCCGAACACATCGTCATTGAAGACTGGTTCAGGGGCTACTGAGGGAGTCCTGGACTAAGGGGTCCTCGGGTGTCTGGGCTATCTGATATGGGACAGACTAATGGGCCATGAAGATACAAGGCAGAAGAACTTCCCCCGTGTCCGGATAGGACTCTCCTTTGCGTGGATGGCAAGCCTAGCATCCAGATTTATAATTTCCTTTCTCTGTAAACCGACTCTGTACAACCCTAGGCCCCTCCGGTGTCTATATAAACCGAAGGGTTTAGTCCGTAGAGGCTAACACAAATCATATAGGCTAGACATCTAGGGTTTAGCCATTACGATCTCGAGGTGGATCAACTCTTGTAACCCCTATACTCATCAAAAACAATCAAGCAGGACGTAGGGTTTTACCTCCATTAAGAGGGCCAGAACCTGGGTAAACATCGTGTCTCCCTTGTCTCCTGTTACCTTCGATCCTCAGACGCACATTTCGGGATCCCCTACCCGAGATCAACCGGTTTTGACACCAACAATGATACTGACGATTAAATCTCGGGCAAGTAACATACCGATGACAAAGGGAATAACGTATTTTGTTGTTGCAGTTTGACCGATAAAGATCTTCATAGAATATGTAGGAACCAATATGAGCATCTAGGTTCCGCTATTGTTTACTGACCGGAGATGTGTCTCGGTCATGTCTACATAGTTCTCGAACCCGTAGGATCCGCACGCTTAACATTCGATGACGATTTGTATTATGAGTTAAGTGTTTTGGTGACCGGAGTTTGTTTGGAGTCCCGGATGATATCACGGACATGAAGAGGAGTCTCGAAATGGTCGAGAGGTAAATATTCATATATTGGAAGGTTATATACGGACACCAGAATGGTTCCGAAGAGGTTCGGGGATTTTTTGGAGTACCGAGAGGTTACCGGAACCCCCTGAGAAATTTAATGGGCCTCATGAGCCATAGTGGAGAGTAGGAGGCAGGCCACAGGAGGTGGCGTGCCCCCCTTTCCAATCCGAATTGGACAAGGGATGGGGGGCGCGGCCCCCCTTTTCCTTGTCCCTCTCCACCTCTTTCCCCTTTCCCCCTCCGTTGGAAGGAAGGGGGAGACGACTAGGACTAGGAGTCCTAGTGGGACTCCCCCCACTTGGCACGCCCCCTAGGGCCTGCCGGCCTCCCCTCCCCTCCTTTATATACATGGGCAGGGGGCACCCCAAAGATACATCAATTGTTCTCTTAGATGTGTGCGGTGCCCCTCTCCGCAGTTTACTCGTTCGGTCATAGCATCGTAGTGCTTAGGCAAAGCCTTGCGCGGATCACATTACCATCCCCGTCACTGATACGTCTCCAACGTATCTATAATTTATGAAGTATTCATGCCGTTATATTATCATTCTTGGATGTTTTATAATCATTTTATAGCAACTTTATATCATTTTTTTGGACTAACCTATTGACCAGTGCCCATTGCCAGTTGCTGTTTTTTGCTTGTTTTTTACATCACAAGAAATCAATATCAAACAGAGTCCAAATACTTTGAAAGTTTTTGGAGATTATTTATGGACCAAAACACCCAGGATGGGCCAGAGAAGCACTTGGGGGGTGCCCCGAGGGGGGCACAACGCACCAGGGCGCGCCTAGGGGCCCAGGCGTGCCCAGGTGGGTTGTGCCCACCTCGGTGGCCTCCCGCACCCCCTCTTTACCCTATAAATTCTCAAAAATTCCAAAATCCCTCAGGGTTACCCTAGATCGAAAGTTTTGCCGCCGCAACGCTCTGTAGCCACCGAAAACCAATCTAGACCCCGTTTCGGCACTCTACCGGAGGGGGGAATCATCTCCGGTGGCCATCTTCATCATCCCGGCGGCCACCATGATGAGGAGGGAGTAGTCCACCCTCGGGGCTGAGGGTTTGTACTGGTACCTATGTGTTTAATCTCTTTCTCTCTCTCTCTCGTGTTCTTGAGATGTAACGATCTTGATGTATCACGGGCTTTGTTAATATGGTCGGATCATATGGTGTTTTCCCCTCTCTATCTTGTTGTGATGAATTGAGTTTTTCCCTATGAGATTTCGTTGTTATCGGATTGAATACTTTTATGGATTTGAGAGCACTTGATATATGTATTGCATATGAATACTCGTGGTGACAATGGGGTATCATATTGATTCACTTGATGTATGTTTTGGCACTCAACTCATGGATTCGCGTGGTGACATTGGGGTAATCTATGCATAGGGGCTGATGCACGTTCTTGTCTTTTTTTCTCCGGTAGAAATCTTGGGGCACTCTTTGAGGTTCTTTGTGTTGGATTGAGTATCATGAATCTGAAATTATTTGGTGTTATTTTAGTACGAACTCTTGGATAGATTGATCGAAAAGAATAGCTTTGAGGTGGTTTCGTACCCTACAAACGATTTCTTCGTATGTTCTCCACTAGATAGGAACTTTGCAGTGATTCTTCGTTGCACGTTGAGGGATGGTTATATGATCCAATTATATTAGCATTGTTGAGGGATTGCAGTAGTGAAAGTATGAATCCTAGGCCTCATTTTCAAGCATTGCAATACCGTTTTTGTGCCCATTTACTATTTGCTACCTTGCTGTTTTTATTTATTCAGATTATAAAAATATATTTCTACCGTCAATATTACACTTTTATCACCATCCCTTCGCCTAACTAGTGCACCTATACAATTTGCCATTGTATTGGGTGTGTTGGGGACACCAGAGATTTCTTGTATTTGATTGCAGGGTCGTTTGAGAGAGACCATCTTCATCCTACACCTCCCACAGATTGATAAACCTTAGGTCATCCACTTGAGGGAAAATTGCTACAGTCCTACAAAACTCTGCGCTTGGAGGCCCAACACACGAGGTTGTCAGAATCATGATTCTGAATCGGATCGGAGCTTCGATGGTAGGATCGCAAATCGTAGAATCTTAACTACCAGGATCATAGAAACATAGATTTTATGAACTAAAATCGTAGAATCAGGGGGGTTAGTTTGAATCGTAAAGTCATAGAATAATATAACAGGATCGTGATTCTGACAACCTTGCCAACACGTGTCTACAAGAAGAAAGTTGCGTTGTAGACATCAAGCTCTTTTCCGGCGCCGTTGCCGGGGAGGTGAGTGCATGAAGGTATATCTTTTGAACTTGCAATCGAATCTTTTAGTTTCTTATTTGATCACTAGTTTGGTTTATAAAAGAAAACTACATAAAATGGAATTGAGGTTGCATCATATTATTGATCATCTTTATAATATCTTTCTAGAAAATGATGGATCGGAAAATTGTTCTCAATTGTTAGAAGAAGTCAATAAAATGTTTGGCACAAAATATTTGAATGATGAGCATGATTGCAATGTTGTTAGTATGAATTCTTTGAATATCCAAAATGCTAATGATGATTGCACAAGTCATGACAAAAATGTTTCTTATAAGCATGTCAATTTTTGCGGAGTGAATTGGGAGTATATTTGCACACCAAAAAGGGAAGATCGATTTCGTAAGAAGCATAAATATTTAGAAACGAAAAAGTTGCAAGAGAGGCTAGATGATTGTGCTGAAAGATTTTTTTTCTCCATCCTTGTGAACTTTGCAATGAACGTGGTCATTTAAATCTCCAGTGCAAATTATTTCATGATCAAATCATGTCCAAAAATTGTGATAACTTGATTACCCTTGAGCATCATAAAGAGCTTAGTCTTCTTTGGGGGTATGAAGAAATGAAACGTATAACTAAGGGTATTCCAAAATTTAATCTTGAGAGATTTCTTGATTTTGATCTAGAGGAAATTTATATGTTTTGTGCGGTAAATTGCATTAAGAATCCTTATATTGCCAACTATCTAAAGTCAAGAAAACTAATAGAATATGAAGATAGTACTAATGAAAGGGAAAATATTTCCCAATACCCTCCTAGTGTTTATTATGATGAATCAGGTAATGAGGAGGAGCTTCCTATCTGACGGTGTTCTGGACTAGGGGGTACTCACCACGTCATCTCCCGATCTGTTAGATTGGGCCGAGGACCCCCATGGCCGTATACTCATGTGCCAGTTCGGACAGCTGCCGCATACATGGAAGATTCTATAAGACTTGGTGATCAAGACAAGGACTCCTCCCCACCGCCGTATTCGGCTAGGACTCTTGTTACCCTAGGCCTCTGGTGCATTATATAAACCAAGGCCAGACTAGTCGATAGATCATATACATACAATCATACCATAGGCTAGCTTCTAGGGTTTAGCCTCTCCAATCTCGTGGTAGATCAACTCTTATAATACTCATATCATCAAGAATAAATCAAGCAGGACGTAGGGTTTTACCTCCATCAAGAGGGCCCGAACCAGGGTAAAACATCGTGTTCCCTGCCTCCTGTTACCATCCGCCTTAGACGCACAGTTCGGGACCCCCTACCCGAGATCCGCCGGTTTTGACACCGACATTGGTGCTTTCATTGAGAGTTCCGCTGTGTGTTTGACAAAAAGTTGATGGCTCGCCTGCAGATCAACTGCAACTTCGGCATCTTCGTCACCAGCTCGACTGGTCACCTTGGTTTAACCAAGGACTGCGCCCTACCTCCGATCATCATGTTCGGATGAGGACCTTTATAAACATCAAATCTGATCTCTATCAAGATCATGGAGGAATCATCCAGGGAGCCCGGGGGCTCAACGTCAACATTGCCCTCGGGTGACCGTGCTATTTTTCTCGATAGCAAACTTGTGTCTGCCGCCACCGCCTCCTCAAGTGTCTTTTTAACGATTGCTTCGGTGGAATTGTGTGGAATTGAGTCTACAACAATCCTGGAAAATTTCGTCGAGTTCTGATGGAGGAATCTCTGGCAATCCACGATATACCGGAGCCCTGTCAAATCTGGACGGGAATCTGGACGAGTTAAGGGCGTGGTGTCCAGCTTCTAGCTCGGACGTCCTTTGGAATATCCAACCGTTGATCGGCTGCGGAATTCCTATATCTACCACCTCTCAAAATTTCAGCTTGATTCAACCGTCCAAACTCCGGTAACCTTCCGATTAGTGCATCATTTTTCGGATCTGTTTTCTGCGCGAAAACGAATCCGACCCGAGTTCGTCTTTTTTATGAACGGGATTTCGGACATCCTTTTTTAAGGAAGTTTTGTATGGGGTATTGTGTTTTGTTTCCGAACACATCTCACTAACTTTAAAATCTTTTGAACATGATCTTCAACATCATGTTGGTGTCAAACCAGTCCGGCAATATTGCTCCACGGCTGCCGACCTGCGCTAGACACGCCGTCACTTTGTTGAGCCGAGCTCAACTTCTTCGGATCATCATCTCGGCAAGCCGAACAAGAGTCCAGCATCGTGAAGGATAAATCATCACCAACATCGCCGCCCCACGGATTACACGGAGCAGGCATACCGGCATCGCCGCACGGTCGCTTCATCAAGCCGGCTTCATCAAGCCGGCATCGACCACGTCACGACCTGCATCGGCAGGGCCGCATTATTGCTTCTTCAAGCTGGTGTCCATCACGCCGAGCTACTTCGACTCATCGGCTGACATCGAGGCTTCGACATCTCAGCTGGACCGGGGGCATCGCCATCTTTTCATCAACCTACTCCGGACACTTCGGCGTCACTAGCCGACCAGCTCCATCACGTTAGCTGGACCGAGGGCTTTGCCTCGGCGAGCCAACCTTTGCTAGCATTGCCATGCCGTCGTTTTATCGCCCATCAGGCAATGGGTGCGCGGATCGAGTCCCAATTTTGGGACTCACCTTCCTTCGGATTGCTAAGCAAATAAACCAGGTGTTATTAATCCCAGTATTTTTTGCTTGTTTGGGTTCATTTTTTCAAAGGAATTATTACTCTGATTTGTCCATCACATGTACACAGGTTTATCAAATGGTGGCCGCATTAACGACAGACGGATGGTGGTTCGGTCAGTTTCCGTACATAGTCCGGCGAACTCTGCATCCGGAGCTCGGACCGACCTGTGAATTCAGGCTTTGCCACGCCTTTACCGTATCACGTCGACGCCCTGCATCGACATTGACTTCGGCGCCAGGCCATATTTCTTTTATTACTCACTTTGCATAAATTATTTATTATGCAATGATTTTTTTAATTATCATTATTACTATTATCTCCGGTTTGCACTATTTTTTATGCACAGGAAAATGATCTGGGGACTTTGGCGTCACTCTGCCGGTCTGCATTGACCGTGCTATGTCACCACTTTAGCGTGTCGAGATCTCCGCTCCGCCACCTCGGGACCTGCTTGGGGGATGGAACCTTGTCCCGCATCAAGCTCGGACCGCGTCATCAATACCGAACAGCTAAGTCGCTTTCATGCTCAAAACTTTAATTTTTAACTTGCGTTTGGTTCAACCAAGCATTATACTTTTTTGGAAAAAAGTTGCTTGTAAAAAATTTCCTTGTCCAAACTTTGTTTGTGACACACATATTCAAATACCCCGTTTATTTGGGGGCTTCCTTTATGAAGCTTTTCCTCTTGCATATGATTATACTTGTACGGCTTCGTTCCTTGTTCGTGTATTAAGCCAAAATATGCACCATATTGACTTAAGCGATTTGCAAGCTGGGTTGCCTGGCTCCTGTGCTTACCCCTACTTTCCCGATTGTTCGTCTAGGGAGTAAAGGGAGCACCTCTGCGATTGTCACGACCGGGTCCTCCGAGCTCTGACCCCAGACTGGGTAAAGCCGAAAGCTAGTGCTCTTATTGTTTTCAATCATGGTCGGCACACAACGGAACTCATGAGTACAAAAAATCTATTGCACAAGTCTCATAATAACAATGAGCACCGAAGAAAGGTATCGGTGGGGGTACTATTTTCTTCGAAGATGCTTCTTACACTTCGCAGTAATATAGCATAAGTTCCCTGAGCGCGCTTTGTCTATTACAGCCTTATGGCATGATTGCCTGGTTATTGGAAACACCGTCGATATTCTCGACAGATGGATTACATAACACATTTCGGTCCTTGACCGAAGAGGGAGAAGCCGACGGTCGGTTAAGACGCGTTTAAAGTTCGGTTGAACATAGATATGATATAAGTACTTCGGTACATGCAATCATTCTTTTATCCAAGTAACTTGGGGGCTCTTAAATTTATATGAGTCGTTTTATGATAAGTGTTCTTCTTAGTCGTTGCAAAGTTTTATTATTATTATTATTATTATCTATCACTCCTTTTTTCGACACGAGCGTGTGGTCACTAGCCGGGGAGTCTAATTTCTCTCTCAAAGCCGCTAGAGTTTAGTTTGCTAAACCGGCCTAATGAGAAGTACTCCGCCCTCGGGATAGGAGGTTGGAGCCATAGGCTGACCCGCTTGGAGTCTTGAGATAGGATGCATCATGTTAAAGCACGACAAAAGCACTTCTTTTGCTAAGGCCAATTTTCGGATTGGCACCGAACACTTGATCTTGTTCGGACGTCAAGTTTTTACTGACATTTTTTGGTTTTCCAAGCTTATGGCACTTTTAAACTATTTGTGTGTTTCCAGCACAAGTCTCACAGTGCAATGCCGGACACCTTTATAGATCCGGCAAAAACATTCTCGGATCTTGCTATATATGCATCGGTTTCGAATTGTGTCTTCGGTCAATAGTTGGATTGTCCGGCTCCTGCACTTGCCTCCTACGTTTCGCTTCGTTCGGCTAGGTGTGCAAAGGGAGAACCACTGTGATTGTGCTTCTAGCTCACATGGATAAGCACCTCAGTGGAGAAAGCCGAAAACTGACTGTCACAATAAGCGTAAACTGGTCAGCGATCCGATGATGATGTTAATGTTGGGGAACATAGTAATTTCAAAAAAATTCCTACGTACACGCAAGATCATGGTGATGCATAGCAACGAGAGGGGAGAGTGTTGTCTACGTACCAACGCAGACCGACTGCGTAAGCGATCACACAACGTAGAGGAAGTAGTCGTACGTCTTCCCGATCCGACCGATCCAAGCACCGTTACTCCGGCACCTCCGAGTTCTTAGCACACGTTCAGCTCGATGACGATCCTCTGGCTCCGATCCAGCAAAGCGTCGAGGAAGAGTTCCGTCAGCACAACGGCGTGGTGACGATCTTGATGTACTACCGACGCAGGGCTTCGCCTAAGCACTACAACGGTATGATCGAGGTGGAATTTGGTGGCAGGGGGCACCGCACACGGCTAAGGAACGATCTCAAGGATCAACTTGTGTGTCTAGAGGTGCCCCCTGCCCCCGTATATAAAGGATGAGAGGGGGAGGGCTGGCCGGCCAAGCTTGGAGGCGCAGGAGGAGTCCTACTCCCACCGGGAGTAGGACTCCCCCCTCCAATCCTATTCCAACTAGGATTCCTTAAAGGGGAGAGAGAGAGAGAGGGTGGCTGGCCCCTTCTCCTAGTCCTAATAGGACTAGGGGGAGGGGGGAGGTGCGCAGCCCTTGTTGGCAGCCCTCTCACCTTTCCACTAAGGCCCATGTAGGCCCATTTGGCTCCCGGGGGGTTCCGGTAACCCTCCCGGTAATCCGGTAAAATCCCGATTTCACCCGGAACACTTCCGATGTCCAAACATAGGCTTCCAATATATCAATCTTTATGTCTCGACCATTTCGAGACTCCTCTTCATGTCCGTGATCACATCCGGGACTCCGAACAACCTTCGGTACATCAAAATGCATAAACTCATAATAACTGTCATCGTAACGTTAAGCGTGCGGACCCTACGGTTCGAGAACAATGTAGACATGACCGAGACACGTCTCCGGTCAATAACCAATAGCGGGACCTGGATGCCCATATTGGCTCCTACATATTCTACGAAGATCTTTATCGGTCAGACCGCATAACAACATACGTTGTTCCCTTTGTCATCGGTATGTTACTTGCCCGAGATTCGATCGTCGGTATCCAATACCTAGTTCAATCTCGTTACTGGCAAGTCTCTTTACTCGTTCCGTAATACATCATCTCACAACTAACATCTTAGTTATAATGCTTGCAAGGCTTATGTGATGTGTATTACCGAGAGGGCCCGGAGATACCTCTCCGACACTCGGTGTGACAAACCCTAATCTCGAAATACGCCAACCCAACATCTACCATTGGAGACACCTGTAGTACTCCTTTATAATCACCCAGTTACGTTGTGACGTTTGGTAGTACCCAAAGTGTTCCTCCAGTAAACGGGAGTTGCATAATCTCATAGTCATAGGAACATGTATAAGTCATGAAGAAAGCAATAGCAACATACTAAATGATCGGGTGCTAAGCTAATGGAATGGGTCATGTCAATCAGATCATTCAACTAATGATGTGACCTCGTTAATCAAATAATAACTCTTTGTTCATGGTTAGGAAACATAACCATCTTTGATTAACGAGCTAGTCAAGTAGAGGCATACTAGTGACACTCTGTTTGTCTATGTATTCACACATGTATTATGTTTCCGGTTAATACAATTCTAGCATGAATAATAAACATTTATCATGATATAAGGAAATAAATAATAACTTTATTATTGCCTCTAGGGTATATTTCCTTCAGTTAAATGACGGGCCATTCATAACAATGGCCGAGGTGTTTACGGCTTGACCTCGACTGTCGCCGAACACTACCGGGGGCTATTAACTGCCCTCCCAAACTAAATCCTCGATATTTTGCTCTTACATTGGACCTGAGGTTTCATGATCATGCTTAGCATGACAACCCAAAGAAAGGAACCGATAGCGGGACTATTTTCTTTGGAAGACATTTCTTCTGTTAAACAGTAATATAACATATCTCTCTGCGTACCTTTGTTTATAAAACCGTATGGCCAGATTGCCTTGTTTGTCGTAAATCTTTGCCCTCATATAGGCTTTATAAAGTAGGACAAACACTCCTCGGCTACTGGCCAAGGAGGTGGAAGCCGATGGTCGGTCAACAAAGTTTTGTACAATGCGGATCCGAGCATTAATGACATAAAGTACTTGGATACATAGAGTCATTACACATAATTTGTGATTTTACTATGGATATCGATCCTTAATTCGGCCACTTGTGCCCGCATTAAGGCTCGGGGGCTACTGGGCTTCGGGCTTATTATTTACAAATATTAAAGGGGCACATCGATCCCCTGATCTGGTGTTGCCACCCGTGTCCCGGGGGCTACTGCATTGCCTGTCCAATGTAGAAAATTTTATGTGCAATATAGTTTCTGAGGAGACTTTGATCCTCAGGTTGGTCGGCCGCACCCAACCTGAGTCTCGAGGACTGAGCATGCCGCTTTTTGTGTCCCGAAGTATTCTGCCGAGCTAGGAATTGATCCTCAGGCCGATTTTACAAATCAACCTAAGTCTCAGCGGCTACTGGGATCAGCGGTCTTACGTCATCCTTCAGGTGCATCTCAGGTTTTAGACCGATACACGCCTTGAGGGCTACTGCCTGTATATCTCGGCAGAGAATAAATTGCACCAATAAAATAGACAAAAAATCGGCCCACAGTCGGGGTGGTGCACCACCTCGGAAGCAGTCCGAGATAAAGCTCGGGCGCTAGTGGCTGGCTCCATAGAGGGCATTTCCAGCATAAAGCTTGGCTAAACTCCTTCAACTTTTTTTGGACCAAGATGCTCTATGACATCTTGGATATAGTCCGGCGTTGGAGCTTGGACACAGTCCGGCGTTGGAGCTTGGATACATTTTGGTGTTAGAGCTCGGAAGCAGTCCGACATTGGTGCTCGGCTGCAAAAGATACCTCGAATGCAGTCCGGCGTTGGAGCTCGGACGCAAGAGGACGCTGCCACCTGGGAACAACTTCAAACCCGGGGTGTGGCATAAAAATAACAAGGCATTGATAAAGGCCGAAAACTTAAAGGGGCTCCTCGGATACCCGACGTGTAAACTCGTCGAATGCATTTCGGCGATCCTCAAGATCGAAGATGAGAAGATTTGTTGAACCAGTTTTCAAGACCGACGACCGAAGATGAAGAACGGTTCAAAAGAATCGAGGAGCGTCCCTAACTTGAAGACCGGTTCAGGGGGCTACTGACGGTGTCCTGGACTAGGGGGTACTCACCACATCATCTCCCGATCTGTTAGATTGGGCCGAGGACCCCCATGGCCGTATACTCATGGGCCAGTTCGGACAGCTGCCGCATACATGGAAGATTCTATAAGACTTGGTGATCAAGACAAGGACTCCTCCCCATCGGCATATTCGGCTAGGACTCTCGTTACCCTAGGCCTCTGGTGCATTATATAAACCGAGGCCAGGCTAGTCGATAGATCATATACATACAATCATACCATAGGCTAGCTTCTAGGGTTTAGCCTCTCTGATCTCCTGGTAGATCAACTCTTGTAATACTCATATCATCAAGAATAAATCAAGCAGGACGTAGGGTTTTACCTCCATCAAGAGGGCCCGAACCTGGGTAAAACATCGTGTTCCCTGCCTCCTGTTACCATCCGCCTTAGACGCACAGTTCGGGACCCCCTACCCGAGATCCGCCGGTTTTGACACCGACACTATCCAACCAATCTCATCAATAAGAAGCTTGAAAAGATTAATTAAACCCACACATGATGTGGTGAAGAAGAAGAAAAGAAGAAATAATAGAGGTAAAAAGGTATCTCTCCCAAATAATGTTGCTCCTATTATTGTTGTGCCTCATGAAAATGAATCAAAAATAATTATGGAAGATGATGCAATTGATGATGATTTTGTTATGCCTATTGCTTGTTGTGATGATTATGATTGGGAAGATAATGATACTTCTTATAATCTTGGAAATCTTTTTGGCACCAACTTGGGAAATTATGATGATAGCAATTGTTATACCGTTGGTGCTATTCATACTATTAATGATGAGAATGATTATGCTTAGGATATGCCAAGCCACAAGATTGGGGATGATATATTTGATGAGAATGACATGTTTGAGAATTTATTTGCTGCAATTAATGTTTGTCCCAAGCTTGGGGATGCTATGCTTAATGAAGATGATCTTTTTAGTCCCCTTACTTTGAATGATCAAATTTGCTATGATGATTGCATGCCTCCTACGTATGATGATTATTGTGATGATACTTATGTTATAAAAAGTAGTGATAATTATTGTCATAATTTTGAATATCCATTTACTGAGCATTACTCTCTTAATGTGGGAACAAGTTTTAGTATTCAAATTTCATATGATACTCCCACTATTGTGAATGAGAATAAAATTGCTTATATGGAGAGTAATAAATTTTCTATGCTTTTGGATCATGAAAAGAATCCTTTATGTGATGGTTATACTGATTAATCTATTCATGATGCTACTGAAAATTATTATGAGAGAGGAACTTATGCTTCATGATGCTCTCTTTGTGTTTCAATTCTTATCTTTTATGTGAGCATCATTGAAATCATCATGCCTAGCTAAAAGGCATTATAGAAAAGCGCTTGTTGGGAGCCAACCCAACACTTTTACCTACTGTTTTTGTGTGTTCACATGATTAGGCTACTGTATTAATCATGTTTTATTGCTTTTGTTTCAATAAAGTGCCAAGTAAGACCTTTGGGATGGCTTACGGTGATGGTTGATTTGATCTTGCTGAAAAATAGAAACTTTCGCGCTCAGGAAAACAATTCTCATTTTTAACAGAAGCGTGAACAAATGGTGATTCTTTTTGAAGAAGATCAATAGGCAAATTACCCAGGTTTTCCTATTGTTTCAGAATTTTTGGAGTAGCAGAAGTACGGTTGGATTACTGATTACTACATACTGTTCTGTTTTTGATAGATTCTGTTTTCAATGCATAGTTTGCTTGGTTTCTAGTTTCTATGGCTTATATTGCTCAATATAAATTGTGGAAATGATATGCTACAATAGGCATTGTGTGGAAACAATTATGAATCTTGTCTTTGACAGTACCAAAGTGAAATGGTTTGCTCTTTATCATACTAACCTATCTCACGAAGTTTCGTTAAGTTTTGTGTGATTGAAGTTTTCAAGTTTTTGGGCGAGATGTCGATATGAGGAGAATAAGGAGTAATAAGACCCTAAACTTGGGGATGCCCAAGGTACCCTAAGGTAATATTCAAGGAAGATCCAAGCAACTAAGCTTGGGGATGTCCCGGAAGGCATCCCCTCTTTCGTCTCCAACATTATCGGTAACCTCACTTGGAGCTATGTTTTCGTTCGTCACATGATATGAGTTTTGCTTGGAGTGTAATTTTATTTTATTTGTATTTGCTTGATGTTATTTATAATAATGATTTTCATCTTTTATTTCAATAAAAGTGGCATGTATAGCCTTTGCCATGCTTATTTTGCAAGTCTACTTGTTGCTGTTTCAAAACAGAAAGTTTGCCGCTGTTGCAAAAATTCCCTAGAAAAGTTAGAATGTGATAAAATGCTGAAACTTTTTGCATATTAAGATCTGATAAAGTTTCTACGGTGTGGAAAATTTTCATAACTTTTGGAGTTAGGTAAGTATTGATTCTCTTGCATTCTTTACATAGTGTACTGGTTTGGCAGATTGCTGTTATGTTTGCATTGTTTGCATATGTTTGCTTGTTTAATGATTCTATTTGAGGATAGGAGTATTAAATATGCAGAGGAATTTAGTATGCAATGTTGAATAATAATTTTAGTTATTTGCTACAGTAGAGAATGATAAGGTTTTTGCATTGGTTTATACTAACTTATCTCACGAGTTCTTGTTGAGTTTTGTGTGGATGAAGCTTTTGAGATTTAGGAAAACCGTGATATGAGAAGAATTAAGGAGACAAAAAAGCTCAAGCTTGGGGATGCCCAAGGCATCCCAAGATAATATTTCAAGAAGTCTCAAGCATCTAAGCTTGGGGATGCCCCGGTAGGCATCCCACCTTTTTTCTTCAACAATTATCGGTTAGTATCGGTTGAGCCTAAGTTTTTGCTTCTTCACATGATGTGTGCTATCCTTGGATTGTCAAATTATTTTGTTTTGCTTGCTGTTTTAATAAAGTGCTTAGATCTAAAATCTTTTAAATAAAATAGAGTCCTCAAATAGTTGCCAGGGAGGCTAAGTAAGCGGCATTCACATCCCGTCAACGAAGCTCTTTTCTATGGAATTGCTCTAGTGCTTCACTTATATCATTTTGAGCATGGTGTGCTTTAGTATTTTTGTAGAAACTCTCTCTTGCTTCACTTAAATTAATTTTAGAGAAATAAATATTATGCTCATGATCTTCACTTAAATTGTTTGAGCTTATCAAAAGCAACACATGAAAATTGGTCCCAAAGTGATAGATATCCAAGAAGGATATAATAAAAACTTTCATGAAGATCATTGGACAAAATAAACTTGATTCCTTGTAATAGTTTTGAGATATGATGATATGATATGTGAATCATTGATGAGTAATTATGCTTTAGTAAGAATATTGGTGTTAAGGTTTGTGATTCCCTATGCAAGCATGAAAGTCAATAGTTGTGCAATGAAATTACATCCTACTTGTGGTGCATTATTCGGTGTTAATTATGCTCAATGCTCTCTTATGAGATTATTCGTTTCTTGATTGGTCGCTTCTCAATCTTTTGCCAGCCTTCATTTTGCACTAAGTATGATCACTACTTGTGCATCCAAAATCCTTTAAACCAGTTTTGCCACATGAGTCCACCATACCTACCTATATGTGGTATTCTTTTGCAGTTCTAAGCAAATTTGTATGTGCCATCTCTAATTTTCAAAATAAATTTCTCTTTTGTGTGCTCGTACCGCTGGCGAGGCGGTGAGGGGTGGCCAATATTTCCCATGCTAGATGCGTTATTCTCACGATGAGTATTTATTCACTTTTCATTGCACGAGAGTAAGGAAAAGGTATTAGGGATGCCCAGTCCCGAAATGAAAAATGAATTTACTTTATGTTGTCAAATAATAAATTCCTTGAAAAGTGTTCGTATGGGGGGCACCTGTGGATACGGTTATCCATGGAAAGTGAAAGTATGGTGGAAAAAGGAATAAACTTTATTTTCTGTTTGGGAACCGCCTATGATATATCTAGCATGGAAAGTGTTGGGAGCTCTAAGTCGTTTTCGTTGGTGGGAAAAGTATGCCTATCAAAATGTTTTTATCTCTCAATTTTCTCTTTGAGCTCTGGCACCTCTACAATTCCCTACTTCCCTCTGCAAAGGGCCTTTCTTTTACTTTATGCAATTTTTATTTTTAATTTGAGTCGCCATCTTCTCTTATAAAGCACCAACTAGGGGGCACTATGATCGTACTTGAGCATTGGGTGTAGCTAATATGCGAGTGTGTTTCATGAATGGATCAATGATTGAGCATGATGGGCTAGGGATAACTTTTTTTAGCGTTGATATTTTGAAAGACATGGTTGCTTGTTGGTATGCTTGAGTATTAAAGTCCTCATGTCAAAACTAGACTATTGCTTTGAACCATATAAAAGTCCAAATGTCCATTCTACAAAAGAAAAGAGTTTATGATGAATATGATAGGTAGCATTCCACAAAAAATTCCATTTTCAATTGCTACTTTATAATGATAAGTTTTATGAGAAAGAGTTGCTATTATGATACGAGGAAAAGTGATTGAAATTATCATTGATCAAACTTACGCACTTTGCTAGCATTCACACTTCATAAAATATTTTGTTTATCATTTACCTACTCGGGGACGAGTAGGAATTAAGCTTGGGGATGTTGATACGTCTCCAAAGTATCTATAATTTATGAAGTATTCATGCTGTTATATTATCATTATTGGATGTTTTACAATCATTTTATAGCAACTTCATATCATTTTTTGGACTAACCTATTGATCCAGTGCCCAGTGCCAGTTGTTGTTTTTTGCTTGTTTTTTACATCACAAGAAATCAATATCAAACGAAGCCCAAAAACCGTGAAACTTTTTGGAGCTTTTTTATGAACCAGAACACCCAGGATGGGCCGGAGAAGCACCTGGGGGTATCCCGAGGGGGGCACAACCCACCAGGGCGCACCTGGGGGCCCAGGCGCGCCCAGGTGGGTTGTGCCCACCTCGGTGGCCTCCCGCACCCCCTCTTTACCCTATAAATTCCCAAAAATTCCAAAAACCCTTGGGGTTACCCTAGATCAGAAGTTCCGCCACCGCAAGGCTCTGTAGCCACCGAAAACCAATCTAGACTCCATTCTGGCACTCTACCGGAGGGGGGAATCATCTCCGGTGGCTGTCTTCATCATCCCGGCAGCCACCATGATGAGGAGGGAGTAGTCCACCCTCTGGGCTAAGGGTTTGTACCAGTAGCTATGTGTTTCATCTCTCTCTCTCTCTCTCGTGTTCTTGAGATGTCACGATCTTGATGTATCGTGGACTTTGTTAATATATTCGGATCATATGGTGTTTTCCCCTCTCTATCTTGTTGTGATGAATTGAGTTTTTCACTTTGAGATTTCGTCGTTATCGGATTGAATACTTTAATGGATTTGAGAGCACTTGATATATGTCTTGCATATGAATAATCATGGTGACAATGGGATATCATACTGATTCACTTGATGTATGTTTTGGCACTCAACTCGCGGATTCCCGCGGTGTCAGGACCCCGATCCTAAGTCACACCGATCTAGCATGTAACACATCATATCACTTTGCGGCCTCACGCACGGTATTCCCACGGGTGCCACCTTACCTGGCCCGGGACCGTTTGCGCCTTTTGGCTCATGTATATGATAGTGTCGCTAGCATCCATATGACAAAGAACCCGGGCCGACATGGCTAGTCGTGAAACCAAAGCGGCACTAACCCATGGGGACAGGCATACATGAATCAACCTCGAGCATGTCGGTCAACAGCGTGTGAATCCGGGCTGTAGCACTAGGCTAACAGGACTCCGGTAACCCGGGCTGTAGCAGGCTAGGCAGGACTCCGGATGTCACCACGTGACATTTCCCCGAAGGGACAGACACGGGAACGAAGTGAAACACATGTCGGCCAGTCAAGTGTCCTGAGCAGTAGTGCTGGGCTAGCAGGACTCCAGTGAACCGGGCTGTAGCGGACTACTATGGCTCAAGAAAGCACTAGACTACATTTCCCCATAAGAGAGGTTGCCAAGGATAAACAACTAGATTGTCGGATCCCACACATACCAAGCATTTCAATCATACACACAATATGCTCGATATGTGTAAATACAACATGGCATCACAACAAGACTCTACGACTCAAGTATTTATTCATTAGGCTCCGAGGAGCGAGATATTACAAACATGGGTCTCATGACCCAACATTCAGAGCATACAAGTCAAAGCACACGCGGAAGCTTAACATGTCTGAGTACAGACATCTACAAATAAAAAGGCTAAGAAGCCTGACTATCTACCAGATCCTGCCGAGGGCACAAGATCGTAGCTGAGGTAACGAGCTAAACGTCGAAGTCCAAGCGGAACTACTAGCGGGACTGAAGTCTCTCTGCAAAACATAAATTAAGCAAACGTGAGTACAAATGTACTCAGCAAGACTTACATCAGAACTAACTACATATGCATCATTATCAATGAAGGGATGGTGGAGTTTAACTGCAGCAAGCCAGCTTTGACTCGGTGGCTATCCTGAACTACGACTGCAAGTAACTCTTTTGAGGTGGCGCACACGAGTCCACATATTCACCATATCAATACACAACTATGGATCCGCTCCCGTCTCCCTGTGAGAACGCCATCCATAGCACTCACGCTTATCTTGCGAGTTTTTAGAGTATCCACTTTCACTTGTCTATGAACTATGCAAGGGGTCCAAGTTTCGATATCCGAGGAATCCGGCTATTCGAATAGATAATGATAACCCTGCAGGGGGTGTACTTCTTCACACACACTCTCGCCACTTATCGCCCTGTACACGTCATGTACCTCGGCAACCTTCAAGCGGAAGCCGGGCGAGGGAGTCGGCCACGACCTGACTAACCAACAAGTCTCTAGTCCTGGTTTATCGCCTATTCGGGTTCCATCCGCAAGGAGATCCGGCCGGGGTGTCGCTCACGGCCCCAAACGATGTGTACAGGGTTCCCAAGCCCACCATCCGGGTGTCACTTGGTACACCATGCCACTGTGCCTAGTCTGTCCCAAGCCCACCTGTACCAGGTGCCACTTGGTAGACTACTAACACTACCTACAAACACCAGAAACTAGTTGCAACTCCTGAACAGATATCGAGTTGATTAATAAGTCGAGAGGGGCACTTAAGCATTCCAATGCGTGGTAGTAGTTGTTCATGGATCACAAACATAGAACTCAGTTCCTAAGGACGGCTGCAATGAGACAACCCACCATGTACTCCTACATGGCCTCTCACCGCTACCTTTACCAAATCGTGTTTACACACTTAGCTCTCAACAGTAGGACATGTTCACCACATTCCAATTCATCCCTGATGAATCAGACCTGACTCAACTTGAAACAGTAGCAGGCATGACAAACAAACATGAATGAGTAGGCACATCAGGGCTCAAACAACTCCTACTCATGCTAGTGGGTTTCATCTATTTACTGTGGCAATGACAAGTCATGCAGAGGAAAGGGGTTCAGCTACCGCAACATGTAACAGTTGAAACATTGTTGTCCTAATGCAGTAAGGAGAGCAGGAGCGAGAGAGTGGGATTGTATCGGAATGAACAAGGGGTTTTTGCTTGCCTGACTCTTCCGAAGATAGTATAGCTCTTCATCGGTGTCATCGATCTCATCGTCGAAACCACCTATACTGAGAGGGGACAAACACCGACAACAGAGAAAGAGCATGATCAATGCAATGCGACAATATGATGCATGATCATGACATGTCAATATGATGTGATTTGAGCTAATGCATCTAGCTATGATTTAAATGAAGTTGGTTTGAATACATGATTCAAATTCCAACTCCATATATGATTATTTAAATGCCTTTTATTTGTTTTGTCCAAAACAGAGGACAAACATTGTTCAAACATGCATGAAAATGGTACAGATGGATTCCTTGAATTTTTCTGATAATTTTTCATATATAAATTATTTCATTTGGAGTTACGGTTGAATTTCTATGAATTTTAGAAGTTTTGGGTATTTTCTGAAATTTCCTGAATAAGAATAAATCCAGAAAAGCCTATTACTGCGTCAGCATGACGTCGGTGTGACGTCAGCAGGTCAACGGAGAGGGTCCAAGTCAAACCTGACTAGTGGGTCCCACTAGTCAATAGTTAGTTAAGCTAACTAAATTTAGTTAGCGCTAATCCTGGGTTAGTTAGCAGGGCGGGCCCCACCTGTCATAGACCCAGGGGTTAAACTGGGCCCACCCGGTCAACTCAGTCAACAGGGTCAACCCGCCGGCGTTTAGCCGGGGTTGACTCGCCGGCGAGGTGCCGCGGCGGCGGAATGGCTCGGAAATCGCCCACAGGGCACGGATTGCGACGTGGTTGGGTTCTACGGCGAGCTGGGGCTCGTGCGCATCTAGCAGTGGCAGTGGGAGGGCGCGAGGTGGCCGGAATCTCGCCGGCGTTGAGGTTTGGCGGCGGCAGAGCCACAGGCGTCGACGGAATCGACGACACGGCACGCGGGAGGACCAGCGGTTAGCACCTACGGTTTCTACAAGCGCTCATAAGGCCAACGAGCATATGCACGGGACCATTTGGTCACCGGTGCCTCGTCGCCGGCGAGCTCGGGCGGCGGCGTGATTCGGTTAACATGGAATTGACGGCTATGGTGCGAACTCAGGCATGGCTTTAGGGGGAAAAGACTCGGGTGCTCACGGTGAGGTCGATGAGCAGGTCAGCTGGCTCAGGGGAGGCCGGACGGCGACGTGGCGTTGCCGGCGATCTCGGTGTAGAGGCGGCGGGGTCGAGCTCGATGGCGAGGCTCCACTGCTTCCGGCGATGCATGGCTCGTCAAGGACGAAGAGGAGGATGATGCGAAGCTTCTTGGCGCGTCGGCGGAGGGTGGGGTGCACGATGGCTGCGGTGAACGGTGTCGGCGGCGAGGGCAGTGCTCGGGCGTGGTGAGAGAGAGCGAGGGAGAGGAAAGGAAGGAACGAGAGAGAGTGAGAGAGGTGCGGGGCATCTCCGTGGCGCATCCAGAAGAGCCGGGGCGCCGCGGTGGAAGCAGGAGCTGGTGCGCGCGCGGTGTCCACGCGCCCTGCCTACTGGCGTGAGGAGGAAGACGACAGAGGGGCTGCGGTGGGCTGGGCCAGGTGGCTGGGCCGGCCACTTGGGCTGCCAGGTGGCTGCACAGGTGAGTTGGCCCAGGTAAGTTTCTGTTCTTACCATTTATTTCTCTTTTCTATTTTTTTATTTTGTTCTGTTTGTTTTGATTTAGTTTAGGCACTAAATCATTTTAATAAATTCTGAAAATTATTGTGGATGTTAGATAAACTATTCCAGAGCTCCACAAATAACTTCAGAATATTTTGACCATTTAAAATATATATATATATAGCATTTAAATGGCTCCAACTCAAATACTTTTGTGTTAATTCAAAAATCCAAAAATGACCTAAAAATATATTCATCATTTTTAGCAAAGGTTTGCACCTTAACCAGAAATCATGAACTTTTCTTAGAGCATTTTGGGTTCATTGAAAAAGATTTTATTTGAACCTATTTGAATTTCATGTGGTGCTAGGGTTTGATCATCCCCATTTCAAATTTAATTGAAAAATAAACATGATGCATGGATGCTTTAAGTCAACTAATGGCAAGCAAAATCCAGGGCTGTGACAACTCACCCCCACTAAAACAAGAATCTCGTCCCGAGATTCAAGATGTGAGGTAAGAAGACAGAGGGGACAGAAAGCTAACACTATCTTCTCGATCCAATGTGTCTTCTGAAGATGTTGATTCATTGCATCATATTGATCTTGACATCTTTGCTTTGAGAACTTCATCCAACATGGCGATAAGAGAGCAAGACAACCTCACAAGAGTGGATACAAGATCAACTCACGGAATGAGACGTAAGAACACCTCTTGAGTTGAGACACAAAGCACATATCAGAATCCATGAAAAGAAGCAGATGACAAGGGTTCAATTTGGTAGGCAACAAACCCACGCTGGAGTAGGATGGTGTATGGTTTCAAGGTAGCGAGGAGATTGATTGCCATGATTACACAACGGGGCACCTTAGGGGAGGTGACTCGTAAAATTATTACCTTAAGTGGCAAAAAGAATTACTTTTGATACAAAGATCATTGAAACTCTTTATACTAGCCTGAGGTAATCACAATCGACCGTTGGAAGGGGTTCGAAAGAATGGCATACTCCGACTAGGATGGATGATGTGGACTACCTTGTTGAAGACAACACAATGGATGATTTTGCTTATCATCGGAAATGGATGGGACCCATGGTAAGTCCACTTTTGAAGATGGTCCTGAACAACAACTATTGAGGTGCAAGCTGGGAACAAAATGCAAATGTTGGGAATGATTCTGGTAACTGGGGAAGAACTCAACAGTCGAGAGTGAGTCCACTGTTTGAAATGGTTATAACATAACCGAGGAAACTGGAAGCAAATCCCAGTTAACGCCAACGGTAAAACCTAGTTCTTGTGCGTGCTCTCAAGAACTTGAGCATCTCCATATTCATCAAGGTTTTACCAATATCCGTGTCAAGGATCCTGGCAACACAACATACCACCATGATGAATGGTGATGGATGATGCAGATGCAAAGGAAGATAACACTTTCTCAGATTTCACCTTAGCGAGGCCAAGGAAACAGAATCTGGATGATCGACCGAGAGACATTTAGCACCCCACTTCTAATGTTCTCCTTGATGTGCTAGCGTAATCCATTCATAGGTATGGTTTGATATCTAGGACATCAAGTAAGGTCGGACTTCGGGAACACAAAAATCCATAAGGAACAGCTATTGGAATAAATCCTACGAAATCCTTATGGGAAGGTGGCCAACTTTCTCAATCAAGATACTACAATAATAATTCTTCCGGCCGGGTGCGTTGGCCATGACATCCACTTTACCGGGTTACAGAGAGACCAATATTATAGTTCTTGAGAAACGTTCCAACCATCATATCTGCCTGAGATTCAGATCTGGCTGGTAGCAGGATATTTCAGACAGCATGTCCGGAAAAAGGAAGTTTGCAACACAAACCGACGAGATGACGTTGCGAGATTCTCGGGAAATGAACTATGATAGCAAGCTCCAAAACATGAGCTGGTTCTGCTACATACATGTGAACACACTGTCCCAGACAAGCATGATCACGTAGTAGTCTTATAATAAAACACTACCGAGATCGGGTGGGGAACCATCTTCGAGGATATTGGAATCTTGTGCATGAACTAGTATTCGCACAACAAATCCTTTTTCTCGAACAAATCAATCAGTGGCTTGGTGTGCTAGGAACACATATGGAGTGGAGGCAGCCAACCTATCAAACCATAGAGCACTTCGCACGTGCATGACTAACTTGGGATGATTCCAGAGGAGGCAAAAACAATCTTTCTCAAACTCATGGCGGCAACTTGCACCAAACGCACATGAATTCGAGGAAGTCACTTCTTCCATCCAAGCATAAGCTTCATGAACGGAACACGAAGGCATTGCTTACAAAGTTTTCAACACTAGGTTGATGTTCAATATGAATCATGGGGGAGACAAAATGTTGCTGATGGGCTCAACAACAAATCATCGGAATTTCCATATCACTGGACTTCCACCATCATGTGAACACTGTGGTAGCATTGGTCAGACCAAAAGATGTAATGGTGTATGCTCGAGGGATCAACCACGAGTAAGACAACATTACGAACATCGTTGGTTCTGATTTGACTTGATGATGGCCCATACTTAAGTCAAAGTTTGGACAAAACAATAGCTCCACCAATTGGTCACGGAGATCAGTCGATGAAGATATCATCTTTCTTCAACACACATATACAAAGAGATATCCCTTTGGAAAGAACTAAGTCGGATATAGCCTTTATCTTCCAACTCTCCAAGTTGTTGTTTAGCTTAACCAACTAGCTCAGGGTATCCAACATAGATTCTTGGAGAAAGAGTGGTTTATTGGAAAACCAACTTGATCACGAACTCAACATATCGGTCAGGGGATGACCTGGTGATACTCCCATGAAGATATCCGGAAAATCACGAACCACCGATATGTCTCTAAGCTCGAGAACAATCTTGCTTTTTCAAGGCAAGACGACATGATCAGAAGAGTAAGGGATTGAATAATCCTAACTCATTGATCGAAGAGTGCACCGGAAATAAGGACTAGGTAGCACGATTAATCTTAGAATGATGATTGAATAACCAACACGCTAAGAATGAAATTATTGTCCATTAACTACCAAGCAACTGGGTTGCTAGGAGTATTGATTTCACACATCACGGTTCACTTGTCGGCATTCCGGTCACAACAACACGGAGACCAGGAATGAATAATGATGGCGAGATGTATCACTGCGTCAGAAATTCATGAGCGATGGTGCAATTCTCATGACAATCCTGACATAAAGGGGGTAATACTCCGAGGTAGAACAGAACAAAAGCTAGATTGGCATTTTGATTTGCGAAGTACAATTGCTTTGACCCAATCCTAGATATGGATGAGGTACTGGAGTTTGTTTCTCCTAGTCATTCTGAAATAGAATGACTTGACGGACCACTAGAGTAATAGGCATCGATAAACACGATTGCCAACTACTCCTTACTATCAATTGATAGATGAAGGTCGGAATATAACTGAAGGGGGACAACTCAAAGGAACATATAACTTTCTGAGTTGTGGATGCATAGATTAGTATGTCGAACGAGTTCAACATATTTCTTCCGGATAACCCATGAAGAAAGGTAGAACTGGCAGAGCCACAATATAGAATGGAGAACTCATCAAGAGCACTCTAGTTGTGATCCTTTGGTTCAAGATCTTCTGCCATAAGTGGTTCATAGTATTTGGAAGAAGGAAATACCACGGACCTCGAGGACTGATGCAAAGGTTACTAATAACCTAAAGGAACGAGCAAACACTATCAACATGAAGTAAGTAGGTTGAATCTCGGGTTCAAAAACCTAGGAATAGAATGCCTACTAACTAATAGCATCACGGGATGCTTTCGAGAATGATGGCCAGAATCATCACACTGGGAACACAAGACATGGCTAGATTTACTAGGTGATCCTCTAAGAGACCTAGGGTCATAATACTAGCTCCAACCTATATGTCGAGGCAACAGAGTGCCTCAACTCACCGAATAGTATGGTTAATCTGGCCTAAAGGAACGTCGGTAACGGAAGAAGGAATTTGCAAATGCATCAGACTAGTTAGAAACCTGGGATGACTCGGACAGCATAACGGTTGTAAATGCTCAAAAATATTTGAGACATCCTGCAATATAGTGGCATAACCACTCAGAAGCACAATATCAAGGTTCCGAGACCAATTATGAACACACGAAAGTAGTAGAAACTGAGCTGGGGCTTAAATCCAACAATCTTATAAGTCTATGGATTAGTAACACGTCATCCTGATAGATAGATGAGAAGCCTAGTTCTTAAACCCCGTAGAAGAGAAGAGGATGACTCAGATCAGAGGGCATGAGGTATAAGGAGTAAAAGAGCCATACGTTCCCATCCACAATCAATTCCCTTATATAGCTAAAGCATTTCTAGACTCATCTTCGACCAGTTTGGCTTGGTAATCCTACAGGCAGTCAGGCTCTGATACCAAAGCTGTCAGGACCCCGATCCTAAGTCACACCGATCTAGCATGTAACACATCATATCACTTTGCGGCCTCACGCACGGTATTCCCACGGGTGCCACCTTACCTGGCCCGGGACCGTTTGCGCCTTTTGGCTCACGTATATGATAGTGTCGCTAGCATCCATATGACAAAGAACCCGGGCCGACATGGCTAGTCGTGAAACCAAAGCGGCACTAACCCATGGGGACAGGCATACATGAATCAACCTCGAGCATGTCGGTCAACAGCGTGTGAATCCGGGCTGTAGCACTGGGCTAACAGGACTCCGGTAACCCGGGCTGTAGCAGGCTAGGCAGGACTCCGGATGTCACTGCATGACATTTCCCCGAAGGGACAGACATGGGAACGAAGTGAAACACATGCCGGCCAGTCAAGTGTCCTAAGAAGTAGTGCTGGGCTAGCAGGACTCCGGTGAACCGGGCTGTAGCGGACTACTATGGCTCAAGAAAGCACTAGACTACATTTCCCCATAAGAGAGGCTGTCAAGGATAAACAACTAGATTGTCGGATCCCACACATACCAAGCATTTCAATCATACACACAATATGCTCGATATGTGTAAATACAACATGGCATCACAACAAGACTCTACGACTCAAGTATTTATTCATTAGGCTCCGAGGAGCGAGATATTGCAAACATGGGTCTCATGACCCAACATTCAGAGCATATAAGTCAAAGCACACGCGGAAGCTTAACATGTCTGACTACAGACATCTACAAATGAAAAAGGCTGAGAAGCCTGACTATCTACCAGATCCTGCCAAGGGCACAAGATCGTAGCTGAGGTAACAAGCTAAACGTCGAAGTCCAAGCGGAACTACTAGTGGGACTGAAGTCTCTCTACAAAACATAAATTAAGCAAACGTGAGTACAAATGTACTCAGCAAGACTTACATCAGAACTAACTACATATGCATCATTATCAACGAAGGGATGGTGGAGTTTAACTGCAGCAAGCCAGCTTTGACTCGGTGGCTATCCTGAACTATGACTGCAAGTAACTCTTTTGAGGTGGCGCACACAAGTCCACATATTCACCATACCAATACACAACTATGGATCCGCTCCCGTCTCCCTGCGAGTACGACATCCATAGCACTCACGCTTATCTTGCGAGTTTTTAGAGTATCCACTTTCACTTGTCTATGACCTATGTAAGGGGTCCAAGTTTCCACATCCGAGGAATCCGGCTATTCGAATAGATAATGATAACCCTGCAGGGGTGTACTTCTTCACACACGCTCTCGCCACTTATCGCCCTGTACACGTCATGTACCTCGGCAACCTTCAAGCGGAAGCCGGGCGAGGGAGTCGGCCACGACCTGACTAACCAACAAGTCTCTAGTCCGGGTTTATCGCCTATTCGGGTTCCATCCGCAAGGAGATCCGGCCGGGGTGTCGCTCACGGCCCCAAACGATGTGTACAGGGTTCCCAAGCCCACCATCCGGGTGCCACTTGGTACACCGTGCCACTGTGCCTAGTCTGTCCCAAGCCCACCTGTACCGGGTGCCACTTGGTAGACTACTAACACTACCTACAAACACCAGAAACTAGTTGCAACTACTGCCCAGATATCGAGTTGATTAATAAGTCGAGAGGGGCACTTAAGCATTCCAATGCGTGGTAGTAGCTATTCATGGATCACAAACACAGAACTCAGTTCCTAAGGACGGCTGCAATGAGACAACCCACCATGTACTCCTACATGGCCTCTCACCGCTACCTTTACCAAATCGTGTTCACACACTTAGCTCTCAACAGTAGGACATGTTCACCACATTCCAATTCATCCCTGATGAATCAGACCTGACTCAACTTGAAACAGTAGCAGGCATGACAAACAAACATGAATGAGTAGGCACATCAGGGCTCAAACAACTCCTACTCATACTAGTGGGTTTCATCTATTTACTGTGGCAATGACAGGTCATGCAGAGGAAAGGGGTTCAGCTACCGCAACATGTAACAGTTGAAACGTTGTTGTCCTAATGCAGTAAGAAGAGCAGGAGCGAGAGAGTGGGATTGTATCGGAATGAACAAGGGGGTTTTGCTTGCCTGACTCTTCCGAAGATAGTATAGCTCTTCATCGGTGTCGTCGATCTCATCGTCGAAACCACCTGTACTGAGAGGGGACAAACACCGACAACAGAGAAAGAGTATGATCAATGCAATGCGACAATATGATGCATGATCATGACATGGCAATATGATGTGATTTGAGCTAATGCATCTAGCTATGATTTAAATGAAGTTGGTTTGAATACATGATTCAAATTCCAACTCCATATATGATTATTTAAACGCCTTTTATTTGTTTTGTCCAAAACAGAGGACAAACATTGTTCAAACATGCATGAAAATGGTACAGATGGATTCCTTGAATTTTTCTGATAATTTTTCATATATAAATTATTTCATTTGGAGTTACGGTTGAATTTCTATGAATTTTAGAAGTTTTGGGTATTTTCTGAAATTTCCTGAATAAGAATAAATCCAGAAAAGCCTATTACTGCGTCAGCATGATGTCGGTGTGACAACAGCAGGTCAACGGAGAGGGTCCAAGTCAAACCTGACTACTGGGTCCCACTAGTCAGTAGTTAGTTAAGCTAACTAAATTTAGTTAGCGCTAATCATGGGTTAGTTAGCAGGGCGGGCCCCACCTGTCATAGACCCAGGGGTCAAACTAGGCCCACCCGATCAACTCAGTCAACAGGGTCAACCCGCCGGCGTTTAGCCGGGGTTGACTCGCCGGCGAGGTGCCGCGGCGGCAAAATGGCTCGGAAATTGCCCACAGGGCACGGATTGCGACGTGGTTGGGTTCTACGGCGAGCTGGGGCTCGTGCGCATCCAGCGGTGGCAGTGGGAGGGCGCGAGGTGGCCGGAATCTCGCCGATGTTGAGGTTTGGCGGCGGCAGAGCCACGGGCGTCGACGGAATCGACGACACGGCACGCGGGAGGACCAGCGGTTAGCACCTATGGTTTCTACAAGCGCTCACAAGGCCAACGAGCATATGCACGGGGCCATTTGGTCACCGGTGCCTCGTTGCCGGCGAGCTCGGGCGGCGGCGTGATTCGGTTAACATGGAATCGACGGCTATGGTGCGAACTCAGGCATGGCTTTAGGGGGAAAAGACTCGGGTGCTCACGGTGAGGTCGATGAGCAGGTCAGCTGGCTCGGGGGAGGCCGGACGGAGATGTTGCGTTGCCGGCGATCTCGGTGCAGAGGCGGCGGGGTCGAGCTCGATGGCGAGGCTCCACTACTTCCGGCGATGCGTGGCTCGTCAAGGACGAAGAGGAGGACGATGCGGAGCTTCTTGGCGCGTCGGCGGAGGGTGGGGTGCACGATGGCTGCGGTGAACGGTGTCGGCGGTGAGGGCAGTGCTCGGGCGCAGTGAGAGAGAGTGAGGGAGAGGAAGGGAAGGAACGAGAGAGAGTGAGAGAGGTGCGGGGCGTCTCCGTGGCGCATCCAGAAGAGCCGGGGCGCCGCGGTGGAAGCAGGAGCTGGCGCGCGCGCGGTGTCCACGCGCCCTGCCTACTGGCGTGAGGAGGAAGACGACGGAGGGGCTGCGGTGGGCTGGGCCAGGTGGCTGGGCCGGCCACTTGGGCTGCCAGGTGGCTGCACAGGTGAGTTGGCCCAGGTAAGTTTCTGTTCTTACCATTTATTTCTCTTTTCTATTTTTTTTATTTTGTTCTGTTTGTTTTGATTTAGTTTAGGCACTAAATCATTTTAATAAATTCTGAAAATTATTGTGGATGTTAGATAAACTATTCCAGAGCTCCACAAATAACTTCAGAATATTTGGACCATTTAAAATATATATATAGCATTTAAATGGCTCCAACTCAAATACTTTTGTGTTAATTCAAAAATCCAAAAATGACCTAAAAATATATTCATCATTTTTAGCAAAGGTTTGCACCTTAACCAGAAATCATGAACTTTTCTTAGAGCATTTTGGGTTCATTGAAAAAGATTTTATTTGAACCTATTTGAATTTCATGTGGTGCTAGGGTTTGATCATCCCCCTTTCAAATTTAATTGAAAAATAAACATGATGCATGGATGCTTTAATGCAACTAATGGCAAGCAAAATCTAGGGCTGTGACATGCGGTGACATTGGGGTAATCTACGCATAGGGGTTGATGCACATTCTTGTATTTGTTTCTCCGATCTTGGGGCACTCTTTGAGGTTCTTTGTGTTGGATTGAGTATCATGAATCTGAAATTATTTCGTGTTATTTTAGTACGAACTCTTGGATAGATCGATCGGAAAGAATAGCTTCGAGGTGGTTTCGTACCCTACAAACGATTTCTTTATATGTTCTCCGCTAGATAGGAACTTTGCATTGATTCTTCATTACACGTTGAGGGATGGTTATATGATCCAATTATATTAGCATTGCTGAGAGATTGCACTAGTGAAAGCACGAACCCTAGGCCTAATTTTCAAGCGTTGCAATACCGTTTTTGTGCCCATTTACTATTTGCTACCTTGCTGTTTTTATTTATTTAGATTATAAAAATATATTTCTACCATCAATATTACACTTTTATCACCATCTCTTCGCCGAACTAGTGCACCTATACAATTTGCCATTGTATTGGGTGTGTTGGGGACACAAGATATTTCTTGTATTTGATTGCAAGGTCATTTGAGAGGGACCATCTTCATCCTACACCTCCCACGGATTGATAAACCTTAGGTCATCCACTTGAGGGAAAATTGCTACTGTCCCACAAAACTCTACGCTTGGAGGCCCAACACGTGTCTACAAGAATAAAGTTGCATAGTAGACACCACGCCGTCGTGCTGACGGAACTCTCCCTCGTCCCTCTACTGGATCAAGAGTTCGAGGGACGTCATCGAGCTGAACGTGTGTTGAACGTGGAGGTACCGTACGTTCGGTACTAGATCGGCTGGATCATGAAGATGTTCAACTACATCAACCGCGTTAACCTAACGCTTCCGCTTTCGGTCTATGAGGGTACGTGGACACACTCTCCCCCTCTCGTTTCTATGCATCTCCTAGATAGATCTTGTGTGATCGTAGGAATTTTTTTGAAATTTCATGCTATGTTCCCCAACAAAAAGATTGCAAAGTAAGGGAACGACGGTAGAAATTGGCAAATTGACGGGAAACTAATATGATGTAAAATAGACCCAGGGGCCATAGGTTTCACTAAAGGCTTCTCTCAAGATAGAAAATATTATGGTGGGTGAACAAATTACTGCCGAGCAATTGATAGAAAAGCGCAAAGTTATGATGATATCTAAGGCAATGATAATGAATATAGGCATCACGTCCGGGTCAAGTAGACCAAAACGATTCTGCATCTACTACTATTACTCCACACATCGACCGGCTGCTGCCTACATCTAGAGTATTAAGTTCATAAGAACGGAGTAACGCATTAAGCTAGATGGCATGATGTAGTGGGATTAACTCAAGCAATATGATGAAAACCCCATCTTGTTATCCTCGATGGCAACAATACAATACGTGTCGGTTCCCCTTCTGTCACTAGGATCGAGCACCGCAAGATTGAACTAAAAGCTAAGCACTTCTCCCATTGCAAGAAAAACCAATCTAGTTGGCCAAACCAAATCAATAGTTCGAAGAGACTTGCAAAGATATCAAATCGTGCATGTAAGAATTCAGAGGAGATTCAAATAATATTCATAGATAAGCTGATCATAAATCCACAATTCATCGGATCTCGGCAAACACGCCGCAAAAGAGTATTACATCGAATAGATCTCCAAAAACATCGAGGATAACTTTGTATTGAGAATCAAAGAGAGAGGAGAAGTCATCTAGCTACTAGCTATGAACCCGTAGGTCTGAAGTAAACTACTCACGCTTCATCGGAGAGGCAATGGTGTTGATGTAGAAGCCTCCGTGATCGATTCCCCCTCCGTCAGGATGCCGGAAAAGGCCCCAAGATGGGATCTCACGGGTACAGAAGGTTGCGTCGGTGGAAAAGTGGTTTTGAGGCTCCCCTAGATGTTTTTGGGGTATATATATATATATATATATATATATATAGGCGAAAGAATTAGGTTAGGGGAGCTACGAGGGCCCCACAAGGTTGGGGGCGCGCCCCACTCCCCTGGACGCGCCCTCCACCCTTGTGGCCGCCTTGAGGCTCCTCTGACTTGTACTACAAGTCTCCTGGTTGTCTTCTGGTCCAAGAAAAATCATGGCGAAAGTTTTATTCCGTTGGGACTCCGTTTGGTATTCCTTCTCTGCGAAACTCTAAAACATGGAAAGACAAAAACTGGCACTGAGCTCTAGGTTAATAGGTTAGTCCCAAAAATCATATAAAATAGCATATTAATGCATATAAAACATCCAAAACAGATAATATAATAGCATGGAACAACCAAAAATTATAGATACGTTGGAGACATATCGGTGTCTGCTTGGCTACTTATGAAGGCTTTAGTTACTGCCTATGTTCAGGCTTGCATAATTTGTCAACAAGCTAAACCTGACCGCAATCATTACCCATGCCTCTCAAAGCATTTACCAGTACCCACACAAGCTTGGCAGATGGTGTCGTTGGACTTTGTTGAAGGGCTTCCACAGTTAGGATGCTTACATTTGCACTGAGTTTGTACTGAGTTGTAACCAGATTATAGTTGCTCTATTACTTTGTTTGAGCATATATCTGAGAGTGACTGTGTGACAATGATCATATCCCGGGTACTGCATCAAAGATCAACCACGACAATGGAAGGCGGCTAGAACCTTCCTCTCACCTAGGCTCTAGAACCCTAATGCCCCTTCTTGTCACCTTCCTTTGATGCACTTGCATTTGTACTGAGTTGTAATCGGATTATAGTCACTCAATTACTCTGTTCGAGCAATATATCTGAGAGCGAGGCATAGTAGTTAACAGTGTTGTGTTGCAAATCGTTGCATGGAAAATAAATAAAAAAATCTATGCACACGCAATGATCTATCCATGGAGATGCATAGCAACGAGGGGGAGAGTGTGTATATGTACCCTCGTAGGCCGTAAGTCGAAGCGTTTCACAACGCGGTTGATGTAGTCGAACTTCTTCGTGCTTCAACCGATCAAGTACCGAACGCACGTTACCTCTGCGTTTTGCACACGTTCAGCTCGGTGACGTCCCTCGCCTTCTTGATCCAGCAAGACGTCGAGGTAGTAGATGAGTGCCGTCAGCACGATGACGTGGTGACGGTGAGGGTGAAGTGATCCTCGCAGGGCTTCGCCTAAGCACTACGAAAATATGACCAGGGGTGTAAACGATGGAGGGTGCGCCGCACACAGCTAAACAAATTGATTTGGTGTGTGCTAGGCGCCCCCTCCTCATATATATAGGTGGGAGGGAGAGGGGAGGGGCCAAGGGGCGCCCCAAGTAGGACCGAATCCTACTTGGGCTCCTGCCCTTGGCCGCCCCTTGCCATGTTTGTCGGAGGGGGGAGGAAAGAGGGGGGAGGGAAGGAAGTGGGAATCCTAATCCACACTTACCTTCCCCTTCTCCCCTTTCTTTCTCCTCCTTAGGCCGGCCCATATGGGGGGTGCACGAGCCCCTTGTGGCTGGTGTGTTTCCCCTCTTTGGCCCATAAGGCCCATATCTTTTGCCGGGGGTGACCAGAACCCCTTCCCGTGACCCGATAAGTACCCGGCATCCCCCGAAACACTTCCCGTGTCCCAATACCATCGTCCTATATATCAATCTTTACATCTCGATCATTTCGAGACTCCTCGTCATGTCCGTGATCTCATCCGGGACTTCGAACAATATTTGCTCATCAAATCACATAACTCATATAATACTATATCGTCATCGAACGTTAAGCGTGCGGACCCTATGGGTTCGAGAACTATGCAGACATGACCGAGACACCTCTCCAGTCAATAACCAATAGCGGAACCTGGATGCCCATATTGGCTCCTACATATTCTACGGAGATCTTTATCGGTTGAACCGTTATGACAACATACGTATTTCCCTTTGTCCATTGGTATGTTACTTGCCCGAGATTTGATCATCGGTATCTTCATACCTAGTTCAATCTCGTTACCGGCAAGTCACTTTACTCGTTTCGTAATACATCACCTCGTGACTAACTCCTTAGTTGTTTGCTTGCAAGCTTATGATATGTATTACCGAGAGGGCCCAGAGATACCTCTCCGATACTCGGAGTGACAAATCCCAATCTCGATCTATGACAACTCAACAAACACCTTCGGAGATACCTGTAGAGCATCTTTATAGTCATCCAGTTACATTGTGACGTTTGATAACACACAAGGCATTCCTCCGGTATCCGGGAGTTGCATAATCTCATAGTCGAAGGAATATGTATTTGACATGAAGAAAGCAATAGCAATAAAACTGAACGATCATTATGCTAAGCTAACGGATGGGTCTTGTCCATCACATCATTCTCCTAATGATGTGATCTCGTTATCAAATGACAACATATGTCTATGCTTAGGAAATCTTAACCATCTTTGATCAACGAGCTAGTCTAGTAGAGGCTTACTAGGGACACGATATTTGTTTATGTATTCACACATGCATTTAAGTTGCCGATCAATACATTTCTGGCATGAATAATAAACCTTTATCATGAATAAGTAATTATAAAATGACAACTTTATTATTGTCTCTAGGGCATATTTCCTTCGTGTTGAATGTATCTTTCGTTTTGGTCAGACATTTTTATATAAGGGTGCACGCCAGTGGGTGTCATCCCTTCATCTTGGTCTTCTTGCATTGCACGCCTCCATTTAATGTTTTCCACTGACACTTCTGGGGCTTTTCATTCAAATCATGTATGTTGAGCTCATTAACACCATACATGTATACCAAGAAGAAAATCCTTTGGAAGACTAACGCATTGTTAATGGTGACGATATTCATGTGCTAGTTAAACGGAGGGGTGATCTTTACAAAGGATAAAATATGACAAAATGCATAAGGTAGAGTCATAAAAATGTTGTTTCCCTGGCAATTTACCGCCCTTCTTTGATGCACGATCCATTTAGCTTTCAATCTCCCTGTATAAAAGGTTGTGTATGGGAGCAAGGACTTTTATGTGTAGTCACCTTCAACAAGATACAACCAAAACGAGTCTTGCGAAGCGCCAATAGAGATAGTGGAATTCCGTTTGAGAGGTCTCCAATCTCCGGACGGCTTCTCCATCGCGATCGTTTAAAACGCAAACACACAAGTGGGCCCTAGATGCAATTTCACTCTTGAAACATGCTTTCGCCTGCTTTATAGATAAAGCTCAAACTAATGTACACGGACGAACGAACCACGATGCACTTTCACTCCCTCCACTGACTAGTATAACTTATGCGTTCGGAAACTAGTTCGTCGGGTGCGCCCAAAACTGATGTACACATCCATGAGGGAGTGTGTACCTTACCTTGAACAATCTGAAATTATCATAATGACTGTGTTTTTAACGGAACAAATATTCATACCTTTTGTAGGTTATCACGAGGGCTACATATAGAATCCGTACCTTGTGCTATGTTCAACTAGCAAAGGATCATGCACCTAAGACCTTTGAGTGCAACCATTAGAAGATTTTAGCACAAGATACACTCAAGCGATTTAGATGACAGCCTAGTAATGAGTTATATATTTGTAATCATATTCTGGGCCGATTGTATTTGTGCATGCTTTCATTTATTTATTTATGTATTTTGTATCGGATGATTACCGGTATGATATTTTAACAAAAATGATTACGTGCATCGAATGATGTAGAGGCCGGGGCTATTCTCATTGTCTATCAGATTTCTTTTCAAAATCTATAAAAATCTACACGCACGCTGACTGTACTGTTTTAGATGAGCCTGTCTACGGGGCAAGGGCATGCGCGTCGATGTGCAGTCGCGTTCAACGAGATGCAATCAAAACGAGTCTTGCCAAGCGCCTGGTGTGGCCGATGGAGATAGTGGAGTTCCGTTTGAGAGGCCTCCAATCCCCGGACGGTTTCCCCATCTCCATCCTTTAAAATCCTTTGAAAACGCAAACACGCACGCGCGGCTGCTTCTAGATCCTTAAAGTAAAGCGAATGATGGCCATTAATCAATTCCCTGTCGCTGCCGACGTACATTGCCTACAAAACGAACCGCACAGCTCCACACAAATCGTACAGCACCGAGGGATAGCAGCAGAACACGCACGCACGCACGGGAGATACGATGGGCCCATTTTCACAGTTCCTCGTGGCGTTGGCGGCGGCGCTTCTCCCCGTCATCGGCGCCGCCGCCGGCGGTGGCACCGGCGACCGCAGGACGCGCTACGCCGGCGTCTTCAGCTTCGGCGACTCGCTCACCGACACCGGGAACTCGCTACGTCTCGCGGCCACCCGCACGGGACCGTCCAGCCGGCCGCCCTACGGCGAGACCTTCTTCCGGCGCCCCACTGGCCGCGCGTCCGACGGCCGCCTCGTCGTCGACTTCATCGGTGACTACCGACCACCATTTTAACCAACAGTTTCAGTATCGTAGTGCATGCATTGATAGTTTGATACGCTCTTGTGAATAACTCGCGTGGGACGTTGGTTGAACTTGATGGAGCAGCTGAGGCGCTGGGGGTACCGCACCCGACGCCATACCTCGCCGGCAAGAGCGCGGAGGATTTCCGGCGCGGCGTGAACTTCGCCGTCGGTGGAGCGACGGCGCTGGGCCCGGATTTCTTCAAGAGCAGAGGGCTTGAGCCGTTCGTGCCCGTCTCTTTCACAAACCAAGCCACCTGGTTCAAGAACGTTTCGCAGCTTCTTGCCTCAGTTCACAGTAAGTAAACCCTACGTCCAGCTTGATTTCTACTAGTACTCTATTTTATCAATATATATATATATATATATTTATTTAATTACACGTGCGTTATATCTTTTCTAGCGATTTTTTGAGGAAAAACACGTGTGTCGTACCAGTATCTTTATTATTGTGAGGAATGACATGTACAGGGCTGCATGCATGCATGGTGTTGTGTAAAGGGCCTCCCTTTGCGAAGAACGCATGGCTGGTCGATTTGATAATCTTCTCTTTTCCATGGTGCGTGCATCGTCACCTTGTAATAACAGACCGTACGAGGATCATGGCGAGCTCGCTCTTCATCGTCGGCGAGATTGGAGTAAACGATTACCTCGTCGCCTTTGCCGGGAACACCACCGTCGAGGAGGCGCGGGCCTTCGTGCCGCACATCGTCGGCGCCGTCCGTTCAGTCGTGACCGTAAGCTAGCCCACTCCTATGATCCTTGATATCAGTCAGTGAAATAAAGTTGTGTCCCAACGGTACGTGAAGATATATAGTATAGTAACATATCATCTATGTTTGCACTTTGCAGGAGGTTATCGCCGCCGGAGCGAGGATCGTACTGGTTCCGGGGATGATACCGCTCGGCTGCGAGCCACAGCTGCTCGCCCTCTACCAGAGCGGGGGCAACACCGGCGACCACGACCCGGCGTCCGGCTGCATCAAGCCGCTCAACGACCTCGCCGAGCTGCACAACCGCGCGCTGAACGGCATGCTCGGAGAGCTCCGGCGAGCGCACCCGGGGACGGCCATCCTGTACGCCGACCTCTACGGCGCCGTCGCCGACCTCATCGCGTCGCCCCGGAAATACGGTACGCGTGCATGCGCCAGTAATCATCAGCCACCGGCAGCTAATCATTATCATCAGCTTTCTCCTGAGTCCTGACCTCGTCTTCTCCCTCGGTCTCAGGGTTTAGGGATGAGCCGCTGGCGGCGTGCTGCGGCGGGAGCGGCGCGTACAACTTCAACATGACGGCGTTCTGCGGCGCGGCCGGGACGGCGGCGTGCGCCGACCCGTCCGAGTACGTGTCCTGGGACGGGGTGCACTTCACGGAGGCCGCCAACAGGCACACGGCCTGTGCCACGTTGAAGACCAACTCGCATGCTCTGCTCAATTCGTGGACGGCGGAGGCGAGACGAAGGATTGGGTGCGCGGTGCGCCTAAAAGCTTAAGCCTAACTAAGACAGCGACAGGGAGTAGAGCAGTTCCGGCTAAATTAATCCATGCCGCACGTCGGCACGTGGACGTTCTCCTGCTAAGGCATCTAACTACACTTTTTGACTAGGCAGGCTGCTCGTGTTGCCGTGTGGGGTGCATTTGTAAAGGAAAATGTGTTTCAATTAGATGCACACCGTGATTGTCTGAAGGAATTGAGAAATTTAGTGATCATACTTTTATAAAGTTGCATCTGCATGCTCACTCACCTTGATTCATTGTATTTGTCATCAGCTTTCCTTCTCATACAAAACTTAGTAAAGAGACTACAGTTGGACTGGAGCAGCGATATTGCCACTAATTCACCTGCATGAAATTGACTGCCATGAAAGTTCCTACAAGTCCATTGAGTCACCCAATCGAAATGATGGGAATCCATGAGTGATGAACGTTTTTTGGGTTGAGGATGATCCACTAGAAGTGCAGACCGCAGAACAACAAAATCTTCATCATAACGTTGAGAAAAGATTCCAACTTCACATAGAATGAAAGCAACAAAAACAACATGACACGTAAACTTATCAGATTCGAATAATTGAATCTGCAAGGACACATACCTCTCGGGCTCCATGGCACCGCCACCAAGAACCGGAGTAATTTTATTCGTAAAACTCTGCAGCTACCACTAGAAGTTAATGAATCAACCCCAAGATGCAACCGTGGGCGAGGGGACAAGAAGATTCTCTGCGGCGACCGCTAGGGCTCACTACTACAGATCTGAATAGCACTAATGCCTCATCATTGACCGTCCAATGACCATGCATCAGTGATGAGCACTAGCACCGACGACCATACAAGACGTGTTAGTGATATTGCATTTGGTGCTCGGCTTGATGCTTATCACTGATGAGCCAAAAAATGGACGTTCATAGATTGTGTGTAGCTAAGACCAAAACAGACCAACAATTTTCGAAGCACAACAAACAGCGCAAAACATAAGAAAAAAACAAACACAAATCTCAGAGAAAAACTCAACGGCCAAGAGATTGATTGCTTCAAATTCGAAATTCAGATGACTGACACATATACAGCTAAAGTGGTGGATGATAATATAAGCTATTCTTAATTTTTTTTCGCAGGAGAAACATAGGGTATTTATTCCAAAATCTTAGGGTTACAATCGTTCGCAAGAAGTTCAACGATAAAAGGGAGGGATTGGTTAAGCCAACACATAGTGCTATCCCCACTACGATCATTTTTTTTGAAACGGAGGCAAAAGATTTGCCTCTTCAATTAAATAAGAAAGAGTAGAGTTTAGAATTTTACAACGCACTCACAAATAAGCGGCATGACAATTACTCGTACAATATGATGTTCCCTAGCTTTCTTGCGCCAGCAGTAACCCAAAGTTTAGCATCTTCTAAAATGTTGGTTAGGAGGACCGGTGGTGGTGCGCTTTTTTGATGAAATACTCGGGCGTTTCTCTCATTCCAAATGGTCGAAGAAACAAGCATGGTGAGGGAAGCCATTTGCGTGGCGGTGAGGGTTGCGGTCGTCGGTTCTTTTTTGCCACCACTCAGTGACGGTTGCTTCTAACTGCCAATCGGAGGTGTCCATGTGCGTGAGCCCAAGCCTCTCGATGATTGATCTCCAGAGCCTAAGCGTGTAACGACACTTGACAAAGAGGTGTATCCCCGTTTCTTGTTCTCTTTTGCAAAGCGGGCAAGGGCCACAGTTTGTCCAACCACGCTTCTCCAAACGATCGGCAGTCCAAATCCTATCTTGCAAAGCCAATCAAGCAAAGAATTTAACCTTTGGAGGTGCCCAAGCCTTCCATACCATGCGGTCCATGGGGGACAGAGTCAGGCCTAAAAATTGCGCTTTGTAGGCGGTGCTCGCCGTGTAGATCCCATTGTTCGCATGCTTCCAGATGATGTTGTCTTCGGCTTGCTCATCAAGGTGGAAGTCATGCACAGGCATCCAAAGGTTAAAGAATTCCGAAATGTGGTTGACGGAGATGGCAGTGTCATGCTTGATCTTGAGGATCCAAGCGTTCCCCTTCAGAGCCTCACACACCTTCCAATTCTTTCTCTTCGATGCCTCATAGATTAGAGGTGCAATGTCCTTGGGCTTGCGCCCCAGGAGCCAAGGGGAGTCCCAAAAAAGTGTTTTGGCGCCGTCGCCGACAGTGATAGTCGTAGATGCATAGAAGAACTGGAGGTCCTCTTCAGTGCAGGGGTTGTCAGAGCCAACCCATAATCTGCGGGGCTCCTTCCATTCATACCATAGCCAACGAAACCGCAACGCCCGTGCAAACTTGTCGGTATCGAGCACCCCAAGGCCACCATAATCTTTTGGTCTGCACACCATTTTCCAATTGACCTTGCATTTGGCTCCCGTGGTCTTCTCCGCACCCGACCAAAGGAAGGCCCTCTCAATCTTGTTGAGTGTATCCAGAATGCCCTGCGGCACAATGAGAGGCATGATAGAGAAAACCGCTTGGGAGGAGATGACGGACTTTACGAGGGTCGTCCGTCCGATAGCAGTGATGTTTTGGCCATCCCAAGTGGTTAATTTTCCAGCTGCCTTGTCCACCAGGTATTGGAAATCCACCATCTTTAGCTGCCAAACCGAGAGAGGTAAGCCTAGGTATTTCACCGGGAAGGAAGCACGGATCACCGGCATATTCCGAAGAATGCGCTCAAGGTCGAGATGGTTGCAACGAATTGGCACGACCGAGCTTTTTTGGAAGTCGGTGCAGAGGCCCGTCACATCACTAAAGCCTCATAAGATCGCAGCTAGGTTGTCAATGTCCCTCTTGATGGGTGCCACAAAGACCACGGCATCATCCGCATACAGGGAGGTTCTCATCACAGCTCCCCGGCCACGAAGCTTATGGAGGAGCCCTTTCCGCTTGGCGAGGTCCAATATCTTAGGCAAAGGGTCGATCGCAAGGACAAATAGGAGGGGGGAAAGGGGGTCCCCCTGCTTGAACCCACTCCCGTGCTTGATCGGAGGGCCGGGCACCCCGTTTAGCATGATTCTCGATGAAGATGAGGAAAGAAGTGCCGCAATCCATGCCCGAAATTTAGGCGGGAACCCTAGCCGTTGCAGGAGCTCAAGAAAGTATCCCCACTTGACCGAATCAAAGGCCTTCTTTATGTCAAGCTTGAGAAGGAGGGCAGAGGTTCTCCTCTTGTGTAGGCGCCGGGTGAAATTCCGAACGTACATGAAATTGTCATGGATGCTTCTTCCCTTGATGAAGGCGCTTTGAGCGTTGGAGACAAGTTCATCCATGTGGGAAGCAAGCCTGAGCGAGAGAACTTTGGCAATGATTTTGGCGATGGCATGAATAAGGCTAATGGGTCTGTAGTCAGGAATGCCTTCTGCACCATCCTTTTTCGGTAGGAGGATAACATTGGCGGAGTTGACCCACTGCAAATTGGAGGTGTGCAATGAGTTGAAACGCTGCACAACCCTCATGATTGTATGCTTGATGATTCCCCAACATTTCTTGAAAAACATCCCCGTGAAGCCATCCGGTCCAGGCGCCTTATCACTAGGCATCTCTTTAATGGCAATCCAGGCCTCGTCTTCTGTGATGCTATCATCAAGGTCTTGCAAATCATGAGGCTCGGTGCCAAGATCCTCCCAATTGAAATCTTTGTTGCTCGTACCTCTCCTCCCCATAACCTCAGAGAAGTGGTCATGTATGATCTTCTCTTTTTCTTCATGCTCGGTCACCCGGTGTGACGCCCGGATATTTAAACTACAGTAAACCTCTGCTAATGGTGCCACGTCACCTCGGTTACTATTGATAAACTCGAGTTAGTTCAAAAACAATTCAAATTTAAAATATAAGATATAGGCAAACAATAAAAGTTTTAAAAAATTAAAACTAAATGCTCAGGTGGATTCAAATAAATCATGGATAATTATGATGGAGAAACCACACTTATATAATTTTTTTAATACTCTAGAATGAATAAAACAGTAGTCAAAACAAATATTGAAATGCCTTTTATAATTAATAAAATGTTAAACTATTCTATTTTGGTATTAAACTTTTTATTGCAGTGGGTTTAGTTGTAGTACTAAGTTAGGGATCATTCTTGTACTTTAACAAACTAAAATACTTAAAAGGGAATTAAAACAGAAAAAAGGAATAAAGAAAATAAAATAAACAGAACTAAATAAAAAAAAGGAAACAAACCCCCCCGGGCTTCGGCCCAGCAGGCCACCAGCCCAACTGGGCAAGAGCCCAGCCGACGCCCCCATATCCCCCCCACTCCCGTGTGACCTAGATCGGTCAACCCCACTCCCCCCATGATTCGCTCCTCCTCTCCCCCCCGTGGATCTGGATCGGGGGGCAACCGCCGCCCCCGACCCCCCGCCACCATCGCGCGCCATGGCCCCGCCGCCCTCGTCGCCGGCGGCCCGGAAGTCGCCCGATGCCGCCCCGTCCACACCTCGCTCCCTCGTCCCTCTTGGCGCCGCCCCGACCGCATCGCCCTTGGCACCGCCACCCGTCGCCCGAAGCCGTCCCCGGCACCACCGGACCTCCCCGCCGGCCTGCCTCCCCTGCATCACGTCGTCACCGTCGTCCCCCTCGACAACCGCTGCCCCGTATCCTACAGCTACGGTGAGGCCCTTGGCCTCCCCTTCCCCTCGCTCGCACGCCGTCCCGCACCGGCGCTCGACCACCGCGACTCCCGCCTATTGCTATCGCGCCCCCTCCTCTGTTCCTTCTCCCCGACGCGACTCACGTCGCCGTGGCTGCGCCTGCCCGCGTCAGCGTCCTCTTCGCAACGAACCGCGAGGCCCCGCGCGCCCGAGCCGCATCTGCCGCTGGCGCCCGCGGCCACCTACCTCCGCGCGCGCGTCCGCCGTCGAGCTCCCGCACGCCCTGGACCGGCCATGGCCGCGCCCCTCATGCCCGGCCACAACCCCGCGCCGTGGTCTCCTGCTCGCCACCACCCCCCGCGTCCCCTGTTCGCCGCCGCTCGCACCGCCCGCATCTGTTTCGCCGGCGCCGCGCCCCACCGCGCGTGCCCCGCCACTGCTGCGCCATCTCCAGGCGCCATCGCCGCCTCCATCGCCCGTCCTCGCCGCCGTTTCGCTGCACTATTCTGACCGCCGTCGAGGCCGGCGCCCCCCTGGTGACCTCGAGCCAGCGTCCGGGCCTGTCCAGTTCGGGCGCCCGCAACTGCTGACCGCTCCGCCCGATCCGCCAAAGGCCTATGGGCCAATGACAAGTAGGGTCGTCCCTAGAACAAAAAAAAGAATAAAAAATAAATAATAATTAAAATAATTAAATAAACAATAATTAATTAATTAATGAATTAATTATAATTAGATTAACCTAATCACTAATTAACCTAATTAATTGTTAGTTAATTAAAACAGTGTATGACAGGTGGGTCCCACTGGACCCACTGGTCCGGTTGACCAAGTCAACCCTGTTGACTGCTGATGTCAGCATGACATCATGTTGATGTCATTAATCTGTTTTTCGAATTAATTTAAATAATTAATTAAATACCAGAAATTAATAAAATCTTTAGAAAATCATATCTTTTAATCCGTAACTCGGATTAAAATATTTTCAACATGAAAGTTGCTCAGAACGACGAGACGAACCCGGATACGCGGCCTGTTCGTTCATCACGCATCCCTAGCATAGCAAACTCGCAACTTTCCCCATCCGGCTCCGCTGCCCGAAAACGCAAAACACCGGGGATACTTTCCCGGATGTCATCCCCCCTTCACCGGTATCACCTATTACCGCGTTAGGGCACCTCTAACGCCGTTACTTGTTATGTCATGCATCACTATGCATATGCTTGCTTAAATATTTATTGTTTCTTCCCCTCTTCTCTCGATAGACACCGAGACCGACGCCGCTGCTACCCAGTACGACTACGCTGTTGACGACCCCTCTCTCTTGCCAGAGCAACCAGGCAAGCCCCCCCTTTGATCACCAGATATCGCCTACTCTTCTCTATACTGCTTGCATTAGAGTAGTGTAGCATGTTACTGCTTTCCGTTAATCCTATACTGCTGCATAGCCTGTCCTTGCTACTACTATTGTTACCATTACCTGCTATCCTACTGCTTAGTATAGGATGCTAGTGTTCCATCAGTGGCCCTACACTCTTGTGCGTCTGCCATGCTATACTACTGGGCCGTGATCACTTCGGGAGGTGATCACGGTCATATACTATATACTTTACACAGTTGCATTACTTATGATACTGTTCGGAGATGGGGGCTGAAGGGGCAGGTGGTTCCATCCAGGTAGTGGTGGGCCTGGGTTCCCGACGGCCCCCGACTGTTACTTTGTGGCGGAGCGACAGGGCAGGTTCAGACCACCTAGGAGAGAGGTGGGCCTGGCCCTGGTCGGCGTTCGCGGATACTTAACACGCTTAACGAGATCTGGGTATTTGATCTGAGTCTGGCCATTTGGTCTATACGCACTAACCATCTATGCGGGAGTAGTTATGGGTATCCCGACGTCGTGGTATCAGCCGAAGCCTTCGTGACGTCAGCGACTGAGTGGCGCGCGCCGGATTGGACCGTAAGCCTGCCCTTGTATTAAGGGGGCTAGTTCTGCTTCCGGCCGCGTTCGCAACGTGCAGGTGTGCAAAGGGCGATGGGCCTAGACCCCTGCGCCATAGGATTTAGACCGGCGTGCTGACCTCTCTGTTGGGCCTAGGTAGGGCTGCGACGTGTTGATCTTCCGAGGCCGGGCATGACCCAGGAAAGTGTGTCCGGCCAAATGGGATCGAGCGTGTTGGGGTATGTGGTGCACCCCTGCAGGGAAGTTTATCTATTCGAATAGCCGTGTCCCTCGGTAAAAGGACGACCCGGAGTTGTATCTTGACCTTATGACAACTAGAACCGGATACTTAATAAAACACACCCTTCCAAGTGCCAGATACAACCGGTGATCGCTCCCTCACAGGGCGACGAGGGGAGGATCATCGGTTAGGATTATGCTATACGATGCTACTTGGAGGACTTCCGTCTACTCTCTTCTACATGCTGCAAGACGGAGGCTGCCAGAAGTGTAGTCTTCGAAAGGACTAGCTATCCCCCTCCTATTCCGGCTTTCTGCAGTTCAGTCCACTTATAATAGCCTTATTCCAGTTGACACCAATGCATACATATGTGGTGTAGCTCCTTGCTTGCGAGTACTTTGGATGAGTACTCACGGTTGCTTTCTCCTTCTTTTCCCTCTATCCCTTCTACCTGGTTGTCGCAACCAGATGTTGGAGCCCAGGAGCCAGACGCCACCGTCGATGACGACTCCTACTACACCGGAGGTGCCTACTACTACGTGCTGCCCGCTGACGACGACCAGGAGTAGTTAGGAGGATCCCAGGCAGGAGGCCTGCGCCTCTTTCGATCTGTATCCCAGTTTGTGCTAGCCTTCTTAAGGCAAACTTGTTTAATTTATGTCTGTACTCAGATATTGTTGCTTCCGCTGACTCGTCTATGATCGAGCTCTTGTATTCGAGCCCTCGAGGCCCTGGCTTGTAATATGATGCTTGTATGACTTATTTTATTTGTAGAGTTGTGTTGTGATATCTTCCCGTGAGTCCCTGATCTTGATCGTACACGTTTGTGTGTATGATTAGTGTACGATTAATCGGGGGCGTCACACCCGGCCATTATCATGTTTAATCCGGTGAATGTGATTTTTTCGTCTACAGGCATTAATACGCCGATGGAAGAACTTGGTGTTGGCATCCCCGTCCCTCAAGTTGGTAATCCTAGCACATTGACTTTTTCTGGCCCGTTCAAGCACAGCCAAGCTAATCACCCTGCGCTTGAGCCTAGAGCGAAGGTCACGCTCCTCCGGGGATAGAGATCTTTGCTCTTGTGCAGTATCTAACCGGAGGATGACGAGAAGTGTTGCATGAAGTTGTATGCTGGCATTGGAGAATAGCTTCTTGCTCCACTTAGACAGACGGAGCACTATTTTTTTACTTTACTGTGCAAAATGAGAAACGGCTCTGTGCGGCTCACGCGCTCGCCCCACGCCTTTTGGACCACTTCGTTGAAACCGGGCAGAGATACCCAGAAGTTCTCGAATTTGAAGGACCGTGGTCTCCTAGGCCCCTTGGCATCGGCAAGCAGAAGAGGGCAGTGGTCGGAGAGGGAAGACGATAAGGCATGCAACACATGTGGTGTTGAAGGTCGTGTCCCACTCGGCGTTACAGAAAAAGGAGTCTAGCTTGCACAGAGTTGGGTTGTCCCGCTCATTAATCCAAGTGAAGCGCCTGTTCTGAAGGTGAATTTCCTCGAGTTCACACGATTGCAGGGTTGCGCGGAATCGATTGATTCTACCCCGATTTACATTTCTTTTGTTTTTGTCACACGCCCGGTAGATTTGGTTGAAGTCCCCAACGGCGAGCCAGCCAAGGCCCGACAAAGGCTTGTGGGAGGCAAGCTCAGCGAAGAAGGAATCTTTGCTCGCGGAGTCAGTAGGACCGTAGACGGTTGTTAACTTTCGCTAAGCAATGTGCAACCCTATTTTGTGCACGAGATATCTTAATCGGATCAAACACCCTATTCAAACAAGCCCTTCACCTCAACAATAAATATAACCATAAGCAGAACTATCCATGGATCCATCTTGGAGCGCCGCCAGTGCCATCGTACAATCACCTCGAATCAACACTGGTTGGTCGAAACTCTGAATAGTAAGGCTAACACCCTCCGTGGTCGCATGTAGCTCTGCTTCGAGTGCCTCGTTGCGATGGAAGATGCAACGGTAAGCAGAAAAAAAGTATCAATCTTCATTCGTCTATCAGAATCATCGTTTCCAAACCTACCGACCCGTTCTGATTACAATGCGTCAATAGGAGCCATCCACCGACAGCGCCACCCAGCACAGGGTGCTTTAGGCCATGGCATGGTTGGTCGCTTCGGATAGCTTCCTTAACAGATTCCTCCGTGATCATTGCTTATTATGAGCTTAGCGCACCTTCACGAACCCATCAAATCATGGGCTCATCTGGCCGTAACAACAAAACTTTGTTTTGGTAAACATTTCAATCCAGGAATCATGTGCATTTTTCTTTTTGCATCGTAATAAAGTCGTAGATAGACCACACGGGTTAGGTCTGGGACGTATAATCCGGGGAATGTTCAAACTTCAAATCGCAGCAGTAACGGGGAAGGAAACCCATCCGTAAAAGGAGAGCCGCGGTGAACGCCACGCATCCTGGCCGTCCGACCAGAGAGACGGACGCCCGAGATCTCTCCGTCCCGGTAACGGCAGCGGCCCGGGCTCACCACCCCCTGCACGGCGTACGCTTCGGCGCTTCGCCTCCGCTTCGAGTTCGACACCGCGCACCCACACGCGCGCACGGCCGCTCTGTTTCCTCCTCCGTTCCGTTACGCGGAGGCCTCGTTGATCTCCTCGGAAGACTTGGACTTGTCTTCAATTCCTTCGCTTTCCCACCCGACTCCCCCTCCCCTGCCTCCTCCACCGCGTGCGTGCTGGTCGCAGCTCCGGGGCGAGACCAGACCAGACGACCTCGCCCGCCTGCCCGCCCGCCGGAGCCCGCCCGCTCGCCCGCCCCGCCTCACGGCCTCCTCCTGCCGGCCAGCGCCGGGCATTGGGATCTCGCGGCTCGCCCCCCCGCGCCACCCCGCCCAAACCCTAGCCGCCGCCAGGGGACGGTCGCGTCGCGGCAGCAGGATCCAACGGTACGGTACTGGCTCCCCCGCTCTGCTCCCCCCTGTTCGCAGGTCGATTCCTCCTCGTGGGCTTCGGTTCGAGCTAGAAACGAGCCGGGGAAACGGTGGTGCTCGTTTGCTTCGGCTGGCGATGGCACCGCGGATTGTACGGTGCTGCGTGCTGGAGGATTATCTTGTCTTAGCTACGCTACAAATTGATTGAATCCCTTGCCGCGCTATCGCGTGCTGCCGCCTCTTCTTCTTCTCTTCTTTGCCTTGGTGCGTGTTTAGCTGGTTTTGCGTGAGCAATCAAGGACATGCTTCCCCTATTGGGCGTCGAGAAACTGATGAGCGAGGGTAGCACGCGCGACATTTCTTTGCGGGAATCCTAGGTTGTTATTGCACCATTGATGAGATCGTGGCATTTGATTTGGTGATTCATTAATGCATCACGAAGATGGCTAGATAAAGCATCTAGCCTCTGCATTAGGTCGGGGCATACCATGCACATATGGTAGTTGAAGTAAGCAATTGTTTGTTCGTCATTTGCCTGGGCAGGCAGGCATGCTTATGTCGCTTTGATTATGATTATAGTTGCTGTTTATGAAATCGCTGGGTAGTTTCGGTAATGGTTCCCTAGGAACATTGCCAACTTCATGGATTTACAGTTCATTGTGGGTTTCCTTCTTCTTTTTGTTGTTGATGGAAATCGAAATCGCTGGGTAGTCACATGAATGGTTCCATACGAACATTGCCAACTTCATGGATTTACAATTCATCGTGGGTTTCCTTCTTGTTTTGTGTTGATGAAATCACTGGGTAGTCACATAAATCATTCCCTACGAACATTGCCAACTTCACGGATTTACAGTTCATCGTGGGTTTCCTTCTTGTTTTGTTCGATGAAATCGCTGGGTAGTCACATAAATCGTTCCCTACGAACATTGCCAACTTCCCGGATTTACAGTTCATTGTGGGTTTCCTTCTTTTTTGTGGCATTGGCTCCCAAAACTGATTAACCTAAAACTTTTGTTGCATGGATACTTCCATGAATCTGGCATTCCCAAACGGCATATGTCTGGATGTTCCCTAACGACATATGTGGGGATAGAGGACTACTAGTTTTCCTTCTTTATCTTTTTAAAAATATGGGGTTACTTGGGGGTATTTTTGGCTAAATACATTCCAATAAGAGGCCATTTCAGGCCCAAAGCAAACTATCCCTTTGCCTCAAACCCTAGCCAAACATTGAGTTAGAGCATATCAGTTTGGAGCACGCCGCCGCCGCTGCCTGCAGCTGTCGCCACCGCTCCACGGCTCCACCAGCCGTCGTTTGCCTCTTCTGGACACCTCCCACGCCGCTTCTTCCGGTGCTATTTCATAGGTAAGCTCTGCGGTGTCAAGCATTAAATTGTGTAATTCATAGTTACCAGATCCGCTCGTTATATGGTCGATCCCTGATCTCGATCGATAGATCTACATCAGGGTTCGAATTCGGAGCAATTCGTTCCCAAGTTGACTCCCGATTTGTGACCTTCATGGACCCAAGTCGGTCATTATGTCAATAGTTCGTGCTGCTGCCATCACTGCCCAGATCTGCCGCTTCCTTTGCCGCTTTATAGTCCTGGTTCGGTCATTGTTCGAACACATCTATGACCGTCGCGTCGGTGCTTTCCTTGAGGAGAAGCAAAGGTAGTTGTCACGATGGGTAGGAGCAGCAGGGAGGCATCTCGGTAGGAGCAGCATGGGCGACAGAGGTCTGCAAAGAGCTGGATGGAGGTGGAGCTGGCATGCTACATCAGAAGGGGGCAGAGGAGATGGGGGAAAATCAATGGAGCATGTGGCTGCGGGTTGAAGATAGCTCAATGCCTGAAAGCTGATGAGAGCGCTTGTTTGTGAGTACTTGTGATTTTTCGTAGCTGGTTCGGCCCAATCAACATGTGATAGGCATTTTTCTTCTCCATTTTACTCTGTCATGAAATCAATGGAAGTTTTCTTGGCGCTTGTGAGTCCATGTACTCCAGCTCCGATTTGCGGACCCAATCCTCAAGTCGTGAATCGTAGATGTATACCTTCTGATGCCCTTGCTCTTTGGTCTTAAGACTAAACATGTGCAAATTCACCAGACGGACTCAAAGAAATCAGGGGAGTTGCTCTATTTGCAGGAACATCAAACACAACTCATATTGTAGTTGAGAAAAAACACATCTGAAGTAGAGTCAGCTGCATTTTTACAGGAACCAAACACAACCACATTATATCTACTCATGAGTCATGAACTCCTTGCCGCTGTGGGTCTTCAACATGTCCGTATCAATCCTTAGTCCTGAATGAGGAGATCTGTATGCTCCATTTTCACTGCTAAACAACATCCAATTGGATCCTGGTGTGCTGTCTATGTAATTGGCTTTTCAGGTTCTTTGCTAGTTTCTATTGCATTGCTCTGTTTTTAAAGAATTAGAGGCTTGCTATTTGTTAGTTGTTTTATAGTATGTTTGATACACAATTTGTTGATCTCTTTCCATTAGGGGTGAAGAAGATTTTTTCTTTTAACTGAATGTCAATTGTTCTTTCTTTTTGTTATCTGCCACATGATAGATGATACTAAAATATTTGAGTTATTTATTAATCCCTCCGTCCCTACAAAAGGCCTTTTGGGCCTTCTCATGTTCTCCAAAAGACCTCAACAATTGATTGCAACCACAACACATTAGTAAAAGATGCTCCAAAATAATATCATGATTGTTGTTACACTATCTAGTACTTCTGTTTTCAAAGGTTTAATCTTATTATTTTATATTTTTTAACATGTGGTCAAAGTTGACTGCATGGCAAAAGGATTTCTATTTTAAGACTGAGAACTAGTGGGTTGTATCTACTACCTGACATATCTGAAGCACTGATCATACTCGCTCCTTTTGTTCAGTTTAGCTGTTGCTCTTTAACAGATAGCTTCCCTCCCTTCAAGTGGATTGTTTCAATTTCTTTCTATTATTAAATTGACCTGGAAGTCCCTTGATAAATGATCTACTAATTCTTTGGATATTGTATTCTTCTGTATAATCAGTGAGATACTTTCTTGAACATAAGGAAAGTTTGGTGGTAGCAGTCATTCTAAAGGTTTTTTGTATTCTGAACTCATTGTGTATAATGTGGACAGCTATATCTTTGGTTGCCTTTTAGATTCATATTGTATAGTTATGCATCAAAAATTCTTCCCCGAGTTAATTCTTTCTGTATTTCTTTTTCTTATGGATTTCTTGCGGATCCCTCCTCTGTTGATTATGTGACATTTACTGTTGAATGCTGGATTTTGTGTTCTGAGTAGCTATTCTTCTTGCTGATAAAAAGTATACCATGTTATATTTCAGTTACTGGACATTGATTATGCTTGGTGGATGAGGATGCCACAATAAAGAGGGTGGGGGGGTCGATAAGGTTCTTGAAGCTATCCAGTGAGGGTTTAGAGTTGTTGCCTTTGAAGGCTACAACCCATGCTAGTGAATAAATTGAAAAGGGAAGGTGGCTGGTGAACTTGAGTTAAGACATGTCCAAATCTACTCCTGTTAAAGCAAGCAAGAATTCTGAATTGAAGAAATCTACAGCCATCTTAACAATAGCAAATGGCCATGCTTGTAAGAAGGATGCAATTGGTGGAGAGCATCCTGTCCATGACATCAAGTCCACTGGTACTTGGATCTGTAGAAATTTGGCCTGTAAAGCTGTTGTAACAGCTGAAGATTCTTTCTGCAAGAGGTGCTCATGTTGTATTTGCCATCAGTTTGATGACAATAAAGATCCTAGTCTATGGTTGGTTTGTGCATCTGAAAATGACGACAAACAGTGCTGTGGTTCTTCTTGCCATATCGAGTGTGCCCTCCAACAAAAGCGGGTGGGATGCTTTGATCTTCAAAAAATTATTCATCTTGATGGGAGTTATTCATGTGCTTCATGTGGGAAGATATCTGGGATACTGGGGTAAGTACATGTTCATTTTATCCTGTAGATCTCGTTGTCTTCATCATGCTTCTCATTTGCTTCTTGTCCTTGCTTCATTATTGCATCGTTAGTCCCTTGGACTAAAATGAAGTTACTTCGGAATATATAGCCATATTATTTTGAGTTAAATTATCTCATATCATAGTGCTGTTCAAAGTAGCTAGTAGCTAACTTGGAATAGTTATATGCACTTGTTTCTTTGACAAGTCGCAGGTCTTATTGTTAACCCATACATGATTTTCTCAGTTAGAAATCTGTGAAGGAAAAGGAAGCCAGATTTTCTGTATCATTATTTATAGTCAGCATGCACCGTTTTTCTTTGGGACGGTATTAACACATACCATTCAACTCAACTAATAATTGGTAACATGCCAGTTGTCTTTGCATTGGTCCTATGAGCTGGCCCTCCAGTATATGTAACATCCTTTTACTCCAGAAGCAATGGTCTCCTGTTAGTACAAATGATAAAATGATTGGGCTTGACAAATACCTGAAGCTGTCTTTTCATATGAAGCAAATCAATTAGAGCAGGAAATTTGGACGAGTTGTAGCATGCATAATACTCTATACCCAGCATATTTCCTTTTATGAAGTTACATATCTCAGTGTTACTTTCTACAATTTCACCACAAATTCTACTTCGTACCAATACATGCATGTAATAATTAAATATATTAGTTTTGTTTTGTTTGAAATAACCGTCATGTTTTATTTTTCTTAGCATCAATTTGCAGCTAGTATTCACTTGTGACATTATTGAAAATTTGAAATGCTTGTTATGTTTTCCATGATTATTGATCAATTTGTAAAGTTGACATGAATGCTACTGCCTGGCAGTTATTGGAAAAGGCAATTAGTGATTGCAAAGCAGGCTCGCCGAGTTGATATACTCTGCCACCGCATCTATGTGAGTTATCAGTTGTTGGAGGGTACGAGCTGTCATACAGAATTGCATAACATTATTCAAGATGCAAAAGCAAAACTTGAATGTGAGGTCGGTCCACTTGATGGAATGTCGGCAAAGATGGCACGTGGTATCGTAAGCAGGTTATCTGGTGGTAGTAATATACTGAAACTTTGCTCTCTAGCGATTCAAAAAGTTGATGAGTTGTTGAGTTCTCCATCTCCAGGCTTGCATGTTCGAGGTAATGACCTTCCTTGAATAAATACAAGGTTCTAGACTGCCATAATAATTGTCATGGTGATTCTGCATAATTGTCATGGTTCTATACTTGTTTGTTTTGCAGGTTCATTACCAGCTGCGTGCAGATTCAAATTCGAAGATATTACATCGTCTTCCCTTGTTATCATCCTAAAAGAAACTAAATTAGCATCATCGGACACCATCAAAGGTTATAAGCTATGGTACTGGAAGAGCAGAGAGCAACCAAGCATGGATGAACCTGTTATTTTGTCAAGAGATGAAAGAAAAATACTTGTTTATAACCTCGCCACATGCACAGAATATTCCTTCAGAATCATATCATTCTCAGATGCTGATGCGACCATTGGGCATTCTGAGTCTAAATGTTATACTGCGAGCAAGGAGGTATTTGTCAAATCTGTGACCCAGAAGGCCACGGGAATATGCCCGCAGACGCAGACAACGGATAGGAGCCAGGCTTGTATGTCCACTGGATTTAGGATCCGAGATGCTGGGAAGATCTTGCGGCGAGCTTGGGCTGAAGAAGGCTGTTTTGAGGATATGTACGAAGGTTCATGTGACATAAGTGCCACAGAAGCAGACCAGGCAGAGAACAGTGAACAGGGTCATATGTTATCTGGTGCATGTCGCAAACTTCAGTTCAATGCATTTTCTGTCCCTGACCTAAATGCACCCATGCCCATGGACATAGACTCTTCCCCTGAGAAGAGCTATGATTTAAATAACAGACTTTTAAGGTCAAATGACAGTGGTGGCTCAGAGGCTTGCGAGGCAGTCAGGAGCGCGGAGCCGGCTGCTGTTGAATCTCGGCCAGGAGGCAAGGCAAAGCAGCCCAATGGTGCTCAGAATGAAAGCTGTGAGCAGGATGGAGTCTCAGCCATCTGCCGCCAAAAGCAACTTCTGAAAAGGCCTAGAGTTCTGGATGAGGACTATGAGTACTGTGTGAAGGTGATACGGTGGCTGGAGTGTGACGGGCACATAGAGACTGATTTCAGATTGAAGTTTTTGACTTGGCTGAGTCTAAGATCGACTGAGAATGAGCATAGGGTTGTGAACACATTCATCAAAACACTAATCAAAGAACCAAGCAGTCTGGCTGAGCAGCTTGTTGATTCTTTCGGAGAGATGATAAACTGCAAGAGACCAAAAGTAGGTTTCGGCAGTGAGCTATGGCATTTGGACAAACAATAACAATTCAAGAGTTCGCTAACTCATTGGTATTCTATAATTTTTCCGATCAAGGGCAGTGAATTCCGGTTGCTTCTGTCGCCCAGAATGAGAATGAGGGGGTTAGGTTCATAAACTTGATAATCACCGCACCGACCCAGCCATCAGATTATTACCATACCTTATAAGTTCAGATCAGAACGTGCACAATTTTCTTGAGAGTCATCATTTCTACCATTACCATACCTTATAAGTTCAGATCGGAACATGCACAATTTTCTTGGGAGTCGTCATTTCGAGCCTATGGGATTAGGATATTTGATTTACTTAGAAATTCCTATCTTCTTGATTCTACTTAGGAAAATCATTTTAGGCGGAAAATAGATTGCATTGAAAGATTCCTGTTCCACCTGTAAGTAGTGGAAACAATTTTATATTCTCATTGGTTAAGTACTCTATTCTGTCCGAGCGCTGGAAAAAATTCTTATATGATGTCATGTATGGCTTACATGTGCTTGGTACTTCTTTTTCAGTATGGATGATTTTTTGGTACTAGATGTTGGCTAGGATATATTTGGCTGGTACAAATGTTTGGTACTACCTATTTTTTAGTTTACTAGAACAATGTCCGTGCATTGCAACGGGATATAAATATTTTAGTACGTTAGCTTATGAGTTACCTGTCAATAATAATGTGATTGTGTAAATAAATGTTCATCAAATTCTGTCCGTGAATTACTTTATATTTTGATTAGAAGTTTGGTAAGTAAATTAAAGTGGAATTGGTTTAGAATATAAGTAACTTAAGGTGATTGATTATCTGGATGAAGGGGTGGTGGGAAGAAAGGTGAATGAAACCTTGCGTTCTTTTTCAAGTAGTAGAGATTACGCCCGCATGTATCCCTATAAATTGATAATTTGACCAACATAATTTGGGTTATATATTACAAAAATTATTCCATTAGAAAATTCAGATGTTCTACTTTCTGTATAACTTTTGTGATACACTATATTTCATATTACATTGGTAAAATTGACAATCTAGGGATATGTGGAAGACCTATAAACAAAGAAGGATGGGCCATACTCCCCAAACCCTAGCCTGGCGCTTGGTGTGATGCCGTTTCTGGATATCGGGGGTTCTGGCTGCCCCCCCCCCCCCCCCCCCCCCCCCCCACACCATATGTCAGAGAATCTTTGCCGTCAAATAGGGCATGTAGAAAGTCACGTGCAATATGGAAGTAGTGATTGAAAGTCACGTGCAGTATGGTAGCACTCATCGAAAATTCAGCCACAACACCTGAGGATCTGCCACCATACCTCAGTTAGCTCCAGATTATTAGAGTTTATGACTACTCGGTTGCAACCAGCCAATATGTGCGAGCTGGAGCCCAAACTTCATGGCTAGAGCTTGTGTTGATAGGACGTCGATATAACTAGCAACTAGACGCTCAGGATTGCGCCTGGCTCAGATTGGCTAGCTTGGTCATCTCGCCAGTTTCGTCGATTCCACTAGGCTTTGATGCCCGTTCTGATGTTTGTCAGAAGTTGATTCACAGTTGTCTTATGCCTCCTGGGTGGCTGCAAAGTTTCTTCCATATACTTTGCTGTCCAGGTTGTAGTTGCTTATTATGTGTCGTCAGGTTTTCGCCCCATGGCGGTTGATCCGTTCTAGGGTCTTCCTGTTGTGGGTTTCCTGGTGGTGCTCCAGCTCGCTTTATCCCTTTTAGTCCTATTTGGGTTTTGGTGGTCGTTTTATTTTGGATGTGGTGCCTAGAGACATGTTGAAACCGAATCTATGTATTTCCGTTGATTGCAAAATTAATGAAAAGGGGTGTGAGCCCGGTTGAAAAAAAAAGGATTGCACCAGGCTCCTCGGAGCAAGTCGTGATCAAATGCCGCATCGGCATCTTGCTTTGTGTAGCCACTCGGAGGTTTGAGCCATCCTCCTTTCTTTGCCATAGCCTTCGGGGAATAGGCAGCCACATGTAGTTTGACACAAGAACTACACAAGAACTCGAATGGCTCGATCCGTGTCTGCCCTTGGTGCACTAGTTTATGTCTTCCCCACTATCAGGCACCAACGGCAAACAGCCCGCGGCTGTTTCCCAGCCCGAGCACAACACAGGCTTGAGTAGATAGGTGGAGAAGGAACTGCGGAGCAGCCTCACCCGCTCGGTCACCAGCACATGCCCTAGAAATCAATCATTTCTTCAACTCTTACCAGCCTCCAAATTTTCTTTGCCTTGCGACGCTGCAGGAGAACTGTGACGCACGTCTTCCTGTCCCTGCCCACAAGCCGGGCATTCTAATTAGAACTGCCAGGATTTTTTTTTCAAATAATAAGATCGTGTAACGATTTATGAAATATGGTGGCTCAGACATGCTCAACACACGTCCTGGTTTATTAGCCCCCCTCATAGTTAGGGTCATATTTTAACCAGGATTTTCGCTAATAAAATATAAGTTATACATAGCAAAAATAACATCATCAGAAACTATGTTCAAATACGAATCCGAATGACATAATTCTTTATGACATGCATTAACAATTTGTTAGTTAAATCTATGGTCAAAATTTGGCACAAAATACAGAGGGGACCAATAAGCCAGGATGGAAAACAAAATGGCCATTTGCGTTATGGTGAGCATCCCAATGGATGAATGAGTAAATGTATATGCCTCGAGGGGGCACAACAAGTAGGGCCTTCAAATATTCCTATGTGCAAGCCTTTTTGTTCACGGCAAACCCGTTCTTACGAATGATCTCATAACAAGAGATTCAGATGTGTAGAACCACCAGACCCCTTCGACCTATCAAACTGCCGAAACACTTTCAGCCGAGGACAACATTCAACAACACCATGACCTCCTGCTATTATGGTCACGCGGCTGCTGGCAACTGGCAGACTGCTTCGGCCTTCGGGGATGCGCCAACTACATATTTGGAGACGCAATTCAAACAATTATTTATGAGCACCCAACCCAGCATGATGTCAGGTGGAATCAAGCGGCACCGTCTGCAGCACCGAGACGGATGCTCCCACGAAAAACAAGCCCAACGAACTCTTTCCTGCAGAAATGTGACAACATATGATGCAGGCTTGACTGTTCTTTTTCAATTTGTCAGTCACTGTCCCAGTCCTCGTCGGTATTCTTCTTCGTTTGGCTGGTTCTGCCACCACGCATCCAGTTATCGCCGGTATCCTCCTCCTCGCTGCTGCTCTTGTAATTAGGAAAATTCACGTTCGGGGCACTCGAGCTCGTCTCTTCCTTGTAATCTGTTCCCCACACCTCATCATCTTCACTGTCTGAAACATCATCCTCACTGTCCTCAGAAACACTAACTGCATTCTTTGGGGTCCGGCTGGGACTTCTGGAGGCCCCAGGCATATAATTCTGCCTGTGACTGGAACTACTCCTCTCGTGTCGCATGCTGTCAAATCGCCGAGGATGTTCATCAGGTACATGCCTCTCCTTGTCGAATCCAACCATACTATCCCTGCCATCATCAATGTCCCAGTCCTCGCCTGACGCCTCGGTATCATCATCCAACCTGCTCGAACCTGATGTTCTTCTGTTGTTTTTGTTCTCTCTCCTGTGTCTTCCCTGGCTTCTATCCTCAGCATCTGAGTTATCATAGCTTCTCCCGAAACCCCTGCGCTCACCCACATCCTCACCTGACGCCTCTATCTCACTGTCATCATCCCATCTCCTTGTATCTGTTGCCCATTTATTGTTGTCGTTATCTCTCCTGTATCTTCCCTGGGTTCTATCATCGGCATCTGAGTTGTCATAGCTTCTATTGAAACCCCTCCGCTCACCCATCATCTCTTCTCTGTAGCGATACTGCAGCCTTGAAGTTTCTTCTTTCTCTGCTGCCTCCTCTTCCTCCCATTGCTTCTCTGCTGCATTCTCTATTTCTGCAATGAAGTTGTCAAGCTCCTCCTGGTCGCTATCCTCAGCTGGCTCAACATCTGCTTCTTTTAATTCCGTAGTCCCAGCAGTAGGTTGTTTATCCCCATGGAAGACATAGGGAGTACCTTGCTGCTCGTCTATGGCTCGAAAGAATGCCGAGGCAACTCGCTGGATGCTGGCCATGGCAACTGGGTCCTCTGGGTTAATACCTTTGCGACGAAGTTGTGTCTCTATTTTCTTGATATTCAGTTTCTGTGACTCAAGAGCCTGCTCATATCTAGCCTTGAATAAAGCCTGCAATAAGGATAAGGATAGCAAACTCCATTATCCATAGCACGAAGCCAACAATATACCCAAAATTAACAGAAAATGGACATAGCCCAAAACATTAAAAATCAATATTAAATTCTGGTTGAACTATCAACTGAAAAGGTCAGAGCAATCGATATTAGTTTCAAAGTTCCATACATATAGGGTGTATGATCCAAAGCTAAATGAGAAGCTAAATGAGAGCTACAAACATTTTTAACTGCAAGGGACTGACCTTCCGTTTGGTAAGCGTGTTAAAAGGTATGAGGTTCTTTGGTTGACGGTAGTTCCTTCCACGAAACATGATAATTGTTTTGGTATTGTGAATGTTAACCACTATACCACCACTCAATCTTGTCAGCATTGATGCCATTTCCTTAATTTTTTCCTTCGGGAAATTGTCACAGCAAACTTGCACTGTCTCATGGAATTTCCAGTGCATGTGCATGTTTTGAACAACACCTCCAAAGACTCCACGAACTCCAACAGGGACATAGTTTTTATTTCTGAATCCAATCTTCTTGTAAGCCTGTAGCTGCTCAGCTGTTAACAGCTCTGGATCATGACGAGGAGCTGGTAGGTCTGGTAGCTCATACTTCTTGAGCTTTTGTAGAAGTAAAGCAGCTTTTTTCTTGGCCTGCATAAAATTAACCAGATAACTAGGTAAGCCAGTGAATTCGCTATTATAAATTACCATCTGACTAAAATAAAATGATTAAAATCAAGACTATAACACAAGTTGAGTAAAGAGAAATATGCGAAATAACATATATTTTACTTAGCCAGATCCTCATAGAGAAGGAATGGATGATGAGGTGAGTAATACCCAATTCAGATAGGATTTTGTGCAGATCAAGCACAAAAAAGGGGAAAGGTGTGGAAATCTGATTTCCTGATAGATCTAGAAAATGTAATTTCTTTTCATTATGTGCTTCAATGCAGCAACTAGATAATTGTTTTCTTTAAATACGGAGAATAATATATGACCAAAATTTCATTAAGAATGTAAGCATTATATAAGTTATGATGTGACTTCTTTTTCATCGGGAGCAGGAATGCCCCAATAGACTTATAATATCACTACATCAGGTCTAGTGTATCGATGTCAGATATTTATATGAGAACCAAACTGTATAGAATAATTGGCATAAGCAATAAGTCATTTTAGCCCTTTTACTTGTGAAAACATACAGGCGGTGGTAACCATTTATGTGCAGACATCAGGAGTGACATGGGAAGCCACAGGACTTAATTTCCTAGCGGAGTTAGCTGATGTGTTTTGATGAGAGCTAACCTTTATTATCTATATCAAAATTTCTAGTTTACAGGCATATAGTTAGATTTGACAATCATTTACAGGCGGCGGTAACCATATGTGCATACATCAAGAGTGACATGGGAAGCCACAGGACTTAAATTTCTAGCGGAGTTAGCTGATGTGTTCTGATGAGAGCTAGCCTTTATTATCTATATCAAAATTTCTAGTTTACAGGCATATAGTTGGATTTGACAATCGCAAGATAGCGACTTAATTCTTTCAGTTCAACAAAGTCCCTGACAACATAATCTTGACTGTCAAAGTCAAGTCCCAACAACCTAATGATACCATCTTCCTTCTTTGATTCATTAATACTCCCTCCGTCCGGAATTACTTGTCGCGAAAATGAATGTATCTAGAACTAAAATACGTCTAAATACATCCATTTCCCCGACAAGTATTTCCGAACGGAGGGAGTACATCTGAACAAATTTCACAATGCAAATGCTTTTCTCACCCTTTCGTTTAGCATTGATAATGACAAAACATCTTCAACCCCTTTCAAAAAGCCACACATTGAGCAAATATCACCATAAATTACAGCAGTTCAAAACAGCATATCTTGTTCCATGATAGAAAAGGAGAGGGATCACAGCGAGATGGCGCAAGCACCATGGCCAGAGCATTTCGCCGGCGCCAAAGGGGGGCAGGGGGGAGGAGGAAATGGCGCTTCACTTACCCTCCGCATGCTGTGGATGAGCCTCTCGTCCTCGGTCATGAGCTTCTTTCGGAGCTTGACCGCGTGGCGCAGCTCCTTCTGCGTGCGGCCGGTCTCCCTCCCCATCCGCTTCTCCACCTTGCTCCGCATGCTCCTCCCCTTGCTCGTCGACATCAGCCGCCGGCATACCCCTCCGCCGCCCGCGCCCGCCGGCACTAACGCGGCTGATATTGAGGCCGCAGCCGCCTCGCCCCCTCCGACCCACACCTTGAAGCCCCCGGAGCTAATCGACGGGGCGCACCTCCGGTGGAGCGACGAAGAGGCTGCCTTCGGGAGGTTCCGGCGGAGGCTTCTCAGAGCCCACATGGCTCGGTCGACCGCGTCGCCTGGCCGCCGGTGGTTCTGGAAGGCGGCGGCGGCGGCAGCGAGGTAGGCGGAATGGGGGAGGGTTTAGCAGGCGGCGCGGGCGGTAAACCCTGGGCTGGTCTCCGGCTGCAGCTGCAGGAGCTTTTACCATCCGTTGGATGTGCTGCTGTCCACGTGGAGGAGCGTCCACCGTCAGCCTGCCACTTGGTTGTAAGAATATAGCATTACACTGTAGTCCTCCAAAATTATCACGATTACGTGTTTGACCGTCAAACTATTTTTCCTTAAAAGAACACCCAAAGGGAAACTTATTTTATAATTATGAAAAATATAGAATACAATGAAAGACAACAAGGCATAAAATGACCGGTAAAAATAAAATTACGTCAAAAATTACATTCTTTGTATTGCACAAAAACAAACTTGAAAATGCACTGAACTAGCAGTAAGAGAAAAGGATTGCTATACTCCCTCTATTCCTAGATATAAAGCTTTTAGAGATTTCAATGTGGATTATATAAAGCAAAATGAATGAACCTATATTTTAAAATGCGTTTATCTACATTTGTATGTAGTCCGTATTGAAATTTCTTAAAAGTCTTATGTTTAAAAACAAAGGGAGTACTAGATTTTAAAGACCGCAATAGTCATTCACGATCAGAAACAGGATCTAACAACAATTGAAACAGGGCCGACCCTGAGAGGGCGGGAGGGGGGACACTTTGGGCCCTCAAAATTCTGGGTCCACACAAATAAGTTGCAGCTCATTTAGCCATAGGCCAAGGAGCCACGTGCATAGAGTGCTACTAGCAGACAGCGACTCGGCGACAGTCAGCACATATATACACGCAGCCTATGAGTTAAGAGTTGAAAACAGAGAACTTTATGCCTCACATTACGCAAACTGTCAGGGATCCGCATGGAAGCGTCCCCGATTGGACCGGCCCATTTACTTTTTTTGTTTATTTTTCATTTATATTTCCTTTTTTCTTCAATTTATTTTTTTGAAAAATCATTTTTTAATGTTAAAAAAATTTAAAATCTGTTTGCATTTTAAAAAATGTTCATGTTTCTGAAAATGTTTGGAAAATTCAAAAGTGTTTGCAATTTTAAAAATTGTTCCTGAATTTAAAAATTGTTTATAAAAATGTTCGTGTTTTTGAAAAATATTTAGGGATAACAAAGAATGTTCAGATTTTCAAAAAGTGTTCCCATTCTTCAAAATTATTCACGGGTTCAAAAAATGTACGCATTTTCAAAATTTTAATAAATGTCCATGTTTTCAAATATCATTCATATTTTCAAATAATTTTTGTAGATTCAAATATAGTTCGTTTCCACGACAATGTTTGAGTTTTAAAATTTTGGTAATTTTTTTGAGAAATATTCACGTTTCAACAATTCACCTTTTCAACAAAATGTTCGCGTTTTATATTCTTTTGGGATCTGGTGTTGTTGTTTTAGTTCTTTAGGCTGGTCATAGTGGGGAGTATACACTAGTATTATATACTATGCACTATGAATGTAGTATTCCCCACTAGTATCATAGTGGGGAGTATACACTAGTATCATATACTCCTTATGATACCATGACCTCGTCCTGCCTATTTTGCTTCTGATCAAGCCAGTGAGGGACACGACTTCGTGATGATTCCTAGCTATTCGCATATTCCTCTAGGCCCCATCACCTGATTGAGAATTTGCGAGCCACTGGAGGCACGAGTTGCGCCACCAATGCCGACACTCCGATCTCTAGCCCCCGACGTTGGTCGATCAGGCACAACCAGACCACACCGTCGAGCGGCTCCGCCTGATGAGAGTCCACTCCATAGTCTCCACATCGTGTCATGGTCGAGTGCCCGCGCATGGCCCGAGTTGCTCTGATCTAGACGATCCAAGATACTCTTTATTCTCTACTACTCACTCCCTTCGGAATTACTTGTCTTGGATATGGATGTATTTAGAACTAAAATATGTCTAGATACATCCATTTCTGTGACAAGTAATTTCGAAAGGAGGGAGTAGATGACTCGTTGCATCATTAGCACAAAGACCAACTACAACGATGAAAGTTAAGCAAGCTAAGGACGTCACGTATAACGACATCATAATTCTGAATCTTGTGTCGGTCGCTTTACCAGTTGTATAACAACCACTTCTATTTACACATCAGGCCGACTAGAGCAGTAAGCGAACATAAACGACAAATGCATTCACATGCTCCCGTGGCATATAATTAAAGTAGGATGCTGAAAGTGATATGAATGTCGCTTATCGACAGGACACATTACACTGGGAATAAGTTGAAGGGTAAGCAACTGCCATACGAAAGCACTGCGGCATGGATTGGTTAGGTCCGAGCCTTCCGAGCTGCCAGTCTTTATCACTCATGGATCTGACCTAGGGTCCTCCGCATCGCTTCGATGCCACATCTTGTGCGTTGTTCCACACGTTTTGGATGAGCCCGTGTCGGACTGGCAGTGTTGTCCGCTTCCTACCGGCCTAATCTTTTTGTGCGAAAGGGTTCGCGCATGCACCCAACTCGGTGTGTGTCATGCCTAGCCTTGTCGTGTGGGGTTGTGAGGGCTTGGCTGGCCGGTTATGTTTGTGTACGCCCGTCGGCGTGCTGCATGCCCAAGCATTGCATAACGTTTTACCCGGGATTTGCATGTCCGAACCCTTGTCGTCACATGCCCTAGCTGGCTAGCGCTTGTGGGGTGCTTTGTTGGGTTGTACATAAGAGTAAACATCAACCCACTCCCTTTGCACGTTGGATCAACTAGAGCAGTTAACGGACACAAAGGACAAATTGAAAGGATCGATATGGTTGACTAGAGGGGGGTGAATAGGCAACTAACATTTTTTAGCTTTTCTTTACCAAATTAAACTTAGCATAAAAATAGGTTGTCTAGATATGCAACTAGGTGAGCAACCTATATGATGCAACAACAACAATCACACAAGCAAGTAAGGGATACAACACAATATAAGCTTGCACAAGTAAAGGTAAGAGATAAGCTAGAGTGGAGCCGGTGGAGACGAGGATGTGTTACCGAAGTTCCTTCCCTTTGAGAGGAAGTGCGTCTCCGTTGGAGCGGTGTGGAGGCACAATGTTGCCCAAGAAGCCACTAGGGCCACTGTATTCTCCTCACGCCCTCACACAATGCGAGATGTCGTGATTCCACTATTGGTGCCCTTGGAGGCGGCGACCGAACCTTTACAAACAAGGTTGGGGCTATCTCCACAACTTAATCGGAGGCTACCAATGACACCACGAAGCTTCACCATAATGGAATATGGCTCCGCGGTGACCTCAACCGTCTAGGGTGCTCAAACACCCAAGAGTAACAAGATCCGCAAGGGATTAATGGGGGAATCAAATTTCTCTTGGTGAAAGTGTAGATCGAGGCCTTCTCAACCAATCCCTAGAAAATCAACAAGTTTGATTGGCTAGGGAGAGAGATCGGGCGAAAATGGAGCTTTGAGCAATAATGGAGCTTGGGGAGGGAAGAGGTAGTCTTCTTGGGGAAGAAGACCCCCTTTATATGGCGGGGGAAAAGATCTAACTGTTACCCCTTCACTCAGCCCGTGACACGTGGTACTACCGCACACGCTTGCGGTACTACCACAAGGGGTTGCGGTACTACCGCTGGATGGTGCGGTACTACCGCTTGTGCGGTAGTGACCAGACGAGGCCTTGTTGCACATGGCAACAAGCAGTAGAACCGCTAGAGCGGTACTACCACGCGCCCCTGGGTACTATCGCAAGGCAGGGCTCTACTAGGCTGGAAAAAGCACGGACTAAATAAATTACGTCCGTGACTACTTCCGCTGAGTTTAGGACTGTGCGAAAATCCGGCACGGTACTACCGCTCGCAGGGAGCGGTACTACCGCATAGGTTACTTCCATGCCTACTTCCGCATGCACCAGTGTCAGGGCTGGAGGAAGTGGTACTACCGCTCACCAGGAGTGGTACTACCGTTGGTCCCTGCGGTACCACTGCTCCCTTGAGTGGTACTATCGCAAGCCCATGCGGTACTACTGCTACCTTGAGTAGTACTACCACATGCCACAGAAACTCTAGCATTCGGAAGCCTCCATTTTGCAGAGACACGGATGAACGGACGGTGCTCCAATGAAGTGAAGGAAAGGTGGTCCAAAGGAACAGATGTGTACGTGTTGATTCCATCCTAACCTTTTCGAAGCGGACCTCCTCTTAATAGTACAACTTTCCTACGACTCAAATCCACTGAAAAAAACATAGATAACCGCCGTCTTCGATGGGCTCCGAGGGGTACCGAATCATCTTGTGCCTGGATACGAGATATCTGAAATGCTCAATGCACACGATTAGTCCGCAAATGCACTGTCATCAATCACCAAAACCACATAGGGAGAAATATGCCCTTACAATCTCCCCCCATTTGGTGGATTGATGACAATACGGGATTTGCACATAGGGATATAAAATGAACATAAGCAAACCCAAAATCTATAAAATATAAACATGCTCCCACTAGATGTGTGCACTCTATAAATATGCTTTGGACTGCACAACACACACCCACTAGGATCAACACTCCCACTATATTTTATGGACAAGGCAAACCTTGCAACAATAAGTGACACTAAACATGGAAGCAAGGTATAGGAAATGAGCATGAAGTAAATGGCACAAGATAAATTGAGCTCACAATATACTAAACATACTAGACAATAAAAGATAAGCTTGAGGACATATGTCTCACACCATATGATAGAATAAGTCTCCGGGACACACACGCACACGCACACAAACCAACAAACCAAATCAACGAAGGTTCAACGAAACGGAAGCAAAGAGACACAAGACTCGGAAATCCTACACTCTCTCCCCCTTTGGCACCGAGACACTAAAAAAGGCACAGAGGATACCCACAACACAGGTGGTAGCTCGCACTGACGTGATCACCCATCAAGCTCCTCATCTGTCTCTGTTGCAGGAATGGACTCCTCATCTGACTCAGCCCAGTGATATCCTTGCTTCATCATCCAGGCAGCCGCAGGAGTGATGTTCTTCTCGGACCCGCCTGAGACTTGCTCGCCAAGCTTCCTCAAGATCCTCTTGTCATGCCGGCGACTCTCCTTCTGAGCAACGTGGGCCTTGTACTACTCCTTGGCCTACATGCAGAACAGAGACTTCACCTTGGCCTTGAGCTTCTTAGCCCAAGATGGCTCAGAAGAGGGAGGTGCATACCCCTCAGAACTGTCCTCAGCCTCCTCCTCCTCCTCAAACTCATCCTCATCAACATCCATGCATGCAGCCTCGACCTCAGCCCAGGTAGTGGTGTTAGCCCACTTGTTCTTCTGGCGCAACTTAATGGGCTCATGGCGAATCCAGTTGGGAGCAAGTAACTCTTCACCTGGAAAGAGTGTAAGTGCATCTAGTGCCCCTTAGTGATTTTGGTGTATTGAAGACTTATAGGTTAAGGGACTAATGCATTTGTGAGTGTACACAGGTCTATAAGTCTATGAGGAGTTTGATATTTACAGAGAAAGTCGACCCCTAAAAATGAAGTTCTTCGACTGAAGACTTTGGATTTCTGAAGACTTTCTGAAGACTTTGAAAGTGAAGAAATTGGTGTGACCTTGAAGACTTGGTATTCATTCGAGGAACATGAAGCGTGAAGACTTTTGTTTTCGTAGTTTCATTTTATCTTTCTTGAGTCATAGGAGACACCACACTGTTAAAGGGGGTCGAGGAAATACTAAGGAAAAATTTCCATGTGATGCTCAACTCAAAATCCTACACCTACCAATCCCTTCGAGTGAAGCCATTGGAAATCTCATACAGTCCAGTCATATTCTTCAGTGACAGAGACGAAGTTCTTCTGGTCTCTAAGGAATTTGTTCTGACTGAGGAGTTAGGAATTCGCTAGTGCGGATTGCCTACACAGTGAGGAACATGATAGCCCTGAGGATTTTGCTACTCAAAATTCCGACCGTTGCTGTGCTATGCGCCAGCTGTACCAAAATATCTATCCACCTAACAGTCATATCATTGAAGGGCATTTATGTCTTATCATGTCGGGTTGCTCCCTAGGCTATAAATAGCCACCCCCTACAACCACTAGCTGGTTGGCTGCTCCGAGAGAAACTGACACTTGTCATTTGAGAGCAACCCATCCTCCGAGGACTTTGAGAGAAAATCATCAAGTGAGAAAAAACTCAAACCCAAACACCTACAAACCCCAAGTGATTGAGCATCACTGAAGAGATTGATCCTGCGTGGATCCGACGTTGTTTACCTTTGAAGACTGTGCTTCTTCCCGACGGTTAGGCGTCATGGTCTAGAGCATCCAAGAGGAATTGTGGATTGCAGTGTGACCAAGTTTGTGAAGGTTCGGATGTCACCTGAAGACTTACCACGAGTGATTGGACGAGGTCTGTGTGACCTTAGTTCAAGGAGAATGCGGTGAGGACTTGGTGTCCTGAGCTGCGTGTTCAGGACTAGGTGTCCGGGACTGTGTGTCCTCGAGTTTAAATACTCAGCCGCTCCAACCAGACGTACAACTGAGATAGCAGTTGGAACTGGTCTACCAAATCATTGTCTTCACCAAGCTTACTGGTTCTATTCCCTCAACTCTTTCATTTCCTCATAACTGTGTTGTGTGTTTGTTCATATCTATATTTGAAGACTTTGACTGAAGACTTTCTCAACTTCCTCAGTTCAACTTCTTCAGTCTGTTTGTCTTCATCCTGTGTTATCCTGTACTTACGCTTCCTGTACTCTGTGCCTGTCTTCATTTCATCATGATGACTATGCTTGTATTCTATTATGTTTACTTTTGAGTACTTATTCCGATGCTAGTAGTTCTTTGCTAAGGAATTTCCTCACCGGCAAATTCCTTAGTGAAGAATTTCATAAAAATCGCCTATTCACCCCCCTCTAGTTGATATAACGCACTTTCAATTGGTATTAGAGCAAGGTACTCCCTTGTTCTGTGTGATTTTGGTTTAACCGCATGAAGTTTTAGTTATGTCGACCGCAGGTATGATCAAGGTCCCTGCTGGGTGTCCTACCTTCGATGGGACGGACTACCCCTACTAGAAGAATAAGATGCGAATGCATCTTGAGGCAATTGACAACGATCTCTGGTATGTTGTGGAAAATGGTGTTCCCTCGGTCACACCTTCTCTGAATGCTGCTGATGGGAAGAGATTCAAGCAACTCGACTCTCAAGCGAAGAATATCATATGTGGCCATCTGAGCAAAGGACAATATGTCAGAGTGAGTGCTTTGGAGACAACAAAGCTTATCTGGGACAGGTTGTCCAAAGTGAATGAAGGAGTCTCAACACAGCGTGACTCTCGAGTTGATGTTCTTCGCAATATCTTCAACCACTTCAAAAGACTCGACAATGAAAATGTTCAACAAACCTTCGATCGCCTCACTGACATCTCAAATGAGCTTCAAGCACTTGGTGCCACTGACATCACCGACCATGAGGTGGTGAAGAAATTACTGAGATTGTTTGATTCCTCATTTGCCACTCTGGCATTGATGATACAAGAATGTGCTGATTACAAGTCACTTGATCCCGCTGATATTCTCGATAGGCTAAATACTCATGAGTTCCAACTTGCTGAAAAAAGAGATCTCTATGGTTCAAGCTATGGCAGATCATGCGCACTGAAGGCCAAGGCAGTATCTGAGTCCGAAGATGAAGACTCTGGTAGCAGCCTTGGTGATCCCGAAGAACTAAGCCATGATCTGGCTTTGCTCGTGAAGAAGTTCCAAAAGTTCTCAAGACGTGGTCGCCTTGGAAGACCCTCAAGGAGCAATGATTCCTCATCCAGTGACTACAAGAGGAGGCTCTGTCACAAGTGCAAGAAACCTGGACATTACATTCAAGATTGTCCTCAATGGGAAAAGGAATCAAAGAAGAAGAAATACAAGGATTACAGTTCTGATGATGCGAAGAAAAAGAAGAAATCCACAAAATCTTCATCATCAAAATCATCAAAGCCTTCACATCACAAGAAGAGCAGCTCCAAGAAGGCTAGGGCATTCATTGGCAAGGAAATGGACTCTGAGGCTGAATCTGAAGAAAATGAGGAAGAGGAGACATCTAAGGAGTCCGAATCCGGAGTGGCGAGCCTAGCTCTTGCTACTGCATTCGTCAGCAAGTCTATCTTCAACACTGAAGAAAATGACCTCACCAACAAGGCTGATGAAGGCGATGATGACTACGCTCCCACCTATTTCTTCATGGCAAAGGGTGCCAAGGTACTCAAATATACCTCCTCTGAATCAAGTGAGCATGAATCTGATGAAAACCTTAAGCCCAGCTATTCTAAACTTGCTAAGATTGCTATAAAACAACAAAGGGCTCTTGAAAAGGTTCAAAACATGCTAGACAAAAGTGATGATATGTTGGGTGAAGAAATGGATCATACTAAAGCCTTGACTGAAAATCTTCAGAGACTTCAGACTAGGTTTGACAATCTTCAAGGTCATCATAACACTCTCTTATCTGATCATGAGAAGCTTTCTTATGAATTTCTTCAAAGAAAGCAAGACCTTGAGATGCTAAGAGTGAGTTATGAAGATCTCCAGAAGGAGCGCGATTCATTACTTGCTCAACAAATCAGCGCTTCTCAGGAAGAATTTGTTCCTCCTTGTTTGAAATGCATTGAACGTGAATCTGCTAATTCTTCACCTGAATGTTCAAATGCTGCTAATGTTTCAAATTCTTCACATGCCTCTGCTATCACTAATTCCTCATCTGAGGACATTGCTAGTATCATTGACGATGCAGGGCTGAAGGAATTGTACATGACAGGCATGCATAAAAGCCTCAAATGGCATCAGACTCTTTGTGATGTGCTTAAAAAGCAGATCCTCAACAGGAACCCTAGGAAAGAGGGTATTGACTTTGAAAGGAAACTTAATGCTGATGGTACATATTGGAAGCCTGAGCAGTACCCCAAAACTACATGGGTTGCTGCAAAGGGACCTCCAATTGATCCATCTAATTTATCTGGATTTGCATGTGAATCTCCTCGTTCTGATGATGAGTCATTTGAAGGAAATATGCCCTAGAGGCAATAATAAAGTTATTATTTATTTCCTTATATCATGATAAATGTTTATTATTCATGCTAGAATTGTATTAACCGGAAACATAATACATGTGTGAATACATAGACAAACAGAGTGTCACTAGTATGCCTCTACTTGACTAGCTCGTTAATCAAAGATGGTTATGTTTCCTAACCATGGACAAAGAGTTGTTATTTGATTAACGGGATCACATCATTAGTTGAATGATCTGATTGACATGACCCATTCCATTAGCTTAGCACCCGATCGTTTAGTATGTTGCTATTGCTTTCTTCATGACTTATACATGTTCCTATAACTATGAGATTATGTAACTCCCGTGTGCCGGAGGAACACTTTGTGTGCAACCAAACATCACAACGTAACTGGGTGATTATAAAGGTGCTCTACAGATCGTCGGAGAGGTATCTCAGGGCCCTCTCAGTAATGCACATCACTTAAGCCTTGCAAGCATTGCAACTAATGAGTTAGTTGCGGGATGATGTATTACGGAACGAGTAAAGAGACTTGCCGGTAACGAGATTGAACTAGGTATTGGATACCAACGATCGAATCTCGGGCAAGTAACATACCGATGACAAAGGGAACAACGTATGTTGTTATGCGGTCTGACCGATAAAGATCTTCGTAGAATATGTAGGAGCCAATATGGGAATCCAGGTCCCGCTATTGGTTATTGACTGGAGACATGTCTCGGTCATGTCTACATTGTTCTCGAACCCGTAGGGTCCGCACGCTTAAGGTTTCGATGACAGTTATATTATGAGTTTATACATTTTGATGTACCGAAGGTTGTTCGGAGTCTCGGATGTGATCACGGACATGACGAGGAGTCTCGAAATGGTCGAGACATAAAGATTTATATATTGGAAGCCTATGTTTGGATATCGGAAGTGTTCCGGGTGAAATCGGGATTTTATCGGAGTACCGGGAGGTTACCGGAACCCCCCGGGAGCTAAATGGGCCTTAATGGGCCTTAGTGGAAGAAGAGGAGAGGCAGCTAGGGCTAGGGCCATGCGCCCCTCCCCCCTAGTCCGAATAGGACAAGGAGAGAGGGGGTCGGCGCCCCCCTCCTTCTCTCTCTCTCTTTTTCCACCTCACGAATCCTATTCCAACTAGGATTGGGGGAGAAGTCCTACTCCCGGAGGGAGTAGGACTCCTCCTGGCGCGCCCTATGGTGGCCGGCCGGCCTCCCCCTCTTGAACCTTTATATACGGAGGCAGGGGCACCCCAGAGACACACAAGTTGATCCACGTGATCATAATCTTAGCCATGTGCGGCGCCCCTGCCACCATAGTCCTCGATAATATTGTAGCGGTGCTTAGGCGAAGCCCTGCGAAAGTAGTACATCAAGATCGTCACCATGCCGTCGTGCTGATGGAACTCTTCCCCGAAACTTTGCTGGATCGGAGTCCGGGGATCGTCATCGAGCTGAACGTGTGCTAAAACTCGGAGGTGCCGTAGTTTCGGTGCTTGATCGGTCGGGTCGTGGAGACGTACGACTACTTCAACCAAACGCTTCCGTTGTCGATCTACAAGGGTACGTTGATCACACTCTCCCCTCTCGTTGCTATACATCACCATGATCTTGCGTGTGCGTAGGAATTTTTTTGAAATTACTACGTTCCCAACAGTGGCATCCGAGCCTAGGTTTTATGTGTTGATGTTATATGCATGAGTAGAACACAAGTGAGTTGTGGGCGATATAAGTCATACTGCTTACCAGCATGTCATACTTTGGTTCGCCAGTATTGTTGGATGAAGCGGCCCAGACCGACATTACGCGTACGCTTACGCGAGACTGGTTCTACCGCCGTGCTTTGCACATAGGTGGCTTGCGGGTGACAGTTTCTCCAACTTTAGTTGAACTGAGTGTGGCTACGCCCGGTCCTTGCGAAGGTTAAAACAACACCAACTTGACAAACTATCGTTGTGGTTTTGATGCGTAGGTAAGATTGGTTCTTGCTTAAGCCCGTAGCAGCCACGTAAAACTTGCAACAACAAAGTAGAGGACGTCTAACTTGTTTTTGCAGGGCATGTTGTGATGTGATATGGTCAAGACATGATGCTAAATTTTATTGTATGAGATGATCATGTTTTGTAACCAAGTTATCGGCAACTGGCAGGAGCCATATGGTTGTCGCTTTATTGTATGCAATGCAATCATGCTGTAATGCTTTACTTTATCACTAAGCGGAAGCGATAGTCGTGGAAGCATAAGATTGGCGAGACGACAACGATGCTATGATGGAGATCAAGGTGTCGCACCGGTGACGATGGTGATCATGACGGTGCTTCAGAGATGGAGATCACAAGCACAAGATGATGATGGCCATATCATATCACTTATATTGATTGCATGTTATGTTTGTCTTTTATGCATCTTATCTTGCTTTGATTGACGGTAGCATTATAAGATGATCTATCACTAAAATTATCAAGAAGTGTTCTCCCTGAGTATGCACCATTGCGAAAGTTCTTCATGCTGAGACACCACGTGATGATCGGGTGTGATAGGCTCTATGTTCAAATACAACGGGTGCAAAACAGTTGCACACGCGGAATACTCAGGTTATACTTGACGAGCCAAGCATATGCAGATATGGCCTCGGAACACGGAGACCGAAAGGTCGAGCGTGAATCATATAGTAGATATGATCAACATAGTGATGTTCACCAATGAAACTACTCCATCTCATGTGATGATGGGACATGGTTTAGTTGATTTGGATCACGTGATCACTTAGAGGATTAGAGGGATGTCTATCTAAGTGGGAGTTCTTAAGTAATATGATTAATTAAACTTAAATTTATCATGAACTTAGTCCTGGTAGTATTTTGCAAATTATGTTGTAGATCAATAGCTCGCGTTGTTGCTTCCATGTGTTTATTTTGATATTCCTAGAGAAAATTGTGTTGAAAGATGTTAGTTGCAATGATGCGGATTGGATCCGTGATCTGAGGTTTATCCTCATTGCTGCACAGAGGAATTATGTCCTTGATGCACCGCTAGGTGACAGACCTATTGCAGGAGCAGATGCTGACGTTATGAACATTTGGCTAGCTAAATATGATGACTACTTGATAGTTTAGTGCACCATGCTTAACGGCTTAGAATTGGGACTTCAAAGACGTTTTGAACGTCATGGACCATATGAGATGTTCCAGGAGTTGAAGTTAATATTTCAAGCAAATACCCGAGTTGAGAGATATGAAGTCTCCAACAAGTTCTATAGCTAAAAGATGGAGGAGAATCGCTCAACTAGTGAGCATGTGCTCAGATTGTCTGGGTACTACAATCGCTTGAATCAAGTGGGAGTTAATCTTCCAGATAAGATAGTGATTGACAGAATTCTCTAGTCACCATCACCAAGTTAGTAGAACTTCGTGATGAACTATAGTATGCAAGGAATGACGAAAATGAATCCCGAGTTTTTCATGATGATGAAATCGATGATGGTAGAAATCAAGAAAGAGCATCAAGTGTTGATGGTTGACAAGATCGCTAGTTTCAAGAAAAGGGCAAAGGGAAAAAGGGGAACTTCAAGAAAAACAGCAAGCAAGTTGCTGCTCATGTGAAGAATCCCAAGTCTGGTCCTAAGCCTGAGACTAAGTGCTTCTACTGCAAAGGGACTGGTCACTGGAAGCGGAACTACCCCAAGTGATTGGCGGATAAGCAGGATGGCAAAGTGAACATAAGTATATTTGATATACATGTTATTGATGTGTACTTTACTAGTGTTTATAGCAACCCCTTAGTATTTGATGCTAGTTCAGTTGCTAAGAGTAGTAACTCGAAACGGGAGTTGCAGAATGAACAGAGACTAGTTAAGGGTGAAGTGACGATGTGTGTTGGAAGTGGTTCCAAGATTGATATGATCATCATCGCACACTCCCTATACTTTCGGGATTAGTGTTGAACCTAAATAAGTGTTATTTGGTGTTTGCGTTGAGCATGAATATGATTTGATCATGTTTATTGTAATACGGTTATTCATTTAAGTAAAAGAATAAATTGTTGTTCTGTTTACATGAATAAAACCTTATATGGTTACACACCCAATGAAAATAGTTCATTGGATCTCGATCGTAGTGATACACATATTCATAATATTGAAACCAAAAGATGCGAAGGTAATAATGATAGTGCAACTTATTTGTGGCACTGCCGTTTAGGTCATATTGGTGTAAAGCGCATGAAGAAACTCCATGCTGATGGGATTTTGGAATCACTTGATGCTTGCGAACCATGCCTTATGGGCAAGATGACTAAAGACTCCGTTCTCCGGAACAATGGAGCGAGCAACTGACTTATTGGAAATAATACATACTGATGTATGCGATCCGATGAGTGTTGAAGCTCGCGGCGGGTATCGTTATTTTCTGACCTTCACATATGATTTGAGCAGATATGGGTATATCTGCTTGATGAAACATAAGTCTGAAACATTTGAAAAGTTCAAAGAATTTCAGAGTGAAGTGGAAAATCATCGTAACAAGAAAAATAAGGTTTCTACGATCTGATCGCGGAGACAAATATTTGAGTTACGAGTTTGGTCTTTAATTAAAACTATGTGGAATAGTTTCACTAATTCATGCCACCTGGAACACCACAGCATAATAGTGTGTTCGAACATCATAACCATACTTTATTGGATATAGTGCAATCTATGATGTTTCTTACCGATTTACCACTATAGTTTTGGGGTTATGCATTAGAGACAACTGCATTCACGAAAAAAGGGCACCATCTAAATCCGTTGAGACAACACTGTATGAACTATGGTTTGACAAGAAACCTAAGCTGTCATTTCTTAAAGTTTGAGGTTGCAATGCTTATGTGAAAAAGTTTCAACCTGATAAGCTCAAACCCAAATCGGAGAAGTGCGTCTTCATAGGATACCCAAAAGAAAAATGTTGGGTACACCTTCTATCACAGATTCGAAGGCAAGATGTTCGTTGCTGAGAATGGATCCTTTCTAGAGAATGAGTTTCTCTCGAAAGAAGTGAGTGGGAGGAAAGTAGAACTTGATAAGGTAATTGTACCTTCTCCCTTATTGTAAAGTAGTTCATCAAAGAAATCTGATCCTGTGACTACTACACCAATTAGTGAGAAAGCTAATGATGATGATCATGTAACTTCAGATCAAGTTACTACCGAATCTCGTAGGTTAACCAGAGTGAGATCCGCACCAGAGTGGTACGGTAATCCTGTTCTGGAAGTCATGTTACTAGACCATGACGAACTTGCAAACTATGAGGAAGCGATGATGAGCCCAGATTCCGCGAAATGGTTTGAGGCCATGAAATCTGAGATAGGATCCATGTATGAGAACAAAATGTGGACTTTGGTGGACTTGCCCGAGGATCAGCAAGCCATTGATAATAAATGGATCTTCAAGAGGAAGACGGACACGGATAGTAGTGTTACTATCTACAAAGCTAGAATTGTCACAAAAGGTTTTCGACAAGTTCAAGGTGTTGACTACGATGAGAGTTTCTCACTCGTATCGATGCTTAAGTCTGTCCAAATCATGTTAGCAATTGCCACAATTTTATGAAATCTGGCAAATGGATAAACAAAACTACATTCCTTAATGGATTTAAAGAAGAGTTGTATATGATACAACCAGAAGGTTTTGTCAATCCTAAAGGTGCTAACAAAATATGCAAGCTCCAGCGATCCATCTATGAACTGGTGCAAGCATCTCGGAGTTGGAATATACGCTTTGATAAGTTGATCAAAGCATATAGTTTTATACAGACTTGCGGTGAAGCCTGTATTTACAAGAAAGTGAGTGGGAGCACTACAACATTTCTGATAAGTATATGTGAATGACATATTGTTGATCGGAAATAATGTAGAATTATTCTGCAAAGCATAAAGGAGTGTTTGAAAGGAGTTTTTCAAAGAAAGACCTCGGTGAAGCTACTTACATATCGAGCATGAAGATCTATGGAGATAGATCAAGACGCTTGATAAGTTTTTTCAATGAGTACATACCTTGACAAGATTTTGAAGTAGTTCAAAATGGAACAAGTCAAAGAAAGAGTTCTTGTCTGTGTTACAAGGTGTGAAATTGAGTAAGACTCAAAGCCCGACCACGGCAGAAGATAGAAAGAGAATGAAAGTCATTCCCTATGCCCCAGCCATAGGTTCTACAAAGTATGCCATGCTGTGTACCAGATCTATTGTATACCCTACACTGATTTTGGCAAGGGAGTACAATAGTGATCTAGGAGTAGATCACTGGACAGCGGTCAAAATTATCCTTAGTGGAATAAGGATATGTTTCTCAATTATGGACGTGACAAAAAAAGGTTCGTCGTAAAGGGTTACGTCGATGCAAATTTTGACACTGATCTAGATAACTCTAAGTCTCAATCTGGATACATATTGAAAGTGGGAGCAATTAGCTAGAGTAGCTCCGTGCAGAGCATTGTTGATATAGATATTTGCAAAATACTTACGGATCTGAATATGAGAGACCCATTGACTAAAACTATCTCACAAACAAAACATGAGCACACCTTAGTACTCTTTGGGTGTTAATCACATAGAGATGTGAACTAGATTACTGACTCTAGTAAACCCTTTGAGTGTTGGTCACATGATGATGTGAACTATGGGTGTTAATCACATGATGATATGAACTATTGCTGTTAAATCACATGGCGATGTGAACTAGATTATTGACTCTAGTGCAAGTGGGAGACTGAAGGAAATATGCCCTAGAGGCAATAATAAAGTTATTATTTATTTCTTTATATCATGATAAATGTTTATTATTCATGCTAGAATTGTATTAACCGGAAACATAATACATGTGTGAATACATAGACAAACAGAGTGTCACTAGTATGCCTCTACTTGACTAGCTCGTTAATCAAAGATGGTTATGTTTCCTAACCATGGACAAAGAGTTGTTATTTGATTAACGGGATCACATCATTAGTTGAATGATCTGATTGACATGACCCATTCCATTAGCTTAGCACCCGATCGTTTAGTATGTTGCTATTGCTTTCTTCATGACTTATACATGTTCCTATAACTATGAGATTATGTAACTCCCGTGTGCCGGAGGAACACTTTGTGTGCAACCAAACGTCACAACGTAACTGGGTGATTATAAAGGTGCTCTACAGGTGTCTCCAAAGGTACATGTTGGGTTGACGTATTTCGAGATTAGGATTTGTCACTCCGATCGTCGGAGAGGTATCTCAGGGCCCTCTCAGTAATGCACATCACTTAAGCCTTGCAAGCATTGCAACTAATGAGTTAGTTGCGGGATGATGTATTACGGAACGAGTAAAGAGACTTGCCGGTAACGAGATTGAACTAGGTATTGGATACCGACGATCGAATCTCGGGCAAGTAACATACCGATGACAAAGGGAACAATGTATGTTGTTATGCGGTCTGACCGATAAAGATCTTCGTAGAATATGTAGGAGCCAATATGGGCATCCAGGTCCCGCTATTGGTTATTGACCGGAGACATGGCTCGGTCATGTCTACATTGTTCTCGAACCCATAGGGTCCGCACGCTTAAGGTTTCGATGACAGTTATATTATGAGTTTATACGTTTTGATGTACCGAAGGTTGTTCGGAGTCTCTGATGTGATCACGGACATGACGAGGAGTCTCAAAATGGTCGAGACATAAAGATTGATATATTGGAAGCCTATGTTTGTGAAGGAAATATGCCCTAGAGGCAATAATAAAGTTATTATTTATTTCCTTATATCATGATAAATGTTTATTATTCATGCTAGAATTGTATTAACCGGAAACATAATACATGTGTGAATACATAGACCAACAGAGTGTCACTAGTATGCCTCTACTTGACTAGCTCGTTAATCAAAGATGGTTATGTTTCCTAACCATGAACAAAGAGTTGTTATTTGATTAACGAGGTCACATCATTAGTTGAATGATCTGATTGACATGACCCATTCCATTAGCTTAGCACCCGATCGTTTAGTATGTTGCTATTGCTTTCTTCATGACTTATACATGTTCCTATAACTATGAGATTATGCAACTCCCGTTTACCGGAGGAACACTTTGGGTACTACCAAACGTCACAACGTAACTGGGTGATTATAAAGGAGTACTACAGGTGTCTCCAATGGTAGATGTTGGGTTGGCATATTTCGAGATTAGGGTTTGTCACTCCGATTGTCGGAGAGGTATCTCTGGGCCCTCTCGGTAATGCACATCACATAAGCCTTGCAAGCACTGCAACTAATAAGTTAGTTGTGAGATGATGTATTACGGAACGAGTAAAGAGACTTGCCGGTAACGAGATTGAACTAGGTATTGGATACCGACGATCGAATCTCGGGCAAGTAACATACCGATGACAAAGGGAACAACGTATGTTGTTATGCGGTCTGACCGATAAAGATCTTCGTAGAATATGTAGGAGCCAATATGGGCATCCAGGTCCCACTATTGGTTATTGACCGGAGACGTGTCTCGGTCATGTATACATTGTTCTCGAACCGTAGGGTCCGCACGCTTAACGTTACGATGACAGTTATTATGAGTTTATGCATTTTGATGTACCGAAGGTTGTTCGGAGTCCCGGATGAGATCACGGACATGACGAGGAGTCTCGAAATGGTCGAGACGTAAAGATTGATATATTGGAAGCCTATGTTTGGACATCGGAAGTGTTCCGGGTGAAATCGGGATTTTACCGGATTACCGGGAGGGTTACCGGAACCCCCCGGGAGCCAAATGGGCCAACATGGGCCTTAGTGGAAAGGTGAGAGGGCAGCCCACATAGGGCTGCGCCTCCCACCTCTCCCTAGTCCTATTAGGACTAGGAGAGGGGCCGGCCACCTCTCTCTCTCTCCCCTTTAAAGGATTCCTAGTTGGACTAGGATTGGAGGGGGGAGTCCTACTCCCGGTAGGAGTAGGACTCCTCCCGCGCCTCCCTCTCTTTGGCCGGCCAGCCCCCCTCCCTCCAACCTTTATATACGGGGGCAGGGGACACCCCAAGACACACAAGTTGATCCTTGAGATCGTTCCTTAGCCGTGTGCGGTGCCCCCTGCCACCAAATTCCACCTCGATCATACCGTTGTAGTGCTTAGGCGAAGCCCTGCGTCGGTAGTACATCAAGATCGTCACCACGCCGTTGTGCTGACGGAACTCTTCCTCGACGCTTTGCTGGATCGGAGCCTGAGGATCGTCATCGAGCTGAACATGTGCTAAGAACTTGGAGGTGCCGGAGTAACGGTGCTTGGATCGGTCGGATCGGGAAGAAGACGTACGACTACTTCCTCTACGTTGTGTGATCGCTTTCGCAGTCGGTCTGCGTTGGTACGTAGACAACACTCTCCCCTCTCGTTGCTGTGCATCACCATGATCTTGCGTGTGCGTAGGAAAATTTTCGAAATTACTACGTTCCCCAACAGTGGCATCCGAGCCTAGGTTTTATGGTTTGATGTTATTTGCACGAGTAGAACACAAGTGAGTTGTGGGCGATACAAGTCATACTGCCTACCAGCATGTCATACTTTGGTTCGGCGGTATTGTTGGACGAGACGATCTGGACCAACCTTACGCGTACTCTTACGCGAGACCGGTTCCCTCGACGTGCTTTGCACATAGATGGCTTGCGGAAGACTGTCTCTCCAACTTTAGTTGAACCAAGTGTGACTACGCCCGGTCCTTGAGAAGGTTAAAGCGGAGTCTATTTGACGAACTATCGTTGTGGTTTTGATGCGTAGGTGAGATGAGTTCTTACTTAAGCCCGTAGCAGCCACGTAAAACTTGCAACAACAAAGTAGAGGACGTCTAACTTGTTTTTGCAGGGCATGTTGTGATGTGATATGGTCAAGGCATGATGCTGATTTTATTGTATGAGATGATCATGTTTTGTAACCGAGTTATCGGCAACTGGCAGGAGCCATATGGTTGTCGCTTTATTGTATGCAATGCAATCGCGATGTAATGCTTTACTTTATTACTAAGCGGTAGTGATAGTCGTGGAAGCATAAGATTGGCGAGACGACAACGATGCTACGATGGAGATCAAGGTGTCGCGCCGGTGACGATGGTGATCATGACGGTGCTTCGGAGATGGAGATCACAAGCACAAGATGATGATGGCCATATCATATCACTTATATTGATTGCATGTGATGTTTATCCTTTTATGCATCTTATCTTGCTTTGATTGACGGTAGCATTATAAGATGATCTCTCACTAAATTATCAAGAAGTGTTCTCCCTGAGTACGCACCATTGCCAAAGTTCGTCGTGCCCAGACACCACGTGATGATCGGGTGTGATAAGCTCTACGTCCATCTACAACGGGTGCAAGCCAGTTTTGCACACGCAGAATACTCAGGTTAAACTTGACGAGCCTAGCATATGCAGATATGGCCTCGGAACATAGAGACCGAAAGGTCGAGCGTGAATCATATAGTAGATATGATCAACATGACGATGTTCACCATTGAAAACTACTCCATCTCACGTGATGATCGGTTATGGTTTAGTTGATTTGGATCACGTGATCACTTAGAAGATTAGAGGGATGTCTATCTAAGTGGGAGTTCCTAAGTAATTTGATTAACTGAACTTAAACTTATCATGAACTTAGTACCTGATAGTATCTTGCTTGTTTATGTTGATTGTAGATAGATGGCTCATGCTGTTGTTCCGTTGAATTTTAATGCATTCCTTGAGAAAGCAAAGTTGAAAGATGATGGTAGCAATTACACAGACTGGGTCCGTAACCTGAGGATTATCCTCATTGCTGCACACAAGAATTACGTCCTGGAAGCACCGCTGGGTGCCAGGCCTGCTGCTGGAGCAACACCAGATGTTATGAACGTCTGGCAGAGCAAAGCTGATGACTACTCGATAGTTCAGTGTGCCATGCTTTACGGCTTAGAATCGGGACTTCAACGACGTTTTGAACGTCATGGAGCATATGAGATGTTCCAGGAGTTGAAGTTAATATTTCAAGCAAATGCCCGAACTGAGAGATATGAAGTCTCCAATAAGTTCTATAGCTGCAAGATGGAGGAGAACATTTCTGTCAGTGAGCATATACTCAAAATGTCTGGGTATAATAATCACTTGATTCAGATGGGAGTTAATCTTCCAGATGATTGCGTCATTGACAGAATTCTCCAATCACTGCCACCAAGCTACAAGAGCTTCGTGATGAACTATAATATGCAAGGGATGAACAAGACTATTCCCGAGCTCTTCGCAATGCTGAAAGCTGCGGAGGTAGAAATCAAGAAGGAGCATCAAGTGTTGATGGTTAGCAAAACCACTAGTTTCAAGAAAAAGGGCAAAGGGAAGAAGAAGGGAAACTTCAAGAAGAACAGCAAGCAAGTTGCTGCTCAGGAGAAGAAACCCAAGTCTGGACCTAAGCCTGAAACTGAGTGCTTCTACTGCAAGCAGACTGGTCACTGGAAGCGGAACTGCCCCAAGTATTTGGCGGATAAGAAGGATGGCAAGGTGAACAAAGGTATATGTGATATACATGTTATTGATGTGTACCTTACTAGAGCTCACAGTAGCACCTGGGTATTTGATACTGGTTCTGTTGCTAATATTTGCAACTCGAAACAGGGACTACGGAATAAGCGGACACTAGCAAAGGACGAGGTGACGATGCGCGTGGGAAACGGTTCCAAAGTCGATGTGATCGCGGTCGGCACGCTACCTCTACATCTACCTTCGGGATTAATATTAGACCTAAATAATTGTTATTTGGTGTCAGCGTTGAGCATGAACATTATATCTGGATCTTGTTTGATGCGAGACGGTTATTCATTTAAATCAGAGAATAATGGTTGTTCTATTTATATGAGTAATATCTCTTATGGTCATGCACCCTTGAAAAGTGGTCTATTCTTATTGAATCTCGATAGTAGTGATACACATATTCATAATGTAGAAGCCAAAAGATGCAGAGTTGATAATGATAGTGCAACTTATTTGTGGCACTGCCGTTTAGGTCATATCGGTGTAAAGCGCATGAAGAAACTCCATACTGATGGGCTTTTGGAACCACTTGATTATGAATCACTTGGTACTTGCGAACCGTGCCTCATAGGCAAGATGACTAAAACACCATTCTCCGGTACTATGGAGAGAGCAACATATTTATTGGAAATCATACATACCGATGTATGTGGCCCGATGAATATTGAGGCTCGTGGCGGATATCGTTATTTTCTCACCTTCACAGATGATTTAAGCAGATATGGGTATATCTACTTAATGATACATAAGTCTGAAACATTTGAAAAGTTCAAGGAATTTCAGAGTGAAGTTGAAAATCATCGTAACAAGAAAATAAAGTTTCTACGATCTGATCGTGGAGGAGAATATTTGAGTTACGAGTTTGGTATACATTTGAAAAATTGTGGAATAGTTTCGCAACTCACACCACCCGGAACACCACAGCGTAATGGTGTGTCCGAACGTCGTAATCGTACTTTACTAGATATGGTGCGATCTATGATGTCTCTTACTGATTTACCGCTATCGTTTTGGGGTTATGCTTTAGAGACGGCCGCATTCACGTTAAATAGGGCACCATCAAAATCCGTTGAGACGACGCCTTATGAACTATGGTTTGGCAAGAAACCAAAGTTGTCGTTTCTTAAAGTTTGGGGCTGCGATGCTTATGTGAAAAAGCTTCAACCTGATAAGCTCGAACCCAAAGCGGAGAAATGTGCCTTCATAGGATACCCAAAGGAAACTGTTGGGTATACCTTCTATCACAGATCCGACGGCAAGACATTCGTTGCTAAGAATGGATCATTTCTAGAGAAAGAGTTTCTCTCGAAAGAAGTGAGTGGGAGAAAAGTAGAACTTAACGAGGTAACTGTACCTGCTCCCTTATTGGAAAATAGTACATCACAGAAAAATGTTTCTGCGACACCTATACCAATCAGTGAGGAAGCTAATGATGATGATCATGAAGCTTCAGGACAAGATACTACTGAACCACATAGATCAACCAGAGTGAGATCCGCACCAGAGTGGTACGGTAATCCAGTTCTGGAAGTCATGCTACTAGATCATGATGAACCTACGAACTATGAAGAAGCGATGGTGAGCCCAGATTCCGCAAAGTGGCTTGAGGCCATGAAATCTGAGATGGGATCCATGTATGAGAACAAAGTATGGACTTTGGTTGACTTGCCCGATGATCGGCAAGCAATTGAGAATAAATGGATCTTCAAGAAAAAGACTGACGCTGACGGTAATATTACCGTCTATAAAGCTCGACTTGTCGCAAAAGGTTTTCAACAAGTTCAAGGGGTTGACTACGATGAGACCTTCTCACCCGTAGCGATGCTTAAGTCCGTCAGAATTATGTTAGCAATTGCTGCGTTTTATGATTATGAAATATGGCAAATGGATGTCAAAACTGCATTCCTGAATGGATTTCTGGAAGAAGAGTTGTATATGATGCAACCAGAAGGTTTTGTCGATCCGAAGGGAGCTAACAAAGTGTGCAAACTCCAGCGATCCATTTATGGACTGGTGCAAGCATCTCGGAGTTGGAATAAACGTTTTGATAGTGTGATCAAAGCATTTGGCTTTATACAGACTTTTGGAGAAGCCTGTATTTACAAGAAAGTGAGTGGGAGCTCTGTAGCATTTCTGATATTATATGTGGATGACATATTGCTAATTGGAAATGATATAGAATTTCTGGATAGCATAAAGGGATACTTGAATACAAGTTTTTCGATGAAAGACCTCGGGGAAGCTGCTTACATATTAGGCATAAAGATCTATAGAGATAGATCAAAACGCTTAATTGGACTTTCACAAAGCACATACCTTGACAAGATTTTGAAGAAGTTCAAAATGGATCAAGCAAAGAAAGGGTTCTTGCCTGTGTTACAAGGTGTGAAGTTGAGTCAGACTCAATGCCCGACCAATGCAGAAGATAGAGAGAAAATGAAAGATGTTCCCTATGCTTCAGCCATAGGCTCTATCATGTATGCAATGCTGTGTACCAGACCTGATGTGTGCCTTGCTATAAGTTTAGCAGGGAGGTACCAAAGTAATCCAGGAGTGGATCACTGGACAGCGGTCAAGAACATCCTGAAATACCTGAAAAGGACTAGGGATATGTTTCTCGTATATGGAGGTGACAAAGAGCTCACCGTAAGAGGTTACGTTGATGCAAGCTTTGACACTGATCCAGACGATTCTAAATCGCAAACCGGATACGTGTTTACTTTAAACGGTGGATCTGTCAGTTGGTGCAGTTCTAAACAAAGCGTCGTAGCGGGATCTACATGTTAAGCAGAGTACATAGCTGCTTCGGAAGCAGCGAACGAAGGAGTCTGGATGAAGGAGTTCATATCCGATCTAGGTGTCATACCTAGTGCATCGGGTCCAATGAAAATCTTCTGTGACAATACTGGTGCAATTGCCTTAGCAAAGGAATCCAGATTTCACAAAAGAACCAAACACATCAAGAGACGCTTCAACTCCATCCGGGATTTAGTCCAGGTGGGAGACATAGAGATTTGCAAGATACATACGGATCTGAATGTTGCAGACCCGTTGACTAAGCCTCTTCCACGAGCAAAACATGATCAGCACCAAGGCTCCATGGGTGTTAGAATCATTACTGTGTAATCTAGATTATTGACTCTAGTGCAAGTGGGAGACTGAAGGAAATATGCCCTAGAGGCAATAATAAAGTTATTATTTATTTCCTTATATCATGATAAATGTTTATTATTCATGCTAGAATTGTATTAACCGGAAACATAATACATGTGTGAATACATAGACCAACAGAGTGTCACTAGTATGCCTCTACTTGACTAGCTCGTTAATCAAAGATGGTTATGTTTCCTAACCATGAACAAAGAGTTGTTATTTGATTAACAAGGTCACATCATTAGTTGAATGATCTGATTGACATGACCCATTCCATTAGCTTAGCACCCGATCGTTTAGTATGTTGCTATTGCTTTCTTCATGACTTATACATGTTCCTATAACTATGAGATTATGCAACTCCCGTTTACCGGAGGAACACTTTGGGTACTACCAAACGTCACAACGTAACTGGGTGATTATAAAGGAGTACTACAGGTGTCTCCAATGGTAGATGTTGGGTTGGCGTATTTCGAGATTAGGGTTTGTCACTCCGATTGTCGGAGAGGTATCTCTGGGCCCTCTCGGTAATATACATCACATAAGCCTTGCAAGCATAATAACTAAGATGTTAGTTATGAGATGATGTACTATGGAACGAGTAAAGAGACTTGCCAGTAACGAGATTGAACTAGGTATTGGATACCGACGATCGAATCTCGGGCAAGTAACATACCGATGACAAAGGGAACAACGTATGTTGTTATGCGGTCTGACCGATAAAGATCTTCGTAGAATATGTAGGAGCCAATATGGGCATCCAGGTCCCGCTATTGGTTATTGAACGGAGACGTGTCTCGGTCATGTCTACATTGTTCTCGAACCGTAGGGTTCGCACGCTTAACGTTACGATGACAGTTATTATGAGTTTATGCATTTTGATGTACCGAAGGTTGTTCGGAGTCCCGGATGAGATCACGGACATGACGAGGAGTCTCGAAATGGTCGAGACATAAAGTTTGATATATTGGAAGCCTATGTTTGGACATCGGAAGTGTTCCGGGTGAAATCGGGATTTTACTGGATTACCGGGAGGGTTACGGGAACCCCCCGGGAGCCAAATGGGCCAACATGGGCCTTAGTGGAAAGGTGAGAGGGCAGCCCACATAGGGCTGCGCCTCCCCCCCTCTCCCTAGTCCTATTAGGACTAGGAGAGGGGCCGGCCACCTCTCTCTCTCTCCCCTTTAAAGGATTCCTAGTTGGACTAGGATTGGAGGGGGGAGTCCTACTCCCGGTAGGAGTAGGACTCCTCCTGCGCCTCCCTCTCTTTGGCCGGCCAGCCCCCCTCCCTCCAACCTTTATATACGGGGGCAGGGGACACCCCAAGACACACAAGTTGATCCTTGAGATCGTTCCTTAGCCGTGTGTGGTGCCCCCTGCCACCAAATTCCACCTCGATCATACCGTTGTAGTGCTTAGGCGAAGCCCTGCGTCGGTAGTACATCAAGATCGTCACCACGCCGTTGTGCTGACGGAACTCTTCCTCGACGCTTTGTTGGATCGGAGCCCGAGGATCGTCATCGAGCTGAACGTGTGCTAAGAACTCGGAGGTGCCGGAGTAACGGTGCTTGGATCGGTCGGATCGGGAAGAAGACGTATGACTACTTCCTCTATGTTGTGTGATCGCTTCTGCAGTCGGTCTGCGTTGGTACGTAGACAACACTCTCCCCTCTCGTTGCTGTGCATCACCATGATCTTGCGTGTGCGTAGGAAAATTTTCGAAATTACTACGTTCCCCAACAGTTTGGATATCGGAAGTGTTCCGGGTGAAATCGGGATTTTACCGGAGTACCGGGAGGTTACCGGAACCCCCCGGGAGCTAAATGGGCCTTAATGGGCCTTAGTGGAAGAAGAGGAGAGGCAGCCAGGGCTAGGGCCGCGCGCCCCTCCCCCCTAGTCCGAATAGGACAAGGAGAGAGGGGGCCGGCGCCCCCCTCCTTCTCTCTCTCTCTTTTTCCACCTCACGAATCCTATTCCAACTAGGATTGGGGGAGAAGTCCTACTCCCGGAGGGAGTAGGACTCCTCCTGGCGCGCCCTATGGTGGCCGGCCAGCCTCCCCCTCTTGAACCTTTATATACGGAGGCAGGGGCACCCCAGAGACACACAAGTTGATCCACGTGATCATAATCTTAGCCGTGTGCGGCGCCCTCTGCCACCATAGTCCTCGATAATATTGTAGCGGTGCTTAGGCGAAGCCCTGCGACAGTAGTACATCAAGATCGTCACCACGCTGTCGTGCTGATGGAACTCTTCCCCGACACTTTGCTGGATCGGAGTCCGGGGATCGTCATCGAGCTGAACGTGTGCTAAAACTCAGAGGTGCCGTAGTTTCGGTGCTTGATCGGTCGGGCCGTGGAGACGTATGACTACTTCAACCAAACGCTTCCGTTGTCGATCTACAAGGGTACGTAGATCACACTCTCCCCTCTTGTTGCTATACATCACCATGATCTTGCGTGTGCATAGGAATTTTTTTGAAATTACTACATTCCCCAACATCATTTGACTCCAACTATAAACTGTTCAAAAATCAGAATGGTGAAGTATTTGCAAGATATGTTGGCACTAACTACAGGAACGGTCCTCCTATGAAGAAAATCTGGGTTCCCAAAAGATGCCTTGAAAATCTTCAGGTGAATGTCATCATGACGCCACCTGTGAAGAATAGGAACCCCAAATCAAATTCTTCATATGGACCAAATTCTTCATATGGATCAAAGTCCTCATATGAACATCATCGTGCTAACCCGTTTGTTTCGCAGGGAAGATCTAAGGATTATGGATATGTGAATTATTCTTCAAATCATTATGTCCATAAGTCCTCGAAGAATTTCTCTGCCTATTCTTATGCTTACTCTAACCCCTCTTATGTGAAACGAAATGGATTGGCTTCTATGCCATCCTTCTCATATGGAGCTCGCGGAGTGATGAACTCTTTGCCACCCCTTCAGATGTGGGTGGTGAAGAAAAAGAACTAATCTCTTCTGCAGGGTCAGGTCTCCAGACATACGTAATCGTCTGAAGAATTTGCTGGAGACCTGAGTATGCCTGAAAGGACGTAGGCTAATCATGAAGAAATGAACTTTCATTTCTCACGTCCTCATACTGCTTTATCTGTTCTGTTGCTTGATGAAATTGATCTGATGAATGGATGTCATATTCTTCACTGATGAAGTATATGAGTTTGTAATCTACACTAATTCATCTGCAGGATGATCAACCCAAAGCCACTGAGTAGGTCCTTGATAGTGGATGTACAAATCACATGTCTGGTGACAAGAATCTATTGATGGATGTTCCATTATCTCCGTCGCATCTGAAGCATATCATCTTTGCCGACAAAGGCAAAAGTCAGGTATTGGGTCAAGGTAAGGTTGCGATCACAAAGGATCGACACATGGACAAAGTCATGCTTGTTGAGTCCTTAGGATACAACCTTATGTCTGTCCCAATGTTGTGTGATCTTGATATGGTTGTTGTCTTTGGAAAGTATCATTGTGTTGTGGTTATAGAAGCTGACAATTCCAAAGTCTTCAAAGGCTTTAGGAGAGGAGACCTGTATATTGTTGATTTCTCTACAGGACCACAACCAGCCGTGTGCCTACTTGCAAAAACTTCAGAAGGCTGGCTCTGGCATCGACGACTTGGTCATGCAGGCATGAGGAATTTGCACACGCTTGCGAAGAATAAGCATGTCATTGGCATCGAGAATGTCAAATTCCTCAAGGATCACCTATGCGGAGTCTGTGAAGCTGGGAAGATGACAAAGGCCAAGCATCCAGCGAAGACTATCATGACCACTACTCGCCCATTTGAATTGCTTCACATGGATCTCTTTGGTCCTAATCATTATTCTGCTGTTTCAAATGAAGCATCTCAATATGCCTTTGTTATTGTTGATGATTACTCTCGTTACACATGGGTACACCTTGTTACTTACAAACATGAAGTGCAGGAAGTCTTCAAACGATTTTCCTCGAGGGCTTCAACCAACTTTAGTGTGAAGATCAAGCACATCAGAAGTGACAATGGCACTGAGTTCAAGAATTTTGGTCTCGATGACTATCTTGATGAACTTGGTATTACTCATGAGTTATCTGCTCCTTACACTCCTCAGCAGAATGGCGTCGTGGAGCACAAGAACAGGACTCTTGCTGAGATGGCTCGCACTATGCTTGATGAATACAAAACGCCTCGTCGTTTCTGGACTGAGGCAATTGATACTACGTGCCACATCATCAACAGAGTATATCTTCACAAATTCTTCAAGAAGACTGCCTATGAACTCCTCACTGATAAGAAACCCAATGTAAGTTATTACAAAGTCTTCGGTGCTAAATGTTGGATTAGAGATCCTCATCACAACTCAAAATTTGCACCGAAAGCACATGAAGGTTTTAGGCTTGGTTACGGAAAGGACTCGCACACCTACAGAGTTTTCAACAACGTTCTTCACAAGATTGTTGAAACTGTAGATGTGCGGTTCGATGAAACTAATGGCTCGCAAAGAGAGCACCTACCTACTGTGATAGATGAACCAACACCTGAGGAAACTATCAAGTTCAAGGCTACTGAGGATGTCATTCCTACTGAAGAATCTGCTGAAGAATTCATTCCAGAACAAGAAGAACATCGAGCTAATGCACCTAAAGAAAATACTAAAGAAAATGGTGCTGAAGAAAATGCTGATCAAATTCCTCAACGACAACCAGCTCATCCTCGCATTGCAAAAGAATTGCAAGTTGAAAAGATCATCAATGACATCAAAGCGCCAGGTCCTCTCACACGCTCAAAAGCTTCACATTTATCTAACTTTTGTGGGCACTATGCTTTTGTCTCTATCACATAGCCCACTAAGGTAGATGAAGCATTTCTGGAGCCTGAGTGGATTCAGGACATGCAAGAAGAATTACATCAGTTCGAGCTCAACAATGTCTGGGAACTGGTCAAATGTCCAGATCCTCGCAAGCACAACATCATTGGCACAAAGTGGGTCTACCGCAACAAGCAAGATGAAAATGGCCGTGTGGTGAGGAATAAGGCACGGCTCGTAGCTCAAGGCTACACACAGGTTGAAGGAATTGACTTCGATGAAACTTTTGCACCTGTTGCTAGACTTGAGGCTATTCGCATATTACTTGCTTATGCTAACCATCATGATATCACTTTATATCAAATGGATGTGAAAAGTGCATTCCTCAATGGTAAGCTTGAGGAAGAAGTATATGTTGCTCAACCCCCAGGTTTTGAAGATCCAAAGAATCCTGACAAAGTCTTCAGACTCAACAAGGCCCTCTATGGCCTCAAGCAGGCCCCACGGGCATGGTATGATACCTTGAAGGAATTCTTCATGAAGAAAGGCTTCAAACCCGGTTCACTCGACCCTACTATTTTCACTAAATCTTATGATGGTGAATTGTTTGTGTGCCAAATATATGTTGATGATATTATCTTTGGCTGCACTAACCAACGTTATAGTGATGAATTTGCCTATATGATGAGTGAAGAATATCAAATGTCTATGATGGGAGAGTTGAAATTCTTCTTAGGTCTTCAAATTCGTCAACAACGCAATGGCATATTCATATCTCAGGAGAAATACCTCAAGGATGTACTGAGGAAATTCGGCATGCAAGATTGCAAAGGCGTCAAAATTCCTATGCCCACAAATGGCCATCTGTGCACTGATGAAAATGGTATCGACTTCGATCATAAGGTATACCGCTCCATGATTGGTTCTTTATTGTACTTATGTGCATCTAGGCCAGATATAATGCTTAGTGTTTGCATGTGTGCCCGATTTCAAGCTACACCGAAGGAATCACACCATAAGGCTGTGAAGCATATTCTTCGATATCTAGCTCACACACCAACACTTGGATTATGGTACCCCAAGGGCTCGGATTTTGATCTCATTGGATATTCTGACTCTGACTATGCTGGTGATCGTGTGGACCGCAAGTCAACATCTGGTACATGTCATTTCCTCGGACGATCTTTGGTCTGTTGGTCCTCAAAGAAACAGAACTGCGTATCACTATCTACTGCTGAAGCTGAGTACATTGCCGCTGGTTCTTGCTGTGCTCAATTGCTATGGATGAAGCAAACTCTCAAGGACTACAGCGTCAACATGAAGAATGTGCCTCTCTTCTGTGACAATGAGAGTGCCATCAAGATTGCTCACAACCCAGTTCAGCACTCGAAGACTAAGCACATTCAGATTCATCATCATTTTCTTTGTGATCATGTGTTGAAGGGCGACATTTCTATTGAACATGTGAAGAATGAAGAACAGCTAGCCGATGTCTTCACAAAGCCCTTGGATGAGAAGAGATTTAGCAAGTTGCGGTGTGAGCTAAATATCCTAGAATCTTCGAATGTTCTTTGAAAAGGACACTCATCCTAACACTTATGCAAAATTGATGACTTAGATGTGCAACACATGAAGAAATGTTTTTCTTCAATCAATGAAGATAACACTCTTAGTGTGAAGAAATTAACAAAGAATTTGATTCTTTGAACCCTATGATAATTGTACGCTGTGTCTGAAATCATCATTCTTATACGGTGGGTCACGCCACCACCAAAAGTTGAAATTCCTCAATTTTGCATTGTCTTCACTGTTTCCGTCGTTTTTCTTCATTGGCTTTATATATATATATATATATATATGATTTTATGTCCTCTACAACATTCACTTATTGCTAATTCTTCAAGTTGGTTTTTCTGCTAAGTGAATGTGATTGGACCCTTTCCCCCTCTATGCTATACTCAACCCAATCTGTTCACAAATTCTTCATGTGCGTTCTATTTGAAACTCGTTCAAAATCTTCACTGTGTCCTTGTCAGCTGAAGAAATTGCGAACGGAACTTTAAAACCTATCCTATCTAAATTTTCGGCGTTGCCGCTCAAACCGTTCCGCATCCCACGATACACTTATCCTTTCACCCATGATCGCACACGATCTCCACCTCTCAGTACGTGGGTGACACATGTCATGCGAATGAGAAGGGTCAGGGGCACGTTCGTCCAATTACTTCGGGTGAACAGTTTTTCACCGTGGCTATAAATACCCCTCTTCCCCTTCCTCACTTCTTTTACTCCGCTCGACCTCTCTCCAGCTCGAGCTTCTCAAACCCTAGCGTCGCCGGTGAGGAAGAGCTTCACTGCCTCGACCTCGCCGCCTCCGTACTCGCGCCGGCCGCGGAAATCTTCACTCCGCCGCCGCCGTAGCCGTCTTCCTCCACCGAGTTAGGGCGTGGAAGATCTACACAGACGAACTTCACATCTCCTCACTCCAGTTCGTCGTGTTCTTCATTCAGGGTAATTAAAAGTTACTTTTACTACCCTCATTGATTCGAATGTTTATCTACAAAATCTTCAAAGGTGTTTTTCTTCATATCCTCACACACTAAAACACCTCTCATATCACCTGATCTTGATTCGTTTCTCTAAGCTATGTTTTTCTTAAAGATTCCTCAAATGTGTGGATTCTTGATCTACACATCTCTGGAACCTAAGACAAAGAACGCTTAGTGAAATTCTTCAAGACTCAACTGGTCAAATTCCTCAAACTTGTTATTTTTTACTAAACCTTCTGAGAACGCATATGACCTCTCCAAATTCCTCGCAACTATACTCTGTTCACAGGTACTCATGTCAGCTACTGAATCACTAGGTTCTCATCAACTTAACTCATTTGCAGCATTCCTCAAAGAAAAGTTGCATACTTATTCAAAGAATTCAATTGTTCAAATTCCTCAACTGAAGACAATGGCTGATGGCAAAAAGCCACAGAAAGGAGGAAAGAGGGCTGAGGTCAACACAACGTTTGAGATCCCTGATGATATATATGCTGGGTACTGCACACCTCCCGAGGAAGACAAAAATCAGTGCAAGGTGCGCATTCAGAAGATAGAGAGGAGATGGGCAAGAGAGTGGAGGGAGTACATGTATGTTACTCCCAAGTACATGAAGAAATTCACACTCAATCCTCCATGCCCAAGACCTCCATTGGCACCTAGCCAAATAGCTGATCCCACCAGCCTCAAGCGCGGTGAGGACTATCCTGATGAATGACCCAAGTGCCAAGCCAAGTTGGCTAAGCAAGCCAGAGAAGCAGTGAGGAAATTCAATGAAGACTCTGCTGCTGCCTCTGCTGTCAAGCCGAAGAAGGCTATGTCAAAGAAGCCTGCACGCAAGCCAAGTGCTTCACCAATAGTGCCCTCAAGGCCAAGTTCCTCAGCAATGCCCTCACGGCCAGAATCCTCAAAGCCCTCACGGCAAATTCCTCATGCTGCTCCTGTTCCTCAAAAGTCCTCAGCTCCTCAGCCAAAGTTTTTGGATGCTCCGACAAAGTCCTCTACACCTGTGCATCTCGCCACGTGCCAAAGGACTACTGGCATCTCAATTGCCTCAGGAGCTTCAGCTAGTTCCTCAGCTGCACCAAATTCCTCAACGGGACCCTCTCTACTGAAGACAAAGGCCACTGCTGGATGAGGTCCTCGCCCTAGTCCTCAGAAGAAGCAGGTCGCCTTCCAAGTGTCGTCTGAAGAAGACGAAGCTGATGATGATGAACTTGCTGAAATCATCAGAGATAGGCAAGTCAGGGCCGCTAGAGCCAAGGGAACAACAAATGTGCCACTGCTTTTGGATCCCAAGTTGATCCTCGAATACATTGATGTTTGGCACAAGGACCCGAACACTCCCATGCCTGACTTCAAGCTGACTCCTGGCCAAAGTCACATGCTGAATCGCTTCATTCAAGAAGAAAAATGGAAATTTGAGAAGGCCAGGCAGATCAAGAAAGCGCAATACAAGAAGGAGCGCTATCTGAAGAAAAACGTTGTCTCTATGACAACTGAAGAACTTGTCACTACTCAATCTGAGATCAAGAAACTCAGTGATGAATTTGATGCATACCATGCTGATTGGCTTGGAGCCAAAGTTCGTTTTGTGAGACTCGCTGATAACTTCACCTCAAATGTTGCAGCCCCAACGCAATAGGAAGTTCCTCAGGCTGAAGCATATGCTCAGCTAACTGAAGAACATGCCAGCACCGCTGATGAAAATCAGGCTGCTGAAGAAAATGTGAGTTCCAGGGCTGATGAATGCATTCCAGCCGTTGAAGAAATTGTCAGGGCATCCACTAGTGGTGCGCTTGAAGAAACTGAAGAAAGCAGGGCAACTGCATCAGTTATGCCTGAAGAAAATCAAACAGATTCCTCTGCTCCTCCTGCACCAACACCAGCTCCGATCCTTCCATCTGCATCAGATGTGAAGAAAACCAAGGCTGTAGAGCATGCAACAGTGAAGAAAAGGAAAGCATCAGCTACTTCAGATTCTTCAGCTTCGAAGAAGATGAAGCCTTTGACCAGTTCATTTGCTAATCCCATTGATGCTGTTCCAATCTCAACCATGCCATCAAAGGACCTTGTTCATTTTGGTGAAGAATATGAGATCCCTAGTGGATGTGATGAAGAAAATCATTCTGCTGCTTCGTCAGAGCAGATTGATGAAGAAATTGAAGTGGATGCGATCCCTTCAACACCTGTTATCTCCTCGCCTATGCCTCAGTTCACAGCTGAAGAGGCTGGCATTGAAGAAATGGAAGATGAAGATGTGGACGTTGGCTGCTCCACACCAGTAATAAGTGATGAATTCTGGGAAAGTTAGCATCCAAACTCTCCAATGTTCACACCGTTGCAGCAAATACCTTAGTCCCCCGCACAAACTGTTCAAATGGGCTCTGAAGAAACTCACCCCACTTCATCTGTGTGTGAAGAAATTCCAGCCACTAGCGCTGAAGAAACTGCTGCTACTGAACATCTGAAGACATAGAGTGCCACTGAAGAGGAACCAGAAATTCCTCAGCCTGAAGAACCTGAGATTGCGATTCCTGAGGTTGTGATGCAACTCACTGACACTCCTCTGCCCAAGCCAAAGGATCCATTCTCATGCAAGCAAAAGTTCAAGGCTGATGATTTCTTCGGCGAGCACGTATTCTTCGAAGACTACAACCCATATGATTCTGCTCGTATAAGGAAGAGGCGTTTCTGGACTGCTAGTCAAGCAAATTTCTATTCCTCAGTGATGTTCAACAAAGAGAAAATCTTCTACCATGAGCACATTCCTCACGTGGATATGGAATCTCTGTCGTGTTTCATGCCAGTCCTCAATGTTCTTCATAACGCTGAACTGTTAAATTTTTGCTCTGACATCTGTGATTGGAATGAAGAACTGATTCTTCAATTTTATGCAACGCTGCACATCACAGGAGATTCTGAAGATGTGAATTCATGGGTGCTGGACGGATGTCTGAAAACACTCACGACACAGCACCAGCTTCTGAATTGCTTCGTGCCTTACCACTCAGTCCTCCCCTTGAAGAAGCTCGTTGCATCTACAGTGAACCTGAGCTTACAAATCACTACATGCAGGTTCTGATGAAACCTTTGAAGCCAGGTCAGGCCCCACGAACCAAATTCCTCGTGAAGGAATTACTTTATGTGCCCAGAACTGTCTATCATATTCTTACAAGGACAATGAGTCCTATCAAAGGCCACGACTCATCTGATGAGGAAATTGTTGGCATCATGAAGAATCTGGTATTCAACATCGTTCATGGCATTCTTGTCAATTATCACGATTTCTTCATGAGGACTCTGGCAAATGTTGCACTATCTCCGTTTGAGCTGAAGCCTTATGCACCTTGGATTATGAGATTCCTCAGGACAAGGTCTTCACTCAACTACAAAGCTGATTTTCAGAATCACCTCAGCTACTTGCCCCCGATTGAAGTCCTCAAGCAGACCTATTCGTCAGTTGATGAAAAGGGCAAGGCACCAGCTGTTATAGATGAAGGCATTCGTCCATTGGATGGACAGTTTCGCAAAGCTGCCTCTTATTCCACCAATGATGACTCTGCCACACATGACTCTGCCAATGCACCCAAGTCTACTCCTCAAGCCACTGCTCCTCGTGTGATGACTGATCGTGAGCTTCTGCTTAGTCTTCACCAGAAGGCGGATCGAAATCATAAATGGGTTAAGTGTCAGTTTGGTTCATTTCTTCACAACATGACTGCTACACACAATGCAGTGAAGAAAAACCATTACTACCTCCATGAAGTCTTCGGTCGCACCTGGGCAATACTATCACAGCTGTATGGTGAAGAAGATCTGAAGAAAATGGGTCTCATGGAAGATTTTGACTGGTCTGCACCTCCACCGAAGAAATTCAAGAAGGTCAAGGTTCCTTCCTTGGTGGCCAGCTCATATTCTTCATCGCGTGACACTGATGAGAATGAAGACTTGGACGACACTGCGGCAGGCCCTACTACGACAAACGACCCCAACAACGCTGGCGCTCCTTCATCAACTTGATATTCTTCAGGGGCGTTAGTCCTCATATTTGATCCTTTTGGTCATTTGATGACAAAGGGGGAGAATTTTGAGTTAGTCTTCAAGCGGGTCTTTCTATATGGGCGTTTTTTTAAGTTACAACTCTCATTCTTCTGAGACTTTATTGGATCGAGTTGTAAACTTAAACCCGATGGTGCTCTGATACTTTTGATATGTTTTTCTGCATGCTTATTCCTCATATATGCTAATGCACGCATGTTGAATTACACCAGTCACCATATTTCATCATGCATTTCAAATTCTTCACTGTTATATGTCAAATGCGTGTATGAATTACAAGATATATGGGGAGATCTCCATGATTCAACTCTTCAAGTGTGCATTGCTTCAAAAGCAAATTCCTCACTATGCACATCTTCAGGGGGAGTTCTTCTATATCTTGCAATCAAATTCCTCAATTTCAGTATTTACACTTCATATGTTTATCCCCGTTGAAAACTTAACCTATATTGTCATCAATCACCAAAAAGGGGGAGATTGTAAGTGCATCTAGTGCCCCTTAGTGATTTTGGTGTATTGAAGACTTATAGGTTAAGGGACTAATGCATTTGTGAGTGTACACAGGTCTATAAGTCTATGAGGAGTTTGATATTTACAGAGAAAGTCGACCCCTAAAAATGAAGTTCTTCGACTGAAGACTTTGGATTTCTGTAGACTTTGAAAGTGAAGAATTTGGTGTGACCTTGAAGACTTGGTATTCATTCGAGGAACATGAAGCGTGAAGACTTTTGTTTTCGTAGTTTCATTTTCTCTTTCTTGAGTCATAGGAGACACCACACTGTTAAAGGGGGTCGAGGAAATACTAAGGAAAAATTTCCATGTGATGCTCAACTCAAAATCCTACACCTACCAATCCCTTCGAGTGAAGCCATTGGAAATCTCATACAGTCCAGTCATATTCTTCAGTGACAGAGACGAAGTTCTTCTGGTCTCTGAGGAATTTGTTCTAACTGAGGAGTTAGGAATTCGCCAGTGTGGATTGCCTACATAGTAAGGAACATGATAGCCCTGAGGATTTTGCTACTCAAAATTCCGACCATTGCCGTGCTATGCGCCAGCTGTACCAAAATATCTATCCACCTAACGGTCATATCATTGAAGGGCATTTATGTCTTATCATGTCAGGCTGCTCCCTAGGGTATAAATAGTCGCCCCCTACAACCACTAGCTGGTTGGCTGCTCCGAGAGAAATTGACACTTGTCATTTGAGAGCAACCCATCCTCCGAGGACTTTGAGAGAAAATCATCAAGTGAGGAAAAACCCAAACCCAAACACCTACAAACCCCAAGTGATTGAGCATCACTGAAGAGATTGATCCTGCGTGGATCCGACGCTTGTTACCTTTGAAGACTGTGCTTCTTCCAGACGGTTAGGCGTCATGGTCTAGAGCATCCAAGAGGAATTGTGGATCGCCGAGTGACCAAGTTTGTGAAGGTTCGAAAGTCACCTGAAGACTTACCACGAGTGATTGGACGAGGTATGTGTGACATTAGTTCAAGGAGAATACGGTGAGGACTTGGTGTCCTGAGCTGCGTGTTCAGGACTGGGTGTCCGGGACTGTGTGTCCTCGAGTTTAAGTACTTAGCCGCTCCAACCAGACGTACAACTAAGACAGCAGTTGGAAATGGTCTACCAAATCATTGTCTTCAGCAAGCTTACTGGTTCTATTCCCTCAACTCTTTCATTTCCTCATAACTGTGTTGTGTGTTTGTTCATATCTGTGTTCGAAGAATTTGACTGAAGACTTTCTCAATTTCCTCAGTTCAACTTCTTCAATCTGTTTGTCTTCATCCTGTGTTATCCTGTGCTAACGCTTCCTGTACTATGTGCCTGTCTTCATTTCATCATGATGACTATGCTTGTATTCTGTTATGTTTACTTTTGAGTACTTATTCCGCTGCTAGTAGTTCTTCGCTAAGGAATTTCCTCACCGGCAAATTCCTCAGTGAAGAATTTCATAAAAATCACCTATTCACCCCCCTCTAGTCGATATAACGCACTTTCAAAGAGCTTCTCCCAAGTCTTCGAGATCAAGAGGAACAAATAAGGTCCATAGATGGGCACCTTACGATGGAACACAGCAAACTGAAGCTCACTCCACATGATATGAGAGACATCAAGTGGCTCAGGTTGTTGGAGACGCGCTTCCTCACACATGAGCATCATGTCCACAAGATAGGAACGCACCTTGTCCTTGTCGCCGATGCGAGGAAAAAGAGAGTTGCGGAAGATCCGGTGCATGATGTCAAGAAACAGTCTTCTTGTCATTGGGTAACTACTTCTCAACAAGGTAGGGCTGGAGCTTGTTCTTGGAAGCTGACTTGGGGTTGGCATGTGGACGGGCACCAACGGGCACATCAAGCCCCTCATCACGAACATGCAACAGATCCATGAACTCTTTCCACCCAGCAGTCATCCTCTTCCCATTTGTCATCCAAGTCATGGTTCGCTTCTCATCCGTGTGGAAGTGGATAGAAGCAAAGAACTGAGCCACAATCTTTGGGACAAAGTCAAGGTGGAACATGAGGATCCCCTCAATGCCAAACCGCTCCACCAAATCTAGAGGCTCACCAAAATATGCCAGGTTCTTCTTCAGATGTTCCATGTCAATCCACTGAACTAGTACATAGATGTTCTGCTTGGCGTTGATCACATCTAAGAAGATGAGATTTTGTTGCTTGGTCCAAAACAAGTCAGTCATCCTCTTCCCATTTGTCATCCAAGTCATGGTTCGCTTCTCATCCGTGTGGAAGTGGATAGAAGCAAAGAACTGAGCCACAATCTTTGGGACAAAGTCAAGGTGGAACATGAGGATCCCCTCAATGCCAAACCGCTCCACCAAATCTAGAGGCTCACCAAAATATGCCAGGTTCTTCTTCAGATGTTCCATGTCAATCCACTGAACTAGTACATAGATGTTCTGCTTGGCGTTGATCACATCTAAGAAGATGAGATTTTGTTGCTTGGTCCAAAACAAGTCATTTCCCCTGCTAAGTTCTCTAGGCTTGACGTAGGGGTTGAGCTTTCTTCAAATCATAAACTCCGCTTGAGGCATTTCAACCATGCCGACAGTTGGCTCCTTGATCTTGGTAGCTGTGGTCTTGACGTTGAGTTGTGGGGCACTGGAGCCCTCAAGAGCTTCTTGGTTGCGAAGACGCTTGGAGCTCGTGTCACGGCTGGGATTCGAGCGCCTTACACCAGAACCCGAGCCACCACCTAAGACACACAACGCAAACACACAAGAAGAGCAAGAAGGATTATTGCAAAGACCAAGGCCAAAACTGAACGAAACAAGTAGAAATGAGATTGTGTGTGGCAAAACAAAGTAAATTTTTAAGTCAATGGTAGTACGGAACCATGATGCAGAAGTAAAAATTTGCATCCGCTCTAGCCGCGGTAGTACTGCGCCGGGTTGGCACGGTAGTACCACGCTTAGAGCGGAACTAAATTTTTATGTCCGCGTGCCGGGCAGTAGTACCGCTCCAGTGGAGCGGTAGTACCGCACGGGGCGGACCTCGCATGTGCAGGTGGTAGTACCGCTCTAGAGGAGCGGTAGTACCGCACGGAATAGATCTTCACAAGAACGGATCTAGGAACATCCATAAAGCTAGATCGGTACTGTTGTTGATCAAAACTACATTGTTGCAACACACCAAGTAGCACATCTACGGCACTAGCACTCTCCTACAATCTCCTCTTGCAAAGATTTAGCCAAAAATCACAAGAACTACACATGCATCTCCCAAAACCTAGAAGCACAACAATGGGGCAAAGAGAGAGGGACTAAGGGAGATACCGGGTTCCATGGCAAGAGGGCGAGGTGGGGATCCATCCCACCGGTTGGAATGCGAGGAGAGTGGCCAGAGACGGAGATCCGGCAAGGTCCTTCGTCGCCATTCTTGGGCAAGAGAAAGAGAGACGAAGTGAGGGGAAGGGATGAATGGGTATGGGGGAGTTGGAACTCCCCCTGCCCGCACTTAACCCCCACGTGCTCTCGACAGTGCGGTAGTACCGCCCGGGTAGAAGTACCGCACACTGGGCGGTAGTACCGCTCTTCCAGCGACAGTAAAAAATTACTGCCGAGATTGTAACACCCACGATGCGGCTATATCTCCCACGTGTCGGGGCACGACTTACAGGCATAGCTGCATGGTAGATTTGTCGCAAGAGGGGTAATCTTCACACAATCCCATGTACTAAATAGAAAGGGATAAAGAGTTGGCTTACAATCGCCAATTCACACAAAGACAAGTTAAACATACATCATCCAGAATACAATCAAGGTCCGACTATGGAACCAAAATAAAAGAAGACAACCCCAAATGCTAGATCCCCGATCGCCCCAACTGGGCTCCACTACTGATCAACAGGAAACGAAACAACACAACAATCAAGATCTTCATCGAGCTCCCACTTGAGCTGCGTTGCGTCACCTGCACAGGTATCATCGGCACCTGCAACTGTTTGGAAGTATCTGTGAGTCACGAGGACTCAGCAATCTCACACCCGCGAGATCAAGACTATTTAAGCTTATGGGTAGGAAAGGGTAGAGGTGGAGCTGCAGCAAGCACTAGCGTATATGGTGGCTAACTTACGCAAAAGAGAGCGAGAAGAGAAAGCAAAGCACGGTCGAGAAGCTAATAGTGATCAAGAAGTGATCCTGAAGCTACTTATGTTCAAACATAACATGAGACCGTGTTCTCTTCCTCGACTCCACTGAAAAGAGACCATCATGGCTACACACACAGTTGCTTCATTTTAATTAAGTTAAGTGTCAAGTTCTCTACAATCGGACATTAACAAATTCCCATCTTCCCATAACCGCGGGCACGGCTTTCGAAAGTTCAAACCCTGCAGGGGTGTCCCAACTTAGCCCATCACAAGCTCTCAGGGTCAATAAAGGATATCGCTTCTCCCAGGAAGACCCGATCAGACTCGGAATCCCGGTTACAAGACATTTCGACAATGGTAAAACAAGACCAGCAAAGCCGCCCGAATGTGCCGACAAATCCCGATAGGAGCTGCACATATCTCGTTCTCAGGGCACACCGGATTGTCCAGGATTCCGGTAGGCCAACCTAGAGTTGCCCCTGGTGGCCACCGGCGGTTGACAGGTTGGACCAACACTCAGAGGAGCACTGGCCCGGGGGGGTTAAAATAAGATGACCCTCAGGCTCCCGAAACCCAAGGGAAAAAGGTTTAGGTGGCAAATGTTAAAACCAAGGTTGGGCCTTGCTGGAGGAGTTTTATTCAAAGCGAACTGTCAAGGGGTCCCCATAACACCCAACCGCATAAGGAACGCAAAATCAAGGAACATAACACCGGTATGACGGAAACTAGGGTGGCAAGAGTGGAACAAAACACTAGGCATAAGGCCGAGCCTTCCACCCTTTACCAAGTATATAGATGCATTAATTAAATAAGAGACATTGTGATATCCCAACATATCCATGTTCCAACATGGGACAAACTTCAGCTTCACCTGCAACTAACAACGCTATAAGAAGGGCTGAGCAAAAGCGGTAACATAGCCAAACAACGGTTTGCTAGGAAAGGTGGGTTAGAGGCTTGACATGGCAATATGGGAGGCGTGATATAGCAAGTGGTAGGTAGCGTGGCATAGCAAATAGAGCGAACAACTAGCAAGCAAAGATAGAAGTGATTTCAAGGGTATGGTCATCTTGCCTGAAATCCCGCAAGGAAGAAGAACGAGTCCATGAAGAAGACAAACAGACGTAGTCGAACGAATCCTCACAAACGCGACGTTATCGGAACTAACCCGAAGAAGCAACACCTGAAAGAAGCAAACAACATAGTAAACAACCATCACATCAACATGGCATGATGCACAACCAAGTATGATGCATGTCCGGTTTAATGAAGCATGGCATGGCAAAGTGCACAAGCAAACCTACAAACTAAGTGGAGCTCAATATGCAACTCCGTTGCATATTGGCGAAACACCACGTGACTTATTTAGTTCTCTCCCATTTAAACTACTCAACAAAATTAAATGTTGTTTAAACATGGCAAGAGGTGGAGCATAAGTAAACTAAACATTTAGGCAAGTTTAAATGAGGCCGGAAATAACAAACAACAAGTCTGGAAACTCCTCATGTGCATATTTTAGGTCTGGTACTGATCTGCCCCTACTGATCTGCCCCAAAGCATATTTTAGAGTTGTTAAACATGCAAAGTGATGCCACCATGTTAAACTAGGCATTTTCCACCCCATTTACATATAAAGTTTATTAAATTTGGAGCTACGGTTGTTAAGTTATGAAATAAAGCATTTTAACATGGCATTATGCAAAATAACACAAACAACATTTTAAACATTTTTGACATAGATGAAAGTAGCATTTTATCAAACTACACAAAATTCTAAGCATTTTACATGTACAACACATTTTAATATGATGCACGGTTCATGAGTTATTAAATGCATGATGTCCAAGGGTTTTTCTGCAAAACTGTAAAACACTGGATAATAGATAAATTCGCAGATCTGGGAAAAAAACCTACACAGGACGAAAGTAACACTGGAGCAGGCCCAACCGAAGAAAAAAACAAAGGGGCGCTGGGGGGGGGGGTTTCTCACCATGGGCCAAGCCCAGTCGGTGGAAGAGGCAGGCCGACGGGCGCTAGCTGGGCCGGACGAAGTGGGCTGCTTGGGTCTTGACTGGATCAAACGAGGAGGAGGAGGAGGGGCCGCGTTCAACACTCGAGGATGTGCGTTGTGAAGCGCTGCTCGACCTGAAGTGGAGGAGATGTAGGGGAAGCAGGGCAGCAATGGTGCGGACGGCGATGGGATCCGGGTGAAGAGGGCCTTGGCGCGACGCGGGTGACATGGCGGCGCGGACAGGGCGACTTGGCGCTGGTCCACGCGGGCGCTGGAACGGGTCAACGTAGGGGCTCCAACGAGCGGCGGGAGTTAGCACGGCGTGGTGGCGGTCGACGGACGGCTGGATCGAGGGGGCTTAGCGACGTGGATGCCGGAGTTGGGGTCCTCGGCCACGGGGTGTGGAAGGAGGAGCTCGTGCTCCTGGTTGCTCCTCGGGAGGCGCGAAGCAGAGGAGGCCGGTGCCTCATGGGCTGTGTGGGGACGAGGAGGCGTCAGGGAGCACTGCTAGGGAAGGAGCACGGGCGGCACACCAGCGACAAGGCTCATGGTGCAGGCGGGCAGAGGAGGCCGGCAAGCGGCGCCACTCGAAGGAGGTCGAGGGAAGCTCGAGGCCATGGCGGCGGCGTCCTGTTGGTGCTCGCCGGCGGCGAGGTTCGCTGGGGTGGCGGGCAAGGATGGCGCCTTGGGCGTCCTGGTTAGCAGAGGAGGCCGAGGCTCCATGGCCAAAGAACAGCAGCGGTTCTGAGAGGAGGAGGTTGCAGGCGGCCGGCGGTTGGGCCTGCTAGAGGTCGCCGGAGCGACGGTCGGATCGGGCACATGCACGATGGTGGAGCTGCAGCTCGGGGATGGGCGTGTGTGCAGGGAAGCCCTGGCTCACGTGGGATTTGAGCGACGGCGGTGGTTGGATGGCGAGGAACTCGAGGGAGGTGGCTGGTTGGCTCGATGAGAAAACAGAGGAGGAGTTGCGGCGATGGAACAAGCTCCCGAGAAACAAGGGAGAGTGGGTGGCGGCGTCTGGGAGGACTAGATGGATGGATGGGACAGCTAGGGTTTCATCTGTGTATAAATAGCAGGTGGGTTAAACTAGGGGCTATCCGGTCCCTCCGATTAAAATCGAGCGGTCGAGAAAAATAGACTAGGAAGCCCAAATAAGAAAACGGTGATGTTTTATATATGTTTGGGGATGATCCGGATCCAACGGTGACGACTGCCCGGGTCGGGTCTGAGGAAGTTTCGGACGCGCACGAGAGGTCTATGCATGGCGCAAAGAGGGGTAGGCTGGGCCTAGGTGGACTGTGGAGAGCGGGTTGGTATGAGAGAAGAGGGGAGAGATGCAGCCCGACACGGTTTCCGGAGACTGAAAATGTCCAACGAAAAGACCGGCTATACTGCCGCTATAGGTTAACCATTGGGGCGTCAAACAGACTCCGAATGCGATGAAACTTGGCAGAGGGCCTACTGGCAACATAACAACACCGCATGCCAACTTTCAACCCATTCCGAGAACATTTTCCGACCACTTGTAAAATAATATTTCGGAGGTGCCACGGGCGCGTGCAAGTGTGTCTGGGCTCAGAACGGACAACGGAAGGAACGGGGAAACCTGGACAGATGCAAGTTTTGAAAACATGATGATGCAATGCACATGATGACATCGCAAGATGGAACATGCAAGCAAATGACATGACAAAGACAGTGAATAACTAGAAGACACCTAGCGCAATGGTCTCGGGGCATCACAACACTCCACCACTACGAGAGGATCTCGTCCCGAGATCTAGGATGGCACCGGAGAGAAAACGGAAGAGGAAGAGGTAAAACTAAGTTGCTTCTTTGACCAATGAGTGAAACCAAAGAACCTTGCGAGGTTGAACAAATCGAAAGAAAGAATATAATGGAGATGAACAAAGTTGAAAACACTCCGTTAGAAAAGAGGAACAAGGAACCTTACTAGAGCCTTGTAGGTTGAAAGACATAAGAAAAAGGGTTGCAATGGACAAGAAGTACATGCAAGCACTCTGGTAGAAACGAGATGCACAAGGAAAGATAAGGATCAAATACGACAACACTCTGGTTGGAAATGGAAGGCAAAGAATATGAACTTGACAAGATGAGAGGATACTTGATGAAATTAACAAGACACTGCCTCCGGAACTATTGAAAGAGTGGAACGAGGAGTAAGAAAGATCTCAGACAGCACTCCGGTTGAGAAGGAAGGCAAAACTTGATAAGATGAGAGAACTTGAATGGATGACACGACACTCCGGTTGAATGGATAAGCATGAAAAGAACACGGTCCTCACAATTCGGGATGATGAGTGAAGAGAGCAACATCACATACCTCCGGAACAAAAGAATAGAAACTAGATTGTTTGGATAAAAGAATGGAGTTGCAAATGCCAACTTCTACCACAAATGAGCTTGGAAGGCACCCTTACAAGAAGGTTATAACGGAGTTTTTGGAAAACCAACAACGAAAAGAGTAAGCTTGTTGTGGGCTTATGGAAAACATCTCGAAATCTTGAGGTGAAATTCTGCCACATACGAAAAACGATAGGTTGGGTTGATATGAACAAGGAGACAAGAAACTTATTTCGCCGGGAGGATAAATGAAGAACTTGGTTCATTTATGAGCACCATAAATAGCAACAATCCTTAGGGAAAGCTCTAGGTGAAATATAACCCAAGATAACTCCAATGAAGAGATTGATGGGTTGCAAGGGATCTCATGAACGAATTGAAAAAGATGGGTTTAAAATATGTCATTTCGGCCAACTTGTGAATCATGAAACATGAAGGAAGCTGTCAAAACGACATAACACCACCTGAAAAAGATAAGATAGAAAGAATTGCACTTCGGAATGCAAGATGAAGAATACTTGAAGTATAGCTTGGCGGATCATAGCTTCGAGAGATATCTTGAAGAACAATTGAAGAATGAAAAGAATCCTTGATGAACCACCATGTAGCCTCCATGAAGAACTCCGGTAATAAAGATGATAAAAGAAAGAGAAGTTGGGAAGAACTCCGGGAGAAGCCTTGCAATGATTACATGGAGCTTCGTGATGATATAACCGAGAAAACTTGGAACTACGGAAAGAAAGATGAACAAATTAAATCAAAAAAATTGATGAACCTCCGGAATAAGGAGTTGAATATACTCGATGAAACAAGAATAAGAATTACATTATGCTTATCCTTCATCAATTTCAATTGATGACAAGTAGCGGATTTGGCATACTACTTATTCCTGTTGAAAAGGATTGATGAGAGGTATAGCGCAGACTTGAATAAGGTCTTGATGGATCCACCGGTGGGGTTTGGAAACGACGAATGAATTGATATGAAAAACAAAGGAAGAGAAATCTTGAACAAACCACCATAAGAATTGAAAATGAACGAAGAAAATATAAGGAAACACCGGGAAATATTAGAGAACGAAAGAAGATACTTGAGGGAATTTAGATACATGAGAACGAAGAGATCACGATCTGATTAGAGAAAACTTGAACGATGCCTCGGAAGAATTTGAGAGCGAGAGCTGAAAGCTGGAATGAGTAAATCTGAAATGATGGGCTTTGGAGAATCAAACTGAAAAGACTCTTGGATTGCTTCGGATGGGTGAAAAGATTTCTCACAATCGAAAACAATTATGAGAGGATGGCAACAAGCTAGAACCATGAATCTTGAAGAGAATGGAGCAAGATTGAGAGAAAAATCTTTTTTGGTCTTCAAATGCAGAGAATGGCGATGAGAAAGACCACCATGAATTGTTGAGATACTCCAGGATGAAAATTAGAAAGGTCGAACCAATGATGAAAAGAATTTGAAAGATGTTGGTGAAAGACATTTGACTGATGATGATCCATTCTTACGTCAAACTTTGAAATGAATTTAAGAATAACTCTGGGAAAAGTAGAAGAGTCAGGTAAGATCCTGGGAAAAGACCTGTGGGTTAGGGCCCACTCAAGAGAAACATCATTGGAATGATTTAAAAGAGAGGTTGCGCCGGTTTAATTAAATTGCTCAAAAGAGATAACAGCCTCGAGATATCTTGAACAGATAAGGAACGAAAACACGAATCTCCTGAGATATCTTCAGCACTCCGGATATGAATAGAGAGAGATGAACGATTAAGAGGTGCACCGGCATGAGAAAAACATTTGAAACGAGGAAAAGATATGATCAACAAAGCTTGACTTGAATCCACCGGAGAAGAAAACGAGTGAAGAGTGACGAACTTGAAGCTCCCTTAGCATCTTCATAAGAAACATCAGGTAAAACATTGAAAGAAAAGTATGAAGAGACTTCTCACAAATAAAAGGATACATGATTAAGAAATCTGAATCCTTGAAGAAAAGGTTGGGAGGGCGGGAAAACAAAGGCAACTTGGGACGGATGAAACAAATAACGTTGAGCAGACTTTGAGTTGATCTTGCGGATGTTGAAAATGATCAGATCCACTTGAAGAGAAGCACACCGGTTGGAAAGAATTGACATGACAATCTCGATTATCATGAAGGATTAGCATCCACATAGATATATGAGAACACTGCTTAGGAAAGGTATGGAATGAACACTTGACATCGAAGCAACTCGAATACCACAACTTAAAACAAAACAAAGGTATTGGCTTGCCGAATAAGCCGGAAACAAACATATGATAGATCCCATATCGTATCATGTGTCTGTTCGAAAGATATCCTATGAGCTACTTAAATTCCCACTTATAAACTCCCGAAACTTTCTGGTTATGCAATCAGGTGTTGGGGATACAGGGGAAGCATAATATCTCACCCAAACTAACAATACCTACATCCAGCTGTATCCATCCTTCAACACATAACCAAGAAACCTTCGGAAATCGTGTACCTCAACCTTCGAAAAGCATCCGTTATACGAGTTATGGAAATACTCCCGAACTCCCGCCCCAGTACTGGGTGGCGTCGAGGTTATCTCACCAACAACTGCATAAAAGAGATTTTCGATGTCGGCGAGCTCAGGTATTCCAGAATTTCAATGATAAAATTGTGACAACAACACCTCGGAGCTCAACTCCTCGGGACACTGCCACAACCCCTAAATGTCAGGAGGCACCAAGAACAATGTTCTCATCACAAAACCATCGGAACGATTCCAAGATACCCGCGTGATCCTAAAAAAAATTCATGAAATTTTAGGAGCGAAAAGTCAAAACTTATACGTCAGGAGGACTCACCAGAGCGACGAAGGGACTGAGGAGTAAAAGAATCCTACTCTCTGATATATATAATCCTAAGACTCAAAACATTTTGGTCTAGACTCAACAACGTCAGCGAGTCGATCAAGTAGGGGGCTCCTAAGTCGGGGAAGGCTCTGATACCAACTTGTAACACCCACGATGCAACAATATCTCCCACGTGTCAGGGCACGACTTAGAGGCATAGCCGCATGGTAGATTTGTCTCAAGAGGGTAATCTTCACACAATCCCATGTACTGAATAGAAAGGGATAAAGAGTTGGCTTACAATCGCCACTTCACACAAATACAAGATAAACATACATCATCCATAATACAATCAAGGTCCGACCATGGCACCAAAATAAAAAGAAGACAACCCCAAATGCTAGATCCCTGATCGCCCCAACTGGGCTCCACTACTGATCAACAGGAAACGAAACAACACAACGATCAAGATCTTCATCGAGCTCCCACTTGAGTTGGGTTGCGTCACCTGCACGGGTATCATCGGCACCTGCAACTGTTTGGAAGTATCTGTGAGTCACGAGAACTCGGCAATCTCACACCCGCGAGATCAAGACCATTTAAGCTTATGGGTAGGAAAGGGTAGCGAGGTGGAGTTGCAGCAAGCACTAGCATATATGGTGGCTAACTTACGCAAAAGATAGCAAGAAGAGAAAGCAAAGCACTGTCAAGAAGCTAATAGTGATCAAGAAGTGATCCTGAAGCTACTTACGTTCAAACATAACACGAGACCGTGTTCTCTTCCCGGACTCCCCCCAAAAGAGACCATCACGGCTACACACACGGTTGATTCACATTAATTAAGTTAAGTGTCAAGTTCTCTACAACCAGACATTAACAAATTCCCATCTGCCTATAACCGCGGGAACGGCTTTCGAAAGTTCAAACCCTGTAGGGGTGTCGCAACTTAGCCCATCACAAGCTCTCATGGTCAACGAAGTATATTCCTTCTCCCAGGAAGACCCGATCAGACTCAGAATCCCAGTTACAAGACATTTCGACAATGGTAAAACAAGACCAACAAAGCCACCCGAATGTGCTGAAAAATACCAATAGGAGCTGCACATATCTCATTCTCAGGGCACACCGGATTGTCCAAGATTCCGGTAGGCCAACCCAGAGATGCCCCTGGTGGCCACCGGCAGCTGACAGGTTGGACCAACACTCAGAGGAGCACTGGCCCTAGGGGGTTAAAATAAGATGACCCTCGGGCTTCGGAAACCCAAGGGAAAAAGGCTTAGGTGGCAAATGTTAAAACCAAGGTTGGGCCTTGCTGGAGGAGTTTTATTCAAAGCGAACTGTCAAGGGGTCCCCATAACACCCAACCGCGCAAGGAACGCAAAATCAAGGAACATAACACCGGTATGACGGAAACTAGGGCGGCAAGAGTGGAACAAAACACCATGCATAAGGCCGAGCCTTCCACCATTTACCAAGTATATAGATGCATTAATTAAATAAGAGATATTGTGATATCCCAACATATCCATGTTCCAACATGGGACAAACTTCAGCTTCACCTGCAACTAACAACGCTATAAGAGGGGCTGAGCAAAAGCGGTAACATAGCCAAACAACGGTTTGCTAGGAAAGGTGGGTTAGAGGCTTGACATGGCAATATGGGAGGCATGATATAGCAAGTGATAGATAGCACGGCATAGCAAATAGAGCGAACAACTAGCAAGCAAAGATAGAAGTGATTTCGAGGGTATGGTCATCTTGCCTGAAATCCCGCAAGGAAGAAGAACGGGTCCATGAAGAAGACAAACAGACGTAGTCGAACGAATCCTCACAAACGCAACGTTATCGGAACTAACCCAAAGAAGCAACACCGGGAAGAAGCAAACAACATAGTAAACAAGCATCACATCAACATGGCATGATGCACAACCAAGTATGATGCATGTCTGGTTTAATGAAGCATGGCATGGCAAAGTGCACAAGCAATCCTACAAATTAAGTGGAGCTCAATATGCAACTCCGTTGCATATTGACGAAACACCACGTGACTTATTTAGTTCTCTCCCGTTTAAACTACTCAAGAAAATTAAATGTTGTTTAAACATGGCAAGAGGTGGAGCATAAGTAAACTAAACATTTAGGCAAGTTTAAATGAGGCCGGAAATAACAAACAACAAGTCCAGAAACTCCTCATGTGCATATTTTAGGTTTGGTACTGATCTGCCCTAAAGCATATTTTAGAGTTGTTAAACATGCAAAGTGATGCCACCATGTTAAACTAGGAATTTTTCCACCCCATTTACATATAAAGTTTATTAAATTTGGAGCTACGGTTGTTAAGTTATGAAATAAAGAATTTTAACATGGCATTGTGCAAAATAACACAAACAACATTTTAAACATTTTTGACATAGATGAAAGTAGCATTTTATCAAACTACACAAAATTCTAAGCATTTTACATGTATAACACATTTTAATATGATGCACGGTTCATGAGTTATTAAATGCATGATGTCCAAGGGTTTTTCTACAAAACTGTAAAACACTGGATAATAGATAAATTCACAGATCTGGGAAAAAAACCTACACAGGCTGAAACTAACACTAGAGCAGGCCCAACAGAAGAAAAAAACAAAGGGGGCGCTAGGGGGTTTCTCACCATGGGCCAAGCCCAGTCGGTGGAAGAGGCAGGCCGACGAGTGTTGGCTGGGCCGGACGAAGTGGGCTGCTTGGGTCTTGACTGGATCGAACGAGGAGGAGGAGGGGGTGCGTTCAACGCTCGAGGATGAGTGTTGTGAAGCGCTGCTCGACCTGAAGCGGAGGAGATGTAGGGGAAGCAGGGCAGCGATGGTGCGGGCGGTGATGGGATCCGAGCGAAGAGGGCCTTGGCGCGACGCGGGTGACATGGCGGCGCGGACGTGGCGACTTGGCGCTGGAACGGGTCAAGGCAGGGGCTCCAGCGAGCGGCCGGAGGTAGCATGGCGCGGTGGCGGTCGACGTTCTCCTGGACGGCTGGATCGAGGGGGCTTGGCGACGTGGACGCCGGAGTTGGGGTCCTCGGCCGCGGGGTGTGGAAGGAGGCGCTCATGCTCCTGGTTGCTGCTCGGGAGGCGTGAAGCAGAGGAGGTCGATGCCTCACGGGCTGTGCGGGGACGAGGAGGCGTTGGGGAGTGCTGCTGGGGAAGGAGCACGGGCGGCACACCAGCGACAAGGCTCGCGGTGCAGGCGGGCAGAGGAGGCCGGCAAGGGACGGCACTCGGAGGAGGTCGAGGGATGCTTGAGGCCATGGCGGCGGCATCCTGTTGGTGCTCGCCGGCGGCGAGGTTCGCTGGGGTGGCGGGCAAGGATGGGGCCTTGGGCGTCGCGGTTAGCAGAGGAGGCCGAGGCTCCATGGCCGGAGAATGGCAGCGGTTCAGAGAGGAGGAGGTTGTAGGCGGCCGACGGCTAGGCCTGCTAGAGCTCGCCAGAGCGACGACCAGATCGGGCACATGCGCGATGGTGGAGCTGCAGCTCGGGGATGGCCGCGCGTGCAGGGGAGCCCTGGATCACGTGGGATTTGAGCAGCGGCGGTGGTTGGATGGCGAGGAACTCGAGGGAGGTGGCTGGTTGGCTCGATGAGAAAACTGAGGAGGAGTTGCGGCGATGGAACAAGCTCCCGAGAAACAAGGGAGAGTGGGTGGCGGTGGCTGGGAGGATTAGATGGATGGATGGGACAGCTAGGGTTTCATCCGTGTATAAATAGCAGGTGGGTTAAACTAGGGGCTATTCAGTCCCTCCGATTAAAATCGAGCGGTCGAGAAAAATAGACTAGGAAGCCCAAATAAGAAAACGGTGATGTTTTATATATGTTTGGGGATGATCCGGATCCAACGGTGACGACTGCCCGGGTCGGGTCCGAGGAAGTTTCGGACACGCACGAGATGTCTATGCACGGCGCAAAGATGGGTAGGCTGGGCCTAGGTGGACTATGGAGAGCGGGTTGGTCTGAGAGAAGAGGGGAGATATGCAGCCCGACACGGTTTCCGGAGACCGAAAATGTCCGGCGAAAAACCGGCTATACTGCCGCTATAGGTTAACCGTTGGGGCATCAAATAGACCCCGAATGTGATGAAACTTGGCAGACGTCCTACTGGCAACATAACAACACCACATGCCAACTTTCAACCCATTCCGAGTACATTTTCCGGCCACTTGTAAAAATAATATTTCAAAGGTGCCATGGGCGCGTGTAAGTGTGTCTGGGCTCAGAACGGACAACAGAAGGAACGGGGAGACCCGGACGGATGCAAGTTTTGAAAACATGACGATTCAATGCACATGATGACATGGCAAGATGCAACACGCAAGCAAATGACATGGCAAAGATAGTGAATAACTAGAAGACACCTGGCGCAACGGTCTTGGGGCGTCAGAGCGATGGAGGAGGTAGTACCATGCTGTGGGCGCAGCTGTGCAAGCACAGGAGCCACCCACCTCCAGTGGTAGTATCGTGGCTTGCCACGGTAGTACTGTACACCCAAGAAAGTGCATGTTTCGACAAAACAGAAAAACACGGCTTTGCAATGCATACTTCGAGCAACCGGACATGCAAAAGAGCACAAATTAAGCAACTAAAACACAAGCAAGGCCTAAAAGAAAGCAAAAAGACAACAAGGAGCAAACACGAACCAAAACCTCTCAAGAAGAGAGGGCGGTGGCCGGAGCCACCTACGTTTGAGTCAATTGGTATGGCACCGCGGAGAATTATCCTTGGGCCCATGACCAAAACTCGTCTTTGAAGCACAAGTACCATCAACAATGGTGAATGTGAAAGATTTGATCAATTTATGCATAATGGGGGGAGGGAGAGTTCATTGAGAGAACAACACTCCCCCTATGTCCATGCCTACACCTAAACAAGACATCAAGATGAGTATGGTGGGGTCTGCAAAGGTTCAAGCCACATTGCTCAAATCAATGATATTTAGCTCATGCCTTAACTCGCGAGTCTTGCTTCATCCAAAGGCTTCATGAAAATATTTGCAAGATTATCATGAGTGTTGACATAGTTGAGCTCAATTTCCCCTCGCCTGATGTGATCCCGGATGAAGTGATACCGAATCTCAATATGCTTTGTCTTGAAGTGTTGCACCAGGTTGAGAGAAATCTTGATGGCACTTTCATTGTCACACCAAAGAGGCACTTTGTCACAAATGACACCGTAATCCTTTAAAGTTTGCTTCATCCATAGAAGTTGAGCACAACAACTATCGGCGGCCACATACTCGGCCTTAGTGGAAGAGAGAGACATGCAACTTTGCTTCTTAGAAGCCCAACTCACCAAAGAGCAACCAAGAAATTGGCACCCTCCGGAAGTTGACTTCCTATCCACTTTGTCTCCCGCCCACTCAGAGTCCGAAAATCCCACAAGGTTGATGTTTTCTCCTCTTGGGTACCAAGACAAAGTTTGTGGTATGAGCCAAATATGGAAAGATTCGCTTGACCGCCACATAGTGGCTTTCCTTAGGTGCGTTGAAACCATGCACAAATTCCCACACTCAACATGATATCCGGTCTAGATGCACAAAGGTAAAGCAAGGAGTCAATCATGGAACGATATACCTTTTGATCCACCGCTTTACCATTGGGATCGATGTCAGATTGGCATTTGACGGGCATTGGAGTAGAAGCCGGCTTGACATAACTTAGCTTGAATATCTTGAGCATGTCTTGAGTGTATTTGGCTTGGTTGATGAAGCTTCCTTCTCTTCTTTGTTTGATTTGGAACCCGAGAAAGAACTTCAACTCTCCCATCATGGACATCTTGAACTTCGAGGTCATGAGTGCGGCAAACTCCTCATTGAAAGCTTTGTTAGGAGAACCAAAGATAATATCATCAACATATAGTTGGCATACAAACAACTCCCCTTTGACCTTCTTAGTAAAAAGAGTGGGGTCGATTTTCCCAATTTCAAACCCACGATCTTGCAACAACTCGGTAAGGTGCTCATACCACGCACGTGGGGCTTGTTTAAGGCCATAGAGTGCTGATGACCCACAAGTATAGGGGATCTATCATAGTCCTTTCGATAAGTAAGAGTGTGAAACCCAATGAGGAGCAGAAGGAAATGATAAGCAGTTTTTAGTAAGGTATTCTCTGCAAGAACTGAAATTATCGGTAACAGATAGTTTTGTGATAAGGTAATTTGTAACGGGTAACAAGTAATAAAATTAAATAAGGTGCAACAAGATGGCCCAATCCTTTTTGTAGCAAAGGAAAAGCATGGACAAACTCTTATATAAAGGAAAGCGCTCCCGAGGACACATGGGAATTATCGTCAAGCTAGTTTTCATCACGCTCATATGATTCGCATTCGGTACTTTGATAATTTGATATGTGGGTGGACCGGTGCTTGGGTACTGTCCTTACTTGGACAAGCATCCCACTTATGATTAACCCCTCTTGCAAGCATCCACAACTACAAAAGAAGTATTAAGGTAAACCTAACCATAGCATGAAACATATGGATCCAAATCAGCCCCTTACGAAGCAACGCATAAACTAGGGTTTAAGCTTCTGTTACTCTAGCAACCCATCATCTACTTATTACTTCTCAATGCCTTCCCCTAGGCACAAACAATGGTGAAGTGTCATGTAGTCGACGTTCACATGACACCACTAGAGGAAAGATAACATACGACTCATCAAAATATCGAACGAATACCAAATTCACATGACTACTTATAGCAAGACTTCTCCCATGTCCTCAGGAACAAACGTAAGTACTCACAAAGCATATTCATGTTCGTAATTAGAGGGGTATTAATATGCATAAAGGATCTGAACATATGATCTTCCACCAAATAAACCAACTAGCATCAACTACAAGGAGTAACCAACACTACTAGCAACCCATAGGTACCAATCGGAGGTTTTGAGACAAAGATTGGATACAAGAGATGAACTAGGGTTTGAGATGAGATGATGCTGGTGAAGATGTTGATGGATATTGACCCCCTCCCGATGAGAGGATCGATGGTGATGATTTCCCCCTCTGATGTCTACTACACAACCTTCTTCTTGTAGACGTTGTTGGGCCTCCAAGTGCAGAGGTTTGTAGGACAGTAGCAAATTTCCCTCAAGTGGATGACCTAAGGTTTATCAATCCATGGGAGGCGTAGGATGAAGATGGTCTCTCTCAAACAACCCGGCAACCAAATAACAAAGAGTCTCTTGTGTCCCCAACAACCCAATACAATGGTAAATTGTATAGGTGCACTAGTTTGGCGAAGAGATGGTGATACAAGTGCAATATGGATGGTAGATATTGGTTTTTGTAATCTAAAAATATAAAAACAGCAAGGTAACTAATGATAAAAGTGAGCGTAAACGGTATTGCAATGCTAGGAAACAAGGCCTAGGGTTCATACTTTCACTAGAGCAAGTTCTCTCAACAATAATAACATAATTGGATCATATAATGATAACCCACAAGTATAGGGGATCGCAACAGTTTTTGAGGGTAGAGTATTCAACCCAAATTTATTGATTCGACACAAGGGGAGCCAAAGAATATTCTCAAGTATTAGCAGCTGAGTTGTCAATTCAACCACACCTAGAAACTTAATATCTGCAGCAAAGTGTTTAGTAGCAGAGTAATATGATAATAGTGGCAACGATAGCAAAGTAATATTTTTGGGTTTTGTAGTGATTGTAATAGTAGCAGCGGAAAGGTAAATAAGCGAAGAACAATATATGAAAAGCTCGTAGGCATTGGATCGGTGATGGAGAATTATGCCAGATGCGATTATTCATGCAACAGTTATAACATAGGGTGACACAGAACTAGCTCCAGTTCATCAATGTAATGTAGGCATGTATTCCAAATATAGTCATACGTGCTTATGGAAAAGAACTTGCATGACATCTTTTGTCCTACCCTCCCGTGGCAACGGGGTCCTATTGGAAACTAAGGGATATTAAGGCCTCCTTTTAATAGGGTACCGGACCAAAGCATTAACACATAGTGAATACATGAACTCCTCAAACTATGGTCATCATCGGTAAGTATCCCGATTATTGTCACTTCAGGGTTAACAGATCATAACACATAATAGGTGACTAGAGACTTGAAAGATAGGATCGAGAACTCTCATATATTGATGAAAACATAATAGGTTCAGATCTGAAATCATGTGTCGGCGCCAAAACCGGCGGATCTCGGGTAGGGGGTCCCGAACTGTGCGTCTAGGCCGGATGGTAACACGAGGCAGGGAACACGATGTTTTACCCAGGTTCGGGCCCTCTTGATGGAGGTAAAACCCTACGTCCTGCTTGATTAATATTGATGATATGGGTAGTACAAGAGTAGATCTACCACGAGATCAAGGAGGCTAAACCCTAGAAGCTAGCCTATGGTACGATTGTTGTCTATGGAGTTGATGAAGTTGTCCTACGGACTAAAACCCTCCGGTTTATATAGACACCGGATAGGGTTAGGGTTACATAGAGTCGGTTACAATGGTAGGAGATCTTGAATATCCGCATCGCCAAGCTTGCCTTCTACGCCAAGGAAAGTCCCATCCGGACACGGGACGTAGTCTTCAATCTTGTATCTTCATAGTCCTGGAGTCCGGCTGAAGGTATAGTCCGGCTACCCGAACACCCCCTAATCCAGGACTCCCTCAGTAGCCCCTGAACCAGGCTTCAATGACGACGAGTCCGGCACGCAAATTGTCTTCAGCATTGCAAGGCGGGTTCCTCCACCAAGTCCTTCATAGAAGATTGTAAACACTAAGAGTAGTGTCCGGCTCTGCAAAATAAGTTTCCACATATTGCCATAGAGAGAATAATATTAACACAAATCAAATCTGCTGATGTATTCCGCAGTGCACCATCACACTACGGCCAAGTCCTTTACGAATCGTTTTTACCTTTTCACCTCAGCGTGTTTTGCGAGGCGGTTTCCTTGGCACGTCTTGTCAAAGCAGAGATCGTGTACCCCCCTTTTATGGGATTTTCATCAATACGGACGTGGGTAATCCAACCGCGCCACTTATCACGGCGCTTGGGAGGCAAGTGAGTTTTACTAGGCTGGTGGGGACGCACAACCGCATCCGCCCATATAAGGGGATAAGGATCCACCTTTTTACCTACGCCCTCTTCCTTCTTTGCCTATCCATCTCCTGCGCTCTCGAGCTCCAGCGCCCAAGCCCGCACTTCCCACCTCAACCTTCTCCAGCAATGTCCGGAGCGGGAGGCAAGTGGAAGGCCTCCTCCGTTACGGAGCGCCAAGTTAAGAAGCTAAGGAAGGCCGGATACCTGTCCAAGGACATCGTGCACCGGCTTCCCGAGGAGGGGCAGCTTATCCCCACCCCAAGGCCCCATGAGAGGGTAGTATTCCTTCCCCACTTCCTCCGCGGACTAGGTTTTCCACTTCACCCATTTGTCCGGGGGCTCATGTTCTACTACGGCCTGGATTTCCACAATCTAGCCCCGAACTTCATCCTCAACATCTCAGCATTTATCGTCGTGTGCGAGGCTTTTCTCCGTGTCCACCCCCGTTTCGGCCTCTGGCTCAAGACCTTCAACGTCAAGCCCAAGGTGGTGCGCGGCAACTAGGCGGAGTGCGGAGGCGCCATGGCGGGCAAGATGACCAACGTCTTATGGTTCGAGGGCTCTTTTGTGGAGACCCTGAAGGGATGGCAATCCGGGTGGTTTTACATCACCGAGCCGCGCGATCCGAAATGGACCGCAGCCCCCGAGTTCCGATCCGGACCCCCCACGCGGCTTATGTCCTGGAAAGAGACGGGCCTGTCATGGGGTAACGAAAAAGAGGTGACCGGATTGCAAACATGCATCCAGTCCCTGGTGAACAAGCCAGTCTGGCTTGTCAATGTAATCCAGGTTATGCTCGTCCGCCGGATCCTCCCGTGCCAACAACGGGATTTTAATCTGTGGGAGTTCAACCCGGCGCAGCATCAAACCCTCAGCAGGCTCTTCGACACGACGTACGAAGATGCCTGGAGGCTGCTATTTAAGGGCGCCGAGAATCTTGCATCCGCTTTCGAGGACCGCGGATACACCTCGCAGCGTCATGCTAACGAGGTAAGCCATCTACACCTTTTACATGATGTTTAAGCTTTTTCCATAGTTTGACTCTATGCGGGATCTAAACTCCCTTACCTTTGACAGGCTTGGCGGGCGATATCCGGACCGATTAACTGTCTGGCTCCGCTGCCCGAAGACCCAGCCCCAGCTCTCCTAATGAAGCTGCTGGTTCCGGCGCCTTATGTGGTGCCGGAGAAGAAGGCCAAGAAGAAGAAGACCACGGGGACTCGAAAGAGTGCTCGTAATATGGTGGTGTCGGACTCGTCATCTGACGAGTCCGAGACGCACTCCTCTCGTGAAAACGAGGAGGAGGAAGAAGAAACCTCTCCCCCTCCAGCAGGGGAAGGAAAGAAAAGGAAGGCCGCCCCAACGGGGGAGGCCGAAGGGTCCAAGAAGAGGAAGACCCCTCCGCTGGACTACCTCCCCGACGCCGAAGAGGACGAAGAGGAGTGGCCAGATAGGGCCAAGCGTCCGGCGAAATCATAAGTTCGGATATCAGAGTAACTCATGACGTTCCTTTGTTGCACAGCTTTCCCTAATGTCGAATATGATTATGCAGCCCGCCCCGGACCGGACTCGACGAGTCGTCGAGCGGCTCCCTGAATTCATCGGACGTGAACTCAGTTCCGCCCGCTGTTTCCTCCCGCACCTCGGACGACGCCGAAGTGGCGTCGCGACGAGGTCCGGGGCAGGAGGAGGTGGTCCCGGAGGAGCCGCAAGGCAACCTCCCGGACTACAGGAGTGAAGGGGACAAGGCCCCCCCAGGGCTCCAAGTCCGGCTTTGAGCCGGACACCGCACCGGAATCTACAACAGTTCCGGTTCGCGGTAGGCGAACTCCTTCCAAGAGGAGTAAGCCTTCTGAGCCGGCAGCCTCCGTCCAACCGGAGGTGCTGGACAATCTGTTGGAGGTGCTTGACGGCGCCTCCATCGACGAGGAGCACCGTACTATTATGAGTACGGTGATCCAGAAGGTTCAGTCCGCCAAAAGCGGACTGAGTGAAGCTTGCGCTAGCCTTCTAACAGGCTTCGAGGTAAGTAAAAAATATGTAAAGATATAACCACATAGACAGTAGCCCCTGATGCTCTGTTTGGCATTCAGAAAGAAAAGCCGAATAGAGGATCTATTAAATTTCGCAGGAGTCTAACAACAAAGAGTCAATATGTGTATGCAGGCTTCGCTGCTAGCCACCACCGCACTGACTGTGGAGGTGGGTGCCCTGAAACAGGGCCTCGAGCGGACTAAGCAAGAGCTCGGCCTTGCCAAACGGCAGCTCGAGGAGAAAGAAGGTAAGAAATACCTTACAGAAAAAGTGCCTATAGAAAGGCTTGATTGCAAAAAATAACAGGATTGTACTGCTTATTGTAGGGGCCACGACTGAGGTGGCGACCCTCAAGCAGGCGCTGTCCGAGGCCGAAAAGAAAACGACCGCAGAGTGCTCCGAGTGAGAGAAACTTGAGGGCTAGGTTGGCGAGGTGCAGCAGGAGCTTCAGGCTCTCATGAAAAAACATGAGAGTTTGGAGCTTGAGTCCAAGACGCAAGCGTCCGAGCTCGCGGCGGCCCTTGAGACTGCCAAGTCCGCCAAGGCCGAAGCCCAAAAGGCCCTCCAAGAGTTGGAGGATATGAAAAAGATAGCGGTGGGTAAGGCATTCTTTATGCAAAGCAAAAGTATAAAAGTAAAGTACTTGTTACTTACCCGAATCCGGAGCTCTCCAGGGGCATTCGCAGATCTTCCCCGTAGCGTATCCGACGACGCCGCATTCTACCGAGCCGAAGAGGGCATCTCGACGGAGAAGGTGTTCTGGTCTCAGTATACTGAGGCCGGACACCCTGTGCCCTTAAGCGACCAGCTGAAACAGCTGGTCGAGCTCCACAAGGCGGCCGAACAGGCCATGAAGGGCTTCATAGTTCGACTGTGGCCCGGAGAGGCCCTGCCTGGGAGCTACTTCGGGCTGGTGCGGCGACTGGTGGAGGCCTGTCCAAGGCTTGAGGTCATCAAGCGCTCTGTCTGCATTGAAGGTGCCCGTAGGGCCCTTGCCCGTGCAAAGGTGCACTGGGGTAAGCTGGACGGTGAGAAGCTTGTGAGGGACGGGCCGCCGCTGGGGAAGGAGCATCGCAAGCCTGAGAACTATTATAAGGATGTTCTTGCGGGTGCCCGCCTAGTGGCGGATGAATGTACCAAGGTTGTAATTTTTGAATGAACTCGCTCGTGTTTATCCTGTGCGCTGAAAACTTGTTCATATGCACAAAGCAATGCTTATTGAATTTAAAATATTACTTTCTGTGCGGCCGTTTATCAAAAATTGAGAGATGGCAGTCGTCGGCTTCTGCCCCCGTGCCAATAGTGCTGGGGTGTTTGGGATAAACCTGAGCGCTCTTTTTCCCATAGTTGGGTCCTTCGAGGGAGGCGCTCAGCACAACGAACCAGGCAATCGGACTATAATGCTTGAACACTCTCACTTAGCCATAGAACTCTATAATTTTAAATTTCGGCGAAGCCCCTAGTTCGGAAGGCCGAGTTCGGGGCACTATCCACGCCTTGGCCGGACAAAGCCAGCTCCTCGCTTGAAGCGGCATAAGCCTTTAGGGACTCGAAAAAACTCTCGAACAGCGACCGGTCTCTCGCGACATCACGACGGTCAGTTTTAGCTTTCTCCACTGAGGTGCTTAGCCCAGCTCAACCGGGGCACAATCGCAGTGGTTCTCCTAGTGCTACCTTAGCCGATATAGCGGAACGTAAGGCACCAAAACATAGGAGCCGGGCAAACCCAACTATTGACCCAAATCATGATTCGGAGCTGATGCATATAGTGCTATAAGTTAGGGGTGCCGCACTTGTGAAAGTGTACGGACTTCTCACGTCATATTAATGGGTACTAAAGCCCCTGGCGTATTTTGCCGTACAAAAGTGTACGGGTGCAACATGTCATAAACATATATATGAAAAGATGATAATGCAAAAAATAGACAGAAAGCTATGCATTGTTTATAGAGAGGCTATTTATCAAAGCCGAACGATACAAATAGTGCAGTAAGCAAAAGATATTGGACTATTTGGTATGTCCTGACCAGGGGCAGGCCGCGGAATTGTATTTAAAACAGGTATACCGCTCGTAACAGAGACCACCTGGGGGTTCCATGATGCGGCATGGCTTGTCTGTGTGATGACGCCCGGATAATCATGCTACAGTAATCCCACGCTAATCATGCCACGTCACCTCGGTTACTGTTGCTAATCTATCGTTAGGTCAAAACCGGTCCAAAATTCAAATTCAAAGTTTGGTAAATAAGGACAGTTTTCAAAAATTAAAATAAAAATGTTCGGTTTGTACTAAATATTGCATATGTAGTTATGATGTAGTAAACACATTTTTATAAAATGCCTAAATAATTTAAAATGAAATAAAAATAGAAAAGGAAAATAAATAAAAGAAAGAAAATAACAAAAAAAGGGAACCCCCTCCCACGGCCTACTGGCCTAGTTGGCCGGTCCATTCGGGTGCAGGCCCAACCGGCCCCCTCCCGTTATCCATCCCCCTGAAACCCTAACCACCCCGTCACCCACATCCCCCCCACGACGCCACTCCCTCTCCCCCCTCTCCTCTCGATCCCATCTGGATCGGGGAGAGGCCCGACCCCGTCGCCCGTCCCCGCACGCCTCCTCCCCCCCGCGCTTGTCCCCTACGCGCCCATGGCCGCAGCCGCCTGGCGTTGTCCCCTGGTGCCCCCTGCTCACGATGCTCCCCGTGCCGCGCCTGCCGAGCTGTTGCGCCGCCGCTTGCCTGCTCCCGCACCTCGCTCCGCCCGACGCCGCAGGACGCCGCCGCTCGCCGGAGAGGACCCCCTCCCTCGCGCCCGTGCCACGGCCTCCTCCTCGCCTGGACGCCGGACGCCATCACCGGGCCTCCTCGCCGGCCAGCTTCGTCCCACGTCGCCGTCGTCCTCCCCAAGCCCCACTGCCCCGTTCCCTACATGCCCGATGTGAGCCCCGCCTTGCTCCCTCCCTCTCCCTCGCGCGCTCGTCGCCGCGGTCCCCGCCGATCTCACCCCCGGTTGACGCGCTCCGGCCGCGCCCGAGACGCGCTCACCGCGCCGTGCCCGCGCACCGCACCTACAGTGGCCCCCAGCCCCCCTGTCGCCTCCGATGCGGCCACCGAACCCCCCTTGCACCGGCGACGCCGCTACACCCGCGACCAACTCCGGCACCCCGGCCCCCGCGCCCTGCTCCCCTGCGCCCGCATCTCGCGTCGGCCTCGTGGCCTCCCGCGCGCTGCTGCACTCACCGCCGCCGCCACCTTTGACCAATGCCCCCGCCCGCACTGCTCCGGCCGGTGGCGCCCCGGCCAAACCTCACCGGCGCGCTACCACTCCCACCGTGCGGCGGACCGCGCCTAGACCGTCTCGGGCGCCCAGCGCCCACGCCCGTTCGGGCGGTACCCGCGCTCGCACCGCCCTGTGCCTGCTAGGCCCTTGGGGCCACAAACATGTGGGCCCCCAGCCCCAGAACAAAAATGATTAAAAAAAGAGAATTAAAAAAAGTAATAAGTAATAAATAATAATAATAATTAACTTAATTAATTGTGTTTAACTACCCTAATCAATTAACTAAACTAATTAAACCTGTTTAGTTAGTCATAGACAATGACAGTAGGACCCGCATGTCAGTTTGACTAGGTCAACTGACTAGTTGACCGCTGACACAATAATGACGTCATGCTGACATCACAAGTCACTGTTTTGGATAATTCAGATTTAAAAATAATTATTATTAATTAAATAAATTCTAAAAATGATTTAAAACTTTAGAAAATCATATAAAATAAACCGTAGCTCGGATGGAAAACTTTGTACATGAAAGTTGCTCAGAACGACGAGACGAACCCGGATACGCAGCCCGTTCGTCCGCCACGCATCCCTAACCTATCCAACTCACAACTTTCCCTCTCCGGCTCCTTTGCCCGAAAACGCGAAACGACGGGGATACTTTCCCGGATGTTTTCCCCCTTCACCGGTATCACGTCATACCGCGTTAGGGCACGCCTAGCATCACGCTTTGCTTTGTCATGCATCGTTATGCATCTGTTTGCATTGTATTTATTGTTTCTCCCCCCTCTTCTTCCGCTAGACACCGAGACCGACGCCGCTGCTACACAGTACGACTGCGGAGTTGACGACCCCTCTCTCTTGCCAGAGCAACCAGGCAAGCCCCCCCCTTGATCACCAGATATCGCCTACTCTCTTCTATACTGCTTGCATTAGAGTAGTGTAGCGTGATACTGCTTTCCGTTATTCCTATCCTGATGCATAGTCTGTCCTTGTTATTACTGTTGTTACCTTTACCTGCAATCCTACATGCCTAGTATAGGATGCTAGTGTTCCATCAGTGGCCCTACACTCTTGTCCGTCTGCCATGCTATACTACTGGGCCGTGATCACTTCGGGAGGTGATCACGGGCATATACTATATACTTTACACTATTACATTACTTGTGGTACTGTTCGGAGATGGGGGTTGAAGGGGCAGGTGGTTCCACCCAGGTAGTGGTGGGCCTGGGTTCCTGACGGCCCCCGACTGTACTTTGTGGCGGAGCGACATGGCAGGTTCCGACCACCTAGGAGAGAGGTGGGCCTGGCCCTGGTCGGCGTTCGCGGATACTTAACATGCTTAACGAGATCTGGGTATTTGATCTGAGTCTGGCCATTTGGTCTATACGCACTAACCATCTACGCGGGAGTAGTTATGGGTATCCCGGCGTCGTGGTATCAGCCGAAGCCTTCGTGACGTCAGCGACTGAGTGGCGTGCGCCGGATTGGACTGGAACGCCACTAGCCTAGGTCTGCTTCCGGCCGCGTACGCAACATGCAGGTGTGCAATGGGCGATGGGCCCAGACCCCTGCGCCATAGGGTTTAGACCGGCGTGCTGACCTCTCTGTTGTGCCTAGGTAGGGCTGCGACGTGTTGATCTTCCGAGGCCGGGCATGACCCAGAAAAGTGTGTCTGGCCAAATGGGATCGAGCGTGTTGGGGTATGTGGTGCACCCCTGCAGGGAAGTTAATCTATTCGAATAGTCGTGTCCCTCGGTAAAAGGACGACCCGGAGTTGTACCTTGACCTTATGACAACTAGAACCGGATACTTAATAAAACACACCCTTCCAAGTGCCAGATACAACCGGTGACCGCTCTCTCACAGGGCGACGAGGGGAGGATCATCAGTTAGGATTATGCTATGCGATGCTACTGGAGGACTTCAGTCTACTCTCTTCTACATGCTGCAAGACGGAGGCTGCCAGAAGCGTAGTCTTCGACAGGATTAGTTATCCCCCTCTTATTCTGGCATTCTGCAGTTCAGTCCACATATGATACCCTTATTCCATTTGATACCCATGCATATGTAGTATAGCTCCTTGCTTGCGAGTACTTTGGATGAGTACTCATGGTTGCTTTCTCCTTCTTTTCCCTCTATCCCTTCTACCTGGTTGTTGCAACCAGATGTTGGAGCCCAGGAGCCAGACGCCACCGTCGATGACGACTCCTACTACACCGGAGGTGCCTACTACTACGTGCTGCCCGCTGGCGGCGACTAGGAGTAGTTAGGAGGATCCCAGGCAAGAGGCCTGCGCCTCTTTCGATCTGTATCCCAGTTTGTGCTAGCCATCTTATGGCAACTTGTTTGACTTATGTCTGTACTCAGATATTGTTGCTTCCGTTGACTCGTCTATGATCGAGCTCTTGTATTCGAGCCCTCGAGGCCCCTGGCTTGTAATATGTTGCTTGTATGACCTATTTTATTTGTAGAGTTGTGTTGTGATATCTTCCCGTGAGTCCCTGATCTTGATCGTACACTAATCATACACGCAAACGTGTACGATCAAGATCAGGGACTCACGGGAAGATATCACAACACAACTCTACAAATAAAATAAGTCATACAAGCAACATATTACAAGCCAGGGGCCTCAAGGGCTCGAATACAAGAGCTCGATCATAGATGAGTCAACGGAAGCAACAATATCTGAGTACAGACATAAGTCAAACAAGTTGCCATAAGATGCCTAGCACAAACTGGGATACAGATCGAAAGAGGCGTAGGCCTCCTGCCTGGGATCCTCCTAACTACTCCTGGTCGCCGCCAGCGGGCAGCACGTAGTAGTAGGCACCTCCGGTGTAGTAGGAGTCATCATCGACGGTGGCGTCTGGCTCCTGGGCTCCAACATCTGGTTGCGACAACCAAGTAGAAGGGATAGAGGGAAAAGAAGGAGAAAGCAACCGTGAGTACTCATCCAAAGTACTCGCAAGCAAGGAGCTATACTACATATGCATGGGTATCAAATGGAATAAGGGTATCATATGTGGACTGAACTGCAGAATGCCAGAATAAGAGGGGGATAACTAATCCTGTCGAAGACTACGCTTCTGGCAGCCTCCGTCTTGCAGCATGTAGAAGAGAGTAGACTGAAGTCCTCCAGTAGCATCACATAGCATAATCCTAACCGATGATCCTCCCCTCGTCGCCCTATGAGAGAGCGATCACCGGTTGTATCTGGCACTTGGAAGGGTGTGTTTTATTAAGTATCCGGTTCTAGTTGTCATAAGGTCAAGGTACAACTCCGGGTCGTCCTTTTATCGAGGGACACGGCTATTCGAATAGATTAACTTCCCTGCAGGGGTGCACCACATACCCCAACACGCTCGATCCCATTTGGCCGGACACACTTTTCTGGGTCATGCCCGGCCTCGGAAGATCAACACGTCGCAGCCCTACCTAGGCACAACAGAGAGGTCAGCACGCTAGTCTAAACCCTATGGCGCAGGGGTCTGGGCCCATCGCCCATTGCACACCTGCACGTTGCGTACGCGGCCGGAAGCAGACCTAGCCTAGTGGCATTCCAGTCCAATCCGGCGCGCGCCACTCAGTCGCTGACGTCACGAAGGCTTCGGCTGATACCACGACGCCGGGATACCCATAACTACTCCTGCGTAGATGGTTAGTGCGTATAGACCAAATGGCCAGACTCAGATCAAATACCCAGATCTCATTAAGCGTGTTAAGTATCCGCGAACGCCGACCAGGGCCAGGCCCACGTCTCTCCTAGGTGGTCGGAACCTGCCCTGTCGCTCCACCACAAAGTACAGTCGGGGGCCGTCGGGAACCCAGGCCCACCACTACCTGGGTGGAACCACCTGCCCCTTCAGCCCCCATCTCCGAACAGTACCACAGGTAATGTAACAGTGTAAAGTATATAGTATATGCCCGTGATCACCTCCCGAAGTGATCACGGCCCAGTAGTATAGCATGGCAGACGGACAAGAGTGTAGGGCCACTGATGGAACACTAGCATCCTATACTAGGCATGTAGGATTGCAGGTAAAGGTAACAACAGTAATAACAAGGACAGGCTATGCATCAGGATAGGAATAACGAAAAGCAGTATCATGCTACACTACTCTAATGCAAGCAGTATAGAAGAGAGTAGGCGATATATGGTGATCAAGGGGGGGGGGGGCTTGCCTGGTTGCTCTGGCAAGAGAGAGGGGTCGTCAACTCCGTAGTCGTACTGGGTAGCAGCGGCGTCGGTCTCGGTGTCTAGCAGAAGAAGAGGGGGGAGAAACAATAAATACAATGCAAACAGATGCATAACGATGCATGACAAAGCAAAGCGTGATGCTAGGCGTGCCCTAACGCGGTATGAGGTGATACCGGTGAAGGGGGAAAACATCCGGGGAAAGTATCCCCGGCGTTTCGCGTTTTCGGGCAGAGGAGCCAGAGGGGGAAAGTTGTGAGTTGGATAGGTTAGGGATGCGTGGCGGACGAACGGGCTGCGTATCCGGGTTCGTCTCGTCGTTCTGAGCAACTTTCATGCACAAAGTTTTTCCATCCGAGCTACGGTTTATTTTATATGATTTTCTAAAGTTTTAAATCATTTTAGAATTTATTTATTTAATAATTATTATTTTTAAATCTGAATTATACAAAACAGTGACTTGTGATGTCAGCATGACTTCATTATTGTGTCAGCGGTCAACTAGTCAATTGACCTAGTCAAACTGACATGCGGGTCCTACTGTCATTGTCTATGACTAACTAAACATGTTTAATTAGTTTAGTTAATTGATTAGGTTAGTTAAACACAATTAATTAAGTTAATTAATTAATTAGTTAATTATTATTTTTTGTTACTTATTACTTTTTTTAATTCTCTTTTTTTTAAACATTTTTGTTCTAGGGCTGGGGCCCCACATGTCTGTGGCCCCAAGGGCCTAGCGGGCACATGGCGGTGCGAGCGCGGGTACCGCCCGAACGTGCGTGGGCGCTGGGCGCCCGAGACGGTCCAGGCGCGGCCCGCCGCACGGTGGGAGTGGTAGCGCGCCGGTGAGGTTTGGCCGGGGCGCCACCGGCCGGAGCAGTGCGGGCGGGGGCATTGGTCAAAGGTGGCGGCGGCGGTGAGCGCAGCAGCGCGCGGGAGGCCGCGAGGCCGACGCGAGATGCGGGCGCAGGGGAGCAGGGCGCGGGGGCCAGGGTGCCGGAGTTGGCCGCGGGTGTAGCGGCGTCGCTGGCGCAGGGGGGATTCGGTGGCCGCATCAGAGGCGACAGGGGGGCTGGGGGCCACGGCAGGTGCGGTGCACGGGCACGGCGCGGTGAGCGCGTCTCGGGCGCGGTCGGAGCGCGTCAATCGGGGGCGAGATCGGCGGGGACCGCGGCGACGAGCGCGAGCGCGCGAGAGAGAGGGGGGGAGCAAGGCGGGGCTCACATCGGGCATGTAGGGAACGGGGCAGTGGGGCTTGGGGAGGACGACGGCGAAGACGGCGACGTGGGAGGAAGCAGGCCAGCGAGGAGGCCCGGCGATCGCGTCCGGCGTCCAGGCGAGGAGGAGGCCGTGGCACAGGCGCGAGGGAGAGGGTCCTCTCCGGCGGGCGGCGGCGTCCTGCGGCGTCGGGCGGAGCGAGGTGCGGGAGCAGGCAAGCGGCGGCGCAACAGCTCGGCAGGCGCGGCACAAGGAGCATCGCGAGCAGGGGGCGCCAGGGGACAACGCCAGGCGGCTGCGGCCATGGGCGCGTAGGGGACGAGCGCGGGGGGGGGGGGGGGGAGGCGTGCGGGGACGGGCGACGGGGTCGGGCCTCTCCCCGATCCAGATGGGATCGAGAGGAGAGGGGGGAGAGGGAGTGGCGTCGTGGGGGTTTGGGGATGTGGGTGACGGGGTGGTTAGGGTTTCGGGGGGGGATGGATAAGGGGGGGGGGGGGGCGGTTGGGCCTGCGCCCGAATGGACCGGCCAACTAGGCCAGTAGGCCGTGGGAGGGGGTTCCCTCTTTTTTTTGTTAGTTTCTTTCTTTTATTTTTTTTCCTTTTATGTTTTTATTTTATTTTAAATTATTTAGGCATTTTTATAAAAATGTGTTTACTACATCATAACTACATATGCAATATTTAGTACAAACCGAACATTTTTATTTTAATTTTTGAAAACTGTCCTTATTTACCAAACTTTGAATTTGAATTTTGGACCGGTTTTGACCTAACGATAGATTAGCAACAGTAACCGAGGTGACGTGGCATGATTAGCGTGGGATTACTGTAGCATGATTATCCGGGCGTCACAGTCTGCCTCCCTGGATCTTGCATCGTTTGTGCGGTAGTCGAATTGCCGAATAGGTCGTCCGAAGTATGGAGTCCTGAAAGTAAGAAAAAATTAAAAAAAGAACCCGGCAACCCCTTGTACCTTTTAAGCCGTATTTGGGCATGCCGTTATTATGCCCCTTCCCCTGTGCCCATGGTATTTCAAGGGCATAGTTATGTACGCGAGGTACTAGTTTTGCTTTGTCGCGAGAGCTGGGGTTGGGGCCGCATTGCTACGCTTGCTCATAGTGTGCCAGGCGGTTCTGCTGTGGGTTACTTCGGGCGCGCTTGGCAGTGTCTGGCTTTTTAATGGCCGGACTAGAGAATTGCCTGAGGAGGCTACTTTGCACTTCCGCTATGAGAGCCGCCGTGTGCTCCTCCGTACGGAGGGGGCGTTCGGTGTTTCCGTTGACCGTGATTACTCCTCGAGGGCCTGGCATCTTGAGCTTGAGATATGCGTAGTACGGCACCGCATTGAACTTTGCAAATGCGGTTTGTCCGAGCAGGGTGTGATAGCCACTGCGAAACAGGACTATATCGAAGATTAACTCTTCGCTTCGGAAGTTGTCCGGGGATCCGAAGACCACGTCAAGTGTTACTGAGCCTGCACAGTTGGCTTCTACACCTAGTATAACGCCTTTAAAGGTCGTTTTTGTGGGCTTAATCCTTGAGGGATCTATGCCCATTTTCCGCACTGTATCCTAATAAAGCAGGTTCAGGCTGCTGCCGCCGTCCATGAGGACTCTTGTGAGATGAAATCCGTCGATGATTGGGTCAAGAACCAATGCGGCGAAGCCGCCATGACGGATGCTAGTGGGATGGTCTCTTCGATCAAAAGTGATCGGGCAGGAGGACCATGGGTTGAACTTTGGGGCGACTGGCTCCATCGCGTATACGTCCCGTAGCGCACGCTTCCGCTCCCTCTTGGGAATATGTGTTGCGTATATCATGTTCACCGTCCGCACTTGTGGGGGAAAACCCTTCTGTCCATTGTTGTTGGGCGGCTTGGGCTCCTCCTCGTCGTCACTGTGCAGCCCCTTGTCTTTGTTTTCGGCTCTTAACTTGCCTGCCTGCTTGAACACCCAACAATCTTTGTTAGTGTGATTGGCTGGCCTTCCGGGGGTGCCATGTATCTGGCACAAGCGGTCGAGTATTCGGTCCAAACTGGACGGGCCCTGAGTATTCTTTTTGAATGGCTTTTTCCACTGACCGGATTTATAGCCTTTAAATCCGGCATTGACTGCCGTGTCTTCATTGCTGTCGCTGCTAACGCGGCGTTTTTGCTTATTCCTACGTGTCCTGCCACTTTTGTCCTTGGTATCTGAATTACCCGGGTTCTTTGATAAGTTGTTACTACGAGCTAGCCAGCTGTCTTCTCCCGCACAAAAGCGGGTCATGAGTGTCGTGAGGGCTGCCATAGATTTCGGCTTTTCCTGTCCCAGGTGCCGGGCAAGCCACTCGTCGCGGATGTTATGCTTGAAGGCTGCTAGGGCCTCTGCATCCGGAAAGTCGACTATCTAGTTTTTCTTTGTTAGGAACCGTGTCCAGAATTGTCTGGCTGATTCCTCTGGCTGCTGAATTATGTGGCTTAAGTCGTCGGCATCTGGTGGTTGCATGTAAGTGCCCTGGAAGTTGTCAAGGAATGCGGCTTCCAGGTCCTCCCAAGAACCGATTGAGTCTGCTGGCAAGCTGTTAAGCCAATGCCGGGCCGGTCCTTTAAGTTTGAGCGGGAGGTATTTGATGGTGTGTAGATCATCGCCACGTGCCATGTGGATGTGAAGGAGATAATCCTCGATCCATACCGCCGGATCTGTTGTGCCATCGTATGATTCGATGTTTACGGGTTTGAAACCCTCTGGGATTTTATGCTCCATTACTTTATTCGTGAAGCATAGCAGGTGTGCGGCGCCTCTGTACAGGGCTATATCACGACGTAGCTCGGAAGAGCTATGTCTGTTGTGTTCGGCCCGGCCGGATTTGCTGTATCCGGAGTGAAGATCATCGTCACGTGCCGTAGGGCGCCTGCGTGATCCGTAGATCAATCTTGTTTGTCTTGCCTTGTCCTCCAGTACATCTCGCAGGTCTGGTGCATTTTCCCGTGCCTTAGTTGAGTGGCGTCGGGGCATGGCTTGGGTGGAGGGTCGAGAGACCTCTCTGTCGCGGCCGCGAGGTGGCCGCTCTGCCATGTCATGCACTGGTGATGTAGGTGCTTCCTCCTCTGATCGGGGTAGCGGCCTGCGCTTTGGGTAACTCTTGGAGGGGCGTTCGAGTTCATACTCTTCGGCCGCAAGGGCTTCAGTCCATCTGTCCGCTAGCAAATCTTGGGCAGCTCTAAGCTGCTGCTGCTTTTTCTTGAGGCTGCTTGACGTGGCTAAAAGCCTGCGTCTAAAACGCTCTTGTTCGGCGGGGTCTGATGGTATGACGAATTCGTCGTCATCGAGGCTTGCCTCGTCTTCGGAGGGAGGCATATAGTTATCATCCTCAACCTCTTGGTCTGCCGCTCTCTCATGAGGGCTGGCTTCTCCATCTTCCTCTGGCGAATCTTGCTGAGGTGGGTGTTCTTCGGCGCTGTCCGGGGTAGTATTATCTCCCGTGCCGGAATCACCGTTTTTGCTTTGGCGGGATTTAGAGCGGCGCCGCTGACGCCAGCGCTTTGGCTGTTTCTTGGGGGTGTCCTCCCCCACTGTTCCATCGCCATCTCCATCTTTCGGAGTATCCACCATATATATGTCATATGACGAGGTGGCCTTCCAGCGCCCTACAGGTGTTGGTTCCTGTTCGTCTCCTACATCGTCGTCCATACCGTCGATGTCTTCGGAGCCGAAGTCAAGCATGTCAGTTAAATCGTCGACAGTGGCTACAAAGTGGGTGGTGGGTGGGCTTTGAATTTCTTCGTCGTCCGTATCCCATCCTCGCTGACCATAATCCGGCCAGGGCTCTCCTGATAAAGAGAGAGACTTAAGAGAATTCAGGATGATGCCAAAAGGCGAGTGCTGAAAGATGTCTACGGCGGTGAACTCCATTATCGGTGCCCAATTGGATTCGATTGGCAGGGGTGCGGGGGGTTCGGAGTCCGGGGAGGAGTCCGGATCCTCGGAGTCACGGATCATGCAAAGTGCGGGGCTAGCGTTCGGCTCGATCGCCTTTAAGATCGCAACCCCCGAGGTGGCGTCCAACCGCTCGTCCTCGATTGGCGCAATAGGCTCCGAGTTAGAGGTCGGAACCGATGCGTGTGCGGCCTCCAGGACACTACCCGGAGGCAGAGCTAGATCATGCCCCTCGAGATAGTCCGGCGCGCTTGGCCGTGGCTCGAACCCATCGAAGATCAAGTCTCCACGGATGTCAGCCGTGTAGTTTAAGCTTCCAAACCTGACTTGATGGCCAGGGGCGTAGCTTTCGATCTGCTCCAAGTGGCCAAGAGAATTGGCCCGCAGAGTGAAGCCGCCGAAGACGAAGATCTGTCTGGGGAGAAAAGTCTCACCCTGGACCGCATTGTTGTTGATGATCAAAGGAGCCATCGGGCCTAAAGGTGACGACACAGAGGAACTCTCAATGAAAGCACCAATGTCGGTGTCAAAACCGGCAGATCTCGGGTAGGGGGTCCCAAACTGTGCGTCTAGGCCGGATGGTAACAGGAGGCAGGGAACACGATGTTTTACCCAGGTTTGGGCCCTCTTGATGGAGGTAAAACCCTACGTCCTGCTTGATTAATATTGATGATATGGGTAGTACAAGAGTAGATCTACCACGAGATTAAGGAGGCTAAACCCTAGAAGCTAGCCTATGGTATGATTGTTGTCTATGGAGTTGATGAAGTTGTCCTACGGACTAAAACCCTTCGGTTTATATAGACACCGGATAGGGTTAGGGTTACATAGAGTCGGTTACAATGGTAGGAGATCTTGAATATCCGCATCGCCAAGCTTGCCTTCTACGCCAAGGAAAGTGCCATCCGGACACGGGACGTAGTGTTCAATCTTGTATCTTCATAGTCCTGGAGTCCGGCTGAAGGTATAGTCCGGCTTCCCGAACACCCCCTAATCCAGGACTCCCTCATCATGGCACTCGGGCCCTAGTGACAAGCATTAAGCATAGCAAAGTCATAGCAACATCAATCTCAGAACATAGTGGATACTAGAGATCAAACCCTAACAAAACTAACTCGATTACATGATAAATCTCATCCAACCCATCACCGTCCAGCAAGCCTACGATGGAATTACCCATGCACGATGGTGAGCATCATGGAATTGGTGATGGAGGAAGGTTGATGATGACGATGGCGATGGATTCCCCTCTCCGAAGCCCCGAACGGACTCCAAATCAGCCTCCCCCCCAAAAAAGTTTAGGGCTTGGCAGCGGCTCCGTATCGTAAAACGTGATGAATCCTTCTTCCTGATTTTTTTCTCCCCGAACACGAATATATGGAGTTGGAGTTGAGGTCGGTGGAGTGTTAGGGGGCCCACGAGGCAGGGGCGCACCCCCACCCTCGTGGACAGGGTGTGGCCCCCTTACATGGATTCTTCTTCCAGTATTTTTTATATATTCCAAAAATAATCTCCGTTGATTTTATTGTCATTTCGAGAACTTTTATTTCTGCACAAAAATAACACCCTGGCAATTCTGCTGAAAATAGCGTCAGTCCGGGTTAGTTCCATTCAAATCATGCAAGTTAGAGTCCAAAACAAGGGCAAAAGTATTTGGAAAAGTAGATACGACGGAGACATATCATATAACTATCCCTTAACATGCAACAAAGAGTCACTCCAAAGTCACTAATAGCAGAGAACAAACGAAGAGATTATTGTAGGGTACGAAACCACCTCAAAGTTATCCTTTCTGATCGATCTATTCAAGAGTACGTAGTAAAATAACGCAAAGCTATTCTTTCCGTTCAATCTATCATAGAGTTCATATTAGAATAACACCATAAGACACAAATCAACCAGAACCCTAATGTCACCTAGATACTCCAATGTCACCTCGAGTATCCGTGGGTATGATTATACGATATGCATCACACAATCTCAGATTCATCTATTCAACCAACACAAAGAACTTCAGAGAGTGCCCCAAAGTTTCTACCGGAGTGTCAAGATGAAAACGTGTGCCAACCCCTATGCATAAGTTCACGAGGTCACGGAACTCGCAAGTTGATCACCAAAACATACATCAAGTGGATCACGTGATATCCCATTGTCACCACAGATAAGCGCATGCAAGACATACATCAAGTGTTCTCAAATCCTTAAATACTCAATCAGATAAGATAACTTCAAAGGGAAAACTCAATTCGTCACAAGAGAGTAGAGGGGGAGAAACATCATAAGATCCAACTATAATAGCAAAGCTCGCGATACATCAAGATCGTTCTGAATCAAGAACAAGAGAGAGAGAGAGATCAAACACATAGCTACTGGTACATACCCTCAGCCCTGAGGGTGAACTACTCCCTCCTCGTCATGGAGAGCGCCGGGATGATGAAGATGGCCACCGGAGAGGGATTCCCCCCTCCGGCAGGGTGCCGGAACAGGTCTAGATTGGTTTTCGGTGGCTACAGAGGCTTGCGGCGGCGGAACTCCCGATCTAGGTTTCCTTTTGGAAGTCTAGGGTTATATAAGAGGTGTTCGAATCGGGAACAAGTCAGGGGGGTTGTGACGCCCCCGATTTGACCATACACTAATCTTACACGCAAACGTGTACGATCAAGATCAGGGACTCACGTGAAGATATCACAACACAACTCTACAAATAAAATAAGTCATACAAGCATCATATTACAAGCCAGGGGGCCTCGAGGGCTCGAATACAAGAGCTCGATCATAGACGAGTCAGCGGAAGCAACAATATCTGAGTACAGACATAAGTTAAACATGTTTGCCTTAAGAAGGCTAGCACAAACTGGGATACAGATCGAAAGAGGCGCAGGCCTCCTTCCCGGGATCCTCCTAAACTACTCCTGGTCGTCGTCAGCGGGCTGCACGTAGTAGTAGGCACCTCCCGAGTAGTAGTAGTCGTCGTCGACGGTGGCGTCTGGCTCCTGGGCTCCAACGTCTGGTCGCAGCAATCGGGTATAGGAAGGGGGGAAGGGGGAGCAAAGCAACCGTGAGTACTCATCCAAAGTACTCGCAAGCAAGGAGCTACACTACATATGTATGCATTGGTATCAAATGGATTAAGGGTATCATATGTGGACTGAACTGCAGAATGCCAGAATAAGAGGGGGATAGCTAGGCCTTTCGAAGACTACGCTTCCGGTATTCTCCATCTTGCAACAAGAGAAGAGAGTAGAAGGTAAGTTCACCAAGTAGCATCGTGTAGCATAATCCTAACCGACGATCCTCCCCTCGTCGCCCTGTGAGAGAGCGATTACCGGTTGTATCTGGCACTTGGAAGGGTGTGTTTTATTAAGTATCCGGTTCTAGTTGTCATAAGGTCAAGGTACAACTCCAAGTCGTCCTATTACCGAAGATCACTGCTATTCGAATAGATTAACTTCCCTGCAGGGGTGCACCACATTTCCCAACACGCTCGATCCCCTTTGTCCGGACACACTTTTCTGGGTCATGCCCGGCCTCGGAAGATCAACACGTCGCAGTCCTACCTAGGCACAATAGAGAGGTCAGCACTCCGGTCTAAATCCTATGGCGCAGGGGTCTGGGCCCATCGCCCATTGCACATCTGCACGTTGCGAGGGCGGCCGGAAGCAGAACTAGCCCGCTTAATACAAGAGCAGGCTTACGGTCCAATCTAGCACGCGCCGCTCAATCGCTGACATCACGAAGGCTTCGGCTGATACCACGACGTCGAGTGCCCATAACTGTCCCCGCGTAGATGGTTAGTGCGTATAGGCCAGTGGCCAGACTTAGATCAAATACCAAGATCTCGTTAAGCGTGTTATTTTGAAATAACCACGGACGCCGACCAGGGCCAGGCCCACCTCTCTCCTAGGTGGTCTCAACCTGCCCTGTCGCTCCGCCACAAAGTAACAGTCGGGGGCCGTCGGGAACCCAGGCCCACCTCTACCGGGATGGAGCTACCTGCCCCTTCAGCCCCCAACTCCGAACAGTATCATAAGTAATGTTCAGTATAAAGTATATAGCATATGCCCGTGACCACCTCCCGAAGTGATCATGACCCAATAGTATAGCATGGCAGATGGACAAGAGTGTAGGGCCACTGATGGAACACTAGCAACCTATACTAAGCATGTAGGTTTGCGGGTAAGGTATCAACAGTTGTAGCAAAAATGACAGGCTATGCATCAGGATAGGATTAACGGAAAAGCAGTAACATGCTACACTACTCTAATGCAAGCAGTATAGAGAAGAGTAGGCGATATTTGGTGATCAGGGGGGGGGCTTGCCTGGTTGCTCTTGCAAGAGACAGGGGTCGTCAACATCGTAGTCGTACTGGGTAGCAGCAGCGTCGGTCTCGGTGTCTAGCGAGAGAAGAGGGGGGGAAGAAACAGTGAATACAATGCAAACAGTGCACAACGATGCATGGCAAAGTAAAGCGTGATGCTAGGTGTGCCCTAACGCGGTATGAGGTGATACTGGTGAAGGGGGGAAACAACCGGGAAAGTATCCCCGGTGTTTCGCGTTTTCGGGCAGAGGAGCCGGAGGGGGAAAGTTGCGAGTTTGATAGGTTAGAGATGCGTGGCGGACCAACGGGCTGTGTATCCGGGTTCGTCTCGTTGTTCTGAGCAACTTTCATGTACAAAGTATTTTCATCCGAGTTACAGATTATTTTATACTAATTTTTAAAATTTAATTTATTTTCCAGAATTAATTGTAAGTGCATCTAGTGCCACCCCTAGTTGGTTTTGGAGTATTGACGACAAACCTAGTTGAGGGACTAATGTGTTTGTGAGAATTGCAGGATAACACAGGTAGAAGTCCCTCATTGATTCGGTTTAGCTACCAGAGATGACCCCTAAAAATGTACGAAGACATTGAAGACAATGGTACTTTATGAAGACATTCATGTCAAAGACAATGACATGCGAAGACTCCCCATGAAGCTTATGAAACTTGAAGACTTAGATCCTTCGTAGTTTTACTTCATTCATGTTGTGTCATAGGAACCACCGTACTGTTAAGTGGGGTCCAAGAGAACCAGTCAGGATGACTGAAGTGATGCCTAATTCAAATCCTATGTCTTCGAGTGAAGACAATGAGAGAAAATCTTGTCCAGAGTCAGACAAGTCAGCTTTACTTGTAGCCCAAGTAAAGTTGCCGTGTGAGTTCGAAATTCGACCGTTGATACACGTGTCAGTTCCTTAGTGACCCAGGGTCATTTCGGACAAATCAGGTCGGGTTGCCAAGTGGCTATAAATAGTCCACCCCTACAACCATAAACGGTTGGCTGCTCAGATTTCAGTACACGGCTTTTGTCGTTTGAGAGCAACCCACCTCGAAGCCTTTGAGAGAGAATCCCTAGCGAGGAGAAAAGCCCTAACCACCCAGAGCCAGAGTAATTGGGCATCACTTAAGTCTTCTTGTCTGAGTGATCTGAAGACTTATTACACTTGAGGACTGTGCATCCTCCAGACGGTTAGGCGTCGCGTTCTGAGCATCCAAGAGAAATTGTGGATTGCCGGTGAATGAAGTCTGTGAAGGTTTGGGAGTCTACCTTGAAGACTTACCAGAGTGATTGGGCGAGGTCTGTGTGACCTTAGCTCAAGGAGAAAACGGTGAGGACCGGGTGTCCTGAGCTGCGTGTTCAGGACGGGGTGTCCGGGACTGTGTGTCCTTTGGTTTAAATACCTAGCCGCTCCAACCAGACGTACAGTTGTCACAGCAACTGGAACTGGTTCAACAAATCATTGTCTTCAGCGTGTCACTGGTTTCATCTTCACCTCTCTTTACTTACCAGTACGCATTGTGAAGCCATTGCATGCTTGCGTTATCTTCTGTCTTCACAACTTGACTGTATGATTTGTTTGGCTTCATAACTTCTTCCTACCTGATCCTCATTACACTGAAGCTGTTTGTCACTGTGCTTTCACTATATTGTATACTTGACTATGGCTTGCGTTGTGTAATCTAACTTCCGCTGCATAGTGATAGGCTTGTCCACTCTGTTTGTCTTCATAACTTCCACGCTTTGAAGACTTTCATAAAAATCGCCTATTCACCCCCCTCTAGTCGATATAACGCACTTTCAATTGGTATCAGAGCAAGGTGCTCCCTTGTTCTGTGTGATTCGGTTTAACCACCTGGAGTTTTAGCTATGTCGACTGCAGGGATAATTAAAGTCTCCGCTGCGTGCCCCATCTTCGATGGAACTGAATATCCCTACTGGAAGAATAAGATGCGCATGCATCTTGAAGCCATTGACGTCGACCTATGGTATGTCGTCGAAAACGGCGTTCCCAAGGCTGGAGAAGGTGTCACTGCTGCTGATGTCAAGAAGTTCACTCAACTGGACTCTACTGCCAAGAATATCATCTGTGGTCATCTGACCAAGGGACAGTACGGCCGTGTGAGGGCCTTGAAGACATCCAAGCTGGTCTGGGACTGGCTCTCCAAAGTCAATGAAGGCATCTCAACCCAGAGAGATCAGAGAATCAGTGTTCTTCGCAATCTCTTCAACCGCTTCAAGCGAAATGACAATGAGAATGTCCAGCACACATTTGACCGGCTCACTGACATCACAAATGAGCTTCAAGCCCTCGGCGCCACTGAGATCACCAAACATGAAATCGTCAAGACGCTGCTGAGATCACTTGACAGTTCGTTTGACATCCTAGCCCTAAAGATTCAAGAACGTCCAGACTTCAAGACACTCGATCCGTCTGACATACTTGAGAGGCTTAGCACACATGAGTTTCAGCTTTCTGAGAAAAGAGATATCTACGGTCCAAGCTATGGGCAAACTCGTGCCTTGAAGGCAAAAGCTGTGTCCTCATCTGAAGAAGAATCTGACAGTAGTTCTGATGATCCTGAAGACATTGGAAGGGAACTTGCAATGCTAGTAAAGAAGTTCCAGAAATTCACCAAGAAGAAAGGCTTCAGAAAGTCTTCATGATCAAGCTCAAGAAATGAAGAAGCTTCTGCTCATGACTACAAGAAGAAAACATGTCACAAGTGCAAGAAAACTGGACACTTCATCTCTGAGTGTCCACAATGGGACAATGAGAGCAGAAAGAAGAAGAGCAAGGAATATGACTCTGACGATAAGAAGAAGAAGAAATACTCAAAGTCTTCTTCCAAGTCTTCCTCAAAGTCTTCATCACACAAGAAGAGTTCATCTGGCAAGGCTCGTGCGTTTGTTGGCAAGGAAATGGATTCAGAGGAGGAGTCCGCTTCTGAGGAGGCAGAGGTGGAGTCTGAGGAGGAGTCTGATTCAGGCATTGCGAGTCTGGCTACAGCCTACGTTGCCAAGTCCATCTTCAATACTGAAGACAATGACTTAATCACCAACACCGATGCAAATGACAAGGACGACTCTACTCTTACCTACTGCTTCATGGCACGTGGTGCCAAGGTAAACACACGCACTACTCACTATCAAACATCCAGTGACGATGACTCTGATTGTGATTCAAAACCCAGCTACAAAACACTTGCTAAAATTGCAACTGAACAACAGAAGGCCATGGAACATATTCAAAAACTATTAGACAGAAGCGATGATCTGTTGGGTGCTGAAATGACTCGTTCTGAATCCTTAATTGAAGACATAAAAAATCTTCATGTTAAGTATCAGGAACTCGAAGATCGTCTTGAGACTCTCTCAACTACTCATGAAAAGCTTTCCTATGATTATCTTCAAAAGAAGCAAGATCTTGAGAAGTTGAGAGCGGATCATGAAGATCTTCAAAAGGAAAACGAGTCACTTCGAGCCGAACAGATCAGTTCTGCTCAGGAAGGATTTGAACCACCATGCCTTAAATGCATTGAGCGTGATAATGCTACTTCTGTTGCTGAATGTTCCACTGCTACTGCTGTTGCAATATCTTCAACTGTTGAAGTGGTAACTAACCCCTCTGCTGAGGATACCACTGCTATTGCTGATGAGAATGCTAGGTTGAAGACATTGCTTGAAACAGGGATGTACAAAAGTCTCAAAGGACATCAGACATTATGTGATGTCCTCAAGAAGCAGATTCTGAACCGAAACCCTAGGAAAGAGGGTGTTGGGTTCGTGAGGAAAATTAATGCAGATGGATCTTACTGGAAACCTGAGCAGTACCCCAAAACCATATGGGTTGCTGCAAAGGAATCCTCAGCAGATCCATCCAATCTATCTGGCTTCACTTGTGCTGATCCTATTATCATTGATGAATCCTTTGATGCAAACTATAAACTGTTTAAAAATCAGAATGGTGAAGTATTTGCCAGGTACATTGGTACTAACTGCAGGAATGGACCGCCTATGAAGAAGATCTGGGTTCCAAAAACGTGTCTGGAGAATCTTCCTGTGAATGTCCTCATGACACCTCACATGAAGAAGACAAACCTCAGACCAAAGGCTTCATATGGTCCAAAGGCTTCATACAGGCAGAGGACTCACCTGAGTCGCACTAACGCAAATGTTTTGCAGGAAAACCATGCTCAGGCATATGAGAGCGGTTCTTCAAACCGTCATGCTCATATGACCAAGAACTATTCTGCCTATTCTTATGAGTACTATTGCCCACCTGCTAGACTGTTTGCTAGGGCTCCAAAGCCAAAATTCTCAGATGCTGCACTTAGACTTATTGCTTCTAAGCCACCCTTGAAGATGTGGGTGGTTAAGAAAGCTTAACTCTCTTTTGCAGGGAAAGGTCTCCAGCAGAAAACCAAAATCTTCTGACGCTATTGCTGGGGACCTTAAAAATCTTGTGGGGCGCAAAATCAAATGCCCGAATGGCATCACTATGTATTTCGTACCTGAATCGCATGCTACTCTCCCTATTAGTCCTAACCTGGATCTAAGTTTTCATAACCCACTGGTTCGTCAAATGTTTTTGCTTCACAATACTCTTCGTGAAGCCTATCCCCCTAACTGCACTGTAGGGTACGACACCAGCGACTTCAGAGTCTTCAGAATGGATTATTGATAGTGGGTGTACAAATCACATGACTGGCAAAAGAAGTCTCTTTATGGACTCAACCTTACGTCCATCTGACAAGAGCCACATCACATTTGCTGACACTGGTAAAAGTAAGGTATTGGGTCTAGGTAGAGTTGCAATCTCAAAGGATCAACACATGGATAAAGTCATGTTTGTTGAATCCCTTGTCTTCAACTTAATGTCTGTCTCCATGCTTTGCGATTTGAACACGATTGTAATCTTTGGAAAATATCGTTGCCTGGTACTAATGGAATCTGACAAGTCTCTAGTGTTTGAAGGGTATCGGAAAGATGATTTGTACGTGGTAGATTTCTTAGCAGGACCACAGCTTGCAGTATGTCTTCTGGCAAAGGCTTCAGAATGCTGGCTTTGGCATCAGAGGCTTGGGCATGCTGGCATGAGGAACCTCCACACCCTTGCGAAGAAGAAGCATGTCATAGGCATTGAGGGCGTCAAGTTCAAGAAAGATCACTTATGCGGTGCCTGTGAAGCAGGGAAGATGACAAGGGCAAAACATCCTTCGAAGACAATCATGACCACTACTCAACCCTTCGAACTGCTTCACATGGATCTCTTTGGTCCCACTCACTACTCAACTTTTTCCACTACTGCTTGCCTCTATGGCTTCGTCATTGTTGATGATTACTCTAGATATACTTGGGTGCACATAATCCTTTACAAGACTGAAGTGCAGGATGTCTTCAGACGCTTCGCAAGTCAGGCTATGAACAATTATGGCGCCAAGATAAAGCACATCAGAAGTGACAATGGCACTGAGTTCAAGAACACTGGCCTTGACACATATCTTGATACATTGGGCATCACTCATGAATTCTCAGCTCCGTACACGCCACAGCAGAATGGCATCGTCGAACGCAAGAACAGAACACTCATTGAGATGGCCAGAACAATGTTAGATGAGTACAAGACACCAAGAAAATTCTGGACTGAAGCCATTGACACTGCATGCCATACTATCAACCGTGTATATCTTCACAAGCTTCTGAACAAGACATCTTATGAACTTCTAACTGGCAAGAAGCCAAATGTCAGTTACTTCAGAGTATTTGGATCAAGATGCTGGATCAAGGACCCTCACCACACCTCAAAATTTGCTCCAAAAGCACATGAGGGCTTTATGCTTGGATATGGAAAGGATTCGCACTCCTACAGAGTCTTCAATCTCTTTCACTACAAAGTGGTTGAAACAGTGGATGTGCGGTTCGATGAGACTAATGAGTCACAAAGAGAGCAACTGCCAAATGTGCTAGATGAAGTTCCAGCCAGTGAATCAATCAAGCTAATGGGAACTGGAGAAATTATACCTTCTGAAGCTCATCCTGAAGAAGAACTTATCATCTCAGCACCTGATCCACGAGAAGACAATGCTCAGCCTGAAGACATTCCTCCCCATGACAACGTAGATCAGCAAGAGCAAAGTCTTCGACCCCTACATCCTCGTGTTGCCAATGAAGTGCAGATTGACAGAATAATTGATAGCATCAATGCACCTGGTCCACTGACTCGTTCAAGGGCAACTCAACTGGCAAATTTCTGCGGACACTTCACATTCGTTTCAATCACAGAACCCAAGAAAGTTGATGAAGCTTTTGTGGAACCTGAATGGATTCAAGCTATGCAAGAAGAGCTTCAACAGTTTGAGCTGAACAATGTATGGGAGTTGGTTAAGCGTCCTGATCCACGGAAGCATAACATAATAGGCACCAAATGGATATACCGCAACAAGCAAGATGAGCATGGCCAAGTCGTCAGAAACAAGGCTCGTCTCGTTGCTCAAGGATATACTCAAGTGGAAGGCATTGACTTCGATGAAACATTTGCTCCTGTGGCCAGACTTGAAGCCATCCGTATACTGCTGGCCTATGCAAATCATCACAACATAATTCTGTATCAAATGGATGTGAAGAGTGCCTTTCTCAATGGCAAAATTGAAGAAGAAGTGTATGTTGCACAACCACCTGGGTTTGAAGATCCAAAACATCCTGACATGGTTTACAAGCTCAATAAGGCACTATATGGCCTCAAACAAGCCCCTCGGGCCTGGTATGATACACTCAAATACTTCCTGAAGAGCAAAGGCTTCATACTTGGTTCCCTAGATCCCACTCTCTTCACGAAGACATATGATGGTGAACTATTTGTGTGCCAAATATATGTGGACGACATTATCTTCGGCTGCACCAATCAGAAGTACAGTGAGGAGTTCGGATATATGATGCAAGAGCAATATCAGATGTCTATGATGGGGGAGCTGAAATTCTTCCTCGGTCTTCAGATACGGCAACAACGCAATGGCATCTTCATATCTCAAGAGAAGTATCTCAAAGATTGCCTGAAGAAGTTCGGTATGCAAGACTGCAAAGGCTTCACAACACCAATGCCAGCCAAACATCATCTGGGTCCTGACGACAATGGTAAAGAGTTCGATCAAAAGGTATACCGCTCCATGATTGGTTCTTTGCTTTATTTATGTGCATCTAGGCCAGATATTATGCTTAGTGTTTGCATGTGTGCTCGATTCCAAGCGGCACCAAAGGAGTCGCATCACTTAGCTGTGAAGCGAATTCTTCGATATTTGGCTCACACCCTAACTCTAGGGTTATGGTTTCCAAAGGGCTCAAAGTTTGATCTGGTTGGATTTTCGGATGCTGACTACGCTGGTGACAAGGTTGATCGGAAGTCCACATCAGGCACATGTCACTTTCTGGGCCGATCACTTGTATGTTGGTCTTCAAAGAAGCAGAACTGTGTATCTCTCTCCACTGCTGAATCTGAATACATTGCTACTGGATCCTGCTGCGCTCAGCTTCTATGGATGAAGCAAACCCTCAAGGATTATGGCATTCATCTGAAGCAAGTGCCACTCTACTGCGACAACGAAAGCGCCATCAAGATCGCCAACAACCCAGTTCAGCACTCGAAGACAAAGCACATTGAAATTCGTCATCATTTTCTCAGAGATCATGTTGCAAAGGAAGACATTGATATCATACACGTCAACACTGAAGAGCAATTGGCAGATATCTTCACCAGGCCCTTGGATGAGAAGAGATTTTGCAAGTTACGGTGTGAGCTAAATATCTTGGAATCCTCAAATGTCCTGTGATCAGGCACACATCCTAACACTTATGCATGTTGATGACTTAGATGTGCAACACACAAAGTAACGTATATCTTCAATCAATGAAGACATACATTCCAAGTGTGAATACATTAACATGGAATTTGACTTTGGAGCGCCCCGATAATTGTGCGCCGTGTCTGGGTCTAACACTTCCTATACGGTGGGTAACGCCACCACCAAATTTTCTGTTTGAAGCGTTCCACTCATGGCGTTACATTTGCTATGTCTTCACATTTGGTTTGGCTTCAATCTCAACATGTCTTCATGATTATCTTCACTATGTTGATTATCTATATATATGTACTGGTGTTCTGTCCTCTACAGCATTCACTTATAGCTATGTCTTCTTGTTTGAATCTTTTGAACTAAGTGAATGTGATCGGACCCCAACCTCTCCATGCTTCCTACCTCAAACTCTATCTCTCCAAGTCGTATGCATTCTATTGAAACTGTCGAATGTCTTCACTGCATCCTTGTCAGCCGAAGACACAGAGACAAACTTTAAAACCGTTTTCAATATTATTACATCACCAAGAAATCCGGAGAAGTAGGAACGACACCCGACAAACAAGGCGTGCGTGGGGTGTGGAACTGCCCCCACAATACCGCATGCTGGCCACGTACTGATCAGATGCGAATCGCCAGGGGCACCTGAGTAATAGCGCAGTGCCGCCCCTATCCCTATAAATACACGATTTCACTGCGGTCATTATCCCTTCTTCTACCCTCGCACGAACCCTAGCGGCACCGCTAACTCTCAACGACGCCGGCGACGAAGTGCTTCACTGCCGCAACTTCTCCGACGCCGTTCTCACGCCGACTGCGGACATCAGTCTCTCCGCCGTCGCCGTAGGTGTCTTCCGTCGCCAAGTTAGGGCACGGAGGATCGAACTGCTCGGCCTCAACTCTCACCTCGTCTAGCAGTTCCAAGTGTGGTAAATAAAACCTCTTTTTACAGCCTCTTTTGATCCTATAGCTCAGTCACTTTCTGCCATAAGAAGTTTCTATTCACACAAGTTTCATCTCTCTCATCTGCATCTCATAACTTGCCTAGTATATTCACTTGTTCTTCATGAAGTAGTTAGATTCCTCACTTGTACTGATCTATGGGTTCGTACAAATCTGGAACCAACTTCTTTTCTATAAAGTGAATGTCTTCGCATGATGAGGTCAATATCTTCTAAACTGATTTGTCTTCAAAATCTTCTGAGAATGCATATGACCTCTTCCCCTTCCCTCGCACCTTAATGCTGTCACAGGTACATGTCCGTGGGAGAATCTTTTGGTTCTCATAGTCTGCATTCATTTGCAGAGTTCTTACAGCGTCACATCAATTCTCCCGAAGCGAGTTCCTGTTGGTCAAGCAAAAGGAAGCCTTTGAAGACTTTGAATCTCTTGAAGCCTTCCAAGTTAAGCTTCATGACAGCAGAAAAACCAGCAAGGAAGGGAGGCAGACAGAGACATGGTGAAACGTCTAAAGATCTGCCTGAAGACTTGGCAGAAATGTACCAAACTGATCCTGAAGAGAGCTATGGTCAGCGCAAGACACGAATCCAATGGATTCGAAGATATTGGGCAGAGCAGTGGTTCCAATACCGCTTCGTCACTAAGGAATATGCAGAGAAGTGCGCCATCAAGAGACCATGGGGAGATGTCTTGTACAAAAATCTCGTACCCCGGTCCAGAGACGAAGCCATTGCTCAAGGCTTCTTTCCATGCATGGTCAGAGGACCACAGCTAGCTGACGCACATCCGTCATCACTTCTCTGGTGTCGCGATGACACTCTGTTCAAGCGCAATTTCCAATTTGCTTAGAACTCTACGAAGCAAAACAAGAAGGAGTGGGGGTTGGACTTCAACCCTGGTCCCTCTAAACCAAGGGCAGATGGCGCATGCGACGCAAATCCCAATATCATCGGGCCGTATGCCAATCTTGAAGGCCTCATCACTCGCATTCTAGTCCAAGGGACTGCTGTGAATGACCCTCCAACAGACACTGAGTCTGATGACGCTCCTGCTGCACCGGAGCCGAAGCAGACGAAGAAGAAGCCAAAAGCTTCAAAGCCAGCCGCTTCTCCCAAGATCTCCAGAGCGAAGCCATTGGCCACTGCACCTCCTGAAGCAAGTGTGCAGTCTGAAGACTTATCATGAGTCTCCAAGCCCCAAGAAGCCAAGAAGCCTCAGCCACACACTGGCAAAGAGCTCACAGCTGCTGCCATTCTGCGCAGCGATGCCATTGATCTGTCCAGTGACGAAGATCTTGGCGATGACGCTCTTGAACAGCTCATCAAGAGCAAGGAGGAAGCTGAAATCTTCAACAATCTGCCTCTGTTTGTTGCAGCAATCATCCACAACTTCATTGATGAGTGGTTTGATACACCCAATATCAGCTTCGATGATCTGCAGCTGCCCATTGGCCTCAGCGTCGCCTTCCAAGGCGCTGTTGCTTCAGAACTTGCAATTGCCCAGCGCATTGTTGAACTGAAGCAAAAGATTGATTTTGAAAAGGCTCAGTTCAAGCAGAATATGGCCAAGCTCAGCGTCCAAGAAGTCAAGGACTTCAAGGTCATGCTGCACGAATTGAAGGAAAACTTTATGAAGAAACGTGCAGAAGCTCAGGGTTCGCGTGAGCGAATGAAGACCTTGGCTGACCTCTGTGTGCAGGCCTACAATGAGGCCGAGAAGCGCAAGGCCCTTGGGCGTCCCGGCATCGACCCCAGGATGGCCACGAAGAAAAAGAAGAAGCCCACTGTGGCTGAACAAGAGGCACCAAGGCAAGAAGCTGTTCCGATCGTCTTCCCCACTACCAAGACTGGCTCGAAGCCAAAGCACTGCTCAACCGCTTCAGAGCTTAAGAAGACAAGGACAGCCGAAGCTGAAGCAAGGAAGTGGAAACACCCTGAAGCCTCTCCTTCTGACCCCACCATCAAGAAGCGCAATACCAAGAAATCTCGGGCTGCTCCCACAGAGCCCCTGATAGTCGAACCCCTCTCCGTCCGCTATCCTGACGAAGATCGTCAGTTGACCGTGCATGAGCCTGCTTTCACAGAGGCTCCGCACGCTGAAGACATTCCAGCAGCCGACCCCAACGCTGCTGAAGACATTGGTCTCCAAGACAATGTGCAAGGTGATGCAGTCCTTCCTCAGCTTGAAACAAGCGAAATGATCAGCATTGGTCGTCCCTTGATGCCAATCACCCAAGATGCATCATGGGCAGATTGCCCGCAGGAGGAAGAGAATGAGCCCCAGCCCACTTCAACTCCACCGGCGTCGCCTGCATTCCGTAGGCTTCGCAAAGGCCCAAGGGCTCAGGCTGCTGACGACATTCCGGCTGCATCAGCCGAAGAACATGAAGAAGAGCATGAAGAAGAACCTCAAGCTCCATCTCCCCCGCACCAACAAGAAGAAGTTCTCAAGGAGAACGTACCTGAATCCGCCCCTCTCACTACACGTGTTGAGGCTGAAACTATTGCGGCTGCCACGACCAACACTGAAGCCATTGTGGAGCCCGACCAACCAACAGCTTCAAGAGACACTGAAGCTACTGCCTCTGAACCTTCTGTGCCTGAGTCTGCTGCCGGTCCACAGTTCAACTATCATGTTGTGCATAGGCCCCAGGTCCAGAAGCCAATCCCACGACCGCCAAGGTTCCCAGGTCCTGCATCAGCTCCTGGCTCCTTTAACGTCAATAGCTTCAGGGCAGACAACACTTTCTTCAACAGCTCCAAGAACCCTTATTCACGGGAACAGATTGTATCAGATAGGTTCTGGAGCTACCCACAGCGCAGCTACTACTCCTGCGTCCTATACAACCAAGGCCGTATCTTTCCTCACCAGCGCCTTGAGGTTGAAGCAGTTGCTGGTCTGCCTGGTCTGGAAGAAGCACTGGATTGCTTCAAGCAAGTTGGCCTGCTGCCGTTTATCACAGATGAAGAGCACTGGAATGAAGAGCTTCTGCTCCAGTTCTATGCCACATTGCATATCAAAGGCTATAATAGAGATCCGAAGACTTGGGTCCTGGAGTGGATGACCGGAAATGTCCATCATGAAGCCAATGCATTCGATATCATTGAGCTTACCGGCCTACCCACTCCTGGCAAACTCTTCGAAGAAGGCTGCCAACTCCATGCTGAAGCAATTGAGAGCATATTTCAGCGACCTAAGCCAAATATGAGTCAGATGCTCTCAATGATGAAGCCATTTCCTCTTGATGCACCTTACCCAACTGAGTTCTTCATTGAAGACTTAGAGTACCTGCCCAGAACTATATATCACATCGTCAGGCGGACTCTATGGCCCATTAAGGGGCACTCTCGATATGCCAAGGTTGAAGGTGCCATGAAGACTCTCATCTTTTGTATCCTGCATGGCAAATGCTTCAACGCTCAGGATCTCTTTATGCGCCAACTTGCAGCATCTGGCTCAGATCTCTTTGGTTTGAAGATTTATGCTCCATGGGTTATGAGGCTAATCAAGCTCCACTCTGCTATCTCCTATCAGCCCTCTGCCCGCAACCATAGAATCTTCTTACCCGATGTGGACACCTCTGCTGAAGCAATATATCCTGAGCCTGCCAAACAACCATTAAGTCTTCAGAATGTAGAACACCAGAGCTTCACTCAGAATGATGAAGGTGTTGAAGCCATCTCCAGAGTGTATCCCATGGCTGGCACCACATGTGCCCCTGCATCAACTAAAGCCACTGACAGCACAGCTGCACAGAGACCCAAGAAACACGCTCGTACACTCAATGACCGTGAACTTCTTGTGGCTCTACACCAAAAGCAAGATAGGCATCACGACTGGCTCAAAAGGCAGATGCGCAGTATCATGCAAGACGTCAATCGCATCAGAAATCTAGCCACCAAGAATGCCTTTGTCGCACATGAAACCTGTCGCCGCACTTGGAAAGGCCTCACCATGATGTGCACTGAAGCTGAACTTCAAGAGGATGGCTTCAAAGAGAGATTCAAGTTTGACTCCACACCCCCCAGAAGAGCTGTGCTGCGCGGAACTCCGTCGCTTGAAGATTCAGAGTTCTCTTCCTCTGCTGCCACAGTGACTGGAAAAATCATTGAGGAAGAAGACGACGCTACATCACCACCACCTTCTTCAGCGCGCGTCGACCCTGCACCAAGCTCGTCAGCACCACCAATCGCCTCCACCGACCCTGCTGCGCCTGGGAACGCGTAGAAAGCTCTATGTCTTCAAACCTTTTTGGTCATCACTGACAAAAGGGGGAGAAGCATATGATGTTTATAGTCTTCAAGCGGGTCAATAATATGGGCGGGTGCTTTATATTTTGCATTTTGCTTCGTGCTTACAACTCTCGTTTTGCTACATTTGGTTCTTCGAGTTGTAACACTTAAACTTGATGGTCGTCTGCTACTTGTTTGCCACTATGTTTTTGCGAAGATAAATTCCGCATGTACGACGATAATTTCCGCACTTATATCATTTCGCAGACATCCATTTCTCATTATGCATGTCATTCTCTTCATATACCTTTACATGCGTGGTAGATTGTCATCATAATTTGAAGTGGATTCCCACAAGTACAACCTGCTATGTGCATTTGCGTTCTAGAAGCAAATCACTTATATGCACATCTTCAGGGGGAGCCCTTGCAGCTTATGAAGACAATTCCTTTACAATTTCACAAATTATATTCCCCGTTGAAAACTTCAACTAGTTTGTCATCAATCACCAAAAAGGGGGAGATTGCAAGTGCATCTAGTGCCACCCCTAGTTGGTTTTGGAGTATTGACGACAAACCTAGTTGAGGGACTAATGTGTTTGTGAGAATTGCAGGATAACACAGGTAGAAGTCCCTCATTGATTCGGTTTAGCTACAAGAGATGACCCCTAAAAATGTACGAAGACATTGAAGACAATGGTACTTTATGAAGACATTCATGTCAAAGACAATGACATGTGAAGACTCCCCATGAAGCTTATGAAACTCGAAGACTTAGATCCTTCGTAGTTTTACTTCATTCATGTTGTGTCATAGGAACCACCGTACTGTTAAGTGGGGTCCAAGAGAACCAGTCAGGATGACTGAAGTGATGCCTAATTCAAATCCTATGTCTTCGAGTGAAGACAATGAGAGAAAATCTTGTCCAGAGTCAGACAAGTCAGCTTTACTTGTAGCCCAAGTAAAGTTGCCGTGTGAGTTCGAAATTCGACCGTTGATACACGTGTCAGTTCCTTAGTGACCCAGGGTCATTTCGGACAAATCAGGTCGGGTTGCCAAGTGGCTATAAATAGTCCATCCCTACAACCATAAACGGTTGGCTGCTCAGATTTCAGTACACGGCTTTTGTCGTTTGAGAGCAACCCACCTCGAAGCCTTTGAGAGAGAATCCCTAGCGAGGAGAAAAGCCCTAACCACCCAGAGCCAGAGTAATTGGGCATCACTTAAGTCTTCTTATCTGAGTGATCTGAAGACTTATTACACTTGAGGACTGTGCATCCTCCAGACGGTTAGGCGTCGCGTTTTGAGCATCCAAGAGAAATTGTGGATTGCCGGTGAACGAAGTCTGTGAAGGTTTGGGAGTCTACCTTGAAGACTTACCAGAGTGATTGGGCGAGGTCTGTGTGACCTTAGCTCAAGGAGAAAACGGTGAGGACTGGGTGTCCTGAGCTGCGTGTTCAGGACTGGGTGTCCGGGACTATGTGTCCTTTGGTTTAAATACCTAGCCGCTCCAACCAGACGTACAGTTGTCACAGCAACTGGAACTGGTTCAACAAATCATTGTCTTCAGCGTGTCACTGGTTTCATCTTCACCTCTCTTTACTTACCAGTACGCATTGGGAAGCCATTGCATGCTTGCGTTATCTTCTATCTTCACAACTTGACTGTATGATTTGTTTGGCTTCATAACTTCTTCCTACCTGATCCTCATTACACTGAAGCTGTTTGTCACTGTGCTTTCACTATATTGTATACTTGACTATGGCTTGCGTTGTGTAATCTAACTTCCGCTGCATAGTGATAGGCTTGTCCACTCTGTTTGTCTTCATAACTTCCATGTTTTGAAGACTTTCATAAAAATCGCCTATTCACCCCCCTCTAGTCGATATAACGCACTTTCATTAACATATTATTCTAATTCGGGTTGACTAAGTCAATTTGACTAGTCAAAAGGGGATGTGTGGCCCACATGTCATAGACTATTTACCTAAACAAATAAATAAATCTAACTTATTTAAAATGGGGACCTACATGTCATCTATTACTAGTCTAACTTAGCACTAAACCAGTACTACTACTAACTAAGCCTAGCAACTAATTAAGTAAGGGCTGGCCTGGGCACAGCCGTGCACACACACTCACGCACACATCACACACACTCACGCTCGGCCATGGCCTTTGCCGTGGCCAGCTGTGGCAGCAAACAAAGCAGAGGCAGGGGCAGCGCAGCAGCGCACAACTACGCAAAGAGGAGCTGAAGTGCGGCGGCAGCGGCAAGAGCTGCAGCAGTACGCGGCAGCAGAGAGCAGCAGTAGAAAGCAGCAGCGCCAAGGCAACAACAAGAAGCAGAGGAAAGCAGCGGTAGGCACGCGGGCGCGCGCACGCGCAGGGCGCGGCCACGGCGCGGCCGACGCGCGGGCTGGGCGTGGGGAGTGACGGGCGCAGGGCGAGCGCGAGCTTCGGCCATGGTGGGCAACGGCGCGAGGGGGCATCTACGACGCCAAATCGAGACGAGGAACAAGGGAAAAATGAAGGGGATGCTCACGCAAGTCCGATGGCGAGGTCGGGGAGCGCGGGGGTGGCCGGACGCGACGAGATGCGGCAGCGGTGGCGGAGAAGACGACGCGATGGCGAGGCAGCAGGGCGTCCGAGCTCGAACCGATGCACGTAGTCGGTGGAGTCGGAGGCGCTGAAGCTCCAGGGCATGCTCTCAGGTGATGGGGAGGCCGGTGGCCGCGACGACGACAATGGCCATGGCAGCTACATCTCGGTCAACGAACAAAGCGAGAGCGAGGCGCGAGGGGGGAGGGGGATGAGGGGATTAGGGTTCGTCTAACGCATCGAGGAGTGTTTTATACATCACGGTGTTCGACACGGCGACGGCAGCGGCTACGGCGGCGTGGATCTTCACCACGCAAAGGTTCTACCATCTCCTCTGTACAGAGATTAAAGAAGGCCTCTGGACGGGTTGGGCTGCACTGTAGCTAGAGGCCAATAGTGTATAGTAGGCTTTCTCTTATTCTTTTTCTGTGAATTTATTTAGCTCCTGTTTTCCAATTAATTTATATGTCCAATGATTTTTCTTTTAGTTTAAACTTTTCACATAAATACTTAGTGACATAACAGTGCTGCACAAAAAGTTTCAGGTCATTTGTAATGGTTTGAAATAATTGTTTATTTTGAAGAGGCCAATTTAAATGTTATTGGTCCACTAAAAAGTTTATGTGGTTAATTTAAAAATTCATTTGATGTTGGATTCACTTGGAAAATTACCAGGGGATTATTTAGAATATTGTACACATTTTTGTCCTAGTGTTTGGTGAAATAATTTCTGGACTTTATAGTTTAAATTTGAGTTCGAACCAATTTGAGAGTGGGATTGTTTTCTAAATGCAACTTAAATATGATGATCATGATGACATGGCACATTAGCATGTGGTCACTGTAGCTAACCACTGGGGGTGTTACAAATCTCCTCCACTACAAGGCATCTCGTCCCGAGATTTAAGAAGCAGAGTAAAGGGGCAAGGTTCTGGACACGAAATTCTAGCGAGTGTTCTCGGTCTTGTCTACTCTTCTCGAAGAGGTCGATCCATTACGTCGATGTCTTGATTTCTCTGCTTCAGGTCATGATGAAGTCGTCATCCTTTCTTCGGGAACTCCATCGTACTTACGAAAGACAAAATGGTGGTTGTTCTGGGAAAACGGACCTCTGAAGGTTGACCATCTGGTCGATAACATCAGGGAAGGTGGGGGAGAGTAACTCTCGAATTGAAACTTAAGAAAATATCGATAGCAAAGTAAGGAGGTATCATGGGAAGTTTCGAGCGGGCAGGCAATCGATCGATGCCTGACACAAGGCGTGAAAGGGGTTCAGAGCAACGAGAATAAATATTGCATCTGATACCAGAATATATTACTGGGAAAGTGACCTCGTGAATTACATACGAAGTCAAACGCGAGGAATAACTTCAGAGATAGAGGTGTATAAGAGAGTCAGGTTTCGATCCTGGGAACTGTGGGTTATGGGCCCACCATATGAGTTAACGGTAGGAAGGGCGGTGACGTCTTGCATGACCATGTAGGCCAGACATGTCAGCGGATAGCATGTCAGTTATGTTGGCAACAACATCGGTACCAAGGGCGAGGAACAAAGAGAACCATTTTCCTGCTCGTTGAACGAGGCGGACCAATAGGCAAAGTTCTCGTCCATCGGTGGCTACCGGAATGTCATCAACAATAGTAACAGGGGCATGCTGACAGAATTGTACACCGAGGTGTTTACATAAGCAGGAGAATATTTCTGCCTCGATCATATAGATCACAAGAAAGGTTAAACCAAACAATGGAAAGGAAAATGTGATTATCAGATTAAACAGAACAATGGAAAGGAAAAATGTGTATAAACACCTAATTCAAGGGTATATCCTTCCCAAGGACAAGTAGAGAATGATATCCTTGACAAGAAATAATGTAGAAAACTCTTTAGATAAGGGAAGATTATTTCATGACATTACCCATACAACGGTGTTTGGATAATTGAGCAGGAAACATTTAGCATTGGGCTTCAAATGTTCTTGTTGAAAATCAGAGTGCCATAGACATGCTTTGAGATAGCATTGACATGGTTATCAAGTAAGGGTCAGAATTTGAATGCACAAAGGGTCCATCAGGAATGACTTATATAATAAGTCTTACAATTTCCTCATGGAAGAATGGTTAACCTTGCTAAACAAGAAACTGTAACAACAAGTCCTCTGGCCAGGTGTGATAGGCATGACATCACCTTACCGGGTCATATAAGGACCAATGTTATAACTCTTCAAAATATGTTCCAACCATCATATCTGACCGAGATTTAGATCTGATGGTGTCATGATACCTCAGACTCAAGATGCCTGAGAAGAAAAAGGTGCGACACAAATTAACAAGATGACAGTGCAAGGTTCTCAGGAAATGAACTATGGAAGCAAGTTCCAAAACAAGAGTTCATCATTAAATGAAGGAGATGTGAGGAGGTGGCCAATTGACTCAGTGACAATTCATTGAGATTTTCAAAAGATGGATTTCCACACTTACGTGAACAAGGGGATACCATTTGTTGGATCAGATGATATAATGATGTATGCTTGACGAAAACACACATATTTAAACATTGGTTGAAAGATGCACCCGAAATATGGGCTTAGGTAGCATGACCGATGTTATAATGGTGATTCGACAACCAATGGTCTAAAAAATGAAATGTCGACCATTAACTTCAAAGCAATAGGGTTGCTAGAAGTTTTGAATTTTACGCATCACTGTCCATTTGTTGGTATTCCGGTTAGAAACAACCCGGGGACCAAGGAATGAACGGAGATGGCAAGAAGTATCACTTGTATCAAGAATTCTTAAGAGGTGGTAGAATTCTCACGACTTTATTGACATTAAAGATGGTAATACTCCAAGGTAAAGAAGAACAAATGCTGGATAGCAAGGAACTCAAGGTATAACACAAAACATGATCAAGTTTGTGTTGGAGGGAAGGCAATAAAGTGGCCGATGATAACACAAATCATCTAGGGAAAGGATGGTATTTCTCATCAAGAATTCGTTAGATATCTTGGAAGAGCTCAGAATGTTTATAATGGTCATGACACATTTGTCGAGAGGTTTCATGAAGATGTAATCGATCAACGATGACATCAAGTCAAAGGAATGATGAAGCGAAAGGTAATTGGAACCAAGGGTACGACACAAACTCAAAATCAAGCTTGTTGTTCAAGGCGAAACGTTAAGACAAGGAAGCTTGACGTAAGCTTAGCTCATTGCCGAAAGTGGTGCTCCAGAAATAAGGACCAGGTAGCACAGTTAAAATCAGCACGATACTGATATAGCCGATTAGGCTAGAAATGACGTGATCAAGTACAGACTCGTAAGTAAAGAAGATTACTAATAGTTGTTTAATCACGATGCGGACTCGATTCAGTTATCGGTGTCCCTGAGCGTTTAATGACCCAGAGCCCGTGAAAAAATTGAACCAGTGAGAATTTAGTACTTGATGGAGAACTCATAAGAAGTTATGCAGTTCCGTGATAATCTCGAGATACCAGTGTGTAATACTCGACGGAAGATCAAAGTAAAGGTTGGACTGGTGTATTGATCCACAGAAGACAAGTTCTTAAACTTGCCCGTGAAATGGGATCAAAGAAGAACATATGGTCCAACCACGATTGCCAAGGATCAATTCGTCGATACCAAAGGATATTATATCAAGGAAATAGTTATTATTACAAGAAGCTTCCATGATAGGATCTAGATTGTGTCCATGGGCATGAACACAAAGGTTCAAGGTCGACTCCCACTTCTTCAATGCATAACCTTTCATTTTACTTCTCGCCTTTGATGAAACTATAGTGTAGAAATTTTATCTGGCGAAACAACAGAAGAGTATGAGTCGCGAAAACTTTCGGGTTCATACGGTTTGGGGAAGGCATAGGTTCAACCCATCGGGGCATCTTAGGAGCATATACCACAAATTTCAGGAGCGAATAACTCAAGCTCGAGAGCAGAGCATGGTTGACAAAAGCAGGGGATACAATTTACCAAGGGCATTATGTATCCGATGAAAGGCTCACAATTTTAATGAACATGAAGGACGGTGTTGGACAAAATCCAACAAAGGATGTGGTGGTCCATAAGGAATCTGATGTGAGTATCAGTACTCAACCAGAGGAAGAAAGAATGCAAGGAGATCAGATTATAGAAACAACTGACTAACTCAAAGCTCAAATGCGAAGGAATTGTGAATTCCAAGACAAAGGATCAGAAGCAATGCTCTGATTAGGGATGGATAAGTTGAATAGCCTTAGGGGTACAATCGATGGCAATTTGGTTGGTCGAGATACAACTCATGTTTAAAATGACGTCTGAGCCGGAAGGATAATCCTAAGATTCGACTGATGATTGTGAACGTTTGCAACTTATTGAATCAATGGACTCAAAAATGATAGTGACCAAGGATGCCACTAAGATTAGTATACTTATGGGATTAACCATAAAGCAAGCAAGCAAGAATTTCAAGAACAACTGGCGGTTCAGGATTTTCGAAAGATCAAATTGTGTTTCGAAAACCTTTGTGAAACACATGAACAACTGGGGAGAAACAAATCCTTGATGTGTGTGAGGATTAATTTGTAGCTGTATTAAGGTGACAAGCAGCTGTAAGGCAGTAGGCATAAGGATTCTCGGAACAACAACGAGTATTTCGGGGTATCTTATAAAAACAAGAGCAACTGGGGACTAAGGTAAGAATGGCAAGTGCACGTAGTTATCTATAGGGGTTGATGGTGGAAGGGAGTTGCAAACGCAATGAGCGCAAGTTCTTGGGATAACATCGGAGAGTATCTTCTGGTGCAGCAGGCGACCATCTGTAATAAGAGGCTCTTCGAAAGGAAGTAATTACGAGAACCTAGAGTTAGAGTTAGCAAAATCTTTTAACCCGAATAGAAGAGAGATCAGAGTCCCAGAGTATAGACGAGGAGTAAAAGATCCTAATACCACCCAATGGCGACGTGGGCCCGTAAGCTACACAACCAAGTTAGTAAAAACTTTTTCAATGACTAGACTCAACTTGGGCCAAAGGAGTTTGGAAAGGGGATTCCTACAGGCAGTCGGCTTTGATACCAACTTGTGACGCCCCCGATTTGAACGTACACTAATCATACACGCAAACGTGTACGATCAAGATCAGGGACTCACGGGAAGATATCACAACACAACTCTACAAATAAAATAAGTCATACAAGCATCATATTACAAGCCAGGGGGCCTCGAGGGCTCGAATACAAGAGCTCGATCATAGACGAGTCAGCGGAAGCAACAATATCTGAGTACAGACATAAGTTAAACAAGTTTTCCTTAAGAAGGCTAGCACAAACTGGGATACAGATCGAAAGAGGCGCAGGCCTCCTGCCTGGGATCCTCCTAAACTACTTCGGGTCGTCGTCAGCGGGCTGCACGTAGTAGTAGGCACCTCCCGAGTAGTAGTAGTCGTCGTCGACGGTGGCGTCTGGCTTCTGGGCTCCAACGTCTGGTCGCAGCAATCGGGTATCGGAAGGGGAAAAAGGGGGAGCAAAGCAACCGTGAGTACTCATCCAAAGTACTCGCAAGCAAGGAGCTACACTACATATGTATGCATTGGTATCAAATGGATTAAGGGTATCATATGTGGACTGAACTGCAGAATGCCGGAATAAGAGGGGGATAGCTAGGCCTTTCGAAGACTACGCTTCTGGTATCCTCCATCTTGCAGCAGGAGAAGAGAGTAGAAGGTAAGTTCACCAAGTAGCATCGTGTAGCATAATCCTAACCGACGATCCTCCCCTCGTCGCCCTATGAGAGAGCGATTACCGGTTGTATCTGGCACTTGGAAGGGTGTGTTTTATTAAGTATCCGGTTCTAGTTGTCATAAGGTCAAGGTACAACTCCAAGTCGTCCTGTTACCGAAGATCACGGCTATTCGAATAGATTAACTTCCCTGCAGGGGTGCACCACATTTTCCAACACGCTCGATCCCGTTTGTCCGGACACACTTTTCTGGGTCATGCCCGGCCTCGGAAGATCAACATGTTGCAGCCCTACCTAGGCACAATAGAGAGGTCAGCACGCCGGTCTAAATCCTATGGCGCAGGGGTCTAGGCCCATCGCCCATTGCACATCTGCATGTTGCCAGGGCGGCCGGAAGCAGAACTAGCCCCCTTAATACAAGAGCAGGCTTACGGTCCAATCCGGCGCGCGCCGCTCAGTCGCTGACGTCACGAAGGTTTCGGCTGATACCACGACGTCGAGTGCCCATAAGTGTCCCCACGTAGATGGTTAGTGCGTATTGGCCAGTGGCCAGACTCAGACAAATACCAAGATCTCGTTAAGCGTGTTATTTTGAAATAACCACGGACGCCGACCAGGGCCAGGCCCACCTCTCTCCTAGGTGGTCTCAACCTGCCCTGTCGCTCCGCCACAAAGTAACAGTCGGGGGCCGTCGGGAACCCAGGCCCACCTCTACCGGGATGGAGCCACCTGCCCCTTCAGCCCCCAACTCCGAATAGTATCATAAGTAATGTTCAGTATAAAGTATATAGCATATGCCCGTGACCACCTCCCGAAGTGATCACGACCCAGTAGTATAGCATGGCAGATGGACAAGAGTGTAGGGCCACTGATGGAACACTAGCAACCTATACTAAGCATGTAGGATTGCAGGTAAGGTATCAATAGTTGTAGCAACAATGACAGGCTATGCATCAGGATAGGATTAACGGAAAAGCAGTAACATGCTACACTACTCTAATGCAAGCAGTATAGAGAAGAGTAGGTGATATCTGGTGATCAAGGGGGGGGGGCTTGCTTGGTTGCTCTGGCAAGAGAGAGGAGTCATCAACACTGTAGTCATACTGGGTAGCAGCGGCGTCGGTCTCGGTGTCTAGCGAGAGAAGAGGGGGGAAGAAACAGTGAATACAATGCAAACAGATGCATAACGATGCATGGCAAAGCAAAGCGTGATGCTAGGTGTTCCCTAACGCGGTATGAGGTGATACCGGTGAAGGGGGGAAACAGCCGGGAAAGTGTCCCCGGTGTTTCACGTTTTCGGGCAAAGGAGCCGGAGGGGGAAAGTTGCGATTTCCATAGGTTAGGGATGCGTGGCGGACGAACGGGCTGCGTATCCGGGTTCGTCTCGCCGTTCTGAGCAACTTTCATGTACAAAGTATTTTCATCCGAGTTACGGATTATTTTATACTAATTTTTAAAGTTTAATCTATTTTCAAGAATTAACATATTATTCTAATTCGGGTTGACTAAGTCAATTTGACTAGTCAAAAGGGGATGTATGGCCCACATGTCATAGACTATTTACCTAAACAAATAAATAAATCTAACTTATTTAAAATGGGGACCTACATGTCATCTATTACTAGACTGACTTAGCACTAAACCAGTACTACTACTAACTAAGCCTAGCAACTAATTAAGTAAGGGCCGGCCTGGGCACAGCCGTGCACACACACTCACGCACACAACACACACACTCACGCTCGGCCATGGCCTTTGCCGTGGCCAGCTGTGGCAGCAAACAGAGCAGAGGCAGGGGCAGCGCAGCAGCGCACAACTACGCAAAGAGGAGCTGCAGTGTGGCGGCAGCGGCAAGAGCAGCAGCAGTACGCGGCAGCAAAGAGCAGCAGTAGCAAGCAGCAGCGCCAAGGCAACAACAAGAAGCAGAGGAAAGCAGTGGCAGGCACGCGGGCGCGTGCACGCGCAGGGCGCGGCCACGGCGCGGCCGACGTGCGGGCTGGGCGTGGGGAGCGACGGGCGCAGGGCGAGCGCGAGCTTCGGCCCTGGTGGGCAGCAGCGCGAGGGGGCATCTACGGCGCCAAATCGAGACGAGGAACAAGGCAAAAACGAAGGGGATGCTCACGCAAGTCCAATGGCGAGGTCGGGGAGCACGGGGGTGGCCGGACGCGACGAGCTCGACGACGAGATGCGGCAGCGGTGGCGGAGAAGACGACGCGATTGCTAGGCAGCAGGGCGTCCGAGCTCGAACCGATGCACGTAGTCGGTGGAATCAGAGGCGCTGAAGCTCCAGGGCATGCTCTCAGGTGACGGGGAGGCCGGTGGCCGCGACGACGACAATGGCCATGGCAGCTACATCTCGGTCAACAAACAAAGCGAGAGCGAGGCGCGAGGGGGGAGGGGGACGAGGGGATTAGGGTTCGTCTAACACGTCGGGGAGTGTTTTATACATCACGGTGTTCCACCGGATGATCGACACAATGACGACAGCGGCTACGGCGGCGTGGATCTTCGCCACGCACAGGTTCTACCATCTCCTCTGTACAGAGATTAAAGAAGGCCTCTAGACGGGTTGGGTTGCACTGTAGCTAGAGGCCAATAGTGTACAGTAGGCTTTCTCTTATTCTTTTTCTGTGATTTTATTTAGCTCCTGTTTTCCAATTAATTTAGATGTCCAATGATTTTGCTTTTAGTTTAAACTTTTCACATAAATACTTAGTGACATAACAGTGCTGCACAAAAAGTTTCAGATCATTTGTAATGGTTTAAAATAATTGTTTATTTTGAAGAGGCCAATTTAAATGTTATTGGTCCACTAAAAAGTTTATGTGGTCAATTTAAAAATTCATTTGATGTTGGATTCACTTGGACAATTACCAGGGGATTATTTAGAATATTGTACACATTTTTGTCCTAGTGTTTGGTGAAATAATTTCTGGACTTTATAGTTTAAATTTGAGTTTGAACCAATTTGAGAGTGGGATTGTTTTCTAAATGCAACTTAAATATGATGATCATGATGACATGGCACATTAGCTTGTGGTCACTGTAGCTAACCACTGGGGGTGTTACAGGGGTCCCCGAGGTGGCCACGAGGTAGGGGCCGCGCCCAGGGGGTAGGGCGCGCCCCCCACTCATACATCACCGTCGTATCTACTTTTCCAAACACTTTTGCCCCCTTTTTTGGATTCTAACTTGCATGATTTGAATTGAACTAACCCGGACTGACGCTGTTTTCAGAAGAATTGCCATGGTGTTATTTTTGTGTAGAAATAAAAGTTCTCGGAATGACCTGAAAATCAACGGAGATTATTTTTGGGTTATATTAAAAATACTGAAAGAAGAATCCACATCAGGGGGCCCACACTTTGTCCACGAGGGTGGGGGGCGCGCCCCCTGCCTCGTGGGCCCCCTGACGCTCCACCTAACCTCAACTCCAACTCCATATATTCGTGTTCGGGGAGAAAAAAATCAGAGAGAAGGATTCATCACGTTTTACGATACGGAGCCGCCGCCGAGCCCTAAACTCTCTCGGGAGGGCTGATCTGGAGTCCGTTCGGGGCTCCGGAGAGGGGAATCCGTCGCCATCGTCATCATCAACCTTCCTCCATCACCAATTCCATGATGCTCACCGCCGTGCGTGAGTAATTCCATCGTAGGCTTGCTGGACGGTGATGGGTTGGATGAGATTTATCATGTAATCGAGTTAGTTTTGTTAGGGTTTGAACCCTAGTATCCACTATGTTCTGAGATTGATGTTGCTATGACTTTGCTATGCTTAATGCTTGTCACTAGGGCTCGAGTGCCATGATTTCAGATCTGAAGCTATTATGTTTTCATCAATATATGAGAGTTCTTGATCCTATCTTGCAAGTCTACAGTCACCTATTATGTGTTATGATCCGTTAACCCCGAAGTGACAATAATCGAGATAGTTACCGGTGATAACCGTAGTTTGAGGAGTTCATGTATTCACTATGTGTTAATGCTTTGGTCCGGTACTCTATTAAAAGGAGGCCTTAATATCCCTTAGTTTCCAATAGGACCCCGCGGCCACGGGAGGGTAGGACAAAAGATTTCATGCAAGTTCTTTTCCATAAGCATGTATGACTATATTCGGAATACGTGCCTACATTACATTGATGAACTGGGGCTAGTTCTGTGTCACCCTATGTTATAACGGTTGCATGAATAATCGCATCCGGCGTAATTCTCCATCACCGATCCAATGCCTATGAGCTTTTCCTATATTGTTCTTCGCTTATTTACTTTTTCGCTGCTACTGTTACAATCACTACAAAACCCAAAAACATTTCTTTTTCTACTCTTACTTTTGCCACCGTTACCACTACTATCATATTACTTTGCTACTAAATACCTTGCTGCAGATATTAAGTTTCCAGGTGTGGTTGAATTGACAATTCAACTGCTAATACTGGAGAATATTCTTTGGCTCCCCTTGTGTCGAATCAATAAATTTGGGTTGAATACTCTACCCGCAAAAAATGTTGTGATCCCGTATACTTGTGGGTTATCTTGACCATTTTCTGGCGCCGTTGTCGGGGAGCATAGCTCTATTCTTTGAGTCACTTGGGATTTATATCTGCTTATCATTATGAAGAACTTGAAAGATCAAAGAACTAAGATTTTCCCTCAGCTACGAGGGGAGGTAAGGAACTGCCATCTAGCTCTGCACTTGATTCACCTTCTGTTCTGAGTAAACTTGCGACACCTAAACTTGCTTCTGCTATTAATTCTGATATGTCGCATGTTATTGATGATGCCACTTCTGCTATGCATGATACTTATGATGAAACTACTTCTATGCTTGATACTACTATGCCACTCGGTGAATTTCTTGATGAACAACTTGCTAGGGCTAGAGAGAATGAAATTATTGAAACTAATAATATTGATGAAAGTGATGATGAAGATTCTCCCCCTAGATATGAATTGCTTGTTGTTCCCGAGGGTTATGTTATGGATGAAGAAACTGCTAGAGACTTCGTAGCTTGCAATGATAGAAGTGATCTTAAGAAACTATTAGGTAAGCTTAAAGAAAAGTCTTTGAATGCTAGAATGAAATATAATCCTGCTTATGCTACTTCACCTATCTTTATTACTGATAAGGATTATGATTTCTCTGTTGATCCTGATATGATTACTTTGGTTGAATCTGATCCTTTCTATGGCTATGAATCTGAAACTGTTGTGGCACATCTTACTAATTAAATGATATAGCTACCCAGTTCACTAATGATGAGAAAACTCGCTACTATTATATCCTTAAATTATTTCCGTTCTCATTAAAGGGTGATGCTAAGATATGGTTTAATTCTCTTGATCCTGGTTGTGTGCATAGTCCCCAGGATATGATTTACTACTTCTCTGCTAAATATTTCCCCGCTCATAAGAAACAAGCTGCCTTAAGGGAAATATATAATTTTGTGCAAATTGAAGAAGAGAGTCTCCCACAAGCCTGGGGGAGGCTCTCCAATTACTTAATGCTTTGCCTGATCATCCTCTCAAGAAAAATGAAATACTTGATATCTTTTATAATGGACTAACTAATGCTTCCAGAGACTACCTGGATAGTTGTGCTGGTTGTGTTTTCAGGGAAAGAACAGTTGATCAAGCTAAAATTCTATTGAATAATATGTTGACCAATGAAAATAATTGGACACTTCCTGAACCAATTCCTAAGCCAACTCCAAAGAAAAGGGGTATTCTATTTCTCAGTCCTGAAGATATGCAAGAGGCAAAGAAATCTATGAAAGAAAAAGGTATAAAAGCTGAAGCTGTTAAGAATTTACCTCCTGTTGAAGAAATACATGGTCTTAATTCATCACCTATTGAAGAAACACACGGTCTCGATGACCCGACACAGGTAGTAAAGGTAAATTCTCTCTATAGATTTGATGAAGGTGATATCCCTCGTTATAAGTCTGCTAGCCAATGCTTAGATGAGTTTGATAATTTTATTGTTAAACAAGAAAACCTCAATGCTTATGTTGGTAGACCATTGAAACACAATGTTGATATGCTTGAACACTTGAGTGATCATATGTCTAGAGTTAAAGGTGAACTTAAACTTATTAGTAAACATGCTTCTATGGTTACCACTCAAGTAGAACAAGTACTTAAAGCTCAGAATGATTTGCTCAATGAATTAAATAATAAGAAAAATGATAATGCTGTTAGAGTTATGACTAGAGGTGGTAAAATTACTCAGGAACCTTTGTATCCTAAGGGCCATCCTAAGAGAATTGAGCAAGATTCTTAGAGAACTACTATAGATGCACCTAGTCCTTCTAAAGGGAAGAGAAAGAAAAATGATAGGACTTTGCATGCTTCTAGTGAACCTGTTATTGACAGACATGAGAATCCCAATGATATTTCTATTTCTGATGCTGAAACACAATCTGGTAATGAACATGAACCTAGTGATAATGTTAATGATGATGTTCATGTTGATGCTCAACCTAGGAATGATAATGATGTAGAGATCGAATCTGCTGTTGATCTTGATAACCCACAATCAAAGAATCAACGTTATGATAAGAGAGACTTTGTTGCTAGGGAGCACGGTAAAGAAAGAGAACCATGGGTTCAGAAACCCATGCCTTTTCCTCCTAAACCATCCAAGAAAAAGGATGACGAGGATTTTGAGCGCTTTGCTGAAATGATTAGACCTATCTTTTTGCGTATGCGTTTGACTGATATGCTTAAAATGAATCCTTATGCTAAATACATCCAAGATATTGTTACAAATAAAAGAAAGATACCAGAAGCTGAAATTTCCACCATGCTTGCTAATTATATTTTTAAGGGTGGAATACCAAAGAAACTTGGAGATCCAGGAGTACCAACTATACCATGCTCCATTAAAATTAACTATGTTAAAACTGCTTTATGTGATCTTGGAGCCGGTGTTAGTGTTATGCCTCTCTCTTTATATTGTAGACTTGATTTGAATAAGTTGACACCTACTAAAATATCTTTGCAAATGGCTGACAAATCAACTGCTATACCTGTCGGTATCTGTGAGGATGTGCCTGTTGTGGTTGCAAACGTTACTATTTTAACGAACTTTGTTATTCTTGATATTCCCGAGGACGATAATATGTCTATTATTCTTGGAAGACCCTTTTTGAATACTGCAGGGGCTGTTATTGATTGCACCAAAGGTAATGTCACTTTTCATGTTAATGGTAATGAGCATACGGTACACTTTCCGAGGAAACAACCTCAAGTCCACAATATTAATTCTATTGGAAAAATTTCAACAATCACTATTGGAGGTTTTGAATTCCCTCTTCCTACTGTCAAGAAGAAATATGATATTCTTATTGTTGGGGACATGCATATCCCCGTTGAGGTAACGTAGTGTTATTCGAAATTTCTCCGGTTCCATGTTATTCGGAATGAGTTTGTTAACAAGACTTGATCAACCTTGTTAGTGGATTCCTTTTGATGAGCATGAGACGGATGAAGTTAGAAAGCACAACTCCTTGTACCCTCTTTTTACTTTCTGTTATTTATATTAATAAAGCAAAATTAGTATTTTCTGTCTGTTTTCTGAATTATCCATGCAATAAAAAATACCCCGAAAATAAAAGTTCTCCAAATGCCCTGAAAATTAAATATGTTTTTTCTAGAATATTTGAGAATATCTGGCACTGAGAACACACTAGGGGGAGCAAGCACCTGCCCACAAGGGTCCAGGGCGCGCCCACCCCTGGGCGCGCCCCCTGCCTCGTGGGCCCATGGTGGCTCCCCTCCACTTATTCCAGCCACCACACACTCCTTCTTCCTCCCAAAAAAATCACTAACCATCTCAAGCACGAGTTCTAGCTCATCTTGCTGCCATTTTCGATCTCCTAGCTCAAAGCTCCATTCACAAAACTGCTTTGGGGGATTGTTCTTTGGTGTGTGACTCCTCCAATGGTCCAATTAGTTTTTTTGTTCTAGTGCTTTATTCATTGCAAATTTTTGCTGCTTAGGTGACCCTGTTCTTGAGCTTGCATGTCAAATTTATATGGTCAAAAGTAGTTTTAATGCATGATATAGTCTCTAGGCACTTGTGGGAGTAGTTGCTATCAATTTTGTTGAGTTTGGTCCACTTTTATTTTAAGTTACTAAAAATTTCAGAAAAAGATGAAGAGATTTTTGAGGGGCTCATCGAGCCGAAGCTCGAAGGATAAACAAAATGAAGAGAACAAGAAGCCCAAGTATAATCTCCCTCGCACCACAGAGGTTCGGCCTTGTGAAAGGCCTTGTGATGATTTCTTGAGTGCAGCCGGGATTTATTATGATTTCTATGAGTTGGCTGAGAATGCAGGCCTCACCGCCTTTCTCCACGACCAACTTGAATAGTATCTCTTACTCACCAATATCTTTGTGCAAAACTTTCATTTCCATGCTAGGATCTCACCACCTTCGGTGGAATTTTATTTATATGATGAGCATAAGGAGATGTCACTTCGTGATTTTTGTCGGGTTTGTTTGATCCCTTTTGAAGGCAGCGTAGAGGAACCACATCGTGATGATGTGGATGGATTTATTGATACAATTGCTGTAGGGGAAACAAGGAAGGTTTCCGATGCAAGAATTACTAGCATACATTTTCCGGTTTTACGTTACTTTGCAATATTTGCTAGTAGATGCTTAATTGGTGGCAGAAACTACGGCAACCTTAGTGCCCCTGATATTGTTATTTTGTGCCATGCCTTGTTCCATGATGACACATTTAGTCTGGGCGCTATTGTTGCAAAGTGGTTAAATCTTAATCGTACGAAGGGCCCCATCTTGGGAGGTATCTTTGCCTCTCGCCTTGCTGCACATTTTAACATACCTATTAGGCATTATGAGAAAGAAGAAAAGTTGCTGCCTCCTATTTTTCTAGACTATAAGAGTATGGTATCACATGATTTTATCGTTAAGAATAAGGAAAAGATGCTTAAGTACAAGCTGATATTTGATAAAAATCACCCTCAAACTATTACTTTGCCTGCTCCTTCCTTGTTTGACTTATCTGCAGGCAAGTACCTTATTCCATCGGAGGCCATTCACGCCTACCAAAAACCCACACCAGCTACAGAGCCAGAGCCGGAACCACAATTTGATCCTCACTGGCAGTCTATTTATCAGTGGAATCCGGAAGAGATCGCCAACCAGTGGCACCTGGAGGATCCTTCTCAGTACGACCCCAACTATAACTTTGGATATCCGCCAGCCCAGCCATGGCCATAGACCACTTAGGCCAAAAGCGTAAGCTTGGGGGAGTACGTATTTCCCACCAACATTACATTCATGTTCACACACTCATGCTAGTTGTCGGTGCTCATACTTTTACACTATAATATCCATGCTAGTTTATTTCCCTTTTTATGCTTTCTTCTTGTGTGTTTGATAAACCTTAAGAAAAAAAATAGTTGTAGCTTTTAGTTAGTTTACTTTACATGCCTGTAGTAGTAGTAATTAAAAAGAAAACCCAAAAATATTTCTCATTCTTCTTTTTCTTGTTGGGAGCTTTCCCGTGTAAATAGTTTTGTTTCTTTTCTTTCCTTTGGGGGTCGAGAGGCGAAGACCATAAAGAAAATGTTGAGTGGCTCTCATATGCATTATTGTTGATCTAACAAAGAGCCCAGATTACCTTGTCTTCTCTCTTGAATTGAATTCTTGTAGATTCCAGCTTAGTCCAATGCACGTGCACTATTATTATTATCCACACTATTCGGTCGTGCAAGTGAAAGGCAATAATGATGATTATATGATGAACTTATTGAGATGAGAAAAGCTGGTATGAACTCGACCTCTCTTGTTTTTGTAAATATGATTAGTTCATCGTTCCTGATTCAGCCTATTGTGAAAGAAACATATTTGCAATGACAATTAGACATTGTAGTTGCTTATGCCATGCTTACTTAGCTAGGAGCTTATAATGGTTTACCCTGCGTGCCAACATGCTACTAAAATGGTTGTGATGTGGTATGATAGGGTGGTATCCTCTTTTGAACGATTCGAGTGTCTTGACTTGGCACATGTTCACGCATGTAGTTGAAACAAAATCAACATAGCCTCCACGATATTTATGTTCATGGTGCATTATATCCTACTCATGCTTGCATTTGATGTTGATTAATTTTAATGCATGTTCATGACTGTTGTCGCTCTCTAGCTGGTCGCTTCCGAGTCTTTTTATAGCCTTCACTTGTACTAAGCGTGAATACTGCTTCTGCATCCAATTCCATAAACCCCAAAGTTATTCCATATGAGTCCACCATACCTACCTATATACGGTATCTACCTGCCGTTCCAAGTAAATTTGTGTGTGCCAAACTCTAGACATTCAAATAAACATTCTGTTTTATATGCTCTAATAGCTCATGTATCAACTAGGGTTGTCCGTATCTTCCATGCTAGGCGGGTTATTCTCAGGAGGAGTGGACTCCGCTCCTCATTCATGAGAAAATGGCTAGTCACCGGGATGCCCAGTCCCATGCTTTATGCAAATCAAATCAAAACAACTGCAAACAAAACTCCCCCGGGACTCTTGTTAGTTGGAGGCACTCGTTGTTTTGAGCAAGCCATGGATTGATGCTTGTTGGTGGAGGGGGAGTATAAACTTTACCATTCTATTTGGGAACCGCCTATAATGTGTGTAGCATGGAAGATATCGAGATCTCTTGGTTGTTGTGTTGACAATGAAAGTATACCGCTCAAAATATTATTCATATCTATTCCAAAACTGAGCTCTGTCACCTCTACAAATCCCTGCTTCCCTCTGCGAAGGGCCTATCCATTTACTTTTATGTTGAGTCATCATCCTCTTATTAAAAAGCACCAGTTGGAGATCACCTCTGTCATTTGCATCCATTACTGTTAGTTTACATTGAGCATGACTGTGACTGGATCTCTTTTTACCATGAATTACAATGTCTAGTCAGTCCTTGATCTTTAAAGGTGCTCTGCATTCATGTTTTGCGGTCTCAGAAAGGACTAGCGAGATACCATCTTGTTATATCATATCATGATTGTTTTGAGAAAGTGTTGTCATTCGAGATTTGTTATTATTGCTCGCTAGCTGATTATGTCATTGATATGAGTAAACATGAGACCTAAGTGTTATTGTGAATATGGTTAGTTCATAATCTTTGCTGAAAACTTGAATGCTGGCTTTACATGTTTACAACAACAAGAGCAAACAGAGTTTGTAAAAGTTTTTCTTTATCACTTTTAGTTTATCAACTGAATTGCTTGAGGACAAGCAAAGGTTTAAGCTTGGGGGAGTTGATACGTCTCTGTCGTATCTACTTTTCGAAACACTTTTGCCCTTGTTTTGGACTCTAACTTGCATGATTTGAATGGAACTAACCCGGACTGACACTGTTTTCAGCAGAATTGCCATGGTGTTATTTTTGTGCAGAAATAAAAGTTCTCGGAATGACCTGAAAATCAACGGAGATTATTTTTGGAATATATTAAAAATACTGGAAGAAGAATCCACGTCAGGGGCCCACACCCTGTCCATGAGGGTGGGGGCGCGCCCTACCCCCTGGGTGCGCCCCTGCCTCGTGGGCCCCCTGACGCTCCACCGACCTCAACTCCAACTCCATATATTCGTGTTCGGGGAGAAAAAAATCAGAGAGAAGGATTCATCGCGTTTTATGATATGGAGCCGCCGCCAAGCCCTAAACTCTCTCGGGGGGGCTGATCGGGAGTCCGTTCGGGGCTCCGGAGAGGGGGATCCATCACCATCGTCATCATCAACCTTCCTCCATCACCAATTCCATGATGCTCACCGCCGTGCGTGAATAATTCCATCGTAGGCTTGCTGGACGGTGATGGGTTGTGAGGGAGTCCTGGATTAGGGGGTCTCCGGACAGCCGGACTATCTCCATTGGCCGGACTGTTAGACTATGAGATACAAGATTGAAGACTTCGTCTCGTGTCCGGATGGAACTCTACTTGGCGTGGAAGGCAAGCTAGGCAGTACGTATATGGATATCTCCTCCTTTGTAACCGACCTTGTGTAACCCTAACCCTCTCCGGTGTCTATATAAACTGGAGGGCTTTAGTCCGTAGGACAACAATCACAACATACAATCATACCGTAGGCTAGCTTCTAGGGTTTAGCCTCTCTGATCTCGTGGTAGATCTACTCTTGTAACACCCATATCTTCAATATTAATCAAGTAGGACGTAGGGTTTTACCTCCATCAAGAGGTCCCGAACCTGGGTAAAACTTCGTGTCCCTTGCCTCCTGTTACCATCCGGCCTAGACGCACAGTTCGGGACCCCCTACCCGAGATCCGCCAGTTTTGACACCGACATTGGTGCTTTCATTGAGAGATCCTCTGTGTCGTCGCTGTTAGGCTCGATGGCTCCTACTATCATCGATAGCGATGCGGTCCAGGGTGAGACTTTTCTCCCCGGACAGATCTTTGTATTCGGCGGCTAGGCACTACGGGCTAATTCGCTTGGCCATCTGGAGCAGATTGAAAGCTATGCCCCTAGCCATCAGGTCAGATTTGGAAGTTTGAATTACACGGCCAACATCCGTGGGGACTTGATCTTCGACGGATCCGAGCCACAGCCGGGAGCGCCACACTGTCGCTATGGGTATGACCTAGCTCTGCCATCGGACGGTACCCCAGAGGCCGCGCCCGCATCAGCTCCGACCCTTAGCTCGGAGCCAGCTGCGCTAATCGAGGACGGGTGGCTAGACACCACCTCAGGGGCTTCAGTCTCAATGGTGATCGAGCCGAACAGCAGCATCATCCTCTGCGCAGCCCATGACTCCAAGGTGCCGGACTCTCCTTCGGACCCCGAACCATCCGCGCCCCTGCCAGTCGAATCCGACTGGGCGCCGATCATGGAATTCACCGCTGCGGATATCTTTCAGCACTCGCCCTTAGGCGACATTCTGAATTCACTAAGGTCTCTCTCTCTGTCAGGAGAGCCCTGGCCGGATCATGGCCAACAGGACTGGGATGCGGGCGACGAAGAAATTCGACGCCCACCCACCACCCACTTTATAGCCACTTTTGATGATTTAACCGACATGCTCGACTTCGACTCCGAAGACATCGACGATATGGATGACGATGTAGGAGACGAACGTGAACCAGCCCCTATAGGGCACTGGAAAGCCACCTCGTCGTATGACATATACATGGTGGATACACCCAATGAAGGCGACGGCGACAAGATAGCGGAGGATGACCCCTCCAAGAAGCAACCCAAGCGCCGACGTCAGCGGCGCCGCTCTAAGTCCCGCCAAAGAACAATTGGTGATACCAGCATAGGAGATAATAACACTCCGGATAGCGCTGAAGACAACGAAAACCCCCTCCAGCAAGAGTTAGATTAGGAGGATGAAGGAGCCAGCTCTCCTGAGAGAGCGACTGGCGGAGAGGAGGAGGATGACAATTACATGGCCCCTCCGAAGACGAGGCAAGCCTCGGCGATGATGAATTCACCATACCAGAGGATCCCGTCGAACAAGAGCGCTTCAAGTGCAGGCTTATGGCCACGGCAACTAGCCTGAAGAAAAAGCAGCAACAGCTTCAAGCTGATCAAGATCTGCTAGCTGACAAATGGACTGAAGTCCTCGCAGCCGAGGAATATAAACTCAAGCGTCCCTCCAAGAGTTACCCAAGGCGCAGGTTACTACCCCGACTGGAGGAAGAAGCGTATGATACGGCTGACCGGCCACCTCGTGGCCGCGATAGAGAGGCATTCCTGCCAAAAGCTCAACCTCCACCCCAACGCCATCCAAATAAAAAGGCATGTGGAGACACGCCAGACTTGTGAGACATATTGGAGGACAAAGCAAAGCACTCAAGATCGATCTACGGATCACGAGGGCGCACCACTCTATGAGACGGTAAACGTCACACCGGATACAGTAAAAGCAAATCCGGCCGGGCCGAACACAACGGGCAGGACCCATACGAGCCGCGTCACGATATAGCCCAATATAGAGGCGCTGCACACCCCTTATGCTTCACAGACGAAGTAATGGAACATCAATTCCCAGAAGGTTTCAAACCTGTAAACACTGAATCATACGACGACACAACAGATACCGCGGTATGGAGTGAGGACTTCCTCCTCCACATCCACATGGCCCGCGGTGATGACTTACATGCCATCAAGTACCTCCCACTAAAACTCAAAGGACCAGCACAGCATTGGCTTAATAGCTTGCCAGCGGACTCCATTAGCTGTTGGGAAGATCTGGAAGCCGCATTCCTCGACAACTTTCAGGGCACTTATGTGCGACCACCAGACGCCGATGACTTGAGCCACATAATTCAGCAGCCAGAAGAGTCGGCCAGGCAATTCTGGACTCGGTTCCTTACAAAGAAAAACCAAATCGTTGACTATCCGGATGCAGAGGCCTTAGCGGCTTTCAAGCACAACATCCGAGATGAGTGGCTAGCCCGGCACCTTGGTCAGGAAAAGCCGAAAGCTATGGCAGCCCTCACGACGCTCATGACCCGCTTTTGTGCGGGAGAAGACAGCTGGTTGGCTTGCAGTAACAACATATCAAAGAACGATGGTACCTCAGATACCAAGGACAACAACAGCAGGCCACGTCGCAAGAAGCATAAGCGCCGCATTAACGGTGAAAGTACTGAGGATACGGCAGTCAATGCCGGATTCAAAGGCTCTAAACCCGATCAGCGGAAAAAGCCATTCCAACAAAGTACGCCGGGTCCGTCCAGCTTGGACCGTATACTCGATCGCTCGTGTCAAATACACAGCACCCCAGACAAGCCAGCCAATCGCACCAACAGGGATTGTTGGGTGTTCAAGCAGGCCGGCAAGTTAATCGCCAAAAACAAGGACAAGGGGCCGCATAGCGAGGACGAGGAAGAACCCTGGCAGCCGCACATCGGAGGACAGAAGAGGTTTCCCCCGCAAGTGCGGACGGTGAACATGATATACGCAACCCACATCCCCAAGAGGGAGCGGAAGTGCGCGCTCAGGGATGTATATGCGCTGGAGCCAGTCGCCCCAAAGTTCAACCCTTGGTCCTCCTGTCTGATCACCTTCGATCGCAGGGAACTAGTATCCGTCACGGCGGATTCGCCGCACTGATCCTAGACCCAATCATCGACGGATTTCACCTCACTCGAGTCCTCATGGACGGCGTCAGCAGCCTGAACCTGCTTTATCAGGACACAGTGTGCAAAATGGGTATAGACCCCTCAAGGATCAAACCCACAAAGACGACCTTTAAAGGCGTCATTCCAGGTGTAGAGGCCCACTGCACAGGCTCAATTACACTGGAAGTGGTTTTCGGATCCCCAGATAACTTCCGAAGCGAAGAGTTAATCTTTGATATAGTCCCGTTCCGCAGTGGTTATCACGCGCTGCTCGGACGAACCGCATTCACTAGATTCAGTGCGGTACCACATTATGCATAACTCAAGCTCAAGATGCCAGGACCTCGTGGAGTTATTACAGTCAATGGAAACACAGAGCGCTTTCTCCGAACAGAGGAGCACACCGCGGCCCTCGCAGCAGAAGCGCAAAGCAGCCTCTCAAGGCAATCTACCAGTTCGGCGTTTCAAAGCCCGGACACCTTCAAGCGCGCTCGGGGCAATCGGCAAATAGACCGCCTGGCGCGATCTGAGCTCGCGTAGCAATACGACGGCCACCTCAATCCCAGCCCAACGACGTTGTTCGTGCCGCGCGTACATAATTACGCATTAAAAATACCATGGGCACAGATGGGGAGGGGGAGGCACAACTACGACACGCCCCAAAACGCGGCCTAAACCGCACCAGGGGCTTCCCGTTTGGTTATTTTTCTTTTTCTTTCAGGACTTCAATCTTTGGAAACACTGTCCGACAGCTCTATTGCCGAACACATGATATAGCAAACAAGGGGGCCGACAACTACGGAATTCTCAGGTGGATTACAGATTTCATATAATTCCTCAGCTCACCCTTGGAAGGGACATAGTCATACTCTTTTGCTCATTACACTATCTGTATCACTCTGCTTTAATGCAATTTTTTAATATACAATGCATGACATTACGACTATTATCGCATTTTTGTTATGTGTATACATATCTATGTGTTCATTAATGACGCCTAGCAACCGTACACTCTGGTACGGCCAATACACCAGGGGCTTACATACCCATAATATGGTGTGAAAAGTCCGAACACTTTCACAAGTGCGGCACCCCGAACTTATAGCATTATATGCATCAGCTCCGAATCATGTGTTTGGTCAAATGTTGGGTTTGCCCGGCTCCTATGTTTTGGTACCTTACGTTCCGCTCTATTGGCTAAGGTAGCGCTAGGAGAACTACTGCGATTGTGCCCCGGTTCTGCCGGGCCGAGCACCTCAGTAGAGAAAGCTAAAACTGACAATCATGATAAGGTGAGAGACTGGTCGCTGTTCGGCGAGGTTTTTCGAGTCCCTAAAGACTTATGCCGCTTAGGGCGAGGGGCCGGCTTCGTCCGGCTTACAGGCGTGTATCACGCCCCGAATTCGGCCTTCCAAATACCAGGGGCTTCGCCGAAATTTAAAATTATAGAATTCTATGGCTAAGTGAGAGTGATAAAGCATTATTAGTCCGGTTGCCTTGTTCGTTGTGCTGAGCACCTCCCTCGAAGGACCCAAACATGGGAACAAGAGTGCTCAGGTTTATCCCGAACACCCCAGCACTCGTGGTATGGGGGCAGAAGCCGAGGACTAGCCATCTCTCAAATTGGATAAACAGCCAAACAGAAGGTAATATTTTAAATTCACACAAACGTTGCATAGCGCATATGAAACAAGTTTTCATCTCACAGGATAAAAAACGAGCAAGTCTCATTCAAATATTACATTTTGCGAACACTCAACCGCGATAAGACGGGCGCCCGGCAGAACACCCTCGTAGTACATCTCGGGGTGGCGGTGCTCCTTACCCTCCGGCGGCCCCTCCTTGATCAGCTCCACGGCGTCTAGCTTGACCCACTATGTTTTTACACGGGCGAATGCCCGATGTGCACCTTGAATGCAGACGGATCGCTTGACGACCTCCAGCCATGGGCATGCATCCACAAGCCGCCTCACCAGTCCAAAGAAGCTGTTCGGAAGGGCGTCGCCAGGCCATAACCGGACTATGAAGCCCTTCAGGGCCTGATCGGCTGCCTTATGTAGCTCGGCCATCTGCTTCAGCTGGTCACTCATCGGCACCGGATGTTCGGCCTCAGCATACTGAGACCAAAATAGCTTCTCCGTCGAGCTTCCATCCTCGGCCTGGTAAAATTGTGCGGCATCGGACACACTGCGGGGCAAATCTGCGAATGCTCCTGAAGAGCTCCGGATTCGGGTAAGTAATTGGTAAATTACTTTTACATGCTTGCTTTGCATATAGAAAGCCTTACCCACCGCTATCTTCTTCATTCCGTCGATCTCCTGAAGGGCCTTCTGGGCCTCGGCCTTGGCACTCTTCACGCTCTCACGGGCCGCGGCAAGCTTAGACTCTCACATCTTCAAGTCATGCTCCAACGCCTTGTGCTTCGTCACGAGAGCCTAGAGCTCTTGCTGCACCTCGCCCACCCGAGCCTCGTGCCTCTCTCGCTCGGTGCGCTACTTGGCCGCCTTCTCTTTGGCCTGGGAAAGCGCTTGCTTCAGGGTCACCACCTCGGTCGTGGCCCCTGGCAAACATACAATGATCCTATCATTTAGCAATCGCGTCCTTTTTCTCATCTATAGATGGGGTATTACTTACCCTTGTTCTCCTCGAGCTGCCTCTTAGCAAGGCCAAGCTCTTTTTGGGACCCCTCGAGGGCCTCCTTCAGTACGGCGACCTCCGCAGTCAGTGCGGCGGACGCCAGCAGTGAAGCCTGCATATGCATATTGACATACTTATATTAGACTCCTGTGATATTATTTGATCCTATGTTCGTCTTTTCTTCACAAACACGGAACAAAGCATCAGGAGCTACTATCTATGCGGTAACACTTCTACTATATTTTAAAACACTTACCTCGAAGCCTGTTAGAAGGCTAGTACAGGCTTCAGTCAATCCGCTCTTGGCGGACTGAATCTTCTGGATCACCGCACTCATGATAGTGCGGTGCTCCTCCTCGATGGAAGCGCTGCGAAGCGCTTCCAACATAGTGTCCGGCGCCTCTGGGTGGACAGAGGTCACCGGCACAGGAGTCTCACCCTCCTTAGAAGGGGACCGCCTGCCCGAGCTCGGATCCGTTGGAGGGTCCGGTGCGGTGTTTGGCTGAGGGCCGAACTCGGAGCTTTCGGGGACCCCGTCCCTTCGGCTCCCGGAGTCTGGAAGGTCGCCTTGGGGCGCCTCCGGGACTGTCCCCCCTCGATCTAGTGCCTCTTGAGACAGCACCTCGGTGTCGTCGGCTGGATGAGGAGAGGTGGCCGTTGGGACTGGATCGCTATCCATGTGCGACGCACCCAGGGAGCCGTCCGAGGATACCTCGATATTGGCTCGGGGCGGCCTGCACAATTGAGTTCGGCGTTAGGGAAAGCAATGCGACAAAGGAATCCTATGGGTTACTTTGGTATCCGAATACTTACGATCTCCCCTGGGGCTTGGCCCTGGGCAACACTCGTTTTCACTTTCGTCAGCGGCGGTGGAGCTATCCAGAAGGAGTGTCCTTCCCTTCTTGGACCATCCGGCCTCCCCAGTTGGGGCGGCCTTCCTTTTCTTGTCTCCCCTAGTCAGTGGGGGAGCCTCTTCTTCCTCTTCCTCGTCTTCAGGGGAAGAGTGCACCGTAGACTCGTCGGACGGTGAGTCCGACGACGCCTGGTGTCGGGAACTCTTTCGAGCTCCCTTGGCCTTCTGGGTCTTCTCCGGCACCTTATAAGGGGCCGGAGTCAACATCTTCGCTAGAAGGGCATCTGTAGGGCCTTTGGGCAAGGGAGCCAGACAGTCAATTTGTCCGGCCATCTTCAGCCAGTCCTGTTAACGTCACGGGAGTTTAGATTCCGCATAGAATTAATCTATATAGAAAACAAGTATCCTGTGAAAGGCAAAACAACTTACTGCACTGGCGTGGTGCTTCGTGCTGAATCCGTGATCCCCAGTAATGGGTGGAGGGACCGCGGCGCCCTTGAACAGCACCCTGCAGGCATCCTCGTGAGTCGTGTCGAAGAGCCTGTTCAGAGTTCGGTGCTGCGCCGGATTGAACTCCCACAAGGTAAACTCCCGTTGTTGGCACGGGAGTATCCGGCGAACGAGCATAACCTGGACTATGTTGACAAGCTTGAGCTTCTTATCCACCATGTTCTGAATACATGACTGGAGTCCGGTCAGCTCTTTTGAATTACCCCAGGACAGGCCCTTCTCTTTCCAGGAGGTGAGCCGCATGGGCATGCCAGATCGGAACTCGGGGGCCGCTACCCATGCGGGGTCGCGCGGCTCGGTGATATAGAACCACCCCGATTGGCACCCCTTTATGGTGTCCACGAAGGTGCCCTCGAGCTATGCGATGTTGGGCATCTTGCCCACCATGGCGCCTCCGCACTCCGCCTGGTGGCCGCTCACTACCTTCGGCTTGACATTGAAGGTCTTCAGCCATAAGCCGAAGTGGGGCTTGATGCGGAGGAAGGCCTCGCACACGACGATGAACGCCGAGATGTTGAGGATGAAGTTCGGGGCCAGATCGTGGAAATCCAGGCCGTAAGAAAACATGAGTCCCCGGATGAAGGGATGGAGAGGGAATCCCAGTCCGCGGAGGAAATGGGTGAGGAATACCACCCTCTCATGGGGCTCTGGGGTGGGGATGAGATGTCCCTCATCTGGGAGCCGGTGCGCGATATCGTCGTGCAGGTATCCGGCTCTCCTCAGTTTCTTGACGTCTCCCTCCGTGACGGAGGAGACCATCCACTTGCCTCCCGCTCCGGACATGGTTGGAGAAGGTTGAGATGGAAGTGAGGACTTGGGCGCTAGAGCTCGAGTGTGCTGGAGCAGATGAGCAGAGGAGGAAGAAGGCATGGATAGAAAGGTGAATCCTTATCCCTTTATATGGGCGGACAAAATTAAACGTCCCCGCTTGCCTAGTAAAACTCGCTTATCCCCCAAGCAATTGATGGCGCGGCTGGGTTACCCACGCCCGTATTGATGAGAATCCCGTAATAAGGGGACACGATCTCTGCTTTGACAAGACGTGTCGAAAAACTGTCTCGCGTTCTGTGCGAGGCTCGTTAAAAGAAACGGTTCGAAAAGTCACCGGGCCATGACATGACGTCATGCTATCAAAACAAGCCAGCAAATTATATCTGCGAAAAAACATTATTCTCTCTACGGTGAAATGTGGGACTTATTTTGCATGGTCGGACACTATCCTCGTATTCAACTTCTTCTGTAATGTATTCGGAGAAGGAACCCACCTTGCAATGCCGAAGACAACTGCGCGCCGGACTCGTCATCATTAAAGCCTGGTTCAGGGGCTACTGAGGGAGTCCTGGATTAGGGGGTCTCCGGACAGCCGGACTATCTCCATTGGCCGGACTATTAGACTATGAAGATACAAGATTGAAGACTTCGTCTCGTGTCTGGATGGAACTCTACTTGGCGTGGAAGGCAAGCTAGGCAATACGTATATGGATATCTCCTCCTTTGTAACCGACCTTGTGTAACCCTAACCCTCTCCGATGTCTATATAAACCGGAGGGCTTTAGTCAGTAGGACAACAATCACAACATACAATCATACCGTAGGCTAGCTTCTAGGGTTTAGCTTCTCTGATCTCGTGGTAGATCTACTCTTGTAACACCCATATCTTCAATATTAATCAAGCAGGACGTAGGGTTTTACCTCCATCAAGAGGGCCCGAACCTGGGTAAAACTCCGTGTCCCTTGCCTCCTATTACCATCCGGCCTAGACGCACAGTTCGGGACCCCTTACCCGAGATCCGCCGGTTTTGACACCGACAAGTTGGATGATATTTATCATGTAATCGAGTTAGTTTTGTTAGGGTTTGATCCCTAGTATCCACTATGTTCTGAGACTGATGTTGCTTTGACTTTGCTATGCTTAATGCTTGTCACTAGGGCCCGAGTGCCATGATTTCAGATCTCAACCTATTATGTTTTCATCTATATATGAGAGTTCTTGATCCTATCTTGCAAGTCTCTAGTCACCTATTATGTGTTATGATCTGTTAACCCCGAAGTGACAATAATCGGGATACTTACCGGTGATGACCGTAGTTTGAGGAGTTCATGTATTCACTATGTGTTAATGCTTTGGTCCGGTACCCTATTAAAAGGAGGCCTTAATATCCCTTAGTTTCCAATAGGACTCCGCTGCCACGGGAGGGTAGGACAAAAGATGTCATGCAAGTTCTTTTCCATAAGCATGTATGACTATATTCAGTATACATGCCTACATTACATTGATGAACTGGAGCTAGTTCTGTGTCACCCTATGTTATAACTGTTGCATGAATAATCGCATCTGGCATAATTCTCCATCACCGATCCAATGCCTACGAGCTTTTCCTATATTGTTCTTCGCTTATTTACTTTTCCGCTGCTACTGTTACAATCACTACAAAACCCAAAAACATTACTTTTGCTACCGTTACTTTTGCCACCGTTACCACTACTATCATATTACTTTTCTACTAAATACCTTGCTGCAGATATTAAGTTTCCAGGTGTGGTTGAATTGACAACTCAGCTGCTAATACTGGAGAATATTCTTTGGCTCCCCTTGTGTTGAATCAATAAATTTTGGTTGAATACTCTACCCTCGAAAACTGTTGCGATCCCCTATACTTCTGGGTTATCACCCACCCTCGTGCTGGCCTCGGGACTCTTCTGGCCCATCCCCGGAACTCCGTGGGCTTCTTCTGGTCCAAAAATGATCTCCGTGAAATTTCAGGTCAATTGGACTCCATTTGATTTTCCTTTTCTGCGATACTCAAAAACAAGGAAAAAACAGAAACTAACACTGGGCTCTAGGTTAATAGGTTAGTCCCAAAAATCATATAAAATAACATATAAATGCATATAAAAGATCCAAGGTTGATAATATAATAGCATGGAACAATCAAAAATTATAGATACATTGGAGACGTATCATGCATCCCCAAGCTTAATTCCTGCTCGTCCTCGAGTAGGTAAATGATAAAAAACAGAATTTTCGAAGTGGAATGCTACCTAACATAATTTTCAATGTAATTTTCTTTATTGTGGCATGAATATTCAGATCCATAAGATTCAAGAAAAAAGTTTAATATTGACATAAAAATAATAATACTTCAAGCATACTAACTAAGCAATTATGTCTTCTCAAAATAACATGGCCAAAGAAAGCTTATCCCAACAAAATCATATAGTTTTGCTATGCTTCATTTTCGTCACACAAAAATGCTCTGATCATGCACAACCCCAATGACAAGCCAATCAATTGTTTCATGCTTTAGTAATCTCAAACTTTTTTCAACTTCCACGCAATACATGAGCGCGAGCCATGGACATAGCACTATGGGTGGAATAGAATATAATGATGGGGGTTGTGCGGAGAAGAAAAAAAAGGAGAAAATCTCACATTGATGTGGCTAATCAACGGGCTATGGAGATGCCCATCAATTGATGTCAATGTAAGGAGTAGGGATTGCCATGCAACTGATGCACTAGAGCTATAAAAGTATGAAAGCTCAACAAAAGAAACTAAGTGGGTGTGCATCCAACTTGCTTGCTCACGAAGACCTAGGGCATTTGAGGAAGCCCATTGTTAGAATATACAAGCCAAGTTGTATAATGAAAAAATCCCACTAGTATATGAAATTGACAAAACAAGAGACTCTCTATCATGAAGATCATGGTGCTACTTTGAAGCACAAGTGTGGAAAAAGGATAGTAGCATTGTCCCTTTATATTTTTTTTATTTTTTTATTTGGCCTTTCTTTTTTTTATCTTTTCTTATTTGGCCTTTCCTTTTTTATTTGGCCTTTTTTTCTTTTTTTGGGACAATGCTCTATTAATGATGATCATCACACTTCTATTTAGTTACAACTCAAAGATTACAACTCGATACTAGAACAAAATATGACTCTATATGCATGCCTCCGGCGGTGTACCGGGATGGGCAATGAATCAAGAGTGACATGTATGAAAAATTATGCATGGTGGCTTTACCACAAATACGATGTCAACTACATGATCATGCAAGGCAATATGATAGTGATGAAACGCGTCATGATGAACGGAACGGTGGGAAGTTGCATGGCAATATATCTCGGAATGGCTATGGAAATGCCATAATAGGTAGGCATGGTGGCTGTTTTGAGGAAGATATAAGGAGGTTTATGTGTGACAGAGCGTATCATATCACGGGGTTTGGATGCACCGGCAAAGTTTGCACCAACTCTCAAGGTGAGAAAGGGCAATGCATGGTACCAAAGAGGCTAGTAATGATGGAAGGGTGAGAGTGCGTATAATCCATGGACTCAGCATTAGTCATAAATAACTCATATAATTATTGCAAAACTCTACAAGTCATCAAAAAACAAGCATTACACGCATGCTCCTAGGGGGATAGATTGGTAGGAAAAGACCATCGCTCGTCCCCGACCGCCACTCATAAGGAAGGCAATCAAAGAAACACCTCATGCTTCAAATTTGTCACACAACGGTTACCATACGTGCATGCTACGGGACTTGCAAACCTCAACTCAAGTATTTCTAAAATTCACAGTTACTCAACTAGCACAACTCTAATATTACCATCTTCATATCTCAAAACAATCATCAAGTATCAAACTTCTCATAGTATTCAATGCACTCTATATGAAAGTTTTTATTATATCCCTCTTGGATGCCTATCATATTCGGACTAAATTCATAACCAAAGCAAACTACCATGCTATTATAAAGACTCTCAAAATAATATAAGTGAAGCATGAGAGATCAATATTTCTCAAAAATAAAACCACCGCCGTGCTCTAAAAGGATATAAGTGAAGCACTAGAGCAAATGACAAACTACTCCAAAAGATATAAGGGAAGATCAATGAGTAGTCGAATAATTATGCAACTATGTGAAGACTCTCTAACATTTAAGAATTTAAGATCTTTTTATTTTATTCAAACATCAAGCAAAACAAAATAAAATAAAATGACGCTCCAAGCAAAACACATATCATGTGGTGAATAAAAATGTAGCTCCAAGTAAAGTTACCGATGAACGAACACGAAAGAGGGGATGCCTTCCGGGGCATCCCCAAGCTTAGGCTTTTGGTTGTCCTTGAATATTACCTTGGGGTGCCTTGGGCATCCCCAAGCTTAGGCTCTTGCCACTCCTTATTCCATAGTCCATCAAATCTTTACCCAAAACTTGAAAACTTCACAACACAAAACTTAACAGAAAACTTGTGAGCTCCGTTAGTATAAGAAAATAAATCACCACTTATGTACTGTTGTGAACTCATTATAAATTCATATTGGTGTAATATCTACTGTGTTCCAACTTCTCTATTGTTCATACCCTTCGATACTACTCATAGGTTCATCAAAATAAGCAAACAACACATAGAAAACAGAATCTGTCAAAAACAGAACAGTTTGTAGTAATCTGTAGGTTTTGAATACTTCTGTAACCCCAAAAATTCTGAAATAAATTGGTGGACGTGAGGAAATTGTATATTAATCATATACAACAATAATAAACCTAATCGCACTCTCCAGTAAAAAATGGCAGCAATTCCCGTGAGCGCTAAAGTTTCTGTTTTTTTACAGCAAGATCACATAAACTTCCCCCAAGTCTTCCCAAAGGTTCTACTTGGCACAAACACTGATTAAAAGCATAAAACCACATCTAAACAGAATCTAGATGAATTATTTATTACTAAACAGTATCAAAAAGTAAGGAACAAAAATAAAATTGGGTTTCCTCCCAACAAGCGCTATCATTTAACGCCCCTAGCTAGGCATGATGATTTCAATGATGCTCACATAAAAGATAAGAATTGAAACATAAAGAGAGCATAATGAATAATTTTACTAGCACATTTAAATATAACCCTCTTCCTATGCATAGGGATTTTGTGATTAAACAAATTATGGGAACAATAATCAACTAGCATAGGAAGGCAAAACAAGCATAACTTCAAAACTTTAAGCAGATAGAGAGGAAACTTGATATTATTGCAATTCCTACAAGAATATATTCCTCCCTCATAATAATTTTCAGTAGCATCATAAATGAATTCAACAATATAACCATCACATAAAGCATTCTTTTCATGATCTACAAGCATATAAATTTTACTACTCTCCACATAAGCAAAATTCTTCTCGTTCGGAATAGTGGGAGTATCATAAGAAACTCGAATACTATAAATTGTTTCCACATTAAAAGAGTAATGTTCAGAAAAAGGGTAATCATAACCATGACAAGTTTCATAAATATAATCATTACTACTTTTTATAGCATAAGTTTCATCAGAATCATCATCATAAGTAACAACTTTGTTCTCATCATAATCAATTGAAACCTCTTCCAAGATAGTGGAATCATTACTAAATAAAGTCATGACCTCTCCAAATCCAATTTCATAATTGTCACAATAAGATTCAACACCCTCCAAAATAGTGGGTCATTACTTCCTAAAGTTGACACTCTTCCAAACCCACTTTCATCAATATAATCATCATAAATAGGAGTCATGCTATCATCATAATAAATTTGCATATCAAAACTTGGGAGGTTAAAAATACCATCTTCATAAAACATAGCATTCCTAAGCTTGGGACAAACATTAATTTCAGCAAATAGATTCGCAAACATGTCATTTTCATCAAACATAGCATCCCCAAGCTTGGGCCTTTTCATATCATAAGCATAATCACTCTCATCATTAATAGTATGGATAGCACCGATATTATAGCGACTATTATCATCACAATGAGTAGTAGGAGCAACATCATTTGAGAGGGATGCCTTTTTACCTTTGCTTCTCCGTCTTTTCTTTTTCTTCTCCACACCATGTGTGGGTTTAATCCTCTTTCTGGAGCTCCTTATTAATGAGACTGGTTGAATAGAAGGCTCCTCCTTGTTACCTGATTCATCATAAGAAATAATAGGAGGATATTGGGAAGTATCTTCCCTTTCATTAGTATTCTCTTCATCTTCTATTTGTTTTCTTGTCTTTATGTAATTGGCAATATAGGGATTTTCAATGCAATTCACCGCACAATACATATAAATTTCCTCTAGATCAAAATCAAGAACATTATCAAGGAAAAATTCTACAATATCCTTAATTATACATTTCATTTCTTCATAACCTATAAGCAAACTAAGTTCATTATGATGTGCAAGGGAAATCAAGTCATCACAAATTTTGGACAGGATTCGATCATGAAACAATTTGCATTGGATATTTAAATGACCACGTTCATTGCAAAGTTCACAAGGATAGCTAAGAAAATTTAAATTTTCAGCACAAACATCCAGCCTTTCTTGCAACCATTTAGTTTCTAAATACTTATGCCTCTTGCAAAATCTATCTTCCCTATTTGGTGTGTACTTGCAAACTCTATGCACTCCACAAAAATTGACATGCTTATAAGAGACATTTTTATCATGACTAGTGCAATCATTATTAGTATCATGGATATTCAAAGAATTCGTACTAAAAACATTGCAATCATGCTCATCATACAAAGATTTAGTGCCAAACATTCTAATGCATTCTTCTAACACTTTGGCACAATTATCGGAATCCTTATTTTCATGAAAGATATTAAAAAGATGAAGCATATGGGGTACCCTCAATTCCATTTTTTGTAGCTTTCTTTTATAAACTAAACTAGTGATAAAACAAGAAACTAAAGGATTTGATTGCAAAATCTAAATATATACCTTCAAGCGCTAACCTCCCCGGCAACAGCGCCAGAAAAGAGCTTGATGTCTACTACACAACCTTCTTCCTGTAGACGTTGTTGGGCCTCCAAGTGCAGAGGTTTGTAGGACAGTAGAAAATTTCCCTCAAGTGCATGACCTAAGGTTTCTCAATCCGTGGGAGGCGTAGGATGAAGATGGTCTCTCTCAAACAACCCTGCAACCAAATAACAAAGTGTCTCTTGTGTCCCCAACACACCCAATACAATGGTAAATTGTATAGGTGCACTAGTTCGGCAAAGAGATGGTGATACAAGTGCAATCTGGATGGTAGATATAGGTTTTTGTAATCTGAAAATATAAAAACAGCAAGGTAACTAATGATAAGAGTGAGCGTAAACGGTATTGCAATGCTAGGAAACAAGGCCTAGGGTTCATACTTTCACTAGTGCAAGTTCTCTCAACAATAATAATATAATTGGATCATATAACTATCCCTCAACATGCAACAAAGAGTCACTCCAAAGTCACTAATAGCAGAGAACAAACGAAGAGATTATTGTAAGGTACGAAACCACCTCAAAGTTATCCTTTCTGATCGATCTATTCAAGAGTCCATAGTAAAATAACACAAAGCTATTCTTTCCGTTCGATCTATCATATAGTTCATACTAGAATAACACCTTAAGACACAAATCAACCAAAACCCTAATGTCACCTAGATACTCCAATCTCACCTCAAGTATCCGTGGGTATTATTATACGATATGCATCACACAATCTTAGGTTCATCTATTCAACCAACACAAAGAACTTCAAAGAGTGCCCCAAATTTCTCCTGGAGAGTCAAGACGAAAACATGTGCCAACCCCTATGCATAAGTTCATGAGGTCATGGAACTCACAAGTTGATCACCAAAACATACATCAAGTGGATTGATGTCTACTACACAACCTTCTTCTTGTAGACATTGTTGGGCCTCCAAGTCCAGAGGTTTGTAGGACAGTAGCAAATTTCCCTCAAGTGGATGACCTAAGGTTTATCAATCCATATGAGGCGTAGGATGAAGATGGTCTCTCACAAGCAACCCTGCAACCAAATAACAAAGAGTCTCTTGTGTCCCCAACACACCCAATACAATGGTAAACTGTATAGGTGCACTAGTTCGACGAAGAGATGGTGATACAAGTGCAATATGGATAGTAGATAAAGGTATTTGTAATCTGAAATTATAAAAACAGCAAGGTAACTAATGATAAAAGTGAGTGTAAAGTATATTGCAATGCGTCAAAACAAGGCCTAGGGTTCATACTTTCGCTAGTGCAAGTTCCCTCAACAATACTAACATAATTGGATCACATAACTATCCCTCAACATGCAACAAAGAGTCACTCCAAAGTCACTAATAGCGGAGAACAAACGAAGAGATTATGGTAGGGTACAAAACCACCTCAAAGTTATTCTCTCCAATCAATCCGTTGTGCTATTCCTATAAGTGTCACAAACATCCCTAGAGTTCGTACTAGAATAACACCTTAAGACACAAATCAGCCAAAACCCTAATGTCATATAGATACTCCAATCTCACCTCAAGTATCCGTGGGTATGATTATACGATATGCATCACAGAATCTCAGATTCATCTATTCAACCAACACATAGGACCTCAAAGAGTGCCCCAAAGTTTCTACTGGAGAATCACGACGAAAACGTGTGCCAACCCTTATGCATAGGTTCGTGGGCGGAACCTGCAAGTTGATCACCAAAACATACATCAAGTGAATCACGTGATATCCCATTGTCACCACAGATACGCACGGCAAGACATACATCAAGTGTTCTCAAATCTTTAAAGACTCGATCCGATAAGATAACTTCAAAGGGGAAACTCAATTCATTACAAGAGAGTAGAGGGGGAGGAGAAACATAGGATCCAACTATAATAGCGAAGCTCGCGATACATCAAGATCGTGCCAAATCAAGAACACGAGAGAGAGAGATCAAACACATAGCTACTAGTACATACCCTCAACCCTGAGGGAGAACTACTCCCTCCTTGTCATGGAGAGCATCGGGATGATGAAGATGGCCACCGGAGAGGGATTGCCCCTCCGGCAGGGTGCCAGAACGGGTCTAGATTGGCTTTCGGTGGCTATGGAGGCTTCTGGCGGCGGAACTCCCGATCTATTGTGCTCTTGAATGTTTTTAGGGTATATGGAGATATATAGGCGGAAGAAGAATGTTAGGCGGCCCACGAGGGTGGAGGGCGCGCCCAGGGGGGTGGGCGCCCCCTGCCTCGTGGCCTCCTCGTAGATCCCCTGACGTGCACTCCAAGTCTTCTGGGCTTCTTTCCTTCCAAAAATAAGTTCCGTGAAGTTTCACTTCAATTGGACTCCGTTTGATTTTCCTTTTCTAGAAAACCCTAAAATAGGCAAAAAAAAACAGAAACTGACACTGGGCTCTAGGTTAATAGGTTAGTCCCAAAAATCATATAAAATAGCATATAAATGCATATAAAACATCCAAGGTTGATAATATAATAGCATGGAACAATCAAAAATTATAGATACGTTGGAGACGTATCAGCATCCCCAAGCATAATTCCTGCTCGTCCTCGAGTAGGTAAATGATAAAAAAAGAATTTTTGATGTGGAATGCTACCTAACATATTTCTCTAAGTAATTCTCTTTATTGTAGCGTGAATGTTCAGATCCATAAGATTCAAGACAAAAGTTTAATATTGACATAAAAACAATAATACTTCAAGCATACTAACTAAGCAATCATGTCTTCTCAAAATAACTTGGCCAAAGAAAGCTATCCCTACAAAATCATATAGTCTGGCTATGCTCCATCTTCACCACACAAAATATTTAAATCATGCACAACCCCGATGAAAATCCAAGCAATTGTTTCCTACTTTTGATGTTCTCAAACTTTTTTCAATCTTCACGCAATATATGAGCGTGAGCCATGGATATAACACTATAGGTGGAATAGAATGGTGGTTGTGGAGAAGACAAAAAGGAGAAGATAGTGTCACATCACCTAGGCGTATCAACGGGCTATGGAGATGCCCATCAATAGATATCAATGTGAGTGAGTAGGGATTTCCATGCAATGGATGCACTAGAGCTATAAGTGTATGAAAGCTCAATAAAAGAGACTAGTGGGTGTGCATCCAACTCGCTTGCTCACGAAGACCTAGGGCATTTTGAGGAAGCCCATCATTGGAATATACAAGCCAAGTTCTATAATGAAAGATTCCCACTAGTATATGAAAGTGACAACATAGGAGACTCTCTATCATGAAGATCATGGTTCTACTTTGAAGCACAAGTGTGGTAAAAGGATAGTAGCATTGCCCCTTCTCTCTTTTTCTCTCATTTTTTTATTTGTTTATTTGTTTTTATTATTTTATTTTATTTGGACCTTCTCTCTTTTTATGGCCTCTTTTATTTATTTGGGCTTCTTTGGCCTCTTTTATTTATTTATTTTCGTTCGGAGTCTCATCCCGACTTGTGGGGGAATCATAGTCCTCATCATCCTTTCCTCACTGGGACAATGCTCTGATAATGATGATCATCACACTTTTATTTACTTACAACTCAAGAATTACAACTCGATACTTAGAACAAAATATGACTCTATATGAATGCCTCCGGCGGTGCACCGGGATGTGCAATGACTCATGAGTGACATGTATGAAAGAATTATTAACGGTGGCTTTGCCACAAATACAATGTCAACTACATGATCATGCAAAGCAATATGACAATGATGAAGCATGTCATAATAACGGAACGGTGGAAAGTTGCATGGCTGGCTATGGAAATGCCATAGTAGGTAGGTATGGTGGCTGTTTTGAGGAAGGTATATGGTGGTTTTATGGTACCGGCGAAAGTTGCACGGTACTAGAGAGGCTAGCAATGGTGGAAGGGTGAGAGTGCGTATAATCCATGGACTCAACATTAGTCATAAATAACTCACATACTTATTGCAAAAATCTATTAGTTATCGAAACAAAGTACTATGTGCATGCTCCTAGGGGGATAGATTAGTAGGAAAAGACCATCGCTCGTCCCCGACCGCCACTCATAAGGAGGACAATCAATAAATAAATCATGCTCCGATTTCATCACATAACGGTTCACCATACGTGCATGCTACGGGAATCAAAAACTTTAACACAAGCATTTCTAAAATTCACAACTACTCAACTAGCATGACTCTAATATTACCATCCTCTTATCTCAAAACAATCATCAAGTATCAAACTTCTCATAGTATTCAATGCACTCTATACGAAAGTATTTATTATATCCCTCTTGGATGCCCATCATATTAGGACTAAATTCATAACCAAAGAAAATTACCATGCTGTTTAGAACTCTCAAAATAATATAAGTGAAGCATGAGAGTTCATCTATTTCTATAAAATAAAACCACCACCATGCTCTAAAAGGATATAAGTGAAGCACTAGAGCAAATAACAAACTACTCGGAAAGATATAAGTGAAGATCGATGAGTAGTCGAATAATTATGCAACTATGTGAAGAATCTCTAACATTTACTAATTTCAGATCTTGGTATTTTATTCAAACAGCAAGCAAAATAAAATAAAATGACATCTAAGAATAGCAAACATCATGTGAAGAAGCAAAAACTTAGGATCAACCGATACTAACCGATAGTTGTTGAAGAAGAAAGGTGGGATGCCAATCGGGGCATCCCCAAGCTTAGACGCTTGAGAGTTCCTGAAATATTATCTTGGGGTGACTTGGGCATCCCCAAGCTTTAGCTTTTGTGTCTCCTTAATTCCTCTCATATCACGGTCTCCCTAAATCTCAAAAGCTTCATCCACACAAAACTCAACAAGGACTCGTGAGATAAGTTAGTATAAACCATTGCAAAAACCTTATCATACTCTACTGTAGAAAATCACTAAAATTACTATTCAACATTGCATACTAAATTCCTCTTCATATTTAATAGTCCTATCCTCAAATAGAATCATTAAAGAAGCAAACATATGCAAACAATGCAAGCATAACAGCAATCTGCCTAAGCAGGACAGTCTGTAAAGAGTGCAGCAAGATCCATACTTCCCTAGCTCCAAAAATTATGAAAGAAAATTCCCTCTGTATTAAATTTATCAGAGCTTAATATGCAAAAGGTTTCAACATTTTATCACATTCTTACTTTTCTAGGGAATTATTGCAACAGCGGTAAACTTTCTGTTTCCAAACAGCAATATGTGGACTTCTAACATAGGCATAGTAAAGGCTATCAATGCCACTTTTATTGAAATAAAAGATGCAAAAAATTGTTCTAAATAACATAAAGAAAATCTTAACAAAATAAATTGACGCTCCAAGCAAAGCACATATCATGTGGTGAATAAAAATATAGCTCCAAGTAAAGTTACCGATGGAAGTAGACGAAAGAGGGGATGCCTTCGGGGGCATCCCCAAGCGTAGGCTCTTGGTTGTCCTTGAATATTACCTTGGGGTGCCTTGGGCATCCCCAAGCTTAGGCTCTTTCCACTTCTTATTCAATAGTCCATCGAATCTTTACCCAAAACTTGAAAACTTCACAACACAAAACTTAACAGAAAAACTCGTAAGCTCCGTTAGTATAAGAAAGCAAATCACCATCATAAGCTACTGTAATGAACTCATTCTAAATTCATATTGGTGTAATATCTACTGTATTCCAACTTCTCTATGGTTCATACCATCCGATACTACTCATAGATTCGTCAAAATTAGCAAACAACACGATGAAAACAGAATCTGTCAAAAACAGAACAGTCTGCATTAATCTGAATCAAACGTAAACTTATGGAACTCATAAAATTCTCAAATAAATTTCTGGACCTGAGAATTTATCTATTAATCATATGCAAAAATAATTAACTCAATAGCACTCTCCAATAAAAACTGGCAGCAATTCTCGTGAGCGCTAAAGTTTCTGTTTTTTACAGCATGATCGCAAAGACTTTCCCCAAGTCTTCCCAAAGGTCTACTTGGCACAAACACTAATTAAAAGCATAAAACCACATCTAAACATAGGCTAGATGAATTATTTATTACTAAACAGGAACAAAAATCAAGGAAATAAAATAAAATTGGGTTGCCTCCCAACAAGCTCTATCGTTTAATGCCCCTAGCTAGGCATGATGATTTCAATGATGCTCACATAAAAGATAAGAATTGTAACATAAAGAGAGCATCATGAAGAATATGACTAGCACATTTAAGTCTAACCCACTTCCTATGCATATGGATTTTGTGAGCAAACAACTTGTGGGAACAAGAATCAACTAGCAAAGGAAGGCTAAACAAGCATAACTTCAAGATTTTCAACACATAGAGAGGAAACTTGATATTATTGCAATTCCTACAAGCATAAGTTCCTCCCTAATAATAATTTTCAGTAGCATCTTGAATGAATTAAACAATATAACCAGCACCTAAAGTATTCTTTTCATGATCTACAAGCATAGAATTTTTATTGCTCTCCACATAAGCAAAATTCTTCTCATTCGGAATAGTGGGAGCATCATAAGAGACTCGAATACTATAAATTGTTTCCACATTAAAAGAGTAATGTTCAGAAAAGGGGTAATCATAATCATGACAAGTTTTATAAATATAATCACTACTTTTTATAGCATAAGTATCATCACAATAATCATCATAAGTAGGAGGTATGCTATCATCATTGTAAATTTGCATATCAAAACTTGGGAGACTAAAAATATCATCTTCATCAAACGTAGCATCCCCAAGCTTGGGACAAACATTAATTGCAGCAAATATATTCTCAAAAACATCATCATCATCAAACATAGAATCCCCAAGCTTGGGCCTTTTCATATCATAAGCATAATCACTCTCATCATTAATAGTATGGATAGCACCAACAGTATAGCAATTATCATATTCTTCCAAGCAAGTGCCTAAAAGATTTTCAAGATCATAAGAAGTGTCATTATCTTCCACAATTATATTTTCATGAGGCACAATAGTAATAGGAGCAGCACTATTTGGGAGAGATATCTTTTTACCTCTCTTCCTTTTTCTTTTCTTCTTCTTCACCACATCATGTGTGGGTTCAATCCTCTTTTTGGATCTCCTTATTAATGAGATTGGTTGAATAGGAGGCTCCTCCTCGTTACTTGATTCATCATAAGAAATAATAGGAGGATATTGGGAAGTATCTTCCCTTTCATTAGTATTCTCTTCATCTTTTATTTGTTTTCTTTTCTTTATGTAATTGGCAATATAAGGATTTTCAATGCAATTCACCGCACAATACATATAAATTTCCTCTAGATCAAAGCCAAGAAGTTTGTAACGGGCAAATTCTGGAAGATGATTAGTTAAATGTTTCATGTCTTCATAACCCATAAGCAAACTAAGTTCATTATAATGTGCAAGGGAAATCAAGTCATCACAAATTTTTGACACTATTAGATCATGGAACAATTTGCATCGGATAGCTAAATGACCCTGTTCATTGCAAAGTCCACAAGTACGGCCAAGAAAATTTAAATTTTTAGCACAATCATCTAGTATTTCTTGCAACAATTTAGTTTCTAAGTACTTATGCTTCTTGCAATATCTATCTTCCCTTTTTGGTGTATACTTACAAACCCAATGCACTCCACAAAAATTGACATGTTTATAGGAGACATTTTCATCAGAACTAGTGCAATCATCATTAGTATCATGGATATTCAAAGAATTCGTACTAACAACATTGCAATCATGCTCATCATTCAAATATTTAGTGCCAAACATTCTAATGCATTCTTCTTCTAGCACTTGAGCACAATTATCGGAATCCTTATTTTCATGATAGATATTAAAAAGATGAAGCATATGAGGCATCCTTAATTCCATATTTTTATAGTTTTCTTTTATAAACTAAACTAGTGATAAAACAAGAAACAAAAAGATTCGATTGCAAGATCTAAAGATATACCTTCAAGCACTCACCTCCCCGGCAACGGCGCCAGAAAAGAGCTTGATGTCTACTACACAACCTTCTTCTTGTAGATGTTGTTGGGCCTCCAAGTGCAGAGGTTTGTAGGACAGTAGCAAATTTCCCTCAAGTGGATGACCTAAGGTTTATCAATCCATAGGAGGCGTAGGATGAAGATGGTCTCTCTCAAGCAACCCTGCAACCAAATAACAAAGAGTCTCTTGTGTCCCCAACACACCCAATAGAATGGTAAACTGTATAGGTGCACTAGTTCGGCGAAGAGATGGTGATCCAAGTGCAATATGGATAGTAGATAAAGGTATTTGTAATCTGAAATTATAAAAACAGCAAGGTAAGTAATGATAAAAGTGAGCATAAACTGTATTGCAATGCGTTGAAACAAGGCCTAGGGTTCATACTTTCGCTAGTCCAAGTTCCCTCAACAATACTAACATAATTAGATCACATAACTATCCCCCAACATGCAACAAAGAGTCACTCTAAAGTCACTAATAGCGGAGAACAAACAAAGATATTATGGTAGGGTACGAAACCACCTCAAAGTTATTCTTTCCAATCGATCCGTTGGGCTATTCCTATAAGTGTCACAAACAGCCCTAGAGTTCGTACTAGAATAACACCTTAAGACACAAATCAACCAAAACCCTAATGTCACCTCAAGTATTTGTGGGTATGATTATACGATATGCATCACACGATCTCAGATTCATCTATTCAACCAACACATAGGACCTCAAAGAGTGCCCCAAAGTTTCTACCAGAGAATCACGACGAAAACATGTGCCAACCCTTATGCATAGGTTAATGGGCGGAACCCGCAAGTTGATCACCAAAACATACATCAAGTGAATCATGTGATATCCCATTGTCACCACAGGTACGCACGGCAAGACATACATCAAGTGTTCTCAAATCTTTAAAGACTCGATCCAATAAGATAACTTCAAAGGGGGAACTCAATTCATTACAAGAGAGTAGAGGGGGAGGAGAAACATAAGATCCAACTATAATAGCAAAGCTCGCGATACATCAAGATCGTGCCAAATCAAGAACACGAGAGAGAGAGAGATCAAACACATAGCTACTGGTACATACCCTCAGCCCCGAGGGAGAACTACTCCCTCCTTGTCATGGAGAGCACCGGGATGATGAATATGGCCACCGGAGAGGGATTGCCCCTCCGGCAGGGTGCCGGAACGGGTCTAGATTGGCTTTTGGTGGCTACGGAGGCTTCTGGTGGCGGAACTCCCGATCTATTGTGCTCTCGGATGTTTTTAGGGTATATGGAGATATATAGGCGGAAGAAGTACGTCAAGGGGGCCACGAGGGGCCCACGAGGGTGGAGGGCGCGCCCCCTGCCTCGTGGCCTCCTCGTAGATCCCCTGACATGCACTCCAAGTCTTCTGGGCTTCTTTCCTTCCAAAAATAAGTTCCGTGAAGTTTCAGGTCAATTGGACTCCGTTTGATTTTCCTTTTCTGGGAAACCCTAAAATAGGCAAAAAAAAACAGAAACTGGCACTGGGCTCTAGGTTAATAGGTTAGTCCCAAAAATCATATAAAATAGCATATAAATGCATATAAAACATCCAAGGTTGATACTATAATAGCATGGAACAATCAAAAATTATAGATACGTTGGAGACGTATCATGGATCACGTGATATCCCATTGTCACCACAGATAAGCACATGCAAGACATACATCAAGTGTTCTCAAATCCTTAAAGACTCAATCCGATAAGATAATTTTAAAGGGAAAAATCAATTCATGACAAGAGAGTAGAGGGGGAGAAACATCATAAGATCCAACTATAATATTAAAGCTCGCGATACATCAGGATCGTTCTGAATTAAGAACACGAGTGAGAGAGAGAGAGATCAAACACATAGCTACTGATACATACCCTCAGCCCCGAGGGTGAACTAGTCCCTCGTCATGGAGAGCGCCGGGATGATGAAGATGGCCACCGGAGAGGGGTTCCCCCCTCCGGCAGGGTGCCGGAATGGGTCTAGATTGGTTTTCGGTGGCTAAAGAGGCTTGCGGCGGCGGAACTCCCGATCTAGGTTTCTTTCTGGAAGTTTGGGGTTATATAAGAGGTGTTGGAGTCGGGAACAAGTCAGGGGGTCCCTGAGGCGGCCACGAGGTAGGGGGGTGCACCCCCACCCTTGTGGTGGCCTCGGGACTCTTCTGGCCCATCTCGAGTACTCCGTGGGCTTCTTCTGGTCCAAAAATGATCTCTATGAAATTTCAGGTCAATTGGACTCCGTTTGATTTTCCTTTTCTGCGATACTCAAAAACAAGGAAAAAAACAGAAACTAGCACTGGGCTCTAGGTTAATAGGTTAGGCCCAAAAATCATATAAAATAGCATATAAATGCATATAAAACATCCAAGGTTGATAATATAATAGCATGGAATAATAAAAAAATTATAGATACGTTGGAGACGTATCACCTTCCCGGAGGGATGTTTCCCCGGCAAAACAGCTCCGCCGGAGCCCTAGATTGGTTCCGCCTCGTGGCGGCGGAGTTTCGTTCCGAGAGCTTGCTTATGATTTTTTTTTCAGGGCGAAAGACTTCATATAGCCGAAGATGGGCACCGGAGGCCTGCCAGGGGGCCCACGAGACAAGGGGCGCGCCCAGGGGGTAGGGCGAGCCCCCCACCCTCGTGGATGGTGGGTGGGCCCCCTCTGGTGCTTCCTTCGCCCAATTTTTTTTATATTTATAAAAAATGACTCCCGTGGAGTTTCAGGACTTTTGGAGTTGTGCAGAATAGGTTTCTAATATCTGCTCCTTTTCCAGCCTAGAATTCCAGCTGCCAGCATTCTCCCTCTTCATGTAAACCTTGTAAAATAAGAGAGAATAGGCATAAGTATTGTGACATAATGTGTAATAACATCCCATAATGCAATAAATATCAATATAAAAGCATGATGCAAAATGTACGTATCAATCCCCCAAGCTTATACCTCTCTTGTCTTCAAGCGGAAGCCGATATCGAGAAGTATGTCCACATGTTTAGAGATAGAGGTGTCGATAAAATAAAATACGGACATGAGAGCATCATGATCATTCTTATAATAGCAACATAAATATATATTGTCATATGATTTCTTATGCTAAAGTAACAATTCATTCACAGTTTTCAAGTATGAATCAGAAACTTCACTGGAAACTAACAAACTATAATCTCAGTCATTGAAGCAATTGCAATTTATCATAACATCGGAAAGAGTCATATAAGAGCTTTTCAGCAAGTCCACATACTCAACTACAATTTAGTCTTTCACAATTGCTAACACTCACGCAATACTTATGGGTATGAAGTTTTAGTCGAACACAGAGAAAGATAGGGGCTTATAGTTTTGCCTCCCAATCTTTCACCTCAAGGGTAATGTCAACAATAATAGTTCATGAAAACTCACATCCAATTAGCTATATATATCAGGATCTTTCCAACACATAGTGTTTGCCAAAGCATAAAATGTAAAAAGGAAAGGTAAAGATCACCATGACTCTTGTATAAGGTATAAGACAAAAATAAAAGGCAGACCCTTTGCAGAGGGAAGCAAAGGTTGTCATATGTTTTTATGGTTGGATGCACGAAATCTTAATGCAAAAGAACGTCACTTTTTATTTCCACTTGTGATATGGACCTTTATTATGCAGTCTGTCGCTTTTATTTCTTCCACATCACAAGATCGTATAAAGCTTATTTTCTCCACACTAATAAATCATACATATTTAGAGAGCAATTTTTATTGCTTGCAACAATGACAACTTACTTGAAGGATCTTACTCAATCCATAGGTAGATATGGTGGACTCTCGTGGCAAAACTAGATTAAAGGATATTTGGAAGCACAAGTAGTATCTCTACTTGGTGCAAAGAATTTGGCTAGCATGAGGGGGAAAGGCAAGCTCAACATGTTGGATGATCCATGACAATATAATTTATTTCGGATGTAAGAAAGCATAACCCATTACGTTGTCTTCCTTGTCCAACATCAACTTTTTAGCATGTCATATTTTAATGAGTGCTCACAATCATAAAAGATGTCCAAGATAGTATATTTATATGTGAAAACCTCTCTTTCTTTATTACTTCCTATTAATTGCAACGATGGCCAAAACTATGTTTGTCAACTCTCAACAACATTTATTCATCATACTCTTTATATGTGAAGTCATTACTCTCCATAAGATCCATAAGATCTCTTTATTTCTTTTTATTCTTACTTCTATTCCCTCATGATCATAGCAAGATAACCAAGCCCTTGACTCAAAACTAATCCTTATTATATATAGCTCACGGACTCGATTACATAGAAGGATCATGAAGCAAAACTCACAACTAAATCATACTAAAACTTTATTCTACTAGAACAAGATATAACCAAAAGGATCGAACTAAGAAAAAGGTAAAGATAAAAGTGTGATGGTGATACGATACCGGGGCACTCCCCCAAGCTTGGCAGTTGCCAAGGGGAGTGCCCATACCCGTGTATTTATGTCTCCTTTGGTGGTAGTGATGATGGAGTTGTTGATGACGTAGGCTTGTCGTCCAACATCAAGTGTAGGAGGTGCTCCAACTTACGAATAATGCCCTTGAATGCGGTGATATGCTCTTGCAACACAATATTTTCACGAGTTACATACTTGTTCTGCACCCGAACTATTTCAATCATCCTGAAAGCTTCAATTTCAGTAGGGGTAATAAGATTGTAATGAGGTTGAAGAAAATTTTCTTCTTCTGCTGCCGGAGCTTGATCCTCCGTGGCCTTCTTGATCCCATCATCCTTGTTGATCTCCCCGGGTTCTTCTCTCTTCAGCACTATCTTCATTAGCCAAGCATCGTTGCCCTCATTGTTGGAGGAGGGGGATGACATGATGCCTGGCCTTGACAATTCTGGCAGAAAATAGCTCGAAACAAAGACATGAGATATTTGCGTGGTACGGTGGTCAAAACCTTCGGGAGATTATATAATGAATTTTTACCGACCAAAAGAAGTATCGTGCAAGAAAACATAGTCCGGAGGGCACACGAGGTGCCCACGAGGCAGGGGGCGCGCCCAGGGGGTAGGGCGCGCCCTCCACCCTCGTGTCCTTTCCGGACTGCTTCTTATTCTCCTATTTTCTTAAGTATTCCAAAATGAAGAAAAATTGATGTTAGAACTGTTTTGGAGTCGGTTTACTTACCGTACCACATACCTATTCCTTTTTGGAGGCTGAAACGTTCCGGAAGGTGTCCCTTATATACTCCTCCGGGGTTATGGTTTCAATAACATTAGTTTCAACATTTATAAGATTACCTGAGATATAATGTTTGATTCTTTGACCGTTCACCACCCTCGGACTTGTGCCTTCGAAGTTGTTGATTTTTATGGCACCAGAACGATAGACCTCCTCGATAACGTAAGGACCTTCCCATTTAGAGAGGAGTGTTCCTGCAAAAAATCTTAAATGAGAGTTGTATAATAATACATAATCACCTACATTAAACTCACGTTTTTGTATCCTTTTGTCATGCCATATTTTAACTTTTTCTTTAAACAGTTTGGCATTCTCATAGGCTCGGGTTCTCCATTCATCAAGTGAGCTAATGTCAAATAGTCTCTTCTCAACCGGCAAGTTTGAAATCATAATTGAGCTCTTTAATGGCCCAATATGCCTTATGTTCTAGTTGGAGAGGTAAGTGACATGCTTTTTGTAACGCCCCGAGACCGATGTGCCATGTGTCTTCCAGTTATTCGCTGTTGCTGCCTTGTCTTTGCTTGCGTGTCATGCATTGCATATCATGTCATCATGTGCATTTCATTTGCATACATGTTCGTCTCATGCATCCGAGCATTTTCCCCGTTGTCCGTTTTGCAATCCGGCGCTCCTATGTCACCCGGTGTCCCTTTCTACCTCTTTTTCGTGTGTGGGTGTTAAATGTTTCGGATTGGACCAAGACTTGTCATGCGGCCTTGGTTTACTACCGGTAGACCGCATGTCAAGTTTCGTACCATTTGGACTTCGTTTGATGCTCTAGTGGTTAACCGAGGGACCGAAAAGGCCTCGTGTGTGTTGCAGCCCAACACCCTTCCAATTTGGCCCAAAACCCACCAAAACCCTATCCATCATCTCAGTCATTCGATCACGATTGCGTGGCCGAAAACCGCACCTCATTTGGACTCTCCTAGCTCCCTCTACCTATATATATGTGCCCATCCCTAAAATTTTCGCGGATGAAACCCTAGATCTCCCCTCTTCGTGCCGCCGGACAAAAATCGGCCGGCCGAACATGTCCGCGCCGCCGTCCCCGACGAATCCGCCGCCGCCACATCGCCATCTCCCTTATCCCACCGCGCCGGCCACCCGGGGCCCAGATCCGGCCCGGCCCGGGGGCGAACCGGGCCCGCCGCCACCGCCGCTCTCCCGGGCCGCCTTGGCTCCCGTGCACAACGCGCCTCGCCGCTGCTGTCTTCACCGACCCCGACGCCGGCGGCCCGGCTCCACTCCGCCACTGCGCCGGCTCTGACCCGCGCCTCCGCGTTTGCTCGCCGCCACCGCCCTTTGAGTGCGCGCTGACGCCCGGCCTCCTCAGCGCCGCCGCCTCGCCGCCATGAACCTCGCCGGAGTTCAAGAGCTCGCCGGAGCTCCGGCCGGATTTGATCCGGGGAGGAGATCCACCACTCCCCGATCCAAACGCACCTTGTCCTGATCCGGATCCACCTCGTCCCGGATATCTTCGTCCCGTGTTGACTTTTCGTGGAGGTATAAATTCCACTAAGTCCCCGAAATTCCCAGATTCAAATGCCCATGTTCATCGCATCGTAACTTTGCATCCGTAGCTCCGTTTTGGGCATATAGCATATCAAAATGTTCATCTCAGAGAGTACATCATTTCATCTCATTGCATCATTTTCATTTGAGTTCATCTTGATGCCCGAAATGCTGTTGGAAGAGTGCTATTTGAGTTAATTGTCAGATCTGCTGCACTAAATAGATATTTGTCTTTTTTGCCATGATTATTGTGTGCATGATATGCCCCTGAGCTCTACATGTATTTTATTATATATATGCGTTGCCATCTTTCCAGAGGTGCCATCCATGTATTTTTGTGATGTGTGTGGTGACTAGCACAAGCTTGCAAAGTGGAGCATTCGTTAATGCTGATTCCAGGGACTTAGCAATTCCACTAAGTCCTTGATTTGTTTATCTCGATATGCCATATGTTCATGTTGTTTCCTAGTGATCCGTGCCTCTTTTGAGGATGATCAGTAAGGGTGTTTTCTTAATCTTGTAGTGCTCTATCCATCCATGTCTTTGCTTGCAATTATGGAGCACCCTAGCTTGAGTCAATCGAGCTCTACTTTTGCTATTTCTGAATCTGGGCAGATTGTCTACTTGTTAGCGATTTTGCCGAGGATGTTGTAGTTGATCCGTGCATGCTATGTTATTGTTCTTGCCATGTCTAGCTTGTATAATGTGTATTCTTGATGGGTGTATGCTTAGGTTGTCATGCCATGCTCTGTAGTGAGTGCATCGAGCTCGTAAACATGCCTACTTGATATCTGTTTTGCATGCTCCAGTTTTTCACTAAGTCTGAGAGTCTGTTTATGTTTTTGCCATGTTCACATGCTTGTAATTGTATTTTCTGATCCCTTTTGGCTCAAGGTCACTAAGGGACTTTTGTTAAGCTCTTTGAGTAGCTCCATGCCATGCTTTACCTTGCCATGTTCAGGGCCTATAGCATATAGTTTTCATGCTCCAAAGTGTGCTATCTGATCTGAAATTCCAGGCTTGTGTTAATTTCACTAAAAGTCTGAAACCTGTTTACCAATTGCACTTTTGCCATGCTTGTTTGAACCTGTTAATGGATGAATTGGCTGTAGCTCAGTGTTCATCTTTTGTTAAGTATCATGAATGGATCCCTGTCATGTATTTTGTTGTCTTGTTTGGGTGCTGTAGCATGTTCATCTTATTGCATTTAGATGGCTACTTGTTGTATATCGCAGACCGGTGCCATATTTGAATTGCTTGCCATTTCCAAACTGTAACTTCGATTCCGGTGATCTTTATATCGTTTTCAACCAAAATCAGCTCACCTTTCCAGTGGCACACTTGGATTTCCAAGTTGAGGCCAGGTTCAATCATTCCTTGTCAAATCATGCATATGCATCGCATACCGCATCTCGCATATCATACCATGTTCATGTGTGGTTTGTTCACTATGTTGTGTGCTTCTTTCCGGTGTTTGCTTCTTCGGGTTGGTTCCGGTAACGTCACATTTGTGAGGACCCGTTCGTCTATGTCCGTTTGTCTTCTTCATGGACTCATTCTTCTTCCTTGCGGGATCTCAGGCAAGATGACCATACCCTCGAAATCACTTCTATCTTTGCTTGCTAGTTGCTCGCTCTTTTGCTATGCCTATGCTATGATACCTACCACTTGCTTATCATGCCACCCATATTGGTGAACCAAGCCTCTAACCCACCTTGTCCTATCAAACCGTTGTTTGGCTATGTTACCGCTTTGCTCAGTGATGAAGTCATGTACCTACGGTAGGGACACGGACCCGTCCTAAAGAGCCCTACCATAGGACATCCTTAGAGGAAGTCACCTTTCAAACAACTTGAATATATCCCACTCGACGGGTTGAAGACACTCGACCAAGAAGCTGTCACTCGACCAAGAAGCCAACCACTCGACTGCCAGAAGACCTCAAGCCACTCCGCAGGCAAACGGTCGGCTATTAAGTAGTCTTTATGATTATTATGACACTTTATTAGGGACGTTATCTGTAACGTCCACCTTAAATGTACCTTAAACCCTGCATTACTGAGGGCAGGAGAGGACTGGCGAACTCTATATAAGCCACCCCCCTCCTTAGTATCAGGGGTTTGCACCCCTGTCATTTTACACACGCATAATCCAATCGACCGCCTCCGGGCACCAAGACGTAGGGCTGTTACTTCCTCAGAGAAGGGCCTGAACTCGTAAAACTTGCGTGCTTACAACTTCCCAATAGCTAAGGTCTAGCCTCTTCATACACACCCCCTACCTCACTGTCAGACTTAGAACCACGACAGTTGGCGCCCACCGTGGGGCATTAGTCTTAGCGCCTAATTGGAGAAGTTGCGATTTTTCCGATCCACTTGATCATGTTTTCCTGCGGAGCTTTGGCGGAGGACCGCGAGATCCGTCTCGGCGGACTCGCTTTCATCGCTGACGACTCCGCCTGGCTCCAGGAGGCGCCGCTTGACGTCGAGGCGCTCCCCGTCCGCGGTGCGACGCACTTCCGCGCGTGCGCCCGTGGCGTCCTCCTGAGGCAGCCATCGACCCCATATCGGTCGACTCCCGTGCCATCTCCCCATCCTGTCTCCCGCCAGCGCAAGTGCTCGGGTCGGTCGAGGCTCCAGCGGTGGATGAAGCACGCCGTGGCCCACCAGTCGGCGACCCCACAAGTCGCTGCAATCGAGCCTGATGAATCCCTCTGCGGCCTGTTCGATCTGTCGAATGGCTCCACGGAGACCGCTTCCGAGTGTGACAGCAGCGACCCCTTGGCGGAGGTTCTGGCGGTCGAGGGGACATGCAGTCCCCCTGGATTCCATCGCGCTGATGATGGTGCCGATAGGGGCAATCCGTCGCACCCTCACGACGAATACCTCCCCGAGCCTCTTACGTCATTGCAACGGGAGGAGCTTCGTCACCGGAACATGGACGCGCTCTACACACCTATTGTTGGAGAAACCCCCGAGGCCCGGGCCTTGGAGGATGCGCGCTTGGCTAATCTAGCCGAGCGCACTCGACTGGAGAATCTACAGCGAGCTCTCGACGAGCGGGCGCGTCAGCGGGCTCCCGAGTCCAGTCGACGCCAGCAGGCTCCCGAGTCCAGTCGACGCCAGCAAGCTCCCGAACCCAGTCGACGTCAGCTCTTCCCGCCACCACAGGTGTACTGAACTCCGGTTCAGAACCTGGCTGCCGCGGCCCGCATAGCAGAGTCAATCCAGCCCTCCCAAACGGAGGCGGGCAGAGGATTGCTGCAGATCAGAGCATTGCTCCGAGCGGCGGGAAATCAGAATTCCGCTGTCTCTCAGTCGCGGGACAGGATCCACAGTCAATCTGTCGCAACGGAGACCGTCCAGTCGGCTCACAGCCCGAGATCGCCCCCGAGGCGTGAGGGGTGTGGAGACCGGCATGATCAGTATAGGAGGAACGAACAATATGATCACCGACCCGACCGTGATGATGGGCATCGGGTGCCGTCCCCTCCCCCGAGGAGTGGATCATATGCACCTCGGCATCGAGACGACAGGCGCCCCCATAACACTGGGCAAAGGATCCCAGTCGACCCAAGAGACCCGGGCTTTGACGCGAGATCCATCCTCGTTCAAGGTCTGGTGGACAGGAACATGGCTCATCGAGAGGGCCACAACAGAGATACGCCCACCGGCAGCAGGCCACACGCCTCGGGGCCTGAATGTTTCAGTCGGGCCATCAGAGCTGCGGTGATCCCTCCCAACTTCCGGCTGGCGACTGGAATCAGCAAGTTCACCGGTGAGTCCAAGCCTGACACATGGCTCGAGGATTACCGAGTGGCTGTGCCGATTGGCGGCAGCAATGATGAGGTGGCCATGAAGCATTTACCCCTCATGTTGGAAGGCTCAGCTAGGGCGTGGCTGAATCAGCTGGCGCCCAGCAGCATTTACACTTGGGAGGATCTCTCCCGAGTGTTTATCACAACCTTCGAAGGGACATGCAAGCGCCCTACAGGCCTTACGGAGATGCGGTCTTGCGTACAGAAGCCGAACGAAACTCTGAGAGAATATATCCAGAGGTGGATCACACTGCACCACTCGGTCGAGAACGTGCCAGACCATCAAGCAGTTTGCGCTTTCAAGGAAGGCGTCAAGTATAGGGAGTTGAATCTGAAGTTTGGCCGGACCGGAGAGATGTCCCTTAATCGGATGATGGAGATTGCCACCAAGTACGCTAATGGAGAAGACAAGGACCGACTCCGAAGTGGCAAACTTAAGTCAGTCGCCCAAGAAACCGGAGGAAACTCCAGTCGGAAGCAGAAGCGGAAGGCCGAGCCAGCCGCCCCGGGGGAGGCCCTGGCTGTGGCTCAGGGAAATTTCAAGGGAAAGCCCAAGGGCACATGGAAGCCCAAGAAGGTTAAAGATCGGGATGGGAATGATGTTCTGGACCTGCCATGTCACATCCATACCAAGAAAGATGAAGAAGGAAATTTTATTTTCCCAAAGCATACCACTCGACAGTGTCGGCTTCTGATTCAGCAGTTCCAGGGCAAGCAGCCCAAGGATAAGGAAAAAGAGCCAGACAGAGTTGAAGACAAGGAAGATAGTGATGATGGATACCCCCAAGTCAATTCCACCTTGATGATTTTTGCTGATCTCGAAAGCAAAAGTCGACTGAAAATCATTAACCGTGAGGTCAACATGGTTGCCCCGGCGACTCCCAGTTACCTGAAGTGGTCTCAGACTGCCATCACGTTCGACCAGTCTGATCACCTGACGCACATTGGCACCCCTGGGAGGCAAGCTTTGGTGGTCGACCCAGTTGTCGAAGGCACTCGACTGACCAAAGTCCTGATGGACGGCGGCAGTGGCCTGAACATACTGTACGCTGAAACCTTGAAAGGAATGGGCATTTCGATGTCCAGACTCAGCACCAGTAACATGAGCTTCCACGGAGTCATTCCTGGGAAGAAAGCCGAGTCACTCGGCCAGATTACTCTTGATGTGGTTTTCGGTGATTCAAAGAATTACCGCAAGGAAAAGTTAACGTTTGAAGTTGTGGACTTCCAGAGTGCTTATCACGCCATCTTGGGCAGGCTAGCTTACGCACGCTTCATGGCTCGACCATGCTACGTGTATCTTAAATTAAAGATGCCTGGCCCCAAAGGTGTGATCACGGTTACGGGCAACTGGAAGAAAGCAGAAGAATGTTTCCAGAAGGGATCAAAGATCGCCGACGCTCAGATGGCAGTAGTTGAGCTGAAAGAGTACCAAAAGACTGCCGACCCGAGTGAATTGCTCCGAGTCAGCTTTTTAGTCGGCTGGCGAAACGAAGACAGTCCACATTCACCCGACTGATCCCGACGCAGCTCCGACTCACATCTCAACGACGCTCGACTCCAAATAGGAAGAAGCGCTCATCCAGCTCCTCCGTGAGAACTGGGACATCTTCGCATGGAAACCCTCTAACATGCCTGTAGTTCCCAGGGGGCTGGCTGAGCACCGCCTGCGAGTCGACTCAAAGTTCAAACCCGTGAAGGAACATCTGCGGCGGTCCGCCGTCCAGAAAAAACAAGCCATTGACGAGGAAGTGGCTCGGCTCTTAGCAGCTGAGTTCATTCGAGAGATCTACCACTCCGAGTGGCTCGCCAATGTTGTCATGGTCCCCAAGAAGGACAAGTCACTCTGCATGTGCATTGATTTCAAGCATATCAATCAGGCCTGCCCGAAAGATCATTTTCCTCCCCCTCGCATCGACCAAATTGTCGACTCAACTGCGGGATGCGAGAGATTGTCTTTTCTAGATGCCTACTCTGGGTACCATCAGATCCGTTTGTATGGGCCCGACGAAATCAAAACAGCTTTCATCACTCCATTCGGATGCTTCTGTTACATCACCATGCCATTCGGCCTCAAGAACGCCGGAGCCACATTCATGAGAATGATCCAGAAGTGTTTACTCACTCAAATCAGTCGGAATATGGAGGCGTACATGGACGATATCGTAGTCAAGTCCCGGAAAGGTTCCGACCTGCGGGCTGACCTTGCTGAAACCTTCGCCAACCTCAGGAGGTACAATATCAAGCTCAATCCGTCAAAGTGCACTTTCGGAGTTCCAGGTGGCAAGCTACTCGGTTTTCTCGTTTCCGAACGGGGAATCGACGCCAATCCTGAAAAAATTGGCACCATACTCCGGATGAAGCGTCCTGTACGTGTGCATGATGTCCAAAAACTTACAGGCTGCTTGGCCACCTTAAGTCGATTCATTTCTCGACTCGGTGAAAAAGCGTTGCCTCTTTACCGACTCATGAAAAAGTCTGACAAGTTCGAGTGGACTCCAGAAGCTGATGCAGCGTTTGCAGAGCTCAAAGCTCTGCTCTCCACCCAGCCGGTGCTAGCTGCTCCAATCAGCAAAGAGCCTCTGCTGCTTTACATTGCAGCCACGGGACAAGTTGTCAGTACAGTACTTATGGTCGAGCGGGAAGAGGAAGGGAAGGCCTTCAAAGTTCAACGCCCTGTTTATTATGTGTCTGAAGTTTTGACCCCTTCAAAACAAAGATACCCCCACTACCAGAAGCTTGTATATGGGATTTACATGACCACGAAGAAAGTTGCACATTATTTCTCTGACCACTCCATTACAGTCGTCAGCGACGCCCCATTATCGGAGATCCTGCATAACAGAGATGCAACTGGTCGAGTGGCCAAGTGGGCGATTGAACTCCTTCCTTTAGACATCAAGTTTGAAGCAAAGAAAGCCATCAAGTCCCAAGCAATTGCGGATTTTATCGCCGAGTGGATTGAACAGCAACTTCCGACTCGAGTTCACTCGGAACACTGGACTATGTTCTTCGATGGATCCAAGATGCTGAATGGTTCGGGCGTGGGGGTAGTTTTGGTCTCCCCCCGAGGAGATAAGCTCAGATACGTTCTCCAGATTCACTTCGATTCCTCCAATAACGAAGCAGAGTATGAAGCACTTTTGTATGGGTTGCGCATGGCCATTTCGCTCGGCGTCCGTCGCCTCATGGTCTATGGCGACTCAGATCTGGTGGTTAATCAAGTGATGAAGGAGTGGGACGTCAGGAGTCCGGCAATGACTGGGTACTGCAATGCAGTATGGAAGCTAGAGAAGAAGTTCGAGGGGTTGGAACTCCACCACATCCCCCGACTGAAAAACTAGGCAGCTGACGACTTGGCAAAGATAGGCTCCAAGAGAGAAGCCATTCCAAGCAACATGTTCTTGGAACACATTCACTCGCCATCAATCCAAGAAGATCCTTTCACAGAAGAAGCCCCGCAGCCGAAAAGTGCCACGGATCTGACTGAAGTTGAAGTGCCTGCAGTAGTCGACCTAATCATGGAAGTCTTGGCAGTCACCCCTGACTGGACAATACCGTACATTGCATATATCCTAAGGAAAGAACTCCCGGAAGACGAGGAGGAGGCTCGACAGATCGTCCGCCGATCTAAGGCCTTCACAGTCATAAGGGGACAGCTGTACAGAGAAAGTGCGACCGGAGTCGGCCAGAAATGCATAACGCCAGAAGAGGGTTAAATAATCCTCAACGATATCCACTCGGGAACCTGCGGTCACCATGCGTCCTCTCGGACCATTGTGGCTAAGGCATACCGAGCTGGATTTTATTGGCCAAGGGCAAATGAGATGGCGAAAGAGATAGTCGACAGGTGCGAGGGCTGCCAATTCTACTCCAACATGTCACACAAGCCCGCGTCAGCCCTGAAGACCATTCCGCTCGTCTGGCCCTTTGCCGTCTGGGGATTGGACATGGTTGGCCCCCTAAGAACGGGCATGAGTGGATTCACTCATGTGCTTGTGGCAGTCGACAAGTTTACCAAATGGATCGAAGCTAAGCCCATAAAGAGCCTCGACGCTGGCACCGCTATCAGTTTCATCAGAGGATTGACATTCAGATATGGAGTCCCGCACAGCATCATCACTGATAACGGGTCAAACTTTGATTCGGACGAGTTCAGAGCATTTTGCGCTTCTCAAGGCACACGAGTCGACTACGCCTCAGTCGCTCACCCCCAGTCGAATGGACAGGCTGAGAGGGCAAATGGTCTGATTCTCAAAGGGCTAAAACCTCGGCTGATGCGCGATCTCAAGCACGCGGCAGGCGCTTGGGTCGACGAGCTTCCATCAGTGCTGTGGGGATTAAGGACCACCCCTAACCGGTCGACTGGAAGGACCCCGTTCTTTCTGGTTTATGGAGCCGAAGCTGTCCTGCCAAGCGATCTCCTTCATAATGCGCCCCGAGTTGAACTTTACACCGAAGATGAAGCGGAGCAGGCCCGGCAAGACGCAGTCGACCTCTTGGAGGAAGAGAGGGAGATGGCAATGATCAGATCGACCATTTACCAGCAGGACTTGCGTCGATTCCACGCCCGGAATGTGAAGAGTCGAGATTTTCAAGAAGGAGATTTGGTCCTCCGAGTGGATCAACAGAAACCTCACAAGCTCGCTCCCACTTGGGAAGGCCCCTTCATCATCACCAGAGTCCTCCACAACGGAGCATATCACCTTTACAATGTTGATCGACAAATCGACGAACCTCGAGCTTGGAACGCGGAGCTTCTCCGCCCCTTTTACACTTAAGTCCGCTCTCAAACCAGATGTGATAAGAAAAACTCCTGAAGTTCATTTTTATCAGAAATAAGAGTGTTCCAATAATTGCTGTCACTGTTGTATGTATCCGAAATCCCCCAGTGGGTGACTTAGCTGCGAATCCAATTCGCCTAAGTTTGAAAAATCCTACCGAGTGGAGAGCAAACCTCCCACTTGGGGGCTTAGCTGCAGTTCAGCACTCGCCTAAGTTCTCCACGAAGAGACTTAGCTGCAGTCAGACACTCGCCTAAGTTTGAAAAATCCTACCGAGTGGAGAGCAAACCTCCCACTCGGGGGCTTAGCTGCAGTTCAGCACTCGCCTAAGTTCTCCACGAAGAGACTTAGCTGCAGTCAGACACTCGCCTAAGTTTGAAAAATCCTACCGAGTGGAGAGCAAACCTCCCACTCGGGGGCTTAGCTGCAGTTCAGCACTCGCCTAAGTTCTCCACGAAGAGACTTAGCTGCAATTAGACACTCGCCTAAGTGTGAAAATCCTACCGAGTGGAGAGCAAACCTCCCACTCGGGGGCTTAGCTGCAGTTCAGCACTCGCCTAAGTTCTCCACGAAGAGACTTAGCTGCAGTCAGACACTCGCCTAAGTTTGAAAAATCCTACCGAGTGGAGAGCAAACCTCCCACTCGGGGGCTTAGCTGCAGTTCAGCACTCGCCTAAGTTCTCCACGAAGGGACTTAGCTGCAGTCAGACACTCGCCTAAGTGTGAAAATCCTACCGAGTGGAGAGCAAACCTCCCACTCGGGGGCTTAGCTGCAGTTCAGCACTCGCCTAAGTTCTCCACGAAGAGACTTAGCTGCAGTCAGACACTCGCCTAAGTTTGAAAATCCTACTGAGTGGAGAGCAAACCTCCCACTCGGGGGCTTAGCTGCAGTTCAGCACTCGCCTAAGTTCTCCATGAAGAGACTTAGCTGCAGTCAGACACTCGCCTAAGTTTGAAAATCCTACCGAGTGGAGAGCAAACCTCCCACTCGGGGGCTTAGCTGCAGTTCAGCACTCGCCTAAGTTCTCCACAAAGAGACTTAGCTGCAGTCAGACACTCGCCTAAGTTTGAAAATCCCACCGAGTGGAGAGCAAACCTCCCACTCGGGGGCTTAGCTGCAGTTGAGCACTCGCCTAGGTTCTCCACGAAGAGACTTAGCTGTGGTCAGACACTCGCCTAAGTTTGAAAATCCTACCGAGTGGAGAGCAAACCTCCCACTCGGGGGCTTAGCTGCAGTTCAGCACTCGCCTAGGTTCTCCACGAAGAGACTTAGCTGCGGTCAGATACTCGCCTAAGTTTGAAAAATCCTACCGAGTGGAGAGCAAACCTCCCACTCGGGGGCTTAGCTGCAGTTCAGCACTCGCCTAAGTTCTACACGAAGAGACTTAGCTACAGTCAGATACTCGCCTAAGTTCGAAACCCACCTTCTCCTGAAGAGCTCCGCCGCAAATACAATGTGGGCTTCGTCCCACTCTACAGTAACAAGGCGTGGGTCGACTGCCACCTTTTCCCGAGAGCTCCGCCACAAATACAATGTGCAACAACAGGGGGTGGGTCGACTGCCACCTTTTCCCGAGAGCTCCACCACAAATACAATGTACAACAACAGGGTGAGGGTCGGCCATCAAGCCCCACACGACAGTTCCAGACCACGAAGACATTCAGCAAAAATTAAGTTCGGATAAAGCTTAAAAGGCCCTGGGCCCCGAATCAAAGTACTTGAGCCCTCAGCTCGGCAGAATTTAAACGATTACAAGTCCACTCGGCATTCCAAGGCTAATTTAAGGAAAGGCATAAAAGTTTTCTCACTCCTCAAGAGGAGGGCTGGCAGGAGCGACGAACTCATCCAGGTCAATTCTGTCCGCAATGCGAGTGGCTGCAACGATGAAGGTCTCCATGAAGTCTTGGAAGCTGTGCCTCTTGGTATTGGTGACTTGGATGGCGGCCAGCTTTTCTTCTCGTGCCTCCTTGCAGTGGACGCGGACTAAGGACAGAGCCACATCAGCGCCGCACCGGGCAGAAGACTTCTTCCACTCCTGCACTCGATCGGGGATTTTGTCAAGTCGAGCCATAAGAGACTCGAGATCGTTCTGGAGTGTGGACGCTGGCCAGAGCGTCGAGTCGATCCGCGACATGGCGACCTTCAGTCGAGCCAAGTAATCCACGGCGCCGTCGATTCGAGATTCCAGTCGGAGCAGGTTCATAGCAGTGTCATCTTTCACCAGAGAATTGATTGGGTCTAGACCCGTTTCGATCCGCCCGGTCTCCTCTTCGAAGTTCTGACAGAATTCTGCACACGAGACCTAAAGATAAGCCAACGATCGCAAGATTGAATCGACACAAAAGTACAAAACAGTCAAAATTAGATGTGCACCTTCAAGTTTGATGTACAGCCTCTTGGCGAGGCTCCTCAGGTAGCTCTCCAGGTCGTCCCTCCTACGGGCGATGCCTTCCATCTCCTCGCCCAAGAGGAGGTTCTTCTTCTTCCAACTGGCAGTCAGCCTATTGGCATCAGTCAGAGCGGCCTGCAACCTGGTGTTCTCTTTTTCCAACTGGTCGACCGAAGCCAGCTTCTGTTCGGCCAGAGCCGTCTTGTCGTCAGCCTCCTTGCGGGCAACAGCCAGGTCCTGGTCCTTCCTCGCCAAAGCTTTTTCCAATTCTCCTACAAAGAAATGGCGATTGAATCGGAAACAGCAGAGGAATGCTCAAGCCTGAAAACAAAATAAGTCGACAAAGTCGCTTTACCTGCGGCGCCCTCCCTGACCTTCTGCAACTCCGTCCTGGCCAGCTCTAGATCAAGGTCCAGTTGAATCTTCTGCTTCTCCAATTCAGCATAGCGAGCGGCAAGTTCGCAGGATCTCTGCAAAAAGAAAAACCAGCCGACAGACGGTCGAGATAAGTTGCTTCCGAGTAACTAAGGAACAATGGTGACGTTTCTAAGACCACAGCCGAATCAAAAATATTCGACAGTAGTCTCGGGGACTACACCCAGTGGGTGCACTCAGCGTGCCCCCACTGGTTCGACAAAAAAAAACGACTGCCCACAGTCGACAGGACACGGTCCCACTCGACCTGGCCAGACCAAACCGAGTGAAGAAGTACAGATTCACAAACGCAATACACAGACTACAGTCGACTGCCAGCAGTCCACCGTAGTCTCGGGGACTACACCCAGTGGGTGCACTCAGCGTGCCCCCACTAGTCCAAGAAAGAGAAAACACACCCACTGGATGTACAGATACAGATACAAAGATCTTCAAAAAGAAAAAGAAAGAGGGAGAAAGACTCTTCAAACAAACAAGTATCAAGTCGACTGACCTGGACGTTACTCTGAAGCGCCGAACTCGCGTCGTAAGCCGCCTGGCTGGCCTCTCGAGCCTTCTTCACCTGCTCCATCATGACCCCTGCCTGGTGTATGGCCTCCTTCGCAGCGGCCACTTCATCTTCAGGGACAGAGTACGCGACAAACAGCGAAGTCGCTTTGGCAGTCGACGCCGAGGGCTGCGCACTCGACAGGGGATTGGCGAAGGACACAGAAGCCCGAGGGGCATCGCCGCCGTCCCGAGCCGCGGCCTCAGGCGCCGGAGTAGGCTGGGGAGCCCTGTCAGTCGACGGCCTCTTGGTCCTCCCTATCCTCAGCGGCTCGTTGTCATCGTCATCTGGGAGGTCGATAACATGAGGAGGAGCTGCAGGAAGAACTTTCAATCGACCAGAATTGCAAGAAACGACCAAGCCAACTCAAAAATAGAACGTCAATGATCATACCAGGGTTGGAGGTAGCAGCGTCCCCCATCTCTTGGTCGTCGTCCTTGGCAGAGACCTCGGAGGTAGCAGCACTGCAAATTTCGAAGAATCAGCCAGTTCAGCATAACGAGTCGACCGAGGATCCATCCTCCAATCGACGAAAAAAGACAAGGCTTGTTACCCGGAAATAACAGGGACAGTTATCTTCATCTTTGGCAGAGTCTTGGGCGGCTTGGATTGCGTCGTGCGTGGTTGCTTGGGGACCTTCCCAGTCGGTGTTGGAGAAGAAGTCCGAGGGCGTTTTGACGATGGCCCGATGGAGGCAGTCGCCTGGCCACGTCCCTACGCCGGGTCGTGTGCGAGCTTGGATCGCCTTTCCGGGCGGGGAGGTTCGGCCTCCTCCTCCTCCTCCTCCTCGCTGGAGAAGACGTCATCACCTCCCTCTCCTTCGCCGTCTGACTCCCACTCGCCCTGGTCGTCCCCACTCTCACCTCCGCTCCCTTCTCCTTCCTCAGTCGACCCCTGTGCCCCGTTGGGCGTCGAATACATCTCAGTGGTCGCCTGAAAGACAGCAGACAAAATGGAAAGTCAGTCGACCCGCTCAAAAGAAGACCAATGCAGAAAACGAAGATATCAGTCGGAAACATAAAGACGCACCTGGTCGACCTCATACGAGCAGTCGAGTGGAATGACCCTCCTAGCTCCTCGGGGGTTGTCCTTGTTCCCCGTGATGCTTGACAGCCACCCCTCCAACATCTCGTCGGTGACCTCCTCCGGGTGGATCCGAGTGGTGTCCTCGAGGCCGGAGTACAGCCACATCGGGTGGTCCCGAGCCTGGAGTGGTTGGATTCGCCTCTTGAGGAAGACTTCAAGCAGATCCATCCCCGTCACGCCCTCACGGACAAGTTTGACCACTCGACCCGCCAGTATCTTAACCTGGGCCTTTTCTTCGGGCGTCACCTTCAGAGAAGCCGGCTTTTCGGCTCGGTCGAGGGTGAAGGGTGGAAGTCCGGTCGGCTGCCCTAGGGTCACCTGATCCTGGCAGTAGAACCAAGTCGCCTGCCATCCTCGAACTGACTCCGGGAAGGTAATGGAGGGAAAACAGCTTTTCCCCCTCGTCTGGATCGCCAAACCCCCACACAGCTGGATCACCTGTGTCTTCTCGTCACTCGACTTGGCCTTCTTAACCGACTGAGAGCGAACGGTGAAGATGTGCTTGAAAAGTCCCCAGTGTGGGCGGCACCCCAGGAACGCCTCACACATAGAAATAAAGGCGGCAAGATAGACTATGGAGTTCGGAGTGAAGTGATGGAGCTGCGCCCCGAAGAAGTTCAGGAAGTTGCGGAAGAAAGAGTGGGGCGGCAGAGAGAACCCACGGTCGATATGAGTCGCCAGGAGGACGCACTCACCGTCGCGTGGCTGGGGCTCGATTTCTCCCCCTGGAAGATGCGCCGCCTTGTAGGGAATGGCTCCTCCCTCGACCAGGTCGTCGAGGTCCTCCTGACGAAGCATCGAGGGCATCCGGTCGCCCTGGATCCACCCCTTGGGCAGGGCCGTCCGAGAAGAAGAACCCCCGCGCGCATACTTCTTTCCCTTCCCCCCCCCGCTGCCGCCTTCTTCGCGCGCTCCAGAGCGGTCGTCTTACCCTTCACCATCGTCGCCGGCGAGGTCTCGAGCTGGTTTTGTGGTGGCGGGGCGAGAGCGAAGGAAGCGGAGGAGGCGACGGAGAAACAGAGGAGGAAGAGGAAGAGATGAGCACGCGTACTGATGAAAGGCTCCGGGCCAACTACTTATAAGGGGCCGCTCCCGAGTGGCTGGCAGGTAGGCCCGAGCTATCCAGTCAGATCCCGTGGCAGGCGTGCGCGCTGTACATGGCGAAAAAGGTGGCGCGGGGATCGAGGAGCCTTCGCACTGTCGCTCCCGATTACTGCGGCTGCTCCCGTTCCGCGCGCTTCCCAAAAAATCCGAATCCCGCAATCTCCGCCGGCTGCAGAACAACTTGACGAAACGGAAATCCCGCGCACGCCAGCGCCCGAAGCCTCACAGGTAAAGAAATCCATTCGACGAAAGACCTGGAACGGATCAAGGCGACTGAAAGAGGTTAATGACGTCATCCGTGACAGTCGACCCAGAACGAAGCATCCATAATAACCCGAAGGGTCGGTTGGAAAGGTCCCTAACCCCTTTTCTCACTCCAGCCTCGATCCGTTCGGGGGCTAATGATGAAGTCATGTACCTACGGTAGGGACACGGACCCGTCCTAAAGAGCCCTACCATAGGACATCCTTAGAGGAAGTCACCTTTCAAACAACTTGAATATATCCCACTCGACGGGTTGAAGACACTCGACCAAGAAGCTGTCACTCGACCAAGAAGCCAACCACTCGACTGCTAGAAGACCTCAAGCCACTCCGCAGGCAAACGGTCGGCTATTAAGTAGTCTTTATGATTATTATGACACTTTATTAGGGACGTTATCTGTAACGTCCACCTTAAATGTACCTTAAACCCTGCATTACTGAGGGCAGGAGAGGACTGGCGAACTCTATATAAGCCATCCCCTCCTCAGTATCAGGGGTTCGCACCCCTGTCATTTTACACACGCATAATCCAATCGACCGCCTCCGGGCACCGAGACGTAGGGCTGTTACTTCCTCAGAGAAGGGCCTGAACTCGTAAACCTTGCGTGCTTACAACTTCCCAATAGCTAAGGTCTAGCCTCTTCATACACACCCCCCTACCTCACTGTCAGACTTAGAACCACGACACTCAGCCCCTCTTATAGCGTTGTTAGTTGCAGGTGAAGATTGAAGTTTGTTCCTTGTTGGAACATGGAGATCGTTCCTTGTTGGAATATTGTTTACTTGTTGGGATATCACAATATCTCTTATTTAATTAATGCATCTATATACTTGGTAAAGGGTGGAAGGCTCGGCCTTATGCCTTGTGTTTTGTTCCACTCTTGCCGCCCTAGTTTTCGTCATACCGGTGTTATGTTCCCGGATTTTGCGTTCCTTACGCGGTTGGGTTATAATGGGCCCCCTTGACAGTTCGCTTTGAATAAAACTCCTCCAGCAAGGCCCAACCTTGGTTTTACCATTCGCCACCTAGCCTTTTTCCCTTGGGAATCGCACATCCCGAGGGTCATCTTATTTTAACCCCCCGGGCCAGTGCTTGTCTAAGTGTTGGTCCAACCCAGAGCACCGTGCGGGGCCGTCCCTTGGCAACTTGGGTTACGTTGGCTCCCGTACGCTTAGCTTATCCGGTGTGCCCTGAGAACGAGATATGTGCAGCTCCTATCGGGATGTCGGTGCATCGGGTGGTCTTGCTGGACTTGTTTTACCATTGTCGAGGATGTCTTGTAGAACCGGGATACCGAGTCTGATCGGAATGTCTCGGGAGGAGGTCTATTCCTTCGTTGACTGTGAGAGCTTGTCATGGGCTAAGTTGGGACACCCCTGCAGGGATTTGAACTTTCGAAAGCCGTGCCCGCGGTTATGGGCAGATGGGAATTTGTTAATGTCCGGTGTGTAGATAACTTGAACCTTAACTTAATTAAAATGAATCAACCGCATGTGTAACCGTGATGGTCTCTTTCCGGCGGAGTCCAGGAAGTGAACACGGTGTTGGAGTTATGCTTGACGTAGGTTGTCCTAGGATCACTTCTTGATCATAGTTCTAACGATCGTGCCTTGCCTTCTCTTCTCGCTCTCTTTTGCGTATGTTAGCCACCATATATGCTAGTCACTTGCTGCAGCTCCACCTCATATCTTTACCTTACCCATAAGCTGAAATAGTCTTGATCGCGAGGGTGCGAGATTGCTGAGTCCCCGTGGCTCACTGATACTTCCAAAACCAGCTTGCAGGTGCCGATGAGTCCGTGCAGATGACGCAACCAAGCTCAGGAGGAGCTCGATGAAGATCTTGTCCTTTGTGTTGTTTCGTTCTAGTTGATCAGTAGTGGAGCCCAGTTGGGTCGATCGGGGACCGTGTCACATTTGGGGTTCTTATTTTATTTTGGCTCCGTAGTCGGGCCTTGATTGTATCTGGTTGATGTAATGCTTTATTCATGTATTGTGTGAAGTGGCGATTGTAAGCCAACTATGTATCTCTTTCCCTTTATGTATTACATGGGTTGTGTGAAGATTACCTCACTTGCGACATTGCTTTCAATGCGGTTATGCCTCTAAGTCGTGCTTTGACACGTGGGAGATATAGCCGCATCGAGGGCGTTATACTTTTGCATAAACCATTTTATATGAAGAGATACCCATAGGATTTTTATATGCAGTTCTATAGGCCCATGATGCATCATCAAGTTTTTTGGACCAATTCTTTCTAGATCTATTAACAGTCTTTTGCAAAATTAATTTAAGCTCTCTATTGCTCAGTTCTACTTGACCACTAGACTGTGGATGATATGGAGATGCAATTCTATGATTAACATCATACTTAGCAAGCATTTTATGAAAAGCAGCATGAATAAAATGTGAACCACCATCAGTCATTAAGTATGTAGGGACTCCAAACCTCAGAAAAATAACTTCTTTAAGCATCTTAATAGAGGTGTTATGATCAGCACTACTAGTTGGAATAGCTTCTACCCACTTAGTAACGTAATCAACAGCAACTAAAATATGTGTATACCCATTAGAGGAAGGAAACGGTCCCATATAATCAAAGCCCCAAACATAATGGTTCAATAACAAGTGAATAATTCATAGGCATTTCTTGACGTCTACTAATATTACCAATTCTTTGACATTCATCACAAGACAAGACAAACTTACGGGCATCCTTGAAGAGAGTACGCCAATAAAAACCAGATTGCAATACCTTATGTGCAGTTCTATCTCCAGCATGGTGTCCTCCATAAGCCTCAGAGTGACACTTGCGTAGGATCTGTTCCTGTTCATGCTCAGGTACACAACATCTAATAACACCATCTACTCCTTCTTTGTAAAGGTGTGGGTCATCCCAGAAGTAATGTCTTAAATCATAGAAAAATGTTTTCTTTTGCTGGCATGTGAAACTAGGTGGTATAAATTTAGCAACAATGTAATTGGCATAATCAGCATACCATGGAGCAGTACGAGAAGCACTTATGACATCTAATTGTTCATCAGGAAAAGCTATCATCTATAGGTAGTGGGTCATCAAGAACATTCTCTAACCTAGATAAGTTGTCTGCAACGGGGTTCTCGGCTCCCTTTCTATCAATAATATGTAAATCAAATTCTTGTACTAGGAGAACCCATCTAATAAGTCTAGATTTAGCATCTTTATTTTCCATAAGGTATTTAATAGCAGCATGATCAGTGTGAATAGTTACTTTAGAATCAACAATATAAGGTCTGAACTTATCGCAAGCAAACACAACTGCTAAAAATTCCTTTTCGGTAGTAGCATAATTTCTCTGGGCACTGTCTAGAGTTCTACTAGCATATTGGATAACATTTAATTTCTTATCAACTCTTTGTCCTAGAACAACACCTACAGCATAATCACTAGCATCACACATAATTGCAAAGGGTAAATTCCAATCAGGAGGCTGAATAATAGGTGCAGAAATCAAGGCTTTCTTAAGTATTTCAAATGCTTCTACACAATCATCATCAAAGACAAAAGGAACATCTTTTTGTAAGAGATTAGTCAGAGGCCTGGAATTTTTTGAGAAGTATTTAATAAACCTCCTATAAAAATCGGCATGACCAAGGAAACTTTTTATACCTTTATTGTCTTTAGGACACGACATCTTTTCAATAGCATCAACTTTAGCTTTATCAACTTCAATACCTCTTTCAGAAATTTTATGCCCCAAGACAATACCTTCATTAACCATAAAGTGGCACTTCTCCCAATTTAAGACAAGATTAGTTTCTTCACGTCTCTGCAAAACTCGATCAAGGTTGCTTAAGCAATCATCAAAAGAAGTTCCATATATAGAAAAATCATCCACGAATACCTCAAAAAAAAATTCACGAAAGTCAGAGAATATAGCGGTCATACATCTTTGAAAGGTAGCAGGTGCATTACATAAACCAAAAGGCATACGTCTATAAGCAAAGGTACCGAAAGGGCAAGTAAAAGTGGTCTTTTCTTGATCTTTTGACACAGGTATTTGAGAGAAACCAGAATAACCATCTAGAAAGCAAAAATGTGTATGTTTGGATAATCTTTCTAGCATTTGATCAATAAAAGGTAAAGGGTAATGATCCTTTTTAGTAGCTTTATTTAGTTTGCGGAAGTCAATTACCATTCTATACCTGTAACAATTCTTTGTGGGATCAATTCATCTTTATCATTTGGAACAACAGTAATACCTCCCTTCTTAGGGACACAATGGACAGGACTTACCCACTGACTATCAGCAACGGGATAAATTATACCTGCCTCCATAAGCTTTAGTATTTCTTTTCTTACCACTTCTTTCATCTTAGGATTTAACCGTCATTGGTGATCAACAACTAGCTTATCATCTTTTTCCAATTTTATTTTGTGCTGGCATAGAGTGGGACTAATCCCTTAAGATCATCAAGAGTATATCCAATAGCAACACGATGCTTCTTTGGAGTTTTCAATAATTTCTCTTCTTCTTGCTCTGAAAGCTTAGCACTGATAATAATAGGACATATCTTCTTTTCATCAAGATAAGCATATTTAAGAGTATCAGGTAATGGTTTAAGCTCAAACAGGGGATCACCCTTGGGTGGAGGAGGATCCCCTAGGATTTCGACAGGCAAGTTGTGTTTCAAGATAGGTCCCTGTTTAAAGAATACTTCATCTATTTCCCTTCGTTCATTCATAAACATATCATTTTCATGGTCTAGCAAATATTGTTCTAAAGGATCACTAAGAGGCAGGGCAATAGAAGAAAGACCAATAATTTCATCTTTACTAGGCAATTCTTTATTATGGGGTTATCTACAAAATTTAGCAAAATTAAAATCAGGAGACATATCCCCTAAACCAACAGAAATAATATCCTTTTTGCAGTCTATCTTAGCATTAACAATATTCAAGATGGGTCTACCAAATATAATGGGACAAAAGTCATCTTGTGGGGAACCAAGAACAAGAAAATCAGCAGGATATTTAACTTTTCCACACATGACTTCAACATCTCTAACAATCCCAATCGGTGACATAGTATCTCTATTGGCAAGCTTAATTGTAACATCAATACCTTCTATCTCAGCAGGTGCAATATCATGCATAATTTCTTCATATAAAGAATGAGGTATTTCACTCGCACTAGCACCCATATCACATAAGCCATGATAGCAATGATCTCCTATTTTAATAGAAATAACAGGCATGCCTACAACAGGTCTATGTTTATTTTTAGTATCAGGTCTAGCAATCCTAGCAGCTTCATCACAAAAGTAAATAGCATGCCCATCAATATTATTGGCAAAGAGATCTTTAACCATAGCAATACTAGGTTCAACTTTAATTTGCACAGAGGGCGTAGGTGTTCTAATGTTACTTTTGTTGACCACAGTTGAAGCTTTAGCATGATTCTTTATTCTAACAGGGAAAGGTGGTTTCTCAATATAAGCGGTAGGAACAATAGGATCAACATTATAAGTGATAGTATTTTCTTCAACATTAATAGGTTCAACTACTTTTACTTCAATGGGAGGATGATATTTAAGCCACTTCTCCTTAGGGAGATCAACATGAGTAGCAAATGATTCACAGAAAGAAGCTACTATCTCAGAGTCAAGTCCATATTTAGTGCTAAATTCACGAAAAGCATCAGTATCCATAAAAGATTTAACACAATCCAACTTAGGTGTTATACCTGACTCCTTAAGTTCGTCGAGTTCCCAATCTTCAGAGTTGCGTTTAATTCTTTCCAATAAATCCCATCTGAATTCAATTGTCTTCATCATAAAAGATCCAGTACAAGAAGTATCGAGCATGGAACGATTATTGAGAGAAAGCCGAGCATAGAAATTTTGAATAATAATTTCTCCTGAGAGCTCATGATTGGGGCATGAATATAACATTGACTTAAGTCTCCCCCAAGCTTGAGCGATGCTTTCTCCTTCGCGAGGCCAAAAATTATATTTATAATTTGTTGGGTTATGCAGTAATTTCAAAAAATTTCCTACGCACACGCAAGATCATGGTGATGCATAGCAACAAGAGGGGAGAGTATCATCTGTGTACCCTCATAGACCGTAAGCGGAAGCGTTATGAGAACGCGGTTAATGTAGTAGTACGTCTTCACGATCCAATCGATCCAAGTATCGAACGTACGGCACCTCCGAGTTCAGCCCACTTTCAGCTCGATCACGTCCCACAAACTGTTGGGGAATGTAGTAATTTCAAAAAAATTCCTATGCACAAGCAAGATCATGGTGATGCATAGCAACGAGAGGGGACAGTGTGTCTACGTACCCTCGTAGACCGATAGTGGAAGCGTTAGCACAACGCGATTGATGTAGTTGTACGTCTTTACGATCCGACCGATCAAGCACCGAAAGCACGACACCTCCGAGTTCTGCACACGTTCAACTCGATGACGTCCCTCGAACCCCGATCCAGCCGAGATTTGAGGGAGAGTTCCGTCAGCACGACGGTGTGGTGACGATGATGATGTTCCACTGACGCAGGGCTTTGCCTAAGAACCGCTACGATATGACCGATGTGGATTATGGTGGAGGGGGGCACCGCACATGGCTAAAAGATCCAAGAGATCAATTGTTGTGTCTCTAGGGGGTGCATCCGTCCCCATATATAAAGAAGTAGAGGAGGGGGAGGGGGCCGCCACCCTTGGCGCGCCCCATGAGGAGTCCTACTCCTACCGGGAGTAGGACTCCCCCCTTTCCATGTTGGAGTAGGAGAGGAGAGGGAAGGAGAAAGAGGGAGAAAGGAAAGGGGGGGGGGCGCCGCCCCCTTCCTAGTCCAATTCGGACTTGGGAGGGGAGGGGCGGGCGGCTGCCCCTTGGCCGCCTCTCCTCTTCCACCAATTGGGCCCATGAGGCCCATTAACCTCTGGGGGGGTCCGGTAACCCCCCCGGTACTCCGGTATACATCCGATAACCCCCGGAACCATTCCGGTGTTCGAATATAGTCATCCAATATATCAATCCTCATGTCTCGACAATTTCGAGACTCCTTGTCATGTCCGTGATCACATCCGGGACTCCAAACTACCTACGGTACATCAAAACACATAAACTCATAATATAACCATCATCGAACTTTAAGCGTGCGGACCCTACGGGTTTGAGAACTATGTAGACATGACCAAGACATGTCTCTGGTCAATAACCAATAGCGGAACCTGGATGCTCATATTGGCTCCTACATATTCTACGAAGATCTTTATCGGTCAAACCGCGTAAAACATACGTTGTTCCCTTTGTCATCGGCATGTTACTTGCCCGAGATTCGATCGCCGGTATCTCAATACCTAGTTCAATCTCGTTACCGACAAGTCTCTTTACTCGTTCCGTAATACATCATCCCGCAACTAACTCATTAGTTGCAATGCTTGCAAGGCTTAAGTGATTTGTATTACCGAGTGGGCCTAGAGATACCTCTCCCACAATCGGAGTGACAAATCCTAATCTCGAAATACGCCAACCCAACAAGTACCTTTGGTGACACCTGTAGAGCACCTTTATAATCACCCAGTTACGTTGTGACATTTGGTAGAACACAAAGTGTTCCTCTGGTAAATGGGAGTTGCATAATCTCATAGTCATAGGAACATGTACAAGTCATGAAGAAAGCAATAGCAACAAACTAAATGATCAAGTGGTAAGCTAACGGAATGGGTCAAGTCAATCACATCATTCTCCTAATGATGTGATCCCGTTAATTAAATGACAACTCATGTCTATGGCTAGGAAACTTAACCATCTTTGATTAACGAGCTAGTCGAGTAGAGGTATACTAGTGACACTATGTTTGTCTATGTATTCACACATGTATCATGTTTCCGGTTAATTCAATTCTAGCATGAATAATAAATATTTATCATGATATAAGGAAATAAATAATAACCTTATTATTGCCTCTAGGGCATATTTCCTTCAGTCTGCCACTTGCACTAGAGTCAATAATCTAGTTCATATCGCCATGTGATTTAATACCAATAGTTCACATCACCATGTGATTAACACCCATAGTTCACATTGTCATGTGACCAACACCCAACGGGTTTACTAGAGTCAATAATCTAGTTCACATCACTATGTGATTTACACCCAAAGAGTACTAAGGTGTGATCATGTTTTGCTAGTGAGGGAAGTTTATGCTCTGCATGGAGCTACTCTAGCTAATTGCTCCCACTTTCAATATGTATCCAGATCGAGACTTAGAGTCATCTAGATCGATGTAAAAAGCTTGCATCGACGTAACTCTTTACGACGAACTCTTTTATCACCTCCATAATCGAGAAATATTTCTTTAGTCCTCTACGGATAATTTTGACCATTGTCCGGTGATCTACTCCTAGATCACCATTGTACTCCCTTGCCAGAAAAAATGCTAAGGTATACAATAGGACTGGTAAACAACATAGCATACTTTATAGAACCTATGACTGAGGCATGGGGAATGACTTTTCGTTCTCTTTTTATTTTCTGTCGTGGTCGGGTTTTGAGTCTTTACTCAACTTCACGCCTTGCAACACAGGCAAGAACTCCTTCTTTGACTGTTCCATTTTGAACTACTTCAAAATCTTGTCAAGATATGTACTCATTGAAAAAAACTTATCAAGCGTCTTGATCTATCTCTATAGATCTTGATGCTCAATGTGTAAGTAGCTTCATCAAGCTATTTCTTTGAAAAACTCTTTTCAAACACTCCTTTATGCTTTCCAGAAAATTCTACATTATTTCTGATCAACAATATGTCATTCATATATACTTATCAGAAATGCTGTAGTGGTCCCACTCACTTTCTTGTAAATACATGCTTCACTGCAAGTCTGTATAGAACCATATGCTTTGATCACTTTATCAAAGTATATATTCCAACTCCGAGATGCTTGCACCAGTCCATAGATGGATCGCTGGAGCTTGCTCACTTTGTTAGCACCTTTAGGATTGACAAAACCTTCTGGTTGCATCATATACAACTCTTCTTTAATAAATCCATTAAGGAATGTAGTTTTTACATCCATTTGCCAGATTTCATAAAATGTGGCAATTTGCTAACATGATTCGGGCAGACTTAAGCATCGCTACGAGTGAGAAAATCTCATCGTAGTCAACACCTTGAACTTTGTCAAAACCTTTTTCGACAAGTATAGCTTTGTAGATAGTAACATTACCGTCAACCTCAGTATTCTTCTTGAAGATCCATTTATTTTCAATGGCTTGCCGATCAATGGGCAAGTCAACCAAAGTCCACACTTTGTTCTCATACATGGATCCCATCTCAGATTTCATGGCCTCAAGCCATTTTGCGGAATCTGGGCTCACCATCGCTTCTTCATAGTTCATAGGTTTGTCATGGTCTAGCAACATAACCTCTAGAACAGGATTACCATACCACTCTGGTGTGGATCTCACTCTGATTGACCTATGAGTCTTAGTAATAACTTGATCTGAAGTTTTCATGATCATCATCATTAACTTCCTCACTAATTGGTGTAGGTGTCACAGGAACCGGTTTCTGTGATGAACTACTTTCCAATAAGGGAGCAGGTACAGTTACCTCATCAAGTTCTACTTTCCTCCCACTCACTTCTTTCGAGAGAAACTCCTTCTCTAGAAAGGATCCAAATTTAGCAACAAACATTTTGCCTTCAGATCTGTGATAGAAGGTGTACCCAACAGTTTCCTTTGGGTATCCTATGAATACACATTTCTCCGATTTGGGTTCGAGCTTATCAGGTTGAATTTTTTTCACATAAGCATCGCAACCCCAAACTTTAAGAAACGACAACTTTGGTTTCTTGCCAAACCACAGTTCATAAGGCATCGTCTCAATGGATTTCGATGGTGCCCTATTTAACGTGAATGCAGCCGTCTCTAAAGCATAACCCCAAAATGATAGCGGTAAATCGGTAAGAGACATCATAGATCACACCATATCTAGTAAAGTACGATTACAATGTTCGGACACACCATTACGCTGTGGTGTTCCGGGTGGCGTGAGTTGCGAAACTATTCCGCATTGTTTCAAATGAAGACCAAACTCGTAACTCAAATATTCTCCTCCACAATCAGATCGTAGAAACTTTATTTTCTTGTTACGATGATTTTCAACTTCACTCTGAAATTCTTTTGAACGTTTCAAATGTTTCAGACTTATGTTTCATTAAGTAGATATACCCATATCTGCTTAAATCATCTATGAAGGTGAGAAAATAACGATACCCGCCGCGAGCCTCAACATTCATCGGACCACATACATCGGTATGTATGATTTCCAATAGATCTGTTGCTCGCTCCATAGTTCCGGAGAACGGCGTTTTAGTCATCTTTCCCATGAGGCACGGTTCGCAAGTACCAAGTGATTCATAATCAAGTGGTTCCAAAAGTCCATTGGTATGGAGTTTCTTCATGCGCTTTACACCAATATGACCTAAGCGGCAGTGCCACAAATAAGTTGCACTATCATTATCAACTCTGCATCTTTTGGCTTCAATATTACGAATATGTGTATCACTACTATCGAGATTCAATAAGAATAGACCACTCTTCAAGGGTGCATGACCATAAAAGATATTACTCATATAAATAGAATAACCATTATTCTTTGATTTAAATGAATAACCGTCTCGCATCAAACAAGATCCAGATATAATGTTCATGCTTAACGCTGGCACCAAATAACAATTATTCAGGTCTAAAACTAATCCCGAAGGTAAATGTAGAGGTAGCGTGCCGATTGCGATCACATCGACTTTGGAACCATTTCCCACGCGCATCATCACCTCGTCCTTAGCCAATCTTCGCTTAATCCCTAGTCCCTGTTTCGAGTTGCAAATATTCGCAATAGAACCAGTATCAAATACCCAGGTGCTACTGCGAGAATTAGTAAGGTACACATCAATAACATGTATATCACATATACCTCTGTTCACCTTGCCATCCTTCTTATCCGCCAAATACTTAGGGCAGTTCCGCTTCTGGTGACCAGTCTGTTTGCAGTAGAAGCACTCAGTTTCAGGCTTAGGTCCAGACTTGGGTTTCTTCTCTTGAGCAGCAACTTGTTTGCCATTCTTCTTGAAGTTCCCTTTCTTCTTCCCTTTACCCTTTTTCTTGAAACTAGTGGTCTTGTTGACCATCAACACTTGATGCTCCTTTTTGATTTCTACTTCCGCAGCCTTTAGCATCGCGAAGAGCTCGGGAATTCTCTTATCCATCCCTTGCATATTATAGTTCATCACAAAGCTTTTGTAGCTTGGTGGCAGTGATTGAAGAACTCTGTCAATGACAGTATCAACAGGAAGATTAACTCCCAGTTGAGTCAAGTGATTATGATACCCAGACATTTTGAGTATATGTTCACTGACAGAACTATTCTCCTCCATCTTGCAGCTATAGAACTTATTGGAGACTACATATCTCTCAATCCAGGCATTTGCTTGAAATATTAACTTCAACTCCTGGAACATCTCATATGCTCCATGACGTTCAAAACATTGTTGAAGTCCCGGTTCTAAGCCGTAAAGCATGGCACACTAAACTATCGAGTAGTCATCAGCTTTACTCTGCCAAACGTTCTTAACGTTATCAGCAGCATCTGCAGCAGGCCTGGCACCCATCGGTGCTTCCAGGATGTAATTCTTCTATGCAGCAATGAGGATAATCCTCAAGTTATGGACCCAGTTCGTGTAATTGCTACCATCATCTTTCAACTTTGCTTTCTCAAGGAATGCATTAAAATTGAATGGAACAACAGCACAAGCCATCTATCTACAATCAACATAGACAAGAAAAAAACTATAGGGTACTAAGTTCATGATAAATTTAAGTTCAATTAATCATATTACTTAAGAACTCCCACTTAGATAGACATCCCTCTAATCCTCTAAGTGATCACGTGATCCAAATCAACTAAACCATGTCCGATCATCACGTGAGATGGAGTAGTTTCAATGGTGAACATCACTATGTTGATCATATCTACTATATGATTCACGCTCGACCTTTCGGTCTCAGTGTTCCGAGGCCATATCTGCATATGCTAGGCTCGTCAAGTTTAACCTGAGTATTCCGTGTGTGCAACTGTTTTGCACCCATTGTATTTCAACGTAGAGCCTATCACACCCGATCATCACGTGGTGTCTCAGCACGAAGAACTTTCGCAACGGTGCATACTCAGGGAGAACACTTATGCCTTGATAATTTAGTGAGAGATCATCTTATAATGCTACCGTCAATCAAAGCAAGATAAGATGTATAAAAGATAAACATCAGATGCAATCAATATAAGTGATATGATATGGCCATCATCATCTTGTGCTTGTGATCTTCATCTCCGAAGCACCGTCTTGATCACCATTGTCACCGGCGCGACACTTTGATCTCCATCATAGCATCGTTGTCATCTCGCCAACTTATGCTTCCACGACTATCGCTACCACTTAGTGACAAAGTAAAGCATTACAGGGCGATTGCATTGCATACAGTAAAGCGACAACCATATGGCTCCTGCGAGTTGCCGATAACTCAGTTACAATACATGATCATCTCATAAAATAAAATATAGCATCATGCCTTGACCATATCACATCACAACATGCCCTGCAAAAACAAGTTAGACGTCCTCTACTTTGTTGTTGCAAGTTTTACGTGGCTGCTACGGGATGAGCAAGAACCATTCTTACCTACGTATCAAAACCACGACGATAGTTCATCAAGTTGGTGCTGTTTTAAGCTTCTCAAGGACCGGGCGTAGCCACACTCGGTTTAACTAAAGTTGGAAAAACTGACACCCGCCAGCCACCTGTGTGCAAAGGACGTCGATAGAACCAGTCTCGCGTAAGCGTATGCGTAATGTCGGTCCGGGCCGCTTCATCCAACTATACCGCCGAACCAAAGTATGACATGCTGGTAAGCAGTATGACTTGTATCGCCCACAACTCACTTGTGTTCTACTCGTGCATATAACATCAACGCATAAAACCTGGCTCTGATGCCACTGTTGGGGAACATAGAAATTTCAAAAAAATTCCTACGCACATGCAAGATCATGGAGATGCATAGCAACGAGAGGGGAGAGTGTGTCTACGTACCCTCGTAGACCGAAAGCGGAAGCGTTAGCACAACACGGTTGATGTAGTCGTACGTCTTCATGATCCGACCAAGTAAGCACCGAACGCATGACACCTCCGAGTTCTGCACACGTTCAACTCGATGACGTCCCTCGAACTCCGATCTAGCCGAGCTTTGAGGGAGAGTTTCGTCAGCACGATGGCGTGGTGACGATGATGATGTTCCACCGACGCAGAGCTTCGCCTAAGGACCACTACGATATGATCGAGGTGGATTATGGTGGAGGGGGGCACCGCACACGGATAAAAGATCCACGAGATCAATCGTTGTGTCTCTAAGGGATGCCTCCCTCCCCGTATATAAAGGAGTAGAGGAGGGGGAGGGGCCGGCCACCCTTGGCGCGCCCCATGAGGAGTCCTACTCCTACCGGGAGTAGGACTCCCCCCTTTCCATGTTGGAGTAGGAGAGGAGAGAGAAGGAGAAAGAGGGAGAAAGGAAAGGGCGGGGGGTGAGGGCGCCGCCCCCCTTCCTAGTCCAATTCGGACTTGGGAGGGGAGGGGCACGCGGCTGCCCCTTGGCCGCCTCTCCTCTTCCGCCAATTGGGCCCATGAGGCCCATTAACCTCCGGGGGGTTCCAGTAACCCCCCGGTACTCCGGTATATATATCCGATAACCCCCGAACCGTTCCAGTGTCCGAATATAGTCGTATATCAATCTTCATGTCTCGACCATTTCGAGACTCCTCGTCATGTCCGTGATCACATCCGGGCTCCGAACTACCTTCGGTACATGAAAACACATAAACTCATAATATAACTGTCATTGAACTTTAAGCGTGCGGACCCTACGGGTTCGAGAACTATGTAGACATGACCGAGACATGTCTCCGGTCAATAACCAATAGCGGAACCTGGATGCTCATATTGGCTCCTACATATTCTACGAAGATCCTTATCGGTCAAACCGCATAACAACATACATTGTTCCCTTTGTCATCGGTATGTTACTTGCCCGAGATTCGATCGTCAGTATCTCAATACCTCGTTCAATCTCGTTATCGGCAAGTCTCTTTACTCGTTTCGTAATACTGCTACCTCTTGAGCACTGCATTGGATTTTCCCCGAAGAGGAAGGGATGATGCAGCAAAGTAGCGTAAGTATTTCCCTCGGTTTTTGAGAACCAAGGTATCAATCCAGTAGGAGGCTATGCTCGAGTCCCTCGTACCTACACAAAAAAATAGCTCAACGCAACCAACGCGCTTAGGGGTTGTCAATCCCTTCACGGTCACTTACGAAAGTGAGATATGATAGAGATAATAAATAATATTTTTGGTATTTTTGGGGTATAGAGATGCAAAGTAAAAAGTAAAAGAAAAGCAATAATAAAGTGATGGAGATTGATATGATGAGAAAGAGACCCGGGGCCATAGGTTTCACTAGTGGCTTCTCTCAAGAGCATAAGTATTCTACGCTGAGTGAACAAATTACTGTTGAGCAATTGACAGAATTGAGAATAGTTATGAGAATATCTAGGTATGATCATGTATATAGGCATCACGTCCGAGACAAGTAGACCGAAACAATTCTGCATCTACTACTATTACTCCACTCATCGGTCGCTATCCAGCATGCATCTAGAGTATTAAGTTAAAAATAGAGTAATGCCTTAAGCAAGATGACATGATGTAGAGGGATAGTTTCATGCAATATGATAAAAACCCCATCTTGTTATCCTCGATGGAAATAATACAATACGTGCCTTGCTGCCCCTTCTGTCACTGGGAAAGGACACCGCAAGATTGAACGCAAAGCTAAGCACTTCTCCCATGGCAAGAAAAACCAATCTAGTAGGCCAAACCAAACTGATAATTCGAAGAGACTTGCAAAGATAACCAATCATACATAAAAGAATTCAGAGAAGATTCAAATATTATTCATAGATAGACTGGATCATAAACCCACAATTCATCGTTCTCAACAAACACACCGCAAAAAGAAGATTACATCGAATAGATCTGCACGAGAGAGGGGGAGAACATTGTATTGAGATCCAAAAAGAGAGAAGAAGCCATCTAGCTACTAGCTATGGACCCGTAGGTCTGTAGTAAACTACTCACAGTTCATCGGAGGGGCTTGGATGATGATGTAGAAGCCCTCCGTGATCGATGGCCCCTCCGGCAGAGCTCTGGAACAGGCCCGAAGATGGGATCTCATGGATACAGAAAGTTGTGGCGGTGGAATTAGGTTTTTGGCTCCTAGTCTGATTGTTTGGGGATACGTGGATATATATGGGAGGAATAAGTACGTCGGTGGAGCTTCGAGGGGCCCATGAGGTAGGGGGCGCGCCCTCCACCCTCGTGACCACCTCGTGGCTTTCTTGACAGAGGGTCCAAGTCTCCTGGATCTTATCTGATGAGAAAATCATGTTTCCGAAGGTTTCATTCCGTTTGGACTCCGTTTGATATTCCTTTTCTTCGAAACCCTAAAACATGCAAAAAAAAACAATTCTGGGCTGGGCCTCCGATTAATAGGTTAGTCCCAAAAATAATATAAAAGTGGATAATAAAGCCCAATAATGTCTAAAACAGTAGATAATATAGCATGGAGCAATCAAAAATTATAGATACGCTGGAGACGTATCAAATACATCATCCCGCAACTAACTCATTAGTTGCAATGCTTGCAAGGCTTAAGTGATGTGTATTACCGAGCGGGCCCAGAGATACCTCTCCGACAATCAGAGTGACATATCCTAATCTCGAAATACGCCAGCCCAACAAGTACCTTTGGTGACACCTGTAGAGCACCTTTATAATCACCCAGTTACACTGTGACGTTTGGTAGCACACAAAGTGTTCCTCCGGTAAACGAGAGTTGCATAATCTCATAGTCATAGGAACATGTATAAGTCATGAAGAAAGCAATAGCAACAAACTAAACGATCAAGTGCTAAGCTAATGGAATGGGTCAAGTCAATCACATCATTCTCCTAATGATGCGATCCCGTTAATCAAATGACAACTCATGTCTATGGCTAGGAAACTTAACCATCTTTGATTAACGAGCTAGTCAAGTAGAGGCATACTAGTGACACTATGTTTGTCTATGTATTCACACACATATCATGTTTCCGGTTAATATAATTCTAGCATGAATAATAAACATTTATCATGATATAAGGAAATAAATAATAACTTTATTATTGCCTCTAGGGCATATTTCCTTCATGAACTCCGATCCAGCAGAGCTTCACGGGAGAGTTCTGTTAGCATGACGGCGTGATGACGGTGATGATGTTGCTACCGACGCAGGGCTTCGCCTAAGCATCGCTACGATATGATCGAGGTGGATTATGGTGGAGGGGGGCACCGCACACGGCTAAGGGATCAATGATCAACTTGTGTGTCCATGGGGTGCCCCCTCCTCCGTATATAAAGGAGTGGAGGAGGGGGAGAGCCGGCCCTCTACTATGGCGCGCCCTTGGGAGTCCTACTCCCACCGGGAGTAGGATTCCCCCCTTCCATGTAGTAGGAGTAGGAGGCAAGGAAAGGGAAAAGAGAAGAGAAGGAAGGAGGGGGCGCCGCCCCTCCCCCTAGTCCAATTCGGACTAAGCCTGGGGGGGGGGGGCGCAACCTCCCCTCTCTCTTTCCCCTAAAGCCCAATAAGGCCCATATTCTCCCCGGCGAGTTCCCGTAACTCTTCGGTACTCCGAAAAATGCCCGAATCACTCGAAACCTTTCCGATGTCCGAACTGTAACACCCCAATAGTTCAGCTACAGTAATCCCCTTCTAATGATGCATTGTCATCATTGTTACTGTTACTAATATCACTTTAATTCAAATCCAGTCCAAATTTTAAATTCAAATTAAAGTCAAATCTCAAACTTCTCAAATATGCAAAATAAAATGTTCGCATTATTCTACAAATTCCCCTGATCATTTGTCATGTTGAAACCAACATCTTTTGACTCACCAATTAATCCCTAATAAAATATAAAGTGGTCCGACAGCAACAAAAATAACCATTTCAAAATAAACAAATATTTATGTATTTCCATCTAACTTGAAACTTCTTGGGCCTCTCCAAAATATCGTGCTTTATTTATGTGACAAGTGGTGTAATCACTAAAATTCATTTGGTGTTACTTTAAAATGCAAAACATTAGAGAAAATACAAAATAGTAAATAAAACAAACTAAGAAGAGAAAGGCCTAACTACTACTGAGTACTTGTAGCCCATTGCTACAGTGCACAACCCAGCCCATCAACAAGCCATCTCCTTCCTCCCTGCACAGAGGCTTGGCGTGGCAGGAATCCACGGCGACCGGTCCGCCGATGCTCGACGTCAGGCACTACAGGGACGCCGGGAGGAGGATAATACCATCCCCAAACGCATAGGCAAACCCTAGCGCCCACTTTCCCCTCCCCTCGCTCGTTCTCTTCTTCGCATCGCGCAGCCGCTCGCTACTATCGCCATTGCCATGGCCACCGGCTGCCCCGCGCCGCACTGTCGAGTCCCGGAGAACCGCCGACATCCGCTGCTTCATCCCCGACCACGCGTACGAGCCGGGAGCCGCCACACCGCCGGGATCGAGTGCTTCTCCCCGTTTGGCCCTGCCACTACCTCGCCGTCATCGCCGTCGATCTACACCACCATGACCTCCCCGGTCTCCCCGACCATGCCATCGCCCTCACAGTGAGACCCTCCGTCGATCCCCCCTTTTCCCTGTTCGATTTGGACGCCGTAGGCCGCCATCCCCGTCGAGCCCAAACCCCTGTGTATGTGTGTGTGTGCGCGCGCGGCTGCCGCTCGTGCGCTGTTGGTGCCGCTGCTGTGCGCGCGCGCACGCGCGTAGCCTTAGAGCATCTCCAACAGGCGTGCTAAACAGGCGCCGTGCCGCAAAATCCCCTATTTTAACGCGCGTGCAACCCGGCGGATGGCTTCAGCGGGCGCGCAATAAGCAGTTGGGCGCGCGCTAGGAAGCGGTACGTCGTGCGGTGTATTTGCGGCGCCCGCTTCCGCGCGCGGCACACATGACGCTCGCGCTGCGCTCTTCTTCACCCCTCCAAAGTCCCGCACGCGCCGGTGCCGGCGACCCGCACCCATGGACGCACGCGCCGGCACCCCGCTCACCCCGTCCTATAGCTGCGACCCCCGGCCCCCGCCGCCGCCGCCACAAACCCTAGCCCGGGTGGCGTTGGCCTCGCCTCCGCCGGAGCTCCTCCGACGAGCGGCCTCGCGCGCGGCCTCTTCATGCCGCCGCGGATGACCTCGTCCTCAAAGCTCCCCAATGCGGCGCGACCAAAGAAGGGCAAGACATCGGCGAAGAAAAACAAGGCGGCGGACAGCTCCAGCACCTCCAAGGCGAAGAGGAAGAAGCTTGTGGGGCGTGCGACGGGCGCGGCGGCTGCCGAAGCGCCGGCAAGCTCACTCGTTGAGCCGGCGGCCGGCGCGCACAACATGTTCGACGAAATGCGTCCAAGGTAAAAAAAATCTAACTTTTCATTTTTTTGTTATTTTTTGAATGCATTCGTCACATATAGATAGCTTATTTGCATTGTGCAAAAAAAAATTGTAGTCTCAATGATGATGCATACATGTCAACGATGGGTGTTGGCTCCAACAATTCGCATTGGTCTCAAACCAATGACATGCATTTTCAAGACCATGAGTTCGAGGTGGACGAGGAGGGTGAGGCCATTGTCGACGCACCGAAAGGAAGAGCGGGCAATTACACCAACACCGATGACATCTTACTATGCAATACTTGGTTGCAAGTGTCGAGGGATCCATCCGTTGGAGGTGATCAAAGTAGAGATGCTTATTGGAACCGGATGAAGGAACACTTTGATGCTCGCAACGTGAGTGGAATTGACCGCTCCAACCGATCACTTAGGTCCCGGTGGTCGACAATCAACTCGGATTGTCAAAGGTGGGCGGCTTGTCAACAGGCGGTTGACAAGTTGAACCCAAGTGGCACAAATGAGGATGATAGAGTAAGTGCCATTTCATCTTACATGTTGGTGCTAAACTTGCTTTGTTTTGCTTGTTGTTGGTGCTAACTTGCTTTGTTTTCATGTAGTACAACATTGCGCAAAACTTGTTCAAAGAAGAGGAGAGGAAAACCAAGAAGGGGAAGATCAAGAAAGGAAGGGTCTTTACTTTGCCTCATTGCTATGATGTGTTGAAGGATGATGAGAAATGGAAGAAGCGTGAAGATTTGGAAGATTTGCATTTGAGCGACAAACGGAAGCGAACAATTAAGTTGGATGATGATGATGAGGATGATGCATCAAGTGATGACGGCAAGAGAAGCCCCACACCCAACTCGGTTTCATACTCGAAGCCAAAGCGGCTGGATGGGTGCAAGAAAGACAAAACCGAAAAGAAGAAGAGGAAAGGAGATGATGAGCTCAAAAATGCTATGGAAGCTATTGTGAAGGCAAGAAAAGAAGCCAACGAGGTGAGGAAAATGGCAAGGACCCAAGATGCCGCGGCCGAGGAGAGAAGGTTGGCGGCCGAGGAGAGGAGGGTGGCGGCTGAGGAGAGGAAGGTGGCTTTGGAGGAGAGGAAGGTGAGCAATGAGGAGCGAACTAGATTGTTGGAATGGGAGAAGCACTTGTTCTTCTTGGACACAACTAACCTCAATGCGGCGCAAAAGGAGTATGTCAATCTTGCCCAACAAGAAGTCTTGATCCAAAAAAGAACCATGGTTCGTGCAATGGGTGGCGGTGCCCTCGGCGCAATGGGTGGCGGTGGCATCGGCGCCGTGGGTGGCGGTGGCATCGGTACCATGGGTGGCGGTGGCCTCGGCGCCATGGGTGGCATGGGTGGCTTGGGTGGCGATGGCTTCGGCGCCATGGGTGGCATGGGTGGCTTTGGAGCACCCCCCGGCGCTATGGCCACGATGGAAGGCATGAGTTTTGCTTCTCTCATGGGAGGCATGGATGCACCTCTGGCCGCCATGGGCGGAATGTCTTTCGATGAGCCTCCTCGCACACATTCCCATGAAGATGCCGTTGAAGATCTTGCCAACACCGTCGGAGCTTCACATGATGCGGTGCGCAATGAGGAGAGGGAGGAAGATTCATCTTCGGAGGCGGAAGAATCATCTTCCGAAGATGAGGATGAGGACGAGGACGAGGAATGATGTGTCTTTCCTTTGTGTATTGAACTTGATTTGCATTTTGAACTTGGTTGGATTAACTTGTGGGCATGATTTTAAACTTGTGGGCATGAACTTCATCAACTTGTTTGTGTGAAATTTTTATTATGTTGAAAATGTGCATCATTTTGTGTTGAAATATGTCATATGCAATGCACCGGCGAGTCGCGCGCGCTGCATTTTGGCGCGCTGCTGGAGCCAGCGCTGCGCGCCGCGCCAAACCAGCCGATGCGCGTGCGGCATATGTGTTTTTTGCGCGCAGCGCGACCGGCGCCTGTTGGAGATGCTCTCACCACGGCTTGTTGTTGCTCGCTGCTTCACTGCGGCTGCTCGCTGCTCCTGTTGCTACGCTGCTTTGGCTGCTGCTCCCGGTCCCGAGCCCACACCTACTGGCGCTGCTCTCTACTGCTTCTCTTGCCGCTGGTACTGCTCGTTGCTACTAGCGCTGCTCCGCTACTTCCTTCTGCTGCTAGACTGCCACGGCTGTTGCTTGTTGCCTCTGCTTCTTTTTTGCAATGCCGCTGCTGCTTGTTTGGTCCGGCTACCATTGCCTATTACCGATTGCTTTTTGATGCTACTAGTGTGGCCGGTCCTGGTTAGCTTAGGTTAGGGATTAATTAGTGGCTAAATTAGTCTATGTCCAGATGACATGTGGGTCCCCACTGCTAAATTGACTAGTTAAATAAACCTATTAAAATCCTAGTCTATATCCACTTAAAAAGAAAATGTGAATATGTGTGAATGACACCTGGGCCCCAGCTGCAGTTTTGATCAGTCAAACAGTTGACTGTTGACTGGAATGTTGGCTGAGTCAACTGGACCCCCTCCTTCGTCCCACCTATCATCCACTATGGCTACCCCCACAATGAGTATAATAAGTATATCCTGTTTTTTATTTTCAAATTATAAAATAAATTCAGAAAATCTTTTAAAACTTAAGAAAATCATATAAATTAATCCGCAGCTTGGATCGAAAAACTTTATATATGAAAGTTGCTCAGAAAAATCCAACGAATCCGAATGTGCGGTCCATTCACCTGTCACATGCCCCTAGCATGCTGAACATGGAACTTTCCCCCTCTTTTTCTTTGTCCGGAATCCGCCTAACGCCGGGAATTCATCCTCAGATGTTTATTCCCTTCGTCTGCAACATGTACTACTACGTTAGGTCGACCCAAATTCTGCATATCGTCTTGTCATGCTTAGTGGTACCTTTGTTTGCTCTGTATTTACTGTTTCTTTGCCCTCTTCTCTTTGGTAGACCCCGAGACCGATGCCGCCCCTGTGATCGACTACGTCGACGATACTTCTTCCTTTTCAGCAGAGCTTCCAGGCAAGCAAAACCCCCTTGAGCATTCCGATATCGCCCATTTCTTTCCCTCCCATGCTTGCATTAGAACTGCTACTGCTTTATGTATGATCCTACTCTGATGCATAGCCTGTTTTCGTTAACTGCTTATTGTTACCTTACCTGCTTATCCTAAACTGGTTAGTATAGGTTGGTTAGTGATCCATCAATGACCCCCACCTTGTCCCAGTTGCCCCGCTTTATGTTCAATGACTCGATTAACGTGATCGACGTCCAGGCCCCGACACCGCACATCACCCTCCCTAGTTTTATGACTCTGCAGAATTACCATCGAGTGCCGAGGGTGGAACCTCTTACATCAGTCCTGATGAGATCTCTATAGTGTAGCTATCTGGTCAGGGTCATCGAGGGTGATTTCCTCCTTAACCACTTCCGATACGGCTCTGTCGTGCAACCCCTCAAGTGTCCCTTGTTTCCGCTTTCTTTTCCAAGTTGAAACCTTCATTCCTTGCTTGCAGCGTCGCCGCCTCCTCGCCGGCGACCCTCCTTCACGCTGCTCGGCCTCGCCTATCCAAGCAGGTAATCCACACCCGACCCCCATCCTCCTCCTCCTTCCACATCCCACATGCCCCGACTGTAAGCGTGAGCGCGACACCTTCCACCCAAATCCCCGACCCCTCCACCAAATAAGCGCTAGCATAAGCCATGGTGCACGCAGTATAGCCAAGACCTCAAGGAGCATTTGGCAGCGGAGAAGCAAATTGCGGCCGCACACGTGGATGAGGTCGCGATGGCTGCCATTCGTGCCGACCCCCAGATCTTGGAGGAGCACCTTGCCATCGAGTCCACCGTTGACGCGTCGGGCGCCGACGCCGCGACACAGTTGGCTGCTTTAAACGACGGTTCATGGTATTTTTGCGAGGCCACCGTCGGTGCCTTCAACGAAGACTACGAGGTGTTTTCTCAGCGTGCACGTGCTTACCTCATCTCGAGATCCAGCGGGTTGGTGCCCGGAGTGGCTCAGGCAACTCACCACTACAACGAGGGCACCCACGATACGGAGGCCTCGCCCTCTTCCATGTCCAAGGAGCCAATCGTCATCGATAACTCCGACAATGAGGAGTAGCTTGTCTTATTAGCTCACTATAAGGACCCATGTTCAGTTTGCTAGTTACTGCCTTTCCTTAACAAATTCTAGTGAATTATGCTATCTACTTTTACCATGAAATCTTCTGCTATAGTGTATATGTTCTATATGTCGTGCAATGTGGTGTTCAATTAACTGTTTGGTTCAACTCTGCAAATGTGATGTTCAATTCTTTAGGGTGCAATATTTCCAAGTTGTTAAGCATGCTTGGTTTGGTTAACTGTCTGATCTTCTATTAGGAGTATGTTATATTGTTCAATTGGTGTTTAGTTAACTGCTTGGTTCATTTGTTGTGGCTTGGTTCACTTGTTGTGGTGTTTAGTTAACTGCTTGGTTCAATTCTGCAATGCGATGTTCAGTTGTTGTGGCTGCATTCTGTTATTGTATACCATGTGAGGAATAAATCGAATTTGGCTATACTAAATACATGAGAAACAAATATAATTGCTATATTTCCAAGTTGTTAAGCATGCTTGGTTTGGTTAACTATCTCATCTTCTATTAGGAGTATCGTTATATTGTGCAATGTGGTGCTCAGTTAATGTTTGGTTCATTTGTTGTGGTGTTTAGCTAACTGCTCGGTTCAATTCTGCGATGCGATGTTCAATTGTTGTGGTTGTGTTCTGTTATTGTATACCATGTGAGGAATAAATCGAATTTGGTTGTACTAAATACATGAGAAACAAATACAATTGCTATATTTCCAAGTTGTTAAGCATGCTTGGTTTGGTTAACTGTCTGATCTTCTATTAGGAGTATGTTATATTGTGCAATGTGGTGCTCAGTTAACATTTGGTTCATTTGTTGTGGTGTTTAGTTAACTAATTGGTTCAATTCTGCAATGCGATGTTCAATTGTTGTGGTTGCACTACTAGGAAAAGGGCTATAGCTAATATGGACATTAATGGCACACCATGTATGTAGCAGTGGCGCACCAGATATAGGTGCGCCATTAGTGTCCTCATTACTAATGGCGCACCAGACACACGGTGCACCATTACTAGCAAATTTTATTATTTTTTATTTTTCCAAAACTATTAATGGCGCACCAGGGCACAATGTGCTCGTAATGGCGCACCACGCGCTTCGTGCGCCACTACTAACAATTGTTTTTTTTACTTTTTTTCAAAACTAGTAATGGTGCACCTTTGTGAAGTGCTCCATTACTAGTTCAAACTAGTAATGGCGCACCACAACCACGGTGCGCCACTACTAACAATTATATATATTGCAAAACTAGTAATGGCGCACCTCTAACTGGTGCGCCATTAGTAACCATTTTTAGGTGGTGCGCCATTAGTAACCTGAGACCAGCTAGATATTTTGGACAACCACCTACCACACTCACTTTCCCCACTTCATTCTCTCCACCTCCTCCTCCAAGTTTGTCTCGGCTGCCTCCTCCTCCTCACCTCATTTGCACCATAGATTCACCCAAATTAAGTGGTTAAATTACCTTTTTTTCATAGGTAAGTAAGAGGAAAGCGTTCTTTATGTTGTAGATCTACTTTTTTCCGTCCAACAACGTGCACATGCACTTTTTATGGCCTAGGTAGATCTACGTATGTTTGTTCTGTTGCATATGTTTGTGGTGTTGCATATATGTTTGTGTTTGCAGGTACCGGTATTTGAAATGTGATAGTTGCCAATATTTTGCCGGAATGTTGATTCATTTCCGTTTCGGCGAGAATTTGGCACTATGCATTCTTTTTTGTCCTATTTTTAGGCAAAGTCATGCCAATTTTTTTCTTGGTTCTACAATTTCATTTTGCTCTACCCCGCAGGCGACCATGGTCCGGACGATGACCGAAGGCATCGTGAATAGGTTTTTGAGCTCCGCGAAGGCCGAGGTGCTTCAAAAGAACGAGACGGAGATAAGATGTCCGTGTAGAAGATGCAAGCTGAAGAGCCTTATTGCGGACCCGGATTCCGGACAGGTGCGGGACCACCTGCTCTTGCGTGGTTTCATGGATGGCTATTGGTGGCAAGGTGATGAAGATGACTATGAAGTCGTCCATGGGGGCCGGGCAAGAAATGAGGAAGGGCAGCAAGACAACCACCGCGGCGAGGGCGGGCGAGAAGAGAAAGAATCTCCAGGACATGATCACGACGGTGATGCTGTACACAGTCATCATGTAGAAGATGCCGGACATGATGATGAGGAAGATCAAGATGAAGGGCATGATCATGAAGATGAAGATGCCGGAGCAGACAACGATGGACCATCGATGGGCTGGGTGCAGGACCCTCATATTCAAGAGCGGCTTCTCAAGCAGATGGATAACACAAGAGCTGCTGCCCGAGAGAAAGCCAAGCTGGATCAACTGGAGATAGACGCGGTTACTCCATTGTATGAAGGATGCAGGCCCGAGGATACCCGCCTGAAAGTAACGCTCATGGCTCTGGAGATGAAGGTAAACACAAAATGACCGACGCATGCTTCGACGAGAACATGTCATTCTGGCACGAACGTCTTCCCAAGGGGAACAAGTGCCCGACCAATTTCGAGGAGGCGAAGAAAATCGTGTGTCCTCTGGATTTACCGCACGTGAAATACCATGTGTGCATGAACAATTGCATCATTTATCGAGACAAGCACGCGGAGTCTACCATATGTCTGGTGTGCGGCGTCACTCGATACAAGAAGAGGAAGAAAGCTCCTCGAAAAGTGGTGTGGTACTTTCCGATCACTCCTCGTTTGTAGCGGTATTTCGCGGACCCTAAGCTAGCAAAGCTCCTGTATTGGCACGCGGATAGGGAGGATTAGAAGCGAGAAGATGACGAAAATGATCCAGAGATAAATAAAAAAGACACGATGTTGAGTCACCCTAAGGATGCGAGCCAGTGGCAAGCGTTGAACTTCGAACACCCAGAATTTGGGGACGATCCAAGGAACATCATGCTGGGCGCGAGCACCGATGGAGTCAATCCGTTTGGCAGCCACAGAAGCACACATAGCACCCGGCCTATGTTTGTGTGGATGTACAACCTTCCCCCTGGTTGTGCATGAAGAGGAAGTACATTCACATGAGTATGCTAATTGAAGGGCCAAAACAACCAGGGAACGACATCAATCTGTATCTGGGGCTGCTGAAAGAGGAGCTAGACACGCTGTGGAAAACGCCAGCCAATACGTGGGACGCTGCAGAGAAAGAATATTTCCCTATGAGAGACGCACTACTCACGACGGTGCACGACTATCTCGGTTACGGATATGTCGCGGGGCAGGCGGTCCACGGATTTTCTGGATACGTCAGGTGCATGGATGACACAACGGATTGCCAGCTAGATAGAGATCTCGGGTCTTCGAAAACCGTGTTCATGGGACATCGAAGGTGGCTTCGCGACGATGACCCATGGAGAAAACGCAAGGATCTGTTCGATGGTGAAACCGAACCCCGAAGACGCCCACATACGAGGAGCGGCGGGGAAATAGATGAGCTGTTGAAAAATTAGAAAGAGTGCCCAGAGCCGGGAAAGAAGCGAAAGGCGCTAGAGCCGCTGCTGAAGGTATGGAAACGAGGTCTGTTTTCTAGGACTTGCCGTACTGGAAGATCCACCGTGTGCCTTGTAGCCTTGATGTCATGTATATCACGAAGAACATGTGCGAGAGTCTGCTTGGTACCCTGCTTAACATGCCATAGAGGACCAAAGATGGGCCGAAAGCAAGGGCAGACTTGAAATCAATGGGCATTAGGGAGGAGCTTCACGCTAATGATGATAATGATGATGATGATGAGGCAAAGAAGGACATGGAAAGTCTTCGCAAAGGCAAAAAGGCCAAGAAGACCGGAAATGACTACCCTCCCGCGTGCTTCACTCTAAGTCAGGAGGAGGTTGAGCAGTTTTTCACCTGCCTCGTAGGAGTAAAAGTTCCTTATAGTTACGCGGGGAAGATAAGAAGATACCTAGACTCAGTGAAGCAGAAGTTCAGTGGGATGAAGTCTCATGACTGTCACATGCTGATGTCGCAGATACTTCCACTTGCAATCCGTGGGATCATGGACACGCACGCCCATGAAACGCTATTTGGCCTATGCAACTTTTTCGATGTCATCTCTTAGAAGTCGGTTGGCGTGAGGCAACTCAGAAGGCTACAGGAAGAGATCATGGTGATACTATGCGAGCTTGAGATGTACTTCCCGCCCGCATTCTTCGATGTTATGGTGCATCTGCTGGTCCATATCATGGAGGATATCATCCAACTCGGGCCGACGTTCCTGCACAGCATGATGCCGTTCGAAAGGATGAATGGTGTCATCAAAGGATACGTTCGCAACATGTCACGTCTAGAGGGAAGCATAGCTAGGGTGGTAACAGGAGACAAGGGACACGATGCTTTTACCCAGGTTCGGGCCCTCTAGATGGAGGTAATACCCTACTCCTGCTTGATTGATATTGATGATATGGGTAGTACAAGAGTAGATCTACCACAAGATCAAGGAGGCTAAACCCTAGAAGCTAGCCTATGGTATGATTGTTGTATATGGAGTTGATGTCCTACGGACTACAACCCTCCGGTTTATATAGACACCGGATAGGGTTAGGGTTACACAGAGTCGGTTACAATGGTAGGAGATCTTGAATATCCGCATCGCCAAGCTTGCCTTCCACGCCAAGGAAAGTCCCATTCGGACACGGTACGGGCTGAAGGTATAGTCCGGCTACCCAAACACCCCCTAATCCAGGACTCCCTCAGTAGCCCCTGAACCAGGCTTCAATGACGACGAGTCCGGCGCGCAAATTGTCTTCAGCATTGCAAGGCGGGTTCCTCCTCCAAGTCCTTCATAGAAGATTGTAAACACCAAGAGTAGTGTCCGGCTCTGCAAAATAAGTTTCCACATATTGCCATAGAGAGAATAATATTAACACAAATCAAATCTGCTGACGTATTTCGCAGTGCGCCATCACACTACGGCCAAGTCCTTTACTCGAATCGTTTTTACTTTTCCACCTCAACACGTTTTGTGAGGCGGTTTCCTTGGCACGTCTTGTCAAAGCAGAGATTGTGTACCCCCTTTTACGGGATTCTCATCAATACGGACGTGGGTGACCCAACCGCGCCCGTTAGCACGTTTCCTCGATTAAAGACGAGTCCTGAACGGTTACGGGGAGGGCTCTTGGTATTCAACCTCTTATAAAGAGACCAAGGCCTTACTCCTTTTTTCAATCTCAAGCGAGTTCGCCCGTCGCCTCGAGTTCCAACACCCTAGGCTCCAGATTCCCGGCGCTTCGGACCTTCGACAATGTCCGGTTCTGACCTTCAAGGCCGATGGACGCCCTCCTCCGTCACGGAGGAGGGCGTACTAAAGTTGAGGGAGGCTAAGTTCCTGACCGGCAAAATTTCGCATAGGTTGCCTGCTCAAGGGCAGGTCATTCCCAGTCCCCAGCCCGATGAGAGTGTGGTGTTCATGTCTCACTTCCTTCGGGGTTGGGCTTACCAATGGATCCCTTTGTGAGGGGACTGCTGTTTTATTACGGGCTGGAATTCCATGACTTACCTCCGGAGTCCATCCTCCATATCTCCTCGTTTATTGTCGTGTGTGAAGCGTTCCTCCATGTTACCCCTCACTTCGGATTATGGCTCAAGACCTTCAAAGTGGAGCCAAAGATGATCAAGGGACGGCACGCAGAGTGCGGAGGCGCTGTTATAAGCAAAAATGATGATGCTCCATGGCCCGAGGGCTCTTTTCAAGAGGAGCTAGGCTTGTGGCAACGAGAGTGGTTTTATATCACCGCTCCCCGGGGCACCAAGTGGGTGGCGCCTCCTGCCTTTTGCTCGGGTCCCCCACCACGGCTAGCGTCATGGGTCAACAGAGGGTTAGATTGGGGTTTGCCCAAAGACGTGCCCTTGTTGTAGGGCCGCATTAAGGATCTCTTGGAAGGAGACCTCAGCCTGGTCAAGGTGACGCAGGTCATGCTGATTCGCCGAATATTGCCCGCCAAACGTCGCTCCCTTCGCCTGTGGGAGTTTAATCCAGAGGGACTGCGAGCTCTCCAGAATTTCATGGGCGCAACGCCCGCGGAGATGTATAAACTGTTCTTCGGATCACAAGACATGTGTCTGGATTTAACCGAGGACGCAGGCCTAAGCTGCAATCGCCCGGATACTCAAGTAAGCAACCTTGTGCCCGGACCTTCTATCCGTATAATTGTCATAAAGTTGCCCCTAAAAGAGCTGTCCTTTTAAACAGGAGTGGATAGCGAAGGCGAAGCTGATCAGGTGTCCGGCTCCCCTTCCCGAAACCAGGCCGGATCCCGTGCTGGTCAGGATGCTGGAGATAATGCCTTTGGAGGGAAGCAAGGGGGAGGACAAGGAAACTATGGCCTCCTCGAAGGAGGCTGCTCCAAAGGGACGAACCGACAATTCCTCTCCTAAGGGGAAGAAGAGAGCCGCCTCTGACGACCCGGAAACCATGGCCTCCAAGCGGGGGAAAATATCCTCGTCAGAGGGTCCGAAGCCGGGGAGTTCCTCGGCCGGACTGCGCCCTCAAGGGGATCAGCCCTCCAGCGAGCCGTAAGTAGAGAAAGATTTTCCTTTTGAGGGATGAGGGAAATCCTTGATTTATACCTGAGAAGATTAACCAAATTTTTACCTTGTAGCTCAGACCTCAGCCCTTCTCAGCAGAGCTCGTCTTTGGGGGATCTCCTTCTGGAGATGATGGAGAGCGGGACGCCTCCCCCTGCCGTGCCGCCTAGCGAGGCGGGCGACCCTGAGGTGTCGTCGCGGAGGGTTTCTCCGAATCCGGCAGGGGCAGAAGATAGCTATGTGCCCCTCGAGGTTCTCCGTGTCCGGCCTTCGAAAGAGGTCATGGGACAAGTCCGGCACCGTCTGGTGCTTGGCCGGAGGAGCTAAAGATTCTGCTGGGGCGAGCTTCTATCTCGGAGGAGCACCGTGCATTGATGGGCACGGTGATTGAAAGGATCTCATCCGCAGAGAGCGGATTGCATGAGGCCGTCAAAAGTTTACTGACGGGTTTTGAGGTACATTAGATAATGTACACTTTTGTCAGTTGCGCATGAATAAGATGCGCCTTGTGTAGATAGTAGCCCCTGAGACTCTGCGCGTCGTTAAGAAATGACGGCACACGGAGGATCATGATCCCAGGTCTAAGATGTCGCCTTTGAATGTAGGCGGCAGGGTGTCCGGAATCGATCCGAACTGATGATTTTGCCGAACTAAAGCGGCAACTAGACGTGGCAGATGCCGACATCGCGCTTGTCAACAAGCGGCTTGATGAGGCTCAAGGTATGTAATTCCTCGGGAGGCATTAGGTAAGAAGAGTTTTATGCCAGTGTCTTGCTATGTGTGTGCTTGACGCAGATGGTGCGGCCGCCGTGGAGAGTCTTAGGGCAGAACTTGCCCGAGCTAAAGAACAAGCCAGAGAAAGTGATGCGGCTGCTAAGAAAGCCCTTGAAGAGCTGAGAGCTGAACAGGCTGCTCATTGCCGAAGCAAGGAAGAGATGGCCGAAAAGTTAAAGAGCGCTGCCGACCGTTGCAGACTTCTTGAGAAAGAAGATCAGGTGAAACAGACGGACTTAGAGAAGGCCGTTACCAATGCCAAGGACGCGCGCTCTGTGATGAGAGCTGCGAAGGAGGAGCTGCGTCAGGCCGAACAGATTGCGGCTAGAAAGCCCTTTATGCTACGAAGGAAATTTTGCGATCCGAAGTTTGCTCCGTTGGACCGGATGTGGAGTGTGGAGGATACCTATCTGTATTTGGCAGCGAGTGCTGCTGATGCGACCGAACACTTTCGAGATCAGAAAGATCGCAAAGTGGAAAAGCTTTTCTGGTCGCAGTTTCACAATCCAGAGCGTCCACTGGCAGTGGACGATCGTTTGGCTCAATGGGCCGAATTGAATAGGTTGTCCGGACTCGCCATGGGTCATCTGTGGCCGGGGAGATCGGAGCCGAAGAGTTATTTCAGCTTGGTGCAGCAATTCCTTGACGCGGTGCCGCGTATTAATGCAATGAAGAGGTCAGCATGCATAGAGGGCGCAAGGATGGCTCTTGCCCGTGTCAAGACATACTGGGCAGAGATCGAGACCACCGTTGTTGCGTCCCGAGATTCGGACAAAAGCCGAGTACCCTCCGAGCACTATTTTCAGGAAGTCCTTGAAGGCGCTCATGTAATAGAGGCGTAGTGCTCGAAAGATGCTATGTTATGATAGCATATGTAATTATAAAGTAATATTTTTATAAACTGTAGTGGCCTTTTTATACTTGTGCCTTCAAGTATTGGGAACACCTCCTGTGCGGCCGTTTTAAGATATATATATATACAAAATCTGAAAGATGGAAGTCGTTGGCTTCAGCCCCCACGCACATAGTGCGGGGGTGCTCGCAGAAGACGCATTTTCACACTTAACCCAACGTCTTGGTCCTACAAAGGAGGTGATAGCGCAGCGGGCCAGGCAACCGGACTATAATGCTTTAACACTTTCACTTAGCCATAGGAGCTTGACAGTGAGACTATTTAGGTAGCCCCTTGGTGGCGACTGCGCGCGCCCGATTTCGGGGCGCGTATGTGCCTGACCGGGAAGCGGCCCTTCGTTAAAGCGGAGGAATCCGATAGATTCCGATAGGTCATCGAGTGGCTGACCAGTCTCACGCTACATCATGACAGTCAGTTTTCGGCTTTCTCTACTGAGGTGCTCGCCCGGCCGAACTGGGGCACAATTGCAGTAGTTCTCCTGGTGCTACCTTAGCCGATAGAGCGGAACATAAGGTAGCCGAACTCAGGAGCCGGGCAACCCAACATTTGACCAAAGACATGATTCCGAGCTGATGCATATAATGCCAAAACTCGCGACGCCGAACACTCCCTAAGGTGTTCCGTCTTTATGAGTGCGGGCGAAACAACACTCTTTATTAAAAAAGCCCCTAGTGTCCAGGTACGTGCAAAAATTCTGACGTGGCCGCATGCCAAGATGCCAGCCTCCTCCTTGGTTATATCATTAAAAACCAGGGGATGTGTAGCAACAAGAGACAGTAAAAAAGGTTTACGCAGGGTCCTAATCTAAAAAGAATCCTTCAGGACGGGTCCCTACTGCACTTCTGCGCCTGTGTCCCCGTTGTGCCGTATCCTGGACGGGCGCCGCACGACGTTCATCTGTAAAAGAGAGGAACTGAGTTGAAAACGGGTCGTGTCGAAAAAGTTTAAAATAAACAAAGTATAAAGTAAAATATATAAAATTGAGCTTTATTGTCTCTTATTGTATATGCATGGAGCCCCTAGTGCGGGGGTATATGGCCACTAAGCCTGCATCAATGATGATTTTGTACCGAACTCGTCTATCCGCATTCGTGGTCTTTAATGACCTATTTCGAAGTTTTTTGGCCGGTGTGGCCATTTTACTGTGGGGCTGTCAAAGCGGCCACACAGTCCTCCGCTTGGGGAGGCGCACTTTAGTGCTTCCCTTTCAAAGAGATGATGCCTCGTGGACCAGGCATCTTAAGCGTGAGAGATGCATAATGCGGTATTGCATTAAAGCGAGCGAAAGCTTCGCGTCCCAGTAGTGCTTGATAGTGACTTGAGAACGGGACAATATGGAAGGTCAGCTTTTCACGGCGGAAGTTATCGGCAGAGCCGAATATAACTTCGAGCCGGAGAAAACCCATACAATGGGTGTCCGGACCAGGTGTTACCCCTTGAAAGGAGGTTTTGCTGCGGCGGATTCTTGTTGGGTTTATCCCCATGTGATGGATTGTATCCTGATATATCAGGTTTAGTCCACTGCCGCCGTCCATAAGGACATTTGAAAACTGGAGTCCGCCAATTATTGGATCGAGTATCAAGGCAGTCCAGCCTCCATTCTTGATATTTCTAGAATAATCCAGCTGATCGAAGATGATTGGTTTTGACAACCAGTGGCGGGACCCTTTGGGGATAGGTCGTGTGGTGCGTACCTTTATGGGCGCCGCACGTTTTGTTATGTGAAGTAAGTTCACTGTTTTTACTTCTTGTGGGAAGTTCTTTTGTTTCCTGGTGCTCTGCTTTTGGGGTTCGTCCTCGTCTTCGCTTGGTGTGTCGAGCCCCTTGTGTTCGGCATTGAGTCTGTCGGATTGTTTGAAAACCCAACAATCTCTATGGGTATGGTTAGCAGGCTTCCCGGGAGTACTGTGTATCTGACATATTCTGTCCAGGATTTTATTTAAGTTGGATGGATCGTCCCTGTTATCCTAGAGGGGCGGTTTTGTCTGATTTTGTCGTGAGCCTTTGAATCCGGCATTAACTGCCGTGCTCTTCGGACTTTTTTCCTTAGTCCGGTGACGATCCTTGTTGCGTAGCGGTTTTCCATTTCCATCCCTAGTTTCGGATGTACTTGGGTCGCTGGGGCTGCACCTTGCCAACCAGCTGTCCTCTCCTGCACAAAAGCGGGTCATGAGGCTTGTTAGTGCGGCCATTGTTCTTGGCTTTTTTGGCCGAGGTGTCTGGCGAGCCATTCGTCTCGGACGTTATGCCTGAAAGCTACTAAGGCTTCGGCGTCCGGACAGTCGACTATCTGATTCTTTTTAGTGAGGAATCTATTCCGGAACTGCCGAGCTGATTCTCCGGGCTGTTGAGTTATGTGACTAAGATCGTCTGCATCCGGAGGGCGGACATAGGTCCCTTGAAAATTTGCTCGGAAAGCATGCTCGAGCTCTTCCCAACTTCCAATTGTGTTTTCGGGAAGGCTTTTGAGCCAATGCCGGGCTGGCCCTTTAAGCTTAAGGGGTAAATATTTTATGGTGTGGAGATCATCTCCTCCAGCCATGTGTATGTGGAGGATATAATCCTCGATCCAGACTCCAGGGTCTGTTGTTCCATCATATGCCTCTATGTTTACGGGTTTGAATCCCTCTGGAAATTCATAGTCCAGGACCTCATCGGTGAAACATAGGGGGTGTGCGGGGCCCCTGTATTTGGGTGTGCCGGATTCTGATGATGGCTTTATTGCATTGCTTACGAGAGCTTGCTTTCTTGGCCCATAAATGGACCTAACTGGGCCATGATGCGAATCCTTAGGTGGGTCGCATGCCGATTTAAGTGCGGCGCCGCTTGCCGCTTTATGGGGTCGTCTATCCGACCGTGTGGCTTTCTTATTTTTTGAATGCGAGGGCTCTAGGGCCTCTTCGTCGAATTCAGGCGGTAGCTTTCTTTTCGGATAGCTTTTAGTGCAGCGACCATCGCCGTATTTATCTGCAGTATTGATTACTTTGCTCCATCTAATCCGGAGTGCATCTTCCGCTGTTTTTAGCTTCCGCTTCTGCTTTTTCAGGCTGCGTGCAGTTGCAACGAGCCTCTTGTGGAGATTCTTCCGCTCCATGGGTTTATCCGGCGTGAGGTCGTCTGGAATGCCGTTTTCGCCGGAGGAGGGATGTTCGGTTTCTCTATCCGTGTTGCCCTATTCGGGCGGTTGCTCTAAGGCCTGCTCGTCGTCTACCGGCTCGTCCTGCTCTATGGCTGGGTTTTTATCGAGGCGGGGCTTGGGTCGGCGTTTACGCCGACGCTTTGATTGCTTTTTGGGGGGTCGATCTCCCGTTCCATCCCCTTTTTCCTCGTTGTCGCTTCCTTTAGGGGTATCCACCATGTACACATCGTGAGATGAGGTGGCTATCCAATGCCCTATGGGTGTTGGTTCATCGGTATCTCCTGCATCGTCATCCATGCTGTCAATGTCTCCGGAGTCGAAGTTGAGCACGTCGTTTAAATTGTCGACAGTGGCTACCAAGTGGGTGGTGGGTGGGCTTTGAATTTCTTCATCGTCTGTATCCCATCCTCGCTGACTGCAGTTCGCCCAAGGCTCTCCTGATAAAGAGAGAGAGACTTGAGAGAATTCAGGATATCGCCAAAAGGCGAGTGCTGAAAGATGTCCGCCGCAGTGAAATCCATTATTGGCGCCCAATCAGATTCGATCGGCAAGGGCGCGGGGGGTTCGGAGTCCGGAGAGGAGTCCGGATCCTCGAAGTCGTGAGTCACGCGAAGTGTGGGGCTGGCGTTCGGCTCGATCGCCTTTGAGATCGCAGCCCCCGAGGTGACGTGCAACCGCTCATCCTCGATTGACACAACTGGCTCCGAATTAAGGGTCAGAGCTGGTGCGTTTGCGGCCTCCGGGATACTGTTCGGTGAGAGAGCTAGATCATGCCCCGCGAGACAGTGCGGCGCGCTCGCTTGTGTCTCGAATCCGTCGAAGATCAAATCTCCGCGGATGTCTGCCATGTAGTTTAGGCTTCCAAACCTGACTTAATGGCCAGGGGTGTTGCTTTCGATCTGTTCCAGGTGGCCAAGCGAATTGGCCCGCAGTGCAAAGCTGCCGAAGGCGAAGATCTATCCGGGGAGAAAAGTCTCACTCTGGACCACATCGTTGTTGATGATCAAAGGAGCCATCGGGCCTAAAGGCGACGACACAGAGGAACTCTCAATGAAAGCACCAATGTCGGTGTCAAAACCGGCGGATCTTGGGTAGGGGGTCCCGAACTGTGCGTCAAGGCCGGATGGTAACAGGAGACAAGGGACACGATGCTTTTACCCAGGTTCGGGCCCTCTTGATGGAGGTAATACCCTACTCCTGCTTGATTGATATTGATGATATGGGTAGTACAAGAGTAGATCTACCACGAGATCAAGGAGGCTAAACCCTAGAAGCTAGCCTATGGTACAATTGTTGTATATGGAGTTGATGTCCTACGGGCTACAACCCTCCGGTTTATATAGACACCGGATAGGGTTAGGGTTACACAGAGTCGGTTACAATGGTAGGAGATCTTGAATATCCGCATCGCCAAGCTTGCCTTCCACGCCAAGGAAAGTCCCATTCGGACACGGGACGAAGTCTTCTATCTTGTATCTTCATAGTCCTGGAATCCGGCTGAAGGTATAGTCCGGCTACCCGAACACCCCCTAATCCAGGACTCCCTCAGTGTCATCAAAGGATACGTTCGCAACATGTCACGTCCAGAGGGAAGCATAGCCAGGGGCTTTCTGACCGAAGAGTGCATCTCCTACTACACGAATTATCTAGGCATCGAGAACCCCGTTGGTCTGCCCGTCAACAGGCACCTCGGCAGGCTCGCTGGATGGGGTCACCGTGATGGTCGCTGCGAAATGCATGTCAACTTCGAGGGTCGACTCGCCGACTTTGAAAGAGCAAACCTAGTTGCGCTACAACACATAGACGTGGTCGATCCTTGGGTGGTAGAGCACAAAACCTTTATTGAGAAGACGTACAATGACCGAGGCCAACAGAGGACGGATGGAGATATAATCAAAGAGCACAACTCATGTTTCACACGTTGGTTCAAGGAGAAGCTTACCCTTTACATGAGGATTCTTCCGCGGAAGAAAAACTCATATTCGCCTTGTCACAGGGTGCCGAGCACAACCTAATGACCTATGAGGCATACGATATCAACCGCTACACATTCTACACCGAGGACAAGAACATGAAGAGCGATGGTTATCAGAACTCCGGGGTAACGATGGAATCCTACACCGGTAACGACAAGGACAGATACTACGGAAGGATCGAGGAGATATGGGAGCTGAGCTACGCTGGAGAGAAGGTCCCGATGTTCCGTGTTAGATGGGCCAAGAGCGTCCTAAAAGAAGACCGGTATTTCACCACCATGGTTATACCCGAAGCCAAATCCAAGACCGCGGGCGCAAACTTCACCGCGAAAAATGAGCCATGGGTACTGGCTTCCCAAGTGGACCAATGCTTCTTCATTACCGACCCGTCAAAGCCCAGTCGTGTTGTCGTGAGGAGAGGCAAAAGGAAGATCATCGGAATGGATGGAGTCGCCAATGAGCAAGACTTCGACAAGTACGACGACCCAAAGATGGAACATGATGACGACGATGAAGTACCATACACCACAAGAAGAAGCAGGACCACCCTACCTAAAAGACGTCTGTTCAACAGAAGAACTCCATTTGCGAAAAAGAAGGGCAAGAAGATTGTGAAAAGATAGCTAGCTAAGATCGATTGTATTTAAATCGTAGTATTCATTTCTCGATTGTATTTCTAACTCACAAATCTAGTCCTCATGAATATTTATTTATGTGTTTATTCTGGTATTGAATTTCTAACTCACAAAAAGTATTGAATTTGTTAATATTTTTTTGAACTCATGAATATTCTTCCCCCCTGGGTGGTGCGCCATTGCTATTCTCCCCCTCTATCCCTTTTCCCCTCGCCCCCGCGCCAGATCCCCCTCCATCTCGATCCCCCTCACCAAATCCCCCTCGCCGCCACCGACCCCCGGCACCCTCCCCCGCTCCACCGCCGCCACCGACCCCCCGCACCCTCCCCCGCTCCAACCTAGGTTAGGCTAGGTCGCATCGTGCCCCAACCCCATTCGCCGCAGCCGCCCCACCCCACCCCACCGGCAGCTGCACCTCGTTCCGCCGCCGTGACGAGGAAGCCGGAGCCCGGAGGTGGAGACTTCGGCGGGGCTACTCACAGTCCATCGACGACTGACAACGAACGCCGACGCGAACGCGATGAGGCCGGCCCACGACCACGACCATGACCGGCGTCCTCCTCCTTCTATGCTCTGCATCTCCGATGCGACGCCAACTACCGCCTCGTCAACGAATGTAAATGCTCCCTCCCTCCCTCCCTCCTCTACTCCTCTCCTCTATATAGTGGAATGATTTTTATCAATAAAAAAATAAAGTTACTAATGGCGCACCAGGAGAGGGTGCACCATTGTTATCAATAAAAATAATAATAATAAAGTTACTAATGGTGCACCAGGAGAGGGTGCGCCATTGCTATCAATAAAAAAAGTTACTTATGGCGCACCCCTCGGTGGTGCGCCATTGCTATGGATGTACTTATGGTGCACCCCTTGGAGGTGTGCCATTGCTATGCCTTTCCCCCCTCTATCCCTTTCCCCCTCGCCCCCCCCCCCCCCCCCGCGCCAGACCAAATCCCTAGCCTGCTCGCCCCCCACGCCAGATCCCTTTCCCCTCGCCGCTGACAACCCCTTTCCAGCGCGCCCCGCCTCCACCTCAAGTGCTCCTCCACCCATCACCACCGCAGCTCTTCCACCCCTCACCACCGCAAGCCGCCGCCACCCCCGAGCATCCACCGCCGCCGCCGCTCCCAAGCATCCACCACCACCGCCACCGCCCCCAAACAACCATCCATCGGCGCCGCCCCCCTCCCCCTCCTCCCAACCATCCACCACCCTCCACTGGACCGCAAGCCACTGCCATCGTCGCCCCGAATCATGCATTTCCTCCCCGAGCTAGGATTCCAGCGCCGCCGCCGGCCCCGCCTCGCCACCAACCTCATCCACCTTGCTCTCCGGCGCACCTCCCTCGAGCCAGCAGAAGCTCTCTACTTTCCCCCATCGGCAGGAGAAACCATCCCCGCCTTCGCCACCCAGCAAAGGTGAGGATCCAAACTGTAATGTTTGACTGAAAATTTGAGTAAAACTGAAAAATTGAAGCTGCGGTTGCAGTTGCAGCAGCACGGGCCTGGAGATTTAGTCACGTTCTGCAACCAAACAACCGGCCTTCTCCGTTCTCCTCCAGCAGCATCAAAAGATTATTGCTCTCCCTTGTTACTGGATTTAAGTTTGAGACAACATTTAAGTTCTGAACCTTGTAACTAAATCATGTTTTGAATCATTTAAGTTCTGAACCATTGGAATTTTTGAATCATGAACCTTGTTAAGTTTTAAAAAAAGATGATTGTACATCCATGACACATAGGCGACCCAAATCCAACATTTTAGTAAGATTTGTACTGTCTCAAAATTCACCCATGAACTCTGAACTCTGAAATTAGTACTGTCTCAAAGTTCAATAAGATTTGCTCATTGTTGTGCAGTACTAAATCATGGATTATATTGTGGCTCTGCAGGTCTGGCCCATCAACGACGACGGCTCCTCCTCGTGCTCATTGGCCTCATGCACAAGTGCTCTGCAAGTCTGCATTGGGTAAAGTCTGAAATTTTCATTTTTACTACCGTCAAAATTTAGTTGACAAAGAAAGTGCCTGATACGTCACCAACGTATCTATATTTTTTGATTGCTCCATGCTATATTATCTACTGTTTTGGACTATATTGGGCTTTATTTCCCACTTTTATATTATTTTTGGGACTAACCTATTAACCGAAAGCCCAGCCCAGAATTGCTGTTTTTTGCCTATTTCAGTGTTTCGAAGAAACGAAATATCAAACGAGTCCAAACGGAATAAAATCTTCGGGAACGTGATTTTCTCACCGAACGTGATCCAGGAGACTTGGACCCTGCTCCAAGGAACAAAAGAGGCGGTCACGAGGGTGGGGCCCCCCTAGGGCGCGCCCCCTGCCTCGTGGGCCCCTCGGTGCTCCACCGATGTACTCCTTCCTCCTATATATACACACGTACCCCCAAATGATCAAAACAGGAGCCAAAAAGCTAATTCCACTACCGCAACTTTCTGTATCCACGAGATCCCATCTTGGGGCCTGTTCCGGTGCTCCGCCGGAAGAGGGCCGTCATCACAGAGGGCTTCTACATCATCCTAGACTCTCCGATGAAGTGTGAGTAGTTTACCTCAGACCTTCGGGTCCATAGTTAGTAGCTAGATGGCTTCTTCTCTCTCTTTGAATCTCAATACAAAGTTCTCCCCCTCTCTTGTGGAGATCTATTCGATGTAATCTTCTTTTTGCAGTGTGTTTGTTGAGACTGATGAATTGTGGGTTTATGATCAAGTCTATCTATGAATAATATTTGAATCTTCTCTGAATTCTTTTATGCATGATTGGTTATCTTTGCAAAGTCTCTTCGAATTATTCATTTGGTTTGGCCAACTAGATTGGTAGTTCTTGCCATGGGAGAAGTGCTTAGCTTTGGGTTCGATCTTGCAATGTCCTTTCCCAGTGACAGAAGGGGCATAAAGGCACGTATTGCATCGTTGCCATCGAGGATAACTGTAACGCCCCGAGACCGATGCGCCAGGTGTCTTCCAGTTATTCATTGTTGTTGCCTTGTCATTTGCTTGCGTGTTGCTTCTTGCCATGTCATCATGTGCATTGCATCATCATGTTTTCAAAACTTGCATCTGTCCCAGTCTCCTAGTTCCTTCCATTGTCCGTTCTGAGCCCAGACACACTTGCACGCGCCCGCGGCACGTCTGAAATATTATTTTATAAGTGGTCGGAAAATGTTCTCGGAATGGGATGAAAGTTGGCGTGCGGTGTTGTTTTGTTGTAGGTAGGCCGCCTGCCAAGTTTCATTGCATTCGGAGTCCGTTTGACGCCCCAACGGATAACTATAGCGACAATATAGTCAGCCTTACATCGGACGTTTTTCGGTCTTTGGAAACTGTTGCCGGGCTGCAATTCTCTCCTCTCCTCTCAGTCCATGGCCCTCTACACAGCCCACTAGACTCAACCTACCCCTTCTCGCGTCCGGAGTCGTCCGATGGCGATCGTACGGTCCAAAAACCCCCAAAACCCACCTAAACCCTAGCCCCTTCCTATTTAAGAAGCCACCCTTGCCATTTTGGGCATCCCTAGCCCCAAAACCTACCCCTCCTAGCCTCCTCCCACCTCCAGCCGGCGCATCTTCCTCAAAATCTGCGCCCCAACCAGCAGTCGCCGCATCCCACCTCAATTTCCGGCACCGACCACCCCTCCATCGCCACTTGGCGCGCCCTGGTTGGTCAGCCGCCACCTGAGCGCCGCCCTCCGCCACTCCTACGCTGCCACGTCGCCCCTACCTCCCTCCTCCTCCCGCAGGGCCCGCTAAAGCCCATCTCAGGCCCGCCCCAGGCTGATCTGGCCCGAGGCGCCCGTGTCCTGCACCGTCGCGCGCCTGCTCGTCCGCTCGTAGCGCCGCCCAGTTGGCTGGCCTCAGCCGCCATCGCCCGCTACACCAGCTCCTCCGCTCCTCCACAAACCTTGCCGCGGTCCCGCGCCGACGAGCGCCACCGGATCCGCAACCAGGTGCCACCTCCGTTTCCCCTGGCGTTCGCCCTGCTCCTGTCCCTCTCTCTCTCTCTTGTAACCTCTATCTCTCTCTCCGTGGCCACGGAGCCGAGCTGCCGTCGTCGCTTTTCACCGGCCCCGGTGGCGCCGTCATCCGGCCAGATCCGGTGCCCAGGGGCCGGATCTACCCATTCTCGTCGTCAGCTGGTCCCGTGCCCGCCACCTGCCATCGTCCCCTTGTCGGAGTCCGCCGGTTGCTGCCACATTGGCCTTCCTCTGCTTCCCGCTCGCCCGTGCCCGTTGACCGTGCCATGCCTCTTCGCCTTGGGCCGTTTCTGCTGCACCGCGCCAAGCCCACCTCCAGATCCGGCCTCGACGTCCTGGGCCATGGCCCGCTATGTGAGCAACTACCCAAGATTCCCTTGTGTACTATCGGGCCAGCTACTTTCAGCCCAATGTTTTTTTCCTGTTGCTGCGAATTTAGCTACTTTCCTGAGACTGCAGTTTTTGCAGAAAACCTCTGCATGTTCATGCATATAATAACTTCAGAACCATGCATCGGATTAAAACAAACTTTATATGTAAAATGCTTACTTTTTCGTCTAGTTTCATAATATGCCACTTTCATCCATGTTTAAAATGTTTAAGATGTCGTTTGGTTAAATTTGCTCCTATGCCATGTTGAAATGCTTTAATTTGTAACTTAATAACCGTAGCTCCAAACCTAACAAACTTTATATGTAAATGGGGTAGAAAGATGCCTAGTTTAACATGGTGGCTTTACTTTGCATGTTTAACAACTATAAAATATTGTTTAGGGCAGAACAGTACCAAATTCTTAATTTGCACATGAGGAGTTTCCGGACTTGTTGTTTGTTGTTCCAGCCTCATTTAAACTTGCCTAGATAGGTAGTTTTCATTTGCTTCACCCCTTGCCATGTTAATCAACATTTAATATTGTTGGGTACATAAACGAGATCGAACTAAATAACTTGTCGTGGTGTTTCGTCAATATGCAACGGAGTTGCATATTGATCTCCACTTAATTTGTAGTGTTGTTTGTGCACTTTCCCATGCCATGCGTCATTAAACCGGTCATGCATCATACTTGGTTGTGCATCATGTCATGCTTATGTGATGGTTGTTTACTATGTTGTGTGCTTCTTTCCGGTGCTGCTTCTTCAGGTTGGTTCCGATAATGTCGTGTTTGTGAGGATCCGTTCGTCTACGTCCGTTTGTCTTCTTCATGGACTCGTTCTTCTTCCTTGCGGGATTTCAGGCAAGATAACCATACCCTCGAAATCACTTCTATCTTTGCTTGCTAGATGCTCGCTCTTTTGCTATGCCTATGCTACAATACCTACCACTTGCTCATCATGCCTCCCATAAGCCAAGCCTCTAACCCACCTTGTCCTAGCAAACCGTTGTTTGGCTATGTTACCGCTTTGCTCAGCCCCTTTTATAGTGTTGTTAGTTGCAGGTAAAGATTGGAGTTTGTTCCTTGTTGGAACATGGATATTTTGTTGGCATATCACTGTAAGTGCATCTAGTGCCACCCCTAGTTGGTTTTGGAGTATTGACGACAAACCTAGTTGAGGGACTAATGTGTTTGTGAGAATTGCAGGATAACATAGGTAGAAGTCCCTCATTGATTCGGTTTTCCTACCAGAGATGACCCCTAAAAATGTACGAAGACAGTGAAGTCAATGGTGGTATATGAAGATATTCACACTGGAGACTATGACAAGAGAAGACACCACGTGAAGGCTATGGAGCTCGAAGACTTAGATCTTTCGTAGTTCTCTTTCATTTGTGTTGAGTCATAGGAACCACCATACTGTTAAGTGGGGTCCAAGAGAACCAGTCATAATGATTGAAGTGATGCCTAAACAAAAACCTATGTCTTCGAGTGAAGACTATGAGAGCAAATCTTGTCCAGAGTCGGACAAGTCAGCTTTGCTTGTAGCCCAAGTAAAGTTGCCATGTGGGTTTGAAATCTGACCGTTGGAACATGTGTCAGTTCCTTAGTGACCCAGGGTCATTTCGGACAAATCAAGTCGGGTTGCCAAGTGGCTATAAATAGTGAAGGAAATATGCCCTAGAGGCAATAATAAAGTTATTATTTATTTCCTTATTTTCATGATAAATGTTTATTATTCATGCTAGAATTGTATTAACCAGAAACATAATACATGTGTGAATACATAGACAAACAGAGTGTCACTAGTATGCCTCTACTTGACTAGCTCGTTAATCAAAGATGGTTATGTTTCCCAACCATGGACAAAGATTTGTTATTTGATTAACAGGATCACATCATTAGATGAATGATCTGATTGACATGACCCATTCCATTAGCTTAGCACCCGATCGTTTAGTATGTTGCTATTGCTTTCTTCATGACTTATACATGTTCCTATGACTATGAGATTATGCAACTCCCGTTTACCGGAGGAACACTTTGTGTGCTACCAAATGTCACAACATAACTGGGTGATTATAAAGGTGCTCTACAGGTGTCTCCAAAGGTAGATGTTGGGTTGGCATATTTCGAGATTAGGATTTGTCACTCCGATTGTCGGAGAGGTATCTCTGGGCCCTCTTAGTAATGCACATCACATAAGCCTTGCAAGCATTACAACTAATTAGTTAGTTGAGAGATGATGTATTACAGAACGAGTAAAGAGACTTGCCGGTAACGAGATTGAACTAGGTATTGGATACCGATGATCGAATCTCGGGCAAGTAACATACCGATGCCAAAGGGAACAATGTATGTTGTTATGTAGTCTGACCGATAAAGATCTTCCTAGAATATGTAGGAGCCAATATGGGCATCCAGGTCCCTCTATTGGTTATTGACCGGAGACGTGTCTCGGTCATGTCTACATTGTTCTCGAACCGTAGGGTCCGCACGCTTAATGTTACGATGATAGTTATTATGAGTTTATGCATTTTGATGTACCGAAGTCAGTTCGGAGTCCCAGATGTGATCACGGACATGACGAGGAGTCTCGAAATTGTCGAGACATAAAGATTGATATATTGGATGACTATATTCGGACACCGGAAGGGTTCCGGAGTATTATCGGATAAAACCGGAGCACCGGGGGGTTACCGGAACCCCCCGGGGGGTTAATGGGCTTCATGGGCCTAATGTGGAGAAGAGGAAGGGGCTGCCAGGGCAGGCCGCGCGCTCCCTCTCCCCCTAGTCCGAATTGGACAAGGAGGGAGGGGCGGCGCCCCCCCCCCCTTTCCTATTCTCTCTCCACCTCTCCTAGTTGGACAAGGAACGGGAGGGGAGTCCTACTACCGGTAGGAGTAGGACTGCTCCTGCGCGCCTCCATAGGGCCGGCCGCACCCCCCCTTGGATCCTTTATATACGGAGGCAAGGGGGCACCCTAGGACACACAATTGATCCACGTGATCGTTCCTTAGCCGTGTGCGGTGCCCCCTTCCACCATATTCCACCTCGGTCATATCGTTGTAGTGCTTAGGCGAAGCCCTGCGTCGGTAGTACATCATCATCGTCACGACGCCGTTGTGCTGACGGAACTCATCCCCGAAGCTTTGCTGGATCGGAGCCCGGGGAGCGTCATCGAGCTGTACGTGTGCTAAGAACTCGGAGGTGCCGGAGTAACGGTGCTTGGATCGGTCGGATCGGGAAGACGTACGACTACTTCCTCTACGTTGCGTCAACGCTTCCGCTTCGGTCTATGAGGGTACGTAGACAACACTCTCCCCTCTCGTTGCTATGCATCACCATGATCTTACGTGGGCGCAGGAATTTTTTTGAAATTACTACGTTCCCCAACAAATAGCCCACCCCCTACAACCATAAAAGGTTGGCTGCTCAGATTCAGTGCACGGCTTTTGTCATTTGAGAGCAACCCACCTCGAAGCCTTTGAGATAGAGAATACCTAGCGAGGATAAGCCCTAAACACCCAGAGCCAGAGAGAATTGGGCATCACTTAAGTCTTCTTGTCTGAGTGATGGGAAGACTTATTACACTTGAGGACTGTGCATCCTCCAGCCGGTTAGGCGTCGCGTTCTGAGCATCCAAGAGACATTGTGGATTGCCGGTGAACAAAGTCTGTGAAGGTTTGGGAGTCTACCTTGAAGACTTACCGGAGTGATTGGGCGAGGTCTGTGTGACCTTAGCTCAAGGAGAATATGGTGAGGACTGGGTGTCCTGAGCTGCGTGTTCAGGACTGGGTGTCCGGGACTGTGTGTCCTAAGGTTTAAATACCTAGCCGCTCCAACCAGACGTACAGTTTTCACAGCAACCGGAACTGATCCAACAAATCATTGTCTTCAACGAGTCACTGGTTTCATCTTCACTTCCTTTACTTACTGTACTCATTGTGAAGTCATTGCATGTTTGCTCTACCTTTTGTCTTCACAACGTGAATGTTTGATCTGTTTGGCTTCATAATATCTTCCTACCTGATCCTTATTACACCGCAGCTATTTGTCACTGTGCTTTCACTCTATTGAATACTTGACCATGGCTTGCCGAGTGTAGTCTACCTTCCGCTGCATAGTAATAGGCATATCTCTACTGTTTGTCTTCATAACTTCCACGTTTTGAAGACTTTCATAAAAATCGCCTATTCACCCCCCCTCTAGTCGATATAACGCACTTTCAATTGGTATCAGAGCAAGGTGCTCCCTTGTTCTGTGTGATTCAGTTTAACCACCTGGAGTTTTAGCTGTGTTGACTGCAGGGATTATTAAAGTCTCTGCTGCGTGCCCCGTCTTCGATGGAACTGAATATCCCTACTGGAACAATAAGATGCGCATGCATCTTGAAGCCATTGATGTCGACCTATGGTATGTCATCGAGAATGGCGTTCCCAAGGCTGGAGAAGGTGTCACTGCTGCTGATGTCAAGAAATTCATTCAACTGGACTCTACTGCCAAGAATATCATCTGTGGTCATCTGACCAAAGGACAGTATGGCCGTGTGAGTGCTTTGAAGACATCTAAGCTGGTCTGGGACTGGCTCTCCAAGGTCAATGAAGGCATCTCAACCCAGAGAGATCAGAGAATCAGTGTCCTTCGCAACCTCTTCAACCGCTTCAAGCGAAATGACAATGAGAATGTCCAGCACACATTTGACCGACTCACTGACATCACAAATGAGCTTCAAGCCCTCAGCGCTACTGATATCACCAAACATGAAGTCGTCAAGACGCTGCTGAGATCACTTGATAGTTCGTTTGACATCCTAGCCCTGATGATTCAAGAACGTCCTGATTTCAAGACACTCGATCCATCTGACATACTCGAGAGGCTCAACACACATGAGTTTCAGCTTTCTGAGAAAAGAGATATCTACGGTCCAAACTATGGGCGAACTCGTGCCTTGAAGGAAAAAGCTGTTTCCTCATCTAAAGAAGAATCTGACAGCAGTTCTGTTGATCCTGAAGACATTGGAAGGGAACTTGCAATGCATGTGAAGAAGTTCCAAAAATTCACCAAGAAGAAAGGATTCGGAAAGTCTTCACGATCAAGCTCAAGGAATGATGAAGCTTCTGTTCATGACTACAAGAAGAAAACATGCCACAAGTGCAAGAAAACTGGACACTTCATCTCTGAGTGTCCACAGTGGGACAATGAGAACACAAAGAAGAAGAAGAGCAAGGAATATGACTCTGACGACAAGAAGAAGAAGAAATACTCAAAGTCTTCTTCCAAGTGTTCCTCAAAGTCTTCATCACACAAGAAGAGCTCATCTGGCAATGCACGTGCGTTTTTTGGCAAGGAAATGGATTCAGAGGAGGAGTCCGCTTCTGAGGAGGCAGAGGTGGAGTCTGAGGAGGAGTCTGCTTCTGGCATTGCAAGTCTGGCTACAGCATACGTCGCCAAGTCCATCTTCAACACTGAAGACAATGACTTCATCACCGACACCGATGCTAATGACAAGGACTACTCCACTCCTACCTACTGCTTCATGGCACGCGGTGCCAAGGTAAACACACGCACTACTCACTATCAAACATCTAGTGACGATGACTCTGATTGTGGTTCGAAACCCAGCTACAAAACACTTGCGAAAATTGCAACTGAACAACAGAAAGCTATGGAACATATTCAAAAACTGTTAGACAGAAGCGATGATCTGTTGGGTGCTGAAATGACTCAATCTGAATCCTTAATTGAAGACATAAAAAATCTTCACATTAAGTATCAGGAACTTGAAAGTCGTCATGATACTCTCTCAACAACTCATGAAAAGCTTTCCTATGATTATCTTCAAAGGAAGCAAGATCTTGAGAAATTGAGAGTGGCTCATGGAGATCTTCAAAAGGAAAACGAGTCACTTCGCGCCAAACATATCAGTTCCGCTCAGGAAGGATTTGAACCACCATGTCTTAAATGCATTGAGTGTGATAATGCTACTTCTGTTACTGAATGTTCTACTGCTACTGCTGTTGCAATATTTTCAACTGTTGATGTGGTAACTAACCCCTCTGCTGAGGATACCACCGCTATTGCTGATGAGAATGCTAGGTTGAAGACATTGCTTGAAACAGGGATATACAAAAGTCTTAAAGGGCATCAGACATTATGTGATGTCCTCAAGAAGCAGATTTTGAACCGAAACCCTAGGAAAGAGGGTGTTGGGTTCGTAAGGAAAATGAATGCAGATGGCTCTTACTGGAAACCTGAGCAGTACCCCAAAACCATGTGGGTTGCTGCAAAGGAACCTTCAGCAGATCCATCCAATCTATCTGGCTTCACTTGTGCTAACCCCATTATCATTGATGAATCCTTTGACGCAAACTATGTACTGTTTAAGAATCAGTATGGTGAAGTGTTTGCCAGGTACATTGGTAGTAACTGCAGGAATGGACCGCCCATGAAGAAGATCTGGGTTCCGAAAAGGTGTCTAGAAAATCTTCCTGTGAATGTCTTCATGACACCTCACATGAAGAAGACAAACCTCAGACCAAAGGCTTCAGACGTTCCAAAGGCTTCATACAGACAGAGGACTCACCTGAGTCGCACTAACGCAAATGTTTTGCAGGGAAACCATACTCAGGCATATGAATATGAGAGCGGTTCATCAAACTGCCATGTTCATGTGACCAAGAACTATTCTGCCTATTCTTATGAGTACTACTGTCCGCCTGCTAGACTGTTTGCTAGGGCTCCAAAGCCAAATTCTCAGATGCTGCACTTAGACTTATTGCTTCTAAGACACCCTTGAAGATGTGGGTGACTAAGAAAGCTTAACTCTCTTTTGCAGGGAAAGGTCTCCAGCAGAAAACCAAAATCTTCTGACGCTATTGCTGGGGACCTTAAACATCTTGTAGGGCGCAAGATCAAATGCCCGAATGGCATTATGTGACGCCCCAAGACCGGAGCTTCAGATGCCTTCCAGGGTTTCCGGGTTTCGTCATGTGATTTGTTTGGTTCTTTGCATCATGTGCTTTGCATCATGTCATCATGCCATCATGTCATTTCTTTTCTTAACTCAACTAAATAAATGGCATGGATCTTTGATCCATTTAAACCGAGGGAATTCACTTAGTGATTCTCTTTATAACATATCCTCCCGATATTAGGGAGCTATATTAAATATTCCATTTTCGGAATAACCTATAACTCACTTACAAGTAATTCCCCACGCCTTTATTATCTCACATCTTGACCTCAAACTTTGCCCATATATTATTTTTTTTCCTCTTTCATCGCTTTCCCGATCTCCACAAAATTCCGAACATTTTTGGACTCTCCAAGAATGTTTTGTTCATTCAATCTTATTTGAATCACATTCAAAAGTGTTTGAATGCAATCCTTCCAAGCGGTGCCAAATGCATTTTCTCGGAGCAAACTCATTTTTATGAGTCCGGGAGATTTAACCGCATGCCCAAATGTTTGCTCTAACCCCTCTTCTCCTCTCTTTACTTTCTGTTAAAGGAAATTGAGGGAGAGAAAGGAGAGATCCCAACAGGCTGGCCTCTAGGGTCCATCCCTAGGCCCAGCCGCGCCCTACCTCATCCCTAGGCTATCTAGCACCTGGGCCGCCTAATCTCCGCAGCCAGGTCGGCCCATTTGCGGCAAGCCCACCTGGCCTCACGTAACCTAACCCTAGGCCCGACCGTAACCTCTCCCTCCTGATCTTTCCCTCGCACCCCGCGCCGCCAGGAGAGCAGCGCATCGCACCAGGGGCCACGACCCCATCTCCCCGATCCCATCTCCCCTCGATCCATCTCTTCCTCACCCGCCTCCTTCTCCTCCAGCGCGCCTCCCTCTACAGCGCCGCCTCTCCTCTTGCTTCTCCTTGCAGAGCACCCCCGCGCCTCGGCATCCTTCCTCGACTCCAGCCGCCCCTGCCGGCGATAGTAGGCCGCTGCCATCCGTCTCCTCCGCCTCTCTGCGCCGCTTCGTGGACGCCGAGGAACGATGGGGACAGCGTCTTCCGGCCTCCATGCTCCCTCGCGCGGACCGTGACCACCCTCAAGGCCGAGCTCCGCCGCCCTCTTGTGCCTCTGCTGCGCCGGTCTGCGAGTCCGCCGCCGAGCTCCACCAGGTCCCCGCCGACGACCTCGACCTTCAGGCCGTCGCCGCGCCTCCGCCGAGCCTCCTCTGGTCGTTGCCGGCCGAGCTCAAAGCTCCACTTATGCACGCTGCTTGCTCGTCTCGCGCTACTCCTCCATGCCCCTTCGGCCTCCTCTGCTCGCGCAGCAGCGTCCCACCTCCGTCACCGTGTGCTGGACGCCGAGTTCACCTTCCTCAACGTCACCACGCCATGGCCGATTTTGTTGCTTCACTGTTGGGCACGAGTTGCCTTGCTGCTGCCTCGAGAGCCCCTTTGTCGTGCTTCATTTTGGGTCGACCAGTACAAGAACAGCAAGTACCGTCGCCAAGACCCCGTGGATGTCTACATGATTACCGCCGAGTACCTCTTCGTGAGTACAACTACCATCGCATGGATCCGCCAAGACCGTGGAGTAAATGAACAAGTACCCCTACGCGCGAAACGCCAAGTTCCCCTCCGAACATGTACGAATATGCCCGGTGATGCGACAAGTACCCCTACGAACCGTGTACGACTACCGGCGCCGAAGTCCGCGAGTACCACTACATTTGCGATGTACATCTACAACAAGACTGGACCGACAAGTACCGCGAGAACATTTGTACCTCTACCGTCGCCGTGGATCCGACAAGTACCCCTACAACAAGTGTACCTCTACCCCGTCTTCGGAATCGCTAAGAACGTCAAGTACCCCTTCGAGATGACGAGTTCGGCAAGTTCGAATGACCCCAAGTACCTCTTCGAAACGACCGAGTACTATTACCATTGGACGCTTGAACGTCTACTTCCTCTACTTGGCACCGAACGAGAACCGTCTCCTTTGCACGCTACAAAGGTATAACCACCGAGATCGACATCCGAGAATGAATGCTTGTGTTGTATGAGATGCACCCTTTGTCTGCACCGTGTCCGTTTTGACACTCGTTTCCATGCCCCTAACCCGTGGGAACCCGGTAGTCGGGAGCACCCCACCATCTCTAGCATGTTTCGCACATCCGCATGCTTCCTTTTGCACCGGTATCTCCATGAGCTACCGGAACCGATATGTTGCCGCGGCATCATTTTCGGTATCGTTGTCGTGGCACCCCTTTTGTTTCCGCCACGGTGACAAATGCTTCATAATATGCTCATGACAACATTTTCTTTAAAATTGCATAAACTTGTTCATGTCATCCACATCATGATAACAACAATTAAAATGTTTAAAATGTTGTTTGCATTCATTTGCCCCTATGCCATGCTAAAACGGTTTAATTCATAACTAAATAACCGTAACTCCGATTTTAATAATCTTTATATGTATATGGGGTAGAATTTTGCCTAGTTTATCATGGTGACCTGACTTTGCATGTTAAACAACTCTAAAATAATGTTTAGGGCAGAACAGTACCATAACCAAAATTTGCACATGAGGAGTTCCGGATTTGTTGTTTGATGTTCTCGGCCTCATTTAAACTTGACTAGATAGGTAGTTTTCATTTGCTTCAGCTCTTGCCATGTTAATCAACATTTAATATTGTTGGGTACATAGACGAGAGTGAACTAAATAATTGATGTGGTGTTTTGTCAATATGCATCCCGATGCATATTGAGCTCCACTTAATTTGTAGTGTTGTTTGTTGCACTTTGCCATGCCATGCCTCTTTAAACCGGACATGCATCATTCTTGTTTGCGCATCATGCCATGTCTATGTGGTGGTTGTTTACTATGTCGTTTGCTTCTTTCCGGTGTTGCTTCTTCGGGTTGGTTCCGATAACGTCGTGTTGTGAGGATCCGTTCGACTATGACCATTTGACTTCTTCATGGACTCGTTCTTCTTCCTTGCGGGATTTCAGGCAAGATGATCATACCCTCGAAGTCACTACTATCTTTGCTATGCTAGTTTGCTCTCTCTTTTGCTATGCCATTGCTACGATGCCTACCACTTGCTTGTCAGCCTCCCAAATTGCCATGTTCAGCCTCTAACCCACCATTGTCCTAGCAAACCGTTGATTGGCTATGTTACCGCTTTGCTCAGCCCCTCTTATAGCGTTGTTAGTTGCAGGTGAAGTTTGAAGTTTGTTCCTTGTTGGAACATGGAGATACCGTTCCTTGTTGGAACATTTATTTACTTGTTGGGATATCACTATATTGCTATGTTATCGTAATGCATCTATATACTTGGTAAAGGGTGGAAGGCTCGGCCTTATGCCTGGTGTTTTGTTCCACTCTTGCCGCCCTAGTTTCCGTCATATCGGTGTTATGTTCCCGGATTTTGCGTCCCTTACGCGGTTGGGCTATAATGGGAACCCCTTGACAGTTCGCCTTAAGTAAAGCTTCTCCAGCAATGCCCAACATTGGTTTTACCATTTGCCACCTAGCCTTTTTCTTCCCTTGAGTCGGCCGGCTCAAGGGTCATCATTATTTTACCCCCCCCCCCCGGGCCAGTGCTCCTCTGAGTGTTGGTCCACCTGTCAGCTGCCGGTGGCCACCAGGGGCAACTCTGGGCTGGCTTACCCGTACCTAAGACAATCTGAGTGTGCCCTGAGAAAGAGATATGTGCAGCTCCTATCGGGATTTGTCGGCACATTCGGGCGGTGTTGCTGGTTTAGTTTTACCCTGTCGAAATGTCTTGTTGTACTGGGACACCGAGCCTGATCGGAATGTCTCGGGTGGAGGTCTATTCCTTCGTTGACCATGAGAGCTTGTCATGGGCTAAGTTGGGACACCCTGCAGGGATTTGAACTTTCGAAAGCTGTGCCCGCGGTTATGCGCAGATGGGGATTTGTTAACGTCCGGTTGTAGAAAACCTGAAGTTAACCTTAATTAAAATGAATCAACCGCGTGTGTAACCGTGATGGTCTCTTTCCGGCGGAGTCCGGGAAGTGAACACGGTTGTTGGAGTTATGCTTGACGTAGGTAGTCCAGGATCACTTCTTGATCATACTTTTATCGACCGTGCTTTGCCTTCTCTTCTCGCTCTCATTTGCGTATGTTAGCCACCATATATGCTAGTCGCTTGCTGCAGCTCCACCTCATACCTTTACCTTACCCATAAGCTTAAATAGTCTTGATTGCGAGGGTGCGAGATTGCTGAGTCCCCGTGGCTCACAGATACTTCCAAAACCAGCTTGCAGGTGCCGATGAGTCCGTGCAGATGATGCAACCAAGCTCAGGAGGAGCTCGATGAAGATCTTGTCCTTTGTGTTGTTTCGTTCTAGTTGATCAGTAGTGGAGCCCAGTTGGGGTCGATCGGGGACCTTTGTCGCATTTGGGGTTCTTCTTTTATTTTGGTTCCGTTGTCGGACCATGAGTGTATTTGGTTGATGTAATGCTTTATTCATGTAATTGTGTGAAGTGGCGATTGTAAGCCAACTATGTATCCCTTTCCTTATTATATTACATGGGTTGTGTGAAGATTACCTCACTTGCGACATATGCCTTCAATGCGATTATGCCTCTAAGTCGTGCCTCGACACGTAGGAGATATAGTCGCATCGAGGGTGTTACAAGTTGGTAATCAGAGCCTTCACCGACCTTAGGAGCCCCCATTGCTTGATCGTTTTTAGCGGCCGAGTTGTGTCTAGAAAAATGTTTTCAGTCATTTAGGAATTATATATCGGAGAGTTTAGGAATTCTTTTTACTCCCCAGTCCCTTCGTCGCTCTGGTAAGGCATCCTGACGTAGAGTTTTGACTCTTCTCTTCTCAAATTTCACTAAAAAAAATTTAGGATCACGCGAGTATCTTGGATTTGTTCCGATGGCTTATGATGAGAATACTGTCTTGGTGCCTCCTGTCAGGGGTTTAGTGGAAGTGTCCCGGGGAGTTGAGCTCCGAGGTGTTGTCATCATAATTTTATCGTTGCAATTCTGGTATACTTGAGATATGTTCGTCGACATCGAAAATCTCTTTTATGCAGTTCGTTGGTGAGATAACCTCGACGCCACCCAGTACTGGGGCGGGAGTTCGGGAGTATCGCCATAACTTGTATAACGGATGTTTTTCGAAGGTTGAGGTAGATGGTTTCCGAAGGTTGCTTTGTTATGTGTTGAAGGATGGATACAGCTGGATGTAGGATTTGCTAGTTTGGGTGAGATATTATGCTTCCCCTGTATCCCCAACACCTGATTGCATAACCGGAAAGTTTTGGGAGTTTCATAGGTGGGAATTCTAGTAGCTCTTAGGATATCTTTCCGACAGATGTATGATATGAAATTGGGGTTCGACGTCTAGTGGTTCGCCTATTCACGGTCGATTTTACAGTGGTCTCGTTGTGTCTTAAAGAGTCCTTGGCTATGCTGACTCGGGGACGCTTCGTATGTCATGTGCACTGCCTTGTACATGGTGGTGCTGTACGATCGAGCCCGTGTAGGTCCCACCACGAAAACTTCGGACGAAATCTCTATCATATGTTTGTTCTGGCGTATTTTGCAAGCCAATCCTTTGTTTTGTTTTCAGTTGTGGAATTCGAGTTGCTTCGAAGTCAAGTGTTGATTCCATACCTTTCCAAATGGTGTTCTCATATTCCTATGTGAATACTAATCCTTCTTGATTATCGAGATTGTCATGAAAAATCCTTTTCAACCGGCATGTTTCTCTTCAAGTGGATCCAAACCTTTCAACATTCGCAAGATCAATTATCAGTTCTTCTCAACGGTGTTTGCCTCATCCGTCTTCAAGTTGCCTTTGTTTCCCCACCCGCCCACCCTTGTTTCTTCAAGGACTCAGATTTCTTAATCAAGTATCCTTTTATTGATGTGAAGTCTCTTGTTTCTTTCCTTTCAATATTTTTACCACGGTGGTTCTCAAGAAGATGTTCTACTAGTTTGTCATTCTTCATTCTTTGTTCTTTTCTTCTCCGGTGGATCCAAGTCAAACTTTGTGGATCATATCCTTTTCCTCATTTCAATACCCTCTCATGCCGGTGCACCTCTTTATCATTCACCTCTCGCTATTCATTTATTCTGGAGTGCTCAAGATATCTCGAAGATTCGTGTTTCCACTCTACATTCATTCAAACTCTTTTGAGGTTGTTATTTCATTCTAGCCATTTATTTCAACCGGTGCATTCTCTCTTTTAAATCGTTCTACGGAGTTTCTTTTGAGTGGGCCCTAACCCACAGGTCTTTTTCCAGGATCTTACCTGACTCTTCTAATTTTCCCGAAGATATTATCAAATTCTTTTCGAAGTTTGACGTAAGAATGATTTATCATCAGTCAAATGTCTTTCTCCTATATCTTCCAAATTCTTTTCATCGTTGACTCAATCTCTTCGGTTTTGATTCTTCCAGAGTGCCTAAACGACTCTTGATGGTGTTTCTCATCGTCATTCTCATATTTTTGAAGACCGAATAAGAGTTTCTTTTTAATCTTGCTCCATTCTCTTCAAGATTCGTGATTCTAGCTTGTTGCCATCCTCTCGTAATCGTTCTGTTCATGAGAATTCTTTTCACCCTTCCGGAGCAATTTAAGAGTCTTCTCAGTTTGTTATCTGGAGTCCGTCAATTCAGGTTTATTCATTCTCAGCTGTCAGTTATCAGTCTCCTATTTTACCGGTGCTTCGTTCAAGTGATCTTTAATCGGCTCGTGATCTCTTCGTTCTCATGTATCTAAATTCTCGCAAGCATCTTCGTTCATTTTCTTAATTCTTCCCGGTGTTTCCTTATCTTTACTTTGTTCATAATCAATTCTTCCGGTGGTTCGTTCAAGATTTCTCTTCCTTTCTTATCATACCAATTTATTCATTGTTTCAACCCTTCCGGTGGTTCGTTCAATACCTTCCCAAGTCTGATGTTATATCTCTCTTAATCTTTTCTACGAGAATAAGTAGTATGCCAATTCCATTGCTTGTCATCAATTTAATTGGTGAAGGATAAGCATAATCTAATTCTTACTCTTGTTTCATCCAAGTGATTAATTCTTTATTCCGGAGGCTCATTAAATTCTCGGTTTCACTTGATTCATTTTTCTTTCCCGGAGTCCCAAGCTCTCGCAATTATATCACCACGGAGATTTATCTAAATCTTTACAAGGCTCCACCTTGTGTTTTCAACTACCCTTTCTTTCCGTTTGATCATTCTTTTGTTTACCGGAGTTCTTCATGGAGGTTCTACATGATGGTTCTTCAAGGATTTATATTCCTTCTCGAAGTGTTCATCGAGATTCTTTTCTAAGGAGCTCAAGCATTCTTCATCTTGCTATCCGGAGTGCAATTCTTTCTATCGTGTCATTTGAGGTGGTATTATGTCATTCTTGATAATTTGAATCCATGTTTCATGATTCACATGTTGTCATGAATGAGATAATTTAAATCCATCAATCTCGTCATTGGAATTGTCTTGGATTATATTTCAACTAAAGCCTTCCCTAAGGATTGTTGTTATATGGTGCTCATAAATGATCCAAGTTCTTCATTTATCCTCCCGGTGAAATAAGTTTCTCGTCTCCTCGTTCATATCAATTCAATTTTTTTCCCCGTGAGTGGCAGGTTGTCACCTCATAATTTTGAGATGTGTTCCATAAGACCATATCAAGTTTATTCTTTTTGTTGTGGATTGTTCCAATAACTCCGTTCGACCCTTCTCCTAAGGATGCCTTCTCGAACTCTTTTTGTGACATAAGTTGGCATTTGTTTCTCCATTCTTTTATTTCAATTATCTATCGTCTATTCTTTTGTTCCGGAGACATGGTGATGTTGCTCTCTTCAATCCATCATATCGTGTGTCAAATTCATGTTCTATTCCTTCCATTTACAGTCGAAGTGTTGTCCAAATTATATCAGTCTTTTTCCTTCCCTATTTTGTTTAACCGGAGTGTGGTGCCATTCTGCTCAAGTTCTTTTCGCCTTATCAAGTCTTGCATCCTTTCTCAACCGGAGTGTTGTGTTTTCATGCCAGCTCTCTCATCTTATCAAGTTTTACATCCTTTCTCAACCGGAGTGCTGTCCGAGATATTTCTTACCCTTTATTCCATCCATTCAATAGTTATGGTGGTAGTGTGTTGTGATTTCATCAAATATCTTCTCATCTTATCAAGACCTTATTCAATTCCTTTTCTTTTCAACCGGAGTGCTGCCCGAATTTGGTCTTCCTTGATCCCCTTCCTTAACCAGAGTGTTTTCAATATATATCTTCCCTTCAACCTCAGGTTTCGCAATGCTCTTTGTCCCTCGTTTCTAACGGAGTGTTTTCGACCTTGTTCACCTTCGTTACATTCTTTCCCTCAATTTGTTCAACCTTGCAAGGTTCTTTGGTTTCACTCGTTTGTCAAAGAAGAAACTTAGTTTTACCTCTTCTCTTTCTTTTCCGTTGTCCCTCCGGTGCCATTCTAGATCTCGGGACGAGATCCTCACGTAGTGGTGGAGTGTTGTGACGCCCCAAGACCGGAGCTTCACATGCCTTCCAGGGTTTCCGAGTTTCGTCGTGTGATTTGTTTGGTTCTTTGCATCATGTGCTTTGCATCATGTCATCATGCCATCATGTCATTTCTTTTCTTAACTCAACTAAATAAATGGCATGGATCTTTGATCCATTTAAACCGAGGGAATTCACTTGGTGATTCTCTTTATAACATATCCTCCCGATATTAGGGAGCTATATTAAATATTCCATTTTCGGAATCACCTATAACTCACTTACAAGTAATTCCCCACGCCTTTATTATCTCACATCTTGACCTCAAACTTTGCCCATATATTATTTTTTTCCTCTTTCATCGCTTTCCCGATCTCCACAAAATTCCGAACATTTTTGGACTCTCCAAGAATGTTTTGTTCATTCAATCTTATTTGAATCACATTCAAAAGTGTTTGAATGCAATCCTTCCAAGCAATGCCAAATGCATTTTCTCGGAGCGAACTCATTTTTATGAGTCCGGGAGATTTAACCGCATGCCCAAATGTTTTCTCTAACCCCTCTTCTCCTCTCTTTACTTTGTGTTAAAGGAAATTGACGGAGAGAAAGGAGAGATCCCAACAGGCTGGCCTCTAGGGTCCATCCCTAGGCCCAGCCGCGCCCTGCCTCATCCCTAGGCTATCTAGCACCCGGGCCGCCTAATCTCCGCAGCCAGGTCGGCCCATTTGCGGCAAGCCCACCTGGCCTCACGTAACCTAACCCTAGGCCCGACCGTAACCTCTCCCTCCCGATCTTTCCCTCGCACCCCGCGCCGCCAGGAGAGCAGCGCATCGCACCAGGGGCCACGACCCCATCTCCCCGATCCCATCTTCCCTCGATCCATCTCTTCCTCACCCGCCTCCTTCTCCTCCAGCGCGCCTCCCTCTACAGCGCCGCCTCTCCTCTTGCTTCTCCTCGCAGAGCACCCCCGCGCCTCGGCATCCTTCCTCGACTCCAGCCGCCCCTGCCGGCGACAGTAGGCCACTGCCATCCGTCTCCTCCGCCTCTCTGCACCGCTTCGTGGACGCCGAGGAACGATGGGGACAGCGTCTTCCGGCCTCCATGCTCCCTCGCGCGGACCGTGACCACCCTCAAGGCCGAGCTCCGCCGCCCTCTTGTGCCTCTGCTGCGCCGGTCTGCGAGTCCGCCGCCGAGCTCCACCAGGTCCCCGCCGGCGACCTCGACCTTTAGGCCGTCGCCGCGCCTCCGCCGAGCCTCCTCTGTTCGTTGCCGGCCGAGCTCAAAGCTCCACTGATGCACGCTGCTTGCTCGTCTCGCGCCACTCCTCCATGCCCCTTTGGCCTCCTCTGCTCGCGCAGCAGCGTCCCACCTCTGTCACCGTGTGCTGGACGCCGAGTTCACCTTCCTCAACGTCAGCACGCCATGGCCGATTTTGTTGCTTCACTGTTGGGCACGAGTTGCCTTGCTGCTGCCTCGAGAGCCCCTTTGTCGTGCTTCATTTTGGGTCGGCCAGTACAAGAACAGCAAGTATTGTCGCCAAGACCCCGTGGATGTCTACACGATGACCGCCGAGTACCTCTTCGTGAGTACAACTACCATCGCGTGGATCCGCCAAGACCGTGGAGTAAATGAACAAGTACCCCTACGCGCGAAACGCCAAGTTCCCCTCCGAACATGTACGAATATGCCCGGTGCTGCGACAAGTACCCCTACGAACTGTGTACGACTACCGGTGCCGAAGTCCTCGAGTACCACTACATTTGCGATGTACATCTACACCAAGACTGGACCGACAAGTACCGCGAGAACATTTGTACCTCTACCGTCGCCGTGGATCCGACAAGTACCCCTACAACAAGTGTACCTCTACCCCGTCTTCGGAATCGCTAAGAACGTCAAGTACCCCTTCGAGATGACGAGTTCGGCAAGTTCGAATGACCCCAAGTACCTCTTCGAAACGACCGAGTACTATTACCATTGGACGCTTGAACGTCTACTTCCTCTACTTGGCACCGAACGAGAACCGTCTCCTTTGCTCGCTACAAAGGTATAACCACCGAGATCGACATCCGAGAACGAATGCTTGTGTTGTATGAGACGCACCCTTTGTCTGCACTGTGTCCGTTTTGACACTCATTTCCATGCCCCTAACCCGTGGGAACCCGGTAGTCGGGAGCACCCCACCATCTCTAGCATGTTTCGCACATCCGCACGCTTCCTTTTGCACCGGTATCTCCATGAGCTACCGGAACCGATATGTTGCCGCGGCATCATTTTCGGTATCGTTGTCGTGGCACCCCTTTTGTTTCCGCCATGGTGACAAATGCTTCATAATATGCTCATGAAAACATTTTCTTTAAAAATTGCATAAACTTGTTCATGTCATCCGCATCATGATAACAACAATTAAAATGTTTAAAATGTTGTTTGCATTCATTTGCCCCTATGCCATGCTAAAAAGTGTTTAATTCATAACTAAATAACCGTAACTCCGATTTTAATAATCTTTATATGTATATGGGGTAGAATTTTGCCTAGTTTATCATGGTGACCTTACTTTGCATGTTAAACAACTCTAAAATAATGTTTAGGGCAGAACAGTACCATAACCAAAATTTGCACATGAGGAGTTCCGGATTTGTTGTTTGATGTTCCCGGCCTCATTTAAACTTGACTAGATAGGTAGTTTTCATTTGCTTCAGCTCTTGCCATGTTAATCAACATTTAATATTGTTGGGTACATAAATGAGAGTGAACTAAATAATTGATGTGGTGTTTTGTCAATATGCATCCCGATGCATATTGAGCTCCACTTAATTTGTAGTGTTGTTTGTTGCACTTTGCCATGCCATGCCTCTTTAAACCGGACATGCATCATTCTTGTTTGCGCATCATGCCATGTCTATGTGGTGGTTGTTTACTATGTCGTTTGCTTCTTTCCGGTGTTGCTTCTTTGGGTTGGTTCCGATAACGTCGTGTTGTGAGGATCCGTTCGACTATGACCATTTGACTTCTTCATGGACTCGTTCTTCTTCCTTGCGGGATTTCAGGCAAGATGATCATACCCTCGAAATCACTACTATCTTTGCTATGCTAGTTTGCTCACTCTTTTGCTATGCCATTGCTACGATGCCTACCACTTGCTTGTCAGCCTCCCAAATTGCCATGTTCAGCCTCTAACCCACCATTGTCCTAGCAAACCGTTGATTGGCTATGTTACCGCTTTGCTCAGCCCCTCTTATAGCGTTGTTAGTTGCAGGTGAAGTTTGAAGTTTGTTCCTTGTTGGAACATGGAGATACCGTTCCTTGTTGGAACATTTATTTACTTGTTGGGATATCACTATATTGCTATGTTATCTTAATGCATCTATATACTTGGTAAATGGTGGAAGGCTCGGCCTTATGCCTGGTGTTTTGTTCCACTCTTGCCGCCCTAGTTTCCTTTATATCGGTGTTATGTTCCCGGATTTTGCGTCCCTTATGCGGTTGGGCTATAATGGGAACCCCTTGATAGTTCGCCTTAAGTAAAGCTTCTCCAGCAATGCCCAACATTGGTTTTACCATTTGCCACCTAGCCTTTTTCTTCCCTTGAGTCGGCCGGCTCAAGGGTCATCATTATTTTACCCCCCCCCCCCCGGGCCAGTGCTCCTCTGAGCGTTGGTCCACCTGTCAGCTGCCGATGGCCACCAGGGGCAACTCTGGCCTGGCTTACCCGTACCTAAGACAATCTGAGTGTGCCCTGAGAAAGAGATATGTGCAGCTCCTATCGGGATTTGTCGGCACATTCGGGCGGTGTTGCTGGTTTAGTTTTACCCTGTCGAAATGTCTTGTTGTACTGGGACACCGAGCCTGATCGGAATGTCTCGGGTGGAGGTCTATTCCTTCGTTGACCGTGAGAGCTTGTCATGGGCTAAGTTGGGACACCCTACAGGGATTTGAACTTTCGAAAGCCGTGCCCACGGTTATGGGCAGATGGGGATTTGTTAACGTCCGGTTGTAGAAAACCTGAAGTTAACCTTAATTAAAATGAATCAACTGCATGTGTAACCGTGATGGTCTCTTTCCGGCGGAGTCCGGGAAGTGAACACGGTTGTTGGAGTTATGCTTGACGTAGGTAGTCCAGGATCACTTCTTGATAATACTTTTATCGACCGTGCTTTGCCTTCTCTTCTCGCTCTCATTTGCGTATGTTAGCCACCATATATGCTAGTCGCTTGCTGTAGCTCCACCTCATACCTTTACCTTACCCATAAGCTTAAATAGTCTTGATCGCGAGGGTGCGAGATTGCTGAGTCCCCGTGGCTCACAGATACTTCCAAAACCAGCTTGCAGGTGCTGATGAGTCCGTGCAGATGATGCAACCAAGCTGAGGAGGAGCTCGATGAAGATCTTGTCCTTTGTGTTGTTTCGTTCTAGTTGATCAGTAGTGGAGCCCAGTTGGGGTCGATCCGGGACATTTGTCGCATTTGGGGTTCTTCTTTTATTTTGGTTCCGTAGTCGGACCATGAGTGTATTTGGTTGATGTAATGCTTTATTCATGTAATTGTGTGAAGTGGCGATTGTAAGCCAACTATGTATCCTTTTCCTTATTATATTACATGGGTTGTGTGAAGATTACCTCACTTGCGACATATGCCTTCAATGCGATTATGCCTCTAAGTCGTGCCTCGACACGTAGGAGATATAGTCGCATCGAGGGTGTTACACATTACTATGTACTTCGTTCCTGAATCGCATGCTACTCTCCCTGTTAGTCCTAATCTGGATCTAAGTTTTCATAACCCACTGGTTCGTCAAATGTTTTTGCTTCACAATTCTCTTCGTGGAGCCTATCCCCCTAACTGCACTATAGGGTACGACACCAGCGTCTTCAGAATGGATTATTGACAGTGGGTGTACAAATCACATGAGCGGCAAAAGAAGCCTTCTTATGGACTCAACCTTACGTCCATCCGACAAGAGCCACATCACATTCGCTGACACAGGTAAAAGTAAGGTATTGGGTCTAGGTAGAGTTGCAATCTCAAGGGATCAACACATGGATAAGGTCATGCTTGTTGAATCCCTTGGCTTCAACTTAATGTCTGTCTCAATGCTTTGCGATTTGAACATGATCGTAATATTTGGAAAATATCGTTGCCTGGTACTAATGGAATCTGACAAGTCTCTAGTGTTTGAAGGGTATCGGAAAGATGATTTGTACGTAGTAGATTTCTCAGCAGGGCCACAGCTTGCAGTATGTCTTCTAGCAAAAGCTTCAGAATGCTGGCTTTGGCATCGGAGGCTTGGGCATGCTAGCATGAGGAACCTCCATACCCTTGCGAAGAAGAAGCATGTCATAGGCATCGAGGGCGTCAAGTTCAAGAAAGATCACTTATGCGGTGCCTGTGAAGTAGGGAAGATGACGAGGGCCAAACATCCCTCGAAGACAATCATGACCACTACTCGACCCTTTGAACTGCTTCACATGGATCTTTTTGGTCCCACTCACTACTCAACTTTTACCACTACTGCTTGCCTATATGGCTTTGTCATTGTTGATGATTACTCTAGATATACTTGGGTGCACATAATCCTTTACAAGACTGAAGTGCAGGATGTCTTCAGACGCTTCGCCAATCGAGCAATGAACAACTATGGCGCCAAGATAGAGCACATCAGAAGTGACAATGGCACTGAATTCAAGAACACTGGCCTTGATACATATCTTGATACCTTGGGCATCACACATGAATTCTCATCCCCGTACACGCCACAGCAGAATGGCGTCGTCGAACGCAAGAACAGAACACTCATTGAGATGGCCAGAACGATGCTAGATGAATACAAGACTCCAAGAAAATTCTGGCCTGAAGCCAATGACACTGCATGCCATACAATCAACCGTGTTTATCTTCACAAGCTTCTTAACAAGACATCTTATGAACTCCTAACTGGCAAGAAGCCAAATGTCAGTTACTTCGGAGTATTTGGTGCAAGGTGCTGGATTAAGGACCCACATCACACCTCAAAGTTTGCACCAAAAGCACATGAGGGTTTTATGCTTGGATATGGAAAGGATTCGCACTCCTACAGAGTCTTCAATCTCTTTCATTACAAAGTGGTTGAAACAGTGGATGTGCGATTCGATGAGACCAATGGTTCACAAAGAGAGCACCTGCCAAATGTGCTAGATGAAGTTCCATCCAGTGAATCAATCAAGCTAATGGGAACTGGAGAAATCATACCTTCTGAAGCTCATCCTGAAGAGGAACTCATCATCTCCGCACCAGATCAACCTGAAGACAATGCTCAACCTGAAGACAATCCCTCCAACAACGACAATGATCAGCAAGAGCAAAGTCTTCGCCCTGTACATCCTCGTGTTGCCAATGAAGTGCAGATTGAAAGAATAATTGACAGCATCAATGCACCCGGTCCACTCACTCGTTCGAGGGCAACTCAGCTGGCAAATTTCTGTGGGCACTTCACATTCGTCTCAATTATAGAACCCAAGAAAGTTGAAGAAGCCTTCATGGAACCTGAATGGATTCAAGCTATGCAAGAAGAGCTTCAACAGTTTGAGCTGAACAATGTATGGGAACTGGTTAAGCGTCCTGATCCACGGAAGCACAATATAATAGGCACCAAATGGATATACCGCAACAAGCAAGATGAGCATGGTCAAATTGTCAGAAACAAAGCTCGTCTCGTTGCTCAAGGATATACTCAAGTGGAAGGCATTGATTTCGATGAAACATTTGCTCCTGTGGCTAGACTTGAAGCCATACGTATACTGCTGGCCTATGCAAATCATCATAACATACTTCTATATCAAATGGATGTGAAGAGTGCCTTTCTCAATGGCAAGATTGAAGAAGAAGTGTATGTTGCACAACCGCCTGGGTTTGAAGATCCAAAACATCCTGACATGGTATACAAACTCAACAAGGCACTGTATGGCCTCAAACAGGCCCCTCGGGCCTGGTATGACACACTCAAATATTTCCTGAAGAGCAAAGGCTTCATACCTGGTTCCTTAGACCCCACTCTCTTCACGAAGACATATGATGGTGAACTGTTTGTGTGCCAAATATATGTGGATGACATTATCTTCGGCTGCACCAATCAGAAGTACAGTGAAGAGTTTGGCTATATGATGCAAGAGCAATATCAGATGTCTATGATGGGGGAGCTGAAGTTCTTCCTCGGTCTTCAAATACGACAACAACACAACGGCATCTTCATATCTCAAGAGAAGTATCTCAAAGAGTGCCTGAAGAAGTTTGGTATGCAAGACTGCAAAGGCTTCACAACACCAATGCCAGCCAAACATCACCTGGGTCCCGACGACAATGGTAAAGAGTTTGATCAAAAGGTATACCGCTCCATGATTGGTTCTTTGCTTTATTTATGTGCATCTAGGCCAGATATTATGCTTAGTGTTTGCATGTGTGCTCGATTTCAAGCGGCACCAAAGGAGTCGCATCACTTAGCTGTGAAGCGAATTCTTCGATATTTGGCTCACACCCCAACTCTCGGATTATGGTATCCAAAGGGCTCAGAGTTTGATCTGGTTGGATTCTCGGATGCTGATTATGCCGGTGACAAGGTTGATCGGAAGTCTACATCAGGCACATGTCACTTTTTGGGACGATCACTTGTATGTTGGTCTTCAAAGAAGGAGAACTGTGTATCCCTCTCCACTGCTGAATCTGAATACATTGCTGCTGGATCTTACTGCGCTAAGCTTCTATGGATGAAGCAAACTCTCAAGGACTATGGCATTCATCTGAAGCAAGTACCACTTTATTGCGACAATGAAAGCGCCATCAAGATTGCCAACAACCCTGTTCAGCACTTGAAGACAAAGCACATAGAAACTCGTCATCACTTTCTCAGAGATCATGTTGTGAAGGAAGACATTGATATCATACACGTCAACACTGAAGAGCAATTGGCAGATATCTTCACCAAGCCCTTGGATGAGAAGAGATTTTGCAAGTTACGGTGTGAGCTAAATATCCTGGAATCCTCAAATGTCCTGTGATCAGGTGTAACGCCCCCGATGCGGCTATAACTCCCACGTGTCGAGGCACGACTTAGAGACATAACCACATTGAAAGCAATGTCGCAAGTTAGGCAATCATCACAACATCCCATGTAATATATAGAATAAGAGGGGAGATACATAGTTGGCTTACACTCGCCACGTCACATCAAAGTACATAAATAACATACATCATCCAAACACTCATGGCCCGACTACGGCGCCAAAATAAAAGACAACCCAACAAGCGACATGGTCCCGATCACCCCAACTGGGCACCACTACTGATCATCAGGAAAAGAAACATAGTAACGCTGAGAGTCCTGGTCGTACTCCCACTTGAGCTCAAGTGCGCCATCTAGAGCTGTATCATCTGTCCCTGCATCTGGTGTAATAGTAATCTGTGAGCCACAGGGACTCAGCAATCTCGCACCCTCACGATCAAGACTATTTAAGCTTATAGGAAGGGGTAAGGCAAATATATGTGGAGCTGCAGCAAGCGACTAGCATATATGGTGGCTAACTTATACGCAAAAGAGAGCGAGAAGAGGAGGCAAAGCGCGAGCGAGAAACTAGAGAGCAACCTGCGCAAACATAACTCCAACACCGTGTCCACTTCCCGGACTCCGCCGAGAAGAGGCATCACGGTAACACACTCGGTTGATTCATTTTAATTAAATTAAGGTTCAATTTATCTACAACCGGACATTAACAAATTCCCATCTGCCCATAATCGCGGGCACGGCTTTCGAAAGTTCAATCCCTGCAGGGGGGGTCCCAACTTAGCCCATGACAAGCTCTCACGGTCAACGAAGGAATAGACCTCCACCCGAGACATTCCGATCAGACTCGGTATCCCGGTACAACAAGACATTTCGACAGGTTAAAACAAGACCAGCAACACCGCCCGAATGTGCCGACAAATCTCGATAGGAGCTGCACATATCTCGTTCTCAGGGCACACTCAGATGAGACTAGCTACGAGTAAAACCAACCCTCAAGTTTCCCCGAGGTGGCCCCGCAGGCAGCTCGGTTCAGACCAACACTCAGAGGAGCACTGGCCCGGGGGGGGGTTAAAATAAGATGACCCTCGGGCTCCGGAAACCCAAGGGAAAAAGAGGCTAGGTGGCAAATGGTGAAACCAATGTTGGGCATTGCTGGAAAAGCTTTAATCAAGGCGAACTATCAAGGGGTTCCCATTATAACCCAACCGCGTAAGGAACGCAAAAATCCGGGAACATAACACCGATATGACGGAAACTAGGGCGGCAAGAGTGGAACAAAACACTAGGCAAGAGGCGAGCCTTCCACCCTTTACCAAGTATATAGATGCATTAAGATAACATGGCAATATAATGATATCCCAACAAGTAAATAAATGTTCCAACAAGGAACGGTCTCCAATCTTCACCTGCAACTAACAACGCTATAAGAGGGGCTGAGCAAAGCGGTAACATAGCCAATCAACGGTTTGCTAGGACAATGGTGGGTTAGAGGCTGAACAGGGCAATTTGGGAGGCTGACAAGCAAGTGGTAGGCATCGTAGCATTGGCATAGCAAAAGAGCGAGCAAACTAGCATAGCAAAGATAGTAGTGATTTCGAGGGTATGATCATCTTGCCTGCAAAGTTGTCAGAGTTGACTGCATCCTCGAAAGCAAACTCAACGGGCTCCTCATTAGCGAACGCGTCTCCCGGCTCTACCCAAACAAGACAAACAAGCAACAAGGATACAATCAACCACGTGCAAACTCAGACAATAAGATGCAATGATGAGATGCTATGCGAGATGCGATGCGGGATGCAAAATGCAAGATATGGCAGGAAATGCATGAACCTGGCCTCAACTTGGAAAACCAAGTGTGCCACTGGAAAGATGGGATGAAATCGCTTGAAAACGATATAAAGAATGCCGGAATCGGAGTTACGGTTTGGAAATGGCAAGCGATTCAAAATTGACACCGGTCTGCGATTTACAGCAAGTAGGCATCTAAATGCAATGAGATGAACATGCTACAGCACCCAAACATGACAACAAAATACATGGCAGGGAAGCATTCAAGATGCTTAACAAAAGACTAGCACTGAGCCACGGCCAATTCATCCATTATGAGGTTCAAACAGATTTCAGACTTAGTGAAATTAACACTTGTCTGAAATTTCAGATCATGAAGCCCTCTTCGGAGCAGCAAAACAACATGCTACAGGACCTAAACATGACAAAGAAAGACATGGCATGGAGCTACTCAACAAGCTTAACAAAAGTCCCTTAGTGACCTTGAGCCAAAAGGGATCACAAAATATGCTAACAAGCACACGAACATAGTTAAAACATAATCAGTTTTCAGACTTGGTGAAAACTGGGACATGCTGACACATAACTCACGAAGGCATGTTAACGAGCTCGATGCACTCACTACGGAGCAGGACATGGCATGGCAAGCATACATCCATTAAGAAGTCACAAAATGCAAGCTAGACATGGCAATAACAATGGCATAGCATGCATGGATCAACTACAATAACATCGGCAAAATCGCAAACAAGTTGACGATCTGCCTAGATTCACAATGAAGCAAAAGTAGAGCTCGATTGAGTCAAGCTAGGGTGCTCCATAATTGCAAACAAAGGCATGGATGGATAGAGCATAACAATATTAACAAAACTCCTTTACTGATCATCCTCAAAAGAGGCACGGATCACTAGGAAACAGCATGAACATATGGCATCAAGAACTAAATAATCCCAGACTTAGTGAAAACTACTAAGTCACTGAAAACAGATTTACCGAGTGCCTCACTTTGCAAGCTTGCACAAGTCACCACACACATCACAAAAATGCATGGGTTGCACCTCTGGAAAGATAACAAGATGCTTAACAAAACATATGAAGGACTCACAGGCATATCATGCACACAACAATCATGGCAAAAATGACAAAAGTCTAAGATGAACTAGCAGATCTGACAATTAACTCACGAAGCCCTCTTCTAACAGCATTTTGGGCATCAAGATGAACTCAAATGAAAATGATGCAATGGAATGAAATGATGTACTCATTGAGACGAACATTTTGATATGCTATATGTCCAAAACGGAGCTACGAATGCGGAGACATGGCAGGTCAAAGTTTGCTCAAAAAATTAGGGTTCGGAGGGAAAGTCAACCGAGATTCCAGATCCAGATCTGGCGCGGAAAATGAGGTTCGCCGGAAACACTGTTCCTGTTCGCCGGAGATGATGGAGACGACGGCGGCGAGGTCTCCCGGGCCCGGACCTCGCCGGATCCGGCCGGTGGTGGTCGGAGAGGCGGCGGGGACGGCGCGGCCGGCCGCGACGTGGGGCGGCGATGCGGTGGCGGAGGAAGGCGGCGCAGTCCCGCGGCGGGGCGGCGAGCTCCGGTCGACGGCGGGGTGGCCCGCGGCGGCACCGGGCTGGAGGGGCACCGGGCGGAGGGAGGATGAAGTCCCGGGCGGCGGCGGTGGTGGCCCGGGCCTCGGGGGCCGGAGATGGGCCTCCCGGGCCGCGCGGCGGTGGTGGCGGCGAGCGCCACGTGGCGGGCGGTGGTAGGCTGAGGCGGCGGCGGCGGTTTTGTCCGGCGCCGGGCGGACGTGTCCGGCGCGCGAGGGGATTTTTTAGGGTTTCGTGGGAGGAGAAGATCCGAAAACGGGGGGGTCTATATATAGGCATAAGTGGAGCTAGGAGAGTCCAAATGAGGTGCGGTTTTCGGCCACGCGATCGTGATCGAACGCTCTAGATGATGGAGCAGAGTTTGGTGGGTTTTGGGCCAAATTGGAGGGGTGTTGGGCTGCAACACACACGAGGCCTTTTCGGTCCCTCGGTTAACCGTTGGAGTATCAAACAAAGTCCAAATGATATGAAACTTGGCAGGCGGTCTACCGGTAGTAAACCAAGGCCGCTTGGAAAGTCTCGGTCCAATCCGGAAATGTTTAATCCCCACACACAAAAGAAAAGGTAGAAATGACCACCGGAGGAGAACGAAGCGCCGGAATGCAAAATGGACAACGGGGAAAATGCTCGAATGCATGAGATGAACACGTATGCAAATGCAATGCACATGATGACATGATATGAGATGCATGACAATGAAAAACAACACACGGAGACAAAGACCCGAACCCGAGAAAATAAATTAACTTAAAGCCGGAAACGGCAAGAGTTGGATTACAAATTGGGAAAGTTATATCCGGGGTGTTACATCAGGCACACATCCTCACACTTATGCATATTGATGACTTAGATGTGCAACACACGAAGTAACGTATATCTTCAATCAATGAAGACATACATTCTAAGTGTGAATACATTAATGTGGAATTTGACTTCGGAGCGCCACGATAATTGTGCGCTGTGTCTGGGTCTAATACTTCCTATACGGTGGGTAACGCCACCACCAAACGTTCTATTTTGAAGTGTTTCACTCATGGCGTTACCTTGCAATGTCTTCACATTTGGTTTGGCTTTAATCTCAACATGTCTTCATGATTATCTTCACTATGTTGATTGTACAGATATATATATATATATATATATATATATATATATATATATATATATATATATATATACTAGTGTTCTGTCCTCTACAGCATTCACTTATAGCTATGTCTTCTTGTTTGAATCTTTTGAACTAAGTGAATGTGATCGGGCCCTAACCTCTCTATGCTTTCTATCTCAAATTCTATCTCTCCAAGTCATATGCATTTATTGAAACTATCGAATGTCTTCTCTGCGCCCTTGTCAGCAGAAGATACAGAGACAACCTTTAAGTCTGTTTTAAATGCTCATTCATCCACATGAAATCCGGAGAAGTAGGAATGACCACCCGATCATCCAGGCGTGCGTGGGACGTGGAACAAACCCCAAACTTCCGTATGATGGCCACGTGTTCCTCAAATGCGAATCGCCAGGGGCACCTGTGTAATAGCGCAGTGCCGCCCCTGTACCTATAAATACACACTCACAACTGTCATTATCCCTTCTTCCACCCTCGCACGAACCCTAGCGCCACCGCTAGCCCTCGACGACGCCGGCGACGAAGCGCTTCGCTGCCACAACCTCTCCGACGCCCTCTTCACGCCGATCACGGACATCGTCCTCTCCACCGTCGCCGTAGGTGTCCTCCGTCGCCAAGTTAGGGAACGGAAGATTGAACTGCTCGGCCTCATCTCCCACTTCGTCTAGCAGTTCCCAGTGTGGTAAATAAAACTTCTTTTTACGGTCCCTCTTGATCCTATGGCTTTGTCACTTTCTACCATAAGAAGTTTCTATTCACACAAGTTAGATCTCTCTCATACTGCATATCATAACATGCCTAGTATATTCACTTGTGCTTCACAAAGTAGTTAGATTCCTCACTTGTACTGATCTGTGGGTTCGTACAAATCTGGAACCAACTTCTTATCTATGAGTGAATGTCTTCGCACGATGAGGTCAATGTCTTCTAAACTGATTTATCTTCAAAATCTTCTGAGAATGCATATGACCTCTTCCCCTTCCCTCGCACCTTAATGCTGTCACAGGTACATGTCCATGGGAGAATCCTCTGGTTCTCATAGTCTGCATTCATTTGCAGAGTTCTTACAGCATCACATAAATTCTCTTGAAGCCCGTTCCTGTTGGTCCAGCAAGAGAAAGCCTTTGAAGCCTTTGAACGTCTTGAAGCCTTTCAAGTGAAAGTTTATGGCTTCAGAGAAAGCAGCAAGGAAGGGGGGCAGACAATGTCATGGCGGAACATCCAGAGATCTGCTAGATGAACTCGCAGAAATGTACAAGACAGATCCTGAAGAGGATTATAGTCAATGCAAGACCTGAATCCAATGGATTCGACGATATTGGGCAGAACAATGGTTCAAATACCGCTTCACAACCTAAGAGAATGCTGAGAAAAGTGCCATCAAAAGACCGTGGGGAGACATCCTATACAAGAATCTTCTACCCAGGTCCAGAGATGAAGCCATTGCCCAAAGCTTCTATCCATGCATGGTCCGTGGGCCACAGCCTGATGATGCACATCCGTCGTCACTACTCTGGTGTCGTGATGACCATCTGTTCAAGCGCAACTTCCAGTTTGCCCAAAACTCAGCGAAGCAGAACAAGAAGAAATTTGGGTTAGACTTCAACCCTGGTCCCTCAGCACCAAGGGCAGATGGCACACGAGAAGCAGAACCCAATGTCATCGGTCCGTATGCCAACCTTGAAGGCCTCATTACCCGCATCTTAGTTCAAGGGACTGCAGTGAATGAGCCTCCAGCTGACTCTGAATCAGAAGAAGCTCCTGCAGTGCTGAAGCCTAAAGCTTCAAAGCCTGCCCCTTCACCCAAAATTTCAAGGGCGAAGCCACTGGCAACTGCACCTCCTGAAGACAGTGTGTAGTCTGAAGACTTATCACGCATCTCAAAGCCCCAGAAGGCCAAGGTGCCTCTGCCACACAGCGGCCAAGAGCTCATAGCTGCTGCCATTCTGCGCAATGATGACATTGACCTGTCAAGTGATGAAGACCTAGCAGATGACGCTCTTGAGCAACTCATCAAGAGCAAAGAAGAAGCAGAAATCTTCAATGATCTGCCACTCTTTGATGTAACCATCATCCACAACTTCATTGACGAGTGGTTTGACAAGCCCAACATCAGCTTTGATGATCTGCAGCTACGCATTGGCCTCAGTGTCGCCTTCCATGGCGCCATTGCTTCAGAACTAGCCATCGCCCAATGCGTTGTTGAGCTGAAGCAGAAGATTGACTATGAAAAGGCTCAGTGCAAGAAGCATATGGCCAAGCTCAGCATGCAAGATGTGAAGAACTTCAAGATCATGCTGCACGAGCTCAAGGAAGCCTTTTTGAAGAAACGTGCAGAAGCTCAGGGTTCACGTGAGCGCATGAAGACTCTGGCTGATAGATGTGTGCAAGCCTACAATGAGGCTGAGAAGCGCAAGGCACTTGGGCGTCCTGGCATCGACCCCAGGATGGCCGCAAAGAAGAAGAAGAAGCCTGTTACAGCTGAACCCGATGCACCAAGGCAGGAAGCAGTTCCGGTCGTCTTCCCCACAAGAATGACTGGCTCGAAGCCAAAAATCCGGTCAACAGCTTCAGAGCTCAAGAAGACGAGGACTGCTGAGGCTGAAGTGAGGAAAAGGAAATATCCTGAAGCCTCTCCTACTGCCCCTTCCAAGAAAAAGAGAAAGACCAAGAAAGATAGGGCTGCTCCCATAGAGCCCTTGGTTGTTGAACCCATTTCCATGGTTCACCCCGACGCCAATCCACAAGAACGCCAACTGACCATCCATGTGCCTACTTTCACAAAGGCTCGTGGAGCTGAAGACATTCCAGCAGCTGATCCCATCGCTGCTGAAGACATTGGTCAACACGACAATGTAGAAGATGATGCAGTCCTTCCTCAGCAAGACAACAGCGAACTCATCCGCATTGGTCGTCCATTGATGCCAATTGCCCAGGATGCCTCATGGGCGGATCGCCCACAAGAGGAAGAAGACAATGAGGCCTAGCCCACTCAAACTCCACAGGCTTCGCCCGCGTTGCGCAGGCTTCGCAAAGGCCCAAGGCCTCACGTCTCTGCTGAAGACATTCCGGCTGCATCAGCCGACGAAGAAGAAGTACCACAAGTCCCCTCGTCTCACCAAGAAGCAGTTCTTACAGAGAACGTGCTTGTGTCCGACCCTCCAGCTCGTCAAGTGGAGGATGAAAATCGTGTGGCTGTCACAACTAACAATGAAGCTAATGTGGAGCCCTCCCCACCAAAAGCATCAGAAGACAGCGAAGCCACTGATCCTGACACTTATGTTCCTGAGTCTGCTGCCGGTCCCCAGTTCGACTATCATGTTGAGCACAGGCCTCAGGTACAGAAGCCAATCCCAAGACTGCCAAGGTTCCCAGGTCCTGCATCAGCACCTGGCTCCTTCAACATCAATGGCTTCAGGGCAGACAATACATTCTTCAATAGCTCCAAGAACCCCTACTCAAGGGAAAGGATTTCATCAGATCGGTTCTGGAGCTATCCTCAGCAAAGTTATTACTCATGCATACTGTACAACCAAGGTCGCATCTTCCCACACAAGCGCCTTGACATTGAAGCTATAGCTGGTCTGCCCTGCCTAGAAGAAGCTTTGGATTGCTTCAAGCAAGTTGGACTGCTGCATTCATAACTGACCAAGAGCATTGGAATGAAGAGCTGCTGCTCCAATTCTATGCCACACTCCACATCCGTGGGTACAACAGAGATCCGAAGACTTGGGTCCTGGAGTGGATGACCGGCAATGTTCATCACGAAGCCAATGCATTTGACATCATTGAGCTCACTCGCTTGCCCACTCCTGGCGATCTCTTCGAGCAAGGCTGTCAGCTGCACAATGAAGCTATTGAGAGCATCTTTCAAAGGCCTGAACCTAATATGAGTCAGATGCTCAGCATGATGAAGCCATTGCCCCAAGATGATGCTTATCCCACAGAGTTCTTCGTTGAAGACCTTGAGTATCTGCCAAGAACCATCTATCACATCATCAGGCGGATGCTTTGGCCCATTAAAGGACACTCTCCAAATGCCAAGATCGAAGGTGCAATGAAGACCTTGATATTCTATATCCTTCATGGCAAATGCTTCAATACACAGGACTTCTTCATACGCCAACTAGCTGCATCAGGCACTGATCTGTTTGGTTTGAAGTTCTACGCCCCCTGGGTCATGCGCCCGATCAAGCTTCACTCTGCTATCTCGTATCAGCCCTCAGCCCACAACCATTGTATCTTCTTGCCAGATGTGGATACCTCTGCTGAAGCCATCTATCCTGAGCCTGCCAAGCAACCTCTAAGTCTTCAGAATGCAGAACACCAGAGCTTCACTCAACACATTGAAGGAGTTGAAGCAGTCTCTCGGGTGTATCCTTTGGCTGGCACTACACGTGCACCACGCCCTGCTTCCACTGAAGCCACTGACAGCACAACTGCTCCAAGAACCAAGAAGCGCACTCGTGTTCTCAATGACCGAGAGCTTCTTGTGGCCCTTCATCAAAAACAGGATAGGCATCATGACTGGCTGAAGCGTCAGATGAAAAGCCTCTTCGTGGATGTTAATCGCATTCGAAATCTTGCCACCAAGAATGCTTTCGTTACCCATGAAACCTGTCGCCGTACATGGCAAGGGCTAACGATGATGTGTTCTGAAGCTGATCTTCAAGAGGATGGCTTCACTGAGCGATTCAAGTTTGACTCCACACCTCCTAGAAGGGCTATGCTGCGAGGAACTCCATCACTTGAAGACTCTGAGTTCTCTTCCTCTGCTGCAACAGTGACTGCCCAAGTTATCGAGGATGAAGACGATGCTACTTCACCACCACCCTCTTCAGCACCGCCAAACACCACCAACGACCCTGCTGCTCATGGGAACGAGTAGACACTCTATGTCTTCAAACCTTTTTGGTCCTTACTGACAAAAGGGGGAGAAGCATATGAGGTTGATAGTCTTCAAGCGGGTCCATATGGGCGGGTGCTTTATATTTTGCTATATTTTGCTTCGTGCTTACAACTCCCGTTTTGCTACATTTGGTTCTTTGAGTTGTAACACTTAAACTCGATGGTCGTCTGCTACTTATTTGCCAACTTGTTTTGCGATGATAAATTCCGCATGTGCGACGATAAATTCCGCACTTAGATCATTCTGCAGACGTCCATTTCTCATTATGCATGTCATTATCTTCATATACTCTCACATGCATAGTCGAATGTCATCATAAGGTGAAGTGGATCTCCACAAGTACAACCTGCCATGTGCATTTGCATTCCAAAAGCAAATTACTTATATGCACATCTTCAGGGGGAGCCCTTGCAACTTATGAAGACAATTCCTTATCCTTTAAAATTTCACAGATTATATTCCCCGTTGAAACTTCAACTAGTTTGTCATCAATCACCAAAAAGGGGGAGATTGTAAGTGCATCTAGTGCCACCCCTAGTTGGTTTTGGAGTATTGACGACAAACCTAGTTGAGGGACTAATGTGTTTCTGAGAATTGCAGGATAACACAGGGAGAAGTCCCTCATTGATTCGGTTTTCCTACCAGAGATGACCCCTAAAAATGTACGAAGACATTGAAGTCAATGGTGGTATATGAAGATATTCACATTGAAGACTATGACAAGAGAAGACACCACGTGAAGCCTATGGAGCTCGAAGACTTAGATCTTTCGTAGTTCTCTTTCATTTGTGTTGAGTCATAGGAACCACCGTACTGTTAAGTGGGGTCCAAGAGAACCAGTCAAAATGACTGAAGCGATGCCTAAAGAAAAACCTATGTCTTCGAGTGAAGACTATGAGAGCAAATCTTGTCCAGAGTCGGACAAGTCAGCTTTGCTTGTAGCCCAAGTAAAGTTGCCGTGTGGGTTTGAAATCTGACTGTTGGAACACGTGTCAGTTCCTTAGTGACGCAGGGTCATTTTGGACAAATCAGGTTGGGTTGCCAAGTGGCTATAAATAGCCCACCCCCTACAACCATAAACGGTTGGCTGCTCAGATTCAGTGCACGACTTTTATCGTTTGAGAGCAACCCACCTCGAAGCCTTTGAGAGAGAGAATACCTAGTGAGGATAAAGCCCTAACCACCTAGAGCCAGAGAGAATTGGGCATCACTTAAGTCTTCTTGTCTGAGTGATCTGAAAACTTATTACACTTGAGGACTGTGCATCCTCCAGCCGGTTAGGCGTCGCGTTCTGAGCATCCAAGAGACTTACCAGTGTGATTGGGCGAGGTCTGTGTGACCTTAGCTCAAGGAGAATACGGTGAGGACTGGGTGTCCTGAGCAACGTGTTCAGGACTGGGTGTCCGGGACTGTGTGTCCTAAGGTTTAAATACCTAGCCACTCCAACCAGACGTACAGTTGTCACAGCAACTGGAACTGGTCCAACAAATCATTGTCTTCAACGAGTCACTGGTTTCATCTTCACTTCCTTTACTTACTGTACTCATTGTGAAGTCATTGCATGTTTGCTCTACCTTTTGTCTTCACAACGTGAATGTATGATCTGTTTGGCTTCATAATATCTTCCTACCTGATCCTTATTACACTGTAGCTATTTGTCACTGTGCTTTCACTCTATTGAATACTTGACCATGGCTTGCCGAGTGTAGTCTACCTTCCGCTGCATAGTAATAGGCATATCTCTATTGTTTGTCTTCATAACTTCCACGTTTTGAAGACTTTCATAAAAATCGCCTAGTCACCCCCCCTCTAGTCGATATAACGCACTTTCAATCACAATATCTCCTATTTAATTAATGCATCTATATACTTGGTAAAGGGTGGAAGGCTCGGCCTTATGCCTGGTGTTTTGTTCCACTCTTGCCGCCCTAGTTTTCGTCATATCGGTGTTATTGTTGGAAATATGCCCTAGAGGCAATAATAAAAGCATTATTATTATATTTCCTTGTTCATGATAATTGTCTTTATTCATGCTATAATTGTATTATCCGGAAATCGTAATACATGTGTGAATAACAGACACCAACATGTCCCTAGTAAGCCTCTAGTTGACTAGCTCGTTGATCGACAGATAGTCATGGTTTCCTGACTATGGACATTGGATGTCATTGATAACGAGATCACATCATTAGGAGAATGATGTGATGGACAAGACCCAATCCTAAACATAGCATAAAGATTGTATAGTTCGTTTGCTAGAGTTTTTCCAATGTCAAGTATCTTTTCCTTAGACCATGAGATCGTGTAACTCCCGGATACCGTAGGAGTGCTTTGGGTATACCAAACCTCACAACGTAACTGGGTGACTATAAAGGTATACTACGGGTATCTCCGAAAGTGTCTGTTGGGTTGACACGGATCAAGACTGGGATTTGTCACTCCGTATGACGGAGAGGTATCACTAGGCCCACTCGGTAATGCATCATCATTATGAGCTCAAAGGTGACCAAGTGTCTGGTCACGGGATCATGCATTATGGTACGAGTAAAGTGACTTGCCGGTAACGAGATTGAATGAGGTATTGGGATACCGATGATCGAATCTCGGGCAAGTAACATACCGATTGACAAAGGGAATTGTATACGGGGTTGCTAGAATCCTCGACATCGTGGTTCATCCGATGAGATCATCGTGGAGTATGTGGGAGCCAACATGGGTATCCAGATCCCGCTATTGGTTATTGACCGGAGAGTCGTCTCGGTCATGTCTGCATGTCTCCCGAACCCGTAGTGTCTACACACTTAAGGTTCGGTGACGCTAGGGTTGTAGGGATATGTATATGCAGTAAGCCGAATGTTGTTCGGAGTCCCGGATGAGATCCCGGACGTCACGAGGAGTTCCGAAATGGTCCGTAGGTAAAGAATTATATATAGGAAGTGCTGTTTCGGCCATCGGGACAAGTTTCGGGGTCACCGGTATTGTACTGAGACCACCGGAAGGGTCCCGGGGGATCCACCGGGTGGGGCCACCTGCCTCGGGGGCCACATGGGCTGTAGGGGGTGCGCCTTGGCCTACATGGGCCAAGGGCACCAGCCCCAAGAGGCCCATGCGCCTAGGGTTTCAAAAGGGGAAGAGTCCCACAAGGGGAAGGCACCCCCTAGGTGCCTTGGGGGGGAGGGAATCCTCCCTTGGCCGCCGCCCCCCTAGGAGATTGGATCTCCTAGGGCCGGTGCCCCCCCCCCTTGGCCCCCTATATATAGTGAGGGAAGGAGGGCCTCTTGAACCACGCCTTTGGTTGCCTCCTTCTCCCTCTCCAACACCTCCTCCTCCTCCATAGTGCTTGGCGAAGCCCTGACGGAGTACTGCAGCTCCATCACCACCACGTCGTCGTGCTGTTGCTGGAGCCATCTTCCTCAACCTCGCCTCTCCCTTGCTGGATCAAGAAGGAGGAGACGTCATCCGCTCCATACTTGTGTTGAACGCGGAGGTGCCGTCTGTTCGGCGCTAGAATCTCTGGTGATTTGGATCACGTCGTGTACGACTACCTCATCCCCGTTCTTTGAACGCTTCCGCTCGCGATCTACAAAGGTATGTAGATGCATCCGATCACTCGTTGCTAGATGAACTCATAGATGGATCTTGGTGAAACCGTAGGAAAATTTTTGTTTTCTGCTACGTTCCCCAACAGTGGCATCATGAGCTAGGTCTATGTGTAGTTCTTTTTGCGCGAGTAGAACACAATTTGTTGTGGGCGTAGATGTTGTCAACTTTCTTGCCGCTACTAGTCTTATCTTGCTTCAGCGGTATTGTGGGATGTAGCGGCCCGGACCAACCTTACACGTACGCTTACGTGAGACCGGTTCCACCAACTAACATGCACTAGTTGCATAAGGTGGCTGGCGGGTGACTGTCTCTCCTACTTTAGTTGGAGCGGATTCGATGAAAAGGGTCCTTATGAAGGGTAAATAGAAGTTAACAAATCATGTTGTGGCTTTCACGTAGGTAAGAAAACGTTCTTGCTAGAACCCTATTTCAGCCACGTAAAACTTGCAACAACAATTAGAGGACGTCTAACTTGTTTTTGCAGCAAGTGCTTTGTGATGTGATATGGCCAAAGTTGTGATGAATGATGAATGATACATATGTGATGTATGAGATGTTCATGCTATTGTAATAGGAATCATGACTTACATGTCGATGAGTATGACAACCGGCAGGAGCCATAGGAGTTGTCTTTATTTTTTTTATATGACCTGCGTGTCATTGAGAAACGCCATGTAAATTACTTTACTTTATTGCTAAACACGTTAGCCATAGTAGTAGAAGTAATAGTTGGCAAGCAACTTCATGGAGACACAATGATGGAGATCATGATGATGGAGATCATGGTGTCATGCCGGTGACAAGATGATCATGGAGCCCCAAGATGGAGATCAAAGGAGCTATGTGATATTTGCCATATCATGTCACTATTATTATTTGATTTCATGTGATGTTTATCATGTTTTGCATCTTGTTTACTTAGAGCGACGGTAGTAAATAAGATGATCCCTCATAATAATTTCAAGAAAGTGTTCCCCCTAACTGTGCACCGTTGCGACAGTTCGTTCGTTTCTAAGCACCACGTGATGATCAGGTGTGATGGATTCCAACGTTCACATACAACGGGTGTAAGACAGATTTACACATGCAAACACTTAGGTTGACTTGACGAGCCTAGCATGTACAGACATGGCCTCGGAACACAAAAGACCGAAAGGTCGAGCATGAGTCGTATAGAAGATACGATCAACATAAAGATGTTCACCGATGTTGGCTAGTCCGTCTCACGTGATGATCGGACACGGCCTAGTTGACTCGGATCATGTTATACTTAGATGACTAGAAGAGGGATGTCTATCTAAGTGGGAGTTCATTGAATAATTTGATTAGATGAACTTAGTTATCATGAACTTAGTCTAAAATCTTTACAATATGTCTTGTAGATCAAATGGCCAACGTAGTCCTCAACTTCAACGCGTTCCTAGAGAAAACCAAGCTGAAAGACGATGGCAGCAACTACACGGACTGGGTCTGGAACCTGAGGATCATCCGCATAGCTGCCAAGAAAGATTATGTCCTACAAGCACCGCTAGGTGAAGCTCCCGTCCCATAGAACCAAGACGTTATGAACGCTTGGCAGACACGTGCTGATGACTACTCCCTCATTCAGTGCGGCATGCTTTACAGTATAGAGCCGGGGCTCCAAAAGCGTTTTGAGAGACATGGAGCATATGAGATGTTCGAAGAGCTGAAAATGGTTTTTCAAGCTCATGCCCGGGTCGAGAGATATGAAGTCTCCGACAAATTCTTTAGCTGTAAGATGGAGGAAAATAGTTCTGTCAGTGAGCACATACTCACTATGTGTGGGTTGCATAACCGCTTGACTCAGCTAGGAGTTAATCTCCCGGATGATGCGGTCATTGACAGAATCCTCCAGTCGCTTCCACCAAGCTACAAGAGCTTTGTGATGAACTTCAATATGCAGGGGATGGAAAAGACCATTCCTGAAGTATTTGCAATGCTGAAATCAGCAGAGGTAGAAGTCAAGAAGGAACATCAAGTGTTGATGGTCAATAAAACCACTAAGTTCAAGAAGGGAAAGGGTAAAAAGAACTTCAAGAAGGATGGCAAGGGAGTTGCCGCGCCCGGTAAGCAAGCTGCCGGGAAGAAGCCAAAGTATGGACCCAAGCCCGAGACTGAGTGCTTTTATTGCAAGGGAAGTGGTCACTGGAAGCAGAACTGCCCCAAATACTTAGCAGACAAGAAGGCCGGCAAAACAAAAGGTATATGTGATATACATGTAATTGATGTGTACCTTACCAGTATTCGTAGTAGCTCCTGGGTATTTGATACCGGTGCAGTTGCTCAGATTTGTAACTCAAAGCAGGAGCTGCGAAATAAGAGGAAACTGGCGAAGGACGAGGTGACGATGCGCGTCGGGAATGGTTCCAAGGTCAATGTGATCGCCGTCGGCACGCTACCTCTACATTTACCTACGGGATTACTTTTAAACCTCAATAATTGTTATTTAGTGCCAGCTTTGAGCATGAACATTGTATCGGGATCTCGTTTAATTCGAGATGGCTACTCATTTAAATCCGAGAATAATGGTTGTTCTATTTATATGAAAGATATGTTTTATGGTCATGCTCCGATGGTGAATGGTTTATTCTTTCTCGAGCGTAATGCTACACATGTTCATAGTGTGAAAACCAAAAGATGTAAGGTTGATAATGATAGTCCCACATACTTGTGGCACTGCCGCCTTGGTCACATAGGTGTCAAACGCATGAAGAAGCTCCATGCAGATGGACTTTTAGAGTCTCTTGATTATGAATCATTTGACACGTGCGAACCATGCCTCATGGGTAAAATGACCAAGACTCCGTTCTCAGGGACAATGGAGCGAGCAACCAACTTATTGGAAATCATACATACGGATGTGTGCGGTCCAATGAGTGTTGAGGCTCGCGGTGGCTATCGTTTTGTTCTCACCCTCACTGATGACTTGAGTAGATATGGGTATGTCTACTTAATGAAACACAAGTCTGAGACCTTTGAAAAGTTCAAGGAATTTCAGAATGAGGTTGAGAATCAACGTGACAGAAAAATCAAGTTTTTGCGATCAGATCGTGGAGGAGAATACTTGAGTCATGAATTTGGCACACACTTAAGAAAATGTGGAATAGTTTCACAACTCACGCCACCTGGAACACCTCAGCGTAATGGTGTGTCCGAACGTCGTAATCGCACTCTATTAGATATGGTGCGATCCATGATGTCTCTTACCGATTTACCGCTATCTTTTTGGGGCTATGCTTTAGAGACTGCCGCATTCACTTTAAATAGGGCTCCGTCGAAATCCGTTGAGACGACACCGTATGAATTATGGTTTGGGAAGAAACCTAAGCTGTCGTTTCTAAAAGTTTGGGGATGCGATGCTTATGTCAAGAAACTTCAACCTGAAAAGCTCGAACCCAAGTCGGAAAAATGCGTCTTCATAGGATACCCTAAAGATACTATTGGGTATACCTTCTACCTCAGATCCGAAGGCAAGGTCTTTGTTGCCAAGAATGGATCCTTTCTAGAGAAGGAGTTTCTCTTGAAAGAAGTAAGTGGGAGGAAAGTAGAACTTGATGAAGTATTACCTCTTGAACCGGAAAATGGCGCAACTCAAGAAAATGTTCCTGAGGTGCCTGCACCGACTAGAGAGGAAGTTAATGATGATGATCATGAAACTTCAGATCAAGTTGCTACTGAACTTCGAAGGTCCACAAGGACACGTTCCGCACCAGAGTGGTACGGCAACCCTGTCTTGGAAATCATGTTGTTAGACAACGGTGAACCTTCGAACTATGAAGAAGCAATGGCGGGCCCGGATTCCGACAGATGGCTAGAAGCCATGAAATCCGAGATAGGATCCATGTATGAAAACGAAGTATGGACTTTGACTGACTTGCCCGATGATCGGCGAGCCATAGACAATAAATGGATCTTTAAGAAGAAGACAGACGCGGATGGTAATGTGACCATCCATAAAGCTCGGCTTGTCGCTAAGGGTTATCGACAAGTTCAAGGGGTTGCTACGATGAGACTTTCTCACCAATAGCGAAGCTGAAGTCCGTCCGAATTATGTTAGCAGTTGCCGCATACTATGATTATGAGATATGGCAAATGGACGTCAAATCGGCATTCCTTAATGGTTTCCTTAAGGAAGAATTGTATATGATGCAGCCGGAAGGTTTTGTCGATCCTAAGAATGCTGACAAGGTTTGCAAGCTCCAACGCTCGATTTATGGGCTGGTGCAAGCATCTCGGAGTTGGAACATTCGCTTTGATGAGATGATCAAAGCGTTTGGGTTTACGCGGACTTATGGAGAAGCCTGCGTTTATAAGAAAGTGAGTGGGAGCTCTGTAGCATTTCTCATATTATATGTAGATGACATACTTTTGATGGGAAATGATATAGAACTCTTGGACAGCATCAAGGCCTACTTGAATAAGAGTTTTTCAATGAAGGACCTTGGAGAAGCTGCTTATATATTGGGCATCAAGATCTATAGAGATAGATCAAGACGCCTCATAGGTCTTTCACAAAAGCACATACCTTGATAAGATATTGAAGAAGTTCAATATGGATCAATCTAAGAAGGGGTTCTTGCCTGTGTTACAAGGTATGAAATTGAGCTCAGCTCAATGTCCGACCACGGCAGAAGATATAGAAGAGATGAGTGTCATCCCCTATGCCCCAGCCATAGGTTCTATTATGTATGCCATGCTGTGTACCAGACCTGATGTAAACCTTGCCGTAAGTTTGGTAGGAAGGTACCAAAGCAATCCCGGCAAGGAACACTGGACAGCGGTCAAGAATATCCTGAAGTACCTGAAAAGGACTAAGGAAATGTTTCTCGTTTATGGAGGTGACGAAGAGCTCGTCGTAAAGGGTTACGTCGACGCTAGCTTCGACACAGATCTGGATGACTCTAAGTCACAAACCGGATACGTGTATATTTTGAATGGTGGGGCAGTAAGCTGGTGCAGTTGCAAGCAGAGCGTCGTGGCGGGATCTACATGTGAAGCGGAGTACATGGCAGCCTCAGAGGCAGCACATGAAGCAGTTTGGGTGAAGGAGTTCATCACCGACCTCGGAGTCATACCCAATGCGTCGGAGCCAATCAAACTCTTCTGTGACAACACTGGAGCTATTGCACTTGCCAAGGAGCCCAGGTTTCACAAGAAGACAAGGCACATCAAGCGTTGCTTCAACTCCATTCGTGAAAATGTTCAAGATGGAGACATAGATATTTGAAAAGTACATATGGACCTGAATGTAGCAGATCCGTTGACTAAACCTCTCCCTAGAGTAAAACATGATCAACACCAGAATTCCATGGGTCTTCGATTCATCACAATGTAACTAGATTATTGACTCTAGTGCAAGTGGGAGACTGTTGGAAATATGCCCTAGAGGCAATAATAAAAGCATTATTATTATATCTCCTTGTTCATGATAATTGTCTTTATTCATGCTACAATTGTATTATCCGGATATCGTAATACATGTGTGAATAACAGACACCAGCATGTCCCTAGTAAGCCTCTAGTTGACTAGCTCGTTGATCGACAGATAGTCATGGTTTCCTGACTATGGACATTGGATGTCATTGATAACGAGATCACATCATTAGGAGAATGATGTGATGGACAAGACCCAATCCTAAACATAGCATAAAGATCGTATAGTTCGTTTGCTAGAGTTTTTCCAATGTCAAGTATCTTTTCCTTAGACCATGAGATCGTGTAACTCCCGGATACCGTAGGAGTGCTTTGGGTATACCAAACGTCACAACGTAACTGGGTGACTATAAAGGTATACTACGGGTATCTCCGAAAGTGTCTGTTGGGTTGACACGGATCAAGACTGGGATTTGTCACTCCGTATGACGGAGAGGTATCACTGGGCCCACTCGGTAATGCATCATCATTATGAGCTCAAAGGTGACCAAGTGTCTGGTCATGGGATCATGCATTATGTTACGAGTAAAGTGACTTGCCGGTAACGAGATTGAACGAGGTATTGGGATACCGACGGTCGAATCTCGGGCAAGTAACATACCGATTGACAAAGGGAATTGTATACGGGGTTGCTTGAATCCTCGACATCGTGGTTCATCCGATGACATCATCGTGGAGTATGTGGGAGCCAACATGGGTATCCAGATCCCGCTGTTGGTTATTGACCGGAGAGTCGTCTCGGTCATGTCTGCATGTCTCCCGAACCCGTAGGGTCTACACACTTAAGGTTCGGTGACGCTAGGGTTGTAGGGATATGTATATGCAGTAACCCGAATGTTGTTCGGAGTCCCGGATGAGATCCCGGATGTCACGAGGAGTTCTGGAATGGTCCGTAGGTAAAGAATTATATATAGGAAGTGCTGTTTCGGCCATCGGGACAAGTTTCGGGGTCACCGGTATTGTACCGGGACCACCGGAAGGGTCCCGGGGGGTCCACTGGGTGGGGCCACCTGCCCCGGGGGCCACATGGGCTGTAGGGGGTGCGCCTTGGCCTACATGGGCCAAGGGCACCAGCCCCAAGAGGCCCATGCGCCTAGGGTTTCAAAAGGGGAAGAGTCCCACAAGGGGAAGGCACCCCCTAGGTGCCTTGGGGGGGAGGGAATCCTCCCTTGGCCGCCGCCCCCCTAGGTGATTGGATCTCCTAGGGCTGGCGCCCCCCCCCCTTGGCCCCCTATATATAGTGAGGGGAGGAGGGCCTCTTGAACCACGCCTTTGGTTGCCTCCTTCTCCCTCTCCAACACCTCCTCCTCCTCCATAGTGCTTGGCGAAGCCCTGACGGAGTACTGCAGCTCCATCACCACCACGCCGTCGTGCTGTTGCTGGAGCCATCTTCCTCAACCTCTCCTCTCCCTTGCTGGATCAAGAAGGAGGAGACGTCATCCGCTCCGTACGTGTGTTGAACGCGGAGGTGTCGTCTGTTCGGCGCTAGGATCTCCGGTGATTTGGATCACGTCATGTACGACTACCTCATCCCCGTTCTTTGAACGCTTCCGCTCGCGATCTACAAAGGTATGTAGATGCATCCGATCACTCGTTGCTAGATGAACTCATAGATGGATCTTGGTGAAACCGTAGGAAAATTTTTGTTTTTCTGCTACGTTCCCCAACAGTTATGTTCCCGGATTTTGCATTCCTTACACGGTTGGTTTATAATGGGAACCCCTTGACAGTTCGCTTTGAATAAAACTCCTCCAGCAAGGCCCAACCTTGGTTTTACCATTCGCCACCTAGCCTTTTCTTTTCCCTTGGGAGTCGCGCTCCCGAGGGTCATCATTATTTTAACACCCCCCCGGGGGCCAGTGCTCCTCTGAGTGTTGGTCCAACCTATCAGCCGCCGGTGGCCACCAGGGGCAACTATGGGTTGGCCTACCGGAAGTTTGGACAATCTGACTGTGCCCTGAGAACGAGATATGTGCAGGTCCTATCGGGATTTGTCGGCACATTCGGGCGGCTTTGCTGGACTTGTTTTACCATTGTCGAGGATGTCTTGTAACCGGGATGCCGAGTCTGATCAGATTGTCTTGGGAGAAGGAATATCCTTCGTTGACCGTGAGAGCTTGTGATGGGCTAAGTTGGGATACCCCTACAGGGATTGATCTTTCGAAAGTCGTGCCCGCGGTTATGGGCAGATGGGAATTTGTTAATGTCCGGTTGTAGAAAACCTGAAGTTGACCTTATTTAAAATACATCAACCGCGTGTGTTACCGTGATGGTCTCTTCTCGGCAGGGTCCAGGAAGTGAACACGGTGTTGGAGTAATGCTTGACGTAGGTTATTCTAGGATCACTTCTTGATCATAGTTGTTCGACCGTGCTTTTGCCTTCTCTTCTCGCTCTCATTTGCGTATGTTAGCCACCAAATATGCTAGTCGCTTGCTGCAGCTCCACCTCATACCTTTTACCCTACCTATAAGCTTAAATAGTCTTGATCGCGAGTGTGTGAGATTGCTGAGTCCTCGTGGCTCACAGATACTACCAAACAGTTGCAGGTGCCGATGATACCAGTGCAGGTGACGCAATCCAGCTCAAGTGGGAGCTCGATGAAGATCGTTTTTGTGTTGTTTCGTTTCCAGCTGATCAGTAGTGAGCCCAGTCAGGGCGATCAGGGTTCTTTCGCATTTGGGGTAGTCTTCTTTTATTTTGGTTCCGTAGTCGGACCTTGATTGTATCTGGATGATGTAATGCTTATTTATGTATTGTGTGAAGTGGCGATTGTAAGCCAATTATGTATCTCTTTCCCTTATGTATTACATGGGTTGTGTGAAGATTACCTCACTTGCGACATTGCTTTCAATGCGGTTATGCCTCCAAGTCGTGCTTCGACACGTGGGAGATATAGCCGCATTGAGGGCGTTACAAGTTGGTAATCAGAGTCTTCCCCGACCTTAGGAGCCCCCTGCTTGATCGAATCGTTGGCGTTGTTGAGTCTAGAAAAATGTTTTGAGTCATTTAGGAATTAGTGACAGTTTAGCATATTAGTGTTAACTTCTGATTGCTGATCTTCTTGCAGGCCGCCAAATGGAACTGCCGACTCTTTATCTGCACACGTGTAAACCGCCCACATGCTTGAGTACTAATCCTAAGCTTCTTCGTGTCCGTGAATCCACAACAAAGACAGTGCTTGCTGCTGCCCCATCAGTTATTGGACTTTCATCCTCTGTTGGTATGACAACTATGTCATGTCTATTTGTTAGGAGCGCTGTGAGAATAGGTTGTTCCTTGTTCATACATGCATGCGTTTGCAGGTCGTCATTCGCTAACACGATGCTCTGGATTTTGGGTTGATTGGGATGAGGAAAACAAAAAAGGTATTGTTTTGACTACTGCACATGTGATTCGCACGAAGTCCCCATCCTCAAATGACTGGCTAGGTAAAGATGAGTATGCTCCCAAGGCCAAGGTGAGTTGTTAAGGATAGGAAAATGGCAGTTTGTATTCACTTATTTTTTGTGCATGTAGTCTCATACTATAAATGTCATCATATTTTTTCTTTTCTAACTTCTAAGACATCATTGGTTTTCGAACAAATAAAAATATCTAAAACATCATATTTCACAACTTCTGTTTCAGGTTTTTGTTCACTTGCGGGATGCCACTACTCAGAAGGCCACCATGCTGTACTACGAGAAGCACTACAATCTTGCTATGCTTGAGGTTAGAGTAGAAGAACCTGTCCAGTTGCTCTCCTTCAATGATGACGTGAAAAGTGCTGAAGAAGTGTTTGAACTCGGAAGAGATGAAAGTTCATTTCTAACGATAGGTCATGGTATGGTGCAATATCTGAATCCCAACCTGCTTGAATGGCATCACTATCTGTATGTTCATGGCGCAGATGAGCATCCTAAGGTACAGATTGTAATCTATTCTGAGATTATTGTCTACATTGTTTCGTTATTTGGATAATGTCATCTGTTGTTTTATTTTGCAAAATGTTGGTATCAAAATTTAATGTTGCTAATACATATGTTCCAGTATGACAATGGAGGGCCAGTTATTGACTTTGATGGCAAGATTGTGGGAATGGTCGGCAACAGCACGAGAGGGTCCATTATCCCTTCATCCATTTTTTTACTGTTAAGAGTTAAACGCCTCTCCCATGGTTCTTACTCTTACGTTGAGTTGTTCCACTTCGATTTGTCCTGTCAAGTTATTTGTTGTATTTCTTTCAAATATAGTTTGCTGCCACGGGGGATAGCTGCCCCCAGGCTTGTTGCCATTGGACGCGTTGCCTTGGGATATGTGTCCTCAACTTGGTAGTAATCTAAAACCCAATTAGCATCTGATGATAAAGTTGCACAAACATACAAATGAGTGCTACTTACACCTGACATTGCGTACCATACTTATTACTTGAATTATCATGTCACACCAACATCAATGGTGAACATGTTGCTTGGATTTATGTGCCATATTTAAAGCTATACATGTATGTGTCGCTTTTGCATGCATGCATGAGCATACATTGTGGATTGCGCAAAAGAGGTACTGAGAACAAGCAAATACTGTAAGCTTGTCTTATTGCAGTCTACTTATTAGATTTACTCACGAGAATGAGTATCTCAAACTTTTGGCTGTTTGTGCTCATTACACGTGTCTTCATTACACTGTTGGGACCAGGTGTATGGTTAGTATGTGAAAAGTACAAAATTTCTCTGTTTATCCCAAGTTGTAGTAAATCGATGCGTGTTGATTTGCAAGAAAACCTGAATGGCAGTTTATATCGCGTGTTTTATTGAAACTGGATCCCATAGTTACAAACATACAATTTTATAGGCAGGCTTCCATACCTTTCCTGGCTTAAGAAGGATAGGAATGGGCCAGCACAAACATGATGTTTGTTGTTTGTTTATTTTCCCTGGCCAGAATTAAACATGATTGAAGCATATGCATGCTGTGTACGCACCATGCATGGGGTAAAAAACACATCATATAGACACGAAGGGTGAAACATATGCATGATGTCTAACTCGTTACCATGCATGGGTAGCAAGGTTTTCGAGTCGACAAGTCGGTCTGGGGTAGCGACTCTTGACGAGTCGTGCCGTGGCGATCGACTAGTCTCGACCAGTCTCGAGTAGTTGAGGTGTTTGAGTCGACTTCCAGTTATAACTCATCGACTAGTCGACGACTAGTGGCTACTAGTCGTTCGACTCGAAAACAGGGATGGGTAGACAAAGGCATAATAAAGTTGGATGTAGTCAGGTGTCGATCAATGCTCACCAGCAGCAGTCATTCACCTGGCGCTCCTACATTTTGCTTCGGCTTGCAAACGCCTGCCAAAGGAAGTAGAACTACAAAATAATCGCCATGTCATTCTCTTTATCATGTATGACTTATACATATCTAAACTATCATGATGTGGAAAGGATATTGTTAAGTTTGGTCTGTCCTGTTTTTATCTTTCTCTTGGCTCATGCAATAATGACCATAAAAAATTATTTGTTCAGTAATGCGTTTGTTGTCGTGTTTTATGTTTGTAGTGAGTATATTTAAATAGATTGCACAAGAGATTATTTAGCAAAATATATGTACAAGTGAGGTCAGGTGATGGACCGTCATGTGGCCTACATGGATAGAAGCAGGAATAGAACCACACTGATCAAGTTTGGCAAATGGTTCCTTATGAGAACTTTATGGGAAAATCAATTGTTACTTTATGGACTTCTATGTGTTATCAATATTATTTTATGGCAACTGTGCGGACGTAAAATTTGGTGAGAAGTTATGGTTTTATCTTAACCTTGATACCCTGTTATGCATACTGATTCCTCTTTGAAAGGAAATAATATCTTCTATTGATATAAATTTGAAGATGTTCATCAGTGCATTGTTCATAAAAAATTGATAGGTTTTGGTTCTATTGTAATATGCCGTTCTGTTTGGACATATTTGATGTAATAAAAACTCGATATTGTTTTGGTTATATTGTAATATGTCGTTCTGTTTTGGTTCTATTGTATATGTCAAATTCTGTTTACACATCCTTTCGGAGTATTTTTGAACTTCATGATGTCAAAAAATTGTGGTAGTATTGGCAATCTTATGATATGATAGCCATAATTCGGTTCCTAACTGAAATGACTCATTTAAAAGGGTTACATCTTATGGTATTGTTTCTTTCACTAAATGGTTGTTTGTAGGTGCATGTCTCGACCCCACCTTGGATTGAAGTTTTCTGCAATCAAGCTTTTAGATCCTCCTCTTATCGAGCAAATATTGGTCAAGTGTAGCATTGATGGCGGTCTTATTGTTCAAGAGGTATATATAAATGTTTGCGCCACTTCTGAGGATTTTTATCGTCTCATGCGTATTGAGTGGTTATTGTTGATAACTGAATCTAGGTGTCAGAAGGATCTCCCGCTGAGAAACTTGGATTTCGAGTGGGTGATGTCACTGAATGCTTAAATGGAGAACACGTCTCTACCACAGTTGAGGTGGGTGCGCTATTGATTTATTAGGCTTCAAGTAAATTAAAATAGAAATAAATTAGATTTGTGTTACATTCTGTTAATTTGTTAATTTTTGCTATTTATTGTTGGCGTTGTTAGCTAGAGAACATGTTGCTGAGTAAGTATGTGGAAGGATGAAGTGGTCTTAATTCTGAGGTGGATATTGAGGTGAGTTTACCTGTATGTCTCAATTATGTTTTTTTGTTTGATCTGTTCTGTTTGTGGCGTATGTTAGTGAAAGTGCATTATATCGACTAGAGGGGGATGAATAGGCGATTTTTATGAAAGTCTTCAAAACGTGGAAGTTATGAAGACAAACAGAGTGAACAAGCCTATCACTATGCAGCGGAAGGTAGATTACACAACGCAAGCCATAGTCAAATATACAATACAGTGAAAGCACAGAGACAAATAGCTTCAGTGTAATGAGGATCAGGTTGGAAGAAGTTATGAAGCCAAACAGATCATACAGTCAGGTTGTGAAGACAGAAGATAAAGCAAGCATGCAATAGCTTCACAATGTGTACTGGTAAGTAAAGGGAGGTGAAGATGAAACCAGTGACACGTTGAAGACAATGATATGTTGGACCAGTTCCAGTTGCTGTGACAACTGTACGTCTGGTTGGAGCGGCTAGGTATTTAAACCAAAGGACACACAGTCCCGGACACCCAGTCCTGAACACGCAGCTCAGGACACCCAGTCCTCACCGTTTTCTCCTTGAGCTAAGGTCACACAGACCCCGCCTAATCACTCTGGTAAGTCTTCAAGGTAGACTCCCAAACCTTCACAGACTTCGTTCACCGGCAATCCACGATTCCTCTTGGATGCTCAGAACGCGACGCCTAACCGTCTGGAGGATGCACAGTCCTCAAGTGTAATAAGTCTTCAGATCACTCAGACAAGAAGACTCAAGTGATGCCCAATTACTCTGGCTCTGGGTGGTTAGGGATTTTCTCCTCACTAAGGATTTTCTCTCAAAGGCTTCGAGGTGGGTTGCTCTCAAACGACAAAAGCCGTGCACTGAAATCTGAGCAGCCAACCGTTTATGGTTGTAGGGGTGGACTATTTATAGCCGCTTGGCAACCCTGACCTGATTTGTCCGAAATGACCCTGGGTCACTAAGGAACTGACACGTGTACTAACGGTCGGATTTTGAACTCTCACGGCAACTTTACTTGGGCTGCAAGTAAAGCTGACTTGTCTGACTCTGGACAAGATTTTCTCTCGTTGTCTTCACTCGAAGACATAGGATTTGAATTAGGCATCACTTCAGTCATCCTGACTGGTTCTCTTGGACCCCACTTAACAGTACGGTGGTTCCTATGACACAACATGAATAAAGTAAAACTACGAAGGATCTAAGTCTTCGAGTTCCAAAGGCTTCATGGGGAGTCTTCATATGTCATTGTCTTCGACATGAATGTCTTCATGAACCACCATTGTCTTCAATGTCTTCGTACATTTTTGGGGGCTCATCTCTGGTAGCTAAACCGAATCAATGAGGGACTTCTACCTGTGTTATCCTGTAATTCTCACAAACACATTAGTCCCTCAACTAGGTTTGTCGTCAATACTCCAAAACCAACTAGGGGTGGCACTAGATGCACTTACAATCTCCCCCTTTTTGGTGATTGATGACAAACTAGTTGAAGTTTTCAACGGGGAATATAATTTGTGAAATTGTAAAGGAATTGTCTTCATAAGCTGCAAGGGCTCCCCCTGAAGATGTGCATATAAGTGATTTGCTTCTGGAATGCAAATGCACATAGTAGGTTGTATTTGTGTGAATCCACTTCAACTTATGATGACAATCCATCATGCACGTAAAGATATATGAAGATAATGATATGCATAATGAAAAATGGACGTCTGCGAAATGATAAGAGTGCGGAAATTATTGTCGTACATGCGGAATTTATCTTCGCAAAAACACAGTGGCAAACATAGTAGCAGACGACCATCAAGTTTAAGTGTTACAACTCAAAGAACCAAATGTAGCAAAACGAGAGTTTTAAGCACGAAGCAAAATGCAAAATATAAAGCACCCGCCCATATTATTGACCCGCTTGAAGACTATAAACATCATATGCGTCTCCCCCTTTTGTCAGTGATGACCAAAAAGGTTTGAAGACATAGAGTTTTCTATGCGTTCCCAGGCGCAGCAGGGTCGGTGGAGGTGGCGAGCTTGGTGCAGTGACGACGCGCGCCGAAGAAGGTGGCGCTGATGTAGCGTCGTCTTCTTCCTCAATGATTTTTCCCGTCACTGTGGCAGCAGAGGAAGAGAACTCGGATTCTTCAAGAGACGGAGTCCCACGCAACACAGCTCTTCTAGGGGGTGTGGAGTCAAACTTGAATCTCTCTTTGAAGCCATCCTCTTGCAGTTCGGCTTCAGTGCACATCATTGTGAGGCCTTTCCAAGTGCGGCGACAGGTTTCATGTGCGACGAAGGCATTCTTGGTGGCCAGATTCCTGATGCGATTGACGTCTTGCATGATACTGCGCATCTGCCTCTTGAGCCAGTCGTGATGCCTATCTTGCTTTTGATGCAGAGCCACAAGAAGTTCACGATCAGTGAGTGTACGAGCGCGTTTCTTGGGTCTCTGTGCAGCTTCGCTGTCAGTGGCTTCAGTGGATGCAGGGGCACGTGTGGTGCCAGCCATTGGATAGACTCTGGAAATGGCTTCAACACCTTCATCATGTTGAGTGAAGCTTTGGTGTTCTGCATTCTGAAGACTTAGTGGCTGTTTGGCAGGCTCAGGATAAATAGCTTCAGCAGAGGTGTCCACATCAGGTAAGAAGATTCTGTGGTTGCGGGCTGAGGGTTAATAGGATATGGCAGAGTGGAGCTTGATGAGCCTCATAACCCATGGAGCATAAATCTTCAGACCAAAGAGATCTGAGCCAGACGCAGCAAGTTGACGTATGAAGAGATCCTGGGCATTGAAGCATTTGCCGTGCAGGATGCAGAAGATGAGAGTCTTCATGGCACCTTCAACCTTGGCATATCGAGAGTGCCCCTTAATGGGCCATAGAGTCCGCCTGATGATGTGATGGATAGTTCTAGGCAGGTACTCTAAGTCTTCAATGAAGAACTCCATCGGATAAGGTGCGTCAGAAGGCAATGGCTTCATCATTGAGAGCATCTGACTCATATTTGGCTCAGGTCGCTGAAATATGCTCTCAACAGCTTCAGCATGGAGTTGACAGCCTTCTTCGAAGAGGTCGCCTGGAGAGGGTAGGCCGGTGAGCTCAATGATATCAAATGCATTGGCTTCATGATGAACGTTGCCGGTCATCCACTCCAGGACCCAAGTCTTCGGATCTCTGTTGTAGCCCTTGATGTGCAATGTGGCATAGAACTGGAGCAGAAGCTCTTCGTTCCAGTGCTCTTCATCCGTGACAAACGGTAGCAGGCCAACTTGCTTGAAGCAGTCCAGGGCTTCTTCCAGACCAGGCAGACCAGCAAAAGCTTCAACTTCAAGGCGCTGATGTGGAAAGATACGGCTCTGGTTGTAGAGGACGCAGGAGTAGTAGCTGCGCTGTGGGTAGCTCCAGAACCTATCTGACACAATCTTTTCCCTTGAGTAAGGGTTCTTGGAGCTGTTGAAGAAGGTGTTATCTGCCCTGAAGCTATTGACATTGAAGGAGCCAGGAGCAGTGGCTGGACCTGGGAACCTTGGCAGTCGTGGGATTGGCTTCTGTACCTGGGGCCTGTGCGCAACATGATAGTTGAACTGTGGTCCGGCCGCAGACACAGGCACAGAAGGGTCAGAGGCAGTAGCTTCAGTATCTCTTGAAGCTGTTGGTTGGTCGGGCTCCACAAATGCTTCAGTATTATGTGTGGCAGCCGCAGTGGTGTCAGTCTCCTTGAGAACTTCTTCTTGCTGGTGTGGGGGAGATGGAGCTGGAGGTTCTTCATGCTCTTCTGCATGTTCTTCGGCTGGTGCAGCCGGAATGTCGTCAGCAGTCTGAGCCCTTGGCCCTTTGCGAAGCCTACGGAATGCAGGCTACGCCGGTGGAGTTGCAGTGGGCTGGGGCTCATCCTCTTCCTCCTGCGGGCGATCTGCCCACGATGCATCTTGGGTGATTGGCGTCAAGGGACGACCAATGCTGATCATTTCGCTCGTTTCGAGCTGAGGAAGGACTGCATCACCTTGCACATTGTCTTGGAGACCAATGTCTTCAGCAGCGTTGGGGTCGGCTGCTGGAATGTCTTCAGCATGCGGAGCCTCTGTGAGAGCAGGCTCATGCACGGTCATCTGACGATCTTCATGAGGAAAGCGAACGGAAAGGGGTTCGACTATCAAGGGCTCTGTGGGAGCAGCCCGAGACTTCTTTGACTTGCGCTTCTTGATGGTGGGGTCTGAAGGAGAGGCTTCAGGGTGTTTCCTCTTCCTTGCTTTAGCTTCGGCTATCCTTGTCTTCTTAAGCTCTGAAGCGGTTGAGCGGTGCTTTGGCTTCGAGCTAAGCTTGGTGGTGGGGAAGACAGTCGGAACAGCTTCTTGGCGTGAGGCCTCTTCTTCAGCCACAGTGGGCGTCTTCTTTTTCTTAGCGGCCATCCTGGGGTCGATGCCGGGACGCCCAAGTACCTTTCGCTTCTCGGCCTCATTGTAGACCTGCACACAGAGATCAGCCAAATTCTTCATGCGCTCGCGTGAACCCTGAGCCTCTGCACGTTTCTGCATAAAGTTTTCTTTCAACTCGTGCAGCATGACTTTGAAGTCTTTGACTTCTTGGACACTGAGCGTGGCCATGTTCTGCTTGAACTGAGCCTTTTCAAAATCTATCTTTTGCTTCAGTTCCACGATGCGCTGGGCAATTGCGAGTTCTGAAGCAATAGCTCCTTGGAAGGCTACGCTGAGGCCAATGGGCAGCTGCAGATCATCAAAGCTGATGTTGGGTGTGTCAAACCACTTATCTATGAAGTTGTGGATGATTGTTGCATCGAACAGAGGCAGATTGTTGAAGATTTCAGCCTCCTCCTTGCTCTTGATTAGCTGCTCAAGAGCGTCATCGGCAAGATCGTCGTCACTTGACAGATCAATGGCCTCGCAGCGTAGAACGGCAGCGGCAGTGAGTTCTTTGCTAGTGTGTGGCTATGGCTTCTTGGCGTCTTGAGGCTTGGAGACTCTTGATAAGTCTTCAGACTGCACACTTGCTTCAGGAGGTGCAGTGGCCAATGGATTCGCTCTGGAGATCTTGGGAGAAGCGGCTGGCTTGGAAGCTTTTGGCTTCTTCTTCATCTGCTTTGGCTCCGGGGCAGCAGGAGCATCATCAGACTCAGTGTCTGCTGGAGGCTCGTTCACGGCAGTCCCTTGGACTATAATGCGAGTGATGAGGCCTTCAAGATTGGCAAACGGCCCGATGACATTGGGATTCGCGTCGCGTGTGCCATCTGCCCTTGGTTTGGAGGGACCAGGGTTGAAGTCCAACCCAAACTCCTTCTTGTTTTGCTTCGCAGAGTTCTGGGAAAATTGGAAGTTGCTCTTGAACAGAGTGTCATCGCGACACCAGAGAAGGGATGATGGATGTGCGTCAGCTGGCTGTTGTCCCCTGACCATGCATGGAAAGAAGCCTTGCGCAATGGCTTCGTCTCTGGTTCGGGGTACGAGATTTTTGTACAAGACATCTCCCCATGGCCTCGTGAGGGCGTACTTCTCTGCATATTCCTTGGTGACGAAGCGGTAATGGAACCACTGCTCTGCCCAATATCTTCGAATCCATTGGATTCGTGTCTTGCGCTGACCATAGCTCTCCTCGGGATCAGTTTGGTACGTTTCTGCCAAATCTTCAGGCAGATCTTTAGATGTGTCACCACGTCTCTGTCTGCCTCCTTTCCTTGATTGTTTTTCTGTTGCCATGAAGCTTAACTTGGAAGGCTTCAAGAGATTCAAAGTCTTCAAAGGCTTCCTTTTGCTTGACCAACAGGAACTTGCTTCAGGTGAATTGATGTGACGCTGTAGGAACTCTGCAAATGAATGCAGACTATGAGAACCAAAAGATTCTCCCACGGACATGTACCTGTGACAGCATTAAGGTGCGAGGGAAGGGGAAGAGGTCATATGCATTCTCAGAAGATTTTGAAGATAAATCAGTTTAGAAGATATTGACCTCATCATGCGAAGACATTCACTTTATAGAAAAGAAGTTGGTTCCAGATTTGTACGAACCCATAGATCAGTACAAGTGAGGAATCTAACTACTTCATGAAGAACAAGTGAATATACTAGGCAATTTATGAGATACAGATGAGAGGGATGAAACTTTGTGTGAATGGAAACCTCTTTTGGCGGAAAGTGATGGAGCTATAGGATCAAAAGAGGCTGTAAAAAGACTTGTTATTTACCAGACTTGGAATTGCTAGACGAGGTGAGAGTTGAGGCCGAGCAGTTCGATCCTCCGTGCCCTAACTTGGCGACGGAAGAGACCTAGGGCGACGCCGGAGAGACTGATGTACGCTGTCGGCGTGAGAACGGCGTCGGAGAGGTCGCGGCAGTGAAGCACTTCTTCGCCGGCGTCGTTGAGAGTTAGCGGTGGCGCTAGGGTTTGTGCGAGGGAGGAAGAAGAGATAATGACTGCAGTGAAACGTGTATTTATAGGGATATGGGTGGCACTGCGCTATTACTCAGGTGCCCCTGGCGATTCGCATCTGATCAGTACATGGCCAGCATGCAGAATTGTGGGGGCAGTTTCACCCCACGCACGCCTGGTTTGTCGGGAGTCGTTCCTACTTCTCCGGAATTCTAGTTGATGGAAAAACATTGAAAACTGTTTTAAAGTTTGTCTCTGTGTCTTCTTCTGACAAGGATGCAGTGAAGACATTTGACAGTTTCAATAGAGTGCATATGACTTGGAGAGATAGAGTTTGAGTTAGGAAGCATGGAGAGGTTAGGGTCCGATCACATTCACTTAGTTCAAAAGATTCAAACAAGAAGACATAGCTATAAGTGAATGCTGTAGAGGACAGAACACCAGTACATATATACTCAACATAGTGAAGACAATCATGAAGACATGTTGAGATTGAAGCCAAACCAAATGTGAAGACATAACAAATGTAATGCCATGAGTGAAACACTTCAAGCAGAAAAATTTTGGTGGTGGCGCTACCCACCGTATAGGAAGTATTGGACCCAGACACGGCGCACAATTATCGTGGCGCTCCGAGGTCAAATTCCACGTTAATGTATTCACACTTAGAATGTATGTCTTCATTGATTGAAGATATACGTTACTTTGTGTGTTGCACATCTAAGTCATCATCATGCATAAGTGTTAGGATGTGTGCCTGATCACAGGACATTTGAGGATTCCAAGATATTTAGTTCACACCGTAACTTGCAAAATCTCTTCTCATCCAAGGGCTTGGTGAAGATATCTGCCAATTGCTCTTCAGTGTTGACGTGTATGATATCAATGTCTTCCTTTGCAACATGATCTCTGAGAAAATGATGACGAATTTCAATGTGCTTTGTCTTCGAGTGCTGAACTGGGTTGTTGGCGATCTTGATGGCGCTTTCGTTGTCGCAGTAAAGTGGCACTTGCTTCAGATGAATGCCATAATCCTTGAGGGTTTGCTTCATCCATAGAAGCTGAGCGCAGCAGGATCCAGCAGCAATGTATTCAGATTCAGCAGTGGAGAGAGATACACAGTTCTGCTTCTTTGAAGACCAACAGACAAGAGATCGTCCCAGAAAGTGACATGTGCCTGATGTGGACTTCCGATCAACCTTGTCACCAGCGTAATCAGCGTCCGAAAATCCAACCAGATCAAACTCTGAGCCCTTTGGATACCATAACCCTAGAGTTGGGGTGTGAGCCAAATATCGAAGAATTCGCTTCACAGCTAAGTGATGCGACTCCTTTGGTGCCGCTTGAAACCGAGCACACATGCAAACACTAAGCATAATATCTGGCCTAGATGCACATAAATAAAGCAAAGAACCAATCATGGAGCGGTATACCTTTTGATCGAACTCTTTACCATTGTCGTCAGGACCCAGATGATGTTTGGCTGGCATTGGTGTTGTGAAGCCTTTGCAGTCTTGCATACCGAACTTCTTCAGGCAGTCTTTGAGATATTTCTCTTGAGATATGAAGATGCCATTGTGTTGTTGCCGTATCTGAAGACCGAGGAAGAATTTCAGCTCCCCCATCATAGACATCTGATATTGCTCTTGCATCATATATCCGAACTCCTCACTATACTTCTGATTGGTGCAGCCGAAGATAATGTCATCCACGTATATTTGGCACACAAACAGTTCGCCATCATATATCTGTGTGAAGAGAGTGGGATCCAGGGAACCAGGTATGAAGCCTTTGCTCTTCAGGAAGTATTTGAGCGTATCATACCAGGCCCGAGGGGCTTGTTTGAGGCCATATAGTGCCTTTTTGAGCTTGTACACCATGTCAGGATGTTTTGGATCTTCAAACCCAGGTGGTTGTGCAACATACACTTCTTCTTCAATTTTTCCATTGAGGAAGGCACTTTTTACATCCATTTGATACAGGATTATGTTGTGATGATTTGCATAGGCCAGCAGTATACGGATGGCTTCAAGTCTGGCAACAGCAGCAAATGTTTCATCGAAGTCAATGCCTTCCACTTGAGTATATCCTTGAGCAATGAGACGAGCCTTGTTTCTGACGACTTGGCCATGCTCATCTTGCTTGTTGCGGTATATCCATTTGGTGCCTATTATGTTATGCTTCCGTGGATCAGGACGCTTAACCAACTTCCATACATTGTTCAGCTCAAATTGTTGAAGCTCTTCTTGCATAGCTTGAATCCATTCAGGTTCCATAAAGGCTTCATCAATTTTCTTGGGTTCAGTGATTGAAACGAATGCGAAGTGTCCGCAGAAGTTTGCCAGTTGAGTTGCCCTTGAACGAGTCAGTGGACCAGGTGCATTGATGCTATCAATTATCCTGTCAATCTGCACTTCATTGGCAACACGAGGATGTAGGGGTCAAAGACTTTGCTCTTGCTGATCTACGTTGTCATGGGGAGGAATGTCTTCAAGCTGAGCATTGTCTTCATGTGGATCAGGTGCTGAGATGATAAGTTCTTCTTCAGGACGGGCTTTAGTAGGTATAATCTCTCCAGTTCCCATTAGCTTGATTGATTCGCTAGCTGGAACTTCATCTAGCACATCTGGTAGTTGCTCTCTTTGTGACCCATTGGTCTCATCAAACCGCACATCCACTGTTTCAACCACTTTGTAGTGAAAGAGATTGAAGACTCTGTAGGAGTGCGAATCCTTTCCATATCCAAGCATGAAGCCCTCATGTGCTTTTGGAGCAAATTTTGAGGTGTGGTGAGGGTCCTTGATCCAGCATCTTGATCCAAATACTCTGAAGTAACTTACATTTGGCTTCTTGCCAGTCAGAAGTTCATAAGATGTCTTGTTCAGCAGCTTGTGAAGATATACACGGTTGATAGTATGGCATGCAGTGTCAATGGCTTCAGTCCAGAATTTTCTTGGTGTCTTGTACTCATCTAACATTGTTCTGGCCATCTCAATGAGTGTTCTGTTCTTGCATTCGACGATGCCATTCTGTTGTGGCGTGTATGGAGCTGAGAATTCATGAGTGATGCCCAATGTATCAAGATATGTGTCAAGGCCGGTGTTCTTGAATTCTGTGCCATTGTCACTTCTGATGTGCTTTATCTTGGCGCCATAATTGTTCATTGCCCGATTTGCGAAGCGTCTGAAGACATCCTGCACTTCAGTCTTGTAAAGGACTATGTGCACCCAAGTATATCTAGAGTAATCATCAACAATGACAAAGCCATAGAGGCAAGAAGTAGTGGAGAAAGTTGAGTAGTGGGTAGGACTGAAGAGATCCATGTGAAGCAGTTCGAAGGGTTGAGTAGTGGTCATGATTGTCTTCGAAGGATGTTTTGCCCTTGTCATCTTCCCAGCTTCACAGGCACCGCATAAGTGATCTTTCTTTAACTTGACGCCCTCGATGCCTATGACATGCTTCTTCTTCGCAAGGGTGTGGAGGTTCCTCATGCCAGCATGCCCAAGTCTTCGATGCCAAAGCCAGCATTCTGAAGCCTTTGCGAGAAGACAAACTGCAAGCTGTGGCCCTGCGGAGAAATCTACCACGTACAAATCATCTTTTCGATACCCTTCAAACACTAGAGACTTGTCAGATTCCATTAGTACCAGACAACGATATTTTCCAAAGATTACAATCATGTTTAAATCGCAAAGCATTAAGACAGACATTAAGTTGAAGCCAAGGGATTCAACAAACATGACTTTATCCATGTGTTGATCCTTTGAGATTGCAACTCTACCTAGACCCAGTACCTTACTTTTACCAGTGTCAGCGAATGTGATGTGGCTCTTGTCGGATGGACGTAAGGTTGAGTCCATAAAGAGACTTCTCTTGCCAGTCATGTGATTTGTACACCCACTGTCAATAATCCATTCTGAAGACTCTGAAGTCACTGGTGTCGTACCCTTGGCACCACGTGCCATGAAGCAGTAGGTGGGAGTAGAGTCGTCCTTGTCATTTGCATCGGTGATGGTGATGGAGTCATTGTCTTCAGTGTTGAAGATGGACTTGGCTACATAGGCTGTAGCCAAACTCGCAATGCCTGAATTAGACTCCTCCTCAGACTCCACCTCTGCCTCCTCAGAAGCGGACTCCTCCTCTGAATCCATTTCCTTGCCAACAAACGCACGAGCCTTGCCAGATGAACTCTTCTTGTGTGATGAAGACTTTGAGGAAGACTTGGACGAAGACTTTGAGTGTTTCTTCGTCTTCTTATCGTCAGAGTCATATTCCTTGCTCTTCTTCTTCTTTCTGTTCTCATTGTCCCACTGTGGGCATTCAGAGATGAAGTGTCCAGTTTTCTTGCACTTGTGACAAGTTTTCCTCTTGTAGTCATGCGCAGAAGCTTCATCATTCCTTGAGCTTGATCATGAAGACTTTTTGAAGCCTTTCTTCTTGGTGAATTTCTGGAACTTCTTCACTAGCATTGCAAGTTCCCTTCCAATGTCTTCAGGATCATCAGAACTGCTGTCAGATTCTTCTTCAGATGATGACACAGCTTTTGCCTTCAAGGCACGAGTTCGCCCATAGTTTGGACCGTAGATATCTCTTTTCTCAGAAAGCTGAAACTCATGTGTGTTGAGCCTCTCAAGTATGTCAGACGGATCAAGTGTCTTGAAGTCTGGACGTTCTTGAATCATCAGGGCTAGGATGTCAAATGAACTGTCAAGTGATCTTAGCAGCGTCTTGACGATTTCATGTTTGGTGATCTCAGTGGCGCCGAGGGCTTGAAGCTCATTTGTGATGTCAGTGAGCTGGTCAAATGTGTGCTGGACATTCTCATTGTCATTTCGCTTGAAGCGGTTGAAGAGATTGCGAAGAACACTGATTCTCTGATCTCTCTGGGTTGAGATGCCTTCATAGACCTTGGAGAGCCAGTCCCAGACCAGCTTGGATGTCTTCAAGGCACTCACACGGCCGTACTGTCCCTTGGTCAGATGACCACAGATAATATTCTTGGCAGTGGAGTCCAGTTGAGTGAACTTCTTGACATCAGCCGCAGTGACACCTTCTCCAGCCTTGGGAACGCCATTTTCGACGACATACCATAGGTCGACGTCAATGGCTTCAAGATGCATGCGCATCTTATTCTTCCAGTAGGGATATTCAGTTCCATCGAAGACGGGGCACGCATCGGAGACTTTAATTATCCCTGCAGTCGACATAGCTAAAACTCCAGGTGGTTAAACCGAATCACACAGAACAAGGGAACACCTTGCTCTGATACCAATTGAAAGTGCGTTATATCGACTAGAGGGGGGGTGAATAGGCGTTTTTTATGAAAGTCTTCAAAACATGGAAGTTATGAAGACAAACAGAGTGAACAAGCCTATCACTATGCAGCAGAAGGTAGATTACACAACGCAAGCCATAGTCAAATATACAATACAGTGAAAGCACAGAGACAAATAGCTTCAGTGTAATGAGGATCAGGTTGGAAGAAGTTATGAAGCCAAACAGATCATACAGTCAGGTTGTGAAGACAGAAGATAAAGCAAGCATGCAATAGCTTCACAATGTGTACTGGTAAGTAAAGGGAGGTGAAGATGAAACCAGTGACACGTTGAAGACAATGATATGTTGGACCAGTTCCAGTTGCTGTGACAACTGTACGTCTGGTTGGAGCGGCTAGGTATTTAAACCAAAGGACACACAGTCCCGGACACCCAGTCCTGAACACGCAGCTCAGGACACCCAGTCCTCACCGTTTTCTCCTTGAGCTAAGGTCACACAGACCCCGCCCAATCACTCTGGTAAGTCTTCAAGGTAGACTCCCAAACCTTCACAGACTTCATTCACCGGCAATCCACAATTCCTCTTGGATGCTCAGAACGCGACGCCTAACCGTCTGGAGGATGCACAGTCCTCAAGTGTAATAAGTCTTCAGATCACTCAGACAAGAAGACTCAAGTGATGCCCAATTACTCTGGCTCTGGGTGGTTAGGGCTTTTCTCCTCACTAAGGATTTTCTCTCAAAGGCTTCGAGGTGGGTTGCTCTCAAATGACAAAAGCCATGCACTGAAATCTGAGCAGCCAACCGTTTATGGTTGTAGGGGTGGACTATTTATAGCCGCTTGGCAACCCTGACCTGATTTGTCCGAAATGACCCTGGGTCACTAAGGAACTGACACGTGTACTAACGGTCGGATTTTGAACTCTCACGGCAACTTTACTTGGGCTGCAAGTAAAGCTGACTTGTCTGACTCTGGACAAGATTTTCTCTCATTGTCTTCACTCGAAGACATAGGATTTGAATTAGGCATCACTTCAGTCATCCTGACTGGTTCTCTTGGACCCCACTTAACAGTACGGTGGTTCCTATGACACAACATGAATAAAGTAAAACTACGAAGGATCTAAGTCTTCGAGTTCCAAAGGCTTCATGGGGAGTCTTCATATGTCATTGTCTTCGACATGAATGTCTTCATGAACCACCATTGTCTTCAATGTCTTCGTACATTTTTGGGGGGTCATCTCTGGTAGCTAAACCGAATCAATGAGGGACTTCTACCTGTGTTATCCTGCAATTCTCACAAACACATTAGTCCCTCAACTAGGTTTGTCGTCAATACTCCAAAACCAACTAGGGGTGGCACTAGATGCACTTACAGTTAGCACTAAGAATATGCAATTTTTTACTGTATAGGTTCGGGTATTTCATATTCGCAGAAGTCTTTGGAGAAGTAAAACATTAACTGTAAAAGTATTTGATGACGCAGAAGTCATTGTGAGAGGAGGTATGCATCCTTCGCCAACCAAGTTCCTTCGTTTTGTAGTGGGAAATTCACATTTGTGCCACTAATCTCCGCTCAAGACATGCATTATGCCATTTTCTTGGAATATACATTTGCCATCAGTTACTCCCGCCATGTGCCCTACTTTTGGCACCACATGCCGTCACTGTTCGCTCAGCCCTAATTTGATGTAGTTGGGCGTTGTGTCAACAACAACAACAACAACAAAACCTTTTTCTTTTTATGTTTATATAGTCCCAAACAAGTTGGGGTAGGCTAGAGCTGAAACCCATAAGATCTCACAACCAACTCATGGTTGTGGCACATGGATAGCAAGCTTCCACGCATCCGTGTCCATGGCTAGTTCTTTGGTGATACTCCAATCCTTCAGATCTCTCTTTACAGACTCCTCCCATGTCAAGTTCGGTCTACCCCGACCTCTCTTTGACATCATCATGTAGTTGGGCGTTGTGTAAAGACGAAAAATACCCTTAGGCAGACGTAGCACACAAAAACCATCTCAGTGCACACACCTCACATCGAAGATGCAGGTATGAGCACTTGCCATTTCAAGCATCAGGTCTCACAAGTCTCTACTTTCAAAAGCATCAGGACTCTGTAACTGTCATTACAATTTTTTCCAAAGCATCATATGAGGACTGCATAATTGACATTGCAAGTGTTCCAAAAGCATCAGAACTACATAATTGACATTGCAAGTGTTCCAAAAGCATCAAAACTGCATAATTGTCATTATAAGTTTAAAAGAACATTACAACTACATGCTCGCAGTTACACATCTGGAACCAACATTTTTACATGGCAATAGTATATATTGCATATGCTTCTGCCTCCAAACTTTTGCTTCTGACCAATCTTTAGCTTTAGACTTGTACTTCTTTTGATTAAGGTCCTTCTAAACCGATGGGAGAATTGTATGATCTTCAAATTTCTTGGTTGCAATCCTTGCATGCGGTCAATTTTCTCCATTAATTGCTGCCTAGTGGCATCCAAAGAATCAAGAATGGGCAGGCCTTCTAATTCCCTGACCTTACTGTTGAAGAACTCTCCTAGAATGTATTGACCTTCTGCCATAATTTTGAGTGGTGTTCATCTAAGTATTTCTTCACTTTAGGTTTTGCACAGATTTTCTCAATGTAGCCAATATGCTTTATAGGGAGTTAAGTATGTGCACTGCAAAATCAAGCATGTATCATAGGAAGTTAAGTATGACCACTAATTTGTCTCATAAGTTATCATCAAACAAAGGCCCTTTGGACTTCTTCAAAACATAAGTAGAGAGGTGCCTCATGCACTCTTTGTGCTGCACTCTGACAAAGACGCTATTGGATGCACTCTTCAGCCTCTTGCATCCATATGTGTGAATGACTAGATCAGCTGGACGACCAGTGACTTGTTGTAGTATCTCTATGAACGAAGTCCAGGTCTCAGTGAATTCTGCATCCATAACACCATAGGCTACTGGGTACAACCAATTTTGGCCATCAATACCACAAGCAGCCGCGAAATTGTCTTCCAAATTTACCTGTTTGAGCAGTTGATTCTACAGAAATCTGTGGTCTAAACCCTCTTAAGAGATTGTTCCAACATGGTTTCGTTGACACAAACAATCTCTTGGTGTAGAATGAGTGGATCATACTAGGAATGCTGACTGCTTACTCAGTGAGGGAGTTCTATTGGAGAAGATTGGGAATTCATAGTCACTGTCGTAACAAAAAAGTTTCCACGCAAAAACAATAGAGGTTGGATGCATCTATCTCTTCTGAGCAACCTCCTTTTGATTCGTGAGCCTGATTCCTTGCTCAAAAAGACTAGAGTGCAAAGCTAACAGAAGAGTTTGTTCTAGAATAGAATCTAAAAGAAGTGTTCCGTCCATCTATCTATCTATAGAATGAAAAGGAACTAATGCCACTGATATGAAATGCATAGACTGCACGCCCACCTACCACTCTGCAACTTCAGTTAAGTGACAGACTTCAGCTATACCGATACAAAACCTATATTGGGAGAGAACGATCATAGGCATGTGGTGAACCATACCAAGAGAAAGAGCACTAAAATGAACCATATCAAGCACTGATCTCACTCTCAAGTGTGTAAAGCAAGTGGAAACTATCTTTCCACTCCCCATATATCCCATCCAGTTCCATCTCCTTGCAATAGAACATTCTGTGATCTGGAACTTTGATATGGTACTTCTCTTCGAGTTTCTTCTGCAAAGTTGTACCTCCAAGAGAAGAATCATTTTTTGACCAGTCCAAAATTGCATCAGCAATCCATTTTGTTGTAGCTAGCCCCAGCCTTTCACTTCTTTGAGCACTAGGGCTAATGTGAGTCTGGGGTTCACCTAAACCTGCAAATAACGAGACAAAGGAATTATTACCAGATATGATTCAGATGTTAAACATGAAGACCCAACTATGAAATATTATGCCTGAAAAGTAAAACTATCTTGAGAGAAGTCCATATTACAACCTTGAACTACCACCAAACCAAAGTCATCCGGGCAATCCATTTCTATGTCCTCTGACTCATCATTTGCATCATAAATTCGCAACCCACTTGGAATAGACCTTGGACTTTTCTCGGACTCGACAACGGCCCCATGCGTCGTCCTCCCTAGGGCGACACGGGTGACAGCACATCCCCACCCGCGCTAGACCCCCATCACTTGCTTCAACTCCCCTCGCTGCTACCCCATGGCCTCCGCCGGGCAAAGCCCGCACGAATCCGATGACAGAGGGGCTCTGAAGTCCCAGGGAGGCTAGTCGTCGACCGGGGGCTCACACAACAGCAGCAGGCGGCGCGCTCCTCCATGCGTGTCACTAGAGCCCGGGGACGGTGGGAGGACAACGATGTTGGCATGATGGAGTTGTGCCCGTGCAACGACCTTCAGGTGCTCATCGTGCGGGGTGCTGTTGCGAGCCCCATCGTGGCGTTTCAGTGCATGGTGGTTAGCGCGTGCGGCTTGCATATCCCCGCCTCATGCAAGTGCGGTGAGGGTGCCAGCGGCCCGGATGGATGCGTGGATGGCAGCGGCTGGGATGGGACAGATCTGCACGTCTTCGATCGTCTGGCGCACAATGGATAGTGCTCGGGAGCGATGGGAGGTTGGTGGTGGTTGCCTAGTGACTTGGTGGTTGTGGTGCTTGGCTGTTGTTGGCCTGTGCTTGCCAACCGGAGGTGAAGGGCTTCTAGGCCAACCGCCGCCTATATCTGGCATCAATGGTGGCTCGGGCCTGGACTTTTGCCAGATCTGGCTACCATGGCGTTGGTCGGCTGGATCTAGCCGGCGGTTGTTTGACTCGGGAATATGTGGCGACGGGGCTGTGGTGACCCAATGCTTGTCATGGTGCAAGTGAGCAATCTACCTAGTTCAATCGATGCTCTGGATGTGTGTGCTCAACTCGGTGAAAGCTCAGACCGGAGCAAATGACGACGACGCCCATGGGCACCGCGAACCTTCTCGAAGGCGTCATTGTATGTTGTTTTTGCCATCCTCTTTGCGACTTAGTGGGAAACCTTGGTTCCAGGTTTGCCCTGAACAACCGATGGTGGCGCAATCTGCGTCACAGCCTGTCTTGAAGGCATCGTCTAGAAGTTGGCTCGATTGTTGTGTTGGGTAGCTGCTTGCTACGGGGATGTCGGTGGTGGTGGTGCGACCGACTTGGGGTTGATAGTGGTGTGTCTTGGGGTCTGGCAACATCACGCTTGGTGCTATGGAGCTGCCATCTCTGCCTCGTTTGTCTGTCTTTGGTGGTGTTCATGTGATGCGCCGTCTTGTTGTGCATGTTCAAGACCCTCCCATGGTGGTCTCCATTCATCTTTGCTCAATGATGGCACAATGATGCCTCCCCAACTTGCTAATCGTTCCGGCTTCATGTGGCGGAGCTTGCAGTCAAGGTTCTTGTTCAACTATGGCATTCGTTGATCGTGGAGGCTCCTCTATTGTGCCCTGGGGTTCGGTACGCACGCCGGTGCTGTGCGTTAGGCTGTTTGCAAAGTTTTGGTATTGTGATCCCTCGACGGCTCCCCACATCTACTCGTGTCCCTCGTGATGGTCCTTCTGTCTGCTAGCTAGGTCGTGCCTTCTCCTAGGTGTGCATTTTTCTCTTCTTCCTTTCCCCTTGTTTTTTTGAAAAGGAGGATAACCCCCGGCCTCTGCATCAGAAAGATGTATGCAGCCATACATTATTAATAGTGCAAAATCCAGCACCCGAACAACCTTGACCCGGAAATAAAGCGGAAAACAAATCCTAAGGCCGTATACCTCGCGACAGTAACTCCCCTAGATAACCACAAACCCTATGTTACAAGACACATCAGAAACAAAAATACACAACTTCTAGGCTACGCCTTCAATAAGGAATTGTAGCACGTACGCCGAAGATGGCGAGTCGACCACAAGGATGAACTCCGGATTCTCATCCCCAAAGCCAAGCTTCAATCCACCACCTTCAACAAGGACACAACGCAGGCACGCGTCGACATAGCCCAATCAGAGATCATGTGCTTCCATCGGAGTGCATAAACTCATCGTTGAAGCCGTCTGTACCATCCGCCCTTATCCGTCTACCGACGCCTCGATATCCGGATACCTCTGGAGAAGACAACGGAAGACAAAGACGTCCCATACCGCCTGCCTCCCGCTACTGTCGCACCACCTTCGATCTAACAGCAACAGGCTAAACATGACACCTCCGCCAAAGCCACCGTGCATCACCTGTCGGTAGTAGGCATGATTTGACGTCTCTGAATAAGACGTCGTGCGTAGCATCCGCCGGTTGCGCATCCACCGGTGGCTTCACGCGCCGGCGACATGCACTGCCCGACAACTCCGAAAGAGGCGCATGTGTCACCTGCCGAGCCGCATCGAACCCGATCTGTTGATGGAGGGGACGTCCCATACCGCCACAGCCTTGAAAAGGCCGTCGCCACCTCTAGATCCAGACTTTGAATCGCCCACACAACCCCGGAGTCTGTCGCCGTCGATGAAGAGGGGCCGCCGCCCTGATTCCAAGCACTACAGGGAGCACCCACCGTCGCGTCAGCCGTTGTCGTTGCCCATACAACGGCAATAGCCGCCGCGATCCTGCATCCAGCGCTGTCGATGACAGAGGAAGCTCCGGCCGTCACGCGCGTCCCGCAACGTCCTTGGGAGCGGGATCCCAAGATCCGCCGCCACCGACGCTGCCACAAGGACCCACCACCTGGCTCGTCATCCCGACAGAGGGGACGACGCTGCCATGACCAGAATCGTTGCTCCGGGGATTTAGCACCGCCAATTGGGAAGATCCCCTCCGGATTCGCCCTCCCTACGAAGCCGCTGGAGCAGCGCCGAACCACCGGGAAAGACGAAGACGGAAGGGCGATCTCGCGTCGCAATCCCTCCAGACCGCGGGGTTGTAGCCCAGATCCCCGCTCTCACCATCACTGGCGGCGCCTGGGCCTAGCCGACGCACGTCTCTGGGGACGACAAGGCGGAGGAGATGTAGGAAGGGTGCGGCGGTTGGGGCGCTCCCCCCCCCCCCCCCCGCTCGCCCTGGAGGGAATGAGACGAGGGGGTATGGGAGCGAGACGAGGGGGTACGACAGCCTCAATTTTGGTCTTGTATGGTTTTGGTCCGGTTTCCCTCATAAACAGGGTAACTTGTTTAGGTTTTTGATTCGGTTGCCCTTATAAACCGGATTGATTTTTTCTTTGAATGAGATCAAATTCAGGTAGGGAGCTCTCCCACGATGACTGTTCTAAAAACAACAACAAAGTCGTTAGTTCCAAACAAGTTGGGGTAAGGTAGAGTTGAAACCCATTAGATCTCGCAACCAACTCATAGTTCTGGCATATGGATAGTTAGTTTCCATGCACCCCTGTCCATGGCTAGTTCTTTGGTGATATTCCAGTCAGTCAGACCTTCACGGACTCCTCCCATGTCAAGTTTGGTCTACCCCGACCTCTCTTGACATTATCACGCTTTAGCTGTCCTCTATGCACTGGAGCTTCTGAAGGCCTTCTGAAGGCCTGGCTGAATATGCCCAAACCATCTCAGACGATGTTGGACATGCTTCTCTTCAATCGGTGCTACCCCAACTCTATCCTGTATATCATCATTCTGGACCTGATCCTTGTGTGGCTACACATTCATCTCAACATGCACATCTTCGCTACAGATGAACATGTCGCCTTTTAGTCGACAACACTCAGCACAATACAACATTGCGGGTCGAATCACTGTCCTATAGAACCTGCCGTATAGCTTTTGTGGTACTCTCTTGTCAGAGAACGCCAGAAGTTTGGCGCCACTTCATCAATCCGGCTTTGATTCATAACTCACATCTTCATTGGTATCACCATCGTTTTGCAGCATTGAATCCAAATATCGAAAGGTGTCCTTTTGAGGTACCACTTGCCTATCAAGGCTAACCTCCTCCTCGTGCCTAATAATACTGAAACCGCACCTCATGTATTCGGTTTTACTTCTACTAAGCCTAGAACCTTTTGAGTCCAAGGTTTGTCTTCATAGATCTAACTTTCTAATGACCCCCATCTAACTATCATCGACTAGCACCACATCGTCCGCAAAGAGCATACATCATGAGGTATCTCCTTGTATATCCCTTGTGAGCTCATCCATCACCAAAGCAAGAAGATAACGGCTCAAGGCTGACCCTTGGTGCAGTCCTATTTTAATTGGGAAGTCATCTTGTTCAAACACTTGCCACAACATTATCGTACATGTCCTTGATGAAGGTAATGTACTTTGTTGGGACTTTGTGTTTCTGGCCCACCACATGTCATTCCGTGGTATCTTATTGTAGGTCTTCTCCAAGTCAATGAACACCATATGTAGGTCCTTCTTTTGCTCCATATATCTCTCCATAAGTTGTCGTACCAAGAAGATGGCTTCCATGGTCTTTCTCCCAGGCATGAAATAAAATTGATTTTTGGTCACGCTTTTCGTTCTTCTGAAGCGGTGCTCAATGACTCTTCCATAGCTTCATTGTATGGCTCATTAGCTTAATTCCATGGTAATTAGTACAACTTTGAACACTCCCCTTGTTTTGAAGATTGGTACTAATATACTCTGCCTCCATTCTTTTGGCATCTTGTTTGCCTGAAAAATGAGGTTGAAAAGCTTAGTTAGCCATACTATCGCTATGTCTCTGAGGCCTCTCCACACCTCAATGGGGTTTAAAGCCTCCTTGACCTCGGACTCTTGGATTCGCCGCACAAAACGCCTGCTAGTATCATCAAAGGAGTCGTCCAGTTCAATGGTAGAGCTCTCATTCTCTCCATTGAATAGCTTGTCGAAGTACTCCCGCCATTTAAGCTTAATCTCCTCGTCCTTCACCAGGAGCTGATCTGCTCCACCCTTGATGCATTTGACTTGGACGACATCCCTCGTCTTTCTCTCTCGAATCTTGGCCATCTTATAGATGTCCCTTTCGCCTTCCTTCGTGTCTAAGTGCTGGTAGAGGTCCTCATATGCCCGACCCCTTGCTTCACTCATAGCTTGCTTTGCGGCATTCTTTGCCACCTTATACTTCTCTATGTTGTCTGCACTCCTATCCACGTGTAGGCGTTTGAAACAATCTTTCTTCTCCTTTATAGCCTTCTGGACATCATAGTTCCACCACTAGGTATGTTTAGCTTCGCTTCTACTTCCCATGGACACTTCTAACTCCTCTGAAGCCACCTTACGAATGCAAGTCGCCATCTTCATCAACATATTGTCTGTATCTCCTCCTTCCTCCCAAGGGCCCTCCTTAATGACCCTCTCCTTGAAAGCCTGAGCCCCCTCCCCTAGCTTCCACCACTTTGTTGTAGGTACTTTGACGCACTTATCCTGCTGGACACGGATCCGAAAGCGGAAGTCAGCCACCACAAGCTTATGCTACGGGACAACACTCTAGGTATCATCATCTTACAATCCAGTCAAACACGCCTGTCTTCTCTTAGTGTTGACCACTACTAAAAGTCACTAGATGTGATTCTCTCTTTTTGAAGAGGGTGTTACTTACGATCATGTCGTAGGCTAGAGCAAAGCTTAAGACATCTTCTCCTTCTTGATTCTTGCTGCCATAGACAAAGCCCCCATGCACCCCTTTAAAACCTGTGTTAAATGTACCCACGTGGCCATTGAGGTCTCCTATGAAGAGCTTCTCGCCAATAGGTACATTCCTAACCATGTCCTCCGGGCCTTCCCAGAACTCCCTCTTGGTGTTCTTATTGTGGCAAATGTGCTGATAACATTGAGAACTAAGTCCCCATCTACCAGCTTGACCAGAATAATCCGGTCGCCACCCCTGTTGACGTCTACCACTCCATACTTAAGGCTCTTGTTAATCAACATGCCTACTCCATTTCTGTTTGCAGCTGTCCCGGTGACTGTTCAAACAAATAAAATAAATAAATTTGTAACCACTTCCCTCAGACACATAATCTAGATCATGACTTCTCTCTGTGTGCTTCTCCATAGCAGTCGCACATGATAGTAGAGGTTTGTGTGTGTGTGTGTGTGCGGGTGTGGGGAGGGGGGGCTTAAACAGTAAGTGAAAACGATAAGGAGACCATCGTCTACCAACATCTATTAATTTTGAAGTGTGAAGCTTTACAGTGGAATCACAATGTAAGTACTTTACAATCATGATGTGGCAACCCACAAAGCATCATCCATGGCATGAAATAGGAAAAGAAGAAAAAACAAATCGTCTAGCATCATCGTATGTCCCTCTGGAATCGATACTGGATTGTTGCCGCCGCATTCCATCAGCTGACTACCAACCAATCCATCTCCCAACTGCGGCGCGGAGGAGTGAAGGGGTGCTAACTTGGTGTTGGTTTGGAGGAAATATTTGGAGGAATTGATGGATTCAAAACATCTGGAAGGATTTGGTGCAGAGTTGGAGAGTGGAATTGAGAGTTGGGGGACTCATGGGGCTAAAATGTGGTGACTTCATGGGTCAAGCACTCAAGCCCCACCAGCCAGTGACTGAGAGGGTACTTTTGAAAGAGAAAAGCACTTAGCCGGGTCTAGCCGTGAAGGTGTGCAATGGCAAAAGCAGAGCACGGTGAGAACTAATGGCAAATGTGTCAAGTGAGAAAAAGCGATGTCATAGGTGTTTAAATTATCACTATTTTGGTGAGTAAAAGCATGCAAAACATTTTGTCTAACACATGTCTTATACAGGTTACTATCCTTTTGGAGAAAAGACTTGATCCGTGTGACTTGAGCAAGCGATCGAGTCCAGGAAGACATCACAATCAATAGGGTGACTACTAAATGTGGTGTCAGGGAGTTGAGGGCCGACATGGTCCTGGTGAATGAAACATGCAAGTTTCTGCTAAATGTATTTCATATCTACACTTGTATGGGAAAACTGGTGTAGGCAAGTGGCCTCTAATGTTCCTCCTTTGCATGAAACGGGAACCAGCTCTCATCACTATGCACATTTCTGAAGTGATGAACTGGATACATGGTCCTCTCCAGCTGAACTAGAGCAGAGGCCAAACGGCTGACTGTACTTGCCAAATGAGTGATAAAGCTCTCTGTTTATCCGTAAGGAAAAAAGGTGCAAAGGTCATAACTTCCGGGAACCCTCTCTGATACTCCCTCCGTTCCAAATTACTCGTCGTAGAAATGGATGTATTCAAAACTAAAATACATCTAGATACATCCATATCTGTGACAAGTAATTCGGAACGGAGGGAGTAGTTTGGTGCATTTAACTAAAAACTCTATAGCAGGCCACACTTAACTCAAAGTTAGCTTATGTAAACATTTACAGGAACATTTTGTTTCCAAGCAATGAGAAATATTGCCAATCATGTATGTCACGTTTCAGGGGCATAGCGGCTAGATTTCCCAGCTTTGTGCCCTTCAAATTTTGGAAATGATAAATCCGGAACGTTCGGGATTTGCTCATAGCAAATCAAATGTTTTCTTTGGCAACTTTAGCTGACGTGAGGATAGCAAGTTTAGTTGAGAAGCATGGCAATTACTTGACAAAAAACAAACCGAGGGTGAAATTGACATGCTTACCAACTAAACTTGTCATTCCTCACATATATAAATTGTCACAAAAAAAGGTTCAATTTGCCATAGCTGAATCCTTAATGTTCAGGACTTGCTGACGCCCTAAAATATTCAATAGTTGTATTATATACATGGTCTACTTGGGAAAAATGATACGTGCAGGGGGATCCTGGAAGTCACACAATTGTGAAAAAAAATTATATAAAACCAGGTTTCATGGTTAGCAGGTGAGACCCATCCTGATAAATGACATGTGACATTCACAAATCACAAAGCATGTAATCTCCCCCTCCCCCTCCTCTGATTTTTAAGTGGGAGGTGGAGGATGCTTTGTGATTTGTAGGATGGGTCTCACGTAAGACCTGATCTCATAGAATTCTTCCACGGCAATTGCAAGCATAGAAACATGATACACCATCGACACTCTCGTCCCAACCTGCCAGGAACAAGTTTTTTCAGCTCGATACAGTGTCCACCTCCCTGGTTGGTCAAGTCGTTGGCATCACTTGTGCCTACATCTGTCTCGAATATTTTCCCTTGCAAACTGAATTCAAATGAGATTGGGAGACAACAATGTTCTGCAAATTATATTATTTCCTATAGCAGGGCAGGATTCATATTTCATATTCCCTCCGTTCCAAATTACTTGTCGCAGAAATGGATATATCTAGAACTAAAATACATCTAGATACATCCATACATGCGACAAGTAATTCGGAACGAAGGGAGCATTTACCAGAATCAAACTGTTCAAAATGTAGTTAGTTTTCAACCAGGACTAAATCTTACCAGTATTGCTTTTGCAAAATCTAATGAAGGTGCACGCACTATTGGTTCAGAGCATGTTACGCATGCCGCCACCCAGATGTTTCTTCCACTTTCAGGCTCAGCATCTCATCCCCTTACTCCCCTTTCTGCTATTTTCCCACTTTCCTTCACCACTTGCGGGGTCGGTGTTCTTTGTTGAATTATATATGGGCCTATGTGTCATGACACGGTGGCAAATTTAATACAGTACCATACTGCTATGGAGAAGAGTTGAAAGACCGACTTTATAAAGGTTTCTCTTTCACATGCTATTGGAACTTGAGAGGAGAAGTGGTACATGCACACTCTTTCTCTGTCGCTTGCGCGTGTCGTGTTTTGACAATGTAAAGAAAATGATTTATGTGTAACATAATACTAGTTATTTTGGATTACTAAAGATGATTGCGATAAATGTGGTCGGACTTTTGGAGTCAAGACGAAAATATCATCCATGATGTTCTGATCATAACATGTTTGAACAAAAAAGAAGAGTGATTTATGTGCACTATAATTAATTCCATTTTGGATTAGTAAATATAATTGTGATACATTTGGATGAAATTATCCTTTGCTGCATACAACACTCAGATCTACTTAAAAACAAATCTGGCTAGTCTTCAACAGCCTATGTACAAAGATATACTGTCGACTGTGTAATTATTTCCATCAGAGATGCTATACTGGCCGCCACCCATATCCTGCATGATCCGACGCCTTAGACTAATCCATCATTAACCTATGGTGCACATCCGAATGTCATGCAGCAACGTCCCTCCCTGGATGTGAATACATCTGCACGTCTACGCTCATTGTGAAGACCCTCGTCTGTTCTCACCATCTTGCTGATATTGTAGCCTTGTAGGTAAGGGAAACGCTTCCTATCCCTAGCGCTTCCCTAATATAAGACACTATTGCTGAAAAGTTTGTTTGGAGCTCTGGCTCCATAGAACTTGTTTTTTGGAAGAAAAAAACAAAAGATATTTTTTTAATTTTTAAAAATCTCAAAGACAGTTGCATGAACATACTAATGTATTCTACATGTGTATAATTTTTAAGATGAAATTATTCAAGATGTAAGCTAAAAAATTAAATTCGCGTCACTTGAGCACATTCACCGTTTAGAGTACTAAAATCCACACAATTATTTTTAGCTCACATCTTAAATCATTCCATCATGAAAATAAATCTATGCACACATAGAATACATCCATATGTACATATGGATTTTATATTTTGACACTTCAAAACGGGAATTTTGAAAAAAAAAATCCAAAAAAGAAAAACACAGCTCTGAAGCCCAAGCTCCAGTACGTCTCACTCAGCGGTTGCAGTTTTTCAAGATACAACAATATACGTGTTCTGCCAAAAAAATATGGTTCAAAAAGCTGCAGGAATACATTCTTGTTGAACATGGCCTACGTGGCGGGTCAGCTTGAACAGCACACTTGGTATTCAACATCAGCTCCCTGCCGCTGGCACTAATTTGTGCGCAACAATCTTCGAATGAACTCAACAATCTTATGAAGATACTAGTTCATTCCATGAAGCAAGTCAGTACCAACACATATGTTATTCAGATGAAAATCAGCAAAAAGAAGTTTTCAAAAAAAAAGAAAAACAGCAAAAAGAACTGCACTCTACAGAAAATCAGATCTGAAGCGAAATAACATTGACAACTACCATTCTATTCCACATATAGTGCTATGTCCATGGCTCACGCTCATGTATTACGTGAAGATTGAAAAAGTTTGAGAACACCAAAAGTATGAAACAATTGCTTGGCTTGTCATCAGGGTTGTGCATGATTTAAATACTTTATGTGGTGAAGATAGAGCATAGCCAGACTATATGATTTTGTAGGGATCACTTTCTTTGGCCATGTTATTTTGAGAAGACATAATTGCTTAGTTAGTATGCTTGAAGTATTATTATTTTTATATCAATATTAAACTTTTGTCTTGAATCTTTCGGATCTGAATATTCATATCACAATTAAGAGAATTACATTGAAATTATGCCAAGTAGCATTCCACATCAAAAATTTTGTTTTTATCATTTACCTACTCGAGGACGAGCAGGAATTAAGCTTCGGGATGTTTGATACGTCTCCAACGTATCTATATTTTTTGATTGTTTGATGCTATATTATATTTTGTTTTGGACATTATTAGGCTTTATTTTACACTTTTATATTATTTTTGGGACTAACCTATTAACCAGAGGCCCAGCCCAGAATTGCTGTTTTTTTTGCCTATTTCAGAGTTCCGCAGAAAAAGAATATCAAATGGAGTCCAAACGGAATGAAACCTTCGGGAATGTGATTTTTGGAACAAACGTGATCCAGAGGACTTGGACCCTACGTCAAGAAAGCAACCAGGAAGGCACGAGGTAGGGGGCGCTCCTACCCCCCAGGCGTGCCCTCCACCCTCGTGGGGCCACGTTGCTCCACCAGCGTACTTCTTCCTCCTATATATACCTACGTACCCCAAACTACCAGATACGGAGCCAAAACCCTAATTCCACCGCCGCAACCTTCTGTACCCGTGAGATCCCATCTTGGGGCCTTTTCCGGAGCTCCACCGGAGGGGGCATCGATCATGGAGGGCTTCTACATCAACATCATAGCCTCTCTGATGATGTGTGAGTAGTTTACTTCAGACCTTCAGGTCCATAGTAATTAGCTAGATGGCTTCTTCTCTCTTTTTGGATCTCAATACAATGTTCTCCCCCTCTCTTGGGGAGATCTATTCGATGTAATCTTCTTTTTGTGGTGTGTTTGTTGAGACCGATGAATTGTGGGTTTATGATCAAGTTTATCTATGAACAATATTTGAATCTTCTCTGAATTCTTTTATGTATGATTGGTTGTCTTTGCAAGTCTCTTCGAATTATCAGTTTGGTTTGGCCTACTAGATTGATCTTTCTTACAATGGGAGAAGTGCTTAGCTTTGGGTTCAATCTTGCGTTGTCCTTTCCCAGTGACAGTAGGGGCAGCAAGGCACATATTGTATTGTTGCCATCGAGGATAACAAGATGGGGTTTATATCATATTGCATGAGTTTATCCCTCTACATCATGTCATCTTGCTTAAAGCGTTACTCTGTTCTTTTGAACTTAATACTCTAGATGCATGCTGGATAGCGGTCGATGTGTGGAGTAATAGTAGTAGATGTAGGCAGGAGTCGGTCTACTTGTCTCGAAAGTGATGCCTATATACTTATCATACCTAGATATTCTCATAACTATGCTCAATTCTGTCAATTGCTCAACAGTAATTTGTTTACCCACCGTAATACTTATGCTCTCGAGAGAAGCCACTAGTGAAACCTATGGCCCCGGGGTCTATTTTCTATCATATTAATCTTCCATCGACAAGCTATTTCTTTTACTGTTTTTATTTTGCTTTATTTACTTTGTATCTTTATCATAAAAATACCAAAAATATTATCTTATCATATCTATCAGACCTCACTTTCGTAAGTGATCGTGAAGGGATTGACAACCCCTTTATTGCGTTGGTTGCGAGGATTTTATTTGTTTGTGTAGGTGCGAGGGACTCGTGCGTGGCCTCCTGGATTGATACCTTGGTTCTCAAAAACTGGGGGAAATACTTACACTACTTTGCTGCATCACCCTTTCCTCTTCAAGGGAAAACCAACGCAGTGCTCAAGAGGTAGCACGCCCCAAACCCGCCTCAAACGCCCGGCTAACCGATCCAAACAGGGCCCTAGAGCATCTACAGCTAGGCGCCCCAAACTCGGCTGTCCGAAACTCGTGTCCTCCAGTGGGGGTGTGAACACCATGTGGCACTGCTCTAGCTCGCTGCGTGCTGGGGATATTACTCAGGACCAAGACCCGGCCCAAAGCTTGACCCGACAAAGTGCCCAGAAGAACCATGGGTCATCTTATTTACTGGGTCATGGTCATGCGACAAGGAACTAAAAGCCAGTAGCATGTGAACGAAATATGCCCTAGAGTCAATAATAAAGTTATTATTTATTTCCTTATATCATGATAAATGTTTATTATTCATGCTAGAATTGTATTAACCGGAAACATGATACATGTGTGAATACATAGACAAACAGAGTGTCACTAGTATGCCTCTACTTGACTAGCTCGTTGATCAAAGATGGTTATGTTTCCTAACCATAGACATGAGTTGTCATTTGATAAACGGGATCACATCATTAGGAGAATGATGTGATTGACTTGACCCATTTCGTCATCTTAGCACTTGATCGTTTTAGTTTACTGCTATTGCTTTCTTCATGACGTATACATGTTCCTATGACTGAGATTATGTAACTCCCGATTACCGGAGGAACACTTTGTGTGCTACCAAACGTCACAACGTAACTGGGTGATTATAAAGGTGCTCTACAGGTGTCTCCAATGGTACTTGTTGAGTTGACATGGATCAAGATTAGGATTTGTCACTCCGATTGTCGGAGAGGTATCTCTGGGCCCACTCGGTAATGCACATCACTATAAGCCTTGCAAGCATTGTAACTAATGAGTTAGTTGCGGGATAATGCATTATAGGACGAGTAAAGAGACTTGTCGGTAATGAGATTGAACTAGGTATTGAGATACCGACGATCGAATCTCGGGCAAGTAACATACCGATGACAAAGGGAACAACGTATGATATTATGCGGTTTGACCGATAAAGGTCTTCGTAGAATATGTAGGAGCCAATATGAACATCCAGGTTCCTCTATTGGTTATTGACCGGAGATGTGTCTCGGTCATGTCTACATAGTTCTCGAACCCGTAGGGTCCGCACGCTTAAAGTTCGGTGACGATCGGTATTATGAGTTTTTGTGTTTTGATGTACCGAAGGTAGTTCGGTGTCCCGGATATGATCACGGACATGACGAGGAGTCTCGAAATGGTCGAGATGTAAAGATTGATATATTGGATGACTATATTCGGACACCGGAAGTGTTTCGGGTGATTTCGAAGAAAAACGGACTGCCATAGGGTTACCGGAAGCCCCCGGGAGAAACAATGGGCTTTATGGGCCTTAGTGGAGAGAGAGAGACAGGGCTGGCCTAGGGCAGGCCGCGCGCCCCTCCCCCTCTGGTCCAAATTGGACTAGGAGAGGGCGGCCCTTTCCTTCCCCCTCTCTCCCTTCCTTTCCCCCTCCTAGTAGGAGTAGGAAAGAGGGGAGTCCTACTCCTACTAGGAGGAGGACTCCTCCTCCTGGCGCGCCATAGAGGGCCGGCCGGCCTCCCCCCTTTCTTTATATACAGGGGCAGGGGGGCACCTCTAGACACACAAGTTGATCATTGATCCCTTAGCCGTGTGCGGTGCCCCCCTCCACCATAATCCATCTCGATCATATCGTAGCGGTGCTTAGGCGAAGCCCTGCATCGGTAGCATCATCATTACCGTCATCACGCCATCATGCTGACGGAACTCTCCCTCGATGCTCTGCTGGATCGGAGTTCGTGGGACGTCATCGAGCTGAACGTGTGCTGAACTTGGAGGTACCGTGCGTTCGGTACTTGGATCGGTCGGATCGTGAAGACGTACGACTACATCAACCGCGTTGTGCTAACGCTTCCGCTTTCAGTCTATGAGGGTACATGGACACACTCTCCCCTCTCGTTGCTATGCATCACCATGATCCTGCGTGTGCATAGGAATTTTTTTGAAATTACTACGTTCCCCAACAGTGGCATCCGAGCCAGGTTTATGCATAGATGTTATATGCACAAGTAGAACACAAGTGAGTTGTGGATGATACAAGTCATACTGCTTACCAGCATGTCACACTTTGGTTCGGCTGTATTGTTGGATGAAGCGGCCCAGACCGACATTATGCGTACGCTTACGCAACACTGGTTCCACCGACGTGCTTTGCACATAGGTGGCTAGCGGGTGTCAGTTTCTCCAACTTTAGTTGAACCGAATGTGGCTATGCCCGGTCCTTGAGAAGGTTAAAATAGCACTAACTTGACGAACTATCGTCACTAAAAAAAGACACATCCGTGACATTTTGGGCCAAACGAAAAAAAAATTCTGTCATACATATGACACTTCTATGACGATAATTGTGACAAAACCCGGTATCATCATAGATGTGGTGGGCTCCTACTTCTATGACAAAAAATCATGACAGAAAATGGGCTTTCGTCTTGGGCGGGCCGGAGACGCAGGTGCATGATATTCTTTGGGCCGTCCATGACGGAAAAAACCGTGGTAGAATCAAGGGGGAGGAAAATTTCGGGGAGTTCCCAGTTACGGTGGGAGGTCGGGGGCCGAGCGATGCACGCTTCTCTCGTACACGTACGCGCGTGTGTGTGAGGCGTTGGCTCTAACTGAACCCGAGCGAGGCGTTGGGCTCTAACTGAACCCGAGCGATTGCACTACAGGCTACGCGTTACTGAACCCGAGCGATTGATCGATGGCTGTTAACTGAACCTGATCGAGCGATTCCTTCGCTATTGCTGCTAACTGAAGCCGATCGATGCTGCCTCTGGATGAACAGTGAGTGTTGCGGGGGAGGGGGGTTGTATGAACAGTTCCCGGTGGGGGTGGATGAACAGGACCCCGATCGATCGAGCCGGTTGGGGCTGGATGAACAGGACCCCGTGGAGGGTTGGATGAACAAGACCACCCCGTGGAGGGTAGGATGAACAGTAGACGGTGGAGGGCAGGATGAACAGTAGCCCGTGGAGGGGTGGTTGAACAGGAGCCCGTGGAGAGGGCTGGTTGAACAGTAGCCGGTGGAGTAGCGCGCGGTGGAGGCTGGATGAACAGGAGCCCGTGGATGAACAGTCGCAGGTGGAGGCTGGAGGAGGTCGACGGTGGATGAACAGTAGCTCGTGGAGGCTGGAGGGGGTCGACGGTGGAGATGAACAGTATCCTGTGGAGTCCTGTTTTGCGGTACGCCACACCCCTCCCGATGAACAGGACCCCCGTTTCGACCATAGCGCTCCAACACAAGTCCGTTTCCTCCATTTTGTGGTACGCCACACCCCTCCCGATGAACAGGACCCCCGTTTCGACCGTAGGAGGTCCGTTTCCTCCATTTTGCGGTACACCAGACCCCTCCCGGTCAACAGGATCCCGTTTCGAACGTGGCCGGTCGAACACAAGGTCGTTTCCTCCGTTCTACGGTACGCCAGGCCTCGTTTCCCTCGCCTGTTCCGTCCAAGCCCTCCCGATGAACACGACGCATTCTGTTGCCTCCCGATGAACTCGACGCATTCCGTTGCCTCCCCATGAACACAACGACGATGTTGTTTCTCCGTTCCGACCCAGCCATGTACACGAGCCCTGGCTGTACGTATGCGCGAGTAGGCGTTCGAGACCCCGCCCATATGTACACATACGTGGCCGTATTTTCTTTCTTGCACCCTGGCCGTTGTACGTACGTGTACATGCTACGTGCGCGCCTCTACTATGACATGTGTGCACCTCTACATATACCAGTATATATGTACGTACACGTTCGCGACCAGAATGACAACGCTACATACGCTTCGACTAGGTGGGTCCCGACTGTCAGGCACTTCCTTGCGTGCGAAGATGTAGCTGGTGGGTCCCAGCAGTCAGGGGCAAACGTTTTTTTCGCGAAATACGGTGGCCCATCCGGTGGGTCCCCGCTGTCAGGTGGAGGAATAATTATTTTGCACGTAATAAGGAGGCACTTCCTTGCTGCAGCCGTGGACCCAGCTGTCAGCCTCTCCACGTACGGTCCACGTCCGATGGAAGCCGTTCCTTGACCACGTTGACCACGCCGCGCCGAGAGCACCAGGGCGGTGGACAACGGTGAGGCCTAGGAAGGGGACGACGCGGAGCCGGGGAAGACGCGACAGTGGATGCCCACACGTAGAGGAGTACGAGGGTTCACTGGTTCGCTGCGTTGTGAGGCTGCCGTCGCCACAGAATAACAGGGGGTGTGGGTGAGTAGAGAGATGGCCTGGCCAGCGGTGGGAGTAGTAGGGGGCGGTGGGGCCTCCGCCGCATCGCAACCGGCCATGGGAGGCAGGAGCACGAGGCACGACCGGCACTGGTTTGGGCGGCTGGAGCAAGAAGACCAGAGGTTGAAGAAGCACTACGGCCGTTGGATGGACATCGTACGGTCACTGGAGCTAGAATCGTGCATATTGACTAAGTTGACAAAGCCCTCCGTCCCCGTCAACTTAGTAGGCCCATAAGTCAGCCTCCCACCAACGTGGGTCCCAGCTAGCAGGGGTATTCATTTTTTTGTGCGTAGTAAGGAGGCACTTCCGGTGGGTCCAAGCTGACAGCAGGGGGAACGTTTTTTCGCGAAATACAATGGCCCGTCGGGTGGGTCCCAGCTGTCAGGGGCAAACGTTTTTTTTTGCGATATACTGGTGGGCGTTCGGTGGGTCCCTGTTGTCAGGTGGAGGAATAATTATTTTCCGCGTAATAAGGAGGCACTTCCTTGCGGCTGCCGTGGACCCAGCTGTTAGCCTCTCCACGTACAGTATTCTTTCGATGGAATTCGGTCATTGACCACATTGACCATGCCGCGCCGACAGCACCACAGCGGTGGACGACGGCGAGGCCTAGAAAGGGGACGACGCGGAGCCGGGGAAGACGCGATAGTGGATGCCCACGTGGAGAGGAGTACGAGGGTTCACTGGTTCGGCTGCGCTGCCGTCGTCACAGAATAACAGGGGGTGTGGGTGGGTGGAGTGGAGGGATGGCCTGGCCAGCGGTGGGAGTAGTATGGGGGCGGTGAGGCCTCCGCGGCAGCACAGCCGACCACGGGAGGCAGGAGCAGGCGACACGACCGGCGCTGCTTTGGGCGGCTGGAGCAAGAAGACCAGAGGTTGAAGAAGCACTACGGCCGTTGGATGGACATCGTATGGTCAGTCGAGCTAGAATCGTGCATATTGACTAAGTTGACAAAGCCCTTCGTCCCCGTCAACTTAGTAGGCCCACTATACTGGGTCCCAGCTATCAGGGGGAGTATTCATGTTTTGTGCGTAATAAGGAGGCACTTTCTTGCGTGCGAAGATATAGCTGGTGGGTCCGAGCTGTCAGCGGTGGTAACATTTTTTCACGAAATACAGAGGCCGTTTCGGTGGGTCCCAGATGTCATGTGGAGGAAATCATTATTTTGCTTGTAATAAGAAGGCATTTCCTTGCGTGCGGCCGTGGACCCAGCTGTCAGCCTCTCCACGTACAGTCCACTTCAGATGCATGTCGGTCATTAACCACGCTGACCACTCCATGCCGAGAGCACCAGGGCGGTGGACGATGGCGAGGCCTAGGAAGGGAACGACACGGAGGCAGGGAAGACTCAGCCGTTGTTTTTGTTTCCCACACGGAGGGGAATACGACTGTACGAGGGTTTACTGGTTCGTCTGCCGTCGCCGGAGAATAACTGCAGGTGTGGGTGAGTAGAGGGATGGCTAGTCCAGCGATGGGAGTACGGTGGGGCGGTGAGGCCTACGCGGCAGCACAGCCGGACGCGAGGAGGAGGGAGCAGGTAGTCCCGTCGGCGCTTGTTTGAGCGGCTGGAGCAGGAAGAGCAGAGATTGAAGAAGCACGACGGCCGTTGGATGGACATCAAACAGTATACAAGCCATCTATGGAAAGCCTCAAATCTGTGGAAAATAGCATACAGCCCATCTGTCATTATTTTAAATAATTTACATCCCATTTGCTAATTCTTACGGCTTTTTTGGAGCCCATATTATTTATGTTAGCATTACAGTCCATATTGTGGCCACGGTTAAAAAATTATACGAAATTTTGCATATGTCGGTGCGGTCTGAACTGTTTTTAATCACGAAATTTCAAGTCACATTCAGACTGATTTTAAAAATAAATGTATATCAATATAAAATCCAATAAATTGTCCACGCATAAAAATCAATGCAATTTAAAATCTTGAAATGAAAAAAATATATTTGAAAATAATTGCCGGTTTGATGTGTTTTAAAAATGTACAACACATTTCTCATTACTGATAGGCCATTTTCTCGGCCATCACAATGAAGCTCTCCTCGTCTTGAAAGATTTGCAGCCCAACAGGCCTGATAAAGCGATTACTTGACAAATCACAAAAGAACTGGGCTAGCCATTTTCAGAAAGAAAAAAAACGGGGCTGGTCTATGGTAAACATAAAAGAAAAGGATGTCTAGACAGGCCAGAGTGTCCCGCACAGCCCAGTTGACACCCTGCTTCCATCTCAAAAACAAATTAGATAAATGCCACTCCAATTATGGCGATTCATAAAAATGCCACTGCAATTTCCAAATTTTGAAAAATGCCACTACAATTTTTGCAAACTTTGAAAAACGCTGCTGCAGTTTGCAAACTTTGAAAAACGCCACTCCAGACTTCGAAAAATGCCACTAGAAATGGCATGAAATGGCATTTTTCAAAGTTTGGAAATTGCAGTGGCATTTCTCGGATACACCAGATTTGGAGTGGCATTTATCAAATTAACCCAAAACAAAAATAACTGCGCGAGCTGCTGGGTCCCTGGTGTCAGCCACTCGTTGTGCAATTCTCTCGTTTGTTGGCTACGTTGACAATGGCATGGGACCCAGATGTCAGAAATCCACTAGGAGGAGCCATTTTTTTATTGGCTTGAAATAAGGAGGCACTTGCTTGCGTACTGCCATGACCTTGGCGGGTCCCTGCTGTCATCCTCTCCACGTACAGTACTAGTTAGTCGTGCTTCAAAACTGATCGGCACGCCATTAAAAAAATAAAGGTCGATAACTAATGCGGCACCTCGGGCCAACACGTCCAGATCACATTTTGCACGAGAAATTACACACCATGTTTCGTTGACATGTGGTCCCGTTCCAACATATCAGTTAGACGACGGCGAGTAGTAGGAGTATTTCCGAACGGACGTGTAGGCCGGGGCGCCTCTTCGTGAACCGTGGCAAACTCGCAACCGTCCACCGACTCTTCGCCTTTCCCTCTCGATTTGGAACTGTTGTCGCACGCTCTTCCTCTCCCTCCTCCATTTTCCTTCAGCCCTTCACCCTTTTTCTGCCATTGTTCGATCGTCTTCTCCATGGAGGAAACAGGCCGGAAACGACCCCGTTATTCTTGCCCCGATCTGAAAGATGACGTGGTGGAGGAACTCATTGATCGGTGCGACGTCATCACCTCGGCTAGCATGGCAGGTTCGTTCAAGCCCATTCTCGATTCAACTAATAACATCATTACAAAGAACCCAAGAGTCAAGGAGCGGTTTGATCTCCCCTATATTCTTCGCCGTGACCCTGATGACTGGCGCCGGCATGACGGAGGCCTCGCCCTGTGCCCGTTGATGTCGCTTGATAATGATACGTATGATGTTAAGATGCCATCGCTTGAGGGCAAGGCTTGGGCAGGTGCAAATGGAGATTGGGTTGTTTACATTGGGTCCAACTGCGAGTGGGAACTTGTGAATGTGTACACTCGTCACCGGGTTCCACTTCCAAAAATCTCAGCACACTGCCCAGAGGTTGAGCACACTGGTAATGTACGCACGTTCAAATACGATCATGGTGACTGTCTTCTACGGAAGATAGCAATTTGTCGAGTTCCCAACCGCTCTTGGAATTACAACAACTATCAAGTTGTTGCTACCTTCGACAAGCTTGTTGCCGTCCTTCGTGGTTCGACTCGATGGATATTGCTCAGAAATCAGTTTCTGTACACGGATGAGTACTGTGATGCAATTCAATACGAGGGCCTTGTGTTTGCTGCCACCACTCGTGGCACTGTTTTTGCATGGCATCCTAGTAGTTTCGGTACGTTTGTCTTCCACCGTAATTATAATTGTTTCATCCACATGCATGCGGGTTAGCAAGTTTCTCTTTACTAATTAATCTTCTTCTTGTGTTTCCAAGGTCCTGTGAACATCCCACCACCTATACTTGAAAACAAGGTTGTCAGAATCGCGATTCTGTTATACGATTCTACGACTTTACGATCCAAACTAACCCCTATGATTCTACGATTTTAGTTCATAGAATCTGCGTTTCTACGATCCTGATAGTGAAGATTCTACGATTTGCGATCCTACCATCAGTGCTCCGATCCGATTCAAAATCGCGATTCTGACAACCTTGCTTGAAAATTTTTGTAACCAAGGGGGAGATGCCGATGGTGATTATCACGAGCAGCGCCCATATACTCTGTGGCGCCTGGCAACTAATTCTGATGGATCACCTCTTATTGTGTGTATATAGCCCACTGATGATGTTACTGCTAAGGAAGCAGGTGTCTCCTATGGTCGCACTCTCCGGACCTATTCCAACACCCATTGCATGGTATTCGGGATGGATACTAGTGTGCTAGCGCCAACTCCTTCTCCCTGGCACAGAATTGATAGTCTTGAAGAAAACTCGCTCTTCCTTGGACAAAACTATCCGATGATGGTGAAAGGCGATCCAACTGCTATTGACACATTTATGAGAAGCAACTGTGTCTATACCTCGGACATTTGGGTGGTTCCCTACCCTGGTACTGATATAGTAGGCCGCTTCAGCCTGGATGATCGGTCCTGCGTTGGTCTCCAGATCGACAACGGATGGCCCGTCCCAGAGAATCACTTGTGGTTCAAAGCAAGCATTTCCAACGCCGCGGAATGGTTGAGTTGAAGTTCATTTCATGGCTTGCTATTTGTTGTGTGGTGAAAACTTTAGTATTTATAATGTATCCTTGTTGTCGATGTGGGTTGATGACCTGTTGTATGTAATAAAATGATATGCCTGTGATAAACTTACTAAATTTATGAATGGCTTTCGAGTCGCTTCTCTAAATTTGTACTAGCTTCACATGCTTCGCGCGTCGGGCGGGTGTTTTTACTGTAGCCATATGTTAATGTGTTCGTTGTACGTAACCAACACCTCGAATCCTCGATACTAGTATACTATATACTAGTAGGAGTAGTAGGGTGGCATGGGCCAGAACAAAGCATTCACGTCCAGGAGTACGGCACACGCCACCACCACGACATCCATCTAACACCATATTATTTCTTGGAGTCCGTGCTAGAGCAATCTCTTCAACCTCGTCATTTCTCTAACTTCAGCCATCGTGCAGCGGGCGAGGTGGGGGTTTGCTGATAGTCGGTTTCCTTAACCGCGGTCCCACTTGTAAGGCCAACTCCAACGCACAACCCCAAACGCACCTCCCTTTTGCACTAACTCCAACGATAATTTTGACTAGAAAAGCAAGACCAAAGAAAACAAGAACCACAAGAATACATTTTACTACTCCTGTAAGTTGGATTAGTGCCTTCTCGATGCATTCATTGTTGATCTGCGGAGGCTCGATCTTGCATCTGTGCTAGCTAAAAGTGATAGAACATCTACTAAATTGCGCTCTATCAATATATGGATGTACTCTTCTTCCCAATACAAAAACTTGCATCCATTCTACTCCCTCCGTTGCACAATACATGCCTTCTATTTGTCAAAATATATATGTATCTAGACATGTCTTAGTATATAGGTACATCCATTTTTGGACAAATGGAAGTCAAGTATTTTGGAACGGAGGGAGTACACAATAAAAATTTTAAGTTAGCACAACTAGTCTAATCCGAGAGCGGAACCGAAGATTTGGTCGGGTTCTTCCTCCTTTTGCCGACACGTGGGACATCCAGGATCCAGGTCGTGTCATGAAAGAAAATAGAGTGGTAGTTGAAGCCACGAGATGTGCATCTTGGGTTAAACTGTAAATAGAATCTTACTACTCTTGAGTAACTCCAAAAGCGGCCACCGAAGATCTTTATTGGATTTGTTTTTCATCACCAGCACGTCGAGGTGAAAGATGTGCAGGTTCAGTGGGTCATCTTGCATTTTCACTGACATGTGGGGCCGCATGTGAGCAAACAGAGGACGGGCTCCGCGCGTCCCCTGGCTGGCTGAGAAGAGAGATAGAGGAGGGATGAGCACAGACTGCAGGAAATTTGTTCTATGTACCTCGATATAGGCTCGATATAGTGGGGTGGCATGGGCCATAACTAGCATTCACGTCTAGCAGTATGGCACACGCCACCCACACGAGTCCCATCCGACACCAATTTTCTTGGAGTCTGTGCTACAGCCATCTCTTCTCCCTCCTGTTTTCTCAGCCATTGCACGGTGGGCGGGGTGGGGGTTTGCCGATAGTCGGTTTGCTCAACTGCGGTCCCACTTGTAAGTGAAATGCAACACCGCACACATTCCCGCTTGAGCGGCATGCCGGACCAACCGTGTGGGGGTGCGACGCGCACACGGCAGGCTTTTCCTTCTGAACTCGTAACTTGTAAAATTTGGTTCTGCTCCATGGCGCGACCGATAGATAGAAAATAATGATTTTGCCTAGAGTAATGAGAAGTTTGGTTCTGGCGCCATTCATGCATGGAGTACGTACGAAAATTATGAAGTTGATGTGAAAGGTAAGATAATTACTATTGTATCATATACTACTATATGGATTTGACAGAAAGATAAAAATACATACGGATCCATCAACGTTCAACGACATCCTCACGCCCTAGTCCGCCGGGTCACCAACCGACGTGTCAGGAGCAGCGGCGTTGGCAGCGAGCTCAAAGTGCTTCTGAACAGTGCCGTCCAAGGTTGCCCTACGCTCCAAGAAGGCCAGTGTCCTATCGTCCTCCTCTTGCATGTAGTAGTCCTTGTGGACGATTTGCGCGTAGACGTGGGTGATTATGTCGATGGTGTCTTGCTGTGCCAGGCGCTGCGCGGCGAGCGCGACCTCGAGGTGGACATTCTCTGGCGCGACGGCGGGCAGTCGCAGGGCCACCAGTGCGTCAAAGAGGTTGTTACCATAGTGGCCGTTGAGGGTGGCGGGCATCATGGAGCCTGGGCGCGTCGGCTGGAGGCTTACGTCAAAGTCGTCCGCAAGCTTCTTGACGACGGTGAACTTGTCGAGGAAACCAACGAGGACCTCGTCGAACAAGGAGACAAAGCTATCGTCCAAGCGGCCCCTCGCCCTGGCGGCCTCAAGCAATACTACCTGGAGACGTTCCTCGGTGCCGGGCCGCATGTCGTGGTTCTAAGTCTGATAGTGAGGTAGGGGGTGTGTATGAAGAGGCTAGATCTTAGCTATTGGGAAGTTGTAAGCACGCAAGGTTTACGAGTTCAGGCCCTTCTCGGAGGAAGTAACAGCCCTACGTCTCGGTGCCTGGAGGCGGTCGATTGGATTATGCGTGTGTAGATAACAAGGGTGCGAACCCTTCATACTGAGGAGGGGGGTGGCTTATATAGAGTTCGCCGGCCCTCTCCTGCCCTCAGTAATGCAGGGTTTAAGGTACATTTAAGTTGGGCGTTACTGGTAATGCCCCTAATAAAGTGCTATAATAACCATAACGACTACTTAATGCCCGACCGTTTGCCTGCGGAGTGACTTTAGGTCTTCTGGCTTCATGGTCGAGTGGTTGTTCTTTGGTCGAGTGTCTTGACCCCGTCGAGTGGGATGCCTTCCAGTTGTTTGAGAGGCGGCTCATTCTAGGGATGTCCTTGGGTGGGGCTTTTTTAGGACGGGTTCGTGCCCCTACCCTAGGTACATAGCTTCATCATTAGCCCCCGAATGGATCGAGGCTAGAGTGAGAAAAGGGTTGGTGACCTTCCCGACTGATTCTTCGGGTTATATGAGTGCTTCGTTCTGGGTCGACCGTCACGGATGACGTCATCAACCTCTTTCAGTCGCCTTGATCCGTTCCAGGCCTTTCGTCGAGTGGATTTCTTTACCTGTGATGTACTGAGCGCCGGTGCGCGCGGGGTTTTCTGTTTTGACAAATTGTTCTGCAGCCAGCGGATATCATGGGATTCGGATTTTTTGGGAAGCGCGCGGAACGGGGGCGGCCGCAGTAATCGGAAGTGACAATGCAAAGGCTCCTCGATCTCCACGTCGCCTTTTTCGCCACGTACTGCGCGCGCGCCTGCCGCGGGATTAGACTGGATAGCCTGGGCCTACTGGTCAGCCACTCGGAAGCGGCCCCTTATAAGTTGCCGGCTCGGAGTCCCCCAACAGTGGGCGTGCTCTTCTCTTCTCCTTCTTCCTCTCTTTCTTCATAACCTCTTCCGCTGCCTTCGCTCTCGCCCAACCACCGCGAACCCGTTCGAGATCTCGTCGGCGACGATGGTGAAGGGCAAGACGACTGCTCTGGAGCGCGCGAAGAAGGCGGCGGCGGCGGGGAAGGGGAAGAAGTCTGCACGCGGCGGATCTTCCTCCAGGACGGCCCTGCCCAAAGGTTGGATCCAGGGCGACTGGATGCCATCGGTGCTCCGGCAGGAGGATCTCGACGACATGGTTGAGGGGGGAGCCATTCCCCACAAAGCCGCGCGTCTTCCGGGGGGAGAGATCGAACCTCAACCTCGCGACGGTGAGTGCGTGCTTTTGGCCACTCACATCGACCGAGGGTTTTCTCTGCCACCCCATTCTTTCTTCCGAAACTTCTTGAACTTCTTTGGAGCGCAGCTCCATCACTTTACCCAAACTCCATTGTCTACCTCGCCGCTTTCATTTCTATGTGTGAGGCGTTCCTGGGTTGCCACCCACACTGGGGGTTTTTCAAGCACATTTTCACTTGTCGCTCTCAGTCGGTCAAGAAGGCCAAGTCGAGTGATGAGAAGACACAAGTGATCCAGTTGTGTGGGGGCTTGGCGATCCAAACGAGGGGGAAGAGCTGTTTCCCATCCATCACTTTCCCGGAGTCGGTCCGAGGTTGGCAGGCGACTTGGTTCTACTGCCAGGACCAGGTGACCCCAGGGCAGTCGACTGGTCTCCCACCTTTCTCTCTCGACCGAGCCGAAAAGCCTGCTTCTCTGAAGGTGACGCCGGAAGAAAAAGCCCAGGTCAAGGTACTGGCGGGTCGAGTGGTTGAGCTTGTCCGCGAGGGTGTGAAGGGAATGGATCTGCTAGAAGTCTTCCTCAAGAGGCGAATCCAACCGCTCCAGGCTCGTGACCACCCGATGTGGCTGTACTCTAGCCTCGAGGACACCACTCGGATCCACCCGGAGGAGGTCACCGACGAGATGTTGGAGGGGTGGCTGTCGAGCATCACGGGAAACAAGGACAACCCCCGAGGAGCCAGGAGGGTCATTCCACTCGACAGTTCGTACGAGGTTGACCAGGTGTGTCTTTATGCTCCCGACTGAAATCTTCGTTTTTTTCGTTGGTCTTCTTTTGGGTAGGTCGATTGACTTTTGTTTTGTCTGCTGCTTTCCAGGCGACCACTGAGATGTACTCGACGCCCAACGGGGCACAGGGGTCGACTGAGGAAGGGGAAGGGAGCGGAGGCGAGAGCGGGGATGACCAAGGCGAGTGCGAGTCAGATGGTGAAGGAGAGGGAGGCGATGACATCTTCTCTAGCGAAGAGGAGGAGGAGGAGGTCGAACCCCTCCATCCGGAGAGGCGATCCAAGCTCGCCCACGACCCGGCGCAGGAACGTGGCAAGGCGACTGCCTCCGTGGGGCCATCGTCAAAACACCCTCGGACTTCTTCTCCAACACCGACTGGGAAGGTCTCCAAGCAACCACGCACGACACTGTCCAAGCCGCCCAAGGCTCTGCCCAAAATGAAGATAACCGTCCCTGTTATTTCCAGGTAATAAAGCTCGTTTTCCTTCGTCGATCGTGGACGGATCCTTGGTCGATTCATTGAGCTAACTGACTAACTTTTCGAAATTTGCAGCGCTGCTACCTCTGAGGTCTCTGCCAAGGACGACGACCAAGAGATGGGGGACGCTGTTACCTCCAACCCTGGTACGATTACTGACGTCCTATTTTTTAGTCGACTGGTCATTTCTTGCAATTTTGGTCGATTGAAAGTTTCCCTTGCAGCCCCTCATGTTATCGACCTCCCGGATGACGACGACAACGAACCACTGAGGATGAGGAGGACCAAGAGGTCGTCGGCTGACAGGACTCCCCAGCCTACTCCGGCGCCTGAGACCATGGCTCGGGATGGTGGCGACGCCCCTCGGGCTTCCGTGACTTTTGCCAATCCTCCGTCGAGTGCGCAACCTTCGGCGTCAACTGCAGATCCAACTTCGCTTTTTGTCGCATACCCCGTGTAACACCCTCGATGCGACTATAGCTCCCACGTGTCGAGGCACGACTTAGAGGCATAATCGCATTGAAGGCATATGTCACAAGTGAGGTAATCTTCACACAACCCATGTAATACATAAGGGAAAAAGGTACATAGTTGGCTTACAATCGCCACTTCACACAAATACATGAATAAAGCATTACATCATTCAAATACACTCAAGTTCCGACTACGGAACCAAAATAAAAGAAGAACCCCAAATGCGACAAAGGTCCCCGATCGACCCCAACTGGGCTCCACTACTGATCGACTAGAACGAAACAATATAAAGGGCAAGATCTTCATCGAGCTCCTCCTGAGCTTGGTTGCGTCATCTACTCAGACTCATCGGCACCTTCAAGCTGGTTTTGGAAGTATCTGTGAGCCACGGGGACTCAGCAATCTCGCACCCTCGCGATCAAGACTATTTAAGCTTATGGGTAAGGTAAAGGTATGAGGTGGAGCTGCAGCAAGCGACTATCATATATGGTGGCTAACATACGCAAATGAGAGCGAGAAGAGAAGGAAAAGCACGGTCGATAAAAGTATGATCAAGAAGTGATCCTGGACTACCTACGTCAAGCATAACTCCAACAACCGTGTTCACTTCCCGGACTCCGCCAGAAAGAGACCGTCACGGTTACACACGCTATTGATTCATTTTAATTAAGGTCGACTTCAGGTTTTCTACAACCGGACGTTAACAAATTCCCATCTGCCCATAACCACGGGCACGGCTTTCAAAAGTTCAAATCCCTGCAGGGTGTCCCAACTTAGCCCATGACAAGCTCTCACGGTCAACGAAGGAATAGACCTCCACCCGAGATGTTCCGATCAGACTCGGTATCCCGGTACAACAAGACATTTCGACAGGGTAAAACTAAACCAGCAACACCGCCCGATGCGCTGACATCCTGATGGGAGATGCACATATCTCGTTCTCAGGGCAGCACCGGATAGGTCAAGCTACGAGTAAAACCAGCCCTCAAGTTTCCCCGACGTGGCCCCACAGGCTGCCCTTTTCGGACCAACACTTAGACAAGCACTGGCCCGGGGGGGTTAAAATAAAGATGACTCTCGGGATGTGCGACTCCCAATGGAAAAAGGCTAGGTGGCAAATGGTAAAACCAATGTTGGGCATTGCTGGAGAAGCTTTACTTAAGGCGAACTGACAAGGGGTTCCCATTATAGCCCAACCGCGTAAGGGACGCAAAATCCGGGAACATAACATCGATAGGACGGAAACTAGGGCGGCAAGAGTGGAACAAAACACCAGGCATAAGGCCTAGCCTTCCACCCTTTACCAAGTATATAGATGCATTAATTAAATAAGATATATGGTGATATCCCAACAAGTAAACAAATGTTCCAACAAGGAACGATCTCCATGTTCCAACAAGGAACAAACTTCAATCTTCACCTGCAACTAACAACGCTATAAGAGGGGCTGAGCAAAGCGGTAACATAGCCAATCAACGGTTTGCTAGGACATTGGTGGGTTAGAGGCTGAACATGGCAATTGGGAGGCTGACAAGCAAGTGGTAGGCATCGTAGCAATGGCATAGCAAAAGAGCGAGCAAACTAGCATAGCAAAGATAGTAGTGATTTCGAGGGTATGATCATCTTGCCTAAAATCCCGCAAGGAAGAAGAACGAGTCCATGAAGAAGACAAGCGGACGAAGACAAACGGATCCTCACAACACGACATTACCAGATCCAACCCGAAGAAGTAAACACCGGAAAAGAAGCACACAACATAGTAAACAACCAACACATGAACATGGTATGATATGCGAGATGCGGGATGCGATGCGGGATGCAAAAGCAAGACGTGACAGGAAATGCATGAACCTGGCCTCAACTGGGAAAACCAAGTGTGCCACTGGATAGAGGGGATGAAATCACCTGAAAACGATATAAAGATCATAGGAATCGGAGCTACGGTTTGGAAATGGCAAGCGTTTTACGAAACGAACCGATCTGCGATACAGCAAGTAGGCTCCTAAATGCAACGAAATGAACATGCTACAGCCACCAAACATGAAAACAAAATGCATGGCAGGGATGTACACAAGATGCTTATCAAAACATTAGCACTGAGCCATAGCCAAATTCATCCATTAAGAGGTTCAAACAAGCATGGCAAAAACGAATAAGCAAAACAGATTTCAGACTTAGTGAAATTAACACTAGTCTGAAATTTCAGACCACGATGCTCTCTTCGGAGCAGCAAAACAACATGATGCATAACCTGAACATGGCAAGTAAGAACATGGCATGGAGCTACTCAACAAGCTTAACAAAACCCCCAAAGTGACCTGGGGCCAAAAGGGTTCACAAAATACTCTAACGAGCACACGAACATAGATGAAACACAATCAGTTTTCAGACTTAGTGAAAACTGAGACATGCTGAAATTATAACTCGCGGAGGCATGTAAACGAGCTCGATGCACTCACTACGGAGCAATTCATGGCAAGGCAAGCATATATTCATTAAGAAGGCACAAAATGCTAGCTATACATGGCAAGAACAATGGCATGGCATGCACGGATTACTAACAATAGCATCGGCAAAATCGCAAACAAGTTGACGATCTGCCCAGATTTACCACGAAGCAAAAGTAGAGCTCGATTGACTCAAGCTAGAGCACTCCACATATGCAAACAAAGACATGGATGGATAGAGCATAACATGAATATCAAAACTCCCTTACTGATCATCCTCAAAAGAGGCACGGATCACTAAGAAACAAGCTAAACATATGGCATCATGAACTAAAACATCCCAGACTAAGTGAAAATCACTAAGTCTCTGAAAACAGAATTCTCAGGTGCCCCTCTTTGCAAGCTTGCACAAGTCACCACACACATCCTAAAACTGCATGGGTGGCACCTCTGGAAAGAAGACAAAATGCTTAACAATTCATCCCAAAGACTCACAGGCATATCATGCACACATCAATCATGGCAAAAATGACAAAAGTCTATGATGAACTAACGGATCTGCAACTTAACTCACGATGCCTCCTTCTAGCAGCATTTTGGGCATCAAGATGAACTCAAATGCAAATGATGCAATGGAATGAAATGATGTACATGTCGAGACGAAGATTTTGATATATTATATGCATGAATCGGACCTACGGATGCAAAGTTACGAGGCCTCGAACAGGGCATCATGGATCTGGGAATTTCGGGGACTTGGTGAAAAATAATACCTCTCCGGGAAAAGTCAACGGGACGGAGCGGTGCGGGATGACGAGATCCGGGGCGGAGGGCGCTGTTTGGTTGGAGGAGGTGGTGGATCTGATCCATCCTCTGCGAATCCGATCGAAGACGAACTCCGGGAGACGAACTCCGGTGAGGGCGGTGGTCTTCTCCGGCGAGGACGGCCGCGGAGGGGTCGGCGAGGAGCGGATCCGGCCCGGACCTCGCCGGATCCGGGCGCGGCAACGGCGGGAAGGCGCGTGAAGGCGGCGGCGCTGGCTGGCCCCGGCGCGGGCTGTAGCAGCCACCGGGCGGCGATGGCGCGCGGCTCGTCGCCGGCGAGCAAGCGGCGGAGGTGGCTCGGCGAGGAGGCGCGGGATGCGGGCGGGCGGCGAGCGCTCGGGCGCTGGAAGGCCGGGAGCCGGGCGGCGACGGGATGGGCGGCGCCGGCGTCTTCCGGTGGTGGCGGCGGTGGCCGGCGCAGCTCCGGCAGGCCGGAAGCCGAGAAGACAGCGGGCGGCGCGCGCGGGCTCTCCACGGGTGGCGGCGGTGGCGGTTGGGCCCCGCGGGCCCGATCCGGGCCCGGGCGGGCTGCGGGGAGAGAGAGCCGGCGGGGAGGTGACGTGGCGTAGCCTGGTTGGAGGAGAGGGGAGGCGAGGCGACGTGGCGCGCTGCCATTGGGCGGAGTGAGGTGGAGGGCGCGGTGGACATGTCCGGGCGCGGGGTGGACGCGTCCGGTGGCGCGAGGAAGACGAAGTTAGGGTTCATCCGCGAATTTTGGGAGGGTGGTGTATATATAGGCATAGAGGGAGCTAGGAGTGTCCAAATGAGGTGCGGTTTTCGGCCACGCGATCGTGATCGAACAACCGAGATGATGGAGCAGAGTTAGGTGGGTTTTGGGCCAAAATGGAAGGCTGTTGGGCTGCAACACACACGAGGCCTTCTCGGTCCCTCGGTTTACCGTTGGAGTATCAAACGAAGTCCAAATGGTACGAAACTTGACAGGCGGTCTACCGGTAGTAAACCAAGGCCGCTTGGCAAGTCTCGGTCCAATCCGGAAATGTTTAACCCCCACACAAGAAAGAAAGGTAGAAATGGCCACCGGAGGAGAACGGAACGCCGGATTGCAAAACGGACAATGGGGAAAATGCTTGGATGCATGAGACGAACACGTATGCAAATGAGATGCGCATGATGACATGATATGCAATGCATGACACGCAAGCAATGACAAGGCAACAACAGCGAATAACAGAACAACACTTGGCACATCGGTCTCGGGGCATTACACCCCGTCACTAAGGACGAAGTGGCTGCTGCGAAGGAGGCTATACGCTAGGCGGGGGTCATGATGGAGCAGGTGAAGAAGGCTCGGGAGGCCAGCCAGGTAGCCTATGACGCAAGTTCGGCGCTTCAGAGCAACGTCCAGGTCAGTCGACTTGACACTTGATCGTTTGAAGAGTCTTTCTCCCCCTTTTTTTGAAGATCTTTGTATCTGTACACCCATTGGGTGTGTTTACCCCTTCTTTGACTAGTGGGGGCACGCTGAGTGCACCCACTGGGTGTAGTCCCCGAGACTACCGTGGACTGCTGGCAGTCGACTGTAGTCTTTACATTGTGTTTCTGTATATGTATTCCTTTTCTTGGTCTGGTCAGGTCATGTCGAATGGATCTGTATCCGGTCGACTGCGGACAGTCGACTTTTCACTCTTTTTTTGTTTTTTTTGAACCAGTGGGGGCACGCTGAGTGCACCCACTGGGTGTAGTCCCCGAGACTACTGTCGAATGTTTTTGATTCGGCTGTAGTCTTAGAAACGTCATCTCTTTTTTTCTCAGTTACTCGGAAGCAACTTATCTTGGATGTCTGTCGACTGATTTTTCCTTTTGCAGAAATCCTGTGAGCTTGCATCTCGCTATACTGAGTTGGAGAAGCAGCGGATTCAACTGAACCTTGATCTGGAGCTGGCCAGAACAGAGCTGCAGAAGGTCAGAGATGGCGTTGCTGGTAAGATGACTTTGTCGACTGGTTTTGTTTTTAGGCTTGAGTACCCTTCTGCTGTTTCTGAACCAATCATCGTTTCTTTTGCAGGAGAACTGAGCGAGGCCCTGGCGAAGAAGGATCGGGACTTGGCTGCTGCCCACAAGGAGGCCGACGACAAGATTGCTCTGGCTGAACAGAAGCTGGCTTCGGTCAGCCAAATAGAAGATGAGAATACTAGGCTGAAGACCGCTCTGAATCAAGCCAACAGGGAGTGCTCGCGTTGGAAGAAGGAGAACCTCTCCCTGAGCGAGCAGATGGAAGGCATCGCTCGTAGGAGGGATGACCTGGAGAGCTACTTGAGGAGGCTCGTCAAGAAGTTGTACATCAAGCTTGAAGGTGCGCATTCAATTCTGACTGGTTTTCTTTTGTGTCGACTCAGTCTGTGAGAATTGACTTATCCTTGGGTCGTGTATGCAGAGTTTTGCCAGAACTTTGAAGAGGAGACTGGGCGGATTGAAACGGGTTTGGACCCAATCAATTCTCCGGTGAATGATGACGCTGCCATGAATCTGCTCCGACTGGAATCTCGTATCGATGGCGCCGTGGATTACTTGGCTCGGCTGAAGGTTGCCATGTCGCGGATCGACCCGACACTTTGGCCAGAGTCTACGCTCCAAAATGATCTCGAGTCTTTGATGACTCGACTTGACAGAATCCCTGACCGAGTGCAGGAGTGGAAGAAGTCTTCTGCTCGGTGCGGCGCTGATGTGGCTCTATCTTTAGTCCGTGTCCATTGCAAGGAGGCGCGAGAAGAGAAGCTGGCCGCCATCCAAGTCGCCAATACCAAGAGGCACAGCTTTCAAGACTTCATGGAGACCTTTATTGCTGCTGCCACCCGTATTGCGGATGGAATCGACCTGGATGAGTTCGTCGCCCCTGCCAGTCCTCCACCTGAGGAATGAAAAACTTTTATGCTTCTCCTTAAATTTGCCTCGGAATGCCGAGTGGATTTGTAACCGTTTAAACTCTGCCGAGCCGAGGGCTTGAGTACTTTGATTTGAGGTCTGGGGCCTTTTAGGCTTTATCCGAACTTGATTTCTTGCTGAATATCTTCGTGGTTTTGATCTGTCGCGTGGGACTTTGGTCTTGTATTTAGACGAGTGCTCGACTGCAGCTAAGTCCCCGAGTGCGAGGTTTGCTCTCCACTCGGTAGGGTTTTTTCAAACTTAGGCGAGTGCTCGACCGCAGCTAAGCATCCGAGTGGGAGAACTTAGGCGAGTATTGGACTGCAGCTAAGCCCCCGAGTGGGAGGTTTGCTCTCCACTCGGTAGGATTTTTTCAAACTTAGGCGAGTGCTTGACTGTAGCTAAGTTTCCGAGTGGGAGAACTTAGGCGAGTACTAGACTGCAGCTAAGCCCCCGAGTGGGAGGTTTGCTCTTCACTCGGTAGGATTTTTTCAAACTTAGGCAAGTACTTTACTGCAGCTAAGCTTCCGAGTGGGAGAACTTAGGCGAGTACTGGACTGCAGCTAAGCCCCCGAGTGGGAGGATTGCTCTCCACTCGGTAGGATTTTTTCAAACTTAGGCGAGTACTTTACTGCAGCTAAGCTTCCGAGTGGGAGAACTTAGGCGAGTACTGGACTGCAGCTAAGCTCCCGAGTGGGAGGATTGCTCTCCACTCGGTAGGATTTTTTCAAACTTAGGCGAGTACTTGACTGCAGCTAAGCTTCCGAGTGGGAGAACTTAGGCGAGTACTGGACTGCAGCTAAGCCCCCGAGTGGGAGGATTGCTCTCCACTCGGTAGGATTTTTTCAAACTTAGGCGAGTGCTTGACTGCAGCTAAGTTTCCGAGTGGGAGAACTTAGGCGAGTACTGGACTGCAGCTAAGCCCCCGAGTGGGAGGTTTGCTCTCCACTCGGTAGGATTTTTTCAAACTTAGGCGAGTGCTTGACTGCAGCTAAGTTTCTGAGTGGGAGAACTTAGGCGAGTACTGGACTGCAGCTAAGCCCCCGAGTGGGAGGATTGCTCTCCACTCGGTGGGATTTTTCAAACTTAGGCGAGTGCTTGACTGCAGCTAAGTTTCCGAGTGGGAGAACTTAGGCGAGTACTGGACTGCAGCTAAGCCCCCGAGTGGGAGGTTTGCTCTCCACTCGGTAGGATTTTTTCAAACTTAGGCGAGTGCTTGACTGCAGCTAAGTTTCCGAGTGGGGGAACTTAGGCGAGTACTGGACTGCAGCTAAGCCCCCGAGTGGGAGGATTGCTCTCCACTCGGTAGGATTTTTCAAACTTAGGCGACACGGATTCGCAGCCAAGTCACCCACTAGGGGGTTTTGTATGCAAACAAAGTGACAGCCATTGTTGGAACACTCTTGTCTTTGATAAAAATGAACTGTAGTAATTATTATTTTTTTCTTATTACATCTCATCTATGGGAGAACTCAGGTGTAAAAGGGGCGGAGTAGTTCCGCGTTCCAAGCTCGCGGCTCGTCGATCTGGCGATCGACATTGTAGGGGTGGTATGCTCCATTGTGGAGGAATCTGGTGACTATGAAGGGGCCTTCCCAAGTAGGAGCAAGTTTGTGTGGCTTCTGTTGATCCACTCGGAGGACCAGATCTCCTTCTTGGAAGGCTCGACTTTTCACATTCCGGGCGTGAAAACGGCGCAAGTCTTGCTGATAAATGGTCGATCTGATCATGGCCATCTCCCTTTCTTCTTCTAAGAGGTCGACTGCGTCTTGCCGGGCCTGTTCTGCTTCATCTTCAGTGTAAAGTTCAACTCGGGGTGCATTATGAAGAAGATCACTCGGCAGGACTGCTTCGGCTCCATAAACCAGAAAGAATGGAGTTCTTCCAGTCGACCGGTTAGGGGTGGTCCTTAATCCCCACAGAACTGACGGAAGCTCGCCGACCCAAGCGCCTGCCGCGTGCTTGAGATCGCGCATCAATCGAGGCTTTAGCCCTTTGAGAATCAGACCATTCGCTCTCTCAGCCTGTCTATTCGACTGGGGATGGGCGACCGATGCGTAGTCGACTCATGTGCCTTGAGAGGTGCAAAAAGCTCTGAACTTGTCCGAATCAAAGTTTGACCCGTTATCAGTGATGATGCTATGCGGGACTCCATATCTGAATGTTAACCCTCTGACGAAACTGATAGCAGTGCAAGCATCGAGGTTCTTGATGGGCTTAGCTTCGATCCATTTGGTAAATTTGTCGACTGCCACAAGCACATGAGTGAATCCACTCCTGCCCGTTCTTAGTGGACCAACCATGTCCAATCCCCAAACGGCAAAGGGCTAGACGAGTGGAATGGTCTTCAGGGCTGATGCAGGCTTGTGCGACATGTTGGAGTAGAACTGGCACCCTTCACACTTGTCGACTATCTCTTTTGCCATCTCATTTGCTCTTGGCCAGTAAAATCCAGCTCGGTATGCTTTAGCCACAATAGTCCGAGAGGACGCATGGTGACCACAGGTCCCCGAGTGGATATCATTAAGGATTATCTGACCCTCTTCTGGTGTTATGCATTTCTGACCGACTCCATTCGCCCTCTCTCTATACAGCTGTCCCCTTATGACTGTGAAGGCCTTGGATCGGCGGACGATCTGTCGAGCCTCCTCCTCGTCTTCCGGGAGTTCTTTCCTTAGGATATACGCGATGTATGGTATTGTCCAGCCAGAGGTGATTGCCAAAACTTCCATGATTAGGTCGACCACTGCAGGTACTTCAACTTCAGTCGGATATGTGGCACTTTTCGGCTGCGGGGCTTCTTCTGTGAAAGGATCCTCTTGGACTGACGGTGAGTGAATGTGCTCCAAGAACACGTTGCTGGGAATGGCTTCTCTCTTGGATCCTATCTTTGCCAAATCGTCAGCTGCCTGATTTTTCAGTCGGGGGATGTGATGAAGCTCTAACCCCTCGAATTTCTTTTCTAGCTTTCGCACTGCATTGCAATACCCAGTCATTGTCGGACTCCTGACGTCCCACTCCTTCATCACTTGATTAACCACCAAATCTGAGTCGCCATAGACCATGAGGCGACGGACGCCGAGTGAAATGGCCATGCGCAACCCATACAAAAGTGCCTCATACTCTGCTTCGTTATTGGAGGAATCGAAGTGAATCTGGAGAACATATCTGAGCTTATCTCCTCGGGGGGAGACTAGGACTACTCCCGCGCCCGAACCATTCAGCATCTTGGATCCATCGAAGAACATGGTCCAGTGCTCCGAGTGAACTTGAGTCGGAAGTTGCTGTTCAATCCACTCGGCGATGAAATCCGCGATTGCTTGGGACTTGATAGCCTTCTTTGCTTCAAACTTGATATCTAAGGGAAGGAGTTCAATCGCCCACTTGGCCACTCGACCAGTTGCCTCTCTGTTATGCAGGATCTCTGATAGTGGGGCGTCGCTGACGACTGTAATGGAGTGGTCAGAGAAATAATGTGCAACTTTCTTCATGGTCATATAAATCCCATATACAAGCTTCTGGTAGTGGGGGTATCTTTGTTTTGAAGGGGTCAAAACTTCAGACACATAATATACTGGGCATTGAACTTTGAAGGCCTTTACTTCCTCTTCCCGCTCGACCGTAAGTACTGTACTGACAACTTGTCCTGTGGCTGCAATGTAAAGCAACAGAGGCTCTTTGCTGATTGGGGCAGCAAGCACCGGCTGGGTGGAGAGCAGAGCTTTGAGCTCTACAAACGCTGCATCAGCTTCTGGAGTCCACTCGAACTTGTCATACTTCTTCATCAGTCGGTAAAGAGGCAACGCCTTTTCACCGAGTCGAGAAATGAATCGACTTAAAGCGGCCAAGTAGCCTGTAAGCTTTTGGACATCGTGCACGCGTACAGGACGCTTCATCCGGAGTATGGTGCCAATTTTTTCAGGATTGGCGTCGATCCCCCGTTCGGAAACGAGAAAACCGAGTAGCTTTCCACCTGGAACCCCGAAAGTGCACTTTGATGGATTGAGCTTGATATCGTACCTCCTGAGGTTGGCAAAGGTTTCGGCAAGGTCAGCCCGCAGGTCGGAACCTTTCCAGGACTTGACCACAATATCATCCATGTATGCCTCCACATTCCGACTGATTTGAGTGAGTAAACACTTCTGGATCATTCTCATGAATGTGGCTCCGGCGTTCTTGAGGCCGAATGGCATGGTGACGTAACAGAAGCATCCGAATGGAGTGATGAAAGCTGTTTGTTCTCGTCGGGCCCATACAGACGGATCTGATGGTACCCGGAATAGGCATCTAGAAAAGACAATCTCTCGCATCCCGCAGTTGAGTCGACTATTTGGTCAATGCGAGGGAGAGGAAAATGATCTTTCGGGCAGGCCCGATTGATATGTTTGAAATCGATGCACATGCGGAGTGACTTGTCCTTCTTGGGGACCATGACGACATTGGCGAGCCACTCGGAGTGGTAAATCTCTCGGATGAACTCAGCTGCTAAGAGCCGAGCCACCTCCTCGCCAATGGCTTGCTTCTTCTGGACGGCGGACCGTCGAAGATGTTCCTTCACGGGCTTGAATTTTGGGTCGACTCGCAGACGGTGCTCAGCTAGCCCCCTGGGAACTCCAGGCATGTCAGAGGGTTTCCATGCAAAGATGTCCCAGTTCTCACGGAGGAGCTGGATGAGCGCTTCTTCCTATTTGGAGTCGAGCGTCGTCGAGATGTGAGTCGAAGCAGCGTCGGGATCGGTCGGGTGAATGTGGACTGTCTTTGTTTCACCAGCCGACTGAAAAGCTGACTCGGAGGCAGGCTTCTTAGCTCGCAGCAATTCACTCGGATCGGCAGTCTTTTGGTACTCTTTCAGCTCGACCACTGCCATCTGAGCGTCAGCGATCTTTGATCCCTTCTGAAAACACTCTTCTGCTTTCTTCCGGTTGCCCGTAACAGTGATCACACCTTTGGGGCCAGGCATCTTTAATTTAAGATACACGTAACATGGTCGAGCCATGAAGCGTGCGTAAGCTGGCCTGCCCAAAATGGCGTGATAAGCACTCTGGAAGTCCACAACCTCAAATGTCAACTTTTCCTTGCGGTAATTCTTTGCATCACCAAAAACCACATCGAGAGCAATCTGGTCGAGTGACTCGGCTTTCTTCCCAGGAATGACTCCGTGGAAGCTCATGTTACTGGTGCTGAGTCTGGACATCGGAATGCCCATTCCTTTCAAAGTTTCAGCATACAGTATGTTCAGGCCACTGCCGCCATCCATCAGGACTTTGGTCAGTCGAGTGCCTTCGACGACTGGGTCGACCACCAAAGCTTGCCTCCCTGGGGTGGCAATGTGCGTCGGGTGATCAGACTGGTCGAATGTGATGGCGGTCTGAGACCACTTAAAGTAACTAGGTGTTGCCAGAGCAACCATGTTCACCTCACGGTTAATGACTTTCAGTCAACTTTTGCTTTCGACATCAGCAAAAATCATCAAGGTGGAATTGACTTGGGGGTATCCATCGTCACTATCATCCTTGTCCTCAACTCTGTCTGGTTCCTTTTCCTTATCCTTGGGCTGCTTGCCCTGAAACTGCTGGATCAGGAGCCGGCTTTGTCGAGTGGTATGCTTTGGGAAAATAAAATTACCCTCTTCATCTTTCTTGGTGTGGATGTGACATGGCAGGTCCAAAACATCATTCCCATCCTGATCCTTAACTTTCTTGGGCTTCCATGTGCCCTTGGGTTTCCCCTTGAAGTTTCCCTGGGCCACAGCCAAGGCCTCCCCAGGGGCGGCTGGCTCGGCCTTCCGCTTCTGCTTCCGACTGGAGTTTCCTCCGGTTTCTTGGGCGACTGATTTGAGTTTGCCACTTCGGAGTCGGTCCTCGTCTTCATCATTAGCGTACTTGGTGGCAATCTCCATCATCCGATTCAGGGACATCTCTCCAGTTCGACCGAACTTCAGATTCAACTCTCTGTATTTGACGCCTTCCTTGAAAGTGCAAACTGCTTGATGGTCTGGCACGTTCTCGACCGAGTGGTGCAGTGTGATCCACCTCTGGATGTATTCCCTCAGTGTTTCATTCGGCTTTTGTACGCAAGACCGCAACTCTGTAAGGCCTGCAGGGCGCTTGCATGTTCCTTCGAAGGTTGTGATAAACACTCGGGCGAGGTCCTCCCAAGTGTAAATGCTGCTGGGTGCCAACTGATTCAGCCACGCTCTAGCTGAGCCTTCCAACATGAGAATTAAATGCTTTATGGCCACCTCATCATTGCCACCGCCAATCTGCACAGCCACTCGGTAATCTTCGAGCCATGTGTCGGGCTTGGATTCACCAGTGAACTTGCTGACTCCAGCCGCCAGCCTGAAGTTGGGAGGGATCACCGCGGCCCTGATGGCTCGACTGAAACATTCAGGCCCCGAAGCATGTGCCCTGCTGCCGGTGGGTGTATCTCTGTTGTGGCCCTCTCGATGAGCCCTGTTCCTGTCCACTAAACCTTGAACGAGGATGGATCTCACGTCAAAGCCTGGGTCCCTGGGGTCGACTGGGATCCTCTGCCCAACATTATGGGGGCGCCTGTCATCTCGATGTCGAGGTGCATATGACCCACTCCTCGGGGGAGGGGATGGCACTCGACGTCGATCATCACGGTCGGGTCGGTGATCATACTGCTCATTTCTCCTGTACTGATCGTGCCGGTCCCCACGTCCCTCACGCCTCGGGGGTGATCTCGGGCTGTGAGCCGAGTGGACTGTTTCTGTTGCAACGGATCGACTGTGGATCCTGTTCCACGACTGGGAGACGGCGGAATTCTGATTTCCCGCCGCTCGGAGCAATGCTTTGATCTGCAACAAGCCCCTACCAGCCTCCGACTGGGAGGGCTGAATTGACTCTGCTATGCAGGCCGCGGTGGCCAAATTTTGAACTGGAGTTCGGTATACCTGCGGCGGCGGGAAGAGCTGACGTCGACTGGATTCGGGAGCTTGCTATCGTCGACTGGACTCGGGAGCCCGCTGATGCGCTTGCTCGTCGAGTACTCGCTGTAGATTTTCCAGTCGAGTGCGCTCGGCCAGGTTAGCCAAGCGCGCGTCCTCCAAGGCCCGGGCCTCGGGGGTTTCTCCAATAATAGGAGTGCGGAGCGCGTCCATGTTCCGGCGGTGAAGCTCCTCTCGCTGCAATGACGTAAGAGGTTCGGGGAGGTACTCGTCGTGGGGATGCGACGGATCGCCTCTATCCACACCACCATCAGCGCGACGGAATCCGGGAGGACTGTGTGTCCCCTCGACCGCCAGAACCTCAGCCAAAGGGTCGCTGCTATCGCACTCGGATGCGGTCTCCGCGGAGCCAGTCGACAGATCAAACAGGCCGCAGAGGGATTCGTCGGGCTCGATTGCCGCGACTTGGGGGGCCGCCGACTGGCGGGCCACGGCGTGCCTCACCCACTGCTGGAGTCTCGACCGACCTGAGCGCTTGTGCTGGTGGGAGACAGGGCGGGGAGACGACATGGGGGGCGACCGATACTGGGTCGATGGCTGCCGCAGGAGGACGCCACGAACGCACGCGCGGAAGTGCGTCGCACCGCGGACGGGGAGCGCGTCGATGTCGAGCGGCGCCTCCTGGAGCCAGGCGGAGTCGTCGGCGATGAAGGTGAGTGCGCCGAGACGGATCTCGCGGCTCTCTGCCAAAACTCCGCCGGAAACCATGATCAAATGGATCGGAAAAATCACAACTTCTCCAATTAGGCGCTAAGACTAATGCCCCACGGTGGGCGCCAACTGTCGTGGTTCTAAGTCTGACAGTGAGGTAGGGGGGTGTGTATGAAGAGGCTAGACCTTAGCTATTGGGAAGTTGTAAGCATGCAAGGTTTACGAGTTCAGGCCCTTCTCGGAGGAAGTAACAGCCCTATGTCTCGGTGCCCGGAGGCGGTCGATTGGATTATGCGTGTGTAGATAACAAGGGTGCGAACCCTTCATACTGAGGAAGGGGGTGGCTTATATAGAGTTCGCCGGTCCTCTCCTGCCCTCAGTAATGCAGGGTTTAAGGTACATTTAAGGTGGGGCGTTACTGGTAATGCCCCTAATAAAGTGCTATAATAACCATAACGACTACTTAATGCCCGACCGTTTGCCTGCGGAGTGACTTTAGGTCTTCTGGCTTAATGGTCGAGTGGTTGTTCTTTGGTCGAGTGTCTTGACCCCGTCGAGTGGGATGCCTTCTAGTTGTTTGAGAGGCGGCTCATTCTAGGGATGTCCTTGGGTGGGGATTTTTTAGGACAGGTTCTTGCCCCTACCCTAGGTACATAGCTTCATCACCGCAGGCCGACGTCGTGGACCATCTGGCACAGCCGGTTGATGCTCACGGTCATTGCCTCCATGGGTCTAGCGTAGCTTCTAGTCAACTGATCTTGCGATTCGAGTGATCACTCAGCCCTTGGTTAGCGTGCGTAGGTGCGTAGGATTTCGTACTACTCCTCGGCCCTCTACTACACCTACCTTTGGCTGTATGATAGGTGGGCCAGCCACCCCCTGGGGCCACATGTCATTCACCCAAAGGCAGTTGTCGTAAGTTAATGAAGTTGCGTCCCCCTCCGTGCCGGTGCGGTATAGTCATCTCACCGGACCTCTAGTTGGGGCCAAATGAGAGAAGTTTGATGTTTACTGGTTTATTGGTCCCCTTTGCATTTTGCGCCAAGTTTTGACCTTTAATTTAACTAATAAGATGTTAATGCATGTAAACAAAAATGTTGTGTAAGTCACCTTATGAAAACCAAATAATCCCAAAATACTTAGGCACGGTGCATTAACTTCCTCCTTGTTTCTTATTCCGTGACATATCAACCAATGAGAGATGTGGGCCGTGCATGCTTTCAATGACTTGAGACTACCAAACATGACATGCAGTGTTTAGTTCATTGCATGTAATCCTATTAGTACTCTAGTTAGGAGTAGCAAAAAAACATTAAGTTCTCTCGCCGATAGGAATAAAACACCATGTATTTATTTATAGAGGGAGTAGTACATTTTTGGTGACATGCATTACTAGATATTGCTAGTCAAATAATAAAATCCAGATGGACGTGGTAGTACTCCTAAATCCAGACGGTGGTGCTACTAGTACTAGTAGTAGTACTACCAATGTAGTAGTAGGAGTACTAGCACTGTACTACCCGTTGGTCAAATTATTACGTGATGCTCCTCACAGTGAAGTGACAAGACCCTGCGCCGGAGACGACACCTGAGTATAGGCGCCGTGTTCGGCATACCATAGTCAGCCTCACCGTCTGCAGTCACTATCATCATGGCTGTAGAGCTAGCCTGCTTACAACTAGCCCTGTTCGACATAATTTCCCGTGCGTAGATGCCCATGCATTGCATGGAACACCAAGATTGGGGGTGGACGGCTCTGGCAGCGGCCGTCGCGCCAGATTTTTCCACGGCCTTCTACTCCTAGATGTGGTGGGGAGGATATGAGGCTGATTGTGAGAGACAAGGAGTTGTTTGTAAATAGGGAACAAGTGCGGGCATCTTTTTGCAAAAATGGAGAAGCTTGGTTTGTATGCATCAGATCTAGATCCGACGGCTATTGGTGAAAGATGGGAGGCACAACATTATCACCAACTCAGGACCTGTTTGATTCGCAGGATTCTGAAACACAGGAATAGGACACGACAATATTACAAGTTTCAAACTGATATTACAAATGTTAGGAGTAATGCTGCACCTACCAAGAGGGAATTACTAGGAAGTTTATGTAAGAACTTTCGTTACTTTAGGTGGATGCAGCATTATCGTACAAACTAAAATCCACCGCCCTGACAAGCCACTAATGGGCAAATAAGTTTTCGAGTCTCTGGCCACTTGATATTTCAAAAACAAATTCAGCTTCTGCGGAGAAATGAGCTCCACCGTGTACCCGCGTGGGTGTGGCTGGGCACGAAGCGTGAGTACGTGCACGGTGCACCTATTCTCTTCTTGTACACGTAGACCACCTACGTGGGGTTGTGTGAGAGAGATACAAACCTAGAGAGATATAGTGTGTGGATTCTTGAGAGTTTTGTTTGGGGGGGGGGGTCAATCAAAAAATTTAACATATGCAATGTGCGTGAAATAGAGTCCTGGATATAACATATATATAGAGGGGGCGATCCATGAGAAGAGAGTGGAGGTATCATCGGCTTGAGGTGTCCATAGAATCGAAGAGAGGGATGATGTGTGTGTGTGCGCGCGTGATCGATAAAGAGTGCCATCGAATTTGTGTGTGCCCATGTCAAAGATACAGAGTGTCTAGCCTACTGGAACGTGAGATGGGACATGTGCAGTTTGTCTTTGTGGCATGGATACCTACCTGCAGCGCTCGACTATCAGTGTGTGGTGGGGGAAGAGGGAGGCCCAATTAACTATAGAGGTACAATGGTTGGTATATGTGTGGAGGAGGAGAGAGGCCTACCTCATGTATTAAGGAGATCATCTGCCTCATGTATTAAGGGAGATTGATCGGCATCCATGCATATGTGCAGGAGATGAATAAGGTTGGAAGAGAGATAGAGCTAGAGTGTTGGAGGGGGTTGTTGGGGAACGTAGTAATTTCAAAATTTTCCTACGCACACGCAAGATCATGGTGATGCATAGCAACGAGAGGGGAGAGTGTTGTCTACGTACCCTCGTAGACCATAAGAGGAAGCGTTATATCAACGCGGTTGATGTAGTCGAACGTCTTCACGATCCGACCGATCCAAGTACCGAAAGCACGGCACCTCCGAGTTCTGCACACGTACGGCTCGGTGACGTCCTCGCCTTCTCGATCCAGCAAGAGGGGCGAAGTAGTAGATGAGTTCCGACAGCATGATGGTGTGGTGACAGTGTTGGTTAAGAACAATCTTCGCAGGGCTTCGCCTAAGCTCTGCGAAAACTATGACGGGGGATAAACTAGAGGAGACAGGGTTGTCGGCACACGGCTTGGTGTTTCTTGATGTGTCTCTGGTGCTAGCCCTACCCCTCTATTTATATGTTGAGCCCTGGGGTCGAAACTTGGAGTAAAAGTCTCCACAAAGTCGGTTTCACCCGAAAGGCAAGAGTCCTTCTCGGACTCTAGGGCTAGACGCCAGGGTTCCTGGCGTCTGGACCCTGGCGTCTGGCCCCTGGACTCCGCAAAACTTCCTTTTGCGCTTTCCAAAAACCTTGTGGGCTTTCCCCTTTGGCCCAAATAAAGTGTTCTCGTACCCAAACATTTCGGGAAACATCCGAAACCCCTTCCGGTGATTTTCGGAACCCTTCCGGTGACCAAACACTATTATCCCATATATCAAACTTTGTCTCCGGACCATTCCGGAGTTCCTCGTCATGTCCGTGATCTCATCCCGGACTCCGAACAACATTCGGTCACCAACATACATAACTCACATAGTACTATATCGTCAACGAACGTTTAAGCGTGCGGACCCTGCGGGTTCGAGAACTATGTAGACATGACCGAGACACCTCTCTGGTCAATAACCAATAGCGGGACCTGGATGCCCATATTGGCTCCTACATATTCTACGAAGATCTTTATCGGTCAGACCGCATAACAACATACGTTGTTCCCTTTGTCATCGGTATGTTACTTGCCCGAGATTCGATCGTCGGTATCCAATACCTAGTTCAATCTCGTTACCGGCAAGTCTCTTTACTCGTTCCGTAATACATCATCTCGCAACTAACTCATTAGTTGTAATGCTTGCAAGGCTTATGTGATGTGCATTACCGAGAGGGCCCAGAGATACCTCTCCGACAATCGGAGTGACAAATCCTAATCTCGAAATATGCCAACCCAACATCTACCTTTGGAGACACCTGTAGAGCACCTTTATAATCACCCATTTATGTTGTGATGTTTGGTAGCACACAAAGTGTTCCTCTAGTAAACGGGAGTTGCATAATCTCATAGTCATAGGAACATGTATAAGTCATGAAGAAAGCAATAGCAACATACTAAACGATCGGGAGCTAAGCTAATGGAATGGGTCATGTCAATCAGATCATTCAACTAATGATGTGACCTCGTTAATCAAATAACAACTCTTTGTTCATGGTTAGGAAACATAACCATCTTTGATTAACGAGCTAGTCAAGTAGAGGCATACTAGTGACACTCTGTTTGTTTATATATTCACACATGTATTATGTTTCCGGTTAATACAATTCTAGCATGAATAATAAACATTTATCATGATATATGAGGAAATAAATAATAACTTTATTATTGCCTCTAGGGCATATTTCCTTCAGGGGTGGTAGTGGAGTTGCTTCTAACAAATGGTGGGATAGGCTTGCTAGACAAATGGAGGGCATGCCCGCAATATCAATAAGAGAGGAGATGGCTGCTTGTTGTCTGTGCACGTGCGTGTGAGAGACGGGTCAGGAGGCATGCACGAATGATGAGGGGGGACGATGTGGTTGTGGTAAGCAGACGTAACTACATAGGAAGATCAATCACCCTTTGTAAGAGAAAGGAGAGACATAACTTGTGAGGTACGTCGATCGATGGGGGGTAGTTAAAGTCGATCTAGGTATATGTTGGGAGATCGATTGGTATACATGCATGTGTGTGTTAGAAGCAAATGAGGCACGAGGAGAATGATAGAGAGAGGGATCCATGTAGGAGGTGGTACGAGAGGCATACTATATCGAGGGGGAGGAGTGTGCGAGTACGAGAACGATGAAAAGAGTGGTGGGAGTGAGGCATGGACGGTGACAAGAGAAGAGGGGAAGCTTGTGTTTGTGCTAGGCACACCTGGCTAGAGAGGCATATCGATCGATGTGTGTCGTAAAGAAGGAGCTGGGAGGCCTACACACACCGTGGGTGAACGACCTAAAGTGAAAAGACGAATTTGCGCGATGGGGCTAGAGAATGCTGAGGGAGGGTGAGAGGGATGCGGGCGTGTGCATGCACAAGAGAAAGTTAGCGCTAGCTACAAAGATAAGAGGGTTGTGTGGGTGTAAAAGACGAATAGAGATCATATATACTTCATTATAAAAAGTGAATTCGGATATTTGAAGAATTTATGATAGTGTTTCAAACCGACGGATGTGTGAATATATATAACGGTGATACACATGTTGTGGTTATGAACATGGTATACTAAGAGCTTTTCAGCAAGTCCACATACTCAACCATCTTTTAGTCTTTCACAATTGCTAACACTCACGCAATATTTATGGGTATGAAGTTTTAATCGGACACAGAGAAAGATATGGGCTTATAGTTTTGCCTCCCAACGTTCTACCTCAAGGGTAATGTCAACAATAATAGTTCATGAAGACTCACATCCTATTGGCTATATATATTAGGATCTTTCCAACACATTGTGCTTGCCAAAGGATAAAATGTAAAAAGGAACTGTGAAGATCACCATGACTCTTATATAAGGTAGAAGATGAAAGTGAAAGATAGGCCCTTCGTAGAGGGAAGCAGAGGTTGTCATGCGCTTTTATGATTGAATGCACGAAATCTTAATGCAAAAGAACGTCACTTTATATTGCCACTTGTGATATGGAACTTTATCATGCAGTCCGTCGCTTTTATTTCTTCCATATCACAAGATCGTATAAAGCTTATTTTCTCCGCACTAATAAGTCATACTTATTTAGAGAGCAATTTTTATTGCTTGCACCGATGACAACTTACTTGAAGGATCTTACTCAATCCATAGGTAGATATGATGGACTCTCATGGCAAAACTGGGTTTAGGGATATTTGGAAGCACAAGTAGTATTTCTACTTGGTGCAAAGAAATTGGCTAGCATGAGAGGGAAAGGCAAGCTCAACATGTTGGATGATCCATGACAATATAATTTATCTCAGATGTAAGAAAACATAACCCTAATTTATCTCAGATGTAAGAAAACATAACCCATTACGTTGTCTTCCTTGTCCAACGTCAACTCTTAGCATGTCATACTTTAATGAGTGCTCACAATCATAAAAGATGTCCAAGATAATATATTTATATGTGAACCTCTCTTTCTTTATTACTTCCTATTAATTGCAACGATGACCAAAACTATGTTTGCCAACTCTCAACAACTTTTATTCATCACTCTTTATATGTGAGGTCATTACTTTCCATAAGATCTATATGATCTCTTTGTTTCTTTTTATTTCTTCTCTTTTATTTTATTTAATTCCCTGAAGATCATAGCAAAATAATCAAGCCCTTGACTCAACACTAATCTTTATTATATAGCTCATGACTCGATTACATAGGTGGATCATAAAGCAAAACTCACAACTAGATCATACTAAAACTTTATTCTACTAGATCAAGATATTACTAAAAGGATCGAACTAAGAAAAACGGTAAAGATAAAAGTTTTGATGGTGATACGATACCGGGGCACTCCCCCAAGCTTGGCAGTTGCCAAGGGGAGTGCCCATACCAGATACTCAGTTCTTCTTTGTTGGTGAAGAAGGTGATGGAGTTGTTGATGATGTAGGCTTGTCATCCCTCTTCCAAGGCATGGGCTCACCATCATAAAAGGATGATCGGGTCTCCTGAATCCTCAAATTTGCAGCCAAACTCATCCTCTTGAATCTATATTCATACTCACAGTTTTGATTTTGCAGGTCATAGATCTGGGCTTGGAGGTGCTTGATTTTCTCATGAAGCTTGAAGATGGCCTCCCAAATGTCCTTGACGTCCAACTTGTCTTTGTTGGTGAACTCCGTGATCATAATGTGATTGGAGTCGAGTCCATGCTCCACCATCTCCTGACACTTGAAAACTTGTTGCTCCAATGCCTCGAGCCTTGCCTCCGTGCTTCCGGTCCTCCTTGGTCCCTCAACATCGCGGATGTGCAACAACCCCTCATGCATCTCAATGGTTTGAGGGTGTTGCAGCACCTCCACGAGGTAGGGTTGATGACCTTCTCGAAGAACTTGTCCTTGGGGGCACTTGAAGACGACATGATGACCTAGATCTGTCAGAAAAACAGCTCGAAACAAAGACAAGAGATATTTGCGTGATACGGTGGTCAAAACCTTCGGGAGATTATATAATGAATTTTTACCGACCAAAAGAAGTACTGTGCAAGAAAACGGAGTCCGGAAAGCGCACGAGGTGCCCATGAGGCAGGGGGCGCGCCTCACACCCTTGTGGGAGCCTCGTGTCCTTTTCAGTCTGCTTCTTATTTTCCTATTTTTCTAAATATTCTGAAACGAAGAAATATTGCCATTAGAACTATTTTGGAGTCAGTTTACTTACCATACCACGTACCTATTCCTTTCCGGAGTCTAAAATGTTCTGGAAAGTGTCCCTTATGTATTCCTCCGGGGTTATGGTTTCAATAATATTAGTTTCAACATTTATAGGATTACCTGAGATATAATGTTTGATTCTTTGACCGTTCACCACCCTCGGGTTTGTGCCTTCGAAGTTGTTGATTTTTATGGCACCGGAACGGTAGACCTCCTCGATAACGTAAGGGCCTTCCCATTTAGAGAGAAGTTTGCCTGCAAAAAATCATAAATGAGAGTTGTATAGCAATACATAATCACCTACATTAAACTCACGCTTTCGTATCCTTTTGTCATGCCATCTTTTGACTTTTTCTTTAAACAGCTAGGCATTTTCATAAGCCTGGGTTCTCCATTCATCAAGTGAGCTAATGTCAAATAACCTCTTCTCACCGACAAGTTTGAACTCATAGTTGAGCTCTTTAATGGCCCAATATGCATTATGTTCTAGTTCAAGAGGTAAGTGACATGCTTTACCATAAACCATTTTATATGGAGACATACCCATAGGATTTTTGTATGCAGTTCTATAGGCCCATAATGCATCATCAAGTTTATTGGACCAATTCTTTCTAGATCTATTAACAGTCTTTTGCAAAATTAATTTGAGCTCTATGTTACTTAATTCTACTTGACCACTGGACTGTGGGTGACATGGAGATGCAATTCTCTGATTAACATCATACTTAGCAAGCATTTTACGAAAGGCACCATGAATAAAATGTGAACCACCATCAGTCATTAAATATCTAGGGACTCAAAACCTCAGGAAAATAACTTCTTTAAGCATCTTAATAGAGGTGTTATGATCAGCACTACTAGTTGGAATAGCTTCTACCCACTTAGTAACGTAATCAACAGCAACTAAAATATGTGTATACCCATTAGAGGAAGGAAAAGGTCCCATATAATCAAAGCCCCAAATATCAAATGGTTCAATAACAAGTGAATAATTCATAGGCATTTCTTAACGTCTACTAATATTACCAATTCTTTGACATTCATCACAAGACAAGACAAACTTACGAGCATCCTTGAAGAGAGTAGGCCAATAAAAACCGGATTGCAATACCTTGTGTGCAGTTTTATCTCCGGCATGGTGTCCTCCATAAGCCTCGGAGTGACACTTGCGTAGGATCTGTTCCTGTTCATGCTCAGGTACACAACGTCTAATAACACCATCTACTCCTTCTTTATAAAGATGTGGGTCATCCCAAAAGTAAGTCTCAAATCATAGAAGAACTTTTTCTTTTGCTGGTATGTGAAACTAGGTGGTATAAATTTAGCAACAATATAATTAGCATAATCAGCATACCATAGAGCAATACGAGAAGCATTTATGACATTTAATTGTTCATCAGGAAAGCTATCATCAATAGGTAGTGGGTCATCAAGAAAATTTTCTAACCTAGACAAGTTGTCTGCAACAGGGTTCTCAGCTCCCTTTCTATCAATAATATGCAAATCACATTCTTGTAGCAAGAGAACCCATCTAATAAGTCTAGGTTTAGCATCTTTCTTTTCCATAAGGTATTTAATAGCAGCATGATCAGTGTGAATAGTTACTTTAGAATCAACAATATAAGGTCTGAACTTATCACAAGCAAATACAACTGCTAAGAATTCTTTTTCAGTAGTAGCATAATTTCTCTGGGCATTGTCTAGAGTTTTACTGGCATATTGAATAACATTTCATTTCTTATCAACTCTTTTCCCTAGAACAACACCTACAGGATAATCACTAGCATCACACATAATTTCAAAGGGTAAATTCCAATCAGGTGGCTGAACAATAGGTGCAAAAATCAATGCTTTCTTAAGTATTTCAAATGCTTCTACACAATCATCATCAAAGACAAAAGGAATATCTTTTTGTAATAGATTAGTCGGAGGCCGAGAAATTTTTGAGAATTCTTTAATGAACCTCCTATAAAAATCGGCATGACCAGGGAAACTTCTTATACCTTTAATGTCCTTGGGACATGGCATCTTTTCAATAGCATCAACTTTAGCTTTGTCAACTTAAATACCTCTTTCAGAAATTTTATGTCCCAAGCCAATACCTTCATTAACCATAAAGTGGCACTTCTCCCAATTCAAGACAAGATTAGTTTCTTCTCATCTCTGCAAAACTCGATCAAGGTTGCTTAAGAAATCATCAAAAGAGGATCCATAAACGGAGAAATAATCCATGAAAACCTCACATATCTTTTCACAAAAGTCAGAGAATATAGCCATCATGCATCTTTGAAAGATAGCAGGTGCATTACATAAACCAAAAGGCGTACGTCTATAAGCAAAAGTACCGAAAGGGCAAGTAAAAGTGGTCTTTGATTGATCATCAGCCAACACAGGTATTTGAGAGAAGCCAGAGTAACCATCTAGAAAGCAAAAATGTGTGTGTTTGGATAATCTTTCTAGCATTTGATCAATAAAAGGCAAAGGGTAATGATCTTTTTTAGTAGCCTTATTTAATTTGCGGAAATCAATTACCATCCTATAACCTGTAATAATTCTTTGCAGAATCAATTCATCTTTATCATTAGGAACAACAATAATACCTCCCTTCTTGGGGACACAATGAACAGGACTTACCCACTGACTATTAGCAATGGGATAAATTATACCTGCCTCAAGGAGCTTTAATATTTCCTTTCTTACCACTTCTTTCATATCAGGATTCAACCGTCGTTGATGATCAATAACTGTTTTGGCGTTTTCCTCCAAATTTATTTTGTGTTGACATAGAGTGGGACTAATGCCCTTAAGATCATCAAGAGTATATCGAATAGCAGAACGATGCTTCTTCAGAGTTTTCAATAATTTATCTTCATCCTTCTCTGAAAGGTTAGCACTAATAATAATAGAATATATTTTCTTTTCATCAAGATAAGCATATTTAAGAGTATCAGGTAATGGTTTAAGCTCAAACACGGGATCACCCTTGGGTGGAGGGGGATCCCCTAGGATTTCAACAGGGAAGTTGTGTTTCAGAATAGGTCCCTATTTAAAGAATACTTCATATATTTCCCTTCTTTCATTCATGAACATATCATTTTCATGGTCTAGCAAATATTGTTCTAAAGGACCAGTAGGAGGCATGGCAATAGAAGCAAGACCAATAATTTCATCTTTACTAGGCAATTCTTTATCATGGGGTTGTCTACGAAATTTAGCAAAATTAAACTCATGAGACATATCCCCTAAACCAACAGAAACAATATCCTTATTGCAGTCTATCTTAGCATTGACAGTATTCAAGAAGGGTCTACCAAATATAATGGGACAAAAGCTATCTTGTGGGGAACCAAGAACAAGAAAATCATCAGGATATTTAACCTTCCCACACAAGACTTCAACATCTCTAACAATCCCAACTGGTGAAATAGTATCTCTATTGGCAAGCTTAATGGTAACATCGATATCTTCTATCTCAGCGGGTGCAATATCATGCATAATTTCTTTGTATAACGAAATAGGTATAGCACTAGCACCCATATCACACAAGCCATGATAACAATGATCTCCTATTTTAACAGAAATAACAGGCATGCCTACGACAGGTCTATGTTTATCTTTAGCACCAGGTTTAGCAATTCTAGCAGTCTCATCACAGAAGTAAATAACCTGCCCATCAATATTATCAGCCAAGAGATCTTTAACCATAGCAACATTAGGTTCAACTTTAACTTGCTCAGGGGGTTTAGGTGTCTTAATATTACTTTTTTGACCACAGTTGAAGCTTTAGCATGATTCTTTATTCTAACAGGGAAAGGTGGTTTCTCAACATAAGTAGTAGGAACAATAGGATCATTATAAGTGATAGTCTTTTCTTCAACTTTAATAGGTGCAACTACTTTTACTTCAATGGGAGGATTATATTTAAACCACTTCTCTTTAGGGAGATCAACATGAGTAGCAAAGGATTCATAGAAAGAAGCTACTATCTCAGAGTCAAGTCCATATTTAGTGCTAAATTTATGGAAAACATCGGTATCCATAAAAGATTTAACACAATCAAACTTAGGTGTTATACCTGACTCCTTACCTTCGTCGAGATCCCAATCTTCAGAGTTGCATTTAATTCTCTCCAATAAATTCCATTTGTATTAGTCTTCATCATAAAGGAACCAATACAAGAAGTATCGAGCATGGAGCGATTGTTGTCAGAAAGCCGAGCATAAAAATTTTGAATAATCATTTCTCTTGAGAGCTCATGATTGGGGCATGAATATAACATTGACTTAAGCCTCCCCCAAGCATGAGTGATGCTTTCTCCTTCGTGAGGCCAAAAATTATATATATAATTACGATCACGATGAACAAGATGCATAGGATAAAACTTCTGATGGAATTCCAATTTCAACCGTTTGTAGTCCCATGATCCCATATCATCGCATAGCCTATACCATGTCAATGCATCTCCCTTCAAAGATAAAGGGAAGACCTTCTTCTTGATAACATCATCGGGCATACCTGCAAGCTTAAATAATCCACAAACTTCATCCACATAGATTAAGTGTAAGTCGGGATGCAGTGTTCCATCTCCTGCAAAAGGATTCGCTAGCAGTTTCTCTATCATACCCGAAGGAATTTTGAAGTAAAAAATTTCATTTTCACTAGGTTGAGGAGCAACTATTTGCTCTACCGGTCGAGATGAAGATACCCCGAACAAGCCACTCAAAGGATTACTTTCCATAGTAACAGGTGACAGTAAATTTCAGCACACTATATAAAATTTTCCTTACCAAATTCCACCTACCAAAGGCGCTTCACTCCCCGGCAACGGCGCCAGAAAAGAGTATTGATGACCCACAAGTATAGGGGATCTATCGTAGTCCTTTCGATAAGTAAGAGTGTCGAACCCAAAGAGGAGCAGAAGGAAATGATAAGCGGTTTTCAGCAAGGTATTCTCTACAAGCACTAAAATTATCGGTAACAGATAGTTTTATGATAAGGTAATTGGTAACGAGTAGCAAGTAGCAAGTAATAAAAGTAAATAAGGTGCAGCAAGATGGCCCAATCCTTTTTGTAGCAAAGGACAAGCCTGGACAAACTCTTATATGATGTAAAGCGCTCCCGAGGACACATGGGAATTATCGTCAAGCTAGTTTTCATCACGATCATATGATTCGCGTTCGGTACTTTGATAATCTGATATGTGGGTGGACCGGTGCTTGGGTACTGTCCTTTCTTGGAAAAGCATCCCACTTATGATTAACCCCTATTGCAAGCATCCGCAACTACAACAGAAGTATTAAGGTAAACCTAACCATAGCATGAAACATATGGATCCAAATCAGCCCCTTACGAAGCAATGCATAAACTAGGGTTTAAGCTCCTGTCACTCTAGCAACCCATCATCTACTTATTACTTCCCAATGCCTCCCTCTAGGCCCAAACAATGGTGAAGTGTAATGTAGTCGACGTTCACATGACACCACTAGAGGGATGACAACATACATCTCATCAAAATATCGAACGAATACCAAATTCACATGACTACTAATAGAAAGACTTCTCCCATGTCCTCGGAAATAAACGTAGCTACTCACAAAGCATATTCATGTTCATAATCAGAGGGGTATTAATATGCATAATGGATCTGAACATATGATCTTCCACCAAGTAAACCAACTAGCATCAACTACAAGGAGTAATTAACACTACTAGCAACCCACATGTACCAATCTGAGGTTTGGATACTAAGATTGGATACAAGAGATGAACTAGGGTTTGAGATGAGATGGTGCTGGTGAAGATGTTGATGGAGATTGACCCCCTCCTGATGAGAGGATCGTTGGTGATGACGATGGTGATGATTTCCCCCTCCCGGAGGGAAGTATCCCCGGCAGAACAGCTCCGCCAGAGCCCTAGATTGGTTCCGCCAAGGTTCCGCCTCACGGCGGTGGAGTCTCGTCCCGAAAGCTTGCTTCTTATTTTTTTTATCAATGAAAGACTCCATATAGCAGAAGATGGGCATCGGAGGGCCACCAGGGGGCCCACAAGGAAGGGGCGCGCCCAGGGGGTAGGCCGCACCCCCCACCCTCGTGGCCAGGGTGTGGCCCCCTCTGGAACTTCTTGCGCTCAGTATTTTTTATATATTCTGGAAATAGCTTCCGTGAAGTTTCAGGACTTTTGGAGCTGTGCAGAATAGGTCTCTAATATTTGCTCCTTTTCCAACCCTGAATCCCAGCTGCTGGCATTCTCCCTCTTTATGTAAACCTTGTAAAATAAGAGAGAATAGGCATAAGTATCATGACATAATGTGTAATAATAGCCCATAATGCAATAAATATCGGTATAAAAGCATGATGCAAAATGGATGTATCACACTCCACATCAAAAATTCTGTTTTTATCACTTACCTACTCGAGGACGAGTAGGAGTTAAGCTTGGGGATGCTGATACGTCTCCAACGTATCTATAATTTTTGATTGTTCCATGCTGTTTTATTATAAATCTTGGATGTTTTAGTCATTTTATATAGATTTTTGGTACTAACCTATTGACATAGTGCCAAGTGCCAGTTGCTGTTTTTCCATGTTTTTTACATCGCGGGAAATCAATATCAAACGGAGTCCAAATGCCACGAAACTTCACAATGATTTTTATGGGCGAAAAGGAAGCAGATGGGCCCTGGTTGCACCTGGGGGGGAGTCCCTAGGAGGGGACAACCCACCAGGGCGCGCCAGGAGGCCCTGGCGCGCCTTGGTGGGTTGTGCCCACCTCGGGTGCCCCCCGGGCCGCCTCTTTGCTCTATAAATACCACAATATTCCAGAAACCCTAAAGGCGTCGACGAAATATTCATCCAGCCACCGCAGAGTCTAGAGCCACCAAATCCAATCTAGATACCATCATGGAGGGGTTCACCACTTCCATTGGTGCCTCTCCGGTGATGCGTGAGTAGTTCCTTGTAGACCTTCAGGTCCATAGTTAGTAGCGAGATGGCTTTCTCTCTCTCTCTCTCCCTCCCTCCCTCTCTCGCTGAATTCTCAATACAATGGTCTCTTGGAGATCCATGTGATGTAACTCTTTTGCGGTGTGTTTGTTGGGATCTGCTGAACTTCGAGTTTAAGTCATATCTTTTTATATCCATGAAAGTTATTTGAGTTTCTTTGATCTCTTATATGCATGATCTCTTATAGCCCCGTATTTCTTCTCTGATATTTGGGTTTTGTTTGGCCAACTTGATCTATTTATCTTGCAATGGGAAGAGGTGCCTGGTAGTGTGTTCGATCTTACGGTGCTCGATCCCAGTGACAGAAAGGAAAACGACACGTACGTATCATTGCTACTAAGGATAAAAAGACGAGATCTATATCTACCGCCATATAGATAAACATATCTTGTCTACATCATGTCATCGTTCTTATTGCATTATTTCGTTTTCCATGAACTTAATACACTAGATGCATGTTGGATAGCGGTCGATGTGTGGAGTAATAGTAGTAGATGCAGGAAGGAGTCGGTCTACTAATCCATGAAATCCAAAGAGGCAATTATCATTGAGAAAGGGCATGTCAAGCATATATAGCAAAACAGTTGTGCTTGGTTTTTCTGAAGTTAAGGGAACATATTTCTTACCCTATGAGTTCCGAACTAAAGAACTTGATGAGCATCAAGAGCGCAATATATGGCCAAACAAAGTTCGATTGACAAGGACCTTCAAGGTGATGAGGCATGTAATATAGAAAAAGAACATGACAAGGTGTTAGGGAGCCATCCAAAAGAGAAGCAAGATATTGTCCGGTCATGCAACCATCATGCTCTCTCAACATATTTGAAGAGGTATATCTAGCAAGTAATTTACCTATTTTTTGATTTTGTCATAATTTTGTTGTTGATGCATATATTAGAAAAATCTTCATAAGAAATCTTGAGAGGCCAATTAGGAAGGATGATTTATTTGTTAGCAATAAGATTGTTACAAAGCATATCGGTCAACATATTGTACTATTTAGTGAGGCCAATAGTGACAATTTATTACAGCCAAAGCTTTCCCCATTGTTTCATTTAGAGTTTATATCTACATGGTTAGTTTTGCTTGTTCCATACTTGGTTTATATTTGGTCTCAAATAAGACGTGTGTTCTAGCTATTTTTTTCTCAAAAACATAAAGCCAAAGTTTAAATATTTTGAGAAAATCGATGATAGTATAACTTCTTATTCAAAGACATATGAGAGAGAATGCAAAACACAATACATAGCCGAATGGCTGATGTAAAATCTGAACCATTTGATTGCTTAGTTCCAAAGGCGGTCTCACAACAAGATCGGCTACAGATTGATAAGTATACCTTCAATTCGAGCATGTGTAATCATATCTCTGATTTACTACTGAAAATGATTATATTAGAATTATTTATAACCATGTAGAGCCATCAATGCAAGGATGAACGTATTGCAAGTTGCATGGTTCGTTTGAACATAATTTTGAAGGTTGCAACATGTTTCATCAATAATACAATCAACCATTGATAAAGGACGTTTGAAACTTGTTGAAACACAAATGAATGGCCAATCTACACCTATTGGTCATGATGGACAAAAGCTATTGCATCGACTAACTCAAGCCGATTCATCTAAAGACGAGAAGGTAAAAGTTGCATATGATGTAATCAAGCTTTCAAGTAAAGAGATTGTTCGAGTGCACAATGAAGATATTCTGAAAGGTGGGAATTCAATCAAAGTTACAATGAAGACGCTAAACACTGGGTACAACAAGAAAAATCCAAAGATTGATGCAAGCGAACCAAAGGAGACAAAGGCCGCAATAAGCACAAGAGTAAGAAATCAAAAGTCACTTTCGCAAAGTTATTAGATAAATATATCAAAAGAAGAGTGAAGAGAAACGTACTTATCGACCAGATAATCCAAAGAAGTCAAGATCACCCCTTAGGTGTAAGTTTGAGGAGTAGTACTAGAAAAGGGAGAATTTTAATGTTGCATATTCACATCCTACTTTTGGGTCGCCAATGCTAATGCCATGGATACCTCCTTATGCTTCATATTCATCATGGGACATGTATGATTCAAGGGCATATTCTCCATCTTATTTCAAACCATCTCGCCAAGATTATGCATCTCCAAGTAGACCAACATTCAATGAACAATCATATGTTAAAGACCATTTAAATAAAAAAGAATCGGCCTGGAGCTCAAGAATGAAAAAAAGATGTGGTCAAGTGGTGTATCCTATGAATCGAAGGCAGCAATTTGATATCGAACAAACACAAATCAATGAATACAAGTGCTCCTGGCATATGAGTTAATTCACCAAACCAAGGATCACGAAGGGGCTACAATCTGGATAAGAGAATCAAGGATGAGAAGATCACAGATCAAAGGTAGAGGAGCAGGAGATGATGCACTGCCGGATACTAGAGGAGGCAGTAGTTGGAGGAGGAAGAAGAAGGCATTAGCATGATCCCCTTTCGCTTGCGGCTGCTCTCCTCTTGTAGCCACTGAACTAAGAAGTCCATTGTAGTGAGCCCACAGCCCATGTCTGCTTAGCCCAAATTACATCTACGTATGGGTATGACATCAACAAGTTTATCGTGTTAAGAAAGATGTTGTAAGTGTGCAACTTCAGATTTTTATTTCAAATAATGAAAGGCCAATCGAGATGTTGACATTTGCTAATAAAGGCATTGAGGTGAAGCAATCCATTGTTGAAAATCAAGGTGCCAAGTCTAAACAAAAGAAATTGAGAGTGCACAAGTTTAAGAAAGAGTTGCCATTGTCTAAAATGGAATCATAACTGAGGTGCCACTCACTTGGAGTTTAGAGTAGGGAGTTGGGTCAAGATTAGACATGAGATAAGTCATTTTATTCCCAATCCTCTGTTTGATGCAGGATAGAAGTTATGTCTGAGAATTTGAGGAGAAATTATACTTCTTTGTTTGGTTCATTGGAATTGACATAAAACTAGACAAGAAAAGATAGGATGAATGGTTAAGATTGACTCACTTAAACAATTTCTTTCCAATTCCCACCCCCTCCCTGTTAATAAAACGGTGAGAGTTGGAGTCTCCCATCCCTCTTCCCTTGTGAATTCTCAATCCCTCTAATTAAATAATAGCTTTTAAGTCTCGTATCCTTTGAATTTTCATTCCCTGGCTTTAATTACCCCCCAACCAAACACATTGTAACGTGCACAAGGGCTGAAAAAGAGGAACATGGCATGGATAACCAAGGGAAGCAGTCAAAACAATAATGATGTGTAAGTTTCTATTGCAACAAGTGCAACAAAAATAAAGGAGAAGAATGGAAGCAACAAACAATTAAATCAAAGGTTTGCACTGCCACTTCAAAACCTTCGATTAGCACATCATCTATGTTCTTCAACCATGCCATTGATGCCTTTGCCCAAGTACCCTCCATGGGCAGATTTCAGAAACTATAGTACTATGCACTGCAGTGCAAAGCTTCTTGCATATATATGCGTTCAGACAGTACATATCGTATACGGTGAAGTGACACCGTCTTCTTCGATAGTCGCAAGAAAGTGTGTCACATATCATGAGTGATATATGCTACTCTGGAGCACTCCTTTTGATCACACAGCTTTATTTACAATCCACAATAGCAAAACACCAACTACCACTACAGTAAGTTATCTGATACACGAAGTAGAAGGGCTACGGCACATAGGAAAACAATGGTGGCATCCATGACTGCATCTAGTACCATCAACCGCGCCATCATCTCTGCAAGGGTTTCACGCCCATGCATCTGCCAAACATGAGGTTTCAAGTAAGTACCCACTAAAGAAATGTTCAAACGAAGATAAGCAACAGCAATTTTTTCCTTTCTTTCACATTCAGTCTTGACACTATGATAGTGTCAAAAAAATCATCTTATATTTTAATAGAGGGGGTATTCAGGAGTGTATATCTAATGTCATTTCTGTGTTCATTTGTTGTTAATGACAACCCAGAGGCGGAGCCAGCCAACTTCTGGAGCTTAGGTCAAACCTTCAGTGTGGCAGTTCTGATGAGTGCTTGCCCAACCAAGTTTTCGCTTGACCCCTAGAGCTTAACTAGAGACCTGAAACTTGTTCTGCCAAAAGATTCCAATTTGTATTTTTCTGAGCGCCATATTTGTGATTGCCCCATAAATATGTGTGGGTTCATAAATAAGAGAGATCACATAAAACCTCTACTAGTACTACGTAAAAGCCGGACGGGAGTGCTTTCTCACCATAAATTAAGGCAGTTTGTACTTTGTAACATCCATATAAATCTTAGTAGCCAACAAGGAAAAAGGTAAAGATTGAACGAGAGCAGGTCCAGCAATTTTCCTTGATTGGCAGAAAATTGGGGCCTACCTATGAAGGTTACAACTCTTACTCTTACTGTTTACCTGCACTTCTACCCCGTAACCCAGTAAAAATTAAGTCAAATGGGTCTTCACTTGCATGAGTATGACTTGTACGAAAAATCAATTTAGTTTGCAATGTACATATGAACTTCATATACAGTATGAACAATAGATGAATGATATATCAGGGGGAAGAAATCAAACCTCTACAAGATTCTTCAGTTTCATAGAGAAGTTCTGCTCAGCATGTTGGATACAGTAACGCAACATATCCAACACAGCTATATCAGTTTCATAGTCATCAGAACCTGTGTAGAAGATATAAGGTGTATTTCTTAGTTATGCATCATATTGAGAACGTGGCAAAAGCAACTGTGCAATACCTGGTATATCAAAAATTTGTTGGGGTGGAATGGCAAGTGTCTCTGCTAACTCATTCTGAACTTGGGAACGCTGTTGAAACGATAGTCTATCCCCGTGAGTAACCACAACAGCAGGCTTGTCATCTGCAATCACATTTGTTAAAATCACTCTGATGCTGACAGTACCAAATATAAATTTATCATACTGGTTAATTAATGAAACACATTGTTCAATGAGAACGCTGAGAATAAAAAGGCAATAATTCTATACAACAAATATACATTACATAAATCACAAATCTGTATACAAACCTCCTGAAAGGAAATATGTTTCAAACTATTCAAAGGAATATTAGTAAAAAATACATATGTGTTCATTTGTACATGCATATATTTATTACACATTTAGCACATTAAGGAACTACATAAAACTATAAGCATCAGAGCTGCCCATACCTCCAAAAGACAAGAATGGATTCATAAATGTCCCGCGGAGCATATCCATATATCCTTTCTTATCACTTCCAATTGATCTTAGGATAGAAACACCATCAACCACAAATATCACAAAGTTGACCTTCCTGGTTTTGCAAGGCAAAAAACTGTATTGCCTCCCCATTGATTTGAGGTTCTTAATCTTAGTGTCATCATCAGTATCCCTGTCAAAAAATGTGTTATGAAAAAAGTTAGCTAGTGCAATGTCGAGTAGTTAGTTTTCATATGTTGTATATTGCTTTGTTTAAGACTAAATAAGATTTGTGAAAAACGAAAAAGGAAATGACAAAACAATGTTGAAACATAAGAATAAACTGGACACCTCTCTATGCATGTTCTGAAGGATAGTACTTGCAGGAAGCACAAGAAATAATTTGCAGGAAACATTTCAAATAATTCTCCATGTGTTCCCTTTAAGATACTAAAACATATTGTGACATCAAATTCTGTACAGATCTTGAACGGCGAAATGTTGACAATCACAGATTTTTTGACTGACACAAAGATCCACTTGATAATGTATCTTTTGGTGTGAAGAATTAAAAGACCTGGAATACTCATACCCATAATTACAAGTGTAAGATTTTTTTTTTGCGAGAAAATCACGAGTGTTGGATGACAACAAATTTCTCCCAAATGAAAAGCCTAATGCACAGAACACCTACAAGACAATATATAATTGAATTAAGGATCACGTCTTACCATGTCACCATTTCCCCATGGCTAATTCCCTTCGTCATCCAACGTTGCAGCATTTTGAAATCCTTTTCTGGGTTTCTGGACAAGCTCCTTGTATCACAAATACATATACCGTTTGAATTTCTTGGGATTTTATACTCCCGGATGAAGCTTGTACCATTTGATTTGGAATTATCTAGCAATGTAAACAGCAGTAGGAAAATCAGCTGCACTCGCACATATCGAAATACTGCACCCAAAATTGATAAGACTTACAGGAAACCTGTGCCCGCTCTGGTGCAAACGGATCGTCATCTTTGTCAAAGACCCGTGTAATTCGGTTCACAAGTGTACTTTTCCCAGCACCTCTGGGACCCACCAATAACAATGTGGTGGTATCAGGCAACAAATAATCCCCAGCTTTTGTGTCGCCAACTCCTTCAATCCAATACCCAGGCTTATACCTGCTCATAGGTTGAAATTACTGAACGAACATGCTGACCTCTCTATGATCTTTATCTACAAGATTTTTTAACTAGCTTTGCTACTTCAGTGTCATGTCATGAAAAATATTTATACAGTAGAATTCTTTTCTCCATGTTTGTTTACATAACCGCCTATGAACTGACTCAAACCAAAGAACTCATTAGAGTAGATACATAATGCATAGCGACGTTGTATTAGGAAATACACCATAAATAACACCAAACTAGTTTTTTAAGATAGGTACCAACCATTTCAACTTGCAGGTTTATGCAACGTAAGTTCTGTAAACTGAGGTTCAAAATGGTAACCAGATTTAAGAGGAAAATTTAGTCTAAACAAACCCCAAGGTGGGACTGAAATATTGCTGTCCCATAACGCAGACTTCAGTGATGACCATGTGTAAAGCGAATACACATCAACATACGTTCATTCCAAAACCAGAGACATGACACCCCTTCCAGCATCCCTTTTAGAGAATCATGCATGTGGCGCGTCAAATTACATGTTCTAGCAGTAGCACTCGGTATTTTCAAACAATAGTAGCTAAGTTCTTAACACAGAGACCGGGGCCTATTTTCAACAACCACTGACCCTTCAGCTTAGATGCAAATATCACAGGAGCAGAGCACAAGAGATAAACAAACAAATTAATTAAAAGGGCCACGCTACCTCCTGATGAGGTCTTTCGCCTCCCGCAGCGACCGGTGCTGAAATTGGCTGCCGTAGAGAAGGGCCTCCACCTCGGGGTCGTCGCAGATGCAACCCCCTTCGGAGTCGCCGTCAGAGACCGGCACATAATCGGCAAACTCTGTCACCACATAATTAAGCGGTCCATGCGCAAAAAGGTCAAGAAACAGAACCGATCGTACTACCAGATAGAAATTGGGATCAATCAGTTACTGGCAGAGCGAATCACCTCGAGGAAGGGGCTCCGATGAGGACGAAGAAGGGGAGGCGGGGATGCCGGTGGGGCTGAGGTCGCCGCTGCCGCCACCCATATGGATTTCTTGAAGAGGTCGCGCGATTTGGGGTTTCGGCGGGTTTGGGGGTGGAGAATAACGGGGAGATGGCGGGGCAGACTAAAGCGGTCACGGCGTTAGTATTCCGAGATCGAGATATTTTGACGATGCAAGCAGGGGTTCCGCCGATTTTATTTTGCTATTAGGCCAACTTCAACTTATCGATTCATTTTGGTGTGTCCGTTTGGATTCGCGTAGACAAAAAATATTGTCTAACACGCCGATATAAAAAGACTCATGAACACCCAACGAAAACCCGCGCCTTTCTTCCTTTGTCTTCCCCTGGCCCATCTGTGACACAACGGCCATTATCCCTTTCCACACCCTGGCCTTGTTGTCCTCGTCGCCGCCACCCAATTTCAGCCTCTTCACCATCGCCGTTTCCATCGACCGGACCACCGCTGTCGCATCCACCAACGCCACTCTTATCGACATTGTGGCCGCTTTTTCGGTGTCGTCTGAGTACTACAAAGCCCGCTTACCCAGGGTCGTCGGCAGCCCTCGTCATACCACCTCTATCTCATAGTCACCTCATAGTCTGCATGAACAAGCCAAGGATGGTGGCCTTCACCGGCCACGACTCGTGCACACCCGCCTCCATCGTTGCCCACAAGGTGTTCAGCCCTTTGCCGGTCGAGGCTCCTCCACGCCCGTCACCGTCTAGTGAGGTAAGAATTCGTCACTCCGAAGGATTATGGAGGAGCCACCAAACTGATTGAGAGGAGCAGCCAGCAATCACTTGTCCATATTTATGCCCTCCTTACGAGGTAAAACACTATTCCCGCTCGTGTTGTACATTGCAGTGGGGGTGTACAAAGTACAGAGATATTCTAACTTATAGTGTTCTCCCTATCGACTAGTTTGACCCTGTCTTATATAAGATACCGCCTTCTAGGGTTACATGAACCTAGTGAGCTACGTTGATGGAGGTGAGTCCTCTACAGTCTCGGCTTCCTCGCCTGGAACAACAAAGCCTCCAGTCTTCCTTCTCTAGAACCCATGGGCTAGCATAATGGCGTGGGGCGGAAACAGATCAAAGGGACCTTGGGCCGGCCTACTTGGGCCGACAACCAAAGAGGTGAGGCACCCCTGAGCCGTAACATCACCAGCAGCCCCCGAACCGGTTTTTAAGCTTGGTTGCATCCTAATCGACACCGATCTTCAACGTCATCTTATCACTTGCCGAGGTTTAAACTAGTTCTTTGTAGCTCCCTTGAAAGTGAATGATTATCGCCCACCACCTATGGTCGGCTTGCTCGCAAAGCCAAACGAACCACCTCGGTCTTGATTTGTTGATGAAGATAGCCGACCTACGCAAGAGAGCTTCCTGCGCAGCCGGCCCCCGCAAGTTGAACTCTCGCGTAGCACCTTTGAAAATTATAAGCTCAGTCTTGTCTTACTCAGACCGGATCAGGCTCCCCAACTGGTTAAATCAGACCATGTGTGAGGACTGATCGGTGCTCAACATGACCTGTGAGTCTGCGTTGGGATCCCATTTAGGCCACGTCCCATCAATAATGTGACGTGCTCCTCATTCCCGCAATACTAATGGCGACTCCTTGATCCCCGCACACTTCGAGAATAGGTGTTATGATCGATCAAGTTCTTTCTTTCAAGCAATTGAAAGAAGCTCCGTCTTTTCATACAAAAAAGGGGATTGACTAGTATCTTCTCTACTTCATATAAAACATGGAACCTTATTTAGTTGCTGCTAATTAAGGTGCTACCTACCTAATTAGTTAATGGTGTTTTCGTCCAAAATTCTCCTAATTTTTGTGCCTTGGTCACCACGCTCAAAAAATACATCTTAATAAAAGGATAAAGGGAGTAGAATATTTATATCCCATTGTAATGCACGGGCATTGTCCCAGTTTATAAAGAAAACTAAACAAAAGCCAACATAACCAAGTTAATCAGATCAGCCCTGAGGCTGTGCACTAAATGAGTCAAAACAACTCACTCATCCAAGCCAGCAGAGTCAGACACCCCACAACACGATATTGAGCCACCACTCGGGCTTATGAAAAACGCGCACGCACACACTGATCGAGCAGCCCTTAGTCTGTGTACCAACCGAGCGGACCACCTTGTCAATGCATGGAAAAATTGTAGATCCTAGCTTGGCCAAAAGTCATGATTATATATATTCCAGCACTCCTCCGGTCAGTTTTATTCTGTGTATTAGATTTTTGGCAAATCGGATTTTAGAAAACCTGACCAAATTTATATCAAAAAAATATCAAATATCAACATCTACAATAGAAAATATATATACTATGAAACCACATTTCACAATGAATCTAACAATATTGATTTGGCATTGTGAATGTTGACATTTTTTTTATAAGTTTGGTCAAGGTAGAGATACCTTGACCTCGGACGAAACTTATATACAAATGAAAAAGACCAGAGAAAGTAATGTTCAAGAGTCAATTTTCTTGTGAACTACGCCAAGGTGCAAGAAACAAGGAACGCACGCACGCATGTACTCCCTCCGTTTCTAAATATAAGTCTTTGGAGTGATTCCACTATGGACCACATACGGAGCAAAATGAGTGAATCTATACTTAAAATGCATCTATATACATCCGTATGTGATTCATAATGGAATCTCTACAAAGACTTATATTTAGGAACGGAGGGAGTACACGTTTATTGTTAGCTGATGTTACACACAAAATGAGTTGACAAGGAAATGTCTGTGGAAAATAAAGAAAAATACAAAATTAAAGTGGAGCAAGGCTTCCGATGCACATGGTTGGTTGCACTGCGGCTAAGTCAACTGTTACAGCCTTTCCAATATAGTGATTTGATCGATTCTTATCCAAAAGCGAGCAAAGAAGGCAAGACAACTAGTGCACTAGTACGCCATGATGCAATGGTGCATAAATTTTATACCGCACTCAGTAGTAATCTAAACGGTTTTATATTATATTACAGAAAAAATATTAAGCTACTACTCTCTTCGTCCATGAATAAGTGTACATTTAGCTTTTGTCTTAAGTCAAAGTTTTAATACTTTGACCATCTTTCTAGGAAAAAGTAAAAGCATTTATGACACCAAATTAGTATCACTATATTTGTTTTGAAATGTGCTTTGATAATATATCAATTTGATATCATATATATTACTACTATTTTCTGTAAACTTAGTCAAAATTTTAAGACTTTAACTTAAAATAAAAGCTAGATATACATTTATTCGCGGATGGAAGAAATACTTCCTCCCTCGGCTAGACACATCCGTTTAAGCATCAACTGATTTCAGATAGAGAGAATAGTATTTTTCTTTAGAATGGAAAGCAGTTACGCACAATATGTGCCTCAGCAATTTCCCTCTCGGGTGTAGGTGCACCCTATATGGGAAATAAATACTAATACTAACTTAAAAAATCAGATAATTCTGTATTTTTTGGGAAGCAAATTTAACCTTTTGTTGTACTTGTATAAAAAGTTTCACCAAGAAAAAACTCGGGTAGACTCTAGGGGAAAAAATTCAAGGACAAAAAACATGAATAGTGGTAGTAACTTGTAAAAGTGTTTATTTTATATTTTTTTCACCCAGAATACCATTAAAGTCATTCCTGGCTAAACTTTGTATACGGATAGACCAGAAGGTCAAGTTTGTTTCTCAAAAAGTTTTATAATTTTTCGAAAACACTAACGCCCACATGTGTGGCAACATTGCAACTCGCCCACACGTCTGGATCATTGTTCAGATAAGTTTGCACGAATCTTGACACATTGAGACAGTTTTCGCGTGGCACGTAGGACAAGGTCGGTGTGTGGGTGTTGGAGAGGTCGCCCACACGCCCCACAGCACGCGGTTGCCAGCTGCGCTGTGTGCGCGAACTAGTTTCTGCCCACACAGCCACCATCTAGTCTATGCGCGTGTGCGCGAACTGCTGTTCATCCACACGACAGTCGTATGTTGTTGAATGGCAACTGCAGTTACGCGTATATGGCAACTAGGTAAACACACATGGCAACTATGATTTGTTTGCTAGACGGCAACTGTAGTTGCACGTACGTGGCAATCAGGTAAACATACATGGCAAGTGTGATTAACCACGCGTAACAACTAGGTAAACACATATGGCAACTATCGTTTGACCATATGTGGCAAGTAGTTAATCACACACGTCAACTATGATTTGATTACACGCGGCAACTACCATGAATTAGACATGACAACTATAGTTAACCAAAACAGAGAGAGTTGACATGTTTTGACAACCATATTTGTCATCCAGATAACTACATATGCCATCCCGAATGGCAACTAAATCGTCGTCCCGCGGTTACCTATTGTAGCTGTGCCAGGACATGTGGGCATATTTGCTTCGTGCCACATGCACGGGGTAGGGATGAGTAGTACTTGTTGGCCGTGTGACACGAAGTAGCTGCGCCCATACGTGTGGGCAATTTTACTGTTCGCCCACACACAACCCGTGTGGGCTGCCCCTTGTTCATGTCATACACTGATAAGAAAATAAGCAGTTTTCCGATTAAATTAATCCATGAATAAATCATGAGCATGACATTGACAGCATTGATAACACAGTGGTTACGATCTAACAGAGCATGTACTATGCATATAGTAGAAACATCTACGCATATCGCTAGTACTACTACAACAGAAAGAAACATGAGAGGGATAAACGATGTATACCCTCCAATCGGCCATGCGGCGGCGGTGGCGGTGGCAGTAGCTGCGGCATCCTCGGTGGCCTTCTTGTCGGCCTCGGCCTTCTCAGCGGCGGCACGGTCGGCGTCGGTCGACATGATGATGACGAAGGTGATGTGGACATAGATGAACAGAAGCGAGCAGTCGCGTAGCCGCTACCCAAAAACCTAATCGCCCCTCTCTGGTACAGGATCCGGAGAGGCGGGGTTTCGGAGGCCTGCTCTCCCGTCAACCGTGTACGCGGTGAACGGGACGGAGTCGCCGGCGGCAGCAGCAGCAGAGGAACGACATGGGCGTGAAGGCGGAGATGCGTTCTGTTTCGTGGCGGCTAGAGCTGGCAGTGCCCCACATATATATGTGCGGCTGCGCGTGGAGAGACGTGGGCTGAACCCACGTCCAAGTCGGTAGCCCACAATCCGACGTTTCAGATCGTGGCCCCACCTGTCAAAAACTCTCCATTCCTGACCGGCAAAAAAGAAGCGCATAGGAGTGAGCTCGGCTCGGCTCAATCCCGCAACCCGCGCCGCGACGAGGCGAGGCGAGGCGAGGCGTGGCAAGGCGAGCGGAGGAGGAGTGCGCGAGGGCCTCATCTCTTCTCAAGCTCCAATAGCATGAGGAAGAGAATCCCTTATAAACCACTCCAACTCTCCTTCCACTTCCGGGGTGGGACTAAACTTTCCACCACCTTGTCATGCCACCTACATGGGCCCTTAGAGATCAAATCTGAAATTGTCATATGGGCTCTAGGCCCATCTCATAGTTCAACAATCCCCCACCAGATCTCAGGGGCCCAGTTTTGTCCTTTGTTCCAAACGCTGTTTTGATATACCAGCATCTCAGTGGAGACCGATTAAGGTTGAGCTCCACCTAGACCAAGTAATTACACTCCTTCACAACTGAACAATGGACTATGCCTTGAATTGTCAGTTTGGTGTCAAGAAGTTTCACCACAAGTCTCACTGATACGAGGCTGCCGAAGGCCGATCCCTCGGGTGGAGCATATTAGTCACACTCCTGGCCTGTTCATGAGCTTGCTAGAGATCACCCCAATCTCATAAACTGTGACCAGCAGTCGGGCTCATATAGGTGTGTTCCTCCAAAGATCGCTCTGTAGGATAGCATCTTGCTTATGCATACACTAGTAGAAAACAGGGCTATGGTCCAGGCCGGCTCAGCCCATTAGTCCCGGTTCAATGTAGAACCGGGACCAATGTGGGCATTGGTCCCGGTTCATGAGCCCAGGGGGCCGGCCGGGCCACGTGGGCCATTGGTCCCGGTTCGTTTGGACCTTTTGGTCCCGGTTGGTGGGACGAACCAGGACCAATGGGCCTCCCTCCTGGCCCACCACCATTGGTCCCGGTTGGTGGCCTGAACCGGGACCAAAGGCTCCCCTTTAGTCCCGGTTCATGCCACGAACCGGGACTAAAGGGTTCGCCCTCGTTGCACCTAGAGTTTAGTCCCACCTCGCCAAACGAAGGGCGCCCACACCTGCTTATGAGCCTGTCCCTCTCTGCGTTGTTGAGCTCCTCTCAAAGTGAAAATAGATGCACCCATAGAGGAAAATTGGACCTAAATTCATAAATAGAAATGAATTATGAATTTATGTTTAATTTTCTCTATAAGTGCATCTATGTTCACTAACAGAGAAGTTTTTATTTTTTGTGACCTAAAATAAATAGCAAGGAAAAAGATTGACTCAAAAATCAATTTTAACTATTCTACAAAGTGTTTTCACACAAATTTAGTAAACTAGTGATTCAAAGAATTCAAATTTTAACTATTCTAATTTGAAAACTAATGGCACTAGTAAAGTTAATCACAAACTTGAGATTCACACAAATTTCAAAGAATTCAAATTTTAACTATTCTAATTTGAAAACTAGTGGCACTAGCAAAGTTAATCACAAACTTGAGATTCACACAAATTTCAAAGAATTCAAATTTTAACTATTCTAATTTGAAAACTAATGGCACTAGTAAAGTTAATCACAAACTTGAGATTCACACAAATTTCAAACAATTCAAATTTTAACTATTCTAATTTGAAAACTAATGGCACTAGTAAAGTTAATCACAAACTTGAGATTCACACAAATTTCAAACAATTCAAATTTTAACTATTCTAATTTGAAAACTAGTGGCACTAGCAAAGTTAATCACAAACTTGAGATTCACACAAATTTCAAATAGTAAAGCTATTCATAAACTAGTGATTCACACAAATCTTAAAAAATTCAAATTTAAACTATTCAAATTTTAACTATTCATAAACAAATTTTGTGACCTAAAATAAAAAATAAAGCAAAAAAAAAAGAAAATGAATAATGCAGAAAACAAAACAAAAAATCTGGAAAAAAACACTTATATTAACTATAAGTATTTTGTTATAAGTAGAAAATAAAATAAAATAAATAAAGCAACAAAGAATAAATTATCTAAGTATTTTCTGTTTAGAACATTATAAGCAAAAAGAAACTTTAATAGCAAAAAGAATTATCATAAATATTTTGCTGTTAGTAAAAAACCAAAAAACTAGGAAGTATTTTGCTGTTAGTAAAAAACAAAAAACTGGATTTTTTTTTAAAAATGCCGCCTACTGGGCCACCACAGCCTGCATACGACTAGAAACCCGCTAGTTGGGCCAGGATGCAGGCCCATAGTAGGCCCAGTAGGCCCACAGGCACAGAGAGTGGATTTAGGCCCGTAAGCCTGCAGTAGAGAGGAGCTCGAAGTGGTCGGCTCCGCAGGGCTTATAAACCACTCCGAGCCCCTCTCGGCTAGCGAGGTGGGACTAAACATCCCAACGCACCGCGGCAGTTCCAGTACATGCCCTTTGGTCCCGGTTGGTGGCACCAACCGGGATGAAAGGGGTCATTTCGTCCCGGTTCGTGGCACCAACCGGGACCAATGGCCGCCGCTTCCCGCCCTTTGGGCTGCCGAAAAGTGGCCTTTGGTCCTGGTTGGTGGCACCAACCGGGTCTAAAGGGGGCATTCGTCCCGGTTTCTGTCACGAAGCGGGACCAATGCTTCGTCTATATAAGTAGCACTTGCGAAAATTTTGGGTTCAGTTCGTTCTTCCCCGCCCGACGACGCCGCCAGGCTGCGCCTCGCCGTCGCCCCTGCCTCCGCCGCCGTCGCCGCCCCGTGCCCCCCTGCCTCCTCGCCGCCGACGCCGTGCCCCTCACCGTCGCCGTCCGCCGCCCCTGCCGTCACCGTCGCCGCCCCGTGCCCCCCTGCCTCCTCGTCGCCGTCACCGCCCCGTGCCCCCCTGCCTCCTCGCCCCCGACCGTGCCGTCGCCGTCGCCGCCCCGTGCCCCCCTGCCTCCTCGCCCCCGACCGTGCCGTCGCCGTCGCCGCCCCGTGCCCCCTGCCTCCTCGCCGCCGACGCCGTGCCCCTCAACGTCGCCGTCCGCCGCCCCTGCCGTCTCCCCCGACCGCGCCGTCGCCGCCCCGTGCCCCCCTGCCTCCTCGCCGCCGCTGCCCCGTCGCCGTAATTTCCTAATTTAGAATGTATAGTTAATTTAGTTGTATAGTTAGGATGTATAGTTAATTTAGATGTATAGTTAATTTAGTTGTACTTAATTTAGATGTATAGTTTAGATGCAAAAGTTAGAATTTTTTTCTGTTCATACATTTTTTTGGTGATATTATTGTTGCATATGCAAAAGTTTGTGTGTTCATATATATGCAAATAATATGTCAATTTTTTCATAGAATTTTTATGATTTTTTTGTTGTAATTTTGTTCATAGAATATTTATTATTTTTTTCTGTTATAATTTTGTTCATATTGTGTAGGAATCTGAACGTTATGTATGATCAAAGTCATTTATGTATATGTTCATATTTTGAAGAAAAAGAAGGAGAGAAAAAAGGAAAATAAGAAGAGGAAGAAGGAGAAGAAGAAGAGGAGAGAAATAACAGGAGAAATAAATAAGAAGATGAAAAAGAAGAAGAAAAAAAGAAGAGAAGAAGAAGGAATTGAAGGAAATATGCCCTAGAGGCAATAATAAAGTTATTATTTATTTCCTTATATCATGATAAATGTTTATTATTCATGCTAGAATTGTATTAACCGGAAACATAATACATGTGTGAATACATAGACCAACAGAGTGTCACTAGTATGCCTCTACTTGACTAGCTCGTTAATCAAAGATGGTTATGTTTCCTAACCATGAACAAGGAGTTGTTATTTGATTAATGAGGTCACATCATTAGTAGAATGATCTAATTGACATGACCCATTCCATTAGCTTAGCACCCGATTGTTTAGTATGTTGCTATTGCTTTCTTCATGACTTATACATGTTCCTATAACTATGAGATTATGCAACTCCCGTTTACCGGAGGAACACTTTGGGTACTACCAAACGTCACAACGTAACTGGGTGATTATAAAGGAGTACTACAGGTGTCTCCAATGGTAGATGTTGGGTTGGCGTATTTCGAGATTAGGGTTTGTCACTCCGATTGTCGGAGAGGTATCTCTGGGCCCTCTCGGTAATGCACATCACATAAGCCTTGCAAGCACTGCAACTAATATGTTAGTTGTGAGATGATGTATTACGGAACGAGTAAAGAGACTTGCCGGTAACGAGATTGAACTAGGTATTGGATACCGACGATCGAATCTCGGGCAAGTAACATACCGATGACAAAGGGAACAACGTATGTTGTTATGCGGTCTGACCGATAAAGATCTTCGTAGAATATGTAGGAGCCAATATGGGCATCCAGGTCCCGCTATTGGTTATTGACCGGAGACGTGTCTCGGTCATGTCTACATTGTTCTCGAACCGTAGGGTCCGCACGCTTAACGTTACGATGACAGTTATTATGAGTTTATGCATTTTGATGTACCGAAGGTTGTTCGGAGTCCCGGATGAGATCACGGACATGACGAGGAGTCTCGAAATGGTCGAGAAGTAAAGATTGATATATTGGAAGCCTATGTTTGGACATAGGAAGTGTTCCGGGTGAAATCGGGATTTTACCGGAATACCGGGAGGGTTACCGGAACCCCCCGGGAGGCTAATGGGCCTATTGGGCCTTAGTGGAAAAGAGAGAAGAGGCAGCCCACAGCCTAGCCGGCGCCCCCCCCTTCCCCAAGTCCTAGTAGGACTAGGAAAGGTGGGCCGGCCCCCTCTCTCTCCTCCCCCCCCCAAGAGTCCTAGTTGGAATAGGATTGGAGGGGAGGAGTCCTACTCCCGGTGGGAGTAGGACTCCCCCTGCGCCTCCTCTCTCTTGGCCGGCCAGCCCCCCTCCTCCAACCTTTATATACGGGGGCAGGGGGCACCCCATAGACACACAACTTGATCCTTGAGATCGTTCCTTAGCCGTGTGCGGTGCCCCCTGCCACCAAATTCCACCTCGATCGTACCGTTGTAGTGCTTAGGCGAAGCCCTGCGTCGGTAGTACATCAAGATCGTCATCACGCCGTCGTGCTGACGGAACTCTTCCTCAACGCTTTGCTGGATCGGAGCCAGAGGAACGTCATCGAGCTGAACGTGTGCTAAGAACTCGGAGGTGCCGGAGTAACGGTGCTTGGATCGGTCGGATCGGGAAGAAGACGTACGACTACTTCCTCTACGTTGTGAGATCGCTTCCGCAGTCGGTCTGCGTTGGTACGTAGACAACACTCTCCCCTCTCGTTGCTGTACATCACCATGATCTTGCGTGTGCGTAGGAAATTTTTTGAAATTACTGCGTTCCCCAACAGTGGCATCCGAGCCTAGGTTTTATGGTTTGATGTTATATGCACGAGTAGAACACAAGTGAGTTGTGGGCGATACAAGTCATACTGCCTACCAGCATGTCATACTTTGGTTCGGCGGTATTGTTGGTTGAGACGATCCGGACCAACCTTACGCGTACTCTTACGCGAGACCGGTTCCCTCGACGTGCTTTGCACATAGATGGCTTGCGGAAGACTGTCTCTCCAACTTTAGTTGAACCAAGTGTGACTACGCCCGGTCCTTGAGAAGGTTAAAACGGAGTCTATTTGACGAACTATCGTTGTGGTTTTGATGCGTAGGTGAGATGTGTTCTTACTTAAGCCCGTAGCAGCCACGTAAAACTTGCAACAACAAAGTAGAGGACGTCTAACTTGTTTTTGCAGGGTATGTTGTGATGTGATATGGTCAAGACATGATGCTGATTTTATTGTATGAGATGATCATGTTTTGTAACCGAGTTATCGGCAACTGGCAGGAGCCATATGGTTGTCGCTTTATTGTATGCAATGCAATCGCGATGTAATGCTTTACTAGATTACTAAACGGTAGTAATAGTCGTGAAAGCATAAGATTGGCGAGACGACAACGATGCTACGATGGAGATCAAGGTATCGCGCCGGTGACGATGGTGATCATGACGGTGCTTCGGAGATGGAGATCACAAGCACAAGATGATGATGGCCATATCATATCACTTATATTGATTGCATGTGATGTTTATCCTTTTATGCATCTTATCTTGCTTTGATTGACGGTAGCATTATAAGATGATCTCTCACTAAATTATCAAGAAGTGTTCTCCCTGAGTATGCACCGTTGCCAAAGTTCGTCGTGCCCAGACACCACGTGATGATCGGGTGTGATAAGCTCTACGTCCATCTACAACGGGTGCAAGCCAGTTTTGCACACGCAGAATACTCAGGTTATGCTTGACGAGCCTAGCATATGCAGATATGGCCTCGGAACACAGAGACCGAAAGGTCGAGCGTGAATCATATAGTAGATATGATCAACATGACGATGTTCACCATTGAAAACTACTCCATCTCACGTGATGATCGGTTATGGTTTAGTTGATTTGGATCACGTGATCACTTAGAGGATTAGAGGGATGTCTATCTAAGTGGGAGTTCCTAAGTAATTTGATTAACTGAACTTAAACTTATCATGAACTTAGTACCTGATAGTATCTTGCTTGTTTATGTTGCTTGTAGATAGATGGCTCGTGCTATTGTTCCGTTGAATTTTAATGCGTTCCTTGAGAAAGCAAAGTTGAAAGATGATGGTAGCAATTACACGGACTGGGTCCGTAACCTGAGGATTATCCTCATTGCTGCACAGAAGAATTACGTCCTGGAAGCACCACTGGGTGACAGGCCTGCTGCTGGAGCAACGCCAGATGTTATGAACGTCTGGCAGAGCAAAGCTGATGACTACTCGATAGTTCAGTGTGCCATGCTTTACGGCTTAGAATCGGGACTTCAACGACGTTTTGAACGTCATGGAGCATATGAGATGTTCCAGGAGTTGAAGTTAATATTTCAAGCAAATGCCCGAATTGAGAGATATGAAGTCTCCAATAAGTTCTATAGCTGTAAGATGGAGGAGAACAGTTCTGTCAGTGAGCATATACTCAAAATGTCTGGGTATAATAATCACTTGATTCAGATGGGAGTTAATCTTCCAGATGATTGCGTCATTGACAGAATTCTCCAATCACTACCACCAAGCTACAAGAGCTTCGTGATGAACTATAATATGCAAGGGATGAACAAGACTATTCCCGAGCTCTTCGTAATGCTGAAAGCTGCGGAGGTAGAAATCAAAAAGGAGCATCAAGTGTTGATGGTTAGCAAGACCACTAGTTTCAAGAAAAAGGGTAAAGGGAAGAAGAAGGGAAACTTCAAGAAGAACAGCAAGCAAGTTGCTGCTCAGGAGAAGAAACCCAAGTCTGGACCTAAGCCTGAAACTGAGTGCTTCTACTGCAAGCAGACTGGTCACTGGAAGCGGAACTGCCCCAAGTATTTGGCGGATAAGAAGGATGGCAAAGTGAGCAAAGGTATATGTGATATACATGTTATTGATGTGTACCTTACTAGAGCTCGCAGTAGCACCTGGGTATTTGATACTGGTTCTGTTGCTAATATTTGCAACTCGAAACAGGGACTACGGAATAAGCGGACACTAGCAAAGGACGAGGTGACGATGCGCGTGGGAAACGGTTCCAAAGTCGATGTGATCGCGGTCGGCACGCTACCTCTACATCTACCTTCGGGATTAATATTAGACCTAAATAATTGTTATTTGGTGCCAGCGTTGAGCATGAACATTATATCTGGATCTTGTTTAATGCGAGACGGTTATTCATTTAAATCAGAGAATAATGGTTGTTCTATTTATATGGATAATATCTTTTATGGTCATGCACTTTTGAAGAGTGGTCTATTCTTGTTGAATCTCGAAGATAGTAATACACATATTCATAATGTAGAAGCCAAAAGATGCAAAGTTAATAATGATAGTGCAACTTATTTGTGGCACTGCCGTTTAGGTCATATCGGTGTAAAGCGCATGAAGAAACTCCATACTGATGGGCTTTTGGAATCACTTGATTATGAATCACTTGGTACTTGCGAACCGTGCCTCATAGGCAAGATGACTAAAACACCGTTCTCCGGTACTATGGAGAGAGCAACAGATTTGTTGGAAATCATACATACCGATGTATGTGGTCCGATGAATATTGAGGCTCGCGGCGAATATCGTTATTTTCTCACCTTCACAGATGATTTAAGCAGATATGGGTATATCTACTTAATGAAACATAAGTCTGAAACATTTGAAAAGTTCAAGGAATTTCAGAGTGAAGTTGAAAATCATCGTAACAAGAAAATAAAATTTCTACGATCTGATCGTGGAGGAGAATATTTGAGTTACGAGTTTGGTATACATTTGAAAAATTGTGGAATAGTTTCGCAACTCACGCCACCCGGAACACCACAGCGTAATGGTGTGTCCGAATGTCGTAATCGTACTTTACTAGATATGGTGCGATCTATGATGTCTCTTACTGATTTACCGCTATCGTTTTGGGGTTATGCTTTAGAGACGGCCGCATTCACGTTAAATAGGGCACCATCAAAATCCGTTGAGACGACGCCTTATGAACTATGGTTTGGCAAGAAACCAAAGTTGTCGTTTCTTAAAGTTTGGGGCTGCGATGCTTATGTGAAAAAGCTTCAACCTGATAAGCTCGAACCCAAAGCGGAGAAATGTGTCTTCATAGGATACCCAAAGGAAACTGTTGGGTATACCTTCTATCACAGATCCGAAGGCAAGACATTCGTTGCTAAGAATGGATCATTTCTAGAGAAGGAGTTTCTCTCGAAAGAAGTGAGTGGGAGGAAAGTAGAACTTGACGAGGTAACTGTACCTGCTCCCTTATTGGAAAATAGTACATCACAGAAAACTGTTTCTGCGACACCTATGCCAATCAGTGAGGAAGCTAATGATGATGATCATGAAGCTTCAGATCAAGATTCTACTGAACCACGTAGATCAACCAGAGTAAGATCCGCACCAGAGTGGTACGGTAATCCTGTTCTGGAAGTCATGATGCTAGATCATGATGAACCTACGAACTATGAAGAAGCGATGGTGAGCCCAGATTCCGCAAAGTGGCTTGAGGCCATGAAATCTGAGATGGGATCCATGTATGAGAACAAACTATGGACTTTGGTTGACTTGCCCGATGATCGGCAAGCAATTGAGAATAAATGGATCTTCAAGAAAAAGACTGACGCTGACGGTAATGTTACTGTTTATAAAGCTCGACTTGTCGCAAAAGGTTTTCGACAAGTTCAAGGGGTTGACTACGATTAGACCTTCTCACCCGTAGCGATGCTTAAGTCCGTCAGAATTATGTTAGCAATTGCCGCATTTTATGATTATGAAATATGGCAGATGGATGTCAAAACTGCATTCCTGAATGGATTTCTGGAAGAAGAGTTGTATATGGTACAACCAGAAGGTTTTGTCGATCCAAAAGGAGCTAACAAAGTATGCAAACTCCAGCGATCCATTTATGGACTGGTGCAAGCATCTCGGAGTTGGAATAAACGCTTTGATAGTGTGATCAAAGCATTTGGCTTTATACAGACTTTTGGAGAAGCCTGTATTTACAAGAAAGTGAGTGGGAGCTCTGTAGCATTTCTGATATTATATGTGGATGACATATTGCTAATTGGAAATGATATAGAATTTCTGGATAGCATAAAGGGATATTTGAATAAAAGTTTTTCGATGAAAGACCTCGGGGAAGCTGCATACATATTAGGCATAAAGATCTATAGAGATAGATCAAAACGCTTAATTGGACTTTCACAATGCACATACCTTGACAAAATTTTGAAGAAGTTCAAGATGGATCAAGCAAAGAAAGGGTTCTTGCCTGTGCTACAAGGTGTGAAGTTGAGTAAGACTCAATGCCCGACCATTGCAGAAGATAGAGAGAAAATGAAAGATGTTCCCTATGCTTCAGCCATAGGCTCTATCATGTATGCAATGTTGTGTACCAGACCTGATGTGTGCCTTGCTATAAGTTTAGCAGGGAGGTACCAAAGTAATCCTGGAATGGATCACTGGACAGCGGTCAAGAACATCCTGAAATACCTGAAAAGGACTAAGGATATGTTTCTCGTATATGGAGGTGACAAAGAGCTCACCGTAAGAGGTTACGTTGATGCAAGCTTTGACACTGATCCGGACGATTCTAAATCGCAAACCGGATACGTGTTTACTTTAAACGGTGGAGCTGTCAGTTGGTGCAGTTCTAAACAAAGCGTCGTAGCGGGATCTACATGTGAAGCGGAGTACATAGCTGCTTCGAAAGCAGAAAACGAAGGAGTCTGGATGAAGGAGTTCATATCCGATCTAGGTGTCATACCTAGTGCATCGGGTCCAATGAAAATCTTCTGTGACAATACTGGTGCAATTGCCTTGGCAAAGGAATCCAGATTTCACAAGAGGACCAAACACATCAAGAGACGCTTCAACTCCATCCGGGATTTAGTCCAGGTGGGAGACATAGAGATTTGCAAGATACATACGGATCTGAATGTTGCAGACCCGTTGACTAAGCCTCTTCCACGAGCGAAACATGATCAACACCAAGGCTCCATGGGTGTTAGAATCATTACTGTGTAATCTAGATTATTGACTCTAGTGCAAGTGGGAGACTGAAGGAAATATGCCCTAGAGGCAATAATAAAGTTATTATTTATTTCCTTATATCATGATAAATGTTTATTATTCATGCTAGAATTGTATTAACCGGAAACATAATACATGTGTGAATACATAGACCAACAGAGTGTCACTAGTATGCCTCTACTTGACTAGCTCGTTAATCAAAGATGGTTATGTTTCCTAACCATGAACAAGGAGTTGTTATTTGATTAACGAGGTCACATCATTAGTAGAATGATCTGATTGACATGACCCATTCCATTAGCTTAGCACCCGATCGTTTAGTATGTTGCTATTGCTTTCTTCATGACTTATACATGTTCCTATAACTATGAGATTATGCAACTCCCGTTTACCGGAGGAACACTTTGGGTACTACCAAACGTCACAACGTAACTGGGTGATTATAAAGGAGTACTACAGGTGTCTCCAATGGTAGATGTTGTGTTGGCGTATTTCGAGATTAGGGTTTGTCACTCCGATTGTCGGAGAGGTATCTCTGGGCCCTCTCGGTAATGCACATCACATAAGCCTTGCAAGCACTGCAACTAATATGTTAGTTGTGAGATGATGTATTACGGAACGAGTAAAGAGACTTGCCGGTAACGAGATTAAACTAGGTATTGGATACCGACGATCGAATCTCGGGCAAGTAACATACCGATGACAAAGGGAACAACGTATGTTGTTATGCGGTCTGACCGATAAAGATCTTCGTAGAATATGTAGGAGCCAATATGGGCATCCAGGTCCCGCTATTGGTTATTGACCGGAGACGTGTCTCGGTCATGTCTACATTGTTCTCGAACCGTAGGGTCCGCACGCTTAACGTTACGATGACAGTTATTATGAGTTTATGCATTTTGATGTACCGAAGGTTGTTCGGAGTCCCGGATGAGATCACGGACATGACGAGGAGTCTCGAAATGGTCGAGATGTAAAGATTGATATATTGGAAGCCTATGTTTGGACATAGGAAGTGTTCCGGGTGAAATCGGGATTTTACCGGAATACCGGGAGGGTTACCGGAACCCCCCGGGAGGCTAATGGGCCTATTGGGCCTTAGTGGAAAAGAGAGAAGAGGCAGCCCACAGCCTAGCCGGCGCCCCCCCTTCCCCAAGTCCTAGTAGGACTAGGAAAGGTGGGCCGGCCCCCTCTCTCTCCTTCCCCCCCCAAGAGTCCTAGTTGGAATAGGATTGGAGGGGAGGAGTCCTACTCCCGGTGGGAGTAGGACTCCCCCTGCGCCTCCTCTCTCTTGGCCGGCCAGCCCCCCTCCTCCAACCTTTATATACGGGGGCAGGGGGCACCCCATAGACACACAACTTGATCCTTGAGATCGTTCCTTAGCCGTGTGCGGTGCCCCCTGCCACCAAATTCCACCTCGATCGTACCGTTGTAGTGCTTAGGCGAAGCCCTGCGTCGGTAGTACATCAAGATCGTCATCACGCCGTCGTGCTGACGGAACTCTTCCTCGACGCTTTGCTGGATCGGAGCCAGAGGAACGTCATCGAGCTGAACGTGTGCTAAGAACTCGGAGGTGCCGGAGTAACGGTGCTTGGATCGGTCGGATCGGGAAGAAGACGTACGACTACTTCCTCTACGCTGTGAGATCGCTTCCGCAGTCGGTCTGCGTTGGTACGTAGACAACACTCTCCCCTCTCGTTGCTGTACATCACCATGATCTTGCGTGTGCGTAGGAAATTTTTTGAAATTACTGCGTTCCCCAACAGGAATAGAGGAGAAGAAGAAGAATTCTTCTTGTTCTCCTATATTATTCCTTCTTCTTCTCCTTTTTTTCTTTTTTTTCTTCTCCTTTTCCTTTCTTCTTCTCCTCTTTTTTTCTTCTTCTTCCTCTTCTTATTTTTTGTTGTCGGGTATGTGGTTGTCGACATACCCCCCCCCGATAATTAACTTTTAGTAATTAGTACTACTTAGAAAGTGTTTAATGGAATTAGTTAGAACTAGGTAAACTTGTTTATTTTTAGTAAGTACTACATTATTCTATTTATAGTAAGTGCTTAGTAGTTGAACTAGTTGATTTAATAAAACTGGTTTATTTTACTATAGAAGTAGTTTATTTTTAGCAAGAAAATTAATAGAACTAGTTTATTTTGCGGTTTATTTTACTATAGAAGTAGTTTATTTTACTACTTTATTTTGTGATTTGATTTTTCTTATTGAATGCTCAAATTGGAGAGCACTATGCAAGGCATATGCATATGATTAGTTGAATAATAATGATCTAATTTAGTCTTTGAATTATGAACGTATAGGAAATGTCATCATCGGACGACGAAAGTCTCCCGGGGGAGTGCGACTGGTGCCACGACGATCGAGGTGAGTGCGACAGGCCTCACCTGGACGATGGTCGGCGCTTTAGCATTAAGCTCGAGGAGACTTTCGAAATTGAAACGGTACGCAACGACGACAAGTGTTTTTTTTCATAATTAAGCATGACTTCAACTATTTCAACGTGTAATTTTCATCTTTTACAATTCAAGTATAGTTTATCCCATGCCATGCAAGACGCTATGTCTTGGAGAGGATGGATTTTGAAGACCATGAAAATTTTGAAACGAAGAAAATTCACCTAAGGACCCATCATGATGTGGATTTTGAAGTAAAGTTGTATAATGCTGAGAGCGTAACTCATTTTGGTTGCAAAAATTGGGAAGCATTTTGCAAATTGTATGGTTTTGATGAGGGTATGCTTGTCACCATGGATCTTGGTGATCCTGAAATAGAGCAAGACAATATGGACATTTGGGTCCTTGTTGATACTCCTCCAGTTCTACCGCTATGTGAGTTTCTCAAACATAGTTAATTATTAACTAATTTATATTGTTCATTTCAAAATAGTTGACAACTTATTTCCATTGACAGCTTATTTTGAAGTATCAAAGAATGTGCAGAAGATGGTAGATAGAACTTACTACACCGATGGCTCTGAGTTAACTTACAAGGAGAAAACTCATCTGGTTGGATTTTGTAACGATCTTGAGAATTACAACATCTACAATCGAACTCCTCAACATTATGGTCAATACGTGCCACTAGTGCACGTGTTGAACTACGGTAACTACCATGGAGATACCCTGGTAAGTTTTTTTACTATTACGACATCCGTGCATCTTTTTGCATACTTCTAAAACTAGTACATCATTGCTAACTATGAAGTTATTACTATGTTTTTCAACAGCTTATCCCAGAGGATTGTGTGCCTCATTTGATGTATCAGAATGGCGGCAGCCTTCGTGTTTTGAACATATATCCAGGTCATCCTACGAATCTCAACTGTCCATACCGGATTTCTAAAAGAAGTGGAGACATGACAATCAAAGGATGGAAAAAATGTATGGACAGTCGTAAGGAGCTTCTTGGAAGCAAAAGGAAGCGAGGCGCAAGAATTGGAGACAGGATGATCTCCATTCTTCATAATGGAGAGTCAGGGTCTATATTGTTTTATGCTATTTTACCTTAAGTGTGTTTAGGTCCTACCTGATACTGATGATCATGTGCTAAGAACAATTATGTAGGGTTGGGTTCGATGACTATGAGGATGATGATCGTATGACTTATTATTAATAACGAGTAGAAGTTGTATGATGATGCTTGATTAATTAGTAGGACTTGTTATTATATATGATGATGTATGATGCGAGCATGCATGAGTTATTATATATATATATCTACGGGTGAAATGAACATAGCAGTAGCGTAGGTAAACCAAGGATGAAGATATAAGAGAGGACACTTCTCTCTATTAGCTAGCTAATAACAACCTAAAAATAACCCCCTAAACCCCTAAAACAGCCACTTTTTTTTAAAAAAAGAAAAACCTCAGCTCCAGCCAGATGCTGACGCGTGGAAGCCTATTGGTCCCGGTTTATGTCATCAACCGGGACCAAAGGCCCCCCTGCCTGGGCTGCCGGCACTGCCCACGTGGAGGCCCATCAGTCCCGGTTCTGGATTGAACCGGGACTAAAGGGTCGGGGCATTAGTACCGACACTTTAGTCCCGGTTCAGGAACCGGGACTAAAGGCCCTTACGAACCGGGACTATAGGCCCTTTTTCTACCAGTGATATAAGCCTTGGAACACATTAAGACAGTAGTCATCCTTCCATACAGTTTCAGAGAGTATTGCATCTCCAACGGAGTGGGTTAGTAAAATTACTCTCCTCAGTTCACCACTGGCTTGTTTTCCTAGGTCCTACTTCACGGGATCTCCGATCACATAGGTTGGGTTACTACCATGGCAACTTATGTGGGTCTCGTACCCATCTCCCTTGATGCGTTATCTATCACAACACGTGATAGCCCTTTAGAAAAGGGATCTGCCAGATTATTAGCCGTTTGAATATAATCCAACGCTATTACTCCGGAGTTCCTCAATTTTCTGACAGCTTTCAATCTCATTCTTATGTGTTTGTTGGACTTCATGTTGTCCTTTGAACTCTTCACCTAACAATAACTATTTGATTGTCACAGTTCATAAGGATGGCCGGAACCGGCTTCTCAACCACTGGCAAGTCCATCAACAGATCTCGAAGCCATTCTGCTTCGCCACCCGATGTGTCTAATGCTGTTAGTTCTGCTTCCATTGTCGATCTTGTTAAGATCGTTTGCTTGCAAAACTTCCAGGAAACAACACCACCTCCAAGAGTAAATATATACCCAGTTGTGGCCTTCATCTCATCAGCATTAGAGATCCAATTCGCATCACTATACCCTTCAAGTACCGATGGGTATCCGGTATAGTGAAGTCCATAGTTCATAGTACCTTTCAGATAGCGCATAACTCTCTCAAGAGCACGCCAATGTACATCACCCGGTTTGGAAACAAATCGGCTCAGTTTGCTAATAGCAAATGCGATATCAGGCCTCGTTGCGCTCGCTAGATACTGTGGTGAACCAACAATCTAAGAGTATCTCAATTGATCTATAGTTGTGCCTTTAGACTTTCGAATCAGCACACTAGAATCATATGATGTTTGATATGGTTTGCAATCCGAATATCCAAAATGACTCAACACCTTCTCAACATAATGGGATTGCAAAAGTGTAATCCCACCCTCATCATCTCTCAATAGCTTGATGTTCAAGATAACATCAGCCACTCCAAGGTCCTTCATCTCAAAGTTCTGAGATAGGAAAGACTTAACTTCCTCGATCAACTTGAGATTAGTCCCAAATATCAGTATGTCATCAACATACAAACACAGTATAACTCCTTCGCCCCACCATAGTGATAGTATACATATTTGTCAGCCTCATTAACAATAAAGCCAACAGATGTCAATGTTTCATTAAACTTGTCATGCCATTGCTTAGGCGCTTGTCTCAGGCCATACAAAGATTTCACCAACTTACACACCTTTCTTTCCTGACCATCCATCACAAAGCCATCAGGCTGTTGCATATAGATTTCCTCCTTTAGCTCTCCATTCAGGAAAGCCGTCTTAACATCCATCTGATGAATGAGAAGACCATGCGAGGCCGCCAACGAGAGTAATACTCGAATGGTGGTCAGTATGGCCACAGGTGAATAAGTGTCGAAGAAATCTTCTTCTTCTTTCTGGGCGTAGCCCTTGGCCACAAGCCTAGCCTTGTACTTTTCTATCATACCATCGGGCCTAAGCTTCTTCTTGAACACCCACTTGCATCCTAATGGTTTGCAACCATAAGGACGTTCAGTAAGCTCCCAAGTCCCGTTAGCCATGATGGAATCCATCTCGCTACGGACCGCATCCTTCCAGTAGTCAGCTTCTGGAGATGCATACGCTTCTGAAATAGAAGTGGGATTATCCTCTACGAGGTATATGAAGAAATCATCACCAAAGGTCTTTATAGTCCTTTGTCTCTTGCCCCTACCAAGGGATTCCTCATTATCCTCCTCAGAATTTTCATCATGTGTTTGATTATAATATTCCATCGGAATGGTAGGTTCAGGAGTCTCCTCAGATTCCTGTCTAGAAGTGCTTTGTACATCTCTCATGGGAAAAATGTCCTCAAGGAATGTAGCATCTTTAGACTCCATAATTGTACCGACTTTCATGTCAGGTACCTTAGATTTCACTACTAGAAATCTATAGCCAACACTATTCATAGCGTAGCCCAAATTAACACAGTCCACAGTCTTTGGTCCAAGCTTACGCTTTTTGGGGATCGGCACATTAACTTTCGCCAAGCAGCCCCAGGTACGTAAGTACGAGAGTGTTGTCCTTCTCTTGGTCCACTTCTCATAAGGAGTGATCTCGTTATCCTTTGTCGAAACTTTATTTAGGACATGACAGGATGTCATTATAGCCTCCCCCCACCATGCCTTGGATAAACCCGACGTATCTAACATGGCGTTAACCAAATCAGTTAGAGTACGGTTTTTCTGCTCGGCAACCCCGTTTGACTGGGGTGAGTAGGGAGGCGTCCTCTCGTGAATAATGTCGTGTTCCGCACAAAAGGCATCAAACTCTTTCGAGAAGTACTCTCCACCACGATCTAACCGGACTTGTTTAATTTTCTTTTCAAGTTGATTCTCAACTTCTGCCTTATAGATTTTGAAGTAGTGTAGAGCCTCATCTTTAGTATTTAATAGATACACATAGCAATATCTAGTGGAATCATCTATCAAAGTCATAAAATATTTCTTTCCACCTTTAGTCAACACACCATTTATCTCACAAAGATCAGAATGTATGAGTTCCAGTGGCGCCAAGTGTCTCTCCTCTGCTGCCTTGTGAGGCTTGCGAGGTTGCTTAGATTGACACACGAATGGCACTTAGAACCTTTGGCTAAAGTGAAACTCGGGATTAAATTCGATTTTGCTAGCCGCGTCATAACACCGAAACTAATATGACAAAGACGTGAATGCCATACTTCAGATTCATTAACACTCAAATGAATATTGTTCACGACTTTATTACATAGATCTGCAAGAGAAAGGCGGAACATGCCTCTGCATTCATAACCCTTTCCAACAAATAGTCCATATTTCGTAACAACTAATTTATTAGACTCGAATACCAACTTAAACCCTTCTCTACATAGAAGGGAGCCACTAACGAGGTTCTTCTTGATGGCGGGGACATGCTGCACGTTCTTCAGCTGCACGATCCTTCCCGAAATAAACTTCAGATCGACCGTGCCAACACCAAGAATAGAAGCACTCGCGCCATTCCCCATCAGTACGGACCCGTGACCTGTGGCCTGATAAGAAGAAAACAATGAAATGTCAACACACACATGAACACCTGCACCTGTGTCGACCCACCAATCGGTGGACGGCCAAACTAAAAATACAGCAAATAAATTACCGTACCCAAATGCACCACTATCATTGTTGCTCATAATCATATTGACAGACTTGGAGTCCTGCCCTTGCTTCTTATACTTGTTTGGGCACTTGTTGGCCCAATGTTCAAGCGAACCACAAGTAAAGCAGCCCTCATCCTTCTTGTTCTTCTTGAAGGTCTTCTTACCCTTCTTCTTAAAGTCGGCACTCTGTTGGACACCGTTCTTTCCCTTGGGCTTGTGGGAATTGGAGTTCTTCTGATGCACCATGTTGGCCACAGAAGTTCCTTCGACCCCTTTTCCGTGCAAGTCCTTTGCCCTTGAATTCTGCTCAACACTCAGATGGCCAATGACATCCTCCATAGAGAATTCACGCCTCTGATGTTTCAGAGTGGTGGCAAAGTTCCTCCAGGAATTGGGAAGCTTAGCGATTATGCAGCCCGCGACAAACTTGCCCGGTAACTCGCACTTAAGAAGCTCAAGCTCCTTAACAATGCATATTATCTCATGAGCCTGCTCCAATACAGGACGGTTTTCAACCATCTTGTAATCATGGAACTGCTCTATAATATACATCTCGCTCCCTGCATCGGCAGCCCCGAATTTAGATTCGAGCGCCTCCCACAAGTCCTTGGCAGACCGCACATGCAAATATGCGTCAACCAGCTTATCTCCAATCACGCTCAGAACTGCCCCGAAGAACACGACAGTGGTCTCCTTGAACGCCTTCTCCTGATCAGGAGCGATCGTTCCTGTGGGAGTCACACCGGCGACCCAGAACACGTTCATGGCAGTGAGCCATAAGGTGGTTTTAGTCTGCCAACGCTTAAAGTACGTCCCCGTAAATGGTTTCAGTGCAGCAGCAAAACCAGAAGTCGAAAAATTCCACATATTAGTTTTTTGGATTGATAAGAAAATAGGCAGTTTTCCGATTAAATTAATCCATGAATAAATCATGAGCATGACATTGACAACATTGATAACACACTGGTTACGATCTAAGAGCATGTACTACGCATATAGTAGAAACATCTACGCATATCGCTAGTACTGCTACAATAGAAAGAAACATGAGAGGGATAAACGATGTATACCATCCAAGTAGCCGCGGCATCCTCGGCGGCGGCACGGTCGGCGTCGGTCGACATGGTGATGACGAAGGTGATGTGGACGTAGATGAACAGAAGTAGTCGCTACCCAAAAACCTAATCGCCCCTCTCCCATACAGGGTCCGGAGAGGCGGGGTTTCGGAGTCGCCGGCAGCAGCAGCAGCAGCAGAGGAACGACGTGGGCGTGGAGGCGGAGATGCATTCTGTTTTGTGGCGGCTAGGGTTAGCAGCGCCCCACATATATATGTGAGGCTGCGCGTGGAGAGAGACGTGGGAGCGCATAGGAGTGAGCTCGGCTCGGCTCAATCCCGCAACCCGCGGCGCGTCGTGACGAGGCGTGGCGTGGCGAGGCGAGCGGAGGAGTGCGCGAGGGCCTCATCTCTTCTCAAGCTCCAATAGCATGAGGAAGAGAATCCCTTATAAACCACTCAAACTCTCCTTCCACTTCCGGGGCGGGACTAAACTTCCCACCACCTTGTCATGCCACCTACATGGACCTTTAGAGATCAAATCTGAAATTGTCATATGGGCTCTAGGTCCATCTCATAGTTCAACATACACTGTGTGTGGATAAATGCCTATTATACCACATATGTGGTGGATATCGGCGTCCTAATTTTTTGACTGTTTTCAAAACTACCTTTTTTTATATATATAATGTGAAAGGTGCTTGTCCGCCACTGGAAATACGCTTTCTCAGATGCATGAAATTGACTCAAACGGTGCTGTTTATGTCTGCAGATCTGCTTTTCTCCATGATCAATTATTTGGTTCAGTTTTCAGTACGCTGGGAAGGTCATCTTTTCCTGTTCACTTATGTATGTGTGCATTGATTCGATACCTGAGTCGACAAGCCTTCACTTTGTTTTATGATCTGCATGTGGTATTAAGTTATCGCTGATGCATGTAGCTAGTATGAATAGCAACGATGAACCAACAATGGCCTGCGTTGCAAGATGGAGAAACTGACCATATCTGACACCCAAGATCATATTCTTTTGCGAACACGCCATAGAAAAGCATATGAATCCATCTAAAAGAGTCATCCCCACTACTTTTAATTATCTTAACATGCATGTTTTCATATCACCAAAATTTTGTTGTAGCCGTGAGATGAACTATGCATGTGAACCTTGAACGCCGTCATATCCCTCGCGATCTGATCTGCACGCTTTGCCGTGGTGCCCCGGAGACAACACACCACATCATTGTAACCTGGGCATTCTCGGTTGCAGCTGTGGATCAAGACGGCACAGTCACTGATAGCATTTTTAGCAGAGCCCGCAAAATCCTGACCCGCAAAGCTGTTTCCAGGTCGACGAAGATCTCATTTGCGGACCGAAAACGTGCGTGGCAGAACAGAAAATCGTATAATTTGAAAAAAAAAGTCGCGGGAGAAATTACAACCATAGTAGTTCATCACATACTACATATACTACATGATCATACACTAATTCATTACATACTACATTCACTACTAGCAGTAGGGGGGGGGGGGGATCTCACGGCGGCGAGTTCGCAGCCATGGACGACGCAGTGGAGGAGCTCAATCCTCATCGTCGGAGCTGCCGCGGTCAATGTACTTTTCCTTCGGCTCCTCACAGATGCGCCGCCACTCGTCGTCCTTCTCCTTGGCAGCAAGGTTCGCCGTGACCGCCTGCTGGAACATGAGGTCTTCGAGCTCCTCGTGGTGGCGCCGGCGCTCCGCCTCCTCGTGCAAGCTGCGTTCGGCAATGGCGGCCACGACCGCGTCGACATTGGCGACGAAGTCCTCAGGGCCGACGACGCCGCGGCGCACGATCTCCTCGGGCTCCTGCGGCTCCTCCGGCTCCTCCAACCACTCCCTCTTCACGGGGAGAAGCCTCGCGTCGAAGGAGGAAGAGCTCGCCGCGCGGGTGAGCAACGTGGCAGATCTCGAGCCCGCTGATGAAGTCATGTACCTACGGTAGGGACACGGACCCGTCCTAAAGAGCCCTACCATAGGACATTCCTAGAAGAAGTCACCTTTCAATCAACTTGAAGATATCCCACTTGACGGGTTGAAGACACTCGACCAAGAAGCTGTCACTCGACCAAGAAGCTGTCACTCGACCAAGAAGCCAACCACTCGACTGCCAGAAGACCTCAAGTCACTCCGCAGGCAAACGGTCGGCTATTAAGTAGTCTTTATGATTATTATGACACTTTATTAGGGACGTTATCAGTAACGCCCCACCTTAAATGTACCTTAAACCCCGCATTATTGAGGGCAGGAGAGAGCTGGCGAACTCTATATAAGCCATCCCCCCCTCAGTATCAGGGGTTCGCACCCCTGTCATTTTACACATGCATAATCCAGTCGACCGCCTCCGGGCACCGAGACGTAGGGCTGTTACTTCCTCCGAGAAGGGCCTGAACTCGTAAACCTTGCGTGCTTACAACTTCTCAATAGCTAAGGTCTAGCCTCCTCATACACACCCCCCTACCTCACTGTCAGACTTAGAACCACGACAGTTGGCGCCCACCGTGGGGCATTAGTCTTAGTGCCTAATTGGAGAAGTTGCGATTTTTTTCGATCCACTTGATCATGTTTTCCTGCGGAGCTTTGGCAGAGGGCCGCGAGATCCGTCTCGGCGGACTCACTTTCATCGCCGACGACTCCGCCTGGCTCCAGGAGGCGCCGCTTGACGTTGACGCGCTCCCCGTCCGCGGTGCGACGCACTTCCACGCGTGCGTCCGTGGCGTCCTCCTGCGGCAGCCGTCGACCCCATATCGGTCGACTCTTGTGTCATCTTCCCGTCCTGTCTCCCGCCAGCGCAAGCGCTCAGGTCGGTCGAGACTCCAGCGGTGGGTGAAGCACGCCGCGGCCCGCCAGTCGGCGGTTCCACAAGTCGCGGCGATCGAGCCCGACGAATCCCTCTGCGGCCTGTTCGATCTGTCGACTGGCTCCGCGGAGACCGCATCCGAGTGCGATAGCAGCGACCCTCTGGCGGAAGTTCTGGCGGTCGAGGGGACACGCAGTCCTCCTGGATTCCATCGCGCTGATAGTGGTGCAGATAGAGGCGATCCGTCGCATCCCCACGACGAATACCTCCCCGAGCCTCTTACGTCATTGCAGCGGGAGGAGCTTCGTCACCGGAACATGGACGCGCTCTACACTCCTATTGTTGGAGAAACCCCCGAGGCCCGGGCCTTGGAGGACGCGCGCTTGGCTAATTTGGCCGAGCGCACTCGACTGGAGAATTTACAGCGAGCTCTCGACAAACGAGCGCGTCAGCGGGCTCCTGAGTCCAGTCGACGACAGCAAGCTCCCGAATCCAGTCGACGTCAGCTCTTCCCACCACCGCAGGTATACCGAACTCCGGTTCAGAATCTGGCTGCCGCGGCCCGCATAGCAGAGTCAATCCAGCCCTCTCAGTCAGAGGCTGGCAGAGGATTGTTGCAGATCAGAGCATTGCTCCGAGCGGCGGGAAATCAGAATTCCGCCATCTCTCAGTCGCGGGACAGGATCCACAGTCGATCCGTTGCAACGGAAACCGTCCAGTCGGCTCACAGCCCGAGATCGCCCCCGAGGCGTGAGGGACGTGGAGACCGGCACGATCAGTACAGGAGGAATGAACAATATGATCACGGACCCGACCGTGATGATAGACGTCGAGTGCCGTCCCCTCCCCCGAGGAGCGGATCGTATGCACCTCGACATCGAGATGACAGGCGCCCCCATAACGTTGGGCAGAGGATCCCAGTCGACCCCAGAGACCCAGGCTTTGACGCGAGATCCATCCTCGTTCAAGGTCTGGTGGACAGGAATAGGGCTCATCGAGAGGGCCACAACAGAGATACGCCCACCGGCAGCAGAGCACATGCCTCGGGGCCTGAATGTTTCAGTCGAGCCATCAGAGCCGCGATGATCCCTCCCAACTTTAGGTTGGCGACTGGAGTCAGCAAGTTCACCGGTGAATCCAAGCCCGACACGTGGCTCGAAGATTACCGAGTGGCTGTGCAGATTGGCGGCGGCAATGATGAGGTAGCCATGAAGCATTTACCTCTCATGTTGGAAGGCTCAGCTAGGGCGTGGCTGAATCAGTTGGCGCCCAGCAGCATTTACACTTGGGAGGATCTCTCCCGAGTGTTTATCACAACCTTCGAAGGGACGTGCAAGCGCCCTGCAGGCCTTACGGAGCTGCGGTCTTGCGTGCAGAAGCCAAATGAAACTCTAAGAGAATACATCCAGAGGTGGATCACACTGCACCACTCGGTCGAGAACGTGTCAGACCATCAAGCAGTTTGCGCTTTCAAGGAAGGCGTCAAATACAGGGAGTTGAATCTGAAGTTTGGCCGAACTGGAGAGATGTCACTGAATCGGATGATGGAGATTGCCACCAAGTACGCTAATGGAGAAGACGAGGACCGACTCCGGAGCGGCAAACTCAAATCAGTCGCCCAAGAAACCGGAGGAAACTCCAGTCGGAAGCAGAAGCGGAAGGCCGAGCCAGCCGCCCCTGGGGAGGCCCTGGCTGTGGCCCAGGGAAACTTCAAGGGAAAACCCAAGGGCACATGGAAGCCCAAGAAGGTTAAAGATCAGGATGGAAATGATGTTTTGGACCTGCCATGTCACATCCACACCAAGAAAGATGAAGAAGGAAATTTTATTTTCCTGAAGCATACCACTCGACAGTGTCGGCTTCTGATTCAGCAGTTCCAGGGCAAGCAGCCCAAGGATAAGGAAAAAGAATCAGACAGAGTTAAGGACAAGGAGGATAGTGACGATGGATACCCCCAAGTCAATTCCACCTTGATGATTTTTGCTGATGTCGAAAGCAAAAGTCGACTGAAAGTCATTAACCGTGAGGTGAACATGGTTGCCCCGGCGACACCTAGTTATCTGAAGTGGTCTCAGACTGCCATCACATTCGACCAGTCTGATCACCCGACGCACATTGCCACCCCTGGGAGGCAAGCTTTGGTGGTCGACCCAGTTGTCGAAGGCACTCGACTGACCAAAGTCCCGATGGACGGCGGCAGTGGCCTGAACATACTGTACGCTGAAACTTTGAAAGGAATGGGCATTCCGATGTCCAGACTTAGCACCAGTAACATGAGCTTCCACGGAGTCATTCCTGGGAAGAAAGCCGAGTCACTCGGCCAGATTGCTCTTGATGTGGTTTTTGGTGATTCAAAGAATTATCGCAAGGAAAAGTTGACATTTGAAGTTGTGGACTTCCAGAGTGCTTATCACGCCATTTTGGGCAGGCCAGCTTACGCACGCTTCATGGCTCGACCATGTTACGTGTATCTTAAATTAAAGATGCCTGGCCCCAAAGGTGTGATCACTGTTACGGGCAACCGGAAGAAAGCAGAAGAATGTTTTCAGAAGGGATCAAAGATCGCCGACGCTCAGATGGCAGTGGTCGAGCTGAAAGAGTACCAAAGGGCGGCCGACCCGAGTGAATTGCTGCGGGCTAAGAAGCCTGCCTCCGAGTCAGCTTTTCAGTCGGCTGGCGAAACAAAGACAGTCCACATTCACCCGACCGATCCCGACGCTGCTCCGACTCACATCTCGACGACGCTCGACTCCAAATAGGAAGAAGCACTCATCCAGCTCCTCCGTGAGAACTGGGACATCTTCGCATGGAAACCTTCTGACATGCCTGGAGTTCCCAGAGGGCTGGCTGAGCACCGTCTGCGAGTCGACCCGAAGTTCAAGCCCGTGAAGGAACATCTTCGACGGTCCGCCGTCCAGAAGAAACAAGCCATTGGCGAGGAAGTGGCTCGGCTCTTAGCAGCTGAGTTCATCCGAGAGATTTACCACTTCGAATGGCTCGCCAATGTCGTCATGGTCCCCAAGAAGGACAAGTCACTCCGTATGTGCATTGATTTCAAACATATCAATCGGGCGTGCCCGAAAGATCATTTTCCTCTTCCTCGCATCGACCAAATTGTCGACTCAACTGCGGGATGCGAGAGATTGTCTTTTCTAGATGCCTACTCCAGGTACCATCAGATCCGTCTGTATGGGCCCGACGAAATCAAAACAGCTTTCATCACTCCATTCGGATGCTTCTGTTATGTCACCATGCCATTCGGCCTCAAGAATGCCGGAGCCACATTCATGAGAATGATCCAGAAGTGTTTACTCACTCAAATCAGTCGGAATGTGGAGGCGTACATGGATGATATCGTGGTCAAGTCCCGGAAAGGTTCCGACCTATGGGCTGACCTTGCTGAAACATTTGCCAACCTCAGGAGGTACGATATCAAGCTCAATCCGTCAAAGTGCACTTTCGGAGTTCCAGGTGGAAAGCTACTCGGTTTTCTCGTTTCCGAACGGGGAATCGACGCCAATCCTGAAAAAATTGGCACCATACTCCGGATGAAGCGCCCTGTACGTGTGCATGATGTCCAAAAGCTTACAGGCTGCTTGGCCGCCTTAAGTCGATTCATTTCTCGACTCGGCGAAAAAGCGTTGCCTCTTTACCAACTAATGAAGAAGTCTGACAAGTTCGAGTGGACTCCAGAAGCTGATGCAGCGTTTGCAGAGCTCAAAGCTCTGCTCTCCACCCAGCCGGTGCTAGCTGCCCCAATCAGCAAAGAGCCTCTATTGCTTTACATTGCAGCCACGGGACAAGTTGTCAGTACTGTACTTACGGTCGAGCGGGAAGAGGAAGGGAAGGCCTTCAAAGTTCAACGTCCTGTATATTATGTGTCTGAAGTTTTGACCCCTTCAAAACAAAGATACCCCCACTACCAGAAGCTTGTATATGGGATTTATATGACCACAAAGAAAGTTGCACATTATTTCTCTGACCACTCCATTACAGTCGTCAGCGACGCCCCATTATCAGAGATCCTGCATAACAGAGACGCAACTGGTCGAGTGGCCAAGTGGGCGATTGAACTCCTTCCTTTAGATATCAAGTTTGAAGCAAAGAAGGCCATCAAGTCCCAAGCAATCGCGGATTTCATCGCCGAGTGGATTGAACAGCAACTTCTGACTCAAGTTCACTCGGAACACTGGACTATGTTCTTCGATGGATCCAAGATGCTGAATGGTTCGGGCGCGAGAGTAGTTTTGGTCTCCCCCCGAGGAGATAAGCTCAGATATGTTCTCCAGATTCACTTCGATTCCTCCAATAACGAAGCAGAGTATGAGGCACTTTTGTATGGGTTGCGCATGGCCATTTCATTCGGCGTCCGTCGCCTCATGGTCTATGGCGACTCAGATCTGGTGGTTAATCAAGTGATGAAGGAGTGGGACGTCAGGAGTCCGGCAATGACTGGGTATTGCAATGCAGTGCGAAAGCTAGAGAAGAAGTTCGAGGGGTTAGAGCTCCACCACATCCCCCGACTGAAAAATCAGGCAGCTGACGACTTGGCAAAGATAGGCTCCAAGAGAGAAGCCATTCCAAGCAACGTGTTCTTGGAACACATTCACTCACCGTCAGTCCAAGAGGATCCTTTCACAGAAGAAGCCCCGCAGCCGAAAAGTGCCACAGATCCGACTGAAGTTGAAGTGCCTGCAGTGGTCGACCTAATCATGGAAGTCTTAGCAATCACCCTGACTGGACAATATCGTACATCGCATATATCCTAAGGAAAGAACTTCCGGAGGACGAGGAGGAGGCTCGACAGATCGTTCGCCGATCTAAGGCCTTCACAGTCATAAGGGGACAGCTGTACAGAGAGAGTGCGACCGGAGTCGGCCAGAAATGCATAACGCCAGAAGAAGGTCAGATAATCCTTAATGATATCCACTCGGGGACCTGCGGTCACCATGCGTCCTCTCGGACTATTGTGGCTAAAGCATACCGAGCTGGATTTTACTGGCCAAGAGCAAATGAGATGGCAAAAGAGATAGTCGACAAGTGTGAAGGGTGCCAGTTCTACTCCAACATGTCGCACAAGCCCGCATCAGCCCTGAAAACCATTCCGCTCGTCTGGCCCTTTGCCGTCTGGGGATTGGACATGGTTGGCCCCCTAAGAACGGGCAGGAGTGGATTCACTCATGTACTTGTGGCAGTCGACAAATTTACCAAATGGATCGAAGCTAAGCCCATCAAGAACCTCGATGCTGGCACTGCTATCAGTTTCATCAGAGGGTTAACATTCAGATATGGAGTCCCGCATAGCATCATCACTGATAATGGGTCAAACTTTGATTCGGACGAGTTCAGAGCATTCTGCGCTTCTCAAGGCACACGAGTCGACTACGCTTCAGTCGCTCATCCCCAGTCGAATGGACAGGCTGAGAGAGCAAATGGTCTGATTCTCAAAGGACTAAAACCTCGGCTGATGCGCGATCTCAAGCACGCGACAGGCGCTTGGGTCGACAAGCTTCCGTCAGTTCTGTGGGGATTAAGGACCACCCCTAACCGGTCGACTGGAAGGACTCCATTCTTTCTGGTTTATGGAGCCGAAGCTGTCCTGCCGAGTGATCTTCTTCATAATGCACCCCGAGTCGAACTTTACACCGAAGATGAAGCAGAGCAGGCCCGGCAAGACGCAGTCGACCTCTTGGAAGAAGAAAGGGAGATGGCCATGATCAGATCGACCATTTATCAGCAAGACTTGCGCCGTTTTCACGCCCGAAATGTGAAAAGTCGAGCCTTCCAAGAAGGAGATCTGGTCCTCCGAGTGGATCAACAGAAGCCACACAAACTTGCTCCTACTTGGGAAGGCCCCTTCATAGTCACCAGAGTCCTCCACAATGGAGCATACCACCTCTACAACGTCGATCGCCAGATCGACGAGCCACGAGCTTGGAACGCGGAACTGCTCCGCCCCTTTTACACCTGAGTTCCCCTTGTAATAAGAAGAATAATTTCTACAGTTCATTTTTATCAAAGACAAGAGTGTTCCAATAATAGCCGTCGCTTTGTTTGCATACAAAACCCCCAGCGGGTGACTTGGCTGCGAATCCGTTTCGCCTAAGTTTTAAAAACCCTACCGAGTGGAGAGCAATCCTCCCACTCGGGGGCTTAGCTGCAGTCCAGTACTCGCCTAAGTTCTCCCACTCGGAAACTTAGCTGCAGTCAAGCACTCGCCTAAGTTTGAAAAAACCCTACCGAGTGGAGAGCAATCCTCCCACTCGGGGGCTTAGCTGCAGTCCAGTACTCGCCTAAGTTCTCCCACTCGGAAACCTAGCTGCAGTCAAGCACTCGCCTAAGTTTGAAAAAACCCTACCGAGTGGAGAGCAATCCTCCCACTCGGGGGCTTAGCTGCAGTCCAGTACTCGCCTAAGTTCTCCCACTCGGAAACTTAGCTGCAGTCAAGCGCTTGCCTAAGTTTGAAAAAACCCTACCGAGTGGAGAGCAATCCTCCCACTCGGGGGCTTAGCTGCAGTCCAGTACTCGCCTAAGTTCTCCCACTCGGAAACTTAGCTGCAGTCAAGCACTCGCCTAAGTTTGAAAAAACCCTACCGAGTGGAGAGCAATCCTCCCACTCGGGGGCTTAGCTGCAGTCCGGTACTCGCCTAAGTTCTCCCACTCGGAAACTTAGCTGCAGTCAAGCACTCGCCTAAGTTTGAAAAAATCCTACCGACTGGAGAGCAATCCTCCCACTCGGGGGCTTAGCTGCAGTCCGGTACTCGCCTAAGTTCTCCCACTCGGAAACTTAGCTGCAGTCAAGCACTCGCCTAAGTTTGAAGAAAAACCCTACCGAGTGGAGAGCCAACCTCACACTCGGGGACTTAGCTGCAGTCCAGCACTTGTCTGAATACAAGACCAAAGTCCCACGAAGACATTCAGCAAGAAATTAAGTTCGGATAAAGCTTAAAAGGCCCCAGGCCCCGAATCAAAGTACTTGAGCCCTCAGCTCGGCAGAGTTTAAGCGATTACAAATCCACTCGGCATTCCAAGGTAAATTTAAGGAAAGGCATAAAAGTTTTTTTCATTCCTCAGGAGGAGGACTGGCAGGGGCGACGAACTCATCCAGGTCGATTCCGTCCGCAATACGAGTGGCAGCAGCAATGAAGGTCTCCATGAAGTCTTGAAAGTTGTGCCTCTTGGTATTGGCCACTTGGATGGCGGCCAACTTTTCTTCTCGTGCCTCCTTGCAATGGACGCGGACTAAAGATAGAGCCACATCAGCGCCGCACCGGGCAGAAGACTTCTTCCACTCCTGCACTCGATCGGGGATTCTGTCAAGTCGACCCATCAGAGACTCGAGATCGTTCTGAAGCGTAGACTCTGGCCAAAGTGTCGAGTCGATCCGCGACATGGCAACCTTCAGCCGAGCCAAGTAAGCCACGGCGCCGTCGATTCGAGATTCCAGTCGGAGCAGATTCATGGCAGTATCATCTTTCACCGGAGAATTGATTGGGTCCAAACCCGTTTCAATCCGCCCGGTCTCCTCTTCGAAGTTCTGACAAAATTCTGCATACAAGACCCGAAGATAAGCCAACGATCGCAAACTGAGTCGACACAAAAGAAAACCAGTCGGAATCAAACGCGCACCTTCAAGCTTGATGTACAACGTCTTGGCGAGACTCCTCAGGTAGCTCTCCAGGTCGTCCCTCCTGCGAGCGACGCCTTCCATCTGCTCGCCCAGGGTGAGGTGCTTCTTCTTCCAATGCGAGCACTCCCTGTTGGCTTCATTCAGAGCAGCCTTCAGCTTGGTGTTCTCATCTTCTATCTGGTTGACCGAAGCCAGCTTCTGTTCAGCCAGTGCGATCTTGTCGTCAGCCTCCTTGTGGGCAGCAGCCAAGTCCCGATCCTTCTTCGCCAGGGCCTCGCTCAGTTCTCCTGCAAAAGAAACGATGATTGGTTCAGAAACAGCAAAAGATACCCAAGCCTAAAACAAAACTAGTCGACAAGGTCGTCTTACCAGCAACGCCGTCTCTGACCTTCTGCAGCTCCGTTCTGGCCAGTTCCAGATCGAGAGTCAGTTGAATCCGCTGCTTCTCCAACTCAGTATAGCGAGACGCAAGTTCACAAGATTTCTGCAAAAGGAAAATTCAGTCGACAGACATACAAGATGAGTTGCTTTCGAGTAACTAAGGGGAAAAGGTAACATTTCTAAGACTACAGCCGAATCAAAAACATTCGACAGTAGTCTCAGGGACTACACCCAGTGGGTGCACTCAGCGTGCCCCCACTGGTCTAAAAAAAAGTCGAGTGTCCGCAGTCGACCGGACACAGATCCATTCGACATGACTCGACCAGATCAAGAAGGGAAACCAGATTCAGAAACGCAATACAAAGACTACAGTCGACTGCCAGCAGTCCACCGTAGTCTCGGGGACTACACCCAGTGGGTGCACTCAGCGTGCCCCCACTAGTCCAAGAAGGAGAAAACACACCCAGTGGGTGTATAGAGACAAAGATCTTCAAAACAAAAAGAGAGAGGGAGAAAGACTCTTCAAATAATCAAGTATCAAGTCGACTGACCTGGACATTGCTCTGAAGCGCCGAACTTGCGTCGTAAGCTGCCTGGCTGACCTCCCGAGCCTTCGTCACCTGTTCCATCATGACCCCCGCTTGGCATATAGCCTCCTTCGCAGCGGCCACTTCGTCTTCAGGGACAGAGTATGCGACAAAAAGCGAAGTTGGATTGGCAGTCGATGCCGAGGGCTGCGCACTCGACAGGGGATTGGCAAAGGTCACAGAAGCCCGAGGGGCATCGCCACCATCCCGAGCCACGGTCTCAGGCGCCGGGGTAGGCTGGGGAGTCCTGTCAGCCGACGGCCTCTTAGTCCTCCCTATCCTCAGCGGTTCGTTGTCGTCGTCGTCCAGGAGGTCGATAACATGAGGAGGGGCTGTAGGAAGAGCTTTCAATCGACCAGAATTGCAAGAAACGGCCAGTCGACTCGAAAAAAAAACAGAACGTCAATAATCGTACCAGGGTTGGAGGTAACAGCATCCCCCATCTCCTGGTCGTCGTCTTTGGCAGAGACCTCGGAGGTAGCAGCACTGCAAAATTTGAAGAACCAGCCAGTTAGCTCACCAATTCGACCGCATCCGTCCTCCATCGACGAAGGAAAACAAGCTTTATTACCCGGAAATAACAGGGACCGTTATCTTCATCTTGGGCAGAGTCTTGGGCGGCTTGGACAGCATCGTGCGTGGTTGCTTGGGGACCTTCCCAGTCGGTGTGGGAGAAGAAGTCCTAGGGCGTTTTGACGACGGCCCGACGGAGGCACTCGCCTGGCCATGTCCCTGTGCCGGGTCGTGTGCGAGCTTGGATCGCCTTTCTGGGCGGGGAGGTTCGATCTCCTCCTCCTCCTCTTCGCTGGAGAAGACGTCGTCGCCTCCCTCTCCTTCACCATCCGACTCCCACTCACCCTGGTCATCCCCGCTCTCGCCTCCGCTCCCTTCTCCTTCCTCAGTCGACCCCTGCGCCCCATTGGGCGTCGAGTACATCTCAGTGGTCGCCTAAAAGATAGCAGACAAAACAAAAAGTCAATCGACCTGCTCGAAAGAAGACCAATACAGAAAATGAAGATTTCAGTCGGAGACATAAAAACGCACCTGGTCGACCTCATACGAGCTGTCGAGTGGAATGACCCTCCTAGCTCCTCGGGGGTTGTCCTTGTTCCCCGTGATACTTGACAGCCACCCCTCCAACATCTCGTCGGTGACCTCCTCCGGGTGGATCCGAGTGGTGTCCTCGAGGCTAGGGTACAGCCACATCGGGTGGTCCCGAGCCTGGAGCGGTTGGATTCGCCTCTTGAGGAAGACTTCCAGCAGATCCATCCCCGTCACGCCCTCACGGACAAGCTCAACCACTCGACCCGCCAGTATCTTGACTTGGGCCTTTTCTTCAGGCGTCACCTTCAGAGAAGCGGGCTTTTCGGCTCGGTCGAGGGTGAAAGGTGGGAGCCCAATCGACTGCCCTGGAGTCGCCTGATCCTGGCAGTAGAACCAAGTCGCCTGCCAGCCCCGAACTGACTCCGGGAAAGTAATGGATGGGAAACAGCTCTTCCCTCTCGTCTGGATCGCCAAGCCCCCACACAGTTGGATCACTTGTGTCCTCTCGTCACTCGACTTGGCCTTCTTAACCGACTGAGAGCGATAGGTGAAGATGTGCTTAAAAAGCCCCCAGTGTGGGCGGCAACCCAGGAACACCTCACACATCGAAATAAAAGCGGCGAGATAGACTATAGAGTTGGGGCTAAAGTGATGGAGCTGCGCTCCGAAGAAGTTCAAGAAGCTGCGGAAGAAAGAGTGGGGCGGCAGAGAAAACCCTCGGTCGATGTGAGTGGCCAGGAGCACGCACTCACCGTCGCGAGGTTGGGGTTCGATCTCTCCCCCCGGAAGACGCGCAGCCTTGTGAGGGATGGCTCCCCCCTCGACCAGGTCGTCAAGATCCTCCTGACGGAGCACCGATGGCATCCAGTCGCCCTGGATCCAACCTTTGGGCAGAGCCGTCCGAGAGGAAGATCCGCCGCGCGCAGACTTCTTCCCCTTCCCCGCCACCGCCTTCTTCGCGCGCTCCAGAGCGGTCGTCTTGCCCTTCACCATCTTCGCCGGCGAGATCTCGAGCTGGTTTTGTGGTGGCTGGGTGAGAGCGAAGGAAGCGGGGGAGGCTACGGAGAAAGAGAGAAAGAAGAGGAAGAGATGAGCACGCGCACTGTTGGAGGGCTCCGAGCCAGCTACTTATAAGGGGCCGCTTTCGAGTGGCTGACAGGTAGGCCCGAGCTATCCAGTCAAATCCCGTGGCAGGCGCGCGCACAGTACGTGGCGAAAAAGGCGGCGCGGAGATCGAGGAGCCTTCGCACTGCCGCTCCCGATTACTGCGGTCGCCCCCGTTCCGCGCGCTTCCCAAAAAATCCGAATCCCGCGATCTCCGCTGGCTGCAGAACAACTTGACGAAACGGAAATCCCGCGCGCACCGGCGCTCGATGCCTCACAGGTAAAGAAATCCATTCGACGAAAGGCCTGGAACGGATCAAGGCGACTGAAAGAGGTTAATGACATCATCCGTGACAGTCGACCTAAAACGAAGCACCCATATAACCCTAAGAATCAGTCGGAAAGGTCCCTAACCCCTTTTCTCACTCTAGCCTCGATCCGTTCGGGGGCTAATGATGAAGTCATGTACCTACGGTAGGGACACGGACCCGTCCTAAAGAGCCCTACCATAGGACATTCCTAGAAGAAGTCACCTTTCAATCAACTTGAAGATATCCCACTCGACGGGTTGAAGACACTCGACCAAGAAGCTGTCACTCGACCAAGAAGCTGTCACTCGACCAAGAAGCCAACCACTCGACTGCCAGAAGACCTCAAGTCACTCCGCAGGCAAACGGTCGGCTATTAAGTAGTCTTTATGATTATTATGACACTTTATTAGGGACGTTATCAGTAACGCCCCACCTTAAATGTACCTTAAACCCCGCATTATTGAGGGCAGGAAAGGGCTGGCGAACTCTATATAAGCCATCCCCCCCTCAGTATCAGGGGTTCGCACCCCTATCATTTTACACACGCATAATCCAGTCGACCGCCTCCGGGCATCGAGACGTAGGGCTGTTACTTCCTCCGAGAAGGGCCTGAACTCGTAAACCTTGCGTGCTTACAACTTCCCAATAGCTAAGGTCTAGCCTCCTCATACACCCCCCCTACCTCACTGTCAGACTTAGAACCACGACACCCGCGACGGAGGACCCCGCGGCCTGCTGACGGTCGTACTCCTTCGTCTCGCAATGGAGGAACCTCGACGGCCCCGGTTCGTCCACTTCTTGGCCCCGCGCTTCCTCGCGCCGTCCGAGCAGACACGACGCTCGCGCTCGGGGTCGCGGCGACCGCCGGAGCCGCGGCCAAAGCTCCACATGGCGTTTCGAGGCGGATGCGGGCTCGCCGGTGCGAGAAATGCGAGGGGGCAGTGGGGAATCGCGGTGGAACACGACGGCGGAGGGATAGGGTTTTGACCCGTATGGGCGGTTTGCGGGCCACGGTAAAAATTTTTACGGACCGGACGAGTATAGAGGCTCTGTTCTGACCAAAAAATTGGGCCGAGTCCGTATACTCGTCGGGCTTATGCGGGTTTGCTAGATTTGCAGAGTCTGCTAGAGATGCTCTGAGGCGAGAGGGCACTCCCTGAACCCATGGGCTTATGCACCCACTTTTCAAAAAGATGCATTTTAAGCATGTTTTAAATTATCAAAAAATTCAAAAGAAAATATCACGCATACATGTTCGCAAATGTGTGTACATGGCACAAAGTTTTGTGAATATTTTTTTGTTTTGTCTCCTAAAAAACAAATTTCAATGCTTCTAAATAGTGTTCCACGACATAATTTTTTGTCTTTTTTGCACAGATCACAAATAAAGTTATTTTTCCATGAAACTTTATGCACGCACATAGAACATGGAGACGTACTTGTGTAACTTTTTTCAGATTTTTTTAGCAGTTAGAAATGTGTTTTCCAAAATGGATTCATATGTAACCGGGTTCATCCATGCACTTCTCGCTCTGAGGCAGCCTTTCTCAGACCTGGACATGACGATCCACAAAAGCGTAGGGCCACGTGGAAGTCAAGCCGCCTCCTCGTCTCATGAAGTCAACCTGGCTGCTCGCGGGACTGGCCCCGATGGCCAGCTTCGTTGAGACGCTGTGATATGTGGACTGAGGCCAGTGTGCATAGGCGTGACCCCCCACGAATCCTCTACCATGCATCATGCATGATGCATTAGCACATTCTAAATGAGTTTTAAATAACAGACATTTAATTGTGACATGCACCGTAAGCCACTATCTATTTTTTTTTCTAGTCATGCAACTATGTCACGTAAGCAAGCCATGCGCGTAAATTATAAGTTGCAATTTTGCATTAATATATCCATAAAATGCTTTCATGCCACATATCAGTTCATGTATGTAAGTCTTCAGTTAATTTTTGCACTAAGTTTTGTTTTCTCATGGTATATGTGTTGGGTGCTTGGAGCATGCCTATATAGTTGATGCTTCATTTTTTTAGGAATGACACTCTTTTAACTGAATCTATTTTTTTAATCTTTTATACATCATTTTTTCATGTGCTTCATTTTTTTTATGTTTTAAAGTGTAAGTCTAGAATGGGTGTGGCTAGCTCTTATCTAGATGAGAATTAACTAAGTCTAATCTAACACCTATATCGTTTGATTTCACTCGGAGATTCATGCGGATTCTTTTATCTTTATTTTTTTATTAATCAAATGGTGTAGGAGTTAGTTGAGACTTTGTTAATTCTCATTCTAATTGAGAATGCTCTTACATTTCATTTTGTTTTGTTTTAGGTATTTATGAGCACCTAATTATGCATTTCTTTTAACAAGATTACTGCAACAACGTGAAGGGTATCATCTAGTTTCATAGATGGATAGGCAACGAAGCCAACATAACAATTAGCTATACAAGCTAGAAATGCTCTAGCTAGCGATCATTCTAAAGTCTACTCATCTTCCTACCGACGTCGACAACAATGTGCCCAAGACCTTGAAATGACTACTATGCAGCGCAAACCAACTTTTCACCATTGCCCACCCCCACTCACCCCCTCCCGTTGAACGACGTGGACAATGGCACGTGAAGACACATTGTTCCGATGGCCTAGGTACACTAGAACATGAGGATGACAGTCGTCCAAAGGAATTTCTCCTTGCGATGCGACGACGCTAAGTTGGTTCACTAGTCCAAGAGCTTTGAAGCTGCGGTCGGCATGAAAGTTGCAAGGTTTCACCACCCAAGCACCTCAAGCCATGCCGATCTAGACACCGTACAATGTTAATGCATATCTCTCTCGATGTAGTTTTGGTGATTGATGACAACATGTTTGCGGACTAACCGTGTGCTTTGAGCCTTTCAGAGATTCATCCTTTGGCACGAGACGATTTCTTTCCCCTCGGAGTGTTTTCAAGACGGTGTAGCTCTTTCGTTTCTTGTTTGGTGGACTAGTTTCGTAGGAGTCACCATTCTATCAAGAGGGGGTCTGATTTGGTAAGGCTTGGGTGAAATCAACACGTAAACATCCTTCTCTCACCCTTTGAGCCTTTCTGCTTCAACTAGAGAGCTCGTTCCCCTTGCAGTTGTGCTGATTTGTGTCCGAGCGGTAGTACCGCGGTACCCAGCGGTAGTACCACTTATGGTTCTTAGCCGCAGTACCGCTGCGGTACCGGGCTACTACCGCGTCGACTCGAGGGGGTCGCCTCTCGTGTCGGGTTGAGCGGCACTTTGCAGCGGTTGTAGAAGCGGCAGTACCGCTCGAGGGCGGTAGTACCGCCGTACCACCGCGGCAGTACCGCGCTGGGCACGTTTTCTGCTCTCTCTTCGAGCCCTCCCAGGCTGGGCGGTAGTACTGCAAGGGGGAGCGGTAGTACCGCTGGGTCCAGCGGTAGTACCGCTGCCACCTGCGGTAGGCTGTTTTGGGGGGTAACGGTTGGATGGGATCCCCTTCTATAAAAGGGGGTCCTCTTCTTCTTCGTTGACTCATCTCTTCCCCCAAAAAGCTCCATTAATACTCTAAGCTCCATTTTCGCCCGATCTCTCTCCCTAGCCAATCAAACTTGTTGATTTGCTCGGATTGGTTGAGAAGGCCCCGATCTACACTTCCACCAAGAGAAATTTGATTCCCCCACCAATCCCTAGCGGATCTTGTTACTCTTGGGTGTTTGAGCACCCTAGACGCCTAGACAGTTGAGGTCACCACGGAGCCATAGTCCATTGTGGTGAAGCTTCTGGTGTTGTTGGGAGCCTCCGATTAAGTTGTGGAGATTGCCCCAACCTTGTTTGTAAAGGTCCGGTCGCCGCCTCCAAGGGCACCAATAGTGGAATCACGGCATCTCGCATTGTGTGAGGGCGTGAGGAGAATACGGTGGCCCTAGTGGCTTCTTGGGGAGCATTGTGCCTCCACACCGCTCCAATGGATGTTGGAAATATGCCCTAGAGGCAATAATAAATTAGTTATTATCATATTTCCTTGTTCATGATAATCGTTTATTATCCATGCTAGAATTGTATTATTAGGAAACTCAGATACATGTGTGGATACATAGACAACCCCATGTCCCTAGTAAGCCTCTAGTTGACTAGCTCGTTGATCAATAGATGGTTACGGTTTCTTGACCATGGACATTGGATGTCGTTGATAACGGGATCACATCATAAGGAGAATGATGTGATGGACAAGACCCAATCCTAAGCCTAGCACAAGATCATGTAGTTCGTATGCTAAAGCTTTTCTAATTTCAAGTATCATTTCCTTAGACCATGAGATTGTGCAACTCCCGGATACCGTAGGAGTGCTTTGGGTGTGCCAAACGTCACAACGTAACTGGGTGGCTATAAAGGTACATTACAAGTATCTCCGAAAGTGTCTGTTGGGTTGGCACGAATCGAGACTGGGATTTGTCACTCCGTGTAAACGGAGAGGTATCTCTGGGCCCACTCGGTAGGACATCATCATAATGTGCACAATGTGATCAAGGAGTTGATCACAGGATGATGTGTTACGGAACGAGTAAAAGAGACTTGCCGGTAACGAGATTGAACCAGGTATCGGGATACCGACGATCGAATCTCTGGCAAGTATCGTACCGCTAGACAAAGGGAATTGTATACGAGATTGATTAAGTCCTTGACATCGTGGTTCATCCGATGAGATCATTGTCGGTGTCAAAACCGGCGGATCTCGGGTAGGGGGTCCCGAACTGTGCGTCTAGGCCGGATGGTAACAGGAGGCAAGGAACACGATGTTTTACCCAGGTTCGGGCCCTCTTGGTGGAGGTAAAACCCTACATCCTGCTTGATTAATATTGATGATATGGGTAGTACAAGAGTGGATCTACCACGAGATCAAGGAGGCTAAACCCTAGAAGCTAGCCTATGGTATGATTGTTGTCTATGGAGTTGATGAAGTTGTCCTACGGACTAAAACCCTCCGGTTTATATAGACACCGGGTAGGGTTAGGGTTACATAGAGTCGGTTACAATGGTAGGAGATCTTGAATATCCGCGTCGCCAAGCTTGCCTTCCACGCCAAGGAAAGTCCCATCCGGACACGGGACATAGTCTTCAATCTTGTATCTTCATAGTCCTGGAGTCCGACTGAAGGTATAGTCCGGCTACCCGAACACCCCCTAATCCAGGACTCCCTCAGTAGCCCCTGAACCAGGCTTCAATGATGACGAGTCCGGCGCGCAAATTGTCTTCGGCATTGCAAGGCGGGTTCCTCCTCCAAGTCCTTCATAGAAGATTGTTAACACCAAGAGTAGTGTCCGGCTCTGCAAAATAAGTTTCCACATATTGCCATAGAGAGAATAATATTAACACAAATCAAATCTGCTGACGTATTCTGCAGTGCGCCATCACACCACAACCAAGCCCTTTACTCGAATCGTTTTTACTTTTCCTCCTCAGCATGTTTTGCGAGGCGGTTTCCTTGGCACGTCTTGTCAAAGAAGAGATCGTGTACCCTTTTTACGGGATTCTCATCAATACGGACGTGGGTAACCCAATCGCGCCATTTATCACGGCGCTCGGGAGGCAAGCAAGTTTTATTAGGTAGGTGGGGACGCATAACCGCCTCCGCCTATATAAGGGGATAAGGACCCACCCTTTTTACCTACGCCTTCTTCCTCCCTTGCCTATCCATCTCTCGCGCACCCGAGCTCCAGCGCCCAAGCCCGCACATCCCACCTCAACCTTCTCCAGCAATGTCCGGAGCGGGAGGCAAATGGATGGTCTCCTCCGTTACAGAGGGTAAAGTAAAAAAGCTAAGGAAGGCCGGATACCTGTCCAAGGACATCGCGCACCGGCTTCCTGAAGAGGGGCAGCTTATCCCCACCCCAAGGCCCCATGAGAGGGTCGTGTTTCTCCACCACTTCCTCCGCGGACTAGGTTTTCCACTCCACCCATTTGTCCGGGGGCTCATGTTCTACTACGGCCTGGACTTCCACGATCTGGCTCCAAACTTCATCCTCAACATCTCGGTGTTTATCGTCGTGTGCGAGGCCTTTCTCCGCGTCTGCCCCCATTTCGGCCTCTGGCTCAAGACCTTCAACGTCAAGCCCAAGGTGGTGCGTGACAGCCAGGCGGAGTGCGGAGGCGCTATGGCGGGCAAGATGGCCAACGTCCTATGGTTCGAGGGCTCTTTCATGGAGACCCTAAAGGGATGGCAAGCCGGGTGGTTTTATATCACCGAGCCATGCGATCCGGAATGGACCACAGCCCCTGAGTTCCGATCCGGACCCCCCACGCGGCTTATGTCCTGGAAAGAGACGAGCCTGTCGTGGGGTGACGAAAAAGAGGTGACCGGATTGCAAACATGCATCCAGTCCCTGGTGAACAAGCCAGTCTGGCTTGTTAATATAATCCAGGTTATGCTCGTCCGCCGGATCCTCCCGTGCCAACAACGGGATTTTAATCTGTGGGAGTTCGACCCGGCGCAGCACCAAACCCTCAACAGGGTCTTCGACACGACGTATGAAGACGCCTGGAAGGTGCTATTCAAGGGCGCCGAGGCTCCCGCATCCGCTTCCGAGGACCGCGGATACAGCTCGCAGCGTCACGCTAGCAAGGTATGCCATCTACACCCTTCACAGGATGTTAGGCCTTTTTTCATAGTTTGACCCTATTTGGGATCTAAACTCCCTTTCCTCTGACAGGCTTGGCGGGTGATAGCCGAGCCGATTAACTATCCGGCTCCACTGCCCGAAGATCCAGCCCCAGCTTTACTGGTGAAGCTGCTGGCCCCGGCGCCTTATGTGGTGCCGGAGAAGAAGGTCAATAAGAAGAAGATCACGGGGACTCAAAAGAGTGCCCGCAACATGGTGGTGTTGGACTCGTCATCTGACGAGTCCGAGGCGCCCTCCTCCAGCGAGAACAAGGAGGAGGAAGAAGAAGACTCTCCATCTCTAGTGGAGGGAGGAGAGAAGAGGAAGGTCGCCCCAACGGGGGAGGCCGAGGGGTCTAGAAAAAGGAAGACCCCTCCGCCGGACTACGCCCCTGACACCGAAGAGGGCGAAGAGGAATGGCCGGACAGGGCCAAGCGTCCGGCAAAATCGTAAGTGTTCAGATACCAGAGTAACTCATGATATTCCTTTTGTTACATAGTTTCCCCTAATGTAGAATATAATCATGCAGCCCGCCCCGGGCCGCACTCAACGAGTCGTCGAGCCGCTCCCTGGATTCATCGGACGTGAACTCTGTTTCGCCCGCTATCTCCCCCCGCACTGCGGATGACGCCGAAGTGGCGTCGCAACGAGCTCCGGGGCAGGAGGAGGTGGTCCTGGAAGAGCCGCAAGGCGACCTCCCGGACCCCAGGAGTGAAGGGGACAAGACCCCCCAGGGCTCCCAGTCTGGCCCTAAGCCGGACACCATGCCGGAATCTTCAACAATTCCGGACTGCGGCAGGCGAACTCCTTCCAAGAGGAGCAAGCCTTCTGAGCCGGCAGCCTCCGTCCAACCGGAGGCGCCGGACAATCTGCTGGAGGTGCTTGAAGGTGCCTCCATCGACGAGGAGCACTATACTATTATGAGTACGGTGATCCGGAAGGTTCAGTCCGCCAAGAGCGAGCTAAATGAAGCTTGCGCTGGCCTCCTAACAGGCTTCGAGGTAAGTAAAAATATGTAAAAATATTACCGCATAGACAGTAGCCCCTGATGCTCTGTTTGGCGTTCGAAAATAAAAGCCGAATAGAGGATCTATGAAATTTCGCAGGAGTCTAATAATAAAGAAGTCAATATGCATATGCAGGCTTCGCTGCTAGCCACCGCAGCACTGACTGCGGAGGTGGATACCCTAAAACAAGGACTCGAGCGGTCCGAGCAAGAGCTCGGCCGTGCCAAGCAGCAGCTCGAGGAGAAAGAAGGTAAGAAATACCTTATAAAAAGGTGCCTATAGAGAGGCGTGATTGCAAAAAATAACAGGATTGTACTGCTTATTGTAGGGGCCACGACTGAGGTGGCGACCCTAAAGCAGGCGCTGTCCGAGGCTGAAAAGAAGACGGCCGCGGAGCGCACCGAGCGAGAGAAACTTGGGTCTCAGGTCGGCGAGGTGCAGCAAGAGCTTCAGGCTCTCATGAAGAAACATGAGAGTTTGGAGCTTGAGTCAAAGACCCAAGCGTCCGAGCTCGCGACGGCCCTTGAGACTGCCAAGTCTGCCAAGGCCGAAGCCCAAAAGGCTCTCCGAGAGTTGGAGGATATGAAGAAGATAGCAGCGGGTAAGGCATTCTTTATGCAAAGCAGAAACGTAAAAGTAAACTACTTGTTACTTACCCGAATCCGGAGTTCTCCAGGGGCCTTCGCAGATCTTCCCTGCAGCGTGTCCGATGCCGCTGCATTCTACCAAGCTGAAGAGGGAAGCTCGACGGAGAAGGTATTCTGGTCTCAGTATGCTGAGACCGGACACCCTGTGCCCTTGAGCGACCAGCTGAAACAGCTGGTCGAACTCCACAAGGCGACCGAACAGGCCATGAAGGGCTTCATAGTTTGGCTGTGGCCCGGAGAGGCCTTGCCTGGGAGCTACTTCGGGCTGGTGCGGCGGCTGGAGGAGGCCTGTCCAAGGCTCGAGGTCATCAAGCGCTCCGCCTGCATCGAAGGTGCCCGTAGGGCCCTTGCCTGTGTAAAGGTGCACTGGGGTAAGCTGGACGGTGAGAAGCTTGTGACGGACGGGCCGCCGGCGGGGAAGGAGCATCGCAAGCCGGAGAACTACTATAAGGATGTTCTTGCAGGTGCCTGCCTTGTGGCAGATGAGTGCACCAAGGATGTAATTTTTGAATGAATTCGCACGTGTTTATCCTGTGCGCTGAAAACTTGTTCATATGCGCTAAGCAGTGCTTATTGAATTTAAAATATTATTTTCTGTGCGGCCGTTTATCAAAAAAATGAGAGATGGCCAGTCGTCGGCTTCTGCCCCCATGCCACTAGTGCTGGGATGTTCGGTGATAAACCTGGGCGCTCTTTTTTCCATGGTTGGGTCCTTCAAGGGAGGCGCTCAGCACGACGAACCAGGCAATCGGACTATAATGCTTGAACACTCTCACTTAGCCATAGAACGTTATAATTTTAGATTTCGGCGAAGCCCCTAGTTCGGAAGACCGAGTTCGGGGCGCTATCCACGCCTTGGCTGGGGTTATCCAGCTCCTCGCTTGAAGCGGCATAAGCCTTTAAGGACTTGAAAAACCTCTCGAACAGCGATCGGTCTCTCGCCTCATCATGACAGTCAGTTTTAGCTTTCTCCACTTAGGTGCTTAACCCAGCTCAACCGGGGCACAATCGCAGTGGTTCTCCTAGTGCTACCTTAGCCGATATAGCGGAACGTAAGGCACCAAAACATAGGAGCCGGGCAAACCCAACTATTGACCCAAATCATGATTCGGAGCCGATGCATATAGTGCTATAAGTTCGGGGTGCCGCACTTGTGAAAGTGTACGGACTTCTCACACCATGTTAAAGGGTACTGAAGCCCCTAGCGTACTTGCCGTACCACAATGTACGGGTGCAACATGTCATTAATGAACATATATATGAAAAGAGTAATGCAAAAAATAGACAAAAAACTAGGCATTGTTTATGGAGAGGCTGTTTATCAAAGCCGAACGATACAGATGGTGCGGTAAGCAAAAGATATTGGACTATTCAGTATGTCCTGACCAGGGGCAGGCCGTGGAATTATATATAAAGTAGGTATATCGCTCATAACAGAGACCACCTGGGAGTTCCATAATGCGGCATGGCTTGTCTGCCTTCCTGGATCTTGCATCGTTTGTGCGGCAATCTAATTGCCGAACAGGTCGTCCGAAGTATGGAGTCCTGAAAGTAAGAAAAAATTAAAAAAAGAATCCGGCGGCACTTGGTACGTTTTAAGCCGTATTTTGGGCATGCCGTTATTTTGCCCCTTCCCCTGTGCCCATGGTATTTCAAGGGTGTAGTTATGTACGCGAGGTACTAGTTTCGCTAGGTCGCGAAAGCTGGGGTTAGGGCCGCATTGCTACGCTTGCTTGGAGTGTGCCAGGCGGTCCTGCTGTAGGTTACTCCGGGCGCGCTTGGCAGTGTCTGGCTTTTTAATGGCCGGACTGGAGAATTGTCGAAGAAGGCTACTTTGTACCTCCGCTGTGAGAGCCGCCGTATGCTCCTCCGTACGGAGGGAGCGTTCGGTGTTTCCGTTGACCGTGATTACTCCTCGAGGGTCTGGCATCTTGAGTTTGAGATATGCGTAGTGCGGCACCGCATTGAATTTTGCGAATGCGGTTCGTCCGAGCAGGGCGTGATAGCCACTGCGAAACGGGACTATATCGAAGATTAACTCTTCGCTTCGGAAATTATCCGGGGATCCAAAGACCACGTCAAGTGTTACTGAGCCTGTACAGTTGGCTTCTACACCTGGTATGACGCCTTTAAAGGTCGTTCTTGTGGGTTTGATCCTTGAGGGGTTTATGCCCATTTTCCGCACTGTGTCCTGATAAAGCAGGTTCAGGCTACTGCCGCCGTCCATGAGGACTCTTGTGAGGTGAAATCCGTCGATGATTGGGTCGAGAACCAATGCGGTGAAGCCGCCATGACGGATGCTAGTGGGATGGTCCCTTCGATCAAAAGTGATCGGGCAGGAGGACCATGGGTTGAGCTTCGGGGCGACTGGCTCCATCGCGTATACGTCCCGTAGCGCGCGCTTCCGCTCCCTCTTGGGAATGTGGGTGGCGTATATCATGCTCGCCGTCCGCACTTGTGGGGGAAAACCCTTCTGTTCATTGTTGTTCGGCGGCTTGGGCTCCTCCTCGTCGTCACTGTGCAGCCCCTTGTCTTTGTTTTCGGCTCTTAACTTGCCTGCCTGCTTGAACACCCAACAATCTCTGTTAGTGTGATTGGCTGGCCTTTCGGGGGTGCCATGTATCTGGCACAAGCGGTCGAGTATTCGGTCCAAACTGGACGGGCCCTGAGTATTCTTTTTGAACGGTTTTTTCCGCTGGCCGGATTTATAGCCTTTGAATCCGGCATTGACTGCTGTGTCTTCATTGCTGACGCTACTAACGCGGCGTTTTTGCTTATTCCGACGTGTCCTGCCACTTTTGTCCTTGGTATCCGAATTGCCAGGGTTCTTTGATAAGTTGTTATTGCGAGCTAGCCAGCTGTCTTCTCCCGCACAAAAGCGGGTCATGAGTGTCTTGAGGGCTGCCATAGATTTCAGCTTTTCCTGTCCCAGGTGCCGGGCAAGCCACTCGTCGCGGATGTTATGCTTGAAGGCTGCTAGGGCCTCTGCATCCGGACAGTCGACTATCTGGTTTTTCTTTGTTAGGATCGGTGTCCAGAATTGTCTGGCCGATTCCTCTGGCTGCTGAATTATGTGGCTTAAGTCGTCGGCATCCGGTGGTCGCACGTAAGTGCCCTGGAAGTTGTCGAGGAATGCGGCTTCCAGGTCCTCCCAAGAACCGATTGAGTCTGCTGGCAAGCTGTTAAGCCAATGCCGGGCCGGTCCTTTAAGTTTGAGCGGGAGGTACTTGATGGCGTGTAGATCATCGCCGCGTGCCATGTGGATGTGAAGGAGATAATCCTCGATCCATACCGTCGGGTCTGTTGTGCCATCGTATGATTCGATGTTTACGGGTTTGAAACCCTCTGGGATTTTATGCTCCATTACTTCATTCGTGAAGCATAGCGGGTGTGCGGCGCCTCTGTACTGGGCGATATCACGACGTAGCTCGGAAGAACTATGTCTGTTGTGTTCGGCCCGGCCGGATTTGTTGTATCCGGAGTGAAGATCATCGCCACGTGCCGTAGGGCACCTGCGCGATCCGTAGATCGATCTTGTTTGTCTTGCCTTGTCCTTCAGTACGTCTCGCAGGTCTGGCGCATTTTCATGTGCCTTAGTTGAGTGGCGTCGGGGCATGGCTTGGTTGGAGGGTCGAGAGACCTCTCTGTCGCGGTCACGAGGTGGCCGGTCTGCCATGTCATGCGCTGGTGATGTAGGTGCTTCCTCCTCTGATCGGGGTAGCGGCTTGCGCTTTGGGTAACTCTTGGAGGGGCGTTCGAGTTCATACTCTTCGGCCGCAAGGACTTCACTCCATCTGTCAGCTAGCAAATCTTGGGCAGCTCTGAGCTGCTGCTGCTGCTTGCCGTGGCTAAAATCCTGCGTCTAAAACGCTCTTGTTCGACGGGGTCTGATGGTATGACGAATTCGTCGTCATCGAGGCTTGCTTCGTCTTTGGAGGGAGGCATATAGTTATCGTCCTCAACCTCTTGGTCTGCCGCTCTCTTATGAGGGCTGGCTTCTCCATCTTCCTGTGCCGAATCTTGCTGAGGTGGGTGCTCTTCGGCGCTGTCCGGGGTAGTATTATCTCCTGTGCCGAAATCACCGTTTTTGCTTTGGCGGGATTTAGAGCGGCGCCGCTGACGCCGACGCTTTGTCTGTTTCTTGGGGGTGTCCTCCCCCACTGTTCCATCGCCATATCCATCCTTCGGAGTATCCACCATATATATGTCATATGACGAGGTGGCCTTCCAGCGCCCTACAGGTGCTGGTTCCTGTTTGTCTCCTACATCATCGTCCATGCCGTCGATGTCTTCGGAGCCGAAGTCAAGCATGTCGGTTAAATCGTCGACAGTGGCTACAAAGTGGGTGGTGGGTGGGTTTTGAATTTCTTCGTCGTCCGTATCCCATCGTCGCTGACCGTAATCCGGCCAGGGCTCTCCTGATAAAGAGAGAGACTTAAGAGAATTCAGGATGACGCCAAAAGGCGAGTGCTGAAAGATGTCTGCGGCGGTGAACTCCATTATCGGCGCCCAATCGGATTCGATCGGCAGGGGCGTGGGGGTTTCGGAGTCCGGGGAGGAGTCCGGATCCTTGGAGTCATGGATCATGCAGAGTGCGGGGCTAGCGTTCGGCTCGATCGCCTTTAAGATCGCAGCCCCCGAGGTGGCGTCCAACCGCTCGTCCTCCATTGGAGCAATAGGCTCCGAGTTAGAGGTCGGAACCGATGTGTGTGCGGCCTCCAGGACACTACCCGGAGGCAGAGCTAGATCATGCTCCTCGAGATAGTGCGGCGCGCTTGGCCGTGGCTCAAACCCATCGAAGATTAAGTCTCCGCGGATGTCAGCCGTGTAGTTTAAGCTTTCAAACCTGACTTGATGGCCAGGGGCGTAGCTCTCGATCTGCTCCAAATGGCCAAGAGAATTGGCCCGCAGAGCGAAGCCGCCGAAGACAAAGATCTGTCCGGGGAGAAAAGTCTCACCCTGGACCGCATCGTTGTTGATGATTAAAGGAGCCATCGGACCTAACGGCGATGACACAGAGGAACTCTCAATGAAAGCACCAATGTCGGTGTCAAAACCGGCGGATCTCGGGTAGGGGGTCCCGAACTGTGCGTCTAGGCCGATGGTAACAGGAGGCAAGGAACACGATGTTTTACCCAGGTTTAGGCCCTCTTGATGGAGGTAAAACCCTACGTCCTACTTGATTAATATTGATGATATGGGTAGTACAAGAGTGGATCTACCACGAGATCAAGGAGGCTAAACCCTAGAAGCTAGCCTACGGTATGATTGTTGTCTATGGAGTTGATGAAGTTGTCCTACGGACAAAAACCCTCTGGTTTATATAGACACCGGGTAGGGTTAGGGTTACATAGAGTCGGTTACAATGGTAGGAGATCTTGAATATCCGCATTGCCAAGCTTGCCTTCCACGCCAAGGAAAGTCCCATCCGGACACGGGACGTAGTCTTCAATCTTGTATCTTCATAGTCCTGGAGTCCGGCTGAAGGTATAGTCCGGCTACCCGAACACCCCCTAATCCAGGACTCCCTCAATCATCATGGAGCATGTGGGAGACAACATGGGTATCCAGATTCCGCTGTTGGTTATTGACCGGAGAGTTGTCTCGGCCATGTCTGCATGACTTCCGAACCCGTAGGGTCTACACACTTAAGGTTCGATGACGCTAGGGTTATAGGGAAAGTATGTACGCGGTTACCGAATGTTGTTCGGAGTCCCGGATGAGATCCCGGACGTCACGAGGAGTTCCGGAATGGTCCGGAGGTAAAGATTGATATATAGGAAGTATGGTTTTGGCCACCGGAAGTGTTCCGGGCATCACCGGTAGTGTACCGGGACCACCGGAGGGGTCCGGGGGTCCACCAGGTGGGGCCACCAGCCCCGGAGGCCTACATGGGCCAATAGTGGGAAGGGACCAGCCCCTAGGTGGGCTGGGGCGCCTCCCACCAAGGCCCAAGGCGCCTCCAAGAGGGGAAGGGGGCAAACCCTAGGCTCAGATGGGCCTAAGGCCCACCTAGTGGTGCGGCCCCCTCTCTCCCCCCTTGGCCGCCCCCTAGATGGGATCTAGGGCTGGCCGCCACCCCTAGGGAGGGAACCCTAGGTGGGGGCGCAGCCCCTCCCCTCCCCCTGTATATACTTGAGGTTTGGGGCTGCCCAAGACATGTGATTTGCTCTCCCTGTTGGCGCAGCCCTACCCCTCTCCCTCCTCGTCTCCCGTATACGTATCACCATTAAGAAAGCTCGACTTGTTGTTAAGATGTTTTCCGACAAGTTCAAGGAGTTGACTACGATGAGACTTTCTCACTCGTAGCGATGCTAAGAGTCTGTTGAAATTATATTAGCGATTACTGCATTATTTATGAAATCTTGCAGATAGGATGTCAAAACATTGTTTCCTCGATGATTTTCTTGAGGAAAGGTTGTATGTGATACAACCGGAAGGTTTTGTCAATCCTGAAAGATGCTAACAAGTATGCAAAGCTCCAGCAATCCTTATAAGGATTGGAGTAAGCATCTCGGAGTTGGAATGTATGCTTTGATGAGATGATCAAAGATTTTGGGTGTATACAAAGTTTATGAGAGACTTGTATTTCCAAAGAAGTGAGTGGGAGCACTATAGAATTTCTAATGAGTATATGTTGTTGACATATTGTTGATCAGAAATGACGTAGAATTTCTGGAAAGCATATAGGGTTATTTGGAAAGTGTTTTTCAATGGAAAGCCTGGATTAAGCTACTTGAACATTGAGCATCAAGATCTATAAGGATAGATCAAAACGCTTAATGGTACTTTCAAATGAGCACATACCTTTACATGATCTTGAAGGTGTTCAAGATGGATCAGTCAAAGAAGGAGTTCTGACCTGAGTTGTGAGGTATGAAGTTAAGACTTAAAGCTCGACCACGGCAGAAGAAAGAGGAAGGACGAAGGTCGTCCCCTATGCTTTTGTCATAGGCTCTATACGGTATGCCATGCTAAGTACTGAAGGAAATATGCCCTAGAGGCAATAATAAAGTTATTATTTATTTCCTTATATCATGATAAATGTTTATTATTCATGCTAGAATTGTATTAACCAGAAACATAATACATGTGTGAATACATAGACAAACTTAGTGTCACTAGTATGCCTCTACTAGACTAGCTCGTTAATCAAAGATGGTTATGTTTCCTAACCATGAACAATGTGTTGTTATTTGATTAACGAGGTCACATCATTAGTTGAATGATCTGATTGACATGACCCATTTCATTAGCTTAGCACCCGATCGTTTACTATGTTGCTATTGCTTTCTTCATGACTTATACATGTTCCTATGACTATGAGATTATGCAACTCCCGTATACCGGAGGAACACTTTGTGTTCTACCAAACGTCACAACGTAACTGGGTGATTATAAAGGAGCTCTACAGGTGTCTCCAAAGGTAGATGTTGGGTTGGCGTATTTCGAGATTAGGATTTGTCACTCCGATTGTCGGAGAGGTATCTCTGGGCCCTCTCAGTAATACACATCACATAAGCCTTGCAAGCATTGTGACTAATGAGTTAGTTGCGAGATGATGTATTACGGAACGAGTAAAGAGACTTGCCGGTAACGAGATTGAACTAGGTATTGGATACCAACGATCGAATCTCTGGCAAGTAACATACCGATGACAAAGGGAACAACGTATGTTGTTATGCGGTCTGACCGATAAAGATCTTCGTAGAATATGTAGGAGCCAATATGGGCATCCAGGTCCCGCTATTGGTTATTGACCGGAGATATGTCTCAGTCATGTCTACATTGTTCTCGAACCGTAGGGTCCGCACGCTTAACGTTACGATGACAGTTATTATGAGTTTATGCATTTTGATGTACCGAAGTTATTTCGGAGTCCCGGATATGATCACGGACATGACGAGGAGTCTCGGAATGGTCGAGACATAAAGATTGATATATTGGATGACTATATTCGGACACCGGAAGTGTTCCGGGTGATTTCGGAGAAAACCGGAGAGCCGGAGGGTTACCGGAACCCTACCGGGAGAAGTAATGGGCCTTATGGGCTTTAGTGGAGAGAGAGAAGGGCTGCCAGATGTGGGCCGCGCGCCACCTCCTCCCTGGTCCGAATTGGACTAGGGGAGGGGGGCGGCGCCCCCCCCTTTCCTTCTCCCACTCCACCTCTTTTCCCCTCCTAGTAGGAGTCCTACTCCTACTAGGAGGAGGACTCCTCCTTGGCGCGCCACACCTGGCCGGCCGGCCTCCTCCCCTTGCTCCTTTATATACGGGGGCAGGGGGCACCCCAAGACACACAAGTTGATCCACGTGATCGTTCCTTAGCCGTGTGCGGTGCCCCCTGCCACCATATTCCACCTCGATCATATCGTTGTAGTGCTTAGGCGAAGCCCTGCGTCGGTAGAACATCAAGATCGTCATCACGCCGTCGTGCTGACGGAACTCCTCCCCGAAGCTTTGCTGGATCGGAGCCCGGGGATCGTCATCGGGCTGTACGTGTGCTAAGAACTCGGAGGTGCCGGAGTAACGGTGCTGGGATCGGTCGGATCGGGAAGAAGACGTATGACTACTTCCTCTACGTTGTGTCAACGCTTCCGTTGCGATCTACAAGGGTACGTAGATCAGACTCTCCCCCTCGTTGCTATGCATCACCATGATCTTGCGTGTGCGTAAGAAAATTTTGAAATTACTACGTTCCCCAACAAGTACCGCACCTAATGTGTGCCTTGCCACATATCTGGCAAGAGGGTACAAAGGTGATCTAGGAGTAGATCACCAGATAGCGGTCTAAATTATCCTTAGAGGAATAAGGATATGTTACTCGGTTATGGAGGTCATAAAGAGTTCGACGTAAAGAGTTACGTCGATGCAAGCTTAACACCTATCCGGATAGCTCCGAGTAGAGATACCGGATACGTATAATGGAGCAACAATTTAGAATAGCTCCAAGTAGAACAGTTATTTGAAATGGCTCCAAATGTAGCGTAGTAGTTGCATCTACAAGATGACATAGAAATTTGCGAAGTACATACGGATCTGAATGTTGCAGACCCATTGACTGAAACCTCTCTCACAAACATAACATGATCAAACCCATAATTCTTTGGGTGTTAGTCACATGGGGATGTGACCTTGAGTGTTAATCACATATCGATGTGAACTGGATTATTGACTCTAGTGCAAGTGGGAGACTGTTGGAAATATGCCCTAGAGGCAATAATAAATTAGTTATTATCATATTTCCTTGTTCATGATAATCGTTTATTATCCATGCTAGAATTGTATTATTAGGAAACTCAGATACATGTGTGGATACATAGACAACCCCATGTCCCTAGTAAGCCTCTAGTTGACTAGCTCCTTGATCAATAGATTGTTACGGTTTCCTGACCATGGACATTGGATGTCATTGATAACGGGATCACATCATTAGGAGAATGATGTGATGGACAAGACCCAATCCTAAGCCTAGCACAAGATCATGTAGTTCGTATGCTAAAGCTTTTCTAATGTCAAGTATCATTTCCTTAGACCATGAGATTGTGCAACTCCCGGATACCGTAGGAGTGCTTTGGGTGTGCCAAATGTCACAACGTAACTGGGTGGCTATAAAGGTACATTACAAGTATCTTCGAAAGTGTCTGTTGGGTTGGCACGAATCGAGACTCGGATTTGTCACCCCGTGTAAACGGAGAGGTATCTTTGGGCCCACTCGGTAGGACATCATCATAATGTGCACAATGTGATCAAGGAGTTGATCACATGATGATGTGTTACGGAACGAGTAAAAGAGACTTGCCGGTAACGAGATTGAACCAGGTATCGGGATACCGACGATCGAATCTCGGGCAAGTATCGTACCGCTAGACAAAGGGAATTGTATACGGGATTGATTAAGTCCTTGACATCGTGGTTCATCCATTGAGATCATCGTGGAGCATGTGGGAGCCAACATGGGTATCCAGATCCCGCTGTTGGTTATTGACCGGAGAGTTGTCTCGGCCATGTCTGCATGACTCCCGAACCCGTAGGGTCTACACACTTAAGGTTCAATGACGCTAGGGTTATAGGGAAAGTATGTACGCGGTTACTGAATGTTGTTCGGAGTCCCGGATGAGATCCCGGACGTCACGGGGAGTTCCGGAATGGTCCGGAGGTAAAGATTGATATATAGGAAGTATGGTTTTGGCCACCGGAAGTGTTCCGGGCATCACCGGTAGTGTACCGGGACCACCGGAGGGGTCCGGGGGTCCACCAGGTGGGGCCACCAGCCCCGGAGGCCTACATGGGCCAACAGTGGGAAGGGACCAGCCCCTAGGTGGGCTGGGGCGCCTCCCACCAAGGCCCAAGGCGCCTCCAAGAGGGGAAGGGGGCAAACCCTAGGCTCAGATGGGCCTAAGGCCCACCTAGTGGTGCGCCCCCTCTCTCCCCCCTTGGCCGCGCCCTAGATGGGATCTAGGGCTGGCCGCCACCCCTAGGGAGGGAACCCTAGGTGGGGGCGCAGCCCCTCACCTCCCCCTATATATACTTGAGGTTTGGGGCTGCCCAAGACATGTGATTTGCTCTCCCTGTTGGCGCAGCCCTACCCCTCTCCCTCCTCATCTCTCGTAGTGCTTGGCGAAGCCCTGCTGGAGTCCCGCGCTCCTCCACCACCACCACGCCATCGTGCTGCTGCTGGATGGAGTCTTCCCCAACCTCTCCTTCTCCCCTTGCTGGATCAAGGCGTAGGAGACGTCACTGGGTTGTACGTGTGTTGAACACGGAGGTGCCGTCCGTTCGGCACTAGGATCATCGGTGATTTGGATCACGACGAGTACGACTCCATCAACCCCGTTCACTTGAACGCTTCCGCTTAGCGATCTACAAGGGTATGTAGATGCACTCTCCTTCCCCTCGTTGCTAGATTACTCCATAGATTGATCTTGGTGATGCGTAGAAAATTTTGAATTTCTGCTACGTTCCCCTACAATGGAGACGTACTTCCCCTCAAAAGGAAGGAACTTCGGTAACACATTCTCGTCTTCACCGGCTCCATTCTTGGTTATCTCGTACATTTACTTGTGCAAGCTTATTAGTGTTACTTCTCTTGCTTGCTTGTGTGCTCGTTGTTGTTGCATCATATAGGTTGCTCACCTAGTTGCACATCTAGACAACCTACTTTGATGCAAAGTTTAATTTGGTAAAGAAAGGCTAAAAATTGTTAGTTTCCTATTCACCCCCCTCTAGTCAACCATATCGATCCTTTCACACAGCTAAGGAGCAGATGTTGCTAGGTCATCGGCTCCTGGTCACACAATGAGCAATGGAGGGGTGGGAGCGGGGTGTGAAGTCCAGACTTCAACAGACGATCAACCATCCAACACCTATTGTTGGCAGGCAACCAAGCGAAGAACCTGCATGAGGCTAGTGCACGCGATCACTAAGATCTCTCAGTAGTCGAAGTAGACGCCGAAACCCACCTAAAAAAGAAACATGGGCTAATCTAAAGGAATAGACCCCCACTAGGTTCCTGGTTCAATTAGATGGGGTCACCCCCTTGGCCAAGGTGAATGGTGCTGACTAGCTCTGAGAGCTGCAAAACTCGTCAATCTCTACCCGCTCCAAGTTCGGGGAAATTCGATGACCCAAGCACCCAACATGCTATCGCCCACCGTACGTAACCACAAGGCCCTAAAACACATCTTAGCAGCGGCGAGTGGGGAGCAATCCACATACCTTCCAGGATGAGTCCACTTGTCTATCTAGAAGAAGGGTGTAGCACCGTCACGATTTAACGCTTGAGTAGCTGACTCGAATATGGCTCACGATTCCAAAGCAACCTGGATGTTGAATTTGGCCCACGGCTTAGTCGAATCCACCGTGTAAGCCAAAGTCACTCGATGCATAACACATTGTTAAGTTGGCAAAGGTTGGGGAGGCCGAGGCCACCAACCAATCTAGGGGTGTACACTTCGCTCCACGCGATCACACAATAACGGCCATTGATATCTTTCCACCCTTTCCAGAGGAATGCATGGTAGATACTGGTGAAGCCCATGATGGTCTTGGGAGGTAGATCTAGTAACATCATTGAGTAGATCGGCATCACTATTAGAGTGAATCTCGCAAGAACAAGAGGGACACCCTTGTGCATGGGAGAAACCCTCCAAGGAATGAGTTTGTTGACCACCTTATCCACCAAGATAAAAAGGTGCGGCCTGCAGTCAACGAGTGCGCCACATATTTTTATCTAAACCTAGTTGTAACATTACATACGGGTATATTTGGCCAACCGTGTGCCATAAAAATTTAGCATCTCACAGACATTTGTATTTATTAACCCGCGTGATGCAAAGTTTAACGCCACATGCATTTGTATTTATTAATCCATGTGATGCAAAGTTGGCATCACACATAGGTGGTGTTTGGTTCTTTAGTCCTAAGATTTTTTCTAGTCCCTAAGACTTTTTGAAAAAGACTCTAATCTCACCCTATTTGGTTTGCTAGAGACTTTTTCTAGTCCCAACACCAAAAATCCCTGAAACCAAACACCCCCATAGTTATTTTCGTCGTGTGTTTTGAGGCACCCCCATAGCACACCACACTGCTTCAGTGGAAGTTGGATTGCCTAGTCGATTTTGAGTTCGACTTGAACTAGTTTTCAAGGTCCCACACCGGTCTAACTTGCATTTGTTTACTTGGACTTCTATTTGAAACTACTCCTCATCCGAGGTGGAATTATTTGGTGTCGTTCAAAGAAATGCTTCAAATTCGTCTGGTTTGGGTTCGACCCCGATCGATAGCCTGAGTTCTGTGCGACGCTTTCCCACGCCGGCCGTGTGTGATTTTTTTCTCCTTGTGCGATGCAGAAATCTGCACCAGTGTGATAAATGCATGGGCATGGGCACGGGCCTTACTATTAGGAGGTCAAGCATTTCTAGGGCAAATTAGTGCACAAATGCTACACTCTTTGCGTTTGCTTTGCCCCAGCTAGCACACCACATGCACTTGCATGCAGCTCCATGGATGGAATCTCGATTCTCATCACACACCATCATCACACTATAAATACATGGCTCAACCCCATGGCACTTTGCATCCATCACAAGAAGGAAAAGAAGAGAGCAGACACGCGCGCGCGCTTACACGCTACACATATACACATTGTTTCCTAGCTAGAACCTAGATACATGGCGACAATGGCGGTTAAGGTGTGGGTGGTGGCAATGATGCTGGTTGTGCACTGCTTCGACGTAGGGCTTGGAGCTGGAGGCGACGGCCTGTGCCTGGGCTCGCCCGACTACGGCGACGCGCTGGCCAAGGCCATCCTGTTCTTCGAGGGGCAGCGGTCGGGCCGGCTGCCGGCTAACCAGAGAGTCAGTTGGCGCGGCAACTCCGCGCTCGCCGACGGCCGACCTGAAAACGTACGGTCTCTTATAGCTAACTTATGATCATGAGCCACTGCTCCTCTCCTACGTTTGAATATGTGTGTTTAATCTAGATATGAGTTTTCTCTTCAGCACATGCAAAACGAAAGCGGACCATGTTTTGGCACACTATATGGATCCAGTGTGAAATATATACTTGAGGCGATGAATCAATGGAATCACGAGCCGGAAAATGGAAAAAAAATCCATGAAATTTGATTAGTGATATGCCGATATCACAGGTTAACCTGACGGGTGGGTACTACGACGCCGGCGACAACGTCAAGTTCGGGTTCCCGATGGCCTTCACGGTGACCCTGCTGAGCTGGAGCGCCATCGAGTACCGCGGTGATGTCGCGGCGGCGGGGCAGCTGGGCAACCTCCGGGCCGCCATCCATTGGGGCGCCGATTTCCTGCTCCGCGCGCACGCATCTCCCACCACGCTCTATACCCAGGTCTGGTTGGTTTGCCACTAATTTTAACGTTCAAAGAACAAGCACATCAGTGAATGAAACCATGCGATGGACTAGATTTATCTTGTTGTTGTTGTCGCCTTGAAGGTGGGGGACGGGAACGCCGACCACGGGTGCTGGGAGCGGCCGGAGGACATGGACACGCCGAGGACCCTGTACAAGGTCACCGCGGACTCGCCCGGGTCGGAGGCCGCCGGCGAGGCGGCTGCGGCGCTCGCGGCGGCCTACCTAGTGCTCAAGGAAGACGGCGACAAGGCGTTCGCCTCGCGGCTCCTGGCCGCGTCCAAATCGGTACGCACGAAGCATGCATGTGCTGTTGTTTCTCGTTAGTTAAGTTGATGAAGGAATCACGATAACGGTTTTGGTTTTTTTGGCTTGGTCAGCTCTTTGAGTTGGCCAACAATTACAGGGGATCCTTCCAGTCGTCCTGCCCCTTCTACTGCTCCTACTCCGGCTTTCAGGATGAGCTGCTCTGGGCCTCGGCGTGGCTCTACCGGGCGACCAAGGACGGCAAGTACCTCGACTTCCTGCGCCAGAACCAGGGCTCCAGCAACCCTGTCAACGAGTTCAGCTGGGACAACAAGCAGGTTGGAGCCCAGATGCTCGCAACACAGGTGGGTCGCACTCGCACAACGATTCATGCATGCCTCCATGGATTCACGCAAAGTCCATTACCGATGTACCATCTCGATTGATTTCAGGAGTATTTGAAAGGAAGGAGAGAGCTAGACAGGTACAAGGCCAACCTGGACTCCTTCGTCTGCGCCCTCATGCCTGACAGCGGCAATACGCAGATACGCACAACTCGTGGTACGTACCTCACTCTGAACTCTGAAGAACAGCTCGGCCAAAACCTCTCATCTTTCTCCACACGACCCGTGCTTGCTGCAGGAGGTCTTCTCTTCACGCGCGACTCGGTGAACATGCAGTACACCACCACGGCGGCCCTCGTGCTCTCCATCTACGCCAAGACGCTGCGGTCCTGGGGCGTATCCGACGGCGTCCGCTGCAGCGCCGCGAGCTTCTCCCCGGACCAGATCGCCTCCTTCGCCGCGTCGCAGGTCGACTACATCCTGGGGAGCAACCCGATGGGCATGTCGTACATGGCGGGCTTCGGCGGCGCCTTCCCGCGGCGCATCCACCACCGCGCCGCCTCCATCCCCTCCATCAAGGTCCTCAGCCGGACGGTCCCCTGCAACGAGGGCTTCTCCTCCTGGCTGCCCACCAGCGACCCCAACCCGAACGTCCATGTCGGCGCCGTCGTCGGAGGGCCTGATGAGAATGACCAGTTCGGCGACAACAGGGGCGACTCCGCGCACTCCGAGCCGGCCACCTACATCAACGCCGCCTTCGTGGGCGCCTGTGCGGCTGCCATGGGGCAGAGCCAGAAACCTGCGTCGCCCACTTTATCGTCTTACTAGTAGACCACAAAGATATGCACACTCGTTGTTACACGCAACGCAAGCAAGATGTGCACTCGTTACATGCAAGCAAGATACGCTAGTAACACTACTACTATGTTCTGTTGCTAAATTTCCACGTGTGTAATGTATTTGCAACATATGCATTCGCTACCAGTACTCTGTACTTGTTCATGATCGCCGTATTATATATGTTTGTAATGTAACAAGACATAAAAGTACAGACATACAGTACCAAGTTTATATCAGCTCAGTTGCAACTCTGTTCCTCTCCCTAATTATAACAGACTTAGGCCCTCCACTATATAGACCAAAACCAATGTCAAATTCATTTCTAGTCTTTTGGCACTGATGCCCTACACAACCCAACCGGAGCCAAAAAGTATTTCTGGGCAGCTAGCTCGAAGGGCACTGGCAGCTGGATCAGTAGACTTGTTTGTCAATTCCTTTATATGGAGTGGTGCCCTACACTGTGGAGCTGGTGTCATAATTTTTTTTTCAGGCATCAGTGATGATGTGGCACCTTTCTGACCAATATGGCACCGACAACATAGTTGAAGGCCTTAAAGTATCTCTAGCCGAACTCCTACAAAGGCTTAATTCCTTAAAAGATCCCCTTTTGAGGAGTTAAGCAGCAGCTAGCCAAGCTTCTATTCGGTTTAGCTACTCAAAAATCTGAGGACAACCCGCCGTCGGCTCTAAAATTTGAGCAGCTGAAACAAACTCTCGGCAAAATATTCCTTTCGAACGGGCGCAAAAGGTCACCGTTGAGCTTTTTTTTCGTCCAAAACTGAACTTGGGGACGACCATGATGTTGTAGAGCACTCGTGGAGTTAGCCAATGCAGGAATCGCGGTCACGCCAGCGAAATTCCAAAAACACGAGTTCGACGGCGGCGAGCTTGGTCAGTGACCGGCGAGCACGGCTTGGAGGAGAATCTTCCTCCTCGGAGCCTGCAGGCCATCCCCCGATCCACCGTCCACCCGCAACCACGGCGTCGCCTCAACGCCGCTGGCGGAAGCACATGTTGTCCTGTATTTCATTTTGTGTCATCTATTTGCACATGTCATGAATGTGTTGCATTTGCGAATTCTTGCAGAAAGTCATTGAGAGGTTGAACAAGCAAGGTGTCATTTATAAACCAATGAAGGCAGAAATTTCTGGCATTGATGTTTATGTGGACGAAAGTGCTGAGAGAGACAAGGGTCGTTTTCCAAAAAAATCAACCTCGGTAACCTAAGAAACATTGGAGTTATATGTCAGGAACAGATGAACAGCTTCAACTGCCATGGGCAAGATTCTGTCCCTAGATGCACCAGCTCGTGAGCATCTAGTACATCGGGAAATGATTCTCTGTAATTACAACATTCTGGTGCAGTAAGAACTTAAATTATGGATCTCATTAAGTTCATGAGACAGAACCATTGAACATTTCTTATTAGTGCATTTGATCAACATGAAGATTGACCCTCTCTGGGAGCGTCAGAACAGTACAGTAGTTTGAATCAGCCGAGAGATCAATTTACACAAGAAGCAGTACATTTGTTATTCTATCCGACTCTGAGAGGGTCCATGCATATATGGCGAGTGGTTAAATGATCTATAAGATGAAGGTATGATCATTCCCAGCTGAGTATCCTTCAAGCCAGGTCTTGTGGATGTGTGTCAGTTCCAAGCCCTCTGAAGTCTCAGGCTGCGAGTTCAGGCAGTTGGGTAGTTCAGCATAAACTGTGCGCAAAAGATTCTATACAACCGCATGGTGCGCAAGAATTTCAGGGGGGAAACGGGAATTTACCTTTGTATTCAGCAGAAGAGTTGTCCGGCAGCAATATTGCACATCACCTGAGTGTGACAGAAGCATTAACATCGACACACAAATCAATGAGATGACACAAGATGAGTAATTGTGGCGCATCCCAAGATTATGGAAAGGGCTCGTTACAATTGAAAAATGATGACAATAAGGTTTGAACAAACTGATAACTGATGGCGTGGAATAACTTCAGTATGTGAAGAGTTCTTCGAGTATACCTTCCATTTCCCAGTTGTCAAACCTCACCAACCAGTTACTTGTACCGATCGGCGATGTAAAAAGTCGGTCCACCCATGCTCGGAACTTTTGGCCTTGTTTGTCAGCATAACATGAACTCAGTGCATCAATGGATGCATGGAGTGACCGCTCCATTCCACAAGGATGTATCAGTGTACCATTCTGGAGCTATCCAAAATAGACGATTGATCTAAAGTAAGCTAAAAAAACAACCAAAATTTGGTCCTCGGAAATCATAAATGGGTCCAGATCCCAGTTCAAACATGCAGCATTGGGATCAGTAATGTTAAAAGGAATTGTGTACAAAAGAAATGGCATATTAAAAAAGAAAATGGTATGAACAAACATTAAACGGGTTAATCTAAGAGTTCGACAAGGAAATGTACTTACAGTAATGCTTCTCAAGTATTGTATAACTGATGGAGACTTCTGAACCTCGCCCCTCCGCCACTTCTCGTAAAGAACATAGAATTTCACCACCACATCTGCAGGCTTGATGGTGTCTACCTTCGGATATGGGAATTCAAGATCTCTTACAGAAAAACTAGGCCCTAGTTTGAAGTGACCGATAGCTTGCATGATACCGGAAGCGCATCTCTCAGTTGCATGAAGCAACTTAAGGTTATCTTTTCCATTCTCTTCATACCACTGAAGAAGCTCCTCTTGGGCATTGCTAACCTGAATATGGTTCCAAAACTCTGTAATAAGCTTATATAGTAATCATCGTCAACAATGAAATACACTGAAACCAAGCAACTGCTTATACACTGACCATGACACCATAGGCAGATGGAACGCTGAATAAATCTACATCATTGCCAGAGTCACCACACACAAGAACATTGCTTGGTGGTTTTCCGCTCAAACTGAACTTCTCGAGTAAATATATAAGAGCTTGCCCTTTCCCTGCACCTCGTGGCAATACATCTAGGGCCTCTCCGCTACTATAGATTATCTTCACATCTAGCTGATCACAGAAAGAAAGCAATGAAGTCAATAAAACACCGCTAAGCAATACTTGATCTTAACAAAACCCTGTCAAAAAGAACAGAGAAAGAGAAGGTCACCAAGGCCTGCCTTGTCTTACCCCAAGCTGTTCCAGTTTTTGAGGAAGATAATTAATCACTTCATGAGCACCCTGCTTGTCGACGAAGAAGCTGACCTTATGAGGACCCTGATTCCTCTCTGGCTGCAACGCACAAAGACAAAGTAACATAAATATCTTAGTTCAGCTAGTAGTAAAATTTGAAAAAATCCAGGAAAAACTAGACAGGCAACTCATTGGACATGCCTGTGGCTTTAGATGAGGGAACTTAGCTGTCTCCTGAACAACAATATCCCTATCCCACTTGTTATTCAGAAATTCCTCCCAGCCAACATCAGGAGTCATCTCCTGGCCATATGCTATCACAGTGCCCACAGACATGATGGTGATGTCCGGTGTGAGCAAAGGCTTTCTTTCCCTCAGACCCTTGTAACTGACCAGCGTTCTTCCAGTCGAGAACACCAGCAGAGAATCCTGGGAGTACTCAGACTCCCAGAGCGCCTCGAAACGGAGCAAGGCCGAGTTCTCTGGATCACAGTGATCAACCTGCAAGTGCACAATCCAAAAAGTCAAACATTGTTCAGACACAACAGTCCAGGTTCGTTCTTTCTGGGCAAACCAAAGGATCGAACTGAGATACCCACCATCGTCTGGTCAAGATCCGAAACGATCATAAGGCGGGCAGAGCCATCTAGCCTATCCATTCTTCCTTGCGGCGGAGAAGCTGAAGAAGTCCCTGCAGAGTAATAGTGCTGCAGAGGCTGGTGAGAAGTTTGATGCGTCTGCCTGGACACTTCTCTGAAACAACAAGTATTTCTCCTGCTTTTATACTGTTCCTCGGTCATCTGCTGGTAGGGTCTTTATTTTTTGTAAAAGGAAATAATAGCTCCAGATAAATTTTTAAACTATAGCACACGAGAAGCTGTCAGCAGCAGGTGAGAGCAAGACAGCGAACCAAGACAAGCAGGACAAGTATTTCTCCTGCTTTTTTAAAACTAAATAAACTATTTCATCGGTCATCCGTCGGTAAGGTCTGTTTTATTCATATACACGAGAAAATAATGGCTACAGATTACTTAAAGAACTATGGCAAACAAGAAACGGGCAGCAGCAGCCTAGCAAATGAGAGCAAGACAGGGGACCCAAACATCCACGGTTTATCCACACAAGAAAACAAGCAAGAGCGTGACTTTACTGGTAAGAACAAAATTCCAGGAGAAATCGTTGTGGATAGAGTGTCCAGCCAATCATCTAGTAGCACGATTGACATCAATCAGATTTGGCGCAGGGAAATGTGCAAGTACAACGCACTCGACAGAACCACGCGACTATGGAATGGTCCGCCGGCCAAACACCTTGAATGCATGATGGTTTCGGGGAGGACCGGAGGGAGAGGAGGAACGCACAAGGTGGCGGATGAGTTGTAGGGCAGGCAGGTACAGTAGCTCCTACCTCGCCTGAGCGGCGTGCGGCCGGCGACCCGGCTCGTCGTCGTCGGAGGAGCCGAGGAGGATGTGAGGCGGCGGGGTGGGGAGATGCGGATGACGACGACCAAGACCGGGAGTGGGGAGCCGAGTAGTACAAGTGGAGTGTGGAATGTGGGATGTGGAATGCAACGAAGCTTCCGTTTGAGATGACTTTTGCCGCTTTCTTGGTCGATGAAATCCGCGAGGGAACACCCTTTTGACAGAGCACAACAAAGGGGGTCTCAGGACTCTCAACAACAATAGAAAAATGGCCCCATGATATGCCGGGTCAATTTTTTTTTGAAGGAAAACGGCAGGAAATCTTCACGCCGCACGTATTTTACTATCAGCCAAAAGTGTGCAGTGGAAAAAACAGAAAAACGACAGGATGTCACAAGTGGCCACTGGACAATGGCGCGACTTCTCTCATTTTGGCTCGATGCACAGCCATGCCCAATTTTTCGGCAATCTTTTCTTAATTGGCTCAAACATTGCGGTATATAGGTTGTTAAATTGATTCCACAGCTGATTTATTTGACTTTGAATCGGACTAGGTGATCGGCTGCTCATTAGCTTGTCGTAAAATTACTACGACGGGACCCTTTTGACGTTGCACAAAAGGCATCACTTTGTGTTCAGCTAGCACAAAGGGCATCTCCAATGACACCCCGCAAAAAACCTCCGCCATCCGCCATCCATCCGCGGTCCGCGGGATCGAGGCAGTCTGCGGATACGGATGCGGAAGGCAACCATCCAACGTTAGCCGTATACATTCTCACAACAACTTAAACCGCACAAAATTTATTCAAACAAGTCCGGAATTCATATAAACACGGTCGGATTTCATATAAATATAATGGATTTCATTACAAATACATCAAAGCGGTCATAGGCGGGTTCTAGAGTATAATTAATACTCCCTTCGTTTCTTTTTACTCCGCATATAAGATTTGGTCAACGTCAAACTGCACAAAATTTGACCAAATTTATATAAAAAATATGAATATCTATAATACTAAAACTATATAGTATGAACATAAGTTTCATGTTGCATCTGATAATATTGATTTCATATTGTGAATATATATATTTTTTAATATAAAGTTAGTCAAACTCTATAAAGTTTGACTTTGACCAAACCTTATATGCAAACTAAAAAAATGAAGGGAATACCTAATTTAAACTATTAAAAAAATACCTAATTTAAATGATCACCGGCGTTCAGTCCCCGTATCCGGCCACCGGCCCCGAGATCTGAAACTTCACCGTCTCTAGTGCCGCCTTGGTGCTCTCCAACTCCGCCTCCGTGACCTCCGCATTTGGAGCCCGGGGAACTGAAGTTGTCCGCCTTGACGTTCGCCGCCAAGCGACTAATCGGCTGAAGATGCTGAGCCCACCAAGCTTGGCGTCGACGGGAGGGAAGAAGCAGTGGCCTTCCTGGGACCCGAATGGCAACGACCTACCATGCACTACTCTTCCTCGCTGCAGCCGGCGCTCGCGGACGTGTCGGCTTCTTCGTGGTCGTGGCACAAAAGCCATTACTTTGCGTTCAGCTAGCACGAAAAAGGCTTCTCCTAGTAGAAGTGGTAAAATTAAACAAAGTATTTCCGTCGGAATAGTTATGTGCATTTTCAGTTTTCTATTCACTCATGATAGGGCCTGACCTGGTTGACCCGATCAAACTATTTCACTTATGATTTGGCCTGGTTGACCCAATCATGATATTGAAGAATGTGATCTTTTATCCAAAAACTTCGAATCCAGATAAGTTTTGAAGATGATGCTCCTGTTACGTTACTTTGAATGGAATCGTCACTTAACTAAGCATAAGTGAAAACAAGTTTAAATATTTGTTAGATTTGCGAGAAAGTATAAGTTTTTTTGAAGGGCGAGACATTATAAGTGTTAGACTAAATGGGCTTGGCTCATTAACAAATTCCGAAGTCTCATGAGCCCATGAGAAAAATGGCAAGTGGTGGCGTGGTGCTAAAATTTACTTTCACATTGCTAGTTGAGAAAGAGTTGGACCTCTTTATATAGTAGGTTCTCTCCATCACTCTAAATAAATGTGTTGAGAAGAGAAAAACAAGACCACGCGCGCGCGCTTGCTCGCCTTGCCGGGCTTGGGACGGAGCGGGGCGTACGTGTGACATACACGTGAAGCCGAAATTGGGTCTGTTGCCTTGCAGGGGCGCGGATTCCTTTTGTCGTTTTATTTTTGATGTCTTGACATACAAGTTGATTGTTTCCTTATACGATAAGTTTGACTTGGAAACCAAATCGGTTTGACATCGTGATCACGACACGAGACCGCCATTGGTTCTCCTAATATACTGCTTAGCAGCCTCGGCCAAAGACACACCGAAAACACATAGGGTTTTGTCTCATCTCGCAACTTGCGCCGTCATCATAGTCTACTCCATCCCGAATGTCAGTGTGCGGGAGAGTAGGTCTCCGGAACCGTTCATCCTTGCGATCATGCATCGGGAGAGGACGAATTAGGTTTTTGGGAAGCACTTTGTGGGCTGCTCAACTTCATCATCACGGGTTGTCTTCCGTCCAAGTCAGGCGGTGTTACTCATTGTCGTCTTCATCGTCATTAACAACAGATAGTCCCCAACATCGTCATCAACAACGTCGCTCCCGCAGCAGTTAACAAACAATACGTCTGTCGTCATCTGTTAATGTCTATCTCTGTAGTTACTGTTCGTTTGTGATGTTGTTGTACATGTTTTCCTGTTCATCTTGTTTGCTAGATTGTTGCATGCTATCCTTTGTTTTAGTCATGAATTATTTACTAGAATTAATCGTAAATTTACCTAATATTTCAACAATAAGTTGGTTATGGGAGATGCTTCCAGCCCAACTCGGCACAGATGGTTTATTAGGCCTTTTCTAATGTACTAGTCTACGTTTATATGCTACAAAAAAGACAACTAATATTTGCACATGCGACATCCCACACACAAGTGCAAGTGAAACTTCGTATGTGCCATAATCATCCGCATGCAATTGCAAGCATCACAACCCACTTAGGATGGGAATGGGCCGGGTCGGTCCGCCGGGTCGCTGACCCAACCCAAAAATTCAAGGCCAATGGGTCATATAGGTCAGTCTCAAATGAGAATTTTTTTTTTGAGGATCGGTCTCAAATGAGATTTGGGTCAACAGGGCCAGCACCGGGTAATCCTCATTTCGTATAATTTCCGGCGAACACTCACATATATCAACAACAAAAATGTCTTGATATGTTTCAGATGCGCACGTAGAAAATCACAAGTAGACGGTTTGATTTTTTCTGTTAGAAATCTGTTGTGCCGCCTCCCTACTTGCTAGCATGCAGGGCTGTGTACCAGGTGCACCGCCTCGTCCTCCTTAGATGTAGGATCACTCGTACTCGTTGTGACTGCATAATTCTCTGTCTCTCACACACTTTGTACTGCTAGTTATTTGTAACCCCAAGTGGAGGAATACAATGTGTGATGCATTCTTAGCTCTGCTTATATTCTATCATTTCTGCTAACCACGTATTTAGTAATCTTATTAGTTATTACACTAGTCGGATACCATCATAAATCATGTTTAATTTTAACATCTTGTTGGCAATGTAAAGCAAAAAAATTGGGTCAACCTAAAATACCCATCACGCTAACGAGGCCATTGACTATTCTTTATATGGGTTGACCCATGGCCTCTCAAATTGGCCTTGGGGCCATAGGGTCTGGGTCCAAGGCCAGGTCTGGGTCGACCCGTTCCTATCCTAACAACCCACACATAATTGATGCATGCCTTTCGCTTATATATGTTTTGTCCCCCTCCCGCCACGCATACAACGCATCCCACGTGCAACTTGTAAGGCTTGTACTAGGAGGAGCGGCTATATCTCGCCTTTAGCGAGCTAGAGCGAGTGCTCGTCTGCAATTGAACCATGGTGGCCCGGCCCACTGCCAAGTTAGAACAATCGAAGCAAGAGAGCGCTCGCCCACTAACAACATTTTTCAATGGTTTTTGATGTAGGGTGAAACCCTAATGGTCGTTCTTTTCACACTTGAAAGGGGGAAAGAGATGTAGCGACCCGACCTCAGATGGTCAAGTCTCTGTGCTTCAGTGTCATCCCTGGATCGGTAATGCTGACACACACAGTATTCGAGGATTTATAACAGAGTAGCAATCACACAATTATTACATCGAAAAGTCTCCAAAGAGAACTTATTACAATAATATGGCTTAAGGCCATCTAATGCGATAATAGCGGAAGGCTTGGAAGATAAGGTGAGTCCATCAACTCCAACGGCATAGCTGAGCTGCACGGCAACGATCTAACGAACCTTACTCCTCGTCTGAAAAGTCTGCAACATAATACGTTGTAGCCCGAAAACGGGTCAGCACATGGAATATGCTGGCAATGTAACACAGTAAAGCAAGAACAGAATAATGCTAACACTACATGCATGTATGGCTGGTGGAAAGCTCTATGGTTACAGTTTTTGCGAAAAGCCAATTTTTCCCTACAACAAAGGAATGGATTTTTATTTAACTATCATGGTGGTTGAAACATCATTGAGAAGGTACCCCCAACTCAATCCCAATTAAAGTGATTAACAACCCAACAATATTAATTAAACATGATGAGATACATGTGATAACCCAAGTACTAGATACTCAAGAATTGTCCATAACCGGGGACACGGCTAACCATGATTAGATTGTACACTCTGCAGAGGTTTGCGCACTTTTCCCCACAAGACTCGATCGCCTCCGTTGGATTTCTCGCACTACAGGGTGTTTGAGAAACGGATGACCGAGACACAGTCTTTCAGAAACGTTAACTCTCTACTCCGGGTAGACCATACCAAACCTACAAAACCCACTACCTGCTGATCTACCTCTTCAAGAGCTTCACGTAACTTACTCAACTATGCTAGTGTTGGGGAACGTAATAATTTCAAAAAATTTCCTACGCACACACAAGATCATGGTGATGCATAGCAACGAGAGGGGAGAGTGTTATCTACGTACCCTTGTAGACCGACAGCGGAAGCGTTATGACAACGCGGTTGATGTAGTCGTACGTCTTCACGGCCCGACCGATCAAGCATCGAAAGTACGGCACCTCCGAGTTCTAGCACACGTTCAGCTCGATGACGATCCCCGGACTCTGATCCAGCAAAGTGTCGGTGAAGAGTTCCGTCAGCACGACGGCGTGGTGACGATCTTGATGTTCAACTGTCGCAGGGCTTCGCCTAAGCACCACTACAATATTATCGAGGACTATGGTGGAAGGGGGCACCACACACGGCTAAGAGAACGATCTTAGAGATCAACTTGTGTGTCTAGGGGTGCCCCCTGCCCCCGTATATAAAGGAGCCAAAGGGGGGGTGCGGCCGGCCCTACGAGGAGGCGCGCAGGAGGAGTCCTACTCCTACCGGGAGTAGGACTCCCCCCTTTCCCTAGTTGGATTAGGACTTGGGGAAGAAGGAAGAGAGGGAAGAAAGGAAGGGGGGCGCCGCCCCCCTCCTTGTCCAATTCGGACTTGGGAGGGGGGGGGGGGGGAAGGGGCGCGCGGCAGCCCCTAGGCCTCCTCTCCTCTTCCTCCACTAGGCCCATTAAGGCCCATTAGGTTACCGGGGGGTTCCGGTAACCTCCCGGTACTCTGGTAAAATGCCGATTTCACCCGGAACACTTCCGATGTCCAAACATAGGCTTCCAATATATCAATCTTTATGTCTCGACCATTTCGAGACTCCTCGTCATGTCCGTGATCACATCCGGGACTCCGAACTAACATCGGTACATCAAAACTCATAAACTCATAATATAACTGTCATCGAAACCTTAAGCGTGCGGACCCTACGGGTTCGAGAACAATGTAGACATGACCGAGAAACGTCTCCTGTCAATAACCAATAGCGGAACCTGGATGCTCATATTGGCTCCCACATATTCTACGAAGATCTTTATCGGTCAGACCGCATAACAACATACGCTGTTCCCTTTGTCATCGGTATGTTACTTGCCCAAGATTCGATCGTCGGTATCTCAATACCTAGTTCAATCTCGTTACCGGCAAGTCTTTTTACTCGTTTCGTAATACACCATCTCACAACTAACTCATTAGTTGCAATGCTTGCAAGGTTTATGTGATGTGCATTACCGAGAGGGCCCAGAGATACCTCTCCGACAATCGGAGTGACAAATCCTAATCTCGAAATACGCCAACCCAACATGTACCTTTGGAGAAACCTGTAGAGCTCCTTTATAATCACCCAGTTACGTTGTGACGTTTGGTAGCACACAAAGTGTTCCTCCGGCAAACGGGAGTTGCATAATCTCATAGTCATAGGAACATGTATAAGTCATGAAGAAAGCAATAGCAACATACTAAACGATCGGGTGCTAAGCTAATGGAACGGGTCATGTCAATCACATCATTCTCCTAATAATGTGATCCCGTTAATCAAATGACAACACATGTCTATGGTTAGGAAACATAACCATCTTTGATTAACGAGCTAGTCAAGTAGAGGCATACTAGTGACGTTTAGTTTGTCTATGTATTCACACAAGTATTATGTTTCCGGATAATACAATTCTAGCATGAATAATAAACATTTATCATGATATAAGGAAATAAAATAATAACTTTATTATTGCCTCTAGGGCATATTTCCTTCAGTCTCCCACTTGCACTAGAGTCAATAATCTAGATTACACAGTAATGATTCTCACACCCATGGAGCTATGGTGCTGATCATGTTTTGCTCGTGGAAGAGGCTTAGTCAATGGGTCTGCTACATTCAGATCCATATGTATATTGCAAATCTCTCTGTCTCCCACCTGGACTAGATCCCGGATGGAATTAAAGCGTCTCTTGATGTGCTTGGTTCTCTTGTGAAATCTGGATTCCTTTGCCAAGACAATTGCACCAGTATTGTCACAAAAGATTTTCATTGGACCCGATGCGCTAGGTATGACACCTAGATCGGATATGAACTCCTTCATCCAGACTACTTCGTTTGCTGCTTCCGAAGCAGCTATCTACTCCGCTTCACATGTAGATCCCGCCACAACGCTTTGTTTAGAACTGCACCAACTGACAGCTCCACCGTTTAATGTAAACATGTATCCGGTTTGCGATTTAGAATCATCCGGATCAGTGTCAAAGCTTGCATCAACGTAACCATTTACGATGAGCTCTTTGTCACCTCCATATATGAGAAACATATCCTTAGTCCTTTTCAGGTATTTCAGGATGTTCTTGACCGCTGTCCAGTGATCCACTCCTGGATTACTTTGGTACCTCCCAGCTAGACTTATAGCAAGACACACATCAGGTTTGGTATACAGCATTGCATACATGATAGAGCCTATGGCTAAAGCATAGGGAACATCTTTCATTTTCTCTCTATCTTCTGCATTGGTCGGGCATTGAGTCTTACTCAATTTCACACCTTGTAACACAGGCAAGAATCATTTCTTTGCTTGATCCATTTTGAACTTCTTCAAAACTTTGTCAAGGTATGTGCTTTGTGAAAGTCCAATTAAGCGTCTTGATCTATCTCTATAGATCTTAATGCCCAACATGTAAGCAGCTTCACCGAGGTCTTTCATTGAAAAACTCTTATTCAAGTATCCCTTTTGCTATCCAGAAATTCTATATCATTTCCGATTTGTAATATGTCATCTACATATAATATCAGAAATGCTACAGAGCTCCCACTCACTTTCTTGTAAATACAGACTTCTCCAAAAGTCTGTACAAAACCAAATGCTTTGATCACACTATCAAAACGTTATTCCAACTCCGAGAGGCTTGCACCAGTCCATAAATGGATTGCTGGAGCTTGCACACTTTGTTAGCTTCCTTTGGATCGACAAAACCTTCTGGCTGCATCATATACAACTCTTCTTCCAGAAATCCATTCAGGAATGCAGTTTTGACATCCATCTGCCAAATTTCATAATCATAAAATGCGGCAATTGCTAACATGATTCGGACAAACTTAAGCATCGCTACAGGTGAGAAGGTCTCATCGTAGTCAATCCCTTGAACTTGTCGAAAACCTTTTGCGACAAGTCGAGCTTTGTAGACAGTAACATTACCGTCAGCGTCAGTCTTCTTCTTGAAGATCCATTTATTCTCAATTGCTTGCCGATCTTTAGGCAAGTCAACCAAAGTCCACCCTTTGTTATCATACATGGATCCCATCTCAAATTTCATGGCTTCAAGCCATTTTGCGGAATCTGGGCTCACCATCGCTTCTCCACAGTGTGTAGGTTCATCATGATCTAGTAGCATGACTTCCAGAACAGGATTACCGTACCACTCTGGTGCGGATCTTACTCTGGTTGATCTACGAGGTTTAGTAGTATCTTGTTCTGAAGTTTCATGATCTTCATCATTAGCTTCCTCACTAATTGGTGTAGCTGTCACAGAAACCGGTTTTGTGATGTACTACTTTCCAATAAGGGAGCAGGTACAGTTACCTCATCAAGTTCTACTTTCCTCCCACTCACTTCTTTCGAGAGAAACTCCTTCTCTAGAAAGTTTCTGAATTTAGCAACAAAAGTCTTGCCTTCGGATCTGTGATAGAAGGTGTATCCAATAGTTTACTTTGGATATCCTACGAAGACACATTTCTCCGATTTGGGTTCGAGCTTATCAGGTTGAAGCTTTTTCACATAAGCATCACAGCCCCAAACTTTCAGAAACGACAACTTTGGTTTCTTGCCAAACCACAATTCATAAGGCGTCATCTCAACGGATTTTGATGGTGCCCTATTTAACGTGAATGCGGCCGTCTCTAAAGCATAACCCCAAAACGATAGCGGTAAATCTGTAAGAGACATCATAGATCGCACCATATCTAGTAAAGTACGATTACGACATTCGGACACACCATTACACTGTGGTGTTCCGGGTGGCGTGAGTTGCGAAACTATTCCACATTGTTTCAAATGTACACCAAACTCGTAACTCAAATATTCTCCTCCACGATCAGATCGTAGGAATTTTATTTTCTTGTTACGATGATTTTCAACTTCACTCTGAAATTCTTTGAACTTTTCAAATGTTTCAGACTTATGTTTCATTAAGTAGATATACCCATATCTGCTTAAGTCATCTGTGAAGGTGAGAAAATAACGATATCCGCCACGAGTCTCAACATTCATCGGACCACATACATCTGTATGTATGATTTCCAACAAATCTATTGCTCTCTCCATAGTACCGGAGAACGGTGTTTTTGTCATCTTACCCATAAGGCACGGTTCGCAAGTAACAAGTGATTCATAATCAAGTGGTTCCAAAAGTCCATCAGTATGGAGTTTCTTCATGCGCTTTATACCGATATGACCTAAACGGCAGTACCACAAATAAGTTGCACTATCATTATCAACTCTGCATCTTTTGGCTTCAACATTATGAATGTGTGTGTCACTACTATCGAGATTTAATAAGAATAGACCATTCTTCATGGGTGCATGACCATAAAAGATTTTACTTATATAAATAGAACAACCATTATTCTCTGATTTAAATGAATAACCGTCTCGCATCAAACAAGATCCAGATATAATGTTCATGCTCAACGCTGGCACCAAATAACAATTATTTAGGTCTAATACTAATCCCGAAGGTAGATGTAGAGGTAGCGTGCCGACCGCGATCACATCGACTTTGGAACCATTTCCCACGCGCATCGTCATCTCGTCCTTAGCCAATCTTCGCTTAGTCCGTAGTCCCTGTTTCGAGTTGCAAATGTTAGCAACAGAACCAGTATCAAATACCCAGGTGCTACTGCGAGCATTAGTAAGGTACACATCAATAACATGTATATCACATATACCTTTGTTCACCTTGCCATCCTTCTTATCCGCCAAATACTTGGGGCAATTCCGCTTCCAGTGACCAGTCTGCTTGCAGTAGAAGCACTCAGTTTCAGGCTTAGGTCCAGATTTGGGTTTCTTCTCTTGAGCAGCAACTTGCTTGCTGTTCTTTTTGAAGTTCCCCTTCTTCTTCCCTTTGCCCTTTTTCTTGAAACTAGTGGTCTTGTTGACCATCAACACTTGATGCTCCTTCTTGATTTCTACCTCCGTAGCTTTCAGCATTGCGAAGAGCTCGGGAATAGTCTTATTCATCCCTTGCATATTATAGTTCATCACGAAGCTCTTGTAGCTAGGTGGCAGTGATTGGAGAATTCTGTCAATGACGCAATCATCTGGAAGATTAACTCCCAATTGAATCAAGTGATTATTATACCCAGGCATTTTGAGTATATGCTCACTGACAGAACTGTTCTCCTCCATCTTGCAGCTATAGAACTTATTGGAGACTTCGTATCTCTCAATCCGGGCATTTTCTTGAAATATTAACTTCAACTCCTGGAACATCTCATATGCTCCACGACGTTCAAAACGTCGTTGAAGTCCCGATTCTAAGCCGTAAAGCATGGCACATTGAACTATCGAGTAGTCATAAGCTTTGCTCTGCCAGACATTCATAACATCTGGTGTTGCTCCAGTAGCAGGCCTGGCACCCAGCTATGCTTCCAGGACGTAATTCTTCTGTGCAGCAATGAGGATAATCCTCAAGTTATGGACCCAGTCCGTGTAATTGCTACCATCATCTTTCAACTTTGCTTTCTCAAGGAATGCATTAAAATTCAACGGAACAACAGCACGGGCCATCTATCTACAATCAAACATAAACAAGCAAGATACTATCAGGTACTAAGTTCATGATAAATTTAAGTTCAATTAATCATATTACTAAAGAACTCCCACTTAGATAGACATCCCTCTAATCCTCTAAGTGATCACGTGATCCAAATCAACTAAACCATGTCCGATCATCACGTGAGATGGAGTAGTTTCATTGGTGAACATCACTCTGTTGATTATATCTACTATATGATTCACGCTCGACCTTTTGGTCTCCGTGTTCCGAGGCCATATCTGTATATGCTTGGCTCGTCAAGTATAACCTGAGTATTCCGCGTGTGCAACTGTTTTGCACCCGTTGTATTTGAACATAGAGCCTATAACACCCGATCATCACGTGGTGTCTCAGCACGAAGAACTTTCACAAAGGTGCATACTCAGGGAGAACACTTCTTGATAATTAGTGAGAGATCATCTTAAAATGCTACCGTCAATCAAAGCAAGATAAGATGTATAAAAGATAAACATCACATGCAATCAATATAAGTGATATGATATGGCCATAATGATCTTGTGCTTGTGATCTCCATCTTCGAAGCACCGTCATGATCACCATCGTCACCGGCGCGACACCTTGATCATCATCGTAGCATCGTTGTCGTCTTGCCAATCTTTTGCTAAGCCCGTAGCAGCCACGTAAAACTTTCCCACGAACAACATTTTTCAATGGTTTTTGATGTAGGGTGAAACCCTAATGGTCGTTCTTTTCACACTTGAAAGGGGGAAAGAGATGTAGCGACTCGACCTCAGATGGTCAAGTCTCTGTGCTTCCGTGTCATCCCTGGATCGGTAATGCTGACACACACAGTACTCAAGGATTTATAACGGAGTAGCAATCACACACTTATTACATCGAAAAGTCTCCAAAGAGAACTTATTACAATAATATGGCTTAAGGCCATCTAATGCGATAACAGGGGAAGGCTTGGAAGATAAGGTGAGTCCATCAACTCCAACGGCATAGCTGAGCTGCACGGCAATGACCTAACGAACCTTACTCCTCGTCTGAAAAGTCTGCAACATAATACGTTGTAGCCCGAAAACGGGTCAGCACATGGAATATGCTGGCAATGTAACATAGTAGAGCAAGAACAGAATAATGCTAACACTACATGCATGTATGGCTGGTGGAAAGCTCTATGGTTACAGTTTTTGCGATCCCTACAACAAAAGAATGGATTTTTATTTAACTATCATGGTGGTTGAAACATCATTGAGAAGGTACCCCCAACTCAATCCCAATTAAAGTGATTAACAACCCAACAATATTAATTAAACATGGTGAGATACATGTGATAACCCAAGTACTAGATACTCAAGAATTGTCCATAACCGGGGACACGGCTAACCATGATTAGATTGTACACTCTGCAGAGGTTTGCGCACTTTTCCCCACAAGACTCGATCGCCTCCGTTGGATTTCTCGCACTACAGGGTGTTTGAGAAACGGATGACCGAGACACAGTCTTTCAGAAACGTTAACTCTCTACTCCGGGTAGACCATACCAAACCTACAAAACCCACTACCTGCTGATCTACCTCTTCAAGAGCTTCACATAACTTACTCAACTATGCTAGTGTTGGGGAACGTAGTAATTTCAAAAAAATTCCTACGCACACACAAGATCATGGTGATGCATAGCAACGAGAGTGGAGAGTGTTATCTACGTACCCTCGTAGACCGACAGCGGAAGCGTTATGACAACGCGGTTGATGTAGTCGTACGTCTTCACGGCCCGACCGATCAAGCACCGAAACTACGGCACCTCCGAGTTCTAGCACACGTTCAGCTCAATGACGATCCCCGGACTCCGATCCAGCAAAGTGTCGGGGAAGAGTTCCGTCAGCACGACGGCGTGGTGACGATCTTGATGTTCAACTGTCGCAGGGCTTTGCCTAAGCACCACTACAATATTATCGAGGACTATGGTGGAAGGGGGCACCGCACACGGCTAAGAGAACGATCTTAGAGATCAACTTGTGTGTCTAGGGGTGCCCCCTGCCCCCGTATATAAAGGAGCCAAAGGGGGGGTGCGGCCGGCCCTAGGAGGAGGCGCGCAGGAGGATTCCCACTCCTACCGGGAGTAGGACTCCCCCCTTTCCCTAGTTGGATTAGGACTTGGGGAAGAAGGAAGAGATGGAAGAAAGGAAAGGGTGGGGGGGGGGGGGGGGGCGCCGCCCCCCTCCTTGTCATATTCGGACTTGGGGGGGGGGGGAGGGGCGCGCGGCAGCCCCTAGGCCTCCTCTCCTCTTCCTCCACTAGGCCCATTAAGGCCCATTAGGTTATCGGGGGGTTCCGGTAACCTCCCGGTACTCCGGTAAAATGCCGATTTCACCCGGAACACTTCCGATGTCCAAACATAGGCTTCTAATATATCAATCTTTATGTCTCGGCCATTTTGAGACTCCTCGTCATGTCCGTGATCACATCCGAGACTCCGAACTAACTTCGGTACATCAAAACTCATAAGCTAACGGAATGGGTCAAGTCAATCACATCATTCTCCTAATAATGTGATCCCGTTAATCAAATGACAACACATGTCTATGGTTAGGAAACATAACCATCTTTGATTAATGAGCTAGTCAAGTAGAGGCATACTAGTGACGTTTAGTTTGTCTATGTATTCACACACGTATTATGTTTCCGGATAATACAATTCTAGCATGAATAATAAACATTTATCATGATATAAGGAAATAAAATAATAACTTTATTATTGCCTCTAGGGCATATTTCCTTCAGCTAGAGCCCATAATAGCTTGTGGCTGCACACGGAAGTTTCTAGCATGAATCATCTTAGTTCCCTTTTAGGAAATATGCCCTAGAGGCAATAATAACGTTATTATTTATTTCCTTATATCATGATAAAAGTTTATTATTCATGCTAGAATTGTATTAACCGGAAACATAATACATGTGTGAATACATAGACAAACAGAGTGTCACTAGTATGCCTCTACTTGACTAGCTCGTTAATCAAAGATGGTTATGTTTCCTAACCATGGACAAAGAGTTGTCATTTGATTAACGGGATCACATCATTAGTTGAATGATCTGATTGACATGACCCATTCCATTAGCTTAGCACCCGATCGTTTAGTATGTTGCTATTGCTTTCTTCATGACTTATACATGTTCCTATGACTATGAGATTATGTAACTCCCGTGTGCCGAAGGAACACTTTGTGTGCAACCAAACGTCACAACGTAACTGGGTGATTATAAAGGTGCTCTACAGGTGTCTCCAAAGGTACATGTTGGGTTGACGTATTTCGAGATTAGGATTTGTCACTCCGATCGTCGGAGAGGTATCTCAGGGCCATCTCGGTAATGCACATCACTTAAGCCTCGCAAGCATTGCAACTAATGAGTTAGTTGCAGGATGATGTATTACGGAACGAGTAAAGAGACTTGCCGGTAACGATATTGAACTAGGTATTGGATACCGACGATCGAATCTCGGGCAAGTAACATACTGATGACAAAGGGAACAACGTATGTTGTTATGCGGTCTGACCGATAAAGATCTTCGTAGAATATGTAGGAGCCAATATGGGCATCCAGGTCCCGCTATTGGTTATTGACCGGAGACGTGTCTCGGTCATGTCTACATTGTTCTCGAACCCGTAGGGTCCGCACGCTTAAGGTTTCGATGACAGTTATATTATGAGTTTATACATCTTGATGTACTGAAGGTTGTTCGGAGTCCCGGATGAGATCACGGACATGACGAGGAGTCTCAAAATGGTTGAGACATAAAGATTGATATATTGGAAGCCTATGTTTGGATATCTGAAGTGTTCCGGGTGAAATCGGGATTTTACCGGAGTACCGGGAGGTTACCGGAACCCTCCGGGAACTATATGGGCCTTAGTGGGCCTTAGTGGAAGAAGAGGAGAGGCGGCCAGGGCTGGGCTGCGCGCCCCTCCCCCTAGTCCGAATAGGATAAGGAGAGAGGGGGCCGGTGCCCCCCTCCTTCTCTCTCTCTCTCTCTCTCTCTCTCTTTTCCACCTCGCGAATCCTATTCCAACTAGGATTGGGGGAGAAGTCCTACTCCCGGAGGGAGTAGGACTCCTCCTGGCGCGCCCTATGATGGCCGGTCGGCCTCCCCCTCTTGAACCTTTATATACGGAGGCAGGGGCAGCCCAGAGAGACACAAGTTGATCCACGTGATCATATTCTTAGCCGTGTGCGGCGCCCCCTTCCACCATAGTCCTCGATAATATTGTAGCGGTGCTTAGGCGAAGCCCTGCGACGGTAGTACATCAAGATCATCACCATGCCGTCGTGCTGACGGAACTCTTCCTCGACACTTTGCTGGATCGGAGTCCGGGGATCGTCATCGAGCTGAACGTGTGCTAGAACTCGGAGGTGCCGTAGTTTCGGTGCTTGATCGGTCGGGCCGTGGAGACGTACGACTACATCAACCAAACGCTTCCGTTGTCGATCTACAAGGGTACGTAGATCACACTCTCCCCTCTCGTTGCTATGCATCACCATGATCTTGCGTGTGCGTAGGAAAATTTTGAAATTACTATGTTCCCCAACAGTGGCATCCGAGCCTAGGTTTTATGTGTTGATGTTATATGCACGAGTAGAACACAAGTGAGTTGTGGGTGATATAAGTCATACTGCTTACCAGCATGTCATACTTTTGTTCGGCGGTATTGTTGGATGAAGCGGCCCGGACCGACATTACGCGTATGCTTACGCAAGACCGGTTCTCCCGACGTGCTTTGCACATAGGTGGCTTGCGGGTGATAGTTTATCCAACTTTAGTTGAACCAAGTGTGGTTACGCCCGATCCTTGCGAAGGTTAAAACAGCACCAACTTGACAAACTATCATTGTGGTTTTGATGCGTAGGTAAGATTGTTTCTTGCTTAAGCCCGTAGCAGCCACGTAAAACTTGCAACAACAAAGTAGAGGACGTCTAACTTGTTTTTGCAGGGGATGTTGTGATGTGATATGGTCAAGACATGATGCTAAATTTTATTGTATGAGATGATCATGTTTTGTAACCGAGTTATCGGCAACTGGCAGGAGCCATATGGTTGTCGCTTTATTGTATGCAATGCAATCGCGCTGTAATGCTTTACTTTATTACTAAGCGGTAGCGATAGTCATGGAAGCATAAGATTGGCGAGACGACAACGATGCTACGATGGAGATCAAGGTGTCGCACTGGTGACGATGGTGATCATGACGGTGCTTCGGAGATGGAGATCACAGGCACAAGATGATGATGGCCATATCATATCACTTATATTGAATGCATGTGATGTTTATATTTTATGCATCTTATCTTGCTTTGATTGACGGTAGCATTATAAGATGATCTCTCACTAAAATTATCAAGAAGTGTTCTCCCTGAGTATGCACCGTTGCAAAAGTTCTTTGTGCTAAGACACCACGTGATGATCGGGTGTGATAGGCTCTACGTTCAAATACAACGGGTGCGAAACAGTTGCACACGCAGAATACTTAGGTTATACTTGACGAGCCAAGCATATGCAGATATGGCCTCGGAACACGGAGACTGAAAGGTCGAGCGTGAATCATATAGTAGATATGATCAACATAGTGATCTTCACCAATGAAACTACTCCATCTCACGTGATGATCGGACATGGTTTAGTTGATTTGGATCACGTGATCACTTAGAGGATTAGAGAGATGTCTATCTAAGTGGGAGTTCTTTAAGTAATTTGATTAACTGAACTTAAATTTATCATGAACTTAGTACCTGATAGTATCTTGCTTATGTATGTTTGATTGTAGATAGATGGCCCGTGCTGTTGTTCCGTTGAATTTTAATGCGTTCCTTGAGAAAGCAAAGTTGAAAGATGATGGTAGAAATTACACGGACTGGGTCCGTAACTTGAGGATTATCCTCATTGCTGCACAGAAGAATTACGTCTTGGAAGCACCGCTGGGTGCCAGGCCTGCTGCTGGGGCAACACCAGATGTTATGAACGTCTGGCAGAGCAAAGCTGATGACTACTCGATAGTTCAGTGTGCCCTGCTTTACGGCTTAGAATCGGGACTTCAACGACGTTTTGAACGTCATGGAGCATATGAGATGTTCCAAGAGTTGAAGTTAATATTTCAAGCAAATGCCCGGATTGAGAGATATGAAGTCTCCAATAAGTTCTATAGCTGCAAGATGGAGGAGAACAGTTCTGTCAGTGAGCATATACTCAAAATGTCTGGGTATAATAATCACTTGATTCAGATGGGAGTTAATCTTCCGGATGATTGCGTCATTGACAGAATTATCCAATCACTTCCACCAAGCTACAAGAGCTTGGTGATGAACTATAATATGCAAGGGATGAATAAGACTATTCCCGAGCTCTTCGCAATGCTGAAAGCTGCGGAGGTAGAAATCAAGAAGGAGCATCAAGTGTTGATGGTCAACAAGACCACTAGTTTCAAGAAAAAGGGCAAAGGGAAGAAGAAGGGGAACTTCAAGAAGAACAACAAGCAAGTTGCTGCTCAAGAGAAGAAACCCAAGTCTGGACCTAAGCCTGAAACTGAGTGCTTCTACTGCAAGCAGACTGGTCACTGGAAGCGGAACTGCCCCAAGTATTTGGCGGATAAGAAGGATGGCAAGGTGAACAAAGGTATATGTGATATACATGTTATTGATGTGTACCTTACTAATGCTCGCAGTAGCACCTGGGTATTTGATACTGGTTCTGTTGCTAATATTTGCAACTCGAAACAGGGACTACGGATTAAGCGAAGATTGGCTAAGGACGAGGTGACGATGCGCGTGGGAAACGGTTCCAAAGTCGATGTGATCGTGGTCGGCACGCTACGTCTACATCTACCCTCGGGATTAGTATTAGACCTAAATAATTGTTATTTGGTGCCAGCGTTGAGCATGAACATTATATCTGGATCTTGTTTAATGCGAGATGGTTATTCATTTAAATCAGAGAATAATGGTTGTTCTATTTATCTGAGTAATATCTTTTATGGTCATGCATCCTTGAAGAGTGGTCTATTCTTATTGAATCTCGATAGTAGTGACACACATATTAATAATGTTGAAGCCAAAATATGCAGAGTTGATAATGATGGTGCAACTTATTTGTGGCACTGCCGTTTAGGTCATATCGGTGTAAAGCGCATGAAGAAACTCCATACTGATGGACTTTTGGAACCACTTGATTATGAATCACTTGGTACTTGCGAACCGTGCCTCATGGGCAAGATGACTAAAACACCGTTCTCCGGTACTATGGAGAGAGCAACAAATTTATTGGAAATCATACATACAGATGTATGTGGTCCGATGAATATTGAGGCTCGTGGCGGATATCGTTATTTTCTCACCTTCACAGATGACTTAAGAAGATATGGGTATATCTACTTAATGAAACATAAGTCTGAAACATTTGAAAAGTTCAAAGAATTTCAGAGTGAAGTTGAAAACCATCGTAACAAGAAAATAAAGTTTCTATGATCTGATCGTGGAGGAGAATATTTGAGTTACGAGTTTGGTGTACATTTGAAACAATGCGGAATAGTTTCACAACTCATGCCACCCGGAACACCACAGCGTAATGGTGTGTCCGAATGTCGTAATCGTACTTTACTAGATATGGTGCGATCTATGATGTCTCTTACTGATTTACCGCTATCGTTTTGGGGTTATGCTTTGGAGACGGCCGCATTCACGTTAAATAGGACACCATCAAAATCCGTTGAGACGAAGCCTTATGAACTATGGTTTGGCAAGAAACCAAAGTTGTCGTTTCTGAAAGTTTGGGGCTGCGATGCTTATGTGAAAAAGCTTCAACCTGATAAGCTCGAACCCAATTTGGAGAAATGTGTCTTCATAGGATATCCAAAGGAAACTATTGGATACACCTTCTATCACAGATCCAAAGGCAAGACTTTTGCTGCTAAGTTCAGAAACTTTCTGGAGAAGGAGTTTCTCTCGAAAGATGTGAGTGGGAGGAAAGTAGAACTTAACGAGGTAACTGTACCTGTTCCCTTATTGGAAAGTAGTACATCATAGAAACCTGTTTCTGCGACACCTACACCAATTAGTGAGGAAGCTAATGATAATGATCATGAAACTTCAGGACAAGATACTACTGAACCTCATAGATTAACCAGAGTGAGATCCGCACCAGAGTGGTACGGTAATCCTGTTCTGGAAGTCATGCTGCTAGATCATGATGAACCTACGAACTATGAAGAAGCGATGGTGAGCCCAGATTCCGCAAAATGGCTTGAAGCCATGAAATCTGAGATGGGATCCATGTATGAGAACAAAGTATGGACTTTGGTTGACTTGCCCGATGATCGGCAAGCATATGAGAATAAATGGATCTTCAAGAAGAAAACTGACGCTGACGGTAATATTACTGTCTACAAAGCTCGACTTGTCGCAAAAGGGTTTCGGCAAGTTCAAGGGGTTGACTACAATGAGACCTTCTCACCCGTAGCGATGCTTAAGTCTGTCCGAATCATGTTAGCAATTGCCGCATTTTATGACTATGAAATTTGGTAGATGGATGTCAAAACTGCATTCCTGAATGGATTTCTGGAAGAAGAGTTGTATATGATGCAACCGGAAGGTTTTGTCGATCCAAAGGGAGCTAATAAAGTGTGCAAGCTCCAGCGATCCATTTATGGACTGGTGCAAGCCTCTCGGAGTTGGAATAAACGCATTGATAGTGTGATCAAAGCATTTGGTTTTATACAGACTTTTGGAGAAGCCTGTATTTACAAGAAAGTGAGTGGGAGCTTTGTAGCATTTCTGATATTATATGTGGATGACATATTACTGATTGGAAATAATATAGAATTTCTGGATAGCATAAAAGGATACTTGAATAAGAGTTTTTCAATGAAAGACCTCGGTGAAGCTGCTTACATATTAGGCATAAAGATCTATAGAGATAGATCAAGACACTTAATTGGACTTTCACAAAGCACATACCTTGACAAGATTTTGAAGAAGTTCAAAATGGATCAAGCAAAGAAAGGGTTCTTGCCTATGTTACAAGGTGTGAAGTTGAGTCAGACTCAATGCCCGACCACTACAGAAGATAGAGAGAAAATGAAAGATGTTCCCTATGCTTCAACCATAGGCTCTATCATGTATGCAATGCTGTGTATCAGACCTGATGTGTGCCTTGCTATAAGTTTAGCAGGGAGGTACCAAAGTAATCCAGGAGTGGATCACTGGACAGCGGTCAAGAACATCGTGAAGTACCTGAAAAGGACTAAGGATATGTTTCTCGTATATGGAGGTGACAAAGAGCTCATCGTAAACGGTTATGTTTATGCAAGCTTTGACACTGATCCGGACGATTCTAAATCGCAAACCGGATACGTGTTTACATTAAACGGTGGAGCTGTCAGTTGGTGCAGTTCTAAACAAAGCGTTGTGGCGGGATCTACATGTGAAGCGGAGTACATAGCTCCTTCGGAAGCAGCAAATGAAGGAGTCTGGATGAAGGAGTTCATATCCGATCTAGGTGTCATACCTAGTGCATCGAGTCCAATGAAAATCTTTTGTGACAATACTGGTGCAATTGCCTTGGCGAAGGAATCCAGGTTTCACAAAAGAACCAAGCACATCAAAAGACGCTTCAATTCCATCCGGGATCTAGTCCAGGTAGGAGACATAGAGATTTGCAAGATACATACGAAGCTGAATGTAGTAGACCCGTTGACTAAGCCTCTTCCATGGGCAAAACATGATCAACACCAAAGCTCCATGGGTGTTAGAATCATTACTGTGTAATCTAGATTATTGACTCTAGTGCAAGTGGGAGACTGAAGGAAATATGCCCTAGAGGCAAAATAAAGTTATTATTTATTTCCTTATATCATGATAAAAGTTTATTATTCATGCTAGAATTGTATTAACCGGAAACATAATACATGTGTGAATACATAGACAAACAGAGTGTCACTAGTATGCCTCTACTTGACTAGCTCATTAATCAAAGATGGTTATGTTTCCTAACCATGGACAAAGAGTTGTCATTTGATTAACGGGATCACATCATTAGTTGAATGATCTGATTGACATGACCCATTCCATTAGCTTAGCACTCGATCATTTAGTATGTTGCTATTGCTTTCTTCATGACTTATACATGTTCCTATGACTATGAGATTATGTAACTCCCGTGTGCCGGAGGAACACTTTGTGTGCAACCAAACGTCACAACATAACTGGGTGATTATAAAGGTGCTCTACAGGTGTCTCCAAAGGTACATGTTGGGTTGACGTATTTCGAGATTAGGATTTGTCACTCTGATCATCGGAGAGGTATCTCAGGGCCATCTCGGTAATGCACATCACTTAAGCCTTGCAAGCATTGCAACTAATGAGTTAGTTGCGGGATGATGTATTACGGAACGAGTAAAGAGACTTGCCGGTAACGAGATTGAACTAGGTATTGGATACCGACGATCGAATCTCGGGCAAGTAACATACCGATGACAAAGGGAACAACGTATGTTGTTATGCGGTCTGACCGATAAAGATCTTCGTAGAATATGTAGGAGCCAATATGGGCATCCAGGTCCCGCTATTGGTTATTGACCGGAGATGTGTCTCGGTCATGTCTACATTGTTCTCGAACCCGTAGGGTCCGCACGCTTAAGGTTTCGATGACAGTTATATTACGAGTTTATACGTTTTGATGTACCGAAGGTTGTTCGGAGTCCCAGATGAGATCACGGACATGACGAGGAGTCTCCAAATGGTCGAGACATAAAGATTGATATATTGGAAGCCTATGTTTGGATATCGAAAGTGTTCCGGGTGAAATCGGGATTTTACCGGAGTACCGGGAGGTTACCGGAACCCCCCGGGAACTATATGGGCCTTAGTGGAAGAAGAGGAGAGGTGGCCAGGGCTAGGCCGCGCGCCCCTCCCCCTAGTCCGAATAGGACAAGGAGAGAGGGGGCCGGCGCCCCCCCTTCTCTCTCTCTCTCTCTCTCTCTCTCTCTCTCTCTCTCTCTCTCTTTTCCACCTCGCGAATCCTATTCCAACTAGGATTGGGGGAGAAGTCCTACTCCCGGAGGGAGTAGGACTCCTCCTGGCACGCCCTATGATGGCCGGCCGGCCTCCCCCTCTTGAACCTTTATATACAGAGGCAGAGGCACCCCAGAGAGACACAAGTTGATCCACGTGATCATATTCTTAGCCGTGTGCGGCGCCCCCTTCCACCATAGTCCTCGATAATATTGTAGCGGTGCTTAGGCGAAGCCCTGCAACGGTAGTACATCAAGATCGTCACCATGCCGTCGTGCTGACGGAACTCTTCCCCGACACTTTGCTGGATCGGAGTCCGGGGATCGTCATCGAGCTGAACGTGTGCTAGAACTCGGAGGTGCCGTAGTTTCGGTGCTTGATCGGTCGGGCCGTGGAGACGTACGACTACATCAACCAAACGCTTCCGTTGTCGATCTACAAGGGTACGTAGATCACACTCTCCCCTCTCGTTGCTATGCATCACCATGATCTTGCGTGTGCGTAGGAAAATTTTGAAATTACTACGTTCCCCAATAGTGGCATCCGAGCCTAGGTTTTATGTGTTGATGTTATATGCACGAGTGGAACACAAGTAAGTTGTGGGCGATATAAGTCATACTGCTTACCAGCATGTCATACTTTGGTTCAGCGGTATTGTTGGATGAAGCGGCCCGGACCGACATTACTCGTACGCTTACGCGAGACCGGTTCTCCCGACGTGCTTTGCACATAGGTGGCTTGCAGGTGACAATTTCTCCAACTTTAGTTGAACCAAGTGTGGTTACGCCCGGTCCTTGCGAAGGTTAAAACAGCACCAACTTGACAAACTATCATTGTGGTTTTGATGCGTAGGTAAGATTGTTTCTTGCTTAAGCCCGTAGCAGCCACGTAAAACTTGCAACAACAAAGTAGAGGACATCTAACTTGTTTTTGCAGGGCATGTTGTGATGTGATATGGTCAAGACATGATGCTAAATTTTATTGTATGAGATGATCATGTTTTGTAACCGAGTTATCGGCAACTGGTAGGAGCCATATGGTTGTCGCTTTATTGTATGCAATGCAATCGCGCTGTAATGCTTTACTTTATCACTAAGCGGTAGCGATAGTCATGGAAGCATAAGATTGGCGGGACGACAACGATGCTACAATGGAGATCAAGGTGTCGCGCCGGTGACGATGGTGATCATGACGGTGCTTCGGAGATGGAGATCACAGGCACAAGATGATGATGGCCATATCATATCACTTATATTGAATGCATGTGATGTTTATATTTTATGCATCTTATCTTGCTTTGATTGACGGTAGCATTATAAGATGATCTCTCACTAAAATTGTCAAGAAGTGTTCTCCCTGAGTATGCACCATTGCAAAAGTTCTTCATGCTGAGACACCACGTGATGATCGGGTGTGATAGGCTCTACGTTGAAATACAACGGGTGCGAAACAGTTGCACACGCGGAATACTCAGGTTATACTTGACGAGCCAAGCATATGCAGATATGGCCTCGGAACACGGAGACTGAAAGGTCGAGCGTGAATCATATAGTAGATATGATCAACATAGTGATGTTCACCAATGAAACTACTCCATCTCACGTGATGATCGGACATGGTTTAGTTGATTTGGATCACGTGATCACTTAGAGGATTAGTGAGATGTCTATCTAAGTGGGAGTTCTTTAAGTAATTTGATTAACTGAACTTAAATTTATCATGAACTTAGTACCTGATAGTATCTTGCTTATGTATGTTTGATTGTAGATAGATGGCCCGTGCTGTTGTTCCGTTGAATTTTAATGCGTTCCTTGAGAAAGCAAAGTTGAAAGATGATGGTAGCAATTACACGGACTGGGTCCGTCACTTGAGGATTATCCTCATTGCTGCACAGAAGAATTACGTCTTGGAAGCACCGCTGGGTGCCAGGCCTGCTGCTGGGGCAACACCAGATGTTATGAACGTCTGGCAGAGCAAAGCTGATGACTACTCGATAGTTCAGTGTGCCATGCTTTACGGCTTAGAATCGGGACTTCAACGACGTTTTGAACGTCATGGAGCATATGAGATGTTCCAAGAGTTGAAGTTAATATTTCAAGCAAATGCCCGAATTGAGAGATATGAAGTCTCCAATAAGTTCTATAGCTGCAAGATGGAGGAGAACAGTTCTATCAGTGAGCATATACTCAAAATGTCTGGGTATAATAATCACTTGATTCAGATGGGAGTTAATCTTCCGGATGATTGCGTCATTGACAGAATTATCCAATCACTTCCACCAAGCTACAAGAGCTTGGTGATGAACTATAATATGCAAGGGATGAATAAGACTATTCCCGAGCTCTTCGCAATGCTGAAAGCTGCAGAGGTAGAAATCAAGAAGGAGCATCAAGTGTTGATGGTCAACAAGACCACTAGTTTCAAGAAAAAGGGCAAAGGGAAGAAGAAGGGGAACTTCAAGAAGAACAACAAGCAAGTTGCTGCTCAAGAGAAGAAACCCAAGTCTGGACCTAAGCCTGAAACTGAGTGCTTCTACTGCAAGCAGACTGGTCACTGGAAGCGGAACTGCCCCAAGTATTTGGCGGATAAGAAGGATGGCAAGGTGAACAAAGGTATATGTGATATACATGTTATTGATGTGTACCTTACTAATGCTCGCAGTAGCACCTGGGTATTTGATACTGGTTCTGTTGCTAATATTTGCAACTCGAAACAGGGACTATGGATTAAGCGAAGATTGGCTAAGGACGAGGTGACGATGCGCGTGGGAAACGGTTCCAAAGTCGATGTGATCGTGGTCGGCACGCTACCTCTACATCTACCCTCGGGATTAGTATTAGACCTAAATAATTGTTATTTGGTGCCAGCGTTGAGCATGAACATTATATCTGGATCTTGTTTAATGCGAGATGGTTATTCATTTAAATCAGAGAATAATGGTTGTTCTATTTATCTGAGTAATATCTTTTATGGTCATGCACCCTTGAAGAGTGGTCTATTCTTATTGAATCTCGATAGTAGTGACACACATATTAATAATGTTGAAGCCAAAAGATGCAGAGTTGATAATGATGGTGCAACTTATTTGTGGCACTTCCATTTAGGTCATATCGGTGTAAAGCGCATGAAGAAACTCCATACTGATGGACTTTTGGAACCACTTGATTATGAATCACTTGGTACTTGCGAACCATGGCTCATGGGCGAGATGACTAAAACACCGTTCTCCGGTACTATGGAGAGAGCAACAGATTTATTCGAAATCATACATACAGATGTATGTGGTCCGATGAATATTGAGGCTCGTGGCGGATATCGTTATTTTCTCACCTTCTTAGATGACTTAAGCAGATATGGGTATATCTACTTAATGAAACATAAGTCTGAAACATTTGAAAAGTTCAAAGAATTTCAGAGTGAAGTTGAAAACCATCATAACAAGAAAATAAAGTTTCTATGATCTGATCGTGGAGGAGAATATTTGAGTTACGAGTTTGGTGTACATTTGAAACAATGCGGAATAGTTTCGCAACTCATGCCACCCAGAACACCACAGCATAATGGTGTGTCCGAACGTCGTAATCGTACTTTACTAGATATGGTGCGATCTATGATGTCTCTTACTGATTTATCGCTATCGTTTTGGGGTTATGCTTTAGAGATGGCCGCATTCACGTTAAATAGGACACCATCAAAATCCATTGAGACGAAGCCTTATGAACTATGGTTTGGCAAGAAACCAAAGTTGTCGTTTCTGAAAGTTTGGGGCTGCGATGCTTATGTGAAAAAGCTTCAACCTGATAAGCTCAAACCCAAATCGGAGAAATGTGTCTTCATAGGATATCCAAAGGAAACTATTGGATACACCTTCTATCACAGATCCGAAGGCAAGACTTTTGTTGCTAAGTTCGGAAACTTTCTGGAGAAGGAGTTTCTCTCGAAAGATGTGAGTGGGAGGAAAGTAGAACTTGACGAGGTAACTGTACCTGCTCCCTTATTGGAAAGTAGTACATCACAGAAACCTGTTTCTGCGACACCTACACCAATTAGTGAGGAAGCTAATGATAATGATCATGAAACTTCAGGACAAGATACTACTGAACCTCGTAGATCAACCAGAGTGAGATCCGCACCAGAGTGGTACGGTAATCCTGTTCTGGAAGTCATGCTGCTAGATCATGATGAACCTACGAACTATGAAGAAGCGATGGTGAGCCCAGATTCCGCAAAATGGCTTGAAGCCATGAAATCTGAGATGGGATCCATGTATGAGAACAAAGTATGGACTTTGGTTGACTTGCCCGATGATCGGCAAGCAATTGAGAATAAATGGATCTTCAATAAGAAGACTGACGCTGACGGTAATATTACTGTCTACAAAGCTCGACTTGTCGCAAAAGGGTTTCGGCAAGTTCAAGAGGTTGACTACGATGAGACCTTCTCACTCGTAGCGATGCTTAAGTCTGTCCGAATCATGTTAGCAATTGCCGCATTTTATGACTATGAAATTTGGTAGATGGATGTCAAAACTGCATTCCTGAATGGATTTCTGGAAGAAGAGTTGTATATGATGCAACCGGAAGGTTTTGTCGATCCAAAGGGAGCTAATAAAGTGTGCAAGCTCCAGCGATCCATTTATGGACAGGTGCAAGCCTCTCGGAGTTGGAATAAATGCTTTGATAGTGTGATCAAAGCATTTGGTTTTATACAGACTTTTGGAGAAGCCTGTATTTACAAGAAAGTGAGTGGGAGCTCTGTAGCATTTCTGATACTATATGTGGATGGCATATTACTGATTGGAAATAATATAGAATTTCTGGATAGCATAAAAGGATACTTGAATAAGAGTTTTTCAATGAAAGACCTCGGTGAAGCTGCTTACATATTAGGCATAAAGATCTATAGAGATAGATCAAGACGCTTAATTGGACTTTCACAAAGCACATACCTTGACAAGATTTTGAAGAAGTTCAAAATGGATCAAGCAAAGAAAGGGTTCTTGCCTGTGTTACAAGGTGTGAAGTTGAGTCAGACTCAATGCCCGACCACTACAGAAGATAGAGAGAAAATGAAAGATGTTCCCTATGCTTCAACCATAGGCTCTATCATGTATGCAATGCTGTGTACCAGACCTGATGTGTGCCTTGCTATAAGTTTAGCAGGGAGGTACCAAAGTAATCCAGGAGTGGATCACTGGACAGTGGTCAAGAACATCCTGAAGTACCTGAAATGGACTAAGGATATGTTTCTCGTATATGGAGGTGACAAAGAGCTCATCGTAAACGGTTACGTTTATGCAAGCTTTGACACTGATCCGGACGATTCTAAATCGCAAACCGGATACGTGTTTACATTAAACGGTGGAGCTGTCAGTTGGTGCAGTTCTAAACAAAGCATTGTGGTGGGACCTACATGTGAAGCGGAGTACATAGCTCCTTCGGAAGCAGCAAATGAAGGAGTCTGGATGAAGGAGTTCATATCCGATCTAGGTGTCATACCTAGTGCATCGGGTCCAATGAAAATCTTTTGTGACAATACTGGTGCAATTGCCTTGGCGAAGGAATCCAGGTTTCACAAAAGAACCAAGCACATCAAAATACGCTTCAATTCCATCCGGGATCTAGTCCAGGTAGGAGACATAGAGATTTGCAAGATACATACGAAGCTGAATGTAGCAGACCCGTTGACTAAGCCTCTTCCACGGGCAAAACATGATCAACACCAAAGCTCCATGGGTGTTAGAATCATTACTGTGTAATCTAGATTATTGACTCTAGTGCAAGTGGGAGACTGAAGGAAATATGCCCTAGAGGCAATAATAAAGTTATTATTTATTTCCTTATATCATGATAGAAGTTTATTATTCATGCTAGAATTGTATTAACCGGAAACATAATACATGTGTGAATACGTAGACAAACAGAGTGTCACTAGTATGCCTCTACTTGACTAGCTCGTTAATCAAAGATGGTTATGTTTCCTAACCATGGACAAAGAGTTGTCATTTGATTAACATGATCACATCATTAGTTGAATGATCTGATTGACATGACCCATTCCATTAGCTTAGCACCCGATCGTTTAGTATGTTGCTATTGCTTTCTTCATGACTTATACATGTTCCTATGACTATGAGATTATGTAACTCCCGTGTGCTGGAGGAACACTTTGTGTGCAACCAAACGTCACAACGTAACTGGGTGATTATAAAGGTGCTCTACAGGTGTCTCCAAAGGTACATGTTGGGTTGACGTATTTCGAGATTAGGATTTTTCACTCCGATCGTCCGAGAGGTATCTCAGGGCCATTTCGGTAATGCACATCACTTAAGCCTTGCAAGCATTGCAACTAATGAGTTAGTTGCGGGATGATGTATTACGGAACGAGTAAAGAGACTTGCCGGTAACGAGATTGAACTAGGTATTGGATACCGACGATCAAATCTCGGGCAAAGAACTATGTATGTTGTTATGCGGTCTGACCGATAAAGATCTTCATAGAATATGTAGGAGCCAATATGGGCATCCAGGTCCCGCTATTGGTTATTGACCGGAGACGTGTCTCGGTCATGTCTACATTGTTCTCGAATCTGTAGGGTCCGCACGCTTAAGGTTTCGATGACAGTTATATTAGGAGTTTAAACGTTTTGATGTACCGAAGGTTGTTTGGAGTCCCGGATGAGATCACGGACATGATGAGGAGTCTCGAAATGGTCGAGACATAAAGATTTATATATTGGAAGCCTATGTTTGGATATCGGAAGTGTTCCGGGTGAAATCGGGATTTTACCGGAGTACCGGGAGGTTACCGGACCCCCCGGGAACTATATGGTCCTTAGTGGGCCTTAGTGGAAGAAGAGGAGAGGCGGCCATGGCTGGGCCGCGCGCCCCTCTGTAGGACCTTGAAGTAGATGTGTCTAGAGGGGGGGGGGGGGTGATTAGACACTTAATGCTAAAGTTGCAATTTTTAAGCCTTTTTGGTTTAAGTGTAGTTTAGGCATAATTTCAGCATTCACAATACATATCAAGCAAGCATGCAAAGAGTGAATAGGCAGCGGAAAGTAAAGCATGCAACTTGCAAGAATGTAAAGGGAAGGGTTTGGAGAATTCAAATGCAATTGGAGACACAGATGTTTTTGCCATGGTTCGGATTGGTGGTGCTATCCTACATCCACGTTGATGGAGACTTCAACCCATGAAGGGTAACAATTGCGCGAGTCCATGGAGGGCTCCACCCATGAAGGGTCCACGAAGAAGCAACCTTGTCTCTCCCACCATGGCCATCGCCCACGAAGGACTTGCCTCACTAGCGGTAGATCTTCACGAAGTAGGCGATCTCCTTGCCCTTACAAACTCCTTGATTCAACTCCACAATCTTGTCGGAGGCTCCCAAGTGACACCTAGCCAATCTAGGAGACACCACTCTCCAAGAAGTAAAAAATGGTGTGTTGATGATGAACTCCTTGCTCTTGTGCTTCAAATGATAGTATCCCCAACACTCAACTCTCTCTCACAGGATTTGGATTTGGTGGAAAGAAGATTTGAGTGGAAAGCAACTTGGGGAAGGCTAGAGATCAAGATTCATATGGTAGGAATGGAATATCTTGGCCTCAACACATGAGTAGGTAGTTCTCTCTCAGAAAATATGAGTTGGAAGTGTAGATGTGTTCTGATGGCTCTCTCCACGAATGAAGAGGAGGTGGAGGGGTATATATAGCCTCCACACAAAATCCAACCGTTACACACAATTTACCAATCTCGGTGGGACCGAATCAACAAACTCGGTCAGACCGAAATAGTAAACCTAGTGACCGTTAGAGATTTTCGGTGGGACCGACTGGATCAACTCGGTGGGACTGATGTGCTAGGGTTAGGGTAAATCCACAACTCGGTTTGACCGATTACTCAAACTCGGTGGGACCGATTTTGGTAATAAGCGAAACAGAGAGTTGGCCAAGCAAACTCGGTGGGGCCGATTGCATATCTCGGTGGGACCGAGGGTATTGCAATAGGTAACAGAGAGTTTGCAAGCCCATCTTGGTGATACCGAGATCCCATCGGTGAGACCGAACTGATTAGGGTTTCTGGCAGTGGCTATGACAAGTGAAACTCGGTGGCGCCGAATAGAAATAATCGGTAGGTCCGAGTTTGGCTTTGGGTTTAGATCGTATGTGGAAGTGGGAAAGTAGCTGAGGATTTTGGAGCATATCATTAAGCACTTGAGCAAGAGGCTCATTAAGCAACACCTCATCCCTCCTTGATAGTATTGGCTTTTCCTATGGACTCAATGTGATCTTGGATCACTAAAATGTAAAATGAAGAGTCTTGAGCTTTAAGCTTTAGCCAATCCTTTGTCCTTAGCATCTTGGAGAACTTCCCACAACCTTTAGTCCATGCCACTCCATTGTTGAACTTATCTGAAACATACTAGATAGAAACGTTAGTCCAACAAGAGATATGTTGTCATTAATTACCAAAACCACCTAGGGAGCACTTGTGCTTTCAATCTCCCCCCTTTTTGGTAATTGATGGCAACATACATCAAAGCTTTAGATAAAGATATAAAGAACAACAAGTAAAGCTTTGGAAGGACATGTAACAAGCATAGGCTCCCCCTACATGTATGCACTCATGTAAATGTGAAATATAGAGGCATGTGAGAGCATAACCATGACAGAGTTGGCAATGTGTTACATGTATCTTGGCCATATGCATCAGAGCAAAAGATTATCAAGGAAAATACCTTCATGCTCATGAGTCCTTCTTGCAAACAGTATGTACATAAGCAAGAATTCCTCATACTCATGATTTTGATGCATACACTTACCTTGTAGTCTTTGGCTGGCTTAGGATGGAATGAACCTGCACAAACAAGGTTAGATAACACAGGTACCTCCACTAGCCAGAGCAAACCAAGGAAGCCACAAGAGAACCAAGACTGGGATGACATGTAGAGAGTGAGTACAAGGTACCACATTGGATTCAACATGTCCCCAAGAGTAAAGATATGCAATGAATTTGACTGATTTCTTTCCCTTAGGTGTCTTGCTCCCCTTGAATCTTACATGGGATATTGGGAGAAGATAGGGAACAGAAAATCAGAGCTGAAAGATACAAATGGATAGAACTTAATGCAAATAAGCACATATGAACATGTCTTTCCTCCAAAAAGACATGTGACATCTCTCCTCTTGAACATCAAGCATCTGGGACATCTGGGATCCTTGAGTATTCTCTCCCCCTGGAAATCTCTTTCTCCCCCTTAATACTTTCTCTCTTGTAGGTTTGGTCCTTGAGACTTTCTCTCCCCCTTGAGCTTTGATGTGATCTCTCTCTCCCCCTTTGACATCAATTTCCAAGAAGGGCTTTCTGGAATCCGTCGTATAGGTTTGGTCCTTGAGACTCAGCACAAAGCAATGGATAAAACTATGATGCTTGTAGAGGACAAGATTCATTGAGTAGAGCTGGATCAGAAGAAATATAGAACAAGTGGCAAACTGTTTTTCCTGTTGCGAAGTCGGTGGCACCGAGTGGCATGTTTCGGTGGTACCGAAAAGATTCGGTTGGACCGAAATTACAAGTCGGTGAAACCGAGTTCGCACAGAGAAAAACACTTGTCACCTCAGCTCACTAGACATGTAGGATCTCACAAAGATTTGCAATGAATTACCTGAAGAATTTGCAAGGAATTGAATGCAAAAAATGCAGAACAAAAACAAAAAAGAAAAGAGAAGAAACTGAAGGATCTAGATGAAGTTTTTTTTGAAAAAGAGAAAGAAAATAAACATGCATGAGACAAATGCAATAACACATAAAAGAAAACAAGAGAACTTCATCTAGAGTTGGGCGGTGACATAGTCACCTATGTTAGAGTATATTGACTTAGGAGTCAAGTGAGAACACTTGATCATAGGTCATACTCATCGTTTAAGCTCAAAATGGGGATACCATTTTTTGTTTAAGCATCTTGATGTATTAACATCTTGTTGAGTTGCTTTGACTCATGTCTTGGAGTAAAGCTTCTCTAAGATGGAATAACATACCTTGGGTGGTGGTGTGGTTCTTGCTCATGTAGTTGAACTTGTGTGGGTGCTCAAGGTTGATGTAGCTCATCAAGAGTTGGGAGCACCACTTGGAGTTTGAGTTCATCTACCTACATGGGTTAGTTCTTGCAAGGAAGAGCACTTGTGTATCCAAAAATGACAATCATGAAGCTCAACATAGAATTTGTCAAAGGATATGTTTGAATGGTTTTGTGCTTCCTTGTCTTCAACCACCATTGTGTAGAGACTTGGTGATGTAGAGATTGCTCAAGATGTGAGTGAGTCGCAATCTCATGGAATTAGATTCAACCAAGCACCTACATGGGTTAGACAACATGCAAGGTACAAATATATCCAAGACATAAGATAGTCATTATAAGAGATATATCATGGATTAGTCATAAGCTCATGTCTTGCATGTATCCAATGGAGTTCCTACTCCAAGTTCGAGCATCAATAATGTTCAATTCACCTCTCAACCTGCAAAATACTTTCTCATCAAGAGGTTTAGTAAATATATCCGCTAATTGCTTATCGGTACGAACATGCTTAAGATCAATGTCACCCTTAGCAACATGGTCTCGAATGAAATGATGATGAACTTCAATATGCTTAGTTCGAGAATGTTGTACATGATTATGACCAATTTTGATAGCACTTTCATTGTCACAAAGCAGTGGAACATGTTTCACATAGATCCCATAATCTTTAAGAGTTTGGTTCATCCAAAGTAATTGAGCACAACATGAACCAGCGGCAATGTACTCCGCTTCGGCGGTGGATAAGGATACCGAGTTTTGTTTCTTGGAAGACCAAGACACAAGAGATCTACCAAGAAATTGACAAGTACCCGAAGTAGATTTTCTATCAACCTTGTCCCCGGCACAATCCGAGTCGGAATAGCCAACAAGATCAAAAGAAGACCTCTTAGGATACCAAATGCCAAAGTTTGGTGTATGAATTAAGTATCTCACTATCCTTTTCACGGCCTTAAGATGACATTATTTAGGAGCAGCTTGATAACGTGCACACATGCACATACTTAGCATAATGTCGGGACGTGAAGCACATAGGTATAACAAAGAACCAATCATAGAGCGATAAACCTTTTGATCAACCGGTTCACCATCTTTGGTCAAATCAAAATGTCCACTAGTAGGCATGGGTGTAGGCATACCTTTGCATTCTTGCATATTGAACTTCTTGAATAAGTCCTTGGTGTACTTCATTTGAGAGACAAATGTACCTTCCTTAGTTTGCTTGATTTGCAAACCGAGAAAGAATTTGAGTTCACTCATCATAGACATCTCAAACTTCTGTGACATTAGCTTTCCAAACTTTTCACTAAAGAGAGGGTTAGTTGAACCAAATATGATATCATCAACATCAATTTGGCATACAAATAGTTCTCCATTAACCCTTTTAGTAAAAAGAGTAGAATCAATTTTACCAATTTCAAAACCACTTGCAATAAGGAACTTTGTCAAGCATTTATACCATGCTCTAGGAGCTTGTTTAAGACCATAAAGAGCTTTGTGAAGTTTGTAAACATGATTTGGTTTCTTAGGATTGATAAAGCCGGGAGGTTGTTTGACATAAACTTCCTCCTCTATTTCACCATTTAGAAAAGCACTTTTAATCTCCATTTGGTACAAGGTGATATTATGGTGATTATCATAGGCAAGTAAGATGCGAATGGACTCAAGTTTAGCAACGGGAGCATATGTCTCACCATAGTCCATACCTTCAACTTGTGTGTACCCTTGGGCGACGAGACGTGCTTTGTTGCGAACCACTTGTCCATCTTCATCTTGCTTGTTGCGAAACACCCATTTGGTACCAATGATGTTGTGGTTGTTGTCGGGCTTCTCAACCAATGTCCGAACTTGGTTTCTCTCAAAGTTGTGTAGCTCTTCATGCATAGCGTTTATCCAATCTGGATCTTCCAGTGCTTCTTCAACCTTCATAGGTTCAATGCTAGAGATGAATGAATAGTTTTCACAAAAGTTAGCTAAACGAGTCTTTGAGCGAGTGATTCTCCCAGTTTGTATATCATTGAAGATTTGCTCGACCGGATGATCTTTGATAATTCTTGCTCGAACTCGTGAGAGCTTTTGCTTGGGTCTTTGTTGAACATCTTCTTCATCTTGTTCTTCTTCTTGGCCTTCTTCATTGTTGACATTGTAGTTCTCTTGTCGTGGTGGAGAAGGAGGTTGTTGATGTTCGTCTTGATGCATTTCCTTGTCTTCTTCATCTTGGTGTGTCCCACTTGTGGATGCTTCCGTATCAATTCTTGGTTCACCTTGTTGTGAAGTAGAAGCTTCCACTTGGACGGACGAGGTACTCTCCTTCACCTCCGTTGGACGAATTTTTCCAATAGGCAAGTCTTGGATTGCTTCTGAAGGGTCTTTGTCTCCTACATCGATTGGCAATTGCTCTACTTGCGAGCCATTAGATTCATCAAACTTCACATCTACCGTCTCTTCAACCTTTCGGGTGAAATTTTTGTAGACACGGTAAGTGTGAGAGTTTGAGCCATAACCAAGTAGAAAACCTTCATGAGATTTAGGAGCAAACTTTGAACGACGATGCTTGTCAAGAATGTAGCACTTTGAGCCGAATACTTGAAAGTATCCAAGTTGGGGTTTGTTACCAGTGAGGAGCTCGTATGCCGTCTTGCCGAGTAGCTTGTGAAGATACAAGCGATTTGTTGCATGACAAGCTGTCTCAACCGCTTCTGCCCAAAAGTGCTTCGGTGTCTTGTATTCATCAAGCATCGTTCTTGCCATTTCGATGAGCGTCTGGTTCTTCCTCTCAACAACTCCATTTTGTTGAGGTGTGTACGTAGCCGAGAACTCGTGTGAAATCCCTTCTTCGTCAAGAAAGGTGTCCACATTTGCGTTCTTGAACTCCGTTCCGTTGTCACTCCGAACCTTCTTGATCTTCACGTCAAACTGATTTTGGGCCTTCCTAGCGAAGTTTTTGAAGATCTTCTGGACCTGTGACTTGTCATTAAGAAAGAACATCCACGTAAATCTTGAAAAATCATCAACTATAACTAGACCAAAAGAATTTCCACCGAGACTCTTGTAGGCGTTGGTACCAAAAAGATCCATATGAAGTAGCTCAAGTGGCCTCCTTGTGGTCATGATGTTCTTCACGAGATGCCTTCCTCCAACCTGTTTACCTGCTTGACAAGCACTGCAAAGTCTATCCTTATCAAATATGACATCGTTAACTCCAAGGATATGATTTCCTTTAATAAGCTTGTCAAGGTTTCTCATGCCAACGTGACCTAGTCATCTATGCCACAACCAACCTTTTGAGGATTCAGCAATAAAGCAAGTTTTAGGTTGTGCCTTTTTAGAGAAATTGACAATGTAAATATCACCTCTACGCATACCGGTAAAGACCATTTTATGATTGTCTCGACGGAATACTTGGCAATCTACCTTAGTAAATAGGACATTCAAACCGAAATCAGCAAGTCTAGATACTGAAAGTAAGTTGTAGCCGAGAGATTCAACGAGCATGACATTTTGAATGGAACTATCATGTGAGATGGCCACCTTACCAAGGCCAACCACTTTACCCTTTGAATTATCACCAAAGGTGACATATTTTCGAGGGCCATAATTTTCAGCAAGCTCACGGAACGTCTCTTCATCTCCGGTCATATGATCAGTACATCCACTATCAAGAACCCATTCCTTTCCTCCTGACGCATATCCCCGAAGATTTGCCATAAGACCAAAATGTCTCATTGCATCATCAAGATCGAAGTCACTATCATCATCATCATCATAGTATCCATGTTCACCATGATCTTGTGACTCATCATTTCCTAGAGAGGGTAATTCATTAGATAAATGATCATCAAAGTAGTCACTTTTATGAATTCTTATAGCTTCGGATATAATAATTCCAACATCTCCTTTAGCACGCTTGAGATTGGTAAGCTCAAATAGACAATCACCAAAACTAGGATCACTAGAGTTCATCTTACTCAAGGCAATAGATTTATGGAGAATTTCATCCAAATTTTTCAAGGAATGATCGGGAAATCGTTCCTCAAGAAATTTCCATATAGTATAGGCACAATTAAGAGTAGGCAAACTAGCAATCAAATTTTTGGGCAATCCTCTAATGATGAGCTCAATAGTTCTAAGATTGCGAATCATGTCAATATCTTCATCTAGGGTAGGATGCAAATGATCAATATGAGGTGTACAAGGGCTAGCAATATACTTGTTCAAATGATATTGATTGAAAATTACAAGCATCTCATTTTTCCACTCATGAAAATACTCTCCATCAAGAATAGGCACTCTATGTCTAAGACTCCCTAAAGTAGACACATCCATCTTCCTCCAATGGTGATTAAACCAAGGCAATGGAGACCAAAGCTCTGATACCACTTGTAGGACCTTGAAGTAGATGTGTCTAGAGGGGGGGTGATTAGACACTTAATGCTAAAGTTGCAATTTTTAAGCCTTTTTGGTTTAAGTGTAGTTTAGGCATAATTTCAGCATTCACAATACATATCAAGCAAGCATGCAAAGAGTGAATAGGCAGCGGAAAGTAAAGCATGCAACTTGCAAGAATGTAAAGGGAAGGGTTTGGAGAATTCAAACGCAATTGGAGACACGGATGTTTTTCCCGTGGTTCGGATAGGTGGTGCTATCCTACATCCACGTTGATGGAGACTTCAACCCACGAAGGGTAACGGTTGCGCGAGTCCACGGAGGGCTCCACCCACGAAGGGTCCACGAAGAAGCAACCTTGTCTATCCCACCATGGCCATCGCCCACGAAGGACTTGCCTCACTAGCGGTAGATCTTCACGAAGTAGGCGATCTCCTTGCCCTTACAAACTCCTTGATTCAACTCCACAATCTTGTCGGAGGCTCCCAAGTGACACCTAGCCAATCTAGGAGACACCACTCTCCAAGAAGTAACAAATGGTGTGTTGATGATGAACTCCTTGCTCTTGTGCTTCAAATGATAGTCTCCCCAACACTCAACTCTCTCTCACAGGATTTAGATTTGGTGGAAAGAAGATTTGAGTGGAAAGCAACTTGGGGAAGGCTAGAGATCAAGATTCATATGGTAGGAATGGAATATCTTGGCCTCAACACATGAGTAGGTAGTTCTCTCTCAGAACATATGAGTTGGAAGTGTAGATGTGTTCTGATGGCTCTCTCCACGAATGAAGAGGAGGTGGAGGGGTGTATATAGCCTCCACACAAAATTCAACCGTTACACACAATTTACAAATCTCGGTGGGACCGAATCAACAAACTCGGTCAGACCGAAATAGTAAACCTAGTGACCATTAGAGATTTTCGGTGGGACCGACTGGATCAACTCAGTGGGACCGATGTGCTAGGGTTAGGGTAAATCCACAACTCGGTTTGACCGATTACTCAAACTCGGTGGGACCGATTTTGGTAATAAGCGAAACAGAGAGTTGGCCAAGCAAACTCGATGGGGCCGATTGCATATCTCGGTGGGACCGAGGGTATTGCAATAGGTAACAGAGAGTTTGCAAGCCCATCTTGGTGAGACCAAGATCCCATCGGTGAGACCGAATTGATTAGGGTTTCTGGCAGTGGCTATGACAAGTGAAACTCGGTGGCGCCGGATAGAAATAATCGGTAGGTCCGAGTTTGGCTTTGGGTTTAGATCATATGTGGAAGTGGGAAAGTAGCTGAGGATTTTGGAGCATATCATTAAGCACTTGAGCAAGAGGCTCATTAAGCAACACCTCATCCCTCCTTGATAGTATTGGCTTTTCCTATGGACTCAATGTGATCTTGGATCACTAAAATGTAAAATGAAGAGTCTTGAGCTTTAAGCTTTAGCCAATCCTTTGTCCTTAGCATCTTGGAGAACTTCCCACAACCTTTAGTCCATGCCACTCTATTGTTGAACTTATCTAAAACATACTAGATAGAAACGTTAGTCCAACAAGAGATATGTTGTCATTAATTACCAAAACCACCTAGGGAGCACTTGTGCTTTCACCCTCCCCCCTAGTCCGAATAGGACAAGGAAAGAGGGGGCCGGCGCCCCCCTCCTTCTCTCTCTCTCTTTTCCACCTAGCGAATCCTATTCCAACTAGGATTGGGGGAGAAGTCCTACTCCCGGAGGGAGTAGGACTCCTCCTGGCGCGCCCTATGATGGCCGGCCGGCCTCCTCCTCTTGAACCTTTATATACGGAGGCAGGGGCACCCTAGAGAGACACAAGTTGATCCACATGATCATATTCTTAGCCGTGTGCGGCGCCCCCTTCCACCATAGTCCTCGATAATATTGTAGCGGTGCTTAGGTGAAGCCCTGCGACGGTAGTACATCAAGATCGTCACCACGCCGTCGTGCTGACGGAACTCTTCCCCGACACTTTGCTGGATCGGAGTCCGGGGATCGTCATCGAGCTGAACGTGTGCTAGAACTCGGAGGTGCCGTACTTTCGATGCTTGATCGGTCGGGCCGTGGAGACGTACGACTACATCAACCAAATGCTTCCGTTGTCGATCTACAAGGGAAAGTAGATCACACTCTCCCCTCTCATTGCTATGCATCACCATGATCTTGCGTGTGCGTAGGAAAATTTTGAAATTACTACGTTCCCCAACAGCTGACAACCAGGTTCATAAAGATCTCCAGGAGTGGGCAGACCAGTGAGCTCAATGATATCAAAGGCTTTGGCTTCGTGATGAACATTGCCGGTCATCCACTCAAGGACCCAAGTCTTCGGATCTTTGTTGTAGCCACGAATGTGAAGAGTGGCATAGAATTGGAGCAGCAACTCTTCGTTCTAGTGCTCTTGGTTGGTGACGAAAGGCAACAATCCAGACTCTTTGAAGCAATCCAGAGCTTCTTCCAAGCAAGGTAGACCAGTTATGGCTTCAGTGTCAAGACACATATGAGGGAAAATGCGACCTTGATTGTACAGAATGCATGAGTAATAACTTTGCTGCGGATAGCTCCAGAACCGATCAGAAGATATTCTTTCCCTTGAGTAGGGGTTCTTGGCGCTATTGAAGAAGGTGTTGTCTGCTTTGAAGCCGTTGACATTGAAGGATCCAGGTGCTGATGCAGGACCTGGAAACCTGGGCAACCTTGGCATTGGCTTCTGTACCTGAGGCCTGTGCTCAACATGATAGTCAAACTAAGGACCAGCAGCAGGCGCAGGAACAGGAGAGTAGCACCATTGGCTTCACTGACTTCTGGCACATTGGTTGGTGCAGGCTCCACATTTGCTTCAGCCATGACAACGTCATTGGCTTCATTTGTGTTGGTGGTGGCAGCCTCAAGATTCTCAACCTCCACTTGATGAGCTGGAGGGTCGAGCACAGACACGTTCTCCTCGAGAACAACTTCTTCAATAATGGGGTGAGTAGAGACACGTTCTTCTTCTTGTGTGTCGTCAGCTGATGCAGCCGGAATGTCTTCAGCAGCTTTAGCCTCAGACTCGGAGACATTCACAGTAGGAGTGGCATCTGGAAACACTTGACGTGCAACAGATTGGTGGGGCACTTCTCCTTCTGGAACGCTTGAAAGAGGGACTTGAGACCTTGGTCCTTTGCGAAGCCTGCGTAACGCTGGTGACGCCTCTGGAGACGGAGTTGGCTGGGCCTCAAAGTCATCTTGTTCTTCTTGCCGGGGTGGTGTGACTTGTTGTTGTGGGTGATCAGCCCATGATGCATCCTGAGCAATTGGCGTTAGAGGACGACCAATGCTGATGAGTTCGCTGTGCGTAAGCACAGGCGATGATACCAAGTTGTGCTCGATCTGAAGAAGAACTACATCATCTTCAACATTGTCATGGTGACCAATGTCTTCAGCAGTGGTGGGATCAGCTGCTGGAATGTCTTTAGCTTCATGAGCCTCTGTGGAAGCAGGCTCATGGACAGTCAGTTGGCGCTCTTGATGTTCAGCTGCAGGGCGAACCATGGAGATAGGTTCAACAACTAAGGGCTCTGTGGGAGCAGCCCGATCCTTCTTGGTCTTGCGCTTCTTCTTGGAGGGAGCAGCATCAGAGGCTTCAGGATGTTTCCTCTTTCTCGCTTCAGCCTTAGCAGTCCTCATCTTCTTCAGTTCTGAAGCGGTTGACATGACCTTTGGCTTCGAGCCAGTCATGCTGGCTGGGAAGACAATGGGATGTGCTTCCTGCCTTGGTGCTTCAAGTTCGGCCACAGCTGGCTTCTTCAGTTTCTATGGCTTTGGCGGTGCAGGCGCTTCATCAGATTCAGCGTCATCTGCAGGCTCATCCACGGCTGTCCCTTGAACCATGATATGAGTGATGAGACCTTCCAGGTTGTAGAAGGGCCCAACAAGATTGGGTTCAGCTTCGCGGGTGCCATCGGCACGGGGAGCAGAAGGGCCAAGGTTGAAGTCTAGTCCCAATGACTTCTTGTTTTGCTTAGATGAATTCTTGGCAAATTGGAAGTTGCGTTTGAACAGATTGTCGTCACGACACGATAGCAATGACGATGGGTGAGCATCCGCAGGCTGTGGTCCACGGACCATGCAGGGATAGAAGCCTTGTTCAATGGCTTCATCTCTGGACCTGGGTTGAAGATTTCTGTATAGGATGTCTCCCCAAGGTCGCTTGATGGCATTTTTCTCAGCATATTCCTGGGTCACAAACCGGTACTTGAACCATTGTTCTGCCCAATATCTTCGAATCCATTGGATTCGGGTCTTGCGCTGATCGTAATCCTCTTTAGGATCTGTCTTGTAAAGCTCTGAGAGGTCATCAGGCAAATCTCTTGACGTTCCCCCACGACGCTGCATGCCACCCTTCCTTACTGATTTCTCTGCAGCCATGAACTTCAAACTGAATGGCGTCAACACGTTCAAAGGCTTCAAAGGCTTTCGCTTGCTGGACAAATAGGAACTGGCTTCGGGAGAATTTATATGATGCTGTAAGAATTCTGCAAATGAATGCAGACTATGAGAACCAAGGGATTCTCCCACGGACATGTACCTGTGATAGCATTAAGGTGCGAGGTAAGGGGAAGATGTCATATGCATTCTCAGAAGATTTTGAAGATAAATCAGTTGAGAAGACATTGGCCTCATCGTGCGAAGACATTCACTCATAGATAAGGGGTTGGTTCCAGATTTGTATGAATCCACGGATCAGTACAAGTGAGGAATCTAACTACTTTGTGAAGCATAAGTGAACATACTAGGCATATTATGAGATGCAGTATGAAATAACTCCAACTTGTGTGAACAGAAACTGCTTGTGGTAGAAAGTGATGAATCTATAGGATCAAAGGGGTCGTAAAAAGGAAGTTTTATTTACCACACGAAGAACTGCTAGACGGAGTGGAAGAGGAGGCCGAGCAGTTCGATCGTCCGTGCCCTAACTTGGCGACGGAGGATACCTACGGCGACGGCGGAGAAGACGATGTCCGTGGCCGGCGTGAAGGCGGCGTCAGAGAGGTCGCGACAGCTAAGAGCTTCGTCACCGGCGTCGTCGAGGGCTAGCGGTGGCGCTAGGGTTTGTGCGAGAGTGGAAGAAAGGATAATGACTGTGGTGAGACATGTATTTATAGGGACAGGGACGACACAGTGTTATTACACAGGTGCCCCTAGCGATTCACATCTGAAGGACACGTGGCCATCATGCAACATATCGGAGGTTGTTCCATGTTCCCACGCACGCCTGGATTGTCGGGTGGTCGTTCCCACTTCTTCGGGTTTCAGGTGAAGGAATTAGCATTGAAAGCGGACTTAATGTTTGTCTCTGTATCTTCTGCTGACAAGGACGCAGAGAAGACATTTGATAGTTTCAAGAGAATGCATATGATTTGGAGAGATAGAGTTTGAGATAGAAAGCATAGAGAGGTTAGGGTCCGATCACATTCACTTAGTTCAAAAGATTCAACAAGAAGACATAGCTATAAGTGAATGCTGTAGAGGACAGAACACTAGTATATATATATATATATATATATATATATATATATATATATATATATATAATCAACATAGTGAAGATAATCATGAAGACAGGTTGAGATTGAAGCCAAACCAAATGTGAAGACATAGCAAATGCAACGCATGGGTGAAACACTTCAAACAGAAGAATTTGGTGGTGGTGTTACCCACTGTATAGGAAGTATTAGACCCAGACACGGCGCACAATTATCGTGGCGCTCCGAAGTCAAATTCCACATTAATGTATTCACACTTAGAATGTATCTCTTCATTGATTGAAGATATACTTTACTTCGTGTGTTGCACATCTAAGTCATCAATATGCATAAGTGTTAGGATGTGTGCCTGATCACAGGACATTTGAGGATTCCAAGATATTTAGCTCACACCGTAACTTGCAAAATCTCTTCTCATCCAAGGGCTTGGTGAAGATATCTGCCAATTGCTCTTTAGTGTTGACGTGTATGATATCAATATCTTCCTTCACAACATGATCTCTGAGAAAGTGATGACGAATTTCAATGTGCTTTGTCTTCGAGTGCTGAACCAGGTTGTTGGCAATCTTGATGGCGCTTTCGTTGTCGCAGTAGAGTGGCACTTGCTTCAGATGAATGCCATAGTCTTTGAGTGTTTGCTTCATCCACAGAAGCTGAGCGCAGCAAGATCCAGCAGCAATGTATTCAGATTCAGCAGTGGAGAGAGATACACAGTTCTGCTTCTTTGAAGACCAACATACAAGTGATCATCCCAGAAAATGACATGTGCCTGATGTAGACTTGCGATCCACCTTGTCACCAGCATAATCAGCATCCGAGAATCCAACCAGATCAAACTCTGAGCCCTTTGGATACCATAATCCTAGTGTTGGGGTGTAAGCCAAATATCGAAGAATTCGCTTCACAGCTAAGTGATGCGATTCCTTTGGTGCCGCTTGGAATCGAGCACAGATGCAAACACTAAGCATAATATCTAGCCTAGATGCACATAAATAAAGTAAAGAACCAATCATGGAGCGGTATACCTTTTGATCGAACTCTTTACCATTGTCGTCGGGACCCAGATGATGTTTGGCTGGCATTGGCATCGTGAAGCCTTTGTAGTCTTGCATACCAAATTTTTCAGGCAATCTTTGAGGTACTTCTCTTGAGATATGAAGATGCCGTTGCATTGCTGACGTATTTGAAGACCAAGGAAGAACTTCAGCTCACCCATCATGGACATCTAATATTGCTCTTGCATCATATATCCAAACTCTTCACTGTATTTCTGATTGGTGCAGCCGAAGATAATGTCATCCACATATATTTGGCACACAAACAGTTCACCATCATATGTCTTCGTGAAGAGAGTGGGGTCGAGGGAACCTGATTTGAAGCCCTTGCTCTTCAGGAAGTCTTTGAGTGTGTCATACCAAGCCCGAGGGGCTTGTTTGAGGCCATACAGTGCCTTGTTGAGCTTGTACACCATGTCAGGATGTTTTGGATCTTCAAAGGCAGGCGGTTGTGGAACATACACTTCTTCTTCAATCTTGCCATTGAGAAAAGTGCTCTTCACATCCATTTGATATAGAAGTATGTTATGATGATTCGCATAGGCTAGCAGTATGCGTATGGCTTCAAGTCTGGCCACAGGAGCAAATGTTTCATCAAAGTCAATCCCTTCAACTTGAGTGTACCCTTGAGCAACGAGATGAGCTTTGTTTCTAACAACTTGACCATGCTCATCTTGCTTGTTGCGATATATCCATTTGGTGCCTATTATATTGTGCTTGCGAGGATCAGGACGCTTAACCAGTTCCCATACATTATTCAGCTCAAACTGTTGAAGCTCTTCTTGCATAGCTTGAATCCATTCAGGTTCCATGAAGGCTTCTTCAACTTTCTTAGGTTCAGATATTGAGACGAATGCAAAGTGCCCACAGAAATTTGCTAGCTGTGTTGCCCTTGAACGAGTGAGTGGACCTAGTGCATTGATGCTATCAATTATTCTCCCAATCTGTACTTCATTTGCAACATGAGGATGTACAGGACGAAGATTTTGCTCTTGCTGATCATTGTCATTGTTAGAGGGATTGTCTTCAGGCTGAGAATTGTCTTCAGGTTGATCAGGTGCGGAGATGATAAGTTCCTCTTCAGGTTGAGCTTCAGACAGTATGATTTCTCCAGTTCCCATAAGTTTGATTGATTCACTGGATGGAACTTCATCTAGCACATTTGGCAGGTGCTCTCTTTGTGAGCCGTTTGTCTCATCAAACCGCACATCCATTGTTTCAACCACTTTATAGTGAAAAAGGTTGAAGACTCTGTAGGAGCGCGAATCCTTTCCATATCCAAGCATAAAACCCTCATGTGCTTTTGGTGCAAATTTTGAAGTGTGATGTGGATCCTTGATCCAGCACCTGGCGCCAAATACTCTGAAGTAACTGACATTTGGATTCTTGCCAATAAGGAGCTCATAGGATGTCTTGTTCAGAAGCTTGTGAAGATAAACATGATTGATGATATGGCATGCAGTATCAATGGCTGCCGGCCAGAATTTTCTTGGAGTCTTGTATTCATCAAGCATCGTCCGGGCCATCTCAATAAGTGTTCTGTTCTTGCGTTCGATGACGCCATTCTGCTGTGGCGTGTACGGAGCTGAGAATTCATGTGTGATGCCTAAGGTACCAAGATATGTATCTAGGCCAGTGTTCTTGAATTCAGTGCCATTGTCACTTCTGATGTGCTTTATCTTGGCGCCATAGTTGTTCATTGCTCGACTGGCGAAGCGTCTGAAGACATCCTGCACTTCAGTCTTGTAGAGGATTATATGCACCCAAGTATATCTTGAATAATCATCAACAATGACAAAGCCATAGAGACAAGCAGTAGTAGTAAGAGTTGAGTAATGAGTGGGACCGAAAAGATCCATGTGGAGCAGTTCGAAGGGTTGAGTCGTTGTCATGATTGTCTTCGAGGGATGCTTGGCCCTCGTCATCTTTCCTGCTTCACAGGCACCGCATAAGTGATCCTTCTTGAACTTGATGCCCTCGATGCCTATGACATGCTTCTTTCTTGCAAGGGTGTGGAGGTTCCTCATGCCAGCATGCCCTAGCCTCCGATGCCAGAGCCAGCATTCAGAAGCTTTTGCTAGAAGACATACTGCAAGTTGTGGTCCTGCTGAGAAATCTACCACGTACAAATCATCTTTCCGCTACCCTTCAAACACTAGAGACTTGTCAGATTCCATTAGTACAAGGCAACGATATTTTCCAAACATCACAATCATGTTTAAATCACAAAGTATTGAGACATACATTAAGTTGAAACCAAGGGATTCAACAAGCATGACTTTATCCATGTGTTGATCCTTTGAGATTGCAACTCTACCTAGACCCAATACCTTGCTTTTACCAGTGTCAGCAAATGTGATGTGACTTTTGTCAGATGGACGTAAAGTTGAGTCCATGAGAAGGCTTCGCTTGCCAGTCATGTGATTTGTACACCCACTATCAATAATCCATTCTGAAGCAGTTGGTGTCGTACCCTACAGTGCAGTTAGGGGGATAGGCTTCACGAAGAGAATTGTGAAGCAAAAACATTTGACGAACCAGTGGATTATTAAAGCTTAGATCGAGATTAGGACTGATAGGGAAAGTAGCAAGTGATTCAGGAACAAAGTACATAATAAGACCATTTGGGCATTTGATCTTGCGCCCTACAAGATGTTTAAGGTCCCCAGCAATAGTGTCAGACAATTTTGGTTTTCGGCTGGAGACCTTTCCCTGCAAAACAGAGTTAAGCTTTCTTAGCCACCCACATCTTCAAGGGTGGCTTCAAAGCAATGAGTCTAAGTGCAGCATCTGAGAACTTTGGCTTTGGAGCCCTAGCAAAAAGTCTTGCAGGTGGACAATAGTACTCATAAGAATAAGCAGAATAGTTCTTGGTCTTATGAACATGACGGTTTGATGAAACGCGCTCATATTCACAGGCCTGAGTATGGTTTCCCTACAAAACATTTGCGTTAGTGCGACTCAGGTGAGTCCTCTGTCTGTATGAAGCCTTTGGATAGTATGAAGCCTGTGGTCTGGGGTTTGTCTTCTTCACCTGTGGTGTCATGATGACATTCACAAGAAGATTCTCCAAACACCTTTTCGGCACCCAGATCTTCTTCATAGGCGGTCCATTCCTGCAGTTAGTACCAATATACCTAGAAAACACTTCACCATTCTGATTCTTAAACATTTTATAGTTTGCATCAAAGGATTCATCAATAACAATGGGATTAGCACAAGTGAAGCCAGATAGGGTGGATGGATCTGCTGAAGGTTCCTTTGCAGCAACCCATGTGGTTTTGGGGTACTGCTCAGGTTTCCAGTAAGAGCCATCAACATTCATTTTCCTTTAGAACCCAACACCCTCTTTCCTAGGGTTTCGGTTCAGGATCTGCCTTTTGAGGACATCACATAGTGTATGATGCCCTTTGAGACTTTTGTACATCCCTGTTTCAAGCAGTGTCTTCAACCTAGCATTCTCATCAGCAATAGCAGTGGTATCCTCAGCAGAGGGGTTAGTTACCACATCAACAGTTGAAGATATTGCAATAGTAGCAGCAGTAGAACATTCAACAATAGAAGTAGCGTTATCACGCTCAATGCATTTAAGACATGGTGGTTCAAATCCTTCCTGAGCTGAACTGATCTATTCGGCGCAAAGTGACTCGTTTTCCTTTTGAAGATCTTCATGAGCCGCTCTCAATTTCTCAAGATCTTGCTTCCTTTGAAGATAATCATAGGAAAACCTTTCATGAGTTGTTGAGAGCGTTTCATGACGACTTTCAAGTTCCTCATACTTAACGTGAAGATTTTTTATATCTTCAATTAAGGACTGAGATCGAGTCATTTCAGCGTCTAACAAATCATCGCTTTTGTCTAACAGTTTTTGAATGTGTTCCATAGCTTTCTGTTGTTCAGTTGCAATTTTAGCAAGTGTTTTGTAGCTGGGTTTGGAACCACAATCAGAGTCATCGTCACTAGATGTTTGATAGTGAGTAGTGCGTGTGTTTACCTTGGCACCGCGTGCCATGAAGCAGTAGGAAGGAGCGGAGTAGTCCTTGTCATTTGCATCGGTGTCGGTGATGAAGTCATTGTCTTCAGTGTTGAAGATGGACTTGGCAACGTATGTTGTAGCCAAACTCACAACGCCAAAATCGGACTCCTCCTCATACTCCACCTCCGCCTCCTCAGAAGCGGACTCCTCCTCAGAATCCATTTCCTTGCCAACAAACGCACATGCCTTGCCAGATGAGCTCTTCTTGTGTGATGAAGACTTGGAAGAAGAATTTGAGTATTTCTTCTTCTTCTTGTCATCAGAGTCATACTCCTTGCTCTTCTTCTTCTTCTTGTTCTCATTGTCCCACTGTGGACACTCAGAGATGTAGTGGCCAGGTTTCTTGCACTTGTGACATGTTCTCTTCTTGTAGTCATGAGCAGAAGCTTCATCATTCCTTGAGCTTGATCATGAAGACTTTCTGAAGCCTTTCTTCTTGGTGAATTTTTGGAACTTCTTCACAAGCATAGCAAGCTCCTTTCCAATGTCTTCAAGATCATCAGAACTGCTGTCAGATTCTTCTTCAGATGAGGAGACAGCCTTTGCCTTCAAGGCACGAGTTCGCCCATAGTTGGGACCATAGATGTCTCTTTTCTCAGAAAGCTCAAACTCCTGTGTGTTGAGCCTCTCAAGTATGTCAGACGGATTGAGTGTCTTGAAATCAGGACATTCTTGAATCGTCAGGGCTAGGGTGTCAAACGAACTATCAAGTGATCTCAGGAGTGTCTTGATGACTTCATGCTTGGTGATCTCAGTAGTGCCGAGGGCTTGAAGCTCATTTGTGATGACAGTGAGTCGATCAAACGTGAGCTGGACATTCTCATTGTCATTTCTCTTGAAGCGGTTAAAGAGGTTGCAAAGGACACTGATTCTCTGATCTCTCTGGGTTGATACGCCTTCGTTGACCTTGGAGAGCTAGTCCTAGACTAGCTTAGATGTTTCCAAAGCACTCACGCGGCCATACTTTCCTTTGGTCAGATGACCACAGATGATATTCTTTGCAGTAGAGTCCAGTTGAACGAACTTCTTGACATCAGCAGCAGTGACACCTTCTCCAGCCTTGGGAATGCCGTTCTTGACGACATACCATAGGTCGACATCAATGGCTTCAAGATGCATGCGCATCTTATTCTTCCAGTAGGGATATTCAGTTCCGTCGAAGACGGGGCATGCAACAGAGACTTTAATTATCCCTGCAGTCGACATAGCTAAAACTCCAAGTGGTTAAACCGAATCACGCAGAACAAGGGAGTACCTTGCTCTGATACCAATTGAAAGTGCTAGTGATCGACTAGAGGGGGGGGGGGGGGTGAATAGGCGGTTTTTATGAAAGTCTTCAAAACATGTAAGTTTCGAAGACAAATGATAGAAATAAACCTATTACCATGCAGCGGAAGCTAGACTACACTAGGCAAACCATAGTCAAGTATTCAATGAAGTGAAAGCACAATGACTAATAGCAGCTAGGCAGTAAGGATCAGGTAGGAAGATATTGTGAAGCCAATCAGAACAAGTAATCACTCAGTGAAGTCAAATGGTGACGCAATCGTACAATGACTTCACAAGGACCAATAGTAAGTAAAGGGAAGGGAAGGATGAAACCAGTGACTCGTTGAAGACAATGATTTGTTGGACCAGTTCCAGTTGCTGTGACAACTGTACGTCTGGTTAGGGAGGCTGAGATTCAACTCAGGAGACCTCGTCTTCACCTTATTCCCCTTGAGCTAAGGACACCCAGTCCTCGCCCAATCACTCTGGTAAGTCTTCAAGGTAGACTTCCAAACCTTCACAGACCTCGTTCACCGGCGATCCACAATGACTCTTGGATGCTCAGAACGCGACACCTAACCGGCTGGAGGATTCACAGTCCTCAAGTGTAATAAGTCTTCAGATCACACAGGCAGGAAGACTTAAGTGATGCCTAACACTCTTTGGCTCTGGGTGGTTAGGGCTTTATCCTCTCAAGGAATTCTCTCTCAAAGGCTTCAAGGTGGGTTGCTCTCAAACGACGGAAGCCGTGCTTTAACTCTGAGCAGCCAATCGTTTATGGTTGTAGGGGGTGGGCTATTTATAGCCACTAGGCAACCCGACCTGATTTGTCCGAAATGACCCTGGGTCACTAAGGAACTGACACGTGTTCCAACGGTCAGATTTCAAACACACACGGCAACTTTACTTGTGCTACAAGCACAGGTGACTTATCCAACTCTGGACAAGATTTGCTCTCATAGTCTTCACTCAAAGACATAGGATTTTGGTTAAGCATCACTTTAGTCATTCTGACTGGTTCTCTTGGACCCCACTTAACAGTACGGTGGTTCCTATGACTCAACAAAGAAAAACACAGAACGACAAAACTGCTAAGTCTTCACGCTCCATAGTCTTCACGCAATGTCTTCTCTTGTCATAGTCTTCACATACCACCTTTGACTTCAATGTCTTCATACATTTTTAGGGGCCATCTCTGGTAGGAAAACCGAATTAATGAGGGACTTCTACCTGTGTTATCCTGCAATTCTCACAAACACATTAGTCCCTCAACTAGGTTTGTCGTCAATACTCCAAAACAAACTAGGGGTGGCACTAGATGCACTTACAAAGCAATACATAGAAGTAACTCCCAAGGGTTTGAATATAACATGGCAATTGGTTCTACCTCAACAACTACTTCCCAACCCACAAGTTAATGACATCCTAATCATGCAATGTTTGAGGGTTGGAACTAATGCATAAAAACTGGGTAATAATGGGATATGATCAAAGTGTTACTTGCCTTGCTGACGATCCATGAATCCTAGAGACTCTTAGTAACATGCTTCGCACTCCGGGAATTCTATCGCAAGCAAACAATAACATACATAAGTAACAAGCAACGATGCACAAGCAAAACTCAAATAAGAGAAATTGACCAGAAAGTTCAACTTAAGAACTCCGGTACGCAAAAAGAATCAAACCAAACGGAGAACGAAACTCAAACGGCAAAACAAAGAAGCTTCGTTTACTAATATGAAACTAGGTCAAATTTTATAGTAACAAAAACTTGCTTGACTTGATTAAACGGAAATAGGGTTTCGAGACGAAACTCCAGGCGCTTGAATCGCCTGATTCCGACTAACGAGCAAAAAGATAAACATAAACTAAGATCGGATCAGAAATCGCGATCAGAAAAATCGCGGAATAAATCCGATAAAAGAAAACTGACGAACGGACTAACGAACGAGCGTTCGTTAGCTGTATCTAACGGGCGAAGAACCTTTGTTAAAACGAACGTTCGGATGAACGTCCACTAACTAGAAAAACCGAGAAAAACCGGCGAAACAAAAAAAACCGGATCTAGGGTTTCTAAAAAAAACTGAACGGTCTTTATAAAAAAACCAGCGGCGGGGCACGGCGGCTACCTCCGGCGGGAGGTCCGGCAAGGCGAGGCAGCGGCGGGGCGGCGGCTTGTGGGGCGGCGGCGGCAGGCGGCGGGGCTGCGGTGGGGTGTTTGGGGCGGCGGCGGCAGGCGGCGGGGCTGCGGTGGGGTGTTTGGGGCGGCGGGGCGGTGGTATATAAAGGGGCGGGGGGGGGGGGGGGGACTTGGAGTAGGGGGCAAGGCGCGGCGGCGGAGGCGGAGTCCGGCTCGGACTTTGCCCGAGTCGGTGGCGCGGCGGCGCTCGCGCGCGAGGAGGCGGCTGCCTGGCACGGTTGGGCCTTAGGCCCAGTTGGCGCGGGAACCCCCTTTTTTTAAATGATTTCGCCGACTGAAATAAAATCCTAAAAAAATTAAAAAATCTAAAAATGCCAAAATAAATTTTCACTGTCTAAATAAAATATTTAGGACGAGTTAAACATTTTCTTGGCCCTAAAATGAAAATTTGAAAACGTGCAATTTTTTTTCTAATGCAAATAAAATCCGAATAAAACCAAATAAAATCCAATAAATGATTTTAATATTTTTCCTCTGATATTTCAATTATTTTGGAGAAGTCATATTATCTCCACTCATTTGATTTAATATGAAATATTTCTCGGAGAGAAAGAAAAAAATTTATTAAAATCAAAATCCTCGTTTCATTATTTAATAAAAGTCAAATATGAAAACCGGAAAATCCCCAACTCTCTGTGTGGGTCCTTGAGTTGCTTAGGATTGCGGAACGGAAATGCAATAAAACATGATATGCATGGATGATCTATGTATAACATTCCAAATTGAAAGTTTGGGATGTTACAAACCTACCCCCCTTAAGATGAATCTCGCCCTCGAGATTCGGGTTGGCTAGAAAATAGGTATGGGTGGTCCTTGCGGAGATCATCCTCTCGTTCCCAGGTAGCTTCATCATCGGTATGGTGGCTCCACTGAACTTTGCAAAACTTGATAACCTTACTGCAGGTGACTCTGCTGGCAAACTCAAGAATCTTAACTGGCTTCTCCTCGTAAGTCAAATCACTGTCCAACTGAATCGCCTCCAAGGGTACTGTATCTCTTAATGGTATATCAGCCATCTCAGCATGACACTTCTTCAGCTGTGAAACGTTGAACATCGTGGACTCCTGACAATCCCTCAGGTAACTCCAAGTTGTAGGCAACTTCTCCCATCCGTTCCAAAATGCGATACGGTCCTACAAATCTCGGGGCTAACTTTCCTTTAACTCCAAAACGTTTCACTCCTCGCAAGGGCGATACTCGCAGATATGCTTTGTCCCCAATTTCGTAGGTTACCTCCTTGCGTTTTGAGTCTACATAACTCTTCTGCCTGGACTGAGCAATCTTCAGTCGGTCTCGGATCAATTTTACCTTCTCCCCAGATTCTTTAATCAAGTCTGGTCCAAACAACTGTCGGTCTCCTACCTCATCCCACATCAACGGTGTTCTGCACCTACATCCATACAAGGCTTCAAACGGTGCCATCTTCAAACTGGCTTGGTAGCTATTGTTGTATGAGAACTCTGCATACGGCAAATTGTCATCCGAACTAGATCCAAAATCTAGCGCATGGGCTCTCAACATGTCCTCCAAAATTTGATTGACTCTCTCAGTCTGTCCATCTGTCTACGGGTGAAACGCTATACTAAACTCCAACCTCGTTCCCAAAGTCTGGTGTAACTGATGCCAAAACTTTGAAGTAAACTGTGTTCCTCGATCTAATACGATGGTCCTCGGAACTCCATGCAGACATATGATCCTGGACATATAGATCTTGGCCAACTTTGCACTTGTATAGGTGGTTTTCACTGGGATGAAGTGGGCTACTTTGGTCAAACGATCAACTACTACCCATATGGAATCATATCCTACTTTAGTCATGGGTAATCCGGTGATAAAGTCCATGCCAAGTTTATCCCACTTCCATTCAGGTATCGGCATAGGTTGTAACAGTCCTGCTGGCTTCTGATGTTCTGCCTTAACTCTCTGACATACATCACATACGGCTACATACTCAGCAATATCCTTCTTCATACCAGTCCACCAGAAATGTTCCTTCAAATCCAAATACATCTTGGTGTTTCTGGGGTGTATCAAGTATGGTGAGTCATGGGCCTCTTGAAGTATTAACTTCCCAATCTCCTGGTTATTGGGCACATAAACTCGGTCCTCAAACCATAGGGTATCGTGCTCATCTTCACGAAAACCTTTGGCCTTTCCCTTGCCCATCTTCTCCTTTATCTCGGCAATCTCTTTGTCATCCTTCTGAGCTTCTCGAATTTTGTCCAGCAATGTAGACTGGACCTCCATTGTTGCAATGAACCTTCTAGGTACAATCTCTAACCGAAGTTCCATGATGTCCTTTGCTAATTCCTTCGGCGGTCCTTTACTTTCAAGGATATTAGCATAACTCTTCCGACTCAATGCGACTGCTATGACATTGGCCTTTCCTAAATGATAGTGTAGTTTCATGTCATAATCCTTTATAAGCTCCAACCATCTCCTCTGCCTAAGGTTCAGCTCCTTTTGGGCGAAGATGTACTTCAAACTCTTGTGATCCATGTACACATCACAATTGTTTCCAATAAGGTAATGTCTCCAAGTCTTCATCGGATGCACTACGGCTGCTAGCTCCAAATCATGCGTAGCATAATTCAACTCATGAGGTTTTAGTTGTCGTGAGGCATACGAAACAACTCTTCCGTCCTGCATAAGCACACATCCAAGTCCTAAGCGAGAGGCGTCGCAATACACTTGGAATTCCTTATGTATATCTGGCAGTACTAGCACTGGGGCTGTAGTTAAACGTTTTTTCAACTCCTGGAAACTTGCTTCACAATCTTCTGTCCATTTAAACTTGGTATCCTTCTTCAATAGTTCAGTCATTGGTTTTGCAATCTTGGAAAAATTCTCAATGAATCTCCGGTAGTATCCTGCGAGTCCTAGAAAACTGCGGATCTCGCTAACTGAGGTGGGTGCCAACCATTCAGTGACTGACTGAACCTTGCTGGGGTCTACTGCTATACCTTCTCCGGATATAACATGTCCAAGGAATCCAACTTCCTTCATCCAAAACTCGCATTTGCTAAACTTAGCATACAACTGGTGTTCCCTGAGCTTCTCGAGAACTAAACGCAAATGCTCTTTGTGCTCCTCCTCGTTCTTAGAGTATACCATGATATCATCAATAAATACCACAACAAACTTGTCCAAATACTCCATGAACACCTTGTTCATCATGCTCATGAAATAGGCAGGGGCGTTAGTCAGTCCAAATGACATGACCGTGTACTCGTATAATCCATATCGCGTTGTGAACGCCGCCTTTGGTATGTCCTTCTCTCGTATCTTCAACTGATGATACCCTAACCGTAAATCGATCTTTGAGAACACTTTAGCTCCTTGCAACTGATCAAACAGATCGTTGATCATCGGCAGTGGGTACTTGTTCTTTATCGTCACTTCATTCAAGGCTCGATAATTAACAACCATCCTTAGGGATTTATCTTTCTTCTCAACCAAAAGTATTGGGGCTCCCCAAGGTGAGGAACTCCTTCGGATGTATCCTTTCTCCAATAACTCCTTGATTTGTTTCTTAATTTCCTCCAGATCATTCGCAGGCATCCGGTAGGGTCTCTTGGATATTGGTCATGTTCCTGGTAACAGCTCTATCAAAAACTCAATATCTCTGTCCGGTGGCATGCCTGGTAACTCCTCTGGGAAAACATCCGGGTAATCCTTTACTACCGGCACTTCCTCCTGAACAACTCCCATAAGGGCATTCACTTGGCTCCTTTTAGGCACATGCCTAGACACATACTTAATCATTTTTCCCTCCGGGGTGGTGAGATAAATCGACTTACTCGCACAGTCAATGCTTCCTCCATACTTTGACATCCAGTCCATACCCAATATCACATCCAATCCTTGCGACTCCAAAATAATTAGGTCGGACGGAAACACATGTGTGCCAATGGTTAAGGGTATCTGGTCACACAATCGGCTAGCCATATATTCTGCTCTGGGTGAACTCACTAAAAGAGGGGTCCTAAGGGTTTGGGAGGGTAGTTTAAACTTATCCACGAATCCCCTTGATATGTATGAATGCGATGCACCAGTATCGAAAAGAACAAGAGCGGTAAATGACTTAACCAAAAACTTACCTATTACCGCGTCCGGCTGCTCTTCAACCTCCTCCACGTTAACGTGGTTCACTTGTCCTTTGTTGAATGGATTGGGCTTCTTCCCAGCGCTATCATTTCCGTTTCCATTCCTTCCTTCGGGGCAATCATTGTTGGGGAACGTAGTAATTTCAAAAAATTTCCTACGCACACGTAAGATCATGGTGATGCATAGCAACAAGAGGGGAGAGTGTTTTCTACGTACCCTCGTAGACCGATAGCGGAAGCGTTATGACAACGCGGTTGATGTAGTCGTACGTCTTCACGGCCGGACCGATCAACCACCGAAACTACGGCACCTCCGAGTTCTAGCACACATTCAGCTCGATGACGATCCCCGGACTCCGATCCAGCAAAGTGTCGGGGAAGAGTTCCGTCAGCACGACGGCATGGTGACGATCTTGATGTACTAATGTCGCAGGGCTTCGCCTAAGCACTGCTACAATATTATCGAGGACTATGGTGGAAGGGGGCACCGCACACGGCTAAGATTATGATCACGTGGATCAACTTGTGTCTCTAGGGGGTGCCCCTGCCTCCGTATATAAAGGCTCAAGGGGGGGGGGGGGCCAAGAGGAGGCGCGCCAGGAGGAGTCCTACTCCCTCCGGGAGTAGGACTCCCCCCCTTACCTAGTTGGAATAGGATTCTTGGAGGGGGGAAAGAGGAGAGAGAGGAGGAAGGGGGGCCAACCCCCTCTCCTTGTCCTATTCGGACCAAGGGGGGAGAGGCGCGCGGCCCATCTCTGGCCACCTCTCCTCTCTTCCACTAAGGCCCACTAAGGCCCATATACCTCCCGGGGGGTTCCGGTAACCTCCCGGTACTCCGGTAAAATCCCGATTTCACCCGGAACACTTCCGATATCCAAACATAGGCTTCCAATATATCAATCTTAATGTCTCGACCATTTCGAGACTCCTCGTCATGTCCGTGATCACATCCGGGACTCCGAACTCCTTCGGTACATCAAAACTCAAAAACTCATAATATAACTGTCATTGAAACCTTAAGCGTGCGGACCCTACGGGTTCGAGAACAATGTAGACATGACCGAGACTCGTCTCCGGTCAATAACCAATAGTGGAACCTGGATGCTCATATTGGCACCTACATATTCTACGAATATCTTTATCGGTCAGACCGCATAACAACATAACTTGTTCCCTTTGTCATCGGTATGTTACTTGCCCGAGATTCGATCGTCGGTATCCAATACCTAGTTCAATCTCGTTACTGGCAAGTCTCTTTACTCATTCACTAATACATCATCCCGCAACTAACTCATTAGTTGCAATGCTTGCAAGGCTTAAGTGATGTGCATTACCGAGAGGGCCCAGAGATACCTCTCCGATGATCGGAGTGACAAATCCTAATCTCGAAATACGCCAACCCAACATGTACCTTTGGAGACACCTATAGAGCACCTTTATAATCACCCAGTTACGTTGTGACGTTTGGTAGCACACAAAGTGTTCCTCCGGCACACGGGAGTTGCATAATCTCATAGTCATAGGAACATGTATAAGTCATGAAGAAAGCAATAGCAACATACTAAACAATCGGGTGCTAAGCTAATGAAATGGGTCATGTCAATCAGATCATTCAACTAATGATGTGATCCCATTAATCAAATGACAACTCTTTGTTCATGGTTAGGAAACATAACCATCTTTGATTAACGAGCTAGTCAAGTAGAGGCATAATAGTGACACTCTGTTTGTCTATGTATTCACACATGTATTATGTTTCCGGTTAATACAATTCTAGCATGAATAATAAACTTTTATCATGGTATAAGGAAATAAATAATAACTTTATTATTGCCTCTAGGGCATATTTCCTTCAGTCTCCCACTTGCACTAGAGTCAATAATCTAGATTACACAGTAATGATTCAAACACCCATGGAGCCTTGGTGCTGATCATGTTTTGCTCGTGGAAGAGGCTTAGTCAACGGGTCTGCTACATTCAGATCCGTATGTATCTTGCAAATCTCTATGTCTCCCACCTGGACTAGATCCCGGAAGGAATTGAAGCGTCTTTTGATGTGCTTGGGTCTCTTGTGAAATCTGGATTCCTTCGCCAAGGCAATTGCACCAGTATTGTCACAAAAGATTTTCATTAAACCCGATGCACTAGGTATGACACCTAGATCGAATATGAACTCCTTCATCCAGACTCCTTCGTTTGCTGCTTCTGAAGCAGCTATGTACTCCGCTTCACATGTAGATCCCGCCACGACGCTTTGTTTAGAACTGCACCAACTGACAGCTCCACCGTTTAATGTAAACGCGTATCCGGTTTGCGATTTAGAATCGTCCGGATCAGTGTCAAAGTTTGCATCAACGTAACCGTTTACGATGAGCTCTTTGTCACCTCCATATACGAGAAACATATCCTTAGTCCTTTTCAGGTACTTCAGGATGTTCTTGACCGCTGTCCAGTGATCCACTCCTGGATTACTTTGGTACCGCCCTGTTAGACTTATAGCAAGGCACACATCAGGTCTGGTACACAGCATCGCATACATGATAGAGCCTATGGCTGAAGCATAGGGAACACCTTTCATTTTTTTCTCTATCTTCTGCAGTGGTCGGGCATTGAGTCTGACTCAATTTCACACCTTGTAGCACAGGCAAGAACCCTTTCTTTGCTTGATCCATTTTGAACTTCTTCAAAATCTTGTCTAGGTATGTGCTTTGTGAAAGCCCAATTAAGCGTCTTGATCTATCTCTATAGATATTAATGCCTAATATGTAAGCAGCTTCACCGAGGTCTTTCGTTGAAAAACTCTTATTCAGGTATCCCTTTATGCTATCCAGAAATTCTATGTCATTTCCAATCAGTAATATGTCATCCACATATAATATCAGAAATGCTATAGAGCTCCCACTCACTTTCTGGTAAATACAGGCTTCTCCGAAAGTCTGTATAAAACCAAATGCTTTGATCACACTATCAAAGCGTTTATTCCAACTCCGAGAGGATTACCGTACAGGATTACCATACATTCATCATGATCTAGTAGCATGACTTCCAGAACAGGATTACCATACCACTCTGGTGTGGATGTCACTCTGGTTGATCTACGAGGTTCAGTAGTATCTTGTTCTGAAGTTTCATGATCATTATCATTAGCTTCCTCACTTATTGGTGTAGGTGTCACAGAAACAGGTTACTGTGATGCATTACTCTCCAACACGGGAGCAGGTACAGTTACCTCGTCAAGTTCTACTTTCCTCCCACTCACTTCTTTCGAGAGAAACTCCTTCTCCAGAAAGTTTCCGAACTTAGCAACAAAAGTCTTGCCTTCGGATCTGTGATAGAAGGTGTATCGAATAGTCTCCTTTGGATATCCTATGAAGACACATTTCTCCGATTTGGGTTTGAGCTTATCAGGTTGAAGCTTTTTCACGTAAGCATCGCAACCCCAAACTTTCAGAAACGACAACTTTGGTTTCTTGCCAAACCATAGTTCATAAGGCGTCGTCTCAACGGATTTTGATGGTGCCCTATTTAACGTGAATGCGGCCGTCTCTAAAGCATAACCCCAAAACGATAGCGGTAAATCAGTAAGAGACATCATAGATCGTACCATATCTAGTAAAGTACGATTACGACATTCGGACACACCATTACGCTGTGGTGTTCCGGGTGGCTTGAGTTGCGAAACTATTCCGCATTTTTTCAAATGTGCACCAAACTCGTAACTCAAATATTCTCTTCCACGATCAGATCATAGAAACTTTATTTTCTTGTTACGATAATTTTCAACTTCACTCTGAAATTCTTTGAACTTTTCAAATGTTTCAGACTTGTGTTTCATTAAGTAGATATACCCATATCTGCTTAAGTCATCTGTGAAGTTAAGAAAATAATGATATCCGCCACGAGGCTCAATATTCATCGGACCACATACATCTGTATGTATGATTTCCAACAAATCTGTTGCTCTCTCCATAGTACCGGAGAACAGCGTTTTAGTCATCTTGCCCATGAGGCACAGTTTGCAAGTACCAAGTGATTCATAATCAAGTGGTTCCAAAAGTCCATCAGTATGGAGTTTCTTCATGCGCTTTACACCGATATGACCTAAACGGCAGTGCCACAAATAAGTTGCACCATCATTATCAACTCTGCATCTTTTGGCTTCAACATTATGAATATGTGTGTCACTACTATCAAGATTCAATAAGAATAGACCATTCTTCAAGGGTGCATGACCATAAAAGATATTACTCATATAAATAGAACAACCATTATTCTCTGATTTAAATGAATAACCGTCTCGCATCAAACAAGATCCAGATATAATGTTCATGCTTAACGCTGGCACCAAATAACAACTATTTAGGTCTAATATTAATCCCGAAGGTAGATGTAGAGGTAGCATGCCGACCGCGATCACATCGACTTTGGAACCATTTCCCACGCGCATCGTCACCTCGTCCTTAGCCAATCTTCGCTTAATCTGTAGTCCCTGTTTCGAGTTGCAAATATTAGCAACAGAACCAGTATCAAATACCCAGGTGCTACTGCGAGCATTAGTAAGGTACACATCAATAACATGTATATCACATATACCTTTGTTCACCTTGCCATCCTTCTTATCTGCCAAATACTTGGGGCAGTTCCGCTTCCAGTGACCAGTCTGCTTGCAGTAGAAGCACTCAGTTTCAGGCTTAGGTCCAGACTTGGGTTTCTTCTCTTGAGCAGCAACTTGCTTGTTCTTCTTCTTGAAGTTCCCCTTCTTCTTCCCTTTGCCCTTTTTCTTGAAACTAGTGGTCTTGTTGACCATCAACACTTGATGCTCCTTCTTGATTTCTACCTCCGCAGCTTTCAGCATCGCAAAGAGCTCGGGAATAGTCTTATTCATCCCTTGCATATTATAGTTCATCACGAAGCTCTTGTAGCTTGGTGGAAGTGATTGGAGAATTCTGTCAATGACGCTATCATCTGGAAGATTAACTCCCAATTGAATCAAGTGATTACAATACCCAGACATCTTGAGTATATGCTCACTGACAGAACTGTTCTCCTCCATCTTGCAGTATTGAACTTATTGGAGACTTCATATCTCTCAATCCGGGCATTTGCTTGAAATATTATCTTCAACTCCTGGAACATCTCATATGCCCCATGACGTTCAAAATGTCGTTGAAGTCCCGGTTCTAAGCCGTAAAGCATGGCACATTGAACTATTGAGTAGTCATCAGCTTTGCTCGGCCAGACGTTCATAACATCTGGTGTTGCTCCAGCAGCAGGCCTGGCACCCAGCGGTGCTTCTAGGACGTAATTCTTTTGTGCAGCAATGAGGATAATCCTCAAGTTACGGACCCAGTCCATGTAATTTCTACCATCGTCTTTCAACTTTGCTTTCTCAAGGAACACATTAAAATTCAACGGAACAACAGCACGGGCCATCTATCCACAATCAAACATACATAAGCAAGATACTTATCAGGTACTAAGTTCATGATAAATTTAGGTTCAATTAATCATATTACCTAAGAACTCCCACTTAGATAGATATCCATCTAATCCTCTAAGTGATTACGTGATCCAAATTAACTAAACCATTTCCGATCATCACGTGAGATGGAGTAGTTTCATTGGTGAACATCACTATGTTGATCATATCTACTATATGATTCACGCTCGACCTTTCGATCTCCGTGTTCCGAGGCCATATCTGTATATGCTTGGCTCGTCAAGTATAACCTGAGTATTCCGCGTGTGCAACTGTTTTGCACCCGCTGTATTTGAACGTAGAGCCTATCACACCCGAACATCACGTGGTGTCTCAGCACGAAGAACTTTTGCAACGGTGCACACTCAGGGAGAACACTTCTTGATAATTTAGTGAGAGATCATCTTATAATGCTACCGTCAATCAAAGCAAGATAAGATGCATAAAAATAAACATCACATGCAATCAATATAAGTGATATGCTATGGCAATCATCATCTTGTGCTTGTGATCTCCATCTCCGAAGCACCGTCGTGATCACTATTGTCACCGGCGCGACACCTTGATCTCCATCGTAGTATCGTTGTCGTCTCGCCAATCTTATGCTTCCACGACTATCGCTACCGCTTAGTGATAAAGTAAAGCATTACATCGCGATTGCATTGCATACAATAAAGCGAGAACCATATGGCTCTTGCCAGTTGCCGATAACTTGGTTAGAAAACATGATCATCTCATACAATAAAATTTAGCATCATGTCTTGACCATATCACATCACAACATGCCCTGCAAAAACAAGTTCGACGTCCTCTACTTTGTTGTTGCAAGTTTTTACGTGGCTGCTACGGGCTTAAGCAAGAACCAATCTTACCTACGCATCAAAACCACAACGATAGTTTGTCATGTTGGTGCTGTTTTAACCTTCGCCGAGACCGGGCGTAGCCACACTCAGTTCAACTAAAGTTGGAGAAACTATCACCCGCACGCCACCTATGTGCAAAGCACGTCGGGAGAACCGGTCTCGCGTAAGCGTACGCATAATGTCGGTCCGGGCCACTTTGTCCAACAATACCGCCGAACCAAAGTATGACATGCTGGTAAGCAGTATGACTTATATCGCCCACAACTCACTTGTGTTATACTCGTGCATATTACATCAACGCATAAAACCAGGCTCGGATGCCATTGTTGGGGAACGTAGTAATTTCAAAAAATTTCCTACGCACACGCAAGATCATGGTGATGCATAGCAACGAGAGGGGAGAGTGTTGTCTACGTACCCTCGTAGACCGATAGCGGAAGCGTTATGACAACGCGGTTGATGTAGTCGTACGTCTTCACGGCCCGACCGATCAAGCACCAAAACTACGGCACCTCCGAGTTCTAGCACATGTTCGGCTCGATGACGATCCCCGGACTCCGATCCAGAAAAGTGTCGGGGAAGAGTTCCGTCAGCACGACGGCGTGGTGACGATCTTGATGTAATAGTGTCGCAGGGCTTCGCCTAAGCACTGCTACAATATTATCGAGGACTATGGTGGAAGGGGGCACCGCGCACGGCTAAGAATATGATCACGTGGATCAACTTGTGTCTCTAGGGGGTGCCCCTGCCTCCGTATATAAAGGCTCAAGGGGGGGGGGGGGGGCGGCGGCCGGCCAAGAGGAGGCACGCCAGGAGGAGTCCTACTCCCTCCGGGGGTAGGACTCCCCCCTTTCCTAGTTGGAATAGGATTCGTGGAGGGGGAAAGAGGAGAGAGAGGAGGAAGGGGGGCCAACCCCCTCTCCTTGTCCTATTCGGACCAAGGGGGGGAGAGGCGCACGGCCCATCTCTCGCCACCTCTCCTCTCTTCCACTAAGGCCCACTAAGGCCCATATACCTCCCGGGGGGTTCCGGTAACCTCCCGGTACTCCGATAAAATCCCGATTTCACCCAGAACACTCCCGATATCCAAACATAGGCTTCCAATATATCAATCTTTATGTCTTGACCATTTCGAGACTCCTTGTCATGTCCGTGATCACATCCGGGACTCCGAACTCCTTCGGTACATCAAAACTCATAAACTCATAATATAACTGTCATCGAAACCTTAAGAGTGCGGACCCTACGGGTTCGAGAACAATGTAGACATGACCGAGACTCGTCTCCGGTCAATAACCAATAGCGGAACCTGGATGCTCATATTGGCTTCTACATATTCTACGAAGATCTTTATCGGTCAGACCGCATAACAACATACGTTGTTCCCTTTGTCATCGGTATGTTACTTGCCCGAGATTCGATCGTCGGTATCCAATACCTAGTTCAATCTCGTTACCGGCAAGTCTCTTTACTCGTTCCGTAATACATCATCCCGCAACTAACTCATTAGTTGCAATGCTTGGAAGGCTTAAGTGATGTGCATTACCGAGAGGGCCCAGAGATACCTCTCCGACGATCAGAGTGACAAATCCTAATCTCGAAATACGCCAACCCAACATGTACCTTTGGAGACACCTGTAGAGCACCTTTATAATCACCCAGTTACGTTGTGACGTTTGGTAGCACACAAAGTGTTCCTCTGGCACACGGGAGTTGCATAATCTCATAGTCATAGGAACATGCATAAGTCATGAAGAAAGAAATAGCAACATACTAAACGATCGGGTGCTAAGCTAATGAAATGGGTCATGTCAATTAGATCATTCAACTAATGATGTGATCTTGTTAATCAAATGACAACTCTTTGTCCATGGTTAGGAAACATAACCATCTTTGATTAACGAGCTAGTCAAGTAGAGGCATACTAGTGACACTCTGTTGGTCTATGTATTCACACATGTATTATGTTTCCGGTTAATACAATTCTAGAACGAATAATAAACTTTTATCATGATATAAGGAAATAAATAATAACTTTATTATTGCCTCTAGGGCATATTTCCTTCAATCATTTGCATAGTGCCCTGTCTTCCCGCACTTAAAACAGGTAACCTGACTTAAGTCTCTTTTGGCGGGAGTCGGCGGGTTGGAGCGGTTCTGATTGTTGTTAGCTCCATTTCCATTCTTAGCACCACTGTGGTTATGTGATCCTCCTCCAGTGTGGTTGTGACCTCCATGGTTATGAACAAGTCCTCCCGAGTTCGGGGTTAGGCGAGACTTCTGTTGAGCTCCTGAGTTATACTTCCCTTGTCCATACTTTCTCTTGCGGCTCTCAATCTGCTGCTGTTTCCCTTCAATCATAAGAGCCTTATATACCAACTCCTAGTAGTTGTTGAAGGTTGCTACCATCAACTGCATGCTCATCTCATCATTCAGCCCTTCCATAAACTTCTCCTGCTTCGCGGCATCTGTGGCCACATCATCAGGGGCGTAGCGTGATAACTTGCTAAACTCATCCACGTACTGAGCCACAGTACGGTTCCCCTGGCGTAAGTTGCGAAACTCCCGCTTCTTCATTTGCATAGCTCTAGTGGAGACATGGGCTGTGCGGAAAGCTTGCTGAAACTGGTCCCAAGTGACATTGGCTATAGGAAAAGTGGCTGTGTAATTCTCCCACCATGAGGCTGCTGGTCCATCCAATTGATGTGCGGCAAAGCACACCTTCTCAGCATCTGTGCAACCTGCGGTGTTCAACTCCCTTCCAATACGGCGTAGCCAATCATCAGCAACTATAGGCTGGGTGCTACTGGAAAACACCGACGGCTGTAACCTTAGAAAACGGGCTAGGTTGTCCACTAGCGGTGGGTTGTTGTTGTTGTTATTGTTGTTGCCCTGGTTCTGAACTAGCAATTGCATCAAGGCATTCTGCTGCTGGATCAATTGGGTGAGCTCTGGCAGGAAAGCAAAACTGGTGTCATGTCTCGGAGGCATCTGATGGGTTTAGATGGAAGAGATTATAATAGAAAAGGGGTCTAATGAGAAAGCACTACCCATATGCATATGAGACAAACACAATCATTTCACTCAATCAATCAAGCAAGGGCATACAAACGGTCTAGAACTATCGCAAAAGTGCTCACTACTACTATATACATGGGGAAAATACTACTAATATATGGTAGTCATCTTGAAATTTTGATCGATTGAAGATTCCATGATGTCTGCTCCAGCTTCGTATTCAAAGTCATCATCACTAGGGTCGGAGTCGGTGTCGTCGATGATGATGTAGTCCTCAGGGCGTATTTCCTCGGGTTCTTCTTCTTCTATTGGTGCTGGTCTCCCATGAATACTCCGATCTTCTTGACTAGGTCGTCATTCTTCTCCAATAGTGTCTTGATTTCCTCCTCATATCCATCGCGGGTAAACTTGAGTTCTTCCTCCAGTTCGATGATCCTAGTCTTCACCTTCTTCAAGTCCATCATGTCCGCACACATCTAGTTCTCCTGACATCGAACGTGCTGGTTTAACTCCTGGATGAAAGCTGCAATGGATCTATCCTTCTTAGTGCTGATTACTTCCCATTGCTCGTCTCGGCGCCCACATATTTGGTAAATAGTATCCTTAAGCTCCCTGTTGTAAACTTCTCCAATGCGTCCCATGGTGATGTGAGCTGCCATACTCTTTCCTAAACTCCAGGTTGGTGCGTCGTAGGAAAATTCTATGGGTTTAGAGGTTGGTGAGAACGTCCTTCCTAGAACTTGTACTTGAATCATCCAGCGCTCTTCTTCTGGTAAAGTGGCGTTGTACGTCCCGGTGAAGCTTGGTATTCCAATATTCAAGTACCTAATGACTTCCTTCAAGTGGCGTCCAAAAGGTGTGTCTTCATCCGGTTGTGCAAACTTGTTCTTCTTCTCCGTCATCCTAAAGAGTAGAAAATGGAGAGGAGTCAGAAATGAGTAGAGAAGTGTGACCTAGGGTTTATCTTAGTGGTTGTGTCCTACACTCAGCGTGTGCTCTGATACCATCTTGTAGCGACCCGACCTCAGATGGTCAAGTCTCTGTGCTTTAGTGTTATCCCAGGATCGGTAATGCTGACACACACAGTACTCAAGGATTTATAACAGAGTAGCAATCACACACTTATTACATCGAAAAGTCTCCAAAGAGAACTTATTAAAATAATATGGCTTAAGGCCATCTAATGCGATAACAGCGGAAGGCTTGGAAGATAAGGTGAGTCCATCAACTCCAACGGCATAGCTGAGCTGCACGGCAACGACCTAACGAACCTTACTCCTCGTCTGAAAAGTCTGCAACATAATACGTTGCAGCCCAAAAATGGGTCAGCACATGGAATAAGCTGGCAATGTAACACAGTAGAGCAAGAACAAAATAATGCTAACACTACATGCATGTATGGCTGGTGGAAAGCTCTATGGTTACAGTTTTTGCGAAAAGCCAATTTTTCCCTACAACAAAGGAATAGCTTTTTATTTAACTATCATGGTGGTTGAAACATCATTGAGAAGGTAGCCCCAACTCAATCCCAATTAAAGTGATTAGCAACCCAACAATATTAATTAAACATGGTGAGATACATGTGATAAACCAAGTACTAGATACTCAAGAATTGTCCATGACCGGGGACACGGCTAACCATGATTAGATTGTACACTCTGCAGAGGTTTGTGCACTTTTCCCCACAAGAATCGATCGCCTCCGTTGGATTTCTCGCACTACAGGGTGTTTGAGAAATGGATGACCGAGACACAGTCTTTCAGAAACGTTAACTCTCTACTCCGGGTAGACCATACCAAACCTACAAAACCCACTACCTGCTGATCTACCTCTTCAAGAGCTTCACGTAACTTACTCAACTATGCTAGAGCCCATAATAGCTTGTGGCTGCACACGGAAGTTTCTAGCATGAATCATCTCAGTTCCCTTTTAGCCTGGGTGGCGCTCCATAGGAAGATCACACGGATACCCCGGCATTTCCAAAAAAAACAGACAACACTGGGTTCCCCAGGTGCCTCAATCCACCGAGTTGTTTGATTAAGTTGCGACCTTAAGTTGAATCATTAATTAACAATCTCACAGCTGTCATGAATTTCACTCAAACCCAAACCACGTCTACGAGCATAGCATAGCAATATAAGCAATACGTAGAAGTAACTCCCAAGGGTTTGAATATAACAGGGCAATAGGTTCTACCTCAGCAACTACTTCCCAACCCACAAGTTAATGACATCCTAATCATGCAATGTTTGAGGGTTGGAACTAATGCATAAAAACTGGGTAATAATGGGATATGATCAAAGTGTTACTTGCCTTGCTGACGATCCGTGAATCCTAGAGACTCGTAGTAACACGCTTCGCACTACGGGAATTCTATCGCAAGCAAACAATAACATACATAAGTAACAAGCAACGATGCACAAGCAAAACTCAAATAAGAGAGGTTGACCAGAAAATTCAACTTAAGAACTCCGGTACGCAAAAAGAATCAAACCAAACGGAGCAACCAAACTCAAACGGCGAAAGAAAGAAGCTTCGTTTACTAATCTGAAACTAGGTCAAATTTTACAATAACAAAAACTTGTTTGAGTTGATTAAACGGAAAGAGGGTTTTGAGACGAAACTCCATGCGCTTGAATCGCCTGATTCTGACTAACGAGCGAAAAGATAAACAGAAACTAAGATCGGATCAGAAATCGCGATCAGAAAAATCACGGAATAAATCTGATAAAAGAAAACCGACGAACGGACTAATGAACGAGCATTCGTTAGCTGTATCTAACGGGCGAAGAACCGTTTGTTAAAACGAACATTCGAAGGAACATCCGCAAACTAGAAGAACCGAGAAAAACCGGCGAAACCAAAAAAAGGATCTAGGGTTTCTAAAAAAACCAAACGGTCTTTATAAAAAAACCGGCGGCGGGGCGCGGCGGCTACCTCCGGCGGGAGGTCCGGCGAGGCGAGGCAGTGGCGGGGCGGCGGCGCCGGCGGCTAGGCGGCGCGGGCGGCGGGGCTGCGGTGGTGTGTTTGGGGCGGCGGTATATAAAGGGGCGGGGGGGGGGGACCTGGAGTAGGGGGCAAGGCGCGGCGGCGGAGGCGGAGTCTGGCTCGGACTCTGTCCGAGTCGACGGTGCTCGCGCGCGGGGAGGCGGCGGCGACCTGGCGCGGCTGGGCCTTAGGCCCAGTCGACGCGGGAACCCCCCTTTTTTTTAAATAATTTCGCCGACCGAAATAAAATCCTAAAAAAATAAAAAAAATCTAAAAATGCCAAAATAAATTTTCACTGTCTAAATAAAATATTTAGGACGAGTTGAACATTTTCTTGGCCCTAAAATGAAATTTTGAAAACGTGCAATTTTTTTCTAATGCAAATAAAATCCGAATAAAACCAAATAAAATCCAATAAATGATTTTAACATTTTTCCTGCGATATTTCAATTATTTTAGAGAAGTCATATTATCTCCACTCATTTGATTTAATATGAAATATTTCTCGGAGAGAAAGAAAAAAATTATTAAAATCAAAATCCTCGTTTCATTATTTGATAAAAATCAAATATGAAAACCGGAAAATCCCCAACTCTCCTCGTGGGTCCTTGAGTTGCTTAGGATTGCGGGAGGATTGCAGAACGGAAATGCAATAAAACATGATATGCATGGATGATCTATGTATAACATTCCAAATTGAAAATTTGGGATGTTACAAGAGAGCAACTCAAAGAGGAACACAAGAAGAACTGTCAAGTAGACAATATCTAATCACACATATGCTAAACCCACATGCACATAAAGGAGATACAAGGATCTATGTCAACACAAGAGAATATAAAGGTAACTAGTTCATCCCAATCCTTGAAGGAGAGAGGTCTTGAATCCTAGGAGGATCTTCCCATGAAGGGGTCTTTAATCCACTTTAGGGATCTTCTCACATGGAGGTCTTAAACTCCATGGGAGTGGTAAGTGGATGAGAAATGCTCTATCTCAAATGAGCTCTAACCTTTGCTAACCCTAAAAGGAGGGCGGGTAGTCTATTTATAGTGCTAGTACAAGTTGGGACGAAATGAAGGGGTACATGGGCCTCTGGCCCGATCTCTGCGCACATGTAGGTGCCAGATGTTCGGCCTGGGGGCCGGATGTCTAGCGGCGCACGAAGAGCAGGATGTCTAGGGTCTTGGCCGAATGTCCAAGCTGGGCTGGCCCGATTCCTGCTGCTCTCTGGATACGTCGCGTCAGATATCTGGGCGGGGCGGGATGTCCAGGCTGGTCGGGCTGGATGTCCGAGCATGGGCCGGATGTCCGGTCCTGTAGCACATCGGCTGCTGGTCTTCTGTTGGAGCTATGGCCTCCAGGTGCCGGATGTTCGGCGGTTGTAGACTTTCAGCGGTTCCTCTCGTTGAGCTTCTTCATCCATGTACTTGGAGACTTGTCCATGATTCCGAGCATCTCCGAGAGGGTCTTATTGATACCTAAGCACACATAGCATTCTGGATTGAGGTAGTAGCCATGTCTCACATGGATCATATGGAAGCTCATTAAGGAGAGATGTCACCTCGGTCTCGATAGCTCTTGCACATGCTCGTGTCATTGGTCCACTTGGCATTTAGGGAGACGAAGTAGGTCCATGGGGATGATCGTAGGCTCCACATAATCTCACCCCTCCCCTTTGGGAAAGATCTAACCCTGGATCAAAAACCTCTTCACCATGGAAGGGAGATAGATCCTTGACATCGTAGATGTCGTTCACGTTGTACTCATTGCGTGGAATGTCGATCTTGTATGCATTGTTGTTGTAGCGTGCTAGCACCTGGAAGGGTCCATCAGCGCGAGGTAGCAACTTGTACTTGTGCTCGTTGGGGAATCGGTCTTTCCGTAGATGTAGCCACTCAAGATCTCCGGTGTTGAACACCATGGGGTGCTTGTTGATGTTGACCTTGGTCGCAAGGCATTGTACTTGGTGCTCAATGGTGTGCATTGTATCTTCAAGCACCTTCTTGAGGTAGGTTGATTGTGCGCTCGCGTCCATGTTGATGCGCTCTTGTAGTGGTAGCGGTAGAATGTCCAATGGCGACAATGGGTTGAATCCGTAGACGACCTCGAAGGGGGACTTGCCGGTAGTAGAATGTCTTGCCCGATTGAAGGCATACTCAGCGATGGTTAAGCATTCCTCCCATTCCTTGATGTTCTTCTTGATCAACACACGAAGGAGAGTCGATAACGCCTGGTTGGTGACCTCCGTTTGGCCGTCGATTTGCAGATGGTATGCCGATGAGAAGAGTAGCTTGATTCCGAGCTTGGAGCATAGTGTCTTACAAAAGTAGCTAAGGAACTGTCGTGGTCTGATACAATCATCTTGGGCACTCCATGAAATCCCAAGATTTCCCTACAAAAGATATATGCAACATGTGAAACATCGTCTATCTTTTTGCAAGGAATAGTGTGCCATCTTAGAGAAACGGTCCACAACGACAAATACCGAATCCTTGCCATTTTGAGTTCGTGGCAAACCAAGCACAAAACGCATACTAATGTCTTCCCATAGTTGGTATGAAATAGGAAGTGGCATATAGAGTCCATTGGATTGAGCGATAGACTAAGCTTTGCGACATGTAGAGCATCGATTGGTGTAGCATGAGACGTCATGAAACACCTTGGGCTAAAAGTAATTCTTGGAGAGCATGGCGAATGTCTAGTCGCATCCAAAGTGTCCCATAAGTCCTGCACCATGAGCCTCTTGCAAAAGCAACAAATGAAGAGTAGACTTGGGGATACTGATACGCCCATTTTGCATCATGTTTTCCTGTTGATATTTATTGCAATTTGTATTGTTATTTTACTTTATTATATGATTCTTATGCCTTTTCTCTCTCATTTGCAAGTTTCACATGAAGAGGGGAGATTACCGGCAGCTGGAATTCTGGATAAAAAGGGCTATATTGGAGACACCTACTTTGCACAACTCCAAATGACCTAAAAATTTATGGAGAATTATTTTGGAATATATAAAAATTATTGGGGAAAGAAACATCAGTAGGGGACCCACCAGGCAGCCACAAGCCTGGGAGGCTGGACTTGTGGGAACCCTGGCAGGCCTTTGAAGCCCATCTTATGATATAAGATGCTAGTTGACATAGAAAAAATCAGAAGGAAGGTTTCGGGACGAAGTGCCGCCGTCTCGAGGCAGAACCTGGGCAGGATCACTTTTGCTCTCTGGCGGAGCGATTCCGCCGGGGAAACTTCCCTCCGGGAGGGAAAAATCGAAGCCATCATCATCACCAATGATACTCTCATGCGGGAGGACCAATCTTCATCAACATCTTCCATCAACACCATCTCATCTCAAACCCTAGTTCATCTCTTGTATTCAATCTTTGCTTCAAAACCTTAGATTGGTACCTATGGGTTGCTAGTAGTGTTGATTACATCTTGTAGTTGATGCTAGTTGGTTTATTTGGTAGAGGATTATATGTTCAGATCCTTAATGACATTCAATACCCCTCTAATCTTGAACATGAATATGATTTGTGAGTAGTTACTTTTGTTTTTGAGGACATGGGAGAAGTCCGGTTATAAGTAATCATGTGAATTTGGTATTCGTTCAATATTTTGATGATATGTATGTTGTTACTTCCTTTAGTGGTGTCATGTGATCGTCGACTACATGACACTTCACCTTGCTTGGTCCTAAGGGAAGGCATTGTAGAGTAGTAATTAGATGATGGGTTGCTAGAGTGACAGAAGCTTAAACCCTAGTTTATGCGCTATTCTGTAAGGGACTAATTTGGATCCATATGTTTCATGCTATTGTTAGATTTATCTTAAATCTTCTTTCGTAGTTGCAGATGCTTGAGAAAGGGGGTAATCATAATTGGGAGGCTTGTTCAAGTAATAACAACACCCAAGCACCAGTGGAAAAATTGACAAATTTGACGTTAGGGCAAAAGTATTTCACAAACTAAACTGTTTTGAAAATATTTCACACCGCTGACCCTTTTGTGTAATGCCTAATAGTAAGGCGGTACACAGAGTGCAGCACCTTACAGACATGCACTGCATAGTGTAATGCATCACCTTGCTGTCAGGCGTTGCACAGGTGGAGGGCCTGAGTGATTGGCGCTGCGTTGGTTTTCCCTTGAAGAGGAAAGGGTGATGCAGCAAAGTAGCGTAAGTATTTCGCTCAGTTTTTGAGAACCAAGGTATCAATCCAGTAGGAGACTACACGTAAGTCCCTCGTACCTACACAAACAAATAAGAACCTCGCAACCAACGCGATAAAGGGGTTGTCAATCCCTTCACGGTCACTTACGAGAGTGAGATCTAATGGAGATAATAATAATAAGATACATATTTTTGGTATTCTTATGATATAGATTGAAAGTAAAGATTGCAAAATAAAATAGATTGGAAACTTATATGATAAAAGAGAGACCCGGGGGCCATATGTTTCACTAGTGGCTTCTCTCAAGATAGCATAAGTATTACGGTGGGTGAACAAATTACTGTCGAGCAATTGATATAAAAGTGCATAATTATGAGAATATCTAGGCATGATCATGTATATAGGCATCACATCTGCGACAAGTAGATCGAAATGATTCCTCATCTACTACTATTACTCCACACACCGACCGCTATCCAGCATGCATCTAGAGTATTATGTTCATAAGAACAAAGTAACGCATTAGGCAAGATGACATGATGTAGAGGGATAAACTCAAGCAATATGATATAAACCCCATCTTTTTATCCTCGATGGCAACAATACAATACGTGCCTTGGCGCCCCTGCTGTCACTGGGAAAGGACACCGCGAGATTGAACCCAAAGCCAAGCACTTCTCCCATTGCAAGAAAGATCAATCTAGTAGGCCAAACCAAACTGATAATTCGAAGAGACTTGCAAAGATAACCAATCATACATAAAAGATTTCAGAGAAGAATCAAATATTGTTCATAGATAAACTTGATCATAAACCCACAATTCATCGGATCTCGATAAACACACTGCAAAAAGAGTTACATCAAATAGATCTCCAAGAAGATCGAGGAGAACATTGTATTGAGATCCAAAGAGAGAGAAGAATCCATCTAGCTAATAACTATGGACCAAAAGGTCCGAAGTAAACTACTCACACATCATCGGAGGGGCCATGGAGTTGATGTAGAGGCCCTCCGTGATGGCTTCCTCCTCCGTTAGAGCTTCGGAAAAGGCCCCAAGATGGGATCTCTTGGGTGCAGAAGGTTGCGACGGTGGAAATAGGGTTTCGTGGTGCTCCTGGCTGTTTTTGGGGTATATGAATATATATAAGAGGAAGAAGTAGGTCGGTGGAGCCACGAGGGGCCCACGAGGGTGGAGGGTGCGCCCCTACCTCGTGGCCTCCTCGTTGGTTGCTTGACGTCCACTCCAAGTCCCCTGGATCACGTTTGTTCCAAAGATAACTCTCCCAAAGGTTTTATTCCGTTTGGATTCCATTTGATATTCCTTTTCTGTGAAACACTGAAATAAGCAAAACCAACAATTTGCACTGGGCCTTGGGTTAGTAGGTTAGTCCCAAAAATAATATAAAAGTGTATAAATAAGCCCATTAACATCCAAAATAGATAATATAATAGCATGGAACAATCAAAAATTATAGATACGTTGGAGACATATCAAGCATCCCCAAGCTTAATTCCTACTCGTCCTCGAGTAGGTAAATGATAAAAACAGAATTTTTGATGTGGAATGCTACCTGGCATAATTCTCAATGTAATTTTACTTTATTGTGGCATGAATTTTCAGATCCAAAAGATTCAATACAAAAGTTTAATATTGACATAAAAATAATAATACTTCAAGCATAATAACTAAGCAATCATGTCTTCTCAAAATAACATGGCAAAAGAAAGTTCATCCCTACAAAATCATATAGTTTGGTCATGCGCCATTTTCGTCACACAAGAATGCTCTCATCTTGCACAACCCCAATGACAAGCCAAGCAATTGTTTCATACTTTAGTAATCTCAAACTTTTTTCAACTTTCACGCAATACATGAGCGTGAGCCATGGATATAGCACTATGGGTGGAATAGAATAATGATAGGGGGTTATGTGGAGAAGACAAAAAAGAAAAAGTCTCACATCGGAGAGGCTAATCAACGGGCTAGGGAGATGCCCATCAATTGATGTCAATGCAAGGAGTAGGGATTGCCATGCAACGGATGCACTAGAGCTATAAATGTATGAAAGCTCAACAAAAGAAACTAACTGGGTGTGCATCCAACTTGCTTGCTCACAGAGACCTAGGGCATTTGAGGAAGCCCATTGTTGGAATATACAAGCCAAGTTATGTAATGAAAAATTCCCACTAGTATATGAAAGTGACAAAACAAGAGACTCTCTATCATAAAGATCATGGTGCTACTTTGAAGCACAAGTTTGGAAAAAAAGGATAGTAGCATTGCCCCTTTTTATTTCTTTTTGGGGGGGGGCTTTTTTGGCCTTTCTTTTTTTCTCTCTTTTTTAATTTGGGACAATGCTCTATTAATGATGATCATCACACTTCTATTTATTTACAACTCAATGATTACAACTCGATACTAGAACAAAGTATGACTCTGTATGAATGCCTCCGATGGTGTACCGGGAAGGGCAATGAATCAAGAGTGACATGTATGATAAATTATGCATGGTGGCTTTGCCACAAATACGGTGTCAACTACATGATCATGCAAAGCAATATGACAATGATGAAGCGTGTCATGAATGAAATGGTGGAAAGTTGCATGGCAATATATCTCAGAATGGCTATGGAAATGCCATAATAGGTAGGTATGGTGGCTATTTTGAGGAAGATATAAGGAGGTTTATGTGTGACAGAGCGTATCATATCACGGAGTTTGGATGCACCGGCGAAGTTTGCACCAACTCTCAAGGTGAGAAAGGGCAATGCACGGTAACGAAGAGGCTAGCAATGATGGAAGGGTGAGAGCGTGTATAATCCATGGACTCAACATTAGTCATAAAGAACTCACATACTTATTGCAAAAATCTACAAGTCATCAAAAACCAAGCACTACGCGTATGCTCCTAGGGGGATAGATTGGTAGGAAAAGACCATCGCTCATCCCCGACCGCCACTCATAAGGAAGACAATCATAGTACACCTCATGTTTCAAATTTGTTACACAACGGTTACCATACATGCATGCTACGGGAGTTGCAAACTTCAACACAAGTATTTCTCAAATTCACAATTACTCAACTAGCACACTCTAATATCACCACCTTTATATCTCAAAACAATTATCAAGTATCAAACTTCTCATAGTATTCAATGCACTTTCTATGATAGTTTTTATTATACCCATCTTGGATGCCTATTGTTACGTCCATTTTGCATCATGCTTTGATATCAATATTTATTGCATTATGGGCTGTTATTACACATTATGTCACAATACTTATGCCTATTCTCTCTTATTTTACAAGGTTTACATATAGAGGGAGAATGCCGGTAGCTGGGATTCTGGCTGGAAAAGGAGCAAATATTAGAGACCTGTTCTGCACAGCTCCAAAGGTCCTGAAACTTCACGGATGATGTTTTCCAAATATATAAAAAACATTGAGCACAAGAACTTCAGCAGGGGGGCCACACCCTACCCACGAGCATGGGGGCACGCCCCTACCTCGTGGGCCCCTTGGTGGCCCTCCCGTGACCATCTTCTGCTATCTGGACTCTTTCGATGGGAAAAAAATCATAAGCCATCTTCTCAGACGAAACTCCGCCGCCACGAGGCGGAACCTTGGCGGAACCAATCTAGGGTTTTGGCGGGGCTGTTCTGCCGAGGAAACTTCCCTCTCGGAGGGGGAAATCATCACCATCATCATCACCAACGCTCCTCTCATCAGGAGAGGGCAATCTCCATCAACATCTTCATGAGCACCATCTCATTTCAAAACCCTAGTTCATCTCTTGTATCCAATTCTTGTCTCCAAGTCCGGGATTGGTGCTAGTAGGTTGCTAGTAGTGTTAATTACGCCTTGTGGTTGATGCTAGTTGGTTTAATTGGAGGAAGATCATATGTTCAGATCCTATATGCACATTAATACCCCTTTGATTATGAACATGTTTATGCTTTGTGAGTAGTTACTTTCCTTCATGAGGACATGGGAGAAGTCTTGCTATTAGTAGTCATATGAATTTCGTATTCGTTCGATATTTTGATGAGATGTATGTTGTCTCTCCTCTCGTGGTGTTATGTGAACGTCGACCACATGACACTTCACCATTAGTTGGGCCTAGGGGAAGGCATTGGGAAGTAATAAGTAGATGATGGGTTGCTAGAGTGACAGAAGCTTAAACCCTAGTTTATGCGTTGCTTCGTAAGGGGCTGACTTGGATCCATATGTTTCATGCTATGGTTAGGTTTACCTTAATACTTTTTTTGTATTTGCGGATGCTTGCAATAGAGGTTAATTATAAGTGGGATGCTTGTCCAAGTAAGGGCAACACCCAAGCACTGGCCCACCCACATACCAAATTATCAAAGTACCGAACGCGAATCATATGAGCGTGATGAAAACTAGCTTTACGATATTGCCATGTGTCCTCGGGAGCGCTTTACATCATATAAGAGTTTGTCCAGGCTTGTCCTTTGCTACAAAAAGGATTGGGCTATCTTGCTGCACCTTATTTACTTTTGTTACTTGTTGCTCGTTAGAAATTATCCTATCACAAAACTATCTGTTACCACTTATTTCAGTACTTGCAGAGAATACCTTTCTGGAAACCGCTTATCATTTCCTTCTGCTCCTCGTTGGGTTCGACACTCTTACTTACCGAAAGGACTATGATAGATCCCCTATACTTGTGGGTCATCAAGACTCTTTTCTGGTGCCATTGTCGGGGAGTGAAGCACCTTTGGTAGGTGGAATTTGGTAAGGAAAAATTTATATAGTGTGCTGAAATTTACTGTCACTTGTTACTATGGAAAGTAATCCTTTGAGGGGCTTGTTCGGGGTATCTTCACCCTGACCAGTAGAGCAAAGAGTTTCTCCTCAACCCACTGAACCTATTGAAAATGAAAATGCTTGCTTCGAAATTCCTTTGGGTATGGTAGAAAAATTGCTAGCTAATCCTTTTTTGGGAGATGGAACAAAACATCCTGATGAGCATCTAATATATGTGGATGAAGTTTGTGGATTATTTAAGCTTGCAGGTGTACCCAGAGATGTTGTTAAGAAGAAGGTATTTCCCTTATCTTTGAGGGGAGACGCATCGACATGGTATAGGCTATGTGATGATATGGAGCCTTGGAATTACGAATGACTGAAATTGGAATTTCATCAAAAGTTTTATCCTATGCATCTTGTTCATCATGATCGCAATTATATATATAATTTTTGGCCTCGCGAAGGAGAAAGCATCGCTCAAGCTTGGGGGAGGCTTAAATCAATGTTATATTCATGCCCCAATCATGATCTCTCAAGAAAATGATTATTCAAAAATTTTATGCTCGACTTTCTGATAACAATCGCACCATGCTTGATACTTCTTGTGCCGGCTCTTTTATGATGAAGACTATTGAATTCAAATGGGATTTATTGGAAGGAATTAAACACAACTTCGAAGATTGGGACCTCGACAATGGTAAGGAGTCAGGTATGACACCTAGTTTTAATTGTGTTAAATCTTTTATGGACACCGATATTTTCAGTAAATTTAGCACTAAATATGGACATGACTCTGAGATAGTAGCTTCTTTCTGTGAATCTTTTGCTGCTTATGTTGATCTCCCCAAGGAGAAGTGGTTTAAATATCATCCTCCCATAGAAGTAAAAGTAGATGCACCTATTAAAGTTGAAGAAAATACTATTACTTATAATGATCATATTGTTCCTACTTCTTATGTTGAGAAACCACCTTTCCCTGTTAGGATAAAGGATCATGCTAAAGCTTCAACTGTGGTTCGCAAAAGCAATATTAAAACATATACACCTCCTGAGCAAGTTAAAGTTGAACCTAATATTGCTATTGTTAAAGATCTCTTGTCTAATAGTATAGATGGGCATGTTATTTATTTCTGTGATGAAACTGCTAGAATTGCTAAACCTCGTGATGCAGATAAACCTAGACATGTGATAGGCATGCCTGTTATTTCTGTTAAAATAGGAGATCATTGTTATCATGGCTTATGTGATATGGGTGCTAGTGCTAGTGCAATACCTATTGACTTATACAACGAAATTATGCATGACATTGCACCTATTGAGTTAGAAGATATTGATGTCACAATTAAACTTGCTAATAGAGATACTATTTCACCACTGAGAATTGTTAGAGATGTTGAAGTCTTGTGTGGGAAAACTAAATATCCTGCTGATTTTCTTGTTCTTGGTTCCCCACAAGATAGCTTCTGTCCCATTATATTTGGTAGACCCTTCTTAAATACTGTTAATGCTACCATAGATTGCAAAAGAGATGTTGTTATTGTCGGTTTAGATGATATGACTCATGAATTTAATTTTTCTAAATTTAGTAGACAACATCTTGAAGAAGAATTACCTAGTAAAGATGGAATTATTGGTCTTGCCTCTATTGCCATACCTCCTAGTGATCCTTTAGAACAATATTTACTAGACCATGAAAATGATATGTTTATGAATCAAATAAGGGAATTAGATGAAGTATTCTTTAAATAGGAACCTATTCTAAAACATAATTTACCTGTTGAAATCCTAGGAGATCCTCCTCCACCCAAGGGAGATCCCGTGTTTGAGCTTAAACCATTACCGGATACTCTTAAATATGCTTATCTTGATGAGAAAAAGATATATCCTGTTATTATTAGTGTTAACCTTTCGGAACATGAAGAAGAGAGATTATTGAAAATTCTGAAGAAGCACCATGCTGCTATTGGGTATACTCTTGATGATCTTAAGGGCATTAGTCCCACTCTATGTCAACATAAAATTAATTTGGAAGAAGATGCTAAACCAGTTCGTGATCATCAATGCTGGCTGAATCCTAAAATGAAAGAAGTGGTAAGAAAGGAGATACTAAAGCTCCTTGAGGCAGGTATAATTTACCCCGTTGCTGATAGTCAGTGGGTAAGCCTTGTCCATTGTGTCGCTAAGAAGGGAGGTATTACTGTTGTTCCTAATGACAAAGATGAATTGATTCATCAAAGAATTATTACTGGTTATAGGATGGTAATTGATTTCCGCAAATTAAATAAGGCTACTAAAAAGATCATTACCCCTTACCTTTTATCGATCAAATGCTAGAAAGATTATCCAAACATACACATTTTTGCTTTCTAGATGGTTATTCTGGTTTCTCTCAAATACCTGTGTCATCCAAAGATCAATCAAAGACTACTTTTACATGCCCTTTTTGGTACTTTTGCTTATAGACGTATGCCTTTTGGTTTATGTAATGCACCTGCTACCATTCAAAGATGCATGATGGCTATATTCTCTGACTTTTTGTGAAAAGATTTGTGAGGTTTTCATGGACGACTTTTCCGTCTATGGATCTTCTTTTGATGATTGCTTGAGCAACCTTGATCGAGTTTTGTAGAGATGTGAAGAAACTAATCTTGTCTTGAATTGGGAAAAGTGCCACTTTATGGTTAATGAAGGTATTTTCTTGGGGCATAAAGTTTCTGAAAGAGGTATTGAAGTTGATAAAGCCAAGGTTGATGCTATTGAAAAGATGCCATGTCCCAAGGACATCAAAGGTATAAGAAGTTTCCTTGGTCATGTCGGTTTTTATAGGAGGTTCATTAAGGACTTCTCAAAAATCTCCCGGCCTCTGACTAATTTATTACAAAAAGATATACCATTTGTCTTTGATGATGATCGTGAAGAAGCATTTGAAATACTTAAGAAAGCATTGATCTCTGCACCTATTGTTCAGCCACCTGATTGGAATTTACCCTTTGAAATTATGTGCGATGCTAGTGATTATGCTGTAGGTGCTGTTCTAGGACAAAGAGTTGATAAGAAACTAAATGTTATTCAATATGCTAGTAAAACTCTAGACAATGCTCAAAGAAATTATGCTACCACTGAAAAAGAATTCTTAGCAGTTGTATTTGCCTGTGATAAGTTTAGACCTTATATTGTTGATTCTAAAGTAACTATTCACACTGATCATGCTGCTATTAAATATCTTATGGAAAAGAAAGATGCTAAACCTAGACTTATTAGATGGGTTCTCTTTCTACAAGAATTTGATTTACATATTGTTGATAGAAAAGGAGCTCAGAACCCCGTTGCAGACAACTTGTCTAGGTTAGAAAATGTGCTTGTTGACCCACTACCTATTGATGATTGCTTTCCTAATGAGCAATTAAATGTCATAAATGCTTCTCATACTGCTCCATGGTATGATGATTATGCTAATTACATTGTTGCTAAGTTTATACCACGTAGTTTCACATACCAGCAAAAGAAAAAGTTCTTCTATGATTTGAGGCATTACTTTTGGGATGACCCACATCTTTATAAAGAAGGAGTAGATGGTGTTATTGTTGGAAATATGCCCTAGAGGCAATAATAAATTGGTTATTATTATATTTCCTTGTTCATGATAATCGTTTATTATCCATGCTAGAATTGTATTGATAGGAAACTCAGATACATGTGTGGATACATAGACAACACCATGTCCCTAGTAAGCCTCTAGTTGACTAGCTCGTTGATCAATAGATGGTTACGGTTTCCTGACCATGGACATTGGATGTCGTTGATAACGGGATCACATCATTAGGAGAATGATGTGATGGACAAGACCCAATCCTAAGCCTAGCACAAGATCATGTAGTTCGTATGCTAAAGCTTTTCTAATGTCAAGTATCATTTCCTTAGACCATGAGATTGTGCAACACCCGGATACCGTAGGAATGCTTTGGGTGTGCCAAATGTCAGAACGTAACTGGGTGGCTATAAAGGTACACTACAAGTATCTCCGAAAGTGTCTGTTGGGTTGGCACGAATCGAGACAGGGATTTGTCACTCCGTGTAAACACAGAGGTATCTCTGGGCCCACTCGGTAGGACATCATCATAATGTGCACAATGTGATCAAGGAGTTGATCACGGGATGATGTGTTACGGAACGAGTAAAAGAGACTTGCCGGTAATGAGATTGAACCAGGTATCGGGATACCGACGATCGAATCTCGGGCAAGTATCGTACCGCTAGACAAAGGGAATTGTATACGGGATTGATTACGTCCTTGACATCGTGGTTCATCTGATGAGATCATCATGGAGCATGTGGGAGCCAACATGGGTATCCAGATCCCGCTGTTGGTTATTGACCGGAGAGTTGTCTCGGCCATGTCTGCATGACTCCCGAACCCGTAGGCTCTAGACACTTAAGGTTCGATGACGCTAGGGTTATAGGGAAAGTATGTACGCGGTTACCGAATGTTGTTCGGAGTCCCGGATGAGATCCCGGACGTCACAAGGAGTTTCGGAATGGTCCGGAGGTAATGATTGATATATAGGAAGTATGGTTTTGGCCACCGGAAGTGTTCCGGGCATCACCGGTAATGTACCGGGACCACCGGAGGGGTTCGGGGGGTCCACCAGGTGGGGCCACCAGCCCCGGAGGCCTACATGGGCCAATAGTGGGAAGGGACCAGCACCTAGGTGGGCTGGGGCGCCTCCCACCAAGGCCCAAGGCGCCTCCAAGAAGGGAAAGGGGGCAAACCCTAGGCTCAGATGGGCCTAAGGCCCACCTAGTGGTGCGCCCCCCTCTCTCCCCCCTTGGCCGCCCCCTAGATGGGATCTAGGGCTAGCCGCCACCCCTAGGGAGGGAACCCTAGGTGGGGGCGCAGCCCCTCCCCTCCCCCTATATATACTTGAGGTTTGGGGCTGCCCAACACATGTGATTTTCTCTCCCTGTTGGCGCAGCCCTACCCCTCTCCCTCCTCGTCTCTCGTAGTGCTTGGCGAAGCCCTGCTGGAGTCCCACGCTCCTCCACCACCACCACGCCGTCGTGCTGCTGCTGGATGGAGTCTTCCCCAACCTCTCCTTCTCCCCTTGCTAGATCAAGGTGTAGGATACATCACCGGGCTGTACGTGTGTTGAACACGGAGGTGTCGTCCGTTCAGCACTAGGATCATCGGTGATTTGGATCACGACGAGTACGACTCCATCAACCCCGTTCACTTGAACGCTTCTGCTTAGCGATCTACAAGGGTATGTAGATGCACTCTCCTTCCCTCGTTGCTAGATTACTCCATAGATTGATCTTGGTGATGCGTAGAAAATTTTGAATTTCTGCTACGTTCCCCAATAGTGGCATCATGAGCTAGGTCTATGCGTAGTTACTATGCACGAGTAGAACACAAAAATAGTTGTGGGCATTGATATTGTCAATTATCTTGCCGTTACTAGTCTTATCTTGATTCGGCGGCATCGTGGGATGAAGCGGCCCGGACCAACCTTACACGTACGCTTACGTGAGACCTGTTCCACGGACTGACATGCAGTAGTTGCATAAGGTGGCTGGCGGGTGTCTGTCTCTCCCACTTTAGTCGGATCGGATTCGATGAGCAAGGTCCTTATGAAGGGTAAATAGAAATTGGCAATTCACGTTGTGGTTTTGGCGTAGGAAAGAAACGTTCTTGCTAGCAACCTATAGCAGAGCCACGTAAAAACTTGCAACAACAATTACAGGACGTCTAACTTGTTTTTGCTGCAAGTGTTTTGTGATGTGATATGGCCAAAGGATGTGATGAATGATATATGTGATGTATGAGATGATCATGTTCTTGTAATAGGAATCACGACTTGCATGTCGATGAGTATGACAACTGGTAGGAGCCATAGGAGTTGTCTTAATTTATTTATGACCTGTGTGTCAACATAAATGTCATGTAATTACTTTATTTTATTGCTAAAGCGTTAGCCATAGTAGTAGAAGTAATAGATGACGAGACAACTTCAAGAAGACATGATGATGGAGATCATGGTGTCATGCCGGTGACAACGATGATCATGGAACCCCGAAGATGGAGATCAAGAGGAGCAAAATGATATTGGCCATACCATGTCACTATTTGATTGCATGTGATGTTTATCATGTTTTACGTCTTATTTTCTTAGAACGACGATAGCATAAATAAGATGATCCCTCATTAAAATTTCAAGAAAGTGTTCCCCCTAACTGTGCACCGTTGCGAAAGTTCGTCGTTTCGAAGCACCACGTGATGATCGGGTGTGATAGATTCTAACGTTCACATACAATGGGTGTAAGAAAGATTTACACATGCGAAACACTTAGGTTGACTTGACGAGCCTAGCATGTACAGACATGGCCTCGAAACACAAGAGACCGAAAGGTTGAGCATGAGTCGTATGGTAGATACGATCAACATGAAGATGTTCACCGATGATGACTAGTCCGTCTCACGTGATGATCGGACACGGCCTAGTTGACTCGGATCATGTAATCACTTAGATGACTAGAGGGATGTCTATCTGAGTGGGAGTTCATAAGATGAACTTAATTATCCTGAACATAGTCAAAAGGTCTTCGCAAATTATGTCGTGGCTCGCGCTTTAGTTCTACTATTTAGATATGTTCCTAGAGAAAATTTAGTTGAAAGTTGATAGTAGCAATTATGCGGACTAGGTCCGTAAACTGAGGATTGTCCTCATTGCTTCATAGAAGGCTTATGTCCTTAATGCACCGCTCAGTGTGCTGAACCTCGAACGTCGTCTGTGGATGTTGCGAACATCTGACATACCCATTTTGATAACTACGTGATAGTTCAGTTAAACGATTTAGAGTTGAGGCACCAAAGACGTTTTGAAACGTCGCGAAACATATGAGATGTTTCAAGGGCTGAAATTGGGATTTCAGGCTCGTGCCCACGTCAAGAGGTATAAGACCTCCGACGATTTTCTTAGCCTGCAAACTAAGGGAGAAAAGCTCAATTGTTGAGCTTGTGCTCAGATTGTCTGAGTACAACAATCATTTGAATCGAGTGGGAGTTGATCTTCCAGATGAGATAGTGATGTTTCTCCGAAGTCATTACCACCAAGCTGCTAGAGCTTCGTGATGAACTATGATATATCATGGACATATATGATGATCCTTGAGATATTCACGATGTTTGACACCACAAAAGTAGAAATCAAGAAGGAGCATCAATTGTTGATGGTTGGTGAAACCACTAGTTTCAAGAAGGGCAAGGGCAAGAAGGGATACTTCATGAAATGGCAAATCAGCTGCTGCTCTAGTGAAGAAACCCAAGGTTGAACCCAAACCCGAGACTAAGTGCTTCTGTAATAAGAGGAACAGCCACTGGAGCAGAATTACCCTAGATACTTGGTAGATGAGAAGGCTGGCAAGGTCGATAGAAGTATATTGGATATACATTGTGTTAATGTGTACTTTACTAGTACTCCTAGTAGCACCATGGTATTAGATACCGGTTCGGTTGCTAAGTGTTAGTAAACTCGAAATAAAAGGCTACGGAGTAAACGGAGACTGGCTAAAGGTGAGCTGACAATATGTGTTGGAAGTTTTTCCAAGCTTGATGTGATCAAGCATCGCACGCTCCCTCTACCATCGAGATTGGTGTTTGTGTTGAGCACAAACATGATTGGATTACGTCTATCGCAATACGGTTATTCATTTAAGGAGAATAATGGTTACTCTGTTTATTTGAATAATACCTTCAATGGTCCTGCACTTAAAATGAATGGTTTGTTGAATCTCGATCGTAGTGACACACATGTTCATGCCAAAAGATATAAGATAGTAACGATAGTACCACCTACTTGTGGCACTGCCACGTAAGTCATATCGGTATAAAAATGCATGAAGAAGCTCCATGTTGATGGATCTTTGGGCTCACTCGTTTTGAAAGTTTGAGACATGCGAACCATGTCTATTGGTGTATATGCATGAAGAAACTCCATGCAAATGGACCGTTTGGACTCACTTGATTTTGAATCACTTGAGACATGCAAATCATACCACATGGGCAAGATGAAGGAAAGCCTCGTTTTCAGTAAAATGGAACTAGAAAGCAACTTGTTGGAAGTAATACATTTTGATGTCTGCAGTCCAATGAGTGCTAAGGCGTGTAGTGGATATCGTTGTGTTCTTACTTCACAGATGATTTGAGTAGATGTTGAGTATATTTACTTGATGAATCACGAGTCTGAATTATTGAAAGGTTCAAGTAATTTCAGGGTGAAGTTGAAAGATCATCGTGACAAGAGGATAAAATATCTATGATATGATCATAGAGATGAATATCTGAATTACGAGTTTGGCACAGAATTAAGACATTGTGGAAATTGTTTCACAACTAATACAGCCTGGAACACCATAGTGTGATGGTGTGTCCGAACATCATAACTGCACCCTATTGGATATGATGCATACCATGATGTCTCTTATCGAATTACCACGATAGTTTATGGGTTAGGCATTAGAGACAACCACATTCACTTTAAATAGGGCACCACGTAATTCCGATAAGATGACACCGTATGAACTATGGTTTAGAGAAACCTAAGCTGTAATTTCTTAAAAGTTTGGGGCTGCGACGCTTATGTGAAAAAGTTTCAGGCTGATAAGCTTGAACCCAAAGCGGATAAATGCATCTTCATAGGACACCCAAAACAGTTGGGTATACCTCCTGTCTCAGATCCGAAAGCAATAAGGGATTGTTTCTAGAATCGTGTCCTTTCTCGAGGAAAAGTTTCTCTCGAAAGAATTGAGTGGGAGGATGGTGGAGACTTGATGAGGTTATTGAACCGTCTCTTCAACTAGTGTGTGGCAGGGCACATGGAGTTGTTCCTGTGGCACCTACACCAATTGAAGTGGAAGTTTATGATAGTGATCATGAAACTTTAGATCAAGTCACTACCAAACCTCGTGGGATGACAAGGATGCGTACTACTTCAGAGCGGTACATAATCCTATCTTGGAAGTCATGTTGCTAGACAACAATGAACCTACGAGCTATGGAGAAGCGATGGTGGGCCTGGATTCCAAAATGGCTCGAGGCCATATAATCCGAGAGAGGATCCATATATGAAAACAAAGTGTAGACTTTGGAAGAACTACTTGATGGTCGTAAGGCTGTTAGGTACATATGGATTTTAAAAAGGAAGACGGACAATGATGGTAAGTATCACCATTAAGAAAGCTCGACTTGTCGTTAAGATGTTTTCCGACAAGTTCAAGGAGTTGACTACGATGAGACTTTCTCACTCGTAGCGATGCTAAGAGTCTGTTGGAATTATATTAGCGATTACTGCATTATTTATGAAATCTTGCAGATAGGATGTCAAAACATTGTTTACTCGACGATTTTCTTGAGGAAAGGTTGTATCTGATACAACCGGAAGGTTTTGTCAATCCTGAAAGGTGCTAATAAGTATGCAAAGCTCTAGCAATCCTTTTAAGGACTGGAGTAAGCATCTCGGAGTTGGAATGTATGCTTTGATGAGATGATCAAAGATTTTGGGTGTATACAAAGTTTATGAGAAACTTGTATTTCCAAAGAAGTGAGTGGGAGCACTATAGAATTTCTGATGAATATATGTTGTTGACATATTGTTGATCAGAAATGATGTAGAATTTCTGGAAAGCATATAGGGTTATTTGGAAAGTGTTTTTCAATGGAAAGCCTGGATTAAGCTACTTGAACATTGAGCATCAAGATCTATAAGGATAGACCAAAACGCTTAATGGTACTTTCAAATGAGCACATACCTTGACATGATCTTGAAGGTGTTCAAGATGGATCAGTCAAAGAAGGAGTTCTTGCCTGAGTTGTAAGGTATGAAGTTAAGACTTAAAGCTCGACCACGGCAGAAGAAAGAGGAAGGACGAAGGTCGTCCCTATGCTTTTGTCATAGGCTCTATACGGTATGCCATGCTGAGTACCGCACCTGATGTGTGCCTTGCCACATATCTGGCAAGAGGGTACAAAGGTAATCTAGGAGTAGATCACCAGATAGCGGTCTAAATTATCCTTAGAGGAATAAGGATATGTTTCTCGGTTATGGAGGTGATAAAGAGTTCGATGTAAAGAGTTATGTCGATGCAAGCTTAACACCTATCCGGATAGCTCTGAGTAGAGATACCAGATACGTATAATGGAGCAACAATTTAGAATAGCTCCAAGTAGAACCGTTATTTGAAATGGCTCCAAATGTAGCATAGTAGTTGCATCTACAAGATGACATAGAAATTTGCGAAGTACATACGGATCTGAATGTTGCAGACCCGTTGACTGAAACCTCTCTCCCAAGCATAACATGATCAAACCCAGAACTCTTTGGGTGTTAGTCACATGGGGATGTGACCTTGAGTGTTAATCACATACCGATGTGAACTGGATTATTGACTCTAGTGCAAGTGGGAGACTGTTCGAAATATGCCCTAGAGGCAATAATAAATTGGTTATTATTATATTTCCTTGTTCATGATAATCGTTTATTATCCATGCTAGAATTGTATTGATAGGAAACTCAGATACATGTGTGGATACATAGACAACACCATGTCCCTAGTAAGCCTCTAGTTGACCAGCTCGTTGATCAATAGATGGTTACGGTTTCCTAACCATGGACATTGGATGTCGTTGATAACGGGATCACATCATTAGGAGAATGATGTGATGGACAAACCCAATCCTAAGCCTAGCACAAGATCATGTAGTTCGTATGCTAAAGCTTTTCTAATGTCAAGTATCATTTCCTTAGACCATGAGATTGTGCAACACCCGGATACCGTAGGAATGCTTTGGGTGTGCCAAACGTCACAACCTAACTGGGTGTCTATAAAGGTACACTACAGGTATCTCCGAAAGTGTCTGTTGGGTTGGCACGAATCAAGACTGGGATTTGTCACTCCGTGTAAACGGAGAGGTATCTCTGGGCCCACTCGGTAGGACATCATGTGCACAATGTGATCAAGGAGTTGATCACGGGATGATGTGTTATGGAATGAGTAAAAGAGACTTGCCGGTAACGAGATTGAACCAGGTATCGGGATACCGACGATCGAATCTCGGGCAAGTATCGTACCGCTAGACAAAGGGAATTGTATACGGGATTGATTAAGTCCTTGACATCGTGGTTCATCCAATGAGATCATCGTGGAGCATGTGGGAGCCAACATGGGTATCCAGATCCCACTGTTAGTTATTGACCGGAGAGTTGTCTCGGCTATGTCTGCATGACTCCCGAACCCGTAGGGTCTACACACTTAAGGTTCGATGATGCTAGGGTTATAGGGTAAGTATGTACGCGGTTACCGAATGTTGTTCGGAGTCCCGGATGAGATCCCGGACGTCACGAGGAGTTCCGGAATGGTCCGAAGGTAAAGATTGATATATATGAAGTATGGTTTTGGCCACCGGAAGTGTTCCGGGCATCACCGGTAATGTACCAGGACCACCGGAGGAGTTCGGGGGTCCACCAGGTGGGGCCACCAGCCCCGGAGGCCTACATGGGCCAATAGTGGGAAGGGACCAGCCCCTAGGTGGGCTGGGGCACCTCCCACCAAGGCCCAAGGCGCCTCCAAGAGGGGAATGGGGCAAATGAAGGAAATATGCCCTAGAGGCAATAATAAAGTTATTATTTATTTCCTTATATCATGATAAATGTTTATTATTCATGCTAGAATTGTATTAACCGGAAACATAATACATGTGTGAATACATAGACCAACAGAGTGTCACTAGTATGCCTCTACTAGACTAGCTCGTTAATCAAAGATGGTTATGTTTCCTAACCATGAACAAAGAGTTGTTATTTGATTAACGAGGTCACATCATTAGTTGAATGATCTGATTGACATGACCCATTTCATTAGCTTAGCACCCGATCGTTTAGTATGTTGCTATTGCTTTCTTCATGACTTATACATGTTCCTATAACTATGAGATTATGCAACTCCCGTTTACCGGAGGAACACTTTGGGTACTACCAAACGTCACAACGTAACTGGGTGATTATAAAGGAGTACTACAGGTGTCTCCAATGGTAGATGTTGGGTTGGCGTATTTCGAGATTAGGGTTTGTCACTCCGATTGTCGGAGAGGTATCTGTGGGCCCTCTCGGTAATACACATCACATAAGCCTTGCAAGCACTGCAACTAATATGTTAGTTGTGAGATGATGTATTACAGAATGAGTAAAGAGACTTGCCGGTAATGAGATTGAACTAGGTATTGGATACCGACGATCGAATCTCGGGCAAGTAACATACCGATGACAAAGGGAACAACGTATGTTGTTATGCGGTCTGACCGATAAAGATCTTCGTAGAATATGTAGGAGCCAATATGGGCATCCAGGTCCCGCTATTGGTTATTGACCGGAAACGTGTATCGGTCATGTCTACATTGTTCTCGAACCGCAGGGTCCGCACGCTTAACGTTACGATGACAGTTATTATGAGTTTGTGCATTTTGATGTACCGAAGGTTGTTAGGAGTCCCGGATGAGATCACGGACATGACGAGGAGTCTCGAAATGGTCGAGACGTAAAGATTGATATATTGGAAGCCTATGTTTGGGCACCGGAAGCGTTCCGGGTGAAATCGGGATTTTTCCGGATTACCGGGAGGGTTACCGGAACCCCCCGGGAGGTAAATGGGCCTATTGGGCCTTAGTGGAAAAGAGAGAAGAGGCAGCCCACAAGCCTAGCCGGCGCCCCCCCTTTCCCAAGTCCTAATAGGACTAGGAGAGGTGGGCCGGCCCCCTCTTTCTCCTTCCCCCCCCCCCCCAAGAATCCTAGTTGGAATAGGATTGGTGGGGAGGAGTCCTACTCCCGGTGGGAGTAGGACTCCTCCCTGCGCCTCCCTCCTAGCCGGCCGAACCCCCTGCCCCTGGCCTTTATATACGGGGGCAGGGGGCACCCCAAGACACACAACTTGATCCTTGAGATCGTTCCTTAGCCGTGTGCGGTGCCCCCTGCCACCAAATTCCACCTCGATCATACCGTTACAGTGCTTAGGCGAAGCCCTGCGTCGGTAGTACATCAAGATCGTCACCACGCCATCGTGCTGACGGAACTCTTCCTCGACGCTTTGCTGGATCGGAGCCCGAGGAACGTCATCGAGCTGAACGTGTGCTAAGAACTTGGAGGTGCCGGAGTAACGGTGCTTGGATCGGTCGGATCGGGAAGAAGACGTACGACTACTTCCTCTACGTTGTGTGATCGCTTCCGCAGTCGGTCTGCGTTGGTACGTAGACAACACTCTCCCCTCTCGTTGCTGTGCATCACCATGATCTTGCGTGTGCGTAGGAAATTTTTTGAAATTACTGCGTTACCCAACAGTGGCATCCGAGCCTAGGTTTTATGGTTTGATGTTATTTGCACGAGTAGAACACAAGTGAGTTGTGGGCGATACAAGTCATACTGCCTACCAGCATGTCATACTTTGGTTCGGCGGTATTGTTGGGTGAGACGATCCGGACCAACATTACGCGTACTCTTACGTGAGACCGGTTCCCTCGACGTGCTTTGCACATAGATGGCTTGCGGAAGACTGTCTCTCCAACTTTAGTTGAACCGAGTGTGACTACGCCCGGTCCTTGAGAAGGTTAAAACGGAGTCTATTTGACGAACTATCGTTGTGGTTTTGATGCGTAGGTGAGATGAGTTCTTACTTAAAGCCCGTAGCAGCCACGTAAAACTTGCAACAACAAAGTAGAGGACGTCTAACTTGTTTTTGCAGGGTATGTTGTGATGTGATATGGTCAAGGCATGATGCTGATTTTATTGTATGAGATGATCATGTTTTGTAACCGAGTTATCGGCAACTGGCAGGAGCCATATGGTTGTCGCTTTATTGTATGCAATGCAATCGCGATGTAATGCTTTACTTTATTACTAAGCGGTAGTGATAGTCGTGGAAGCATAAGATTGGCGAGACGACAACGATGCTACGATGGAGATCAAGGTGTCGCGCCGGTGACGATGGAGATCATGACGGTGCTTCGGAGATGGAGATCACAAGCACAAGATGATGATGGCCATATCATATCACTTATATTGATTGCATGTGATGTTTATCCTTTTATGCATCTTATCTTGCTTTGATTGACGGTAGCATTATAAGATGATCTCTCACTAAATTATCAAGAAGTGTTCTCCCTGAGTATGCACCGTTGCCAAAGTTCTTCGTGCCCAGACACCACGTGATGATCGGGTGTGATAAGCTCTACGTTCAAATACAACGGGTGCAAAACAGTTGCACATGCAGAATACTCAGGTTATACTTGACGAGCCAAGCATATACAGATATGGCCTCGGAACACGGAGACCGAAAGGTCGAGCGTGAATCATATAGTAGATATGATCAACATAACGATGTTCACCATTGAAAACTACTCCATCTCACGTGATGATCGGTTATGGTTTAGTTGATTTGGATCACGTGATCACTTAGAGGATTAGAGGGATGTCTATCTAAGTGGGAGTTCTTAAGTAATATGATTAAATTGAACTTAAATTTATCATGAACTTAGTCCTGGTAGTATTTTGCAAATCATGTTGTAGATCAATAGCTCGCGTTGTTGCTTCCCTGTGTTTATTTTGATATGTTCCTAGAGAAAATTGTGTTGAAAGATGTTAGTAGCAATGATGCGGATTGGATCCGTGATCTGAGGTTTATCCTCATTGCTGCACAGAAGAATTATGTCCTTGATGCACCGCTAGGTGACAGACCTATTGCAGGAGCAGATGCAGACGTTATGAACGTTTGGCTAGCTCAATATGATGACTACTTGATAGTTTAAGTGCACCATGCTTAATGGCTTAGAATCGGGACTTCAAAGACGTTTTTGAACGTCATGGAGCATATGAGATGTTCCAGGAGTTGAAGTTAATATTTCAAGCAAATACCCGAGTTGAGAGATATGAAGTCTCCAACAAGTTCTATAGCTAAAAGATGGAGGAGAATCGCTCAACTAGTGAGCATGTGATCAGATTGTCTGGGTACTACAATCGCTTGAATCAAGTGGGAGTTAATCTTCCAGATAAGATAGTGATTGACAGAATTCTCTAGTCACCATCACTAAGTTAGTAGAACTTCGTGATGAACTATAATATGCAAGGGATAACAGAGACAACTCCCAAGCTCTTCGTGATGCTGAAATCAACGAAGGTAGAAATCAAAGAAAAACATCAAGTGTTGATGGTTGACAAGATCACTAGTTTCAAGAAAAGGGCAAAGGGAAGAAGGGGAACTTCAAAAGAACGGCAAGCAAGTTGCTACTCATGTGAAGAAGCCCAAGTCTGGACCTAAGCCTGAGACTAAGTGCTTCTACTGCAAAGGGACTGGTCACTGGAAGCGGAACTACCCCAAGTGATTGGCGGATAAGAAGGATGGCAAAGTGAACATAAGTATATTTGATATACATGTTATTGATGTGTACTTTACTAGTGTTTATAGCAACCCCTTAGTATTTGATGCTAGTTCAGTTGCTAAGAGTAGTAACTCGAAACGGGAGTTGCAGAATAAACAGAGACTAGTTAAGGGTGAAGTGACGATGTGTGTTGGAAGTGGTTCCAAGATTGATATGATCATCATCGCACACTCCCTATAATTTCGGGATTAGTGTTGAACTTAAATAAGTGTTATTTGGTTTTTGCGTTGAGCGTGAATATGATTTGATCATGTTTATTGCAATTCGGTTATTCATTAAAGTCAGAGAATAATTGTTGTTCTGTTTACATGAATAAAACCTTCAATGGTCATACACCCAATGAAACAAGTTCGTTGGATCTCGATCATAGTGATACACATATTTATAATATTGAAACCAAAAAGATTCAAAGTTAATAATGATAGTGCAACTTATTTGTGGCACTACCGTTTAGGTCATATTGGTATAAAAAGCATGAAGAAACTCCATGCTGATGGGCTTTCGAAATCACTTGATTATGAATCACTTGATGCTTGCGAACCATGCCTATTGGGCAAGATGACTAAAACTCCGTTCTTCGGAACAATGGAGCGAGCAACAGATTTGTTGGAAATCATACATACTGATGTATGTGGTCCGATGAATATTGAGGCTCGCGACAGGTATCATTATTTTCTGATCTTCACAGATGATTTGAGCAGATATGAGTATATCTACTTGATGAAACATAAGTCTGAAACATTTGAGAAGTTCAAAGAATTTCAGAGTGAAGTGAAAAATCGTCGTAACAAGAAAATAAAGTTTCTATGATCTGATCGTAGAGAAGAGTATTTGAGTTACGAGTTTGGCCTTCAGTTAAAAACAATGTGAAATAGTTTCATTACTCACGCCACAAGGAACACCATAGTGTAATGGTGTGTCCGAACGTCATAACCATACTTTATTAGATATAGTGCGATCTATGATGTCTCTTACCGATCTACCACTATCGTTTTGGGGTTATGCATTAGAGACAGCTGCATTCACGTTAAATAGGGCACCATCTAAATCCGTTGAGACGACACCTTATGAACTATGGTTTGGCAAGAAACCAAAGTTGTCGTTTCTTAAAGTTTGGGGTTGTGATGCTTATGTGAAAAGTTTCATCCTGATAAGCTCAAAACCAAATCGGAGAAATATGTCTTCATAGGATACCCAAAAGGAGACTGTTGGGTACACCTTCTATCACAGATCCTAAGGCAAGACGTTCATTGCTTATAATGGATACTTTCTAGAGAAGGAGTTTCTCTCGAAAGAAGTGAGTGGGAGGAAAGTAGAACTTGATAAGGTAATTGTACCTTCTCCTTTATTGGAAAGTAGTTCATCACAGAAATCTGTTCTTGTGACTCCTACACCAATTAGTGAGGAAGCTAATGATAATGATCATGAAACTTCGGATCAAGTTACTACCGAATCTCGTAGGTAAACCAGAGTGAGATCCGCACCAGAGTGGTATGGTAATCCTGTTCTGGAGGTCATGTTACTTGACCATGACGAACCTACGAACTATGAGGAAGCGATGATGATCCCAGATTCCGCGAAATGGTTTGAGGCCATGAAATCTGAGATATGATCCATGTATGAGAACAAAGTTTGGACTTTGGTTGACTTGCCCGATGATCGGCAAGCAATTGAGAATAAATGGATCTTCAAGAGGAAGACGGACGCTGATAGTAATGTTATTATCTACAAAGCTAGAATTGTCGCAAAAGGTTTTCGACAAGTTCAAGGTGTTGACTACGATGAGATTGTCTCACTCGTATCTATGCTTAAGTCTGTCCGAATCATGTTAGTAATTGCCGCATTTTATGAAATCTGGGAAATGGATAAACAAAATTGCATTCCTTAATAGATTTATTAAAGAAGAGTTGTATATGATGCAACCGGAAGGTTTTGTCGATCCAAAGGGAGCTAACAAAGTGTGCAAGCTCCAGCGATCCATTTATGGACTGGTGCAAGCATCTCGGAGTTGGAATATACGCTTTGATGAGTTGATCAAAGCATATAGTTTTATACAGACTTGCGGTGAAGCCTGTATTTACAAGAAAGTGAGTGGGAGCACTATAGCATTTCTGATAAGTATATGTGACTGACATATTGTTGATCGGAAATAATGTAGAATTATTCTGTAAAGCATAAAGGAGTGTTTGAAAGGAGTTTTTCAAAGAAAGACTTCGGTGAAGCTGCTTACATATTGAGCTTCAAGATCTATAGAGATAGATCAAGACGCTTGATAAGTTTTTTCAATGAGTACATACCTTGACAAGATTTTGAAGTAGTTCAAAATGGAGCAGTCAAAGAAAGAGTTCTTGCCTGTATTACAAGGTGTGAAGTTGAGTAAGACTCAAAGCCCGACCACGGCAGAAGATAGAAAGAGAATGAAAGTCATTCCCTATGCCTTGGCCATAGGTTCTATAAAGTATGTCATGCTGTATACCAGATCTATTGTATACCCTGCATTGATTTGGCAAGGGAGTACAATAGTGATCTAGGAGTAGATCACTGGACAGCGGTCAGAATTATCCTTAGTGAAATAAGGATATGTTTCTCGATTATGGACGTGACAAAAAGGTTCGTCGTAAAGGGTTACGTCGATGAAAGTTTTTGACACTGATCCAGATGAATCTAAAGTCTCAATCTGGATACATATTGAAAGTGGGAGCAATTAGCTAGAGTAGCTCCGTGTAGAGCATTGTAGACATAGAACTTGCAAAATACTTACGGATCTGAATGTGACAGACCCGTTGACTAAAATTATCTCACAAGCAAAACATGATCACACCTTAGTACTCTTTGGGTGTTAATCACATAGATACGTGAACTAGATTACTGACTCTAGTAAACCCTTTGAGTGTTGGTCACATGACGATGTGAACTATGGGTGTTAATCACATGGTGATGTGAACTATTGCTGTTAAATCACATGGCGATGTGAACTAGATTATTGACTCTAGTGCAAGTGGGAGACTGAAGGAAATATGCCCTAGAGGCAATAATAAAGTTATTATTTATTTCCTTATCTCATGATAAATGTTTATTATTCATGCTAGAATTGTATTAACCGGAAACATAATACATGTGTGAATACATAGACCAACAGAGTGTCACTAGTATGCCTCTACTAGACTAGCTCGTTAATCAAAGATGGTTATGTTTCCTAACCATGAACAAAGAGTTGTTATTTGATTAACGAGGTCACATCATTAGTTGAATGATCTGATTGACATGACCCATTTCATTAGCTTAGCACCCGATCGTTTAGTATGTTGCTATTGCTTTCTTCATGACTTATACATGTTCCTATAACTATGAGATTATGCAACTCCCGTTTACCGGAGGAACACTTTGGGTACTACCAAACGTCACAACGTAACTGGGTGATTATAAAGGAGTACTACAGGTGTCTCCAATGGTAGATGTTGGGTTGGCGTATTTCGAGATTAGGGTTTGTCACTCCGATTGTCGGAGAGGTATCTCTGGGCCCTCTCGGTAATACACATCACATAAGCCTTGCAAGCACTGCAACTAATATGTTAGTTGTGAGATGATGTATTACAGAACGAGTAAAGAGACTTGCCGGTAACGAGATTGAACTAGGTATTGGATACCGACGATCGAATCTCGGGCAAGTAACATACCGATGACAAAGGGAACAACATATGTTGTTATGCGGTCTGACCGATAAAGATCTTCGTAGAATATGTAGGAGCCAATATGGGCATCCAGGTCCCGCTATTGGTTATTGACCGGAAACGTGTCTCGGTCATGTCTACATTGTTCTCGAACCGCAGGGTCCGCACGCTTAACGTTACGATGACAGTTATTATGAGTTTGTGCATTTTGATGTACCGAAGGTTGTTCGGAGTCCCGGATGAGATCACGGACATGACGAGGAGTCTCGAAATGGTCGAGACGTAAAGATTGATATATTGGAAGCCTATGTTTGGGCACCGGAAGCGTTCCGGGTGAAATCGGGATTTTTCCGGATTACCGGGAGGGTTACCGGAACCCCCCGGGAGGTAAATGGGCCTATTGGGCCTTAGTGGAAAAGAGAGAAGAGGCAGCCCACAAGCCTAGCCGGCGCCCCCCCCTTTCCCAAGTCCTAATAGGACTAGGAGAGGTGGGCCGGCCCCCTCTTTCTCCTTCCCCCCCAAGAATCCTAGTTGGAATAGGATTGGAGGGGAGGAGTCCTACTCCCGGTGGGAGTAGGACTCCTCCCTGCGCCTCCCTCCTAGCCGGCCGAACCCCCTGCCCCTGGCCTTTATATACGGGGGCAGGGGGCACCCCAAGACACACAACTTGATCCTTGAGATCGTTCCTTAGCCGTGTGCGGTGCCCCCTGCCACCAAATTCCATCTCGATCATACCGTTACAGTGCTTAGGCGAAGCCCTGCGTCGGTAGTACATCAAGATCGTCACCACGCCGTCGTGCTGACGGAACTCTTCCTCGACGCTTTGCTGGATCGGAGCCCGAGGAACGTCATCGAGCTGAATGTGTGCTAAGAACTCGGAGGTGCCGGAGTAACGGTGCTTGGATCGGTCGGATCGGGAAGAAGACGTACGACTACTTCCTCTACGTTGTGTGATCGCTTCCGCAGTCGGTCTGCGTTGGTACGTAGACAACACTCTCCCCTCTCGTTGCTGTGCATCACCATGATCTTGCATGTGCGTAGGAATTTTTTTGAAATTACTGCGTTCCCCAACAGCAAACCCTAGGCTCAGATGGGCCTAAGGCCCACCTAGTGGTGCGCCCCCCTCTCTTCCCCCTTGGCCGCCCCCTAGATGGGATCTAGGGCTGGCCGCCACCCCTAGGGAGGGAACCCTAGGTGGGGGTGCAGCCCCTCCCCTCCCCATATATATACTTGAGGTTTGGGGCTTCCCAACACATGTGATTTGCTCTCCCTGTTGGCGCAGCCCTACCCCTCTCCCTCCTCGTCTCTCGTAGTGCTTGGCGAAGCCCTGCTGGAGTCCCGCGCTCCTCCACCACCACCACGCCGTCGTGCTGCTGCTGGATGGAGTCTTCCCCAACCTCTCCTTCTCCCCTTGCTGGGTCAAGGCGTAGGAGACGTCAACGGGCTGTATGTGTGTTGAACACGGAGGTGCCGTCCATTCGGCACTAGGATCATCGGTGATTTAGATCACGACGAGTATGACTCCATCAACCCCGTTCACTTGAACGCTTCCGCTTAGCGATCTACAAGGGTATGTTGATGCACTCTCCTTCCCTCATTGCTAGATTACTCCATAGATTGATCTTGGTGATGCGTAGAAAATTTTGAATTTCTGCTACGTTCCCCAACAGTTATTAGACGTTGTGTACCTGAGCATGAACATGAACAGATGCTACGCAAGTGTCACTCCGAAGCTTATGGAGGGAACCATGCTGGAGATAGAACTGCACATAAGGAACTACAATCTGGTTTTTATTGGCCTACTTTGTTCAAGGATGCCCGTAAGTTTGTCTTATCTTGTGATGAATGTCAAAGAATTGGTAATATTAGTAGACGTCAAGAAATGCCTATGAATTATTCACTTGTTATTGAACCATTTGATGTTTGGGGCTTTGACTATATGGGACCTTTTCCTTCCTCTAATGGTTATACACATATTTTAGTTGCTGTTGATTACGTTACTAAGTTGGTAGAAGCTATTCCAACTAGTAGTGCTGATCATAACACTTCTATTAAAATGCTTAAAGAAGTTATCTTTCCAAGGTTTGAGTCCCTAGATATTTAATGACTGATGGTGGTTCACATATTATTCATGGTGCTTTCCGTAAAATGCTTGCTAAATATGATGTTAATCATAGAATTGCATCCCCTTATCACCCTTAGTCTAGTGGTCAAGTAGAATTGAGTAATAGAGAACTCAAATTAATTATGCAAAAGACTGTCAATAGGTCCAGAAAGAATTGGTCCAAGAAACTTGATGATGCATCATGGGCCTATAGAACTGCATATAAAAACCCTATGGGTATGTCTCCGTATAAAATGGTCTATGGAAAAGCATGCCACTTACCTCTCGAACTAGAACACAAGGCTTATTCAGCTATTAAAGAACTAAATTATGATTTTAAACTTGCTGGTGAGAAGAGGTTATTTGATATTAACTCACTTGATGAATGGAGAACCCAAGCCTATGAAAATGCCAAGTTGTTTAAAGAAAAAGTTAAAAGGTGGCATGATAAAAGAATACAAAAGCGTGAGTTTAATGTAGGTGATTATGTATTGCTATACAAGTCTCGTTTAAGATTTTTTGCAGGAAAACTTCTCTCTAAATGGGAAGGTCCTTACGTTATCGAAGAGGTCTACCGTTCCGGTGCCATAAAAATCAACAACTTCTAAGGCACAAATACGAAGGTGGTAAATGGTCAAAGAATAAAACATTATATCTCAGGTAATCCCATAAATGTTGAAACCAATGTTATTGAAACTATAACCCCCGAGGAGTACATAAGGGACACTTTCCGGAATGTTTCAGACTCCGAAAAGGAATAGGTATGTGGTACGGTAAGTAAACCGACTCCAAAACAGTTTTTAAGGCAATATTTCTCCATTTTGGAATATTTAGAAAAATAGAAAAATAAGCAGCAGTCCGAAAAGGACACGAGGGCTCTACGAGGGTGGAGGGCGCGCCCTACCCCCTGGGCGCGCCCCTACCTCGTGGGCACCTCGTGTGCTCTTCAGACTCCGTTTTCTTACATGACACGTATTTTGGTTGGTAAAAATTCATTATATAATCTCCCGGGGGTTTTGACTCCCGTATCACACAAAAATCTCTTGTCTTTGTTTCGAGTGTTTTTCTGACAGATCTAGATTATCATGACGTCTCCAAGTGCACCCAAGGAAAAGTTCTTCGAGAAGGTCATCAACCCTTACCTAGCAGAGGTGCAGAGACACCCTCAAACCATTGAGATGCGTGATGGGTTGCTGCACATCCATGATGCGGAGGGACCGAAGGGGACCGGAAGCGTGGAGATGAGGCTCGAAGCAATGGAGCAACACGTTTTCAAGTGTCAGGGGATGGTGGAGCGTGGACTCAACTCCAACTACATGATGATTGCAGAGTTCACCAACAAACACAAGCTGGATGCCGACAACATCAGGGAGACCATCTTAAGCTTCACGAGAAAATTGAGCACCTCCAAGCTCAAATCTATGACCTGCAAAACCAAAACTGTGAGTATGAATATAGATTCAAAAGGATGAGTTTGGCTACAGATTTGAGGATCCCGGAGACTCGATCATCCTTGTATGATGGTGAGCCTATGCCTTGGAAGAAGGACGACAAGCCTATGCCATCAGCAACATCACCACCGTCTCCTCCAACAAAGAAGAATTGAGTATCTGGTATGGGCACTCCACTTGGAAACCGCCAAGCTTGGGGGAGTGCCCCGGTATCGTATCACCATCACTTTTATCCTTACCATTTTTCTTAGTTCGATCCTTTTTGGTAATATCTTGATCTAGTAGAATAAAAGTTCTTAGTATGATCTAGTTGTGAGTTTTGATTTATTATCCTTTTATGTAATCGAGTCCGTGAGCTATATAATAAAGATTAGTGTTGAGTCAAGGGCTTGATTATTTTGCCATGATCCTAAGTGAATAAAAGAAAAGAGAAAGAAATAAAAAGAAACAAAGAGATCATGTGACTCTTATGGAGAGTAATGAGCTCACATAGAAAGAGTATGATGAATAAAAGTTATTGAGGGTTGACAAACATAGTTTTGATCATCGTTGCAATTAATAGGAAGTAATAAAGAAAGAGAGGTCTTCACATATAAATATACTATCTTGGACATATTTTATGATTGTGAGCACTCATTAAAATATGACATGCTAAAGAGTTGACATTGGACAAGGAAGACAACATAATGGGTTATGTTTTCTTACATCTGAGATAAATTATATCGTCTTGGATCCTCCAACATGTTGAGCTTGCCTTTCTCCCTCATGCTAGCTAAATTCATTGCACCAAGTAGAGATACTACTTGTGCTTCCAAATACCCTTAAACCAGTTTTGCCATGAGAGTCCACCATACCTACCTATGGATTGAGTAAGATCCATCAAGTAAGTTGTCATCGGTGCTAGCAATAAAAATTGCTCTCTAAATATGTATGATTGATTAGTGTGGAGGAAATAAGCTTTATACGATCGTGTGATATGGAAGTAATAAAAGCGACAGACTGCATAATAAAGGTCCATATCACAAGTGGCAATATAAAGTGATGTTCTTTCACATTAGGATTTTGTGCATCCAACCATAAAAGCACATGACAACCTCTTCATCCTTCTGCGAAGGGCCTATCTTTTACTTTTATCTCCTACATTGCATAAGAGTCATGGTGATCTTCACCCTTCCTTTTTACATTTTATCCTTTGGCAAGCACAATATGTTGGAAAGATATTGGTATATATGGCTAATTGGATGTGAGTTTTCATGAACTATTACTGTTGACATTACCCTTGAGGTAAAACATTGGGAGGCAAAACTATAAGCCCCTATCTTTCTCTGTGTCCGATTAAAACTCCATACCCATAAGTATTGCGTGAGTGTAAGCAATTGTGAAAGACTATATGATAGTTGAGTATGTGGACTTGCTAAAAAGCTCTTATACATTGACTCTTTCCTATGTTATGATAAATTGCAATTGCTTCAATGACTGAGATTATATTTTGTTAGTTTTCAATGAAGTTTACAATTCATACTTGATATTGTGATTGAATTATTACTTTACCATAAGATACCTTATGACAAGAATTATATAAGTTACTGTTCTAAGAATGATCATGATGCCCTCATGTCCATATTTTTTTATCGACACCTTCATCTCTAAATATGTGGACATATTTTTCGATTTCGGCTTTTCGCTTGAGGGAGTTGATACGTCCATTTTGCATCATGTTTTATATCAATATTTATTGCATTATGGGCTGTTATTACACATTATGTCACAATAATTATGCCTATTCTCTCTTATTTCACAAGGTTTACATAAAGAGGGAGAATGCCGGCAGCTAGGATTCTGGCTAGAAAAGGAGCAAATATTAGAGACCTATTCTCACAGCTCCAAAAGTCCTGAAACTTCACGGATGATGTTTTCCAAATATATAAAAACATTGAGCGCAAGAACTTCACCAGGGGGGACACACCCTGCCCACGAGGGTGGGGGCGTGCCTACCCCCCTGGGCACGCCCCCTACCTCGTGGGCCCCCTGGTGGCCCTCCGGTGACCATCTTCTGCTATATGGACTCTTTCGACGGGAAAAAAAATCATAAGCCATCTTCTCGGACGAAACTCCGCCGCCACGAGGCGGAACCTTGGCAGAACCAATCTAGGGTTCTGGTAGGGCTGTTCTACCGGGGAAACTTCCCTCCCGGGGGGGGGGGGGAATCATCGCCATCGTCATCACCAACGCTCCTCTCATCGGGAGAGGGCAATCTCCGTCAACATCTTCATCAGAACCATCTCATCTCAAAACCCTAGTTCATCTCTTGTATCTAATTCTTGTCTCCAAGTCCGGGATTGGTGCTAGTAGGTTGCTAGTAGTGTTAATTACTCCTTGTGGTTGACGCTAGTTGGTTTAATTGGTGGAAGATCATATGTTCAGATCCTATATGCACATTAATACCCCTCTGATTATGAACATGTTTATGCTTTGTGAGTAGTTACTTTCATTCCTGAGGACATGAGAGAAGTCTTGCTATTAGTAGTCATGTGAATTTGGTATTCGTTCGATATTTTGATGAGATGTATGTTGTCTCTCCTCTAGTGGTGTTATGTGAACGTCGACTACATGACACTTCACCATTACTTGGGCCTAGAGGAAGGCATTGGGAAGTAATAAGTAGATGATGGGTTGCTAGAGTGACAGAAGCTTAAACCCTAGTTTATGCGTTGCTTCGTAAGTGGCTGATTTGGATCCATATGTTTCATGCTATGGTTAGGTTTAACTTAATACTTTTGTTGTATTTGCGGATGCTTGCAATAGAGGTTAATCATAAGTGGGATGCTTGTCCAAGTAAGGGCAGCACCCAAGCACCGGCCCACCCACATACCAAATTATCAAAGTATCGAACGTGAATCATATGAGCGTGATGAAAACTAGCTTGATGATATTCCCATGTGTCCTCGGGAGCGCTTTACATCATATAAGAGTTTGTCCAGGCTTGCCCTTTGCTACAAAAAGGATTGGGCCACCTTGCTGCACCTTATTTACTTTTGTTACTTGTTGCTCATTACAAATTATCCTATCACAAAACTATCTGTTACCACTTATTTCAGTACTTGCAGAGAATACCTTGCTGGAAACCGCTTATCATTTTGTTCTGCTCCTCGTTGGTTCGACACTCTTACTTATCGAAAGGACTACGATAGATCCCCTATACTTGTGGGTCATCACCTATCATATTAGGACTAGTTTCATAACCAAAGAAAATTACCATGCTGTTCTAAATGACTCTCAAAATGATATAAGTTAACCATGAGAGATCAATAATTTCTATAAAATAAAACCACCATGATGCTCTAGAAGATATAAGTGAAGCAATAGAGCAAAATTATCTAGCTCAAAAGATATAAGTGAAGCACATAGAGTATTCTAATAAATTCCAATTCATGTGAGTCTCTCCCAAAATGTGTGTACAGCAAGGATGATTGTGTTAAACTAAAAAGCAAAGACTCAAATCATACAAGACGCTCCAAGCAAAACACATATCATGTGGTGAATAAAAATATAGCCTCAAGGAAACTTATCGATAGAAGAAGACAAAAGAGGGGATGCCTTCCGAGGCATCCCCAAGCTTAGGCTTTTGGTTTTCCTTGAATTTTACCTTGGGGTGCCTTGGACATCCCCAATCTTAGGCTCTTTCCACTCCTTGTTCCATAATCCATCAAATCTTTACCCAAAACTTCAAAACTTCACAACACAAAACTTAAACAGAAAAATCTCATGAGCTCCGTTAGTATAAGAAAACAAACCACCACTTAAGATACTATAATGAACTCATTATTTATTTATATTGGTGTTAAACCTAATATATTCCATCTTCTCTATGGTTCATAACCTCCGATACTAGCCATAGATTCATCAAAATAAGCAAACAATAACGAAAAACAGAATCTGTCAAAAACAGAACAGTCTGTAGTAATCTGTAGGTTTCGAATACTTCCGTAACCCCAAAAATTCTAAAATAAATTGCTGGACGTGATTAATTTATCTATTAATCATCTGCAAAAATAATCAACCTAATCGCACTCTCCAGTAAAAAATGGCAGCAAATCTCGTGATTGCTAAAGTTTCTGTTTTACAGCAAGATCGCAAAGACTTTCCCCAAGTCTTCCCAAAGGTTCTACTTGGCACAAACACTAATTAAAAGAATAAAACCACATCTAAGCAAAGGCTAGATGAATTATTTATTACTAAACAGAACCAAAAAGCAAGAAACAAAAATAAAATTGGGTTGCCTCCCAACAAGCGCTATCGTTTAACGCCCCTAGCTAGGCATAAATGCAAGAATAGATCTAGGTATTATCATCTTTGGTATGCAATTCTTCAATGGAACACTTATAACCCTTTGGAGTTTCCTTATTTTTATTAATGATCAAACTCCTAGGCAGGAAATCAAGAAATTCATTTGTAGCAAAAGGTTCCCTAATGATATTGAAGAAGTTGGAGTGAACACTTATTGATTTGAGATCCGCATTTTCCTTACTAGAAGATTCACCCTTATTTTTAGGAACATACATTAATTTAGCAATCTTGGTAGTAGGAGGATTTGGAGTATTTTTAAAGTATGAAAAGGAAGACCCTAAATTAGTAATGATATCCTCAAGTTTACCAATTCTTGTGGAATCTTGATCTATTCTTTCGTTAACTATAGGTTCTTTTTCTTTAAAAAATTTCAGAGTAACCCCTACCTTAGATCCAAATTGAGTGATTTGGTTGTGGATCTTTTTATACAAATTTTCAATCAAATCCATAGAGGCAACTTTATTTTCAATAATTTCAAGCCTTTGCATCACATGTTCCAAAGTTAAAATAGTTCCATTAACCAAAAGAGGTGGTGGGCCAAACAAATCTATCGTAGCATTATAAGAATCAAAAGTATCGCTACCCAAGAAATTCCCTCCGGTAATGGTATCAAGAATATATCTATTCCAAGGAGTGATACCTACATAAAAAATTCGAAGAAAAATGGAAGTGGATTGCTTCCTAGTAGATCTATTCTGAGCATTGCAAATTCTATGCCAAGCATCTTTTATATTTTCTCCCTCCCTTTGTTTAAAATTAAGAACTTCATGATCGGGAGTACTAACAATGATAGAAGGACTAGCCATGATGACACACAAAGACACAAGAAGCAAGCAAAAAGAGATGAACAAAAAGAGAGGGGAACGAAAAAGAGGGCGAATAAAACGGCAATGGTGAAGTGGGGGAGAGGAAAACGAGAGGCAAATGGCAAATAATGTAATGTGAGGGATAAGAGCTTGTGATGGGTACTTTGTATGTTTGACTTGATGTAGATCTCCCCTGCAACGGCGCCAAAAATCCTTCTTGCTACCTGTAAGTGCATCTAGTGCCACCCCTAGTTGTTTTTGAAGTATTGACAACAAACCTAGTTGAGGGACTAATGTGTTTGTGAGAATTGCAGGATAACACAGGTAGAAGTCCCTCATTGATTTGGTTTTACTACCAGAGATGACCCCTAAAAATGTACGAAGACATTGAAGACAATGGTGGTATTTGAAGATATTCACATTGAGGACTATGACAAGAGAAGACACTATGTGAAGCCTATGGAACTCGAAGACTTAGATCCTTCGTAGCACTATTTCATTTGTGTTGAGTCATAGGAACCACCGTACTATTAAGTGGGGTCCAAGAGAACTAGTCAGAATGATTGAAGTGATGCCTAATTCAAAACCTATATCTTCGAGCGAAGACTATGAGAGCAAATCTTGTCCAGAGTCGGACAAGTCAGCTTTACTTGTAGCCCAAGTAAAGTTGCCGTGTGAGTTTGAAATCTGACCGTTGGTACACGTGTTAGTTCCTTAGTGACCCAGGGTCATTTCGGACAAATCAGGTCGGGTTGCCCAGTGGCTATAAATAGTCCACCCCCTACAACCATAAACGGTTGGCTGCTCAGATTTCAGTGCACGGCTTTTGTCGTTTCAGAGCAAACCACCTCGAAGCCTTTGAGAGAAAATTCCTAGCGAGGAGAAAAGCCCTAACCACCCAGAGCCAGAGTAAATTGGGTATCACTTAAGTCTTCTTGTCTGAGTGATCTGAAGACTTATTACACTTGAGGACTGTGCATCCTCCAGCCGGTTAGGCGTCGCGTTCCATCCAAGAGAAATTGTGGATTTCCAGTGAACGAAGTCTGTGAAGGTTTGGGAGTCTACCTTGAAGACTTACCAGAGTGATTGGGCGAGGTCTGTGTGACCTTAGCTCAAGGAGAAAACGGTGAGGACTGGGTGTCCTGAGCTGCGTGTTCAGGACTGGGTGTCTGGGACTGTGTGTCCTTTGGTTTAAATACCTAGCCGCTCCAACCAGACATACAGTTGTCACAGCAACTGGAACTGGTCCAACAAATCATTGTCTTCAGCGTGTCACTGGTTTCATCTTCACTTCCTTTTACTTACTGTTACACATTGTGAAGCCATTGCATGCTTGCTGTATCTTCTGTTTTCACATCATAACTGTATGATTTGTTTGGCTTCATAACTTCTTCCTACCTGATCCTTATTACACTTCAGCTACTTGTCTTATGCTTTCACTCTATTGAATACTTGACCATGGCTTGCCTAGTGTAATCTAACTTCCGCTGCTTAAGTGATAGGCATATCTGTACTGTTTGTCTTCATAACTTTCACGTTTTGAAGACTTTCATAAAAATCGCCTATTCACCCCCCCTGTAGTCGATATAACGCACTTTCAATTGGTATCAGAGCAAGGTGCTCCCTTGTTCTGTGTGATTTGGTTTAACCACCTGGAGTTTTAGCTATGTCGACTGCAGGGATAATTAAAGTCTCCGCTGCATGCCCCGTCTTCGATGGAACTGAATATCCCTACTGGAAGAATAAGATGCGCATGCATCTTGAAGCCATTGACGTCGACCTATGGTATGTCGTCGAAAACGGCGTTCCCAAGGCTGGAGAAGGTGTCACTGCTGCTGATGTCAAGAAGTTCACTCAACTGGACTCTACTGCCAAGAATATCATCTGTGGTCATCTGACCAAGGGACAGTACGGCCGTGTGAGTGCCTTGAAGACATCCAAGCTAGTCTGGGACTGGCTCTCCAAAGTCAATGAAGGCATCTCAACCCAGAGGGATCAGAGAATCAGTATTCTTCGCAATCTCTTCAACCACTTCAAGCGAAATGACAATGAGAATGTCCAGCACACATTTGACCGGCTCACTGACATCACAAATGAGCTTCAAGCCCTCGGCGCCACTGAGATCACCAAACATGAAATCGTCAAGACGCTGCTGAGATCACTTGACAGTTCGTTTGACATCCTAGACCTGATGATTCAAGAACGTCCAGACTTCAAGACACTCGATCCGTCTGACATACTTGAGAGGCTCAACACACATGAGTTTCAGCTTTCTGAGAAAAGAGATATCTACGGTCCAAACTATGGGCGAACTCGTGCCTTGAAGGCAAAAGCTGTGTCCTCATCTGAAGAAGAATCTGACAGCAGTTCTGATGATCCTGAAGACATTGGAAGGGAACTTGCAATGCTTGTGAAGAAGTTCCAGAAATTCACCAAGAAGAAAGGCTTCAGAAAGTCTTCACGATCAAGCTCAAGGAATGATGAAGCTTCTGCTCATGACTACAAGAAGAAAACATGTCACAAGTGCAAGAAAAATGGACACTTCATCTCTGAGTGTCCACAATGGGACAATGAGAGCAGAAAGAAGAAGAAGAGCAAGGAATGTGACTCTGACGACAAGAAGAAGAAGAAATACTCAAAGTCTTCTTCCAAGTCTTCCTCAAAGTCTTCATCACACAAGAAGAGCTCAACTGGCAAGGCTCGTGCGTTTGTTGGCAAGGAAATGGATTCAGAGGAGGAATCCGCTTCTGAGGAGGCAGAGGTGGAGTCTGAGGAGGAATCTGATTTTGGCATTGCGAGTCTGGCTACAGCTCACGTCGCCAAGTCCATCTTCAACACTGAAGACAATGACTTCATCACCAACACCGATGCAAATGACAAGGACGACTCCACTCCTACCTACTGCTTCATGGCACGCGGTGCCGAGGTAAACACACGCACTACTCACTATCAAACATCCAGTGACGATGATTCTGATTGTGATTCAAAATCCAGCTACAAAACACTTGCTAAAATTGCCACTGAACAACAGAAAGCCATGGAACATATTCAAAAACTGTTAGACAGAAGCGATGATCTGTTGGGTGCTGAAATGACTCGATCTGAATCCTTAATTGAAGACATAAAAAATCTTCACGTTAAGTATCAGGAACTTGAAGATCGCCATGATACTCTCTCAACAACTCATGAAAAGCTCTCCTATGATTATCTTCAAAGGAAGCAAGATCTTGAGAAATTGAGAGCGGCTCATGAAGATCTTCAAAAGGAAAACGAGTCACTTCGCACCGAACAGATCAGTTCCGCTCAGGAAGGATTTGAACCACCATGCCTTAAATGCATTGAGCGTGATAATGCTACTTCTGTTGCTGAATGTTCCACTGCTACTGCTGTTGCAATATCTTCAACTGTTGAAGTGGTAACTAACCCCTCTGCTGAGGATATCACTCCTATTGCTGATGAGAATGCTAGGTTGAAGACATTGCTTGAAACAGGGATGTACAAAAGTCTCAAAGGACATCAAACATTATGTGATGTCCTCAAGAAGCAGATTCTGAACCGAAACCCTGGGAAAGAGGGTGTTGGGTTCGTGAGGAAAATTAATGCAGATGGCTCTTACTAGAAACCTGAGCAGTACCCCAAAATCACATGGCTTGCTGCAAAGGAATCCTCAGCAGATCCATCCAATCTATCTGGCTTCACTTGTGCTAATCCCATTATCATTTATGAATGGTGAAGTATTTGCCAGGTACATTGGTACTAACTGCAGGAATGGACCGCCTATGAAGAAGATATGGGTTCCAAAAACGTGTCTGGAGAATCTTCCTGTGAATGTCCTCATGACACCTCACATGAAGAAGACAAACCTCAGACCAAAGGCTTCATATGGTACAAAGGCTTCATACAGAGAGAGGACTCACCTGAGTCACACTAACGCAAATGTTTTGCAGGGAAACCATGCTCAGGCATATGAGAGCGGTTCTTCAAACCGTCATGTTCATATGACCAAGAACTATTCTGCCTATTCTTATTTGTACTATTGCCCGCCTGCTAGACTGTTTGCTAGGGCCTCAAAGCCAAAATTCTCAGATGCTGCACTTAGACTTATTGCTTCTAAGCCACCTTTGAAGATGTGGGTGGTTAAGAAAGCTTAACTCTCTTTTGCAGGGAAAGGTCTCCAGCAGAAAACCAAAATCTTCTGACGCTATTGCTGGGGACCTTAAAAATCTTGTGGGGCGCAAGATCAAATGCCCGAATGGCATCACTATGTATTTCATACCTGAATCGCATGCTACTCTTCCTATTAGTCCTAACCTGGATCTAAGTTTTCATAACCCACTGGTTCGTCAAATGTTTTTGCTTCACAATTCTCTTCGTGAAGCCTATCCCCCTAACTGCACTGTAGGGTACGACACAAGCGCCTTTAGAGTCTTCAGAATGGATTATTGACAGTGGGTGTACAAATCACATGACTGGCAAAAGAAGTCTTTTTATGGACTCAACCTTACGTCCATCCGACAAGAGCCACATCACATTTGCTGACACTGGTAAAAGTAAGGTATTGGGTCTAGGTAGAGTTGCAATCTCAAAGGATCAACACATGGATAAAGTCATGTTTGTTGAATCCCTTGGCTTCAACTTAATGTCTGTCTCAATGCTTTGCGATTTGAACATGATTGTAATTTTTGGAAAATATCATTGCCTAGTACTAATGGAATCTGACAAGTCTCTAGTGTTTGAAGGGTATCGGAAAGATGATCTGTATGTGGTAGATTTCTCAGCAGGGCCACAGCTTGCAGTATGTCTTCTAGCAAAGGCTTCAGAATGCTGGCTTTGGCATCGGAGGCTTGGGCATGCTGGCATGAGGAACCTCCACACCCTTGCGAAGAAGAAGCATGTCATAGGCATCGAGGGCGTCAAGTTCAAGAAAGATCACTTATGCAGTGCCTGTGAAGCAGGGAAGATGACAAGGGCAAAACATCCTTCGAAGACAATCATGACCACTACTCGACCCTTCGAACTGCTTCACATGGATCCTTTTGGTCCCACTCACTACTCAACTTTTTCCACTACTGCTTGCCTCTATGGCTTTGTCATTGTTGATGATTACTCTAGATATACTTGTGTGCACATAATCCTTTACAAGACTGAAGTGCAGGATGTCTTCAGACGCTTCGCAAATCGGGCTATGAACAATTATGGCGCCAAGATAAAGCACATCAGAAGTGACAATGGCACTGAATTCAAGAACACTGGCCTTGATACATATCTGGATACCTTGGGCATCACACATGAATTCTCAGCTCCGTACACGCCACAGCAGAATGGCGTCGTCGAACGCAAGAACAGAACACTCATTGAGATGGCCAGAACAATGCTAGATGAGTACAATACTCCAAGAAAATTCTGGCCTAAAGCCATTGACACTGCATGCCATACAATCAACCGTGTTTATCTTCACAAGCTTCTGAACAAGACATCTTATGAACTTCTAACTGGCAAGAAGCCAAATGTCAGTTACTTCAGAGTATTTGGCGCAAGATGCTGGATCAAGGACCTACACCACACTTCAAAATTTGCACCAAAAGCACATGAGGGCTTTATGCTTGGATATGGAAAGGATTTGCACTCCTACAAAGTCTTCAATCTCTTTCAGTACAAAGTGGTTGAAACAGTGGATGTGCGGTTCGAAGAGACCAATGGTTCACAAAGAGAGCAACTGCCAGATGTGCTAGATGAAGTTCCAGCCAGTGAATCAATCAAGCTAATGGGAACTGGAGAAATTATACCTTCTGAAGCTCATCCCGAAGAAGAACTTATCATCTCAGCACCTGATCCACATGAAGACAATGCTCATCCTGAAGACATTCCTCCCCACGACAACATAGATCAGCAAGAGCAAAGTCTTCGACCCATACATCCTCGTGTTGCCAATGAAGTGCAGATTGACAGAATAATTGACATCATCAATGCACCTGGTCCACTGACTCGTTCAAGGGCAACTCAACTGGCAAATTTCTGCGGACACTTCGCATTCGTTTCAATCACAGAACCCAAGAAAGTTGAAGAAGCTTTTATGGAACCTGAGTGGATTCAAGCAATGCAAGAAGAGCTTCATCAGTTTGAGCTGAACAATGTATGGGAATTGGTTAAGCGTCCAGATCCACGGAAGCATAACATAATAGGCACCAAATGGATATACCGCAACAAGCAAGATGAGCATGGTCAAGTTGTCAGAAACAAAGCTCGTCTCGTTGCTCAAGGATATACTCAAGTGGAAGGCATTGACTTCGATGAAACATTTGCTCCTGTGGCCAGACTTGAAGCCATCCGTATACTGCTGGCCTATGCAAATCATCATAACATACTTTTATATCAAATGGATGTGAAGAGTGCCTTCCTCAATGGCAAGATTGAAGAAGAAGTGTATGTTGCACAACCACCTGGGTTTGAAGATCCAAAACATCCTGACATGGTTTACAAGCTCAAATAGGCACTGTATGGCCTCAAACAAGCCCCTCGGGCCTGGTGTGACACACTCAAATACTTCCTGAAGAGCAAAGGCTTCATACCTGGCTCCCTAGATCCCACTCTATTCATGAAGACATATGATGGTGAACTGTTTGTGTGCCAAATATATGTGGATGACATTATCTTCGGCTGCACCAATCAGAAGTACAGTGAGGAGTTTGGATATATGATGCAAGAGCAATATCAGATGTCTATGATGGGGGAGCTGAAATTCTTCCTCGATCTTCAGATACGGCAACAACGCAATGGCATCTTCATATCTCAAGAGAAGTATCTCAAAGATTGCCTGAAGAAGTTCGGTATGCAAGACTGCAAAGGCTTCACAACACCAATGCCAGCCAAACATCATTTGGGTCCTGACGAGAATGGTAAAGAGTTCGATCAAAAGGTATACCACTCCATGATTGGTTCTTTGCTTTATTTATGTGCATCTAGGCCAGATATTATGCTTAGTGTTTGCATGTGTGCTTGATTTCAAGCGGCACCAAAGGAGTCGCATCACTTAGCAGTGAAGCGAATTCTTCGATATTTGGCTCACACCCCAACTCTAGGATTGTGGTATCCAAAGGGCTCAGAGTTTGATCTGGTTGGATTCTCGGATGCTGATTATGCTGGTGACAAGGTTGATCGGAAGTCTACATCAGGCGCGTGTCACTTTCTGGGACGATCACTTGTATGTTGGTCTTCAAAGAAGCAGAACTGTGTATCCCTCTCCACTGCTGAATCTGAATACATTGCTGCTGGATCTTGCTGCGCTCAGCTTCTGTGGATGAAGCAAACACTCAAAGACTATGGCATTCATCTGAAGCAAGTGCCACTCTACTGCGACAACGAAAGCGCCATCAAGATTGCCAACAACCTGGTTCAGCACTCGAAGACAAAGCACATTGAAATTCGTCATCACTTTCTCAGAGATCATGTTGTGAAGGAAGATATTGATATCATACACGTCAACACTGAAGAGCAATTGGCAGATATCTTCACCAAGCCCTTGGATGAGAATTTTTTTTGCAAGTTATGGTGTGAGCTAAATATCTTGGAATCCTCAAATGTCCTGTGATCAGGCACACATCCTGACACTTATGCATATTGATGACTTAGATCTCCAAGAAGATCGAGGAGAACATTGTATTGAGATCCAAAGAGAGAGAAGAAGCCATCTAGCTAATAACTATGGACCCGAAGGTCCGAAGTAAGCTACTCACACATCATCGGAGGGGCCATGCAGTTGATGTAGAGGCCCTCCGTGATCGATTCCCCCTCCGGTGGAGCTCCGGAAAATGCCCCAAGATGGGATCTCTTGGGTACAAAAGGTTGCGGTGGTGGAAATAGGGTTTCGTGGTGCTCCTGGCTGTTTTCGGGGTATATGGATATATATAGGAGGAAGAAGTAGGTCGGTGGAGCCACAAGGGGCCCACGAGGGTGGAGGGCGCACCTAGGGTGGTAGGCGCGCCCCCTGGCTCATGGTGTCCTCGTTGGTTGCTTGACGTCCACTCCAAGTCCCCTGGATCACGTTTGTTCCAAAAATAACTCCCCCGAAGGTTTTATTCCGTTTGATATCGCTTTTCTGTGAAACAATGAAATAGGCAAAAACAACAATTTGCACTGGGCCTTGGGTTAGTAGGTTAGTCCCAAAAATAATATAAAAGTGTATAAATAAGCCCATTAACATTCAAAACATATTATATAATAGCATGGAACAATAAAAAAATTATAGATACATTGGAGACGTATCAGCTGCATAGTAGAGTGCATCGCCTTGCTGTCGGGCGCTGCATATTAAGGGTCAGCTGGGTGAAATACTTTTAAAAACAGTTTAGTTTGTGAAATACTTTCAGCCTGAGGTCAAATTTGTCCATTTTGCTAGCACCGGTCTACCCACATATCAAATTATCAAAGTAGCGAACGCAAATCAAACAAACATGATGAATGTGACTAGATGGATTCCCATGTGTCCTCAAGAACGCTTTGCTTGCTATAAGAGAAAGTTCTGGCCTGCCCTTTCCTATAAAAGGATTGGGCTACCTTGCTGCACCTTTGTTACTATTTTCTACTTGTCACTTGTTACGAATTATCTTTCTATCAAACTATCTGTTCCCGATAATTTCAGTGCCTGCAGAAAATACCTTGCTGAAAACCGCTTGTCATTTCCTTCTGCTCCTCGTTGGATTCAACACTCTTATTTACCGAAAGGAATATGATTGATCCCCTGTACTTGTGGGTCATCAAGACTCTTTTCTGGCGCCATTGCTAGTGAGTGAAGTGCCTTTAGGAAGTGGAATTTGGTAAGGAAACATTTATATTATGTGTTGAAATATACTGTCACTTGTCACTATGGAAAACAATCCTTTAAGGGGTTTGTTCGAGGTATCTTCACCCTGACCGAAAGCACAAAGATTTGCCCCTCAACCTATTGCACCCACTGAAAATATTTATTATGAGATTCCTTCGGGTATGTTAGAGAAACTGCTAGCTAATCCTTATGTAGGAGATGGAACAGTACATCCTGATATGCACTTGATATATAGATGAAATTTGTGGATTGTTTAAGCTTGCAGATTTATCCGAGGATGGAGTTAAGAAGAAGGTATCCCCTTTATATTTGGAGGGAAAGGGCTCAACATGGTATAGGCTATTGGATGATACTGGAACATGGGACTAGAACCAGATGAAATTGGAATTTCATCAGAAGTTTTATCCTATGCATCTGGTTCATCGTGATCGCAATTATATATATAAATTTTGGCTCGTGAAGGAGAATGTATCATTCAATCTTGGGGGAGGCTTAAGTATATGATGCACACATGCCCTAATCATGAGCTCTCAAGAGAAATTATTATTCAGAATTTTTATGCTCGACTTTCTCATAATGATCGGTCCATGCTCCATTCTTCCTCTACTGGTTATTTTATGAATAAAACTATTGATTTCAAGTGAAATATTTTGGAAAGAATTAAATGCAACTCTGAAGATTGGGAATTCAACAAAGGTAAAGAGTTAGGTATAAATCTTGAGTTTGATTGTCTTAAATCTTTTATGGAAACTGATGTTTTTCATAAGTTTAGTACTAAATATGGACTTGACTCTAAGGTAGTAGCTACATTTTGTGAATATTTTTCTGCTCATGTTGATCTCCCTAAGGAGAAGTGGTTTAAATATCATACCCCTATTAAAGAAAACATATAGGAACTCGTTATAGTTAAAGATAAAACTATCATTTACAATGTTGATCCAGTTGTGCCTACTGCTTATATTGAGAAATCTCCTTTTCTTGTTAGGATTAAGGAACATGCTAAAGATACAACTATGGTTAATAAAAGTAATATTAGAACACCTAGACCCTCTGAAAAAATTAAGGTTGAACCCAGTATTTCAATGGTTAAGGATCTTTTGGTTGATAATATTGATTGACATGTTATTTATTTTTGCGATGATGCTGCTAGAATTGCTAAACCCGTTAGGAGTGAACATGATAAGCTAGATAAGAATAAACCCATAGTTGGCATGCATGTTGTTTCTGTTAAAATTGGAGATCATTGCTATCATGGCTTATGTGACATGGGTTCTAGTGTTAGTGCTATTCAATTTACTCTATATCAAGAAATTATGAATCATATTGCACCTGCTAAGATTGAGGATATCGATGTCACTATTAATCTAGCAAATAGAGATACTATTACACCACTTGGGAATGTTCGAGATGTTAAAGTCTTGTGTGGTAAGATCAAATACCCTACTGATTTTTAGTACTTGGTTCACAACAAGATAATTTTTGTCCCATTATATTTGGTAGACCTTTCTTGAATATTGTTAATGATGAAATTGTTTATGTCAAAGAAAAGGTTAAAGATAAATTTGTGATGTATCTGATGAGTTCAATTTCTCTAAGTTTCGTAGACAATCACATGAAAAGGAATTGTCTAGTAAAGATGAAATTATTGGTCTTGTTTCTATTGTTGTTCCTCCTACCGATCCTTTAGAACAATATTTGCTAGACCATGAAAATGAAATGCATATGCATATGGATGAAAGGAATGAAATATATGATATATTCTTCAAACAAGTACCTATCCTTAAACATAACTTGCCTATTGAAACTCTTGGGGACCCTGTTCCACCTAAGAGTGATCCCGTGTTTGAATTAAAGCAATTGCCCGATACATTGAAATATGCTTATCTTGATGAAAAGAAGATATATCTGTTGGGAAACGTTGCATGGAAAACAAAAAAAATTCTATGCACACGCAAGATCTATCCATGGAGATGCATAGCTACGGGCAGGGGAGAGCATCTTCATACCCTTGAAGATCGCTAAGCGGAAGCATTTATCAACGCGGTTGATGTAGTCGTACACCTTCATGATCCGTCCCGATAAAGTACAGAACATACGAAACCTCCGCGTTCAACACATGTTCAGCTCGATGACGTCCTCGCCTTCTTAATCCAACAAGAGGGGTGAAGTACTAGATGAGTTCTGGCAGCACGACAGCGTGGTGACGGTGTTGGTGAAGAACAATATCTGCAGGGCTTCGCCAAGCACAATGCAGACTATGACGGAGGATAAACTAGAGGGGCGGGGTTGCCGACACATGGCTTGGTGTATCTTGATGTGTTCCAGGTGCTAGCCCTGCCCCTCTATTTACATGTTGAGCCCTGGGGTCGAAACTTGGAGTAAAAGCCTCCTCAAAGTCGGTTTTGCCCGCTAGGAAGAGTCCTTCTCGGACTTCGAGGACCAAATGCCATAGTCCTTGGCGTCTGGCCCAAACACCATAGGCCTCGGCCTCTAGCCCATGGCTTGACGCCAAGGTCTCCGGTGGTTGGCCCCCTGGCCTCCGCAAAACTCCTTTTGCACCGACCTAAAGCCCTGTGAGCTTTACCCCTTGGCCTAACCATATCATTCTATATATCAATCTTTACCTCTGGACCATTCCGGGGCTCCTCGTCATGTCCATGATCTCATCTGGGACTCCCAACAACATTCGGTCACCAACATACATAACTCATATAATACTATATCGTCAACGGATGTTAAGCATGCGGACCCTATGAGTTCGAGAACTATGTAGTCATGACCGAGACACCTCTCCGGTCAATAACCAATAGCGGAACCTGGATGCCCATATTGGCTCCTACAGATTCTATGAAGATCTTTATCGATCGAACCTTATGACAACATACGTAATTCCCCGTGTCCATTAGTATGTTACTTGCCCGAGATTCAATCGTCGGTATCTTCATACCTAGTTCAATCTCATTACCGACAAGTCTCTTTACTCGTTCTGTAATACATCACCTTGTGACTAACTCCTTAGTCATTTTCTTGCAAGCTTATGATGTGTATTACCGAGAGGGCCCAGTGACACCTCTACGAAACTTGGAGTGACAAATCCTAATCTCGATTCATGCCAAATCAACAAGCACCTTCGGAGGTACCTGTAGAGCATATTTATAAGCAGCCAGTTACGTTGTGATGTTTGATAGCACACTAGGTATTCCTCCGATATCCGGGAGTTGCATGATCTCATGGTCGAAGGAACATGTATTTGACATTCAAGAAAGCAGTAGAAATAAACTGAATGATCATATGCTAAGCTAACGGATGGGTCTTGTCCATCACATCATTCTCCTAAAGATGTGATCCCGTTATTAAATGACAACACATGTCTATGGTTAGGAAACCTTAACCATCTTTGATCAATGAGCTAGTCTAGTAGAGGCTCACTAGGGACACGATATTTTTTTATATATCCACACATGTATTTAGGTTTCCTATCAACACAATTCTAGCATGAATAATAAACCTTTATCTTGAATAAGGAAATATAAAATAACAACTTTATTATTGCCTCTAGGGCATATTTCCTTCAATATCATGTTATTATTAGTGCTAACCTTTCAGAGCATGAAGAAAAGAGACTACTTAAAACCCTAAAGAAGCACTACTATTGGATATACTCTTGATGATCTTAATGGCATTAGTCCACTCTATGTCAGCACAAGATTAATATGGAGCCTGATGTTAAGCCAGTTGTTGATCATCAATGATGACTGAATCCTAAGATGAAGGCTGTGGTAAGAACTAAAATATTAAAGCTTCTAGTTAACGTCCGGTTGTAGAAAACCTGAACTTGACCTTAATTAAAATGCATCAACCGCGTGTGTTACCGTGATGGTCTCTTTCCGGCGGAGTCCGGGAAGTGAACACGGTGTTGGAGTTATGCTTGACATAGGTTGTTCTAGGATCACTTCTTGATCATAGTTTCTCGATCATGCTTTGCCTTCTCTTCTCGCTCTCATTTGCGTATGTTTAGCCACCATATATGCTAGTCGCTTGCTGCAGCTCCACCTCATACCTTTACCTTACCCATAAGCTTAAATAGTCTTGATCGCGAGGGTGTGAGATTGCTGAGTCCCCATGGCTCACAGATACTTCCAACCCAGCTTGCAGGTGCCGATGAGTCTGTGCAGATGGCGCAACCCAGCTCAGGAGGAGCTCGATGAAGATCTTGTCCCTTATGTTGTTTCGTTCTAGTTGATCAGTAGTGGAGCCCAGTTGGGGTCGATCGGGGACCTTTGTCACATTTGGGGTCCTTCTTTTATTTTGGTTCTGTAGTTGGGCCTTGATTGTATTTGGATGATGTAATGCTTTATTCATGTAATTGTGTGAAGTGGCGATTGTAAGCCAACTATGTATCTCTTTCCCTTATGTATTACATGGGTTGTGTGAAGATTACCTCACTTGCGACATTGCTTTCAATGCGGTTATGCCTCTAAGTCGTGCTTCGACACGTGGGAGATATAGCTGCATCGTGGGCGTTACAAGTTGGTAATCAGAGCCTTCCCCGACCTTAGGACCCCCATAGCTTGATCGTTTTTAGCGGCCGAGTTGTGTCTAGAAAAATGTTTTGAGTCATTTAGGAATTATATATCGGAGAGCTTAGGAATTCTTTTTACTCCCCAGTCTCCTCATCGCTCTGGTAAGGCATCCTGACGTAGAGTTTTGACTCTTCTCTTCTCAAATTTCACTAAAAAAAATTTTAGGATCACGCGGGTATCTTGGAATCGTTCCGATGGCTTATGATGAGAACATTGTCTTGGTGCCTCCTGTCAGGGGTTTAGTGGAACTGTCTCGGGGAGTTGAGCTCTGAGGTGTTGTCGTCATAATTTTATCGTTGCAATTCTGGAATACCTGAGTTTAGTACGCCGACATCGAAAATCTCTTTTATGCAGTTCGTTGGTGAGATAACCTCGACGCCACCCAGTACTGGGGCGGGAGTTCGGGAGTATCGCCATAACTTGTATAATGGATGCTTTTCGAAGGTTGAGGTAGATGATTTCCGAAGGCTTCTTGGTTATCTGTTGAAGGATGGATACAGCTGGATGTAGGATTTCCTAGTTTGGGTGAGATATTATGCTTCCCCTGTATCCCCAACACATGATTGCATAACCGGAAAATTTTGGGAGTTTCATAGGTGGGAATGCAAGTACCTCTTAGGATTTCTTTCCGACAGATGTATGATATGAAATTGGGGTTCGACGTCTAGTGGTTTGCCTATTCACGGTCGATTTTACAGTGGTCTCATTGTGTCTTAAAGAGTCCTTGGCTATGCTGACTCGGGGACGCTTCGTATGTCATGTGCACTGCCTTGTACATGATGGTGCTGTACGATCGAGCCCGTGTAGGCCCCACCACGAAAACTTCGGACGAAATCTCTATCATATGTTTGTTCCGGCTTATTCTGCAAGCCAATCCTTTGTTTTGTTTTCAGTTGTGGTATTCGAGTTGCTTCGAAGTCAAATGTGGATTCCATACCTTCCCAGATGGTGTTCTCATACTCCGATGTGAATACCAATCCTTCTTGATCATCGAGATTGTTTTGTCAATCCTTTTCACCGGTGTGTTTCTCTTCAAGTGGATCCGACCATTTCAACTTCAGCAAGTTCAAGTATCAGTTCTTCTCAACGTTGGTGGTTTTCATCCATCCCAAGTTGCCTTTGCTTTTCCCACCCTCCCTCCCTTTGTTTTTTCTCCAAGGACTCAGATTTCTTATTCAAGTATCCTGTTATTGTTGGGAAACTTATTCATTCCTTTTCCGTCAATATTCTTATCCGGTGATTCTCATGAAGATACTAACGGAGCTTCTAGTTCATCATTCTTCGTTTCTTTTATCTTCTCCGGTGGTTTCAAGTCAAGCTTTGTTGATCTTACCCTTTCCTCATTTCAATGCCTTCTCATACCGGTGCACCTCATAATAATTCACTTCTCACTATCCTTTTGTTCCGGCGTGCTCAAGCTTTATCAAAAGGCTCGTCTTGTCATCCAAGATCCGTTCAACCTATTTTGAGGTTGTTATCTCATTCAAGTATTTTAATTCAACCGGTGCAATCTCTCTTTTGAAATCGTTCTACAGTGTTTCTTTTGAGTGGGCCCTAACCCACAGGTCTTTTCCCAGGATCTTACCTGACTCTTCTTATTCTCCCGGAGTTAGTCTCAAATTCATTTCAAAGTGTGACGTAAGAATGAATTATCATCAGACAAATGTTTTCTCCAAGATCTTTCAAATTCTTTTCATCGTTGGCTCAACCTCTTCGTTTTGATTCTCCCGGAGTGCCTAAATAATTCATGGTGGTGTTTCTCATCGTCATTCTCAGATTTTGGAAGACCGAAGAAGAGTTTCTCTTTAATCTTGCTCCATTCTCTTCAAGACTCATGATTCTAGCCTATTGCCATCCTCTCATAATTGTTTTGATTGTCAGAATTCAACTCTTGTTCTCCAAATCTTACCGATGCATCGTTCCAATATCCTCTAATCAGCTCATGATCTCCTTCGTTCTCTTGTATCTATGTTCTCTTGAGTATCTCCGTACATTTCATAATTATTCCCGGTGTTCCTTTATTTTTCCTTCGTTCGTTTTCAATTCTTACCGATGGCTCGCTCAAGATTTCTATTCCTCTGTTATTGTATTGATTCAGTCGTTATTTCTATCCTACCGGTGGTTCATTCTATATTTTCCCAAGTTGGCGCTATATCTATCTTAATCCTTTCTACGAGAATAAGTAGTGTGCCAAATCCTTTGCTTGTCATCAATTTAATTGGTGAAGGTTACACATAATGTAATTCTTATTCTTGTTTCATCCAAGTGATCTATTCTTGATTCCGGAGGCTCATCTAAATTCTTGATCTCAATTGGTTCATCTTCTCTTTTTTCCCGGAGTCCCAACTTCTTCCAATTATTTCACCGCGGAGATCCATCTAATCATTGCAAGGATTCACCTTGTGTTTTCAATTTCTCTTTTTTTTCTTTTGTTACCGGAGTTTCGTCATGAAGGTTATACTTGATGGTTCATCAAGGGATTTAATTCTTTCTCTAAATGTTCATCAAGTCTCTTTTTCACAAAAGCTCGAGCTTTCTTCATATTGTAATCCGAAGTGCTTTGTTTCTTCCGTATCATTGGAGGTGGTATTATGTCATTCTTGATAATTGGAATTCATGTATCATGATTCACATGTTGTCGAAAATGAGATATGTTAAATCCATCAATCTCGTCTATGGAGTTATCTTGGGTTCATTTTTCACCTAAAGCCTTCCCTTAGGATTGTTGCTAATTATGGTGCTTATAAATGATCCAAATTGCTTCATTTATCCTTTTCCGGTGCGATATAGCTTCTTGTCTCCTTGTTCTTACCAATCAAATTCTTTCCCGTGAGTGGCAGGTTTTCATCTCTTAATTTGAGATGTATTCCATAAGCCCACATCAATCTTATCCTTTCGTTGTTGATTTTTCCAACAACTCCGTTCTAGCATTTATTGTAACCGTGCTCTCTCAAGATCTTGTTTCCCTTCGTTCCGGAGACATTGTGATGTTGCTTTCCTCAACCCATCTTCTCGGATTGTAAGGACCATGTTTTGATCGTGCTTATCCTTTTAACCGGAGTGTTGTGTCCCTTTTGCTCAAGCTCTTTCATTTTACCAAGTTTTTCTTTTCTTTTCAACCAGAGTGCTGCCCGAATTTTGGTTTTCCTTGATCCCCTTCCTTAACCGGAGTGTTTTTCTATATATATCTTCCCTTCAACCTCAAGGTTTCGCAATGCTCTTTGTCCCTCGTTTCTAACGGAGTGTTTTTCGACCGTATTCACCTTCGTTGTATCCTTTTCTCGAATTTGTTCAACCTCGCAAGGTTCTTTGGTTTCACTCGTTTGTCAAAGAGGCAACTTAGTTTTACCTCTTCTCTTTCTCTTCCGTTTTCCCTCTGGTGCCATTCTAGATCTCGGGAAGAGATCCTCTCGTAGTGGTGGAGTGTTGTAACGCCCCGAGACCGATGTGCCAGGTGTCGTTCAGTTATTCGCTGTTGTTGCCTTGTCTTTGCTTGCGTGTCATGCATTGCATATCATGTCATCATGCGCATTTCATTTGCATACGTGTTCGTCTCATGCATCCGAGCATTTTCCCCGTTGTCCGTTTTGCAATCCGGCGTTCCATTCTCCTCCGGTGGTCATTTCTACCTTTCTTTTGTGTGTGGGGGTTAAACATTTCCGGATTGGACCGAGACTTGCCATGCGGCCTTGGTTTACTACCGGTAGACCGCCTGTCAAGTTTTGTGTCATTTGGACTTCGTTTGATACTTCAACGGTTAACCGAGGGACCGAAAAGGCCTCGTGTGTGTTGCAGCCCAACACCCTTCCAAAGTGGCCCAAAACCCACCAAAACCTCCTCCATCGTCTCGGTCGTTCGATCACGATCGCGTGACCAAAAACCGCACCTCATTTGGACTCTCCTAGCTCCCTCTATGCCTATATATACACCCCCTCCGAAATTCGTGGTTCATTCTTCCCCTAACCCTAAAAATTCTCAGATCCGCGCCGCCGGACATTTCTTCCCCGCCGCCGGACATGTCCGCCGCCCTCAGCCACCTCACTCCGACCAATCAGAGCATGCCACATCATCACCACCGCCTACCTCCTCCAATCCCACTGCGACACATGTCCGACCAGCCTCCCCACTTCGCCGCGCCACCCGCCGGCCCAGATCCGGCCCGCGCGGGGCCGAACCGGGCCAGATCCCGCCGGCGCCCGAGCTCCACGAACCCGTCGCCGGCCATCCTCGCTCTGCGCGCCGCCGAGCATCCCGCCGTCGCCTCCTACCCCGCCGGACTCCGCCTCTTGCCTCGGATCTGCCCCGCGGTCGTATCTTTCTCGCCGGAGTCGCCTTCTGCCGGATGACCCCGAGCTCCTCCGCGCGGGATCCGCCTCCCACCGCCGGGAATGGTTTCCCCTCTGTGTGCCCGGCGTGGATCTGGCCGTCCCCACGTCTCCCCGCCGTGCCCGCCTGCCGGAGTCGCCGCTACGCCGCCGTTGACCGCGGGCGCCGCCGTCCCGCTATCCTTCTTGAGCAGGTGCTCGAGGAGGACGACGAGCGCCTCCGCCTCCTCCCCGCATGGGCCGAAGCACCCAGGCCCAGATCGCCTCGGCCTGCCTCTCCCTCCTTCCGGGACGAAGCCTATGGGTGAGCTGCCCCCAGCGCCCCCTCTTGTTTTTTACCTATCGGGCCAGCCAGATTCGGCCCGATTCATGTTTTTTTCTGCGGAACGATTTTGCCCATTTATCCAGAGATTGCCAGTTTTGCAGAGTAGTCCCCCTAGTTCATGCATTTAATAACTCACTAACCGTGCATCGGATCAAAATGTTTTATATATGAAACTTGCTTAGAATTTTGTGTAGATTAATAATATCCAACTTTCATCTATGTGTAAAATGTTAAAATGTTGTTTGCATTAATTTGCTCCTATGCCATGTTAAAATGATTTAATTCATAACTAAATAACCGTAGCTCCGATTTAAATAATCTTTATATGTAAATGGGGTAGAATTTTTCCTAGTTTATCATGGTGACTTTGTTTTGCATGCCTAACAACTCTAAAATATGGTTTAGGGCAGAACAGGACCAAACCTTAAATTATGCATATGAGGATTTTCCGGAATTGTTGTTCGTTGCTTCCGGCCTCATTTAATCTTGCCTAGATAGGTAGTTTTGTTGTGCTTCACCTCTTGCCATGTTAACCAACTTTTAAATTTGTTGAGTACCTAATCGGGAGAGAACTAAATAATTGATGTGGTGTTCTGTCAATATGCATCCCGATGCATATTGAGCTCCACTTAATTTGTAGGATTGCTTGTGCACTTTGCCATGCCATGCATACTTAAACCAGACATGCATCATACTTGATTGTACATCATGCCATGATTATGTGATGGTTGTTTACCATGATTGTTTGCTTCTTTCCGGTGTTGCTTCTTCGGGTTGGTTCCGTTAACGTCGAGTTTGTGAGGACCCGTTCGTCTACGTCTGTTTATCTTCTTCATGGACTCGTTCTTCTTCCTTGCGGGATTTCAGGCAAGATGATCATACCCTCGAAATCACTACTATCTTTGCTATACTAGATGCTCGCTCTTTTGCTACGCCAATACTACGATGCCTACCTTTTGCTTGTCAGCCTCCCAACTGCCATGTTGAACCTCTAACCCACCATGTCCTAGCAAACCGTTGATTGGCTATGTTACCGCTTTGCTCAGGCCCTCTTATAGCGTTGCTAGTTGCAGGTGAAGATTGGAGCCATTCCTTGTTGGAACATTTATTTACTTGTTGGGATATCACGATATATCTTATTTCATTAATGCATCTATATACTTTGGTAAAGGGTGGAAGGCTCAGCCTTATGCCTGGTGGTTTGTTCCACTCTTGCCGCCCTAGTTTCCGTCATATCGGTGTTATGTTCCCGGATTTTGCGTTCCTTACACGGTTGGGCTATAATGGGAACCCCTTGACAGTTCGCCTTAAGTATAGCTTTTCCAGCAATGCCCAACATTGGTTTTACCATTTGCCACCTAGCCTTTTCTTTTCCCTTGGGGGTCGTGCACCCAAGGGTCATCATTATTTTACCCCCCCCCCCAGGCCAGTGCTCCTCTGAGTGTTGGTCCAACTGAGCGATGTCCGAGGCTACCAGGGGCAACTCTGGGCTGGCTTACCCGACGTCTAGCTCATCTGGTGTAACGCCCCGAGACCGATGTGCCACGTGTCGTGCAGTTATTCGCCGTCGTTGCCATGTCATTCGCTTGCGTGTTACATTTCATCATGTCATCATGTGCATTGCATCATCATGTTTTTCAAACTTGCATCCGTCCCGGCCTCCTCGTTCTTTCCGTTGTCCATTCTGAGCCCTACCACACTCGCACGCGCCCGCGGCACGTCCGAAATATTATTTTATAAGTGGCAGAAAATGTTCTCGGAATGGGATGAAAGTTGGCGTGCGGTGTTGTTTTGTTGTTAGTAGGCCGCCTGCCAAGTTTCATCGCATTCGGAGTTCGTTTGATAGCCCAACCGTTAAACTATAGCGGCAATAGTAGCCGGTCTAACGTCGGACGTTTTCGGTCTCCGGAAACAGCTGCCGGGCTTCCCTCTCTTCTCTTCTCTCAGCCCGGGACCGTCTACACAGCTCACTACCTACCGCCAGGTCCAACCTAACCCCTCTCGTCAGCCCGCAGCCCCCCCTCGCGCGCGCCCGAAAGCTGTCCCGGACCCGACCCGGACTATCGCCACCGTTGGATCCGGATCATTCCCAAACGTCTGCAAAACGTCACTGTTTTCTTATTTGGACTTCCTAGGTATTTTATTCGTGACCGTCCGATTACGATCGGAGGGTCCTTTTGCCCCCATCCAAAAATCCTCTTGCTATATAAATCAGTCCAAACCCTAAAATCTAGGGGTCTTGTCCTGTCGGCCGCCGCCACTTCCAATCTCTCGGGATCCCCTCACTCAATCTCCCTCGATCTCATCGCCCGACCAACCAGATCGAGCCGGCGCCCAAGCCCCTCCTGCGCCCGAGCCCCGTCCTCGATCCCGAATCGCCAGGCCAGCCCTCGCCGTCCCTGGCCTCCCCCTCGCTGTCTCTCATCTCTCTCTCTCTCTCTCTCTCTCTCTCATCTCCTTGCTCCCTCTCTCTCTCGTAGGGAACACAGGAACCAGGGAGCGCCGCCGCCCGGAGCCTTCCCGAGCTCGCTGTCGTCGGGAATGAGGCCCCCGGGGCCAGATCGATCCTCCCCGATCTTCCTCGTCCCCGGCAGTGCTTCGCCTCGGCCTGCCCCCTCTCCTCCTCGAGCTCCTCATCGGCGACGAGTGCCACCAGCAGGACGCTCCCTTCGTCCCGTTCGAGATTCAGAGGATCCCCGTCGTCGGCCACTTCAAGCCACTCCGCGCCGAGTCCCGCGTCGTGCCCGGTTCCATACCCTCCGTCCTTCGCCGCCATTCGGAGCCCTTGTCGCCGCGCTCGCTTGGATCCGGCCTGGATCCTTCGACGGCGGTCGATCTCCGCTCTGTTCCCAGCCCCTCCCCTGCTTCATGCTACGGAGAGGACGACGACGAGCGCCTCCGCCCTCGCTCGCGTGGGCCGCCTTGGCCTCCCAGGCCCAGCATCGCCTCGGCCTGCCTCTCCCTCCTTCCTGGGCCGCGCTCGCCTTCGGCCCAGAGCGCCTCCCAGGCCCAGCTCCATCTAGCGTCGCCTCGGCCTGCTTCCCCTCCAGCCGGGCCATGGCCCATGGTGAGGCCCCCAGCGCCTCCCCTGTTCCTGTTGGGCCGGCCAGAGTCAGCCCATTGACGTTTTTTTTGAGATATGTGAATTTGTCCAATTATCCAGAGATTTACAGATTTACAAAAAAACCCCTATACTTCATGCATTTAATAACTAATTAACGGTGCATCATATTAAAAAACTTAATATATGAAACTTGCTCGGAATTTTGTGTAGATTAATAATATCCAACTTTCACCTATGTTTAAAATGTTTAAAATGGTGTTTGATTAATTTTTGCTCTATGCCATGCTAATATGATTTAATTCATAACTAAATAACCGTAACTCCGATTTTAATAAACTTTATATGTAAATGGGGTAGAATTTTGCCTAGTTTAACATGGTGGTCTTACTTTGCATGTTTAACAACTCTAAAATAATGTTTAGGGCAGAACAGGACCTAACCTACTATATGCACATGAGGAGTTTCCGGAATTGTTGTTCGTTGCTTCCGGCCTCATTTAACCTTGACTAGATAGGTAGTTTTCTTTTGCTTCCCCTCTTGCCATGATTAACAACATTTAATATTGTTGAGTACCTAACCGAGAGAGAACTAAATAATTGATGTGGTGTTTTGTCAATATGCATCCCGATGCATATTGAGCTCCACTAAATTTGTAGGATTGTTTGTGCTCTTTGCCATGCCATGCATATTTAAACCGGACATGCATCATACTCGATTGTGCATCATGCCATGTTGATGTCGTGGTTGTTTACTATGTTGTGTGCTTCTTCTCCGGTGATTGCTTCTTCGGGTTGGTTCCGATAACGTCGTGTTGTGAGGACCCGTTCAACTTCGTCCGCTTGTCTTCTTCATGGACTCGTTCTTCTTCCTTGCGGGATTTCAGGCAAGATGATCATACCCTCGAAATCACTACTATCTTTGCTATGCTAGTTTGCTCGCTCTTTTGCTATGCCATTGCTATGATGCCTACCACTTGCTGGTCAGCCTCCCAATTGCCATGTTCAACCCTTAACCCTCCTATGTCCTAGCAAACCGTTGATTGGCTATGTCACCGCTTTGCTCAGCCCCTCTTATAGCGTTGTTAGTTGCAGGTGAAGATTGAAGTTTGTTCCTTGTTGGAACATGGAGATACCGTTCCTTGTTGGAAAATTTATTTACTTGTTGGGATAGCACTATATATCTTATTTAATTAATGCATCTATATACTTAGTAAAGGGTGGAAGGCTCGGCCTTATGCCTGGTGTTTTGTTCCACTCTTGCCGCCCTAGTTTCCGTCATATCGGTGTTATGTTCCCGGATTTTGCGTCACTTACGCGGTTGGGCTATAATGGGAACCCCTTGACAGTTCGCCTTAAGTAAAGCTTCTCCAGCAATGCCCAACATTGGTTTTACCATTTGCCACCTAGCCCTTTTCTTTCCCTTGGGTTCTGCAGACTCAAGGGTCATCTTTATTTTAGCCCCCACGGGCCAGTGCTCCTCTGAGTGTTGGTCCGAACTAGGGCCCTGTGCAGCGCCACCTCGGGGAAACTTGAGGGCTGGTTTTAGTTGTACGGATTTCTCATCTGAGTGTGCCCTGAGAAAGAGATATGTGCAGCTCCTATCAGGATTTGTCGGCACATTCGGGCGGTGTTGCTGGTTTAGTTTTACCCTGTCGAAATGTCTTGTTGTACTGGGATACCGAGTCTGATCGGAATGTCTCGGGTGGAGGTCTATTCCTTCGTTGACCGTGAGAGCTTGTGATGGGCTAAGTTGGGACACCCCTGCAGGGATTTGAACTTTCGAAAGCCGTGCCCGCGGTTATGGGCAGATGGGAATTTGTTAACGTCCGGTTGTAGAAAACCTGAAGTTGACCTTAATTACAATGAATCAACAGCGTGCGTAACCGTGATGGTCTCTTTCCGGCGGAGTCCGGGAAGTGAACACGGTTGTTGGAGTTATGCTTGACGTAGGTAGTCCAGGATCACTTCTTGATCATACTTTTATCGACCGTGCTTTGCCTTCTCTTCTCGCTCTCATTTGCGTATGTTAGCCACCATATATGCTAGCCGCATGCTACAGCACCACCTCATACCTTTTACCTTACCCATAAGCTTAAATAGTCTTGATCGCGAGGGTGCGAGATTGCTGAGTCCCCGTGGCTCACAGATACTTCCAAACCAGCTTGCAGGTGCCGATGAGTCCGTGCAGACGACGCTACCAAGCTCAGGAGGAGCTCGTTGAAGATCTTGTCCTTTGTGTTGTTTCGTTCTAGTTGATCAGTAGTGGAGCCCAGTTGGGGTCGATCGGGGACCTTTGTCGCATTTGGGGTTCTTCTTTTATTTTGGTTCCGTAGTCGGACCTTGACTGTAATTGTATGATGTAATGCTTTATTCATGTAATTGTGTGAAGTGGCGATTGTAAGCCAACTATGTAACTTTTCCCCCTATTATATTAAATGGGTTGTGTGAAGATTACCTCACTTGCGACATTGCCTTCAATACGATTATGCCTCTAAGTCGTGCCTCAACACGTGGGAGATATAGTCGCATCGAGGGTGTTACAAGTTGGTATCAGAGCCTTCCCCGACCTTAGGAGCCCCCATTGCTTGATCATTTTTAGTGGTCCAGTTGTGTCTAGAAAAATGTTTTGAGTCCTTAGGAATTATATATCGGAGAGCTTAGGAATTCTTTTTACTTCCCAGTCTCCTCATCGCTCTGGTAAGGCACCCTGACGTAGAGTTTTGACTCTTCTCTTCTCAAATTTCACTAAAAAAAATTTTTAGGATCACGCGAGTATCTTGGATTTGTTCCGATGGCTTATGATGAGAATACTGTCTTGGTGCCTCCTGTCAGGGGTTTAGTGGAAGTGTCCCGGGGAGTTGAGCTCTGAGGTGTTGTCATCATAATTCTATCGTTGCAATTCTGGTATACTTGAGATATGTGCGTGACATTGAAAATCTCCTTTATGCAGTTTGTTGGTGAGATAACCTCGACGCCACCCAGTACTGGGGCGGGAGTTCGGGAGTATCGCCATAACTTGTATAACGGATGCTTTTCGAAGGTTGAGATAGATGATTTCCGAAGGTTTCTTGGTTATGTGTTGAAGGATGGATGTAGTTGGATGTAGGATTTGCTAGTTTGGGTGAGATATTATGCTTCCGCTGTATCCCTAACACCTGATTGCATAACCGGAAAATTTCGGGAGTTTCATAGGTGGGAATTCAAGTAGCTCTTAGGATATCCTTCCGACAGATGTATGATATGAAATTGGGGTTCGACGTCTAGTGGTTCGCCTATTCACGGTCGATTTTACAGTGGTCTCGTTGTGTCTTAAAGAGTCCTTGGCTATGCTGACTCGGGGACGCTTCGTATGTCATGTGCACTGCCTTGTACATGATGGTGCTGTACGATCGAGCCCGTGTAGGTCCCACCACGAAAACTTCGAACAAAATCTCTATCATATGTTTGTTCCGGCTTATTCTGCAAGCCAATCTTTTATTTTTGTTTTGAGTTGTGGTATTCGAGTTGCTTCGAAGTCAAATGTTGATTCCATACCTTCCCCAAATGGTGTTCTCATACTCCGATGTGAATACTAATCCTTCTTGTTCATCAAGATTGTTTTTGTCAATCCTTTTAACCGGTGTGCTTCTCTTCTAGTGGATCCGAACATTTCAACTCTCGCAAGATCAAATATCAGTTTCTTCTCAACGTTGTTTATTTCATCCATCTCCAAGTTGCCTTTGTTTTTCCCACCCTCCCTCCCTTTGTTTTTTCTTCAAGGATTCAGATTTCTTAATCACTATCCATTTTATTGATGGGAAGCCTCTCCATTCCTTCTCCATCAATCTTCTTATCCGGTGATGCTCATGAAGATTCTAATGGAGCTTCAAGCTCATCATTCTTCGTTCTTTTCCTTCTACGGTGAATTCAAATCAAGCTTTCGATGTTTGATCTTACTCTTTTCCGTATTTCAAGGTTTTCTCATGCCGGTGCAAATTCTTAATCTTTCACTTCTCGCTATTCATTTATTCTGGAGTGCTCAAGATATCTCGAAGATTCGTGTTTCCACTCTGCTTTTGTAATCCTTTCAAACTCTTTCGAGGATGTTATTTCATTCTAGCCATTTAATTCAACCGGTGAAATCTCTCTTTTAATCATTCTAACGATGTTCTCTTTTGAGTGGGCCCTAACCCACAGGTCTTTCCCAGGATCTTACCTGACTCTTCTTATTTTCCCGGAGGTAACCTCAATTTCATTTCGAAGTTTGACGTAAGAATGAATTATCATCAGTCAAATGTCATTCTCCAAGATCTTTCAAATTCATTTCATCGTTGATTCAACTTTTATATTCTTCTTTATTCCGGAGTGCCTCAATAATTCTTGGTGGTGTTTCTCGTCGTTATTCTTGGATTTTGAAGGCCGAAGAAGAGTTTCTCTTTAATCTTGCTGCATTCTTTCAAGATTCGTGATTCTAGCTTGTTGCCATCCTCTCATAATTATTTTTCGATTGTGAGAATTCCTTTCACCCATCCGGAGTAATTTAAGAGTCTTCTCAGTTGTTATCTGGAGTCCATCATCTAAGATTTATTCATTCTCAGCTTTCAGCTCTCGTTCTTCAATTTTACCGGTGCTCCATTCAAGTAATCTTTAATCAACTCGTGAGCTCTTCGTTCTCATGGATCTAATTCCCCTCAAGTATCTTCATTCGTTTTCCCAATTCTTCCCGGTGTTCCTCTATCTTTCCTTTGGTCATTTTAATTCTTACGGTGGGTCGTTCAAGAGCTCTCGTCATTCGTTATCATATCTATTCATTTGTTGTTCCAATCCTACCGGTGGTTCGTTGAAGGCGTTCTCAAGATTATGTTATATCTCTCTTAATCCTTGATATGAGAATAAGTAGTGTGCCAAATCCGTTGATGTCATCAATTTAAATTGGTGAAGGATAAGCATAATGTAATTCTTACTCTTGTTCCATCCAAGTGATTTAATTCCTTATTCCAGAGGTGCATCATATCACATTCTTGGTTTGAGACGCTTTATCTTTTCTTTCCCAAGAGTTCCAAGCTTTCACAATTACATCTCCACGGAGGTCCATCTAAATCTTTGCAAGGTTTCACCTTGTGTTTTCAATTTCCCTTTCTTTCATCATCCTTTTGTTTACCGGAGTTCTTCATGAAGGTTCTACATGATGGTTCTTCAAGGATTTAATTCCTTCTCGAAGTGTTCATTGAGATTCTTTTCAAAGGAGCTCAAGCTTTCTTCATCTTGCTATCTAGAGTGCAATTCTTTCTACCATATCATTGGAGGTGGTATTATGTCATTTTTGATAATTTGGGTTCATGTTTCATGATTCACATGTTGTTATGAATGAGGTATTTTAAATCCATCAACCTATTCGTTGGTATTGTCTTGGGTTATATTTCACCTAAAGCCTTCCCTAAGGATGGTTGTTATTATGGTGCTTATATATGATCCAAGTTCTTCATATATCCTCCCGGTGATATAGTTTCTCGTCTACTTGTTCATATCAATCCAATTCTTCTTCCCGTGAGTGGCAGGTTGTCACCTCATAATTTGAGATGTATTCCATAAGACCATATCAACCTATTCTTTTCGTTGGTGGTTTTTCCAACAACTCCGTCCAACCCTTCTCCTAAAGATGCCTTTCCAAACTCTTTTGTGGCAGAAGTTGCCATTTTCTCCTCATTCCTCCTATTTCAGTTATCTATCTTCTTACTTTTGTTCCGGAGGCATTGTGATGTTCATCTTTTCAACCCATCATCTCGTTTTGGTCAAAGATCATGATCTTTCCATGCCTATACTTTTATTGGAGTGTTCTGTCCTCTTTTCAAGTATCCTCTCATCTCGTCTTGTTCAATTCCTTCCATTTACAGACAGAGTGCTGTCCAAATTATATCACTCTTATTCCTTCCCTATCTTGTTTAACCGGAGTATTGTGCCCCTTTGTTCAAGTTCTTTTCGCCTTATCAAGTCTTGCATCCTTTTCTCAACCGGAGTGTCGTGTTTTCATTTGAGCTCTCTCATCTTATCAAATTTTGACTCCCTTCTCAACCGGAGTGCTGTCCGAGATCTTTCTTACCCCTTGTTCCATTCATTCAATAGTTCCGGTGGCAGTGTGTTGTGATCTCATCAAGTATCTTCTCAGCTTATCAAGACCTTATTCAATTCTTTTTTCTTTTCAATCGGAGTGCTGCCCGAATTTGGTCTTCCTTGATCCCCTTCCTTAACCGGAGTGTTTTCAATATATATCTTCCCTTCATCCTCAAGGTTTTTCGCAATGTTCTTTCTTCCTCTTTTCTAAATGGCTGTTTTTTCGACTTTGTTCACCTTCGTTGTATTCTTTTCTCGAATTTGTTCAACCTCGCAAGGTTCTTTGGTTTCACTCGATTGTCAAAGAAGCAACTTAGTTTTACCGCTCCTCTTCCTCTTCCGTTTCCCTCCGGTGCCATTCTAGATCTCGGGACGAGATCCTCTCGTAGTGGTGGAGTGTTGTAACGCCCCGAGATCGATGTGCCACGTGTCGTGCAGTTATTCGCCGTCGTTGCCATGTCATTCGCTTGCGTGTTGCATTACATCATGTCATCATGTGCATTGCATCATCATGTTTTTCAAACTTGCATCCGTCCCGGCCTCCTCGTTCTTTCCGTTGTCCGTTCTGAGCCCTACCACACTCGCACGCGCCCGCGGCACGTCCGAAATATTATTTTATAAGTGGCCGGAAAATGTTCTCGGAATGGGATGAAAGTTGGCGTGCGGTGTTGTTTTGTTGTTAGTAGGCCGCCTGCCAAGTTTCATCGCATTCGGAGTTTGTTTGATAGCCCAACCGTTAAACTATAGCGGCAATAGTAGCCGGTCTAACGTCGGACGTTTTCGGTCTCCGGAAACAGATGCCGGGCTTCCCTCTCTTCTCTTCTCTCAGCCCGGGACCGTCTACGCAGCTCACTACCTACCACCAGGTCCAACCTAACCCCTCTCGTCAGCCCGCAGCCCCCCCTCGCGCGCGCCCGAAAGCTGTCCCGGACCCGACCCGGACTGTCGCCACCGTTGGATCCGGATCATCCCCAAACGTCTGCAAAACGTCACCGTTTTCTTATTTGGACTTCCTAGGTATTTTATTTGCGACCGTCCGATTACGATTGGAGGGTCCTTTTGCCCCCATCCAAAAATCCTCTTGCTATATAAATCAGTCCAAACCCTAAAATCTAGGGGTCTTGTCCTCTCGGCTGCCGCCACTTCCAATCTCTCGGGATCCCCTCACTCAATCTCCCTCGATCTCATCGCCCGACCAACCAGATCGAGCCGGCGCCCAAGCCCCTCCTGCGCCCGAGCCCCGTCCTCGATCCCGAATCGCCAGGCCAGCCCTCGCCGTCCCTGGCCTCCCCCTCGCCGTCTCTCATCTCTCTCTCTCTCTCATCTCCTTGCTCCCTCTCTCTCTCTCGCAGGGAACACAGGAACCAGGGAGCGCCGCCGCCCGGAGCCTTCCCGAGCTCGCCGTCGTCGGGAATGAGGCCCCCGGGGCCAGACCGATCCTCCCCGGTCTTCCTCGTCCCCGGCAGTGCTTCGCCTCGGCCTGCCCCCTCTCCTCCTCGAGCTCCTCATCGGCGACGAGTGCCACCAGCAGGACGCTCCCTTCGTCCCGTTCAAGATCCGGAGGATCCCCGTCGTCGGCCACTTCAAGCCACCCCGCGCCGAGTCCCGCGTCGTGCCCGGTTCCATACCCTCCGTCCTTCGCCGCCATTCGGAGCCCTTGTCGCCGCGCTCGCCTGGATCCGGCCTGGATCCGTCGACGGCGGCCGATCTCCGCTCTGTTCCCAGCCCCTCCCCTGCTTCGTGCTACGGAGAGGACGACGACGAGCGCCTCCGCCCTCGCTCGCGTGGGCCGCCTTGGCCTCCCAGGCCCAGCATCGCCTCGGCCTGCCTCTCCCTCCTTCCTGGGCCGCGCCCGCCTTCGGCCCAGAGTGCCTCCCAGGCCCAGCTCCATCCAGCGTCGCCTCGGCCTGCTTCCCCTCCAGCCGGGCCATGGCCCATGGTGAGGCCCCCAGCGCCTCCCCTGTTCCTGTTGGGCCGGCCAGAGTCAGCCCGTTGACGGTTTTTTTGACATCTGTGAATTTGTCCAATTATCCAGAGATTTACAGATTTACAGAAAACCCCCTATACTTCATGCATTTAATAACTAATTAACGATGCATCATATTAAAAAACTTAATATATGAAACTTGCTTGGAATTTTGTGTAGATTAATAATATCCAACTTTCACCTATGTTTAAAATGTTTAAAATGGTGTTTGATTAATTTTTGCTCTATGCCATGCTAATATGATTTAATTCATAACTAAATAACCGTAACTCCGATTTTAATAAACTTTTTATGTAAATGGGGTAGAATTTTGCCTAGTTTAACATGGTGGTCTTACTTTGCATGTTTAACAACTCTAAAATAATGTTTAGGGCAGAACAGGACCTAACCTAATATATGCACATGAGGAGTTTCCGGAATTGTTGTTCGTTGCTTCCGGCCTCATTTAACCTTGACTAGATAGGTAGTTTTCTTTTGCTTCCCCTCTTGCCATGTTTAACAACATTTAATATTGTTGAGTACCTAACCGAGAGAGAACTAAATAATTGATGTGGTGTTTTGTCAATATGCATCCCGATGCATATTGAGCTCCACTTAATTTGTAGGATTGTTTGTGCTCTTTGCCATGCCATGCATATTAAACCGGACATGCATCATACTCGATTGTGCATCATGCCATGTTGATGTTGTGGTTGTTTACTATGTTGTGTTCTTCTTTTCCGGTGATTGCTTCTTCGGGTTGGTTCCGATAACGTCGTGTTGTGAGGACCCGTTCAACTTCGTCCGCTTGTCTTCTTCATGGACTCGTTCTTCTTCCTTCCGGGATTTCAGGCAAGATGATCATACCCTCGAAATCACTACTATCTTTGCTATGCTAGTTTGCTCGCTCTTTTGCTATGCCATTGCTACGATGCCTACCACTTGCTTGTCAGCCTCCCAAATTGCCATGTTCAGCCCTTAACCCTCCTATGTCCTAGCAAACCGTTGATTGGCTATGTCACCGCTTTGCTCAGCCCCTCTTATAGCGTTGTTAGTTGCAGGTGAAGATTGAAGTTTGTTCCTTGTTGGAACATGGAGATACCGTTCCTTGTTGGAACATTTATTTACTTGTTGGGATAGCACTATATATCTTATTTAATTAATGCATCTATATACTTGGTAAAGGGTGGAAGGCTCGGCCTTATGCCTGGTGTTTTGTTCCACTCTTGCCGCCCTAGTTTCCGTCATATCGGTGTTATGTTCCCGGATTTTGCGTCCCTTACGCGGTTGGGCTATAATGGGAACCCCTTGACAGTTCGCCTTAAGTAAAGCTTCTCCAGCAATGCCCAACATTGGTTTTACCATTTGCCACCTAGCCCTTTTCTTTCCCTTGGGTTCTGCAGACTCAAGGGTCATCTTTATTTTAGCCCCCACGGGCCAGTGCTCCTCTGAGTGTTGGTCCGAACTAGAGCCCTGTGCAGCGCCACCTCGGGGAAACTTGAGGGCTGGTTTTAGTTGTACGGATTGCTCATATGAGTGTGCCCTTAGAAAGAGATATGTGCAGCTCCTATCGGGATTTGTCGGCACATTCGGGCGGTGTTGCTGGTTTAGTTTTACCCTGTCGAAATGTCTTGTTGTACTGGGATACCGAGTCTGATCGGAATGTCTCGGGTGGAGGTCTATTCCTTCGTTGACCGTGAGAGCTTGTGATGGGCTAAGTTGGGACACCCCTACAGGGATTTGAACTTTCGAAAGCCGTGCCCGCGGTTATGGGCAGATGGGAATTTGTTAACGTCCGGTTGTAGAAAACCTGAAGTTGACCTTAATTAAAATGAATCAACAGCGTGTGTAACCGTGATGGTCTCTTTCTGGCGGAGTCCGGGAAGTGAACACGGTTGTTGGAGTTATGCTTGACGTAGGTAGTCCAGGATCACTTCTTGATCATACTTTTATCGACCGTGCTTTGCCTTCTCTTCTCGCTCTCATTTGCGTATGTTAGCCACCATATATGCTAGCCGCATGCTGCAGCTCCACCTCATACCTTTTACCTTACCCATAAGCTTAAATAGTCTTGATCGCGAGGGTGCGAGATTGCTGAGTCCCCGTGGCTCACAGATACTTCCAAACTAGCTTGCAGGTGCCAATGAGTCCGTGTAGACGACGCTACCAAGCTCAGGAGGAGCTCGTTGAAGATCTTGTCCTTTGTGTTGTTTCGTTCTAGTTGATCAGTAGTGGAGCCCAGTTGGGGTCGATCGGGGACCTTTGTCGCATTTGGGGTTCTTCTTTTATTTTGGTTCCGTAGTCGGACCTTGAGTGTAATTGTATGATGTAATGCTTTATTCATGTAATTGTGTGAAGTGGCGATTGTAAGCCAACTATGTAACTTTTCCCCCTATTATATTACATGGGTTGTGTGAAGATTACCTCACTTGCGACATTGCCTTCAATGCGATTATGCCTCTAAGTCGTGCCTCGACACGTGGGAGATATAGTCGCATCGAGGGTGTTACATCCGGTGTGCCCTGAGAACGAGATATGTGCAGCTCCTATCGGGATTTGTCGGCACATCTGGGTGGTGTTGCTGGTTTAGTTTTACCCTGTCAAAATGTCTTGTTGTACTGGGATACCGAGTCTGATCGGAATGTCTCGGGTGGAGGTCTATTCCTTCGTTGACCGTGAGAGCTTGTTATGGGCTAAGTTGGGACACCCCTGCAGGGATTTGAACTTTCGAAAGCCGTGCCTGTGGTTATGGGCAGATGGGAATTTGTTAACGTCCGGTTGTAGAAAACCTGAACTTGACCTTAATTAAAATGCATCAACCGCGTGTGTTACCGTGATGGTCTCTTTCCGGCGGAGTCCGGGAAGTGAACACGGTGTCGGAGTTATGCTTGACGTAGGTTGTTCTAGGATCACTTCTTGATCATAGTTTCTCGATCGTGCTTTGCCTTCTCTTCTCACTCTCATTTGCGTATGTTTAGCCACCATATATGCTAGTTGCTTGCTGCAGCTCCACCTCATACCTTTACCTTACCCATAAGCTTAAATAGTCCTGATCGTGAGGGTGTGAGATTGCTGAGTCCCCGTGGCTCACAGATACTTCCAAACCAGCTTGCAGGTGCCGATGAGTCCGTGCAGATGGCGCAACCCAGCTCAGGAGGAGCTCGATGAAGATCTTGTCCCTTGTGTTGTTTCGTTCTAGTTGATCAGTAGTGGAGCCCAGTTGGGGTCGATCGGGGACCTTTGTCGCATTTGGGGTCCTTCTTTTATTTTGGTTCCGTAGTCGGGCCTTGATTGTATTTGGATGATGTAATGATTTATTCATGTAATTGTGTGAAGTGGCGATTGTAAGCCAACTATGTATCTCTTTCCCTTATGTATTACATGGGTTGTGTGAAGATTACCTCACTTGCGACATTGCTTTCAATGCGGTTATGCCTCTAAGTCGTGCTTCGACACGTGGGAGATATAGCCGCATCGAGGGCGTTACAGCATCATAGTACTTTTGGGCAAAAGTATAAATACAGCCTTGATAATTCAATAAAACATTGTTTCTACAATGGGAATACATGTCACTAGAACATAATATTCTTCGAGCACTGAGCCTCTATCGAACGAGCGCCTTCAAGAACTTCTTCAAAGTAGTGCTCGGCAGCCACTCGGCCTACGGCCTAACCCTGTGTCGCAACAGTGGTGGCCTCCATCTCTGCCCAGTATGTCTTGACACGGGCAAAGGCCATCCGCGCACCCTCTATGCACGCTGGTCTCTTTACAACATCGATGTGTGGCACAACACCAAGGAATTGTTGCACTAAACTAAAGTAGCTATTCGGCCTTGGCCCTCCCGGCCATATGTGATCCACAACGGACCTCATGGCAAGTCCGGACAACCTATGGAGCTCGGCCCACTCGGCCATTCGCTCATTCAACAGCAATGGACGGACTGGAGCATGAAACTGTGACCAGAACAGTTTTTCCACTTCATGATCTTTCTGATCCTTGAAGTACTCTGCCGCATCAGCAGCACTTGCAGCCAAATCCACGTAGGCGTCTGCAGAACTCCATAGCCGGTCCAGAGGTGCATACTTCGGATCTCCAAACTTAGTCCGCAGCAAGAAGGGCTTCCCAGACACGATATCTTCCAGAGGTGCATTCATCGCTCTAATTTTGGAGCGGGCTTCCTTGGCAGCCATCGGGGCCTTCTCCAGGTCCGTCGCCTTCGCCCGGTTTTCTTCTTTAAGAAGCTGGTAACGGTCAGCGACATCTTTTAACTCTACAGCCATCTTGGCTATTTTTTCCTTGCTCTCGCAATGCGCGGCCTGTTCGGCCCTTAACTCTTCGGCCGCCTTTAGAGTGGCCGCATTGCTACTCCTTGCTTGCTCCTTGGCTCAGGCAAGCTCCGCCCGAAGGGTCTCCACGATGGCAGCTCCATCTGCAGTCACAACATATTAACGATACTGGCATGATGCTCCTCTTACTATATGTTGATCACCGGAAAAATCACTTACCCTATGCCTCGTCAAGCCGCTTGTTGACAAGCACGATGTCAGCATCTGCCGCTTCCAGTTGCCGCTTTAGCTCGGCAAACCCATCAGTCAGGCTAGCCACCGGAGCTTCAGCCACCTGCACATCAAGGCGGTCTGGTCATTACCTGGGACTATGATCCTCTGTTTGCGCCATTTTCGACGACAACCAGAGTCTTAGGGGCTACTATCTGCATAGGGCACACCTAATGTATGCAGTACTATCAAAAACATACACTATTTCACGTACCTCGAAGCCTTTCCGCAGACTCGTAAAGGCTTCATGCAAACCGCTTTCAGCGGATGAAATCCTTTCAATTACTGTACCCATTAGCGTACGATGCGCTTCCGAGACGGCCGCTTGCCCCAGAAGATCCTTCAGCGGGTCCGACCGCATACTGTTCGGACCCTTACTGTCACTTTCCTTAGGAGCCGGATACTGGGGATCCCGGGTAGCCAAAGGGTTATCCTCTGGCCTTAGTGGATCCGGAGATACCCTTCGCGACGACACTTTAAGGTCGCCCGCTTCATGAGGCGGGGTGTCAGGGGGAGGCGTTTCGCTCTCCATCATCTCCGGAAGAAGATCCCTCGAAGACGAACTCTGTCGAGACGGGCTACAATACGGACTTCAATTTATAAGCACTGGTTATTGTCTTCGGAAGTAAGGTAGGATATTCCACTATTACGTACTTTTCGACTACTTACAGCTCGGTGGAGGGCTGATCCCCGCGCGGACATTGTGCGGCAAGAATACCCTCTGAGGCAGGACCCTCTAATGAAGATTTCTTCTCCCGTTTGGAAACCTTAGTTTCCAGATCTTCAGAGGTAGTCCTCTTCCTTCCCCGGGGAGCGAGGATGTCAGATTCTTCCCTTTGGTTGTCCTCCCTAGCGGAGGCGCTCATCCCCCAGGCTGGAATGAGTAGCGAGTGAGGCCCACTTTCACCCTCTCTATTCCCCCCATCATCTTCCTTTGAGGGCACTGGATAAGGCGCCGGCTCGAGCATCTTGTCCAGTACCTGATTGTCCAAGCCCTCAGGAAGGGGGGCCGAACACCTGATCATCATCGCCTTTGTTATCTAGTCCTGGTCAAAGAGCGGCTCTTTAGAATGATGCCATGATAAATAAAAGGACAACAGGTTCGGCATGGGATTATTACTTGGGCATCGGGGCTGTTGCAGCTCAGGCCCACGTCCTCGGTGGTGTCCGGACACACTATTTGGGGTCCGAAGAACGATTTGTTCATCTCTTCATGCGTCATGCCGAGGAAATGCTGAATAGCTCGCGGTCCTTTCGGGTTGAATTCCCACATGCGGAGGGGCCGGCGTTTGCAAGGCTGGAGTCGACGAACTAGCATAACTTGCATTACCATAACCAGACTAAAATCTCTTTCAAAGAGATCTTGGATACGGCTTTGCAGTATTGGCACGTCCTTGCCTGGACCCCAGTTCAGCCCCCTGTTGATCCATGACATCAGTTGTGGTGGGGGGCCCGAGCGAAAGGTGGGGGCAGCTACCCACTTGGCACTTCGGGGAGCTGTGATGTAAAACTACTCCCGCTGCCACAATCCGGACACCTCTGGGAAGTGACCCTCAGGCCATGGAGCATCAACGATTTTTTTATTAAAGCACCTCCGCACGCTGCGTGCCGCCCCTCGATCATCTTCGGCTTCACATCGAAGGTCTTGAGCCACAGGCCGAAGTGAGGGGTAATGCGGAGGAAGGCCTCACATACGACAATAAATGACGAGATGTGAAGAAGGGAATCCGGGGCCAGATCGTGAAAATCCAGCCCATAATAGAACATAAGACCCCTAACAAAGGGATCCAGAGTGAGGCCTAGTCCTCGGAGGAAGTGGGAGATGAACACGACGCTCTTGTTGGGTTCGGGAGTAGGGACGACCTGCCCTTGGGTAGGCAGCCTATGCGAAATTTCGGCGGTCAGATATCTGGCCTCTCTCAACTTCTTGATGTCCTCCTCTGTGATGGTGGAAGGCATCCACCGATCTTGAAGGTTGGATCCGGACATAGTTGAAGGTCCGAAGCACCTGACCTGAGCTTTGGGTGTTAGAACTCGAGGCGGGGGAAGGATTCGATTGAGCATGGGAGGGAAAAAAGAAAAGGCCTTGTCCCCTTTATAAAGAGGGTGAATATCAAGCGTCCTCCTCATGGCCGTTTGGGACTTGCCTAAGATCTAGGAGTCATACCAACATGCATGGTTGGGTTACCCATGTCTGTATTGATGATAATCTCGTGATAAGGGGACACAATCTCTGCTTTGACAAGATGTGTCAAGAAAACCACCTTGCGATATATGCGGAGCTGGTTAAGAAAAGCGGTTCGAATAATAACCGGGCCATGGCGTGATGTCATGCTGTCAAAACGTGTCGGCAGATTAGATTTGTGGAAATATTATTCTCTCTACAGTGGTATGTGGAACTTATTTTGCAGGGCCGGAAACTAGCCTTGTATTCAAAACTCTTCCATGATGTATGCGGAGGAGGAATCTGCCTTGCAATGTCGAACACAATACTGCGCGTCGGACTCATCGTCATTGAAGCCTGGTTCAGGGGCTACTGAGGGAGTCCTGGATTAGGGGGTCTTCGGGCAGCTGGACTATATCCTTTGGCCGAACTGTTGGACTATGAAGATACAAGATTGAAGACTTCGTCCCATGTCCGGATGGGACTCTACTTGGCGTGGAAGGCTAGCTAGGCAATACGGATATGTATATCTCCTCCTTTGTAACCGACCTTGTGTAACCCTAGCCCCCTCCGGTGTCTATATAAACCGGAGGGTTTTAGTCTATAGGACAACAGACAATCATACCAGAGGCTAGCTTCTAGGGTTTAGCCTCTTTGATCTCGTGGTAGATCAACTCTTGTAACACTCATATTATCAAGAACAATCAAGAAGGACATAGGGTATTACCTCAATCAAGAGGGCCCGAACCTGGGTAAACATCATGTCCCCTGCCTCCTGTTACCATCCGCCTTAGACGCACAGTTCGGGAACCCCTACCCGAGATCTGCCGGTTTTGAAACCGACACACCCCCAGGCGCATCCAGGGCCCATTACGTCTTCTAGCCCATAAAAAATCTCCGTAAAGTTTCGTGGCATTTGGACTCCGTTTGGTATTGATTTTCTACGATGTAAAAAACATGGGAAAATAGTAACTGGCACTTGACACTATGTCAATAGGTTAGTACCAAAAAATGATATAAAATGACTATAAAATGATTATAAAACATCCAAGATTGATAATATAACAGCATGGAACAATAAAAAAATTATAGATACGTTGGAGACATATCAGCACCCCCAAGCTTAACTCCTACTCGTCCTCGAGTAGGTTGGTGATAAAAAACAGAATTTTTGATGTGGAATGTTGCCTATCATGTCATATCATATTTCTTTTCTTTATAGCATGGACATTTGGACTTTTATATTGTTTAAAGCAATAGTCTAGTTTTGACACGATAATTTAAATACTCAAGCATATCAACAAGCAACCATGTCTTTCAAAATATCCACGCTAAAATTAGTTATCCCTAGCCCTTTATGCTCAATCCTTGATCCATTCATGAAACACACTCGCATATTAGCTACAGCCAATACTGAAGTACGATCATATTGCCTCCTAGTTGGTGCTTTTATAAGAGAAGATGGAGACTCAAATTCAAAAATAAAAATTGCATAAATTAAAAGAAAGGCCCTTCGCAGAGGAAAGTAGGGATTTGTGGAGATGCCAGAGCTCAAAGCGAAAAATTTAGAGATAAAAACATTTTGGGAGGTGTATCCTTCCCACCAACAAAAACGACTTAGAGTTCCCAACACTTTCCATGCTTAGATATATCATAGGCGGTTCCCAAATAGAAAATAAAGTTTATTCCTTTTTCAACCATACTTTCAGTTTCCATGGCTAGACGTATCCACGGTTGCCCTCCATACCAACACTTACGAAGGAATTTATTATTTGACAACATAAAGTAAATTCATTTTTCATTTCGGTACTGGGCATCCCTAGTACCTTTGCCTTACTCTCATGCAATGACAAGTGAATAAACACTCATCTTGAGAATAACACATCTAGCATGGAAAATATTAGCCACCCCTCACAGCTCCGCAAGCGAAACGGACACACAAAAGAGAAGTTTATTTTGAAAATTAGAGATGGCACATACATATTTGCTTAGAACAGCAAAAGAATACCGCACATAGGTAGATATAGTGGACTCATGTGGAAAAACTGGGTTAAAGGTTTTTGGATGCACAAGTAGAGATCATACTTAGTGCAAAATGAAGGCTAGCAAAAGATTGAGAAGCGACCAACCAAGAAACAGATAATCTCATAAGCGAGCATTACGCATAATTAACACCGAATAATGCACCACAAGTCGGATACAATTTCATTGCATAATTATTGACTTTCGTGATTGCATAGGGAATCACAAACCTTAACACCAATATTCTTACTAAAGCATAATTACTCATCAACATAACTCACATATCATATCATCATATCTCAAAGCTATTACTACGTATCAAGTTTATTTTTTCCAATGATCTTCATAAAAGTTTCTATTATATCCTTCTTGGATATTGTCACTTTGGGACTAATTTTTATGTATTGCTTTTGACAAACTCAAACAAATATAAGTGAAGATCATGAGCATAATTTTTTCTTTCTCTCAAATTAATTTAAGTGAAGCAAGAGAGACTTTCTTGAAAATTTTACTAAATCTTAAATAAATCTAAGTAAAGCAAGAGAGCATTTCTTCAAAAAATACTAAAGCACACCGTGCTCAAAAAGATATAAGTGAAGCACTAGAGCAAGTCCATAGCTCATAAAAGATTTAAGTGAAGCATAGAGAGAAATTCTAACAAGTCATGACATATTTTTGGCTCTCTCAAATAGGTGTGTCCCGCAAGGAATCAAGACTTAAAACACAAAATAAAAGAAGCAAAGACTCATATCATACAAGACGCTCCAAGAAAAACACATAGTATGTGACGAATAAAAATGTAGCCTCGAGTAAAATACCAATGGTCGTTAGAAGAAAGAGGGGATGCCACTCGGGGGCATCCCAAAGCTTAGTTGCTTGCTATCTTTTGGATAATAGTGGGGGATCCCGGAGCATCCCCAAGCTTAGGCTCTTCTTACTCCTTATTCCTTCATCCATCATAAGATAACCCAAAACTTGAAAACTTCAATCACACAAAACTCAACAAAACCTTTGTGAGATTCGTTAGTATAAGAAAAATAAATCACTACTATAAGTGATGTATCAAACCAATTCATATTTTCTTCTTGCATTATATCTACTATATTCCAACTTTTCTATGGCAAAAACTCATCAAAGAAAACCATAGAGCTATCAAAATAAGCACACAATGCAAAGAAAACAGAATCTGTCAAACAGAACAGTCTGTAGCAATCTGACTATTAGCAATCTGACTATTTCGAATACTTCTGTAACTCCAAAAATTCTGAAAAATTAGGAAAACCTGAGAAATTTGTATATTGATCTACTGCAAAAGGAATATGTATTTTATCGCTCTCTGGTAAAAAATGAGAATTAATTTCGTGAGCGTAAAAGTTTCTGTTGTTTCAGCAAGATCAAACAAGTATCACCCAAGAAGATCCTAAAAGCTTTACTTGGCACAAGCACTAATTAAAACATAAAAAACATAATCATAACAGTAGCATAATTGTTCCAAAACTTAAGAACATAAAGCAAAAAGAAAAATAAATTTTATTCATTGGGTTGCCTCCCAAACAACGCTATAGTTTTACGCCCTTAGCTAGGCATAAAGCAAGGATCTAAGTTATGTCATCTTTGGTTAGAGATCCATAAGATGCTCTCATGATTGATTTATAATGTGTCCTAATTATTGTTCTAGGAAAGTGTTTCATACCCTTCCTCAAAGGAAATTGGAACTTAATATTTCCTTCTTTCATATCAATCACGACACCGATAGTGCGTAAAAACGGTCTACCATGAATAATTGGACAAGATGGATTGCAATCAATATCAAGAACAATAAAATCTATGGGCACATAATTCCTATTTGCAAGAATAATAACATCATTAATTCTTCCCATAGGCTTTTTAATAGTAGAATTCGCCAAGTGCAAATTTAAAGAACATTCTTCAAGATCGGTAAGACCAAGCACATCACATAAATATTTCGGAATTGTAGAAACACTAGCACCCAAGTCACACAAAGCAAAGCACTCATAGTTTTTAATCTTGACTTTGATAGTAGGTTCCCACTCACGATGCAATTTTGTAGGAATTTAAACTTATAATCCCAATTTTTCTTCAAAAGCTTTCATCATAGCATCAACAATATGTTTAGTAAAAGCTTTATTTTGTTCATAATCATGGGGTGAAATTTATCATGGATTGCAACAAATATATACAATCAATCAAAGAGCAACTATCATAATTAAAGTCTTTGCATTCCAAAAGAGTGGACACATCACTAGTTAAAGTTTTGACCTCTTCAAACCCACTTTCATCAATTTTCTCAACAAGATTTTCACCCTCTGAAATATTGGGACGCCTTCTACCTAAAGCTGACTCTTCTCCAGTCCCTTTTTCATCAATCTTAACTTTACTAAACAAGGAATCAATAGAAGAAACACCAATCATTTTAAGATCTTCATCACTTTTGCAAAAGAAATCACTAGAAAAAGCTTTTTCTAAAAATTCTCTTTTAGCTCTAAGCATAGTGGTTCTTTTCTTACTTTCATCCATAGAAACATAAAGAGCTTTAATTGATTCATCTACTTTAGGCACAAAAATTTCTTGAGATTTTCCACATCATGAGAAATTCTATCAACATTTCTAGACAAATCATCAATCTTACTCAGGTGTTCCTATTATAATTGTATATGAATTACCATAATTATTTGAGGAATTACTAGGAAAAGTCCTAGGATTAAAATTACCTCTATAAGCATTGTTGTTGAAATTATTTCGAGAGATAAAAGTTACATCTACGGCATCACTATTTTGCTCAATCAAAGTATATAAAGGAATATCATTAAAATCAATAGGAGCACTTCTACTAGAAACCATTTTCATAAGAGCATCAACTATTTCACTCAACGAAGAAATTTCTTCAACCGAATTAACTTTTTTACTAGTAGGAGCTCTTTCGGTATGCAATTACGAATAATTCACCATAATATTATCAAGCAATTTGGTAGATTCACCGAAAGTAATTTCCATAAAAGTACCACCCACGGTGGAATCTAAAAGATTACGAGAAACAAAATTCAACCCCACATAAATTTTTTGTATGATCATCCAAAGATTTAACGCATGAGTTGGGAAATTCCTTAGCATCATTTTCATACTTTCCCAAGATTGTGCAACATGCTCATGTTCAAGTTGCTTGAAATTCATGATCTAGGTTCTAAGGGAAATAATTTTTGCGGGCGGAAAATACTTAGTGAGAAAAGCATCTTTGCACGTATTCCAAGAATCAATACTATTGCGAGGCAAAGAAGAGAACCAATTTTTTTGCAGAATCATGCAAAGAAAACGGAAATAATTTCTTCTTCACCACATCATTGTCCACATCTTTTTTATTTTGCATATCGCATAATTCCACGAAGGTATTAAGATGGGATGCGACATCCTCATTAGGAGTACCGGAAAATTGATCTTTCATAACAAGATTCAGCAAAGCAGTAAATCATTGTTGTTGGTATTTGAGAAATCACATAACTTGGTGTTCTCTTGAGTCATGATGACCACACAACAAGATTGCACTCAAAAACAGTTCCAGCAAGAAAATGGTGAACAGGAAAAGTGGGGCGAATAAAACCGGAATTTTTTGTGAAGTGTGGGAGAGGAAAACAAGAGGCAAATGGCAAATAATGTAAATTACGAGGAGATGAGATTTGTGATTAGGAACCTGATATATGTTGAAGATCCTCCCCGGCAACGGCGCCAGAAATGGTGAGTTGACGGGAAACTATCTTGACTTGATCCTCACCGACAACGACGCCAAAAATTCCTTTTGATGTGGCTTGAAGCTACGTCGGTATTTCCCCAAAAAGGAAGGGATGATGCAGCACAACATCGCTAGGTATTTCCCTCATATGTGAAACCAAGGTTATTGAACCTGTAGGGGAACCAAGCAACACAACGTAAACAGCACCTGCACACAGATAACAAATCCTTGCAACCCGGCATGTTAAAGGGGTTGTCAATCCCTTCCGGGTACGGCGCCTCAAGATAGGCAAATGGACGTGAGATAAGTTCTAGTAGATTGATAGATCGAACGCCAAATAAAATAAATAAGAAGAAATTGCAGCAAGGTATTTTTGTATTTTTAGTTTAATAGATCTGAAAATAAAAGCAAAGGAAAATAGATCGCAAAGGCAAATAATATGAGAAAGAGACTCGGGGCCCGTAGGTTTCACTAGTGGCTTCTCTTGGGAAAAATAGCAAACGGTGGGTGAACAAATTACTATTGGGCAATTGATAGAACTTCAAATACTCATGACAATATCCAGGCAATGATCATTACATAGGAATCACGTCGAAGATTAGTAGACCAACTCCTGCCTGCATCTACTACTATTCCTCCACACGTCGACCGCTATCCAGCATGCATCTACTACTATTACTCCACACGTCGACCGCTATCCAGCATGCATCTAGTTTATGAAGTTCATGGAGAAACGGAGTAATGCGATAAGAACGATGTCATGATGTAGACAAGATCTATCTATGTAGATATAGACCCCATCGATTTATCCTTAGTAGCAACGATACATACGTGTCGGTTCCCCTTCTCTCACTGGGATCAAGCACCGTAAGATCGAACCCACTACAAATCACCTCTTCCCATTACAAGATAAATAGATCAAGTTGGCCAAACAAAACCCAAATATCGGAGAATAAATATGAGACTATAAGAGATCATGCATAAAAGAGATCAAAGAAACTCAAATACTTTCATGGATATAAAAAGATAGATCTGATCATGAACTCAAAGTTCATCGATCCCAACAAACACACACAAGAGAGTTACATCATATGGATCTCCAAGAGACCATTGTATTGAGAATTCAGAGAGAGAGAGAGAGGGAGAGAGGAAGCCATCTAGCTACTAACTACAGACCCGAAGGTCTACAAAGAACTACTCACGCATCATCGGAGAGGCACCAATGGAGGTGGTGAACCCCATCCGAGATGGTGTCTAGATTGGATCTGGTGGTTCTGGACTCTGCGGCGGCTGGATGAATATTTCTTCGACTCCCCTAGGGTTTTGGGAATATTGGGGTATTTATAGAGAAAAGAGGCGGTTCGGGGGGCACTTCTCCGATTTGGAGACGTATCAATCCTATGAAGACACACTTCTCCGATTTGGGTTCGAGCTTAGCAGGCTGAAGTTTTGTCACATAAGCATCACAACCCCAAACTTTCAGAAACGACAGCTTAGGTTTCTCTCCAAACCATAGTTCATACATATGCCTTTCGGTTTATGCAATGTACCTGCTACCTTTCAAAGATGTATGACTGCTATATTATCTGATTTTTGTGAAAATATTGTTGAGGTATTCATGGATGATTTTTTCATTTATGGGACTTCTTTTGATGATTGCTTAAGCAACCTTGATCGAGTTTTGTAGAGATGTGAAGAAACTAATCTTTTCTTGAATTGGGAGAAGTGCCACTTTATGGTGAATGAAGGTATTGTCCTTGGGAATAAAATTTCTGAAAGAGGTATTGAGGTAGATAAATGTAGCGACACAACCTCAGACGTTCAAGCCTCTGTGCTTAAGTGTCATCCCTGGATCGGTATGCTGACAAACACAGTACTCGAGGATTTATAACAGAGGTAAATCACATGTATAAAGTAACGTAAATACTATTACTTCAATCCAAATAGCGGAAGTAACAACAAGGTTGTGGATTCCCATCAACACCAACGGCAAAGTTGAGTGTAAAAATTGTAACCCTAACGTATCACTTACTCGTCGTAAGATTCCTGCAACATGAGACGTTGCAGCCACAAAGGGTCAGTACATTGAATATACTGGCAAATTCACACCATAGGATAATGATGAATACTAGCTAACACTACATGCATATTTGGCTGGTGGAAGCTCTATGGTTATGATGTTTTTACGAAAAGAAAATTTTTCCCTACAACACAGGAATATATTTTATTTATTACAAAGTTTGTTGAAAACATTGAGAAGGTTCCTCCAACTCAATCCCAATTAAAATAATCATTAACCCAACCAATTATTTAAATAAAGTGATGAGATCAACATGATAATCCAAGAACCAGATACTCAATATGTCCATAACCGAGGACACGGCTAACCATGATTAGTTTGTACACTCTGCAGAGGTTTGCGCACTTTTCCCCACAAGACTCGATTTCCTCCATTGGATTTCTCGCACTGCATGGTGTTTGAGAAACAGATGACCGAGACACAGTCTTTCAGAAATACTAACTCTTTACTCTGGGTGGATAGTTACACCTACTTTCCCCTACATCTGCTAGCCCACCACTGAAAGAGGTCATGCAACACACTCAACTATGCTAGAGCCCATAATAGCTTGTGGCTGCACACAGAAGTTTCTAGCATGAATAATCTTATGATCCCTTTGAGCCTGGGTGGCATTCCATAGGGTGATCACACGGGTCCTCCGGGATCCCCTTGGGCAAGCACTGGGTTCTCCAGGTGCCCCTACCATTCTACCCAGATGTGTATTAAAGTATCCACCTTAAGTTAAACCTTAGTTAACAAATACTCTCACATCTTTCATGAATTCTCTCAAAACCAAACCACGTCTACGAGCATAGCATAGCAGTAAGCATAATGTAGTAGTAACCAAGGTTGAATGCAATACAATAGTTTCCTACCTCATCAACTACTTCCCAATACCCACAAGCTAATCACATCCTAATCATGCAGTGTTTGAGGATTGAACTAATGGATAAAAACTGGGTAATGAAAGGTATGATCAAAGTGTGAACTTGCCTCGTACTGTTGATGAAGATGATTTGCACTCATAACTCCTGATATTTCTACTCGTCGCACTCCGGTCAATCTACCGTAAGCAAGCAATAGTAACCACACATAAGCAATCACTCAAAAGTATGAAAGAATGAAGAAGACAATTCAGAAAACATCAAAACCAAGAAAATTACTCTTGCAACATAAAAAATTCTAACAGTACCAAAATTAAGTGAATTTGGTCTTATCAGAAAGTTTATGCCAAGAGCTTCGATTTGCAAAAAGAATAAACTCAAACGGAGTTATAAAACTCAAGTTATGATCAAACAAAGTTCAAATACAAATCTGTTTGAACTAAAATTCTAAAACTTTCAAAAATAAGTTTACGTTGTTTTATCTGGATAGAGGGGATCATAACAAAGAAGTGGGCGTTGGTTTCGTTGGATTTGGATAAACGAGCGAAAAGTTGTGATCGTTTTAAAATTAGGGGCTAAACTGTAAAATAAAACAACTACAAATCCTATCAAACGAACGTTCGCTATAGGACCTTACAGAATGAAAATCGTTCGCTACAAATCCTAAACCAGCGAACGTCCACTAATTAACCTAACTAATAAAATAAACCGGCTTTAGAAGAAAAACCAAAGCAAACCTAAAAAAATAAACTGGACTGGGCGGTTTATACCGGTTCGGGGGTTTTTCGACGAAAACCGGCGGTGGCGGTTTCCGGCGGCAGCGGCAGATCGGCGAGCTCCGGCGGGCGGCGCGGGGCTTGGATCGGGCGGCGGCTTTCCGCTGCGGCGAACATTGGTGAGGGCGCGCGCGGTGGAGTGCGGCGGCGGCGACTATGCAGGCGAACGGTGACGACAGCATAAGCAGGCGGCGATAGCACAAGGCGGCAACCGCGGCGGTGCGTGCGAGATGCGGCCGCGGCAGTGGCTCGACGAGATGCGGGAGGGGGCGGCGGCGCGAGCAGAGAGAGGGGGAGGGCCGACGACGCTATTTAAAGGCCTCGGGGAGAGGTGGTGGCGTGGGCGAGGGGGCAGAGGAGGCGGCGGCGCGGCGGACTCCGGGGAGGAGTCCCCGTCGGCGATGGCAGGGATGGCGGTGGCGGGCTGGGCCGTGGCCTGGCGACTAGCTGGGCCGGCCAAGTTCAGCGGAGAAGTATTTTTTTACACAATGAAAAATAAAATGAAATAAAGCAAAATAAATAAAAATAGAACCTAGGCATATAATATATCCAAATTTTCAAAAGAAGATTTCCTACAACTTAAACATTTTTCTAGCATCAAATAAATTACACAAAAATTCAAATAAATCAAACACTGTTGCTGCTCTAATAAAATCCAATAAAAATCATTTTAAAAATATCAAAATGATTTCAAATGTATTTCTCTCCAATTTTCTAATCTAGGGTATCATTTTACCCTAATTTCCATATATTTTATTTTTGGAGTAAAATAATTTGAATAAAAACCAAATAACCCCAAATTGAAAATAATTCCAATGGGATTTTAAATTTAGTTCTTTTAAAACTTCCACCTCATATTTCATATGTTTTGAAGAAGTCATTTTATCTTCTCTCATGAAAATCATTGAGTTGCTTAAAGTTTCTGAATTGGAAAAATATTTCCAAATGAAATTCAAATATTTTCAAAAACCCTTTTCATTTATTTAAATGGAAGAAGTCATGGCATCTTCTCTCGAGGTTTTTGTATTTGAAAAGAATTTGAATTCCCGGAGATCATAAATGCAAAAATGAAAGTTTGGGAAAGTCCTTTTATTCCCTCTCATTTAACTTTCAAAAAGTTTCGAATTTCACACAATCAATCAATCATAACTATCTATTTATTATAACATTCGAAAATGTAGAATTTTGGGATGTTACAAAGCTAAGGTTGATCCAATTGAGAAAATGCCATGTCCTAAAGATATAAAAGGTATAAAAAGTTTTCTTGGTCATGCTGGTTTCTATAGAAGGTTTATTAAAGACTTCACTACTAGGCCTCTTATTAATCTTTTGCAAAAAAGATGTTCCATTTTTTATGATGATTGTGTAGAAGCCTTTGAAATACTTAAGAAAGCCTTAACCTATGCACCTATTGTTCAACCACGTGATTGGAACTTGCCTTTTGAAATTCTATGTGATGCTAGTGACTATGTTGTTGGTGTTGTTCTACGACAAAGAGTTGATAAGAAATGGAATGTTATCCATTATGCTAGTAAAACCCTAGACAGTGCTCAAAGAAATTATGCTACTACTAAGAAAGAATTTTTAGCAGTTGTGTTTACATGTGAATTCACATCATATATTGTTGATTCCAAAGTGATTATTCACACTGATCGTGCTACTATTAATATCTTATGGAAAAGAAAGATGCTAAACCTGGGTTGATTGGGTGGGTTCTTTTGCTACAAGAAGTTGACTTGCATATTATTGATAGAAAGTGAGTTGAGAATCCCGTAGCTGATAATTTGTCTAGAATGTAAAATGTTCTTGAAGACCCACTACCTATTGATGATAGCTTTCCTGATGAACAATTAGCTGTTATAAATGCTTCTCGTAATACTCCTTGGTACACAAACTATGCAAATTACATTGTTGCTAAATATATACTACCTAGTTTCACATACCAACAAAAGAAAAGTTCTTCTTTGATTTAAGACATTACTTTTGGGATGACCCACATCTATATAAAGGAGTAGATGGTGTTATTAGACGTTGTGTACCTAAGCATGAACATGAAAAAATCCTACAGAAGTGTCACTCCGAGGCATACGGAGGACATCATGCTGGAGATAGAACTGCACATAAGGTATTACAATGTAGTTCTTATTGGCCTACTCTCTTTAAGGATACACATAAGTTCGTCCTTTCTTGTGATGAATGTCAAAGAATTGGTATATTAGTAGATGCCAGGAAATGCCTATGCATTATTCACTTGTTATTGAACCATTTGGTGTTTGAGGATTTGATTATATGAGATATTTTCCTTCCTCTAATGGGTATACACATATTTTAGTTGTTGTTGATTACGTTACTAAGTGGGTAGAAGCTATTCCAACTAGTAGTGTTGATCATAACACATCTATTAAAATGCTTAAAGAAGTTATTTTCCCGAGGTTTGGAGTCCCTAGATATTTAATGACTGATGGTGGTTCATATTTTATTCATGGTACTTTCCATAAACCTCTTGCTAAATATGATGTTAACCATAGAATTGCGTCTCCTTATCATCCTCAGTCTAGTGGTCAAGTTGAATTGAGCAATAGAGAAATAAATTTGATTTTACAAAAAAGTTAATAGCTCTTGAAAGAATTGGTCTAAAAAACTTGATGATGCATTGTGGGGATACAAAACTGCTTATAAAAATCATGTGGGTACCTCCCCTTATAAAATGGTCCATGGAAAAGCATGTCAGTTACCTCTTGAGTTAGGACATAAAGCTTATTGGGCAATTAAAGAGCTCAATTATGATTTCAAACTTGCCGGTGAAAAGAGGTTATTTGATCTCAATTTTCTAGATGAATGGAGGACACAAGCTTATGAAAATGCCAAGTTATTTAAATAAAATGTTAAAAGATGGCATGATAAAAGAATTCAAAAATGGGAATTCAAAGTAGGTGATCAAGTTTTACTATACAAGTCTCATTTAAGATTCTTTGCAGGAAAGCTTGCCTCTAAATGGGATGGACCATATATCATTGAAGAAGTTTATCATTCTGGAGCTATCAAGATAAACAACACCAAAGGCACTAATCGGAGAGTGGTTAATGGGCAAAGAATTAAACATTATATCTTAGGTACACCCATTAATGTTGAAACCAATACTATTCAAACTATGACACCTAAAGAGCGCATAGATGCAACCTTACGGAATGCTGCAAAACCCTCAAAAGGAGTAGGTATGTGGTACGGTAAGTAAAACAACCCCAAAAGTTCCACAAAAATACTTTTTGTTCGCTTTAGAATATTTAAAAATTAGGAAAATAATGAACAATTCAAAAAGTGCACGAGGGAGCGACAAGCCTGAGGGGCGTGCCTCCTAGGCTTGTGGCGCCCTCGTGGACTTTCCCGACACCGTTTTTCTTCCATATTGCTTGTCCTACACGAAAAAATTCATTATATATACTCCCTGATGTTTTGACTGTCGTATCACAAGATTCTCCTCTATTCTTATTTTGAGCCATTTTTCCGATAGATCTAGATCACCATGGCTCCCGGAAGGCTCCACACCAAGCATCGGATTGTGCAACCTTCACCGAGAAAATGCCCCTATAGCGAGGTTTATTACGAGTGGTCATCAGGGGAGGAGGATACCGGCAAGCAGGAGGAAGCTGAGAAGGCTGCGGGAGGCCATGTCCAAGAGGGAGAACAAGCCATGCCTATGGGAGAAACTACAGAAAAGGGAGATATACCGCAACCCCTTTATGATCATCTCCCTCCATCTAAAATTGATACCTTGAGGGTCTTGAAACAATTTGTTCTCAAAATACATCTCTCATTCATGAAGTTATTCTGTTGGAAGAGCAAAATCATGCCTTTTCGAATATCAATAGAAATCTAGAGTACTTATTGAAGGTGAAGGACAAGCCTGCCACTTCATCACCACCACCATCACCAAAGAAGGAGACTTGAGTACACGTGTATGGGAACCACCCTTGGCTTGTGCCAAGCTTGGGGGAGGTGCCCCGGTAACATATCACCATCACTTTTATCATCATTATCTATCTTAGTTCGATCCTTAGTTATTTTGTGATTTGGAAGAATAAAGGTTTTAGTTTGATCTATTTCTGAGTGCTTGCTTAGTGATCTATCTATCTATGTAATCGTGTGAGAGTTATATAATAAAGAGTGGTTTGAGTTTTGCTTTGTTTTCTTGTTTCAATCTTATGAGCATTGAAAAATAATAAAAGAATTAAAATATCATATGCTAATCCCATGGGGAGTAATGACTTCACATAAAAGAAGTATAGTTGATAAAATTTGTTGGAAGTTGACAAATATAGCATTGGTCATTGGTGCGATCCACGAAAAAAGTAATGAAGGAAGAGAGGTCTCACATATAAATATACTATGTTGTACATCTTTTATGATCGTGAGCCCCCATCAAATATTCTATATCAATTAGTTGAGATTGGACAAGGAAGACAACGTAATGAGTTATGATTGCTTATATTCACATAGAAGTTATATTGTCATGGATTCTATAACATGTGGTGCTTATCTAGGATCTTTTGCTAGCCAAAAATTCGCACCAAGTAGAGATACTACTTGTGCATCCAAAACCCTTAAACCCAGTTTCATGTCATGAGAGTCCACTATATCTACCTATGGATTGAATAAGATCCTTCAAGTAAGTTGTCATCGGTGCAGAAAGCGATAAAAATTGCTCCTAAATATGTATGATCTTTTATTGTAAGGGAAAATAAGCTTTGTATGATCTTGTGATGGTGAAGAAATAAAAGCAACATGCCACGTAATAAAGGTTTTTGTCACAAGGGGCAATATAAAGTGAGACTCATTTACATTAAGAGCTTGTACATCCAAAAACAAAAAGCGCATGAAAACCTCTGCTTCCCTCTGCGAAGGGCCTATCTTTTACTTTCATGTATTTATTTTTATGCAAGAGTCAATAATTTTCATCCCTATTCCGCTCTATGTACTCTCTAGTGGCAAGCATCATGTGGTGGATGGATCCATATATATATATATATCCCCTTGGATGTAGGTGATCATGAGTTGTTATTATTGTTGACATTACACTTGAGGTAAATAAGTTGGGAGGCAAAACCGTAAGCCCCTATCTTTCTATGTGTATGACTAAAACTTTTGCTCTATAAATATTCCTTGAGTGTCAGCAATCATAGAATATTAAATGGGAGTTGAGTATGTGAACTTGCTAAGCAAAGCTCTTACATAGACTCTTTCTGGAAATATGATGGATTGTGATTGTTTCAATAACTGAAACCATAGTTAGTTTCTAATAAAGCTTATGTTTAATACTTTAATTTGTGAATGAATTGCTACTTTAGCATGAGAAGTCTTATGATGATATATTGTTGTTATAATAATGATCATGATGCTTTCATCACCGTATTTTGTTTTTATCGAAACCTCTCTCTCTAAACATGTAGTCATGATTGTCGGTATCGGCTTTTGCTTGAGGACAAGCGAGGTCTAATATAAGCTTGGGGGAGTTGATATGTCCATTTTGCATCATGTTTTCCTATTGATAATTATTGCAATTTGGACTGATATTTCACTTTATTATATGATTCTTATGCCTTTTCTCTCTTATTTTGCAAGTTTCACATGAAGAGGAAGATTGCCAACAAATGGATTTCTGGACTGGAAAGGGCTATATCGGGGACACCTATTTTGCACAACTCCAAATGACCTGAAAATTGATGGAGAACTATTTTGGAATACATAAAAATTATTGGCAAAAGAAACATTAGTAGGGGACCCACCTGGTAGCCATAAGCCTAGGGGCGCCCTACCCCCCAGGACGCGCGCCCTGGACTTGTGGGCCCCTGGCAGGCCTCCAGAGCCCATCTTCTGCTATGTCATGCTATTTAACCTATAAAAAAATCTGAAGGAAGGTTTCGGGATGAAGTGCTGCCGTCTCGAGGCAGAACCTGGGTAGGAGCACTTTTCCTCTCCAGCGGAGCGATTCCGATGGGGAAACTTCCCCCCGAGAGGGGGGAATCAAAGCCATCGTCATCACCAATGATCCTCTCATCGTGGGAGGACCAATCTTCATCAACATCTTAACTAGCACCATCTCATCTCAAACCCTAGTTCATCTCTTATATTCAATCTTTGCCTCAAAACCTCAGATTGGTACCTATGGGTTGTTAGTAGTGTTGATTACATCTTGTAGTTGATGCTAGTTGGTTTATTTGGTGGAATATTATATGTTCAGATCCTTAATGATATCCAATACCCCTCTGATCTTGAACATGAATATGATTTTTGAGTATTTACTTTTGTTCTTGAGGACATGGGAGAAGTCCATTTATAAGTAATCATGTAAATTTGGTATTCATTCGATATTTTGATGATATGTATGTTGTTGCTTCCTTTAGTGGAGTCATGTGAATGTCGACTACGTGAAACTTCACCATGCTTGGGCCTAAGGGAAGGCATTGTGGAATAGTAATTAGATGATGGGTTGCTAGAAGGACAGAAGCTTAAACCCTAGTTTATGCGTTATTCCATAAGGGGTGATTTGGATCCATATGTTTCATGCTATGGTTAGATTTATCTTAATTCTTCTTTCGTACTTGTGGATGCTTTCTAGAGGGGGTAATCATAAGTGGGAGGCTTGTTCAAGTAAAAACATCGCCCAAGCACCGGTCCACCCACATATGAAATTATCAAAATAGCCAACGCGAATCAAACAAACATGATGAAAGTGACGAGATGAATTCCCATGTGTCCTCAAGAAGGCTTTGCTTGCTATAAGAGAAAGTTCCGGCCTGTCCTTTGCTATAAAAAGGATTGGGTACCTTGCTGCACCTTTGTTACTATTACTACTTGTCACTTCTTATGAATTATCTTGCCATCAAACTATCTATTACCGATAATTACAGTGCCTACAGAAAATACCATGCTGAAAACCGCTTGTCATTTCCTTTTGCTCCTCGTTGGGTTCGACACTCTTACTTATCGAAAGGACTATGATTGATCCCCTATACTTGTGGGTCATCAGATACAAAGCTTGTTAGCTCGCATTAGATAATCATCCTTGAGATAATATCTCTCCCAATAAGTGTTAGTCAAGCATTTGGCATAAGGAATCATAGATGAAACATCATGTGCCTACAAGTCTTTAGTGAGCTCAAATCTAACAAACATTCAATTCATGTTGATTAACTAACATGCACTTGCAGGAAAGAGCATCCGCTATGACATTCTCTTTACCCTTAATTTACTTAATGATGTAAAGAAAAGACTCTATAAATTGACTCCATTTGGCGTGTCGTTTATTCAACTTGCTTTGACCTTTAAGGTACTTAAGTGTTTCCTAATCCGTATGTAGGAAAAATTCATAAGGTCGAAGATAATGCTCCCAAACATGCAAAACTCCCACCAAAGGATACAACTTTTTGTCATAAATGGGATAATTAAGTTATGCGCCCGAAAGTTTCTCACAAAAATAAGCAATGGGTCGCTTTTCTTGCATCAACACACCACCTATGCCACTCCCACTAGAGTCGCAATGCACTTCAGAAGTTTTATCAAAGTTTGGTAAGGCAAGTAATGGATCATGCGTAAGAAAATTCTTAAGTTCCTCGAATACGGTAGCTTGAGAGGGTCCCCATATGAAGGGTTCATTCTTCTTACTTAATGTGTGCAATGTGTTGGGTAACATAGCATGCAATTTCAAAAAATTCCTATGATCACGCAAGAACTATCTAGGAGATGCATAGCAACGAGAGGGGGAGAGTGTGTCCACGTACCCTTGTAGACCAAAAGCATAAGCGTTAGATTAACATGGTTGACGTAGTCAAACGTCTTCTCGATTCAACCGATCAAGTACCGAACGTACGACACCTCTGAGTCCAGCACACATTCAGCTCGATGACGTCCCACAAACTCTTGATCCAACAAAGTGTCGAGGAGAGTTTCATAAGCATGACGGCATGGTGACAGTGATGGTGAAGTGATCCGCGTAGGGCTTTGCCTAAGCACTACGACAATATGACCGGAGGAGTAAACGGTGGAGGGGGCACCGCACACGGCTAAGAACAATTGATGTGCCTTAGAGGTGCCCCCACCGCCCCCGTATATAAAGGAGGGAGAGGGGAGGAGGTCGGCCTAGAGGCGCGCCAAGTGGGGGGATCCCACTTGGACTCCTAGTCCTATTCGGCCCCTCTTTCCTTCTATCGGAGGGGGTGGAGAGGGGGAGGGAGAAGGAAAGGGGGGTCGCACCCCCTCCCCTAGTCCAATTCGAACTCCCCATGGGGGGCGCGCCACCCCCTTATGGGCTTCCTTGCCTCCCAACTATGGCCCATATAGCCCATATCATCCCCCCCAGGGGGGGGGGTTCTGGTAACCCCCCCGGTACTCCGATACGTACCCAATACTTTTCGAAATACTTCCGGTGTCCGAACACTATCATCCAATATATCAATCTTTACCTCTCGACCATTTCGAGACTCCTCGTCATGTCTGTGATCTCATCCAGGACTCCGAACAATCTTTGGTCACCAAAACACACATAACTCATAATACAAATGTAACATCCCAAATTTTCAATTTGGAATGTTATACACTAGATCATCATGCATATCATATTTTCTTGCATTTTGTCGATCCTAGAAATTTCACGCAACTCAAGGACCCTCGGAGAGAGTTGGAGATTTCGTCTTCTTCATATTTGAGTCTTCTCAAATTTTGAAGAGAGGATCATTGGTTTTGTCGGAGTTTCATTTGCCTTTTATTTGGATAGGGAAAAATGCGCGTTTTTCAAAATTTGCATTTTAGGCCCAGAGAAAAGTTCATTTTGTTCGGATCATTTTTAGGAGTTGGGGAAAATTTACTTTATTAGTTTTGGAGTCCGGTAGAATTGTTTTTCTGTGTTTTTCTGAGCGCGGAACCGTTTAAGAAAAATCCTCAGCGCCTTGGGCCAAAGGCCCAAGGCCATCGCCGAGCGCGCCAGGCACCAGGAGCCGCCGCCGCTTGCCCTTTTTGATTCCTAGTAGGACTCTTGTCCTACTTCGTTTTTTTCTAGATCTTTCCTTCCCTCTTTTTCTTTCCTATTCCTACTCTTATTCCTTGCCCCCTACCCCAAGTAAACCCTCCCCTCCCCAATATAAATACCCAAGCACCCCCCTCTAAACCCATCAAACCAAAGCCCCAAGCCCCAAGCATAGAGCCGCGCCACACCCCGCGCCCTTTCCCATGCCACGCCGCCGCCCTTGTGCCCTAGCGCCGCCGCCGCCCATCACCACCACCGCCGCCGCCGCACCTTGCCACCGCCGCCGCCGCCCCACGCCCACGCCGCCGGAGACCTCGCCGGAGGTAGCCCCGCGCCGCATCTCTTCTTTTCATCGGAACGTTTTCTTCTAGATCGTTCCGATTCTTTTCTTCTCTTCCGATTCGTTTTTCTCTCCGGTTCTTCGCGAAACCGTTCCGGTTTTCTAGATCGGTTTTTTGATCGGTTTTCTTCTCCGAAACCCTAGATCGGATTCGTTTTCTTTCCGGCTTAGTTGCCTAGAGACCATTCGCCGGACCATTCGTCCTAACGAACGTGATCACCGGATTGTTCCCGGTTAACGAACGTCCGTTCATTTAACCGTTCTTCTTTTTCTTCCGCCGGATTTATTCCGCGATCGCGATCTCAGATCCGATCTTCTTTCTAGTCTATCTTCTCACTCGTTTATCGGAATCCGGTGATTCAAGCGCCTGGAGTTTCATTTCGAAACCGCCGTTCTGTCTAATCAACTTTAACTAAGTTTTTGCTACGGTAAAATTTGACCTAGTTTCAACTTGCTAGAACCGAGTTGTTTTCTTCCGCCGTTTGTTTTCCGTTGTTTTGTTTCGTTCGTTCTTTCTTTGCAACCGGAGTTCTTAAGTTGAACTTTCCGGTTCCATCTTTTGTTCGAGTTTTACCTGTGCATTAGATGAGTACTTATTGTATGCTTGTTGTTTGTCTGCGATAGATTACCCGGATTGCGCCGCCTGTTACTTTGAATCCCTAGGACTCGCGGATCATCACCAAGGCAAGTAACACTTTGATCATACCTTTTCTACAACCCAATTTTATTGCATTAGATCCATCCTCACACATTACATGATTAGGATCTAATTAAATTGTGGGATGGGAAGTAGGTGAGGTAGTACCTATTACCTGTTACTATGAAACCTTTGGGAGTTACTTCTACGTTTGCTTATTATGCCATGCTATGCTAGTAGACGTGGATTGGGTGAGTAATATCCATGACAGATGTGAGATTGATAATTTTAATGGTTTATCTAAGGTGGCAACTTAAACACACATCTGGGTGGATTGAGGCACCTGATGTCTATCGGGACTTGCCTGTTTTATTTTGGACCGCCACCCAGGCTCAAAGGGATCATAAGATCTTTCATGCTAAATACTTACGTGTGCAGCCACAAGCCAATATGGGCTCTGGCATAGTTGACTAAGTTGTGCGAACTCTTATAGGGGTAGACTAGTAGATGTAGGGGATGTAGGTGGTACGGTCTACTCCATCGTAAGGTGCTAGCGCTTCTAAAAGACTATGTCTCGGTCATCCGTTTCTCAAACACCATGTAGTGCGAGAAATCCAGCGGAGGCGATCGAGTCTTCTGGGGAAAAGTGCACAAACCTCTGCAGAGTGTAACAAACTAATCATGATTAGCCGTGTCCCCGGTTATGGACAATCTTGAGTATCTAGTACTTGAATATCATGTGAATCTCATCATGTTACTTCTAATTAATATTGTTGGGTTTTTAATGTACTTTTAATTGGGATTGAGGATGCTGTCAACCATTCTCAATGTTTAACAACCACCATGATAGTTAAATAAATTTATTCCTTTGCAGTAGGGAAAAATTGGCTTTACGCAAAACAGTAACCATAGAGCTTTCCACCAGCCAAATATGCATATAGTATAGCTATTTCATTCCATCATTCTCTATGTGTTACATTGCCAGCATATTCCATGTGCTGACCTGTTTCGGGCTGCAACGTTAATGTTGCAGACTTTTCAGACGACGATTGAGGTGTTTTTAGGTCGTGGTTCTATACTCAGTGATGCCGTTGGAGTTGATGGACCCATTTACCTTCCAAGTCTTCCGCTGTTATTGATATTAGATGGCCTTAAGCCATATTTATGTAATAAGTTCTCTTTTGAGACATCGTTGTAATAAGTGTGTGATTGCCACTCTACTATAAATCCTTCGAAGTACTGTGTGGCGTCAGCATTACTGATCCAGGGATGACACCGGAGCACAGTAGACTTGATCCATTCGGGTCGGGTCACTACAGAGATGGTATCAGAGCACACGCTGACTATAGGACACGACCACTAAGTTAAAGCCATAGATCACTATTCTCTCCTCATTTTCTAACTCCTCATCTTTTCTACTCTTTAGGATGAAGGACGCAAAGATTAAGTACGCACAACCGGATGAAGGCACACCTTTTGGATTTCACTTGAAGGAAGTCACCAAGCACCTAAACATTGGATTACCAAGCTTCACGGGAACTTTCAACGCCACTTTGCCTGAAGAGGAGCGCTGGAAGATTCAAGCTCACGTTCCGGGAAGGACATTCGCGCCAATCACGAAGCCCATAGATAGTGTTTTCAATGCACCAACTTGGAGTCTAGGAAAGAGCATGGCAGCCCATATCACCATAGGACGCATTGGAGAAGTTTATCAAGAAGACCTCAAGGACACTATCTACCAGATTTGCGGACGCCGAGATGAACAATGGGAGTTAGTCATCACCAAGAAGGATAGATCCATTGCAGCATTCATCCAGGAGTTAAACTAGCACATTCGATGCCACAAGAACCAGATGTGCAATGATATGATGGAGTTGAAGAATGCGAAGACAAGGATCATCGAGCTAGAAGGAGAACTGAAGGCTACACGCAAGGACTACATGGACGAGATCGTAGCTCTAGCAAGACACAACGTCGATCTTAAGCAGGAGATTGAAGAACTCAAGAGGAAGTTAGCATCCAAGGAGGAAGACGAGTACGTCGCATGTACGGATAATTACATCATCATCGATGACACCGATTCGGATCCAAGTGAACCCGACTTTGACGACAAAGCTGGAGCGGACATCATGGAGTCTTCCACCGGTTCAAATTTTTAGATGACCACCAACTATTAGTAGTATTTCCCCCATGTAAACACAATAGTTCGAGCACTTTTGCGATAGCTAGATCGATTGTAAGCCCTTGTTTGATTGAATGAAGTAATTTTGTGTGAATTTGCTCATGTGCATTGGGGTAGTGTTTTCTCTTTAGACCTCATTCTATTCTTATATCTCTTCTTTTCTAAACCCTCAGATGCCTCCGAGACGTGACAATGGATTTCCACCGGAGCTCACTCAGTTGATCCAGCAGTAGAATCAATTGATGCAGATGTTAGTCCAGAACCAGCAGAACAACAACAACAACCCACCACCACCACCCCCTGTTGACCACTTAGCCCGTTTCCTTAGGCTAAATTCGCCAGTGTTTTCCAATAGCATCGAGCCGATAGTAGCAGACGATTGGCTCCGCAAGATAGGAAGGGAGTTCACCACTGCAGGGTGCACGGATGGTGAGAAAGTGAAGTTTGCCGCACATCAGTTAGAAGGACCCGCGGCAGCATGGTGGGAGAATTTCACAGCCACTTTCCCAGTTGACACTGCCACATGGGATCAGTTCCAGCAAGCTTTCCGCACTGCACATGTTTCAGCAGGAGCTATGGCCATGATGAAGCGTGAGTTTCACAACTTACGCCAAGGAGGAAGGACAGTTGGCCAGTACGTCGACGACTTCAGCAAGTTATCACGTTATTCCCCAGATGACATTGCTACGGATGCAACTAAGCAGGAGAAGTTTCTGGAAGGACTGAATGATGAGTTAAGCATGCAGTTGATGGTAGCAAGTTTCAGAAACTACCAGGAGTTGGTAGATCGTGCCATCATGAGCCCAGCAGATTGAGAACCGCAAGAGGAAGTATGGACAGGGGAAGTATAACTCTGGAGCCCAGCAGAAGCCCCGTTTTACCCCTAAATAAGGATTTCAGTTTCAGCATACCCATGGAGCAGGTAGTTCGCACAACCACAATGGCCACAAGAATGGTAATGGGAATGGAGGAAGCAACGGCCAAAACCGGACCACCCCATCAACCCCATCCAAGAGAGATCTGAGTCAAGTCACCTGGTTCAAGTGTTCCAAAACCGGACATTATGCCAATGAATGTCCTGAAGGCCATAATGGAAATGGCAATGGAAGCTCAGGGAAGAAGCCGAACCCTTTCAATAGGGGACAGGTGAACCACGTTAACGTGGAGGAGGTTGAAGATCAGCCTGATGAAGTGATCGGTAAGTTTTTGGTTAAGTCATTTACCGCACTCGTTCTTTTCGATACTGGTGCATCGTATTCATACATATCAAGGGGATTTGTGGATAAATATAACCTGCCAACCCAAGCCCTTAGGTCACCCATGTTAGTAAGCTCACCATGAGCGGAGTTTATGGCTAGACGATGGTGTGATCGGTTACCATTAAGGATTGGTAACTATGTTTTTCCCTCAGACCTAATAGTATTGGAATCTCAAGGATTGGATGTGATATTAGGCATGGATTGGTTGTCGATGTATGGAGGAAACATCGATTGTGCTAGTAAGTCAATTTTGCTTACAACGCCAGAAGGAAGAAGGATCAAGTATGTATCCCGGCATGTGCCAAATAGGACACAAGTAAATTGCCTGACAGGAGTCGTGCAGGAAGAAGTACCCGTGGTAAAGGATTTTCCTGATGTATTTCTAGAAGAGTTGTCAGGCATGCCACCGGATAGAGACATCGAGTTTTTGATTGAGTTGTTGCCAGGTACAGGCCCAATATCAAAGAGACCATACCGGATGCCAGCAAAGGATTTGGTGGAAATTAAGAATCAGATTAAGGAGTTGTTGGAGAAAGGTTACATACGCCCAAGTTCTTCGCCTTGGGGATCACCCGTACTTCTAGTGGAGAAGAAGGATGGATCATTACGGATGGTTGTTGATTACCGTGGATTGAATGAAGTAACCATCAAGAACAAGTACCCACTGCCAATGATAAATGATCTGTTTGATCGTTTGCAAGGAGCTAAAGTGTTTTCCAAGATCGATTTACGATCAGGGTACCACCAGTTGAAGATTCGAGAGCAGGACATACCTAAGAGAGCATTCACCACAAGATATGGACTGTATGAGTATACCGTTATGTCATTTGGATTGACTAACGCACCTGCCTGTTTTATGAACCTGATGAACAAGGTATTTATGGAGTTTTTGGATAAGTTTGTCGTAGTGTTCATTGATGATATCCTGGTTTATTCGAAGAATGAAGAAGATCATAAGGAACATTTGCGTTTGGTATTGGAGAAGCTAAGGGAACATCAGTTATATGCCAAGTTTAGCAAATGTGAGTTTTGGTTGAAGGAAGTAGGATTCCTCGGACACGTTATATCCGGAGAAGGGATAGCAGTTGACCCTGCCAAGGTTGAGACTGTAACCAAATGGGAAGCACCAACGACAGTTGGAGAGATCCGAAGTTTTCTTGGACTCGCAGGATACTACCGAAGATTCATTGAGAACTTTTCAAAGATTGTGAAGCCTATGACGGAGTTGTTGAAGAAGGATACCAAGTTCAATTGGACTGAAGAGTGTGAGGCTAGTTTCCAGGAGTTGAAGAAAAGATTGGTTACCTCACTGGTATTGATTTTGCCAGATCAGACCAAGGATTATGTGGTATATTGCGACGCTTCACGTCAAGGACTTGGAGCAGTGCTTATGCAGGAAGGGAGAGTTGTTTCGTATGCTTCACGACAACTGAAGCCTCATGAGTTGAATTATGCCACACATGATTTGGAGTTAGTAGCCGTAATGCATGCATTGAAGACATGGAGACATTTTCTCATTGGAAATCATTGTGAGGTGTACACGGATCACAAGAGTTTGAAGTACATTTTCACGCAGAAGGAGTTGAATCTCAGACAAAGGAGATGGTTGGAGCTCATCAAGGATTATGATATGATATTGCATTACCATCCCGGTAAAGCTAATGTAGTAGCTGATGCATTGAGCCGCAAGAGCCATGTCAATACGTTAATGATGGGAGCAATACCCAAGGAGTTAGCAGAAAACCTTCGTGAACTAAGTTTAGAGATAGTTCCGAGAGGATACGTGCCAGCATTGGAGATTCAGTCGACATTGATGGATAAAATCATAGAAGCTCAGAAATCTGATAAGGAGATTGCTTCTATAAAGGAGAAACTAAGCAAAGGAAAAGCAAAGGGATTTCGTGAGGATGAGCACGATACCCTATGGTTTGAGGACCGTGTTTATGTGCCGAATGACCCGGAGATCAGGAAGTTAATTCTACAAGAGGCACATGATTCACCATACTCGATTCACCCAGGAAATACCAAGATGTATTTGGATTTGAAGGAGACATTCTGGTGGACCGGAATGAAGAAGGATATTGCAGCATATGTAGCAGTTTGTGACGTATGTCATAGAGTAAAGGCAGAACATCAGAAGCCAGACGGATTGTTGCAACCATTGCCGATACCCGAATGGAAGTGGGATAAGATAGGCATGGATTTTATCACAGGACTACCCAGGACAAAGGCCGGTTATGACTCGATATGGGTAGTAGTTGATCGTTGACAAAGGTAGCACATTTCATTCCAGTTAAGATCACTTACACCAGTGCTAAGTTGGCAAAGATATACATGACTAGGATCATTTGTTTGCATGGAGTTCCAAGGAGTATTGTATCAGACAGAGGAACCCAATTTACCTCAAAGTTTTGGAATCATTTGCATGAAACTTTGGGAACCAGGCTAGAGTTCAGCACCGCTTTTCATCCGCAGACAGATGGACAGACCGAGAGAGTCAACCAGATTTTGGAAGATATGCTGAGAGCTTGTGCACTAGATTATGGATCTAGTTGGGACAATAATTTGCCGTATGTGGAGTTTTCTTATAACAATAGTTACCAAACCAGTTTCAAGATGGCACCTTTCGAAGCTTTTATACGGAAAGAGGTGCAGGACACTGTTGTCATGGGATGAAGTTGGAGACCGTCAGTTGTTTGGACCAGATTTGATTAAGGAGTCTGAACGGAAAGTTAAGTTGATATGCGATAGGCTCAAGGTAGCCCAGTCCAGGCAGAAGAGCTACGCAGATTCTAAACGCAAGGAGACAGTTTACGAAACCGGAGACAGAGTGTATCTCCGAGTATCCCCACTTCGAGGAGTTAAGCGTTTTGGAGTTAAGGGAAAATTAGCACCACATTTCATTGGACCATATAAGATCTTGCAACGTATGGGAGAAGTCGCGTATAAGTTGGAATTACCAGAGGGACTGTCAGGAGTTCATGACGTATTCCATGTTTCTCAGCTGAAGAAATGTCATGCCGAGGTGGCGGAGGTACCGCTAAGAGATACAGTGCCACTTGAAGCGATTCAGTTGAAGGAAGACTTAACGTATGAAGAGAAACCAGTCAAGATTCTCGAGTTTGCCAGTCGAGTTACCCGCAGTAAGGTTATCAAGTTTTGCAAAGTTTAGTGGAACCACCACTCAGAGGATGAAGCCACCTGGGAGAGAGAAGAAGATTTGCTCAAGGACCACCCTCACCTATTTTCTAGCCAACCCGAATCTCGAGGGCGAGATTCATCTTAAGGGGGGCAGGTTTGTACCATCCCAAATTTTCAATTTGGAATGTTATACACTAGATCATCATGCATATCATATTTTCTTGCATTTTGTCGATCCTAGAAATTTCACGCAACTCAAGGACCCTCGGAGAGAGTTGGAGATTTCGTCTTCTTCATATTTGAGTCTTCTCAAATTTCGAAGAGAGGATCATTGGTTTTGTCGGAGTTTCATTTGCCTTTTATTTGGATAGGGGAAAATGCGCGTTTTTCAAAATTTGCATTTTAGGCCCGGAGAAAAGTTCATTTTGTTCGGCTCATTTTTAGGAGTCGGGGAAAATTTACTTTATTAGTTTTGGAGTCCGGTAGAATTGTTTTTCTGTGTTTTTCCGAGCGTGGAACCGTTTTAAAAAAAATCCTAAGCGCCTTGGGCCAAAGGCCCAAGCCGCCGGCCGGCCAGGAGCCCAAGGCCATCGCCGCGCGCGCCAGGCGCCAGGCGCCAGGAGCCGCCGCTGCTTGCCCTTTTTGATTCCTAGTAGGACTCTTGTCCTACTTCGTTTTTTTTCTAGATCTTTCCTTCCCTCTTTTTCTTTCCTATTCCTACTCTTATTCCTTGCCCCCTACCCCTAGTAAACCCTCCCCCTCCCCAATATAAATACCCAAGCACCCCCCCCCTCTAAACCCATCAAACCAAAGCCCCAAGCCCCAAGCCTAGAGCCGCGCCACACCACGCGCCCTTGCCCACGCCGCACCGCCGCCATTGTGCCCTAGCGCCGCCGCCGCCCATCACCACCACCGCCGCCGCCGCAGCTTGCCACCGCTGCCGCCGCCCCACGCCCACGCTGCCGGAGCCCCTCGCCGGAGACCTCGCCGGAGGTAGCCCCGCGCCGCATCTCTTCTTTTCATCGGATCGTTTTCTTCTAGATCGTTCCGATTCTTTTCTTCTCTTCCGATTCATTTTTCTCTCCAGTTCTTCGCGAAACCATTCCGGTTTTCTAGATCGGTTTCTCGATCGGTTTTCTTCTCCGAAACCCTAGATCGGATTCGTTTTCTTACTGGTTTGGTTGCCTAGAGACCGTTCGCCAGACCGTTCATCCTAACGAACGTGATCACCGGATTGTTCCCGGTTAACAAACGTCCATTCGTTTAACCGTTCTTCTTTTTCTTTCCGCCGGATTTATTCCGCGATCGCGATCTCAGATCCGATCTTCTTTCTAGTCTATCTTCTCGGTCGTTTATCGGAATCAGGTGATTCAAGCGCCTGGAGTTTCGTTTCGAAACCGCCATTCCGTCTAATCAACTTTAACTAAGTTTTTGCTATGGTAAAATTTGACCTAGTTTCAACTTGCTAGAACCGAGTTGTTTTCTTCCGCCGTTTGTTTTCCGTTGTTTTGTTCGGTTCGTTCTTTCTTTGCAACCGGAGTTCTTAAGTTGAACTTTCTGGTTCGATCTTTTGTTCGAGTTTTACCTGTGCATTAGATGAGTACTTATTGTATGCTTGTTGTTTATCTGCGATAGATTACCCGGATTGTGCCGCCTGTTACTTCGAATCCCTAGGACTCGTGGATCATCAGCAAGGCAAGTAACACTTTGATCATACCTTTTCTACAACCCAGTTTTATTGCATTAGATCCATCCTCACACATTGCATGATTAGGATCTAATTAAATTGTGGGATGGGAAGTAGATGAGGTAGTACCTATTACCTGTTACTATGAAACCTTTGGGAGTTACTTCTACGTTTGCTTATTATGCCATGCTATGCTAGTAGACGTGGATTGGGTGAGTGATATCCATGACAGATGTGAGATTGATAATTTTAATGGTTTATCTAAGGTGGCAACTTAAACACACATCTGGGTGGATTGAGGCACCTGATGTCTATCGGGGCTTGCCTGTTTTATTTTGGACCGCCACCCAGGCTCAAAGGGATCATAAGATCTTTCATGCTAAATACTTATGTGTGAAGCCACAAGCCAATATGGGCTCTGGCATAGTTGACTAAGTCGTGCGAACTCTTATAGGGGTAGACTAGCAGATGTAGGGGATGTAGGTGGTACGTTCTACTCCATCGTAAGGTGCTAGCGCTTCTGAAAGACTATGTCTCGGTCATCCGTTTCTCAAACACCATGTAGTGCGAGAAATCCAACGGAGGCGATCGAGTCTTGTGGGGAAAAGTGCGCAAACCTCTGCAGAGTGTAACAAACTAATCATGATTATCCGTGTCCCCGGTTATGGACAATCTTGAGTATCTAGTACTTGAATATCATGTGAATCTCATCATGTTACTTCTAATTAATATTGTTGGGTTTTTAATGATTACTTTTAATTGGGATTGAGGATGCTGTCAACCATTCTCAATGTTTAACAACCACCATGATAGTTAAATAAATTTATTCCTTTGCAGTAGGGAAAAATTGGCTTTATGCAAAACAGTAACCATAGAGCTTTCCACCATTCAAATATGCATATAGTATAGCTATTTCATTCCATCATTCTCTATGTGTTACATTGCCAGCATATTCCATGTGCTGACCCGTTTCGGGCTGCAACGTTAATGTTGCAGACTTTTCAGGCGATGATTGAGGTGTTTTTAGGTCGTGGTTCTATACTCAGTGATGCTGTTGGAGTTGATGGACCCATTTACCTTCCAAGTCTTCCGCTGTTATCGATATTAGATGGCCTTAAGCCATATTTATGTAATAAGTTCTCTTTTGAGACATCGTTGTAATAAGTGTGTGATTGCCACTCTGCTATAAATCCTTCGAAGTACTGTGTGGTGTCAGCATTACTGATCCAGGGATGACACCGGAGCACAGTAGACTTGATCCATTCGGGTCGGGTCGCTACAACAAATCGCCATTGAATGTTAAGCGTGCGGACCCTACGGGTTTGACAACTATGTAGACATGACCGAGACACATTTCCGGTCAATAACCAACAGTGGAACCTGGATGCTCATATTGGTTCCTACATATTCGATGAATATATTTATCGGTCAAACAGTAATGACAACATACATCATTCCCTCTGTCATTGGTATGTTACTTGCCCGAGATTTGATCGCCGCTATCTTCATACCTAGTTCAATCTCGTTACCGGCAAGTCTCTTTACTCGTTCTGTAATGTATCATCCCATAACTAACTCATTAGTCACATTGCTTGCAAGGCTTATCATGACGCGCATTATCGAGAGGGCCTAGAGATACCTCTTCGATACTCGGAGTGACAAGTCCTAATCTTGATCTATGCCAACCCAACAAACACCTTCGGAGATACCTGTAGAGCATCTTTATAATCACCCAGTTATGTTGTGATGTTTGATAGCACACAATGTATTCCTCCGGTATCCGGGAGTTGCATAACCTCATAGTCAAAGGAATATGTATATGACATGAAGAAAACTATAGCAATAAAACTGAACGATCAACATGCTAAGCTAATGGATGGGTCTTGTCCATCACATCATTCTCCTAATGTTGTGATACCGTTCATCAAATGACAACACATGTCTATGGTTAGGAAACTTAACCATCTTTGATTAATGAGCTAGTCTATTAGAGGCTTACTAGGGACACAATGTTTTGTCTATGTATCCACACATGCATCAAGTTTCCGATTAATATAATTCTAGCATGAATAATAAACATTTATCATGATATAAGGGAATAAAAAATAACAACTTTATTATTGCCTCTAGGGCATATTTCCTTCAATCTCCCACTTGCACTAGAGTCAATAATCTAGTTCACATCGCCATGTGATTTAACACGAATAGTTCACATCTTTATGTGATCAACATCCAAACGGTTTATTAGAGCCAATAATCTAGTTCACATCGCTATGTGATTAACACCCAAAGAGCACTAAGGTGTGGTCATGTTTTTCTTGTGACAGAAGTTTAGTCAACGGGTCTGCCATATTCAGATCCGTATGTATTTTGCAAATTTCTATGTCTACAATGCTCTGCGTGGAGCTACTCTAGCTAATTGCTCCCACTTTCAATATGTATCCAGATCAATACTCAGAGCCATCTAGATTGGTGTCAAAGCTTGCATCGACGTAACTCTTTACGACAAAATCTTTATCACTGCCATAACCGAGAAACATTTCCTTAGTCCTCTTTAGGTCCCTAAGGATAATTTTAATCGCTATCCAGTGATCTACTCCTAGATCACTATTGTACCCCCTTGCCAAACTCATGGCAAGGCACACAACAGGTCTGGTACACAACATTGCATACTTTATAGAACCTATGAGTGAGGCATAGGGAATGACTTTCGTTCTCTCTATATATTCTGCCATGGTCGGGTTTTGAGTCTTACTCAACTTCACACCTTGTAACACAGGCAAGAACCCTTTCTTTAACTGATCCATTTTGAACTGCTTCAAAACTTTATCAAGGTATGTGCTTTGTGGAAGTCCTATCAAGCGTCTTGATCTATCTCTATAGATCTTGATGCCCAATATATAAGCAACTTCACCGAGGCTTTCGTTGAAAAATTCTTATTCAAGTATCCTTTTATGCTATCTAGAAATTATATATCATTCCCGATCAACAATATGTCATCCACATATAATATCAGAAATGCTATAGGGCTCCCACTCACTTTCTTGTAAATACAGGCTTCACCATAAGTATGTATAAAACCATATGCTTTGATCACCTTATCAAAGCGTATATTCCAACTCTGAGATGCTTCACCAGTCCATAGATGGATCGCTGGAGTTTGCACACTTTGTTAACACCTTTAGGATCAACAAAACCTTCTGGTTGCATCATATACAACTCTTCTTGAAGAAATCCATTAAGGAATGCAGTTTTGACATCCGTTTGCTAGATTTCATAAAATGTGGCAATTGCTAACATGATTCAGACAGACTTAAGCACCGCTATGAGTGAGAAAATCTCATCATAGTCAACACCTTGAACTTGTCGAAAACCTTTTGCGACAAGTAGAGCTTTGTAGATAGTAACACTACCATCATCATCCATCTTCCTCTTGAAGATCCATTTATTCTTAATGGCTTTCCAATCATCAAGCAAGTCAAGCAAAGTCCATACTTCGTTCTCATACATGGATCCTATCTCAGATTTCATGGCCTGAAGCCATTTTGTGGAATCTGGGCTCATCATCGCTTCCTCATAGTTCGTAGGTTCATCATGGTCTAGTAACATGACTTGTAGAACAAGATTATCGTACCACTCTGGTGCGGAACGTGCTCTGGTTGACCTATGAGGTTCAGTAGCAACTTGATCTGAAGTTTCATGATCGTTATCATTAGCTTCCTCTCTAGTTGGTGTAGGCATCACTGGAACGGTTTTCTGTGATGAGCTACTTTCCAATTCGAGAGAAGGTACAATTACCTCATAAAGTTCTACTTTCCTCCCACTCACTTCTTTCGAGAGAAACTCCTTCTCTAGAAAGGATCCATTCTTAGCAACAAAGATCTTGCCTTCGGATCTGTGATAGAAGGTGTACCCAACAATTTCTTTTGGGTATCCTATGAAGACACACTTCTCCGATTTGGGTTCGAGCTTATTAGTTTGAAACTTTTTCACATAAGCATCACAACCCCAAACTTTAAGAAATGACAACTTAGGTTTCTTGCCAAACCACAGTTCATACGGTGTCATCACAATGGATTTAGACGGTGCCCTATTTAACGTGAATGCAGCTGTCTCTAATGCATAACCCCAAAATGATAGTGGTAAATCGATAAGAGACATCATAGATCGCACCATATCTAATAAAGTATGGTAATGACGTTCGGACACACCATTATGCTATGGTGTTCCAGGTGGCATGAGTTGTGAAACTATTCCACATTGTTTTAGATGAAGGCCAAACTCATAACTCAAATATTCGCCTTCGCGATCAGATCGTAGAAACTTTTATTTTCTTGTTACGATGATTCTCCACTTCACTCTGAAATTCTTTGAACTTTTCAAATGTTTCAGACTTGTGTTTCATCAAGTAGATATACCCATATCTTCTCAAATCATCTGTGAAGGTTAGAAAATAACGATACCCACCGCAAGCCTCAACACTCATTGGACTGCATACATTGGTATGTATTATTTCCAATAAGTTAGTGGCTCGCTCCATTGTTCCGGAGAACGGAGTTTTAGTCATCTTGCCCATGAGGCATGGTTCGCAAGCATCAAATGATTCATAATCAAGTGATTCCAAAAGTCCATCCGCATGGAGTTTCTTCATGCGCTTTACACCAATATGACCTAAAAGGCAGTGCCATAAATATGTTGCACTATCATTATTAGCTTTGTATCTTTTGGCATCAATATTATGAATATGTGTATCACTACGATCTAGATTCAATAAACCATTTATATTGAGTGTATAACCATAGAAAGTTTTATTCATGTAAACAGAATAACAATTTTTCTTTGACTTAAATGAATAATCGTATTGCAATAAACATGATCCAATCATATTCATGCTCAACGTAAACACCAAACAACATTTATTTTAGGTTCAACACTAATCCCGAAGGTAAAGGGAGTGTGGGATGGTGATCATATCAACCTTGGAATTACTTCCAACACACATCGTCACCTCGTCCTTAACTAGTTTATGTTTATTTTGCAACTCATGTTTCGAGTTACTACTCTTAGCAACTGAACCAATATCAAATACCAAGCTGTTTCTATAAACACTAGTAAAGTACACATCAATAACATGTATATCAAATATACCTTTGTTCACTTTGCCATCCTTCTTAACCGCCAAGTATTCTAGGGCAGTTGCACTTCCTGTGACCATTTCCTTTGCAGTAGAAGCACTCACTTTCAGGCTTGGGTCTAGTTTTGGGCTTCTTCATGGGAGTGGCAACTTTCTTTCCATTCTTTTGAAGTTTCCCTTTCTTTCCCTTGCCCTTTTCTTGAAACTAGTGTCTCGTTAACCATCAACACTTGATGTTATTTCTTGATTTCTACCTTCGATGATTTCAGCATCACGAAGAGCTTGGGAATCGTTTTCGTCATCCCTTGCATATTATAGTTCACCATGAAGTTCTAGTAACTTGGTGATAGTAACTAGAGAACTCTGTCAGTCACTATCTTATCAGGAAGATTAACTCCCACTTGATTCAAGCGATTGTATTACCCAGACATTCTGAGCACATGCTCACTAGGTGAGCTATTCTCCTCCCTATTTTAAGCAAAGTACTTGTCGGAGTCTCATACCTCTTAACACGGGCATGAGTCTGAACTACTAATTTCAACTCTTGGAACATCTCATATGCTCTGTGGCATTCAAAACATTTTTGAAGTCCCGGTTCTAAGCCAGAAAGCATGGCGCACTAAACTATCAAGTAGTCATCATACTAAGCTTGTCAAACTTTCATAACATCTGGATCTGCTCCTGGAATAGGTCTATCACCTAGCGGTGCATCAAGGACATAAATTTTCTGTGCAGCAACGAGGATAATCCTCAGATCATGGACCCAGTTTGCATCATTGCTACTATCAACTATTAACTTAGCTTTCTCTAGGAACATATCAAAAATAAAACAGGGGAGCTATACGCAGGCTATTGATCTACAACATAGATATGCAAATACTATCAGGACTAATTTCATGATAAATTAAGTTCAATTAATCATATTACTTAAGAACTCCCACTTAGATAGACATCCCTCAAGTCATCTAAATGATCACGTGATCCATATCAGTTAAACCATGTCTGATCATCACGTGAGATGGAGTAGTTTTCAATGGTGATCATCTCTATGTTGATCATATCTACTATATGATTCACGTCCGATCTTTTGGTCTCTAGTGTTCCGAGGCCATGTCTGTACATGCTAGGCTCGTCAAGTTTAACCCTAGTATTCCGCATGTGCAAAACTGTCTTGCACCCGTTGTATGTGAACGTAGAGCTTATCACACCCGATCATCATGTGGTGTCTCGGCACGACGAACTGCCGCAATGGTGCATACTCAGGGAGAACACTTATACCTTGAAATTTTAGTGAGGGATCATCTTATAATGATATCGCCGTACTAAGCAAAATAAGATGCATAAAAGATAAACATCAGATGCAATCAAAATATGTGACATGATATGTCCATCATCATCTTGTGCCTTTGATCTCCATCTCCAAAGCACCGTCATGATCTCCATCGTCACCGGCTTGACAGCTTGATCTCCATCGTAGCGTCGTGGTCGTCTCGCCAACTATTGCTTCTACAACTATCGCTAACGCATAGTGATAAGTAAGCAATTACATGGTGTTTTGCATTTCATACAATAAAGCGACAACCATAAGGCTCCTACCAGTTGCCGATAACTTTTACAAAACATGATCATCTCATACAATAATGTATATCACATCATGTCTTGACCATATCACATCACAACATGCCTTGCAAAAACAAGTTAGACGTCCTCTACTTTGTTGTTGCTAGTTTTACATGGCTGCTACGGGCTTCTAGCAAGAACCGTTCTTACCTACGCATCAAAACCACAACGGTGATTTATCAAGTTTGCTGTTTTAACCTTCAACAAGGACCAGCCGTAGTCAAAATTCGATTCAACTAAAGTTGGAGAAACAGACACCCGCGAGCCACCTTTATGCAAAACTAGTTGCATGTCTGTCGGTGGAACCGGTCTCATGAACATGGTCATGTAAGGTTGGTCCCGGCCGCTTCATCCAACAATACCGCCGAATAAAAATAAGATGTTGGTGGTAAGTAGTATGACTATCATCGCCCACAACTCTTTGTGTTCTACTCGTGCATATCATCTACGCATAGACCTGGCTCTCATACCACTGTTGGGGAACGTAGCAACGAGAGGGGGAGAGTGTGTGCACGTACCCTCGTAGACGGAAAGCGGAAGCGTTAGTTTAACGTGGTTGATGTAGTCGAACATCCTATCAATTCAACTGATCAAGTACCGAACGTACGACACCTCCGAGTTCAGCACACCTTCAGCTCAATGACGTCCCTCGAACTCTTGAACCAGCAAAGTGTTGAGGGAGAGTTTAGTCAGCACGACGGCGTGGTCATGGTGATGGTGAAGTGATCCACGTGGGGCTTCGCATAAGCACTACAACAATATGACCGGAGGAGTAAACGGTGGAGGGGAGCACCGCACAAGGCTAAGAACAATTGATGTGCCTTAGAGGTGCCCCCCGCCCTCGTATATAAAGGAGGGAGAGGGGAGGAGGCCGGCCTAGGGGCGCGTCAAGTGGGGGGATCCCACTTGGACTCCTAATCCTATTCGGCCTCCCTTTCCTTCTATCGGAGGGGGAAAGGGGAAGGAGAGGGAGAGGGAGAAGGAAAGGGGGGCCACGCCCCCTCCCCGAGTCCAATTCGGACTCCCCATGGGGGTGGGGGTGCCACCCTGTTGTGGGCTGCCTTGCCTCCCTCCTATGGCCCATATGGCCCATATCTTTCCTCTGGGGGTTCCGGTAACACCCTGGTACTCTGATACGTACCCGATACTTTCCGAAACATTTCCGGTGTCCGAATACTATTGTCCAATATATCAATCTTTACCTCTTGACCATTTTGAGACTCCTCGTCATGTCCGTGATCTCTTCCGGGACTCCGAACAATCTTCGGTCACCAAAACACATAACTCATAATACAAATCATCATCGAACGTTAAGCATGCAGACCCTACGGGTTCGAGAACTATGTAGACATGACCGAGACACATCTCCAGTCAAGAACAAACAACAGAACTTGGATGTTCATATTGGTTCCTACATATTCTATGAAGATCTTTATCGGTCAAACCGTAATGACAACATACGTCATTCCCTTTGTCATCGGTATGTTACTTGCTCGAGATTCAATTGTCGGTATCTTCATACCTAGTTCAATCTCGTTATCGGCAAGTCTCTTTAGTCGTTCCGTAATGCATCATTCCATTACTAACTCATTAGTCACATTGCTTGCAAGGCTTATCATGATGTGCTTTGGGGAGAGGGCCCAAAGATACCTCTCTGATACTCGGAGTGACAAATCCTAATCTCGATCAATGCCAACCCAACAAACACCTACGGAGATACCTGTAGAGCATCTTTATAATCACCCAATTACATTGTGATGTTTGATAGCACATAAGGTATTCCTCCGGTATCCAGGAGTTGCATAATCTCATAGTCAAAGGAATATGTATATGACATGAAGAAAGCTATAGCAATAAAACTGAACGATCAACATGCTAAGCTAATGGATGGGTCTTTTCCATCACATCATTCTCCTAATGATGTGATCCTGTTCATCAAATGACAACACATGTCTATGGTTAGGAAACTTAACCATCTTTGATTAACGAGCTAGTCTTGTAGAGGCTTACTAGGGACACAGTGTTTTGTCTATGTATCCACACATGTATCAAGTTTCCGGTTAATACAATTCTAGCATGAATAATAAACATTTATCGTGATATAAAAAAATATAAAATAACAACTTCATTATTGCCTCTAGGGCATATTTCTTTCACAATGGTGATGCAATAGTGCTAAAATCTTTAACAAATCGACGATAGAAACCAGCTAGGCCAAGGAAGCTACGCACTTGTTCCAAATTGGTTGGTTGTGGCCAAGTTTTAATTGCGTCGATTTTAGACTCATCAACTTGAACACCCTTAGAGGACGACAAAACAAAGCCCGATAAAACAAGCTTATCAACACCAAATGTGCATTTTCCATGTTAGCATAAAGTCGCTCGTTTCTAAGGACTTGCAAGACATCCCTAAGATGAATAACATGATCTTCAATAGATTGACTAAACATAGGTATATCATCAAATTTTACCACAACACATATGCCAATGTATTTGTGAAGAATACAATGCATCACACGCATAAAAGTGCTAGGTGATACGTCTCCAACGTATCTATAATTTTTGATTGCTCCATGCTATATTATCTACTGTTTTGGGCAATATTGGGCTTTGTTATCCACTTTTATATTACTTTTGGGACTAACCTATTAACCGGAGGCCCAACCCAGATTTGCTATTTTATGCCTATTTCAGTGTTTCGAAGAAAAGGAATATCAAACGGAGTCGAAATGGAACGAAATCAACTAGAGAAGTTATTTTTGGAAGGAAACCTACCGGATAGACTTGGACCCCACGTCAGAAGATGAAGGAGGTGCTCACGAGGGTAGGGGTGCGCCCACCCCCCGGGGCGCGCCCCCTGCCTCGTGGCCCCCCCTTCGATCCACCGACGTACTTCTTCTGCCTATATATCTCCATATACCCTAAAAACATTCGTGAGCACAATAGATCGGGAGTTCCGCCGCCAGAAGCCTCCGTAGCCACCGAAAACCAATTTAGACCCGTTCTGGCACCCTGCTAGAGGGGGAAATCCTTCTCCGGTGGCCATCTTCATCATCCCAGTGCTCTCCATGACGAGGAGGGATTAGTTCTCCCTCGGGGCTGAGGGTATGTACCAGTAGCTATGTGTTTGATCTCTCTCTCTCTCTCTCTCGTGTTCTTGAGGTGATACGATCTTGATGTATCGCGAGCTTTGCTATTATATTTGGATCCTATGATGTTTCTTCCCCCCTCTACTCTCTTGTAATGAATTGAGTTTCCCCTTTGAAGTTATCTTATCGGATTGAGTCTTTAAAGATTTGAGAACACTTGATGTATGTCTTGCCGTGCGTATCTGTGGTGACAATGGGATGCCACGTGATTCACTTGATGTATGTTTTGGTGATCAACTTGCGGGTTCCGCCCATGAACCTATGCATAGGGGTTGGCACACGTTTTCGTCGTGATTCTCCGGTAGAACTTTGGGGCACTCTTTGAGGTTCTATGTGTTGGTTGCATAGATGAATCTGAGATTGTGTGATGCATACCATATAATTATGCGCATGGATACTTGAGGTGACATTGAAGTATCTAGGTGACATTAGGGTTTTGATTGATTTGTGTCTTAAGGTGTTATTCTAGTACAAACTCTAGGGCTGTTTGTGACACTTATAGGAATAGCCCAACAGATTGATTGGGAAGAATAACTTTGAGGTGGTTTCGTACCCTACCATAATCTCTTCGTTTGTTCTCCACTATTAGTGACTTTGGAGTGAATCTTTGTTGCATGTTCAGGGATAGTTATGTGATCCTATTATGTTAGTATTGTTGAGAGGACTTACACTAGTGAAAGTATGAACCCTAGGCCTTGTTTCCTAGCATTGCAATACCGTTTACGCTCACTTTTATCACTTGTTACCTTGCTGTTTTTATAATTTCAGATTACAAATACCTTTATCTACTATCCATATACCACTTGTATCACCATCTATTCGCCGAACTAGTGCACCTATACAATTTACCATTGTATTGGGTGTGTTGTGGACACAAGAGACTCTTTGTTATTTGGTTGCAGGGTTGCTTGAGAGAGACCATCTTCATCCTATGGCTCCTATGGATTGATAGACCTTAGGTCATCCACTTGAGGGAAATTTGCTACTGTCCTACAAACCTCTGCACTTGGAGGCCCAACAACGTCTACAAGAAGAAGGTTGTGTAGTAGACATCAAGCTCTTTTCTGGCGCAGTTGCCGGGGAGGTTAGCGCTTGAAGGTATATCTTTTGATCTTGCAATCGAGTCTTTTAGTTTCTTGTTTTATCACTAGTTTAGTTTATAAAAGAAAACTATAAAAAATGGAATTGATTTTTTCTCATACGCTTCACCTTTTTAATATCTTTCGTAAGTATGATGGAAAGCAAAATTGTGCTCAAATGCTAGAAGAAGAATTATATAGAATGTTTGGCACTAAATATTTGAATGATGAGCATGATTGCAATGTTGTTAGTATGAATTCCTTGAATATCCATGATGCTAATGATATGCAAAGCCACAAGCTTGGGGAAGCTATGTTCGATGAAGATGATATTTTTTGTCCCCCAAGTTTTGATGAGCAAATTTATTATGATGAAATCATGCCTCCTATCTATGATAATTATTGTGATGACACATATGCTTTAAAGAATAATGATAACCATGAAACTTGTCATCTTTATCTTAATTTTCAAGCACATGATAATTATTTTGTTGATTTTGCTCCCACTACTATTCATGAGAAGAATTTTGCTAATGAGGAGAGTAGTAAATTTTCTATGCTTGTAGATCATGAAAAGAATGCTTTAGGTGCTGGTTATATTGTTGAATTCATTCATGATGCTACTGAAAATTATTATGAGGGAGGAATATATGCTTGTATGAATTGCAATAATATCAAGTTTCCTCTCTATGTGCTTAAAGTTTTGAAGTTATGGTTGTTTTACCCTCCTATGCTAGTTGATTATTGTTCCCATAAGTTGTTTGCTCACAAAATACCTATGCATAGGAAGTGGGTTAGACTTAAAAGTGCTAGTCGTATTCTTCATGATGCTCTCTTTATGTTCCAATTCTTATCTTTTATGTGAGCATCGTTGAAATCATCATGCCTAGCTAGGGGCGTTAAACGATAGCGCTTGTTGGGAGGAAACCCAATTTTATTTTATTTACTTGATTTTTTGTCCTGTTTAGTAATAAATAATTCATCTAGCCTCTGTTTATATGTGGTTTTATGCTTTTAATTAGTGTCTGTGCCAAGTAGAACCTTTGGGAAGACTTGGGAGAAGTCTTGTTGATCATGCTGTAAAAAAACAGAAACTTTAGCGCTCATGAGAATTGCTGCCATTTTTATTTGGAGAGTGCTATTTAGTTAATTCTTTTTGAAGGTGATTAATAGATAAATTCCTCAGGTCCAGCAATTTATTTGAGAATTTTATGAGTTCCAGAAGTATACGTTTGATCCAGATTACTACAGACTGTTCTGTTTTTGACAGATTCTGTTTTCTATGTGTTGTTTGCTTATTTTAATGAATCTATGGCTAGTAAAAGAGTTTATAAACCATAGAGAAGTTGGAATACAGTAGGTATACCACCAATATAAATAAAGAATGAGTTCATTACAGTACCTTGAAGTGGTGATTTATTTTCTTATACTAACGAAGCTTACGAGTTTTCTGTTAAGTTTTGTGTTGTGAAGTTTTCAAGTTTTGGGTAAAGATTCGATGGACTATGGAATAAGGAGTGGCAAGAGCCTAAGATTGGGGATGCAAAAGGCACCCCAAGGTAATATTCAAGGACAACCAAGAGCCTAAGCTTGGGGATACCCCGGAAGGCATCCCCTCTTTCGTCTTTGTTCATCGGTAACTTTACTTGGAGCTATATTTTTATTCGCCACATGATATGTGTTTTGCTTAGAGCGTGAATTTATTTTGTTAGGATTTGCTTGATGTTATTTAGAACAATGTTTTTCATCTTTTATTTCAATAAAAGTGGAATTAATAGTCTTTACTATGCCTATGTTACAAGTATACATGTTGCTGTTTGAAAACAGAAAGTTTACCGCTGTTGCAATAATTCCCTAGAAAAGTCAGAATGTGATAAAATGTTGAAATCTTTTGCATATTAAGATCTGATAAATTTACTACAGTGGGAATTTTCTTTCATAATTTTTGGAGCTAGGGAAGTATGGATGTTGCTGCATTCTTTACAGACTGTCCTGTTTAGGCAGATTGCTGTTATGTTTGCATTGTTTGCATATGTTTGCTTCTTTAATGATTCTATTTGAGGATAGGACTATTAAATATGCAGAGGAATTTAGTATGAAATGTTCAATAATAGTTTTAGGGATTTGCTACAGTGGAGTATGATAAGGTTTTGGCAATCACTACAGGAATCAGCTACTTTGCCGTCTGCCACGGCAGACGGCAAAGGCATGGATGGCGGACGGCAAAGGTCTTTGCCGTCTGCCGCGGACGGCAAAAGGCCATGGCAAAGCAAGGTCCGGCAAAGAGGTACTTTGCCGTATGCTTCGGGAAGCTGATGGCAAAGGGGCCTTTGCCATCAGCAACGGACGACAAAGAATGCAGACGGCAATAAATGCGTTGTTACTCCGTCAGGTGGTTAACGGTCGGCCTTTGCCGTCCGCCGCTGACGGCAAATTTTGGCAGGCCTTTGCCGTCCGCCGAGTGATGTCAGCTGGACGTTACTACACAGCAGGCCTTTGCCGTCAGCCACTGTAGGCAAACTGACGAAATTTGTCAGCCTCCCAGGAAGCACAGTTGCCTGCCATGTGGCCTCTTTGCCGTCCGCTGCTGATGGCAAAGGTGGCAGACGGCAGGCAGCAAAGAGCCTGCATATTGCCTCTTTTGCTGTTTTTTTTAATTCAACAATTTTCACAGCAAATATATATGACATATATAGATATATTTCACAGGGCTATTTAACAGCAATCATATCACATATCCAGCACATAAGTTTCATCCATTCATACATAAGCAAGTTCCATCAAGTTCTATCCATACACATTGTTCCATCCATATACATATTACAATGCAAAGTTTCATCAACATAGCAAGTTCCATCATAACAAGCTAGATACAATGCAAAGTTTCATCAAAGAAAAAGCAAGCACTCCATCATAGCAAGCTAGCTTCCATGAAGTGAATGAAATCTGCAAAATGGCAAATAAGAAAGTTAGAAATAGGTGACTAGAAGAAGAAGACTAGAACAAGAAGTATATGTCATTTATGAGCTAACTTAGGTGAAATGGATCATATATGAGCTAACTAAGTTGAAATGGGTCATTTACGAGCTAACTTAGTTGAAATGGATCATTTATGAGCTAACTTAGTTGAAATGGGTCATTTATGAGCTAACTAAGGTGAAGGGCATCGTTTTTGAGCTAACTAAGGTGAAATGGATTGTTTTTGAGCTAACTAAGGTGAAATGGATCATTTTTGAGCTAACTTAGGTGAAATGGATCATTTATGAGCTAACTTAGGTGAAATGGATCATTTATGAGCTAACTTAGGTGAAATGGATCATTTATGAGCTAACTTAGTTGAAATGGATTGTTTATGAGCTAACTAAGGTGAAATGGATTGTTTTTGAGCTAACTAAGGTGAAATGGATCGTTTTTGAGCTAAGTTAGGTGAAATGGATCATTTATGAGCGAACTTAGTTGAAATGGGTCGTTTATGAGCTAACTAAGGTGAAATGGATCGTTTTTGAGCTAACTAAGGTGAAATGGATCGTTTTTTAGCTAACTTAGGTGAAATGGATCATTTAAGAGCTAATTTACGTGAAATGGATCATTTTTAGCTAACTTAGGTGAAATGGATCGTTTAGGAGCTACTCTAGGTAAATTGGGTCATTTTAGAGCTAACTTGGATAAACTGGATCATTTATAAGCTAACCTAGGTAAGATGGGTCATTTTGGAGCTAACCTAGGTGAAATGGGTCATTTTCGAGCTAACCTAGGTGAAATGGGTCATTTTAAAGCTAACGTAGGTAAAATGGATCATTTAGGAGCTAATCTAGGTAAAATGGGACATTTTAGAGCTAACTTGGATAAATTGGATCACTTATAAGCCAACTAAGGTCAAATGGGTCATTTTTGAGCTAACTTAGGTAAAATGGATCGTTTATGAGCTAACTAACCTAATTATGCAATTTTTGACATAAGTAAGCTAAGTATAGATCGTTTTCGAGCTAACTTAGGTAAAATGGATGGTTTATGAGGTCAGTAAGCTTATTAAGTCATTTTGGAGGAAAAGAAGCTAACTCTAGGTCATTATGGTAAGCATATTGGAGGAAATAAAGCTAAGTCTAGGTCTTTATGCATTTGTTAAGCAAAACACTAGAGAAACTTACCGTGATCAGGGAGGTGTAGGAGCAGGCTGGCTCGTGCCGGTAGCTGAAGAAGGATCGTGCGATGCGTGTCTGGAGTTAAGCTGCACCAAAGATCATTTCCAATGTCTCGTTAGCATTATGACACTCAAATGTTAGGACTAGCAAGTAATGTCCATTCAACTTAAACTCACCGTGCTCCCAGGAGCAATCACTGGCATCGGTGGAGCAGTCTGACCGGACTTCTCGCACACAGACTGTACATTTGGTTTTCACAACAGAGTCATACTAGTTAGTAATGAGACTCAAATGTTAAGACTAGCAAGTAATCTGTAGAAGAAACTTACCACAAGGAGCTCGTACATGGCCCTTGCCTGCATGTCATTCCGTGCCCTCTCCTCCTCCAACATCTTTGTTGTCTTCTCCTCCAACTCCCGTTGCCTCTCTGCCGCCTCCGCTAGAAGTTTCTCCGCTCTATCTCTCTCACTCTGTATAGCAGCCTGCAACACCACTCAGATGACCATTTGTAATCATTGATGGAAGCGCACACAATGTAATGGAGAAAGATAGCTGAGTACGTATAACTAACCTTGATGGCGAGTTGGACTGGTCATTCACGAGGCCTTATCTCAGGAGTGGAGCTCGACTAGCGCGCCTTGATCTCCAGGAGAGTGCTAGGACAACGGATAAGTCCATATCCTATGGCTATGGAGCCACGGGACCTCCCGCCACCAGATATCATCACCAGCTCTGGATCAATGGGACCCTGGCTCGGGTTAAAGTCCTCCCCTTTCCTCGCCTTCCCTTCATCTCTATATTTCACGAGCTTGTCGTGGGAGGAGATGTTGGTGAAGTTGTTTGCATGATCGAGGTCAGAAGGAGAGAATGCCTTGACTTTCTTGTAAGAGGCAGTATGGGCCATGGCATAGAGGTCGTACACCTCTGGGACCTTATCCGCCTTATTGTAGCGTGCCTGAAAGAGAGAAACAACGTAAATTAGTAATTAAAGGGCTCAAGCTACCATGATGAATGAATTGCATGAATCATGAAGCAAACCACATAACCAGTTCCGCCCAAACTGATATAAGTTGGAGCTGCCTTGATGGTGTGGCACACCTTCCATTTGGGCACGTTTGTCCTTGGCATCGTTATGGAGGGCTAGCCATTCATTTGAGCACCACTCATTGACCAACACCTCCCAACAATCCATCTGATCCGCACACCATCTCGGAGGGGCCTAAGTTAGCAAATAGAAACTTGAGCACTACGGCTATGAATTACTAAATGAAGGAAGTAAATACAAGGCCTTAAGAATTACCTTCATGTACTGCTCCTTACTCAAGAACTTCTCGCGGTACGCCGGCTTGGTCTTCTTGATACCCGGCGAGGTGTAGTAGTCTCGAACAGCCTGCACCCGAGCCTCGTGTCGTAAGTTCTGTAGTAGGTGCTTGCAGACGTTATCGATGACATTTGCCGCTTCCTCCTCGTATCCCTCCTCACACCTGTAGAATGTCTGCAATAAAATGAGACAATATTGATTAGTACAATTAATAACTAGCTAGTTGAAGATTTTTAATTGTGTAAAGGAGAAATTACCCAGAACTTTATGATCACCATGTTTGCCCTCGTCTTGCACAAGACACCATTGATAATCTCACCCGGCGGGGTCAAGGCAGCCAAGTAGTGCTCCCAACTCAATCCAAGCTCTGGAAGTTGACCATCACCAGGCAATGTGACAAACCCCGGGAAGTTTTACCGACAAAGAACTCCATGGACGGAGTTGGGCCGGCGGAAATATTATATGCACTTACCTCTCCCCATTAGGGAAAATCAACCACCTCTGCTTGCGGGTCGCCGGCATGGACGGTAGCCTTGTACAACCACGCTGGTAGACGGTGCCCCCTCCTCCTCAATATCAGTCGGCTCCCCGCCATCATCAGCATGGCCACTCGGCTCCTCAGGCTGATCCGGCCAGGTACCCCATCCAGACGTGTGCTCCTCCGGGGTCTCATGGGCCGAAGGCCCGTTGCCCCGAGGCTCATGGGCCGAAGACCCGTGGACCGGAGGCTCGTGGACCGGTGTCCGTGTAGCCTCCTCCTTAGACAAGTCCACCCTAGCAGTCACGTGCTCGGGTGAAACAGCTCGGGGTGGCGGCGAGGAAGGCGCCGTAGCAGTCACCCTATCTCCTCTCCCGCGACCACGTGCTCCACCTCCTCTCTTCTTCTTACCTCGTCCCCTGCTGGGCACCGCGGTCGACGAAGAAGGGCCCAGCGGTGTCGCCATACTGTCCAGCAACGCTCGGCGGAGAGGTGCATGTGGAATGGAAGACCTCACACCACGCGCCAATGAAGAAGGGGCCTCGACGCGCTCCCGACCAGCGCCCACCATTTTTCAACACCTGCCATGACATAGAATAAACGAAATTAGTACAACATAAAAAAAGTACCGAGACATGAATAATAATATGTATATCACTTAAGTGTATCATCATCAAGTACAACATAAAAAAATTGAATACCTGACACTACTAATAATCTCGATCAGTATCATTAATAAATGCATAATCATCATCATCACTATAATCAATGATGGGCTAATAGGGCTCAGTGGCATCAACATGTGCAAGGCCACCTTGACGTAATCGGTCAAGCATTGACAGGTCATCCGCAATAGTAACCTCTTCTTGTTCCGGCTCTTCTTGTTCCTCCTCTGGGGTGATGTCGGATTCACTGTCGCTGTCTACTTCAATGTTTTGGGGTGAAGTATAGCGGTTCTTGAAACTCTTTTTGGAAAGATGTATCTCTTGGAAGAATTCTCCTTCATATGTGTCTGGGTTAATGTGAGGTTCATAATCCTCTTCCTTTGGGGGAGAAAGTCTAGCATGTGGCGACACTTCATAAACGACATCCCAACCTTTCAGATTTGGATTAGTTTGGCAGGCCCACGGTAGATAGAATACTTGGGTCGCCTGTTGAGACGTAATATAGACATCAGGAACATCTAAATGGGTGCTTTGGTTGATTTCAACTAGCCCTATATGTTCATGAGTCCTTCTAGTCTCCTTCGGCTGAAACCAATAACATTTGAAGACTACGACATTCGGTGGGTTTTCACCATAGAACAGAAGTTCATAAATTGCTTCAACTCTCCCATAATACTTGGTACCTCCTTCGCCGATAGCAGATACACAACAATTTGTAGACTTTCGGTCGGCCATAGATAGCTCTTTGCCATAGGTACGAAAGCGATGCCCGTTGATGTCGTACTTGTCAAATGAATGGACCTTATAGTCAAAACCATTAGCGATTTCTCTCAATTCAGTGTCCATAGACTCTGAATTAGCCTACAAGTTTAATATGAAAGGATTGTTGCATTACGCACAAATTAGCGAATGAAATGAAATTGTCTAATAGAAATTACCGTTTGTTTGAACCAAGAGATGAAACCGGGATAGCCGCCTCCTTGCTTTGCGAGAAGCTCACACTCTTCAACGGAATCCTTTTGGATCATCGCTCCATACGAGAATATGGCGACGTATCGACTGTATGACATATCCAGGAATAAGAGCAGTTCAAAGGAAATAGAAGTTGCGAAACAATGTACCAAGAACTTACTCGATGTACGGCCGCACTTCTATCAGGTTGTTGAAGATATACAACGAAATGGTCTGCCATTCTTCGTTATCCAAAGATACTGGATGTGAAACACTGGCTAGTGCGAGATTCCCTTTGAATAGGCTGAGGTTGGATCCACCCTTTTTAGGGTCGTCAGCATTGTACCGAGGCTTCGGATTGTGCAAATGAGGATTTTTGGCTTCGTAGTGTGCTGTTACGAAGTTTGCCACCTCCTCAGTGATGAATGCCTCAGCCATCGATGCTTCAATTCTACGTTTATTTTTACATTTTTCTCGAAGCGTCTTCTGCATCCTCTCAGTTGGGTAGCACCAACGATTTTGCACGCCCCTCCCAATCTTGCCTCGGTCGGGAGATGCAAAATCAAATGCTGCATTGGATTAAAGAAGCCCGGTGGAAAGATCTTCTCTAACTTGCAGATCAACTCCAGCGCCAACTCTTCCATTTCTTCTAGCACGTCAGGCGATAGTTCTTTCGCACAAAGAACATGGAAGAAATAGCTGAGTTCTGCCAGTACTAGCAATTCATCCTCAGGGATGAAGCCACGCAACATCACCGGCATTACCCGCTCAATCCATATGTGCCAATCATGACTCTTGAAACCAAATATCTTCAATTTATCAAGATTTGCACCCCTCTTTAGATTCACTGCATACCCATCAGGGAACATCAACTGCTGTTGCACCCACAAGATAATTTCCCTCATAGCTGGCCTTCCAAGATTGAACCATGCCTTTGGCTTCGTCCAGTTCTGCTTTCCTTTTGGTTCTTTCATGTTTTGTAACGGCCTATCACATAGCGCCTCCAAATCGACTCTAGCCTTAGTATTATCCTTTGACTTCCCATCTATGACGAACAATGTACCAAAAAGTGCCTCGGCGATATTCTTCTCAGTGTGCATCACGTCAATGTTGTGTGGGATTTTTGTCCGTGTCTTCTCACCCACACCGTTGTCTACCACAATACATCTGGAAGACTTGCAAATGGGACAATAGTTCAAGTCCGCATAGTCAAGCCTAAATAAGGCACATCCTTTCTCACATGCATGTATCTTCTCATAGGGCATCTTCAGTGCACGGAGGATTTTGTCCGACTGGTACAGGTTTGCAGGCATTACATGACCTTTGGGTAGAAAGCGTCCAAATACTGTCATAATTGCATCATAGCATTCTCTGCCCAAGTTGAACTAAGCCTTCAGAGCCATTACTTGTGAGATGGCATCCAACTAACAAAGCTCAGTGTGCTCATGGAGCGTACGTTTTGAAGACTCCAACATTTCATTGAAGGCTTTTGCAGATTCCTCCATCTCCTTGTCCGAATCCCGAGCATCATCATAGTCTTGCACCATGTTTTCCATCCCAGTACCATGCTCGTCGGTGCGACAACGATCCACCTCAGCTCGGTCACGTTGGGCAGACTCACCATGAAATGTCCGCACTATATAATCGGGCGTAAAACCACTCTTTTGCAGGTGTTTTCCCATTTCAGCCTTTGTCCTCTTTTCCCAATTTCCGCACCGCAAACAGGGGCACTAGGTTTTCCTCTGGCCATTTGGAAATGCGGCTTGCACAAACCCCTTGGTTTTTGTGAACCATTCAGCGCTCCATTTGTTCTGACCAGTGTGACCGGTATACATCCACGCACGATCACTCATCTTGACTTTCAGAGCTACTGGACACACAACAATTATATATGTAATTCACCATGTATATATTTATCAGTTGATCTACTTTGTCAATTTTATTACGTCCATGCAACCTACACTCTAATAGGTAATGATAGGTCCTAATCCCACCCGAGTATGTGTAGATTGGGTTCATTTTCCCATGCTATGCTCCGGATCCGATGCAAAATTTCGGCAGCACCTCCCCGCTGTTCTCCTGATACACGTCTATGCAATAAACAGAGAGGATGTGTACCCGAAGAACAACAGGGGAGGCACTGATGAAATTTATGCGTCGGATCCGGAGCAAAGCATATGGGAAAACGAACCCAATCTACACATACTCGGGCTGTCCATGGATAGCGTTGGAACGGGAGACACATGTTGGTTATAAATATGCAAATGCATGCATATTTATAACTATGACGCTTTCGAACGGGAGACACATGTTGGTTACGCATACTGATGATTCAAGACACATATATAGCTAGCTATCAAGTTTCAACGAAATAGAGCAAATAATTAATGGGGGAGGAGGACATGTCATTTGTGCTCACCCACGAACGAAGGGGCAGAGCTCGTCAGATGCACTGCGAGGTCGTCGAACACCAAACCTCGCAGCGATGAAACAACTGCACATTTAAAACTACCTGATCAACACAATTATATATGATGTTTTTCATAACAAAATCGAAAAATATATGATCTAACTAATAATTCACAAATATATGACCCCGTCGGCCTCTGGAAGGCCAAAGAACACCTTTTCGGGAGGTGTCGGGGTCAGGGGGTCGGTTGTCGGGGTGTGGTGTCGGGGTCGGGGTGTCGGGGTGTGGTGTCGGGGTTGGGGGGTCAGGGGGTCAGGTGTCGGGGTGTCGGGTGTCGGGCTGTTGGGGGTCGGGGTCGGGGTGTCGGGCCTGGGTGTCGGGGTGGCGTGTCAGGGTGTCGGGGGTCGGGGTCGGGGTGTCGCGGGTCGGGGGTCGGGGGTCGGGGTCGGGGTGTCGGGCCGGGGTGTCGGGGTGGCGTGTCGGGGTCGGGGTGTCGGGGTCGGGGGTCGGGGTGTCGGGCCGGGGTGTCGAGGGTGGCGTGTCGGGGTCGGGGAGTCGGGGGTCAGGGTCGGGGTCGGGGTGTTGGGCCGGGGTGTCGGGGTGGCGTGTCGGGTTCTTCTTCTTTTTTTTCTTTCTTCTTCTCCCTCCTCCTCTTCTTTCTTCTTCTTCTTCTTCTTCTTCTTCTTCTTTCTTCCTCTCCTTTTTCCTCTTCTATATTTTTCTGTTTTTCAACTTTCTTCTTATTCTTCTTCCATTTTTCCTTTACCTCTTCTTCTACTTCTTCTTCTTTTTTCAACTTTCTTCTTCTAATTATCTAAACCTAAATCTAGCACTAACCTAAACCAACCACTAACCTAAACCTATCAATAACCTAATTAAACCTAAACAGCAAAGAAAAACAGTAGAAAAAACAAAAAAAATGCTCACCTTGGCTCCGGGGGCAGGGGGTGGTGGTGGACGACCGCGGTTAGGGCAGCGGCGGCGGGCCTGGCTCCGGCGGGTCGGGGTCGGTGCAGGGGCGGCACGGACGCAGGGGGCCCGCGGCGAGCCTGGCTCCAAGGGCGGCGCGGGCGGAGGGGCGGCGGCGAGCCTGGCTCCGGGGGCGGCGCGGGCGCAGGGGCCAACGGGCAGGTGGTGGGGCGGTGGGGCACCGGGGGGCGCCGTTAGGGCGATGGGGTGCTGGGGCGGGGCGCCGTTCGGGCGACGGGGCGCCGGGGCGGTGGCGGGTGGTGTGGGCGACGGGGCGAGGGGCGGTGGTGGGTGGCGGCGGCGGCTGGTTGGGACGATGGGGCGACGGGGCGAGGGGAGGTGGGGCAAGGGGGCGGCGGTGGGTGGCGGTGGTCGTCAGGGAGGAGGGGGACAGAAACAGAGATGGGCGGGGGGTGGGGCTCGGTCGTTAGTATCCTAGATGTTTGTTGTCCGCCCCCCTTTGCCATCCGCTTTATTACTCTTTGTCGTCTGCTAGCGGACGGCAAAGAGGGGCCCCGTTAGGTTTTTGCTCATCAGCCCGTTAGTGTGGGCCACCTCCCTCTTTACTGTCTGCGAGCTGACGGCAAAGAACTGGCTGATGGCAAAGACCTTATTTGCCATCAGCCATTTCTTTGCCGTCTGCTTTTGGGTAGCTGAGGGCAAAGAGCTTCTTTGCCGTCAGCTAGCAGACGACAAAGAGCTGGCAGATGGCAAAGTAGCTGATTCCAGTAGTGAATGGTTTATACTAACTTATCTCACGAGTCCTTGTTGAGTTTTGTGTGGATGAAGCTTTTGAGATTTAGGGAGACCGTGATATGGGAGGAATTAAGGAGACACAAAAGCTCAAGCTTGGGGATGCCCAAGGCACCCCAAGATAATATTTCAAGAAGTCTCAAGCGTCTAAGCTCGGGGATGCCCCGGTTGGCATCCCACCTTTCTTCTTCAACAACTATCGGTTAGTATCGGTTGATCCTAAGTTTTTGCTTCTTCACATGATGTTTGCTATTCTTAGGTGTCATTTTCTTTTGCTTTGCTTGCTGTTTGAATAAAATACCAAGATCTGAAATTATTAAATGTTAGAGGGTCTTCACATAGTTGCATAATTATTAAACTACTCGTTGATCGTCACTTGTACTTTCGGAGTAGTTTGTCATTTGCTCTAGTACTTCACTTATATCTTTTAGAGCACGGTGGTGGATTTGTTTTATAGAAACTATTGATCTCTCATGCTTCACTTAGATTATTTTGAGAGTCTTAAATAGCATGGTAATTTGCTTAAAATCCTAATATGCTAGGTATTCAAGAATAATAAAATTCTCTTATGAGTGTGTTGAATACTATGAGAAGTTTGATACTTGATAATTGTTTTGAGATATGGAGATGGTGATATTAGAGCCATGCTAGTTGAGTGGTTATTAATTTGAGAAATACCTGTGTTGAAGCTTGTGATTCCCGTAGCATGCACGTATGGTGAACCGTTATGTGGTGAAGTCGGAGCATGATTTATTTTTTGATTGCCTTCCTTATGAGTGGCGGTCGGGGACGAGCGATGGTCTTTTCCTACCAATCTACCCCCTAGGAGCATGCGCGTAGTAGTTTGTTTCGATAAATAATAGATTTCTGCAATAAGTATGTGAGTTCTTTATGACTAATGTTGAGTCCATGGATTATACGCACTCTCACCCTTCCACCATTGCTAGCCTCTCTAGTACCGCGCAACTTTCGCCGGTACCATAAACCCACCATATACCTTCCTCAAAACAGCCACCATACCTACCTATTATGGCATTTCTATAGCCATTCCGAGATATATTGCCATGCAACTTTCCAGCGTTCCGTTTATTATGACACACTCCATCATTGTCATATTGCTTAGCATGATCATGTAGTTGACATCGTATTTGTGGCAAATCCACCATTCATAATTCTTTCATACATGTCACTCATGAGTCATTGCACATCCCGTTACACTGCCGGAGGCATTCATATAGAGTCATATCTTGTTCTAAGTATCGAGTTGTAATTCTTGAGTTGTAAGTAAATAAAAGTGTGATGATCATCATTATTAGAGCATTGTCCCAGTGAGGAAAGGATGATGGAGACTATGATTCCCCCACAAGTCGGGATGAGACTCCGGACGAAAAAGAAAGAAAAGAGGCCAAAGAAGCCCAAATAAAAAAAGAAAGAAAAGAGGCCATAAAAAGAGAAAAGACCCAAATAAAAAAATAAAAAATGAGAGAAAAAGTGAGAAGGGGCAATGCTACTATCCTTTTACCACACTTGTGCTTCAAAGTAGCACCATGATCTTCATGATAGAGAGTATCCTATGTTGTCACTTTCATATACTAGTGGGAATCTTTCATTATAGAACTTGGCTTGTATATTCCAATGATGGGCTTCCTCAAAATGCCCTAGGTCTTCGTGAGCAAGCGAGTTGGATGCACACCCACTAGTTTCTTTTGTTGAGATTTCATACACTTATAGCTCTAGTGCATCTGTTGCATGGCAATCCCTACTCACTCACATTGATATCTATTGATGGGCATCTCCATAGCCCGTTGATACGCCTAGTCGATGTGAGACTATCTTCTCCCTTTTTTGTCTTCTCCACAACCACCATTCTATTCCACCTATAGTGCTATGTCCATGGCTCACGCTCATGTATTGCGTGAAGATTGAAAAAGTTTGAGAACATCAAAAGTATGAAACAATTGCTTGTCTTGTCATCGGGGTTGTGCATGATTTAAATATGTTGTGTGGTGAAGATGGAGCATAGCCAGACTATATGATTTTGTAGGGATAACTTTCTTTGGCCATGTTATTTTGAGAAGACATAATTGCTTAGTTAGTATGCTTGAAGTATTATCATTTTTATGTCAATATGAACTTTTGTCTTGAATCTTATGGATCTGAATATTCATGCCACAATTAAGAAGAATTGCATTGAAATTATGCCAACTAGCATTCCACATCAAAAATTATATTTTTTATCAGTTACCTACTCGAGGACGAGCAGGAATTAAGCTTGGGTATGCATGATACGTCTCCAACGTATCTATAATTTTTGATTGCTCCATGCTATATTATCTACTGTTTTGGGCAATATTGGGCTTTATTATCCACTTTTATATTACTTTTGGGACTAACCTATTAACTGGAGGCCCAGCCCAGATTTGTTGTTTTATGCCTATTTCAATGTTTCGAAGAAAAGGAATATCAAATGGAGTCAAAACGGAACGAAATCAACTGGAGAAGTTATTTTTGGAAGGAAACCTACCGGATAGACTTGGACCCCATGTCAGAAGATGAAGGAGGTGCTCACGAGGGTAGGGGCGCACCCACCCCCCTGGGGCGCGCCCCCCTGCCTCGTGGCCCCCCCTTCGGTCCACCGACGTACTTCTTCCGCCTATATATCTCCATATACCCTAAAAACATCCGTGAGCACAATAGATCGGGAGTTCCGCCGCCAGAAGTCTCCGTAGCCACCGAAAACCAATCTAGACCCGTTCCGGCACCCTGCCGGAGGGGGTAATCCTTCTCCGGTGGCCATCTTTATCATCCCAGTGCTCTCCATGATGAGGAGGGAGTAGTTCTCCCTCGGGGCTGAGGGTATGTACCAGTAGCTATGTGTTTGACCTCTCTCTTGTGTTCTTGAGGTGATACGATCTTGATGTATCGCGAGCTTTGCTATTATATTTGGATCATATGATGTTTCTTCCCCCCTCTACTCTCTTGTAATGAATTGAGTTTCCCCTTTGAAGTTATCTTATCGGATTGAGTCTTTAAAGATTTGAGAACACTTGATGTATGTCTTGCCGTGCGTATCTGTGGTGACAATGGGATGCCATGTGATTCACTTGATGTATGTTTTGGTGATCAACTTGTTGGGGAATGTAGCAATAATTCAAAATTTTCCTACGTGTCACCAAGATAAATCTAGGAGATACTGGAAATGAGAGAGAGGGAGTGCATCTTCATACCCTTGAAGATCGCTAAGCGGAAGCGTTACAAGAACACGGTTGATGGAGTCGTACTCGCGGCGATTCAAATCGCGGAAGATCCGATCTAGCGCTGAATGGACGGCGCCTCCGCGTTCAACACACATACAGCCCGGGGACGTCTCCTCCTTCTTGATCCAGCAAGGGGAGAGGAGAATTTGAGGGAGAACTCCAGCAGCACGACGGCGTGGTGGTGGAGCTTGTGGTATTCCTGCAGGGCTTCGCCAAGCTCTACGGAGGAGAAGGAAGAGTTGCAGGAGGGAGGGGCAGCGCCAGGGAAGGGGTGCGGCTGCCCTCCCACCCCTCCACTATATATAGGGGCAAGGGGAGAGGGGGAGGCGCCCTAGGGTTTCCCCGGCGGCGGCCAAGCAGATTGGATTTCCTTAGGGAAAATCCTAGGGAGACTTGCCCCCCAAGCCAAGCAGGTGGAGGCTTGCCTCCCAAGCCAGGTGGAGGCGCCCCACCTCCCCAAGTAATGTCGAAAAGGGAGTGGGGGCGCACCACCCCTTAGTGGGCTGGTTTGCCCCTTCCCCTTTGGCCCATGAGGCCCTCCAACACTTGCCGGGGCTCCCGAAACACCTTTCGGTCATGCTGGTCATAGCCTGGTACCTGCAGAACACTTCCGGACTCCAATACCCTTCGTCCAATATATCAATCTTCACCGCCAGACCATTCTGGAACTCCTCGTGACGTCCGGGATCTCATCCGGGACTCCAAACTACCTTTGGTAACCACATACTATTTCCCGTAACAACTCTAGCATCACCGAACCTTAAGTGTGTAGACCCTACGGGTTCGGGAACCATGCAGACATTACCGAGACACCTCTCCAAACAATAACCAATAGCGGGATCAGGATACCCATATTGTCTCCCACATGTTCCACGATGATCTCATCGGATGAACCACGATGTCAGGGATTCAATCAATCCCGTATTCAATTCCCTTTGTCAATCGGTGTGTTACTTGCCCGAGATTCGATCGTCGGTATCCCAATACCTCGTTCAATCTCGTTACTGGCAAGTCACTTTACTCGTTCCGTAACGCATGATCCTGTGAGTAACTGTTAGTCACATTGAGCTCATTATGATGATGCATTACCGAGTGGGCCCAGAGATACCTCTGTCATACGGAGTGACAAATCCCAGTCTCGATTCGTGCCAACCCAACAGACACTTTCGGAGATACCTGTAGTGCACCTTTATAGTCACCCAGTTAAGTTGTGACGTTTGATAGACCCAAAGCACTCCTACGATATCCGGGAGTTGCACAATCTCATGGTCTAAGGAAATGATACTTGACATTAGAAAAGCTCTAGCAAACGAACTACACGATCTTGTGCTACGCTTAGGATTGGGTCTTGTCCATCACATCATTCTCCTAATGATGTGATCCCGTTATCAATGACATCTAGTGTCCATGGTCAGGAAACCATCACCATCTATTGATCAACGAGCTAGTCAACTAGAGGCTCACTAGGGACATGTTGTGGTCTATGTATTCACACATGTATTACGGTTTCCAGTTAATACAATTATAGCATGAACAATAGACAATTATCATGAACAAGGAAATACAATAATAACCATTTTATTATTGCCTCTAGGGCATATTTCCAATAGTCTCCCGCTTGCACTAGAGTCAATAATCTAGTTCACATCACTATGTGATTGTAATGAATCCAACACCCATGGGGTTTGATCATATCTCGCTTGTGAGAGAGGTTATTAGTCAACGGGTCTGAACCTTTCAGATCCATGTGTGCTTTACAAATCTCTATGTCATCTTGTAGATGCAGCTACCATGCGCTACTTGGAGCTATTCCAAATAATTACTCTATTATACAAATCTGATTTACTACTCAGAGTCATCCGGATTAGTGTCAAAGTTTGCATCGACGTAACCCTTTACGACGAACTCTTTTACCACCTCCATAATTGAGAAAATTCATTAGTCCACTAGTTACTAAGGATAAGTTCGACCGCTATCATGTGATCCATTCCTGGATCACTCTTGTACCCCTTGACTTACTCATGACAAGGCACACTTCAGGTGCGGTACACAGCATAGCATACTATAGAGCCTACGTCTAAAGCATAGGGGATGACCTTCGTCCTTTCTCTCTCTTCTACCGTGGTCAGGTCTTGAGTCTTACTCAATACTCACACCTTGTAACACAGCCAAGAACTCCTTCTTTGCTAATCTATTTTGAACTCCTTCAAAATCTTGTCACGGTACGTATTCATTTGAAAGTACTATTAAGCATTTTTTTGATCTATCCTTATAGATCTTGATGCTCAATGTTCAAGTAGCTTTGTCCAGGTTTTCCATTGAAAAACACTTTTCAAATAACCCTGTATGCTTTCCAGAAATTCTACATCATTTTTGATCAACAATATGTTAACAACATATACTCATCAAAAATTCTATAGTGCTCCCACTCACTTCTTTGGAAATACAAGTTTCTCATAAACTTTGTATAAACCCAAAATCTTTGATCATCTCATCAAAGCGTACATTCCAACTCCGAGATGCTTACTCCGGTCCTTAGAAGGATTGCTGGAGCTTTGCATACTTGTTAGCATCTTTCAGGATTGACAAAACCTTCTTGTTGTATCACATACAACCTTTACTCAAGAAAATTGTCGAGGAAACAATGTTTTGACATCCTATCTGCAATATTTCATAAATAATGCAGTAACTGCTAATACAATTCCAACAGACTCTTAGCATCACTACGAGTGAGAAAGTCTCACCGTAGTCAACTCCTTGAACTTGTCGAAAAACATCTTAACGAAAGTCGAGCTTTCTTAATGGTGATACTTACCATCATTGTCCGTCTTCCTTTTAAAATCCATCTGTACCCAATAGCCTTACGACCATCAAGTAGTTCTTCCAAAGTCTATACTTTGTTTTCACATGGATCCTCTCTCGGATTTTATGGCCTTGAGCCATTCGTCGGAATCCGGGCCCACCATCACTTCTCCATAGCTCGTAGGTTCATTGTTGTCTAGCAACATGACTTCCAAGACAGGGTTACGTACCACTCTGAAGTAGTACGCCTCCTTGTCGACCTACGAGGTTTGGTAGTGACTTGATCCGAAGTTTCATGATCACTATCATAAGCTTCCACTTCAATTGGTGTAGGTGCCACAGGAACAACTTCCTGTGCCCTGCGACACACTAGTTGAAGTGACGGTTCAATAACCTCATCAAGTCTCCACCATCCTCCCACTCAATTCTTTCGAGAGAAACTTTTCCTCGAGAAAGGACCCGTTTCTAGAAACAATCACTTTTGCTTCCGGATCTGAAATAGGAGGTATACCCAACTGTTTTTGGGTATTTTATGAAGATGCATTTATCCACTTTGGGTTCAAGCTTATCAGCCTGAAACTTTTTCACATAAGCGTTGCAGCCCCAAACTTTTAAGAAATGACAGCTTAGGTTTCTCTAAACCATAGTTCATACGGTGTCATCTCAACGGAATTACGTGGTGCCCTATATAAAGTGAATGCGGTTGTCTCTAATGCCTAACTCATAGACGATAGTGGTAATTCGATAAGAGACATCATGGTATGCACCACATCTGATAGGGTGCAGCTATGATGTTCGGACACACCATCACACTATGGTGTTCCAGGCGGTATTAGTCATGAAACAATTTCCACAATGTCTTAATTGTGTGCCAAACTCATAACTCAGATATTCATCTCTATGATCATATCATAGACATTTTATCCTCTGGTCATGATGATCTTCAACTTCACTCTGAAATTACTTGAACCTTTCAATAATTCAAACTTGTGTTTCATCAAGTAAATATACTTAGCATCTACTCAAATCATCTGTGAAGTAAGAACATAACGATATCCACTGCGTGCCTTAGCACTCATTGGACTGCACACATCAAAATGTATTATTTCCAACAAGTTGCTTTCTTGTTCCATCTTACTAAAAACGAGGTCTTTCAGTCATCTTGCCCATGTGGTATGATTTGCATGTCTCAAGTGATTCGAAATCAAGTGAGTCCAAACGATCCATCTGTATGGAGTTTCTTCATGCATATATACCAATAGACATGGTTCGCATGTCTCAATCTTTTCAAAAACGAGTGAGTCCAAAGATCCATCAACATGGAGCTTCTTCATGCGTTTTATACCAATATGACTCAAATTGCAGTGCCACAAGTATGTGGTACCATCATTAATATCTTATATCTTTTGGCATGAACATGTGTATCACTACGATCGAGATTCAATAAACCATTCATTTTAGGTGCAAGACCGTTGAAGGTATTATTCAAATAAACAGAGCAACCATTATTCTCCTTAAATGAATAACCATATTGCGATAAACATAATCCAATCATGTCTATGCTCAACGCAGACACCAAATAACAATTATTTAGGTTTAACACCAATCCCGATGGTAGAGGGAGCATGCGATGTTTGATCACATCAACCTTGGAAACACTTCCAACACATATCGTCGTCTCACCTTTGGCTAGTGTCCGTTTATTCTATAGCCTTTTATTTTGAGTTACTAACACTTAGCAACCGAACCGGTATCTAATACCCTGGTGCTACTAGGAGTACTAGTAAAGTACACATTAATATAATGTATATCCAACATACTTCTGTCGACCTTGCTAGCCTTCTCATCTACCAAGTATCTAGGGTAGTTCTGCTTCAGTGACCGTTCCCCTTATTACAGAAGCACTTAGTCTCGGGTTTGGGTTCAACCTTGGGTTTCTTCACTAGAGCAGCAACTGATTTGCCGTTTCATGAAGTATCCCTTTCTTGCCCTTGCCCTTCTTGAAACTAGTGGTTTTACTAACCATCAACAATTGATGCTCCTATTTGATTTCTACTTTCGCGGTGTCGCGAATAGCTCAAGGATCATCATATCTATCCCTGATATGTTATAGTTCATCACGAAGCTCTAGTAGCTTGGTGGCAGTGACTTTGGAGAACCATCACTATCTCATCTGGAAGATTAACTCCCACTCGATTCAAGCGATTGTAGTACTCATACAATCTGAGCACATGCTCAATGATTGAGCTTTTCTCCTTAGTTTGCAGGCTTAAGAAACTTGTCAGAGGTCTCATACCTCTTGACATGGGCACTATCCTGAAATCCCAATTTCAGTCCTTGGAACATCTCATATGTTCTGTGATGTTTCAAAAACGTCTTTGGTGCCTCAATTCTAAACCATTTAGCATTACGCACTGAACTATCATGTAGTCATCAAAACGTGTATGTCAGATGTTCGCAACATCCACAACCGACGCTCGAGGTTCAGCACACTGAGTGGTGCATTAAGGACATAATCCTTCTGCGTAGCAATGAGGACAATCCTCAGTTTATGGACCCAGTCCGCATAATTGCTACAATCAATTTTCAACTAAATTTTCTCTAGGAACATATATAAAATGGTAGAACCAAAGCGTGAGCTACGACATAATTTGCAAAGACCTTTTGACTATGTTCATGATAATTAAGTTCATCTAATCAAATTATTTAATGAACTCCCACTTAGATAGACATCCCTCTAGTCATCTAAGTGATACATGATCCGAGTCAACTAGGCCGTGTCCAATCATCACATGAGACAGACTAGTCATCATCGGTGAACATCTTCATGTTGATCGCATCTACCATACGAGTCATGTTCAACCTTTCGGTCTCTCGTGTTCCGAGGCCATGTTTGTACATGCTAGGCTTGCCAAGTCAACCTAAGTGTTTCGCATGTGTAAATCTGGCTTACACCCGTTGTATGCGAACGTTAGAATCTATCACACCCGATCATCACGTGGTGCTTCGAAACAACGAACCTTCGCAACGGTGCACAATTAGGGGGAACACTTTCTTGAAATTATTGCGAGGGATAATCTTATTTATGCTACCGTCGTTCTAAGCAAATAAGATGTAAACATGACAAACATCACATGCAAATCATAAAGTGACATGATATGGCCAATATCATCTTGCGCCTTTTGATCTCCATCTTCGAGGCGCGGCATGATCACCTTCGTCACCGGCATGACACCATGATCTCCATCATCATGATCTCCATCAACGTGTCTTCATGAAGTTGTCTCGCCAACTATTACTTCTAATACTATGGCTAACGGTTAGCAATAAAGTAAAGTAATTACATGGCGTTTTTCATTGACACGCAGGTCATACAATAAATTAAGACAACTCCTATTGCTCCTGCCGATTGTCATACTCATCGACATGCAAGTCGTGATTCCTATTACAAGAACATGATCAATCTCATACATCACATATATATATAATTCATCACATCCTTTTGTCCATATCACATCACATAGCATACCCTACAAAAACAAGTTAGACGTCCTCTAATTGTTGTTGCATGTTTTACGTGGCTACTATGGGTTTCTAGCAAGAACGTTTCTTACCTACGCAAAAGCCACAACGATGACATGCCAATTGATATTTACCCTTCATAAGGACCCTCTTCATCGAATCCGATCCGACTAAAGTGGGAGAGACAGACACCCGCTAGCCACCTTATGCATCAAGTGCATGTCAGTCGGTGGAACCTGTCTCACATAAGTGTACGTGTAAGGTCGGTCCGGGCCACTTCATCCCACAATGTCGCCGAATCAAGATAAGACTAGTAACGGCAAGCAAATTGAACAAATCATCGCCCACAACTACTTTGTGTTCTACTCGTGCATAGAATCTACGCATAGACCTAGCTCATGATGCCACTGTTGGGGAACGTAGCAATAATTCAGAATTTTCCTACGTGTCAACAAGATCAATCTAGGAGATACTGGTAACGAGAGAGAGGGAGTGCATATGCATACCCTTGAAGATCGCTAAGCGAAAGCGTGACAAGAACGCGGTTGATGGAGTCGTACTCGCGGCGATTCAAATCGCGGAAGATCCGATCTAGCACCGAACGGACGGCGCCTCCGTGTTCAACACAAGTATAGCCCGGGGAAATCTCCTCCTTCTTGATCCAGCAGGGGGAGAGGAGAACTCCAGCAGCATGATGGTGTGGTGGTGGAGCTTGTGGTATTCCTGCAAGGCTTCGCCAAGCTCTACGGAGGAGAAGGAAGAGTTGGAGGAGGGAGGGGCTGCGCCAGGGAAGGGGTGCGGCTGCCCTCCCACCCCTCCACTATATATAGGGGCAAGGAGATAGGGGGAGGCGCCCTAGGGTTTCCCCTAGGGGGCGGCGGCCAAGCAGATTGGATTTCCCTAGGGAAAATCCTAGGGAGACTTGCCCCCCAAGCCAAGCAGGTGGAGGCTTGCCTCCCAAGCCAGGTGGAGGTGCCCCACCTCCCCAAGTCATGTGGGAAAGGGTGTGGGGGCGCACCACCCCTTAGTAGGCTGGTTTGCCCCTTCCCCTTTGGCCCATGAGGCCCTCCAACACTTGTCGGGGCTCCCGAAACACCTTTTGGTCATGCTGGCCATAGCCTGGTACCTCTAGAACACTTCTGGACTACAATACCCTTTGTCTAATATATCAATCTTCACCGTCGGACCATTCCAGAACTCCTCGTGATGTCCGGGATCTCATCCGGGACTTCGAACTACCTTCGGTAACCACATACTATTTCCCATAACAACTCTAGCGTCACCGAACCTTAAGTGTGTAGACCCTACGGGTTCGGGAACCATGCAGACATGACGGAGACACCTCTCTGAACAATAACCAATAGCGGGATCTGGATACCCATATTGGCTCCCACATGTTCCACGATGATCTCATCGGATGAACCACGATGTCGGGGATTCGATCAATCCTGTATTTAGTTCCCTTTGTCAATCGGTATGTTACTTGCCCGAGATTCGATCATCGGTATCCCAATACCTCATTCAATCTCGTTACCGGCAAGTCACTTTACTCGTTCCGTAACGCATCATCCCGTGACTAACTGCTTAGTCACATTGAGCTCATTATGATGATGCATTACCGAGTGGGCCCAGAGATACCTCTCCGTCATACGGAGTGACAAATCCCAGTCTCGATTCGTGCCAACCGAACAGACACTTTCGGAGATACTTGTAGTTCACCTTTGTAGTCACCCAGTTACGTTGTGACGTTTGGTACCCCAAAGCACTCCTACGGTATCCGGGAGTTGCACAATCTCAAGGTCTAAGGAAATGATACTTGACATTAGAAAAGCTCTAGCAAACGAACTACACGATCTTGTGCTATGCTTAGGATTGGGTCTTGTCCATCACATCATTCTCCTAATGATGTGATCCCGTTATCAATGACATCTAGTGTCCATGGTCAGGAAACCATAACCATCTATTGATCAACGAGCTAGTCAACTAGAGGCTCACTAGGGACATGTTGTGGTCTATGTATTCACACATGTATTATGGTTTCTAGTTAATACAATTATAGCATGAACAATAGACAATTATCATGAACAAGGAAATACAATAATAACCATTTCATTATTGCCTCTTGGGCATATTTCCAACACAACTTGCGGGTTCCGCCCATGAACCTATGCATAGGGGTTGGCACACGTTTTCGTCGTGATTCTCCAGTAGAACTTTGGGGCACTCTTTGAGGTTCTATGTGTTGGTTGAATAGATGAATCTGAGATTGTGTGATGCATATCGTATAATCATGCCCACGGATACTTGAGGTGACATTAGAGTATCTAGGTGACATTAGGGTTTTGACTGATTTGTGTCTTAAGGTGTTATTCTAGTACGAACCATAGGGCTGTTTGTGACACTTATAGGAATAGCCCAACGGATTGATTGGAAAGGATAACTTTGAGGTGGTTTCGTACCCTACCATAATCTCTTTGTTTGTTCTCCGCTATTAGTGACTTTGGAGTGACTATTTGTTGCATGTTGAGGGATAGTTATGTGATCCAATTATGTTAGTATTGTTGAGAGGACTTGCACCAGTGAAAGTATGAACCCTAGGCCTTGTTTCCTAGCACTGCAATACCGTTTACGCTCACTTTTATCACTTGTTACCTTACTGTTTTTATAATTTCAGATTACAAATACCTTTATCTACTATCCATATACCACTTGTATCACCATCTCTTCGCCGAACTAGTGCACCTATACAATTTACCATTGTATTGGGTGTGTTGGGGACACAAGAGACTCTTTGTTATTTGGTTGCAGGGTTGCTTTGTTGGGGATCGTAGCAGAAATTTAAAATTTTCTACGCATCACCAAGATCAATCTATGGAGTAATCTAGCAATGAGGGGAAGGAGAGTGTATCAACATACCCTTGTAGATCGCTAAGCGGAAGCATTGCAAGAACACGAATGAAGGAGTCGTACTCGTAGGGATTTAGATCACGGTTGATTCCGATCTAAGCGCCGAACAACGGCGCCTCCGCGTTCAACACGCGTGCAGCCTGGTGACGTCTCCTACGCCTTGATCCAGCAAGGGGAGAAGGAGAGGTTGGGGAATACTCCATCTAGCAGCAGCACGACGGCGTGGTGGTGGTGGAGGAGCACGGGACTCCAGCAGGGCTTCGCCAAGCACTACGAGAGACGAGGAGGGAGAGAGGTAGGGCTGCGCCAACAGGAGAAGAACTTCGTGTGTTGGGCTGCCCCTTTGCCTCCACTATATATAGGGGGAGAGGGAGGGCTGCGCCCCCACCTAAGGTTTCCACCCCAAGGGGTGCGGCAGCCCTAGATCCCATCTAGGGTGGCGGCCACAAGGGGGAGAGGGGGAGGCGCACCTGGGGTGGGCCTTAGGGCCCATCTGCCCTAGGGTTTGCCCCACTCCCCTCTTGGAGGCGCCTTGGGCCTTGGTGGGAGGTGCCCCAGCCCACCTAGGGGCTGGTCCCTTCCCACTATTGGCCCATGTAGGCCTCCGGGGCTGGTGGCCCCTCCCGGTGGACCCCCGGACCCCTCCGGTGGTCCCGGTACACTACCGGTTATGCCCGGAACACTTCCGGTGGCCAAAACCATACTTCCTATATATCAATCTTTACCTCCGGACCATTACGGAACTCCTCGTGACGTCCGGGATCTCATCTGGGACTCCGAACAACATTCGGTAACCGCGTACATACTTTCCCTATAACCCTAGGGTCATCGAACCTTGAGTGTGTAGACCCTACAGGTTTAGGAGTCATGCAGACATGGCCGAGACATTTCTCTGGTCAATAACCAACAACAGGATCTAGATACCCATATTGGCTCCCACATGCTCCACGATGATCTCATCGGATGAACCATGATTTCAAGGATTCAATCAATCCCGTATACAATTCCCTTTGTCTATTGGTACGATACTTGCCCGAGATTCGATCGTCGGTATCCTGATACCTTGTTCAATCTCGTTACCGGCAAGTCTCTTTACTCGTTCCATAACACATCATCCCGTGATCAACTCCTTGGTCACATTGTGCATATTATGATGATGTCCTGCCGAGTGGGCCCAGAGATACCTCTCCGTTACACGGAGTGACAAATCCCAGTCTCGATTCGTGCCAACCCAACAGACACTTTCAGAGATACCCATAGTGTACCTTTATAGCCACCCAGTTACTTGTGATGTTTGGCACACCCAAAGCACTCCTACTGTATCCAGGAGTTGCACAATCTCATGGTCTAAGGAAATGATACTTGACATTAGAAAAGCTTTAGCATATGAACTACACGATCTTGTGCTAGGCTTAGGATTGGGTCTTGTCCATCACATCATTCTCCTAATGATGTGATCCCGTTATCAACGACATCCAATGTCCATGGCCAGGAAATCGTAACCATCTATTGATCAACGAGCTAGTCAACTAGAGGCTTACTAGGGACATGGTGTTGTCTATGTATCCACACATGTATGTGAGTTTCCTATCAATACAATTCTAGCATGGATAATAAACGATTATCATGAACAATGAAATATAATATAATAATAACCAATTTATTATTGCCTCTAGGGCATATTTCCAACAGTCTCCCACTTGCACCAGAGTCAATAATCTAGTTCACATCGCCATGTGATTAACACTCACAGGTCACATCGCCATGTGACCAACATCCAAGAGTCTACTAGACTCAATGATCTAGTTCACATCACTATGTGATAAACACTCAAAGAGTTCTTAGTTTGATCATGTTATGCTTGTGAGAGAGGTTGTAGTCAACGGGTCTTGCCATATTCAGATCCCTATGTATTTCGCAAAACTTTATGTCATATCGTAGATGCTGCTACCACGTTCCACTTGGAGCTATTCCAAATTGTTGCTCCATTATACGTATCCGGTATCTCTACTCAGAGCTATCCGGATAGGTGTTAAGCTTGCATCGACGTAACTGTTTATGTCGAACTCTTTATCATCTCCATAACCGAGAAACATTTCCTTATTCCTCTAAGGATAATTTTGACCGCTATCTGGTGATCCTCTCCTAGATCACCTTTGTACCCTCTTGCCAGACATGTGGCAAGGCACACATCAGGTGCGGTACTTCAGCATGGCATACCGTATAGAGCCTATGACAAAAGCATAGGGGTCAATCTTTCTTCTGCCGTGGTCAATCTTTGAGTCTTACTCAACTTCACACCTTACAACTCAGGTAAGAACCCCTTCTTTGACTGATCTATTTTGAACTCCTTCAAAAACATGTCAAGGTGTGCATTCTTTGAAAGTATCATCAGGCGTCTTGATCTACCTCTATAGATCTTGATGCCCAATATGTAAGCAGCTTTATCCAGGTCTTCCTTTGAAAATCACTCTTCAAACAACCGTTTATGCTTTCCAGAAATTCTACATTATTTCGGATCAACTATATGTCATCCATATATACTTATCAGAAATGTTGTAGTGCTCCCACTCACTTTCTTGTAAATACAAGTTTCTAGCAAACATTGTATAAACCTAAAAGCTTTGATCACTCCATCAAAGCATGTATTCTGACTCCGAGATGCTTGCTCTAGTCCATAGAAGGATTGCTGGAGCTAGCATACCTTTTAGCATCCTTAGGATCGACAAAACTTTGATTGTATCACATACAACTCCTTCTTACGAAAACTGGTAAGAAAACTTGTTTTTGACATCCATCTGTCAGATTTCATAATCGAAAATACAGCTAATGCTAACATGATTCTGACGGACTTAAGCATCGCTACGGGTGAGAAAATCTCATCGTAGTCAACTCCTTGAACTTGTGAAAAACTCTTTGCCACAAGTCGAGCTTCATAGACGGTAACATTACCGCCGACGTCCGTCTTCTTCTTAAAGATCCATTTATCTCAATGGCTCGCCGATCATCGGGAAAGTCCACCAAAGTCCATACTTTGTTCTGATACATGGATCCTATCTCGGATTTCATGGCTTCTAACCATTTGTCAGAATACGGGCCCACCATCGCTTCTCCATAGCTCGTAGGTTCATTGTTGTCTAACAACATGATATCTAAGACAGGATTACCGTACCACTTAGGAGTAGTGCATATCCTGGTCGACCTACGAGGTTCGATAGCAACTTGATCCGAAGCTTCATGATCACTATCATTAACTTCTTCTTCAACAGACATAGGCGCCACAAAAAACATCTTTCTGTGTTGCATCACTCTCTGGTTGAAACAAAGGTTCGACAACCTCATCAAGTTCTATCTTCCTCCCACTCAATTCTTTCGAGAGAAACTCCTTCTCGAGAAAGGACCCGTTCTTAGCGACAAACAATTTTCCCTCGGATCTGAGATAGAAGGTATACCCAACTGTCACCTTTGGGTATTCTATGAAGATGTGTTTGTCCGCTTTTGGGTTCGAGCTTCTCCGGCTGAAGCCTTAAGCATCGCAGCCCCAAACATTAAGAAACGACAACTTTGGTTTCTTTCCAAACCAATGTTCATATGATGTCGTCTCAACTGACTTAGATGGTGTCCTATCTAAAGTGAATGCAGCTGTCTCTAATGCATAACCTCAAAATGAAAACGGTAGATCGGCAAGAGACATCATAGATCGCACCATATCTCATAGGGTTCGATTATGACGTCCGGACACACCATTACCCTGTGGTGTTCCAGGTGGCTTCAACTGTGAAACAATTCCACAATGTCTTAAGTGTTTGCCAAACTCATAACTCAGAAATTCTCATTGATCAGATTGTAGGAATTTGATCTTCTTGTTATGATGATTCTTAACTTCACTCTGAAATCACTTGAACTTTTCAAACGTTTCAGACTTGTGCTTCATTAAGTAAATATACCTATATCTACTCAAATTGTCAGTAAAGATGAGAAAATAGCGATATCCACCGCACGCTTCAATTTCTCATTGGATCACACGCATCAGCATGTATGATTTCCAACAAGTCACTTGCCCGTTTCATTGTACCTGAATACGGGGTCTTAGTCATCCTGCCCATGAGGCATGGCTCGCATGTGTCAAGCGATTCAAAATCAAGTGACTCCAAACATCCATCAACATGGAGTTTCTTCATGCATCTTACGCCAATATGACCTAAGCAGCAGTGCCACAAGAAAGTGGTACTATCATTATTAACTCTACATCTTTTGGCGTGAACATGTGTATTACCACGACCGAGATTCAATGAACCATTCACATAGGGTGCATGACCATGAAAGGTATTATTCATGTAAACAGAATAACCATTATTCTCTAACTTAAATGAATAACCGTATTGCAATGAACATGATCTAATCATATTCATGCTCAACGTAGACACGTGATAACATTTATCTAGGTTCAATACTAATCCCGAAGGCAGATGGAGTGTGCGATGGTGATCTCATCAACTTTGGAAACACTTCCAACACACATCGTCACCTCGCCCTTAGCCAGTCTCTGTTTAGTTCGTGGCTTTTGCTTCAAGTCACCAATAATAGTAACTGAACCGGTATCCAATACCCAGGTGCTACTAGGAGTACTAGTGAGGTACACATTAATAACACGTATATACTTTGTTGAAGTTGCCAGCCTTCTTATCTACTATGCATTTGGGGTAATTCCGCTACCAGTGACCGTTCCCCTTACAATAGAAGCACTTAGTCTTGGGTTTGGGTTCAACCTTGGGTTCCTTCACTGGAGCGGCAACTGGTTTGCCATCCATGAAGTTTCCCTTCTAGCCCTTGCCCTTCTTGAAACCAGTGGTCTTGTTAAACCATCAACACTTGATGCTCCTTCTTGATTTCTACCTTTTGCGGTCTTAAGCACCGCGAACAGCTCCGGGATTAACTCCATCCCTTGCATGTCATAGTTCATCACGAAGATCTAGTGGCTTAGTGATAGTGGCTAGAGAATTCTATCAATCACTATCTTATCTGGAAGTTTAACTCCCACTTGATTTAAGTGATTGTAGTACCCAGACATTCTGAGCACATGCTCACTAGCTGAGCTATTCTCCTCCATCTTGTTGGCAAAAGAACTTGTCAAAGGTCTCATACCTCTCAACAAGGGCTCTGAAATCCAAATTTCAGCTCTTGGAGCATCTCATATGTCTTATGGCGTTCAAAAACGTCATTGGAATCCCGATTCTAAGCCATGAGGTATGGTGCACTAAACTATCAAGTAGTCATCAGGATGTGTCTGTCAGGTGTTCACAACATCCACAGACGACATTGTACGGGTTTGCACATCGAGCAGTGCATCAAAGACGTAAGCCTTCTGTGTAGCAGTGAGGGCACTCCTCGGACTACGGACCCAGTCCGCATCATTGCTTACAATATCTTTCAACTTGGTCTTTCTCTAGGAACGTATTGAAATAGGGAGCAACAACATGAGCTATTTATGTACAACATATTTGCAAAGACAATTTAGACTACGTTCATGATAATTAAGTTCATCTAATCAAATTAATTAATGAACTCCCACTCAGATAGACATCCCTCTAGTCATCTAAGTGAAACATGATCCGAATCGACTAGGCCGTGTCCGATCATCATGTGAGTTGGACTAGTAATCAACGGTGAACATATCATGTTGATCGTATCTTCTATACGACTCATGTTCGACCTTTCGGTCTTCCGTGTTCCAATGCCATGTCTTTACATGCTAGGCTCGTCAACACCCGTTGTATTCGAACGTTAGAATCTATCACACCCGATCATCGCGTGCTGCTTCGAAACAACGAACTTTCGCAACGGTGCACAGTTAGGGGGAACACTTTTCTTGAAATTTTAGTGAGGGATCAACTTATTTAAGCTACCGTCGTTCTAAGCAAATAAGATGTAAAACATGATAAACATCACATGCAATCAAATAGTGACATGATATGGCCAATATCATTTGCTCCTTTTGATCTCCATCTTTGGGGCTCCATGATCATCGTTGTCACCGGCATGACACCATGATCTCCATCATCATGATCTCCATCATCGTGTCTTCTTGAAAGTTGTCTCGTCATCTATTACTTCTACTACTATGGCTAACGCTTTAGCAATAAAGTAAAGTAATTACATGACGTTTATGTTGACACGCAGGTCATAAATAAATAAAGACAACTCCTATGGCTCCTGTCGGTTGTCATACTCATTGACATGCAAGTCGTGATTCCTATTACAAGAACATGATCAATCTCATACATCACATATATCATTCATCACATCCTTGTGGCCATATCACATCACACGACACATGCTGCAAAAACAAGTTAGACGTCCTCTAATTGTTGTTGCAAGTTTTTACGTGGCTGCTATAGGTTTCTAGCAAGAACATTTCTTACCTACGCCAAAACCACAACGTGATATGCCAATTTCTATTTACCCTTCATAAGGACCCTTTTCATCGAATCCGATCCGACTAAAGTGGGAGAGATAGACACCCGCTAGCCACCTTATGCAACTAGTGCATGTCAGTTGGTGGAACCAGTCTCACGTAAGCGTACGTGTAAGGTCGGTCCGGGCCGCTTCATCCCATGATGCCGCCGAATCAAGATAAGACTAGTAACGGCAAGTAAATTGACAAAATCGACGCCCACAACAACTTGTGTTCTACTCGTGCATAGAAACTATGCATAGACCTAGCTCATGATGCCACTGTTGGGGATCGTAGCAGAAATTTAAAATTTTCTACGCATCACCAAGATCAATCTATGGAGTAATCTAGCAACGAGGGGAAGGAGAGTGCATCTACATACCCTTGTAGATCGCTAAGCGGAAGCATTGCAAGAACGTGGATGAAGGAGTCGTACTCGTAGCGATTCAGATCGCGGTTGATTCCGATCTAAGCGCCGAACAACGGCGCCTCCGCGTTCAACACACATGCAGCCCGGTGATGTCTCCTACGCCTTGATAGCAAGGGGAGAAGGAGAGGTTGGGGAAGACTCCATCCAGCAGCAGCACGATGGCGTGGTGGTGGTGGAGGAGCGCGGAACTCCAGCAGGGCTTTGCCAAGCACTATGAGAGACGAGGAGGGAGAGAGGTAGGGCTGCGCCAACAGGAGAAGAACTCGTGTGTTGGGATGCCCCTTTGTCTCCACTATATATAGGGTGAGAGGGAGGGCTGCGCCCCCACCTAGGGTTTCCACCCCAAGGGGTGCGGCAGCCCTAGATCCCATCTAGGGTGGCGGCCACAAGGGGGAGAGGGGGAGGCGCACCTGGGGTGGGCCTTAGGGCCCATCTGCCCTAGGGTTTGCCCCCCACCCCTCTTGGAGGCGCCTTGAGCGTTGGTGGGAGGTGCCCCAGCCCACCTAGGGGCTGGTACCTTCCCACTATTGGCCCATGTAGGCCTCCGGGGCTGGTGGCCCCTCCGGTTGGACCCTCGGACCCCTCCGGTGGTCCCAATACACTACCGGTGATGCCCGGAACACTTCCGGTGGCCAAAACCATACTTCCTATATATCAATCTTTACCTCCGGACCATTTCAGAACTCCTCGTGACATCTGGGATGTCATCCGGGACTCCGAACAACATTCGGTACCCGCGTACATACTTTCCCTATAACCCTAGCGTCATCAAACCTTAAGTGTGTAGACCCTACGGGTTCGGGAGTCATGCAGACATGGCCGAGACAACTCTTTGGTCAATAACCAACAGCGGGATCTGGATACCCATATTGGCTCCCACATGCTCCACGATGATCTCATCAGATGAACCACGATGTCAAGGATTCAATCAATCCTGTATACAATTCCCTTTGTCTATCGGTACGACACTTGCCCGAGATTCGATCGTCGGTATCCCGATACCTTATTCAATCTCGTTACCGGCAAGTCTCTTTACTCGTTCCATAACACATCATCATGTGATCAACTCATTGGTCACATTGTGCATATTATGATGATGTCTTACCGAGTGGGCCCAGAGATACCTCTCCATTACACGGAGTGACAAATCCCAGTCTCGATTCATGCCAACCCAACAGACACTTTCGGAGATACCCGTAGTGTACCTTTATAGCCACCCAGTTACGTTGTGACGTTTGGCACACCCAAAGCACTCCTACGGTATCCGGGAGTTGCACAATCTGATGGTCTAAGAAAATGATACTTGACATTAGAAAAGCTTTAGCATATGAACTACACGATCTTGTGCTAGGCTTAGGATTGGGTCTTGTCCATCACATCATTCTCCTAATGATGTGATCCTGTTATCAACGACATCCAATGTCCATGGTCAGGAAACCGTAACCATCTATTGATCAACGAGCTAGTCAACTAGAGGCTTACTAGGGACATGGTGTTGTCTATGTATCCACACATGGATCTGAGTTTCCTATCAATACAATTCTAGCATGGATAATAAACGATTATCATGAACAATGAAATATAATATAATAATAACCAATTTATTATTGCCTCTAGGGCATATTTCCAACATGCTTGAGAGAGACCATCTTCATCCTACGCCTCCTACGGATTGATAAACCTTAGGTCATCCACTTGAGGGAAATTTGCTACTGTCCTACAAACCTCTGCACTTGGAGGCCCAACAACGCCTACAAGATGAAGGTTGTGTAGTAGACATCACTAGGTGCTTCGGATAAGCCCATAGGCATGACTAACCATTCATACAAGCCAAATTTGGTTTCGAAAGCCGTTTTCCATTCATCACCCTCTTGAATGTGAATTTGATAGTAGCCACTTTTAAGGTCAATTTTAGATAAAATGGTGGCTCCACTAAGTTCATCTAGCATATTGATACGTCTCCAACGTATCTATAATTTTTTATTGTTCCATGCTATTATATTATCTATTTTGGATGATAACGGGCTTTATTTTACACTTTTATATTATTTTGGGGACTAACCTATTAACCGGAGGCCCAACCCAAATTGCTATTTTTTCCCTATTTCAGTGTTTCGTAGAAAAGGAATATCAAACGAAGTCCAAATGGAATGAAACCTTCTGGAATGTGATTTTTGGAACAAACGTGATCCAGAGGACTTGGAGTGGATGTCAAGCAATCAACGAGGAAGCCACGAGGCAAGGGGGCGCACCTACCCCCTGGGCTTGCCCTCCACCCTCGTGGGCCCCTCGTTGCTCCACCGACCTACTTCTTCCTCCTATATATATCTATGTACCCCGCAAACATCCAGGAGCACCACGAAAACCTAATTCCACCGCCGCAACCTTCTGTACCCAAGAGATCCCATCTTGGGGCCTTTTCCGGGGCTCCACCGGAGGGGCCATTGATCACGGAGGGACACTACATCAACTCTATGGCCCCTCCGACGATGTGTGAGTAGTTTACTTCAGACCTTCGGGTCCATAGCTAGTAGCTAGATGGCTTCTTCTCTCTCTTTGGATCTCAATACAAAGTTCTCCTCGATTCTCTTGGAGATCTATTTGATGTAAGTCTTCTTTTTGCGGTGTGTTTGTAGAGATCCGATGAATTGTGAGTTTATGATCAAGTTTATCTATGAACAATATTTGAATCTTCTCTGAATTCTTTTATGTATGATTGGTTTATCTTTCCAAGTCTCTTCGAATTATCAATTTGGTTTGGCCTACTAGATTGATCTTTCTTGCAATGGGAGAAGTGCTTAGCTTTGGGTTCAATCTTGCAGTGCTCGATCCCAATGACAGAAAGGGAACCAACACATATTTTATTGTTGCCATAGAGGATAAAAAGATGGGGTTTATATCATATTGCATGAGTTTATCCCTCTACATCATGTCATCTTGCTTAAGGTGTTACTCTGTTCTTATGAACTTAATACTCTAGATGCATGCTGGGTAGCGGTCGATGTGTGGAGTAATAGTAGTAGATGTAGAATCGTTTCGGTCTACTTGTCACGGACGTGATGCCTATATACATGATCATACCTAGATATTCTCATAATTATTCATTTTTCTATCAATTGCTCGACAGTAATTTGTTCACCCACCGTAATACTTATGCTATCTTGAGAGAAGCCACTAGTGAAACCTATGGCCCCCAGGTCTATTTTCCATCATACAAGTTTCCTATCTACTTTATTTTTGCTATCTTTTACTTTCAATCTATATCATAAAAATACCAAAAATATTTATCTTATTATTATCATCTCTATCAGATCTCACTCTTGCAAGTGGCCTTGAAGGGATTGACAACCCCTTTATCGCGTTGGTTGCGAGGTTCTTATTTGTTTGTGTAGGTATGAGGTGACTCGCGCGTGGTCTCCTACTGGATTGATACGTTGGTTCTCAGAAACCGAGGGAAATACTTACGCTACTCTACTGCATCACCCTTTCCCCTTCAGGAGAAAACCAACACAGTGCTCAAGAGGTAGCAAGAAGGATTTTTGGCGCCGTTGCCGGGGAGATCTACGCCAAGTCAAGATATACCAAGTACCCATCACAACTCTTATCCTTCGCATTACATTATTTGCCATTTGCCTCTCGTTTTCCTCTCCCCCACTTCACCCTTGCCATTTTATTCACCCTCTTTTTCCGTTCGCCTCTTTTCCGCTTGCTTCATCATTATGGCTAGTCCTTTATCCGCTCCTTTGTCTCTCGAGAATGAAGTTCTTAATTTTAAACAAAGGGATGGAGAAAATCTAAAAGATGCTTGGTACAGAATTTTCAATGCGCAAAATAGATCTACTAGGAAGCAATCTACTTCCCTTCTTCTTCGCAATTTTTATGTAGGCATCACGCCTTGGAATAGATATATTCTTGATACCATTACCGGAGGAAATTTCTTGGGTAGCCATACTTTTGATTCTTATAATGCTATGATAGATCTGCTTGGCCCACCACATCTTTTGGTTAATGGAACTACTTTAACTTTGGAACATGTGATGCAAAGGCTCGAAATTATTGAAAATAAAGTTGCCACCGTAGAGTTAATTGAAAATTTGGATATAAAGATCCATAACCAAATTACCCAATACGGATAAGGTAGGAGTCGCTCTTAAGAACTTTAAAGAAAAGGGACCTATGATTAATGAAAAGATAGATCAAGATTCCACTAGAATTGATAAAATTGAGGATATTATTAGCAACCTTGGGTCTGCCTTTTCTTCCATGAAAAACACTCCTCCCAATGCTAAGGTTTCCAAATTGATGTATGTTCCTAAAAATAAGGGTGAAACTTCTAGTAAGTAAAATGCGGACCTCAAATCCATAAGTGTTCACCCCAATTTCCTCACTATCCTTAAGGAACCTTTTCCTACAAATGTTTTTCTTGATTTCGTGCCTAGGAGTTTGATAATTAATAAAAAGAAAGAAGCTCCTAAAAGTTATAGGTGTCTTATTGAATAATTGCCTACCAAAGATGGCAATACCTAAATTTATCCTCGCTTTTATGCCTAGCTAGGGGCGTTAAACGATAGCGCTTGTTGGGAGGCAACCCAATTTTATTTTTGTTCTTTGCTTTTTGATCCTGTTTAGTAATAAATAATTTATCTAGCCTCTGTTCTGGTCGTGTTTTTGTGTTTAATTAGTGTTTGTGCCAAGTAGAACCGTTGGGAAGACTTGGGGAAAGTCTTTTTGATCTTGCTGTAAAAACAGAAACTTTAGCGCTCACAAGAATTGCTGCCATTTTTTTCTGGAGAGTGATATTTAGTTAATTATTTTTGCAGGTGATTAATAGATAAATTACTCACGTCCAGAAATTTATTTTAGAAATTTTGGGGTTCCATAAGTATTCGAAACCTACAGATTACTACAGACTGTTCTGTTTTTGACAGATTCTGTTTTTCGTGTGTTGTTTTCTTATTTTGATGAATCTATGGCTAGTAAAATAGTTTATAAACCATAGAGAAGTTAGAATACAGTAGGTTTAACACCAATATAAATAAATAATGAGTTCATTACAGTACCTTGAAGTGGTGGTTTGTTTTCTTTTACTAACGGAGCTCACGAAGATTTTCTTTTAAGTTTTGTGTTGTGAAGTTTTCAAGTTTTGGGGAAAGATTTGATGGATTATGGAACAAGGAGTGGCAAGAGCCTAATATTGGGGATGCCCATGGAACCCCAAGGTAAAATACAAGGACACCAAAAAGCCTAAGGGTGGGGATGCCCCGGAAGGCATCCCCTCTTCTTCGTCTATCGGTAACTTTACTTGGAGCTATATTTTTATTCGCCACATGATATGTGTTTTGCTTGGAGCATCTTTTATGATTTGAGTCTTTGCTTTTTAGTTTAAGACAATCATCCTTGCTGCACACACCTTCTGAGAGAGACACACATGAATTGGCATTTATTAGAATACTCTATGTGCTTCACTTATATCTTTTGAGTTGTACAGTTTTTGCTCTAGTGCTTCACTTATATCTTTTAGAGCATGGTGGTGATTTTATTTTATAGAAATAATTGATCTCTCATGCTTCACTTATATTATTTTGAGAGTCCTTTAGAACAACATGGCAATTTGCATTTAGGCATAGTAAAAACTTTCATATAAGTGCATTGAATACTAAGAGAAGTTTGATACTTGATGATTGTTTTGAGATATGGAGATAGTGATATCAAAGTTGTGCTAGTTGAGTAGTTGTGAATTTGAGAAATACTTGTGTTGAAGTTTGCAAGTCCTATAGCATGCACGTATGGTAAACATTGTGTAACAAATTTGAAACATGAGGTGTTATTTGATTGTCTTTCTTATGAGTGGCGGTCGGGGACGAGCGATGGTCTTTTCCTACCAATCTATCCCCCTAGGAGCATGCGTGTAATACTTGGTTTTTGATGACTTGTAGATTTTTGCAATAAGTATGTGAGTTCTTTATGACTAGTGTTGAGTGCATGGATTATACGCACTCTCACCCTTCCATCATTGCTAGCCTCTTCGGTACCGTGCATTGCCCTTTCTCACCTTGAGAGTTGGTGCAAACTTCGCCGGTGCATCCAAACCCCATGATATGATATGCCCTATCACACATAAACCTCCTTATATCTTCCTCAAAACAGTCACCATACTTACCTATTATGGCATTTCCATAGCCATTCCGAGATATATTGCCATGCAACTTTCCACCGTTCCATTTATTATGACACACATCATCATTGTAATATTGCTTTGCATTATCATGTAGTTGACATCATATTTGTGGCAAAGCCACCGTTCATAACTTTTGCATACATTTCTCTCTTGATTCATCGCAATCCCGGTACACCGCTAGAGGCATTCATATAGAGTCATATCTTGTTCTAGTATCGAGTTGTAATCATTGAGTTGTAAATAAATAGAAGTGTGATAATCATCATTAATAGAGCATTGTCCCAAAAAAAGGCCAAAAAGGCCCAAAAAAATAAAAAAGGGGCAATGCTGCTATCCTTTTTCACACTTGTGCTTCATAGTAGCACCATGATCTTTATGATAGAGAGTCTCTTGTTTTGTCATTTTCATATACTAGTGGGAACTTTTCATTATAGAACTTGGCTTGTATATTCCAACAATAGGCCTCCTCAAGTGCCCTAGGTCTTCGTGAGCAAGCAAGTTGGATGCACACCCACTTAGTTTCTTTTGTTGAGCTTTCATACATTTATAGCTCTAGTGCATCCGTTGCATGGCAATCCCTACTCCTTGCATTGACATCAATTGATGGGAATCTCCCTAGCCCATTGATTAGCCACGTCGATGTGTGACTTTCTCCTTTTTTGTCTTCTCCACATAACCCCCTTCATTATATTCTATTCCACCCATAGTGTTATATCCATGGCTCACGCTCATGTATTGCATGAAAGTTAAAAAAAGTTTGAGATTACTAAAGTATGAAACAATGACTTGTCTTGTCATCAGGGTTGTGCATGATGAGAGCATTCTTGTGTGACCAAAATGGAGCATGACCAAACTATATGATTTTGTAGGGATGAACTTTCTTTGGCCATGTTATTTTGAGAAGACATGATTTCTTAGTTAGTATGCTTGAAGTATTATTATTTTATGTCAATATTAAACTTTTATCTTGAATATTTCGGATCTGAACATTCATGCCACAATAAAGAAAATTACATTGAGAAATATGTTAGGAAGCATTCCAATTCTGTTTTTATCATTTACCTACCCGTGGACGAGCATGAATTAAGCTTGGGGATGCTTGATACGTCTCCAACATATCTATAATTTTTTATTGTTCCATGCTATTATATTATCTGTTTTGGATGATGACGGGCTTTATTTTACACTTCTATATTATTTTTGGGACTAACCTATTAACCGGAGGCCCAGCCCAAATTGTTGTTTTTTGCCTATTTCTGTGTTTCGTAGAAAAGGAATATCAAACGAAGTCCAAATGGAAGCAAACCTTCGGGAACGTGATTTTTGGAACAAACGTGATCCAGAGGACTTGGAGTGGACGTCAAGCAATCAACAAGGAAGCCACGAGGCAGGGGGGCGCGCCTACCCCCCTGGGCGCGCCCTCCAGCCTCGTGGGCCCCTCGTTGCTCCACCGACCTACTTCTTCCTCCTATATATATATATATATATCCATGTACCCTGCAAACATCCAGGAGCACCAGGAAAACCTAATTCCACCTCCACAACCTTCTGTACCCAAGAGATCCCATCTTGGGGCCTTTTCTGGAGCTCCGCCGGAGGGGGCATTGATCATGGAGGGCCTCTACATCAAATCCATGGCCCCTTCGATGATGTGTGAGTAGTTTACTTCAGACCTTCGGGTCCATAGCTAGTAGCTAGATGGCTTCTTCTCTCTCTTTGGATCTCAATACAAAGTTCTCCTCGATTCTCTTGGAGATCTATTCGATGTAACTCTTCTTTTTGCTGTGTGTTTGTAGAGATCCGATGAATTGTGGGTTTATGATCAAGTTTATCTATGAACAATATTTGAATCTTCTCTGAATTATTTTATGTATGATTGGTTTATCTTTGCAAGTCTCTTTGAATTATCAGTTTGGTTTGGCCTACTAGATTGATCTTTCTTGCAATGGGAGTAGTGCTTAGCTTTGGGTTCAATCTTGCGACGCTCAATCCCAGTGACGGAAAGGGAACCGACACGTATTGTATTGTTGCCATCGAGGATAAAAAGATGGGGTTTATATCATATTGCATGAGTTTATCCCTCTACATCATGTCATCTTGCTTAAGGCGTTACTCTGTTCTTATGAACTTAATACTCTAGATGCATGCTGGATAGCGGTCGATGTGTGGAGTAATAGTAGTAGATGCAGAATCATTTCGGTCTACTTTTCACGGACGTGATGCCTATATACATGATCATACCGAGATATTCTCATAATTATTCTCTTCTCTATCAATTGCTCGACAGTAATTTGTTCACCCACCGTAATACTTATGCTATCTTGAGAGAAGCCACTAGTGAAACCTATGGCCCCCAGGTCTATTTTCCATCATACAAGTTTCCAATCTACTTTATTTTGCTATCTTTTACTTTCAATCTATATCATAAAAATACCAAAAATATTTATCTTATTATTATCATCTCTATCAGATCTCACTCTTGCAAGTGGCCGTGAAGGGATTGACAACCCCTTTATCATGTTGGTTGCGAGGTTCTTATTTGTTTGTGCAAGTATGAGGTGACTCGCGCGTGGTCTCCTACTGGATTGATACCTTGGTTCTCAAAAACAGAGGGAAATACTTACGTTGCTCTACTGCATCACCCTTTCCTCTTCAAGGGAAAACCAATGCAGTGCTCAAGAGGTAGCACATATCATCAAGGTGTGGAATGGGGTGTCTATAATGAACGGTGATAGCATTATGGGACAGCAATCAGAACACATGGCAAAAATACCATCTTTCTTAGGCACAAGAATAACCGGAACAACACATGGAGTTAAGCTCTCGCATACGTACCCATTTTCCATGAGATGTACTTGTCGTCGGATCTCTTTGGCCTCATCGGGGTTGACGCGCTATGGTACCTTGTTCGGTAAAGGTGCGCCGGGTATAAGGTCGATACGGTGTTCGATTCGGCAAAGTGGAGGTAGCCCAGGAGGTAGCTCATCAAGTCCTAGAGGTAGCTCATCAGGAAACACGTTAGCGAATTATTGCAATAAATAAGACAACACCAAAGGTAGATGTCGTGGGATATTAGTCCTTGCCACCTCATCTTTGCACACAAGTAAAAACTGAAGAACACTCAATGGGCTCTCACTCACATCCCTCATGTCTCTTTTGTTGGCTAAAAGCACTAAGTTTTTCTTGTCCCTCATAATGGAGTCGCTCAATTTTGGCTTTTGGCGCTCACTCTCTTTCTGGTGGTTCACTCACTCACTATTCTCTCCATGATGGGTTGAAGCTTGCTTGTCAGCGATCACTTGACTTGACGACATGGGTCGAAGCACGTATTCCTTGCCCTTCATCTTGAAGCTATAGTGATTGGTCAATCTGTTGTGGATGGCACCGTGATCGAATTGCCAAGGTCTTCCTAAGAGGAGATGGCACACGGACATGGGAACCACATCACACTCCAACATGTCTTCATACGCGCCAATCTTGAAGGAGACTTGAATGGTGTACTCCACTTGAATGGTACCAGAGTCACTTAGCCATTAGACCTTGTATGGGTGAGGGTGTGATAACCCACAAGTATAGGGGATCGCAACAGTTTTTGAGGGTAGAGTATTCAACCCAAATTTATAGATTCGACACAAGGGGAGCCAAAGAATATTTGCAAGTATTAGCAGCTGAGTTGTCAATTCAACCACACCTGGAGATTAAATATCTGCAACAAAGTAATTAGTAGCATTGTAGTATGATAGTTTTGATAGTAGTGGTATCAACAGTAGTAACAATAACAATGATAGTAGTGATTTTGTAGCAAGTGTAACAGTAACAGCAGCAGTAGTAACTTAGCAAGAACAATATGTAGGAAATTCGTAAGCATTGGATCAGTGGATTCGTTGGATGATATTCATCATATAACAGTCATAACCTAGGGCGATACAAGACTAGCTCCAGTTCATAAATATAATGTAGGCATGTATTCCATAAATAGTCATATGTGCTTATGGAAAGAACTTGCATGACACCTTTTGTGCTACCCTCCCGTGGCAGCGGGGTTCATAAGGAAACTAAGGGGTATTAAGGCCTCCTTTTAATAGAGAACCAAATTTTTTTTACACATAGTGAATACATGAACTCCTCAAACTACGGTCATCACCGGAAAGTATCCCGATTATTGTCACCTCGGGGTTTACGGATCATAACTTGTAATAGGTGAATATGACTTGCAAGATCGGATCTAGAACATAGATATAGTGGTGAAAACATAAATGGTTCAGATCTGAGATCATCACACCCGGGCCCAAAGTGACAAGCATTAAGCATGGCAAAGTCATAACAACATCAATCTCAGAACATAATGGATAGTAAGGATCAAGTCCTAACAAAACTGACTCGTTACATGGTGAATCTCATCCAACTCCTCACTGACCAGTGAGCCTACAAAGGAATTACTCACTCCGGTGGGGAGCATCATGGAATTGGCGATGAAGGAGGGTTGGTGATGACGAAGATCGAAGATCCCCCTCTTCGGAGCCCCAAACAGGCCCTAGATCTGGCCTCCCGATGAAGAACAGGAGGCGGCGGCTCCGTATTGTGAAACGCAATGAAACTTCCTCCCTGATTTTTCTCCAAATATGGGTATTTGAGGAGTTGGAATTAGGGTCTGCAGGGCCACCAGGTGGGCACAACCCACCTGGGCGCGCCTTGGTGGGTTTTTCTCACCCAGCCCCCCCTCCAGTGGTTCTTGGCTCTAGTATTTTTTATATATTCTGGAATAATTCTCCAAAAAGTTTTCTTCCATTCTGAGAACTTTTATTTCTTCACAAAAAACAACACCACGGTAGTTCTACTGAAAATAACGTCAGTTCAGGTTAGTTTCATTCAAATCATGCAAATTAGAGTACAAAACGAGAGGAAAAGTGTTAGGGAAAGTAGATACAACTGAGACGTATCAACTCCCCCAAGCTTAAACCTTTGCTTGTCCTCAAGAAATTCAGTTGATAAACTGAAAGTGAAAAAGAAAAACTGTTATGAACTCTTTTTCTCTTGTTTACATAAATAAGCTTAAGTAGCACCCAGGTTTTCAGCAAATATCATGACTAACCATATCATCCATAACTCTTAAAAATTATATTAACTCATATCGAATGCCAACACTTTGTCAAAACAATCATGATATAATATGACAACTGTGGTATCTTGCTAGCCCTTTCTGAGACTGCAAAACATTAAATATACACAATGCATGAGGATGACAATAGTGCTCTCAGATCTGTCGCTTATTTGAGAAGGTGGTGACTCAACATAAAAGTAACTAGATAGTCCCTTCGCAGAGGGAAGCAGGGATTTGCAGAGGTGCCAGAGCTCAAAGTTTTAAAAAACAGAGATAAATGAAATTTTGGGAAATGCACCCTTCCTGTTTACGTCACGACCAAAAGTTATCGATATCTTCCATGCTAAACACATTAGTGGCGGTTCCCAAGCGATAAAAGTAAAGGTTTACTCCCCCTCCACCAACAAACACACTCCACGGCTGGTCGAATCCACGGGTACCGTCCATACCAACAACAATCATGGGGGAGTTTTGTTTAATTATTTGCAATTTTTGAATTCGGGGCTGGGAATCCCTATTACCGCCCCTCTCGTGCAAGGACAAGTGAATAAACACTCGTCATGAGAATAACCCGCTTAGCATGGAAGACACCGACTACCCCTTGTCGCTCTATGAAAAATCCAGGCACACAAAAATAGATGTTTATTTGAAGTTTGTAGAGGTGGCACATGAAAATTTACTTAGAACGGCAGGGTAATACCGCATATAGGTAGATATGGTGGAATCATCTGGAATAACTCTGGTTTAAGGGTTTTGATGCACAAGCAGTGTTTCCTCTTAGTACAGGCGAAGGCTAGCAAATAGGTTGAGAAGCGGCCAGCTAGATAGCGAAGACGGTCATGAACATGCATTATGAATAATGAACATTGGATACTAGCATGAGTAGGATATGGACACCATGAACATAAATATCATAGAGGCTATGTTTGTTTTGGTTCAACTACATGCATGAGCATGTGCCAAGTCAAGCCACTCGAAACATTCAGAGGAGGATACCATATCACAATCATTTTAACAAAATGTTGTCATCCAAGATAAATCATTATTCACTCCTTGCTACTTAAGCATGGCATGAGAAACTATAATCTCTAATTGTCATTGCAAACATGTTTAATCATAATATGATGAATCATGGATACTAGGTTAAACATATATACAAAAATAGAACAAGTTGAGTTCATACCCGTTTCTCTCTGCCACAGCTAGTCATCAAATATTATCCTTATTGCCTTTCACTTGCATGACCGAATGATATGAAAATAATAATAGTGCAAGAGTGTCATGGACTAAGCTGGAATCTGCAAACATTTTATTCAAAAGGAGAAGATAAATTAATTTGGGCTCTTTGTTAGATTAGCAATTATGCATATGAGAGCCACTCAACATTTTCATTGTGGTCTTCTCCTTGGTATGACTCAATAAGAAGAAAAGATATTCAGGGAAACACACTGAAATATTTTTGGAGTTTTTAGTTTTTCTTGAAGAAAGCAAATTCAAAGAAAGAAAAACAAAAATGAGAAACACTATTTACACGGGAGGGCTCCCAACAAGCAAGAAGAAGAATCGAGAAATCTTTTTTGGGTTTTATTTTAATACTACAACTAATTAAACTAGAAAGAAAAAACTTAAAAGAAGCAAGAAATATTTTTGGGGTTTCTCAAAGTTTTTCAAACACACAAGAAGAAAGTGAGAAAAATAAATCTAACATGGATAATACAATGAAAAAGTGTGAACACCGACTTCTGGAATGAAATGTGTGAGCATGAATATAATGTCGATGGAAATATGCACTCCCCCAAGCTTAGGCTTTTGGCCTAGATTGGTAATCACCATCCGTAGTAGCCATCCAGTCCCATGTCGAAGTACTGTGGCGATGGCACCTTAGCATCCCAATCCTGAGGCTCCTCCTATGCAGCTGCCTGGGCGTTCCGGTAGGCAATGATGTCATCTGTCATGATCCTGTATCCGCCCTTGGCAATAGAATCAAACCATGCAGGTGCCGGCAACTGAATAATATCACGGTATCCACATTAAAAACCAGGTTGTAAGGAATATTATTAATAGTGTCCTTGTTATCAATAAACTGATGAGCCGCCATCGCCTAGGGATCTAGATAAACCTTGGGCAAATGATGATCATGTTGGCGTATCTGTACGTTAAAGTGACTCGCTAAGCGAGTAGCGTAAATACTGCCATGAATTTTGCCCTCGGTCTTGTTAAGGTGCAGACAATGTGCAATAATAGCCCCTAGGCTAAAGGTGTTATCGCCGTATAGTGCATAGCATAAGATGGCGAAATCGGGGGCACTAAGTGCACCAACCTTCTCTCTAGCAATTAAACACTTCGTGATAAATAGAGAAAAATAATGCACAGAAGGAAACTGCAAGCTAGTGGAAGTGACACTCGATACACCTCTCTCATCTCCCATTGACAGAGTACAATAAAAATCGTCAAACTCTGCAGGTCTAGGCTCTCCTATTTCCCTGTCAGAAGGGATCAAGCATATATTGCAAAATTCAGTGAGTGGTATCTGACGGGTATCACAATATAAGTTAAACTGCACCTCAGGAGGATTATTCCTACTTAGAAAATGAAAATTTTGCTCACAGGAATTTCTAAGGAAATGGTATTGTTCACACTCAGTTGCGATGAAGTCGGTTAGCCCGGCGTTTGAAGCGAATTGGCTGAACTCTTGATGAATTCCAGCCCCCTCCATGAAGGGATTATGTGGTCATTCGCATGGCCGCACCTCCGCCCTTCTCCGGGTATGGAGGTCATTGTCCGATGATTCCCCAATGACTCCCTTGGCATTTTCCTTGGAGGCAAACTTCCTAAAGAAACTCATCTTATTCCTATAAATAAAATTCTAAAATATTTAGTCCACAAACTTTTTGTCAACAAAACTTCACAAGATTGATAGCAACTACTCATAGAGATGCATAAAGGCCATATCAATCATTCAAACTACATAGAACTCTAAGAATTCAACATGCAAGCTAATCTACAACAGCACCAAGAGTAGCTAATTATTCAAAATACAAACCACTAAAGCAAAAACAAATTGGAGCAATTGAGGAGTCACATACCAACTAGCAATCCCCAAAAACAGTTTTGGAAATGGAGCTTCGAGCAAAGAGATCGAAATCCACGGGTGTGAGAGTGTAAGTGCATCTAGTGCCACCCCTAGTTGGTTTTGGAGTATTGACGACAAACCTAGTTGAGGGACTAATGTGTTTGTGAGAATTGCAGGATAACATAGGTTGAAGTCCCTCATTGATTTGGTTTAGCTACCAGAGATGACCCCTAAAATGTACGAAGACATTGAACACAATGGTGGTTTATGAAGACATTCATATTGAAGACAATGACATGTGAAGACTCCCATGAAGCCTATGGAACTCGAAGACTTAGATCCCTTGTAGTTTTACTTCATTCATGTTGTGTCATAGGAACCACCGTACTGTTAAGTGGGGTCCAAGAGAACCAGTCAGGATGACTGAAGTGATGTCTAATTCAAATCCTATGTCTTCGAGTGAAGACAATGAGAGAAAATCTTGTCCAGAGTCAGACAAGTCAGCTTTACTTGTAGCCCAAGTAAAGTTGCCGTGTGAGTTCGAAATCCGACCGTTAGTACACGTGTCAGTTCCTTAGTGACCCAGGGTCATTTCGGACAAATCAGGTCGGGTTGCCAAGTGGCTATAAATAGTCCACCCCTACAACCATAAATGGTTGGCTGCTCAGATTTCAGTGCACGGCTTTTGTCGTTTGAGAGCAACCCACCTCGAAGCCTTTCAGAGAAAATCCTTAGCGAGGAGAAAAGCCCTAACCACCCAGAGCCAGAGTAATTGGGCATCACTTAAGTCTTCTTGTCTGAGTGATCTGAAGACTTATTACACTTGAGGACTGTGCATCCTCCAGACGGTTAGGCGTCGCGTTCTGAGCATCCAAGAGAAATTGTGGATTGCCGGTGAACGAAGTCTGTGAAGGTTTGGGAGTCTACCTTGAAGACTTACCAGAGTGATTGGGCGAGGTCTGTGTGACCTTAGCTCAAGGAGAAAATGGTGAGGACTGGGTGTCCTGAGCTGCGTGTTCAGGACTGGGTGTTCGGGACTGTGTGTCCTTTGGTTTAAATACCTAGCCGCTCCAACCAGACGTACAGTTGTCACAGCAACTGGAACTGGTCCAACATATCATTGTCTTCAGCGTGTCTCTGGTTTCATCTTCACCTCCCTTTACTTACCAGTACACATTGTGAAGCCATTGCATGCTTCCTTTATCTTCTGTCTTCACAACTTGACTGTATGATCTGTTTGGCTTCATAACTTCTTCCTACCTGATCCGCATTACACTGAAGCTATTTGTCACTGTGCTTTCACTATATTGTATACTTGACTATGGCTTGCCTTGTGTAATCTAACTTCCACTGCATAGTGATAGGCTTGTCTACTCTGTTTGTCTTCATAACTTCCACGTTTTGAAGACTTTCATAAAAATCGCCTATTCACCCCCCCTCTAGTCGATATAACGCACTTTCAATTGGTATCAGAGCAAGGTGCTCCCTTGTTCTGTGTGATTCGGTTTAACGACCTGGAGTTTTAGCTATGTCGACTGCAGGGATAATTAAAGTCTCCGCTGCGTGCCCCGTCTTCGATGGAACTGAATATCCCTACTGGAAGAATAAGATGTGCATGCATCTTGAAGCCATTGACGTCGACCTATGGTATGTCGTCGAAAACGGTGTTCCCAAGGCTGGAGAAGGTGTCACTACTGCTGATGTCAAGAAGTTCACTCAACTAGACTCTACTGCCAAGAATATTATCTGTGGTCATCTGACCAAGGGACAGTACGGCCGTGTGAGTGCCTTGAAGACATCCAAGCTGGTTTTGGACTGGCTCTCTAAGGTCAATGAAGGCATCTCAACCTAGAGAGATCAGAGAATCAGTGTTCTTCGCAACCTCTTCAACCGCTTCAAGTGAAATGATAATGAGAATGTCCAGCACACATTGACCGGCTCACTGACATCACAAATGAGCTTCAAGCCCTCGGCGCCACTGAGATCACCAAACATGAAATCGTCAAGACGCTGGTGAGATCACTTGACAGTTCGTTTGACATCCTAGCCCTGATGATTCAAGAACATCCAGACTTCAAGACACTCGATCCGTCTGACATACTTGAGAGGCTCAACACACATGAGTTTCAGCTTTCTGAGAAAAGAGATATCTACGGTCCAAACTATGGGCGAACTCGTGCCTTGAAGGCAAAAGCTGTGTCCTCATCTGAAGAAGAATCTGACAGCAGTTCTGATGATCCTGAAGACATTGGAAGGGAACTTGCAATGCTAGTGAAGAAGTTCCAGAAATTCACCAAGAAGAAAGGCTTCAGAAAGTCTTCACGATCAAGCTCAAGGAATGATGAAGCTTCTGCTCATGACTACAAGAAGAAAACATGTCACAAGTGCAAGAAAACTAGACACTTCATCTCTGAGTGTCCATAGTGGGACAATGAGAACAGAAAGAAGAAGAAGAGCAAGGAATATGACTCTGATGATAAGAAGACGAAGAAATACTCAAAGTCTTCGTCCAAGTCTTCCTCAAAGTCTTCATCACACAAGAAGAGTTCATCTAGCAAGGCTCATGCATTTGTTGGCAAGGAAATGGACTCAGAGGAGGAGTCCGCTTCTGAGGAGGCAGAGGTGGAGTCTGAGGAGGAGTCTGATTCAGGCATTGCGAGTCTGGCTACAGCTTATGTCGCCAAGTCCATCTTCAACACTGAAGACAATGACTTCATCACCAACACCGATGCAAATGACAAGGACGACTCTACTCCTACCTACTGCTTCATGGCACGCGGTGCCAAGGTAAACACACGCACTACTCACTATCAAACATCCAGTGACGATGACTCTAATTGTGATCCAAAACCCAGCTACAAAACACTTGCTAAAATTGCAACTAAACAACAAAAGGCCATGGAACATATTCAAAAACTGTTAGACAGAAGCGATGATCTATTGGGTGCTGAAATGACTCGTTCTTAATCCTTAATTGAAGACATAAAAAATCTTCATGTTAAGTATCAGGAACTCGAAGATCGTCTTGAGACTCTCTCAACTACTCATGAAAAGCTTTCCTATGATTATCTTCAAAAGAAGCAAGATCTTGAGAAGTTGAGAGCGGATCATGATGATCTTCAAAAGGAAAACGAGTCACTTCGAGCCGAACAGATCAGTTCTGCTTAGGAAGGATTTGAACCACCATGCCTTAAATGCATTGAGCGTGATAATGCTACTTATGTTGCTGAATGTTCCACTGCTATTGCTGTTGCAATATCTTCAACTGTTGAAGTGGTAACTAACCCCTCTGCCGAGGATACCACTGCTATTGCTGATGAGAATGCTAGGTTGATGACATTGCTTGAAACAGGGATGCACAAAAGTCTCAAAGGACATCAGACATTATGTGATGTCCTCAAGAAGCAGATTCTGAACCGAAACCCTAGGAAAGAGGGTGTTGGGTTCGTGAGGAAAATTAATGCAGATGGATCCTACTGGAAACCTGAGCAGTACCCCAAAACCACATGGGTTGCTGCAAAGGAATCCACAGAAGATCCATCCAATCTATCTGGCTTCACTTGTGCTGATCCTATTATCATTGATGAATCCTTTGATGCAAACTATAAACTGTTTAAAAATCAGAATGGTGAAGTATTTGCCAGGTACATTGGTACTAACTGCAGGAATGGACCGCCTATGAAGAAGATCTGGGTTCCAAAAACGTGTCTGGAGAATCTTCCTGTGAATGTCCTCATGACACCTCACATGAAGAAGACAAACCTCAGACCAAAGGCTTCATATGGTCCAAAGGCTTCATACAGGCAGAGGACTCACCTGAGTCGCACTAACGCAAATGTTTTGCAGGGAAACCATGCTCAGGCATATGAGAGCGGTTCCTCAAACCGTCATGCTCATATGACCAAGAACTATTCTGCTTATTCTTATGAGTACTATTGCCCGCCTGCTAGACTGTTTGCCAGGGCTCCAAAGCCAAAATTCTCAGATGCTGCACTTAGACATATTACTTCGAAGCCACCCTTGAAGATGTGGGTGGTTAAGAAAGCTTAACTCTCTTTTGCAGGGAAAGGTCTCCAGCAGAAAACCAAAATCTTCTGACGCTATTGCTGGGGACCTTAAAAATCTTGTGGGGCGCAAGATCAAATGCCCGAATGGCATCACTATGTATTTCATACCTGAATCGCATGCTACTCTCTCTACTTGCCCTAACCTGGATTTAAGTTTTCATAACCCACTGGTTCGTCAAATGTTTTTGCTTCACAATACTCTTGGTGAAGCCTATCCCCCTAACTGCACTGTAGGGTACGACACCAGCGACTTCAGAGTCTTCAGAATGGATTATTGACAGTGGGTGTACAAATCACATGACTGGCAAAAGAAGTCTCTTTATGGACTCAACCTTACGTCCATCTGACAAGAGCCACATCACATTTGCTGACACTGGTAAAAGTAAGGTATTGGGTCTAGGTAGAGTTGCAATCTCAAAGGATGAACACATGGATAAAGTCATGTTTGTTGAATCCCTTGGCTTCAACTTAATGTTTGTCTCAATGCTTTGTGATTTGAACATGATTGTAATCTTTGGAAAATTTCGTTGCCTGGTACTAATGGAATCTGACAAGTCTCTAGTGTTTGAAGGGTATCGGAAAGATGATTTGTACGTGGTAGATTTCTCAACAGGGCCACAGCTTGCAGTATGTCTTCTCGCAAAGGCTTCAGAATGCTGGCTTTGGCATCGAAGGCTCGGGCATGCTGGCATGAGGAACCTCCACACCCTTGCGAAGAAGAAGCATGTCATAGGCATCGAGGGCGTCAAGTTCAAGAAAGATCACTTATGCGGTGCCTGTGAAGCAGGGAAGATGACAAGGGCAAAACATCCTTCGAAGACAATCATGACTACTACTCAACCCTTCGAACTGCTTCACATGGATCTCTTTGGTCCCACTCACTACTCAACTTTTTCCACTACTGCTTGCCTCTATGGCTTCGTCATTGTTGATGATTACTCTAGATATACTTGGGTGCACATAATCCTTTACAAGACTGAAGTGCATGATGTCTTCAGACGCATCGCAAATCGAGCCATGAACAATTATGGCGCCAAGATAAAGCACATCAGAAGTGACAATGGCACTGAATTCAAGAACATTGGCCTTGACACATATCTTGATACATTGGGCATCACTCATGAATTCTTAGCTCCGTACACGCCACAACAGAATGGCATCGTCGAACGCAAGAACAGAACACTCATTGAGATGGCCAGAACAATGCTAGATGAGTACAAGACTCCAAGAAAATTCTGGACTGAAGCCATTGACACTGCATGCCATACTATCAACCATGTATATCTTCACAAGCTTCTTAACAAGACATCTTATGAACTTCTAACTGTCAAGAAGCCAAATGTCAGTTACTTCAGAGTATTTGGATCAAGATGCTGGATCAAGGACCCTCACCACACCTCAAAATTTGCTCCAAAAGCACATGAGGGCTTTATGCTTGGATATGGAAAGGATTCGCACTCCTACAGAGTCTTCAATCTCTTTCACTATAAAGTGGTTGAAACAGTGGATGTGCGGTTCGATGAGACCAATGGGTCACAAACAGAGCAACTGCCAAGTGTGCTAGATGAAGTTCCAGCCAGTGAATCAATCAAGCTAATGGGAACTGGAGAAATTATACCTTTTGAAGCTCATCCTGAAGAAGAACTTATCATCTCAGCACCTGATCCACACGAAGACAATGCTCAGCCTGAAGACATTCCTCCCCATGACAACGTAGATCAGCAAGAGCAAAGTCTTCGACCCCTACATCCTCGTGTTGCCAATGAAGTGCAGATTGACAGAATAATTGATAGCATCAATGCACCTGGTCCACTGACTCGTTCAAGGGCAACCCAACTGGCAAATTTCTGCGGACACTTCGCATTCGTTTCAATCACAGAACCCAAGAAAATTGATGAAGCTTTTCTGGAACCAGAATGGATTCAAGCTATGCAAGAAGAGCTTCAACAGTTTGAGCTGAACAATGTATGGGAATTGGTTAAGCGTCCTGATCCACGGAAGCATAACATAATAGGCACCAAATGGATATACCGCAACAAGCAAGATGAGCATGGTCAAATCGTCAGAAGCAAGGCTCGTCTTGTTGCTCAAGGATACACTCAAGTGGAAGGCATTGACTTTGATGAAACATTTGCTCCTGTGCCCAGACTTGAAGCCATCTGTATACTGCTGGCCTATGCAAATCATCACAACATAATTCTATATCAAATGGATGTGAAGAGTGCCTTTCTCAATGGCAAAATTGAAGAAGTGTATGTTGCACAACCACCTGGGTTTGAAGATCCAAAACATCCTGACATGGTTTACAAGCTCAATAAGGCACTATATGGCCTCAAACAAGCCCCTCGGGCCTGGTATGATACACTCAAATACTTCCTGAAGAGCAAAGGCTTCATACCTGGTTCCCTAGATCCCACTCTCTTCATGAAGACATATGATGGTGAACTGTTTGTGTGCCAAATATATGTGGATGACATTATCTTCGGGTGCACCAATCAGAAGTACAGTGAGGAGTTTGGATATATGATGCAAGAGCAATATCAGATGTCTATGATGGGGGAGCTGGAATTCTTCCTCGGTCTTCAGATACGGCAACAACGCAATGGCATCTTCATATCTCAAGAGAAATATCTCAAATATTGCCTGAAGAAGTTCGGTATGCAAGACTGCAAAGGCTTCACAACACCAATGCCAGCCAAACATCATCTGGGTCCTGACGATAATGGTAAAGAGTTCGATCAAAAGGTATACCGCTCCATGATTGGTTCTTTGCTTTATTTATGTGCATCTAGGCCAGATATTATGCTTAGTGTTTGCATGTGTGCCCGATTCCAAGCGGCACCAAAGGAGTCGCATCACTTAGCTGTGAAGCGAATTCTTCGATATTTGGCTCACACCCCAACTCTAGGGTTATGGTATCCAAAGGGCTCAGAGTTTGATCTGGTTGGATTTTCGGATGCTGATTACGCTGGTGACAAGGTTGATCGGAAGTCCACATCAGGCACATGTCACTTTCTGGGCCGATCACTTGTATATTGGTCTTCAAAGAAGCAGAACTGTGTATCTCTCTCCACTGCTGAATCTGAATACATTGCTGCTGGATCCTGCTGCGCTCAGCTTCTATGGATGAAGCAAACCCTCAAGGATTATGGCATTCATCTGAAGCAAGTGCCACTCTACTGCGACAACAAAAGCGCCATCAAGATCGCCAACAACCCAGTTCAGCACTCGAAGACAAACCACATTGAAATTCGTCATCATTTTCTCAGAGATCATGTTGCAAAGGAAGGCATTGATATCATACACGTCAACACTGAAGAGCAATTGGCAGATATCTTCACCAAGCCCTTGGATGACAAGAGATTTTGCAAGTTACGGTGTGAGCTAAATATCTTGGAATCCTCAAATGTCCTGTGATCAGGCACACATCCTAACACTTATGCATGTTGATGACTTAGATGTGCAGCACACGAAGTAACGTATATCTTCAATCAATGAAGACATACATTCTAAGTGTGAATACATTAACATGGAATTTGACTTCGGAGCGCCACGACAATTGTGCGCCGTGTCTGGGTCTAATACTTCCTATACGGTGGGTAACACCACCACCAAATTTTCTGCTTGAAGTGTTTCACTCATGGCGTTACATTTGCTATGTCTTAACATTTAGTTTGGCTTCAATCTCAACATGTCTTCATGATTATCTTCACTGTGTTGATTATATATATGTACTGGTGTTCTGTCCTCTACAGCATTCACTTATAGCTATGTCTTCTTGTTTGAATCTTTTGAACTAAGTGAATGTGATCGGACCCTAACCTCTCCATGCTTCCTACCTCAAAATCTATCTCTCCAAGTCATATGCATTCTATTGAAACTGTCGAATGTCTTCACTGCATCCTTGTCAGCAGAAGACACAGAGACAAACTTTAAAACCGTTTTCAAAGTTATTACATCAACAAGAAATCCGGAGAAGTAGGAACGACCCCCGACAAACAAGGCGTGCGTGGGGTGTGGAACTGCCCCCACAATACCGCATGCTGGCCACGTACTGATCAGATGCGAATCGCCAGGGGCACCTAAGTAATAGCGCAGTGCCGCCCGTATCCCTATAAATACACGATTCACTGTGGTCATTATCCCTTCTTCCACCCTCGCACGAACCCTAGCGCCACCGCTAACTCTCAACGACGCCGGCGACGAAGTGCTTCACTGCCGCAACCTCTCCGACGCCGTTCTCACGCCGACTGCGGACATCCGTCTCTCCATTGTCACCGTAGGTGTCTTCCGTCGCCAAGTTAGGGCACGGAGGATCGAACTGCTCGGCTTCAACTCTCTCTTCGTCTAGCAGTTCCAAGTGTGGTAAATAAAACCTCTTTTACAGCCTCTTTTGATCCTATAGCTCCATCACTTTCTGCCATAAGAAGTTTCTATTCACACAAGTTTCATCTCTCTCATCTGCATCTCATAACTTGCCTAGTATATTCACTTGTTCTTCATGAAGTAGTTAGATTCCTCACTTGTACTGATCTATGGGTTCGTACAAATCCGGAACCAACTTCTTTTCTATAAAGTGAATGTCTTCGCATGATGAGGTCAATATCTTCTAAACTGATTTGCCTTCAAAATCTTCTGAAAATGCATATGACCTCTTCCCCTTCCCTCGCACCTTAATGCTGTCACAGGTACATGTCCGTGGGAGAATCTTTTGGTTCTCATAGTCTGCATTCATTTGCAGAGTTCTTACAGCGTCACATCAATTCTCCCGAAGCGAGTTCCTATTGGTCAAGCAAAAGGAAGCCTTTGAAGACTTTGCATCTCTTGAAGCCTTCCAAGTTAAGCTTCATGGCAGCAGAAAAACCAGCAAGGAAGGGAGGCAGACAGAGACGTGGTGAAACGTCTAAAGATCTGCCTGAGGACTTGGCAGAAATGTACCAAACTGATCCTGAAGAGAGCTATGGTCAGCGCAAGACACGAATCCAATGGATTTGAAGATATTGGGCAGAGCAGTGGTTCCAATACCGCTTCGTCACCAAGGAATATGCAGAAAAGTGCGCCATCAAGCGACCTTGGGGAGACGTACTGTACAAAAACCTCGTACCCCGGTCCAGAGACGAAGCCATTGCTCAAGGCTTCTTTCCATGCATGGTCAGAGGACCACAGCCAGCTGACGCACATCCGTCATCACTTCTCTGGTGTCGCGATGACACACTGTTCAAGTGCAACTTCCAATTTGCTCAGAACTCTGCGAAGCAAAACAAGAAGGAGTGGGGGTTGGACTTCAACCCTGGTCCCTCTAAACCAAGGGCAGATGGCACACGCGACGCAAATCCCAATATCATCGGGCCATATGCCAATCTCGAAGGCCTCATCACTCGCATTCTAGTCCAAGGGGCTGCTGTGAACGACCCTCCAACAGACACTGAGTCTGATGACGCTCCTGCTGCACCGGAGCCAAAGCCGATGAAGAAGAAGCCAAAAGCTTCAAAACCAACCGCCTCTCCCAAAATCTCCAGAGCGAAGCCATTGGCCACTGCACCTCCTGAAACAAGTGTGTAGTCTGAAGACTTATCACGAGTCTCCAAGCCCCAAGAAGCCAAGAAGCCTCAGCCACACACTGGCAAAGAGCTCACTGCCGCTGCCATTCTGCGCTGCGAGGCCATTGATCTATCAAGTGACGAAGATCTTGCCGATGACGCTCTTGAGGAGCTTATCAAGAGCAAGGAGGAGGCTGAAATCTTCAACAATCTGCCTCTGTTCGATGCAGCCATCATCCACAACTTCATTGATGAGTGGTTTGATACACCCAACATCAACTTCGATGATCTGCAGCTGCCCATTGGCCTCAGCGTAGCCTTCCAAGGCGCTATTGCTTCAGAACTCGCAATTGCCCAGCGCATAGTGGAACTGAAGCAGAAGATAGATTTTGAAAAGGCTCAGTTCAAGCAGAACATGGCCAAGCTCAGCGTCCAGGAAGTCAAGGACTTCAAGGTCATGCTGCACGAGTTGAAGGAAAACTTTATGAAGAAACATGCAGAAGCTCAGGGTTCGCGTGAGCGAATGAAGAATTTGGCTGATCTCTGTGTGCAGGCCTACAATGAGGCCGAGAAGCGCAAGGCACTTGGGCGTCCCGGTATCGACCCCAGGATGGCCGCGAAGAAAAAGAAGAAGCCCGCTGTGGCTGAACAAGAGGCACCCAGGCAAGAAGTTGTTCCGATTGTCTTCCCCACTGCCAAGACTGGCTCGAAGCTAAAGCACCGCTCAACCGCTTCAGAGCTTAAGAAGACAAGGACAGCCGAAGCTGAAGCAAGGAAGAGGAAACACCCTGAAGCCTCTCCTTCTGACCCCACCACCAAGAAGCGCAAGACCAAGAAATCTCGGGCTGCTCCCACAGAGCCCCTGATAGTCGAACCCCTCTCCGTCCGCTATCCTGACGAAGATCGTCAGCTGACCGTGCATGAGCCTGCTTTCACAGAGGCTCCGCCCGCTGAAGACATTCCAGCAGCCGACCCCAACGCTGCTGAAGACATTGGTCTCCAAGACAATGTGCAAGGTGATGCAGTCCTTCCTCAGCTCGAAATGAGTGAAATGATCAGCATTGGTCGTCCCTTGACACCAATCACCCAAGATGCATCGTGGGCAGATCGCCCGCTGGAGGAAGAGGATGAGCCCCAGCCCACTGCAACTCCACCAGCGTCGCCTACATTCCGTAGGCTTCGCAAAGGGCCAAGGGCTCAGGCTGCTGACGACATTCCGGCTGCATCAGCCGAAGACATGAAGAAGAGCATGAAGAAGAACCTCAAGCTCCATCTCCCCCGCACCAACAAGAAGTTCTCAAGGAGAACGTACCTGAATCCGTCCCTCTCACTACACGTGTTGAGGCTGAAACTATTGCGGCTGCCACAACCAACACTAAAGCCTTTGTGGAGCCCGACCAACCAACAGCTTCAAGAGACACTAAAGCTACTGCCTCTGAACCTTCTGTGCCTGAGTCTGCTGCCGGTCCACAGTTCAACTATCATGTTGCGCACAGGCCCCAGGTCCAGAAGCCAATCCCACGACTGCCAAGGTTCCCAGGTCCTGCATCAGCTCCTGGCTCCTTTAATGTCAATAGCTTCAGGGAAGACAACACCTTCTTCAACAGCTCCAAGAACCCTTATTCAAGGGAACGGATTGTATCTGATAGGTTCTGGAGCTACCCACAGCGCAGCTACTACTCCTGTGTCCTATACAACCAAGGCCGTATCTTTCCTCACCAGCGCCTTGAGGTTGAAGCTGTTGCTGGTCTGCCTGGTCTGGAAGAAGCTCTAGACTGCTTCAAGCAAGTTGGTCTACTGCCGTTTATCACTGATGAAGAGCACTGGAATGAAGAGCTTCTGCTCCAGTTCTATGCCACACTGCACATTAAAGGCTACAACAGAGATCCGAAGACTTGGGTCCTGGAGTGGATGACCGGCAATGTCCATCATGAAGCCAATGCGTTCGATATCATTGAGCTTACCGGCCTACCCACTCCTGGCGAACTCTTCGAAGAAGGCTGCCAACTCCATGCTGAAGCCATTGAAAGCATATTCTAGCGACCTGAGCCCAATATGAGTCAGATGCTCTCTGTGATGAAGCCTTTGCCTCTGGATGCACCTTATCCAACTGAGTTCTTTGTTGAAGACTTAGAGTACCTGCCCAGAACTATCTATCACATCATCAGGCGGACTCTATGGCCCATTAAGGGGCACTCTCCATATGCCAAGGTTGAAGGTGCCATGAAGACTCTCATCTTCTGTATCCTGCATGGCAAATGCTTCAACACTCAGGATCTCTTTATACGCCAACTTGCAGCGTCTGGCTCAGATCTCTTTGGTTTGAAGATTTATGCTCCTTGGGTTATGAGGCTGATCAAGCTCCACTCTGCTATGTCCTATCAGCCCTCTGCCCGCAACCACAGAATCTTCTTACCTGATGTGGACACCTCTGCTGAAGCCATATATCCTGAGCCTGCCAAGCAACCACTCAGTCTTCAGAATGCAGAACACCAGAGCTTCACTGAGCATGATGAAGGTGTTGAAGCCATTTCCAGAGTATATCCAATGGCTGGCACCACACGTGCCCCTGCATCAACTGAAGCCACTGACAGCACAGCTGCACAGAGACCCAAGAAACGCGCTCGAACACTCAGTGACCGTGAACTTCTTGTGGCTCTTCACCAAAAGCAAGATAGGCATCACGACTGGCTCAAAAGGCAGATGCACAGTATCATGCAAGACGTCAATCGCATCAGAAATCTGGCCACCAAGAATGCTTTTGTCGCCCATGAAACCTGTCGCCGCACTTGGAAGGGCCTCACCATGATGTGCACTGAAGCTGAACTTCAGGAGGATGGCTTCAGAGAGAGATTCAAGTTTGACTCCACACCCCCCAGAAGAGCTGTGCTGCGCGGAACTCCGTCGCTTGAAGATTCAGAGTTCTCTTCCTCTGCTGCCACCGTGACTGGCAGAATCATTGAGGAAGAACACGATGCTACATCACCACCGCCTTCTTCAGCGCGCGTCGACCCTGCACCAAGCTCGTCAGCACCACCAAACGCCTCCACCGACCCTGCTGCGCCTGGGAACGCATAGAAAACTCTATGTCTTCAAACCTTTTTGGTCATCACTGACAAAAGGGGGAGAAGCATATGATGTTCATAGTCTTCAAGCGGGTCAATAATATGGGCGGGTGCTTTATATTTTGCATTTTGCTTCGTGCTTACAACTCTCATTTTTGCTACATTTGGTTCTTTGAGTTGTAAACACTTAAACTTGATGGTCGTCTGCTACTATGTTTGCCACTGTGTTTTTGCGAAGATAAATTCTGCATGTACGACGATAATTTCCGCACTTATATCATTTCGCAGACGTCCATTTTTCATTATGCATGTCATTATCTTCATATATCTTTACATGTATGGTGGATTGTCATCATAAGTTGAAGAGGATTCCCACAAATACAACCTGCTATGTGCATTTGCGTTCCAGAAGCAAATCACTTATATGCACATCTTCAGGGGGAGCCCTTGCAGCTTATTAAGACAATTCCTTTACAATTTCACAAATTATATTCCCCGTCGAAAACTTCAACTAGTTTGTCATCAATCACCAAAAAGGGGGAGATTGTAAGTGCATCTAGTGCCACCCCTAGTTGGTTTTGGAGTATTGACGACAAACCTAGTTGAGGGACTAATGTGTTTGTGATAATTGCAGGATAACACAGGTAGAAGTCCCTCATTGATTTGGTTTAGCTACCAGAGATGACCCCTAAAAATGTACGAAGACATTGAAGACAATGGTGGTTTATGAAGACATTCATATTGAAGACAATGACATGTGAAGACTCCCATGAAGCCTATGGAACTCGAAGACTTAGATCCCTCGTAGTTTTACTTCATTCATGTTGTGCCATAGGAACCACCGTACTGTTAAGTGGGGTCCAATAGAACCAGTCAGGATGACTGAAGTGATGTCTAATTCAAATCCTATGTCTTCGAGTGAAGACAATGAGAGAAAATCTTGTCCAGAGTCAGACAAGTCAGCTTTACTTGTAGCCCAAGTAAAGTTGCCGTGTGAGTTCGAAATCCGACCGTTAGTACACGTGTCAGTTCCTTAGTGACCCAGGGTCATTTCGGACAAATCAGGTCGGGTTGCCAAGTGGCTATAAATAGTCCACACCTACAACCATAAACGGTTGGCTGCTCAGATTTCAGTGCACGGCTTTTGTCGTTTGAGAGCAACCCACCTCGAAGCCTTTGAGAGAAAATCCTTAGCGAGGAGAAAAGCCCTAACCACCCAGAGCCAGAGTAATTGGGCATCACTTAAGTCTTCTTGTCTGAGTGATCTAAAGACTTATTACACTTGAGGACTATGCATCCTCCAGACGGTTAGGCGTCGCGTTCTGAGCATCCAAGAGAAATTGTGGATTGCCGATGAACGAAGTCTGTGAAGGTTTGGGAGTCTACCTTGAAGACTTACTAGAGTGATTGGGCGAGGTCTGTGTGACCTTAGCTCAAGGAGAAAACGGTGAGGACTGGGTGTCCTGAGCTGCGTGTTCAGGACTGGGTGTCCGGGACTCTGTGTTCTTTGGTTTAAATACCTAGCCGCTCCAACCAGACGTACAGTTGTCACAACAACTGGAACTGGTCCAACATATCATTGTCTTCAGCGTGTCTCTGGTTTCATCTTCACCTCCCTTTACTTACCAGTACACATTGTGAAGCCATTGCATGCTTGCTTTATCTTCTGTCTTCACAACTTGACTGTATGATCTGTTTGGCTTCATAACTTCTTCCTACCTGATCCGCATTACACTGAAGCTATTTGTCACTGTGCTTTCACTATATTGTGTACTTGACTATGGCTTGCCTTGTGTAATCTAACTTCTGCTGCATAGTGATAGGCTTGTCTACTCTGTTTCTCTTCATAACTTCCATGTTTTGAAGACTTTCATAAAAATCGCCTATTCACCCCCCCCCCCCTCTAGCTGATATAACGCACTTTCAGAGAGCAAGAACACGAGAGAGAGAGAGAGAGAGAGAGCAATGGTGATTTTTTTTTCCGAAGGTAGGAGATGACATGGGCTAAAGAGATAAGTGAGGGGGGCATGTGGGGACCACAACACACCAGGGTGCGCCTGGGGCTACTGGCGCGCCTAGGTGGGTTGTGCCCACCTGGTGCACCCCCTCTGATGTTATTTGAACTAAAAATTCAGAAACAATCTTATTAAATTTGCAGGGCATTCTGAGCACTTTTTTTTATTTTTGGGTCATTTTTTATTGCACGAAAAATCTAGGAAACAGGATAAACATGGTATTTTATTTTATTTAACTAAGAAAAACACAAAAAAAAAGGTAGGGATAGAAGGTAGTGCCAACTAAATTCATCAACTTCATACCTCTCAAAAATTATCCGTTAATAAGGTTGATCAAGTCTTATTAACAACCACCTTCGATTAGCATGAAACGAAGAACTTTCGTAAAACACCATGTTACCTCAACGGGGATATGCATGTCCCCAACCATAAGTATATCATATTTCTTTTTGGCAGTAGGTAGGGGTAGTTGAAAACTTCCAATCATGATTGTCGAAGATTTTTAAATAACATTAATACCATCCACTTGGAATTGTTTCTTCGGAAAGTGTACTGTATGCTCATTACCATTGATAAGAAAAGTGGCCTTGCTTTTATTGCAATCAATAACAGCCCCTGCAGTATTCAAAAAGGGTCTACCAAGGATAATCGACATATTCTCGTCCTCGGGCATCTCAAGTATAACAAAGTCAGTTTAGATAGTAACATCTGCTACAACAACGGGCACATCCTCACAAATATCAATAGGTATGGCAGTTGATTTATCAGCCATTTGCAAAGATATTTCAGTAGGTGTGAGTTTATTCAAATCAAGTCTTTTATATAAAGAGAAAGGCATAACACTATTTCGGTGTGGAACGACACCTATGGTATCACAAGAACCCCTACTACGGTTGCCGGGGTGCGGGGTTGCGAGAAGAGAAGGATTAGTAACCAGCACGAGGATCGTTTACCCAGGTTTAGGCCGCAAGGATGTGTAAAACCCTAGTCCTGCTTTGGTGGGTGTATTTCAGAGAGTTCTTAAGCTCTCGAACTAGCTGTGGTGAGTGTGTGGTTCAAAAAGGCCGAAATGCTTCTCGAGTATGCCATGGGCCTCCTTTTATAGTCGAAAGGGGCTGCCACAGTGGCACACATGAGGTGGAAAGGCGCATAGTGCTATGAGCTTATCGCTCGTATTACAGGACAAGACGCATTTAATGCGTAGCTTAGGTGTCCCTAACTTTATCGGGGACGGGGGCGAGGCCCGTCCCATCCGTCGCTGCTCCTCCTTGCTTAGACACGCACCCTGGGTAGTGACGCATGCGGCGCCATGCAGGCAGGCAGGTAGCTGAGGTGGCGCGGTGGCAAAGCCTTCACGAAGATATGCATGCCGCCACGCAGGCGCTTGCTGAGTTGGCCTGGGAGCTGCATGTTGCCACGCATGTGCCTGCCCAGCTGGTTGGGCTGGCAGCTGCATGCGAACGGCGGTGGAGACTTGGTTGGTGCGGGCCTGGTAGTGGCCCTACTGGCGTCCTCGGTGAGAGCCTTGTCGGGTGGCCCGGCAAGGGTCTTGCCGTGGCGCGCTGTCGTCCCCGGCAAGGACCATGCCGGGGGTCTAGTGGCCTTCCTCGGCAAGGATCTTGCCGATGATCGTCGTCTTCTAATCCTCATCTGATCTTGAGTGTTCCTTGTCTCCACAAATATCTGTGTGCCACTATGGAGGTGCCTCCCGAGCCCTGGCCCAACGTGATGTTGGAGACTGTGGGCTCAAGGGTGGCTCGCTCTGTTGGTGTGGGGTGAGCTACCCCAGCAAGGGTCTTGCCGGGGTTGCTGAGGCTGCCACGGCAAGGGTCTTGCCGGGGGAACTTGCTTCGTCCCTCTAGTCTTTGTGGTCTTGGCCTTGGCGTTACTCTGGCTATCTTGGGCTTCGGTTTTACCTCGGTTCACCTCCCCTGCTCTGCTTGGTGTGGCCGCGGGCGCAGCTCCGACTATCCGTGCACCGGTAAAGGGGTAGAAAAGGGTGTCCCTTCTTTTGTATACGGGCAGGAGCCCCCGGGCCTGAGCCATACATAAGCGTGACACGTTGTTGGGCCAGGCCCAAAACAGTGCGCGGGCAGGCGAGGCAGTTTTTACCGCGCTAAAACTTTTCGCACGTTGCACTTCCCACAACCCGCGCGAGGTGCGGCGTGGCGTGGAGGGGTGCGCGTGACATGGGCAGCAAGCGTGGGGTGGTTCCCATGCACATGCGTCACATCGTAGTAAATGGGCAGTGCGACCCGCGGCTTCCCCATAAAAAGGGATAACCGCGAGCGCACTGTTCCTTTACCCTCCGTGCAAACCAAATCTCGGAAGCCTCCGCTCGACTTCCTCTTCTTCCCTAAGCTTCGCCCTCGCTCGCCACCGTTGCGTTCCCGCCACCCTTTGCTTTGCCCTTCTCCCCCAGCCGCCATGGCGCCGAAATCCGTCAAGGGCAAGGGTGTGGCTAAGGATGCCGGAGTGGCGGAGCCGCCGGAGAGTGCGTTGGCGGTGCAGCGGACGCAGTCCGCCTTCTTCCCCTCGACAGTTGACGTGCTCGAGCTTCGGGAATCCTTCAAGCCCCTGTGGGGAGTGAAGACGGGGGGATGGAAGTCGGGGCATCCAGCCACGCGCGTCATCCCCACCAACTACGCAGTGGCTGCCCCAAATCAGTACCCCTTCTTTGTCGACTATTTTTCCTGCGGGCTTTGTCCTCCCTTCTGCGATTTCTTCAGCAACATCATGCACACCTTTGGCTTCCGCCTCTTGGATTTTACCCCGAATGCGGTGGCATGCATGGCCCTTTTCGCGCACCTCTGCGAGGGTTTCGTCGGGGTGCACCCCAATACGGCGCTCTTCTGCCATTACTTCTTCCCTCGGATCCAGATGGGAGGCACCATTTCTGGTTGCATCGCCTGGATCCCAAGGTCCAAGGGAGCGTACCCGGATGGTGCCATGAAGGAGAGGTGGGAAGAATGGCGGGGCCGGTGGTGCTGGATCGAAGAGAAGGACCCACCGACGTTCTGCGAAGTTCGTCGAGCGCCGCCGGTCCGCATAAGCGATTGGAGCGACGTCGACGCCGATGACGAGAAGCTCATGGTCGCCACCACCAGTATCCTTCGGCTCACCGAGGCCGGCCTCACCCTTGAGATGATCGGGGCGGACTTCATCCGCCACCGGATCGCTCCACTACACAACAAGGGGAGGCCAGCCTGGCTCTTCACGAACCCCGGCGACATCATGAGGCTTCGCCCCAGCCTCGACCATAACTTCACGGTGATGGGGCATGCCCATTTCTGCCAGCGGCTCTTCCAGCTCGATGTGGGCCATGACGGCGAGGTCAAGCGGACCGGCAAGGTCGCGAGGGCCGCCGCGAAGGCCGGCAAGGTCTTCCAGGGGCCTTTGTTCAAGCTGCCGACGGGAGTGGTCCCGCTATGCAATAATTCGCGCCGGACCGAGATCATTGCCATGATGCCGGACTGCAACGCGCATGGCCCTGACCCGAGATGGAAGGAGGCGGAGGACGTCGAGGTGCAGCAGTTCTTTGACACTTTGCACGAGGGGTACATCAACGCCGACGCCGAGCGGCTGCTCGTCCAGGACACCACCCAGGTGGAACTGGACTACATCGCCGCCAGGGCGAGGGAGGCGCAGCCTGCCAAGGAGGCCGGCAGCATTAGTGGTGTGGAGGACAAGGCCGCGATGGCCGCGGCGGAGGAGGAGCTCGCCCGATGGGCGGCGACCGCCGGGGAAGCCAACAGCGCTGGCACTGAGGCTCCTCTGGTTGAGGGTGCGGCTGACAAGTCGTCGTCGGAGGAGGCCGAGGCTATTAACCCCCCGGCCCAGACTCCACCCTGCTCCCCTCCTCCGGTAGACGTCGGCGTGGGGGTCACCTTCGACTTCAGGTTACTTAGCCCCAGAAGGAAGAGGAAAACAACAAAGGAGGAGGTGGATGACGAGTAAGTATCCTACTTCTTTTCGCCATCCCTGTTTCCTCAATCTGAGCCACTTTTCTTGACTTGTCTTCGTCTTTGCAGGGACGTGGAGATGCTGGCCGAGAGAGTGAAGAGGGCCAAGGTCTCGACGGGTTGCCAGTTCCCGGCTAGTACTTCGAGGGAGCCACTGGTGGTACTGAGCAGCCCGGATAGCAGCCCCCAGCACAACCCCCAGCGTAAGTTCATTACTATCCCCTCGTCAACATGTGTCAGGGGTATGGTGCTCTGATGTTGACCTTGCCGGGTATGTAGGAGGAGAGCAGCAGCAGGAGGAGCCGCAGAGGGCTACTCCCACCACGCCGCCCTGAGGGGCGTCCCTAGCAAGGGTGCCAAGCACCGGGCCCACGCACATGGAGGAGGAGGAGAACTTCGGCGCTGGTGGCTTCGCCTCGGCGCCAAATGTCGGCGGGAAGGGGACTTCTGCTTCCCAGCCTGGCACTGGTAAGTCTCTTGGCCTTCCGTCCCTGCTTTCTTTCTTCTTTTTTGAATTTTTGATCTTGGCTCTACCCCACCCTCTCCTTGATATCCAGATCCTCTTTCGGCAGACCGGGAGGACCTGGACACCGTTACTCAGGACGTGGCCAAGGACACCGCGGCGGGGGCCGAGAAGATCGCCGCCAAGGAAAACGCCAGTGGTGCCGCAGAGGACGCCGCTGAAGGGCCTGCCGGGGAGTCCGGCAAGGCTACTGTCGAGGAGGCCGGCAAGGGGCCTGCCGGAGGGAGCGGCGAGGCCACCGCCGAGGAGGTGGTGGTCGATGACCAGCCTTCCTCCTCCGCTACCTCTAGCTTCGGCAAGTACCTGAAGGTGAGTGACGGCCTCTTCGTCCACCTCCCTGGCGGGTCGAGCACCAGGGCCCCCATCGAGGGGGAGGTGTTCGACAACGAAGTGCTCGCCTCTGCCGGACTCGAGGTCATCGATGAGCCAAGCGTTGGTGGTGACGGCTCCCAGGAGGAGCGTCTGCTTTAGGCCATGGGTGCCAACTTTCGGAGGCTTCAGGCGCTCCACCGTGCCCGCCTGGACAAAGCTAGGTCCAGGACAACGGTGGTGGAGAAGGCGGAGGCGAACCTCCAGAAGCGCGTCGCCGAGACGCAAGACTGGTTCCGCCAGGCTCGCGATGAGTTGAAGGCCGCCCAAGGCGAGTTGGCCAAGCGTGATGTGGAGCTCATCATGAAGCTGGCCGACGTCGAGAAGGCCCAAGAGACGGCAAATAACTTGGCCGCTGCCGCCGAAGCCGCCCGGACCCAGCACGAGGTCGCGCTGAACTCCCAGGAGGAGGACCTTGCCGCGCGCGAGGAGAAGCTTGCCGCCACACTTCGCAGCAAGGATGAAGAGGTGGGGAAGCTTGTCTTGTAGCGGACCAGCAAGCTGGAGCAGAGGCACAAAGAGGCGCTCGATGCCCAGGCCCAGGTTCACGTCGACAAGGTGAAGGAGCTAGAGGTGGAGTGCGACGAGCTGAAGGAGCAGGCCCTGAAGCTGTCCCAGGAGAAGGACACGCTCAACAACGCCCTGACGGAGGCGCAGGGCGCGGCCGTCAGCAGGGTCGGGGAGCTCTCCGAGGCCAACAACTCCATCAAAGACCTCAAGCTGAAGCTCGAGTGTCTCGAGAAGATGCTGTCGGAGGCCAAGGCCCGGGAGGGGACCTTGACCAAAAACCTAGAGACGGAGAAGCAGTTGCGGACGAACGAGGCCCTCAACTTCATGGAGCACGTGGAGAACGAGAGCCACTGGCTCGATCGCCTCGCCACCATTGCCAACCAAGCCGCCGCGCAGCTGGCCACCATGGGGATGCCGAACGTGAGGTACACCCCGGAGCGGAGTGTGAGCGCTAACTGCAGCCTGGCCCTATTCTTTGAGAGGGTCGTTGGTGCTTTGGAGCGGCCTCATGCCAACCGGGCATCCTCGCTGGCTGACGAGGCCCAGAGGCTTTGCCAAGGCCCCATGACCAAGGTTCTCACCAAGGTGGTGTACTGGTACCCCGACCTCGACTTCGACGCTGCGCTGGAGAGCTTGCCGGAGGGTACTGACCACACACCAGTCAGGGAGCGCATCAAGCCCATCATCAGCGGTGTCGGCGGAATTCAGAGGGTGGAGGGCCAGCGCCGGGATTAGGCACCCCATTTCTTATCGCCGCTGCAGGTTCACAACCAAGACAATTGCTATCTTTAGTTAGAACCGCAGCAACAATTCGATGTAACATAACTCTACAGCACTTTTAATATCATGCATGTTATTTACCTGCTTGATTTTTCCTTGTATGTCCACCCTATGTAACTGGGTAGGCTTGCGGGCGCGTAAACCCAGGGTGGCGTCTTGGGGACGGATCCCCATTTGCCTGCCGGGTGTGCTTGCTGCCTGGCGAACGACCTTACTGCCCCTAGCGCGGCCGCCCGAACTGTCGAGCTTGACTCGAGTCAGAGTCGGGAGCGTTGCCAAGTGCGGAAGGCTACCCCGCCACTCTCGACGCGGTCGCTTTGAGCGGATTCGAAACAGAACAAGGGCGTTGCCAATTGGGGGGGCTTTGCGTGCAGGTTTCTCATACATAGGCAAGATCTCCGAGGACGATAACCATATATATAAAGAGAAATAACTCAATGCTCTGAATGACTTAGCGTTTCTGTCGCCGCGCTAGCGTCCTTCGCATTCGCAGGCGGTGCTCTTTTCTCCCGACCGTCTCCTTCTTGGGAGCCATGGCGATGAAGAAATGCTAGGCTAGCTACTAGAACAGATTCTCACAATTGCGCCCCCTACCTGGCGCACCAAAGATGTTAGTGTGGAACGACACCTATGGAATCACAAGAACCCCTACTACAGTTGTCGGGGCACGGGGTTGCGAGAAGAGCAGGATTAGTAACCAGCACGAGGATCGTTTACCTAGGTTCGGGCCGCGAGGATGCGTAAAACCCTAGTCCTGCTTTGGTGGGTGTATTTTAGAGAGTTCTTGAGCTCTCGAACGAGCTGTGGTGAGTGTGTGGTTTGAAAAGGCCGAAATCCTTCTCCAGTATGCCATGGGCCTCCTTTTATAGTCGAAAGGGGCTGCCACAGTGGCACACAGGAGGTGGAAAGGCGCACAGTGCTATGAGCTTATCGCTCGTATTACAGGACAAGATGCATTTAATGCGTAGCTTAGGTGTCCCCTAACTTTATCGAGGACGGGGGCGAGGCCCGTCCCGCCCGTCGCCGCTCCTCCTTGCTTCGACACGAGCCCTGGCTAGTGACGCATGTGGCAACATGCAGGCAGGCAGGCAGCTGAGGTGGCGTGATGGCAAAGTCTTCATGAAGATCTACATGCCGCCACGCAGGCGCTTGGTGAGTTGGCCTGGGAGCTGCATGTTGCCACGCAGGTGCCTGCCCAGCTGGTTGGGCTGGCAACTACATGCGAACAGCAGTGGAGACTTGGTTGGTGCAGGCCTGGTAGTGGCTCTGCTGGCATCCTCGGTGAGGGCCTTGCCGGGTGGCCCGGCAAGGGTCTTGTCATGGCGCGCTGTCGTCCCCGGCAAGGACCTTGCCGGGGGTTTGATGGCCTTCCTCGGCAATGATCTTGCCGAGGATCGTCGTCTTCTAATCCTCATCTGATCTTGAGTGTTCCTTGTCTCCACAAAGATCAGTGTGCCACTATGGAGGTGCCTCCCGAGCCCTGTCCCAACATGATGTTGGAGACTATGGGCTCAATGGAGGCTTGCTTTGTTGGTGTGGTGCGAGCTGCCCCGGCAAGGGTCTTGCCGGGGGAACCTGCTTCGTCCCTCTGCTCTTTGTGGTCTTGGCCTTGGCGTTGCTTTGGCTATCTTGGGCTTCGTTTTACCTCGGTTCACCTCCCCTGCTCTGCTTGGTGTGGCCGCGGGCGCGGCTCCGACTGTCCGTGCACCGGTAAAGGGGTATGAAAGCGCACCCCTTCTTTTGTACACCGACACACTAACACTAGCTCCTAAATCACACAAAGCAGTTTTAACTTAATTTCTTTTGATGGAGCAAGGTATAGTTGGTATTCCCGGATCTCCAAGTTTTTTAGTGTAACGCCCAATATGCGAGTATACTCCATACGTGTCGAGGCACGACTTGGGGCATAACCGCATATTGGTATGGTCGCAAGAGTGGTTGTATCTTTGCTCATCTCATGTACTGAATAGATACAATACGAGCTTTGGCTTACAATTGCCACAATGTCACACAATAACATCAAGTTATACAATCATTCAAGATGAACACACAGTCCGGCTACTGACGAAATCAAATGAATTAAAGACAACCACCCATGATAAGTCCCGGTCGACCCTACTGGGCAGCACTACTGATCATCCGGAAAGGAACACATAGTAACGGCCAAGGTCTTCATCGAACTCCCACTTGAGCTCAGTGGCATCACCTGCATCGGTATCATCGGCACCTGCAACTATGTTTGTAGTATACTATGAGCCACGGGGACTCGGCAATTCTATTACCCACGGTGTCAAGACTATCAAAGCTTAAAGGTAAGGTATGGATATAGGGTGGAGTTGCAGCAAGCACTAAGCATTGTATGGTGGCTAGCTTACATATACAAGAATAAGATGAGAAACTACGCAAAGGTCGTAATCTATTAATGATCAAGAAGTGATCTTGACTACTTACGTACAATCATAACCCCACCGTGTTCTCTTCCCGAACCTTGTCGAAAAGAGACCATCACGGTTACACACGCGGTTGGTGTATTTTAAAGAGTTTGGTTTCAAGTTCACTACAACCGGATATTAAAAACTCCCATCTGCCACATAACCGCGGGCACGGCTCTTGAAAGTTTAAACCCTGCAGGGGTGTCCCAAATTAGCCCATGACAAGCTCACGGTCCGCGGAGACAATCCTCCATCTCGGGACCCACCGATCAGGCTTGGAATCCCGGTGCACAAGACATTTTTACAATGGTAAAACAAATCCAGCAAGACCTCCTGAGGTGCCGACACCCTGATAGTAGCCGCGCATAACTCATCTCAGGCCACGGTCGGATGAGCAGTCCGTACAACTAAAACCAATCCTCAAGTTTCCCCGTGGCGGCACTGCAAGGGGCTCTAGTTTGGACCAACACTCATGAGGAGCACTGGCCCGGGTTGTTGATTAAGAATCCTCGGGTTAATTACTCCCTATGCAAATTTTAGTTGTTATTAGGCAAATGGTAAAACCAATGTTGAGCCTTGCTGAAAGGGTTTTATTCAAAGTGAACTGTAAAGAGGGGCCCATAAACCCTCACCGTGTTAGGGACGCAAAATTCAAGGAACATAACACCAGTATGACGGAAACTAAGGCGACAAGAGTGGAACAAAACACCAATCAAAAGGCCAAGCCTTCCACCCTTTACCAAATATATAAATGCATTAATTAAATAAGAGATATTGTGATAACCCAACATATCCATGTTCCAACATGGAACAACCTACACTGCACCTGCAACTAGCAACGCTATAAGAGGGGCTGCGCAAAAGAGGTAACACAGCCAAACAATGGTCTGCTAGGGAGGTGGGTTAGAGGCTTGACATGGCATCATGGGAGGCTTGATAAAAAAGTGGTAGGTAGCGTGACATAGCAATAGAACAAACAACTAGAAAGCAAAGATAGAAGTGATATCGGGGGTAATGATCATCTTGTCTGCAATGTTTTCGGGGTTGTCGAAAGCTTGCTCCTCGTGAACGTACTCGACAGGGTCCTCGAACACGAACTCGTCTCTCGGCTCTACCCAAAGCAAGAACACAAGCAACGGAACAACAATCAATCATGGTGCAATGCACAAGCAACATGATGCAAGATATGGCATGGAATGCAAGATATGATGTGCAATGCATATGGGTACTCCGAAAGGGGAGGATGAACATGGCATTAAGTTGGCAAACCAAGCATGCCACTAGATAGATAACAAGATTTCGGTCGAAATCGATATGAAGATCACTAAAAACGGATGCACGGTTTGCAAATGACAAGCCAAATAAAATGCAGTGCAATCTGCTGAAAACAGCAACATGGCCACTTGGATGCATAGTTTAAATATGCTACAGCACCCAAGCATGAAAACAAAAGACATGGCAGTGAAGTACAGGTGAAGCTCTACAAACCATGAACACTAAGCTACTGCTAGAACTCACTAGAAAAATTCTAAAACAGCATGGCAAAAGTGCAAATGATATCAGTTTAACAGACTTGGTGAAAATACTGGACATGACAGAAACAACATCAGGTTGCAATTTTTAGAGCCAGTAAACTACAAGTTACAGTAACCTATCATGGCAAACTTGAGCATGGCATGCTATTACTAAATGCAATTAACAAAACTCCCTTACTGAATGATGTGGAGCAAACCTCGAGGCGAGGGTCGATCTGTTGTTGGCCCAATCTTTCATGGCACAAAACTCCATTGCGCAAGTAATTATAGCAGGTTTACGAAGATGCTTGCAAATCCCGCGAACACAACATGCCAACCCCTCGACCCGAAGGAATAACATGGATGAACCATATAGGCTCAGCTTGTAACCTCCTACGCGTCGCGTCGCAGGAACTCACACGCCAGTAGAGATTGTTGACAAGAATTCTCTAATCTCGATAATGGCCTCGAGGCGAGGGTCGATCTGTTGTTGGCCCGATCTTTCACGGCACAAAACTCCATCGCGCAAGTAATTGTAGCAGGTTTACGAAGATGCTTGCAAATCCCGCGAAAACAACACGCCAACCCCTCGATCTGAAGGAATAACGTGGACGAACTGTATATGCTCAGCTTGTAATCTCCTACGCGTCGCGTCACAGGAACTCACACGCCAGTAGATGTTGACATGAATTCTCTAATCTCGATAATGGCCGACGGCCGAAACACATAACAGTGTCTAATTCATCTTAACATAACCTTGTTTTCACTCTGTGTCGTTCCATTCCAACGGACTCCCTGGTGAATATTTTGTGTCTCTTTTCGTTGGCGCAGTGCTGGAACAATATATTTTTATGTTTAATAAGCAGCTTGCAAATGATCATTGTGAAAATTAGACAAGGGCATATCATCCTCCCTTCCTTGAAAAGAAACCGTCCTCGGTTTTGACTTAGGCCTTGCAGATTTCCTCTTGAACACTTCTACAGTACACTTTATATTCTGTGCATCTTAGGAAGAATCACATAGAACTCACCCTTATGCATAAAAGTTTACCTGTTTGTTCGCCCATGATGAAGAGCGTTAACATCATGTTGCCACGGACGCCCCAAAATAATGTGACAAACATGTAGTGGCATAACGTCGCATTCCACCTTATCAATATAGCCATCAACAAAAAAAGGAACCTTCACCCTGTGAGTTACCTTCACTTTGCCAACATCATTTATCCACTTCATATAGTATGGCCTTGGGTGCTCCCATGTTGGCAACACAAGAGACTCCACCACATCCTTGCTAATCATGTTGCTAGCACTGCCACCATCAATTATCAGTTTGCAAACTTCTCCCTTGATCGTACATGCAGTTTGAGAAATACTCCGTCGTTGTCCTTGTTCAACAATGGTCTTGTCATCTCGCTGGACCTTATGTGCTAGCAAACTCTCCATATCAGGATCATCTTGAGGATAACATTGTATGGTATCACCATGACCTCTTTCAATTCCATCCTCTAACTTAGGCGACTCATCTTCAGATTCTGAAATATATTCCGCATCAACTAGTAGAACCCTTCGTTGATTGGAACATTCATGCTTCCTGTGTCCACGTCCTCCACACTTGTGGCAAATAATATTACAATGATGAGATGAAGATGCATTAGATGAAACCTGAGAAACCTCCTTTGGCGCAGCCACCACTTTGCTCTGTTCAATGCTTCCCGACTTATAAGAAGGAGTCGGTTAGCACTAACCCCGCCATCAATAGGAGAAGAACCACGTCGTCCACTATTGTAAGTTGGACGAGTCTCTGAAGCTTGCTTCTCCAATACCCAACGTTCAGCATGCTCCGCTTGATGAAGCAACTCCTGAATACCATTATATTGCATTAAATCAACACGGTCGCGAATCTTTTCTTCTAACCCCTCAAAGAAACGTGCCATGGTCGCCTCCGTAGACTCACGCACGGTTGTACGGATCATAAAAACTTGCATCTCCTTATAGTACTCATCAACCTATTTCGTACCTTGGACTAGAGGATGTAGTCTACTATGAAGCTGATGAGTGTAGTAAGCAGGCACAAAATGTTCCCTCATGATTCGCTTCATGTCAGCCCATGTCGCTTGTCGCTCATTAGTACGGTTCTTATTATCCCACCATACAAGAGCATACTCTGTAAATTCTAGGGATGCAACACGAACCTTCTTCTCTTCGGAGTAGTTGTGATCGTCAAAAATCTGATTTACGCGCATCTCCCACTCCAAATATTTCTCCAGGTCAGCACAATGTCCAAAGAATTCAGGTATGGTTATCTTGATTTGACCCAAACCATCATCCTCATGGGCACCATTGCCGCCATAGTCACGGCGCTGCCCAACATGGCAGTCAGCCCAAGCATCATGCTGTGGTCGGTGAGGTAAGCCTCCACGGGCATCGGAATCCTTAGAAAAATCACCATCATCATCATTGTCGTGGTCACGACGTCTCGTGGTGAGCGGAACTGTCGGGGTGCCACATCTCTCGCCTGAAGGCGATGAAGTGCTGTGGTGAGCCGATTAAGACTCGTAGTCACCACCTGTAGACTCTCAGTGCGTTGTCGGTCGCTAGCAGTCAAACGCTCGTTCAAGCTGTCCTCGATGCCAACAATATTTGCAGACAACTCCTCAACCCTTGTCTCAAGCTTCTTGTTCGCTCCCTTGATCAACATAAGATGGATACGCAAATCATCACTTATATTCATATCCTCTGGAAGTTCATCGCCCTCCTCATGATCAGATTTGTCATGCTGTGAGTTCGCCATCTTTCAAACAATTTAATCAAATAGGCGAGGAAAACAAATTGTACCGTGATCAACCTTGCTCTGAATACCACTTGATGTGGAGCGAACCTCGAGGCGAGGGTCAATCCGTTGTTGGCCCGATCTTTCACGGCACAAAACTCCATCGCGCAAGTAATTGTAGCAGGTTTATGAAGATGCTCGCAAATCCCACAAAAACAACACGCCAACCCCTCGATCTGAAGGAATAACGTGGATGAACCATATAGGCTCAGCTTGTAATCTCCTACGCGTCGCGTCGCAGGAACTGACATGCCAGTGGAGATTGTTGACAAGAATTCTCTAATCTCGATAATGGCCGACGGCCGAAACACATAACAGTGTCTAATTCATCTTAACATAACCTCATTTTTACTCTGTGTCGTTCCATTCCAACGGACTCTCTGTTGAATATTTTGTGTCTCTTTTCGTTGGCGCAGTGCTGGAACAATATATTTTGATGTTTCATAAGCAGCTTGCAAACGATCATTGTGAAAATTAGACAAGGGCATATCATCCTCCCTTCCTTGAAAAGAAACCATCCTCGGTTTTGACATAGGCCTTGCAGATTTCTTCTTGAAAACTCCTACAGTACACTTTATATTCTATGCATCCTTAGTAAGAATCACATAGAACTCACCCTTATGCATAAAAGTGTATGTAACGCCCCATATGTGACTTTCCCAATTTGTACTCCAACTCTTGCCGTTTCCGGCATTAAGTTATATTTATTCCTCGGGTTCGGGTCTTTGTCTCCGTGTGTTGTTTCATTTTCGTGCATCTCATATCATGTCATCACGTGCATTGCATTTGCATACATGTTCATCTCATGCATTCGAGCATTTTCCCCGTTGTCCGTTTTGCATTCCCGCGCTTCGTTCTCCTCCAGTGGCCATTTCTATCTTTCTTTCGTGTGTGGGGATTAAACATTTCCGGATTGGACCGAGACTTGCCATGTGGCCTTGGTTTACTACCGGTAGACCGCCTGTCAAGTTTCGGGTCATTTGGACTTCGTTTGATACTCCAACGGTTAACCGAGGGACCGAAAAGGCCTCGTGTGTGTTGCAGCCCAACACCCCTCCAATTTGGCCCAAAACCCACCAAACTCCGCTCCATCATCTCGGTCGTTCGATCACGATCGTGTGGGCGAAAACCACACCTCATTTGGACTCTCCTAGCTCCCTCTATGCCTATTTAAACACCCCCCTCGTTTTTGGATCGTCCCCTACCTCGAAACCCTAAAAAAAGCGAGATCCACCGCGCCTGGCCGGACACGTCCGTCCTCGGCCGGACACACCGCGCGCAGCCACCGCCGCCACCGCGACCACTGGCAGAGCGCCACGTGGCGCATCCCGCCGCCCGCCGCCGCGCGGCCCGGGGAGCCCGGAGCCGGCCCCCGCGGCCCATCTCCGCCACCGCGCGCCCCGCGCCCTTCTCCTCCCAAGCCGGCCGCCACTCCGCCGCCTCCGCCGCGGGAGCTCGCCGCCGGCGCCGGTCTTCGTATTCGCCGGTCGCCCGGCCCCGGCCGCCACCGGAGCCGCGCTCCTCGCCGCCCTGCCGCCCGGCCCGCGCCGCCGCCGCACGCGCCCGGCCCCGCCGTCCTCTTCCTCCCGGCCGGCGAGCCTCTCCTCCGCGCCAAGTATGTTGCCGGCGAGCTCCAAGTCCACCGCCGTCGAACCTCGGAAAGCGTGCCCGTGAACAGTGCCCCTCGCCTGGATCTGGATCTGGGGTTGACCCCCTCTCCCCCGAAACCCTAATTTCCAAATTTTTATGCAAACTTTGACGCATCATATCTTTGCATCCGTGGCTCCGTTTTGGGCATACGATATATCAGAATCTTCGTCTCAACGAGTACATCATTTCGTTCCATTGCATCATTTGCATTTGAGGTCATCTTGATACCCTAAATGCTGTTAGAAGGAGGCATCGTGAGTTAAATTGTAGATCCGTTAGCTCTACATTGACTTTTGTCATTTTTGCCATGATTATTGTGTGCATGATATGCCTGTGCCCCTTTGGGATGAATTGTTAAGCATGTTGTCTTCTTTCCAGAGGTGCCTCCCATGCATTTTTAGGATGTGTGTATTGTCTTGTGCAAGCTTGCAAAGAGGGGTACCTGAGATTGCTGATTTCAGGGACTTAGTGAAAATCACAAAGTCTGGGATGTTTTAGTTCATGATGCTATATGTCCAGCTTGTTTCCTAGTGATCCGTGCCTCTTTTGAGGATGATCAGTAAGAGTGATTTATTATTCTTGTTGTTCTTAATCAATCCATGTCTTTACTTGTTATGTGGGAGCACCCTAGGTTGACTCAATCGAGCTCAACTTTTGCATAGTTGTTGATTTGGGCAGATCGTGAACTCTTTTGCGATTTTGCCGGAGCTATTGCTAGTGATCCATGCATGCTATGCCACTGTTCTTGCCATGTCTAGCTAGCATTTTGTACCTTCTTTATTGATATATGCTTGCCTTGCCATGAATTGCAGCGTAGTGAGAGCATCGAGCTCGTTTACATGCCTCCGTGAGTTATAATTTCAGCATGTCCCAGTTTTCAGTAAGTCTGAAAACTAATTGTGTTTCATCGATGTTCGTGTGCTTGTTTGAGTATTTTGTGAACCCTTTTGGCCCCAGGTCATTTTGGGTGTTTTGTTAAGCTTGTGGAGTAGCTCCATGCCATGCTCTTGCTTGCCATGTTCAGGTTGTGCTTCATATTGTTTTGCTGCTCCGAAGAGAGCATCGTGGTCTGAAATTCCAGACTAGCGTTAATTTCGCTTAGTCTGAAATCTGTTTTGCTTATTCAGTTTTGCCATGCTTGTTTGAACCCCTTAGTGGATGAATTTGCCTATGCCTCAGTCCTGGTGATTTGTTAAGCTTCTTGTGTACATCCCTGCCATGCAATTTGTTTTCATGTTTGGTGGGTGTAGCATGTTCATCTCGTTGCATTTAGGAGCCTACTTGTTGTAAATCGCAGATCGGCTCGTTTCGTAAAACGCTTGCCATTTCCAAACCGTAGCTCCGATTCCTTTGATCTTTATATTGTTTTCAGGGGATTTCTTCCCCTCTATCCAGTGGCACACTTGGTTTTCCAAGTTGAGGCCAGGTTCATGCATTTCCTGTCACGTCTTGCATTTTGCATCCTGCATCGCATCCCGCATAGCATGTCATCTTCGCATATTATTGGTTGCCCTTGCACGTGGTTGATTGTATCCTTGTTGCTTGTTTGTGTTGTTGGGTAGAGCCGGGAGACGAGTTCGCTAATGAGGAGCCCGTTGAGTTTGCTTTTGAGGATCCAGTCAACTCTGACAACTGTGTAGGCAAGATGATCATACCCTCGAAATCACTACTATCTTTGCTATGCTAGTTTGCTCGCTCTTTTGCTTTGCCAATGCTACGATGCCTACCACTTGCTTGTCAGCCTTCCAATTGCCATGATTGATCCTCTAACCCACCTTTGTCCTAGCAAACCGTTGATTGGCTATGTTACCGCTTTGCTCAGCCCCTTCTTATAGCGTTGCTAGTTGCAGGTGAAGATTGGAGCCGTTCCTTGTTGAAACACTTATTTTTCTTGTTGGGATATCATTATATTGCCATGTTATCTTTATTCATCTATATACTTGGTAAAGGGTGGAAGGCTCGGCCTCTCGCCTAGTGTTTTGTTCCACTCTTGCCGCCCTAGTTTCCGTCATATCGGTGTTATGTTCCCGGATTGTTGCATCCCTTACGCGGTTGGGCTATAATGGGAACCCCTTGATAGTTCGCCTTGATTAAAGCTTTTCCAGCAATGCCCAACATTGGTTTTACCATTTGCCACCTACCCCTTTTCCCCTTGGGTTTCCGGAGCCCGAGGGTCATCTTTATTTTAGCCCCCCACGGGCCAGTGCTCCTCTGAGTGTTGGTCCGGAACGTCAGCCGCCGGTGGCCACCAGGGGCAACTCTGGGCTGGCCTACCGGAAGTTTAGACAATCTGAGTGTGCCCTGAGAAAGAGATATGTGCAGCTCCTATCGGGATTTGTCGGCACATTCGGGCGGTGTTGCTGGACTAGTTTTGACCTGTCGAATCATCTTGTTATACCGAGATACCGAGTCTGATCGGTGTGTCTTGGGTGGAGGTCTATTCCTTCGTTGACCGTGAGAGCTTGTTATGGGCTAAGTTGGGACCCCCCTGCAGGGATTGATCTTTCGAAAGCTGTGCCCGCGGTTATGGGCAGATGGGAATTTGTTAATGTCCGGTTGTAGATAACTTGAACCTTAATTAATTAAAATGAATCAACTGAGTGTGTTGCCGTGATGGCCTCTTCTCGGCGGAGTCCGGGAAGTGGACACGGCGTTGGAGTCATGTTTGCGTAGGCTGCTCTCTAGTTTCTCGCTCGTGCTTTGCTCTCTCTTCTCGCTCTCTTTTGCGAATAAGTTAGCCACCATACATGCTAGTCGCTTGATGCAGCTCCACTTATTCATTACCCCTTTCCTACCTATTAAGCTTAAATAGTCTTGATCGCGAGGGTGCGAGATTGCTGAGTCCCTGTGGCTCACAGATTACTATTACACCAGATGCAGGGATAGATGATACCTCTCCGGATGGCGCGCTCGAGCTGAAGTGGGAGTACAACGAGGACTCTCAGCGTTACTATGTGTCTTTTCCTAATGATCAGTAGGGATGCCTATTCGGGGTTAGATTCAGGGCCTTGTCGCTTGTTGGGGGTCTTTTCTATTTTGGCGCCGTAGTCGGGCCATGAGTGATTGTATGATGGATGTTATTTATGTACTTTGATGTGACGTGGCGAGTGTAAGCCAACTATGCTTTATTCCCCTTTATGTTATATGTACATGGGATGTGTGATGATTCCCGACTTGCGACATTGCTTTCAATGCGGCTATGCCTCTAAGTCGTGCCTCGACACGTGGGAGATATAGCCGCATTGAGGGCGTTACAAGTTGGTAATCAGAGCCTTCCCCGACCTTAGGAGCCCCCATTGCTTGATCATTTTTAGCAGCCGAGTTGTGTCTAGAAAAAAATGTTTTTGAGTCCTTAGGAATTATATATCGGAGAGCTTAGGAATTCTTTTTACTTCCCAGTCTCCTCATCGCTCTGGTAAGGCATCCTGACGTAGAGTTTTGACTCTTCTCTTCTCAAATTTCACTAAAAAAAATTTAGGATCACGCGAGTATCTTGGTTTTGTTCCGATGGCTTATGATGAGAATATTGTCTTGGTGCCTCCTGTCAGGGGTTTAGTGGAAGTGTCCCGGGGAGTTGAGCTCTGAGGTGTTGTCATCATAATTCTATCGTTGCAATTCTGGTATACTTGAGATATGTGCGCAACATCGAAAATCTCCTTTATGCAGTTTGTTGGTGAGATAACCTCGACGCCACCCAGTACTGGGGCGGGAGTTCGGGAGTATCACCATAACTTGTATAACGGATGCTTTTCGAAGGTTGAGATAGATGGTTTCCGAAGGTTTCTTGGTTATGTGTTGAAGGATGGATGCAGCTGGATGTAGGATTTGCTAGCTTGGGTGAGATATTATGCTTCCCCTGTATCCCCAACACCTGATTGCATAACCGGAAAATTTCGGGAGTTTCATAGGTGGGAATTCAAGTAGCCTTAGGATATCTTTCCAACGGATATATGATGTGAAATTAGGGTACGACGTCTAGTGGTTCGCCTATTCACGGTCGATTTTACAGTGGCCTCGTTGTGTCTTAAAGAGTCCTTGGCTATGCTGACTCGGGGACGCTTCGTATGTCATGTGCACTGCCTTGTACATGATGGTGCTGTACGGTCGAGCCCGTGTAGGTCCCACCACGAAAACTTCAGACGAAATTTCTATCATATATTTGTTCCGGCTTATTCCGCAAGCCAACCCTTGGTTTTATTTTCAGTTGTGGCATTCGTTCTGCTTCGACGTCATATGTTGATTCCATCCCTCGTTGATGTACCTCTTCTACCTGATTCTTCGTGGCTTCGCAATTTAGGAATATGTGACCACTTCAAGAGAAGTGCATTCGTTCATTTTGTTCGGATGTGAAGACTTTATGTTGCAATTTTCATTCCATTGGATTCACCTTCAATATTTCTCTATTTGTGTGCTAACGGTGGTCAACCTCTTCAGGATGGCTCCCGCTAAGAGCACCAGTCAGAACCAGAATCAAGATCCGCGGCCACCTCCGCCTCCTCCGGAAGCATGGCAAGCTGTGTTGGCCGCTACTAATGCAAATACACAGCTGATCATGCAAATCATCCAAGAGCGGAATCAAAGCAGTCAAGGGAATCAAGGCAACAACCAGAACCATTTTGCAACTCTGAATCAGTTCCTCGCAAATGGTCCAAAGACGTTCAGCAACTGCGTTGAGGCTACCGATGCTAATGATTGGTTAGTCGATCTGGGCAAGCATTTTGAATGCAGCAACGTCAAACCTGAAGATTTCGTCAAGTTCGCGTCTTTCCAGCTCAAGGATCAGGCCGCAGAGTGGTTTCAGCAGTACCGGGGTTCCAGAGGTGGACGTTTGATCACTTGGGATGATTTCCGTCGTGATTTCCGAGCTCATCACATCCCTCAGAGTGTGACGGAAAGCAAACGTGAAGAATTCCGCAATCTGAAGCAAGGCTCTTTGTCTGTCTATGACTACAACAAGTTGTTCCAGAAGCTCGCCCGTTTTGCCAAGCAGGATGTTCCTGATGAGAAGAGCATGATCCATCAGTTCAGAGGTGGTCTCCGTGAAGAAATTCAGCTTGCTCTGTCCTCTTCGAGCCGCTGAGATACGGTGAGTTCTACAACATGGCACTGAAGCAAGAGGCTGCTCAGTTAAGGTGTGATGCTTCCAGGAAGCGAGTCAGAGACACTACACCTTCTTCCTCTACTCAAGTGGCCAAGCAGCAGAAGTATTGGCTTCCTCCTCCTCCGTTCCGTCAGCCGTATCAGCAGAAGAGCAAAGGTGGCAGTGGTTCATCCCACCCACCCAACCCAGGCTTTCAGAACAAGACTTCGTCTCAAGCTTCAAGATCGAGTGCTCCGTACCACCATCCGCTCTCAGAGGTCACGTGCAACAAGTGCCAACAGAAGGGTCACTACGCCAACAAGTGTTTCAACCAGAGGCGTCTTCCTCCTCCTCCTCCTGTCAGATCGGCAAGTACAGCTGTGGTCAAGCATAATCCCAAGCACGCCAAGGTCAACTTGCTGAATGCAGCTCAGGCAGAGGACTCGCCAGATGTGATTATGGGTAACCTTCCTGTTAACGATGTTCCCGCTAAAGTACTTTTTGATACTGGTGCATCACATTGTTTTATCTCGAAACCTTTTGCATCCAAGCACGGGTGGTTTTCTCAAGTTATGCATAAGCCATTAGCAGTCGTCTCTCCGAGTAAATGCTTGCTTGCTAACTACGAAGTTCCGGATATTTCTATCTCGCTGGGTGACTTTAAGTTTCTGGCTTCCCCAATGATTCTTGGTAATTCTGATATCGATCTTATTCTTGGGATGGACTGGCTCTCTAAACATAAAGCTCAGCTTGATTGTGCGGCCAAGCAGATTCAACTGACTCATTCGTCTGAGGAAGTAATTGTCTTTGCTGCTCGGGATAATACCATCCGGTTGTTCTCTCTCAGTGAAAAGGGTGAATTGGATGCTATTTCGCAGATTCCGGTTGTTTGTGAGTATCAAGACGTCTTCCCAGAAGAACTCCCAGGCATGCCTCCAAACCGGCCGGTTGAATTTGTTATTGAACTTGAGCCCGGTACGGAACCTATGTGCAAACGTCCTTACAAGCTCGGCCCCGAAGAGTTGAAGGAGTTGAAGAAACAACTCGATGTTCAGGAAAGAATGGGTCTCATTCGGCCTAGTACTTCTCCGTGGGGTTGTGGTGTTCTTTTTGTGAAGAAGAAGGATGGAACGGACCGACTTTGTGTTGATTATCGTCCATTGAACAAGAAGACCATCAAGAACAAATACCCACTTCCCAACATTAATGAGCTGTTTGAACAACTCAAGGGTGCCCAAGTATTCTCCAAGCTTGACCTCCGTATGGGTTATCATCAGATTCGTATTCGTGAACAAGATATTCCCAAGACGGTGTTCAGAACAAGCTATGGGTCATATGAATACACTTTCATGTCTTTTGGCCTCGCCAACGCTCCTCCGACATTCTCTCGCATGATGAACTTCATCTTCAACCCCTACACCAATGACTTCGTTTTGGTCTATCTCGACAACATTCTGGTTTTCTTGAAGAATAAGGAAGATCATGCCAAACACTTGCGTTTGGTTCTTGACAAGCTCAGGGAACATCAGTTCTACGCCAAGTTCTCCAAGTGTGAATTTTGGCTCGATGAGGTTCTTTATCTTGGTCATATCATCTCTGCCAAGGGCATTTCCGTGGATCCTGAGAAGGTGTCTGCAATTGTTAATTGGGAACCTCCTCAGAATGTGAAGCAACTCCGTAGCTTCCTCGGTCTCGCAAGCTACTGCCGAAGATTCGTTGAAAACTTTTCCAAGATCGCGAAGCCTCTCTCAAATCTTCTTCAGAAGCACGTCAAGTACGTTTGGTCTCCGGAGTGTGATATTTCTTTCAACGCTTTGAAAGAGAAATTGATCACTGCTCCAGTTCTGACTCCGCCTGATGAAACCAAGCCGTACGAGGTCTTTTGTGATGCCTCTCTCCAAGGTCTAGGTGATGTACTGATGCAAGAGAAGAAAGTGGTTGCTTATACCTCTCGCCAGTTGAAGCCTAATGAGAAGAACTACCCCACTCATGATCTCGAGTTGGCGGCAGTTGTGCACGCTTTGTTGACTTGGAGACATCTTCTATTGGGAAGGAAAGTGGACATTTTCACTGATCACAAGAGTCTCAAGTACATCTTCACCCAGCCTAATCTCAACCTCAGACAGACTCGATGGGTCTAAATGATTCAAGAGTACAATCCGAGTATCGAGTATACTCCAGGCAAGGCTAATGTGATTGCTGACGCTTTGAGCAGAAAAGCATATTGCAACAGTCTGATTCTCAAGCCTTATCAACCCGAGCTTTGTGAAGCTTTCCGCAAACTTAATCTGCAAGTTGTCCCTCAAGGTTTCCTCGCCAACCTTCAAGTCTCTCCTACCTTGGAAGACCAGATTCGCCAAGCCCAGCTTCTTGATGCTATGGTGAAAAAGGTGAAGATTGGTATTGCAAAGAGTCAGTCCAAGTACAAGTGCTACCGACTTGATGACAAGGACACTCTCTTCTTCGAGGATCGAATTGTTGTGCCCAAAGGTGAACTTCGTATAGTGATCATGAACGAGGCTCACAACTCTCTCCTCTCCATCCACCCTGGTAGCACGAAGATGTATCAAGATCTGAAGCAAACTTATTGGTGGACTCAAATGAAGCGTGAGATTGCTCAATTCGTGAATGAATGTGATGTCTGCAGAAAAGTGAAGGTAGAACACCAAAGGCCAGCAGGTCTCCTCCAACCTCTTGCCATTCCAGAATGGAAGTTTGACCACATTGAAATGGACTTCGTGACTGGGTTTCCAAAGTCCAAGCATGGCAATGATGCTATATTAGTTGTCATTGACAAGCTCACCAAAGTGGCTCATTTCCTGCCTATCAAAGAGTCAATCACTGCAGCTCAATTGGCGGAACTCTACACCTCTCCAATTGTCTCTCTGCACGGTATTCCTCAAGTGATATCTTCAGACCGTGGCAGCATCTTTACCTCCAAGTTTTGGGATTCTTTTCAGAAGGCCATGGGCACCAGCATTCGCTTCAGCACTGCTTTCCATCCTCAAACTAGCGGTCAAGTCGAGCGTGTCAACCAGATTCTTGAAGATATGCTCAGGGCTTGTGTTATCTCCTTCGGCATGAAGTGGGAGGATTGTCTTCCTTATGCTGAATTCTCGTACAACAACAGTTTCCAAGCAAGTTCGGGCAAGGCCCCTTTTGAAATTCTGTATGGTAGGAAGTGCCGTACACCTCTCAACTGGTCTGAAACCGGTGAACGTCAGCTGCTGGGTAATGACCTAATCACAAAGGCAGAAGAAATGTGCAAGGTCATTCGTGATAACCTCAAAGCAGCCCAATCCCGCTAGAAGAGCTACTATGATAGTAAGCACCGTGATTTGGCTTTCGAGATCGGAGATCATGTCTACCTCCGCGTCTCTCCTATGAAAGGGACTCGTCGCTTCGGTATCAAAGGGAAGCTTGCCCCCAGATACGTCGGGCCTTTCAAGATTGTTAGCAAGAGAGGCGACCTCGCCTATCAACTCGAGCTTCCTGCAAACTTTGCCAATGTTCATGATGTGTTCCATGTCTCCCAACTCCGAAACTGCTTCAAGACGCCTGAACGCACAGTCAACTTTGAGGACATTGAGCTCCAAGAAGATCTCTCCTATCGTGAGCACCCAGTTGCAATCCTGGAAGAGACTGAACGCAGAACTCGCAACAAGTCAATCAAATTTCTCAAAGTCAAGTGGTCACACCATTCCGACCGTGAAGCTACCTGGGAATGCGAGGATCACCTCCGTTCTGAGTACCCGGAGTTCTTTCAGTCCTAGATCTCGGGACGAGATCTTTTCGTAGTGGTGGAGTGTTGTAACGCCCCATATGTGACTTTCCCAATTTCTACTCCAACTCTTGCCGTTTCCGGCATTAAGTTATATTTATTCCTCGGGTTCGGGTCTTTGTCTCTGTGTGTTGTTTCATTTTCGTGCATCTCATATCATGTCATCATGTGCATTGCATTTGCATACATGTTCATCTCATGCATTCGAGCATTTTCCCCGTTGTCCGTTTTGCATTCTGGCGCTTCGTTCTCCTCCGGTGGCCATTTCTAGCTTTCTTTCACGTGTGGGGATTAAACATTTCCAGATTGGACCAAGACTTGCCATGCGGCCTTGGTTTACTACCGGTAGACCGCCTGTCAAGTTTCGGGTCATTTGGACTTCATTTGATACTCCAATGGTTAACCGAGGGACCGAAAGGGCCTCGTGTGTGTTGCAGCCCAACACCCCTCCAATTTGGCCCAAAACCCACCAAACTCTGCTCCATCGTCTCGGTCGTTCGATCACGATCGTGTGGGCAAAAACCGCACCTCATTTGGACTCTCCTAGCTCCCTCTATGCCTATTTAAACACCCCCCTCATTTTTGGATCGTCCCCTACCTCGAAACCCTAAAAAAAGCGAGATCCACCGCGCCCGGCCGGACACGTCCGTCCCCGGCCGGACACACCGTGTGCAGCCGCCGCCGCCACCGCGACCACTGGCAGAGCGCCATGTGGCGCATCCCGCCGGCCGCCGCCGCGCGGCCCGGGGAGCCCGGAGCCGGACCCCGCGGCCCATCTCCGCCACCGCGCGCCCCGCGCCCTTCTCCTCCCAGGACGGCCGCCACTCCGCTGCCTCCTCCGTGGGAGCTCGCCGCCGGCGCCGGTCTTCGTCGTCGCCGGTCGCCCCGGCCGCCACCGGAGCCGCGCTCCTCGCCCCCCTGCCGCCCGGCCCGCGCCGCCGCCGCGCGTGCCCGGCCCCGCCGTCCTCTTCCTCCCGGCCGGCGAGCCTCTCCTCCGCGCCAAGTACGTCGCCGGCGAGCTCCAAGTCCGCCGCCGTCGAACCTCGGGAAGCGTGCCCATGAACAGTGCCCCTCGCCTGGATCTGGATCTGGGGTTGACCCCCTCTCCCCCGAAACCCTAATTTCCAGATTTTTATGTGAACTTTGACGCATCATATCTTTGCTTCCGTGGCTCCGTTTTGGACATATGATATATCAAAATCTTCGTCTCGACGAGTACATCATTTCGTTCCATTGCGTCATTTGCATTTGAGGTCATCTTGATACCCTAAATGCTGTTAGAAAGAGGCATCATGAGTTAAATTGCAGATCCGTTAGCTCTACATTGACTTTTGTCATTTTTGCCATGATTATTGTGTGCATGATATGCCTGTGCCCCTTTGGGATGAATTGTTAAGCATGTTCTCTTCTTTCCAGAGGTGCCTCCCATGCATTTTTAGGATGTGTGTGTTGTCTTGTGTAAGCTTGCAAAGAGGGGTACCTGAGATTGCTGATTTCAGGGACTTAGTGAAAATCACTAAGTCTGGGATGTTTTAGTTCATGATGCTATATGTCCAGCTTGTTTCCTAGTGATCCGTGCCTCTTTTGAGGATGATCAGTAAGAGTGATTTGTTATTATTGTTGTGCTTAATCCATCCATGTCTTTACTTGTTATGTGGGAGCACCCTACGTTGACTCAATCGAGCTCAACTTTTGCATAGTTGTTGATTTGGGCAGATCGTGAACTCTTTTGCGATTTTGCCGGAGCTATTGCTAGTGATCCATGCATGCTATGCCATTGTTCTTGCCATGCCTAGCTAGAATTTTGTACCTTATTTATGGATATATGATTTCCTTGCCATGACTTGCAGCGTAGTGAGAGCATCGAGCTCGTTTACATGCCTCCGTGAGTTATAATTTCAGCATGTCCCAGTTTTCACTAAGTCTGAAAACTGATTGTGTTTCATCGATGTTCGTGTGCTTGTTTGAGTATTTTGTGAACCCTTTTGGCCCCCGGTCATATTGGGTGTTTTGTTAAGCTTGTTGAGTAGCTCCATGCCATGCTCTTACTTTCCATGTTCAGGTCGTGCTTCATGTTGTTTTGCTGCTCCGAAGAGAGCATCGTGGTCTGAAATTCCAGACTAGCGTTAATTTCGCTAAGTCTGAAATCTGTTTTGCTTATTCAGTTTTGCCATGCTTGTTTGAACCCCTTAGTGGATGAATTTGCCTATGCCTCAGTCCTGGTGATTTGTTAAGCTTCTTGTGTACATCCCTGCCATGCAATTTGTTTTCATGTTTGGTGGGTGTAGCATGTTCGTCTCGTTGCATTTAGGAGCCTACTTGCTGTAAATCGCAGATCGGCTCGTTTCGTAAAACGCTTGCCATTTCCAAACCGTAGCTCCGATTCCTTTGATCTTTATATTGTTTTCAGCGGATTTCTTCCCCTCTATCCAGTGGCACACTTGGTTTTCCAAGTTGAGGCCAGGTTCATGCATTTCCTGTCACGTCTTGCATTTTGCATCCCGCATCGCATCCCGCATAGCATGTCATCTTCGCATATTATTGGTTGCCCTTGCACGTGGTTGATTGTATCCTTGTTGCTTGTTTGTGTTGTTGGGTAGAGACAGGAGACGAGTTCGCTAACGAGGAGCCCGTTGAGTTTTCTTTTGAGGATCCAGTCAACTCTGACAACTGTGTAGGCAAGATGATCATACCCTCGAAATCACTACTATCTCTCCTATGCTAGTTTGCTCGCTCTTTTGCTTTGCCAATGCTATGATGCCTACCACTTGCTTGTCAGCCTTCCAATTGCCATGATTGATCCTCTAACCCACCTTTGTCCTAGCAAACCGTTGATTGGCTATGTTACCGCTTTGCTCAGCCCCTTCTTATAGCGTTGCTAGTTGCAGGTGAAGATTGGAGCCGTTCCTTGTTGAAACACTTATTTTTCTTGTTGGGATATCATTATATTGCCATGTTATCTTTATTCATCTATATACTTGGTAAAGGGTGGAAGGCTCGGCCTCTCGCCTAGTGTTTTGTTCCACTCTTGCCGCCCTAGTTTCCGTCATATCGGTGTTATGTTCCCGGATTGTTGCGTCCCTTACGCGGTTGGGCTATAATGGGAACCCCTTGATAGTTCGCCTTGATTAAAGCTTTTCCAGCAATGCCCAACATTGGTTTTACCATTTTCCACCTACCCCTATTTCCCTTGGGTTTCCGGAGCCCGAGGGTCATCTTTATTTTAGCCCCCCACGGGCCAGTGCTCCTCTGAGTGTTGGTCCGGAACGTCAGCCGCCGGTGGCCACCAGGGGCAACTCTGGGCTGGCCTACCGGAAGTTTAGACAATCTGAGTGTGCCCTGGGAAAGAGATATGTGCAGCTCCTATCGGGATTTCTCGGCACATTCGGGTGGTGTTGCTGGACTAGTTTTGACCTGTCGAATCATCTTGTTGTACCGAGATACCGAGTCTGATCGGTGTGTCTTGGGTGGAGGTCTATTCCTTCGTTGACCGTGAGAGTTTGTTATGGGCTAAGTTGGGACCCCCCTGCAGGGATTGATCTTTCGAAAGTCGTGCCCACGGTTATGGGCAGATGGGAATTTGTTAATGTCCGGTTGTAGATAACTTGAACCTTAATTAATTAAAATGAATCAACTGAGTGTGTTGCCGTGATGGCCTCTTCTCGGCGGAGTCCGGGAAGTGGACACGGCGTTGGAGTCATGTTTGCGTAGGCTGCTCTCTAGTTTCTCGCTCGTGCTTTGCTCTCTCTTCTCGCTCTCTTTTGCGAATAAGTTAGCCACCATACATGCTAGTCGCTTACTGCAGCTCCACTTATTCATTACCCCTTTCCTACCTATTAAGCTTAAATAGTCTTGATCGTGAGGGTGCGAGATTGCTGAGTCCCTGTGGCTCACAGATTACTATTACACCAGATGCAGGGACAGATGATACCTCTCCGGATGGCGCGCTTGAGCTGAAGTGGGAGTACGACGAGGACTCTCAGCGTTACTATGTGTCTTTTCCTGATGATCAGTAGGGATGCCTATTCGGGGTTAGATTCAGGGCCTTGTCACTTGTTGGGGGTCTTTTCTATTTTGGCGCCGTAGTCGGGCCATGAGTGATTGTATGATGGATGTTATTTATGTACTTTGATGTGACGTGGCGAGTGTAAGCCAACTATGCTTTATTCCCCTTTATGTTATATGTACATGGGATGTGTGATGATTCCCGACTTGCGACATTGCTTTCAATGCGGCTATGCCTCTAAGTCGTGCCTCGACACGTGGGAGATATAGTCGCATCGAGGGCGTTACAGTGTACCTCTTTGTTCGCCCATGATGAAGAGCGTTAACATCATGCTGCCACGGACGCCCCAAAATAAGGCGACAAACATGTAGTGGCATAACGTCGCATTCCACCTTATCAATATAGCCATCAACGGAAAAAGGAACCTTCACCCTGTGAGTTACCTTCACTTTTCCAACATCATTTATCCACTTCATATAGTATCGCTTTGGGTGCTCCCATGTTGGCAACAGAGGAGACTCCACCACATCCTTGCTAATCATGTTGCTAGCACTACCACCATCAATTATCATTTTGCAAACTTCTCCCTTGCTCGTACATGCAGTTTGAAAAATACTCCGTCGTTGTCCTTATTCAACAATGGTCTTGTCATCTCGCTGGACCTTATGTGCTAGCAAACTCTCCATATCAGGATCATCTTGAGGATAACATAATATGGTATCACCATGACCTCTTTCAATTCCATCCTCTAACTTAGGCGTCTCATCTTCAGATTCTGAAATATATTCTGCACCAACTAGTAGAACCCTTCGTTGATTGGAACATTCATGCTTCATGTGTCCACGTCCTCCACACTTGTGGCAAATAATATTACAATGATGAGATGAAGACGCATTAGATGAAACCTGAGAAACCTCCTTTGACGCAACCACCACTTTGCTCTGTTCAATGCTTCCCGACTTATAAGAAGGAGTCGGTTTAGCACTAAACCCACCATCAATAGGAGAAAAACCACGTCGCCCACTGTTGTAAGTTGGACGAGTATCTGAAGCTTGCTTCTCCAGAACCCAACATTCAGCATGCTCCGCTTGATGAAGCAACTCATGAATATCATTATATTGCATTAAATCAACACGGTCGCGAATCTTTTCTTCTAACCCCTCAAAGAAACGTACCATGGTCGCCTCCGCAGACTCACGCACGGCTGTATGGATCATAAAAACTTGCATCTCCTTATAGTACTCATCAACTGATTTCGTACCTTGGACTAGACGATGCAGTCTACTATGAAGCTGACAAGTGCAGTAAGCATGCACAAAATGTTCCCTCATGATTCGTTTCATGTCATCCCATGTCGCTGGTCGCTCATTAGTACGGTTCTTATTATCCCACCATACAAGAGCATACTCTGTAAATTCTAGAGATGCAACATGAACCTTCTTCTCTTCAGAGTAGTTGTGACCGTCAAAAATCTGATTTACGCGCATCTCCCGCTCCAAATATTTCTCCGGGTCAGCACAATGTCCCAAGAATTCAGGTATAGTTATCTTGATTCGACCCAAACCATCATCCTCGTGGGCACCATTGCCGCCATAGTCACGGCGCTGCCCAGCATGGCGGTGAGCCCCAGCATCATGCCGTGGTCAGTGAGGTAAGCCTCCCTGGGCATCGGAATCCTCAGAAAAATCACAATCATCATCATTGTCGCGGTCACGACGTCGTCGTGGTGAGCGGGACTGTCGGGGTGCCACATCTCTCACCTGAAGGCGCTGAACTACTGCAGTGAGCCGATTAAGACTTGCAGTCACCACCTGTAGACTCTCAGTGCGCTGTCAGTCGCTAGCAGTTAAACGCTCGTTCAACCTGTCCTCAACGCCAACAATATTTGCAGACAACTCCTCAACCCTTGTCCCAAGCTTCTTGTTCGCTCCCTAGATCAACATCAGATGGATACGCAAATCATCACTTATACTCAGATCCTCCGGAAGTTCATCGCCCTCCCCATGATCAGATTTCTCATACTGCGAGTTCGCCATCTTTCAAACAATTGAATCAAATAGCCGAGGAAAAAAATTGTATTGTGATCAACCTTGCTCTGAATACCACTTGATGTGGAGCGACCCTCGAGGAGATGGTCAATCCGTTGTTGGCCCGATCTCTGACGGCACAAAACTCCATCGTGCAAGTAATTGTAGCAGGTTTACGAAGATGCTCGCGAATCCTGCGAAAACAACAAGCCAACCCCTCGATCCGAAGGAATAATGTGGACGAACTGTATAGGCTCAGCTTGTAATCTCCTACACGTCGCGTCGCAGGAACTCACACGCCAGTAGAGATTGTTGACAAGAATTCTCTAATCTCGATAATGGCCGATGGTCGAAACACGTAATGGTGTCTAATTCATCTTAACATAACCTCGTTTTCACTATGTATCGTTCCATTCCAATGGACTCTCTGGTGAATATTTTGTGTCTTTTTCGTTGGCGCAGTGCTGGAACAATATATTTTGATGTTTCATAAGCAGCTTGGAAACGATCATTGTGAAAATTAGACAAGGGCATATCATCCTCCCTTCCTTGAAAAGAAACTGTCCTCGGTTTTGACTTAGGCCTTGCAGATTTCTTCTTGAACACTTCTACAGTACAGTTTATATTCTGTGCATCCTTAGGAAGAATCGCATAGAACTCACCCTTATGCATAAAAGTGTACCTGTTTGTTCGCCCATGAGGAAGAGCGTTAACATCATGCTGCCACGGACGCCCCAAAATAATGTGACAAACATGTAGTGGAATAACGTCGCATTCCACCTTATCAATATAGCCATCAACAGAAAAACGAACCTTCACCCTATGAGTTACCTTCACTTTGCCAACATAATTTATCCACTTCATGTAGTATGGCCTTGGGTGCTCCCATGTTGGCAACACAAGAGACTCCACCACATCCTATCTAATCATGTTGCTAGCACTGCCACCATCAATTATCAGTTTGCAAACTTCTCCCTTGATCGTAGATGCAGTTTGAAAAATACGTCGTCGTTGTCCTTGTTCAACAATGGTCTTGTCATCTCGCTGGACCTTATGTGCTAGCAAACTCTCCATATCAGGATCATCTTGAGGATAACATAATATGGTATCACCATGACCTCTTTCAATTCCATCCTCTAACTTAGGCGTCTCATCTTCAGATTCTGAAATATATTCTGCATCAACTAGTAGAACCCTTCGTTGATTGGAACATTCATGCTTCATGTGTCCACGTCCTCCACACATGTGGCAAAAAATATTACGATGATGAGATGAAGACGCATTAGATGAAACCTGAGAAACCTCCTTTGACGCAGCCACCACTTTGCTCTGTTCAATGCTTCCCGACTTATAAGGAGTCGGTTTAGCACTAAACCCACCATCAATAGGAGAAGAACCACGTCGCCCACTGTTGTAAGTTGGACGAGTCTCTGAAGCTTGCTTCTCCAATACCCAACATTCAGCATGCTCCGCTTGACGAAGCACCTCACGAATATCAGTATATTGCATTAAATCAACACGGCCGTGAATCTTTTCTTCTAACCCCTCAAAGAAATGTACCATGGTCGCCTCCACAGACTCACGCACAGCTGTACGGACCATAAAAACTTGCATCTCCTTATAGTACTCATCAACTGATTTCGTACCTTGGACTAGACGACGCAGTCTACTATGAAGCTGACAAGTGTACTAAGCAGGCACAAAATGTTCCCTCATGATTCGCTTCATGTCAGCCCATGTCGTTGATCGCTCATTAGTACGGTTCTTATTATCCCACCATACAAGAGCATACTCTGTAAATTCTAGAGATGCAACACGAACCTTCTTCTCTTTGGAGTAGTTGTGACCGTCAAAATCTGATTTACGCATTTCTCCCACACCAAATATTTCTCCGGGTCAGCACAACGTCCCGAGAATCCAGGTATGGTTATCTTGATTCAACCCAAACCATCATCCTCGTGGGTACCATTGCCTCCATAGCCACGGCGCTGCCCAGCATGGCGGTGAGCCCAAGCATCATGCCGTGGTCGGTGAGGTAAGCCTCCACGGGCATCGAAATCCTCAGAAAAATCACCATCATCATCATTGTCGCGGTCATGACGTCGTCGTGGTGAGCGGGACTATCGGGGTGCCACATCTCTCGCCTGAAGGCGCTGAACTGCTGCGGTGAGCCGATTAAGAATCGTAGTCACCACGTCTAGACTCTCGGTGCGCTGTCGGTCGCTAGAAGTCAAATGCTCGTTCAACCTGTCCTCGACGCCAACAATATTTGCAGACAACTCCTCAAACATTTCCCAAGCTTCTTGTTCGCTCCCTTGATCAACATCAAATGGATACGCAAATCATCACTTATATTCAGATCCTTCGGAAGTTCATCGCCCTCCTCATGATCAGATTTCTCATGCTGCGGGTTCGCCATCTTTCAAACAATTGAATCAAATGGCCGAGGAAAAAAATTGTACCATGATCAACCTTGCTCTGAATACCACTTGATGTGGAGCGAACCTCGAGGCGAGGGTCAATCCGTTGTTGGCCCGATCTTTCACGGCACAAAACTCCATCGCGCAAGTAATTGTAGCAGGTTTACGAAGATGCTCGCAAATCCCGCGAAAACAACACGCCAACCCCTCGATCCGAAGGAATAACGTGTACGAACTGTATAGGCTCAGCTTGTAATCTCCTACACGTCGCGTCGTAGGAACTCACATGCCAGTATAGATTGTTAACAAGAATTCTCTAATCTCGGTAATGGCCGACGGCCGAAACACATAACGGTGTCTAATTCATCTTAACATAACGTTGTTTTCACTATGTGTTGTTCCATTCCAACGGACTCTCTGGTGAATATTTTGTGTCTCTTTCCGTTGGCATAGTGCTAGAACAATATATTTTGATGTTTCATAAGCAGCTTGCAAACGATCATTGTGAAAATTAGACAAGGGCATATCACTAAACTTGTTCCAAAGATCCACAGAAAAGATGATAGCATCAACGCAAACATGGCAAGTGATATGAACAGATTTCAGACTTAGTGAAATTACATGGCATGGTAGAGACAAATTTATGATAGCATGTTTACAAGCTTGGGGCACTCATCACAGTGCATATCATGGCATAATAATGCAACCCACAGCAAGAAGACACATTTAAGAAGCAAATAATGGCAAGAGCATGGTCATAGGATGCATAGATCTCTAGTTATACACATGGCAAAATAGAACTTACTGTTAATAGATGGACAACAACATTATTTAGCAACTAGAGAGCATGGCAATGACAAGCTATAGTGCCCCATAATTACAAACAAGGGCATGGATGGATAGAGCATAACAATATCTACAAAACATCCTTACTGAGCATCTACAAAATATGCATGGATTCGCTTGTAGCATCAAGTTAACATGGCAACATAATGTAGCAGGTTCAGACTTAGCAGAAAACACTAAGTCACTGAAATCAGCAACAGCAAGTAGCCTACTTTGCATGCTTATGCTAGTCACCACATGGCACATACAAATACAAGGGTAGCACCACTGTAAAGATGGCATGAAGATGCTCCTAAAACATGTTGACATGATGCTCAAAAGAGAAAACACACAAAATGCTATGAAAAAGACAAAACAGGAAGTTATGACAGTTTCCAGTAGAAAACATTATTTAACAATTTTTCAACAATGAGTAGGGCATCAAGATGGATAGTAGCATGCAAGAAAATTGCACCAACATGTAGAGAATCACGAGATGAACATTTTGATATATTATGCACGCAAAACGGAGCTACGAGCAGGAAGTTATGACATGACAAAGATGCACACATGGAATTGCATATCTGGGACTTGGAAGAATTTCGACCTCGCGGAAAAGTGGACAGGGACGTTCAGGGACGGAGTGGTGCGGGGACGGGTGGAGGCGTTTGGATTGGGGACCGGTGGATCTCATCCACGTGAGCTCCGGCGAGGGCAGAGGTAACTCCGGCGAGACGTGGGGCGGCCGTAGGTGATCGGATCTGGCGACTCCACGTCGGATCGGGCTGGGCGACGACGGTGGCGAGCAGCAGCGGGCGGCGCGTGGTGCGAGGCGTTGGCGGTGCGGGCGGCGGAGGCGGAGGCGCGCGGAGCAGCGGGCGCTGGAGGCGCGCTCGAGCGGCATCGCTGGCGGGATGGGCCCCGTGGGCCGCACTGGGCTCGGCGGGCCAGCAGCGAAGGGGGTGGCACAGGGCTGACATGTCATGCCCTGACTCGTTGTAGGGCGGCGGCTGGATGTGTCCGGCCAGCGGCGGACGTGTCCGGCGCGGAGGAGGGTTGGATCTAGGGTTTGCCCTGATTTTAGGGGAGGGGTGTTTGTATATCTAGAGAGAGCTAGGAGAGGAGTTTTGAGGTGCGGTTTTCTCCCACATGATTGTGATCCAACGACTGAGAGCATGGAGGGGGTTTAGATGGGCTAGTGGGCTGTTGTGGAGGGGTGCTGGGCTGCAAACAGAGAGGGGTTTCGGCAGTTACACGGTTAACCGTTGGGGCATCAAACGACCTCCAAATGGAACGAAAGTTGACAGGCGGCTTACCGATGATGTACCAAGGCCACTCGAAAAATCTCGGCCCATTCCGAGAACATTTTTCTCCTGCTCACGAAACGAGATCTGAGAGGTGCAACAGGTGCATGTGTGAGTGTCGGATTCCGAAACAGACAAAGGGGAAAATGACCAGATGCAAGAGACGAACACGAATGCAAATGAGATGCACATGATGACATGAGATGAAATGCATGACATGAACAAAATGCAAAACAAGGACAAAACCCAAGGATAAAACATATAACATTGCCGGAAATGGCAAGAGTTGGAGTTACAATTATGGAATGTTACATCCGGGACATTACATTTAGGTACTCCATCCTTAAAAGAATAATTAGCAAGCATGGTGGAGATTTCAACTTACGGTATCTTTCTTTTATTAGAGCTGATGTTGTTCATGTATTTAGCATAAGGAGCCATCTTTGAAATATCAGTCAAGCGAGTGCGCAAAAAGACTGGCCTAAGCATTTCAGCAAAGCGTTCAAATTCTTCATCATCTTTCTTCTTAGTTGGTTTGGTTGGAAGGGCATGGGTTTTTGAACCCATGCATGGTTCTTTTTCTTTACCATGTTTTCTACCCATAAAGACTTTCTTACCATATCTTTTATTTTTAGGTTCTGGGTTATCAAGATCAACAGAAGGTTCTATCTCAATATCATTATCTGGTTCTTTATCATTGTTTGGTTCAGTGTCTTCATGAACATCATCATTATATTTTTCATTATCACTAGGTGAATGTTCATTACCAGATTGAGTTTCAGCGTCTGAGATAGAGACATCATTATTATCTTCAGGAGGTTTTCCTATTTCAGGTTCACTGAGGTATGCAAAGTCCTAACATTTTGCTTTTTCTTTTTCTTTCTACAAGGACTAAGTGCATCAGTGTTAATTCTTTGAGAGTCTTTTTCAATCCTTTTAGGGTGTCCCTCGGGATACAGTGGTTCTAGAGTCATCCTACCTCCTCTAGTCATTACTCTAACAACATGATCATTGATATTATTGTTCATTTCATCAAGTAATTCTCTTTGAGATTTAACAACTTGTTCTAACTGAGTATGAACCATAGAGGCATGTTTTCCTACACCTCTAACATCATTAGAAATGCTAAATAACAAGTCACTCAAGCGAGAAATCATAACGGAATTGTATTTACATTGTTTCATAACATTTCATTGAAGTGATCTTGTTTTCTAATGTAGTTATCAAACTCATAAAGGCATTGACTAGGATGCACATTATAAGGGTTGTCCCTCTCATCAAATTTCATTAAAGAGTTTACCTCTACCTCCTTTGGTGGTGGTGTATCAAGTCCATGTATTTCTTCAACATGAGGTAAATTTTTGACATCTTCAGCTTTAATACCTTTTTCCTTCATACATTTATTTGCCTCTTGCATATCTTCAGGATTGAGATATAAGATACCCCTCTTCAGAGTGGGTTTAGGCGATGGTTCAGGCAGGGTCTGTAGTGGGAAACCACGGCCACCTATGGGACCAAGGCCCCTTTTGGTTCGGCAGGGGGATGGGCATGTTGCATAAAGAGCGGAGAAGCATAACGCAGTATGGTAGAGATCACACGGGCAGTTTTACCCAGGTTCGGGCCGCCGTGAGGCGTAAAACCCTACTCCTGTTTGGTGGATTGATGGTGGAAAGTGGTGGAGAAGCGCAGCGCTCTTGCCCGGCAAGGTTGCCTCGGGGCGAGAAGAGCTACGCGTGTATGAGTGTGAGGGGATCTGAATCCACTCTACGGTTGCCATGGGCCTCATAGATTAAAGGGTCACCATAGTGTCAAATCAGTCTTTACATGCTGATTAGATAGCAAACAATGCTATCATACCTAACTCTGCAGGGTGACAGAGTGCATTAAATGCGCCGCTCAACGTCACATCATGGCTCGCTCGGCAGGCCCTGTTGGGCTGTTTTGCCAGCTTCACGCCTGCTTGCTTGACATGTCTCAGGACGGGTGTTGCCTGGAGGTATTTCTGTAGGAAGTGGCTGCCATGTGGGGAATAGCAGCCACTCAGTCACTTTGCGGCTTGACACCGCACTGATTGATGACTTGCGTCGCTCGTGAGGTGGAGCAGTGGAGTGGTTTGCCCCCGTAAGCCCCGGCAGGCCTGCCAGGACAATCTGAAAGTTTGCTTTTGGGGCAAACCCATCCTCGCCATGCTCTCCTGCCCGGCAAGGGAGGTTCTTCTCATAGTTGGATCTTGCCTCTTTGGCTAGGCTTGGTCTCCTTGATCTGCACTTTGATCCAAAGAACTGAGCTCTTGTGCTCTGATCGGAACTTGGTGCTGAAGTCTTGCTCTTGCGCCTGTGCACAGTCTAGGCAACAGACCCAGGGTTTGTTGCACCGACAGGAGCGCTCGGGCCTAGCCCGAATGCGCTGCCGGGCGCCGTCGGGGTAGGCCCTAACCAGTGCACGGGCAGGGGCGTAGAAGTGGCCGGCCCCTTGAGATCTTCTTGGCTTCTTCATTAATCTTAAGCTTGGGCCAGTTTCTGGTTCTTCCACGTGTCGCGTAAAGCTAATCATAGTGGGGCCACTCTTGTAATGGCCCGTGAATGACTTTAATGCACAGGCAAGTAACTGACAATTCACTCTTCCCATCACGACGTTATCCTTAGCCACGTATGCTGCATGCAGCAAGCGGGGTAGGTAACGGAGGCGCGTGGTGCAGGAGAGCGTCAAGGCAGGGGCCCGGTCTTATCGAATTGGTGGAGGAGGACGGCGGTTACCCGTCGAGGGATCAGCTCTCCTCCCTGTCCCGCCTATAAAAGGAGGGGCGAGGGAGGAGCAGAGGCATCCATGCTCACATCTCTTCTCCTCCATCCTCCGCCTTCTGCTGGTTATGTTGAAGGTGAAAGCATGGGGCCAAGCCCCAGGCAGTAGCTTGGAGTTGGCAATGTTGAATGCTCGCACTGATGCTTGGGGAGTGGGCCTGGTCCAGGCCCAAAGGAGGTGCGGTGGCGCCTTCGTTGGGGCGTGGATCCTCCATCACTAGTGCGCGTCGGTCCTAAACAAATGGTTTTTAACCCCTTTCTGTGATGACATTTAGAACCACCGCCAAGTGAGTGTGGGCGATAGGGGGTCCTTCCCACACGACCCAGAAACCGCCGGGGATAGGGAGCCTTGATGCATACAGTTGTCCCTATATAACCATTTTCGGTATCTCAAATATCCCAAACGCTTCATCCTTGCTACTCATTTGTGCTCGCATTGCCATCGCAGTCGGAGTTTTGTGGTTCTGCCCAAAACCAGGCAGATTCCAGGCACGGGAGTTTTCTAGGCAGATTCTAGGCACGAGAGTTTTACGATGCCTGCACATCACAAACAGTTCATGATTATAAACCCTGTATGATAGGTAGACAATCACACACATTTAGTTTTCCCGCACCGTATGTGATAGTGTCTGACATCACACACGCTTTGCAAACAGCAACTGTGTGCATGCTAGCACATGTTTCCTCTCTATGAACCATCTTGGATTATGGTGTATATCGCAAACGTTTGTGTTTTACCAACCGTGTGTGCCGTAATGACCTGCACAACATAATTTCACCCTAATTTAATTGCTACTATTTAAAATTGTACCTAATTTAAACTTGAAAGTATGCTATAGCTTTATTCATATCCATCAGGTTCAAACAACCAATGCATTATTCGATTCACAGGTACATATGTTTAATAATTACATAAGCACCAAATAAAGAATGATGTAAGTGGGTTCTATACTTGTACTATTACAGATGGTAAAGAAAGAGGCGACAGACATTCCGGTTGTTGAACAAGGTGAATCGGAATGGCCCTATTGTGCTCTCCTGGATGCAGAAGGCATGCAGGACTCTAGTCCAACCCCTTGTGATGGTCGACCGCCAATCATGTAGTTTAAGAGGTAATCTTGAGTAAACTGCTTTAGGATCCACTGCAAAAGAAAAAAGCTTCAGATATTGTCATCTAACACAACTCATTACAAGCAGTAAAAAGAAGGCTACAGGGTTCTTACTTACCATCCTGCAGTTCACTGTTGTCTTGCATAAAGTGTAAACAAATAGTTCGATTGACCCCTCTTGACCCATTTTAATAACAATCTTTATCAGTTTCCTCACTTGATACTTTTTCATGATTATCTCATTGCCCCATACGCAGAAAGGGTCAAAGTGTGGATCTTTGGCAATGATATATGTACCTAAAAGCACAAAGTTAATCTTAGAAGCTAAACAACAATTGAAAAATGATGTAGTACAACACTCCATCCATCCCATTATATAAGATCTTATTACATGTATATCTAGACATCATCGGAACATTAAGGTAACACTCTTCCTTGTTGCTATGTAGCCTGGGATTGCATATTTAGTCATTCAATACAATGCATGTTGCTAAACAACAATTGAAAAATGAAAAGGCATGTTAACTGCAATATCCTTAACAACAACCAAATATCGTAATTCATAGTGGTATTGTTGAAACTGTTATTGATGAAATTGAACTGCACGGCAAATAGTTGCACATATAGAGCATCACATTGTGAAGAACTAAATTAAACAAGTCATAAGGACATCTCTAGGTGATCCTTAAAAAGTTAAAGGACTAAAACCCTTAGTGGATATATATATATATATACTCCAGCAATTTTTGGCCTTTTCTAGTCGATCCCCTAAACTTAAGGTTGTAAACTTCAACTTGATCAAGTTCAAAGCAGGTTCAAACGAAAGTAGCATGCAGTCAAACATAAACATAGATAGTTTTGCATAACCGAACATAAAAGATAAATTTAAACTAAGCTAAACTACTTTCAGTCAAAGTAGAGGTCGAGCCAATCCTTCCTCGTCATGTATGGTGTGCCGCGAGCCAGGTCCGGGCCAGTACCGTCATCGGGGTCGTTGGGGAAGGCACTCCTCCACTCGTCGACGTTGGTCACCTCGTCCTCGGGGCCCACCTCGACGCCCTCTGTGCCGCCGTTGCTGCCGCCTTCAACCTCATCATCAGAGGAGAGCGCGATAAGCTTGCCGCCCACCGCGCCGCCGTCCTCGCCACCTTCGACCTCGTCATCAGAGGAGAGCGCGATAACTTCACCGCCCTCCACACCTACAAAGATCGCCCGCTCCACCTCCATGAGCTCCGGGTGCTGCCGGCGGAGCTCTTGCATGTAGGCATCGGCGGCGGCCTCGGCCTCGAGGCACTCCCATGCCTCGCGGTCCTCCCGCTCCATAGCCGAGCTCACCAAGCCTAGCTCCGGCGGAACGAGGTCGATCGGACGTGTGTCGAAGGGGAAATTGAGCCTTGCCGTCGCGCCATGGTAGCGGACCTGCCATCGGTCATTCTCCATGGCCGCGAGCTTGGGCGTGTGGAAGCTACGGAGCCACCAGCGGGTGTGGGTCTCTCGATCTATAATCTCGGCGACCCGCGTCCCCCACTGTCACTGTCGGACCCTGAGGTAGGACTTCATTGGCTGCCGAGACCGAGGAAGGACGGGGAAGTCCTCGAACCGGCGTAGGGGCGCGGCGGCGGGTAGATCGGGGGACTGGCGACGGCGGATCAGGCCTGCGGAGGACGACGGGGACACCTCGGCGGCCACCTCGCTGGCGTCGGGCAAGAAGGCCGTGATAAACCTCTTTTTGGCCATTGGCTCCTCGAGCTCCCCGGCACACAGGCAGAGGTTGAGGATGGAGGCACCGGCGATGGGGGCGACCTACCAATGGTTTCGAGGGTTGTGTGTGTCTGTGTGAGCAAAGGTTTTGGGGTGTGTGTGGAGGGGGGCGGGGGCAAGGTTATGTTTGAGGAAATACTGCGGCAACTGAAAATTTTACTAGGCGGGAGTAACAAGGCGGGGCTACTGAAAATTTGGATCAAGGGTGAGCAGATATTTTTGAGATTGTGAGGGATGCAGAGGCGGGAGTAAAAATGCTAGGGATACTAAAAATTTGAATCAAGGGACTGCAGCAGAGCGGGAGTAACAGACATCGCACACGGTCTGCACATACTAATCATGTGCTATCAAACATTAAAACCTTCCAGGCTGTAGATATTTTCGAGATTGCGATGGATGGAGAAGCGAGAGTTTTTGGGGAGCGAGCTAGTGTGCTTGACACCCCGGTTGTGGACTGTAGCCGACACACCTTATCGCGTAAGCCATAGGCGTACTATACACCGACGGTGCTCCAAGATATTTTGTACTACATCTCACATGGTTGGTGATAATAAACTATGTGTGATCTACTTGATTTGAATTACAAAATTGGGTCACAGTGGCAATGGACGCTGTTTGAATTGCTAGACCTTTTATCTGCAGTGAACATGCAACTATATGTGTGTCGTAAAAGAATTGGAATTATTCAGGGTTTGTTTGGACATTTTATATATTAAACTGGTTTTCTAGCCATTTTAGGTGCACAATTCAAAATTAAACTACATGCACATGCTCCGGTGCATACAAATTGGTTGAAAAATCAAATTTGTGTCCTTCAGTGCATGCTTAGGTCCCATGCAAGAAATGAGAACGAATTTTTTCGGGTTTGTTTGGCCTTTTTTATAAATTAACTGGGTTTTCTAGGCATTTTATGTGCATAATTCAAATTTTAACTACAAGTACATGCTCCAATGCACCAAAGTTGGTTGGAAAATCACATGTGTGTCCTTGGGTGAATTTCTAGGTCCCATGCAAGAGATGGGAATGAATTTCAAACACCAGGGCACTGTTGATTACCGGCAAAATGTTGAGATACCTGGTTTTTAAATTCTAGTAAATCCAAAACTCGTCTGAAATTCATGAAACTTGGCATGCTATCATGGAGCGGCATCAACAAGCCGTGGTGAAAATTTTGTCCCATTTGGGGCAGGTTTGGGTATAAGCTTCTCACAACAAGCATGATGGTTTCGGTAGGGAGCGTACCACCTTTGGGACCAGGACAATATCCATTGCCTCTTATTGCTTTCAAAAAAATTCTAGTGTCAACATAGAACAACAGGAGTGTTGTGTTTTATCTTGGAATTTTTCGGGGTTCATTTGGCATTTTGTATACATTAACAGGGTTTTCTAGGCATTTTATGTGCATAATTCAAATTTGAACTACAAGCACATGCTCCAATGCACTAAAGTTGGTTGAAAATCACATGTATGTCCTTAGGTGAATTTCTAGGTCCCATGCAAGAGATGGGAATGAAATTCAAACACCAGGGCACTATTGATTGCCGGCAAAACGTTGAGATGCCTGGTTTTTAAATTCTAGTAAATCCAAAAGTCGTCTGAAATTCATGAAACTTGGCGTGCTATCATGGAGCGGCATCAACATGTCGTGGTAAAAAATTTGTCCCATTTGGGGCTGGTTCGGGTATAAGCTTCTGACAACAAGCATGATGGCTTCAATAGGGAACGTACCACCTTTGGGGACGGGACGATATCCGTTGCCTCTTATTGCTTTCAAAAAATTTCTAATGTCAACATAGAAAAACAAGAGTGTTGTGTTTAATCTTGGAATTTTTCGGGGTTCATTTGGCCTTTTTATACATTAACAGGGTTTTCTAGGCATTTTATGTGCATAATTCAAATTTGAACTACACGCACATGCTCCAATGCACTAAAGTTGGTTGAAAAATCACATGTGTGTCCTTGGGTGAATTTCTAGGTCCCATGCAAGAGATGGGAATGAAATTCAAACACCAGTGCACTGTTGATTGCCGGCAAAACATTGAGATGCCTGGTTTTTAAATTCTAGTAAATCCAAAACTCGTCTGAAATTCATGAAACTTGGCATGCTATCATTGAGCGGCATCAACATGTCGTGGTAAAGAATTTGTCCCATTTGGGGCAGGTTCGGGTATAAGCTTCTGTAACATCCCAAATTTTCAATTTGGAATGTTATACATAGATCATTCTTGCATATCATATTTTATTGCATTTCGTCTCGCGATTCTCGAAATCCTAAGCAACTCAAGGACCCTCGGAGAGAGTTGGGGGATTTCCTCGGTTTTCAAATTTGATTTTATCAAATTTCAAAACGAGGATTTTGGTTTTAATTATTTTCTCTCCGAAAATATTTCATATTAATATATGAGAGGAGATAATATGACTTCTCCAAAATAAATGAAATATTGGAGGAAAAATATTAAAATCAATTTTTGCTTTTATTTGCAATTTTGGTTACATTAGAAACATTGCACGTTTTCAAAATTTGCATCTTAGGGCCAAGAAAATGTTCATCTCGTTCTAAATATTTTATTTAGACGGAGAAAATTTGTTTTTGCATTTTTAGAATTTTATTTTATTTTCTAGGATTTTGTTTAGTCTCGGCGGAATTATTTAAAAAAACGCGCCAAGGCCTAGCTGGGCCGAAGCCCAGCGCCGGCCCACCTCGCCCCGCGCCGCCGTCTCCTAGCGGGAGACCGCCGCCACCGAACCGGAGTCCGGCTCGGACTCCGTTTCCCCATGCCATGCCCCCTCCCCCAAGGCACCGCCCCCCTGCTTAAAAGCCGCGCCCCGGCGACCCTGGGAGCCACCCCACCCCGCCGGGAGCCGCCGACCCCGCCGCCGCAACCCGCCCCGCCGTCCATCGCCGCTACCGCACCGCCTCGCCGCCCTTTGCCCGCAGCCGCGCCGCCCCTCGCCGCGAGCCGCTGCCGCCCGTTGCCCGCACCGCCGCTGCCCCTCGTTGCACCACCCCTCGCCGGAGCAGTCGCCATGCCGCACCACGCCGGAGGTTAGCGCCGTTCGGTTTTTTTAGAAAACCGGTTCGGTTATCGTTAGAAAACCCTAGTCGTTTTTTTCGGTTCGCCCTTTTTCGGTTTTTCGTTTAGCGGACGTTCGTTTTAATGAACGGTTTTCGCTCATTAGTTACAGATAACAAACGCTCGTTCGTTAGCCTGTTCGTCAGTTTTCATTTATCGGATTATTCCGTGATTATTTCTGATCACGATTTCTGATCCGATTTTTGTTCTAGATTATCTTTTCGCTCGTTAGTCAGAATCAGGCGATTCAAGTGCCTAGATCTTCGTCTTGAGACCCTCTTTTCGTTTACCCAACTTGCACAAGTTTTTCATACTGTAAAATTTGACCTAGGTCCAGATTAGTAAACGGATCTTGTTTCTTTCGCCATTTGAGTTTTGTTGCTCCGTTTGATTCGATTCTTTTTGCAAACCGGAGTTCTTAAGTTGAACTTTCTGGTTAGGTCTTCTTATTTGAGATTTACCCGTGTTTCTTATCTTGATTGCTTATGTAAGTTATTGTTTGTTTGCGATAGAATTCCCGGAGTGCGAAGCGTGTTATTTGGAGTCTCTAGATTATGCGGATCGTCAGCAAGGCAAGTAACACTTGATCATACCCCTTTATCACCCAGTTTTTATGCATTAGTTCCAATCCTCAAACATTGCATGGTTAGGATGTCATTAACATGTGGGTTGGTAAGTAGTTGATGAGGTAGAACCTATTACCCTGTTACATTCAAACCCTTGGGAGTTACTTCTACGCGTTGCTTATATTGCTATGGTATTCTCGTAGACATGGTTTGGATGAGTGAAATCCATGACAAATGTGAGATTGATAATTAATGGTTCAACTTAAGGTGGCAACTTAAATATACATCTGGGTGGATTGAGGCACCTGGAGTACCCAGTGTTGCCTGTATTTTTTTGGAAATCTCGGAGTACCCATGTGATCTTCCTATGGACCGCCACCCAGGCTCAAAGGGAACTGAGATTATTCATGCTAGAAACTTCCGTGTGCAGCCACAAGCTATTATGGGCTCTAGCATAGTTGAGTAAGTTACGTGAAGCTCTTGAAGAGGTGGATCAGCAGGTAGTGGGATTGTAGGTTCGGTATGTTCTGCCCGGAGTAGAGAGTTAATGTTTCTGAAAGACTGTGTCTTGCTCATCCGTTTCTCAAGCACACTGTAGTGCGAGAAAACCAACGGAGGAGATCGAGTCTTGTGGGGAAAAGTGTGCAAACCTCTGCAGAGTGTATAAACTAATCATGGTTAGTCGTGTCCCCGGTTATGAACAATCTTGAGTATCTAGTACTTGGAGTATCTTAAGTATCTCATCACTCTAAATTAATATTGTCGGGTTGATAATTACTTTAATTGGGATTGAGTTGGAGGAACCTTCTCAATGATGTTTCAACTACCATGATAGTTAAATTAAAATCTATTCCTTTGTTGTAGGGAAAAATTGGCTTTTCGCAAAACTATAACCATAGAGCTTTCCACCAGCCAAATATGCATGTAGTGATAGCATTATTCTGTTCTTGCTCTACTGTGTTATTTTGCCCGCATATTCCATGTGCTGACCCATTTTCAGGGTGCAATGTATTATGTTGCAGACTTTTCGGATGAGGAGTAAGGTTCGTTAGGTCGTTGCCGTGCAGCTTAGCTATGCTGTTGGAGTTGATGGACTCACTTTATCTTCCAAGCCTTCCGTTGTTATCGTATTAGATGGCCTTAAGCCATATTTATTGTAATAAGTTCTCTTTGGATACATTCGATGTAATAAATGTGTGATTGCTACTCTTATAAACCCTCGAGTACTGTGTGTGTCAGCATTACTGATCCAGGGATGACACTGAAGCACAGAGACTTGACCGTTTGAGGTCGGGTCGCTACAAGATGGTATCAGAGCGCACGCTGAGTGTAGGACACGACCACTAAGCTAAAAGCCATAGATCACTATTCTCTTCTCATTTCCGACTCCTCTCCATTTTCTACTCTTTAGGATGGCGGATGCAAGGAACAAGTTTGCACAACCTGGATGAAGAATCACCTTTTGGACGACACCAGAAGGAAGTCACTAGGTACCTGAACATAGGAATACCAAGCTTCACGAGGACCTACAACGCCACTTTACCATAAGAGGAGCGATGGATGATTCAAGTTCAAGTTCCAGGAAGGACCTTCATGCCAGTCACTAAACCCATAGAGTTTTCCTTCGATGCACCAACTTGGAGTCTAGGAAGGAGTATGGCAGCTCACATCACCATGGGACGCATTGGAGAAGTTTATCACAAGGAGCTTAAAGACACTATCTACCAGATTTGTGGGCGCCGAGATGAGCAATGGGATATGATCAACACTAGGAAGGATAGATCAATTGCAGCTTTCATCCAAGAACTAAACCAACACATTCAATGCCAGGAGAATCAGATGTGCGCATGCATGATAGATCTGAAGAAGGCAATGACTAGGATTGCGGAATTGGAGGAAGAACTCAAGGCTACACGTCAAGATTATGAGGAGGAAATCATCGTACTAGTCGAGAAGAATGATGACCTGATTAAGAAGATCAGAATATTCATGGGAGACCCCACACCAGTAGAAGAAGACGAAGAACCCAAGGAGATTCGCCCGGAGGACTACATCATCATTGCCGACACCGACTCTGACCTGAGCGATGATGACTTTGAAGACGAAGCTAGAGCAGATATCATGGAGTCTGCAACTGAGGAATATTTTTAGTAGACCACCACATCAGTAGTAGTATTCCACCATGTAAATAGAGTAGTCCGAGCACTTTTGCGATAGTTAGACCGATTGTATGACTTGATTAATTGATTGAGTGAAATGTTTGTGTTTGTCTCATGTGCATATGGGTAGTGCTTTCTCATTAGACCTCATTCTATTCTAATCTCTCCCCTCTAAACCCATCAGATGCCTCCGAGACGTGACCCCGGATTTGCATTCCCACCAGAGCTCACTCAGTTGATCCAGCAGCAGAATACCCTGATGCAGTTGTTAGTTCAGAATCAAGGTAATACCAACAACAATAACAATCCACCACCACCACCAGTTGACAACTTAGCCACTTTTCTGAGGTTACAACCGCCGGTGTTTTCCAGTAGCACCGAGCCTATAGTAGCAGATGATTGGCTCCGTAGGATTGGAAGGGAGTTAACCACTACAGGATGTACTGATGCTGAGAAGGTGCGTTTTGCCGCACATCAGTTGGATGGACCAGCAGCATCATGGTGGGAGAATTACACTGTCACCTACCCCATAGCCACGGTGACATGGGACCAGTTTCAACAATCTTTCCGTACAGCCCATGTCTCAACTGGAGCAATGAGTATGAAGAAGCGTGAGTTTCGCAACTTACGCCAGGGGAACCGTACTGTGGCTCAGTACGTGGATGAGTTTAGCAAGTTATCTCGCTATGTACCTGACGATGTGGCCACAGATGCCACAAAGCAGGAGAAGTTTATGGAAGGGCTGAATGATGAGATGAGTATGCAGTTGATGGTGGCAACATTCACCAACTACCAGGAGTTAGTAGATAAGGCTCTTATGACTGAAGGGAAGCAACAGCAAATTGAGAGCCGTAAGAGGAAGTATGGACAAGGGAGGTATAACTCAGGAGCTCAGTAGAAGCCTCGCCTAACCCCGAACTCGGGAGGAACTGTTCATAACCATGGAGGCCACACCCATAATGGAGGAAGTAACCATAATCATACTGGCACAAGGAATGGGAATGGGAATGGAGCAAGCAACAATCAGAACCGCCCAAATCCAGCCACACCCACCAAGAGGGGCCTAAGCCACGTTACTTGTTTCAAGTGCGGGAAGACTGGACACTATGCCACGGAGTGCCCTGAAGGGAAGAATGGAAATGGAAACGGGAGCGCTGGGAAGAAGCCCAATCCATTCAACAAAGGACAAGTGAACCACGTTAACGTGGAGGAGGTTGAAGAGCAGCCAGACGCGGTTATATGTAAGTTTTTTGTTAAGTCATTTACCGCTCTTGTTCTTTTTGATACTGGTGCATCGCATTCATACATATCAAGGGAATTCGTGGATAAGTTTAAACTACTGACCCAAACCCTTAGGACCCCTCTGTTAGTAAGTTCACCTGGAGCAGAGTATATGGCTAGTCAATGGTGCGACCAGATACCCTTAACCATTGGTAGCCATGTTTTTTCCGTCCGACCTAATTATCTTGGAGTAACAAGGATTGGATGTGATATTAGGAATGGACTGGATGCCAAAGTACGAAGGAAACATTGACTGTGTTAGTAAGTCAATTTGTCTCACCACCCCAGAGGGAAAAAGGATCAAGTATATATCGAGGCATGCGCCAAGAAGTAGCCAAGTAAATACCCTCACGGGAGTTGTTCAGGAGGAAGTGCCTGTAGTAAAGGATTACTCGGATGTTTTCCCAGAGGAGTTACCAGGCATGCCACCGGATCGAGATATCAAGTTTTTGATAGAACTATTGCCAGGCACAGGGCCAATATCCAAGAGACCCTATAGGATGCCCACGAATGATCTGGAAGAGATTAAGAAATAGATCAAGGAGTTATTGGAGAAAGGATACATTCGACGGAGTTCATCACCATGGGGAGCCCCAATGCTCTTGGTTGAGAAAAAGGATAAATCCCTAAGAATGGTTGTTGATTATCGGGCATTGAATGAAGTGACGATTAAGAACAAGTACCCATTGCCGATGATCAATGATCTGTTTGACCAGCTGCAAGGAGCTAAGGTGTTTTCTAAGATTAATCTGTGATCAGGATATCATCAGTTGAAGATACGAGAGAAGGATATACCAAAGACAGCCTTCACCACATGGTACGGGTTATACGAATATACGGTCATGTCGTTTGGACTGACTAACGCCCCTACCTATTTCATGAGCATGATGAACAAGGTGTTCATGGAATATTTGGATAAGTTTGTTGTGGTGTTCATTGATGATATAATGGTATATTTGAAGAATGAAGAGGAACACAAGGAGCATTTGCGATTAGTTCTCGAGAAACTCAGGGAGCATCAGTTATATGCCAAGTTCAGCAAATGCGAGTTTTGGTTGAAGGAAGTCGGATTCCTTGGACATGTTATATCAGGAGAAGGTATCGTAGTAGACCCCACCAAGGTTCAGTCAGTAACTGAATGACTGGCACCCACTTCAGTTAGCGAGATTCGCAGTTTTCTTGGACTCGCAGGATACTACCGGAGATTCATTGAGAATTTTTCCAAGATCGCGAAGGCCATGACAGAATTATTGAAGAAGGATACCAAGTTTGAATGGATGGAAGATTGCGAGGCAAGTTTCTAGGAGCTTAAGAAATGTTTGACTACAGCCCCAATGCTGGCACTACCGGATATACGTAAGGATTTTCAAGTATATTGCGACGCCTCTCGCTTAGGACTTAGAAGTGTGCTTATGCAGGACGGAAGAGTTGTTGCGTATGCCTCGCGACAACTAAAACCACATGAGTTAAATTATGCCACGCATGATTTGGAGCTAGCAGCCGTAGTGCATGCGTTGAAGACTTGGAGACATTACCTTATTGGAAACCATTGCGATGTGTACACGGATCATAAGAGTTTGAAGTACATTTTCACTTAGAAGGAGCTGAACCGTAGGCAGAGAAGATGGTTGGAGCTTATAAAGGATTATGACATGAAGCTTCATTATCATCCAGGAAAGGCCAATGTCGTAGCAGACGCTTTGAGCCAGAAGAGCTATGCTAACACCCTAATAAGCACGGGATTGCCGAAGGAGTTAGTAGAGGAACTCCGGGAACTTCGATTGGAGATTGTTCCTAGAGGTTTTGTTGCAACAATGGAGGTGCAGTCTACATTGTTGGGAAATATTTGAGAAGCTCAGAAGGATGACAAAGAGATTGCCGAGATAAAAGAGAAAATGAGCGAAAGAAAGGCCAAAGGTTTTTGTGAGGATGAGCACGACACCTTATGGTTCGAGGACTGTGTTTATGTGCCCAATAATGCAGAGATTAGGAAGTTAATACTTCAGGAGGCTCATGACTCACCATACTCGATACACCCTGGAAACACCAAGATGTATTTGGATTTAAAGGAACATTTCTGATGGACAGGGATGAAGAAGGATATCGTCGAGTATGTGGCCATATGTGATGTATGTCAGAGAGTGAAGGCAGAGCATCAAAAGCCAGCAAGATTGTTATAGCCTATGCCGATACCCGAATGGAAGTGGGATAAACTTGGCATGGATTTTATCACCGGATTGCCCAAGACCAAATCAGGATATGATTCTATATGGGTAGTAGTTGACCGTTTGACCAAAGTAGCACACTTTATCCTAGTGAAAACAACTTATACTAGTGCAAAGTTGGCCAAGATATATATGACCAGGATTGTATGTCTGCATGGAGTTCTGAGGACCATCGTATCGGATAGAGGAACACAGTTTACTTCAAAGTTTTGGCATCAGCTGCACCAGACTTTGGGAACGAGATTGGAGTTCAGTACAACATTTCACCCGCAGACGGATGGACAGACCGAGAGAGTCAATCAGATTCTGGAGGACATGTTGAGAGCCTGTGCGCTAGATTATGGATCTAGTTGGGATGACAATCTGCCTTACGCAGAGTTCTCATACAACAATACTTACCGAGCCAGTTTGAAGATGGAATCATTCGAAGCCCTGTATGGACAAAGGTGCAGAATGATATGTCTCCAACGTATCTATATTTTTTGATTGCTCCATGCTATATTATCTACTGTTTTGGACTATATTGGGCTTTATTTTCCACTTTTAAATTATTTTTGGGACTAACCTATTAACCGGAGGCCCAACCCAGAATTGTTGTTTTTTGCCTATTTCAGTATTTCGGAGAAACAGAATATCAAACGGAGTCCAAACGGAATAAAACCTTCGGGAACGTGATTTTCTCACCGAACGTGATCCAGGAGACTTGGACCCTACTCCAAGGAGTCAAAGAGGCGGTCACGAGGGTGGGGGGCGCGCCCACCCCCCTAGGGCGCACCCCCTGCCTCGTGGGCCCCTCGGTGCTCCACCGACGTACTCCTTCCTCCTATATATACCTACGTACCCCCAAACGATCAGAACCGGAGCCAAAAACCTAATTCCACCGCCGCAACTTTCTGTATCCACGAGATCCCATCTTGGGGCCTGTTCCGGAGCTCCGTTGGAGAGGGCCGTCATCACGGAGGGCTTCTACATCATCATAGCCTCTCCGATGAAGTGTGAGTAGTTTACCTCAGACTTTTGGGTCCATAGTTAGTAGCTAGATGGCTTCTTCTCTCTTTTTGGATCTCAATACAAAGTTCTCCCCCTCTCTTGTGGAGATCTATTCGATGTAATCTTCTTTTTGCAGTGTGTTTGCTGAGACCGATGAATTGTGGGTTTATGATCAAGTCTATCTATGAATAATATTTGAATCTTCTCTAAATTCTTTTATGTATGATTGGTTATCTTTGCAAGTCTCTTCGAATTATCCGCTTGGTTTGGCCAACTAGATTGGTAGTTCTTGCCATGGGAGAAGTGCTTAGCTTTGGGTTTGATCTTGCGGTGTCCTTTCCCAGTGACAGAAGGGGCAGCAAGGCACGTATTGCATCGTTGCCATCGAGGATAACAAGATGGGGTTTATTTCATATTGCATGAATTTATCTCTCTACATCATGTCATCTTGCTTAAAGCGTTACTCTGTTTTTAACTTAATACTCTAAATGAAGGAAATATGCCCTAGAGGCAATAATAAAGTTATTATTTATTTCCTTACATCATGATAAATGTTTATTATTCATGCTAGAACTGTATTATCCGGAAACATAATACTTGTGTGAATACATAGACAAACTAAACGTCACTAGTGTGCCTCTACTTGACTAGCTCGTTAATCGAAGATGGTTATGTTTCCTAACCATAGACATGTGTTGTCATTTGATTAACAGGGTCACATCATTAGGTGAATGATGTGATTGACATGACCCATTCCATTAGCTTAGCACCCGATCGTTTAGTATGTTGCTATTGCTTTCTTCATGACTTATACATGTTCCTATGACTATGACATTATGCAACTCCCGTTTGCCAGAGGAACACTTTGTGTGCTACCAAACATCACAACGTACCTGGGTGATTATAAAGGAGCTCTACAGGTATCTCCAAAGGTACATGTTGGGCTGGCGTATTTCGAGATTAGGATTTGTCACTCTGATTGTCGGAGAGGTATCTCTGGGCCCTCTCGGTAATGCACATCACATAAGCCTTGCAAGCATTGCAACTAATGAGTTAGTTGCGAGATGATGTATTACGAAATGAGTAAAGAGACTTGCCGGTAATGAGATTGAACTAGGTATTGAGTTACCGACGATCGAATCTCGGGCAAGTAACATACCGATGACAAAGGGAACAACGTATGTTGTTATGCGGTCTGACCGATAAAGATCTTCGTAGAATATGTAGGAGCCAATATGAGCGTCCAGGTTCCATTATTGGTTATTGACCGGAGACATATCTCGGTCATATCTACATTGTTCTCGAACCCGTAGGGTCCGCACGCTTAATGTTACGATGACAATTTCATTATGAGTTTATATATTTTGATGTACCGAAGTTTGTTCGGAGTCCCAGATGTGATCACGGACATGACGAGGAGTCTCGAAATGGTCGAGACATAAAGACTGATATATTGGAAGCCTATGTTTGGACATCGAAAGTGTTCTGGGTGAAATCAGCATTTTACTGGAGTATCGGGAGGTTACCAGAACCCCCAGGTAACCCAATGGGCCTTAATGGGCCTAGTGGAGGAAGAGGAGAGGAGGCCTAGGGGCTGCCGCGCGCCCCTCCCCCCCCCCCCCAAGTCCGAATTGGACAAGGAAGGGGGGCGGTGCTCCCCCCCCCTTTCCTTTCTTCCCTCTCCTCCTTCCCCCCAAGTCCTAATCCAACTAGGGAAAGGGGGGGAGTCCTACTCCCGGTAGGAGTAGGACTCCTCCGGCACGCCTCCTCCTAGGGCCGGCCGCACCTCCCCTTGCTCCTTTATATACGGGGGCAGGGGGCACCTCTAGACACACAAGTTGATCTTCGTGATCGTTCTCTTAGCGGTGTGCGGTGCACCCCCTCCACCATACTCCTCGATAATATTGTAGCGGTGCTTAGGCGAAGCCCTGCGACGGTACAACATCAAGATCGTCACCATGCCGTCGTGCTGGCGGAACTCTTCCCCGACACTTTGCTGGATCGGAGTCCGGGGATCGTCATCGAGCTGAACGTGTGCTAAAACTCGGAGGTGTCGTAGTTTCGGTGCTTGATCAGTCGGGCTGTGAAGACGTACGACTACATCAACCGCGATGTCATAACGCTTCCGCTTTCGGTCTATGAGGGTACGTGGACAACACTCCCCCCTCTCGTTGCTATGCATCACCATGATCTTACGTGTGCGTAGGAAATTTTTGAAATTACTACGTTACCCAACAGTGGCATCAGAGCCTGGTTTTATGCGTAGATGTCATATGCACAAGTAGAACACAAGTGAGTTGTGGGCGATATAAGTCGTACTGCTTAGTAGCATGTCATACTTTGGTTCAGCGGTATTGTTGGATGAAGCGGCCCAGACCGACATTACGCGTACGCTTACGCGAGACTGGTTCTACCGACGTGCTTTGCACATAGGTGGCTGGCGGGTGTCAGTTTCTCCAACTTTAGTTGAACCGAGTGTGGCTACGCCTGGTCCTTGCGAAGGTTAAAACATCACCAACATGACAAACTATCATTGTGGTTTTGATGTGTAGGTAAGAACGGTTCTTGCTAAGCCCGTAGCAGCCACGTAAAATTTGCAACAACAAAGCAGAGGACGTCTAACTTGTTTTTGCAGGGCATGTTGTGATGTGATATGGTCAAGACATGATGAGATATAAGTTGTTGTATGAGATGATCATGTTTTGTTGAAGTTATCGGCAACTGGCAAAAGCCTTATGGGTGTCTCTTTATTGCATAAGATGCAAGAGCCAAATAATTGCTTCACTTTATATGCGATAGCAATAGTTGCAAGAGCAATAGTTGGCGAGACGACCATGTGACGACACATTGATATAGATCAAGATGATGGAGATCATGGTGTCATGCCGGTGACGATGGAGATCATGACGATGCTTTGGAGATGGAGATCAAAGGCACAAGATGATGATGGCCATATCATGTCACATATTATGATTGCATGTGATGTTTATCTTTTATACATCTTATTTTTCTTAGTTCGACAGTAGCTTTATAAGACGATCTCTCACTAAATTTCAAGGTATAAGTGTTCTCCCTGAGTATGCACCATTGCGGAAGTTCTTCGTGCTGAGACACCACGTGATGATCGGGTGTGATAGGCTCTATGTTCAAATACAACGGGTGCAAAACAGTTGCACACGTGGAATACTCAGGTTAAACTTGACGAGCCTAGCATATACAGATATGGCCTCGTAACACTGGAGACCGAAAGGTCGAGCATGAATCATATAGTAGATATGATCAACATAGTGATGTTCACCATTGAAAACTACTCCATCTCACGTGATGATCGGACATGGTTTAGTTGATTTGGATCACGTGATCACTTAGATGATTAGAAGGATGTCTATCTAAGTGGGAGTTCTTAAGTAATATGATTAATTGAACTTAAATTTATTATGAACTTAGTCCTGGTAGTATTTTGCAAATTATGTTGTAGATCAATAGCTCGCGTTGTTGCTTTCATATGTTTATTTTGATATTTTCCTAGAGAAAATTGTGTTGAAAGATATTAGTAGCAATGATGCGGATTGGATCCGTGATCTGAGGTTTATCCTCATTGCTGCACAGAATAATTATGTCCTTGATGCACCGCTAGGTGACAGACCTATTGCAAGAGCAGATGTAGATGTTATGAACGTTTGGCTAGCTCAATATGATGACTACTTGATAGTTTAGTGCACCATGCTTAACGGCTTAGAATTGGGACTTCAAAGACGTTTTGAACGTCATGGACCATATGAGATGTTCCAGGAGTTGAAGTTAATATTTCAAGCAAATACCCGAGTTGAGAGATATGAAGTCTCCAACAAGTTCTATAGCTAAAAGATGGAGGAGAATCGCTCAACTAGTGAGCATATGCTCAGATTGTCTGGGTACTACAATCGCTTGAATCAAGTGGGAGTTAATCTTCCAGATAAAATAGTGATTGACAGAATTCTCTAGTCACCATCACCAAGTTAGTAGAACTTTGTGATGAACTATGATATGCAAGGGATAACGGAAACGATTCCCAAGCTCTTCGTAATGCTGAAATTGACGAAGGTAGAAATCAAGAAAAACATCAAGTGTTGATGGTTGACGAGACCACTAGTTTCAAGAAAAGGGCAAAGAAAAAAGGGGAACTTCAAGAAGAACAGCAAGCAAGTTGCTGCTCAAGTGAAGAAGCCCAAGTCTGGTCCTAAGCCTGAGACTAAGTGCTTCTACTGCAAAGGGACTGGTCACTGGAAGCGGAACTACCCAAGTATTTGGCGGATAAGAAAGGATGGCAAAGTAAACAAAGGTATGTTTGATATACATGTTATTGATGTGTACTTTACTAGTGTTCATAGCAACCCCTCATTATTTGGTACTAGTTCAGTTGCTAAGATTAGTAACTTGAAACGGGAGTTGCAGAATGAACAGAGACTAGTTAAGGGTAAGGTGACGATGTGTGTTTGAAGTAGTTCCAAGATTGATATGATCATCATCGCACACTCCCTATAATTTCGGGATTAGTTTTGAACCTAAATAAGTGTTATTTGGTGTTTGCGTTGAGCATAAATATGATTTGATCATGTTTATTGCAATACGGTTATTCATTTAAGTAAGAGAATAAATTGTTGTTCTGTTTACATGAATAAAACCTTATATGGTTGCACACCCAATGAAAATGGTTCGTTGGATCTCGATCGTAGTGATACACATATTCATAATATTGAAACCAAAAGATGCAAAGTTAATAATGATAGTGCAACTTATTTGTGGCACTGCCGTTTAGGTCATATTGGTATAAAGCGCATGAAGAAACTCCATGATGATGGGTTTCTGGAATCACTTGATTATGAATCACTTGATGCTTGCGAACCATGCCTCATGGGCAAGATGACTAAAACTCCATTCTCCAGAACAATGGAGCGAGCAACAGATTTGTTGGAAAGCATACATACTGATGTATGTGGTCTGATGAATATTGAGGCTCGTGGCAGGTATCATTATTTTCTGATCTTCACAGATGATTTGAGCAGATATGAGTATATCTACTTGATGAAACACAAGTCCGAAACATTTGAAAAGTTCAAAGAATTTCAGAGTGAAGTGGAGAATCATCGTAACAAAAATTAAAGTTTCTACGATATGATCGCAGAAGTAAAATATTTGAGTTATGAGTTTGGCCTTCAGTTAAAAACAATGTGAAATAGTTTCACTACTCACGCCACCTGGAACACCACAGCATAATGGTGTGTCCGAACGTCATAACCGTACTTTATTAGATATGGTGCGATCTATGATGTCTCTTACCGATCTACCACTATCGTTTTGGGTTTGTGCATTAGAGACAGCTGCATTCACGTTAAATAGGGCACCATATAAATCCGTTGAGACGACACCGTATGAACTATGGTTTGGCAAGAAACCTAAGCTGTCGTTTCTTAAAGTTTGGGACTGCGATATGTGAAAAAGTTTCAACATGATAAGCTCGAACCCAAATCGGAGAAGTAAATCTTCATAGGATACCCAAAAGAAACTATTGGGTACACCTTCTATCACAGATCCGAAGGCAAGTTATTCGTTGCTGAGAATGGATCCTTTCTAGAGAAGGAGTTTCTCTTGAAAGAAGTGAGTGGGAGGAAAGTAGAACTTGATGAGGTAACTGTACCTGCTCCCTTATTGGAAAGTAGTACATCACATAAACCGGTTTCTGTGACACCTACACCAATTAGTGAGGAAGCTAATGATGATGATCATGAAACTTCAGAACAAGTTACTACTGAACCTCGTAGATCAACTAGAGTAAGATCGGCACCAGAGTGGTACAGTAATCCTGTTCTGGAAGTCATGATACTAGATCATGATGAACCTACGAACTATGAAGAAGCGATGGTGAGCCCAGATTGCGCAAAATGGCTAGAAGCCATGAAATCTGAGATGGGATCCATGTATGAGAACAAAGTGTGGACTTTGGTTGACTTGCCCGTTGATCGGCAAGCAATTGAGAATAAATGGATCTTCAAGAAGACTGATGTTGACGGTAATGTTACTATCTATAAAGCTCGACTTGTTGCAAAAGGTTTTCGACAAGTTCAAGGGATTGACTACGATGAGACCTTCTCACCCGTAGCGATGCTTAAGTCTGTCCGAATCATGTTAGCAATTGCCGCATTTTATGATTATGAAATTTGGCAAATGGATGTCAAAACTGCATTCCTGAATGGATTTCTGGAAGAAGAGTTGTATATGATGCAACCAGAAGGTTTTGTCGATCCAAAGGGAGCTAACAAAGTGTGCAAGCTCCAGCGATCCATTTATGGACTGGTGCAAGCCTCTCGGAGTTGGAATAAACGCTTTGATAGTGTGATCAAAGCATTTGGTTTTATACAGACTTGCGGTGAAGCCTGTATTTACAAGAAAGTGAGTGGGAGCATTACAACATTTCTAATAAGTATATGTGAATGACATATTGTTGATCGGAGATAATGTAGAATTATTCTGCAAAGCATAAAGGAATGTTTGAAAGGAGTTTTTCAAAGAAAGACCTCGGTGAAGCTGCTTACATATTGAGCATCAAAATCTATAGAGATATATCAAGACGCTTGATAAGTTTTTCAATGAGTACATACCTTGACAAGATTTTGAAGTAGTTCAAAATGGAACAGTCAAAGAAGGAGTTCTTGCCTGTGTTACAAAGGTGTGAAGTTGAGTAAGACTCAAAACCCGACCATGATAGAAGATAGAGAGAGAATGAAAGTCATTCCCTATGCCTCAGCCATAGGTTCTATAAAGTATGCCATGCTGTGTACCAGATCTATTGTATACCCTACACTGATGTTGGTAAGGGAGTACAATAGTGATCTAGGAGTAGATCACTGGACAGCGGTCAAAATTATCCTTAGTGGAATAAGGATATGTTTCTTGATTATGGAGGTGACAAAAGGTTCGTCGTAAAGGGTTACGTCGATGCAAACTTTGACACTGATCCAGATGATTCTAAGTCTCAATCTGGATGCATATTGAAAGTGGGAGCAATTAGCTAGAGTAGCTCCATGCAGAGCATTATTGACATAGAAATTTGCAAAATACATACGGATCTGAATATGGCAGACCCGTTGACTAAACTTCTCTCATAGGCAAAACATGATCACACCTTAGTACTCTTTGGGTGTTAATCACATAGCGATGTGAACTAGATTATTGACTCTAGTAAACCCTTTGAGTGTTGGTCACATAATGATGTGAACTATTGGTGTTAAATCACATGGCAATGTGAACTAGATTATTGACTCTAGTGCAAGTGGGAGACTGAAGGAAATATGCCCTAGAGGCAATAATAAAGTTATTATTTATTTCCTTATATCATGATAAATGTTTCTTATTCATGCTAGAATTGTATTATCCAGAAACATAATACTTGTGTGAATACATAGACAAACTAAACGTCACTAGTGTGCCTCTACTTGACTAGCTCGTTAATCGAAGATGGTTATGTTTCCTAACCATAGACATGTGTTGTCATTTGATTAACGGGATCACAACATTGGGAGAATGATGTGATTGACATGACCCATTCCATTATCTTAGCACCCGGTCATTTAGTATGTTGCTATTGCTTTCTTCATGACTTATACATGTTCCTATGACTATGAGATTATACAACTCCCATTTGCCGGAGGAACACTTTGTGTGCTACCAAACGTCACAATGTAACTAGGTGATTATAAAGGAGCTCTACAGGTGTCTCCAAAGGTACATGTTGGGTTGGCGTATTTCGAGATTAGGATTTGTCACTCCGATTGTCGGAGAGGTATCTCTGGGCCCTCTCGGTAATGCACATCACATAAGCCTTGCAAGCATTGCAACTAATGAGTTAGTTGCGAGATGATGTATTACGAAATGAGTAAAGAGACTTGCCGGTAATGAGATTGAACTAGGTATTGAGATACCGACTATTGAATCTCGGGCAAGTAACATACCAATGACAAAGGGAACAACGTATGTTGTTATGTGGTCTGACCGATAAAGATCTTTGTAGAATATGTAGGAGCCAATATGAGCATCCAGGTTCCGCTATTGGTTATTGACCGGAGACATGTCTCGGTCATGTCTACATTGTTCTCGAACCCGTAGGGTCTGCACGCTTAACGTTACGATGATAGTTTCATTATGAGTTTATATATTTTGATGTACCGAAGTTTGTTCGGTGTCCCGGATGTGATCACGGACATGACGAGGAGTCTCGAAATGGTCGAGACATAAAGATTGATATATTGGAGGCCTATGTTTGGACATCAGAAGTGTTCCGGGTGAAATCGTCATTTTACCGGAGTATCGGGAGGTTACCGGAACCCCCCGGTAACCTAATGGGCCTTAATGGGCCTAGTGGAGGAAGAGGAGAGGAGGCCTAGGGGCTGCCGCGCGCCCCTCCCCCCCCCCCCCAGTCCGAATTGGACAAGGAAGGGGGGCGGCGCCCCCCCCCCCTTTCCTTTCTTCCCTCTCCTCCTTCCCCCAAGTCCTAATCCAACTAGGGAAAGGGGGGAGTCCTACTCCCGGTAGGAGTAGGACTCCTCTGGCGCGCCTCCTCCTAGGGCCGGCTGCACCTCCCCTTGATCCTTTATATACGGGGGCAGGGGCACCTCCAGACACACAGGTTGATCTTCATGAGCGTCCTCTTAGCCGTGTGCGGTGCCCCCCTCCACCATACTCCTCAATAATATTATAGCGGTGCTTAGGCGAAGCCCTGCGATGGTAGAACATCAAGATCGTCACCACGACATTGTGCTGACGGAACTCTTCCCCGACACTTTGCTGGATCGGAGTCCGGAGATCGTCATCGAGCTGAGCATGTGCTAAAACTCGGAGGTGCCGTAGTTTCGGTGCTTGATCGGTCGGGCTGTGAAGACGTACGACTACATCAACCGCGTTGTCCTAACGCTTCCGCTTTCGGTCTACGAGGGTACGTGGACAACACTCTCCCCTCTCGTTTCTATGCATCACCATGATCTTACGTGTGCGTAGGAAATTTTTGAAATTACTACGTTCCCCAACACTAGATGCATGCTGGATAGCGGTCGATGAGTGGAGTAATAGTAGTAGATGCAGAATCGTTTCGGTCTACTTGTCATGGACGTGATGCCTATATACATGATCATGCCTAGATATTCTCATAACTATGCTCAATTCTGTCAATTGGTCGACAGTAATTTGTTCACCCACCATAGAATACTTATGCTCTTGAGAGAAGCCACTAGTGAAACCTATGGCCACCGGGTCTATTCTCATCATATCAATCTCCATCACTTTAATCTTGTTTTGCTTTTTACTTTGCCTTTACTTTGCATCTCTAAACCAAAAATACCAAAAATATTATATCTATCAGATATCACTCTCGTAGTGACCGTGAAGGGATTGACAACCCCTAATCGCATTAGTTGCGAGTAAGCTATCATTTTGTGCAGGTACAAGGGACTTGAGCGTGGCCTCCTACTGGATTGATACCTTGGTTCTCAAAAACTGAGGGAAATACTTACGCTACTTTGCTGCATCATCCTTTCCTCTTCGGGGAAATCCAGCGCAAGCTCAAGAGGTAGCAAGAAGAATTTCTAGCACCGTTGCCGGGGATTCTACGCAAAAAGTCAACATACCAAGTACCCATCACAATCCCTATCTCTCGCATTACATTATTTGCCATTTGCCTCTCGTTTTCCTCTCTCCCACTTCACCCTTGTCGTTTTATTCGCCCTCTCTCTCTCTCTATCCTCCCTCTCTTTTCCGCTTGCCTTTTTGTTTGCTCGTGTGTTGGATTGCTTGTTTGTCACGATGGCTCAACGAGATTTGGTGATCTTCACCTTAAAGGGTTAGAGGAGATTGAAAACAACGTTAGGAAGTTTATGGTTTTGCAATTCGAGCATAATAATTTCTTTAGAAATGAGCTTAAGGTACAAAAAAGTTTTATGAGTAAAGAGCTTGATGATATGTCTAAAGAATTTGATGGTATAAGATCCCAAATTGCTCGTCTAGAAAAGATGACTGCTAAAATTTCGGATATGCAAGCCACCTTAGTCAATAAGATGGCCGCTAAACCGAATTCCTATGAAAATCAAGATGAAGATCTAAAAGTTATTGATGTGTCTCCTATTAAATCTTTGTTTTGCAATATGAATCTTGATGAAACTGAATATGATCTTCCTTTACCTAGAAGGCGTTCTAAAAATTCTGAGTATTTAGATCTTTATGATGAAATTGATGAAAGTAGGATTGAAAGAAATAAAAATCTAGATGTTGCTGAACCCACTATATTGGATTTCAAGGAATTTAATTATGAAAGTTGCTCTTTAATTGATTGTATTTCCTTGTTGCAATCCGTGCTAAATTCGCCTCATGCTTATAGTCAAAAGAAAGCCTTCACCGAACATATTGTTGATGCCTTGATGCAATCTTATGAAGAAAAACTTGAGTTGAAAGTTTCTATCCCTAGAAAACTATATTATGAGTGGGAACCAACTATTAAAATTAAAATTAAAGATCATGAGTTTTATGCTTTGTGTGATTTGGGTGCTAGTGTCTACACTATCCCCAAAACTTTGTGTGATTTGCTAGATTTCCGCAATTTTGATGATTGCTCTCTAAACTTGCATCTTGCGGCTTCTACTATTAAGAAACCTATGGGAAGGATTAATGATGTTCTTATTGTTGCAAATAGAAATTATGTGCCCTATTATTCTTGGTAGACCTTTCCTTAGAACGGTTGGTGCGATTATTGATATGAAGGAAGGGAATATTAGATTTCAATTTCCATTAAAAAGGGGCATGGAACATTTTCCAAGAAAGAAAATAAAATTTCCATATGAAACTATCATGAGAGCCACTTATGGATTGCCTACCAAATATGGCAATACCTAGATCTATCCTCGCTTTTATGCCTAGCTAGGGGCGTTAAACGATAGCGCTTATTGGGAGGCAACCCAATTTTATTTTTATTCCTTGCTTTTTGCTCCTGTTTAGTAATGAATAAATTATTTAGCTTCTGTTTTGGTTGTGTTTTTTGTGTTTAATTAGTGTTTGTGCCAAGTAGAACCGTTGGGAAGACTTGGGGAAAGTCTTGTTGAACTTGCTGTACAAAACAGAAACTTTAGTGCTCACGAGAACTTCTCTCATTTTTATTTGAAGAGTGATATTTATTTAATTATTTCTGAAGATGATTAATAGATAAATTCCTCACGTCCAGGAAATTATTTTAGAATTTCTGGGGTTCCAGATCTTGCGCTAGCTACAGATTACTACAGACTGTTCTGTTTTTGACAGATTCTGCTTTTCGTGTGTTGTTTGCTTATTTTGATGAATCTATGGCTAGTAAAATAGTTTATAACCCATAGAGAAGTTGGAATACAGTAGGTTTAACACCAATATAAATAAAGAATGAGTTCATTACAGTACCTTGAAGTGGTCTTTTGTTTTCTTTCGCTAACGGAGCTCACGAGTTTTCTGCTTTAAGTTTTGTGTTGTGAAGTTTTCAAGTTTTGGGTGAATTCTTGTGATGGATTATGGAACAAGGAGTGGCAAGAGCCTAATCTTGGGGATGCCCATGGCACCCCAAGATAATCCAAGTACACCAAAAAGTCAAATCTTGGGGATGCCCCAGAAGGCATCCCCTCTTTCGTCCACTTCCATCGGTAATTTACTTGCAGCTATATTTTTATTCACCAACATGATATGTGTTTTGCTTGGAGCGTCTTGTATTATTTGTGCCTTTGTATTTTAATGTGCCACAATCATCCTTGCTGTACACACCTTTTGAGAGAGCCATACATGAAATAAAATTTGATAGAATACTCTATGTGCTTCACATATATCTTTTTGAGCTATGTAGTTCTGCTCTATGTGCTTCACTTATATCTTTTGAGCATTATAATTTTGCTCTATGTGCTGCACTTAGATCTTTTAGAGCACGGTGGTGGATTTGTTTTAAAGAAACTATTGATATCTCATGCTTCACTTAAATTATTTTGAGAGTCTCTTAATAGCATGGTAATTTGCTTAATAATAATATGCTTGGTATTCAAGATTTGTGAAACTTTCTTTTGAGTGTGTTGAATACTAAGAAAAGATTGAAGCATGATAATTGTTTTGAGATATGGAGGTGATAATATTAAAGTCATGCTAGTTGAGTAGTTGTGAATTTAAAGAATACTTGTGTTAGAGTTTGTGATTTCCGTAGCATGCACGTATGGTGAACCGTTATGTGATGAAGTCGGACCATGATTTATTTATTGATTGTCTTCCTTATGAGTGGCGGTCGGGGACGAGCGATGGTCTTTTCCTACCAATCTATCCCCCTAGGAGCATGCGCGTAATACTTTGCCTTGATAACTTCTAGATTTTTGCAATAAGTATATGAGTTCTTTATGACTAATGTTGAGTCCATGGATTATACGCACTCTCACCCTTCCACCTTTGCTAGCCTTTCTAATACCGTGCACTTTTTGCCGGTATCATACACCTACCATATACCTTCCTCAAAACAGCCACCATACCTACCTATTATGGCATTTCCATAGCCATTCCATTTATTGCCATGCAACTTTCCACCATTCCGTTTATTATGACACACTCCATCATTGTCATATTGCATATCCCGGTACACCGCCGGAGGCATTCATATAGAGTCATATTTTGTTCTAAGTATCGAGTTGTAATTGTTGAGTTGTAAGAAAAATAAAAGTTTGATGATCATCATTATTAGAGCATTGTCCCAGTGAGGAAAGGATGATGGAGACTATGATTCCCCCACAAGTCGGGATGAGACTCTAGACGAAAAATAAATAGAAGAGGCCAAAGAAGCCCAAAAAAGAGAAAGAAAAGAGGCCATAAAAAATGAGAGAAAAGAGAGAAGGGACAATGTTACTATCCTTTTACCACACTTGTGCTTCAAAGTAGCACCATTATCTTCATGATAGAGAGTCTCTCGTTATGTCACTTTCATATACTAGTGGGAATCTTTCATTGTAGAACTTGGCTTGTATATTCCAATGATGGGCTTCCTCAAATTGCCCTAGGTCTTCATGAGCAAGCAAGTTCGATGCACACCCACTTAGTTTCTTTTTGAGCTTTCATATACTTATAGCTCTAGTGCATCCATTGCATGGAAATCCCTACTCACTCACATTGATATCTATTGATGGGCATCTCCATAGCCCGTTGATACGCCTAGTTGATGTGATACTATCTTCTCCCTTTTTGTCTTCTCCACAACCACCACTCTATTCCACCTATAGTGATATATCCATGGCTCACGCTCATGTATTACGTGAAGATTGAAAAAGTTTTGAGAATGTCAAAAGTATGAAACAATTGCTTGGCTTGTCATCGGGGTTGTGCATGATTTAAATATTTTGTGTGGTGAAGGTAGAGCATAGCCAGACTATATGATTTTGTAGGGATAACTTTTTTTGGCCATGTTATTTTGAGAAGACATAATTGCTTTGTTAGTATGCTTGAAGTATTATTATTTTTATGTCAATATTAAGTTTTGTCTTGAATCTTTCGAAATTAAGAAGATTTGCATTGAAATTATGCCAAGTAGCACTCTGCATCAAAAATTCTCTTTTTATCATTTACCTACTCGAGGACGAGCAGGAATTAAGCTTGGGGATGCCTGATACGTCTCCAACGTATCTATAATTTTTGATTGCTCCATGCTATATTATCTATTGTTTTGGACTATATTGGGCTTTATTTTCCACTTCTATATTATTTTTGGAACTAACCTATTAACCGGAGGCCCGGCCCAGAATTGATGTTTTTTGCCTATTTCAGTATTTCGGAGAAACAGAATATCAAACGGAGTCCAAACGGAATAAAACCTTCGGGAACGTGATTTTCTCACCGAACGTGATCCAGGAGACTTGGACCCTACTCCAAGGAGTCAAAGAGGCGGTCACGAGGGTGGGGGCGCGCCCACCCCCCTAGGGCGCGCCCCCTGCCTCGTGGGCCCCTCGGTGCTCCACCGACGTACTCCTTCCTCCTATATATACCTACGTACCCCCCGAACGATCAGAACCGAAGCCAAAAACCTAATTCCACCGCCGCAACTTTCTGTATCCACGAGATCCCATCTTGGGGCCTATTCTGAAGCTCCGCCGGAGAGGGCCGTCATCACGGAGGGCTTCTACATCATCATAGCCTCTCCGGTGAAGTGTGAGTAGTTTACCTCAGACCTTTGGGTCCATAGTTAGTAGCTAGATGGTTTCTTCTCTCTTTTTGGATCTCAATACAAAGTTCTCCCCCTCTCTTGTGGAGATCTATTCGATGTAATCTTCCTTTTGCGGTGTGTTTGTTGAGACTGATGAATTGTGGGTTTATGATCAAGTCTATCTATGAATAATATTTGAATCTTCTCTGAATTCTTTTATGTATGATTGGTTATCTTTGCAAGTCTCTTCGAATTATCCGTTTAGTTTGGCCAACTAGATTGGTAGTTCTTGCCATGGAGAAGTGCTTAGCTTTGGGTTTGATCTTGCGGTGTCCTTTCCCAGTGACAGAAGGGGCAACAAGGCACGTATTGCATCATTGCCATCGAGGATAACAAGATGGGGTTTATTTCATATTGCGTGAATTTATCTCTCTACATCCTGTCATCTTGCTTAAAGCGTTACTCTGTTTTTAACTTCATACTCTAGATGCATGCTGGATAGCGGTCGATGAATGGAGTAATAGTAGTAGATGCAGAATCGTTTCGGTCTACTTGTCACGGACATGATGCCTATATACATGATCATGCCTAGATATTCTCATAACTATGCTCAATTCTGTCAATTGCTCAACAATAATTTGTTCACCCACTGTAGAATACTTATGCTCTTGAGAGAAGCCACTAGTGAAACCTATGACCCCCGGGTCTATTCTCATCATATCAATCTCCATCACTTTAATCTCATTTTGCTTTTTACTTTGCCTTTACTTTTTACTTTGCATCTCTATACCAAAAATATTATATCTATCAGATCTCACTCTCGTAAGTGACCGTGAAGGGATTGACAACCCCTAATCGCGTTGGTTGCGAGTAAGCTATCGTTTTGTGCAGGTACGAGGGACTTGAGCGTGGCCTCCTACTGGATTGATACCTTGGTTCTCAAAAACTGAGGGAAATACTTATGCTACTCTACTGCATCATCCTTTCCTCTTCGGGGAAATCCAACGCAAGCTCAAGAGGTAGCACAGAACACCATTGATGTGGGATGAAGTCGGAGACCGACAGTTGTTTGGACCAGACTTGATTAAAGAGTCTGAGGAGAATGTTAAACTGATTCAGGATAGACTGAAGATAGCTCAGTCCAGACAGAATAGTTATGCAGATTCGAAACGCAAGGAGGTAACCTATGAAATTGGAGATCGAGCATATCTGCGAGTATCACCTTTGCGAGGAGTGAAACGTTTTGGAGTTAAGGGAAAGTTAGTCCCGAGAATTGTAGGACCATATCGTGTTTTGGAACGGATGGGAGAAGTTGCCTACAAGTTGGAGTTACTTGAAGGACTGTCAGGAGTTCATGATGTGTTTCACGTTTCCCAGTTGAAGAAGTAACATGCTGAGATGGCCGACATACCGCTAAGAGATACCGTACCCTTGGAGGCGATTCAGCTGAACAATGACTTGACTTATGAGGAGAAGCCCGTCAAGATTTTGGAGTTTGCCAGTCGAGTCACCCGCAGCAAGGTCATCAAGTTTTGCAAAGTTCAGTGGAGCCACCATACTGAGGACGAAGCCACATGGGAACGAGAGGATGATCTTCGCAAGGACCACCCACACCTATTTTTTAGCCAACCCGAATCTCGAGGGCGAGCTTCATCTTAAGGGGGCCGGGGTAGGTTTGTAACATCCCAAATTTTCAATTTGGAATGTTATACATAGATCATTCTTGCATATCATATTTTATTACATTTCGTCTCGCGATCCTCGAAATCCTAAGTAACTCAAGGACCCTCGGAGAGAGTTGGGAATTTCCCCAGTTTTCAAAATTGATTTTATCAAATTTCGAAACGAGGATTTTGGTTTTAATTATTTTTCTCTCCGAAAATATTTCATATTAATATATGAGAGGAGATAATATGACTTCTCCAAAATAAATGAAATATTGGAGGACAAATATTAAAATCAATTTTTGCTTTTATTTGGATTTTATTTGCAATTTTGGTTGCATTAGAAAAATTGCATGTTTTCAAAGTTTGCATTTTAGGGCCAAGAAAATGTTCATCTCATTCTAAATATTTTATTTAGACGGAGAAAATTTGTTCTGGAATTTTTAGAATTTTATTTTATTTTCTAGGATTTTTTTTAGTTTCGGCGAAATTATTTAAAAAAACGCGCCAAGGCCTAGCTGGGCCGAAGCCCAGCGCCGGCCCACCTCGCCCCGCGCCACCGTCTCCTAGCAGGAGACCACCGCCGCCGGACCGGAGTCCGGCTCGGACTCCGTTTCCCCATGCCGTGCCCCCTCCCCCAAGGCACCCCCCTCCTTAAAAGCCGCGCCCCGCCGCCCTTGGGAGCCACCCACCCCGCCGCGAGCTGCCGACCCCGCCGTCGTAAGCCGCCGCGCCACCCCTCGCCGCGAGCCGCCGCCGCCCCGCATTGCGCCGCCCCTCGCCGGAGCCGCCACCGTGCCGCACCTTGCCAGAGGTTAGCGCCGTTCGGTTTTTTTAGAAAACCGGTTCGGTTTTCGTTAGAAAGCCCTAGTCGTTTTTTTTGTTCGCCTTTTTTCGGTTTTTCGTTTAGCGGACGTTCGTTTTAATGAACGGTTTTCGCTCGTTAGTTACAGATAATGAACACTCGTTCGTTAGCCTGTTCGTCAGTTTTCTTTTATCGGATTATTCCGCGATTATTTCTAATCGCGAGCTGATCCGATTTTCGTTCTAGTTTATCTTTTCGCTCGTTAGTCGGAATCAGGCGATTCAAGCGCCTAGATCTTCGCCTCAAGACCCTCTTTTCGTTTACCCAACTTGCACAAGTTTTTGCTACTGTAAAATTGGACCTAGGTCCAGATTAGTAAATGGATCTTGTTTCTTTCGCCATTTGAGTTTCGTTGCTCCGTTTGATTCGATTCTTTTTGCAAACCGGAGTTCTTAAGTTGAACTTTCTGGTTAGATCTTCTTATTTGAGATTTACCCATGTTTCTTAGCTTGATTGCTTATGTAAGTTATTGTTTGTTTGCGATAGAATTCCCGGAGTGCGAAGCGTGTTATTTGGAGTCTCTAGGTTATGCAGATCGTCAGCAAGGCAAGTGACACTTTGATCATACCCCTTTATCACCTAGTTTTTATGCATTAGTTCCAATCCTCAAACATTGCATGGTTAGGATGTCATTAACATGTGGGTTGGGAAGTAGTTGATGAGGTAGAACCTATTACCCTGTTACATTCAAACCCTTGGGAGTTACTTCTACGCGTTGCTTATATTGCTATGATATGCTCGTAGACGTGGTTTGGGTGAGTGAAATCCATGATAGATGTGAGATTTATAATTAATGGTTCAACTTAAGGTGGTAACTTAAATACACATCTGGGTGGATTGAGGCACCTAGAGTACCTAGTGTTGCCTGTATTTTTTTGGAAATCCCGGAGTAACCGTGTGATCTTCCTATGGACCGCCACCCAGGCTCAAAGGGAACTGAGATTATTCATGCTAGAAACTTCCGTGTGCAGCCACAAGCTATTATGGGCTCTAGCATAGTTGAGTAAGTTACGTGAAGCTCTTGAAGAGGTGGATCAGCAGGTAGTGGGATTGTAGGTTTGGTATGGTCTGCCCGGAGTAGAGAGTTAATGTTTCTGAAAGACTGTGTCTCGGTCATCCGTTTCTCAAACACACTATAGTGCGAGAAAACCAACGGAGGAGATCGAGTCTTGTGGGAAAAAGTGCGCAAACCTCTGCAGAGTGTATAAACTAATCATGGTTAGCCGTGTCCCCGGTTATGGACAATCTTGAGTATCTAGTACTTGGAGTATCTTAAGTATCTCATCACTCTAAATTAATATTGTCGGGTTGATAATTACTTTAATTGGGATTGAGTTGGAGGAACCTTCTCAATGATGTTTCAACTACCATGATAGTTAAATTAAAATCTATTCCTTTGTTGTAGGGAAAAATTGGCTTTTCGCAAAACTATAACCATAGAGCTTTCCACCAGCCAAATATGCATGTAGTGATAGCATTATTCTGTTCTTGCTCTACTGTGTTATTTTGCCAGCATATTCCATGTGCTGACCCGTTTTCGGGCTGCAACGTATTATGTTGCAGACTTTTCAGACGAGGAGTAAGGTTCATTAGGTCGTTGCCGTGTAGCTCAGCTATGCCGTTGGAGGTGATGGACTCACTTTATCTTCCAAGCCTTCCGCTGTTATCGTATTAGATGGCCTTAAGCCATATTTATTGTAATAAGTTCTCTTTGGGGACATTCGATGTAATAAGTGTGTGATTGCTATGTTATAAATCCTCGAGTACTGTGTGTGTCAGCATTACCGATCCAGGGATGACACTGAAGCACAGAGACTTGACCGTTTGAGGTCGGGTTGCTACAGCTTCTCACAAACCAGAGCTTCTCACAACTAGCATGATGATTTCGATAGGGAACGTCCCACCTTTGGGGATGAAACGATATCCATTGCCTCTTATTGCTTTCAAAAAATTTCTAGTGTCAACATAGAACAACAGGAGTGTTGTGTCAATTTTTGTGATTTTCGGGGTTCGTTTGGACATTTTTATGCATTAACTGGGTTTTCTAGGCGTTTTATGTGCATAATTCAAATTTGAACTACAAGCACATGCTCCAATGCACTAAAGTTGGTTGAAAAATATAATCAATGTCCTTGGGTGAATTTCTAGGTCCCATGCAAGAGATGGGAATGAAATTCAAACATCAGGGCACTGTTGATTGCCGGCAAAACATTGAGATGTCTGGTTTTTAAATTCTTGTAAATCCAAAACTCGTCTGAAATTCCTGAAACTTGGCATGCTATCATGGAGCGGCATCAACATGCCATGGTAAAAAAATTGTCCCATTTTTGGCAGGTTCGGGTATATGCTTCTCACAAACCGGAGCTTCTCCCAACAAGCATGATGGTTTCGGTAGGGTACGTCCCACCTTTGGGGACGAAACGATATCCATTGCCTCTTATTGCTTTCAAAAAAATTCTCGTGTCAACATAGAACAACAAGAGTGTTGTGTCAATTTTTTGGATTTTTCAGGGTTTGTTTGGACATTTTTATGCATTAATTGAGTTTTCAATGCATTTATGTGCATAATTCAAATTTGACCTACATGCACATCCTCCAGTGCATATAAATTGGTTGAAAAATCGAATATGTGTCATTGGGTGCATGCTTAGGTCCCATGCAAGAAATGGGAATGAATTTCAAACACCAGGGCACCGTTGATTGCCGGCAAAACATTGAGATGCCTGGTTTTTAAATTCTAGTAAATCCAAAACTCGTCTGAAATTCATGAAACATGGCATGCTATCATGGAATGGCACCCGACATGTTGTGGCATTTTTCGTGTCCATTTTGAGAGAAGGTGCACTCGAATAATGACAGCCAACAAAGGCATTTTGAAAAAAATAGCTGCCACACTTTAATATCTCAAATGTTTGTATAATTCAAACCATGTGTGTTTTGTTAACCATTCACGTGACACCACGTGTCTTGGTTTTAAAGGCTGTAGGAGGTGTTGTGCGGACAGCTGCTTGACCTTAACTAAACGGGAGGCGTGCGAGTGCAGTCCGGTGCGCAGGCTGACCGAGAGGCGTGCAAGCTGTCCTCTAATGCGTAGGCTCACTGGGAAGCCTGTGAGCTATACGCTACGCAGGCGCACTGGGAAGTGAGCCCTTTGACTTCCATGGCCGCCCGCCTTCCTCTCCATTAATGGCACCCAAGCTGCTATTTAATACGGGCGGCCTTACTATTCGCCTCCCATTCCCCTCCCTCCCGCAGACCTCCACCAACGCCATGGCGCAGAATGATCATCTGCCACTAGTCTTCAAGTTTGGTGAAGTCGACTCCGAGCCGAAGGAGATAGAAAATAAGGAGGAATGGGGCCTCATGGACATGGCCCTAAACAAGCTGGCCGCGGCGGTTGCTGCCCTGTTCCTGTCCCAGCTCCTATCCCCGCGCCCGCACCAGCTACCATCCCCGTAGCATTGACGGGCTTGTCGCCGAGCACTATCACAGAGCTGGAAGCCATGGGCATCAGCGAGGTCTCCGCGGACCCGCGCGAGCTCGTGTACATGCCAGCGCCCGTGCCCGTGCGCGCCCCTCCACCCATCGTGCGCGTCGGGCCCCGTGTGTTTGGCTGCACCTGCCGCGCCCATGCCCCTGCTCGTGCGCGCCCCTCCACCCACCGCGGCGCTGGTCCCCGTGCGTTTGTCTGCACCCGCCATGCCCGTGCCCGTGCGCGTGCCCCCCTCAGCGGCATGGGACGCTGCCGTCGACCGCTACCTCTCAGCGGCGCCAGTTACCGTCCTCCCACGCCCCGCCCGTCGATCGCGCGACGATATGATGTTTGATTTACAGGTGAAGAACATTTTGTGCTGCCTTGAAGACTTCAACAACGGCATCCCAGAGGATGACAACGACAACGACAGCGCAGCACGCCACCTCCGCTACCGCCGGAAATAGTTTTTTTGGGGTTTAATATAGTATCTCGAATTCGAAGTGTGACTGAATGAAAGATATGGTTTGAACGAACTTGCGTTTTTATCTCTTATTGTATAGACTTATCAAACGATTTTATTTTGAAAAAAATGTCAATGGTTTTTAAATATAAAACACTCATCGCAAACGTTTTAGTTAGAACACCCATATGCAAACCGACAGCTTCCCCAGGAAGCCAAGGGAAAGTGTGCTGAGCAGGATTTCTGCATCCCTTCAATGCAAACTGTTGTTTTGCATGACCCGTGTGCAACCACATACAAAAAATTGGGTAAGATTTGCATATCTGTCATTTTGGGTATGTTGCCATTTTTCAAACTGGAAAGGCTGACATTTGTCTATCTAGTAGCATTTCCATTTGTCAACCTTGTAACACTGCGATTTGTCAAAATATGCAGCTAAAAATCACTAGCACTATCTAATTTTTGCAACTAAAATGACTAGCATTGTTCATATGGACACCACTAGCAGGCGTGAGTTGATGGACGCATATGCAAATGTACCATTTCTTGCATACACCAAGTCATCAACCCACAACGACAACGAGGATACACGTTGGATTATAGATCATTTCCAACAAGACATTCTAGTAAAGTAAAGTTTTTCTCACACAACAAATAACAAAGCAATGAAATGAACTTCATCTCAACCACTCGTCAGCGTTGGAAATGCTTGCTTTGAACCAGAAGTGATTCTCTACAAAGGGCCAGCTACTGTCAATCTCGAGACCAACTCAAGACTGATCATCCAGGCTGAAGCGGCCTATGTCAGGACCCATATTTGGATGGTAGGGAAGCATAGAAATGTGCGACGTATAGATATAGTTGCTTCTCATAAATGGTAGTAATGTTGTGTCAATAGAAGCTAGATTGCCTTCCACCATCATTTGATAGTTTTGTGCAAGGAAGAGCGAGTTTCCTCCAAGACTTTCAATACTGAACCAGGGAGAAGGTGTTGCCACTAGTACACTAGTATACATCCCAAATACCCTGCAACGGATGTTGGAATAGGTCTGGAGAGTGCGACCATGCGAGACAACACCTGCTTCCTTAGTAACATCAACAGTGCCATGTATACAGACAAGAAGAGGTGATCCATCGGAATAAGTTGCCAGGCGCCACTGATTATATGGGTCCTGCTCGTCCCCATGCTCATGATAATCAGCATGGTCATCTCCCCCTTGGTTATAAATTTTTCAAGTATAGGTGGTGGAATGTTCACAGGACCTTGGAAACACAAGAAGGTTAATTAGTAAAGGGAAACTAGCTAACCCGCATGCATGTGGACGAAACAATTATAATTACGATGGAAGACAAACGTACCGAAAGCATCCGGATTCCATGCAAAAATAGTGCCACGTGTGGTGGCTGCAAACACAAGACCCTCGTATTGAATTGCATCACAGTACTCATCCGTGTACAGAAATTGATTTTTGAGAAATATCCATCGAGGCGTGGAAGTAAGGATGGCAACAAGCTTGTCAAAGATAACAACAACTTCATAGTTCTTATAATCCCAAGAGCGGTTGGGAACTCGACAAATTGCTATCTTCAGTAGACGACAATCACCATGATCGTATTTGAACTCACGTAGAATACTGGTGTACTCAACCTCTGGGAAGTCGTCTGAGATTTTCAGAAGTGGAACCCGGTGACGAGTGTACACATTTACAAGTTCCCACTCGCAGTTGTACCCAATATAAACAACCCAATCTCCATTTGTGCCTGCCCAAGCCTTGCCCTCAAGCGATGGCATCTTAACATCATACGTATCATTATCAAGTGGCATCAACTTGCACAACGCGAGGCTTCCCTCGTCCCCTCGCCAGTCAGCAGGGTCATGGCAAAGAAGATAGGGGAGATTAAACCGCTCCTGGGCCCTTGGGTTCCTTGTAATGATGTTATTAGTTGAGTCGAGAATGGTCTTGAATGAACCTGCCATGCTAGCCGAGGTGATGATGTCGCACCGATCAATGAGTTCCTCCATCGTGTCATCATTCCGATCGGGGCAAGAATAACGGGGTCGTTTCCGGCCTGTTCCCTCCATGGAGAAGATGATCGAACAATGGCAGAAGGAAGGGTGAAGGAAAATGGAGGAGGGTGGAAGAGCGTGTGACAGTAGTTCCAAATCGAGAGGGAAAGGCGAAGAGTCGGTGGACGGTTGCCACGGTACATGAAGAGGCGCCTGGGGAGTGAACGGTTGCCATAGAGGTCACACACTGACGACCAGGGCCGAGTGAACCGCATGCGTATATTGCACACACCTTGATCTGGATGACCGTTTCTTTTCTGTTGCCTAATCACAAACAGTTCATTCGAGTGAACTGTATGTTGTATATCGCACACACCTTCATCTGGCTGCCCGTTTCTTTTGTGTTGCCTAATCACAAACAGTTCATCTGAGTGAACAGTATACTGTGTATCCCACACGCCTTCATCTGGCTGCCCATTTCTTTTGTTCCTCCTCATCGCAAACAGTTAATTGAACTGAACCGTATGCCCTTCATCGCACACACAACTAAAATCTGAACCGTGTTTGATGCATCCATCATTGCAAACGTTTTATACATTTTTGACGATTTTCATACACCACCGTTTGCGATTATTGCATCACACACAATTTCTCAAAGGGTCTCTGATATTAGTGTCGCATTAGCAGCATCCTGCAGTAGTGCCTTACCTTCCCGCAAGCCTCAGGAGGGTGCGCGGGCGGCATGGCAGTAGCACTGGAAGTGGCGACTCTGGTGCATTCATCGCCGGGTCGCCCGTGGCTTCAATTCCAGTGAGGGGCAACACAAGCGACACCTCGCCGCAATCCGTAACAGACTTGAGGCATGGTAGTCGATCGTGGCCTAATCCCCCTCTCCTCGTGGCGCCAGAGGGAGGTTGCAGAATGGGCCCTCCATCAATAAAGGTGGATCAGATCTCCCTAGACACTGTCGGCTCGGCGCATGGGAGAGTTCCTTGTTCCCATACACGCTTCCAAATGTGTGGTGGCTCTTGATCTCTGGGCCGTCGGGGATGACCATGCTCTTTGTGGGATTAACCGGAGAGCATGGCGCCCGGTCCAGTGAGTAGCATCATCAATAACTTACGACATATCAGGATTAATAGCATGTCGTGGTGTTGCAAGTCTACTCAAAACAAAAGGTGAATCAAGTGCAGAGTGTGATGGCAGTTCCTTACCTCCCCTCATCCTAGAGGGAACGATCTTGGTTTTAGTATCCTTCAGATTCTTCACAGTGATAAATAGATAATAATCCCATGTGACTCAACAAATATGGCTATGCTCCCCGGCAACGGCGCCAGAAAAATGTATTGATAACCCACAAGTATAGGGGATCGCAACAGTTTTCGAGGGTAGAGTATTCAACACAAATTTATAGATTCGACACAACATCAATCTCAGAACATAATGGATAGTAAGGATCAAGTCCTAACAAAACTGACTCGTTACATGGTGAATCTCATCCAACTCCTCACCGACCAGCGAGTCTGCAAAGGAATTACTCACTCCCGGTGGGGAGAATCGTGGAATTGGCGATGAAGGAGGGTTTGTGATGACAAAGATCGAAGATCCCACTCTTCAGAGCCCCAAATGGACTCTAGATCTGGCCTCTCGATGAAGAACAGGAGGCGGCGGCGGCTCCGTATTGTGAAACGCAATGAAACTTCCTCCTTGATTTTTTTCTCCAAATATGGGTATTTAAGGAGTTGGAATTAGGGCCCGCGGGGCCACCAGGTGGGCACACCCCACTTGGGCGCGCCTGGAGGGGGAGGGCGCCCTGGTGGGTTGTGCTCACCCAGGGGCCCCCCTCCGGTGGTTCTTGCCTCTAGTATTTTTTATATACTCTGAAATAATTCTCCAAAAAATTTCGTTCCATTCCGAGAACTTCTATTTCTGCACACAAAAAACACCATGGTAGTTCTGCTGAAAACAGCATCAATCCGGGTTAGTTTCATTCAAATCATGCAAATTAGAGTCCAAAACAGGAGGAAAAGCATTAGGAAAAGTAGATACGATAGAGACGTATCAGGGTGCTTCTTCTTGACCAATTATAGCTTGGGACATAGCTCGTCGCTTGCCAAATTGTGGCAACTTTCACCGTCGATGATGACCTTCATGGAACGTCCATCGATGCCCGCTTTGGTATGGAAGATATGGCATCGTTGATCCTCGTATTGTCGTTGTTGAAGTGTCAAGACCTTGGAGACAACAAGAGTGAACATCGGATCATTGTCACAAAAGACTTGAGCGTCTTCATCTTCATTCACTTGACAGTTCATGGCCACGTGCTCAAAGGCTTCCATTTCCTCTTCGCTCATGGAGTTGTAGGTGTCGTCATCATTGTCGATCATGATACGTTGAGTGGGGCACTCAAATATCTTGTGGCCTCGGCCTTGGCATGTGAAACATTTGATGGAACTTGTCTTAATGGTCTCATCCGTTGGAGTTGTGGACGATGCAGCTCTTGGCTTATAGTTGCTTGTAGGAGGACGACTCGAAGATGTCAAAGGTTTCTTTTGCCTTGACTTGTCACCATTGCTTGGTGAAGCTTTAGTCATGGTTGACGGTGTGGTAGTCGTTGAAGCTTGAGTGTATGAATCATAGGTCTTCGAAGGGTACTTGGCGTACTTGAGGTCATCTTGCACTTGTCGCTCTGCCTTTGTAGCTTGGTGCACTAGCTCGAGGAGGTTGGTGTGTGGTTGGAAATCGGCGATTTTCTTGACAAGATGGTTGAGTCCATTTAAGAAAGGTGACATAGTTTCTCCTCATCTTCTGTGACATTGGCTCGTATCATTGCAATCTCCACCTCTTTGTAGTAGTCTTCAACGGGCTTCATGCCTTGCTGGAGGAGTTGCAACTTCTTAAAGAGATCACGGCTATAGTGTGTGGGCACAAAACACGCTCGCATGACCTACTTCATTTAATTCCATGTTGTGATTGGTGGATCGCCTTTCTCGCGGCGTTTTCGATGACTTGCTCCCACCAAATGAGGACATAGTCTTGGAACTCAAGGGATTCCATGGCGATCTTCTTTTCCTCTTCATAGTTGTGAAGACGGAATATCTTGTCGACCTTCAATGCCGATGAGAGATAGTCTTCGGGATCGGTTCTTCAGAAGAACTTAGGCATGGTGAACTTGAGCTTGCTGTAGTGTTCTATTCATTAACTTGACTTGGAGGCGGAGGTGGGTTTTCAACCACTTTCTCCTCATGCTCGGCTTGATTAACTTGACGTTGAGGGTGTGGGATTCGAGCACGGTTCCTCAATTCTTTGCACTCCTCAAGATGTATGGCTTCTTCTTGTCGCTCTCGTCGGAGGGCTTCTTCTTGTTCACGCACACGGCAATTGCGCTCGTTACCGTCATGAGTTGCTTTGTGTAGAGCATGTTGAGCTTCAAGGGCTTGTTCCTCACGGCTTTGAACGTCGCCGTCTTGGTTTTCTTGTTCTTGGCATTGTGGAGCTTGCTCTTCTTAACGGTGGCATTCGCGCTCCCGAAGGCAGTCTTGCAAACCATTTCCATGGATTGGATTTTGTGGAGCTTGATGATCTTCATGGTCTTGGTGATGATGCGAACGAGCTCGGGGAAGACTTGTATCCAAATATGTATCTGAAGAGTGTCAGCTCGAGTAGCACCGTCTTGATTTTGACGTCATTGAGGAGGCACGGTGGACCATCATGGGTCGAAAGTCCTCCATTTGGGTTGCCATCTTGGCATCAAGGTAGTCCCTTGTTCTTACTTCGGATTGTCACAAGTCAAAAGAACTAGACCAAATGTACCTTATCCAATGTTGAAGATGGATCAATGATCACCCAATATGGTATTATGGAAGTAGCACAATTGGTACGAGATCTTGTCAATTCACACCAACACAAGCAAACCTTTTGAAGTAGCTTGGTGAGGATAGTGGCACAAAAATTATGCAATTGTTAGCAAGATTCAATCATGTTGAAAGGGATTCACAAATTCGCAAGTGAAACAAGTAGACCAATAGCAATGAGTGGCACACAGGAACACATACACAGATAGATAAATGGGGTCTTGTAAAATTTGGATTCAAGAAATGAGCACAAAATTTGGATTCTACGAAAAACGCTCTTGTTTCACAACTCTAGAGAGACGCTAGCATGATTTCTCAATAGGCGAGATATGACACTTATGCACAAAACCTATGAGAAACGAAACGTATCGACTTTCTATCCCGATTATGCTATTTATGTATGGTTCCCGGTGATTCTCGCATGATGATCCAAGATGATCAAGTATGGCAATTTGATATCCAATGTGACGATGCAATGGATATTGTTTGCAAGCTCTTTGTTTTGTTTTTCGTTTGCTTAAAATCTTTTCTCACTTTTGATAATTTTCCTTTGGCCACCTATGTGAAATGCTCGAAGCAAGATAGCAATGATGTATATGCTAGAATAAATTACGACACAAGAGATGATAAGACGATATATGCATGCTATGATAGCTATGCAGAATGGGGATCACTAAAGTGCACAAGTAACGTTGCCCCACAATACTCAAATGGCTAGTCTCGATAGAAAAGTGACGCAAAAATTTGGCTTGGGGGTTCACAATACAATGGCAAGGGAGAATGTACTATGATTGTCGTCGAGGTTACCATCCTTGCTTACGTTTGGGGTGTCAAAATGGTGAAGTAGTCGTTGTCGACGACGAATCCGTGGCGATGTTGAGCGGTGGTGGTGTCGATGAAGAATTATCCCTAAGTAGCCAAACATGTAAGGAAATGGAAACCAGAAACTCAAATTCTTAAATGGCAAACGTGACAAAATTGCGGTTGGGTTGTAGAAGTGGGTGCTGGTATGCGGAAGAAATAGCAGAAACCGAGCAAAATTCGACAAATTTTTGTGGCGGCGAAAATTTTGGCTACAGGGCGTCGAATGTCAGGGAGTCAAGCCGGATGTCCGGGGGCACGCGCCGGATGTCCTGGGCGGCGAATCCATGGATGAACTACAGGAAGAACTTGGGGAAAAGAACATTTTGAGAAAAAAATAGTGAGAATTTCATGGATGGAAATTGGGGAAAAGTTGTGGGGAGGCTAGATCCACTTGAAACACAACAAATCCATGGATCCAAATCAAGAAAACATCATCAAACCAACAAATCACAAAAAAAATTGTTGTGGCTCTTTTTGTTGGGATTTTCCAAATTGGGTAAAAACACACAAAATTGAGCCTAGAAAATGGGGAGGGAGACTCCAAGATGTGAACCAACCTTCGCTCTGATCCAAGATGATGTAGGGTGGAATCCTATGGTCGATCTTTTCACACTTGGAGGGGGAAAGAGAGAAAATCAAAGAGGAACACAAGAAGAACTCTCAAACAGACAAGATCCAATCACACATATGGTAAATCCACATGCACATAAAGGAGATACAAGGATCCAAAGTCAACACAAGGGGATACAAAGGTAACTAGTTCATCACAATCCTTGAAGGAGAGAGGTCTTGAATCCGATCAGGATCTTCCCACTTGATTCCACTTGGGGATTGTTTCACATGAAGGTCTTGAACTCCATGGCAGTGGTAAGTGATGATGAAAGCTCTATCTCAAATAATCTCTAACCTTTGCTAACCCTAGAAGGAGGAGGGGTGGTCTATTTATAGTGCTAGTACAAGTTGGGACAAAATGAAGGGGTACATGGGCCTTTGGCCTGGTCTCTATGCACAAGCAGGTGCCAGATGTACGGCCTGGGCCCGGATATCCGGCGGCTCACAAAGAGCCAGAAGTCTGGGGTCTCGGCTGGATGTCCGCGCTGGGCTGGCCCGATTCGTGATGCTCTCTAGATATGTCGGGCCGGATATCCGAGCGGGGGCCGGATGTCGGGGCTCACTACTGCAGGATGCTGCTAACGCGGCACTAGGATCAGAGACCCTTCGACGAAACTGTGTGCGATGCCATAATCGCAAACGGTGGTGTAAAAAACCGTCAAAAGGTGCAAAATGTTTGCGATGGAGGATGGATCAAACACGGTTCAGATTTTAGTTGCGTGTGCGATGCAGGGCATATGGTTCTGCTCAATTATCTGTTTGCGATGAGGAGGAACAAAAGAAATGGGCAGCCAGATGAAGGTGTGTGCAATGTACAACATACGGTTCACTCGGATAAACTGTTTGTGATTAGGCAACACAAAAGAAACGGTCAACCAGATCAAAGGTGTGTGCGATATACGGCATGCGGTTCACTCGGATGAACTGTTTGCGTTGAGACATGAGAGCAAAAACGGTTCAAATGAACAAGATGTGTGTGATACGAGGCAAACAGGTGTGTAATCGGAAACATGTGCGAAGACCGATAACAACACAGACGATTACTGCTAACAAGCCGTGTGTGTTGTCAGCAAACGATTGCTGGTATACAATTGTGAGTGATTGATGAAAGCATCACCGACGGGTTACATTGTTTAGTCCGTGTGCGACGTAATTTTCTTTGTCCGCACAAGATCTATGCTCTGTCTACAGAGCATCAACATATATACTTAAAAAGACAGCATTGCATAACCAAATTAAGCATACAATTACACAAGTGACTACACACATAACATTTCCACACACCAAAGCAAGCAATTACATGCATACTAAAGTAGGAGAAACGAGGATCTAATCATCTACTTATTGTTGCGACGACGCTTTCCATTGCTCTGCTTCCGGCTGGATCCCTGGTCGTTTTGGGGAAGGAGGCACTTCCTCATGTCAACGATCCGCCTGTACATGTCGTAGCTCGTGTACGCCTCCTTGGCCACGTACACGACATGAGCTTTTTCGAGTTTCTCCATCCAGGCTGAGTGTCAGGCACGCTTGTCCTTGTTGCACGAATCCTTCATGTATCTATAGCAGGGGTCGATGATGGCCTCGGCGGGGTAAACCAGTGAGTCATTCTCATGATCCTTGCTTCCCCAGATCTTGTATTGGCCCTGGATGTCGACAAGATTCTGGCAGGCGGTGCCCGAATTCTCGAGCGCCTTTACATCGTTGGTGATGTCCACCGTAGCAAACATGTAGTGGGGGTTGTGGACAAACCTGGCGAAACGCTCACAAGGCCTTGTGGCCAGGCAGTAGTGGTTGACGAGGACGTGATGGCGCACGCACATCTGGGCGACGTCGACCTTGGGACGAGACCCGGCACAAGCACGGGTGTACTCGAGGTCGAATCCGACCACCTTGTACTTCTCCGCGGCAAGCAACATCTCCATGATGTGGATGGAGTGCTCCACCCAGACCGGGTCGTTGGTGTACACCACTGAGAGGTCCATGAACCTTCTGGGTGTCCACCATGGCAAGCATGGTGAACTGTTGCTCGTCCTCGGCAGACCCTTGGAGCGCCATTGGAGCCGCGCAGGATACCCTCTAAGAATTTCTCGTGGTGGGTGTGCTTCTTGCAATGGTGGGGCACGATCAAAAGGTTGAAGAGACACAAGGGTTAAATGGCCGCTGTAATAAATGGGGGCCGGCCGGCCTGTAATCGCCACATCTTGTCACGGCGTTCATAGCGAAGGATTCTAGTCCACGCTTGAAAACACCACCCCGCACGCGTGGGCTCGAAGAGGCATCAAATGTATCGTTGGTGAGCCTATTCCCACGCTACCGCACAAGCTTCCCGCCCGGCTTGTTTGGCCACGTGTCGGCTAGAAGAGGGACAAATCATGGGCGTTTATTGGCAAAAAGCTTTGTAAAAACAAAGTGTGTGGAATGACTTCGATCATAAGTTTACCCATGGGTGATGAGGTCAAAGTTACACAGAAGGGTGATTATGGATGCTCGAGTGCGATAAGTAATTCTACGCTCTACAGTGAACACGATGGAAGAAACCAACTGTGTGCAATAATGTCGAAGATCGCAGTCGAGTTAGCTATACAGATCGTGTGCTGTGAGATCGACAAGGTAAACTGATTCGAGAATGGTTAATAAAATCTAAGACCATTGCATATTAAGGTCAAAATAGTGTTAGCAATATACAAGTCTCATACGATGCCATTTCAACGATTGTACGACAAAAGCTCGAAATGTTACAAGGTTCAAATTCCAGAGTTATATGGCTCAAATTTGAATATTACAAGGTTCAAACTGATATTAGAAATGAAATTCAGCTCATCGGCTGCAAACCTCGCGCTGATCTGCTGAACATGGATATCAGAGAGGTTCAAACTAATATCACCGCTTCTAAGTCTAGTTTCGAAACCTCACAATTTTTGCAAAGGGGTCAGCCACTAAGAAGTCATGTATGGGGTTGACACGATGACTTCCGATTACTCTGTCATCTGAAGTTCCAAAATGAAATTCAGCATTGTTGGTGCCTACTCCATTCTGCCGCAGGCGCCGGCACTGATCAACAAACCATTCATTTTTGCGAAATAAATGTAGGGCAGACTTCATTTCCTTCAGCACCCTTGCTCTGAGAACAAAGAACCTGGCGAATATAATCTCCAGTAAGGTCCCTCGGTAGGAGTTCAAAGTAATTTCTGAGAGATGCAGATCTAGGCATTCGACGTGATTGTTATATTGTATCACATTATCCACCACTGGGCCTAATCTTATCTGCAAAATAAGAAAATGTGTTAGTGCCTACATGTAGTTTTGAACATCACTACAAGCCTATTTGGTTTGCGGGATTTGTAAAATGCACTAACATACCATCTTCGATCTGACATGATTAACATGGGCATTTGATTACATTCTAGAAAAATGTAGCCTTCTTCACAAGAGGTTGGAGTGGATGAAAAGTTCCCTAAGAAAAATTTAACTCCCTTATGGTTAACATTTAACAGGAAAGGAACATCACCTCGATATATAGCTTCTCCAGGCATGGAAAGCATCTCAAGAAACTGACAGCATGCTCCAGGTTGAGGCCGATAGATTCTAGTGCCAAGACCTTCACTGTGCGTAGTTTCGGGGTCAAGCTTGTCGGAATCATTTTCTGAATGATAGACGAACAAACATCTTCAAAATTAGAAATAATGTTAATTTGTAGAAGGAGAGGTAGAAGGCAGCTGTTGTACCTGAATAGGTGTGGATCCAATAACAAGTTCGGAGTATTGGTGAGACGAGTAGCCCACCACTATCAATTTCGACGCAGAAATGATATTGATTCTTGTTGGACCTTCTTGATCAACTACAAGTAATCTCTCAAGTGCAGGTGTGTCCTCAATGACCATACCATGGTACACATCTTGTGATGTCTTCCTGCCGCACCAGCAACACACATAAATAGTCCGGAGAGTCATGGAGGTGATGTGGAAGGTACTCAACCCATTGATCGCTTGAAGACAAAGGTACTTGAGTGTAGTATAGCCACGGAGCAGGCACTCCATGTCACCATTTGAGAGGCAGATGGCGACAAGCTCGAGGTGCTTCAGTCGTGGTAGAATAAGAGCGGGCGCATCATTAAGGGTGGGAAATGGCAGTTCCTAAACTTGACGACACGCAGCATGGGCGCGAGGTAGAGTGCGGATGTTGGCAGCGACCGCATATGCTCATCATGAAAAGTGAGCTCCTCGAGCTGATCTAGGGCAGGGGATCACTACTAGGGAAAACCTTATACACAGAAATTTAGCAGTAGCGCATGGCAAAAACGGGCGCTAGTGCTAAGTAGCAGTAGCACGCATGCGAAAACCGCGCTACAGATACAATAGTAGAAGTAGCGCATGCACATGAAAAGGCGCTACGACTAATATTCCCATTGCCAAAACGATAGGCTACGCATAGCAGTAGCGGTCTTGAGAGAAGCGCGCTACCGCTAGGACATAAGTAGCAGCGCGTTTCACGCGGAGAGCGCTACTGCTAATGGAAATAAAATGAAATGAAAAACAAATGGAAAAGTAAATGAAAAAGAAAGAAATAGAAAAAGGAGAAAGGAAAAAATAAAATGTAGAGCAAAATAAATGAAAAAGCGAAAAAAGGACAAAGGCGTAGCAGTAGCGTTTGTTCACAAGAGGCGCTATAGCTAACGTAGCTGCAGCGCGTTTCCTAGACCCCCGCTATAGAAACAGAAAAGGAAATAAGAAATATGAAGGGAATTACATAGCTATAGCAGTAGCGCGTTTTGTGAAAATCGCTATAGCTAACTTAGCTATAGCGGGTTTCACGAAAAGCGCTACCGCTAAGTTTGACTTGACCAAAAAACCGTTTCGCCCCGGCCACCACTTCTCCCCCAAATCCCTCGACCCACCCCGCCGCCCTCTGCCCGATTCGCCGTCGCCCCACTTTGCCGCCATCTCTTGCCGACGTCGACACCCCCGGAGCCACTAGAGCCGTGCGTCGTCGACGCCACCAGAGCCTCCCCAAATGCCACCGGAGCCGCGCGACCACATCAACGCCACCGGAGCCGCAGTCGACGCCACCGGATCCTCCCTCGCCACAATTGCCTCCCTTGCCGTCACCGGAGACGCCCCTGCCACCCTCGCCACCACCGGAGCCATCCTTTGTAAGCCCCCACCCCTCCTCTCTCTCTCTCTCTAAATTAGTTAGGTTAATTTAGTTAGGAAAAGAATTTAGTTAGGTTAATTTAGTTAGGAAAATAATTTATATAGGGCTTTGACAGAGACGCCCCTGCCTCCCTCGCCGTAGGAAAAATTGTATATGCTTAACTAGGGCAGTAGGGTTAGGGTTGTAGTGTTTAATTACAAATTTAGGAAAGTAAGGTTTAACTAGATGTTAACTAGGGTGGTAGGATTTAGTTTAGAGAAAAAATCAATATAAAAATATAAATTTCTATTAGTGTTGCCAGTCTAGTAGGTTCTTAATTTTTAGTGAATTTTTATTAGGACAAAAATTTAGGACATAATTTGAGTTCTAGGTTCATAATTTGAGTTCTAGGTTCATAATTTGAGTTCTAGGGTTCATCCATCTATATTTGGTTTTTGAATTGAGTTTCAGAGAGCATGAGATTTGTGTAGATTTTCTTGAAGTGTCAAACACTAGGAGATGCAAATTTGAATTGGTCATCATATATGAAAAATCCTCAGCTGTGTTTGCTCATTGATCATAATCGACATTGAAGTGGTTCGATTGTGCCCAAGTGGCCTTTTGTTGTTTCCAGGGAATGAAGCCGAGTGGCCTATGTTTTGCCGGAATGTTGATTCATTTCCGTTCCGGCAAAATTCAGGTTCTCGATTTGTCCACTTTTTAGCAAAGGTCATGCCGAAATTTTCCATGAATTTCGGCATGACTTGTGCTACAAACTAGGACATATCGAGTGCCCGGGATTTGCCGCACCGGGAAGGAGTCAACGTTCCTGCAAAACAATAGTCCTTTTATGTCATTATTCATTTTATTAGGTCTAGAATTAATTGACTAGATTTAATCGTAGGAAACATGGCTAGCAACGATGAAGGACAGGGTTCTGGTGATTGCGACGACGTCTACCGGGCGGCAGACGAATTTTTTAGCCTTGCCGACATGTAGACCGGTGCTGAGACTAAGACCAGCACTAAGACTCAGACCGACATCGAGACTGGCGCTGAGACTGAGACCGGCGCTGCCTCGGGGAGCGGAGCCGGTGTAGAACCAAAAGCAAAGAGGCAACAGCCTCCTAACAAACTCAGGACTACTAGACTGGTGGTCACGGAGGTGGATGACGGCAATTTTGAGCCAAAGGCACCCGAGGAAGCGCGTCGATGCTAAGGCAATCAAATAGGCTGCATCGTACGGACAACCGCCACGATCAACGATGAGAAACTACAGAAGATAGAAAATATGAGGAGCTCCCTCCTAAAGAAGTTTCACCATATATTCTTGTTCCTGGGCCGGAATGAGAAGGATTATGAAGATCCAGATGAGTACCTGGCAATGAAGAAGATAAACAAACACGCCATGACCAAGTTTAGCGACGCGTTGGCCGCCTGGAAAAATCGAGTGAAAGCAAAGATCATCGACAAGAAAGAACCCTACTCCGATATTGTGAAGGATAATCCGACAATCAAGGAAGAGCAGTTTCAAATATTCAAGGAGGCTTGCAAGGCCGAAGCTACCAAAAAAAGTCTCAGTACATGAAGGGGCTTCAAGAGAGGAACATTGGGAGCCACCACCTCGGAAGCCGTGGTTACGGCGGAAAGAGGTCCAAATGGGCCAAGGAGGACGCGGAAGCCGCGAGTCTGGGCATCCCAGACCCCTTGGCGAATTTCACCGTCCCGCAGGAGCGTGACGTCCTCAGGGCCCGGCACCGTTGGGACCCAGTGAAGAAGGTTTACGAGACAAAACCGGTCATTACGGAGTTCATGAGACTGTTGGTAATTTTAGTTTCTGATCAATTCGACTGCACGCGTTAGTCATATTTGTAAACGATCCTTGTGCCTTTTGCAGAGAGAGCAGCACCGGATTGCGGCCGAAAGCGACTCGCCGTCTGAGGCATCGGCGAGGCCTGTAACGCCCCGAGACCATTGCGCCAGCTGTCTTCCAATTATTCGCTGGTGTTGCCTTGTCATTTACATCATGTGCATTGCATCATGTCATCATGCCATCATCTCATAAATCTTCTGCATCTCAACTAAATAAATTGTGTGGATCTTCGATCCATTTAAATCGAGGGAAGAGTGACTTCTATTTATAACATATCCTCCCGATATTAGGGAGCTATATTAAATATTTCATTTTCGGAATCACCCATAACACACGTGCAAAATATTTTCCATGTCTATTCCTCTTCGAGTTTGACCTTCAAACACTGCCAATATATCTCATCTCTTTTATCGAGACCCCTCTAAAAATCTCAGCCCATTAGGGTCCTTTCGAATGGGTTTCAAAATTCAAACATGTTGAATTAAATTCAACATGCGCGAATCTATTGCTCTCCAAAAACCCTCTTGCCATTTTATTTAAGTTCCTCACATTTTTGTGAGTCCAGGAAAATTAACCCCATGCCCAACTTCTTCCCCTAACTTCTCCTTCCTTTTTCTTCTCTTCTTTGTTTTTTTTGTTTTAGAAATAAGTAAGAGGGAGAAGGGAGCCCAGCTAGGCAGGCCCATCCAGCGCCGGCCCACTCCCTAACCTAATCCTAGCGATCCTTTGATCGATCTCCTCTGTCCTCTCCCGATTCCCTCTTCCTCCGCCACCAGGAGACCCACGCCTCGCACCCCTGGCGTGCTCGATCCAACCTCCTCTCTCTTCGATCTCCCTGTAGTGCTGCCTCAGTCTCCCTCGTTTCCTCCCAACGCCGCCGCCGCGCACACACACACACCCGCATAGCACCCCGCAGCCAGTGCCAGGAGCTCGCCTCCCCTTCGCCATGGCCTCACAGCCCGATCCCCATGGCGCCATGGTCGACACCAAGCTCTGCGTGCCAAGCCCTACCCGACCTCCTCCTACGCCGTCGCCTCGCCATGGAGCAGCTTCGCTCGGACCCCTTCTGCATCGTGCCCATGCCGCCACGCCAAGTTCCCGCCGATGCCGCTGCAAGTCCCGTGGTCGTCGCCCCTGCATCGCGCCTCAAGCCACCGCCGCCTCCTACTGTGTTCTCCCTCACCGGAGCCGCATCAAGTCACAGTGTTGCCCTGCTTCCTCGTCCTCGCCGTCTCTTCCCTACACCTCTAGGCGCCGCCCCCGCAGCCCTCTCCATCGAGCAGGATCAGGAGCGCCACGAGGACGCCCGCCTCGACCGCGCCTGGGCTGCGTTCTCGCCCTTGTTGCTTGCCCAGGGACCACGCGGTCCGATGCCGGCCTCGCCAAGGCCCAGCTTCGCCAGCTCCTCCGGCCCAGCTCCCGCTGACCTCCTCAAGTTCACGACCTAGGACCTGAGACCCGTTGCCTTCGCTGCTAATTTTCCGTGGACGTCAAGTACCAGTACCACGACCCTGGATGGCTGCGAGTTGTGTACCTCTACAGCTAGTGCGCTTTGCGTCAAGTCCGACTGCGACATAAACGACTACGCGATGACCCCGAAGGACTTGGAGTCACCAAGCACCTCTCCCAACGAACGGGAACGACTACCGTCGCCAAGATCGAGAGTACCTCTACGAAAACGCCAAGTACCCCTTCATGTCAACAAGACCTGCAAGTCGGACTCCGAACGATCGATGACTTGTGGACCATGTACAACTACCGCCGCCTTGGGTTTCGTCAAGTTCCTCACTATGACTATGAACGTCTATGAACCGTGTACAACTACCGTTGCCCGAAGAACCGTGGGTCACAAGACTCGTGTACGACTATCGCGAGTATCTCTACCGTCATCGTGTACCACTACTTCCACTACCGTCGCCATGGACCCGACAAGTTCACGAGTACAACTACTTCCTCTACGAACTCGAACCGATCCGCTTCGGGACGCACGCTTCGAAGGTATAACCCGAGACGACGGCCGTGAACGTTTGTTGTGTGTTGTATGAGATGAACCCCACGTTTGCACCGTGTCTGAAATTGTCGCTTGCATGGTCCTCATTGCCATGCCCTCCACCCGTGGGAACCTGGTAACCGGGATCACCCCATCATCTTACATGACACGCTCTCGTCACACTTCCTTTTGCACCGGCATCTCAAACGAGTACCGGAACCGGAACGTTGCCATGGCACCGTTACCGTTATCGTTGCCGTGGCACCCCTTTCCTTCCACCACGGTGAAAAATGCTTCATAATGCTCTTATCAATATTTTCATAAAATTGCTTAAAACTTGCATATGCCATCCGCACCATGATAATAACATTTAAACCGTTTAAAATTGCTGTTTGCTTTAAATTGCTAAATGCATATGGGGATTTACCGGAATTGTTGTTGGTTATTTCCGGCCTCATTTAAAACTTGCCTAAATGTTTAGTTTACTTATGCTCCACCTCTTGCCATGTTTAAACAACATTTAATATTGTTGAGTACCTAACGAGAGAGAACTAAATAAGTCATGTGGTGTTTTCTTCAATATGCAACTCCGTGGCATATTGAGCTCCACTTAATTTGTAGTGTTGTTTGTTGCACTTTGCCATGCCATGTTTCATTAAACCGGACATGCATCATACTTGATTGTGCATCATGCCATGATTATGTGGTGGTTGTTTACTATGTTGTTTGCTTCTTTCCGGTGTTTGCTTCTTTGGGTTGGATTCGATAACGTCGTGTTTGTGAGGACCCGTTCGACTACGTCCGTTTGTCTTCTTCATGGACTCGTTCTTCTTTCTTGCGGGATTTCAGGCAAGATGACCATACCCTTGAAATCACTTCTATCTTTGCTTGCTAGTTGCTCGCTCTTTTGCTATGCCTATGCTGCGATACCTACCACTTGCTTATCATGCCTCCTATATTGTTGAACCAAGCCTCTAACCCACCTTGTCCTAGCAAACCGTTGATTGGCTATGTTACCGCGTTGCTCAACCCCTCTTATAGCGTTGTTAGTTGCAGGTGAAGATTGAAGTTTGTTCCTTGTTGGAACATGGAGATGTTGTTCCTTGTTGGAACATGTTTACTTGTTGGGATATCACAATATATCTTATGTTAATTAATGCATCTATATACTTGGTAAAGGGTGGAAGGCTCGGCCTTATGCCTGGTGTTTTGTTCCACTCTTGCCGCCCTAGTTTCCGTCATATCGGTGTTATGTTCCCGGATTTTGCGTTCCTTACGTGGTTGGGTTATAATGGGAACCCCTTGACAGTTTGCCTTGAGTAAAACTCCTCCAGCAATGCCCAACATTGGTTTTACCATTCGCCACCTAGCCTTTTCTTTCCCTTGGGTTCTGCAGACTCAAGGGTCATCTTTATTTTAACCCCCCCCCCCCCCCCGGGGCCAGTGCTCCTCTGAGTGTTGGTCCACCTGTCAGCTGCCGGTGGCCACCAGGGGCAACTCTGGGCTGGCCTACCCGTACCTAAGACAATCTGAGTGTGCCCTAAGAAAGAGATATGTGCAGCTCCTATCGGGATTTGTCGGCACATTCGGGCGGTGTTGCTGGTTTAGTTTTACCTTGTCGAAATGTCTTGTAACCGGGATTCCGAGTCTGATCGGGTCTTCCCGCTAGAAGGAATATCCTTCGTTGACCGTGAGAGCTTGTGATGGGCTAAGTTGGGACACCCCTACAGGGATTTGAACTTTCGAAAGCCGTGCCCGCGGTTATGGGCAGATGGGAATTTGTTAATATCCGGTTGTAGAAAACCTGAAGTTGACCTTAATTAAAATACATCAACCGCGTGTGTAACCGTGATGGTATCTTTCCAGCGGAGTCCGAGAAGTGAACACGGTGTTGGAGTTATGCTTGGCGTAGGTTGCTATAGGATCACTTCTTGATCATACTTTTATCGACCGTGCTTTGCCTTCTCTTCTCGCTCTCATTTGCTTATGTTAGCCACCATATATGCTAGTCGCTTGCTGCAGCTCCACCTCATACCTTTTACCTTACCCATAAGCTTAACTAGTCTTGATCGCGAGGGTGTGAGATTGCTGAGTCCCCGTGACTCACAAATACTTCCAAAACCAGCTTGCAGGTGCCGATGAGTCCGTGCAGATGACGCAACCAAGATCAGGAGGAGCTCGATGAAGACCTTGTCCTTTATGTTGTTTCGTTCTAGTCGATCAGTAGTGGAGCCCAGTTGGGGTCGATCGGGGATCTGTGTAGCATTTGGGGTAGTCTTCTTTTATTTTGGTTCCGTAGTCGGACCTTGATTGTATTTGGATGTTGTAATGCTTTATTCATGTATTGTGTGAAGTGGCGATTGTAAGCCAACTATGTATCTCTTTCCCTTATTTATTACATGGGTTGTGTGAAGATTACCTCACTTGCGACATTGCTTTCAATGCGGTTATGCCTCTAAGTCGTGCTTCGACACGTGGGAGATATAGCCGCATCGAGGGCGTTACAAGGCCCAAGTGGGACACTCCATTCAACCAGGCGTGGAACATATTGAAACGACAATCGGTGGATACTCGATCGTTGTATGGACGCGTGCATGGTGTCGGAGATAGCGCCACGTGGAAGAAGTACTACCGTGAGACCACGAAGGAGAGAAAGGAAAGACGGAGGTTAACTGAAGAAAACATCGACAAGAAGGTTGAGATTGCGGTTGAGAAGAAATCATCTCAGACAGTCGCAACAGCGGTAGCTGCCGCAAAACAGGTGGTTGCAGATTTGTCTACTTCCTTGGTGACTGGCGTTTTCACTTGGACAAGGCAAAATCCAGAAGAAAAAAATGCAGAGGACTTTCCTCTTGCTGACTTCTTGGGGAGCAGCTCGACTAGCGTTGCACCAGCACCGGCTCCCGCACCTGCTCCCACAACGGACGTGCTCGGTGGTGCTTCGTCTTTGGCTGAGCTCGACGCCCTCACGGTATCTGTCACACCGGGCCCCTTCAATATAAATGTATAATCTCCCGTTTTCGTTGCCTTTCGGATGTCTCACGTCGCAGACTTTTCTTTGCAGGCCGACGAAACCCCGTGCACCATATTGTACACCATCGGCTACCAGAAGGTGGACGTGGGGAAGGCGACGATAATGGAGCCGAAGGAACCATTGTTCCACAACCGGTCGATCCCCCGAATGTCTTCAAGGTTTCCATGGCCAGTGTCAAACCGGGCCATGAGAATTTGCCTCCTCCAATACTAGTGGGGGATGACGACTAGACACCGTCGCGGCTTGGTGATTGTTACAATGGGTGGGTCATGTTGTGGCCAAAGAGTCTGCTTCGTCTGGAGGTGGCCGGGAGCACACCCACGAGCACGCAGCCTTAGCAAGGTATGAACATCAACACCCCACCTACGCAATTAGCGTCGGGTGTCGGGTTGGGTGATAGCGGACGGGGTAAGGAGGAGGCTCCATTAGTCGCTGATGACGTTGCCATGGATGAGGATGAGGACGACGATGGCGCTGAACAGTATGTCTATACTGGCGCCTCCTTAGGGTTTGAGCGTCATGAGTCGGTGCCTGAATTGTCGTCTCGACGTATTATGGACGACCTTCCGGTAGTAAAGAAGTCTAGGAAGAGAGCGAGGAAAGGCAAAAAAGATGATTCTATGATCCAGCCGCCTTAGCAGCCTCGGCTTCAGGACCGTATAGATATCCCCGATGCGGATAAATGGCATATCCCCGGTCAACCAATCCTACCTGCAACAGCACTACGGGTCAGATTCGGCGATCTAAGGAGACTTCATGACGATGTGCTACGAGTAGAGAAAGGCCTCCTCACCTCGAAAGATCCAGGATACCCACTCTACGTGGTTAACATTCCGCGGCAAATGTCGTATGCTGACAGCTTCCCCGCGGATAAGTTCTTCCTCCGATTTGATTACATATTTGACATGTTTCACGTGAAGAAGCTGGATTTTACGTTTGTCCGCCTTTATGCCTTGCACATGAACTACATCATCGGGGTTGAGCAGATATCTCATATCTGTGTCGCTGACCCGTACTACATGCATGAGGGCTTCTTGGGAGTCTGCGCAAAGCACCGTGAATACGCGAGGGATTACATCGTCAATTTCATGCTCGCCAATGAGGACAAGGAGGCGATTCTCGTGCCTTATCATCCCGTCTAAGTCATCCGCGCTGCTATCCTTCCCTCGATTTCAATCATTCATTTGCACGGTGGAGGCTAATTAATTTGAGGTGTACTTATTTTGCGCAGCGGCGGGCATGCCGTCCTCATCATCCTCTACCCCCGATTCTCCCATGCTCTTTACTTGGACTCGTCAAAGAACATTCACAAAAAGTAATACACCCACATCAAGGATGTTCTCAATAGTGCTATGTTTTACTACCAAGCAAGGGGTGGAGAGGTCAGGGACAAGAAGAGAAGGGGCGGCAGGGCCGCCTTCGGCCATAAGACCGACTTCTGCTGCATCCAGCAACTGAACGATTCTCTTAATGATGGATTCTATGTCCTACACCACATGTTGGAGACGAGATCACCAGAACCTTCGCATGTCACCTAGATCCGGTGATGCCCATATTCTGCAATGGGCAAAGGACATAGGAGATATCAAGGATCATCGACTTTGAGCTGAGTTCTATAACATCCAGCGCGAACTTGCCCAAATCATCATGAAGGAGGTCGTCGGAAAAACAGGGATGTTCTAAGGAGAAGGACAAATGTCGCAGGAAGACGTCCGAACATGGATAGCCTCTCAGCGTCTCGACATGAAGCCTTTCACTAAGCTCAAGGACTATCTCCCTGACTTGGATGGATGGAATGACATGTTGGAGTGATTGTCGATATATGACAATGTGTCCGTTTAGTCCATACTTTCTGTATGACAAAACTTTGAGTTATGCACGGTGAAACTTTATTTGTGATGTAATTGAACCGTCCTCCTCCTCGACTAGCGAAAAACACTCTAGTTAGGGCATTTTGGGGTACGATGAACTTTGTTGTTTATGCTTATGATATGTTGTTTCTATTTTTGCCAAGTCTGTCTCTTTCTGTTGCTCAACTATATATGTTGCATATCATCGACTCATGTGACGATGCAGGTGCATAGATCATAGATGGTGAAGAAGTGCTACGCCAGGAGTATATATACGACAAGTGGCCGGAGTGTCAGGCCCAGGTGTACCGGTTTCCGGTTTCCGAGCGACAGGAAGTAGTTAGTTTAGGTTCACACTAATGCGAGAGAGGGATACGAACTCATGTACTCAAAGTGATAGCTCTCATTGTTTAGATGGATGACGATGTATTTGCAAGTAATCGAGACTTGTATCACTATTTTCAAGATGATGACGAGAGACCATTGTGTTGGATGATGATTATGATGATGACATGATTTGATGAGACTAATTGTATGTATATGCTATGATTACATTTGTATGTGTATGATATGCTAAAGATTATTGTATAAAGCCTATTCAAATACAAAACAAATATGCAGGGAAAAAAACTAATAAAACTAGTAGTAGCGAGGGGGGAATTTAGCAGTAGCGCCGCCTTACCAGTAGCGCTTCCCAGTAAACGGCGCTGCAGATAATATCAGTAGCGCCCTTTTCTAAAGAGCGCTACACCTATTCATGTATAGCAGTAGCGTGGGACAACAGGCGCTACTGCTATACATTAGTTGTAGCGCCTTATTAGTAGCGCCGGTCCCCGCGCTACTGAGAGGCCCAAAACCCACATTGCTGCTAGGCTTTTCCCTAGTAGTGGATTAGAACCCGTCGTCAAGCTTAGCTCGGTCCTTGCCGTTGGAACGGAACTTGCCCATTCTAAGGCCTTTGGTTGGGCCAAGGTGACTACCGAGGATCTTGGAGAATGCATCCAAGCTTTTGCGATAGCCATGGCAGAGCTTGTGGGTGTCGATGAGGTCGAGAGGGCTGGAGTTCCATAGAGGGCGCCACCGCCAAGAAAGGACGGTTGCCCACGCCCCATATTTGATTGGGAGGAGGGAGATGACGACTCTCAACATATCATCGGGGAGGCTGCTAATGAAGTCTAGGCCTGCTAGAGTCGCTTGCGGTTCTAGCTCGCCCCGCCTCCGCTTGTTGGCAGCCCCGTTCTCCACCTCCGGAGTCTCCTTGTCAGCGGCGCTTTCTGATAGAAATGGGAGTACAGGGAATATTTAGTTAAAACAGGGTAATAGAAAAGTGTATTAGTAACTAGAAGTTATTAGGTAGGAATATAGTAAGAAAAGGGAATAACAATTGGTTGCTTAAATACTACACAATTCATTTGACATTGCTGGGTAAGTCAACATGCAGATAGTTGAAAGAAAACTTACTTCGAACAAAGTCTGGATGGATGATTTTGTCAGGGAAGTTAGCATATATATCTCATGACCAGGCCCTTTTATGTGCAGTGCAATTTTAGTGCCAGCTTTCAGTACATAAAACTTTGCAATTTCTTTCCAAAAGCCAGTGCCAAAATAGGAGTCACCATGTTCATCAAGTCTTACAGTAGCAACGATCGTAAATCCATTGTTTGTGTGCAGTATGACATCCGTGGAGCCTTTATCAATGTAAAGGGAAAAATTATGCACTACATAATATGTTGCATAGCAAGGGATGTTCTGCAGAAAATGGTAGGATTGTTAAAGAAAATATGGTAACATGCAAATATGGGCCCAAACTGAAAGAACTGTGCAACAGTTGAAATCGAAAGACAAAAATCTATAATTAAACAGATAGGGTAAACATGATGTCATGGAAATACGAGAGTAATCGAAAGAACAATACATCATTAATTTGCCTAATATAGAAAGAAGAGGGGGGAAATCCCCTTTGACGTATATGGTGTATGTGGCACCTTTATCCAAATGTAGCAATATTTAGAATATGTTCAGGAAAGTAGGCCATGCCAACCGATTTAGGGTGAGATTGAACATACTGCGCGCATCCTCAAGTTATCTGGTACGGTGAGATGGAATCTTTGGCGGAGGTCGCAAAGTCCTGAAGTGTCGGCGCACTGTACATTATATGAATGAAAGAAAACCCTCAAATCAGCTCGAATAAAAATGAATTCACGGTGATTTCCGCCAGGTGATTAAAGGAGGCAGATGAACTGGGATAAGAGATGAGATAATATCTCGTTAAATTAGTTACCTTGTCGTCCATGAGAAAGAACCCTTAGTACGGCAGATTCCCCAACCGATCGGAGCTGGGTTGACCACAATCAGTGTCGAGAAAGTCGATGGCGATAGGCGGCGGTAAGCGGAAGTGGTGAAATGCGGTGGGCTTTGCCGGCACCCTGGCGGCGGCGGCAGGCATCGAGCTAAGTGTTTACCACCGTGATAGGCGGTGCCATGGCATAGACGCGGAGGAGCTTGTGCAGGTGTGAATGGGGAATGTATCAGAGGGGGCGAGGGGGTGGAGGGCATGGTGAGGGTTTTTGTGACGTGGGGATGGTGAGGGTTTTCTTTCTTTTTTGAATTAGGTGGTGAGGGTTTTCTGTCCCACAAAGAATTTTGGGGGCGACGGTTTCCTAGAGCGAACCGTGTGTGATTGACGCAACAGGAAAATGAAAGTCATTGCACACGGTTCCAATTTTGGAAACCGTGTGTGATTGACGTACTACCTCCATCCTGATTTATTGGTCCCCCTTTGTAATTTTGACCAAATATTTAACATACTCAGACATAGATAATAAGCGTACATGTACATAAGCATAGTTCAACCATAAGTAGTACATAGTTCAACCGCATTAAGCATACTCAAGCGTACATAGTTCGATCCATCCCACATCTCATCTCACATGTGACTGGCATGATCCTGAAGCTTCTCCAGGTACTCGGTGTATGCATCGTGCGCCACCCTGTGAAAATACTTCTGCTTGAAGGAGCCAACGGCCCATCCTCTTGCATGTGCCAGAACACTTAGATACGCGTCATGAAGCTTCTGGTTGCAAAATGGGCATCCATAGCCGCCGTTCCAGGTCCTAATACGCCTGTTTGCATTCCTACATAAAGCACCCTCGGGATTTGCATGTTGTACCTCCTTTGGACATCTTCATCCTCGCTGTCCACGTCGTCAAACAGCACCTATACAAATAGATCACTTGAAAGAAGGATGAACAACTTGAAACCAAGAATGTGACATGATGAACAAACTCTGGAAAGAAGAAATTAGATCACTTGGATGAAACAATAATAAGAATTGCGTTATGCCTATCCTTCACCAATTTAGATTGATGACAATCAACGGATTTGGCATACTACTTATTGTCGTAGAAAGGACTGAGAGAGATATAGGGTAAACTTGAGAAGGTCTTCAATGAACCACTGATAGGATTGAAACAACGAATAAATTAATATGAGAACATAGGAAGAGGAATCTTGAAAAAATCATCGTAAGAATTGAAAATGAATGAAGAAAAGATAAGGAAACACCGGGAAGAATTAGAGAACGAATGAAGATACTGGAGGGAATTTGATACGAGAGAACAAAGAGATCATGAGCTAATTAGAGAATACTTGAACAATGCCCCGGTTAGATTTGGAGAACGAGAGCTGAAAGCTGGAATGGATAATTCTGAGATGATGGGCTCCGGATAATCAAACTGAAAAGAGTCCTGAATTGCTTCGGATGGGTGAAAAGAATATCTCACAATCGAAAACAGTTATGAGAGGATGGCATCAAACTTGAGCTACGCATCTTTGGAAGAACAGATAAGATTTGGAGGAAAAACTCTTCCTCGGTCTTCACAATCCGAGAATGACGATGGGAAACAACACCAAGAATTGTTGAGGCACTCCGGAATGACAAATAGAAAGGTTGAACGAACAATGAAAAGAATTTGAAAAGGACATTGGAGAAGGCAATTGACTCATGAAAATTCATTCTTACATCAAACTTTAGAAGATTTGAGAATAGCTCCGAAAAAAATAGAAGAGTCAGGTAAGATCATGGGAAAAGGCCTGTGGGTTAGGGCCCACTCAAAAGAAACACCGTTGAACAATTACTTGAAAAGAGATATTGCACTGGTTGAATTAAATGGCTAGGATGAGATAACATCCTCGAAAGAGCTTGGACGAATCGAGAAAGGAAACGTGAATCTTCTGATGTATCTTCGGCACTTCGGATATGAATAGAGAGAGATGAGCGATTAAGAGGTGCACCGGTATGAGAAAGCATTGTGAAATGAGGAAAAGGATAAGATTAACACCGAAATCTTGAATTGAATCCACCGGAGAAGAAAAGAGAACGGAGAATATTGAACTTGTAGCTTCCTTAGCATCTTCCTGAGAATCACCGGATAAGAACATTAAAGGAAAAGAATGAAGAGACTTCACTCAATAAAATGGATACTTGATTAAGGATTCTGGCTCCATGAAGAAAAAGGGTGGGAGGGCGGGAAAAACAGAGACAACTTGGGACGGATGAAACAAACACCATTGAGAAAAACTGAGATTTGATCTTGCAAATGGGATAAATGATAGGATCATCTTGAAGAGAATCGCACCGGTTGGAAAGAAATGACATGACAATCTCAATGATCAAGAAGGATTAGTATTCACATAGGTATATGAGAACACCGCTTAGGGAAGGTATGGATTCAACACTTGACATTGAAGCAACTCGAATACCACAACTCAAAACAAAACAAAGGATTTTGCTTGCAGGATAAGCCAGAAACAAACATATGATAGATCCTATATCGTATCATGTGTCTGTTGGAAAGATATCCTACGAGATACTTGAATTCCCACCTAAAAAACTCCCGAAACTTTCTGGTTATGCAATCAGGTGTTGGGGATACAGGGGAAGCATAATATCTCACCCAAACTAACAATCCCTACATCCAGCTGTATCCACTTCAACACATAACCAAGAAACCCTCAGAAATCATGTACCTCAACCTTCAAAAAGCATCCGTTATACGAGTTATGGCAATACTCCTGAACTCCCGCCCTAGTACTAGGTGGCGTCGAGGTTATCTCATCAACAACTGCATAAAAGAGATTTTCGATGTCGGCGAACTCAGGTATTCCAGAACTGGAACGATAAAATTGTGACGACAACACCTCGGAGCTCAACTCCCCGGGACACTGCCACAACCCCTAAATGTCAGGAGGCACCAAGAACAGTGTTCTCGTCACAAGACTATCGGAACGATTCCAAGATACCCGTGCGATCCTAATTTTTTTAATGAAATTTGAGGAGAGAAAAGTCAAAACATCGTCAAAGCGATGAAGGGACTGAGGAGTAAAAAGAATCCTACTCTCCGATATGTATAATCCTAAGACTCAAAAAAATTTCTTCTAGACTCAACAACGTCAGCGATTCGATCAAGCAGGGGGCTCCTAAGTCGGGGATGGCTCTGATTACCAACTTGTAACGCCCACGATGCGGCTATATCTCCCATGTATCGAGGCACGACTTAGAGGCATAGCCGCATGGTGGTGTTGTCGCAAGAGGGGTAATCTTCACACAATCCCATGTACTGAATAAGAAAGGGGTAAAGAGTTGGATTACAATCGCCACTTCGAACATACATCATCTAGAGTACAATCAAGGTCCGACTACGGAACCAAAATAAAAGAAGACAACCCCAAATGCTAGATCCCCGATCGTCCCAACTAGGCTCCACTACTGATCATCAGGAAACAAAACATAGTAACAACCCAGATCCTCGTCGAACTCCCACTTGAGTTCGGTAGCATCACCTGCACCCGTATCATCGGCACCAGCAACTGTTTGGAAGTATTTGTGAGTCACGAGGACTCAGCAATCTCACACCCGCGAGATCAAGACTATTTAAGCTTATGGATAGGATAAGGTAATGAGGTGGAGCTGCAGCAAGCGCTAAGCAAATATGGTGGCTAACATACACAAATAAGAGTAAGATGAGAAACTACGCAACGGTCAAAAAGGTATAAGTGATCAAGAAGTGAACCTGAAACTACTTACGTTCATACATAACCCAAAACCGTGTTCACTTCCCGGACTCCGCTGAAAAGAGACCATCACGGCTACACACGCAGTTGATGCATTTTAATTAAGTCAAGTGTCAAGTTCTCTACAACCGGATATTAGCAAAATCCCATCTGCCACATAACCGCGGGCACGGCTCTTGAAAGTTTATACCCTGCAGGGGTGTCCCAACTTAGCCCATCACAAGCTCTCACGATCAACGAAGGATATTCCTTCTCCCAGGAAGACCCAGTCAGTCTCGGAATCCTGGTTACAAGACATTTTGACAATGGTAAAACAAGACCAGCAAAGCCACTCGACTATGCCAAGAAATACCGATAGGAGCTGCACATATCTCGTTCTCAGGGCACACCGGATAGGTCAAGCTACGAGTAGAACCAGCCTCAAGTTTCCCTGAGGTGGCCCCGCGGGCTGCCCGGTTCGGACCAACATTCAGAGGAGCACTGGCCCGGGGGGGTTTAAAATAGAGATGACCCTTGAGTCTGTAGAACCCAAGGGAAAAAGGCTTAGGTGGCAAATGTAAAACCAAGGTTGGGCCTTGTTGGAGGAGTTTTATTCAAAGCGAACTGCCAAGGGGGTCCCATAACCCCAACCGCGTAAGGAATGCAAAATCAAGGAACATAACACCGGTATGACGGAAACTAGGGCGGCAAGAGTGGAACAAAACACCAGGCATAAGGCCGAGCCTTCCACCCTTTACAAAGTATATAGATGCACTAATTAAATAAGCGATAATGTGATATCCCAACATATCCATGTTCCAAACATGGAACAAACTTCAACTTCACCTGCAACTAGCAACGCTATAAGAGGGGTTGAGCAAAGCGGTAACATAGCCAAACAACGGTTTGCTAGGAAGGTGGGTTAGAGGCTTGACATGGCAATATGGGAGGCATGATATAACAAGTGGTAGGTAGCGCGACATAGCGGTAGAACGAACAACTAGCAACCAAAGATAGAAGTGATATCGAGGGTATGGTCATATTGCCTAAGATCCCACAAGGAAGAAGAACGAGTCCATGAAGAAGACAAACGGACGTAGTCGAACGGATCCTCACAAACGCGACGTTACCGAAACTAACAAGAAGAAGCAACACCGGAAAGAAGCAAACAACATGGTAAACCAACAAGCATAAAGATGGCATGATGCACAATCAAGTATGATGCATGTCCGGTTCAAATATGCATGGCATGGCAAAGTACAACACGCAAATAAATGACATGGCTACGACGACGAATAATTGGGAGACACCTGTTTTTCGGTCTTGGGGTGTTACATCGCCGGAGTGGTCGTCGGAGTCGGTGTGGAACTCCGCCTCTGGCTGTGGAAGCTCGACGATGTCAGGGTGCAGCTATAACTCGCCAGCGGTGACAAAAACCTTTGTCTCCATATCCACGCCGTGCTCCGGTGCTTTAGCAGCCCCGGCGTCGCCACTCCCTCCGATGGGGCACTTCGGCGGCATCCTCATACACTAACGGTTTTGAGGACTGAGAGCGGCGTCGAGGATGCAAGCGGAGAGAGAGGATTGTGTGTGTAGCGAGGATGGGGGGTGCGGCCGCTCGGGCACACCATTAATATGGAGTAGTGGGAGTTGTGGGAGAGAGGCGGGCGGCAGTCAAACCGATGGCTCGCCTCCCGGTGAGCCCGCGCACAGGACTGCTGGCATGCCTACCAAAGTTTTACACAGCTACTTGCACGCCTCCCGATGACACTATGCAGCGAGCACGCCTCCGTCAATTCACACACCTGCACGCACGCCTCCCCGTCTGCCTGTGCGGCGGACACGTCTCGTCAACTCAAACCTGCTCGCACGGCACACGGGGCACGCAGCGCCACGTATATTGTTTTTCTATTTGGATGATTAATGCTGCCGCTTTATTGCTTAACCGAAGCATGGCACGTATCCATTGTTGGTCTAACACTCACGATTCGAATAAATAATCCGTTTGGGATATTGGTTCCCAATTATTAATAATCTCCCATCTATAATAAGATAAAGATTACATCAAAACTGGTCTCAAATTTGACCCAAAAAAGTACAATGCCACTTTGTATTGGTGTCCATATGACTACACGATAAGTTTCATGAACTTCAAATAAGTTCTGGATGTACTAGAATTTAAAAATCAAGATTCTCAATGTTTGAAGTTTATTGCGTGGGGAGTAAACATGCACCCGGTGAGACACATGTGTTTTTGCAATCCATTTAGGTGCACAGTCACGTGTGCATGTAGCTCAAATTTGATTTTTGCACATTATACCTGTAGAAAATCAATCAATCAATGTACTAAAATGTCTTAATGATCTCTGTGATTTTTTTGAAATTAAAATGTCCCTCCTTTGGTAACATATATGTTCACTGCGGGATAATTAATTTAACATGCATCGTAGTTGTGGTGGATTCGCGGTGTGTGTGTGGGTGTGTGCGGCTGGGGGTGGAGGGTGGCTCGCAATACATCACGAGTTGTGAGCCACCGTGTGGGTTGGCCGTTTTGTTAGGCAGGCCGGTGCCAGATCAGAGTCATGAAATCGTTATTTAAAACATTACACAACCCTTTCATACATAAATGTTTTGACCACATGAAGTCGATGGTTGTCCTACACGACACTCGATACTCGCGTGTGACGCTTTCTGTGGGCCCGCAAGGTCATCGTCCATCACTTTGACGAACAGCCGGCAGTGAGGTTAATTTGACCAGCAAGGTAGAATCTTTTTTGTTTGTGTTATGGTGGTATATAGTACGCGTCGAAGAGGTGGGAGGGGACTAGCATATATACTATACGTACGCGTCTGTGAACAAGTACACCTCACTCAGTGTCGAGACTTTTTGGTTTCCGAGGCACGTGCCACATCAAAATTGTGAAATTGGCTATTCAAACACCACACAATATCTTTTTGGGCCACATACATATCCTAGCTAGGACACTCACGTGTGATGATTCCATTTGTGGACCCACGAGGCCATCGTCGATGCATGCATGCATCACTTTGACCTACATCGGGAGAGGTTAATTAATTTCACCATCGATGATGATTCTTTTGGGTTGTACATATATTACGGCAGGAGCATATAGTATGCGGTGAAGAGGGGGAAGGGGGCCATCATATGTAGTACGCTTGATGAACCTCGCTCTGTGTGGGGTGCATGGTTTACGATTTTTGAGGTATGTGGCATATCAAAGTTGTGCATTTTGGGTATTCGACATATATATGTTTGGCCCACATGCAAAGCGGTGGTGGTTGTCCTCTCGCACCCACTTAAGCGGTTATCAGCGATATCGATGCTTTCCATCTATGGGCCCGCTTGGTCCATCACTACTTTTTGCCTGACAGCAAGAGAGGTTAATTTGACTTAGGAGGGGGTTATTATTTTTCCTCTGGGATGACATGCATGATACAGTTTGAGCACACACACATGCATGTGTACACATGAATCCCTCCCATCGAGTCCAAGTGGCTAGTACAACGACACATCATGATTTTTGACGCACGTGCCACATCAATGTTGTGTATTCAAACATGCATGCGCGCATCACCTCCATACATATGCATGTAGTGGTTGCCTTCGAATGGTACACTCCCTTGCGTGGTTATCGGCGACAAGCCTATATATTCATGGGCCCGCGTGGACATCCATGATCACCTTGACCAACAAGAAAATAGGCTACCATGGTGGATTCTTCATTTGGTCAGTGTTATCGTAGTATAGGTCACGGTGAAATTCAGACCTTAAGTTTGAGCGCATATACTATGCATGCATGCATGCATGAATCCCCGTCGTTGGCTTGAAGTGTGGTGTAACATACATATGCATCGTCAACCTAACCCTCACTCAGTGTGGGGATTTCTAGTTCAAAATCATGGTGCCACATCAAAGTTGTTCCATTGTTACTCAAAAACACACCTCTCCATACATATGTTTGGGCCACACGCATGTAGTGGTTGTCTTTGGGGACTAGCTACTTGCGTGATTATTGGCGAGCTAGCCCATCTCCGGGGTCGCATGGACGGCCATCACTTTGACCAACAACAAGAGATAGGTTGTACGACCAAGGTGGATTATTCTTGGTCCGTTTGACGATCCATCTTGGTGAGATATGCCTCGCTGGCCCGCCGACTGAAAGTGTGTGTCTGGGAAGGGGGGTTGCTACTTCGCACTTTGCTAGGTGAACCTCGATCGGGGGGCATGCATTCATAGCTTAGAATTCCCTTCGTGACGACACAAGGGAGGGGGCCCGCTAGCTACTTCGCACTTTGCTAGGTGAACCTCGGTTGGGGGGAGGGGGCATGCATTCATAGCTTAGGATTCCCTTTGTGTCGACACGAGGGGGGAGGGCTACTAGCTACTTTGCACTTTGCTAGGTGAACCTCGGTTGGGGGGTGGGGGCATGCATTCATAGCTTACGATTCCCTTTGTGCCGACACGAGGGGGGAGGGCTGCTAGCTACTTCGCACTTTGCTAGGTGAACCTCGGTTGGGGGGCATGCATTAATAGCTTAGGATTCCCTTAGTGCCGACACGAGGGAGGGGGACTGCTAGCTACTTTGCACTTTGCTAGGTGAACCTCGGTTGGGGAGGCATGCATTCATAGCTTAGGATCCCCTTCGTGCCGACACGAGGGAGGGGGCTGCTAGCTACTTTTCACTTTGCTAGGGTGAACCTCGGTTGGGGGCATGCATTCATAGCTTAGGATTTCCTTCGTGCCGACACGAGGGAGGGGGGCTGCTAGCTACTTTGCACTTTGCTAGGGTGAACCTCGGTTGGGGAGCATGCATTCATAGCTTAGGATTCCCTTCGTGCCGACACGAGGGAGGGGCTGCTAGCTACTTCGCACATTGCTAGGTGAATGAACCTCGGTTGGGGGGCATGCATTCATAGCTTAGGATTCCCTTTGTGCCGATAGGAGCGAGGAGGGGGGATGCAAGCTACTTTGCCCTTTGCTAGGTGAACCTCGGTTGGGGAAGGGGCATGCATTCATAGCTTAGGATTCCCAATTCATGCTGACACGAGGGGGTGGGGGCAAGCAATACCGTGCGCTTTGCGAGAGAGGTGCCACATCGAAGTTGCATTTGGTATTTGAAAATCAAACCACCCTTTTGATACATAAATTTTGTCCACATGCAAGTGTGTTCATGTTCTGACCCTCTCCCGTGTCATTTTCACCAAATTTATGAACATTAGACAGGTCGGATGACGCAACAGACACGGTTCACTCAAACTAACCGTGTGCCACGCCGGTGCTCCTATCACGCACACATCCGCACAATACATTGGGCTCCACGAGGCTCCCCCTCTCAAAAATATCTGCCCGCCTCGAGGATTTTTCTGTTTCATAACACACGGTTGTTATCTCCGGACCGTGTGCGATATTTCTTGTTTCCAATCCCGCCTGCATCCCTAGAAAATATATTCCCGCCTCGAGGGTTTTTCTGTTTCATAACACACGGTTGTTATCTCTGGACCATGTGCGATGCACAATCATCAAAATGTTCAATAGCCCGGCATTTCACTCCTGCGTAGTAAAATTTTCAGTACCCGCGTCATTTTCTCAAACACCCCCTCCACACACACACACACACACACACACCAAAACCTCCTCGGGCGTGCGCACACACACACCCCCTCCCTCGCTCGAAACCCTAGCAAGGTCCCCGCCGCCGCCGCCACAAGGCCTCCATTGTCAACATCTGCCGATTTGCCCATGCAGCTTACCCACCGATCTCCATACCCAGGCCACCCTGGGTTTCTTAGATGACTCCTGCCAAATGCCCCCTTTTCCACAGATCCCCATCCCTCACTCCAGAGCATCGCAGCCTAAGCCCGGCTACGCTTCCCATGGAGCTCGAGGAGCGACTGGCCCAAAAGAGGTGTATAGCGGTCTCTTTGCCCGACGTCGCCGAGGAAGCTGACGGCCATTACTGGCGGCAGGCACTCAAGCAGCGGGCTAGAGTATGCGGGCATGTCTCGGCCGCTGGCTACGACATCGAGGTCATCAACAATGACGGCCTGGGGCGGGCTATGTCACAGGTTAAGTGTCCCACCCCCAACCCCTTGGGTTCAACCGTCGTCGATCTCATCCATGGCCCCGCCGCTGATCTCCTCTGGCTCGTTGTCAACAATTTGCCATTCTACATTGCCATCGAGCCTCTTTTGTCATTTCTGAAGGACACGTTCTGCGACGCTGGCTTGGGATCCACAGCTTCCAAGTCAGAACTCATTGACGACGACCACGAGGAGGGCACCCTCTCCGGCTCTTCCAAGGGGAAAGAGCCCATATGCTCTTCCAAGGGGAAAGCGTCTGTCTGCGATCTCAGGGAGGGCACCCTACAGCTGTGCTCTTCCAAGGGGAAGGAGCCCATCTGCGACAACATGGAGCGCATCCAGGGTCCGTGCTCTTCCCACGGGAACGAGCCTATCTGTGACAAATGAGGAAGCCCATGATTTGTTTTGCCATGCCTCTTCACAGGGGGAAACGCATGATTTGTTTTGTCGAGTCCCTTTTGTAGTGTAGTGAGAATATGTCTAGTTTTAATTGCTATATTTGGTTGTTTGCAGTATGCCTTGTTTATTTCAGTTGTTCACAATGTGATGCTCTATATGTGCAATTATTTACTGTGCAGAACATTTCATCATTCTAGTTTAAACATACCGATAGGAATGCATATATTTGCTTGCTGTAAGCCTGTTATAGCTAGCATATGCCTCTTTCAAAGTTTTTTGATTGTTAGGTTGTTTGTAGTTAGCATATGTCCAGTTTCAAATGCTACCTTTGGTTGTTCGTAGTATGCCTTGTTTATTCCAGTTACTCACAACATGATGTTCTATATGTGCAAGTATGAACTGTTGTGTTTAACATGCTTCTCGATGTACCTACACAGGACAATTTTGGGAACGACTGCTATTTGCCATCGAGGTTAGTTTCATCCCATGGCTTATATATGCTAACTGTTCAGGATATCGATAGCTGGTACCATATAGGCCGGCGGCTGATAAGGGACTAATCGGTGAATCGAACTTTTAACTGAATATATCTACAACCCATTTATCGTTAGGTTAACTAAGACCATATGTAATATATCTGAGGCTACATAGCAACATGCATTGTACTTAATGTCTAAATATGCAATCCTAGGCTACATAGCAACAAGGAAGAGTGTTACATTAATGTTCTAATGATGTCTAGATATACGTAGAATAGCACCAACAACAACAACACAACCCTGTTTGGATACTCAACTTAGCTAGAGGTTAGAGTTAGTTTCTAGCTCATTACTAACTTTGAACTAACTCCATCCAAAGAGTTGTTTGGATGGCAGGGTTAGATTGACAATAAATGCACTAGGAGAACTAGTTCCAATTAACACCGCTTGGGTTGGATAATTTTTTTGGGTGGGTTATAGATGCAACTAGCTCAACCTAGCCCTCAAGTTTAGATATACTTTAGGGCTATTTGAACCCGAACTAGCTCAAACTAACTGTAACCCCTGGATACAGCAGAAGTTAATCAGCCAATAATTTGTAAGAATGCAGTAAACTCCTTCCGGCTCATAATATAAGGTGTTAATTCATCTAATATGTGAGTATATTGAATGTTATAAGATACTCCCTCCGTTCCTAAATATTTGTCTTTTTGAAGATTTCAAATGGACTGCCACATACGGATGTATATAGACATATTATAAAAGAGTGTTGTACTACATCATTGTGCAATTGTTGTTTAGCTTCTAATATTAACTTGGTGCTTTTAGGTACATATGTCATTGGTAAAGATACGTGCTTCAACCCTTTCTACGTATGGGGCAATGAGATATCAATGAACCAGCATCAAGTAAGGAAGCTGATAAAAATTGTCAGTAAAATGGGTCCAAAGATGGCAATTAAACTATTTTTTTACACTTTATCCAAGACAACAGCGAACTGCAGGATGGTAAGTAAGAACTCTGCAGCCTTCTTTTTACTGCCCATAATGAGTTGTGTTAGATGACAATGTCTAAATCTTTTTCCTTTGCAGTGGTTGCCAAAGTAGTTTACTCAAGATTACCTCTCAAACTATATGATTGGTGGACATGCAAATGTTAAAGTATTTCTACCAGAACACGATGATTATCTAGATGTTTTCATGAAGACCGTGAAGGATGGGCGGTCAGCCATCACAAGGGGTCGGACTAGAGTCGTGCGTGCCTTCTGCATGGAGGAGGGCACAATATGGGCATTCCGCTTCACCTTGTTCAGCAACCAAAATATATTTCGCCTCTTTCTTTACCGTCTTTAATAGTATAAGTATACAACTATGGTTCATCATTCTTTATTTGGTTCTTATGTAATTCTTGAACATATGTACCTATGAATCGAATAATGCATTAGTTGTTTGAACCTGATTGATATGAATAAAGCTATAACATACATTCAAATTCAAATTCAAATCCTATACAATTTGAAATAGCAGCAATTAAATTACAATGAAATTAGGCTCTCTAGGTTGTTACGGCACACACTGTTGGTAAAACACAAACGTTTGCGATATACACCATAATCCGAGACGGTTCACAGAGAGGAAACGTGTGCAAGCATGCACACAGCTGCCGTTTCCAAAACGTGTGCGATGTCAGACAATGTCACAAACGGTGCGGGCAAACTAAACATTTGTGTTAGTTGCTTTATCGTACACGATTCGCAATCATGAACTATTTCTGATGAAGTATGCATCGTAAACGTTGCACCACAGAATAGCGTGTGCGATAGTTGTCATGTATGACGATGTTACGACGGTCCGACGTTTCGTAATCCTGTCCGACACTCATACGACGATTAGCTAATCTTCTTAACAGTTAATCATTTGTGATGGGCCACGCAACATACACGTTCTATAATAGTGAGCCGTTTGTGATGGGCCACGCATCGTAAACATAGCACCACAGAATACCTATTGCGATGGCAATGCAAGCAAAAATGAGTTGGAGTGCTGTAGGGTCCCTATCCCCGATGGTTTCTGGGTCGTGTGGGAAGGACCCCCCTATCGCCCACACTCACTTGGCGACGGTTCCAAATGCCGTCGCGGAAAGGGGTTAAAACCGTTTGTTTAGGACCGGCGCGCACCAGTGGCTGGTCAGGCCTGATGCCCGGGTGAGGGCTGGATGTCCAGGTCCTGTAGCACTTTGGCTGTCGGTCTGCTGCTGGAGCTGCGGCCTCCAGGCGCCAGATGTCCGGGCCATGGGCCGGACGTCCGGCCGCTGTAGACTTTCAGTGGATCCTCTCGTTGATCTTCTTCGTCCGTGTACTTGGACACTTGTCCATGATTCTGAGCATCCTCGAGAGGGTTTTATTGATACCTAAGCACACATAGCATTCTCGATTGTGGTAGTAGCCATGTCTCACGTGGATCACATGGAAGCTCGTTAAGGAGAGATGTCACCTCGATCTTGATTGCTCTTGCATGTGCTCATGTCATCGGTCCACTTGGCATTTGGAAGACGAAGGTAGGTCCATGGTGATGACCGTAGAATCCTTCGCATCAGTTTTTTTAGCATAATGTTTTCTTGTCCTTTTCTTTCTTTTTTCTTACTTATATTTAAAAAAATTAGAGGCGTTAATTTCATATTTTTAAAATGTTCATGTAGTGTAAACAAAATGTTCGTGCAACTTTTACAATAATGTTTGTGACATTTTAAAAGATGTTCACGTATTTCAGCAAACATTGTGACATTTAGAAAATATACAATGTAAAAAACAAATGTTTGCCTAATTCCAACTAAAATTGTACCACTCAAAAAATAGTTGTGGTATCTTCAAAAATTGTTCACGAGTTTCATAAATATGTTAATGATTATTTAAAAAATATGATGTAATTTTTTTGCATTAATAAAAATGTTTCGTACCATTCAAGAAAATGTTCAGCCTGTACTTGAAAAAAAATATTCAAAAAAGATTCAAACATACAGTTTTAAAGAATGACCATCATGTATTTGAAAAAAGTGTCTATAAAACTTTTGAAAAATGTTCAACGTGTATTTGAAATATGTTTAACATGTATTACAAAAGTACAAAAAATGTATTTCAAGTGTTTATCATGTATCTTAAAAATGTTCACCATGTATCAAAACAAACTGTGAATACTGAAAATGTACGACGTGTATTGGAAACAGTGGACATGTTTCAAAACAGAAAAAATAACCCAAGAAAAGATGATAAAAAACATAGAAACAAATAAGAAGAAAAAATGAAAATACAAACAACCGGACACGAGTTTCACCATGCAGCGAAACGAACAAAGGAAAAAAATTAGTGGAAAAATAATATAAATCATACACCGAGCGGATGTCACGTAAAAAAATGATTTACATTGTGTCCTCTTTTTTGCAAATGGATCTACGTTGTGTCCTTACTGGAGGAAAGATGCAGGCAAGACGTACAGTCCCATTGCCGTAAGCGATAAATAGCCGTACCAGTACTAGGCACGAAAGTCCTCTTCTTGTCTCAAGTTCACATACACCACCATGAACAGGAAATTTGAGAAAAAATATATTAGAAAAATAGCGCAAACATTTTTAAGGCGTAAACAAGTTTGTCACACACGAATATTTTTATAAATAGATGAATATTTTAAACACGTGGATAACTTTAATTTCATTAATATTTTTATACACTTGAACTCCTTTAAATCTCCAAATATTTTGTAAGTGCATGAACTTTTTTAAAATAAAAAAACCATTTTAAAATGCATGGACATTGTGTAAGTATGCCAACTAAAAAATTTAACCTAAATATACGAATATTTCTATTGAAATACATGAACTGCCTTTAACATATGTGAACCATTTTTAAGACATGTACATTTTTAATATATTCTACACACTTTTTTGGAGGATATACTTTTTATTTTCTCCCTTACTCAGACCAGAAAAAACCGTTCATAAATAAATTATAAGTGTTTCAAAAGAACAAAAGAAAACACAGAACAGCGCCCTGTATGGACATATCTGTCCGGCCCATCCTCCGTGCTCATTGTGTAAGTGTGCTGAAGGGAGCTCCTATTTTAAAAATGTTCGCGGTGTGCGCAGGCGAACAAGGCTGGCCCATTTGGCTGACCTCATTCAGTACTGTCCTTTTCCTCGGCGCACCATTTTGGGCCGTTCATTTGCGGGGCTGGTCGCCCGCGTTTTTTTGTTTTTCTATTTCTCTTTTATTTTATGTTTTGTCTTATTCTTATTTTAAATAATTCGGAATTTCAAAAGGGTTTTACAAATCCAAGAAACTATGAATTTTCATTTTTTTTAACAAATTATAAAATGTTCATGAATTAGATAAATGATTGTGATTTAAGAAAAAAAACTATATATAAAAAAATGTTCACGAGATCCAAAGAAATGTTAAAGAGTCATGAAAAATGTTGGCAAATTTGCAAAACAAGTTCACGGATTCCTTAAAAATGTCCGCATATTAAAAAATGCTCACGATTTCACTAAAACTGTCCAGGAAAATAAGAAATATTCATGAAATGAAAAAAACGATTCATGATTTTTTTTTCAAATCAAAAAAGTCAAAAACTTTTGGCAAATTTCTATAACTTGTTCCGAAATTTCAGAAAAAATATTCCAATGAAAAATGTTCGCCAATTCAAAAAAATGTTCATGTGTTTCTAATATATGTTCATGATTTCAAAAAAGTTAACTTAATTTGTAAATATGTTCGGAAATTTGAAAATTGTTCAGAAATTTTAGAATAATATTCATGAATTCCAAACATGTTCATGATTGCCAGGAAAAATCATGATTTTAAAGAAGGTTAACGAATTTGAAAAATATTCGCAAAATAAAAATAATCCAAAAAGGCTGAAAAAGGAAACAAAAATAAATATGAACATAAATACCAAAAAAGAAGAAGAAAGGAAATAGAAATAAATCATGCACGCTATATGGACATCCAGGAATTGCTGGACCCATGACCAAGATGGCTACAATCCTATACAATCAGTCAAGGGGGCTAGGGATGATTTGCTGCTCCTAGAGCTTCCATCAGATGGACCAAGCAAATCCAGTGGGCATTGTTGGCGCCCACCTGATCCTCGATGGGTCAAAATCAACACTGATGGAGTCGTTGATCTACAGGCACTCAAGGGTAGCAGGGGAGGTGTGGCTCGCTCCTATCTTTCCTTCCTAGGTGCATAGAGTCTCCGCCAGGTGTCACCAACCCTTTCATTGCCGTGGTGTTGGCACTGCGAGAACGAGTAATGTTTGCCCGTCTAAGGGGCTTCTCGCATGTGGTGATGGAGGTCGACTGTTTAGAGGTTGTAAACATTTGGCATTTGCGTCACAGTTCTAGATCGATTGTGATGCCTATCTTCGATGAAATTAGGGAAAGAGCTTTGAATTTTGCCTCTTTTTCGGTTCAACATGCTTCAAGGGCACTTAACGGTCCACGGACGTGCGTGCTAAATATGCCACTACTCTAAACATTTCTGATTGTTGGCTAGACGAAAGTCCTTCTCTCCTTGCAAGCAGTCTCAGGGCTGATTGTAACCGTATATTACTTAAGCGATAAAGATCCCAAGTTTTAGTCAAAAAAAAGCAAGAAGAAAAGAAAAACCCGGTTTGAACCTTGCCAAAACCGAAACGAAGTAGTTCGGCAGGCCCGAACTTGCACACGCGGGCGCTAACCAATGACTATGTTTCTTCCGCATCGATTCCTAATACGAATCGCCCATCAACGAGTGAATCAGGCCAGCACATTAGGTGTAGTCGCAACTTGCGCTTGTGTATGGCTGTAGGTTGATCGTCGGTTTTCTTCTTCTTCTTTTTCTTTTTTCTCTAGTTTTCTCTCTTTCTTTGTCCTTACTTATATTTTTCTTAAATGTGTTGCTTGTTTTATTTTCTATCTTCGTTATAATTTTAGTTTTTTCCTTTGTTTTCTTTAAATTTTACTATTTTATTCTTTTTTTGTTTTACATCTTAATTGGTTTAATTTTTATAACACATGTGTATTTTGTCCTATTACACAAAGTACATTCTTAGCACACATGCGATTTTTTTAATACACGGTGAACATATTTTGCTGATACATGATATAAATGTTTTTGCACACTTTTTCAAACACGCAAGACACATTTTACAAATACACGTTGTATATGTTTTATATGGCTATAAATATTTGTTTAAAACTATACAACTATTATTTTAAATTGTACAATTTTTTATAAAAAAATCCATGAAAATTCCTTAAAAACACGTGAATGTTTCCTTAAAATGTCAGCAAATTTTGTTTAATTTAATAAAGGTTTTTATTGAAACTGCAGGTAATTTTTATCCTATTTTATAGACATTTTCTAAAAAAATTAGGAACCTTTTTCTTGAATTGCTGCAATTTTTCTTTAAAATGTTATGTACATTTTTAGTTGTTCGAAACATTTTTTTACAATTTATGCACTTTTTGGTTGAAAATTTCACAAACATAATTTGAAAACTTGTGGACATGTTTCTAAATGTAACGTACATTGTTTCTGAATGTACGACGCAAAAAAAAATAGCACAAATAAACTTATTAAAAATTTATCTAGATTTTTAGAAATGCATGACATTTTTGAAATGTCTGTAATATCATTTGTACTTGTTATTAACATTTTTCTACATATGTTTTAACATTTTTTAATGCATGATTTTTAAAAAATATATGTAAATTATTTTTTGCAACATATATATTCAGAATATCTAAATATATAAACAAAAGTAAGAAAATGTGAATAAAAACAAAATGAAATACAAAAAAGAACATGACCTCAGGTTTTTTTTAGGGGTGAAGCTAAGTTTTATTGATCATAAACCACATAAAGAGGTACTGAAAGGATCATGGGGATGGATCAACCATAAATGTCACCCCTGATCTAGTGTATTATAGAAGCTAGCTTACCTATTTGCATCAGTATTTGATGCTCGACCTCAAAAACAAAGCTACAATTGAAAAACCTCGTCCGTTGCTTAACCTCGCTAATGATGCACTTGTAGCTACCATTTGTTCCTTTTTCAATATCATTCATCGCCTGTTTTGAGTCCGAAGCAACTACCAAATTTTGGATCATAAAATCCTCAGCCAGAGACAAAAGCTTCTCCACACGCCATTGCTTCATGTGCAGCCACATCAATAATCCCTTGAACAAACAGAGAAGAATTTCCCAGATATAGTCCTGACTCAACACGACATACTACTACCACTGGACCTCTCATCTCGGATTTGGTCACACTTGCATCAACATGAATTTTTGCACACCCTTGCTACGGAGCTCTCAGTCTAGTTATTGCGATTCTAGGAGAAGGGCCCGTGCGTGGCAACGGATACAAAATCAATAAATACGTGCTTCAAAAGTACATTTTCTATGTCATTTTGAAGGACAAATCTCGTAATTCTAAAAAAACCATTCTCTAATAATTGTTCATACTGAAACATGTACCAAAATCTGTGTCGTACTTTGGACCGAAAACAGGGGCAAATACCATCACTTACAAATAAAATCAGAGTAGGGGGCAGTTCTTTTGGGCGGCCTAAAAAATAAGCTGCCTCTTAATTTTTTTAAGATTTCTAAATTAGTTTTTCTATAATTAGTTTAGAAGCCCCAACGAATATAAAACGTGGCTTATGAGAAAAGCTGGGGTGTGGTGGCTTATTTTTTAAGCCGCCCAAAAAAACTGGCCCTAGGTCACCTCTCAAATTAAAAAAAAAGGCTCAGCAGCAGGCAGCACATAGCCGTGCCCTACATGCAGCAGCCTAGGCACCAAATAGGGAGGAAACGCGTAGCTCCCGCTCCATGATCTTGTTTTTCGACTAGCCCATAAGCGTGAAAGGACGCCTCCTATTTGGTTTCATTTCTTTTTTTATTTTTTACTTTCCTTTTTATTATATAAGACATCTTTTAAAATAAGAAATTTTCACTGCTTTAAAAATGTCATGTTTTCGAAAAAGTGTTCGAAAATTTTGAAAAAATGTTCAAGAAAAAAGTGTTCATGATTTTGTAAAAACGTCCGCGCTTCCATAATATGTTCATGAATTTGAATGTTTCCAAATTTCAAAAATCATTACCAAATTTCAAGAAATTTCATTGATTCAAAAAATGTTCATGAATTGGAAAAATGTCCATGCTTTTCCAAAATTATTCGTCAAAGCATAAAATGTTTGTGAATTAAAATCTTCCAGATTTTGAAAATGTTTGGGAAATCGTAAAATAATCGGGATTAAAAAAATATATGTGATGTCGAAAGAATGATCAAATACTAAAGATTTAGTGATTTTGAAAAATATGTTGTGGGAATCAAAATGTTCGTAATTTTGTAAAAATATTTGCATTTTCACAAAATGTTGTATAATTTGAACAAATATTCACAAATTTAAAATTTATTCCCAAATTCCAAGAATAGTTTATGAATTCAAAACATGCTTGTTGATTCAAATAATTTTCATGAATTCAATTTTTTCATGAATTTCAATAAAAAATTTGAAAATAAGAAAAATGTTCCCAATTTTCAAAAAATGTTCACCGTGTTAAAAATATGTTAACGAGTTTAAAAACACGTTCACAGATTCAAAATATATTCATGATTTATAAAAGCACTAATTTTTAAAATATGTTTGTGAACTTGAAAATTGTTCATGATCTGAATATTATAAAGTTCATAATTTCCGAATATCTTTGTGAATTCGGAAAATATTCATGATTTCACCAAAATGCGTAAGAATTTGAAAGTTGTTCGCAAAATGATGAAGAGAAAGAAAATAGAGAAATACAAAAAGAAACAAAAAGAAAATTAGAAAAAAGAAAAAGAAAAAATGAACATGAAAAAAAGAAAAAGAAAAGACCAAAGCAGAAAAAGAAAAGGAAAAAGGAAAACCAAAACCCAAAAAGATAAAATAAAGAAAAATGAGAATAAAGAAAGATAGAAAATTGATCCAAGGAATGTTCTAGAACGTTCCCAAAACTGAATAAAAACTAGAATGGGCTGGCCAATTGATGAGGTGGCCCGAGAGGCTACGCGCTAGGTTGTTATGCATCAACCTACGTGCCAAATAGGAGGTAGCCAGTTAGTCTAACTCTAGAGCGTGATTGGTTTGCTACTAATATTTGGCTAGCCGAACGTCGGCACCGCCAAATATTAACAATAACAATACTTACCAACTATTGGTAGTCAATCAATTAATAGACAATATTTAACACAATGTCGAACATTGTCATGCCAAATTTTGGCATCAAACCAATTATGCTCATAATATGCCGATGTGGTAACCACTTGCAAATGATATATATCTCTCGTTGCTCGATCAATTGCCCACACGCGTGATGACTTGGGCCTGCCCATTTACTTGCTTGGAGATGTGACGTGAGCTCATTTTTCGGAAGCGTTTCAGGAAGGTCTGGTAGCTGGAAAAATCTTATACGACACACGCTGCGTCTAGATGTGAGGTTTCGCACAAGGGTTCGTGAGCGAGCAATGATCTGGCCAGCCCGCCCAGTGCTTCAGCCATCCCGGTTTGGGGAACTTTCTAGGAGGTTCCTAGCTGGTTTAATCGCAAAAAAGGTTCCTAACTGGTTTTTTTTTCTAATTTTGGGAATCTTCTAGGAGGTTCTTGGACATGTTTTCTTTTTGATGTTTCAATTTCTTTGGACACCGATAACTGCCACACATGTGGTGTATCGGGTGGTTGTGCCGCACTTCTCGTGTAGCATGGAGAAGAACCCGCCCGCACGACCGCGCCCGAGCGCGCGTAGCCACAGCCCGCACGTCCAGTGTGTGGCAAAACCGCCCACACGTCCGGGTCAAATGACCACGCTACCCGCACAAACCAGCACGCCAGCCGTCCCGGGCTCCTTCCGATCCCCGGTTTGCCCTGCCGCCATTGTGTCGCACCTCTCGATCCTCTACCTCCGTCGCCTTCATTCTCTGGTTGCCATGGCAACCAGAGCAGATCCCTAGCGCCTTCCCACCGCTAACCACCCCCACCCCCTCCCACCCCAACCCCGCCCTCTCAAGACGACGAGCTAAAACAGGTGGATCTCCGATCTTCTTTTGTTTCTCGACCTTCTTTTGTCCAGAAATCTGAAATTGCAAATTTGCCCATGAAGATGGAGACTGGATCCACGCTATCAGGGCAAACACCCCACGAATTTGTGTGTCTTTGTATTTGCCCACCAACATACGCCAGATCTGCCATATACTATGCTAGACTTGTGCCAAGCTTCTGGGTTGGCTTGATGCGAGTAGTTGGTAATGAAGCGTGCGTAGGAATCACTATAAATAGGGAGAGAAATGAGGAATTTGGCATGGGGAGGGAGGAAAAATAATTGCCACTTGTATCTAAAATCAGTTGCCATCTATCGTTGTCCGTAGTTGCCACCATGTTATCTTATTGCTTGCCATCCTATTTTAATTTCTGTTGCCATCGCTTCAAAATGATAGATGGCATCCGGAATTCAGAAAAGAGAATGGATGTGCATGTCATACTTGCCATGAGGTGTTGGTTGCCTACGCAAGAAATGTTATGAGATTGCCGTGTTATCTTCTACGTGCAAAAGGCAAGAACGCTTTTTGCGGATTGTTGATGCGTTCTTGTTCATGCAGTGACTAAAAGCACAGTGGCAGAAAAGAAAAAGCAGAAGAATGAATCACGAAGATGGCACTGATCCTTGGCTTTCTCAAAGGCCGGGAACGCCACCTTGGGATGCAGCAGAGTACAATCAACTCATTTCTTCAGGGCCATTGCTGCCACTACTAGAGCACTACGCGGGCATCGGTACGATGCATGATAAACAAAGAAGAAACAGTTGCCATGTTCGTGACGATGAATATGTCATTCTACTTATGTCCTACAATCTATTTTTTAGCAGTTTCTTATGACCAAACCACAATCAGGGAGGCAGCATGGCAAGTTTCGTCATAGGGCGCTAACACTGACAAATATACGGGCAACCAACTTCAGCTAGCTAATGTGGCAAATCAAGGTAACGCATACGAAAAAGAAACTTACTGTTGTGGACATGAAATTAAACTTGCAAGGATGGCAAAAGACTCATGAGTTATATCAGAAAAAATGTAGGACCTTCATGTAGCACGTGGCATCAGGCGGCAACCATGTACCTGCCATCAACGTCGTACACAGGTGAGTGCATGAAAGTGAAGTTGTGGACAATGAGTTAGGAGAAAGGAACATATCTGACAGCTACAGTTGCCATGACTGGACAGCTTCAGTTGCCATGGCTGGACAAACTGCAGTTGCCATGCCTGGACAACTGCAGTTGCCATGTATAATCAAATGTGATTGCAATGTCTAAACAACCGTGGATGACATGTGTGAACAAATCTGTGTGGCATGGTTGGACCACTACATGTGCCATGTTGAAGAAACTACAGTTGCCATGCAATGACCAACTGCTACCATGATCGCAGGTTGTTACGGTGGAACCACATCGGCAAACGTCTCATGGCAAGCTTCACAGTTGCAGGTAAGAGCTATTGCAGATAGAGCACATCAAACCGGAATGACAGACCACACAAGATCGGCACATGCGGCACAACAAGGTAAAAATAGTGAAAATAGAAAAGAGTACTGCATTTGCTTTTGTGGGAAATAACATGTGAAGAAAAGTAGATTTGTAATGATGGTGGTGGAAAAAACAAACAAAAAATCCTACCAAGTGGTCGTGTGTAAAGAGTCGTATATTGTCTTCGGGATTTGCCAATTGCTATAAGAGTGTGTGCAACATTCATGATTGTTCACATTTGCGTATTGAGCTCAAGCCTAGAATACAAGTTTTGATGCTAGAGTATACTGGTTGCCATGTGTTGGCAACAATAGTTGCCATGTATGTTGGACTGTATCTGCCATTGCTATATGCTGCAAGTTCTGATGCTGAAAGACGCTGGTTGCCATGTGTTGGCAACAGTAGTTGCCATGTGTGTTGGACTATATCTGCCATTGCTATATGCTACAAGTTCTGATGCTAAAAGACGTTGGTTGCCATGTGTTGGCAACGGTAGTTGCCATGTGATTGGACTGTAGTTGCCATTACTGGAGAATTACAGTTGCCATGAATGGCCATATGCAGATTCACGGCTTGCTATGTGAATGATGTCATGCAAAATCACATGCAGTTGCTGTACTCTGTTACGATAAACATGACATTCAAGCAAAATCTTATGCTTGTACCTATTTTTTTATTGCAGGACCTTCAACTACAATTAACAGCGGCGCGGGGACATCTACTACGGGGAGCTCTGAGCGCACGGAAGGCGTGTTCCACCAGCCAGCCAACACTCATGCCACAAACAATGCCGAGTCAGTGTCGGAAATGGCAATCGTGCCAGCAATACCAACAAGCACACTTGTGCACACCAGCACAAGCAACACTCAAGCAGATGAAACAGCCGTCGATACTGAAGTGAATGATGAAACCGATGACGAAGCACAAGGGGATGAAGATGGTGGGCAATCAGAAATCATGGTACCCCAACCACTGTCTCTTGGGCAGAGATTTGATTCGTTTGAAGATGCAAAGGAATTCTACCAGACATATGCAAAGTTCCATGGGTTTGTGGTCAACACCGAATACCATAGGAAAATTAAAAAAACTAACAAGTACAGCAGAGGTGAGACGTGGTTCTACAAGGCACGAATAAACAAGAAGGGCAAAGGTGATGTGCCTGTCGTTCCAGAACGAAAGAGAGGTATCATTGTTAAGACGGAATGCCCTGTCCGGTGTAAGCTGAACGTAGATGGAGCACAGTGGGTGGTCACTGAATATTTTGACGACCACAACCACGAGCTAATAAAGAAGTTTGACCTGGTAAAATTTCTGACCGCCCACAGAGGATTCACCCCCCTCGAGAAGAAATTCATAAAGCTGCTACATGATTGTAACGTCGGTCCATCAAGAATGGTGCAGATACTCTCCCTCATCCACAGCAAAAGGGGTCTCTGAGTAGCATGCCCTACCTACCAGCAGACGTCACAAACCTAAAGGCAAAGTACCATAGAGAAAGCAAGTTGGCTGACATAGAAGCCATGATAGCCTACTTCGATGAGAAAGCGAAAGAATATCAAGATTTCTTCTACAGGATAAGATTGGATGATGAGGACCATGTCAGGAACATGTATTGGGTGGATGGTGCTACAAGAAGAGCCTACAAACATTTCCGAGGCTGCATTTCATTCGACGCGACATATCTCACTAATATGTACAAGATGCCATGCGCTCCATTCATAGGAATAAATAACCATAATCAGTCATTGCAGTTCGGATGCGGGCTCGTTCAGAACGAAGACACGGATGGGTACACTTGGATGTTCAAGAGCTTCTTGGAGTGCATGGGTAGACTTGCTCCGATGAACATAATAACAGACCAGGATTTTAGAATGCGTGGAGGCATAGAGGAGGTCTTTCCGTTGGCAGTGCACATGCACTGCAGGTGGCACATTATAAAGAAGGCTGAGGAGATGCTAGGACCATTGTTTGCTGACCGTCCAGAGCTGCACAAGGCATTCGAGCTGTGCGTGGACCACAGCTTGACAGTGGAGGAGTTTGAAAGGAGCTGGATGGCTATGATTGAAACATATCAAGCCCAAGACCATGAGACGCTTGCTAGCTTGTGGGAGAAGCGAATGTACTAGGTGCCGGCCTACTTCATGCAGTGCTTCTTCCCGTTTCTACAGACTATGCAGCGCAGTGAGGGGTTCAATGCTGTTTTGAAGCGCTACGTGAGCCCTGGCAACTCATTGCTACAGTTTGCCAAGCAGTACACCGCTTTGCAACAAAAAATGCTGGGATCCGAGCTGCAGCAAGAAGCAAACACCGCGCTCAAGCAGCCAAAATTGCTAACATATTTACCAATGGAGAGATAGATGAGCAAGATATACACAAACAAGATTTTTAACAAGTAAGTCAGTTGTGTTACAATTTTATTTGCACAATCATGAAGGTACTAGGTGCCATGTAGAATGCAATGCAATTGAAATGCTTATTTAAAAATGATGATTTTGTTGAAATGTAGCCATTAGGTACAGAGTAACCATGATATGTAGTTGCCATGCTTAATGAACTATAGTTTGCCATGCTTAATGAACTGCAGTTTGCCACGTTTACTCAACTGCAGTTACCATGTTTTCTCAACTGCAGTTGACATGTTTAATGAACTGTAATTCCACTGGCCATGATGGTATGGAATGCAAATGCCAAAATGAAGTTGTTATGTAGTTGCCATGTTTAAATCAACTGCAGTTACCATGTTTAATGAACTGAAGTTGCCATGTTTACTCAACTGCAGTTGCCATGTTTAATGAACTGTAGTTGTCATGTTTGAGCGAATTGTAATTCCATTGGCCACAACAACAAAAGGTGCTACAAAAACTTCACACAAGAGTTTAACAAAACCACACAAAACTTGTAGATTCCAGGAAGAAATAAAGCATGCCAGCATGTACACGGCTTTCTAGGTGGACGGACATACGTTCAAGGTGTGTCCTATCCTGGGCATGTCCGATTCAGAACCTGAAGACCCGGACAAGGGAAGGAACTACTTTGTGAAGGCATCGATAAGCGAAGGCGAATACTACTGCCAATGCTGCAAATTCGAATGGGACGGGATTGTGTGCTGTCACATTCTAAAAGTAATGGACATGAACGCGGTGACACGAATGCCTCACCATTTCATAAGGCGGCGATGGACTTGGGACGCTGACGATGCATTGGCGCCGCAAACATCAAACATAGTTTTGGCCATGCATGACGAGAGACCAGAGTCAACCATGGAAGCCGTGAGGCACGTTGTGTTGACAAAGAACTATGCTGAACTAATTGATGAAGCGTGCAAGAGTGATGAGACAGCAAGGGTCGCAAAAAAAACACAGGAAGGCCCTCAAAAGAGAGCTTGATGAGATCAAGAAGAGGAAAGCTGAGGAAGCCTTACACAGGTTCCCCCGCACATCAAGTGTGCCTTCGTCCACGGGGCCATCATCTGAAAACTCGGAGGTAGGATCTGGAACAGCAAGCACACAAACACAGGTAAGGAACCCGCCCCGTTCCATCACAAAAGGGCGTCCAAAAGAGATAAGATACAAATCGGGATTGGAGATTCAAGCAAAACACAAGAAACGAAAGAAAGGGACGGGCAATCCGTAAACAACATTGGAGCACTGTGACTTGGTCCATGGTGACATTTTTTTTGTAATCTAGATGTTCTAAATTTTGAAAAAATTGGAGAATGACGCTTCAGGGGCATCAGAATTTGAAGTAAAAATGCCATGAAGGAATAGTTGCAGTTGCCACGTGTATGGCACTGAATTTGCCATGTTACTTGAACTGAATCTGCCATGCAATTTCTACTGAATCTGCCATACCATTTCTACTGAATCTGCCATGCCATTTCTACTGAATTTGCCATGTTAGTTGTACTGAATTTGCCATGTTAGTTGTACTGAACATGCCATGTTGGTTGTACTGAATCTTCATCGCGTAGATTTCCATGTTCAGTCAGCGCAATTTAGTCACACATATTGTATTGTGGTGCAAACTATGGGAAACAAGCTGAAACGGTCTCGTGCAGCAACCGCACATGTTACGGCTGCATGATCAGTGATCAAACTACCATGCTAGCCGGTACAGTTAGCAGTGCAAAAAAGCCAAAAAGCCAAACAAGAAAGAACGATAACTTTCACTAACCATGACTGATCAACTACATTTGCCATGTTTTCAGACATCAAGGACGCATTCAAAACACCATACTGGTACTACCAACCCACAAGCGCATAATAATACTGAAAACACATAACGTATCTGCCGTCACACCTAACTAGGTTCACATCCACACATATATTACAAACTATTCAAATGTCACTCACACACCACCACTGTATACTACGCTACGGGGAGATGCAGTCATAGCATATTACACAGACATAGTTTTGAAAAAACAAGGTAATACCTTACATTCCTCGGCAACAGAATGTAAGGTAGGTGTTCGGTATGGAGCACCATGTGATCACTTGTACTTCTTGGCGGCTTTCTTCACAGCTTCCTCTATGAACGCACGTGCGTTGGACCGCGTGTTGAAATCTTTATTCATCAACCAGTTCCATGTGTAAATTTTGCGGAGCTCGACGACCATTGCAGCTGTGATGACAGGAACCCGTCGACCTTCCCACTTTGCAAGGTATTCCAATGTGTGGAAGCCGCAGTCGTGCCTAAACAAGAAAAGAGTCAGGTTAACTCACAAGAACGGAGAGAAAAATCATAAACTTCAATTCAGAGGTGACAAAAAAGGGTAAGCATTGGTCTAGAGGACACATGAAGAAAAGATGAGAAAATATTGGTTTCCTTGCTTCGTAGTCGCCACGTACTCAATTGGAAAATGTCTGATCTGGGCATTTGAGTTTTCATAGTGACAATTCCATGTCTCTTTGAGGTTGTTGATGAAGTATTCAGCATGCGTAGTAAGGTCTGCATCAGCTTCTGAACGCATTGAATCAAGCACCTCAAAACATTGGTGCTTCAAGTCAAGGCAAATCGCATAGTGGTGACCACACTTGTCATGTGGGTCATGTGGTGCAAGCTCCTGGAACATGGGGAACAAGACCTGCAAGCAAAAAATGAAGGAAAAGAACAAGCAGAGCTCACATTAAGAACAGAAATGATGTAGTTGGGAAAATGACGTGTAAAGATATCACCGGTTACACTAATAGGCACATGAGTGACATAAAAGCAGCAAGGGGTCCAAGAAAAGTAAACCACATAGAATGTTTAGTTACAGTGGGTAATTAAAAGAAGTTGCCATCCATGTATGAACAAAGTTTCCATGTATTTTAGTTTGAAATTGCCAGATAGGTTGTATTAAGAAAGCAAATCAAAAAGTCATTTTACATGGCAGTTGTTGCCACATGAAACAGCTGTCACAAAATAGGGTCTAGCCCACATGGGAAGCATAGCTACTGGCAAAAACATATCATGGGAGGAAAAAATGTGCAAAAAAGGAAGGAGTACTCACACATTTCTTCATTGTGAGCTTGAAATCACCATGCGCAGCAAAATGCTTCCTCGGGATTTTGTGGTGGAAGTCAACGTCCCATATTTTGCAGGCCACGCTGTACTGCATGATTGTTTTGTCAGGAGACATATCCATATGCCCGTTGATGAAGTCAATCCCACATGCAACTACATTCTTCGACATTTTACCGAGTGGCCTCACAGACTCGACAAGATCACCCAGGTCAACGTATGTCGCATCACATTGTATGATCTTGGTTCTGTCCAAACATGAGCTGTATGAAAATGATATGACATGAAAGAATCATCTCTACTAAGTAAAAAAAGAAATAAAACGTAAACGAAGCATATCTAGAAATAGAAAAAGGATGAATAGTAAAAAGAGCAAAGCAAATGAGAGGCTTATGTGGGTGTGGTCATTACACTTTCATCTCCTTCATGTGCTTGCCGTTGGACCTCGCATTTCCAAAGCGCTTGACAATTTTGTACAGCTGGTTCTGATCCTTTGTGGCCTTGACTTCCGACTCATAATCATCCGCGGGTGGTGCGTGAACTGCCCTGTGCTGCCTCACAGAACCAGGGGTGGCACTTCTAATGGTATCCTCAAATACCGACTCAGCAGGCACGTTGGAACTTGATTGCCCCTGACCTCGTGAGGACCTCCTTTGCAATGCTGCCTCCTCAATCCTACAGTAAGCTTCATCAAGTGACGGTGTAATCTCCTCGGGGGTGGCTGCAAGGATCAAAAAAGTGGGTTAGGATACCTGGAAAACAAAACAAATTAAGTTTGAAAGAAAGGTTGTAGAATATGAAATGTAGGCACAGAAAGTAGGGAGTTGCCATGTGCAGGCAACTCTAGTTGCCATGTGCAATGCATTGTAGTTGCCATGTAACAACAACTCCAGTTGCCATGTTGTATGAACTCCAGTTGCCATGTGCTTGTAGAATGGAAAATGCAGCATGGCAACAGAAAATGTAGGTGACAGTGTGCAAGCAAATCCAGCTACCATGTCCATCAGATAACATTTTCCATCACAAGTGAGAACCCCCAAAAAATGCTTGGGACAAAAGTCAAACTAAAAAAATGTATACACAAAAATGATAAAAGCATAAGAAATGTACCTTGCACAACCGGCTCTGCGAACTTGACAACCTTCTTGCCCTCGACCATTGGCTGTGCCATCATTGGGGCCATGCCTGCCGGGAAAGCAAAGGCAACTGGCGTAGGATCTTGCACCACTGGTTGATCTTGACTGATGCCAAGGCTAAAGCTCGGTGGGGTGAAGGCCATTGGGTGCCTCTCCTTCCTGCTGGCCGGACCGTGAACAACTTGCTGGGCAGAATCCAAGGGTGAAAGATCAACAAACATTTCTGCATCGGCCGCTGCAGAATCATCGGGCTTATTCATAGGGTGAGGCGTGCTGTCAGCGGTATCAGTCGCAACTTTCTTGATGATACGTCCATTTTGCATCATGCTTTTATATTGATATTTATTGCATTATGGGCTGTTATTACACATTATGTCACAATACTTATGCCTATTCTCTCTTATTTTATAAGGTTTACATAAAGAGGGAGAGTGCCGGCAGTTGGGATTCTGGGCTGGAAAAGGAGCAAATATTAGAGACCTATTCTGCGCAACTCCAAAAGTTCTGAAACTTCATGGAAGATGTTTTCCAAATATATAAAAATATTGAGAGCAAGAACTTCACCAGGGGGGCCACACCCTGCCCATGAGGGTGGGGGCGCGCCCTACCCCCTGGGCGCGCCCCTACATCGTGGCCCCCCTGGTGGCCCTCCGGTGGCCATCTTCTACTATATGAAGTCTTTCGATGGGAAAAAAATCATAAGCCATCTTCTCGGACGAAACTTCGCCGCCACGAGGCGGAACCAATCTAGGGCTCTGGCGGAGCTGTTCTGCCGGGGAAACTTTCCTCCCGGAGGGGGAAATCATCGCCATCGTCATCACCAATGCTCCTCTCATCGGGAGAGGGCAATATCCATCAACATCTTCATCAGCACCATCTCATCTCAAAACCCTAGTTCATCTCTTGTATCCAATTCTTGTCTCTAAGTCCGGGAGTGGTGCTAGTAGGTTGCTAGTAGTGTTAATTACTCCTTGTAGTTGATGCTAGTTGGTTTAATTGGTGGAAGATCATATGTTCAGATCCTATATGCATATTAATACCCCTCTGATTATGAACATGTTTATGCTTTGTGAGTAGTTACTTTTGTTCCTGAGGACATGGGAGAAGTCTTGCTATTAGTAGTCATGAGAATTTGGTATTCGTTCGATATTTTGATGAGATGTATGTTGTCTCTCCTCTAGTGGTGTTATGTGAACGTTGACTACATGACACTTCACCATTATTTGGGCCTAGAGGAAGGCATTGGGGAGTAATAATTAGATGATGGGTTGCTAGAGTGACAGAAGCTTAAACCCTAGTTTATGTGTTGCTTCGTAAGGGGCTGATTTGGATCCATATGTTTCATGCTATGGTTAGGTTTACCTTAATACTTTTGTTGTAGTTGCGGATGCTTGCAATAGAGGTTAATCATAAGTGGGATGCTTGTCCAAGTAAGGGCAACACCCAAGAACCGGTCCACCCACATATCAAATTATCAAAGTACCGAACGCGAATCATATGAACGTGATGAAAACTAGCTTGACGATATTCCCATGTGTCCTTGGAAGCGCTTTACATCATATAAGAGTTTGTCGAGGCTTGTCCTTTGCTACAAAAGGATTGGGCCACCTTGATGCACTTTATTTACTTTTCTTACTTGTTGCTCGTTACAAATTATCCTATCACAAAACTATCTGCTATCACTTATTTCAGTACTTGTAGAGAATACCTTACTGGAAACCACTTATCATTTCCTTCTGCTCCTTATTGGGTTCGACACTCTTACTTATTGAAAGGACTACGCTAGATTCCCTATACTTGTGGGTCATCAAGACTCTTTTCTGGCGCTGTTGCCGGGGAGTGATGTGCCTTTGGTAGGTGGAATTTGGTAAGGAGAAATTTATATATTGTGCTGAAATTTACTGTCACTTGTTACCATGGAAGGTAACCCTCTGAGGGGCTTGTTCGGGGTATCTTCACCCCGACCAGTAGAGCAAAGAGTTGCTCCTCAACCTACTGAAACTGAAAATGAAAATGCTTGCTTTGAAGTTCCTTCTGGTATGATAGAAAAACTGCCAGCTAATCCTTCTTAGGAGATGGAACAAAACATCCTGATGAACATCTGATATATGTGGATCAAGTTTGTGGATTATTTAAGCTTGCAGGTGTACCTGGAGATGTTGTTAATAAGAAGGTCTTCCCCTTATCTTTGAGGGGAGATGAATCGACATGGTATAGGCTATGTGATGATATAAGGTCTTGGAATTACAAACGATTGAAATTGGAATTTCATCAGAAGTTTTATCCTATGCATCTTGTTCATCGTGATCGCAATTATATATATAATTTTTGGCCTCGCGAAGGAGAAAGCATCGCTCAAGCTTGGGGGAGGCTTAAATCAATGTTATATTCATGCCCCAATCATGAGCTCTCAAGAGAAATGATTATTCAAAATTTTTATGCTCGGCTTTCTGGTAACAATCGCACCATGCTTGATACTTCTTGTGCTGGCTCCTTTATGATGCAGACTATTGAATTCAAATGTGATTTATCGGAAAGAATTAAATGCAACTCTGAAGATTGGGACCTCGACAATGGTAAGGAGTCAGGTATGACACCTAGTTTTGATTGTGTTAAATCTTTTATGGATACCGATATTTTTCATAAATTTAGAACTAAATATGGACTTTACTCTGAGATAGTAGCTTCTTTCTGTGAATCTTTTGCTACTTATGTTGATCTCCCCAAGGAGAAGTGGTTTAAATATCATCCTCCCATAGAAGTAAAAGTAGCTGCACCTATTAAAGTTGAAGAAAAGACTATTACTTATAATGATCCTATTGTTCCTACTTCTTATGTTGAGAAACCACCTTTCCCTGTTAGGATAAAGGATCATGCTAAAGCTTCAACTGTGGTTCATAAAAGCAATATTAAAACATATACACCTCCTGAGCAAGTTAAAGTTGAACCTAATATTGCTATTGTTAAAGATCTCTTGTCTGATAATATAGATGGGCATGTTATTTATTTCTGTAATGAAACTGCTAGAATTGCTAAACCCCGTGATAAAGATAAACCTAGACCCGTGGTAGGCATGCCTGTTATTTTTGTTAAAATAGGAGATCATTGTTATCATGGCTTATGTGATATGGGTGCTAGTGCTAGTGCAATACCTTATTCCTTATACAAAGAAGTTATGCATGATATTGCCACTACTAGGAAAAGGCCTACTAATGGTGCACCAGTTTTGCCTACTAATGGCGCATCACTGGTGCGCCATTACTAGCACGCCATTAGTAATTTTTAGTAATGGCGCACCACTGGTGCGCCATTAGTATAGGCCACTGGTGCGCCATTAGTATAGGCCACGGTGCGCCATTAGTATTTTTGAATTTTGAAGGCGGGAAAATAGTAGTGGCGCACCGTCTAACCCCCACCGTGCGCCATTACTATTTTTGAATTTTGAATTTGGATCTGGATCGTGATTTTTTTGCCCATTTTTTGCTAGTTTTTTTGCTCGTTTTTTGGCACGATATTATTTCAAATTTTCTTCCTGTTTTTGGATCTTGTACGTTCTTTTGCCGTGTTCTTTTGCCGGAGAGGAGTTCGCCGGAGAGGAGGAGGAGGAGGAGGTCACCGGAGAGGCGCTCGCCTACATCGCCAGAGAGGAGGAGGAGGTCGCCGGAGAGGAGTTCACCGAAGCATCGGAGAGGTGGAAGGAGAAACCGTGAGGGGAGGGGAGGAGAGGAGGGAGGAGGAGGTTCCCGGAGAGGAGGAGGTCGCCGGAGAGGAGGAGGTCGTCCGAGAGGAGGAGGAGGAGGTCGCCGGAGAGGAGGAGGAGGAGGTCACCGGAGAGGAGAAGGAGGTCGCCCGAGAGGAGGAGGAGGAGGTCGCCAGAGAGGAGGAGGAGGAGGTCGCCGGAGAGGAGAAGGAGGTCGCCGGAGAGGAGGAGGAGGAGGTCGCCGGAGAGGAGGAGGAGGAGGTCGCCGGAGAGGAGAAGGAGGTCGCCGGAGAGGAGGAGATGGAGTGGAGGAGAGGAGGAGATGGAGTGGAGGAGAGGAGGAGATGGAGTGGAGGAGAGGAGAGGAGGAGATGGAATGGAGGAGAGGTGGAGTGGAGGAGGTGCGCCCAGCCATGTATACGACATAGTAATGGCGCACCGTGGCCAGGTGCGCCATTACTATTTTTTTATTTTTTTATTTATTTTGAATTTTGAAGGCGGGAAGATACTAATGGCGCACCGTGGGCAGGTGCGCCATTAGTAACTTTTTTTTATTTTTTGACTTATTTTGAATTTTGAAGGCGGGAAGATACTAATGGCGCACCGTGGGTAGGTGCGCCATTAGTAACTTTTTTTTTATTTTGTTGACTTATTTTGAATTTTGAAGGCGGGAAGATACTAATGGCGCACCAGGGGCTGGTGCGCCATTAGTAAATTTGAATTTTTTTTGAATTTTTTTACCTCCAGATCTTAAAAGCCCCGTATCTTTTTTTCTGTTAGGTTTTTGAGGATTTTGAAAATGTTTAACGGGGTTCCCCTAGTTAAATTTGGATGTAACTTTTCGAGTAGATGATTTTTCATATAAAAAACTTTTTCATCCGAGTTAGTATGCAAAAGTTATGCCCATTTTTACAAATTCTCGAGAGATTTTGCAAATGAAGTCAAAATTCATATTTGCAAATTTTCCCAACAACTAGGCCACATATCACATGGGAAACTTATTTTCTTTTATTTTTTTGACATTTTCATCATTTTCTTTTATTTTTTTTAAACTGAAAAGGCGATCCATCGGGGGGGGGGGGGGTGCATTCGGTGGAAGTGGTGGCCAAGGTACTAATGGCGCACCGTGGCATGGTGCGCCATTACTAGTTGAACTAGTAATGGCGCACCATGCCATGGTGCACCATTAGTAGTTTTGAAAAAAAATTAAAAATTTTCAATTTTTTTTTTACTAATGGCGCACCGTGGATGTGGTGCGCCATTACTAGTTCAACTAGTAATGGCACACCACTCCCACGGTGCACCATTAGTAGTTTTGAAGAAAATAAAAAAAATTACTAATGGCGCACCGTGGATGTGGTGCGCCATTAGTATTTGGACACTAATGGCGTACCAACACATGGTGCGCCATTAGTATATAGTAATGGCGCATCACATGTCTGGTGCGCCATTAGTGTCAATTCCATCTATAGCCCTTTTCCTAGTAGTGTGCACCTGCTGAGATGGAAGATATTGATGTCACAATTAAACTTGCAAATAGAGATACTATTTCACCTATGGGAATTGTTAGAGATGTTGAAGTCTTGTGTGGGAAAACTAAATATCCTGCTGATTTTCTTATTATTGATTCCCCACAAGATAGCTTTTGTCCCATTATATTTGGTAGACCCTTCTTAAATACTGTTAATGCTACCATAGATTGCAAAAGAGATGTTGTTACTATCGGTTTAGATGATATGACTCATGCATTTAATTTTTCTAAATTTAGTAGACAACACCGTGAAGAAGAATTACCTAGTAAGGATGAAATTATTGGTCTTGCTTCTATTGCTATACCTCCTAATGATCCCTTAGAACAATATTTGCTAGACCATGAAAATGATATGTTTATGAATGAAAGAAGGGAATTAGATGAAGTATTCTTTAAATAGGAACCTATGCTGAAAAACAATTTACATGTTGAAATCCTAGGGGATCCTCCCCCACCCAAGGGTGATCCCGTGTTTGAGCTTAAACAGTTACCTGATACTCTTAAATATGCTTATCATGATGAGAAAAAGATATATCCTGTTATTATTAGTGCTAACCTTTAAGAACATGAAGAAGAGAGATTATTGAAAACTCTGAAGAAGCATCGTGCTGCTATTGGGTATACTCTTGATGATCTTAAGGGCATTAGTCCCACTCTATGTCAACATAAAATTAATTTGGAAGAAGATGCTAAACCAGTTTGTGATCATCAATGCCGGCTGAATCCTAAAATGAAAGAAGTGGTAAGAAAGGAGATACTAAAGCTCCTTGAGGAAGGTATAATTTATCCCGTTGCTGATAGTCAGTGGGTAAGCCCTGTCCATTGTGTTCCTAAGAAGGGAGGTATTACTGTTGTTCCTAATGATAAAGATGAATTGATTCCTCAAAGAATTATTACAGGTTATAGGATGGTAATTGATTTCCGCAAATTAAATAAGGCTACTAAAAGGATCATTACCCCTTACCTTTTATCGATCAAATGCTAGAAAGATTGTCCAAACATACACATTTTTGCTTTCTAGATGGTTATTTTGGTTTCTCTCACATACCCGTGTCAGCCAAAGATCAATCAAAGACTACTTTTACATGCCCTTTTGGTACTTTTGCTTATAGACGTATGCCTTTTGGTCTATGTAATGCACCTGCTACCTTTCAAAGATGCATGATGGCTATATTCTTTGACTTTTGTGAAAAGATTTGTGAGGCTTTCATGGATGACTTTTCCGTCTATGGATCTTCTTTTGATGATTGCTTGAGCAACCTTGATCGAGTTTTGCAGAGATGTGAAGAAACTAATCTTGTCTGGAATTGGGAAAAGTGCCACTTTATGGTTAATGAAGGTATTGTCTTGGGGCATGAAGTTTCTGAAAGAGGTATCGAAGTTGATAAAGCCAAGGTTGATGCTATTGAAAAGATGCCATGTCCCAAGGACATCAAAGGTATAAGAAGTTTCCTTGGTCATGCCAGTTTTTATAGGAGGTTCATTAAGGACTTCTCTAAAATTTCTCGGCCTCTGACTAATTTATTACAAAAATATATACCATTTGTTTTTCATGATGATTGTGTAGAAGCATTTGAAATACTTAAGAAGGCATTGATCTCTGCACCTATTGTTCAGCCACCTAATTGGAATTTACCCTTTGAAATTATGTGTGATGCTAGTGATTATGCGGTAGGTGCTGTTCTAGGACAAAGAGTTGATAAGAAACTAAATGTTATTCAATATGCTAGTAAAACCCTTGACAATGCTCAAAGAAACTGTGCTACCACTGAAAAGGAATTCTTAGCAGTTGTATTTGCTTGTGATAAGTTCAGACCTTATATTGTTGATTCTAAAGTAACTATTCACACTGATCATGCTGCTATTAAATATCTTATGGAAAAGAAAGATGCTAAACCTAGACTTATTAGATGGGTTCTCTTGCTACAAGAATTTGATTTGCATATTGTTGATAGAAAAGGAGCTGAGAACGCCGTTGCAGACAACTTGTCTAGGTTAGAAAATGTGCTTGATGACCCACTACCTATTGATGATAGCTTTCCTGATGAGCAATTAAATGTCATAAATGTTTCTCATACTGCTCCATGGTATGCTGATTATGCTAATTACATTGTTGCTAAGTTTATACCACCTAGTTTCACATACCAGCAAAAGAAAAAGTTCTTCTATGATTTGAGGCATTACTTTTGGGATGACCCACATCTTTATAAAGAAGGAGTAGATGGTGTTATTAGACGTTGTGTACCTAAGCATGAACATGAACAGATCCTACGCAAGTGTCACTCCGAAGCTTATGGAGGACACCATGCTGGAAATAGAACTACACATAAGGTACTGCAATCTGGTTTTTATTGGCCTACTCTCTTCAAGGATGCCCGTAAGTTTGTCTTATCTTGTGATGAATGTCAAAGAATTGGTAATATTAGTAGACGTCAAGAAATGCCTATGAATTATTCACTTGTTATTGAACCATTTGATGTTTGGGGCTTTGACTATATGCGACCTTTTCCTTCCTCTAATGGTTACACACATATTTTAGTTGTTGTTGATTACGTTACTAAGTGGGTAGAAGCTATTCCAACTAGTAGTGCTGATCATAACACTTCTATTAAAATGCTTAAAGAAGTTATTTTTCCAAGATTTGGAGTCCCTAGATATTTAATGACTGATGGTGGTTCACATTTTATTCATGGTGCTTTCCATAAAATGCTTGCTAAATATGATGTTAATAATAGAATTGCATCTCCTTATCATCCTCAGTCTAGTGGTCAAGCAGAATTGAGTAATAGAGAACTCAAATTAATTTTGCAAAAGACTGTTAATAGGTCTAGAAAGAACTGGTCCAAGAAACTAGATGATGCATTATGGGCCTATAGAACTGCATATAAAAATCCTATGGGTATGTCTCCGTATAAAATGGTCTATGGAAAAGCATGTCACTTACCTCTCGAACTAGAACACAAGGCTTATTGGGCTATTAAAGAACTTAATTATGATTTTAAACTTGCTGCTAAGAAGAGGTTATTTGATATTAGCTCACTTGATGAATGGAGAACCCAAGCCTACGAAAATGCCAAGTTGTTTAAAGAAAAAGTTAAAAGATGGCATGACAAAAGGATACAAAAGCGTGATTTTAATAAAGGTGACTATGTATTGTTATACAACTCTCGTTTAAGATTTTTTGCATGAAAACTTCTCTCTAAATGGGAAGGTCCTTACGTTATCGAGGAGGTCTACCGTTCCGGTGCCATAAAAATCAACAACTTCGAAGGCACAAATCTGAAGGTGGTGAACGGTCAAAGAATCAAACATTATATCTCAGGCAATCCTATAAATGTTGAAACCAATGTTATCGAAACCGTAACCCAGGAGGAATACATAAGGGACACTTTCCGGAACGTTTCAGACTCCGAAAAGGAATAGGTGTGTGGTACGGTAAGTAAACCTACTCCAAAACAGTTTTTAAGGCAATATTTCTCCGTTTTGGAATATTTAGAAAAATAGGCAGCAGTCCGGGAAGGACACGAGGCCTCCACGAGGGTGGGGGGCGCGCCCTACCCTACTGGGCACGTCCCCCTACCTCGTGGGCACCTCGTGTGCTCTCCGGACTCCGTTTTCGTACACGACACGTATTTTGGTCGGTAAAAATTCATTATATAATCTCCCGGGGGTTTTGACTCCCGTATCACGCAAAAATCTCTTGTCTTTGTTTCGAGCTGTTTTTCTGACAGATCTAGGTTATCATCATGTCTCCAAGTGCCACCAAGGACAAGTTCTTTGAGAAGGTCATCAACCCTTACCTCGCGGAGGTGCAGCGACCCCCTCAAACCATTGAGATGCATGATGGGTTGCTGCACATCCGTGATGCTGAGGGACCAAAGGGGACCGGAAGCGTGGAGACGAGGCTTGAAGCAATGGAGCAACAAGTTTTCAAGTGTCAGGGGATGGTGGAGCGCGGACTCAACTCCAACTACATGATGATCGCAGAATTCACCAACAAACACAAGCTGGATGCCGACAACATCGGGGAGACCATCTTCAAGCTTCACGAGAAAATCGAGCACCTTCAAGCTCAAATCTATGACCTGCAAACCAAAACTGTGATTATGAATATAGATTCAGAAGGATGAGTTTGGCTGCAGATTTGAGGATCCCGGAGACTCGGTCATCCTTCTATGATGGTGAGCCTATGCCTTGGAAGGAGGACGACAAGCCTACGCCATCAACAAAATCACCACCGTCTCCACCAACAAAGAAGAATTGAGTATCTGGTATGGGCACTCCACTTGGCAATTTCCAAGCTTGGGGGAGTGCCCCGGTATCGTATCACCATCACTTTTATCTTTACCGTTTTTCTTAGTTTGATCCTTTTGGTAATATCTTGATCTAGTAGAATAAAAGTTCTTAGTGTGATCTAGTTGTGAGTTTTGCTTTATTATCATTCTATGTAATCGAGTCCGTGAGCTATATAATAAAGATTGGTGTTGAGTCAAGGGCTTGATTATTTTGCCATGATCCTAAGTGAACAATAGAAAAGAGAAAGAAATAAAAAGAAACAAAGAGATCATATGAGTCTTATGGAGAGTAATGAGATCACATAGAAAGAGTATGATGAATAAAAGTTGTTGAGAGTTGACAAACACAGTTTTGGTCATCGTTGCAATTAATAGGAAGTAATAAAGAAAGAGAAGTATTCACGTATAAATATACTATCTTGGACATCTTTTATGATTGTGAGCACTCATTAAAATATGACATGCTAAAGAGTTGACATTGGACAAGGAAGACAGCATAATGGGTTATGTCTTCTTACATCTGAGATAAATTATATTGTCTTGGATCTTCCAACATGATGAGCTTGCCTTTCCCCCTCATGCTAGCCAAATTCATTGCACCAAGTAGATATACTACTTGTGCTTCTAAATACCCTTAAACTAGTTTTGCCATGAAAGTCCACTATACCTACCTATGGATTGAGCAAGATCCTCTAAGTAAGTTGTCATCGGTGCAAGCAATAAAAATTGCTCTCTAAATATGTATGACTTATTAGTGTGGGAGAAAATAAGCTTTATACGATCGTATGATATGGAAGAAATAAAAGCGATAGACTACATAATAAAGGTCCATATCACAAGTGGCAATATAAAGTGACGTTCTTTCGCATTAAGATTTTGTGCATCCAACCATAAAAGCACATGACAACCTCTGCTTCCCTCTGCGAAGGGCCTATCTTTTACTTTTATCTCCTACATTGCATAAGAGTCATGGTGATCTTCACCCTTCCTTTTTACATTTTATCCTTTGGCAAGCACAGTATGTTGGAAAGATCCTGGTATATATGGCTAATTGGATGTGAGTTTTCATGAACTATTACTGTTAACATTACCCTTGAGGTAAAACGTTGGGAGGCAAAACTATAAGCCCCTATCTTTCTCTGTGTCCGATTAAAACTCCATACCCATAAGTATTGCATGAGTGTCAGCAATTGTGAAAGATTATATGATAGTTGAGTATGTGGACTTGCTGAAAAGCTCTTATACATCGACTCTTTCCTATGTTATGATAAATTGCAATTGCTTCAATGACTGAGATTGTAGTTTGTTAGTTTTCAATGAAGTTTACGATTCATACTTGATATTGTGATTGAATTATTACTCTAGCATTAGAGATTATATGACAAGAATTATATAAGTTGTTGTTCTAAGAATGATCATGATGCCCTCATGTCCGTATTTTATTTTTATCGACACCTCTATCTCTAAACATGTGGACATCTTTTTTGATTTCGGCTTTTCGCTTGAGGACAAGCGAGGTCTAAGCTTGGGGGAGTTGATACGTCCATTTTGCATCATGCTTTTATATTGATATTTATTGCATTATGGGCTGTTATTACACATTATGTCACAATACTTATGTCTATTCTCTCTTATTTTACAAGGTTTACATAAAGAGGGAGAATGCTGATAGCTGGGATTCTCTGCTGGAAAAGGAGCAAATATTAGAGACCTATTCTGCACAACTCCAAAAGTCCTGAAACTTCATAGAAGATGTTTTCCAAATATATAAAAAATATTGAGAGCAAGAACTTCACCAGGGAGGGCACACCCTGCCCACGAGGGTGGGGGGCGCGCCCCCTACCTCGTGGGCCCCCTGGTGGCCCTCCGGTGGCCATCTTCTGCTATATGGAGTCTTTCGATGGGAAAAAAATCATAAGCCATCTTCTCGGACGAAACTCCGCCGCCACGAGGTGGAACCTTGGCGAAACCAATCTAGGGCTCTGGCGGAGCTGTTCTGTCGGGGAAACTTCCCTCCCGGAGGGGGAAATAATCACCATCGTCATCACCAACGCTCCTCTCATCGGGAGAGGGCAATCTCCATCAACATCTTCATCAGCACCATCTCATCTCAAAACCCTAGTTCATCTCTTGTATCCAATTCTTGTCTCTAAGTCCGGGATTGGTGCTAGTAGGTTGCTAGTAGTGTTAATTACTCCTTGTAGTTGATGCTAGTTGGTTTAATTGGTGGAAGATCATATGTTCAGATCCTATATGCATATTAATACCCCTCTGATTATGAACATGTTTATGCTTTGTGAGTAGTTACTTTTGTTCCTGAGGACATGGGAGAAGTCTTGCTATTAGTAGTCATGTGAATTTGGTATTCGTTTGATATTTTGATGAGATGTATGTTGTCTCTCCTCTAGTGGTGTTATGTGAACGTAGACTACATGACACTTCACCATTATTTGGGCCTAGGGGAAGGCATTGGGGAGTAATAAGTAGATGATGGGTTGCTAGAGTGACAGAAGCTTAAACCCTAGTTTATGCGTTGCTTCATAAGGGGCTGATTTGGTTCCATATGTTTCATGCTATGGTTAGGTTTACCTTAATACTTTTGTTGTAGTTGCGGATGCTTGCAATAGAGGTTAATCATAAGTGGGATGCTTGTCCAAGTAAGGGCAGCACCCAAGCACCGGTCCACCCACATACCAAATTATCAAAGTACCGAAGGCGAATCATATGAACGTGATGAAAACTAGCTTGACGATATTCCCATGTGTCCTCGGGAGCGCTTTACATCATATAAGAGTTTGTCCAGGCTTGTCCTTTGCTACAAAAGGATTGGGCCACCTTGCTGCACTTTATTTACTTTTGTTACTTGTTGCCTGTTACAAATTATCCTATCACAAAACTATCTGTTATCACTTATTTCAGTATTTGCAAAGAATACCTTGCTGGAAACCGCTTATCATTTCCTTCGGCTCCTCGTTGGGTTTGACACTCTTACTTATCGAAAGGACTACGATAGATCCCCTATACTTGTGGGTCATCACTTGACAATCTTCTTGTTTGGGCTGTAGGGGACACCGATGTTGAGTGGGAGCTTAGAAGTGCGCAGATTTAAGCTGGGGTTATCCACAGCGGGTAAAGACGCAGTCTGCTTCGCACGTTCACCTCTGTTAGTCGTGCCCGGCTTGCCACCTGGGTCGGTTGTACTCCGGTCTTCTGTTCTCTCCATAACATTGTTTCTGGCAGGTGGTGGGAACAGTGTGGACGCAGGCACATAACCAGAGTCATCTCTGCTGCTCCTAGCTACAGCCGGCGCGTTGGGTATGTCTGCAGATTGCTTGTGGGGGCTATGACGCCTAGGTGGAAGACCAGCTCGCGTAACGGTCACCTTAGCAACCTCTGGAGCACTAGAAGCTGGAGCTATTGTGCCAAGAGTCTCACCTGTGGATGGCATATCATTATGAACTGTCGCCTCAGCCCCTTCTTTCGTGGACGCAGAAGTGCCACCACCCACGCGTTTGAGATCCGTGTCGGATGAGCGGGAATCTTCATTGCTTAGGTTGATCTCGGGGGCGTCCACTTCAACACTTGTTGATCGGGTGGCATGGCTCAGAGCAGCATCCTTCATTGCCAGGAGAGTGGGCAATATTTCAACAGTCCTGGCAGATACCGACTCGTCACTCCCAGATGTACGGATGCATGTTGTCGTAGCCTGCACATCTGCAACCGGCGGAGATGCTTGGCCGCTTGCATCAGAGCTAGTGGGAACAATGGACGCTGCAACAGCAGGTTTGTCCATTGGCGCCTCATGAATGTCTGAGTTGCCACCTGTCGACAACTTTGAGTGTATGCGTTCGAGTGGGTCTCTGGGGTTCTGCTTGGTCACGTGTGTGGTAGTCTTCTTCACCCTAAAAAAACACGAACATTGTTAGATGAACAGCTGATAATTGCAAATGTAGGTGGAATAAGAGTTGCCATGTGGCCTAGTTAGCAGTTGCCATGCAGAACAAGCAGGAGTTGCCATGGTACACATCTTAAAAAATGTAAGAAATGTGTGATGTGCCAGGACTGCCATTTCAAAACTAGGCGTGGATGAGTGCACAAACAAAATGGAAAAGATGGTAGTTGCCATGTAGGTGGAATAAGAGTTGCCATCTTGACTAGTTAGCAGTTGCCATGCAAAACAAGCAGGAGTTTCCATGTAGTAAAAAGAAATAGAGCATGGGAGAAACAACAGTTGCAATGTGGGACTGATGGCAGTAGCTCATGTGGCAAGCTGAACAGCTGCATTGAAAAGCAAAAATATAGCAATATGGCAATGCAAAAGAACAGGGATAACCTACTTCTTGACTATCTTCCTCAAATCTGGCAACACGACAGGATCACTGGTGTTGGACGTCGACGTACGAGGAGATGCCTAGTGGAAGGCGTGTCAGCAGCAATAGGGGCACCCTTGTTCAATCGAGCAGAAACACGGGTTGGAGTTGGTGCTTGTTTCTTCGTAACTGCTCGTCCACCAGCTGTCGCCTCGCTGCACATATAAGAAAGAGGCAAAAAAGGTGCCAAGTGTCAGACACGAAAATCGTTGCCACGCTTAGCAAAAACAAATGGAAAAGGGGGTCAGTCTATTCGAAAGGAGAGACAAAACGAAACACTAAAATAGAAGTCGAACCTCCTCCTAGCAGCTAAGGGATCGGTCCTAGGTCTCTTGACAGGAGAGCCCTGCCCAACATCCTCTGGATCCCTCCCCCTCTTTGAGGGTGACACCCCCTTGCCTCTCGCAACTGTCTGTTCTTTGACTTTCTCCGGTGAGGGGACATCTGGTGCACCCTTGCCCTTCTTACCACCTGCACAAACTTCAACATGTTCATCATTGTTGGTGTCATGTTGCACGTTATCCATATCATCGTCATCGTCCTTGTCGAGAGCAGCATCTCCATCTAGTTCATCTTGTGTGTCAGGAAGCTCCTGCGAGCTGTTGTAGTCGTACCGACCACGGCAACTAGTTGGCTGACGTGTCTGTTCTGCAACAAATGGAGTGAACTGCCTTGCAACCGCGTCGCTGTCAGAGCCATTAAGGGACGTCCAACCCTCAACCAACTTCCCGAGCAAGCTGGTCATTCTGGATGCAAACTGCCCAATTAGATGCTCAACAGGTACCCTCGCCTGTGCACGAAACAAGAAGCAGCAGTAACCAACCGTATTAAAGTCACGTGCACATGATCAAAATAAAACAAACACAACCATATATATATATATCCTTGATTACCTCAACAGGACAAGATGGAGCTGAGTGCACGTCCATCCACTTTCCAAAGTTTTGAGGCCCACCAAACACGCTGTAGTCTATAGCATGCTTGGCCATCAGCTGGAAAAAACCAAAAAAACAGCTAGCATGTAAAGAGAAAAAACAATGAACACTAACTAACAGTTCATGTATTGAAAAAATAAAAATAAAAAAGAGGAAGAGGATAGAAGTTTCAAAATGGATGGCAGAGTTGCCATGTGGTGTAAGACATGGATACCATGCGCAGACAGCCATGGCTAACAAGGTAGTCATCTCTTGTTAGCCACAGCCGGTTGCCGTATGGGGATTTTTTTCATATGTTATGCAACGTCAAAATTGAAAGAATGTCGTGCAAAGAAAGAAGCCAGAACTAACCTGCAGTTTCCCGTATTTCGTATCAGTTATCTTGTCCGCGGCAAGCACAGCCTTGACATCATCGTAAGTCCACGCAGAAACAGCAAACTTGTGTGGAGGCGGCGGGCCTCCTATCCCAGTAAAGTCCACAGTGGACAGATCAAGACGATCAACGTACATGAGCTAATGTACAACAATGTAAAAAGAAAAATATATCAGTTGCCATCATGGTATTTTGCAAAAAAGAAGCTAATGTATGTTCCTTCAATCATCAAGTTGGAGGGCATGAAGAAAGAAAAGAGTTGCCATGTATTTCTGTTAGTTGCCATCTATATGTGTTAGTTGCCATCTAGTTATGTTGGTAGTTGCCATCTTGTTATGATGGTAGTTGCCACAATGTCACCATCATGGTTGCCATGCATACTCAAGGAGCTAAGAGTGTTTGCAAAAGACTAGTACGAAAATACCATTAAATGGAGTCGACAACCCTTCTGGTACATCTTGTTTGAGAATGCTTCATGCAGGAAGTCCGCAATGAACTTACACCAATTCATGTTCTTCACATCTTTCAGTTTTGCCTGCACGACACAAATTTCAGGACAAGAAGTTGCTGCATCAGAAATCAAATGGGAAAACATCAAAAATCTGGCAGTGACTAGCTTACAGATGACATAGGAGTCAAAAGATTGAAGGAAAAATAAAAGTAGTAGAGATAGAGCATTAACCAGGATGGGGAAGCATTTGTTGCTTGGGCGAAGAGATGTGGTTGGCGCAAAAATAGTTGAGATCAGGTACATGAGTAGCTTCATCTTGAAAACCTCACCATGGGTTGTCATGCCCTCCAGTGAATTTGCCAGCACGGTCATGTTCGACATGGATGTCAACCCAGGAAACAAACGGGCAAACAACGTTTCCTCAATCTTATTATTGACCTCATACGGGACTTTGATCTCTCCACGGGGCACACCCAACATGCAGAACACGGATTCCTCATCTAACGACAGTCTTCCACATACCGGAATCACAAATTCCCTGGAGGCGGGCTCGTAAATCTCACCGAGCCAGTCGCATACAGGGTTCACTAAATTCTTGCACCAAACATCCATCAGAACCTACATCCCCATCTCAGCAGCAGCTCCCTTCTGGTTGTCGGTAAATCCCTCGGTCAATATAGTCAGGCGTTCCTGTGAAGCCCTATTGTGATTACGTTTCTTCTTCTGCAAAATAGAGAAATGATCATTTGTTGCCATGTTTCACCATCATGAAAATTTAGTCCCTATTAGACGATTGCAAACTCAACATGACATTGAAAACATATGGGGGAGGGGGGTGTGGGGGGGGGGGGGTGGACAGTTACCTCATCGCTGTCTGTTGTCCGTCCAGTTGCACGATTCTGCCGAGGTAACACCATGAAATCATCATCATCATCTTGATGATCGCCGCGAGCCATTCTGCTGATGTAAGAACAAAGCAAAAATGTCAGGGTGAAAATGAAAGTATGAAGTAAGCAGTGATACGTCTCCAACGTATCTATAATTTTTGATTGCTCCATGCAATATTATCTACTGTTTTGGACATTATTGGGCTTTATTTTCCACTTTTATATTATTTTTGGGACTAACCTATTAACCAGAGGCCCAGCCCAGAATTGCTGTTTTTTTGCCTGTTTTAGGGTTTCGAAGAAAAGGAACATCAAACGGGGTCCAAATGGAATGAAACCTTTGGGAATGTGATTTTCTCAACGAACAAGACCCGGGAGACTTGGACCCTACGTCAAGACACAAAAGAGGAGGCCACGAGGTATTGGGGGAGCACCTACCCCCCAGGCGCACCCTCCACCCTCGTGGGCCCCCCATTGCTCCACCGACGTACTCCTTCCTCCTATATATACCTATGTACCCCCAAACGATCAAAAACAGAGCCAAAAACTTAATTCCACCGCCGCAACTTTCTATATCCACGAGATCTCATCTTGGGGCCTGTTCCAGAGCTCCGCCGGAGGGGGCATCGATCACGAAGGGCTCTACATCAACACCATAGCCCATCCGATGAAGTGTGAGTAGTTTACCTCAGACCTACGGGTCCATAGTTATTAGCTAGATGGCTTCTTCTCTCTTTTTGGATCTCAATACAATGTTCTCCCCCTCTGTTGTGGAGAACTATTCGATGTAATCTTCTTTTTGCGGTGTGTTTGTTGAGACCGATGAATTATGGGTTTATGATCAAGTCTATCTATGAATAATATTTGAATCTTCTCTGAATTCTTTTATGTATGATTGGTTATCTTTGCAAGTCTCTTCGAATTATCAGTTTGGTTTGGCCTACTAGACTGATCTTTCTTGCAATGGGAGAAGTGCTTAGCTTTGGGTTCAATCTTGCGGTGCCCTTTCCCACTGACAGTAGGGGTAGCAAGGCACGTATTGTATTGTTGCCATCGAGGATAACAAGATGTGGTTGTCATCATATTGCACGAGTTTATCCCTCTACATCATGTCATCTTGCTTAAGGCGTTACTCTGTTTTTAACTTAATACTCTAGATGCATGCTGGATAGCGGTCGATGAGTGGAGTAATAGTAGTAGATGCAGGCAGGAGTCGGTCTACTTGTCTCGGACGTGATGCCTATATACATGATCATACCTAGATATTCTCATAACTATGCTCAATTCTGTCAATTGCTCAACAGTAATTTGTTCACCCACCGTAGAATATTTATGCTCTCGAGAGAAGCCACTAGTGAAACCTATGGCCCCTGGGTCTATCTTTATCATATTAATCTCCTACTACTTAGTTATTTCCTTTGCTTTTTTACTTTTCCTTTATTTTACTTTGCATATTTATCACAAAAATACCAAAAATATTATCTTATCATATCTATCAGATCTCACTCTCGTAAGTGGCTGTGTAGGGATTGACAACCCATATTCGCGTTGGTTGCGAGGATTTATTTGTTTTGTGCAGGTACGAGGGACTCGCGTGTAGCCTCCTATTGGATTGATAGCTTGGTTCTCAAAAACTGAGGGAAATACTTACGCTACTTTGCTGCATCATCCCTTGCTCTTCGGGGAAAACCAACGCAGTGCTCAAGAGGTAGCAAGAAGGATTTCTGGCGCCGTTACCGGGGAGGTCTACACAAAAGTCAACACACCAAGTACCCATCACATACCCTTATCTTCCGCATTACATTATTTGCCATTTTCCTCTCGTTTTTCTCTCCCCCACTTCACCCTTGCCATTTTATTCGCCCTCCCTCTCTCTATCCTCCCTCTCTTTCTCTATTTGCCTCTTTTTGCCCGCTTGCTTTTTGCTTGTGTGTTAGTTTGCTTGCTTGTCACGATGGCTCAAGATAACACTAAATTGTGTGACTTTACCAACACCAACAACAATGATTTTATTAGCACTCTGATTTCTCCTCTTACCGATGTTGAATCTTGTGAAATTAATACTGCTTTGCTGAATCTTGTCATGAAAGATCCGTTTTCCGGCCTTCCTAGTGAAGATGCCGCTACCCATCTAAATAGCTTTGTTGATTTGTGTGACATGCAAAAGAATAAAGATGTGGATAATGATATTGTTAAATTGAAGCTATTTCCTTTTTCACTTAGAGATCGTGCTAAAGCTTGGTTTTCGTCTTTGCCTAAAAATAGTATTGATTCATGGAATAAGTGCAAAGATGCTTTTATCTCTTAAGTATTTTCCTCCCTCTAAGATCATCTCTCTTAGAAACGATATTATGAATTTTAAGCAACTTGATCATGAACATGTTGCACAAGCTTGGAAGAGAATGAAACTAATGATACGTAATTTCCCTACTCATGGTTTAAATTTGTGGATGATTATACAAAATTTTTATGCTGGATTGAATTTTGCTTCTAGAAATCTTATAGATTCGGTCGCAGGAGGCACTTTTATGGAAATCACTTTAGGAGAAGCTACTAAACTCCTAGATAATATTATGGTTAATTATTCTCAATGGCATACTGAAAGATCTACTAATAAAAAGGTGCATGCGATAGAAGAAATTAATGTTTTGAGTGGAAAGATGGATGAACTTATGAAATTATTTGCTAATAAGAGTGTTTCTTCTGATCCTAATGATATTCCCTTGTCTACTTTGATTGAGAATAATAATGAATCTATGGATGTGAATTTTGTTGGTAGGAACAATTTTGGTAACAACGTGTATAGAGGAAATTTTAATCCTAGGCCTTATCCTAGTAATCCCTCTAATAATTATGGTAATTCCTACAACAATTCTTATGGAAATTATAATAAGATGCCCTCTGATTTTGAATCTAATATTAAATAATTTATTACTTCGCAAAAGAATTTCAATGCTATGATTGAAGAAAAATTGCTTAAGATTGATGATTTGGCTAGGAATGTTGATAGAATTTCTCTTGATGTTGATTCTTTGAAACTTAGGTCTATTCCACCTAAGCATGATATCAATGAGTCTCTCAAAGCCATGAGAATTTCCATTGATGAGTGCAAAGAAAGAACCGCTAGGATGCGTGCTAAGAAAGATGCCTTTATAAGAGTGTGCTCTTCTAGTTGCTATGAAAATAATGATGAAGATCTAAAACTTATTGATGTGCCCCCTATTAAATCTTTGTTTTGCAATATGAATCTTGCTAATGATGGGACTGAATATGATCCACCTTTACCTAGAAGGCGTTCCAAGAATTCGGAATTTTTTAATCTTGATGCTAAAATTGATGAAAGTGGGATTGAAAAAATTAAAACCCTAGATGTTGCTAAACCCACTATTATGTATTTCAAGGAATTTAATTATGAAAATTGCTCTTTGATTGATTGTATTTCCTTGTTGCAATCCGTGCTAAATTCTCCTCATGGTTATAGTCAAAATAAAGCGTTTACTAAACATATCGTTGATGCCTTGATGCAATCTTATGAAGACAAACTTGAATTGGAAGTTCCTATCCCTAGAAAGCTTTATGATGAGTGGGAACCAACTATTAAAATTAAAATTAAAGATCATGAATGCTATGCTTTGTGTGATTTGGGCGCTAGTGTTTCCATGATTCCAAAGACTTTGTGTGATTTGTTAGGTTTCCGTGATTTTGATGATTGCTCTCTAAACTTGCACCTTGCGGATTCCACTATTAAGAAACCTATGGGAAGAATTAATGATGTTCTTATTGTTGAAAATAGGAGTTATGTGCCCTTAGATTTTATTGTTCTTGACATAGATTGCAATCCTTCATGTCCTATTATTCTTGGTAGACCTTTCCTTAGAACGATTGGTGCAATTATTGATATGAAGGAAGGAAATATTAGATTCCAATTTCCATCAAGGAAAGGCATGGAACACTTTCCTAGAAATAAAATTAAATTAACTTATGAATTTATTATGAGAGCCACTTATGGATTGCCAACCAAAGATGGCAATACCTAGATCTATCCTTGCTTGTTATGCCTAGCTAGGGGCGTTAAACGATAGCGCTTGTTGGGAGGCAACCCAATTTTATTTTTATTCCTTGATTTTTGCTCATGTTTAGTAATAAATAATTTATCTAGCCTCTGTTTTGGTTGTGTTTTTTGTGTTTAATTAGTGTTTGTGCCAAGTAGAACCGTTGAGAAGACTTGGGGAAAGTCTTGTTGAACTTGCTGTAAAAAATGGAAACTTTAGCGCTCACGAGAACTAATGTCATTTTTATTTGGAAAGTGATATTTAGTTAATTCTTTTTGCAGATGATTAATAGATAAATTCCTAACGTCCAGAAATTTATTTTAGAATTTTTGGGGTTCCATATCTTGCGCTAGATACAGATTACTACAGACTGTTCTGTTTTTGACAGATTCTATTTCGTGTGTTGTTTGCTTATTTTGATGAATCTGTGGCTAGTAAAATAGTTTATAAACCATAGAGAAGTTGGAATAAAGTAGGTATAACACCAATATAAATAAATAATGAGTTCATTACAGTACCTTGAAGTGGTCTTTTGTTTTCTTTCGCTAACGGAGCTCACGAGATTTTCTACTTTAAGTTTTATGTTGTGAAGTTTTCAAGTTTTGGGTAAAGATTTGATGGATTGTGGAACAAGGAGTGGCAAGAGCCTAAGCTTGGGGATTCCCATGGCACCCCCAAGATAATCTAAGGACACCTAAAAGCCAAAGCTTGGGGATTCCCCGGAAGGCATCCCCTCTTTCGTCTACTTCTATCGATAACTTTACTTGGAGCTATATTTTTATTCACCACATGATATGTGTTTTGCTTGAAACGTCTTATATGATTTGAGTCTTTACCTTTTAGTTTACCACAATCATCCTTGCTGTACACACCTTTTGAGAGAGCCATACATGATTTGGAATTTGTTAGAATACTCTATGTGCTTCGCTTATATCTTTTGAGTTATATAATTTTGCTCTAGTACTTCACTTATATCTTTTAGAGCAGGGTGGTGGATTTGTTTTATAGAAACTATTGATATCTCATGCTTCACTTAGATTATTTTGAGAGTCTTAATAGCATGGTAATTTGCTTAAAATCCTAATATGCTAGGTATTCAAGAATAATAAAATTCTCTTATGAGTGTGTTGAATACTATGAGAAGTTTGATGCTTGATAATTGTTATGAGATATAAAGATGGTGATATTAAAGTCATGCTAGTTGAGTAGTTGTGAATTTGAGAAATACTTGTGTTGAAGCTTGTGATTACCGTAGCATGCACGTGTGGTGAACCGTTATGTGATGAAGTCGGAGCATGATTTATTTATTGATTGTCTTCCTTATGAGTGGCGGTCGGGGACGAGCGATGGTCTTTTCCTACCAATCTATCCCCCTAGGAGCATGCGCGTAATACTTTGCTTTGATAACTTGTAGATTTTTTGCAATAAGTATATGAGTTATTTATTACTAATGTTGAGTCCATGGATTATACGCACTCTCACCCTTCCACCTTTGCTAGCCTCTTAAATACCGCGCACCTTTCGCCGGTATCATACACCCACCATATACCTTCCTCAAAACAGCCACCATACCTACCTATTATGGCATTTCCATATCCATTCCGAGATATATTGCCATGCAACTTTCCACCATTCCGTTTATTATGACACACTCCATTGTCATATTTCTTAGCATGATCATGTAGTTGACATCATATTTGTGGCAAAGCCACCATTCATAATTCTTTCATACATGTCACTCTTGATTCATTGCATATCCCGGTACACCACCGGAGGCATTCATATAGAGTCATATTTTGTTCTAAGTATCGAGTTGTAATTGTTGAGTTGTAAGAAAAATAAATGTGTGATGATCATCATTATTAGAGCATTGTCCCAGTGAGGAAAGGATGATGGAGACTATGATTCCCCCACAAGTTGGGATGAGACTCCGGACGAAAAATAAAAAAAAGAGAAAGAAAAGAGGCCATAAAAAAAGGGAAAAGGCCCAAATAAAAAAAGAAAAAATGAGAGAAAAAGAGAGAAGGGAGGATGCTACTATCCTTTTACCACACTTGTGCTTCAAAGTAGCACCATGATATTCATGATAGAGAGTCTCCTATGTTATCACTTTCATTTACTAGTGGGAATTTTTCATTATAGAACTTGGCTTGCATATTCCAATGATGGGCTTCCTCAAAATGCCCTAGGTCTTCATGAGCGAGCAAGTTGGATGCACCCACTTAGTTTCTTTTTGAGCTTTCACATACTTATAGCTCTAGTGCACCCGTTGCATGGCAATCCCTACTCACTCACATTGATATCTATTGATGGGCATCTCCATAGCCCGTTGATACGCCTAGTTGATGTCATACCATCTTCTCCCTTTTTGTCTTCTCCACAACCAGCACTCTATTCCACCTATAGTGATATATCCATGGCTCACGCTCATGTATTACATGAAGATTGAAAAAGTTTTGAGAATGTCAAAAGTATGAAACAATTGCCTGGCTTGTCATCGGGGTTGTGCATGATTTAAATATTTTGTGTGGTGAAGGTAGAGCATAGCCAGACTATATGATTTTGTAGGGATACTTTTTTTGGCCATGTTATTTTGAGAAGACATAATTGCTTTGTTAGTATGCTTGAAGTATTATTATTTTTATGTCAATATTATACTTTTGTCTTGAATCTTTCGGATCTGAATATTCATACCACAATTAAGAAGAATTACATTAAAATTATGCCATGTAGCACTCCGCATCAAAAATTCTGTTTTTATCATTTATCTACTCGAGGAGGAGCAGGAATTAAGCTTGGGGATGCTTGATACGTCTCCAACGTATCTATAATTTTTGATTGCTCCATGCTATATTATCTACTGTTTTGGACATTATTGGGCTTTATTTTCCACTTTTGTATTATTTTTGGGACTAACCTATTAACCGGAGGCCCAACCCAGAATTGCTGTTTTTTGCCAGTTTTAGGGTTTCGAAGAAAAGGAATATCAAACGGAGTCCAAACGGAATGAAACCTTCGGGAACGTGATTTTCTCAACGAACAAGACCCGGGAGACTTGGACCCTACGTCAAGACACAAAATAGGAGGCCACGAGGTAGGGGGCGCGCCTACCCCCCCCCCCCCCCCCCAGGCGCGCCCTCCACCCTCATGGGCCCCCTGTTGCTCCACCGACGTACTCCTTCCTCCTATATATACCTACATACCCCCAAACGATCAGAAACGAAGCCAAAAACTAATTCCACCGCCGCAACTTTCTGTATCCACGAGATCCCATCTTGGGGCCTGTTTCGGAGCTCCGCCGGAGGGGGCCTCGATCACGAAGGGCTTCTACATCAACACCATAGCCCATCCGATGAAGTGTGAGTAGTTTACCTCAGACCTACGGGTCCATAGTTATTAGCTAGATGGCTTCTTCTCTCTTTTTGGATCTCAATACAATGTTCTCGCCCTCTCTTGTGGAGAACTATTCGATGTAATCTTCTTTTTGCGGTGTGTTTGTTGAGACCGATGAATTGTGGGTTTATGATCAAGTCTATCTATGAATAATATTTAAATCTTCTCTGAATTCTTTTATGTATGATTGGTTATCTTTGCAAGTCTCTTCGAATTATCAGTTTGGTTTGGCCTACTAGGTTGATCTTTCTTGCAATGAGAGAAGTGCTTAGCTTTGGGTTCAATCTTGCGGTGTCCTTTCCCAGTGACAGTAGGGGCAGCAAGGCACGTATTGTATTGTTGCCATCGAGGATAACAAGATGGGGTTTTCATCATATTGCATGAGTTTATCCCTCTACATCATGTCCTCTTGCTTAAGGCGTTACTCTGTTTTTAACTTAATACTCTAGATGCATGTTGGATAGAGGTCGATGAGTGGAGTAATAGTAGTAGATGCAGGCAGGAGTCGGTCTACTTGTCTCGGATGTGATGCCTATATACATGATCATACCTAGATAGTCTCATAACTATGCTCAATTCTGTCAATTGCTCAACAGTAATTTGTTCACCCACCGTAGAATATTTATGCTCTCGAGAGAAGCCACAAGTGAAACCTATGGCCCCGGGTCTATCTTTATCATATTAATCTCCTACTACTTAGTTATTTCCTTTGCTTTTTTACTTTGCCTTTATTTTACTTTGCATCTTTATCACAAAAATACAAAAATATTATCTTATCATATCTATCAGATCTCACTCTCGTAAGTGGCCGTGTAGGGATTGATGATACGTCTCCAACATATCTATAATTTTTGATTGCCCCATACTATATTATCTACTGTTTTAGACATTATTGGGCTTTATTTTCCACTTTTATATATTTTTGGGATTACGTATTAACCGGAGGCCCAGCCCAGAATTGCTGTCTTTTGCCTATTTTAGGATTTCGAAGAAAAGTAATATCAAATGGAGTCCAAACGGAATGAAACCTTCGGAAACGTGATTTTCTCATCAGATAAGATCCAGGAGACTTGGACCCTCCGTCAGGAAAGCCATGAGGTGCTCATGAGGGTAGGGTGCGCCCCCCCCTAGGGCGGGCCCCCTGCCTCGTGGGCCCCTCGAAGCTCCACCGACATATTTCTTCCTCCTATATATATCCACGTACCCCCAAACGATCGGGGACGGAGCCAAAAACCTAATTCCACCGCTGCAAATTTTTTATCCACGAGATCCCATCTTGGGGCCTGTTCCAGAGCTCTGCCGGAGGGGGCATCGATCACGGAGGGCTTCTACATCTTCATCCAAGCCCCTCCGATGAAGTGTGAGTAGTTTACTTCAGACCTACGGGTCCATAGCTAGTAGCTAGATGGCTTCTTCTCTCTCTTTTTGGATCTCAATACATTGTTCTCCCCCTCTCTTGTGGAGATCTATTCGACGTAATCTTCTTTTTGCGGTGTGTTTGTTGAGACCGATGAATTGTGGGTTTATGATCAAGTCTATCTATGAATAATATTTGAATCTTCTCTGAATTCTTTTATGTATGATTGGTTATCTTTGCAAGTCTCTTCGAATTATCAGTTTGGTTTGGCCTACTAGATTGGTTGTTCTTGCCATGGGAGAAGTGCTTAGCTTTGGGTTCAATCTTGCGGTGTCCTTTCCCAGTGACAGAAGGGGCAGTAAGGAATGTATTGTATTGTTTCCATCGAGGATAACAAGATGGTTTTTTTAATCATATTGCATGAAACTATCCCTCTACATCATGTCATCTTGCTTAAGGCGTTACTCTGTTTTTAACTTAATACTCTAGATGCATGTTGGATAGCGGTCGATGAGTGGAGTAATAGTAGTAGATGCAGGATCGTTTCGGTCTACTTGTCTCGGACGTGATGCCTATATACATGATCATACCTAGATATTCTCATAACTATGCTCAATTCTGTCAATTGCTCAACAGTAATTTGTTCACCCACCGTAGAATACTTATGCTCTTGAGAGAAGCCACTAGTGAAACCTATGGCCCCCGGGTCTCTTTCTCATCATATCAATCTCCATCACTTTACTATTGCTTTGCTTCTACTTTACTTACTTTGCATGTTTATACCAAAAATACCAAAAAAATTATTTATCATCTCTATCAGATCTCACTTTCGTAAGTGACCGTGAAGGGATTGACAACCCCTAAGCGCGTTGGTTGCGTTGAGCTATTGTTTTTGTGTAGGTACGAGGGACCCGAGCGTAGCCTCCTACTGGATTGATACCTTGGTTCTTAAAAACTGAGGTAAATACTTACGCTACTTTGCTGCATCATCCTGTTTGCTCGTGTGTTAGTTTGTTTGCTTGTCGTCATGGCTAGTCCCTTATCTTCTCCGTTGACCGCTGAGTTCGAAATCTTTCACTTTAAAAAAAGGTTAGGAGAAAACCTAAAAGATGCTTGGTTGAGAATAATGGAATCTCATCGTAATTGTACCTCTGAAATAAATATGAGAATTTTGCTTCGCAATTTTTATGTTGGATTAAATATGTCTCATAGACAACTCTTGGATTGCGTTGCCAAAGGCAATTTTATTGAAATCGATCCCCATATTGCACTTGAAATTATAGAAGGTATAGTGGGAACACTACCTCAACAAAAGGGGCCTCATCCTACTCAGGAAGAGACACAAGTTTTTGAAAAAAAATTGTGAAGTTACTAAAATCTTGCAGAAATCTCTTGAACCTCTTAAGAACATTAGTGGAAATATTCACCGCATGAATATGTTGATTACCCTTTGCAATAAGCGGTTGGATTCTTTAGATCTAAAAATTTCAGAATATGAAGGGAAACGTAAAGAACCTCCCGGATTCGAGCTTGATTCCGCTAAAAAATTGAAAACTAAAGATGGCAATACCTAGATCTATTCTTGCTTGTTATGCCTAGCTAGGGGCGTTAAACGATATCGCTTGTTGGGAGGTAACCCAATTTTATTTTTATTCCTTGCTTTTTGCTCCTGTTTAGTAATAAATAAATTATCTAGCCTCTGTTTTGGTTGTGTTTTTTGTGTTTAATTAGTTTTTTTGCCAAGTAGAACCGTTGGGAAGACTTAGGGAAAGTCTTGATTGAACTTGCTGTAAAAAACAGAAACTTTAGCGCTCACGAGAACTTCTGTAATTTTTATTTGAAGAGAGATATTTAGTTAATTCTTTTTGAATATGGTTAATATATAAATTCCTCACGTCCAGAAATTTATTTTAGAATTTTTGGAGTTCCAGATCTTGCGCTAGCTACATATTACTACAGACTGTTCTGTTTTTGACAGATTCTGTTTTTCGTGTGTTGTTTGCTTATTTTGATGAATCTATGACTAGTAAAATAGTTTATAATCCATAGAGAAGTTGGAATACAGTAGGTATAACACAAATATAAATAAAGAATGAGTTCATTACAGTACCTTGAAGTGTTCTTTTGTTTTCTTTCGCTAACGGAGCTCACGAGTTTTCTACTTTAAGTTTTGTGTTGTGAAGTTTTCAAGTTTTGGATAAAGATTTGATGGATTATGGAACAAGGAGTGGCAAGATCCTAAGCTCGGGGATGCCCATGGCACCCCCAAGATAATCTAAGGACACCTAAAAGCCAAAGCTTGGGGATGCCCCGGAAGGCATCCCCTTTTTCGTCTACTTCTATCGGTAACTTTACTTGGAGCTATATTTTTATTCACCACATGATATGTGTTTTTCTTGGAGCCTATTTTATGATTTGAGTCTTTGCTTATTAGTTTACCACAATCATCCTTGCTGTACACACCTTTTGAGAGAGCCATACATGATTTGGAATTTTATAGAATACTCTATGTGCTTCACTTATATCTTTTGAGCTTTATAATTTTGCTCTAGTGCTTCACTTATATCTTTTAGAGCACAGTGGTGGATTTGTTTTATAGAAACTATTGTTCTCTCATGCTTCACTTAGATTATTTTGAGGGTCGTAATAGCATGGTAATTTGCTTAAAATCCTAACATGCTTGTTATGCAAGATTAATAATAAAACTTTCTTATGAGTGTGTTGAATACTAAGAAAAGTTTGATGCATGATGATTGTTTTGAGATATGGAGGTAATAATATCAAAGTCATGCTAGTTGAGTAGTTGTGAAATTGAGAAATACTTGTGTTGAGGTTTGCAAGTCCCGTAGCATGCACGTATGGTAAACGTTATGCAACAAATTTGAAACATGAGGTGTTATTTGATTGTCTTCCTTATGAGTGGCGGTCGGGGACGAGCGATGGTCTTCTCCTACCAATCTATCCCCCTAGGAGCATGCGCGTAGTGCAGAGGTTTTCGATGACTTGTAGATTTTTGCAATAAGTATGTGAGTTCTTTATGACTAATGTTGAGTCCATGGATTATACGCACTCTCACCCTTCCACCCTTGCTAGCCTCTTTGGTACCGTGCATTGCCCTTTCTCACATTGAGAGTTGGCGCAAACTTCGCCGGTGCATCCAAACCCCGTGATATGATACGCTCTTTCACACATAAACCTCCTTATATCTTCCTCAAAACAACCACCATACCTACCTATTATGGCATTTCCATAGCCATTCCGAGATATATTGCCATGCAACTTTCCATCATTCCGTTCATCATGACACATTCATCATTGTCATATTGCTTAGCATGATCATGTAGTTGACATAGTATTTGTGGCAAAGCCACCATTCATAATTCTTTCATACATGTCACACTTGGTTCATTGCATATCCCGGTACAGCGCTGGAGGCATTCACATAGAGTCATCTTTGTTCTAGTATCGAGTTGTAATCATTGAGTTGTAAATAAATAGAAGTGTGATGATCATCATTATTAGAGCATTGTCCCAAGTGAGGAATATAAAAAAAGAGAAGGCCATAAAAAAAAGAGAAGGCCCCCCAAAAAAGAGAAGGCCCAAAAAATGAGAGAAAAAGAGAGAAGGGACAATGTTACTATCCTTTTACCACACTTGTGCTTCAAAGTAGCACCATGATCTTCATAGTAGAGAGTCTCTCATGTTATCACTTTCATATACTAGTGGGAATTTTTCAATATAGAACTTGGCTTGTATATTCCAACAATGGGCCTCCTCAAGTGCCCTAGGTCTTCGTGAGAAAGCAAGTTGGATGCACACCCACTAGTTTATTTTGTTGAGCTTTCATACATTTATAGCTCTAGTGCATCCGTTGCATGGCAATCCCTACTCCTTGCATTAACATCAATCGGTGGGCATCTCCATAGCCCATTGATTAGCCTCGTTGATGTGAGACTTTCTCCTTTTTTGTCTTCTCCACATAACCCCCCTTCATTATATTCTATTCCACTCATAGTGCTATGTCCATGGCTCGCGCTCATATATTGCGTGAAAGTTTATAGGTTTGAGATTACTAAAGTATGAAACAATTGCTTGGCTTGTCATCGGGGTTGTGCATGATGGTAGCATTCTTGTGTGACGAAAATGAAACATGACTAAACTATATGATTTTGTAGGGATGAACTTTCTTTGTCCATGTTATTTTGAGAAGACATAATTGCTTAGTTAGTATGCTTGAAGTATTATCATTTTTATGTCAATATGAACTTTTGTCTTGAATCTTTCAGATCTGAATATTCATACCACAATTAAGAAGAATTACATTAAAATTATGCCAAGTAGCACCCCGCATCAAAAATTTTGTTTTTATCATTTACCTACTCGAGGACGAGCAGGAATTAAGCTTGGGGATGCTTGATACGTCTCCAACGTATCTATAATTTTTGATTGCTCCATGCTATATTATCTACTGTTTTAGACATTATTGGGCTTTATTTTCCACTTCTATATTATTTTTGGGACTAACCTATTAACCGAAGGCCTAGCCCAGAATTGCTGTTTTTGCCTATTTTAGGGTTTCGAAGAAAAGTAATATCAAACGGAGTCCAAACGGAATGAAACCTTCAGAAACGTGATTTTCTCATCAGATAAGATCCAGGAGACTTGGACCCTCCGTCAAGAAAGCCACGAGGTGCTCAGGAGGGTAGCCCCCCCCCCCAGGGTGCGCCCCCTGCCTCATGGACCCCTCAAAGATCCACCGACGTACTTCTTCCTCCTATATATATCCACGTACCTCCAAACGATCGGGGACGGAGCCAAAAACCCAATTCCACCATCACAAGTTTCTGTATCCACGAGATCCCATCTTGGGGCCAGTTCCGGAGCTCCGCCGGAGGGGGCATCGATCACGGAGGGCTTCTACATCATCAGCCAAGCCCCTCCGATGAAGTGTGAGTAGTTTACTTCAGACCTACGGGTCCATAGCTAGTAGCTAGATGGCTTCTTCTCTCTTTTTGGATCTCAATACAATGTTCTCTCCCTCTCTTGTGGAGATCTATTCGATGTAATCTTCTTTTTGCGGTGTGTTTGTTGAGACCGATGAATTGTGGGTTTATGATCAAGTCTACCTATGAATAATATTTGAATCTTCTCTGAATTCTTTTATGTATGATTGGTTATCTTTGCAAGTCTCCTTGAATTATTAGTTTGGTTTGGCCTACTAGATTGGTTGTTCTTGCCATGGGAGAAGTGCTTAGCTTTGGGTTCAATCTTGCGGTGTCCTTTCCCAGTGACAGAAGGGGCAGCAAGGCACGTATTGTATTGTTGCCATCGAGGATAACAAGATGGGGTTTTTATCATATTGCATGAAACTATCCCTCTACATCATGTCATCTTGCTTAAGGCGTTACTCTGTTTTTAACTTAATACTCTAGATGCATGCTGGATAGCGGTCGATCAGTGGAGTAATAGTAGTAGATGCAGAATCATTTCCGTCTACTTGTCTCGGACGTGATGCCTATATACATGATCATACCTAGATATTCTCATAACTATGCTCAATTCTGTCAATTGCTCAACAGTAATTTGTTCACCCCACCGTAGAATACTTATGCTCTTGAGAGAAGCCACTAGTGAAACCTATGGCCCTTGGGTCTCTTTCTCATCATATCAATCTCCATCACTTTACTATTGCTTTGCTTTTACTTTACTTACTTTGCATCTTTATACCAAAAATACCAAAATAATATTATTTATCATCTCTATCAGATCTCACTTTCGTAAGTGACCGTGAAGGGATTGACAACCCCTAAGCGCGTTGGTTGCGTTCAGCTATTGTTTTTTTGTAGGTACGAGGGACTCGAGCGTAGCCTCCTACTGGATTGATACCTTGCTTCTCAAAAACTGAGGGAAATACTTACGCTACTTTACTGCATCATCCCTTCCTCTTCGGTAAATCCAACACAGTGCTCAAGAGGTAGCAATTGACAATCCCTATTTGCGTTGGTTGCGAGGATTTATTTATTTTGTGTAGGTACGAGGGACTCGCGCGTAGCCTCCTACTGGATTGATACCTTGGTTCTCAAAAACTGAGGGAAATACTTACGCTACTTTACTGCATCATCCCTTGCTCTTCGAGGAAAACCAACGCAGTGCTCAAGAGGTAGCAAGCAGTTGCCACCTAACAGAATGTACTTGCCACAAAGGCTCAATTGAAAGTGGCAAAAAGTACTAGGTTGTCATATATTGTGGTAACATATAATGTGGCAACATATAATGTGGTAACTCACACTCTGTCCTCATACAAAAAATGAGTTGTCATATATTCAAAGGCGAATGTACTAGGTTGAAATTGCCATGTTAAAATGCAATACAATTCAAAAAGCGTTGAAAACATCTACCGAACAACCTGTAATGTGGCAACTCACAAACTGACCTCATATTAAAAAATGAGTTGCCATGTAGTACGGCCAAATATGTTCAGATATCACAAGTCAGTATGGCAAACACAAAAAGTGAGTGTATTGTACAGAGTGTTGGGGAACGTAGTAATTTCAAAAAAATTCCTACGCACACACAAGATCATGGTGGTGCATAGCAACGAGAGGGGAGAGTGTTGTCTACGTACCCTCGTAGACCGATAGCGGAAGCGTTATGACAACGCGGTTGATGTAGTCGTACGTCTTCACGGCCCGACCGATCAAGCACCGAAACTACGGCACCTCCGAGTTCTAGCACATGTTCAGCTCGATGACGATCCCCGGACTCCGATCCAGCAAAGTGTCGGGGAAGAGTTCCGTTAGCATGACGCCATGGTGACGATCTTGATGTACTAATGTCGCAGGGCTTCGCCTAAGCACCGCTACAATATTATCGAGGACTATGGTGGAAGGGGCACCGCACACGGCTAAGAATATGATCACGTGGATCAACTTGTGTCTCTAGGGGGTGCCCCTGCCTCCGTATATAAAGGCTCAAAGGGGGGCCGGCCGGCGAAGAGGAGGCGCGCCAGGAGGAGTCCTACTCCCGGAGGGAGTAGGACTCCCCCCCCCCTCTCCTAGTTGGAATAGGATTCGTGGAGGGGGGAAAGAGGAGAGAGAGGAGGAAGGGGGGCCGGCCCCCTCTCCTTGTCCTATTCGGACCAAGAGGGGGAGAGGTGCGCGGCCCATCTCTGGCCACCTCTCCTCTCTTCCACTAAGGCCCATATACCTCCCGGGGGGTTCCGGTAACCTCCTGGTACTCCGGTAAAATCCCGATTTCACCCGGAACACTTCCGATATCCAAACATAGGCTTCCAATATATCAATATTTATGTCTCGACCATTTAGAGACTCCTCGTCATGTCCGTGATCACGTCCGGGACTCCAAACTCCTTCAGTACATCAAAACTCATAAACTCATAATATAACTGTCATCGAAACCTTAAGCGTGCGGACCCTACGGGTTCAAGAACAATGTAGACATGACCGAGACTCATCTCCGGTCAATAACCAATAGCGGAACCTGGATGCTCATATTGGCTCCTACATATTCTACGAAGATCTTTATCGGTCAGACCGCATAACAACATACGTTGTTCCCTTTGTCATCGGTATGTTACTTGCCCGAGATTCGATCGTCCGTATCCAATACCTAGTTCAATCTCGTTACCGGCAAGTCTCTTTACTCGTTCCGTAATACATCATCCCGCAACTAACTCTTTAGTTGCAATGCTTGCAAGGCTTAAGTGATGTGCATTACCGAGAGGGCCCAGAGATACCTCTCCGACGATCAGAGTGACAAATCCTAATCTCGAAATACGCCAACCCAACATGTACCTTTGGAGACACCTGTAGAGCACCTTTATAATCACCCAGTTATGTTGTGACATTTGGTAGCACACAAAGTGTTCCTCAGGCACACGAGAGTTGCATAATCTCATAGTCATAGGAACATGTATAAGTCATGAAGAAAGCAATAGCAACATACTAAACGATCGGGTGCTAAGCTAATGAAATGGGTCATGTCAATCAGATCATTCAACTAATGATGTGATCCCGTTAATCAAATGACAACTCTTTGTCCATGGTTAGGAAACATAACCATCTTTGATTAACGAGCTAGTCAAGTAGAGGCATACTAGTGACACTCTGTTTGTCTATGTATTCACACATGTATTATGTTTCCGGTTAATACAATTCTAGCATGAATAATAAACTTTTATCATGATATAAGGAAATAAATAATAACTTTATTATTGGCTCTAGGGCATATTTCCTTCAGTCTCCCACTTGCACTAGAGTCAATAATCTAGATTACACAGTAATGATTCTAACACCCATGGAGCCTTGGTGCTGATCATGTTTTGCTTGTGGAAGAGGCTTAGTCAACGGGTCTGCTTCATTCAGATCCGTATGTATCTTGCAAATCTCTATGTCTCCCACCTGGACTAGATCCCGGATGGAATTGAAGCGTCTTTTGATGTGCTTGGTTCTCTTGTGAAATCTGGATTCCTTCGCCAAGGCAATTGCACCAGTATTGTCACAAAGGATTTTCATTGGACCCGATGCACTAGGTATGACATCTAGATCGGATATGAACTCCTTCATCCAGACTCCTTCGTTTGCTGCTTCTGAAGCAGCTATGTACTCCGCTTCACATGTAGATCCCGCCACGACGCTTTGTTTAGAACTGCACCAACTGACAGCTCCACTGTTTAATGTAAACACGTATCCGGTTTGCGATTTAGAATCGTCCGGATCAGTGTCAAAGCTTGCATCAACGTAACCATTTACGATGAGCTCTTTGTCACCTCCATATACGAGAAACATATCCTTAGTCCTTTTCAGGTACTTCAGGATGTTCTTGACCGCTGTCCAGTGATCCACTCCTGGATTACTTTAGTACCTCCCTGCTAGACTTATAGCAAGGCACACATCAGGTCTGGTACACAGCATCGCATACATGATAGAGCCTATGGCTGAAGCATAGGAAACATCTTTCATTTTTTTCTCTATCTTCTGCAGTGGTCGGGCATTGAGTCTGACTCAATTTCACACCTTGTAGCACAGGGAAAAACCCTTTCTTTGCTTGATCCATTTTGAACTTCTTCAAAATCTTGTCAAGGTATGTGCTTTGTGAAAGTCCAATTAAGCGTCTTGATCTATCTCTATAGATCTTAATGCCTAATATGTAAGCAGCTTCACCGAGGTCTTTCATTGAAAAACTCTTATTCAGGTATCCCTTTATGCTATCCAGAAATTCTATATCATTTCCAATCAGTAATATGTCATCCACATATAATATCAGAAATGTTGCAGAGCTCCCACTCACTTTCTTGTAAATACAGGCTTCTCCGAAAGTCTGTATAAAACCAAATGCTTTGATCATACTATCAAAGCATTTATTCCAACTCCGAGAGGCTTGCACTAGTCCATAGATGGATCGCTGGAGCTTGCACACTTTGTTAGCTCCCTTTGGATCGACAAAACCTTCTGGTTGCATAATATACAACTCTTCTTCCAGAAACCCATTCAGGAATGCAGTTTTGACATCCATCTGCCAAATTTCATAATCATAAAATGCGGCAATTGCTAACATGATTCGGACAGACTTAAGCATCGCTACGGGTGAGAAGGTCTCATCGTAGTCAATCCCTTGAACTTGTCGAAACCCTTTTGCGACAAGTCGAGCTTTGTAGACAGTAATATTACCGTCAGCGTCAGTCTTCTTCTTGAAGATCCATTTATTCTCAATCGCTTGCCGATCATCGGGCAAGTCAACCAAAGTCCACACTTTGTTCTCATACATGGATCCCATCTCAGATTTCATGGCTTCAAGCCATTTTGTGGAATCTAGGCTCACCATCGCTTCTTCATAGTTCGTAGGTTCATCATGATCTAGTAGCATGACTTCCAGAACAGGATTACCGTACCACTCTGGTGCGGATCTCACTCTGGTTGATCTATGAGGTTCAGTAGTATCTTGTTCTGAAGTTTCATGATCATTATCATTAGCTTCCTCACTTATTGGTGTAGGTGTCACAGAAACAGGTTTCTGTGATGCATTACTCTCCAACAAGGGAGCAAGTACAGTTACCTCGTCAAGTTCTACTTTCCTCCCACTCACTTCTTTTGAGAGAAACTCCTTCTCCAGAAAGTTTCCGAACTTAGCAACAAAAGTCTTGCCTTCGGATCTGTGATAGAAGGAGTATCCAATAGTCTCCTTTGGATATCCTATGAAGACACATTTCTCTGATTTGGGTTCGAGCTTACCAGGTTGAAGCTTTTTCACATAAGCATCGCAGCCCCAAACTTTCAGAAACGACAACTTTGGTTTCTTGCCAAACCATAGTTCATAAGGCGTCGTCTCAACGGATTTTGATGGTGCCCTATTTAACGTGAATGTGACCGTCTCTAAAGCATGACCCCAAAACGATAGCGGTAAATCAGTAAGAGACATCATAGATCGTACCATATCTAGTAAAGTACGATTACGACGTTCGGACACACCATTACGCTGTGGTGTTCCGGGTGGCGTGAGTTGCGAAACTATTCCACATTTTTTTTCAAATGTACACCAAACTTGTAACTCAAATATTCTCCTCCACGATCAGATCGTAGAAACTTTATTTTCTTGTTACGATGATTTTCAACTTCACTCTGAAATTCTTTGAACTTTTCAAATGTTTCAGACTTGTGTTTCATTAAGTAGATATGCCCATATCTGCTTAAGTCATCTGTGAAGGTAAGAAAATAACGATATCCGCCACGAGCCTCAATATTCATCGGACCACATACATCTGTATGTATAATGTCCAACAAATCTGTTGCTCTCTCCATAGTACCGGAGAACGGCGTTTTAGTCATCTTGCCCATAAGGCACGGTTCGCAAGTACCAAGTGATTGATAATCAAGTGGTTCCAAAAGTCCATCAGTATGGAGTTTCTTCATGCGCTTTACACCGATATGACCTAAACGGCAGTGCCACAAATAAGTTGCACTATCATTATCAACTCTGCATCTTTTGGCTTCAACATTATGAATATGTGTGTCACTACTATCGAGATTCAATAAGAATAGACCATTCTTCAAGGGTGCATGACCATAAAAGATATTACTCATATAAATAGAACAACCATTATTCTCTGATTTAAATGAATAACTGTCTCGCATCAAACAAGATCCAGATATAATGTTCATGCTTAACGCTGGCACCAAATAACAATTATTTAGGTCTAATATTAATCCCGAAGGTAGATGTAGAGGTAGCGTGCCGACCGCGATCACATCGACTTTGGAACCATTTCCTACGCGCATCGTCATCTCGTCCTTAGCCAATCTTCGCTTAATCTGTAGTCCCTGTTTCGAGTTGCAAATATTAGCAACAGAACCAGTATCAAATACCCAGGTGCTACTGCGAGCATTAGTAAGGTACACATCAATAACATGTATATCACATATACCTTTGTTCACCTTGCCATCCTTCTTATCTGCCAAATACTTGGGGCAGTTCCGCTTCCAGTGACCAGTCTGCTTGCAGTTGAAGCACTCAGTTTTAGGCTTAGGTCCAGACTTGGGTTTCTTCTCTTGAGCAGCAACTTGCTTGCTGTTCTTCTTGAAGTTCCCCTTCTTCTTCCCTTTGCCCTTTTTCTTGAAACTAGTGGTCTTGTTGACCATCAACACTTGATGCTCCTTCTTGATTTCTACCTCCACAGCTTTTAGCATCGCGAAGAGCTCGGGAATAGTCTTATTCATCCCTTGCATATTATAGTTCATCACGAAGCTCTTGTAGCTTGGTGGAAGTGATTGGAGAATTCCGTCAATGACGCTATCATCCAGAATATTAACTCCTAGTTGAATCAAGTGATTACAATACCCAGACATCTTGAGTATATGCTCATTGACAGAACTGTTCTCCTCCATCTTGCAGCTATAGAACTTATTGGAGACTTCATATCTCTCAATCCGGCATTTGCTTGAAATATTATCTTCAACTCCTGGAACATCTCATATGCCCCATGACGTTCAAAACGTCGTTGAAGTCCCAGTTCTAAGCCGTAAAGCATGGCACATTGAACTATTGAGTAGTCATCAGCTTTGCTCTGCCAGACGTTCATAACATCTGGTGTTGCTCCAGCAGCAGGCCTGGCACCCAGCGGTGCTTCCAGGATGTAATTCTTCTGTGCAGCAATGAGGATAATCCTCAAGTTACAGACCCAGTCCGTGTAATTGCTACCATCATCTTTCAACTTTGCTTTCTCAAGGAACGCATTAAAATTCAACGGAACAACAGCACGGGCCATCTATCTACAATCAAACATACATAAGCAAGATACTTATCAGGTACTAAGTTCATGATAAATTTAGGTTCAATTAATCATATTACTTAAGAACTCCCACTTAGATAGATATCCCTCTAATCCTCTAAGTGATTACGTGATCCAAATTAACTAAACCATGTCCGATCATCACATGAGATGGAGTAGTTTCATTGGTGAACATCACTATGTTGATCATATCTACTATATGATTCACGCTCGACCTTTCGGTCTCCGTGTTCCGAGGCCATATCTGTATATGCTTGGCTCGTCAAGTATAACCTAAGTATTCCGCGTGTGCAACTGTTTTGCACCCACTGTATTTGAACGTAGAGCCTATCACACCCGATCATCACGTGGTGTCTCAACATGAAGAACTTTTGCAACGGTGCATACTCAGGGAGAACACTTCTTGATAATTTAGTGAGAGATCATCTTATAATGCTACCGTCAATCAAAGCAAGATAAGATGCATAAAAGATAAACATCACATGCAATCAATATAAGTGATACGATATGACCATCATCATCTTGTGCTTGTGATCTCCATCTCCGAAGCACCGTCATGATCACCATCGTCACCGGCGCGACACCTTGATCTCCATCATAGTATCGTTGTCGTCTCACCAATCTTATGCTTCCACGACTATCGCTACCGCTTAGTGATAAAGTAAAGCATTACAGCACGATTGCATTGCATACAATAAAGCGACAACCATATGGCTCCTGCCAGTTGCCGATAACTTGGTTACAAAACATGATCATCTCATACAATAAATTTTAGCATCATGTCTTGACCATATCACATCACAATATGCCCTGCAAAAACAAGTTAGACGTCCTCTACTTTGTTGTTGCAAGTTTTTACGTGGCTGCTACGGGCTTAAGCAAGAACCAATCTTACCTACGCATCAAAACCACAATGATAGTTTGTCAAGTTGGTGCTGTTTTAACCTTCGCAAGGACCGGGCGTAGCCACACTCAGTTCAACTAAAGTTGGAGAAACAGTCACCCGCAAGCCACCTATGTGCAAAGCACGTCGGGAGAACCGGTCTCGCGTAAGCGTACACGTAATGTCGGTCCGGGCCGCTTCGTCCAACAATACCACCGAACCAAAGTATGACATGCTGGTAAGCAGTATGACTTATATCGCCCACAACTCACTTGTGTTCTACTCATGCATATAACATCAACACATAAAACCTAGGCTCTGATACCACTGTTGGGGAACGTCGTAATTTCAAAAAAAATTCCTATGCACATGCAAGATCATGGTGATGCATAGCAACGAGAGGGGAGAGTGTTGTCTACGTACCCTCGTAGACCGATAGAGGAAGCGTTATGACAACGCGGTTGATGTAGTCGTACGTCTTCACGGCCCGACCGATCAAGCACCGAAACTACGGCACCTCCGAGTTCTAGCACACGTCCAGCTCGATGACGATCCCCGGACTCCGATCCAGCAAAGTGTCGGGGAAGAGTTCCGTCAGGATGACGGCGTGGTGACGATCTTGATGTACTAATGTCGCAGGGCTTCGCCTAAGCACTGCTACAATATTATCGAGGACTATGGTGGAAGGGGGCACCGCACACGACTAAGAATATGATCACGTGGATCAACTTGTGTCTCTAGGGGGTGCCCCTGCCTCTGTATATAAAGGCTCAAAGGGGGGGGGGGCGGTCGGCCAAGAGGAGGCGCGCCAGGAGGAGTCCTACTCCCTCCGGGAGTAGGACTCCCCCCTTTCCTAGTTGGAATAGGATTCGTGAAGGGGGGAAAGAGGAGAGAGAGGAGGAAGGGGGGCCGGCCCCCTCTCCTTGTCCTATTCGGACCAAGGGGGGAGAGGCGCGCGGCCCATCCCTGGCCACCTCTCCTCTCTTCCACTAAGGCCCACTAAGGCCCATATACCTCCCGGGGGGTTCCGGTAACCTCCCGGTACTCCGGTAAAATCCCGATTTCACCCGGAACACTTCCGATATCCAAACATAGGCTTCCAATATATCAATATTTATGTCTCGACCATTTCGAGACTCCTCGTCATGTCCATGATCACATCCGGGACTCCAAACTCCTTCGGTACATCAAAACTCATAAACTCATAATATAACTGTCATCGAAACCTTAAGCGTGCGGACCCTACGGGTTCGAGAACAATGTAGACATGACCGAGACTCGTCTCCGGTCAATAACCAATAGCGGAACCTGGATGCTCATATTGGCTCCTACATATTCTACGAAGATCTTTATCGGTCAGACCGCATAACAACATACGTTGTTCCCTTTGTCATTGGTATGTTACTTGCCCGAGATTCGATCGTCGGTATCCAATACCTAGTTCAATCTCGTTACCGACAAGTCTCTTTACTCGTTCCGTAATACATCATCCCACAACTAACTCATTAGTTGCAATGCTTGCAAGGCTTAAGTGATGTGCATTACCGAGAGGGCCCAGAGATACCTCTCCGACGATCGGAGTGACAAATCCTAATCTCGAAATACGCCAACCCAACATGTACCTTTGGAGACACCTGTAGAGCACCTTTATAATCACCCAGTTACGTTGTGACATTTGGTAGCAGACAAAGTGTTCCTCCGGCACACGGGAGTTGCATAATCTCATAGTCATAGGAACATGTATAAGTCATGAAGAAAGCAATAGCAACATACTAAACGATCGGGTGCTAAGCTAATGAAATGGGTCATGTCAATCAGATCATTCAACTAATGATGTGATCTCGTTAATCAAATGACAACTCTTTGTCCATGGTTAGGAAACATAACCATCTTTGATTAACGAGCTAGTCAAGTAGAGGCATACTAGTGACACTCTGTTTGTCTATGTATTCACACATGTATTATGTTTCCGGTTAATACAATTCTAGCATGAATAATAAACTTTTATCATGATATAAGGAAATAAATAATAACTTTATTATTGCCTCTAGGGCATATTTCCTTCACAGAGAATTTGCCACATTATCCTGCCTATATCATGGCAACAGCCTTAGTGTGTTAACAGAAATACTTACCACATGGAAATCATATTGTGCGGCAACTGACACATTTGATCGGGAAATTAGTTGCCATGCAGTGCACATAGTTGCTGAAACTTCCATGACTACCTATTTACTACACTTTATCAGGCCTACAGCATGGCAACAGCCATAGTGTGTGCACACAAATAGTTACCGCATGGAGAACATATTTGTGGCAACTGACACAGTTGATCAGGGAATTAGTTGCCATCTAGTGCAGATAGTTACTGAAACTATCATGTCTACCTTCTTACTGCACTTTGAAATATAACTACCTAGATCTAGAGTTCATTGGCAACTATCATAACCTGAAATTCTCAACAAAAAACTTCCCGCACTACTCGCAAAATAGCATTTTGAGACAGTACATAACTATGAATACCCACACCCCCTATGATTGTCCAACAATAAATGTGGCAACTAAACACATTGGCTTCATTAAAAACTACAGTTCATAAGGCAATTTAACAAATGTTGAAGTTGCCATGTTAACGCAAAAGAAACTAGAAACAAAAAGGGACACATACTACAATGCACAAACATATAATGTGGCAACTAACACCCTATCCTGATATAAAAATGAGTTGTCATATCTTCACAGGCAAGTGTGATAGGTTCAAATTGCCATGCTAAAAGTGCAGGACAATTCAAAAAGTGCATAAAAACATCCACCACACAGCATATAATCTGGCAACACACACCCTGACCTCGTATTAAAAACGAGTTGCCATGTATGTTCATATATCACAAGTCAGAAGGAAAAACACAAATTCAGTCTACAATACAGTGAATTTACCCCATTATGCTGCCTACAGCATGGCAACAGCCATTGTGTGTTCACAAATTAGTTACCACATGGCAAGCATGTTTGTGGCAACTGACACGGTTGATCAGGAAATTAGTTGCCATCCAGTGCATACAGTTCCTGGAACTACTATGGCTACCATTGTAATTCACTTTGGAACACAACTACCTAGATCCAGGGTTCAATCCCAACTATCAAACCCTGAAATTAACCAACAAAAAACTTCTTGCAACAATGGCAACAACATTTCAAGGCAATGCATGACTAACAACTACAAAAATGCCGGCTCAAATCGAACTGCAACACCCGGATGTGGTTGCGGATAGGTGAGCCACACCGGCATCACTGCCACCGCAGCGGCAACGAACCTGCGCAATGCCATCCTAAACGGCAAACACGGGACTCCGCCGCCGACGGGAACGCTAGAGCACCGCGATTACGCCGTAATCACTATGAATCTCGAGCGGAGAAATCCACCGCAGAGGGGAGAGGGGAAAATGCAGGGAGGAATGTCAGCGCGGGGAGGAGCATTACCTTCAAGCTGCGGGCACTCTGGCGTAGACTCTCTGGTCCGGCGAGCCCCACCGACGGCCGCGAATGCCGTCAACTCTTCCGCCTCCTCCTCCTATCGGCTTCTCCTCCAATCGAATGAACAGCTGCGGATGGTGGGTAGGGTGAGTAGAGAAGTGGGGGGAGTAAATGGAACTACGCACGATGGGGTGTGAAGTAGAGAGTTGTGTTAGACGGCAACCGCATTCGGGCGACGCGTGCGGGCGCAACTGCAGTCCCACCGCACGCCCCCCACTGGCAACCGTTGACCGTGGAGAGGAAACAGGCGTGCAGGCGACCCCTCTTACACACCACACAATCGACTTGTCCTTTGTGACACACGAAATCAGCCAGATCGTGTCAAGATTCGTGCAGCAGCTACTGGACGGCGACGGATGTGTGTGCGCGAGTTAGCTAACGCCCACACGTGTGGGCGTTAGACTTTTCGATTTCTTTTCCCTTTTTCCTGTTTTTTAGTTTCGCTTTTTTCTGTTTCTTTTTCTTTCCTTTTCCTTTTTAGTATTTATTTCAAAACATGTTCGTGTCTTTAAAAATTGTTCATTAATTTGTAAAAACCTTTGAATTTTAGAAAAATTTCGGAGTTTCAAAAAATTCTCATTTCAAAAAATGTTCTCATTTCAAAAACAAAAATGGTTTCTGTTTCCCAAAATTGTTCATGTTTTCAAATTTGTTCTGCAGTTTCAAAAAATGTTCGCCATTTCAAAAACCTTTTGTGTTTCCAAAAATTGTTCACAAATTTTAAAAAATGTTCTTGTTTCCCAAATTTTTTCATGTTTTCAAATTTGTTCCGCAGATTCATAAAATGTTCACGTTTTCAAAAAAATTGTGTTTCCAAAATTTGTTCCTGTTTTCAAAAACTATGTGCAAATTTCAAAAGTGTTTCTATTAACAAATTTTTTTGGATTCTTAAAAAATGTTCACATTTTCAAAAAATATTAAGTGTTTCAAAAGATTTTTCGAGTTAAAAAAACTTCATATGTTGGTGATTTTCAGGAAATATTTGCATTTTTCGAAAACGATTGTATTTTTTCAAAAATAATTTGATTTTTTTTCATTTTATAACACATTCTATTTTTAAAAAATAAACTGATTTGTAGGAGCATGAACAATTGTTGAAACACTGAACATTTTTTGAAAAAAATACGAATACTTTCTGACAACACGAACATTTTTTGAATTTATGAAGAAAATCAGTGTCAAGAACATTTTTTGGAATGTTGAACAAATAATTCAAAAACACGAAAAATAAAAAAGTAAAAAAAGATAAAGAAAAAGGAAATGTTTGGATCTACGTTATTTTTGGTTCTTGTAACTTGCACAGGTATGTAAGCATTCATGCCAGTATCTCCGGTGCCTAGCACGACAGGCTCTAACGCCGGAGGTCTCAGGTTGCACATTGTTTTTGCAATTTATGCTACAATGCTCGATCGCTTCTCCATACAGGTCCGTGCGTTTGCCCGACACTCTGCCGCAATAAGCGGCAGATAGGAGTTCCCCTGGTAGCTTCCCATCCGGTTTCATATCAGTCAGATCGCCCACACGTGTGCTGACTTGGGCCTGCCCATTTATTTTTCTTGGAGAGGTGATGCGAGCTCATTTTTTGGAAGCACTTCAGGAAGGTCTGATAGATTCCCATCCAGTTTCAGGAAGCTTGTAGGTTGGTTTTTTCTTCTTTCTTTATGTGTGTTATTTTTAACATCAGTACAGACGTAAGCGCTCATACATACACCTATACACTCATCTTTATAAATACAAACACACACACTTTACCCACATTAGCACCTCCGAGAGACTGAGCCGGCATGTCATTTTGAAATTTACGAAGTCACCATAGGCACCTCGTCGTCGACGGGAACGTCTCCTCCCACTAAAAGCGCATCGCCGAAATCTTTAAATAAATTCAAGAATAATGCGAGCACCAGAACTTCAATCCTGGTGAACTGCGCAGTCTCTCTAACCATCCAATCACAGGTTGGTTCGCTTATGTGTGTTTTTCTTTGTTGGTTTCCTAGTGTTCTTTTATTTTTTCGTTTATTTACTTTTTCGTTTCTTTTTTGTTGTTCTTCTTTTTGTTTTCATTTTAATGGATCTATTGTTAATTTCTTGCAGATTATTTACATGGTTGCTACTTCAAACTATATGCGGTCATCAATGTAGCATGTAAACGCTTGGGCGTTTATTGCCTCTGGGTCCAGCACTCTTGCTGACTAGAAACGGTTGCATAAGATTTATTCAATTCGTCACTTGTAAATTATGTGGATGAGATACGTAATCTCATATTTGACCGCTTGTGCGTGTTTTCTTTCTATTTGTATTAGCGTCTCATCAGTGGCGGAGCCAGCTCAAGGAGTCGAGGCAAATACTTTATACCATAGCGTGGTCCAGCATTTGCCGAAGGAATTAGCAACACTAATCATGGTTGCTTTGTACTAATTAGTGAAGAATGGCCAGAGCAGCCGCCCCGGCGAGCTCCACCACTGCGTCTAATACTCGGATGATTTGAACTTGATTCTCGTTTAATAAAATGGTTATGCACATCATCTGATGCAAAGGCCATGTATTCCTTTTTTTTCTTTAAACTAGAACAATATCCGTGTGTTGTAACAGGATATAAATATTCTAGCACGTTAGCTTGTGATTTATCTGTCAATAAAAATGCGATTGTGTAAATAAATATTCAACAATTCTGACCATGAATTATTTTATATTTTGATTACAAGTTTGGTAAGTAAATTAAAGTAAAATTGGTTCAGAAGATAAATAAATTAAAATGATTAATTATCATATACATAGAAGGTTGGACGAAGGGGCGGTGAAAACAAAGGTGAAATGAGAATCTTGGGGCATGGCAACGGTAGGGACATCAGGTGTATGTGGATATGGGAGCCAAATTGAATATCCGATTATAAGACTATTTTGTTCTTTTTTTCTTTTTGCAGAAAAACATCGGATCTATTCATCTTCAATCATGCAATACAAACATCAAAAATAATAAAAGTTATATCTAGATCCGTACATCACCTAGCGATGACTATAAACACTGAAGCGAGCCGAAGACGCGCTGCTATCACCCCTCCCCCCACGCTGGAGCCGGGCAAAATTTGTTATAGTAGACAGTCGAAAAGTCATCGTGTTAAGGCCTCAAAGGTCCAGCACATCAAAACAGCAACCGTCGCCGATGAAGAATAATATAGATAGAAAGGATCCAACTTAAAGACACATGCACATAGAGGAATGACAACGAGAGCTGAACAGATCCACCTAAGACACACCTCCATATGTCCACCAACAATACTAGACGTACAATCGAAACAAGGGCTAAACGGAGAATCTTATTCTGTCGAACTATATATCCCTACAGTGAATCTTTCTCAATGCTCCTTGTACGCTCAACCAAATCATTGGTAGCCAAGTGGAGTACATGGTGGGATCGGCTCGTCACGTCTCACCTCTACCTTTGACGAGATGTAACCGTGCATTGGACGGCATCGACGTGGTCGTATGATGCTTCCCCTCGTGCGTCGTCCAACCTTTCCCTACCTGTCTACTTGTCGTCGTGCGCGATATCCTAAATGACAAAGTGCTGCTGAAGTAGTAGGACCCTACGCTCCACGTGACAAAGACGTCGCTGATGAGGAGAAACACCGTTGCCTACAATACAATACAAAGCTAGCTAGAGTGTTGACGATGTGACGCCTCAGCCAGATCCTTTGAAACTCAACGTGGACGGCCCCTTTGACAAGGTTCACATACCGGCCACCCTTCAAAAAGATATGTTCACATACCGGCCGGGTGAATCTGGCCGTTCGAGAATCGAGATGACCGTCGCAACTTTGCAATGGCTGGGTGGGTGGGTGTAGGGATACTCATCTACGGTCGAGCACGTACGCCTCTAAATGGTGCAAGACCCTTCTCTCCAGAGTCCGGAGCTCTCTGCTGAAATGCACACAACCAAGAACGAATAACGAAAGGTACGTCAAACTGCGCCGAGTACTTTTTTTAACACAATACATATGCAAACGCTCGTATATACGTTTATACAGTCACCCTTATGAATGCATACACACATCCTATCTCTATGAACATCTCCGAAATATTGAGCTGACATATCATCTTTAGATTGACGAAGTTACATAGACGCCTCATAGTCGAAGGAAATGCCTCCTCACAATGAACACTTATTGCTGGAAATCCTGAAATAAATTTAGAAAAATGCGAGCATTAGGACAATGGAAAATGCCCTACCTTTGGGTGCGGTTTGGCCCTGGTGAGCTGAGATACCACTATCCTCCTAACCATACAAAGTCAGGTAGACAATAAACGCTAGAAGTACCTACTTATGTACAAAAGTCCTCATGCAACACACAAACATGGTGGCTAGCCACTCAGACGGCCCGATGCCTCCATAAATCGCATATAGATAGAAGAACTACAAACCCTGTAACTATTAATCAGTATATCCCTCCATTTCAAAGTAGATGTAATCGGTTTAGTATAATTTTAATATAAAGTTTTACTAAATTAGTGACCCTTATTTTAGGATGAAGTACGTAAATTACAACAGTTAGGTTGAACGCCAAGATTTAAAATTGCTATTAATCCTAGAAGATTCAGTTTTCATGTGCGCTGGAACAAAGTGAGATTTACAAAGTGGTCTCTGCGCATGATGCATCGTGAGAATTATGTCTCGCTTTCACCGAGTGGATTTTCTCTTCTTTTTTATCCTTTTCTAAACCAATCTTCTTTTCATTTGGACTAAACAAACACGCATAATGAATGACAATGATGTCGTAGACAGGGTCAGACCACACAACACTTCACTAATTTAGTTAGTTACCGCATCTTCTCTTTTACAATTGTCTATCTAGTCGTCTATTATTATTTTATTTGAGTGGTTTGTTACCATATAAGACTAGCATGATAACCATGTTAATAGTAGTGCGAGATGTTACCACCACTAAAAGGTGACCAGTTCCTAAAAAAAGGGTAGTGACCACTAATCGGTTTTGCCTTCACAAGTATAGTCGCCCCATGGAGAGGGATGGCGCTTTGGTGATCTTTGCATCTACTCCCACCCATAAACAGTAAAATAAAAAGAAGAAATAAATTGAAAAAACGGATTTTTTTTTGGCATTTAAGATGCTCGTGTGCATTAGGAGCGAGCAAAATTACATGAACAAATGACCTTTGATGTGCTCTCTAGGCAAAAAATAAATAAATTTGATGGGCTCTCGGAGAAACTTTGAAAAGAAGACATCTGGAGACCCACTTTTACTTTATTTTGTCTAGAGCTCCTCTAACGTAATTCCACCATGAAAATTGCATCCACACACTCGAGCATCTTGGATGACAAAAAAATCTACTTTTTTTCTTCAGAATTTACTATTCATCGAGTAGATGAGCATGTGATCATACTCCCTCCTTTCCGGTTTAGACTAGGCATAGTGGGAGTAATTTCAGCAGTAACATCGAGTCCAACTCAGCAAATTTGCTTATGTGGCAATGAGTTAATAAGGAAAGAGGTAGTTGTAGTCACTTAGCTAGTTACTGTAACATCACATGTCCCAATGCTATATGAGTGTATAACCTAATAAATGAATCTTTGCATGTTACCACACTTAAGTTACTACCCACTATGAAGGTAGTAACATAGTCTAGGGATATGTGTATGTTACTAGTGTATGTTACTCTCCATTGTGGCTAGACTTATAGGGCTCAATTCAAAAATCTCACCAACCAAGGTAGATGGTGAGTGGTGAAATACTTTTTGTAATTTGAAAAAGCACCCAATTAATGTTCTTATTTTCCTCAAAAATTTATGTTTACCAATGTATTAATTGCAATGCATGCATGCATAAAATACATGCATTGGTTAATTTTTTTTAATACTTGTATGCAATTATTTAATGCATCTTGGAATCTGAACTTGTGACGGGGAATAACCAAATTGAGCCTTATAAAATAGAAAAACTAAAATTTTGAGATAAGCCTTATAAACCGGAAAGGAGTGAGTAGATGGATTACCGTCCAGCGGAAGGCATTTTGTCTACATGCTATGTTTTTTTTTGACAAGGGGGACTCCCCGGCCTCTGCATCAGAACGATTTGTCTACACGCTATGTGCTGATAAAGCATCCACTGTACGCCATTGCTTTGAAATTAGCACCTGTTTTCAGCCAATTAGATTTCCATGTGTTTAATAATATCTATATAAATAATTGTGGTAGGCCTTGTAATTTTAAAATAGTTATAGATTCCATTTTAAAGTTATGGGTGAAACTCCAAGATCTGATCTTTAATGGTTGGATCTGTAGACCATGACACTTGTGCATCGTTCATTTGATGGAGTCGTTGCTTTAAAAGAACCTTTCTCATTGATCATCCATTGTCAAGGTCAGCTTGTGGTGTCACTTCTTGTATGTTGCATGTCTTACGGCTTGTTCTGAACCTCTCCAGTTCCCAACTTCACAAATTCTCAAAGAGGAGCCAGCCTGAACGCTTTACCTCCAGAAAGCTAAATTCATGAAGCTATCTCGAGCCATAGTGCAATTTGGTGAAGCGAGGGAAACCTAGCTCCATGTTTCACGAATCAGGAGTTCCTCTTATTTATGACTAGAACGCCACCGCAAACAAAACGGTTCGAGCCCTGCTCTCCCTCGCTCGAACAGGTACAACGACCAGAATGCCACCGCACGACTTCTTTCTCCAGCCCGAGCGCTAGGGTTACATGTCGCCGCCACCCCGCATCAACACGTAGCTGCGCCGCCGGCGCCATCGCAACTTCCCCCGCCGCCTCCTCTACTCTGAGTTCCATCCTAGCAGCGTGCCCCAAGCCCTTGATGCTCCAGTGCAGAGCAGAGCGCTCTAGTTTGGTTATGGCGTCTGCTTTTTTGGTCTCCTTTGTCAATGAACAATAAGTTGTGCACTTTGATGCAATGGATTCGCGATGAATAGGGCATCAAATTTGATGTTCAAGTTGATGTGACTCGGGGTCTAAATCACCTGATTTGATGTGTAATTGGTAGCTATGTGTCCAGTTTGTTCCTATGCGTCCGCTGAAGGTTGAAGACAACCTGTAGCAAAGGTCAGCTTGTGGTGTCACTTCTTGTATGTTGCATGTCTTACGGCCTGTTCTGAACCTCTCCAGTTCCAAACTTCACAAATTCTCAAAGAGGAGCCAGCCTGAACGCTTTACCTCCAGAAAGCTAAATTCATGAAGCTATCTCGAGCCATAGTGCAATTTGGTGAAGCGAGTGAAACCTAGCTCCATGTTTCACGAATCAGGAGTTCCTCTTATTTATGACTAGAATGCCACCGCAAACAAAACGGTTCGAGCCCTGCTCTCCCTCGCTCGAACAGGTACAACGACCAGAATGCCACCGCACGACTTCTTTCTCCAGCCCAAGCGCTAGGGTTACATGTCGCCGCCACCCCGCATCAACACGTAGCTGCGCCGCCGGCGCCATCACAACTTCCCCCGCCGCCTCCTCTACTCTGAGTTCCATCCTAGCAGCGTGCCCCAAGCCCTTGATGCTCCAGTGCAGAGCAGAGCGCTCTAGTTTGGTTATGGCGTCTGCTTTTTCGGTCTCCTTTGTCAATGAACAATAAGTTGTGCACTTTGATGCAATGGATTCACGATGAATAGGGCATCAAATTTGATGTTCAAGTTGATGTGACTCGGGGGTCTAAATCACCTGATTTGATGTGTAATTGGTAGCTATGTGTCCAGTTTGTTTCTATGCGTCCGCTGAAGGTTGAAGACGACCTGTAGCAAAGGTGGCTACGTGGGAGGCTCCCAAAAATTGAAAAGAAACCCAAAACAACTGTAGCTACCAGGATTCGCGCCACAGACCTCTTGCTACAAGCATGAGTGGCTCACCAGTTGACCCGGCTGATGACTATGGTAACCAATGACCATGAAATCTTAAAAACTAACAGCATGGAGCGCGCCTGTTCGTGTAAAATGTCACAAAAGAAATGAACCAGCTAGGAATCTAACCACAGATCTCTTGCAACAACCGTGAATGGCATACCAGTTAAGCTGACTAATGTTTGTGCAAAACAAGGAACGCGCATACTTAAGAACTAACACTAATGAAGAATTCAGGTACCTTTTCAAAAAATTCAAACATTTGTTGGAAAATCTGAATAAATTTTTACAATTCAAATGATATTTTAAAATCCAACCGTTTTAAAAAATCTCATTGTTTTAGAAGCATGACATATTTCGAAAAATTTGAGCAACATTTTTAAAAAGCATGAACATTCCAGAAAAAGAGATATGTTAGTTCAAAATGTTCAGAATATTCTTTTGAACAACATTTTCAATAGTTTTAAGGAGATATGAGGAGCATGCTAACTTAAGAGGTAACATTCTGAACAATTTTATGAATACAACTTGAACACTTGCTTTCTTTTTGGCTTATTATGTGGCAAATGTAACTTCGTGAAGTTTTAGGCCGTTTTTCATGTTTTTTAAAACCGGGCTTTATTCTGGTTTGTTTTCCTTTTTTTTAGTTTATCCCTTTGTTTCCTTTTTATTTTTCCTGTTATTTCAAATGTGTGAACCTTTTAAAATAAAAAAAATCATGAATTAGTTCTCAAAATTTTCAATCCTTTTCAATTTCTCGAGCTTATTTTTCAACTTTTTTGGTGGTCTTTTTTGGAAAACTTTCAACATGAATGGACTTTCAACCTAAAACTCGGAAATGTCAACCCAATACAACAAATCGATATTTCGTTAACCAACTGATTTCGTTTGGTTTTTGGTTTATAATGAAAATCTTTTTGTAGAGCACACATACAAGCTACGATACAACTACTAGCACTTCCCTCGTGTAGTTCTCTAATATCCATGACAACCTTTATCCTAGTCCTGGCCATGGGCCGCCCGGCCCGAAAAAGCCCGGCCCGACCCAGCCCGACGCTGCTCCCGGGCCGGGCCTGGGCCTAGGTTTTGAGCCCGAAGACTAGGTCGGGCCGGGCCTGGGCCCATTGTTTATGTCATTTACTGAAGAGGCCCGGCCCGAGGCCCGAGGCCCGACGTGTTTTTTGCTGTGATGGGCCGGGCTCGGGCTTGAAAACTAGGCCCGACGGCCGGGCCGGGCCGGGCTCAGGCCTGAGTTTTCTACCTCGGGCTTGGTCAGGCCCGGCCCGAAGCCCGGCCCGGCCCGGAGGATGGCCAGGTCTACTTTATCCTCTGAGGATACCTACGCGATGTGGTACTAAACAAATAAGACGTTTGCCGCTGCATGCTCTGCCTGCCCATAGAAGTACTGGTAGTTGCCCTTGGGCCTTGCAACTAGGTGGACAACAAAACATCGCAATAGCTTAGCTGGTTTAGCTCTCACATGGTGAACAAAGCATGCACTGGGCCCTTCGTATCCTACATGGTTGGACACGCGCGCACGATTAAGCCTTTGGTGTTGGGTGACACGCATGAGGGAGCTGAAGGAAATATGCCCTAGAGGCAATAATAAAGTTGTTATTTATATTTCCTTATATCATGATAAATGTTTATTATTCATGCTAGAATTGTATTAACCGGAAACTTAGTACATGTGTGAATACATAGACAAATAGAGTGTCACTAGTATGCCTCTACTTAACTAGCTCGTTAATCAAAGATGGTTAAGTTTCGTGACCATAGACATGAGTTGTCATTTGATTAACGGGATCACATTATTAGAGAATGATGTGATTGACAAGACCCATCCGTTAGCTTAGCACGATGATCACTTAGTTTGTTGCTATTGCTTTCTTCATGACTTATACATGTTCCTATGACTATGAGATTATGCAACTCCCGAATACCGGAGGAACACTTAGTGTGCTATCAAACGTCACAAACGTAATTAGGTGATTATAAAGATGCTCTACAGGTGTCTCCAATGGTGTTTGTTGAGTTGGCATATATTGTCGAAGAGGTATCTCTGGGCCCTCTCGGTAATGCACATCACTATAAGCTTTGCAAGCAATGTGACTAATGAGTTAGTTGCAGGATGATGCATTACGGAACGAGTAAAGAGACTTGCCGGTAACGAGATTGAATTAGGTATTGAGATACCGACGATCGAATCTCGGGCAAGTAACATACCGATGACAAAGGCAACAACGTATGTTGTTATGTGGTTTGACCGATAAAGATCTTCGTAGAATATGTGGGATCCAATATGAGCATTCAGGTTCCGCTATTGGTTATTGACCAAAGATGAGTCTCGCCCATGTCTACATAGTTCTCGAACCCGTAGGGTCCGCACGCTTAATGTTCGATGACGATCGGTATTATGAGTTTATGTGTTTTGATGTACCGAAGTTTGTTCGGAGTCCCGGATGTGATCACGGACATGACGAGGAGTATCGAAATGGTCGAGACATAAATATTTATATATTGGAAGGCTATGTTTGGACACCGGAAAGGTTTCAGATGAGTTCGGGCATTTTTCGGAGTACCGGGTGGTTACCGGAATTAATGGGCCTTAATGGGCCATGGTGGGAGAGAGGAGGAGGCGGCCAAGTGGGGGGCGCGCGCCCCCCAAGCCCAATCCGAATTGGGGGGGGGGGGTTCCTTCTCTCCTTCTCCCTCTTCCTTCTTCTCCTACTCCAACTAGGAAAGTGGGGGGGGGGACCTACTCCTACTAGGAGTAGGAATGCCCCTTGGGGCGCGCCATAGAGAGGGACGGCCCTCCCTTCCTCCACTCCTTTATATACGGGGGAGGGGGGCACCCCACAGACACACAAGTTGATTGTTTAGCCGTGTGCGGTGCCCCCCTCCACAGATTTTCACCTCGGTCATATCGTTGTAGTGCTTAGGCAAAGCCCTGCATCGGTAACTTCATCATCACCGTCATCGCCGTTGTGCTGACGAAACTTTCCCTCGGCCTTAGGTGGATCAAGAGTACGAGGGACGTCACCGAGCTGAACGTGTGCAGATCGCAGAGGTGCCGTGCGTTCGATACGAGAGAAAAAGCATTTAAAATCATAATTAAAAATAGTTACTTAAAACTATTATATTGGTGAACTATTTCCTGTTTTTTTGCGAGCGTCAATGGGCCAGCCCAGTCGGCCAGCCTCCTGCGTGTGTTGCCTTCTATTTGACGCTACTCTCGAAACATATGGAATTTTCTAATTGACACTCGTCACATGAAGTTATCAATCAAATAGATAGAACGAGCGGAGCAAATAACGTTATGGTCTCGCCTATTTAGCATCCTTAGCGACCATTGAACCTTCAATATTTCGAATATTTTTAAAACCAATTTTCAGAATTTCAAAAATATTCATATTTATTAATCAATGTTAAAAAAAATCAGAAAATGTTCATAATTTCAAAAAAAGTACATATCTTCAACTTTTGTTTGTTATTTTTCAAAGAAAAAGTCAGGAATTTCAGAAAATGTACGTGTTTTCCAAAAATTCTTCAAAATGTGTTTATTCAAAATTTTCACAACTGTTAGAGAAATGATTGGGATTCCAATTTTTTTTCATGTATTATAATTAGTTTCGAATTTCAATCAATGTTCCCGATTTCATATTTTTCCCAAAAAAAAATCAAAAAATGATGGTCTTATGCTTCTGTTACAAAAATTGTTCGCAATTACAAAAATGTTTGTTGTTTTTCCATTTATTTTCTGGAGTTGCAAAAAAATTTCACGTTCCAAAAATTGTTTGTGTTTCCATAAAAAAATGCAATTAGAAAAAATGTTGTGGTATAAAAAAACATTTGCGTTTCAAAATTCTTCATGATTTTTAGAAAATGTTTCAGTTTATTATATATTTGTTCGAAAATCTGAAAAGTGTTTGGGATTCACACAAAAATCACGTTTTGTTTTCAAAAAAATATTTTGTGTTGGAAGATTTAAAAATATTCTCTGTGATATTATGCTTAAGGCTTCGCGCTGGCTTTAAACCAAAGACGCTGGCTAGGCGAGCTGGTTGTACCACGTTTGTCAAAGTCTGGAAGTCCCGAGTTTGAACTTTTGCAGGCGCTGTTTTATTTTTGAAGCGCTGCTATACGGCTACCTTAATGGGCCGGCCCAATGGGTGGTCTTCTATACGTACACGTCCAGCGGGCTACCCACCGTACATACAAAAGTAAGTACGACTTGTGAAATTACTATACTATCCTTATACGTATTAGGGGGGGGGGGGGGGGGGGGGGGTTGTACCGAAGCGGGTCTCGAAGCTAGAGAGTTTTAGAACAGGCCCTTAGTCATGCCAGCTCATCCCCCTTCTTCTTCTTTCTATTGTTTTGGTTGTGCGCATGGCTAGAACTTGATATTGTGACACTGCAATATGTTCTACAAGTGTCAAGATAGTCCTAAATTTAAATATGTGGGTTTGTTTCCTAAAAGTTTGTAAAATGGTCATCACATGTCCAAACCAGCCTAGAGCATGTCTTGCATGCTCAGTGCGTTCATCATCAACATGGGTGTCCCACCAAGGATAGCCGAATGAGAAACTATTTTGCATAAACACCGTTGGTAGAACTCTTCGTCTCACTTGTGTTTGTCTTTTTTCACACGAGCTCTCGGATGGAGTTCAACAAGTCCATGTACAACAATGACGAGATGACATAGGTATGTATGCTAAACATCATTGTGACAAACCACCTTCAAATATTGTTGTCTTGATCCTAATGGTGACAATGGCGACGACGGCCTCGCTAGGGAGGCTAGACTCGAGAAACGGTGCTCCTAGCAGAGCTTCAGCACATAGAGGCTCACTCACAAGTCGTATGGGGTTTGTGTAGGAAAACGTGCTGCGCAATCTTTTTTGACCACGCTTGAACATTTCCAGGAACACTATGGAGGTATAGGTAACAATGATTTGATCAATGAAACAAAAGAGGTAGAAGATTTTGTTGGGGAACGTAGTAATTTCAAAAAAATCCTACGCACACGCAAGATCATGGTGATGCATAGCAACGAGAGGGGAGAGTATGTCTACGTATCCTCGTAGACCGAAAGCGGAAGCGTTTATCAACGCGGTTGATGTAGTCATACACCTTCACGATCCGTCCCGATCAAGTACCGAACGTACGGCACCTCCGCGTTCAACACACGTTCAGCTCGATGACGTCCTCGCCTTCTCGATCCAGCAAGAGGGGCGAAGTAGTAGATGAGTTCCGGCAGCACGACATCGTGGTGACGGTGTTGGTGAAGAACAATCTCCGCAGGGCTTCGTCTAAGCACTACGAAAACTATCACGAAGGATAAACTAGAGAGGACGGGGTAGCCGACACACGGCTTGGTGTTTCTTCATGTGTCCTGGGTGCTAGCCCTACCCCTCTATTTATATGTTGAGCCTTGGGGTCGAAATCTGGAGTAAAAGCCTACACAAAGTCGGTTTCACCCGAAAGGCAAGAGTCATTCTCGGACTCCAGGGCCAGACGCCAGTGTTCTCGGTGTCTAGACCTAGACGCCAGGGACCCCAGCGTCTCGCCCTGGACTCCGCAAAACTTCCTTTTGCGCTTTCCAAAAACCTTGTGGGCTTTCCCCTTTGGCCCAAATAAAGTGTTCTCGTACCCAAACATTTCGGGAAACATCCAGAACCCCTTCCGGAGACCAAACACTATTATCGCATATATCAAACTTTATCTCCGGACCATTCCGGAGTTCCTCATCATGTCCGTGATCTTATCCGGAACTCCGAACAACATTCGGTTACCAACATACATAACTCATAAATACTATATCGTCAACGAACGTTTAAGCGTGCGGACCCTATGGGTTCGAGAACTATATAGACATGACCGACACACTTCTCTGGTCAATAACCAATAGCGGAAACTGGATGCCCATATTGGCTCCTACATATTCTACGAAGATCTTTATCGATCGAACCGCATAACAACATAAGTTGTTCCCTTTGTCATCGGTATGTTACTTGCCCGAGATTTGATCGTCGGTATCTCAATACCTAGTTCAATCTCGTTACCGGCAAGTCTCTTTACTCGTTCCGTAATACATCATCCCGCAACTAACTCATTAGTTACAAAGCTTGCAAGGCTTATAGTCATGTGCATTACCGAGTGGGCCCAGAGATACCTCTCTGACAATCGGAGTGACAAATCCTAATCTCGAAATACGCCAACTCAACAAGTACCTTTGGAGACACATGTAGAGCACCTTTATAATCACCCAGTTACGTTGTGACGTTTGGTAGCACACAAAGTGTTCCTCCGGTAAACGGGAGTTGCGTAATCTCATAGTCATAGGAACATGTATAAGTCATGAAGAAAGCAATAGCAACATACTAAACGATCAAATGCTAAGCTAACGGAATGGGTCAAGTCAATCACATCATTCTCCTAATGATGTGATCTCGTTAATTAATTGACAACTCATGTCTATGGTTAGGAAACATAACCATCTTTAATAAACAAGCTAGTCAAGTAGAGGCATACTAGTGACACTCTGTTTGTCTATGTATTCACACATGTATCATGTTTCCGGTTAATACAATTCTAGCATGAATAATAAACATTTATCATGATATAAGGAAATAAGTAATAACTTTATTATTGCCTCTAGGGAATATTTCCTTCAGTCTCCCACTTGCACTAGAGTCAATAATCTAGATTACACAGTAATGATTATAACACCCATGGAGCCTTGGTGCTGATCATGTTTTGCTCGTGGAGAGGCTAAGTCAACGGGTCTACAACATTCAGATCCGTATGTATCTTGCAAATCTCTATGTCTCCCACCTGGACTTGATCCCGGATGGAGTTGAAGCGTCTCTTGATGTGCTTGGTTCTCTTGTGAAATCTGGATTCCTTTGCCAAGGCAATTGCACCAGTATTGTCAGAAAAGATTTTCATTGGACCCGATGCACTAGGTACAACACCTAGATCGGATATGAACTCCTTCATCCAGACTCCTTCATTCGCTGCTTCCAAAGCAGCAATGTACTCCGCTTCACATGTAGATCCTGTCACGACGCTCTATTTAGAACTGCTCCAACTGACAGCTCCACCGTTCAATATAAACACGTATCCGGTTTGCGATTTAGAATCGTCCGGATCAGTGTCAAAGCTTGCATCAATGTAACCATTTACGATGAGCTCTTTGTCACCTTCATAAATGAGAAACATATCCTTAGTCCTTTTCAGGTATTTCAGGATGTTCTTGACCGCTGTCCAGTGATCCACTCCTGGATTACTTTGGTACCTCCCTGCTAAACTAATAGCAAGGCACACATTAGGTCTGGTACACAGCATTGCATACATGATATAGCCTATGGCTGAAGCATAGGGAACATCTTTCATTTTCTCTCTATGTTTTGTAGTGGTCGGGCATTGAGTCTTACTCAACTTCACACCTTGTAACACAGGCAAGAACCCTTTCTTTGCCTGATCCATTTTGAACTTCTTCAAAACTTTGTCAAAGTATGTGCTTTGTGAAAGTCGAATTAAGCGTCTTGATCTATCTCTATAGATCTTGATGCCTAATATGTAAGCAGCTTCACCGAGGTCTTTCATTGAAAAACTCTTATTCAAGTATCCTTTTATGCTATCCAGAAATTCTATATCATTTCTAATCAACAATATGTCATCCACATATAATATTAGAAATGCTACAGAGCTTCCACTCACTTTCTTGTAAATACAGGCTTCTCCAAAAGTCTGTATAAAACCATATGCTTTGATCACACTATCAAAATGTTTATTCCAACTCCGAGAGGCTTGCACCAGTCCATAAATGGATCGCTGGAGCTTGCACACTTTGTTGGCACCTTTTGGATCGACAAAACCTTCAGGTTGCATCATATACAACTCTTCTTCCAGAAATCCATTCAGGAATGCAGTCTTTACATCCATTTGCCAAATTTCACAATCATAAAATACGGAAATAGCTAACATGATTCGGATGGACTTAAGCATCGCTACTGGTGAGAAGGTCTCATTGTAGTCAACTCCTTGAACTTGTCGAAAACCTTTCGCAATATGTCGAGCAATGTAGACAGTAACATTACCATCAGCGTCTGTCTTCTTCTTGAAGATCCATTTATTTTTGATGGCTTGCCGATCATCGGGCAAGTCAACCAAAGTCCACACTTTGTTCTAATACATGGATCCCATCTCAGATTTCATGGCCTCAAGCCATTTTGCGGAATCTGGGCTCATCATCGCTTCCTCATAGTTCGTAGGTTCGTCATGGTCAAGTAACATGACCTCCAGAATAGGATTACCGTACCACTTTGGTGCGGATCTTGCTCTAGTTGACCTACGAGGTTTGGTATTAACTTGTGAAAAGATCTAGATGACTACTAGAGGGGGGGGGGGTGAATAGGAGTTTTAAAACTTTTACGGATTTGGCTTTATCCTAATGTAGAATTAAACTAACGGATACTTTTCAAGCACAAATCCTAAATATGATAGGCTCAACTAAGTGCACCAACAACCTATGCTAAACAAGATAGGAACTTAAGCAAACTAGCAAGCACAAACTATATCATAAGATATGTAAATGAAGGAACAACTAAGCAATTCAACTACCACAAGATATATCAATATGGGCAAGTATGAATTGCGGAAAGTAAAGGGTGTGGGTATGAGATAACCACAAGAGAGTCGGGGACACAAATTTATCCCGAAGTTCACACTCGTGAGAGTGCTAATCTCCGTTAGAGCGGTGCCGAAGTGATGAGGACATCAATACCATTGTTACACCCACAGCCCCTACTGTTACATATACTGGGCCAATTACTAGAGCTCGCGCACGCCAATTAAATTACTAGGTACTTTCGTTTCTTGGTAGTGATTCTAATGTTCATGAGATTATGATGCTGCCTAAATTGGATACATTTGTTTTGCTTACAAATGAAGGGCCTAGCTTGGAGAAGGATGAACATTAGAGCAAGAACACGCATGGAGTTGATGGCATGCACAAGGGGATCAAGAACGGAGTTACAAGTAATGATTTCAGGACTTTGAAGCCGCCATAAGGAGTACATGAAGCCTTGGACGAAATATACAAGATGCCACTTCATAATATTCGTCCATAGGCTATTCTAGGTGCCGCGTCACCTTATTAATGGGCCAGGCCCATGTAATTTCGAAATACTTAAGTATAGGCTATTTTTAGAGTCCGTATGTGTGGGGAAACAAGAGTTAGGGTTGGTTTCGGACCCCACCCTCAAAGACCACGAAATTCCCCCCTCTTCCTCCATATATACAGCCCTTAGGGCGTCGTTTAGATGGTGGGTTTTGTTTAGATTAAAAGTTCGCCATAGCTGCTACTTCTCGTACTTCGTTTGTGTCCAACGACCAGACCAAGACGTCACAGAACCCCACCTTGATCAATAAAGCTTTCATCTTATATTCGCAATATCCAGATTGCAATCTCAGTTTCTTGCTTGTTCTTCGTTTGCTTGCAGGAAACAGACCCTCGTGGTCAGGTTGATTGTGCTCCGGCGTGGTCAATAACCCTCGGAAGTTGGTTTAGCGATTGCTAAGGCGCGACGTCTTGCACGTTCGTAGTCGGATCGTCAAGGTCGACTCCCACAGAAAACGATAGCCACCATCTCATCGAAACATCGGGACACCTTAGCCTCTATCAAGTGGTATCAGATTTCCAGGTTGCTCGGTGAGATTTTACAGTTTTTCGTAGATTAGATCGAGTCTGTTCTTCATACCTACAGTCCACGAAAAAGCCAGAAAAAAATTAGGGTTAGTTCATCATATCCGAACCAATCTGAGCCTTTGCATAATCTTTTTAGGGTTTTTGCTTTGTTGAATTTGCGGTTGCATCGTCGTGTCAAGTTGCTGGTCTTAGAGTCTAGTCTTTTAGAGTTTCGAGTTCTGGTCATAAGTTGTCACGCCGCCGCCGCACCATCATCATCGCCCATCTACCACCATTGCTTATCCGCCACCGCTCTGACTCCGTATCCATATACCACCACCAATCCGCATCCATATACACCACCGCTACCATATACCACCACCGCTGCCATATACCACAACCATATATCCACCACCAATCCGAGTTCTTCTCATATTAGGTTTGTTCTTGAGACCAATCTAAATTCCGTTTCGTGTTTCCTTGCCTGCGTAGGTCTCGAAAAAAAAAGAGTCTGGAGACCCCCGGGCAGTTTTTAGGCCAAAATTTTCACGGGCAAATTTTTTTTCCCTATCCTATTTTTAGTCTTTTCTGAGTCTTTTGAGCCACGTGCCATCATAGTGATTTTTTGTCGCACTTTTTCGTCGTCGCTGCCCTGATTCCCGAAAAAAAAGTGAACAAAAAATTTTCGTGCCATCCTACCAGTTTGACGAGGGAAGAGTTTTGAGACACTCGCCATTATAGTGATTTTTCGAAAAAAAAGTGGAGCGCAAAAAAAAGAGCGCAAAAAAAAGAGCGAAAAAAAGTTCCAGAGTCTGCTTTTCCCTTATTTACGTGCAGCGTCGTGATTTTGTTGGTGTTCTAGGCTCGTGTCTCTAGCACGGTCTAGCCTAGGACCAGCACAGTACCGTCGTTGAGCGTTTATTCAACTTTGCATCTCTAAATTGATTATTGCTGACCCCTTGTGCTACCATATTATAAGCCTTCCCAGCTCCACATACATCTACGTCGTGCGTTTGACTCTCCCTGGTAATCGCTCTATCCAAGCTTTGAGAGTTTTGACTACGACGGTTGCCGATCACCTCCTGCTGCTGGGTAAGAACTGGTAAGAATTTGAGATTGGCTTGACGGATTTGTGACACCACCACCACCTCTTGTTAGTATTCTGTAGGATCATATTCTTGTGTGTTTTTATTGTTGATAACCATGGCAGGATCACAAGCCGACGAGACTGACTGGGAGAACATGACGAATCAGGGGTTGCATGATAAATTTCAGCAAATGATGAATGGACAGGTGCAAGATGTGCTAAACAGATTTGAAGAGGCCATGGAGAAGATAGATGACATGGAGAAGACGTTCGAAACAAAGCTCGATAACAGGTTTAATGAATTGCTCGCGTGTCTTCCACCACCACCACCGGCTGCACCTAACGCACCTCTACAACAACAACAACAACGACTACCTACACATCGTGAAACAGCCCTCCGCCGAGCGAGCCGTCTCCCTCTTGCACCTGGCCAAACTGTTGGTGCTGCTGTTGCTACTTCTGTGGCTCCTGCTGCTGATGCGGAGGAGGATGATTTTGCTGGCGATTACGAGGATGAGGTTGATCAAAATCAGAACTACGTGCCACCACCAGCACAGCAACCACCAGGTCGTCCACATGCAAATAATGGCAATGGTAGGGCTCACCCTCAGGTACGAGATCATGACCATCTCCCTAAACTAAAATTGAATATTCCACCATTTGAGGGTAGATATGTTCCTGATATATATCTTACTTGGGAGTTAGAAACTGAACAACGATTAAATGTTTACAATATCCCGAGGAGAGACGTGTTCCTGCTGCTGTTTGTGCATTCACTAGTTTTGCATGTGTTTGGTGGTCCGAGCATTGTAGATTATATCCTATTCCTGCTACTTGGGCTGCTTTGAAAAATGCTATGCGTACTCGTTGGGTTCCACCATATTATCAACGTGAATTACTTCAAAAATTGCAGCGCTTAAGACAGGGAAAAAAATTCTATAGAAGAATATTATCAGGAATTACAAACTGGCATGATTAGATGTGGCATTGTTGAGGAGAATGAAGCTATGCTTGCACGTTTTATGGGTGGATTAAATAGAGAGATTCAGACGATTCTAGAGTATAAGGACTATACTAACATCACTCATTTATTCCATCTTGCTTGTAAAGCTGAACGTGAAGTGCAGGATCGACAGGCATTGGCGCGGACTAATTTTTCTGCAGGTCGACCTTCCTCATGGACACCACGTGCATCATCTACTTCAACATGTTCTGCTACACCGGCACCTCCGTCGGCTGCCACCTCCAACCGTGATATAATAAAGCAGGCACAATCACCACTATCTGCCAAGAGCACACCTTCTGGGCCTGCAAAGAGCTCTTCTTCATCCATGGCATCAACAGGGCAAACACATGATATTATTTGTCGACGTTGCAAGGGTGGAGGTCATTATGCGAGAGAATGCCCATCTAAACGTGTGATGATTGTTAATGAGGATGGTGGGTATGAGTCCGCTAGTGACTATGATGAGGAGACTTTGGCTCTTATTACACGTGACGAACACGGTGGAGACGATTCTGATCATGAGACGCAATACATGGCTCCTGAAGATGCTGACAGGTATGAATGTTTAGTTGTTCAACGTGTTTTGAGTGTGCAGGTTACACAAGCTGAGCAAAATCAGAGGCATAATTTGTTCCATACAAAGGGAGTTGTGAAGGAACGTTCTATTCGCGTGATCATAGATGGAGGGAGTTGCAACAACTTGGCTAGCATGGAGATGGTGGAGAAGCTATCTCTCACCACAAGACCACATCCACATCCTTACTACATCCAATGGTTCAACAACAGCGGCAAGGTTAAGGTAACACGTACTGTCCGTGTGCATTTTAGTATCTCTACATATGCTGATTATATTGATTGTGATGTGGTACCTATGCAAGCATGTTCCTTATTACTTGGTAGACCATGGCAATTTGATAAAAATTCTGTTCACCATGGTAGAAACAATCAGTATACACTTGTTCATAAGGATAAGAATATTACTTTGCTTCCTATGACTCCTGATTCCATTTTGAAAGATGATATTAATAGAGCTAATAAAGCAAAACAGGAGAAAAATAGGAGTGAAAATCAGATTGTGGCAAAAGAATTTGAGCAACAAATGCAGCCTAATAATAATAAACAATCTAGTGTTGCTTCTGAAATTAAATTGAAAAGTGCATGTTTACTTGCCACCAAATCTGATATTGATGATCTAGATTTTAGCAAATTTGTTTGCTATGCTTTTGTGTGCAAAGAGGCATTATTTTCATTCGAGGACGTGCCTTCCTCTTTGCCTCCTGCTGTCACTAACATTTTGCAAGAGTTTGTTGACGTCTTTCCACAAGACGTGCCACCGGGATTACCACCTATTCGAGGGATTGAGCATCAAATTGACTTAATTCCCGGTGCATCATTACCCAACCGTGCACCATACCATACCAATCCAGAGGAGACGAAGGAGATTATGCGTCAAGTACAAGAACTGCTCGACAAAGGTTATATACGCGAATCCCTTAGTCCTTGTGCTGTTCCTATCATTTTAGTGCCGAAAAAGGATGGTACGTCGCGTATGTGCGTTGATTGTAGAGGCATTAATAATATTACTATTCGTTATCGTCATCCTATTCCTAGGCTAGATGATATGCTTGATGAATTGAGTGGCTCTACAATATTCTCCAAAGTTGATTTGCGTAGTGGATACCATCAAATTCGTATGAAATTGGGAGATGAATGGAAAACAGCATTTAAAACTAAGTTTGGATTATATGAGTGGTTAGTCATGCCTTTTGGGTTAACTAATGCACCTAGTACTTTCATGAGGTTAATGAATGAAGTTTTACGTGCTTTCATTGGACGATTTGTGGTAGTTTACTTTGATGACATATTGATTTATAGCAAATCTTTGGAGGAACATTTGGAACATTTACGTGCTGTTTTTATTGCTCTACGTGATGCACGTTTGTTTGGTAACCTTGGAAAGTGCACCTTTTGCACCGACCGAGTATCTTTTCTTGGCTATGTTGTTACTCCACAGGGAATTGAAGTTGATAAAGCCAAGATTGAAGCTATTGAGAGTTGGCCGCAGCCCAAAACGGTCACACAAGTGAGGAGTTTCCTTGGCCTCGCTGGTTTCTATAGGCGTTTTGTGAGAGATTTCAGCACCATTGCTGCACCTCTCAACGAGCTTACAAAGAAGGATGTGCCTTTTGTTTGGGGTACCGCACAGGAAGAAGCCTTCACGGTATTGAAAGATAAGTTGACACATGCTCCTTTACTCCAACTTCCTAATTTCAATAAGACTTTTGAGCTTGAATGTGATGCTAGTGGAATTGGATTAGGAGGTGTGTTATTATAAGATTGCAAACCTGTTGCATACTTTTCTGAAAAATTGAGTGGGCCTAGTCTGAACTATTCTACTTATGATAAAGAATTATATGCTCTTGTTCGGACCTTAGAAACATGGCAACATTATTTATGGCCCAAGGAATTTGTAATACATTCTGATCATGAATCTTTGAAACACATTAAAAGTCAAGCAAAACTGAACCGTAGACATGCTAAATGGGTTGAATTCATTGAGACTTTCCCTTATGTCATTAAACACAAGAAGGGTAAAGAAAATGTTATTGCTGATGCATTGTCTCGTCGTTATACTATGCTTTCACAACTTGACTTTAAAATATTTGGTTTGGAGACCATCAAAGATCAATATGTTCATGATGCTGAATTTAAAGATGTATTGCAGAATTGTAAGGAAGGGAGAACTTGGAACAAGTTCGTTCTCAACGATGGCTTTGTGTTTCGTGCTAACAAGCTATGCATTCCAGCTAGCTCCGTTCGTCTTTTGTTGTTGCAGGAGGCGCATGGAGGAGGATTAATGGGACACTTTGGCGTCAAGAAGACGGAGGATATACTTGCTACACATTTCTTTTGGCCAAAGATGAGACGGGATGTTGAGCGTTTTGTTGCTCGCTGCACTACATGTCAAAGAGCTTGTTGGGGAACGTAGCAGAAATTCAAAATTTTCCTACGTGTCACCAAGATCTATCTATGGAGAAACTAGCAACGAGGGAAGGAGAGTGCATCTACATACCCTTGTAGATCGCTAAGCGGAAGCGTTCAAGTGAACGGGGTTGATGGAGTCGTACTCGTCGTGATCCAAATCACCGATGACCAAGTGCCGAACGGACGGCACCTCCGCGTTCAACACACGTACAGCCCGGTGACGTCTCCCATGCCTTGATCCAGCAAGGAGAGAGGGAGAGGTTGAGGAAGACTTCATCCAACAGCAGCACAATGGCGTGGTGGTGATGGAGGAGTGTGGCAATCCCGCAGGGCTTCGCCAAGCACCACAGAAGAGGAGGAAGAAGAGACGCAGGACTGCACCAAGAGAGATTGAATCACGTGTCTTTTGGGCAGCCCTAGGCCTCATATATATAGGGGAAGGGGAGGGGCTGCGCCCCCTCTAGGGTTCCCACCCCTAGGGGGGGGGGCATCCCTAGATGGGGAGCAAGGGGGGCGGCCAAGAGGGGGAGAGAGGGATGGCGCCCCTAGGGTGGGCCTTAAGGCCCATCTAAGCCTAGGGTTTCCTCCTTTTTTCCTCCTAGCTGCCCTTGGGCCTTGTGGGAGGCGCACCAGCCCACTTAGGGGCTGGTCCCTCACCACCCTTGGCCCATGCAAGCCTCCGGGGCAGGTGGCCCCACTTGGTGGACCCCCGGGACCCTCCCGGTGGTCCCGGTACATTACCGATAAACCCCGAAACCTTTCCGGTGACCAAAACAGGACTTCCCATATATAAATCTTTACCTCCGGACCATTCCGGAACTCCTTGTGACATCCAGGATCTCATCTGGGACTCCGAAAAACATTCGGTAACCACATACTAACTTCCTTTATAACCCTAGTGTCATCGAACCTTAAGTGTGTAGACCCTACGGGTTCGGGAGACATGCAGACATGACCGAGACGTTCTCCGGTCAATAACCAACAGCAGGATCTAGATACCCATGTTGGCTCCCACATGTTCCACAATGATCTCATCGGATGAACCACGATGTCAAGGACTTAATCAATCCCGTATACAATTCCCTTTGTCTATCGGTACGATACTTGCCCGAGATTCGATCGTCGGTATCCCGATACCTTGTTCAATCTCGTTACCGGCAAGTCTCTTTACTCGTTCCGTAACACATCATCCCGTGATCAACTCCTTGATCACATTGTGCACATTATGATGATGTCCTACCGAGTGGGCCCAGAGATACCTCTCCGTTTACACGGAGTGACAAATCCCAGTCTCGATTCGTGCCAACCCAACAGACACTTTCAGAGATACCCGTAGTGTACCTTTATAGCCACCCAGTTACGTTGTGACGTTTGGTACACCCAAAGGATTCCTATGGTATCCGGGAGTTGCACAATCTCATGGTCTAAGGAAATGATACTTGACATTAGAAAAGCTTTAGCATACGAACTACACGATCTTTGTGCTAGGCTTAGGATTGGGTCTTGTCCATCACATCATTCTCCTAATGATGTGATCCCGTTATCAACGACATCCAATGTTCATGGTCAGGAAACCGTAACCATCTATTGATCAACGAGCTAGTCAACTAGAGGCTTACTAGGGACATGGTGTTGTCTATGTATCCACACATGTATCTGAGTTTCCTATCAATACAATTCTAGCATGGATAATAAACGATTATCATGAACAAGGAAATATAATAATAATAACCAATTTATTATTGCCTCTAGGGCATATTTCCAACAGTCTCCCACTTGCACTAGAGTCAATAATCTAGTTCACATCGCCATGTGATTAACACTCACAGGTCACATCGCCATGTGACTAACACCCAAGAGTTTACTAGAGTCAGTAGTCTAGTTCACATCACTTATGTGATTAACACTCAATGAGTTCTAGGTTTGATCATGTTGCTTGTGAGAGAGGTTTTAGTCAACGGGTCTGAACCTTTCAGATCCGTGTGTGCTTTACAAATCTCTATGTCATCTCCTAGATGTAGCTACCACACTCTATTTGAAGCTAATCCAAATAACTGTTCTACTTGGAGCTATTCTAAATTGTTGCTCCATTATACGTATCCGGTATCTCTACTCAGAGCTATCCGGATAGGTGTTAAGCTTGCATCGACGTAACTCTTTACGACGAACTCTTTTACCACCTCCATAATCGAGAAAAATTCCTTAGTCCACTAGTTACTAAGGATAACTTTGAGCGCTGTCCTGTGATCCATTCTTGGATCACTCTTGTACCCCTTGACTGACTCATGGCAAGGCACACTTCAGGTGCGGTACACAGCATAGCATACTGTAGAGCCTACGTCTTAAGCATAGGGGACGACCTTCGTCCTTTCTCTCTATTCTGCCATGGTCGAGCTTTAAGTCTTAACTTCATACCTTACAACTCAGGCAAGAACTCCTTCTTTGACTGATCCATCTTGAACACCTTCAAGATCATGTCAAGGTATGTGCTCATTTGAAAGTTCCATTAAGCGTTTTGATCTATCCTTATAGATCTTGATGCTCAATGTTCAAGTAGCTTAATCCAGGCTTTCCATTGAAAAACACTTTCCAAATAACCCTATATGCTTTCCAGAAATTCTACGTCATTTCTGATCAACAATATGTCAACAACATATATTCATCAGAAATTCTATAGTGCTCCCACTCACTTCTTTGGAAATACAAGTTTCTCATAAACTTTGTATACACCCAAATCTTTGATCATATCATCAAAGCATACATTCCAACTCCGAGATGCTTACTCCAGTCCTTAGAAGGATTGCTGGAGCTTTGCTTACTTATTAGCATATTCCAGGATTGACAAAACCTTCCGGTTGTATCACATACAACCTTTCCTCATAAATCGTCGAGGAAACAATGTTTTGACATCCTATCTGCAAGATTTCATAAATAGTGCAGTAATTGCTAATATAATTCCAACAGACTTTTAGCATCGCTACAGGTGAGAAAGTCTCATCGTAGTCAACTCCTTGAACTTATCGAAAACATCTTAATGACAAGTCGAGCTCTCTTAATGGTGACATCTACCATCATTGTCCGTCTTCCTTTTAAAATCCATCTATACTCAACAGCCTCACGACCATCGAGCTGTTCTGTCAAAGTTTACACTTTGTTTCCATACATGGATCCTCTCTCGGATTTTATGGCCTCAAGCCATCTATCGGAATCCAGGCCCACCACCGCTTCTCCATAGCTCGTAGGTTCATTGTTGTCTCGCAACATGACTTCCAAGACAGGATTACATACCACTCAGAAGTAGTACGCATCCTTGTCATCCTACGAGGTTTGGGAGTGACTTGATCCGAAGTTTCATGATCACTATCATAAGCTTCCACTTCAATTGGTGTAGGTGCCACAGGAACAACTCCCTGTGCCCTTCCACACACTAGTTGAAGAGATGGTTCAATAACCTCATCAAGTCTCCACCATCCTCCCACTCAATTCCTTCGAGAGAAACTTTTCCTCGAGAAAGGACCCGATTCCAGAAACAATCCCTTATTGCTTTCAGATCTGAGACAGGAGGTATACCCAACTGTTTTGGGTGTCCTATGAAGATGCATTTATCCGCTTTGGGTTTGAGCTTATCAGCCTGAAACTTTTCACATAAGCGTCGCAGCCCCAAACTTTTAAGAAATGACAACTTAGGTTTCTCTAAACCATAGTTCATACGGTGTCATCTCATCAGAATTGCGTGGTGCCCTATTTAAAGTGAATGTGGTTGTCTCTAATGCCTAACCCATAAACTATCGTGGTAATTCGATAAGAGACATCATGGTATGCATCATATCCAATAGGGTGCAGTTATGATGTTCGGACACACCATCACACTATGGTGTTCCAGGCTGTATTAGTTGTGAAACATTTCCACAATGTCTTAATTCTGTGCCAAACTCGTAATTCAGATATTCATCTCTATGATCATATCATAGATATTTTATCCTCTTGTCACGACGATCTTTCAACTTCACCTTGAAATTACTTGAACCTTTCAATAATTCAGACTCGTGATTCATCAAGTAAATATACTCAACATCTACTCAAATCATCTGTGAAGTAAGAACATAACGATATCCACTACACGCCTCAGCACTCATTGGACTGCACACATCAAAATGTATTACTTCCAACAAGTTGCTTTCTAGTTCCATTTTACTGAAAACGAGGCTTTCAGTCATCTTGCCCATGTGGTATGATTTGCATGTCTCAACTGATTCAAAATCAAGTGAGTCCAAACGGTCCATTTGCATGGAGTTTCTTCATGCATATACACCAATAGACATGGTTCGCATGTCTCAAACTTTTCAAAAATGAGTGAGTCCAAAGATCCATCAACATGGAGCTTCCTCATGCGTTTTATACCGATATGACTTAAGTGGCCGTGCCATAAGTAGGTGGTACTATCATTACTATCCTATATCTTTTGGCATGAACATGTGTATCACTACGATCGAGATTCAATAAACTATTCATTTTAGGTGCAAGACCATTGAAGGTATTATTCAAATAAACAGAGTAATCATTATTCTCCTTAAATGAATAACCGTATTGCGATAGACATAATCCAATCATGTCTATGCTCAACGCAAACACCAAATAACAATTATTTAAGTTTAACACAAATCTCGATGGTAGAGGGAGCGTGCGATGCTTGATCATATCAACATTGGAAACACTTCCAACACATATCGTCAGTTCACCTTTAGCTAGTCTCCGTTTATTCCGTAGTTTTTATTTCGAGTTACTAACACTTAGCAACCGAACCGGTATCTAATACCCTGGTGCTACTAGGAGTACTAGTAAAGTACACAATGTATATCCAATATACTTCTATCGACCTTGCCAGCCTTCTCATCTACCAAGTATCTAGGGTAATTCTGCTCCAGTGGTTGTTCCCCTTATTACAGAAGCACTTAGTCTCGGGTTTGGGTTCAACCTTGGGTTTCTTCACTAGAGCAGCAGCTGAATTGCCGTTTCATGAAGTATCCCTTCTTGCCCTTGCCCTTCTTGAAACTAGTGGTTTCACCAACCATCAACAATTGATGCTCCTTCTTGATTTCTACTTTTGTGGTGTCAAACATCGCGAATATCTCAAGGATCATCATATATGTCCCTGACATATTATAGTTCATCACGAAGCTCTAGCAGCTTGGTGGTAATGACTTCGGAGAAACATCACTATCTCATCTGGAAGATCAACTCCCACTCGATTCAAATGATTGTTGTACTCAGACAATCTGAGCACAAGCTCAACAATTGAGCTTTTCTCCTTAGTTTGTAGGCTAAGAAAATCGTGGGAGGTCTTATACCTCTTGACGTGGGCACGAGCCTGAAATCCCAATTTCAGCCCTCAAAACATCTCATATGTTTCGCGACGTTTCAAAACTGTCTTTGGTGCCTCAACTCTAAACCGTTTAACTGAACTATCATGTAGTTATCAAAACGTGTATGTCAGATGTTCGCAACATCTACAGACGACGTTCGAGGTTCAGCACACTGAGCGGTGCATTAAGGACATAAGCCTTCTAAGAAGCAATGAGGACAATCCTCAGTTTACGGACCTAGTCCGCATAATTGCTACTATCAACTTTCAACTAATTTTTCTCTAGGAACATATCTAAATAGTAGAACTATAGCGTGAGCTACGACATAATTTGCAAAATCCTTTTGACTATGTTCAGGATAATTAAGTTCATCTTATGAACTCCCACTCAAATAGACATCCCTCTAGTCATCTAAGTGATTACATGATCCGAGTTAACTAGGCCGTGTCCAATCATCACGTGAGACGGACTAGTCAACATCGGTGAACATCTTCATGTTGATCGTATCTACCATACGACTCATGCTCGACCTTTCGGTCTTCTGTGTTCTGAGGCCATGTCTATACACATGCTAGGCTCGTCAAGTTAACCCTAAGTGTTTTGCATGTGTAAAACTGTCTTACACCCGTTGTATGTGAACGTAAGGATCTATCACACCCGATCATCACGTGGTGCTTCGAAACGACGAACTGTAGCAACGGTGCACAGTTAGGGGAGAACACTTCTTGAAATTTTAATGAGGGATCATCTTATTTACTACCGGCGTTCTAAGCAAATAAGATGTATAAACATGATAAACATCACATGCAATCAAATAGTGACATGATATGGCCAATATCATATTGCTCCTTTTGATCTCCATCTTCGGGGCTCCATGATCATCATTGTCACCGGCATGACACCATGATCTCCATCATCGTGTCTTCTTGAATTTGTCACGTCATCTATTACTTCTACTACTACAGCTAACGGTTAGCAATAAAGTAAAGTAATTACATGACGTTTATGTTGACACGCAGGTCATAAATAAATTAAGACAACTCCTATGGCTCCTGCCGGTTGTCATACTCATTGACATGCAAGTCGTGATTCCTATTACAAGAACATGATCAATCTCATACATCACATATATCATTCATCACATCCTTTGGGCCATATCACATCACATAGCATACCCTGCAAAAACAAGTTAGACGTCCTCTAATTGTTGTTTGCATGTTTTACGTGGCTGCTATGGGTTTCTAGCAAGAACGGTTCTTACCTACGCAAAGACCACAACGTGATATGCCAATTGCTATTTACCCTTCATAAGGACCCTTTTCATCGAATTCGATCCGACTAAAGTGGGAGAGACAGACACCCGCCAGCCACCTTATGCAACTAGTGCATGTTTGTCGGTGGAACCGATCTCACGTAAGAGTACATGTAAGGTTGGTCCGGGCCGCTTCATCCCATGATGCCGCTGAATCAAGATAAGACTAGTAACGGCAAGCATATTGAACAAAATCAACGCCCACAACTACTTTGTGTTCTACTCGTGCATAGAATCTATGCAATAGACCTAGCTCATGATGCCACTGTTGGGGAACGTAGCAGAAATTCAAAATTTTCCTACGTGTCACCAAGATCTATCTATGGAGAAACTAGCAACGAGGGAAGGAGAGTGCATCTACATACCCTTGTAGATCGCTAAGCGGAAGCGTTCAAGTGAATGGGGTTGATGGAGTCGTACTCGTCGTGATCCAAATCACCGATGACCAAGTGCCGAACGGACGGCACCTCCGCGTTCAACACACGTACAGCCCAGTGACGTCTCCCACGCCTTGATCCAGCAAGGAGAGAGGGAGAGGTTGAGGAAGAATTCATCCAACAGCAGCACAACGGCGTGGTGGTGATGGAGGAGTGTGGCAATCCTGCAGGGCTTCACCAAGCACCACAGAAGAGGAGGAAGAAGAGACGCAGGGCTGCACCAAGAGAGATTGAATCGCGTGTCTTTTGGGCAGCCCTAGGCCTCATATATATAGGGGAAGGGGAGGGGCTGCGCCCCCTCTAGGGTTCCCACCCCTAGGGGGGCAGCCCTAGATGGGGAGCAAGGGGGGTGGCCAAGAGGGGGAGAGAGGGATGGCGCCCCTAGGGTGGGCCTTAAGGCCCATCTAAGCCTAGGGTTTCCTCCTTTTTTCCTCCTAGCTGCCCTTGGGCCTTGTGGGAGGCGCACCAGCACACTTAGGGGCTGGTCCCTCACCACCCTTGGCCCATGCAAGCCTCCGGGGCAGGTGGCCCCACTTGGTGGACCCCCGGGACCCTCCCGGTGGTCCCGGTACATTACCGATAAACCCCGAAACCTTTCCGGTGACCAAAACAGGACTTCCCATATATAAATCTTTACCTCCGGACCATTCCGGAACTCCTTGTGACGTCCGGGATCTCATCCGGGACTCCGAACAACATTCGGTAACCACATACTAACTTCCTTTATAACCCTAGCGTCATCGAACCTTAAGTGTGTAGACCCTACGGGTTCGGGAGACATGCAGACATGACCGAGACGTTCTCCGGTCAATAACCAACAGCGAGATCTGGATACCCATGTTGGCTCCCACATGTTCCACGATGATCTCATCGGATGAACCACGATGTCAAGGACTTAATCAATCCCGTATACAATTCCCTTTGTCTATCGGTACGATACTTGCCCGAGATTCGATCGTCGGTATCCCGATACCTTGTTCAATCTCGTTACCGGCAAGTCTCTTTACTCGTTCCGTAACACATCATCCCGTGATCAACTCCTTGATCACATTGTGCACATTATGATGATGTCCTACCGAGTGGGCCCAGAGATACCTCTCCGTTTACACGGAGTGACAAATCCCAGTCTCGATTCGTGCCAACCCAACAGACACTTTCAGAGATACCCGTAGTGTACCTTTATAGCCACCCAGTTACGTTGTGACGTTTGGTACACCCAAAGCATTCCTACGGTATCCGGGAGTTGCACAATCTCATGGTCTAAGGAAATGATACTTGACATTAGAAAAGCTTTAGCATACGAACTACACGATCTTTGTGCTAGGCTTAGGATTGGGTCTTGTCCATCACATCATTCTCCTAATGATGTGATCCCGTTATCAACGACATCCAATGTCCATGGTCAGGAAACCGTAACCATCTATTGATCAACGAGCTAGTCAACTAGAGTCTTACTAGGGACATGGTGTTGTCTATGTATCCACACATGTATCTGAGTTTCCTATCAATACAATTCTAGCATGGATAATAAACGATTATCATGAACAAGGACATATAATAATAATAACCAATTTATTATTGCCTCTAGGGCATATTTCCAACAGAGCTAAGTCACGACTAAATCCTCATGGTTTATATATGCCTTTGCCTGTACCTAGTGTTACTTGGGAGGATATATCTATGGATTTTGTTTTAGGTTTACCTCGAACAAAGAAGGGGAGGGATAGCATATTTGTTGTCGTCGATAGATTTTCGAAAATGGCACACTTTATACCATGTCATAAAAGTGATGATGCTGTTAATGTTGCTGATTTGTTCTTTCGTGAAATTATTCGCTTGCATGGTGTGCCAAATACTATTGTTTCAGATCGTGATACTAAATTTCTTAGCCACTTTTGGAGATGTTTATGGGCTAAGTTGGGGACTAAGCTGCTTTTTAGTACTACTTGTCACCCCCAAACTGATGGACAAACTGAAGTAGTCAATAGAACATTGTCTACTATGCTTAGGGCTGTTTTGAAGAATAACAAGAAAATGTGGGAAGAATGCTTGCCTCATATTGAATTTGCTTATAATCGTTCATTGCATTCTACTACTAAGATGTGCCCTTTTGAAATTGTGTATGGTTTCCTACCTCGTGCACCTATTGATTTGTTGCCTCTTCCATCTTCGGAGAAGGTTAATTTTGATGCTAAAGAACGTTCTGAATTGATTTTAAAAATGCATGAGTTAACTAAGGAAAACATTGAGCGTATGAATGCTAAATATAAACTTGCTGGAGATAAGGGTAGAAAACATGTTGTGTTTGCACCTGGAGATCTTGTTTGGTTACATTTGCGTAAAGATAGATTTCCTAATCTGCGCAAATCAAAGCTAATGCCACGTGCTGATGGTACTTTTAAGGTGTTAGAGAAAATAAATGATAATGCATATAGACTTGAGCTACCTGCAGATTTTGGGGTTAGTCCCACTTTTAACAGTGCAGATTTGAAGCCTTATTTGGGTGAGGAAGATGAGCTTCCGTCGAGGACGACTTCATTTCAAGAAGGGGAGGATGATGAGGACACCAATACCATTGTTACACCCACAGCCCCTACTGTTACATATACTGGGCCAATTACTAGAGCTCGCGCACGCCAATTAAATTACCAGGTACTTTCGTTTCTTGGTAATGATTCTAATGTTCATGAGATTATGATGCTGCCTAAATTGGATACATTTGTTTTGCTTACAAATGAAGGGCCTAGCTTGGAGAAGGATGAACATTGGAGCAAGAACACGCATGGAGTTGATGGCATGCGCAAGGGGATCAAGAATGGAGTTACAAGTGATGATTTCAGGACTTTGAAGCCGCCATAAGGAGTACATGAAGCCTTGGACGAAATATACAAGATGCCACTTCATAATATTCGTCCATAGGCTATTCTAGGTGCTGCGTCACCTTATTAATGGGCCAGGCCCATGTAATTTCGAAATACTTAAGTATAGGCTATTTTTAGAGTCCGTATGTGTGGGGAAACAAGAGTTAGGGTTGGTTTCGGACCCCACCCTCAAGGGCCACGAAATTCCCCCCTCTTCCTCCATATATACAGCCCTTAGGGCGTCGTTTAGACGGTGGGTTTTGTTTAGATTAAAAGTTCGCCATAGCTGCAACTTCTCGTACTTCGTTTGTGTCCAACGACCAGACCAAGACGTCACAGAACCCCACCTTGATCAATAAAGCTTTCATCTTATATTCGCAATATCCAGATTGCAATCTCAGTTTCTTGCTTGTTCTTCGTTTGCTTGCAGGAAACAGACCCTCGTGGTCAGGTTGATCGTGCTCCGGCGTGGTCAATAACCCTCAGAAGTTGGTTTAGCGATTGCTAAGGCGCGACGTCTTGCACGTTCGTAGTCGGATCGTCAAGGTCGACTCCCATAGAAAACGATAGCCACCATCTCATCGAAACATCGGGACACCTTAGCCTCTATCACGAAGCCAAAGCATGGGGCGTCACCAAGTGACTCACCGTATTCTCCCTTTCGAGTCACCCCCAATGGATGAGCCTCGGTTCACTCGGGGTTGGTCTTGAAGGCGACCACCACACCTTTACAAACCTCTCCGGAGCACACCACAACCACGGAAGCTTCCGGAGGAACTTGACCACCTAGGCCACTTCAACACCCTTCCCCGGAGCACACCACAAAAGGAAGCTTTCGGGGGAACCTTGGCCACATAGGCCTCTTCACAATCTTCTCACTGTATCACCAAACCGTCTAGGAGGCGAAGCCTCCAAGAGTAATAAACTCACGGGCTCTCACACGAACAAATCGATGCAGGGAGCTCAAACCAATGCAACAAATGCAATGCAAGGTCAAGCAACAAATGCTCAACTCACTCTCTCAATCTCACAAGATACAACTCAAGAAAGTGAGAGATTGAAGAGAGGGGATGAAATGGAGGAAATCAACTAATGACTCCAACATCCCTCCACAAACCCCCTTCACTTAGAGGGGAGATAGGGGTTTGGGAGAGGTGGTAAGAGGCACAAAATGATGTTTAGAATGTGAACGAAAAACCCCCCAGCCAGTGGGAGGAAGGAGCCCTTAAATAGCCAAAACCCAAAACTAGCCATTGGGGCTCAACGGGCAGTTCCTGGACACCCCGTGCCCATGGGGGTTTAGACCCCGTGCCCACGGGGTCCCATGCGCATGGTACAAGCCCGCGTGCACGGGGCCCCGTGCCCACGGGGTACCCAGAACAGCCTGGAGCAGCTCACTAAAACCGTGATAACTTTGGCATACGAACTCCGAATCTGATGATCTTGGGCTCATTTTGAAGCTATGGAAAAGCCCAAGGCCCTCACATAGAGAACCAACCAAGATCAACAAGAAATAATGATGCAAGTAATGCAAAGGTTTGAGATCTCTACATGCGACATGATCAAGCTACTTGCCCGAGAGTCCCTCTTGATAGTACGGCTATCAAACCTATAATCCGGTCTCCCTCCAAGCACCATGAGACCGGCAAAACTAGGAAAACCTAGCTAAGGTATACCTTTGCCTTGCATATTCAACTTGAGCTTGGTGATGACTCCAGTGCTTGTCTCAAGTTGGAATCCCTTTCTTGTCCACAACCACTTGGTGAAGATGCTTGAATTGCTTCCTCATATTGCAATGAGGGAAGCCTTAACTTAAGCCCATATTCACATGAGCATTATCATGATGTGGACCGCAAGCTTCAAAGCATATAACCTCCGGCTTCTCATCTTGCACTTGGACTCCTCGAACCCGATGACCATCACCACTTGATGCCATCCACACATAGGCTACTTGAGATCTTTCCTTTTGATGCAAGCCCATGAGAAACACCTAACCCACATAGACATAACAAACACATAGCATGGGTTAGGTAACAAAGCACAAGTCACAATTACTTACCATACCACTGGATCACTTGATCCCACGTGGTACAATGTTTGCGCTTTGAGAGTTGACCATCTAGATATAATCTTCGAGCTTCATCTTGGTCAACCAACATCTTTACTCCAAGCTCCATATTGGTTTCTTGAAAGCCACAATGAACTCTTCATTTCCCTTGATTGCTTCAAGACAATATCATCGAAGACTCTTTCATGACCATATCAAGTTCCACTATGAATATCATCTTGATCACCACTTGACCTTCTAAAAACTCCATCACAATCTCTTGAGAGGCATAATGAATTCTTCACTCTAGTTGCTTTCTTTAAGACTTGATCAACTGAAACCCAACACGTGAGCTCACCATGATCTTGTCTTGAATCATAACTTGAATTCTTCTCTTTGATTATTCTCTCAAACCCTTGATCCTTAAGAGTCCTCCATCATAATATCTTGAGAGGCACAATGAATTCTTCACTCTAGTTGCTTGCTTCAAGACTTGATCAACCTAAACCCAACACATGAGCTCACCATGATCTTGTCTTGAAACCATAACTTGAATTCTTCTCTTTGATTATTCTCTCAAGCCCTTGGTCCTTAAAATCCCAAATATGTTAGTCTTTGAGATCCTCCAATGAACTCCACCATGAACATAAGTAGATTAGGCATAGAAATCAATCTTGATGGATTCAATAGAAGTACTCGAAGACCAACTTGAAACCTCACTGGATATGGGATCTCGAGAGCCAACACCTAGGCCTCGTGATCACGGGGTATCCAGAGAGTTGACACTCGACCCCATGCACATGGTACAAGCCCATGTGCAAGGGGTATCCAAAGAAGGATACCATGGGGACTTCTTCAGATGCTTTGATGGCAGACTTTAGAAAACAACCCAATGCACTTCAAGCATCACTATGGAACATATCTTCATATAAGATTCAATGCACTTGATGCTCCATAGGAATTGTCATTTAACTCCAAAGCATACAACAAATATATCTTCATATATATGGACTTCATCCTTGATTCCATCCAATATCCTTGAGGTACTATCTTCATATATATGGACTTCATCCTTGATTCCATCGAATATCCTTGAGGCACCATCTATGGAGAAAACCTTCAAATATATCTCATTAAGAAACATTAGTCCATAGAGATTGTCATTTAATTACCAAAACCACACTTAGGGGCTACATGCCCTTTCAATCTCCCCCATTTTGGTAATTGATGACAATCTCAACAAGAGGGTTTATATAATGAAATTAAAACAAGTATGCAATCTATCTGAGAATAAATTGTATACTTGAGGTGGTTTTTATAGCCTCAAACATCACAAAGATAGTTGATGTTATCAAAACCGGTTGTACTAGCATCGAAATACTACACAAGAATTTGATGCTAGTAGAACCACAATATAGAGAGCAAACTCCCCCACAATATATGCATAGGAAATAACTTGGTGGAGTTTCCTCTATATACACATCCATGCAATGAGCAAGCACAACAAAAGTAGATAAGCATGAATGACAGGAACCAACCCACTTCACCTAAACCCTCTAAACTTCTCCCCCATTGGCAACAAGTGCCAAAATGGAAGAAAAATCTAGACGGCCAATATAGTATGAGTTCCTCCTTAATTTGTGCATTTCTCATATTGTGAGTGGAATCAAATGCACATATCCAGTTACGAACAAACTAAGAAATTCACACTATATTGAGGATCCATAGAATGCACCAAAATGATATGACAAGAGAATCAAACATTCAAAGGATCCAAAGAACATATTTTGGACAAGGGATAATGGAGATATCCAATATGATAATCATGCTAAGCATGGGTCCAAAATATATCCAACAATTCATGAGTGCAAACATATATGCAAAACATACAAGCACTCACTCAACAAGTACTAATCATGCTATGATGCAACATACACAATGTTGACTCTAATTTAAATAAATGCATGAAGTAAGTACTTGTTACCGAGAGAGAAAGCATTGGTTCAAGGGGCCCTTGATCTAGTACGCGAACATGAGGGACTTGTTCTTGTTCTTGGATAGGTACATGATCTCCCATAGCATCTTGCTCTTGTGTTGGGGGTGATGACTTCCCTTCTGGTCGATCCACAAGAGGGGCTCTTACTCCTTCTTCTTCTACATGGACAAGGGGTGTTTCTTGTGGAAGAATATGACCAATCCCCATTGTACTTGTAGCTTGGGAAGGAGCCTCATCACCTACAACACCTGAAACAAATTGCTCTGCATGGAAGCCGTTATTCTCATCACACTCCACATTCACCATTTCCTCAATACATCCCGTGGATTTATTGAGAGTACAGTAAGTGTGGGAGTTTGATGCGTATCCAACAAAAAGACCCAAATTTTGTATAACTGGGTTTACATGGTGAGAATGAAACAGTTACAACCGAACCGGGTTTTCATTTATCTTCTCTCTCAAATCAATGAATCAACCAAGCTTGGCTCTAATCATTTTCCATGGTGTCTCCACCTTCCTCATCAATAAGCCAAGCATCTAATGCTTCTCCAACGTACCTAAAACACATTAAGGTACAATTTGGTCCCCAAACTTATTGGGTCCAAAGTAGTTAGTCCAACCATAATACATAGGGCAAACTCCATATTAACTATGTGCAAAAGGATATGAACTTGAAGTTCATGCACACTTTTAATCATTAATGATTTGATGGAGTTTACCCTATATAGAGGGTCAAGTAGAGCAATCAAGGCATGAAAAAGTATATAAATAAATATGCATGCACATGCCTACCAAGATCCAAAGAGATACAATTTGGACAAAAGAACACTTAAATGAAGAATACTCCAAAAAATAACATAAAGCATTCAAGTTGTCCAAATTATATCAAGAGACGAATCCACATAGGACTGCAAGAAAAGTACAACATATGAACTAAGCAAAAACCAAAGAGCATATAGGATATACATTACACACATGCTCAAAGGCTTATCTCACTCAAGTAGATAAAAGATAGTACAAGCAGTGAGATAAGGCAAGTTGAAGCACAAGCCGAGAAGAAGATGATCATAAAATTCTACCACAAGAAGAAATACCAATTGGTATTTGGAATTTACACTCGGTGGTAGAATCCGAAGAAGCACAAGATCATAATCAACAACCACCCCGTGCGCACGGGGGTCAAAAGACCCCATGCACACGGGGTATCCAGGGAGTTACACAGTACCCCATGCGCACGGGGGTCAAAAGACCCTGTGCGCACGGGGTACCCAGAGAGTTACGCAACACCCCATGCGCACGGGGGTCAAAAGACCCCGTGCGCACGGGGTATCCAGAACTTTTCTGGTGCAACTTTCTGGATACCACGGCAAGCATACAAAAGAGGCAAATAACCACCTAAAAGAGATAACTAATGGATACTCTAAGAACCTGAATATCAAATGAGCTTGACATAGCACATAGTGAATAGATAATATTGAGTATTCATACTATGTGGCATTTCTCATATTCACATTTTGGGTTTGTGATGTGCACAAAACATAACACTCCCCCGTAATGTGATGATCCACTAATATCTCGCAAGAGCCAAACAACATACAAATAAGGCTCAAGACAACAAGCATCACTATATGATGTGCAATGCAACCTACACATGCTAGATAACACAAATCAAGCATACTAGAAAGCACAACATATAAATGCACATGCTAGATACAAAACCTAAGCATGCAAGGGGCGAGTAACTTTCAATGTAAGCAATAAAAATACAAGTTACCACAAGGAGGAACATTGGATAGATAATATGAAGATAATCCACATGACTTGGCTCGAACAAATAAATGGTGGATATCCTTTTCGTCATGAACTAGCCAAATCTCCAATGTCCTCCACACACCTATTGATCAAGTTTGAGCTTGATGGTCCCCAACCAAGTTGGGTCCTAAGAACTTAGTCACAATAGGCTTGGCAACCCAAATGGTCTTTTCCATTTCCAAACCACTTTGGGCACCAACAAACTTGGCAAACAAATTTCCAACAACATCCTTTCTAAGCGAATAATGATCATTGACTAGAGGAGGCTTAGGGATGTTACCGTTGCGACAAGATGAGGATATGTGTCCCTTCTCACGACAAATATAGCAACATGTGCTCCCCCTTCTCTTCTTCTTTATTTTCTCAACTTGGGGAGCATTATCTTTGTTCATCATTGCTAGTGGCCTTTCTTCAACATGAGGTCGACCTTGAGATTGAACTTGAGGACACTTCCCTTGATGCTTCACATTTGAAGCCTTCTTCTTCAATGGACAAGATCTCACATGGTGACCAACATTCTTGCACTTGAAGCATGTAATGTTGGTCAGATTCTTGACTTGATCTTGTCCCTTCTTCTTTCTCTTGGACTTCTTGTTGTTGGAGATGAAACCAAGTCCGCCCTTGTCATGAGGGGATTTTTGAACACTCAAGATAGCGTTGAGAGAGGTATTTCCTTCATGACATATTTCCAAGTCTTTCTTCAAAATAGTGACTTGGGCCTTGAGGTCTTTGTTTTCATCTACAAGGTTAGTATCAACAAAAGTACTAGAGGAAGTAGAAGCTTCATTGTTAGAGCAACAAGGCAAGGAGAGCAATTCATCACAAAAAATAGCAATAATATGTCTAGATGAATCACTAGGACTAGCACCTGTCAATAAAGCATTTTGAGTAGAAATAGTGCTAATGTCCACATGAGGCTCACACGATGTTACCTTATTCAAAATAGCCGCATGAGCTAACTTTAGCCTTTCATGGGAGATTAGAAGGTCATCATGAGAGCCCGAGAGCTTTTCATGAATTTCTTCTAATCTTCCATAATTGCTAGTTAGCAAAGCAAGTTGAGCCCTTAGCTCAACATTCACCTTCAAGATAGATGCTTCACAAGAAGTAGAGTTAGTAGCACAAGCATTGTTGACAATATGATAGGAGCTAGAAGAAACTAGAGACTTCACATGAGTAGCTTGAAGTTCCTCATAAGACTTAGAGAGTTTGGTGAGCTCTCCTTTGACATTCTTGTAGACAAGGTCAAGGTGCTCAAAATCCTCTTTAAGTTGATCATGAGCAACTTCAATCTCTTCTTTAGAAGATTCTAAGTCTCTAAGAGTTTCTAGAGCATCAAGAAGGTTACAATCAAGTTTTTCATTTTGTTCTTGCTCTTCGTGAAGTAAATCATTACACTTTCCAAAATGAGTGATAAGATCTTTAAACATCTCATAAGTGTTCTTATTTACCCCACGAAGAGAATTACCAATTTCATATATTTCTTGAGTCATATCCCTATCACATTCATCATTAATCTCATCAATATCATTACAAAGAGTAGCTGATACCTCAATATTACCTCTTGCCATGAGGCACATGTGAACATCGGAGGTTCGTGATGATTCTTTTGGAGAGGGAGTTTCTTTATCATCAAGAGTAGGATATCCATGTCCATCCTCTTGACACTCATAGCATTTCCTCTCCAACAAGGTGATGTCCTTTCTTTGCTCCTCTAGCAATTTCCTCATTAATGATGTGTGCACTATTTTCTCTTGTTTCCTCTACATGATTAGTTAAACAACAACTAGAGGAAATAGAAGCACATAGATCATGGAAACAAGGAGTATCAAGCATATCATCACAAAAGGTATTCAAGGAATCTCCAAATGATATGCATGGACTATCAACACAAGAATGTAAGTCATTTTTGCTAGATATGCTCATGTCCATAGAATCTACAACACTAGCATGTATACATGAAAGACAATCAATGTTTAGCACAACATCATCATCACAAATGATATTTCCACTCACCATGTCATTACCTTGGGACATGCCATATGATGGTGAGGTGGAAGAGGTAGAAGTGTCCAAGCACATGGATGAAGAAGCAATATGGAGATCTTCATGATTTGAAGATGTGGAGACCTCCTCAATTAACTTCTCCGAAAGATGATGAATATCAACAAGATTGGACCCACCATATATTTCTTCAAGTTTGGTCCACATATCATGAGCCGTCACACAAGTCACGATAGACTCAAATACTTTGAGGGATATAAACCGGATTATGGCATTCTTAGCACCCTAGCCACAAAGCATATCATCATTTTCCTCACTGGTTGGGAAAATGTCGTCCTTCCACGGAGAAGCCCCTACAAGAACAATTCGCACAAAACTTGGACCCATGGTCCGAAAATGACAAAGCATGCGAATTTTCCACAAGTGATAGTTTGTGCCACTAAAACAAAAAGTGTCATCATGCACTATACCACTAGTCGACATCTTTACTCTCTAGGCGGTGAAGCCTAGCAGGGAGAGACCAAAGCTCTGATACCAATTGAAAAGATCTAAATGACGACTAGAGGGGGGTGAATAGGAGTTTTAATACTTTTACGGATTTGGCTTTATCCTAATGCGGAATTAAACTAATGGATACTTTTCAAGCACAAATCCTAAATATGCTAGGCTCAACTAAGTGCACCAACAACCTATGCTAAACAAGATAGACACTTAAGCAAACTAGCAAGCACAAACTATATCATAAGATATGGAAATGAAGGAACAACTAAGCAATTCAACTATCACAAGATATATCAATATGGGCAAGTATGAATTGCGAAAAGTAAAGGGTGTGGGTATGAGATAACCACAAGTGAGTCGGCGACACAGATTTATCCTGAAGTTCACACTCGTGAGAGTGCTAATCTCCATTAGAGCGGTGCCAAAGCCAAAGCTCCGGGGCGTCACCAAGTGACTCACCGTATTCTCCCTTTCGAGTCACCCCCAACGAATGAGCCTCGGTTCACTCTGGGTTGGTCTTGAAGGCGACCACCACACTTTTACAAACCTCTACGGAGCACACCACAACCACGGAAGCTTCCGGAGGAACTTGACCACCTAGGCCACTTCAACACCCTTCCCCGGAGCACACCACAAAAGGAAGCTTCCGTGGGAACCTTGGCCACATAGGCCTCTTCACAATCTTCTCAATGTATCACCAAACCGTCTAGGAGGCGAAGCCTCCAAGAGTAATAAACTCATGGGCTCTCACACGAACAAATCGATGCGGGGACCTCAAACCAATGCAACAAATGCAATGCAAGGTCTAGCAACAAATGCTCAACTCACTCTCTCAATCTCACAAGATGCAACTCAAGAAAGTGGGAGATTGTAGAGAGGGGATGCAATGCAGGAAATCAACTAATGACTCCAAGATCCATCTACAAACCCCCTTCACTTATAGGGGAGATAGGGGTTTGGGAGAGGTGGTAAGAGGCTCAAAATGATGTTTAGAATGTGAATGAACAACCCCCCAACCGGTGGGAGGAAGGAGCCCTTAAATAGCCAAAACCCAAAACTAGCCGTTGGGGCTCAACGGGCAGTTCCTGGACACACCGTGCCCATGGGGGTTTAGACCCCGTGCCCACGGTACAAGCCCGCGTGCACGGGGCCCCGTGCCCACGGGGGTCAAAAACTCCATGTCCACGAGGTACCCAGAACAGCCTGCAGCAGCCCACTAAAACTGTGATAACTTTGGCATACGAACTCCGAATTCGATGATCTTGGGTTCGTTTTGAAGCTATGGAAAAGCCCAAGGTCCTCACATAGAGAACCAACCAAGATCAACAAGAAACAATGATGAAAGTAATGCAAAGGTTTGAGCTCTCTACATGTGACATGATCAAGCTACTTGCCCGAGAGTGCCTCTTGATAGTACGGCTATCAAACCTATAATCCGGTCTCCCTCCAAGCACCATGAGACTGGCAAAACTAGTAAAACCTAGCTAAGGTATACCTTTGCCTTGCATATTCAACTTGAGCTTGGTGATGACTCCAATGCTTGTCTCAAGTTGGAATCCCTTTCTTGTCCACAACCACTTGGTGAAGATGCTTGAATTGCTTCCTCATATTGCAATGAGGGAAGCCTTAACTTTAGCCCATCTTCACATGAGCATTATCATGATGTGGACCGCAAGCTTCAAAGCATATAACCTCTGGCTTCTCATCTTGCACTTGGACTCCTCGAACCCGATGACCATCACCACTTGATGTCGTCCACACATAGGCTACTTGAGATCTTTCCTTTTGATGCAAGCCCATGAGAAACACCTAACCCACATAGACATAACAAACACATAGCATGGGTTAGGTAACAAAGCACAATTCACAATTACTTACGATACCACTCGATCACTTGATCCCACATGGTACAATGTTTGCGCTTTGAGAGTTGACCATCTAGATATAATCTTTGAGCTTCATCTTGGTCAACCAACATCTTTACTCCAAGCTCCATCTTGGTTTCTTGAAAGCCACAATGAACTCTTCATTTCCCTTCATTGCTTCAAGACAATATCACCGAAGACTCTTTCATGACCATATCAAGTTCAACTATGAATATCATCTTGATCACCACTTGCCCTTCTAAAAACTCCATCACAATCTCTTGAGAGGCATAATGAATTCTTCACTCTAGTTGCTTTCTTTAAGACTTGATCAACTGAAACCCAACATGTGAGCTCACCATGATCTTGTCTTGAATCATAACTTGAATTCTTCTCTTTGATTATTCTCTCAAACCCTTGATTCTTAAAAGTCCTCCATCATAATATCTTGAGAGGCACAATGAATTCTTCCCTCTAGTTGCTTGCTTCAGTACTTGATCAACCTAAACCCAACACATGAGCTCACCATGATCTTGTCTTGAAACCATAACTTGAATTCTTCTCTTTGATTATTCTCTCAAGACCTTGATCCTTAAAATCCCAAATATGTCAGTCTTTGAGATCCTCCAATGAACTCCACCATGAACATAATTAGATTAGGCATAGAAATCAATATTGATGGATTCAATAGAAGTACTCGAAGACCAACTTGAAACCTCACTGGATATGGGATCTCGAGAGCCAACACCTAGGCCTCCTGATCATGGGGTATCCAGAGAGTTGACACTCGACCCCATGCGCATGGTACAAGCCCGTGTGCAAGGAGTATCCAAAGAAGGATACCATGGGGACTTCTTCAGATGCTTTGATGGCAGACTTCACAAAACAACCCAATGCACTTCAAGCATCACTATGGAACATATCTTCATATAAGATTCAATGCACTTTATGCTCCATAGGAATTGTCATTTAACTCCAAAGCATACAACAAATATATCTTCATATATATGGACTTCATCCTTGATTCCATCCAATATCCTTGAGGCACTATCTTCATATATATGGACTTCATCCTTGATTCCATCGAATATCCTTGAGGCACCATCTATGGAGAAAACCTTCAAATATATCTCATTAAGAAACATTAGTCCCTAGAGATTGTCATTTAATTACCAAAACCACACTTAGGGGCTACATGCCCTTTCAACTTGATTTGAAGTTTTATGATCATCATCATTAGCTTCCTCACTAATTGGTGTAGGTGTCACAGGAACCGGTTTCTGTGATGAACTACTTTCCAATAAGGGAGCAGGTACAGTTACCTCATCAAGTTATACTTTCCTCCCACTCACTTCTTTCGAGATAAACTCCTTCTCTAGAAAGGATCCATTCTTAGCAACGAATATCTTGCCTTCGGATCTGTGATAGAAGGTGTACCCAACTGTTTCCATTGGGTATCCTATGAAGACACATTTCTCTGATTTGGGTTCGAGCTTATCAGGTTGAAGCTTTTTCACATAAGCATCGCAGCCCCAAACTTGAAGAAACGACAACTTTGGTTTCTTGCCAAACCATAGTTCATAAGGTGTCGTCTCAATGGATTTTGATGGTGCCCTATTTAACGTGAATGCAGCCGTCTCTAAAGCATAACCCCAAAATGATAGTGGTAAATCAGTAAGAGACATCATAGATCACACCATATCTAGTAAAGTACGATTACAACGTTCGGACACACCATTATGCTGTTGTGTTCCGGGTGGCGTGAGTTGTGAAACTATTCCGCATTGTTTTAAATGTAAACTAAACTCATAACTCAAATATTCTCCTCCACGATCAGATCGTAGAAACTTTATTTTCTTGTTACGATGATTTTCCACTTCTCTCTGAAATTCTTTGAACTTTTCAAATGTTTCAGACTTATGTTTCATTAAGTAGATATACCCATATCTACTCAAATCATCTGTGAAGGTGAGAAAATAACGATACCCGCCGCGAGCCTCAATATTCATCGGACTAAATACATCAGTATGTATGATTTCCAACAAATCTGTTGCTCGCTCCATAGTTCCGGAGAACGGCGTTTTAGTCATCTCGCCCATAAGGCATGGTTCGCAAGTACCAAGTGATTCATAATCAAGTGATTCCAAAAGTTCATCAGTATGGAGTTTCTTCATGCGCTTTATACCAATATGACCCAAACGGCAGTGCCACAAATAAGTTGCACTATCATTATCAACTCTGCATCTTTTGGCTTCAACATTATGAATATGTGTATCACTACTATCGAGATTCAACAAAAATAGACCACTCTTCAAGGGTGCATGACCATAAAAGATATTACTCATATAAATAGAACAACAATTATTCTCAGATTTAAATGAATAACCATCTCGCATCAAACAAGATCCAGATATAATGTTCATGCTCAACGCTGGCACCAAATAACAATTATTTAGGTCTAAAACTAATCTCGAAGGTAGATGTAGAGGTAGCGTGCCGATGACGATCACATCGAGTTTGGAACCATTTCCCACGCGCATCGTCACCTCGTCCTTAGCCAGTCTTCGCTTAATCCATAGTCCCTGTTTCGATTTGCAAATATTAGCAACAGAACCAGTATCAAATACCCAGGCGCTACTGCGAGCTCTGGTAAGGTACACATCAATGACATGTATATCACATATACATTTGTTCACCTTGCCATCCTTCTTATCCGCCAAATACTTGGGGCAGTTCCGCTTCCAGTGACCAGTCTGTTTCCAGTAGATGCACTCAGTCTCAGGCTTAGGTCCAAACTTGGGTTTCTTCTCCTGAGCAGCAACTTGTTTGTTGTTCTTCTTGAAGTTCCCCTTCTTCTTCCCTTTGCCCTTTTTCTTGAAACTGGTGGTCTTGTTGACCATCAACACTTGATGCTCCTTCTTTATTTCTACCTCCGCTGCCTTTAGCATTGGGAAGAGCTCGGGAATTGTCTTGTTCATCCCTTGCATATTATAGTTCATCACGAAGCTTTTGTAGCTTGGTGGTAGTGATTGAAGAACTCTGGCAATGACACTATCGACAAGAAGATTAACTCCCAGTTGAGTCAAGTGATTATGATACCTAGACATTTTGAGTATATGTTCACTGACAGAACTATTCTCCTCCATCTTGCAGCTATAGAACTTATTGGAGACTTCATATCTCTCAATCCGGGCATTTGCTTGAAATATTAACTTCAACTCCTGGAACATCTCATATGCTCCATGACTTTCAAAACGTCGTTGAAGTCCCGGTTCTAAGCCGTAAATCATGGCACACTGAACTATCGAGTAGTCATCAACACGCGACTGCCAGGCATTCACAATGTGTCTGTAGTTGCCGGTGCAGGTGGTACACCTAGCGGTGCTTTCAAGACGTAATCCTTCTGTGCAGCAATGAGGATAATCCTCAAGTTACGGACCCAGTCCGTGTAATTTCTACCATCACCTTTCAACTTTGCTTTCTCAAGGAACGCATTAAAATTCATCGAAACAACAGGACGGGCCATCTATCTACAATCAACATAGACAAGCAAAATACTATCAGGTACTAAGTTCATGATAAATTTAAGTTCAATAATCATATTACTTAAGAACTCCCACTTAGATAGACATCCCTCTGATCATCTAAGTGATCACATGATCCAAATCAAATAAACCATGTCCGATCATCACGTGAGATGGAGTAGTTTTCAATGGTGAACATCACTATGTTGATCATATCTACTATATGATTCACGCTCGACCTTTCGGTCTCAGTGTTCCGAGGTCATATCTGCATATGCTAGGCTCGTCAAGTTTAATCTGAGTATTCTGCGTGTGCACAACTGGCTTGCACCCGTTGTAGGTGAGCGTAGAGCTTATCACACCCGATCATCACGTGGTGTCTCGGCACGACGAACTTTGGCAACGGTGCATACTCAGGGAGAACACTTTTACCTTGAAATTTAGTGAGAGATCATCTTATAATGCTACCGCCGAACTAAGCAAAATAAGATCTATAAAAGATAAACATCACATGCAATCAATATAAGTGATATGATATGGCCATCATCATATTGTGCTTGTGATCTCCATCTCCGAAGCACCGTCATGATCACCATTGTCACCGGCGCGACACCTTGATCTCCATCGTAGCATCGTTGTCGTCTCGCCAACTATTGCTTCTACGACTATCGCTACCACTTAGTGATAAAGTAAAGCAATTACAGGGCGATTGCATTGCATACAATAAAGTGACAACCATATGGCTCCTGCCAGTTGCCGATAACTCGGTTACAAAACATGATCATCTCATACAATAAAATATAACATCACGTTTTGACCATATCACATCACAACATGCCCTGAAAAAACAAGTTAGACGTCCTCTACTTTGTTGTTGCAAGTTTTACGTGGCTGCTACGGGCTGAGCAAGAACCGTTCTTACCTATGCATCAAAACCACAACGATAGTTTGTCAAGTTAGTGCTGCTTTAACCTTCGCAAGGACCGGGCATAGCCACACTTGGTTCAACTAAAGTTGGAGAAACTGACACCCACCAGCCACCTGTGTGCAAAGCACGTCGGTAGAACCAGTCTCGCGTAAGCGTACACGTAATGTCGGTCCAGGCCGCTTCATCCAACAATACCGCCGAACCAAAGTATGACATGCTGGTAAGCAGTATGACTTGTATCGCCCACAACTCACTTGTGTTCTACTCGTGCATATAATATCTACGCATAAAACCTGGCTCGGATGCCACTTTTAGGGAACGTAGTAATTTCAAAAAGTTCCCTATGCACACACAAGATCACGGTGATGCATAGCAACGAGAGGGGAGAGTATGTCTACGTACCCTCGTAGACCGAAAGCGGAAGCGTTTATCAACGCGGTTGATGTAGTTGTACACCTTCACGATCCGTCCCGATCAAGTACCGAACATACAGCACCTCCGCGTTCAGCACACGTTCAGCTTGATGACGTCCTCGCCTTATCGATCCAGCAAGAGGGGCGAAGTAGTAGATGAGTTCCGGCAGCACGACGGCGTGGTGACGGTGTTGGTGAAGAACAATATCCGCAGGGCTTCGCCTAAGCACTACGAAAACTATTGTGGAGGATAAACTAGAGGGGACGGGGTAGCCGGCACACGGCTTGGTGTTTCTTGATGTGTCTTTGGTGCTAGCCCTACCCCTCTATTTATATGTTGAGCCTTGGGGTCGAAACTTGGAGTAAAAGCCTCTACAAAGTCGGTTTCACCCGAAAGGCAAGAGTCGGACTCTAGGGCCAGACGCCAGTGTTCTCGGCGTCTGGACCCAGATGCCAGGGACCCTGGCGTCTGGCCCCTGGACTCCACAAAACTTCCTTTTGCGCTTTCCGAAAACCTTGTGGGCTTTCCCCTTTGTCCCAAATAAAATGTTCTCGTACCCAAACATTTCGGGAAACATCCGGAACCCCTTCCGGTGAATTCCGGAACCCTTCCGGAGACCAAACACTATTATCCCATATATCAAACTTTATCTCCGGACCATTCCGGAGTTCCTCATCATGTCCGTGATCTTATCCGGAACTCCGAACAACATTCAGTTACCAACATACATAACTCATAAATACTATATCATCAACGAATGTTTAAGCGTGCGGACCCTATGGGTTCGAGAACTATGTAGACATGACCGAGACACTTCTCTGGTCAATAACCAATAGAAGAACCTGGATGCCCATATTGGCTCCTACATATTCTATGAAGATCTTTATCGGTCGAACTGCATAACAACATACGTTGTTCCCTTTGTCATCAATATGTTACTTGCCTGAGATTCGATCGTCAGTATCTCAATACCTAGTTCAATCTCGTTACCGGCAAGTCTCTTTACTCGTTTTGTAATACATCATCCTGCAACTAACTCATTAGTTACAATGCTTGCAAGGCTTATAGTAATGTGCATTACCGAGTGGGCCCAGAGATACCTCTCCGACAATCGGAGTGACAAATCCTAATCTCGAAATACGCCAACTCAACAAGTACCTTTGGAGACACATGTAGAGCACCTTTATAATCACCCAGTTACGTTGTGACATTTGGTAGCACACAAAGTGTTCCTCCGATAAACGGGAGTTGCATAATCTCATAGTCATAGGAACATGTATAAGTCATGAAGAAAGCAATAGCAACATACTAAGTCATGAAGAAAGCAATAGCAACATACTAAATGATCAAATGCTAAGCTAACGGAATGGGTCAAGTAAATCACATCATTCTCCTAATGATGTGATCCCATTAATCAAATGACAACTCATGTCTATGGTTAGGAAACATAACCATCTTTGATAAACGAGCTAGTCAAGTAGAGGCATACTAGTGACACTCTGTTTGTCTATGTATTCACACATGTATCATGTTTCCGGTTAATACAATTCTAGCATGAATAATAAACATTTATCATGATATAAGGAAATAAATAATAACTTTATTATTGCCTCTAGGGCATATTTCCTTTAGTCTCCCACTTGCACTAGAGTAAATAATCTAGATTACACAGTAATGATTCTAACACCCATGGAGCCTTGGTGTTGATCATGTTTTGCTCGTGGAAGAGGCTTAGTCAACGAGTCTGCAACATTCAGATCTGTATGTATCTTGCAAATCTCTATGTCTCCCACCTGGACTTGATCCCGGATGGAGTTGAAGCGTCTCTTGATGTTCTTGGTTCTCTTGTGAAATCTGGGTTCCTTTGCCAAGGCATTGCACCAGTATTGTCACAAAAGATTTTCATTGGACCCGATGCACTAGGTACGACACCTAGATCGGATATGAACTCCTTCATCCAGACTCCTTCATTCGCTGCTTCTGAAGCATCAATGTACTCCGCTTTACATGTAGATCCCGCCACGACGCTCTGTTTAGAACTGCTGCAACTGACAGCTCCACCGTTCAATATAAACACGTATCCGATTTGCGATTTAGAATCGTCCGGATCAGTGTCAAATCTTGCATCAACGTAATCATTTACAATGAGCTCTTTGTCACCTCCATAAACGAGAAACATATCCTTAGTATTTTTCAGGTATTTCAGGATGTTCTTGACCGCTGTCCAGTGATCCACTCCTGGATTACTTTGGTACCTCCCTGCTAAACTAATAGCAATGCACACATCAGGTCTGGTACACAACATTGCATACATGATAGAGCCTATGGCTGAAGCATAGGGAACATCTTTCATTTTCTCTCTATCTTCTGTAGTGGTCGGGCATTGAGTCTTACTCAACTTCACACCTTGTAACACTCCATGGTATTACACACTTGGTTTAAGAAGACACCACCTCCGAGGTATTCATGCGTACTAAACTAATAGTACCGCAACACTCCATGGAACCAACACGAGAAATTTCGAGAAGAACTAGAGAGAGAGAGAGAGAGAGAGAGAGAGAGAGAGATCGACAAAGGGCTAACTTTTTATGTGTTCCTTAGTTCTCCCCCTCCCACCCATATATATACGTGCATGGGCCAAGGGGGTCGGTCAAACCTAGGAGGTTGAGTCCTCCTATGACTCCTGAGTGACTTGCCCCCAAAGAAAATCCTAGGTGTTGCCGACTTTGTCCCTTGTGGTACCTTGCCCCACAAGGTAGTAGGGGCGAACCGCTAGGAATCCTCCAAAATATTTTAGAATCTTCAGGACTCTTTCATGACCTTTCAGGACATAGCGGGGCCTTGATCACTATACCTACTTATCCTTATTACTGTTTTTTTACTCTTTTCTCATTTCATATTTCGTATCCCCGTGACTAACACCTTAGTCACCATGCTTGTATAGGTGGTGTTGGACACCGTAATACCGAGTGGATCCAGGGTGTATCCCTCCATCTCCGGAGTAGCAAATCCTAGTATTGACATAACGTGTACAACAAAGTACTTTTTGGGTAAACCTAAAAGTTACCTTTATAATACCTAGTTATAGAGTAATGCTTGTCAACCCAAAGTGACCATTCAATATCCAGGTCTACAATATTCTCATGGTTTAAGGACGCAAGTAAACGTTAACACTTTATATGAAAATACTGACAACATATTGACGACATGATCTTGCAGTATTTCATAAGTTGGGTCTATCCAACACCATTTTTACTACAATAATGTGTTCTTATTATTTTCACCATCCTTATTCCATCAACTATGCCCATGTTTAGACAAATAGAGCCATCAACAATACATGAGCTAGTTCAGAGGCCCGACTAGGGTTCTGTTTGCTATTTAATTTTTTACGCATGCAACTAGGTTTTCCTCCAAATCTCACATTCAAGAACCAATGCAATTGTAGCATAGAAATATAAACTTAACTATGAACACAGAAATAGAATCATAATAAGCTTATTATTGCCTTTAGGGCTTATTTCCAACACTTTGCTGCTTCGGCAAGCTTCCTGGTGCCCCCACTGGTGGAAAAAGGGCCTTTGGTCGCGGTTCGCAACTGCCATTAGTCGCGGTTGCGCAACCGCGACCAAATAGGCGCGACTAAAGGACCCCCACTTTAGTCGCGGTTGCTTAAGAACCACGACTAAAGGCCCGTCCACGTGGGTGCCAGGCGGCCGTCGGGGCGGAGGACCTTTAGTCGCGGTTCTTCTGGCCAACCGCGACTAAAGGCTGCCACAGGTTTAGGGTTTTAGCCCCCCCTAAACCTGTTTTCTGTTTAATTTGTATTGTTTTATTTCTTTTGTGCTTTATTTTAATTTTGAAGGAGTTTCACATATTCTACGGTACTACATACATGCATATGAATGTACAATTTCAAACAAATTTGAAATTAGAACCAAAAAGAATTCAAGAGGAATATACAATATATATTCAATATCATCGGATGACCATATACAATTTTGAACAAGTTTCCATACATAATTTAATGCATATAAAGTTCTACGTCCTCGTAATGGTGTTCTCCTTTAGGATGGAGGACTTCCCTGCTGAACCATCCAGCTAGTTCCTCTTGAAGTGGTCGGAAGCGAGCTTCTGGACTAAGCATCATCCGGAGGTTATTCCATACATAATTACGAGGACGTAGATACAAGTTTCCATACATAATTCTAGCTCTTTTTTGAATTCACCGACCTTTGTATCTACGAACCGTCTCCAAACCCTACGAGGCAAAGAAAATTAAATGAACAAGAGAGTTATTAGTTACTTGATATTAGGAAATGAACGAAATAGGCCGATCGATATAGAGCGCAAATGAATGAAAATAATTACTTCTGAAGCATTCTTCTCATGCCGCCCCAAAGCTTTGGATCCATATTCAGAGAGTCGTGGACGAGACATTCTGAGGTGTCAACTTTAATTACTAGCAGAATCCAGTGGAACCTGCGGACACGATACATGCACAGTACGTCATGCATAACTCATCGATTAGCCGGCCACATACCATGCATGGAGTAAACAAAAGAGAATGTGCTCAAGACAGAAACACTCACCCAAAATGGTAAGGAAATAGAATATCACTTTTGAGTTCCTGCTTTGTAAGAAACTGCCACAGGTCTGCCTCCATGTCGGCGGGGTGATGCTCCAACACATATCCATTAACGATGTGTGGGTCAATGAACCCAACATCATGGATGTTCCTTACTCTGCATTCCTTAATCTCCATTCTGCATGTATAATAGCTGACACAACAATATAGTTAGGACATATATATAGTGCAGGCAATATGAACGAGATGGGGTAGAAATAAATCACTTACAGAACGTAGCAACTGATGATAGATTTGTCGAGCTCGCGCAGATTGAAAAGCTGGAACAATTCACTCAGATGAATTTGTACGTAGTAATGTTTGAAGTGATGCTCATATCTAACTTCCGCATAAATATATTCTTTGGCGTTTTTATTTTTTATGTAACCCTTGTACCATTTCAGCAGACCTTTCATTTGTGGAGGTAGATCCTTTTCCTGCACAGGCTCGACGAGAGGCCCATTCTTCACATATGTAATTACTACCTCCTTCACTGGCGCCTCATCAAGGCCTAACAGTTCACGAAGAGTAATACCTAAGTTGGCCGCTTGTTCTCTGGCACTCGTTACAGTCAATCCATGTGTTGCTGCAGCTGCTATGATATCGGGGTCATCCGGACCGGCGGCTTTCACTATAAGCGGGGCAATCGATTGTTTACTTTGTTCCCCGAGCTGGGCAACTCGTTTCCCGCTTTTTTTACTTTCTAATTCCGTTTTCTCGGCCTCCTCCAAGGCTTTGTTCTCCTAGTTCTCCCCCCGCTCTTTCTTCTCCTTCAACATGAGTGCCTGCCTACGAAGTTCACGTGCATAGTCGTCAGGCAGATTCTTCGCGGCTTGGGACGGTGTGCTCAAAAATGACTTAGCCCACTTCTTTTGCTCATCAGAAAATACTGGCTTGGGCTTGGGCTCTCTTTTCTTCTTGCAGTCCGCCTTCCATTTCTCATGATCAGCAGCCGCGGCCGCGGCAGTTTCCTCGGCACTACGTTCCCAAGGCCTTGTGGGGAGAGGCTTCAGTGATGGCTCCGGTACCTTTGTGGTCTTAGGTACATAAGGGTCCGGGTTAATAATCCAGGACTGCTTCTGCTTCTTTGCCGGAGGTGGATTGGGGGGCGGCGTCTGATCACCCGCCGGACGAGGACTGGGGGGCGGCGTCTGATCACCAGCCGGACATTGTGGACTGGGGGGCGTCGGCTGATCACCCGCCGGACGAGGACTGGGGGGCGGCGTCTGATCACCCGCCGGACGAGGACTGGGGGGCGGCGTCTGATCACCCGCCGGACGTTGTGGACTGAGGGGCGTCAGCTGACGTGACGGAGGTGTAGGTGAACCGCCACCACCACCACCACCACCACCACCGCCGCCACCGCCACCACCACCACCGTAGGGGGGTGGACTTGTTGTCCTTGGCGCCTCGCCTGGAAACTTGATAAACTTCTTTTGCCATAGAATGAAATGGCGCTTGACATCTCCAAGTCTTTTCTCCCCTTCAGGTGTAGCAATGTCAATCTCTAGGTCCTCAAACCCTTGGACTATGTCCTCCACCGTGACACGAGCATAGCCATCTTGAATGGGGTTGTTGTGGTGGAGTGCTCCAGGTAAACATGGTAAAGCACTGCCGATGGCTACCTTCATGGACATGTTCCCGATAGGATAATACAGATGACATTCTTTCATCTCCTTTATATCGTCCACGGGGTAGCGAGGAGGCTCCGGTGCAGTAATTTCGACCACCAGAGGCTCCGGTGCAGTAATTTCGATCGTCGGTGCATCTGCACCAGCCGGTGGGGCCTCCGTGGAAGCCACGCTGCTTCTCCGCTGCTGGCTTCCGAGATCCGCTGGATGATCTTCATGCTGCGCCCGAGCTGCATCTCTTTCGGCTACTAGTACACTCACGGTTTTCTTCATCACATCCATTTCCGATGCCAACCGCGCCACAACATCTGCTTCCCGATCCATCTTTCTCTTACAGCTTCTGTAACCGTACGGGTCATCGTTCTGGGGGAACCCTATTTTCCACGGAATGTGCCCCACGCCTCGTACACGTCCTCCGTGTTCAGGATTCCCGAGGACTTTTGTCAGCGCGTCGTTCTCTCTGTTGAACTTGATCTTCCCCTCCTGAGCATCCCTCATTGCGTGTCGGGGTAAATAGCCACGGGTAGCCCAGCCGGCTTCCCCTGGCCCCTCAGAAAAAATTGTGAGCCCGTCCGGCTCATAAGAAGACTCAAGACTTAGGCCGACTCCCCCCTAGCCGGCTACCTTCCTAGCCGGCTTGGGGGGCGGCCCGCCCTTTCTACCCCCATGAAGAAAACTATGGAGGGCCGGCTACGACATGGCCGGCTGCGGCAGGGCCGGCTATGACAAGGCCGGCTATGGCACGGCCGGTTACCGCCGAGCCGGCTCCGATAAAGCAGTCAACGCCGTACCCGCGATGTCTGGGTCCACTCTGCGATGATGAAGCGGGGCGTGGCTACAGTGGAGCCTGCCACCCCCAAAACCCGGAGCACGCCAGGTACAGCGCGTCATGCGGGCAACTGCGGCCCGCCCGGCGCGGCACTGTAGCCTCGGCGGCTCCGACGCCGTCCTCGACGGGCCGCCAGCATGGCCCCCGAGGCGGTGGGCCCCTTCGGGCAGAGAGATGACGAAGGCGGCCGCACCCCCTCTCAAGCCGGCGAGACAGAGGACCGGCTTCGCGTAGCCGGCCTGCCGCCTTCCTCGAAGGAGACGCCCATTAAGGAGACAAGGTGCGGCGGGGCAACAGTAATCGCCCGCCAGGGCGGCGTTACTGTAGCCATGCTTACCTTGACCAAGCCTGCGCCAACAAACACGGAGCAACAGTAACCGGCCGCCGACAAGACCCTGGCCGGTGGGGCCGGCCTGTCGGCCCAGGAGCCGGCAGTCGGCGGGACCCACCAGCAGGCGGGCCCCAGAAGCCGGCAGAGAAGCCGACGAGCATAGTCACAGACGGCTGGGCCCCGCGCCCAGTCGGATTACCATTGTACCCCCGGGGGGTAGGCCTATATAAACCCCCCGGTGCACCCATGCAAAGGGTTGAACTCTCTTTCTAGACATAGACACTTACAAGGAGAAGAGGCAGGCTGTGCTAAGCCCTTCTTCCCCCTTCCATCCCAAACAGCTCAAGGAGCATTGTAGCCACCTGTGAACCTAGTAACCATGCGGAGACCCCGCAGAGCAGCAGTAGGGGTGTTATCTCCCCGGAGAGCCCTGAAGCTGGGTAAGATTCGCCGGCGTGCATGTCTACGCCTCATCCCGCTTCCAGGCACCGGCGACGTTCTTTTGGCCCCCGCAATGATAAGCCACCCGTTGGCATATGTCGATCCTACCACCCGACATTTGGCGCCCACCGTGGGGCCAGGTGCACCGTCGTCCGGAGACCTGTTCTGGACGGGAACCCTTTTCCTTCCTCGCGGGCGCAGCCAGCCTGGCTCGCCCGATGGCGCTTGCCGCGACGCGCTGCATGGTGTCGCTGACGCCTGCGCGGCTAGCGGCCTTGCCAGCCTCTTCGACAAGGCCCGCATCTCCGACGAGCTCGCCTCCGATGCGGGCACAGATCACCTCGCCAACCTCCTCAACCAGCTCCACGTCTCCAGCGAGCCCGCTGCAGACTTGGAGTCGGTTGGCTCCACCGACCCGATGCCCGTCGACTCCGACGCGGCATCCTACGACACCTTCCCCACCAACGTGACGGTCTACAATGACCCGCTCCCTCCGGCTGGCGATCGCGATTCTGACGCCCCCGAGGTGATGGTTATCGGCCTCGACGGCCCGACTGATGAGGGCGCCCGCGACTCCCCGCGCGCGGCAGCCCAAGACTTGTCCATCCCCCTTCCGGCCGACGCCAGCGACGAAGTTCTGGAGGCACGCCGCCTCGCCCTCCTCGCGGAGGGCCGGCGGCTGGCCTCCGTAAGACGCCTCACCGAGGCCTACCAGCGCGAAGCTGATTGCGCCGCCTTCGGCACGCCGGCTCCGGCTGGCCCTAGCCGGGCCGGCGCTGTCAGGCAATGCGGCGCCGTCATCGCCGACACGCTCGGCGTGGATCGCCCGGTCTACGCCACCCCGCTCGAGAACCTGCGCGCCGCCCAGGCGGCCGTAGACGAGCTAGACGGCTTGGAAGCCGAAGATCTCCCCCATATGACGCGGCGCATCCAGCAACTAATCGATGCGGCCGCACGACGGCACGAGGCCGACGCCTGCGCGGGGAGCCCTCCCCCGCGCTGCGAGCATGGCGCGACCTCCCGGTCGCCGACTACCAGCTACACCCGCGCGCGGCGCGAGAAAGAGCCGGCTTCCAGCCGAAGCCGGACCCAAGTCTCCATCGAGCGAGACGCGGACGGCCTTCCCCGAGCCATGGAATGGCGGGGCACCCCGCCTCCACCTCGAGCTCGCGGAGAAAGATATCCTACCCCGCCCCCAGTGGCTCACCCGACTCTCAGCGGCCGGCTTGGTCACCGGGAGGGAATCGGCGAAAACGACGCCCGCCACCGGATCGACCGCCTGGCCCGATCCCTGGCACTAGAAGAAGAAGACGATGTCGGCCCGCCTTGCTTCGGCCCCCGCATCCGCGACGAGCCCTTCCCCAAAGGGTTCTCGCTCCCGAGAGACACACCCAAGTATAACGGCTCGGTGAAGCCGGAAGACTGGCTGACCGACTACTCCACAGCCATCAGCATCACCAATGGCAACCGGCGCGTCGCCGTAAAATACGTGCCCCTTATGCTGCAGGGCACGGCGCGGACTTGGCTTAACAGCCTTAAGCCGCTCAGCATCAACAGCTGGGTGGACTTCACTGAAGCCTTCGTTCGCAACTTCACCAGCACCTACAAGCGGGCTCCCAAGCCCAGACAGCTCTCCCTGTGTGTACAGGGCCCAGCCGAGTCCACTCGCGACTACCTGACGCGTTGGGCCGAGCTCCGCAACTCCTATGAGGGGGTGCACGAGGTGCAAGCCATCGAATACTTCACAGCCGGGTGCCGAGAGGGCACCCTCCTCAAGCACAAGCTTCTCTGCGATGAGCCGACTACCCTCGACGAGCTCCTAAACATCGCCGACAAGTACGCCACCACCGACTCCTCGATGAAGACCGAGCTCCGGGTGGACGCATCCAGAAAGGTGCTAAATCCGGCGCCCAAAGCGCCGGCTAGAGACGGCGGCCGACGCCAGCACCAGAACAATCAAAAACGCAAGGGCCCTGCGCCGCCTCCCGCCAGTCGGCAGGTGGCCACGGTCGAAGACGCGCCGCCTGAAGGGCGGCCCGCACCCAAGAAGCCCAAGGGCGGCAGGCCGGCTTGGCAGCCGGCCTTCTCCTACGAGCAAACCCTTGATGCCTCGTGCAAGTTCCACAGCGGCGCGAAGCCGTCCAACCACACGACGCGCAAATGCAACTGGCTCGCCCGAATCTCGAAGGGCGAAGGGCTCGCGCCGACTCCGCCTGCCGGCCCGCCGCCGCCGGCTCCGCCGCCCAAAGCCGCCCGGCCCGCGGTTGACGCCGTGCAGGACGAGTTCCCCGACGAGCAAGCGTCTTATGTCGTCTTCACGAGCCAGCCCGAAGACCGGCGCTGCAAGCGCCGAGAGCAACAGGAGGTCAACGTGGCCGCCACCAGCCCAGCCGGCCACATGCACTGGTCGGAGAAACCCATCAGCTGGAGCCGGGCCGACCACCCAGAGGTGATGCCATCCCCCGGCTCCTACGCATTGGTCCTGAAGGCCACCCTCGCAACGGATACGCGCGCCGCACGCTTCTCCCGCGTGCTGATCGACGACGGAAGCAGCATCAACATCCTGTACCGCGACACCATGGAGAAGCTAGGCGTCAAGGCCAAGCAACTTGCGCCGACTCGAACGGTGTTCCACGGCATCGTACCCGGATTGTCCTGTGCCCCCATCGGCAAACTCAAGATCGATGTACTCTTTGGGGGCAAGGATCATTTCCGCCGGGAAGCAATCTGGTTCGAGGTGGTGGACCTGGATAGCCCTTATCATGCCTTGCTTGGCCGACCCGCCTTGGCCAAGTTCATGGCGGTCCCCCACTATGCTTACCTCAAGATGAAGATACCGAGCTCCAAGGGTGTCATCACCATCGCCGGCGACTACAAGAAGTCCGCCGACTGCGCCGCGGCCAGCAGCCGGCTGGCCGAATCCCTCGTGATCGCGGCCGAGAGGAAGACGCTGGACCGGGTCGTGGCCCTGGCCAGCAAGCAGCTAAGCCAACCCGCCGACTCCAAGGAGTATGATGCCCAAGGATCTTTCCAGCCGGCCAAGGAGACAAAGAAGATACAGCTCGACCCCGAGCACCCCGAGAGGTTTGCCGTCATTGGGGCGAGCCTGGACAGCAAATAGGAAGGCGAGCTCGCCGATTTCCTCTGTGAGAATCGGGATATCTTTGCATGGTCCCCCAAGGACATGCCGGGTGTTCCGAAGGATTTCGCCGAGCACAAATTGCACGTACGGGAGGATGCTAAACCAGTCAAGCAGCCCCTCCGCCGACTGTCAGAAGAGAAGAGAAGGATCGTAGGGGAGGAGATAGCCCGGCTCCTTGCAGCCGGCTTCATCATGGAAGTTTTCTTCCCCGAATGGCTCGCGAACCCGGTTCTCGTGCTGAAGAAGAATAACAAGTGGCGCATGTGTATAGATTACACGAGCCTCAACAAAGCCTGCCCAAAAGATCCCTTCGCTCTGCCCAGGATTGATCAAGTGATAGACTCCACAGCCGGATGCGAGCTGTTGAGCTTTTTGGATGCCTACTCGGGATACCACCAGATCAAGCTGAACCCGGATGACCAACTGAAGACCGCCTTCATCATGCCGTTTGGGGCCTTCTGCTACCTGACCATGACGTTCGGCTTGAGGAATGCCGGCGCCACGTTTCAGCGTTGCATGCAGAAGTGCCTCCTCATGCAGCTCGGCAAGAATGCCCACGTTTACGTGGATGATGTTGTGGTGAAGACGGAGAAGTGTGGCACTCTGCTGGAAGACTTGAAGGAGACATTCGAGAACCTGCGCCGGTTCCGGATCAAGCTCAACCCAGAGAAATGCGTGTTCGGAGTGCCAGCCGGCCAGCTCCTAGGCTTCCTGGTCTCTGAACGCGGCATAGAGTGCAACCCTGTGAAGATCAAAGCCATCGAGAGGATGGCGGTCCCAACCAAGCTCAGAGAGATTCAGAAGTTCACCGGGTGCCTGGCCTCTCTTAACCGCTTCATCAGCCGGCTCGGAGAAAAGGCTCTCCCCCTCTACCGCCTCATGAAGAAGAGCACCCACTTTGAGTGGAACGACCAGGCCGACCAAGCTTTCCACGAGCTGAAGAAAATGCTGTCCACGCCGCCTGTCTTGGCGGCACCGACTGAGAAGGAGCCCATGCTCCTGTATATTGCCGCCACTAGCCGGGTGGTCAGCACCGTCATTGTGGTCGAACGCCCCGAAGAAGGCCGAGCCCAGCCGGTCCAAAGGCCGGTTTATTACCTAAGCGAGGTGCTGTCCACCTCGAAACAAAATTACCCGCACTATCAGAAGATGTGCTACGGCGTGTACTTCGCCGCCAAGAAGCTGAAGCCGTACTTTCAAGAGCATCCCATCACGGTCGTATGCACTGCCCCGCTCGCCGACATCATAGGCAGCCGGGATGCATCCGGCCGGGTGGCCAAATGGGCCATCGAGCTGGCCCCCTACACCATCTTCTACCAACCCCGCACCGCCATCAAGACGCAAGCGCTGGCCGACTTCCTCGTCGACTGGGCCGAGACCCAGTACTTACCACCGGCGCCCGACTCCACCAATTGGTGCATGCACTTTGACGGATCAAAGATGCGCACCGGCTTGGGAGCCGGCGTCGTCCTTACTTCTCCAAAGGGCGACAAGCTCAGATACACGCTGCAGATCCACTTCGCCGCCTCCAACAACGTAGCCGAGTACGAGGCGCTCATACACGGGCTCCGGCTTGCCAAGGAGCTTGGTATTCGCCGGATCCTGTGCTATGGCGACTCGGATTTGGTGGTGCAGCAGTCTTCTGGTGACTGGGACGCCAAGGACGCGAACATGGCGAGCTACCGTTTCCTAGTACAGCAAATCAGCGGATACTTCGACGGATGTGAGTTCCTTCACGTGCCGCGGGCCGACAACGAGCCAGCTGACGCCCTGGCCCGAATAGGCTCCACGCGACAAGCAATTCCAGCCGGCGTCGCCCTGCAGCGCCTCTTGAAGCCTTCAATCAAGCCGTCTCCGGAGTCCGACTCCATCTTCGTGCCACCTAACCCCGAGGGGGCCGGGTCCGGCTCGAAGAATCAAGCAGCCAGCCCGGGGACTTCAATATTCGGCTCAGGAACTGCCGCACCCGGCCCGGGGACTGCAGCAGCCTCCCCGGGGGCTGCAGTAGCCGGCCCGGGGACTTCTCCAGTACAGGAAGCGGCGGCCGAATCTAGCGCTGCACTGCCCAACCCACCCACCCTGGTGGCTCTGGCCACATTGGTGGCTGAGGAGGTCGCCGCCCCATCATGGGCCCAAGCCATCCGCAACTTTCTGGTGAACCATGACCTGCCGACTGACAAAAATGAAGCAAGACAAGTTCAGCGCCGGGCTGGAGCATACACAATCGTCAACAGAGAGCTTGTCAAGCGCAGCACCACCGGAGTCTTGCAGCGATGCGTCGAGCAGGAGAAAGGCATCGCGATCCTCAGGGATATACACCAAGGAGAATGCGGCCACCACGCCGCATCAAGATCACTAGTCGCCAAAGCCTTCCGCCACGGTTTCTTCTGGCCGACTGCTTTGGACGACGCCAAAGAGCTAGTCAAACACTGCAAAGGCTGCTAGCTTTTCAGCTCGCAGCAACACATGCCGGCTTCGGCACTCAAGACCATTCCCATCACCTGGCCCTTTGCCGTCTGGGGATTGGATATGGTGGGCCCATTCAAGACGGCGCGCGGCGGCATGACACATTTGCTCGTCGCCGTTGACAAATTCACCAAGTGGATCGAGGCGAAGCCGATCAAGAAGCTGAATGGGCCGACTGCAGTGACATTCATTGCAGATATAACAACCCGGTACGGCGTACCGCACAGCATCATCACCGACAACGGCACGAACTTTGCCAAAGGTGCCCTGGCACGGTTCTGCGCTGCGCAAGGTATCCGGCTGGACCTTGCGTCAGTCGCCCACCCGCAGTCAAACGGCCAAGTGGAGCGAGCAAATGGCCTCATTCTGTCCGGCATCAAGCCTCGACTGGTCGTACCCCTGGAGCGTTCAGCCGGCTGCTGGCTCGATGAGCTGCCGGCTGTCCTATGGAGTCTGCGCACTACTCCCAACAGATCAACCGGCTTCACTCCCTTCTTCCTTGTATATGGTGCCGAGGCGGTCATCCCAACAGACATCGAGTTCGACTCGCCTCGGGTAACCATGTACACGGAAGCGGAAGCCAAAGAAGCACAAGAAGACGGCGTCGACCTGCTGGAAGAGGCCCGGCTGTTAGCCCTCAGCCGGTCCGCTATCTACCAGCAGGGTCTGCGCCGCTACCATAGCCGGAGGGTCCGCCCAAGATCCTTCCAGGAGGGCAACCTTGTGCTCCAAAGGCCCCTTCATCATCAGCAGAGCCTTGGGCAACGACGCCTACTACCTCATCGACGCGCAGAAGCCGAAGGCACGCAAGAGAGACGACTCCGGCAAGGAGTCGGAGCGACCGTGGAATGCAAATCTCCTTCGAAAGTTTTACAGTTAAAGCGCAGTATGTGTCATGCCCACTTTTGTATTTAGTATGATACAGTAGGCTCCCCGAGAAAGACTCGAGGACTGCCACCCGTTGTTTTATGAATGAAAGTTATCATGCGTATGATATTATCTTTTCATTTATTTTGTCCGGTACTGGGTCTGACGAGTCGGCCCGGGGACTGGCCGACTAGAGTTATATTAAGAGCCCTACCCGCAGTCAGACAAGTAACGTGTCGACACCCAGGCTTGGCTCTTGCTGAAATCGCAGCTCGAAGACCCGACTGCCCGGCTGGCAAGAGCCACCAACCGGAAAGGGTGCGCGCATGAAAAACGGCTAGGGACCAAACAGGCTCGCATATATAACAAAAGCCGGCTTGCTGCCTCCCGCCGACCGACTACCAGAGTAGCCGGCCGGCCGGCTTACATTCAGTTTACATCAAATCCAAGAAAACTCAAGTACTTGCCTTCCCAAAGAGGGAAGGCGGCAAAGGAAAGAGCCTAAGGACAAAAAGTACACTCGGATGAACGCCAACACATGCATATATTAATATATTACACAAAAAGCCTCCAGAGAGGTCGACATTCAGCATTGTTCGATACACCCCCAGTGGGTGGAATTGCAGAAACTTAAATTTGTCCAAAAAGAAAGACAGGGACAAAAAGAAAGGCAGATCAAGCCGGCAGGGCCGCAGACGAGCTGGATTAGGCGACGGAGGTAGTCGCGCCGGCTGAAGGAGCGGCCGGCTGGTGAACCTCGGCTTGATCGTCGTCTCCGGCAGAGGGCGCGCTCCTGCGTGGCTCGTTGCTAGAGGCACGATCGGCTGGGGGACGGTCGGCCGCCCCACCAGCCGGCTCGGCGTCTTCGCTGTCCTCTTCCTCGTCGTCCTCGCCCTCGTTGCTGGAGGCGATCTCTTCCGCCGAGTCCTCGCCGTCCGCCGGGTTCAGACCGAACCATTCCTCCGGCTGGGCGGCGCCATCATCGTTGAGCTCCGGCGCGAAGACGCTGATGTCGGTGCACTCGGCGATCGTCGAGGCGCGCTGCGCGATCGCCGGCCGCACCTCCTCCAGCTCGGCGTCGGCTTCCGACCGCCACGTCCGCAGCTGGTCCAGGCTTAGCCCTGGGTACCACGTGCGGACGAACTCCAGCGCGCGCCCGGCTCCAAGACGGGCCACGGACGCCTTCCAGGCCTCGAAGCGGCCGACTGCGACTTCAAGCCAGTCGGCCGTCCGGCTTGGTGTCCGGGGAATTGCCTGGCCGGGCCAGAGCGCGGCCAGCATCGTTGCCCCGGCGCGTTGGAGCCGGCGGAGCAACCGGTGGGCCGGTTGCAGCCGCGCCTGGATGGCGATAAGCTGCTCTGACAATGTCCGGTTCGCATCCGGCGGAATCACGACCCCGGCTTGACGGCGCTCCTCGCGGTAGGCTTCGATGGCTTGGGCGGCAAGGACAGACTGGCCGGGGAAGTACTCTGCGCAAGACAGCAAACACAAGTCAAAACAAAACCATAGGCGGCCGGCGAGTGGAAGAAGAGCAAGAAAGACAGCCTACCGTCAATAAGATCCTCGACCCGGCCGAAGCCTTCTTCCAGCGCCCGGCGCGTCTCGGCCCAGCTCGCCTCCCTGGCCCCGAACTCCGCCCTCAGGGTAGCCTCGTCGTCCTGCGCCTTTTGCAGGGCCGCCTTGTGGCTCTCCTCCCGGTCGGCCAATTTCGTCGCCAGGCGGTCGCGCTCTTGAGCCAAGTCAGCGTACTCGGCGTCCTTGGCACGAAGAGCGGCCTGCACCACGCCGAGTTCCCTCCGCAAGTCGGCATTGGCCTCTGCACGAGCAAGAAATAAAGAGAAAAATCAGCAAAGGGAAAGTCGTCAAGTAAGATCCGACCCGACTGCTCTGCAGTCGGCCCGGATCTCGGGGACTACACCCAGTGGGTGCGCTGCCGCGCCCCCACGAGAAGTTAACAGCGACAAAACACTTACGCCGGCTGCTGGCAAGGTCTTCGGTCCTCCGGCTTAGCTCCCGAGCCTGGGAGTTGAAGGCGGCCGCGCGAGAGTTGTGATAATCCTGAAGATCAGAAAAAACAGTCAACATAGTCGTCTAGTAAGATCCGACCCGACTGCGCCGCAGTCGGCCCGGATCTCGGGGACTACACCCAGTGGGTGCGCTAGCGCGCCCCCACGGAGAAAATTCAAAGGACCAGAGCAGTTAAGGAGTGAAGACTTACCCGGATTGCAGACCGCGTCGACAGAAACTCCTGAGTGAATTGCCTCAGGAGGCCGGCCTGTGCCTGCAGCCGGTTCCGAACTTCTTGGGCGGCGACGTTCAGCTCGCCGCTCCCTCCGCTGGGAGCCCACCCGGACGTTGCGGAGCTGGCCGCCTCCAAGGCATCTGCCGTCCGCTCGGCTCCCGCAGCTCGGCGCGTGTCCGGCGGGGCCGTGCCCATCCGGCGGGCCGACTCGCCGCTGGCTCGTTCTCTAGGCCGGCTCCGGCCTCGGGCGCGGCCCGGGCCGGCTCCTCCGGCACCGCCGATGATCGGCCGCCTTCGCCTACTCCGGCTGGCGCTGCTGGCGACGTCCTCTCAGCGGATCCCTCGACGACCTCGTCCCTCTGCACCGGCGGCTGCTCGGGGACAATCTCCTCCGCCGTGGGCAGAGGGACGTCCGGATCCAAGGTCTGGAGGGGGATGGCGAGCAGCGGAGTCTGGCTGCGCGCGCCTTCCACCTCCGCCTCCACCGCCGCCCGCTCCGATGGAGCCTCGGCCGCCGCGCTCGCTCGCCCTGGCGCCGTTTGGGCGGCCTCTCGCTCCGCCGTTGCCCGCTCGGCCGCCTCTCTCTCTCGGCGCGCCTCGCGTGCGTTGCGCTGCGTGGCTGCATTGAGTTCGGCGCGGGGGTCTACTCGGCGGGACCCTGAAGAACCGGCGCTCGGCCCGACCACGGAGCCGGCTGGGCCTGTCTCGAGGGAGAGCGGCACCCTGCTCAGGAAATCAGAAAACATTCAAGGAAAGAAAACTTCAGAATAACAAGCAAGCAGGCGGCTACTAGACTTACGCGGAAACTGACGGGGGCTTCTTCACCGCCTTCCGAAAGCGGGCCGCCTTCGCCGCCGCCTCCTCGCGCTTTGTGGCCGCGGCGGAGGCCTTCGGCTTCTTCGGCCGGCTTCCGAAGAGCGGGAGCGCGGCCCGGCGTTTTCCCTTCCCACCACCGGCAGTCGGCGCGGCAGACGAGCTCGCGCCGCGGCAGTCGGTTGCCGGCTGGCGGCGCGGGAGTTCTTCGGCTTCAAAATCGTCCGTCCAGTCGTTGAAACTGGCCGAAAGCCCGGTGCCACCGAGCTCGGCGGCACCCCCCGTGGCGGCGTCCTCCATGGCGACGGCGGAGAGATCCGGGTCGTCGGGGTCATCCACCGTGCGGTCCGGGGCGTACTCTCGGTCGACTCCGGCTGCCCCGGCTGGCAGTGGGAGGAGAGGATTCTGATGAAGGAGGAAAGAGAAAAATGGTCGCCTGGTCAGAGGCCGGCTAACCCAAGCCAGCAGACGACGAGAGGAAAAGCTTACCACAGGCGGAGGCTGGGCGCGGGAGTACGGCGCCTTGCCAAATTGCCACTCGTCGGTGAGCTTCAAGTTGGCGACGTAGTTCGCCATCAGAGCCACCTCGGCGTGCGGCATCTCCCAGGTGCTCAGCCGGCAGGGGTCGAACCGGCCGCTCATCTGGCACATCATGTGCGGTCGGCTTTGAAGAGGCAAGATCCGGCGCTCGACGAAGGCGGTTACCAAGTCGAAGGCGAGCAGACCTTCCGACTGAATCATCACCCGAAGCCGGGAGATGGAAGCGTTCCCCGCTGGAGACAGGGACTTCGACCGATAGCCCCAGGTCCGCCGCTTCCCAGTCGGCGGGCCGGCTATGTAAGCCGGCAGATTGACGTAGTCGCCGTGCCGGGCGACGTTCTTGACGTAGAAGTAAGACTTCTGCCACAGCTTGACCGACTGGATCAGAGGAATGTGGGGGAAAGGGTTGTCGTCGCAGGCCCTCTTCATCGCGATGAAGGCGCCACAGGGAGCCGGCACGCCGGCGGAGACGGTGCCGAGCTTGTTCTGGAACAGTTCCGCCCAGAGCTCCAGCGTCGGCAGCACCCCCAAGTACCCTTCGCAGAGCGTGACGAAGGCCGAGAGTTGGAGCACTACGTTGGGTGTGATGTGGTGCGGTTGAAGGTTATAGAACTCGAGAAATGACCGCATGAAACTGCTCGCCGGGAAGCTGAAGCCCCGGAGGAAGTGCGTGCGGAAGACGACGCGCTCGCCTTCCTCCGGCGCCGGCGAGACCTCCTTCGCGGGCGCCAGGCGCACCTGCATGAGGTCGGCGGCGGGCAGACGCCGGGTCTGGCGGAGGAACTCGATGTGCTCGTCGTGGACATTAGACCCGTCCCACGAGCTCGACAGAGCCAGCGACATGGCGGCGTGGGAGGGCTACGGCGCGAAGCTGCGTCGGGCGCGAGGAAGAAGAAGAAGAGGAAGAAGAAGAGCAGGGGGGATGGGGAGCGGGGGAGCGAGCAGGCCCGTGCCTCTCCCCCACCCCTCCTACTTGTAGGCGCGTGCGCCGGAGACGAGGAGGCGCGGCGTGGGGGATCGTGGGGATCGATCGTGCCCATCTCCCCCACGCTCGCGTTAATTACGCGCCTTGATGACGGGGGGTAACGGCCGCGGGGAGGCGAGCAGCCCCCTCGGGCCACAGAAGATCTGCGCCCGGGCCGAGGTCAGGGAGTGGCGGGCCCAGGCCTGCGGCGGCGTCCCGTCGCGCGCGTGCGACGGCAGGACTTCCCCGCCACGTGGCTCGTTGTGGGGCCCGCGGCCGGCCCGCGGGTCAACCACGGTCGCCCTAATAAAGAAAAGCGCTCTGAAGTCGGCTGCAACGACGCAGTCGGCCCCTCACGGTATGAAGCCGGCCAAGCTTCCCGTCCTACCGTCTGCCGTGAAGCTCGCCCGCCTTCGGGGACTACTGTCGGGGTAAATAGCCACGGGTAGCCCAGCCGGCTTCCCCTGGCCCCTCAGAAAAAATTGTGAGCCCGTCCGGCTCATAAGAAGACTCAAGACTTAGGCCGACTCCTCCCTAGCCGGCTACCTTCCTAGCCGGCTTGGGGGGCGGCCCGCCCTTTCTACCCCCATGAAGAAAACTATGGAGGGCCGGCTACGACATGGCCGGCTGCGGCAGGGCCGGCTATGACAAGGCCGGCTATGGCACGGCCGGCTACCGCCGAGCCGGCTCCGATAAAGCAGTCAACGCCGTACCCGCGATGTACGGGTCCACTCTGCGATGATGAAGCGGGGCGTGGCTACAGTGGAGCCTGCCACCCCCAAAACCCGGAGCACGCCTGGCACAGCGCGTCGTGCGGGCAACTGCGGCCCGCCTGGCGCGGCACTGTAGCCTCGGCGGCTCCGACACCGTCCTCGACGGGCCGCCAGCGTGGCCCCCGAGGCGGTGGGCCCCTTCGGGCAGAGAGATGACGAAGGCGGCCGCACCCCCTCTCAAGCCGGTGAGACAGAGGACCGGCTTCGCGTAGCCGGCCTGCCGCCTTCCTCGAAGGAGACGCCCATTAATGAGACAAGGTGCGGCGGGGCAACAGTAATCGCCCGCCAGGGCGGCGTTACTGTAGCCACGCTTACCTCGACCTAGCCTGCGCCAACAAACACGGAGCAACAGTAACCGGCCGCCGACAAGACCCTGGCCGGTGGGGCCGGCCTGTCGGCCCAGGAGCCGGCAGTCGGCGGGACCCACCAGCAGGCGGGCCCCAGAAGCCGGCGGAGAAGCCGGCAAGCATAGTCACAGACGGCTGGGCCCCGCGCCTAGTCGGATTACCATTGTACCCCCGGGGGGTAGGCCTATATAAACCCCCCGGTGCACCCATGCAAAGGGTTGAACTCTCTTTCTAGACATAGACACTTACAAGGAGAAGAGGTAGGCTGTGCTAAGCCCTTCTTCCCCCTTCCATCCCAAACAGTTCAAGGAGCATTGTAGCCACCTGTGAACCTAGTAACCACGCGGAGACCCCGCAGAGCAGCAGTAGGGGTGTTATCTCCCCGGAGAGCCCTGAAGCTGGGTAAGATTCGCCGGCGTGCATGTCTACGCCTCATCCCGCTTCCAGGCACCGGCGACGTTCTTTTGGCCCCCGCAATGATAAGCCACCCGTTGGCATATGTCGATCCTACCACCCGACATTGCGTCAATAAGGGCTTGGGTGCGTTTAATTATTTTGCCCCGGTAAACACACTCCCCTGTCTCCGGGTTCAGCGTTCCCCCATGCCCGTACCACCAGCTTTTGGCCCTTGGGTCCCATCCCTCCGTACCTGGACGGATTCCTCGCGCCCTCAGCTCGTTCTCCATCTTCTCCAACCTAGGCACCCAAAGGCGATACCCTCCTGGCCCCATAATATGATTGTACTCCTTCTTAGTCGCATTTTCCTTATTTTTTCGATATTTGAATGAACTGCTCCGATTTCTTTTGCTTCACAAATTCTGGCCAATCATGTTTCAGTTTCTCATATTGTCCTTTGAAATCCGGAGTCTTGTTCTGCTTGACAAAGTCATGGGCTAGATTTTGCTTGAATTTCCGGAATGCGTCGGCCATCTTATGAAGAGCGAACTGTTTGACTAGCCTCCTCCTCTCCTTGTTTTCCTCAACCTTGTTACCCTCCTCATCGAATTTGTTGTATTCCGGAGGTAGAACGAAATGTTCCATAAGCTTCTTGAAGCAATCTTTTTTTGTTCTCTTATCGACAAAAGTGAAACTAGCAATTCGTGCCTTCTTTGGCTTATTCCACTCCTGGACGGTGATCGAGACGTTGTCTCTAACAACGGCTCCGCATTGGCTGACAAACTTGGTGGCGTTCTTGCGGGGCTCTAGCGGCCTGCCGGTTGCACTGTCGACAACCTCGATGGTGCATGTTTCTCCTTGTTTCATCGTCTTGGTTGCGCCACGCTTTGACGACGTACTCGATTGTTTCGACGATCCGGCCGAGGGCTAAAATAAGAAAGAGAGTCGCGCGCGTTAGTACACACATATTTATTCAAATCAGTTAGTTTGTATCACCAGAGGCTCAATGTATATATATACCTCGGCGCCGGAGGTGGTTGCTACTTCCATTTGAAGATCGTCGTTTATCGACGTTTGTTCGGCATCATCTTGCTGACGGCGCTCTTCATCTTCACCGTCAAGGTTCAGATAAGAAGAGATATCATCTTCTTCTTGTCCAGTCGGCACATATAGAATATCGCCGTTTATGATGCCGAACATATGTGCTTCACCGTCCGGATCATAGTTGTCCATAATCGGGTCAGCTCTATCGTCCGCCATTATGTCAGTCCTGAAAACATGTAGTTAAAACAAATTAATTAAGTGAAGAAGGGGGGCGGTGGCGGTGGCGGTGGCGGTGGCAAAAGGGCGGTGGCAAAAGGAGGGGGCGAGGAAGGGGTGGGAGAGGGTTTACACTCAAGTTGTAATAGGGTTTACAATAAAGTTGCCACGACATGTTTAATATAGTTTTTTATTCTAGATTTAAAGTTACCATTTTATTTAAACTAGTTTTCGCGGCAATCTTTATTAATCGGCCATGACAAATTTAATTCATGTATCATGGCAGCTTTTGATAATTCATCATGGCAAATTGAGTTTATAGATCATGACAATTCTAGTATTTTGAACATGAAAAACATTTTTGTATGAACCATGGCAAATTTTAGTACATGTATCATGGCAAATTTAAGTAATTCACCATGATAGTTTTAGTTTATAGTTCATGCCAAATTTGAGCCAGTGACCATGCATTGTTAAAATAACTGATGACATATTTCTTTTTTTACTTATGAATCATGTCAAAATTATTTGATAGATCATGGCAAATTTTAGTAATTCATCATGGCAAGTTTAGTTTGTCAATTTATTTTTTATAACATCTTAAAGTTTATTTTAAACATATCAAGTTTTAAGTTATTTTACCGTTTTTGTTAAACTAATTAACTAGTTAAAATTAAAAAGAACAAAAAAAAGAAAAAAAGAAAAAATTCCGGTGGGCGTTGAGGGCGGGCCGGCGGCGCCCTCTGTCTGGCGGTTGAGGGCGGGCCGGCGGCGTTGAGGGCGGGCGAGCGAGGCGGCGCGCGCGGTGGGCGAGGGAGGCCGGTGATAGCGGCCGGCGGCGCCGTACGTGGGCGAGAGGGGGCGGCGCGCGTGGGCCGGGGCGGGGCGCGGTGTGCAAACATACGGCGGACGGGGCGGCCGGGGCGCGAGAGGACGATGACAGCGCGGCGGGCGGCGTCGAGGGCGAGGGCGACGGCGGGCGGCGTCGAGGGCGAGGGCGACGGCGGCAGGCCTTCGGCGCGGCAGAGAATCGGAGAAGACGAGAAATGGAGGCGAAGGTTCGGGCCCTTGTATTTATAGCCCCCCCCCCTTTAGTCGCGGTTGGGGAGGCGACCCGTGACTAAAGGGTAACCTTTAGTCGCGGTTGGCCAGACCAACCGCGACTAAAGGGTTTTTTGCGGGTTTTTGCGTTCCCGCGCGCAACGACCTTTAGTCGCGGTTGGCCAGGCCAACCGCGACTAAAGGTATTTTTGGCGGGTTTTTGCGTTCCCGCGCGCAACGACCTTTAGTCGCGGTTGGCCAGGCCAACCGCGACTAAAGGTATTTTTCAAAATACTTTTTCTTTTTCAAAATCTTAAAAATACAAATAATATATCAAAAAATTCAGAAAAATAAAACTAATTCAATTCAATATGTTAAAAACACAAATATTATATCAAAAAATACAGAAAAATAAAACTAATTCAATTCAATATGTTAAAAATACAAATAATATATCAAAAAATTAAGAAAAATAAAACTAATTCAATTCAAAATGTTAAAAATACAAATAATATATCAAAAAATTCAGAAAAATAAAACTAATTCAATTCAAAATCTTAAAAATACAAATAATATATCAAAAAATTAAGAAAAATAAAACTAATTCAATTCAATATGTTAAAAATACAAATAATATATCAAAAAATTCAGAAAAATAGAACTAATTCAATTCAATATGTTAAAAACACAAATATTATATCAAAAAATTCAGAAAAATAAAACTAATTCAATTCAAAATTCTAAAAATTCAAATAATATATCAAAAAATTAAGAAAAACAAAACTAATTCAATTCAAAATGTTAAAAATACAAATAATATATCAAAAAATTAAGAAAAATAAAACTAATTCAATTCAAAATGTTAAAAATACAAATAATATATCAAAAAATTCAGAAAAATAAAACTAATTCAATTCAAAATCTTAAAAATACAAATAATATATCAAAAAATTAAGAAAAATAAAACTAATTCAATTCAATATGTTAAAAATACAAATAATATATCAAAAAATTCAGAAAAATAGAACTAATTCATTTCAAAATTCTAAAAATACAAATAATATATCAAAAAAATTCAGAGAAGTTCTTCCCGGCCGCCTCTGTCTTCCCACAAGTTCTTCCCGGCCAGTCTTCCCGTCAGTTTTTTCCCGCCTATGTCTTCCCGCCATTTCTTCACGCCTCTGTCTTCCCGCGTATCGATGCTCCTTTTATAGGCACGGCGCCGCTTCTGCTTTGTGTTGTTCCTCCGACAGGGCGTCGTGCGCTACCCACGCGTCCTTATCCTGCCGACAGCTTTAGTCACGGTTGCACCCTCCAGCCGGGACTAAAGCTTACCCAAACGTCCTTATCCCACCGACAATTTTCTTAGATGACACAAAAACCACATTTAGTCCCGGTTGCACCAACCAGCCGGGACTAAAGGTTAGATGACCAGCTCTGGATTCCTCTTCTTTCCGCCATTTCTTCCCTGTCTTCCCGCCTCTTTCTTCCCACCACTTTCTTCCCGCCTCCTGTCTTCCCGCTCCCATTTTTCCCACCATTTCTCACTACATATATGTAGCCCGGCTTGGCCAGCATTATCACATCTCTACAATCTCTCATCACTTTCTCATGGCTTCCACCGCACCCACTCTAACCTACCAGCAGGTGGAGGAGCTTTGCGCCTCGAACTACCCTTGTCCACCGGGCTACCGCGTCCCCACCGGCTGGAGCCTAAGCGCCGGCGGCGTGCCGGTCCCTTCCGTCCCTCAGGGTACTGCGCGCCGGGCGGCCATCACGAACCACTACTACCTCGACCTCACGCCGGAGCAGTGGATGAATCCCCGCTGGCATCCCGATAACCAGCATACTTGGGACGCCTTCTTCATCAATCGGCGTGAGAGGGCGCTCGCCAGGTATGAGGAGGACGGTCTGCCTCCTGGGAACTTCCACGAGGCCGGCCGTCGGCTATGGTGGTACGGCCGGACTCTGCAGAGCGTCATGGACTACATCACGGCCGGCGATATCCCCCGCCTGCGCTACCCTCAGTTCGAGCCACGAGCGCCGCCCGACGACAGCGACGACAGCAGCGACGACGACAGCGGCAATTTAGAAGGTGACGACTACCAGTACAACGACGGCGGCTATGAAGACTACGAGTATGCATATTATACGCCTAGGCAGGAGTATGACTAAATCACTCCAAATTTCATGTATCATCAGTGGTATCTCGAATCATTCGAAAATGGACACCAAACACATCACGGGTAATATAATTCACATGATCCATTCAACAAAGTTTGGTACAATAAATTATTACACATCATTTCTTCCCTTGTGTCCCTGCTTGCTTACGATTGTGCCGTATCGATGGAGCATCCTCATCATTTAACTTAATGCTTGGGTCGGTGTTCACTTTGAAGGGCGGAATTTCAGCAAACATATTATAATCTTCTGACATGTCTGTCTTGTCCTCCACTCTCACGATGTTTCTTTTCCCTGAAAGAACAATGTGGCGCTTTGGATCATCGCATGATGTACTGATCGTTTTCTTATCTTTCCGTTTATTCGGTTTGCTACTCATGTCCTTCACATAGAAAACCTGAGCGACATCTTTCGCTAGGACGAATGATTCGTCAAGGTAACCAAGATTGTTGAAATCCACCATTGTCATTCCGTATTGCTGGTCCACCTTTACCCCACCTCCTGTTAGCTTGAACCATTTGCACCGGAACAAAGGGACCTTAAAGGAGGGTCCATAGTCAAGTTCCCATATCTCCTCTATGTAACCATAATATGTGACCTTTTGCCCATTCTCGGTTGCTGCATCAAAGCGGACACCACTGTTTTGGTTGGTGCTCTTTTTATCTTGGGCGATCGTGTAAAATGTATTCCCATTTATCTCGTACCCTTGGAAAGTCGTTATAGTTGAAGATGGTGTCTTGGCCAACATGTACAGCTGATCTACAATATCATTGTCATTCATTAAATGTTTTCTCAACCAACTGCCGAAAGTCTCCATGTGGGCCTTCCTAATCCAGGATTCAGGCTTCCCCGGGTTGTCCGAGCGTAAAATATTCTTGTGTTTCTCAAAGTACAGAGCCACCAAGCTGGAATTGGTCAGTACAGTGTGGTGTGCTTCAGTCAGAGAATGGCCGTCCATACATATCGTTGATTTCCTTCCGATCGTGCCTTTTCCACTTAGTCTCCCCTCGTGCCGCGATCGAGGAAGACCAATCGGCTTAAGGTTAGGAACAAAGTCAACACAAAACTCAATTACCTCCTCATTTCCATAGCCCTTGGCGATGCTTCCTTCTGGCCTAGCACGGTTACGAACATATTTCTTTAATACTCCCATGAACCTCTCGAAGGGGAACATATTGTGTAGAAATACAGGACCAAGAATGAAAATCTCTTCGACTAGGTGAACCAGGAGGTGCGTCATAATATTGAAGAAGGATGGCGGGAACACCAACTCGAAACTGACAAGACATTGGATCACATCGTTCTGTAACCGTGGTAGAACTTCTGGATTGATTACCTTCCGAGAGATTGCATTGAGGAATGCACATAGCTTCACAATGGCTACTCGAACATTTTCCGGCAGGAGCCCCCTCAAAGCAATCGGAAGCAATTGCCTCATAATCACGTGGCAGTCGTGAGACTTCAGGTTTTGGAACTTTTTCTCCGCCATGTTTATTATTCCCTTTATATTGGACGAGAATCCAGACGGGACCTTCATACTGCTCAGGCATTCAAAAAAGATGACCTTCTCTTCTTTGGTCAGAGCGTAGCTGGCACGACCTTGAAACCATTCCGGATGCCGGTCATCAGGGTCTTTCAAACGTTGCTGGTCCTGCCGTGCTTCCTTTGTATCATTTGTCTTCCCATACACGCCCAAGAAGCTTAGGAGGTTCACGCAAATATTCTTCGTAACGTGCATCACGTTGATTGCAGAGCGGACTTCTAGGACTTTCCAATATTCTAGCTCCCAGAATATAGATTTCTTCTTCCACATGGCTGCGTGCCCGTCAGCTCCCTTCGGAACTGATTGTCCGCCAGGACCCTTTCCAAAGATGACTTTCAAATCCTTGACCATATCAAATACCTCAGCACCAGTGCGTTCCGCAGGCTTCGGCCGGTGATCTGCCTTGCCGTTGTAATGCTTGCCTTTCTTTCTTACTGGATGAATTTTTGGAAGAAATCGACGATGCCCAAGGTACACGTTCTTCTTACAATTTGGCAAATGTACACTTTCAGTCTCATGTAAGCAGTGCGTGCATGCATTGTATCCCTTATTTGACAGTCCCGAAAGGTTACTAAGAGCAGGCCAATCGTTGATGGTTACGAAAAGCAACGCTCATAGGTCAAATTCCTCTTCTTTGTGCTCATCCCACACACGGACACCAGGTCTGCCCCACAGCTGTAAAAGTTCATCAACTAATGGCCTTAGGTACACATCGATGTCGTTGCCGGGTTGCTTCGGACCTTGGATGAGCACTGGCATCATAATGAACTTCCGCTTCATGCACAACCAAGGAGGAAGGTTGTAGATGCATAGAGTCACGGGCCAGGTGCTATGGCTGGAGCTCTGCTCGCCAAAAGGATTCATGCCATCTGTACTTAGACCAAATCTTATGTTCCTTGCGTCAGCTGCAAAATCTTTGAACTCTCTGTCGATCTTTCTCCATTGCGTTCCATCTGCGGTGTGTCTCAACTCCCCGTCCGACTTACGGTCCTCTTTGTGCCATCGCAACAACTTGGCATGCTCTTTGTTCCTGAACAGACGTTTCAACCGTGGTATTATAGGAGCATACCACATCACCTTGGCGGGAACCCTCTTCCTGGGTTTCTCGCCCTCAACATCGTCACCAGGGTCATCGCCTCTGATCTTATAACGCAATGCAGTGCATACCGGGCATTCATTCAAATTCTCGTATTCACCGCGGTAGAGGATGCAGTCGTTGATGCATGCATGTATCTTCAAAACCTCTAAACCTAGAGGGCAGACAACCTTCTTTGCTTCGTACGTACTGGCGGGCAACTCGTTATTCTTTGGAAACATATTCTTCAACATTTTCAGCAAGTTTTCAAATGCCGAGTCAGCTACACCTGCCTGTGCCTTCCATTTCAGCAAATCCAGTGTGCAGCCCAGCTTTTTCAGACCATCATCGCATCCGGGGTACAACGACTTTCTGTGATCCTCTAACATGCGATCCAAATTCTCCCTCTCCTTTTCAGTTTCGCAGCGTCTCCGTGCATCAGCAATGGTCCGACCAAGATCATCAACGGTCTCATCACGTGCCTCTTCTTCCCCTTCACCTTCCCCTTCACCTTCAGCATCCTCCATGAAAGTATCACCAAAATGAGCAAGATAGCTTTCATCGATGAAATCATCCCCTTCTTCATCTTCTTCCATTATAACCCCTCTTTCTCCATGCTTGGTCCAACAATTATAGCTTGGCATGAAACCGTGCCGAAGCAGGTGCAGGTGAACTTCTCTTAAGGAAGAGTAACCCTTCTGATTCTTACAGTCAACACATGGACAGATAACAAAACCCTTCTGCTTGTTCGCATTAGCCACTACGAGGAAATCTTTCAAACCCGTAGTGAACTCGCGGGAGAGTCGGTTACCGTACATCCATTGCCGATTCATCTGCATTATTATAATATAAAATATATAATTAACCATCATGCATTTGTTAAACTAACTAGCTATAAACAATAGAAATTAAACAATGAACAACACACATGCATATTTTATCAATGACACACATGCATGAAAGGTTCAAGTTGCTAACCGCGATCGAGGAGGAAAAAATAAATGAGGAACCTCAAGTGTGGCTCCAACACTTCATATCATGTTTGTTTCATGCTCTTGGGGCATTTCATCAAACACCTTGTGTGCATAAGAGGAACCAAAAGCAAACCTACACCCCCTTGTGAAGCTTGCGAAGAGAAGTGGCACCAAATGGCTAAGTGAGTGTGCTGAACTGGTATATATAGGGGAGGAGCTTTAGTCGCGGTTGGCCTGGCCAACCGCGACTAAAGGCCTTTGGGCACCTTTAGTCGCGGTTGGCCTGGCCAACCGCGACTAAAGCCCCTCACGTGCACCAGCTGGCCACCGAGCGCCCTGGGCCCAGGCCTTTGGTCGCGGTTCGTCTGCCGAACCGCGACTAAAGACTTCATTAGTCGCGGTTCCTACAGTTTCGCGACTAATGGGGCTGGACGGAAGCCTCTTTTTCTACCAGTGCCCGATCCCGAAATACATCACCAATGTCATCATCTCAAGATCCCCTGCCCTCCTCCAAACCCCAACATGACACATCAAGAGAGTCAATGACCCAGGTGCTGGAACCCAAGGTCTGGGAATACAAATAGACGGTTATGATGTCCCTAACAATTCTGTCGTCTACCCCGGCGAAGATAGCCACCATGGCTTCCTTCCAACCACAGATGCTAGCCCTCATCGTGCCGGAAAGTCTATGTGGCTACTTCACCTCCCCTGCCAACAACACGTCCATCTTCTCCCTAGTCCCTACATGTCTTCGCAGTCCGCGCCCCGCCGTGATCATCATCCAACATGAAGAAATCCTCCTCGCAACCATCATTCGGATAACCACCTGCAACCTAGAATACTTAGATGTGGTTTTGATTTCCTAACATCATCGATGGTTTATTTATTTGCCACCTGAGTTAGATTCCCTAAAGAAACGAATGAAAAGAATGCCTTCATTATTTTATTAGAGGCGGCTAGATTTTTTGGTTGCAAACCGCCACTTAGGACTGACTCCAATACTCGATTTTATATTAAGTGGTATGTATTTGGAAAGTGGAAAATTAGGCGGTAACGCTACCTGACAGTATATCTCCTACCATTCCTCTCTACACAATTATTTGTGCAACGATTTGTTGTAGAAGAGAGGAAAACCTTTTCCTGTGGCTATACATAGCAATACACGTTGTTGCATGTCAGTTTCAACTTTTAGTGAGATGGCACAACAGACGTGCATGCATTCGCTGCCCATTCTCCATCTTCTCTCACCCAAATAAATACATCATTTTATTTCACCTTTGCTAACTTTAATCATTTGTGTCTAAAACTAATATTATGATTTCAGAACTATTTAATATTTGAACTCATGGTGCAAAGATCTTTAGAACAACATTTTAAACGGATTTAAAATACTTGACACATATTTCACTCATTTCTTAAAAACTGATTTAACTCGTTTATTTCACTCGTTCCAAAAAACATATTTCAACATTTCAAAACACATATTTCAGTCATTTCAAAGTACTCCTTTCACTCATTTCAAAGAACTGGTTTCACTCATTTCAGAAAATTGATTTCACTCATTTCAAAGAACTGGTTTCACTCATTTCAGAAAATTGATTTCACTCATTTGAATTGAAAGCCAGGGTTCACTGAATTAAGCAAATAGATTTTAGTCATTTAAAAAAAAGTTATCACTCATTTGAAAACACTAATTTCACTTAATTCAGAAATCAATCCAGTCATTTCTTTAAATTATTACACTCGTTTCAAAAAACATATTTCACTAATATCGGAAACTCATTTCACCCATTTTAAAATATTGGTTTGAATCAATGTAACAATTTTACTTTACTCAATTCAGAAAAGAATTTCAGTTGTTTCAAAAACTTGTTTCACTAATTTCAAAAGGCATTGATGATGCGAAGCATCCCACGTTCATCCCCATGTACACTCCGACTACTCTCCAAGCCCCAAGAGGACATATGACGAGACCTCGTACATACATCATTGGACGCAAGGTGAACTCGCTCCTCTTTGAACCATCACTTTCCACATGTGAAACATGGCTACTACCTCATATATATGTGCTATGCATGATCAGGAATAAAGAGGAAGGCCATGGACCAGACGGCGAGGACACCAAGTACAAGAACTACCGAAGAAGCTCCAGCGAGCGGACGTCCGGACGACACCAGACGACCGGACTCTCACAGCAAGCGGACGTCCGGCCAGGACCGGACGACCGGCCTCTCACAGTGAGCGGACGTCTGGCCCAGACCGGATGACCGGCGCACCTGCATCCGAGCCAACATCAGCGGAAGTCCGACGTTTCCGGATGTCCGGTACTCCCTTCACAGAGAAGAACCAGCGGACGACCGGAGAACACCGGACGTCCAGCAGCTCCAGAGACACCGGACGACCGGTCCCCAGTGGACGTCCGGTACTTGTCTGCGCACAGTGTTCGGGCCCGAGGCCCATGTACCCCTTCACTTCGCCCCCATTTGCACTTAGACTATAAATAGACCCCCTATTCCTTCTAGCTAGGGGTAGCGTTGGTTTAGCTCATACTTAGAGATAGAGTTTCGCTCATCCACATCGGATCTACTCCTCGTGAGAGACCGCGGTCTCTTCGGAGAAGATCCCTTTGGATTCAAGACCTCCTTTTGGAGAAGAACATCAAGACCTCCTCACGGAGAAGACCGGCTACCTTTGTATCGTCCGTTGTTGACTTTGGATCTTGTATCTCACCTTTGTGTTCATCGATCTAGCGCATGTGTGATCTATTCTTGTTGGTTGAGTGATTCTCTCGTGTTTCCTCTTGTGTTTTCCCTCGTTTCCCCCTCATGTTCTTCGCGTTCTTGGACAGGATCCGCTCCTTTCGTGAAAGATCGGCCCCTAGGGTTCCTACCCTACATCATCTTGGTATCATGAGCCAGGTTGATCACGATTTCGGAGCCTCCCCCACCGTTTTCTAGCCTTCTTTTGCTTGATTTCGTCCTAAATTCAAAAATCCCCACCAAAAATTAGCCCCATTTTTTTGTGATTTGTTGGTTTGATGATGTTTTGTTGATTTTGATCCATGGATTTGCTTGGTTTCAAGTGGATCTAGCATCTCCCCAAGTTTCCCCATCTTTCATCCATGAAATCTCATCAATTTTGACCCCAAATTCCGCCCAAAATCGCATCCCAAATCTCGGATCTGAAGTTAACCCCGGTACACTGGACGACCGTCACCTTACCGGACGTCCGGAGCCGCAGGAACCACAGGACGTCTGACCTTGCCGGATGACCGGAACCCCCTAACCCGAGCAGAATCAGCGGATTTCCGACCAGACCGGACGTCCGGCGATCGGACGACCGTTTTTTCCGGACATCCGCTACCTGTAGATATCAACTTCAGCTGATTTTTGTTTCGGCCATAACTAATTCATCCGGAGTCCGATTTTGACGTTCTTTAGCTCGTTGAAAAGATCTTGACATCCTCCTTCCCACAAAAATACCACGAACATCTTTTGACTACCTCAAATTTTGACAATTTTGGCATCTTTGCCTAGGGCTTCCACCACATCATCCGCTACACCACCATCGACTTTCGCAACCTAACCAATTTTGTTCCCGTCGCATTAGTGGTTGCTTGAGGAGTGATTTGAGTCTCCTAAGGTGTCTAGGCTACTAATGGACAGTTGCTTCTTCATCAACCACCACCACCACTTCCGCGTAGGCTTGACCACCATACATTTCCACCACCTCAACTTAACCCAATTTTGTTTGTGTTGTGAGTTGTGTCTCCTAAGGTGTTTCGACTACTTAGGGACCGTGCTTTCAACTCCGACACCGTGTATAGTCCACCACCATAACCTCCACTTCCGCATTGCCTAGTGCAACACCACCACTTCCTGCTACCACCATTTGACTTTTGTCCGTGAGATTTTGAGTTGTGGTTTTTCCATTTCCTAAGGTGTTTTGTGTACTTAGGGATGAGTCTCCATCATCTTGGTATCTCCATCAAGATCACCGCCACTCATCATCGACACGGACGGTAACCTCCATATCATCTTGGTATCGTGGTACCTCTCCATTGTACATTCCCCTTGCAATTGCTTTGTTAACCCCTAGCCCATTTTGCGTTACTTTCCTATCGAGACTAGCCATTTGAGTATTGCCGGCAATGTTACTTGTGCACATTAGTGATCTACACCATACATTGCATACATACCATATCATATTGGTATCATATCATCTCGTGTGCCTCAAGTTTGTTCCCGCATATACACAATTACTATCTTGGTTTGTGCATTTCACAAAGTGGATATATAAAAAAAAGAATAAGCTTTTAAGCAAAAGAGAAAGAGCAAAGAAGCTTGTAAGCAATAGCCATAGCATCCACCACATTGCATAAGATTGTCATATCCAATCATCTTGGATGAAACACCGGGAACCATACATACATAGCATACTTGGGATAGAAAGTTTATCCATTTTGCATCTTATAGGTTGTGCACAAGTGTCGTATCCGCCTAGTGAGCAATCGTGCTAGCGTCTCTATTGAGTTGTGACATGAGCGTTTTCCGTGGATTCCACATTTTGTGCTCATCCTTGGTTGCACGACCCCATTTATCTATCTGTGTGTGTGTTTCCGTGTGCCACATATTGCTATTGGTCTACTTGTTACACTTGCGAATTTTTGAATCTCTTTCAACATTATTGACTCTTGCTAACATTTTGCATCAAATTTTTGTGCCACTATCCTCACCGAGCTCCACCATAAGCCTTATTTGTGTAGGTGTGAGAAACCAACAAGAATTGGTACCAATTGTGCTATTTCCTTGTCCACATTGGAATGATCATTGATCCACTTTCAACTTCGGTCAAGGTACATTTGGTATTCGTTCTTCTCTTTCTCCACTCATATTGGCTCGAATCTTGTGATGGATAGGCAAGGCATTTCATCTCCGGTCTTCCACAACAACGACGGCGTGTACAACTACATCAACAACAAGCTTTCTGCACAAAAGGAGGAGCAAGATGCAAGGATGGAGGAGATTCGGACCTTGTTGATCAACCGTTCTTCCCCTTCATCATCCTCAAGGCGGCGACGTTCAAGTTACAAGTCTTCGGAGCGCAAAAATGACGCAAGCGCAAGTCGTCCTCGTCCACATCTCCATGGCGACCACCACCACGTTTGTGATCCACCTCGTCATGAAGGGCAAGTCACCTCCAAGCAACATGTGCACGACGACGACGAATGACATCTACATCGAGCTCAAGCACGACAATGACAACATCATCATGAAGATGCTCGAGATGCGCCTACCTACAAGTCGCAACAAGCCCTACTTCACGCCAAGTCCAAACTTCATGACCACAACAGAAGACCGCGAGACAAGCACCACCAAGATGGAGCTACGGCTACACCAACCACTTCGGCATCTTCGCCAAGTGCTATCAAGGCATCTTCGCCTTTGGACGTATGGCATCTTCGCCTACTTCCCGTGAGTTCGCCTACATCGGCATCTTCAACTACAAGGCGACCAACTACGTGCGAGGGAGACACTTCCATCTTCGGAAGTCCCTCAAGGAAGATGGCCGAGCATGGGAATTTTCCTTTGGTCATGGAGACGAGCTACGAGGTGCCACATCATTTGGGCCTCCAACAACAAGACGGCGACAAGAAGGTCGAGCAAGGGCCATCCTTTTCGACCACGGCGACGAGCACGAACCTCTTCAACAACATGAAGACGGCGCCAATATTGGACTCATACTCCGAGTCAAGCTACGAGACCGCTCATGAGACCTTATCTTTGGTCTTCGAGGAGAGTGATGATGTGCCATCTTCAGCCTTCATCCACGGCTACGACCACGACATGATTGAGCATGTAGACATTTGCACCAACATCTCTCCGACAACGACATGTGACGAGATGCCCCAATTGCCATGTGAGGAGAGCCACCACAACATGAGTGACATGAGTGACTCCACCACACGTGGCATTGAGAGCATTTCCTATGAGAGAATGAGTGTGACCACCACTAACCCCACACTTGAGAGCATGCCACACATCCTATGTGAGGTTGAGAGCCATTTGTGTGCCTTCACCAACCATATGAGTGAGAGCATCCGAGAGGGAGTGAGTGAGCCACAACACTTAGTAAGCGAGGTAGTTGACACGGCATGTGAGGCCACTTTGATTTCTAATGACTTAACCCCTACTCCTAGTGTGTTTTCTTCTTTGGTGCTAGGTCTCCTACATGACGACACGCCTATCCTCGCCAAGTCCATACCTCCAATGGAGACAACGATGGCCATGGTGGAAGAAGATGCACCACCCACATGGTTCCATCACGATGAAGATGACCACGACTTGGTCTTCGACACCTCACCTACAAAACATGAGCGATGCTCCATAGGTAACATAAGTGATGGTGCTTCTCTTGTCCCACTAGTGGACTATCTCACCAATGATTGCTTGCATGATGTTGATCCACCTATTCCCATGCTTCATGCTAGTGCGACTTCTTCATGTCATGACTCACCTATTTATGATAAATATGATGATGAGCATGTTGATTTGTCTAGTTGTGATGCTATGCTCCATAGGATATCATGTGAAAATTCTTTTGGTCACATCATGTTTGACAATCCATTAACCTTGTCATATGCTATGAGTGAGATATCCCATATTGCATCATTTTAATCTCAACATAGTAACTATGCATGCCCCATTAAAATCAATCCCATTTGCAATTATGGCATAGATGACGAGATGATGGTCATTGGCTTTTGTTTCTCTTGCGATGATATTGCTATGCTTCCTCATGATTTGCGCAATTCATCTACTATGCCATGCCATGATCACATTGTTCCAAATGTGCATTGTTTCGGATGTTGTCAATATTCTCCGTGTGATGTTTCCACTAATGATCATGAGGAGACCCCCATAGTTTCCTCATGCGTATTAGGAGATTTTGATGCATTTCATACATTGCATGATTCCCATAATTGCTTGCACCATATGCATTCCATGAACAACAATGCTCTACATATTTCTTGTGATGCATTACACAATTTGAGTCTCCATTATGCTATACATAATAACAAACCTCTCATGATGGATGACATATTTCTATATCACGCATCTCATTTATTTGAGCATTGGCTATTTTGTGCTAACCAACACAAGCACGTGCGCATCATGATGGATGATGTGTACATCTACCACGCACACACAATTTTCCCTTTGTCTTTGTTTTGTGTAGGTACTCACGTATACTCGTCAAGTTCTCTCAATCACAAGAGTTGACGAAACGAGCTCTTGAGAACATAGATGACCTGGGATCCCGTGAACTACCCTTCCCACCGCTCTCTTCGCGCAATGTCTACGCGCATCTTTCTCATTTGGCTCTCACACGGCTATGGGCTATATACCGCTTCTCGCTTCTTGCTCATTTTACCGTGTTCACTTTGCATGCTATGCTTGCTTCTATGCCTTTGCCATGCAATTGTGACCTTTGCTTGCATCTACCCATGATTCACCATTATACTACTTCTATGTGTATTTGCATGGTTGGTGGAGATCCTTGTTGCTATTGCCATGTTTATCATGCGCCTCATGCTATTGATGCTATTTTGCTCATATCTTGCCTTCATGCTTGTGATGTGTCTTGTGCATTATTCATGACTACCATTTGCACACATGACATACTTAACATGATTCCTTCTAGTACGTTGCATCTTCGCACTACTAGCTTGCTTGCATTGATTCATATGATTGCTTGCTTTGTCGCATCACCCATGTTCCATTATTACTTACTTTCTTGGGTTGATGACGTATATGTTCATGCCTCTCACATGATACATCTTGTGATGCATGCTTGCTTGGTTGCGCCTATTCTATTTGGTTGTTCTCACATCATATGCCTCCGTACTATGAAATGCTCCCTTGTCCTTTCTTATGATGAGCATGATGCATCCACTTGTTGGGTATTTTACCGCACGAATGATAGGTTTTCCGCTAACCTCATTTGTTTTTCCGAGTGTTTGTCATGTTCTTTCATGTTGAAGGATTCACAAGGCGATACCGTCATGACACAATTTGGTAATGTGAAGGCATACACGATGTGCAACACCAACATTTGCGAGAATCTCCTAAAGGTGAACTCCTTCCCTTTGAGCCATCCTCAAACATGCATATTGGATGGGTCACTCTTTCATTGTTGTTTCCTTCTTCTTGTCTATATGTTACATCTATTGGATGGAGGACCGACATTGGAGATGGAACCCATGGACCTTCAAGTTGAGGAGCGCTCGGATTCATTGGATGCACCTTCGAACCTCCACTCATGCCATGACATCGAGCATTGGTATACCAACACCTCCATATTTGTTGATTGTGTTCACACATGTCATGCTCGATGGACATATCATACACATGACAAATTTGCATCTTATGCATGGATTGACTCACATCATGATTGCCTTGTTGCATCTTGTATTCCCATGTCATCCATGATATATGAGCTTGTGCATTTCATTAGCAAATTTGTTGTGATATACCTTGATGGCATATTCATAGATCATGATCTTATTGTCTACCATCAATTGCATGATCACATCACATTGAGCATCCATTACCATATTCATGCTATTGATAAACCGTCTCACTATGACATCATTTTGCACCGTGGTTGCATTGATCACATCCACAATACATTTGTGTGCACAATGAATGATTTTTCTCCCATGAATGATTTACATATCATTTTACATCATTTGGATAAGCATATCATGCATTTTCATGAACAATTCCTTTGGACGAACTCATGTTTATTTGATGGACACCTTGTGTGCGTTAACCATTCTATTTCCCGAGTGTCGTTTGTGTTTGCTATTCTTGCATGTATACCACTCCGGCGACACCTTGGAGTACTTGGATTGCGCAATGTCTTTAACTCCGTCCAACTACAAGTCCGTCCACGACTACCGTTTCCAAGGTGATGACGATCACGATCCGAGGTCGGATCTTTCCCAAGGGGGGGGGGGGGGGGGAGATGATGCGGAGCATCCCACGTTCATCCCTATGTACACTCCGACTACTCTCCAAGCCCCAAGAGGACATATGACGAGACCTCGTACATACACCATTGGACGCAAGGTGAACTCGCTCCTCTTTGAACCATCACTTTCCACATGTGAGACATGGCTACTACCTCATATATATGTGCTATGCATGATCAGGAACAAAGAGGAAGGCCATGGACCAGACGGCGAGGACACCAAGTACAAGAACTACCGAAGAATCTCCAGCGAGCGGACGTCCGGACGACTGGACTCTCACAGTGAGCGGACGTCCGGCCAGGACCGGACGACCGACCTCTCACAGCGAGCGGACATCCGGCCCAGACCGGACGACCGGCGCACCTGCATCCGAGCCAACATCAGCGGAAGTCCGACGTTTTCGGATGTCCGGCACCCCCTTCACAGAGAAGAACCAACGGACAACCGGAGGACACCGGACGTCCGGCAGCTCCAGAGACACCGGACGACCGGTCCCCAGCGGACGTCCGGTACCTGTCTGCGCACAGTGTTCGGGCCCGAGGCCCATGTACCCCTTCACTTCGCCCCCATTTGCACTTAGACTATAAATAGACCCCCTATTCCTTCTAGCTAGGGGTAGCGTTGGTTTAGCTCATACTTAGAGATAGAGCTTCGCTCATCCACATCGGATCTACTCCTCGTGAGAGACCGCGGCCTCTTCGAAGAAGATCCCTTTGGATTCAAGACCTCCTTTTGGAGAAGAACATCAAGACCTCCTCACAGAGAAGACCAGCTACCTTTGTATCGTCAGTTGTTGACTTTGGATCTTGTATCTCACCTTTGTGTTCATCGATCTAGCGCATGTGTGATCTATTCTTATTGGTTGAGTGATTCTCTCGTGTTTCCTCTTGTGTTTTCCCTCGTTTCCCCCTCGTGTTCTTCGTGTTCTTGGACGGGATCCGCTCCTTTCGTGAAAGATCGGCCCCTAGGGTTCCTACCCTACATCAATTGACGTCACTCAATTCAAGAAACTGGTTTCACTCATTAAAAAAAATCAGATTTCACTCATTCCAAAAAATGTTTTTATTATTTCACTAAAACTCAAAACACTCATTTCACTCAAAAAATATATATCATTGGTTTCAATAACATGGTATACTGATTTGAAATGAAGTGATTTCACTCGTTTCAAGAACATACTGAAAAAGATTCTGAAATAAGTTGATTGAAATGTTTAAATTTAAATATATTTGAAATGTATCCAGGATTGGTCTTGGCGCCAGGAGTTCAAATATATAAAAAGTTTCAAAAACAAAATAAAAAATGTATGTGTATGGTTGAACGGCTTTGAGGTTGGTTGTACTCACGTTCAACAAAGGAGTACTCCCTCCGTTCCACAATAGTGCGCCCATGTTTCCCGAGATTCAAGTTTGACAATAAATTTAACCAACGAGAGCGAATGCGGCGAGGGCAAAAATTGTGCCACTGAATTTGTATTTTCATATGAATTCGGTGATATTTTGGTGGGTGTTGTTATTACCGCCGATGGCGAGGTGACTTCGTCTTCCAACTTTAATCTTGCAGTGTTTCATTAATATCTGTGTGTGGTGGTGATGGTGTGCATCCATATTCCGTGGTTGTAGAAGTTAAATTACACCAATCTTTGATGACATTCTACGAGACTATGAGTACATTTGTTCTCGAAAAGGAGACCGAGTACATGCATGCATATGGGTACCACAGCCTTCTACGCAGTTAAGCAAAGGCCGTTTTGGGAGCAGATACTAGTATACATTTTTGTAGTGTTACTCGTGTACATATCTATACGTGTATTATTCGCAAAAAAAAATCTATACGTGTATTATACGTTGCATGGTTATTCCATGGAGTAGCATATCTGCTTGAAGGCCTGGACGTGTTCGTCATCGAGCGCCATGAAGAGGTCGACACCGCCCTTGGGGTCGCACGATGGCACGAAGATCATTATCCCTTCGATGGGCAGGTCCGGCGGTAGGAACGCGCAGGGCGGCCCGCAGCCAAAGTCGAGGTCGTGGAACCGGAATCCGAGCCAGCTGTCAACCTCCAGGTCAGGGCAAAACATTGTCCCGGGCGTCGCTGCCGTCGACGCCAGCTCCTCGCCGCCGCCTTCAATAACGCCGCGCTCGGCCTCCCCGAAGTCGATAAACGACTGGATGTACTCGTCGTCGACGAGCGCGATGGCGTCCCGGATGGCGGCGACCACGGCCGGGTAGCTGCTGGACAGGAGGTCCCGGACCTGCATCCTCGGGAACGCCCAGAGCACCATGTTCCCGAAGAAGTCCATGGGCACGGGAGGCTTTGCGCGGCCGCGGCAGTTGACGGCGACCCTCACCTGCGTGAAATCGTCCGGCGCTAGATCCCGCGCCGCCGTGATCTTCTTCCACGCGTGCGCAAGGAGGCACTGGAACGTGCTGCAGCGCGTGCCCACACGGGCCTTGAGGTCGGCGACGAACTCGTCCGGGAAGTGCACGGCCAGGTTCTTGATCCTGTCCATGGGGAGGACACCATAGGAGTGGCTCCGGCTGAGCTCGCCCTTGAACTCGATATTCCGGTGATCATGCGCCGGCGTCGGTGGGCTTCGTGGGACAACGGTGGCCGAGCGATCGACGAACGGCGACATGAGGACTGCCGAGTCGGTGCGGACGGCGCTGGCCCACGCGGTGTAGAAGACGCTCATGGACTGACCGTCGGCGACCTGGTGATGGCAGGCGGTGCCGATCACCAGACCGCCGCAGGCGTACCTCGTCAGCTGCGCCTGGAAGATGGGCTCATTCGCACGTTCCTGCAACCCAAGAGTTCCAAAATCATCAGCATCTTTTCAACCCTGGAGTACTGATATCTGATATGCTTTATGTTACGTGTAGAAGTCTTATTGGGACGTGTAAAAAGACTCTGCATCTCATCACCTTTTCGGCCTTCGGGTAGAGCTCATTGATGTGCGCGGACACGTCGTGCACCAGCGCGTCGGCAAGGTCCGCGTCCGCGGTGGCCTCGAGGACAAGCACCCCGGCATCGTTGAGGTGGAAGCACTTCCGGCCGTGGTCGTCGGCAGCGAACCTCCCGGCGAGGTGCGGGAACCTGGCGACGGCGGCGACGAGGCCGGCCTTGAGCGCGTCGTTGGTCGGCGCCGGCGCGTTCCACGCGAAGACGGCTGGGATGTAGCCGTCTGTGGAGGCGCGGTCGAAGACGGTAAGAGGGACCTTCTTCCCGCCGCCGCGGGCCGACTCCCGTGAGGGCTCGAGCACCGTGCTCTGCGTGATTTCCACCGTCACTGCCATTGCTGGAGCAGCCAAGGTAACTAATAACCGTGTGTGTTTTGCGTTGTGTGGCTCGTTGTGTTGTGTTGGTTAGCGTAGGTTAGTGTGTGCATGTATATATAGGGATTTTTCCTGGCCAGCCGGCCAGGCCGAATACCCTCGAAGGAAGATTAATAGGCTGGCTGGCTAGTCAAAAATTGGGTTGGTAACGTTGACGCGGAGCACCAACCCCCGCCAAGTGGGCATGCGTGTGGCTACTCGGTTCCCAAACGGCGCAGAGATTTGTAAAGCGGGCGACCTGTCCTCCTGGCATGCCAAGTGAATGGTGTTCGTACGTACGAACATTCCATCTTGAATTGTCGGCCTTCCGACAACAGTCCCCTCATCAATACAACGTACGTATCAGTCTACGGCATGTTTCATTATCCAGTTGTAGATGAGCTAGCTTACCTTGAAGTTGCGCGTAGATCGATGTTCAACCGTAACTAGACCCCACTGAAAGACTAGTATGTAGTGGCTGGAACATCAGTCAAACTTTCATGTCCGTCGCCTCTGAGTTATTCGGGGAATATATACGGAATTAGTGGAGCTACCTTACGGTCTATAATTCGTTTTCATGTTGTAGTCCTGAATACAAGAGTGATGATATTATGATGTGTTTGATGCATCACGGACAGAATTACACGAAGCACAAGATTAAGAGTCTCCAGTGTATGGTTAGTTAGTCAGCAGTGTAATATCTTGGTAGGTAAGATCATATCAACCTTGGTGTGCCCCAGGTGCATGATCAGGCTGGTAGTTTTAGTATGGATGAGATCGACCGACGCCGGTCTCATGGTTGCACGGCTACGTGCAAAGGTAAAGGAAAGCGATGCGCACTTAACTCTATCCAACGAGACGATCTTCGTGAATCGATTCCACGCGTAGCATGTTTTGTTTACTCACAAGTGCGCGTAAGTACATACATCTGTGACGCGAGCGCCTGAAGATGAGATGGGCCGGTGTGAACCACTTCCCTATGTATACATTGTAAGTTATTTTAAGCTGGTGTGCGTTTTTTGTTGTTCTATACTATCTGTTTCATTATGTAGTTTTTTTTTAAACGGAGGCAAAAGTTTTACCTCGTTGATTAATTAAGAATAAGAGAATTACCCAGTTAACTAATGGAAAATCGGACGAAAACCAATACAAACTGAGCAATAACTAACTATTCACATGGCAAGAAATCCACAACCGCACGGGCGGCAATCGCACGAGCGGCAACATGCTCAAACCAGGTCTAGCAACCTCCACACTGGCAAGCAAGTCACAAAGTTATTTCGCGAAGAGAGCATTTGAATTTGAAGTAGGTGCCAACACACCTGGCTAAATGATCATGCCACTTACATGCATCACTTGATCGATAGTCGCATGCGAGGGAAGGGCATCAACATCTAAAACATTGTGCTCCATGACGCCCAGAGGTAGGCTAGCCGGCGCCTAACACCCAATGGACTTAGGCGAGCGAGAGATTGCAACGTCGAAATCAACACACTCCTCGGCATCCATTATCTTGCTAGACTCCAGGGATGATGCTGGCGGTAAAGCAACAATCGAAATCTCGGGCAGGTCTACCTTCAGGTGTTCGACGGACAAAGACAGAACCGGGCCCCCACACAGTTCCTGAAGCTCAGGCATGATCTGCAGTACCGGAGTCACAACCACATCATTGTCTGACGACGGTGATCTGGCTCTAGCACGAGGGGAGAAACAGCCATGAAGCTCAGCTCCCCTCTCGATCTCGAAGCTGTCACCAGGCACAACCCAAGGGCGCGACACATGAGCACTATGCAACACAAGCAGCACCAGGGAGAGCTCACATAGTGCAGCCTCAACACGCTCCATGAAGCTCTTCATCCGCAACATCCAACCTTGCATGGAGTCAATGACATCACGCAGAGGCTGGACCGTCTCCTCGAACCGAAAGGAAGCCATACCAAGCAGGTCAGAACGTGGAAGCTCGGCCTGGCTCCCCAAGGCAGGCCGCACCGGGATATCCGCCGAGGCTACAGAGCCAGCAGGAGTAGCAACGATCGATGCCCAAGAATCACAAGAAAATGTCTTCGAGAGGGGTGAGGCTTCTTTCTGGACCTTGCGAGGAGCTGAAACTTGTTGATGCCCAATGGGAACGCGAGGCAACGACGACACGGTAGGGCTTCCCAAGAAGCTGAGGGGACGTTATAGAGGAAATTATTTATATTTTTTATAGATAAAAACTGTCGACATTTAATATCAAGTGCAACGCCTTTTAAATTTAATTATTTTTCTCTAATGGACGTCGGTCGCCTACATTAATTTCCTTTCAGCACACGTCTCGTTAAGTGGAAGAGAAGACATCATATCATCACACTCGGATCCTCGGATACGGCCAAGATGGAAGTTCTGTCCAAAACATGCGAAAGCAAACGCAGGATGCGACAAGCCGCGCGACTTGGATGACCAACACCAACGAGTAGCCAGCCATGGCTTAGCCAGTGCGCACACGTGTTGATGGATGGATGGATGGGCGCGTGAAGACTAAGCGAGAGCGACTAGAACCGTGAAGCTTTTGGACTGGCTGGTAACACTTGCTAGTGGCAGTAACATCCCACGCTTACTGTTAACCTCGTGATCAAGCTAGTGTTACGGTAACAACCCACTCATGCGAACTCATTGTCGACGACGTACTAGGTAGGCAGTTGTCAGATGTGGTAACTATAACTAACTAAATTAGTTAAGTGTGGCCTGACTCTGTCAATGGCATCAACGGTATGTGCATTATGTATGCATGTTTAGTCCAACCAAAGAAAATAAGAAGAAAATTTCACTTCGTGGAATCGTGGGATATTATTCTCCTACTCAAAGCATGCATCACGCTGGGAGACTCCATGTCAATCTTAATCCCCCCCCCCCCCCCCCCCCCCCCCTTTGAATTTTTGTGGCAACCACATATTTAAGAACTTTTTGATCATGAAGTTAACAAAATGCTAGTTACATGCACACAAAGCATGCATATAACTGGATTCACATTCAAAAGAAGTTTTCAATGTTATAATTTTGGCATATAACTAATATTTTATTAATCAAATTAACCAGTGAAGGTTATTATTATAATGTATGTGTGAATGTGTGCTTATAAACACATACGGAGGGAGTGCAAATCGAAGCACAACAAAACGATTTGGTGTAATATTGGTGGCATGTACCTCATAAAACAGGTTTTCGCCCCGTTTTATATATAAAGCAATCACCAAACCAAGTACAGGGCCGAATAATACAAGATGGTGAGGTAGCCCTCATACAATGCCGACCCCAAGATAGCCGGATCACACAGACCACCTACGCTCCCCAAAGAAAGCATAGGGAAAACCGAGTACAACGCCACACAAAGACCTAAACACCTAAGCTCCACGACAACGCCCCCAGGAGGGAAAAACGGCATAAAACGTCACCGCTGCCGAGTCCAAAGCGGACAAGAGTCTTCACCCGGAACCCTGGCACGAAGAGGAGCACCACGACGACGTCTTCAAAAAGATAACAACGCCCGCGAGCATCGCCGTCGTCGGCGACAAAGCTCTTAGCTTTCGCTCGGCAGCTCCCCCATTCCAGCACAATGTCTTCAAGACAAGCGCAGCGAATTCACTTTCCCAGGTCCGGATCAGGGCGAAGCCACTGCCAAAGACAGGGAGAGCCCGAGCCACCACCGCTACCCTCCTACCGCCCACATGACGAAGAGAGAGAGAGAGAGAGAGAGAGAGAGAGAGAGAGAGAGAGAGAGTCACCACCACCGACATGGTGCCCACCGGAGAGCCAACCATGCGGACCGCCATCCGGAGCAGCCGCTCCGACATCCACGTCCAAGCCACCACCATCCATCCGCATTACGAAGCACCAACCTCGAAAGGAGGAAAGAAAGGGATCTCCTTTCATTCCTACCCCGGCATCAGTCATGGGGTCTGGGTCGATGCCCCCTCAGTAGGGGTGTCCACACTGGCATCCCTAGCCAGTCCCGGTGGACCGGCAGGGACACAACCCAGTGACTACCGACGGCCGTCGGCGATCCTGCTCGCACGACGCCTCAACCGTGGTCACCAGCGCCGATCTGCTCGACGGGATAGTGTGGACCCGACCACCACACCCACGAGGAGAGCACGAGCACCACCCGCGAGCACATCCTAGGCCAAGGCTGACCTCTCCTACCCACAACTCAAGCTCCGATCAGCCTCGGGGCCCTGGACAGGCCCGCCCGAGCACGAACCCTAGATCTGGACCATTCCGTCGGACCAAACCCCAGAGAAGGATGGCCATACCACCACCCTACGCCGCCAGCACCTTACGAGGCGAGATGCACAACACACACCACTGCCACTCACCCGCCAGAAGGCCCACAAGGACCCCCTCCACCTCCCTGCGCCGCCAGCCAGCCGCCAAGCGGTAGATCAGGCCGGATCTGGCAAGACCATAGCCTGCCCGCACAACCACTGACCAGCGGCCCTGTGCCCCAGCCCGCAGCAACAGTCGCGCCGCGCCTGGCCAGCAGAGCCGCCCGAGCCAAACCGCCTCTGCACCGAAGGAGGGCCGAAGCACGGACCCCACCGTCGGCCCGGAAGAGACCGCCGCCACGCAGCCGTCCACACGCGGCGCGCGTCCAGCAGCCACCGCTGTCGCTCCACGTCGCCCCGCACCCGCGCCGCCACCCTCGAGCAGGAGGAGAGGAAGGCCTCGCCGCCACCCAGGCAAACCGGGCTTTGCCCGGCGACCCGCGCCGGCGGCGGCGAGGAGGGGCGAAGGAGGGTGTGGCGGGAGACGACGGATAGCACTTGTAGAAAAAGGGCCTAACATGAAGCACATTAGTCTTGGTTTGTAACTGAACTGACACTAATGTGCTCATTAGTGCCGGTTCCAACGGCTAGGTGGGCGGCGATCATTAGTACCGGTCCCTGGCAAACATTTAGTACCGGTTCATGCCATGAACCGGTACTAAAGATGTGATGGCAGGCTGGGCCCCATCAGCACCTTTAGTACCTGTTGGTTATATGAACCGGGACTAGAGATCACTAGTAGAAAAAGGGCCTAATGTGAAGCACATTAGTCCAGTTTGTAGCTGAAGCAGCACTAATGTGACCATTAGTGCCGGTTCCAATGGCTAGGCGGGCGACGATCATTAGTACCGGTTCGTGGCGAACCTTTAGTACCAATTTGTGAACAAGGTGGCAAGCTTGTGTCAGTCTAGGGCCCCACCAGCACCTTTAGTACCGGTTGGTTATACGAACCGGGACTAGAGATGCACCTTTAGTCCCGGTTCGTATAACCAACTGGTACTAAAGGTCATCCTATATAAACCCCTTCGTTGAGCCCGAGCGCTCTATTCTTCCCCTTTCCCCTCTCCTCTGTTTTCTTCCTCTTCCTCTCGAGCTCACACTCCATTTTTGCCAAAATTTGTGAAGATTTGAAGGCACCCCATCCATCCAAATGACCACAAAGGTTGGCAACTTTGTCCTTTCATCTCTCATTTCTATATTAGCTCTTGCAATGCTTTATAAGTATAGTGATTTGTGGGTTTTATTTTGGGAGGAATTATATGTGGTAGTATTTGATTTATATGCAATTTGAGGTCAAAATAACTCTTAGTTTGCATATGTAGGTGTGGTTTACTTAGTACCTTCCCGTCTCCATCGTAACCACCATCGATCACCCGCACCGTCCCGTCGCCAGCACCACCTTGTGGTGAGCCTGTTGTTCTTATCTTTTTATATATAAAAAATCATGTTTGTGTGATTTAGATATATAGTTACTCGTATAATTATCTTACCCCTACGTTGTTTGTTATACATAGTGCCATGGTTTTAATATCCGTCCCCGTCGACTGTCATCCATATTATGATTTGGATGTGGTACATTCTCTTTTATAACTATTTATTGCATTTCGTGTTTATGACAAATTTTGCCCATCAAGTTGACATAGATATTTTTATGTAGGAGGTATGTGAACCGGAAATTCCAACCGACCCTATTGTCGAGAGGTTAAATTTAGTTGAAAGATAAAACGGGTATTTGAAAGAAAAATTGAAAAGAATTGAGGGGGAGAAGATGGAATTGGAGTTGCATGTTGCCGATGTCGTCGATGATCACAAGGTAAAGATGGAGAAAATGTGTTTGAAGATTAGAAAGATTAGAAAATATGCCATTGATAGTGAGGCTTGGTATCATTATGCTGGTGGATCAATTGTTATTTTAGTTGCGATCTCGACCGCGTTTGTTGTTGCATTTAAATGCTTTATCTAGAGAGTCATTTGTATGTTTGTTTTATGAGAATAAGTGTTGTATGAACTTTATGTATGAAATTGTATTAATTTGGTCTATTCGGTGCTGTGTAATGAAGATGAGCCGGCAATGGATGTACGATGACCGATGCTCTCCCCAGCTCGTTAATGGCGTGCATACTTTTCTGCTTGCGATTGAGGCAAACAAGCGGGCGAATGGTTTTATGCCTTGTCGATGTGCCGGCTGTAACAATGATTAAAATTACTCTAAGTTAAGAACCATTCACGTTCACCTGTTTGAGTCCGGTTTCATGCCCCACTATAATGTTTGGACCAAGCACAGAGAAACAGGGGTTGTGAAGGAAGACAATGAATAAGAAGAGGACGACGACAGCTATCCTGGCCATGGATTCCCTAAATACGATGGTACAACAATGGGGTAAGAAGCTGAGTTGGCAATGCGGGAAGAAGCTGAAGAAGAGGCATCAGATGAGCCCGCTGATGATCTAGGTAGGGCCATTGCCGACGCAAAGAGAAACTGCGCAAGTGAAAAGGAGAAGAATAAGTTACAACACATGTTAGAGGATCACAAGAAATTGTTGTACCCGAATTGCGAAGCGGACAAGAAAAGGCTGGGCACCACACTGGAATTGCTGCAATGGAAGGCAGAGAATGGTGTATCTGACAAGGGAATTGGAAAGTTGCTGATAATGTTAAAGAAGATGCTTCCAAAGGACAACGAATTGCCCGAGAGTACGTACGAAGCAAAGAAGGTTTTCTTCCCTCTAGGGTTAGAGGTGCAGAAGATACATGCATGCCCTAATGGTTGCATCCTCTACCGCCATGAGTACGAGGATTTGAACGCGTGCCCGGTATGCGGTGCATTGCGCTATAAGATCAACCGCAATGACCCTGGTGATGTCGAGGGCGAGCGCCCCAGGAAGAAGATTCCTGCCAAGGTGATGTAGTATGCTCCTATAATAACATGGTTGAAATGTTTGTTCCAAAACAAAGAGCATGCGAAGTCGATGCGATGGCACAGATAAGACCATAAGAAAGACGGGAAGTTGAGAGTACCCACTGACGGGTTGCGGTGGAGAAACATCGAGAGAAAGTACAGGGAGGACTTTGTAGGTGACGTAAGGAACGTATGGTTTGGTCTAAGCGCAGATGACATTAATCCTTTTAGGGAGCAGAGCAGCAACCATAGCACCTGGCCTGTGACTCTATGTATGTATAACCTTCCTCCTTGGTTGTGCATGAAGGGAAAGTTCATTATGATGTCAGTGCTCATCCAAGGCCCTAAGCAACCTGTCAACGACATTGATGTCTACCTAAGGACATTGGTTGAAGAACTCTTATAGTTATGGAATGGAAAAGGTGTAAATGCGTGGGATGGGCACAAACAGGAAGAATTTGACCTACATGCATTGCTGTTCGTGACCATGAATGATTGGCCTGCTCTCAGTAACCTTTCAGGACATACAAACAAGGGATACCGCGCATGCACGCACTGTTTGGATGATACCGATAATATATATTTGGATAATTGTAGGAAGAATGTGTACCTGGGACATCATCAATTTCTTCCGAGTAGGCATCCCCTAAGAAAGAAAGGCAAGCATTTCAAAGGTGACGCAGATCACTGGACGAAGCCTCGCCACCGCACTGGTGATGATGCACATGATATGGTAAAGGATTTGAAGGTAATCTTTGGAAAGGGTCCTGGCGGAAAATCTATTTCGAATGACGCTGACGGACACGGAACCATGTGGAAAAAGAAATCTATATTTTGGGACCTTCCCTATTGGAAAGACTTAGAGGTCCGCTCTGCAATCGACGTGATGCACGTGACGAAGAATCTTTGTGTGACCCTGCTTGGCTTCTTGGGCATGTATGGGAAGACAAAAGATACACCGGAGGCATGGGAGGAGCAGCAACGTATGCACGGAAAAGACGGCATACATCAGGGTCATGCCAGCTACGCTCTTACCAAAGAAGAGAAGGAAATCTTCTTTGAATGCCTGCTCAGTATGAAGGTATTGTCTGGCTTCTCATCAAATATAAAGGGAATAAATATGGCAGAGAAAAAGTTCCAGAACCTAAAGTCTCATGACTACCATGTGATTATGACGCAACTACTTCCGGCTGCATTGAGGGGGCTTCTACCGAAAAACGTTCGATTAGCCATTGTGAAGCTACGTGCATTCCTCAATGCAATCTCTCAGAAGGTAATCAATCCAGAAATCATACCAAGGTTAGAGAATGATTTGGTGCAATGTCTTGTCAGTTTTGAGTTGGTGTTCCCACCATCCTTCTTCAACATCATGACGCACGTCCTAGTTCACCTATGCGAAGATATTAACGTTATGGGTCCTATATTTCTACACAATATGTTCCCCTTTGAGAGGTTCATGGGAGTCTTAAAGAAATATATTCATAATCGTGCTAGGTCAGAAGAAAGCATCTCCAAGGCCATGAAAATGAGGAGGCTATTGAGTTTTGTATTGACTTTATTCCTGACCTTAAGGCGATTGGTGTTCCTGAATCGCGGCATAAGGGCAGACTAGGTGGAAATGGCACACTAGGACCGAAACAAATAATATGTATGGACGGGCATTCTCTCACTCAAGCACACTACGCAGTTCTGCAAAATTCTGCCTTGGTGCCTCCATATGGAGGAAAACAAGAATTTTCTACGCTCCAAACACCCGGAGCAGTCTGACGACTAGATTTCACGTGAACAAACAGGGACTTTCGCCGGTTGGTTGCAGACACGTGCCATGCATGACGCCGCTGTTGAAGATGACCTGTACTTGCTGTCCCAGTTACCATCTTCGAATATAATGACTTTCAAAGGGTACGAGATAAATGGGCATACATTTTACATGATCGCCCAAGATAACAAGAGCACCAACCAAAATAGTGGTGTCCGCTTTGATGTAGCAACCAAGAGGGGAAAGGACACATATTATGGTTACATACAAGACATATGGGAACTTGACTATGGACGTGGTTTGAAGGTCCCTTTATTTCGGTGCATATGGGTCAATATGACACGAGGCAGGGTAACGGAAGACCCGCAGTACGGAATGACAACAGTGGATCTGAACAATCTTGTGTACGCAGAAGATCCATTCATTCTAGCTAATGATGTGGCGCATGTTTTCTATGTGAAGGACATGTCTACCAAACCAAGAAAAAGAAAATATAAGGAAGCGAATACATCATATGATGAGCCAATGCGCCACATAGTTCTTTTAGGGAAAATAAACATCGTGGGAGTGGATGACAAGACATAAATGTCAGAAAATTATGAAAAGTTCCATGAAATTACTCCATTCACAGTGAATATTGACCCGAGCATTCAGTTAAATGATGAAGATTGTCCATGGTTACAGCGCAAAGGGACACACACGAAGAAAAAGTTTCACACCCAAAGATCCCACTCTGGGATGTGATCGGCTTCACTGTCATCACTTTCTTCTCTAGTGAGTTGCCGGACTTGTATATCTGGAAAGTCCCACTTTGGACAAACCATAGGGAATCTTTATATTAGTTAGGGTGCTTATGTGTTTTGGCATTTGAAACGTTTACTTTTGTGCTTCGGACAAACGTGTACCTTTCTGACTTCATTTGCTATTTTTCAGCTCATTTACTATTTTTTTAGAGCTAAATGACCCTGAAATTGAAAAGTAGTACAAATAAACTCTAGAAAGGTTGAAAGTTGGCATGGTATCATCATTTCACCCACATATCATGTGCAAAAAAGTTGAGAGGGTTACGGCAAAAACTGGATGCACTTCATGTACAAAATGGACAATCCCTTTCAAAGTATCAGGGTTTCGGACGGAAACTCATCTATTAGAAAGGCAATTAATTTTTTTTAACTTATTACAACTCCAGACTTGTGTGTTCAGTATGCATCATTCAAAGCCATGTCATCAACTTTCAACCCTTTCTGACATCATTTGCTATTTTTCATGCATTTAGTGTTTTTTGAGCTAAATGACCCTGAAACTGAAAACCAGTACAAATGAACTCTGAAAAGGTTGAAAGTTGGCATGGTATCATCACTTCACTCACATAGCATGTGCAAAAAATTTGAGAGGGTTACGACAAAAACTAGATGCACTTCATGTACAAAATGGACTATCTCTTTCGAAGTATCAGGGTTCCGGACTAAAACTCATTTGTTACAAAGGAATTTCATTTTTTAAATAACCTAGGTATTATCAAATTGAATATAATGATAAAACACACTAATATTAAACATAAGAAAAAAGAATCACTAAAAAAACTATTTTTGAAGTTAAGTTATTCACAAAATAGTGATTCACACAAATTTCAAATAATTCAAATTTAAACTATTAAAATTTGAAAACTACTGGCACTAGCAGAAAGTTTGTAATTTTTTGTACCTAAAGCCAAAATATTCACCAAGAAACTCTAAATACAACAAACAACATCTCAGAAATAAATAAAGTAGAAAATAAAAAAACTAAATAAAAAAAGCCCACCTACTGGGCCACAACGGCTTGCAGACGACTAGAAACCCAACCTATAGTTGGGCCAAGATGCAGGCCCGCAAGGCCCAGTTGACCCACAGGGCACCACGGCATAGTTAGGCCCAGAAGCCTGCTATAGAGAGGAGTTCGAGACATCAGCCATGCCAAGGCTTTTAAACTGGTGCGGGCGTCCCTCGGCTAGCGAGGTGGGACTAAACTTGCCCGCACCACACCTGCACTAGCGCACCCCCTTTAGTACCAGTTGGTGGCTACAACTGGTACTAAAGGGTGGCCTTTAGTACCGGTTGGAGCCACGACCCGGTACTAAAGGGGTGCGCTTCCCGCCGCTTGGCTCGGCCAAAACAGACCTTTAGTACCGGTTGGTGGCTCCAACCGGTACTAAAGGTCCAACCTATATATACAACACTTGAAATTTTTTCAGTTTTCCTCTTTTCTTCCTCTCCATCGACGACACACCGCCTACCCCGATCGACGCCGTCGCCGCCCACGCCGTTGCCGCACCCGACGCGCGCCCACGTACCCCGTCCACCGTCGCGCCGCCCCCGACGCGCCGCCCACCGCCCCCGTCGCGCGCCGCCCCTCCCTCGAGCTCGCACGCCGTCGCCGCCCCCGCCGCCCCGCTGTTAGCCCCTGCCGCCATGTCCGCCCTCACACACACACGCACACACACATATTTTCTTATTTTCTGTTTTTATAGTTTTTTTTATAGTTTTAGTTATAGAAATGTTAGATGAATTTTAGATATAGAAATGTTAGTTAGATGAATTTTTACATTTTCTTTCACTAGATGATTAGATGTATATAGGAAAAAGTTAAGGAATTTGATACTTTTAGTTATAGAAATGTTAGATGAATTTTAGATATATAAATATTAATTAGAAATGTTATATTTTTAGTTTTTTATACGTGAATGATGCCCGGCCCGCATCCTCGTCGTCGATCCATTCGCGACGACGTCCTGCTTCAGAGGAGCGATGTCCGGGACTGGGCTCCGCCGGGCTGGCACTGGGAGGTGCTACCTTCAGGGGCGCGCCGTTTGGTGAGGAACCCGGCCCCGGGTCCCGTCATCGACCCGGAGATATTTTGGTGGCATTCGCGTGCACCACTTTTGGTGTGGAGGGAGCCGGCCCTGCCGGAGGTGGTACGTCGCCGTGTCAAGGAGGAGGACAAGCACGTCCGTTGCTACATGGCTGCTATGGACGTCGGGTTCTCCAATACCTGGCAAGTTCTTCGGGGATCTCACCAGAGCTATGATCCTGTGATGGTTCCTTCTCTTTGGGTGTCCACCGCCGGCACCTCAGGAACCGTGAGTGAACTAGATTATTCGATAGTATTCGATCTATATTAGCGAGCTAGCTAGTGATGTATTCGATAATATTCGAGACGATGTATTCGTGATTATATATATTATTTGATAATATTCGAGACGATGTATTCGAGATTATATTCGATGATGCATATTATCTACCATGATTTAGTTTTATCTTTCAACATGCATATATATTATCTGCTATTATTCGAGATGCATATCAATTATCTACTATTATTTGAGATGCGTACTAAATTGTTTTATATCTCTTCTGGATTAGTGAAATAAAAGCTATGGCGGACAATACCGACACAGAAGGAGAAGAGGCCCTGTTCGAGATCATACACTCCCCTAGCCGGCTGGATGATCAGAATGAAGAAGATGATGGCTCCCAATATCTGAACAATACCGAGGAGGGCGATATGATATTCGATCAAGATGACCGAATTGATGAAGTCCAGAACTATGATGATCTTGAAATAGCAAATATCGACGAGGTATATTTGTAGAAGCAGGCATCTGGTGATCATCACATGTTTTAAATGATTATATATATATATATATATATATATATTAACGAATCGATCTTTCTTCTTACAGCCCTCCGGATCGAGCAAATCTTCTACAGGCAGCAGGACAGTGCGAGGCCCGGCCAAAAAGTTGAAGGATGGCATAAAGTACAACATCTATGCCATCAAACCTAATGGCGAACCAAGCGCGCCTAAGAAGAATGCTGACAAGTTCATTCGTTAGTGCGGAGTTCTTGTGAAGGACCAAATTCTGATCTCCATGCAAGAATGGAAAAGGCTAGCAAAGGAATGTCCAGATCTTAATTTTGTCAACCAAAGAGCAAAAGATCTACTTTGGGAATCTCTCATGTCACATTTCACCCTACCAGATCATTTCACAAATGCAGATGTGCATAAAGTCAAGGACGCTGCTCTTAGGAAGATGGCAATTGCATTCAACACCCACAAGAAAATTATATGGGCCAAGTATGTCGAAGGAGGAAATAAGACTCCAGAATTCACAACAACACTTGAGAAGCAAAGAGATCACTGACCCGCTTTCGTGAAATTCAAGGAATTGGAATTAGCTAAGGAACAATCGAGAGTAAACAAGCTCAATGTTGCGAAAAAGGAGCATTTCCATACGCTTGGGCCAGGTGGCTACGCAGTGGCCCAACCTAAGTGGGATAAGTCTGAGCAACATATGCTGGATGCAGGGGTCACTCCAGTTACATTGAGCTGGCACGACAGGTGCAGGACCTGGTTTTACGCGCATGGGAGGAAGTTGGACCTGCAGACAGGGCTAGTTCTGGAGAAGGCAAGTCTTAAAGGAGCCGACGTCAGTTTACTTGTTGCAATAGAAGAGGCTCGAATGGGGGTGTTCTCGCCCAACAGAGAGAGCGATGAGCTTACGCGCGCCTTGGGAAATCCTGAACACCCGGGAAGAACATGAGGCAAAGGCATTGTTTCGTGGTATGAGTGGTTTGCGGACTGGAACACAGACTATAGAAGCCGTGCGAGACAGAAGATGGAGGAGGAGAAGAAGAGGAAGCTGGAGGAGGAGCAGAGGAAGCAGGAAGAAGAATGCCTTAAAGGCCTAGAATCAGCGCACACGGAGTTGGCACTCCAATTCCAGCGGCAGCAGCAGCAGATCAATTCACTTAGCCAAGAAATGGGGTAGATGCAGTGGCATCAGCTAGCGGATGATCTGGCATTGGATAGCACCATCCCATCCATGCCGAGAAGCAGCGTGGGTTCCGCCCCGGGCAAGGCACTGCGAGATAGATACCCTGTGGATGACATCATGGAGAACACTAATTGTGAGCTACACTTCAAAATGAAGAACATATCCATGAAGATGGTGGACGCTGTTGTCGGATGTGGGGTTCTGGTAAACCCTTACGGTTCGAACACTCTGGTGCACGCGAAGTCTTTCCTTCCCACCAATCTACGCCCTAGCTCACTAAGATCTCGCGGACGAACTCGACGAACTCGCAACACAGAAAGACACAAGATTTATAATGGTTCGGTCCACCGTTGTGGTGTAATACCCTACTCCAGTGTCGTGGTGGTGGATTGCCTCTAGGGCTGATGGTGAACAGTACAAAGGAAGAACAGCCTCCCAAGATTGAGGTGTTCTTGAGCTCGGTGAGCTTGTGTGTGTCAGGATGGTCTGAATGATCCGTCCCCTCTCTAAGTTGAGGCCGGCGCCGCCGTTGATGAGGGTCCTGGTGACGGCCGTGTTGCAGATGGTGGGCGTCCAGAGCATCGGGAGCATCCCAGAGCCGACGGTGGAGCCGGGGTGGTCTTCTGAGCCGAAGGTGAGGTCGGCCACCGGCGCAGCCCAACCCGGCGGAGCCCCCGGGTGCTTGCAGGCTGCCCCAATCTGTCGGACGAAAGGCTTGACGTGGCGATCTGAAGGAGGGGCTTGGGAGCCACCCAGCAGTGCCGCGACTTCGTGGTGTGCCAGCGCCATGTAGTGCGCAGTGAAGAGGTCGCGGAGTTCCCCCCAGGAAGTCACCGTGGACCCCGGGAGGTTGAGCAGCCAGGCACATGACTTGCCGGCGAGGGCCAGGGGGAACAAGTTTGCCATGATCTTGTCGTCGCCTCCGGCCTCGAGGACGGCCTCCTCATCCTCTAGTAGGAATGGCGCCGAGTCTGCCGCGCCGTCGTAACGCGGCGATATCTCCGGCTTGAACTTGGCCGGCCACTACACTCGCCACAGGGCGGGGGCCAGGGCTCGGTACCCATACTCCCTGCTGCTGGCGTTGGCCGCAGAGGTGGGCGGTGGGGCACCTGCCATGGGAGCGTAGTGCAGCGGCGCGGGGCACAGGTTGGTGGAGAGGAGCCCCGGTGCACCCCTACTTGGCGCGCCAAATGTCGGATGTGGGGTTCCGGCAAACCCTTAAGGTTCGAACACTAGGGTGCACGCGAAGTCTTTCCTTCGCACCAATCTACACCCTAGCTCACTATGATCTCGCGGACGAACTCGCAACACAGAAAGACACAAGATTTATAATGGTTCGGTCCACCGTTGTGGTGTAATACCCTACTCCAGTGTGGTGGTGGTGGATTGCCTCTAGGGCTGATGGTGAATAGTACAAAGGAAGAACAGCCTCCCAAGATTGAGGTGTTCTTGAGCTCGGTGAGCTTGTGTGTGTCAGGATGGTCTGAATGATCCGTCCCCTCTCTAAGGTGGTGGCTAGTCCTATTTATACTGGACCTAGTCCTCTTCCTAAATATCGAGCAGTAAGGGAGCCAACAATGGCAGGCTAATTCGAAGGGGGACAGCTAGTACAAGCTATCCTGACAAAAGTGGTCTTCGCCTGCCCAAGGCTCTAGTGGTGACGCCGTCTTGGGCTCCACAATGACCTCCGCCTTGCCGTCCTTCTGGTCTTTTTCTCGTTGCACCAATATAGCAACCTTTGCCTGATGCCTCAGTACTCTTCGCCTGCGCTGGCCTCCTTAGCACCAAAGAGGAAACAAGGATGCTGCGCATGCTGGCGCCCGCCTGGTGCCGTGCGTCATAGCTCACGTCACGAGGGTCTCGTGAGGTTTGCCCCGCCTTGATATCTCCGCTCCTCGTGAGCCTGCTAGCTAGGCTACTCCCGAGGAGGTCTTGTGTCGTCCGCCTCGCGAGGCTTGGACCATTGCGAGGTTCTTGGATGCTTTGCTGGTGAAGGTTTGCTCGGGCTTGGCTTCGCGGCAAAGCCGAGGGCCAAGTACGGAGCGCCGCGGGCCCCAAAATCCTGCGGCCTCGGTTGACGCGTGGCGGTTGATTGGACGTGGGCGTCTCCGCTTCCCCACGTTATCTCGGTAACTGCTCGACTTGTCAGGTCCCCGCGACATGCAAGGAAAACCATCATTACCTGCGATCGTGGGAGACGCCGGTTGGCCTTCCCTTGCTATCAATGGGGAGGGGGGCGGAGCCCCCGTTGCCCACTCTTCCTTGCTTGCTTGCTCCTTCCTCCTCGCTCCATCACTTGCAGTGACACCCATGGCACCACGAAGGAAGTTCTCCGCCGCCGAGAAGGGAAAGCCCCTCGCGAGGGACCCGGCTCCCCGGCGCCCAAGCACGGCCGCGGCCGCCCGCGTAAACATGCCACGACCCCCGCCGTGGCCCATTGTCGAGACAGCGCCACGACACGTGGAGTGGGTCATCCTAGCCATGGCAGTCCAGTTGATGAGGGGAGGCATGCCATGGTGGCACGGCCTCCTCGTCTGCGCTTCCACACGACGGAGGTATCGCCGGGGTTCGTCGTCTGGTCAGAGAACCCGGCCGGCAACTAGCTCCAACTTCCGCGCTTCTTCGCCGGCGAACTGCTGGCCTCTGGTCCAAGAGGACTCTGGCTGCAGGCAGATGCTGCTGCAGCAAGGCTTCTTGGGTTGCGGTCGAGACTTCCGCTGTGGGCAACATAGCCCTGGCCCATGGCTGGCAGAGATTCACCCGCGGGCGTGGCCTGGGCAGGTGGCGCACCCTCTACTTTAGGTACGATGGTGGGTCGACCCTTTATGTGAGGGTGTTTGGGGAAGATGGTCGCCGCGCCGGGTGCTGCCCCGAGGCGAACGACGGCGAGGAGGTACTCGGCCTTGGGGACGGTCGCCACGAGGACGTGGGCGAGCCCGCCCTCGTCGGCGATCGTGTCTCGTCCAGCTACGGCAACTCTTCCTCCGGCTACAGCTCTAGCAGTGGCGGCTATGCCCAGCCGCCGCGCCCGTCTTGAAGGCGACGGTGGGTCGTCTCGTCGCCGCACCTCCGTGAAGCGTGAGGAAGGATCTGGCTAGGCTCGGGGTAGTGCTAGGTGCCTGTCCTCGCGGATCGCTGCAACGCTACTTTTGTTTTACTCTTTTCCTGCATCAAGAATGAAACCAACATGGGCCCAGGGGGGCGTGTATCGAACTATGGTTCCTTGGTTATATCAGTATGCGTGCTGTTCTCGTGCTGTGTCATTATTTTGCGCAAAGATAACTTAACCTAGTATACTCAGGACGTCCTCTTCCTCGCGAAGTGTTTATTTCCTCGCATTCATCTTGCATCGGTGGCCTGCATTCTTTCAGGAACTGCGAAAAACTCGTTAGGAAGTGCGTTAAAAGATTTTCCGTTCATCTTGGCCCTGACCTGGTGCTTTGTGTCACGGTACCCGAGGGGCACGGACTAGGAGAGGTGCGCCAGCCTTTGGGCTCGAACGAGGGTGGCTCGCGAGAAGGCAGAAAGGAGAAAAAAATGCTCGCGAGGGCACCTACCTAGCCCCCTCGCGAGGCATGCGAGAAAGAGAAAACGAGCAAATTCGAGCCGGAAAAGTGCAGTGAGAGGCGAGGGAATCAAATCGGTAAGGAACGCCAAATGAAAACTTTGATTGAGGAAAAGCGAGTCAACTACGGAAAGCAAATGAAAAGCCGCGTCCGGCACCTAATCTAGTCTTCAAGTCTTCTCACCAGTGCATAGCTAAGTGTTGTCCACTAGGCGTGGGAGGGAGCCCCAGGGCCTGAGGCCGGCGCTCCTGAGACTCCGGGGCGTGTACACATTCCCACTCATTATTACGTGCGAGTGTCACGGCCGGCGATTCTTCACAGGCATCGGGCCTTCTTCACAGGCTCTGGGCCTTTCTTCTCAGGCTCTGGGCCTTGCTTTATGGATAGAACTTTCGGAGGTGCTGGATGTTCCAGGTGTTCTGGATAGGTATCCCGTCCTGTGTCTCCAGGCGCACTGCACCCGGCCTGGAGACATGGACGACCCTGAACGGGCCCTCCCACATGGGTGAGAGCTTGTGCATCCCTTCCCTGGAGAGGACCCGCCTCATGACAAGGTCGCTCACATCGAGCGTCCTGGAGCGGATGTTGCGACAGTGGTATCGCCGCAGCGCTTGTTGGTACCTTGCTGCCCTCAACGCGGCTTTGCGACGGCGTTCCTCCCCCAGCACGAGATCCATCCCCCGCATGGTGTCCTGCTGCGTTTCGTCGAACGCTAGGACCCGTACGGAGCGATGCTTGACCTCATGAGGGAGGACCGCTTCAGCTCCGTAGACGAGGAAGAATGGGGTCTCGCCCGTTGGCTTGGTGGCGGTGGTTCGGATGGACCACAGCACGGACTGGAGCTCGTCGTGCCATCCCCTGCCGCAGGCCTCCAGCTTTCTTCTTGAAGGTCCTGGTCTTGAGGCCCCTCAGGACCTCCATGTTAGCGCGCTCGGCCTGACCGTTACTCCTGGGGCGGGCCACCGAAGCGTAGCAGATCTGCGTTCCAAGGTTAGCACAGTAGGTTTTGAAGAGGTTGCTAGTAAACTGCGAACCGTTATCTGTGATGATGCGGTTGGGGACCCTGAAGCGACTCACGAGGCCCTTGATGAACTTGACAGCAGAGCCGGCTGGAATGGTACAGACGGCTTCCACTTCTGCCCACTTGGTGAACTTGTCAATTGCGACGTAGAGATAGCGGTAGCCCCTGGAGCCCGGGGAAACGGGTCTAGGATGTCCAGCCCCCAGATCGCAAACGGCCATGTGAGTGGGATGGTTTGGAGGCCCTGAGCAGGCTGATGGATTTGCTTGGCGTGGAATTGCCAAGTGTCACAGGACTTCACCAGCTCGGCCGCGTCGTTGAGTGCTGTAGGCCAATAGAACCCACTGCGGAACACCTTGCCGATGAGGGTCCGTGATGACGAGTGGTGTCTGCAATCACCGTCGCGTATGTCAATCAACAACTCCCTTCCTTGATCGCTGGAGATGCAGCGCAGTGTGACATCGTTCGGTCGTTTCCTGTATAAATCGCCGTCTTGGATACAGTATGCCGTGGCCTGCCGGGCCACGCGCTCCGCGTCCTCTTCCTTCTCCGACAGCGTCCCATGCATCAGGTACTCCTTGAATTCCTTGATCTAGCACTCCTCATGGGGCTCGAGCGCCAAGAGCAGCCGAGCTCCTGAGGTCGGGCCGCACGCTGGGGCTCCCGTGGCCGGGGGCTAAGGGAGTTCCTCCCGAGGCTGGGTCATGCTTGAAACAGGTGGCGAAGCTGATGGCTTGAAGAGCCGCTCTTCGAAGACACTGGGCTCTTGCAGTTGCCGCTTGGATGCTCTCCTGGCGATGTCATCAGCTTCCTTGTTGGTGCCCGGGGCACGTGCTGCAGCTCCAGGCCCGAGAACTGCTTTTCCATCTTGCACACCTCTGCGAGGTAGGCCTCCATGTGCTCGTCCTTCGGCTCGTATACCTTGTTGGAAAAGTTGACTAGGAGCTATGAGTCGCCTTTGACGGTGAGGCACTTCACCCCTAGAGCCGCCGCAGCCCTCAGGCTAACTATGAGGCCTTCGTATTCTACGATGTTGTTGGAGACATTCTCGCCGTCCTGAAAACAAAGTTGCACGGCGTAGTAGAGCTTGTCCTGAGTGGGCGAGATGAGCACTGCTCCAGCCCCCGCGCCCTGATGCGCGAAGGCGCCATTGAAATACACGAGCCAGCCGTCTGGTGCCTCACTTCCTGGGGAGGTGGACCGGTCTTCTCCTTCCTCAAGAGCCGGGGCATCTGTCCATTCTGCCATAGAATCGGCGAGCGCGGCTCCCGTGATGACCCTGGTAGTGCTGAACTCCAACCGGAATGCTTGTAACTCGATGTTCCACTCAGCAACCCTTCTGGCTAAGTTAGGGCTCTTGAGCACCCTCTCCAATGGGTAGGCTGAGACGACCTTGATGGGGTGACCCTGGAAGTAGTGCCACAGCTTGCGCGAGGCCACCAAGAGTGCGAGCAGGAGCTTTTGCGGCATGGGGTAGCGCGCCCTCGCATTCTGTAGTACGGTGCTGACGAAGTACACCGGGTGATCGACGAGGAATGGCACACTGTCGAGGCTCAGGTCCCGTGGAGATTGTGGCATATCCTGAGGTGGTGGGTTTCCTGAGACCCGACCGTCCTCAGGAGCTTCTGCGATGTTGCCCTGTTGAGCTTGGTCTTCCACCGCTGATGGCTTTGTTGTGCCTTCTTAACCCCGAACTGCATCAACTCTGGCTTGGCGCGGCACACCCTTGTCTTGGCGCTTCTCCTGAACTGCCACCAGCGCCGCATTGGTGGAGTACGGGGTGGCGGCAAGGTAGAGCACCAGAGACTCGAGAGGCCGCGGCCACCATCACTAGGGGGCTGGTGACATATTTCTTGAGGTCCTGGAAGGCCCGGTCGGCCTCCGGGGTCCACTCGAACGGGCCCTTCTTCTTCATGACCTTAAAGAAGGGTAAGGCGCGCTCGCCTAGCTTGGAGAAGAAGCGCCCTAACGCGGTCACCCGCCCTGCTAGTTTCTGCATTTCCTTGAGGGTCTGTGGTGGACTCATGTCTTCGATGGCCTTGGTCTTCTCCGGGTTCGCCTCGATCCCTCCGTGGGATACGAGGAACCCCAGTAGCTTGCCGGAGGGGACGCCAAGCACGCACTTCTCTGGGTTAGGCCTCAAGTTCACTTGGCGCAAGCTCTCAAAGGTCTCCTCCAAGTCTTGAATCAATGTCCTCGCCTCGCGATATTTGACCACTATGTCATCAACGTAGGCCTCTGTGTTTCTGCCGAGCTGCCACCCAACGCGATTTGCATCAACCATTGAAAGGTCGCCCCCGCATTGCGCAGCCCAAAGGGCATGCAGGTGTAGCAATACACCCTACATGGTGTCAGGAAGGCTGTCTTCTCCACATCCTCCGCCGTCATCTTGATTTGATGGTACCCTGAGAATGCATCCAGGAAACATAGCAAGTCGCACTCGGCGGTGGAGTCGACGATTTGATTGATGTGTGGAAGCGGGAATGGATCATAGGGGCACGCTTTGTTAAGGTTGGTGAAGTCGATGCACATCCGTTCCTTCCCGTCTTTCTTTGGTACTACGGTGGGGTTCACCAGCCATTCGGGGTATCGAACTTCTTGAATGGTACCCGCCACCTCCAGCTTGTGTGTCTCTTGGATGATGAAGGCCTGCTTCTCAGTGGACTGCCGTCTTGCTCGCTGCTTCACCAGGCGTACATTGGGGCACACCCTTAGATAATGCTGGATTACCTCTCTCGGGACCCCTACCAGCTGATTGGGCCCCCACGCGAATATCTCCTTGTTCGCGCGTAAAAATCTCACCAAAGCTTCTTCTTGTCTCGGGTCAAGGCCGGTCCCTATGGTGTAGGTGGCTCTTGAGGACCCATCCTAATCGACTAGCACCTCCTTGGTCTCCACCTTGTCTTGAGTGAACAGCTGCCTCTTCTTGGTGGGCGTGGTTTCCTTGGTCTCGGGTGTACCGACGCCGACTGGCTGTGCTGCTGCCACGGTCTTGAAGGCAAGCCTGAGCGCCGCCCCGGCTTCCTTAGTGTCCCCCTTGATGGTGAGGACGCCCTTGCTCCCTGGCATCTTCATGAGGTTGTAGGCCGGGTGAGTCGCCGCCATGAACTGAGCGAGAGCCGGGTACCCGAGGATGGCATTGTACGGGAGACTGATGCGGGCGATGTCAAAGTCCACCAGCTCGGTGCGATAGTTGTCTCGCGTGCCAAAGGTGACAGGGAGGCGGATCTGCCCCAGAGGGTGGGCAGCTCCACCACCCACTCCTGTGAAGGGCTTGCTGAGGCCGAGCCGTTCGAGCGGCACATGAAGGAGGCTGAAGGCTTTTACGGAGACCAAGTGGAGGCCGGCGCCGCCGTCGATGAGGGTCCTGGTGACGGCCATGTTGCAGATGGTGGGCGTCCAGAGCATCGGGAGCATCCCAGAGCCGACGGTGGAGCTGGGGTGGTCTTCTGAGCCGAAGGTGAGGTCGGCCACCGACGCAGCCCAACCCGGCGGAGCCCCCGGGTGCTTGCAGGCTGCCCCAATCTGTCGGACGAAAGGCTTGACGTGGCGATCTGAAGGAGGGGCTTGGGAGCCACCCAGCAGTGCCGCGACTTCGTGGTGTGCCGGTGCCGCGTAGTGCGCAGTGAAGAGGTCGCGGAGTTCCCCCAGGAAGTCACCGTGGACCCGGGAGGTTGAGCAGCCAGGCACGTGACTTGCCGGCGAGGGCCAGGAGGAACAAGTTTGCCATGATCTTGTCATCGCCTCCGGCCTCGAGGACGGCCTCCTCGTCCGCTAGCAGGAATGGCGCCGAGTCTGTCGCGCCGTCGTAACGCGGCGACATATCCGGCTTGAACTTGGCCGGCCACTACACTCGCCGCAGGGCGGGGGCCAGGGCTCGGTACCCAGACTCCCTGCTGCTGGTGTTGGCCGCAGAGGTGGGCGGCGGGGCACCTGCCATGGGAGCGTAGTGCGGCGGCGCGGGGCACAGGTTGGTGGAGAGGAGCCCCGGTGCACCCCTACTTGGAGCGCCAAATGTTGGATGTGGGGTTCCGGCAAACCCTTAAGGTTCGAACACTAGGGTGCACGCGAAGTCTTTCCTTCGCACCAATCTACACCCTAGCTCACTAAGATCTCGCGGACGAACTCACAACATAGAAAGACACAAGATTTATAATGGTTCGGGCCACCGTTGTGGTGTAATACCCTACTCTAGTGTGGTGGTGGTGGATTGCCTCTAGGGCTGATGGTGAACAGTACAAAGGAAGAACAGCCTCCTGAGGTTGAGGTGTTCTTGAGCTCGGTGAGCTTGTGTGTGTCAGGATGGTCTGAATGATCCGTCCCCTCTCTAAGGTGGTGGCTAGTCCTATTTATACTGGCCCTGGACCTCTTTCCAAATATCGAGCGGGAAGGGATCCAACAATGGCGGGCTAATTCGAAGGGGGACAGCTAGTACAAGCTATCCTAACAAAAGTGGCCTTCGCCTGCCCAAGGCTCTGGTGGTGACGCCGTCTTGGGCTCCATGATGACCTCCGTCTTGCCGTCCTTCTGGTCTTGGTCTCGTTGCACCAATATAGCAACCTTTGCCTGATGCCTCGTTACTCTTCGCCTGCGCTGGCCTCCTTAGCACCAAAGAGGAAAAAAGGATGCTGCACGCGCTGGCGCCCGCCTGGTGCCGTGCGTCATGGCTCACGTCACGAGGGTCTCGTGAGGTTTGCCCCGTCTTGATATCTCCGCTCCTCGTGAGCCTGCCTAGCTAGGCTACTCCCGAGGAGGTCTTGCATCGTCCGCCTCGCGAGGCTTGGACCCTCATGAGGGTCTTGGATGCTTTGCTGGTGAAGATGGGCCGTATGGCCTGCAGGCTTAGCCACGCCGCGGGCCGCAGGCAGGCAAGTCTGGGGACCCCCGTTCCCAGGACGCCGACAACTGTTGCTTATACAAATCCCCCTGAAGTAACCTTCCATTGCAACCCAATTCCAGCTGGCTATGCTCATGTCGTGGTTGATGAAGTGGTGGACCAATATTCGAGGCTAGAGCTTGATATTCCCGGAGGTCACGAGGAGCACGCACTGGGAGAGACCATTCATCGTATCATCATATGGAGAAAGGACTGCATCATCTCTCCAAGGCCACCAACACCGCGTCAGCGGAATCTTCCTCGAAGTCCGCCACCACGTTAGCAGACTCCCGCTCCACCAAGTCATCAGCCACCGCCTTAGTAGAGTCCTACTCCTTCAAGTCCGCCAACTCGTCAGGCCACTCCTCCTCCTCCAAGTCCGGCACCACGTCAGGCCACTCCTCCTTGATACGTCTCCGTCATATCTACTTTTCCAGACACTTTCGCCCTTGTTTTGGACTCTAACTTGCATGATTAGAATGGAACTAACCCGGACTGACGATGTTTTCAGCAGAATTGCCATGGTGTTATTTTTGTGCAGAAATAAAAGTTCTCGGAATGACCTGAAAATCAATGGAGATTATTTTTGGAATATATAAAAAATACTGGAAGAAGAATCCACGTCAGGGGGCCCACACCCTATCCACGAGGGTGGGGGGCGCCTACCCCCTGGGCGCGCCCCCCTGCCTCGTGGGCCCCCTGACGCTCCACCGACCTCAACTCCAACTCCATATATTCATGTTTGGGAGAAAAAAAAATCAGAGAGAAGGATTCATCGCGTTTTACGATATGGAGCCACCGCCAAGCCCTAAACTCTCTCGGGAGGGCTGATCCGGATTCCATTCGGGGCTCCGAAGAGGGTAATCCGTCGCCATCGTCATCATCAACCTTCCTCCATCACCAATTTCATGATGCTCACCGCCGTGCGTGAGTAATTCCATCGTTGGCTTGTTGGACGGTGATGGGTTGGATGAGATTTATCATGTAATCGAGTTAGTTTTGTTAGGGTTTGATCCCTAGTATCCACTATGTTCTGAGATTGATGTTGCTATGACTTTGTTATGCTTAATGCTTGTCACTAGGGCCCGAGTGCCATGATTTCAGATCTGAGCCTATTTTGTTTTCATGAATATATGTGAGTTCTTGATCCTATCTTGCAAGTCTAGTGTCACCTATTATGTGTTATGATCCGTTAACCCTGAAGTGACAATAATCGGGACCATTACCGGTGATGACCGTAGTTTGAGGAGTTCATGTATTCACTATATGTTAATGCTTTGGTCCGGTACTCTATTAAAAGGAGGCCTTAATATCCCTTAGCTTCCAATAGGACCCCGCTACCACGGGAGGGTAGGACAAAAGATGTCATGCAAGTTCTTTTCCATAAGCACGTATGACTATATTCGGAATACATGCCTACATTACATTGATGAACTGGAGCTAGTTCTGTGTCACCCTATGTTATAATTGTTGCATGATCGATCGCATCCGACATAATTCTCCATCACCGATCCAATGCCTACGAGCTTTTCATATATTGTTCTTCGCTTATTTACTTTTCCGTTACTACTATTACAATCACTATAAAACCAAAAATATTACTTTTGCTACCGTTACCGCTGCTATCATATTACTTTGCTACTAAATACCTTGCTGCAGATATTTAGTTTACAGGTGTGGTTGAATTGACAACTCAACTGCTAATACTTGAGAGTATTCTTTGGCTCCCCTCGTGTCGAATCAATAAATTTGGGTTGAATACTCTACCCTCAAAAACTGTTGCGACCCGCTATACTTGTGGGTTATCAAGACTATTTTCTGGCGCCGTTGCCGGGGAGCATAGCTCTATTCTTTGAGTCACTTGGGATTTATATCTTCTTATCATTATGAAGAACTTAAAAGATCAAAGAACCAAGATTTTTCCCTCAACTATGAGGGGAGGTAAGGAACTGCCATCTAGCTCTGCACTTGATTCACCCACTGTTTTGAGTAAACTTGCGACTCCTACACATGCTATTGATTCCGATAGGTCGCATGTTATTGATGATGCCACTTCTACTTTGCATGATACTTATGATAAAACTACTTCTATGCTTGATAATACTGTGCCACTAGGTGAATTTCTTGATGAACAACTTGCTAGGGTTACAGAGAATGAAATTATTGAAACTGATAATATTGATGAAAGTGATGATGAAGATTCTCCCCCTATATATGAATTGTCTGTTGTTCCTGAGGGTTATGTTATGGATGAAGAAACTGCTAGATATTTCTTAGCTTGCAATGATAGATCTGATCTTAAGAAATTATTAGCTAAGCTTAAGAAAAGTCTTTGAATGCTAGAATGAAGTTTGACCCTGATTTTGCTACTTCACCTATCTTTATTACTGATAAGGATTATGATTTCTCTGTCGATCCTGAGTTAATTACTTTGGTTGAATCTGATCCTTTCTATGGCTATGAATCTGAAACTGTTGTGGCACATCTTACTAAATTAAATGATATAGCCACCTCGTTCAGTAATGATGAGAAAACTCGCTATTACTTTATCCTTAAGTTGTTTCCGTTCTCATTAAATGGTGATGCTAAGACATGGTTTAATTCTCTTGATCCTGGTTGCGTGCGTAGTCCCCAGGATATGATTTATTACTTCTCTGCTAAATATTTCCCCGCTCATAAGAAACAAGCTGCTTTAAGGGAAATATATAATTTTGTGCAAATTGAAGAAGAGAGTCTCCCACAAGCTTGGGGGAGGCTTCTCCGATTACTTAATGCTTTGCCTGATCATCCTCTCAAGAAAAATAAAATACTTGATATCTTTTATAATGGACTAACCGATGCTTCGAGAGAACCACCTGGATAGTTGTGCTGGTTGTGTTTCTAGGGAAATAACTGTTGATCAAGCTGAATTGTTATTGAATAATATGTTGACTAATGAAAATAATTGGACACTTCCTGAACCAACTCCTAAGCCAACTCCAAAGAAAAGGGGTATTCTATTTCTCAGTCCTGAAGATATGCAAGAGGCAAACAAATCTATGAAAGAAAAATGTATTAAAACTGAAGATGTTAAGAATTTACCACCTATTGAAGAAATGCATGGTCTTAATTTGCCACCCGTTGAAAAAACACATGGTCTTGATAACCCGACACGGGTAGTAAAGGTAAATTCTCTCTATAGATTCGATAAATGTGAAATCCCATTTACTAAGTTTGCTAGCCCATGCTTGGATGAGTTTGATGACTTTATGGTTAAACAAGAAAACTTCAATGCTTATGTTGGTAGACAATTGAAACACAATGCTGATATGCTTGAACACTTGGGTGATTATATGGCTAGTGTTAAAGGTGAACTTAAACTTATTAGTAAACATGCTTCTATGGTTACCACTCAAGTAGAACAAGTACTTAAAGCTCAGAATGATTTACTCAGTGAATTAAGTAATAAGAAAAATGGTAATGCTGTTAGGGTTATGACTAGAGGTGGTAAAATGACTCAGGAACCTTTGTATCCTGAGGGCCATCCTAAGAGAATTGAGCAAGATTCCCAGAGAACTAATATTGATGCACCTAGTCCTTCTAAAAGGAAGAAAAAGAAAAATGATAAGACTTTGCATGCTTCTAGTGAACCTATTATTGACACACCTGAGAATCCCAATGATATTTCTATTTCTGATGCTTAAACACAATCTGGTAATGAACATGAACCTAGTGATAATGTTAATGATGATGTTCATGTTGATGCTCAACCTAGCAATGATAATGATGTAGAGATTGAACCTGCTGTTGATCTTGATAACCCACAATCAAAGAATCAACATTATGATAAGAGAGACTTTGTTGCTAGGAAGCATGGTAAAGAAAGAGAACCATGGGTTTAGAAACCCATGCCTTTTCCTCCTAAACTATCCAAGGAAAAGGATGATGAGGATTTTGAGCGCTTTGCTGAAATGATTAGACCTATCTTTTTCCGTATGCATGTGACTGATATGCTTCAAATGAACCCTTATGCTAAGTACATGAAAGATATTGTTACTAATAAAAGAAAGATACCGGAAGCTGAAATTTCCACTATGCTTGCTAATTACACTTTTAAGGGTGGAATACCAAAGAAACTTGGAGATCCAGGAGTACCAACTATACCATGCTCCATTAATAGAAACTATGTTAAAACTGCTTTATGTGATCTTGGAGCTAGTGTTAGTGTTATGCCTCTCTCTTTATATCGTAGACTTTATTTGAATAAGTTGACACTTACTGAAATATCTTTGCAAATGGTTGCTAAATCAACTGCTATACCTGTCGGTATTTGTGAGGATGTGCCTGTTGTGGTTGCAAACGTTACTATTTTAACGGACTTTGTTATTCTTGATATTCCCGAGGGTGATAGTATGTCCATTATTCTTGGAAGACCCTTCTTGAATACTGCAGGGGCTGTTATTGATTGCACCAAAGGCAATGCCACTTTTCATGTTAATGGTAATGAGCATACGATACACTTTCCGAGGAAACAATCTCAAGTCCACAGTATCAATTCTATTGGAGGTTTTGAATTTCCTCTTCCTACTGTTACGAAGAAATATGATATTCTTATTATTGGGGACATGCATATCCCCATTGAGGTAACCTAGTGTTATTCGAAAATTGTCCGGTTTCATGTTATTCGAAATGAGTTTGTTAACAAGACCTGATCAACCTTGTTTGTGGATTCCTTTTGATGAGCATGAGACGGATGAATTTAGAAAACACAACTCTTTGTACCCTCTTTTTACTTTCTGTTATTTATATTAAATAAAGCAAAAATAGTATTTTCTGTGTGTTTTCTGAATTATCTATGCAATAAAAAATACCCAAAAAATAAAAGTTCTCCAAATGCCCTGAAATTTAAATATGATTTTTCTAGAATATTTGAGAATATCTGGCACTGAGAACACAACAGGGGGAGCAGCCACATGCCCACGAGGGTGGAGGGCGCGCCTCCTATCTCATGGACCCCATGTGGGCCCCCTCCACTTATTCCAGCCACCACACACTCCCTCTTCCTCCCAAAAAAATCACTTGCCAGCTCAAACCCGAGTTCTTGCTCATCTTGCTGCCATTTTCGATCTCCTTGCTCAAAGCTCCATTCACAAAACTGCTTTGGGGGATTGTTCTTTGGTATGTGACTCCTCCAATGGTCCAATTAGTTTTTGTTCTAGTTCTTTATTCATTGCAATTGTTTGCTGCTTAGGTGACCTTTTTCTTGAGCTTGCATGTCAAATTTATATGGTCAAAAGTAGTTTTAATGCATGATATAGCCTCTAAGCACTTGTAGGAGTAGTTGCTACCAATTTTGTTGAGTTTCGTTCACTTTTCTTTTTTGAGTGAAAAAAATTTCAGAAATTTTTTAAAGAAATATGTTTAGGAAAATGTACCAAGGAGGTTCCTCAAGGAAACAAGGACCCAGGCCCGTAATACGTGAGCCGGACAATGAACTACCAAGAGATGCTCAAGTGCGGCCTTGTGAATGGCCATCAGAGGACTTCATGGTTCGAGCAGGAATCAAGGAGGAATTTGCCGCATATGTGTGTAACACCGATCTTGAGAGCTTCGTGGCAGATAAGTGCCGTAAGTACGTCTACTTAACTGATTCAGTTGTGAGAAGGTTTAAATTTTCATCATCACACAATTCTCAAACTGTCCTGTTTGATCTTTATGATAAATCTTATACCATGGACTTAGAAGATTTTAACACTGCTTGTAAACTCCCATAGTGGGGTAATGTTAGTGAACCTCGCGAATCTGAATATAAAGACTTTCTTGCTGGTATAACTATGGGGGAATCTAGGGAAATCACACATGCTACCATAGGGAACATTCATTTTTCCTGCCATACATTATTTTGCTCTCTTCATAGGTAGATGCATAAATGGTAAGGATGAGGCATGTCACATATGTGTTCCTGATCTTAGTGTCCTCAAGAGTGCTATGTTAGGAGATAGAGAATATAACTTGGGGGCCATTGTTGCACGTAGGTTGCATAATAATAATATTGATGGAGAATTCTTTGGTGGAATTTATGCAACCCGTTTAGCTGATTTTCTTGAGATACCCATTCGTGGAGATGATATTGATTTGCCGACTGCTTATTTAGATTATAATGCCATGGTTCGTCATCAGTTTGTTGAGAGGAACAATCAGTTCCTCCAGTACCGACTAATTTTTGACAGTCGATGCACCTATCACGTCGCTCTCCCTGCTCCTACTTTCTTTGACTTTCAGGCAAAAGGAAGACATGTTATAACAAGGGAGGAGGCGACCGAGTACAAGAGCAGGGTGGAGGCAGCTCGCCTCCAAGCTGCAACTCATCAAGCAATTGCCGCTGCATCTCAGTACGACCCCAGCTACAACTTTGATCCATGGTCATAGACCAACTTAGGCCAAAAGCCTAAGCTTGGGGGAGTACGTATCTCTCACCGACATTACATTCATGTTCACACACTCATGCCAGTTGTCGATGCTTATACTTTTTCATTGTATCATTCATGCTAGTTTATTTTTATTTTCTCGCTTTCTTCTTGTGTGTTTGAAAAACCTTAAGAAAAAACAAAAAAAATAGTTGTAGCTTTTAGCTAGTTTACTTTCCATGCCTGTAGTAGTTGTAATTAAAAGAAAACCCAAAAAGATTTCTCGTTCTTCTTTTGCTTGTTGGGAGCTTTCCCGTGTAAATAGTTTTGTTTCTTTTCTTTCCTTTGGGGGTCGAGAGGAGAAGACCATGATTAAAATGTTGAGTGGCTCTCATATGCATTATTGTTGATCTAACAAAGAGCCCATATTACCTTGTCTTCTCTCTTGAATTGAATGCTTGCAGATTCCAGCTTAGTCGAATGCACGTGCACTATTATTATTTTCCACACCGTTCGGTCGTGCAAGTGAAAGGCAATAATGACGATATATGATGAACTTATTGAGATAAGGAAAGCTGGTATGAACTCGGTCTCTCTTGTTTTTGTAAATATGATTAGTTCATCGTTCCTGATTCAACCTATTATGAAAGAAAGATATTTGCAATGACAATTAGAGATTGTAGTTTCTTATGCCATGCTTAATTAGCTAGGAGCTTATAATGGTTTACCTTGCATGCCAACATGCTATTAAAATGGTTGTGATGTGGTATGATAGAGTGGTATCCTCCTTTGAACGATTAGAGCGGCTTGACTTGGCACATGTTCACGCATGTAGTTGAAACAAAATCAACATAGGCTCTACGATATTTAGGTTCATGGTGCATTATATCCTACTCATGCTTGCATTCGATGTTGATTAATTTTAATGCATGTTCATGACTGTTGTCGCTCTCTAGCTGGTCGCTTCCCAGTCTTTTTCTAGCCTTCACTTGTACTAAGAGGGAATACTACTTGTGCATCCAATTCCATAAACCCCAAAGTTATTCCATATGAGTCCACCATACCTACCTATATACGGTATCTACCTGCCGTTCCAAGTAAATTTGTATGTGCCAAACTCCAAACCTTCAAATAAACATTCTGTTTTGTATGCTTGAATAGCTCATGTATCAACTAGGGCTGTATGTATCCTCCATGCTAGGCGGGTTATTCGCAAGAGGAGTGGACTCGCTCCTCATTCACGAGAAAATGGCTGGTCACCGGGATGCCCAGTCCCATGCTCAAATCAAATCAAAATAATTGCAAAAAAAACTCCCCCAGGTTTGTTGTTAGTTGGAGGCACCCGTTGTTTCGGGCGAGCCATGGATTGATGCTTCTTGGTGGTGGGGGAGTATAAACTTTACCATCCTGCTTGGGAACCGCCTATAATGTGTGTAGCATGGAAGATTTCGAGATCTCTCGGTTGTTATGTTGACAATGAAAGTATACCGCTCAAAATATTATTCATATCTATTTCAAAACTGAGCTCTGGCACCTCTACAAATCCCTGTTTCCCTCTGCGAAGGGCTTATCCATTTACTATTATGTTGAGTCATCATCCTCTTATTAAAAAGCACCAGTGGGAGAGCACCGCTGTCATTTGCTTCCATTACTGTTAGTTTACATTGAGTAAGACTGTGGCTGGATCTCTTTTACCATGAATTACAATGTCTAGTCAGTCCTTGATCTTTAAAGGTGCTCTGCATTTATGTTTTGCGGTCTCAGAAAGGGCTAGCGAGATACCATCTTGTTATATCATATCATGATTGTTTTGAGAAAGTGTTGTCATCCGAGATCTTTTATTATTGCTCGCTACCTGATTATGCCATTGATATGAGTAAACATGGGACCTAAATGTTATTGTGAATATGGTTAGTTCATAATCTTTGCTGAAAACTTGAGTGCTGGCTTTACATATTTACAACAACAAGAGCAAACAGAGTTTGTAAAAGTTTTTCTTTATCACTTTCAGCTTATCAACTGAATTGCTTGAGGAGAAGCAAAGGTTTAAGTTTGAGGGAGTTGATACGTCTCCATCGTATCTACTTTTCCAAACACTTTCGCCCTTATTTTGGACTCTAACTTGCATGATTTGAATGGAACTAACCCGGACTCACGCTGTTTTCAGCAGAATTGCCATGGTGTTATTTTTATGCAGAAATAAAAGTTCTCGGAATGACCTAAAAATCAGCGGAGATTATTTTTGGAATATATAAAAAATACTGGAAGAAGAATCCACGTGAGGGGCCCACACCCTGTCCACGAGGGTGGGGGGGCGCCTACCCCTCTAGTCGTGCCCCCTGCCTCATGGGCCCCCTGACGCTCCACCGACCTCAACTCCAACTCCATATATTCATGTTCGGGGAGAAAAAAAAATCAGAGAGAAGGATTCATCGCGGTTTACGATACGGAGCCACCGCCAAGCCCTAAACTCTCTCGAGAGGGCTGATCCTTATTCCGTTCGGGGCTCCAGAGAGGGGAATCCGTCGCCATCGTCATCATCAACCTTCCTACATCACCAATTTCATGATGCTCACCGCCGTGCGTGAGTAATTCCATCGTAGGCTTGCTGGACGGTGATGGGTTGGATGAGATTTATCATGTAATCGAGTTAGTTTTGTTAGGGTTTGATCCCTAGTATCCACTATGTTCTTAGATTGATGTTGCTATGACTTTGCTATGCTTAATGCTTGTCACTAGGGCCCGAGTGCCATGATTTCAGATATGAACCTATTATGTTTTCATGAATATATGTGAGTTCTTGATCCTATCTTGCAAGTCTATAGTCACCTATTATGTGTTATGACCCGTTAACCCCGAAGTGATAATAATCGGGACCATTACCGGTGATGACCGTAGTTTGAGGAGTTCATGTATTCACTATATGTTAATGCTTTGGTCCAGTACTCTATTAAAAGGAGGCCTTAATATCCCTTAGTTTCCAATAGGACCCCACTGCCACGGGAGGGTAGCATAAAAGATGTCACGCAAGTTCTTTTCCATAAGCACGTATGACTATATTCGGAATACATGCCTACATTACATTGATGAACTGGAGCTAGTTCTGTGTCACCCTATGTTATAATTCTTGCATGATCGATCGCATCCGACATAATTCTCCATCACCAATCCAATGCCTACGAGCTTTTCATATATTGTTCTTCGCTTATTTACTTTTTCATTGCTACTGTTACACTAATAGAAAAACATCTATAGCCAATATGGACACTAATGGCGCACTATACATGTGGTGCCACATTACTAAATCGTAATGGCGCACCATGTGTAGGCGCGCCATTAGTAACCAAAACAGTAATGATGCACCAAGTGAAAAGTGCGCCATTACGAAGTTTGACCAAGGTTTGACCCAGTCATACAAATAGTAATGGCGCACTTTGTATAGGTGCGCCATTACTAAGTTGACATAGTAATGGTGCACCTTTACAAAGTGCGCCATAACTATGCGTATGACTGGGTCAAACCTTGGTCAAACTTAGTAATGGCGCACTTTGCATAGGTGCGCCATTACTATGGCAAACTTAGTAATGACGCACCTATACAAAGTGCGCCATTACTAACTTTGACCAAGGTTTGACAAAGTCATACACATAGTAATGGCGCACTTTGTGAAGGTGCGCCATTACTAAATGCACCCCCTGACCGCCTTTTCAGTTTAAAAATAAAATAAAAGAAAATGATGGATATGTCAAAAATAATAAAATAAAATAAGTTTCCCATGTGATATGTGGTCTAGTTGTTTGGAAAATTTACAAGTATGAATTTTGACGTTATTTGCAAAATCTCTCTGGAATTTAGTAAAATGGGCATAACTTTTGCATACGAACTCGGATTAAAAAGTTTTTATATGAAAAATCATCTACTTGAAAAGTTACATCCAAATTCAATGGGGGGAACCCCGTTGAAGATTTTTAGAATCCCTAAAAACCTAACAGAATAAAAGATATGTGGCTTTTAAGATCTAGAGGGGGGAAAATGGGAAAAAAATTCAGACTTAGTAATGGCACACCATTTGCTAGGTGCGCCACTAGTAATAGAAAAAAATTGGTTTCGATTTTTTTTGGAAAAAATGTTCAAAATATGATACGTAATATGACCGGGAAGTTTGAAATATTTTTTCAAAATTTCATCACACTCATGAACATGAACAAAGTCCTAGACATCAGCAAGGTTTAATAGGATTGATATGATAGATATATCAACAAGTGCCTGTTAAGTGAATTGGTGCTGGGGTTGGATAGAATTGAGAAGTTAAGCGTGCTCGGGCTGGAGTAGTGTGAGGATGGGTGACCTTTCAGGAAGTTTGACCATGGAGTGCGATTTGACTTGAGATTAAGCATATTGACCCGAGATTAAGCCATAGTGACCCGAGATTAAGAAAAATTTGAAAAAAAAAATTCTGAAAAAAATTAAAAAAATCTTAGTAATGGCGCACTTCTATATGGTGCATCATTACTAAGTCAGATAGTAATGGCGCACTTCTAGGCATAGTAATGGCGCACTATGTGGTGCGCCACTATTATCTGGGATACTAATGGCGCACCAGAGGTGCGCCATTACTATTTGTTACTAGTGACGTGTTAATAGTGGCACACCTATAGTGCGCCATTAATAGCAAAAACTGGTGCGCCACTAACAGGCTTTTTTCTAGTAGTGTTACAATCACTATAAAACAAAAATATTATTTTTGCTACCGTTACCACAACTATCATATTACTTTGCTACTAAATACCTTGCTGCAGATATTAAGTTTCCAGGTGTGGTTGAATTGACAACTCAGCTGCTAATACTTGAGAATATTCTTTGGCTCCCCTTGTGTCGAATCAATAAATTTGGGTTGAATACTCTACCCTCGAAAACTGTTGCGATCCCCTATACTTGTGGGTCATCACTCCTCCTCCTCCAAGTCCGGCAACGCGTTAGCCCACTCCTCCTCCTCCAAGTCAGGCACCGCGGCAGTAGTCTCCGCCGCCGTAGTGGGCTCAACCGCCTAAGCAATGGCGAAAGAGAGCCGCCGCAGCTATGGCGGCTAGTGGTACAAGTAAAGGTACATGAGGCAAGCAATTTCAACATGGTCCAAGTAGCCTTGCACCTCTTCCGATGAGGCCTTACAACCTAACTTCGGAGGAAAATGAAGCCATCTCCCAAGGAGAAAGTGCCTGAGCATGTCGTTGACCACTTTATTCGTATGGCTAAAGCACCAGCTCCCAAGCCTGTTGACTCAGACTATGAGTGACAAATCATGAAGGCACATTGATGTCTACTACGCGACCTTCTTCTTGTAGACGTTATTGGGCCTCCAAGTGCAGAGGTTTGTAGGACAGTAGCAAATTTCCCTCAAGTGGATGACCTAAGGTTTATCAATCCATGGGAGGCGTAGGATGAAGATGGTCTCTCTCAAACAACCCTGCAACCAAATAACAAAGAGTCTCTTGTGTCCCCAACACACCCAATACAATGGTAAACAAGTTCGACGAAGAGATGGTGATACAAGTGCAATATGGATGGTAGATATAGGTTTGTGTAATCTGAAAATATGAAAACAGCAAGGTAACTAATGATAAAAGTGAGCACAAACGGTATTGCAATGCATTGAAATAAGGCCTAGGGTTCATACTTTCACTAGTGCAAGTTCTCTCAACAATAATAACATAATTGGATCATATAACTTTCCCTCAACATGCAACAAAGAGTCACTCCAAAGTCACTAATAGCGGAGAACAAATGAAGAGATTATGGTAGGGTACGAAACTGTTGGGGAACGTAGTAATTTCAAAAAATTTCCTACGCACACGCAAGATCATGGTGATGCACAACAACGAGAGGGGAGACTGTTGTCTACGTACCCACGCAGACCGACTGCGGAAGCGTTGACACAACGTAGAGGAAGTAGTCGTACGTCTTCCCGATCCGACCGATCCAAGCACCATTACTCCGGCACCTTCGAGTTCTTAGCACACGTACATCTCGATGACGATCCCCGGCCTCCGATCCAGCAAAGCGTCGGGGAGGAGTTCCGTCAGCACGACGGCATGGTGACGATCTTGATGTTCTACCGTCGCAGGGCTTCGCCTAAGCACCGCTACAATATGATCGAGGTGGAATATGGTGGCAGGGGGCACCGCACACGGCTAAGGAACGATCTCAATGATCAACTTGTGTGTCTAGGGTGCCCCCTGCCTCCGTATATAAAGGAGCCAAGGGGGAGGGGGCGGCCGGCCAGGAGGAGGGCGCAGGAGGAGTCCTACTCCTACCGGGAGTAGGACTCCCCCCCAATCCTAGTTGGAATAGGATTCCCTGAGGGGGAAAGAGAGAGAGGGGGGCCGGCCACCTCTCCTTGTCCTAATAGGACTAGGGGAGGGGGGAGGCGCGCGGCCCACCTTGGGCTGCCCCTTTCTCCTTTCCACTAAAGCCCACTAAGGCCCATATGGTTCCCGGGGGGTTCCGGTAACCTCCCGGTACTTCGGTAAAATCCCGATTTCACCCGGAACACTTCCGATGTCCAAATATAGGCTTCCAATATATCAATCTTTATGTCTCGACCATTTCGAGACTCCTCTTCATGCCCGTGATCACATCCGGGACTCCGAACTAACTTCGGTACATCAAAATGCGTAAACTCATAATAACTGTCATCGTAACGTTAAGCGTGCAGACCCTACGGTTCGAGAATAATGCAGACATGACTGAGACACATCTCCGGTCAATAACCAATAGCGGGACCTGGATGCCCATATTGGCTCCTACATATTCTACGAAGATCTTTATCGGTCAGACCGCATAACAACATACGTTGTTCCCTTTGTCATCGGTATGTTACTTGCCTGAGATTCGATCGTCGGTATCCAATACCTAGTTCAATCTCGTTACCGGCAAGTCTCTTTACTCGTTCTGTAATACATCATCTCGTAACTAACTCATTAGTTGCAATGCTTGCAAGGCTTATGTGATGTGCATTACCGAGAGGGCCCAGAGATACCTCTCCGACAATCGGAGTGACAAATCCTAATTTCGAAATACACCAACCCAACATCTACCTTTGGAGACACCTGCAGAGCTCCTTTATAATCACCCAGTTACGTTGTGATGTTTGGTAGCACACAAAGTGTTCCTCCGGTAAACGGGAGTTGCATAATCTCATAGTCATAGGAACATGTATAAGTCATGAAGAAAGCAATAGCAACATACTAAACGATCGGGTGCTAAGCTAATGGGTCATGTCAATCAGATCATCCCACTTGCACTAGAGTCAATAATCTAGATCACATCACCATGTGATTAACATCGATAGTTCACATCATCATGTGATTAACACCCATATTTCACATCGCCATGTGACCAATACCCAAAGGGTTTACTAGATCCAGTAATCTAGTTCACATCGCTATGTGATTAACACCCAAAGAGTACTAAGGTGTGATCATGTTTTGCTTGTGAGAGAATCTTAGTCAACGGGTCTTTCACATTCAGATCCGTTATGTATTTTGCAATTTTCAATGTCTACAATGCTCTGCACGGAGCTACTCTAGCTAATTTCTCCCACTTTCAATATGTATCTAGATCGAGACTTAGAGTCATCCAGATCAGTGTCAAAACCTGCATCGACGTAACCCTTTACGGCGAACCTTTTTGTCACCTCCATAATCGAGAAACATATCCTTATTCCACTAAGGATAATTTTGACCGCTGTCCAGTGATCTACTCCTAGATCACTATTGTACTCCCTTGCCAAAATCAGTGTAGGGTATACAATAGATCTGGTACACAGCATGGCATACTTTATAGAACCTATGGCCAAGGCATAGGGAATGACTTTCATTGTCTTTCTATCTTCTGCCATGGTCGGGCTTTGAGTCTTACTCAATTTCACCCCTTGTAACACAGGCAAGAACTCTTTCTTTGACTGTTCCATTTTGAACTACTTCAAAATCTTGTCAAGGTATGTACTCATTGAAAAAACTTATCAAGCATCTTGATCTATCTCCATAGATCTTTGATGCTCAATATGTAAGCAGCTTCACCGAGGTCTTTCTTTGGAAAATCCTTTCAAACACTCCTTTATGCTTTGCTGAATAATTCTACATTATTTCCGATCAACAATATGTCATACACATATACTTATCAGAAATGCTGTAGTGCTCCCACTCACTTTCTTGTAAATACAGGCTTCACCGCAAGTCTGTATAAAACTATATGTTTTGATCAACTTATCAAAGCATATATTCCAACCCCGAGATGCTTGCACCAGTCCATAGATGGATCGCTGGAGCTTGCATATTTAGTTAGCACCTTTAGGATTGACAAAACCTTCTGGTTGCATCATATACAACTGTAACATCCCAAATTTTCAATTTGAAATGTTATACATTAGATCATCATGCATATCATATTTTCTTGCATTTTGGTCGATCCTAGAAATTTCACGCAACTCAAGGACCCTCGGAGAGAGTTGGAGATTTCGTCATTTTCATATTTGAGTTTTCTCAAATTTTGAAAAAAAAGGATCATTGGATTTGTCGGAGTTTATTTGCCTTTTATTTGGAAAGGAAAAAAATGCGTGTTTTCAAAATTTGCACCTAGGCCACGGGAAAAAGTTCATTTTGTTCGACTCGTTTTTAGGAGTCGGGGAAAATTTACTTTGGGAGTTTTGGAGTTCGTTTAGATTTTCTTTCTTTTGTTTTTTCTGCGCGCGTAACCGATTTAAAAAAAATTCCCGCGTCACCCGCCTGGGCCAAGGCCCAGCCGCAGGCCAGGCCGGCCATCGCGCGCGCGCGTGCCGCGCAGCCCCAAGCCGAGTCCGATTCGGACTCTAGGACCCCCTCTCTTTCTTTCCCCCTCCCCTCCCCCTCTTAAATACCCCACACCCCCTCTTCCCACACCAAGCCGCACCCCACCCCGCGCCTCAAGCCGCCGCCGCCTACGCCGCCGCCCCTAGCGCCGCCGCCTGCGCCTTGCACCGCCGCCGCCGTAGCGCTCCCACCCCGCGCCGCCGCCTTACGCCGCCGCCGCCGCCTCACGTCGCCTTACGCCGCCGCCGCCGCCTCACGTCGTCGCCAACCCCACCGCCCACCGGACCCCCTCGCCGGAACCTCGCTGGAGGTAGCCACGCCGCGCCTCTCTTTTTCCCCTCGGTTCGGTTTTTCTTATAAACCGTTCCGGTTTTCTTTTCTTTCGTTGTTTCGGTTTTCTTTTCCGAAACCCTAGATCGGTTTTCCGTTTTGTTTTCGGTTTAGTGTTTAGCGACCGTTCGCCGGACCGTTTGTCCTAACGAACGTGATCACCGGTTATTCCCCGGTTAACGAACGTCCGTTCGTTTAACCGTTCGTCGTTTTCTTCTCGTCGGATTTATTCCGTGATCGCGATCTCAGATCCGATCTTCGTTCTAGTTTTTCTCCCTGCTTGTTTATCGGAATCAGGTGATTCAAGCGCCTGGAGTTTCGTTTCGAAATCGCCGTTCCGATTAATCAACTTAAATAAGTTTTTGCTACTGTAAAACTTGACCTAGTTTCAACTTGCTAGAACCGAGTTGTTTTCTTCCGCCGTTTGTTTTCCGTTGCTTTGTTCGTTCTTTCTTTCTTTGCAACCGGAGTTCTTAAATTGAACTTTCTGGTTCGATCTCTTGTTCGAGTTTTACCTGTGCATTAGATGAGTACTTATTGTATGCTTGTTGTTTGTCTGCGATAGATTACCCGGATTGCACCGCCTGTTACTTCGAATCACTAGGACTCGCGGATCATCAACAAGGCAAGTAACACTTTGATCATACCTTTTCTACAACCCAGTTTTATTGCATTAGATCAATCCTCACACATTGCATGATTAGGATCTAATTAAATTGTGGGATGGGAAGTAGATGAGGTAGTACCTATTACCTGTTTATTATGAAACCTTTGGGAGTTACTTCTATGTTTGCTTATTATGCCATGCTATGCTAGTAGACGTGGATTGGGTGAGTGATATCCATGACGGATGTGAGTGTGATAATTTTAAGGCTTTATCTAAGGTGGCAACTTAAACACACATCTGGGTGGATTGAGGCACCTTGTTTCTATCAGGACTTGCCTGTTTTCTTTTGGACCGCCACCCAGGCTCAAAGGGATCATAAGATCTTTCATGCTAGAAACTTTCGTGTGCAGCCACAAGCCAATATGGGCTCTGGCATAGTTGACTAAGTCGTGCGAACTCTTACAGGGTAGACTAGCAGATGTAGGGGAAAGTAGGTGTACCGGTCTATCCATCGTAAGGTGCTAGCGCTTCTGAAAGACTGTGTCTCGGTCATCCGTTTCTCAAACACCGTGTAGTGCGAGAAGCCCAACGGAGGCGATCGAGTCTTGTGGGGAAAAGTGCGCAAACCTCTGCAGAGTGTAATAAACTAATCATGATTAGCCGTGTCCCCGGTTATGGACATCTTGAGTATCTAGTACTTGAATATCGTGTGAATCTCATCATGTTACTTCTAATTAATATTGTTGGGTTTTTAATTATTCACTTAATTGGGATCGGAATGCTGTCAACCATTCTCGATGTTCAACTACCATGATAGTAAATAAATTTATTCCTTTGCAGTAGGGAAAAACTGGCTTTACGCAAAACAGTAACCATAGAGCTTTTCCACCAGCCAAATATGCATATAGTCTAGCTGTTTCATTCCATTACTCTCTATGTGTTACCTTGCCAGCATATTCCATGTGCTGACCCGTTTCGGGCTGCAACTTTCATGTTGCAGACTTTTCAAACGACGAGTAAGGTGCTTTTAGGTCGTGGTTCTATACTCAGTGATGCCATTGGAGTTGATGGACCCATTTATCTTCCAAGTCTTCCGCTGTTATCGATATTAGATGGCCTTAAGCCATATTTATTGTAATAAGTTCTCTTTGAGACATCGATGTAATACGTGTGTGATTGCTACTCTGCTATAATTCCTTCGAAGTACTATGTGGTATCAGCATTACTGATCCAGGGATCACTACAGGAATCAGCTACTTTGCCGTCTGCCATGGCGGACGGCAAAGGCACGAACGGCGGACGGCAAAGGCCTTTGCCGTCAGCGGCGGACGGCAAAAGGCTCTGGCAAAGTAGGCTTCGGTAAACAGGTTCTTTGCCGTCTGCTACCGACGGCAAAGGCTTTGCCGTCTGCGGCGGACGGCAAAGAGAGAGCGGCAGACGGCAAAGACGGCGGACGGCAATAGGTGCGCTGTCAGTCCGTTAAGTGGCTAACGGAAGGCCTTTGCCGTCCGCCGCTGACGGCAAAATTTCTAGGGTCTTTGCCGTCCGCCGTATGATGTCATCTGCACGTCACTACGTGGCAGGTTCTTTGCCGTCTGCCACTGACGGCAAAGTCTTTGCCGTCTGCCACTGTAGGCAAACTGACCAAACGGGTCAGCTCCCAGGAAGCACAGGTGGACGCCACGTGGCTTCTTTGCCGTCTGCGGCAGACGGCAAAGAGCCCATTGCCGTCAGTGGCAGACGGCAAAGAGCCTGCATATTGGCTCTTTTTTCTGTTTTTTCATATACCCAACCATTTTCACAGCAAATAGATGATACATATATATTTTTCACATGGCAAGTTCACAGCAAATATATGAGATATCCAACACATATAATTTCATCATACATGCATAGTTCCATCAACCATACATAGCAAGTTCGACATACATGCATCCAACCATACATATTACAATAGTGTCATCCTACCATACATGCATAGTTCATAGATACAAAGGAAACATAGTTCATCCAAACAAGCACTCCATCTATGCAAGCTTTCGTGAAGTGAATGAATTCTGCAAAATGGGAAATAAGAAAGTTAGAAGAAGAAGAAGAAGAAGAAAATGAAGAAGAAGAAGAAGAAGAAAATGAAGAAGAAGAAGAATATATATGACATTTATGAGCTAATTTAGGTGAAATTGATCATTTGTGAGCTAACTTAGGTGAAATGGATCGTTTATGAGCTAACCTAGGTGCAATGGATCGCTTATGAGCAAACTTAGGTAAAATGCATCATTTTAGAGGTAACCTAGGTAAGATGGATCATTTTGGAGCTAACCTAGGTAAAATGGGTCATTTTAGAGCTAACTTCGGTAGAATGGATCATTTATGAGCTAAGTAAGGTTAAATGGATCATTTTAGAACTAACTTAGGTAAAATAGATTGTTTATGAGCTAACTTAGGTAAAATGGATCGTTTTTGAGCTAACTAAGGTGAAATGAATCGTTTTTGAGCTAACTAAAGTGAAGGGCATCATTTTTGAGCTAACTAAGGTGAAATGGATTGTTTTTGAGCTAACTAGGTGAAATGAATCGTTTTTGAGCTAACTAAGGTAAAATGGATCGTTTTTGAGCTAACTTAGGTGAAATGGATCGTTTTTGAGCAGACTTAGGTGAAATGGATCATTTAAGAGCTAATTTAGGTGAAATGGATCGTTTTTGAGCTAACTAAGGTGAAATGGATCGTTTTTGAGCTAACTAAGGTGAAATGGATCGTTTTTGAGCAAACTTAGGTGAAATGGATCATTTAAGAGCTAATTTAGGTGAAATGGATCGTTTTTGAGCTAACTAAGGTGAAATGGATCGTTTTTGAGCAAACTTAAGTGAAATGAATCATTTAAGAGCTAATTTAGGTGAAATGGATCGTTTTTGAGCAAACTTAGGTGAAATGGATCATTTCACAGCTAATTTAGGTGAAATGGATCGTTTTTAGCTAACTTAGGTGAAATGGATCGTTTAGGAGCTACTCTAGGTAAATTGGGTCATTTTAGAGCTAACTTGGATAAACTGGATCATTTATAAGCTAACCTAGGTAAGATGGGTCATTTTGGAGCTAACTTAGGTAAAATGGATCGTCTATGAGCTAACTAAGCTAATTATGCAATTTTTGACATAAGTAAGCTAAGTATAGATCGTTTTAGAGCTAACTTAGGTAAAATGGATGGTTTTGGAGGTCAGTAAGCTTATTAATTCATTTTGGAGGAGAAGAAGCTAAGTCTACGTCATTATGGTAAGCATTGGAGGAAATAAAGCTAAGTCTAGGTCTTTATGCATGTGTTAAGCAAAACACTAGATAAACTTACCAAGATCCAGGAGGTGTAGGAGCGGGGTGGCTCGTGTCGGTAGCTGGAGAAGGATCGTGCGATGCTTGTCTGGAGTTACGCTGCACCAAAGATCATTTCCAATGTCTTGTTAGCATGATGACACTCAAATGTTAAGACTAGCAAGTAATGTCCATTCAAATAAAACTCACCGTGGTCCCAGGAGCAATCACTGGCATCAGCGGAGCGGTCTGACCTGTCTTCTCGCACACAGACTGCACATTTGGTTTTGACGACTGAGTCATACTAGTTAGTAATGAGACAAACACTACATGAATGTTTTGGCTAATCTGCAGAAGAAACTTACCACAAGGAGCTCGTACATGGCCCTTGCCTGCATGTCATTCCGTGCCCTCTCCTCCTCCATCATCTTTGCCGTCCTCTCCTCCAACTCCCGCTGCCTCTCCGCCGCCTCCGCCAGAAGTTTCTCCGTTCTATCTCTCTCACTCTGTATAGCAGCCTGCAACACCACTCACATGACCATTTGTAATCATTGATGGAAGCGCACACAATGTAATGGAGAAAGATAACTCAGTACGTATCACTAACCTTGATGGCGAGTTGCACTGGCTGTTCACGAGGCCTTATCTCAGGAGCGGAGCTCGACTGGCGTGCCTTGATCTCCGGGAGAGTGCTAGGACAACGGATAAGTCCATCTCCAATGGCTATGGAGCCATGGGACCTCCCGCCACCAGATATCATCAACAGCTCTGGATCAATGGGACCCTGGCTCGGGTTAAAGTCCTCCCCTTTCCTAGCCTTCCCCTCATCTCTATATCTCACGAGCTTGTTGTGGGAGGAGATGTTGGTGAAGTTGTTTGCATCATCGAGGTCAGACTGAGAGAAAGCCTTGACTTTCTTGAAAGAGGCAGTGTGGGCCATGGCATACAGGTCGTACACCTCTGGCACCTTATCCGCCTTATTGTAGCGTGCCTGAAAGAGAGAAACAATGAAAATTAGTAATTAAAGGGCTCAAGCTAGCATGATGAATGAATTGCATGAATCATGAAGCAAACCACATACCCAGTTGCGCCCGAACTGATATAAGTTGGAGCTGCCTTGATGGTGTGGCACACCTTCCATTTGGGCACGTTTGTCCTTGGCCTCCTTGTGGAGGGCTAGCCATCGTTGTGAGCACCACTCATCGACCAACACCTCCCAACAATCCATCCGATCCGCACACCATCTCGGAGGCGCCTAAGTTAGCAAATAGAAACTTGAGCGCTACGGCTAAGAATTACTAAATGAAGGAACTTAAGTAGAGAAGGCCTTAAGAATTACCTTCATGTACTGCTCCTTACTCAGGAACTTATCGCGGCACGCCGGCTTGGTCTTCTTGATACCACGCAAGGCGTAGTAGTCTCGAACAGCCTGCACCCGAGCCTCGTGCCGTAAGTTCTGGAGTAGGCGCTTGCAGACGTTCTCGATAACATGTGCCGCGTCCTCCTCGTATCCCTCCTCACACCTGTAGAATGTCTGCAATCAAATGAGACAATGTTGATTAGTACAATTAATAACTAGCTAGTTGAAGATTTTTAAATGTGTAAAGGAGAAATTACCCAGAACTTTCTGATCACCATGTCTGCCCTCGTGTCACACACGACACCGTCGATAATCTCATTTGGCGGGGCCGGGGCAGCCACGTAGTGCTCCCAGCTCAATCCAAGCTCTGGAAGCCGACCCTCACCAGGCAACGTGACAAACCCCGGGAAGTTTTGCCGGCAAAGAACTCCAAGGACGGAGTTGGGCCGGCGGACACTATGATGGTGGTCCCAACCCCTGCAGCATGACAAGGCCAACGCATTAGTTATTTGAAAAAACGTGAATGCACAAGGTACAAAAATATTAAATGCACTTACGTACCTCTCTCCATCAGGGAAAATCAACCACCTCTGCTCGCGGGTCACCGGCACGGAAGGGAGCCGTGTAGCACCATGCTGGTAGACGGTGCCCCCCTCCTCCTCAAGATCAGTCGGCTCCCCGCCATCATCAGCATGGCCACTCGGCTCCTCGAGCCGATCCGGCCAGGTACCCCATCCGGACGTGTGCTCCTCCGGGGTCACGTGGGCCGAACTCTCGTGGGCCGAAGACCCGTGGACCGGAGGCTCGTGGACCGGAGTCCGTGTAGCCTCCTCCTCGGACGAGTCCACCCTAGCAGTCACGTGCTCGGGTGAAACGGCTGGGGGTGGCGGCGAGGAAGGCACCGTAGCAGTCACCCTACCTCCTCTCCCACGACCACGTGCCCCACCTCCTCTCTTCCTACCTCGTCCCCTGCTGGGCACCACGGTCGACAAAGAAGGGCCCGACGGTGTGGCCATACTGTCCAGCAACGCTCGGCGGAGAGGTGCGTCTGGAATGGAAGACCTCAGACCACGCTCCCGACCAGCGCCCACCATCTTTCAACACCTGCCATGACAAACAGTAAACGAAATTAGTACAACATAAAAAAAGACCGACATGAATAATAATATGTGTATCACTTAAGTGTATCATCATCAAGTACAACATAAAAAAATGTAATACCTGACACTACTAATAATCTCGATCAGTATCATCAATAAATGCATAATCATCATCATCACTATAATCAATGACGGGCTCATAGGGTTCATTGGCATCAACATGTGCAAGGCCACCTTGACGTAATCGGTCAAGCATTGACAGGTCATCCGCAGCAGTAACCTCTTCTTGTTCCGGCTCTTCTTTTTCCTCCTCTGGGGTGATGTCAGATTCATTGTCGCTGTCTACTTCAATGTTTTGGGGTGAAGTATAGCGGTTCTTGAAACGCTTTTTGGAAAGACGTGTCTCTTGGAAGAATTCTCCTTCATATGTGTCTGGGTTAATGTGAGGTTCATAATCCTCTTCCTTTGGGGGAGAAAGTCTAGCACGTGGCGGCACTTCATAAACGACATCCCAACCTTTCAGATTTGGATTAGTTTGGCAGGCCCACGGTAGATAGAATACTTGGGTCGCCTGTTGAGCCATAATATAGACATCAGGAACATCTAAATGAGTGCTTTGGTTGATTTCAACTAGCCCTACATGTTCATGAGTCCTTCTAGTCTCCTTCGGCTGAAACCAATAACATTTGAAGACTACGACATTCGGTGGGTTTTCACCATAGAACAGAAGTTCATAAATTGCTTCAACTCTCCCATAATACTCTGTACCTCCTTCACCGATAGCAGATACACAACAATTTGTTGACTTTCGGTCCGCCATCGATAGCTCTTTGCCATAGGTACGAAAGCGATACCCGTTGATGTCGTACTTGTCAAATGAACGGACCTTATAGTCAAAACCATTAGCGACTTGTCTCAATTCGGCGTCCATAGACTCTGAATTAGCCTACAGGTTTAATATGAAAGGATTGTTGCATTATGCAAAAATTAGCGAATGAAATGAAATTGTCTAATAGAAATTACCGTTTGTTTGAACCAAGAGATGAAACCGGGATAGCCACCTCCTTGCTTTGCGAGAAGCTCATACTCTTCGACGGAATCCTTTTGGATCTCCGCTCCATACGAGAATATGGTAACGTATCGACTGTATGACATATCCAGGAATAAGAGTAGTTCAAAGGAAATAGAAGTTGCGAAACAATGTACCGAGAACTTACTCGATGTACGGCCGCACTTCTATCAGGTTGTTGAAGATATACAACGAAATGGTCCGCCATTCTTCGTTATCCAAAGATACTGGATGTGAAACACTAGCTGGTGCAAGATTCCCTTTGAATAGGCTGAGGTTGGATCCACCCTTTTTAGGCTCGTCAGCATTGTACCGAGGCTTCGGATTATGCAAATGACGATTTTTGGCTTCGTAGTGCGCTGTTACGAAGTTTGCCGCCTCCTCTGTAATGAATGCCTCAGCCATCGATGCTTCAATTCTACGTTTATTTTTACATTTTTCTCGAAGCGTCTTCTGCATCCTCTCAGTTGGGTAGCACCAACGATTTTGCACGGGCCCCCCCAATCTTGCCTCGGTCGGGAGATGCAAAATCAAATGCTGCATTGGATTAAAGAAGCCCGGTGGAAAGATCTTCTCTAACTTGCAGATCAACTCCGGCGCCAACTCTTCCATTTCTTCTAGCACGCCAGGCGATAGTTCTTTCGCACAAAGAACACGGAAGAAATAGCTGAGTTCTGCCAGTACTAGCCATTCATCCTCAGGGATGAAGCCACGCAACATCACCGGCATTACCCGCTCAATCCATATGTGCCAATCATGACTCTTGAGACCAAATATCTTCAGTTTATCAAGATTCGCTCCCCTCTTTAGATTCGCTGCATACCCATCGGGAAACATCAACTGCTGTTGCACCCACAAGAGAATTTCCCTCATAGCTGGCCTTCCAAGATTGAACCATGCCTTTGGCTTCGTCCAGTTCTGCTTTCCTTTCGGTTCTTTCATGTTTTGTAACGGCCTATCACATAGCGCCTCCAGATCGACTCTAGCCTTAGTATTATCCTTTGACTTCCCATCTATGCCGAACAATGTACCAAAAAGTGCCTCGGTGATATTCTTCTCAGTGTGCATCACGTCGATGTTGTGTGGGCAAAGGAGGTCTTTGAAGTAAGGCAGATCCCATAAGCATGTTTTGTGAGTCCACGCGTGCTTAGTATTATACCCCTTGAAGTACCCTGGACGTTGTGGATCTGGCTCGAGAGCGTTTAACTGATCCAGGGTCTGTTGGCCTGTCAATGCAGGTGGTGCAGAGTTTTTGACAACTCTACCCCTGATGAAGTTCTTCTTGTCTTTCCTGAACTTATGGCGAGGATCCAGGAACTGTCTATGCATGTCGAAGCAAGAAAACTTGCGACCGGCCTGAAGCCAACGAAACTCAAGAGCTCCCTTGCATGTGGGGCACGGGAACCTTCCATGCACACACCAGCCAACGAATAGCGCATACGCCGGCAAGTCATGCATCGAGTACATGTACCAAACACGCATTATGAAGTTCCGTTTGCTAAATGCGTCGTATGTCTTGAACCCATTATCCCAGGCTTCTTGCAATTCGTCCTTAAGCGGCTGCATGTACACATTCATATTTTTGCCCGGATAGTTGGGTCCTGGAATTATCAACGTCAGGAAAATGTTCTTTCTTTGCATAATCTGTCCGGGGGGGAGATTGAGTGGAAAGACAAATACGGGCCAACAACTATATTGGGCTGCCGTCATACCAAACACACTGAACCCATCCGTGCTGATGCCGACTGGAGGATGCCTTGGATCTGCCGCTTTGTCAGCATGTAATTCATCAAACGTTTTCCACGTAACACCATCCGATGTGTGTACCATCATCAGATTCCCATCTGCATCTAGTTCGGTTCTTTTGCCTGTTTTGTGCCATGTCATCTGTCTGGCCGTCTCTTCGACCATGAAAAGACGTTGAAGTCTTGGTACGATTGGCATATACCGAAGAACACTAACGGGGATGTTGGTCTGTGTCTTCTCACCCATACCGTTGTCTACCACAATATACCTGGAAGACTTGCAAATGGGACAATAGTTCAAGTCCGCATAGTCAAGCCTAAATAAGGCACATCCTTTCTCACAGGCATGTATCTTCTCATAGGGCATCTTCAGTGCACGGAGGATTTTGTCCGACTGGTACAGGTTTGCAGGCATTACATGGCCTTTGGGTAGAAAGCGTCCAAATACTGTCATAATTGCGTCATAGCATTCTCTGCCCAAGTTGAACTGAGCCTTCAGAGCCATTACTTGTGAGATGGCATCCAACTGACAAAGCTCAGTGTGCTCGTGGAGCGGACGTTTCGAAGACTCCAACATTTCATTGAAGGCCTTTGCAGATTCCTCCATCTCCTCGTCCGAATCCCGAGCATCATCATAGTCTTGCACCATGTTTTCCATCCCGGTACCATGCTCGCCGGTGCGACGACGATCCACCTCAGCTCGGTCACGTTGGGCAGACTCACCATGAAATGTCCACATCGTATAATCGGGCATAAAACCACTCTTCTGCAGGTGTTTGCCCATTTCAGCCTCTGTCTTCTTTTCCCAATTGCCGCACCGGAAACAGGGGCACCAGGTTTTCTTTTGGCCATTTGCAAATGCGGCTTGCACAAACCCCTTAGTTTTTGTGAACCATTCAGCGCTCCATTTGTTCTGACCAGTGTGACCGGTATACATCCAAGCACGGTCACTCATCTTGACTTTCAGAGCTACTGGACACACAACAATTATATATGTAATTCACCATGTATATATTCATCAGTTGATCTACTTTGTCAATTTTATTACGTCCATGCAACCTACACTCTAATAGGTAATGATAGGTCCTAATCCCACCCGTGTATGTGTAGATTGGGTTCATTTTCCCATGCTATGCTCCGGATCCGACGCAAAATTTCGGCAGCTCCTCCCCGCTGTTCTCCTGATACATGTCTCTGCAATAAACAGAGAGGATGTGTACCCGGAGAACAACAGGGGAGGCACTGACGAAATATATGCGTCGGATCCGGAGCAAAGCATATGGGAAAACGAACCCAATCTACACATACTCGGGCTGTCCATGGATAGCGTTGGACAATTCGAAAGAATCAAGGTTATAAATATGCAAATGCATGCATATTTATAACTATGACGCTTTCGAACGGGAGACACATATTGGTTACGCATACTGATGATTCAAGACACATATATAGCTAGCTATCAAGTTTCATCGGAATAGATCAAATAATTAATGGGGGAGGAGGACTTGTCATTTGTGCTCACCCACGAACGAAGGGGCAGAGCTCGTCAAACGCACGGCGAGGTCGTCGAACACCAAACCTTGCAGCGATGAAACAACTGCACATTTAAAACTACACGATCAACACAATTATATATGATGTTTTTCATAACTAAATCGAAAAATATATGACCTAACTAATAATTCACAAATATATGACCCCGTCGGCCTCTGGAAGGCCAAAGAACACCTTAATTTTCGGGAGGTGTCGGTGGTCGGGGTGCCCTGTCGGTGTCGGGGTGCCGTGTCGGGGTCGGGGTCGGGGTGTCGGGTCGGGGTGCCGGGTCGGGGTCGGGGTGCCGTGTCGGTGTTGGGGTCGGGGGGTCGGGTCAGGCTCGGGGTCAGCTAGCAGACGGCAAAGAGCTGGCAGATGGCAAATTATCTAATTCTAGTAGTGTGTCGGGGTGTCGTGTCGGGGTCGGGGTGTGGTGTCAGGGTGTCGGGGGTCGGGGTCGGGGTGTCGGGCAGGGGTGTCGGGGTGGCATGTCGGGGTCGGGGGTCGGGGTCGGGGTGTCGGGGGTTGGGGTCGGGGTGTCAAGCCGGGGTGCCGGGGTGGCGTGTTGGGGTCGGGGGTTGGGGTCGGGGTGTCAAGCCGGGGTGCCGGGGTGGCGTGTCGGGGTCGGGGTGTCGGGGGTCGGGGGTCGGGGGTCGGGGTCGGGGTGTCGGGCCCGGGTGTCAGGGGTGGCGTGTCGCGATCGGGGTGTCGGGGGTCGGGGTCGGGCTGTCGTGCCGGGGTGTCGGGGTCTTCTTCTTCTACTACTTCTTCTACTTCTTTTTTCATCTTTTTTCTACTTCTTTTCTTTTCTTCCTTTCTTCTTCTTCTACTTCTTTTCTTTTCTTCTTCTTCTACTTCTTCTACTACTTCTACTTCTTCTACTACTTCTACTTCTTCTAAGTCTTTTCTAACACTAACACTAGCACAATCTAGCACTAACAATTAAATAGCAAAAAAAATGAAAAAACAGAAGAAGAAAAAAGTAGTCCCTCACCGGAGCAATGGGACGGTCGGCGGGGGCGGTGACAGGGCAGGGGGCGCCGGGCGGCGGGAGCAGTGGCGGGGGCGGCGCCGGGCGGCGGGAGCAGTGACGGGGGCGGCGGGTGGGGGCGGGGGCGGCGCCGGGCGGCAGGAGCAGTGGCGGGGGCGGCACCGGGCGGCGGGAGCAGTGGCGGGGGCGGCGCCGGGGGGCGGGCCGGCGGCGGGTGGGGGGGGGGGGGGCGGGCGCGGCGCCTGGCGGTGGGGCGGGGCCGGCGGCGGGGGGGGGGGGGGGGGGGGGCGGGGGCGGCGGTGGATGCGGGGCGTCGGGCAGGAGATCGAGATGGAGAGTAACGGGCAGGGGGATGGGGCCGTTAGGTAGGCCCTTCTTTGCCGTCCGCCTATCTTTGTCGTCCGCCATTATCTCCCTTTGCCGTCCGCTAGCAGACGGCAAAGAGGTGGGGGCGTTAAGTTTTTTCTGAACGGGCGGGGGTGGGGGCCACCTCTCTCTTTGCCGTCAGCCAGCGGACGGCAAAGTTTCTTTGCCGTCCGCTGGCTGGCGGCAAAGAGCTGGCTGATGGCAAAGGCCTGTTTTACCATCTGCCATTTCTTTGCCGTCCGCTTTTCGGTAGCTGATGGCAAAGAGCTTCTTTGCCGTCCGCTAGCCGACGACAAAGAGCTGGCAGATGGCAAAGTAGCTGATTCCAGTAGTGGATGACACCGGAGCACAGAGACTTGATCCATTCGGGTCGGGTCGCTACAGAGATGGTATCAGAGCACACGCTGACTGTAGGACACGACCACTAAGTTAAAGCCATAGATCACTACTCTCTCCTCATTTTCTAACTCCTCATCTTTTCTACTCTTTAGGATGAAGGACGCGAAGATCAAGTATGCTCAACCGGATGAAGGCACACCTTTTGGATTTCACTTGAAGGAAGTCACTAAGTACCTAAACATTGGACTACCAAGTTTCACGGGAACCTTCAATGCCACTCTACCTGAAGAGGAGCGCTGGAGAATTCAAGCTCACGTTCTGGGAAGGACATTCGCGCCAACCACAAAGCCCATAGATAGTGTTTTCAATGCACCAACCTGGAGTCTGGGAAAGAGCATGGCAGCCCATATCACCATAGGACGCATTGGAGAAGTTGATCAAGAATACCTCAAGGACACTATCTACCAGATTTGCGGACGCCGAGATGAACAATGGGAGTTAGTCAGCACCAAGAAGGATAGATCCATTGCAAATTTCATCCAGGAGTTAAACCAGCACATTCGACGCCACGAGAACCAGATGTGCAATGATATGATAGAGTTGAAGAATGCGAAGGCAAGGATCATCGAGCTAGAAGGAGAACTGAAGGCTACACACAAGGACTACATGGACGAGATCGTAGCTCTAGCAAGGCACAATGGTGATCTTAAACAAGAGATTGAAGAACTCAAGAGGGAGTTAGCATCCAGGAAGGAAGACATATACGTCGCATGTCCGGACAACTACATCATTCTCGACGACACCGATTCGGATCCAAGTGAACCCAACTTTGAAGACGAAGCTGGAGCGGACATCATGGAGTCATCCACCGATTCAAATTTCTAGATGACCACCAAATATTAGTAGTATTTTCCCCATGTATACACTATAGTTCGAGCACTTTTTCGATAGATCTAGACCGTTTGTAAGCCCTTGTTTGAATTGAATGAAGTGAATTTGTGTGCATTTGCTCATGTGCATTGGGGTAGTGTTTTCTCTTTAGACCTCAGTCTATTCTTATACCTCATCTTTTCTAAACCCTCAGATGCCTCCGAGACGTGACAATGGATTTCCACCGGAACTTACTTAGTTGATCCAACAACAGAATCAATTGATGCAGATGTTAGTTCAGAATCAGCAGAACAACAACAACAACCCACCACCACCGCCACCTGTTGACCACTTAGCCCGTTTCCTTAGGCTAAATCCGCCGGTGTTTTCTAGTAGCACCGAGCCGATAGTAGCAGACGATTGGCTCCGCAAGATAGGAAGGGAGTTGACCACTGCAGGATGCACAGATAGTGAGAAAGTGAAGTTTTCCGCACATCAGCTTGATGGACCCGCGACAGCATGGTGGGAGAATTCCCAGCCGACACTGTCACATGGGATCAGTTTCAGCAAGCTTTCCGCACTGCACATGTTTCAGCAGGAGCTATGGCCATGAAGAAGCGTGAGTTTCGCAACTTACGCCAAGGAGGAAGGACAGTTGGCCAGTATGTTGACGACTTTAGCAAGTTAGCACGTTATGCCCTAGATGACGTTGCTACGGATGCAACCAAGCAGGAGAAGTTCTTGGAAGGACTGAATGATGAGCTAAGCATGCAGTTGATGGTAGCAAGTTTCAACAACTACCAGGAGTTGGTAGATTGTGCCATCATGATTGAAGGGAAGCAACAGCAGATTGAGAACCGCAAGAGGAAGTATGGACAGGGGAAGTATAACTCTGGAGCCCAGCAGAAGCCCCGTTTTACCCCTAAATCGGGAGTTCAGTTTCAGCATACCCGTGGAGGAGGTAGTTCGCACAACCATAATGGCCACAAGAATGGTAATGGGAATGGAGGAAGCAACGGCCAGAACCGTACCACCCCATCAACCCCAACCAAGAGAGATCTGAGTCAAGTCACCTGTTTCAAGTGTTCCAAGACCGGACATTATGCCAATGAATGTCCTGAAGGCCAGAATGGAAATGGCAATGGGAGCTCAGGGAAGAAGCCGAACCCTTTCAATAGGGGACAGGTGAACCACGTTAGCGTGGAGGAGGTTGAAGATCAGCCTGATGCAGTAATCGGTAAGTTTTTGGTTAAGTCATTTACCGCACTCGTTCTTTTCGATACTGGTGCATCACATTCATACATATCAAGGGGATTTGTGGAAAAATATAGCCTTCCCACTAGGATTCTTAAAACACCTATGCTAGTAAGCTCGCTAGGAGCAGAATACATGGCCAGTCAAGGATGCTTTCAAGTGCCATTAATCATAGGAAGGCATGTTTTCCCAACAGATTTAATCATTCTGGAATCCCAGGGTCTGGATGTAATTCTCGGTATGGATTGGCTGTCGATGTATGGAGGAAACATCGATTGTGCCAGTAAGACAATTTTGCTTACAACGCCAGAAGGAAGAAGGATCAAGTATGTATCCCGACATGTGCCAAATAGGACACAAGTAAATTGCCTAACAGGAGTTGTGCAGGAGGAAGTACCTGTGGTAAAGGATTTTCCTGATGTATTTCCTGAAGAGTTTCCAGGCATGCCACCAGATAGAGACATTGAGTTTTTGATTGAGTTATTGCCAGGTACAGGCCCAATATCAAAGAGACCATACCGTATGCCAGCAAAGGATTTGGTAGAAATTAAGAATCAGATTAAGGAGTTACTGGAGAAAGGTTACATTCGCCCAAGTTCTTCGCCTTGGGGATCACCAGTACTTCTAGTGGAGAAGAAGGATGCATCATTAAGAATGGTTGTTGACTATCGAGGATTGGATGAAGTAACAATCAAGAACAAGTACCCACTACCAATGATCAATGATCTGTTTGATCGTTTGCAAGGAGCTAAAGTGTTTTCCAAGATCGATTTGTGATCAGGGTACCACTAGTTGAAGATTCGAGAACAGGATATTCCCAAGACAGCTTTTACCACGAGATATGGACTGTATGAGTATACCGTTATGCCATTTGGATTGACTAACGCACCTGCCTATTTTATGAACCTGATGAACAAAGTGTTTATGGAGTTTTTGGATAAGTTCGTCGCAGTGTTCATTGATGATATCCTGGTTTATTCAAAGAATGAAGAAGAGCATAAGGAACATTTGCGTTTGGTTTTAGAGAAACTAAGGGAACATCAGTTATATGCCAAATTTAGCAAATGTGAGTTTTGGTTGAAAGAAGTAGGATTCCTCGGACACGTTATATCCGGAGAAGGGATAGCAGTTGACCCCACAAAGGTTGAGACCGTAACCGAATGGGAAGCACCAACGACAGTTGGAGAGATCCGGAGTTTTCTTGGACTCGCAGGATACTACCGGAGATTTATTGAGAACTTTTCAAAGATTGTGAAGCCTATGACGGAGTTGTTGAAGAAGGATACCAAGTTCAATTGGACTGAGGAGTGTGAGGCTAGTTTCCAGGAGTTAAAGAAACCTTTGGTTACCTCACCAGTATTGATTTTGCCAGATCAGACCAAGGATTATGAGGTATATTGCGACGCTTCACGTCGAGGACTTGGAGCAGTGCTTATGCAGGAAGGGAGAGTTGTTTCGTATGCTTCACGACAACTGAAACCTCATGAATTGAATTATGCTATGCATGATTTGGAGTTAGCAGCCGTAGTGCATGCATTGAAGACATGGAGACATTTCCTCATTGGAAATCATTGCGAGGTGTACACGGATCACAAGAGTTTGAAGTACATTTTCACGCAGAAGGAGTTGAACCTCAGACAAAGGAGATGGTTGGAGCTCATCAAGGATTATGATATGAGATTGCATTACCATCCCGGAAAAGCTAATGTAGTAGCAGACGCATTGAGCCGTAAGAGCCATGTAAATACGTTGATGATGGGAGAGATACCAAAGGAAATTGCAGAAAACCTTCGTGAACTAAATTTAGAGATAGTTCCGAAAGGCTATGTAGCAGCATTGGAGATTCAGTCAACATTGATGGATAAAATCAGAGAAGCTCGGAAATCTGACAAGGAAATTGCTTCTATAAAGGAGAAACTAAGCAAGGGAAAAGCAAAGGGATTTCGTGAGGATGAGCACGATACCCTATGGTTTGAGGATCGTGTTTATGTGCCCAATGACCCAGAGATCAGGAAGTTGATTCTACAAGAGGCACATGATCCACCCTATTCGATTCACCCAGGAAATACCAAGATGTATTTGGATTTAAAGGAAACATTCTGGTGGACCGGAATGAAGAAGGATATTGCAGCATATGTAGCAGTTTGTGACGTATGTCATAGAGTAAAGGTAGAGCATCAGAAGCCAGCCGGATTGTTGCAACCATTGCCGATACCCGAATGGAAGTGGGATAAGATAGGCATGTATTTTATCACAGGATTACCCAGGACGAAGGCAGGATATGACTCGATATGGGTAGTAGTTGATCGTTTGACGAAGGTAGCACATTTCATTCCAGTCAAGACCACTTACACCAGTGATAAGTTGGCAAAGATATACATGACTAGGATCATTTGTTTGCATGGAGTTCCAAGGAGTATTGTATCAGACAGAGGAACCCAATTTACCTCAAAGTTTTGGAATCAGTTGCATGAAACTTTGGGAACCAGGCTAAAGTTCAGCACCGCTTTTCATCCGCAGACAGATGGACAGACCGAGAGAGTCAATCAGATTTTGGAAGATATGCTAAGAGCTTGTGCACTAGATTATGGATCTAGTTGGGACGATAACTTCCCGTATGCGGAGTTTTCTTATAACAACAGTTACCAAACCAGTTTGAAGATGGCACCTTTCGAAGCTTTATAAGGAAGGAGGTGCAGGACACCGTTGTCATGGGACGAAGTTGGAGATCGTCAGTTCTTTGGACCAGATTTGATTAAGGAGTCTGAACGGAAAGTTAAGTTGATACGCGATAGGCTCAAGGTAGCCCAGTCCAGGCAGAAAAGCTACGTAGATTCTAAATGCAAGGAGACAGTTTACGAAACCGGAGACAGAGTTTATCTCCGAGTATCCCCACTACGAGGAGTTAAGCGCTTTGGAGTTAAAGGAAAATTAGCACCGCGTTTCGTTGGACCTTATAAGATCTTGCAACGTATGGTAGAAGTCGCGTATAAGTTGGAATTACCAGAGGGACTGTTAGGAGTTCATGATGTATTCCATGTTTCTCAGCTGAAGAAATGTCACGCTGAGATGGCGGAGGTACCACTAAGAGATACAGTGCCGCTTGAAGCGATTCAGTTGAAGGACGACTTAACGTATGAAGAGAAACCTGTCAAGATTCTCGAGTTTGCCAGCAGAGTCATCCGCAGCAAGGTTATCAAGTTTTGCAAAGTTCAGTGGAACCACCACTCCGAGGATGAAGCCACCTGGGAGAGAGAAGAAGATTTGCTCAAGGACCACCCTCACCTATTTTCTAGCCAACCCGAATCTCGAGGGCGAGATTCATCTTAAGGGGGGTAGGTTTGTAACATCCCAAATTTTCAATTTGAAATGTTATACATTAGATCATCATGCATATCATATTTTCTTGCATTTTGGTCGATCCTAGAAATTTCACGCAACTCAAGGACCCTCGGAGAGAGTTGGAGATTTCGTCATTTTCATATTTGAGTTTTCTCAAATTTTTTAAAAAAGGATCATTGGATTTGTCGGAGTTTATTTGCCTTTTATTTGGATAGGAAAAAAATGCGTGTTTTCAAAATTTGCACCTAGGCCCCGGGAAAAAGTTCATTTTGTTCGACTCATTTTTAGGAGTCGGGGAAAATTTACTTTGGGAGTTTTGGAGTTCGTTTAGATTTTCTTTCTTTTGTTTTTTCTACGCGCGTAACCGATTTAAAAAAATCCCGCATCACCCGCCTGGGCCAAGGCCCAGCCGCAGGCCAGGCCGGCCAGCGCGCGCGCGCGCCGCGCGGCCCCAAGCCGAGTCCGATTCGGACTCTAGGCCCCCCCTCTCTTTCTTGCCCCCTCCCCCTCTTAAATACCCCACACCCCCCTCTTCCCACACCAAGTCGCGCCCCACCACGCGCCCAAGCCGCCGCCGCCTACGCCGCCGTCGCCGCCGCCCCTAGCGTCGCCGCCCGCGCCTTGCACCGCCGCCGCCCTAGCGCTCCCACCCCGCGCCGCCGCCGCCGCCTCACGTCGTCGCCAACCCCGCTGCCCGCTGGACCCCCTCGCCGGAACCTCGCCGGAGGTAGCCGCGCCGCGCCTCTCTTTTTCCCCTCGGTTTAGTTTTTCTTATAAACCGTTCCGGTTTTCTTTTCTTTCGTTGTTTCGGTTTTCTTTTCCGAAACCCTACATCGGTTTTCTGTTTTGTTTTTGGTATAGTGTTTAGCGACCGTTCGCCGGCCGTTCGTCCTAACGAACGTGATCACCGGTTATTCCCCGGTTAACGAACGTCCGTTCGTTTAATCGTTCGTCGTTTTCTTTTCGTCGGATTTATTTCGTGATCGCGATCTCAGATCCGATCTTCGTTCCAGTTTTTCTCCCCGCTCGTTTATCGGAATCAGGTGATTCAAGTGCCTGGAGTTTCGTTTCGAAACCGCCGTTCCGATTAATCAACTTAAATAAGTTTTTGCTACTGTAAAACTTGACCTAGTTTCAACTTGCTAGAACCGAGTTGTTTTCTTCCGCCGTTTGTTTTCCGTTGCTTTGTTCGTTCTTTCTTTCTTTGCAACCGGAGTTCTTAAGTTGAACTTTCTGGTTCGATCTCTTTTTCGAGTTTTACCTGTGCATTAGATGAGTACTTATTGTATGCTTGTTGTTTGTCTGCGATAGATTACCCGGATTGCGCCGCCTGTTACTTCGAATCACTAGGACTCGCGAATCATCAGCAAGGCAAGTAACACTTTGATCATACCTTTTCTACAACCCAGTTTTATTGCATTAGATCAATCCTCACACATTGCATGATTAGGATCTAATTAAATTGTGGGATGGGAAGTAGATGAGGTAGTACCTATTACCTGTTTATTATGAAACCTTTGGGAGTTACTTCTACATTTGCTTATTATGCCATGCTATGCTAGTAGATGTGGATTGGGTGAGTGATATCCATGACGGATGTGAGTGTGATAATTTTAAGGGTTTATCTAAGGTGGCAACTTAAACACACATCTGGGTGGATTGAGGCACCTGGTTTCTATCAGGACTTGCCTGTTTTCTTTTGGACTGCCACCCAGGCTCAAAGGGATCATAAGATCTTTCATGCTAGAAACTTCTGTGTGCAGGCACAAGCCAATATGGGATCTGGCATAGCTGACTAAGTCATGCGAACTCTTACAGGGTAGACTAGCAGATGTAGGGGAAAGTAGGTGTACCGGTCTATCCATCGTAAGGTGCTAGCGCTTCTGAAAGACTGTGTCTCGGTCATCCGTTTCTCAAACACCGTGTAGTGAGAGAAGCCCAACGGAGGCGATCGAGTCTTGTGGGGAAAAGTGCGCAAACCTCTGCAGAGTGTAATAAACTAATCATGATTAGCCGTGTCCCCGGTTATGGACATCTTGAGTATCTAGTACTTGAATATCGTGTGGATCTCATCATGTTACTTCTAATTAATATTGTTGGGTTTTTAATTATTCACTTAATTGGGATCGGAATGCTGTTAACCATTCTCGATGTTCAACTACCATGATAGTAAATAAATTTATTCCTTTGCGGTAGGGAAAAACTGGCTTTACGCAAAACAGTAACCATAGAGCTTTTCCACCAGCCAAATATGCATATAGTATAGCTGTTTCATTCCATTACTCTCTATGTGTTACCTTGCCAGCATATTCCATGTGCTGACCCATTTCGGGCTGCAACTTTCATGTTGCAGACTTTTCAGACGACGAGTAAGGTGCTTTTAGGTCGTGGTTCTATACTCAGTGATGCCGTTGGAGTTGATGGACCCATTTATCTTCCGAGTCTTCCGCTGTTATCGATATTAGATGGCCTTAAGCCATATTTATTGTAATAAGTTCTCTTTGAGACATCGATGTAATAAGTGTGTGATTGCTACTCTACTATAAATCCTTCGAAGTACTGTGTGGTGTCAGCATTACTGATCCAGGGATGACACTGGAGCACAGAGACTTGATCCATTCGGGTCGGGTCGCTACAACAACTCTTCTTTAAATCCATTAAGGAATGTAGTTTTGTTTATCCATTTGTCAAATTTCATAAAAATGCGGCAATTGCTAACATGATTCGGACAGACTTAAGCATAGATACGAGTGAGAAACTCTCATCGTAGTCAACACCTTGAACTTGTCGAAAACCTTTTTGCGACACTTCTAGCTTTGTAGATAGTAACACTACTATCAGCGTCTGTTTTCCTCTTGAAGATCCATTTATTTTCTATGGCTTGCCGATCATCGGGCAAATCCATCAAAGTCCATACTTTGTTCTCATACATGGATCATATCTCAGATTTCATGGCCTCAAACCATTTCGTGGAATCTGGGCTCATCATCGCTTCCTCATAGTTCGTAGGTTCGTCATGGTCAAGTAACATGACCTCCAGAACTGGATTACCATACCACTCTGGTGCGGATCTCACTCTGGTTTACCTACGAGATTCGGTAGTAACTTGATCTGAAGTTACATGATCATCATCATTAGCTTCCTCACTAATTGGTGTAGTAGTCACAAGAACAGATTTTTGTGATGAACTACTTTCCAATAAGGGAGAAGGTACAATTACCTTATCAAGTTTTCTACTTTCGTCCCACTCACTTCTTTTGAGAGAAACTCCTTCTCTAGAAAGGATCCATTCTTAGCAACGAATGTCTTGCCTTTGGATCTGTGATAGAAGGTATACCCAACAGTCTCCTTTGGGTATCCTATGAAGACATATTTCTCCGGTTTGAGTTTGAGCTTATCGAGATGAAACTTTTTCACATAAGCACCGCAACTCCAAACTTTAAGAAATGACAGCTTAGGTTTCTTGCCAAACCATAGTTCACACGGTGTCGTCTCAACGGATTTAGATGGTGCCCTATTTAACGTGAATGCAGCTGTCTCTAATGCATAACCCCAAAATAATAGTGGTAGATCGGTAAGAGACACCATAGATCGCACTATATGTAATAAAGTACGGTTATGACGTTCGGACACACCATTACACTATGGTGTTCCAGGTGACGTGAGTAGTGAAACTATTTCACATTGTTTTAATTGAAGGCCAAACTCGTAACTCAAATATTTTACCTCTGCGATCATATCGTAGAAACTTTTATTTTCTTGTCACGATGATTTTCCACTTCACTCTGAAATTCTTTGAACTGTTCAAATGTTTCAGACTTATGTTTCATCAAGTAGATATCCCCATATCTGCTCAAATCATCTGTGAAGGTCAGAAGATAATGATACCTGCTGCAAGCCTTAATATTCATCGGACCACATACATCAGTATGTATGATTTCCAACAAATCTATTGCTTGCTTCACTGTTCCGGAGAACGGTGTTTTAGTCATCTTGCCCATAAGGCATGGTTCGCAAGCATCAAGTGATTCATAATCAAGTGATTCCAAAAGCCCATCAGCATGGAGTTTCTTCATGCGCTTTACACCAATATGACCTAAACGGCAGTGCCACAAATAAGTTGCACTATCATTATTAACTTTGCATCTTTTGGTTTCAATATTATGAATATGTGTATCAATGCGATCGAGATCCAATGAACTTGTTTCATTGGGTGTATGACCATCGAAGGTTTTATTCATGTAAATAGAACAACAATTATTCTCTGACTTTAATGAATAACCGTATTGCAATTAACATGATCAAATCATATTCATGCTCAACGCAAAAACCAAATAACACTTATTTAGGTTCAACACTAATCCCGAAAGTATAGGGGAGTGTGCGATGATGATCATATCAATCTTGGAACTACTTCCAACACACATCGTCACTTCACCCTTAACTAGTCTTTGTTTATTCTGCAACTCCTGTTTCAAGTTACTACTCTTAGCAACTGATCCAGTATCAAATACTGAGGGGTTGCTATAAACACTAGTAAAGTACACATCAATAACATGTATATCAAATATACTTTTGTTCTCTTTGCCATCCTTCTTATCCGCCAAATACTTGGGGCAGTTCCGCTTCCAGTGACCAGTCCCTTTTGCAGTAGAAGCACTTAGTCTCAGGCTTAGGACCAGACTTGGGCTTCTTCACTTGAGCAACAACTTGCTTGCCGTTCTTCTTGAAGTTCCCCTTCTTCCCTTTTGCCCTTTTCTTGAAACTAGAGGTCTTGTCAACCATCAACACTTGATGTTTTTCTCGATTTCTACCTTCGTCAATTTCAACATTATGAAGAGCTTGGGAATCGTTTCCGTTATGCCTTGCATATTATAGTTCATCACGAAGTTTTACTAACTTGGTGATGGTGACTAGAGAATTCTGTCAATCACTATTTTATCTGGAAGATTAACTCCCACTTGATTCAAGGATTGTAGTACCCAGACAATCTGAGCACATGCTCACTAGTTGAGCGATTCTTCTCCATCTTTTAGCTATAGAACTTGTTGGAGACTTCATATCTCTCAACTCGGGTATTTGCTTGAAATATTAACTTCAACTCCTGGAACATCTCATATGGTCCATGACGTTCAAAACGCCTTTGAAGTCCCGATTCTAAGCTGTTAAGCATGGTGCACTAAACTATCAAGTAGTCATCATATTGAGCTAGCCAAACGTTCATAACGTCTGCGTCTGCTCCTGCAATAGGTCTGTCACCTAGCGGTGCATCAAGGACATAATTCTTCTGTGCAGCAATGAGGATAAACCTCAGATCATGGATCCAATCCGCATCATTGCTACTAACATCTTTCAACACAATTTTCTCTAGGAACATATCAAAATAAACACAGGGAAGCAACAACGCGAGCTATTGATCTACAACATAATTTGCAAAATACTACCAGGACTAAGTTCATGATAAATTTAAGTTCAATTTAATCATATTACTTAAGAACTCCCACTTAGATAGACATCCCTCTAATGCTCTAAGTGATCACGTGATCCAAATCAACTAAACCATAACCGATCATCATGTGAGATGGAGTAGTTTTCAATGGTGAACATCCCTATGTTGATCATATCTACTATATGATTCACGCTCAACCTTTCAGTCTCCGTGTTCCGAGGCCATATCTGCATATGCTAGGCTCGTCAAGTTTAACCTGAGTATTCTGCGTGTGCAAAACTGGCTTGCACCCGTTGTAGATGGACGTAGAGCTTATCACACCCGATCATCACGTGGTGTCTGGGCACGACGAACTTTGGCAACAGTGCATACTCAGGGAGAACACTTCTTGATAATTTAGTGAGAGATCATCTTATAATGCTACCGTCAATCAAAGCAAGATAAGATGCATAAAAAGATAAACATCACATGAAATCAATATAAGTGGTATGATATGGCCATCATCATCTTGTGCTTGTGATCTCCATCTCCGAAGCACCGTCATGATCACCATCGTCACCGGCGTGACACCTTGATCTCCATCATAGCATCGTTGTCGTCTCGCCAATCTTATGCTTCCACGACTATCGCTACCGCTTAGTGATAAAGTAAAGCATTACATCGCGATTGCATTGCATACAATAAAGCGACAACCATATGGCTCCTGCCAGTTGCCGATAACTCGGTTACAAAACATGATCATCTCATACAATAAAATTTAGCATCATGTCTTGACCATATCACATCACAACATGCCCTGCAAAAACAAGTTAGATGTCCTCTACTTTGTTGTTGCAAGTTTTACGTGGCTGCTACGGGCTTAAGCAAAAACCAATCTCACCTACGCATCAAAACCACAACGATAGTTTGTCAAATAGACTCCGTTTTAACCTTCGCAAGGACCGGGCGTAGCCACACTCGGTTCAACTAAAGTTGGAGAGACAGTCGCCCGCAAGCCACCTATGTGCAAAGCACGTCGGGAGAACCGGTCTCGCGTAAGCGTACGCGTAATGTTGGTCCGGGTCGTCTCGTCCAACAATACTGTCGAACCAGAGTATGACATGCTGGTAGGCAGTATGACTTATATCGCCCACAACTCACTTGTGTTCTACTCGTGCATATAACATCAAACCATAAAACCTAGGCTCTGATACCACTATTGGGGAACGTAGTAATTTCAAAAAAATTCCTACGCACACGCAAGATCATGGTGATGCAGAACAACGAGAGGGGAGAGTGTTGTCTACGTACCCACGCAGACCGACTGCGGAAGCGTTGACACAACGTAGAGGAAGTAGTCGTACGTCTTCCCGATCCGACCGATCCAAGCACCGTTACTCCGGCACCTCCGAGTTCTTAGCACACGTATAGCTCGATGACGATCCCCGGGCTCCGATCTAGCAAAGCGTCGGGGAGGAGTTCCGTCAGCACGATGGCGTGGTGACGATCTTGATGTTCTACTGTCGCAGGGCTTCGCCTAAGCACCGCTACAATATGATCGAGGTGGAATCTGGTGGCAGGGGCACCACACACGGCGAAGGAACGATCTCAATGATCAACTTGTGTGTCTAGGGTGCCCCTGCCTCCGTATATAAAGGAGCCAAGGGGGAGGGGGCGGCCGGCCAAGAGGAGGGCGCAGGAGGAGTCCTACTCCTACCGGGAGTAGGACTCCCCCCCCAATCCTAGTTGGAATAGGATTCCCCGAGGGGGAAAGAGAGAGAGGGGGGCCGGCCACCTCTCATTGTCCTAATAGGACTAGGGGAGGGGGGAGGCACGCGGACCACCTTGGGCTGCCCCTTTCTCCTTTCCACTAAAGCCCACTAAGGCCCATACGGTTCCCGGGGGGTTCCGGTAACCTCCTGGTACTCCGGTAAAATCCCGATTTCACCCGGAACACTTCCGATGTCCAAATATAGGCTTCCAATATATCAATCTTTATGTCTCGACCATTTCGAGACTCCTCGTCATGTCCGTGATCACATCCGGGACTCCGAACTAACTTTGGTACATCAAAATGCATAAACTCATAATAACTGTCATCGTAACGTTAAGTGTGCGGACCCTACGGTTCGAGAATAAGGCAGACATGACTGAGACACATCTTCAGTCAATAACCAATAGCGGGGCCTGGATGCCCATATTGGCTCCTACATATTCTACGAAGATCTTTATCGGTCAGACCGCATAACAATATACGTTGTTCCCTTTGTCATCGGTATGTTACTTGCCCGAGATTCGATCGTCGGTATCCAATACCTAGTTCAATCTCGTTACCGGCAAGTCTCTTTAGTCGTTCTGTAATACATCATCTCGTAACTAACTCATTAATTGCAATGCTTGCAAGGCTTATGTGATATGCATTACCGAGAGGGCCCAGAGATACCTCCCCGACAATCGGAGTGACAAATCCTAATCTCGAAATACACCAACCCAACATCTACCTTTGGAGACACCTGTAGAGCTCCTTTATAATCACCCAGTTACGTTGTGACGTTTGGTAGCACACAAAGTGTTCCTCCGGTAAACGGGACTTGCATAATCTCATAGTCATAGGAACATGTATAAGTCATGAAGAAAGCAATAACAACATACTAAACGATCGGGTGCTAAGCTAATGGGTCATGTCAATCAGATCATTCAACTAATGATGTGACCTCGTTAATCAAATAACAACACCTTGTTCATGGTTAGGAAACATAACCATCTTTGATTAACAAGCTAGTCAAGTAGAGGCATACTAGTGACACTAAGTTTGTCTATGTATTCACACATGTATTATGTTTCCGGTTAATACAATTCTAGCATGAATAATAAACATTTATCATGATATAAGGAAATAAATAATAACTTTATTATTGCCTCTAGGGCATATTTCCTTCAGAAACCACCTCAAAGTTATCCTTTCTGATCGATCTATTCAAGAGTCCGTAGTAAAATAACACGAAGCTATTCTTTCCGTTCAATCTATCCTAGAGTTCGTACTAGAATAACACCTTAAGACACAAATCAACCAAAACCCTAATGTCACCTAGATACTCCAATGTCACCTCAGGTATCTGTGGGTATGATTATACGATATGCATCACACAATCTCAGATTCATCTATGCAAACCAACACAAAGAACTTCAACGAGTGCCCCAAAGTTTCTACCGGAGAGTCAAGACGAAAACGTGTGCCAACCCCTATGCATAAGTTCATGGGTGGAACCCGCAAGTTGATCACCAAAACATACATCAAGTGGATCAGTAGAATACCCCATTGTCACCACGGGTATCCAACGCAAGACATACATCAAGTGTTCTCAAATCCTTAAAGACTCAATCCGATAAGATAACTTCAAAGGGAAAACTCAATACATTACAAGAGAGTAGAGGGGGAGAAACATCATAAGGTCCAACTATAATAGCAAAGCTCGCGATACATCAAGATCGTACCACCTCAAGAACACGAGAGAGAGAGAGAGAGATCAAACACATAGCTACTGGCACATACCCTCAGTCCCGAGGGAGAACTACTCCCTCCTCGTCATGGAGAGCACCGGGATGATGAAGATGGACACCGGAGTGGGGTTCCCCCTCCGGCAGGGTGCCGGAACGGGTCTAGATTGGTTTTCGGTGGCTAGGGAGGCTTCTGGCGGTGGAATTCCCGATCTATTGTGCCCCTCGAAGTTTTTAGGGTATATGGACATATATAGGAGGAAGTACGTCAGTTGATCTCTGGGCTGTCCACGAGGCAGGGGGGCATGCCCCCCACCCTCGTGGGCAGCCCGGGAATCTTCTGGTCCATCTCCGATACTCTGTGGGCTTCTTCTGGTCCAAAAATAAGTTCCGTGAAGGTTCAGGTCAATTGGACTCCGTTTGATTTTCCTTTTCTGCGATACTCTAAAACAAGGAAAAAACAGAAACTGGCACTGGGCTCTAGGTTAATAGATTAGTCCCATAGATCATATAAAATAGCATATAAATGCATATAAAACATCCAAGGTTGATAATATAATAGCATGGAACACTCAAAAATTATAGATACGTTGGAGACGTATCACACATCGAGCACAACAAAAGAAGGAGTCGAGCTCGAGCTCGAGCTAAGTAGCTGCCAAAAAAGCGGGAAAACTATTCCCTGACTGGGAGAATAGGCGGTGCAATCGATCCCCCCGTTCATTGTACCAACACATGCGAGTACTGGCGCCGATCAGCTGGTAACAACCGACGAGTATAGACGGTAGGCTGCAGAGCTTGGTATCATTGTTTATCAACTCATAGAGATCTAGCCCATGGATACGCTTAGAGAGGAGGACATAAAACGAAAATATGCCTGTGGCGAACCTTTGGTCAAGCCTAAGGAGGTCAAGAAGCTCTCAATGAGAGTGTATGAATTGCATGAATGGTACATGAAAATTGCCTAGACTACCAATTGAGAGTCCCTCATGGTGAAAGTCAAGGCAGAGAATTACTTCAATGAGACAGCTTTGTACGTTGAGTTTATAGAACTGTTTCAGTTATTCAATCAAGACGCACTCGTAAAATCTATCATCAGTTGCTATTGTCTGTAAGTGATTTCTTTCTGTAATTTGAGTCTCAAGCTAGCTGTAGTGCTTGTTGATCATTACCTATAATTATCGTCACTATATTATTTTCTGTGGTATTATGCAGAATGAAGATCTATGAAATGAAAAAAGCTAGACGCTATGGCATTGGGTTCATTGACCCAAATACCATTAATCAAGAGACATGGACATATGAATGGTATCGAGAAGATGTAGAGAAACACATGCTAGAGTGCTTGAAGCGCCTCAATACCAATCGAGATATACTACTTCCTTACAACTTCGGGTGAGTCACACTGTCTTATACTACAAATTCTGTTTTTGCTTACTAGCTAGATGTTAATAAGTGTATATGGTTTAGGGTAGTTGATGAGTGTTATGCACATGCCCGCTTAATTTATCCATGCAAACGTGTGCGCATGCACTACAAAAAAATACACTTCCGTGATGATACATGTTTGTCACAGTAGGTCGCGTTTTCTGTCATGCATGTACATCCATGACAAATTTATGATAGAATCAAGATAGTCATACCTGTGCTGTCATAGAAGTGTTCCATGACATTGCCAAAATTATCATCACGGAAGTGTCCACTTCCATGATGATAAATCGCGCGTCACATAAGTGCTTTCGTCAAGGGTGACCGACACGTGGCATCCACCGTAACGGAACGCCATTAAGCTATCGGGTCGGATTTTGGATCCGATAACCCGTTAACAGCGACGACCAATGCCGATTTTCCACGTGTAAAATTCTCATTGGCTGACGGATCCACGCGTCAGCTCCGCGTTGGCACAGGTGTCACTCATCCAACGGTCGAGATGGTCCTATGATATGTTGACACGTGGACCGGCCCAAAAGTGGCCCAGAAAGATTAAATGGGCCAGCCCAACCGAAGGCCCATAAGATTTAGCGGACCATAATGGGCCGGCCCAGCTAAAGGCCCACAAAATTTAACGGACCATAATGGGCCGGCCCAGCTAAAGGCCCACACGATTTTGCAGACCATAATGGGCTGGCCTAGCTAAAGGCCCACAAGATTTTGTGGACCACAATGGGCCGGCCCAGCTAAAGGCCCACAAGATTCTGCCGACCATAATGGGCCGGCCCAGCTAAAGGCCCAACATTCTCTGTCAAATCGGCCCGTCAATGGCCTGTCCTAAACTTGTCATCAACACGGCCCATGGTCACTTCTGGCCCGTTAACAGTCCGCTAAGTAATTGGGCCGAATTATGACCCGGTGTATTTCCGGCCTGCTAAAGGTCAGGCTTCATTTGGGCCCATTAATTTACAGGCCATCAAAACTTTCGGCCCATAAATGACTGTGAAGGATTTGGGTCATATTCGGACATGTCTGACATTCGGCCTGTTAGAGGCCCACTATAGCTTTGGGCCACTTTCGGCCTGTTGTCATTTTCGGCCTGTTAACGCCGGACGTAAACCATGGGCCATATGTGGCCCAACGTCATATCGGGCCCATTAACAGCCCATATAAAAATGACAATAATCTAGCCCGACCGAAGTTTCGGCCTGTTAAAGGCCCGTGTATTAGGTCGGCATTTACGGCACGTCCGAATTTCGGCCTGTTAAAGTCCAGTGGGTTATTTGGCACAATCAGGGCCCAATCTCACTTTCGGTCTATTAAAGGCCCATGTATTTTATGGCTCGACATATTTACAACTGTAAACGGCCTATTTTTACTAAGGGCCCAAATTATGTTTAGGCCTGTTAAAGGCCCACTATGGGCACATGCCTACCAGAAAAATATGAAAGCTTATGTTGATTTAGGCCCAGATATTTTTAGTGGGCTACATGCCAATTTCGGCCCGTAATCGTTTTTAGCCCAATTGGAATGGGCCCGACGAATGTTGGCATGTTGGGCTCCTACGAAGCTTTCGGCCGAATACATTACTAAGACAAACCTACACTATTAAAAATAGCGTCGTAATTCCTGCAGCCTGAGGCAGCATCATAAATGTTGTATCACAACAAAATAAATTCCAACCATACAATAAAAGGCCCGTTGGCATAAAGTTTACAGTCCTTCCAGATAAATGCACCACCAGATGTATAGAAGCACAGATCATTTGACCTGAGTGCTAATGTTTCAGGCTATAGAATCTGATGGAGCAGCACGATCTCCACCTTTTTTCCACCATTGCTCTTGAACAATGAAGCGAATGTCTGATAGTCTGGTTTCAAAACCATTCATATCTTGACGACATTTCTCGACCACTATTCTTGTTTCCGAAACAATGTCCATTAGGGATTGGACTTGTGTCTGGAGCACAGATATATCACTCTGTCTAGCAGGAAGATTTTGTTCAGTAGGCGATTTAGACGAGGTTACCTTGACAACCAACCCCGAATTACGCAGGAAGGTACTTTTTTCACTGTTAGTGGAGAGATACTGACGCACTGAAGCAAGAGGTGACATTGTGCCTGTAGTAGCCTCATCACCTTCAGGTGGTTGTGGCTGTTCAATCATTTGTTCCATAGCTTCCTGAAAGTTTGAACTTGTAGATTAGTGTACCAGATAAGTTACTAATGAGACAAAAACAAACAAAGTAGGTTAAACATTTATACATAACTTATTTTGGTGAACTATTGTAATACATTAGCATGTATTGTAGTGCTAACTACATAATAAAATCACTTTAGGAACATATGTCCATGTAGCATGCCTACTCTATTGTCTATTTCCTCACATTCGTTGACATCTAAGGATAAAGAGACATGGTTTAAAGTAGGATGAATATAGTATGACATCATTCATATCATGGGCAAACAAATATAAAATAAACAGGCTATTTTATCATTGTGTGCGCACGTGAACATAACAACTAGATTACAGATCAAGACCAAAAGAATATCCTTCATCTCTTTTAAACCATGTAAGGTGAAATGATACGTTAAGACAACTGTGAATAAAAGTGAACGGAGTAACTGACATTGGCTGCAAACCAAGTAGTTGAATGAACACATCACAGTACCAATCAGTTCAAGGAAGGAGGAGTAAGGACTTACAACAGTGGCTTGAACTGGTGTGCTCATGCCCTTCATCTTGCTGGTGTGGCAATCCTTGAAGATTTGCACTGCATTTGGTTCAGGTTCTTTTTGGTCCGCACGTGATTTCCTCTCTATTTGGAACAAGTCAATATAGATATGATAATATGGCACAAAAAAAGAAGGAAGTAGAAGCTATTTACAAGAGCCTCACAGTGTGCAATATAGCTACGAGATCCTATGGTCAGTTGGAATTTCACTTTAGAACGGGTGGTTTTGTTCTTCAAATAGTTAGCCTAGAAGAACATACACTTGTAATGCACATACATAAATACAAGTTCAATATGTGGTCTGATCAAATACATATAGCCTACCTGATACTTTGGATCAGACCAGTGCTTAACGGGGGTTGTCTAGTCTTCATCTATAATATATTCCACTGGAGATGTTTGGGTGATTTCATTGTTAGACTTGCCTTCAAAGTGAGATTTTCTAATGTGGTACCGATACTGTCGCAGAGCAGACTGAAAAACATGAGTGCATGCTTGTCTAGTTGCATCATCTTTCGGATCCAACTTGAACCTCATTTGTTGAAAAAAGAATGTGAGTCTTATTAGGAGGAAGCTAGAAAGTATGGGACAGAGCAAGACTAATTGCGATGAATAACATTACTTACGGATAAATGGTCAAGGAAGGTGTTAAACTGGGTATTGTCTTTCTCATTCCTGTATTGGATCCACGTTGGGAGGATACATGCATGACACCTAACAGCAACGGCTGCCTCTGATACTAACTTGGCTGACTCTGTAGCATCACGTGGCCTTTTTAAACCTGCCTCAAAATGGATCTCCATTCTTCCTCCTTTAGGTTTTGTTAATCTGTCAAGCATTATCCCTGATGTTTGTTTCCGCTTGCGCCGTGGTGCTAGTTCAACAATGAACATGGAAAGTGTTAGTGTACATCTAACTGTGAGAGTACATATAAAGGAGCATGCAACTGCAACTTGGCTCGGTCAGGTACCGTCTTGGTGTTGATGCTCATGAGGTTCATCTGATCTTGCCCAGTCCTGTTGTGTCAGCAGTGCTTCGGAAGTAGTGTTAGGTGTGAAGGCAGCTTGGGAACTGACCAGTTCCAGAGCAAACGAACGAGTAACTGGTTGAGATGCTGGTACAGTTGAAGCGGATGCTGCAGCTGGTGGAGCAGGTGATACTGTGTTTGTAGATTTAGCCGGTGGACTTGGACCTTCTATTGCACTATAAGTACCAGCAGAATCTCGACGGCAGAACCTTTTCTGCTTCACCCGACGAGTAACAACACTCCCTACTATATTATTTTCCTTGCTCTTTTTTGACTTTGCCATGTCAAGCTGTACCCACAACACAAAAGAATAAAATCACTCTTCAGAACTCATTGATGCATGATATAGACAAGCAATTCTTTGATGTAAGACAACCGTATGAGGATGGAATATGTAAGAAAAACAAGAGGGCATGACATATTCACAGCTACGATGTGCAAACTAAGTAGAAGGATTTTCAAGAAAATAGAAGTAATGCAAGCTAGACACCATATGAAAGATGCAACCAATATTACTCTACCAAGTTAAAAGTGTCTTGTCATAAGTGGCAATTCGAAAAATTAGAAGCAGTACAACGTAGAAATCAATGCAAGATGCAACCACTATCAAACTGCCATGTTAAAAGTGTCCAATCACGAGTGACTGATGCGGGATACACAACAACAGTACTTTGATGTAAGAACATGGTATGATAGATAGATGCAGTGTATTCTAGACACAGAAAGCCATGCCATATGCACATGTATAACGTATAAACTCAGCAGGTGCAATTTAATCAAAATAGAAGAAATACAGGCTAGACAACATATGCAACATGAAACCAATTATCACACTGTCAACTTAGAGCAAGCACCTGCGATGGTGGAGTACGGGAGATGAACTCATCATGTAGACTTGGGACTTCAACTTCATTAGCAGTAGCAGTGGCAAATCTAGAGAGTCTCTGTTTGCGTCGGTGCGGAGGACCACCAACATCCCCTAACTTACTCTTTTCCTTCCTATTTTCTGATATTGCCTTATGAAGTCAAAACCACAAGAAGATGAATAAAATTAGCTATGCATAACTGGTTGATGCATGATACAGACGAACAATACTTTGATGTAAGGCAAGCGCAGGATAGGAGGATGGAATATGTCGGCGTTCTAGGAACGGGGGTCCCCAGACTTGCCTACCTGCAACCTGCGGCGTGGCTTCAAGGAGGCCCAGCATGGCCCATCTTCATCAGCACGAGACTCAAGACCCTCGCGAGGGGCCAAGCCTCGCGAGGCAGACGACACGGAGCTTCCTCAAGCGCGGCCTTGTCAGGCTGGCTCGCGAGGAGGCGGAGAGATCAAGGCGGGGTACCTCGCGAGGTGCCCGTGACGCAAGCCATGACGACTCAGGGCGCCAGGCGAGCGCCAGCGCGCACAGCTTCCTTCTTTCCTCTTTGGTGCAAAGGGGGCAAGCGCAGCCGCGGAGTACCGAGGCATCAGGCAAAGGTTGCCACTTTGACGCAACAAGACCAACACCAGGAGGACTACGAGACGGAGGTCACCATGGAGCCCAGGACGGAGTCATCACCAGAGCTTTGCGCAGGCGAAGACTGCTTTTGTCAGGATAGCTGATGCTTGCTGTCCCCCTTCAAATTAGCCCGCCATTGTTGGCTCCCTTCCCGCTCGATATTTGGGAAGAGGACCAGGGCCTCTATAAATAGGACCAGCTGCCCACAGAGCAAAGGGTTGGGCGGACGGAAGAAAGAGAGAGAGAGAGTGAAGGGTGACTGAACTCCTCCTAGAAGTTCATCCCCCCAGCCAAGAATAGACCCTCGCGAGGCTGTTCTTCCTTGTATTGTTCGTCATCACCAGCCCCAGGAGGCAATCCACCAACCACACACTGGAGTAGGGTATTACACCACAACGGTGGCCCGAACCAGTATAAATATTGTGTCTCTTGCGCAGTTCTTTCAGTAGTTTTAGATCTTTGCGAGACGGGGAGGTAGAAGGCGTAATCTCCGCACGCACCCCAGAGTTTGAACCTTAAGGGTCTGCCGGAACCCGAGATCCGACATTTGGCGCGCCAGGTAGGCGTGCGCCGGAATTCGTCGTCCACCGCCCCGTTCTCCTCCGACCGTCGCATCCATGTCCGACGCACGTCGGGCTCGCACCGAGCGCCGGGCCGCCATCACTCCTCGCGTCGCCCAGACGGCGCCCATTGGCGGCCGTCCTCGTCGTTCCCCATCGCCCGCCGTGAACGCCGCCACCGGCCCGGCGGGGGGCGAGCAGCAAGCGCCATCCCAGCATCCGTCCGTGCGGCTAGGAAGCCGCACTACTACTGCGTCGCTCACACCGGTTGGTTCTTCGTCCCGCACGCCCCGCGCACCCTTGGAGGCTCGAGCTGCGCTCCTCGCGACAAACGAGCTCCTGCGCTACCTCCCCATCGACGACGCCTATGAAGAGTGGCTCGACCGCATCGCCGAGCTCGCCCGTGCCGCAGGGGGCTCTCCTGCGCTGTCTCACCGCGCTACGCCAACACCCCCGGTCGTCGCGGCCCTCCTGGGTGGCTCGCAGGTGCCGCCCACAAGTCATCATGTCAAGTTGTTCACTCGCCAGGTCAGCGCCGCTTCCACACGGCAGGGGGCTCCCCCGGGTCGGACGGCGCCCGAGTTCGGCCTGACCTTCAGTTCGGAGGACCACCCCTCTAACTCGGCCAGCTCGGGCGCACTCCCCATGTTGTGCACCCCCACCATCTGCCAGGTGGCCGTCACCAGGACCCTCGTTGATGGCGGCGCGGGCCTCAGCGTGCTCTCGGTCGAGGCCTTCAGCCTCCTCCGCATACCTCTGGAACGGCTGCGACCCAGCCAGCCCTTCTCAGGCGTCGGGGGCAAGCCGTCCAGTTCCTTGGGGCAGATCCGCCTCCCAGTGACCTTCGGCACCTACGACAACTTCCGCACGAAGCTGGTCGACTTTGACGTCGCCCCCATCGGCCTCCCCTATGACGCCATCCTTGGCTACCCAGCACTGACCCAATTTATGGCCGCAACGCCCCTGGCGTACAACCTCATGAAGATGCCAGGGAGCAACGGAATCCTCACTGTGCACGGGGACACCAGGGACGCGCTGCGGGCGCTCAAACTCGCCTTCAAGACGGCGGCGTCGGCACAACACGCCGACTTGGAGACCCCCGAGGCCAAGGGGGCTGCGCCCGCCAAGAAGAAATAGTTGTTCACCCAAGACAAGGCGGAGACAAAGCAGATACCCGTCGATGAGGACAGGTCAACCAACGCCACTTTTACCATAGGCTCCCACCTCAAACCCGAGCAGGAGGAGGCCCTGGTCAGGTTCCTGCATGCAAACAAGAAGGTGTTCGCTTGGGAGCCGGACCAGTTGGCAGGGATCCCTAGAAGTGTAATCGAGCACCACCTCAACGTGTGCCCCAACGTGCGCCCAGTGAAGCAGAAGGCTAGGCGGCAATCCACGGAAAAGCAGGCCTGCATCGTCCAAGAGACCCGCAAATTAGAGGCCGCTGGGGTCATCCGCGAGGTCCGATACCCAGATTGGTTGGCCAACCCTGTCGTTGTGCCAAAGAAGGGGGGGAAGGAGTGTATGTGTGTCGACTTCACCAACATCAACAAAGCATGCCCGCAAGATCCGTTCCCGCTCCCCCGCATTGACAAGATCGTCGATTCCACAGCGGAATGCGACCTGTTGTGCTTCCTGGATGCCTTCTCCGGGTATCACCAGATCAAGATGGCGGTAGAAGACGTCGAGAAGACGTCATTCCTGACCCCGTGTGGGGTGTACTGCTACACGTGCATGCCATTCGGGCTGCGTAATGCAGGGGCGACCTTCCAGCGGCTGATGCACATCACCTTGGGCCCGCAGCTCGGGAAGAATGTTGAAGCTTACATCGATGACATTGTGGTAAAGTCTCGGGAGGCCGGGACCTTGATACAGGATCTGGAGGAAACCTTCGCGAGCCTCAACGCAGTGAACCTACGCCTCAACCCAGAGAAGTGTGTGTTCGGAGTCCCCTCGGGCAAGCTCTTGTGTTTCCTCGTGTCCCACCGGGGCATCGAGGCTAATCCAGAGAAGGTCAAGGCGGTGGAAGACATGAGCCCGCCAAAGACCCTCAGGGAAATGCAAAAGCTCACGGGGCACGTGACCGCGCTAGGGCGCTTCAACTCCAAGTTAGGAGAGCGAGCCCTGCCCTTCTTCCAGCTAATGAAGAAAAAGGGGCCCTTCGAGTGGACTGAAGAGGTCGACAAGGCGTTCCAGGATCTCAAGAGATACCTGACCAGCCCACCGGTCATGGTGGCACCGCGCCCCCAGCAGCCCCTGGTGCTTTACCTCGCCGCCACTCCTTACTCCGCCAGCGTAGCCCTGGTGGCAGTCAGAGAGGAGCGCCGAGTCAAAGCCACAGTAGCAACCCAGGACAAGGCAGAACAGGAACAAGGAAGGCCTATAGAAACCACCACCGCAGTTGAGGTGGATCAGCCGCCGCAGAAGAACGCACCAGAGGCGGAAGAAGCCCCCTTCCGAACGACCAGTCTCAGGAGGCCTCCTTGGCTCAAGAGGCGCCGCGGTCTCCGGAAGGAGCCACCAGCACCGACGCACCCCGCCTCGTTGAGCACCCAGTGTACTTCGTCAGCACGGTGCTGCGGGATGCAAGGGCATGGTACCCTATGCCTCAGAAACTCCTCCTCGCGCTACTGGTGGCTTCGCGCAAGCTGCGGCACTATTTTTAGGGTCACCCCATCAGGGTCATCTCATCGTACCCCCTGGAGAGAGTGCTCAGGAGGCCTAATTCAGCTAGAAGGGTCGCTGAGTGGAACATAGAGCTGCAAGCGTTTCAGCTCGAATTCAGCACGACCAGAGTCATCAAGGGAGCTGCGTTGGCAGATTTTGTGGCAGAGTGGAAAGAGGCGCCAGGACTCAATGCCGATGAGGATCGGTTCCTTTCCCCGGGAAGCGAGGCACCAGAAGGCTGGGTCATGTACTTCGATGGGGCATTCTCCAGGCATGGCGCTGGAGTTGGGGCGGTGCTTATATCACCCACACAGGACAAGCTCTACTACGCTGTGCAAGTTTGTTTCCAGCAAGGCGAAAAGGTCTCCAACAACATAGCAGAGTATGAAGGTTTAATAGACGGCTTGAAGGCCGCGGCTGCCCTGGGAGTGAAACACCTCACCGTCAAGGGCGATTCGCAGCTCCTTGTCAACTTCTCAAACAAGGTGTACGAGCCGAAGGATGAGCACATGGAAGCCTACCTTGCGGAAGTCCGCAGGATGGAGAAGCAATTCTGGGGGTTGGAGTTGCAGCATGTGCCCCGCGGCACCAATCAGGAGGCCGATGATATTGCCAAATGTGCGTCCAGGCGGTTACCTCAGGAGCCTGGCGTTTTCAAGGAGCGGCTCTTCAAGCCCTCGGCTCTGCCGTCACTGTCAAACACAGCTCAGCCCTTTGAGGAGCTTCCCCAGCCACCTGCCTTAGGAGCTCCGACCTGCGGCCCAGCCTCAGGAGCGCACCTGCTCCTGGCGATGGAACCTCGGGAGGGGTGTTGGATCACGGAGCTCCGGAGCTACTTGATGCGAGGGGCCTTGCCGGAGAAGGAGGAGGAGGCGGAGGGAGTGGCACGCCAGGCCACGGCATACTGCATCAGGGACGGAGAGCTCTATCGGAAGCGACCAAACAAAGTATCGCTGCGCTGCATCTCCAGGGAGCAAGGGAAGGAGCTACTGGAAGATATACACGGCGGAGACTGCAGACATCATTCATCACCGCGGACCCTCGTCGGCAAGGTGTTCTGCAGTGGGTTTTATTGGCCCACCGCGCTCAATGACACCGTGGAACTAGTGAAAGCCTGTGAAGCCTGCCAGTTCCATGCCAAGAAGATCCATCAGCCAGCAGGAGGCTTGCAGACTATCCCCCTTTCATGGCCATTCGCAGTCTGGGGGCTGGACATCTTGGGCCCGTTTCCTCGGGCGCCAGGGGGCTATCGCCACCTCTACGTTGCCGTGGACAAATTCACCAAGTGGGCTGAAGTGGAGGCCGTCTGCGCCATCCCAGCGGGCTCCGCGGTCAAGTTCATCAAGGGCATCGTAAGCCGGTTCAGAGTGCCGAATCGCATCATCACAGACAACGGTTTGCAGTTCACCAGTAACCTCTTCAAAACATACTGTGCTAACCTTGGAACGCAGATCTGCTATGCCTAAGTGGCGCACCACCGAAGCAACGGCTAGGTCGAGCGAGCCAATGCGGAGGTCCTAAGGGGCCTCAAGACCAGGACGTTCAAGAAGAAGCTGGAGGCCTGTGGCAGAGGTTGGTACGACGAGCTTCAGTCCGTGCTGTGGTCCATCCACACCACCGCGACCAAACCGACTGGAGAGACCCCATTCTTCCTGGTCTACGGAGCGCAAGCGGTCCTCCCTCACAAGGTTAGACGTTGCTCCGCGCGGGTCCTGGCGTTCGACGAGGCGCAACAGGATGCCATGCGAGGGATGGACCTCATGTTGGGGGAGGAACGACACTGGGAGGCCGCGCTGCGAGCGGCGAGGTATCAGCAAGCGCTGCAGCGATATCACTGTCGCAACATCCGCCCCAGGACTCTTGAGGTAGGAGACCTCATGCTCAGGCGGGTCCTCTCCAGGGATGGACTGCACAAGCTCTCCCCCATGTGGGAGGGCCCATTCAAGGTTGTTCATGTTTCCAGGCCCGGCTCCACGCGCTTGGAGACCCAAGAGGGAGTGTCGGTCCAGAACGCGTGGAACATTCAGCACCTCCGGAGGTTCTACCCCTGAAAAGGCCCAGAGCCTGTGAAGCAAGGCGAGTGCCTGTGAAGCTATCGCGTTTTGGAAAAGGCCCAGAGCCTGTGAAGCAAGGCGAGTGCCTGTGAAGCTATCGCGTTTTGGAAAAGGCCCAGAGCCTGTGAAGCAAGGCGAGTGCCTGTGAAGCTATCGCGTTTTGGAAAAGGCCCAGAGCATGTGAAGCAAGGCGAGTGCCTATGAAGCTATCGCGTTTTGGAAAAGGCCCAGAGCCTGTGAAGCAAGGTGAGTGCCTGTGAAGCTATCGCGTTTTGGAAAAGGCCCAGAGCCTGTGAAGCAAGGCGAGTGCCTGTGAAGCTATCGCGTTTTGGAAAAGGCCCAGAGCCTTTGAAGCAAGGCGAGTGCCTGTGAAGCTATCGCGTTTTGGAAAAGGCCCAGAGCCTGTGAAGCAAGGCGAGTGCTTGTGATGCTATCGCGTTTTGGAAAAGGCCCGGAGCCTGTGAAGAAGGCCAACGCCTGTGAAGCTCGCCGCCCGTGACATTCTCACGTAATAATGAGTTGGGACTATACACGCCCCGGAGCCTCAGGAGTGCCGGCCTCAGGCCCTGGGGCTCCCTCCCACACCCAGTGGCAGCACCTTAGCTCCGCGCTGGTGAGAATATGTCAAAGACTAGACTAGGTGCCGGATGCGGCTTTTCATTTGCTTTCTATAGTTGGCTAGTTCCTTCTCATTTGAATTTTTATTGAAGTTGTTGCCGTCTTTGGCTTGCGGTTCTTCGGATTTTCGCTCTCCTGCCTCGATTTCTCTTACGCAAGGCCTCGCGAGGGGGGCAGCTGAGCACCCTCGCGAGCGTTCCTATCCTAGTCATTCAAAGAGTTCGCAACCCGGGCCCCTTACAGGAGCACCCCTCCAGTCCGTGCCCCACGGGCATCGCGACACAGACAAAGGGCCTGGGTCGGTCGCCCCCCACGGCCGGGGTCGGGAACTATCCGCGCTCAAGCACACAGCCGGAAGGAACGGTAACGAAAGCAAAACGATGATTAACAGCAATAACCCAAACACGCCCCCGCGGGGCTCCGCACTATTGTCTTTATTACACAGGGAAAAGGGGAAAGGAAGAACAAATCCAGCGCGGCTCGCCTCGCACCAGCCCGTGAGGAAGCCACGAGCAGCCCCCGGAGCTCAGGAGGACTCCCTCTCGCGCCTCGCCAGGGTGCGGCGGCATGGGGGCTAATCGTGGCCGCCGCTGGAGGAGTCGCTGTCTGAAGAAGAACCAGAGAAGCTTGAGGAACTCTGAGCGCCGCCCGCCGCGTGAGCGCTGCTCCCCCCATCATCACCGGAGCTGGGTTCCCAGCCGCGGTCGCCGCCCTCAGGGCAGCACCCCGCGCGGCGACCATCTTCCCCAAACACCCTCACGTAGAGGGTGGCGTCGCCGTCGAACTTGAAGTGCAGGGTGCACCGGCGGCCTAGGCCACGTGCACGGACAAACGTCTGCCAGCCGCGGGCCAGGGACAGATTCCCGGCCGCGGAGACCTCCAGGGAAACCCATGAGGCCCGGCTGCAGCAGCCGTCGGCCTGGAGCCAGAGGCCGCCCGGGGCACCGGCCGGGAGCTCACCCAGGAGGGAGCGAGGAAGCGGGAGCCGGGTGCTGGCCGGCTCCGCCGACCACACGATGAACTCCGACAGTGCTTCAACGGCACGAACGCGCGGCCTGGGAGGACGTGCAGCCGGGGCGCACCCCCCGGCTGCAGCAACCCGCCCGTCGTCGTGCTGAAGATCTCCACCACGACCGCGGGGAGCCACCGCGCTGGCCACAGGATGCTTGCGAGGGCGCCCTCTGCCACGCTTGGGTGGGGCAGAGGCGGGCTCTACTCGGCAAGCCTTCCCCTTCTCGGCGGCCGAGAATCTCTTCGACGGTGCCATGAAGAAGAAGAAGCAAGGAGGAATGGGCTGGAAGGGCGCGCACGGTCCCGTACTTATAGCCTGCGAAGGCCGACCGCCGGCCTCCACGATCACATGTAATCATGACATGATCTGCATGCAGGGACTTCTCCAACTCGCGCGATCACCGAGCCATCATGGGGAAGTGGAGACGCCCACGTCCCGTCAACCACCACGCGGTGCCCGAGGCCGCAGGCTGTTAGGGCCCGCGGTGCTTCGCCCTTGCCGTTTTGCCTCTTGGCACAGCCAAGTCCAGGCGCGCCTTGGGCCCGGGGGCTACTGTCGGTGTTCTGGGAACGGGTGTCCCCAGACTTGCCTGCCTGCGGCCTGCGGCGTGGCTTCAAGGAGGCCCAGCATGGCCCATCTTCATCAGCACGAGACTCAAGACCCTCGTGAGGGGCCAAGCCTCGCGAGGCAGACGACACGGAGCTTCCTTAGGCGCAGCCTCGTCAGGCTGGCTCGCGAGGAGGCGGAGAGATCAAGGCGGGGTACCTCGCGAGGTGCCCGTGACGCAAGCCATGACGACTCAGGGCGCCAGGCGGGCGCCAGCGCGCGCAGCGTCCTTCTTTCCTCTTTGGTGCAAAGGGGGCAAGCGCAGCCGCGAAGTACCGAGGCATCAGGCAAAGGTTGCCACTTCGATGCAACAAGACCAACACCAGGAGGACTATGAGACGGAGGTCACCATGGAGCCCAGGACGGAGTCATCACCAGAGCTTTGCGCAGGCGAAGACTGCTTTTGTCAGGATAGTTGATGCTTGCTATCCCCCTTCAAATTAGCCCGCCATTGTTGGCTCCCTTCTCGCTCGATATTTGGGAAGAGTACCAGGGCCTCTATAAATAGGACCAGCCGCCCACAGAGCAAAGGGTTGGGCGAATGGAAGAAACAGAGAGAGAGAGTGAGTGAGTGAAGGGTGACTGAACTCCTCCTAGCAGTTCATCCCCCCAGCCAAGAACAGACCCTCGCGAGGCTGTTCTTCCTTGTATTGTTCGTCATCACCAGCCCCAGGAGGCAATCCACCAACCACACATTGGAGTAGGGTATTACACCACAACGGTGGCCCGAACTAGTATAAATCTTGTGTCTCTTGTGCAGTTCTTTCAGTAGTTTTAGATCTTTGCGAGACGGGGAGGTAGAAGGCATAATCTCCGCGCGCACCCCAGAGTTTGAACCTTAAGGGTCTGCCGGAACCCGAGATCCGACAGAATATATACAAAAAAAAGACAGCGTTTCATATTCACACGTATGATAGGAGGATGGAATATGTATGAAAAAACAGTAAGCAGAAGGCATTTAAACAAAATTAGAAGAAATGAAAGCTAGGAACCATATGAACATGCAACCAATATCAGTCTATCAGGTAAGAAGTGTCTCGTCGTAAGTGCCATTTCAAGAAATTAGAAGCAGTACAAGCTAGAAGACAATGCAAGATGCAACCTACATCTCAGTCCCAAGTTAAATGTGTCTTATGGGAAGTGATCGTTGCAGGTATAATTTGTAAGCTACGCGGATGCAATTCAACATAATCAGAAGCAATACAAACTAGACATCATACGGAAAATGCAATCACGTATAACAGTTCCAAGTAAGATCAAGCACCTATGATGGTGGAGTAGGGGAGATGTGCTCATCATGTACACATATGTTCTAGAAACAGGAACACGTGTCATATTCACAGGCATTATGTGTAAAGTAAGCAGATGCAATTCAAGTTAGAAGCAATACAAGCTAGACATCATACGCAACATGCAACCACATATAATAGTGTCAAGTTAGAGCAAGCACCTATGATGGTAGAGTAGGGGAGATGTGCTCATCATCTACACAGCTACGTTGACTGTCCAGCCTTGTGTTGTCTTGCGAATCTTGTTGGGAGGATGGCAGAGTAGAATCTGTAGAGACCCCCTGTTTGAATTGCTCCGAAGGACCACCATCATCCACTGCCGGACTAATTTCCTTCAGCTGTAATGATTTTGCATTGTGAAGTCAAACCGATAAGAAAAAGGAATAAAATTCGCTCTTCAGAACTCATTCATGCATGATACTGACGAACACTACTCGAATGAAAGGCAAACACATGATGCGAGGATGGAATATGTATGAAAAACAGGATGGTGTGACATATTCACACCTATGATGTGGTAACTAAGCAGAAGGCATTTCAACAAATTAGAAGCACTGCAAGCTAGACACCATATGAAAGATGCAACCAATATCACTCTGCCAAGTTCAAACTTTATGGTGTTTCAACAAATTAGAAGCAGCACATGCTAGAAATCATATGCAAGACACAACCAATATCATAGTGGCGACTTAAAGGTGCCTTATCATAAGATATAGTATGTACCAAAAACAGGAAAGCATGTCATATTCACATGTATGATGTGTAAGCTAAGTAGATGCAGTTTGCACTAATTAGGAGCAATACGAGCTAGACACCAAATGCAACATGCAACAAGATATCACACTGCCAAGTGAGAGCAAGCACCTTGGATGGTGGAGTAGGGGAGCGGAGACTTGGACCTTGTAATGCACTATCAGTACAAGGAGAATCGGTACAGATGCTCCGTTTACGTTGCTGCAGAGGACCACCATCATCGCCTTCCTTACTCTTTTCCTTCCTCTTTCTTGATTTTGCCTTGTCAAGTCAAAACCACAAGAAAAAGGAATAAAATTTGGTCTTCAGAACTCATTGATGCATGATACTGACGAACACTACTATCATGTAAGACGAACACTACATATCACACTGCCAAGTAAGAGCAAACACCTGCGATGGTGGTGTGGGGGAATTGCGGTGATCAACTAGAGAGCTACGTTGACCATCTTCATTTAGCCTTGCTGTTTCTTGAGAATCATGTGGGGAGGATGACACGGTACTCTTTAAATGAGTATGGCGTCTCATAGAAACCCACCCGGGTGACTGTCTCATCATAAGTGATTGATGAGGGATACAAAAGAGCATTAGTTTGATGTACGAACATGGTTAATAGACATATGTAGTATGTATCAAAAATAGGAAGGCATGTCATTATCAAAGGTATAATGTGTAAAGTAAGCAGATGCAATTTAACCAAATTGGAAGCAATACAAGCTAGACACCATATGCAACATGCAACCACATTTGACAGCGCGAAGTTAAAGCAAGCACCTGGGATGGTTGTGTGTGGCAATTGAGATCGTCAACTGCAGAGCTACGTTTACTGTCTCCAACTGCTGACACTGCACCCGTTAGAGCGTTGGAACGCTTAGTGCTTATCTTCGAATTACACTGGAGCGACTTCTGTCTTTTCTTTTCTGCAGTCATCAACACTGCGTTAGAGTCTGAAATACCCATGCATAAAAAACAATAGTGTGAGTATGGGTGAAGTGTGTGCACAATTAGTATAGTGTAAAGGTAGCAGATAGCAGGTCGGTGAGAAATAAATGACGGGAGACATATGATAGCTCTACAACATGCATGGCACACTAAATTACTACAGGATTCTATGAAAATAACATTCGACTGAAAGCAAATAGGTCAGTCCATTTTTTCTGCACCGTCCGATGTACAAAGAATGGGCAGATCACCTTCATCTACCTCCAGTGAGTTAGTGTTGACGATCTTCCTCGAATCACCAGCGACCACCGGCCCAGTATTCCTCCCTTGCCTGCGCCCTCCCCTCGACCTCACCGCACCGCCGTGCTTGGCACCGCCCCCCCCCGGCCATCCATTCAAGCCCCGCCGACCCCCAGATCGGGCGCAAGCAGCTCCTGCGCCCCACACCCCTCTGATAGACACCGATGCACCGCTTCCCCGGGGAACAGGCGGACTAGGTGCTCCGCGCGCCTAAGCGGGTGCTGCTTCTTTTAATTGCGGTTAGACTGACCCTAAATTGAAATCTAGGCGGGCTACCGACCTCTAGCAAAGGTGAAATAGTAAAAGGGAGGAAACCTTGTGCATTTAGTATCACGAAGAAGATGCAGTAAGAAGCGCTCAACTAGTTTCTTTCGTGGGATGAATACGGTGTGAGCGGAGACGTAAGATTTGCATGAATAAGGGAAGCGGAGTACCTCTTTCTGTTGGCAGTGTTGTGTCCTCCTTTTGTTTTTCCGACGATCTTCTTGTTGTTCGCCGGAAACCAGAAGTTGTGGAGGACGGTGCAGCCTTGGATGAACCCATGGCCAAGTTTTTGAGTGTGGTGCGGTGGCCGTCTGTCGGCGGCGGGGAAGCAGATCCGAGGCGGCGAACGACGGCGTAGCGGGAACAGCTCCGGTGCGGTGGACGGTTGCAACAGTGGAGCCGCAGCAGTGAGGCGCAGGACGGCGTGGTCATAGTGGTTCTGGTATGGCGCACGTCGGCGTTGGCATCGTGGAGGCAGCTCTGCCTCGGCTTTAGCTGCTAAGTCCTTAAGGGCGTTGCGGTTGCGGTTGCATTGGACAACAACGTCGGGGTACCGGCTCCAGTGTGATGGAGGAGGGCGGCGGTGGATTGGCCGCTATGGGGTGGAGAACGGAGGAGGCTGGGATTTCGCGGCTGGTGGATAGGGCGTTTTCGCGCCCACGGAGTGTGAATGGGGAAACGGAGGGAGGCGGGGAACTAAGGGGGAACAACATTTCGGTTTGAGACGCGCTTGTTTGAAATTTGGGGAAAGTTACAAACTTTCCCCCCATCTAAATTTTCGGACATATTGTGGGTTGGGGGTAGGACAGTCATGTTAGGTGTCCCAAATGTGGGCGGGGTAGATTTCGGCCGAGCACATGGGTAGGCGCCAATGGCGTATGAATGCTTCTCTGGCGTCTTGGTGAAGTTACAAACCTACCCCGGTTTAGACCTTTGGACATCGGGCTGATAGGCTACACGGGCCAGAGTCAGGACAGTAATTTCCTACCACCAAAACATTAGTCTCGCGCGGTTTCGGGTGACCAGAGGCCTATTTGGTGCTTCGTTCAATATTTGGGAGCAGAAGCATTAACGTTTTCGGTTCTCTTGAATTGAACTTTCAGGATTTGTCAAACATCACAAATCTTTACTCTTGAAAATCCAAAAGCTACGATTATTTTGGAATGGAGGGGGTACATTTGAATATTCATTGTACACGAGTATATATTAAAAAATATGCAACTTACCTTAGTTCATGCATGGTTCCAGATATAATCTCCTTGGTTGCAAAAAAAAGTTAGATATGCGTATGAATATATATAGCATGTTCAAACTCACAACAAAGATTGATGCCCCCTTTTACATCTGATTTACAAATGCCATTATCTCGGGTTCAAATAGATGAATGCACTTCCTATGATTTCGAATCTTCGAAACTCCCTTTATGTTGAATTCGACATGTATTCTATTTCGTAGCTAGCAATTTGAAATGTATCCATGCAAGTGACAAATGTATAAAGTGCTTCACACTAACAACATGGAGTGCACTAATTAATGTTTATATATGAATTGCAAAAGCATCCATTGCCTGTATTTCAAACCGCTCTCACTCTATGGATCGGTAATATGAAATAAATGCATGCACATGTAGAATTCAATTGTAGTTGAAGAAAGAGCCTACTCCTCGTACTGTATATTAGTGATAGGGGTGTGTACAAAGTACACATGAATACCAGGCATTGTGCGTGTGTGTATACTATCGACGAACTAGCCCCCAAGCTTCTATAACATACTAAGGGCCTAGGGTTACAAATCATATATAGTCAGCTCACTAGTGGGGATAGAGTTCTCCGCGACTCTGGTAGCTTCGTGTTGTACGCCGAGTCCTCCACATGGGTCTTCGTATAACACGTCTCGGTCCAACCTATGTGTGGCGCAGGATGGAACCGACCCATGAGTCTTCATGTTGACCCACCACAACTAGAAATGACGTGCCCACCACACCAACCATGCAATCGGCCACTAAGAAAATAAGCATATACAATAGTACAACGGTATCTAGCTCACGATACGTCTCCATATTTTGTTGATGACACTGACGGACTTTGCATTTGATGCGTGCTCCGTATTTTGTTGACGACACTTACGGTCATTGTATTTGAAGCGAAAGCACGATATGGTCACTGGACTTCAGAATAAGCTCATCACGGTCACCACATACATTTTGTCGTGCTAACCAACATGTGGTTGGATGGTTAGAGGACAGTGGTTTCTCGAGCCCACCAAGGTTAAAGCCCCGGTGCTCGCATTTATCTTGTGTTAATTTCAGTATTTTCCGGCGATGTACGTTCCGTGGGAGGAGACGTTCCACTCGACTACGAGGCACCTATGGTGACTTTGTAAAATCTCAAGATCATATATGCTGGCCCACTCCCTCGAAGGTGCTCATAGGGGTAGGGTTCGTGTGTGTGCACTTATAGCGGTGAGTGCTTGCGCGTATATATGAGCCCTTGCGTCTGTACCGTGTTAAAAAAATACATATCATGATTATACGGTCATTGGCTCACCCATACAACTCCGTATTTTTTTGATGACACAATCAATTGACCAGTCAAACGTTCCACGCGGTGCAACTAGTGTTGCACCATCGGGGCGCGTAACCGTGGGGCCCTCCTGTCAGCCCGTATATGAAAGAAAGAAATGGTAGTTTGAGTCTGTACTGTGTTAATAAAATAGGAGTGCATTTTAGGGTGATCATACAGTCACTGGATCACCATACAGCTCCGTAATTTGTTGATAACACGATCAATTGACCAGTCAAACGGCCCACATTCAGCAGCGCACATTACCATAGGGCCCACCTGTCAGCACGTATATGAAGGACAGAAATGGTAATAAATTAGTGGTCGGTGGGTATTCGAAGTCGTGAGACCTCTGGTTGGCAGTCACTGGCGATTGGGGGGCGTTCATTGGGCGGTGGGGTGGGGATCCCCGGAGAAATAGCCCGGTGGGTGGGGGGGCTAGAGGGATGGCCGGTGCGCCGGCGGACCGGCGGTGGGGAGTGGTTTCGGGGAGGGCGGGCCGGCCGCGGGCGGCGGGGGCTGGCGATTCGGCCGGTGGTGGCTGGCAGCTCAGGGGGGGGGGGGAGTTTGATGATAAACTGGAGGCCCTTGATTTCGTATCCAATGGCTGGAAAATCTAATGACCAGAGATGAAAAAGTCAGTTGACTGACGTGTAGCCTCACCCCGCACGTACACATGCACGCACGCAAAACACGCACGCATGTAGGCGTGCAACACTAACACGTACACACGCACGCATGCTGGCGTGCAACACTGACACGTACACATGCACTCATGAACACACGCACGTATGCACCCATGCATGCAACACTGAAACGTACCCTTGCACGCACGCAACACTCGCACGCCTGCATGCACACAGCACACGACGCAAGACACACGTTCAACCTATACGTGCATGCACCCTTTGTTAAGGACATTGATTGTTACGGGTATTAATCAATCTTATTTGTGATAAGCAGAACATTGATGTTTGCAGCGGTCTTTATGAATCACAACGTATCGAATGGGCTATCAACATAGTAGGCTTATCTACATGAAAAAGATGATGTCACACTCAATGAACAATCATCGGTTTATGAAATGCCCGCTTCTGACCGCCCTGGCCCACCAAAGGTTCCTCTGCTGTGCGCTGCCTGTGTTGGGTCATTGACATCCATGCCATGCACCCAAAGAGCCCACATGTCAGTGGAAGAATGGTGCGGTGTCCTAGGTTAGAGTTGAGGGCGCCACTCGCGGCACGCCCGGCTGAACACGCCTCCGTGCCGCATTCAAACGCCTCCATGAAACCTGCCCGTGTGGAAGTCGAGAAACCCACTCTGGACACACGTCCGTTCATGACCGGGCCGGCGTTAAATGCAATGCCGGCCGAGCTCCTCCCGTCTGCCATCTATGTAATCTCCTATTTAAACGAGGCCAAACGCCGGCCAAGAATCGCACACCTCCGCCGCTCCCCTATCTCCTCCACCATTTTGTCCACTCTTACAATGGCTTACGAAGAGTAGTTATTCCGCATCCAAGCCTGCTGGGTAGCCCGCTGAATACAAGCTATGCAGCTCGCTGATCAACCTCCCTCCCCTCGCTCGACGGAGCTAGTTGCCGCCCCAAGCCGGCGCACGGTTCAGCAACTCGCCGCTCCAGGCCAACTCGACGAGGAGCGGCGCACGAGCGTCGTTGCTGCCGTCCATGCCGCCGCCTCGTACCACGTCTCCCGTTTCTGTGGCCGAGACTCCCATGCCGGCGGCCGCGCCATGCAAGCAGCGACAGAAGCCGGGTGCATGGAGAACGACGAGTCGGTGGCCAGCGCCTCCGCGTCCGCCGCCATCATCAAGGAGAAGTAGAACACGGGAGGCCGCAGCCGCTTGGGTCCCATGAAGCCCACCGCGGAGGCGACGCCAGCGTACACAACAGGTGTCTTGCCGGATCCTTTTTTTGCGAGGATCTTCTTCGACCCGCATGGGCTCCACGGAAGAGGGGAATGTTAGGATGAACTCGAGCCGGTGCCGGCCATGGCAACGTAGTGGCCGGTGATGAACTCGAACCGGTGCCGGCCACCATCATCTTCGGCACCAGCCAATGATATCAGTTGGGCAGTGAGGAAGCGAGCCGTCCTTTGCGCTGAAGCATATACCTCCGGGGCTCCCGGCAGTCCGGTGATCATGCTGCCGGGCATGAGGAACACAAATCGATCGGCGGGCGACCATTTAGGCCAGGTATTATATACCTGTGCTGTCTAGAACTAGCACCGCGTAGTTCATTTGAATGTAATGAAATCCGTCATGTTTGTATGAAAATCCGGTATTTTATATGATTTATGTCGTTGTTTATATTTAATATCAGTTTGTCTACATGTTTGCGTGAATTTCGTCCGGTTGGTTGAGTTGCTATCATAATGTGTATGGCTACGGTTGGATGGCGTAATTTGCGGGTCGCCGGTCGGTCTGCGGGCGGCTCGGGCGGCGTTGTGGGACAAAAAAACACAGCTCGTGCGAGCTCGTCTCCAGCGTGCGCGCTGGAGGATGCATGACAGCAGGAGCACCCGGGCCATTCCTCGTTCATCGGTGGCAAAGGCACCGGTGGACAAAAGGGTCACCAATATTTTGGCTACCCCGGGCAAGATCCAAACAACCCCTCCCAATAGATTCAAATCCCTCGTTCACCGTGGAATTTTGCCATGTGTTGTTTTCATGGACAAGAAAGATGCCCGTGCATTGCACGGACCATCAAGATGCATTTTTTTACAAACTCCCGCATGCATGCAAGGGATAATTAATGTCCTCCATTGCTAGTACCATGAGGCAAACACCATTAATATTGCATCGATTAGTGTTAGTGGCCTTGTATGTCTGCAAATTGTAATTTTGATAGTGGCCCCTTGTATATAAAAATGGAGGGAGAAAGATGAGAGATAAGGTGAGGAGGAGTGGGGCGTGGTGGTGACTGGTGGTCGGACTGGGCGGAGGCATGGGGATGGATGGCGCATTATGTCTAGGTTTGTATCTCTCTCACACACACCCACGTAGGTGGGGGACGTGCACGAAGAGAAGAGGTGCACGCACGGCGCACGTACTCCCGTCTCTTTCCCAACCACACCCGCGCGGGTACACGGTGGAGCTCATTTCTGTACGAAAAAGGCAGCTCACGTGGTAATTTGGCATGTGTACTGGTTGTCCACTTGGTGGAGGGAGGATCATCTACCACGGGTGAACAAACAAATTGCGACTTGACGCGTTAAGTTAAATTAAAAAAAGAGGCAAACCATATGGGGCCTACCTTAGAGGCAAGGCTCTATACACTAGATTACTTTTGATGTGTCCCGTCAACTCGCAGAATGAGGAGAAGCTTGCTTAGTACGCCGTCTCCCCCGCCCACGGGCGCGGTAGCTCGCAGGATGAGGTGAAGCTTGCTTACTACGCCTTACGCTCGCTCCCTCGCCCACGCGCGCGGTGGCTCGCAACATGAGGAGAAAATTTTACGACTCCCTCCGTTTACTCCTCGTCCCTACTACGTACTTTGGTTAGTACTCCCTCCATTTACTTATACAAGGACACTATAAAAAAATACATTTTGCATCTATATAAGGCCACAAATAGTAATCGAGACAAAAGTTACTACTCCCTCCTTTCCAGTTTATGGCTCAAACAATTTCAAAATCTCTCCAACCAAGGTAGATGGTGAGTGGTCGAATTAATTTCGTAGTTTGCACAAGTAATTGGTACGCTCGTTTTTCTCAAGAAGTTATGTTTACCGAGGCATTAATTAGAACGAATGCATGAATGACCACTAAAGTTCCATGAACTTGTACATGCATTGGTTAGTTTCCTCTTGACACTGCTTGCGTCGGGTGATCTAACGCACCTCGAAATCCAACATGTAATGGTACTACTACTAGTATAGTAGAATTGAGACTTATCAAACGGAAAAACAAATGTTTTTGAGATGAGCCCTATAAACCCTAGTGGGTACGTACTCCGTAAAAATAGATTTTTCCAAAACTAAGTCGTTCCCTTTCATGAATTCTGTAGTATACTCCTCCATCGATGCTCCCTTTCATGAATTCTGTACTTCCTGTCGCCGACATGTGGGACATATAGCAACCGGGTCGACGTGTCAAGCACCAAATAACAGTGCAGAAGAGCAGGGGGGACGCACCCCACTCGTACCGGCCCAGTAGTAGTAATGAGCAATGAGACGTCAAATCACAATGCCGCACTTTCCCAGACGGACGAAGCAACCATTATTTCACACTTCGGTTCACCATCATCTCAAACCACGTAGTAGTATTGCTTCTGCCTCAATAGGGACACGCGCATCGCCTTGGTACATCATGACACGTGGGACCGCATGACAGGCCATGCTCCCCCGCCGATCGCTCGGTAAAATCACCTCATTTTTACTATACTTCCTCCTTATCGGTTTACTACATGGCATGCACGTCATTCTAGGTTGAGAATTTAACTGGCTATATATGTGATGAACAGTACTCTAGCCTTTTAAAAAATGTATACTTCTGTACAGCAGTACTATCGATGGATTGCGCCATGGAGCAAAAATTGAAATTAAAAAAGGTGGTACATATACAGAGCGCTCGTCACCAAATTATGCATATAGTACTATTAAAAAAAGCTATTACGTGCTTAATTGGGGTGCTAAATTCTATTAAAGTAATACTAATAGTATGTACATACTGAAGAGTTAAAGTAACGAGAAGAAACATAACATAGTTCTGCTGGGGGCTCAACACAACACACCCCTCAAATTAAACTAAGCACACCTGAAATTAAACTATGCAACTAATCCGGTAGACAATGCATTAGAAGTTTAGAACCACCATGAGCAACGACACTGCCACATCCTCGTCCACGTCCTCGACTTCGTCCTTGTCCCTATTCCTCTTGGTCGATACTTCTTTACTTGAACTGCACACTTGGCTCTTGCTCTTCATCTAACCCTTGTAGATATTGAAACAAAGGTAGCCATCCATTGCATTGTGGTGGATGTGGTCTATATCTAGTACATTCCGCTGCCATGCATGATGATGAAACGTGTATGGAGGTTTCTCCAGTTTACCGTACGAAGGATAAACCATGGCTCCTGCCAGGGTCAACATTGAAGGCTGACGAGAGGGCACCAGCCGATTCTTCTGGAGGTCGAAGGGGTTGCCTACAATGAGGCCTATCCGACCCAGGACTTCTTCGTCGTTCGTAAAGTCTACAGTAATGAATTTCATTGTTTTGTCCTTGAGGAAGTTCTTAAAATCCTGGCACTCAATGTCAGCATGGCATATGTGGTAGACCAGGCAAACGTTATGTACGCAAACCTGGATCACGGCGGGCTTCTTCCTCTCTTCGTCCTTTAGATCCATCTCTCGTCCCAGGACTGTGGTGTACTCAACATCCAGCCCAGCGACCCACTCATCATTTGAGTTTTCAAACATGCGTCTGAAGCGAGAAAGGCATCCTTTCACCATCGCGGAAGAACGGGTGTAGATGACGTCGAACTCATCACCGGTGATGGTTCTAACCTTGTACTCACCACCGATCGTGGAGATTTGGGATGCCATGGATTTGGGAGGAGGGTTAGGATTAGTGGAACTGCCATAATGTGAATGGACGGGACGACTAGGAGTGAACCGTCGTAGTATTGAAGGACGTGTGGGGACGAGTAGGAGCGAACTGCCAGCATGCAAACGACAGGGTAGTGGCTTTCCATTCTCACATGATACGGGCTTCTGAGAGCCATTGGATCTAAGATCGAACGGTTGCATGGCGTGATTCTAGACCTATGGGTGAATATCCTATCCTGGAGGGTTATTCTGCAAATTTTCAGCAACTTAGCATGCGACCGTTTGATCTCAGATCCAAGGGGTGCCAGCAGCCCGTATCATGGCCGTGCCTACCATGACCGTCGCGTCGCTCGCGCGGTCGCGCCCTTGGAGATTTAACACGGTGCGTTAGGCTATCTGATGTTGGCATGTCATACATAGTCATTACTTAGTCACTCATACTACAACAAGGTTGGCTATAAGTATAATTTTTTTACTCCTCTCTATCTCTTTCTTCGTACACAAGGAAGAAATGGTGCTAAGCGCGTGTATTTATTGCATTTGCCAAGGAGTGACCTCTTCCAATGAAATGGTGTTGCTAAGTTTGCTTCGTTTAATTAGCTATAGACTCAAAATTGTCTTTTCACCTAGGTACACGCACTTAGCACCGTTTCTTCCTTGGGTCACCAAACTAGTCTCTCTCTTCTTGATTAACTTGCCAGATCAGACTTTATGCCTATGTGGCAAGCTTAAGCACCTGTAGGAGCAAGTAAAAGTAAGTACAATAGTGCGCTTTACATGGCATTTTTGCATATGTGGAGGAAAGAGAGTTAAGGAAAAAGTGGAGAAGTGGGATCTCATGCAAGAGCCAGCGTCTACTACATGGTGGAGCATTGGGAGAGGCACCTGTATGGAGGTGGTCAGGAATCTGGGAGACTCACGCCAGTCGTAGCACCGCAGTTAAAATGATAATGGCAAGTCAAATCACGGGGCTCCGCCTGTCCAGCAGTAACTCGCTGTCAAATCACACAGCCCTATGTTTGCAGCAGCCTATTCCCTCGTCTTCTTGCGTCTCTGTCGAACCGACTAGGCGGAACTTCCCCGCCGCCTACTGTGCAGGAAAAGCCCCGCCCTAGACTTTTTAATACAACTACATCCGCTTAAGAATCCAATGATATACTTTTTGTGACATAGTAACTCATATTTAGTTAGTCAAATGGATGACCTAGAACTACGTGCAGGCCCTATAAACCGAGACACCTAAACATAAAAAACTGAGATGGAGAGGGTAGTTCAGCATGTATCTTTTTATATCAATATAGTCGGGATTCACCAAGGAGCAAAACCAAGTGGTAGGCTGCTCCTGTCGTGTTGGCGTAGCAACTCAAGCAGGGTCAGTCCGCACACGAAATGGGGACACACTTAGCAGGACCCCTTTGTCTGACATGTGGCTCATCCACCGTCTTGTTCCACATGCGATGCACCAAATTACAGTTCGGAGTAGCGGTTGGAATTGGAGGCACCCCGGTCGTAGCGCCGCAGTAGTAGAAAATGAGCGATGAGGGGTCAAATCACAAAGCCCCACCTTTCCCGCATTAAGCCGGACGGACGAAGCAACCATCATTTCACTCTAGGGCGCAAGAGCATAAAGAAATAAAAACAATGATGCATGCGGCAGCTACCTAGGGCACCCTAGGATAGGGGTCTCCACTACAGATCCTTTTTTTGAAAGCGCATCCACTACAAATCGGCTTCTCCCTCGTCCTCTTGAAGAAAACCGATGATGAGTGCAGCGGTAGGGTTCGTAGGAGTACTACGGCGTGTGGGGCAACATCGTAGTAAACGGGTTCGAGCCGACGCCTTAAATATGTGTGGGCCGCTTGGTTTTACGGGAATGAGGCAGCATTTTGGGTTCGGGGACCAGTGGAGATATAGTACGTACAAAAAGTTGTGGACGTAGGTTTGACCGAAAGGCAATGATGCACGGGCCATGCATTTTGATATACCCGGGGCCGCGTGAAATTTGCTACTCTACTCAAAACTAGTAAGGTACACATGTATTGAATGCATGAGATTTCGAAACCAAATTATGAATAAATACACACTATAGCATGTACAGCTTTGAGTCATATATGCATGATGTAGATGTCCGTTTAGTTCTTATAGTTCATCTCATTCAAAATCAATAAGTTTTATAAAAATGTTAAGATTCGTGGGGTTGTGCATTGTACTCCCTCCGTTCCAAAATAGATGACCCAACTTTGCACTAACTTTGTACAAAGTTAGTGCAAAGTTGGGTCATCTATGTTGGAACGGAGGGAGTAAATTATAAAGTAAAAAACAAATAATGGAAATTCATTTAGAAAAAATAATCAACTATGATACAGAAGATTCTAGAACAAAGGAGGAGTGCTTGTGTTTTTAGGTTTGTGCATTATGCTTAAGTTCAACCATGGAGTCTTCTAAATTGTACATGTGGCAGATCTGGTGGAATGTTGATGATATCCAACGGCCAGTAGTGCTCGGATTTGCCTATCTCTGCACTATCGGGTTAGCTTCATCCAGCGACCATCTTTCAAAGTTATTGGCACACTATATAGTTCTTGTTCCATAGTTGCATGTTTTGGAAAAAAGCTACTAGTGGGTTGTACTATCTATTTAGGAATAGAAGATGTATACATGGAAGTTGTAGGGAAAGAGATGACATGGAGCATCTCAATTCCTATGAATAGGGATTGAAAAAGAGATGTCATTTGGTTCACATGATAGGATCTTTTCTAATGAATCTAGAGATGACATGTTTCTCAATTCCTATGAGGAGGGATTAGAAAAGAGATGCAATTTGGTTCATATCATAGGATTTTCTATTGAATATACGCTAATGTATATTTTCCTTTGAAATTAAGGGAGTATAGGAATCCATTCATATGAACCAAGTGTCTCTAAAGCTATAGAAATGATATCATGTTTATTTCCTTTGAAATGTGGAGTATATGAATCTATTCCTATGAACAAATTGGCTCTAAAGGAAAAAATCCTATAAAAATCATATCATATAGAGTTCCTATGATATTCCTCGACACTAAAGGATGCTTGAAATTGCTGCGGGTGATATGATGGTATTTCTTTGTAGACTCCTCACCCAACTTTATAGTTACCTCTCGAAGATGAATGAAATGATATATACATGGTATTCTACATGTGCAATTCGGTACACGAAAACTCAGTAAAAGTTTGCGAGGTTCGAATTTTCAGTAAAGCTATATGCACTGCATTTCGGAACGGAGGGAGCATACAGAAGTTGCTAACACTCAAGTGGAAGATTTGTGTGTAGGAGGAGTGGTTGTTCTGTTAAATGACATGGCAAAACTGACACTGTCGGATGCCAATCTAACGGTCCTTACGGTGTTCATTTGGAAAAGGCTTGTGGCGAACGTTTGTCGAATAATGATTTACGGACACATGCATTGCATTGATATGTGCCCTCCTCTCTCTCACGCACACGCACCCTCACGAGTCACGACTCTCCCGAGTCCTCTCACAGACTCGCACGTCGCACCCACCGTCTATCTGCAGGTAGACGTCACGCACATATGTGCTCTTCACACCCTACCCTCAGAACTTCTAAAAAACAAAATACGGCGCGCACATTTTATTTTAGCTCACACGTCACACACTTGTACTATTACTCTTGCGGCGAATGTTCTTCGGGCATAGTATATTGTACTCTCACAAAGAGAAGCGGTGAACGCACGCACTAGTTCTCTCACACCCACTCACGGGTACATGTAGGAGCGCATTTTTTGAAGCTGGTACAACAAAATCACTCCACTATATATAAAAGCAGGAGCCTTAGCGCTTGCTTTACTAGGGTTCCTCTCGTTCACTCTCTCATGCTCTCCATATCTAAGCAACACATAGGTGGCCACACTCTCTCTCAGCTCACGGCTAGTCACAAATCCGGCCGGAACCTCGACCGTGGTAGGGGTGTAGGTCCATCGTTCACGCTGTCGTCGGTGGCGAGGGAGGAGACCAACGGCTGCCCGCGCGTCCCGATCGGCGGTCGTGCCGTTCTCTCCGAGAGAGCGCCGGCTCGGGAGGTCCTCCGACCCCTTCTTCCTCCCTGTGGTATTGTGGCCAAGATGCAGCCTCCCGACACCGTCTTTGCGACATGCTGACGACCCTCAGGTATATATTCCTTTGAAACTTGCCTTGCTCTACTGCCCCAGCTCCCATCGTGTGGATCCTTTTCTACTTCTGTCCGCTGTTCCAAAGCCACCTAGACTTCTACTAAGGCATGTGCTTTGCACGTATGTTTTGTATGATAGATACTCATATACCTTCTTTTTAGAGAGATAAATGGGTACTCGTATCTTGAGTAGATATCATAGTGTGTTTGTTTGCATGATCTAAGGACTATTCTGAAATAAGAAGCAAATCACTTGCACAAATCAAACTGAGTTCCAAGTAAGAATTTGATTACAAGATAAAAGTTGTAGTTTTATTATATGTTGTTTCCTGGGTTCCACTGATGTATAGTTCCAGAGTTGTTTGACGGTTTACATGCATGTTTATGGACTATTTTGTGCAACTAAATAAGTCATTTAGGTCTGACAGACACTCATGTTCTGTATTAGCTTGAGGTATAGCTTATGTATGACTGAAATAAAATATTACACTTTTTCTGTGAATAATAAAAATATTACATTTCTCGATGAAGCAGAATAGAACTTTAGCTAGCATCATCCATGCAATGTTATGTTATGTGAACAGTGTAAACTTTGCAGTATAGCAGCATCTAAAAAATCCATTTTTACAGTAATCTAAAAAAATAAGTTAGTAGTAGAGTGTTTATTTCCCAGGTGACAACGGGGAACCCAAATGTGCTAGCTATTTGCCAACTTGTCGTACTTGCATGTGAGGAGGTGGCAGCAGTTTCTAGACATTTCTCAACTTCGGTAGGTGCAATCCAGATTCAACGGGGACTTCTTTATTTGTTTACTTGGAGAGCAGAGTCGGCCATGTGCACAAGGAGCGGGAGCGAATCCGGCAGCTCTTAACCATCAGATCATGTCATCCTTTGTTTGATGGACGACAGTGAAATGCATGAGAGGGGAAATGAACGGTGGATTTTGAGCCAATGCTTGTTTGGGCGGGAGAACCGAAGATGGAGTGGTAAATCCAGTTTCAAAACTGCCGCATTATAGTAGTAGTAGTTTAGAAGTAAAGCTATTTCATACAGTCGACTCAAAGTGTTGGTTCAAATAGGGAAGAAAGTGGGAAAGCTGTAGCATGAATCTAGGACTTGGTTCTAAGAGGAAATGGGGGAAAGTAGTAATATATGTCACCGTTTAAATAACCATATTTCTTATTTGCGCAAACAGGGATATCTGTCTCCATATCGTTTCAGGATGTCTGTCTATGTATTGTTTCTATCCGCGCAATCAAAAGCACACACCTCAGTTTTAGTACAACTATGCAAAATGAGATGGCTATCCCTCGCTGCCGTCGTCTAACCTCCCGTCTTCAAGGTATCCCTACATTGGTAGTAACTAAGGTAGAATGACCAACGCAATCTAAAAGAAGATGATTCGTACATTTTACTTCCTGATTGCAGTGCAGGGACGAGCGAAAACAACATCATCCTAGTCTAGAATGCACTTTCTACCAGTTCATCCATGGACCAAGGACTAGCTTGCACGGCTGCATGGCGGTTTTTTGGACAGGTGCGCGGACAAGAGGCATTGTGGTCTACTTATTTCTGCAAATAGCGGTGCTTAAATTTAATGGAATGAACAAGCATTTCAGCTGGTCAGTACACTGCATGGTTCAGTTCAGCATTCCAGCTAAGACCACAATTATAATTGGTTATTCTGGAATGAGAGAACCTAACCCTGAATGGTGGCAACAAGAAAAAACCAGAGTGAACTCCAGGAAATTTAAGCCTGCCGGGAGGCCCTTTGCTCAGAGAGAAGCCTTGCTTGTTTTTTTCCTGATTTGTAAACCTTCTCACAACTTTGTCTTTTGCTGTGAACTAGTATATGTTTGTTATGTTCTATGAATCATTGAGATGTATAAAATTGCTTAACTTATGCTTTTCAAGTTTTTTATGAAGACGAGTTTAATGTGAGTGTTCCACATGAGCGCTGGACTAGCGTGTGAACATTTGGAATTTATTACATTGTGGCCTCAATTAACTTCATGAACCACTGTAACAAGATACATAGTTTCTTATATGTCAGAAAGCAGATTGTTGATTGTTAGCTGGTCGATAGCCTAGTGTTGAAGCGAGCTGAGCCAATGTGCCGTGTTTTGCACAACTGCTTACAAGTGGGGTAGCACCAACAGTATTTACAAGTACTTATGTATACATCGGCGCACGGTTCTCGAACGAGTGCTCTATTTCATCAAAACACACACTGCTCGTATGATAAACCGTGACAACTTATGTCTTACCATGCCATATTCATGAAAAAACTAGTGAGGACGCATCTGTTTCGGCAACAATTACGATGGTTCTCACATGATTCACGGGCACAAAAAAGTAGCTGCAGTTCCCATAGACGGATTCAAACAGAGTACTAGCCCTAGAGGGGTCGATAACAGGCAAGGTTCGGATAATTAGACACAGTCCAAACTACTATTAAACACTAGTTGGGGCAACTATTTCATGCCTCGATCTAATTTGGGCTGGACACAAGACGGATCTTGCCATGAACATCATCGAAGACGTCCCACAGCAGCTCAATCCTGTGAACCTTCATGAAGACAACCTTGTGGCCTTGCCACTGATAAACTTGTTTGTGGAGGCATGCCATGTCATCTTCCTGCGTAAGCTTGACAAGAACAGTATTCCTCAGAAACGAAGGAGTAGCTTTGAACTTCTTATGCTTCAGTACACCCTGGACAACATGCCTGACAACAGTGAGGCTGGAATACAACTCTTCATTGCTATAACCGTAAATGGCTTCCAGGATCCAACAGCCTAAGAACTCTGTTTTCCCAGTGCGTATATTCAGGTCGTCCGCCTCGTAGAGAGTGACATGTACAACCACACAATCCTTGTCTGCATCAAGGCTCTAATTGAAACAGAAACAAATTCTGAATTACTTTTCAGTATAAGAAACACAAGTTATTTAAACCACTACGTATACCATGGCATCGAAGCTAATAAAATTTTGCATTATTAATCACCACATACTTCCTTTTCTAAAAAAATCACCACATACTTAGATGAAAAACCACAATCGAGATCAGCAAAGAAGGTAATCGACCCCGCCCCCACCGGATCCCAGGAACCCGTAGAATCTCGGGTGGACCGCATTAGCGATCTCCCGAACGCCATCCTTGGGGAGATCATCTCGCTTCTCCCCACCAAGGATTGCTGCCGCACCCAAGTCCTCTCAATTCGATGGCGCCCTCTATGGCGCGTCGTTCGCCTTAATCTCGACTATCACCAGCTATCTCTCTTCAATGATTTTGAAATCCCCAGAGCCATCATCTCCTCCCACCAGGGCTCCGTTCAAAGCCTCTGCATCCCATCATGCTACCTGAGCAAGCATACCATGCCCTGAACGGTGGACGCCTGGCTGGAATCCCCTGAATTCACAGAACTACATCTGCTTGAGTTCTACTATTCCCCTGGAAATCACATACCACATACCGAACGCCATAAACTTGTGCCCTCTGCAACGATGTCCATCTCGGGGTTTTCGTCCTCTCTCCACACCGCCACCTTTGCGTAGTGCTACCTACCAGACAATCTGGTACTAAACCTTTGACTCCCATTTCTCAAGAAACTTTCACTTGTGTGGGTTCGTATATCGGAGGCCTCATTGCACAGCATCATCCACTCTAGTTGCCCTGCGCTGGAGTGCTTGGTGCTTGTTTTCACACTTAGAATCGGTTGTCTCCAAATAAAGTCGCCTAACCTTGTAAGAATTGGAATTTCTTTTGACGGAAGGCAGCTCATCATCCAAGATGCCCCTTCACTTCAAAGGTTGATTCTTGATTCTAGTTATTCACCGTTGCAAATAACCGTCCTCTCTGCGCCTAAACTAGAGACCTTGGGTGTAATACATGAGCTCTATGCTCATTTCAATATGGTGTTTGGCTCCACAGTTCCTCAGGTACTTTATATTGTCATCTACACTTGTAACCATAAGCTGCATTTTAAATTTCTGCGCATAATTTATGTATCATCTTGGAGTACACATTTTGTACTAATATTATGTTCTATGCTCAATGAAGAGTTTCTCCATGGATGGCCTATCAATGGTGCTGGATTCTGTCAAGATCTTATATATCCAAATGAATAGTTTTGATCTGAACAAGATTATTGGCTTGCTGCAATGCTTTCCATGTCTGGAGAAGTTGTATATAAAGGTGATAATTTCACACACATTGGAAGCCCGCATATAGTGTACTAGAATTAACCGTTCAACTGTTGCTCTTTCGACACTCTTCTTTTAGACCTTAATTGTTTTCAATCTTCATGTCTATTTAGGCAACATGACGGGGTAAGAAAGTTATAACCAATCGGTGGATTCGTAAGCATCAGGATTTTCTCACTTCTCATGAGATCCGATTGAAGACAATAACGCTAGAACGATATGTAGCCAATCGTGCAAACACAAGATTTGTCACATTCTTCCTGCTGAATGCGAGGTTACTATTGTCCATCAGGCTTAAGTTTATCAGCAGCATGGTTTTGACGGATGGGTATGTCGAAGAGCAAAAAAAGGAGTTTCAAGTGGGCAAAAGAGCTTCTGAACGTGACGGGCTTATATTTAAAACATATTGTGGTCATAATCCAGTAAATTTTACGACCCAGGATGTTCATTCTATGGACCTGACCAATCCATTTGACTGTGACTGCCGAAAACAGTGCTGGAGTTAGATGTTGTTGCCCTTTTCAATCTGTTTTTTTTGTAAACCTGATGAACAATTAACCCTCGTGCTTTTGTATAGTTTGTAAGCTGGAGTTAGATGTTCCTGCCCTTTTCAACTCGGCTGTGACTGCCATATTTTCTTTGAAACAAGGCAAATGGCTTGCCATTCGTTTAATTTAGAGTGAAATATTGTAACAAATCCAAACCAAGGGAAGTAACATCACTCTCGCCGGCTGTTTGAGCTCACTGTGCATTACAGAAGCCAAGTGATTAGCCCCCACCAGCACCCACAAACTTATTTCAAACTAGCACATCAAATGGGCTGTAAATTTTCATAGGAAAGGTTGCGTGACCGTGACAGATTTGGATTCTGACATTTGGGACCCGCGAGGAAATAGCCTATCCAAGGTGGTGTCGACTTACTAGCCAGTCAACAAACGATTCTGCCTACCAGCCGTTGGATTGACATCCAACATCTGTCGTGTATCTTCTATCTCTTGTCTTCTTCTTCCTCCAATCGCCCAAACCAAACCACCCCGTCGGCTCCGCCTGCTCCTGCCTCCCATGGCTGGCTGTGCCTCTACCGCCCTACCGTACGTACCCTCCAACATTGGCCAATCCCTCCCTCTATTCCCCCACACGTCATGTTATTCTCCGGCGACGTCATCCCCAACACGCACCCGCGCCCGAACCAGTCAACCCTCATACTCCACTCCGCCTGCGACTAGACCGGTGCATCTTCAATGGCTCCTATTCATTCCGTCCGAGGCTTCGCTGTCGTCCTCCGCCTTGCGGCCTTGGTTCGCTCGCTGTGCACAGTGCGCCGCCCTCTTGTGTTGTCAACGTCGTCAACAACCAAGAGGAACAAGGAGATGACTGTACGTGGAGAGGATGACAGTAGGGACCCACCAGCGTCATGGCAGTACGCAAGCAAGTGCCTCTATAGTACAAGCCCAAAAATATGATTCCTCCTAATGGTTGGACATCTGGGGCTCATGCCATTGTTAACGTAGTCAATAAACGAGAGAATTACACTACGAGCGGCTGACACCAGGGACCCAGCAAGTCGCGCAGTTTTTTGAGGAACAAGCAGTTGTTATTTATACTAGTTTTAGCGACGGATCAGGGTAATAACGGGGCTGTGCGGGGGCTGTGGCCCGTCTAGCCAGGGTTTTATTTATGTTTACCACATCATGAGCCCAGTTGTGTTTTTTTCTTGCTGAAAATGGCTAGCCCAGTTCTATTTTTTAAAGAAATACCCAAACAAGGCCTACTTGCTTTATCGGCCCTGCTGGGCTGCAAATCTTTCAAGATGGTGAGAGTTTCATTCGGTTTGCCCAGAAATGGGTTGTACATTTTTAAAACACATCAAACCGGGTATTAGTTTCAATTTTTTTTCATTACAAGATCTTAAATTCCATTGATTTTTATGCGTGGACAATTATTTGGATTTTATATTTATATAAATTACTTGTCAAAATAGTTTGAATGTGAATCAATATTTCTGGATTAAAAACAGTTGACCGCACCGAAATATGCAAAATTTCGTATACTTTTTAACCATGGCCACAATATGGGGTGTGATGCTAACAAAAAGAAGATGGGCTCCAAAAAAATTCTTAAGAATTAGCAAATGGGCTATACATTATTAGAAATAATGGTAGATGGGTTGTATGCTGCTTTCCATAGATTTGAGGCTGAATTGTGCGCCTACTACAGGTTGACGCATATGCTTTCATAAAAAAAAGGTTGACGCACATGCAACGCCCTGTCAACTTAGTCAACACACGAGAGCAGTGACTGTTGGATGTCCAACCAACGGCTGTCGTGCTTCTTCAATCTCTGCTCTTCATGCTCAAGCCGCTCAAACAAGCGCCGGCGGGACTGCCTGCTCCCTCCTCCCGCGGCCGGCTATGCTGCCGCGCAGGCCTCACGGCCCCACCGTACTCCCATCACTGGCCTAACCATCCCTCTACTCACCCACACATGCTGTTATTCTCCGGCGACGGCAGACGAACCAGTAAACCCTCATACTCCTCCGTGTGGGAAACAACTGCCGAGTATTCCCTGGCTCCATGTCGTTCCCTTCCTAGGCCTCGCCGTCGTCCACCGCCCTGGTGCTCTCGGCGCGGCCTAGTCAACGTGGTCAATGAACGACATCCATCGGAAGTGGACTGTACGTGGAGAGGCTGACAGCTGGGTCCACGGCCGCACACAAGGAAATGCCTCCTTATTACGCGCAAAATAATGATTCCTCCACCTGACAGCTAGGACCCACAGGAAGGGCCTCTGTATTTCGCAAAAAAAAATGTTCCCCCCGCTGACAGGTCAGACCCACCAACTATATCTTTGCACGCAAGGAAGTGCCTCCTTATTACGCTCAAAAAAATGAATACCCCCTGTTAGCTGGGACCCACCATATTGTTGGGCAGTCTTGTGGGCCAACTAGGTTGACAGGGACGGAGAGCTTTGTCAACTTAGTCAATACTCCAGTGACCGTATGATGTCCATCCAACGGCCATAATGCTTCTTCAACCTCTGGTCTTCTTGCTCCAGCCGCCCAAAGCAGCGCCGGTCATGCCGCCTGCTCCAGCCTCCCGTGGCCGGCTGTGCTACCGCGGAGGCCTCACCGACCCCATACTACTCCCACCACTGGCCAGGCCATCCCTCCACTCACCCACACCCCCTGTTATTCTGCGGCGACGGCAGGCTCACACCGCAGCCAAACCAGTGAACGCTCGTACTCCTCTCCGCGTGGGCATCCACTGCCGCGTCTTGCACGGCTCCGCGTCATCCCCTTCCTAGGCCTCGCCGTCGTCCACCGCCGTGGTGCTCTAGGCGCATGGTCAATGTGGTCAACGACCGACTTCCATCGGAAGAGTACTGTACGTGGAGAGGCTGACAGCTAGGTCCACGGCAGCCGCAAGGAAGTGCCGCCTTATTACGCGGAAAATAATTATTCCTCCACCTGACAACGGGGACCCACCGGACGGGCCACCAGTATTTTGCGAAAAAAATTGTTTCCCCCTGACTGCTGGGACCCACCGGACGGGCCACCGTATTTCGCGAAAAAAACGTTCCCCCCGCTGTCAGCTCGGACCCATCGGAAGTGCCTCCTTATTACGCACAAAAAATGAATACCCCCCGGCTAGCTGGGACCCACCTTGTTGGGAGGCTGACTTGTGGGCCTACTAAGTTGACGGGGACGAAGGGCTTTGTCAACTTACTTAATATGAACGATTCTAGCTCCAGTGACCGTACGATGTCCGTCCAACGGCCGTAGTGCTTCTTCAACCTCTGGTCTTCTTGCTCCAGCCACCCGAAGCAGCGCCGGTCGTGCCGCATGCTCCTGCCTCCCATGGTCGGTTGTGCTGCCGCAGAGGCCTCACCGCCCCCTATATTCCCACCACCGGCCAGGCCCTGCGGCGACGGCAGCCTCACACCGCAGCCGAACCAGTGAACCCTCGTAGTCCTCTCCGCGCGGGCTTCCACTGCCGTGTCGTCCCCTTCCTAGGCCTCGCCATCTTCCACCGCTGTGGTGCTCTCCGTGCGGCGTGGTCAAGGAACGACTTCCATCGGAAGAGTACTGTACGTGGAGACGCTAACAGTTGGGTCCACGGCCACAACCCAGTTTTTTTGTGATTTGCCAAGTAAGTCGCTTTGTCAGGCCCGTTGGGCTGCAAATCTTTCAAGACGAGGAGAGCTTTCATTCGGCTGGCCGAGAAAATGGCCCATCAGTAATGAGAAATGGGTTGTACATTTTTAAAACACATTAAACGGGCAATTAGTTTCAAATATCTTTTTTTTCATTTCAAGATTTTAAATTACATTAATTTTTATGCATGGAGAATTTGTTGGATTTTATATTGATATACATTTATTTTTAAAATCAGTTTGAATGTGAGTTGAAATTTCAGGATTAAAAACAGTTTGGACCGCACCAAAACGAGGCCTGGCGTACCACAGAACGGAGGAAACGGCCTTGTGTTCGACCGGCCATGTTCGAAACGGGATCCTGTTCATCGGGAGGGGTCTGGCGTACCGCAAAACGGAGGAAACAGACCTCCTACGGTCGAAACGGGGGTCTTGTTCATCGGGAGGGGTGTGGCGTACCGCAAAACGGATGAAACGGACCTCGTACGGTCGAAACGGGGGTCCTGTTCATTGGGAGGGGTGTGGTGTACCGCAAAACAGAGGAAACGGACTTGTGTTGGAGCGCTACGGTCGAAACGGGGGTCCTGTTCATCGGGAGGGGTGTGACGAACCGCAAAATGGGACTCCACGGGATACTGTTCATCTCCACCATCGACCCCCTCCAACCTCCACGAGCTATTGTTCATCCACTGTCGACCTCCTCCAGCCTCCACCTGCGACTGTTCATCCACGGGCTCCTGTTCATCCAGCCTCTGTTAGGGAACGTAGTAGAATTTTAAAATTTTCTATGCATCACCAAGATCAATCTATGGAGTTATCTAGCAACAAGGGAGAGAGGAGTGCATCTACATACCCTTGTAGATCACGAGCGGAAGCGTTTAAGAGAACGGGGTTGATGGAGTCGTACTCGACGTGATCCAAATCACCGAGGATCCTAGCGCCGAACGAACGGCACCTCCGCGTTCAACACATGTATGGAGCGAGGACGTCTCCCACGCCTTGATCCAGCAAGGAGGAGGGAGAGGTTGAGGAAGAGGGCTCCAACAGCAGCACGACGGCGTGGTGGTGGTGAAGCTGCAGTACTCCGGCAGGGCTTCGCCAAGCTCTTATGGAGGAGGAGAGGTGTTGGGGAGGGGAGGGGCTGCGCCTTCGATGTTGTATGCAGCCCTCCCCTTGCCCCTCTATTTATAGGGGAAGGATGAAGGGGCCACCCCCCTCTAGATGAGATCTAGAGGGGGGCGGCGGCCAAGGGGAGGGGCTTGCCCCCCAAGCAAGGGGGGCGCCCCCTTAAGGGTTTCCCCCCCCCCCCCAACCCTAGGCGCATGGGCCCAAGGGGGGATGCGGCCAGCCCATGTAGGGCTGGTTCCCCTTTCCTCTACAGCCCATTAGGCCCCCCGAGAGAGGTGGCCCCTCCCGGTGGACCCCCGGAACCCCTCTAGTGGCCCCGGTACAATACCGATATGCCCCTGAACCTTTCCGGTGACCGTATGACAACTTCCTACATATAAATCTTCACCTCCGGACCATTCCGGAACTCCTCGCGACGTTCGGGATCTCATCCGGGACACCAAACAACATTCGGTAACCACATACAAGTCTTCCTAACAAACCTAGCGTCACCGAACCTTAAGTGTGTACACCCTACGGGTTCGGGAGACATGCAGACATGACCGAGACGACTCTCCAGTCAATAACCAACAGCGGGATCTGGATACCCATGTTGGCTCCCACATGCTCCTCGATGATCTCATCGGATGAACCACGATGTCGAGGATTCAATCAATCCGTATACAATTCCCTTTGTCAATCGGTACGTTACTTGCCCGAGACTCGATCGTCGGTATCCCAATACCTTGTTTAGTCTCGTTACCGGCAAGTCACTTTACTCGTACCATAATGCATGATCCCATGATCAACCACTTGATCACATTGAGCTCATTATGATGATGCATTACCAAGTGGGCCGAAAGATACCTCTCCATCATACGGAGTGACAAATCCTAGTCTCAATTCATGCCAACCCAACAGACACTTTCGGAGATACCTGTAATGTACCTTTATAGTCACCCAATTACGTTGTGACATTTGGCACACCCAAGGCACTCCTACAGTATCCGGGAGTTGCACAATCTCATGGTCTAAGGAAATGATACTTGACATTCAGAAAAGCTACAGCAAACGAACTACACGATCTTTGAGCTATGCTTAGGATTGGGTCTTGTCCATCACATCATTCTCCTAATGATGTGATCCCGTTATCAATGACATCCAATGTCCATAGTCAGGAAACCATGACTATCTTTTGATCAACGAGCTAGTCAACTAGAGGCTCACTAGGGACGCGTTGTGGTCTATGTATTCACACATGTATTACGATTTCCGGATAACACAATTATAGCATGAACAATAGACAATTATCATGAACAAAGAAATATAATAATAACCATTTTATTATTGCCTCTAGGGCATATTTCCGACAGTCTCCCACTTGCACTAGAGTCAATATTCTAGTTACATTGTGATGAATCAAACACCCATGCAGTTCTGGTGTTGATCATGTTTTGCTCTAGGGAGAGATTTAGTCAACAGATCTGCCACATTCAGGTCCGTATGTACTTTACAAATCTCTATGTCTCCATTTTGAACACTTTCACGAATGGAGTTGAAGCGATGCTTGATATGCGTGGTCTTCCTGTGAAACCTGGGCTCCTTGGCAAGGGCAATAGCTCCAGTGTTGTCACAGAAGAGAGTCATCAGGCTCGACGCATTGGGTATGACTCCTAGGTCGGTAATGAACTCCTTCACCAAGACTACTTCTTGTGCTGCCTCCGAGGCTGCCATGTACTCAGCTTCACATGTAGATCCCGCCACAATGCTTTGCTTGCAACTGCACCAGCTTACTGCCCCACCATTCAAAATATACACGTATCCGTTTTGTGACTTGGAGTCATCCAGATCTGTGTTGAAGCTAGCATCAACGTAACCCTTTACGACGAGCTCTTCGTCACCTCCATAAATGAGAAACATTTCCTTAGTCCTTTTCAGGTACTTCAGGATATTCTTGACCATTGTCCAGTGTTCCTTGCCGGGATTACTTTGCTACCTTCCTACCAAACTTATGGCAAGGTTTACATCAGGTCTGGTACACAGCATATCATACATGATAGACCCTATGGCCGAGGCATAGGGGACGACACTCATCTTTTCTCTATCTGCTGCCGTGGTCAGGCATTGAGCCATGCTCAATCTCGTACCTTGCAATACAGGCAAGAACCCCTTCTTTGACTGATCCATTTTCAACTTCTTCAATATCTTGTCAAGGTACGTACTCTGTGAAAGACCAATGAGGCGTCTCGATCTATCTCTATAGATCTTGATGCCTAATATAGAAGAAGCTTCTCCAAGGTCCTTCATTGAAAAACACTTGTTCAAGTAGGCCTTTATGCTTTCCAAGAATTCTATATCATTTCCCATCAACAGTATGTCATCCACAAACAATATGAGAAATGCTACAGAGCTCACACTCACTTTCTTGTAAATGCAGGCTTCTCCATAAGTCTGCATAAACCCAAATGCTTTGATCAACTCATCAAAACGAATGTTCCAACTCCGAGATGCTTGCACCAGCCCATAAATCGAGCGTTGGAGCTTGCACACCTTGTCAGCATTCTTAGGATCGACAAAACCTTCCGGCTGCATCATATACAATTCTTCCTTAAGGAAACCATTAAGGAATGCCGTTTTGACGTCCATTTGCCATATCTCATAATCATAGAATGCGGCAATTTCTAACATGATTCGGACGGACTTCAGCTTCGCTACGGGTGAGAAAGTCTCATCGTAGTCAACCCCTTAAACTTGTCGATAACCCTTAGCAACAAGCCGAGCTTTATAGATGGTCACATTACCATCCGCGTTTTTCTTCTTCTTAAAGATCCATTTATTTTCTATGGCTCGCCGATCATCGGGCAAGTCAGTCAAAGTCCATACTTCGTTTTCATACATGGATCCTATCTCGGATTGCATGGCTTCCAGCCATTTGTCGGAATCCGGGCCCGCCATCGCTTCTTCATATTTCGAAGGTTCACCATTGTCTAACAACATGATTTCCAAGACAGGGTTGCCGTACCACTCTGGTGCGGAACGTGTCCTCGTGGACCTACGATGTTCAGTAGTAACTAGATCTGAAGTTTCATGATCATCATCATTAACTTCCTCTCCAGTCGGTGCAGGCACCTCAGGAACATTTTCTTGAGCTGCGCCACTTACCGGTTCAAGAGGTAATACTTCATCAAGTTCTACTTTCCTCCCACTTATTTCTTTCGAGAGAAACTCTTTCTATAGAAAGGAACCATTCTTGGCAACAAAGATCTTGCCTTCGGATCGGAGGTAGAAGGTATACCCAACAGTTTCTTTAGGGTATCCTATGAAGACGCATTTTTCCGACTTGGGTTCGAGCTTTTCAGGTTGAAGTTTCTTGACATAAGCATCGCATCCCCAAACTTTTAGAAATGACAGCTTAGGTTTCTTCCCAAACCATAATTCATACGGTGTCGTCTCAACGGATTTTGACGGAGCCCTATTTAAAGTGAATGCGGCAGTCTCTAAAGCATAGCCCCAAAATGACAGCGGTAAATCGGTAAGAGACATCATAGATCGCACCATATCCAATAGAGTGCGATTACGACGTTCAGACATACCATTACGCTAAGGTGTTCCAGGTGGCGTGAGTTGTGAAACTATTCCACATTTTCTTAAGTGTGTGCCAAATTCGTGACTCAAGTATTCACCCCCACGATCTGATCGCAAGAACTTGATTTTCTTGTCACGTTGATTCTCAACCTCACTCTGAAATTCCTTGAACTTTTCAAAGGTCTCAGACTTGTGTTTCATTAAGTAGACATACCCATATCTACTCAAGTCATCAGTGAAGGTGAGAACATAATGATAGCCACCGCGAGCCTCAACACTCATTGGACCGCACACATCAGTATGTATGATTTCCAACAAGTTGGTCGCTCGCTCCATTGTTCCTGAGAACGGAGTCTTGGTCATTTTACCCACGAGGCATGGTTCGCACGTGTCAAATGATTCGTAATCAAGAGACTCTAAAAGTCCATCTGCATGGAGCTTCTTCATGCGTTTGACACCTATGTGACCAAGGCGGCAGTGCCACAAGTATGTGGGACTATCATTATCAACATTACATCTTTTGGTATTCACACTATGAATATGTGTAGCATTACGCTCGAGATTCCTTAAGAATAAACCATTCACCATCGGAGCATGACCATAAAACATATCTCTCATATAAATAGAACAACCATTATTCTCGGATTTAAATGAGTAGCCATCTCGAATTAAACGAGATCCTGATACAATGTTCATGCTCAAAGCTGGTACTAAATAACAATTATTGAGGTTTAAAACTAATCCCGTAGGTAAACGTAGAGGCAGCGTGCCGACGACGATCACATCGACCTTGGAACCATTCCCGACGTGCATCGTCACCTCTTCCTTCGCCAGTCTCCACTTATTCTGCAGCTCCTGCTTTGAGTTACAAATGTGAGCAACCGCACCGGTATCAAATACCCAGGAGCTACTACGAGTACTGGTAAGGTACACATCGATTACATGTATATCACATATACCTTTAGTGTTGTCGGCCTTCTCGTCCGCTAAGTATTTGGGGCAGTTCCGCTTCCAGTGACCACTTCCCTTGCAGTAAAAACACTCAGTCTCGGGCTTGGGTCCATTCTTTGGCTTCTTCCCGGCAGCTTGCTTACCGGGCGCGGCAACTCCCTTACTGTCCTTCTTGAACTTCTTCTTACCCTTGCCTTTCTTGAACTTAGTGGTTTTATTCACCATCAACACTTGATGTTCCTTTTTGATTTCCACCTCCGCTGATTTCAGCATTGAATACACCTCAGGAATGGTCTTTTCCATCCCCTGCATATTGAAGTTCATCACAAAGCTCTTGTAGCTCGGTGGAAGCGACTGAAGGATTCTGTCAATGACCGAGTCATCTGGGAGATTAACTCCCAGCTGAGTCAAGCGGTTATGCAACCCAGACATTCTGAGTATGTGCTCATTGACAGAACTATTTTCCTCCATCTTATAGCTGAAGAAATTGTCGGAGACTTCATATCTCTCGACCCGGGCATGAGCTTGAAAAACCATTTTCAGCTCTTCAAACATCTCATATGCTCCGCGTCTCTCAAAACGCTTTTGGAGCCCCGGTTCTAAGCTGTAAAGCATGCCACACTGAACGAGGGAGTAATCATCAGCACGTGACTACCAAGCATTCATAACGTCTTGGTTCTCTGGGACAGGTGCATCACCTAGCGGTGCTTCTAGGACATAATCTTTCTTGGCAGCTATGAGGATGATCCTTAGGTTCCGGACCCAGTCTGTATAGTTGCTGCCATCGTCTTTCAGCTTGGTTTTCTCTAGGAACGCGTTGAAGTTGAGGACAAGGTGGGCCATTTGATCTACAAGACATATTGTAAAGATTTTAGACTAAGTTCATGATAATTAAGTTCATCTAATCAAATTATTCAATGAACTCCCACTCAGATAGACATCCCTCCAGTCATCTAAGTATAACATGATCCGAGTTAACTAGGCCGTGTCCGATCATCACGTGAGACGGACTAGTCAACATCGGTGAACATCTTCATGTTGATCGTATCTTCTATACGACTCATGCTCGACCTTTCGGTCTTCTGTGTCCCGAGGCCATGTCTGTACATGCTAGGCTCGTCAAGTCAACCTAAGTGTATTGCGTGTGTAAATCTGGCTTACACCCGTTGTATTCGAACGTTAGAATCTATCACACCCGATCATCACGTGGTGCTTCGAAACAACGAACCTTCGCAATGGTGCACAGTTAGGGGGAACACTTTCTTGAAATTATTTCGAGGGATCATCTTATTTAAGCTACCGTCGTTCTAAGCAAATAAGATGCAAAACATGATAAACATCACATGCAATCAAATAGTGACATGATATGGCCAATATCATTTGCTCCTTTTGATCTCCATCTTCGGGGCTCCATGATCATCGTTGTCACCGGCATGACACCATGATCTCCATCATCGTGTCTTCTTGAAGTTGTCTCGTCATCTATTACTTCTACTACTATGGCTAACGCTTTAGCAATAAAGTAAAGTAATTACATGACGTTTATGTTGACACGCAGGTCATAAATAAATAAAGACAACTCCTATGGCTCATGCCGGTTGTCATACTCATCGACATGCAAGTCGTGATTCCTATTACAAGAACATGATCATCTCATACATCACATATATCATTCATCACACCCTTTGGCCATATCACATCACAAAACACTTGCTGCAAAAACAAGTTAGATGTCCTATAATTGTTATTGCAAGTTTTTACGTGGCCGCTATAGGTTTCTAGCAAGAACGTTTCTTACCTACGCCAAAACCACAACGTGAATTGCCAATTTCTATTTACCCTTCAGAAGGACCCTGTTCATCGAATCCGATCCGACTAAAGTGGGAAAGACAGACACCCGCCAGCCACCTTATGCAACTAGTGCATGTCAGTCGGTGGAACCGGTCTCACGTAAGCGTACGTGTAAGGTTGGTCCGGGCCGCTTCATCCCACAATGCCGCCGAATCAAGATAAGACTAGTGACGACAAGATAATTGACAATATCGACGCCCACAACTGCTTTGTGTTCTACTCGTGCATAGTAACTACGCATAGACCTAGCTCATGATGCCACTGTTGGGGAACGTAGCAGAATTTTAAAATTTTCTACGCATCACCATGATCAATCTATGGAGTTATCTAGCAACGAGGGAGAGAGGAGTGCATCTACATACCCTTGTAGATCACGAGTGGAAGCGTTCAAAAGAACGGGGTTGATGGAGTCGTACTCGACGTGATCCAAATCACCGAAGATCCTAGCGCCGAACGGACGGCACCTCCGCGTTCAACACACGTACGGAGCGAGGACATCTCCCGCTCCTTGATCCAGCAAGGAGGAGGGAGAGGTTGAGGAAGAGGGCTCCAACAGCAGCACGACGGCGTGGTGGTGGTGAAGCTGCAGTACTCCGGCAGGGCTTCGCCAAGCTCTTACGGAGGAGGAGAGGTGTTGGGGAGGGGAGGGGCTGCGCCTTGGATGTTGTATGCAGCCCTCCTGTCAGTGTCAAAACCGGCAGATCTCGGGTAGGGGGTCCCGAACTATGCGTCTAGGCCGGATGGTAACAGGAGACAGGGGACACTTTGTTTTACCCAGGTTCGGGCCCTCTCGATGGAGGTAATACCCTACTCCTGCTTGATTAATATTGATGATATGGGTAGTACAAGAGTAGATCTACCACGAGATCAAGGAGGCTAAACCCTAGAAGCTAGCCTATGGTATGATTGTTGTGTATGGAGTTGATTCTGTCCTACAGACTACAACCCTCCGGTTTATATAGACACCGGATAGGGTTAGGGTTACACAGAGTCGGTTACAATGGTAGGAGATCTTGTATATCACATCGCCAAGCTTGCCTTCTACGCCAAGGAAAGTCCCATCCGTACACGGGACGAAGTCTTCAATCTTGTATCTTCATAGTCCTGGAGTCCGGCTGAAGGTATAGTCTGGCTACCCGAACACCCCCTAATCCAGGACTCCCTCAGTAGCCCCCGAACCAAGCTTCAATGATGACGAGTCCGGCGTGCAGATTGTCCGGCATTGCAAGGTGGGTTCTTCTCCAAATCTTGTGTACCTGTATGAATAATGTCCGATTTTCATAGTGTAGTGCTCCTCGGCTTCCACGCCCAATAATGGCCGTCTTCCACGTGTCAAACGAATGCGAAAAGCCAGGGCATTTTTTACACCCACACCCCTAGCCGTATAAACGAGCCGCCTATTTAACGGGATGGGGATTTAGGTCCAAACCACATCTGCTCCTTTCTGTGAGTTATCATCAGAGCGCTTCCAGCAAAGGTCCATTCCAACATGGCCAGCCATCCCAGCTCCTCTCGCCCTTCCAGCCCTAAACCTGGAGACTGGGAGAGGTGCTCCATCCCGCACAGCGAGCTAGTGTCGCTTCAGGCCAAGGGATTTCTCCCTCAGGCCTATATGGTCCGGGTCCGAGCCGGACTCGTCACCTATAACGCTGGAGAGCAAGCAGAGAGCACCCCCAATCCCTCTAAAGGAGAGCGGGTGTGCCTCGTCCCCTATTTAATAAGGGGACTGGGATTCCCAATTCATCCATTTCTCCGCGGGCTTCTGGAGTTCTACGGCCTCCAACTGCACAATCTCACGCCCACCTCTGTACTGCATATTGCGAGTTTCGTCGCCCTTTGCGAGATATTTTTAGGCGTTGAGGCTCATTTCGCGCTGTGGAAGAGGTTATTCTGCCTGGTGCCCCATTCTCAAAAGGTGTCCATATACCAAGTGGGCGGAGCCGAGGTATGGCGCATCGCCAGGACCGGATACCTATCCGGAACCCCAAAGGAAGCATCCGAGGACTAGACTTCGGAATGGTTTTATATAGATGACGTCCCGCTACTGGACCCTATCCGGGTCAGTCTCCCTGAGTTCAACAGTGCTCCATTGAAGAAACGCTTGAGCTGGCATGCGCGGAGCTCTCAGAGAGAAAGCGACAGAGACGTCCTTTACCTGATGGGCCGGATAAGATTGTTGGCTCATTCCGGACTAACCATGATTGGAGTCATGGCCGCATGCATTATTCGGGGGGTGCAGCCGCTTCAATATAGAGGCCACCCAATGTGGGAATTCAACGGGGAGGATGACGCCACCCGTTACGGTCGTAAAGGGCCGGACTCAGCCGCTGCTCTAGAAAAGATCTTATCGTCTCTGTACAAGGGAGAAAAGGAGGAATTCCTCCGCGTCAACCCGCAGGCCGGATTTAGTATGTACGATCCTCCAAGTTGGGTAAGTGAACAATTGCGCTTGCCCGTTTGTTTGATACTCCCGTGGTTAGATAGGTAGTCTAACGACTTCACTGCAGGAACTGCGACAGGAGGTAAAGAATATAAGCAGCCGCCCTCCATAGCCCGAGGACCCAGAACAGTCCCTCGATCCGGACTTTGAAGAGGATTCGGACATATCGGTGGAGCTTATCGACGGGGTGTTTTATCAGCTAAGCAAGGACAATACCTTGGTAGCCATCACGCCTGATTACCCAGGGTTAATCCCGGCCTCCCAGGTGACGGAAACCGGAGTCTCATTCCCTTGAGAGGGATTCCACTCTCGTGTATTTCGGTGTTTCTGACGTCAACTGTGTTTTGCAGGGGAGATTTCCGAGGCAGGAGGCCGAACCTATGGCGACCAGCCAATGAGGGGCCGCAGAGCCCCGTAGGGCAAAAAGGAATGAAGTCCGGACTGAAATGCCGGTGCAAAGGTATAGTGCACCCTCTGTTTCCCTGGAGTTATTCTATCAGGGCATATTAACGCTCGTGCTATCTTCAGGATGAAGAGACCTCGTCGGACTACATCCGGAGAGGTTGCCAATCGTGCCTCCACCAGCCAGGCTCCAACGTCTGGTCAGGAAGCGGAGGCGAGTACAAGGCGCGCACCGGACGTTCCTCCGACAGAGGATGCGGACAGGCTGTCCGCCACAAATTCAGAAGTGGAGAGTACCATGAACCACAGGCGTCACCGGACAATTCTATGCGACGGTTGTTTCTCCCAAGAGGCTTTAGATGCCTTTAATTCGGGAGATGCGTACCTCTGTGCCGCTCAAAATGGTTTAGCCAGAGCCACAGAGCAGTATGTGGAAGACATACGGGTAATTTTTTTGGTTAATTATATATATATATATATATATATATATATGCCAGTAGCCCCCAAGACTTGAAACAGTTAGAGCAACTGATTTAAGGATCATTATTATGCAGGTTCTTACAGAGAAAAATACTGTATTGTCCTAGGAGCTGGAAAAGTGCAAGGCCCAACTAGAGGCCACACTAGCCGCGGTAGGGGAGCCCAAAGGGACCCCCTCAGGTAAAATACACTTCGAAAGATTAGTATTGTGCGGTGTGGGTGTAAATCTGACAAATCAAATTGCTGATGGCGCCGGACTCGATCCAGACAAGCAACAACTCTTACGCCAGCTAAAGGCCGGTGAGAGTATGTTGACGAGGGTGAGGCGAGAGAGGAATGATCTTCAGGATGCCAACACCAAGCTGGACGTCGAACTTAAAGATGTTCGTGGCCAGCTTTTGGACTCCACGAAGGAGAATCAGCAGCTTCGACGCAGCATTTTTAGTAAGTGCTTGAACGAACTTTGAAAAAAGAGTTTGGCGAGGAAGTCGACTAACAGAGTAATGTCTGTAGGTATGCTCACAGATCGTCCTGCAGAGGAGATGCCCGGTTCTACGGGTGACCTTCTTCCCGAACTCATGCAACTGCACGAGCGAGTTCGGCAGGTGATGCGAGGCATTGCCCGAGCCTTATGGCCTGCCCACTCCATGCCCGAGGGCCTTGGAGAGCTTGCGGAGAAGCTGAAGGGAGCTCGGCGGCGCTTCCGTTTGTGGAAGATATCGGCCTCCCGTTGGCGCTCGGGAAGCCTGGGCCGTGGTGAAGACCCGTTTTACAAAGTCTGACCCAAACCACATGGCCGAGGTCGGACCAGTGGGGCCTGACGGGAAGGAGATCCCTATGAGCTTAGTATACGGCCAAGTAGAGTTGGCCGCGAAGTATTCCCAGCAGGACTGTAAATTAGACAGCCTGTTAGATGGTATATAAGAGGAATACAATCAGTCAAAATGACTATGTAATTTTGAATTGACATGTGTAACGCCTTCTAGCCGGATTGTAGATCGTTTGTCGTTGCCGACCTTTCCGCTTCAACGTCGGGACCTGACGGTCCGGAGTGTGTTCGAATACCATAGCGGTTATATAAGAACCGTGGTATGCATGGAGACCAGGCGTAGGGGTCATTAGTGCTTTATCAGACAAGTGCCCAACTAGTTATGTTATATTACATGGTTAGTAAGAAACATCTTCCAGAGAGAATAGTTCCGTTAGGGGTTCCTTTCGCTGGGAGGCATGCCCTAAAGTGCATGTACGAACTGCATAAAGAGACGCAGAGAAAAAAAACATCTGGGGGCGCATAAAATGGGTAAAAGGATCATCTTTTGTCTCACCGACCGAATATTCCCTTAAGAACGCTAGCTTTCGGCTTCACCCAGTCTGAGGTACACATCCAGCTGACCCGGCAGTAACAATCGCAGAGGTGCTCCCTTTACCTCCTAGCCGAACAATCGGGAACGTAGGGGTAAGCACAGGAGCCACGCAACCCAGCTTGGCCAAAACTTAAGTCATATCGATGCATATAATGGTGAAGAAAAAGGTACATGCGGAAGTTTGACGCATGTGTTGGGCATGAAGCCCATATAAATAAGCTTCTGTTAAAGAAGCCCCCAGGTTTAATGAGCGCGAGTGGCGCGTCACTAGATAAGCCTTTAAGGGCTATAAAAGAAAAGAGGGGAAGGAGAGAAATTTAAGATAGAAAAATGCAAAAAATGGACAGAGGAAGGAGACGAACACAGAGTCCGGCGCTAGGCATAGAATCTTCGGAGACGAGTGGCGTTCCACGGGTTCGGCTCGAGTCGGTTATCCGACGCATCTCGCAGGTGGTACGCCCCGCCAGTCAGGACCTGATCGATTATGAATGGACCTTCCCACTTGGGCTTGAGTTTGTCCTTTTTCTTATCCGGCAGGCATAGAACTAGTTCGCCAACATTGTAATTTTTGGCCCGTACTTCTCTGCTTTGATATCTTCGGGCCTGCTGTTGATAAAATGCGGAACGGGCTTTTGCCACGTCACGCTCCTCCTCCAAAGCATCCAACTTGTCCTGCCAATCGAGCTCGGCTTCTCTTTCTTCGTACATGCGCACTCTAGGTGAGTCATGAATTATATCGCAGGGCAGAACTGCCTCTGCGCCGTACACCATCAAAAATGGTGTGTATCCGGTGGTGCGATTTGGCGTGGTCCGCAGCCCCCAGAGTACGGAGTCGAGCTCCTCTACCCAGTGCGTATTAGATTCCTTAAGGGACCGCACTAATCTGGGTTTGATGCCGCTCATAATAAGACCGTTTGCACATTTGACCTGGCCGTTGGTTTGTGGGTGATAGACGGAAGCATAATCGAGCTTGATGCCCATGTTTTTGCACCAGAGTTTGACCTCGTCTGCGGTAAAGTTTGTGCCGTTATCAGTTATGATGTTGTGGGGGACGCCATAACGGTGTACAACCCCGGATATGAAGTCTATCACAGGTCCGGATTCGGCCGTTTTAATAGGCTTGGCTTCTATCCATTTGGTGAATTTATCCACCATGACCAGCAAGTATTTCTTTCTATCGGACCTGCCTTTAAGGGGTCTGACCATGTCAAGCCCCCAGACCGCAAAAGGCCAGGTGATTGGTATGGTTTGGAGTGCAGTGGGTGGCATATGGCTTTGGTTGGCAAAAAGTTGGCAACCAGCGCATCGTTGGACTAAGTCCTGAGCGTCTGCCCGGGCCGTCGGCCAATAAAAGCCTATACGGAAAGCCTTGCTAACAAGGGACCGAGCAGCGGCGTGGTGACCACCCAGTCCGGCATGAATTTCAGCCAGAAGGTTCCGCCCTTCCTCTGCAGAGATGCACCTTTGAAGAACTCCGGTAGTGCTTTTCTTATAAAGCTCTCCCTCATGGACTCTGTAGGCTTTAGATCGCCGCGCTATGCAGCGGGCCTTGTTTTGATCCTCCGGGAGTTCCTGCCTAGTAAGGTAGGCTAGGAATGGTTCTGTCCATGGGGCGATGACCGCCATTATTACATGGGCTGAAGGTGTAATTTCATTGGCAGAGCCTCCAATTGTGTCAGATTGTTCGGCGTCGAGTGGTGCGGCTAGGTCCGGGCTGTTATTTGCGGGTTCCCCCTCCCATGCTCCAGATGGCTTGAACAATATTTCCAAAAAGATGTTGGGGGGACTGCATCGCGTTTTGCTCCGATGCGTGCCAGGACGTCCGCTGCTTGATTGTTTTCTCGGGCTATATGGTGAAACTCCAGCCCTTCGAACCGAGCTAACATTTTTAGGACGGCGTTGCGGTAAGCTGCCATTTTTGGGTCCTTGGCGTCGAAGTCGCCATTTATTTGGGATATCGCGAGGTTCGAATCCCCGCGTACCTCTAGGCGTTGAATGCCCATGGATACTGCCATCCGGAGGCCATGTAGAAGGGCCTCGTATTCGGCTGCGTTGTTGGAGTCCGTGTACATAATTTGGAGTACATACTGGACTGTGTCTCCTGTTGGGGACGTCAAAACGACGCCAGCCCCCAGTCTGGCCAACATTTTGGAGCCGTTGAAATGCATGATCTAGTTTGAGTATGTGCCGTACTCTTTAGGGAGTTTGGCCTCCGTCCACTCTGCGACGAAGTCGGCCAAAACTTGCGATTTTATAGCTCGCCGTGGCTTATAAGTTATATCGAACGGGAGGAGCTCGATGGCCCATTTTGCAATCCGGCCCGTTGCATCGCGGTTGTTGATAATATCGTTAAGTGGTACTTCCGAGGCTACTGTTATGGAACACTCTTGAAAGTAGTGTCGTAGCTTTCGGGATGCCATGAATACCGCGTATGCAATTTTTTGATAATGCGGGTACCGTGATTTGCATGGAGTGAGGATAGTGGATACGTAGTAGGCCGGCCTTTGAAGGGGGAATTTGTGTCCGTCCGTTTCCCGCTCAACAACGAGCACTGCGCTGACAACTTGATGTGTTGCTGCAATGTAAAATAGCATTGGTTCGCCGGTGTTAGGCGCGGCCAGGATTGGGTTTGTTGCCAATATGGCTTTTATTTCATCGAGTCCGGCCGTGGCGGCATCCGTCCACTCGAAGTGTTCGGTGCGCCGGAGTAGGCGATAAAGGGGCAGTGCCTTTTCTCCCAAGCGGGAGATGAAGCGGCTTAGAGCCGCCACGCATCCGGTTAATTTTTGTATTTGTTTGAGGTCCTTTGGGATATCCAATTGTGACAAAGCTCGAATCTTGGCTGGATTTTCTTCAATTCCTCTACCGGATACGATGAAGCCCAAGAGCTTTCCAGCTGGAACGCCGAAGACGCATTTTCCCGGTTCAGCTTGATGTCGTATTTTCGGAGGTTATCGAATGTGAGCCTCAAGTCGTCTACCAGGGATTCGACATGTCTTGATTCGATGACCACATCATCCACGTATGCCTCCACTGTTTTGCCGATCTGATTTGCCAGACATGTCTGGATCATGCGCTGATATGTTGCACCGGCATTTTTTAGCCCGAAGGGCATTGCAGAATGGGCCGTATGGTGTGATGAATGCTATTGCAGCTTGGTCTGATTCTGCCATCTTGATTTGATGGTAACCGGAGTATGGGTCGAGGAAACACAACGAGTCATGTCCTGCGGTGGCATCGATAATTTGATCGATACGAGGGAGGGGGAAGGGATCCTTTGGGCTGTTGGGGAACGCAGTAATTTCAAAAAATTTCCTACGCACACGCAAGATCATGGTGATGCACCGCAACGAGAGGGGAGAGTGATGTCTACGTACCAACGCAGACCGACTGCGGAAGCGATCACACAACGTAGAGGAAGTAGTCGTACGTCTTCTTCCCGATCCGACCGATCCAAGCACCGTTACTCCGGCACCTCCGAGTTCTTAGCACACGTTCAGCTTGATGACGTTCCTCGGGCTCCGATCCAGCAAAGCGTCGAGGAAGAGTTCCGTCAGCACGACGGCGTGGTGACGATCTTGATGTACTACCGACGCAGGGCTTCGCCTAAGCACTGTAACGGTATGATCGAGGTGGAATTTGGTGGCAGGGGCACCGCACACGGCTAAGGAACGATTAACTTGTGTGTGTTGTGGTGCCCCCTGCCCCCGTATATAAAGGCCAGGGGCAGGGGGTTCGGCCGGCTAGGAGGGAGGCGCAGGGAGGAGTCCTACTCCCACCGGGAGTAGGACTCCTTCCCCCCAATCCTATTCCAACTAGGATTCTTGGGGAAGAAGGAGAAAGAGGGGGCCGGCCCACCTCTCCTAGTCCTATTAGGACTTGGGAAAGGTGGGGGGCGCCGGCCAGGTGTGGGCTGCCTCTTCTCTCTTTTCCACTAAAGCCCAATAGGCCCATTTACCTCCCGGGGGGTTCCGGTAACCCTCCCGGTAATCCGGAAAAATCCCGATTTCACCCGGAACGCTTCCGGTGCCCAAACATAGGCTTCCAATATATCAATCTTTACGTCTCGACCATTTCGAGACTCCTCGTCATGTCCGTGATCTCATCCGGGACTCCGAACAACCTTCGGTACATCAAAATGCATAAACTCATAATAACTGTCATCGTAATGTTAAGCGTGCGGACCCTACGGTTCGAGAACAATGTAGACATGACCGAGACACGTCTCCGGTCAATAACCAATAGCGGGACCTGGATGCCCATATTGGCTCCTACATATTCTACGAAGATCTTTATCGGTCAGACCGCATAACAACATACGTTGTTCCCTTTGTCATCGGTATGTTACTTGCCCGAGATTCGATCGTCGGTATCCAATACCTAGTTCAATCTCGTTACCGGCAAGTCTCTTTACTCGTTCCGTAATACATCATCTCACAACTAACATATTAGTTGCAGTGCTTGCAAGGCTTATGTGATGTGCATTACCGAGAGGGCCCAGAGATACCTCTCCGACAATCGGAGTGACAAACCCTAATCTCGAAATACGCCAACCCAACATCTACCATTGGAGACACCTGTAGTACTCCTTTATAATCACCCAGTAACGTTGTGACGTTTGGTAGTACCCAAAGTGTTCCTCCGGTAAACGGGAGTTGCATAATCTCATAGTTATAGGAACATGTATAAGTCATGAAGAAAGCAATAGCAACATACTAAACGATCGGGTGCTAAGCTAATGGAATGGGTCATGTCAATCAGATCATTCAACTAATGATGTGACCTCGTTAATCAAATAACAACTCTTTGTTCATGGTTAGGAAACATAACCATCTTTGATTAACGAGCTAGTCAAGTAGAGGCATACTAGTGACACTCTGTTTGTCTATGTATTCACACATGTATTATGTTTCCGGTTAATACAATTCTAGCATGAATAATAAACATTTATCATGATATAAGGAAATAAATAATAACTTTATTATTGCCTCTAGGGCATATTTCCTTCAGTCTCCCACTTGCACTAGAGTCAATAATCTAGTTCACATCGCCATGTGATTTAACAACAATAGTTCACATCACCATGTGATTAACACTCATAGTTCACATCGTCATGTGACCAACACTCAAAGGGTTTACTAGAGTCAGTAATCTAGTTCACATATCTATGTGATTAACACCCAAAGAGTACTAAGGTGTGATCATGTTTTGCTTGTGAGATAATTTTAGTCAACGGGTCTGTCACATTCAGATCCGTAAGTATTTTGCAAGTTCTATGTCTACAATGCTCTACACGGAGCTACTCTAGCTAATTGCTCCCACTTTCAATATGTTTCCAGATTGAGACTTTAGATTCATCTGGATCAGTGTCAAAAACTTGCATCGACGTAACCCTTTACGACGAACCTTTTTGTCACGTCCATAATTGAGAAACATATCCTTATTTCACTAAGGATAATTCTGACCGCTGTCCAGTGATCTACTCCTAGATCACTATTGTATTTCCTTGCCAAATCAGTGCAGGGTATACAATAAATCTGGTACACAGCATGGCATACTTTATAGAACCTATGAATGAGGCATATGAAATGACTTTCATTCTCTTTCTATCTTCCGCCGTGGTCGGGCTTTGAGTCTTTACTCAACTTCTCACCTTGTAACACAGGCAAGAAACTTTTTCTTTGATTGTTCCATTTTGAACTACTTCAAAATCTTGTCAAGGTATGTACTTATTGAAAAACTTATCAAGCGTCTTGATCTATCTCTATAGATCTTGAAGCTCAATATGTAAGCAGCTTTACCGAAGTCTTTCTTTGAAAAACTCCTTTCAAACACTCCTTTTATGCTTTACAGAATAATTCTACATTATTTCCGATCAACAATATGTCATTCACATATACTTATCAGAAATGCTGTAGTGCTCCCACTCACTTTCTCGTAAATACAGGCTTCACCGCAAGTCTGTATAAAACTATATGCTTTGATCAACTTATCAAAGCGTATATTCCAACTCCGAGATGCTTGCACCAGTCCACAGATGGATCGCTGGAGCTTGCACATTTTGTTAGCACCTTTCGGATTGACAAAACCTTCTGTTGCATCATATACAACTCTTCTTTAATAAATCTATTAAGGAATGCAGTTTTGTTTATCCATTTGCCAGTTTTCATAAAATGCGGCAATTGCTAACATGATTCGGACAGACTTAAGCATAGATACGAGTGAGAAAAACTCATCGTAGTCAACACTTTGAAATTGTCGAAAACCTTTTGCGACAATTCTAGCTTTGTAGATAGTAACACTACTATCAGCGTCCGTCTTCCTCTTGAAGATCCATTTTTTCTTAATTGCTTGCCGATCATCGGGTAAGTCAACCAAAGTCCAAACTTTGTTCTCATACATGGATCATATCTCAGATTTCATGGCTTCAAGCCACTTTTCGGAATCTGGGCTCACCATCGCTTCTTCATAGTTCGTAGGATCATCATGATCTAGTAGCATGACTTCCAGAACAGGATTACCGTACCACTCTGGTGCGGATCTTACTCTGGTTGATCTACGAGGTACAGTAGTATCTTGATCTAAAGTTTCATGATCATCATCATTAACTTCCTCTCTTATTGGTGTAGTTCTCACAGAAACAGTTTTCTGTGATGTACTATTTCCCAATAACGGAGTAGGTATAGTTACCTCGTCAAGTTCTACTTTCCTCCCACTCACTTCTTTCGAGAGAAACTCCTTCTCCAGAAAGTTTCCGAATTTTAGCAACAAAAGTCTTGCCTTCGGATCTGTGATAGAAGGTGTATCCAATAGTTTCCTTTGGATATCCTATGAAGACGCACTTCTCCGATTTGAGTTTGAGCTTATCAGGATGAAACTTTTTCATATAAGCATCACAATCCCCAAACTTTAAGAAACGACTACTTTGGTTTCTTGCTAAACCACAGTTCAGATTGTGTCGTCTCAACGGACTTAGATGGTGCTCCTTTTTAACGTGAATGCAGCTGTCTCTAATGCATAATCCCAAAACGATAGTGGTAGATCGGTAAGATACATCATAGATTGCACTATATTCAATAAAGTACGGTTATGACGTTTGGACACACCATTATGATGTGGTGTTCCAGGTGGCGTGAGTAGTGAAACTATTTCACATTGTTTTAACTGAAGACCAAACTCGTAACTCAAATACTCTTTTCCATGATCAGATCGTAGAAACTTTATTTTCTTGTTACGATGATTTTCCACTTCACTCTGAAATTATATGAACTTTTCAAATGTTTCAGACTTATGTTTCATCAAGTAGATATACTCATATCTGCTCAAATCATCTGTGAAGATCAGAAAATAATGATACCTGTCGCGATCCTCAATATTCATCGGACCACATACATCAGTATGTATGATTTCCAATAAATCTTTTCTCGCTCCATTGTTCCGGAGAACGGCGTTTTAGTCATCTTGCCCAAAAGGCATGGTTCGCAAGCATCAACTGATTCATAAACAAGTGATTCCAAAAGCCCATCAGCATGGAGTTTCTTCATACGCTTTACACCAATATGACCTAAACGGTAGTGCCACAAATAAGTTGCACTATCATTATTAACTTTGCATCTTTTGGTTTCAATAATATGAATATGTGTATTATTAATATCGAGATCCAATGAACTATTTTCATTGGGTGTTTAACCATATTAGGTTTTATTCATGTAAACAGAACAACAATTTATTCTCTTACTTAAATGAATAACCGTATTACAATAAACATGATCAAATCATATTCATGTTCAACGCAAACACCAAATAACACTTATTTAGGTTCAACACTAATCCCGAAATTATAGGGAGTGTGCGATGATGATCATATCCATCTTGGAACCACTTCCAGCACACATCGTCACTTCACCCTTAACTAGTCTCTGTTTATTCTGCAACTCCCGTTTCGAGTTACTAATCTTAGCAACTGAACTAGTATCAAATACTGAGGGTTTGCTATAAACACTAGTAAAGTACACATCAATAACATGTATATCAAATATACTTATGTTCACTTTGCCATCCTTCTTATCCACCAATCACTTGGGGTAGTTCCGCTTCTAGTGACCAGTCCCTTTGCAGTAGAAGCACTTAGTCTCAGGCTTAGGATCAGACTTGGGCTTCTTCACTTGAGCAGCAACTTGCTTGCCGTTCTTCTTGAAGTTCCCCTTCTTCCCTTTGCCCTTTTCTTGAAACTAGTGGTCTTGTCAACCATCAACACTTGATGTTTTTCTTGATTTCTACCTTCGTTGATTTCAGCATCACGAAGAGCTTAGGAATTACTTTTGTCATCCCTTGCATATTATAGTTCATCACAAAGTTCTACTAACTTGGTGATGGTGACTAGAGAATTCTGTCAATCACTATCTTATCTGGAAGATTAACTCCCACTTGATTCAAGCGATTGTAGTACTCAGACAATCTGGGCACATGCTCACTAGTTGAGCGATTCTCCTCCATCTTTTAGCTATAGAACTTGTTGGAGACTTCATATCTCTCAACTCGGGTATTTGCTTGAAATATTAACTTCAACTCCTGGAACATCTCATATGTTCCATGACGTCCAAAACGTCTTTGAAGTCCCGATTCTAAGCTATCAAGCATGGTGCACTAAACTATCAAGTAGTCATCATATTGAGCTAGCCAAACGTTCATAACGCCTGCATCTGCTCCTGCAATAGGTCTGTCACCTAGCGGTGCATCAAGGACATATTTCTTCTGTGCAGCAATGAGGATAAACCTCAGATCACGGATCCAATCCGCATCATTGCTACTAACATCTTTCAACACAATTTTCTCTAGGAACATATCAAAATAAACACAGGGAAGCAACAACGTGAGCTATTGATCTACAATATAATTTGCAAAATACTACCAGGACTAAGTTCATGATAAATTTAAGTTCAATTAATCATATTACTTAAGAACTCCCACTTAGATAGACATCCCTCTAATCCTCTAAGTGATCACGTGATCCAAATCAACTAAACCATAACCGATCATCACGTGAGATGGAGTAGTTTTCAATGGTGAACATCAATATGTTGATCATATCTACTATATGATTCACGCTCGACCTTTCGGTCTCCGTGTTCCGAGGCCATATCTGTATATGCTTGGCTCGTCAAGTATAACCTGAGTATTCCGCGTGTGCAACTGTTTTGCACCCGTTGTATTTGAACGTAGAGCCTATCACACCCGATCATCACGTGGTGTCTCAGCACGAAGAACTTTTGCAACGGTGCATACTCAGCGAGAACACTTCTTGATAATTTAGTGAGAGATCATCTTATAATGCTACCGTCAATCAAAGCAAGATAAGATGCATAAAAGGATAAACATCACATGCAATCAATATAAGTGATATGATATGGCCACCATCATCTTGTGCTTTGTGATCTCCATCTCCGAAGCATCGTCATGATCACCATCGTCACCGGCGCGACACCTTGATCTCCATCGTAGCATCGTTGTCGTCTCGCCAATCTTATGCTTCCACGACTATCACTACCGCTTAGTAATAAAATAAAGCATTACATCGCGATTGCATTGCTTACAATAAAGCGACAACCATATGGCTCCTGCCAGTTGCCGATAACTCGGTTACAAAACATGATCATCTCATACAATAAAATCAGCATCATGCTTTGACCATATCACATCACAACATGCCCTGCAAAAACAAGTTAGACGTCCTCTACTTTGTTGTTGCAAGTTTTACGTGGCTGCTACGGGCTTAAGTAAGAACTCATCTCACCTACGCATCAAAACCACAACGATAGTTCGTCAAATAGACTCCGTTTTAACCTTCTCAAGGACCGGGCGTAGTCACACTTGGTTCAACTAAAGTTGGAGAGACAGTCTTCCGCTAGCCATATGTGTGCATAGCACGTCGAGGGAACCGGTCTCGCGTAAGAGTACGCGTAAGTTTGGTCCGGATCGTCTCGTCCAACAATACCGCCGAACCAAAGTATGACATGCTGGTAGGCAGTATGACTTGTATCGCCCACAACTCACTTGTGTTCTACTCGTGCATATAACATCAAACCATAAAAACCTGGCTCGGATGCCACTGTTGGGGAACGCAGTAATTTCAAAAAATTTCCTACGCACACGCAAGATCATGGTGATGCACCGCAACGAGAGGGGAGAGTGATGTCTACGTACCAACGCAGACCGACTGCGGAAGCGATCACACAACGTAGAGGAAGTAGTCGTACGTCTTCTTCCCGATCCGACCGATCCAAGCACCGTTACTCCGGCACCTCCGAGTTCTTAGCACACGTTCAGCTTGATGACGTTCCTCGGGCTCCGATCCAGCAAAGCGTCGAGGAAGAGTTCCGTCAGCACGACGGCGTGGTGACGATCTTGATGTACTACCGACGCAGGGCTTCGCCTAAGCACTGTAACGGTATGATCGAGGTGGAATTTGGTGGCAGGGGGCACCGCACACGGCTAAGGAACGATTAACTTGTGTGTGTTGTGGTGCCCCCTGCCCCCGTATATAAAGGCCAGGGGCAGGGGGTTCGGCCGGCTAGGAGGGAGGCGCAGGGAGGAGTCCTACTCCCACCGGGAGTAGGACTCCTTCCCCCCAATCCTATTCCAACTAGGATTCTTGGGGAAGAAGGAGAAAGAGGGGGCCGGCCCACCTCTCCTAGTCCTATTAGGACTTGGGAAAGGTGGGGGGCGCCGGCCAGGTGTGGGCTGCCTCTTCTCTCTTTTCCACTAAAGCCCAATAGGCCCATTTACCTCCCGGGGGGTTCCGGTAACCCTCCCGGTAATCCGGAAAAATCCCGATTTCACCCGGAACGCTTCCGGTGCCCAAACATAGGCTTCCAATATATCAATCTTTACGTCTCGACCATTTCGAGACTCCTCGTCATGTTGTGATCTCATCCGGGACTCCGAACAACCTTCGGTACATCAAAATGCATAAACTCATAATAACTGTCATCGTAACGTTAAGCGTGCGGACCCTACGGTTCGAGAACAATGTAGACATGACCGAGACACGTCTCCGGTCAATAACCAATAGAGGGACCTGGATGCCCATATTGGCTCCTACATATTCTACGAAGATCTTTATCGGTCAGACCGCATAACAACATACGTTGTTCCCTTTGTCATCGGTATGTTACTTGCCCGAGATTCGATCGTCGGTATCCAATACCTAGTTCAATCTCGTTACCGGCAAGTCTCTTTACTCGTTCCGTAATACATCATCTCACAACGAACATATTAGTTGCAGTGCTTGCAAGGCTTATGTGATGTGCATTACCGAGAGGGCCCAGAGATACCTCTCCGACAATCGGAGTGACAAACCCTAATCTCGAAATACGCCAACCCAACATCTACCATTGGAGACACCTGTAGTACTCCTTTATAATCACCCAGTAACGTTGTGACGTTTGGTAGTACCCAAAGTGTTCCTCCGGTAAACGGGAGTTGCATAATCGCATAGTTATAGGAACATGTATAAGTCATGAAGAAAGCAATAGCAACATACTAAACGATCGGGTGCTAAGCTAATGGAATGGGTCATGTCAATCAGATCATTCAACTAATGATGTGACCTCGTTAATCAAATAACAACTCTTTGTTCATGGTTAGGAAACATAACCATCTTTGATTAACGAGCTAGTCAAGTAGAGGCATACTAGTGACACTCTGTTTGTCTATGTATTCACACATGTATTATGTTTCCGGTTAATACAATTCTAGCATGAATAATAAACATTTATCATGATATAAGGAAATAAATAATAACTTTATTATTGCCTCTAGGGCATATTTCCTTCATGGGCAAGCCTTGTTAAGGTCTTTAAAGTCGACACACAGGCGCAGGATTTGTCCTTCTTTGGTACCATCACCAGGTTTGCTAGCCAGTCCGGATGTTTTATGTCTCTAATGAATCCGGCCTCCAATAGCTTGGCTAGCTCTTCTCCCATAGCCTATCTCTTGGGTTCGAAAAAATGCCAAAGGGCTTGTTTGACAGGTTTGAATCCTTTTAGGATATTTAAGCTGTGTTCGGCCAGCCTGCGTGGGATCCCTGGCATGTCTGAAGGATGCCAGGCAAAAATGTCCCAATTCTCTCGTAGGAACTCTCGCAGTGCGGCGTCTACATCGGGGTTCAGTCGTGCCCCGATGGAAGCTGTTTTATTAGGGTCCGTTGGATGGACCTGGAATTTGACTATTTCGTCAGCTGGCCTGAAGGATGTGGATTTGGATCTTTTGTCGAGTATCACATCATCCCTGTTAACCGTGGAGCGCAGCGCTGTCAGTTCCTCGGCCGCTAAGGCCTCAGATAGTGCCATAAGGGCTAAGGCGGCCGTCTTGTTTTCGGCGCGGAGTGCTATGTCTGGATCACTAGCTAGAGTGATAATTCCATTCAGCCCGGGCATCTTGAGCTTCATGTACCCGTAATGGGGTATCGCTTGGAAGATTGTGAATGCTTCCCGCCCTAGTAAGGCGTGATGTCCGCTCTTAAACGGGGCCACCTGAAACGTGACTTCTTCGGACCTGTAATTATCCGGCGTGCCGAACACCACATCTAGTGTGATTTTTCCCATGCAGCGCGCTTCCCGACTGGGGATTATTCCTCTAAAGGTTGTGCTGCTTCGCTCGACGCGGTTCCAGTCTATTTCCATTTTTGAAGGGTCCCCTCATAAATGAGGTTCAGTCCGCTGCCTCCATCCATGAGCACCTTGGTGAGGCGAAAGCCGTCCACTATGGGACTGAGGACCAATGCGACTGCTGCTCGGGCTGTTCGGAATCTAGGTTCATCACTTGCGTTGAAGGTAATGGCAGTGTTGCTCCATGGATTTATTGTTGCAACTTGATAGACTTCGGCGAGGTTGCGGAGTGTTCTTTTTCGCATATTGTTTGATGCGAAAGTCTCGAAGACTGTGAGAACGGTACTGGTGTCCTCGGGCTGGCTTTCTACGGCCTCCCGATTTAAGAGGTCCTCGCCAATTTTGGCTACCTGCCGGAGTATCCAACATGCTCTAAGGCTGTGAGTTGGTGTGGCGTCCTCTGTACTGTCAATTCCACAGGGTCCATCAAGCCACCTTTCCAGTATGGTTCCATGCCCTGTGAAGGGTTTTGGCTTTTTGCTATTTATCCTGGGTGTTTTATGATGATGCACCCTCTTAGTTCGGACGGGATTACTATTCAAGGCCGGATTATCCCAAAAATTTGTTTCGGTTTTCCATGCACTTTCCATTGCACAGTACTTTTGTACTATGGATGCCAAGTCAGCGAAGCGTGTAATATCGCGACGACTTATGGCGTTAAGTATTCCCTCGTCCGTGCAATTACTGCAGAAGATTGATATTGCGTCTCCCTCACGGTAATCCTTTATCCTGTTCATAACCAGGAGGAATCTGGCCCATTAATGATGTACTGTTTCGTCGGGCCCCTGCCTGACTTGGGAGAGATCGCTTATGTTCGGGTGGGCAGGTGTCGTTGCATCTGAAACCTCACCCAATCCAAGATTCGGAGGCCGAAGAGTTTCCGAACTCTGAAGTTCGGATTCCTGGACGTTATCCAACGAATCTGGCCCATTGCCTGATCCTAAGCTCAGGTCTTGAGTTACATCCTCCCCTCTGCGGGTATCCGGCTTCGAGGGATCGGGAATTCGGACATAACTAGTCCTTAAAATAGATGAAGGGTCGCCGCACTGCGCCTCTACCACAGCAACGTGGTGGGTGACTTGGGGAGAGTTAATTTCTCTTAGATCGGTTTTAAGCCCAACCTGGTCGTAATCTGTGGTGACCCCCAGGGCGGCGATGCGATCCAAGAGCTCGTTTACGGAAGAGAGCTCCATTGGATCTAACAGCTCGACGAGCTCCGAGCTAACGTGTAGGTTGCTTTTGATGACCCGAGAGGTCACCGTCGGCGCAACAGCCGAACAGGCGGTCATGAGGAAATCACCTAGCCGGAGTGTTTGGCCGACAACCAAGGCTCCCTTAGCGACGGTGCCGTCTTTAAAGACAGGAGAAGGCATCCTTCCTAATTGTGACGGCACAGAGGAATTCTCAATGAAAGCACCAATGTCGGTGTCAAAACCGGCAGATCTCGGGTAGGGGGTCCCGAACTGTGCGTCTAGGCCGGATGGTAATAGGAGACAGGGGACACTTTGTTTTACCCAAGTTCGGGCCCTCTCGATGGAGGTAATACCCTACTCCTGCTTGATTAATATTGATGATATGGGTAGTACAAGAGTTGATCTACCACGAGATCAAGGAGGCTAAACCCTGGAAGCTAGCCTATGGTATGATTGTTGTGTATGGAGTTGATTCTGTCCTACGGACTACAACCCTCCGGTTTATATAGACACCGGTTAGGGTTAGGGTTACATAGAGTCGGTTACAATGGTAGGAGATCTTGTATATTGCATCGCCAAGCTTGCCTTCTACGCCAAGGAAATTCCCATCCGGACACGGGACGAAGTCTTCAATCTTGTATCTTCATAGTCCTGGAGTCCGGCTGAAGGTATAGTCCGGCTACCCGAACAACCCCTAATCCAGGACTCCCTCACCTCTCCTGGCCCCTCTATTTATAGGGGAAGGGGGAAGGGGGCCGGCCCCCTCTAGATGAGATCTAGAGGGGGGCGGCGGCCAAGGGGAGGGGGCTTGCCCCCCAAGCAAGGGGGGCGCCCCCTTTAGGGTTTCCCCCCAACCCTAGGCGCATGGGCCAAGGGGGGGATGTGGCTAGCCCATGTAGGGCTGGTTCCCCATTCCTCTACAGCCCATTAGGCCCCCCGAGAGAGGTGGCCCCTCCCGGTGGACCCCCGGAACCCCTCCGGTGGCCCCGGTACAATACCAATATGCCCCCGAACCTTTCCGGTGACCGTATGACAACTTCCTACATATAAATCTTCACCTCCGGACCATTCCGGAACTCCTCGCGACGTTCGGGATCTCATACGGGACTCCAAACAACATTCGGTAACCACATACAAGTCTTCCTAACAAACCTAGCGTCACCGAACCTTAAGTGTGTACACCCTACGGGTTCGGGAGACATGCAGACATGACCGAGACGACTCTCCGGTCAATAACCAACAGCGGGATCTGGATACCCATGTTGGCTCCCACATGCTCCTCGATGATCTCATCGGATGAACCACGATGTCGAGGATTCAATCAATCCGTATACAATTCCCTTTGTCAATCGGTACGTTACTTGCCTGAGACTCGATCGTCGGTATCCCAATACCTTGTTCAGTCTCGTTACCGGCAAGTCACTTTACTCGTACCGTAATGCATGATCCCGTGATCAACCACTTGATCACATTGAGCTCATTATGATGATGCATTATCGAGTGGGCCCAGAGATACCTCTCCGTCATACAGAGTGACAAATCCCAGTCTCGATTCGTGCCAACCCAACAGACACTTTCGGAGATACCTGTAATGTACCTTTATAGTCACCCAGTTATGTTGTGACGTTTGGCACACCCAAGGAACTCCTATGGTATCCGGGAGTTGCACAATCTCATGGTCTAAGGAAATGATACTTGACATTCAGAAAAGCTACAGCAAACGAACTACACGATCTTTGAGCTATGCTTAGGATTGGGTCTTGTCCATCACATCATTCTCCTAATGATGTGATCCCGTTATCAATGACATCCAATGTCCATAGTCAGGAAACCATGACTATCTTTTGATCAACGAGCTAGTCAACTAGAGGCTCAGTAGGGACGTGTTGTGGTCTATGTATTCACACATGTATTACGATTTCCGGATAACACAATTATAGCATGAACAATAGACAATTATCATGAACAAAGAAATATAATAATAACCATTTTATTATTGCCTCTAGGGCATATTTCCGACAGCCTCCACCGTGCGCTACTCCACCGGCTACTGTTCAACCAGCCCTCTCCACGGGCTCCTGTTCAACCACCCCTCCACAGGCTACTGTTCATCCTGCCCTCCACCGTCTACCGTTCATCATGCCCTCCACGGGGTGGTCCTATTCATCCAGCACTCCACGGGGTCCTATTCATCCAGCCCCAACCGGCTCGATCGAGCGGGGTCCTGTTCATCCAGAGGCAACACCACGGGGTCCTGTTCAGCCACCCCCACCGGGAACTATTCATCCACCACCCCCCCCCCCCCGCAACGCTCACTGTTCATCCAGAGGCAGCATCGATCGGCTTCAGTTAGCAGCAATAGCGAAGGAATCGCTCGATCGGGTTCAGTTAACAGCCATCGACCGATCGCTCGGGTTCAGTAATGTGTAGCCTGCAGTGCAATCGCTCGGGTTCAGTTAGAGCCCAACGCCTCGCTCAGGTTCAGTTTGAGCCAACGCCTCGCACACACGCGCGTACGTGTATGAAAGAAACATGCATCATTCGGCCCCCGACCTCCCACCATAACCGGGGACTCCTCAAAATTTTCCTCGCCCTCGCTTCTACCACGGTTTTTTCCCGTCATGGACGGCCCAAAGAATATGATGCAGCTGCGTCTCCGGCCCGCCCAGGAAGAAAAGCCCATTTTCTGTCATGATATTTTGTCATAGAAGTAGGGCCCACCACATCTATGATGATACCGGGTTTTGTCACAATTATCGTCATAGAAGTGTCATATGTATGACAGAAATTTTTTTCGTTCGGCCCAAAATGTCACGGATGTGTCTTTTTTTTGTAGTGATGCAGTTTCCACTAGATCTTGTTAGTCATTCAAGTTGAAGAAGGAAAAGTTGAAGTACTAGACTCACTACTTAAAAAAGCTAGTGACTACGAAATCGTGAAGGGGATAGTCAACAGGTAATTTCAATCGTTATTGAACTATATGTCGGCCTCTTTAGTTCGTCATTTGCTGATATCAACTAATTAATAACTCCTTTATTCATTTTCTTTGCCGGCGGGCAGGGCTTGGCAAAAGTTCATCAAAGAGGTTCCAGACGAATGGAAATAAAAGTTGTATTGGTATCGACCCAAGGTAATTAATTAAGTAGTACTAGCTAGCTACCATCTCTTTAATTCTAGTTTCAATACAATTAATTATCATGTTTGATTAATTATTATTGGATTGAATTCTATTCTCGTAAAGGCCATGAGGCAGGCGTCGGGGACTGATTTATGTGCATACTACGTTTGCGAGAACATTCGCATGATGGCATCCGAAAGGAGCAGATCTGCTAGAAAACTATGGGTACGTTTGCTAGAATACTATTCACAATTTTTACATCATTATCGATATCTAATCACACAACTAATATATGCATATTGATCTCCTTCTTAAAAGTTCAATGAGGTGCGAGATAAGCTCCTACCAACGGATCGTGTATGAGCAATTCAAGAGGAAATAATGGGATTTTTGCTCGACCAGGTCATAGATCCCAAAGGAGAATACCATTACCCGGTACCGCAGTAATGCCTCCATGTAGGAGAAATTGTATATATACATGTGTATGTGTGAATGGTGGTGCGAGACATTCGATGATAATATGTAGGTTGTATACAATATGTAGTATATACATGTGTATATAATCCAGGTTGTGTCCAATATGTAGTGTCGTAAAATACTAGCAAATGAAAAAGAACTAAATGGAAAACACAAAATTAAAGGAAAAAGAAATCATAAACCCAAAACCCCCTAAACCTTTTAGTACCGGTTGGTGTTACCAACCGGTACTGAAGGCCTCCCAGCCCCCGGCGCTGGCTCGTGCCATGTGGTGGCCCTTTAGTGGCGGTTCATGTTGAACCGGTACTAAACGGGGGGCCTTTAGTCCCCACACTTTTGTGCCGGTTACAGAACCAACACTATAGGGCCTTACGAACCGGTGCTATAGCCCGGTTCTGCACTAGTGGATCTGGGAGCTCCCCCGGCCGCCCGCGGGGACGGCGCGAGGAGAGGCGAGAGAGGAGGAGTTCACAACCTGGATCCGTCACTTACTGACTTCATGGTGGCATGTACCTTGGGATGCGGGGAACAACTCATGTCCACTTCTAGCAGGGTCATCAGGGATCAGGGGGATGCGATGTTGGATCCTCTTGCCCGCCGGTGAGTACATCAACAAATAAGATAATGACAACTCTTTGTCCTCTCCAACTATGTCGATGCCTACCTCATAGTTAGTGCATTGATGGTGTCGCAATGAGTCTGTGATACCTCCTACCTCTTGAGCACTGCGTTGGTTTTCCCTTGAAGAGGAAAGGGTGATGTAGAAAAGTAGCGTAAGTATTTCCCTCAGTTTTTGAGAACCAAGGTATCAATCTAGTAGGAGATCGTGCTCAAGTTCCACGCACCTACACAAACAAATAAGAACCTCACAACCAACACGATAAAGGGGTTGTCAAGCCCTTCACGGTCACTTACGAGAGTGAGATCTGATAGATATGATAAGATAATATTTTTGGTATTTTTATGAGAGAAATAAAGATGCAAAGTAAATAAACGGAAAAGGACATAACTAAGTGTTGGAAAATTAATATGATGGAAGATAGACCCGGGGGCTATAGGTTTCACTAGTGGCTTCTCTCAAGAGCAGAAGTATCACGATGGGTAAACGAATTACTATCGAGCAATTGATAGAATTGAGCATAGTTATGAGAATATCTAGGTATGATCATGTATATAGGCATCATGTCCGAGACAAGTAGACCGAAACAATTCTGCATCTACTACTATTACTCCACACATCGACCGCTGTCCAGCATGCATCTAGAGTATTAACTTCATAAGAACAGAGTAATGCTTTAAGGAAGATGACATGATGTAGAGGGATAAACTCATGCAATATGATATAAACCCCATATTTTTATCCTCGATGGCAACAATGCAATATGTGTCGGTTCTCTTTCTGTCACCGTGATCGAGCACTACAAGATTGAACCCAAAGCTAAGCACTTCTCCCAATGCAAGAAAGATCAATCTAGTACGCCAAACCAAACTGGTAATTCGAAGAGACTTGCAAAGATAAACCAATCATATATAAAAGAATTCAAAGGAGAATCAAATATTGTTCATAGATAATCTGGATCATAAACCCACAATTCACTGGATCTCTACAAACACACTGCAAAAGAAGATTACATCGAATAGATATCCAAGAAGATCGAGGAGAACTTTGTATTGAGATCCAAAGAGAGAGAAGAAGCCATCTAGCTAATAACTATGGACCCGTAGGTCTGAAGTAAACTACTCACACATCACTGGAGAGGCCATGGAGTTGATGTAGAGGCCCTCCATGATCAATGCCCCCTCCGACGGAGCTCCGGGAAAGGCCCCAAGATGGGATCTCTCGGGTACAGAAGGTTGCGGCAGTGGAATTAGGTTTTCGTGGTGCTCCTGGATGTTTGGGGGGTACGTGGATATATATAGGAGGAATAAGTACGTCGGTGGAGCAACGGAGGACCCATGAGGGTGGAGGGCGCACCCAGGGGGGTAGGAGCGCCCCTGCCTCGTGGCTTCCTTCTTTGTTTCTTGACGCCCACTCCAAGTCTCCTGGATCACGTTTGTTGAGAAAATCACGTTCCCGAAGGTTTCATTCCGTTTGCACTTCGTTTGATATTCCTTTTCTTCGAAACCCTAAAATAGGCAAAAAACAACAATTTGGGATGGGCCTCCGGTTAGTAGGTTAGTCCCAAAGATGATATAAAAGTGTAAAATAAAGCCCATTGACATCCAAAATAGATAATATAATAGCATGGAGCAATCAAAAATTATAGATACGTTGGAGATGTATCAAGCATCCCCAAGCTTAATTCCTGCTCGTCCTCGAGTAGGTAAATGATAAAAGAAGAATTTGTGATGTGGAATGCTTTCTAACATATTTCTCAATGTAATTTTTCTTTATTGTGGCATGAGTGTTCAGATCCGAAAGATTCAAGATAAAAGTTTAATATTGACATAAAATACTTCAAGCATACAAACTAAGCAATCATGTCTTCTCAAAATAACGTAGCCAAAGAAAGTTATCCCTACAAAATCATATAGTCTGGCTATGCTCTATCTTCACCACACAAAATATTTATATCATGCACAACCCCGATGACAAGCCAAGCAATTGTTTCATACTTTTGATGTTCTCAAACTTTTTCAATCTTCGCGCAATATATGAGCGTGAGCCATGGATATAGCACTATGGTGGAACAGAATGGTGGTTGTGGAGAAGACAAAAAGGAGAAGATAGTCTCACATCAATTAGGCGTATCAATGGGCTATGGAGATGCCCATCAATAGATATCAATGCGAGTGAGTAGGGATTGCCATGCAATGGATGCACTAGAGCTATAATTATATGAAAGCTCAACAAAACTAAGTGGGCGTGCATCCAACTTGCTTGCTCACGAAGACCAAGGGCATTTTGAGGAAGCCCATCATTGGAATATACAAGCCAAGTTCTATAATGAAAATTCCCACTAGCATATGAAAGTGATATCATAGGAGACTCTCTATCATGAAGATCATGGTGCTACTTTGAAGCACAAGTGTGGAAAAGGATAGTAGCATTGTCCCTTCTCTCTTTTTCTCTCATTTTTTTATTTCGGCCTTCTTCCTTTTTTTTTCTTTTTGGCCTCTTTTCTCTTTTTTTTGTCCGGAGTCTCATCCCGACTTGTGGGGGAATCATAGTCTCCATCATCCTTTCCTCACTTGGGACAATGCTCTAATAATGATGATCATCACACTTTATTTACTTACAACTCAAGAATTACAACTCAATACTTAGAACAAAATATGACTCTATGTGAATGCCTCCGGCGATGTACTGGGATGTGCAATGATGCATGAGTGACATGTATGAAGAATTATGAACGGTGGCTTTGCCACAAATACGATGTCAACTACATGATCATGCAATAAATATGACAATGATGAAGCGTGTCATAATAACGAAACGGTGGAAAGTTGCATGGCAATATATCTCGGAATGGCTATGGAAATGCCATAATAGGTAGGTATGGTGGCTGTTTTGAGGAAGGTATATGGTGGGTGTATGGTACCAGCGAAAGTTGTGTGATACTAGAGAGGCTAGCAATGGTGGAAGGGTGAGAGTGTAAATAATCCATGGACTCAACATTAGTCATAAAGAACTCACATACTTATTGCAAAAATCTATTAGTTATCGCAACAAAGTATTATGCGCATGCTCCTAGGGGGATAGATTGGTTGGAAAAGACCATCGCTCATCCCCGACCGCCACTCATAAGGAATACAGTCAATAAATAAATCATGCTCCGACTTCATCACATAACGGTACACCATACGTGCATGCTACGGGAATCACAAACTTCAACACAAGTATTTCTCAAATTCACAACTACTCAACTAGCATGACTCTAATATCACCATATCCATATGTCAAAACAATTATCAAGTATCAAACTTCTCATAGTATTCAATGCACTTCTATGAAAGTTTTTATATTATAGCAAGTTTCCATGTTGTTCTAAAGGACTCTCAAAAGAATATAAGTGAAGCATGAGAGAACAATAGTTTCTATAAAACAAATCCACCACCATGCTCTAAAGGATATAACTGAAGCACTAGAGCAAAAAAATATAGCTCAAAATATATAAGTGAAGTACATAGAGTATTCTAATAAATTTCAAATCATGTGTGTGTCTCTCAAAAGGTGTGTACAGCAAGGATTATTGTGGTATACTAAAAAGTAAAGACTCAAATCATACAAGATGCTCCAAGCAAAACAGATATCATGTGGTGAATAAAAATATAGCCTCAAGTAAAGTTACCGATAGACGAAGACGAAAGAGGGGATGCCTTTCGGGGCATCCCCAATGAGGGAGTCCTGGATTAGGGGGTGTCTAGATGGCTGGACTATACCTTCAGCCGGACTCCTGGACTATGAAGATACAAGATTGAAGACTTCGTCCCGTGTCCGGAAGGGACTTTCCTTGGCGTGGAAGGCAAGCTTGGTGATACGGATATGTAGATCTCCTACCATTGTAACCGACTTTGTGTAACCCTAACCCTCTCCGGTGTCTATATAAATCGGAGGGTTTTAGTCCATAGGACAACATACAGAACAACAATCATACCATAGGCTAGCTTCTAGGGTTTAGCCTCTCCGATCTCGTGGTAGATCTACTCTTGTACTACCCATATCATCAATATTAATCAAGCAGGACGTAGGGTTTTACCTCCATCAAGAGGGCCCGGACCTGGGTAAAACTTCGTGTCCCTTGCCTCCTGTTACCATCCGGCCTAGATGCACAGTTCGGGACCCCCTACCCGAGATCCGCCGGTTTTGACACCGACATTGGTGCTTTCATTGAGAGTTCCTCTGTGTCGTCGCCGTCAGGCTTGATGGCTCCTACTATCATCGATAGTGATGCAGTCCAGGGGGAAACTTGTCTCCCCGGACAGATCTCTGTCTTCGGCGGCTTTGCACTGCGGGCTAATTTCCTTGGCCATCTGGAGCAGATCGAAAGCTATGCCCCTGGCCGTCAGGTCAGATTTGGAAGTTTAAACTACATGGCTAACATCCGCGAGGACTTGATGTTCGACGGATTCGAGCCACTGCCGAGCGCACCGCACTGTCACGACGAGCATGGTCTAGCTCTGCCGCCGAATAGTGCCCTGGAGGCCGCACTCGCATCGGCTTCGACCCTTAATTCAGAGCCAACTGCGCCGATCAAGGATGGGTGGTTGGACGCCGCCTCGGGGCTGCGGTCCCAACGGCGATTGAGCCGAACACCCAAAGGACGGCGCAACAAGATCCATCTATGGACCACGCAAGCACGCCCCAGCATACAATGCAACACAACAAACATCCGAACAACGCGGTACACCCAGCTACAGGGGTGCCGCACACCCCCTATGTTTCACCGATGAGGTGCTGGACCATGAATTTCCAGAGGGATTCAGACCCGTAAACATAGAGACATACGACGGAACAACATACCCTGGGGTCTGAATTGAGGACTACATCCTTCATATCCATATGGCTCGAGGAGATGATCTCCACGCCATCAAGTACTTACCCCTCAAGCTCAAAGGGCCAGCTCGTCACTGGCTTAAAGGCCTCCCCGAAAGCTCCATTGGAAGTTGGGAAGAGCTCGAAGACGCCTTTCGGGCAAATTTTCAAGGGACTTATGTCCGACCTCCGGATGTGGACGATTTGAGTCATATAACACAACAGCCTGGAGAGTCAGGCCGAAAGCTTTGGAACAGGTTTCTTACTAAAAAGAACCAGATTGTCGACTGTCCGGACGCCGAAGCCTTGGCAGCTTTTAAGCATAGCGTCCGTGACGAATGGCTCGCTAGACACCTCGGCCAAAATAAGCCGAGAACGATGGCCGCATTAACAAGCCTCATGACCCGCTTTTGCGCGGGTGAAGACAGCTGGCTAGCCAAATGCAGCACCAGCGACCCCAGTACATCTGAAGTTAGAGAAGGAAATGGGAAATCACGGCGCAACAGCAATAACAAACGCTGGAATAAAGAAGAGAGCACGAAGGGCACGACAGTAAACGCCGGATTCAAAAGCTCTCGGCCAAGTCAAAAGCCGCCCTCTAAAGGCACCAGGGATGAACGGTCCAGCCTCAACAAAATTCTGGACCAAGTATGTCAGATCCATAGTACCCTTGGTAAACCTGCTAATCATACCCACAGAGAATGTTGGTCTTCAAGCAGTCCCGCAAGCTCAACGCCGTACACAAGGGGGGGGGGATACACCAAGTGAAGACGAGGACGAGCCTCCCAAGCAAGACATTGGGGAACAAAAGAAATTTCCACCAGAAGTCAAAATAGTAAACGTGTTACACGTGATCAAGGAAAAAAACAACGCAGCACTCCTAGGAAAATATACCCAAGTGCCTGTCACCGCGAAGTCCTGCCACTTGTCGTCTCAACCGATCACTTTTGACCATCGCGATTACTCAGCAAGTATCTGATGCGCAGGATGGGCTGCCCTGGTATTAGACCCAGTAATTGGCGGATATCACTTCACACGAGTCTTGATGGACGGTGGCAGCAATCTAAACCTAATATATCAGGATACAATCCGCGGGATGGGGTTAGACCCAACAAAAATTTGCCATAGCAATACTACCTTTAAAGGAGTAACGCCAGGCCCAGGGGCTCGTTGTATGGGCTCCCTCCTACTACAAGTTATATTCGGCTCCCCCGATAACTTCCGTCGCGAGCATTTGACCTTCCACATCGCTCCGTTCCAAAGTGGCTATCAAGCACTGCTCGGACGCGAAGCTTTCGCTCGCTTTAATGCAATACCACACTACGCCTCCCTCACACTCAAGATGCCCGGTCCACGTGGCATCATTTTAGTGAACGGAAATATCAAGGGATCTCTGCGCGTCGAAGAGAGCGCGGCTGCCTCGGCAGCCGCACAGTAAAGGCGCTCGGACCAGCAAAAGCATCCAATAGGTCCTCAAGACCTCAGACACAACTAATCAAGTCCAGCGCCGCTATTTATACCGAACAAATGGTGATACCCCCATTTTTCAATACAAGGGGCTCAACGCGCGCAGACAAGTGGCAATTTCTTCTCATCTTGAATTATACATGGTTTCTTTAAAAACTATCATTTTGCACGACAACTTTTTCACCTCAATTCTTCTCTTTTACAGACGATCATCGTGCTACACCCGTCCAGGATACGGCACAACGGAGACACAGGCGCAGACGTGCAGCAGGGACCCGCTCCAAGGATTCTTTTTAGATTAAGACCCTGCATAAACCTTTTTTACTCTCTCTTGTTGATACATATCCACCGTTGAGAAGGATGCTGACATCTTGGCTTGTGGCCACGCCAGAACAATGCACGTACCTGGACACAAGGGGCTTCTTACAAAGGCCATTATTTAGGCCCGGTTTATACCACAAAGACCGAATACCTTAGGGAGTGTTCGGCATCGCGAGTTTGGCCCTATATACATCAGCTCCGAGTCATTGTATTTGGTCAAATGTTGGGTTTGCCCGGCTCCTTTGTTTTGGTGCCTTACGTTCCGCTTTACCGGCTAAGGTAGCACCAGGAGAACTACTGTGATTGTGCCCTGGTTCATCCGGACGAGCACCTCAATAGAGAAAGCCAAAAACTGACTATCATGATATAGCGTGAGACTGGTCAACCACTCGATGACCTGTTGGAATGTTAGAATTCCTCCGCCTTAACGAAGGGCTGTTTTCCGGCCAGGCATGTACGCGCCCCGGGATCAGGAGAGTGCGGAGCCACCAGGGGCTATCTAGTAGCCCCACTGTCAAACTCCTATGGCTAAGTGAAAGTGCTAAAGCATTATAGTCCGGTTGCCTCGCTCGCTCCGCTATCACCTCCTTAATAGGACCAAGATGTTGGGTTAAGTGTTAACGCATGTTTTTTGCGAGCACCTCCGCATTATATGCGTGGGGGTTGAAGCCGACGGCTGCAATCTTTCAGGTTATACACATGTATACATAAACGGCCGCCCAGGAGGCATCATATTACTTTCAGGCAAAAGTATAAAAATAGCCTTATAAAAATTTATAAAAGCATTTCGCTTACAATGAGATTACATAACACTCAAACATAATATTTTTTGAGCACTGGGTCTCTATCAAACGAGCACCCTCAAGAACTTCTTCAAAGTAGTGCTCAGCAGCCATTCGACCTATGGCCGAATCCCGCGCTGCAACAGTGGTAGCATCCATCTCCGCCCAGTATGCTTTAACACGGGCAAAGGCCATCTGTGAGCCCTCTATGCACGCCGACCTCTTCATCGCATTAATGCGCGGCACCACGTCAAGGAACTGTTGCACCAAGCTGAAATAGTTGTTCGGTTTTGGCCTTTCCGGCCATAGCTGATCCACAACAGACCTCATGGTGAGTCCGGACAACCTATTCAGTTCGGCACATTCAGCTAATTGGTCAGTCAATGAAACCGGATGCTCGGGAGAATGGAATTGTGTCCAAAACAGCTGGTCCACTTCACGGTCCGTCTGACCCTGGAAGTACTTGGCCGCATCGGCGGCGGTCGCCGCCAAATCCATATACACATCCTTCGAACTCCGCAGCCGATCCAGAGAAGCATACCATGGATCTCCAAACTTCCTCCACAACATAAAGGATTTCCCAGCTACAATATCCCCGGCTTCCCGCAGCTCCTCCTTCTTCGCCCTCATAGCAGAGCGGATGTCTTTTCTCGTCGCAGCAGCCTTCTCAAGGTCCGATGCCTTCGCTAGGTTTTCCTTTTCAAGAACCCGACAACAGTCGGCGGCGACTTTTAATTCTATGGCCATCTTGGCCATCTTATCTCGGCTCTCGCCATGTACGGCCTTCTCGGCTTTCAACTCTTCGGCCGCCTTCAAAGCAGCCGCATTACCAAACCTTGCTTGTTCCTTGGCTGGGGCAAGTTCATCCCGCAAGGCTTCAACAGTGGCAGCTCCATCTGCAGTCACAACATATTAAAGATACTGGCATCATGCTGCTCTTACTATGTGGCGTTTACGAGATAATGACACTTACCCTGTGCCTCGTCAAGCCTTTTGTTAACAAGCTCGATGTCGGTGTCTGCCGCATCCAACTGCCGTTTTAAATGGGCAAACTCGCTAGTTCGGCTAGCCACCAGAGCTTCCATCACCTGCACATCAAGGCAGTATGGTTATTACCTGGGAATATGATCCTCTGTTCGTCATCATTTCCGACGACAACCAGAGTCTCAGGGGCTACTATCTACACAGGGCACACCTAGCAGGTGCAGGACTATCATACACTATTTTATGTACCTCAAAGCCTGTCAGTAGACTCATAAAAGCTTCATGCAATCCGCTTTCGGCGGACGAGATTCTCTCCATCACCGTATTCATCAGCACACGGTGTTCATCTGAGATGGCTTCTTGCCCCACCAACTCCCTCAGAACATCCGATCGCACACCGGACGGTGCCGGATTCTTTTTTCCGCTCTCTTCGGGAGCCGGACACTGGGAGCTTTGGGGGTCAATGGGATTATCTTCTGGCTTCACCGGACTCGGAGAGGCCCTCCGCGACGACACTTCGGGGTCGCCCGCTTCCGGAGCGAAGGAGTCCGGAGGAGGCGTTTCGCTCTCCATCATCTCTGGAAGAAGATCCCCAGAAGACGAGCTCATTTGAGAGGGGCTAAGGCCCGAACTGCAAAGATATATGTGGTGGTTATTTTCTCAGAAGAAAAAGATGGCATACCTGTACTATTAAAGTATTTCGGGTCACTTATGACTCGCTGGAGAATTGATCCCCCCGCGGACTTTGTGCGGCAAAAGCACCCCCCAAGGTAGGACCCTCTATGGGAGACTTCTTCTCCCGTTTGGAAGCTTCGGCTTCCGAATCCCTGGGCGCAGTCCTTTTTCTCCTCCGGTCATCTTCCTTTACGGAGACGCTTGCGCCCTCGAATGGGCAGCGTTGGGGGCCCGCGCCCGCCCGTATTATCCTCCCCAGTATCTTCCTTCAAGGGCTCTGGGAAAGGTGCGACCTGGAGCATCTTTTCCAATACCGGATTGTCCAAACCCTCAGGGAGGGGGGCCGAACACCGAATCAACTTCACCTTTGTTAGCCAGTCCTGGTCAAAAAGCGAACTCTCAGAAATAACTCCGTAACAAATAAGAGATAGTATGTTCGGCCAGAAGATTCCTTACCTGTTCGGCGGCGCGGTTACTGCTCAGGCCCACGTCCTCGGTGATTTTCGGACACTCTACCTGAGGTCCGAAGAAGGACTTGTACATCTCCTCGTGCGTCAGCCCAAGGAAATTTTGAATGACACGCGGTCCCTCAGGATTGAACTCCCACAAGCGAAAGGGCCGGCGTTTGCAAGGCTGGACTTGACGAACCACCATAACTTGTGTTACCGCAACCAAACTAAAATCTCCATTGAAGAGATCTCGAATGCAGCTTTGCAGTATAGGCACGTCCTTGGCTGGACCCTAGCTCAGACCTCTGCTGATCCATGACATCAGTTGTGGTGGAGGGACCGAGCGGAAAACAGGGGCGGCCGCCCACTTGGCACTTCTAGGAGCCTTGATGTAGAACCACTCCTATTGCCACAATTCAGACACCTCTGAAATGGAACCTTTGGGCCATGGAGCTCCCAGCATCTTGCATATTGAGGCACCTCCACACGCTGCATGTTGCCCCTCGATCATCTTCGGCTTTACTTCAAAGGTCTTGAGCCACAGGCCAAAGTGAGGGGTAACCCGGAGGAAGGCCTCACACACGACAATAAATGTCGTGATATGAAGAAAGGAGTTCGGAGCTAGATCATGGAAATCTAGCCCGTAATAAAACATCAAACCCCTGACGAAGGGATCCAGAGCCAGGCCTAGACCTCGGAGGAAGTGGGAGACGAACACGACGTTCTCGTTGGGTTCGGGGGAGGGGACGGCCTGCCCTCGGGCAGGCAGCCGATGCAAAACCTCAGCGGTCAGATATCTGGTCTCCCTCAACTTTTTGATGTCTTCTTCCGTGACGGAGGAAGGCACCCATCGGCCTTGAAGGCTAGATCCGGACATGATTGAAGGTTTGGAGCACCTGACCTGAACCTTGGATGTTTGAGCTTGAGGTGGGGGAAGGATTCGATTGAGCACGGGAGGGAAAAAAATAAATGCCTTGTCCCTTTATAAAGAAGGTGAATATCAAGCGTCCTCTCCTTGGCTGTTTGGACTTGCCTATAGTCTAGGAGTCCTAGAAGCTGTTGGGTTACCCACGCCGGTATTAATGAGAATCCCGGAATAAGGGGACACGATCTCTGCTTTAACAAGACGTGCCAAGGAAACCGCCTCGCATGACGTGCTGAGGTGGGACAATAAAAAGACTCGAATAAAGGCTTGGCCATGGTGCGATGTCACACTACGGAATACGTCAGCAGATTAGATTTGTGTAAATATTATTCTCTCTATGGCAATATGTGGAAACTTATTTTGCAGAGCCGGACACTATCTTTGTGTTCAAAATCTTCTATGAAGTACTTGGAGGAGGAACCCGCCTTGCAATGCCGAAGAAAATCTGCGCGCCGGACTCGTCGTCATTAAAGCCTGGTTCAAGGGCTACTGAGGGAGTCCTGGATTAGGGGGTGTCTGGATGGCCGGACTATACCTTCAGCCGGACTCCTGGACTATGAAGATACAAGATTGAAGACTTCGTCCCGTGTCCGGAAGGGACTTTCCTTGGCGTGGAAGGCAAGCTTGGCGATATGGATATGTAGATCTCCTACCATTGTAACCGACTTTGTGTAACCCTAACCCTCTCCGGTGTCTATATAAACCGGAGCGTTTTAGTCCGTAGGACAACATACAGAACAACAATCATACCATAGGCTAGCTTCTAGGGTTTAGCCTCTCCGATCTCATGGTAGATCTACTCTTGTACTACCCATATCATCAATATTAATCATGCAGGACGTAGGGTTTTACCTCCATCAAGAGGGACCGAACAAGGGTAAAACTTCGTGTCCCTTGCCTCCTGTTACCATCCGGCCTAGACGCACAGTTCGGGACCCCCTTCCCGAGATCCACCGGTTTTGACACCGACACCCAAGCTTAGGATTTTTGGTGTCCTTGAATTTTACCTTGGGGTGCCATGGGCATCCCCAAGCTTAGGCTCTTGCCACTCTTTGTTCCATAATCCATCAAATCTTTACCCAAAACTTGAAAACTTCACAACACAAAAACTCAAAATAGAAAATCTCGTGAGCTCCGTTAGCGAAGGAAAATAAAACACCACTTCAAGGTACTGTAATGAACTCATTCTTTATTTATATTGGTGTTAAACCTACTGTATTCCAACTTTATATGGTTTATAAAATCTTTTACTAGCCATAGATTCATCAAAATAAGCAAACAACACAAGAAAAATAGAATCTGTCAAAAACAGAACAGTCTGTAGTAATCTGTAGCTAACGCAACTTCTGGAACCCCAAAAATTCTAAAATAATTTTCTGGACGTTAGGAATTTATCTATAAATCATCTTCAAAAATAATTAACTAAATAGCACCTTCGAAATAAAAATGATAGCAATTCTCGTGAGCGCTAAAGTTTCTGTTTCTTACAGCAAGATCAAAAAGACTTTCCCCAAGTCTTCCCAATGGTTCTACTTGGCACAAACACTAATTAAACACAAAAACACAACCAAAACAGCGGCTAGATAAATTATTTATTACTAAACAGTAGCAAAAAGCAAAGAATAAAAATAAAATTTGGTTGCCTCCCAACAATCGCTATCGTTTAACGCCCCTAGCTAGGCATAAAAGCGAAGACAGATCTAGGTATTGCCATCTTTTGTAGGCAATCAATAAATGGCTCTCATAATAGATTCATATGGTAATTTAATCTTCTTTCCAGGAAAAGTTTTCCATGCCTTTCCTTAACGGAAATTGGAATTTGATATTCCCTTCCTTCATATCAATAATTGCACCAATCGTTCTAAGGAAAGGTCTACCAAGAATAATAGGACATGAAGGATTGCAATCTATATCAATAACAATGAAATCTACGGGCACATAATTCCTATTTGCAACAATAAGAATGTCATTGATTCTTACCATAGGTTTCTTAATAGTGGAATCCATAAGGTGCAAGTTTAAAGAACAATCATCAAAATTACGGAAACCTAGCAAATCACATAAAGTTTTTGGAATCGTGGAAACACTAGCACCCAAATCACACAAAGCATAACACTCATGATCTTTAATTTTAATTTTTATTGTATGTTCCCACTCATCATAAAGTTTTCTAGGGATAGAAACTTCCAACTCAATTTTTTCTTCATAAGATTGCATCAAAGCATCAAAGATATGTTTAGTAAAAGCTTTATTTTGACTATAAGCATGAGGAGAACTTAGCACGGATTGAACAAGGAAATACAATCTATCAAAGAAAAATTATCATAATTAAATTCCTTGAAACCCAAGATAGTGGGTTCATTGATATTTAAAGTTTTAATCTCTTCAATCCCACTTTTATCAATTTTAGCATCAAGATTTACAAACTCCGAATTTTTAGAACGCCTTCTAGGTAAAGGTGGCTCATCTTCAATCCCATCATTATCAAGATTCATATTGCAAAACAAAGATTTAATCGGGGACACATCAATCACTTTTAGATATTCATCCTTATTATCATGAAAACTAGAAGAACACGCTTTCACAAAGCAATATTTCTTAGCACGCATCCTAGCGGTTCTTTCTTTGCACTCATCAATGGAAATTCTCATGGCTTTGAGAGACTCATTGATATCATTCTTAGGTGGAATAGATCTAAGTTTCAAAGAATCAACATCAAGAGAAATTATATCCACGTTCCTAGCCAACTCATCAATCTTAAGCAGTTTTTCTTCAATCAAAGCATTGAAACTCTTTTGCGAACTAATAAATTCTTTAATATTAGATTCAAAATCGGAGGGCGTCTTATTAAAATTTCCATAAGAATTGTTGTAGGAATTACCATAATTATTAGAGGAATTACTAGGAAATGGCCTAGAATTAAAACTACCTCTATACGCGTTATTACCAAAATTGTTCCTACCAACAAAATTCACATCCATAGATTCATTATTATTCTCAATCAAGGTGGACAAAGGCATATCATTAGGATTAGTAGGAGCACTCTTATTAGCAAACAATTTCATAAGTTCATCCATCTTTCCACTCAAAACATTAATTTCTTCAATTGCATGCACTTTTTTACTAGTAGATCTTTCGGTGTGCCATTGAGAATAATTAACCATAATATTATCTAGGAGTTTGGTAGCTTCTCCTAAAGTGATTTCCATGAAAGTGCCTCCCGCGGCCGAATCTAAAAAATTTCTAGAAGCAAAATTCAATCCGGCATAAGAGGTTTGTATAATCATCCAAAGATTCAAACCATGTGTAGGGCAATTACGTATCATTATTTTTATCCTCTCCCAAGATTGTGCAACATGTTCATGATCAAGTTGCTTAAAATTCATAATATCGTTTCTAAGAGAGATGATCTTAGCGGGAGGAAAATACTTAGATATAAAATCATCTTTGCACTTATTCCATGAATCAATACTATTTTTAGGCAAAGACGAAAACCAAGCTTTAGCACGATCTCTAAGCGAAAACAGAAATAGCTTCAATTTAACAATATCATTACCCACATCTTTCTTCTTTTGCATATCACACAAATCAACAAAGTTGTTTAGATGGGTAGCGGCATCTTCACTAGGAAGGCCGGCGAATTGATCTTTCATGAAAAGATTCTACAAAGCAGCATTAATTTCACAAGATTCAGCATCAGTAAGAGGAGCAATCGGAGTGCTAAGAAAATCATTGTTGTTGGTATTGGCAAAGTCACACAATTTAGTATTATCTTGAGCCATCGTGACAATCAAGAAATCCAACACACAAGCAAACAAGAAACGGGCAAAAGAGGCAAATAGGGAAAGAGAAGGAGAATGGAGAGAGAGGGAGGAAGGAAAAGAGGGCGAATAAAACGGCAAGGGTGAAGTGGGGGAGAGGAAAAGGAGAGGCAAATGGCAAATAATGTAATGCGAGGGATAAGAGTTTGTGATGGGTACTTGGTATGTCTTGGCATGGCAACGACACCTGAAATGACTCGTTGTTGGGAGTCAAATCTTGACTTGACTTGGCACGAATCTCCCTGGCAACGGCCCTAGAAATCCTTCTTGCTGCCTCTTGAGCACTGTGTTGGTTTTCCCTTGAAGAGGAAACGGTGATGCAGCAAAGTAGCGTGAGTATTTCCCTCAGTTTTTGAGAACCAAGGTATCAATCCAGTAGGAGATCACGCTCAAGTCCCAGCACCTACACAAACAAATAAGAACCTCGCAACCAACACGATAAAGGGGTTGTCAAGCCCTTCAGGGTCACTTACGAGAGTGAGATCTGATAGATATGATAAGATAATATTTTTGGTATTTTTATGATAAAGAAAATAAAGATGCAAAGTAAAATAAACGGGCCAAAGGAAATATTAAGTGTTGGAAGATTAATATGATGGAAGATAGACCCGGGGGCCATAGGTTTCACTAGTGGCTACTCTCAAGAGCGTAAGTATTACGGTGGGTAAACAAATTACTGTCGAGCAATTGATAGAATTGAGCATAGTTATGAGAATATCTAGGTATGATCATGTATATAGGCATCACGTCTGAGACAAGTAGACCGAAACGATTCTGCATCTACTATTATTACTGCACACATCGACCGCTATCCAGCATGCATCTAGAGTATTAAGTTCATAAGAACAGAGTAATGCTTTAAGGAAGATGACATGATGTAGAGGGATAAACTCATGCAATATGATATAAACCCCATCTTTTTATCCTTGATGGAAACAATGCAATACGTGTCGGTTCCCTTTCTGTCACCGTGATCGAGCACCGCAAGATTGAACCCAAAGCTAAGCACTTCTCCCATTGTAAGAAAGATCAATCTAGTAGGCCAAACCAAACTGATAATTCGAAGAGACATGCAAAGATAAACCAATCATACATAAAAGAATTCAGAGGAGAATCAAATATTGTTCATAGATAATATGGATCATAAACCCACAATTCATGGGATCTCGACAAACACGCCGCAAAAGGAGATTACATTGAATAGATCTCTAAGAAGATCGAGGATAACTTTGTATTGAGATCCAAAGAGAGAGAAGAAGCCATCTAGCTAATAACTATGGACCCGTAGGTCTGAAGTAACTTACTCACACATCACCGGAGAGGCCATGGAGTTGATGTAGAGGCCCTCCGTGATCAATGCCCCCTCCGGTAGTGCTCCAAAAAAGGCCCAAAGATGGGATCTCTCGGGTACAGAAGGTTGCGGCGGCGGAATTAGGTTTTCGTGGTGCTCCTGGATGTTTGGGGGGTACGTGGATATATATAGGAGGAAGAAGTACGTCGGTGGAGCAACGGAGGGCCCACGAGGGTGGAGGGCGTGCCCCTGCGTTGTGGCTTCCTCCTTTTGTTTCTTGACGCCCACTACAAGTCTCCTGGATCACGTTTGTTGAGAAAATCACGTTCCTGAAGGTTTCATTCCGTTTGGACTCCCTTTGATATTCCTTTTCTTCGAAACCCTAAAATAGGAGAAAAAACAGCAATTTGGGTTGGGCCTCCGATTAGTAGGTTAGTCCCAAAAATGATATAAAAATGTAAAATAAAGCCGATTGACATCCAAAATAGATAATATAATAGCATGGAGCAATCAAAAATTATAGATACGTTGGAGACGTATCAATACCCTTTCTTGCGACTTTGGCTAAAGTTTATACATCTTGAATGTATCAATAACTTATGAAGTTTACATGTATATTTCTTGTTACTTTATACAATATTTCATGATTTTCTGCTAACCTACTAAATTGCTAGTGGAGAGATTTATGGTAATGCCCCGGCTAAACCCATTGGTTTACCCAACAGTTCTTGGCTGTTGTGTCTGGCTACCACCTAGGATCTAGAATGACCACACACACCAATGCTAGTCTTTTCCAATGCACTTTGTCAGTATCTTTCGTATGATCTCTAGAAAAATAAGATGCACCTTGTGGATATGAGTAGTCTATCATTCATATTAAGCCAGGATGTCACATCTATCACTCTCAAAGGAATCAACGTCCTCGCGGGACGAGAAGGAACATTCCCTCTTGTCACACATTTGTACGTCCATTCAGGCACAAGTGTCATGTGGTGTGCCACTATGGACCACACGTGTCATGTGCCACTTGCTCGCACAACTTGTTGGGGAACGCGGTAAATTCAAAAAAAATCCTACGCACACGCAAGATCATGGTGATGCATAGCAACGAGAGGGGAGAGTGTTGTCTACGTACCCTCCTAGACTGTAAGCGGGAGCGTTATGACAACACGGTTGATGTAGTCGTATGTCTTCACGATCAGCCGATCCTAGTACCGAAAGTACGGCACCCCTCGCGATCTGCACACGTTCGTCTCGGTGACGTCCCACGAACTCACGATCCAGCAGAGTGTCAAGGGAGAGCTTCGTCAGCACGGCGGCGTGATGCCGATGATGATGTTACCGGAACAGGGCTTTGCCTAAGCACCGCTACGATATGACCAAGGTGGATTATGGTGGAGGGGGGAACCGCACACGGCTGGAAACAATAAACTTGTGTGTCCTAGGGTGCCCCCTGCCCCCGTATATAAAGGAGCAAGGGGGAGGCCAGCCGGCCTTGGGGTGCGGCAATGAGGGGGAGGAGTCCTCCTCCTAGTAGGAGGAGGACTCCCCCTTTCCTAGTCCAACTAGGAGGAGGAAGGGGGAATGAAGGATAGGGAGAGAGGGAGGGAAAGAGGGGGCATCGCCCCCCTCCTTGTCCAATTCGGACTCCCAGGGGGTGTCGGTGTCAAAACCGGCAGATCTTGGGTAGGGGGTCCCAAACTGTGCGTCTAAGGTCGATGGTAACAGGAGATAGGGGATACGATGTTTACCCAGGTTCGAGCCCTCTCTATGGAGGCAATACCCTACGTCCTACTTGACTGATATTGATGAATATGAGTATTACAAGAGTTGATCTACCTCGAGATCGTAATGGCTAAACCCTAGAGGCCTAGATTGTATGGCTATGGTAATGAATATATCTCCCCCTCCGGACTAAGTCCTCCGGTTTATATAGACACTGGGAGGATCTAGGGTTACACAAGGTCGGTTACAAAGAAACGAATCTACATATTTGGTCGCCAAGTTTGCCTTCCACGCAAAGGAGAGCCCCATCCGGACACGGGTGCAGTCCTTCGTCTTTGTGTTCTTCACAGCCCATCAGTCCGGCCCATGGCTAATAGGCCGGGCGCCCGAGGACCCCTTAGTCCAGGACTCCGTCAGTAGCCCCTGAACCTGGCTTCAATGACAAGGGATCCGGTGCATAGATCTATCTTCAGCATTGCAAGGCGGGTTCCTCCTTACGAACTCCAAGATAGTCTTCAGACGTATTGATTGTGCCTGGACCTATAACACACACACACCATACGCAACCGCAGAGAGAATATAATAATCCATGAGTCCAACCTGCTGACAACTTTTTACAACGTGACATTACGTCTGCCCGGTCATAATTTCGAACCGTATTTCTTCTGCCGCTCCATGTTTCGAGACGCGGTTGCCATTGGCACATCTTGTTGAAGCAGAGATCGTGTCCCCTTATTGCGGGATTTTCATCAATACGGGTGTGGGTAACCCAACCGTGTCGTTTACACAGCCCTTGGGAGTAGGCGAATTCTAAGGCGAGTGGGGAGGCGTTCAATATTCACTGCCCTTATAAGGAGATAAGAATCCCCTTTCTTCTCCCACACCTTCTCTCTTCCACTGCCCTTCCACTCTTGAGCTCCAGTGCCCAGGTTCTCATCTCCTTTCCACTCAAGCTAGAACTCAACCATGTCCGGATCCGGAGGTCAAGGCAAGTGGATGGTCTCCTCCGTCAAGGAGAAGGACATTACTGAGATTCGGGCGGCCGGGTACTTGGCAAACAAAATCACCCACTGTCTTCCAGCCCAGGGGCAAGTTGTCCCTACACCGAAGCCCAACGAGAGGGTGGTATTCCTCTCTCATTTCCTTCGTGGACTAGGGTTTCCACTCCACCCTTTCGTTCGCGGGCTGATGTACTATTACGGGATAGACTTCCATGATCTATCCCCGAACTCTTTCCTCAACATCTCGGCATTCATCGTCGTGTGTGAGGCCTTCCTCTGCATCCAGCCCCACTTCGGGCTGTGGCTCAAAGTCTTCAACATGAAGCCGAAGGTGGTGGACGGCCAGCACGCGGAGTGCGGAGGCGCTATGGTGAGTAAGCTGACCAATGTCTCCTGGCCGAAAGGCACTTTCATGGAGGCTGTCAAGGATTGGCAGAAACAATGGTTCTACATCACTGAGCCCCGCGGCGCCAACTGGGCCGCGGCTGCCGAATTAAATTCCGGTGCTCCAATGTGGCTCACCTCCTGGGTCAAGAAGAGCCTGAATTGGTCTTCATCAGACGAGCTGATAGCACTGCAGACACGCGTTCAAAGCATGGTGGATAAAGATATCAAGCTCGTCAACATAATCCAAGTGATGCTGGTTCGCCGGATCCTCCCCTGCCAAAGCTGAAAACGCCCCCCTTTGGGAGTTCAATCTGAAGAGGCACCAGTCCCTGGAGAGGCTCTTTGAAACAACTCACGAAGGTGCCTGGAAGTTGCTCTTCAAGGGAAACGAGGCACCACCGGCCATAGATATGGACCGCAGGCACGACATCAACCACCTCGCCAACGAGGTATGTTATTTTTAACGCATCCCCTACTTGCTTGTTTCAAGGACGATATCTAAGCCATTATTATCATTGCTTCTTCAGGACGGGATGGAGAGGGCAAAGAAGATCCAGTGTCCGGCTCCACTGCCTGAAGAACCAGCCATTCCGCGTTTAGCGAAGATGCTGGTGCCGGCGCCCTATACGGCGCCGGCAAAGAAGGCCATGGGGAAGGCCAAGGGGTCCAGAGTGGCCCCTGTCACAAGGGTGCTTCGGACATGATGTCCGAAGACAAGACTCATTCCTCCGTCGCCGAAGGCGACGAAGATGAGGAGGAGAGCGATTCTACCCTAATGGGGGGAAGCAAATGGCGGTCTCCACAATTCTAGAGGCGGAGGAGCCCAAGAAGGGGAAAGGCACGCTCGCGGGCAACTCTGCATGGGACGTCGATAGTAGTGTGGAGCGATGCCCCGCACTAAGCCTCGGGCCGCATCGTAAGTGCTAAGGCTCGTATATGCCCATAAATCTACCCTTTCCTCTTTGCCGTATTCACATGATTAATTATGCTATTACAGTCTGGCCCACGACAACTCCCAGCGATCCTCATCAAAAGGCTCGTTGGACTCAAAGGAGATGGCCAACGAGACACCGCCGGTCGCTTACTCTCCCGAGGCCCAGGGAGACGTCGAGGTGTTGTCCCAAAGGACCTTCCCCAGCCAGGGAGAGGTTAGGGAGGCCGTCAAGGCGGCGTCAGAGGGCGATACCTCGGCCGCCGGACACATGGGGGAACAAGTCCCCATGGAGACTGACGATGGGGGCTGTACTTAATTCCCCCCCCCCCCCTCTGAGCACAGATCTGGAGACCGATATGGCCCCAGAGTCCGACAAGCAGCCTCCATCGAGAGAAGGAGGCGCGCCCATCCCACCGGCAACCTCTATCCAACCAGAGGCGCCGGATAATCTATTGGAAGCGCTACCAGGCGCTTCCATTGTGGAAGAACACTGTATCCTTATGGGTACGGTGATTGAGAAGGTTCAGTCTGTTAAGAGCGGACTGAACGAAGCCTGCAGCGGCCTGCTGACATGTTTTGAGGTAAGCGGCATTTAGCTGAGAAAATCTCCACATAGACAGTAGCCCCTGAGACACTGTCCGGTGTTCGGAAATAAAAACCATCCAGAGGATCAATTAAATTTCGCAGGAAACTAACCAAGTGTGTTTGATGTGAATAAGAAGGCGTCGCTGCTGGCCGCGACTTCTCGTATGTCCGAAGTCTCCGGACTAAAGCAGAAACTGGAGTGGGTCGAAGAAGAGCTTGGCCAGCCAAGGAAGTAGCTGGAAGACCAGCAAGGTATGCAATGTCTCGCTATATATTTGGAAAGAGTAAATGATGTATACTGACCGTAGTGTCATTATATGTGTAGGGGTGACGACCGAGGTCGCGGCGGTCGGTGTCAAACCCGGCGGATCTCGGGTAGGGGGTCCCGAACTATGCGTCTAGGATCGATGGTAATAGGAGACAGGGGACACAATGTTTACCCAGGTTCGGGCCCTCTCTACGGAGGTAATACCCTACGTCCTGCCTGATTGATATTGATGAATATGGGTGTTACAAGAGTTGATCTACCAGGAGATCGTGATGGCTAAACCCTAAAAGCCTAGCCTATATTACTATGGTAATGAATGTGTCCTTTCCGGACTATCCCCTTCGATTTATATAGACGCCGAGGGGGTCTAGGGTTTACATAGAGTCGGTTACATAAGAAGGAATCTTCATAGTCGGTCGCCAAGCTTGCCTTCCACGCCAAGGAGAGTCCAATCCGGACTCAGGTATAGTCTTCGGCCTTCATGTCTTCACAGCCCATTAGTCCGGCCCATGGATAACAGGCCAGACACCCGAGGGCCCCTTAGTCCAGGACTCCCTCAGTAGCCCTTGAACCTGGCTTAAATGACGAGGAGTTTGGCACGCAGATTGTCCTCGGCATTGCAAGGCGGGTTCCCTTTTATCCGAACTTCAAGATAGTCTTCGGATGCGATGATAGTATCCGGACTTGTCACTCCCACCATACAAACCCGTAGAGAGAGTATATATATTTTTGCACGAGTGTAGTCTGTTGACGGCTTTCACAATATGACATCACGTCTGTCCAGTCATAATTTTGGACCGTTTTTCGTCTGCCACTCCATGTTTTGAGACGCGGTTGCCATTAGCACATCTTGTCAAAGCAGAGATCGTGCCCCTTATTACGGGATTCTCATCAATACGGGCGTGGGTAACCCAACCGTGCCGTTTATACAACCCCTGGGGAATAGGCGAATCTTAAGGCGAGTGAGGTGGCGTTCAATATTCGTTGCCTTTATAAGGGGATAAGGATTCCCTCTTCCTCCCTCACACCCTCTCTCTGTCCTTCCAATCTCGAGATCCATCGCCCAAGTTCTCATCTCCTTCCCACCCAAGCAACCATGTCCGAATCCGGAGGTCAAGGCAAGTGGATCGTTTCCTCCGTCAAGGAGGAGATCATTACGGAGCTTCGGGCGGCCGGATACTTGGCGAAGGGGATCGCTCACCGCCTGCCGGCCGAGGGACAAGTCGTCCCCACGCCGGAGCCCACTGAGCGGGTGGTGTTCCGCCCCCATTTCTTCCGTGGGCTAGGGTTTCCACTCCACCCTTTCGTCCGCGGGCTGATGTATTATTACAGGATAGATTTCCATGACCTGTCTCCGAATTCCTTTCTCAACATCTCGACGTTCATCGTCGTGTATGAGGCCTTCCTCCGCATCCATCCGCACTTCGGGCATAGCTCAAAGTCTTCGACATGAAGCCGAAGGTGGTGGACGACCAGCACACGGAGTGCGGAGGAGCCATGGTGAGCAAGTTGTCCAATGTATCCTGGCCCAAAGGCACTTTTGTGGACAAAGTGAAGGAGTGGCAGAAGCAGTGGTTCTACATCACAGAACCTCGGGCACCACCTGGGCCACAGCTGCCGAATTTTGCTCCGGTGGCCCCACGCGACTCACCTCCTGGGTCGAGAAGAGTCCGGACTGGGGTTCCCCTGACGAGGTTATAGCACTGCAGACGCGCGTCCAGAGCATGTCCACCAAGAAAATCAAGCTCATTGATGTGATCCAGGTGATGCTGGTTCGCCGGATCCTTCCGTGCCATCACCAAATCCGTCCTCTGTGGGAGTTCAACCCAAAGAAGGATCAGACTCTGGTGAGGCTCTTCGAGACTACTCATGAAGGCGCATGGAAGTTGCTCTTTAAGGGCAACGAGAAGCCATCGGCCACGGATTCGGACCGTGGTCACGATTGTAGACACCTCGCCAGTGAGGTATGCTATTTTTCGATGTATCCCCAATTTAATCATTTCAAGGATGGTGTCTGAGCTTATTATTACATTTCCAGGACGGGATGGAGAGGGCGAAGCGGATCCAGTGTCTAGCTCCGCTACCTGAAGAACTGGTCATCCCGCGTCTAGCGAAGATGGTAGTGCCGGCGCCTTATAAGGCGCTGGAGAAGAAGGCCAAGGGGCAAGGGTGGCCCCCGTCGCAAGGGCACTTCAGACGTGACGTCCGAAGACGACGAAGCCCATTCCTTTGTCCCTGAGGACAACGGCGAGGAAGAGGAGGAGGAGGAGGAGGAGGAGGAAAACAACCCTCCCCCTGAGGAGAGGAAGAAGAAGAGGGCGGCTTCGGCGCATCCGGAGGCGGACACGCCCAAGAAGGGGAAAAGCGTCCAGCGGTCAACATCACATGGGACGTTGACAGCAGTCCGGAGAGACGCCCCCGCGCTAAGCTCCAGGCGGCATCGTAAGTGACACGACTCTATCATGCGCACATCTGGCCCTTTCTCTTTATTATTATGACATAATTAATTGTGCTATTGTAGTCCGGCCCGTGACCTGACCCAGCGATCCTCATCTGGAGGTTCGCTGGCTCCGTCGTAGATGGCGATCATGTCGCCACCGCCTGCTTATTCCCCCGGGGCCAGGGACGACACCGAGGTGTTATCTCGGAGGACCGCTCCGAAGCGGGGAGGAGCCCAGGACGCTGTCCGGGAGGCACCACGGGGCAAGACCTCCACTGCCGGACACATGGGGGAGCCGATCCCCATGGAGATTGGCGTAGAGGGCCGTATCCAGTTCAGCCCTCAGCCGAATATGATTCCGGAGGCCCATATGGCTCCGGAGTCGGGCGAGCGGCCCTCTTTAAAGGAGGGTGATGCGCCGCTCCCACAGGTGGCCATTGTCCATCCAGGGGCGCTGGATAACCTGATGGAGGCGGTTCGAAGCGCCTCTGTCGTGGATGAGCACCGTGTCCTTATGGGTGCGGTGATCGAGAAGATTCAGTCCGCCAAGGGTGGATTGAATGAAGCCTGCAACAGCCAGTTGACAGGTTTCGAGGTAAGAAAGAGAAAAACCCCGTGTAGCCAGTAGCCCCTGAGACACTGTCCGGTGTTCGGCAAGAATAACCGGACAGAGGATCAATTCTTTTGTTGCAGGAGACTAACATAATATGTATGAATGAGCAGGTGTCGCTATTGGCCGCGACCTACCATGCTGCCGAAGTCTTTGAGCTGAGACAGAGGCTGGAGCGGACCGAGAACGAGAACGAGCTCGGCGAGGTTAAGGTTCGGCTCTAGGAGAAGCAAGGTGAGTGACTACTTGCTGTTTGTTTAGAAAGGACAGGCGTTGTATATTGACCGATGTGTCGTAATATGTGTAGGAGCCGCGACCGAGGTCGAGGCCCTGAAGAAGGCCCTGGGCGAGGCCGAGGAGAAGGTTGTCCAGCAGCAGGCCGCCCGTAAGAAGTCCAAGGCTCGGGTCAAAGAAATCCAGCAGGAGCTCCAGGATGTGGTCAAGAAATGCGAAACCTTGGAGCATGATGCGTTGGTTCAAGGGACCGAACTTGCCAAGGCTCGTCAGAGCGCGGAGATCGCACGGAATGAGGCCCAGGATGCCCTCCAGGAGATCCAGGAGGCCAAGAAGGTCATGGCGGGTAAGGCATTTAAGATGCAAAGCAAGTATACGGAGAAGCAGTACCTTTTACTAACCCGGGTTCGGAGTTCCCCAGGAGCATTTGTGGATTTGCCACGCACTGTATCAGACGCCACGGAGTTCTACCGAGATGAAGGAGGGGGTTCAACGGAGAAGTTATTCTGGTCGCAGTATGCGGCGCCAGAGCATCCCGTGTCCTTCACTGATCAGCTGAAACAGCTGGTGGAGCTGCATAGGGTGGCCGAACTAGCCATGAAGGATTTCATAATCCGGCTATGGCCAGTCGAAGCTATGCCAACCAGCTACTTCGGCCTCGTGAGGCGAATGGTGCATGCCTGTCCTCGGCTGGATGTCGTCAAGCGCTTGGCCTGCATTGAAGGTGCGCGCATGGCCTTCGCCCATTGCAAGATGTGGTGGGCGAAGATGGACGCCATCGAGGTGACCAGAGGGCCACCGGAGGGCAAGGAAAACCGCACACCCGAACGGTATTTTGCAGATGTTTTAGAGGGTTCTCATCTTGCAGCAGCACAATGTTCGTGGGATATTGTATTTGAGTAAATGTACGCGTGTTACCTTTGCCTTGTATTACTGGAACAAAGCATGTTTTGTAATGTAATATTGTTATGCTTTGAATTGTTTCCTCATGTGCGGCCGTTTTCTATGTAATCTGAGGGTTGGCAAGTCATCGGCTTCTGCCCTCACGTAAGTAGTACGGAGGTGTTAGGGATGGAATCTAAACAATCTTGATCCAATTGTATGGTCCTTGAAGGATTTGTTTAGCGCAACGAACAAGGCAATCAGACTGCATGGCTTAAACACCCTCACTTAGCCATAGGAGTTATATAATAAAGCATAGGTGCAGCCCCTGGTTCGGACTAGGGGGCTGTCAGCATCTGATCGGGAAGTGTCGATCTTTCACTTAATGCGGAAAAAATCTCCACCGATTTGTGACCCTCGAACAGCTGACCGACTCTCGCCGTATCATGAAAGGCAGTTTTCGGCTTTCTCTACTGAGGTGCTCATCTGGCCAAGGCCAGGGCACAATCGCAGTAGTTCTCCCTTTACTACCCTAGCTGATTTAGCGAAACGTAGGGTAGCAAGCACAGGAGCCGGGCAATCCAACTATTGACCAAAGACATGATTCGGAACCAATGCATATAATGCTAAATTCAGGGTGCCGAACTTATCTTTAGGGATTGTTCGGGCTTTGTTGTCGTATCATGGGGCGATGGGGAGCCCCTGTCAAATATGACACGTACCAGAGTGTACGACTGCTAGGAAATAAGAAGTATAAAAGAAAACAGAGGGATGATGTCTACCACACAACCTTCTTCTTGTAGACGTTGTTGGGCCTCCAAGTGCAGAGATTTGTAGGACAATAATCAACTAGCATAGGAAAGCAAAACAAGCATACCTTCAAGATTTTAAGCGCATAGAGAGGAAACTTGATATTATTGCAATTCCTACAAGCATATGTTCCTCCCTCATAATAATTTTCAGTAGCATCATGAATGAATTCAACAATATAACTATCACATAAAGCATTCTTTTCATGATCTGCAAGCATAGAAATTTTATTACTCTCCACATAAGCAAAATTCTTCTCATTCGGAATAGTGGGAGTATCATAAGAGACTCGAATACTATAAATTTTTTCCACATTAAAAGAGTAATGTTCAGAAAAAGGGTAATCATAATCATGACAAGTTTTATAAATATAATCATCACTACTTTTTATAGCATATGTATCATCACAATAATTATCATAAGTAGCAACTTTGTTCTCATCATAATCGATTGAAACCTCTTCCAAGATAATGGAATCATCACTAAATAAAGTCACGACCTCTCCAAATCCACTTTCATAATTATCATAATAAGATTTAACAACCTCCAAAATAGTGGGATCATTACTTCCTAAAGTTGACACTCTTCCAAACCTACTTTCATCAATATAATCATCATAAGTAGGGGGCATGCTATCATCATTATAAATTTGCATATCAAAACTTGGGAGACTAAAAATATCATCTTCATTAAACCTAGCATCCCCAAGCTTGGGCCTTGGCATATCATTAGCATCATAGATATTCAAGGAATTCATACTAACAACATTGCAATCATGCTCATCATTCAAAGATTTAGTGCCAAACATTCTAATGCATTATTCCTCTAGCACTTGAGCACAATTATCGGAATCCTTATTTTCATGATAGAAATTAAAATGATGAAGCATATGAGGTGCCCTTAATTCCATATTTTGTAGTTTTCTTTTATAAACTAAACTAGTGATAAAACAAGAAACTAAAAGATTCGATTGCAATATCTAAAGATATACCTTCAAGCGCTAACCTCCCCGGCAACGGCGCCAGAAAAGAGCTTGATGTCTACTACACAACCTTCTTCTTGTAGACATTGTTGGGCCTCCAAGTGCAGAGGTTTGTAGGACAATACAAAATTTCCCTCAAGTGGATGACCTAAGCTTTATCAATCCGTAGGAGGCGTAGGATGAAGATGGTCTCTCTCAAGCAACCCTGCAACCAAATAACAAAGAGTCTCTTGTGTCCCCATCACACCCAATACAATGGTAAATTGTATAGGTGCACTAGTTCGCCGAAGAGATGGAGATACAAGTGGTATATGGATGGTAGATAAAGGTTTTTGTAATCTGAAAATATAAAAACAGCATGGTAACTAATGATAAAAGTGAGGACAAACGGTATTGCAATGTGTTGAAACAAGGCCTAGGGTTCATACTGTTGGGGAACGCAGTAATTTCAAAAAAATTCCTACGCACACGCAAGATCATGGTGATGCACAGCAACGAGAGGGGAGAGTGTTGTCTACGTACCAACGTAGACCGACTGCGGAAGCGATCACACAACGTAGAGGAAGTAGTCGTACGTCTTCTTCCCGATCCGACCGATCCAAGCACCGTTACTCTGGCACCTCCGAGTTCTTAGCACACGTTCAGCTCAATGACGTTCCTCGGGCTCCGATCCAGCAAAGCGTCGAGGAAGAGTTCCGTCAGCACGACGGCGTGATGACGATCTTGATGTACTACCGACGCAGGGCTTCGCCTAAGCACTACAATGGTACGATCGAGGTGGAATTTGGTGGCAGGGGGCACCGCACACGGCTAAGGAACGATCTCAAGGATCAAATTGTGTGTCTATGGGGTGCCCCCTGCCCCCGTATATAAAGGACCAGGGGCAGGGGGTTCGGCCGGCTAGGAGGGAGGCGCAGGGAGGAGTCCTACTCCTACCGGGAGTAGGACTCCTTCCCCCAAATCCTATTCCTAATAGGACTCTTCGGGAGAAAGAGAAGAGAGGGGGGCCGGCCCCTTCTCCTAGTCCTAATAGGACTAGGGAAGGGGGGTTTGGCCGGCTAGCCTGTGGGCTGCCCCTTCTCTCTTTTCCACTAAGGCCCAATAGGCCCATTTGCCTCCCGGGGGGTTCCGGTAACCCTCCCGGTAATCCGGTAAAATCCCGATTTCACCCGGAACACTTCCGGTGCCCAAACATAGGCTTCCAATATATCAATCTTTACGTCTCGACCATTCCGAGACTCCTCGTCATGTCCGTGATCTCATCCGAGACTCCGAACAACCTTCGGTACATCAAAATGCATAAACTCATAATAACTGTCATCGTAACGTTAAGCGTGCGGACCCTACGGTTCGAGAACAATGTAGACATGACCGAGACACGTCTCCGGTCAATAACCAATAGCGGGACCTAGATGCCCATATTGGCTCCTACATATTCTACGAAGATCTTTATCGGTCAGACCGCATAACAACATACGTTGTTCCCTTTGTCATCGGTATGTTACTTGCCCGAGATTCGATCGTCGGTATCCAATACCTAGTTCAATCTCGTTACCGGCAAGTCTCTTTACTCGTTCCATAATACATCATCTCACAACTAACTTATTAGTTGCAGTGCTTGCAAGGCTTATGTGATGTGCATTACCGAGAGGGCCCAGAGATACCTCTCCGACAATCGGAGTGACAAACCCTAATCTCGAAATACGCCAACCCAACATCTACCATTGGAGACACCTGTAGTACTCCTTTATAATCACCCAGTTACGTTGTGACGTTTGGTAGTACCCAAAGTGTTCCTCCGGTAAACGGGAGTTGCATAATCTCATAGTTATAGGAACATGTATAAGTCATGAAGAAAGCAATAGCAACATACTAAACGATCGGGTGCTAAGCTAATGGAATGGGTCATGTCAATCAGATCATTCTACTAATGATGTGACCTTGTTAATCAAATAACAACTCCTTGTTCATGGTTAGGAAACATAACCATCTTTGATTAACGAGCTAGTCAAGTAGAGGCATACTAGTGACACTCTGTTGGTCTATGTATTCACACATGTATTATGTTTCCGGTTAATACAATTCTAGCATGAATAATAAACATTTATCATGATATAAGGAAATAAATAATAACTTTATTATTGCCTCTAGGGCATATTTCCTTCAGTCTCCCACTTGCACTAGAGTCAATAATCTAGATTACACAGTAATGATTCTAACACCCATGGAGCCTTGGTGCTGATCATGTTTTGCTCGTGGAAGAGGCTTAGTCAACGGGTCTGCAACATTCAGATCCGTATGTATCTTGCAAATCTCTATGTCTCCCACCTGGACTAGATCCCGGATGGAGTTGAAGCGTCTCTTGATGTGTTTGGTTCTTTTGTGAAATCTGGATTCCTTTGCCAAGGCAATTGCACCAGTATTGTCACAGAAGATTTTCATTGGACCCGATGCACTAGGTATGACACCTAGATCGGATATGAACTCCTTCATCCAGACTCCTTCGTTCGCTGCTTCCGAAGCAGCAATGTACTCCGCTTCACATGTAGATCCCGCTACGACGCTTTGTTTAGAACTGCACCAACTGACAGCTCCACTGTTTAAAGTAAACACGTATCCGGTTTGCGATTTAGAATCGTCCGGATCGGTGTCATAGCTTGCATCAACGTAACCTCTTACGGTGAGCTCTTTGTCACCTCCATATACGAGAAACATATCCTTAGTCCTTTTCAGGTATTTCAGGATGTTCTTGACCGCTGTCCAGTGATCCATTCCTGGATTACTTTGGTACCTCCCTGCTAAACTTATAGCAAGGCACACATCAGGTCTGGTACACAGCATTGCATACATGATAGAGCCTATGGCTGAAGCATAGGGAACATCTTTCATTTTCTCTCTATCTTCTGCAGTGGTCGGGCATTGAGTCTTACTCAACTTCACACCTTGTAGCACAGGCAAGAACCCTTTCTTTGCTTGATCCATCTTGAACTTCTTCAAAATTTTGTCAAGGTATGTGCATTGTGAAAGTCCAATTAAGCGTTTTGATCTATCTCTATAGATCTTTATGCCTAATATGTATGCAGCTTCCCCGAGGTCTTTCATCGAAAAACTTTTATTCAAGTATCCCTTTATGCTATCCAGAAATTCTATATCATTTCCAATTAGCAATATGTCATCCACATATAATATCAGAAATGCTACAGAGCTCCCACTCACTTTCTTGTAAATACAGGCCTCTCCAAAAGTCTGTATAAAGCCAAATGCTTTGATCACACTATCAAAGCGTTTATTCCAACTCCGAGATGCTTGCACCAGTCCATAAATGGATCGCTGGAGTTTGCATACTTTGTTAGCTCCTTTTGGATCGACAAAACCTTCTGGTTGTACCATATACAACTCTTCTTCCAGAAATCCATTCAGGAATGTAGTTTTGACATCCATCTGCCATATTTCATAATCATAAAATGCGGCAATTGCTAACATAATTCTGACGGACTTAAGCATCGCTACGGGTGAGAAAGTCTCATCGTAGTCAACCCCTTGAACTTGCCGAAAACCTTTCGCGACAAGTCGAGCTTTATAGACAGTAATATTACCGTCAGCGTCAGTCTTTTTCTTGAAGATCCATTTATTCTCAATTGCTTGCCGATCATCGGGAAAGTCAACCAAAGTCCATACTTTGTTCTCATACATGGATCGCATCTCAGATTTCATGGCCTCAAGCCACTTTGCGGAATCTGGGCTCACCATCGCTTCTTCATAGTTCGTAGGTTCATCATGATCTAGCATCATGACTTCCAGAACTGGATTACCGTACCACTCTGGTGCGGATCTCACTCTGGTTGATCTACGTGGTTCAGTAGTATCTTGATCTGAAGCTTCGTGATCATCATCATTAGCTTCCTCACTGATTGGCATAGGTGTCGCAGAAACAGTTTTCTGTGATGAACTATTTTCCAATAAGGGAGTAGGTATAGTTACCTCGTCAAGTTCTACTTTCCTCCCACTCACTTCTTTCGAGAGAAACTCCTTCTCTAGAAATGATCCATTCTTAGCAATGAATGTCTTGCCTTCGGATCTGTGATAGAAGGTATACCCAACAGTTTCCTTTGGGTATCCTATGAAGACACATTTCTCCGCTTTGGGTTCGAGCTTATCAGGTTGAAGCTTTTTTACATAAGCATCGCAGCCCCAAACTTTAAGAAACGACAACTTTGGTTTCTTGCCAAACCATAGTTCATAAGGCGTCGTCTTAACGGATTTTGATGGTGCCCTATTTAACGAGAATGCGGCCGTCTCTAAAGCATAACCCCAAAACGATAGCGGTAAATCAGTAAGAGACATCATGGATCGCACCATATCTAGTAAAGTGCGATCACGACGTTCGGACACACCATTACGCTGTGGTGTTCCGGGTGGCGTGAGTTGCGAAACTATTCCACAATTTTTCAAATGTATACCAAACTCGTAACTCAAATATTCTCCTCCACGATCAGATCGTAGAAACTTTATTTTCTTGTTACGATGATTTTCAACTTCACTCTGAAATTCTTTGAACCTTTCAAATGTTTCAGATTTATGTTTCATTAAGTAGATATACCCATATCTGCTTAAATCATCTGTGAAGGTGAGAAAATAACGATATCCGCCATGAGCCTCAATATTCATCGGACCACATACATCGGTATGTATGATTTCCAACAAATCTGTTGCTCTCTCCATAGTACCGGAGAACGGTGTTTTAGTCATCTTGCCTATGAGGCACGGTTCGCAAGTACCAAGTGATTCATAATCAAGTGATTCCAAAAGCCCATCAGTATGGAGTTTCTTCATGCGCTTTACACCGATATGACTTAAACGGCAGTGCCACAAATAAGTTGCACTATCATTATTAACTTTGCATCTTTTGGCTTCTACATTATGAATATGTGTATCACTATCTTCGAGATTCAACAAGAATAGACCACTCTTCAAAGGTGCATGACCATAAAAGATATTATTCATATAAATAGAACAACCATTATTCTCTGATTTAAATGAATAATTGTCTCGCATTAAACAAGATCCAGATATAATGTTCATGCTCAACGCTGGCACCAAATAACAATTATTTAGGTCTAATATTAATCCCGAAGGTAGATGTAGAGGTAGCGTGCCGACCGCGATCACATCGACTTTGGAACCGTTTCCCACGCGCATCGTCACCTCGTCCTTTGCTAGTGTCCGCTTATTCCGTAGTCCCTGTTTCGAGTTGCAAATATTAGCAACAGAACCAGTATCAAATACCCAGGTGCTACTGCGAGCTCTAGTAAGGTACACATCAATAACATGTATATCACATATACCTTTGCTCACTTTGCCATCCTTCTTATCCGCCAAATACTTGGGGCAGTTCCGCTTCCAGTGACCAGTCTGCTTGCAGTAGAAGCACTCAGTTTCAGGCTTGGGTCTAGCCTTGGGTTTCTTCTCCTGAGCAGCAACTTGCTTGCTGTTCTTCTTGAAGTTTCCCTTCTTCTTCCCTTTGCCCTTTTTCTTGAAACTAGTGGTTTTGTTAACCATCAACACTTGATGCTCCTTCTTGATTTCTACCTCCGCAGCTTTCAGCATTGCGAAGAGCTCGGGAATAGTCTTGTTCATCCCTTGCATATTATAGTTCATCACGAAGCTCTTGTAGCTTGGTGGTAGTGATTGGAGAATTCTGTCAATGACGCAATCATCTGGAAGATTAACTCCCATCTGAATCAAGTGATTATTATACCCAGACATTTTGAGTATATGCTCACTGACAGAACTGTTTTCCTCCATCTTACAGCTATAGAACTTATTGGAGACTTCATATCTCTCAATTCGGGCATTTGCTTGAAATATTAACTTCAACTCCTGGAACATCTCATATGCTCCATGACGTTCAAAACGTCGTTGAAGTCCCGATTCTAAGCCGTAAAGCATGGCACACTGAACTATCGAGTAGTCATCAGCTTTGCTCTGCCAGACGTTCATAACATCTGGTGTTGCTCCAGCAGCAGGCCTGTCACCCAGCGGTGCTTCCAGGACGTAATTCTTCTGTGCAGCAATGAGGATAATCCTCAGGTTACGGACCCAGTCCGTGTAATTGCTACCATCATCTTTCAACTTTGCTTTCTCAAGGAACGCATTAAAATTCAACGGAACAATAGCACGAGCCATCTATCTACAAGCAACATAAACAAGCAAGATACTATCAGGTACTAAGTTCATGATAAGTTTAAGTTCAGTTAATCAAATTACTTAGGAACTCCCACTTAGATAGACATCCCTCTAATCCTCTAAGTGATCACGTGATCCAAATCAACTAAACCATAACCGATCATCACGTGAGATGGAGTAGTTTTCAATGGTGAACATCGTCATGTTGATCATATCTACTATATGATTCACGCTCGACCTTTCGGTCTCTGTGTTCCGAGGCCATATCTGCATATGCTAGGCTCGTCAAGTATAACCTGAGTATTCTGCGTGTGCAAAACTGGCTTGCACCCGTTGTAGATGGACGTAGAGCTTATCACACCTGATCATCACGTGGTGTCTGGGCACGACGAACTTTGGCAACGGTGCATACTCAGGGAGAACACTTCTTGATAATTTAGTGAGAGATCATCTTATAATGCTACCGTCAATCAAAGCAAGATAAGATGCATAAAAGGATAAACATCACATGCAATCAATATAAGTGATATGATATGGCCATCATCATCTTGTGCTTGTGATCTCCATCTCCGAAGCACCGTCATGATCACCATCGTCACCGGCGCGCCACCTTGATCTCCATCGTAGCAACGTTGTCGTCTCGCCAATCTTATGCTTCCACGACTATTACTACCGTTTAGTAATCTAGTAAAGCATTACATCGCGATTGCATTGCATACAATAAAGCGACAACCATATGGCTCCTGCCAGTTGCCGATAACTCGGTTACAAAACATGATCATCTCATACAATAAAATCAGCATCATGCCTTGACCATATCACATCACAACATACCCTGCAAAAACAAGTTAGACGTCCTCTACTTTGTTGTTGCAAGTTTTACGTGGCTGCTACGGGCTTAAGTAAGAACTCATCTCACCTACGCATCAAAACCACAACGATAGTTCGTCAAATAGACTCCGTTTTAACCTTCTCAAGGACCGGGCGTAGTCACACTTGGTTCAACTAAAGTTGGAGAGACAGTCTTCCGCAAGCCATCTATGTGCAAAGCACGTCGAGGGAACCGGTCTCGCGTAAGAGTACGCGTAAGGTTGGTCCGGATCGTCTCAACCAACAATACCGCCGAACCAAAGTATGACATGCTGGTAGGCAGTATGACTTGTATCGCCCACAACTCACTTGTGTTCTACTCGTGCATATAACATCAAACCATAAAACCTAGGCTCGGATGCCACTGTTGGGGAACGCAGTAATTTCAAAAAATTTCCTACGCACACGCAAGATCATGGTGATGCACAGCAACGAGAGGGGAGAGTGTTGTCTACGTACCAACGCAGACCGACTGCGGAAGCGATCACACAACATAGAGGAAGTAGTCGTACGTCTTCTTCCCGATCCGACCGATCCAAGCACCGTTACTCCGGCACCTCCGAGTTCTTAGCACACGTTCAGCTCGATGACGTTCCTCGGGCTCCGATCCAGCAAAGCGTCGAGGAAGAGTTCCATCAGCACGACGGCGTGATGACGATCTTGATGTACTACCGACGCAGGGCTTCGCCTAAGCACTCCAACGGTACGATCGAGGTGGAATTTGGTGGCAGGGGGCACCGCACACGGCTAAGGAACGATCTCAAGGATCAAGTTGTGTGTCTATGGGGTGCCCCCTGCCCCCGTATATAAAGGACCAGGGGCAGGGGGTTCGGCCGGCTAGGAGGGAGGCGCAGGGAGGAGTCCTACTCCTACCGGGAGTAGGACTCCTTCCCCCAAATCCTATTCCTAATAGGACTCTTCGGGAGAAAGAGAAGAGAGGGGGGCCGGCCCCTTCTCCTAGTCCTAATAGGACTAGGGAAGGGGGGTTCGGCCGGCTAGCCTGTGGGCTGCCCCTTCTCTCTTTTCCACTAAGGCCCAATAGGCCCATTTGCCTCCCGGGGGGTTCCGGTAACCCTCCCGGTAATCCGGTAAAATCCCGATTTCACCCGGAACACTTCCGGTGCCCAAACATAGGCTTCCAATATATCAATCTTTACGTCTCGACCATTCCGAGACTCCTCGTCATGTCCGTGATCTCATCCGGGACTCCGAACAACCTTCGGTACATCAAAATGCATAAACTCATAATAACTGTCATCGTAACGTTAAGCGTGCGGACCCTACGGTTCGAGAACAATGTAGACATGACCGAGACACGTCTCCGGTCAATAACCAATAGCGGGACCTGGATGCCCATATTGGCTCCTACATATTCTACGAAGATCTTTATCGGTCAGACCGCATAACAACATACGTTGTTCCCTTTGTCATCGGTATGTTACTTGCCCGAGATTCGATCGTCGGTATCCAATACCTAGTTCAATCTCGTTACCGGCAAGTCTCTTTACTCGTTCCGTAATACATCATCTCACAACTAACTTATTAGTTGCAGTGCTTGCAAGGCTTATGTGATGTGCATTACCGAGAGGGCCCAGAGATACCTCTCCGACAATCGGAGTGACAAACCCTAATCTCGAAATACGCCAACCCAACATCTACCATTGGAGACACCTGTAGTACTCCTTTATAATCACCCAGTTACGTTGTGACGTTTGGTAGTACCCAAAGTGTTCCTCCGGTAAACGGGAGTTGCATAATCTCATAGTTATAGGAACATGTATAAGTCATGAAGAAAGCAATAGCAACATACTAAACGATCGGGTGCTAAGCTAATGGAATGGGTCATGTCAATCAGATCATTCTACTAATGATGTGACCTTGTTAATCAAATAACAACTCCTTGTTCATGGTTAGGAAACATAACCATCTTTGATTAACGAGCTAGTCAAGTAGAGGCATACTAGTGACACTCTGTTGGTCTATGTATTCACACATGTATTATGTTTCCGGTTAATACAATTCTAGCATGAATAATAAACATTTATCATGATATAAGGAAATAAATAATAACTTTATTATTGCCTCTAGGGCATATTTCCTTCACATACTTTCACTAGTGCAAGTTCTCTCAACAATAATAACATATTTGGATCATATAACTATCCCTCAACATGCAACAAAGAGTCACTCCAAAGTCACTAATAGTGGAGAACAAACGAAGAGATTATTGTAGGGTACGAAACCACCTCAAAGTTATTCTTTCGGATCAATCTATTCAAGAGTTCGTACTAGAATAACACATTAAGACACAAATCAACCAAAACCCTAATGTCACCTAGATACTCCAATGTCACCTCAAGTATCCATGGGTATGATTATACGATATGCATCACACAATCTTAGATTCATCTATTCAAACCAACACAAAGTACTTCAAAGAGTGCCCCAAAGTTTCTACCGGAGAGTCAAGACGAAAACGTGTGCCAACCCCTATGCTATGCATAGGTTCATGGGCGGAGCCCGCAAGTTGATCACCAAAATATACATCAAGTGGATCAATCGAATACCCCATTGTCACCACGGGTATCCCATGCAAGACATACATCAAGTGTTCTCAAATCCTTAAAGACTCAATCCGATAAGATAACTTCAAAGCGAAAACTCAATCCATTACAAGAGAGTAGACGGGGGAGAAACATCATAAGATCCAACTATAATAGCAAAGCTCGCGATAGATCAAGATCGTATCACCTCAAGAACACAAGAGAGAGAGAGAGATCAAACACATAACTACGGGTACATACGCTCAGCCCCGAGGGAGAACTACTCCCTCCTCGTTATGGAGAGCGCCGGGATGATGAAGATGGCCACCGGAGAGGGATTCCCCCTCCGGCAGGGTGCTGGAACGGGTCTAGATTGGTTTTCGGTGGCTACGGAGGCTTCTGGCGGCGGAACTCCCGATCTATTGTGCTCCTCGAAGTTTTTAGGGTATATGGGTATATATAGGAGGAAGAAGTACGTCGATGGATCTCCGGGTTGTCCACGAGGCAAGGGCGCGCCCCCCACCCTCGTGGGCAGCCCGGGACTCTCCTGGTCCATCTCCGATACTCCGCGGGCTTCTTCTGGTCCAAAAATAAGTTCCGTGAAGTTTCAGGTCAATTGGACTCCGTTTGATTTTCCTTTCTGTGATACTCTAAAACATGGAAAAAAACAGAAACTGGCACTAGGTTCTGGGTTAATAGGTTAGTACCAAAAATAATATAAAAGTGCATAATAAAGCCCATAAACATCCAAAAAAGATAATATAATAGCATGGAACAATAAAAAATTATAGATACGTTGGAGATGTATCAAGGGAGAATAGAGATATGGTCTGGAGACCTTGAACTTGGCTCATGAACTATTTCCATTATAGTTGGATTTATGCGTCCAAGCACATTGGTACAAGATAATGCAAAAAGCAACCGGCTATTTGACATGCCATACCCGAAGGCGGATTGCGAGTGGGTCCTGAAAACGGTTAGCATCTAGGGCTTCCCATGTACGCATGTGCTCCGTGTCAATCCGGTGTGTTTGTCCTTTGACGGGGTCGTTAATCAGGCCGTCGAAGGAGGCCCCCGTAGGAGAAACCTCATCAGGATTGGGACGGAGGCCGAATTGCTAATCGAGTTCCTGACGAGTTGCGCTGTCCTGTTGCAGTGTGGTCCAGACCCTCTTAATGATGTCTAGGGGCTCGACAGCTAGATTATGCTGCTGCTTGAGAAGGCCACTTTGTACCTCTGCTGCTAGGGCGGTGGTGTGCTCCTCTGTCCGAAGGGAGCGTTCTGTGTTTCCGTTGGCTATTATGACGCCGTGCGGACTGGGCATCTTCAGCTTGAGATAGGCATAGTGTGGTACCGTGTTGAATCTAGCAAACACGGTTCGTCCGAGTAATGTGTGGTAGCCACTACGGAAGGGGACGATATCGAAGATTAACTCCTCGCTTCGGAAGTTATCCAGGGAACCGAAGACCACCTCCAGCGTAATTGAGCCTGTGCAACGAGCCTCAATGCCTGGTATGACTCCTTTAAAGGTAGTCTTTGTGGGTTTGGTTCGTGAGGGATTAATTCCCATCTTTCGCACTGTATCCTGATAGAGCAGGTTGAGGCTGCTACCGCCGTCCATTAGGACTCATGTTAGGTGAAATCCGTCAATGATTGGGTCGAGGAACAGTGCGGCTGAGCCGCCATGCCGGATACTAGTTGGATGATCTCGACGATCGAAGGTGATCGGGAATGACGACCACGGATTGAATTTTGGGGCGACTGGCTCTACCGCGTAGACATCCCTAAGTGCTCGCTTGCAGTCCCTTTTGGGGATGTGTGTAGCCTATATCATGTTCACCATTTTGACTTGAGGGGGAAATTTCTTCTGCCCTCCGGTGTTCGGCTGCCGGGGCTCTTCGTCCTTGTCCTCACTTTGTGATCCCTTTTCTTTGTTTTCGGCATTTAACTTGCCAACCTGTTTGAAAACCCAACGGTCTCTGTTGGTGTGATTGGCTTGTTTGTCTGGGGTACCATGTATTTGGCACGGACGATCGAGTATGTGATCCAGGCTGGATGGACGCTCGCTGTTCCTTTTGTAGGGCTCCTTTCGCTGTCCGGACTTGGAGCCGCATCCGGCGATAACGGTGGTGTCGTCGGTTTTGTCGCCATTGCTTCGGCGTTTGTGTCTGTTGCGCCGGATCTTTCTGGAGCTGTTCTTGGCCTCGGAGGGGCCTGTCTCGCTGGCTGTGTTTTTGCTACGAGTCAGCCAGTTGTCCTGTCTCGCGCAAAAGCGGGTCATGAGTGCCGTAAGGGCTGCCATGGACTTCGGTTTCTCTTGGCCAAGGTGGCGTGCTAGCCATTCGTCATGGATGCTGTGTTTGAAGGCCGATAGGGCTTCGGCATCCGGACAGTCAACGATCTGGTTCTTTTTGGTTAGGAACCTAGTCCAAAATTTTCTGGCTGATTCTCTAGGTTGTTGAACTATGTGGCTTAAATCATTGGCATCGGGTGGCCGGACATATGTACCTTGGAAGTTGTCAAGAAAGGCCTCTTCCAGATCCTCCCAGCTGCCGATGCAATTCTCGGGCAGGCTATTCAGCCAGTGTCTAGCTGGCCCTTTGAGTTTCAGTGGGAGGTATTTGATGGCATGGAGGTCGTCTCCCCGGGTCATGTGGATGTGGAGAATAAAGTCCTCAATCCATACTACGGGGTTGGTAGTTCCGTCGTATGATTCAATATTGATGGGCTTGAATCCCTCGGGGAATTCATGATCCAGCACCTCGTCTGTGAAGCAGAGAGGGTGTGCAACGCCTCTATATCGGGCCGCATCACGGTGCACCTTCGATGGAGTGCGTCTGCGGTTATCGGCCCGGGTGTGACTAGGTTTGTCACGCCCGAATAGGTAGCCATCATCCCGAGTTGGGAAGCGTCCTCGCGATCCGTAGATTGATCTGGTGTGTTCTGCTCTGCGGTCCAGCTCGTGCCGAAGGTCGTATGTAAGGTCCCGAGCTGTTTTGTCCCTGTTTTTGTGAGGTAGTGGGGTGGGCTGTTGTTCGGCCTGAGTTGCCGCTTTATCCTGACCACGGGGTGGTCAGTCCGCCGCACTATCTCGACCGCGTGGTGGCCAGCCCGCATTGCGTGAGGGAGGTATGGGATTTAGTGCCTCCTCATCGAACTGAGGTAGCAGTCTACGCTTTGGGTAACTCTTGGCTGGGCGCTTGAGGCCGTATTCTTCGGCTGCCAGGACACCAGTCCACCTGTCAATGAGCAGGACTTGATCGGCCTGAAGTTGCTGCTACTTCTTCTTCAGGCTTCTCGCAGTGGCTATTAGCTGATGCTTGAAGCGCTCCTGCTCGAGGGGTGCCTCAGGCACGATGAAGTCCTCATTGCCGAGGCTCTCATCATCCTGGGAGACTGGACAACAACTATCATCATCTGGGTCATTGGGCATGGTCTGATTATCAGGGTTATCTTGCCCGTTGTCTTGTTCCTCCTGTTCGGATGCAGCCCAGACAGGGTCTTCGTTATTTTCGGCGTCGCCCGAAGTGCTATTCTCTCCGGTGCCAGTATTCCCATCGTTTGAGCGACGAGGCTTACATATGCGTTTAGGGCGCCGTCGCTTGGACTGTGTCTCAGGAGGTTTATTCGCAACTGGATCTCCTTTGTCATCGTCGCTAGATTTTTAGGTGTGTCGACCATGTACACATCGTACGAAGATGTGGCCGTCCAACATCTCATAAATGGTGGGTTTTGTCCTTGCTCCTGGTCGGCATCGTCGTCCATACGATTGATGTTTTCGGAGCCGTAATCAAGCATGTTGGTTAAATCATCGACAGTGGCTATGAAGTGGGTGGCGGGTGGGAAACATAATTTCCCATCACCAGCCTCTGGCTCGAACCGAACATAGTTCGGTTGTGAGTCCTTCTCTAAGGACAGGTTCTTTAAAGAGTTTAGCACATCACCCAAGTGTGAATGCTGGAAGATGTCTGCGGCGCTAAATTCGAAAATCGATAACCGATCCAGCTCGATGTCCGCAGGCGTACCCGATTTGGAACTCATAGCTGGAAACGAGTCCAGAGTTCCATTGACGTAGATCTCACGGGGTGCCGAGTCTATTTGCGGCTCCAACACCGGGGACTCTGTGCCTTCGGATGGCATGATTTGCTCCGGTTCTAAGGCCGTTGCAGCGGTAGGGACCATCCGCTGGATGTGATCCGGTGGCAGATTTAGGTCATGTTCATCGGAGCGAGGGGGGCGATCGCTGCAGTGTCAAATCCATTGAAGATCAATTCTCCATAGATATCCATGACGTAGTTCAGGCTTCCAAACCTGACCTGGTGGCCAAGGGCATAGCTATCGATCTGCTCCAGATGGCTAGGCGAGTTGGCCCGCAGTATGAAGCCACCGAACATGAAAATCTGTCTGGGGAGGAAGGATTCTCCTTGGACAGCGTCGCTGTAGATGATTGAAGGAGCCATCGAACCTTTCATGGACGACACAGTGGAACTCTCAATGAAAGCACCAATGTCGGTGTCAAAACCGGCGGATCTCGGGTAGGGGGTCCCGAACTGTGTGTCTAGGATCAATGGTAACAGGAGACAGGGGACACAATGTTTACCCAGGTTCGGGCCCTCTCTATGGAGGTAATACCCTACGTCATGTTTGATTGATATTGATGAATATGGGTGTTACAAGAGTTGATCTACCACGAGATCGTGATGGCTAAATCCTAAAATCCTAGCCTATATGACTATGGTAATGAATGTGTCCTTTCCGGACTATCCCCTCCGGTTTATATAGACATCGAGGGGATCTAGGGTTTACATAGAGTCGGTTACATAAGAAGGAATCTTCATAGTCAGTCGCCAAGCTTGCCTTCCACGCCAAGGAGAGTCCAATCCGGACTCAGGTATAGTCTTCGGCCTTCATGTCTTCACAGCCCATCAGTCCGGCCCATGGATAACAGGCCGGACGCCCGAGGACCCCTTAGTCTAGGACTCCCTCAGCGGCCCTGAAAGAGGCCCTGGCCGAAGTCGAGGGGAAAGCTGTCAAGGAGCAGGCCGCTCACAAGAAGCTGAAGGCCCGGCTGGACGAGGTCGAGCAAGAGCTCTAGGACGCGGTGAAGAAGTACGATACCCTGGAGGGCGAAGTTTCGGCTCGAGGGACCAAACTCTCCATGGCTCGTCAAAGCACGGAAGCAGCCCGGGTTGAAGGCCAGGGTGACCCCCAGGAGATCCAAGAGGCCAGGAAGATCGCGACGGGTAAGGCGTTTAGTATGCAAAGCAAATATATAAAGAAGTATTTCTTACTAACCCGGATTCGGAGTTCTCCGGGAGCCTTCACAGACCTACCGCGCAGTGTGTCCGACGCCGCGAAGTTCTTCCGAGCCGAAGAAGGGAGCTCCACGGAGTAATTGTTCTCATTGCAGTATCTTGCACCAGAGCATCCCTTGCCCTTCACCGATCAGCTAAAGTAGCTGGTGGAGCCGCATAGGGTGGCCGAACTGGCCATGAAGGATTTCATAATCCGGCTGTGGCCAGCCGAAGCTGTGTCTGGCAGCTGCTTCGGACTCGTGAAGCGGTTGGTGGATGCCTGTCATCAGCTGGATGTCCTCAAGCGATCGGCATGCATTGAAGGTGCGCGCATGGCCTTCGCCCGCTGCAAAATGTGGTGGGTGAAGATGGATGCCGTCGAGCTGACCAAGGGGCCGCTGGAGGGCAAGGAGCACCGCACACCCGAGCGCTATTTTGCAGATGTCCTAGAGGGGTCTCGCATTGTAGCAACGTAGTGTTTGCAGGATATTATCTTTGAATGAATTTATTGAAGTTCCTGCTACTTTGTATGATAGAACAAAGTGGGTTTGTGATATAATGCTTGTTATGTTTTAAAATTTTACCTCCTGTGCGGCCGTGTTGTATGAAATCTGAGGGTTAACCAGTCGTCGGCTTCTGTCCCCATGTAGGTAGTACGGAGGTGTTAGGGGTGGAATCTAAACAATCTTGATCCAATTATATGGCCCTTGAAGGAGTTGTTTAGCGCAACGAACTAGGCAACAAGACTATGCGGCTTTAACGCCCTCACTTAGCCATAGGAGTTCGACAATATAAACATGGGCGCAGCCCCTAGTTTCTGAACTAGAGTGCTATAAGCGTCTGATCGGGAAGTACCGATGCTTTGCGTAATGCAGAAGAAATCTCCAATGATTTACAACCTCCGAACAGCTGACCGGCTCTCGCCACATCATGACAGTCAGTTTTTGGCTTTCTCTACCGAGGTGCTCCTTTGGATAAACCAAGGCACAATCGCAGTAGTTCTACCTTTACTACCTTAGCTGATATAGCGGAACGTAAGGTAGCAAGCACAGGAGCCGAGCAACCCAACTATTGACCAAAGACATGATTCGGAGCCAATGCATATAATGCTATATTCGGGGTGCCGAACTATACTCTAAAAAGTGTTCGGACTTTTGTGGCCGTGGTGTGGGGTGCTATGAAGCCCCTGGCAAACATCAAACGTATCAAAGTGTGCAGGTGCTACCTGATAGGGTTTACCAGAAAAGAAAAGACAAAAAGGGAAGAAAAAGAAGAACAAGTGATAAGCTAGGGCCATAAAATTTGAGCCGCAAAATGTTCTTATTATAATTTCATTGGTGCATTAAAGCACGTTTATACAAGTAATGCAATAAGCAGGAGGCTAGTTACTATGCCTTAACCAAGGGAGAAGCTGCACGTGGGTCCTGAAAAAAAGGTAGAGTGATTGTTAACGAAACCGCCTACAGAAGTCCCCCATATGCTTGTGTTTCTTGCCGCCTTGGTGTGTTTGTCCTTCAAGAGTACCGACGATCAGGCCATCAGATGGGGCCTGCGAGATTGAAGCCTGAAAAGGAAACAAATAAAAGTGAAAGTATGTGTGTATCAGGTGTTGGTTGAGCCGCATTATGGATCACAAGCTAGCTATGCCTTCGTCGATGCCCATGGAATTTTGAGTGCGTAGTTATGTACGCGCAGTGCGAATGCCACTACTTGATCAGGACTGACACGGAGGCCTAATTGCTAGTCTAGCTCTTGACGAGCCGAGATGTCCTGCTGCAGGGTAGTTCAGACCCTTTTGAAGATGTCTGTGGACTCGACAGCCGAATTAAGGTTCTGCTTGAGAAGGCCGCTCTGTACTTTTGTTGCTAAGACAGTTGTGTGCTCTTCTGTACGGAGGGAGCATTCTGTGTTTCCATTGACTGTTATGACGCCACGTGGACCGGGCATCTTGATCTTGGGATAAGCATAGTGTGGCACTATGTTAAATCGGGTGAATGCGGTCCGTCCGAGTAGTGCGTGATAGCCGCTGCGAAAGGGGACTGTGTCAAAGATTAACTCCTTGCTTCGGAAATTGTCCGGAGATCCGAAGACGACTTCTAGCGTGATTGAGCCCATACAGCGGGCCTCTACACCTGGTATGACTCCTTTGAAGGTAGTATTTGTGGGTTTGATCCACGATAGATTAATGCCCATTTTGCGCATTGTATCCTGGTAGAACAAGTTGAGGCTGCTACCACCATCCATCAGGACTCGCGTCAGGTGGAACCCATCAATTATTGGGTCCAGGACCAGTGCGGCTGAACCGCCGTGATGGATACTGGTCGGATGATCCCGGCGATTGAAAGTGATTGGGCATGACGACCATGGATTAAGTTTTGGGCGACTGGCTCTATCGCGTAGACGTCCCTGAGCGTGCGCTTGCGCTCCCTCTTGGGGATGTGGGTAACATATATCATGTTCACCCTTTTAACCTGAGGGGGAAACTTCTTCTGTCCTGACGTCTAAGCGACGACGATAAGGAGGGATGTTCGGCGGCCGGGGCTCCTCGTCATCGTCCTTGCTTTGCGATCCCTTGTCCTTGTGTTCAACATTTAACTTGCCGGCCTGTTTAAAAACCCAACAATCTCTATTTGTGTGATTGGGTGGCTTGTCCGAGGTGCCATAAATCTGGCACGGATGATCAAGTATGCGGTCCAAGCTAGATGGGCCTGAATTGTTCTTTTGAAACGGCTTCTTCCGCTGACCGGACTTAGAGCCACTGAATCCGCCATTGACCGCCATATCCTCGATGTTGTCATTGTTGTTTCGTCCCTTGTATCTGTTGCGTCGAGACTTGTCTTTGTTATTTTTAACTTCAGGGGTGCCGGTGTCGCTTGCATTGTTTTTGCTACGGGCCAGCCAACTATCCTCACCCACGCAAAAGTGGGTCATGAGTGCCGTAAGGGCTGCCATAGATTTTGGCTTTTCTTGGCCGAGGTGGCGGGCGAGCCATTCATCGCGGATGGTAAGTTTAAAGGCCGCTAGGGCTTCAGCATCCGGACAGTCAATGATCTGGTTCTTTTTGGTTAGGAACCTAGTCCAGAATTTCCTGGCTGACACTCCAGGTTGTTGAACTATGTGGCTTAAGTCATCGGCGTCTGGTAGCCGGACATATGTACCTTGGAAGTTGTCGAGGAAGGCTTCTTCCAAGTCTTCCCAGCCGCCAATAGAGTTTTTAGGCAGGTTGTTTAACCAGTGCCGAGCTAGTCCTTTAAGCTTTAGAGGGAGGTATTTGATAGCATGGAGGTCATCTCCGCGGGCCATATGTATATGGAGAATGAAGTCTTCAATCCATACCGCGGGGTCTGTGGTTCCGTCGTATGATTCTAAGTTCACGGGTTTGAACCCCTCTAGGAATTCCTCGGTGCCGAGGCTCGCCTCGTCCTCGGAGAGTGGAAGATAATTGTTGTCCTCTGAGTCTTCATGTGTGGCCTGTTTTCCAGGGCTGACCTGCCCGTCTTCCCGTTCATCTTGCTCAGTAGCTATGTCAACGAGGTCTTCGTTGTCTTCGGCACCTTCCGGAGTATTATCTTCTCCTGTGCCGGTGTCGCTGTCTCTACTGCAGTGTGACAGAGCGCCGCCGCTAACGCCGATGCTTTGATTGTATTTCGGAAGGTTTATCATCTACTGGGTCTTCCTTGTCATCGCCGTTGTTCTCCTTTGGTGCATCCACCATGTATACATCATACAAGGAAGTGGCCATCTAGCGTCCGGTGAACAGCGGGTTCTGGGCCTCTTCTTCTCCGGTATCGTCTTCAATACCATTGATGTCGTCGGAGCCGTAATCAAGCATGTTGGTTAAATCCTCGACAGTGCTTATAAAGTGGGTGGCGGGTGGGGAGAAAAATTTTCCGCCATCAGCCCCTAGTTTGAACCGGACATAGTTCGACTATGGATCCCCGCCAAGGACATGTTCTTTAATGAGTTCAGCACATCGCCCAAGGGTGAGTGCTGGAAGATGTCTGCGGCGCTGAACTCGAAGATCGATAAACGATCAAGTTCAGCGTCCGCGGGCTCACATGGTTCGGAACTTACGGCCGGAGACGAGTCCGGAGTTCCGGTGACACAGATATCGTGTGAGGTTAAGTCCATGTGCGGCTCCAACGCCGGGGAATCTATGGCCTCCGTGGTGGGGTTGAGCCTCCGATCCTTGGATGGCGCAGTATGCTCCGGATCTAAGGCCGGAGCGGTTGCAGGAGCTATCTCCTGAATGTGGTCCGATGACAGATTGAGGTCATGTTCATCAAGGTGACCAGGAGCGGTCGCCGCAGTCTCAAATCTGGCGAAGATCAAATCTCCACGGATGTCTGCGACATAGTTCAAGATCCCAAATCTGACCTGATGGCCACGAGCGTAGCTTTCGATCTGCTCCAGATGGCCAAGCGAGTTGGCCCGCAGTGCGAAGCCGCCGAACACGAAGATCTGTCTGGGGAGGAAGACTCCCCCCTAGACAGTATCTTATATACGATTGAAGGAGCCATCGAACCTGTTGACGACGGCACAATGGAAATCTCAATGAAAGCACCAATGTCGGTGTAAAAACCGGCAGATCTCGGGTACGGGGTCCCGAACTGTGCGTCTAAGGTCGAGGGTAACAGGAGACAGGGGACATGATGTTTACCCAGGTTCGGGCCCTCTCTATGGAGGTAATACCCTACGTCTTGCTTGATTGATATTGATGAATATGAGTATTACAAGAGTTGATCTACCTCGAGATCGTAATGGCTAAACCCTAGAGGCCTAGCTTGTATGGCTATGGTAATGAATATATCTCCCCCTCCGAACTAAGTCCTCCGGTTTATATAGATGATACGTCTCCAACGTATCTATAATTTTTTATTGTTCCATGCTATTATATTATCACTCTTGGATGTATATGCATTTATAAGCTATTTTATATGATTTTTGGGACTAACCTATTAACCTAGAGCCCCGTGCCAGTTTCTGTTTTTTTCCTTGTTTTAGAGTATCGCGGAAAAGGAAAATCAAATGGAGCCCAATTGACCTGAAACTTCACGGAACTTATTTTTGGACCAGAAGAAGCCCACGGAGTATCGGAGATGGACCAGAGGAGTCCCGGGCTGCCCACGAGGGTGGGGGGCGCGCCCACCCCCCTGGGCATGCCCCTTGCCTCGTGGACAGCCCGGAGATCCACCGACGTACTTCTTCCATCTATATATACCCTAAAAACTTCGGGGAGCAGAATAAATCGGGAGTTCCACCGCCAGAAGCCTCAGTAGCCACCGAAAACCAATCTAGACCCGTTCCGGCACCCTGCCGGAGGGGGAATCCCTCTCCGGTGGCCATCTTTATCATCCCGGTGCTCTCCATGACGAGGAGGGAGTAGTTCTCCCTCGGGACGGAGGGTATATACTAGTAGCTATGTGTTTGATCTCTCTCTCTCTCTCTCTCTCTCTCGTGTTCTTGAGGTGATACAATCTTGATGTATCGGGAGCTTTGCTATTATAGTTGGATGTTATGATGTTTCTCCGCCTCTACTCTCTTGTAATGGATTGAGTTTTCCCTTTGAAGTTATCTTATCGGATTGAGTCTTTAAGGATTTGAGAACACTTGATGTATGTCTTGCGTGGGATACCCGTGGTGACAATGGGGTATTCTATTGATCCACATGATGTATGTTTTGGTGATCAACTTGCGGGTTCCGCCCATGAACCTATGCATAGGGGTTGGCACACGTTTCCGTCTTGACTCTCCGGTAGAATCTTTGGGGTACTCTTTGAAGTTCTTTGTGTTGGTTTGAATAGATGAATCTGAGATTGTGTGATGCATATCGTATAATCATACCCACGGATACTTGAGGTGACATTGGACTATCTAGGTGACATTGAACCCAAGTAGAACCGTTGGGAAGACTTGGGGAAAGTCTTTTTGATCTTGGTGTAAAAAAACAGAAACTTTAGCGCTCACGAGAATTGCTGCCATTTTATTTGGACAGTGATATTTAGTTAATTCCTTTTGCATATGATTAATGGATAAATTCCTCACGTCCAGCAATTTATTTTAGAATTTTTGGGGTTCCAGAAGTTTGCGTTAGCTACAGATTACTACAGACTGTTCTGTTTTTGACAGATTCTGTTTTTCATGTGTTGTTTGCTTATTTTGATGAATCTATGGCTAGTAAAACAGTTTATAAACCATAGAGAAGTTGGAATACAGTAGGTTTAACACCAATATAAATAAATAATGAGTTCATTACAGTACCTTGAAGTGGTGTTTTATTTTCTTTCGCTAACGGAGCTCACGAGATTTTCTATTTTGAGTTTTGTGTTGTGAAGTTTACAAGTTTTGTGTTAAGTTTTGATGGATTATGGAACAAGGAGTGGCAAGAGCCTAAGCTTGGTGATGCCCAAGGCACCCCAAGGTATTATCCAAGGACACCAAAAAGGCTAAGCTTGGGGATCCCCTGGAAGGCATCCCCTCTTTCGTCTTCGTTCATCGGTAACTTTACTTGGAGCTATATTTTTATTCACCACATGATATGTGTTTTGCCTCGAGCGTCATTTTATTTTGTTTTGTTTTGCTTTATGTTTAAATAAAATACCAAGATCTGAAATTCTTAAATGTTAGAGAGTCTTCATATAGTTGCATAATTATTCGACTACTCATTGATCTTCACTTATATCTTTGGGAGTAGTTTGTTGTTGCTCTAGTGCTTCACTTATATCTTTTTAGAGCACGGTGGTGGTTTTATTTTATAGAAATTAATGAACTCTCATGCTTCACTTATATCATTTTGAGAGTCTTTAGAACATCATGGTAGTTTGCTTTGGTTATGAAACTAGTCCTAATATGATGGGCATCCAAGATGGATATAATAAAAACTTTCATATAAAGTGCATTGAATACTGTGAGAAGTTTGATACTTGATAATTGTTTTGAGATATGCAGATGGTGATATTAGAGTCATGCTAGTTGATTAGTTGTGAATTTGAGAAATACTTGTGTTGAAGTTTGTGATTCCCGTAGCCTGCACGTATGGTGAACCGTTATGTGACGAAGTCGGAGCATGATTTATTTATTGATTGTCTTCCTTATGAGTGGCGGTCGGGGACGAGCGATGGTCTTTTCCTACCAATCTATCCCCCTAGTAGCATGCGCGTAATACTCTGTTTCGATAACTAATAAATTTTGGCAATAAGTATGTGAGTTCTTTATGACTAATGTCGAGTCCATGGATTATACGCACTCTCACCCTTCCACCATGCCAGCCTCTCTAGTACCGCGCAACTTCCGCCGGTACCTTAAACCCACCATATACCTTCCTCAAAACAGCCACCATACCTACCTATTATGGCATTTCCATAGCCATTCCGAGCTATATTGCCATGCAACTTTCCACTGTTCCATTTATTATGACATGCTTCATCATTGTCATATAGCTTTGCATGATCATTTAGTTGACATCATATTTGTGGCAAAGCCACCGTTCATAATTCTTTCATACATGTCACTCATGAGTCATTGCACATCCCGGTACACCGTTGGAGGCATTTATACAGAGTCATATTTTGTTCTAAGTATCGAGTTGTAATTCTTGAGTTGAAGTAAATAAAAGTGTGATGATCATCATTATTAGAGCATTGTCCCAATGAGGAAAGGATGATGGAGACTATGATTCCCCCACAAGTCGGGAGGAGACTCCGGACGAAAAAAAAAGAGAAAAAAAAAGAGACCAAAAAAAGACAAGGCCCAAAAAAACAAAAAAATGAGAGAAAAAGAGAGAAGGGACAATGCTACTATCCTTTTACCACACTTGCGCTTCAAAGTAGCACCATGATCTTCATGATAGAGAGTCTCCTCTGTTATCACTTTCATATACTAGTGCGAATTTTTCATTATAGAACTTGGCTTGTATATTCCAATGATGGGCTTCCTCAAAATGCCCTAGGACTTCGTGAGCAAGCGAGTTGGATGCACACCCACTTAGTTCTTTTTGTTGAGCTTTCATATACTTATAGCTCTAGTGCATCCGTTGCATGGCAATCGATACTCACTCACATTGATATCTATTAACGGGCATCTCCATAGCCCATTGATACGCCTAGTTGATGTGAGACTATCTTCTCCTTTTTGTCTTCTCCACAACCAACATTCTATTCCACCTATAGTGCTATATCCATGGCTCACGCTCATGTATTGCGTGAAGATTGAAAAAGTTTGAGAACACCAAAAGTATGAAACAATTGCTTGGCTTGTCATCGGGGTTGTGCATGATTTAAATACTTTATGTGATGAAGATGGAGCATAGCCAGACTATATGATTTTGTAGGGATAACTTTCTTTGGCCATGTTATTTTGAGAAGACATAATTGCTTAGTTAGTATGCTTGAAGTATTATTATTTTTATGTCAATATTCAACTTTTGTCTCGAATCTTATGGATCTGAATATTCTTGCCACAATAAAGAGAATTACATGGATAAATATGTTAGGTAGCATTCCACATCAAAAATTCTGTTTTTATCATTTACCTACTCGAGGACGAGCAGGAATTAAGCTTTGGTATGCTTGATACGTGTCCAACCTATCTATAATTTTTCATTGTTCCATGCTATTATATTATCAACCTTGGATGTTTTATATGCATTTATAAGCTATTTTATATGATTTTTGGGACTAACCTATTAACCTAGAGCCCAGTGCCAGTTTCTGTTTTTTCCTTGTTTTACAGTATCGCAGAAAAGGAAAATCAAACGGAGTCCAATTGACCTGAAACTTCACGGAAATTATTTTTAGACCAAAAGAAGTCCATGGAGTATGGGAGATAGACCAGAGGAGTCCCGGGCTGCCCACGAGGGTGGGGGGCGCGCCCCCCTGCCTCGTGGAAAGCCTGGAGATCTACCGACATACTTCTTCCTCCTATATACACCCATATACCCTAAAAACTTCGGGCAGCAAAATAGATCGGGAGTTCCGTCGCCAGAAGCCTTCGTAGCCACCGAAAACCAGTCTTGACCCGTTTCGGCACCATGCCGGAGGGGGAATCCCTCTCCGGTGGCCATCTTCATCATCCCGGCGCTCTCGATGACGAGGAGGGAGTAGTTCTCCCTCGGGGCTGAGGGTATGTACCAGTAGATATGTGTTTGATCTCTCTCTCGTGTTCTTGAGGTGATACGATCTTGATGTATCGCGAGCTTTGCTATTATAGTTGGATGTTATGATGTTTCTCCCCCTCTACTCTCTTGTAATGGATTGAGTTTTCCCTTTGAAGTTATCTTATCGGATTGAGTCTTTAAGGATTTCAGAACACTTGATGTATGTCTTGCGTGGGATACCCGTGGTGACAATGGGGTATTCTATTGATCCACTTGATGTATGTTTTGGTGATCAACTTGTGGGTTCCTCCCATGAACCTATGCATAGGGGTTGGCACACATTTTCGTCTTCACTCTCTGGTAGAACCTTTGGGGCACTCTTCGAAGTTCTTTGTGTTGATTTGAATAGATGAATCTGAGATTGTGTGATGCATATCGTATAATCATACCCACGAATACTTGAGGTGACATTGGAGTATCTAGGTGACATTAGGGTTTTGGTTGATTTGTGTCTTAAGGTGTTATTCTAGTCTGAACTCTATGATAGATTGAACGGAAATAATAGCTTCATGTTATTTTACTACGGACTCTTGAATAGATCTATCAGAAAGGATAACTTTGAGGTGGTTTCGTACCCTACCATAATCTCTTCGTTTGTTCTCCGCTATTAGCGACTTTGGAGTGACTCTTTGTTGCATGTTGAGGGATAGTTATATGATCGAATTATGTTATTATTGTTGAGAGGACTTGCACTAGTCAAAGTATGAACCCTAGGCCTTATTTCCTAGCATTGCAATACCGTTTGTGCTCACTTTTATCATTAGTTACCTTGCTGTTCTTATATTTTCAGATTACAAAAACCTTTATCTACCATCCATATACCACTTGTATCACCATCTCTTCGCCGAACTAGTGCACCTATACAATTTACCTTTGTATTGGGTGTGTTGGGGACACAAGAGACTCTTTGTTATTTGGTTGCAGGGTTTCTTGAGAGAGACCATCTTCATCCTACGCCTCCCACAGATTGATAAACCTTAGGTCATCCACTTGAGGGAAATTTGCTACTGTCCTACAAACCTCTGCACTTGGAGGCCCAACAACGTCTACAAGAAGAAGGTTGTGTAGTAGACATCAATAGACACCAGGAGGATCTAGGGTTACACAAGGTCGGTTACAAAGAAAGGAATCTACATATTTGGTCGCCAAGTTTGCCTTCCACGCCAAGGAGAGCCACATCCGGACACGGGTGCAGTCTTCGGTCTTCGTGTTCTTCACAGCCCATTAGTCAGGCCCATGGCTAACAGGCTGAATGCCCGATGACCCCTTAGTATAGAACTACCTCATGGGGCGCGGCCAGCCCTATGGCCCCTCCTCTCTCTCACACACAAGGCCCATGTTGTCCCATTAGTTCCCCCCGAGGGTTTCGATAACCCCCCGGCACTCCGATAATTATCCGGTGACCCCCGGAACTCATCCGGTGTCGGAATATAGTCATCCATTATATCAATCTTTATGTCTCGACCATTTCGAGACTCCTCGTCATGTCTGTGATCACATCCAGAACTTCGAACTACCTTCGATACATCAATACACATAAACTCATAATACCGATCGTCACTGAACGTTAAGTGTGCGGACCCTATGGGTTCGAGAACTATGTAGACATGACCGAGACACGTCTCCGGTCAATAACCAATAGCGGAACCTGGATGTTCATATTGGCTCCCACATATTCTACGGAGGTATTTATCGGCCAAACCGCATAACGATATACGTTGTTGCCTTTGTCATCAGTATGTTACTTGCCCAAGATTCGATCGTCGGTATCTCAATACCTAGTTCAATCTCATTACTGGCAAGTCTCTTTACTCATTCCCTAATGCATTATCCCACAACTAATTCATTAGTCATATTGCTTGCAAGGCTTATATTTATGTGCATTACTGAGAGGGCCCAGAGATACCTCTCCGACAATCGGAGTGACAAATCCTAATCTCGATCTATGCCAACTCAACAAACACCATCAGAGACACCTGTAGAGAAACTTTATAATCACCCAGTTATGTTGTGACGTTTGGTAGCACACAAAGTGTTCCTCCGGTATTTCGAAGTTGCATGATCTCATAGTCATAGGAACATGTATAAGTTATGGAGAAAGCAATAGCAACAACTAAACGATTATTGTGCTAAGCTAATGGATGGGTCAATTCAATCACATCATTCTCTAATGATGTGACCCCGTTAATCAAATGACAACTCATGTCTATGGTTAGGAAACATAACCATCATTGATTCAATGAGCTAGTCAAGTAGAGGCATACTAGTGACATTCTGTTTGTCTATGTATTCACACATGTACTAAGTTTTCGGATAATACAATTCTAGCATGAATAATAAACATTTACCATGATATAAGGAAATATAAATAACAACTTTATTATTGCCTCTAGGGCATATTTCCTTCAGTTTCTCACTTGCACTGGAGTCAATAATCTAGATTACATTGTAATGATTCTAACACCCATGGAGTCTTGGTGCTGATCATGTTTTGCTCATGAGAGAGGCTTAGTCAACGGGTCTGCAACATTCAGATCTGTATGTATCTTGCAAATCTCTATGTCTCCTTCCTTGACTTGATCGTGGATGGAATTGAAGCGTCTCTTGATGTGCTTCGTTCTCTTGTGAAATCTGGATTCCTTTGTCAAGGCAATTGCACCAGTATTGTCACAAAAGATTTTCATTGGACTCGATGTACTAGGTATGACACCTCGATCGGATATGAACTCCTTCATCCAGACTCCTTCATTTACTGCTTCCGAAGCAGCTATGTATTCCGCTTCACACGTAGATCCCGCCATGATGCTCTGCATGGAACTGCACCAACTGACAGCTCCACCATTTAATAAAAACACATGTCTGGTGACTTAGAGTCATCCAGATCAGTGTCAAAGCTTGCATCGACGTAAATATTTACGATGAGCTCTTTGTCACCTCCATATGCGAGAAACATATCCTTAGTCCTTTTCAGGTATTTTAGGATGTTCTTGACTGTTGTCCAGTGATCCACTCGTGGATTACTTTGGTACCTCCCTGCTAGACTAATAGCAAGGCACACATCAGGTCTGGTACACAGCATTGCATACATGATAGAGCCTATGGCTGAAGCATAGGGAACACCTTTCATTTTCTCTCTATCTCCTGCAGTGGTCGGGCATTGAGTTTGACTCAACTTCACACCTTGTAACACAGGCAAGAACCCTTTCTTTGCTTGATCCATTTTGAACTTCTTCAAAACTTTATCAAGGTATGTACTTTGTGAAAGTCCAATTAAGCGTCTTGATCTATCTCTATAGATCTTGATCCCTAATATATAAGTAGCTTCACCGAGGTCTTTCATTGAAAAATTCTTATTCAAGTATCCTTTTATGCTATTCAGAAATTCAGTATCATTTCCGATCAACAATATGTCATCCACATATAATATCAGAAATGCTATGGAGCTCCCACTCACTTTCTTATAAATACAGGCTTCTCCAAAAGTCTGTATAAAACCGTATGCTTTGATCAGACTATCAAAGCGTATATTCCAACAAAGCGAGGCTTGCACCAGTCCATAAATGGATCACTAGAGCTTGCACACTTTGTTAGCACCTTTTGGATCGACAAAACCTTATGGTTGCATCATATACAACTCTTCTTTAAGATATCCATTAAGGAGTGCAATTTTGACATCCATTTGCCAAATTTCATAATCATAAAATGCGGCAATTGCTAACATGATTCGGATGGACTTAAGCATCGCTACGGGTGAGAAGGTTGTTGGGTAACGCAGTAATTTCAAAAAATTCCCTATGCACACGCAAGATCATGGTGATGCATAGCAACAAGAGGGGAGAGTGTTGTCCACGTACCCTCATAGACCGTAAGCGGAAGCATTATGACAACGCGTTCGATGTAGTCGTACGTCTTTACGATCGATCGATCCTAGTACCGAAAGTACGGCACCTCCGCGGTCTGCACACGTTCAGCTCGGTGACGTCCCATGAACTCACGATCCAGCAGAGTGTCGAGGGAGAGCTTCGTCAGCACGACAGCGTGATGATGGTGATGATGATGCTACCGGAACATGGCTTCGCCTAAGCACCACTATGATATATGATCGGGGTGGATTATGGTGGAGGGGGCACTGCACATGACTAAGAGATCAATTATCAAGTTGTGTGTCTATGGGGTGCTCCCTGGCCACGTATATAAAGGATGGAGGGAGGAGGAGGCCGGCCCTCAAAGGGCGCGCCCAAAGTGTGGAGTCCTACTAGGACTCCCTAGTCCTAGTAGGATTCCACCTCCCACATGGAATGGGAAAAAGGGAAGGGAGAAGGAGAAGGAAGGGGTCGCCCCCTTTCCCTAGTCCAATTCAGACCAGTCCATGGGGAAGGGGCGCGGCCACCCTTGAGGCCTTTCTCTCCTTTCCCATATGGCCCATTAAGGCCCAATACGAATTCCCATAACTCTCCAGTACTCCGAAAAATACCTGAATCACTCGAAACCTTTCCGATGTCCGAATATAGCCTTCCAATATATCAATCTGTACGTCTCGACCATTTTGGGACTCCATGTCATGCCCCTGATCTCATCCGGGACTCCGAACAAACTTCGGTCATCAAATCACATAACTCATAATACAAATCGTCACAGAACGTTAAGCGTGCGGACCCTACGGGTTCGAGAACTATGTAGACATGACCGAGACTCATCTCCAGTCAATAACAAATAGCGGAACCTGGATGCTCATATTGGTTCCTACATATTCTACGAAGATCATTATTGGTCAAACCGCATAACGATATACGTTGTTCCCTTTGTCATCGGTATGTTACTTGCCCGAGATTCGATCGTCGGTATCTCAATACCTAGTTCAATCTTGTTACTAGCAAGTCTCTTTACTCGTTCCGTAATGCATCATCCCGTAACTAACTCATTATTCACATTGCTTGCAAGGCTTATAGTGATGTGCATTACCGAGAGGGCATAGAGATACCTCTCCGATATTCAGAGTGACAAATCCTAATCTTGATCTATGCCAACTCAACAAACACCATCGGAGACACCTGTAGAGCATCTTTATAATCACCCAGTTACATTGTGATGTTTGATAGCACCCAAGGTGTTCCTCCGGTATTCGGGAGTTGCATAATCTCATAGTCTGAGGAACATGTATAAGTCATGAAGAAAGCAGTAGCAATGAAACTGTAACGATCATCGTGCTAAGCTAACAGATGGGTCAAGTCAATCACATCATTCTCTAATGATGTGATCCCGCTTATCAAATGATAACTCTCTGTCCATGGCTAGGAAACTTAACCATCTTTGATTAACGAGCTAGTCAAGTAGAGGCATACTAGTGACACTCTGTTTGTTTATGTATTCACACATGTACTAAGTTTCCGATTAATACAATTCTGGCATGAATAATAAACATTTATCATGATATAAGGAAATATAAATAACAACTTTATTGATAACTCTAGGGCATATTTCCTTCAGTCTCGCACTTGCACTAGAGTCAATAATCTAGTTCACATCGTCACGTGATTTAACATGAATAGTTCACATCTTTATGAGATTAGTTCACATCTCCATGTGACTAACACCCAAAGGGTTTACTAGAGTCGATAATCTAGTTCATCGCTATGTGATTAACACCCAAAGAGTGATCATGTTTTGCTTGTGAGAGAAATTTAGTCAACGGGTCTGCCACATTCAGAGTCTTATGTATTTTGCAAATTTTCTATGTCTACAATGCTTTGCACGGAGCTACTCTAGCTAATTTCCCCCACTTTCAATATGTATCTAGATCGAGACTTAGAGTCATCCAGGTCGGTGTGAAAGCTTGCATCGACGTAACTCTTTACGACAAACTCTTTGTCACCTCCATAACCAAGAAACATTTCCTTATTCCACTAAGGATAATTTTTGGCCGTTGTCCAGTGATCCACTCCTGGATCACTATTGTACCCTCTTGCCGAACTTATGGTGAGGTACATAATAGGTCTGGTACACAACATAGCATATTTTGTAGAACCTATGACTGAGGAATAGGGAATGACTTTTCATTCTCTTTCTATTTTCTACCGTGATCGGGTTTTGAGTCTTTACTCAACTTCACACCTTGCAACACAGGCAAGAACTCCTTCTTTGACTGTTTTATTTTGAACTACTTTAAAATCTTGTCAAGGTATGTACTTATTGAAAATATATCAAGTGTCTTGATTTATCTCTATAGATCTTGATGCTCAATATGTAAGTAGCTTCACCGAGGTCTTTCTTTGAAAAACTCCTTTCAAACACTCTTTATGCTTTCCAGAAAATTCTACATTATTTCTGATCAACAATATGTCATTCACATATACTTATCAGAAATGATGTAGTGCCACCACTCACTTTCTTGTAAATACAGGCTCCACCGCAAGTCTGTATAAAACCATCTGCTTTGATCACTTTATCAAAGCATATATTCCAACTCCGAGATGCTTGCACCAGTCCATAGATGGATCACTGGAGCTTGCTCACTTTGTTAGCACCTTTAGGATTGAAAAAACCTTCTTCTTGCATCATATACAACTCTTCTTTAGGAAATCCATCAAGGAATGCAGTTTCGACATCCATTTGCCAGATCTCATAAAATGCGGCAACTGCTAACATGATTTGGATAGACTTTTAAGCATCGATACGAGTGAGAAAATCTCATCATAGTCAACACCTTGATCTTGTCAAAAACGTTTTGCGAAAATCCGAGCTTTGTAGATAGTAACACTACTATCATCATATATCTTCCTCTTGAAGATCCATTTATTCTCAATGACTCACCGATCATTGGGCAAGTCAATCAAAGTCCATACGTTGTTCTCATACATGGATCCCATCTCAGATTTCATGGCCTCAAGCCATTGTGCGGAATCTGGGCTCATCATCGCTTCCTCATAGTTCATAGGTTCATCATGGTCTAGTAACATGACTTCCAGAACAGGATGACCGTACCACTCTGGTGCGGACCATACTCTGGTTGACCTACGAGGTTCGGTGGTAACTTGATCTAAAGTTTCATGATCATCATCATTGGCTTCCTCACTAATTGGTGTAGGAATCACTAGAACCGATTTATGTGATGAACTAATTTCCAATTCGGGAGAAGGTACAATTAGCTCATCAAGTTCTACTTTCCTCCCACTCACTTCTTTCGAGAGAAACTCCTTCTCTAGAAAGGATCCATTCTTAGCAACAAAATATCTTGCCTTCGGATCTGTGATAGAAGGTGTACCCAATAGTTTCTTGTGGGTATCATATGAAGACGCACTACTCCGATTTGGGTTCGAGCTTATCAGTTTGAAGCTTCTCCACATAAGCATCACAGCCCCAAACTTTAAGAAATGACGGCTTTGGTTTCTTGCCAGACCATAGTTCATACGGTGTCATCTCAACGGATTTAGATGGTGCCCTATTTAACGTGAATGCAACTGTCTCTAATGCATAACCCCAAAATGATAGTGGTAAATCGGTAAGAGACATCATAGATCGCACCATATCCAATAAAGTACGATTACAACGTTCGGGCACACCATTATGATGTGGTGTTCTAGGTGGCGTGAGTTGCGAAACTATTCCACATTGTTACAAATGAAGACCAAACTCCTAGCTTAAATATTTGCCTCCACGATTAGATTGTAGAAACTTTATTTTCTTGTTATGATGATTTTCCACTTCACTCTGAAATCCTTTGAACTTTTCAAATGTTTCAGACTTATGTTTCATTAAGTAGATATACCCATATCTCCTCAAATCATCTGTGAAGGTCGGAAAATAACGATACCCGCCGCGAACCTCAACACTTGTCGGATCGCATACATCAGTATGTATTATTTCCAATAAGTCAGTTGCTCGCTCCATTGTTCAGGAGAACGGAGTCTTAGTCATATTGCCCATGAGGTATGGTTCGCAAGCATCAAGTGATTCCAAAAGTACATCAACATGGAGTTTCTTTATGCGCTTTACACCAATATAACCTAAACGGCAGAGATTCAATAAACCATTCACCTTGGGTGTATGACCACAGAAGGTTTTATTCATGTAAACAGAATAACAATTATTCTTTGACTTAAATGAATAACCCTATTGCAATAAACATGATCCAATCATATTATGCTCTACGCAAACACCAAATAACATTTATTTTAGGTTCAACACTAATCCCGAAGGTAGAGGGAGTGTGCGATGGTGATCTTATCAACCTTGGAATCATTTCCAACACACATCGTCACCTCGTCCTCAACTAGTCTTTGTTTATTTTGCAACTCCCATTTCGAGTTACTACTCTTAGCAACTAAACTAGTATCAAATACCGAGGAGTTTGCTATAAACACTAGTAAAGTACACATCAATAAAATGTATATCAAATATACCTTTGTTCACTTTGCCATCCTTCTTATCCGTCAAGTATCTAGGGCAGTTCCACTTCTAGTGACCATTTCCTTTGCAGTAGAAGCACTTAGTTTTAGGCTTGCGTCTAGCTTTGGGCTTCTTCATGGGAGTGGCAACTTGCTTTCCATTCTTCTTGAAGTTCCCTTTCTTTCCCTTCCCCTTTTACTTGAAACTAGTGGTCTTGTCAACCATCAACACTTGATGCTTTTTCTTGATTTCTACCTTCGCCGATTTCAGCATCGCGAAGAGCTTTGGGAACCATTTCCGTTATCCCTTGCCTATTATAGTTCATCACGAAGTTCTAGTAACTTGGTGATAGTGACTAGAGAAGTCAATCACTATCTTATCGAGAAGATTAACTCCCACTTGATTCAAGTGATTGTAGTACTCAGACATTCTGAGCACATGCTCACTCGTTGAGCTATTCTCCTCCATCTTGTAGGCAAAGTACTGTCAAAGGTCTCATACGTCTTGACACGGGCATGAGTATGAGATACCAATTTCAACTCTTGGAACATCTTATATGCCCCGTGGCGTTCAAAACATTTTTGAAGTCCTGGTTCTAAGCTGTAAAGCATGGTGCACTAAACTATCAAGTAGTCATCATACTGAGCTTGTCAAACGTTCATAACGTCTTCATCTGCTCCTGCAATAGGTTTGTCACCTAGTGGTGCATCAAGGACATAATTCTTCTGTGCAGCAATGAGGATAATCCTCATATCATGGACCTAGTCTGCATTATTGCTACTATCATCTTTGAACGCAGTTTTTCTCTAGGAACATATCAAAAATAAACGGGGAGCTACACCGCGAGCTATTGATCTACAACATAGTTATGCAAATACTATCAGGACTAAGTTCACGATAAATTAAAGTTCAATTAATCATATTACTTAAGAACTCCCACTTAGATAGACATCCCTCTAGTCATCTAAATGATCACGTGATCCAAATCAACTAAACCATGTCTGATCATCACGTGAGATGGAGTAGTTTTCAATGGTGAACATCACTATGTTGATCATATCTACTATATGATTCACGCTCGACCTTTCGGTCTCTAGTATTTCGAGGCCATATCTGCATATGCTAGGCTCGTCAAGTTTAACCCGAGTATTCCGCGTGTGCAAAACTGGCTTGCACCCGTTGTATGTGAACGTAGAGCTTATCACACCCGATCATCACATGGTGTCTCAGCACGATGAACTCTCGCAATGGTGCATACTCAGGGAGAACACTTGTACCTTGAAATTTAGTGAGAGATCATCTTATAATGCTACTGCCAAACTAAGCAAAATAAGATGCATAAAGGATAAACATCACATGCAATCAAATATAAGTGATATGATATGGCCATCATCATCTTGTGCCTTTGATCTCCATCTCCAAAGCACCGTCATGATCACCATTGTCACCGGCTAACACCTTGATCTCCATCATCTTGATGTTTATCAACGTGTCGTCACATGGTCGTCTCGCCAACTATTGCTTTTGCAACTATTGCTATCGCATAGCGATAAATTAAAGCAACTGTATGTCGCTTGCATCTTATGCAATAAAGAGACAACCATAAGGCTTCTGCCAGTTGCCGATAACTTTAACAAAACATGATCATCTCATATGACAATTTATATCTCATCACGTCTTGACCATACACATCACAACATGCCTTGCAAAAACAAGTTAGACATCATCTACTTTGTTGTTGCAAGTTTTATGTGGCTGCTATGGGCTGAGCAAGAACCGTTCTTACCTACGCATCAAAAACCACAACGCGGTATAGTGATTGCCTTTTGATCTTTAGAAAGAACCCCGTTCATTGAATCCGATTCAACTAAAGTTGGAGAAACTGACACCCACCAGCCACCTGTGTGCGAAACACGTCGGTAGAACAAGTCTCGCGTAAGCGTACGCGTAATGTCGGTCTGGGCCGCATCATCCAACAATATCGCCAAATCAAGAATCAACTAGTGACGGCAATCAATATGTATATACCCACGCCCACAACTCCTTTGTGTTCTACTCGTGCATATAACATCTACATATAAACCTGGCTAGGAAACTTAACCATCTTTGATTAACGAGCTAGTCAAGTAGAGGCATACTAGTGACACTGTTTGTTTATGTATTCACACATGTACTAAGTTTCCGGTTAATACAATTCTAGCATGAATAATAAACATTTATCATGATATAAGGAAATATAAATAACAACTTTATCGATAACTCTAGGGCATATTTCCTTCAAAGGTCTCATCGTAGTCAACTCCTTGAACTTGTCGAAAACCTTTTGCAACAAGTCGAGCTTTGTAGATAGTAACATTACCGTCAGCGTCAGTCTTCTTCTTGAAGATCCATTTATTCTATATGGCCTGCCGATCATCGGGCAAGTCAACCAAAGTCCATACTTTGTTCTCATACATGGATCCCATCTCAGATTTCATGGCCTCGAGCCATTTTGCGAAATCTGGGCTCATCATCGCTTCCTCATAGTTCGTAGGTTCGTCATGGTCAAGTAACATGACTTCCAGAACAGGATTACCATACCACTCTGGTGCGGATCTTACTCTGGTTGACCTACAAGGTTCGGTAGTAACTTGATCAGAAGTTCCATGATCATCATCATTAGCTTCCCCACTTACTGGTGTAGGAATCACTGGAACTGATTTCAGTGATGAACTACTTTCCAATAAGGGAGAAGGTACAATTACCTCGTCAAGTTCTACTTTCCTCCTACTCACTTCTTTCGAGAGAAGCTCCTTCTCTAGAAAGGATCCATTCTTAGCAAGAAGGTGTACCCAACAGTCTCCTTTGGGTATCCTATGAAGACACATTTTTTTCGATTTGGGTTCGAGCTTATCAGGTTGAAGCTTCTTCACATAAGCATCGCAGCCCCAAACTTCAAGAAATGACAACTTGGGTTTCTTGCGAAACCACAGTTCATAAGCTGTCGTCTGAACGGATTTAGATGGTGCCCTATTTAAGGTGAATGCAGTCGTCTCTAAAGCATAACCCCATAATGATAGCGGTAAATCAGTGAGAGACATCATAGATCTCACCATATTTAATAAAGTGCGGTTATGACTTTCGGACACACCATTACGTTGTGGTGTTCCAGGTGGCGTGAGTTGCGAAACTGTTCCGCATTGTTTCAAATGAAGTCCAAACTCATAACTCAAATATTCACCTCCACGATCAGATCGCGGAAACTTGATTTTCTTGTTACGATGATTTTCCACTTCACTCTAAAATTCTTTGAACTTTTCAAATGTTTCAGATTTATGTTTCATTAAGTAGATATACCCATATCTTCTCAAATCATCTATGAAGGTGAGAAAATAACGATATCCGCTGCGAGCTTCAATGTTCATTGGTCCACATACATCAGTATGTATGATTTTCAATAAATCTATTGCTCTCTCCATTGTTCCGGAGAACGGAGTTTTAGTCATCTTGCCCATGAGGCATGGTTCACAAGTACCAAGTGATTCATAATCAAGTGATTCCAGAAGTCCATCAGAATGGAGTTTCTTCATGCGCTTTACACCAATATGACCTAAACGGCAGTGCCACAAATAATTTGCACTATCATTATCAACTCTGCATATTTTTGCTTCAATACTATGAACATGTGTATCACTACTATCAAGATTTAGTAAAATGGACCACTCATCAAGGGTGCATGACCATAGAAGATATTGCTCATATAAATAGAACAACCATTATTATCTGATTTAAATGATAAACATCTCGCATCAAACAAGATCCAGATATAATGTTCATGCTCAACGCTGGCACCAAATAACAATTATTTAGGTCTAAAACTAGTCCCGGAGGTAGATGTAGAGGTAGCGTGCCGACGGTGATCACATTGACTTTGGAACCATTTCCCATATGCATCGTCACCTCGTCCTTAGCCAATCTTCGCTTGATCCGTAGCCCCTGTTTTGAGTTGCAAATGTTAGCAACTGAACCAGTATCAAATACCCAGGCACTACTGCAAGCATTAGTAAGGTACACATCAATAACATGTATATCAAATATACCTTTCACTTTGCCATCCTTCTTCTCTGCCAAATACTTGGGGCAGTTCCGCTTCCAGTGACCAGTACCTTTGCAGTAGAAACACTCAGTCTCAGGTTTAGGTCCAGACTTGGGTTTCTTCACTTGAGCAGCAACTGGCTTGCTGTTCTTCTTGAAGTTTGCCTTCTTCCCTTTACCCTTTTTCTTGAAAATGGTGGTCTTTTTGACCATCAACACTTGATTCTCCTTCTTGATTTCTACCTCTGTAGCCTTTAGCATTGCGAAGAGCTCAGGAATTGTCTTATCCATCCCTTGCTTATTATAGTTCATCACGAAGCTCTTGTAGCTTGGTGGCAGTGATTGGAGAACTCTGTCAGTGACACTATCATCAGGAAGATTAACTCCCAGCTGAGTCAAGTGGTTATGGTACCCAGACATTCTGAGTATATGTTCACTGACAGAACTATTCTCCTCCATTTTGCAGTTGTAGAATCTTTGCTTGAAATATTAACTTCAACTCCCGGAACATCTCATGTGCTCCATGACGTTCAAAACATCATTGAAGTCCCGGTTCTAAGACGTAAAGCACGGCACACTGAACTATCGAATAATCATCAGCTTTGCTCTGCCAGGTGTTCACAACATCTGGCGTTGCTCCTGCAGCGGGTTTGTCACCAGCGGTGCTTATAGGACGTAATTCTTCTATGCAGCAATGAGGATAATCCTCCAGTTATGGACCCAGTCCATGTAGTTGCTACCATCATTTTTCAACTTAGCTTTCTCTAGGAACGCATTAAAATTCAATGGAACAACAATACGGGCCATCTATGTACAACAACATAGACATGCAAAATACTATCAGGTACTAAGTTCATCATAAATTAAAGTTCAATTAATCAAATTACTTAAGAACTCCCACTTAGATAGACATCTCTCTAATCTTCTAACTGATCACGTGATCCATATCAACTAAACCATGTCCGATCATCACGTGTGATGGAGTAGTATTCAATGGTGAACATCACTATGTTGATCATATCTACTATATGATTCATGCTCGACCTTTCGGTCTTAGTGTTCCGAGGCCATATCTGAATATGCTAGGGTCGTCAAGTTTAACCCGAGTATTCTGCGTGTGTAAAACTGGCTTGCACCCGTTGTATGTGAATGTAGAGCTTATCACACCCAATCATCACGTGGTGTCTCGGCACGACGAACTGTAACAACGGTGCATACTCAGGGAAAACACTTATACCTTGACATTTAGTGAGAGATCATCTTATAATGCTACCAACGAACTAAGGAAAATAAGATGCATAAATGATAAACATCACATGCAATCAATATAAGTGATATGATATGGCCATCATCATCTTGTGCCTTTGATCTCCATCTCCAAAGCACCGTCATGATCACCATCGTCACCGGCATGACACCTTGATCTCCATCGAAGAATCGTTGTCGTCTCACCAACGATTGCTTCTACGACTATCGCTACCGCTTAGTGATAAGTAAAGCAATTACATGGCGATTGCATTTCATACAATAAAGTGACAACCATATGACTCATGCCAGTTGCCAATAACTGTGTTACAAAACATGAACATCTCATACAATAAAATTTAGCATCATGTCTTGACCATATCACATCATAACATGCCCTACAAAAACAAGTTATACGTCCTCTACTTTGTTGTTGCAAGTTTTACGTGGCTGCTACGGGTTGAGCAAGAACCATTCTTACCTATGCATCAAAAACCACAACACGGTATAGTGATTGATTTTTGATCTTCAGAAAGAACCATGTTCATTGAAACTTGTCTGTGAAGCACGTCGGTAGAACCAGTCTCGCGTAAGCGTACGCGTAATGTCGGTCTGGGCCACTTCATCCAACAATACCGCCGAATCAAGAATCAGCTAGTGACGGCAAGCAATATGTATATACCCACGCCCACAACTCCTTTGTGTTCTACTCGTGCATATAACATCTACGCATAAACCTGGCTCAGATGCCATTGTTGGGGAACGCAGTAATTTTAAAAAAATCTTACGCACATGCAAGATCATGGTGATACATAGCAATGAGAGGGGAGAGTGTTGTCTACGTACCCTCGTAGACCATAAGCATAAGCGTTATGACAACGCGGTTGATGTAGTCATACGTCTTCATGATTAACCGATCCTAGTACCGAAAGTATGGCACCTCTGTGATCTGCACACGTTCGGCTCGGTGACGTCCCATGAACTCACGATCCAGCAGAGTGTCGAGGGAGATCTTCGTTAGCACGACGGTGTGATGACGATGATGATGATGTTACCGGAACAGGGCTTCGCCTAAGCACCACTACGATATGACCGAGGTGGATTATGGTGGAGGGGGGCACCGCACACGGCTGGAAACAATCAACTTGTGTGTCCTAGGGTGCCCCCTGCCCCCGTATATAAAGGAGCAAGGGGCAGGCTGGCCGGCCTTGGGGTGCTCCAAGGAGGTGGAGTCCTCCTCCTAGTAGGAGTAGGACTCCCCCTTTCCTAGTCCAACTAGGAGGAGGAACGGGGAAGGAAGGAGAGGGAAAGAGGGGGCGATGCCCCCCCTCCTTGTCCAATTCGGACTCCCAAGGGGGGCCAGCCCTATGGCCCCTTCTCTCTCACACACAAGGCCCATGTTAGCCCATTAGTTCCCCCGAGGGTTCCGATAACCCCCCGGCACTCTGATAATTATCCCGTGACCCCGGAACTCATCCGGTGTCCGAATATAGTCATCCAATATATCAATCTTTATGTATCGACCATTTCGAGACTCCTCATCATGTTCGTGATCACATTCAGAACTCCGAACTACCTTCGGTACATCAAAAATTTGGGTAACGTAGCAGAATTTTAAAATTTTCTATGCATCACCAAGATCAATCTATGGAGTCATCTAGCAACGAGGGAGAGGGGAGTGCATCTACATACCCTTGTAGTGAAGGAAATATGCCCTAGAGGCAATAATAAAGTTATTATTTATTTCCTTATATCATGATAAATGTTTATTATTCATGCTAGAATTGTATTAACCGGAAACATAATACATGTGTGAATACATAGACAAACAGAGTGTCACTAGTATGCCTATACTTGACTAGCTCGTTAATCAAAGATGGTTAAGTTTCCTAACCATGAACAATGTGTTGTTATTTGATTAACGAGGTCACATCATTAGTTGAATGATCTGATTGACATGACCCATTTCATTAGCTTAGCACTCGATCGTTTAGTATGTTGCTATTGCTTTCTTCATGACTTATACAAGTTCCAATGACTATGAGATTATGCAACTCCCGTTTGCCGGAGGAACACTTTGGGTGCTACCAAACGTCACAACATAACTGGGTGATTATAAAGGAGTACTACAGGTGTCTCCAATGGTAGATGTTGGGTTGGCGTATTTCGAGATTAGGATTTGTCACTCCGATTGTCGGAGAGGTATCTCTGGGCCCTCTCGGTAATACACATTACACAAGCCTTGCAAGCATTGCAACTAATGAGTTAGTTGTGGGATGATGTATTACAGAACGAGTAAAGAGACTTGCCGGTAACGAGATTGAACTAGGTATTGGATACCGACGATCGAATATCGGGCAAGTAACATACCGATGACAAAGGGAACAACGTATGTTGTTATGCGGTCTGACCGATAAAGATCTTCGTAGAATATGTAGGAGCCAATATGGGCATCTAGGTCCCGCTATTGGTTATTGACCGGAGACGTGTCTCGGTCATGTCTACATTGTTCTCGAACCGTAGGGTCCGCACGCTTAACGTTACGATGACAGTTATTATGAGTTTATGCATTTTGATGTACCGAAGGTTGTTCGGAGTCCCGGATGTGATCACGGACATGACGAGGAGTCTCGAAATGGTCGAGACATAAAGATTGATATATTGGAAGCCTATGTTTGGACATCGAAAGTGTTCCGGGTGAAATCGGGATTTTACCGGATCACCGGGAGGTTACCGGAACCCCCCGGGAGCCATATGGGCCTTATTGGGCTTTAGTGGAAAGGTGAAAGGGGCTGCCCATAGTGGGCTGCGCGCCTCCCCCCCCCCTCCCCTAGTCCTATTAGGACTAGGAGAGGTGGCCGGCCACCTCTCTCTCTCTCTTTCCCCTTGGGAGTCCTATTAGGAATAGGATTGGGGGGGAGTCCTACTCCCGGTAGGAGTAGGACTCCTCCTGCGCCTCCATAGGCTTGGCCGGCCAGCCCTCCCCCTGGCAACCTTTATATACGGGGGCAGGGGGCACCTCTAGACACACAAGTTGATCCTTGAGATCGTTCCTTAGCCGTGTGCGGTGCCCCCAGCCACCAAATTCCACCTCGATCATATCGTTGTAGTGCTTAGGCGAAGCCCTGCGTCGGTAGAACATCAAGATCGTCAGCACGCCGTCGTGCTGACGGAACTCCTCCCCGAAACTTTGCTGGATCGGAGCCCGGGGATCGTCATCGAGTTGAACGTGTGCTAAGAACTCGGAGGTGCCGGAGTAACGGTGCTTGGATCGGTCGGATCGGGAAGAAGACATACGACTACTTCCTCTACGTTGTGTCAACGCTTCCGTTGCAATCTACAAGGGTACGTAGATCAGACTCTCCCCCTCGTTGCTATGCATCACCATGATCTTGCGTGTGCATAGGAAATTTTTTGAAATTACTACGTTCCCCAACAGTGGTATCAGAGCCTAGGTTTTATGGTTTGATGTTATTTGCACAAGTAGAACACAAGTGAGTTGTGGACGATACAAGTCATACTGCCTACCAGCATGTCATACTTTGGTTCGGCGGTATTGTTGGACGAGACAACCCGGACCAACCTTACGCGTACGCTTATGCGAGACCGGTTCCCTCGACGTGCTTTGCACATAGATGGCTTGCGGGCGACTGTCTCTCCAACTTTAGTTGAACCGAGTATGGCTATGCCCGGTCCTTGAGAAGGTTAAAACGGAGTCTATTTGACAAACTATCATTGTGGTTTTGATGCATAGGTGAGATGAGTTCTTGCTTAAGCCCGTAGCAGCCACGTAAAACTTGCAACAACAAAGCAGAGGACGTCTAACTTGTTTTTGCAGGGCATGTTGTGATGTGATATGGTCAAGGCATGATGCTGATTTTTATTGTATGAGATGATCATGTTTTGTAACCAAGTTATCGGCAACTGGCAGGAGCCATATGGTTGTCGCTTTATTGTATGCAATGCAATCGCGATGTAATGCTTTACTTTATTGCTAAGCGGTAGTGATAGTCGTGGAAGCATAAGATTGGCGAGACGACAACGATGCTACGATGGAGATCAAGGTGTCGCGCCGGTGACGATGGTGATCATGACGGTGCTTCGGAGATGGAGATCACAAGCACAAGATGATGATGGCCATATCATATCACTTATATTGATTGCATGTGATGTTTATCTTTTATGCATCTTATCTTGCTTTGATTGACGGTAGCATTATAAGATGATCTCTCACTAAATTATCAAGAAGTGTTCTCCCTGAGTATGCACCGTTGCGAAAGTTCTTCGTGCTGAGACACCACGTGATGATCGGGTGTGATAGGCTCTACGTTCAAATACAACGGGTGCAAAACAGTTGCACACACGGAATACTCAGGTTATACTTGACGAGCCAAGCATATACAGATATGGCCTCGGAACACGGAGACCGAAAGGTCGAGCGTGAATCATATAGTAGATATGATCAACATAATGATGTTCACCGATGAAACTACTCCATCTCACGTGATGATCGGACATGGTTTAGTTGATTTGGATCACGTGATCACTTAGAGGATTAGAGGGATGTCTATTTAAGTGGGAGTTCTTAAGTAATATGATTAATTGAACTTAAATTTATCATGAACTTAGTACCTGATAGTATCTTGCTTGTTTATGTTGATTGTAGATAGATGGCTCGTGCTGTTGTTCCGTTGAATTTTAATGCGTTCTTTGAGAAAGCAAAGTTGAAAGATGATGGTAGCAATTACACAGACTGGGTCCGTAACTTGAGGATTATCCTCATTGCTGCACAGAAGAATTACGTCCTGGAAGCACCGCTGGGTGCCAGGCCTGCTGCTGGAGCAACACCAGATGTTATGAACGTCTGGCAGAGCAAAGCTGATGACTACTCGATAGTTCAGTGTGCCATGCTTTACGGCTTAGAATTGGGACTTCAACGACGTTTTGAACGTCATGGAGCATATGAGATGTTCTAGGAGTTGAAGTTAATATTTCAAGCAAATGCCCGGATTGAGAGATATGAAGTCTCCAATAAGTTCTATAGCTGCAAGATGGAGGAGAACAGTTCTGTCAGTGAGCATATACTCAAAATGTCTGGGTATAACAATCACTTGATTCAGATGGGAGTTAATCTTCCAGATGATTGCGTCATTGACAGAATTCTCCAATCACTGCCACCAAGCTACAAGAGCTTCGTGATGAACTATAATATGCAAGGGATGAACAAGACTATTCCCGAGCTCTTCGCAATGCTGAAAGCTGCGGAGGTAGAAATCAAGAAGGAGCATCAAGTGTTGATGGTTAACAAAACCACTAGTTTCAAGAAAAAGGGCAAAGGGAAGAAGAAGGGGAACTTCAAGAAGAACGGCAAGCAAGTTGATGCTCAGGAGAAGAAACCCAAGTCTAGACCTAAGCCTGAAACTGAGTGCTTCTACTGCAAGCAGACTGGTCACTGGAAGCGGAACTGCCCCAAGTATTTGGCGGATAAGAAGGATGGCAAGGTGAACAAAGGTATATGTGATATACATGTTATTGATGTGTACCTTACTAATGCTCGCAGTAGCACCTGGGTATTTGATACTGGTTCTGTTGCTAATATTTGCAACTCGAAACAAGGACTACGGATTAAGCGAAGATTAGCTAAGGACGAGGTGACGATGCGCGTGGGAAACGGTTCCAAAGTCGATGTGATCGCGGTCGGCACGCTACCTCTACATCTACCTTCGGGATTAATATTAGACCTAAATAATTGTTATTTGGTGCCAGCGTTGAGCATGAACATTATATCTGGATCTTGTTTAATGCGAGACGGTTATTCATTTAAATCAGAGAATAATGGTTGTTCTATTTATATGAGTAATATCTTTTATGGTCATGCACCCTTGAAGAGTGGTCTATTCTTGTTAAATCTCGATAGTAGTGATACACATATTCATAATGTAGAAGCCAAAGATGCAGAGTTGATAATGATAGTGCAACTTATTTGTGGCACTGCCGTTTAGGTCATATCGGTGTAAAGCGCATGAAGAAACTCCATACTGATGGACTTCCAGAACCACTTGATTATGAATCACTTGGTACTTGCGAACCGTGCCTCATGGGCAAGATGACCAAAACACCGTTCTCCGGAACTATGGAGAGAGCAACAGATTTATTGGAAATCATACATACCGATGTATGTGGTCCGATGAATGTTGAGGCTCGTGGCGGATATCGTTATTTTCTCACCTTCACAGATGATTTAAGCAGATATGGGTATATCTACTTAATGAAACACAAGTCTGAAACATTTGAAAAGTTCAAGGAATTTCAGAATGAAGTTGAAAATCATCATAACAAGAAAATAAAGTTTCTACGATCTGATCGTGGAGGAGAATATTTGAGTTACGAGTTTGGTATACATTTGAAAATTGTGGAATAGTTTCGCAACTCACGCCACCCGGAACACCACAGCGTAATGGTGTGTCCGAACGTCGTAATCGTACTTTACTAGATATGGTACGATCTATGATGTCTCTTACTGATTTACCGCTATCGTTTTGGGGATACGCTTTAGAGACGGCCGCATTCACGTAAAATAGGGCACCATCAAAATCCGTTGAGACGACGCCTTATGAACTGTGGTTTGGCAAGAAACCAAAGTTGTCGTTTCTTAAAGTTTGGGGTTGCGATGCTTATGTGAAAAAGCTTCAACCTGATAAGCTCGAACCCAAATCGGAGAAATGTGTCTTCATAGGATATCCAAAGGAAACTATTGGATACACCTTCTATCACAGATCCGAAGGCAAGACTTTTGTTGCTAAATTCGGAAACTTTCTTGAGAAGGAGTTTCTCTCGAAAGAAGTGAGTGGGAGGAAAGTAGAACTTGATGAGGTAACTGTACCCGCTCCCTTATTAGAAAGTAGTACATCACAGAAAACTGTTTCTGCGACACCTACACCAATAAGTGAGGGAGTTAATGATAATGATCATGAAACTTCAGAACAAGATACTACTGAACCTCGTAGATCAACCAGAGCAAGATCCGCGCCAGAGTGGTACGGTAATCCAGTTCTGGAAGTCATGCTACTAGATCATGATGAACCTATGAACTATGAAGAAGCGATGGTGAGCCCAGATTCCGCAAAGTGGCTTGAGGCCATGAAATCTGAGATGGGATCCATGTATGAGAACAAAGTATGGACTTTGGTTGACTTGCCCGATGATCGGCAAGCAATAGAGAATAAATGGATCTTCAAGAAAAAGACTGATGCTGACGGTAATGTTACTGTCTATAAAGCTCGACTTGTTGCAAAAGGTTTTCGACAAGTTCAAGGGGTTGACTACGATGAGACCTTCTCACCCGTAGCGATGCTTAAGTCTGTCAGAATCATGTTAGCAATTGCCGCATTTTATAATTATGAAATTTGGCAGATGGATGTCAAAACTGCATTCCTGAATGGATTTCTGGAAGAAGAGTTGTATATGATGCAACCGGAAGGTTTTGTCGATCCAAAGGGAGCTAACAAAGTGTGCAAACTCCAGCGATCCATTTATGGACTGGTGCAAGCATCTCGGAGTTGGAATAAACGCTTTGATAGTGTGATCAAAGCATTTGGCTTTATACAGACTTTTGGAGAAGCCTGTATTTACAAGAAAGTGAGTGGGAGCTCTGTAGCATTTCTGATATTATATGTGGATGACATATTGCTGATTGGAAATGATATAGAATTTCTGGATAGCATAAAGGGATACTTGAATAAGAGTTTTTCAATGAAAGACCTCGGTGAAGCTGCTTACATATTGGGCATTAAGATCTATAGAGATAGATCAAGACGCTTAATTGGACTTTCACAAAGCACATACCTTGACAAGATTTTGAAGAAGTTCAAAATGGATCAAGCAAAGAAAGGGTTCTTGCCTGTGTTACAAGGTGTGAAGTTGAGTCAGACTCAATGCCCGACCACTGCAGAAGAGAGAGAGAAAATGAAAGATGTTCCCTATGCTTCAGCCATAGGCTCTATCATGTATGCAATGCTGTGTACCAGACCTGATGTGTGCCTTGCTATAAGTTTACCAGGGAGGTACCAAAGTAATCCAGGAGTGGATCACTGGACAGCGGTCAAGAACATCCTGAAATACCTGAAGAGGACTAAGGATATGTTTCTCGTATATGGAGGTGACAAAGAGCTCACCGTAAGAGGTTACGTTGATGCAAGCTTTGACACTGATCCGGACGATTCTAAATCGCAAACCGGATACGTGTTTACTTTAAACGGTGGAGCTGTCAGTTGGTGCAGTTCTAAACAAAGCGTCGTAGCGGGATCTACATGTGAAGCGGAGTACATAGCTGCTTCGGAAGCAGCGAACGAAGGAGTCTGGATGAAGGAGTTCATATCCGATCTAGGTGTCAAACCTAGTGCATCGGGTCCAATGAAAATCTTTTGTGACAATACTGGTGCAATTGCTTTGGCAAAGGAATCCAGATTTCACAAAAGGACCAAACACATCAAGAGACGCTTCAATTCCATCCGAGATCTAGTCCAGGTGGGAGACATAGAGATTTGCAAGATACATACGGATCTGAATGTTGCAGACCCGTTGACTAAGCCTCTTCCACGAGCAAAACATGATCAACACCAAGGCTCCATGGGTGTTAGAATCATTACTGTGTAATCTAGATTATTGACTCTAGTGCAAGTGGGAGACTGAAGGAAATATGCCCTAGAGGCAATAATAAAGTTATTATTTATTTCCTTATATCATGATAAATGTTTATTATTCATGCTAGAATTGTATTAACCGGAAACATAATACATGTGTGAATACATAGACAAACAGAGTGTCACTAGTATGCCTCTACTTGACTAGCTCGTTAATCAAAGATGGTTAAGTTTCCTAACCATGAACAATGTGTTGTTATTTGATTAACGAGGTCACATCATTAGTTGAATGATCTGATTGACATGACCCATTTCATTAGCTTAGCACTCGATCGTTTAGTATGTTGCTATTGCTTTCTTCATGACTTATACAAGTTCCTATGACTATGAGATTATGCAACTCCCGTTTGCCGGAGGAACACTTTGGGTGCTACCAAACGTCACAACGTAATTGGGTGATTATAAAGGAGTACTACAGGTGTCTCCAATGGTAGATGTTGGGTTGGCGTATTTCGAGATTAGGATTTGTCACTCCGATTGTCGGAGAGGTATCTCTGGGCCCTCTCGGTAATACACATTACACAAGCCTTGCAAGCATTGCAACTAATGAGTTAGTTGCAGGATGATGTATTACAGAAAGAGTAAAGAGACTTGCCGGTAACGAGATTGAACTAGGTATTGGATACCGACGGTCGAATCTCAGGCAAGTAACATACCGATGACAAAGGGAACAACGTATGTTGTTATGCGGTCTGACCGATAAAGATCTTCGTAGAATATGTAGGAGCCAATATGGGCATCTAGGTCCCGCTATTGGTTATTGACCGGAGACGTGTCTTGGTCATGTCTACATTGTTCTCGAACCGTAGGGTCCGCACGCTTAACGTTACGATGACAGTTATTATGAGTTTATGCATTTTGATGTACCGAAGGTTGTTCGGAGTCCCGGATGTGATCACGGACATGACAAGGAGTCTCGAAATGGTTGAGACATAAAGATTGATATATTGGAAGCCTATGTTTGGACATCGGAAGTGTTCCGGGTGAAATCGGGATTTTACCAGATCACCGGGAGGTTACCGGAACCCCCCGGGAGCCATATGGGCCTTATTGGGCTTTAGTGGAAAGGTGAAAGGGGCTGCCCATAGTGGGCTGCGCGCCTCCCCCCCCCCCCCTAGTCCTATTAGGACTAGGGGAGGTGGCCGGCCACCTCTCTCTCTCTCTCTTTCCCCTTGGGAGTCCTATTAGGAATAGGATTGGGGGGGAGTCCTACTCCCGGTAGGAGTAGGACTCGTCCTGCGCCTCCATATGCTTGGCCGGCCAGCCCTCCCCCTGGCAACCTTTATATACGGGGGCAGGGGGCACCTCTAGACACACAAGTTGATCCTTGAGATCGTTCCTTAGCCGTGTGTGGTGCCCCCTGCCACCAAATTCCACCTCGATCATATCGTTGTAGTGCTTAGGCGAAGCCCTGCGTCGGTAGAACATCAAGATCGTCACCACGCCATCGTGCTGACGGAACTCCTCCCCGAAACTTTGCTGGATGGGAGCCCGGGGATCATCATCGAGCTGAACGTGTGCTAAGAACTCGGAGGTGCCGGAGTAACGGTGCTTGGATCGGTCGGATCGGGAAGAAGACGTACGACTACTTCCTCTACGTTGTGTCAACGCTTCCGTTGCGATCTACAAGGGTACGTAGATCAGACTCTCCCCCTCGTTGCTATGCATCACCATGATCTTGCGTGTGCGTAGGAAATTTTTTGAAATTACTACGTTCCCCAACATGTAGATCGTGAGCGGAAGCGTTCAAGAGAACGGGGTTGATGGAGTCGTACTCGTCGTGATCCAAATCACCGATGACCAAGTGCCGAACGGACGGCACCTCCGCGTTCAACACACGTACGGTTGGGATGACGTCTCCTCCTTCTTGATCCAGCAAGGGGAAGGAGAGGTTGATGGAGATCCAGCAGCACGACGGCGTGGTGGTGGAAGCAGCGGTGATCTCGGCAGGGCTTCGCCAAGCTCCAACGAGAGAGAGAGAGAGAGGCGCAGGGACTTGGGTGTGGCTGCCCTCCCTCCCCCCCCCCCCCACTATATATAGGGCCCCTAGGGGGCGCCGTCCCTAGGAGATGGGATCTCCAAGGGGGGCGGCGACCAAGGGGGGACTTGGCCCCCAAGCCAAGTGGGGCGCCCCCCACCCCTAGGGTTTCCAACCCTAGGCGCAGGGGGAGGCCCATGGGGGGCGCACCAACCCACCAGGGGATGGTTCCCCTCCCACTTCAGCCCATGGGTCCCTCCGGGATAGGTGGCCCCACCCAGTGGACCCCCGGGACCCTTCCGATGGTCCCGGTACAATACCGATTACCCCCGAAACTTTCCCGATGGCCGAAACTGGACTTCCTATATATAAATCTTCACCTTCGGACCATTCCGGAACTCCTGGTGACGTCCAGAATCTCATCCGGGACTCCGAACAACTTTCGGGTTACCGCATACTAATATCTCTACAACCCTAGCATCACCGAACCTTAAGTGTGTAGACCCTACGGGTTCGGGAGACACGCAGACATGACCTAGACGACTCTCCGGTCAATAACCAACAGCGGGATCTGGATACCCATGTTGGCTCCCACATGTTCCACGATGATCTCATCGGATGAACCACGATGTCGAGGATTCAATCAATCCCGTATTCAATTCCCTTTGTTAATCGGTACGTTACTTGCCCGAGATTCGATCGTCGGTATCCCAATACCTCGTTCAATCTCGTTATCGGCAAGTCACTTTACTCGTACCGTAATGCATGATACCGTGAACAAACACTTGGTCACATTGAGCTCATTATGATGATGCATTACCGAGTGGGCCCAGAGATACCTCTCCGTCATACGGAGTGACAAATCCCAGTCTCGATCCGTGTCAACCCAACAGATACTTTTGGGGATACCTGTAGTATACCTTTATAGTCACCTAGTTACGTTGTGACGTTTTGTACACCCAAAGCACTCCTACGGCATCCGGGAGTTACACGATCTCATGGTCTAAGGAAATGATACTTGACATTGGAAAAGCTCTAGCAAACGAACTACACGATCTTGTTCTATGCTTAGGATTGGGTCTTGTCCATCACATCATTCTCCTAATGATGTGATCCCGTTATCAATGACATCCAATGTCCATAGTCGGGAAACCATGACTATCTATTGATCAACGAGCTAGTTAACTAGAGGCTCACTAGGGACATGTTGTGGTCTATGTATTCACACATGTATTACGATTTCCGGATAACACAATTATAGCATGAATAATAGACAATTATCATGAACAAGGAAATATAATAATAACCATTTTATTATTGCCTCTAGGGCATATTTCCAACACAAAACACATAAACTCATACTACCGATCGTCACTGAACGTTAAGCGTGCGAACTCTATGGGTTCGAGAACTATGTAGACATGACCGAGACATGTAGCCGGTCAATAACCAATAGAGGAACCTGGATGTTCATATTGGCTCCCACATATTCTACGAAGATCTTTATCGGTCAAACCGCATAATTATATACGTTGTTCCCTTTGTCATCGGTATGTTACTTGCCCGAGATTTGATCGTCGGTATCTCAATACCTAGTTTAACCGTGTTACCGGCAAGTTTCTTTACTCGTTCCGTAATGCATTATCCCACAACTAATTCATTAGTCATATTGCTTGCAAGGCTTATATTGATGTGCATTATCGAGAGGGCCCAGAGATACCTCTCCGACAAACACCATTGGAGACACCTTTAGAGAACCTTTATAATCACCCAGTTACGTTGTGATGTTTGGTAGCATACAAAGTGTTCCTCCGGTATTTGGAGTTGCATGATCTCATTTTCATAGGAACATGTATAAGTTATGGAGAAAGCAATAGCAACAAACTAAACGATCATCGTGCTAAGCTAACGGATAGGTCAAGTCAATCACATCATTCTCTAATGATGTGATCCCGTTAATCAAATGACAACTCATGTCTATGGTTAGGAGACATAACCATCATTGATTCAACGAGCTAGTGAAGTAGAGGCATACTAGTGACATTCTGTTTGTCTATGTATTCACACATGTACTAAGTTTCCGGTTAATACAATTCTAGCATGAATAATAAACATCATGATATAAGGAAATATAAATAACAAATTTATTATTGCCTCTAGGGCATATTTTCTTCACACCTAACCCGCACACGCCCGTGTAACCGCGAGGTTCGACTCTAATACCATCTTTAACACCCTGGCCAAACCCATGGGTTCACCCACCAGTTTTTGGCCGTTGTGCCTAGCTACCACTTAGGATCTATACCGGACATACAGAAAAATATTGGTCTTTCTTGCACACTTTGTCCTTACTCATGTGCACCAGAGATCAACCTCCTGGTTGGTCACCCATCCTCATGGTGTTCCAAGCCAAGCGTGCTTAACTTTGAGGTTACTTTTGTACGGGCTCTTGGAAAAGAAGGTGCACCTTGTTGATATGAACAGTCTATCATTCTTATTAAGGCAGGATGTCACATTTATATGTTTTTCTATCGGTGCTTTTACTGCAAAAAATGTAACAAAGCCAATCCTATCTCTAGAAAATTAAGGCCCGCGAAAGTAGCTAGCCGAGGGAGCTCGCAGAGGCCCCCTTACGCGTACCACTCACCATGTGGGCCCATCACGTGGGTACCTCCTAGTGCCTGCTTTGGCCACCAACTCTAAATATTGAACCTAAACCCTAAACTCTTTGTCGGAGAGCTTTATGCCGCCACCGCAGGAAGTTATTTGGGTTCCGAAGTAGAGTAAAAGCGAATTTGGTGCATTGTCAAATTATGTAAACATTATTTCAATGCAATTTTAATCTTTTAAGCATGATTTGCATGCTATTTTAATTTTTGCAAACATGAGTTTAGTGCATTTCTTATAAACATGATTTCATTGCAATTTTGAATACTATAGTACAACTTTAAGAGCCATTTCGGTGAAATTTCAAACACTAAGAAAGCTTCTAGAGTCATTTTAGTGCAATTTTACAATTCATTCTCAAATTTACTAGGTTTGAGTGCAATCTCAAATTCCAAATACAATTCACATTTTGTTTGAGTGTATCTTCAGTAAACAGTCCCAATACACTTTGTTTTAGTGTAGTTTCACAACCTTTCCGATGCATTTCAATCTTTTGTATTTCAGTGAAGTGGTAGTCAAGCTTCATTCTAAACCTTTCAAACAAACCAAACCAATTTGAAACATTGTATTTCACAATCATCTTAAACATGATCCAGTGCAGTGTCAAAACATATTGCATTTCAGAACCATCTCAGCTCAACTTTACTACAATTTTAGAAGGCTACACATACAGCCATTTTAGAATGCATTTAAGAAATTTTAGTTTTATAATACGATATGTCAGTGAAGTTTCCCATATATTTCAATTTGTGAAATTTTGCAACATGAGTACACATTCATTTCATAAATGTGATTCCATAAATGTGTTCGAAGTAGACACTGGATTCAAAATAGAAAGCAAAAGGGAGAGTGAGCTATGCCACCGGACGATGGCATGGGGGTTGTGGATCCATCGATTGCACATTACCATGCCCGGTAAAAAACCGTCTCTAGTTTTTCTCGCTCAAACTATGAACGGTTTAAAATCATCTCTCTAGTCACTCTCACTTAGTCTTACGTGCTCATCCATCCACCACCACGTGTACGCACTGGGAATTTGCTTGGACTTTCGTTGGCTAACTAGCTTCTCCTTTGAATTGTTGACCATGGCAATTTGCTTGGACCGAGTTAGACTTTTGTTGACCATCTTAGACCTCGTTTACTAACTTCAACTATAAAATTCTACATTGGGAAACTTCTTTTGAATGTGAAATCAATTATATGTTTTGTGGCATATAACTAATTAATATTTTGTCAAAGTAATGGTAATTTTTTTTCTTAAAATATGTTTGTGCCTTGTAAATGCGAACAAAAGAAGTATGATTTACGTGGGGGTCTCCAGGAATGATCCATGGTTTTAGTACCGTGAATTGTCTCTATTGCATGGAATGAATTTTCTACTCATTTTTGTTGGACTAAACATGCATGGAGTTAAAATATTTGGGACCTTATAACTCTAGACCGCATGGGGGAGGATGGGGGCATTTCATTTTCATTGAATATTCTAATGGGAATGAAATTTCATAATACTGAAAGAAAAGAGCTAGCAATTCGGAACCCAAAGTGCGTTTTAATATGTCTCACTAATCTATTTTCTTTTTCAAAGAAATGACCTTTATTATTATTATTACGTATTTTATCGGTTAATAAATACTAAATTGGGGGATGTAAGATTTACGTGGCGATCTCCTCGTGTGACGCGTGCTTCTAGTAATTGTGTCTCGATTTCAAGGAATGACTTTTCTTTACAAGCATGCATGCATACCAATGATGACATGCCATCGACTGAGTCAGACCACACTTAACTAATTTCGTTAGTTACCACTTCTTGCAACTGTCTACCTAGTCCTGGATTACGACTTCATATGAGTGGGTTGTTACCATAATTAACACTAGCTCTACAACCAGGTTAATATTACTGGCGTACTTTCTCTGTAAGCTAATATAAGAGTATTTAGATTACTATTTTAGTAATCTAAATGTTTTTATATTAGTTTAGGGAGGGAGTAGTAATTAAGTGCGAGATGTTACTACTAGCTAGTGACCAGGCAGTGCCCAAACGTTAATCTTAGTTGAAAAGCTATTTTCCACCTTCCAGGCATAAAGTTATTTTCCATAGCTTCACAAAGTCTAGTGACAATCCGAATCCGAATCCGAATCCATCCACCAACACGGATACGTCCTACCTCGTCGATGGCTGCTCGTTGGTCGTGGTCATGCAAGTCGCGGGGTAGATAGATGCACCGCATCGGCTCGTCGCGTCGCCCGTTTGCTTTTGCGAGTTGTGGCAAGAAATTTCCATGGAAAGGCCGGCTTCCGTTCCCACTTGCCATCTTGGCCGGTCCAAGCATGCATCCGATGATCCGAATACGCGTAATACATCCCGTAGCTAGCCTTAGGATTTTGGGTGCTGTTATGATACGCCTTCTCCTCCACTTAACGAGAAGGTTTGAAAAGAAACGTAGGTGACCGGCGTTCGTTAAAGAAAATTGGTTAAAGGACGTTGAACTTGCTGCATCGAGAACGTTTGTTTCTATTTGCCCAAGTCTAACAACATCTATAGTCGGACTTGGCAAATCCGGCACCTCAAACGCACACGGATGTGTCCGACGCGTCCGCAGGCATTGGCCGGGCATTTTTCAAAAAATGCAATTCATATCCGGAGATTTTAATTATTATATCTTAAATTCATACAAACTCATGCAAAACTATGTCGACGCACACGCATAGTCCGGCTACTCCATCACACTGCACTAAACATGCCATCGGACTATCAAAATTTGGCATGTTTGGCTATGGTAGAGTTCATCCACGACTGCCCTTGCCCTTCCCGACGCCCTTGCCGTCCTTCTCGCGGAAGTACCAGTCGAAGACGCAGCACGGATCGAGTCGGATCTGCTCGTCGCCAGAGTTGTCCTCGCCGTCGATGTCCTCCTTCTCCTTCTTCGGTGGCAATCCGGCCATGGCACAGACCGCCTGATTCTGCTCTCGGACGAAGGCGCGCGTGTTCCTCCGCTGTCGTTTCTTCACAATGCGGGCGTGGATGGCTTCCTCCTCTGCGGCCGTCGCACCGCCACATCAGCCGCCGCCATTTCCGTTGCGATACGGGCCTCGGTGGCCCTTATCCTCTCCTTCCCACGGCGGGCCACCCGTTCCGGTGGGACTCATACTTTGCCCGACCAGTGATGTGGAAGGAGAGGTGTTTCGACCGGGACCGCGAGGATCCAGTGCCAGAGAACCCCGAGCGCCTGGTGAGCCGACACTATGGCGTCGCGACGGACGAATCCGGCCGTCGGCCGGGTGCTGTCCTCCCAGGAGCGGCAGAGTGCAATGCAGCCTGCCATTGCCTCCTCCAACCCACATGGTACCACACCCCGGTCGACGGATCCGGACTGGTCAGAGTCCGATCCGCTGCCTGCCATGGCGGAGAAGGCCGGAAACCGCCGGAGATGAGCTCGGATGGCGGAGAGGAGTCGAGTGAGGTGGCTAAGGGTTTGCTCGGGCAAGAAAATGAGGACGGATATAAGTGGGATCGGGTGGGCCAGCATGGGCCTGGTCCAACGTGACGGGCGTGCCCGAGCGTCTCATATCCGCTTCATATTTGTGCTGGATATTAAGGTGTCGGTCAGTCCGAACGTTTAAGGCCTGTTTGAAGCGTCCGTCTGAGTGAGAAAATGTGACCGGGCAGTTTATCCGAGCGTATGAGACGTGTTTAAAAGGTCTGACTGTCGAAGCTCTAAGGTGACGCCAGATTGAGATAGAGGTGAGATAAGAACTACCCTATACTGATCGTCATGATGGTCGTGTTGCATCAACACCTACGTACGACAGATGGTGTGTATCAGTTGTATTGCACTCCTAAACTAGTGATCGGCGAACTCATTTCCAATGTGATCCGTCAATCATAATGCGTGATTAATTAGGGAGGTGTGCGTGTCCGCGTGACCGTGGAATCGTGTGTACGTACGTGTGCGCTTGCGTTCTCCTAATCTATAACAAAAAGCATGCAATGTTCACACTGGCTACTGGTTGCTTTTTCAGAGAGAACATACATCATGCATCCTCGAGCGCTCGCTCGCGTCACATGCGTTACTTACGCGCACTCTTGGGTAAACAAAACATGCCGCGGAGAAGCTGCCCAACAAGACGAGTACGAACGTCTCGCTGGATTGAGTAGGTGCGCATCCCTTTCCTTGTTACCCTTTGCCTTTGCACGTAGCCGTGCAGCCATGAGATCAGCGTCGGTCGATTTCATCCATACTTACCTGATCATGCACGGATGCACCTAGGTAGCTATTATCTTACCTATCAAGATAACATTGTCGACTAACAAAGCATATATTCGCTACGTGGAACATGATTTGTGGCACATATTGGCGGGGCACGCATGTGTTAGTAGTCGTCACTAGATGATCTACGAATCTGAATATAATTTTTATTATTTTAATGTTTGTTGTACTATCACTATTGAAGATGAATAGATCAAGAGTTTTTCAAAAAAAACACGCATGCATGTAGTGCAAAATCAAAAAAATTATATATTATTACATCAAGATTTGGAAAATGGTTTTGTGAGTAGGGTTCAATCCATACTACTACCCATGACCGTGCACCCAAGAGATCAGCGTTGGTCCATCTAGTTCATACTATTTTTTTTAAAGGGGGACTCCCCGGCCTCTGCATCAGAACGATGCATACAGCCACAATTATATAAATAAAAAGGATGTTCAACAAGGTCTGAAAGTCTGAAAACAAATAAATGGCTACCTCACCAAGAGCCACAACGCCAAAAACAAAAGGCCCAAAAGCCACAACCGGCTGCCAAAATAAAGATAGATAAACTAATCGTCTATCCTATTACATGGCCGCCATCCAAATCGGTTGAAAATATCCCGCGCTACCATCTCCCACCGGACATATCCAGTAATCAAACGCTCCCTGGCCTCCGTCGGAGTAAGTAAGGACCACGTACGGATCAGCGCAATAGCTCGGAATAAAACCTGCAAAAAAGAATAGTTGTTGTTCTGTTAAAAGCTAAATCATTTCTGCAGTTCCAAATTGCCCATAACAACGCACAAACTCCTACGCGAATGTGTCTAGCTGTTTCGGACTCTATCCCAACAAGCCACATTTCAAATAACGAAATGACCGAATGTGGAGGAGTAATGTTAAAGGCAATTTGCACCGTGTGCCACAACACTTTTGCCAATGGGCAGTCAAAGAAAAAGTGCTTGATAGTTTCGTCCCGATCACAGAAACTACACCTAGTAGATCATGTCCAGTTGCGCTTAACCAAATTATCCTTTGTTAAAATAACTTGTTTATACACAAACCACATAAACACTTTAATTTTCAAAGGAACCTTGACTTTCCAAACATATTTGGAACTAGGAATAACACTAAAGTTGATGACGTCGATATACATCGACTTGACTGTGAACTCTCCAGACCTAGTAAGCTTCCAACACAACTGACCGGGCTGATGAGCTAGCTGAACCTCCATCAGTCTACTCACCAGATGAAGCCATGCTTCCCACCGGTGGCCAATGAGCACCTTTCTAAACTGAATATTAAGGAGAATGGACTGCATGATCGTTGCAGAGCATCACGTCTCTGAACTATACGATACAGGGACGGATACTGAAGTGCCAACGGCATGTCACCAAGCCAAGTGTCCTCCCAGAATCGAGTGGTGTTACCATTACCAACAATAAACTTTGTTGTATTAAAGAAAGCAGCTTTGACTCTCATGAGCCCCTTCCAAAACGGTGAATCAGTCGGTCTCGCTGTCGCCTGTGACAAAGTCTTAGATTGCAGAAACTTGCTACGAAGAATCTGCGCCGAAGTTGCCTCCATCTCACCTGATAACTTATAAAGCCATTTACTGAGAAGGCATCTGTTCTTGACTTCAAGATTCTCAATACCAAGGCCCTCCCTGGTCCTTTGGTCGACAGATGATATCCCATTTGGCGAGTTGGTATTTTCTCTTTAGTTCATCACTCTGCCAGAAGAATCGGGATCGATAGAAGTCCAGCCTTTTCCTAACCATAACTGGAACTTCAAAGAAAGATAAGAGAAATATAGGCATACTCGTGAGCACCGAATTAATAAGAATCAATCGGCCTCCATAGGACATGAGTTTGCCCTTCCAGCAACTCAGTTTCTTTTCAAACCGATCCTCGATGCACTTCCATTCTCTGTTTGTCAGCTTACGATGGTGAATGGGTATACCTAGGTACGTAAAAGGTAATGCTCCCAATTCGCATCCAAAAAATTTCTTATAAGCCTCTTGTTCCTCATTGGCTCTACCAAAACAGAACAAATCGCTTTTATAAAAGTTAATCTTCAAACTAGCCAATTGTTCAAATAAGCATAACACCAGCTTCATATTTCTCGCTTTTACCAAGTCGTGCTCCATAAAGATGATTGTATCATCAGCGTACTGCAGGATGGACACACCACCATCAACTAGATGAGGCACCAAGCCACCCACCTGACCGGCCTCCTTTGCCCTACCTATCAAGATGGCCAACATGTCAACGATGATGTTAAACAAAATAGGAGACATTGGATCACCTTGTCTCAGGCCCTTATGTGTCTAGAAATAATGACCTATGTCGTCATTCACTTTAATTCCAACACTCCCTTTTTGCGTGAAAGATTCTACTTGGTGTTGCCAAGCTTCATCAAAACCCTTCATGCGTAAGGCTTGTTGAAGGAAAGGCCAATTGACTTTATCGTACGCTTTCTAGAAATCCACCTTGAAAACAACTCCATCAAGTTTTTTCGTGTGAATCTCATGGAGCGTTTCATGAAGGACCACAACCCCTTCGAGGATGTTCCTGTCCGGCATGAAAGCAGTTTGAGTAGGCTGCACCATAACATGTGCAATCTGTGTGAGCCTATTCGTCCCGACCTTGGTAAATTTTTTGAAACTAATATTAAGAAGACAGATGAGCCTGAATTGTTCGATTCTCATTGCCTCTGTCTTCTTCGGAAGCAAAGTTATCATTCCAAAATTCAGCTAAAAGGGTGAAGCTGGCCAGAGAATAAATCATGGAACAACGGCAACAAATCTCCTTTAATAATATGCCAGCACTTCTTATAAAACTCAGCCGGGATACCATCCGGGCCGGGTGCTTTATTATTTTTCATCTGCGAAATAGCCTCAAACACCTCTTTCTCAGAAAAAGGAGCAGCTAAAATATCATTCTCAACAGCAGTAAGTTGAGGCACATCCTCAATTCTAGACTCATCCAGCGACACACAATTATCCTCCGTAGGCCCAAACAACCGCTTGTAATACTCAGTAATGTATAATTTTAGGTTCCCCTGACCAAGAATCGTTCCTTCATCTTGTTCAATCTGAAAGATCCTTTTCTTTCTGTGCTTGCCATTAGCGATCATGTGGAAGAATTGAATGTTCGCGTCCCCCTGGACTACTCGTCGGACCTTGGCCCGCAGCGTCCACTTTAATTCTTCCTCACGAAGAAGCTCTTTCAGTCTCATCTCGGCGTCGAGCTTGGCATGAAGCTCCGAGGCTGGCAGAACCATGGTTTCTGCTTTAACATCTAGGGGCTGAATAAGTGTAAGGAGTTGTTCCTTTTCTACCTTATAAATCTCACTCAGATGCTTAGCCCACCCACGTAGGAAACTTCTCAGGTGCCTAATCTTATTCTGTCAATGCTCAAGTGCGGACCTACCTCTTGCATCCTTAGCCCACTCTCTGGCTACGAGATCAAAAAAGCCTTCTCTCTTAAACCACGCAAGCTCGAAAGAGAATGAATTTTTATTTCCCAAGTGGGTGGCCTCGCCGGAGTCAAGAAATAACGGCGTGTGGTCAGAAATACCACGAAATAGTACCTGAACTGTTACAAAGGGGAATTTCTGTTCCCATTCGACACTTGCCAGGACTCGATCCAACTTTTCAAACGTCGGGTCTGACATCGCGTTAGCCCAGGTAAACTTTCTGCCCGAAAGCTCTATCTCTCTCAGATCCAAGCTTTCAATGATAGTATTAAACATGAATGACCATCTGCCGTCAAAATTATCATTATTCTTCTCATCACGCCTTCTAATAATGTTGAAGTCACCCCCCATCAGGATAGGAAGTTGCTCAGAACCGCAAATCCTCACCAGGTCCGCCAAGAAATCCGGCTTTAGTTCGGGTTGTGCGGCACCATATACCGCCACCAAAGCCCAGTTAAACCCATCAGTCTTCGACCGCACCCTAAACTTAACAGCAAAATCTTCCATGACCACACTTCGGATTTCTAGCGAATCACATCTAACCCCGAGTAAGATCCCTCCCGATCTTCCTCTCGGCGGCACTTTGCACATCCCAAAACTCAGAAGTCTCTGTAGATCCTCAACCGAAGGGAACTCGACCCTAAACAGTTTTTCCTTGAGCCTAACAAGCTCCCACTAGAAGTCCCCTGAAGCTAACTCCTTCAGCCTCTGCACAATCTCCGTTCAGCACTCCATACTACTACCCGCCTGATCATGCACCTGGGCAGGATATGATCTTACCTACCAAGATATTACACCGTTGACTAACCAAGCAACCAGCGTGTACTGGAGATGCTTAATCTTGTGCTTCTTGTCCTTACGTGAGAGTACATCAAACACATCATGCTATCATCACTGATACGAGTACTTAAGAGTGCAACAAAAAAAGATGAATTATACACCGTACGGTTATGGTAGTCCCCGGAACCTAGAGGTGCCACGAAGTTTGGCTGAAGTTTGATCCGGTCACTAAATACTACTACTAGTCTTATTATGGCTGAACATCTACGCGCAACTTCAAGATAGCTCATCCACGACTAAATAATGAAACCTGCCGTAGACTGACACGCAGTGTGGATGAGGTTCGTTTAGAAAACCTAGTATTTATTTTGGAGGCACAACTTGCTGGCCAAGGTTGAAGAAGACACGGAGAGGAGACTGTTGTCGGAAGGCCGAGAATTCAACAGGGAATGTTCGTGAGTACGAACACCATTTCTCTTGGCATGCCAGAAAATCGAGTAGCCACACGCACGCACGCCCACTTGGCGGGGTTGCTGCTCGTGGCGTCAACGTTACCAACCCAAATTTTGACTAACCAGCCAACTTATCAACTTACCTTCGAGGGTATTCGGCCTGGCCAGCCGGCGCAAAAAAATCACCCACCGCCTATATATATACATGCACACACTAACCTACGCTAACCCAACGACCCACACAACACAAACACACATCCATCGCGTGGCACATGCTTTTAGTGTCTCGATTCCATGGAGTGACTTATCTCTACAAGCATGCATGAATACCAGTGATGCCGTTCCATCGACTGAGTCAGACCACACTTAGCTAATGTAGTTAGTTACTACCACTTCTTGCAGCTGTCTACCTAGTCCTGGATTACGACTTTATATGAGTGGATTGTTACCATAACACTAGCTCTACAACCAAGTAAATTACTGCTGTATTATTTAAGTGCGAGATGTTACTGCCACTAGCTAGCTAGTGACCAGCCAGTGCCCAAACGTTGATCTTAGTCGAAAAGCTATTTCTTACCTTCCAAGCATAAAGTTCTTTTTTTGAAAAGACCTTCCAAGCATAAAGTTATTTTCCATACTTACCCGCTTTTTCGGCTTCACGAGTCTAGTCGCTCTCGCTTAGTCGTACGCGTGCGTGCCAATCCGAATCCATCCACCAACACGTCTACGCCCTACCTCGTCGATGGCTGCTCGTTGGTCGTGGTCATGCAAGTCGCGGGGTAGATAGAACGCCGGTCGGCTCGTCGCGTCGCACGTTTGCTTCTGCGAGTTTTGGCAAGAAATTTCCATGGAAAGGTCGGCTTCCGTTCCCACTTGCCATCTTGGCCGGTCCAAGCATGCATCCGAATACGCGTAATACATCCCGTTATGATATGCATGTGCCTCCTCCTCCACTTAACGAGATATTTTGAAAGGAAATGTAGGTGACCGGCGTTCGTTTTTTTAAAAAGTCGTTAAGGGACGTTGAACTCGCTGCATCGAGAACGTTTGTTTCTATTTGCCAAGTCTAAAAGCATCTACAACCGGAGTTCGGTAAATCTGGCCCCTCAAACTTTGACCAGGCATTTTTTTTTAAAATGCAATCCACAATCGAACACCTTAATTATCATATCTCAAATCCATACAAACTCATGCAACTACGTCGACGCACACGCATCGTCGGGCTACTCCATCACACTACACTAAACATGTCATCGGACTACCAAAATTTGGCATGTTTGACTATCGTGGAGTTCATCCACGGCTGCCCTTGCCCTTCCCAACGCCCTTGCCATCCTTCTCACGGAAGTACCGGTCGAAGACGCGGTACGGGTCGAGCCGGATCTGCTCGTCGCCGGAGCTGTCCTCGCCGTCGATGTCCTCCTTCTCCTTCTTCGGTGGCAGTCTGGCCATGGCATGGACCGCTCGATTCTACTCTCGAGCGAGGGTGCGCGTGTTCCTCCGCCGTCGTTTCTTCACAATGTGGGCGCGGCCGCCGCATCAGCCGCCTCCGTCGCCGCCATTTCCGCTGTGATACGGGCCTCGGCGGCCCTTATCCTCTCCTTCCTACGACGGGCCGCCCGTTCCCGGTGGGACTCATACTCTGCCTGATCGGTGATGGAAAAGGAGAGGTGTTCCGACCGGGACCACGAGGATCCAGCACCAGAGAACCTGAGCGCCCAGTGAGCCGACGCTATGGTGTCGCGGCGGATGGATCCGTCCGTCACCCGTGCGCCGTCCTCCCGGGAACGGCGGAGTGCAACGCGAACTGCCATTGCCTCCTCCAACCCACACGTTAATCTAGGATAGTTAAGATTAAGGGAGGGTGTTAGAGAATATTTCTGTAACCCGTTGCATTGTAATCTCAACCTCCTTCCTATTCCTTGTTCTACTCCAACTCCTGCAATATCTCTTGTATGCCAAGGCAAGGCTTCTGCCCCACACGGGGCGACACCCTAGTCGACGGATCTGGACTGGTCAGAGTCTGATCTGAAAGATAATAAGCATTCCTACTCCCTCGAGGGGAGCCACGTCTCGTATATATTGATGTGGGGCAGAAGCCTTGCCTTGGCGTACAAGAGATATTGCAGGAGTTGGAGTAGAACAAGGAATAGGAAGGAGGTTGAGATTACAATGCAACGGGTTACAGAAATATTCTCTAACACCCTCCCTTAATCTTAACTATCCTAGATTAAGATTACTCTTGAACTCCTCAAATAGTCTTGCTGGTAATGCCTTTGTAAAACCATCTTCTACTTGATCCTTGGAGGAAATAAACCGTATCTCGAGTTTCTTTGTTGCAACTCTTTCTCGCACAAAGTGAAAATCAATTTTGATATGTTTTGTCCTTGCATGAAACACAGGATTTGCAGACAAATATGTTGCTCCCAAGTTATCACACCATAAACATGAGATACGATTCTTCTTGATTCCCAATTCCTCAAGAAGTGATTCAACCCAAATGATTTCAGCAGTTGCATTCGCCAAGGACTTGTATTCAGCTTCTGTACTTGACCGTGACACAGTGGCTTGCTTTCTAGCACTCCAAGAAATAAGAATAGACCTAAAGAATACTGCAAAGCCTCCAGTTGATCTTCTGTCATCACTGCATCCTGTCCAGTCAGCATCAGAGAATGCACTCACAAGAGAGGAATTAGAACATTTGAAACGAAGTCCTATTCCCATATTATGCTTCACATATCTTACAATCCTCTTGACAGCTGAACAATGTGCAGAAGTAGGTGCATGCAGATATTGACAAACCTTGTTGACAGCAAATGAGATATCTGGACGTGTGAGAGATAGATATTGTAATGCTCCCACAGTACTCATATACCTTGTGCTTTCCTCCTCCTGAAGTGGCACACCTTCATATGTTGAAAGTTTTTTTGAGGAAGACAAAGATGTAGGAACTGGCTTAAAAATTTTCATTCCCGTGCGAGACAGAAGCTCGGTGATATATTTCTCCTGATTTAACACAATTCCATCTTGATTTTTCTTGACCTCAATACCTAGGAAGAGATGTAGATCACCTAGGTCCTTCAGGGCAAACTCTGAGCTCAAGTCATGCAGAAATGCATTAGTAGCATTTTGTGAAGAACTTGCAACTATGATATCATCAACATATATAAGCACAAAAATGACTACTCCAGCCTTGTTATAAATAAAAAAAGATGTATCAGCTTTGGAGGCAATGAAACCAAGATATTTCAACTATAAGCTCAATCTGGAGTACCATGCTCTGGGGCGCTTGTTTTAAACCATAGAGTGCTTTGTCAAGCTTGCAAACATAATGTGGTGACTTCTTATCCTCATAACTAGGTGGTTGTCTCATAAACACTTCCTCTTTTAAAATACCATGCAAAAACGCATTTTGTACATCTAACTGTCGTAGACTCCACCCCTTGGATACAGCAATGGCTAGCACAAGTCTGATAGTTGCAGCTTTAACAACAAGACTGAAAGTGTCCTCATAATCAATATCATAACGTTGTTTAAAACCCTTTGCAACTAGACGTGCTTTGTACCTGTCAATGGAGCCATCTGCCTTCTTTTTAATTCTGTAAACCCATTTGCAATTGATGATATTTTACCTTTCTGATTTGGTACAAGATGCCATGTCTTGTTCCTCATAAGTGCATAGTATTCCTCATCCATTGCCTTCTTCCACTTAGGATCATCAAGTGCATTATTCAATGTTGTTGGTTCTTCTGAAACACAACATTCCATATGGTATAGTCCCATCTTTTTTTATTTTAGGATTTCGTATACCTTTCTGTAACCGAGTCATAACCCGTGAAGGAGTTGTTGGCTGGACCGCAGGAACACTCGCCGCAGAAGATCCTGAGGAATCTGCATGTGCTGACACAGGTGAATCTGACGCCTCCTGTACAGAGGATCCCGTAGCCATTGGTGTAGCCGCCGGTGTGGCCGCCTCCTCTGAGTGCACACGGGTGCCAGCCACCCGAGCCGGCACAGCGGATCGACCACCCAACCACGGTTGCAGGCGCATGCTGGGCGAGGAAGATCTGGCCCCGCGGCTGGTCCCGCCTGCTGCTAATGTGGCGGCGCGGGAGTGGCGCACGCTGGGCGAGGGAGATCCGGCCCCGCAGCTGGTCCCGCCTGCTGCTGAATCAGCGTTGCGGCTGGTGGGGGCGCGATCCGAGGCTGATTTGGTCGCGTGATCCGAGGTCTGCACACACACGGGAGTTGCGGGCGCCACCGGATCAGCTTCGTCATCCGTGCCAGGTTCGTCTCCTTCCTCAGCATGAAATATAAGATCATCTTGGGCTATATTTTTGAAATTTTGATCATTTTGAGCGCCGTTTTCACCAGGGACCTGCACAGGCAATAGAGAAGAACCAGTACCAGCAGGAATATCATCACTTTGATTAGTACAACTGTCGCCCCCATGATCAAAAGACCGAAGATGTGGAGGAACAAGGAGGATTTCCTTGCGGAGAAGTGCACCGGCATTGGGATGAAGGGAAGCAAAAGGAAACACGGACTCATCAAAAACAACATCTCTCGATATGTAGACCCTACCAGTAGGAACATCTAGCCATTTAACTCCTTTATGCATGGGACTATAGCCTAAGAAGACACACTTTTTGGAGCGAAAAGCGAGTTTGCGTGTGTTGTATGGTCTAAGATTGGGCCAACATGCACAACCGAAAACACGAAGAGATGTGTAGTTGGGTGTGACACCAAGGAGTCGTGTAATGGGTGTTTCAAATTTGATGACTTTACTTGAAAGTAAATTGATGAGATATGTGGCAGTTAAGAATGCTTCATCCCAGAATTTGAGTGGCATGGATGCATTTGCTAGCAATACTAGCCTCATATCAACTATGTGACGGTGCTTTCTTTCAGCAGATCCGTTTTGTTGGTGAGCATGAGGGCAAGAAACATGATGTGAAATACCAAGTTTTTGGAAGAAAGAGTTCAACTTTTCATACTCACCACCCCAGTCACTTTGTGTAGCAATGATCTTGGAATTCAGTTTGCGTTCAATAAGATTTTGGAAATTGGTGAAGACTTGAAATACATAAGACTGTTTCTTTAACAAGTAAATCCAAGTAAATTTACTATAGTGATCAATAAAGCTTACATAGTAAGAAAATCTCCCAACTGAAGTAGGGGCTGGCCCCCATACATCTAAAAATATAAGTTGTAGAGGAGCAGTAGACACACTAGTAGAGATGGGGTAAGGTAACTGATGACTTTTTGCTTGTTGACGCGGATCACAAACTGACTCAACACTATTCTCATAAGAGAGTTTATTTTTGCTAAGAACATATTTAACTATGACTGAAAATGGATGATCGACTATGCCACCTTGATGATGATGGCTTGGTGACAATGTTTGCTTGTTTATTGGACCACGAAGATGATGATGATGATGATATGAGTGGATAGAGGCCTCCCACGCACCGTCCTCAAAGAATGATTCTCCTTATTCTCAAGTCCTTAACCAAGAAAAAGTAAGGATAGAATTCTATAAGAACATTGTTATCAAGGGTGAATCGATGAACAGAAACAAAATTTTTGGAAGTTTGAGGAACATGCAAGACATCTTTAAGGTGCAAATTTTTCATGGGGTTTTTAACAATTGAACTACCAATGTGGGTGATATTCATACCAGAACCGCTTGCCGTGCGAATTTGGTCGCCTCCGTTGTATTTCTCCCGTATTGTCAATTTGTCAAGTTCACCCGTGATGTGATTTTTTGCTGCACTGTCGGCGTACCAATTGGTGTCCACGCCATAGGAGACAGCATGCGCCTCCTTTTCTTCTTGATCATTCTCTTCATAGCGCCACCAGCAGACACATGCACCTACTGGATGATGTCTGTAGCATATTTGGCACTCAGGATAGTCATGCTGCTGCTCGTGTACCTGTTGTTGCTGTTGTTGTCGAGGGCGCCCTCTGAATCCGCCACCTCTATTTGCAGGAGAGGGCTGGCAGTCACCGCGGTCACCGCCGCCGCGCCCTCTTCCTCCTCGCCCGCGGGGTCTGCCACGGGACTGGCCGCGGCCTCTGTAGACGCCGTTGGCAGATGAATGAAACCCGCCTGAAGACGAGTCTCCCAACATCTCCATCCTATGATCAAAGGCGGAGATTTGAGCAAAGAGGTCGTCGGCGGTGATTGTGTTCTTGACAGCGCCGATCGCCGCCACCACGGAGTCGTAGTCGCGGTCGAGTCCTGCCAGGATGTAGTCCACCATCTCCGGATCAAAGACAGGACGACCAGCGGCAGCTAGTTCATCCCCAAGGCTCCTCATCTTCGCCATATACGCCGAGCTCGACGTTGTGCCCTTCTTGGTGTTGGTGATCGCGATACTCAGATTAGTGATCCGGGACTGTGATTGCGAGGTGAAGAGATTGTTTACCGTCGTCCAGAGCTCATAGGTGGAGTCCGTCCCGACGACTTGCGCAAGGATTTCTGGAGACATGGAGTTGAGAAGATATGACAGGACCTGCTGGTCTTTGGCGATCCAAGGCTGGTACAGAGGGTTCGGCTCTAGGGCCGTCGTCTTGTCCGCCTTCGCGATCTCCACAGTCTTGGGCGGAGCGGCGTCAGAGTTGTCCAGGAGCCCGGTTACCTGCGCACCTCGCAGGGCTGGGAGCATCTGGGTCTTCCAGAGGATGAAGTTTCCTCTTGCGAGCTTCTCAGATGGCGGCGAACCGAGGTTGAGGGCGATGCCGACTGAAGAAGCCATGGAGACGATGATATGTGGTTCTAGGGTTTTGGTTTGTGGCTAGATGTATGAGAAGAGGTGGCTCTGATTACCATGAAAGATAATAAGCGTTCCTACTCCCTCGAGGGGAGCCGCGTCTCGTATATATTGATGTGGGGCAGAAGCCTTGCCTTGGCGTACACGAGATATTGCAGGAGTTGGAGTAAAATAAGGAATAGGAAGGAGGTTGAGATTACAACGCAACGGGTTACAGAAATATTCTCTAACACGATCTGCTGCCTGCCATGACGGAGAAGGCCGAAAACCGTCGGGGGTGAGCTCGGATGGCGGAGGGAGGTGGAGTGAAGTGGCTAGGATTTGCTCCGGCAAGAATATGGGGACGAATATAACTGGGGTCGGATGGGCCAGCATGGGTCGGGTCCGACGTGAAGGGCGTGTCCGGGCGCCCCATATCCGCCTTATATTTGGGCTGGATATTGAAGGTGCCGGTCAGCCGGGCGTTTGAGGCCCGTTTGAGGCGTCCGTCTAAATTAAAAAAATGTGATCGGGCAGTCCACTCGAACGTATGAAGCGGGTTTGAAAGGTCTAATTATAGATTCTTTAATATGATGTCAGTCTGAGATAAAGGTGAGATAAGAACTACCCTCATACCGATCGTCATGACGGTCGTGCTGCATCAACACGTACGTACGAGAGAGGACGTAGTTCAGTTGTATTGCACTCCTAAACTAGTGATCGCCTGATCGGCGAACTCATTCCCAATGTGATCCGTCAATCATAATGCGTGATTAATTAGGGAGGTGTCCGCGTGACCGTGGAATCGTGTGTACGTACGTGTGCGCTTGCGTCCTTCTAAGGGCATATATAATGCATAGTCTTAAGATAATGTCTTACATGTCATTTAGGATCGGATATGATATAAAATAGGTTTGGATAGGGAAGTGGGATCCTCTCCAGAAAGCGGGTGCTTGAAAAAAAAAAATGTGATCCGGTGACAAAAGTTGAAAAGGTTAGAGTGAAAGTAGAAATGCATGTGTATTAATGTTTTTATTTTCTATTTCTTAATGACGTCCACTAATGATAACGTGCATTGAAGAGAAAAAATAAATGTAGATACCTCAAATTACTTTTTGTCATGAGGCATATGTATCCATATGCCATCATTGTATATGCCCTAATCTATAACAAAAAGCATGCTATGTTCACACGGCTACTGGTTACTGTACTTTTTTAGATAGATCATACATCATGCATCTTCGAGCGCTCGCGTCACACACGATACTTACGCGCACTCTTGAGTAAACAAAACATGCCGCGGAGAATCGATTCGGGGAGAAGCCGCCCAACAAGACAAAGTAAGATCGTCTCTCTGGATTGAGTTAGGTGCGCATCCTTTTCCTTGTTGTTACCCTTTGCCTTTGCACGTAGCCGTGCAGCCGTGAGATCAGCGTCGGTCGATCTCATCCATACTTACCTGATCATGCACAGATGCACCTAGGTAGGTATTATCTTACCTACCAAGATAATATTGTTAACTAACAAAGCATATGTTTACTATGTGGAACACGATTTATGGCACACATTGGCAGGGCATGCATGTGTTTATAGTCGTCGCTAAATGATCTATGGATCTGGATGTAATTTTTATTATTTCTAATGGTTGTTGTACTACCATTCAGCAGTCAACGGTCGCTGCTAGAGAGCTTTGTCGTCACATCAATAATGAAGTTGAGCTATGGAAGCTTTCTGATGCCAGGGACTGTCGGCCATCTGACGATATGACCTTCTAGCATGTAGAGCGTTGTTGGGTGCTCCGTGATGTTAATGGCTGCCCACCATATGCTGCTGTGGGGATGGTTGTAACTGCGGCAAGCATGCCGGCTGTACTTCTAATTCTCTTCTTCTAATATATCAACGCGTAAAGCTTTTGCGCGTTCGCAAAAAAAAAGAGAATAGATCAGAGGTTTTTTCAAAAAAAAGGCACGCATGCCTGTAGTGCAGAATCAAAATTCATATATGACTGCGTCAAGATTTGAAAAATGTTTTGTGAGTAGGGCTTAGTCCATACTACTACCCATGACCGTGCACCCAAGAGATCAACGTTGGTCCATCTAGTTCCATACTACTACCCGCCTGATCATGCACCTGGGCACCAAGATATTACACCGTTGACTAACCAAGCAGCAAGCGTGTACTGGGAGATCCTTAATCTTGTGCTGTTTGTCCTTACGTGTGAGTACATCAAACACATCATGCTATCATCATTGATATGTCCTCTGTTTTAAAATAGATAACCCAATTTTATACTAAAGTTAGTATAAAGTTGAGTCATCTATTTTGAAACGGAGCGAGTATTTAAAAGCATCTCCAACAGTTGCACAAAAATTTCACGCCCATTAAAAGTTATAGCGTGCTATTGTAGCATTTTTAATATGTCGGGACCAACATTGTTTTACCAGACGCTCAAAAACGCGGGCCCAAAAAAGCACGCGGCGTAAATTATGAAGCGCGTGCAATCCGGAGCCCAAAATATGCTGCGTGAGATAGCCTTTTTCAGCGCGTGCCCAAAACTTTTTAGTGTGCGTAATATTTTACAGCATTTGTTGGAGCTGTTCGGCGCCTAAAAAACAAAATTTTCACACGGAGCTCTTTTTATGCGCCTGTTGGAGATGCTCTAAAAGTGCAACCAAAAAACGAATTATACACATATTCCCCGGAACCCAGAGGTGCCACGAAGTTTGGCTGAAGTTTGATCCGGTCACTACATACTACTCCTTCCGTTCTCAAATATAAGTTTTCCTAGAGATTTCAACAAAATGACTACACGCGGAACAAAATGAGCAAATCTATACTCTAAAAAATGTCTACATATATTTGTATATGTTTAAAAAGACTTATATTTAGGAACGAAGAGAGTAGTCTTTTAGTGGGATCTATAGTCTTCTTGAATTGTTTGGATTGCTTACCACATATGTCACGTTGTTAGTGGGGTCTACAGTCTAGTTATGGCTGAACATCTACGCGCAACTTCAAGGTAGCTCATCCACGACTAAATAATGAAACCTGCCGTAGACTGACATGCAGTGTGGACGAGGTTCGTTTAGAAAACCGAGTAGTATTTATTTTGGAGGCACAACTTGCTGGCCAAGGTTGAAGAAGACGCGGAGAGGAGACTGTTGTCGAAAGGCCAAGAATTCAACAGGGAATGTTGTACGTACGAACACCACTCTCTCTTGGCATGCCAGGAGAGGACACTCGCTTACAAATCATCTTTGCGCCGTTAGCCAGAAAATCGAGTAGCCACACGCACGCACGCACCTTGGCAGGGTTGGTGCTCGTGGCGTCAACGTTACCAACCCAAATTTTGACTAACCAGCTAACCGGTTAATAACTTCCCTTCGAGGGTATTCGGCCTTGCCGGCTGGCGCCAAATATTCCACCGCCTATATATACATGCACATACTAACCTACGCTAACCCAACGACCCACACAACACAAACACACACGAGCATTAGTTAGCTTGGGTGCTGCAGCAATGGCAGTGATGGTGGAGATCACGCAGAGCACGGTGCTCCAGCCTTCTCAAGAGGCAGCCCGCGGCGGCGGGAAGAAGGTCCCTTGCACCGTCTTCGACCGCGCCTCCACAGACGGCTACATCCCGGCCGTCTTCGCGTGGAACGCGCCGGCGCCGACCAACGAGGCGCTCAAGGCCGGCCTCGTCGCCGCCGTCGCCAGGTTCCCGCACCTCGCCGGGAGGTTCGCTGCCGACGACCACGGCCGGAAGTGCTTCCACCTCAACGATGCAGGGGTGCTTGTCCTCGAGGCCACCGCGGACGCGGACCTTGCCGACGCGCTGGTGCACGACGTGTCCGCGCACATCAACGAGCTCTACCCGAAGGCCGAAAAGGTGATGAGATGCAGTCTTTTTACACGTCCCAATAAGAGTTTCTACACGTAACATAAAGCATATCAGATATCAGCACTATAGGGTTGAAAACATGCTGATGATTTTGACACTTTTGGGTTGCAGGAACGTGCGAATGAGCCCATCTTCCAGGCGCAGCTGACGAGGTACACCTGCGGCGGTCTGGTGATCGGCACCGCCTGCCATCACCAGGTGGCCGACGGTCAGTCCATGAGCGTCTTCTACACCGCGTGGGCCAGCGCCGTCCGCACCGACTCGGCAGTCCTAATGTCGCCGTTCGTCGATCGCTCGGCCACCGTTGTCCCCCGAAGCCCGCCTACGCCGGCGCATGATCACCGGAATATCGAGTTCAAGGGCGAGCTCAGCCGGAGCCACTCCTATGGTGTCCTCCCCATGGATAGGATCAAGAACCTCGCCGTGCACTTCCCGGACGAGTTCGTCGCCGACCTCAAGGCCCGCGTGGGCACGCGCTGCAGCACGTTCCAGTGCCTCCTTGCGCACGCGTGGAAGAAGATCACGGCGGCGCGGGATCTGGCGCCGGATGATTTCACGCAGGTGAGGGTCGCCGTCAACTGCCGCGGCCGCGCAAAGCCTCCCGTGCCCATGGACTTCTTCGGAAACATGGTGCTCTGGGCGTTCCCGAGGATGCAGGTTCGGGACCTCCTGTCCAGCAGCTACCCAGCGGTGGTCGGCGCCATCCGGGACGCCGTCGCGCTCGTCGACGACGAGTACATCCAGTCGTTTATCGACTTCGGGGAGGCGGAGCGCGGCGTGATTGAAGACGGCGGCGAGGAGCTGGCGTCGACGGCAGCGACGCCGGGCACAATGTTTTGCCCTGACCTGGAGGTTGACAGCTGGCTCGGGTTCCGCTTCCACGACCTCGACTTTGGCTGCGGGCCGCCCTGCGCGTTCCTACCGCCGGATCTGCCCATCGAAGGAATAATGATCTTCGTGCCGTCGTGCGACCCCAAGGGCGGTGTCGACCTCTTCATGGCGCTCGATGACGAACACGTCCAGACCTTCAAGCAGATATGCTACTCCATGGACTAGTCATCTAGAGACCATATAGTATACTCGTATAGATATGCACAAGAGAGTAACACAACAATATTATACTCCCTAAGAACTGCCTCCTTGCGTGCTTAACTGCATACTTGGCTCATTGGCTTGTACTCATGTAATCATAGTCCATACTCCATAACATGTTTGCAAAGATTGGTGTACTTTATTTGTAGTAACTAGAACATGATAGCGCGTGTTGCTGCGCCTGTCTATCTCCAAAAATAATGAATTTGAAAATAAATATATGGAAAATAAATACATAATAAATTTCAAAAGTGATTGAGATGCCTGGTAGAATTTGAATTATTTGAATTATGATGTGTTGATGTGATGGTGTGGTATTTTCTTACAAATCAAACTTCAAGGTTTGTATTTTGCTATTTCCGAGATGTATATAAAAAATTCAAATTTGGTTCATGAGTCATTACAGAACAACAAAATCTTACTAATGCATTGACCTTATTATATTACACAAGGAAGAAGGATATTACAGCATTGGTATAGTTCAAACAAGTACGCATTTGGATACATCTTCCACCCTATAAACTGGACATGTACCTTTAGTGTTTGATACATAATCTCACAAAATAACATAATGCATTCCGTTACCTTGTTTTGTTTTTATTTTTATAATCATCCACGCATTCACATTCTCGATTCCCATGAAGAAGTTGGTTTATACAGATCTATACGAACGGAGGATCATTTTTTTTTCTAGAGGAGCATCTCGGGAAATAGGGTTAGCCCGGCGCGAGGAAAACTGTTCGACCAGGCCTGCTCGGGAATATGGATATGCTTTGTGCACATTGGAGTCGACCTGTGCCGTCTGTCTATTAAGGCCGGTTTACGGATGAAAGTTGTGGCTCATTTTGCGTAGTAGCAGCCCGCGAACGGTGGTTCGTTTGTGCGTGACGACCTGGACGACCAAAACGAATCAAGTGCATTCGTACACATGATTTGACGGTTGAAAGGTCCAAATCACTGTGGAGGCTAATAGATAGCCGAGTCTTACTGTTTAGTAATAATAACACGGAGAAAAGAAGCACACCACCGCCACACTCTGCACCTACACAATGTGACCTGATTTGGGCTGTTTTTGGGCCAGTCAATATGCTACTAGGTTGAATCCTAAAAAAAACTATGCACCCAGCCCTCCCCAGTGTCTTTGTTTTTTGTATTTCTTTCTTAGTTACCTCTGCTACCTCTTGAGCACTGCGTTGGTTTTCCCTTGAAAAGAAAAGGGTGATGCAACAAAGTAGTGTAAGTATTTTCCTTAGTTTTTGAGAACTAAGGTATCAATCCAATAGCAGACTATACGCAAGTCCCTCATACCTACACAAACAAATAAGAACCTCGCAAGCAACGCGATAAAGGGGTTGTCAATCCCTTCACAGTCACTTACGAGAGTGAGATCTGATAGAGATAAGAATAATAAGATAAATATTTTTGGTATTTTTATGATACAGATTGAAAGTAAATATTACAAAATAAAATAGATTGGAAACTTATATGATAAAAGATAGACCCGGGGGCCATAGGTTTCACTAGTGGCTTCTCTCAAGATAGAATAAGTATTACGGTGGGTAAACAAATTACTGTCGAGCAATTGATAGAAAAGTGCATAATAATGAGAATATCTAGGCATGATCATGTGTATAGGCATCACGTCCGCGACAAGTAGACCGAAACGATTCTGCATCTACTACTATTGCTCCACAACATCGACCGCTATCCAGCATGCATCTAGAGTATTAAGTTCATAAGAACAGAGTAACGCATTGGGCAAGATGACATGATGTAGAGAGATAAAATCAAGCAATATGATACAAACCCCATCTTTTTAGCCTCGATGGCAACAATACAATACGTGCCTTGTTGCCCCTGCTATCACTGGGAAAGGACACCGCAAGATTGAACCCAAAGCTAAGCACTTCTCCCATTGCAAGAAAGATCAATCTAGTAGGCCAAACCAAACTGATAATTCGAATAGACTTGCAAAGATAACCAATTATACATAAAAGATTTCAGAGAAAAATCAAATATTGTTCATAGATAAACTTGATCATAAACCCACAATTCATCGAATCTCGACAAACACACCGCAAAAAGAGTTACATCGAATAGATCTCCAAGAAGATCGAGGAGAACATTGTATTGAGATCCCAAGAGAGAGAAGAAACCATCTAGCTAATAACTATGGACCCGAAGGTCTGTGATAAACTACTCACACATCATCAGAGAGGCTATGGTGTTGATGTAGAAGCCCTCCATGATCGATTCCCCCTCCAACGGAGCTCCGGAAAATGCCCCAAGATTGGAACTCTTGGGCACAGAAGGTTGCAGCGGTGGAAATAGGGTTTCGTGGTGCTCCTGGATGTTTTCGGGGTATATGAATATATATATAGGAGGAAGAAATAGGCCGGTGGAGTTGCGAGGGGTCCACGAGGGTAGGGGCACGCCTCCCTGCCTCGTGGCCACCTCGTTTCTTTCTTGACGTCTACTCCAAGTCCCCTGGATCACGTTTGTTCCAAAAAATAACTCTCCCTAAGGTTTTATTCCGTTTGGATTCCGTTTGATATTCCTTTTCTGCTAAACATTGAAATAGGCAAAAAAAAACAGCAATTTGCACTGGGCCTTGGGTTAGTAGGTTAGTCCTAAAAATAATATAAAAATGTATAATAAATCCCATTAAACATCCAAAACAGATAATATAATATCATGAAACAATCAAAAATTATAGATACGTTGGAGACGTATCAAGCATCCCCCAGCTTAATTCCTGCTCGTCCTCGAGTGAGCAAATGATAAAAAACAGAATTTTCGATGTGGAATGTTACCTAGCATAATTCTCAATGTAATTTTATTTATTGTGGCATGAATGTTCAGATCCGAAAGATTCAAGACAAAAGTTTAATATTGACATAAAAATAATAATACTTTAAGCATACTAACTAAGCAATCATGTCTTCTCAAAATAACATGGCAAAAGAAAGTTCATCCCTACAAAATCGTATAGTTTGGTCACGTTCCATTTTCGTCACACAAGAATGCTCTCATCATGCACAACCCCGATGACAAGCCAAACAATTATTTCATACTTCATTAATCTTCAAAAAATTCAACTTTCACGCAATACATGAGCATGAGCCATGGATATAGAACTATGGGTGGAATAGAATATAATGATAGGGGTTATGTGGAGAAGACAAAAAGGGAGAAAGTCTCATATTGACGCAGCTAATCAACAGGCTAGGGAGATGCCCATCAATTGATGTCAATGCAAGATTAGGAATTGCCATGCAACGGATGCACTAGAGCTATAAATGTATGAAAGCTCAACAAAAAAACTAAGTGAGTGTGCATCCAACTTGCTTGCTCAAGAAGACCTAGGGCATTTGAGGAAGCCCATTGTTGGAATATACAAGCCAAGTTATATAATATAAAATTTCCACTAGTATATGAAAGTGACAAAACAAGAGACTCTCTATCATAAAGATCATGGTGCTACTTTAAAGCACAAGTGTGGAAAAAGAGGATAGTAGCATTGTCCCTTTTTATTTCTCTTTTTTCTTCTTTTTTTGGCCTTTCTTTTTTTATTTGGCCTTTCTCTTTTTTTATTTGGGACAGTGCTCTATTAATGATGATCATCACACTTCTATTTATTTACAACTCAATGATATCAACTCGATACTAGAACAAAATATGACTCTATATGAATGCCACCGGCGGTGTATCGGGAAGAGCAATAAATAAAGAGTGACATGTATGATAAATTATGCATGGTGGCTTTGCCACAAATACGATGTCAACTACATGATCATGCAAAGCAATATGACTATGATGAAGCGTGTCATAAATGAAACAGTGAAAAGTTGCATGGCAATATATTTCGGAATGGCTATGGAAATGCCATAATAGGTAGGTATGGTGGATGTTTTGAGGAAGATATAAGGAGGTTTATGTGTGGCAGAGTGTATCATATCACGGGGTTTGGATGCACTGGTGAAGTTTGCACCAACTCTCAAGGTGAGAAAGGACAATGCACGGTACCAAAGAGGCTAGCAATGATGGAAGGATGAGAATGCGTATAATCCATGGACTCAACATTAGTCATAAAGAACTCACATACTTATTGCAAAAATCTAAAAGTCATCAAAAACCAAGCATTACGCGCATACTCCTAAGGAGATACTCCCTCCGTTCTAAATTACTCGTCGTAGAAATGGATGTATCTAGAACTAAAATACATCTAGATACATTCATACCTGCGACAAGTAATTTGGAACGGAGGGAGTATATTGGTAGGAAAAGACCATCGCTCGTCCCCGACCGCCACTCATAAGGAATACAATCAAAGAACACCTCATGTTTCAAATTTGTTACACAGCGGTTACCATACATGCATGCTATGAAACATGCAATCCTCAACACTAGTATTTCTCAAATTCACAACTACTCAGTTAGCACACTCTAATATCACCACCTTTATATCTCAAAACAATTACCAAGTATCAAACTTCTCATAGTATTCAATGCACTTTCTATGATAGTTTTTATTATACCATCCTGGATGCCTATCATATTAGGACTAATTTTATAACCAAAGCAAATTACAATGTTGTTATAAAGGACTCTCAAAATGATATAAGCTAAGCATGAGAGATCAATAATTTCTATAAAATAAAACCACCACCGTGCTCTAAAAGATATAAGTGAAGCACTAGAGCAAAATTAACTAGCTCAAAAGATATAAGTGAAGCACATAGAGTATTCTAATAAATTCCAATTCATGTGTGTGTCTCCCAAAAGGTGTGTACAACAAGGATGATTGTGGTAAACTAAAAATTAAAGACTCAAATCATACAAGACGCTCCAAGCAAAACACATATCATGTGGTGAATAAAAATATAGCCGCAAGTAAAGTTGCCGATGAAAGAAGATGGAAGAGGGGATGCCTTCCGGGGCACCCCCAAGCTTAGGCTTTTGGTTGTCCTTGAATTTTACCTTGGGGTGCCTTGAGCATCCCCAAGCTTAGGCTCTTGCCACTCCTTATTCCATAATCCATCAAATCTTTACCCAAAACTTGAAAATGTCACAACACAAAACTCAACAGAAAATCTCATGAGCTCCGTTAGTATAAGAAAACAAACAACCACTTAAGGTACTGTAATGAACTCATTTTTTATTTATATTCGACTTCTCTATGGTTCATATCCTCCGATACTAGGCATAGATTCATCAAAATAAGCAAACCTACTTTATTTCAACTTCTCTATGGTTCATATCCTCCGATACTAGGCATAGATTCATCAAAATAAGCAAACAACACACGAAAAACAGAATCTGTCAAAGACAGAACATTCTGTAGTAATCTGTAGGTTTCGAATACTTCTGTAACCCCAAAAATACTGAAATAAATTGGTGGGCGTGAGGAATTTGTCTATTAATCATCTGCAAAAAGAATCAACCTAATCCGAATACGCCCTCCGTTTGTCTTCCACACGTCCCTAGCATAGCGAACATGGAACCTTTCCCCTCCGGTCCACTTGTCCAAAAATGCAAACTTCGGGAAAGCTTTTCCGGATGTTTCTCCCCTTCGCCGGTAGCACCTAGTACTGTGTTAGGTCACCCTAGCACCGCGTATTGTCATGTTATGCTTTGTGATGCTTTGATTGCTCTATTATTTATTGTGTTCCCCTCCGTTACTTCTTTCCGGTAGACCCTGAGACCATTGTCGGTACCCTGTAATCGACTACATCATCGACGAACCCGTCTTGCCAGAGCAACCAGGCAAGCCCCGCCTTGATCACCAGATATCGCCTACTCTTCTCTCTACCGCTTGCATTAGAGTAGTGTAGCATGTTACTGCTTTCCGTTAATCCTATTCTGATGCGTAGCCTGTCATTGTTGCTACAACTATTGATACCTTACCTGCAATCCTAAATGCTTAGTATAGGATGCTAGATTATCATCAGTGGCCCTACATTCTTGTCAGTCTGCCATGCTATACTATCGGGCCGTGATCATGCCGGGTGTTGATCACGGGTATATACTATACATACATACTATACATGTTGTGACTAAAGTCGGGTCGGCTCGTTGAGTACCCGCAAGTGATTCTGATGTGGGGGCTGAAGGGGCAGGTGGCTCCATCTAGGTAGTGGTGGGCCTGAGTTCCCGACGGTCCCCGACTTTTATTTTGAGGCGGAGCGACAGGGCAGGTTGAGACCACCTAGGAGAGAGGTGGGCCTGGCCCTGGTCAGCGTTCGCGGTTACTTCAAAATAACATGCTTAACGAGATCTGGGTATTTGATCCGAGTCTGGCTACTGGCCTATACGCACTAACCAACTATGCGGGAACAGTTATGGGCACTCGACGTCGTAGTATCAGCCGAAGCCTTCATGACGTCAGCGACTGAGCGGCGCGCGCCGGGTTGGACTGGAACGCCTGCTCTTGTATAAGGGAGGCTAGGTCTGCTCGCCGGCCGCGTTCGCAACGTGCAGGTGTGCAATGTGCGATGGGCCCAGACCCCTACGCCATAGGATTTAGACCGGCGTGCTGACCTCTCTGTTGTGCCTAGGTAGGGCTGCGACGTGTTGATCTTCCGAGGCCGGGCATGACCCAGAAAAGTGTGCCCGGACAAAGGAGATCGAGCGTGTTGGGAAATGTGGTGCACCCCTGCAGGGAAGTTAATCTATTCGAATAGCCGTGATCTTCGGTAACAGGACGACTTGGAGTTGTACCTTGACCTTATGACAACTAGAACCGGTTACTTAATAAAACACACCCTTTCAAGTGCCAGATATAACCCGGTGATCGCTCTCTAACAGGGCGACGAGGGGAGGATCGCCGGGTAGGATTATGCTACACGATGCTACTTGGTGGACTTACCTTCTGCTCTCTTCTACATGCTGCAAGATGAAGGTGGCCAGAAGCGTAGTCTTCGATAGGACTAGCTATCCCCCCTCTTATTCCGGCATTCTGAAGTTCAGTCCACATATGATACCCTTATTCCATTTGATACCAATGCATACATTTGTAGTGTAGCTCCTTGCTTGCGAGTACTTTGGATGAGTACTCACGGTTTCTTTGCTCCCTATTTTCCCCCTTTCTATACCCGATTGCTGCGACCAGATGTAGCGACCAGACCTCAAACGGTCTGATCTCTGTGCTCCAGTGTTATCCCTGGATCAGTAATACTGACACCACATAGTACTCGGAGGATTTATAGCAGAGTAGCAATCACACACTTATTACATCGAGTGTCTCAAAAGAGAACTTATTACAATAAATATGGCTTAAGGCCATCTAATAACGATAACAGCGGAAGGCTTGGAAGATAAGTGAGTCCATCAACTCCAACACCATCACTGAGCATAGAACCACGACCTAAAAACTCCTTAATCGTCGTCTGAAAAGTCTGCAACATTAATGTTGCAGCCTGAAAACGAGTCAGCACATGCAATATGCTGGCAAGGTAACACATAGAGAATAATGGAATGAAACAGCTATACTATATGCATATTTGGCTGGTGGAAAGCTCTATGGTTACAGTTTTGTGTAAAGCCAATTTTTCCCTACTTCAAAGGAATAAATTTATTTAACTATCATGGTAGTTGTTAAACCTTGAGAATGGTTGACAGCATTCTCAATCCTAATTAAACATCATCATTAAACATAACCCAACAACATTAATTTAGAGTAACATGTTGAGATTCACATGATAATCCAAGTACTAGATACTCAAGATGTCCATAACCGGGGACACGGCTAACCATGATTAGTTTATTACACTCTGCAGAGGTTTGCACACTTTTCCCCACAAGACTCGATCGCCTCCGTTTGGTTTCTCGCACTACAAGGTGTTTGAGAAGACGGATGACTGAGACATAGTCTTTCATAAGCGCTAGCACCTTACGATCGGGTAGACCGTACCACCTACATCCCCTACATCTGCTAGTCTACCACTGTAAGAGTTCGCACAACTTAGTCAACTATGCTAGAGCCCATAATAGCTTGTGGCTGCACAGGGAAGTTTCTAGTATGAATAGTCTCATGATCCCTTTGAGCCTGGCTAGCGGTCCAAAAGAAAACAGGCAAGTCCTAGAATACCCAGGTGCCTCAATCCACCCAGATGTGTGTTTAAGTTGCCACCTTAGATAAACCATTAATTAACAATCTCACATCTGTCATGGATATCACTCACCCAATCCACGTCTACTAGCATAGTATGGCATAATAAGCAAACGTAGAAGTAACTCCCAAAGGTTTGATAATAACAGGTAATAGGTACTACCTCATCTACTTCCCATCCCATAGTTTAATTAGATCGTAATCATGCAATGTGTGAGGATTGATCTAATGCAATAAAACTGGGTAGTAGAAAGGTATGATCAGAGTGTTACTTGCCTTGCTGATGATCCACGAAACATAACGATTCGAAGTAACAGGCGGCGCACTCCGGATATTCTATCGCAGACAAACAAATAAGCATACAATAAGTACTCATCTAATGCACAGGTAAAACGCAAATAAGAGATCTAACCAGAAGGTTCAACTTAAGAACTCCGGTTGGCAAAAAGAATCAAATCGAACGAAGCAATGAAAATCAAACGGCGAAAGGAAACAACTTCGTTCTAGTAATCTGGATCTAAGGCAAATTTTACAGTAGCAAAATCTTGTTTAAGTTGGTTAAACGGATAGAGGGTTTCGAGACGAATCTCTAGGCGCTTGAATCGCCTGATTCCGATAAACGAGCGAAAAGTTATACTAAAACGAAAATCGGATCACGAATCGCGATCAGAAAAATCGCGGATTTAAACCGAGAAAAAGAAAAACGACGAACGCTCGCTAGAACGAACGGACGGACGAACGCTCGCTATTTAAATAAACCGGAAAAACCGTTCTATTTAAAAAAACCGAATCTAAAAAAACCCGACGAAAACCGATTTTTTTATATAAAAACATTGGCACGGAAGTCGAGGCGGCGGCGAACCTCGGCGGCGGCGGCTGGGGCGGCGGCTGGGCTAGGGTTTCCCAGGTGGGCTGCCCCGGCTTATAAAGGCCCCCCTCGGGCCGGAGTCCTAGTCGGACACGGCCCATAGGTCGGTTTGTTTTTTTTAAATTATTCCGTTTGGAAGAAAAAATAAAAAGAAATACTAAACGGACTCCAAAAATTCCAAAATAAATTTTCACGGGCTTCTAAAATCAAGCCGCACATGATTAACATTTATTTGAGGCCTAAATGCAATTTTGAAAAACACACATTTTTCCTAAATTCAAATAAAACACCGAAATAAATCTTATTTGATTTTATTATTAAATCCTCAATATTTCTTTATTTTGGGAAAGTCATTTTATTCCCTCTCTCATATTTTTGTAATAGAAATAATTGATGATAAAATAAATAAAATCAAATGATCCTATTCTCAAAATTTGAGAAAACTCAAATATGAAAATAACGAAATCTCCAACTCTCTCCGTGGGTCATTGAGTTGCGTAGAATTTCTAGGATCAACCAAAAAGCAAAATAAAATATGATATGTAATGATGATCTAATGTATAACATTCCAAATTGAAAATTTGGGATGTTACAAACCTACCCCCCTTAAGATGAATCTCGCCCTTGATGTTCGGGTTGGCTAGAAAATAGGTGAGGATGGTCCTTGAGCAAATCTTCCTCTCGTTCCCAGGTGGCTTCATCCTCTGTGTAGTGGCTCCACTGAACTTTGCAAAACTTGATAACCTTGCTGCGGGTAACTCGACTGGCAAACTCGAGAATCTTAATTGGTTTCTCCTCGTAGGTCAAATCGTTATCCAACTGAATAGTTTCCAAGGGCACTGTGTCTCTTAACGGTATGTCAGCCATCTCCGTGTGACATTTCTTTAACTGAGAAACGTGGAACACATCATGAACTCCTGACAATCCTTCGGGCAATTCCAACTTGTAGGCCACTTCTTCCATACGCTCCAAAACTCGATATGGTCCTACAAATCGTGGCGCTAACTTCCCTTTAACTCCAAAACGCTTTGTTCCCCGAAGTGGAGATACTCGAAGATAAGCTCTATCTCCAACTTCGTAAACTGTCTCCTTACGTTTAGAATCTGCATAACTTTTCTGTCTGGACTGGGCTACCTTGAGCCTATCACGAATCAACTTCACCTTCTGTTCAGACTCTTTAATCAAGTCGGGACCAAACAACTGGCGGTCTCCAACTTCGTCCCACGATAACGGTGTCCTGCACCTCCTTTCGTACAAAGCTTTGAAAGGGGCCATCTTCAAACTGGTTTGGTAACTGTTGTTGTAAGAGAACTCTGCATATGGCAAATTATCGTCCCAACTAGATCCGTAATCTAGCGCACAAGCTCTCAGCATATCCTCCAAAATCTGATTGAATCTCTCGGTCTGTCCATCTGTCTGTGGATGAAAAGTTGTACTGAATTCTAGCCTGGTTCCCAAAGTTTCGTGCAACTACTTCCAGAACTTTGAGGTAAACTGGGTTCCTCTATCTGATACGATACTCCTTGGAACTCCATGCAGACATACGATCCTGGTCATGTATATCTTTGCCAACTTAGCACTGGTGTAAGTGGTCTTTACTGGGATGAAATGAGCTACTTTCGTCAATCGATCGACTACAACCCAAATCGAGTCATAGCCTGAACGAGTCCTGGGCAATCCCGTGATAAAATCCATGCCTATCTTATCCCACTTCCATTCGGGTATCGGCAATGGTTGTAACAATCCTGCTGGCTTCTGATGCTCTGCCTTTACTCTCTGACATACATCACAAACTGCTACATACTCCGCAATATCCTTCTTCATTCCGGTCCACCAGAAAATATCCTTCAAATCCAAATACATCTTGGTATTTCCTGGGTGAATTGAATATGGTGAGTCGTGTGCCTCTTGCAAAATCAACTTCCTGATCTCCGGGTCATTGGGCACATAAACGCGGTCTTCAAACCATAGGGTATCGTGCTCATCCTCACGAAATCCTTTAGCTTTTCCTTTGCTCAGTTTCTCCTTTATAGCGGCAATCTCTTTGTCAGCTTTCTGAGCTTCTTTGATTCTATCCATCAAAGTTGACTGAATCTCCAATGCTGCTACGTAGCCTCTCGGAACTATTTCCAAACATAGTTCACGAAGATTTTCTGCTAACTCCTTGGGTATTTCTCCCGTCATTAACGTATTGACATGGCTCTTACGGCTTAATGCGTTAGCTACTACATTAGCCTTTCCGGGGTGATAATGCAATTTCATATCATAATCCTTGATAAGCTCCAACCATCTCCTTTGTCTGAGATTCAACTCCTTCTGGGTGAAAATGTACTTCAAACTCTTATGATCCGTGTACACCTCACAATGATTTCCAATGAGGAAATGCATCCATGTTTTCAATGCATGCACTATGGCTGCTAACTCCAAATCATGCGTAGCATAATTCAACTCATGAGGCTTCAGTTGTCTTGAGGCATATGAAACAACTCTCCCTTCCTGCATAAGCACTGCTCCAAGTCCTCGACGTGAAGTGTCGCAATACACCTCATAATCTTTGGTCTGGTCTGGCAAAATCAACACTGGTGAAGTAACCAAACATTTCTTCAACTCCTGGAAACTAGCCTCACATTCCTTTGTCCATATGAACTTGGTATCTTTCTTCAGCAACTCGGTCATAGGCTTCACAATATTTGAGAAATTCTCAATAAATCTCCGGTAGTATCCTGCGAGTCCAAGAAAACTCCGGATCTCTCCAACTGTTGTTGGGGCTTCCCACTTGGTCACGGTATCAACTTTAGTGGGATCAACTGATATACCTTCTCCAGATATAATGTGTCCGAGGAATCCTACTTCCTTCAACCAAAACTCACATTTGCTGAACTTGGCATATAATTGATGTTCTCTGAGCTTTCCAAGTACCAAACGCAAATGCTCCTTATGCTCCTCTTCATTCTTCGAATAAACCAGGATATCATCGATAAACACTACGACGAACTTATCCAAAAACTTCATAAACAATTTGTTCATCATGTTCATAAAATAGGCAGGTGCGTTAGTCAGACCAAATGCCATAACGGTATACTCATACAGCCCATACCTGATAGTAAAAGCTGTCTTTGAAATATCATGTTCTCGAATCTTCAACTGATGGTATCCTGATCGCAGATTGATCTTGGAAAATACCTTAGCTCCTTGCAATCGATCAAACAGATCGTTGATCATAGGTAGTGGGTACTTGTTCTTGATCGTTACTTCATTCAATCCTCGATAATCAACAACCATCCTTAACAATCCATCCTTCTTCTCCACTAGAAGTACTGGCGATCCCCAAGGTGAAGAACTTGGGCGAATATATCCCTTATCCAGTAACTCCTTAATCTGCTTCTTAATTTCCACCAAATCCTTTGCTGGCATCCTATATGGTCTCTTTGATATTGGCCCTATGCCTGGCAATAGCTCAATAAAAAACTCAATATCTCTATCCGGTGGCATGCCTGGCAACTCTTCCGGAAATACATCGGGAAAATCCCTTACCACTGGTACTTCCTCCTGCACAACTCCTGTTAGGCAATTTACTTGAGTCCTCTTTGGCACATGCCGGGATACATACTTGATCCTTCTCCCATCTAGGGTGGTAAGCAAAATTGACTTGCTAGCACACTCAATATTCCCTTCATAATTTGATAACCAATCCATACCTAATATCACATCCAATCCTTGAGATTCCAATACTATTAGGTCTGAGGGGAAAACATAGTTACCAATCCTTAATGGTAACCGATCACACCATAGACTAGCCACATACTCTGTTCCGGGCGAGGTTACTAACATGGGTGACCTAAGGGCTTGGGTTGGTAGGTTATACTTATCCACAAATCCCCTTGATATGTATGAATGCGATGCACTAGTATCAAAAAGAATGAATGCAGTAAATGTCTTAACCAAAAACTTACCTATTACTGCATCAGGCTGAACTTCAACCTCCTCTACGCTAACGTGGTTCACATGTCCCCTGTTGAAAGGGTTCGGCTTCTTCCCAGAACTTCCATTGCCATTTTCGCCTTCAGGACATTCATTGGCATAATATCCGGTCTTCTGACACTTAAAACAAGTGACTTGGCTTAGGTCCTTCTTGGCTGGGGTTGAGGGATTGGTGCGGTTCTGGCCGTTGCTTCCTCCATTGCCATTACCATTCTTGGTGTCATTGTGATTGTGTGAGCTACCTCCTCCATGGGTATGCTGAAAATGTCCTCCCAGTCTAGGGGTAAAACGTGGCTTCTGCTGAGCTCCTGAATTGTACTTTCCTTGTCCATACTTCCTCTTGCGATTCTCAATCTGTTGCTGCTTCCCTTCAATCATAAGAGCACGATCTACCAACTCCTAGTAGTTGTTGAAGGTTGCTACCATCAACTGCATGCTCAACTCATCATTCAGTCCTTCCAGAAACTTCTCCTGCTTAGTTGCATCCGTAGCGACGTCATCTGGTGCATAACGTGCTAACTTACTAAAGTCCTCCACATATTGGCCAACTGTCCTTCCTCCTTGGCGCAAGTTGCGAAACTCACGCTTCTTCATGGCCATAGCTCCTGCTGAAACATGGGCAGTACGAAAAGCCTGCTGAAACTGGTCCCATGTGACAGTGTCGACATGGAAAGTGGCTGTGAAATTCTCCCACCATGATGCTGCGGGTCCTTCTAGCTGATGTGCGGCAAACTTCACCTTCTCCGCATCTGTGCATCCTGTTGTGGTCAACTCCCTAGCTGTCTTGCGGAGCCAATCATCTGCTACTATCGGCTCGGTGCTACTGGAAAACACCGATGTATTCAGCCTAAGAAAATGGGCTAAGTGGTCAACGGGTGGTGGTGGTGGTGGTGCGTTGTTGTTGTTGTTCACCTGATTCTAATTCTGGACTAGCAACTGCATCAATTGAAGGAAATATGCCCTAGAGGCAATAATAATTTTATTATTTTTATTTCCTTATATCATGATAAATGTTTATTATCATGCTAGAATTGTATTATCCGGAAACATAATACTTGTGTGAATACATAGACAAACCAAACGTCACTAGTATGCCTCTACTTGACTAGCTCATTAATCAAAGATGGTTATGTTTCCTAACCATAGACATCTGTTGCCATTTGATTAACGGGATCCCATTATTAGGAGAATGATGTGATTGACATGACCCATTCCATTAGCTTAGCACCTGATCGTTTAGTATGTTGCTATTGCTTTCTTCATGACTTATACATGTTCCTATAACTATGAGATTATGCAACTCCCGTTTGCCGGAGGAACACTTTGTGTGCTACCAAACGTCACAACGTAACTGGCTGATTATAAAGGAGATCTACAGGTGTCTCCAAAGGTAAATGTTGGGTTGGCGTATTTCGAGATTAGGATTTGTCACTCCGATTGTCGGAGATGTATCTCTGGGCCCTCTCGGTAATGCACATCACATAAGCCTTGCAAGCATTGCAACTAATGAGTTAGTTGCGAGATGATGTATTACGAAACAAGTAAAGAGACTTGCCGGTAACGAGGTTGAACTAGGTATTGAGATACCGACGATCGAAACTCGGGCAAGTAACATACCGATGAAAAAGGGAACAACGTATGTTGTTATGCGGTCTGACCGATAAAGATCTTCATAGAATATGTAGGAGCCAATATGAGCATCCAGGCTCCGCTATTGGTTATTGACCGGAGACATGTCTCGGTCATGTCTACATTGTTCTCGAACCCGTGGGGTCCGCACGGTTAAGGTTTCGATGACAGTTATATTATGAGTTTATGAGTTTTGATGTACCGAAGTTAGTTCGGAGTCCCGGATGTGATCACGGACATAACGAGGAGTCTCGAAATGGTCGAGACATAAAGATTGATATATTGGACGGCTATATTCGGACACCGGAAGTGTTCCAAGTGATTTCGGAGAAAACCGGAGAGCCGGAGGGTTACCGGAACCCTGCCGGGAGAAGTAATGGGCCATATGGGCCTTAGTGGAGAGAGAGAGGGGCAGCAAGGGTGGGCCGCGCGCCTCCTCCCCCCTGGTCCGAATTGGACTAGGAGAGGGGGGCGGCGCCCCCCTTTCCTTCTCCTTCCCCACTTCCTTCCCCCTCCTAGTAGGAGTCCTACTCCTACTAGGAGGAGGACTCCTCCTTGGCACGCCTATAGGGCCGGCCGGCCTCCTCCCCTTGCTCCTTTATATACGGGGGCAGGGGGCACCCCTAGACACACAAGTTGATCCACGTGATCATATTCTTAGCCGTGTGCGGTGCCCCCTTCCACCATAATCCTCAATAATATTGTAGCGGTGCTTAGGCGAAGCCCTGCGACGGTAGTACATCAAGATCGTCACCACGCCGTCGTGCTGACGGAACTCTTCCCCGACACTTTGCTGGATCGGAGTCCGGGGATCGTCATCGAGCTGAACGTGTGCTAAAACTCGGAGGTGTCGTAGTTTCGGTGCTTGATCGGTTGGGCCATGAAGACGTACGACTACAACAACCGCGTTGTGCTAACGCTTCCGCTATCGGTATACAAGGGTACGTAGATCACACTCTCCCCTCTCGTTGCTATGCATCACCATGATCTTGCGTGTGCGTAGGAATTTTTTTGAAATTACTACGTTCCCCAACAGTGGCATCCGAGCCTAGGTTTTATGTGTTGATGTTATATGCACGAGTAGAACACAAGTGAGTTGTGGGTGATATAAGTCATACTGCTTACCAGCATGTCATACTTTGGTTCGGCGGTATTGTTGGACGAAGCGGCCCGGACCGACATTACGCGTACGCTTACGCGAGACCGGTTCTCCCGACGTGCTTTGCACAAAGGTGGCTAGCGGGTGTCAGTTTCTCCAACTTTAATTGAACCGAGTGTGGCTACGCCCGGTCCTTGCGAATGTTAAAACAGCACCAACTTGACAAACTATCGTTGTGGTTTTGATGCGTAGGTAAGATTGGTTCTTGCGTAAGCCCGTAGCAGCCACGTAAAACTTGCAACAACAAAGTAGAGGACGTCTAACTTGTTTTTGCAAGGCATGTTGTGATGTGATATGGTCAAGACATGATGCTAAATTTTATTGTATGAGATGATCATGTTTTGTAACCAAGTTATCGGCAACTGGCAGGAGCCATATGGTTGTCGCTTTATTGTATGCAATGCAATTGCGCTGTAATGCTTTACTTTATCACTAAGCGGTAGCGATAGTCATGGAAGCATAAGATTGGCGAGACGACAACGATGCTACGATGGTGATCAAGGTGTCGCGCCAGTGACGATGGTAATCATGACGGTGCTTCGAAGATGGAGATCACAAGCACAAGATGATGATGGCCATATCATATCACTTATATTGATTACATGTGATGTTTATCTTTTATGCATCTTATCTTGCTTTGATTGACGGTAGCATTTTAAGATGATCTCTCACTAATTATCAAGAAGTGTTCTCCCTGAGTATGCACCGTTGCGAAAGTTCTTCATGCTGAGACACCACGTGATGATCGGGTGTGATAGGCTCTACGTTCAAATACAACGGGTGCAAAACAGTTGCACACACAGAATACTCAGGTTATACTTGACGAGCCAAGCATATACAGATATGGCCTCGGAACACGGAGACCGAAAGGTCGAGCGTGAATCATATAGTAGATGTGATCAACATAGCGATGTTCACCAATGAAACTACTCCATCTCACGTGATGATCGGACATGGTTTAGTTGATTTGGATCACGTAATCACTTAGAGGATTAGAGGGATGTCTATCTAAGTGGGAGTTCTTTAGTAATATGATTAATTGAACCTAAATTTATCATGAACTTAGTACCTGATAGTATCTTGCTTGTTTATGTTTGATTGTAGATAGATGGCCCGTGTTGTTGCTCCGTTGAATTTTAATGCGTTCCTTGAGAAAGCAAAGTTGAAAGATGATGGTAGCAATTACACGGACTGGGTCCGTAACTTGAGGATTATCCTCATTGCTGCACAGAAGAATTACGTCCTGGAAGCACCACTGGGTGTCAGGCCTGCTGCTGGAGCAACACCAGATGTTATGAACGTCTGGCAGAGCAAAGCTGATGACTACTCGATAGTTCAGTGTGCCATGCTTTACGGCTTAGAATCGGGACTTCAACGATGTTTGGAACGTCATGGAGCATATGAGATGTTCCAGGAGTTGAAGTTAATATTTCAAGCAAATGCCCGGATTGAGAGATATGAAGTCTCCAATAAGTTCTATAGCTGCAAGATGGAGGAGAACAGTTCTGTCAATGAGCATATACTATAAGACTATTCTCGAGCTCTTCGCAATGCTGAAAGCTGCGGAGGTAGAAATCAAGAAGGAGCATCAAGTGTTGATGGTCAATAAGACCACTAGTTTCAAGAATAAGGGCAAAGGGAAGAAGAAGGGGAACTTCAAAAAGAACAGCAAGCAAGTTGCTACTCAAGAGAAGAAACCCAAACCTGGACCTAAGCCTGAAACTGAGTGCTTCTACTGCAAGCAGACTGGTCACTGGAAGCGGAACTACCCCAAGTATTTGGCGGATAAGAAGGATGGCAAGGTGAACAAAGGTATATGTGATATACATGTTATTGATGTGTACCTTACTAATGCTCGCAGTAGCACCTGGGTATTTGATACTGGTTCTGTTGCTAACATTTGCAACTCGAAACAGGGACTACGGATTAAGCGAAGATTGGCTAAGGACGAGGTGACGATGCGCGTGGGAAATGGTTCCAAAGTCGATGTGATCGCGGTTGGCACGCTACCTCTACATCTACCTTCGGGATTAGTATTAGACCTAAATAATTGTTATTTGGTGCCAGCGTTAAGCATGAACATTATATCTGGATGTTGTTTGATGCGAGACGGTTTTTCATTTAAATCAGAGAATAATGGTTGTTCTATTTATATGAGTAATATCTTTTATGGTCATGCACCCTTAAAGAGTGGTCTATTCTTATTAAATCTCGATAGTAGTGACACACATATTCATAATGTTGAAGCCAAAAGATGCAGAGTTGATAATGATAGTGCAACTTATTTGTGGCACTGCCGTTTGGGTCATATCGGTGTAAAGCGCATGAAGAAACTCCATACTGATGGGCTTTTGGAACCACTTGATTATGAATCACTTGGTACTTGCGAACCGTGCCTTATGGGTAAGATGACAAAAACACCGTTCTCCGGTACTATGGAGAGAGCAACAGATTTGTTGGAAATCATACATACAGATGTATGTGGTCCGATGAATGTTGAGGCTCGTGGCGGATATTGTTATTTTCTCACCTTCACAGATGACTTAAGCAGATATGGGTATATCTACTTAATGAAACATAAGTCTGAAACATTTGAAAAGTTCAAAGAATTTCAGAGTGAAGTTAAAAATCATCGTAACAAGAAAATAAAATTCCTACGATCTGATCGTGGAGGAGAATATTTGAGTTACGAGTTTGGTGTACATTTGAAACAATGCGGAATAGTTTCGCAACTCACGACACCCGGAACACCACAACGTAGTGGTGTGTCCGAACGTCGTAATCGTACTTTACTTGATATGGTGCGATCTATGATGTCTCTTACTGATTTACCGCTATCGTTTTGGGGTTATGCTCTAGAGACGGCCGCATTCACGTTAAATAGGGCACCATCAAAATCCGTTGAGACAACGCCTTAGGAACTATGGTTTGGCAAGAAACCATAGTTGTCGTTTCTGAAAGTTTGGGGTTGCGATGCTTATGTGAAAAAGCTTCAACCTGATAAGCTCGAACCCAAATCGGAGAAATGTGTCTTCATAGGATATCCAAAGGAAACTATTGGATACACCTTCTATCACAGATCCGAAGGCAAAACTTTTGTTGCTAAATTCGGAAACTTTCTAGAGAAGGAGTTTCTCTCAAAAGAAGTGAGTGGGAGGAAAGTAGAACTTGATGAGGTAACTATACCTGCTCCCTTATTGGAAAGTAGTGCATCACAGAAACCAGTTTCTGTGACACCTACACCAATTAGTGAGGAAGCTAATGATGATGATCATGAAGCTTCAGAACAAGATACTACTGAACCTCGTAGATCAACCAGAGTAAGATACGCACCAGAGTGGTACGGTAATCCTGTTCTCGAAGTCATGCTACTAGATCATGATGAACCTACGAACTATGGAGAAGTGATGGTGAGGCCAGATTCCGCAAAATGGCTTGAAGCCATGAAATCTGAGATGGGATCCATGTATGAGAACAAAGTATGGACTTTGGTTGACTTGCCCAATGATCGGCAAGCAATTGAGAATAAATGGACCTTTAAGAAGAAGACTGACGCTGACGGTAATGTTACTATCTACAAAGCTCGACTTGTCGCAAAAGGTTTTCGACAAGTTCAAGGGATTGACTACGATGAGACCTTCTCACCCGTAGCGATGCTTAAGTCTGTCCGAATCATGTTAGCAATTGCTGCATTTTATGATTATGAAATTTGGCAGTTGGATGTCAAAACTGCATTCCTGAATGGATTTCTGCAAGAAGAGTTGTATATGATGCAACCGGAAGGTTTTGTCGATCCAAAAGGAGCTAACAAAGTGTGCAAGCTCCAGCAATCCATTTATGGACTGGTGCAAGCCTCTCGGAGTTGGAATAAACACTTTGATAGTGTGATCAAAGCATTTGGTTTTGTACATACTTTTGGAGAAGCCTGTATTTACAAGAAAGTGAGTGGGAGCTCTGTAGCATTTCTGATATTATATGTAGATGACATATTACTAATCAGAAATGATATAGAATTTCTGGATAGCATAAAGAGATACTTGAATAAGAGTTTTTCAATGAAAGACCTCGGTGAAGCTGCTTACATATTGGGCATTAAGATCTATAGAGACAGATCAAGACGCTTAATTGGACTTTCACAAAGCAGATACCTTGACAAAGTTTTGAAAAAGTTCAAAATGGATCAAGCAAAGAAAGGATTCTTGCCTGTGTTACAAGGTGTGAAATTGAGTAAGACTCAATGCCCGACCAATGCAGAAGATAGAGAGAAAATGCAAGATGTTCCCTATGCTTCAGCCATAGGCTCTATCATGTATGCAATGCTGTGTACCAGACCTGATGTGTGTCTTGCTATAAGTCTAGCAGGCAGGTACCAAAGTAATCCAGGAGTGGATCACTGGACAGCGGTCAAGAACATCCTGAAATACCTGAAAAGGACTAAGGATATGTTTCTCATATATGGAGGTGACAAAGAGCTCATCGTAAATGGTTACGTTGATGCAAGCTTTGACACTGATCCGGACGATTCTAAATTGCAAACCGGATACATGTTTACATTAAATGGTGGAGCTGTCAGTTGGTGCAGTTCTAAACAAAGCGTTGTGGCGGGATCTACATGTGAAGCAGAGTACATAGCTGCTTTGGAAGCAGCAAACGAAGGAGTCTGGATGAAGGAGTTCATATCCGATCTAGGTGTCATACCTAGTGCATCGGGTCCAATGAAAATCTTTTGTGACAATACTGGTGCAATTGCCTTGGCAAAGGAATCCAGATTTCACAAGAGAACCAAGCACATCAAGAGATGCTTCAATTCCATCCGAGATCTAGTCCAGGTGGGAGACATAGAGATTTGCAAGATACATACGGATCTGAATATTGCAGACCCGTTGACTAAGCCTCTTCCACGAGCAAAACATGATCAACACCAAAGCTCCATGGGTGTTGGAATCATTATTGTGTAATCTAGATTATTGACTCTAGTGCAAGTGGGAGACTGAAGGAAATATGCCCTAGAGGCAATAATAATGTTTTTATTTTTATTTACTTATATCATGATAAATGTTTATTATTCATGCTAGAATTGTATTATCCGGAAACATAATACTTGTGTGAATACATAGACAAACCAAACGTCACTAGTATGCCTCTACTTGACTAGCTCATTAATCAAAGATGGTTATGTTTCCTAACCATAGACATGTGTTGTCATTTGATTAACGAGATCATATTATTAGGAGAATGATGTGATTGACATGACCCATTCCATTAGCTTAGCACCTGATCATTTAGTATGTTGCTACTGCTTTCTTCATGACTTATACAAGTTCCTATGACTATGAGATTATGCAACTCCCGTTTGCCGGAGGAACACTTTGTGTGCTACCAAATGTCACAACGTAACTGGGTGATTATAAAGGAGCTCTGCAGGTGTCTCCAAAGGTAAATGTTGGGTTGGCGTATTTCGAGATTAGGATTTGTCACTCCGATTGTCGGAGATGTATCTCTGGGCCCTCTCGGTAATGCACATCACATAAGCCTTGCAAGCATTGTAACTAATGAGTTAGTTGCGAGATGATGTATTACGAAACGAGTAAAGAGACTTGTCGGTAACGAGATTGAACTAGGTATTGAGATACCGACGATCGAAACTCGGGCAAGTAACATACCGATGAAAAAGGGAACAACGTATGTTGTTATGCCGTCTGACCGATAAAGATCTTCGTAGAATATGTAGGAGCCAATATGAGCATCCAGTTTCCGCTATTGGTTATTGACCAGAGACGTGTCTCGGTCATGTCTACATTATTCTCGAACCCGTAGGGTCCGCATGGTTAAGGTTTCGATGACAGTTATATTATGAGTTTATGAGTTTTGATGTACCGAAGTTAGTTCGGAGTCCCGGATGTGATCACGGACATAACGAGGAGTCTCGAAATGATCGAGACATAAAGATTGATATATTGGACGGCTATATTCGGACAGCGGAAGTGTTCCAGGTGATTTCGGAGAAAACCGGAGAGCCGGAGGGTTACCGGAACCCTACCGGGATAAGTAATGGGTCATATGGGCCTTAGTGGAGAGAGAGAGAGGGGCAGCAAGGGTGGGCCGCGCGCCTCCTCCCCCCCTGGTCCGAATTGGACTAGGAGAGGGGGGCGGCGGCCCCCTTTCCTTCTCCTTCCCCACTTCCTTCCCCCTCCTAGTAGGAGTCCTACTCCTACTAGGAGGAGGACTCCTCCTTGGCGCACCTATAGGGCCGGCCGGCCTCCTCCCCTTGCTCCTTTATATACGGGGGCAGGGGGCACCCCTAGACACACAAGTTGATCCACGTGATCATATTCTTAGCCGTGTGCGGTGCCCCCTTCCACCATAATCCTCGATAATATTGTAGCAGTGCTTAGGCGAAGCCCTGCGACGGTAGTACATCAAGATCGTCACCACGCCGTCATGCTGACGGAACTCTTCCCCGACACTTTGCTGGATCGGAGTCCGGGGATCGTCATCGAGCTGAACGTGTGCTAAAACTCGGGGGTGTCATAGTTTCGGTGCTTGATCGGTCGGGCCGTGAAGACGTACGACTACATCAACCGCGTTGTGCTAACGCTTCCGCTGTCGGTCTACAAGGGTACGTAGATCACACTCTCCCCTCTCGTTGCTATGCATCACCATGATCTTGGGTGTGCGTAGGAAATTTTTTGAAATTACTACGTTCCCCAACATTAATGTGTTCTGCTGCTGGATCAACTGGGTGAGCTCCGGTGGAAAGGCAAATCCGGGATCACGTCTCAGAGGCATCTGAGGGTTTAGAAAAGATGAGATATAAGAATAGAGGGGGTCTAAAGAGAAAACACTACCCATATGCACATGAGGCAAAAACAAACAATTCACTTCAATCAATCAAACAAAGGCATACAATCGATCTATCTATCGCAAAAGTGCTCGGACTACTATATTTACATGGTGGACTACTACTACTACTGATGAGGTGGTCTACTAGAAATATTTTTCGGTTGCAGACTCCATGATATCTGCTCCAGCTTCATCAACATAGTCATCATCGCTACTATCTGCTTCCGAGTTTGTTCCGTCGATGATGATGTAGTCTTCCGGGCAAATCTCTTGGGGTTCTTCGTCTTCATCTACTGGCGTAGGGCCTCCCATAAATATTCCAATCTTCTTGATCAGGTCGTCATTCTTCTCCACCAATACTTCAATTTCTTCTTCATAATCTTCACGTGTAGCCTTGAGTTCTTCCTCCAGTTCCTTGATTCTAGTCTTAGCCTTCTTCAGATCTATCATGTCGGCGCACATCTGGTTCTCCTGTCGTCGAATGTGCTGATTTAACTCCTGGATAAAAGCTGCGATTGACCTATCCTTCCTGGTGCTGATCATCTCCCAGTGCTTATCTCGGCGCCCACAAATCTGGTAGATAGTATCCTTGAGATCCTTGCGGTAGACTTCTCCAATGCGTCCCATGGCGATGTGAGCTGCCATGCTCTTTCCTAGACTCCAAGTTGCTGCATCAAAAGAAAACTCTATGAGCTCAGTGACTGGCATGAACGTCCTTCCTGGAACTTGAACTTGAATCATCCAGCGCTCTTCTTCAGGTAAAGTGGCGTTGTAGGTTCCCGTGAAGCTTGGTACTCCTATGTTCAGGTATCTAGTGACTTCCTTCAAGTATTGTCCAAAGGGTGTATCTTCATCCGGTTGTGTAAACTTGTTTCTTGCATCCGCCATCCTAAAGAGTAGAAAAGATGAGAGGTCAGAAGAGAAGAGAGTGAATAGTGATCTAGGTCTCTAACTTAGTGGTCATGTCCTACAGTCAGCGTGTGCTCTGATACCATCTCTATAGCAACCAGACATCAAATGGTCTGATCTCTGTGCTCTGATGTCATCCCTGGATCAGTAATGCTGACACCACACAAACTCGGAGGATTTATAGCAGAGTAGAAATCACACACTTATTACATCGAGTGTCTCAAAAGAGAACTTATTACAATAAATATGGCTTAAGGCCATCTAATAACGATAACAGCGAAAGGCTTGGAAGATAAGTGAGTCCATCAACTCCAACGGCATCACTGAGTATAGAACCACGACCTAAAAACTCCTTAATCGTCGTCTGAAAAGTCTGCAACATTAACGTTGCAGCCCGAAAACGGGTCAGCACATGGAATATGCTGCCAAGGTAACACATAGAGAATAATGGAATGAAACAACTATACTATATGCATATTTGGCTGGTGAAAAGCTCTATGGTTACAGTTTTGCGTAAAGCCAATTTTTCCCTACTTCAAAGGAATAAATTTATTTAACTATCATGGTAGTTGTTAAACATTGAGAATGGTTGGCAGCATTCTCAATCCCAATTAAACATCATCATTAAACATAACCCAACAAAATTAATTTAGAGTAACATGTTGAGATTCACATGATAATCCAAGTACTAGATACTCAAGATGTCCATAACCGGGGACACGGCTAACCATGATTAGTTTATTACACTCTGCAGAGGTTTGCGCACTTTTCCCCACAAGACTCGATCGCCTCCGTTTGGTTTCTCGCACTACAAGGTGTTTAAGAAGACGGATGACCGAGACATAGTCTTTCAGAAGCGCTAGCACCTTACGATCAGGTAGACCGTACCACATGCATCCCCTACATCTGCTAGTCTACCACTGTAAGAGTTCGCACAACTTAGTCAACTATGCTAGAGCCCATAATAGCTTGTGGCTGCACACGGAAGTTTCTAGTATGAATAGTCTCATGATCCCTTTGAGCCTGGGTGGCGATCCAAAAGAAAACAGGCAAGTCCTGGAATACCCAGGTGCCTCAATCCACCCGGATGTGTGTTTAAGTTGCCACCTTAGATAAACCATTAATTAACAATCTCACATCTGTCATGGATATCACTCACCCAATCCACGTCTACTAGCATAGCATGGCATAATAAGCAAACGTAGAAGTAACTCCCAAAGATTTGATAATAACAGGTAATAGGTACTACCTCATCTACTTCCCATCCCACAGTTTAATTAGATCCTAATCATGCAATGTGTGAGGATTGATCTAATGCAATAAAACTGGGTAGTAGAAAGGTATGATCAAAGGGTTACTTGCCTTGCTGATGATCCACGAAACCTAATGATTCGAAGTAACAGGCGGCGCACTCTGGGTATTCTATCGCAGACAAACAAACAAGCATACAATAAGTACTCATCTAATGTACAGGTAAAACGCAAATAAGAGAACTAACCAGAAGGTTCAACTTAAGAACTCCGGTTGGCAAAAAGAATCAAATCAAACAAAGCAACGAAAGTCAAACGGCGAAAGAAAACAACTTCGTTCTAGTAATCTGGATCTAAGGCAAATTTTACAGTAGCAAAATCTTGTTTAAGTTGGTTAAACGGATAGAGGGTTTCGAGACGAATCTCTAGGCGCTTGAATCGCCTGATTCCGATAAACGAGCGAAAAGTTATACTAAAACGAAAATCGGATCAGGAATCGCGATCAGAAAAATCACGGATTTAATCCGAGAAAAAAGAAAAACGACAAACGCTCGCTAGAGCGAACGAACGGACGAACGCTCGCTATTTAAATAAACAGAAAAACCGATCTATTAAAAAAACGAATCTAAAAAACGATGAAAACTGATTTTTTTTTATATAAATGTTGGCACGGAAGTCGAGGCGGCGGCGAACGTCGGCGTCGGTGGCGGCGTCAGGCGACGGCGGCGCGGGGCGGTGCGGCGGCAGGCGGCGGTGGCGGCGCGCGGCGGCGGCGGCGAAAGCGGCGGCTGGGGCGGCGGCTGGGCTAGGGTTTCCCCGGGTGGGCTGCCCCGGCTTATAAAGGCCCCCCCTCGGGCCGGAGTCCTAGTCGGACACGGCCCGTAGGTCGGTTCATTTTTTTAAAAATTATTCCGCTCAGAAGAAAAAAAAAACTAAACGGACTCCAAAAATTCCGAAATAAATTTTCACGGGCTTCTAAAATCAAGCCGCACAAGGTGAACATTTATTTGGGACCTAAATGCAATTTTGAAAACGCACATTTTTTCTAAATTCAAATAAAACACCGAAAAACTCCGAAATAAAATCTTATTTGATTTTATTATTAAATCCTCAATATTTCTTTATTTTGGAAAAGACATTTTATTCCCTCGCTCATATTTTTGTAATAGAAATAATTGATGATAAAATAAATAAAATCAAATGATCTTATTCTTAAAATTTGAGAAAACTCAAATATGAAAATAACGAAATCCCCAACTCTCTGCGTGGGTCATTGAGTTGCGTAGAATTTCTAGGATCAACCAAAAAGCAAAATAAAATATGATATGCAATGATGATCTAATGTATAACATTCCAAATTGAAAATTTAGGATGTTACACCAGACGATGGAGCCCAGGAGCCAGACGCCACCGTTGACGACGACTCCTACTACACTGGAGGTGCCTACTACTACGTGCAGGCCGCTGACGACGACCAGGAATAGTTTAGGAGGATCCCAGGCAGGGGGTCTGCGCCTCTTTCTATCTGTATCCCAGTTTGTGTTAGCCTTCTTAAGGCAAACTTGTTTAACTTATGTCTATACTCAAATATTGTTGCTTCCGCTGACTCGTCTATGATCGAGCTCTTGTATTCGAGTCCTCGAGGCCTCTGGCTTGTAATATGATGCTTGTATGACTTATTTTATTTGTAGAGTTGTGTTGTGATATCTTCCCGTGAGTCCCTGATCTTGATTGTACACGTTTGCGTGTATGATTAGTGTGCGATTGAATTGGGGGCGTCACAGGCTCCTCGTCGGGGCGCCGCGCCGGCTCCGTGAAGAAGGAGGCTGCATCACCACCATGACGGGCCCCCGCGCCGCCCGCTTTCTCCATCGCCCCCACGTCCGCCGGCGAGTGCGACCGGCACTACATTCACGCGTCGGTGTGCCGCCGTTATTGGGAGACGAGGACGCCGCTTCCCTGGAGCGACGTCCACCTCCCCAACGGATGGCACCTCAGTGCCGACCGTGTGCCGATCCCGCCGGTCCCGGCGAGCGGCCGTGAACGTCATCAAGAGATCGAGCGCCGCCGCCACCTCCTCCCCGATGACATGTACTACGACGACAAGTACGCCCCGGACTCCTCCCTCTGGGATACCTGGCCCAGGGACGAGCACAACGTGCGGCGTGCCTCCTTCTTCGCCGGCACGGCGTCTGGGCCGCGGCAGCCACGTCGGGAGCGCGCGGCGCCTGCTCCCCAGGAGCGCGGGCGTAGGCTGGTGCGCGGCTTCACGCCCATGCCCTCGCCGTCGCCTTCGCCATCTCCACCACCACCTCCTCGCGTGACAACGGAGGAGGAAGCCCGTCTCATGGCGCGTGTCATGGAGGACTCCATGTACACGCACGATGAGCAGCAATGGGAGGGCTTGGAGGAGATGCTGGCCCGCTCCGCCGCCGACGAGGTAGCCATCCCCGAGCTGGAGAGGGTGGCCGCAGAGGAGACGATGGAGGAGGAGCCGGTGGCCGCGTTCCACCCGGGTCTGCTGGGCCAGGGGTGGGGCTGGTCCTGCACTGCACCGGAGATGGCCGCCGCCGTGGGCGTGAACTGGTGCGCCACTCCGCCGTGGCCACCGGAGCGGGAGGCGTCGCCACGGGAGGAGGTTGTGCAGACACCTCCTGCCGTCCAGCCCGCCCCGTCTACCACGCACCGCCGGCCCACCTCTGGACGCGCCGGCCTACGTGGACCTCATCAGCGACGACGACGACGCCGACGGCCACTGAAGACGGCGACGGCGACGGCATCGATGGGCACGAGCAGGAGCACGCTGTCGGCGGCCATTTTTTATTTTCTTTTTTATGTTTAATTATGTCAAGTTGGACGTGAAACTGGGCCGTTTTGTGGCCGTGGCGACCCTAACTAAGTTTTATGTTTATTAAACTGCGCTTATTTAATTTTTTTAGTAATTTTATTTACGTTTTTCTAGTTTTTTTAAATCATGTCCAATGCGGACATAATTTGGGGTGCGGCCGCGCGGTGGGCGCACGCACGACCCAACGAACAAGACCAGACACGGGCGAACCCATCGGCGCCCCAAAGGGACAAAATTCGGTCAAACCGGACGTCCGTTTGGGGCCACGCGATGGATATGGCCTTAGTCCCTCCCTTTGAATTTTTATGGCACACACATATTTAAGAACTTTTTTCACTCTTTGTCCCCTCTGATGGTGTCGATGCCTACCTTATAGGCACCACACTGATGGGTTCTGCCTCAAACGTATGAACTGTTTAAAATCATCTCTCTAGTCATCCTCACTTAGTCTTATGTACTCATCCATCCACCACCACGTGTACGCACTGGCAATTTGCTTGGACTTTTGTTGATTAATTGAATTCTCCTTTGAATTGTTGACCATGGCAATTTTCCTGGACCGAGTTGGACTTTTGTTGACCATCTTAGACCCCGTTGACTAACTTGAACTATAAAATTCTACATTTGGAAACTTCTTTGAATTTGAAACCAATCACATACTTTGTGGCATATAACTAATTTATATTTTGCCAAAGTAATGGTAAAATAATTCTTAAAATATGTGTGTGCCTGAGAAATGCGAATAAAAGAATATTTACGTGGGGGTCTCCACGAATGATCCATGGTTTTAGTACCGTGAATTGTCTCTATTGCATGGAGTGAATTTTATACTCTTTTTTCTTGGTCTGAACACGCATGGAGTGAATTTTCTACTCTTTTTCCTTGGACTAAACACGCATGGAGTGAAAAATATTTGTGGCCTTATACACCGGACCGCATGGGAGGGGGGTGCATTTCATTTTCAATTATATTATATTTTTCCTTTTTTATTATCTGCCAGTGAATATTCTGATGGGAATGAAATTTCATAATACTGAAAGGGAAGAATTGGCAATTCAGAACACAAATTGCATTTTAATACATCTCACTATCTATTTTTTGAATAAATACTAGTAAGATGCCCGTGCGTTGCACGGAACACTGAAATGCATTGATCCGGGAGTTGTTTATTTGACAAAGTATGTGGGGGTAATCCATGTGTAACAAATATCGATAGGTTTCTTCGGATATTATTTCTTTTCTAGAACTCACAAGCATGCGGGTGAATAGTAAATGTAGACAAAATAGAAAAAAGTATTTTTTGCAAACGAAGGTGTTCAACTGTTCAACCTGCATCCAAAACTTTTGAAGAAATAACACTTATATGTGCGTTGCAAAAAATGATCTTCAGGAATTGTTTTTTGAGCATCGATTTTGTTTATTTTTTTTCTAGACCACCAACTCAGGATGACTTGGAAGGGGGCAGAGGAGATGGCGAGGAGGAGCGAGTCGTGGTGGTGGTCGGCAATGCAGCCTGGGAGAAGGCATGAGAGGAGTTGGGGACAGACGGGCGCCGAAAGCAGCAACCTCTCCAAATCCTTCTTATTTTTGCCGAAGATGGCTAGATGAGGTTAGAAGGGGAGATGGCTGAATGTGAGAGGCAGGGGGTTATCTACAAACGAGGAGTGAAGTACGGGGGTCTTTTTGCAAAACTGACATAATTTGTCTCAGATGCGTTCGATGTAAATCGCACGGTTGTAAATGAAGGATGAAAGTCACACCATCATCACTAACTCGATTTTTTATAGAAGTAGAGAAACTCTATTATTTCTTTCTTATCAGGTTAATAGATATTAACCATTTTTTTAGAGAGGGGGGGGCGTTAAGATTTACGTGGTGATCTTCGCGTGGCGCATACTTTTAGTAATTGTGTCTCGATTCCATGGAGTCTGTGACTGAGACAGGGGGCCAGCAGGGGCCCTGCCCACACCCCCTCCCCCCCGCCCCCCAACGTCATTCATTTAAGCCTAATATGCATGTTAAGAGGTGATAAACTGCTGCTAAAATGATGAATTTTGATGCACCAGCCCTCTCAAATCAGACTTAACTACACTTGGCCTCCCTCATTGACTTTTTCTGGCTCCGCCATTGCATGGAGTGACTTTTCTCTACAAGCGTGGATGAATACCAATGATGTCATGCCATCGACTGAGTCAAACCACACTTAACTAATGTAGTTAGTTAGGGCATCTTCAATGGTCGTAAGATAGTTGTTGGTAGAGTTTGTCACATAGGATTTTTGATAATGTGTCATACAATAAATGAGGAAAGAGAGGAAGGTTATATGTACATGAATCAACACCCATTGCACAAGCTCCAATGTAGAATGAGAGAGCACCTCATTTATTATCTCACATTCTATTGGACAAACTAGATATAACCCATTAAAATTGTTGTATGTTAAGGTGTTGGTTGATGATATGGCATATTTTACCAACAAACTAACATACAAATTATTGGAGATGCCCTTACTGCTACCATTTCTTGCAGCTGTCTACCTAGTCCTGGATTACGACTTTATATGAGTGGGTTGTTACCATAACACTAGCTTTACAACCAGGTTAATTACTGCTGTAGTAATAAAATGCGAGATATTACTGCCACTAGCTAGTGACCACCCAGTGCCCAAACGTTAATCTTTGTCGAAAAGCTATTTTCCACCTTCCAGGCAGAAAGTTATTTTCCATACTTACCCGCTTTTTTTGGCTTCACAAAGTCTAGTCGCTCTCGCTTAGTCGTACGCGTGCGTGCCAATCCGAATCCATCCACCAATACGGATACGCCCTATATACCTCGTCGATGGTTGCTCGTTGGTCGTGGTCATGCAAGTCGCGGGGCAGATAGATGCACCGCATCGGCTCGTCGCGTCGCGCGTTTGCTTTTGCGAGTTGTGGCAAGAAATTTTCATGGAAAGGTTGGCTTCCGTTCCGACTTGCCATCTTGGCCGGTCCAAGCATGCATCCGACTACGCGTAACACATCCGTACCTAGCTTTTTGATTTTCGGTGCTGTTATGATATGCATATGCCTTCTCCTCCACTTAACGAGAAGTTTTGAAAGGAAATGTAGGTGACCGGCGTTCGTTAAAAAAAAGTCGTTAAGGGACGTTGAACTTGCTGCATCCAGAAAGTTTGTTTCTATTAGCCCAAGTCTAAAAGCATCTACAGCCGGACTTGTAAAATCAGCCCCTCAAATGCTCACGTACGTGTCCGGACATTTATTAAAAATGTAATCCACATTCGGACACCTTAGTTATCATATTCTAAATCCATACAAACTCATGCAACTACGTCGACGCACACACATCGTCCGGCTACTCCATCACACTACACTAAGGGGGTGTTTGTTTCCAGAGACTTTTTTGTGTAGGGACTAGAAAAAGTCCCTCTTAGAGACTTTTTTACCAAACGGGAGGGACTTTTTAGGGACTAAACTAGGCATTTGAGACTAAATGAAGAAGACTCTCAAGGAGAGTCTTTTTTGGGACTTTTCCAACAATGCCTCTCCATGCATTTAATGGCCCGCCATCCCATGGTGTTGTTTGATTGTTATTTTTCTATATACTAGGGGCAATATGGTCATTTAATAACCTCTAGGAAGGGACTAGGGACTTTTTAGTCTCTGCAAACAAATAGGAAGGGACTTTTTAGGGACTAGAGACTTTTTAGTTGTGACTAGAAAAAGTCCTAGGACTTATGAACCAAACAGGGCCTAAACATTCCATCGGACTACCAAAATTTGGCATGTTTGGCTATGGTGAAGTTCATCCACGGCTGCCCTTGCCCTTCCCGACGCCCTTGTCGTCCTTCTCGCGAAAGTACCGTTCGAAGATGCAATACGGATTGAGCCGGAGCTGTCCTCGCCGTCGATGTCCTCCTTCTCCTCCTTCGATGGCAGAACGGCCATTGCACGGACCGCCCGATTCTGCTCTCGAGCGAGGGCGCGCGTGTTCCTTCACTGTCGTTTCTTCACAATGCGGACGCGGATGGCATCCTCCTCTGCGGCCGCCCACGCCGCCGCCATTTCCGTTGCGATACGGGCCTCGGCGGCCCTTATCCTCTCCTTCCCACTACGGGCCGCCAGTTCCCGGTGGGACTCTACTCTGCCCGACCAGTGATGGGGAAGGAGAGGTGTTCTGACTGGGACTACGAGGATCCAGCACCAAAGAACCCGAGCGCCCGGTGAGGCGACGCTATGGTGTCGCGGCGGATGGATCCGTCCGTCGGCCGGGCGCTGTCCTCCCGGGAACGGCGAAGTGCAATGCGGACTACCATTGCCTATTCCAACCCACACGGGACGACACCCCAGTCGACGGATCTGAACTGGTTGGAGTCTGATCCGCTGCCTGCCATGGCGGAGAAGGCCAGAGACCCGGAGGTGAGCTCGGATGGCGGAGAGGATGGAGTGAAGTGGCTAAGGGTTTGCTCCGGCGAGAGGATGGGGACGAATATAAGTGAGGTCGGATGGGCCAGTATGGGCCGGGTCCGACATGACGGGCGTGCCCAGGCACCTCCATATCTGCCTCATATTTGAGCTGGATATTAAGGATGCCGCTCAGCCCGAACGTTTGAGACTCGTTTCAGGTGTCCGTCTGAGTCAAAAAAACATGACCGGACAGTCTGACCGGGTGTATGACACGGGTTTGAGAGATTCGACTGTAGATGCTCTAAGATGATGCCAGTCTGAGATAGAAGTGAGATAAGAACTACCCTCATACCGATCGTCATGATGGTCATGCTGCATCAACACGTACGTACGAGAAAGGGTGTGTTTCAGTTATACGTATTGCACTCCTAAACTAGTGATCCGCGTACTCATTTCCAATGTGACCCGTCAATCATAATGCGTGATTAATTAGGGAGGTGTGTCCGCGTGACCGTGGAACCGTGTGTACGTACGTGTGTGCTTGGGTCCTCCTAATCTATAACAAAAAGCATGCAATGTTCACACGGGCTATTGGTCGCTTTTTCAGATCAGAGAAATCATACATCATGCATCTTCGAGCGCTTGCGTCACAGGCGTTACTTACGCACACTCTTGGGTAAACAAAACATGCCGCGGAGAATCGATTCGGGGAGAAGCCGCCCCACAAGACAAAGTAAGATCGTCTCTCCGGGTTGAGTTAGGTGCGCATCCCTTTCCTTGTTGTTATCCTTTGCCTTTGCACGTAGCCGTGCAGCCGTGAGATCAGCGTCGGTCGATTTCATCCATACTTACCTGATCATGCACGGATGCACCTAGGTAGCTATTATCTTACCTACCAAGATAACATTGTCGACTAACAAAGCATATATTCGCTACGTGGGACACGATTTGTGGCACACATCGGCGGGGCACGCATGCATGTAGTAGCGCAAAATCAAAATTCATACTCCCTTCGTTCCTAAATATTTGTCTTTCTAGGCATTTCAATAAGTGACTACATACAGAGTAAAATGAGTGAATCTATACTCTAAAATATGTCTACATACATCCGTATGTAGTAGTCATTTGAAATGTCTAAAAAGACAAGTATTTAGAAACGAAGGGAGTATATGATTGCGTCAAGATTTGAAAAGTGGTTTTGTGAGTAGGGGCTTAATCCATACTACTACGCATGGCCGTGCACCCAAGAGATCAGCGTTGGTCCATCTAGTCCATACTACTACCCGCCTGATCATGCACCCGGGCAAGATATGATCTTACCTACCAAGATATTACACCGTTGACTAACCAAGCAACAAGCGTGTACTGGAGATGCTAAATCTTATGCTTTTTGTCCTTTCGTGAGAGTACATCAAACACATCATGCTATCATCACTGATACTTAAGAGTGCAACCAAAAAAACGAATTATACACCGTACGGTTAAGGTAGCTCTGCTAATTCCATATATATTCCCCGGAACCCAGAGGTGCCACGAAGTTTGGCTGAAGTTTGATCCGGTCACTACGTACTACTCCCTCCATTCTCAAATATAAGTCTTTTTAAAAATTTCAATAAAAATAACTACATACAAAGCAAAATAAGTGAATTTATATATATATATATACTCTAAAAAGTCTACATATATCTGTATATTATAGTTCATTTGAATTTTTTTTAAACTTATATTTAAAAACGAAGGGAGTAGTCTTTTAGTAGGGTCTATAGTCATGGCTGAACATCTACGCGCAACTTCAAGGTAGCTCATCCACAACTAAATAATGAGACCTGCCGTAGACTGACATGCTGTGTGGACGAGGTTCGTTTAGAAAACCTAGTATTTATTTTGGAGACACAACTTGCTGGCCAAGGTTGAAGAAGACGCGGAGAGGAGACTGTTGTCGAAAGGCCAAGAATTCAACAGGGAATGTTGTACGTACGAACACCACTCTCTCTTGGCATGGCAGGAGAGGACACTCGCTTACAAATCATCTTTGCGCCGTTAGCCAGAAAATCGAGTAGCCACACGCACGCACGCACCTTGGCAGGGTTGGTGCTCGTGGCGTCAACGTTACCAACCCAAATTTTGACTAACCAGCTAACCGGTTAATAACTTCCCTTCGAGGGTATTCGGCCTTGCCGGCTGGCGCCAAATATTCCACCGCCTATATATACATGCACATACTAACCTACGCTAACCCAACGACCCACACAACACAAACACACACGAGCATTAGTTAGCTTGGGTGCTGCAGCAATGGCAGTGATGGTGGAGATCACGCAGAGCACGGTGCTCCAGCCTTCTCAAGAGGCAGCCCGCGGCGGCGGGAAGAATGTCCCTTTCACCGTCTTCGACCGCGCCTCCACAGACGGCTACATCCCGGCCGTCTTCGCGTGGAACGCGCCGGCGCCGACCAACGAGGCGCTCAAGGCCGGCCTCGTCGCCGCCGTCGCCAGGTTCCCGCACCTCGCCGGGAGGTTCGCTGCCGACGACCACGGCCGGAAGTGCTTCCACCTCAACGATGCAGGGGTGCTTGTCCTCGAGGCCACCGCGGACGCGGACCTTGCCGACGCGCTGGTGCACGACGTGTCCGCGCACATCAACGAGCTCTACCCGAAGGCCGAAAAGGTGATGAGATGCAGTCTTTTTACACGTCCCAATAAGAGTTTCTACACGTAACATAAAGCATATCAGATATCAGCACTATAGGGTTGAAAACATGCTGATGATTTTGACACTTTTGGGTTGCAGGAACGTGCGAATGAGCCCATCTTCCAGGCGCAGCTGACGAGGTACACCTGCGGCGGTCTGGTGATCGGCACCGCCTGCCATCACCAGGTGGCCGACGGTCAGTCCATGAGCGTCTTCTACACCGCGTGGGCCAGCGCCGTCCGCACCGACTCGGCAGTCCTAATGTCGCCGTTCGTCGATCGCTCGGCCACCGTTGTCCCCCGAAGCCCGCCTACGCCGGCGCATGATCACCGGAATATCGAGTTCAAGGGCGAGCTCAGCCGGAGCCACTCCTATGGTGTCCTCCCCATGGATAGGATCAAGAACCTCGCCGTGCACTTCCCGGACGAGTTCGTCGCCGACCTCAAGGCCCGCGTGGGCACGCGCTGCAGCACGTTCCAGTGCCTCCTTGCGCACGCGTGGAAGAAGATCACGGCGGCGCGGGATCTGGCGCCGGATGATTTCACGCAGGTGAGGGTCGCCGTCAACTGCCGCGGCCGCGCAAAGCCTCCCGTGCCCATGGACTTCTTCGGAAACATGGTGCTCTGGGCGTTCCCGAGGATGCAGGTTCGGGACCTCCTGTCCAGCAGCTACCCAGCGGTGGTCGGCGCCATCCGGGACGCCGTCGCGCTCGTCGACGACGAGTACATCCAGTCGTTTATCGACTTCGGGGAGGCGGAGCGCGGCGTGATTGAAGACGGCGGCGAGGAGCTGGCGTCGACGGCAGCGACGCCGGGCACAATGTTTTGCCCTGACCTGGAGGTTGACAGCTGGCTCGGGTTCCGCTTCCACGACCTCGACTTTGGCTGCGGGCCGCCCTGCGCGTTCCTACCGCCGGATCTGCCCATCGAAGGAATAATGATCTTCGTGCCGTCGTGCGACCCCAAGGGCGGTGTCGACCTCTTCATGGCGCTCGATGACGAACACGTCCAGACCTTCAAGCAGATATGCTACTCCATGGACTAGTCATCTAGAGACCATATAGTATACTCGTATAGATATGCACAAGAGAGTAACACAACAATATTATACTCCCTAAGAACTGCCTCCTTGCGTGCTTAACTGCATACTTGGCTCATTGGCTTGTACTCATGTAATCATAGTCCATACTCCATAACATGTTTGCAAAGATTGGTGTACTTTATTTGTAGTAACTAGAACATGATAGCGCGTGTTGCTGCGCCTGTCTATCTCCAAAAATAATGAATTTGAAAATAAATATATGGAAAATAAATACATAATAAATTTCAAAAGTGATTGAGATGCCTGGTAGAATTTGAATTATTTGAATTATGATGTGTTGATGTGATGGTGTGGTATTTTCTTACAAATCAAACTTCAAGGTTTGTATTTTGCTATTTCCGAGATGTATATAAAAAATTCAAATTTGGTTCATGAGTCATTACAGAACAACAAAATCTTACTAATGCATTGACCTTATTATATTACACAAGGAAGAAGGATATTACAGCATTGGTATAGTTCAAACAAGTACGCATTTGGATACATCTTCCACCCTATAAACTGGACATGTACCTTTAGTGTTTGATACATAATCTCACAAAATAACATAATGCATTCCGTTACCTTGTTTTGTTTTTATTTTTATAATCATCCACGCATTCACATTCTCGATTCCCATGAAGAAGTTGGTTTATACAGATCTATACGAACGGAGGATCATTTTTTTTTCTAGAGGAGCATCTCGGGAAATAGGGTTAGCCCGGCGCGAGGAAAACTGTTCGACCAGGCCTGCTCGGGAATATGGATATGCTTTGTGCACATTGGAGTCGACCTGTGCCGTCTGTCTATTAAGGCCGGTTTACGGATGAAAGTTGTGGCTCATTTTGCGTAGTAGCAGCCCGCGAACGGTGGTTCGTTTGTGCGTGACGACCTGGACGACCAAAGCGAATCAAGTGCATTCGTACACATGATTTGACGGTTGAAAGGTCCAAATCACTGTGGAGGCTAATAGATAGCCGAGTCTTACTGTTTAGTAATAATAACACGGAGAAAAGAAGCACACCACCGCCACACTCTGCACCTACACAATGTGACCTGATTTGGGCTGTTTTTGGGCCAGTCAATATGCTACTAGGTTGAATCCTAAAAAAAAACTATGCACCCAGCCCTCCCCAGTGTCTTTGTTTTTTGTATTTCTTTCTTAGTTACCTCTGCTACCTCTTGAGCACTGCGTTGGTTTTCCCTTGAAAAGAAAAGGGTGATGCAACAAAGTAGTGTAAGTATTTTCCTTAGTTTTTGAGAACTAAGGTATCAATCCAATAGCAGACTATACGCAAGTCCCTCGTACCTACACAAACAAATAAGAACCTCGCAACCAATGCGATAAAGGGGTTGTCAATCCATTCACAGTCACTTACGAGAGTGAGATCTGATAGAGATAATAATACTAAGATAAATATTTTTGGAATTTTTATGATATAGATTGAAAGTAATATTACAAAATAAAATAGATTGGAAACTTATATGATAAAAGATAGACCTGGGGCCATAGGTTTCACTATTGGCTTCTCTCAAGATAGCACAAGTATTACGGTGGGTGAACAAATTACTGCCGAGCAATTGATAGAAAAGTGCATAATAATGAGAATATCCAGGCATGATCATGTGTATAGGCATCACGCCCGCGACAAGTAGACCGAAACAATTCTGCATCTAGTACTATTGCTCCACACATCGACCGCTATCCAGCATGCATCTAGAGTATTAAGTTCATAAGAATAGAGTAACGCATTAGGCAAGATGACATGATGTAGAGAGATAAATCAAGCAATATGATATAAACCCCATCTTTTTAGCCTCGATGGCAACAATACAATACGTGCCTTGTTGCCCCTCCTATCACTGGGAAAGGACACCGCAAGATTGAACCCAAAGCTAAGCACTTCTCCCATTGCAAGAAAGATTAATCTAGTAGGCCAAACCAAACTGATAATTCGAATAGACTTGCAAAGATAACCAATTATACATAAAAAATTTCAGAGAAAAATCAAATATTGTTCATAGATAAACTTGATCATAAACCCATAATTCATTGGATCTCGACAAACACACCGCAAAAAGAGTTACATCGAATAGATCTCCAAGAAGATCGAGGAGAACACTGTAATGAGATCCAAAGAGAGAGAAGAAACCATCTAGCTAATAACTATGGACCCGAAGGTTTGTGGTAAACCACTCACACATCATCGGAGAGGCTATGGTGTTAATGTAGAAGCCCTCCATGATCGATTCCCCCTCCAGCGGAGCTCCGGAAAATGCCCCAAGATGGGATCTCTTGGGTACAGAAGGTTGCAGCGGTGGAAATAGGGTTTCGTGGTGCTCCTGGATGTTTTCGGGGTATATAGATATATATAGGAGGAAGAAGTAGGCCGATGGACCTGCGAGGGGCCCACGAGGGTAGGGGCGCGCCTCCCTGCCTCGTGGCCACGTCGTTTCTTTTTTGACGTCTACTCCAAGTCCCCTGGATCACGTTTGTCTCAAAAATAACTCTCCCGAAGGTTTCGTTCCGTTTGGATTCCGTTTGATATTCCTTTTCTGCGAAACACTGAAATAGGAAAAAAACAGTAATTTGCACTGGGCCTTGGGTTAGTAGGTTAGTCCCAAAAATAATATAAAAATGTATAATAAAGCCCATTAAATATCTAGAACAGATAATATAATAGCATGGAACAATCGAAAATTATAGATACGTTGGAGACGTATCAAGCATCCCCAAGCTTAATTCCTGCTTTTCCTCGAGTAGGTAAATGATAAAAACATATTTTTTGGTGTGGAATGTTACCTAGCATAATTCTCAATGTAATTTTCTTTATTGTGGCATGATTGTTCAGATCCAAAAGATTCAAGACAAAAGTTTAATATTGACATAAAGATAATAATAATTCAAGCATACTAACTAAGCAATCATGTCTTCTCAAAATAACATGGCAAAAGAAAATTCATCCCTACAAAATCATATAGTTTGGTCATGCTCCATTTTCGTCACACAAGAATGCTCTCATCATGCACAACTCCGATGACAAGCCAAGCAATTGTTTCATACTTTACTAATCTCAAACTTTTTTGAACTTTCACGCAATACATGAGCGTGAGCCATGTATATAGCACTATGGGTGGAATAGAATATAATGATAGGGGTTATGTGGAGAAGACAAAAAAGGAGAAAGTCTCACATTGACATATCTAATCAACGGGCTAGGGAGATGCCCATCAATTGATGTCAATGCAAGGAGTATGGATTGCCATGCAACTGATGCACTAGAGCTATAAATGTATGAAAGCTCAACAAAAGAAACTAAGTGGGTATGCATCCAACTTGCTTGCTCACGAAGACCTAGGGCATTTGAGGAAGCCCATTGTTGGAATATACAAGCCAAGTTCTATAATGAAAAATTCCCGCTAGTATATGAAAGTGACAAAACAAGACACTTTTTATAGCATAAGTGTCATCACAATAATCATCATAAGTAGCAACTTTGTTCTCGTTATAATCAATTGAAACCTTTTCCAGGATAGTGGAATCATTACTAAATAAAGTCATGACCTCTCCAAATCTACTTTCATAATTATCACAATAAGATTCAACATCCTCCAAAATAGTGGGATTACTACTTCCTAAAGTTGACACTCTTCCAAACCCACTTTCATCAATATAACCATCATAAATAGGAGGCATGATATCATCATAATAAATTTGCTCATCAAAACTTGGGAGACTAAAAATATCATCTTCATCAAACGTAGCATCCCCAAGCTTGGGACAAACATTAATTGCAGCAAATACATTCCCAAACATGTCATTCTCATCAAACATAGCATCCTCAAGCTTGGGCCTTTTCATATCATAAGCATAATCACTCTCATCATTAATAGTATGGATAGCACCAATAGTATAGCAATTATCATCATCACAATGAGTAATAGGGGCAACATCATTTGGGAGGGATATCTTTTCACCTTTACTTTTCCTTCTTTTATTTTTCTTCTTCACATTATGTGTGGGTTCAATCCTCTTTTTGGAGCTCCTTACTGATGAGATTGGTTGAATAGAAGGCTCCTCCTCGTTACCTGATTCATCATAAGAAATAATAGAAGGATATTGGGAAGCGTCTTCCCTTTCATTAGTATTCTCTTCATCCTCTATTTGTTTTATTTTCTTTATGTAATTGGCAATATAAGGATTTTCAATGCAATTCACCGCACAATACATAAAAACTTCTTCTAGATTAATATCGAGGAATTTCTCAAGGTTATATTATGGAATATGCTTAGTTATACGTTTCATTTCTTCATAACCCAAAAGCAAACTAAGTTCATTATGATGTGCAAGGGAAATCAAATCATCACAATTTTTGGACACGATACGATCATGAAACAACTTGCATTGGAGATTTAAATGACCATGTTCATTGCAAAGTTCACAAGTATGGAGAAGAAATTTTAAATTTTCAGCACAAACATCTAGCCTCTCTTGCAACCATTTAGTTTCCAAATATGTATGCCTCTTACAAAATCTATTTTCCCTAATTGGTGTGCACTTGCAAACTCTATGCACTCCACAAAAGTTGACATGCTTATAAGAGACATTTTCATCATAACTAGTGCAATCATCATTAGTACTATGGATATTCAAGGAGTTCATACTAACAACATTTCAATCATGCTCATCATTCAAAGATTTAGTGCCAAACATTTTAGAGACTTCTTCTTCTAGCACTTGAGCACAATTTTCCTTTCCATCATTCTCACGAAAGATACTAAAAAGATGAAGCGTATGAGGCAAAATCAATTCCATTTTTTTATAAACTAAACTAGTGATAAAACAAGAAACTAGAAGATTTGATTGCAAGATCTAAAGATATACCTTCAAGCACTCACCTCCCCGACAACGGCGCCAAAAAAGAGCTTGATGTCTACTACACAACCTTCTTCTTGTAGACGTTGTTGGGCCTCCAAGTGCAGAGGTTTGTAGGACAGTAGCAAATTTCCCTCAAGTGGATGACCTAAGGTTTATCAATCCGTGGGAGACGTAGGATAAAGATGGTCTCTCTCAAACAACCCTGCAACCAAATAACAAAGAGTCTCTTGTGTCCCCAACACACCCAATACAATGGTAATTTGTATAGGTGCACTAGTTCGGCGAAGAGATGGTGATACAAGTGCAATATGGATGGTAGATATAAGTTTTTGTAATATGAAAATATAAAAATAGCAAGGTAACAAGTGGCAAAAGTGAGCGTAAATGGTATTGCAATGCTAGGAAACAAGGTCTAGGGTTCATACTTTCACTAGTGCAAGTTCTCTCAACAATAATAACATAATCGGATCATATAACTATCCCTCAACATGCAACAAAGAGTCACTCCAAACTCACTAATAGCGGAGAACAAACGAAGAGATTATTGTAGGGTACGAAACCACCTCAAAGTTATTCTTTCTGATCGATCTATTGTGCACTGCGTTGGTTTCTCTTAAAAAGAAAAGGGTGATGCAGCAAAGTAGCGTAAGTATTTTCCTTAGTTTTTGAGAACCAAGGTATCAATCCAGTAGCAGACTACACGCAAGTCCCTCGTACCTACACAAACAAATAAGAACCTCGCAACCAATGCGATAAAGGGGTTGTCAATCCATTCACAGTCACTTACGAGAGTGAGATCTGATAGAGATAATATTACTAAGATAAATATTTTTGGTATTTTTATGATATAGATTGAAAGTGATATACAAAATAAAATAGATTGGAAACTTATATGATAAAAGATAGACCCGGGGGCCATAGGTTTCACTAGTGGCTTCTCTCAAGATAGCATAAGTATTACGGTGGGTGAACAAATTACTGTCGAGCAATTGATAGAAAAGTGCATAATTATGAGAATATCTAGGCATGATCATGTGTATAGGCATCACGCCCGCGACAAGTAGACCGAAACAATTCTGCATCTAGTACTATTGCTCCACACATCGACCGCTATCCAGCATGCATCTAGAGTATTAAGTTCATAAGAATAGAGTAACGCATTAGGCAAGATGACATGATGTAGAGAGATAAAATCAAGCAATATGATATAAACCCCATCTTTTTAGCCTCGATGGCAACAATACAATACGTGCCTTGTTGCCCCTCCTATCACTGGGAAAGGACACCGCAAGATTGAACCCAAAGCTAAGCACTTCTCCCATTGCAAGAAAGATTAATCTAGTAGGCCAAACCAAACTGATAATTCGAATAGACTTGCAAAGATAACCAATTATACATAAAAAATTTCAGAGAAAAATCAAATATTGTTCATAGATAAACTTGATCATAAACCCATAATTCATTGGATCTCGACAAACACACCGCAAAAAGAGTTACATCGAATAGATCTCCAAGAAGATCGAGGAGAACACTGTATTGAGATCCAAAGAGAGAGAAGAAACCATCTAGCTAATAACTATGGACCCGAAGGTTTGTGGTAAACTACTCACACATCATCGGAGAGGCTATGGTGTTGATGTAGAAGCCCTCCATGATCTATTCCCCCTCCAGCGGAGCTCCGGAAAATGCCCCAAGATGGGATCTCTTGGGTACAGAAGGTTGCAGCGGTGGAAATAGGGTTTCGTGGTGCTCCTGGATGTTTTTGGGGTATATAGATATATATAGGAGGAAGAAGTAGGCCGATGGAGCTGCGAGGGGCCCACGAGGGTAGGGGCGCACCCAGAGGGGCCAGGCGTGCCTCCCTGCCTCGTGGCCACCTTGTTTCTTTCTTGACGTCTACTCCAAGTCCCCTGGATCACGTGTGTGTTGGGGAACGTTGCAGAAATTCAAAATTTTCCTACGTGTCACCAAGATCTATCCATGGAGAGACCAGCAACGAGGGGAAGGAGAGTGCATCTACATACCCTTGTAGATCGCTAAGCGGAAGCGTTCAAGAGAACGGGGTTGATGGAGTCGTACTCGTCGTGATCCAAATCACCGATGATCCTAGTGCCGAACGGACGGCACCTCCGTGTTCAGCACACGTACAGCCCGGTGACGTCTCCCATGCCTTGATCCAGCAAGGAGAGAGGGAGAGGTTGAGGAAGACTCCATCCAGCAGCAGCACAATGGCGTGGTGGTGGTGGAGGAGCGTGGTGATCCAGCAGAGCTTCGCCAAGCACCGTGAGATATGAGGAGGGAGAGAGGTAGGGCTGCGCCAGCAAGAGGAGAGGAACTCGTGTGTATTGGGCAGCCCATACCTCAACTATATATAGGGGAAGGGGAGGGGCTGCGCCCCCACCTAGGGTTCCCTCCCTAGGGGTGGCGGCAGCCCTCTAGATCCCATCTAGGGGCGGCCAAGGGGAGGGGAGAGGGGAGGCACACCAGGGTGGGCCTTAGGGCCCATCTTCCCTAGGGTTTGCCCCCTTCCCCTCTTCCTTGCGCCTTGGGCCTTGGTGGGGGGCGCACCAGCCCACCCGGGGCTGGTCCCCTCCCACACTTGGCCCATGCAGCCCTCCGGGGCTTGTGGCCCTACTTGGTGGACCCCCAGGACCCTCCCGGTGGTCCCGGTACGTTACCGATAAAACCCGAAACTTTTCCGGTGACCAAAACAGGACTTCCCATATATAAATCTTTACCTCCGGACCATTCCGGAACTCCTTATGACGTCCAGGATCTCATCCGGGACTCCGAACAACATTCGGTAACCACGTATATCTATTCCCTATAACCCTAGCATCATTGAACCTTAAGTGTGTAGACCCTACGGGTTCGGGAGACATGCAGACATGACCGAGATGACTCTCCGGTCAATAACCAACAGCGGGATCTTGATACCCATGTTGGCTCCCACATGTTCCACGATGATCTCATCGGATGAACCACGATGTCAAGGATTTAATCAATCCCGTATGCAATTCCTTTTGTCCATCGGTACGATACTTGCCCGAGATTCGATCGTCGGTATCCTGATACCTTGTTCAATCTCATTACCGGCAAGTCTCTTTACTCGTTTCGTAACACATCATCCCGTGATCAACTCCTTGATCACATTGTGCACATTATGATGATGTCCTACCGAGTGGGCCCAGTGATACCTCTCCGTCACACGGAGTGACAAATCCCAGTCTCGATTCGTGCCAACCCAACAGACACTTTCGGTGATACCCGTAGTGCACCTTTATAGTCACCCAGTTACGTTGTGACGTTTGGCACACCCAAAGTATTCCTCGGTATCCAGGAGTTGCACAATCTCATGGTCTAAGGAAATGATACTTGACATTAGAAAAGCTTTAGCATACGAACTACATGATCTTGTGCTAGGCTTAGGATTGCGTCTTGTCCATCACATCATTCTCCTAATGATGTGATCCCGTTATCAATGACATCCAATGTCCATGGTCAGGAAACCGTAACCATCTATTGATCAATGAGCTAGTCAACTAGAGGCTTACTAGGGACATGGTGTTGTCTATGTATCCACACATGTATCTGAGTTCCCTATCGATACAATTCTAGCATGGATAATGAACGATTATCATGAACAATGAAATATATAATAATAACTAATTTATTATTGCCTCTAGAGCATATTTCCAACAGTCTCCCACTTGCACTAGAGTCAATAATCTAGTTCACATCGCCATGTGATTAACACTCACAGGTCACATCGCCATGTGACCAACATCCAAGAGTCTACTAGACTCAATGATCTAGTTCACATCACTATGTGATAAACACTCAAAGAGTTCTGGGTTTGATCATGTTATGCTTGTGAGAGAGGTTGTAGTCAACGGGTCTTGCCATATTCAGATCCCTATGTATTTCGCAAAACTGTATTTCGGAGATACCTGTAGTGTACCTTTATAGCCACCCGGTTACGTTATGACGTTTGGCACACCCAAAGCACTCCTACGGTATCCGGGAGTTGCACAATCTCATGGTCTAAGGAAATGATACTTGACATTAGAAAAGCTTTAGCAAACGAACTACACGATCTTTGTGCTAGGCTTAGGATTGGGTCTTGTCCATCACATCATTCTCCTAATGATGTGATCCCGTTATCAACGACATCCAATGTCCATGGTCAGGAAACCGTAACCATCTATTGATCAACAAGCTAGTCAACTAGAGGCTTACTAGGGACATGGTGTTGTCTATGTATCCACACATGTATCTGAGTTTCCTATCAATACAATTCTAGTATGGATAATAAACGATTATCATGAACAAGGAAATATAATAATAATCAATTTATTATTGCCTCTAGGGCATATTTCCAACAGTCTCCCACTTGCAGTAGAGTCAATAATCCAGTTCACATAGATATGTGATTAACACTCAAGGTCACATCCCCATGTGACTAACACCCAAAGAGTTTACTAGAGTCAATAATCTAGTTCACATTACCATGTGATTAACACTCGATGAGTTTTTGGGTTTGATCATGTTATGCTTGTGAGAGATGTTATAGTCAACGGGCCTGAATCTTTCAGATCCGTGTGTGCTTTACAAATCTCTATGTCATCTCCTAGATGCAGCTATCATGTTCTATTTGGAGCTATTCCAAATAACTGTTCTACTATATGAATCCAGTTTACTACTCAGAATAATCTGGATTAGTGTCAAAGTTTGCATCGGCGTAACCCTTTACGACGAACTCTTTTACTTCCTTAGTCCACTAGTTACTAAGGATAACTTTGAACGTTGTCCTGTGATCCATCCTTGGATCACTCTTGTACCCCTTGACTGACTCATGGCAAGGCACACTTCAGGTGCTGTACACAGCATAGCATACTGTAGAGCCTACGTCCAAAGCATAGGGGACGACCTTCGTCCTTTCTCTCTATTCTGCCGTGGTCGAGTTTTAAGTCTTAACTTCATACCTTACAACTCAGGCAAGAACTCCTTCTTTGACTGATCCATCTTGAACACCTTCAAGATCATGTCAAGGTATGTGCTCATTTGAAAGTACCATTAAGCGTTTTGATCTATCCTTATAGATCTTGATGCTCAATGTTCAAGCAGCTTAATCCAGGCTTTCCATTGAAAAACACTTTCCAAATAACCCTATATGCTTTCCAGAAATTCTACGTCATTTCTGATCTATGATATGTCAACAACATATATTCATCAGAAATTCTATAGTGCTCCCACTCACTTCTTTGGAAATACAAGTTTCTCATAAACTTTGTATACACCCAAAATCTTTGATCATCTCATCAAAGCATACATTCCAACTCTGAGATGCTTACTCCAGTCCTTAGAAGGATTGCTGGAGCTTTGCATACTTATTAGTATCTTTCAGGATTGACAAAACCTTCCGGTTGTATTACATACAACCTTTCCTCAAGAAAAATCGTCGAGGAAACAATGTTTTGACATCCTATCTGCAAGATTTCATAAATAATGCAGTAATCGCTAATATAATTCCAACAGACTCTTAGCATCGCTACGAGTGAGAAAGTCTCACCGTAGTCAACTCCTTGAACTTGTCGGGAAACTTCTTAATGACAAGTCGAGCTTTCTTAATGGTGACATTTACCATCATTGTCCGTCTTCCTTTTAAAATCCATATGTACCTAATAGCCTTACGACCATCAAGTAGTTCTTCCAAAGTCTACGCTTTGTTTTCATATATGGATCCTCTCTCGGATTATATGGCCTCGAGCCATTTATCGGAATCCAGGCCCACCACCGCTTCTCCATAGCTCGTAGGTTCATTGTTGTCTAGCAACATGACTTCCAAGACAGGATTACGTACCACTCTGAAGTATTACGCATCCTTGTCATCCTAGAGGTTTGGTAGTGACTTGATCTGAAGTTTCATGATCACTATAATAAGCTTCCACTTCAATTGGTGTAGGTGCCACAGGAACAACTCCCTGTGCCCCGCCACACACTAGTTGAAGAGATGGTTCAATAACCTCATCAAGTCTCCACCATCCTCCCACTCAATTCTTTTGAGAGAAACTTTTCCTCGAGAAAGGACCCGATTCTAGAAACAATCCCTTATTGCTTTCGGATCTGAGACAGGAGGTATACCCAACTGTTTTGGGTGTCCTATGAAGATGGATTTATCCGCTTTGGGTTCGAGCTTATCAGCCTGAAACTTTTTCACATAAGCGTCGCAGCCCCAAAATTTTAAGAAATGACAGCTTAGGTTTCTTTAAACCATAGTTCATACGATGTCATCTCATCGGAATTACGTGGTGCCCTATTTAAAGTGAATGTGGTTGTCTCTAATGCCTAACCCATAAACTATTGTGTAATTCGATAAGAGACATCATGGTATGCATCATATCCAATAGGGTGCAGTTATGATGTTCGGACACACCATCACACTATGGTGTTCTAGGCTGTATCAGTTGTGAAACAATTTCCACAATTTCTTAATTTTGTGCCAAACTCGTAATTCAGATATTCATCTCTATGATCATATCATAGATACTTTATCCTCTTGTCACGACGATCTTTCAACTTCACCCTGAAATTACTTGAACCTTTCAATAATTCAGACTCGTGATTCATCAAGTAAATATACTCAACATCTACTCAAATCATCTGTGAAGTAAGAACATAACGATATCCACTACACGCCTCAGCACTCATTGGACTGCACACATCAAAATGTATTACTTCCAACAAGTTGCTTTCTAGTTCCATTTTACTGAAAACGAGGCTTTCAGTCATCTTGCCCATGTGGTATGATTTGCATGTCTCAAGTGATTCAAAAATCAAGTGAGTCCAAACGGTCCATTTGCATGGAGTTTCTTCATGCATATACACCAATAGACATGGTTCGCATGTCTCAAACTTTTCAAAACGAGTGAGCCCAAAGATCCATCAACATGGAGCTTCTTCATGCGTTTTATACCAATATGACTTACATGGCAGTGCCACAAGTAGGTGGTACTATCATTACTATCTTATATCTTTTGGCATGAACATGTGTATCACTACGATCGAGATTCAATAAACCATTCATTTTAGGTGCAAGACCATTGAAGGTATTATTCAAATAAACAGAGTAACTATTATTCTCTTTAAATGAATAACCGTATTGCGATAATCATAATCCAATCATGTCTATGCTCAACGCAAACACCAAATAACAATTATTCAGGTTTAACACCAATCTCGATGGTAGAGGGAGCGTGCGATGCTTGATCATATCAACATTGGAAACACTTCCAACACGTATCGTCGGCTCACCTTTAGCTAGTCTCCGTTTATTCCATAGCTTTTATTTCGAGTTACTAACACTTAGCAACCGAACCGGTATCTAATACCCTGGTGCTACTAGGAGTACTAGTAAAGTACACATCAACACAATGTATATCCAATATACTTCTATCGACCTTGCCAGCCTTCTAATCTACCAAGTATCTAGGGTAATTCTGCTCCAGTGGCTGTTCCCCTTATTACAGAAGCACTTAGTCTCGGGTTTGGGTTCAACCTTGGGTTTCTTCACTAGAGCAGCAGCTGAATTGCCGTTTCATGAAGTATCCCTTCTTGCCCTTGCCCTTCTTGAAACTAGTGGTTTCACCAACCATCAACGATTGATGCTCCTTCTTGATTTCTACTTTTGTGGTGTCGAACATCGCGAATATCTCAAGGATCATCATATATGTCCCTGATGTATTATAGTTCATCACGAAGCTCTAGCAGCTTGGTGGTAATGACTTCGGAGAAACATCACTATCTCATCTGGAAGATCAACTCCCACTCGATTCAAATGATTGTTGTACTCAGACAATCTAAGCACAAGCTCAACAATTGAGCTTTTCTCCCTTAGTTTGTAGGCTAAGAAAATCGTCGGAGGTCTTATACCTCTTGACGTGGGCACGAGCCTGAAATCCCAATTTCAACCCTCAAAACATATCATATGTTTCGCGACGTTTCAAAACGTCTTCGGTGCCTCAACTCTAAACCGTTTAACTGAACTATCACGTAGTTATCAAAATGTGTATGTCAGATGTTCGCAACATCCACAGACGACGTTCGAGGTTCAGCACACTGAGCGGTGCATTAAGGACATAAGCCTTCTAAGAAGCAATGAGGACAATCCTCAGTTTACGGACCTAGTCCGCATAATTGCTACTATCAACTTTCAACTAAATTTTCTCTAGGAACATATCTAAACAGTAGAAATGAAGCGCGAGCTACGACATAATTTGCGAAGACCTTTTGACTATGTTCAGGATAATTAAGTTCATCTTATGAACTCCCACTCAGATAGACATCCCTCTAGTCATCTAAGTGATTACATGATCCGAGTCAACTAGGCCGTGTCCGATCATCATGTGAGACGGACTAGTCAACATCGGTGAACATCTTCATGTTGATCGTATCTACCATACGACTCATGCTCGACCTTTCGGTCTCCTGTGTTCCGAGGCCATGTCTGTACATACTAGGCTCGTCAAGTCAACCTAAGTGTTTTCAATGTGTTCCGAGGCCATGTCTGTACATGCTAGGCTCGTCAACACCCGTTGTATTCGAACGTAAGAATCTATCACACCCGATCATCACGTGGTGCTTCGAAACGACGAACTTTCGCAACGGTGCACAGTTAGGGGGAACACTTTCTTGAAATTTTAATGAGGGATCATCTTATTTACTACCGTCGTTCTAAGCAAATAAGATGTATAAACATGATAAACATCACATGCAATCAAATAGTGACATGATATGGCCAATATCATATTGCTCCTTTTGATCTCCATCTTCAGGGCTCCATGATCATCATCGTCACCGGCATGACACCATGATCTCCATCATCGTGTCTTCATGAAGTTGTCTCGCCAACTATTACTTCTACTACTACAGCTAACGGTTAGCAATAAAGTAAAGTAATTACATGACGTTTATGTTGACACGCAGGTCATAAATAAATTAAGACAACTCCTATGGCTCCTGCCGGTTGTCATACTCATCGACATGCAAGTCGTGATTCCTATTACAAGAACATGATCATCTCATACATCACATATATCATTCATCACATCCTTTGGCCATATCACATCACATAGCATACCCTGCAAAAACAAGTTAGACGTCCTCTAATTGTTGTTTGCATGTTTTACGTGGCTGCTATGGGTTTTTAGCAAGAGCGTTTCTTACCTACGCAAAGACCACAACGTGATATGCCAATTGCTATTTACCCTTCATAAGGACCCTTTTCATCGAATCCGATCCGACTAAAGTGGGAGAGACAGACACCCGCCAGCCACCTTATGCAACTAGTGCATGTCAGCCGGTGGAACCGGTCTCACGTAAGCGTACGTGTAAGGTTGGTCCGGGCCGCTTCATCCCACAATGCCGCCGAATCAAGATTGGACTAGTAACGGTAAGCATATTGAACAAAATCAACGCCCACAACTACTTTGTGTTCTACTCGTGCATAGAATCTACGCAATAGACCTAGCTCATGATGCCACTGTTGGGGAACGTAGCAGAAATTCAAAATTTTCCTACGTGTCACCAAGATCTATCCATGGAGAGACCAGCAACGAGGGGAAGGAGAGTGCATCTACATACCCTTGTAGATCGCTAAGCGGAAGCGTTCAAGAGAACGGGTTTGATGGAGTCGTACTCGTCGTGATCCAAATCACCGATGATCCTAGTGCCGAACGGACAGCACCTCCGTGTTCAACACACGTACAGCCCGGTGACGTCTCCCATGCCTTGATCCAGCAAGGAGAGAGGGAGAGGTTGAGGAAGACTCCATCCAGCAGCAGCACAACGGCGTGGTGGTGGTGGAGGAGCGTGGTGATCCAGCAGAGCTTCGCCAAGCACCGCGAGATATGAGGAGGGAGAGAGGTAGGGCTGCGCCAGCAAGAGGAGAGGAACTCGTGTGTATTGGGCAGCCCATACCTCAACTATATATAGGGGAAGGGGAGGGGCTGCGCCCCCACCTAGGGTTCCCTCCCTAGGGGTGGCGGCAGCCCCCTAGATCCCATCTAGGGGCGGCCAAGGGGAGGGGAGAGGGGAGGCGCACCAGGGTGGGCCTTAGGGCCCATCTTCCCTAGGGTTTGCCCCCTTCCCCTCTTCCTTGCGCCTTGGGCCTTGGTGGGGGGCGCACCAGCCCACCTGGGGATGGTCCCCTCCCACACTTGGCCCATGCAGCCCTCCGGGGCTTGTGGCCCCACTTGGTGGACCCCCGGGACCCTCCCGGTGGTCCCGGTACGTTACCGATAAAACCCGAAACTTTTCCGGTGACCAAAACAGGACTTCCCATATATAAATCTTTACCTCCGGACCATTCCGGAACTCCTCGTGACGTCCAGGATCTCATCCGGGACTCTGAACAACATTCGGTAACCACGTATATCTATTCCCTATAACCCTAGCGTCATCGAACCTTAAGTGTGTAGACCCTACGGGTTCGGGAGACATGCAGACATGACCGAGATGACTCTCCGGTCAATAACCAACAGCGGGATCTGGATACCCATGTTGGCTCCCACATGTTCGACGATGATCTCATCGGATGAACCATGATGTCAAGGACTTAATCAATCCCGTATGCAATTCCTTTTGTCCATCGGTACGATACTTGCCCGAGATTCGATCGTCGGTATCCCGATACCTTGTTCAATCTCGTTACCGGCAAGTCTCTTTACTCGCTCCATAACACATCATCCCGTGATCAACTCCTTGATCACATTGTGCACATTATGATGATGTCCTACCGAGTGGGCCCAGAGATACCTCTCCGTCACACGGAGTGACAAATCCCAGTCTCGATTCGTGCCAACCCAACAGACACTTTCGGTGATACCCGCAGTGCACCTTTATAGTCACCCAGTTACTTTGTGACGTTTGGCACACCCAAAGTATTCCTACGGTATCCGGGAGTTGCACAATCTCATGGTCTAAGGAAATGATACTTGACATTAGAAAAGCTTTAGCATACGAACTACATGATCTTGTGCTAGGCTTAGGATTGGGTCTTGGCCATCACATCATCCTCCTAATGATGTGATCCCATTATCAATGACATCCAATGTCCATGGTCAGGAAACCGTAACCATCTATTGATCAACGAGCTAGTCAACTAGAGGCTTACTAGGGACATGGTGTTGTCTATGTATCCACACATGTATCTGAGTTTCCTATCAATACAATTCTAGTATGGATAATAAACAATTATCATGAACAAGGAAATATGATAATAATCAATTTAGTATTGCCTCTAGGGCATATTTCCAACAGTGTGTTCCAAAAAATAACTCTCCCTAAGGTTTCATTCCGTTTGGATTCCGTTTGATATTCTTTTTCAGCTAAACACTGAAATAGGCAAAAATAACAACAATTTACACTGGGCCTTGGGTTAGTAGGTTAGTCCCAAAAATAATATAAAAATGTATAATAAATCCCATTAAACATCCAAAACAGATAATATAATATCATGAAACAATCAAAAATTATAGATACGTTGGAGACATATCAAGCACCCCCCAGCTTAATTCATGCTCGTCCTCGAGTGGGCAAATGATAAAAAACAGAATTTTCGATGTGGAAAGTTACCTAGCATAATTCTCAATGTAATTTTATTTATTGTGGCATGAATGTTCAGATTCTAAAGATTCAAGACAAAAGTTTAATATTGACATAAAAATAATAATACTTCAAGCATACTAACTAAGCAATCATGTCTTCTCAAAATAACATGGCAAAAGAAAGTTCATCCCTACAAAATCATATAGTTTGGTCATGCTTCATTTTCGTCACACAAGAATGCTCTCATCATGCGCAACCCCGATGACAAGCCAAGCAATTATTTCATACTTCAATAATCTCCAAAAAAATTCAACTTTCACGCAATACATGAGCGTGAGCCATGGATATAGAACTATGGATGGAATAGAATATAATGATAGGGGTTATGTGGAGAAGAGAAAAAAGGGAGAAAGTCTCACATTGACACGGCTAATCAACGGGCTAGGGAGATGCCCATCAATTGATGTCAATGCAAGATTAGGGATTGCCATGCAACGGATGCACTAGAGCTATAAATGTATGAAAGCTCAACAAAAAAACTAAGTGAGTGTGCATCCAACTTGCTTGCTCAAGAAGACCTAGGGCATTTGAGGAAGCCCATTGTTGGAATATACAAGCCAAGTTCTATAATGAAAAATTTCCACTAGTATATGAAAGTGACAAAACAAGAGACTCTCTATCATAAAGATCATGTTGCTACTTGAAACACAAGTGTGGAAAAAGAGGATAGTAGCATTGTCCCTTTTTATTTCTCTTTTTTCTTCTTTTTTTGGCCTTTCTTTTTTTATCTGGCCTTTCTCTTTTTTTTTATTTGGGACAATGCTCTATTAATGATGATCATCCCACTTCATGTTTCAAATTTGTTACACAACGGTTACCATACGTGCATGCTACGGGACATGCAATCTTCAACACAAGTATTTCTCAAATTCACAACTACTCAGTTAGACACTCTAATATCACCACCTTTATATCTCAAAACAATTATCAAGTATCAAATTTCTCATAGTATTCAATGCACTTTCTATGATAGTTTTTATTATACCATCCTGGATGCCTATCATATTAGGACTAATTTTATAACCAAAGCAAATTACAATGTTGTTATAAAGGACTCTCAAAATGATATAAGCTAAGCATTAGAGATCAATAATTTCTATAAAATAAAACCACCACCGTGCTCTAAAAGATATAAGTGAAGCACTAGAGCAAAATTAACTAGCTCAAAAGATATAAGTGAAGCACATGGAGTATTCTAATAAATTCCAATTCATGTGTGTGTCTCCCAAAAGGTGTGTACAGCAAGGATGATTGTGGTAAACTAAAAATCAAAGACTCAAATCATACAAGACGCTCCAAGCAAAACACATATCATATGGTGAATAAAAATATAGCCGCAAGTAAAGTTACCGATGAAAGAAGATGGAAGAGGGGATGCCTTCCGAGGCATCCCCAAGCTTAGGCTTTTGGTTGTCCTTGAATTTTACCTTAGGGTGCCTTGATCATCCCCAAGCTTAGGCTCTTGCCACTCCTTATTCCATAATCCATCAAATCTTTACCCAAAACTTGAAAACTTCACAACACAAAAATCAACAGAAAATCTCGTGAGCTCCGTTAGTATAAGAAAACAAACAACCACTTAAGGTACCGTAATGAACTCATTTTTTATTTATATTCGTATTAAACCTACTTTATTTCAACTTCTCTATGGTTCATATCCTCTGATACTAGACATAGATTCATCAAAATAAGCAAACAACACACGAAAAACAGAATCTGTCAAAAACAGAACAGTATGTAGTAATCTGTAGGTTTCGAATACTTCTGTAACCCCAAAAATACTGAAATAAATTGGTGTGCGTGAGGAATTTTTCTATTAATCATCTGCAAAAAGAATCAACCTAATCGCACTCTCCAGTAAAAAAATGGCAGCAAATCTCGTGAGCTCTAAAGTTTCTGTTTTTTACAGCAAGATCGCAAAAACTTCCACCAAGTCTTCCCAAAGGTTCTACTTGGCACAAACACTAATTAAAAGCATAAAACTGATGGCCCACAAGTATAGGGGATCTATCATAGTACTTTTGATAAGTAAGAGTGTCAGACCCAACGAGGAGCAGAAGGAAATGATAAGCGGTTTTCAGCAAGGTATTCTCTGCAAGCACTGAAATAATAGGTAACAGATAGTTTTGTGATAGGATAATTTGTAACGAGTAACAAGTAACAAAAGTAAATAAAGTGCAGCAAGGTGGCCCAATCCTTTTTGTAGCAAAGGACAAGCCTAGAAAAACTCTTATATGATGCAAAGCGCTCCCGAGGACACATGGGAATATCGTCAAGCTAGTTGTCATCATGTTCATATGATTCGCGTTCGGTACTTTGATAATTTGGTATGTGGGTGGACCGGTGCTTGGGTGCTGCCCTTACTTGGACAAGCATCCCACTTATGATTAACCTCTATTGCAAGCATCCGCAACTACAACAAAAGTATTAAGGTAAACCTAACCATAGCATGAAACATATGGATCCAAATCAACCCCTTATGAAGCAACGCATAAACTAGGGTTTAACCTTCTGTCACTCTAGCAACCCATCATCTACTTATTACTTCCCAATGCCTTCCTCTAGGCCCAAATAATGGTGAAGTGTCATGTAGTCGACGTTCACATAACACCACTAGAGGAGAGACAACATACATCTCATCAAAATATCGAACGAATACCAAATTCTCATGACTACTAATAGCAAGACTTCTTCCATGTCCTCCGGAACAAACGTAACTACTCACAAAGCTTATTCATGTTCATAATCAGAGGGGTATTAATATGCATATAGGATCTGAACATATGATCTTACACCAAATAAACCAACTAGCATCAACTATAAGGAGTAATTAATACTACTAGCAACCCAGAGGTACCAATCCCGGACTTGGAGACAAGAATTGGATACAAGAGATGAACTAAGGTTTCGAGAGGAGATGGTGCTGGTGAAGATGTTGATGGAGATTGCCCTCTGTCGATGAGAGGAGCATTGGTGATGACGATGACGATGATTTCCCCCTCCAGGAGGGAAGTTTCCCCGGTAGAACAGCTCCGCAGAGCCCTAGATTGGTTCCGCCAAGGTTCCGCCTCGTGGCGGCGGAGTCTCGTCCGGGAAGATGGCTTATTATTTTTTCCTCGTCGAAAGACCCCATATAGCATAAGATGGCCATCGGAGGGCCACCAGGGGGCCCACGAGGTAGGGGGCGCGCCCAAGGGGGTAGGGCGCGCCCCCACCCTCATGGGCAGGGTGTGGCCCCCCTGGTGAACTTCTTGCGCTCAGTATTTTTTATATATTCTGAAAGCGTCTTCCGTGAAGTTTCGGGACTTTTGGAGCTGTGCGGAATAGGTCTCTAATATTTGCTCCTTTTCCAGCCCAGAAACCCAGCTGTCGGCATTCTCCCTCTTTATGTGAACCTTGTAAAATAAGAGAGAATAGGCATAAGTATTGTGACATAATGTGTAATAACATCCATAATGCAATAAATATCAATATAAAAGCATGATGCAAAATGGACGTATCAACTCCCCCAAGCTTAGACCTCGCTTGTCCTCAAGCGAAAGTCGAAATCGAAAAATATGTTCACAGGTTTAGAGATAGAGGTGTCGATAAAAATAAAATACGGACATGGGGGCATCATGATCATTCTTAGAACAGCAACTTATATAATTCTTGTCATATGATCTCTTATGCTAGAGTAACAATTCAATCACAATTTTAAGTATGAATCATAAACTTCATTGAAAACTAACAAACTATAATCTCAGTCATTGGAGCAATTGCAATTTATCATAACATAGGAAAGAGTCAATATATAAGAGCTTTTCAGCAAGTCCACATACTCAACTACCATATAGTCTTTCACAATTGCTAACACTCACGCAATACTTATGGGTATGGAGTTTTAATCGGACACAGAGAAAGATAGGGGCTTATTGTTTTGCCTCCCAATGTTTACCTAAATGGTAATGTCAACAATAATAGTTCATGAAAACTCACATCCAATTAGCCATATATACCAGGATCTTTCCAATATGTTGTGCTTCCCAAAAGAAAAAATGTAAAAAGGAAGGGTGAAGATCACCATGACTCTTATGCAAGGTAGGAGATAAAAGTAAAAGATAGGCCCTTCGCAGAGGGAAGCAGAGGTTGTCATGCGCTTTTATGGTTGGATGCATAAAATCTTAATGCAAAAGAACGTCACTTTATATTTCCACTTGTGATATGGACCTTTATTATGCAGACTATCGCTTTTATTTCTTCCATATCACACGATCGTATAAAGCTTATTTCCTCCACACCAATCAATCATACATATTTAGAGAGCAATTTTTTTATTGCTTGCACCGATGACAACTTACTAGAAGGATCTTACTCAATCCATAGGTAGGTATGGTGGACTCTCATGGCAAAACTGGTTTAAGGGTGTTTGGAAGCACAAGTAGTATCTCTACTTGGTGCAAAGAATTGGCTAGCATGAGGGGGAAAGGCAAGCTCAACCATGTTGGATGATCCATGACAATATAATTTAGCTCAGATGTAAGAAAACATAACCCATTACGTTGTCTTCCTTGTCCAACGTCCACTCTTTAGCATGTCATATTTTAATGAGTGCTCACAATCATAAAAGATGTCCAGGATAGTATATTTATATGTGAAGACCTATCTTTCTTTATTACTTCCTATTAATTGCAACGATGACCAAAACTATGTTTGTCAACTCTCAACAACTTTTATTCATCATACTTTTTCTATGTGAGCTCATTGCTCTGAAGGAAATATGCCCTAGAGGCAATAATAAAGTTATTATTTATTTCCTTATATCATGATAAATGTTTATTATTCATGCTAGAATTGTATTAACCGGAAACATAATACATGTGTGAATACATAGACCAACAGAGTGTCACTAGTATGCCTCTACTTGACTAGCTCGTTAATCAAAGATGGTTATGTTTCCTAACCATGAACAAGGAGTTTTTATTTGATTAACGAGGTCACATCATTAGTGGAATGATCTGATTGACATGACCCATTCCATTAGCTTAGCACCCGATCGTTTAGTATGTTGCTATTGCTTTCTTCATGACTTATACATGTTCCTATAACTATGAGATTATGCAACTCCCGTTTACCGGAGGAACACTTTGGGTACTACCAAACGTCACAACGTAACTGGGTGATTATAAAGGAGTACTACAGGTGTCTCCAATGGTAGATGTTGGGTTGGCGTATTTCGAGATTAGGGTTTGTCACTCCGATTGTCGGAGAGGTATCTCTGGGCCCTCTCGGTAATGCACATCACATAAGCCTTGCAAGCACTGCAACTAATATGTTAGTTGTGAGATGATGTATTACGGAACGAGTAAAGAGACTTGCCGGTAACGAGATTGAACTAGGTATTGGATACCGACGATCGAATCTCGGGCAAGTAACATACCGATGACAAAGGGAACAACGTATGTTGTTATGCGGTCTGACCGATAAAGATCTTCGTAGAATATGTAGGAGCCAATATGGGCATCCAGGTCCCGCTATTGGTTATTGACCGGAGACGTGTCTCGGTCATGTCTACATTGTTCTCGAACCATAGGGTCCGCATGCTTAACGTTACGATGACAGTTATTATGAGTTTATGCATTTTGATGTACCGAAGGTTGTTCGGAGTCCCGGATGAGATCACGGACATGACGAGGAGTCTCGAAATGGTCGAGACGTAAAGATTGATATATTGGAAGCCTATGTTTGGACATAGGAAGTGTTCCGGGTGAAATCGGGATTTTACCGGAATACCGGGAGGGTTACCGGAACCCCCCGGGAGGCTAATGGGCCTATTGGGCCTTAGTGGAAAAGAGAGAAGAGGCAGCCCACAGCCTAGCCGGCGCCCCCCCCCTTCCCCAAGTCCTAGTAGGACTAGGAAAGGTGGGCCGGCCCCCTCTCTCTCCTTTCCCCCCCAAGAGTCCTAGTTGGAATAGGATTGGAGGGGAGGAGTCCTACTCCCGGTGGGAGTAGGACTCCCCCTGCGCCTCCTCTCTCTTGGCCGGCCAGCCCCCTCCTCCAACCTTTATATACGGGGGCAGGGGGCACCCCATAGACACACAACTTGATCCTTGAGATCGTTCCTTAGCCGTGTGCGGTGCCCCCTGCCACCAAATTCCACCTCGATCGTACCGTTGTAGTGCTTAGGCGAAGCCCTGCGTCGGTAGTACATCAAGATCGTCATCACGCCGTCATGCTGACGGAACTCTTCCTCGACGCTTTGCTGGATCGGAGCCAGAGGAACGTCATCGAGCTGAACGTGTGCTAAGAACTCGGAGGTGCCGGAGTAACGGTGCTTGGATCGGTCGGATCGGGAAGAAGACGTACGACTACTTCCTCTACGTTGTGAGATCGCTTCCGCAGTCGGTCTGCGTTGGTACGTAGACAACACTCTCCCCTCTCGTTGCTGTGCATCACCATGATCTTGCGTGTGCGTAGGAAATTTTTTGAAATTACTGCGTTCCCCAACAGTGGCATCCGAGCCTAGGTTTTATGGTTTGGTGTTATATGCACGAGTAGAACACAAGTGAGTTGTGGGCGATACAAGTCATACTGCCTACCAGCATGTCATACTTTGGTTCGGCGGTATTGTTGGTTGAGACGATCCGGACCAACCTTACGCGTACTCTTACGCGAGACCGGTTCCCTCGACGTGCTTTGCACATAGATGGCTTGCGGAAGACTGTCTCTCCAACTTTAGTTGAACCAAGTGTGACTACGCCCGGTCCTTGAGAAGGTTAAAATGGAGTCTATTTGACAAACTATCGTTGTGTTTTTGATGCGTAGGTGAGATGTGTTCTTACTTAAGCCCGTAGCAGCCACGCAAAACTTGCAACAACAAAGTAGAGGACGTCTAACTTGTTTTTGCAGGGTATGTTGTGATGTGATATGGTCAAGACATGATGCTGATTTTATTGTATGAGATGATCATGTTTTGTAACCGAGTTATCGGCAACTGGCAGGAGCCATATGGTTGTCGCTTTATTGTATGCAATGCAATCGCGATGTAATGCTTTACTAGATTACTAAACGGTAGTAATAGTCGTGAAAGCATAAGATTGGCGAGACGACAACGATGCTACGATGGAGATCAAGGTGTCGCGCCGGTGACGATGGTGATCATGACGGTGCTTCGGAGATGGAGATCACAAGCACAAGATGATGATGGCCATATCATATCACTTATATTGATTGCATGTGATGTTTATCCTTTTATGCATCTTATCTTGCTTTGATTGACGGTAGCATTATAAGATGATCTCTCACTAAATTATCAAGAAGTGTTCTCCCTGAGTATGCACCGTTGCCAAAGTTCGTCGTGCCCAGACACCACGTGATGATCGGGTGTGATAAGCTCTACGTCCATCTACAACGGGTGCAAGCCAGTTTTGCACACGCAGAATACTCAGGTTATGCTTGACGAGCCTAGCATATGCAGATATGGCCTCGGAACACAGAGACCGAAAGGTCGAGCGTGAATCATATAGTAGATATGATCAACATGACGATGTTCACCATTGAAAACTACTCCATCTCACGTGATGATCGGTTATGGTTTAGTTGATTTGGATCACGTGATCACTTAGAGGATTAGAGGGATGTCTATCTAAGTGGGAGTTCCTAAGTAATTTGATTAACTGAACTTAAACTTATCATGAACTTAGTACCTGATAGTATCTTGCTTGTTTATGTTGCTTGTAGATAGATGGCTCGTGCTATTGTTCCGTTGAATTTTAATGCGTTCCTTGAGAAAGCAAAGTTGAAAGATGATGGTAGCAATTACACGGACTGGGTCCGTAACCTGAGGATTATCCTCATTGCTGCACAGAAGAATTACGTCCTGGAAGCACCGCTGGGTGACAGGCCTGCTGCTGGAGCAACGCCAGATGTTATGAACGTCTGGCAGAGCAAAGCTGATGACTACTCGATAGTTCAGTGTGCCATGCTTTACGGCTTAGAATCGGGACTTCAACGACGTTTTGAATGTCATGGAGCATATGAGATGTTCCAGGAGTTGAAGTTAATATTTCAAGCAAATGCCCGAATTGAGAGATATGAAGTCTCCAATAAGTTCTATAGCTGTAAGATGGAGGAGAACAGTTCTGTCAGTGAGCATATACTCAAAATGTCTGGGTATAATAATCACTTGATTCAGATGGGAGTTAATCTTCCAGATGATTGCGTCATTAACAGAATTCTCCAATCACTACCACCAAGCTACAAGAGCTTCATGATGAACTATAATATGCAAGGGATGAACAAGACTATTCCCGAGCTCTTCGCAATGCTGAAAGCTGCGGAGGTAGAAATCAAAAAGGAGCATCAAGTGTTGATGGTTAGCAAGACCACTAGTTTCAAGAAAAAGGGTAAAGGGAAGAAGAAGAAGGGAAACTTCAAGAAGAACAGCAAGCAAGTTGCTGCTCAGGAGAAGAAACCCAAGTCTGGACCTAAGCCTGAAACTGAGTGCTTCTACTGCAAGCAGACTGGTCACTGGAAGCGGAACTGCCCCAAGTATTTGGCGGATAAGAAGGATGGCAAAGTGAGCAAAGGTATATGTGATATACATGTTATTGATGTGTACCTTACTAGAGCTCGCAGTAGCACCTGGGTATTTGATACTGGTTCTGTTGCTAATATTTGCAACTCGAAACAGGGACTACGGAATAAGCGGACACTAGCAAAGGACGAGGTGACGATGCGCGTGGGAAACGGTTCCAAAGTCGATGTGATCGCGGTCGGCACGCTACCTCTACATCTACCTTCGGGATTAATATTAGACCTAAATAATTGTTATTTGGTGCCAGCGTTGAGCATGAACATTATATCTGGATCTTGTTTAATGCGAGACGGTTATTCATTTAAATCAGAGAATAATGGTTGTTCTATTTATATGGATAATATCTTTTATGGTCATGCACTTTTGAAGAGTGGTCTATTCTTGTTGAATCTCGAAGATAGTAATACACATATTCATAATGTAGAAGCCAAAAGATGCAAAGTTAATAATGATAGTGCAACTTATTTGTGGCACTGCCATTTAGGTCATATCGGTGTAAAGCGCATGAAGAAACTCCATACTGATGGGCTTTTGGAATCACTTGATTATGAATCACTTGGTACTTGCGAACCGTGCCTCATAGGCAAGATGACTAAAACACCGTTCTCCGGTACTATGGAGAGAGCAACAGATTTGTTGGAAATCATACATACCGATGTATGTGGTCCGATGAATATTGAGGCTCGCGGCGGATATCGTTATTTTCTCACCTTCACAGATGATTTAAGCAGATATGGGTATATCTACTTAATGAAACATAAGTCTGAAACATTTGAAAAGTTCAAGGAATTTCAGAGTGAAGTTGAAAATCATCGTAACAAGAAAATAAAATTTCTACGATCTGATCGTGGAGGAGAATATTTGAGTTACGAGTTTGGTATACATTTGAAAAATTGTGGAATAGTTTCGCAACTCACGCCACCCGGAACACCACAGCGTAATGGTGTGTCCGAACGTCGTAATCATACTTTACTAGATATGGTGCGATCTATGATGTATCTTACTGATTTACCGCTATCGTTTTGGGGTTATGCTTTAGAGACGGCCGCATTCACGTTAAATAGGGCACCATCAAAATCCGTTGAGACGACGCCTTATGAACTATGGTTTGGCAAGAAACCAAAGTTGTCATTTCTTAAAGTTTGGGGCTGCGATGCTTATGTGAAAAAGCTTCAACCTGATAAGCTCGAACCCAAAGCGGAGAAATGTGTCTTCATAGGATACCCAAAGGAAACTGTTGGGTATACCTTCTATCACAGATCCGAAGGCAAGACATTCGTTGCTAAGAATGGATCATTTCTAGAGAAGGAGTTTCTCTCGAAAGAAGTGAGTGGGAGGAAAGTAGAACTTGACGAGGTAACTGTACCTGCTCCCTTATTGGAAAATAGTACATCACAGAAAACTGTTTCTGCGACACCTATGCCAATCAGTGAGGAAGCTAATGATGATGATCATGAAGCTTCAGATCAAGATTCTACTGAACCACGTAGATCAACCAGAGTAAGATCCGCACCAGAGTGGTACGGTAATCCTGTTCTGGAAGTCATGATGCTAGATCATGATGAACCTACGAACTATGAAGAAGCGATGGTGAGCCCAGATTCCGCAAAGTGGCTTGAGGCCATGAAATCTGAGATGGGATCCATGTATGAGAACAAAGTATGGACTTTGGTTGACTTGCCCGATGATCGGCAAGCAATTGAGAATAAATGGATCTTCAAGAAAAAGACTGACGCTGACGGTACTGTTACTGTTTATAAAGCTCGACTTGTCGCAAAAGGTTTTCGACAAGTTCAAGGGGTTGACTACGATGAGACCTTCTCACCCGTAGCGATGCTTAAGTCCGTCAGAATTATGTTAGCAATTGCCGCATTTTATGATTATGAAATATGGCAGATGGATGTCAAAACTGCATTCCTGAATGGATTTCTGGAAGAAGAGTTGTATATGGTACAACCAGAAGGTTTTGTCGATCCAAAAGGAGCTAACAAAGTATGCAAACTCCAGCGATCCATTTATGGACTGGTGCAAGCATCTCGGAGTTGGAATAAACGCTTTGATAGTGTGATCAAAGCATTTGGCTTTATACAGACTTTTGGAGAAGCCTGTATTTACAAGAAAGTGAGTGGGAGCTCTGTAGCATTTCTGATATTATATGTGGATGACATATTGCTAATTGGAAATGATATAGAATTTCTGGATAGCATAAAGGGATATTTGAATAAAAGTTTTTCGATGAAAGACCTCGGGGAAGCTGCATACATATTAGGCATAAAGATCTATAGAGATAGATCAAAACGCTTAATTGGACTTTCACAATGCACATACCTTGACAAAATTTTGAAGAAGTTCAAGATGGATCAAGCAAAGAAAGGGTTCTTGCCTGTGCTACAAGGTGTGAAGTTGAGTAAGACTCAATGCCCGACCACTGCAAAAGATAGAGAGAAAATGAAAGATGTTCCCTATGCTTCAGCCATAGGCTCTATCATGTATGCAATGCTGTGTACCAGACCTGATGTGTGCCTTGCTATAAGTTTAGCAGGGAGGTACCAAAGTAATCCTGGAATGGATCACTGGACAGCGGTCAAGAACATCCTGAAATACCTGAAAAGGACTAAGGATATGTTTCTCATATATGGAGGTGACAAAGAGCTCACCGTAAGAGGTTACGTTGATGCAAGCTTTGACACTAATCCGGACGATTCTAAATCGCAAACCGGATACGTGTTTACTTTAAACGGTGGAGCTGTCAGTTGGTGCAGTTCTAAACAAAGTGTCGTAGCGGGATCTACATGTGAAGCGGAGTACATAGCTGCTTCGGAAGCAGCAAACGAAGGAGTCTGGATGAAGGAGTTCATATCCGATCTAGGTGTCATACCTAGTGCATCGGGTCCAATGAAAATCTTCTGTGACAATACTGGTGCAATTGCCTTGGCAAAGGAATCCAGATTTCACAAGAGGACCAAACACATCAAGAGACGCTTCAACTCCATCCGGGATTTAGTCCAGGTGGGAGACATAGAGATTTGCAAGATACATACGGATCTGAATGTTGCAGACCCGTTGACTAAGCCTCTTCCACGAGCAAAACATGATCAGCACCAAGGCTCCATGGGTGTTAGAATCATTACTGTGTAATCTAGATTATTGACTCTAGTGCAAGTGGGAGACTGAAGGAAATATGCCCTAGAGGCAATAATAAAGTTATTATTTATTTCCTTATATCATGATAAATGTTTATTATTCATGCTAGAATTGTATTAACCGGAAACATAATACATGTGTGAATACATAGACCAACAGAGTGTCACTAGTATGCCTCTACTTGACTAGCTCGTTAATCAAAGATGGTTATGTTTCCTAACCATGAACAAGGAGTTGTTATTTGATTAACGAGGTCACATCATTAGTAGAATGATCTGATTGACATGACCCATTCCATTAGCTTAGCACCCGATCGTTTAGTATGTTGCTATTGCTTTCTTCATGACTTATACATGTTCCTATAACTATGAGATTATGCAACTCCCGTTTACCGGAGGAACACTTTGGGTACTACCAAACGTCACAACGTAACTGGGTGATTGTAAAGGAGTACTACAGGTGTCTCCAATGGTAGATGTTGGGTTGGCGTATTTCGAGATTAGGGTTTGTCACTCCGATTGTCGGAGAGGTATCTCTGGGCCCTCTCGGTAATGCACATCACATAAGCCTTGCAAGCACTGCAACTAATATGTTAGTTGTGAGATGATGTATTACGGAACGAGTAAAGAGACTTGCCGGTAACGAGATTGAACTAGGTATTGGATACCGACGATCGAATCTCGGGCAAGTAACATACCGATGACAAAGGGAACAACGTATGTTGTTATGCGGTCTGACCGATAAAGATCTTCGTAGAATATGTAGGAGCCAATATGGGCATCCAGGTCCCGCTATTGGTTATTGACCGGAGACGTGTCTCGGTCATGTCTACATTGTTCTCGAACCGTAGGGTCCGCACGCTTAACGTTACGATGACAGTTATTATGAGTTTATGCATTTTGATGTACCGAAGGTTGTTCGGAGTCCCGGATGAGATCACGGAGGTCGAGACGTAAAGATTGATATATTGGAAGCCTATGTTTGGACATAGGAAGTGTTCCGGGTGAAATCGGGATTTTACCGGAATACCGGGAGGGTTACCGGAACCCCCCGGGAGGCTAATGGGCCTATTGGGCCTTAGTGGAAAAGAGAGAAGAGGCAGCCCACAGCCTAGCCGGCGCCCCCCCCCCCTTCCCCAAGTCCTAGTAGGACTAGGAAAGGTGGGCCGGCCCCCTCTCTCTCCTTTCCCCCCCAAGAGTCCTAGTTGGAATAGGATTGGAGGGGAGGAGTCCTACTCCCGGTGGGAGTAGGACTCCCCTTGCGCCTCCTCTCTCTTGGCCGGCCAGCCCCCCTCCTCCAACCTTTATATACGGGGGCAGGGGGCACCCCATAGACACACAACTTGATCCTTGAGATCGTTCCTTAGCCGTGTGCGGTGCCCCCTGCCACCAAATTCCACCTCGATCGTACCGTTGTAGTGCTTAGGCGAAGCCCTGCGTCGGTAGTACATCAAGATCGTCATCACGCCGTCGTGCTGACGGAACTCTTCCTCGACGCTTTGCTGGATCGGAGCCAGAGGAACGTCATCGAGCTGAACGTGTGCTAAGAACTCGGAGGTGCCGGAGTAACGGTGCTTGGATCGGTCGGATCGGGAAGAAGACGTACGACTACTTCCTCTACGTTGTGAGATCGCTTCCGCAGTCGGTCTGCGTTGGTACGTAGACAACACTCTCCCCTCTCGTTGCTGTGCATCACCATGATCTTGCGTGTGCGTAGGAAATTTTTTGAAATTACTGCGTTCCCCAACATACTCTCCATAAGATCCATATGATCTCTTTTATTTATTTTTATTCTTTCTCTTTTCTTTTATTCACTCAAAATCATGGCAAAATAATCAAGCCCTTGACTCAGCACTAATCTTTATTATATAGCTCACGGACTCGATTACATAGAAGGATCATAAAGCAAAACTCACTACTAGATCATACTAAGAACTTTTATTCTACTAGAACAAAATATTATCAAAAGGATCGAACTAAGAAAAATGGTAAAGATAAAAGTGATGGTGATACGATACCGGGGCACTCCCCGAAGCTTGGCAATTGCCAAGGGGAGTGCCCATACCCATGTGATTATGTTTCCTTTTTCGGGGATGGTGATGTGATATTCTTGGCGATGATGCCCCTCAGGATACGATTCTCCTCCTCGAGCTTACTGACTTGCTGCTTGAGGTCCATTATTTCCTTTCGAAGTTTTCCTGTAACACCAAAGCTCCCTGCACCCAAGGGTGTTGCATAGCTGCGGGAGAACCAGTGACACTCTTTTTCATATTCTCATAAGAAAGAAATCTAACATTGGAAGGGATAACCAAGTTTGGAATAGCCAAGTTCTGCAGTTCCCCCATGGTGAATCCAGCTCAGAAGCGAGAAGTGACTTCTTGATCCTCCTCCATGGCATCTATTCTCTTCAAATCAGCCTCCATCTCTTCCTCCGTTGCTGGCCCAAAGTGGTCAACATTGTTGTTTGTCATTGATCTCGGTACCGGATGAGACACCCGGCTCTCCCCGACTGACTCTTGCGAAGACATCTTGCTCTAATCTACAGCAGCAACAGTTCGAAACACAAACAGAGGATAATTGCGTGATACGGGAGTCAAAACCTTCAGGAGATTATATAATGAATTTTTTACCGACCAAAATACGTAACGTGTAAGAAAACGGAGTCCGGAGAGCACACGAGGTGCCCACGAGGTAGGGGGCGCGCCCTCCACCCTCGTGGAGGCCTCGTGTCCTTCCTGGACTGCTTCCTATTTTTTTATTTTTCTAAATATTCCAAAACGGAAGAAAATTGCCATTAGAACTATTTTGGAGTTGGTTTACTTGCCGTACCACATACCTATTCCTTTTCGGAGTCTGAAATGTTCCGGAAAGTGTCATTTATGTATTCCTCCGGGGTTGCGGTTTGAATAACGTTGGTTTCAACATTTATAGGATTACCTGAGATATAATGTTTAATTCTTTGACCGTTCACCACCTTCAGATTTGTGCCTTCGAAGTTGTTGATTTTTATGGCACCGGAACGATAGACCTCCTCGATAACGTAAGGAACTTCCCATTTAGAGAGAAGTTTTCCTGCAAAAAATCTTAAACGAGAGTTGTATAGCAATACATAATCACCTACATTAAACTCACGCTTTTGTATTCTTTTGTCATGCCATCTTTTAACTTTTTCTTTAAATAATTTGGCATTCTCATCGGCTTGGGTTCTCCATTCATCAAGTGAGCTAATGTCAAATAACCTCTTCTCACCAGCAAGTTTGAAATCATAATTGAGCTCTTTAATAGCCCAATAAGCCTTATGTTCTAGTTCGAGAGGTAAGTGACATGCTTTTCCATAAACCATTTTATACGGAGACATACCCATAGGATTTTTATATGCAGTTCTATAGGCCCATAATGCATCATCAAGTTTATTGGACCAATTATTTCTAGATCTATGAACAGTCTTTTGCAAAATTAATTTGATTTCTCTATTACTCTATTCTACTTGACCACTAGACTGTGGGTGATAAGGAGACGCAATTCTATGATTAACGTCATATTTAGCAAGCATTTTACGGAAAGCACCATGAATAAAATGTGAACCACCATCAGTCATTAAATATCTAGGGACTCCAAACCTCGTAAAAATAACATCTTTAAGCATTTTAATAGAAGTGTTATGATCGGCACTACTAGTTGGAATAGCTTCTACCCACTTAGTAACATAATCAACAGCAACTAAAATATGTGTGTAACCGTTAGAGGCAGGAAAAGGTCCCATATAATCAAAGCCCCAAACATCAAATGGTTCAATAACAAGTGAATAATTCATAGGCATTTCTTGACGTCTACTAATATTACCAATTCTTTGACATTCATCACAAGACAAGACAAACTTATGGGCATCCTTGAAGAGAGTAGGCCAATAAAAACCGGATTGCAATACCTTATGTGCAGTTCTATCTCCAAAATGATGTCCTCCATAAGCCTCGGAGTGACACTTGCGTAGGATCTATTCCCATTCATGCTCAGGTACACAACATCTAATAACACCATCTACTCCTTCTTTATAAAGATGTGGGTCATGCCAAAAGTAATGTCTCAAATCATAGAAGAACTTTTTCTTTTGCTGGTATGTGAAACTAGGTGGTATAAATTTAGCAACAATACAATTAGCATAATCAGCATACCATGGAGCAGTATGAGAAGCATTTATGACATTTAATTGTTCATCGGGAAAGCTATCATCAATAGGTAGTGGGTCATCAAGCACATTTTCTAACCTAGACAAGTTGTCTGCAACGGGGTTCTCAGCTCCTTTTCTATCAACAATATGCAAATCAAATTCTTGTAGCAAGAGAACCCATATAATAAGTCTAGGTTTAGCATCTTTCTTTTCCATAAGATATTTAATAGCAGCATGATCAGTGTGAATAGTTACTTTAGAATCAACAATATAAGGTCTGAACTTATCACATGCAAATACAACCGCTAAGAATTCTTTTTCAGTAGTAGCATAATTTCTCTGAGCATTGTCTAGAGTTTTACTAGCATATTGAATAACATTTAATTACTTATCAACTCTTTGCCCTAGAACAGCACCTACAGCATAATCACTAGCATCACACATAATTTCAAAGGGTAAATTCCAATCAGGTGGCTGAACAATCGGTGCGGAGATCAATGCTTTCTTAAGTATTTCAAATGCTTCTACGCAATCATCATCAAAAACAAATGGTATATCTTTTTGTAATAAATTAGTCAGAGGCCGAGAAATTTTTGAGAAGTCCTTAATGAACCTCCTATAAAAACCGGCGTGACCGAGGAAACTTCTTATACCTTTGATGTCCTTGGGACATGGCATCTTTTCAATGGCATCAACCTTGGCTTTATCAACCTTAATGCCTCTTTCAGAAACTTTATGCCCCAAGACAATACCTTCATTAACCATAAAATGGCACTTTCCCCAATTCAAGACAAGATTAGTTTCTTCACATCTCTGCAAAACTCGGTCGAGGTTGCTTAAGCAATCATCAAAATAGGATCCATAGACGGAAAAATCGTCCATGAAAACCTCACAAATCTTTTCACAAAAGTCAGAGATTATAGCCATCATGCATCTTTGAAAGTTAGCAGGTGCATTACATAAACCAAAAGGCATACGTCTATAAGCAAAAGTACCAAAAGGGCAAGTAAAAATAGTCTTTGATTGATCATTGGCTGACACAGGTATTTGAGAGAAACCAGAATAACCATCTAGAAAGCAAAAATGTGTATGTTTGGATAATCTTTCTAGCATTTGATTGATAAAAGGTAAGGGGTAATGATCCTTTTTAGTAGCTTTATTTAATTTGCGAAAATCAATTACCATCCTATAATCTGTAATAATTCTTTGCGAGATCAACTCATCTTTATCATTAGGAACGACAGTAATACATCCCTTCTTAGGGACACAATGGACAAGACTTACCCACTGACTATCAGCAACGGGATAAATTATACCTGCCTCAAGAAGCTTTAGTATTCCTTTCTTACCACTTCCTTCATCTTAGGATTCAGCCGTCGTTGATGATCACGAACTGGTTTGGCATCTTCCTCCAAATTTATTTTGTGTTGACACAGAGTGGGACTAATGCCCTTAAGATCATCAAGAGTATATCCAATAGCAGCACGGTGTTTCTTCAAAGTTTTCAATAATCTCTCTTCTTCATGCTCTAAAAGGTTAGCACTAATAATAACAGGATATATATTTTTCTCATCAAGATAAGCATATTCAAGAGTATTAGGTAACGATTTAAGCTCAAACACGGGATCACCCTTGGGTGGAGGAGGATCCCCTAGGATTTCAACAGGCAAATTGTGTTTCAGGATGGGTTCCTGTTTAAAGAATACTTCATCTATTTCCCTTCTTTCATTCATAAACATATCATTTTCATGGTCTAGCAAATATTGTTCTAAAGGATCACTAGGAGGTACGGCAATAGAAGCAAGACCAATAATTTCATCTTTACTAGGAAATTCCTCTTCATGGTGTTGTCTACGAAATTTAGAGAAATTAAATTCATGATACATATCACCTAAACCAATAGTAACAACATCCTTTTTGCAATCTATCTTAGCATTAACTGTGTTCAAGAAGGGTCTACCAAATATAATGGGACAAAAGCTATCTTGTGGGGAACTAAGAACAAGAAAATCAGCAGGATATTTAGTTTTCCCACACAAAACTTCAACATCTCTAACAATTCACATTTGTGAAATAGTATCTCTATTGGCAAGTTTAATTGTGACATCAATATCCTCTAACTTAGCAGGTGCAATATCATGCATAATTTCTCTGTATAAGTCAATAGGTATTGCACTGGCACTAGCACCCATATCACACAAGCCATGATAACAATGATCTCCTATTTTAACAGAAATAACAGGCATGCCTACCACAGGTCTAGGTTTATCTTTAGCACAAGGTTTAGCAATTCTAGCAGTCTCATCACGGAAATGAATAACATGCCCATCAATATTATCAGACAAGAGATCTTTAACAATAGCAATATTAGGTTCAACTTTAACTTGCTCAGGAGGTGTATAAGTTCTAATATTGCTTTTACGAACCATAGTTGAAGCTTTAGCATGATCCTTTATCCTAACAGGGAAAGGTGGTTTCTCAACATAAGCAGTAGGAACAATAGGATCATTATAGGTGACAGTCTTTTCTTCAACTTTAATAGGTGTAGCTACTTTTACTTCTATGGGAGGATGAAATTTAAACCACTTCTCCCTAGGGAGATCAACATGAGTAGCAAAAGATTCACAGAAAGAAGCTACTATCTCAGTGTCAAGTACATATTTAGTGCTAAATTTAAGGAAAACATTGGTATCCATAAAAAGATTTAACACAATCAAATTTAGGTGTCATACCTGACTCCTTACCTTCGTCGAGGTCCCAATCTTCAGAGTTGCGTTTAATTCTTTCCAATAAATCCCATTCGGATTCAATAGTCTTCGTCATAAAAGAGCCAGCACAAGAAATATCGAGCATGGTGCGATTGTTATCAGAAAGCCGAGCATATAAATTTTGAATAATCATTTCTCTTGAGAGCTCAAAATTGGGGCATGAATATAACATTGATTTAAGCCTCCCCCAAGCTTGAGCGATGCTTTCTCCTTCGCGAGGCCAGAAATTATATATATAATTGCGATCACGATGAACAAGATGCATAGGATAAAACTTCTGATGAAATTCCAATTTCAATCGTTTGTAGTTCCATGACCCCGTATCATCACATAGCCTATACCATGTAAATGCATCTTCCTTCAAAGATAAAGGGAAGACCTTCTTCTTAATAACATCTCCGGACACACCTGCAAGCTTAAATAATCCACAAACTTCATCTACATATATTAGGTGCTCATCAGGATGTAATGTTCCATCTCCTGCAAAAGGTTTAGCTAGCAGTTTTTATATCATACCCGAAGGAATTTCAAAGCAGACATTTTCATTTTCATTTTCATTTTCAGTAGGTTCAGTAGGTTGAGGAGCAACTCTTTGCTCTACTGGTCGGGGTGAAGATACCCCGAACAAGTCCATCAGAGGATTACTTTCCATAGTAATAAGTGACAGTAAATTTCAGCACACTATATAAATTTTTCCTTACCAAATTCCACCTACCAAAGGCGCTTCACTCCCCGGCAATGGTGCCATAAAAGAGTCTTGATGACCCACAAGTATAGGGGATCTATCATAGTCCTTTCGATAAGTAAGAGTGTCGAACCCAACGAGGAGCAGAAGGAAATGATAAGCGGTTTTCAGCAAGGTATTCTCTGCAAGCACTGAAATAAAGGTAACAGATAGTTTTGTGATAGGATAATTTGTAACGAGTAACAAGTAACAAAAGTAAATAAAGTGCAGAAAGGTGGCCCAATCCTTTTTGTGGCAAAGGACAAGCCTGGACAAACTCTTATATGATGTAAAGCGCTCCCGAGGACACATGGGAATATCGTCAAGCTAGTTTTCATCACGTTCATATGATTCGCGTTCCGTACTTTGATAATTTGGTATGTGGGTGGACCGGTGCTTGGGTGCTGCCCTTACTTGGACAAGCATCCCACTTATGATTAACCTCTATTGCAAGCATCCGCAACTACAACAAAAGTATTAAGGTAAACCTAACCATAGCATGAAACATATGGATCCAAATCAACCCCTTACGAAGCAACGCATAAACTAGGGTTTAAGCTTCTGTCACTCTAGCAACCCATCATCTACTTATTACTTCCAAATGCCTTCCTCTAGGCCCAAAAAATGGTGAAGTGTCATGTAGTCGACGTTCACATAACACCACTAGAGGAGAGACAACATACATCTCATCAAAATATTGAACGAATACCAAATTCACATGACTACTAATAGCAAGACTTCTCCCATGTCCTCAGGAACAAACGTAACTACTCACAAAGCATATTCATGTTCATAATCAGAGGGGTATTAATATGCATATATGATCTGAACATATGATCTTACACCAAATAAACCAACTAGCATCAACTACAAGGAGTAATTAACACTACTAGCAACCCAGAGGTATCAATCCCGGACTTGGAGACAAGAATTGGATACAAGAGATGAACTAGGGTTTTGAGAGGAGATGGTGCTGGTGAAGATGTTGATGGAGATTTCCCTCTCTCGATGAGAGGAGCGTTGGTGATGACGATGACGATGATTTTCTCCTCCCGGAGGGAAGTTTCCCCGGTAGAACAGCTCCGCAGAGCCCTAGATTGGTTCCGCCTCGTGGCGGCGGAGTCTCGTCCGGAAAGATGGCTTATTATTTTTTCCTCATCGAAAGACTCCATATAGCAGAAGATGGCCATCAGAGGGCCACCAGGGGGCCCACGAGGTAGGGGCGCGCCCAGGGGGTAGGGCGCGCCCCCCACCCTCGTGGGCAGGGTGTGGCCCCCCTAGTGAACTTCTTGCGCTCAGTATTTTTTATATATTCTGAAAACGTCTTCCGTGAAGTTTCGGGACTTTTGGAGCTGTGCAGAATAGGTCTCTAATATTTGCTCCTTTTCCAGCCTAGAATCCCAGCTGCCGGCATTCTCCCTCTTTATGTGAACCTTGTAAAATAAGAGAGAATAGGCATAAGTATTGTGACATAATGTGTAATAACAGATCATAATGCAATAAATATCGATATAAAAGCATGATGCAAAATGGACGTATCAAAAACCACATCTAAACAGAGTCTAGATGAATTATTTATTACTAAACAGAACTAAAAATCAAGAAACAAAAATAAAATTGGGTTGCTTCCCAACAAGCGCTATCGTTTAATGCCCGTAGCTAGGCATAAAAGCAAGAATATATCTACGTATTATCATCTTTGGTATGCAATCCATAAGTGGCTCTCATAATAGATTCATAAGATAATTTAATTTTCTTTCTAGAAAAGTGTTCCATGCCTTTCCTTAACGGAAATTGGAATCTAATATTCCCTTCTTGCATATCATAATTGCACCAATCGTTATAAGGAAAGGTCTACCAAGAATAATGGGACATGTAGGATTGCAATCAATATCAAGAACAACGAAATCTAAATCTACGGGCACATAATTCCTATTTGCAACAATAATAACATCATTAATCCTTCCCATAGGTTTCTTAATAGTGGAATCCGCAAGATGCAAATTTAAAGAACAATCATCAAATTCACGGAAACCTAACACATCACACAAAGTTGTTGGAATCATGGAAACGCTAGCACCCAAATCACATAAAGCGTAGAATTCATGAACTTTAATTTTAATTTTAATAGTAGGTTCCCACTCATCTTGAAGTTTTCTAGGGATAGAAACTTCTAATTCAAGCTTTTCTTCATAAGATTGCATTAAAGCATTAACGATATGTTTGGTAAAAGCTTTATTTTGACTATAAGCATGCGGAGAATTTAGCACGGATTGCAACAAGGAAATATAATCTATCAAAGAGCAATTATCATAATTAAATTCCTTGAAATACAAAATAGTGGGTTCATTGCTATGTAAAGTTTTGACCTATCCAAACCCACTTTTACCATTTTTTGCATCAAGATCTAAAAACTTAAAATCATTGGGATGCCTTTTAACTAAAGTTGACTCATCTCCAGTCCCATCATTATCAAGATTCATATTGCAAAACAAAGATTTAATAGGAGACACATCAATCACTTTTAGATCTTCATCTTTATTATCATCAAAACTAGAAGAACACGCTTTTATAAAGCAATCTTTTTTAGCACGCATCCTAGCGGTTCTTTCTTTGCACTCATCAATGGAAATTCTCATGGCTTTGAGAGACTCATTGATATCATTCTTAGGTGGAATAGATCTAAGTTTCAAAGAATCAACATCAAGAGAAATTCTATCCACGTTGCTAGCCAACTCATCAATTTTAGACAATTTTTCTTCAATCAAAGCATTGAAACTCTTTTGCGAACTAATAAATTCTTTAATAGTAGATTCAAAATCAGAGGGTATCTTATTACAATTTCCATAAGAATTATTGTAGGAATTACCATAATTATTAGATGAATTAGTAGGAAATGGCCTAGGATTAAAGTTTCCTCTATACGCGTTGTTACCAAAATTGTTTCTACCAACAAAATTCACATCCATAGATTCATTATTATTCTCAATAAAGGTAGACAAAGGCATATCATTAGGATCAGAAGAAACACTCTTATTAGTAAACAATTTCATAAGTTCATTCATATTTCCACTCAAAACATTAATTTCTTCTATAGCATGAACCTTTTTACTAGTAGATCTTTCGGTGTGCCATTGAGAATAATTAATCATAATATTATATAGGAGTTTGGTAGCTTCTCCTAAAGTGATTTCCATAAAAGTGCCTCCCGCGGCCGAATCTAAAAGATTTTTAGAAGCAAAATTCAATCCAGCATAAAAAATGTATGATCATCCATAAATTTAAACCATGTGTAGGGCAATTACATATCATTAATTTCATCATCTTCCAAGATTGTGCAACATGCTCATGATCTAGTTGCTTAAAGTTCATAATATCATTTCTAAGAGAGATGATCTTAGCGGGAGGAAAATACTTAGAGATAAAATCATCTTTGCACTTGTTCCAAGAATCAATACTATTTTTAGGCAAAGACGAAAACCAAGTTTTAGCACGATCTCTAAGCGAAAACGGAAATAGCTTCAATTTAACAATATCATTATCCACATCTTTCTTATTTTGCATATCACACAAATCAACAAAGCTGTTTAGATGGGTAGCGGCATCTTCACTAGGAAGGATAGAGAACGGATCTATCATGACAAGATTCAGCAAAGCACTATTACTTTCACAAGATTCAGCATCGGTAAGAGGAGCAATCGGAGTGCTAATAAAATCATTATTGTTGGTATTGGAAAAATCACACAATTTAGTATTATCTTAAGCCATCGTGACAAACAATCCAACACACAAGCAAGCAAGAGGCAAACAACAAGAGGCGAACGAAAAAGAGGCTAGCGGAAAAAAGAGGGTGAATAAAACGGCAAGGGTGAAGTGGGGGAGAGGAAAACGAGAGGCAAATGGCAAATAATGTAATGCGAGGGATAAGAGTTTGTGATGGGTACTTGGTATGTCTTGACTTGTGCGTAGAACCCCCCGGCAACGGCGCCAGAAATCCTTCTTGCTACCTCTTGAGCATTGCGTTGGTTTTCCCTTGAAGAGGAAAGGGTGATGAAGCAAAGTAGCGTAAGTATTTCCCTTAGTTTTTGAGAACCAAGGTATCAATCCAGTAGGAGACTACACGCAAGTCCCTCCTGCCTACACAAACAAATAAGAACCTCGCAACCAACGCGATAAAGGGTTGTCAATCCCTTCATGGTCACTTACGAGAGTGAGGTCTGATAGAGATAATAATAATAAGATAAATATTTTGGTATTTTATGATATAGGTTGAAAGTAAATATTGCAAAATAAAATAGATTGGAAACTTATATGATAAAAGATAGACCCGGGGGCCATAGGTTTCACTAGTGGCTTCTCTCAAGATAGCATAAGTGTTACGGTGGGTGAACAAATTACTGTCGAGCAATTGATAGAAAAGTGCATAATTATGAGAATATCTAGGCATGATCATGTGTATAGGCATCACGCCCGCGACAAGTAGACCGAAACAATTCTGCATCTAGTACTATTGCTCCACACATCGACCGCTATCCAGCATGCATCTAGAGTATTAAGTTCATAAGAATAGAGTAACGCATTAGGCAAGATGACATGATGTAGAGAGATAAAATCAAGCAATATGATATAAACCCCATCTTTTTAGCCTCGATGGCAACAATACAATACGTGCCTTGTTGCCCCTCCTATCACTGGGAAAGGACACCGCAAGATTGAACCCAAAGCTAAGCACTTCTCCCATTGCAAGAAAGATTAATCTAGTAGGCCAAACCAAACTGATAATTCGAATAGACTTGCAAAGATAACCAATTATACATAAAAGATTTCAGAGAAAAATCAAATATTGTTCATAGATAAACTTGATCGTAAACCCATAATTCATTGGATCTCGACAAACACACCGCAAAAAGAGTTACATCGAATAGATCTCCAAGAAGATCGAGGAGAACACTGTATTGAGATCCAAAGAGAGAGAAGAAACCATCTAGCTAATAACTATGGACCCGAAGGTTTGTGGTAAACTACTCACACATCATCGGAGAGGCTATGGTGTTGATGTAGAAGCCCTCCATGATCGATTCCCCCTCCAGCGGAGCTCCGGAAAATGCCCCAAGATGGGATCTCTTGGGTACAGAAGGTTGCAGCGGTGGAAATAGGGTTTCGTGGTGCTCCTGGATGTTTTCGGGGTATATAGATATATATAGGAGGAAGAAGTAGGCCGATGGAGCTGCGAGGGGCCCACGAGGGTAGGGGCGCGCCCAGAGGGGCCAGGCGCGCCTCCCTGCCTCGTGGCCACGTCGTTTCTTTTTTGACGTCTACTCCAAGTCCCCTGGATCACGTTTGTCCCAAAAATAACTCTCCCGAAGGTTTCGTTCCGTTTGGATTCCGTTTGATATTCCTTTTCTGCGAAACACTGAAATAGGAAAAAAAACAGCAATTTGCACTGGGCCTTGGGTTAGTAGGTTAGTCCCAAAAATAATATAAAAATGTATAATAAAGCCCATTAAATATCTAGAACAGATAATATAATAGCATGGAACAATCAAAAATTATAGATACGTTGGAGACGTATCAAGCATCCCCAAGCTTAATTCCTGCTTTTCCTCGAGTAGGTAAATGATAAAAACATATTTTTTGGTGTGGAATGTTACCTAGCATAATTCTCAATGTAATTTTCTTTATTGTGGCATGATTGTTTAGATCCAAAAGATTCAAGACAAAAGTTTAATATTGACATAAAGATAATAATACTTCAAGCATACTAACTAAGCAATCATGTCTTCTCAAAATAACATGGCAAAAGAAAATTCATCCCTACAAAATCATATAGTTTGGTCATGCTCCATTTTCGTCACACAAGAATGCTCTCATCATGCACAACTCCGATGACAAGCCAAGCAATTGTTTCATACTTTACTAATCTCAAAAAAAATTGAACTTTCACGCAATACATGAGCGTGAGCCATGGATATAGCACTATGGGTGGAATAGAATATAATGATAGGGGTTATGTGGAGAAGACAAAAAAGGAGAAAGTCTCACATTGACACATCTAATCAACGGGCTAGGGAGATGCCCATCAATTGATGTCAATGCAAGGAGTATGGATTGCCATGCAACGGATGCACTAGAGCTATAAATGTATGAAAGCTCAACAAAAGAAACTAAGTGGGTATGCATCCAACTTGCTTGCTCACGAAGACCTAGGGCATTTGAGGAAGCCCATTGTTGGAATATACAAGCCAAGTTCTATAATGAAAAATTCCCGCTAGTATATGAAAGTGACAAAACAAGACACTTTTTATAGCATAAGTGTCATCACAATAATCATCATAAGTAGCAACTTTGTTCTCGTTATAATCAATTGAAACCTTTTCCAGGATAGTGGAATCATTACTAAATAAAGTCATGACCTCTCCAAATCTACTTTCATAATTATCACAATAAGATTCAACATCCCCCAAAATAGTGGGATTACTACTTCCTAAAGTTGACACTCTTCCAAACCCACTTTCATCAATATAACCATCATAAATAGGAGGCATGATATCATCATAATAAATTTGCTCATCATAACTTGGGAGACTAAAAATATCATCTTCATCAAACGTAGCATCCCCAAGCTTGGGACAAACATTAATTGCAGCAAATACATTCTCAAACATGTCATTCTCATCAAACATAGCATCCTCAAGCTTGGGCCTTTTCATATCATAAGCATAATCACTCTCATCATTAATAGTATGGATAGCACCAATAGTATAGCAATTATCATCATCACAATGAGTAATAGGGGCAACATCATTTGGGAGGGATATCTTTTCACCTTTTACTTTTCCTTCTTTTATTTTTCTTCTTCACATTATGTGTGGGTTCAATCCTCTTTTTGGAGCTCCTTACTGATGAGATTGGTTGAATAGAAGGCTCCTCCTCGTTACCTGATTCATCATAAGAAATAATAGAAGGATATTGGGAAGTGTCTTCCCTTTCATTAGTATTCTCTTCATCCTCTATTTGTTTTATTTTCTTTATGTAATTGGCAATATAAGGATTTTCAATGCAATTCACCGCACAATACATAAAAACTTCTTCTAGATCAATATCGAGGAATTTCTCAAGGTTATATTATGGAATATGCTTAGTTATACGTTTCATTTCTTCATAACCCAAAAGCAAACTAAGTTCATTATGATGTGCAAGGGAAATCAAATCATCACAATTTTTTGACACGATACGATCATGAAACAATTTGCATTGGAGATTTAAATGACCATGTTCATTGCAAAGTTCACAAGTATGGAGAAGAAATTTTAAATTTTCAGCACAAACATCTAGCCTCTCTTGCAACCATTTAGTTTGCAAATATGTATGCCTCTTACAAAATCTATTTTCCCTAATTGGTGTGCACTTGCAAACTCTATGCACTCCACAAAAGTTGACATGCTTATAAGAGACATTTTCATCATAACTAGTGCAATCATCATTAGTACTATGGATATTCAAGGAGTTCATACTAACAACATTTCAATCATGATCATCATTCAAAGATTTAGTGCCAAACATTTTAGAGACTTCTTCTTCTAGCACTTGAGCACAATTTTCCTTTCCATCATTCTCACGAAAGATACTAAAAAGATGAAGCGTATGAGGCAAAATCAATTCCATTTTTTTATAAACTAAACTAGTGATAAAACAAGAAACTAAAAGATTTGATTGCAAGATCTAAATATATACCTTCAAGCACTCACCTCCCCGGCAACGACGCCAAAAAAGAGCTTGATGTCTACTACACAACCTTCTTCTTGTAGACGTTGTTGGGCCTCCAAGTGCAGAGGTTTGTAGGACAATAGCAAATTTCCCTCAAGTGGATGACCTAAGGTTTATCAATCCGTGGGAGACGTAGGATAAAGATGGTCTCTCTCAAACAACCCTGCAACCAAATAACAAAGAGTCTCTTGTGTCCCAACACACCCAATACAATGGTAAATTGTATAGGTGCACTAGTTCGGCGAAGAGATGGTGATACAAGTGCAATATGGATGGTAGATATAAGTTTTTGTAATATGAAAATATAAAAATAGCAAGGTAACAAGTGGTAAAAGTGAGCGTAAATGGTATTGCAATGCTAGGAAACAAGGTCTAGGGTTCATACTTTCACTAGTGCAAGTTCTCTCAACAATAATAACATAATCGGATCATATAACTATCCCTCAACATGCAACAAAGAGTCACTCCAAAGTCACTAATAGCGGAGAACAAACGAAGAGATTATTGTAGGGTACGAAACCACCTCAAAGTTATTCTTTCTGATCGATCTATTTAAGAGTCCGTAGTAAAAATAACACGAAGCTATTCTTTCCGTTCAATCTATCATAGAGTTCGTACTAGAATAACACCTTAAGACACAAATCAACCAAAACCCTAATGTCACCTAGATACTCCAATTTCACCTCAAGTATCCGTGGGTATGATTATACGATATGCATCACATAATCTCATATTCATCTATTCAACCAACACAAAGAACTTCAAAGAGTGCCCCAAAGTTTCTATCGGAGAGTCAAGACGAAAATGTGTGCCAACCCCTATGCATAAGTTCACGAGGTCACGGAACTCACAAGTTGATCACCAAAACATACATCAAGTGGATCACGTGATATCCCATTGTCACCACAGATAAGCACATGCAAGACATACGTCAAGTGTTCTCAAATCATTAAAGACTCAATCCAATAAGATAACTTCAAAGGGAAAACTCAATTCATCACAAGAGAGTAGAGGGGGAGAAACATCATAAGATCCAACTATAATAGCAAAGCTCGCGATACATCAAGATCGTTCCGAATCAAGAACACGAGAGAGAGAGAGAGAGAGAGAGAGAGAGATCAAACACATAGCTACTGGTACATACGCTCAGCCCCGAGGGTGAAATACTCCCTCCTCGTCATGGAGAGCACCGGGATGATGAAGATGGCCACTGGAGAGGGATTCCCCCCTCCGGCAGGGTGCCGGAACGGGTCTAGATTGGTTTTCGGTGGCTACAGAGGCTTATGGCGGTGGAGCTCCCGATCTATTCTCCTCCTCGATGTTTTTAGGGTATATGGACATATATATAGGCAAAAGAAGTCGGTCAGGGGAGCCACGAGGGGCCCACGAGGGTGGGGGCGCGTCCAGGGGGCAGGCGCACCTCCCTGCCTCGTGGCCACCTTGAAGCTTCCCTCACATCTACTCCAAGTCTCCTGGATTGCTTCCGTTCCAAAAATAACTCTCCTGAAGGTTTCATTCCGTTTGGACTCCGTTTGATATTCCTTTTCTTCGAAACACTGAAATATTCAAGAAAACAGCAATTTGGGCTGGGCCTCCGGTTAATAGGTTAGTCCCAAAAATAATATAGAAGTGTATAATAAAGCCCATAAACATCCAAAACGGATAATATAATAGCATGGAACAATCAAAAATTATAGATACATTGGAGACGTATCACTACTTTGAAGCACAAGTGTGGAAAAAGAGGATAGTAGCATTGTCCCTTTTTATTTCTCTTTTTTTGGGCCTTTCTTTTTTATTTGGCCTTTCTCTTTTTTTATTTGGGACAATGCTCTATTAATGATGATCATCACACTTCTATTTATTTACAACTCAATGATTACAACTCGATACTAGAACAAAATATGACTCTATATAAATGCCACCGGTGGTGTATCGGGAAGAGCAATGAATCAAGAGTGACATGTATGATAAATTATGCATGGTGGCTTTGCCACAAATACGATGTCAACTACATGATCATTCAAAGCAATATGGCAATGATGAAGCATGTCATAAATGAAACGATGGAAAGTTGCATGGCAATATATCTCGGAATGGCTATGGAAATGCCATAATAGGTAGGTATGGTGGCTATTTTGAGGAAGATATAAGGAGGTTTATGTGTGACAGAGCGTATCATATCACGGGGTTTGGATGCACCGATGAAGTTTGCACCAACTCTCAAGGTGAGAAAGGGCAATGCACGGTACCGAAGACGCTAGCAATGATGGAAGGGTGAGAGTGCGTATAATCCATAGACTCGACATTAGTCATAAAGAACTCACATACGTATTGCAAAAATCTACAAGTCATCAAAAACCAAGCATTACACGCATGCTCCTAAGGGGATAGATTGGTAGGAAAAGACAATCGCTCGTCCCCGACCGCCACTCATAAGGAAGACAAGCAAAGAACACCTCATGTTTCAAATTTGTTACACAACGGTTACCATACGTGCATGCTACGGGACTTGCAATCTTCAACACAAGTATTTATCAAATTCACAACTACTTAGCTAGCACACTCTAATATCACCACCTTTATATCTCAAAACCATTATCAAGTATCAAACTTCTCATAGTATTCAATGCACTTTCTATGATAGTTTTTATTATACCATCTTTGATGCCTATCATATTAGGACTAATTTTATAACCAAAGAAAATTACCATGTTGTTCTAAAGGACCCTCAAAATGATATAAGTGAAGCATGAGAGATCAATAATTTCTATAAAATAAAACCACCACCGTGCTCTAAAAGATATAAGTAAAGCACTAGAGCAAAATTATCTAGCTCAAAAGATATAAGTGAAGCACATAGAGTATTCTAATAAATTCCAATTCATGCATGTCTCTCCCAAAAGGTGTATACAGCAAGGATGATTGTGGTAAACTAAAAATCAAAGACTCAAATCATACAAGACACTCCAAGCAAAACACATATCATGTGGTGAATAAAAATATAGCCTCAAGTAAGGTTACCGATGAAAGAAGACAAAAGAGGGGGTGCCTTCCTGGGCATCCCCAAGCTTAGGCTTTTGGTTGTCCTTGAATTTTACCTTGGGGTGCCTTGGGCATCCCCAATCTTAGGCTCTTGCCACTCCTTATTCCATAATCCATCAAATCTTTACCCAAAACTTGAAAACTTCACGACACAAAACTCAACAGAAAATCTCATGAGCCCTGTTAGTATAAGAAAACAAACCACCACTTAAGGTACTGTAATGAACTCATTTTTTATTTATATTGGTGTTAAACATACTGTATTCCAACTTCTCTATGGTTCATATCCTCTGATACTAGGCATAGATTCATCAAAATAAGCAAACAACGCACGAAAAACAGAATCTGTCAAAAACAGAACAGTCTGTACTAATCTGTAGGTTTAGAATACTTCTGTAATCCCAAAAATTCTGAAATAAATTGGTGGACATGAGTAATTTGTCTATTAATCATCTGAAAAAATAATCAACCTAATCGCACTCTCCAGTAAAAAATGGCAGCAAATCTCGTGAGTGCTAAAGTTTCTGTTTTTTTACAGCAAGATCGCAAAAACTTCCCCCAAGTCTTCCCAAAGGTTCTACTTGGCACAAACACTAATTAAAAGCATAAAACCACATATAAACAAAGGCTAGATGAATTATTTATTACTAAACAGAACCAAAAAGCAAGAAATAAAAATAAAATTGGGTTGCCTCTCAACAAGCGCCATCGTTTAACGCCCCTAGCTAGGCATAAAAGCAGAATAGATATATGTATTATCATCTTTGGTATGCAATCCATAAGTGTATCTCATAATAGATTCATAAGGTAATTTAATTTTCTTTCTAGGAAAGTGTTCCATGCCTTTCCTTAACGGAAATTGGAATCTAATATTCCCTTCTTGCATATCAATAATTGCACCAATCGTTCTAAGGAAAGGTCTACCAAGAATAATGGGACATGTAGGATTGCAATCAATATCAAGAACAACGAAATCTAAATCTATGGGCACATAATTCCTATTTGCAACAATAAGAACATCATTAATCCTTCCCATAGGTTTCTTAATAGTGGAATCTGCAAGATGCAAATTTAAAGAACAATCATCAAATTCACGGAAACCTAACACATCACACAAAGTTTTTGGAATCGTGGAAACGCTAGCACCCAAATCACATAAAGCGTAGAATTCATGAACTTTAATTTTAATTTTAATAGCAGGTTCTCACTCATCATGAATTTTTCTAGGGATAGAGACTTCTAATTCAAGCTTTTCTTCATAAGATTACATTAAAGCATCAACGATATGTTTGGTAAAAGCTTTATTTTGACTATAAGCATGCGGAGAATTTAGCATGGATTGCAACAAGGAAATATAATCTATCAAAGAGAAATTATCATAATTAAATTCCTTGAAATACAAAATAGTGGGTTCATAGCTATGTAAAGTTTTGACCTCTCCAAACCCACTTTTACCAATTTTTGCATCAAGATCTAAAAACTTCAAATCATTGGGACGCCTTTTAACTAAAGTTGACTCATCTCCAGTCCCATCATTATCAAGATTCATATTACAAAACAAAGATTTAATAGGAGACACATCAATCACTTTTAGATCTTCATCTTTATTATCATCAAAACTAGAAGAACACACTTTTATAAAGCAATCTTTTTTAGCACGCATCCTAGTAGTTCTTTCTTTGCACTCATCAATGGAAATTCTCATGGCTTTGAGAGACTCATTGATATCATGCTTAGGTGGAATAGATATAAGTTTCAAAGAATCAACAACAAGAGAAATTCTATCCACGTTGCTAGCCAACTCATCAATTTTAGACAATTTTTCTTCAATCAAAGCATTGAAACTCTTTTGCGAACTAATAAATTCTTTAATACTAGATTCAAAATCAGAGGATATCTTATTATAATTTCCATAAGAATTGTTGTAGGAATTACCATAATTATTAGAGGAATTAATAGGAAACTGCCTAGGATTAAAGTTTCCTCTATACGCGTTGTTACCAAAATTGTTCCTACCAACAAAATTCACATCCATAGATTCATTATTATTCTCAATCAAGGTAGACAAAGGCATATCATTAGGATCAGGAGAAACACTCTTATTAGCAAACAATTTCATAAGTTCATCCATCTTTCCACTCAAAACATTAATTTCTTTTATAGCATGAACCTTTTTACTAGTAGATCTTTCAGTGTGCCATTGAGAATAATTAACCATAATATTATCTAGGAGTTTGGTAACTTCTCCTAAAGTGATTTCTATAAAAGTCCCTCCCGCGGCCGAATCTAAAAGATTTCTAGAAGCAAAATTCAATCCAGCATAAAATTTTTGTATGATCATCCATAAATTTAAACCATGTGTAGGGCAATTATGTATCATTAATTTCATCCTCTCCCAAGATTGTGTAACATAATCATGATCTAGTTGCTTAAAGTTCATAATATCGTTTCTAAGAGAGATGACCTTAGTAGGAGGAAAATACTTAGAGATAAAATCATCTTTGCACTTGTTCCAAGAATCAATACTATTTTTAGGCAAAGACGAAAACCATGTTTTAGCATATTCTCTAAGCGAAAACGGAAATAGCTTCAATTTAACAATATCATTATCCACATCTTTCTTCTTTTGCATATCACACAAATCAACAAAGTTGTTTATATGGGTAGCGGCATCTTCACTAGGAAGGCGAGAGAACGGATCTTTCATGACAAGATTCAGCAAAACAGTATTAATTTCACAAGATTCAGCATCGGTAAGAGGAGCAATCGGAGTGCTAATAAAATCATTATTGTTGGTATTGGAAAAATCACACAATTTAGTATTATCTTGAGCCATCGTGACAAACAATCCAACACACAAGCAAGCAAGAGGCAAACAAAAAGAGGCGAACGAAAAAGAGGATAGCGGAAAAAAGAGGGCGAATAAAACAACAAGGGTGAAGTGGGGGAGAGGAAAACGAGAGGCAAATGGCAAATAATGTAATGCGAGGGATAAGAGTTTGTGATGGGTACTTGGTATGTCTTGACTTGTGCGTAGATCTCCCCAGCAACGGTGCGAGAAATCCTTCTTGCTACCTCTTGAGCACTGCGTTGGTTTTTCCTTGAAGAGAAAAGGGTGATGCAGCAAAGTAGCGTAAGTATTTCCCTCAGTTTTTGAGAACCAAGGTATCAATCTAGTAGCAGACTACACGCAAGTCCCTCGTACCTACACAAACAAATAAGAACCTCGCAACCAACACGATAAAGGGGTTGTCAATCCCTTCACGGTCACTTCGAGAGTGAATCTAATAAAGATAATAATAATAATAATAAGATAAATATTTTTGGTATTTTTATGATATAGATTGAAAGTAAAGATTGCAAAATAAAATAGATTGGAAACTTATATGATAGAAGATAGACCCGGGTGCCATAGGTTTCACTAGTGGCTTCTCTCAAGATAGCATAAGTATTACGGTGGGTGAACAGATTACTATCGAGCAATTGATAGAAAAGTGCATACTTATGAGAATATCCAGACATGATCATGTATATAGGCACCACGTCCGCGACAAGTAGACTGAAACGATTCTGCATCTACTCCTATTACTCCACACATCGACCGCTATCCAGCATGCTTCTAGAGTATTAAGTTCATAAGAATAGAGTAACGCATTAGGCAAGATGACATGATGTAGAGGGATAAACTCAAGCAATATGATATAAACCCATCTTTTTATCCTCGATGGCAACAATACAATACGTGCCTTGCTGCCCCTGCTGTCACTGGGAAAGGACACCGTAAGATTGAACCCAAAGCCAAGCACTTCTCCCATTGCAAGAAAGATCAATCTAGCAGGCCAAACCAAATTGATAATTTGAAGAGACTTGCAAAGATAACCAATCATACATAAAAGATTTTAGAGAAGAATGAAATATTATTCATAGATAAACTTGATCATAAACCCACAATTCATCGGATCTGGACAAACACACCGTAAAAATAGTTAAATCGAATAGATCTCCAAGAAGATCGAGGAGAACATTGTATTGAGATCCAAAGAGAGAGAAGAAGCCATCTAGCTAATAACTATGGACCCGAAGATCTGTGGTAAACTACTCAGACATCATCGGAGAGGCTGTGGTGTTGATGTAGAAGTCCTCCGTGATCGATTCCCCCTCCGGCGGAGCTCCGGAAAAGGCCCCGAGATGGGATCTCTTGGGTACAGAAGGTTGCGGTGGTGGAAATAGGGTTTCGTGGTGCTCCTGGATGTTTTCGGGGTATATGGATATATATAGGAGGTAGAAGTAGGTCGGTGGAGCTGCGAGGGGCCCACGAGGGGGCAGGCGCGTCTCCCTGCCTCGTGGCCACCTCGTTTCTTTTTTGACGTCTACTTCAAGTCCCCTGGATCATGTTTGTCCCAAAAATAACTCCCCCGAAGGTTTTATTCCGTTTGGATTCCGTTTGACATTCCTTTTCTGCAAAACACTGAAATAGCCAAAAAATACAGCAATTTACACTCAGCCTTGGGTTAGTAGGTTAGTCCCAAAAATAATATAAAAATGTATAATAAAGCCCATTAAATATATCCAAAACAGATAATATAATAGCATGGAACAATCGAAAATTATAGATACGTTGGAGACATATCAACCCCTCAAAATAAATTTCTTTATTAGTTGTTCTTCTGGTAGAAATTTTGAGATGTTGGGCAAGCGAATGTATACATACATATAATTTTCAATATGTGCATCAAATGCACTATTATATTATAAAACTTCGTTATTTTGATTTCAGTTTAGTGGGTAGTACCAATGCATCTAATTCATTCCTTTTTAGGATTTTTGTGTGTGAAAATTACAATATTATATGCTTATTAGTGCATATTTTTAAAATGATTATATGTGTGTATATTGTATGCAAAATTTTCATTATTTCTTTAATATTTTTAAATTTATTTCTCATTGAAGGGCAATACCAACTGCACCAATTCATTCCTTATTAGAAAACCTCATTATTTTGGTTTTGTTTTCTTTTTTTTCTTAAAGGGTGAGAGCAAAACACCAATCCGTTCTTTCTTAGGACACTCTAGTATTTCAATTTTGTTTTAGTTTTATTTCTTTTTATTTTTCTTAAAGTTAATATCAATGTTACTAGTTCATTCTTCCTTAAAAACTTTCTGCAATTATATGCTTACCATTTATTAGTAATACTATTCATCACTTAGGGTGCACAATATGGTATTCTTCATCCAAGGTAATCTTACGATCGTTTTATAAATAAATTACATTTGGATTACAAATAGTTATATTAATGTTGATTCACTACGTAAAAATTGCCATAAGAAAACAAAAATATATGTCATAAGACCAGAAAAATTAAATTATATATATTTTTACACTATGATTTTACGTCTGTAAGTTTGCGGAACATAAAATATTTTTTACAATGATTATATAATTTATTATGTTCTTTTTTTTAGTATGAAGTAAGACAAATTTTATAGAATGTAAAATTACGGTGCATTAATGTTAAAATAGAGGGGGAGGGGGAAGAATAACTATTCCTCACCCATTGTGAAAAATAGTCAATATCTTTTATATTATGAAAAGGCAAAAAAAATTGTTAAAACATGTGTTTCGAAAAATATCAAAAATGTATTTGAAAATTAATAAACATTTATTAAAAATTGTTTTGATGTATACCAAAGATATATACAATGTGAGTGAAAAACAGGCATCCAAATATTTGTTTGAGAAAAATGTTAAACATGTACAAAAAAATGTTCCCGGTGTATTAAAAAATGTACATTGCGTATGTAAAGTGCCGACATCTGTTGTAAAAAAGAAAAAAGATGTAGAAACCCGAAGAAAGCCGGTGAAATGCGAAGAAAACAAAGAAAAAGAGAAAGAAAACCATGCACACAGTGAAAAAAACCACAGAGAACAAAAAATCTCTACTCCTAATGGACGAATTGGTTGAATAGTCCCCCCCACTTTCAACCGGTTTATTTTCAACCGGTTTTTTTCCATCAAATTACCCCCACTCCCACGCCCACCCACCGAAACGCGCCCAGCAAATCGGGGAGAGATCCGTTGATTTGGCTAAGGTAGGAAAGAATCTATTATTTGTTTCCTAAAGAAAAATTGCATTAATGAGAGAGATCCGTTGATTTGGCTAAGGTAGGAAAGAATCTATTATTTATTTCCTAAAGCAAATTGCATTAATGGGAGAGATCCGTTGATTTGGCTAAGGTAGGAAAGAATCTATTATTTGTTTGCTAAAGCAAATTGCATTAATGAAAGAGATCCGTTGATTTGGCTAAGGTAGGAAAGAATCTATTATTTGTTTCCTAAAGCAAATTGCATTAATGGGAGAGATCCGTTGATTTGGCTAAGGTAGGAAAGAATCTATTATTTGTTTGCTAAAGCAAATTGCATTAATGAAAGAGATTCGTTGATTTGGCTAAGGTAGGAAATAATCTATTATTTGTTTCCTAAAGAAAATTGCATTAATGAGAGAGATTTGTTGATTTGGCTAAGGTAGACGGTTTTTGCGGTTCGTGGCGGCTCAGTGTGAGGTGGGGCGAGGTACAAAAAAATATCATGGAAGGTGGGACAGAAAAAAAACCTGGGAGGTGGGAGTTGTCCCTGGTTAACCTACGAAATTTCATAGATTTGTTTAGGACGAAAAAAAACCAGTGGAGGTGGGACGAAAATTGACCGGCGGAGACTACCAACTGCTCCATCTCTACTCCTAACTAGCTAAGTGTCCGTGCGTTGCCACGGACTAACAAATATATATATACAAAGAGAAAATTCATGTGACATGAGAGTCAAAGGCCATTTTTATGGGATGATATCTCATGGTCATGATCTAGTAGGTACATACATCTCGTCATTGTGTTTCTTCCATACTCCATGTCTGAGCTACCACGCGACACTCGACTTCCTTCTCCCACCATGCATGCTTTTATCTCCTATTTCTCCTACCTCTACCTTGCACGACAGTACCAAGTTTCTTGTCCAACTATCATAATCTTCTCCGGTAGGGCACCCCCTTAGATTATTACTAACTTGTACATGTTGCAAATAAGATCAACGAAAATGGATACTAAATTTCTGATGAGAAATGAGAATTCAGGGCAATATCTTCCCAAGAAAATAATAATTCCAAGACAATCTTTTTATACCTTCTGTCAACATTGGGACACACATTCCACACAATAAGCATGCAGTGATGTTGATACTTGATTAATTGTCAATATATGTCTACAGTAAAGATAACTTTACTCAAAACCGCCTACCTTAGCCAAATCAACGGATCTCTCTCATTAATGCAATTTTCTTTAGGAAACAAATAATAGATTCTTTCCTACCTTAGCCAAATCAACGGATCTCTTTCATTAATGCAATTTGCTTTAGCAAACAAATAATAGATTCTTTCCTACCTTAGCCAAATCAACGGATCTCTCCCATTAATGCAATTTGCTTTAGGAAACAAATAACAGATTCTTTCCTACCTTAGCCAAATCAACGGATCTCTCTCATTAATTCTATTTTCTTTAGGAAACAAATAATAGATTCTTTGCTACCTTAGCCAAATCAACGGATCTCTTTTATTAATGCAATTTGCTTTAGCAAACAAATAATAGGTTCTTTCCTACCTTAGCCAAATCAACGGATCTCTCCCATTAATGCAATTTGCTTTAGGAAACAAATAATAGATTCTTTCCTACCTTAGCCAAATCAACGGATCTCTCTCATTAATGTAATTTTTCTTTAGGAAATAAATAATAGATTCTTTCCTACCTTAGCCAAATCAACAGATCTCTTTCATTAATGCAATTTGCTTTAGCAAACAAATAATAGATTCTTTCCTACCTTATCCAAATCAACGGATCTCTCCCCGGTTTGCTGGGCGCGTTTCGGTGGGTGGGTGTGGGGGTGGGGGTAATTTGATGGAAAAAAACCGATTGAAAATAAACCGGTTGAAAATAAACGTATCCTGTCTCACTCTTCACTTTCTTTACAATAAACTTCAGAATAGCAATCTTGGCGAGTGATCTCGACGGGGTTCAATCGGCATGGCACGCCGCTGATTCTTCCAGGAGTGGGTGCTGAGAGGAAGGATCCCAAACCTCCATTGTCAATCGGCCGGAGCTGCATCGTCCTTTGGATCAGAGCGTGGACAGGATCAAGACGGTAGGGTTTGAGGAATTTGTAGGACGTGAGGGTTTATGGTTGGCAGCACGAGAACTCACCCATATCTTGGCAGACGGCAGGCCCGAGGTGCGGTCGTGTTCATGCTTTGGGAGCTGCCACGTGCTGTCCTCGCCGCCATCAGCGACACCACCGCCATCGCCTGTTGCCACCACTTCAGCGCCACGAGCGTGGGACCGAGGGACGAAGGGAAGGTAAGGAAGTGAATTGACGTACCTATGTTTGGTATATATCACACGAGGAATCAAAACTGGATGCACGTGAAAGCATAGAGATGGGAGAGGAGGACAGAGGAAGGGAAGGGCAAGAGGAACCTGAGGATGTGCGATGAAGGAGCGATGCCAAAACATCACAAAGGGGGACCCGTAGCTCGTCACGTAGCGCGGCCGCCTCATTGCCGGCTGCCACCCCACGCTACCGCCTCCGTTCGTGGAGCGTGAGGAGCGCATGACCTGCCTTCACCGCGGCCTGGTCCTCCCCACTATCGTGAAGCTCGCCCGCATCGCCGCCCCAATTGCTCAGGATGACGGATGAAGATCCTGCAACAGCGACGTGGGTGAGGGATGCAGCCGACGATGGAGGGATGATTTTCGTGGCTAAACCCTCCCTATCAAAATAACTACTTAAAAAAGGCAAAGATCGATGCATTAGGAAAATTAGGATTTGGAATTGATTGTCATAAAACAAAATTTTATTAATTGATAGCGTGCTATCGGTACCTGCCCGTTTATAACGTGTCTAGTTAGGAAACTTTGGAAAAGTTAGGAAAGTTTTTATTGTGAGGGTAAAAAAATCAATATGAGGAGATATGGTGGTGGGATATGAGACGAAAATAAACCAGACGAAATATAACCAGACAAAAATAAACTGTGGACGCAATCCTACCAACTGCTCCATTAGGAGTAGAGACTATCAAAATAACTACTTAAAAAGGCAAAGATCGATGCATTAGGAAAATTAGGATTTGGAATTGATTGTCATAAAACAAAATTTTATTAATTGATAACGTGCTATCGGTATCTGCCCGTTTATAACGTGTCTAGTTAGGAAACTTTGGAAAAGTTAGGAAAGTTTTTATTGTGAGGGTAAAAAAATCAATATGAGGAGATATGGTGGTGGGATATGAGATGAAAATAAACCGGACGAAAATAAACCAGACGAAAATAAACCGTGGACGCAATCCTACCAACTGCTCCATTAGGAGTAGAGATGAAGCAGTTGGTAGCCTGGTACTCCGGTTTTATTTTCATCCGGTTTTATTTCATCCCACCTCCCACTACTGACTTTTTTCTTAATTAATAACTCCACCCTCCTGCTGGTTTTTTTCTAATCTAATTCAATCTATTGATCCTTCCTTAGTCACAATGCACTTACATGTAGCCCCGACAGTTCGGTTTCCATATGAAATAAAACACAATCATCAATCAATCCTTGGTTCTCTTTTATAGAACTTGTTGCCATACATGAACCATACGATAACTTCCATATACAAAATAAAGGGAAACACAATCAGGTTTCCTTCCTTTCCAAAGTTCTAGCCACCGACCCCCTCCCCAGACCGTGTTCTTTTTCCCATGCCACCATCGACAATCTGCTCTCCCATTTCCTCGTCCTCCCCACATTGTGAAGTTCCAACGCACAACTACACAAACACCAGTGACATAGAAAACCACCGCCTCCTCCTCCGCGCCACCGCCTACTCTATTTTTCCCCTCTGTGTGGCGACCTGAATGGAAGGCGGTGGATCTGGGATGCGCCTGGTTCCACAAGATGTCAGGCGTAAGGAAGGATGGAAAACCACCGGCTGGATGGCCAAGGGTGGCCCATTGAAGGTTTGAAACCTTCTATGGCGTAATTTTGTGCAACCTGCATGAAGATTGTAGGAGCTATCCATGTGGTCGTTCCATCAGCAACAAGTACGTATTTGATAGCACATAATTTGAAATTCTTGACGGAGTTGACTGACCATGACTTTGACTCTCACAATGTTGCATGTTCTTCGGAGTTGACTGGTGGCGTTTTTAGGTTATTACTACCATGAAGATGAGAGGAACATCGAGAAAAATCCTTTCCCTAAAAAATGGATGGGAGGAATATCTTGGTCTATGATTTCATGATGAATAGGACCCTGAGAAAGCAGTGGATGATGCCCCGTTGATTCTCTTTGAATTCGGCTACAGTGGGAATGTGTATAGTCAGGCTTGGAGTGAGCGCTCCATGCATGTGTGTCAGTGGCACTCAGAGATTGGTTGTGCCGCTCTTGTGAGGGTGTGTGGGAGTGGTGTGCTCGAGACAGGCCAATCTCACGAGCAGGTGCGGAGATGAGTTGCACAAGAGAAACATTGGTGGGATGAACCCAAACCTTTATTTTTTTTCTAATATGAATTATCCTTCCTTCTTAGAAAAACATGTTTTGAGTAAAGTTATCTTTACTGTAGACATATATTGACAATTAATCAAGTATCAACATTATTGCATGCTTATTGTGTGGAATGTGTGTCCCAATGTTGACAGAAGGTATAAAAAGATTATCTTGGAATTATTATTTTCTTGGAAAGATATTGCCATGAATTCTCATTTCTCATCAGAAATTTAATATCCATTTTCGTTGATCTTATTTGCAACATGTACAAGTCAGTAATAATCTAAGGGGGTGCCCTACCGGAGAAGATTATGATAGTTGGACAAGAAACTTGGTACTGTCGTGCAAGGTAGAGGTAGGAGAAATAGAAGATAAAAGCATGCATGGTGGGAGAAGGAAGTTGAGTGTCGCGTGGTAGCTCAGACATGGAATGTGGAAGAAAGACAATGACGAGATGTATGTACCTACTAGATCATGACCATGAGATATCATCCCATTAAAATGGCCTTTGACTCTCATGTCACATGAATTTTCTCTTTGTATATATATATATATATATATATATATATATATATATATATATATATATATATATATATATATATTTGTTAGTCCGTGGCAACGCACGGATACTTAGCTAGTTCTGCGTAGCTACTGTGTGGTTTCGTCCCAGTAGCACTGCGCCACAGGCGAGATGGAACTGTTCGCGCAGGGAAAACCCTATTTGCCGCTCTCTGCGGCAAACAGTCGGGCTTCCGCACAGGCGCTATCGACCGATCGCTCAGGGTGGGTCGGCCTGTTAACTTAACAACCCGTTTTGGGAACCTTCAAGTTCCTTGCCGTTTTTTCCGGTTTTAAGAACCTTCTAGAAGCTTCCTGAACAGGTTTTCTCTTTAATTATTTCTTTTTAGTTTTTCTTTTTGATTAATCTTTCCTTTTCTGCCTTTTCTCTATCTTTTTCTGTCTTTTTCAATTTTTTTTCTTCTTTCTCTTTTCTTTTTGATTTTTTTTCCATTTTCAACTAATATTTCAGAATTTTACAAAAGCAAAATTTTCAGATTTTGTTCAACTTTTCAGAAAATGTTCCTGTTTCCAAATTATTGTTCAGAAATTTCATACAACTTTAGAATTTCAATAATTGTTTGCTTATTTTTTTTAAGTTCAAAATTTTAAAAGTGTTTACCTTTCTAAATTTTGTTCACAAACAAAAAATGTTCGGTTTTAGAAGTATGTTCCTGTTTTAAAAAAAATACTAAAAAATATTCATGTTTCCAAATTTGTTCACGAATTCGAAAAATGTTCACATTTTAAAATTTTGTTCATGAATCAGAAATTCCTCAGGAATTTAGAAAAATGTTCCCATTTTCAAAAATTGTTCGCAAATTCAGAAAACTTTCACATTTTTCAGTTTTGTTCACATATTCGAAAGAATCTAGGGATTTTAAATAATGTTCCTGCTTCCAACTTTGTTCACAAAATTCAAAAAAAGTTCCGGTTTTCAAAATTTGTTTGCAGATTCAGAAAACTTTCACATTTTTCAATTTTGTTCACATATTCAAAAAATCTGAGAATTTTAGAAAATGTTCCTGTTTTCCAAATTTGTTCACAAATTCAATAAATGTTCACAAAATTCAAAAAAATCCTGTTTTCAAAAAATCGCTAATTCAGAAAATTTTCAAAATTTTCAATTTTGTTCAGATATTCAAAAAATATGGGAATTTTCGAAAATGTTCCTGTTTTCCAAATATGTTCCAAATTCAAAAAATGTTCCTGTTTTCAAAATTCCCTCGCAAATTCAGAAAACTTCCACATTTTTCAATTTTGTTCACATATTCAAAAATCTGGGAATTTTAGGAAATGTTCTTGTTTTCCAAATTTGTTCACCAATTAAATAAATGTTCATGTTCAAAAATTAAGATGTGTTTGGGAATTTCAGAAATGTTCCAATTTCCAAAAAAACAGAAATTCAGAAAAGTTCCTGTTGTTGAAAATGTTTTCGTTTGTCAAAAATAATTTTACAAAGTTGAGAAGTGTTTGGGTTTCATAAAGCACTCGGGTTTTTTTAAAAGCGTTCGAAATTCTTAAAATATGTCGGATCTGGGCGTATGTTGCTTCTTAAAGGTTTATGTTGCTTTATGTTCAATAACTTGTAGTAGCTCAGTCGGTAGTACTTCATGGACTGTTGATTTAATTACTGTGTATTTTTGCAAACGGGCGCCTGCAGCGCCCCAAGCTAGGCCGACCCATATTATTTGCGCAAACTCGCGAAAAATGGTGCTGCGATAGATTTCGCATCTACAACCTCCATCTTCAAAGGGAACGGCACTAGCCATTCGGCCATCCAGGACGTTGTGAAGAATATTCATTTTCCTCTTCTTATTCCTTCCTTCAATCGTGGTTTTTCTTCTGGACGCTTGCATTTGGTTTCCATTTTTTCCTTGCTTTCCCCTTTTTCTCTTCTTTAAATGCGTGGATTCTTCCACAAATCCTGAACTTTTTCTTCAAAATTGATGAACCTTTTTTCCCGAAATCCATGAACTTTCACTCAAATACATGAACATTTTTTCAAAATTGATGAACTTTTTTCAAATTTGTGAACTTTTTTTATAAAATGGATGAACTACTTTGCAAATTCGATCAACCTTATTTCAAATTCAATGAATTTTTTAAAATTCAGTGAACTTTTCTAAAAAAATGATGAACGTTTTCAAATTCAATTAACTTTTTTCCAAATTTGGATGAACTTTTTTTTTTGATTTTTTCGGAAAATCAAGGAACTTTTATTAAAAATTGATGAATTTTTTTCAAAACTGATGAACTTTTCAAGTAATTTTTAAGTTTAAGTTAACGTTTTAGTAAAAGGAAGAACTATAACTGTTTTCTGTTAATGGACACCAAGACGAGCTTGGTTTTTTTTTTGAGGGATGAACACAACTTTATTCATCGAAGACCACAGTTTATGGGATACAGTTTGGATCATGGGGGTTTAGAAGCCACACATGGCGCCCATGTACTAGAGTTAACGAAAATTTAGCTAACCTATGAGCATCTATGGTTGTGTTCGTGTGTAGACGTAATGGGCCAGATTCGAAACCAGCCCAATCAAGAAACGTGCAGGCGCCAAGTTATCTAACCGGCGCTGAAGGCGCCGACTAGGGGGCTCCCATAATTTTTCAGCTACTGCATGATTCGCTTCCCATCGTTTCCTTCATGGGCCGGCCCAGGCAGAGACACGACTATGCGAAACTGCGACTGTTTGCCGCAAAATGCGGCGAACCTCCCTCCGAGAGCTCCTATTTGCCGCGCGCGGGCGGCAAATGGTCGAGCCTTCGCTGAAGGAAGAGCGCATGGGCCGGCCCATTAGGAGGAAACAAGCTCACACAAGTAAAAAAAGAAACAAAAATTCATGTACCCGCCAAGAGAATTCGAACTCAGGACCTCCCTATCGAGGGCTACCGTTGCTAACCGACGGAACCATTGAACTCTTATGATAATTTGAGGCGCGAATGTTTAAGTACCATATAATGTTGAATCTTTTTTTTAAAGTACACATAAAATATTTTGTAATATCCGTTGAACATTTTGCGATACCCGTTGAACATTTTATTAAAATAATTTGAGTATATGAAATAATATACAATGAATATTTTTGAAGAAAAATATGAATATACTCGCTGAACAATTTTCGGACACGTACTGAACATTTGTGAAAATACGTTGAACAAATTACGAATACACATTACACTGAACAAAATTAAGAAACATAGTGAACATTTGTATACTTGTTGAAAGACCAAAACCAAAATAGAAAAATTGCAAAATTGCAAAATATATTTGCTGAACAATTTTATATCCATTGAACATTTTAAATAATACTTGACGAATATTTTTGAAACAATATGAATATATGTGTTGAACAATTTTTGAATATGCATTCAACATTTAGTAAGAAACGCTGAACAATTTCATAATACACGATGAACATTTTCGTAATACACGATGAACATGTTTATACGCAAAGGTGAACAATTTTCATAATATACAATGAACATTTTTCTTAATACAATGAAATTTCTTGTAATACACGGTGAACATTTTATATAATACGCAAATTAAAAGGAGAAAACAGAACAGAAAATTAAAAAATAATGTAAAAGAAAACGAAACAGAATAGGAACCAAAACAGAAAAATAAAAAAAAACCTGAAACAAAACAACAGAAAGCCGGATAAAACAGTGAAAACTGGAAGCAAAAAACCGCAGAAGAAAATGAAAAAAAAACTGCAGAAGCAGCGAAGGAACATTTTCTGAATATGTGAACAAAAAATATAGAAAAAATGGAACCTTTTAAACAAATTTGGAAGCACAAACAATTTTTTAAAGCACGAACATTTTTTGAATCTCGAGGACAAATTTTGAAACAGAGAACAGATTTGGAATTATGAAATAGAGAACAAAATTGGAAGCGTGAACAATTTTTTAAAGCACAAACAGTTTTTTGAATCTTGAGAACAAATTTTGAAACTGAGAACAAATTTGGAAGAATGAACAATTTTTTAAAGCACAAACATGTTTTGAATCTTCAAAACAAATTTAGAAATGGAGAACAAATTTGGAAGCGCGAACAGTTTTTAAAGCATGAACATTTTTTGAATCTTGAGAACAAATTTTGAAAACACCTGAACAAATTTGGAAGCGCAAACAATTTTTTAAAGCACGAACATTTTTTCAATCTCGAGGACAAATTTTGAAACAGAGAACAAATTTGGAATTATGAAATAGAGAACAAATTTGGAAGCGCGAACAATTTTTAAAGCATGAACATTTTTTGAATCTTGAGAACAATTTTTTCTAAACACTAAAATTTTCTGAAATTACGAACAATTTGTTCAAAACGCAATTTTTACAAAAATTCAGAAAAGATGAACATTTTTTTAGTATGTGAACAAAATTGAAAAGGCTGGAACATTTTTTGAAATTACAAAACATTTTTCAAATTTATGGAAACAAAATTTAGAAATGAGAACATTTTTTCAAATTCCTCGAACATATTTTGAGTTTGCGAACAAATTTTCAAAAACATAATTTGTTTTAAAAATAGTGAACACATTTCAAAAATCAGAACATTTTTTGAAAATTACGAAGTAAAAAAGAAAACCAGAGAAGGGATAATACGAACATTTTTTTAAAAAGGGAACATTTTTTAAACCTCAGAACATTTTGTTTTAAAATGCAAATGTTTTTTGAATTTATGAACAATTTTGGAAAACACGACCATTTTTGAAAAAATGAACGTTTTTTAAAGTGGGAACAATTTTTTAAAGTTTACGAACAATTTTTGAAACATAAACGTTTAAAAAAATTGAAAAATAGAAAAGAAACGAAAAAACGAAACAGAAAAGGAAAAAGAAAAAGAGAAAATAAAGTAGAAAAAGAAACAGAAAAACGTAAAAAAGAAAGCTAAAAACCAAAAAAGGAAAAAACCGGTTCAGGGAACCTTCTAGAAGCTTCCCAAAACCAGAAAAAACTGGCTGGGAAACTCTAGAAGATTCCCAAAACCGAAAACGCGAACACTGTAAATAGGCCGGCCCAGTTCACGGTTCGATCGCCAGCTTCTTATGCGAAGCCTCGACAGCTTGACGCAGAGAGCGTCAAATAGGATATTCCTAGACGAAGTGCAAACTGCAAAGAGGAGGTACTATCATATGGGCCAGTCCAGAGTGACGCGCCCGCAGGCCTACCGCCCCCCTTAGGTGGCAAATTTGATAATTTGCCACCCCTTACCTTCTCTTTCATAATTCCCCCCCCCCCGAGAATGACAGGTGGGGTTCGGGCCCGCCCGTCGTTAAGACAATGGGTGGCAAATTGTGAAAGGGGAAGTAAGGGGTGGCAAATTATCAAATCATCGCCCTACTTAGGTCGAGGCAGCCCCCTCCTCCGCCCTGCGGAATTCCACCGAACACCTCCCGAGCTTTACTCCCGGCGGCAGCGGCGGCGGCGGCTCCGGCGACTCCCAATCCCGCGGCTTCCACCCTCCTAGCCGCCACGATGAAGTTCGATCTTGAAGGCCTGACGGTGCACTTCCCGTACGCGGCGATCTACCCGGAGCAGCACGCGTACATGGGCGAGCTCAAGCGAGCCCTGGACGCGCGCGGCCACGCGCTGCTGGAGATGCCGACGGGCACCGGCAAGACGGCGGCGCTCATCTCCCTCATCACCTCCTACTCCCTCGCCAACCCCTCCCGCCCGCTCCGGCTCCTCTACTGCACCCGCACCGTCCACGAGATGGAGAAGACCCTAGCCGAGCTCCGCCTCCTCTTCTCCCACCTCCCGCCCGCCGCCTCGCGCTCCCTCCTCGCGCTCGGTCTCTCCTCCCGCAAGAACCTCTGCGTCCACCCCCAGGCCTCCGCCTCCGCCGCCCGCGATTCCGTCGACACGGCCTGCCGCCGCCTCACCGCGTCCTGGGTCCGCGACAAGGCCGCCTCCGACCCGGAGTCCACCCCTCTCTGCGAATTCTTCGAGTCATTCGACCGGGCCGCTGCCGCCGGCGACCTCGCCTCTTTCATGCCCCCTGGGGTCTACACCCTCGCCGACCTCCGCTCGCTCGGCCGTGAGCGCCGGATATGCCCCTACTTCCTCGCCAGGCAGATGGTAAAATACGCCAATGTGGTGGTCTACAGCTACCAGTACCTGCTTGATCCCAAGGTGGCCAGCATTGTGTCCCGGGAGATGCAGAAGGAATGCGTGGTTGTGTTTGATGAGGCGCACAACATTGATAACGTCTGCATTGAGGCGCTGAGCGTCAGCGTCCGCAAGCAGACACTGGAAGGTGCCGAGCGAAACCTGCGGCGCATCTCGCAAGAGATCGATAGGTACTGAGCATCGAAGAAGTAAATACTTGCTCTTTTCAGGATTGTGGGTGTTTCCTTTAAAATCGTCAAAATTGTAGATGGATAGGTAAAGGTTGCTCACTAACTGATTTATTTGGTAGGAAGGTTCAAGGCCACCGATGCCAATAGGCTTCGTGCTGAATACAATAGACTGGTGGATGGATTGGCACAGAGGGGAAACCTGCCAAGTGAGTATCTTTATTCCTCACTATCTGATTTGCAATGTTGATTATGTGGCCTTACCGGACAGTTTATAATAATGTGTTTCTTTTGATGAAGTATCCGATGCTTGGCTTGCAAATCCATCCTTGCCTGATGACATTTTGAAGGAGGCTGTACCTGGAAATATCAGGAAGGCTGAACATTTTCTTGCTGTCTTGAAGAGACTTGTGAGATTCTTAGATGGACGGCTTGAAACAGAGAATGTTGAGAATGAAATGCCTGTTTCCTTTGTTGCTTCAATCCATTCCCAGGCTGGAATTGACCAGAGAATGCTGAGGTTTTGTTATGACCGCTTACATTCTCTATTGCTTACATTGGAGATAACCGACACGGATGAATTCATGCACATCCAGACCATTTGTGACTTTGCCACATTGATTGGAACTTATTCGCGTGGTTTTTCTATAATAATAGAACCCTATGATGATAGAATGCCTGAAGTCCGTGATCCCGTGATTCAGGTATCCAACCTACTCTATAAGATTGTGGTGCAATTGTTACAAGCTGAGTGTCAATGTGCTAATGTGGTTGGATGTGTTGCAGCTGAGTTGCCATGACGCTTCACTCGCAATACAGCCTGTTTTCGATCGATTCCAAACTGTCGTCATCACTTCGGGAACTCTCAGCCCAATCGATCTGTACCCTCGTCTTTTGAATTTTAATCCTGTTATAAGCAGGAGCTTCACAATGTCCCTAACAAGGGATTGTATATGTCCCATGGTGTTGACACGAGGAAGGTATGATCTGGATCCATTTGTGCTTTCATATTTCAATTTTCTATATTTGGAAACACACTTATTGCATGCTCCTTATGCTAGTAGAATAACACGATGGTAGTGCTATATGCAACCGGTTTAGTTGTCTCTCAAATTTCTTGTTTTACCTTTTATGTTATGATATGAATCCAGTTGTGTAACATTAACCATTCGATCATTTTCAGTGATCAGCTACCTGTGAGTACAAAGTTCGACATGCGCAGTGATCCTGGTGTTGTGAGGAATTATGGCCGCCTCTTGCTAGAAATGGCTTCTTCTGTTCCTGATGGCATTGTCTGTTTCTTTGTCAGTTACAGCTATATGGATGGCATTGTCAACAGCTGGAATGAAATGGGTATTTTACAGGTTATTTCCCTCACCAGCACATTATTCTGATGTGGAGATGTCTAGAATTTGGACTTTAGATTGTAATGTGACTTCGTAAATTGACCATCTCAATTGGACAAGTAGACTAGATCTTCTGGAACACTGTATTAATTAAATGGTGTTTACTGTTTAAGCGTTCTAGTGTCATGTTTTCGTAATGACGTGCAAAGTTATTCAGGTACCTGTATATCGTTAAGCAGTGGATGGTCCGCTGAGCTGTGTTGACATTAAAGGGTATCAACTACTCGTGTAGAGACCATCTGTGTTCTTACTATCAGTAACATGCATATGAAGTTGGATAGTTAGTAGCCACTATACAGATAATGTGTAATGTCTCAGTAAAGAATAAGAATCGTGTTTGTCATGTATGCAATGTGGTCACGTACTCACGTGTCTTCTAAACTTCTAATAGAAGAGATGAAACTTTATTAAAATCTTGCTCCGTTAAGTTTCTACACGCTGTGATTTTTGATGGCATCCATTTTTTCTTCCTCTTGTATGATTCTGTAGTTTCCTCATGTTGCGAAGATACATATAAATGTATTAGTCCCCAAAGAATGCCCATCTTATGATGTTATTGTGCAGGACATCATGCAGCACAAGTTAGTATTCATTGAAACACCAGATGTTGTTGAAACAACATTGGCCCTTGACAATTACAGAAAAGCATGCGATTGTGGAAGAGGAGCTATCTTCTTCTCAGTTGCCAGGTTTGTTCTTTTAACTGCAAGTCTGAGACCACCCTTCAAAATTCACTATAAGTCTGCAGCTGAACCGATGATAGGAATGCTTGAAACTTTTGCAGCATATAACTTATTTTTGACTTTTGACCCCGATCAAAGTAGTTATCACTACAGTGGTGGTGATTTATTGTGATATTTTAATCAGTAGTGTTTTCTATGTCCAACTTGTTAAAAACTGCCTAGGGAATATTAGAAAGAGAGTAAGATGCATTCATGAATCGACCAAAACAATTGAATGACCTAGTTAGTGGGGTGGTAACTCATCAAGATGCATGTCAACACTTCCAGTTTGTTACCAAGTCAACTGCTGAATCCCAGATCAAGCAAACTATCACATTCAGTCAATCAAACAGCAACCAACATGTCTGTGCATGTGTAAATACGAAGGATTCTTGTAGCACTGTAAGTTTGCATGCAAAATTGTTTTCATTGGGCCTCATTGCTTCAAAGGGTTTTATAGGAATTTTGGTGGATTGGAATTTTTCTATGATGTTTGTTCGTTTCTTAGGATTGTACTCCCTCTGTTCCAAATTACTCGTTGCAGAAATGGATGTATCTAGAACTAAAATACATCTAGATGCATCCATACCCGCGACAAGTAATTCGGAACGGAGGGAGTATCTCAATGCGGACTTTTCCCAAGGACTCCACTGCATTACATTTTGTAGGAAATTTCCTAAAGAATCATTTGTTTTTCCTGCGGTGCAACCAAACAAATTTTGGTTCAAACCCTTAAAGGATTCAAGTGGCATGCCATTGTAATCCTGCGTTTTTCCTTTACCTGTGTTCTAGGAATCATGTAAATCAAAGAGGCTTACTTGAATTGTCATAAAAGAATGATTTCATTATTAGCTCATTTTCTTGTGATCAGGAGGTTATAATAAGCAATTAAGCATTACTCAGTTAACACTGTGAGATATATGATGTACATACACACACATAATAATAAATTATCATAACAACGAGTCAACGAGTCACTCTTGCTAACGGTATGATCTTTTCAGGGGCAAAGTTGCTGAAGGTATTGATTTTGATCGACACTATGGCAGACTTGTGATCATGTTTGGTGTTCCCTTCCAGTACACACTCAGCAAGTGAGGACCAACTTTGCTTTTATACATTTGGATTTAATTTTGTGCACCCCTCGGTCTTGGTCTATAAGATAACAGTACTTTTGGTTCATCGTATGCATGCACAGAATAATAATGCTGTGTCGATTGAATGATATATTTATGTCCCAATGTTTCTTGCTTGTAAGGGTTACTCCCTCCATTCCAAAATAGATGACTCAACTTTGTATTAAAGTTAGTGCAAAGTTGAGTCATCTATTTTGGAACGGAGGGAGTACCTTCTAACAGCCGTGTTATATATATGTCCCATGTCTACGAGCAGGATATTGCGTGCTAGGTTGGAGTACCTAAGAGAAACTTTTCAGATAAAGGAGGGTGACTTTCTGACATTTGACGCATTGGTACTAATCCTTCTTTGATTGTAAGGGAGTAAAGCCTACTGTTTTATATATAATGTCAAGATCTCCTAACATGGTTTTCTCTACATTTTGAATTCTTTTTATTGTCAGAGGCAAGCTGCTCAGTGTGTTGGCCGTGTGATTCGTTCTAAGGCAGATTATGGAATGATGATATTTGCTGACAAGAGGTACTTGTCTACTTGATACTGCCTTGACGTGAGAGTTAGAGTGAGCTTAGAGGAAACTCAAATCCTGTGCCCTTTAGATTGGCCAAGCAATTTTGAATCTGTATATTTCTTGAATAACAAGCCCAAAGTTTGTTGCATTGAACATGTGATGGACTTGTGGTCAACTAGCAAGAAAATGCTTATTTTAATCTGATTTGATGAAATTCCCTTGGCAGTTAAAATTGGGCTTTGCCACTAAATAGTGTACTTTTTTAGTCAATGGTTGTGGCAGATAGAACCGAACTAGTTATAGTCATTGCTTCATTTGTTGCTCAGGAGCTCTAGGCTTGGTTACACCATATATCAAACATATAGTGCTCATCAAACATCAATATATCTTGCAGATCTGTTATATGTATTTTCTGGTCCGAGGTCTTTTAAGTTCATCATTCCATCCCATAGCAGTCATACTACAAATGCTTGCTAAGTGACATGCCATTTGTGACTCACAGATACAGTCGGCATGATAAACGGTCCAAACTGCCGGGATGGATACTGTCACACTTGCACGATGCGCACCTGAATCTGAGCACCGATATGGCTCTCCATACAGCCCGTGAGGTATGGGATACGTCTTCTTCCCTTACATTGCTCTACTCGATTAGCAATTGCTTTGGGACATTGCAACGTGGATGCTTTTAAAAGCGCAAGCCGTCTTGGTTGCGGACGAGGCAATGCTGACATCTTCCACTCAAGCAGCAATGCCTAAACACGCACAGCTTCCATGCTTCCAACTGCTTGCAATGCAACTTGTTATAATTGTAGCCACCTGTCAGCATAGTCATTCTTTTCCATGTCTGCTTTCATGAATTTCGTTTGAATTTGTCTTGTTTTTCTAGAGGATTTTCTCACTTCTGTTCAAGTAGCCATCTGTTTTGTTCAGAAAATAAATAAAGTTGTGTTTTGTTCCGTGGCAGTTCCTCCGGAGGATGGCGCAGCCATACGACAAGGCTGGGAGCGGCGGGAAGAAGACGCTGTTGACGGAGGAGGACCTGCAGGACATGGCTCGGGACGCCATGGAGATGTGAAACCCAGAGAGTGCTGTAGCCTGTAGTGCACAATAGTCAAAGTTGCTGATGTACAAATTCTTTGGCTGCTCGTATGATCAAGCTGAAGCATAAATTCAGTTTTTAGCTGCAGTTTTCATGAATTCATTGGCTCGAACTTCACCAGATGTCCTGGAGCACTGGTTCGACACCATGTTTTCAAAACGAATGAATAGCCGAATGCAGGGAAAATAAATACACTTGCAAATGGGGGGTCTGAGCGTAGGGTTTAGTTAAGTGCACTTTGAACAGTTTTTTTTTTGAGACAAACTCCGAAGTTTTATTACGACGTTACAATGTTTACAAGGACGAAAGAAAGTCCAACCGGTTGTCCCAACCAAACATGTCGGGCTGTGAAGAAGAAAACAGTTTCGGGCTGGCTGTTGGCCTCGCTCGTGCTGGGCGTCCCGTCCTGTAAAGAGCAGAAATTGTAGAGACAATTGACAGTTAACAAACGGATCAGTGAGCGGGTGCTATTGAAGAAGGTCCTTGGCTGCCAGCCCTCTGAGCCGGATGAGACTTGCCTGCTCCTCGTTTGTGCGCCCATCCGTACTCCCACATACGTGGCTTGATTTGATTGGAATAAAATAAGACATGGGCTCACTCCTTTAAAATCAGGAGAAGATGATTAGATTAGAAAGAAAAAAAAAACAGCCGTAGGATGAGATGGGAGTACAGATGGGAGCATGGAGAGGGAGCAGGCAAGCCGGATCCCTCCGAGCTGAACCTGCATCGTCGTCAACATCATGGCCCGCTTTTGCGCCTGGCTCAGCCCGACTCAAATGAAAATGGCCTATTTAAGCGTTCCTAGTCAGTTAGACTCTGGGCAACTTCAATATTCGTGGACATTCGAATCGGGCCTTCCTAGCAAGCAAATAGGTTTCTCTTAGAGCATCTACAGTCAGACATCCTAAATCGGTCTCAAACGTTCAACCTGCCTGGTCACTGACCAATCACCAAAATTCGATCCAGATGGACGCCTTAAAGGGGCTTCAAATGCCCAGACTGACCAACACCTTTCATATCCCGCCCAACTATGAGATGGATATGGAGCGCCCGGGCACGTTTGAGGGTCTGGATTCGCTATCTCTGTGTGGGGTAATGCAAGCAACCAAAAGGGCATATGGGATGGAGCAGGGTCGTCTCACGTGCGGACACACCGGACAACTGAGAGGGTGCTTGGATATATTTTAGTCTCATGAGTAAAACTAGTGGGACTAAAACTTGCTAGCCACATCCATGTTTGGATCTAAATACTAAAAAGACTAAAATCAAGTTAATGAGCATTTATTACCCTTCAACCCTCTAATTCAGAACTCGCATGTGTTAAAGGAGAGGAGTTAAATGAGGAGAGTGAGGACTAATCCACATTTTAGTAGGGGTACCCCTGACTAAAAAAAATTAGTCTCAAGACTAGTTTTAGCCCCTCTTTAGTCAGGGATGCTTGGAACTTTAGCCTCTTAAAAGACTATTTTTAGTCAGACTAAAATAGATCCCTTAGATCCAAACACCCTCTAGAATCCTTAAGGATGGCTTTACCTACTCCCTCTGTCTAGGTGTGGAAGATGTGAAAGAGGAAAAGACCACACGAAGGAAGATGATGATGAGTGCAAGTCTGAATTCATCACGGCTCGGGCTTGTCGCTGGATCCATTTAACGCAACACGAAGGATTTGCTCGCATCAGTGAATCGGGCACGAACAATTTTGCGATATGTTGAAGAGTGTGAGACAAAACAAAATTGACGAAGCTACAACATAAGTTCCTACCGGTTCCTTAAGGCGGCGAGGTTAGGATTTCTCATGTGTCAGATTTTTTAGAGTGATTCAAAGGTCCGACGACGACGATCGCCGCTTCGAGGTGTTGGTCCTTGGGGCACCCGCATGAAGGCTTTCCAGTTGTCGCTTTGGTATGGCAGTGATCGTTGGAGATCTTTATGTAATTTTGATCATATTTGAGATGCTTTGTATCTTTGTAATAATATAATCTGATCAACAAAGTCAGCCTAGTGTCTGTGACGTGGCTCTTCCAAGTCAGAGAATCCACAGCGCTCCGTCACATCCCGCGTCGGCGAGCGCTTCTCCCCAAGTCCCAATCCCTTCGCCCCGAAGCCTAGAGACCGGGAAAATGTTGATGCCGCATTAACTTCGTCTCTTCTCCAAACAACCACGCGTTAAAGTCCCACCCGCAATCACCAAATAACCCATCCGCAGCCGCCAACTCTCGCCCTCTGCCCCCGTCTCCCGCGGCGGGGGATCTCATCCCGGCCATCCTCTGCTGCCCGGAGACCCCCGGATTTCCCTATTTGGTTTGATCATCTTTCTGAGCTTTTCTTGTGCTGCTTTCCTTAATTTTCTTCCTGGCCGCGGTCCAGTCCAATCCCCATCCACAACCGCAGCCCCTCGCTCCTCGCCGCCGCCGTGGGGATTCCCGGCTTGCCCCCCCTAGCCCGCGATCTTTTGCCTCGGAGTCGCTCCGATTCCGTGCTGCGGCTAGTTGGGATTCCCTTTCTGCACCCTCAGCTGGAGCAACCACTACCGAAATCCTCCGTTCAGCAATAAAAAAAATCCAGTTTTGGGCAAGGGAACCGCTCTCCCACTTCATTCCCCAACTTTGCCTTTGCACCGTCCGGCGAGTCCAAATGGGGATGCAGCAATCCAAGGAGGAGCTGCTGTACCAGCAGGTGAACTACGGCAACATCGAGGGGATTCGGAACCTCCGGGCGCAGGGCGCAGGCGTTGAGGCAAGGACAGCGATTTCCACAGCATTCTTAGTTTGGACCTAGGAATTAGATCAAGTCTATTGTGGTCTTGTAAAGCTGGGAATCAAGTGAGTTAACTTTTCTTGTTGGGGTTGAACTTCTTGCTTGCTTGCAGTGGATTGACAAGGAAGGGAAGACGCCCCTGATGGTCGCCAGCATGCGCCCTGATCTGTTGAATGTGGCTAAAGCTTTGCTTGAGTTGGGTGCAAATGTGAATGCATATCGGCCTGGTATGGACGCTTTTCTCATACCAAACTTAGCGTCTTCGCTTTAGTTGATTCTCTCCATTATTCCTAGAATGTATAACAGGGGATTTTTCTGGATGGAGTGGAGTGAGTACCAATTTGTTGTTATTCTTAGTTTGGACCTAGGAATTAGATCAAGTCTATTGTGGTGCTTCAACCAAAAGTAAGTTTTATAAGAAAAAAAACCCAAAGTGAGTTGATTTTGATACGACCATAGCCCAAAAGTTTTAAAGTTGTGCATACTTTGGGATATGGAAAGGACACCTTGAAGTTTCTAACTATAATTTCTCACTCAAATAGAAACCAGCACAATATGTGCGCAAGTAAAAATATAGCCTATGTTTAATTAGGTTTGAGGATTGCATGCCATGCAAAACAGAATCAACTCAATCAAGGGAACTGTAACATTACAGTATTGATTGACTTGCACCGTGCCAACTCTGCTTTAACGAAATGTGATCCTTCTATGTTAAACAAATTAGAATCCATAGGATTCTTACTGGATGCATGCTAAATAAAATAGGTTATCATTTTTTTGTCGCATTGTTGTAATGCCTCCCTTTTCTTTTTCTGTTTGTAGGATCACACGCTGGGACTGCATTGCACCATGCTGCCAAAAAAGGACTCGATCCGACTGTCCATTTACTTCTCTCACATGGAGGTTTACGATGCTGCTGTAGTACCATGTATCAATTGTTTGCCATTTGAATTTTGTACGTTAAAAAACCTTCTGTTTATGATTTATTTGCAGCTAACCCATTCATAACAAATGATGACTGCAATACCGCACTTGACCTGGCTAGAGAAAAGGGTCATGTGAATGTTGTAAGGGCCATAGAGGTATATTTTTTACTTCACGTCCTATTTTGCTTTATTATACTTCGATTTGACTTGCACATTTTCGTGTGTTGCTATTTGTTCTTTAAGTTGTTTATTGGTTGCTATTTCGTTCTTCATTATCTTCAGGGACGGATTTCTCTTTTTTCTGGATGGATGAGGGAGAATTATGGTCCTGGTTTCTTGGAAGCGTTTGCTCCTCAGTTCATGACTAGGAAGATGTAATATTCCCGTGAAACTTCATCGCGTACCACAAGCACATAGATGTGAGTATGTTTTACGTGTCTCTAACCTAAGTTAAATCTTTTCCCCAGTTGGGCAGTGATTTTACCACGTGAAGCACGGAGCCCGACAAGACCTGTCAAGCTTGAGTTAGCTATATATCCTGAATTGCAGGTATGAAAGTCTGCTAAAATGCTGCTTTGGTATGGTGTAGCCTAGTAATGTTTATAATGCTGGATATGTTGACATATTCATATCACCCGCAAAGTGAACAACTCTTTTATGGAACTCTTCCTATTTAACATGAGATAAGCAGTAATGTAATTATTGACCTCTCATTTGTTTCTAGTGTATGCTTCCCACATTGTCTAGTTCAGTAATCACTAACTAGTAGCATTTGTCATATTATTTGTGTTGAAATTTGAGTTTCTGGGGAAAATTGCACATAACTGGCCTTTTATTATTTGATACATGACAATGTCTCTACTTTTTTTTTTGATTTCTTGCACATGAATTGAAATTCACAACAGTTATTGTGGCACAATATACTCAGAAGGGTGATTGGTTAGTTAATCCATGCACTTGCATAGCTCCTGCAGCACCTTCTCCAATCCTCCTGATTAGGTTGTTGGTTTGCACCTGTTAACCGGATCGACGGATGAAAAAAGGAAGATCTATAGAAACATGCTTTCCCCGTGTGCAGCCTTGGAGTCCGCACCACTTAGGGGATTAGTCTAGTAATTAGTATGTATATTGATTATTCCTTAAATATGAATTATGGTATATTACAAATGTCTTAATCCACAATAATAAAGTTGGGATAGTGCATTTAGTTTGTTTTCGTAACATTCTTAATTCTAGTCAATCATTTTTTACCAGCGTCACCTCACACATCCAACCAGAGAACCTATCACATCCAACCAGAGAACCTATACTTGCATCTTGTTAAACCAGCTTGTCCCGAAGGAAAACCTACACCTACTTTCATTTTGTTATATATTTGTATTAGCTATTTTTATTGTATTTTTGTGTATATATTTTATGAAGTTTCTTATTATTTGTAACATACTTTTTATGAATAAACAGGCTGCTAAACCTCGTGTTGTTGTCAAACTTTGGAAATCTCAACTTGAGGAACCAAAGTATAATCTGGCTGATCCTTCCATGACAATTTTTGACAAAGTTACAAGTACGTGCAATATTTCATCTTTTCAGTTTATGCAAATTTGAATTGCATGTTTGTGTTGTTGGTTACATGCTTTATCAATCTTTGCCATTTTACTGCAATTTAATATCATATGGCCATCTCACTAAAAACAATTATTTGCTGAAAGAGCAGAACACAAATTCTTGTGTGGTGGATTACTCAAATTTATTCTTTTATTTATCACTCTTTGGCATGGAAACACGAGGTTAGAGTTAGGACTTGGGAGATCTATTCTTTTTTTTTTGAGGAACTCATGAGTTTGGTTTTACCCTACAGGAGAACGAAAATTACTACAACCACACACATAGTCATGTATGCTTTATCACTCTTGTTGTTTGCACATTAAATTATCTCACATAAAGCTAGTTCGTTATTTCTACATTGTAGTGATTCCTCCTGCTCTCTACATCGCTCGTGCACACATGTATGTAGTGATTCATTTTGCTCTTTATTTTTTTTCGATAAAATGCAAAGGGCTTTTGCATTTCATTGCATTGAAAAGGTAGAGTTTTGATACATTCCTCCTAGGAGGTCAATTACAAATGAGGGTCAGTGAAACTAGTGCACGTCCCAGGTGGGCGGCAGAATGACGCGTAGGCCGTGGGCGCCCGCTCTTGCCCACTGCTCGGCTTCCTCTTTGATCTTCGAGACCAGCACCTGAACCAGGGGCTGGGCGCCCTCGAAGATGCGCTGCTTCCAGATCATTCATGGTGTCAACAGAGCAATGGAGGCTAGGCCCTTACGGATCAGTGTTGGCGTGTTTTGCTTGGCCTGTAGCCACCAGTCCATGAGTGAATCTTCGTGGCTTGGCCCTGCAGTGGTCATCCGTAGCCAGGATAGGATTTCATGCCAAGTCTGCCTGGCGAAGGGGCACTCCAAGAGGAGGTGGCGCATTGTCTCGGGAGCCTGGTCACAGAGTGGGCATCATGGCTGGTGCTGGAGACCGCGTCTAGCCAAGTGGTCGGCCGTCCAACACCGGTCTTGGTTGGCCAACCAGTGGAAAAACTTCACTCTTGGTGGCGCCCAATTCTTCCATATGAGCTTCCACGAGAAGCAAGTCATGGATCCCTGGTAGGTGGCAAGATAGCAGGAGCGAGCAGAGTATATACCGGAGGCCGTCCATCTCCAAACTAGCTGATCAGGGGTGTCTAAGAGCGTGATATGCTCGATCGCCAGTCAGACTTGAAGGTACTGGCCAATCTTGTGTATGCCCAGGGTCCCGTGAATGTCCCTGGCCCAGCTATGCCTTGCAGTCCTTCAGCGACGGTCCGGATTTTGCGCCGGTGCTTGGGAATGCTCTTGTAAAGTGCCGGGGCGATCTCACAAATGGGCTGTCCATTTATCCAGCGGTCTTCCCAGAAATATGCCGTTGTTCCGTTTCCGAGGGTCATCGTGGTGGACACGAAGAAGAGCGCTCGCTCCTCTGCAGAGAATTGTAGGTCCAGGCCATTCCAGGCGCGCTCATGGTCAGTGCGCGAGAACCATAGCCATCGTAGCCGCAGAGCAAGGCTAGCGCGCTCCAGATCCTGGACTCCCAGGCCTCCGTGCGATATGGGGCGGCAAACGCGGCGCCAGTTGACATGGCAGTGGCCTCCGTTGGCGGCAGCGCGGCCAGCCCACAAGAAGCCGCGCTCAATCTTCCAATTTGACGAAGCGTCTTCTTTGGCGGCGCGTAGGCGAGTAGTTGATGCACGGGGATGGCACTCAGCACGGACTTCACCAGCGCAAGTCGCCCAGGTTTGTTCATCAGGTTGGCCTTCCAAGCGGGGAGCCGGCCGGCAATCCAAAGTGCATATCTCTGTGCAAATGTTCTGTTGGAAAACGGACTATAGGTACTTCACATTTTTTAGTGACATTTCATTACATTTTATATACTTATTGCATGGCTGTCTGTAAGAAAGTACCTTTTATTATTGTACATAGCATGTTTTCTGTCAAATGGCCTGCACTAAAATGTTACTATGTTGCAAATAAAACTTGGACTTTTGCTGCCAGGTCATGCTGTTCTAATTTACATTTGAATATTTGCAGAATCTAGATACAAGCTTTTACCGGCTTATGAAGGTGACAAGCAGCAGCTTCGATCATTTTACAGTGCATGTTGTGGCATGGCACAGGTGATATAAGCTAAACTTCCTGAAATGTTTCCCCTTGCTAATGAATTTTCTGTCTGAAGATCTGAGACAGGCTCTAGTTATTCTTGCTATGTTCTGAACTAGTTTGGAAGATTAATCTTCAGTTTTCACAGTTTTCATTTGACCAATATCCGCTTATAGAATGTGTGTATATGAGTACATAGCTCAGTAACCAATAATTATGATGCAAATACATTTTTTTTGAACTAATGTTGAACTAAAGTTTGGTTTGTGTTGATGAGAATCAACAAAATTTGTTAACTGCAGTATAGAAAAAACAAATAATCTAATTATGCATAGATCCTCTTTTGTTAGGTTGCCAGCATGGTTCCTGCACGACCAGTGAATGCCCCCAGTCCAAATCCAATTCCAAATCCGTCTTCGGCGCCTTCAGCGGAATCGACTCCCAGTAAGGAGGATGTTGAGTTAGCGATGGCTATCAATGCCTCCATCCAATCAGCTATAGCAGAGGGAGTGCCCAATGTGCAGCCAATGACATCAACGAACAGCTCTCTCAACGGATGGGGCTCACCAGATTCTCCAGCGCCTTCAAAAACGAGTGGCCAAGCACAGGTTGATGCTCCAAGCAGCAGCAAATACAATGGATGGGATGTACCTGGAACAAGCTCTAACCAAAGTTCATCGAAACCTAACAAAAGTCAAAACAACAACCCTTCGATTGTGATTACACCTGAGGCACTTCCGGTTCCAACACCAACTGTACTTCCAACTCTTCCAACACCAACTGCGCCACCACTTGCTGAAGGAACCTTCTACGATGGCCCTATTGAGTATCCGTCCATAGATTTCACACCAGTTGATGTAACCATGCCACCCACGGAAGGTGGTGGTACGGCGCTAAACTCTGCAAAACCTGTAGAAAATGAAGCCGGTGCAAGCAGCAGCGGTAACACCCCCTCTGGTACTTGTGTGATTTGCTTGGATGCTCCTGTGGAAGGAGCCTGCATTCCATGTGGTCACATGGCTGGTTGCATGTCCTGCTTGAAGGATATCGAGTCGAAGAAATGGGGGTGCCCCATTTGTCGTGCCAAGATCAACCAGATTATCCGCCTGTATGCAGTTTGAACAGCTAAAACAATGAAGCAGCATGTCACAGCATTGATGGATGCTTCCCCCTATTAAGTTCTGATATGAGAAGTAATGTTATATTGCTGTTGCAGGTGTACTATTACAAATTACTCCACACCCTATTAAGTTCTATGTGATCTTGAAGCTACAATACTGAAGGCAACTTATGTATATAGTTTTAAGACTTTCTATTTTGTACCGAAGAGTGTGGGCGTATTTGTCATGATCAGAGAGATTCAGCTGAACTGCTTTTGCTTTCATGGTATCGAGTATTGCTTCTGCTAGGTTACGAAGCTAGTTATCCATACGGCCTTAGAGCACCTGCAAATGCTGGCTTCGAACGAAAATGCCAAATGGAGGCTGAGCTCCATGGAGGCCTTAATTTTGTAAATTTCAAATTCATACTTTTGTGTTTCATTCTTTTTTTTGAAAAAAATATGCATATATCCGGAGACATAATGTACATATGTGTAAATTTTCATGACGAAATATTTTAAAATGAGGGCTACAAAAAGAAACACAAATATGTGGCTTTTCATCACATGTATTGTTCATTCTCAAGTCCATGTTTTTTTTGTGCAACTCGCAATTCAAGGTGTTTGATCATGAAATTTTACACACATATACATTACGTCCTTGTATACATGTATATTGTTTTTCAGATTTTTCTAAACTGAGAAGTTTGAATTTTGAATTTTTCAAAATTAAGGCCTCCATGGAGCTCGGTATCCAAACCACCCAACTCTGCTTTAACCGCCTTTTTTTGTTGTGCTTCCTCTACCTGAGTTTATAACGTGGGCACATGATTTTCAGTCTTTATTTTGACTAATAAATTATATGTAATATGTCGAAAAAGTATATGTTACAGACTTTACTCATTTAAAAAAAAAATCTATGATATGTCATCAGTGTATAGAAACTAAGGAAGGATTAATGGGCTACTTGACTAATTAATGCTTGACTTGTTAATCTCATGTTTGTTAAGCTTAACGAGCAAAAGCTTGCTCGTTAGGCTCATGAGCATTCATTAACCACTATTGTACAAACATCTAATGAGGGGATGAGGGGGAGCGCTCGTTAACAAGTATTGCACGAATAAGGGGATAAGAGATGGTACACGTTTGTTGTTGAAGCCTAGGCAACCAAAGACGAGAAGCATGGATGCCCATGGGCCTTGGTGGCCGAAGTCCTAATCGTCCCGTCACCAGTTCTTCTTTCCTCATTTTGCTTTGGATGCGAGATTACAACCTATCTAACTAGAGTGTGGCTCTGCTTTTTAACGAAAGGAAATAGTTACAACAAGAAAGGTGTGCTAATTGATGTCTCCTATGGGTGGGCAGTGTCGACATGGGCTAAATAGGCTAGACTAACATGAAACTACTCGCACTCGAACATATCAGCGTGTGTCCCAAGCGTCGAGCACGCTATGTAAGGCATGTCGGAGGAGGAAGCCTCGTCGAGATCGTTATATGTAAGACACGATGTCAAGGTTTCTTGAAGGTTGAGAACACACATGCATGGGAGGGATCCATTTGGGAGCGTGGCGGCTATGGGCTACCCTCGGTTGGCCTAACTATCCCTATAGCCTCAAGGTTGTCGAACACGACGAACAACAAAGAATGGGGAGCAAACAAAAATGGTATCGGATTGATTTATTCAATTGTGTCTTGTATCAACCGTCCATCATCTCTCATCTACATATGAGGCGACTGGATTTTTAGTACAAGAAAAACTCTCAAAATCCTATCCTAAACATCAAACCTATCTCAGTGTGGACAAGTGAGCTTAGAACCTCCGGGCACCTCAAAGGCACCACTTGGGAGCCTCCAGGGTACTCTGAGAATGTTGTTGCAAGTTTTTGATCATCCTAGAGGTAGGCTCAAGGTTGTTTGGAACCTCCAGGCTATTTTTTCATGTACATTTTTACAACTTCTTGCAAATTCCAGAGGTAGCCCGGAACCTCTAGGACCAATCTTTTATACAAGTCAATATTTTTCATGTAGAGGTTGCATATGCTCTTGGGTTAAGATGATTCAAAAAGGACATATGCTCACCTGGACGGCGCGTAACTTTCATGTTGAGTACTTTTTTTATTTGACATCATCTTAAGGACGATTTCATGCAAGCAGAATTGGTCATCAACACATGCCCTCTCCCATGTTATTCCGGAACGCTTGCCGCAAAAAAACTGATTAATGCATTTTTTTTCAAAATATCTGGAAAGGTATTCAAGAATAAAATGTTCACGAATTGAAGAAGTTGTTCAAGAAAAAAATAGAAAACTTTTAGATTTTGAAAACATGTTCCCTAATTTCAAACAATGTTCGCGGATTTAGAAAATATTCAGGGATTGTAAGGAATGTTCACGAATTAAAAATCAAAAACTTAAAAAATGTTCACAAAAATTTAAAATGTTCCTGATTTTTTGTTTAAAAATCATCATTTTATTTAGTTTTAGGAAATTTTGAAAAATATTTCTGAATTTCAAAAACAAATCATGAGTTCAAAAAATATTCCTGAATTTAAAAAAAAATCATTTTTTTAAAAAGCACGAATTTGCAAAATGTTCTTTAATTACAAAAAATATGAATTCAAAAAGTGATCATAACTTTAAAAATGGAAAAGAAAAATACGGAAAAACAAAGAAGAAAACTACTAAATCCAGCAAAGAAACACATAGGAAAAACAAAAAAAATGTTGGGGAAAAAACAAAAGAGCCGCATTGGGCCAACTCATATAACTCTCGACGGATATCTGCTTGGTCGTTTGCTAAAGGGTTACACGTCAAATAGGATCACCATGTATCATCTACTGGGAGCGGGAGGAGGACCTTGGGGCTAGGCCTTGGCTCCTGCTGTTGGGGAACGTAGTAATTTCAAAAAAAATTCTACGCATACGCAAGATCATGATGATGCATAGTAACCAGAGGGGAGAGTGTTGTCTACGTACCCTCGTAGACCGGCAACGGAAGTGTTGACACAATGTAGAGGAAATAGTCGTACGTCTCCCCGATCCAAGTACCGAACGTACGACACCTCCGAGTTCTGCACACGTTCAACTCGGTGACGCCCCTCGAGTTCCGATCCAGCAAAACGTTGAGAGAGAGTTTCGTCAGCACGACGGCGTGATGACGGTGATGATGTTCTACCGACGCTGGGCTTCGCCTAAGCACCGCTATGATATGACCGAGGTGGAATATGGTGGAAGGGGGCACCGCACACGGCTAAGGAACGATCACGAGGATCAACTTGTGTGTCATGGGGTGCCCCCTTGCCTCAGTATATAAAGGAGGGAGAGGGGGAGGTGCGGCCGGCCCTATGGGTGCACCTGGAGGAGTCCTACTCCAACCGGGAGTAGGACTCCCCCCCTCTTGCCTTGTTGGAAAAGGTAGGAGGAAGGGAGAAAGAGGAAAGGGGGGCGCCGCCCTCCCCTTCCTCGTCCTATTCGGACTAGGGGGAGGGGCGCGCGTCCTACCCTGGCCGGCCCTCCTCTTCTCCCTTATGGTCCATGTAGGCCCAATAACCCCCAGGGGGGTTCCGGTAACCCCCCGGTACTCCGGTAAAATCCCGATTTCATCCAGAACGTTTTCGATATTCAAATATAGGCTTCCAATATATCAATCTTTATGTCTCGACCATTCCGAGACTCCTTGTCATGTCCGTGATTACATCCGGGACTCCGAACATCCTTCCGTACATCAAAACACAAAAACCCTAATTACGATCATCACCGAACTTTAAGCGTGCGGACCCTACGAGTTCGAGAACTATGTAGACATGACCGAGACACGTCTCTGGTCAATAACGAATAGTGGAACCTGGATGCTCATATTGGCTCCTACATATTCTACGAAGATCTTTATCGGTCAGATCGCATAACAACATACGTTGTTCCCTTTGTCATCGGTATGTTACTTGCCCGAGATTCGATCGTCGGTATCTCAATACCTAGTTCAATCTCGTTACCGGCAAGTCTATTTACTCGTTTCGTAATACATCATCCTGCAACTAACTTATTAGTTGCAATGCTTGCAAGGCTTGAGTGATGTGCATTACCGAGAGGGCCCAGAGATACCTCTCCGACAATCGGAGTGACAAATCCTAATCTCGAAATACGCCAACCCAACAAGTACCTTCGGAGACACCTGTAGAGCACCTTTATAATCACCCAGTTATGTTGTGACGTTTGGTAGCACACAAAGTGTTCCTCCGGTTAACGGGAGTTGCATAATCTCATAGTCATAGGAACATGTATAAGTTATGAAGAAAGCAATAGCAACAAACTCAACGATCAAGTGCTAAGCTAACGGAATGGGTCAAGTCAATCACATCATTCTCCTAATGATGTGATCCCGTTAATCAAATGACAACTCATGTCTATGGTTAGGAAACATAACCATCTTTGATTAACGAGCTAGTCAAGTAGAGGCATACTAGTGACTCTCTGTTTTTGTCTATGTATTCACACATGTATTATGTTTCCGGTTAATACAATTCTAGCATGAATAAAACATTTATCATGATATAAGGAAATAAATAATAACTTTATTATTGCCTCTAGGGCATATTTCCTTCAATCTCCCACTTGCACTAGAGTCAATAATCTAGATTACACAGTAATGATTCTAACACCCATGGAGCCTTGGTGCTGATCATGTTTTGCTCGTGGAAGAGGCTTAGTCAGCGGGTCTGCAACATTCAGATCCGTATGTATCTTGCAAATTTCTATGTCTCCCACTTGGACTAAATCCCGAATGGAATTGAAGCGTCTCTTGATGTGTTTGGTTCTCTTGTGAAATCTGGATTCCTTCGCCAAGGCAATTGCACCAGTATTGTCACAAAAGATTTTCATTGGACCCGATGCACTAGGTATGACACCTAGATCGGATATGAACTCCTTCATCCAGACTCCTTCATTTGCTGCTTCCGAAGCAGCTATGTACTCCGCTTCACATGTAGATCCCGCCACGACGCTTTGTTTAGAACTGCACCAACTGACAGCTCCACCGTTCAGTAAAAACACGTATCCGGTTTGCGATTTAGAATCGTCCGGATCAGTGTCAAAGCTTGCATCAACGTAACCATTTACGATGAGCTCTTTGTCACCTCCATATACGAGAAACATATCCTTAGTCCTTTTCAGGTATTTCAGGATGTTCTTGACCGCTGTCCAGTGATCCACTCCTGGATTACTTTGGTACCTCCCTGCTAGACTTATAGCAAGGCACACATCAAGTCTGGTACACAATATTGCATACATGATAGAGCCTATGGCTGAAGCATAGGGAACATCTTTCATTTTCTCTCTATCTTCTGCGGTGGTCGGACATTGAGTCTTACTCAACTTCACACCTTGTAACACAGGCAAGAACCCTTTCTTTGCTTGACCCATTTTGAACTTCTTCAAAACCTTGTCAAGGTATGTGCTTTGTGAAAGTCCAATTAAGTGTCTTGATCTATCTCTATAGATCTTAATGCCCAATATGTAAGCAGCTTCACCGAGGTCTTTCATTAAAAAACTCTTATTCAAGTATCCCTTTATGCTATCCAGAAATTCTATGTCATTTCCAATCAATAATATGCCATCCACATATAATATCAGAAATGCTACAGAGCTCCCACTCACTTTCTTGTAAATACAGGCTTCTCCAAAAGTCTGTACAAAACCAAATGCTTTGATCACACTATCAAAGCGTTTATTCCAACTCCAAGAGGCTTGCACCAGTCCATAAATGGATCGCTGGAGCTTGCACACTTTGTTAGCTCCCTTTGGATCGACAAAACCTTCTAGTTGCATCATATACAACTCTTCTTCTAGAAATCCATTCAGGAATGCAGTTTTGACATCCATTTGCCAAATTTCATAATCATAAAATGCGGCAATTGCTAACATGATTCGGACAGACTTAAGCATCACGACGGGTGAGAAGGTCTCATCGTAGTCAATCCCTTGAACTTGTCGAAAACCTTTTGCAACAAGTCGAGCTTTGTAGACAGTAACATTACCATCAGCGTCAGTCTTCTTCTTAAAGATCCATTTATTCTCAATTGCTTGTCGATCAACGGGCAAGTCAACCAAAGTCCACACTTTGTTCTCATACATGGATCCCATCTCAGATTTCATGGCTTCTAGCCATTTTGCGGAATCTGGGCTCACCATTGCTTCTTCATAGTTCGTAGCATGACTTCCAGAACAGGATTACCGTACCACTCTGGTGCGGATCTTACTCTGGTTGATCTACGAGGTTCGGTAGTAACTTGATCTGAAGTTTAATGATCATTATCATTAGCTTCATCACTAATTGGTGTAGGTGTCACAGAAACCGGTTTCTGTGATGTACTACTTTCCAATAAGGGAGCAGGTATAGTTACCTCATCAAGTTCTACTTTTCTCCCACTCACTTCTTTCGAGAGAAACTCCTTCTCTAGAAAAACTCCGAATTTAGCAACAAAAGTTTTGCCTTCGGATCTGTGATAGAAGGTGTACCCAACAGTCTCCTTTGGGTATCCTATGAAGACACATTTCTCCGATTTGGGTTCGAGCTTATCAGGTTGAAGCTTTTTCACATAAGCATCGCAGCCCCAAACTTTCAGAAACGACAACTTTGGTTTCTTGCCAAACCACAGTTCATAAGGCGTCGTCTCAACGGATTTCGATGGTGTCCTATTTAATGTGAATGCAGCCGTCTCTAAAGCATAACCCCAAAACGATAACGGTAAATCAGTAAGAGACATCATAGATCGCATCATATCTAATAAAGTACGATTACGACGTTCAGACACACCATTACGCTGTGGTGTTCCGGGTGGCGTGAGTTGCGAAACGATTCCACATTGTTTCAAATGTAGACCAAACTCGTAACTCAAATATTCTCCTCCACGATCAGATCGTAGAAACTTTATTTTCTTGTTACGATGATTTTCAACTTCACTCTGGAATTCTTTGAACTTTTCAAATGTTTCAGACTTATTGAAAGTGCAACTATCCCTAGGTGGTTTTGGTAATTCATAACAACATATAGCTCATTGAGCTAATGCTATTCCAAGATGATTATTTCAGGAAAGCTCAATGATTGGCATGGCATGGATGGTGAAAGTGGAACCCTCAAAATGCTAAGGACAAAGGATTGGCTCAAGCTCAAAAGCTGAAGACTCTTCATGTTATATTTTAGTGATCCAAGATCACATTGAGTCTTTAAGAAAAGCCAATACTATCAAGGAGGGATGAGGTGTTGCTTAATGAGCCTCTTTCTTCATGTGCTTAGTGATATGCTCCAAAACCCTCAACTACTTTCCCATATCCACATTTGACCTAAACCCTAAGCCAAACTCGGCCCTACCGATTCTTCCTATCCGGCGCCACCGAGTTTCACTTGTCATAAGCCACTGCCAAACCCTAGCAATTCGGTTCTACCGATAGGGATCTCGGTCTCACCGAGATGGGATTGCAAACTCTCTGTTTCCCTTTCGTAACTTTTCGGTCTCACCGAAAGAGCGGATCGGTCCCATCGAGATTGCAATGTAAATTCAGTGTTTCCTTTTTGTAACTTTTCGGTCTCACCGAAAGAGCAAATCGGTCCCACCGAGTTTGCCTGACCAACTCTATGGTTAGCTAATTACCAAAATCGGTCTCACCGAGTTTGTGTAATCGGTCTCACCGAGATTACGTTATGCCCTAACCCTAACAAAATCGGTCCTACCGAGTTGCATGTCAGTCCCACCGAAAATCTCTAACGGTCACTAGGTTTACTATTTCGGTCTGACCGAGTTTGTTGATTCGGTCCCACCAAGATTGGTAAATTGTGTGTAACGGTTGGATTTTGTGTGGAGGCTATATATACCCCTCCACCTCCTCTTCACTCATGGAGAGAGCCATCAGAACACATCTACACTTCCAACTCATATGTTCTGAGAGAGAACCACCTACTCATGTGTTGAGACCAAGATATTCCATTCCTACCATATGAATCTTGATCTCTAGCCTTCCCCAAGTTGCTTTCCACTCAAATCTTCTTTCCACCAGATCCAAATCCTATGAGAGAGAGTTGAGTGTTGGGGAGACTATCATTTGAAGCACAAGAGCAAGGAGTTCATCATCAACACACCATTTGTTACTTCTTGGAGAGTGGTGTCTCCTAGATTGGCTAGGTGTCACTTGGGAGCCTCCGACAAGATTGTGGAGTTGAACCAAGGTGTTTGTAAGGGCAAGGAGATCGCCTACTTCGTGAAGGTCTACCGCTAGTGAGGCAAGTCCTTCGTGGGCGATGGCCATGGTGGGATAGACAAGGTTGCTTCTTCGTGGACCCTTCGTGGGTGGAGCCCTCCATGGACTCGCGCAACCGTTACCCTTCGTGGGTTGAAGTCTCCATCAACGTGGATGTAGGATAGCACCACCTATCCGAACCACGGGAAAAACATCCGTGTCTCCAATTGTGTTTGAATTCTCCAAACCCTTTCCTTTACATTCTTGCAAGTTGCATGCTTTACTTTCCGCTGCAAATATACTCTTTGCATGCTTGCTTGAATTGTGTGATGATTACTTGACTTGTCCTAAAATAGCTAAAATCTGCCAAGAACTAAAATTGGGAAAATGTTAAGTTTTTATTTGGTCAAGTAGTCTAATCAGCCCCCTCTAGACATACTTTTGATCCTACAAGTGGTATCAGAGCCTTGGTCTCCATTTGCTTTGATTTCCATAGCTTTTGGTGGTCATAGCCTTGGTTTCACAACCTAGGAGAGTATGGCGTCTAGCGAGGGAAATTATCACCGTAGAGGTCCTTACTTTGATGGTACTAATTTTGCTAGTTGGAAGCATAAAATGAAAATGCATATTCTTGGACATAACCCCGCCGTTTGGGCTATTGTGTGTGTTGGTTTGCAAGGTGACTTCTTTGATGGGAGAGAACCAAACCGTGAAGCTACCGCGGATGAGTTGAAGATGTTGCAATACAATGCTCAAGCTTGTGATATTCTCTTCAACGGATTGTGCCCCGAAGAATTCAACAAAATCAGTCGTCTTGAGAATGCAAAGGAAATTTGGGACACTTTGATTGATATGCATGAAGGTACTGACTCCGTCAAGGAATCCAAATTGGATGTGCTTCAAAGTCAACTTGACAAGTTCAAAATGAAGGATGGTGAAGGTGTCGCTGAAATGTACTCTAGGCTTGCTCTCATCACAAATGAGATTGCCGGCTTAGGAAGTGAAGAGATGACCGATAGATTCATCATCAAGAAGATTCTAAGAGCCTTGGATGGAAAATATGATACCGTGTGCACATTGATCCAAATGATGCCCAATTACAAAGATCTCAAGCCAACGGAGGTAATTGGAAGAATTGTTGCTCATGAGATGTCACTTAAGGATAAAGAGGAACTTCACAACAAATCAATTGGTGCCTACAAAGCCTCATGTGAAGCCCCTACATCATCAAGTGAGAAACAAAACTTCAATGAAGAATTGAGCTTAATGGTGAAGAACTTCAACAAGTTCTACAAGAGTAGAAGCAAAGATAGAAGCTCCAAGTCAAGGTCCTACAATGACAAAAGATCTTCTAGTCGAGAGCGAAACTGCTACAATTGTGGAAGACCCGGACACTATTCCAATGAGTGTACGACTCCCTACAAGAGAAGAGAAGACTCTCCAAAAAGAAGAAGCAAAAGAGAAGAATCACCACCAAGAGAGAGAAGGAGTAGAGATGATCGTTATGAACGAAGATACTTCGGAGAAGCAAGGATTCGGAAAGGAAGGAAAAATCATCAAGGAGCTACACAAAACGAAGACATCAAGCTCATGTTGGTGAATGGGTATCCGGCTCCGACTCCGACAGCCACTCCGAGAGAAGTTATCACTCTGATTCCGAATATACTCAAGATGAAGGTGTTGCCGGTCTAGCACTTGTGTCAACCAACTCCTACGACATATTTGACTCACCAAATGAAGGAATTGGAAGATGCTTCATGGCCAAAGGTCCTAAGGTAACACACCCCGAGTATGTTGATTTTAATAGTGATGAAGATGACTTGTTAGGTGATGATGATTTACTTGTTGACAACTCTAGTGATGAATACTATGATGAAACGTCAATTAATCATGCTAATCAAGATAAAACAAATGACAATGATAAGGAGAAGATTGAGGCTCTAACTAAAGAACTAAACACTCTTAAGTTAGCTCATGAAACTATCTTCGAAGATCATCGAGAACTTTTAAGAGCTCATGAGAAGTTACGCTTTGAAAAGCTCAATCTTGAGCAAGAGCATGAGTTTTTAAAGGCAATCAATGATGATCTCTGCAAGAAAAGTTCTTCTTACATTGCCAAGCGTTTACTCTTATCCACTTACATGCCTCAAGTCAAGTCTAGTAACAAGAACAAGAAAGATTCTTCCTCTAGTAGTAACAATGATCATGCTAAATCCAATATTGTTGCTTCTAGTAGCTCTCTTGATTCCACTAATGATTCTCTTAGCTAAGTTACACTTGAGCAAGAAAATAGCTTATTGAAGGGAATTATAGAGAAAGGAGTGTACAAAAGCCTTGCCGGGAGTAAGCAATTCGAGGAAATTGTGCGCAAGCAAGGAATGCACCGGAAGAATCAAGGTGTTGGTTTTGAACGGAAGTTCAATGCCAATGGAGTTGAGTGGGAAGAAGATCAATACCCCAAGACAAAGTTTGTTCCTCAACAAGAGAAGTATGATACTTCCTTCAAGGGGACACAAGCTCAATATGATCTTCCACCACAAGACTACAAGCAAAAAGGCAAGGACAAGCTTCAAGAGGAAATTGATGCATTTGAAGAAGCTCCTAAGACCTTAGTCAAGTGGATTCCCAAGACCACTTCAAGTTCCACTTCATCAAGTACGACTACAACTCCAAGGATTCCCATCAAGATGGTGTGGATCCAAAAGAAGAAGAACTAGAGAGTTCTTGAGGGTGACTCTGCCAACATACTTCACTCTTATCATTTTGGAAAGAACAAGTGCAATAAACTTCCACATCTTGCACTAGTTCAAGGAGTCACAAACCCTCTTGTTGGTAAGACAAGGGACAAGGTAACCTAAAGTTTTCATGGACATCATCTTGTGTGTGCATCACTCTATGTCTATGGATATCCTTGTTTGTTCCTTGTGGGACTAACCCATGTAGGTATTGAAAGTGCAATTCACTCAAATGGATAGCTCCAAGTGATCTACATCAACATTGAGCATCCACATATTCAACATCTACATGAAGTCATCATCGACAAAACCCAAGGTTAGTTCATCCCTCTTAGGGGGGATATCACATCTAGGGGGAGCTTTACTCTAAGACTTGAGCTAAAGCAACTCTAAAGATGTGAACACAACAATGCTTTATGTAAAAGTGGTAACCCCACTTGAGCTTAAACGATGAGTATGACCTATGATCAAGTGTTCTCACTTGACTCCTAAGTCAATATACTCATATATAGATGACCTAGTCATCGCAAATTGCTTGATAGATGCTAGAATTGGTTGTGCATGCTCTGTCACATATTTCAATTGCCATCTTATTGTGTGAGCATGTTGGTTGCATATTTTACTCATTCGAGGATATCCACTTGTTGTTTTGATTGTTTGGTTTTATTTCCTTTTGCCAAGTGGATGGACAAGAATGCCTAAGAACCTCCTCTAGCTATCTATGCTTTTCTCGTCTCAAACTCTATTCATGCTACATCACAAAATTTGATCAAGTCAGATTCGAACCACTCTGTGTGAGGAGCACTCGGAGTCCCCGATTCGTCATAGACTTAAACTTCCAAAACCTCTTTGTGATTCTCGGTCTGACCGATACCCCACTTTCGGTCTTACCGAGATCATTAAGTTGATCTATGTTTTCGATATCGGTGCAACCGATTTGAACCATTCGGTCACACCGAGTTGCAACAACTGTATACAGTTTTGCATCTCGGTGCCACCGAGTTGTTCCACTCGGTCACACCGACAGGGTCGGGCTATATATAGTCACGGGCAAAAATTTGGAAATTTCTCCGAACCCCTTCGCCCGCGCGATAGCTCGCTCTGCCAACGTGGTCTTCGGATCGTCTCCTCGTCGCCAGCCGCCTCCAGTCGCTGGTCTCCGTCGCCGTCAACGGGAGTCAACCCCGCCGTTGCTGCCGTAGCGAGTCTCCGCCGAACTAGGGTATGGACTCGATCTTTGTGCTATTCCCCAATCCGATTCCTAGAACATTGTGATCATAATGATTCTTGCCACGTTTGATAAACTTCTATCCAGTCAATGAACTCGTAGATTAGGTTTGATTCGAAAATTTTAGGGTTAGGTTTCCGCCGAAACCATCTCGGACCCACCGAGTTGAAAAACTCGGTCCCACCGATTTGGCTCATGCCATTGCACAAGTAAGACTCGGTCTGACCGAGTATTACTAATCGGTGTGACCGATTTTGGAACTTTGTGAAACCCTAGCAGTCTCGGTGTCACCGAACTGTGACTCGGTCTAACCGAGTTCACTAGTTTAGGTTCCAAAAACAGCTTCAGTATCACCGAGTTTAAAAATCGGTAGATCCGAAATGCTTTCTGTGGAAAACTAAAACTAAGTTTTTGAATCATTCTTTTGCAAAAATCTCTGCATTTTGTGATGCTCATCCACTCTACCTCATCTATAAACTGTTCACAGGATGATCAGAGGTCATGCCATTAACTTGCTACATATCTTTGATGTGCCTCAGAAATTCAAGGTCATGAGCCTCATGGTAGAGACTATCAAGAGGACTGCAGCAGATCAGAAGAGGAGGTGTGGATATGCCCCTCAGATCCAGATGTTGATTAACTCAAGAATGGGCACAGACACATACTTGTTGGATAAGGAACATTTGCCTATCTATCCAGATTTCGAGGACAACCAAGTTGTGATGACCAAAGATGAACCATCTTCAGCCCATGCACAAGCCAAGAAGGAGAAGGCAATAAAGGAGAAAGCTGCCAAGATGCCAACTCAAGAGGAGGCATCTGAGTACTTCTTGAAGAACAAGCAAGAGCAGCTCAGTTACTTGATTGCATCCACCCTGCAGATTAAGAAAGGACTGGCCACCCTAACTCAGAACCAGGCAAGCCTAGAGAGAATCTTAGAACAAAAGTTCTATGACTTGGATATCAAGGTGACAGAGATTCAGACTGCAGTGGAGCAGCTCCAAGATGACATGCAGGAGAGGAAAGGGAAGACAACCACTGATGCCTTTGCCAGAGTGCCACGAGGTCCGAGGTCGTCTGCAGTGCCAGTTCCTGACACAAGAGCAACCGCCTCAGCTCCAGCCGCAACACCAGCCCAACCTGCTCCAGCATCTACTTCAGCTCCAACTCCAACCGCGTCTACAGAAGGCTTCGTCCTTGGAGTGCTCCGGACTCCACCACCACCAGAAGATCAAGCCTGAGTGTCGATTTAGCACTATGCATTTTCTAGGAACTTTTTGGTAACTTGTTGCCAAAGGGGGAGAAAATGTATAGATCATAGGCTTCGAGAGAGAGAGTGTTGCTTTTCTCTCTTGCTTTATTTGGTGGTTTTTCGAACTTGTTTGCTTTTGGTCGAGATACTTTGATATGCTTGTGAGACATTGATGATCATGTGTTTGATCATAAGCTACACTTATGCATGCTTGGTGAATGCTATTATCTTATCTATCTTATGTGATCATTCACTTTTCTTGGTGATAAGTGCATGTATTTCATTCTTATCATTTTAAGCGCTCCACCAAGATGTATGTGACATGGAAGAGTAACCCATGATTCTAACTCTTTGTGCATTTGCAGTCCAAAGCAAATCTTAAATATGCACAAATTTAGGGGGAGCTCTTACTTATCACATACTTCTCAAAGCGACGATGTAATTCATTCTTATTATCATTTTTCGAAGCTTTGATCTATATGTTGTCATCAATTACCAAAAAGGGGGAGATTGAAAGTGCAACTATCCCTAGGTGGTTTTGGTAATTCATAACAACATATAGCTCATTGAGCTAATGCTATTCCAAGATGATTATTTCAGGAAAGCTCAATGATTGGCATGGCATGGATGGTGAAAGTGGAACCCTCAAAATGCTAAGGACAAAGGATTGGCTCAAGCTCAAAAGCTGAAGACTCTTCATGTTATATTTTAGTGATCCAAGATCACATTGAGTCTTTAAGAAAAGCCAATACTATCAAGGAGGGATGAGGTGTTGCTTAATGAGCCTCTTGCTTCATGTGCTTAGTGATATGCTCCAAAACCCTCAACTACTTTCCCATATCCACATTTGACCTAAACCCTAAGCCAAACTCGGCCCTACCGATTCTTCCTATCCGGCGCCACCGAGTTTCACTTGTCATAAGCCATTGCCAAACCCTAGCAATTCGGTTCTACCGATAGGGATCTCGGTCTCACCGAGATGGGATTGCAAACTCTCTGTTTCCCTTTCGTAACTTTTTGGTCTCACCGAATGAGCGGATCGGTCCCACCGAGATTGCAATGTAAATTCAGTGTTTCCTTTTTGTAACTTTTCGGTCTCACCAAAAGAGCAAATCGGTCCCACCGAGTTTGCCTGACCAACTCTCTGGTTAGCTAATTACCAAAATCGGTCTCACCGAGTTTGTGTAATCGGTCTCACCGAGATTACGTTATGCCCTAACCCTAACAAAATCGGTCCTACCGAGTTGCATGTCAGTCCCACCGAAAATCTCTAACGGTCACTAGGTTTACTATTTCGGTCTGACCGAGTTTGTTGATTCGGTCCCACCGAGATTGGTAAATTGTGTGTAACGGTTGGATTTTGTGTGGAGGCTATATATACCCCTCCACCTCCTCTTCACTCGTGGAGAGAGCCATCAGAACACATCTACACTTCCAACTCATATGTTCTGAGAGAGAACCACCTACTCATGTGTTGAGACCAAGATATTCCATTCCTACCATATGAATCTTGATCTCTAGCCTTCCCCAAGTTGCTTTCCACTCAAATCTTCTTTCCACCAGATCCAAATCCTATGAGAGAGAGTTGAGTGTTGGGGAGACTATCATATGAAGCACAAGAGCAAGGAGTTCATCATCAACACACCATTTGTTACTTCTTGGAGAGTGGTGTCTCCTAGATTGGCTAGGTGTCACTTGGGAGCCTCCGACAAGATTGTGGAGTTGAACCAAGGTGTTTGTAAGGGCAAGGAGATCGCCTACTTCGTGAAGATCTACCGCTAGTGAGGCAAGTCCTCCGTGGGCGATGGCCATGGTGGGATAGGCAAGGTTGCTTCTTCGTGGACCCTTCGTGGGTGGAGCCCTCCGTGGACTCGCGCAACCATTACCCTTCGTGGGTTGAAGTCTCCATCAACGTGGATGTAGGATAGCACCACCTATCCGAACCACGGGAAAAACATCCGTGTATCCAATTGCGTTTGAATTCTCCAAACCCTTTCCTTTACATTCTTGCAAGTTGCATGCTTTACTTTCCGCTGCCAATATACTCTTTGCATGCTTGCTTGAATTGTGTGATGATTGCTTGACTTGTCCTAAAATAGCTAAAATCCGCCAAGAACTAAAATTGGGAAAAGGTTAAGTTTTTATTTGGTCAAGTAGTCTAATCACCCCCCTCTAGACATACTTTCGATCCTACACTTATGTTTCATTAAGTAGATATACCCATATCTGCTTAAATCATCTGTGAAGGTGAGAAAATAACGATATCTGCCACGAGCCTCAACATTCATTGGACCACATACATCTGTATGTATGATTTCCAACAAATCCGTTGCTCTCTCCATAGTACCGGAGAACGGCGTTTTAGGTATCTTACCCATGAGGCACGGTTCGCAAGTACCAAGTGATTCATAATCAAGTAGTTCCAAAAGTCCATCAGTATGGAGTTTCTTCATGCGCTTTACACCGATATGACCTAAACGGCAGTGCCACAAATAAGTTGCACTATCATTATCAACTCTGCATCTTTTGATTTCAACATTATGAATATGTGTATCACTACTATCGAGATCCATCAAAAATAGACCACTCTTCAAGGGTGAATGACCATAAAAGATATTACTCATATAAATAGAACAACCATTATTCTCTGATTTAAATGAATAACCGTCTCACATTAAACAAGATCCAGATATAATGTTCATGCTCAACGCTGGCACCAAATAACAATTATTTAGGTCTAATACTAATCCCGAAGGTAGATGTAGAGGTAGCGTGCCGACCGCGATCACATCGACTTTGGAACCATTTCCCACGCGCATCATCACCTCGTCCTTAGCCAATCTTCGCTTAATCCGTAGCCCCTATTTCGAGTTGCAAATGTTAGCAACAGAACCAGTATCAAATACCCAGGTGCTACTACGAGCATTAGTAAGGTATACATCAATAACATGTATATCACATATACCTTTGTTCACTTTGCCATCCTTCTTATCCGCCAAATACTTGGGGCAGTTCCGCTTCCAGTGACCAGTCTGCTTGCAGTAGAAGCACTCAGTCTCAGGCTTAGGTCCAGACTTGGGTTTCTTCTCCTGAGTAGCAACTTGTTTGCTGTTCTTCTTGAAGTTCCCTTTCTTCTTCCCTTTGCCCTTTTTCTTGAAACTGGTGGTCTCATTGACCATCAACACTTGATGCTCCTTCTTGATTTCTACCTCCGCGGCTTTTAGCATCGCGAAGAGCTCAGGAATAGTTTTATTCATCCCTTGCATATTATAGTTCATCACGAAGCTTTTGTAGCTTGGCGGCAGTGATTGAAGAACTCTATCAACGACACTATCAACAGGAAGATTAACCCCCAGTTAAGTCAAGTGATTATGATACCCAAACATTTTGAGTATATGTTCACTGACAGAACTATTCTCCTCCATCTTGCAGCTATAGAACTTATTGGAGACTTCATATTTCTCAATCCGGGCATTTGCTTGAAATATTAACTTCAACTCCTGGAACATCTCATATGCTCCATGACGTTCAAAACGTTGTTGAAGACCCAGTTCTAAGCCGTAAAGTATGGCACACTGAACTATCGAGTAGTCATCAGCTTTGCTCTGCCAGACGTTCATAACATATGGTGTCGCTCCTGTAGCAGGCTTGGCACTTAGCGGTGCTTCCAGGACGTAATTCTTCTGTGCAGCAATGAGGATAATCCTCAAGTTACGGACCCAGTCCGTGTAATTGCTACGATCATCTTTCAACTTTGCTTTCTCAATGAACGCATTAAAATTCAACGGAACAACAGCACGAGCCATCTATCTACAATCAAACATAGACAAGCAAGATACTATCAGGTACTAAGTTCATGATAAATTTAAGTTTAATTAATCATATTACTTAAGAACTCCCACTTAGAAAGATATCCCTCTAATCCTCTAAGTGATCACGTGATCCAAATCAACTAAACCATGTCCGATCATCACGTGAGATGGAGTAGTATCAATGGTGAACATCAATATGTTGATCATATCTACTATATGATTCACGCTCGACCTTTCGGTCTCCGTGTTCCGAGGCCATATCTGTTATTTGCTAGGCTCGTCAAGTTAAACCTGAGTATTCTGCGTGTGCAACTGTTTTGCACCCGTTGTATTTGAACGTAGAGCCTATCACACCCGATCATCACATGGTGTCTCAGCATGAAGAACTTTTGCAACGGTGCATACTCAGGGAGAACACTTATACTTTGATAATTTAGTGGGGATCATCTTATAATGCTACCGTCAATCAAAGCAAGATACGATGCATAAAAGATAAACATCACATGCAATCAATATAAGTGATATGATATGGCCATCATCATCTTGTGCTTGTGATCTCCATCTCCGAAGCACCTTCATGATCACCATCGTCACCGGCGCGACACCTTGATCACCATCGTAGCATCGTTGTCGTCTCGCCAATCTTATGCTTCCACGACTATCACTACTACTTAGTGATAAAGTAAAGCATTACAGCGCAATTGCATTGCATACAATAAAGCGACAACCATATGGCTCCTACCAGTTGCCGATAACTCGGTTACAAAACATGATCATCTCATACAATAAAATTTAGCATCATGTCTTGACCATATCACATCACAACATGCCCTGCAAAAACAAGTTAGACGTCCTCTACTTTGTTGTTGCAAGTTTTACGTGGCTGCTATGGGCTTAGCAATAACCGTTCTTACCTACGCATCAAAACCACAACGATAGTTTGTCAAGTTGGTGCTGTTTTAACCTTCACAAGGACCGGGCGTAGCCACACTTGGTTCAACTAAAGTTGGAGAAACTGACACCCGTCAGCCACCTGTGTGCAAAGCACGTCGGTAGAACCAGTCTCGCGTAAGCGTACGCGTAATGTCGGTCCGGGCCGCTTCATCCAACAATACCGCCGAACCAAAGTATGACATGCTGGTAAGCAGTATGACTTATATCGCCCACAACTCACTTGTTTTCTACTCGTGCACAACATCAACGCATAAAACCTAGGCTTGGATGCCACTGTTGGGGAACGTAGTAATTTCAAAAAATTTCCTACGCACACGCAAGATCATGGTGATGCATAGCAACGAGAGGGGAGAGTGTTGTCTACGTACCCTCATAGACCGGCAACGGAAGTGTTGACACAACGTAGAGGAAGTAGTCGTACGTCTTCCCGATCCGACCGATCCAAGTACCGAACGTACGGCACCTCCGAGTTCTGCACACGTTCAACTTGGTGACGTCCCTCGAGTTCCGATCCAGCAAAACATTGAGGGAGAGTTTCATTAGCCCAACGACGTGATGATGGTGATGATGTTCTACCGACGCAGGGCTTCGCCTAAGCACCGCTACGATATGACCGAGGTGGAATATGGTGGAAGGGGGCACCGCACACGGCTAAGGAACGATCACGAGGATCAACTTGTGTGTCATGGGGTGCCCCCTTGCCTCAGTATATAAAGGAGGGAGAGGGGGAGGTGCGGCCGGCCCTATGGGTGCGCCTGGAGGAGTCCTACTCCAACCGGGAGTAGGACTCGCCCCTCTTGCCTTGTTGGAAAAGGAAGGAGGAAGGGAGAAAGAGGAAAGGGGGGCGCCGCCCTCCCCTTCCTTGTCCTATTCGGACTAGGGGGGGAGGGGGCGCGCGGCCTGCCCCTGGACGGCCCTCCTCTTCTCCCTTATGGCCCATGTAGGCCCAATAACGCCCCCCCCCGTGGGGGGGGGGGGGGTTCCGGTAACCCCCCGGTAGTCCGGCAAAATCCCGATTTCACCTGGAACGTTTCCGATATCCAAATATAGGCTTCCAATATATCAATCTTTATGTCTCGACCATTTCGAGACTCCTCGTCATGTCCGTGATCACATCCGGGACTCCGAACATCCTTCGGTACATCAAAACACAAAAACCCTAATTACGATCATCACCGAACTTTAAGCGTGCGGACCCTACGGGTTCGAGAACTATGTAGACATGACCGAGACACGTCTCCGGTCAATAACCAATAGCGGAACCTGGATGCTCATATTGGCTCCTACATATTCTACGAAGATCTTTATCGGTCAGACCGCATAACAACATATGTTGTTCCCTTTGTCATCGGTATGTTACTTGCCCGAGATTCAATTGTCGGTATCTCAATACCTAGTTCAATCTCGTTACCGACAAGTCTCTTTACTCGTTCCGTAATACATCATCCTGCAACTAACTTATTAGTTGCAATGCTTGCAAGGCTTGAGTGATGTGCATTACCGAGAGGGCCCAGAGATACCTCTCCGACAATCGGAGTGACAAATCCTAATCTCGAAATACGCCAACCCAACAAGTACCTTCGGAGACACCTGTAGAGCACCTTTATAATCACCCAGTTATGTTGTGACGTTTGGTAGCACACAAAGTGTTCCTCCGGTAAACGGGAGTTGCATAATCTCATAGTCATAGGAACATGTATAAGTTATGAAGAAAGCAATAGCAACAAACTAAACGATCAAGTGCTAAGCTAACGGAATGGGTCAAGTCAATCACATCATTCTCCTAATGATGTGATCCCGTTAATCAAATGACAACTCATGTCTATGGTTAGGAAACATAACCATCTTTGATTAACGAGCTAGTCAAGTAGAGGCATACTAGTGACTCTCTGTTTTTGTCTATGTGTTTACACATGTATTATGTTTCCGGTTAATACAATTCTAGCATGAATAATAAACATGTATCATGATATAAGGAAATAAATAATAACTTTATTATTGCCTCTAGGGCATATTTCCTTCACCTGCATCTTCGCTTGATGTGAAACTTCCTGAACTATTTTCCTATTATTTTTCGTCAAAATTTTTATAGGTATTTTTCTCAAACTGAAAAACAGGAAAAAACAGGAACTAGCACTTGTCACTTGATTAATATGTTAGCCCCTCCGCAAAAAAAAATGTTTGCCCAATAAAAGTTGATACAAAGTATTGCCAAAGTGTATGTAATTGCTAGAAATATAGCATGAATCATACGACAATTATAGATACCTTTAAGACGTATTAAGGAACAACCGCCCCACTGTAATGCCCATGATGTGGTCCTAGTCTCAACAAATACTTTGCAATCCTCGCTAAGGCTAGAAGCGCATATTGGTCGCCCCAACATATGATTTCATAGCATACACGCACTGTCATATGCTGGTGAAAAAAGGTGGAATATCACAATAAGCAAGATATATGAGGTTAATACGAGTGAAAAATAGGGCAAACAAATGCCAATGTGATAGCAGAAGAATAAGAACATGGGTCCGAATAAGGACAAGAACCAAGTTTGCCTAAAGAGGCTCAAATATAAGCAAATGTCTCATAACCAATGGGTTCCAGGCTGCCGATAGGGATCCTTATATTTACTAGACGTTATTGAAGAAGAACTCCACGTAGAAGATTCCGTGCTCTCACCTTAGAGCACAACTTTACCTGAACCAGTACCTGGGGTTGTTGTGGCAAGGGTGAGTCTTTTGGACTCAACAAGTAGATTGCTAAGGGTACTAATACTAACAATACTCATGTGTTGAATATGGATAAGTGGTGAGGTTGCAACAAGCAGCTAAGCAATGAACCAACTAGTCCTGTAAATACTAGAATGAGATGAGATCAACCTACGCAAAAGGGGTCGCAAACTAGTTGATCAAGAAGTGAGCCTGCACACCTGCCTACGATTTCAATCATCACCCCACCACGCCCTCTTCTTTCTTGCATACCCACAAGAAGAGACAACCATGATACACACACGTTGATCAAGTTTTAATCATTAGTTTACGTTATCTATGACTGGCATTATAAATTTCCAAGTCAACCGTAACTATGGACAGAACTTTCCGAAAGATTTAACCCTGCAGGGGTGCTCCTTCTTTCCGTTACGGATTCTACATGCATACACCATTCCAACTGGTACATGGCCCTTAGAACCACTGTGTAAACACGAATGTGATCCGGAAGTTCAGAGGTAACAAGTTCCTCTGGATAACATCAAACATATCTTAAGGACCTCGCAATGGGTAGACACCCGAATTAGAGCGGAACATATCTCTAGATCCGGTCCCTACCGGATGGGCAAGGGTTATGATAACCAAACCCGGTTTCCCGTGGTGTCACCGCAGGCTGCCCAGTGAGGGCCAATGCTTTCCAGGTGTTGGCCCAAGTTATTTCGAAGATACATCGGGTTGATCTCTCCCTGTGCAAGTTTTATGTTTCAAATGATAGTACAGATGTTGGGTCCTGTGGAAGAGTTCAAACTAGATAAAGGAGTTCAAGGGGGCCCCATAACCCGCACACACTATAAGATGCGATAATCGAGGAACATAATAACCAGTTTCTCGGTGCTTAAGGTTGACTAGAGTGGAAGAAAACACCGAGGCAAAAGCCCGAGCCTTCCGCCCTTAGCCAAGTATATAGTCAAGATTAAACAACTGAGAATAATAATAATGATATTCCAAATATATCCATCTTGTCACATGAAAACAACTGCACTTGGAACAAGCAAAGCTATAAGAGGGGCTGAGCAAGGGTAACATAGCCAATCAAAGGTTTTGCTAGGCAGTGAAGGTTAAAGGTCGTATCATGGAAATTGAGATGCTTGAATAAAGTGGTAGGTAACAAGACCAAATGATAGCACCGATACATCTAGCAAGCAAAGTAATAGCATCCAAGGTAATGGTCATCCTTGCCTGTTATACCGCTTTGAAGAAGATCGTTTATCCAAACTTTAGAAGTGTAGTCGAACGAAGTCCTTGCATTCCGTATCACTACCGGAAGCTATTGCTAACTCTTGAGCACTGCGTTGGTTTTCCCTTGAAGAGGAAAGGGTGATGCAGTAAAGTAGCATAAGTATTTCCCTCAGTTTTTGAGAACCAAGGTATCAATCCAGTAGGAGAATACACGCAAGTCCCTCGTACCTACACAAACAAATAAGAACCTCGCAACCAACGTGATAAAGGGGTTGTCAATCCCTTCATGGTCACTTACGAGAGTGAGATCTGATATGGATAATAATAATAAGATAAATATTTTTGGTATTTTTATGATATAGATTGAAAGTAAAGATTGCGAAATAAAATAGATTGGAAACTTATATGATAAAAGATAGACCCGGGGGCCATAGGTTTAACTAGCGGCTTCTGTCAAGATAGCATAAGTATTACGATGAGTGGACAAATTACTGTCGAGCAATTGATAGAAAAGTGCATAATTATGAGAATATCTAGGCATGATCATGTATATAGGCATCACGTCCGAGACAAGTAGGCCGAAACGATTCTGCATCTACTACTATTACTCCACACATCGACCCCTATCCAGCATGCATCTAGAGTATTAAGTTCATAAGAACAGAGTAACGCATTAAGAAAGATGACATGATGTCGAGGGATAAACTCAAGCAATATGATATAAACCCGTATAAACCCCATCTTTTTATCCTCGATGGCAACAATACAATACGTGCCATGCTGCCCCTGCTGTCACCGGGAAAGGACACCGCAAGATTGAACCCAAAGCTAAGCACTTCGCCCATTGCAAGAAAGATCAATCTAGTAGGCCAAACCAAACTGATAATTCGAAGAGACTTGCAAATATTAAATCATACATATAAAAATTTAGAGAAGAACCAAATATTGTTCATAGATAATCTTGATGATAAACCCACAATTCATCGGATCTCAACAAACACACGGCAAAAAGAGTTAAATTGAATAGATCTCCAAGAAGATCGAGGAGAACTTTGTATCGAGATCCAAAGAGAGAGAAGAAGCCATCTAGCTAATAACTATGGACCCGAAGGCCCGAGGTAAACTACTCACACATCATCGGAGAGGCTATGGTGTTGATGTAGAAGCCCTCCGTGATTGATTCCCCCTCCGACGGAGCTCCGGAAAAGTCCCCAAGATGGGATCTCTTGGGTATAGAAGGTTGCGGCGGTGGAAATAGGGTTTCGTGGTGCTCCTGGATGTTTTCAGGGTATATGGGTATATATAGGAGGAAGAAGTAGGTCGGTGGAGCTGCGAGGGGCCCATGAGGGTGGGGGCGCACCCACGGGGTAGGCGCGCCTCCCTGCCTCGTGGCTCCCTCATTTCTTTCTTGACGTCCACTCCAAGTCCCCTGGATCACGTTTGTTCCAAAAATAACTCTCCCGAAGGTTTCATTCCGTTTGGATTCCGTTTGATATTCCTTTTCCGCGAAACACTGAAATAGGCAAAAAACAGCAATTTGCATCCGGCCTTGGGTTAGTAGGTTAGTCCAAAAAATAATATAAAAGTGTATAGATAAGCCCATTAACATCCAAGATAGATAATATAATAGCATGGAACAATAAAATATTATAGATAGGTTGGAGACGTATCAAGCATCCCCAAGCTTAATTCCTGCTCGTCCTCGAGTAGGTAAATGATAAAAACAGAATTTTTGATGTGGAATGCTACCTAGCATAATTCTCAATGTAATTTTATTTGTTGTGGCATGAATGTTGAAAGGGCATTTCCCTACTTTATGTTTTGGATGATGATGACATCCCTTTGTGGTCTAATCATGTGCTATATGTTTCAGGTTCTCGATGCTTAGGATTACATCGGATTGCTATTGCCTCTCGTAGGAAAAGATCGAAGACGTGTCCTCTACGCTTTTATTATCTTTGGTCGTAGAGTACCCATACTATCAAGAGGGAATCCTCATTAGGAAGCTCTAGGGGAATCAGTTCACGTACACTTTCTTCACCCCTCCTTTGTCTTCCTCAGTTGTGTGTGAGAGAGAGAGTTCCCCCTGTCTTTCTTTTGTGTTTCTGCTCTTCCCAGCGGTTGTACCGCTCCCTGGAGCGGTTGTACCGCTAGACCTTGACGCTCTCCAGCTTTGACCGAGCGGTTGTACCGCTGCCTCCGGGCGGTGGTACCGCCACCTTGCTCAACAAAGGCTAGGGCGGTGGTTCCGGCCATGCACCGCTCAAGTACCGCTCAAGGTTCTGTTTTGATGCGGTTCTCGGGCGGTGGTGGCCCGGTTGATCCGGTCGATCCTCGTTGACCGGTACCACCGGTGGTCTGAGCGGTTCTTCCGCTCAGAACTTCGCCATCCAAGAGCTCAAGGCCATGCGGTTGTTCCGGTCTTGCACCGCTCAAGTACCGGTCTCATCTCTGTTTCGAGGCGGTAGTTGTGCGGTGGCTGGACGGTTGGTCCGGTCATTCTCTTAACCGGTACCATTGCTTAGTGGCCTGGTTGTACCGCCTGGTAGGGTTCGGCAGCTACACCGTGAGTTCCGGTTGTACCGGGACAAGGACCGGTTGTACCGCTGCGGGGCTGAAAACGCGGCAACGGCTGGATTTTTAGGGTTGGTATTTAAGAGAGCATCTCCCACCTACCACTCTCACCTTTTACCTCTCTCACTCCACCATTAATGCACTTCAAGCTCTCTTGCCCGATCTCTCTCTCTATCCACTCAAACTTGTTGATTTGCTAGGGATTGAAGGAGGAGACCTAGATCTACACTTCCACCAAAGGATATTTGCTTCCCCCATACTTTCTTGTGTGGATTTTGTTACTCTTGGGTGTTCAAGCACCCTAGACAGTTGAGGTCACCTCGGAGCCATATTCCATTGTGGTGAAGCTTCGTGGTTTTGTTGGGAGCCTCCAATTAAGTTGTGGAGAGAGCCCCAACCTTGTTTGTAAAGGTTCGGTCGCCGCCTTCAAGGGCACCAATAGTGGAATCACGGCATCTCGCATTGTGTGAGGGCGTGAGGAGAATACGGTGGCCCTAGTGGCTTCTTGGGGAGCATTGTGCCTCCACACCGCTCCAACAGAGACGTACTTCCTCTCAAAGGGAAGGAACTTCAGCAACACATCCTCGTCTCCACCATCTCCACTCTTGGTTATCTCGTGCTTTTATTTGAGCAAGCTTATTTGTTTCATATCTCTTGCTTTCTTGTGTTCCTATCCTTGTTGCATCATATAGGATGCTCACCTAGTTGCATATCTAGACAACCTACTTTGATGCAAAGTTTAAATTGTTAAAGAAAAGCTAAAAATTGTTAGTTGCCTATTCACCCCCCTCTAGTCAACCATATCGATCCTTTCAATTGGTATCAGAGCCTTGTCTCTTTATTAAGGACTTTACCATCCAAAGAGTATGGTTGATACCGTAGACGGTGTGGAGGAACACTCCGGTGTGAATCCGACCTCGTCTACGGGCGATGGGGGAACCTCGGTCTCTCGTGAGGAGTTCAATGTGGCCTTGGAGACATTGAAAACCTCCGTGACGACCGAAGTTGAAAGCATGTTTACTAAATTTCTTGAGGGGATTAAACTATCCACCGCACCGTTGAAAGTGGGTGACCCCGCCGACAAGGTGACGGATGCTATCCCCGACAAGGGGGAAGCTAGTAGTGAAAAGGCTCCTTCTTCTAGTGGTAAGAATGGCACCGACATCTTTGCCCATGTGGAACCACCACTTGTTTATGGTGGACCGGTTCCTTCCACTCATTTGAATCATGCCGGTCCTCCCCCTAAGATTGTGAAAAATGAGGACTTTGATTCTTGGGTTTACCGCTTTAAACGTCATTTAAATCATGTGAACACTAACCTTTGGAGAATCATTGAAGAAGGTTTCTATCTGCATGATCCAAGCAGCTTCACTCCTCGAGAAGCCGCGGACAATCAATTCAATGAGAATGCTCTCTTCATCATTCAAGATGCAATTTCACCCGAAGACCTACCTCATCTTTGTCCCTTCGCCTTGGCCAAAGATGCATGGCATTGTGTTGTCTCTCTCTACCGGGGAAGCGCAAGCATTCGACGCTCCAACTATGAAGTGGTACAAGATGAGGCCGATGAGTTTGCAATGAAAGAAGATGAAGAACCTCGTGAGCTTGATCGGAGAGTAACCAAACTCGCGGTCTCACTACGAGATCACGGGAGCAAGGACACGGATGACAATTGGATCAAGCGCAAATTCCTCAAGGCAATGATGCCCTATCACAAGGCCATGTCCTCAGTCATTCGTCAGAGACCGGAATTCCACACTTTGACCTCAAGCGAAGTGTTGGATGAGTTTGTGGCCATGAACATTTTGGACAAGACCGCCGACAATGCGGTGCTTCGTTCTCAAAGGGCAAAGAGGCCTAACCTTGCATTGAAGGCCAAGCTCACCATTGAAGAAGAAGAGGAAGAAGAGGAGAGCAACCCTGAAGATACGAAGTATGCATATCATGAACACATGGCACTTGCTTCAAGGCAATTTTGGAGCAAGAAAAACTCGAGGCCAAACTTTAGCAAAAACAACTCAAGTGGCACTAAGGGCAAGCAACATGTAAGGACTTGCTACAATTGCTGCAACGTGAGTCATTTTGTTGCGGAATGCCCGTATGAGAAGAGGGAATACAATGGTGGCAAGCTCATTCGAAAGGACAAGGCCAAGTCGTTCCCCAACAAGAGCAACTTCACCAAGAAGACGCCTCCCAGGGCATTGGTGGTACAAGAAGAGTACAATGAGGATGATGACGATGATGAAAGTGATGAGTCGGTTGCCATGGCCTCCGTTGCCATTGCGACGACTCCATGGGTGTCTCTCTTCGACTCACCCAATGAGAGCATCACCGCCAAGTGCCTCATGGCTAAAGCCACCAACAAGGTAACCCCCAACATTAAAACTACCATCATTAATCATCCTTCTTCAACGGATTGCATTGGTGAACATGAGGGAACTAATGTGGAGGAGAATGAGTTTGAGACCTTTATGGGTAAACTCAAGGGCAAGTCCAAGAAGCACTTTGTTGCTCTCTTGGAACAACTTGGTGAAGCCAATGACATGATCGATGCTCACGAAGATACCATCTCTAAGATGGAAGGGCATAGTCGTGACTATGCCGATGAGATTTCGGATCTTTCCAATGCTCTTGATAAAGAGCGTGGTCTACGTTTGGCTCTTGAGGAGTCATACAACGAAGATCATGCTAAATTAAAGAAATATCATGATCATGCTCTTGTTGTTTCTCGTGTGCTAAATTCCGAGAAGGCCAAACTTGGGGTTGATCTTGCTAGACTCAAGGAGGAGTTTGATATACTTGACAAGGCCCACAAGGCCTTGAAGGGTATTCACGCTAGTCTCAAGGAGTCTCATGATCAACTCCAAGTGAAGCTAACTAAGGAGAAAGCCACATTTCCTCATATGGTTTTAATTGACAATGCAAATGCTACTAACCCGTGTTGTGAGCATATACATCTTGTTGAGGAAAATGCGAAGTTGAAGGAGCAGCTTGAGAAAGGCCTTGTGCCATGCATACAAGGTGAAAAGAACCTCAACGACCTTTTGAGTAGTCAAAAGGAAGTCGTGGCCAAGGAAGGGGTTGGGTACGTGCCCGACTCCAAGAACAAGAAGAAGAATGACAAGACCAAACGACCTCCTCCTCTCATGCAAACCTTTGTGAAGGAGGGAGAGAGTGTGCCCGAGGAGAAGAAGAAGAACATTGCAAAGGGCGACAATGTCAAGAAGGGCAATGCCACCCCTCCCAACAAAGCCGGCGATTTTAATCCTTCTTATGTGTTATGCCGTGCTAGTGATGGGCATGTTTATGCCAAATTTGTTGGTTCTCTTCATGAATACATTGAATGGTCTATTTGGGTTCCAAAGACCCTTGTTACTAACATCAAAGGACCCATTACAACATGGGTACCTAAAACCAAGCATTGATCTCTTGTAGGTGTTTGCTTCCGGTGGGGGATCATGGTTGCTCGATAGCGGAGCTACAAATCATATGACCGGAAGCAAGGACTTGGTGGTGGACGTGCACAAGGTTCCATCTATGCCCACCAATGTCGAGTGGGGTGACGCCTCATCTTCTAAGGTATTGGGACTTGGCAAGGTGGTCATCTCTCATGATCTCACGATCGAGAAGGTCATGCTTGTTGAGTCCCTTGCATACAATTTACTTTCGGTTCGTCAACTTGCAATCATGGGCTTTGCCACTTTCTTTGATATCGATACCGTGGCCCTCTTGTGGAGCAAGACTCTTAAAGTAGCCTTTGTTGGGCATGTCGAGAATGGTCTATATGTGATTAACTTTTCGGAGCGACCCACTAAGACCGCGAGATGCCTAATGGCTAAAGTTGATGTGGGATGGCTTTGGCATCGTCGTTTAGCCCATGTCAATATGAGATCTTTGCAAAGTCTCCTCAAGGGGGACCATGTCCGTGGACTAACGAATGTTAGTTTTGCTAAAGATCGTGCTTGCAGTGCCTGTATCGAAGGAGAGCTACATGAGAAGGCTCACCCTCCCACGACTATCATTTATTCGAAGAGGCCTTTGGAGCTCCTTCACATGGATCTCTTTGGGCCTCCATCCTTCGATAGTCTTGGAGGTAGGAATTATTGCTTGGTGATTGTGGATGACTACTCAAGGTACACGTGGGTGTATTTCTTCAAGAGGAAGAGCGAGACCCAACAAACTGTCATTGACTTTGCAAATGAAGCACAACGTCAACACAATGCAAAGGTCTTGACAATAAGAAGTGACAACGGCACCGAGTTCAAGAACTACACCTTGGATGAGTTTCTTAGTGATGAGGGAATCAAGCATCAATATTCTGCACCATACACCCCTCAACAAAACGGTGTTGCGGAGAGGAAGAACCGGTCGTTGATGGATGCGGCAAGGACCATGATGGCGGAGTTCAAGTCTTCGTACAACTTTTGGGCCGAAGCCATCAACACCGCGTGTCATGCATCCAATCGGCTCTACCTCCGCAAGGGCTTGAACAAGACTCCATATGAGATACTCACCGGTAACAAGCCCAACCTCAAGTACTTCCGGGTATTCGGGTGTAAGTGTTTCATTCTTAAGAAAGGTGTTCGGTTGTCTAAATTTGAGGCTAGAGCTTATGAGGGCATACTTGTTGGTTATGCTACAAACTCTCATGCTTACTGTGTCCTCAATAAATCCACGGGACTTATTGAGGAGACGTGTAACATGGAGTTTGATGAGAATAACGGCTCCCAAGCGGAGCAAAGTGGCACTTGTGATGTAGGTGATGAAATTCCTCCCCAAGCCATAAGAAGAATGGGTGTTGGCTTTATCCTACCCATTGAGGAACCCCTTGTGGCCGAAGGAGAAGGACAAAGCTCCACTCAAGTGGAGCCATCACCAACCCAAGGCCCACACGCTTCCGAAGAACAAAGTGAAGGCCCTCAACCTCATGAACAAGACCAAGGGCAAGATCATACTCAAGACGGTGTTGACACACCAAGTGATGCCCAAGGTCAAGTTCTCTCCCCTGAGCAAGTTCAAGATCAAGAACAAGTTCAAGATCAAGAACAAGTTCAAGATCAAGAACAAGTTCATGACGGCGCTCAAGATGATCAAGTAACCGCTCCTCAACTCACCACCAAGGAGGAATTAGAGCGTCTTGTCGCCAAGATTGCATCCAAGCTCTCCACCAAGGATCATCTCATGACGAATGTGCTTGGAAGCTTAAGAAAGGGGGTAAGCACTCGTAGACAATTAGCAAATTATTGTGAGCATCACGCGTTTGTCTCTTGTGTGGAACCCCACAAGGTCTATGAGGCGCTAGAAGATCCGGATTGGCTCAATTCCATGCATGAATAACTCAACAACTTCGAGCGCAACAAAGTGTGGAGATTGGTGCCAAGGCCAACGGGGAACCACAATGTCATTGGAACCAAGTGGATATTCAAGAACAAGCAAGATGCCCATGGGATTATCATTCGCAACAAAGCTCGTTTGGTAGCATAAGGCTACTCCCAAGTCGAGGGTATCAACTATGGTGAAACCTTTGCTCCCATTGCTCGTCTTGAATCCATTCGCATGTTGATTACATATGCTTCTCATCATAACTTTAAGTTACAACAAATGGATGTGAAGAGTGCTTTTCTTAACGGTCCTATTAATGAATTGGTTTACGTCAAGCAACCCCCCGGGTTCGAGGATCCCTACCTTCCCGATCATGTGTATCAACTCGATAAGGCACTCTATGGCCTTAAACAAGCCCCACGTGCGTGGTATGACCACCTTACCGAGTTGTTACAAGATCGTGGTTTTGAAGTTGGGCTAATCGACCCCACTCTTTTTACTAAGAAGGTCAAAGGGGAGTTGAATTTGCCGCTCTCATGACCTCAAAGTGCGAGATGTCCTCCATGGGAGAGTTGAAGTTCTTTCTAGGGTTCGAAGTGAAGCAAAGAAGAGAAGGAACCTTCATCAATCAATCCAAATACACTCAAGACATGCTCAAGAGATTCAAACTAAGTGACGTCAAGCCAGCTTCCACTCCAATGTCCACCAAGTGCCAACTTGACTTAGATCCCAATGGTAAAGTGGTGTATCAAAAGGTATATCGCTCCATGATTGGTTCCTTGCTTTACCTTTGTGCATCTAGACCAGATATCATGTTGAGTGTGGGAATTTGTGCATGGTTTCAAGCCGCACCTAAGGAAAGTCATTATGTGGTGGTCAAACGAATCTTTCGATATTTGGCTCATACCCCAAACTTTGGCTTATGGTATCCAAGAGGATCAAACTTCAAGCTTGTAGGGTACTCGGATTCCTATTGGGCGGGAGACAAAGTGGATAGGAAGTCCACTTCCGGAGGGTGCCAATTCCTTGGTTGATCTTTGGTAAGTTGGTCTTCCAAAAAGCAAAGTTGTGTGTCTCTCTCGTCCACCGAGGCGGAGTATGTTGCAGCCGGGAGTTGTTGTGCACAACTCTTATGGATGAGGCAAACTTTAAAGGATTACGGTGTCATTTGTGACAAAGTGCCTCTTTGGTGTGATAATGAAAGTTCCATCAAGATCTCTCTCAACCCGGTGCAACACTTCAAGACGAAGCATATTGAGATCCGGTATCACTTCATCCGGGATCACATTAGGCGAGGAGAGATTGAGCTCAACTATGTCAACACTCATGATAACCTTGCAGATATCTTCACGAAGCCCTTGGATGAAGCAAGATTTCGCGAGTTAAGGCATGAGCTAAATATCATTGATTCAAGCAATGTTGCTTGAACTCTTGCACACCCCATCGTACTCAAGATGTTGTCTTGTTTAGATGTAGGCATGAACATAAGGGGAGTGATGTTCTCTCAATGAACTCTCCCTCCCCCATTATGCATAAATTGATCGAGTCTTTCACATTAGCCATGTTTGATGGTACTTGTGCTTCAAAGACGAGTTTTGTTCATGGACCCAAGGATAATTCTTCGTGGTGCCATACCAATTGACTCAAACATAGGTGGCCTCGGCCACCGTCCTCTCTTCGGGAGGTTGGAGTTAGCCTTGTTGTTCTCGTGTTGTTTTCTCTCGTTCTTTCTTTGCTCTTTGTGTTGGGTTCTCCTAGGGTGTTGCTTCTCTCCTGTTTTGTGCTCTTTCTTCCTCCCTTCGGATTGCACTCATTTGATCTTGGCTTGGGCATAGGTGGTCGGGCGGTACAACCGGTATCACGGGCGGTTCTACCGCTGGTACCGGGTTGTGCCGTCCCAATGGGTCTCCGTTCGGTGCTTGGGCAGTTCCACCGCCCCAACCCACGGTAACGTACGTCCGGTACTACCGGTTATGCCGAGCGGTACTACCGCTGCCTCCCAGGCACCGGAAGTATTGCCTCCAACCACCAGTCAGTACCAGACGAGCGGTACAACCGCTCCCCAAAGCAGTACTACCGGGGCGTGTCTACGGGCCTATATATACTCGACGGGGCTGAAGGGTTGTCTTTTTTCCCTTCGTCCTTGTTCCTCTTCTCTTTGCCCTAGCCGCCGGCCATCTCTACCCCTGCCCCGGAGTGCATCTCGCGCTTCGGATCCTTGGCTCTCCGTGGATTCTCTCCATGGAGGCCTCCTGATCTCTTCCCATGGATGGTGGTAATGCCTCATGTTCTTTGCTCCTAGATCTTTCTAGGGTTCTTCCTTTGTCTAGGGCATTACTTAACTTTCCGCGATTAGTGTTTGAACTATGGAGTAGAAGAGATCCTTGTTTGCCTCCTGTCTTGTTTGCAGCACTTAGAATTCGGAATATTACTTGTGTGATTCGTATGCCTCGGTTAGATCTATCTTCCCTGGTAGTGCCACTGTCAGCGGTTCTACCGCCCCTACGGGCGGTACAACCGCTAGAGCGGTACTACCGGCGGAAGATCCGATACAACCGTAGTATATCAACCACACATCACTGTTCTATATTCTCTGTTTTTGCAACTTGTTCCTTTTCTTCTAGTGGGTGCAATCCTCTCATCCTTGTTGGGTTTTGTGTGTTCTTTTCATGTGTGTGTTCAGGTGGCTCTAGTTCTCGCTCTACTCCTCGCAAGACCAAGAAGAGGGCACGAAGGACCTTGCGCCCGGTTGTGTCTGATGATGAAGAAGAAGTTGTGATTCCCACCAAGCCCACTCACCATGAAAAGTCTGCAGCTGCTAAGCAACGTGTGGTTATGCCGTTGCATCGTTGGAAAGCCAAGGATTGGGAAGCCTTCCGATCAAAGAATCCGTATGAGGTTCCCATTGCTCCCCGTTGGACCACCGCTCAGTTCCGGAATGAAATGCAAGTGCGGATTGTTCATGAACTCTTTGAGCACAACAAGAATAGGTATGCCAAGCAGTGGACAATTGATCTTGACCATTGGAGGAACAACTTGGAGTATTTTGGTGAGGCGCTGGCTCTTTGCGAGGAGTTTGATCTTGTCAAGCTCATGTCAGTCAACTGTGACTTTGATGTTCAACTCATCCATCAGTTCTATGCCACGGTTCATTTTGGGGAAGATGACGCACGCACTCTCACTTTCATGTCTCGTGATGAACTGTTTCAAGTTCCCTGGAGGGCATTCTGCAATGCTATTGGGTACGAGGATACCGGTCTGGAAGGAAGGGGTGGCATTCGTCCTCACGACCTTCCTGAATCCATGCCTAAGGAGAAGCTTGCCCCTCTGTACATTCGGGGCCGTGGGATTATTGGAGAATCCAATGATTTGGAGAAAGTCTATGACATCATGCACCAAGTGTTCCGCAATGTGCTCTTGCCCAAGGTGGGCAATCAAGATGAGATTCATGGTTATCTGGTTGATTTGATGGTGTCTATGAAGACCATGGTGGGGATAGGGGCAATGTTTGATGTGTCCAGTTGGCTGTGGCATGAGATGTACAACATGGTCATCTACCGTAAAGTCCCAATCTATGCTCCATTTGTCATGTGCTTTCTGAACTCTGTGTGGGCTGTTCGTCGTCTTGGAGAGCTCCTCACTTCTCCAGACAACCTCACTGTTCATGAGGTCAAGCTCCTTAAGAAGAAGAAGCATGCCGAGCCTCGCTTCCCTGCAACTTCTCCTGAGGATGTCTATGCTACTTCTGACGATGAGGACTTTGAGATGGAGCCAGGGGCCAAGCCCTCATGGGTGGCCAAGCTCACTGCCAAGGTGAAGAAGACCTTTTGTCTCTAGACTGACATCCAAAAGAGGATATATGAGGCACATGTCAATGAGAAGCTTGCACAGCGTCACCAAATTTCTATGATGAAGCACCTCAACATGCCGATTCAGAGTGGCTCTGAGAAGAGCATCACCCCGAAGGAGCGTTGGATATCTACCCATAGCACCTGGACTGATGATGAAGCCCCTCCCCAGCCATCCTCCTCATTTGCAGCAGCTGCCAATGCCATGGAAGAATCCGATCACGACGATGACGACGACTCTGATGATGAGGATCCAGATGCGACCGAGGAGTCAGAGGAGGACGCCTGAGCTTTGGGATGCTAGCTTCGCTCTTTTCCTTTTTGGTGTCTTGATGCCAAAGGGGGAGAGGGTTCTATAGGTCTCGGGAATTTGCATGATTTTTTCTCTTTTTCTCGTGTTTAGTGTTGGTCTTTGTTCGTGGACTTGTTTCGTTCCTTGCTGTGTGTGAGACTTATGTTACTCCTTTTACCTTTCCGTTCATCGGTCATTATCGTTATTATTGCACTCTAAGTATTATATTGTCTCTCCTCTTTGTGCTCAGAATGCTGAGTCTATAAAATCTAGGGGGAGTCTAGTCCTGAAAGTGTGCCCATGCTTTCTAACAGCTAGTTCCTATTGGGGCACACATTCAGGGGGAGTTCCGTCTAGATTTCATTGACTTATCTCTTGCAAATCGTGTTGTTGTCATCATCCACCAAAAAGGGGGAGATTGAAAGGGCATTTCCCTACTTTATGTTTTGGATGATGATGACAACCCTTTGTGGTCTAATCATGTGCTATATGTTTCTGGTTCTCGATGCTTAGGCTTACATCGGATTGCTATTGCCTCTCGTAGGAAAAGATCGAAGACGTGTCCTCTACGCTTTTATTATCTTTGGTCGTAGAGTACCCGCACTATCAAGAGGGAATCCTCATTAGGAAGCTCTGGGGGAATCAGTTCACGTACACTTTCCTCACCCCTCCTTTGTCTTCCTCAGTTGTGAGAGAGAGAGTTCCCCCTGTCTTTCCTTCGTGTTTCTGCTCTTCCCAGCGGTTGTACCGCTCCCTGGAGCGGTTGTACCGCTGGACCTTGACGCTCTCCAGCTTTGACCGAGCGGTTGTGCCGCTGCCTCCGGGCGGTGGTACCGCCACCTTGCTCAACAAAGGCTAGGGCGGTGGTTCCGGCCATGCACCGCTCAAGTACCGCTCAAGGTTCTGTTTTGATGCGGTTCTCGGGCGGTGGTGGCCCGGTTGATCCGGTCGATCCTCGTTGACCGGTACCACCGGTGGTCTGAGCGGTTCTTCCGCTCAGAACTTCGCCGTCCAAGAGCTCAAGGCCACGCGGTTGTTCCGGTCTTGCACCGCTCAAGTACCGGTCTCGTCTCTGTTTCGAGGCGGTAGTTGTGCGGTGGCTGGGCGGTTGGTCCGGTCATTCTCTTAACAGGTACCACCGCCTAGTGGCCCGGTTGTACCGCCTGGTAGGGTTCGGCAGCTACACCGTGAGTCCCGGTTGTACCGGGACAAGGACCGGTTGTACCGCTGCGGGGCTGAAAACACAGCAACGGCTGGATTTTTAGGGTTGGTATTTAAGAGAGCTTCTCCCACCTACCACTCTCACCTTTTACCTCTCTCACTCCACCATTAATGCACTTCAAGCTCTCTTGCCCGATCTCTCTCTCTAGCCACTCAAACTTGTTGATTTGCTAGGGATTGAAGGAGGAGACCTAGATCTACACTTCCACCAAAGGATATTTGCTTCCCCCATACTTTCTTGTGTGGATTTTGTTACTCTTGGGTGTTTGAGCACCCTAGACGGTTGAGGTCACCTCGGAGCCATATTCCATTGTGGTGGAGCTTCGTGGTTTTGTTGGGAGCCTCCAATTAATTTGTGGAGAGAGCCCCAACCTTGTTTGTAAAGGTTCGGTCGCCGCCTTCAAGGGCACCAATAGTGGAATCACGGCATCTCGCATTGTGTGAGGGCGTGTGGAGAATACGGTGGCCCTAGTGGCTTCTTGGGGAGCATTGTGCCTCCACACCGCTCCAACGGAGATGTACTTCCTCTCAAAGGGAAGGAACTTCGGCAACACATCCTCGTCTCCACCGTCTCCACTCTTGGTTATCTCGTGCTTTTATTTGAGCAAGCTTATTTGTTTCATATCTCTTGCTTGCTTGTGTTCCTATCCTTGTTGCATCATATAGGTTGCTCACCTAGTTGCATATCTAGACAACCTACTTTGATGCAAAGTTTAAATTGTTAAAGAAAAGCTAAAAATTGTTAGTTGCCTATTCACCCCCCCTCTAGTCAACCATATCGATCCTTTCAAATTTTCAGATCCGAAAGATTCAAGACAAAAGTTTAATATTGACATAAAAATAACAATACTTCAAGCATACTAACTAAGCAATCATGTCTTCTCAAAATAAAATGGCAAAAGAAAGTTCATCCCTACAAAATCATATAGTTTGGCCATGCTCCATTTTCGTCGCACAAGAATGCTCTCATCATGCACAACCCCGATGACAAGCCAAGCAATTGTTTCATACTTTAGTAATCTCAAACTTTTTTCAACTTTCACGCAATACATGAGCATGAGCCATGGATATAGCACTATGGGTGGAATAGAATATGATGATGGAGGTTATGCGGAGAAGACAAAAAAGGAGAAAGTCTCACATCAAAACGGCTAATCAATGGGCTAGGGAGATGCCCATCAATTGATGTCAATGCAAGGAGTAGGGATTGCCATGCAACGGATGCACTAGAGCTATAAATGTATGAAAGCTCAACAAAAGAAACTAAGTGGGTGTGCATCCAACTTGCTTGCTCACAAAGACCTAGGGCATTTGAGGAAGCCCATTGTTGGAATATACAAGCCAAGTTCTATAATGAAAAATTCCCACTAGTATATGAAAGTGACAAAACAAGAGACTATCTATCATAAAGATCATGGTGCTACTTTGAAGCACAAGTGTGGAAAAAGAGGATAGTAGCATTGTTCCTTTTTATTTCTTTTTCCCTTTTTTGGGCCTTTCTTTTTTATTTGGCCTTTCTCTTTTTTTGGACAATGCTCTAGTAATGATGATCATCACACTTCTATTTATTTACAACTCAATGATTACAACTCGATACTAGAATAAAATATGAATCTATATGAATGCCTCCGGCGGTGTACCGGGAAGGGTAATGAATCAAGAGTGACATGTATGATAAATTATGCATGGTGTCTTTGCCACAAATACGATTTCAACTTCATGATCATGCAAAGCAATATGACAATGATGAAGCGTGTCATAAATGAAACGGTGGAAAGTTGCATGGCAATATATCTCGGAATGGCTATGGAAATGCCATAATAGGTAGGTATGGTGGCTGTTTTGAGGAAGATATAAGGAGGCGTATGTGTGACAGAGCGTATCATATCATGGTGTTTGGATGCACCGGCGAAGTTTGCACCAACTTTCAAGGTGAGAAAGGGCAATGCATGGTACCGAAGAGGCTAGCAATGATGGAAGGTGAGAGTGCGTATAATCCATGGACTCAACATTAGTCATAAAGAACTCACATACTTATTGCAAAAATCTACAAGTCATCAAAAAACAAGCACTACGCACATGCTCCTAGGGGGATAGATTGGTAGGAAAATACCATCGCTCGTCCCCGACCGCCACTCATAAGGAGGACAATCAAATAACACCTCATGTTTCAAATTTGTTACACAACGGTTACCATACGTGCATGCTACGGGACTTGCAATCTTCAACACAAGTATTTCTCAAATTCACAACTACTCAACTAGCACACTCTAATATAACCATCTTTATATCTGAAAACAATTATCAAGTATCAAACTTCTCATAGTATTCAATGCACTTTCTATGATAGTTTTTATTATACCCATCTTGGATGCCTATCATATTAGGAATAATTCTTAACCAAAGAAAATTACCATGCTGTTCTAAAGGACTCCCAAAATAATATAAGTGAAGCATGAGAGATCAATAATTTCTATAAAATAAAACTACCACCGTGCTCTAAAAGATATAAGTGAAGCACTAGAGTAAAATTATCTAGCTCAAAAGATATAAGTGAAGCACACAAAGTATTCTAATAAATTCAAATTCAAGTGTGTCTCTCCCAAAAAGTGTGTACAGCAAGGATTATTATGATAAACTAAAAATCAAAGACTCAAATCATACCAGACGCTCCAACAAAAACACATATCATGTGATGAATAAAAATATAGCCTCAAGTAAAGTTACCGATAGAAGAAGACGGAAGAGGGGATGCCTTCCGGGGCATCCCCAAGCTTAGGATATTGGTTGTCCTTGAATTTTACCTTGGGGTTCCTTGGGCATCCCCAAGCTTAGGCTCTTGCCACTCCTTATTCCATAATCCATCAAATCTTTACCCAAAACTTGGAAACTTCACAACACAAAACTTAAAAAGAAAATCTCATGAGCTCCGTTAGTATAAGAAAACAAACCACCACTTAAGATACTGTAATGAACTCCTTCTTTATTTATTTTGGTGTTAAACCTACTGTATTCCAACTTCTCTATGGTTCATAACCTCTGATACTAGCCATAGATTCATCAAAATAAGCAAACAACACGCAAAAAACCAGAATTTGTCAAAAACAGAACAGTCTGTAGTAATCTATAGGTTTCGAATACTTCTGTAACCCCAAAAATTCTAAAATAAATTTCTGGACGTGAGTAATTTATCTATTAATCATCTTCAAAAATAATCAACCTAATTGCACTCTCCAGTAAAAAATGACAACAAATCTCGTGAGCGCTAAAGTTTCTGGTTTTCACAGCAAAATCGCAAGGACTTTCCCCAAGTCTTCCCAAAGGTTCTACTTGGCACAAACACTAATTAAAAGCACAAAAACACATATAAACAGAGTCTAGATGAATTATTTATTACTAAACAGAACCAAAAAGCAAGGAACAAAAATAAAATTGGGTTGCCTCCCAACAAGCGCTATCGTTTAACGCCCCTAGCTAGGCATAAAAGCAAGAATAGATCTAGGTATTATCATCTTTAGTTTTAATTTTTTAGTGGAGTCATGCTCGAATCCAGGAGGTTCTTTACGTTTCCCTTCATATTCGGAAATTTTTAGATCTAAAGAATCTAACCGCTTACTGCAAAGGGTAATCAACATATTCATGCGGTGAAGGTTTCCGCTAACACTCTTAAGAGGTTCAAGAGACTTATGTAAAAAATTTGTTACTTCGCAAATCTTTTCAAAAACTTGTGTCTCTTCCTGGGTATGATGTGACCCCTTTTGTTGAGGTAGTGCTCCCACTATTCCCTCTATGATTTCATGAGCAATACTGGGATCAATTTCGATAAAATTCCCTTTGGCAACGCAATCCAAGAGTTGTCTATGCGACATATTTAGCCCAACATAAAAATTGCGAAGTAAAATTCTAAAATTCACCTCTAGGGTGCAATTACGATAAGATTACAACATCCTAAACCAAGCATCTTTTAAATTTTTTCCTTGTCTTTGTTTGAAGTGAAGAACTTCAAACTCGGGAGAAAAAGGGGCAGATAAGGGACTAGTCATGACGAAACACGATGACACAAGAAGCAAGTGAACAAACGCGGACGAAAAATGGGCGAATAAACGACACGGGTGAAGTGGGGGAGAGGAAAATGAGAGGCAAATGGAAAATAATGTAATGCGAGGGATAAGAGTTTATGATGGGTAATTGGTCTGTCTTGACTTGTGCGTAGGTCTCCCCGGCAACGGCGCCAGAAATGGCTTTTTGACGGGAGATCAAATCTTGACTTGACTTGGTGCAACCTCCCCGGCAACGGCACCAGAAATCCTTCTTGCTACCTCTTGAGCACTGCGTTGGTTTTCCCTTGAAGAGGAAAGGGTGATGCAGTAAAGTAGCGTAAGTTTTTCCCTCAGTTTTTGAGAACCAAGGTATCAATCTAGTAGGAGACTACACGCAAGTCCCTCATACCTAGACAAACAAATAAGAACCTCGCAACCAACGCGATAAAGGGGTTGTCAATCCCTTCACGGCCACTTACGAGAGTGAGATCTGATAGAGATAATAATAATAAGATAAATATTTTTAGTATTTTTATGATATAGATTGAAAGGAAAGATTGCGAAATAAAAAAGATTGGAAACTTATATGATAAAAGATAGACCATAGGTTTCACTAGTGGCTTCTCTCAAGATAGCATAAGTATTATGGTGGGTGGACAAATTACAGTCAATCAATTGATAGAAAAGTGCATAATTATGAGAATATCTAGGCATGATCATGTATATACACTACAAAAAAATACACTTCCGTGATGATATGTGTTTGTCACAGTAGGTCGCTTTTTTTGTCATGCATGTACATCCATGATAAATTTATGATAGAATGAAGATAGTCATACCTGTGCTGTCGTAGAAGTGTTCCATGACATTACCAAAATTATCATCATGGAAGTGTCCACTTCCATGACGATAAATCGCGCGTCACAGAAGTGCTTTCGTCAAGGGTGACCGACACCGTAACGGAACGGCGTTAAGCTATCGGGCCGGGTTTTGGATCCGATAACCCTTTAACATCCCCCACAAATGGGGATTTTGCACATGTAAAATCATCATTGGCTAGAGGAAACACGTGTCGGCTCATCGTCGAGACAGATGTCATCCACTCACTGGACAGAAGGCTCCTATGATACGTCGACACATATGGCCCAACAAGTTTAAATGGGCCGGCCCAACTAAAGACCCACAAGATTTTGCGGACCATAATGGGTCGGCCCAGCTAAAGGCCCACGAGATTTTGCGGACCATAATGGGCCGGCCCAGCTAAAGGCCCATGAGATTTTGTGGACCA